>CM067549.1:19470000-29470000 GCA_034509755.1 Anisodus tanguticus | reverse complement strand
GGAGACAAATTTGTGTGACCATAACCATGAATTGGAATTGAATTACCATTACCAACAATTATGCCACGATTTTTGCTCAAATTGAAATAAGACGAGAGATTACCTAGCGTGGATATCATATGAGAAGTAGCACCGGTGTCCATGTACCAATTTGCATCCAGAGGATTTAGCCCAAATGTATGCATTGCCGCTTCAATATCTGTGGGTGTCGGAGATCTGGATGGGCCCGCAACAGTGAAAGCCTATTATGGCCGAGGTCTAAGCAGGCCAGGATGCCGTCAGGCTATGTAATTGCGAGACCCAAGCCCATTCTGAGCTTGCTGCTATTGTCGTTCACTGGGTCTGGCCCTGTTTTGAGATGGATACGGGCAGGGCGCCATGAGCCATTGCCTACCGGACCAAGGCAGGCCCCATGGCCACTACCCCGAGGCCCAGGCCTGTTGCTAGGGGTACTGTGGCCCGACCCCTATTGACCGCCATTACCGCCTCCACGTCCGCCACTGCCATCACCATTGCCGCCGCGGCCACTACCCTTGCCACCGCCATGTCCGCCACTACGATTTTTCCCACGGTTTAAACCTTTGTTTCCACCCTCATTGTTACGGTTTTGACCATAATTTTGGGAGAATGATTGAGAATCATCGATTTCGCGGGATGTGGCCACCATCATGGCTAAATTGGCTCCGGTTGTCGCCTTTTTAGCCAACTATATTTTTTCTAAGGTGAGCATGGAACGTGCTTGGTAGAATGACGAGAGATGATTGCTTTGGTGAAGAAGAGTTCCAACTCCATTATACACCTCGGAGAGGCCTGCAACCATCTGAAGAACGAGATGATCATTTGTGACAGGCGCGCCGACGGTATTGAGTTGATCCGACAACTCTTTGAGCCTTTGACAATAGGCTGAGGCATTCGGAAAATCCTAAATATTAATGTGAGAGAATTCTTGCTCAAGGGTCATAGCACGTAATTTTTTGTTATATTGAAATATATCACGCAACCTATTCCAAGCTTCCATTGCTGTGGCGTCAGGTTCGATAATTGTCTATAAGATGTCCGTAGAGATAGTGGAATAAATCCATTGGAGGACCGTAACATCAAGAGTTGCCCACAACTCTATTTCATCATCGGTAGAAGGAACATTCTCCTTGCCTTTATCCGGTTTGACGATGTGATGCAGGACTGTATGAGACCTTGCGTGAATTTTAAAAAGTTCTGCCCATGTCGTGTATTGGGCGTTCTCCATTTCAAGGACGATAGGGATGTTGTTCTTGATGTTGGAGACTGCAAGGGCAGGATGAAAGGTATTCTTTGTGGTAGACATGATTGAGGAACGAGATGAGAATTAGGGTTTCGGAAAAAGAAAAAAAAAGGATGGCTGAGAGACCAAGGGCGGCAAAAGCTGTGTGGAGAAGGAAAAAGTTTGCCCTAGACTGTTGATATCATGAAAGAGATAATCCCTTGCTGATTTCATTAATGTAAATGGTTTATATATATGTTATACAATAGTAATTCTAAGCTATAATTACGAAAATTAAATATTCACCTAATTAATATAAAATATTGCTACAATAATTGCAGATATACAAAATCATTATATATTCTATCAAAAACACGTGGTTTATGCTTTGAATTTTTAAGCGTAAAATTAGAATAAATAAATAGAAGATGACAACAATACTTTTTCATTGTATAATAAATATCTAGCTTACCAAGCATATAATGTTATTGAGGAGATTATAGTTTTCATCGGATATTTTTTCTCAATCCATAAACATTAAGTCTTACCGTGAAAGTAACTATTTTTACATTTTCTTCACATCTTTCAATTAGCGCGATCATCGCCTGTGGTAAGCTTGAGGGAGAGAGAGAATGGCAATGCAAAGGTTGAAGCCTTCTATTTTTCCCTTCTCAACTGCTTCCATTTCCTCCCATTTTTCTTGTTTTCCCATTAAATGTGCCACTTATGTATGAACACACAATGACGGAAAGAGAATAATCTATTGATTATTTTTATTAATGAAAATATATATATACATGATATATAATATTTAATTTAAAAAATTAAATTTACATTTTTCCTAATACAAGACTACTACCATAATTATACATATACAAGAATTTTACTAATTATGGTAAAATATATACAATGGAGGAAACCGATATACACGGACTACCGTGTTATATACACGGTAGTTTTTCACACCCCCGCAGTCTTAGCGGACGGTTGTTGTACGCTGAGACTGTCCCTAAAATCTTCAAACAGAACTAAGGGAAGACCCTTAGTAAAAATGTAAGCAATTTGGTACCATGAAGGGACATGCAAGACACGTACTTGTCCACGATCTACCTTTTCGCGAAAAAAGTGAATATCCATCTTGATATGTTTAGTGCGCTAATGTTGGACCGGATTCCCAGAGAGATAGACAACACTAATATTATCGCAGTAAACCAAGGTAGCTTTCTGAATAGGAAAGTGAAGCTCTAATAGGAGATTACGCAGCCAACAAGACTCAGACACCACAGTGGCTACCACTCGATACTCGACGTCCGCACTAGACCGTGATAAAATAGTCTGGAGTTTAGCCGACCAAGATACCAAGTTATCACCAAGAAACATATAATACCCAGATGTCGAACGTCTGGTATCTGGACATCCACCCCAATCCGCAACAGTATAGGACACGAGAGTAGACACGAGAGTAGATATCGGGCCTCGTGAAAGTAAGGTACTGAAGAGCCCCTGCAAAACTGTGATAGTGGGAGAGATCCTCGTAAGGTGTGCTAGAATTAGCACTCAACTTCGATTTGGTGTCAACCGAAGTAGGAAAGGACTTACATGATGACATGCCAGCCCGATCAATAATCTCAGTTGCATACTTCCTTTGGGATAGAAAAAGACCACCTGCATGACGAGTAACATCTATACCCAAAAATAACTCAAGGGCCCCAAGTCTTTCATAGAAAATTCTAAATTGAGATGAGACATGATAGACTTGCGCAGGTTATCAGAAGAGGCAGTCAATATAATATTATCCATATATAACAAAATGTATGCTAGAGAAGTGTCACGACGATAGATGAATAGAGAATGATCAGATCTGCTGTGAGAAAACTCAATAGTAGACACATAATCTGCAAACCTTTTATACCAAGCCCGAGGGGTCTGTTTAAGTCAATACAAGGACTTATTTAGCAAACAGACATGGTTAGGATGATCGGGGTCCCTGAAACCCAAGGGTTGATGCATGTATACTGTCTCCTTAATATCACCGTGTAAGAAATCATTTTTCACATTCAGCTGATGAATGTGCCATGCTTTCGAGAGAGCCAGACTAAGAACAGTGTGAATGGTTGCCGGTTTGACCACCAGACTAAATGTCTCTTCACAATCCACGCCAACTTGTTGAGTTTTGCCATCACCTACAAGATGGGCCTTATGCCACTCAAAACAACCGTTAGATTTTTTCTTATGAGTAAAAGTCCACATAAAACGAATAACATTACACCAAGCGGACGGGGCACCAACTCCCACGTCTTATTTTCAATAAGAGCATTATATTCTTCATCCATGGCCATTTTTCAATTCGGGTCATGAAGGGCAAACAATGGGTTACGTGGTACAGGTGATTTAGTGACATTAGAATTGAGATTAAAATGTTTTTAGGTTTAAAAATACCCCGTTGGCTACGTGTAATGGGCCTTTGACTCGAAATAGAAGTGGACGGGACTTCGGTAGATGTCGGGTCGGCTCTGGACTGGCCAGCAGGTAGTGGGCCTGTTGGCCCATGGACTAGATGTAGGGACGTAAACGTTGGGCCATGAGGCCGTGAGCTTGCTGGCCGAGACACTAGACCCGAAAGAAAAGGACTAGGGCCAGCAGGCAGTGGGCTTGCTGGCCGAGAAACTGGACCGGGAGACTGAGTATTTGGGCCAGCATGCAGTGGGCCTGCTGGACATGGGATAATTGGGCCAACATGCAGTGGGCCTGCTGGCAGATCTGGGTCATGGGACTTCTGGGCTAAATGGTGGACCACATACGGTGAGAGCTCATCATCCAAAAACTAATAAGAGTTGGACACGGATTTATGCAACTTAGCAAAACGAAAATTGGGTTTCATAAAAAATGACACGACGACTAATTATGATTTTATTAGAGGATAAATCATAACATTTATAACCACGATGATTAGACGGGTAACACAAAAACACATAAGCGGTAGAGCAGGCTTGAAGTTTGTTTATTGTAGTGGAGGGGAAGAAAGGTTAGCATAAACACCCAAACACCCTAAGATGAGAATACGAATGATCTTTGTGATAAAGAATTTTGAGTGCAGATTGGTATGCTAATCCTTTGCTAGAGAGTATGTTCAGAAGGTAAGCAGTCATTTGTAATGCATGATGCCAAAATTAAGGTGGTAATGAAGCATGGGCTACTAATGTCTGAATAATATTATTAATGGTGTAGATTTTTCTCTCGGCTCTCCCATTTTGAGATGACGTATGTGGACAAGAAAATCGAAAATATATACCATTAACCTTACAAAATTCTCTAAATGACTCACTATCAAATTCCTTTCCATTATCACATTGAATGTTTTTAATTTTCCATTCAAATTGAGTACGAACGAATGCTCTGAATGATAGGAATGTGGAATAAACTTGAGACTTTTTAGATAACGGAAATGTCCAAAAAAAAATTAGAATACACATCCAACAATAACACATAATAACGGTGGCCCAAAGAACTCAAAACGAGGGATGTCCAAAGATCACTATGAATAATATCAAATGGCAACAAAGTACTAGAATTTTAGGCAACAAATGACAATTTAACATGTTTCCCAAGAGGACAAGAAGGACAAACATTAATACTACGAGCACTATTACACTCAATAAATTTATTATTTTGAAGGGAGGAAAAAACATATGCTCCCGGATAACTCAAACGTGCATGCCATAAGGAATGTGTTAAAGCGGAAAACGTTGACTGTGTGGCTTGAGTAGTGGAAGTGGTGATTGGATAAAGCTCTTCCCGACTATTACATCTCATTAGCGATATCCCCGTCGTGAACAGAAAATCCAAAGGGGTCAAAGTCAATAAAAATCCTATTACCAGTTGTAAATTTTCGAACAGACACCAAATTTTTAATTAAATAGAGAGCATGAAGGACATTTTTCAAGGCTAAAGGTGGGTTCGGGGGAGATAAATTTGTGTGACCATAACCGCGAATCGGAATTGAATTACCATTACCAATAATTATGCCACAATTTTTGGTCAAATTGAAATAAGACGAGAGATTACCTGACGCGGACGTCATATAAGAGGTGACCCTGGTGTTTATGTACCAATTTGCATCCGAAGGATTTAATCCAAGTGTATGTATCGCTACCTTGATATCCGTGGGAGTCGAAACTGATGCTGGGCTGGCAGCAGCGAAAGCCTGCTGAGGGCGAGGCCCAAGCAGGCAAGCATGCTTCCAGTTACTGTTCACTAGCCCAGTTTGCTTCGGTTGAGTGTAGTTGGGCTTAGCCCAATTCACTGTAATAGGGTTTGGTGACATGGGCCACTGCCAGCGGCCCAGGCCTGTTGCCATGGGTTTAGTGGCCCGGTTCCTTGCCTACCGCCACCACCCGTCGGTCTGCCACCACTGTTGCCGCCACCGTCACCGCTGAGATTTTTGCCACCATTTTTTCATTTTTGACCTTTTTGCCACCATCGTTATTACGGTTTTTGCTAGAATTATCCGAGAATGAGTGAGGGTCATCGGACGTGGCTACCATCATGGTAGAATTGGCTCTGGTTGCCGCTTTTTTAGCCAACCCGACTTCTTCTAAGGTGAGCATGAAATGTGCTTGGTAGAACGGCGGTAGAGAATTACTTTGACAAAGAAGAGTTTCAACGCTATTATAAGCCTCGGATAGGCCAGCAACCATTTGAAGAACTACACGATCATTCGTTGCGGTTTTGGCCCGAGTTGTTGGAACCGGTAGGATATACCGTGGACTCGGTCATCATGACTACGGGACTAGTACCGGTAGCCGCTCGTTTCGCTATGCATTCTTCTTCTTAAGCAAGCATAAAACGTTCTTGATAAAATTGCGAAAGTGGATTGCTTTTCCGAAGAAGCGTTCCCACACCACTATAGGCATCAGAGAGTCCGAAAACCATTTGGAGGACCAAACGATCGTTCGAAACAGGCGCGCCAACGTTGCGAAGTTGGTCCGCCAATTCCTTTAATCTTTTGCAATAAGCCGAAACATTAGGAAAATCTTCCATAGTGACGTGGGAGAAATCCTGCTCAAGGGTAACAGCTCTAGAATTTTGATTATCTTTGAATATATCACGCAGTCTATCCCAAGTCGCTTGTGCCATAGCGTCAGGCTCAATAATTATTTGCAAAAGGTCGGTAGATATGGTGGAATATATCCACTGAAGGACGGTAGCATCAATAGTCGTCCACAACCTAGGATCATCCTCGCGTTTTGGCACCTCCGTATCCTCAGGAGCCGCGGGGATTATGTGATGGATGACTTGATGCGACCGTGCGTGAATTTTGAACAGTTCGGCCCACGTCGAATATTGGCCGTTTTCTATTTCAAGAACGAGAGGGATGTTATTCTTGATGTTAGAAACTGAAAGGGCAGGATGAAACATGTTCTGGGATGTAGACATATTGATAGAACAATATGTGATTGAGGGATTAGGAAGAAATTTTTTGGAAGAAGGAGGTTCTCGTCGGCACGAAACCCGAGAGCAAGGTCTCGGATTTTGGCTAGGGATTTCGACGGAAAAAGTGGTGAGTTTGGGAGAGAAAAATAAACCTAGACTCTTGAAACCATGAAAGAAATAATCCCTTGATTATTTTAATTAATTGAAAGACTATATATACAAGTTACATATTTTCATAATAGGAGAATCATATTCCTATTCTATTCCTAAAACCTTATTCTATACATTTATGGTAATACACTAATTATATTACAACATTACCTAAACTAGGATACTAAATATTTACCATAAATTACATTGACTAAACAGCCAATTCCGAGAGTCCTAATAGGAGCAAATCCGAGACCCAATATACACATGTATATTGTGTATATTTAACACTTAGAATGACTATTATGGTTTAAGGAACTTTCATGGTTAACGCAATGTTTTTTTAGATATCTCATCATCCATTAATTTTGATGTTTTACCACTAAATAAAAATTTAAAAATATGTTCGCACGCTTGGAATTGTTTCAATCTATTTTAAAGTGAAAATAAATAAATTAATCTACAATGTGTAAAAAGTAAACAACTCTAAAAATTCTTTAAGAGACTTTATTATTTCATCATCAAGATTTTCTTCAATTTATTTTTCTCTATATTTTACACATTTATATCGAAATTCTGGTTTTATATTCATCTCAAACACAATTTAATTTCCTTAGCAGAATTTCTTGTACCCAAAAGACTATTCCTATTCCCTAATATAATACTCAATCGTTGAAAACAAAAATTTCTTTCCCTTTTTGCAAAAATGTTGTACTTTTTAAATTTAAAATATTTAAAATTTTAAAGAAAAACTAAGTCATTACTAACAAAAAATGAGGCCTTCATAAATCATAATTGTGAGGCCTAAAGCCTTTACTTTAGAGGCTTTCTGCTGAAGCCGCACTGCGAGACTTACTAGTTGTTTGATCGGTTGAATTTGTAAGATTTTATTAATCTTTCTTGGGAATATTTCTCATTAATACAAATATATATAGTGTGTACACTGTTGAATTCTAATAGAATAAGGATCCTATATTTACCATAATTATACACTACTCTTAATTACAAATTGTATGGTGAATATATTGTAATAGTCACTAATACACTCCCTCAGTCGGAGCGGGAGGATGCCTGATACTGAGACTGGATCTGAAATCTAGGAAAAACTATCTAGAAAGTCTTTTGGTGAAGATATCCGCATACTGATACGAAGAAGACACATGCAATACCTTAACATGACCTATAACAACCTTCTCACGAACAAAATGTATATCCATCTCAATGTGCTTGGTTCGCTGATGTTGAACCGGGTTATGAGATAAGTATATCGCGGATATGTTATCACAGTACACCATAGACGCCTTACGCAAGGGACACTGAAGCTCCAAAAGAAGGTTTCGGAGCCATTAGATCTCAACAACAACATTTGCAACTCCTCTACACTCTACTTCTGCACTCGATCGGGATAGGGTGGCTTTCCTCTTGGCAGACCACGAAATAAGATTATCTCCAAAGAACACACAGTAGCCGGAGGTGGAGAATCGCGTCTCCGGACAGTCGGCCCAATCGGCGTCCGTATATGATATCAACTTGGTCGGTGCAGAGGTGTAGAGATGCAATTCATAATCAAGTGTGCCCTTAACTTATCGAATGATACGTTTAAGAGTTGTAAAATGAGGCTCCCTGGGGGCATGCATAAACAAACACACCTGCTGAACAACATAAGCAATATCAAGCCTGGTGAAAGTAAAATACTGAAGTGCACCTGCAAGGCTCCTATAAAGAGTGGGATCGGACACTGGATCACCGTCAATAGCACCGAGCATCGATTTTGAGTCAACCGGAGTAAGCATGATCTTGCAGTTCGCCATTTTAGCCCTATACACAATTTCTTTTGCATACTTACGCTGACATAAGAACATAGTATCTGCAGATCTAGTCACTAATATCCCCAAGAAATAACTCAACTTTCTCAAGTCAGTCATAGCAAATTAAGATTTCAGCATAGCAATGATCTCATTTTCAACATATCAGAAGATGCAATGAGAACAATATCATCCACATATAATAACAAGTATGCAATGTTACTACCTCGATGAAATATAAATAGAGAATGATCACATTTGCTGCATACAAACCCAATCTGCATAATGTAATTAACAAAATGTTCATACCACGCTCTGGGGCCTATTTTAAACCATACAATGACTTACGAAGACGTCAGACATAATGAGGAACCTCCGGATGGACAAATCCTGGTGGTTGGTGCATGTACACAATTTCTTTCAAATCCCCATATAAGAATTCATTCTTCAGATCTAGCTGATGAATCGGTCAATGCTTACCCATAGTTATGCTCAGAATCGTGCGAATGATAGCCGGTTTAACCGCCAGACTAAACGTCTCACTATAATCAATACCCTCCTGCTGATTAGTACCATTAGCCACAAGTCTTGCCTTATATCGATCAAGGTCACCACTGTCTCTGAATTTGTGATGAAATAGCCACATGCATCGAATCACATTCACCCCATCTGGTCTAGGAATCAAATCTCAAGTGTGTTGTTTCGTTAAAGCATTAAATTCCTCACGTATGGCCGCATTCCAATTCGGGTCAAGTTTGGCTAATTTTGAATTTTTGGAAATTGGAGATATGGTTTGTGAGGATAGGTTAAAATGAACTTTGGATTTGAAAATCATGTGTTGAGCACGAGTTTTCATACGGTGCGTGGGGGTAGGGGTAGTTTGGGTAGACTGGTGGGGTGTCGGGTCAGTGGTATACTGTTGGGTTGGAATCTGTGAGGCAGTGACAGTGGTGGTTAGTTGTCAAGGGAGGTCGATGGAGTAGGGGTTAGGGTGGTTGGTTTCTGGTGTCCGAGACGAGTTGGGTGGGGGTGGAGATCGGGTCAGATCGAGTGGATAGATGTGACTCAATTCTGGGACTGGTGACGGTAACTGGATGGGAAGACTGTGACGGGGTCGCGGTGGGTAGTCTGGGTGTTTGTTTGGGCGACAGGAGAAAGGGCTCTGATACCATATAAGATTGTATTAATCTCCCTTGGAAGTCTTTCTCATTAATACAAATATATATAGTATGTACAATGTTGAATTCTAATAGAATAAGGATCTTATATTTACCATAATTATACACTACTATTAATTATAAATTATATTGTGAATATATTGTAATATTCACTAATTCAAAAATCCAATGGTGGTGGTCAGACCTAAATTAGCCGACAACATGGCATGCACGTCATTCAATTAAAATAAATCAGCAAAAGACAATTTATGCTAATACTTTTAATCCGGCCATCCCTCTTTGTGATTATAATTAGTAGAAAGACGCCAATGCCTCTCCATCATGTATGCAACTCAACTAATCCATCCTTTTCACATTGCTTTACACACTCACCGCCCAACTTTCAACGTTTACACAACTGGCACAAATCAAAATGACTGATGGATAATTGAAGCATAAAGCTATCGCGAAAACCTGTAAAATATAAACATATCCTTTGTAAAATCTTTGATAAGAACATAGGGCTAACTCCCTCAAATAACCAATCAAAGTCAATGATCAATTACCAGCAACGAAAACCGGTAATTCTTTTGATAATTGAGATGTCCGAGTTAATTTGTGTCCACTTCAACTATTTCATTTTTTCTTTCAATAATTGTGACGTCCAAACCAGTTTACAGATACCTAGCGTAATATTGGCAACAAACACAACGGAGAAAAATTTCTAGCGGACGTAGCACCAATTAATAGGAATTTTGTTTTAGCAAAATGTCAAAACAACACTACTATACCTTGTCAGCTTTAACTTAATATAGAAATAGCCTTGTTGCGTTTGAACCTCTTCTTTTTTGCTTTTTGTTAACTCTTTTGGGGCTAAGAAGATACACACCCTTCATTTTCTTCCAAGGCAGCAACTTAATATACAAACAATCACTTCTACATGAAGCATGAGATCAGACTCTATCATATTGAACAACCTCTTCATCAGTTAATAGTACAAGGGAAAATTATTTCATACTTTTGAGTAATGGTAGATACAACTTATAAAGGAGTTTAAACAAAACATATGAATCACAAAATAAATAGTGAGTAAAAGAATAAGGCAGTACGAGGAAGGAAAGGAAAAGAAAAAAGGGAAAAAGTGACTTCTGCTGTTAAGAGGGTGATAGCACATTGCCTTAATGAGCTGTGGCAATGTGTAATTGCTTTGAGATTTTAACGTCCTTTTGGATTCATGATTTGAGAGAAAACAGCACTAGGTGTTAGACCGTCTGAGTCTTCACTGGCAAGGCTGCGGCCGCCAATGCTCATGGATATCCCACTGCTTCTTGAATCAGTCATGCTGGCATCATAACCTGAGGATGCATTCTTTCCTTTGCATGTGACATCATCAAACCCGCCTTCTTCAATGTCCATTTTCCCAAAACCCTTGCCGCCACACTCCTCTGCACTCTCCTGAAGTTGCAGAGCAAATTCAAGGTTCCAAAGCACATCTCCCATTGAGGGCCTGTCTACACCAACATCAGACACACACTTCACTGCTGTCTCTGTAAATTTCTTCAAGCATTCTGGTGCAAGCTTCCCTTTCAGATATGGGTCGATTAACTGGTCAAAAGTGCCCTTCTTGTAGCAATGGAAAGCCCACTCTGCTAAGCTCACTTGCTCCTTTGGAAGAGTTGGGTTCAGCGCTGGCCGAGCACACAATATCTCAAACAGCACTACACCAAAGGAGTAGACATCAGATTTGTCTGTGAGTTGCTGCCTTCTGAAGTATTCTGGATCCAGATATCCAAAACTTCCCTTCACAACGGTACTGACATGGGTGTGATCCAATGTAGGACCTGTTTTAGACAACCCGAAATCAGAAACCTTTGCCACCCACTTCTCATCCAAGAGGATATTAGTGGTCTTTACATCACGGTGGATAATAGTATGCTTGGCACCAGTATGAAGATAGTGCAACCCACGAGCAGCACCAATGCAAATCTCAAGCCTCTGCTTCCAAGGTAAAGGAGGCTTCTGGGTCTTATATAGATGCTCACGAAGGGTACCGTGAGCCATGTAGTCATATACAAGGATCATTTCACAGTTCTCTTCACAATAACCAATCAAAGAAACAAGATGGCGATGGCGAAGTTTCGAGAGCATTTCAATTTCAGTTTGGAATTCATGAACACCTTGCTCAGAGAGAGGATTCCCACGTTTGATAGCAACTTTTGTGCCACCATCAATTTCGCCCTGGTATACTTTACCGAAACCACCCACCCCAAGAAGCAGAGCTTCATCGAAGTTATTGGTGGCTGCCTTGATCTCAGCAAATGAAAAGTGACGACAAAGGTTTGATGGGAGGGACGAAGCATAACTGCCTGTAGTGTTCGTCTTGTTGGAACCAGAAGTATGTGAATTTCCATACAAAGAAAGAGGGAGCCAGCCTGATGGTCCATCACTTGGACTTTGGACCTTCCCACCTTTCCGGCGGCGCTTGATAAGGCATACAACTAAACCAATAAGAATTGCGGCAGCAATTCCTCCAACACCTCCACCAATAGCTGATTTATTACTTTTTGATTGGCCTTTTTTGGATGGCAGGGGGTCAATATGATCTGGTTCTGCAACTGGAACAGGATTAGGCCCAGCAAGGTTTCCATTGGGGTCACTCACTTTAAAAATCTCTATTCCGTTCAAAATTGCATCATAATAATTCGATTTTGAAGCAACATTTGGATGGAGGGCAAGCCAAAGATCCTGCTGTGGAGCCCCAGGAGGGACTTGGACCACAAAATCCTTGTGGAAAGGAACCCCATTGCCTCCAGCATAAGCAATGACATCTGCTGCAGGATCCGCGGTCTGATTATTCATGTAGATGATAAACACCCTCTGGTTGACTTTTGTGATATTTTTAGTGATTTCACAGAAATGGAGCCTAACAAGATAAGAGAATCCCGAATCAACTGAGAAAACCCAACTCAAATTGTATTGCAGGTTAATATTAGCAGTTGGACCCATTGTCCTAACTGTCTTATAGACATCAAGTGGGGCAACGTAGGATTGCGCTCCTGCAGGAAAGCTTACTGTAACATTCTCATCATCTGCAGAATCTGTAACTCCGCCGGCTGCTCCAAAGATATACTGTGAGTCATCACCCCATGACCTAAACATACCAGTATCACCTGATGGTGAGATTACATTGCCTCCCACATTAAGGCGATAGACATTTTCGAGGGCAGTGGAATTGTCAATGATGAACGCAGCAGTCTGGCCCACGATGAAGGTAGATCCATCTTCTGTATTATAGATATCAGGATGTGAAATAATCTCAATCCCATTGACAAAGGCAAAGGAGTTTGAAGTATTTGGAGAAGGTGTGAAAGTCATGTTCAAAGTATCAGATGGCACATTGATCGAGAACTCCTTGGTCAAGTAATCATAGGTGAGAGCTTCAGCAGTTTGTGTAGCACTGAAGTTCTTAAGTAAGGTATACTGTCCAACGGTCACATCGAAGATGGCATTGGTAGCATTAAGCTTGTTGTAAGATGAGGGATAGAAATACAGACGGACAAACTTACGACCAGGTGCTACAGGGAAACTATAGGTGAATTCAGACTGGAAAACACGGGCAGACATGTAAGGGACTTGAGGGACAGAGGGCTTTTGATCAGCAGCATCAAAGGGTGCTGACTTACTACTCAACATGTATTTAGACCCGATATCTGTGCCCCATTTCCGACCATCAGCGTCTGGAAGATTGTCAGGACCTCCACAGTTCAACAGAATATCATCACCGGGCACATAATTGGCAGCGAATGTCACATTAACCACAACAGCCAACAGAAGAAAAGTGAAAACCAAGAGACAACAGAATTTACTGCCGTCTGTCATTGATGCTACACAAGCTGACAGTAGCCCGCAGAAATCACTGGAAAAAAAAAGAAACAAAAATTGAGAAAAGAAAGATCAGTTTCCATCTTTGACCTCTCCTCAACTTTAACCATACAAGTAACAACAACAACAACATACTTAATCCCACAAATTTTAACCACACAAAGACAAGAAAACTTTAAAATGGAACCAAAGCTGGAACTTGTTTTTTAAAATAAATCAAGAGGACCAAAAAACACTAAGTCCAAAATAAAGAAAACCCATCATCATGATGCAGTATAAGAAGCAGCTGATGATAAGAGCCAAATAAAACACTCAGTCAAAAATAACAAATCCCCAGTATAAATACCCAATAGAAGAAGAAGCTAATAGCATAAAAATGGACATACAACAGTACAAATTTGGACCCAAATGAAAGCAGTGAGTCCAATATAAAGAAAGCCCCTATATCAAGATCCAGTAAAAGAAACAGCTAAAAGCATGAATACAACAAAATATTAGGAGCTAAGCAAAAGCATAAGCAAGTTAAGGAAGAAAAAAGATTACCTAAAATGTGAGGAAGAAAGTGAGAGATCCAAAAGAAGCAAAGTTCAAGCCATTATTGGATGGGTTGACTAAAACCACAATAACTAAATTGTATGCAGCACTTAGCTGCTGCTGCTGCTGAAGAAGAAGAAGAAGAGGAGAATAGGGTTTGAGTTTGAGATATGCTAAGTTAGAGAGAGAGAGAGAGAGAGAGAGAGAGAGAGAGCTTCTTGAGTTTGATATTAAAAACTCTACTTAGTTGGTAATCCAAATTATGAAAATGGAAATACCCAGTCCCAACTACTATGTATAATGACGGGAATACCCTTTAGAGATCGTTGAAATGCCAATTTGCCATTTCTGATTGGATGACAGACTAGCTTACAAGTTGGGACATAAACGCGTTTGGAGCAGGGACGATATGTGAGGTGGCAATTGAATTATTGATATTTTTTTCTCTCACTCTCTATCATAAAAGGGAATATAATGAGTGTTTGTAGTCATGATTTTTTCAATCTACCTCTCTATTCAGTAAATAAATAACAGTTATTTTTATTAATATGTATGGTCTTGAATTATCAATAATAATTTTTCTTTAGACTTCGGATACTTGATCGACCCACTTACTTCTATTATATCAATATTAATCACTACTGTTGGAATTATGATTCTTATTTATAGTGATAATTAGATGGCTCATGATCAAGGTTATTTGAGATTTTTTTGCATATATGAGTTTTTTTCAGTATTTCCATGTTGGGATTAGTTACTGGTTCAAATTTGATACAAATTTATATTTTTTGGGAATTGATTGGGTTGTGTTCCTATCTATTAATAAGATTTTGGTTTACACGACTTGTTGCGGCAAATGCTTGTCAAAAAGCGTTTGTAACTAATCGTGTAGGGGATTTTGGTTTGGATATGTAATTTGAATTTTTTAAATTATATATTTTTTTATAAATACAATTTTTTTATAAAATGTAAAAACTATAAAAAATTTAACAATACTTATATAATCTTATCAAATGAGCAAGTTATATTTTATAATAAAATTAATACGCTACTAGAATGTCTTTCTAAAAAATACAACATCAATTGATCAAACTTAAGTTCAATAAAAAAGAAAATTTAACATGAATAGTAATGTAACTACTCTTTAATATAATTTTTCAAATGATGGGAGTAAATGTTAAAAATATCCTACTAACTCGCAGATTAATATTTGATATAAATTGTTGGTAAATATATCTACCAACTTATGCGTCTTTTTTTACAAAATGTAAATTTATGGGTCAAGTTTTAAATTAAAATTTTTGAAATCTCAAATCATGCCTTTTGGGAAATTTGAGATTTGAAATACCAAATCATGTTTTTTTTATAATTTAAGATTTGAAATCATGATATGAAGTTGAAGTTGAAATTTTATGCAAACTGCATAAACAAACACTGATTTGAAATCATGATTTCATATCGCATGTCCAAATGCCTACTAAAACTATATTTTCATATATTTGTACCCTATATCCATCGGTATAATATTATCATCTGGAAATGAATTACTATTTTCAGTCTATCAACACCTTTCCGACCATAGACTAAGGGTGGCCAGTAGGCCGGGCTCGGGTCTGGCGGGGTTGGGGTCGGGGCGGGACGAGCCAGGGGGTCGGGGTCGGGTCTAGCGGGGCCTAGCGGGGTCGGGTCTGGCGGGACTGCTCAGCCCCGGTCCGTCCCGATCCCGATCCCGTCGGTATCGGGGCGGGGCGGGGCGGGGCGGGGTCGGGCTCGGGGCGGGGTACGGTCGGGTTTTCCTTTTTTTTTTTTTTTAAATAACATATGTATAAAAAAACTCAATAAATAAAACAAGATAGTGTAATAAAAACATCCCAATGCTGTTTTTGTGCCTCTTATATTATTTAATAGACATATGATTTTTTTGTAATACAAATACAATTGTCTAAAATCTAAATTGCAACTTTGTGGTGTTGTCCAAAAGTTGCAAATTACATAATAAAATTGCAATTAAAAAAATTACATTCTCAAAAAAAACCTGTTCTAATTGCTTGATGATTTCATGTGGTTCTTCGGTTGGAATTGGTATTTGTTGGTCAAATTGATCCACGTCGCTTCCACTACCTTCGGTTAAGATTTCGTTGTAGTTTTCATCATCTTCTTCGTTGATCTCCGGTTGACCGCACCTTCTCCGCTCCGCTCGTATCCAATCTCTCCGAATAATACCGCAATTTCCAAGTCGTCTCGGCCAATGAGTGTCTGTGGTCTCCTATTTGATATCTCGCTGCAGAAAAAGTGCTTTCGACGCAGTTGATGACGCTTGAATGTTCAAAACATCTCGAGCCATCAATGAAAGTGTCGGAAATGTCTTCTCATTCCCCTCCAAAGTATTTCAAAGCAAGTCTTCTTGTCCATCTTCATTGATAACTTCTTGATACGGTGCAGAACCCCGCAAAACAAAAATATCCAACTCGCTAATTTGGTTAGTAGTAGAGGTACGGCCGCACATTCTATTTCTGAGGCTTTCAATACTAGCCGCGAAACAAAGCATGTCTTTTGTGAGGTTGTGTTGAAGATGAAGAAGATGGTATGGAAGCCGGTAAGTTACTAGCATTTTCTTGTTGATAAAATCTATATATATTTTTACATTGGTGTTCTACGCTAGACACCGCTTCCTCTTTAGTTTGTTCAATAGGTGGTGGGTGATTTAGATTTTTGGGACTTGGAGGTGGTAGTACTTCTATACAATCGTAAATAGTCTCAATTAGTGATTTAGTATCGTCTATTTTAATAGTAGGATTTAATACAGAACCAATAATATAAATAGAGGGAATAGGAATAAAATATTTTTTTATTTTGACAAACATTTTTTTAATAATTTGCCTTATAATTTGATTTTTCCATATATTCACTAAGTAATAAAAATATTAGAGTTATATAAAATAACATAGTTGAAATAGTAGGATAATATATACCGAAAAATTCTTTTGTTGCTTGAAAAAATTTCTCTAAAAATACAATAAGTTCGGAAATTTTTACCCAATCACTATCTAAAATCATATCAGCTGGCTTTTTATTATGAGAGTTAAAAAATAAAGTTATAGGTAATTTATAGTCATAAGCAACAAGTAGTTGCTCGTATAAAGAATTCCACCTAGTGGATACTTCTTGTGGAATTCTTCTATAAGGTAGTCCACAATCGTGACAAGTTTTTTTATATTCTTTTCTACGTTGTACTTTATTACTTTTAAAGATAAAGTTTATAGCAAATTGTATTTTACTAAGAATGTCTTCAAAAAGTGATAGATCATCCTTTACAATTAAGTTATATATATGGCACACGCATTTTATATGAAAATGGTCTGAAAAAGATGGAGTTAAACTATTTTTTAACATTGTAATTGCGTAATTGTTATTAGAAGCGTTATCTAATGTAATAGTCATAATTTTATCGGTAATTCCGTAATAATCGCACACTTGATAAATATTTTCTCGCAATAAAAGTACCAAAGTGTGCCTATCATCTATATATCTATACGCTAAAATACGTTTTTGCATAGACCATTTATAATCTATCCAATGACAAGTTACGATTAAATAATCATGGCCGTTAGTACTACGACCTATATCGACGTGATAGATACTTTGCCATTAAAATGATATAATGAAAAACGTAAATATTGTTGATATTCATGCGCGAATTTAAATACATCTCTCTTAACGGTTGATCTAGGAAAATCGTTAAAAGCAGGATTATATATATCTTTAATGTAATGAATAAAACCGGGAGATGAAGGAAATGAAAAAGGCAAACCCTCCACAAGAACTAATTTTGATATTGCTTCCCTATCTTTATGTTTATTGTATTTAGAGCCTACAATTCCCCCCGTCATAGGGTTAATTTGACCCCGTACTTGGTCCGGGACGAGTATCGACGTATGTGAACCTTGTCCCGATGGAGCGGGCGTTTGCGCACCGGTTTTGAAGCCTGGTATTGGGCATACCTAGCTGGATGAGCACTTACTACGTGTCTAATTAAACCCCCGTCCCACCGTGACCTTTTCCAGTTTTAAATTTTAAAACATTTTTACAAATTTTACATATGGCTACTTGATTCTCTACGTCCCTATCAAAAATGTCCATGCATCGATTTTAATGGTCGTTTTTTGGACCTCGTCTCATACTAGGGGGAATAGGAGATATTTCAGTTGAAGGTGCACTAGTGGGTGTGTTGTCATCAACATTAGTGGGTATATCATCTAGATCATCGTCTAAATTAAAGTCTTCTTGAGTTCTAGAAAATAGCTCCTGGTCTAAATCTAATGGTATTGTAGGAAAATGTTGAGTATCAACAAAATCATCCTGTGTAGGAATAAGATGACTAGAAGAAGTACCCTTGCCCTGGTTGCCCCTACTAGAAGAAGCACCCTTACCCTTACCCTTAAACATACCTTTTAATCCTTCCATTTTAATTATGATAATAAATAATTAAAGACAATAAAATTAAGTGCGCTAAATAAAAATATAAAATAAACAGACAATAATAATTTAATGAAGGAACGAATGTACCAAACGCCGACGTAACGTCGACGTGTAATCGAGAGGTTGAAAATTGAAACTTTGCTCGATGGAAGATCCTCAAGCTAGTTGCCAACTTCACTCCCAATTCCCAAATGAATTAATAAAATTGAATATTTAGCAAACAATGTAGACTTGGAGAGAGATATATTGAGAAATTAGAGAGATTGTAGGAAGATTTGTGAGAAAGATGAGAAAATGAGTTATTTATAGTTGAAAAATTGGGTTAAAGTGTAAATATAATAACTTATGGGTTAAAAATAAATATTAAGGGGTAGGGGGGGTTGGGGGAGGGGAGGGGGGGGGGGCCTAAAATGGCCATTGGCCAACGGCCATAATCTAAAATGGTCGTTGGTGCAACGGTCATTTTTGCAAAGGGGAGAAAAGGGCGGGGTCGGGTCAGGCGGGCCTGGGGCGGGCTCGGGTCTGGCGGGACGAGACATCGTCCCGTCTCGAGTTCGAGTCCCGCCCCCGTTATTTATTATTTTTTTTAAGGGGGGTCGTGGCGGGACCGGGGCGGGCTCGGGACGGGGTCGGGTCGGGGTCGGACCGTCCCGGCCCACTGGCCAGCCCTACCATAGACTAGTTAGAAAATTAGAATTGATTTTGTGTGCTTTCCATATACATTCTATTCTCGAACTCATCTTATCGGTATTATGATTTGTCTACTAATTTCAAAACAATTGTTATTTATCCAGACATGGTAAATAGATTAATTTTAAAAGTATTTTCTATTTAAATCTCTTATTATATAAGTAGTTTTTAGAATAAGCATATTTTATTTAAAAAATTAAATAATTGATATTTATAAACATAATAAAAACGGCATTTATTTATGAAACTATTCTTGGAAATCTTACAAAAATATTTTCAAAAACTTGGTTGTCCAAAAAATTTTAAGAAGTATATGCAAAATTTTGCTTTTCAAAAAAGTGGAGCCCTCTTTTCTTGTTTTTTCAAAAAGAAAATATTTCTACAACTATGCGAATATATGTTGACAATTGTTTTCCAAATCGTTTTCAAAAATTGTCCAACAGGCTTTTACAATGGTATCATTCTTGTCATATATTTCTGGCAAGGAGGAAGGAAGGAGTGCCATTTTGCCATTTACGCGTTGATATTATTTTATTTTGAGTATGAGCTATAAAGGACACGGGCCCCCCCACATCACCAAATGTTTGGCCGTCAATCTTGTGCTGAGTGGGACCTACCACGAATTCGGTGCATATTTCCTTTTCATTTTTCAATTCAAACTTGGAGATGTTCTGAAGAGCCCATAATGTACAATGAGATTGGCCTTGCATTCTGGTTACATCAATGGATATCATATCAAGAACAGTTTTGCAGCTCGCAAAATTGAGGCCCAATCATAAATGGATTCTAACTAGAGCCGGCAAAATAAGTAAAAAATATGAATATTTCCCCCATTCAATCCATTTAAACTGGGTTGGATATTTAATTCATTTAAAATGGGTTATTCATATTATTCACTTAAAATATGAATAATTTAATGGGTAAAATGGATAAAACTTACAACTTTAATAAAATAAGTTTCTTAAAATAAGAAAAAATGACTTAATAACATTTGAAAAAACAAGTCCCACAGGTTACATTTCACCAACCAACTTCATCACCACCCAATCCACCCCCAACCACACCCCCCTCTCATCCCCTACAACTTTTTTTAAAAAAGTTTTTAATATTTTTTTTATTTTCTACACCACTCACCCTCATCCTCACCTACACTCCACCACCCTCCAAAAAAATTAATTTAGTTTTAAATTTTTTTATTTGATTTTTACACCTCCTCCCCCCACCCCAACCCCAACACCCCACCATTCCTCCCCACCCACTCACCCGCATTCCTAACCCTCCCGAATTCGCTACTTCATATATTTTATTTTACTTTTATAAAATTTTATAAAGAATGAGAATTTTGCGTGATTAAATTTGGTGTGGGATGGATGGTGGGTTGTGGTTTTGGGGGGGGGGGGCAAAGTGGTAAGAAAAAATTTCCATTTTTTATAAAAGTAAAATAAAATATATGAAGTAGAAAATATGAGAGGGGGTAGGGGAAGGGTTGAGTGGACCGGTGATGTGGGGTGGGTGTTGGTGTGGGATAGATGAGTGAAGATAAAGTGCATTCTAGGGTGATGGTTGGGTGGGTATGGGATTTGGTTGGATGGGGGTGGAGGGTGGGTGCAATGGGGTGGAAATGGTGGGGCTTGGGTGGGTATTTTTCAAAAAATATTTTCTTGGAGGTCGTGTCATTGAAAAACTTCGAAGTTCTATTCTTCCCGCAAATGTTGAGGTGCAATTATGTACTAGAAGAATTTGTGGACAAGAAGGTAAATTAATTTTCTCCATATTAGCTACATGAAGTCAACATCTTTAAAGTAACTTTAGATAATATGGACATCCATATTATCCAAACCCATTTTTTATTCGTGTTAAATATGGATGGGTCGGGTAATTAATTCATTTTTGTTTAACCCATTTTTTACTCATTCATATCCGGTCCGCCCGTTTGCCACCCCTAATTCTAACTGAAGCATGTTTCTTATGCTAGAATCTGATGCAATGTAGCCCACATGCATCGGTTCTTAGGTAATTTGCACGAATGTTCATATTTAGGGTGATCTTTAATTTTTGTCCATTAAATTTAAAAAATTTATTTTTTGCCCTTCGCTTAATACCCCGAGGTTATGGGTTTGAACCCCTGCTCTGGCAAAAATTTTTAAAAATTCCAAGGCTGAGATTTATAGCAAAATTATACCTATTCGGGCAAAATTAGGCTTATTCGGACAAATTTAAGCCTATTCGGCAGAGGTTTGCCATAAGGCAAATTTTTACTCAAAATTAGACCTTAAAGGCAAACTTCTACCGATATAGGCCTAATTTCGCTACAAACTCTGTCTTGCAATTTTTTAATTTTTTTTTTGCCTTAGCAGAGGTTTGAACCTGGAACCCGAAACCCATGAATTTTTAAGCGAAGAACGAAAATTAAAGATTCTAAATTTGAGGGGTAAAAATTAAAGATCAGTGCCTTTGAAGGGCATTCCGCACAAAAAATGTTGGTTCTTGGGTTGGTTTGCACAAAGGACACCAACCTTTAAGAAAGAAAAAAATTAGTATGGTAACACATAAATAGTGTCAGTTGTGTGACCTTTTTTACACTTGACAAGCGTAAAGTGGAGTCCGAAACTTAAATGACCCAAAAGTGAGGAAAGCAACCAAAATAATTTTTTTTAAAATTAGTACATTAGTACCTTTCATTGACGCACTAGTGAGCCCACTATAACGCTTCGGGATGTGAATATCATGTTTGGACTACGGATAGATGGACTCCCATTATACATCGAGGATCTTCCTTAGGATCCGACATTAGGGCAGTATGCACCTCAGCTCGGTGATATTCATGGATAGAGTCGAGTGTCGATAACTGCCCTCTATGCTTGCTTGCGCGTCACGGACTTGGCGGATCCTATTACAGACAACACAAATAAGGAGATTGTGGATTGTCGTACCCGTCTATATTTACTCATCATATTCGGGGGCATCATGTTCCCGAATCTTAAAGTATTTGCCATTTTTTGCCGATCTGGATCGATTAGGAGATTACAGCTGGAGTGGTGCTGTTCTGGCTTACTGTATTGATGTCTATGTCGAGCGTCTACTGGCGCTATGAGTGATGTCGGTGAATTTGTCGCTCTCCTCCAAGTAATATATTTAACTGTGTGTAATTTTATTCTAAATATAGCTTTTTTGAAATGACGACTAATAAAAACAAATTTAATAACCTTTCCAGTTATGAGTGTGGGATAGGATCCTGCCTTTTCAGCCCGTACCTGCGCACCCTCAGTCTGACTTCATTGATGTTGACATGCCCTACGCACAGAGATGGATGAGAGGCATATCCCGAGATATGGATACGCACCACATTATTCTTCTGTTTAAGGATCAGCTTGATCGTATGACCGATTATAGGGTAAAATTGTTTGATTATACATTATTACCTTTTTTATTATTATTTTTATCTTTATTGTTTACTAATTTGTGGTATTTTTTTATAGGATTTTATATGGACGCCGTATGTTCAATTTTTGGATCAATTACCGGTGTTTTGCAAGGCTGGTGAGGCCGTGTGGATGTCATAATGTCCGTTGATACACATGGAGATCGTTGAGGATCACGTGTCCCATCACGTCTTACGATATTTTGGGCATGCATAGAATATCTCTGACCCAACTAATTGGGAGCACCACCACTATACGCGGAATGAGCGTTCGACCGCCACTCTTACATACCAGGCATTTATGCACACCTAGATTGATCGTTAGGCTCATAGGCTACAGAGCACAGTAGTGGTCGGACATACGACTCTGATCGGTGTTTACATGGAGTAGTACCGGGAGATCACACGTAGCTTGATTGACAATCCTGGTATACATAATTCAGATGGCCGAGGATACGCAGCACTCGCGGGACAATATGAGGTGTTGGTAAGTTTACCGCACTTAAACTTAATTAGTTATCTTAATTATTACGTTAAAAATTTATTCAATTATTAATATTTGCAAACAAAAGCAGCTACGAACTGTACAGACAATGCGCCAGTTAGGAGTACACCATATGAATATCCCCGAGACAGTGGAATTTGTTGTTTAGATCATTCAGGTAGCCGAGTCGGGTATCCAACGGGAACAAGAGATCGAACATATGGAGTTTGGGACAAACCTTGATGGATGCCAACTAACACATGAAGGTTTATAGTTAACAATGCTTGGGAATTGGTGAGGCAAATAGGGCATAATCAGAATGATTTCAAACAGTTGTGGATTAAGGGTGTGCCATATAAAATCTATTTTTTCTATGATGATTATGAAAATGGATAGTCCCTACTGATGATAATAAGGATAAGAATTTATATAGTCTCTAGATGCTACTGTTGCAGAATACCACAGCAAGAGACTATGCAACACCAATTCTTAACAAGCAGAACCTATTCTTAACAAGCAGCTTTGCAATAAGGGTATGGAAGGTTTTTCTGGATGCACCAGGAGTGCAGCAGTAGATTGTGTAGAAAAAAAGAGCGGTTCATGAAATTAATAACAACTTATACCACTGTTATGGCCAGATCTGTTTAATTTTTTGGAAGACATTCAACCCCTAATCATTACTAAGGTGGTGTATTGGAGATTATCAACTAGCAGTTAGTTTAAATATAATACAGATGGAGCTTCTAAAGGAAATTCAGGACCTGGTTCACTACTAATTATAAAGTATCCGAATTGGACTCTAAAATCAATTTAATGCCAAATCTAGCCACCGAATTTGATTTTCGAAAAAAAAATATTAAACTCACGTCTTTGGCTTGAACAGTTCTATTTTATTGTCTCCGCCGCCACCTTCTGCCTCTTCTTTCATGTTTGATTCATCGGCGGCACCATGTAGTTGGTGTTCGAAACCGATAACAACGGCGACAGCGATGAAGCTGCATTCTTACCGCCATCATTGGTGCTTAATTGATGGTCGAATGGTGGTGTATTTTATTTATGGGCCTTGTTTAGACCCTCTGATAACAACCCATAATCAAATCATTGGGCCTTCTTCCCTACTACTAAATGTGATAAAATATTAAATATTTATAAGAAATTATTTATTGTTCCAAGAAAACTCCAATCGCTGCTCAATTGATGGACGGGCTGGTGGAGAGACGGTGATTTAAAGGGCGGAGAAGAGGTGTTTTCCATGGATGAAATCGGAGAGAAAGTTGTGTTAATGGCTATGTAATTTATTATAATATGTGTATAATAATTGTATAATATGTGTATAATTAGTGAGTACACATTAATAATACATTTATTATACATATTAGACAACAAAGATATATTTTCTATACACATACTGTAGGGATATATATTCAATACAGTTTTTATACGTATGATACATTTTTTTTTATATATATACAGTATTGATACATATTCTATACAATAATGATATATTTTCTATACATATGCTGAAATTAGTTTTTAAAAAAAGCTATGAATTGAAATTATTTTGAAAAGGCTAAAAAATGTCTGAAAAAGCCTCTTGGGTCATCCGGGGTCATCCGGTTGTCAATAATTTCCTGGATGGCCATTTATGTTTTCGTCCCAATAAAAATCAGCACCACCATTTAAATTTTAACATCATTAAAAAAATTAATGCCATTTTTTCTATGAAGATACCTCTTAACACCATTTATCCATTAACTGATTATATTTCACATGATATCCGAGATTAATTCGTATATTCATTTTTTAAGTTTACTAATTTTTCGGCACATGCGTTATACGTGTATGTCGAGTCGTGTAGTATTTTATAAAATAATATTACTATTATTGAAACAAAAAAATTGAATTAATTTATGTGAATAGTCATATAATTGATTTATTTGTCAAGGTTAAGCAGTTTGAATGTTTATTTGAACCTGCTGAAATGAATAATTTTAATTGGATACACATGATTTTTTTTATTTTAATTTTATGAGGTACAAACATGCCATTCAACACTCACATACTTATTGTGATCTTATATGTTAATGCAGATCGTTAATGCTCCGGTTGAAGACCCTATGGTTGAGACACAACTTCCGTCAGGGGAATGAGGTAAACCATAACCTCGTCAAGGCAGCTCTCAGCCAGTATAAATAAAGCTAAATATATGGCAAGGCACCCAATTTTTGTTGACAAGTATCTTAAAGATAATCCTAACAGTGGGCCGCTTTTTGTTAAGTATGTAAATACTAAAGTTTCTAATGTCCTAGGTACTTTCGGAAACCTAAATGTCCTGCATGGCATTACTAGAACTACTACTACTAATTGTGTTATAAAAACTGCTGTTGCTGCTGCTACTACTACTACTGTCATGGAAGAACAATATACCCATCGTGGTAACCTAATATGATGTAATAGTTTATTAGAAGCATTAATAAAATATCTGTGTTTTCTCAATAAAAAAACTTATCTTCACCTAATACTATACTCCTGATGTATGTTGCTTTCATCTGTTTCAATTGCTCTGTCGTGATAGTAATTCTTATTCTCGACATTGATATCTTCTTGTAATGCAATATAAATTTGTCCATGTGAGAAAGCATATTGTGATAGATCTACCATTGAAAATTTATGCTTTATAATCGAGTATTTTAGGTTCTTAAATTTCTGAGTGGAACATGATGTATTTCTTGATGTGGTTAGACATAATTGGATTTCTTATATTGAAGGAAATATTTGTTGGGAGATCCAACAGAAGATGAGAATACTGGAAGGGCGCTAAGCTTATGGTCTAAAAATACCATTGAAGACATTTTCATCAAAGTTCAACAGTTTGAAGAAAGTGTGGTTCAGACAAAATACTTCAACACTAAATTCCAGATGGACAAAATGGAACTTCACCAAGTCAAAGCAGATTTCATTCTTCACCATAAGCAAGTGGATTCATCTTGGAGACAGAAGGCTAATCTCAAATGAAATACTGAAGGGGAGGTGATTACTAAATTCTTTCACTCTATTGTGAGGCAAAATGAGCATTCTTAAGATAAATAGAATTCAACGTGATGATGTGTGGATACAAGAGGATGAAGAAATTGGTGCAACTGTAACTAGGTTTTATCAAAACCTATTTACATGTGATCCTTATGATATTAATAAAACATCCTGGAAAATATCCCTCAAACAGTCACCAATAATGATAATGATAATTTGATGGCTATACCTACCTTATAAGAAGTGAAAGATGTTATTTTTGACATTAATACAAATAGCTCTCTTGGTCCAGATGGTTATAGTAGTATGTTCTTTCAGGAAGCTTGGGATATAGTTGGTGATGATATGTTAAGCATGGTTAAAATTGTTTTCACTGAGAAGCAGATGTTCAGGTATTACACTACTCCCTTATGTGTTTTATCATGCATTGATATATGGTTGGCTTGGGTTGCACACCTACAACAGATTGTATCATGGTTGGCTCGGTTGCACGCCTGCAGCGGATTGTATCATGGTTGGCTCGGATTACACGCCTGTAATGAATTGTATCATGGTTGGCTCAAGTTGCATGACTTCAACAAATTGTATCATGGTTGGCTCAGTTGCACGCCTGCAACAGATTATATTATGATTGACTCGAGTTGCATGCCAATAATGGGTATATAGACCTCGCGAGTCCTCCATGCATCACGAACTCCCAAAGATTACCGAGTAGTTGCGTATATATACGATTTGAGAGAGGATTTTGGTGTTTGAGGCACAACATTGCATTTCATCATCATACTTTTACTTATTGATTTTTCTGTATTGATTGCTCCCACTTGAATACTTTAGCTTAATTGCCCTACCTGATTGCCTAATTATCTGGCTATTTGACTTACTCGATTACTTATTATTCTCTACCTTGTTAGTTGATTGGTTCGAATTAAGGTAAACATGTAAAGATAATAAGGTTTTTCTTAAACACTCCGTCACTACTTCTTTCGTTATCGATCAATAAGATATACTGGGTATACGTGATTTCGTACTCATACTACACTTGCTGCACTTTTTGTGGTGCAGATCATGTCATGTATACTAGTGGGTGCCGCGAAATGATTTGAGTCCGAGGGTGTTGATTCGGGAGATCTAGTGATGAGTTGTCTGAACGATCCACAACGCTAGTTGTTTCTACCTTTACTTATTTCTGTTTCTTTTAACTTCCAAATAGAGTATTTACTATTTCCAGAATTTGTATTTCGATTTCAGACTTATATGTATTTCTTAGAGGCTCTTGTACTTGTAACACGAATCTTGCGTAGTGTTGTTATTTCGCATTTTCTTATATATGAGACTTAATATTGGATATTTCGTATGACTCTTTACTTCCGCTTTTAGTTACTCTATTGGATTGTTATAGTTGAGTTTTGGCTTGCCTAATGGTGGAATAGTTATACGCTATCATGATCTCCGATTTTAAATCGTGACAGAAAAATTAACAGAGATGTCATGATTTAAAGTTTAAATTTGTTGTTCCTCGTAACGCAAATAACAAAACTAGAATTTAATAATTAGTAAGACAAAAAAATAAAAAGGCATGAAAGATTAACATGTAATCCTCTTGGGCAGGAGTGAGAGTAATCTTCCTCAATAATCTTACTTTATTCTTTTGGTGGGGAAGATATATAATTAATTGAACACGTGAGCACCTTTTTGTTCTATCAAGAAATGAGATTTACGTCCCCGGGAATATCTGAATGGCAAAGGAAGGGAACTTAAAATCCAGTTGGAGGCTTGCAGCGTGGGTTCGAACCCTGGTGTGAGCAATTTGCTCTCTTCTGGGGTAGGGCCTTGTAGGTGATATCCGTTGCTCTGTTCTCAAACCCTGGTCATTCAGGTACATCCCGCATTTACTGGTAGTAGTGTTGAGGGAACGGGTATATAGACCTTCTGAGTATTTAGTATTTTCATCCATGTGACTCTTGAGATGGAAAAAGGTCAATACTCCTCATGGGCGGAGCTTTTTAAGATCCATTATCGTGTTTACAAAGTTATCGACCACATCATCCCTCCCATGCCAAAGTCCACAAACGTACCATCGGCTTCGACTTCTGATGATGCACTCTGGTCTTGTTTGGACGCAACCTCTATCTAATGGACATACGACATGATATCTAATGATCTGTTGCACACCATCATTGAGACCGATGTCACTGCCCGCCAAACGTGGGAACGTTTGGACAGTATTTTCCACGACAACAAAACTCAACGAGCATTATACCTTGAAAATCAGTTCAAGGACGTTCATCACGACGATTTCCCAAATGTGTCTACCTATTGTCAAGAACTCAAGATGTTTGTCGACCAACTCTTCTACATCGGAGCATCAATCACTACTCAGTGATTGGTCATGCAACTTATTGTAGGTTTGAACGAATCCTATGACGGCATTGCCACCATCCTTTAGCAATGAACGTCGTTACCTCCGTTTTATGAGGCCCGTTCGAAGCTCATCCTTGAGGAAACTCAGAAAATTAAGCATAACACCATTCGTGCCAGCATTGCCGACGCCGCCCTCACCACCACCATCCTTGGTCGTGTGGCCCCCACTGTCATGGGCCTCATCTCCTTGCCCGTATACGACATCCTCGTGGACTCCACCTCAGAACTGATAGGCCCAACCTGGCATACTTGGCCTACATCCACAACATGCCTATACAGCACAGGCCCCCCTGTCATCTACTTATGCACCTACTGACATTGAGGCAGCTATGAGCACAATGTCACTCAACACTCCAGACAAAAATTGGTATATGGACACAAGCGTCACATCTCACATGACGGCATCACAAGGTACTCTCTCGTCTTATTCCAATTTGAGTAATTTAAATCAGAACATTATTGTTGGTAGTGGACAAGGCATTCCCATCCGTGGTTATGGTTATTCCTCCCTATCCCCACCACATCCACCACTAATCTTAAAAAATGTCCTCCATGCCCCTAAACTCATTAAGAATCTAATCTCTGTGCGACGTTTCGCAACTGACAATTGAGTTTCTCTTGACTTTGATCCTTTTGGTTTTACTGTAAAGGATTTTACGACAGAGAGACGAATAATGAGACGTGACAGCACCAGAGATCTCTACCCTATTTCAAACGCCGTCAACAATCCAGCCTTAGTTCCTTCAACCTTTGCTGCTCTTTCATCTTCCTTATGGCATTATGGATTAAGACATCCAGGAGACTCTGTTCTACGCTCACTTAGAAAAAATAATTTTATTAATTGCAACTGCATTTCTAGGACTCCTATGTGTGAATCTTGCATTTTTTGGAAACATGTCCAATTACCATTTTCTACATCCACAAATTGTACTTTAATGCCTTTCGATATCATATATAGTGATTTGTGGACATCCCCTATTTTGAGTACGACTGGCCATCAATATTATGTATTATTTTTGGACGATTATTCCAACTTTCTATGGACTTTTCCAATTGGAAATAAATCCTAGGTCTACCCCATTTTGTCTTCATTTAGTGCTTTCGTAAAAACACAATTTGAAGAGCATTAAATGTTTTCAATGTGACAATGGCAAGGAATTCAATAATAATCAATTCAAACAGTTTTACTCCAAAAATGGTCCTACCTTTCGTTTTTCCTGCCCTCACACATCCTCCTAAAATGGTAAAGCCGAACGGAAAAACCGAACCATAAACAATCTCATTTGTGCCCTACTTGCTCACGCCTCAATTCCCCTCCAATTCTGGCATTACGCACTCTTCATGGCCACATATCTCCTAAACATAATCCCAAACAAGTCTCTAGCTCAACAGACGCTCACCCAAATTTTGTTTCGTAGAAACCCCTCCCACCAACACTTGCATATTTTTAGATGTCTTTGTTACCCTCTGCATCCTACCACTCACAAACTCCAACCCCGGTCTTCTCCGTGTGTGTTTCTGGGTTACCCTACCAATCATCGTAGTTACTCATGCTATGACTTGTCGAGCCGTAAAATTATTATTTCAGTCATGTCTTATTTGATGAGTCTCAATTCCCCGTTGCCTCTCTACACTCACCACCTCGACATTTCTACGACTTCTTAGATGATGGCCTAAACCCTCTTCTAATTCACTATTTACAGTCTGTTATCCCATACCCCGACACCCACCACCACCTCAGCCAGTCCGAGACTAGTTGCCCACCCGGTTCTGCAGATGGTGGCCTAGAACAGCCCGTCACAAGGTGATTTCGTAGCCACCTCTCGGCGAACTGAGGTTCGGCCAGCCAGTACCGTCACCCCTGCCCTTCCTCATCTTCCCGACAGTCCTGCGACAAACTCCATTTCCATCCCGTGTCCCAAACACACTCTTGAACCATTGAAACTCGTGCCATGCACGAAATACATAAACCTAAACGATTGTTTAACCTTTCCGTTATTAGTTGTCCCTTCTCCTATCCTTCATAACCCGAAGGATGCCTTATCCGACCCTAATTAGATAGTCGCAGTGATTAATGAATATAATGCTCTTATTGATAATAATATGTGGGACCTAGTACTCAGTCCACCCGATGCTAACATTATTCGTTCGATGTGGATTTTTAGACATAAAAGAAATCTGATAGTTCTTTTGAGAGGTACAAGACTCGTCTTATAGGTGATGACATGTCTCAACAGGTGCGAGTCGACTGTGATGAAATGTTCAGCCCGGTCGTAAAGCCCGCAACCATTCAGACCGTCATCAGCATTGCCATATCCAAGTCTTGGCCCATTCATCAGATTGATGTCAACAATTCCTTCTACATGAGGATCTTCATGAAACGGTATATATGCATCAACATATGGGTTTCAGGGATCCTATTCATCCAGATTATGTGTGTCTATTGCGGAAATCGCTCTATGGACTGAAACAGGTTCCTCGAGCATGGTACCAGTGGTTCGTCGATTATGTCTCCTCTGTCGGGTTTTCACACAGCAGATCCGATCATTCCATGTTCATCTTCAATAAGGGTATAGACATGGCTTACCTATTATTATATGTTGATGACATCATCATCATCACATTATCTGATGCTCTCCGCCGTTTCATTATGTCTCTCATTTTTTCCGAGTTTGCTATGAAAGATCTGGTCCCCCTGAGTTATTTCTTAGGCATCTCTGTCACTCGACATTCTGATTTCTATGTCAGAAGAAGTACGCCGAAGAAATCCTTGACCGTGTATGCATGACATCTTGCAAACCATCTCACACGCCTATATACACCAATTCCAAGCTCAGCGCTGATTCCAACCCTTCATATTCAGACTCGACTCACTATCGTAGCCTAGTTGGGGCCCTGCAGGCCTGCAATACCTCACATTCACGAGATCAAACATATCCTATGCCATGAAACAAATCTACTTACACATGCACAGTCCGACGGAAGCACACATGCATGCCCTCAAACATATTTTACGATACGTCCAAGGTACATTTCACTTCGGATTATATCTATACAAGTCTTCACTCACTAGTCTCACTGCTTATTCTGATGCTGACTAGGGTGGATGTCCTAACACCTGACGCTCCACGTCTGGTTATTGCATTTTCCTCGGAGATAACCTATTGTCTTGGTCTTCCAAAAGGTAACCTACACTGTCCCGATCCAGTGCAGAAGTAGAATACAGAGGTATTGCCAACGTCGTCTCTGAGTCTTGTTGGATCCGTAACTTTCTACTTGAGCTTCACTGCCCGATTAAAAAAGGCAACACTAATCTACTGTGATAATATTAGTGCGATATATCTTTCCGAAAATCCCGTCCAACATCAACGCACTAACACACAGTGAGATGGACATTCATTTCGTTCGCGAAAAAGTGGCTCGTGGTCAAGTTCGTGTCCTTCATGTTCCTTACAAATATCAGATTGCCGACATCTTCACCAAAGGATTCCGCGCATACTATTTGATGATTTTTTAGCCAGTCTAAGTGTTCGTGAACCTCCCGCTTCGACTGCGAGGGTGTAATAGAATATTTTCCAATAGTCTTTTATTGTATTAATTGTATATCTTCGATTTTAAGTAAAATTATAATCATTTTGTAATTAGGTTAATTAGTTACCTAGTTTGTATAAAAATAAATATTTTTGTAATCTTATATCTATTGTAAATCATTATCAATAAAATCAAGGGAACATATTCCTTTAGAAAGTAATAAAGCATAATGAAAGAAAAGTTTAGTCTCTCAGCAATGCTTTTATTAACGCAAGTTTTAAACGTAGAGCCAAGAATACCACTTCAGAGTAAACTAAGATTGGAGATAAATTCTACTCCCTTCATTTTATTTATGTGATTGTATTTAATTTAATATATAAGTTTGAAAATATTTTAAAAAATTGTTATTTTAAACATGTAAGAATATTTATGTTATAAAAAATTATCATTAAAAATAAAATAAAAAAATTATAATTTATTTATTTCTCAATATAAAAGGATAGTATCTTTTTTATAAAAGAAGAGACTAGAGTAAAAGGTGTCACAGAAGATGGAATATAAGATATTAGGAGTAATATTTTGTGCCTGCTTCGCCATAGATTTCAATTCAAAGATTTGAAGTAACTATTTGTTTATCAAATTGAATCATTATTTTAACTTCAAACATAAAATATAATTATGAAGATTGAAAAATAAATTTTATGAAAATTTTAAGTTTTCACTCACAAAACTTCAATTGTGTTTCATGTCAAATCACTAACTTTAACTTTAAATAATAAATCAACAACCTCTTACATTTGTTCTTAGTAAATTTCATTTAAACATTCGAACTCCGACTTGTATTAATTGAGCACACAAATATATAATAAAATATTTCTATTAGACTTCCGATTTAAATTTTAATTTGAAAGTGTATTGAATTAAAATATGTGTAATTCGAGTGTCTAAATGCTGTTGATGTAATAGGAGTAGAACTACTACAGTATTTTTTTCTTTCAAATCTCAATTAACTCATGTGAAAACGCGTACTTAATGGTTGTGATTTCACCAACGTTTAAGTTCTCATTAGTAGTCACAAAAGCACAATCCACATTTCATTCTTAACTCTATCACACACACACACGTTTAAGTTCTCATCAGTTTTGGATATATTTCCTTTTCTTTTATTTGTCAGCCGCTTTCATTCTTTGGTGGTTCAGACATAAAACACACCGATTTTTGGATACCAGGTATATTTTATAGGGATGACAACGGATCGGATCTGGACCGGATCCTACTAGATCCAGATCCAGATCCGTTTTTCATACCTGAATTCATATCCGGATCCAGATTCACCGGGTCCATAAAAATCATATCCAGATCCATCGGATCCACGGATCGAATCTGGATCCACATCTAAAAAAAATTCTTTTAGAGTTGTATATTGTTTTCATGTTTCAGATCTTTATAGGAGTCAAGTGGATCTCAGAATTGTATATTTTTTTCATGTTTCAGATTTCAATCCTAGGCATGTCTGTCAAATGTACAACAACATTAAGCTACATTGGGTGTCAATTCATCTATTTTTCTTTGTTTAATCTGCACTTTCATTAGTGTAAAAAGAATTAAAGGTGGAAGCCATAAAGTTTTAATCTTGATCTTATATTAGATGTTGTATTCGAACACAATTAATCATCCTTCATGACTGTAACTTTTATGAGGAATATTTTGCAACGAATCCACTCTTTCATCTGCTAAAGCATGACATGAGATATGAATATTTCAACAGAATGAGATCAAATAATCAGCTCCTTTTACATGCAATGATTGTACTATCATTTGTTTTGCGTTTAGTTTTTTATTGGGCCTTTTGAGAATTATGTGCTTAAACGTATGGACCATTTAAAAAATAAAGTCCATATCTGAATGTAAAATACAGAAATTATGATTTTTTTTTAAAATACTTATAAAATTATATTCTAGGTTATGAATATATTTAATAAAAAACGGATCTACGGGTCGGATCTGGACCAGATACGGATCTCAAATACAATATCCAGATCCGATCCGTCAGAAACGGATCCGGGTCCGATCCGAATCCGTCGGGTCCAAATTTTGAAGATCCATATCCTATAAAATGGATCGGGATCCACTGGATCCGGACCAGGTCCGGTATCCATTGCCATCCCTAGTATTTTGGGACACTTCGCCCTTAAAAATCCCGTGTTTTGGTCATTCACGTGCCATACCTTAGGATTCCTGCCATGGCTAATTTCTAGGGAAGCTAAAGACTGTATCTGTCTTTTTCTTCTTGAGAATGAAGAGGTTACTTTGTGCAGCTTCATTTTGAATTGCTGCCCATTATTCCACGATAAACTGAACCAAGGGTTAACCGATAAGCTCAAGTTTCTCCAGGGGCGAAAATGCACTTTGGACGGTCCATTGTGAATGATTTTTAAAGGGTGTCAAAAGCTACTGAAAGTAAAATCAAGAGATTAGGTAAATCGAATGTCAGTTCTATTTCTGAATGTTAGCGTTAATGTCGTCCGACACCAGTAACAACACTTAAGCAAAACAGAAACTTTAAAGAGTAAATGCAACGGAATTTAAAGAACACAAATGTTTAAATTTTCATAAGTTATATATATTATATAACTTATGATGATCAATGACCAGATGTATTGTATATATATTATATACAAAAATACAAATTCCTTTCTTTACAGATTTACAAGATAAAATGGAAAGGAATTAAAAGTTGAAGTCGCAAATGACTTATGCATGAAAAATCTAACTACATAGACATAGACAACCTCTCATTACAATCGCTCCATACAAAACTAATCCAAAATCTAAACATCAATTGTAATGTTGGACAGAATGTTGTCGACACACTCAGGCAACACTTGTGATCCAGATTTTTGAGATGAAATCCCGAGAGCTCTCTTGGTATTTTTACATTTTGATTCTGGATATTGATTCACTGTAGTAGCCTCTCTATTTATAGTAGAGAGTCTTTCTTGGAAAGCTCATCAATTGGTTGTGGAGGTTGAGGGAAAGGTGGACAGTTGGTGTGTTTGTTGGAGAAGATCATGGAGTGAAATCCTCCACAACTTTGACTTGTTCCTTACTGGACTTCTTCCCCAAGCTTTGACTCTTTCTCCCACATTTACACAGCTCCAATTCACCACGCCTAAGTCATTTTTACCTCACAGTAAAATATTACTACTTACCCTGAAGTAAGGCAAAACTGTTTTTCGAAAATATTGGTCTGAATGTTATGACATTTGTCCCAACATTTTTATACATTCAAATCAGTACTTCAGAAGATATGTTGGGTCAAATGTCACAACGCCAAACCCATCATTAACAATCTCCCCCTTTTTGCCTTTCTTTACAAAACACATTAAAAATGTACAAATGACTTAGTGCACCATCATAGATGTTGTCCATCACATGTGATTACTGACAAGCTCTCCCTTAACCTGTGATGGCATACATGCAACACTTGTGTATACTAGTGTATACCAAGTCATAGGATTAGAAGAAAACAAATATGAGCACATATATACACATATCATCCAATATATACAAAACACGAATATAAATAAACCATTGTCAACAAATATCCACATCAACCCATCGATCAAACATTTACAGCTTAGGTTCAGGAACATCATTCAACTTCCTCCTTGCTCATCATACAACAATAGCTTTTTACCCCTGCATAACAACTTCAGCTTTATCTACAACATAACAACTTTAGATATGTAGCATAGCAGCTTTAACTTCCCCCCTGCAGCATTGTTCAACAATATCATTCAACTTCCTCCTTGCTCATCATATAACAACAATAGCTTCCAACAACTTTCTACTCCTGCATAACAGCTTCAACTTCCTCTGCAGCATAGCAGCTTTAGATTCCTCCAGCATAGCAGCTTTAGATTCCTCCTCCTGCATCATTATCTCCCCCTTTTTGTGAAGAAAGTAGCATTATGAAATGGTCTCTAGTGTGTATCAGGGCATTCCTTGCAGCATCAACCTCAGAAATCTGTTGGTTGATTTTTTCAATTTGATCCATAAGTCATTCTATAGACAATGTAGACTGTATTGAACCAGTGTTGCCCAGAATGTTGGTAACATTTCTGGAAACATATTCACTTTCGGCTTCCAGGGCAAGAAACTCTACTTGATCGATGAGTAGGGAAGGTAGAGGACCTTGGCCTTTTACCCAAAGATGAAAAATCAACAGTTTGATCAACATCTATAGGGTTATTATCATCTTCAGGATAACTAATATCTAAAGGTTCATCTAAACCTTTAAATACTATAGCTTTGGACAAGTCCTCTGTGGATGATGAAGAAGATAACCGGTAGTGTTGCTGCGATTCATTCTGCTCAGACGATTCAGTGTTCATAGGAGGGCTTGTACTCATTGGGTTGTTGGTTGGAGTGTTGGCTGACATTGGTGTTGACATTAGAAAGGTTTCCATTGGTGAATATTGTGGATAAGGTTTTGGAAATTTAGGGTTTGAGATTGTGAATGGAGTTTGGTATGGTGATGATTCCATCGGGTAGGTAGGGTTATACCCGAGGTGTGATGTGATTTTCCCTCTTTTTTTTTAATTTTTTTTAGGGAAAATTGGAAATGACAAAAAAAAAACCAAATGAGAGGAATATTTATATACATGACAAACCTTTCTAAGCAACACAAAATTCCTTAGTTTTAGGAGTTTTTGATTTATCTAATAACTTATACCTAAAATTTTGGGATAAACATCACGGTATGAATTCAATTTAATCTTATCATTTTAAAGTTTGAAATTCCTATTAAAACAAGACATAAAAATAGGGAGAATCTGATAATTCAATGATTAGATAAGCACAACATCCCAACACATATCACCTTCTGAAAATGTCAACGGCAATGTTAACAACATTTTAGACAACACAAGTATTTTGATCCCACAAGAATTTTTTATTTTGGCAACACATCAAGACACGTTTTATACATATTTCATGAGTTTGACCACTGGACCAATGTAATATTTTTCCATCATGTCCTTGATCTAATCATAAAACACATACAAAAAGTTTTTCGTGTCAAAAATAAGAATACTTATTTAGTATTCTCAAATTTCTTTTGAAGCACTTGATACTCCTATAGAATAGGAACGATATCTTTTCAATGGCTTTGCCCAATTTTCTCAGTTGCCAAATATTTGTATAGGCTTTGCCTATTTTTGATACTCATTTTTAATGATATATATGTATTTATATATCATCGCAAAGAACAGTATAATGTTGAAATCACATTCTTATTGAAGGATCATGGTTGTGTGACCAAAAGTTATGCACCATACAACAATAGTCAGTCAGTGATATTACATAGGTAAATGTCACCCGAAATGTTAGATAACGTTTCAGACGACATTCACCAAAAATGCCTTCTTTTTAGAGATTACAAAGACCTAGAGATTTCTTCAAACTAGAATATCTCTCATGGTCCAAAGCTTTTGTAAAAATATCAGCTAGTTGATGTAGAGTGTCAACGTGTTCACTTTTAACTAGTTGTTTTTCAACTAAATCTCTTAAAAAGTGATGTCTAATATCAATATGTTTTGTACGTGAGTGATGAACTAGATTCTTAGATATATTTATAGCACTCAAATTATCACAATACAAAATCAAAATATTGCTAGTAAATTCATAGTCGTCTAACATGTGTCTTAACCATATTAATTGAGAGCAACAACTTCCAGCTGCTACATATTCAGATTCAGCAGTTGAAAGTGAGACACATTTTTGTTTACGACTATACCATGAAACAAGATTATTGCCAAGATAAAAACATCCTCCACTTTTACTCTTTCTATCATCCACATCTCCAGTCCAATCCAAGTCACTAAATCATATTAAGTTAGGATTAGTGTCTTTGGAATACCAAATTTCCAACTCACATGTGCCAACGACATATTGAATAATGCGTTTTACGATATTTAAGTGGGATATTTTGGGATAGGCTTGAAAACGGGCACAAACACAAACACTAAATATAATATCTGGGCGACTAGCAGTAATGTAAAAAAGGCTACCTATCATATATCGATACAATGTTGGGTCGACATTTTCACCAACATTATCCTTACATACCTTCTGTGACGAACCCATTGGTGTCTTCATTTGTTTAGTGTTCTCCAAACCAAATCTCCTAACTAGATTCTTCGATATTTACACTGTGAGATGAAAATCCCATCATCACTTTGCTTTAGCTGCAAGCCTAAGAAAAAAGTTAGTTCCCCAATCATGTTCATTTCAAATGTTGATGACATAGCTTCAACAAATGAATTTAGGTACGACTGTGAGGTTGACCCAGAAACTATGCCATCCACGTAGATTTGAGCAATTATCATATCTACACCGTGTCGTTTAATAAATAGAGTGCGATCATCTTAGCCACGGTTAAAACCAAATTCAAGAAAAAAGTTAGTTAAACGACCATACCATGCACGAGGGGCTTGTTTCAACCCATAAATAAAGCCTTTTTGAGCTTGTACACATAATGTGGATGGTAAGGATCCTCAAATCCTTTTGGTTGTTAAACATAGACTTCCTTATCTAGATAACCATTTAAGAATGCACCTTTCACATCCATTTGGTGTAAAGTAATTTTCAGACAACAAGCAATAGCAAATAAAAGTCTAATTGACTCAATTCTAGCCACATGTGCAAATGTTTCGTCATAATCGATTCCTTCAACCTGAGTATAGCCTTGTGCAACTAGACAAGCTTTGTTTCTAACAACTGTTCCCAATTCATCTAATTTATTTTTAAAAATCCACTTAGTTCTAATTACATTTGTGTTATTTGGATGTGGAACTAAGTCCAGACTTTATTTTGAGAGAATTGTTCAAGCTCTTCTTGCATTGCTTGAATCCAAAATTATCTTTGAGTGCTTCTAAAACATTTTTTGGTTCTAAACTAGATATAAAACAAGAAAGACTAACCTCTTGGTATATGGTAGACATACACACATACCTTACCATTTCTCTGTAGTTGAGTGGTTCTTTCCCTCTTGTTTTAATTCCTTCAAAAACTCCCCTATCACTTGGCCCATTGAATTATTCTTCCTAATTCTTGATGAGGCGTCTTTACGAACTTGGTCTAGCAATTCAGCACTCGACTCCTCATCTGTGGCCTCTATGGTCTCTTTTTCAGGTTCATATGTTGCTTCGGATGTGACAATATTTATGGCAACATCTGATTCTTCTGCAATCTGTGGACTTTTCACTGTATCTAGAATGTTATTTTCAATAGTTTTTCCTGAAACATCAGAAAGATCATCAAAGATAACATTTAAAAACTCTTGTACAATTCTGGATTTCAGATTATATACTCGATAAGCATGACTATTTTGTGAATAGCCAACAAAAATTCCTTTGTCACTCTTAGAGTCAAAATTTGTCAAATAATCTCTGTCATTTAAGATGTAACAAATACACCCAAAAATATGAAAGTAACTCAAGTTAGGTTTTTTTCCATTTATAATTTCATAGGGTGTCATCTTTGTTCCTGGCCTTAGATAGACTCTATTAGCTATGTGATTAGCAATATTCAAGGCTTCTGCCCACAAACGTTTTGACAAATGTTTAGAACTAAGCATTACTCTAGCCATTTCTTACAATGTTCTATTCTTCCGTTCTGCAACCCCATTCTGTTGAGGAGTTTTGGGGGCAGAAAACTCATGAAAAATTCCCTTTTTATCACAAAAGATTGTGAATGAACTATTTTCAAATTATTTTTCATGGTCGGATCTAATCCGAAAAATAGGAGAATAGAACAAATTCCTAATTCTAGAATGATAGATTTTAAACATATCAAACGTTTGTGATTTTTCTTTCAAAAAATATATCCAATAATACCTAGAAAAATCATCTACTATCACAAAGGAATACCTCATGCCTCCTAGACTGTATACTTCAATTGGACCCATTAAATCCATATGCAGTAATTGAAAACAGTGAGACGTACCTGAATGTTGTCCGTCGTGTTGGACAATATTATGAGAGACACGGGTTTGCTTACCTTTCAGACAATCCTCACAGACAGTTTTGCCTTTATGGCTAAGATTGAGTAAGCCTCTAACCGCTTCATATGAGACCAATTTTTCTAAATTATGGTAGTTGACATGCCCCAACTTTTGATGCCATAGTGTTGTGTCATCTATCTGAGCATTATTGCATGTTTCTTGTCTTACAACAAGATAGAAATTTTCACATGATCTAGTACATGTCATGACACATTCATGAGTTTCATTCGTAACTTTACAAGCATTCTTATTGAATTTTACCTCAAGGTCGTCATCACACAGTTGACTAATACTAATTAAATTAGCTATTAAACCCTCAATGTGTAAGACGTTCTTTAAGGCTGGAAATCCAGGAACATCCATGATCTCTTTTCCAATTATTTTGCTTTTACTGCCACCTCCGTAAGTCATATTTCCTCCATTGAATGACTCATAGTTCTTTAGAAAACCTTTTGTACCTGTCATGTGACAAGAACATCCACTATCAAAGTACCAAGAACCTAAAATGTTAGTTCTTAATGTAGTTATGGCAACATTACAAGTTAAATTCATTTTAGGAACCCAAACTCTTTTGAAATATTTTTTTTACCTTTTGGCTCAGAAATGTTGCTCCGATTGTTATCCAAAATGTTGGACGACAATTTAGGCAACATTTTGCTCACAAAATTTTAAAGTTTGAAACAGTATAGTTTTAGGTGTCCAGGGGAGTTACAGTGATGACATATAAACTTCATATTCTTTGACATATACGAGAACCTACAATTCATCCTATTTTCTTTTACAAGGCGTATTTTCTCATTTGTGTCAAAGAGATTAGAGCATACAGTTTTAAGAGAGTTTTCGTACCCAATACCTGCATGCGAAGGATTACTAAAGTTGAGTATCTCATTTAATTTTGAAGTTCCTGTGTTGAGTTTGCAAAAGGTTTCTTCGGCTAAATTCAGTTTTGCACGAATCTTACCAAATTCAGTATCCTTTTTGGTAAGAGCAACCTCAAGTCGGGTTATCATGCCAGTTAATTCCAGATTCTCATGAGTTAAAGATTTTACCTTTTTGTCAAGTTGTTTGGACTCTATGATTAAGGATTTACAAATACTTTGTAATTCATTAATCATGTCAGATTTGCATTCAACTTGATCCATAAAATCAGCCTCACTACTAGAAATAAAACCACTAAAGCAATTAACATCAGGATAGTTAAAGAATTCGTACCTCTCGGATGTTGCCGGGGATGTAGATGTCGTTGCTGATGTTGGAGCAAATGTGGTGACATCTGAGACAATATTACAGACGACATCTTCATTATCAGACAGAGATTGTTCGTAAACAGTGGATAACATTGCTTGTGATTCGACTTCTTAATCTCCTTCATCTTCTCCTTCGTCATCACTAAGAGAAACCCATACACTCTTACCAAATTTTCTAAGGATGTTTACACATTCGTTGACATAATGACTCCAACCCGAGCATGCATGACATTACACAGACTCAAGCTGTTTGAGATCAAACTTGGTACGATCTGAGTTGGTTCTTCTTAGTTGATTTCCCTTTTGTACATTAGGAAGAAATCTAGTGGGCTTTTGTTTGATGACTTGGTTATGGTGCTCATTAGATTTAGGTTTATTTCTATCATTGTTGAACTTTCTCACCATCGAATTGTATTTTCGAGTGAGTAAGACAACATTTGCACCTTCACCAATTTCTTCAAGATTCTCATCCTCTTCTTCGATTTCATTCTCCAAGGATTGAACTTGAAGTGCCACATTCTTGCTTTTATATATTTCCTTTTGATTCTCAATGTTCATCTCATAGGTTTTGAGAATTCTCACTAAGGTATGAAGGTCCATAGTGGCAAGATTGTGAGCTTCTTCAATGACATAAATCTTTAAATTGAACTTTTCAAGAAGAGAACGGAGAGCCTTTTCAACAAGTGGAGTGTTGGTTAAAGGTCACCAAGCACTTGACATTCGTTTGAGATGTCAATCAACTTTTCAAAATAATATTTAATATCATCCGCTTCTTCCATCCTTAAACATTCATATTTACTCATGAGCATGCGTAGTTTTGTTCGACGAACACTTGAGCTACCTTCACAATGAATTTGTAAAGTATCTCATGAGTCCTTAGCCATGTGGCAGTTTTGAATGAGTTTTAACATGTAAAGATCAACCCATCCAAAAATTGCATTTAAGGCCTTTTTGTTAAAGCTAGCATTATTGGTTTCTTCCGCAGTCCATTCAGATTCAGGTTTAACAAGAATGTCACATTTCTCATCCGGTAGCAACATAGGAACAACATACCCATTGGTTATAGATCTCCATGCCCTAACATCAATTGATTTAATATGAGAACGTAGGCGAATCTTCCAATAGACATAGTTTGAACCATCTAAAATAGAAAGTTTACCAATAGTTGGATTTGCCGAATCTATAACTTATGACAACAAGACCAAGCACTTATTGTGTTAAGTGTTGGCTCTGATACCATTTGAAGGGTTTTAAAATCTATTGAAAGTAAAAACAAGAGATGAAATAAATCGAATGTCAATTTTGTTTCCGAATGTCAGCGATAATGTCGTCCGACACTAGTAACAACACTTTAGCAAAACAAAAACTTTAAAGAGTAAATGCATCGGAATTTAAAGAACACAAATGTTTAAATTTTCATAAGTTATATATATTATATAACTTATGATGGTCAATGATCAGATGTATTGTATATATATTATATACAAAAATACAAATTCCTTTCTTTACATATTTACAAGATAAAATGGAAAGGAATTAAAAGTTGAAGACGCAAATGACTTCTACCTGAAAAATCTAACTACGTAGACATAGACAACCTCTCATTACAATCGCTCCATACAAAACTAATCCAAAATCTAAACATCAATTGTAATGTTGGACAGAATGTTGTCGACACACTCAGGCAACACTTGTGATCCAGATTTTTGAGATGAAATCCCGAGAGCTCTCTTGGTATTTTTACATTTTGATTCTGGATATTGATTCACTGTAGTAGCCTCTCTATTTATAGTAGAGTCTTCCTTGAAAAACTCATCGATTGGTTGTGGAGGTTGAGGGAAATGTGGGCAGTTGGTGTGTTTGTTGGAGAAGATCATGGAGTGAAATCCTCAACAACTTTGACTTGTTCTTACTCGACTTCTTCCTCAAGCTTTGACTCTTTCTCCCACGTTTTACACAGCTCCAATTCACCATGCCTAAGTCATTTTTACCTCACAGTAAAATATTACTGCTTACCGTGAAGTAAGGCAAAACTATTTTTCGAAAATGTTGGTCTGAATGTTATGACATTTGTCCCAACATTTTTATACATTCAAATCAGTACTTTAGAAGATATGTTGGGTCAAATGTCACAACAATAAACCCAACATTAACAATTTTATTATTGTATTTTTAGTTCTACTCTCTCCAATGCCTTACCAGTGGTGGAAGTATTTATGACTTCCAACAAACCACTGCTGTTACCATCCGAGACTTCATCTCAACTGGAACCTCGTTCCTACAATCAAGTTAATTCTTCTGCTCGAGTGAGTACGGAAGAGTTTAATTCAGCTGAACTTCAGTCTCACCAGCCATATTCATCAGAATACCTAGAAACGCTTCGTGTCCTGGGGTGGAACAGAGGACAATTGGCATGACAAAGTATCCTGTGATTCGTCTAGGGTACTTCATCTGGAGCAGCATCATGTCTTTGTCTAGGACTTTTTCTCGTGTCTAGGATTAGCTGAACAAATCTCAGAGGCTTCTTCAGCAAAGCATGCAGCTGGACGATAGCTTATTACATGCAAGTAACCCTAGGTTGATCCATGTTAATGACCCAAAAAAGACTAATGATAAGTTTGATTTATGTGGAAATGAGATAAGAACTAGCAAGTATACAGTAATAAATTTCTTGCCGAAGAACCTATTCATTCAGTTTCATCGGGTTGCTTATTTATACTTTTTAGCTATGGCTGCACTGAACTAGCTTCCACCTCTTGTTGTATTTGGGAGGACTGTGTCTCTGTTTCCTCTTCTATTTGTGCTTTCCGTGACAGCTATAAAAGATGGTTATGAGGATTGGCGGAGACACAGATCAGATAGGAATGAGAATAACCGGGAGGCTCTAGTACATCAATCTGGGAAGTTTCAGTTTAAAAGATGGAAGAAAATTTGGGTTGGTGAGGTTGTGAAGATCCTTGCTAATGAGACAATGCCTTGTGACATGGTGTTGTTAGGAACCAGCGATCCTAGTGGAATTGCTTATATTCAGACAATGAATCTTGACGGTGAATCAAACTTGAAGACAAGGTATGCTAGGCAAGAAACAACTTCATTAGTGTGCGAAGGGGAGACGATTTCGGGAGTTATTAGATGTGAACAGACTAACAGGAACATTTATGAATTCACAGCCAACATGGAGTTGAATGGGCATAGATTTCCGCTCATTCAATCAAATATCATATTGCGTGGTTGTCAGCTGATGAACACAGAATGGGCAGTTGGAGTAGTGGTTTATGCTGGGCAAGAGACTAAAGCTATGTTGAACAAAGATCGCATTTCCATCTAAAAGAAGCAGTGGAAACATACATGAACCAGGAAACCCTTTGTCTGTCTATTTTTCTTTTCGTGATATGCTTGGCTGTAGCAGTTGAGATAGGTCTATGGTTGAAGCGCCATGAGGAGCAGCTTGATACCTTGCCTTATTACCGGAGAGTTTACTTTGGAGAAGGAATAAATCATGGCAAACAGTATAAATATTATGGGTTTCCTATGGAAACCTTTTTCTCCTTTCTGAATTCAATCATAGTTTTCCAGATAATGATACCTATATCTCTTTATATCACCATGGAGTTAGTTCGCTTGGCACTGCCGTATTTCATGATTGGAGACAGGCATATGTATGATAGCAACAGTAATTCAAGATTTCAGTGCAGATCCCTAAAAATCAATGAGGATTTGGGTCAGATCTGCTATGTTTTTCTGATAAAATAGGAACACTTACTGAAAATAAGATATGGAATTCAGAAGAGCTAGTGTGTGGGGAAAAAGTTATGGGAGATCCCTTTGGGCTACTGGTGCATAGAGATGGCAGTGGATCTTGGACCCGGTCCGGATCTGGTGGATCCAGATCCATTTTATAGGATATGAATCTTCAAAATTTGGACTCGACGGATCTGGATCGGACCCGGATCCGTTTCTGACGGATCGGATCTGGATCTGGATCTTGTATTTGAGATCCGTATCCGGTCCAGATCCGACCCGTGGATCCGTTTTTATTAAATATATTCATAACCTAGAATGTAATTTTATAAGTATTTTCTTAAAATTGCTATGCACATCCTTGCAACTTTAATTCTCAAAACAAGTTTAATTTATCCATGCGTTAACTCAAAAACTAAAAAATAAAGAGGTAACTTCGATAATAAAATCAATGTTATATTAGTGAATGACTAACATCTCTATAGACAAGTAGTTAAAATTATATTCACTTCTTTTGTGAAGATTCCAAGCACATGGAAGTTCTGCATTGTGAAAATACTAGTCAGCATTTTTCACAACTATTGTCATTGTCCAACATTTTCAATTAATAGCTCACAATCAAAATGAGACAACGAACAAAATATCTCATATGAACATTTCAAAATTGAAACACAATAAACTGTTAGCTAAGTTAAAATCGTTTGTCAGTTCAAAAAAAAATTCTTAGCAAGACAAATTTTTTACATGTGGATCCAGATCCGATCCGTAGACCCGGTGGATCTGATGGATCCGGATTTGGATCTGATTTTTATGGATCCGAAGGATCTAAATTCGGATCTGGATTCAGGTATGAAAAACGGATCTGGATTTGGATCTAGTAGGATCCGGTCCAGATCCGATCCGTTGCCATCCCTACTGGTGCATCAGTGAACACAGATCCGTTGCCATACCATGTTTTCCTTATTAGGTACTTTCAAAATGAATTGCAGGATAAAGATTTATCCTAAATAAAAATAAGGAAAAGAGCAGCTTGGGAAAAGGTACTAGAGGGATAAATAATTAACAGAAAATCGAAGTCAGTCCATTTTTGCAAACATGCAGAATTTGTTAGTTTTAATGTTATTGAGCATCTGAGGATTCTTGATGTCACTGTTTCATCAAATGGCTTAATCTTCATTCTCTTGAGAGTACTGTCTCTTTGTCTCAATGAAATGCTTGGAATATTTTATTGCAACTTTAGTTGGTTATAATATTTGTCAGCTGTGAAGTCACAATTATAGAATGTAGAAGTGCTCACCAATATTAACAGAAAAATTTGTAACTTTACCCATCTGGCAAGAAGAAGTATTCATACCTAATGTAGGCGGATTGGTTCTTTCTTGAATGCAATTGCCGTCACATTAGGGTTTATCAGATACCCGAATGAGTTTATTGGCTGTGAAGAGCACACTTATGCAATTCTTGCATGAATATATAATCACTTAATACATGCTTTTTATCGCTATCATTCATTTAGTATGTATTCTACACCCGCAGATCCCAAGCAGTTCATTTATTTAACAAGAGTTGGTCTGAGTCTGTTACAATGAGATTTGAATTTATTTTTTCCTCGTTGTTCGGACCGATAAGTTTATGACACTACAAAAATATGTCCTGAAGTGATTCTTTGCTACTATCTGGTGTAGAGCATGTAATGCGCTCATGCATAGGTTTACATATCAACTGATATTAAGGAGCCAATTGATATTTTGAGGTTTTTGTTTCCCCTAAATATGCTTGTGCACCAAACCAAACAGTTATTCTTGTAATGATGTGCAGAAGAACCACTACCAGATCCTTCAAGTCGAAGAAAGTTAAGGCTCAAATAAGAAGTTCCAACTGATGTTGAACTAATGGAATTGTTACATACAGAGCTAGATGGAGAAGAGAGGAATGCTGCCCACAAGTTTTTCCTGACGTTGGCAGCATGTAATACTGTGATTCCTATTTGTACCAAAAGTTCTCCATGTGATATACAAAATAATATGGATGACTCTAGCGTCACCATCGAGTATCAAGGTGAATCTCCTGATAAACAAGCACTAGTAGCTGTTGCATCTGCTTATTGCTATACATTGTGTGAGCGGAAATCTGGTCATATTGTGATTGATGTCAAGGGTGAGAAACTAAGGTATATGGCTGTCTCGCTTCTTGTTTATTGTTTGGTGCTAGTTCCCATAGGGAACCTTTTAGAACTTATTGATGCAATAGTATTGATTACTACTATATGTGCTTTATTTAAAAATATTACTACTGTAATTGTTAGTGATGCAGGCCAACTATAGCATTGTGACTTTTTCTATTACATACACACATTGGTACTCCTCTTGCTTTCTTCTTGTTGATTTTAGTAATTTGCTTTAGTAGAACTTCTTAGGCATTGAAAATGCGGACTGATGTTTGACCGGTGGAGGTTGGATGTCCTAGGACTTCATGAGTTCGACAGTGTGCGTAAAAGAATGTCTGTTGTTATCAGATTCCCAAATGATACTGTAAATGTTTTGGTGAAAGGGGCTGATACTTCAATATTTAGCATTTTAAGCAAAGACCATGAACAAATACAAAATTACACTCGTAATCATTTGAGGGAGTACTCCTCTGAAGGACTGAGAACCCTTTTAGTTGTTGAAGGGATCTTACAGGAGAACTTGAGGAGTGGCAATGCTCGTACGAGGATGCTTGCACATCCTTGAATGACAGATCAGCAAAATTACTCCATACAACATCTCTAATCGAGTGCAATTTAACTCTACTTAGGGCCACCACGATAGAGGACAAACTACAAGAGGGTGTACCGGAAGCTATCGAGTCTCTGCCGCAAGCAGGGATAAAGATTTGGGTTCTTACTGGAGATAAGCAAGAAACTGCAATTTCAATTGGGTTGTCTTGCAAACTCTTGACATCCGACATGCACCAGATCATCATTAATGGCTCTTCAGAAAATGAATGCAAAAAGTTATTGTCAGACGCCATGGCCAAATACGGTGTGAAGCGGGAAAGTTGCGATAATCAGATCTTAAAATTGCAGAGAGAAGCAGAAAATGGTTATCATGAAATTCCAGTTAGTATTAAGTCATATAAATTGCCACAACAGCTTGCTGGAGAGGAAGAAATTCCTGGTGGACCTCTGGCACTCATAATTGATGGGAATAGTCTGGTGTGTATCTTAGAGAAAAATCTCGAGTCTGATGTGTGAAACTTATGTTCCTTTCTAAAGTTCCATTCCTGAAGATAATACATCTTGTTGATTCCTTATTTCATCTTAATAAAGAGATCTTGTTGGCATATTAGCATTTTACCTTTCCATGTACATCGAGAGTCATTATTTCTGATTGCTATCCTGTCACAGCTCTTCGATCTTGCTACTTTATGTAAAGTTGTACTTTGCTGCCGCGTTGCCCCTTTGCAGAAGGCTGTCATTGTTGATCTAATAAAGAGCCGCACTGATGATATGACACTAGCCATAGGTGACGGTGAGTTAGCTATATATTGTTAGGTGCTTTCTTTGCATATGTTAAATGTTATATCAGAATTTATCCAATGTTATAAGAGCTTGTTTATATGAATTATATAGATGAGGTTTTCTGGTCATCTTTGGGGATGTTATGTTTTTAAGGTTTTTCAAGTGCATGGGCAACTGTTTTCCGCGTTCTCCTTCATCTAATTTTTAAAATTTCTCAGGGGCTAACGATGTTTCAATGATCCAAATGGCGGATGTTGGTGTTGGAATATGTGGTCAAGAAGGGCGTCAAGCAGTGATGGCATCAGATTTTGCTATGGGACAGTTTCGATTTCTGAAGCGCTTGCTTCTTGTGCATGGACATTGGAATTACCAGCGTGTTAGTTATTTGGTTCTTTACAACTTCTACCACATTTCTGTTTTTGTTTTCATGATTTTTTGGTAGGTTTCTTCTCCTTCTAACTTTGTGTTACACATCCTCTTATAGGATTTGGATTTGTGCACAAATCCCCCCCCCCACAAAGCCTCCATAAAAGTGATTAAGAAAGTAAAAAGAGAAAGATAAAGGAACACATCTGAGTTACTGTTAAGTAAATGAAGCATGTATATCACACTTGGAAGAGCACTATGAATGTATCATCTGCACACAGAGACATGGGCTTCAGTGCTGCTACAAGCAAATAGGGTTCTTAGGATAGCTCTTAGAAGAGAGGAACGTGGATATTTTCCAATGATCATTAGTTGGTGAAGAATCTGATGAATTCGGAAAATGATGCTCCACATATGTGTTTTTAGGCCAATGGAATGGAAACCTTTTGCGAAGGTTTGGTTGTATGTAAGCTTGTCCTTGAGTGGAAATGTGATTGGTGCAAAGCAAGTGCGTAAGTATGTTTATCATGGATCATTTAATGATCGTTAGGTGGTGCCGTTTGATGACTAATGGTTGAAAATTGGTGCCTTGTTGAGTGAGGATGTTATGAGTTCTGCAGGTTGAGGCCACTGGCCAGCAATTAATTTTTGTCTTGACCATGAGTTGTTGCCTCATTCGTGATCCAAGGGCTAATAGGTGATGTGTAATGCACTTTATTCTAAGCTATAGGTGATATAATGTTCTTTATTATAACTTTATATTTTCTTTTCGGATTACGTTGTTCGTAGTTCAAAAATTTAAACGAAGACTTGATGTCTTCTATTAGTTCTACTTGATTCCATATTTTCTCTTGTGAGAGATTTGAAGTCGTCGATGGTGTCCATTTTCACAAGCTAAAGCCAAGTTCTTTCGGTACTAAATATGATCAACTCTCAAGATGCTTGTGACTAAGATGCTCATGTTTGAGAGCAATTGTGCCACTAAAATCTTTGTGCGGTAATCGTATCTAAGGTCCAAGGAAATTTCTTGATGCAAAAGCTTTTCTTTACATTAGGAAGAGTTTTTTAATTGTTATGTACGATTAGCATGTTCTCTTTCATACATCTAATTTCAATTTGTCATTTTCCCCAGGTGTGTAGAATGTATCTTAGACCTAACTCAACATCAAAAATTAGTTCATGAGGGGAGAATTGCCTAAGTCCGTATAAGGAGTCCAAATTCCCATTCCACAACCGATGTGGGAGAATCAAAATCCCCGCGCACGCCCAGTACTGGACATCTGTAGCTTGGATAATATATGATGGGGGCCAACATCAGGTAAACAATGAATTGGGATGGGCTTGACTCTGATACCATGTTGAAGTGTGTGACCGTCTCATCTAAAAGCTTAAGTTGTTAGAGAGACCACATTTTTAATATTTACTTATATTCTCAACACGCCACCTCACGTGCGGGCCTGATATTTTTCATGGACCAAACACGTGGAAATTTCTTTTTGATAATGAGTGGCGGTGACATTCGATCTCAGGACCTTTGCATGCTCTGATACCATGATGAACAATGGATCTTGGGCCTAACTCAACCCCAAAAGTTAGCTCATGAGGAGAGGATTACTCAAGTACATATAAGGAGTCCAAATTCCCATCCCACAACCAGTGTTGTTGAAGGCTCTTAAGCCCTGAAGCGAGGCTCAAAACACGTTGAGCGCTTCGCCTCGCTTTATGTGCGCTTCAGTGTCATCATCAAGGCCCTAAGACATACTTTTCCTTGCCAATGAGCCTCTTTTGAAAAGTTGATATTAGATAATTGATATTTCACTTTATCGTAATGTTTTTACAATTTCTTTGTCCATATATGTGTTATTCCTGCTTATTATAAATAGTCTTGGACTAAACATACATATATTTGTATATTTTCACCATTGCGCCTTTTTTCATTAAAGTCCACGCTTTATTTGCGCTTAAAGTCCCAGCTGACCTTAGAGCTTTTAGCACTTTTCGCTTTTGATAACACTGCCACAATCGATGTGGGAGAATCAACCCCCCGTGCACGCCCATGACTGGATGAGCGTGGACAATATATGATTATGGCCCAACATCGGGTAAATAATGAATTGTGATGGGTTTGACTCTGATACTATGTGAAGAATGGATCTTGAGCCTAACTCAACCTCAAAAGCTAGCTCATGAGGGTGGGATCGCCCAAGTCATATAAGGAGTCCAAATTCCCATCCCACAACCGATGTAGGAGAATCAACACCCCCGCGCACACCCAAGGCTGGACATCTGGAGCGTGGACAATAAATGATCGGGGCCCAACATCGGGTGAATAATGTATTGGGATGAGCTGACTCTGATACCATGATAAAGTGTGTGACCATCTCATCTAAAAGCTAAAACTGTTAGAGAGATCACACTTTTATTATTTGATTATATTCTCAACACATCCCCTCACGTGCATGTCTGATTCTTTTCCATGGGCCAAACACGTGAAAATTTCTTTTGGATAATGAGGCGGTGATATTTGATCTCAGGACCTTTGCCTGCTTTGATACCATGTGAAGAATGAGTCTTATGCCTAACTCAACCTCAAAAGTTAGCTCATGAGAGAGGATTGCCCAAGTCCATATAAGGAGTTCGAATTACCATCCCACAACCAATGTGGGAGAATCAACACCTGGAATTATTATGGACAACGATATCCCTTTCTAGTAGGCCAAAATTTGGCATTTTCTTAAATTGAGGCTTGGATGTTTTGAGATAATTGTAATTATGATGATGTGTGAGCAAAGACCTTTTGTGTTTTCATGTGTTGGGTATTGGTCTGATAAAGCTTAGTTGTTTTTACACTTATATTGTTAACGTGTTTGCCAGGAGTCTTTTTAAGTTTAGTTAGAGATTTGTAACACTGTAGGGATAAATGTGAGACTTAGTGAACCTTTAGATAAGAGGACCTTTTTATTTGTATTAACAAGAAGTTACTAATTATTCAAATGCAATCAGTGCCCAGTTAAAATATCTAGAGTATAGTGCCAAAGAAATGAAACTAGAGAACGAGATAAAACAGTTGGAAAAACAATGCGAAAAGTTTAGTAAGATATGGATAGACGTAGGTAATGGATGGAAGAAACGAATAAACAACCCTGATTATGAGTAATAACGAGAAAATAAATGCGCTATGGGAAGAGATTATATTAAAAGAAAAAATGAAAAGTATATTACTACTAATGGATGAAGTAAAAGACAATCAGAATAAGACCCAACAGTTAATTAGAGAAGAATTGACTAACTTGTGGAATGTATCAGAAATACCAACATTTAAATTAATACTAGAAAAACTGAATATGTTGCTAGAAGAAAAGAGCAAAGGAAAACAAAAGGAAACTATCGAAGAAGCCGGTACAAGTAAAACGACTATAGAAAAAACGACTACCCATAAACCAGAAATAATACCAATAGATGCTTGGAGGAGAAGTAAAATACCCATAATGGTAGACATAAGCAAAATAAAACCAAAATTACCAAAAGATGTAATAGAAACCTTAGGTGGATTAACAAGACTAAATAAAGAAGGAAAATTCTAATGGAACCTAGTGCGATTACATTTCTAAAAACCCACGGGAAACAGATCATAGAAAAAGAAAGGTATAAATACGAACCAATGAGATCTAAACCGACAAAAGAAGAGTTACAAAAAATAGTCCCCGTAAAAGAAGAAGAAAAACCAACTTACGAATCTCTAAAGATAGATAAACAAGAACAACAGATAAGTGAATTAAAAGCAGAGAATCTAAAGTTAAAACTAAACGATAATGCTGAATGGTACGACAAATACAAAAAATATAAAAGAAAGCATAAAGATACGAAAACAATGTTGAAAGAAACTAAGATAGAACTAAGGGAAACAAAAGAAGAGTTGAAACAGGAGATATTAGAACTTAGAGAAGACGTACATATCCTAACAGAACAGTTAAGGAGGTTAAAAGGAAAAAAGAAAGAACGAAAGATAAAATTAAGCAATGAAACTACGTCAAGTAGCAATCACACAGAAAAAGAAGATAATCAAGAATTGCAAGTAGTAGAATTTATAGAAGAAGAAAACCCTGAGGATACTGAAATAGTAAAAGAAAACAACCAAATAATAGAAGCCTTGAAAAAAGTAAAAAGAGTAAACGCGATAATAGAAGATGAACCGGATAGCGATATAGAGGATGAATACAATGGATAGATTGAAACTGAGATAGAATCAGAAAATATAATCAACGAAGATGCAGATGATTACCCTGAAGAAGATTTAATAGACCCTAATCTAGAGGTAATAACTAGAAGGAATACAAGATTACCAGATCATATACCTATAGGACAACAAGCTGAATTTAAAGAATTCGTAGGATCGATGACCCAAGGAGTAAACTATAATGGATATTTTCTAGATTTAGACAATGTTTACGACGAACAAGAAGTAGGAAGAAGAATAACAGACTGGAACTTAGGAATGTATATAGCATTAATGAATAGTACGCAAACAGAAAACTTAGATTACATGTATGACTTAATATCAAAAACTCTAATCGGAAAATCAAAGATCTTGGATAGAATCAACAAGATATCGGTGAGAAGTGAAGTATTAAGTTATGCGACAGATTGGAAATCAATGTTAATGATATTCGATCTACTGTTAAAAAGAGAATTTTTAGGCGAAAAATGGTTAGTAGCCAGAGAAAATGTACTAGCTGAGAGAAAGACTGAGATTATCATGAACCTGAATAATATGAAGTGTTGTAAGATAAATAAACTACCAGAATATACGATTAGCTTTAGTAAGTTCTTTTACGAAGCTAGATTCTTACCAGAAGAAGGAATGATTTACCAACAACTATATTACGATCATTTACCCGTACCATATAATATTGAAATATCAAAAGAATATGTACAGTTAGAACCTAAGGAGAATACCCTAGGAGAAAGAATACGAGTTTTAAGAGCATATCTAATGAGGAAATGCGAAGAATATCGACTACAACAGAAAATTAAAAAAGATAAGAAAATAGGATTAAGGGAAATAAGTGGATTTACTGAAAGAAGATTAATATTTGGATGCGATGATAACAGGAAGGAAAAGAAGTATAGAAAACATAAGAAACACAGAAAATATAAGGATAGATACGAGAGAGATCACAAAGATAAGAGATATAAGAGAAAACCTTATTATAAACCCTATAAGAAAAAGAGATTCAAGAGATATAAGAATAGTCCAGATACCAGGAGTAAATTTAGATACAAAAGAAAATTTAGGAAAAGAAGAAACGTAAATCCTATAGAAACAGACAAGTCTAAAACCAAGGAAGAAAAGGTTAAGGAATGCAAATGTTGGAATTGCAATGAGAAAGGACACTATGCAAATAGGTGCCCAAAGCTAAAGAAAACAGGAGTAAAATACATAAATACAGAACAATTTATAATGAGCTTGCAGCAGATTAAAGAAGATAATAACAAATGGTATGATTACGAAGATTTCTATGTTAGTGAAACAGAAGAAGAATCAGAGACAGAAAAGGTAAGTTATATCAACCAACAATCTGATAGTGAAGATAGTTCTGAATAAAATGAATACGCTAGAAAGACAGAAAAGAGAGCTGATGAGAGAAAGAGAATACTGGATACAATGCGAGGAGTATACTAGGCGAAAACTAATTGCAACTTCTACAGTTAATGAAACAGGAAGTATGTACTACAATGATAGGTACAGAAAGATCACCAAAAGGTTATCAGAAATAAGAGCAGCAATGAATAAGATACATTGGAAACAAATAGAAATTGCAAGACTGATAGAAGAATCAATGAGAGATGAAGAGACTAGACAGGAAGTACAAGAATATGAGCAGGATGAAGAACTCAACAGAAGGTTAGATAATCCTGACTAAATGGTAGCAATACATATAGAAGCTCAAATAGAATACAAACAGAATAAAATGATAAAACAAAAATATTTATTGATAGTGGAGCAGATATATGTCTAGCCAGAAAAGATGTTTTAGAATCTCACAGATGGAAAAGATCTACGATACATAGAGCTAAGGTATCAGGATTCAATGAACAATCCAAAGAATTAGATGTAATAGCAGAAAATATGAGAATTATGTTGGGAAAAACTATTTTCAGATTACCAATAGTATACCAATTAGACAATATGAAACAACAAGTTTTATTAGGAAATAACTTCCTAGATTACTTCAAAACCCAAGTAATTAATAAGAATACATTTTGTCTACAATCCCCCTGTAACAAATGGATTATACCGAAAAGAATATTACCAGTAAATACCATAAGATTATATGCCATAAAAATGGAAAGAAATAATAATTTAGAGCTTTTAAAAGAGAAGTATTTAGGGATGTTAAAAAAGAACTTCGGAGAAAATCCGATGCAGCTTTGGGAAAAAGAAAAAATATATGGGGAAATAAAACTGATAGATCCAAGTGATTTAGTCAGAACAAAGCCCATAAGATATAGCCCAACGGATCAAAAAGAATTTGAAATCCAGATTAAAGAACTATTAGAAATGAAGGTAATAAGAGAGAGTAAGAGTCCTCATAGCAATTTGACCTTCTTCGTAAGGAAACATAATGAGCTAAAACGAGGAAAAGCCAGATTAGTAATTGATTATCGAGAGTTGAATAAAAAGACTATTTTTGACGGATACTTTTTACCCTATAAGAGAAACCTCATTAACAGACTAGGGAGTAAAAAATGGTTTAGCAAATTCGACTGTAAAAGTGGATTTTGGCAAGATTAAATTGACTAATGAATCTAGAGCTTTGACAAAGATTCAAGTGCCCCTCAAGGACACTATGAATGGAATGTATTACCAATGGGATTAAAAAATGCACCGCAAATATTTCAAAGAAGAATGGATCAAGTATTTAGAAAGCTTGCGTACTTCGTATCATATATGTTGATGATATATTAGTTTACAAAGAAGAAAGCTTAGAAGATCATATTAAACATGTAGAGCAATTCATTGAAACGATTAACCAACACGGAATACTGTTATCAGAAAAGAAATCGGAAATATTCAAGAATACTATTGAATTCCTAGGCTACATTGTAGATAGCGAGGGAATACAATTACAAGAACATGTTGTAACAAAGATTAAAAACTTCAAGGAAAAATTAGAGAATAAAAGAGAAGTTCAAATAGCTTTAGGAGTAATCAATTATACGTGCAGATCATATAAAAGATCTACCATATTTGAAAAAGCCACTGCAGGATTTGATAAAAAAAGATGTAACCTTTGAATGGAAAGAAGAGCACACCCAAAGCGATTAACAAAATTAAGGACAAGGTAAAATCATTACCAAAACACGAGTACCAACAGATCAAGATCAATTAGAACTCTTTACTGAGATGCTAGCGATATAGGATGGGGAGCAAATTCTAATAGCATATGATAAAGAAGATGTTGATAAAGAAAAAATGTTAATTTGTGGATACGGAGGAGGAACATGGAAACCCAATGAAAAGAATTATCACATAAATGAAAAGGAATTATTGGCAGTAAAATTTGGAATTAAAAGATTTCATTACCATTTACTACCAGTAAAGTTTATTGTTAGAACTGATAATACTCAGGTAAAGGCGTTTATCACAAACAGAATAGATCCTTTACCAGAATTGAATAAAAGAAGAAAATGGCAATCATTCTTTTGTTGCTATGATTTTATTGTTAAGAATATATCTGGAACTAAAAATGTTTTAGCTGATTTTCTTAGCAGATATAATGTCGATTAGCAACGAAGACTTTGAAGAATACATAGTCAAGGCTATGCAAGAGATTATCAAAACAAATGAAATACTGATTACCCGATTACAAGAGAATACTCAGACCATCGGAAAATTAGCAGAAGCCATTAAAGATTTTACTAAATTCAAAACCTTACAAAGAGAAACCTCACAAAAAACACCGACTACCACACCACCACTACAACAGAAAACCTTTGTACCATTCTCGTCTAAACTCGCAAAAATGCCATCAGCCATACCCTCAACATCAGCAACGGTATCCATGGAAGATAATTTGAAGTATAGGCCTGAAATGATTACTGCTTATGAAAAAATCAATAAATTCTATGATTATAAGACTAACCCTGATATTGTACGCAGTGCTAAACTGAGTAAATATCCAAGATTTATTTGCAGTGAAAAGGCAAATCCGAACATTGTGGAACGATTATTCACATACGGATTTATTGACAAGATTATCACAGACGATAAAATGATCAACCTCACCAAGCTACCACAGATTATCACCAGATCAACAGAACTCATGATGGAATCCTTTGGCAAAGGAATCTACGGAATACAGATTTTAGATGCATCAACCGATTTAAAGGGTAAGCCAATTGTTATTTGTCAAATTTTTAAGACAGGAAGGAACAACACCATCAGCGGAGATGATAAAAACTTAAATATGACAATTCCCTGTGCATTGGACAAATTCCAAGTCTGGATAAGTACCAAAAGAGTATTTGGATTAATGACATTAAAAACCAGAATAGAGGACATGCTACGAAATCGGAAGGCATCCGTAATTGGATCTTCCAAAGGAGGAGATGTAGAAGAAATTATGACCCTTTACTACGACAATGACATCGAAGTAAAGGAGACTACTGAATTAACCCTTCTATTAGACAAGATTACCAACCTAAAGCATACCCATGCTGAGGAGACTATCAGAATATATAAAACTATGACTGAACAAAAACGACGACCAATAATCAAAACAGAGACTCGTATCAACGTCTCATCGTCAAGATGAAGAAAGAACAGAGTCCTGATCCTTTTGACTAAGGAGGGAACACTGATTATTTTTGCAGGGACAATGTAAACCCTGACGAAAAAAGGCCTTATGGCCTGAAAAGATTATGGCTTAACAGCCCAAACGATTACTAAAGGTATCATTTATTTGAAACCTAAAAGAGGCTTATGGCCCAAAACAGATTATGGCCCAACGTAGTGTTTCATACTACGGTAAAGCCCAGAGAGATTATCATGACAGGAAACATGTAGTTTACTACTTGTGACCCAGCAGAAGAGGTCCTCAGGACCCAAAAAGATTATGGCCTTATGGTCCAAAACTGATTAAACACTGTTAACTCAGAAAAGAGGTCATAACAGACCCAGAAGAATATGGCCCAATGTAGTTTAAACTACAGAAAGCCCAAAAAGAGGCCTTAGTGCCCAACATGATTATGGCCTTACGGCCCAAAAAGATGATTACAATTGAATATCACGGAGTATCCACACTAGATATTTCCAAAAGATTACTAACCGGACAGCTGGAAAGTATGGAACAGACAGCAGCCCGACAGAAAATGACATTTCTTACAGGAAGTCATGACAGATTATGACAGCTGAACAAAACGACGGATTAACCGACTAAACGACAAAACAACTTTACGGAAAGGAGCAGACAAGGCACTGTGGACACTGTAGCCTTTATGACTTTTGTAAAAGTATTTTGTCTGATTACTATTTATTTTAAAAAAGTAATGAATAGTGAATAGCCGAGGTTATCTATATAAGGAGCCTCTTGTAAAGACGAAAGATCATTCGGAAATAGACACAACCTTTACATAACAACAAAATTCTCTCAAATGTTCAGCTAAACACACCTTAGTCTATAATCGATTATCAACAAAGAAACATCAGAATTATAATTGATTATCAATATAAGAACACCATAAGAGCTAGGGTAGAATATACTTTTGATTATTTATGATTAAGAACCATATTAGTTTAAGCACAACATCTTTTCAGACGGCGATCAGAGGATATCCGTAACTGACTCCCGGCTCCAAGGCGACATAGTACCCGCAATGCAAGGATGCGAAGGGGAAGGACAGCCACAGGAGGGTTGAGGCTACTTCGGTGATCTGAAATCCTGATTAAAAGGTATGTGCTCGAACTATGTGTTTCTAATTATAAATGTGATAAGTATGATTACTCTATTGTTATGTTGTTTGGATACTGATAGTAGATTATATTATGATGTTTTGAATGCTGATAAGAGATTATAGACGCTTTATTAAAAAATGAAATCAACCTTGATATTATTGACCCGATTATTACATGCTTATTATATGATTAACTCTGAAAATTGTTCGATTAAACAGATTACCGTCTATGTTCTAGCCTTTAGGGGTATATAGATGAAGAAAAGATCCGCCGTACTGCCCGTACAGAAATTGGTATGTGCTAATAGAGCAGAACTAATATAGAGGATTCATATGCCTAGCTCAATTAGTTCTCGAATTGAGGTTACAGTGCGGGAAAACTGACATTGATTTACAATCCACTATTGTTATCACGCGACACTATAGTTACTGTGTGTTGAATTGTTTCTCATATCTCCTTGTGTGCGATGTGCAGTTTGAAAAAACATAATATGGAACAGGTGTCTGAACTTATTTGTCTTGTATTTTGTTGTCTGTAGGTACATATTGTGCACAACTTTTTCTACAACTTCTGCATTGACAGATTGGAGTAGTATGTTTTATTCTGTCATCTGTACTTCTCTACATACAGTAATTGTTGGTACTCTGGACAAGGATTTAAGTCATAAGACACTACTGAAGTATCCAAAACTCTATGATGCTGGCCACAGACATGAGAGTTACAATATGAAACTCTTCTGGATCACAATGATTGATACAGTCTGGCAGAGTCTTGTTCTTTTTCTTGTACCAGTATTAACTTATTATCAGAGCGAAATTGACATAGCTTGTGGACAATTGCAGTAGTGATCCTTGTCAACATGCACTTGGCAATGGACATACAACTCTGGGTAATATATACTCATATGGCAGTGTAGGGGTCAATTATTATCATGTATGTCTGTTTGGTGGTGGTGGACTCTATACCTGTCTTCCCTAATTATGGGTTAGTATCTCCATTGAAGTCTTGACGTATTGTATCTAAACATTTTTTTACATTTTGATTAAGAGGTCTATGATTTGGAGTAACGTAATTTGTCTTCTGCAGTACAATTTATCAGCTGGTGAAATCACCTACCTACTGGCTCTTAATTTTGCTTATTATAGTCATGGCTTTGCTTTCTCGCTTTATTCTCAAAGTTATACACTAAATTTTCTATCCGTCAGACATCCAGATAGCTAGAGAAGCAGAGATATTGAGGAAAAGACCTAGCCGTTCTATGTCTAGGCCAGATCACAATGAAAGCTAATTTGTGTTGTCTACATTGTCAATCACATCATCTGAATATAACTTCTGTTGGGCTTTCCCGGTGCTGGGCTTCCCGTCGTATTCTGGTATAGAAGTTGCAGTTATGTCACTACTCCCTAACATTGTGTGAAAATCAAAGGAATGCTTATTCTTGAAAAGAATAACTTTCCCTTGTTAAAAGAAAAATAATAATTCTTAGATGCTTTTAAAATGCAAGTAAACAATTAAGAGGGAGTATTTTAAGAAATATATTTTTCTCCTGAAATGAAACACAGTGAAGCCATTTTCCATCCTCTACTTTTGTCAAGCTGCACTTGCGAGCACGCTTCAGATGAGCTACAGTAATGCATCGCCAGTTGGTGAAACCATTAACAGAACACGCATAAAAAGCAGTTGGAGTCGCCATTTGAATGAGAGAAAAGGGATGAAGAGGGTTAAATTCAAAGCTGAAGCTTGGTGATTAGTGGAGAATGCATGAAGACAATCTGGGTGAGGGAGAAAAGGTGAATAAAGGCAGTGCGTTGGATTATATAATTGTTTGTTGATATTTAGTTGGGATGTTGCCTCAGAGTCAGAGGAATAAATGATAGGCTGATTGTGAGGTATTCAGTGTATATATATAGAGAGAGAGAGGGAGGGAAGAAAATTGAAGACTGACAAAATGAGAAAGAAATGCAAGTGTATAATAGTTTTCTTGTAAAGTTATGTTTTTTCATTCCTGCTCTTTCACCACATTGAAGGAGAAGTTAAACAAACTGCTATCTTGAATTTGTGTTTCTCCTCAAAGGCATAATTTTGAAGAAAAGCTAGTAGAATATCACTCTATGTATGTGTTGATTTGAGAGTAGGAGAGGTGTTAACGGTACAATAATGCGTATAAAATTGCCAAACGAAAATCACATTTGGATCCCAAATCTAAACAGTTGGTATAATTTGTTTGGAAGCTTTTCCTTTTCTGTTTACTTTGTAAATTTAATAGATTAAGATGCAAGAGAAAAACTCAAACAAAGTTATGGTATGGAAGTAAAGTTGGACAATGGAGCAGACAACTAATGGGAAGTTGCAAGAATAAATAATAAGAATAACAATCAATCAAAGGGGCAATGTATTCTCAGCCAAAGAGTGTTGTCCTTTTATCTTTATGTACACATTCTTACTTACTGAAGTCTACAACAATTTAGTCCAAGTTCAAGGTGTGAACACGGAATATTGAGGAAGGACCACATGATGTTACTGTTGGGAGTTGGGATAAGTCCAAAACTCCAAAGTGAACATGACATGTTCAAACCTAACCGCCCTTCTAACTCTAGTTTATGAAATTGAAGCCAATCTAAAAACCTCACTTGGCATAGGAGGACATAGACATGCTGGAAGTTTCCTACTATTATACTGTTACAACATAGCATATATGTTCACACACCTTTTCTAACTTCCTCAAACGGAGCTACGTATTTGTTTTGTTCGGATTTTTGACCGGTCGAAATTTATTAATCCGATTAATTTTGGTTTACATTGTCATCAGGGGTGGATCTAATGTTACGGTACCAAATTTATCTGAATTCAGTACTTTCAACGCAAAATATTAATTTATGTATAAAATTCACTAAAATTATACTAACAAATAGTAAATATGAACCTCAATTTTAAAATATAATAAGTTTAATGTCAAATTTGCCTCTATACATCGTAGAAGGTCTACTATAAGAGTTTAAACACTTTCTATCAAGGAGAACTTTATTTTAAGATTCGAACCCGAATTCCATTTGTTTCACGGTGAAGGAACCTTTATTATTCTTGGACGAGAATAGATCCCTTCATCATATGTAGATCTACCAAACCCAACAGTGTTTCTCTCTTGTTCTCAATGGTGTTAACTTTTTAAATATTCATATAGCCTTTCAAGTAAAACTTCAGAAGAAAACCAATAATTTGGAATGTTGAATGATAGTTAATGAGATGGGTGATCTCTTTATATGGACTTAAACAATCTTCCCCTCATGAGCTAGCCTTTTAAGTTGAGTTAGACCCATGATCCATTTCTTTACATGATATCAGAGCAAGATCCATCTCAACTGATGTTTGGGCCCCCAAATTAAATTGCACATGTACCAGATGTCCAGCCCTTAGCGTGAGGTGGTGTGTTGAATAATGAAAAAGTACCATATCGGTGGTTAATGACATGAGTGGTCTCCTGGACTTGGACAATCATCTCCTTATGAGCTAGCTTTTGGGGTTGAGTTAGACCTATGATCTATTTCTTTCCATAGGAAAAATAGTATTTTGACAAGTTTAATTCAACGGTTAATTTGATATTATGATTCAAAATCTAATATTAGAAATTGAAGCGTTTCGTCTAGAAACTTAAAACAGCATATACTTTGATGGATAATATTGATATTATTTTGATGTGATGGGTGCAAAATTAAGTAGGAGGATAACTGTTAGACGGAGATACTATTAGTTTAATAATTGTAATTATAGTCAAGTACAAATCTGTGTAAAACCCACCTACTCTATTTTACTTGTAGAAGTTACCAAATATAATGTTTTTTCTAGCAATTTAAACTTTAGTTCCTATTTTAGAGGATGTAATCCATTTCTAAGCTAGTTGTTTATAAACATTTAAAAATGTTTCTTGATTATAGAGATTGATGATCATGTGTACATATTCAACCATCAATGCTTTGTCTTATTTAGTGTATTGGGTAAAATAGCACCCGGGAGCATCAGGCCTAAAAATGTTTGGGTAAAAAGGCATTCGGAGGCATCAAGCGTAAGCAATAAGCTTTGTGGGTCCGGAGGCCTCAACGGGTCTTCACAGTTGTCTTCCACTCTCAACAACTCCCATCATATCAACCACCCTCGAGCAGCGCACCGCAGCGCTCGTGGGCGTGGTAACGTCAGGATGCTTACATCATCTAGGGCTACGATAGTCTAAGCTTTATCTATATAAGCAAGACTTAGAGGAGAAAAAAAAGACACGTTGTATTCTCTCTAAGCTCACACCTCTTGTAACTCAGATCTCTCTCAAGCTATTATAGAACTCTCAGCTTCAATCCATAATTATTTTTCATATAGAATTTATTAAGTTCTCATTACTTGCTTGTTCTCATTTATATTTGTAATATTAACCTATTCGTTATCTAAATCTCAATTTCGGACTCGATCAAGAGGGTCTCCAGATCGGATACGACCTACTAGTCTTTAAACCCCTAAAATACAAATCTCTAATTGCGTTTTTTATAGAAATCATTTTTATTGGAAAACAGTTTGGCGCCGTCTGTGGGGATAGAAAGTTGTGGAGTTGTCTTGATCCGTAGTTGATTTTCTTGAGAACCTTAAAGCCAAGACATCACCAAAAAAGAAGCATGACAGGTGAAGGCAACGCCGCTTGTGGAGCACATGGACTTGGAGTAGTGCCAATACCAGATGAACCTCAAGCTCCAGTAAACCATTCAAAAGCCTTGCGAGGAGGAGAGGAATCCGAACCAGAACGTCAAAGCGGAGAAAGCAGGTCTTCGATAAAATCGTCCAAGGAAGAACACATTGAGAAATCCTCGGAAAGAGCAAAAGAGAAAAAGACCCAAAAAAATTACCCGAGGGAAGGAGTTCGGCCAAGTCCCGAACTGGCAAGCCACGAACAAATGACAAATGAGGATCCCTCACTAAGGAAATGATCACGACTATAAAAAGGATAGAATGAGATAATGTTGCGCATGGAAGCAGCAGTGGCCGCCATAGCCACTCACTCAAGGACCGGGACTCTGACATCGAATTAAAATGTCGCAAAGGCCCCAGTTTCCCCCGTAACCGGTAAAAAGAGAGACAAAGGCAAGAAGGACCATTTGGACACATTCACAGAAGGATTGCGATGAGTGGAAAAGAAAATAAAAGAGCAGATGAGCCAAATATCTGGGGCACCGCCTATAATCAAAGGCACGGGAGCCAGAAGATATGGGGTCTTGCCATATCCGAAGAACGCAACCCCCATCCCCATCCCAAAAAAATTCAAGATGAATGATATACCAAAATATGGAGGCACCACAGACCCGAAAGAGCATATCATGACCTTTGAGGCAGCCATCACAGGTCACGACCTCAAGCAATAAGAGATTGAACCAGTCATACTAAAAAAATTCGGCCAGACACTCATAAAGGGAGCAGTCTTCTGGTATATTCATTTACCTAAAAATTCTATTGATTGCTTTACTTCTCTTGCATATATTTTTGTTAAGGTTCACACAGGGGCCCGAATGGTAGAAACTCACAAATAAGATGTGTTCACTGTAACGTCCCGGACTTTCGGGTTTCGGTTTAAATTGCTAAGCGTATATAAAATTGCTAGGCATGTGTAAATAGGTCCGAGCGTTGGAAAATTTATGTTATATTTACTTATGCTAATAAAGAGAATAGTATATAAAATGATTAAATTCCGAAATAATTTTGGACATAACAAGTGTGACGACGGGGAGCAAAAATAAATTTGGTGCGTGCACAAAGAAGTTGTGGACTAGTGTCATATTACAAATTATGACATTGAATATATGAAGGTCTTATGAGTTATTAAGATTTAAGTGAATTGGGATCACATAATTAATTATGTCTGTGATTGATAAATTATGCAGAGGCAGATCACTTAATTAAGTGACCGTGCATGTTGTGCAAGGTGGCGTGAAATGAAAGAATTCCACCACCAAGATTTGGCTGAATAGAGAGCATCATAATGAGGGGTCATTTAATGCTAAGGGGGTTCATTATTCACGAGGGAAGTTATACTTTGGGGCATTGGGAATCTTTTGTAACATAAGCAACTTTGGTTACTTAAAGAGAAAGAGCCACCAAACCATTTTATTTTCTTGAGTTGAAAACGTGTGAAGCAAAGCAATATATTTTTTTTAATTTCGAGTTGTCTAAAGAGCAGCAACTCTCAGTCTCAAAAGCAGTAGCAAAGGGATCCAAAAATTGTAGCAAGTAATTCGTCCCTTTTAGTTTGAATAAAGAGACGTACGAAGCAACAATAATTGAAGCTTCCTTTTTAAAGTTTAAAATTCAAGTTATTAAGCTTGGATTCAAGGTATGTTAAGGTAAATTATTTCTTTCTTTTGGCATGTTTCATGTAACGAAATATAACCGTGGTATTGCTCCATAATTTATTCTACTCCTAGTAGTTAAGAATATTCATGTTATTGATTCCTATGCTAAAAGCATGTCTAAATATGTTCCTAAGTCCTTATTGAGGCATACGGAAAAGATGTTGATATTCACAGTGTTAGCCAAAGGGGCAAGGATAATATTGTCATCCGACAAATTCAGAAAATGTTTTATTGTCATTCGTGCATTTTCATTTGCATCATATTATATATTATCCTGGACCCATTTGTGCTATGCACACTACTATATGATATATATTATATATATGTAGGGGATATGAAAAAAGGGAAAGACGTTATATACGCACACCACCTGCAGATGGTACAGACTATCACGTAAAGAAAGAGTCCTATGAGGTCAAGATGATGTGATGCCCATGTGTGGCCGATATAACATGATGCCCACAGAGGCGGTTATGGACAGGAAGAGCCCATGTGTGGCCAATATATATGTATATCACATTTGCATCATGCATACATTCATTAACCATTATACGGTATGATGCCCATAGAGGCTGTTATGGTAAGAAAGATGCCGATGAGGCCGATTTATATGTATACCGCATTGTGCATGACATTTAGGCATATGTATTAGGACCCTCAAGATAATTACTGTTGATCGGTTGTTCCTGTTTCAGTTTATTGTTATATCCATGTTATGTTATTATTCATGCCTGGCATACTCAGTACATCAGTCGTACTGACGTCCCTTTTGTCGGGGGATGCTGCGTTTCATGCCCGCAGGTTCACATAGGCAGGGTGACGATTCACGTTAGTTGATTGCGGATCCAGTGGATTTTTGAAGTACTCCCTTTGTTCGGAGTGTTGGTCTAATTTTGGTACGGTACATTTTTGCTTGTATAAATGGGTATGGCGGGGCCCTGTCCCGACCTTTGATGTTGCTACTCTTAAAGGCTTGTAGACATGTGTCTTGTGGTTAGTTGTCATGTGTGGCCTTGTCGGCTTTGGTTTGGGTATGTATAAAAATTGGATTTCTGGTTAAGATTTTCTATAATCTTTTTCAACTTAGTCCGTATTCAATTGTGATTAGAAGTTGGTTGTACGATTAGGGGTACCCGACTGATGGGGTCCGGGTGCCCGTAGCGGCCCTATGGTTTGGATTGTGACATTCACGATAAATCAACAAGGGGACGAGTTGCTGCGAGGTTTCGTGGACAAATTCCATAGAGAAAGAATGTTGCTACCATCTATCGCAAAAGATAAGGCGGCAGTCGCATTCGTAAATGGATTAAACCCGGAAAGCTCAAATGCCTCCAAAAAGCTAAAGTAACGCTTGAAAGAATTCCCGACGAAGACATGGAGCAAATTAAATCTTAGATACACAGCTAAGATGCGGATTGAGGAAGATCACCGGGTGACAACATTGACACGCACATGCAGCCACCACCCGAGGATGCCAAGCTAAGAATATAACACCAATACGACAAATAACAGACGTTTTGAACCATATGACGCCAGGAGGTTCTCAGGCACGGGCAAGAACTGGGGTAGCACCAGGAACATCAGGGCCTCATTGACCGAGGCCCTGACGAATAGAAGGATTTGCGTCAAAAGGGACTGCCCCCCCAAAGCTATCTGACCACCACTTTAGCATCAACACGGCTGAGATAGTGTCCGTACTGAAAACTATGAAAGAATTCAAGTTCCCCGATGATGTATACTCTAACTCAGAGAAAAGGAACACGAGGTTGTGGTGGCATTACCATAGCACGCACGGTCACACTATGGAGGATTACGACAACCTGAGGATAGAGGTAGCGCAACTGCTGCGCGTTGGACATTTGAGGGAATTCATCAATGACCGAGCAAAGATCAACTTGAGTAGAAATGATGGACAAAGACCAGGACAGACGCCTCCGCCCACTCACACTATTCGTATGATCTTCAACACGAAGGTGGTCAACAAGATCATACCTACATCAGTTATAAAGTCCAAGATCTCAGTCATAAACACAAGCCATGGGCGGGGAATCACAGAGAGCCAAGACATAGTCTTCTATGACATCAATTGTGGAAGCTTTCCCTCGCCTCACAACGAGGCCCTGGTAATATCCTTGAAAATTAATAAATCTTTCACTAAGCGTGTTTTAATTGATGCAGAAAGCTCAGCGAACATCATCCAATTGTGGGTCCTGAAAGAAATAAAGATGGAAGAATCAATTATACCCTGACAAAGGTGCTGGCAGGATTCAACATGTCCAGCGAGCTGACAAAAGGGGAAGTCAAATTGTTTTTTTGTGATGATAGTATGAAATAAGACATGACCTTTGATGTCGTGTTCAGAGACACGATGTACAACACAATACTCGAGAGGCCATGATTGCATATAATGCATATTGTCCTCTCAACCTATCACCAGAAAGTCAAGTTTCCCACACCTTAGGGGATCGGAGAACTTAAATGGAGTAGCAATTGTTCTCGGGTGGAGGATATGCTAGCAGTGGCTATTCCTCAAAAACTGGTAGTAGACCAATAACAATTACAATCGTCGGGCTCAAACAAAAAGCCCAGGCAAAGAAAGGAACAACTTGTAGAGGAAGAATGCCGGAGGCAAACCCTCCCGAAAGGCTTCATTTTGCCACCAGATAAGGATCCTATGGACTCAACTATTGAGGAGCTGGAGAGTGTGTCGCTTTTTGAAGGACATCTCGAAAATAAGGTATAGTTGGGCTAGAGGATTTCGCCCAGGCTCAGGAATGCATTTTTAAATCACTTAACAGTTAACTTAGATTGCTTCGATTGGTCTCACCTTGACATAACAAGGATTTCTCCAAAAATAACTATTCATGATTAAGCGCTGATCCTAACCATACTCCGGTAAGGAAAATGAAGCGGCCGATTTTGGCAATTAGGGACCAGTTCATTAGGGAAGAAATGACCCGTTTGCTCAACATAGGGTCCGTACAAATGGTTAATAATACCACATGTCTGACCAATGTGGTAGTGGTACCTAAAAATCTCAACAAATTCAGAATGTGCGTGGACTTCAAAGACTTGAATGAGACGTGCCCTAAAGATTCATTTCCCCTGCCACATATTGATTAAATGATAGATGCTACGACCAGACATGAGTTGCTCAGTTTCTTGGATGCATACTCTAGATACAATCAGATCAACCTGCACCCAGATGACTAGGAAAAAACCTCTTTTACGACTAATCATGGTCACTTTTGTTACAATGTAATGTCTTTTGGTCTTAAGAATGCAGGAGCCACTAATCAGAGGGTGGTGAACAAAATGTTTGAAAAACAAATCAACCGCACTATGGAGGTTTACATCGATGACATGCTGGTTAAATCCCAAGAAGCGGAGACACTTAGTTTCCCTGACCGAAACTTTCAATGTCTTACTACGCCATGGCATGAAACTGAATATAGAAAAGTGCACTTTCAAAGTCAGATCGAGGAAGTTTTCGTGTTTCCTTATTTCCAGTCGCGGCATCAAGATCAACCCAGATAAATTGAAAGTTATCCAAGCAATGCCGGATGTGCTGGACAATGTTAAAATGGTATAAAGATTGATCGGAAAAGTGGTGGTCCTGGGAAGATTCATATCGTGATCAACAGATCGATGTCATGTATTTTTCAAACTCACAAAGAAGGACGGTAGCTTCCTATAAACACGAGAATGCAATCAAAGCTTGTGAGACCTCAAGGCCTACCTAGCTAGCCCTCACATAAAGGCCAAACCTAAAGAGAAAGAGAGACTACTCACCTATGTGACTGTCTCGGCTGTGTCAATCAGTGTCACCCTCGTACGAGAAGAAGGCGTAAAGTAGCTCCCCATATATTATACTAGTAAGATGATGATCAGGGTTGAGTCGCGATATCCAAACCCAGAAAAGTTGGCCCTAGACCTCGTTATCGCCACCCGAAAGCTGTGATTGTATTTCCAGTGTCATATAGTAACCATCGTAATCGACGCCCAATGGAGGAAATATTGCATGGGGAAAGCCTTACGAGTTGACTATCACAATGGTCTTTCGAAATAAGTGAATACGACATGACTTATCAACCTCGATCGGCGACACGAACGTCAAGCTTGCCAGAGTTTGAGGCCGATTTCACCCCCACGATATGACCCTTAAAACTCTTGAGGTATGAATCTTATTCCTTTTTTTAATTAAGTTTTCATAACCCTTTGTGATCGTAGGACTGGTATTGGCATCAAGACTGGGACTAACCCAAAAGTAGTTGGAAAACAAATCGGAAAATACGTGTTGCACTCTTTTTTCTTGACTAATTTTTTTCTCGAATGGGTTTTTGTTGGCAAGGTTTTTAATGAGGCAACAACTGAACATCATATTACTTAGAAGAACTCACCTTGGAGTATCAAACGTAAAGCAAAAGAAGTTGCTCCTAGCTACCAGGGGCCGAGGGCCATTGCCTTTACTTTGTATCTTTTCTTTTCTTTGTAAGTTTTGTCAAAAGTAAGCATGTACTCAAGTTCGAATATAAAATAGAATGTATCAAAACAGGTTTTCTTTGAAATCTTTCTACGCTCTAACATTAATGGTATGAACATGTCCTCATGGACCCAATAATATGCACCTCGAACAAACGACACGGCCTATTGGCCTCAGAGCGTGAAGGAAACATAACATTATGCCAATATAAGGCGAGGTCGAGACGTCCTCCTCATCAGCACTGAATAAAGTGGGGCCCTCATTTTATTATGAAATAGATGATTTAAATTCCCAATCATAAAATATGCAGCCGGAAGTTATATTCTCAGATTTGGGGAACCGATTACTCAAAATCCCGTATACGATGTGAAGAAATAAAAATACACATTGTGGAACCTAAACAAAAGCGTTCGAATTCATCATAGAGCATAGTCCCGATGAGAGGATCCTTGGGTGGAAGGGTCCCTATGGTTGAACTGCTCCACTTCAAAGGTCCGGGTAATTAACGCACCTGGCCACAAAGCATACCAACATAATCAGAGTGACAACTAGATAAACAATGAGCCTCCTATGTGAGACTGGAGGCAATTTGATACAAGAAACTCGAAGCTAAAAAATGAGCAGGAAAAACACTATCATAAAGATACAAAAGAAGCCCAGAAAGCACGGGCAATACTAACAAGCACGAATTAAAAATTATCTGGCAAAAGTAGTCACAAAAAACATACACAATGCTAAAACAACTCCGCGCAGGAAGGTCAAACTTTTGTAATCTCATTTGTTTTGCTAGCAGAGGCATGCTTCCCTGGGGGCACAACTGCCGAAGGGTCCTTAGGGGGGGTCATCTCAGCGTCATCTCCTTGCACTTCTGGGGTTGGAAAAAGGCTCCCGAGAGAGATCACCACCATTTTCCTTTTCCGCTCACAACCTCAGCCGCGGGAACCTTATGAGAATGTATCTTGTACTTATATAGGGTCTCCCCTTCGCCCTCATGCGACCAGCTCTCATCATCGAAAGACGAGTCAAGGTCTGTAGACAGGGCATGTACAGGTAGAGCTTCGTAAGCATTCTCCTCCACTCTCAAAGCAATAACTAAGGCAGACTCTACATTTATCGAGCCCTCTCAACCCTCATGAGTCTTCTCAAGAATAAAATCCAGTTTTATCTACTGAATTCGGGCATCCGTATCAGTTCTGTTGGTCTTCTACAAAGCCTCCCAGAACGAATCGTTGCTCGTGGACAGATGCTCATTACACTTGACTTGCCTATCATAGTGGGTCCTCAAGCCCTCATGCCTTTCTTCCAAAACCTGTAAGTCTCATTCAACAGAAGCATTGTCCCTCTGACAGGCCTAGAGCTCAATCCTCATAACCCGGAGATGCTCTATCATCTCCGTCTCCCTATTGACTACGCTGGTGAAATGTTCATGGTGCTCAGCCACTTCCCTTGAAGGGCCATGAGCTCCTTGTTAAATCTCGCAGCCTCCTCACTGTAAACCTTATTGTCCTACTCCAACTGAGTCATCTTGGCTTCCAGATCCTTAACATATATCAGTTGGCTCTCCAAAATTGGGACCCTATCATACAACGCCTTATACTCTAGCATCATTTCCCTTTCTTCGGCAAGATTCCACTGAAATCCATCCATTATGAGAAGGCTCGCCTAAGGAAACAACAAATCCAAGAAACAGAGTGTTACAACATAAAAGACATATAGAGCAAAACAAAAAGTATAAAGAAAGCAAACTTGTGCGGCTGTATAAGCCCCAACATTCAATAAACAATCACCGGAGACCCTATCCATCTTCTCCTGCTCGCCAAAGGCCACAAATAACTAGTCACATCTACTGACATCGGAAGAAGATTGCATTCCCAGGGCACTTCTAGAGTGGCTTATCGACAAGATGCGGGATAACGGATTAGAGTCGGGTAAGTGTCCACTATCCAGGATTCACGGGAGCCCCGCGAGCCCTCGATACGTGCATTCACATTTTGACCCTTATAATAACCCCTGGGCATGGAACCTTGAGGGGTGGGGACTTGCCCCTAGTAAGCTGATGCGGGAGGAGCCCACGATGATGATGGAATGTAGAGGGTAGGGGTCAAGCCCGAAGCCGCACAATCATTCTGGGTAGGAGCAAGGGAGAGAGGACCGCCAGAGCTCATTTGGTCAACCAAATCCATCTCTCTAAAAAGTCTGACAGCAGCGACATCAGATCTATCGGCCCTTCGAGGGTCAAGCCCCGAAGCAGGATCCTCTTCTTCAGTGTCATCAGATGCCAAATCAATGGCCACCGGAAGATCAGTTTAAGCAGCAGGGGAAGGACATTGAACGCCGGATTCCCCAACGTACGACCTAACCTTTTTTACCCAAGGAAGATACAATGGTCTTTTGGCCTTGGTGGAATTCTTGGCCTCTGAGCCCCAGCCTAGTTAGGAAACAATGTTTTCAATTTGTTGGAGGACCACCCCTGGATCATCTGGAACCTCCACGTGCGCTCGAACAAATGCCTCCTTCAGATTGCCATGATTTCCCCTTCTAATTATGCTTCAAGCAATCTCCTGCCACGTCCGGAGAGAAGAGGGGGCGTAATCCAAGATTTTTTGTACCCACATGGACAAACCCGACACGGGTTTGGGAGTCCATACCGCAGTTGACATAGAAATAAGGTATATAGTTAAATACGTAGATCAAGAAAAGGCAAGTATAAATATCAGATGTGACCAAAATACTTACGCTTAAAATTTCATTGCTCCGGGATGGGAGCCTCCAAGGGTTTGAACAGATCACACGTTGGAACAATGATATATCTCTTCGTCCATCCCCGATCGGAGTCATTGTCAATACAACCAATCAACGCATTCCGGCCACAGCGGGATAATTGAATGACCCCGCTCTAAAAATCTTGGGGGAGTAAATATGAATAAGATGGGCAAATGTGAAATCCTTATCCACATAAGTGGAAAGGTACTAGAGGCACGCAACTTCCAAACGGTCGGGGCAATTTGAGCTAAACAAACTCCATACTTTTGATAAAACTCTAGAATCACCGGGTCGATATGCTCACCCAGTCGCAAGGAGAAGGGATACGTATAGACGAAAGAATACACCTGCCTATGAGAGGTAATATTCTCCCCTTTCGTGGGGAGATGCACTGGTGTATTAGTCCAGCCACAGTCCAACTTAACGATGCTAAAAAATCGGGCAGTCACAATGGATTTATACGAGCTCACCGGCCGAGACCTTTCTGTTTTCATGGAGACCGAACACTTTTTGAGGTCATTCAAAGAGGACCAACTATTAGGGATGTAAGAGTCGGTCTGAGAAGCAGAAGCAGAAGATGAAGCCTTTGATCTCTTCTTGGACGTACCAACAGTTGCTAGAAAAGAGTCTAGGATTGGAACTTTGTGGATAGGGATGTCTGAATCACCCCCTACTAGGCTCCGAGCCCGCGTGGTAGCACCGTCGGCGATCGAGGAATTAGAAGACATGGTGATGGAGGTTAAGTCGAGAAAGAGAAGGAGAAAATGGTTGTTTATGAGGAGCAAAGTGTTAGAGGGATGAAATGAATAAGAACATTTTTTTGTGAAAGAGGCGAAGCTAAAGAAGTTATAGCAACCGAAAATTCAAATCATCATTACGACGCTTGTTCCCTAGGCAAAGTCGTGAATGATTGGCACATGTAAAGAAGGAGGCCCACGGGAAGCATAGCATTAAATGCATGGCATGGGAAAATGAGATGGATAACTGAATCAACATATGATTCCTTAAGATCATAATGTAGCAAAATTGGCTGTTGACGAGTTCTTCCACTTCCCAGTCCCTCGAAGCTCGAAAAGCCTGGGAAGTGGGGACTATATGTATTGAGTAAAATAGCACTCGGGAGCATCAAGCCTAAAGTGTTTGGGTAAAAAGGCATTCCGGGGGCATCAAGCGTAAGCAATAAGCTTTGTGGCTCTAAAGGTCTCAACGGATCTTCACAACTATCTCCCACTCCCAACAACTCTCACCACATCAACCACCCTCGAGCAGAGCGTCGCAACGAGCGTGGGCGTGGTAACGTCAGGATGTTTACGTCATCTAGGGCTACAATTGTCTAAGCTTTATCTATATAAGCAAGACTTAGAGGAGAAGAAAATAACACATTGTATTCTCTCTAAGCTCACACCTCTTGTAACTCAGATCTCTCGAGCTAATATAGAACTCTCAGCTTGCCTTCAATCCATAATATTTTTTCGTATAGAATTTATTAAGTTCTCATGACTTGTTTGTTCTCATTTATATTTGTAATATTAACATATCCGTTATCTAAATCTCAATTTCGGACTTGATCAAGAGGGTCTTCGAATCGGATACAACCTACTTATCTTTAAACCTTTAAAATAATTCTCTAACTGCGTTTTTGATAGAAATCATTTTTAACGGAAAACATTTAGAATCCCAAATGCCCATCAAAGTTTCCATAATTAATTTTCTACCGTCTCTGAAAGTCCAAACTTGGTTGAGACAAGAAAGGTCATTTATGTCATTTTTGTAATCCCCAAGGGATAAGGAAACGAAACTACAACTCGCACTTGTGATTAAATAAATAAACCACTTGCAATTAACTATCCCTAAACAGCAATTAACATTTAAGTCTTGCCAGGTGGCACATGGATGACCATACCTGGCTGACAACATACGAATAACGTCATCAGTTAATGCCTAAAACTTTCTTGACGCTCCATGTAACGCGTGCCAAACCAATGCAATCACATTCAGAAGTGCTTGGTACAACTTTCTTGGAGAATTTTATTTCGATTAAAATGTTATCTTATCTTTCCGTTTCAGTATCAAACTAAATAACTATAGTGATATGTAAAAAGTAAAAGGCGATTTAAAATGATACTTTTAATGACATTTTAAGCATAAAAATTTAAAACAATAATTAAGTATTCACTCCAATATATAATACTATTAGGGATTATTTGTCAGACGGACTAAGTTATTCCAGGATTATTATTTCTAAATTAATTTATCCCACCTAGGAGATGAGATAAAATAATACCAAGCTTGATGGTATAAGATGGGATATCTCAAGAGTAATTTAGAAATAAATTTTATACCTTGTTCGATTGAAGGTATAAATTTATCCCGGGATAAATTTATACATTCAACCAAAAAAAATATAAAATTTATTTCAAATTTAATCCCCGAATATCCCACCTTATCCGGTGTACCAAACGACCATTAATATTTATCAATCGTGTACTAGAAAGATCCCATAAAATTCCCACACCATAATTAGAATATATCTCATTTATTTTATAAATATTTAGTGAAATTATGGTAAGGCTAGGATTCTTATTGTATTAGGGTTCTACATATTGTACACTATATATATTGTAGTAATGAGAAAGGCTCCCCAAGGGAATTGATACAATCTTACATGGTATCATGAGCCAAAATCCTAAAAACCTAAAGTCCTTCTCTACTCCCTATTCTCGGCATTACCGCCGCCATACCCCCCCCACAACCTCTTCTTTCGGTTTTTAATGGATTCTTCTTCCCCCGATGCTTCCGCTTCCTCCACAGTCGTCACTCAAACACCACTCACAACCCTTTCCTCACCATCATTCCATCCGGCTCTCGCAGTTACCAACATCAAGAATTTTATTCCTTTAATTCTTGGCCAGGAAGATGGCCAATATTGATCATGGGTGGAACTGTTTCGAATTAATGCATGTGTATATCACGTGCTTGACCATATTGACGACTCCATCCCTCGCCCCCTGAAATTGATGACACAACTTGGCGTCGTCTCGATGTCGTCGTCAAACAATGGATCTATGACACAATCTCTAAAGAATTACTTCACACCATTATGAAAATTGGTGCATCCGCTCGTGAGTTATGGGCATGCTTGGAAGAATTTTTTCAAGACAACAAACACAATCATGCCGTGTATTTGGAAGAACAATTCAACAACACTCGTCTTGAGAAAAATTCGAACATGTTTGAATATTGCAAGCAGTTGAAACTGGTGGCAGACCAATTATCCAACGTTGGAATGCCTGTTTCTGAAACAAAGATGGTCTTACAATTGGTTGCAGGCCTACCGAAGGGTGAATATGACACCATCGCCACTATGATACATCAGGTTGATCCTTTACCCAGTTTTAACAAGGCTCATTCGCAACTTTTGTTGGAAGAAACCCGACCTGCAAAGCAAGATGAGCATAACCAAAATGCACTTGCCATTGAAACGCCTGTAAAAAACAACGTTGCCGCCACCCATCCACCTCCGCCGAAAAATAATCAGCCCCGGAACAACTGCGATGGCAGGGGTGGCAGGGACCGCAGTGGTAGCAGCAACGGTAAAGGAAGGGGGAAAGCCCACCGCGGCTAGAACCAATAATTCCAGCAGACGGGTCAACCCACAAATATTCCCACTTGGCCAGGCCAAACAGTGAACTTTCAGCATTTAAATTGGGCCCAATATCCGACATCTGCTACAACCCAGTCCCTCTATCCTCAACAAGGGGTGTTGGGCCCAGCACATGGATATCGGTCGGCCCACCAGCAGCATCCGCAGGCCCATCTCATGCCGGCCTCCTATCCACAGCCTTTCACTGGTCTGGCCCCTACTGATTTGGGCCAGGCTTTCAGCAGTCTAAACTTGCAGCAGCCCGATGAAAATTGGTACATGGATTCGGGAGCCACTTCTCATCTCACTCAGTCCGTAGGTAATCTCTCTCAATTATGTCGTTTAAAGTCTCTTTAATTTATTACAGTTGGCAATAGTCACCGCATTCAAATTCAGGGCCACGGTAACACCTACACTAAGCCACCCCACCCACCTTTCTCCCTGAATAATGTCCTATATGCCCCAAACATCATCAAAAACTTAATCTCTATTCAGAAATTTACTCATCATAACTCTGTGTCTGTTGATTTTGATCCATTTGGTTTTACTATGAAGGATTTGTGTACGGGGATACCTCTTACGAGATGTAATAACACAGGGGACCTATATCCATTTACACCATCCTCCGCTGCCAGTACCATTCCACACACATCTCTTGCTGCTCTCTCTCTCCGTCAACCTGGCACAATAGGCTTGGACATCCAGAGGCTCCCGTTTTTTAATTTATTAGAAGTAATAATTTTATCAGTTGTAATGGAAAACTTGCTCCACATTGGGCTTCTTGTCAATTAGGCAAAAATGTTCGTCTTCCGTTTAATTCATCTACTAGTGTTACGTTTGCTCTTTTTGATATTGTTCATGTTGATTTATGGACATCTCTCATCCCTAGTTCTTTGGGTCATAAATATTATCTGGTTTTGTTAGATGATTATTATCTCTATATCTGGATTTATCCACTAAAATTCAAATAAGAAGTCTTTACCAAATTTCTTAAATTTTGCACTTTTATCAAAACGCAATTTGAAAGACCCATAAAATATTTTCAATGTGATAACTGACGTGAATTTAATAATTTCGCGTTTCAAAAATTCTGCAAAAATAATGGCATGGTTTTTTTATTTTTGTGTCCTCACACATCTCCTCAAAATGGTAAAGCAGAACGCATCATTCGCACCATCAATAACATGGTTAGAACTTTCCTTTTTCATGCCTCTTTACCTTCTTCCTTTTGGGTCTATGCAGTCAAAATGGTGGAATACGTCCTTAATATTCTACCCACTAGCACACTTCATAATATGACCCCCACCGAAATCTTATACCAGCGGATCCCCTCTTACGATCACCTCCGGATATTCGATTGTCTGTGTTATCCTAATCTTGCCTCTATCGCCCCACATAAATTAGCACCCCGAACCACTCCGTGTGTCTTCTTATGTTTTCCGTCTAACCATAGGGGTTATTTATGTTATGACTTGTCCATGCATCAGATTCACATCTCTCGTCACGTTACCTTCGACGAGACGACGTTTCCGTTTTCGAACATTTAAAAATTCTAACAAACGGACTAAAATTTTCTTGACGAAACCGACCCTTCTCCCGTCATCCTCCGTGAACTGTGTCAGTCTACCACCATTAACCAAAGTTTGCCACCTACTGTCGCCTCACCTGACCCCATCAGGGTTTCTCCGTCTACCATCGACTCACCATCTTCACTGTTGCCGATTGCCACAACCTCTGGCAGTCCCATCTCCGGTCACCATCCCTCTGTCTATGTCGCCGCCGCCATTTCATAATCTGCCCGCTCAAACACCAATTATCGGAAACCAACCCCACACCACCACTACCGCCTCACCAAACCTGCTTACCGATCAGTCCACCCATACCGGTTTCGTACCCTATTCCTGACAGAAACCCCACTCACCTGACCGCTGACCCCACCCATCACCAGATTATTGACACCAACAGTAAACCCGTCCAGACAACCAATCACCTAAACCAGCCAACAACTTCACACCGTATGGAAACCCGTGCCCAACATGGGATTTTAAAACCCAATGTACAATTTAACCTATCCACAGAAACCATATCCACACTTCCTAAAAACCATAAATTAGCAAAACAAGACCCAAATTGAAATGCGACCATGCGTGATGAATTCAATGCTTTAACGAAACAACACACTTGAGATTTGGTTCCTCGACCGGAGGGGGTGAATGTGATCCGATGCATGTGGCTTTTTCATCACAAATACAGAGATAATGGTGAGTTAGAAAGGTACAAGGCGAGACTAGTAGCTAATGGAACTAATCAGCAAGAGGGTATTGATTGTGGTTAGACATTCAGTCTGATTGTTAAACTGGCTAATATTCGCACAGTTCTAAGCATTGCTATAGGTAAGTGTTGACCGATTCACCAACTTGATGTGAAGAATGCATTTTTCATGGGGATCTTAAAGAAACTGTCTATATGCATCAGCCGCCTGGTTTTGTCCATCTAGCAGCCCCACATTATGTATGTCGTCTCCGTAAGTCACTATATGGTCTGAAACAGGCCCCACGTGCATGGTATGATCGCTTTGCCCAGTATATTATGCAGACTGGGTTCGTTTGTAGCAAGTGTGATACCTCTCTATTTATTTTTCATCGTGGTAATAGCATTGTATATTTATTGTTATATGTAGATTACATTGTGCTTACTGCCTCATCTGACGTGTTGAAAAATGAGATTATTACACTGCTCAAATTCGAATTTGCTATGACTAATTTGGAGAAGTTGAGCCATTTTTTGGGTATATCAGTGACTCGGTTTGCGAATACTATGTTTCTGTGTCAGCGTAAGTATGTAGAGAAAATCATGTACATGGCTAAAATGGCAAATTGCAAGATCATGTCCACTCCGGTTGACTCCAAATCGAAGCATAATGTTGTTGATGGTGCTCCAGTATCTGATCCCACCCTTTACAGGAGCCTTGCAGGTGCACTGCAGTATCTTACATTCACCAGACCTGACGTTGCATATGTCGTTCAGCAGGTGTGCTTATTCATGCATGCCCCTAGAGAGCCTCATTTTACTGCCCTTAAGCATATCATTAGATATGTTAAGAGCATACTTGATTAAGGTCTGCACTTATATCCTTCCGCACCGAACAGATTATTGTCTTACACAGATGCAGACTGGGCTGGCTGTCCTGACACACGTCGCTCTACATCGGGCTACTGTGTGTTTTTGGGAGATAATCTCATCTCGTGGTCTGCCAAGAGGCAAGCCATATTATCCCGTTTAGGGGTGGGCGTATATCGGTTTATATTGGTTTTGTATACGAAAAATATGAACCGAATAAAAATCATTTAAAAAAAAAAACGAATCCAACTTTTAAAAAAAATGATATGTTCAGTTTATATCGCCGAACATATTAGATTATATCAGTTTTTTCTAGTGGGACGGGTAGGGTCGGGTCGAGGAATTTTTAATTTTTTTAAAAAAATTGAATTTCCAAAACTGAAATTGGCATTCACCACTACATTACCATGAAATTTCAACGTTGAAATGTATTGCATATCGTGAGATCTTGACTAAAGAAAAAGAAAATTAGAAACTGATTTGGGGAAAACACAAATTGATTGGTAAAACAGATGTTTTTCTAAAACTTGGCTGTGCCAAACCGCCTTCCGGTAGTTTGACCGGCCCCGTCTCGAAAAAATACACAAAATAAAAAAAAATCTGGTAAAACGGACATCCGAGCGCAGAGTTATGATCAATTAAAGTTTCACCAATTTACAACTACTTTCTCTCCCTATATTTTATGTTAATGCTTTCGTGATATGTTAATCAAGTTCATGCCGCATTCGACTTCCGTAAAAGCTTCATAGATTGACTTCAATGACTATGATTCAAGAGATAGTAGTAGCCTAAAATAAAAAATAAGAATAATTATATATTTAATTCGATTTTTTCGGTTCGGTTCATATCCAAAATTTAAAAACCGAACCGAATCACTAAATCATGATTCGGTTTTTCAAAAAATTGATTTTTTTTTAAAAAATGAATAAAAACCGAACCGAACAGCTGGTTCGGTTCAGTTTTTTTGGTTCTCCGGGTTTTTTGCCCACCACTAATCCCGTTCGAGTGCAGAAACAGAATACATGAGAGTTGCTAATGTTGTTGCTGAGATATGCTAGCTCCGAAACCTTCTTTTAGAGTTACAATGTCTGTTGTGTAAGGCGTCTTTGGTGTACTGTGATAACATATCTGCTATCTACCTGTCTCACAATCCGGTTCAGCAACGGCGAATCAAGAATATTGAGATGGACATACACTTTGTCCGTGAGAATGTTTCTCTTGGCTATGTTAGAGTCTTACATGTGCCGTCTGCATATCAGGACGCAGATATCTTCACGAAAGGCCTACCACGACAATTGTTCGTTGACTTCAGATCCAGTCTCAGCGTCCGCCCTCTTCCCGCTCAGACTGAGGAGGTGTATCAACCGTGTACTAGAAAGATCCCATAAAATCCCCACACCATAATTAGAATATATCCCATATATTTTATAAATATTTAGTGATGTATAACTATGATAAGACTAGGATTCTTATTGTATTAAGGTTCTTTATAGTGTACATTTATATTAATGAGATAGGCTCCCCGAGGGAATTGATACAATCTTACAATATTGACTACGTAAGAAATTTACTACTTGTAAAGAAAAATAACTTATGTCTATAATATGTGAAGTTATTTTCTCACTTTTAATAATAATAGTTGTGACTAATATGGTAGAAACTAATTGATAAATACTCTCTCTGTCCCATATTAGTTGGTCGCTTTTTTTTACACACTCTTTAAGAACTCATAAATAATAGTATATTTTTACTACTATTACCCTTATCTCTCTCCAATTAATTGCACTCTTATCGATATTGATTATTTTAAAAAATAATTAATGTTAATGATAAAGTAGAAAAAACTTAGTTAATTCTATCTTGATTTTGTAAATAAACAAGTATTTTCGGGTGAATATTTATAGTAATGTAGTGAACTAATATGAGACGGAGGGGTATAACATATTACCATGAAATATTTTACATTTATATATGTAATCATAGAAGATCAATAATTACGAATTTTCATGCACGTCGAAAGTGGTCCAATACTCCAATATAATTGTTCATGAACCTGACCCATAATTGTCTTAATCACTTGAGAGAAAAGCAAAAGATTCCACTAATGCGCGTGGGGGTCGTTTTCTCCACAAGGTTAGGCGAATTTTCCTTGCAAGCTTCCATTAATTTACTAGGAATTCACTACTTAAAACATTTTTTCTTCCAATATAAATATATGCTCTCATGTTTCTTGACTTCTTGCTCTCTAGTTGCTAACTAATAATAGTGTGCACTCCTACATACATACATACATATACATATGGAATCTCCCTTGCCCGGAAACTCATCATCTGATCTGAAAAGGGTAATTGAAGGGTTAATTCGTGGTCGTGAATTTACTCGACGACTAAAAGAGATTATTAATAAACCTCTTGGTGGTGAAGTTGCAACCATTATGGCTGAGGATTTAGTTGGCAAAATTATGGATTCATTTTCCGAGACTCTCTCCGTCATAAACTCCGATGATGTTAGAGTCGTCGGTACGCCTTCTTCGTCGCCGGAAGATAATTATTCTAGTGGAAGTTGCAAGAGTTCAACATTGAAGGATCGAAGAGGATGCTATAAGAGAAGGTGATTAATTACTCTTTTTAATTACATATTACTGTTAGAATTAGTTGAACATATATCACTTTTTATGGAGGGTATTTTAGTCTTTTGAGCTTGATGTGACAGGTTAATTCCTATGCTCAAGCAAGATTTGATTGGTTGATTGCTACTCTTTTAGTTAATTATTGTGAAGTTTGGTTGGATCTTGATGCTTATTGACTATCTTATCCTTGCACAAATGCTAGAAAGACAAAAACAAAAAGGGTTGGTCCATATAAAGGCTTGGTGAAAAGATTGATTAAGATTTTTCATATTGAATGATGAGGGGGTTATCTATTTCTCATATAGTTAATTGTACTATAAAATTGCAATAATCATAGAGCTCACTAGGCAGAGAATGCGTGTAAAGTACCATTAACCAGCTGTTTATTTGTTAAAAAAATGTGTTTAAAAGTTTACATCTAAACCTAGCACTCCATGTCACTAATTAAGTTACGTTATTTTAGAAACAATTTTCTCATAAATGATTTGAAAAATATGTCATGCAGGAAAACTTCAGAAACAAACACAAAAGAATCCTCAGATTTGGTGGATGATGGCCATGCTTGGAGAAAATATGGACAAAAACAGATCCTCCATGCCACTTATCCAAGGTTTGACTTCACAATATATCCTTTTTCTTCAATCAAGATTTTTTTTGTAATTATAGAGTAGATGAATTATAAGCCTTATATTTGTTTTATTAATGTCTGATATATTTATAAATGAATATGTATGCAGACACTACTTTAGGTGCACCCATAAATATGATAAAAAATGTCAAGCAAGCAAACAAATGCAGAAAATCCAAGACAATCCACCACTGTACCGAACAACATACTATGGACATCACACGTGCAGAGCTTTTCCTAGAGTTTCTCAAATAATCTTGGATTCTCCGATGGATGGAGATTCTAATTCCGTTCTACTCAGTTTTGATCAAAATGTTAATCACAATTACCGTCTTAATAGTTATAATAATGACCCTACATTTCCCTCAATAAAACAGGAAACCAAAGATGAAGGTCTCAACTTCTATCCTAAAATTGAAGATCAAATCCAATCATCAAGCTCTGATTATTTTCTGCCGGCCGCCAATGATGATCGTCTGACTCCGGCAACATTTGAAGCCTCCGGCAGCCACATGACCGCCGCAGTGTTATCGCCGGATGTTATGTCATCAGGGGTCTACTCTTCTTGTACTACTACTACAAGCAATGATAATCTTGAGATTGGTATTGATTTTGAGGAGTGTCTTTGTAATTTTGAAGGGTATTCTTTGTAAGATTGGAATAATTTCTCTTGGAGAATCCTTTCAGTAATCACAATATATATAGTTGTACAGATGTTGATTCCTAATACAATAAGAATCCTAACTTACCTTAAATAGTTGATTTCTAATACAATAAGAATCCTAAGTTACCTTAAATATACATCTATCATAATTACAAATATACTGTGAATATTCGGAGAATATTTGCTAATACTCCCCCTCAGTCGGAGCGGGAGGAGGCCGAACGCTAAGGCTGGATCGAAAGTCGGTGAAGAGCTGTCGCGGTAGACCCTTTGTGAAAATATCTGCATACTGATAGGGCACATGTAATATTTTGACCTGACCAAGGGCAACCTTCTCACGCACAAAGTGAATATCCATCTCGACATGCTTGGTTCGCTGATGTTGGACCAGATTGTGAGACATATAGATGACTGATATGTTGTCACAGTAGACTATAGACGCCTTACGTAGTGGACAGTGGAGCTCCAAAAGAAGATTTCGGAGCCAACAGAGCTCAGCAACGACATTAGCAACTGCCGCTTGGCGGACCATGAAATGAGATTATCCCCAAGAAATACACAGTAGCCTGAGGTGGAGCGATGTGTGTCCGGGCATCCTACCCAATCTGCATCCGTGTAGGGGAGTAACTTGGTCGGGGCAGAGGGGTAGAGATGCAGTCCAAAGTCCAGTGTGCCCTTAACGTATCTGATAATACGTTTGAGGGCCGCAAAATGGGACTCTCGAGGGTCGTGCATAAAAAGACACACTTGCTGAGCGACATATGCAATATCAGGCCTAGTGAATGTAAGATACTGAAGGGCATGCAAGACTCCGATATAGAGTGGGATCAGAAACTGACGCACCCTCATTGTCACTGAGCTTGGATTTTGAGTCAACCAGAGTTGGCATAATTTTACAATTTGCCATCTTAGCCCTGTACACTATCTCCTCAATATATATGCGCTGATACAAAAACATAATAGCTGCGGATCTGGTCACGGATACCCAAGAAATAACTCAGCTTGCCCAAGTCGTTCATAACAAATTCAGTTTTGAGTAGAGCAATGATTTCATTCTTCAAACCATCAGAAGGCAGTAAGAACAATGTCATCCACATATAATAGCAAGTAAGCAGTGCTGCTACCTCGATGAAAAGTGAAGAGAGAGTTATCACACCTACTACATACAAATCCGATCTGCAGAAGATACCTAACAAAGCGATCATACCAAGCGCGGGGTACCTGTTTCAAGCCATACAATGATTTCCTGAGATGATATACAAACCGCGGAACTGCCGGATGAACAAAGCCAGGGAGCTGATGCATGTACACAGTTTCTTTCAAATCCCCATGAAGAAATGCATTCTTGACATCAAGCTGATGAATCGGCCAATGCATGCCCATAACAATACTGAGAATAGTGCGAATAGTAGCTGGTTTAACAACCGGACTGAATGTCTCACCATAAAAAATACCCTCCTGCTGATTAGTGCCATTAGCAACCAGTCTTGCCTTATACCTCTCCAAGTCACCACTATTTCTGTACTTGTGATGAAATAGACATATACACCGAATAACATTCACACCGTTCGGTCTAGGTACCAAATCCCAAGTGTTCTGCTTGGTTAAAGCATCAAATTCCTCGCACATGGCCGCATTCCAATTAGGGTCCAGTTTGGCTAGTTTCGGATTTTTTGGAATGACTTATATGGTTTGTGCGGAGAGGTTAAAATGGACCTTGGGTTTGAAAATCCTGTGTTGTGCACGAGTCTCCATATGGTGGGTAGGCAACAGTGGGTGGTCTGGATTTTGTGGTTGTGGGCTATCGGGTTCTGGAGGCAGTAGCGGTACTGGAAGGGCAGGAGACAAAGTCTGGTAGAGCAGTGGGGTGGTCGACCGAGAAGAAGGAGGTGTCTGGTTGGGGACGATGCCGGACAGTGGTAGGGACTGAGCTGCTGGAGCAGGCTCTGTCGGGACAGTGGGCTGCCGGTGGTACAATGATTGGATAGCCAGGGACAGACTCGGTTCATCGAGAAATGTGTAATCGGTGGTCTGAAATTTCTGGAGATTGGAAAAAGGAAAGGTCGTCTCGTCAAATGTGACGTGACGGGAGAAAATGATTTTACGAGTGGCTATGTCATAGCACAAGTAACCTCGATGAGTAGGAGAGAGACCAACGAAGACACATGGCTTGGTGCTAGAGGCTAGTTTGTGAGGTGCAATGGAGGCTAAGTTGGGGTAGCATAGGTAGCCGAAAATACGGGGATGGTCATAGGATGGGAACCTACGGTATAAGATTTCGGTAGGTGTCTTGTTTTGGAGAGTGCTAGTTGGTAAAATATTAAGAAGAGATTCTACCATTTTATCAGCATAGACCCAAAAAGGGGGTGGAAGACGCCCATGAAACATAAGGGTGCGAACCATGTTATTGATGGTACGTATAATTCGTTCAGCCTTTCCATTTTGGGAGGAAGTATAGGGGCAGGAAAAGCGAAAAACCATGCCTTGTTTAGAGCAGAAATTGTGAAATGCCGAGTTATTAAATTCACGTCCATTATCACATTGGAACGATTTGATAGATTTTTAGAAACTATGTTTTAATGAATTTTTGAAATTCAAGGAACTTGGCAAAAACTTCAGATTTGAATTTCAGTGGATAAATCCCGACAAAGTGTAATCATCTAAGAATACTAGATAAAATTTGTGACCCAAAGAGCTAACAACCTGAGATGTCCACAAATCAGCATGAACAATATCAAAAGGAGAAAAAGTAACACTGTTGGATGACATATGTCACGACCCAAGTCGTAGGGCTGCGATGAGCACCCGGATCCCTCCCGTCGGGTGCCACCACTCTTATCATGAACATCCAATCATAATTAATTACGGACCAAGCCGAAAGAAAATTATGAACAACCAGGTAACTAACTTATGTATATATACATACCAAGGCCGGCAAAGCCATACAAGACTACTACACATAGGACACCTATCTACAAGCCTCTAGGAGTAGCAACATCAAAGGTCGGGACAAGGCCCCGCCATACCCATATAGACACGCAAAACTATATCATACCAAAATCAGACCGACACCCTGGAAAGAGAGGAGTGCTTCCAAAATCCGCTGAAATCTGCAACCTTTTCGCGTGGGCCGTCACCTTGCCTATACGAACCTGCGGGTATGAATTGCAGCGTCCCTCGATAAAAGGGACGTCAGTACGACTGATGTACTGAGTATGTCAGGCATATATAGCAGCATAACAGGAATATACCAATAACTGAAACATAAACAACTGACCAACAGGAACTGCCTCTGGGCCCTAATATACTTGCCTACATGTTATGTACAATATAGTGTCCATATTTATTGGCCTCATCGGTCAATTTTCCTTATCATGACAGCCTCTGTGGGCATCATACCATGTAATGGTTAATTAACATATGCATGATGCAAGTGCGGTGTATATATATATGTCAGTGTTGCGGATCATGCAACCCGTCCCAATATATGTTAGTGTTGCGGATCGTGCAACCCATCCCAATAAGCCATGCAGGCATCACATCACATCACATCATGCGAAAAGGAAGAAATAATTTGTCTTAACTTATCTTTAATTGAGCCTTAAGCAATAATAATTAGATCAACCTCATTTGTCTAATTAAAATTGCAGGTTAACTTATTGCTAATTAAAAGGGTGAAAGGTTTGGAGAGGGTATGTAAATCTTAATGGAAAAAAAGTGTTGTTACTGTTTTTTGTACATAAACAAAGAAAAAGGTTGGAGTCTTCTTAATGAGCAAACACGATTTGCTCTTTGAATGAATTATGTAAGGTGTGCATGTGGGGGAAGGCGTGGTAGTTCCTTAGGCCTGTCATCAGCCAACTTATTTGCAATGTTACACGTGGTGTCCCCCACTAAGCTTGTCCCCATTAAGATTAATCAATCCCACAATTAATCAATTATACACACAATTAATTTTGTGATTCCAATTCACTTAAATCTTAATAACTCATAAGACCTTCATATATTCAATGTCATAATTTGTAATATGACACTAGTCCACAACTCTTTTGTGCACGCACCAAATTTATTTCCGATCCCCGTCGTCACACTTGTTACGTCCAAAATTATTTCAGGGTTTAATCCTTTTTATATACTAATCTCTTTATTAGCATACATAAATATAACATAAATTTTTCCCAACGCTCGGGTCTATTTATACATGCCTAGTGATTTTATATACGCTTAACGATTTAAACCGTAACCTGAAAGTACATGACGTTACATCTTTTCCCCCTTAGAAACATTCGTCCTCGAATGTTGGGGTAACATATCTAATCCCCGTTACTTAGCCCGAATACACAATAATTAAATACCATGACATGAATTTGGAATTTACCTTAGGCTTCTCTTGAAATCTCGACATTAGTCGGGAATCGGTGTGGATATTTGCGCATCATTTCCTCCTCAGCTTCCCATGTCATCTCTTCCACGTTTCTATTTTGCCACAACACTTTTACAGAAGCTACTTCCTTAGTCCTCAGCTTGCGGACTTGTCGATCTAGGATAATAACATGAATTTCTTCATATGACAGATCCTTTGTAACCTGCACATCCCAATTGGTACAATCCGAGAAGGATCTCCAACACATGCTCTCAACATGGAAATATGAAAGACTGGATGAACACACTCCAACTCCAAAGGTATGTCCAATTCGTACGCTACCTGGACAATTCATCGAATTATGCGATATGGCCCAATATACCCTGGATTAAGCTTTCCTTTATTCCCTAATCTATTACACCCTTCATCGGTGAAATCTTCAAAAATACCCAGTCGTCCACCTGAAACTCTAAGTCTCGTCGTCGCACATCTGCATATGACTTCTGACGACTCTGAGTTGTTAACAACCTTTCTTTGATAAGCTTTACCTTTTCTATGGCTTGGTGTACCAAGTCAGGTCCAAATAACTCAGATTCGCCTACCTCGAACCATCCAACAGGAGATCTACATTTTCGTCCGTACAAGGCCTCATATGGAGCCATTTTAATACTGGCGTGATAGCTGTTATTGTATGCGAACTCAATAAGGGGTAAGTGATCATCCCAACTTCCCTTAAGGTCCAACACACAAGCTCGTAACATGCCATCGAGCGTTTGAATCGTTCGCTCAGCTTGACCGTCTGTCTGAGGATGGAAAGCCGTACTCAAATTAACTCGGGTGCCTAACCTTTTCTGAAATGATTTCCAGAAGTTAGCTATTAACTGAGCACCTCGGTCAAATATAATAGAAATAGGCACACCATGAAGTCGAACAATCTTCTTAATATATAACTTTGCATAATCTTCAGCGGTGTAAATAGTTTTCACCGGCAAGAAATAAGCTGATTTGGTCAGTCTATCAACAATACCCAAATAGAATCAAATTTCCGATAGGAACGAGGTAATCCCGTAACGAAGTCCATATTAATCATTTCCCATTTCCATATTGGAATCTTGATATTTTGAGTCAAGCCACCAGGCTTTTGGTGTTCTATTTTTACCTGCTGACAATTGGGGCACTGAGCTACAAACTCTGCCACACGCTTTTTCATATCATTCCACCAATAAATACTCTTGAGATCATGATACATTTTAGTTGATCCTGGATGAATAGAGTATCGTGAACAATGAATCTCCGTCATAATTATATCCCACAATCTTGCCACATTTAGAACACATAGACGACCCTGCTGCCTGAGAGTTCCCTGTTCGTCAATATCAAAGGTCATGGTCTTTTTCTGTTGAATGCTCTCTCTTATCTTCTTCAAATTAGGGTCTTCCCATTGACGTTCCTTAATTTCTGATATAAGGGATGATTTTGACACATCCTGGACCACAAACCCGCCATCCTCCAAATCTACTAGTTGGACTCCCAAACTAGCTAGCTGATGAAGCTCTCTTACCAATTCCTTCATTTTGACTTGCACTGGCATCAAACTGACCATTGACTTATGGCTGAGCGCGTCTGCTACAACGTTGGCTTTGCCAAGGTGATATAAGATGTCTACATCATAATCTTTCAATAATTCAAGCCATCTTCTTTGTCTCAAATTCAGCTCTTTTTGTTTGGATATGTATTGTAGACTTTTGTGATCCGTAAAAATGTCCACATGAACACCATATAAATAGTGCCGCCAAATCTTCACTGCATAGACTAGCGCATCCAACTCCAAATCATGTGTCGGATAGTTCTTCTCATGCTTCCTCAACTGTCTTGAAGCATAGGTAATCACTTTACCGTGCTGCATTAGCACACATCCTAAACCTGCTCCCGAGGCATCACAATACACAACATAACCTTCTGGACCCTCTGGGGGAGTAAGGACTGGTGCCGATGTTAATCTATCCTTTAACTCTTGGAAACTCCGCTCACAAGATCGGACCATTGGAATTTTATAGCATTTTGTGTTAACTTCGTTAGTGGTGCCGATATGGTAGAAAATCCTTCTACAAATCTTCTATAATAGCCGGCTAAGCCCAAAAAGATACGAACCTCTGTTGGAGTCGTAGGCCTCAGCCAATTCTTCACCGCTTCAATCTTCTGAGTGTCAACTCTTATACCCTCGGCTGACACTATATGACCAAGAAAAGCCACTGACTTCAGCCAAAACTCACATTTGGATAGCTTTGCATACAACTTATGGTCCCGGAGCGTTTGTAGTATTATCCGCAAGTGATTCACATGCTCTGTTTCCGAGTGAGAGTAAACCAGAATACCATCTATAAATACTATCACAAATACATCCAGGAATGGGCAGAACACGTTGTTCATTAGATCCATAAATGTTGCTGGTGCATTTGTAAGTCCAAATGACTTTACTAAGAACTCGAAATGCCCATACCTTGTCCTAAAGGCCGTCTTCGGAATATCCTTCTCCTTAACCTTCAGCTGATGGTACCCCGACCTTAGGTCAATTTTTGAGAAACATTTCGCACTTTGTAACTGATCAAACAAATCATCAATTCGGGGAAGAGGGTACTTGTTCTTGATAGTGACTTTATTCAGATGTCGATAATCGATACACATTCGTAATGAGCCATCTTTCTTTCATACGAACAATACCGGCGCGCCCCAAGAAGATATGCTAGGCCTAATAAAGCCTTTCTCGAGCAAATCCTTTAATTGCTCCTTCAATTCTTTCAATTCATCTGGAGCCATCCTATAAGGAGGAATAGATATCAGTTGAGTGTCTGTCAACACATCTATACCGAACTCAATTTCCCTTTCAGGAGGAAGGCCTGGAAGTTCATCTGGGAATACATCAAGAAATTCATTGACCACAGGAATTGATTGAGAACTAGGTGGTTCAACATCGACATCTCTTGCCCGAACAAGATGGTATATACATCATTTGGAGATCATCTTTCTTTCCTTAAGGTATGAAATAAACCTACCTTTTGGCATTGCCGTATTACCTTTCCATTCAAGGACTGGCTCGCCTGGAAATTAGAATCTAACAATCTTTGTTCAGCAGTCAACATTAGCACAGCATGACGTTAACCAATCCATGCCCATAATAACATCAAAGTCAACCATATCTAATTCCACTAAATCGGCTAGGGTCTGATGACTACAAGCTAATACTGCACAATTTTGATAGACCCGTCTAGCGATTACCAATTCACCAACCGGTGTAGATACCACAAATGGATCCCTTATCAACTCAGTATCCATACCAAATTTACAGGCAATGAAATGAGTAATATATGATAAATTTGAGCCCGGATCTAACAACGCGTACACATTATGTGAAAGGACCGATAGCGTACCTGTAATGACATCAGGTGAGGATTCCTGATCTTGCCGTCCTATCAGGGCATAAGTATGGTTATGTCCCTTTCCTCTGCCTCAGCCAGATAACGCCTACTGACTCTGTCCTAATTGGCGTACTGTTTGGGATGAAGCTACTGCGGATCCCACCGGCTGAGCTCTACCACCTTAACTTTTTGTCGGACAATCTCGCGCTATATGACCACGCTCCCTGCAAGAATAACATACTCTTCTTTCTTATTGGCACGACCCTGCATGTGTCCCACAACACTACCCACATCGAGCTAATGGCGGCCTCATCTGCATAGAATTCCCTCTATAATAAGATCCTGCTGCTCGTGAACTCTGGCCTGGTCCCGTTTGAGTATAACGATCAGCCCTCGATCTTGAAGATGGTAATGATGCGTCGGTTGCTGGGTAAGATGGTCATCTGTAATGTTGTGGCCTGGGCCCACCTTCGAAGTCCCTCACGCCACTTACAGACCGAGCCCTTTTATGCTGGCCTCTATCACGCTCTCGATCAACCCGTTGTTGCCTCTTGTGATCCTCCAGGTTTTGTGCATAAGCCTGGATACGAGTAATATCCATATCCGAATTCAAAGAAGCTGTAGTACACTCGTTGATCAAGTGTGGCCCCAAGCCAATAACGAACCTGTGTACCCGGTCACTCATTTTAGCTATAATTGTAGGAGCATATCGAGCCAAGGAATTAAATTGCAAGCTATATTCTCGAACACTCATGCTGCCCTGTTCAAGACGTAGGAACCTGTCCTGTTTGGCCCATCGAAGCTCAACTGGCAGAAAGTGTTGTAAGAATGCCTCTGAAAATTCTCTCCATCCTGCTGGTGGAGCGCAAGGTCCCCTAGATTGCTCCCATGTATCAAACCATATTACTGCGATATTCCACAGTCTATAAGAAGCAAACTTTACCGACTCGATATCGATAACATCCATCACCCGCAAGGTGCGCTGTACCTGATCCAGAAAATTCTGTGGGTCCACGTTCAAATCTATTCCTGTGAATACCGAAGGGTCTAGATTGATGAAATCCCAAGCTCTTGCGCTAGCCGCTCTGTCAGAAGGACTGAGGACATGACGTTGGGCCTGAGCGGCCACCAATCATGTCAATAACTGAACTATACTCCGCATATCAAGATCCACGTATGGAGTATCATGTGGAGGAACTAAAGGTGTTGCAGCTCCACTAATCTCCTCTGATGGTGATGTACCGGGAGAACCATACGAAGGAGTCGTACCGAGGGTCTCACTCTGGCCCTCGCTAACGGGTGGCAATCGGCTGGTACCTTCGCCCACATCCGTAATTAATTCCCTCATACTCTTAGACTTCTTCCTTGTGGTAGGTATCGCTGGAATCATAAGTACGAAGTGGATTAGGAGTGAAATACTTATAATTCAGTTCTATAGCACGATTTATGAGATGAAAGAATAGAAACCATCCCTAAAATGTCAGATACCCTCCTGTTTATAAGTATAGTGCACAACATACCCATAAACAAGACTCTACTAGACACGGCTTGTAGACTCCCGATGACAGACATGCTCTGATACCAAGTTTGTCACGATCAAAACCGTAGGGCCGCGACGAGCACCCGAATCCCACCCGCCGGGTACCGCCACTCTTATCATGAACATCCAATCATAATTAATTACGGACCAAGCCGAAGAAAATTATGAACAATCAGGTAACCAACTTATGTATATATACATACCAAAGCCGGCAAGGCCATACAAGACTACTACACACATGACACCTATCTACAAGCCTCTAGGAGTAGCAACATTAAAGGTCGGGACAAGGCCCCACCATACCCATATAGACACTCAAAACTGTATCATACCAAAATCAGATCGACACCCCGGAAAGAGAGGAGTGCTTCCAAAATTCACTGAAATCTGCAACATATTCGTGTGGGCCGTCGCCTTGCCTATGCGAACCTGCGGGCAAGAAACGCATCATCCTCCGACAAAAGGGATGTCAGTATGACTGATGTATTGAGTATGTCAGGCATATATAATAACATAACATGAATATACCAATAACTGAAACATAAACAACTGACCAACAGGAACTGCCTCTGGGACCCTAATACACTTGCCTACATGTTATGTACAATGTAGTGTCCATATTTATTAGCCTCATCGGGCAATTTTCCTTACCATGACAGCCTCTGTGGGCATCATACCATGTAATGGTTAATTAACATATGCATGATGCAAGTGCGGTATATATATATATATATATATATATATATATATATATATATATATATATATATCGTGTTGCGGATCGTGCAATTCGCCCCAATATATGTTAGTGTTGCGGATCGTGCAATTCGCCCCAATATATGTTAGTGTTGCGGATCGTGCAATCCGTCCCAATAAGCCATGCAGGTATCACATCATATCATCACATCATATTGGCCTCTTCGGGCTCTTTTGTGATAGTCTGTACCAGCTGCAGGTGGTGCGCGTATATAACACCTTTTCCTTTTCCCATATCCCCTACATATATAATATTTACCATATAGTAGTGTGCATAGCACCAGTGGTCCAGGGTAATATATGAATGCAATGCAAGTGAAGATGCATGAATGATAATAAAATACCCCGAGTGACATATTATCCTTGCACCTTTGGCTAACACTGTGAATATCAACACATCTTCCGTATGCCTCAATAAGGACTTAGAAATATATTTAGACATGCTTTTAGCATAGGAATCAATCACATGAATATTCTTAACTACTAGGAGTAGAATAAATTATGGAGCAATATCACGGTTATATTTTGTTACATGGAACATGCCAAAAGGAAGAAATAATTTATTTTAACATACCTTTAATTGAGTCTTAAGCAATAATGATTAGATCAACCTCCCTTGTCTAATTAAAATTGCAGGTTAACTTATTACTAATTAAAATGATGAAAGGTTTGGAGAGGGTATGTAAATCTTAAGGAAAAACTTCGAATGAATTATGTAAGGTGTGCATGTGGGGGAAGGCGTGGCAGTAGCTTAGGCCTGTCATCATCCAGCTTATTTGCAATGTTACACGTGGTGTCCCCCACTAAGCTTGTCCCCATTAAGATTAATCAATCCCACAATTAATCAATTATACACACAATTAATTTCGTGATCCCAATTCACTGAAATCTTAATAACTCATAAGACCTTCATATATTCAATGTCATAATTTGTAATATGACACTAGTCCACAACTCTTTTGTGCACACACCAAATTTATTTCCGATCCCCATCGTCATACTTGTTACGTCCAAAATTATTTCGAGGTTTAATCATTTTTATATACTAATCTCTTTATTAGCATACATAAATAAGACATAAATTTTTCCCAACGCTCGGGTCTATTTATACATGCCTAGCGATTTTATATACGCTTAACGATTTAAACCGTAACCCGAAAGTACAGGACGTTACTACATAAATGGAAGACGAGTATGCTTGCCAAGCGGGCAGGAAAAATAGTTTTGGGCAAGTTTTCCATTATTACATTGAATACGCTTAGTAGTCCTAAGAAAAGTAAAAACAAGGTCTCCGGGGGTGCCCGAGTCTGTTGTGCCAAGTTGAGGGAGAGATAGCCGCAAGGGATAGAGGTGATTGCGGTCTGACAATGAAAGATTGAGTGAAGGGGTAGAGGTCTCCCACCATATTGCAGCGCGTAAGAATTTTCCCCGTATTGATATCCTTCACAGAAAACCAAAAGGGTCAAATTCGACAGACACAAAATTATTGCGAGTGAATTTTCTAACAATGATTAAATTTTTAATGATGTTAGGGGTGTAAAGGACGTGATTTAGGGAGAAGGGTGGGTGGGGATGTTTGGTATGTGTGTTACCGTAACCTTCAATTGGAATGCGATGACCATTGCCGACAGTAATAAATTAAGGACACTTTAACTAAAGCAGTTGAGATAAGTTACCTGATGATCGGGTGAGGTGAGATGTGGCTCTGGTGTCCATGTACCAATTTTCGTCGGGCTGTTGAAGGTTCACAGTGTTGAAGGCCAGGCCCAAATCGGTAGAGGCCAGGCTGCTGAGCTGCTGCCACCAGATGAGCCTGCTGCTGTTGCTGGGCCTGTCGGTTGGTGGGGGCGGAGCCCAAGAGGCCTGGCTGCCAGCCTTGCTGGAATTGGGCCCCTGAGGTCGGGTAAGGGCATGCAGGCGAGGCCCAGTTCCCGATATTGGGCCAAGGAGGCTGTCTGTCCAGCCCACTGATAGTAGGCAGCAGGTGGTGGGCCTATCGGCTGCTGGTTTCGATTGCCCTTGCCGCGACCCTTTCCTTTATTATTGTTACCACGACCTCTGCCGCCACACCCTCCGCCGCGAGACTGTTGGTGGTCTTGCGGTGGTGGCTGGGTGGAGGTGGTCACCGGTGGTGTCATGCCGTCAACGGCTAATGCCTTGTGATTGTGCTCCTCTTGTTTAGCACGGCGGGTCTCTTTTAACAAAAGTTGCGAACGTGCTTTATTGAAGCTTGGTCAGGGGTCGGCCTGTTGAATCATCGTTGCAAGTGTATCATATTCACCTTTTGGTAAACCCGCAACTAGTTGAAGTACCATCTTGTTCTCTGAAACAGATGTCCCTACGTTGGAAAGTTGGTCGGTTATGATTTTCAGTTGTTTACATTATTCGGACATGTTGTTAAAATTTTTGAAACGCGTATTATTGAACTGCTCTTCAAAATACACGGCCTGAGTATTTTTATTATCCTGAAAAATTTCTTTTAACCGTACCCAAAGTTCACGTGCCGTAGCACTTGTAATCATGATAGTACAACAAGTCTTTAGAGATGGTGCCGTAGATCCATTATTTGACGATGACGTCAAGGCGACGCCAGGTTGAGTCTGCAATATCGGTTGGATGAGGAACAAAATCATCAATATGGTCGAGCACATTATACGCACATGCATGAATGTAGAACAATTTTATCCACATGGAATATTGACAGTCTTCTTGGTCAAGAATGATAGGGATAAAATTCTTGATATTGGTAACGGCGAATGCCGGATGAAAAGAAGACGATGAACGTTGATTGGGGTTGTCAAGTGTGCCAGTGGAAGATCTGGAATTGGTGGGGGAAGCAGGGCGAGACATGGCGGCAAATTATTGCCATCGGCCGAGAGGGAAAAAAAGGTTGGGGCGGCGTCGGCCGAGAGGGAGAAAAGAGAAGAGTAGGGATTAGGGTTTGGCTCTTGATACCATGTAAGATCGGAATAATTTCCCTTGGGGAATCCTTTCATTAATCACAATATATATAGTTGTACAGAGGTTGATTCCTAATACAATAAGAATCCTAACTTACCTTAAATGGTTGATTCCTAATACAATAAGAATTTTAAGTTACCTTAAATATACATCTATCATAATTACAAATACACTGTGAATATTCGGAGAATATTCCCTAATATTCTTGAATACTACTTTGGAAAGGGTGAAGTAGGTTGATAGAGATGGTGTACAAGTTGTTGGTTACAAAGGTGAAGGAAACGAGAATTACAAATAACTGCTCAAACGTACAAGAACTGAAAATATAATTCAACAACCAAAAATTACAATTGTTGAACAAGAAAAACTGAAAACTGTTTTTGCTGAGTCGAGTGTGGCACTCTGTATTTAAGACAATATTGCCCCGTATGTATCATTTAGACGTCCTAGACAATTTGTCTCCCAAGATAAAACAGCAATGGAACACTTGAGCAAAGGAAACTCAAGAGCTACCGTGAAGAATATTGAGTAATGAAATGATGCTTGGAAGTTGTAGGAAGAAACTGTTTTCTGCTTGTGTATTTTCGTGTGTTATGAGTGTTCTCAACAATGGTGTAAGGGGGTGTTTATATAGGTGAGGGAGGAGAAGTAAAACTGCCTCCATAAGTGCCATTACTGGCCAAGTAATGACCATTATGGAGGTAGTAATGTCACCAAAATAAATGGTGGAAAACACCAACGGATTGGCCATTATAGGAGGAGTAATTCAGAAAAAATAAATGGTTGAATTGAGTGTTGTGGCGTTTCTGGTCAGACTGTCCAAATTCTAATTCTGGAAACTTTAGGGACCAAATTGTACATTTTGAAACTTCAGGGACCAAACTGTACATATGAAAGAATTCAGGTCCAAACTGTACATATGAAACTTCTGGGATCAAACTGTACTTCTGGCAAAGTTCTCTGGCCCAAAAAGATCATATCAGAAGACCCACAACCAACGACCCGTGACCCGAGAACCCGGAACCGGACCGGACGGGCGGGCGGCGGCGGCGCGCGTGTGGGCTTTCCTCGAACCGAAGCACATCTAGATCCTCCCTCCTTTAAACATATAGGATACCCCTTGGGGTCCCAAACCCAAACCCATTTTGAGTCTTATATACACAACAATTCTTTCTTCCTCCACCGATGAGGGAGAATTGAACACAATACCACACTTTCCATGCTTCAAACACCTCACTTCGTGGACTAATATCTCTTTCATTTCTTAATGAAATTTGACGATTCTTGGCCCTACGGTTATCTACGTACTTAGTAGATCATGCATGTGTGAAGAACTGGATTCTCCAACATACGTAACACTAGTTTTTAAGCCGTTAAAGTTGGTCAGTTGCAACTCCCGCCAAAGGCAAATTTCCAACAATCCACTATTGAAAGAGATTTTGGCGCACTCACATGGTGCCTTTTCCATTTCAAGCAATATTTCAGCGGACCGATGTTGCATAAGGAGAGGTAGCTTCAGCTTTGAACCTTTCATAGTTGAATACCATCGGACTTACTTACTGCGTGGTGAACGTGATGTCTTGAACCGTCAGTGTTTTGTGTAAGCCAAGTCAATAGTACCAACACAACAAATTCCCTTACTCTCTTCTTTGTAATGTTTTGTCCGTTTTGGCCATGGACAATGTCTTGGATTCTTAAGTGCGTTCATTTGAGGTGGCCCGTCCTCACACTTAAATAGATGGTCTCCTACAAGGTATCCTGCTATACCCCACTTCACAAGTGTTAGGAACCATTAAAAGTTTCCCAAAAACCTAACCTCAACTGTTGAGGAGCATTACAGGTTTTGAAAACTTAACCTTTACCCACACTGCAAATAGCACTTAACGTCTATCGCGGGAACGGCTTTGGATTTGGTGTTTCTTTTCAGAAATTCCTATCCGAAGTGCTCATGCTTCCACTGAAGCGATCAACTGACCCTTTACAGCTTAGTTTTCCCATTGAACCGAATTACCGGGATCTCCAGTTAGTAAGGTTGGGTTACCACTTGTATTGGTCCTTATATTTTGGGTTTTAAGCCCATTCCCCTAGACAGGCAAGCCATCTGATCCTTGGGTAAGCCCTTTGTCAATGGGTCTGCTATATTATCCTTTGACTTAATGTAATCAATGGATATTATACCCGTGGTGATCAGTTGCCTAACGGTCTTATGCCTCCGTCGAATATGATGAGACTTACCGTTGTACATAGCATTCCGTGCCCTTCCTAGAGCCGACTGACTATTGCAGTGGATCATTACCGAATGTACGAGTTTGTTCCAACACGGAACATCCTCTAAGAAGTCATGAAGCCACTCAGCTTCTTCTCCTGCTTTGTCTAAAGCGATAAACTCCGATTCTATTGTGGATCGGGCGATGCAAGTTTGCTTAGAGGATTTCCAAGACACAGCCCCACCACCAATTGTAAATACATACCCACGGGTGGACTTGGTGTTCTCTATATCAGATATCCAGTTTGCATCACCGTACCCCCTCTAGTACAAAATTTGGATATCTCAAATAGTGTAACTCGTAATTTAACGTGTATTTCGGGTATTGTAATACCCGATTCAACGCCCAGTGATTATCACTCGGATTACGGGTGAACCTAGCCAACTTATTAGCTCGCATAAGCAATATCGGGTCGGGTGCGCTTTGTTATATACATCAAACTACCGATCACCCGTGCATATCGCTCCCTGGTATACGGTGTGCACCAAGATTTTTATCAAGCTTTTGATTTGTATCCATTGGTGACTTTATCGGTGAACTGTCTAACATCTCGAACTTTCTCAAAACATCCTCGATGTAGTGAGACTGAGATAAGACCAGTCTGTCAGACGTCTTAGAGATTTTAATCCCTAGGATGACATCTGTGATAGCCATATCCTTCATGTCGAAGCATTGTTTCAACATGTTCTTAGTCTCTAGGATTACCCTAGGACTGCTTCCTGTGATTAACATGTCGTCTACATACAGTCATATCATAACAAACGAGTCAGAGTTACCTTTCATGTAGACACATTTATCACACTCATTAATGGAGAAACCCTTCGATAGTAGAGTACTATCAAATTTTTTGTGCCATTGCTTCGGGGCTTGTTTCAGCCCGTACAAAGATTTGACAAGTCGACAGACTTTCTTCTCTTGCCCTTGAACCACGTACCCCTCGGGTTGGTCCATATAAATTTCTTCTTCTAAATCACCATTTAGGAAGGCTGTCTTGACATCCATTTGGTGTATCTCAAGGTCACACGAAGCTGCGATCGCAATGAATACCCGTATGGATATCATCCGGGATACCGGGGAGTAGGTATCAAAGTAGTCAAAGCCTTCTGTCTACCGATAGCCCTTAACTACCAACCTGGCTTTGTACTTGTCTATAGACCTATCTGCTTTGTATTTCCGTTTGAGTATCCACTTACAACCCAACAGTTTATTTCCCGGAGGAAGATCAACCAACTCCCACGTATGGTTATGCAAGAATGGAGCCTATTTCACTCTCAATAGCTTCTTTCCGAGTGGTGCTTCTGGAGTTGACAACGCCTTAGCAATTGTCCTTGGTTCATCATTAACCATATAAGCTACAAAGTCAGGACCGAAGGATTTATCCTTTCTGGCCCTTTTACTTCGCCTTAGATCCATCTCTGGAGTCTCCAAGTTCTGAGAATCTGGAACACTAGATTCCGGATGCTCAGCCACCTCGAGATTCGCTAGATCTGAACCATTTAGATCTGGGCAGTCAAGGACTCCCGGTTCTTGAGAGCTTTGTGCATAACTTCGTTTGCGAGAGGTTATGTCTTTTTCCTTTCTAGGAAAGGTACTTTCAAAGAATAGAGCATTCCTTGATTCCATTATTGTACCCTGGTAGATATCTGGAATATCTGACTTATGCACTAAGAAGCGATAAGCACTATTGTTATTCGCATATCCGATGAATATGCAATCTACAGTCTTAGGCCCAATCTTGACCTGCTTTGGTTTGGGTACTTCAACCTTTGCCAAACAACCCCACACCTTAAAATATTTGTAGGTGGGTTTCTTTCCCTTCCATGATTCATATGGAGTTTTGTCCTTACCCTTATGTGGGACTCTGTTAAGAATCGTATTAGCAGTAAGGACGGCTTCTCCCCACATATTTTGGGGAAGACCGGAATTGATAAACAAGGCATTCATCATTTCCTTTAATGTGTGGTTCTTACATTCTGCCACACCGTTTGATTGAGGTGAGTATGGAGCCGTCGTTTGATGAATAATGCCTTCTTGGGCACAGTATTCCTCAAATGGCGCTACATATTCTCCCCCTCTATCGCTACAAATGGATTTAATCCGTAGGCTTAGTTGATTCTCAACTTCTGCTTTGTAATGTCGGAACGCTTCAAAGGCTTCATCCTTACTTTTCAACAAGTAAAGGTAACAATACCTTGTGCTATCATCTATGAATGTCACAAAGTACTTGTTCCCCCCTAGTTTGTGCAAACTTCAAATCACATATATCTGTGTGAATAAGTTCTAGAAGAGCGGTATTCCTTTCGACGGATCAAAAAGGAAGCTTGGTGAGTTTTGCCTCTACGCACACCTCACACTTATGTTGAGGGTTTACGTCGATAGACGGCAACAACTCCATCTTTACCAGCCTTTGAATAGACTTGTAGTTAACATGTCCTAATCTATGATGCCATAAATTAGAAGACTCAAGCAAATAAGAAGAAGGTTCAACTTTATTTCCTTGACGCAATACAGACATGGCATTCACTTTTAAGAGGCCTTCACAGACGAAGCCCCTCCTCACAAATGTGCCATTTTTAGTGAGTACAAACTTATTGGATTCAAACACTAGCCTAAAACCAGCATTAACCAATAAAGGTCCAGAAATTAAATTTCTTCTAATCTCAAGGACGTGCATCACTTCCTTCAGAGTAAGTTCCTTGCCGGAAGTCATCTTCAGGACCAACTTTCCAACCCCCAGCACGTCGGAAGAAGCGTTGTTGCCCATGAACAACTTCTTGTCGGTGACCGGTGTGTACGTGGAGAAGGCATCTTTGTTGGAACAGATGTGCCTAGTAGCACCTGTGTCCATCCACCACTGCATCGGATTCTCAACCAAGTTGGCTTCTAGCACCACTGCCAAGAATTTCTCAATCATGTCATCTAGGAGCGTGTCCTTGACGACGTTTGGTTGCGCCTTGCCTTTAGACTTGGCTTTCTGCTATTGCTCAGTCTTGAGCTTGTGGCATTCCTTGATCCTATGACCAGGTTTTCCATAGTGGTGACAGTTACCTCTGAACATCTCCGCTGCAGGGGCTTTGCCGTCTTTCTGGAACTTTCGTTTCTTGCTTGAGTTCCCTTTGGCCTCAGCCAGATTCGCCTTCGCCTCAGCAGGTTGTCTACCCCTTGGCAAGGTCTTCTTATTATCTTCCTGGATTTGCAGTTTGATAATAAGCTCTTCAAAGGTCATCTCCTTTGTCTTGAGTTTCAAGTAACTCATAAACTCATTCCAAGAAGGAGGTAACTTTTCAATCAGCGATGCAACCAAAAACTGCTCGTTTGGTTTCATTCCCTCCAAATCCAGGTGATGTATAATCATTTGGAATTCCTGGTCTTGGGACATCACTTTCTTACTGTCCACCATTTGGAATTTTAGAAATTTCCCAACGATGAACTTCTTAGTACCCGCATCTTGTGCGTTGTACTTCTTTTGCAGTTTATCCTACAACTCTTTGGCAGTGCCAACGGTGCAATAGACCGTGTAGAGAGGGTCTGCCAAGTAGCTCAGTATGTAGTTCTTACACATGAAATCGCTATGATTCCATGCATCACGAACCATCTTCATGCCGTTAACGACATGGATACCAAGGCCCCCTTCACCCGTTTCAGTAGGCGAAGAGTCCATTTCATCTCCAGCTTGTGGAGGATCTTCCGTAAGGAACCGGGCCATGCCCATTACCGTTAAATAGAACAACATCTTTTGCTGCCATTTCTTAAATTCTGATCCCATGAATTTTTCAGGGCGATCATGGTGATGTGATGAAGAAGGTGGAGCTCCAACAGTCGGGAAGGCAGCGGTGTTACTGCCTTGAACAAGTAGCAAAGAACAACAACGGCGGTGAAGGTAGCGAAGTTGTTTGCGCCTTGGCCGTATGGCGGTGGCGGGGAAGGCAGCAACGTTGCCTCGAGAGGCAGCAGCAGTAGCAGCAACATCGGTCATATTTCCAGCCATGTTATATCAGTTACAATACGAGGCAATATTGTCTTAAACTTGTTGGTTACAAAGGTGCAGGAAACGGGAATTACAAATAACTGCTCAAACGTACAAGAACTGAAAATATAATTCAACAACAAAACTGAAATTACAATTGTTGAACAAAAAAAATTGGAAACTGTTTTTGCTGAGTCAAGTGTGGCACTCTGTCTTTAAGACAATATTTCCCCGTATGTATCCTTTATACGTCCTGGACAATTTATCTCCCAAGATAAAACAACGATGGAACACTTGAGCAAAGAAAACTCAAGAGCTATCGTGAAGAATATTGAGTAATGAAATGATGCTTGGAAGTTGTAGCAAGAAACTGTTTTCTGCTTATGTATTTTCGTGTGTTATGAGTGTTCTCAACAATGGTGTAAGGGGGTGTTTATATAGGTGAGGGAGGAGCAGCAAAACTGCCTCCATAAGTGCCATTACTGGCCAAGTAATGACCATTATGGAGGTAGTAATGTCACCAAAATAAATGGTGAAAAACACCAACGGATTGACCATTATAGGAGGAGTAATTCAGCCAAAATAAATGGCTGAATTGAGTGATGTGGCGTTTCTGCTCAGACTGTCCAAATTTTGATTCTGAAAACTTCAGGGACCAAACTGTACATATGAAAGAATTCTGGTCCAAACTGTACATATGAAACTTTTGGGATCAAACTGTACTTCTGGGAAAGTTCTCTGGCCCAAAAAGATAATATCAGAAGACCCACAGCCCACAACCCGTGACCCGGAACCCGGAACCGGAACAGGATCGGACGGGCGGCGGCGCGCGTGTGGACTTTCCTAGAACCGAAGCACATCTAGGTCCTCCCTCCTTTAAACACATGGGATACCCCTTGGGGTCCCAAACCCCAAACCAATTTTGAGTCTTATATACACAACAATTCTTTCTTCCTCCACCGATGAGGGAGAATTGAACACAATACCACACTTTCCATGCTTCAAACACCTCACTTCGTGGACCAATATCTCTTTCATTTCTCAATGAAATTTGACGATTCTTGGCCCTACGGTTATCTACGTACTTAGTAGATCATGCATGTGTGAAGAACCGGATTCTCCAACATATGTAACACTAGTGTTTAAGCCGTTAAAGTTGGTCGGTCGCAACTCCCGCCAAAGGCAAATTTCCAACACAAGTTTTGTGTTATGTTGACGTAGAGTTTGCATTAAAGAATTAGGTGCTTTAATTTGCTACCAAAGTATAAATTTTACTTGGAGATATTGTTTAGTGTAATAGTTGGCTATTTTCCTTTCATTGTCTTTTCCCTCGTAAAGAGATCTAAAATTTAAACAGATGTATATCATAGCATTCATAAAAAGGAAAAAAAATTGAGCTAGATTCATAAGATAAAATAACAAGAAGAAAACGAACATGCTAAGTGCTAACCATGATCATGGATTTAATCGAGAGTATGTTTGTTGAATTGAGATGAATTTAAATTTTGATGATCGACAAATAATAGCAATTAATCATAAAAAACAGTGAAGAGTACTTTGTGAGATTTGATCAAAGACATCATATTCTTGGCAATAGCACTCATAAAAAAGAGTTCTTTGTGAGATTCGACTTGCTCAAAGAAAAAACATGCCTAAAAGTTGTTGCTTTAATTCTTGAGTTGTTTAGATTTGATTCTTTTGTTAAGAAATTGTAAGATATTTATTTTACTAGAAGTTTTCTAATAGGAGTTCTTCATTAAGTTGATTGAGTTGTAAGGGCTTTGAAGATGGTAGAGTCTTGATAGAAGTAGCTACAATAATGGGGCGGTCTTGACCCGACTCCGCCCCGGTCCTGCCCTAATCTCGCAAAAAAAAAACCGGAACGGGACTCAAACCCGGGACGGGACTTGGGCTCGTCCCACCTCGACCCCCTTTGCAAAAAATGGTCGTTGCACAACGACCATTTTATATTTTGGTCATTGTTCAACGGCCATTTTTGGCCTCCCCCAAATCCCATACCCCCTTAAAATTTATTTTAACCCATAAGTTAATATATTTACACTTTAACCCAATTTTCAACTATAAAACCTCATTTTCTCTTCATATTTCTCACAAATCTTCCAACAATCTCTCTAATCTCTCAATTTATCTCTCTATAATTCTACATTTCCTACTAAATACTATATTTTTTTGCTCATTTATATCAAAGTTAAAAAATTGGGAGTGAAGTTGGCAACTAGCTTGAGGATCATCCATCGAGCAAAGTTTCAATTTTCAATCTCGATTACAAGTCGACGTTACGTTGGCGTTTGGTACCTTCATTCCTTCTTTAAATTATTATTGTTACTTTATCTTAATTATCACACTTAATTTCATTTTCTTTAACTATTTATTTGCATAAATAAAATGAAAGGATTAAGAGGTATGTTTAAGGGTAAGGGTAAGGGTGCTTCATCTAGTATGGGTAACAAGGGCAGGGGTACTTCTCCTAGTCATCCTATTCCTCGGCAGGATGATTTGATTGATTACACTCATATAGATGAAACTGATTTTTTTAATGATATATCATTAGACGATAAGATATATTATGCACCTCAACCAGACTTTAATTTAGAAGATAATCTAGATGACACACCCACTAGTGCACCTCAAACTGAAACTGAAACTGAAACGCCTCCTATTCCACCTAGTATGAGACAAGGCTTCACACAACAAAAATTAAAATCTGCTGCATGAGATTTTTTTGATAGGGACCAAGATAGTCAAGTAGTTAGATGCCAAATTTGTAAAAAATGTTTATAAATTTAAAATGGGAAAAGGTCAGGGTGGGACGGAAGGTTTATTGAGACATGTACAAAGTTTTCACAAAGCTAGGTGGGATGAATACGAGGCTACAAAGTTGGGTACGCCAATGCGCTCTCAGTCGGGACAAGGTTCACATAGTGTCCCGGATCAAGTACAGGGTCAAATTAATCTGACAATGGGGGAATTGTAGGTCCTAAATACGATAAACACGGAGATAAGGAAGCATTAGCAAAATTAGTTGCGGTGGAGGGTTTGCCTTTTTCATTTCCTTCCTCTCATGGTTTTATTCATTACATTAGAGATATGTATAATCTTGCTTTTAACGATTTTTCTAGATCAACCGTTAGGAGAGACGTTTTTAAATTTGTACATGAATATCAACAATATTTATGTTATTCATGATATCATTTTCCTGACAATGTATCTATTACATTTGATATAGACCGTAGTCCTAACGGTTTATAAACACCATATTTATAAACACCTTTTCTAATTTCTTCACAATGTCTTGTGGTTCTTCGGTTAAAATTGAAATTTATTGGTCAAATTGCTCAACGTTGCTTCCACCTCTGTCGGATAAGATTTCGTTGTAGTTTTCGTCTTCTTCGTTGATCTCCGGTTGACCGGCGTTCTACGCTCCGCTCGTATCCAATCTTTGAATAAAACTGCAATCTCCAAGTTGTCTCCCGCTAATAAGTGTTTGTGCTCTCCTATTTGAAATCTTTCAGCAGAAAAAGCGCTTTCAGACGCATTTGATGACGCTTGAATGTTCAACACATCTCGGGCCTTCTTTGATAGTATCGGAAATGTCTTCTCATTCTCCCTCCAGTATTTCAGCAAGTCTTCACGTCCTTCTTCATTGAGAACTGCTTGGTACAGTACAATACCTTGCAAAACAAAAACATCAAACTCGCTAACTTGATTAGTAGTGGTACCACTAAACATTCTATTTCTAAGGCTTTTATTACTAGCCGCAGAAACAACATGTCTTTTTTGAGGTTGTATTGAAGAAGAAGAAGATGGTATGGAAGCCGGTTGGTTGCTAGCACTTTCTTGTTGGTAATGCGTATATACTTTATTACATTCATCGTGTATGCTAGACAAAACTTCTTCTTTAGTTGGTTCCTTAAGTGGTTGGTTATTTGGATTTTTTGGAGTTGGAGGTGGAAGTACTGTTATGCAATCATAAATAGTTTCAATAAGTGCTTTACAACCGTCTATTTTAATATTCGAATTTAATTCAACACCAATAATAGAAATAGTGGGAATAGGATTTATTTATTTTTTTGATAAATATTTTTTCATAGGTCTTATAAGATGGTTTTTCCATATATTCACTAAGTAACAAAAATACTAGAGCTATATAAAATAACATAGTTTAAATAGTAGGATATTAAATACCGAAAAATTCTTTAGTAGCTTGAAAACATTTCTCTAAAAATACAATAAGTACTGAAATTTTCCCCCCAATTGTTATCTACAAGCATATCAGTTGGATTTCGATTATGGGCGTTAAAAATAGAGTTAGGTCTTCTATAATCATAAGCAACAAGTAGTTGTTCATATAAAGAATTTCACATAGTCGCTACTTCTTCGAAATTTTTTCTATAAGGTAGTCCACAATCGTGACAGGTTTTTTTATATTCTTTTTTTCTTTATATTCTATTACTTCTAAAAATAAAGTTTATAGCAAATTGTACTTTATTAAGAATCTCTTAAAAAAGTGATAGACCTTTACAACTAAGTTATAAATTTGACACACATTTTATATGAAAATGATTAGGAAAAGCTGGAGTTAAAAGATTTTTTAAAGTCACACATCATAACTATTAGAAGAAGCATCATCTAACGTAACAATCATAATTTTGTCTGTTATACCATAATAATTACAAATTTGATGAATATTTTATGCAATAAAATTTCCAGTGTGCCTATCATCAATATATCTATATGCTAAAATACGTTTTTGCATAGATAATTTATAATCTATCCAATGACATGTTACAGTTAAATAATTATGGTTGTTAGTACTACAACCTATCGTGATAAATACTTTGTCAGGAAAATGATATAATGTATAGCGTAAATATTGTTGATTTTCATGTGCAAATTTAAAAACATCTCTCCTAACAGTTGATCTAGGAAAATCGTTAAAAACAAGATTATATATATCTCTAATGTAATGAATAAAACCAGGAGAGGAAGGAAATGAAAAAGGCAGACCCTCCACCGCAACTAATTTTGCTATTGCTTCCTTATCTCTATGTTTAATGTATTTAGGACCTACAATTTCCCCGTCGTCGGGTTAATTTGACCCTGTACTTGGTCCGGAAACTATGTGAACCTTGTCCCGACTGATAGCGCATTGACGCACCCGACTTTGTAGCCTCGTATTCATCACACCTAGCTCTGTGAAAACTTTGTACATGTCTCAATAAACCTCCCGTCCCACCCTGATCTTTTCCCATTTTAATTTTATAAACATTTTTTACAAATTTGGCATCTAACTACTTGATTATCTTGATCCCTATCAAAAAATCACATGCAACAGATTTTAATTTTCGTTGTATGGGGCCTCGTCTCATACTAGGGGCAATATGAGGCGTTCCAGTTTAAGTTTGAGGTGCACTAGTGGGTATGCCATCTAGATTATCTCCTAAATTAAAGTCTGGTTGAGTTGTAAAATATATCTCATTGTCTAATGATATATCATTAAAAAATTCAGTTTCATCTATATGAGTGTAATAAATTAAATCATCCTGTCGAGGAATAGGATGACTAGAAGAAATACCCCTGCCCTTGTTACCCCTACTAGATGAAGCACTCTTACCTTTACTCTTAAACATACCTCTTAATTCTTCCATTTTAATTATGCAAATAAATAGTTAATGATAATGATATTAAGTGCGATAATTATGATAAAGTAACAATAATTTAAAGAAGGAATGAATGTACCAAACGCCGACGTAACGTCGACTTGTAATCGAGGTTGAAAATTGAAATTTTGTTCGATGGATGATCATCAAGCTAGTTGCCAATTTCACTCCCAATTTTTTAACTTTGATATAAAGAAAAAAAATATTTAATATTTAGTAGGCAATATAGAATTGTAGAGAGATAAATTGAGAGATTGTTGAAAAGTTTGTGAGAAAGATGAAGAGAAAATGAGGTATTTATAGTTGGAAAATTGAGTTAAAGTGTAAATATATTAACTTGAGGGTTAAAAAAAATATTAAGGGGGTTTGGGGGAGTCAAAAAATGGTCGTTGAACGACCAAAATATAAAATGGCCGTTGTGCAACAACCATTTTTTGCAAAGGGGATCGAGCGGATCAGGAGGGTTCGAGTCCCGTTCCGATTATTTTTTTGGCGGGATCGGGGCGGGGTCGGGACCGGGTTGACTCGGCCCAGTGGCCAGCCCTAGTTAATACTAACTATTGTATGTATAATTTTATATCTATATCTTATTTATTTACATTGCTGAATCTCGGGTACACGCTAACTTCCTCATGTGTTTTCTCCTCCTCTTTGCATGATCATGGGCTTTGGTGGGCCCATATCCTCTCCGATTTGTGACTGTTGAAGCTGATTGGGCCTCAAGTCCCAATTTCACATTTTTCATAGAGTCTGGGAAGGTGTGAAGGCCCAGCCATGGATGAAAATGGCCTAGACAATAGAGATTTTATATTATCGCAAAACAGGTGGGCCGGTATGGCCATCAGCCCAACTTATATTTTTAATTACTATTTGTTACTGCTTTAATTGTATTATATACTGTAATTAATATTATTGGAACCATAGGTTAGAAGTTGATTAAGATAGTTAGATGCGAAACCTATGTCGCTAGAACGAATAGGATTATCCACTTTTTAAACTTCGGACTGAAGATTAATAAATAAAAAACTGCTTTATTTTTATCCAGTTGATTCGCATTTTCTGTGTTCATTATGCTCGTGTTGTAAAAAAATTGCTTAAATTGCAAATGATTTGAAAATAAATCTTGATTTTAAGTTTGCATAAAAGAGGTTTTTATTTAACTTTGACTCTTTAAAGAAAAAATGAGAAAAAGATGAGAATTGATTTAAACAAAACTTTTAAACCTGGAATAAGTTTAATTGCTTCTTAAAATAGTTCTGACAATGTCTTTTATAATTAAAGTTTGAGAAAAGGGAAAAGAGCCTGGTTGACCTTAAATAAGGCCCATTTTATTTATAAGTTTTAATTTTACTAAACCCTTTTTTAATAAAGGTAAATATTTGCAAAAAAATAAAAAAATTAGTCTTATCCCTTTTGATAAACAAAATGAAGGAATTACATTCCAAAGGAAGATTTTAAAAGGAAATATTTTTTTATTTTAAATAAAAAATGTGTGAAAGAGTCCTATTTTTGACGGGAAGTGACTTTGAATGACAATATAAATATATACAATATTTTTTAAAAATATTTTAAGCCAAGAAAGCAAGTTTATTATTTTAAAATTCTAAAGTCAATCTCATTATGTGGATTCTTAATACCGGAGTGCCTAACACCTTCCCCGAGGAATCACCTGAACCCTAACCTCGAACTCTGGTTATTAAAAAAATTTCTTTAAAAGTTGAAAAACCTTTTTTACTTGGTTTTCCTAATTTTCCTTATAAATTAGATGCCCACTCTAAGTAAATAAAACAATCCAACAGTCCACGAGTTATGAACTAGCCTTTATGTCCCGCGTAAAGGTGAACCGTAACTGATGACGACTTTGCAGGAGGTATTTCAATTAGGTTCTAACCAAAAGGGTTCCAATAATGAATTTGCTTTATTTGCTTTATTTGATTACTTTATTGCAAATATAATTGTCATTCATTCATATAATTTTCTGCCAAACGACAACCACACACACACTTGCATCAATGCACAAGGACGATTATGCGGTTTCACAATCGTCCTCCAGTAAGAAACCAAATATAGTTTTGGAACTTGTTGAAGATGAGTTGGTTTGTTGTCGTCCAACAATCAACAACGGTTCACCCCGGGTAGTCCAGTCGGGTTCCTAAGTCATTTGAAAAGCCCATTCTAGTCAACTTAGGGTAGATCGAAGCCAAATCCCTACTTATTAGCTCATATCGATCCCGGAAGGGCTTTGAACATTTGAGATTTGTTTGAATCCCATCAGAAGACTACATTTCGTTTCCACACGGTCTTTAACCTGAGGATATCTCATCCAACTATGTGCTAACTACGAACATAGTTTTGCGTCATATGTGTTAAACCATTATCCGGTGAGCTGGGATTAACCATGTTTTTCATGTGTAGATGGCTTCCAACCTCCAGTTATATATGGTTCTCAATGCACCTGACATGTTGAAAGCATGGTGGGTTGATTTAGATGCCAAACAACGAAAGAGAGTTACTAGCTGCCTAGGTCATTTACCCTCCCTTATGTCCATGAAAGGTTGTAAAGCACGCATTAAAGTATTGACCGAATACTGGGACAACGATAGGATGATGTTTAGGTTCGGAGAGATAGAGATGACCCCAAACATTGGAAGAAATCTAGGATTGCACAGATAGCAATGAGACATGTATGAGAATAAGGACGAAACCTAATCACAACTTTCTAGTCCCAAACAAACCCACTCCAACCGAAATCATGAAAATACTTTCCTTAGACCAATCTTCCTGGATTTTCGGATCCTCAGTAGCCTTTTAGGATTTATACCGACGTTTTGGGATCAAAAGGGAATTTATAGAGAATTCTACACTTTAAAAAACTGGGAAGCTACTTGACCTTTAGCCTTTGCTATTTGCCTATTGGGGCTCATGGTATTCCCCCAAAACACCTTGCCATAGATACTTGAGTCATCTCAGTCACTCATTCCATCTTCTATGGCATATAACCACAAATGGAGAAATCAAATACTTTGACCTAGTCCCATTCATCCTCGCCGATATGTACCGAGCCTTGGATCGATGTAGAAACCTACTTAGGTATTTCCAATGGTACAACATGTTGGTACAATGGTGGATCCTAAAGCATCTACAAAAGTTTGAGGGACCTTCGTGTCTACCCAGTGATAGTAGGAAAGATGATATTAAGGACCATTGCCCAGATTTCGGTCATAGAACAAAAAAAGAATGGTCTATTTTGTTCTTGGGTCTTAAAGAAGAAATCATACAATGGAGGTTTGCAGACTTCATCTCAGAATGGGTTGTGGTTCAAGGAAGAAAATGTCTATTTCTTCCACTCACGGGTATTTGAGAGGTCCGCCCTTAAGCACCAACATGGGTTTTGAGATAGCTTGGGAGAAAATAACAGATACCCCAAGTTGGGAACATGGGTTGGTATGTCATTGACTATGAAGAAGAAAAAAATCGAGATATCGGGGGATACATCAGAGAGTCGAACAAACGTCTGATATGGGGGTCGGGTTCGATTGCCGAGGATAGACTTTGCCTAAGATGTGACGAGGATTACCAACATTGGTTGAGAGTATACTTGCAGGGTACTATCACTTCAGGGATCAACCGCTACTATCATGTCTAGGATCGAGAGTCCAAAGCTAAGGTCAAAGCCCTTATGATTCAGAAACGAGCTTACGATCGAGATGCCAAGTAATTGGAGAAGATAGAGCATGACAAGACCATCATAGCTAGCATGGATCAAGACTTAGAGATTACACATAAGTGTTTGGAGGATCTCGATAATCGGATGAGACGGGCAATGGATGAGACAACATAGTTGCCATTCAAAGGGAGAGGGTATATATTCAGTGCTTTGCTGAAATCAACGCACCTCCAGATCCAGACAGCTCTTCGAAGGGCCAAGAGTGCTCGGACAGACAGAGGATCGTCATCAGCCGCTGGAGGATATTTCTATTTATTTTTTATGATTTTCAATTATCTATACCATTCGGGGAGATATTATTAATGAAATTTATGATTATGGGGCAATGGTTTTATTTAACAAATTGGCGCAATCATGTTCAAACGTTAGAAAGACGTTGGTGTAAAAAGGTCCAGAAGCGCATTTAACTTTTTATATTGCAATTACGTGACTCTATGCAAAATATCTGCTTATGTGCTTTCCCGCATTTAATTTGAATATGATCGATTCAGCTTTACGGGAACTACCCCATAAAGAAAAACACATGAGTATGCCTCAGACTACCAAAGCTCCACTTTCCTAAAATATATCCCGCTCACCTAACCCAGTTATTTCTACAGAGAGGTTAGCTTGCTGAGATGGATGCCTGATGCAGTTTTAGCACTAACATGCATGTCTTCAACTTAAGCAGTGGAGAAGAGAGCGAAGACTCGCTCAGGGAAAAGATTAGCAGTTTAGAGAAGAAAATAAATCTAGTAAAATCAAAGATCAGAGAAGCTGACTACCTTTTGGATTTGGTAGGGAATCCCCACAAAGGAATCACCCCTGTGGAATATTACAACAACAACTTTACGAAGGAGGTGAAAGGAATGGAAAAGAACTATGTCCCTCTTGCGGGAGATTTGGGAACATCAAGGAGTAAGACACTGAAAGTAGAATCTGAGAGTAGAATCTGAGAGCCAACCATCCAGAAAGGCCACTATCGCAGCCTCTGCTATCGTTCCTGAAAGTGTTAAGACTCCATTGACGCCAAACTAGAAGTCCTCCCCAATATAGTGGGTGGTCTCTCTCAAGGCCTACACCTGTCCTTTTTGGGTTACCCTAGTGCCCGTGCTGTGTTCAGAAATTTATGAGATAATGAGGGTAATAAGGACCACATACCCCAGTGATGTAAGACTCCCTCTGTGCGCTCCAGCCTATGATGTGCACAAAAGATGTATGTTCTACATGAATTAATCTGGACACATTGCCGATGAATGTATAGCTATGAGGAGAAAGATTATGATGTTGATTGACAATGGGACAATCCATCATGTTTGGGGGTTACACTCAATGCTGGTATATGAATTAATACTCCGATGGGAGGCATCGACCTCGACGTCCGTCTCTGGCGATATGATTTCACCATTTTCGAGGACTCATACACTGACATATTCCAGAAACTGATTAGTGCTAACATGATCCGTCCCATAGGGACCATGTGAAAACCCTCATCCGGAAAGCCCAACAAAGATGAAGGTTTCCTGTATCACTCGGGGGGCACCATGTCACAATATCGAAGAATGCGAGGCTTTCATGTTTGAGCTAAAGCATCTTGTCAACAACGGGGAGATCTGGGTGGTTCTTCTTCCCCGCTATTAAGTACTTTGGGCCAAGGACCGAACACACAATTGTAAGGGTGGAAACCGTCCATGGCTTCAAGGAGAAGTCATATTTTGGGTAAATTTAGGCACCCTACAAATCAAATCAAATGTATCCCTTCCCTTTTATTGTAAAAGAAACTGTGTCCGACCTGCGTCCGAATGAGAGATACGCAGGAAGCCCTTATCGGTCCTAGTCTAGGGAATTTTGGGTAAGAAATAAGGAGAGGAAGGGTATTTATCTTATGTAAACCGAATTGTGGATTGACCTGACTTCCCACTGTGGAATAAGTAGGAAATCTATGTAAGATTCGATCCCTATATTATATAAATATATACTCCCCCTCTCTTTCTTTGAAGCAATCGATTCCAGCTGGCGGACCAATCGTTGGAATGGTCATATGAAGCAAGTCAACCAGAATCAATTAGAAAATTACGAAAAAAACCAAAAAATGCCCAGAACAAAGAATCGATTGAATATTCATATCCTAATGCATCAACTTATGTGTTTATCTGCAAACTATGTGTTTATTTATGATTATTATCGACTAATGTACTAACATCATCTGTCTTTGAGTTTTTTTTTTTAAAGAGTAAGTTGGTTCGTGTCGTGATTCTGACATACTTCACAAGGTCTAAAGCAATAACATCATCCCTGTCCGAGCAAAGTCAAAGAAAAAAAGCAATGACTGGTACTTCAGACGATGAGCATAACATTCGAAACTCTGAGTCTCCTGAATCGCGAGACACAACACATCACGAATACGTGATCAAAATCTTATTTTAGAAGGTCAGAGACCTTCAGGAAAAGACCACGAAAATGGAGAAAGCACATGCTGCCAAAGAAAAGCAACTTGAGGAAACAAGGCCTCTGTAGCCTTTTCCATCTCTGTCCTCTCCACTGCCGGATAATTTCTCCAACTACCCTGCGGGAACGGATCCCTTCACCCACAATTCATCTACTTCCAACCCGCACTATTTGTCACTTTATACCATACTCCTCCACCCACCAATATCACTCAAATACCTAGAACCACTCACTTTGTCTAAGTTCCATTGACAACGAATCCCACTACAAACCAAAATACCACTACCAATATTCCGCGAAACAACCCAGCATGACCAAATGTGTCATTCTATACCCAATCACTTAAAACCACCTCTCCCAGACTATGCTTAACTGGATCACTACGAAGAGATGGAGAAGGCCTGGAAAGCCGAATAGAGTAAGATCTTAGAATGAATAAAACTAGAGATATCCCAAGACATGGAGCAAAAGTTGAAAGAAATGGCCGCGAACACTGGGCACGTCACTCGGAAAGCTACTAGGTTGAGTTATGACGATCTTTGCATACACCCAGAGCTGGACTTACCTGAGGGCTTTAAAGTGCCCAAGATCGAAATGTTCAATAGATCAGGAAACTCGAGAGCTCACCTGCGAAGTTACTATGACTAGTTCTTGGTAGTCATAAACAATTTTGCCCTAACTATGAGGCTCTTTAGCTGAAGTTTGACCTGAGAAGCCTCCGAATGGTTTGCTGCGCAAGATATGCGCTAATGTATTACTTAGGAGGATATGACTGAATCTTTCATGAAATAATACCGATTCAATGTCGAGACTATGCCTGACCAATTCTATTTGGAAAAGATCAGGTAGAAATCTACAGAGAATTAGTGGGAATACACAAACAGGTGGAGGTCAGAAGTTGCTCGAGTGCAACCGGCTATAAAGGAGAAATAATTGGTCTCCGCTTTTATTCGTTCCTAAGAACAGGACTTTTATGACAGAATGCTCTCGATGGCTGAACGACCATTCTCAGAACTGGTCGAGATGGGATAAGCCATAGAAGATAGCCTCAAGCATGAGAAGATCACTAGCGTAACCGACAGGGGTTATCAGTCAAAAACCACAGGGGTCACATGAAAGAAAAGAGAGGACGTGGAGAATATGGCATACTCATCCATCCCCAAACCAAAAAGTAGGAAGAATCTCACTCACATATGGAAGTGTATCAACCACTTCTCATTAGTGGCTACTTAACCCCACCATATAGCCCATTCCCTGTATACTACACCTAACCAAGCTACCAAACACCTCCAATCTTCAAAAGTCCTTCACCCAACCCACAAATGGCCTCCCTAGTTTTTCAAACACTAGCATCTGCTCCCCAAGCACCACAAAACTACCAAGCCATAAATTACCAAAACCAACCACCTCCCGTCTCATATAATTCGCCACATCCAAAAGTTGAAAAGAAACCATCCCGGACATACACCATTGCTTGAAACACGCACTCGACTATTTGAAAGGCTAAGTGTCACCGGCATGATCCAAATGGTGCCATGAAAATAAGTTGACTTAGGGAATTACTTCTCTCGATCCAACAAAACCTGTGCCTATCACTCTGGCAGGGCCGAACACAACACCAAATACTGCATTAACATGAAGCATAAAATCCAAGACTTGATCGATAGAAGGGAGATTATGTTACAAACAACCACTCCCAATGTAAACATAAAGCCTCTACCTAACTATTTTGGTGTTTCCATCCATATGATCGAAAGAGAGGAAGACTGGAAAAATATGTAAACCTCTATGTGCAATACCCATTGAAACTCTTGAGCAAACAGTGGTGTCTTTAACTCTACATGAGCGCCCAGATTCAAAGTGTTGATTCCCTACCCGTGATAGCGCAAGTATCTCCAGGTGTCGCAAAGCTACCCAGGAAAGAATTCATTATCGAAAGTCGTTGTTGCCAAAGACATGACCAGATCAGGGTGATGTTACACGCCTGAAGAATTAGCCTAAGGGGGTGCCAAGAAGGACAATAACCTAAGAAGGCCAATCATAGAGGGTGAGGTTGAGAACTTCTGGTGAAGGATGCAACCAAAAGAGTATTCTATCATCGAGCATGTAAAGAGGACATAACATGTGAAGGATGCAACCAAAAAAGTCTATTTTACCGAGTCAATACCCGATGGTCAAAGACCAACTTCCAACCAATAACCCAAAATGCTCCTGAGTGCCTCAAAAACCGAATGGAACATCCCACCAAGTCATAATCAACCATTCGAACTTCTCAAAATCGACGGATTTCCAAAAAAGACCCGTTTACCCAAAAGTCACTAATTGATCAAACGTTTTTCACCTTAAGGTTCTATTTTGCCAAAGTCATAACAATTCTTGCTCGATCACCTCGATAACTACACCAACCATCCCCGCAGATTAAGGTTGATTAATAAGGCTCAGTGAAGGGTCACTAGGGGCAAATAGGTCAAAAGTGCAATAATGACCAAACGGGTCATTATATTTTTTGTAATCAAATGCTTAAGTGATATAGTCTGTTAGTTTTTTAGCAATATTCAGATAGGTTTTGTTAGCCTGATTATCATGCTTATATCTGACTAGAAAAGCCATATGTAGATTAGCAAGGATATATATGTTAAGTTGCTTGCATTTGATATGAGTAATATGACTGTGTATGTTATTTACATTGCAATACATTATGCCAAAATGTTGCTAGTGACCTACTTTGGAAGAATTATGATTAATTTAATCTGAGTGTTCTATGATGTTCTGCTTGTCCATTTGATAATATGCATACTTGTATATCATGTTAGGTTTTACTTAGAAGCCTGTGACATGTTTATGGCACAATATTTGTCTAATAAGGGTCATGATTTAGGGTCATTTAAGTTCAGCATGTTTTCCATTTTTAGAAAAGAATATAATGTGATTAGTTGAATGCTCTATGATATTAGCTTGCCCAACTATTTTTAGAAAAGAATATATGTTTAGTCTAGCTTAGACAGTCCTATATCTGAAGAATATTGTATTTTGTTGGTCAATCCTGTGCTTATATCTCTATCAGTTGATTACAAGTCTGTCTTACTTACTTTAGTGCCATTATGTCTAAAACATAGCATGAAAGTGACTTTGCATTCCTATCCTAACCTAACTGATTTTGTACATATGAAGTGTTGCTTTAAGATAATTATTTACTCAGCTCCATATTCTAAATGTCTCCTGAATTGACTATGTACTTGCCTTTGTCTGCCTAAATGTCAAAATGAGTCCATGACAGCATGTAATGTCTTTTAAAGCTATCTTTTATGCCATGTCAATCTGTTAAGAGAACTAAAAGAGGCTTGTATCAACACTTTATATTTACTGAACCTCCCATGTTTGTATACACTTAGTCCGGTGGTGTCTTTTCATGTGATAAGCATATCTAGGATATAGTCTGATACTAAAACTGCTTGGGGTTTGAATAGAAATATTTTGACTAGGTCCTTTGTTGAACAAAATGTCTATGTTTATGATAATATTGCATGTATAAGCCCAAACTGCCTAATTAGAATGTGTATGTTTGTCTTGCCTTGTTTTTATGAAGATATCTATACTGAGCCTGCCTATTTTATGAGTTGACAAATGTGTGGATAGGGGATGACCCTAGTCTTGGTATGTTATCATTGTTAAGTATCCTCTGATTTACATTAAAACTATAGGTATTATAAGTGTCAATCTTTCCATCTTTTGTGGCTTTTTGTGTAAGACTTGGAAAATTCGTAAGGTTCCCATCTCTTCTTCGTTATTGATTGATAATCTATGACTATGTGATTAAGAGAGACATACTTGTATGCAAGAATTGGTATGACATTAGTTTTTGTAAGGGTATAAATTAGTTTAGCTTTCCTAGTTCTTGATTAGACTTGACTCCCAGAATCATGAAGCATGCTCCCTTTTGATCTAGTGTAATTATCTCAGTTATGTGTGTATATTTTATTTTTATTTCCTATCCAAGTTTTAGATATGAACATGTGAACATGAATTTATTTAGACTAATACCAGGATACTTGTGCAGTATTTCCCCTTATGATACCTGGGTCTGTTTACTATGTTTGCGCTGGTCTGATATCTGGGCAATTATCTATTTTCCCCTGATTGGAACTGAATCTGTTCTCTTTTTCTCAACATGTTTGATGTTTTATCTTATGCTCGAGATGTTTGTGAATATTCCTCTACTCTTGCTTGTGATCTGAATCTGTTCATGACTGCCCTGTGTTTTTATTAAGATATGCAGTGATATACTCCAAGGTATACAAGGTGTATGGACTTGGGTATACACTATGTGTATATAAAGGTTGTATATCCGTGTATACCTCTAAGTATGTCACATATACTTTGAATACTATATGTATATCAACGTTATATGTCTAAGTGTATACTAAATGTTGGGCTTGTATTTTTCTTTTAAACAATGAAAATACTTGTTAACTAGGTTTATCACATTTTGGGCTGATCTGTTCCTCTCTTTAAAGTTATATAATTATAATATGGGCATGTCTTCTTCTTTTTTGCGTTACTTGAGGTGAGGCCTAGTGCTCTTTAAATGATATTGGACTGTTGTCTGCCCTTTGGGCCTATATGTTTCTTTGATTTCCACAGTTAATACAAACTATTGTATGTATAACTTTATATTTATGTTTTATTTATTTACATTGCTGAATCTCGAGCACACGCTAACTTTCTCGTGTGTTTTTTCCTCCCCTTTGCATGATCATGGGCCATGGTGGGTCCATAACCTCTCCGATTCACGACTATTGAAGCTGATTGGGCCTGAAGGCCCAATTTCACATTTTTTCATCGAGTCTGGGAAGATGTGAATTGGCCCAGCCATGGGTGAAAATGACCCGGACAATAGAAATTTTATGTTATTGCAGAATTGGTGGGCTGGTGCCCATCAACCCAACTTATCTTTTTAACTACTATTTGTTACTGCTTTAATTGTATTATATGTTGTAATTAAATATTATTGGAATCATAGGTTAAAAGTTAATTGAGATAATTAGATGCGATATTTATGTCGGTAGAAAGAATAGGATTACCCACTTTGTAAACTTTGGATCCGAGATTAATAAATAAAAAATTGCTTTATTTTTATCCGATTGATTCACATTTTCTGTGTTCATTATGCTCGCGTTGAAAAAAATAAAAAGATTGCTTAAATTGCAAATGATTTGAAAATAAATCTCTTAATTGCAAAAAGAGGTTTTTATTTAACTTTGTCTCTTTAAAGAAAAAATGAGAAAAATATGAGAACTGATTTAAACAAAGCTTTTAAATCTGGAATAAGTTTAATTGGTTTTTAAAATAGTCTTGACAAAGTCTTCTATAATTAAACTTTGATAAAAAGGAAAAGAGTGTGGTTGACTTTCCTTCTTAGATAAAGGCCCATTTTATTTATAAGTTTTAATTTTTCTAAACCCTTTTTTAATAAAGGTAAATATTTGGGAAAAAAAATCAAAAAATTAGTTTTATCCCTTTTGATAAAATAAATGAAGGAATTACATTCCAAAGGAAGATTTTAAAAGGAAATAGTTTCTTCTTTTAAATAAGAATGTGTGTGAAAGAGTCCTATTTTTTTGCGGAAAGTGACTTTGAATGACAATATATAGACAATATTTTATAAAATATTTTAAGCAAATAAAGCAAGTTTATTATTTTAAAATTCGAAGGTCAACCACATTCTGTGAATTCTTAATACCGGGGTGACTAACACCCTCTCCGGGGAATCACCTGAACCTTTACCTCGAACTCTAGTTATTTAAGATTTTTCTTTAAAATTTGAAAAACCTTTTTTACTTGGTTTTCCTAATTTTCCTTATAAATTAGGTGGCGACTCTAAATAAATAAAATAATCCAAGAGTTCGTGAGTTTTGAACTAGCTTTTATGCCCCCCGCGTAAAGGTAAACTGTAACAAAGGCGAGCCTTTGAAGGTCATTGGAGACCCATGTGTGAGGATAGTCAAGTTATAGAGATAGCATGGAAGCCTTTAGAGACCATCGAGTACTCACAGATCAAGCTATGAGAGATAGCATGGATGATACGAGTCGAGTTGCACTTTTTGTGCAAAGAGATGTGGCCATTTTTAAGTCCAAGTCATCGTCCATGAAGACTAAAGAATGCCCTTAATTCATTAAGGTTATAAATGTAATAACTTTAGTAGTCTTCTTAGCTTAGTAATTGTTACACCCCGTATTTTCATACGATAAGTTGTGTTTAAGTAAAGTAACGTAACCCGGCAAGATAAGATCACATATCTAGATAACGATAGTTTAGAACAGTGTTATGTAAGTGTCATGGGGTTTAGAGGTAAAATGAATTAAAGAGAATAAGTTTTATTAATGTAATATCCCAAACTTTCGGGCTATGATTTGAACCGCTTGATGTATGTAAGTAGACCCGAGCTCAGAGAATTTTTATCATATTCAAGTATGCAAATAAAGAGTTTGGTGTATAAAAAGATGAAGTCTCGAAATGATTTACAATTTAAAAATGTGACAATGAAAATTACAAATAATATTTTATGTATGCCAAAAAAAGACTATGAACTTGTGCTCAATATAATTAGTACAACAAGTGTGTTCGGGGTGATTTATGGTTTAAGGAAAACCCATGAAATTGACGTGAATGGAGATTAGGTGGAAAGAAATAAGATTAAAAAGGGGACAAAACATTTATTGTCACATGAAGAAGAATTAACGCTGGATATATTAAAAATGAGGTAATTGGTGGGTCCATTGAACACTTGGTCTATAATGACCATTTGTGTTTATAAATATTTAAATGTAATTGATGCATGTTAATCCAAGAACAAGAATGTATTGTCTTGCCACATTTGGTCTTATCAACTTGGATATTTATCCATTAAGTGGGCCCTAAATGAAACATTTACTTTTGGCTATATAACCATTTACATTCTTCACAATGATAAAAATGGAAAGTACAACCAGTAGCTTTCACAATATATTGAAGGGCACTCGGACAAGAAGTGAGTTCAATTCTATCCAAGGTTTAATAATGGTTCCCTCTCTGTAGATTTCACAATTTTAACGGCGGCTTCATTCAGGTCCTAGCAAGTCGAAGATTACTTCGTAGTGAAGTAACGTGGAAGAAGAGTAATTCTTGACATATAAGGTAAGAGTTCTTCCCCTCTTCATGTATATGAGCTTGTGTGAGATTTAGATATGCTGTTTTGGTACGAATTACGGGCGACGATTGTCGGGAATTGCGAGGTTGTATTATGTTGGTGTTGTGCTGCATGTTTGAGGGTGTGATTATGTTGTTTAAGTAATGGAATTGAGGTGTTAGTGAAGTTGTGATTGTTGTTACGGAGTTTTAGAAGGAAATAGAATATGGAAGAAGTGTCGTAAACTAGTCGTATAACTAGTCGTATAACGAGCTTTTCAATTATTTTGAGTTAAGTTGTTGACATGTAGCTATTGTTGAGGTAACATTTACACTTCTCCTACATGATATTTAGCTTATAAAATCCATGGCTAGTTCATATGATTGAGAGCCCGTAAAGTAAAGGTCAGAAATCGTAGTTATATTATTGTTGAAAGTAGTACTGTTTTGGGAGAATGGTTGTGGCCTTGTGTGGCTGAAAAATTATAGAAATAGATTAAGTACGTTGTTGATGTTGTGCTAAGGGTGTAGTAAAGAAAGAGGATGTCACGACCTAAATTACTAAGTCGTTCGGGCACCTACCTTTTTCCACCTCGGTAGGCAAACCCTTTCCTTAACCAATAATTCAACACAATAAAGTAAATAAAGCAGAATAAAAAGAAGTCTAATTCATATCATAAATATCAAGTGCATGATACCACAACTACCCAAGGGATCTTGTCTGAATAGTACAAGAGCTTCTAAGTATACAACTGGAATAAAATATACAACCACAACCTGAATACAACATCTGTTTAGAATGAAAGTTAAACATAAAATCTAGATGAACTCCACGAAATCCTTGAAGGCTAATTAAACCTCGTTGAAGTTCCTGCAATAACTATACACCAAAAAAGAGTGTAGCAAGGGTAGTATCAGTAAAATACTATGTACTAATAGGTATCATAGGCCGACAACAGTTAGCTAACATATGGACAAGAAAGAAACTGAAAGATATACATGCTCGCAATCAAGGACAAGTAATATCACAGTTCAAGAATAACCACTCAAGTACAGAAAGATCAGTAACCAAATCATTTTCTATGGTGAAGCACCTAAACCCAAGTCTGCCAAGTTTTTCACAATTCCTCAGAATAATCACAACCACAAGTATAATCAATAAGTCTGAACCATAGATGTAAAATGAGATAATGGGAATGAATGATGAATAAATATGTAATGTAATGCAATGTAGTGGCCACACGATCAATCCGTACATACATGCTCTGAGTGAAGTATATCATCATCCCAACAATCATGACCAAGAGGGGACCCACGACGTCTATGTACCAGTCATTCCATATCACACATCCTAGAATGACTCTTCCACTCAAACTCTCTGCTAGCCACTCTGTATCACTCAGCATAGAGATGGCTACGAGATATAGTAATGTCATATGAATCATAAATACTCCCCTTCTTATTTATCACTGTCACGTCAATAGCAAGATCACAATCAATATATCATGAAATGAGAGTACCGCAATCTAATGATAATATCATGTATATCATATCAACTCCAGTCGTGCCACACACGGAAACTTATCATAATATCAGTATCACATCAATTTCCTTCCTTTTACATAAGCATGCCAATATAGGTGGGATACAACTACATCACAATACAACATGATATATCATATAAGTCTGATAACCATAAGAAGCATCAAATCATACTTAGTCACAGGAACTGACCTAAGTATTTCATCCCAACTCCATACCCGAAGGCTTACATGCTTTCTTCAACAGAATCTAACTACACATATGCTTCGCTAACCGATGTCTAACCAGAAAGTAAGTCATAACCTACCTGGAAAGATGAGCGTGAGTCGCACAATCATACTTGCGCCTTGCCCTTCCGCGGATCGCGATCATTCTCAAAGTCTAGTATTATCGAAGTCTAAGTTAGAATAAGGAATTCACAACACCCATATCATTACACTAGCCCTTTATTCCAAATAAATTAGTAAAGAAGAGGGAAATTGGTCATTAGGGGTAAAACGGTCATTTTAACGGTGAACTACGAAATTCAACATACTAAGAGTTCAATCATACTAACCAATTGCTTAATCAACTCACCATTAGGATAATTTCACCTTATAAGCAAAACGTCCAAATTTGGGTATGAATCCTAGTTTTCAATATTCAAATTTATCAACATAAATGGAAGATTTAAGCTTAACAAGTACTAAATAAAGATTCACCATACTTAGATTAACAAAAGCCACTAATTAATTCTCACTTTTAAGCTTAACAAATCAACAAGCCCTAATTTGGTTGAACTCTTCTTTCCCAATTAGATTCTAGGTCATGACCACTATTAAATCAACATAATGAAGCCAAGTAATGGTAATACAAGGTTAAGAAAGGTTACCTCAAGAAAAAATCACTTATGGATGCTTGGAATCGCCCTACTGGTGCTTTGGAAGTGTATTTTCGAAATCAGAGAAGATAGAATTTTAATGACACTTAAAATGCAATTAGGAATCTCGTCGTCCGCTGCAGCGGAAGTGCGCCCACAGACCCTCTCTGCACCTGCGGTCCATTCCAAAAAGTCAAAAAGCTCATTGTAGCGGATCGCCATTTACTGCGGCGGACTCCATCCGCTAGGGAGCACTGAAGATCGCCCGAGCGAGTACACCAGCAACCAGGAGAATTAAATCTTATGTAATTTCAACCCGAAATTAGATAATCACCCGAGACCTCCCCGACACAAACTACATATGTAAACATATGTAAAACTACGCTACAGACTTACTCGTGGCTTCGAAATTTCCATTGGAGTTCTAATTCTATGCGTCAACCCTCCATGGGCTAAACTAGTTTTCAAACCAATAACCAAAAATACTCTTGAGGGCCTCGGGAACCAAACAAACTATCCCACCAAGTCATAAATGACCCTCTAGACCTCACAGAATCAATGAAATTCCTAAATGTATGTTCACCCAAAAGTCAACTTTCGGTCAATGCTCTCATATTTTAAGGTTCTAATTTCACATCTTCTACTAGAATTTTCCGAAAGTTCTGGGAATCAAGTCTACGGGGGTAAAATGGTCAATATACACGTAACGAAAGAACATGTTGTTACAGAGGAAGTTTTATAGAAGATTCTTGTTAGCAAAGAATTGAGCTTGTTGCTCATTATGGTTTATTATATCTCAATGTTAGCTTAACGATAGTGTTATTGTCACTTTTGTAGATTGAAATGCTATACATAATATACGTTGTGTCGATGAGTGAATTGAAAAAAGGTATGTAAGGCCAACCCTCCTTTCTAATGCATGAATTTCAAACATATATCGATTTCTAAACTAATTTTAAAAGAAGTATCTTAACCACATGTTTGTTTGTCCCTTGTTGGAAGTACTTCTCTGTATTGATATCGTATTTTGTATAGGTTGATTCTTAAGCTGGTTATCTGAATTTATTATCTCTCATGTACCTCCTAGAAGGAGCGTGTTGAAACGAGTTATTCAGGAAATCGACTAGGTGTCGTTCTAAAGAAAGAGAAGAGTCGTGCTATCTAGAGAAGCCAAAAGTGCTATTATTATTACAGTAGACTATGAACACTACCGAACGAATATCGGTTGGGCAGTGAAGTATTTATCACCGGTTGGGCAGTTATGTATCATTATTTACCACCGGTAGGGCAGACACGTACTCACCGACGGGCTACGACCGGTCGGGTAGTCATGTATTTACCATCGAGCTATGGTCGATCGGGTAGTTATGTATTTACTACCGATCTACGATCGGTCGGACAATTACCACTGATCTGTTGGGCAGTTGAACGGTTAGAGTTCCGACGTTGATGTTGTATCATAGAACGAGATTAAAACATAAGTATGATCTTTGTATATATCATGACCCTCAAGGATATTTCAGAGGTTCAGGTTAATTCGTATCCCTCTTTTTACAATTTCTTATTACTGTTTTATTACCGCCCTACATATTCAGTATATTATTCATACTACAACTAGAAGAGGTATTCATAAAAGTATTTGCCTTCAGGAGGAATCCTATAATTCCATCTATTTTTTTGAAAAATATCCCTTTTGTTGGGGGGATATTGTGTTTCATGCCACACAGGTTCAGGTAGGTGGGGAGAGGACCCTCCACCACAGGCTGCCTTCAGCTATCAGGTTTTGTTGGTGAGCTCCACTTCATTCTGTAGCATTACCGAGCTAGAGTTATGTATATGTCATTTTGTGTTATGGGTATGTCGGGGGCCCTGTCCTAACATGATTACATGTGGTATTACTCCTAAAGGCTTGCATACTAGTGGTTGTTTTATAGTTGTTATGTTCGGTCTTATTGGCAGTTAGGTATATGTTGATTAGTTACCTATTACTAAATGTTGTTATATTCAGAGACTTCAGATAGGGGGCCAGAAGCACCATAATTTACTATCCAGAAATGATAGTGGTAACGTTAGTAGCATATCTTCCAGCTTATAGTTTCCAATTATCAGGGGATTTAGTTACAAGGGTAAAGAGAAGTTAGAAGCAGTGTGATGTCTCGCTTGAGATTCTAGAACAACATAAGAAAGTCTATGTTACTAGCAAGTTAAGTGGAAGGTTACAAATAGTTATGAACGGATAAGTGTAGGCCGTAAGACAAAGTATGGTAGTAAGACAAGGTTTTGTATGGATAGAAGTAAATGTAAGAGAAAGTGAGAGAAGAAGTGACAAAGATAGGTAAGACCTTGGGATTAAGCCCATCAAAACAAGTAAGTTGACGGTTTCTGTAAGTTATGTAGAGGCTGGTATAGCCTGATTGAAATCAGAGGAGTTTAAGATTAAAAGAAGTTAGAAAAGGTGGAATGCCGCCCTGATAGCAGAACAAGTGAGTAAAATAACAAGTGATAATTCAATAATGTTTAAGAATATATTCTACGATTGAAGTAATGGCTCAACGAGAAAGGATTTCAAGTATTGCATGGTATTAGAATACCTCATATAAGATGAATCAATAATAGATAGACAAAAGTTTTGAAGTATGAAATGAGGTAGGATGAGCTACCTAGGTCTAATGGTACCCTGAAGAGAGAGTCATGTGAGTTACGTAACGAATGTAATAATAATCGTTAGTTCGACATATTCCAAGTGTTACATCTCAGTATAAGAATAAGGTCTAAAAGGATATCATGTTATAGTCTGATATGAGGTCTCAGAATAGTTACGTCGCTAATGGTTGGACGAATCATGAGAGTAGTACAGTACGGGGGTAAGTCCAACATTCGAGGATGAATATTCCTGAGGAGTGATGATGTTACACCCTATATTTTCATACGATAAGTTGTGTCTTAAGTAAAGTAACGTAACCCGGCAAGATAAGATCCCATAGCTAGATAATGATAGTTTAAAACAATGTCATGGGGTTTAGAGGTAAAACGAATCAAATAGAATAAGTTTCATTAACGTAATACCATGTACTTTCAGGCTATGATTTGAATCACTCGACGTATGTAAGTAGACCCGAACCTAGAGAATTTTTATCATATTCAAGTATGCAAATAAAGAGCTTGGTGTCTAAAAAGGTGAAGTCCCAAAATGATTTACGACTTAAAAATGTGACAACGGAGATTGCAAATAACATTTTATGTATGCCAAAAAATAGCTATGGACTTGTGCTATATCACATGATCAATATAATGAGTACAACAAGTGTGTTGGAGGTGATTTATGGTTTAAGGAGAACCCCATGAAATTGACGTGAATGGGGATTAGGTGGAAATAAATAAGATTAAAAAGGGGACAAAACATTCATTGTCACATGAAGAAGAATTAAAGATGGATGCATTAAAAATGAGGTAATTGGTGGGCCCATAGACCACTTGGTCTATAATAAACATTTGTGTTTATAAATATATCAATGTAACTGTTATATGTTAACCCAAGAACAAAAATGTATTCTCTTGCCACGTTTGGTCTTATCAACTTGGATATTTATCCATTAAGTGGGCCCTAAATGAAATGTTTACTTTTGGCTAATTATATAACATTTACATTCTTCATAATGATAAAAATGAAAAGTACAATCAATAGCTTTCACGATATATTGAAGGGCTCTCAGCCAAGAAGTGAGTTCAATTCTATCCAAGGTTTAGTAATGGTTGCTTCTCCATCAATTTCATGATTGTAATGTCGGCTTCATTCGGGTCCTAGCAAGTCGAAGATTACTTCGTAGTGAAGTAAGGTGGAAGAAGAGTAGTTCTTGACATATAAGGTAAGAGTTCTTCCCCTCTCAATGTATATGAGCTTGTGTGAGATTAATATACGTTATTTTGGTACGGATTTACGGGACGACGATAGTTGGGAATTGCGAGGTTGTATTGTGTTGGTGTTGTGCTGCACGTTTGAGGGTGTGATTATGTTGTTTAAGTAATGGAAATGAGGTGTTAGTGAAATTGTGATTGTAATTGTTGTTACGGAGTTTTTAGAAGGAAATAGAAAATGGAAGAAGTGTCGTAAACTATTCGTATAACGAGCTTGTCGATTATTTTGAGTTAAGTTGTTGACATGTAGCTACTGTTGAGGTAAGATCTACACTTCTCCTACATGAGTTTTAGCTTATAGAAGCCATGTCTAGTCCGTATGATTGAGTGTCCGTGAAGTAAATGTCGAAAAATGTAGTTATGTTATTATTGAAAGTTGTACTATTTTGGGAGAATAGTTATGGCCTTGTGTGGCTGGAAAATTATAGAAATAGCTTAAGATCGTTGTTGATGTTGCTCTAAGGGTGTAGTAAATAAAGAGGAAGTGTTAGAGAAGATGAGATATTAGCAAAGAGTCGAGCTTGTTGCTTGGAAAATTATAGAAATAGCTTAAGTTCGTTGTTGATGTTGCGCTAAGGGTGTAGTAAAGAAAGAGGAAGTGTTAGAGAAGATGATATATTAGCAAAGAGTCGAGCTTGTTGCTCATTATGGTTTATTTTAGCTCTATGTTAGCTTAAGGATAGTGTTATTGTCACTTTTGTAGATTGAAATGTTATACGGATTATACGTTGTGTCGAGAAGTGGACCGAAAAAAGATATGTAAGGCCAACCCTCCTTTCTAAGGCATAAATTTCAAACATATATCGATTTCTAAACGAATTATAAAAGAAGTATCTTAACCACATGTTTGTTTGTCTCTTGTTGGGAGTACTTCTCTTCTTGATATCATGTCATGTATGTTGGTTTGTAAGTTGGTTATCTGAATTATTATCTCTCATGTACCTCCTAGAAGTAGTGTGTTGAAAAGAGTTATTCAGGAAGTCGACTAGGTGTAGTTTTAAAGAAAGAGAAAGTCTTACTAGCTAGAGAATCCAAAAGTTCTATTACTATTACAGTAGACTATGAACACCACCGAACGAATATCGGTTGGGCAGTGAAGTATTTACCACATGTTGGGTAGTTGTGTATCGTTATTTACCATCGGTAGGGTAAACACGTACTCACCATCGGGCTACGATCAGTCGAGAAGTCATGTATTTACCACCGAGCTACGACCGATCGAACAAATATGTATTTACTACCGAGCTACGATCGGTCGGGTAGTTACCACTAATCAGTTGGGCAGTTGAAATATTAGAGTTACGACATTAATGTAGTGTCATAGAATGAGATTATAGCATAATTATGATATTTGAACATATCATGACCCTCATGGATATTTTAGAGGTTTAGGTTGATTTGTATCCCTCTTTTTATAATTTCTTATTACTATTTTATCACTGCCTTACATATTCAGTACATTATTTGTACTGATGTCTCTTTTTTTTGGAACATGGTGTTTCATGTCACGCAGGTCCATGTAGGCGAGAAGAGGACCCTCCATCATAAGCTTCCTCCAGTATCAGGTTTTGGTGGTGAGCTCCACTTTCTTCTAGAGTATTACTGAGTCAGAGTTATGTATATGTCATTTTGTGTTATGGGTATGTCAGGGGACCTGTCCTGATATGATGACATATGGTATTACTCCTAGAGGCTTGCATACTAGTGGTTGTTGTATAGTCGTTATGTTCATCCTTGCTAGCCTTGTTAGGTATATATTGATTAGTTGTCTATTACTATAGGTTGTTCTATTCAAAGACCTTTTGAGATTATCATTCTGGGGCCTTGTAGGCCCAGACAGTTTTACGTTCATGTTATGATATACAGGTGGTTGGGGTGTGACAGTAGTATAAATACTACATTTGCTATTTCATTATGTAGCTTTGATAAATATTGAATGAGAGTGATTTTCTTAGTATCTAGATTGTAGCGTTAGGATAGTGCTCCTAGTGGAGTGTATAGATTAGTGTAGAATTAGTCTTTAATCTCTTCAATTGAATCTTTCTATGAATCTATCCAAGTGGTAATTTAAGCATGAGTTCAAGTCTTTTCTTCCTTAGTTTGTGATCATTCACTTCATTTCAATTTCTTTTTTTCTTCTATTCTCATCTCTAATTCTTCTATCAACTCTATCTTACTTTGTGGTGTTAAATTCCGTGTATTTAATTGTTATTTTCATACATTTCCAAGTTGGATCGTATCATTTGGTATCAGAGCGGAGTAAGAACAAATCTAGTCTTGGATTTGACAAAAAATATTATATATCTGAATTTTTAAAAAATATCTATGTTACTACTGTTCTTCGTGTAATTGGGCCTATTTCGATACACTATTTTAATCGATCACTCTTTCGGTCTCAGATCTATACTAATTTGTTTGATTTTGTGATATTGATTGAAGTATGAAATTAAGCTGAATTTCACTTTGAGATTTAAAACTGATTTGGGTTAAAAACATTAACCTATCATTTTGGTGCTTCGATGTTCTGGGTTTAAGTCAATTTGGCTATTCAATGACGAATTGAAAGTCAAATCGACCGGGGGTTTGTCTATGGTTGTTGAATATGTGTGTGTTAAGAGTCTCACATCTAAAATGGATTGGGAACATGGACTCCTTATATGGATTTGGGCAATCATCACTCTACAAGCTAGCTTTTGGGGTTGAGTTAGGCCCAAGATTCATTTTTACATGGTATTAGAGCCAGACTCATTCCAAATCTTTGTTCAGCGATGTTGGACCCCCAAATTATATTGTTCACGCTCCAGTTAATGAGGTCTGCGCGTGCGGGGAGTGTTAAGAATTCCACATCGGAAATGGAATGGGAACATGGACTCCTTATATGGACTTGGACAATCCTCACCCTACAAGCTAGCTTTTGGGGTTGAGTTAGGCCCAAGATCCATTTTTTACAGTGTGAAATTCTAAAATTTTGGAGTGGTGCTACAGAATTGTTCCGAGTGATTCGTTTGAGCAGCAAATCTGGAACACACAAATGATAAGAAATGAAGGTTGGAGCTGGAACCTGATGTAAATCAGCCCGGGGACTTAAATTCTCAACCAAAGATTAGAAGGGCTTTACCAAGAGTGCCAACAATGGCACATTGTTCCACACTTAGATGCCTAACATGGCATGGAAAATAGAATGCGTTGGAGTTGTCACGTGAAGATCTATGAAGCATGTTTTATTCGGTCTATGTATGTAGGTCTTGGCCGAAGACCATGATTTCTTAGCTTACCTTAGGACATAGTGTAACATTTATATAACTCCTAGCTCTCATTAGAACACAATTAATATGCTATAGGAGATGACAACTAGGCCATGTAATGAGGTGACAAGCCGAGAATGACAAAGTGGTAAGGACAAGAGGCATCTAGAAGTTGGGGATTTCAAGGAGAGACTTTATGAACTAGCAAGTTCATGAATTTGGATACATTGAAGAGATCAAAATCAGCCAAGGGGAAGTGCAAGTGTTGGTCGAATTGATCATCCAAACAAATACCAAGAATGGAAGCTCCCAACACATTCCATGAAGATGAGGTTATTGGAAGAATTTATGAGCTACCAAATTCATGAATATGGTTACATGGGAAACCTAAATCTCGTCCTAGAGAAGAGGAAGAGGTGGAAGAAACACCTTGGTCTCCAAGTCACACCAAAACCGTTCACACTAGGCCGAACTCCTAAGCAATTTATGTCCTTTTGTCTTCTTCTAGAATAGTCCATTTTGTACTATAAATAGAGGCCTTAGGCCATTGTAAAATTCAGAGTTTGATGAATGATAAAGTTGAGTTTTACTCATGAGAACTAAGTCTCTCAATCCGGGATTGATATTCTTAGTTGGTTCTCCGGAAGAACCTTCGGTTCTTGTGTGAACCAAACCTTTGGTGCAAGTTTAGCTAAGAATGTGTGACGTAGTTGAACCCAAACTAAGGTTTTACTTCAGTGTAAGCTTGGTTAAGACTGTGTGATTTAACTGAGTCCAAGATTAATTAACACCCTTTGGTGCGAGTGGACGTTGGGACTGTGTGACACAACCAAACCCAAACCTAGGGTCTATCTTAAGGTGTCTGGCCAACCTTACTTAGTTAGTATTCGGGCTTGTACTTAGAAACCCCAGTCTAGTACTTGTTAAATTGGTCACCCTCATCAAGGTGTCGACTTTGGCATTAAAACCCCCTTGTCATTATCCTTACCATATCGATCGTACCTCACTTGAACCATACCGACCGATCCAACACTTAACCAAATCAGTCCTAAACTCACCCGAGGTTGCTACTCGCAACTTGTGTTCAACACTTATCCATACCACCAAATACTGATAACCCCCACCTCCCAAAACACCTCATAAACAGTCACAATAAACGCCAACACCCGAAACTAAGTGTACCTCCCCGTTCAAACCCAACAACACCAAACAGTCCACAAAGTCAACCCTTATCGGAACCTCACTGGTTCAGATCAGTTCCGACACCCTCAACCATTAAAACACCGAACCCCTACCACCAATACAACCCTCAGCGTTTCTATAATAATCTCACGAAATTCCTAAACCCAACTCTTCTTAAAACCATCCGAAACAGCCACCTAACACCACACTACTGGAAGAATCCGGTAAACCCGAGACCTCACTATTTTAGTCTTGTTCCGCCACCTTTCCACCACCCAACCACCAAATCCCGATCACCAAATTCACCCTCAACATACCTAGAACATCCCCAAGAAACGTCCAAGTCTGATTCTACTTACAAGTACCCGAAATAGTCCCACAATATCCCACTGACCGGCTAAGTCGAGAATCTGAGAACCCTCATTACAAGTCCTTTGTCGCGTTAACTTGTCCCCTGCCGAACCCAGCCCCACTTACCCTCACTCACACCTCTGTACTTAAATCAAATTGGTATCAGAGCGAGGCTCTCCCGTCCCACGCCTTGACGCAATGCCTTACACGAGAAAAGATTTTTGGTAGATCGCAAGTGATGTTTTGGATAATCATGTGCAAGCCATAAGAAAGGAACTTGCGAAACATGCCATGAATAATAATGCTGAATCCAGGGTTGTAAAAAACCTACCAAGGCATGAAGACTTAGTACTCCAACATGTGTTGGAGGATCAACTTGAAACACTTTCGGAGACTCAAAAGGATCGACTCTTTTACACACGATATAAGGTAAAACATAGAGTTTGTAACATGATTGTCGACGGAAGAAGTAGTATCAACTTGGCCTCCATGGAAATGGTGGACAATTAAAATTACCCACCCGCAACCATCTGAAGCCATATGATCTCAAACGGTTAAATCAAGACGAAAGGCTAAGAGTAGAAAAACAAACTCTTGTTAGCTTTTGGATTGGAACATATGAAGATAAAATATGGTGTGACATCCTCCACATGGATGCATGTCATATTTTGATGGGAAAACCGTGGCAACTTGACATGAAGGCACAACATAATGAAGGAAGGAATACTTATTCCTTTCAAAAGGATAATAAGAAGATTCGATTGGTGCCGATGTCACCTAGTGAGGTGAAGGACATGATTACTTGATGCACAAAGGATAAAGGGAGAATCTAATAAGTGGAGTGCCATAAATGTGTTGGCATGTAGAGAAGAAACTGGTCTGAAGGAAACCTTAGAGGTTTCGGAAATGGCCAAGTCACATGGACCAACAACCGAGCTACCACCTAGCAATGATGTTGATACTATTTGTGAGGTAGCTCTCGGAAGACCCCTCCCTCCATATGATGATCCAACAACAACAATCGAGCCAATTGTTCAAGAGGACCTTGTTCCATGTCAAGCCCCTAGCTGTGATCATAAAGAAGCAACACAAGGGTGGACCTTCCTTACCAATCCCTTGTACTAAGTTGAAGAAGTGGGTGATACCTTCTTTATCAACGCCTTATATAAGAAAACAAGGATGGAAGAATGAATCGACATGGAATTCTTAAAGAATGACACATTCGAGATCTTACCAAAGAAAGATAATGAACTCACTCTTGATTTATTTTCAAGAGGTTCGTTATCTACACTCCAAGCCTACGGATGTGGAAGGCAAGACGTGTTAGGAGAAGGGGGTGACCAAGGGTACCTTAGCTCCAACATGACATATATCTTATTGGTACTGAGGCATGATGAATATTGGAAGGTGTACATCAACAATCAATTGGCCTACAATATCACTATAAGGTACAAGTCTCAGTGGCTAATGTTGAGTGCTCATCTCTATAATTTTTGTGGAGATAAAATTCCACCAAAGATCAACTTAAAAGAAAACTCTCCAACAATAAATAACCAAAAGGAAGTGAAGCAAGGAAAGGTCTTTAAGGGCCTACATGGTAAATGCAGGTGTCTTATGGTATCATTCGGGAGTTGTGACATCTAAAGCGGTGATCCTTGTGCTACTCCTACCACGGATATGACGGTGCGGATTGAACAAAATCTCAGTGCCAACCTAACAAGAGAACCCCGAGCCATTATTCCTTGTGATGAAAGTTTGGTAGGCACGCGCCACAAACCACAGACTTATGACGCTTGGATGAAGTAGGGAGATTACTCGGTAAATGGTCCCTTCATATGGTTATCCAACCTTCATGAAGGCTCAAGCAGGAAATAAGATCTGGACAAAAGCATTGGTACAAAGTGGTATGATCATAAGGTGTCCTCGTACTTGATCCCTGAGAATTTGAGGACAAATTCTTCCAAAGAATGGGAGATTGATGTAAATCAGCCCGCGGACTTAAACTCTCAACCAAAGCCGAGAAGGGCTTTACCAAGAGTGCCAATAATGGCATGTCATTCCACACTTAGATGCCTAACATGGCATGGAAAATGGAATGGCGTTGGAGTTGTCATGTGAAGATCTAGGAAGAAAGTTTTATTCGGTCTTTGTATATAGGTCTTGGCCGAAGACCATGTTTTATTTTAGCTTGTCTTGATTTCTTAACTTATCTTAGGACATAGTATAACATGTAAATAACTCCTAGCTCTCATTAGAACACAATTAATATACTATAGGAGAGGACAACTAGGCCATGTAATGAGGTGACAAAGTCAAGAATGACAAGGTGGCAAGGACAAGAGCCATCTAGAAGTTGGGGTTTTCAAAGTGCGACTTTATGAACAAACAAGTTCATGAAGTTGGCTACATTGAAGATCTCAAAATCGGCCAAGGGGAAGTGCAAGTGTTGGTCGAATTGATCATCCAAACGAATACCAAGAATGGAAGCTTCCAACACATTCCAAGAAGATGAGGTTGTTAGAAGAATTTATGAGCTAACAAATTCATGAATATGATTACATGGGAAACCTAAATCTTGTCCTATAGAAGAGGAAGAGGTGGCCGAAACACCTTGGTCTCCAAGTCACTCCAAATCCATTCACACTAGGCCGAATTCCCAAGCAATTTGTGTCCTTTTGTCTTCTTCTAGAATAGTCCATTTTGTACTATAAATAGAGGCCTTAGGCCATTGTAAAATTCAGAGTTTGATGAATGATAAAGTTGCGTTTTGCTCATGAAAACTAAGTCTCTCAATCCGGGATTGATATTCTTAGTTGGTTCTCTGGAAGAACCTTCGGTTCTTGTGTGAACCAAACCTTTGGTGCAAGTTTAGCTAAGACTGTGTGACGTAGTTGAACCCAAACTAAGGTTTTACTTCAGTGTAAGCTTGGTTAAGACTGTGTGATTTAACTAAGTCCAAGCTTAATGAACCCCCTTTGGTGCGAGTGGACTTTGGGACTATGTGACACAACCAAACCCAAACCTAGGGTCTATCTTAAGGTTTCCGGCCAACCTTACTTAGTTAGTATTCGGGATTTTACTTAGCAACCCCGGATTAGTACTTGTTAAATTGGTCACCCTCATCAAGGTGTCGACTTGGACATTAAAACCCCCTTGTTATTATCCTTACCATATCGATCGTACCTCACTTGAACCAAACCGACCGATCCAACACTTAACCAAATCAACCCTAAACTCACCCGAGGTTGCTACTCACAACTCGTGTGCAACCCTTGTGCATACCACAAAATACTTATCACCTTCACTTCCCAAAACACCTCATAAACACTCACAATAAACTCCAACACCCAAAACCAAGCGTACTTCCCCGTTCAAATCCAACAACACCAAACAGTCCACAAAGTCAACCCTTATCGGAACCTCACTGGTTCAGATCAGTTCCGAAACCCTCAACCATTAAAACACCGAACCCCTACCACCACTACAACCCTCAACGTTTCTATAATAATCTCACGAAATTCCTAAACGCAACTCTCCTTAAAACCATCCAAAACAACCACCTAACACCACACTGCCGGCAGAATCCGGTAAACCCGAGACCTCATTGTTTCAGTCTTGTTTCGCCACCTTTCCACCACCTAACCACCAAATCCTGATCACAAAATTCACCTTCAACATACCTAGAACATCCCCACGAAACATCCAAGTCTAATTTTACCTACAACTACCCGAAATAGTCCCACAATATCCACTGACCAGCTAAGTCAAGAATCCGAGAACCCTCATTTCAAGTCCTTTTCCGCGTCAACTTGTTCTCTGTCGAACCCAGCCCCACTTACCCTCACTCACCCCTCCGTACTTACATCAGAACCACTGAAAATGAAGATTGTTATTATTGTTGATCTAATGGGTTCGTAATTATCTCAGCTGAATATATTGAAATTAGTTCTGGGTTTGAAGAGTTTCGTTGAAGAACTTTGAGCTCGTTGTTGACTAGTTTCTTTCGATTTCAAGATCGTCGGCCATAACTTTTAAGTTATTTTTTATTAGTTGTTGTTTGTTGCTTGTCTGGAGGTCCAAAAGAACGTGATGGTCATTGGTGTTGTTGTTTGAAAATGGTACAACCATTGAATTTGAGCTTCGAGCTGGATTTCGGAGTTCCGGATCTTGCCGATTCAGTTCGTGATTGATTTTTTCGATTGGGCCTTCTATATAAGGATATTTGAAGCTGGAAATGTAATAAATATTGATTCTAAAGCTGAGAAAGCTCAAAGAAAAACAGTTCGACATTGTTGAGACTCAAAGCTTCAAGTTCAAAAATTTGGATTGCTGCAAACAAGTTTTTACTTGAGTGGGTGTTATTTCAAACGATCGGGAACGTTGTGAGGAGCTCATATCTCGAATTTGAAGGATTTTCGGACAGCTTTGAGGTGTATTTTGGTAGATTTACAAAAGTTGTTGTACGAAGAAGACGATGAACAACTTGCTACCCATATTTGCACAACTAAACACGTTTGTTCATTAGCCAATTTCACTTGATTTTGCAGAATTAGCAACTTTTGTGGAGAAATCTTTTTTTTGCATTAGAGTTTCAAGTTTAGCAACTTTTTCTCATGCTAATTTTCAGCCCATATAAACTATAACCTTATTCATATTAATTCTTGTCTTTCCTTGTTAATTCTAACTCTAACTAGATTTTCATTATGTATTTGTTCCATACTTGTGTTAGTCTAGTTTTTGTTCATGTTTATTTTCATGCCAATTCTTTTCATGCTTTTCTCTTTTATTTCATTGTGAATTTTATTGTTCTTATTTGTTTGCTTTGTTTGTCTGTTCCTTTGGTGTCGCATAACTTCCACTCTGAACCGATTCTTGGATACTACTAGGGGATGATTTAAAATTGAAGGTTCTTGACGAGCTTAAGGAATAGTCCATTTACAGGAAAAGACAAAAGTGATGAGTGCAATAGAGTGTGGTCACAAGAGCCTTGATCGTGTGTGTATACACGAGTGTAGAGTGATATATTGTGAGCGATACATGTGAGGGAGTGAATTTTTGTGAGGTCCTTTGTTCTAAAGTTTCTACATGTGGTGAAAAATGTCTTCGGTAGCCTCGGATTGTTCTAATGGTGAAGAATTTGATGATTGTGGCTATGAAAATGATGGCTACTATGTGATGATTGTGAAGTCGATGGGGCCTATGATGAATCTCAAGGAATCAATGAAGATTATGTCTCCGGTGGTGATGATGGAGACTTCACATGTTCGCCCAACATATGCCATGACTATGAGGATGATTTGAGGTATAACACTTTTCACACTTTACTTGTGACTCATACGATAGTGATTCTCATGGAAGTGAAGGTTGTGATGAAAATGATAGTTGTGTTCATGTGCCTTGTGATGGGTATGTCCATGAAAATAGTGATATTGAATTTGTTGATCATGAGAGATCATATAGGAATTATTCATGTTCATTGTCTTATCATATGTCGTATCCTAATCAATATGGTATATGTGTGTTTGTTAGAAGGAATGAAAGTAGTCCTATAAGAAGAGATTTTACATTGTCTACTTGTAGTAGTGAGATGTTTTGCCATGCAAATGTGACTTACTCTCAATTTAGTGATTTGGTAAAAAAGGATGTTAAACAAAGTGTGACCAATCGTAAAGTCTATGATAACAATGAAGTGTCTTGGTGTGATGGTGGTTTTAGTGTTGTGATTAAGGGTGACCACTTTGTTGAGCATCATGAATGTGATGAAGTGTGTATGGCACAACTTATGCAAGAAAGAAGGAATCTATTCATAGCAAGGTGCTAAATTGAAGGTAGGATTGGCTCTATGGTCATTGATGAGAATAGTGTCATTAATGTGGTAAGTTATACCTTGGTAGAGCAATTGAATTTTCCAACTCGAGACCATTAACAACCCTATAGACTTCTAAGACTAGAGGATTGTGTAAGTGTCACGCCCCGAACAATGGTCTACATGGTCTGAGTGTAACACGACTCTCGGTTCCTGACTGCATGTGACCGAGTGAACCATATGGCTTGCTGGATCAACATGGGCATCAAATAACATGAAATAATAATTTTAAAACATGTAAATTCTGAATACTTAACATATGATTTAAGGAAATAATCTGAAAATGTGATAAATCTGAATATCTGACATGACATGCTAAATTAGTCTATGAAACTCTGAACATGAGTCTGATTGCTAAAATTGTTACCAGGACAAGACCCTTGCATACCTTTACTATAAATCATAACATGGCATAAAGTAAATGAACGAACACCCCGCATAAAATGGGGCTCACCGAAAGTTGATACTGAAGAAATCCTAGCGAACTGATCTGTAACATCCCGTACTCTCGGGTTAACATATAAATCGCTAAGCGTATATAAAATCGCTAGGCATGTGTAAATAGACCCGAGCATTGGGAAAATTATGTTATATATATATGTATGCTAATAAAGAAATTAGCATAAAAAAGTACACCCCGAAATAATTTTGGACGTAACAAGTATGACGGCGGGGATCGGAAATAAATTTTGATGCGTGCACAAAGAGGTTATGGACTAGTGGCATATTAGGAAATTATGACATTGAGTATATGAAGGTCTTATAAGTTATCAATATTTAAGTGAATTGGGATGACAGAATTAATTATGTGAGTAATTGATTAAATGTTGGAATAAAGTGGGAGAGTAAAGAATTAAATATGGTGTTAATTATGATTAATTGGGATTGTTAGATTAATATTATTGGGGACATGGTCCACGTGCTTATGGAGAAATGACAACAAGTGTGTTTCATGTCATGCAAAATGGGATGGTGTTGCATGTCCTGGGGGGTAATAAGTGTTTAACTTGGTGTCTCGTGTCTATGGGCTTACACGTTCAAAAAGGGGGGGGAGGGTATTCCTTAACCTTTTACATTTATTCACTAAACTTTTTCGTACAAAAAAAGTAGGTTGCACGTTACTTTTCATTCGTAGACCTTCTCATTTTGGAGTTCAAAAGAACATTGTTTAAAGCACCAACCTTTAACCAATATTACTAATTTAGAAATAGTGTGTTTGTACATTTCAAAGGTTAGCAAACGTGAGTAGAGAATTGGTGGTTGTTCACGGAAAATATAGGCAGCAACATGATTAACTTTTAAGTGGAATCGAGGTATGTTAAGGTAAATTATTTCTTTCTTTTGGCATGTTCCATGTAACAAAATATAATCGTGATATTGCTCTCCATAATTTATTCTACTCTTAGTAGTTAAGGATATTCACGCTATTGATTCCTATGCTAAAAACATGTCTAAATATTTTCCTAAGTCCTTATTGAGGCATACGGAAAAGGTGTTGACGTTCACCATGTTAGCCAAAGGGGCAAGGATATTATTGTCATCCGATAAATTCTGGAAATGTTTTACTGATATTCATGCATTTTCATTTGCATTGCATTCATATATTACCCTGGACCCACTGGTGCTATGCACGCTACTATCAGGTAAATATTATATATATAGGGGATATGGGGAAAAGGAAAGGAATTATATACGCACACCACCTGCAGCTGGTAGAGACTATCACAAAAGAGCCCGAAGAGGCCAATATGATGTGATGATGTGATGTGATGCCTGTATGGCTTATTGGGATGGTTTGCACGATCCACAACACTAACATATATTGGGACGGGTTGCATGATCCGCAACACTAACATATATATACCGCACTTGCATCATGCATATATTCGTTAACAATTACATGGTATGATGCCCACAGAGGCTTTCATGGTAAGGAAGTTGCCCGATAAGGCCAATGAATAAGGATACTGCATTGTGCATAACATGTAGGCAAGTGTATTAGGGCCCTCAGAGGCATTTACTGTTGGTCAGTTATTTATGTTTCAGTTATCGGTATATTCCTGTTATGATATTATTTATGTCTGACATACCTAGTACATCTGTCGTACTGACGTCTCTTATGTTAGGGGACGCTGCGTTTCATGCCCGCAGGTTCGCATAGGCAAGGGGACGGCCTACGTGAATAGGTTGCAGATTTTATCTGATTTTTGGAAGCACTCCTCTCTTTCCGGAGTGTCGGTCTGATTTTGGTATGATACAGTTTTGCATGTCTATATGGGTATGGCGGGGCCTTCTCCCGACCTTTTGATGTTGTGTACTCTCTTTGAGGCTTGTAGACAGGTGTCATGTGTGTTGTAGTCTTGTATGGCCTTATCGGCCTTGCTATATATATATATATAAGTTGGATTTCTATGTTACTATTCCCATAATTTTTTCACCTTAGTCGGTAATTAATCATGAATAGGTGTTGATAGTGTGATTAGCGGTACCCGGTGGGTGGGGTCCGGGTATCCGTTGCGGCCTTCCGGTTTGGATCGTGACAGACTTGGTATCAAAGCATGTCTGTCCTAGGGAGTCTACAAGCCGTGTCTAGTAGAGTGTTGTTTATGGGTATGTTGTGCACTATACTTATAAACAGGAGGCTATCTGACATTTTAGGGATGGTTTCTATTCTTTCATCTCATAAATCGTGCTATAGAACTGAGTTATAAGTATTTCACTCCTAATCCATTTTGTGTTTATGATTCCAGCGATGCCTACCGCAAGGAAGAAGTCCAAGAGTATGAGGGAGTTGAATACGGCTGCGGGCGAAGGTACCAACCGATTGCCACCCGTTAGCGAGGGCCAGAGTGAGACCTTCGGTATGACTCATTCGTATAGTTCTCCCAGTATATCACCATCGGAGGATATTAGTGGAGCTGCAACACCCCTAGTTCCTCCACATGATACTCCATACGTGGATCTTGATATGCGGAGTGCGGTTCAGTTATTGACACGATTGGTGGCCGCTCAGGCCCAACGTCAGGTTCCCAGTCCTTCTGATAGAACTGCTAGCATAAGAGCTCGGGATTTCATCAATCTAGACCCTCTGGTATTCACAGGACTTGTAGAATTTTCTGGATCAAGTACAACGCACTTTGCGGGTGATGGATGCTACCGATACCGAGTCGGTAAAGTTTGCTTCTTATAGACTGCGGGATGTCGCAGTAACATGGTTTGATACATGGGAGCAATCTAGGGGACCTCGTGTTGTGACATCAGGATGGGGGGAGTTTTCAAAGGCCTTCTTACAGCATTTTCTAACAGTCGAGCTTCGACGGGCCAGACAGGACAGGTTCCTACGTCTAAGTGGCGTGAGGGACTTCGGAGGCGGGCCCAACCCCAGCCTTATAGACGACCATCTTACCCAGTAGCCGGCGCATCATTACCATTTTCAAGATCAAGGGTTGATCGGTATATTCAAATGGGACTAGGCCAGAGTTCACAAGCACCAGGATCTTATTATAGAGGGAATTCTATGCAAATGAGGCCGTCGTTGGCTTGATATGGGTAGTGTGGTGGGACCCATGCAGGGTCGTGCCAACAAGAGAGAAGAGTATGATATTCTTGCGGGGAGTGTGGTCATATAGTGCGAGATTGTCTGACAAAAGATGAAGGTGGTAGAGCCCAGTCGATCGGATCTGCAGCAGCTTCATCCCAATCAGTACACCCGTTAGGACAAAGTCAGCAAACGTTATCTGGTCGAGGCAGAGGAAGGGGCCAAAATCGTACTTATGCACTGATGGGACGACAGGATCAGGAATCCTCACCTGATGTCATTACAGGTACGTTATCGGTCCTTTCACATAATATGTACGCGTTGTTAGATCCAGGCTCAAATTTATCATATATTACACCTTTCGTTGCCTATAAATTTGGTATGGATCCTGAGTTGATAAGGGATCCATTTGTGGTATCTACACCGGTTGGTGAATCGGTAATCGCTAGACGAGTCTATCAAAATTGTGTAGTATTGGCTTGTAGTCATCAGACCCTAGAAAATTTAGTGGAATTAGAAATGGCTGACTTCGATGTTATTATAGGCATGGATTGGTTAGCGTCATGCTACGCTAATTTTGACTGCCGAACAAAGATTGTTAGATTCCAATTTCCAGGTGAGCCAGTCCTTGAATGGAAAGGTAATACGGCAACGCCAAAAGGTAGGTTTATTGCATACCTTAAGGCAAGAAAAATGATCTCCAAAGGGTGTATATACCATCTGGTACGAGCAAGAGATGTCGATGCTGAACCACCTAGTCCTCAATCAATTTTGGTGGTCAATGAATTTCTTGATGTATTCCTAGACAAACTTCCAGGCCTTCCTCCTGAAAGGGAAATTAAGTTCGGTATAAATGTGTTGCCAGACACTCAACCGATATCTATTCCTCCTTATAGGATGGCTCCAGCTGAATTGAAAGAATTGAAGGAGCAATTAAAGGATTTGCTCGAGAAAGGCTTTATTAGGCCTATCATATCTCCTTGGGGCGCACTGGTATTGTTCGTACAAAAGAAAGATGGCTCATTACGGATGTGTATCGACTATCGGCAGCTAAATAAAGTTACTATCAAGAACAATTACCCTCCTCCCCAAATTGATGATTTGTTTGACCAGTTACAGGGTGCGAGATGTTTCTCAAAAATTGACCTAAGGTCGGGGTTTCATCAGCTAAAGGTTAAGGAGAAGGATATTCCGAAGACGGCCTTCAGGACAAGGTATGGGCACTTCGAGTTCCTAGTAATGTCATTTGGACTTACAAATGCACCAGCATCATTTATAGATCTAATGCACAGCGTGTTCCACCCATTCCTGGACGTATTTGTGATAGTATTTATAGATGATATTCTAGTTTACTCTCACTCGGAAATAGAGCATGTGGATCACTTGCGGATAATACTACAAACGCTCCGGGACCATAAGTTGTATGCAAAGCTATCCAAATGTGACTTTTGGCTGAAGTTAGTGGCTTTTCTTTGTCATATAGTGTCAGATGAGGGTATAAGAGTTGACACTCAGAAGATTGAAGCGATAAATAATTGGCCGAGGCTTACGACTCCAACAGAGGTTCGCAGCATTTTGGGCTTAGCCAACTATTATAGAAGGTTTGTAGAAGGATTTTCTACCATATCAGCACCACTAACGAAGTTAACACAAAAGGCTATAAAATTCCAGTGGTCCGATGCTTGTGAGCGAAGTTTCCAGGAATTACAAGATAGATTAACATCGGCACCAATCCTTACTCTCCCAAAGGGTCTAGAAGGTTATGTTGTGTATTGTGATGCTTCGAGAGCAGGTTTAGGATGTGTGCTAATGCAGCATGGTAAAGTGATTGCATATGCTTCAAGGCAATTGAGGAAACATGAGAAAAACTATCTGACACATGATTTAGAGTTGGCCGCAGTAGTCTATGCACTGAAGATTTGGCGAAACTATTTATATGGTGTCCGTGTAGACATTTTTACGGATCACAAGAGTATGCAATACATATTCAAACAAAAAGAGCTGAATTTGAGACAAAGAAGATGGCTTGAATTATTGAAGGATTATGATGTGGACATCTTATATCACCCTGGCAAAGCTAATGTTGTAGCAGACGCGCTCATCTGGAAGTCAATGGTCAGTTCGATGCCAGTGCAAGTCAAAAGGAAGGAATTGGTAAGGGAGCTTCATCAGTTAACTAGTTTAGGAGTCCGACTAGTGGATTCGGAGAATGGTGGGTTTGTGGTCCAGAATATGTCAAAATCATCCTTTATATCATAAATTAAGGAACGTCAATGGGAAGACCCTAGTTTGAAGAATATAAGAGAGAGCATTCAACAGAAGAAGACCACGACCTTTGAGATTGATGAACGGAAAACTCTTAGGCACCAGGGTTGTCTATGTGTTCCAAATGTAGTAGGATTGTGGGATAGAATTATGATGGAGATTCATTGTTCACGGTACTCTATTCATCCAGGATCAACTAAAATGTATCATGATCTCAAGAGTATTTATTGGTGGAATGACATGAAGAAGAGCGTGGCAGAGTTTGTAGCTTAGTGCCCCAATTGTCAGGAGATAAAAATAGAACACCAAAAGTGTGGTGGCTTGATTCATAACATCGATATCCCGATATGGAAATGGGAAATAATTAATATGGACTTCATTACGGGATTACCTCGTTCCTATCAGAAATTTGATTTTATTTGGGTAATTGTTGATAGACTGACCAAATCAGCTCATTTTCTGCCGGTGAAAACTACCTACACTGCCAAAGATTACGCAAAGTTATATATTAAGGAGATTGTTCGACTTCATGGTGTGCCTATCTCTATTATATCTGACCGAGGTGCTCAGTTTACAGCTAACTTCTGGAAATCATTTCAGAAAGGGTTAGGCACCTGTGTTAATTTAAGTACGGCTTTCCATCCTCAGAAGGACAGTCAAGCTGAGCGAACGATTCAAATACTCGAGGACATGTTACGAGCTTGTGTGTTGGACTTTAAGGGAAGTTAGGATGATCACTTACCCCTTTATTGAGTTCACGTACAATAGCAGCTATTACGCCAGCATTAAAATAGCTCCATATGAGGCCTTGTACGGACAAAGATGTAGATCTCCTATTGGATGGTTCGAGGTAGGCGAATCAGAGTTATTTGGATCTGACTTGGTACACCAAGCTATAGAAAAGGTAAAGCTTATCCAAGAACGGTTGGTAACAGCTCAGAGTCGTCAGAAGTCATACGCAGATATGCGACGGCGAGACTTATAGTTTCAGGTAGACGACTGGGTATTTCTAAAGATTTCGCCGATGAAGGGTGTAATGAGGTTCGGGAAGAAAGGAAAGCTTAGTCCAATGTATATTGGGCCATATCGCATAATTCGATGAATTGGCCAGATAGCGTACGAATTGGACTTACCTTCGAAGTTGGAGTGTGTTCATCCAGTCTTCCATATTTCCATGTTGAGAGCATATGTTGGAGATCCTTCTCAGATTGTACCAATTGAGGATGTGCATATTACAGAGAATCTGTCATATGAAAGAATTCATGTTGTTATCCTAGATTGACAAGTTCGCAAGCTGAGGACTAAGGAAGTAGCTTCAGTAAAAGTTCTGTGGCGAAATATGAACGTGGAAGATATGACATGGGAAGCGGAAGAGGATTTCAAGAGAAGCCTAAGGTAAATTCCAATTCTTGTCATGATGCTTAAGGATTGTATATTCGGGCTACGTAACGGGGATTAGATATATTACCCTAACATTCGAGGACAAATGTTTCTAAGGGGGGGAAGATGTAACATCCCGTACTTTCGGGTTACGGTTTAAATCGCTAAGCGTATATAAAATCACTAGGCATGTGTAAATAGACCCAAGCGTTGGGAAACATTATGTTATATTTACGTATGCTAATAAATAAATTAGCATATAAAAAGTACACCCCGAAATATATTTGGATGTAACAAGTATGACGGAGGGGATCGGAAATAGATTTTAATGCGTGCACAAAGGGGTTATGGACTAGTGGCATATTAGTAAATTAAGATATTTAGTATATGAAGTTCGTATAAGTTATCAAGATTTAAGTGAATTGGGATCAAGGAATTAATTATGTGAGTAATTGATTAAATATTGGAATAAAGTGGGAGAGTAAGAAATCAAATATGGTGTTAATTATGATTAATTGGGATTGTCAGATTATTATTATTGGGGACATGGTCCACGTGCTTATGGAGAAATGACAACAAGTGTGTTTCATGTCATGCAAAAGGGGATGATGTGGCATGTCCTGGGGTAATAAGTGTTTAACTTGGTGTCTGGTGTCTAAGGGCTTACACGTGCAAAAATGGGGGGGGGGGGTATACCTTAACCTTTTACATTTATTCACTAAACTTTTTAGTACAAAATAAAGTAGGTTGCACATTACTTTTCATTCGTAGACCTTCTCATTTTGGATTTCAAAAGAACACTATATAAAGCACCTACCTTTAACCAATATTACTAATTTAGAAACAGTACGTTTGTACATTTCAAAGGTTAGCAAACATGAGCAGAGAATTGGTGGTTGTTCACGGAAAATATAGGCAGCAACGTGATTAACTTTTAAGTGGAATCGAGGTATGTTAAGGCAAATTATTTCATTCTTTTGGCATATTCCATGTAACAAAATATAAATGTGATATTGCTCTCCATAATTTATTCTACTTCTAGTAGTTAAGGATATTCATGTTATTGATTCCTATGCTAAAAACATATCTAAATATGTTCCTAAGTCCTTATGAGGCATACGGAAAAGGTGTTGACGTTCACCGTGTTAGCCAAAGGGGCAAGGATATTATTGTCATCCGATAAATTCAGGAAATGTTTTACTGATATTCATGCATTTTCATCTGCATTGCATTCATATATTACCTTGAACCCACTGGTGCTATGCACGCTACTATATGGTAATTATTATATATATATAGGGGATATGGGGAAAGGAAAAGGCGTTATATACGCACACCACCTACAGATGGTACAGACTATCACAAAAGAGCCCGAAGAGGACAATATGATGTGATGCCTGTATGGCTTATTAGGATGGGTTGCACGATCGGCAACACTAACATATATTGGGATGAGTTGCATGATCTGCAACACTAACATATATATACCGCACTTGCATCTTGCATATATTCATTAACCATTACATGGTATGATGCCCACAGAGGCTTTCATGGTAAGGAAGTTGCCCGATAAGGCCAATGAATATGGATATTGCATTGTGCATAACATGTAGGCAAATGTATTAGGGCCCTCAGAGGTAGTTACTGTTGGTCAGTTGTTTATGTTTAAGTTATCAGTATATTCCTGTTATGCTGTTATTTATGCTTGACATACCCAGTACATCAATCCAATTGACGTCCCATTTGTCGGGGGACGCTGCGTTTCATGCCTGCAGGTTCGCATAGGCAAGGCGATGGCCCATGTGAATAGGTTGCAGATTTCAGCGGATTTTTGGAAGCACTCCTCTCTTTCTGGAGTATCGGTCTGATTTTGGTATGATATAATTTTGTGTGTCTATATGGGTATGGTGGGGCCTTGTCCTGACTTGTTGATGTTGTGTACTTTCTTAGAGACTTGTAGACATGTGTCCTGTGTGTAGTAGTCTTGTATGGCCTTGTCGGCCTTGGTATATGTATATATATAAGTTGGATTTCTGGGTTACTATTCCCACAATCCTTTTTCAGCTTAGTCGGTAATTGTGTGATTAGCGGTATCCGGCGGATGAGGTCCGGGTATCCGTTACGGCCCTCCTATTTGGGTCGTGACATGATCTGTCATTCTGAAACTATGTACCTGCACCGTGAAGTGCAAGCTCCGAGAAAAAGGGATGTAAGTACATTTGAATTGTACTCGTTTGTAAAGCAACTGAATGAATAAGCAAGCATATGAAGTAATATGAACATGAAACTAAAACTGAAACCTTAACATAAGCATATATAATATATGACATAAATATAACAAAACATGATAACTTATTTTAAATGGGAGAGCTTTAGTGTAACCGACATAAAATTACCACGCGAGAAAGTGGCGTCTGATCTCTGCCCGATTAGCTAAGCCATCTCGTACCTTGTTGGGGTACGAGACATGAATATGACATGAATGGATCCAATAACCCGCAATGGGTAATATGAAGGAATCGTCCTAACTATTCAAAGCGATCCTTATCCTACATTGACATATGTAGTTTCAGGTCCTCTGAGACTTCTCGGTAATCTGTCCAACTCCCACACATGAACATGAATATAGTTGGCTTAGAAGTCCATGAATTTCATGAACATAACTTGTAAACATAATTTGTAATTATAATTTAACATGTAAATAGATTAGTATAACTTGTATGAAACATGAAAACATGTATAATTTCTTGGATCATAATGATATATCATGAATACAACTAACGAAAATATGATATAAACATGGTATATAGTTGTACATGTATATATGGTCATCATGAATTAGAGCAAAACCCTAGGTCTGAGGAAATTCGTATTTCATGAATTAAAGTGATGGGGGGAAGAATAATGATGTTCCCACACGTGGATAGATGCCCTACATACCTTAGTCGCTTCATATCTTGAAGACAAGGTCTGAACTTTTAAAGAAGAAACCCAAAACTCTAAACATGAAATTTTGAGAAGGGTTTTCTTGAAAACCCTAAGATTATAGTGTAGAATCTTGTTAATAATCCATGTATATGGATTAGAATTACTCAGAAATACATGAAAGTGATTTACCTTAATGTGAAAGGATTAGAAGAGGAGAGAAAAGTCGTTCTAGGGCTTGGAGAACTGAAAAATGGATTAAACATACGGAAAATGTGACTTTAAATGAGTTTCGGGTGCATATGCGTTGGCACCTGTGTCGCAGATGGCCTTCTGCGGTCGCGGATGATACCGCACATCGAAACAGAAGGTTGGAAACTTTGGGAAGGAATTTTTTTTTCCAAAATGCGATGGGAAATGCATCGCAGAATGTGTTTTGCATCACATATCATATTCTGCATCGCAGATGTAAGTCCGGCGGACTGGTCTGCGACCCTTTAGTAAAATGGTCATAACCTTTTGTACAGACATTCGTTTGATGTCCACCATATACCATTGAAAGGTATTTCCAAGGACTACAACTCTCATGTTTTAACGTTTCTCAAATTCGTTATATATTTTCCCGTAAACCCTCTATAAGTGAAACCTAGTGCAAACTCACTTAAAAATATACTCCGTACAGTCTCTTCCTACTATAATTTTCCCAAAGACTCTTCTTATACCTTGATTGATTTTCAAAACACTTCCTATACTTCTTCTTGGTTCCATTATGTTCCCATTGTATGGGTCAAACCTTAGCCTGAAGGTACGAGGTGTTACAATATCTCCCCCTTGGGATCATTCGTCCTCAAATGATGGGTGATGGTTAGCAATGTGGTAAACTCAACAAACTATGGACATGGCATGAGTATGTGAACGTGAAGAAATGTGACATAAATCATGGGGACTGAAATGACATGATTACATGAAAACATGAACATGGGGACATGAGACATGGGTAGTGAATACTTATACATGAAACATGAGACATGGATACGTACGGGGACATGACATGAATACTGAAGGTATTTACCTTATATGCTTTCTGCTTTCTCCTCAAACAAGTGTGGTATCTGGACTTCATGTCCTCTTCGGCTTCCCATTTAGCCTCCTAAACTTTCTGACTCCTCCACAACACTTTCAATGAGGCAACTTCCTTAGTTCTTAACTTGCGAACCTGACGATCCAGAATAGCCACATGGATCTCTTCATAGGTTAAGCCATCCATAATTGTGATGGATTCGGTAGGAACAACCAGCGACAGGTCTCCCACACACTTCCTCAACATTGATACATAAAACACTGGGTGCACAACAACTAAATCTTGCGGTAGTTCAGGCTCATACGCCACTTGGCCAATCCTTCGCAAGATTCTATATGGTTCGATATATCTGGGACTGAATTTCCTTTTCTTTCCAAATCTCATGACACCATTCATAGGTGAAACTTTTAGAAATGCCCAATCATCACCCAAAAACTCCAAGTCTCTATGCCTCACGCCTGAATAGGTGTTTTGGTGACTCCGAGCTATTTTTAAATGCTCCTGAATCAACTTGACTTTCTCCATATCCTGATGGACCAAGTACGACCCTAATAATTCTGCTTCACCAAATTAAAACCAACCAATTAGTGATCTACACCTTCGCCCATACAGAGTTTTGAATGGTTCCATCTTGATACTAGCATGGTAACTATTATTATAATCAAATTCAATGAGAGGCAAGTGATCATCCCAATTATCTTTAAAATCAAGAACTTATGCCATCAACATACCCTCAAGTGTCTAAATAGTCTGCTCTGCCTGGCTATCTGTCTGAGGATGAAAAATTATGCTGAGATTTACATTGGTACCTAATTATTTCTAAAAGGACTTCCAAAAGTTTGATGTGAACTGAGCACCTCGATTTGAAATAATGGACACTAGGGTCCTATGAAGCCTGACAATTTCTTGGATATACAACTTGGCATAATATTCTGCTGAATTTGTGGTCTTGACTGGCAAGAAGTGTGCTGATTTAGTAAGTCAATCCACAATTACCAAAATCAAATCATGTATTTGAGATGAGTGAGGTAGACCGATTAGGAAGTCCGTGTTTGTCATCTTCCATTTCCAAACAACAATATCAATATTCTGAGCCAACCCATTAGGCCTTTGGTACTCGGCTTTCACCTGTTTATAATTTGGACACTTGGCCACAAAACCCGTAACGTTCTTTTTCATGTCGTTCCACCAATAAATATTCTTGAGATCATTATACATATTTGTAGAACCTGTGTGGATAGAATACCTGGAATTGTGCGCTTCTTCCATGATTCTCTCTCTAAGCCCATCCACATCTAGAACACATAACTTGCCTTGGTACCTCAAAGTACCATCATCTCCCCCTTTTTCAAAAGTTGTAGTCTTATGCTTGTGAATCCCCTCCTTCAGTTGCAATAGATAGGGATCATTAAATTGTTTCTGCTTCACTTCGACTACTAAGGAAGACTCGAACCTGTTCTGAACAACCACACCACCATTATTTTAGTCCAAAAGTCAAACTACTAAACTGGCTAGTCGGTGAGCTTCCTTCGCCATGGTCCTATTTTCTTCAACAACATGAGCTAACTTCCCATGGATCACCAAATAAGAGCATCAACTACCACATTTGCTTTCCCCAGATGATAAAGAACATCCACATCATAATCCTTTAACAATTCAAGCCATCTTCTTTGTCTAAGAATCAACTCCCACTACTTGAAAATATACTGAAGGCTCTTGTGATCTGTGAAAATGTCAACGTGAACTCCATACAAATAGTGGTGCCATATCTTGAGCGCAAAAACCACAGCTGTCAATTCTAAATCGTGTGTCGGATTGTCAGATAGTTCCTCTCATGTGGTTTTGATGCCTGGATGTATAAGCTATAATCTTACCATGCTTTATTAAAATTCATTCGAGACCAATTTCTGATGCATCGCAATACAATACGAACCCTTCGGTTCCTTTTGAAATGTTAACATAGGAGCAGAAGTCAATCTCGTTTTCAAATTAATTATTAAAAGAGTAATATCAAAGCACCATAATTATAGGCTTGAACTGAAATATGCTCTTTTTAGTAAGTCCATTTAGTTTACCTTACTTTCTATAACTAATTACTACACTATTCGCCTCTCTCGATTACAAATAAGTATAAAGTTAATTATGACATAAAAGAGATAGATGTCACTAAATAAATGTCAGCATCTATCAATATCACAAGTTAACTATGTCATTTTTTTCGCCTCTCGATTACATTATTAGTAAAAAGTTAATTTGTAGTATAATAGATAGACATTAACAATTTAAATAGCATCTAGCTGTAAAACAGATTAAAATTAAATAGAAAGCTCCAACTCAAACATGTGAAATTGAGGAATAATATCTACTATTATCAAAAAATGTCAAGACCAGTCATTCTCCAAACTCAAAAGAAAGTTACTCTATACTGGAGTTAGTACAGAACAGTAATATCTTTGTTCATTAATAAGAAAATAGAAGAAATACTCAAGAAGAAGAATTTCGCTATTTAATTAAAAATAGAAATTAATTTTCCACGCTGAACGATTGAAGAAATTATAGAAAAAGAAACTTAAAAATAGGAAGAATTATATCCTTCTACTTCGTCCTCTGAATTTGTTGCCCAAGTCTCCTTCAAGCAGCTCTGATTCATACTATTTAGAGATCGTTTGGTGGCTTGTTAGAGTTATGAAAGTGGTATAATTTATGCTGAATTTTATACGGAGATTTTTTTTCTTCATTTTTGTAACCACACAACGTATAAAGTTTTGCAAATTTTAATACATGAATAACTCCTTCTGTCCAGCCACCAAACGACCCTTTATAAGAGTTCGTCCCGGTGCAATTTGAAAAAACGACCCTTTATAAGAGTTCGTCCCGGTGCAATTTGAAAAAGGCAGATGAAGTATTTTGGCTACCTTGCCACTTTTGGCAATCTTGCCACTTTTGGCAATTTGTTATTCAGCCAATGGTCTCCAAGTTGCAGCCTGCAATTTTTTCTTGTGTTCACACATTTTCTTTTCTTTTTGTTAAACTTAAAACTTGACAACTTTTTTATCCCTTCAATTTGCCAACTTGATTCTTCTTTCCTCATTCACTTGCCAATGAACTTAAAATAATTTATATGGAAACTTCTCCAATTTGCAATTCGTTTGCTGATTCTTTTTTTTTTCTTTTGTTTCTTCTTCTTTCAATCTTCTTGTTGATCTTTTTACTTTTTGCTCTTTTAATTTATTGGTGTATTAAATTATGATATTTTCTACAAAGAAAATAAAAATATTCATATTAAAAATTAAATAACAACTTAATTTATACATGATATTTTTTTCTTATTAAATACCTTCACCCTTAAATTTTTGCTTGTCCTCAAGCAAAGAAAATTATTAAATATAGTGGCTAAATATTTTATCCACGAGTCAAAAATATAACGATAGCTAAGAGAACTAGAGAGCTGACCCTCTCTTCTATGAGCCAAATCACTCTCCTCGGGAGTTCTTTCCTTGACTACACCCTCATCGGCTTTGTTACCCAAACACTCATCCTAGGCAATCTCTGACACCAACCAAAAATACTCATTTGGAATCAGGTGAGTCAAAGGTCTGGTGCTCAATCAAAACTAGCTACACTTCCATCTCAGCCTGCCAAGACTATCTCGACCTTAGCCTTCTTTTCTATTTAGATTCCCGTTCGTGATCCCAGCCCTGGAATCACTTCACTCCAGCGCCTCCAACCCACTTGAACAATTTGAAATAATCCCAAAATCATGAGAACTTTTGGTAGAGAAGAATTAACTAAGACGATCCCACGAGTTCAACAACCTTTAACAATAATACTCATGTATTGTTCACTTATTGAGAACTGAAATAACAATATATCTTAATCCCAAGTGTGTCTCACCAAATAAAGAGAGATGTTCATATACCGCACGATATATCTATTATAGAACAAAGAAGGACATATTTAGAAAAAAATCACTCGCTCTCAATAAGGCAGTATCTTATGTTATCAGAAATAACCATAAGCTTGACTATCATATGATTCTCCATTAATGTAGGAGTCTTTGAGTTGAGATCATGTACAAATTTTTTAAGATTGTAATCTAGGTTTAGAGGCATGTAGGATACATATGGTTAATAGTCACTCAAATTTCCTATAGCCACTACACTTTACTTTCTCGCTCAAGCACAATTGCCTTCAATTACCTTTTAAACAATCAACTTCATTTTTTTTCTCTCTTTATTTTTTCAACCTTTTCACAATTTTCCTTAATTCCCTTTTGTAAATGGAATTGTCAAGATCTCTTTGTTGCTCTTTTTTCCTTCAAAATTTCAACAATTTTTTTTTTTCAATTTTATGACAGGATCTCAAAAGATCAACAATCTCAATCAATTATCTTTTCACCGGTTTCTTTTACCATTCACACTTAATTTTTTTACAATTAAATCAACTCTCAAATTAAAGTGACTAAAAGGAATTAGGGTGAACAAGTAACAAGTCCTATTAACAAAAAGGCTAAGGGTTAGAGCTCAATGACCAATAAAAGGATAATTCATTTAGGCTCAACAGGGGCTAGGAATAAAAATTGTCAAAGTTGGTCAATTTAGGCCATTGTTAGCCAGGAAGACTTATTTTCATTTCTCGAACTTAAAAACAACCTAAAATTTCGCCTTAAACCACATTCAAGACAAGTTCTAGATTTTCAATTAAGCATGAGAACTAAATAATATACTGACCACGGAATGCACTTGAGACTAATGAACACAATTATTTCAATCATCAATAAGCAAGTATGAATTTAGAAAGGTAGTCATAAACCCATGAATAATACTCAATTAAATCATTCTTTCTTATGTATCCTGATTATCAAATCAAATTAAATTTAGTCAACTTATTTACCAAAACAAATAAAATAACTAAAAATTCTAAAAAGAGTTTGATTCAAAATATTAGGATCATGGCAAAGAACCGAACAAGAAACTCATGGAAGTACATGAAAAAACATTACCTTACAAATAAACCAACTCAATTGTTTTTCTTCGGTTTTCTTAAATATGAAAAATGTACTTTTTTTTAGTTTTAAAGTTAAATTATAACACATAAATAAATAAAACAAATTACAATTTTTTTTGTTTAATTGTAACACAAATACATAAAAATAAAACATATATATACTTTTTATTTAATTTAATTAAAACACACACACACACATACACACATATATATATATATATCACACCAACATAACCAACTTAGTTAAGTTGTTCATTATTGCAAGTTTAGAAGATATTTAATTATTTTAAATTCAAATACCGTAATCAATGTAATAACCCTTATTTTCTCTTTTAAATAATGAATGTTACACCTAATATAGGGTCCAATTATGTTACTTTACATAATTTGTTCTTTCCGTATATATTGTTTAATTGATTGACGCGATATATGTGTGCGCTACACGCATTCTAAAACTACTCAAATAATAAATAAGAGTTGGATGAGGAAAAAGAATAAGGTAACAACACCATCATACCAAATTTATTGTTATATAAAATGAGAGTTATCATCATTACATAATAATGAATTTAACAATACGATACAATAAATTTTAAATAACAATCAAGATAAATATTATTTAACACAATATAATACAATACAATGAGTAACAACCTGTTAAATATACACAATATACACACAATATACATGTTAAATCTCGGATTTGATTCCAATAATAGCTCTCAGTTTTGGGTTGTTTATGTAAAGTAATTTATGGTAAATATTTAGTATCCTAGTTTAGGTAATATTGTAATATAATTAGTAGTGTATTACCATAATTAGCGTATTACCATAAATGTATAGAATAAGGTTTTTATTATAGAATAGGAATAGGATTCCCCTATTTTGTAACTTGTATATATAGCCTTTCAAGTAATGAAAATAATCAAGGGGATTATTTCTTTCATGGTATCAAGAGACTAGGTCTAAACAAAAGTTTTCTCTCCCAACTTTTGTACCCTCTCTCGGCCGAGACCCCCCCTCGGGTTTCTCTCCCAAATTTTGTCTTCCGCTCTAAAAAATCTCTCATAAATTTCCCCTCCTTCTTTGTTCTTTCAATATGTCTAAGAACAATTATCATCCTGCCCTCATGGTTTCTAACGTCAAGAACAGTATCCCTATTGTACTTGAAATGGAAAACGTTCAATATGCGACGTGGGCAGAATTGTTTAAAATTCACGCTATCTCCCATCAAGTTATCCATCACATAATTCCTCCCGCTACACCTCTTTCCGCGGAGGATCCTCGGTTATGAATTACGCTTGATGCTACCGTTCTCCAGTGGATCTATTCCACTATTTTGATTGACCTTTTACAGACGATTATTGAGCCGGATACCACGGCAATGGCTACCTGGAATAGATTGCATGACATATTCCAAGATAACCAACATTCATATGCCGTCACACTCGAACAAGAATTCTCTCTAGTTCGCATGGAAGACTTTCCAAACATATCAGCATATTGCAAGAAACTCAAGGAGTTGGCGGATCAACTCTGTAATGTTGGCGCACCTGTAACAAATAATCGTCTCGTTCTACAATTGGTTGCCGGCCTTTCGGAGGCCTATAATGGCGTTGGAACTCTCCTTCGTCAAAGCAACCCTCTTCCCACCTTCTATCAAGCCCGCTCCATGCTTACTTTGGAAGAAGCCGGTTTGGCTAAAAAGGCGGCTATCGGAGCAAGTCTCATCGTCATGATGGCGTCCTCCCCAAGTTCTTCAGGTTTTGTTGATAATTCGGGCCAAAATCGTACTCATGGTGGCAGCAAAAATAATCGTAAGAATAAAAATAAAAACCACGGGGGCAAACGCGGCAGTTCCGATGGTGGTTACGGTGGTCAGCAAGCAGGCAGTGGGCCCCATCCAGTGAACAATGGCCCACCACTCTACTAGTCCCAGCAGTGGGGCTGGGGCAGTGGGCCAGCAGCCCCTACGTTCCAGCAGTCAGTGGGCTGGCCAGCCTTTCAGGCCCAATAATCAGCAGTGGTGGCCCACTGGCCACTGGCCTAGTAACAAAATAGCCAGTAGCTACGCTACAGTGCAACCCAGTCCTGGAATACTTGGGCCCCGACCTCCGCAAGCTCACCACGCAGCAGGCCCCAATCAGACAGATATCGAGGCCGCAATGCACACATTGAGTTTGACTCAAGCGGACCCAAATTGGTATATGGACACCGGTGCCACTACTCACATGACTTCCGATTTAGGTACTCTCTCATCTTATTCCAATTTGAGCAACCTTAAAGGTATAATTGTTGGTAATGGCAACTCTATTCCAATTCAGGGTTATGGTCAGAAAATGTTGTCTTCCCCCAATCCACCTCTTATCTTGAAAAATACTTTACATGCACCCAAATTTATTAAAAACTTAGTGTCTGTCCGAAAGTTCACCACTGACAATTCTGTTTCTGTTGAATTTGATCCTTTTGGTTTCTCTGTAAAGGATTTCAAGACGGGGAGTCATCTCATGAGGTGTGATAGTAGGGGGGATCTTTATCCTATCATGTTCGATTTCAGTCCATCGAGTCAAGCCTTGTCGTCAGTTTTTGCAGCCATTTCTCCTTCCTTGTGGCATGCTCGCCTTGGTCATCCGGGATCTTCTATTTTATCAGTTTTAGATACAAATAGCTTTATTTCTTGTAAGGGTACAAGTCGTACTCAAATTTGTCAATCTTGTTCGTTAGGAAAAATTGTTAAGTTGTCATTTGTGGACTCAAATTCTCATACTTCAAAGCCATTTGATATTATTCATAGCGACCTATGGACGTCTCATGTTCTAAGTTCGTTAGGTCATCGATATTATGTTCTCTTTTTGGATGATTATTCTAAATTTTTGTGGACGTTTCCAATTGCCAATAAATCTCAAGTGTTTTCTGTCTTCATAAAATTTAGAGCATTCATTAGAACACAATTCGAAAGAGAAATAAAAAATATTCAGTGTGATAATGGGAAAGAGTATGACAATAGGGTGTTTCGGGAGTTCTGTGATAATAATGGGATCAATATTCGTTTTTCGTGCCCTCATACATCGTCTCAAAATGGGAAAGCCGAACGCAAAATTCATTTCATAAATAACATTGTCCGCACTCTCTTACTTCATGCTTCCGTCCCCCCATATTTTTGGTATCATGCTCTGCAAATGGCAACATATCTTCTTAACATAATTCCGTCCAAAGGTCTGACATATTCTTCCCCCCTCCAAATCCTATATAATAAGAACCCTTCTTATTCTCATCTTCGAGTTTTTGGGTGCTTGTGTTATCCGTTCTTCCCATCCACCATAATTAACAAACTTCAGGCTCCGTTTACTCCGTGTGTGTTTTTGGGTTATCCGTCTAATCATCGTGGTTATAAATGCTTTGATTTATCCTCCAAGAAAATCATAATTAATCGCCATGTCATTTTTGATAAACCCAATTTCCTTTTACGAAAGTTCATACTCCCGAGCCTAGGTCGTATAATTTTTTGGATGACCAAATATCCCATATATTATTCGGCATTTTTCGGACATCTCCCGCACCCAAAACTCTCCAGCGGGCCCACTACCCGATGGCCCTACTGTACCATCCCACGATCCAATTCATCGGATCGGTCCCAAAGCAATTGGGCCGCCCAACCCACTCCGGAACCGGTCCGATGGTCGCTCCAGACACCGATTTGGGCCGCAGAGCCCACCGCCTGCAGCGCGTCCGTCCCGAGCCCAGCAAAAATTCCCAAAATTCACTCAATTCTTCCTCGAGTCATAGACCGGTCACTCGTAGTCAGCAGGTATTTTTACACCTAAAAGATATTTTAATTTACATTCTGATGTCTCTAAATCCCCCTTGCCCCGTAATCATGTGTCCGCCTTAAATGACCCTAATTGGAAAATTGCTATGACTGATGAATGTAATGCTCTTATTGATAATAAGACGTGGGAGTTGTTGCCCCATCCATATGGTATTAATGTTATCAGGTCTATGTGGATTTTTGCTCATAAGGAGAATTCGGATGGGTCATTTGCTCGACATAAGGCGCAGCTAGTGGGTAATGGTAAGACTCAACATGTTGGGATAGATTGTGGGGAGACGTTTAGCCCGGTGGTCAAGCCGGCTACTATCCGCACTGTGCTTAGCTTGGCTCTTTCAAAGACATGGCCTATTCATCAGTTGGATGTCAAGAATGCTTTTCTATATGGTGATCTCAAGGAAACAGTATATATGCATCAGCCGTTGGGGTTCAGAGATCCTAATCGTCTTCATCATGTATGTTTGTTGAAGAAGTCCTTATATGGTCTTAAGTAGTCTCCACGGGCCTGGTATACAAGGTTTGTTGATTATGTTTTGACTATTGAGTTCACTTACAGTAGGTCAGATAATTCCTTGTTCATCTACCGTCGTGGTTCATCATTGGCCTACATTCTGTTATATGTGGATGATATCATTTTGACTGCCTCTTCCGATGCATTACGCCAGTCTATCATGGCCATGCTCAACTCTGAGTTTGCTATGAAGGACTTAGGGCCCTTGAGTTACTTTTTGGGGATTGTCGTCAAGCGTCATTCAGACGGTTTGTTTTTGTCTCAAAGAAAGTAAGCGGTTGAGATCATCGAGAGGGCTGGGATGTCATCCTGTAAGTCCACTTCCACTCAAGTTGATACTAAGCCCAAACTTGGTGCCACTGCCGGCATCCCTTACGAGGATCCGACCTGCTATCGCAGTCTTGCAGGGGCTCTTCAGTATCTTACCTTTACCAGACCGGATATTACATATGTTGTTCAAGCAGGTGTGTTTATTCATGCATGATCCCAGAGTTGAGCACATGAATGCAATCAAATGCATCATCTGGTATATTCAGGGTACACTGGACTATGGTTTGCATTTGTATCCTTCATCGACATCCACACTTGTCTCATACACTGATGCAGATTGGGGTGGTTGTCCAGACACCAGACGGTCTACGTCTGGCTACTATATGTTCATTGGCAGCAACTTGGTCTCCTGGTCTGCGAAGTGTCAGGCAACTCTATCCCGCTCAAGTGCCGAGGCTGAATATCGAGAGGTAGCCAATGTGGTCTCAGAATCATGTTGGTTACGTAATTTGCTTTTAGAGCTTCATTGTCCGATTCAAAAGGCAACCTTGGTTTATTGCGATAATATTAGTGTCATCTACCTTTCAGGTAATCCGGTTCAGCACCAACGCACTAAACACATCGAAATGGACATTCACTTTGTCCGTGAAAAGGTTGCTCGGGGTCACGTTCGCGTATGCCATGTTCCGTCAAGATATCAGATTGCAGACATCTTTACAAAGGGTCTTCCCTCGGTCATTTTTGAAGATTTTAGGGACAGTATCAGCGTTCGAAGACCGCCCGCTATGAGTGTGGGGGTGTGTTAAATATACACACAATATACATGTGTATATTGTGTCTATTAAATCTCGGATTTGGTCCCAATAATAGCTCTCAGTTTTGGGTTGTTTATGTAAAGTAATTTATGGTAAATATTTAGTATCCTAGTTTAGGTAATATTGTAATATAATTAGTAGTGTATTACCATAATTAGTGTATTACCATAAATGTATAGAATAAGGTTTTTAGAATAGAATAGGAATATGATTCTCCTATTTTGTAACTTGTATATATAGCCTTTCAAGTAATGAAAATAATCAAGGAGATTATTTCTTTCACAACCGTTCAAACAAATGGTTAGTCAACCACCAAGTTTGATCATAAATATAACCGGTTAAATTGATAATAGGAGTAGTTTAACCATTAGGTTATGTTTCAATCTCGGAAGGAGGAGTAAACACCTCAACATATGTACCCCAAATGAAAGAGTCCAAGAATAGATGTTAATTCTTACCACAAAGGATGTTGGTGATAAATGTAATCCCTCCTTTCTTACTCAGCAATTTTGGATTTAATTTTTTTTGTTACTTAATCAACAGTAGATTTATTTTTTTAAAAAAATAAATTGTAGCATGCAATTTTTGTTTAATGAGTCCTATACAAATGGAATTTGGAATAGGCAAATAGCTTCTTTTTGAACTGGTAATCAAATTTTAGCGGGCGTTTATTAAAACCAAATAAATTTTAGCCACTTTTTAATTCAAAAATATTATTTAGAAAATCCTACCCCTAATCTAAAACACAGAAACCTTAAAAATCCGAATATACCTCACACAATCCAGAATCAAGAGGCTTTAAAAAATGTTTGTGGAGTTGGCACTGATATGGGTCAAATTCCAATAAAAATTCATGAAATTTTAATTTTTATCAATTCAAACTCTAGAAATTTTTCATGGACTTTGAGTTCACTATTATAAATTTAACTTTAAAACTTCTATTAAACTCCATGATAGTTTCAACTGCATAAGTTTGAACTTTAAAACACGGTATCATAGTTTCACTTGTTGATTTATTTTTTTTACCAAGGTTACTTGTTCGAATTTCAAGACACATGAAAGATAGAATAATTCAGCTATATATATTGTGAATAATGAAAGGAATCCCCAAGGGAAATTATTCTATCTTTCATGGTATCAAGAGCCTAAAACCTAAAACCCTTCTCTTCCTCATTCTCGGCCGAAATCAGCATTTTTCTTTGGCTTTCACAGAAGAAAAAAAATCTGGTTTCTTCCTCCCTTTCTCGGCCAAACTAGAAAATTCCCTTCCCTCAGCAGGCGGCAACCATGTCTTCCCCCACAAATTCTGATTCATCCACTGGCACACTTGACAACCCCTCTCAACGTTCAGTATCTTCTTTTCATCCGGCATTCGCCGTTAACAACATCAAGAATTTTATCCCTATAATTCTTGACCAAGAAGACTGTCAATATTCCATGTGGATGGAACTATTCTACATTCATGCGTGTGCATACAACGTGCTCGATCATATTGACGAATCTGTTCCTTGTCCCACCGATGTTACATACTCAATCCGGCGTCGTCTTGACGCCATCGTCAAACAATGGATCTACGGCACCATCTCCAAAGACCTGTTGTGCACTATCATGAAAACAGGTGCTACGGCACGTGAACTTTGGGTCCGGCTAGAAGAAATCTTTCAGAACAATAAAAATACTCGGGCCGTATATTTGGAAGAGCAATTCAATAATACCCGCCTTGAGAATTTTAACAACATGTCCGAATATTGTAAGCGACTGAAACTCATAACCGATCAACTATCCAACGTCGGGACTTCTGTTTCAGAAACCAAGATGGTGTTTCAACTTGTTGCGGGTTTACCAAATGGTGAATATGACACACTCGCAACAATGACTCAGCAAGCCGATCCTCTCCCAAGTTTCAACAAGGCACGCTCACAACTATTGTTGGAAGAAACTAGACGTGCTAAACAAGAGGAACACAATCAAAATGCCTTAGCCGTTGACGGGATGACAACACTTGCGGCCAGCATCTGCAGCAGGTCCAGCAGCAGCAGCAGGCCAGTGGCGGAGGTCGTGGCGGCAGAGGTCGCAACAACAAAGGCAAGGGCCGCGGAAAGGGCCAACGCAACCAGCAGCAGCCAGGCCAGCAGAACTGGAACCAGCAGCAGCAGGGGCACAACCAGTAGCAGCAGCACCAGAGTGCAGGGGGCCAGTTCCAGCAGCCGTTGTCGACTGGCCGCTTGGGCCCTGGCCCAACCACCAGCAAAGCGAGCCAACCAACAAAGAAGAACAGCCCCACACCGGCTGCGATACAGCAGCAGCAAAGACATCGCCCGGCCCCGACGCGCTTTAGGCCAGGCCTACACCACCGTGAACCTTCAACTGCCCGACAACAATTGGTACATGGACACCGGAGCCACATCTCACCTCACACGGTCGTCAGGTAACCTATCTCAACTAGGTCGGTTAAAGTGTCTTCAATTTCTTACTGTCGGCAATGGTCATCGCATTTCAATTGAAGGTTACGATAACACACACACCAAAGATCCACACCCACCTTTCTTCCTAAACCACGTCCTATACACACCTAACATCATTAAAAACTTAATCTCTGTCAGAAAATTCACTAGCAATAATTATGTGTCTGTCGAATTTGACCCTTTTGGTTTTTCTGTGAAAGAACTCAATACGGGGAAAATTCTTACACGCTGCAATAGTGTGGAAGACCTCTACCCATTCACTCAATCTTCCACTGTCAGACCGCAAGCACCTCTATCCCTTGCGGCGATCTCTCCCTCAACTTGAAACAACAGACTCGGACACCCCAGAGACCCAATTTTTACTTTTCTTAGGACTTCTAAGCGTATTCAATGTAATAATGGGAAAATTTCCCAACACTGTTTTTCTTGTCCACTAGGCAAACATATTCGTCTTCCCTTTATGTCATCAAACAGTGTTACTTTTTCTCCATTTGATATTGTTCATGCTGATTTGTGGACATCTCCGATTGCTAGCTCTTTGGGTCATAAATTCTATCTTGTATTCTTGGATGATTTTTCACATTTTGTCTAGATTTACCCACTGAAATTCAAATCTGAAGTTTTTGCAAAATTCCTCGAGTTTCAAAAATTCATTAAGACACAATTTGAAAAACCTATTAAATCATTCCAATGTGATAATGGACGTGAATTTAATAACTCGGCATTTCACAATTTCTGTTCTAAACAAGGCATGGTTTTCCATTTTTCTTGTCCCTATATTTCTTCCCAAAACGGAAAGGCTGAAAGAATTATACATACCATCAATAACATGGTCCGCACACTTCTGTTTCATGTCTGCCTACCACCGCCTTTTTGGGTCTATGCTGTCAAAATGGTAGAATCCCTTCTAAATATTTTACCAACTAGCACACTCCAAAACAAAACCCCTACAGAAATCTTATACCGTAGGAAGCCATCATATGATCACCTATGTATTTTTGGATGCTTATGCTACCCCAACATTGCCTCCACTGCACCCCACAAATTTGCCCATCGCACTCTTCCATGTGACTTCCTTGGTCTATCTCCTAATCATTGGGGCTACTTGTGCTATGAAATTGCTACTCACAAAATCATCGTCTCCCGTCACGTCACCTTTGACGAGACAACCTTTCCTTTTTCAAATCTCCGGAAATATCAGACCACCGATTACATCTTTCTCGATGAACCAAGCCTGTCCCCGATCATCCAAAATCTATACCAACAAGCAGCCCCACCTGTTCCGACAGTCTCCCCACTTTGTCCGGCACCACCCCCACCAGCCTCCCTCGCTCACCCCTACGACCCCCGGTCGAGTCACCGCACCACCGGCGACACTATCGCCCACCGGTCCGAACCGGTGGACCAAAGAACCACACAGCCCCGACCCACCACCACAGCCCTCACATCGCATGGAGACTCGTGCACAACACGAGATCTTCAAACCCAAGGTTCAATTCAATCTCTACATACAAACCTTTTTACCCATTCCAATAAATCCAAACTAGCAAAACTGGACCCAAATTGGAATGCGGCCATATGCGAGGAATTTAAAGCTTTAACCAAGCAGATCACTTGGGATTTGGTACCTAGACCAGCTGGTGTGAATATTATCCGGTGTATGTGGCTATTTCGTCACAAGTTCAGAGACAGTGGTAACTTAGATAGGTATAAGGCAAGACTAGTTGCCAATGGCACTAATCAGCAGGAATGTATTAATTGTGGTGAGACATTCAGTCCGGTTGTTAAATTGGCCACTATTCAGACTGTTCTCAGTATTGCTATGGGCATGCATTGGCCGATTCATCAGTTTGATGTCAAGAATGCGTTTATTCATGGGGATTTGAAAGAGACCGTGTACATGCATCAGCCTCCTGGCTTTGTTCATCCGGCAACACCGCAGTTTGTGTGTCGTCTCAGGAAGTCATTGTATGGATTGAAACAGGCACCCCGCGCTTGGTATGATCGGTTCGCCAGGTATCTTTTGCAGATTGGTTTTGTATGTAGTAGGTGTGATACATCTCTCTTCACTTTTCACCAAGGTAGCAGCACTGCATATTTGCTATTATATGTTGATGACATTGTTCTTACTGCCTCATCTGACGGGTTGAAGAATGAAATCATTTCTCTACTCAAAATTGAATTTGCTATGACTGACTTGGGCAAGCTAAGTTATTTTTTGGGTATATCGGTGACAAGATCTGTAGCCACTATGTTCCTGTGTCAGCGTAAGTATGCAGAAGAGATAGTGTACAGGGTCAAGATGGCAAATTGTAAAATTATGCCAACTCCAGTGGACTCAAAATCCAAGCTTAGTGCCAATGATTGTGTGCCAGTTTCTTATCCTACTCTATATCGGAGTCTAGCAGGTGCTCTTCAGTATCTTACATTCACTAGGCCTGATATTGCATATGCCGTTCAGCAGGTGTGTCTGTTCATGCACGACCCCCGAGAGTCCCATTTTGCCGCCCTCAAACGTATTATCAGATATGTTAAGGGCACACTAGACTTTGGTTTACATCTATACACCTCTTCCCCAACCAAGTTGCTAGCCTACATGGATGCAGATTGGGTAGGATGCCCCGACACACGTCGCTCCACATCAGGGTACTGTGTATTTCTTGGGGATAATCCTATCTCATGGTCCGCCAAGTGGCAGGCCACGCTATCCCAGTCGAGTGCCGAAGCAGAATATCGCGGAGTTGCTAATGTCGTTGTTGAGATCTGTTGGCTCCGAAATCTTCTTTTAGAGCTCCAGTGTCCATTACGCAAGGCGTCTATAGTCTATTGTGACAACATATCTGCTATCTATATGTCTCATAATTCAGTTCAACATCAGCGGACTAAGCATATTGAGATGGATATCCACTTTGTGCGAGAGAAGGTTGCCCGTGGTCAGGTCAAAATTTTACACGTGCCTTCCTCTTATCAGTATGCAAACATTTTCACAAAGGGACTACCGCGACAACTCTTCACCGACTTCCGATCCAGCCTTAGCATTCGGCCTCCTCCCGCTCCGTCTGAGGGGGAGTATTAGCGAATATTCTCTGAATATTCTCCGTATATTTTGTAATTATGATAGATGTATATTTAAGGTAACTTAGGATTCTAATTGTATTAGGAATCAACCTTTGTAAGGTAAGTTAGGATTCGTACCATATTAGGAATCAACCTTGTACAACTATATATATTGTCAATAATGAAAGGAATTCTCAAGGAAAATTATTCTATCTTTCAACACAGTCATAGAGTTTTAACTTCTAGAAATTGAAATTGTGTCGAGTTCAAAAGAGGTATGATGATGAAATAATCCTTTTCACGTTATTTTATATACCCATTTCATTCGTGATACATATTTTAAAGCTTATATAGTTTATCATTAATTCACATATAAAACTTATTTATAAACAACTTTTATCGGTATCGTGAGTGAAATAATCCTTTTACATTATTTCATTCATGATATCTATTTCAAACCACGAGATTGAAATGCTGAAATCTGAACGCCACAGTTTAGAATTTTAATTCCTTTCTGGAGTTTGAATGGCATTTGAAATTCAAGGATTTTTTTTTAATTCTATTTGTCAAAGCTTCAAACGTTATTATCGTGTGTTGAAATTGTTCCATGTCTTTAAAAAATACTACTCCCTCGGTATCAACATGTTTGTCTTAGTTACCATTTCGATAGTCAATATATTTTGTTTTATCATAATTTTTTTCAAATATCATGTAAATATTTTAAATTGGTAACTATTACGACTTATAATACATTTTATGTAGTTTATTTAATATGTAAATCTTATTTCGAAAAAATTAAAAATTCTATATTCAAATTCATACCAAGCATTAGTTAATAAGCGGAAATATTTTGAAAAGGAGTAATAAGTGATATGTTTTCAATTACATTTCAAAAACGCTAAGCGTCAGTAATAATGGGCAAAGCAACTGCTAGAATGAAGGTAAGAATCCTTTTGGGAGGAATCGGAATATTAGGAGCATATTATGAGCCAAAGCAGCTGCAGAGATAATCCAAAAGCAATCATGTGTGCGTGTCCTCATGTTAATGTTTTTTCTTCTTCTCCATTCTCCATTCTCCAAGTAGAATTCAACTTGTTTTAGATTGGGTTTTTATTAATATAATAACAAGATCCCTATTTCTAATTTCCTTCCCATTTTCAGCAGGCTTTCCTTCTGCTTAACAATGTCAACTTTCTACTGGGTTTTCATGCAGATTAAACACAACAATGAGTCAAACACACATTTTCCCATTCTATGTGTTATCATGGTTTTTCTTATTTCTTGTATTTGTTGGGAGTTTTTTCTCTATGGTACTTTATAATGCAGTACGGGAAGTATATAACTATTACAAGTATTCGAAAGGATAAACAGAGATTCAATAATTCAACTAGAAATCTGAAAATTACAATAGTTACACAAGAAAACTGGAAATTCCAGTTTTGTAGAAGATGGAAAAATGGAAATTGTTTTTGCTGAGTCGAGTGTAACACTCTGTCCTTAAGACAATATTGCCCCGTATGTATCATTTATACGTCCTGGACAATTTGTCTCCCAAGATAAAACAGCAATGGAACACTTGAGCAAAGGAAACTCAAGAGCTACCGTGAAGAATATTGAGTAACGAAATGATGCTTGGAAGTTGTAGGAAGAAGAATTTTCTACTTGAGAAAGCTTCTGTATTTTCGTGCATATGTGTTGTATGAACGTTTTTGTTGGCTCTCAACAATGGTGTAAGGAGGTGTTTAAATAGGTAAGGGAGGGGGCTGATTACTGCCCTCCATAACAGCCAAATAATGGCCATTATGGAGGTAGTAAAGCCACCAACTTTAATGGTAGAAAGACCAACGGATTTGGCCATTATAGGAGGAGTAATTCAGCCAAAATAAATGGCTGAATTGAGTGCTTGGCATTTCTGTTTTTGACCGTCGAAATTCTGATGTTCTGGAAACTTCAGGGACCAAACTGTACATCTGAAAGAATTCTGGTCCAAACTGTACATTTGAAACTTCTGGGATCAAACTGTACTTATGGCCCAAAAAGATAACAGCCCACAGCTCGAGAACCCGAGAACCCGAAACCCGAAACCCGGAACTCGGAACCGGACGGGCGGCGGCGGCGCGCGTGTGGTCTTTCCTCGAACCGAAGCACATCTAGGTCCTCCCTCCTTTAAACACATGGGATACCCCTTGGGGTCCCAAACCCCAAACCAATTTCGAATCTTATATACACAACAATTCTTTCTTCCTCTACCGATGAGGGAGAATTACACACAATCCACACTTTCCATGCTTCAAACACCTTACTTCGTGAACCAATATCTCTTTCATTTCTCAGTGAAATTTGACGATTCTTGGCCCTACGGTTATCTACGTACTTAGTAGATCATGCATGTGTGAAGAACCGGATTCTCCAACATACGTTACACTAGTGTTTAAGCCGTTAAAGTTGGTCGGTCGCAACTCCCGCCAAAGGCAAATTTCCAACAATCCCCTCTTGAAAGAGATTTTGGCGCACTCACATGGTGTCTTTTCATTTCCAAAGCAATATTTCAAGCGAACCGATGTTGCATAAGGAGAGGTAGCCTCGGCTTTGAACCTTCCATAGTTGAATACCATCGGACTTACTTATCGCGCGGTGAACGTGATGTCTTGAACCGTCGGTGTTTAGTGTAAGCCAAGACAACAGTACCAACACAACAAATTCCCTTACTCTCTTCTTCGTAATGTTTTGTCCGTTTTGGCCATGGACAACGTCTTGGATTCTTAAGTGCGTTCAATTTGAGGTGGCCCGTCCTCGCACTTAAATAGGTGGTCTCCTACAAGGTATCCCTGCTATACCCCACTTCACAAGTGTTAGGAACCATTAAAAGTTTCCCAAAGACCTAACCTCAATTGTTGAGGATCATTACAGTGTTCGAAAACTTAACATTTACCCATACGCTGAGATAGCACTTAACGTCTATCGCGGGAACGGCTTTGGATTTGGTGTTTCTTTTCGAAATCACTATCCGAAGTGCTCATGCTTCCACTAAAGCGATCAACCGAACCTTTACAACTTAGTTTTCCCATTGAACCAAATTACCGGGATCTCCAGTTCGTAAGGTTGGGTTTCCATTTGTATTGGTCCGTATATTTTGGGTTTTAAGCCCATTTCCCTAGACAGGCAGAACACTTGATCTCCGGGTAGTCCCTTAGTAAGTAAATAAGGAAGTGACACCCGTGATGATCAACTGTCATACGGTCTTATGTCTCCTGACATATCCTGACAGATATGCCCAGACGCCGTCATCCGTGTCCTTCCTGAAGCCGACCGGCTAGCCACAGTGTATAACTGCTGAAGGCACGGGTTTCTCCCAATAAGGGACGTCCTCTAAGGAGTCGTGAAGTTACTCAACTTCTTTCATGCTTTGTATAAAGCGATAAACTCCGATTCTATCATGAATCGGCCGATGCGAGTTTGCTTAGAGGATTTTCCAAGAACCACCAAACACATTTACTTGTGGCTTTGGTGTTCTTCAGATCTGATGTCCAGTTTGCATCACCTTGTGTTCTCTCGGAACCGCTGGACATCCGAATACTATAATCCGTAGATAAGCGAATAATTCAGATATCGTCATATCCGACTTAACGCCTTCCTATTAATCATGTATTGAAATCATCAGTGAACCTTAGTTCAATTGATCTGTTTGTAGGACGATACCAGGTCGGTTGTAGTGTGTACAATACATTGAACTACAAGTGACCTGTGCATATTGCTCCTTGTCTATAGGTGCACCATGATTCCAATCAGATTCATATCTATTGGTGGCTTCAACGAGATCGTCAACTATCGACCGATCCGTTAGATGTCTTAGAAATCCAATTCCTAAGATGTCATCTCGTGATACCCATATCTTTCATATCGAGACTTTGTTTCTATATGATTTTCACTCTCGACCGTTGGTTTTCCAACTGTTGGCTTTCTAACTTCGAGTCAATGTTTCGTGATCGATTCATTGTTTCTGTTTTATCTGAGACTTTCAGGACCAAAATGAAAGTTCGAAGGAAGCCCAACAGTTCCAGCAAACCAATTCGATCCTCTTCTTCCAACTCTCCGGTAGGGAAGGGCTGTTTCAACACCCATGCCATGTAAGACTACAATGGCCCTGGATGTGAAGCTACTCTTGGGGAGCACTTTTTACAACCCAAAGGTTCTTTTCCCGGAGGAAGATCAACCATTACACACGTATGGTTCCATATGATGGAATCTATTTCTCTCTTTAGCTTCTTTCCAAAGCAGTGCTTTTGGAGATGACAATTCTTTGTCAATTGTCCATGGTTCGTTCTCAACCATACAAGCTAGAAGGCGTGGAACAAGTCTTTGTCCCCTCTTTGCCCCTTCTTGGTTCAACATCTAGAATCCCTGAGTTCTGCAGATCTGGAATATTAAGTTTCGGATATCCAGCAACTTTCGAGTCCTGTAGATACGGAACGTCTAGTTCCGGACAGTCAGGCCCTCGCGGGTTCTTGTTAACCTTGAGCAGTTACTCCTTTTTCCTATTTCAAGGAAAGTTATCTTCAAGGAATTCAGCATTCTTTTACGCCAAGAGGCGATCAGCACTACTGTTATTTGCAGATCCAGTGGATATGCAATCTACAGCTTTAGGTACGAAACCACCTCACATCACAACATTTGTATGTGAGATCCTTTCCATGTCTCACACGGAGGGTTATCCTTATCCTTATGCGGAGTTTTGTTGAGAATCACATTAGCGGTAAGGATCGCCTTGCCCCACATAATTTGGGCGTACGGGTTTGCGCTTGGCTAACACCGTTAGACTGAGGTGAGTAATGAGCAGTCGTTTAATAAACGATGCTTCACATTCTCCCCCTCTATCACTACGAATTTCTCAATCCATGGGCTTAGTTGATTCAACTTCTGCTTTGTAGCGCTTATCCGCTTCAACAACTTCATCTTTGCTTTTCAACAAACAAAGGATTCCATACGTTGTACTATCATCAAATGACGATCACAACGTACTTGTCTCCCCCCTCTATTTTGTATAAACTTCAAATCACCCAAGTAGGTGTGACTAAGTTCTAGAGGAGCAGTGCGTCTTTCGCTATTCCCTTGACGGAATTTGGAAAGGTGATTTTGCCTCTTCGTCTACCTCACATTCATTTTGAGGGTTTATGTCGACAGTAGGCAACAATCTCAACATCGTTAGCTTTTGAATGACTTGCTATTTAACGTGTCTTAATCTATGATGTCATAGATGCACGGATTACAATATATCATTCATTTGGCTATAGACATATTGTACCACTCTTAGTTATTACGGACCTGTTGGACTAGTCTCAAATCAGATTTGACCAACAACGTCCTTTAACCAAGTTAGGAACATGTATTACCTCTTTTAGAGTGATCTCATTCCTTGAAGTCCTATTGAGGACAACCTCTCCAGCCCCTTTGATTTTAGAGGTGGCGTTGCTTCACATGAACAACCTTTTGCCCGTGGTTAGGGCGTAACCATATCATATGTGATCTCGATACTCGGGTCCACTCTAGTTGCTTTGGCAGACTGAGTGTCCAATTTCTTTACCGCCTTTATTTAGGCCTTCGGATCATTTAGGACCTGGAAACTCTGGCCCACCTTACAAGGTGTCCATTACTTTTCCTATGAAATGAATTACGGCACCACTCCGTCGCCGGAGGCTTTATATGACTGAGTGTCCAATATCATCATATCAAAGGAATTTTGGCCCACTCCAGTCGCCCGGAGGCTTTTTATGACTGAGTGTCCAATATCATCCTATGAAGGATCTTCTGCCAAATAGTATGACAGGCTCAACATCTTTAGCTTTTAGTCTTCTTCCGTTATGATTGGTGCCCAGATAATTCTTGGCGCTTACTTAAGAGTGGTAAGAGTTTTCGCACAGTTAGTGGATCTTTCTCCATTGTATGTGCGACATACTTTACACACTTTTAATTATTACACTTAAAAGAACGGATTTTTTTAAGTCGTTTACCAAATCCAATCTTTAAACGGGAAAGAAGATGAGATTAAACTTCTGATTTGTTAAAGCGTAAGGAATATAAATTATTTTCATATTCCTCCTTACTTTAATCTAATTTTTTTTTTTAATCAGACATCATTTAATCTTTATTCTTGACAAGTAAGAAAAATACTTATCATTTAATCCTTATTCTTGACAAGTAAGAAAAATACTTATCCCAATTTCGGATTCTGGCTCACTTCAGTCACTTCATCAGACCGAGTGTCCATTTCCTTCTCACCATTATTCGGATCCTTTGTCCGGGACAAGATATAGGCCTTCTGCTACAAGATAGAATAACATCTTCACTCTTCTCCTCTTGTCCCAGTTGACATCCTCAAGCTCTCGTGAGCGCTTGTTTCCACCAGTCTTGGTGGCGGTGACACCATGAACACGTTCATCATCATCACTCTCTTCTACCAAAAAACCATTGCCATATCCAGATTTGGTCACACAACTTTTGACCGACATCTTTCGAACACTAATAGTAATACAATACAGATATTGTCTTAAGTTGTTGGGAGTTTTTTCTCTATGGTACTTTATAATGCAGTACGGAAAGTATATAACTATTACAAGTATTCGAAAGGATAAACAGAGATTCAATAATTCAACTTGAAATCTGAAAATTACAATAGTTACACAAGAAAACTGGAAATTCCAGTTTTGTAGAAGATGGAAAAATGGAAATTGTTTTTGCTGAGTCGAGTGTAGCACTCTGTCCTTAAGACAATATTGCCCCGTATGTATCATTTATACGTCGTGGACAATTTGTCTCCCAAGATAAAATAGCAATGGAACACTTGAGCAAAGGAAACTCAAGAGCTACCGTGAAGAATATTGAGTAACGAAATGATGCTTGGAAGTTGTAGGAAGAAGAATTTTCTACTTGAGAAAGCTTCTGTATTTTCGTGCATATGTGTTGTATGAACGTTTTTGTTGGCTCTCAACAATGGTATAAGGGGGTGTTTAAATAGGTGAGGGAGGGGGCTGATTACTGCCCTCCATAACAGCCAAATAATGGCCATTATGGAGGTAGTAAAGCCACCAACATTAATGGGAGAAAGACCAACGGATTTGGCCATTATAGGAGGAGTAATTCAGCCAAAATAAATGGCCGAATTGAGTGCTTGGCATTTGTTTTTGACCGTCGAAATTCGATGTTCGGAAACTTCGGGGACCAAACCGTACATCGAAAGAATTCGGTCCAAAGGTACATTTGAAACTTCGGGATCAAAGCGTACTTCGGCCCAAAAGATAAATGACCCACGCCCCCGAGAACCCGGAACCGGACGGGCGGCGGCGGCGCGCGTGTGGTCTTTCCTCGAACCGAAGCACATCTAGGTCCTCCCTCCTTTAAACACATGGGATACCCCTTGGGGTCCCAAACCCCAAACCAATTTCGAATCTTATATACACAACAATTCTTTCTTCCTCTACCGATGAGGGAGAATTACACACAATACAACACTTTCCATGCTTCAAACACCTTACTTCGTGAACCAATATCTCTTTCATTTCTCAATGAAATTTGACGATTCTTGGCCCTACGGTTATCTACGTACTTAGTAGATCATGCATGTGTGAAGAACCGGATTCTCCAACATACGTTACACTAGTGTTTAAGCCGTTAAAGTTGGTCGGTCGCAACTCCCGCCAAAGGCAAATTTCCAATAGTATTTTCGTTATTTATTAACATGAGGACACGCACACTGATTAGCTATTATCTTATGGATTGGAACACATAAAGAGTATATCTCCATAGCAAGCTGTTGGATTTTCAAGGCATTGAGAAATCCAGTTGATTTCGTAGGAGTGTCTAATACTCAATTTATGTGATTTGTTTTTTTAGTCTGTCTACATTTTTATATTTAAAAATAATTTAACTTGAAATTTACCTTTTTACTCTTAGTAAAATGATTTACGGTCACACAAATAGCTACGACTTGTTTTGGACCACAAGTTTCAAAAGTCTTTCTTTCTTTCTTAAACTTTGTGCCTAGTCAAACTATGTCGCATAAATTGGGACGAAGGGGTATACATTTGGATGCGAATAACACTACTAATGCACCGGATCCGATCAGAACTCAGAAGTTAAGCATGTAATATACTATTTTGTTGTTGTTGTTATCTAATATACTGGGTATGTTGTTGTTATCTAATATACTATTTCTGAAACCAAATCGTTTCCATCATTGTTGTGGACCAAAATATTATTTTAGAAAAATAATCGCAAGTTACATACTTATATGACATATAGTGGTTAAATTAGCTGTATATGTAGTAGGAATCTTTGCTTGATTAAATCTTGTATACTATTCAACAAATACAAAGAATGTCAAGGACCACCCTTGCTCATTCTCACCTTCCTTCAAATAAAAAAGTAGCCATTGACTGACTATTTTGTGGATAAAAACTCTGTAGTACAAGATTCTCTGTATAAAATTGGCTGTATGAAGTTGTTAATTCTCCTTGACGTAGTCCACATTAAAATTATAACATAGTTGACCCTCTCTTGCAATGACTTAGTCCTTCCAAACTGATAAATACCTATAAAAAGATCACTCATGGGCCAGGGGATCGAAGTATCAAAAATCACAACAAACAGATAATATCCCTAGTCTCCTTTAAGATGGCTCCTAATTATGTGATGAGGGTTGATCTGATCACATTAATGGTCCTAATTTGCTTTTCACTATCTTTTGGTGATGCTATGCTATCAATACACAACCATCCCATAGACATCGGTTATATGACGGCTCTCGTCGACCGGGCTGGCATGCGGAAAGCAAGAGCGAGCAAACCTAACTGCAATGAAAGTTGTGGCAATGTCAACATCCCTTTCCCATTTGGGATGACCCCTGATTGCTATCTGCACAGTCAGTTCCATGTCACTTGTAATTACTCCTTTCAACCTCCTCAGCCTTTTGTAGGAGACAGTTCTATTGAAATCATAAACATATCTCTCGCTGGGCAACTTAACGTCTTAAACTTCATATCCAGAGATTGTTATCGTAATGGGGTAAGGGAGCAAAATAATCCGTGGATAAGATTACCATCATTGTTATCTGTGAACTATACAGCCAATAAGTTCATCGCAGTTGGTTGTGACACATATGCCATTGTTCGGGGTCATTATTGGAGTTATAATCCTGAAATCAGTGACTCCTATGTAACAGGATGCATGTCCATGTGCAATAGTATTAAGGATGCTGCTAATGGTAGTGAGTGCTCTGGGGTTGGTTGCTGCCAGACATCCATCCCAAAGGGAGCACGGAATGTCAACATAACATTAAGCAGCTATTTTAATTATACACGTGTGACAGGCAGCCCTAGTAATTGCAGCTATGCTTTTGTAGTGGAAGAAGCTTCTTTTAGCTTTTCTAAGAATTACCTGAGCAGTTTGCAGGACAAGAAGAAGCTTCCTCTTGTGCTAGATTGGGAAATTGGTAATGAAGCATGTGAAATGGCTAAGAGAAACTCGACTGCATATGCATGTAAGAGTAACAACAGTTATTGTCATGATAATTCAAATGGATATCGATGTTCTTGTGTGCAAGGATATGATGGGAATCCATACTTGGAAGATGGTTGCCAAGGTATGTATATGTGATCACTCTCATGTTGCTTCCCGCTCTATGTATTTGTGAATCTACTAATTAAATTCTACTAGTATATGTTTTAATTTAATTTGGTTTTTGCCTCTGGTTGTTGGAAGGTGTAGACTATTTCTTCGTCGTTGCTGTGACCTTCCTTACAATAAATCTGCAGGGGTTAAATCTTTTAAAAATAAACTAGATTCCATAAAAGTTTGTTTTCTCTATATTAGTTTACTCTTTGAACTTATAACACCTTATAATCTACGAGTCTGCAGATATCGACGAATGTATAAATCGCAAACCAGATTATAGGTGTGCCGAAAATGCCGTTTGCAACAATACAAACGGGAACTATACATGTAAGTGCCCTCCAGATTTCAGTGGTGATGGTACGGAATGCAATCGTGTCAATCCTCAGAGAAAAATTCGTGATAATCTTATTATAGGTACCTTTCTTAACTTCTTTGAAATTCTGCAGCAACAGGTTAATTGTAATCCTTAGTTGTTGGGGAAGCCCGTCAAATACTACTCGTTTGTTTAATTCTTCCACAACTAAACGGAAAAAGAAAACCACAGACTTGTGATGAGAGATATCTATGACAGATTTGACGGTTTTATGATGGAATTTGTGACAGATTTGTGACGGTTTTATGTCTACTGATGCTCAAATTTATGACGGATTCTTCCGTCACAAATATTATTCTTTTTCTTGTTTTGTAAAGCAGGTTAGCATAAGTTGTAATTCACGTAGTAATATAGTAACATACTTTGCCTGTTTTAAATTCACGGTGTTGATTTTCTGTTTCAATTTAAGTTTCATGTCAATTTGGTTTCACAACTTAATTTCGAACTTATAACATTTTTAAAAAAAGAACTACTGTGGAGCTCAAAAAATAAAAACTACTGTGTCAATCAGACGAGTCAAATATTGACTTCACTAGGTATTTTCTTCATTTACTAGTATATAAACAAGTAAGTATTTCTAATTTTTGGCAAACTGCTATGATCAATAAAAGAATAATTGAACTTGAAAGTTCTTGTTTCGCCGCATATAACAGATTTGGAAATGGGTAACAATTTTCTTTTCACGAAATACATACATCAACCTAATATGTCTGATACAGAGAAAGATTTCCTTCATGTTGAACCCACACACATTATCTTATTTTACAGGTGTTACAATAGGGGCTGCTTTTATGGTTCTTATTGTTTGTGGGTGCTCATACACTGGATTCCAAAGGAGAAAGATGTTAATGATGAAGAAGAAGTTTTTCCAAGAAAATGGTGGATTAGTTCTACAGCAACGACTCACAGGGCAAGAGGGATCAAATAATGCTAATACAACAAAGATTTTCACAGTGGAAGAGCTAGAAAGGGCAACTAATCACTTTGACAAAGATAGAGTTGTTGGTCAAGGAGGTTATGGAACTGTGTACAAAGGATATCTGAAAGATAATCGCATCGTTGCCATCAAGAAATCTAAGTTAATTGATCGCAATCAGATTGAGCAATTCATAAATGAAGTCATTGTCCTCTCCCAAATCAACCACAGAAATGTGGTTAAGCTCTTAGGTTGTTGCCTAGAGACAGAAGTTCCACTATTGGTTTATGAATTTATCAACAATGGAACACTTTCTGAACAATTACATGATAAAGTAAAGGCCTCTACTCTTTCTTTAGACATTCGTCTGAGAGTTGCTGCAGAAACTGCGGGAGTACTTTCCTACTTGCACTCGGCCGCTTACCCTCCTATCATCCATAGAGATATCAAGTCTGTCAACATTCTTTTAGACAAAAGCTACACAGCCAAAGTGTCCGATTTCGGAGCATCCAGGTTGGTTCCTGCTGATCAGACAGAGATATCTACATTGGTTCAAGGAACTCTAGGATATCTAGATCCTGAATACTTGCAAACAAATCAACTCACTGAAAAAAGTGATGTATACAGTTTTGGAGTAGTGCTTGTAGAGCTCCTAACTGGCAGAAAGGCTCTATGTTTTGAAAGACCAGAGGTAGAGAGAAGTCTAGCTCAATATTTCATATCTTCAGTGGAGAAGGGTCATTTGTTTGATATTCTAGACGACAATATAGTCTGTGATGAGAGAAATACAGGGCAATTGAAAAGTGTTGCTATGCTTGCACAGAGGTGCTTAAATGTTAAAGGGGATGATAGACCTACAATGAAGGAAGTTGCAGCAGAATTGGAAGCTGGATCGAGATTGAAGCACTCGTGGGCTCAAACTGATCAAAATTCAGAGGAGATAGAATCCTTACTGCAGGGTACTGAGCCATTGGGATTTGGATATGAATATAGTGAACACAGTATCCATATTGATAGCATAACGAGTCATATAACTGTACCACTTCCTGGAGGAAGGTGATCGATCATGCATGTTTGGCTCAGAAAGGCCACGGCTTCAACATGATTTTGCTGTCTCTTTTGGGAATGTTAGAAAGAGGATTTAAATTAGATTTAGTTCTATCTTTATCTATTGTCCAAAGACAATAGCTTTGAGAAACGAATTAGTGCCAAGTAACTATTTATGTATCCTGGTAATTGTGTGCAAAATTTGATGTAGTTCTTACACTTGAACGGTTCAATTCAAATTTATTTGTTGCTCAACACTTAAGTTTTACATGTATTTTTGGTGCAAGGTCGTTAAAGTAAAAGAATATGAAAGTGTGAAAGAACATGCAAAGTAGTGCAAATGGAACATATTAAAGAAGAAAAATGGAATAAAGTAAGCTTTTGGCGCTGTACAGGCGAACATTTACGGAAAAGGGCCAGATATGCCCCTGGATTATAAAACATCCCCTACCGTCCAAAAAGTGAGTCATTCATGCCCCTAATTTGACCGAACCCACAAATAACTCAATATATCCAATTAATACCCAAATAACTAAACCAATCCATTCATCCGATCTTTTAAACCCGGAAAAATATATTGGAGGGCCTATTTGTTCAATCTCACATAGTATACCGGCATATTTGATCCTTTATTGCACCAGTTATCAGTTTTATTTTGTAGTGAACTTCATGTTAGCCACTATTTTTATGGTATTGCACTTTGAAACTAGATCAAGCCATCCAACCATTATCCATTAAATTATACAACTAAAATTGTTGCAAAAAAAATTACAATATGGCAAAAAATATCATTGCAAAAACATAAAAAAAAACATTTGCAATCAAGTTTAAACATGAAATGGTGAAGAAAGGGTGATGACTATTAGTGAATATTATTTAAATATTCACCATATCTCTTGTAATTATTAGTGATGTATAATTATGATAGAAATATGACTCCTATTGTATTAGAATTCCACATTGTACACACTATATATATTTGTATTAATGAGAAAGACTCCACAAAGCCCAATTGCCTGCAGCCCAACAGCGGTCCAGCAGTCTGGGAGCACCACCAACAAGCCACAACCATCAGGCCCAATATCCTGGAGCCCAGCAGTCCGCTCCAGGCCTTCCCTACATCAATTTGGACCAGGTTTTCGGCACATTGACTCGTCAGCAGCTCGATAATGCATGGTATATGAATACGGGCGCTACGTCTCACCTCACCAACGATTCTGGTAATCTTCCTCAACTACGAAACTTAAACACTCCACAATCTATTATGGTCGAAAATGGTCATCGCATTCCAATTTAAGGGTTTGTCCACACACTTACCCCACCATCGCATCTACACTTCTCCCTTAAAAACGTCATATATGCCTCGAACGTTATCAAGAACCTAATCTCTGTTAGAAAATTTGCCACCGATAATTTTATATTAATTAATTTTGATCCGTTTGGGTTTTCTGTAACGGACCTTCGTACCGGGAAACTCCTTACACGGTGCAATAGTGAGGGGGCCTCTATCCTTTGCTATCCACGTCCACTGCCAGTATCAACCCTCCCACATCTCTAGCTGCCCTCGTCAACCCTCTCACCGCTTTCGCAATAATATCTCCATCAACGTGGCATAGTAGACTTGGCCATCCGGGTGCTCATGTTTTTTATTCCCTCATAAACCGAAATTTAATCAAATACCATAAAGAGAACCTTTCCCATAGTTGCTCCTCTTGTCATCTAGGGAAATATGTTAGACTACCATTTACGTCTTCTCTAAGTATTACGTTCTCTTCCTTTGATATTATTCATGCAGATTTATGGACTTTTCCTATGACTAGCAACCTAGGCCACAAATATTATTTGGTGTTTTTGGATGATTTTTCTCACTTCCTTTGGGTCTATCCGCTTAAACTCAAATCTCAAGTGTTCTCCAAATTCATTGAATTTCGTACACTAGTTAAAACACAATTTAAAAAAGACATCAAAACGTTTCAATGTGATAATGGTCGTGAGTTCAATAATTCCCTTTTTCATAAATTATGTGCTGCTAATGGCATGATCATTTGTTTCTCGTACCCCCATACCTCCCCTCAAAATGGTAAAGCCGAAAGAATTCTCCGTACTATTAATAATATGATTTGTACCCTTCTTTTTCATGTGTCTCTCCCCCTACCTTTTGGATATATGCATTAAAAATGGTGGAACATATTCTTAACATCTTACCTACCCGTGCGATTCAAAATAGGACACCCACTGAAATTCTCTACCGTCGGATCCCTACCTATGATCAACTTAGAATTTTCGGTTGTCTGTGTTATCCAAATCTGACATCCATGGCTCCCCACAAATTAGCACCTCGTTCCATTCCGTGCGCATTCCTAGGTTTCCCGTCAAACCATATAGGTACTTGTGCTATGAACTATCGACCGACAAAATGATAATCTCACGCCATGTCACCTTTGTTGAGTACGTTTTCCCTTTTGACAACATTCAAAAATTCTGAGTCACTGATTACAGATTTCTTGATGATTCGGACACGTCACCGCTTGTCCACCATGAACTCCGTCGTGCTGCCACGCACCCACTGCCACCACAGCTCAGTCACCTCTCGGTCAAATCACTGCCACCACTGGCAGTCTGTCGGACAACCCATCCAGTCTTGTCAATGTCTCTGTCACTACACCCACTACGTCAGATGACCATCGGCTCCGACCAACCCACCGGCACAACCAACCTACACCCTTTGCGTCACCATCACCTGTCGCCGCCACTCCAGTTACCCAACCCAACACCGCAACAGTACCTGACCCCGAAACCAGTCCTTGTACAGGCAACCCAACCCATACCCCCGTAACTGTAACCCGTCACTGTACTGGTAACCAAACCCAGTCACCATCATCGCCACCCCGACACACATCTCCCCACCCATCTCCGACATCGACTCACCCCCACCATTCTACAATAACAATGTGAGGTTTATATAGGAAAATTCAAGCTAGTGAGTTTGCACAATTATATAGAATGAAAGATTTTAAAGATTAAAAGCCAAATGCTTCATTAATGGAATTAAACAAATACTTTACATTTTGAATGACTCGTGGTCTCTCTCCATTTATACACGTACTTGCACAAAAGACTTATTAGCTTTACACCCCCATTACTTAATACAAATTACAAGCGTAATTAGAGCGAGGATAGGAATTAAGACCAAGGTGTCATCTTAGATACAAATTACAAGCGTAATTAGAGCGAGGATAGGAATTAAGACCAAGGTGTCATCTTAGATTTGTTATAAGATATAGTTTAAGTTGTATATACTATCAATGTAAATAACTTTTTATCCTATCAGGTATCTAAATGGTATTTATATGTAAAACTTTTATAATATGAAATTTGAAATCTTGAAAATAAGATATGTTATGTGCTAAGCTGCATAAACAGATAAAAATAACCCGATGGTGTAAAATTTATTTACACATCATAACTCAAGATATATCTTTGTGAGCTTGTGTAGTGACTAAAATTGAGGATATTTTATGTGAAAACTGAGATATAGCATTTATATATATACTCTAACGCACTCATATGGCAGGTCAATGACCCAACTAACAACTAAGTAAAATTATTAGTAAGGAGATACCTATTGGACAGACTAATATATGTTAATGACTTAATTCCATGTGCTAGACTAATTGTGCAAAATTTACTAGCTTGAATTTGCCTGTATAAACCTCACATTAGTATCACCTTTTCTAAATCATTTCATACCCAAACTTAACTGTAAATGTTTTTTATGTTTTTGAATGCAATGACAGTTTGTGTCATATTATTATTTTTGTGTAATAATTTTAGTTATATAATTGGATGAAATGTAATGGTTTGATCCAGTTTCAAAATGCAGTACCAAAAGGACAATGGCTAGCAAAAACTGCACTACAAAAAAAAATGAGAACTGCTAGTGTAATTTGCAGTTCATGAACTTCAATGGATCAAATATGCTCTATACTATGTGAAACTGAATAAATATGCCCTTCAATATATTTTTCGGGTTTAGAAAACGGGGTGAATGGGTTGGATTAATTATTTGGGTATATTTTAGCATAATGTCATGACTTATTTCAGTTCATATTCAAACAATGATAGTAGCAAAAATGAGGATGCTGAGATGGATGTGTGGGCATACCAGAAGAGATAATAGTAGGAATGAAGAAATTCAGAACAAGGTGGAAGTCACTCTCGTGGTGGACAAAATGCGGGAAGGGAAGTTGAGATGGTTCATGTGCAGAGAAGATGCGTTGATAACCCAGTGAAGAGGTGTGAAAGGTTGGTTGTGGTGGGCCTAAATAGAGAAAGGGGTAGTAGGCCAAAGAAGTCTTGGAAAGAGATGATTAGGTAAAACATGACACAACTTCAGTTTACCAAGGATATGACCCTTGAAAGGAGGGTGTGGAGGTCGAGTATAGAGTGGAGGGATAGTAGGCAAAAAAAATTCGGACCATGAGTATTAGTATCATTGTTTTGTTCGCTTATTCTTAGATCTCTAGTACTACCTGGTTGTTTCTTGCACTTTATTAATCTTATTTAGATATGTCAAATGGGCGAGTTGGGCTGAATTTGAGAGGATCAAAATGGGCTGAATTAATAAATAATCCATCCAAGAGTTACTTGGGCTAAAACATGTTGGGCCGAAATGAGCTCAAATGTGGGTCATAACCCAACCCGCCCAATTCTTACTAACTTTTAATTGTTTTATTTGTTCTTTTATAATATTTTAGTAGCTTATTTTTCTTTGTTATGGTTATATATAACATATCAAATAAAAAAAATAAGATTTCTCATGAGTTAATTTGGGCTACATATCAGCCCGACTTTTGATGGATTTAAATGGGCTGAGCTAATAGATGGGTGGGTTATTAACTTGCACGGGTTGTGCAAGTTATGTTTTCATAGGATAATTTTGCCACCTCTAATCTTATTATCTTTCTACTTTTACTGTTTCATTTTCATCTCTTTTTTGAGTTGAGGGCCTATCGAAAACAACCTCCTACCCTAAGGTCCGCATACACTCTACCCTCCCCATACAATACCTGTGAAATTATACTGGGTATGTTGTTATTGTTGTTGATGCTCTTGCCATGACTATTTTCTTTAGGATAAATAAAATATTTGAAAGCACTAGTTACATGTTTTGTGTAGTGGATTTACCGCGGAAAAAACTCAGAAAACCAAAACAGTTGAGATTTGGAAAAATTGGCTATTGTTGGTTGATTTGGTCTATAGATTAAAAAAAATCAACATAATTGGTTTGAGGTAAATAAAAATACTGAACCAAACAGACTTAAATACACCTTGTTTACCCGTAACTGATACAATTGAATTTGTACACGTGGTCAAGAACACGTGGATCTCAAGTGACTAAAATAACAAGATAATTAGCAATTGAAACTAATATGAATTGAATTTAATAAAAGATTAAGGTTAGGATAGCCTGAGCCTTGGAGTAGCCTCGAATCGTGATCTCTAGGCAAGCTGCCGGTAATAACGTTGAAATGCTAAATTGATACAAAATCTTGCTACTTTTACTATTTCCTTTTCATCTCTTTTTTAGTTGAGGGCCTATCGAAAACAACCTCCCTACCCTAATAATGTAGGGGTAAGGTCCGCATACACTCTACCCTCCCCAGACAACACCTGTGAAATTATACTGGGTATGTTGTTATTGCTGTTGATGCTCTTGCCATGCCTATTTTCTTTAGGATAAATGAAATATTTGAAAGCACTAGTTACATGTTTTGTGTAGTGGAGTTACCGCGGAAAAAACTCAAAAAACCAAAACAGTTGAGATTTGGAAAAACTGGCTATTGTTGGTTGATTTGGTCTATAGATTAAAAAAATCAACATAATTGGTATGAGGTAAATAAAAATACTGAACCAAACCGACTTAAATACACATTGTTTACCCGTAACTGATACAGTTGAATTTGTACACGTGGATCTCAAGTGACTAAAATAACAAGATAATTAGCAATTGAAACTAATATGAATCGAATTTAATAAAAGATTAATGTTAGGATATCCTGAGCCTTGGAAAGGCCTCGAATCGTGATCTCCAGGCAAGCTGTCGGTAATAACGTTGAAATGCTAAATTGAGACAAAATAACTTTAAAAACTGTGAAAGCAATGAATATGTAGTATAGTGATCACGCCCAACTTTAGTCCTAAAAGGATAAGCGGTCGCTGCAAATATAATCCGGTCTAAAAGTCTGGAGTCGAATCCCACAGAGAACTAGCGTTAGCTATAACTGTTCAATATTACTAAGAAAATAAGTTCGAACAATATTTTGAATTATAAAGATTAAGATTTTTATTACTAACTAATTAACTAAAAAAATAAAGCAGAAAAAAGTATTAACTAATTAAGGAATGAGTTGAATTCAAGATTAAGGAGGCCTAGGGTTATGATTTCTCCCATCATCGGAATCCTTCTCGCTACGTTATTCATAATTTCGCCAATTTATTCTCTATGGATCGTGAGCACTCAACTTATCATAAATATCTCTCGAGCAATCACAATAATTTACTAGATGTATTCTCTCGAACTACTCTAGCTAGCAATTTATCACCGCTCACTATGACCACGTCAAAGCTTCGTTATTTCTAATTCCACTTTTAAACCCATCGTATTGATCTCTCATATACCTAGAGAGTGACGTTGTTCAACAACTACCTAAATATACATTATCTCGAGCAACATATAATAAATAGGAATAACTAATCAATGGTCATTCAATCAACTGAAATTAGCATGTAGTTGAACAAGTAAAAAGTCCAACGGCTCAATTATATAAAAACGTTACAAGAATTCATCCTACAAAAGGTTATATCAATGCTCTAGAAAATAAATCTAGCTACTCATTATATTATTTAAGAACATAGAATTTCATAGGAACAAGTAAAAGAATGGAAGAAAGTGAAACTCTATGGCGAATTTCCGTAGCTTTCGCTACAAGTGTGTTTTTGCCTCCCCAGTCGCCTCCAAAGTACGGCCTCCTCTTCAAAAGATGTCTTTTTAGGGTTTAAATATAACCTAGTGTGTGTACGAGGTCTCCCTTTCCTAACCAAACTCAAAATATAAAAACTGGTCGGGCTCGTCTTGACGAGGATGTTGACGAGCGCTCTCAAATATATTTTTGGCCTGGCTTGTCTATGGGCTCACATGGGGAGGAGGTTGACGAGACCTCTCAGGCATGTTTTTGTTCTAGCTCGTCAACTTCCTTGCCATTCCTTCGCTTCGCTGATTTGCACATGGCTGGTTCTCTTGGCTCGTCTTCCATGCTCGCTCGACTTGCACTAAATCATTCTTTTTCAATCCGTTTCCATCCAACACACTTTCTACACACATAAAACACATAATAAGTTCAAAGCAATCTTATTTGTACTCAAACGACGATAAAAGTACTAAGAAGTGAGGCAAAATAATGACTAGATATATGTATTTATGGTCGAACATCACCACCCCACACTTAGGCTCTTGCTCGTCCTCGAGCAAATTCAAAAATTCACATCATGGCAAATAACAACTCTTGAGCATGCTCGTCCATCACAACTAATAACAATGACTTATATCAAAATTTAGAAACTAGCATATGCATATAAACACCTTTCTTTAATCTTTTTATGCCAAGACTATTTAAAATTTTCAAATGATCTCTCATAACATCTTAACCTCAAAGATTGACTTTCCTCCTATTTAACTCTTGACTTGATTTCTACGCCAACTTAATAACCAAATACCTCACACATATTTTGTGAATCATGTGCCCTCACCAATCGAACCAAGAGAGAAACCAGTCGATGTCACGACCCAAAATCCCATTCATGTCGTGAGGGCACCTACACTAATCCGTAGGAGAACCACTAGCCTTAATCATAAAAGACTCCTAAACCACTAGCCTTAATCTGCCCAGTGATTTCGCCGGCGGAGGACTGATCTTCACTAAGGCAGACACGATTCCGCGAGAATAACCTCGCATGGGTGAACTTCAAATAGGACATGGTCATTCACTGCGGCAGAAACATTACCGTAGATGCGAGTTCACCAAGGTGGGAATCGACCGCCAAGGCAATCTTTGGTCAACAACCGGGGTCACGCTTCTGCGGCTCTGCAGATGCGGACAAAAATGCGATGAGGAGGAATGCTTGAACCAGAACAAAATTTTTGGACTTAGGCAAGTAATCAAATTTTCTCAAATACCTCGAATACGATTTCCATGCACGATCCACTCCAATAAAGTATTAGAATCAGATATCAATTGGAATCGACTAGATACCAATTTGACTCAACCAGATATCAAATTGAATGAGATAGCACGATAGGATTGAAAGAAGGGACGAGTTCCTAAAATGTCTTATAGCCTCTCGAGTATGGGTACGAACATCTACGTACCTATCTGTGAAACTCTACCAAACAATGTACTTGCACCTTGTGAGACCGGTGAACCTAAAGCTCTAATACCAATTTGTCATGACCTAAAATCCCATTTGTATCGTGAGGGCGCCTACACTAATTCGTAAGAGAACCACTAGCCTTAATCATAAAAGACTCTTGAATCTGAATGCGGAAGTAAAGAAATATACATTTATATAACAAAATCCTTTTAAAAGCTATATGATTTGCTGAATAAAACAATTACTTTCCAATACCTGATGTCACTAGTACAAGGACTCTACGATATAGAAATATATCATAATATCACATAACAAATATAAGTACCAAGTTGACTCTACAAATAGGTCATATTCCAATCCAGTATAATAGATATTTACTTTACATTATCCACCGACTAACCCATAGAGCATACAGTTCACTCAACACAACCGAGTGAGATGATTTATAGTCCGCTACATAATTACAGTCAAATACATTTAACACACTTAGCACATAGGGACTCTTACCCTAACTTCCAGTGGCCTAACTCCTACCTAGCCATATTCATGTTTTATTCACTTACAATTGAACCTGTTAAATAAGCACGTTGACCACAGCAACATAAACTATCTTATTTGTCCTAGTTCCCCGATCTCATCACGACACTAAGCGTTTACGGTCATCCCATTCGTTAATCTTTTTAAGGGTTCTTCTTTCAATCACAAGCAATAATACCAACCTTACACACACCCAACCAACAGAAAAGCAAGTATTCAGACACTTAGCATATAAATCAACACGCATCACAAGAGTTCTTACAATTCAACAATGTACAAGTGTTATCCCGGTTCACAAGTCTTATCGTGGTTCTTAGTATCGATAGCAAACCAACCTAAACCTCATAACTGAGCATCTAGTCCCATAAAGTCTCATAACTCAACCTCACGACGATTACAAGTCTCAATTAATTGTAATTCCCTATATCGAGTCATATATTACATAGTTTATCATAAATCAACACCGAGTGCATATAATATCAAACACATATCAAAATGAGGATGAATGCAATGCATATGATATGTATGTATGCAATGGTCATATGTATCCGGTATACACACGCTGTTTCACGTGACCCATGAGGGACTCATGAGGTCCATATACCCATCCGGAATATCCTATCGGATACCTAATCTGTGGCTGAAGTATCATTATCATTCATCACTCTCATATCATATACCATATCCAACAACCGGCTTACCAAGCCTCTTCCAGCAGTAACTCAATAGTTCAAATGCCAATATAATATGTATGAATGAGTTAGATATGTGTACACATTGCAATCAGCATAAATAATACAACTAGCATTATAAGTTCCTTTTCAAGTATCAGACAAGATGTAGAGTGATGGATGTATAGCAAGTCAAATCAAGAATAGTAATATCACATGTGGCTACGAGTCCACTCAACACATAATTCCAGACATATTGAGTCACCCTTAGGAGACAATGTGATGAAAAAACACAAAAAACTCAAGTAATAGTGATAAGCCCAAGTAGTGGCGGCAAGCCTAGATAGTGGCAACAAGCCCAGATAACAGCAGTCAGAATTGTCCTAAGGATGAATTCCCCAAATCGCCCATGATCACAGTTATACACTGGTACCCACTTAAGTGTTCATCACAACTGCTAAGGTGGGACCCTCAAACATGTCAAATATCCCTAAATACTTATAACTACTATGTACTCCTACCGAAGTCTGTAAAAAGGAAAATCATAGCCTACCTCATTGCCTAGCAGGCGCCACGAACTCCCAGTACATGACATGCTTCTAGACGGTTATTGGATGACCATAACTTAACAAGCACGTAGATGTCCTAGGTTTACACACGTAAAGCCACATATAAGGCTACTTCTAACGGAATACACGCTATCTAACCCTGAAAATGAACCATTATTGACCATTAACTAACCCATCTACCTTAGTTCCATTATGTAATCAAAGCCTCCATTTTTATAAGAAAATATGTCCTCTTGATCTCATTTAAGAAGCTAGTTTCAAGTTCATGATTCCATAAAGTAGTGATTTCCTGTACCAATACATGCTTACAATTGGAGAATCCACCCTATGACTTGGGTTTTAGGCTACCAATTCACAGAATCAAGTTTTAAGGTTTTTAAACAAAAGAGTATCTCCTCCACCCAAGACCCACCATTAAAACTTGTACCAAAAGCTTTAAGAATCATAAATAGGCTTGAAGAATCTTACCCCAAGGAATTAAATGGATAAACTCTCAAAATATATGCCCTCACCGAGCCTCCAAGGAGCTAAAATGAGTTTGGGGAAATGAGGCTCGGAGTTGATGGTTTTGGCAATTAAGAAATTAGGTTTTTCCATCTCTGTCCCCCGGTGCGGACGTGATTGCACTGGCACGATACCACTCTTGCGAGAGGATTCTCTGCAAAAGCAGGATTATTAAATCTATGGACTTCTACCGATGCAGACGAAATATGCGCGGGAGTGGTCTTGTTGGGGCAGTGTGGTCTTCGCTGAGGTGGAGACTAGGTTTTCAAAAATTCTCAAGTTTAATAAATCTATTCCTTACTATGGCCAAGGGTCATTCTTACCTGTAAATTCTACGCGTACCCATATCGGTCAGTGCCGAGCGAGGGATATTTTAGGAATCAAGGTGAAAAGCTCATAATATCTTAACGAATCGTTACAATAGATACTAATTAAACCAACATTCATCCTCGGACGGAGAGTAGCGGAAATGAACTTCATAGAAATAAGGGTGTAGCCTCACGGGGATTCTTTCTAAGCACGTATGACGATAACCAGCATGATGTTGCACTTTATAACCAGGGCTATATGGTACCAACTCTGACTGCCAAGGTTATTCTCGTGGAGAGTAATCCAGACTAGTTACTAGAACTCATCTGCTATAATTATAACCCCTTTGAAAAAAATAGAACAGTTAGAAAGTTTAGGCTTGAAGCAATCGTAGCAAGGTGTATTCCTATCAATTATATAGTCGCAATTTACGTGACTCTGTTTAAATACCAGTACCATTGAGATTGTAAGATCATTCGTCCAAGCAGGATGGGTAAGTAGAATCTTCCTGGCAGAGCATACGGTATAATAGAATCAAGGTGATCTAGCACCTTATGAATAATGTATATACGAGTCGGTAGGTATATTTCCAAACTAGGCGGAACAATTGTTATACGGGAGGAAAAAATGATTTTAGGCAGACATCTCTTAACCAAGGACTTAGCACCGGTGCGCATATGCGGGCACGAGGAAACACATGCGCAATCAGCCAAATTTCACAAAGAGAGGTATGCGCAGGGGTAGAACATAACCTCACAGGGTCACACACGCGCCTATGTAATACCTGTCGCTGGGGTGAATTGACTATGGAGGTCAACCCCTCCCGGGGCCTATGCGCTCGCTGGGGCATATGACAGTCCATTGGGGCAGAACATCAGACTCCCAAGGGCCTCAAAACTGAAAAACTCCCCCCTTTCCCCACTTTACCCCAACGTTACACTCTCACTTCCTCTCTCCAAATCCCCGCATTCTCAACACTAAATCTCCCCCATTACTCTGAAGATTTCTCCCTGCTACCCCCAAATACTTCAATTTCCAAACTTACTCGGACTCAAAACCCACGGAACTATGAGAAATTAAAGCATGGAAGGCTTATTCGACCAAGACAAAACAACTCCAAGCTCTTTCACTCGATAAGTTCTTCGCAACCCCTCACAATACACATGAGTAAAATCGTATTATTGTGAATAAACAAACTTATTTTGTCGGTAATCGCATAGAGAGATTTTAGGGTTCGGGTGGCGGTTAATAGGGTTTGGAGTCAAACCTTCATAGATTTGTTGCAATAGTAGTTTAATAGAGGTACAATCATCTTGCATGTTCACCTAGGATAGAAATGGGGAGATTTTTCTGCCAAAAATGGCATAAGTTTTCAGGTCTGCGTGCTGGGGATGACGACCTCGCTTCGGCGAATTAGTTCCGTTGAAGCGGGTCCACTAAGGCGTTAAAATCTTTGTTGAAGCAAAAAACTGGTATTTTTGAAATACATCATTATAGCAGACATCCTTTTTCCAGAGCGGTCCCATTATAGTGGCACTGACTCCGCAGAAATTGGACAGTGATAGTCCAAAATAGTAGCTTCGCATAGGTCGGCTCGGGTCAATTTGTTTTTGGTTTTTTTGGCTTACTAGGCACATAATAACATAATGCATATGTCTCTATCACTAAACTGACTTGAGTCTGATTAATATAGGTAGAATTTGCTGAAATAGACCAAAATTTGATCGAGAATCTTGCCCAAACTTACAGACTCATCGACGAAGAACCCGCAACTGACTATGATATTGTTCGGTTCATGTCAAAAGATTTATTGTGAGAACCGTTACTATGCCAACCTGAGTGATAAGAAATTGCTGCTCGAGAGGGGTATGGATATAACTGGCACGGAGGAGCGTATTTCTAACTTTTATAACTGACTTATACAAATAGATTGGAATTGTCGTGCTCACATTCCCTGCCAAGCTAATGAGGATTGGGTAAGAGAGTTCTATGTCTATCTAAAATATGTGAGGCTGATAGAGCCTAATCTACAAAACAAAATCAAGGCATGATGGTAACAATCGGAGCTGAGGTGATAAACAATTTCTACGAGTTTCCGAACCATCCCTAGAGGCTATGGATGCCGAGAAGGCTTGTGGGAATGGGGCATGATTGGTGTCACATCTGGTGGCTGATGGGCATAGAAGAAATTTCACCTAGACCAACAAGAAATTCGGGATTAGCAACAAGTACTTTACTGCTCAAGAGGTGGCAGAACATCATCACTCATAGGGTACGTCCCTCGAAGAACAATTCTGAATACACATACGTTTGTGCCCTGATGATAGCTTGCATACTAGATTACATCCAGTGAATATGGGCCACCGCATTATACTGGAGTGGAAGGACTATCTGGAAAAGGATGGGTCGAGTCTGATATTCCCATAACTGATTATAGAGTTGTGTCGGAGGGCAGGAGTAATGGATAGCCTTGGCGATGACTAGATTGATCTTGATAGGGTCTTCCACCTTTTGAAAATGTCAGGAGTGGGTACTTTGGTGAAAAGTAAAAAGAGAAAGGTGGACTTGAACGTGAGCGGGGATGGTGATGCTGATGATGGGTCTCAGTGTCAGTCGCAGTAGCATCCACATGGGACCACTTGGTACCATGGGTTATCAATTGTAGAAAATTTGAGACTTGGTTATCGGACTTCTTATGCCTTCCACCGGGGCTAGCACTTTGGGTGTATGTACCGACTACTTCTTCTGAAATAAGATGAAACAATATCTGGAGTCATAGAATGTCCTTTAAACCTCAGTTGGTACTTTGGAGACGGTGTATAAGGACTTGGCCAGAGATCATGGTAATTTTTGCATGAGCTTTAAGAAAGTAAAGAAGAGGAGCAAGTCAAGAGGAAAACTTCTCGTGAAGGTGTGGAGAGGTATTAAGGGCTTGTTCAAATATTTGGATTACAAGGATCCCCTCTCGGTTGAATATGAACATGATGATGAGGACTACTCCTTTTTGCGCAAACCTGAGGATGGGACAACAGCAGCACCGAGGGAGGTGGCGAGGTGGCAAGCTCGAAGAGGCAATGTTGAGCTCGTGTTCAGTATTGGTTTCTAGCCCATGTTGGGCTTTATTTCAAAACAATTTAAATTTCTGGTGGTTGTAGGGTATTTGGATAACTTTTGGTTTTGTTTTGCTTGGTTTGGTGAATCCTTCAAAAAATTTGGGTATTCGTAGCTAGTCATTTATTTATGTCTTGGTGGTGGTTGTAGAATATTTAGGTATTTGGTGTGGCTAAATTATTTTGTTGGTTTCCTTTGATTTTGATTGCCATGATATAAGTTTATATGTGCACAGGTTGAATGAAAAATAGGGGCAAAACTCACTAGTTTCTGGCCAGTGATTTCACCGGTGCGGGACTGATCTTCGCTGAGGCAGACACGCTTCCGCGAGAATAACCTCGCATGGGTGAAAACATTACCGCAGACGCTAGTTCACCAAGGCGGGAAACGACCGTCGAGGCAATCTTTGGTCAATAACCGAGGTCACGCTTCTGTGGCTCCGCAGACGCGGACAAAAATGCGCTGAGGCGGAATGCCTGAACTAGAACAGAATTTTCAGACATAGGCAAGTAATCAAATTTTCTCAAATACCTCGAATACGATTTCCATGAACGATCCACTCCAATAGAGTATTAGAATCAGATACCAATTGGAATCGACTAGATACCGATTTGACTCAACCAGATATCAAATTGAACGAGATAGCACGATAGGATTAAAATAAGGGATTAGTTCCTAAAATGTCTTATAGCCTCTCGAGTATGGGTACGGATATCTACGTACCTATCTGTGAGACTCTACCAAACAATGTACTTGCACCTTGTGAGACCGGTGAACCTAAAACTCTGATACCAATTTCTCATGACCCAAAATCCCATTTGTACCGTGAGGGCGCCTACACTAATTCGTAAGAGAACCACTAGCCTTAATCATAAAAGACTCTTGAATATGAATGCGGAAGTAAAGAAATATACCTTTATACAACAAAATCCTTTTAAAAGCTACATGATTTGCCGAATAAAAGAATTACTTCCCAAGACCTGATGTCACTAGTACAAGGACACTATGATATAGAAATATATCATAATATAACAACGCCGCCCTAAATGAAAAGGGACGGCCTGACTAGATGGAGGCCAAGGCTATCAGAATGAATGGTATGCCTCATGCTCTCGTGCTCCAAGTTGCAACTTGAATAGACCGAGTACTTGCATCCACGTAAAAGATGCAGCAAGCGTATCATGAGTACACAACGTACCCTCATAGGCATCATAGGCCGACAATGATAAAAGTCACGTAATAGATATAAGTACCAAGTTGATTCTACAAATAGGTCATATTCCAATCCAGTATAATAGTTATTTACTTTACATTATCCACCGACTAACCCATAGAGCATACAGTTCACTCAACACAACCGAGTGAGATGATTTACATTCAGATACATAATTACAGTCAAATACATTAACACATTTAGCACAGAGGGACTCTTATCCTGACTCCCAGTAGCCTAACTCCTACCTAGCCATATTCATATTTTATTCACTTATGACCTAACCCGTTAGATAAGCACGTTGACCACAACCACATAAACTATCTTATTAGTCCTAGTTCCTCGGTTTCATCATGACACTAAGAGTTTATGGTCATGCCATTCACTTATCCTTTTAAGGGTTCTTCTTTCAATCACAAACAATAATGACACACACCCCAACCAATGGAAAAGCAAGTATTCAGACACGTAGCATATAAATCAACACGCATGACAGTTCTACAATTCAACAATGTACAAGTGTTATCCCAGTCACAAGTCTTATCGCGGTTCTTAGTACCATTAGCAAACCAACCTAAACCCCAGAACCAGACGTCTAGTCCCATTAAGTCTCACAAATCAACCTCACAATGATTACAAGTCGTAAATAATAATTCCTTGTATCGAGTCATAGATTACATAGTTTATCATAAATCAACACCTAGTACATACAACATCAAACACAGATAAAATGAGAATAAATGCAATGCATATGATATGTATGTATACAATGGCCATATGTGTTCGATATACACACGTTGCTACAGTAGCTGCTTTACGTGACTCATGAGGGACTCATGAGGTCCATATACTCATCCAAAATGTCCCATCGAATACCAGATCTATGGCTCAAGTGTCATTATCAGTCATCACTCTCATATCATATACCATATCCAACAACCGGCTTACCAAGCCTCTTCCAGCAGTAACTCAACAATTCAAATGTCAATATAATATGTATGAATGAGATGGATATATGTACACCATGCAATCTGCATAAATAATACAACCATCATTATAAGTTCTTTTTTATGTATCAGACAAGATGTAGAATGATGGATGCATCCCAAGTCCAATCAAGAATAGTAATATCACACGTGGCTACAAGTCCACTCAACACACAATTCCAGACATATTTAGTCACCCTTAGGGGACAACGTGATGAACAAATACAACACACTCAAGTAATGGTGACAAGCCCAAGTAGTGGCGGCAAGCCTAGATAGTGGCAACAAGCCCAGAGAATAGCAATCGAAATTGGCCTAAGGTCGAATTCCCCAAATCAATCATGATCAAAGTTATACACCGGTACCCACCCAAGCGTTCATCACAACTGCTCAGGTGGGGCCCTCAAACACGTCAAATACCCCCTAAATACTTATAATTACTATGTACTCCTACCGAAGTCTGTAAAAAGGTAAATCGTAGCCTACCTCATTGCCAAGAAGGCGCCACGAACTTCCAGTCCACGACTTACTTCTGGATGGTTATTGGATAACCATAACTCAATAAGCATATAGATGCCCTAGGTTTACACACGTAAAGTCACATATAAGGCTACTTCCAACGGAATACACGCTATCTAATCTTGAAAATGAACCATTGAAAAATCTATTTTGACCATTAACTAACCCATCTACCTTAGTTCCATTATGTAATAAACGCCTCTATTTTTATAAGAAATATGGGGGGTAGTATGGGATCCGTAGTCAGAGAGAAAAGCACTCGTTTGATTGAACACGTTGTCATTCAAATTTTACCTCTTATTATAGTGTGTGCTTCTGGGGGGGGGGGGCATGCAGGAAGGAAGTAATACGTCCTCTTGATCTCATTTAAGAAGCTAGTTTCAAGTTCAAGATTCCATAAAGTAGTGATTTCCTTTACCAATACATGCTTACAATTGGAGAATCCACCCTATGACTTGGGTTTTAGGCTAACAATTCATAGAATCAAGTTTTAAGGTTTTTAAACAAAAGAGTACATCCTCCACCCAAGACCCACCATTAAAACATGTACCAAAAGCTTTAAGAATCATAAATAGGATTGAAGAATCTTTCCCGAAGGCATTAAATGGAGAAACTCTCGAAACATCTTCCCCCACCGAGCCTCCAAAGAGCTGAAATGAGTTTAGAAAAATGTGGCTCGGAGTTGGGGGTTTTGGCAATTAAGAAACTAGGTCTGCCTAGCTTTGTCCGTCGGTGCCGATGTGATTGCGTTGGCGCGATACCATTCTTACGGGAGGATTCTCCGCAGAAGTGATATCATTAAGTATTTGGACTTCCGCCGAAGCGGACAAAATATGCACAAGAGTGGGCTCACGGGGGCGGTGCGGTCTTTGCTGAGGCGGAGACTGGGTTTTTGAAAATTCTCAAGTTTAAATAATCTATTCCTTATCGTGGCCAAGCGTCATTCTTACTCGTAAATTCTATGCCACCCATATCGGTGAGTGTCGAGAGAGGGATATTTTAGGAATCGAGGCAGAAAGCTCATAATGACCGAACGGGTCGTTATAGTCCACACACTCGAATAAAATTTAAATATATTTTAAGGACTCACATATAGAAAGAATTTACTCTCTCTCACAAAGAAAAGTCATGTCTCTCCCAAAGTCGTACCATAGGTTTTCCCGTAGTGTAAGACTCCACTAATCTAAGCCTGACAAATCTTGGATCAAGTAGGACTTTCCTAGGTTGTAATGTAGGCTAAGGGACAGGTAGAATATATTTAGGGAAATAGTGACTCCACCCTCCTAAGCACTTTAATTTAAGACAAGTTGTTCATTTTCGAGCGCATATTTCTCATTTTCCCCATTCAATTGCTCATTATACTAATGCATCACATGAATCCCTTTGTTTTTGACCCAACACATATAAATAATTTCACTAGCTAAGAACAAAATAGTTTTCTTTTTTTTCTCCACATTTTTTACTTCATTCTTTTATTTTTTTTATTATTTTTTTCAGCTAATGAAACTATTTTCCTTTAGCACTCAACAACTACCCATGTTCCCTACTTACTTCTTTCTAGTGCTTATTCTTGCAAATTAAGTGCTTTCGGAGTTAAAGGTTCAAAAAGAATCAATTAAGAATAAAAGGATATAGGCTTGTAATGTGGGTGCCAACGAAAAGTCTTATAGGCTCAAAAGGGCTGACGAGGGATATTGTTAACACTGATATACAAAAAGGATAAAAGTGTTAATCAAAGAAATGCCTATTTCATCTCCTAAATTTGCAACGACTTATGTATTTCGCTTTGACCACATACAGGGAAAGTTCTAGATTAACAAGGGACAACACAGATTATCATCTAACCTTCACTTCACACAGTGCACATGACCCACTTCAGACAGTTCAGTCATGACTCTCAAGCTAAAGCAATAGAGTACAGTCAATAAATATAATTCAAGGATAGGAGGTAATAATAAATGTCAAAAATCGAGCCTCAAGCGTAAAAAAATCACAAAAAATCTCAAGGCATCTGAAGAAGGTATACAATACACATGTTCATCCCTAAACCCCAACACTATAAAAAAAATATAATAAATAAAAATATTAAAGTTGGGTTGCCTCCCAACAAGCGCCTATTTAACGTCGCGGCACGATTAAAATCACTTTTTACCTCCATTTCAAATTTATGAATTGTACCCCCAGTTTTGATTCTGCTTTATGGGCGGTACAAATTGTTGTGAGCCTAAAATCAAATAATTCTGTATGCACTCTTTGGCTTTCAACCAAGGAGTATCTCCTTGCCTAGACGGCCTTGAAAATTTCAGAATATATGACTCATCTACCTCATTTTTTAATTTCTACATCGGCTTAGATGGATCAATTTTCATATCTCTTTATGAACACAATGTAGAAAAATGCTTGGAGTGAAGACCAATGCTCTCAAACTAAAAATTAAATTTATTTTTGACCTCATCTTCTTGACACAAACTAGAGTCAATTAAAATTGTATCTGTAAGGTCCTTGGTTGACTCTAGTATCACTTTTTCAACATTGACATCATTAAATTCTGATTGGTTAGGTTGTTGGTGTTCTACTTTAAACTCTTCTTGGCTACAATAGACATTATTAGCCTGTTGAGATGTAAAAGCTTCAACCAATTGATGCAATTGAGACTCCAACTTGTGAATAGTTGTCTCTTGCCTTTGTCTATGTAAATGTTTCTCATTATCTTTCTTCATAAGGCACTTTAACATATCATTGATCTCCTTTATATCAACATCTATTGGTTATTTGTTCCTATTAATTTCACATAAAAAAGTAGAACCATCGTAATAAAGGGTTGGGGAGAATAAGACATATAAGCACAACAATCAAAGTGGACATCTTGACCACCACACATTCCACACATAAGATTGAGTTGGTGCACATAACTTGACCCCATGAATATTTTGATAATTTTGCCACATGTGGTTTTCTCCCACAATATGCATAAGGACGATCAAAATTAAAATTACCAACACCTGAACTCCCATAATTCCAAGATGTCATGTTTTTTTCAAATAAACAACTAAATTAAAAATAAAATAAAATTTTCAAACTTAAAACGTAGAATATTTGCAACTACAACTAAACTGTTAGTTCCTCGGCAACAACGCCAAAATTTCATCACGCCCAACTGTAGTCCTAAAAAGGATAAGCGGTCGCTGCAAATATAATCTGGTCTAAAAGTCCAGAGTCGAATCCCACAGAGAACTAACGTTAGCTATAACTATTCAATATTACTAAGAAAATAAGTTCAAACAATATTTTAAATTATAAAGATTAAGATTTTTATTTCTATCTAATTAACTAAAAAATAATAAAGCAGAAAAAAGTATTAACTAATTGAGGAATGAGTTGAATTCAAGAATAAGGAGGCCTAGGGTTATGATTTCTCCAATCATCAGAATCCTTTTCACTACATTATTCATAATTTTGTCGATTTATTCTCTACAGATCGTGAGCATTCAATTTATCGTAAATCTCTCTCGAGCAATCACAATAATTTACTGGACGTATTCTCTCGAACTACTCTAGCTAGCAATTTCTCACTGCTCACAATGACCATGTCAAAGCTGCGTTATCTCTTATCCCACTTTTAAACCTGTCGTATTGATCTCGCATATACCTAGGGAGTGATGTTATTCAACAACTACCTAAATATGTATTATCTCTCGAGCAACACATAATAAATAGGAACAACTAATCAATGGCCATTCAATCAACTGAAATAAGAATGTAGTTGAACAAGTAAAAAATTCAACGGCTAAATTATATAAATACGTTACAAGAATTCATCCTACAAAAGATTCTATCAAAGCCCTAGAAAAGAAATCTAGCTACTCATAATATTATTTAAGAACATAGTATAGAATTCCATAGGAACAAGTAAAAGAATGGAAGAAAGTGAAACTCTACGGCGAATGAGTTGAATTCAAGAATAAGGAGGCCTAGGGTTATGATTTCTCCAATCATCGGAATCCTTCTCGCTACGTTATTCATAATTTTGCCGATTTATTCTCTACGGATCGTGAGCACTCAATTTATCGTAAATCTCTCTCGAGCAATCACAATAATTTACTGGACGTATTCTCTCGAACTACTCTAGCTAGCAATTTCTCACTGCTCACAATGACCATGTCAAAGCTGCGTTATCTCTAATCCCACTTTTAAACATGCCGTATTGATCTCTCATATACCAAGGGAGTGATATTATTCAACAACTACCTAAATATGTATTATCTCTCGAGCAACACATAATAAATAGGAACAGCTAATCAATGGCCATTCAATCAACTGAAATAAGAATGTAGTTGAACAAGTAAAAAATTCAATGGCTAAATTATATAAAAACATTACAAGAATTCATCCTACAAAAGATTCTATCAAAGCCCTAGAAAAGAAATCTAGCTACTCATAATATTATTTAAGAATATAGTATAGAATTCCATAGGAACAAGTAAAAGAATGGAAGAAAGTGAAACTCTACGGCGAATTTCCATTGCTTTCACTACAAGTGTGTTCTTGCCTCCCAGTCGCCTCCAAAGTACGGTCTCCTCTTCAAAAGACGTATTTTTTAGGGTTTAAATATAACCTAATGCGTGTAGGAGGTCTCCCTTGACAAGCCAAATTTGAAATATAAAAACTGGTCGAGCTCGTCTATGGGCTCATCTTGACGAGGATGTTGACGAGCCCTCTCAAATATGTTTTGGGCCTGGCTCATATATGGGTTCGCGTGGCGAGGAGGTTGACGAGTCCTCTCAGTCATGTTTTTGGTCTAGCTCGTCAACTTCCTTGCCATTTCTTCGTTTTGTTGATTTGCGCATAGCTGGTTCTCCTGGCTCGTCTTCCACGCTCGCTTGACTTGCGCTAAATTATTCTTTTTCAATCTGTTTTCATCCAACACACTTCCTACACACATAAAACACGTAATAAGCTCAAAGCAATATAATTCGTACTCAAATGGTGATAAAGGCAAAATAATGACTAAATGTATGCATTTTTGGCCGAACATCATATAGCTCTTTGATGTCTGATGTCTTTACAATGAAACGTGTAGTCCTATTTATACTTGGACTCATGGGTACACATTTCATGAATTATGCCCCTACTATTATTATTACATTAATGTTGTAATAATCAGACAATAAGGATGTCCATAAATGTCTTTAATGCTCTCTTGGAAGGTGTAAAAATGTGTTAGTAACGACCGCCCGTTAGGATTCGAATTAACCTCTTAAGTACATGTGGCTCTTAAGTGCCTCCGGTACAACGCTAGCACCTCCGGGGGAAATGAAGGCTGACCTGGAGCTGACTTATCTTCTCTGTCATGTGTCAGAATATAATTCATTCACATGTACGATACCAATTTTATCTCATACATCCTTGCTTTTAATGGTGCTATTTAAAATATAGCCATAATTTAGAATATATTTAAAATTTGGCCACTTCAGTGTTGCCTTTTCTTCTGCATTCTTCAATTTTTTTTAGTACAACCTTCTGCATTCTTCAATAACAATATTTGGTGATGGAATTAATATACAAAATATTGACATCTAAGGAAAAGCATGCAAAAATTTTGTAACTTTCAGACATTCACATTCGAAGAAGCGAATCTCTGCCAAAAAAAAAATTCAATGATGACTACATTTTAAAATCTTTTTGAGTTATAACTATATTTTTAATACATTGCAAATGATATTTATGTTTTGAATAATAGCTCCAAAGTTTCTAGAGAAAAATGCGAAATGAGCCAGGATTTCTTTTGTTATTTCAAGTACGAATAGTGACAAGTGGACGATCTCGGCGTGCTTCACGTTAAGTTACATTTAAATCCAGATATGCCACAATTCAACTCTAGCATATGGATAGGCTATTTAAATTTCTTATTCCAAAGTCTTAATCGCATTTAATAATCTTAGTCTAATAAGATAATGCAGGGCGAATTACTTTGCCTTGAGCTCCAAAGATAATGGTCTTAAACTACTGCCCACTCCACCGGTAAAGAATAAAAATTAGAGTAACTGTTATTATTCGACTAATTCTCATCAGGATCATAAATATTATACACGTGATATTTAGTATTTTTTTTAGTTTGAACACACCCTTAAGAAAATTACTCACCATTAAAAAGTAAGAAGTATTTTACTAACTTATTTATTATCAAATGCTTGTCTTTAATGATTTCTTGATTATGTAAAACTTCGCTTATTTATGTAAAGGTAAAATTAAAAGAAAATATTAGTATTTTCTTAATTTTGTGAAACACCACTTAATTTAAAACAAAATAAAAAGATAAAAACCAATTTATTTTGAAACTGAAGAGTAAAAAATGGAGGTTAATGGTACATAATCCAAGTAACCTTTCTAGTGATGCAGTTGCTATCTTTAATGTTCAAAGCAGTATTTTCGTAAAATCAGTTTATGTTTTTCTTTTAAAAAAAAAGCATAATGGAAAAATGGTATATCAAAAATAGATGAACCAGAAAATTTTCGAGCCCACAAATTTTTTGTGTGTCTTTAAGAAATCTAATCTCCTCACAGTTGCCAAGGTTAATGGATTAATTCCTCCCAGGATAGAACGGAAAACTATTCTGCGATAGTGGAAATGCAAATTGCAAAATTTAGCGAACTAAAATGGCGGCAACAAATCGCACGACTCTACGGTACTTTTGTTTTAGAAAACAAATGCAGAGAATTTAGAGGGGAGAAAGAATTCAAATCTTTTGTGTATTTGCATATCTCAAATCTGAGGCAATGCCTCTAAATTTATAGATAATGAAGGGTGAGATGAAGAGGTGCAATCCAAAAGGTGCCTCTTCCATTTTTCATTCACACATTTAAAAAAACTCAACAATCCCCACGTAAATGGGAAATGATCATATATTTAAAATCATGCATAAAACATTTGTGTGATTTGCAAGCAAGGATTAATCGCATCTGGATAAGTATATTTCCCTTTGAACTTTCCGTAGTGAACATATGTCGGATATGCTCGATCAATCGGTGATTTGATATCTTTGAACCGTCGAGCTTTGGTGTATACCTAGACAACCACATGCCACACAATTAACCCTTTAATCGTCTTTGTTTCTCATTGTTGTGTTCGTTTCAGCTATGAACCACGCCTAGTCTCGTAAATGCGTAGAGAATTGGCCTTACAGAATTCTCCTTGAAGCGGCTTACACTTCACACTTACATATGTGATTCCTAAACGTGTAATCCTATAGAAATACTATTTGATATACCATGTATCAAACTTAGAACCCATTAAAAAGCCTTAACGCTTTATCCTTGTTACTGAACATTGTCTTCATAATGAGAATGGATCAAAAAATTTGTTTGACAATGTTGAACCGTCAATCATAACTTTGTTTAATCTCCTTGAACCTAGATCTTGGGATCTCCAGTCTTCTAGGTAGAGTTACCACCATGTTGACTTGTCCTCGGCCATAGTCCCATTCTCTTAGATGATTTCTCAACCACCTCTCTAGCTAGGCCTTTTATAAGTGGACCCGACACATTATCCTTTGATTTTACACAGTCAATTGTGATAATTCTGCTAGAGGGTAGTTATCTAACGATATTATGTCTTCGTCGTATGTGACGAGATTTGCCGTTATACACAAAGCTCCCAACCCTTTCTATTGTCGATTTTTATCATTATCATCAACTGGTTCTTCGATTTATAGAATAATGAACTTATACGTTCAATGAACCATGTTGTCTTTTCAAATAGTTGTCTTTCAACAAACACATTTATGATGAAAATTTACAATCTTTCAAGTGACATTCGTTCACGAAATTAATGAAACTTACCTCTAATGAAAGACATATGATCAACCACATCAAATTTGTAGTTCGATCAACTAATCCTTAACAAGACATAACGAGTTATGTGAAAATTTCACTAGCTACCATATCAATACCACAATAACATATATTGTGGGGTTGACATAATAGAATAATGTCAATAAATTAATTTTTTTATTCTATAAAAAATCATTATCCTTTACTATTGGTGGAATATTCTATGAAAACACAATCAATGATTTCTGCTCCTATTTTTACCCTTTTAGGTTTAGAAACTTGCACTTTAGCCAAACACCCCCACACTTTGAAGTAATTTAAGTTGGACTTTCTTCCTTTTCATATAGGATATAATGTAATTGAGTATTCAGCTAGTCGTAAGGATAGCTTCCCCCCCCCCCCCCCCCCCACATTTCCGGGATAAATCAGAACTCATCAACAAAGCATTCAACATCTCTTTTAACTTTCTACCTACACCCTCATATTTGTAGAGCCAAAATTTCAACAAATCACAACGGGTAGAAAATGAAAAAAATAGTAAAGAAAGTATAACCCTAATTTAGTACTTTCTGCTTCCTATTTCATTGCTTTGATGCGATGACTTTCGCCATATCAAATTCAATGTTCCTATCAATTTCCGTTGATGAAATTGAATAGATCAAACAGACGACTTTCTTCTCTTCTCCAATAATATTCAATCTATTCCTCAACAATTATATATCCCACTTGCAAATTATAGGATTTCAAAATCAACACTATAATAAAGGAATATAAGTTTTACTTTTATTGAAAACATTCTAACGAAGATGTACATCTTCCTAAATCATCAAAGTATCATTTTACTAGGAATAAAATAGATCATTTGCACAGATCATCAAATGTAGAGATCCAACATGACCCAAATTTGAAATATCCTTTGATCCAAAAAATGATATATACATCTTATTTACATGATCTCAAGAATAATTTTCAAGTAATAATGTAAGCCTAATTCATGCATTACAATCTTAAAAATAATTTTCCACATCATGCTACTAAATTGTATATTAATTAATCAATTATGGTACGCAAATAGAATATACTTTGAGATCATCAAATAATAAATGCTTGCCTTAACATTTATAAAAAAAATGAATTTCATAGATCATAAAGGGCAGAAAATTAATAGACAAACAAAGTATAGAAAGTAAAACCTATTTTTATCACTTTCTTCATCCATGTATCTCTGCTTTGATGTTGTCCCTTTGACCACCTTCAACCGTTAAAAGATTGTCTCTTATTCATGATCAAGTCTGTTTTCAATTTTTCTAGAAATCAAATAGAACAATAAAATGAAAGATTTAAGGGTCTACACCCAATTTCATATGTTGGTTTATGGATATCAGTTATCCTTCTTTTGAAATGGAAATGCACACTTCTCAAAGTGTGACACCCATTTGAAGTGCCATTTCAAAGGCAATTCACAGATTCTCAATTTGAACTCGTGGTAGTCCTCTCGTAATGACATATCCAAAAGTAAAATGTTGTTTTTCCAATTGAAATTCAACTTCATCAATTGGCAACCGCAACTTCTTTTCCTTTCTTAACGATCAATATCCGTCATCCGTCCATTCACCATTGCAATAAATATTTTATCATAAATTCATATACTCCATCTCAAAAGCATTAGGAGTATTAATGTACACCATGTCATGATGCCATTTTGCCACGAAAAAATATTAACATTCATCGTTATGAAGAAAATTTTATGTGCCATGAATTCTTTGTGACCCGGCGAATATAACAACAGATTTTTAACTTCCATATGAGACAAATCATGAAGATTTTAATTTCAAAATAAGAGTAAAAAAATTCTTTCAATCTTTCAAAACTCCTTCACGTTAGACACATTTGCAATTATTTATGTCAAGTACTTTATTGGTTAAAAAATAGACTTTTCTTGACATCTAATGTTACAACAACTAGAACAACTCATTCTTTGTTTTCAAAATAAATAGCAGAAACAAAACATATCAGTAAGGGTTCCTTTTTCTTTAAATAAATTAACCCCCAAACATTATCTAGATTTATTCACTCCATGCACTAGGATGAATGATGAACCACATGAATTGATGTTAAACAATTAAGTTCGTTAGAGAATCACATGACACTTTCTGGTAGGATCAATATCATCCTTTCCCCACGGTAATTAGTAATAAAAAGATAAATTCACATGGAGTTAAAGAAAGACATGTTCGTTCTCACTTTAAAAATTCCAATCAAAAATTTACTTTCATCTCTTTCAGCTATTCATAACACAAAATGCAATGAAGATCCTTAAGATCATAATCTTTCTGTTCTCTTAACCAGAGAATAAAACTGCGAAGTTTTTATATCTTCAAACCAAATAATCTCTGACACAAACAAAATTAATAAAACGGTGAAGTTTTTATCTTTTTCAAACCGAATAAACAACAGTGAGAACCAACGAATATTTTATATCTTCAAACCAACAAAAGTAACTAAATCGGTAAAGTTTTATATTCTTTAAACCGAGTAGTAACTTGGAGTAAAAAATCATGCAAATTTTAATATTCAAACAGAGGAGTAAAAAATCGCAAAGGTTTTAGTCTCCAAAAGAAGTATATATATTTTTATTTGTGATAAGTATATATTCAAACAGTTTCTGATTATTTTTTTAAAAAAATAGAATGGGAAAACGTTATATCATAAATAGATGAATTAGAAAATTTCCGAGCCCACCAATTTCTTGTGTGTCCTTAAGAAATCTAATTCCCTCATGTGTGTCCTTAAGAAATCTAATTCCCTCACAGTTGTCAAGGTTAATGGATTAATTCCTCTCAGGATATAACAAAAAACTATTCTGCGATAGTGGCACTGCAAATTGAATAACTTCAGTGAACTCAAATGGCGACAGCAAATCACATGACTTTACGGTATTTTTGTTTTAAAAAATAACTACAGAGAATTTAGAGGGGACAAAAAAATCAGAATTTTGGTGTATTTTCATATCTCAAATCTGAGACAATGCCTTTTGAATTTATAGATAATAAAAGGATGAGATAAAGAGGTGCAATCCAAAAAATGTCTCTTTCATTTTCGATTTAGACCTTTGAAAAAAAACTCAACAGCTAGTACCTTTAGCTCTAATTAAGATAAAGTAATTTTAAATCTTAAAAGCAACAAAGGTTGGAAAACAGATTTTACAAGAAACATACTCCTATTCCAATATAAATTTCACAAAAGAATATAAAACTATTCTAAGCATACTATTTCTTTTGTAAACTTATATTCTCAAAATTTTCCCAAAACCAACTGAATATTTCTAAAAATTTAAATCAACCGCCAGTCTTTATTTTTTGCTTACAACATACTCTACTAATATTTTTTAGAGTATACGTGTCTAAGACACCTCAAGCGGCTCCAACTGGTAAGTAGGACAAAGCCCATTCACATGTCCTTCGACAAATAGCGATTATCCAGATAATTGATCAAGGTCTATTCATCGTTTCAAAAGTAATTAAATTAAGATAAAATAACTACACAGAAATTTACTTTCTTCTTCTTCTCCCCTCTAATTTTGATTGTTTGATAACTGATTATAACATGTTCGATAATTTTTGTATAATTAGTTGGCCAAATTCATATACGGCCTCCTGAACTTGTCAAAATTTTTATTTTAATATCTGAATTAGGCGTAACATCAATTGAACGTTTATACTACTCAAAATATCTATCTATTAAATATATTTTTTAATTTAGTATAAAAAAGCCATGTGTGTTACCAAGTGCATATTATATGGAAAAATAATCAATTAATAATAATAGAAAATTGATAAGTAGCAAGCAAGAATTGGTGCATGATTGCCCCCAGGGGCACAGGCGAGTTGGTAAGTGGCAAGGTGATTGGGGTACAATCACTCCGACGTCGCGGGTTCGAATCCGTGAGGTGACAGTCTTCGCTGAAATATTACAAGAGTTGTTGCTGGGTTCGTGTCCCGTTGGTCCTCTCCCTTGCAGGGCTGGCACTCACGCATATCCCTCGATTTACATCTCACCTGGCCAAGGGCCTCTGATACAGGTGAGGGATTTCGCGGGACTTTCCCCTTCACAAAGAATTGGTGCATGATTTGTACTTTTTTTTTTGGAAATTGGGGCTGACAGGAAAAAGAGTTTATTACACTTCGAATAAAAGTAGAGGGGGTTATATGGCCCACTAAAATTTAAATGTTCTTCTTAAAGGAAAAAAGTGACAAGTCTAAAAGAAACAATTATGTATTATCCCTTTCTTTTATGGGAAAACTACATTTACTGCTCCTAAAATCCAAATTATTTACGCGTCTGTGCCCCCTTGTGAACTATTTACAGGAAATTTTCTTGCGGCAAATTTTTTTGTACCTGAGATATCATTTAATGGATTTAGGTGGGTACTCGGCAGTCATGTGTTCTCATGATGGAAAACTACAACATTTTATCCAACGTCCTTGTGTGTAGTTATTTTTTTATTTCTATTATGTCTTTTTTTTGTCTTTTTGTTTTTCTTTTCAAAAATACAAAAACAACAAATATCAAAGTATTAACTAATTATTTTCAGACTAATAATAATATTAAAAAAATTAAAGAATTAAACTACAAAATAAGTAATTAAGAAAACACTAAAGTCACTAGCTTATTTACTAAAACTAAATTAATAGAAAATATATTTCTTTAATTATTTCTCTTTGGAAACAAAATCAAAATATATATAAAAAATATGACTCTATTTTTTTATATATTATCTTGATAAAATTATATAAAACTTAAAATATCAAAATAAGCTTAAACTTTATTTGTTGTATTTTCTTATAATTTTTTTATTATGTTTGGGCCAATCATTCATGATACCCTGTTGGTATATGATATATACTATGTGAGTATCATAGAGAATTAAGTTGTGTTTTTTCTTGAAGGAATAAATCAACGATCTATTCAAAGAGAGTCCTTTATGATATTATCACGGTATATAAATCTATGCAATGATATTATGGAGAATTGAGAAATGTCATATAAGGAATGAATTAGTCTTCCATGATACCACCTGCGTAGATTTATATACCATAATAGTATCATGAAGGACTCTCTTTGAATAACTGGAGCATTCATTCATGATACAATCATGATATATACAGTCCTTCATGATACCATCATGGTATATGTAGTCCTTCGTGATACCATCTCAGTATATGGTATTTACCATGATAGTATCATGCAAGACTGTTGATACATGTGAACGACTTAAGAAGTCCTTCATGATACCATCTGCGTAGATTTATATATCATAATGGTATCATGTAGGACACTCTTTGAATAACTGAAGCAGACATTCATGATACCATCATGGTATATGCAGTCTTTCATGATACCATCTCAGAATATGGTATATACCATGAGTATCATGCAAGAATGTTGACACATGTGAAGGACTTAAGAAGTCCTACATGATACCAACTCAGTATATTTTTATACAATGATGGTATCATGGAGGATTTTGAACTATTGCATTCAAGGACTTCAACAATCCTTCATGATACCATATGAGTATATGATATACCATGTAGGTATACTAGAGGATTGAGTAGTATTTTTTTAACGAATGAATCAACTTTCTATGATACCTTGTTGGTATATGATATATACTATGTGGGTATCAGAAAGAACTGAGTTGTGTTTTTCTTGAATGAATGAATCAATCTTTTATGATACTCTGTCAGTATATGATATATATCATGTTTGTATCATAGAAGAATGTGTGTTTTTCTTCAAAGAATGAACCATCAGTCTTGTGTGATATCATGTGGTATCATAGTATAGTGCAACATTATACTTAAACTGTTATTGAAAAAGGAACAAGTAATAAAGAAATAAAAAATAAGAAAATGAAAAAGAAAGAAATTAGAATTAAATATAAAATCAGATTATGGTGAAAAATAAATAAAATATAGTATGAAAAAAATAAATGAACAAAAAAGGAGAAAAAGAAAGAAAAAGAAAGAAAAGAAGATAAGAAGAAGAGAAATTAAAGAAAAAAGAGATAATTAAATAGAAACGAAGAAATAAAGAATTAAAAAGGAAAGAAAATAAAAAAAAAGAAATGAAAGGAGCTAGAATTAAATATGGAATTAGATTATGGTGAAAAAAGTACTATGATTTGAAAAAAAAAAATGAAACAAAAAAGAAGAAAAAAGGGGGAAAAAAAAGGAAAAATAGGAGAAAAGAAGAGAAATAAAGAAAAGAAGAAAAAAGAGATAATTAACTAAAAAAATGACTGGGGTACTAAGGATAAATAGCTTTGGGGTATGAAAAGTAAAGAGGTCATGTAAGGATAAATAGTTTGATTTTAGAGGTATTAATGTAGTTTCCCTTTCTTTTATCGGTCTTGCTGCTCCATAATATGAAGAGGTTGAAATATATCCAGAACAATTGGATCAAATTGAAGTATTAAAAAAATAAAGAACATTAAAGAAAGCATGTACCCATATAGCATAATAAAAATGTGGTATGCTAAAAAAATGTGGTAAAATTGTTATATATTGACATGTAATATAAATAGAATTTGAGGAAAGATTTGTTTCACAAGTTTAGCTTCGATAACAAAGGCCACTTTCAAAAAAATTATTTCCAAAAATAACAAAGTTAATAATTAAATCAAATTAAGGGAGGTGAGCGTAATATCGCAAATAATAAAAAAATGTAAATTGTGTAGCAAGATTGAAACCTCCATATCAAGCAATTTCATCCTTGATCATGTGGCAAATATGAAAGAGTAGGAATACTAGGAGACATGGAGGAACATTGTCTTTTAATAAAGTGATACATGAGATTAATAGACACGTGTTCATGCTTGCACATAGTATATATCCTTGTAAACAGGTGACTTGAAAGCCTCCATGGATTGATTATTATAGATGCAATACATATGGAGCTTCAAGAGGAAATTCAGGACCTAGTTCAGTAGCTTTTTGTGTGAGAAATAACATAGGAGATTTCATTTATGCAAAGACAAGAACAGTACCTGATACTACTAATCTAATTGCAGAAGTAGTAACACTTGAGGAGGGGATTAAGTATTGTGTCTCACATCATCTGTTGCCACTGATAATAGAAACAAATTCACTCACTATGCAGAAGATATTGGATGGCATATGAGAGGTGCCTTGGAGTATTGCTTTAATAGTCAGAAGCATTTAATATTGGATGAATGACAAAGAAGTTACGGTGCATGTTGAGAGAAGGAAACTGTGTAGCAGATTATTTCACTAACTTGATTTTTTGATTTTGCAGGTACAATACAATATGCACAGTTTCATGATATTCCATCTAAGGAAAGAAAATTGATCTAACATAGATAAAAGTCAAACTCCAAATCTTATCTTTCAACAGTCATAACTTCAACAGTAATCTATGAGGAGAAGAAGCATGCAAGGGAGGGACTAAAATTGAAAATAACATTGATTTTAGTGTGTGGTATTAATTATGGTTCATTCTGCTGAAAACAATATTATTTCTGATTTCGAAACTCTACAAGAAATATACATATCTTTGGAGAAATCAGAAGGACATATTCTCTAATGTTGCAACCTCTAAGGGATGTATCATAAGTTATTCTAGCTGAGTTCATATGTTAACATTACTACAAGTGGAATCACCTACATTCATGATACTCTGAAGATGTCTTCAAGAGATTTGATCCATCTAGCTCTTTTATCACTGCTTTTAGATAGGTTTTTTTTCTGCAATTTCTTCCGTAAAAATTTATTCTCCTTCACGATATTCACTCCAAGCTAATTTAAAGATTCAATCTTGAACTAGTAATTAATGATTTTAGTATTACTATTTATTTCTTGCGGACATAACTAATTTTTTTCTCCAAGCTAATGAAAAGTGCGATCTTTAACTAGTGATTATTTTATGATGGTGAGTTAATACACTTACCTATTTCCTTTTTGTTAGTTAATGATCCACAATTTTTTCTTTTCTACTACTCATACTAGGACTAGTATTTCATCCACATCCAAAAGGAGTTTGTTAGTTCGAAAACTCCAAATATATATTATTCACATAATAGCCAAAGCAACATAGTATCTTTTATATCTGAAATTGCGTTTATAGTTTCTTATATACACGTAGCTTTCCTCCGTTTAGCACATTTTACACGTCTCCACTCTTTCTTTACCATTGCAACCTTTTTGTTTTTATACTTGTTCAAAGACTCCACCTTTTCCCCATATTCTTCTCCTAATTACTCAATAAAGTTACCTCAGAGAGTAGAATATTGCTAGATCATTAATATATATGATCTGGGTGTCATCAAGATTTGATTTTTCATGTATATTGTAGCTGCAAGGGATTGAATTTTGACTTTTCTTGATCTGGGTCATCTTTATTTGGTGAAGATGAAGGAAAAGATGGGGTTTTTAGTGTGTGTATGGTTTGTGTTGTGTGGTTGTTGTTTTGGTAGATTTGTGGTGGAGAAGAACAGCTTGAGAGTAACATCACCAGAGTCAATCAAAGATGTGTATGAGTGTGCAATTGGTAACTTTGGGGTTCCACAGTATGGAGGAACCATTGGTGGTATTGTTATGTATCCAAAAGCTAATCAAAAATCATGCAAGGATTTTGCTGATTTTGATATCTCCTTCAAATCTAAGCCTGGGGGTATGCCTGTCTTCCTTCTTGTTGATAGAGGAGGTAAAGTTTCTATTGCCTTTGAATTGCATTGCTACTTGCTTTTAAGTTTTAATATTGGGATTCCTGCTAATTCAGTTAAGAACTTCAATATCTGCTTACATAATAGGAAGAGGAAAGAAAGGATTCATGTATGTGTATCTAATTTTAGTCTTTTGCTTCTTGATTTTATTATCAGATGTATACCCTGTTACTAGAACATGACAATTACTGCTGCCTGTTTAGGGAAGAATTTCCTTTACTTTTCTTTTTTTCCTGAAAATTCAAGAACAGGACAAGCCTAACCCCAGAAGAGAAAAGGAGAACTTGTTGCTAGGTGTTTGCTGATATTACGATATTTCACTCACTGTTTTGTAGAATTGCAAGCTATTGCTCAGAGAAACATAATTCAGATGCCTTTTGAAGCTAAATATTGTAATGCAGCTGTGAGCATGGATTTATTTGGCTGTTGCACTAAACAATTGGGAGTATTATTTATGAACGATTTCTGTATTTGGAGTGGTTTTGCTTGTAAACTTACTGTTACAGCTTCATGTTGAAACAAACTTGCACAATGTATCCACTTATGTTAACTTGTTAGAGTATATAGCATTTATCGTCACGGATGATTTAAAAGCTTGGATAAACTGTGTACATCTAACTCATGCTTTCTTGTTCTTTGTTGGTGCATGTGCTGGCAGATTGCTATTTCACACTGAAGGCTTGGAATGCTCAGAAAGCTGGAGCAGGCGCTATTCTTGTTGCTGATGACCGTGTTGAACCTTTAATTACCATGGATACCCCCGAGGAAGAGGACTCACAGGCAGATTATTTGCAAAATATAACTATTCCATCGGCTTTAATTAGCAAATCTCTTGGGGATAGCATCAAGAAGCAACTATCTAAAGGGGAGATGGTTAACATAAACCTCGATTGGAGAGAGGCTCTTCCACATCCTGACGAGCGAGTGGAGTATGAATTTTGGACCAATAGTAATGATGAGTGTGGCCCCAAGTGTGAAAGCCAAAGAGAGTTTGTCAAAAACTTCAAGGGGGCTGCCCAGATACTTGAGCAGAAAGGTTATACGCAGTTTACTCCCCATTACATAACTTGGTATTGCCCGGAGGCTTTTATTTTGAGCAAGCAATGCAAGTCTCAGTGCATCAACAATGGAAGATACTGTGCTCCAGACCCTGAGCAAGACTTCAGTAAAGGTTATGATGGGAAGGATGTTGTTTTGCAAAATTTACGGCAAGCTTGTTTTTTTAAGGTTGCCAATGAAAGTGGAAAACCCTGGTTGTGGTGGGATTATGCCACTGACTTTGCAATACGGTGTCCAATGAAAGAGAAGAAATACACCAAAGAATGTGCAGATCAAGTAATCAAGTCACTTGGTAGGTTGGAGTTTCTCTCCTTTCATATTTCTGCTGGTGTTTTCACTTTATGCACATCATTGCTTTACTATTGTACATTTGGTGTTGATGATGCCATAAGTTTAGCAGAATCTATATTTTCCTCTCTTGTAAGAAATACCCCAAACAAGAAAATTCGTATAGTTTTGTTTAACTTGGTCTCATATATTTATTTTCCTGCTTGAGCTTAGATGGATTTGTTTGGCTGCAGTTAGTCTAACTTCTTTCTTCTTTCATGCTATTTTAGTTTTAATATTGATAGTTTAATTGACCGGTATGTGGGACAGGACGACCAGTTGCATTCGGGAGGTAGCTAGAGAAGTGCTAGGGGCTTCGCGGGGTAACAGTGGTGGGCATCGAGGGGAGTGGTGGTGGAATGATAAAGTTCAAGAGAAGGTGGAAGCGAAGAAAGTAGCGTATGCGAAATTGGTAGAAAGCGAGGCTGAGGTGGAGAAGTGGACGAATAAGGAACGGTATAAGATGGCGAGGAAGGAGGCAAAGCTAGCAGCTATGGCAACGAAAACAGCAGCTTTTGAACGTCTGTATGTGGAATTAGAGGAGAAAGACGGGGATAAGTTGTACAGACTAGCCAAGGCAAGAGAGAGGAGGGCTCGTGACTTGGATCACGTGAGGTGCATCAAGGACGAGGACGACAAAGTATTGGTGGAGGAAGCGCATATTAGGCGGAAGTGGCAGTCTTACTTTATAGAGACATTGTGTTGAGAGATCTGGAGCATTCTGGTAGGTACCGGAATTTTGAGTATTGTAGAAGCGTCAAGGTTGAGTAGGTTAAGGGTGTTGTTCGCAGGATGCGCAGGGTACGAGTGATCGGGCCTGATGAGATCCTAGTTGAATTTTGGAAGAGCGCAGGAAGGGTAGGTTTGGAGTGGTTGACTGAGTTGTTTAACTTCATTTTTAAGACGGCAAGAATGCCCAAAGAATGGAGGTGGAGTACAATGATTCCCTTGTACAAAAACAAATGTGATATCCAGAGTTGCAACAACTATAGGGGTATCAAGCTGTTGAGCCACACTATGAAAGCTTGGAAAAAGGTCGTGGAGATGAGGGTAAGGAGAGGGGTGTCTATTTTTGAGAACCAGTTTGGATTCATACCGGGGTGTTCGACTATTGAAGCCATTTATCTTGATGGAGAGGTTGATGGAGAGGTTGATGGAGAGGTTGATGAGGTTGATGGATTAGTATAGGGAATGGAAGAGAGACTTACATATGGTTTTTACCGACCTCGAGAATGCATACGACAAAGTCCCTATGAAGGTTTTATGGAGATGTTTGAAGGTTAGAGGTGTACCTGTGGCGTACACTAGGGCGATCAAAGATATGTATGATGGTGTTAAGACTAGGGTACAGACAATAGGAGGAGACTTGGAGCACTTTCCAGTGCTAATGGGGCTGCACCAGGGATCAGCTTTTAGCCCATTCCTATTTGTCTTGGTGATGGACGGACTGACGCGATAAATCCAAGGGGAGGTACCATGGTGTATGTTATTCGCAGACGACATAGTCCTGATGGATGAGACTCGCAGTGGAGTGAACGCCAAGCTGGAGGTTTGGAGACAGACTCTGGAGTCTAAAGGGTTCAGGTGGAGTAAGACCACTACATAATATTTGGAGTGCAAGTTCAGCAACGGGAGCGATCCTGAGACAACCGTGGAGGTGAGGCTTGATACTCAGGTCATTCCAAAGAAAGGAAGCTTCAAGTACCTATGGTCTATTATCCAAGGAAATAGAGAGATTGATGACGATGTCACACATCGTATTGGGACAGAGCGGATGTAATGGAGGCTTGCATCTGGAGTTTTGTACTACAAAAAGGTGCCACCAAAACCTAAAGGCAAGTTCTATAGGGTGGTGGTTAAACCGACTATGTTGTATAGGGGCGAGTGTTGGCCAGTCAAGACTTCACACATACAAAAGATGAAAGTTGTGGAGATGAGGATGCTGAGATGGAGTTGTGGGCATGCAAGGAGAGAGAGAATTAGAAATGATGATATCCAGAACAAAGTAGGAGTGGCCTCGGTGGAGGATGAGATGCGGGAAGCGAGGTTAAGATGGTTCGGGCATGTGCAGAGAAGAGACATAGATGCCCCAGTGCGGAGGTGTGTGAGGTTTACTATGGACGGGTTCAAGAGGGTAGAGGTAGGCCGAAGAAGTATTGAAGAGAGGTGATTAGACGAGATATGACGCAAGTGCAACTTACTGAGGACATGACCTTAGATAGGGGGTTGTGGAGGACACAGATTAGGGTAGAAGTGTAGTAGGTAGTCGAGCGTAGTCCTACTTACGCTTACAAAATGATAGTTGTAGTGATATTACTGTAGGCCCAATTAGCCTATCACACTTATAGGTGCAGTATTGCTTTATAGTCCCTGTAGTTTGATTTCTGCTGCTATGTGTTCTTTAGTGTAATTTGTTTATCTTATTTAGCTGCGTTAGTTACTGCTTCCTTTTGTTAGAATGCACATGTTCATACTGTTTTAATTTCTTGTCTGACCGTTTCTCATGTTTTGCTTGTGATTATGCTTTGTCTTGAGACAAGGGTCTCCCGGAAACAGCCGCTCTACCTACCAAGGTAGAGCTAGTGTCTGCGTACACTCTACCCTTCTCGGACCCCACGTTGTGGGACTTCACGGGGTATGTTGTTGTTGTATTGATAGTTTAATTGACAATATTCTACAAGAATTTTCCGCATGATAATGAGAAATCCCGATAGCACGTAATGGTTTTTTCTATGTGCTTTTATACTAATTCCTTTACTTAACCGTTCAAGTATCAGAAATGGGCCAAATAATCACCCTCCATGTTTTCTCTCTGGAGCTAAGGTCTAAGTTGTGCATGGCTATACGGATTTTCCCCTTGTTATATGGTTCTCGTGGTTTAATTAATACTCTTTGCTCTTTATAGGAGTGTGAAATGATGTCTTGAATTTTCCTTTCTCTTTCAATGGACTCTGCAGGATTTGACGTCAAACGGATCGAAAAATGTGTTGGAGATCCTGAAGCAGATACTGACAACCCTGTTCTAAAGGCTGAACAGGACACCCAGGTGTGTGTCCTACTGAAGTGATAGAACAGATGTTTTTTATTGCCTCTGGGACTTTGTTGAATTGAATTTGCACTTTTTACATTGCTTCTTTCAGATAGGTAAGGGTGCTCGTGGGGATGTGACTATCTTGCCAACTCTCGTCATAAACAATAGACAGTACAGAGGTATACCTTGTTTTATTTACAGTCGAAGTGTGTTTGACTTAAACAGAAAGAAATCTTATTTTGAAGTATTTATCTTCATCTTAGGTAAGCTGGACAAGGGAGCAGTCCTCAAGGCAATTTGTTCAGGTTTTGAGGAGACAACTGAGCCTGCAATTTGTTTAACTGAAGGTCATTTTCTTTGATATTTTCTTCTGCCTGAAGGCTTAATAATTATTTGGTATCAGTTTCTTGCTGCTTGTGACTTTTCTTTATGGGACAAAGGACTGAAAGAGATGTCTCTTACTGGTGGGATCTTCCTCAGTTCTTTTTTGTATCTCCAATGGTGTTGAATCATTATCTTGGTTGCAAAGAATGGTGAAAATATAAGAAGTTTTGCTTATCTTCTCAAAGGGAAAATAAAATATAAGAAGTTGGAGAAAATTATCGGTATAAATTCTTGCAGATACTTTTGGCTACCCGACATATTCCAACACTTAATTTGTTGAGATAAAAACTACATTAGCTACATCAAATTCGGAATATTCCATTGGAACATGTTTCAAGGACCAGCTAGCTGTAGTTTTACGCGTTCTTCCAACAAGGTGGTATTTAAAAGTTGTTTTAATACTTGCTTTGCAGAAATAGAAACAAATGAATGCTTACAGTCAAATGGTGGGTGCTGGCAGGACAAGGCTTCTAACATTACCGCGTGCCGGGTAGAGTTATTTTTCAATAGACTGCTTATATGTGAAACCTATTTTGCCAAGTTCCAGTTTTATTTGCTTCTAGTTCAATTTCTAATCCATGTACAAAATTGTGATGCAGGATACTTTCCGTGGTAGAGTATGTGAATGTCCAGTAGTTCAGGGAGTAAAATTTGTTGGTGATGGTTATACTCACTGTGAAGGTAAGTTTTCATCCACTAATTGTCATCATTTTTCTCACACAACAATTTGTCATTGTTGTGATGCATGCATGTTGCCTTAATCTTCTGAGCTTGTGGTTTGACAGCATCTGGAGCATTGCGATGTGAAATAAACAATGGAGGCTGTTGGAAGGGAACCCAAAATGGCAGGGCATATTCTGCTTGCATTGTAAGAGGCTTTATTCAAGCATGATTAACGTTGCCTTTTGAACTGTTCTCCATAGCAATTCTCAGTCTTTTGTGGGAGGCCCTAAGCGCCTTCCTTTCTTCTGGTTCTTACTTGAGCAGTTATTCAAAGTTAAAGATTTCTTGCTTCTTGGGTTCATTAGGCATTTATCACAAATGACTTTCTGTAGATAGAGGCTTTATATATCATATCCTTTTTTTTGTTAGGACGATCACACAAAGGGTTGCAAATGTCCACCAGGATTCAGAGGGGATGGAGTTAACAGTTGTGAGGGTATGTAGAATTTGTTCACTATGTATCAGTCCATCGACATATATTGTTCTCGAGAGCATTTCAGCATTTAATTCTTTATTTACTTGAGATTTGGATTCTGACTCTGTTTAGTTGCCCCAAAAATATGTATACCTCTCTCTCTAAGAGACCAAATCTTTTAACTTCCTGCCGTAGGAACACATTAATGTGTATATACCATCGAGGTTAGAGTCGGAATAGTGTTTCTCTCTGTTTCATAACAATTAATGTTGTGTCTCTTAAAGTTCGTCTTCAATTTTGACCCTTTTTCAGATATTGATGAATGCAAGGAGAAGCTTGCTTGCCAGTGTGCTGAGTGCAAATGCAAGAACACTTGGGGTAGTTATGATTGCAGTTGCAGCGGCAATTCACTATACATGCATGAACATGACACGTGTATAAGTAAGTGCGAGAAGCTGTCAATTTGATGAAAATATGCTTGTAGTGATAGACATAGGGTTTATTATTTACTTGGCTTTGGTGAAGGTAGATACGTTTTCATAATATGATGTTTCTTTATAATAGGTAAGTTTTTATAATATGATGTTTGTGATATTAGCATGATTTAGCTTATTTAAATGTATAGAGTTTTGCCAACGGATACTAAAGACATTGATCTACTTCATTTCAAAGTTGCATGTCTGTCGGTGTCTTCTGCGACTAAGTTTTGTTGGAACAATTGCAGGCAAAGATGCCAAGTCAGAGTTCAGCTGGGGCCTTGTTCAGACTATCATCTTGGGTTTGGCTTTTGCTGGGGTTGCAGGATATGCTGTGTACAAGTACAGGATCCGGGTATGTCATCGTACAATGTTCTTAATTTCATCAAAGACAGACAACTGTCACCTGTTGAAAACACAATACAAAGCATTTGAAATGTTATGCTGGTGCTAATTGACCAGTTTTTTCATGGTAATTAACGAATGATCTTCAGAAGTAATGCCTGTTAGAAAAAGTGATTTGGGAATATGAAAATTAACTAATGCTCCTAGACAAGCCAAATCTCCTTGGATGCTTTTCCTTTTGGATTTTGCATTTGAGTTACCTGTTGAATTTTTTTATCCTTAAATATAGTTGATGGGAAGGCCATTAAGTTTCTTTTGCGTTACCATAAGTTCACCTGAGTCTTTACGTGAAAAAAATCTCTAGAATGAGATATGCCAAATGATCCTAGAGTCAAAAGCTTTCAAGTTAAGCAAGACTAAGACAGAGTACATAGAGTGCAAGGTTTCAAGTTAAGCAGAACTAAGACAGAGTACATAGAGTGCAAGGTTTCAAGTTAAGCAGAACTAAGACAGAGTACATAGAGTGCAAGGTTTCAAGTTAAGCAGAACTAAGACAGAGTACATAGAGTGCAAGTTCAGTGATGTGACGTATGAGGGGGAGGTGGAAGGGAAGATTGAGGCACTAGTCATATCTAAGAGGGACAACTTCAAGTATCTTGGTTCCATAATTCAAGGAGATGGGGAAATTGATGTTGATGTCGCACACCGTATTGGGATGAGGTGGGCGAAATGGAGGATCGCCTCTGAGGTACTGTGAGATAAAAAAGTGTCAAAGTGGTGGTTAGATCAGCACTATTGTATAAGCAGAGTGTTGGCCAATCAAGTTCAGAAGATGAATGTAGTGTAGATGCGGATGCTCAGATGGATGTGTGGGCTAGGAGGGATGTGATTAAGAACGAAGTTATACGGGCAAGATGGAAGTGGCCTCAGTGGCGGACAAGATGAGGGAAGCGAGACTGAGATGGTTCGGATATGTGAAGAGATGTGAGGATGCGCTAGTGAGGAGGTGTGAGAGGCTGACTATGCAGGAGTTAAGAGAGGCTGAGGTAGGCCAGGTGATTAGACACGACATGACATAGCTCCAGTTGACTAAGGACATGATCTTAGATAAGAAAGTATAGAGGTCGAGGATTAGGATAGATGGTTAGTAGGTAATATAGGGTTATCGTACTTGTAGTTGTATGATTTAGGTCGTCGCGTATTTTTTTCTTTCTTTAATGTGCATTGATATCTGTTACTACTGTATTTGTTTTGTACATTTGTTATCTTATTGTCTCTTTTTCTTTCCTATATTCATGCATCGGGTACATTTCTTTTGAGTCGAGGGTCTATCAGAAACAACCTCTCTATCCCGTAAAGGTAGATGTAAAGTCTGCATAAATCCTATCCTCCCGGATCCCACTTGTGGGATTACACTGGGTATGCTGTTGAGATGTGTCAAATCCCACCATATTAATAAAGCAAGAAAGTTAAGAACTTCTGGAATAGATATCAGAGTAAAACTTCTTTTGGAGTGGGATGTCTTTCTTTGATTCTCAGAGAGGTGTTTAAAGGTTTCTTTCTGATGTCATATTTCTCTCCGATCACCATCTTTGGGACAGATTCGTCTTTTCTTGTCCTGCGGTTTTTGCCTTTCTTGGAATTAGCATGAGATCCATTGGCATGTAGATAGAGATACATGGCTCCCAGATTCTATACAGTTTTCTTTTATCTAGTTTCTTGTTCAATGTTGCTTTCACCTTTTCATTAAATCCTGAAACCTTGCATGTGCAGAGATACATGGACTCAGAGATTCGCGCCATCATGGCCCAATATATGCCTTTGGATCAAGGAGAGGGGGCTAATCATGTTTCCCACGGGAACGTCTAATGATAGATCATTGCTGAAGAATGATGATGGCCTGGGTAGAATGCAGCCTCTACTGGATGTCTGCCACCAGTTTCTCTATTTAGTTAGCCTAGAGTTCTTTGTGATTATGCCATTCCTCTAGAACACTCTTCTCTCTCGTCGTCTAAACAAGTTAGATCTTATTTATGTACATGTATGTCCAAACAATACACATAAACCCAATAATAGGAATATTTTCCTTGAATTGGATTTGCGCGATGTTTCACTTTTGGAAATAAGGAAATGCGCAGTATCAGTTTGTATTCCACTTGAGAGAGCATTTTGCATTCACAATATGGTGCGAATGGAGTGATAAGGGGGCTTGATTATGCCACCGCTTCCTGTTTTGGATTGAGGCACAATTAATTGGTTGCTATCTCCTTCCCTCTTGTAAACCATCATTTTTTAATTATCCAACAGCAATTTTGTATAAGTAGAACGTACCAATTGTCAGTCATGCCACTGCCACAATGTTCTCAATCGGCATGGCATGCCGATTTGATGGGTGATTTACAAGAATGACCTTTAAAGTTTGGGGTTTTGAATTTATGTCTCTTCTTTCCTATCGGTAATTTTCATGGTTACCAAGTTTTGATTTTTGATCTTGAAGGTTTGCTCAGGGGGCAGCGGAGTCGAAAGTTCAAGACCACTCATTTTTAAAGTTATTAGGAGTAGTTTCCTAATTTTTGATTGGTCATTGTCATCGTTCAAAACTCTCATTATTCTGTGCAGAAATGGAATTTAACCAATCACGAGATGATAGTTCAAGTATGATTTAGGAAAAAGTTTATTCCATGTCTCACATAAACAACAAAATTATTTCGAAATTGTTATCCTACTCAATGTGGGATAAAACAACAACATACCCAGTGAAATCTCACAATGTGGGGTCTGAGAGGGTGGAATGTACGCAGACCTTACTTCTACCTTGGAGGTAGAGCGGTTGTTTTCGAGAGAACCTCGGTTCAAGATAAAACATAAGCATAAGCAAGGCAAGACAAGAGAAACAATTAGACCCGGACAAGAAATTTAAATCAGTATGAAAATGTTGGTATCAACAACGAATAAGTCATGATAGCGCATTCTGAAAAAAGAAGCAGTAACTACCGCATGTAAATTAGATAAACAAAGTACACTAAAGAACACATAACAATAGAAATCAAACTACGAGGAACTATGAAGTAATACTGGCAATAACTATTGCCTATTAGTATGATAGACAAAGCGGGCCTACAATAAAAACACTACACTACCAGTTTGTAAGCGTATGCAGGACTATACTCGACTACCTACCACCCTTCTATCATAATCTGCGTCCTCCACAACCCCATATCTAAGGTCATGTCCTCATTATGTTGCACTTGCACCATATCCCGTCTAATCACCTCTCCCTAATACTTCTACGGCCTACCTCTACCCATTCTGTACCCGTCCATAGCCAACCTCTCACACCTCCGCACTGGGGCATTTGTGTCTCTCCTCTGCACATGCTCAAACCATTATCCTCCATCGAGGCCACTCCCACTCTGTTCGGGATATCATAATTTCTAATCTTATTCCTTCTTGTATGCCTACACATCCATCTCAGCATCCTCATCTCTGCAACTTTCATCTCTTGGATGTGCGAAATCTTGACTGGCCAACACTCCGTCCCATACATCATAGTCGAGATCTAACCATCACCCTATAGAACTTGCCTTTAAGTTTTGGTGGCACCTTTTTGTCGCACAAGACTCCAGATGCGAGCCTTCATTTCATCCACCCTGCCCCAATATGATGTGTGACATCATCATCAATCTCTCCATTCTCTTGGATAATAGATCCGAGGTACTTGAAGCTTTCTTTCTTTGGAATGACCTGAGTACCAAACCTCACCCCACCGCCTGTCTCAAGGTCGCTCCCGTTACTGAACTTGCACTCTAAGTATTATGTCTTGATCCTATACTCTGTCTAAACCCTTTAGATTTAAGAGTATGTCTTCAAACCTCCAGCTTAGCTTTCACTCCTCTGCGAGTCTCATCAATCAGGACTATGTCGTCTGCTAATAACATACACCATGGCACCTCCCCTTGGATTTATCGCGTCAGTCCATCCATCATCAAGAAAAATAAGAATGAGCTAAGAGTTGATCCCTGATGCAGCCCCATCATCACTGGGAAGTGCTCCGAGTCTCCTCCTATTGTTCGTACCCTGGTCTTGGCTCCATCATACATATCCTTGATCACCCTAGTGTACGCCATAGGTACACCTCTAACCTCCAAACATCTCCATAGAACCTCCCTAGGGACTTTGTCGTGTGCCTTCTCGAGGTCGATGAAAACCATATGTAAGTCTCTCTTCCTTTCCCTATACTGCTCCACCAACCTCCTAATAAGATGAATGACTTCTGTAGTCAGACGCCTCGGTATAAATTCAAACTGGTTCTCGGAAATAGACACGCATCTTCTCACCCTCATCTCCACGACCATTTTTCAAACTTTCATAGTGTGACTTAGCGGCTTGATACCCCTATAGTTGTTGCAACTCTTAATATCACCTTTGTTCTTGTACAAATAAATCATTGTACTCCACATCCATTCTTCGGGCATTCTTGCCGCCTTAAAAATGACGTTAAACAATGTGGGATAAAAATAACACTACAATTCTGAAATAATTAACTTTGGGATTAGTTATTTTGGGTTTTAATCCCAATTAATTGAGGAATAAACTCATCTCAAATATAATTGCGAAATTATTTATCCTTTTATCCCTCATATCAAACTATCCTAATAGACTTTGGACTTTTGAGTCCCATGCATTAGCCAATTTGTTGACCCATCTTCTTTCTTCCCATCCATACGAGCCACTATGAAATTTCATCAAGCATCAGTGACCCATCTTTGAGCAATACCATCAGCTTCAGCTTTATTTTTGTTTTAAACAAAACCCCAGCTTCAACTGAAAGCCATAAGTCCATCTGAACTTGTTAGGTCCGGGTATGCTATGGAACAATAAAAATAAACTGGAAATAAACTAACTTGAATGCCAATTCAGTTTTTGAATGTCGGCGATAATGTCGTCCGACACCAGTGACAACACTTTAGTAAAACAGAAAACTTTAAAGAGCTATGCAGCGAAAATTTAAAGAACTTACATAGGTTATATATATTATATAACATATGACGGTCAGTGACAGAAAGTATTGTATATATTTATTATATACAAAAATTACAAATTTTTTTCTTTACAATTTTACAAGATAAAATTGAAAGGAATTAAATGTTGAAGTCGCAGATGACTTCTGGCTGAAAAATCTACTTAAATAGATATAGACAACTTCTCATTACAATTGCTCAATACAAAGCTAATCTAGAATCTAAATTGCAATTGTAATGTTTGACAGAATATTGTCGACACGCTCAGACAACACTTGTGATCCAATTTTTTGAGATAAATTCTCGAGTTCTCTCTTGATATTTTCGCAATCTATTTCTGGATATCGATTCACTCTTGTAGCCTCTCTATTTATAGTAGAGAGTCTTCCTTGAAAAGCTCATCGATTGGTTGAGTAGGTTGAAGAAAAGGTGGGCAGCTTGTGTGTTTGTTGGAGAAGATCATGGAGTCGAAATCTCGACAACTTTGACTTGTTCTTCACTCGACTTCTTCCCCAAGCTTTGACTCTTTCTACCACGTTTTACACAGCTCCTAATTCACATGCCTAAGTCACTTTTACCACTCAGTAAAACTGTTACTGCTTAACGTAAAGTAAGAAAAAACTGTTATGAAAAATATTGGTCTGAATGTTGTGACATTTGTCCCAACATTTTTGGCAATCAACAACAGTACTTCAGGGGATATGTTGGATCAAATGTTACAACATCAAACCCAACATTAACAATCTCCTCCTTTTTGCCTTTCTTCACAAAACTCATTATAACTCGTGCAAATGACCTAAGGCAACGTCATAACTGTTGTCCAACAACTATGAATACAGTTATGCTCCTCCTTAACCTGTGATGGTATACAAGCAAGACGTGTATACACTAGTCTGTAGGATTAGAAAATATATAGAACATAAAGAAAAAATAGTTAGCGCATTACATATCATCCATTTACAAGGATTTATATAAAGACCATAAAAACATATTCCATTTGCCACATAAATCAACATCCATCCTGTCAAACAGATAACTGCTCAGAATGAGCAACCTTCATGACCTTCATACATTATCACCTAGTAGCTAGCAACAGCTCCTCCTAGCTTATCATACAGGAGCATCAGCTTCCAGCAGCTTTCTACTCTTGCGTGACTACTTCTCTGCACCATCAGTAGCCTCTAACCTTCTTCATCAGCTCCCCCTGTATCAACACTTCCTCTGTTTCCCTCGGCTTCACCAGCAACATTATCTCCCCCTTTTTGTGAAGAAAGCAGCATCATAAGATGTTCTCTGACTTAAATCGGGGCATTTCTTATACCATCAACCTTAGAGATTTGGTGGGCGACCTTTGCAATTTGATTCACAACTCATTTAGCGGAAAGTGGAGACTGTTCGGACCAGTGTTGCCAGGAATGTTGGTGACATTCATGTCAACATCTATACTACATCATTCCACTTTCCAGGGTAGATCAATGACTATGTCTCTACTTTTCAAAACTGCTTTGTTGACTGTGTACAGTTCAGGAGCCTTCCCTAATGTGTCTTCTCTCTTAGGCTTAAAATCTTGGATAGATAAAACTTTGTATAATAGAGAGGAAAAATGAAGGATTGACGTTGATTCTTTTTGTGCCAAGTTGGCAACTTGATGGAAGATCACTTTGCCTAGATCAACTCTCAAACCTTTCCTAATTTTATATAGTAGGATGTCTTGTTCTGTAGTTACAATTGACTCATCCATTGAAGTAGGCCAATTGTGTATAGCAATTTTGTGAAGAGTGGCAAACAGTGCTATTAATTTAGAGGCTGGACATCTAGAGATCCACTTATGCATTATACCTCCTGTGAGGTACTCAATTACTTCATCTCTATTGTCCACTGCAGGGTCTATTTTTTCTAACATTCTCCTCAGCATTTAATCACATACATTGGTTAATAACAACATGTGTGAAAGAATACTCTCTGTTACGAAGATATACCTTCCCAAACTTCTTTGAGGAGGTATCTTCTAAAACAGAACCTAAATTAGCATAAAACAACCTGACTATTTCATCAACATATGTTCCTTTGTTAGTAACAGATCCTAGGAGCTGTCTTTCTTTTAAGAACTCTACCAAGCCATATTCTGAGCAAAAGACAATGTCTAATACTTTTTCAGATCTAATGACTCTATTCTTGTACCACTTCTAATTATCATAATTATTTTTAGAATAGAAATTGTCTGAGTAGATAGATACCTCCTGGTCAGAATCAGATTCGATTTTGCTGGAGGAGGATGGTGTTGGTGTCTCTTCTGAAATTTGCTGAAATGTTGCTTGAGATGTTGTGGCTTTGTCGGCAACATTTGGAGCATCATCTGATTTAGCATGTTTGGGAATTCCTTTTGGACATAATCTCGTCAGTGGAGTATCATCAAGAATTTCCTCATCTTGAGACACATTCCGAGGTACAGAGGCAGTAAGATCTTCTTCACTTTCTTCAGAGGATAGCTCAAAGTTCATGTCATCAGTGTCACTACTTGAGCAAGTAGGTATAGGTGTGTCAAACTTGGACTTTTTGGTACTCGGCTCTTGTTGGACTGTTATCTCAAATACTCTACTCAATCTACGAGTAGGGAAAGAGGACGAATTTGGTCGTTTACCTAGGTTCGAGTAATTAGATGTTGTATCAACATCTATGGGATTATTGTCATCCCCAGGGTAGCTGATATCGAGCGGTTCCTCATCACTTCGAAGGACTATAGTCGTACACCTGATTTCAGGAAAATGTGAAGAAGAAGATATGCCTGGTTGTTGAGGAGGGCTTGCACTCATAGGGGTGTTGTTGGATGTATTGGTAGATATAGGTGTTAACATTGGGGAAGTTTCCATTTGTGAGTTTTGAGGAGATGATTTTGAGGTTTTAGGGTTTGAGATTGAGAGTGGAGTTTGGAATGGTGAATCACTCATCGGGTAGGTGATGTTAAGCCCGATTTGTGATGTGATTTTTTCTTTTTTATATATATATATATTATTAATAGGGAAAATCGGATATGATAAAAAATTGCAAATGAGAGGATTTTATATACATGATAGATCTTTCAAAGCAAAAAAAAAAATCCTTAGTTTTAGGAGTTTGAGATTTATCTAATAACTTACACCTAAATTTTGGGATAAAATGATGAGCATCATGGTAGGAATTTAATCTTATCATTTTAAAGTTTGAAATTCCTATAAAACAAGGCATAAACATAGGGAGAAAAATATGATTTTTCTGGAATCAGTTAAGAACAACATCCCAACAAATATTACAAACTGAAAATGTCAACAACAATGTTGGCAACATTTTGGACAACACATGTATTATGATTCCGCAACAACTTTTCATTTTGGCAACATATCAAGACACGTTTTATATGTATTTTTATGAGTTTAACCACTGGACCAATATAACATTTTTCCATCGTGTCCTTGATCTAATCATAAAATACATACAAAATTATTTTTTCGTGTCAAAAATAAAAATACTTATTTAGTATTCTTAAAATTATTTTGAAGCACTCGATACTCCTATAGAATAGGAACGATATCTCTTTAAGGGGCTTTGCCCATTTTGCACAGTTGCCAAGCATTTGTTAAGGCTTTGCCTTATTTTGATACTCACTTTTTATGATATATAATATCATTGCAGAGAACAATATCAAGTTAAAGACACATTCTTTATTGAGGGATCATATTTGTGTGACAAAAAATTAATGCACTATACAGTAACAATAATCAGTTTATGATATTACATAGGTAAATCTCACCTGAAATATTAGACAATGTTTCTGCTGACATTCACTAAAAATGCATTTTTAGAGATTACAAAGACCAAAAGATTTCTTCAAACTAGAAAATCTCTCATGGTCCAAAGCTTTTGTAAAAATATCAGCTAGTTGATGAATAATGTCAACATGTTAAATATGAACTAGCTGTTTTTCGACTAAATCTCTTAAAAAGTGATGTCTAATATCAATATGTTTTATACGTGAATGCTGAACTGGATTTTTGAAAATATTTATAGCACTCAAATTATCACAGTACAAAATCAAAATGTTGCTAAAAATCCATAGTCGTCTAATATGTGTATTAGCCATATCAATTGAGAGCAAAAAATTCCAGCTGCTACATATTCAGATTCAACAGTTGAAAGAGAGACACAGTTTTGTTTACGACTATACCATGAAACAAGATTATTATCAAGATAAAAACATCATCCACTTGTACTTTTTCTATCATCTACGTCTCCAGCCCAATCCGAGTCACCGAATCCTATTAAGTTAGGATTAGTGTCTTTGGAATACCAAATTCCCAACTCACATGTGCCAGCAACATATCGAATGATGCATTTCACGGTATTTTAGTGAGATATTTTGGGACATGCTTGAAAACGGGCACAAACACAAACACTAAACATAATATCTAGGCGACTAGTAGTAAGATAAAGAAGGCTACCTATCATAGATCGATACAATGTAGGGTCGATATTTTCACAAACATTATCCTTGCATATCTTTTGCGATGAACCCATTGGCGTTTTCACCTGCTTAGCATTCTCCAAACCAAATCTCTTAACTAGATTCTTAGCATATTTACTTTGTGAGATGAAAATTCCATCTTCACTTTGCTTAATCTGCAAGCCTAAGAAAAAAGTTAGTTCCCCAATCATGCTCATTTCGAAAGTTGATGACGTAGATTCAACAAATGACTTTAGATAAGACTGTGAGGTTGAACCAAATACTATGTCATCTACGTAGATTTGTGCAATAATAATATCTACACCGTGACGTTTAATGAATAAGGTACGATCAGCTTCACCACGGTTAAAACCAAATTCAAGAAGGAAGTTAGTTAGACGACCATACCATGCACGAGGGGCTTGTTTCAACCCATAAAAAGCCTTTTTGAGCTTGTACACATAGTGTGGATGGTAAGGATCTTCAAATCCTTTTGGTTGTTCAACATAGACTTCCTTATCTAGTTAACCATTTAAGAATGCACCTTTTACATCCATTTGGTGTAAAGTAATTTTTAGGTAACAAGCAATAGCAAGTAAAAGTCTAATTGACTCAATTCTAGCCACATGTGCGAAGGTCTCGTCATAATCAATTCCTTCAACCTGAGTATATCCTCGTGCAACTAGACGATCTTTGTTTCTAACAACTATTCATGATTTGTCTGATTTATTTTAAAAATTAACTTAGTTCCAATTACATTTTTATTATTTGGACGCGGAACTAAGTCTCAGACTTCATTTCGAGAGAATTGTTCAAGCCAAAAATCATATTTGAGTGCTTCTAAAACATTGTTTGGTTCTAAAGTAGATATAAAACAAGAAAGACTAACCTTTTGGTATATGGTAGGCATACACACATACCTTACCATTTCTCTGTAGTTGAGTGGTTCTTTCCTTCTTGTTCTAATTCCTTCAAAAACTCCTCTATCACCTGGCATGTTGGATGATTCTTCCTAATCCTTGATGAGGGGTCCCTTCGAACTCGATCTATCAATTCAACATTTGACTCCTTATTCATGGCCTTTGTGATCTCTGTTTCAGGTTCAAATGCTACTTCAGGTGTGGTAACATTTGGGGCAACATCTGATTCTTCAGCACTCGTTAAATTTTCCACTGAAACTATAGTGTTATTTTCAGTTGTATTTCCTGTAGGAGCAGAAAAATCATCAAAAATAATATTTACTGACTCTTGTATAGTTCTAGTCCTCAGATTGTATACTCGATAAGCATGACTATTTTGAGAATAGCCAACAAAAATTCATTTGTCGCTCTTAGAGTCAAACTTTGCCAAATGATCTCTATCATTTAAAATGTAACAAGTACACCCAAAAACATGAAAGTAACACAAGTTAGATTTCTTTCCATTTATTAGCTCATAGGGTGTCATCCTTGTTCCAAAGCTTAAATGGACTCTATCAGCGATGTGATTAGCAGTATTCAAGGCTTCTGCCTATAAACATTTTGACAAATGTTTAGAACTAAGCATCACTCTAGCCATTTCTTGCAATGTTCTATTCTTCCTTTCTGCTACCCCATTCTGTTGAGGAGTTTTGGGAGCAGAAAACTCATGAAAAATTCCTTTTTTCTCACAAAAGTTTGTGAATGAGATATTTTCAAATTCTTTTCCATGGTCGGATCTAATCCGAAAAATAGGAGAATAGAACAAGTTCCTAATTCTAGAGTGCAAAATTTTAAACATGTCAAAAGTTTGTGATTTTTCTTTCAAAAAATATATCCATGAATATCTTGAAAAATCATTTACTATCACATAGGAATACCTCATGTCTCCTAGACTGTCTACTTCAATTGGACCCATTAGATCCATATGTAATAATTGAAAATAGTGAGACGTACCTGAATGTTGTCCGTCGTGTTGGACAATATTATGAGAGACATAGGTTTGCTTACCTTTCAGACAGTCTTCACAGACAGTTTTACCTTTATGGCTAAGATTGGGTAAGCCCCTAACTGCTTCATATGAGACCAATTTTCTAAATTGCGGTAGTTGACATGCCCCAATTTTTGGTGCCACATTGTTGTGGCATCGATCTTGGCATTATTGCATGTTTCTTGTCTTGTAACAAGATAGCAATTATCACCTGTTCTAGTACCTGTCATGACGCATTCATTAGCTTCATTCGTAACTTTACAGGAATTCTCATTAAAGTTTACCTCAACATTGTCATCACACAGTTGAATAATACTAATCAAATTAGCCATTAAACCCACAACGTGTAAGACATTTCTTAAAGCTGAAAATTCAGGAACATCCAAGATCCCTTTTCTAATTATTTTGCTTTTGTTGCCTCCTCCATAAGTCACGTTTCCTCCGTTGAATGACTCATAGTTCTTTATAAAACCTTTTGTATCTGTCATGTGACGAGAACATCTACTATCAAAGTATAAAGAACCTGAAATGTTGGTTCTTAATGCAGTTATAGTAACTTTACATGTTACATCCTTTTTGGGAACCCAAACTCTCTTAAAACATTTTTTACCTTTCGGCTCAGAAATGTTGCTTCGATTGTTGTCCGAAATGTTGGACAACCTTTTAGGCAACATTTTGCTAACAGAATCTTGAAGTTTGAAACAATTTGGTTTTAAGTGTACATGGGAGTTACAGTGATGACATATAAACTTCATATTTTTTTTTACATATATGAGAACCTATTATTTATTCATTTTTCTTTTACAAAGCATATTTTCTCATTTTTGTCAAACATACTAGAGCGTATAGCTTTAAGAGAGTTTTTGTATCCAATACCTGCATGTGAAGATTTACTAAAGCTGAGTATCTCATTTAACTTTGAAGTCCCGATGTTGAGCTTGCGGAAGGTTGCTTCGGCTAGATCCAATTTTGCACGAATCTTACCAAATTCTGTATCCTTTTTGGTAAGTGCAACCTCTAGTCGGGTTATTGTGCCTTTTAGATCTTTCGGATGTTGATGTCGTTGCTGATGCTGGACCAAATGTCGTGACATCTGAGACAACATTACATATGACATATTCTCGGTCTGACAGATACTGTTCGAAAACAGTGGCCAACATTGCTTGTGATTCGATTTCTTGATCTCCTTCATCTTCTCCTTCGTCGTCACTAAGAGAGACCCACATATTCTTTCCAAATTTTCTAAAAGTGTTTGCACATTCGTTAGCATAATGACCCCAATCCGAGCATGCATGACATTGCACAGACTCGAGTTGTTTGGGATCAAATTTGGTACGATCTGAGTTGGTTCTTCTTAGTGGACTTTCTTTTTGAGCGCTTGGAAGGAATTTAGTGGGCTTTTGATTGAAGCATTGGTTTTGATGCTGTTTAGATTTAGATTGATTTCTCTCATTGTTGAACTTCCTCACCATCGAATTATATTTTCGAGTGAGCAAGGCAACATTAGCACCTTCACCAATTTCTTCAAGATTCTCATCCTCTTCTTCGATTTGATTCTCCGAGGATTGAACTTGAAGAGCCACATTCTTGCTTTTACATAGTTCCCTTTGATTCTCAATGTTCATCTCATAGGTTTTGAGAATGCTCATCAAGGTATGAAGGTCCATTGTGGCAAAATTGTGAGCTTCTTCAATGACACAAATCTTTAAATTGAACTTTTCAAGAAGAGAACGGAGAGTCTTTCCAACAGTACTTCAGGGGATATATTGGGTCAAATGTTACAACACCAAACCCAACATTAACAGAACTGAAAAATGAATAATAGAAACCTCATTTTCCTTCTTCTCTGTCAAATTAGCAAGGACCAATGTTGCAAATTTTCACTCATATCTCATAGTTTCCATTCCTTCAAAAACTCATTTCAATTTCCTAAATAAACCACCTTTACTTTTACTTTCCAAATTCACACAACTGATACTATCTATGCCTCGCATGGAATAAATGTTTTGTAATTTAGCCAGTATGGAGGATGGATTTTTTTTTAAAAAAATCTCCATTGATCATTGATGAGCAAAAGCTTACATGTTAGTTTGCGGCTATGACCTAAGCACTAGTACTTATGTAAGAAGGTAAATTGCGAAAAGTAAATCAACACAACTATTTTAACATGGAAACACTCCTTGTTCAAGAGAGGAAAAACCATGACCTGCCAAGCAGGAGTTTTCCCGAACACTTCACTAGACGAGCTTCAACAAATTCAAGGTTCACAACCGTCCTTGTAACACCTAAGTAACTATATTCCAAAAAGTCCCGCATATATCCTCTTAACGTTCAACAATTTCAAACTGCTAGCTCCACTTTAATGACACTACCCAATCAACGAAGTCTCTTACAACTCGATAAAAATACTTATTACAAATAACTGGGAATGTAAATAGATGGAACCACACCTAGAATCTAATTGTTAGAACAAAAGAATTGAATGATAAATCTTATAAGCTCGGGTTTTGTTACATCCGTATATTTGTGTGTTACAAAGCTTGCAAGTAAGACGACATAAGTAGAGGAAAATGAGGTTATCCCCAAGCTCATATACCGTTAGAATTATAGTGCAGATATATCATAAGGATGAGAAGTTAAGCATAAAGAAGAAAATGAGTTTCGTCGATATTCGACATTTATTTGAAGGAAATACGGTCCAAGCTATAATACCCCGTATTTTTGGACTAGAAAGTTGAATCGTCCAACATGATCAAATTTATTCGAGTCCGGAGGATTTTATCATATTCAAGCGTGAAAATCAAAAGCTTGGTGTATAAAATGATGAAATCCCGAATGATTTAAGACGGAGAAGTATGACGGTGATAATTAGAAATAATATTTTGTGAATGAAAAAAGAGGTTGTGGACTGATACTATATAACATGATAATAATGATCATACAAAGTACCTTAAAAGTGTTTATTATTTTAGTAAATTGGGAGAGAAATAAATTATGTGTGTAACTAGTCAAATGGGGATCGTAATAGAAGACAAGAAATTAATTATCAATTATAGCGGGAGACAAAGTGATGTAATTATGAAATAATGTGGATAAGTTTAAGGAATAGCATGTCCACGTGGTAGCTTGGTGATATAGTAACATATGACAATTTTCATTTATGTGATGCATTAGTGGACACGTTTTGGGACCAAAAATAAATGCATTGCATGCATAAAAGGGGGTAAATGGTCTGGACCAATTCTTTGACATCGCTGTAGTTTGAGTGGACCCAAAAGGGGTCAGATTTTTCCACAAAAAAATGCAGCAAAATCCTCCAAAATCAAGGATACAGTGATCGAACTAATAGAATGAATAAGTGGATCAAATACAATAGAATGAATAAGTGGATCAAATACACTTCCTATAGATAGAATTGTTGGCTGATCACGTGTTTGTTGTAACGAGGGAATCAACTCTTTAGTTTAATGGTAATTATCTCAAGCGGTGGTGTATATCTATACACCATATTCTTCATCTTTTTGGTTAATTCAAATGGCATCAACAAAAGCTAAACAATAGCTTCTACGAAGCTTCAACAACAGGAAAACTTTCGTGACATACGAGCGTCGGTTTCATCCTGATGATAGCAAATCACAGCTTTTTTCGAAGTGAAGTAAGGTGAATGAAGAATATTTCTTGACATATAAGGTAAGAATTCTTCTCTCCTAGATATATTTAAGTTCTTCTAGGTCATAACTAAATTGTGCCATGAGAAATACGGAATTGAAAGCGGAAAATCGTATTTGGATGTTGTTGTTATATGGATTGTTTGAAAATTTTCTAAGTTGTGTGGTGGCTGGTATTTGGGGATTTAGTATTGTTCTGGTTGTTTTGAAATTGAGGGAAATAGAAGAAATAGAGCAGATGTTGTCCGATTCATCATAGAACGAGCTTGCAGCTCGATATACGTAATATACTAGTGTTTTCTTAGCTTAACGAGAGTATTACCGTTATTATAGGTTGAGGCGCTAGACGAGCTGAGAACCCCAAAGGTATGTTAAGGCTCACTCTTTCATTCTTTTGGCTTTCTACGAACAAGCGTAACTATAACGACGAAACTTCAAAAGGCTCTACTCTTAAAGTTTAAGTTTGCGATTACTTTCGTATCGTATTGTTATAATTCATAACTCCTATTGTTCTGATTCGTGAGTATTTTCCCGACTTGATAGTAACTTGAATCTTATGCCTTTTTATTGGTTTTGTTGATTCTTAACCCACTGATACAGACACAATTACATAATGATAGTCGGAGGATAACGATTCTGAGTCACTCCGACCAGATTCATAAGGACCTTCGAGTCATTGCATTGCATGCGTTATATATATATATATATATATATATATATATATATATATATATATATATATATATATATATATATTACTACACATGTACCGCACTATAGTCAATCGGGTAGGCATTTATATGTGCACACCACTGCAGTTGGAAGTTTATGATGATATCCCAAAAGAGCGGCATAATGATGACAAAGTAACCCCGATGTGTGGCATATAGATATATATATTACAGTCTTGCACTTTGTTATAGTTTCAGCTTTATGCTTCATTCATAGTATTGTACTTGTTTACAATTTCAGCCTTACATATTCATTACATCTTTCGTACTAACGACCCTTGCTGGGGGTGCTTCATTTCATGCCCACAAGTACATATAAGGATACGACGGATACTCGCAGTAGGTGACTCGACTCAGCTAAAAATTGTCACGCTCCTTTCTTTCAAAGTTGTTTAGTGAGCTGATAGGTATGGTGGTTTCATATATGTATATAGTTGGGTATGGCGGGGCCATGTCCTAACCAGATGTTGTTGATATACTCCCTAGAGGCTTGTAATCAGTCGTCTTGTATATAGTAGTCTTGTATGGCCTTGTTGGCCCTCCCAGTTGACTTGTTGTGTTTGTATCGTTCTTGTCGGTCTATATATATATATATATATATATATATATATATATATATATATATATATATATATATATATATATACGTTGGGCCTTTTCTCGCGTGCAGGTGATTACGTCTTTTAGATCAGAGAATCACTCGTTAAAGGCCTTGTCGGCCCATGTATTACTGAGTATGTTACATGTATCATGAGTGGTACGCTCGGGCCCTAGGGCACCGGGTGCTGGCCACTCCCTCCCCCAAGGTTGGGGTGTGACAGGTTCTTCGTTGGTATATAGTCTGATATCTAGAGACTCAGATGTTGACTTCGCTCACTCTTGACGCCTCTCGTTGGATATTTGTGGTTGATCTCAAAAATTTATTCGTGTTGTTTATATATAGAGTAGTTGCCGCCTTGTCTTGTTTGAATAAAATCAAGTATTGGTTTCATAATTGCACTAGAAAATTAATCCTTGTTTGACTTGGATTTTCTTCTTTTCTTGTATGTGTGTCGGCTTCTTCTTCTGCTACTCCAATACTAGTTCCATGTGTTGAGTTTATGATAATATTTTCATAACTTGAAATCTAATCTTTTCTCGAATAGGAATGAGCCAATGATTCGAATTCTCCCAGTTGGCATGAAATAGCTTCTGAACAGTCTTGAATGTACCTTGATAAGGACCGGTTCCTTTGAGCAATTTTTCTCCTGTTATGATTGTTTCACTTAATCCTTTCGAGATCTATTTCGACTTCTGGTTCTTCAATGCCTTCCTTATAACTCCTTTGTACTTGATTGTCTTATGAATACATTATTTGTCAAATCATTAAAACTTCATTTTAATTTCATCAACATTATTGAGTAGCTACTCAACATTACAATTTGAGTTTGACATCTCAAACTTTATACATGATCATTGAGCTAAGATTATTTCCACTAATTCTAACCTAAAATAGGGAGGGGATGTACTAAAATATTCAAGGGGCGTAGCCAAAATTTTGACTTTTGAGTCTTTTTGATTAATTTTTTTAGTAGTAATTTGACTTCTATTTCTTGAAATAGCAAATAATAGCAGGCATATGTTAAAATAGGTCAGAACTTCTATCATATGTTTTTGTTACAAAAGGCAAATTGATTGATATGCAGGACAAACTTCATAATTTTAACTGCCAAAGAATTTTGAGAAAGGAAATTGCCAGAGTCGTGCCTGTAAATATAAGGCCATATACTGAATAAACTTTGATTCCACATTTTTGGAGAAGTGAGGATCTCCCTCTTGCCTAACAGGGGTGCTTATGATCGATTATTTTTTTAAAATCAAATATAATCGATCTTTCTATTATTAAAACCACATCAAATAAAATATACATTTATCAACTCAACTGTTATCGATTTGATTTGATTTTAAGAAAAAGTTAACGGAATTTCACCTTTTTCTTCTTCTTTGCAGTTAGAAAAGAATATTTTATTATTTACCAACTTATAATTCTTTATTAGCTATTTACATGGTGGCCATAATTTTTTCGGGATTACGCAGAGATTCTTTTGACATATATAAGCTTTAATTAGGTCAATAAAATTTATTCAAACATACAAAAAAAGATCCAAGTAGAAAGTCTTATATCTGTTATTTTTACGTAAATTATTTAGCATTCATATATTTATGATAAGATCTGCGTAATCTTATCTTTTTCATACCCCACTTGTGAGATTATACTGAATATGTTGGTGTATTTTTCGATTAAAAAATTAACCTAAAGCCTAAAATTCATTAACATTAAAGGTAAAATTAGTGATCAAAATAAACTTTTGATGACAAATAATATAATTTTTTTTATCTATCTATAAAAAAGGTAAGCCCGATGCACTAAGCTACCACTATGTGCAGGATACGGGGAAGGATCAAACCACAAGAATCTATCACACGACATCGACTTTATCAATTACTCTACGGCTCCCCTTCATCCATCTATATATATATATATATATATATAATTTTGTATATAATTTATGTTTAATTCTTTTTTTATTTATATTTGATAAAATCAAACCAAATCAAATATTATCTAACTTTTTAACATTTAGTACCTAACCCAAAGCCAAAGTATATCAATTTATTCGATCAATTTGAATCAATTTTTCACCATACAGCGGACACCTCTATCAATTTGTACTGTTATTCAATTGGTCTTGATGTGATTGCACGAACATTAAGAAAATTCCACTTGAAGCTTTACAAAGCCAGTTTGAAATTTGAGCACTTGTTTCCTCGAAATGATAACTAATGCAGAAATGCCATTACATCTGAGCAAGAAGATACATCAGCAGAGGTCCTCAAAAAAGGAAATCACCCAGCACAGAAATACCTTTCCTCAAGTACAACTTTATAGTCGTCTTAAGATGTTCAAGGGATTGCATAGTGCCCTACTCACTTCTAGCCTGCAAGATCTGAACTCACTACTAGCTAGTACAGGGAAATAATGCACAAACACTATAGTTGCAACATTTAGAGGCTCATTAACTTAGGCAAACGGAAAAACATATCCTTGTCCAGCAGATCACCCAAATTGCATGAGCAGATTTTTTTATTTAGGACTAGTTGTTGGGTCCTTCAGCGGGTTCAGAGCACAAGAGATGCAGCATAAAGAAGCTCATAGATTCGACAATTGTCTACCAGAGATTGATGTGCACTTGAATTCCCCGCAACTCCTATAGCATGTGTTTCTTGCCTGGACCGTTCAAGAAGTAGGAATAAACAATTAGAGAAAGATCAGAACCCTACATGAACTTTTCTGGAACTCTAGATAGGGCAGTCGAAGTGACCTATAAAAGCATTCAAGAGGATATTAAGAAGATAGATTCAGAGAAACATTTTTTTGATAATTTGCTACAGAAAGAAAACATGCTCATGTACAATTTAAAATCTTGATGTACATTAAAATTACCTCGAATTAGCTTTAGTTATCTGTCTGTGCTGCTGAGTTTGAACCCTTTGTTTGCTCATCATCCCTTAAGATCCTATAAGCATAGAATGCTGCCACCCCTCCACTACACACAGCAAAAGCCAATTAACAACACTAAATGTGAGCACCTGAGATACAACAATCTACAATGCCAGGGCACATTACGCATTCTTTCAAAAAATTCATGCAGCTACATCATTTTCTCATGGGGATACAATAACGGCTACACGTTAATCTCAAGCTAGAAAATATATGTATGAACATATAATAAAAGGAAGCTTAAGGAAGGCAGGAAAAAAATTAGACCAGGAAGACGGAGAGCGACAGCGGAACAGAGGTTTTTCTTTTTTAAAATTAAGAAGAAAATCAAGTTTTTGACTTTCAACAAGGGAAAATCATTAAAAGAAATAATACTTGCTTGTCCCAATTTATGTGATGCACTTTCGTTTTTAGTCTATCCCAAAAAGAATGATACTCCCTCCGAATAAAAAGAGTGTCCACTTGGCTTTTTTTTCCTTGGATCAAAAAGAGTGTCCATTCCCTTATTATGTAATCAAATCCCAATACCTATATAATTAGGAGCATTTTAGTCAAATTACCTATTTTTGTCTAGAAGTTAGTATTTTCTTAAGGGTGTGCAAATGGCCAAGTGGACACTCTTTTTGATCCAGAAGGAGTATCTTTCTATATTAGAAAAAGTTTTAACTTTAAACTTTCTATTTTAACTTAATGAGAGGATTTATAACCACACAAATAATATCTATGGCTTGTTTTGAAGACAAGTTTCAAGTCTTTCTTTCATTCTTAAACTTCGTGTCAAGTCCAAGTGCATTACATAAATTGGGACGTAAGGAGTGATAAATAACATTTCATAAACGTGAAAGTAAAACTTTCTTGATGGACTTGACGAACTCTGGTGCACTTGTTTATCTTGTTCTAATTTAACATGTTCATCCTACCACCAGTTGCAAGTATATATTATATAATCTCCCACATGCCTTTTTAAATGAGATAACTACATCTAGAACTAGGTAGCATCAAGACCCTTGGTCGACGGATTACATCAAATGGGGTTGCTCTAACCTCACACCCCTCCCCCTTCTCCTCTCCTCTGTCAAATCCTTCTTTTCGTTCTATATGGACAAGATACAAAAAATATTTTGAGAAGGACAATGAGCAAAATTAAACCACCAAAATAACAAATAGAGTGTAGCATTGTAAAAGGTATGCGAGGGCTAGAATTATGGAAACCTGACGATGGCTGTAATAAAATTGAAAATAAATGGTCTCTGCAAGGCAAGAGAAAATAAGTTGTCAGAAATCATTGCTTAAACCTTTTTGACCAACAACTGCATAAGGACTCTATAAAGAGAGGGAGGAGCAAGAGAAGGAAGTCGTACCTGCAACAACAGGCGAAATTCTCTGACAAATAAGATGGTAGCAATGGCTGCGAAAAAAAGAAAGAAAGCATGTAACAGGTAAAGCAATGGCTGAAAAAATGAGAACGCATATAACAAGTAAAGCAATGCTGCAATGATTAATACAAAATTTGAAATATGAGAAACAATATCCAGTATTACAATCACAAAAATGGGGGATTTCCAAAATTGTAATATTATGTGAATGGTCAATTTTCCCCAACTAGGAGTGTAAAAATGCAACAATTTCGGAGTGGATAGAGTTATGAAATCCCTATACTAACCTACACTAGCTCAGCATACCCTTAATTGTTGCAAGCAAGCTGGCAGCAGCAGCGTAAGGCACAGCTCACAACCGCAACAGGAAGAAAAAGAACTTGCAAAGCCTTGTTGCGATAAAAAGAAATAGTTTCATTTTTATTATTTTAGGTTCGTAATTGAGAGTACAGTTGTGCACAAAGAAACAACATCTGGCTTGTTTTGAAGAGAACCTGCACCTTCTCAGATAGCAAGAATATCATCATATCTTGTTGCCTCGGAAAATGATTGTCACAGACATTCCTCCTAAAATGACTAAAATTCTGTTTCCACAACTTAATCTAAAGTTAATAAACAAAAACATACAATAAAAATCCAGATTCCACGAATGTTGTCTAGAACAATAAATACTAAGTATTTCTACATCAATATGAACCAATTAAACCTCAAATCCAAAACTAGTTCGGATTGGCTATATGAATGCTCTATCCCATTTCAGCTCCATTCAGACCCATTTCATCAAATAGTCAATAAAATTAAGGGTTAATTTGCATATCACTACAACAGCAGCCATGCCACAATCCGAACTAGTTGAGATCGGCTATATGAATCCTTAATATATATTATACTCAAGTTGGAACTGATTCATTCCAATACTCAATTGCTTGTCATTTAAAACAAATTAGAGATACAGATTCTCTGCTGCTTTTACTGACATTGCAAGTTTATTCGTCTTTCCTATATAATATAATGGCATCGTCGCTATATGACAATTACAGGCCAAATTCACAAGCAATTCATGACACCCATTGCAAAAATGGGTTATAGCAAACTAATAAATAGAAGATGCACCAAATAAATCAGAATCTTCTTGTAAGAGTTGCATATAGGTGTTAGAAAGAGTACATGTGGAGTGGAGTGCAGTGGAGAGTAAATGAAGATAGACAGTCTCTCATATGCTAACCTGCCTGTCCCTTTAAAGCTAGGGAAGTCGACTCTCCACTTTTCCATGATCTTAAACTTGAGATGCTCAAGGCCAAAAGAGTACTACCAAGTATAACACCAAATCTAAGGGCAGCAATGCTTCCACTTAGCATGAAGTACAAAAAGCCACCAGCAGAAAGAAGAGTTCCTGCAGAGAATGACCAAGACAATGAAAAAGCTATATGTTTCAACGCATTGCATGCTTCATCTTGAAGAACCTTAAATAATAGACAATAGTAACCCAAACAAAAGCATAAAACGACTAATAAAACAAAACTATAAAACTGCACGTCGAACAGTCCCTTACTACTGCATTTGGAAAGATAAGTCGTACATACCATAAGGTATTCCCACATAAAAGTCCCGCACTTTCGACACGTCATTTAATTCATCTGCAGAGAAAGCAAATGTTTCAACAATATCCTTTACTGGTTCAGGGGAGTTCTCAGCAGCAGTGGCTAAATATCCTTTACTATCCTCACTAATTTCCTTTGCAATTACAGTCAAATCTTCTCTTGCCTTCTCTGCTTGAATTTGTAATTTCGCAGAAGTTTCTTTCAAAATAATCATAGCTTTCTCGGAATACACCTCATATGCTTCTTGTGACACAGCCTGCACCTTCATCGCTTGTTCTTTGAAGGAAGCTAGGGTCTGTTTCCAGGCTTCTACTGACGCCTCAGTCTCCCTCTTAAGATCATTATTGTCCTTCTCCAATTCAGCATCTGAAGGCTTCTGAAAATATGAAAACTTTTGACTCATAAAAATGAAAGAACTATGCCTAACATCAAAAAGATCAATCTAGATTGACAAAACATAGTTATACACACCAATTAACATACTACTCTCTTCACCCGAATATAATAGGCCTAATTTGACTTGCTTGGAGTTTAAGAGAAAAATATTTGAATTGATTATTGTATTGAGCCTGACTTACCTCTAGATTCTTGCTAACTTGTGCTTTAGTATTGGTTCCCGTGTGTGTTAGCGTTAACATTTGACTAGTATTTTTTGCTCTAGTGGCTTTGGTGAATGATGGTAAACTAGGGTCATGTTCTCGGTCGGGGACGGGGGCGAGGGTTAGGGGGATAAGTGGGGTAAGGGAGATGCTAGGCTGAGAATAGGATCCTGGAACATTGAGACTTTAACGTGGAAGTCCATAGAGCTAGTTAAGATTTTTAAGAAGAGAAGGATAATATAGCCTGTGTCCAGGAACCAAATGGGTAGGACCTAATGCTAAGGATGTGGAAGTGTATAAGTTATGGTTCTCGGGTAGGTCGAGGTATAGGAATGGGGTAGATATTTTACTAGACAACGAGCTAAGGGATTGGATGGTAGAGGTTAGGAGGGTCAATGACAGGATGATGACGATTAAGTTGGTAGTTGGAGGGTTCACTATGAACATTATTAGTGTTTACGCGCCGCGGGCGGGCTTGGACGAGGAAGAGAAGCGCTTTTGGAAGGATTTAGATGAGGTGGTGGGAGGTAAACCACCCACTGATAAGTTATTTGTAGAAGGGGATTTCGATAGACATATCGGGTCACTTCCAGGGGTTATGACGATGTGCATGGAGGCTTTGGCCTCGGGGACAAGAACAGGGGAGGTGTCTCACTTTTGGAGTTCGCTAAAGTTTTTGGGATGGTGATAGTCAATTTGAGGTTCCCGAAGAAGGAGGAGCACTTGATGACTTTCCGTAGTTCGGTGGCTAAGACTCAGATAGACTTTTTGCTTCTTAGGAAGATTGATAATGATCATTGTAAAGACTGCAAGGTTATTTCGAGTGAGTACCTTACAACCCGACATAAGCTTTTGGTGATGGATTTGGAAATCAAGATGGAGAAGAAGAGGGGGGGGGGGGGGGGTGTTGTGGATGAGCTAAGGATCAAATGGGGGAGTTTGACCATGACTAGTGCACAGGAGAGGGGGGAGAGGTTGATGGCCAGAGGGGCTTGGGGGAGTAGTAGGGATGCAATCGGTATATGGGATAGGACGGTCAGTTGCATTCGGAAGGTAGCTAGAGAAGTGCTAGGGGTCTCACGGGGTAGCCGTGGTGGACATCGAAGGAACTGGTGGTGGAATGGTAAAGTTCAAGAAAAGATGTAAACAAAGAAAATGCCGTATGCGAAATTGATAGAAAACAAGAATGAGATGGAGAAGCGAATGAATATGGAATTATATAAGATGGCGAAGGAGACAAAGCTAGCGGTTATGGCGACGAAAACGATGGCTTTTGAATGCATGTATGTGAAATTAGAGGAAAAGGCGGGGATAATAAATTGTTGAGGACCCGTGAATTGGCTCACATGAGGTGCATCAAAGACGAGGACGGCAAAGTACTGATAGAGGACGCGCTTATTAGACGAAGGTGGCAGTCTTACTTCCATAAACTCTTGAATGAAGAAGGAGATAAAGACATTGTGCAGGGAGATCTAGAACAATCCGGAAGGTACCGGAATTTTGGATATTGTAGAAGTATCAAGGTTGAGGAGGTTAAGGGTGTTGTTCGCAGGATGCGCAGGGGACGAGCGATCGGGCTTGATGAGATCCCAGTTAAATTTTGAAAGAGCGCAGGCCGGGCAGGGTTGGAGTGATTGACTGAGTTGTTTAATGTCATTTTTAAGACGACAAGAATGTCCGATGAATGGAGGTGCAGTACAATGATTCCTTTGTACAAGAACAAATGTGACATCCAGAGTTGCAACAACTATAGGGGTATCAAGATGCTCAACCACACTATGAAAGTTTGAAAAAGGATCGTGAAAATAAGATTGAAAAGAGGTGTGTCTATTTTTTAGAATCAACTCTAATTCATGAGGGGCATTCGACTACAAAAGTCATTCATCTTAGTAGGAAGTTGGTGGAGCAATATAGGGAGAGGAAGAAGAACTGACACATGGTTTTCATCGATCGCGAGAAGGCATACGACAAAGTCCCTAGGAAGGTTCTATGGAAATGTTTGGAGGTTAGAAGTGTACATGTAGCGTGAACTAAGGCGATCAAGGATATGTATGATGGAGCCAAGACCAAGATACGGACAGTAGGAGGAGACTCGGAACACTTTCAAGTGATGATGGAGTTGCACCAGGGATCAACACTTGGCCCATTCTTATTTACATTGGTGATGGATATGCTGACACGACAAATTTAAAGGGAGGTGCCATATTGCATGTTATTCGCGGATGATATAGTCCTAATTGATGAGACTCGCAGGGAAGTTAACGCTAAGTTGGAGGTTTGGATGTGACACATCGTATTGGTGCAGGGTGAATGAAATGGAGGCTCACATCTGGAGTCTTATGCGATAAAAAGATGTCACCAAAACTTAAAGACAAGTTCTATAAGGTGGTGGTTAGACCGACTATGTTGTATGGGGCGGAGTGTTGGCCAGTCAAGACTTCGCACATCCAAAAGATGAAAGTTGCAGAGATCAGAATGCTGAAATGGATGTGTGGGCAAACAAGGAGTGATAGGATTAGAAATTGTGATATCCGAGACAGAATGAAAATGGCCTCAGTGGAGGATAAGATGCGAAAAGCGAGGTTGAGATAGTTCGGGCATGAGAGGTTGGCTATGGACGGGTTCAAGAGGGGGTAAAGGTAGGCCAAAGAAGTATTGGGGAGAGGTGATTAGACGGAATATGACGCAGGTGCAACTTACTGAGGACATGACCTTAGATAGGGGGTTGTGGAGGACACGAATTAGGGTAGAAGGATAGTAGGTAGTTGAACGTAGTCCTACTTACGCTTACATACTGGTAGTTGTAGTGTTATTATTGTAGCCCTGCTTAGCATATTATACGCAGTATTATTTGATAGTTCTGTGTCCTTTGATTTCTGCTGCTATATATTCTTTCGTGTACTTTATTTATCCTATTTACCTGCAGTAGTTACTGCTTTTTTTCAGAATATTTTATCATGGCGTATTCGCTGTTGTTACTCTCATTTTCATATTACTTTAAATTTCTTATCCGAGTCTGATCGTTTCTCCTGCTTTTGCTTTTGCTTTTGCTTTTGCTTGTGCTTGTGCTTATGCTTTTTCTTGAGTCGAGGATCTTTCAGAAACAACCTCTCTACTTAACAAGGTAGAGGTAAGGTTTGCGTACACTCTACCCTCCCCAAACCACGTTGTGGGATTTCACTAGATATATTGTTGTTGATTATTGTATTGAGTTTGCTTGGAAGTTATTAGAATAATACCTTGAAATGTAACGGAGGTGGAATAATTATACAAAAATATGCAACATCAAGTTCGATATAATAAAAAAACATAAACGGTTGACATTAGTTCAATTGTTGGAGAGCAAAATATTTTCCATTTAGCGAAGCATTCAATGTTCTTTGGAGTACCAGAAAGGAGAGAAGGTCAACTTAATAGATTAGATACTCCATTCTATTAAATATAAAAGCAATAAGATTAGACATACCATTCTTAACATAGCAAAAAAAGTTTGGTCCAATCACATCTTACTCACCTTGATCAGATTAAGCTTTCACGAGGTTCAACATACTTGGTCTCACATCAACCAAACTTCTAGTATTATTTAATGTGCTGCTCTTAACTTTTGTTACTTACATGCACATTATTTATAACAAGAAAGTAAGGTGTGCGTCTCCTTCCCATTCATCATTCTTTTAAGGAAAGTATTACATAGAGCTCTGCTCAATTTTCCAAACACAGTAATTTTCTTTATAAAAAATAGCTATGTATATGTGTGTGAGTGTGTGTGTGTGTGTATATATATATATTGCTGCATTTACTTTATATCTTGCTATTTTTGCTTTGTTATTTTGCTTTTGAGCTAAGGGTCTACGAAAAACAGCCTCACAAAGGTAGGGGGTAAGGTTTGCGTACATCCTACTCTTCCCAAACCCCACTTGTGGGATTACACGGGGTATGTTGTTTTATATATACGCCTGAGGATCTCAAGGGGATAACAAATTGAAAGAAAATAATTATAAAAACGAATGAAAAATCAAAAGATATTGAAATATGCAGAAAGTTAAATAAAATAAGATTAACTTTTAAATTAAGGTTCCCAATAAGAAGTCCATAATTCAAAAGAATCTACAAGAATTTATGTGATATAGGTGGTAGAACCGGCCAACATCATAATACAAGAATTTATGTAATATAGGCGGTAGAACCGGCCAAATTTATAACAATCATAATGCAAGAATTTAAAAGATTAGATGATATTACCATCCATAATCAAATGAATTAAAAGTATCAAAACTTACAAAGATTTAGATCTGAATATTTTGAGGAGATCTTGGGAGTACAATGGATTTGGGAATTTTGGATGAGGTATTCTCTATCTAGAATTTTCTTAGGGATTTCATCTCTCTAAAACTTAGCTTCTAAAAAACTTGGGTCTTCTAAAATCTTAAAAACTTTTACGGAAGAAAAGAAAGAAACTAAAAATACCATTTTACCAAACACATCTAAAAATACTTATGACTTAACTAACATCTTAGGAAAAGGAAAAAAGATAAAAGAAAGTAATACACTAAGTCTTCTGGGACTTCTTCTAGATTTTTTATTTCTTTTTCAATATCTTCTTCAGGTTCTATGGTATTTTCGGAATCGGAGTTTTCAAAATCAGAGCTTTCTTGCATAGATTTTGAAAGAATTATTTTTATTAAATCAGAATCTTGTTTTTATATATATATATATATATATATATACACACACAAAAAAAAGTGCTCGTGCTATACGAAGTTGAAATGTAAGAGCTATCACAAGTTGGACGGAACAGAATTAATCCTTCATTAAAAAAACAATAAAAGCAGGCGCAAGAACCATAGGAAAACGGATATGATGGTAAAAGAAACTAAGCCTCTAATAAACCTCACCAATCTGCCCATTACTTGCTCTATTTCACACAATCGTGTATCTTCATTATAACTTCTTAGTTTCCTTCAGAAACCATAAATTAGAAACCTAGATCAGATCCATACTTCCAAAATCAAAATTTGAAGGTGATGTGTGGATGCCAACGTGTCCATACTGTAATAAAACTCCTCTTGCATAATATACCAGCCTACTCATTTTTAAATGATAGTATGAAATATAAAAGAATTAGTGCAGCTCTTTCATCTTGATGTACGTTACCTGTGTCCCAAATAAGAAGGGCAAGGTACGAGGGTGAAAGCATCTAAATTTCGATGTGAATTCGGCAGTTAATCATTCAACTTTTTCCAGATATAATCTACATATTTAAAGGTACTATAAATTACAAAGATTGTGCAACTCTTTCAGCTTGATGTTGGACAAAGCTACAAGCAAGTGTAAGCCGTAAAGGAAACAATAACTCAGAATTCCCATTTTACAAGTTTCTCTTAGAATTTTGGTATGTAATGAAATCTGAAAACAGTAATAGACAACCATGTCCTAGACCTCACATTATATTCAACCACATAAACAGGTAAATAAATGCAAGGTATAGCCTAGTGGTCAACAAAGCGGATGCAAACCTTAGAGGCAAGGCTCAAATCCCAAACAGAGACAAAAAGCACTAAGTTGTGAGAGGTAACAGATATTGGTGGAATGGTCAAGGTGCCCACAAACTGGCTTGGACACCAACGGCATAATAGAAAAGGTAAATCCAAGGTGTGTCCATTAGTTTTATCAAAAGCGAAAAGCGCAAAAAAGCTATAAGGTCCATTGGGGCTTTAACCGGAAAGCGCAAATAAAGCGTGAGCTTTAATGGAAAAAGGCGCAAATGGAGAACAAATACACATATATATGTTTAGTCCAAGACTAATAATTATAAGCATGAATAACAAATATATGGACAAAGAAACTGAAAAAAAAATAACAAAGTGAAATACTAATTATTTAGTGTCGTCTCTTCAAGAAAGGCTCATTGGCAAGAAAAAGTATGCTTAGAGCCTTGATGACAACACTGAAGCGCACATTAAGTGAGGCGAAACGCTCAACATGTTTGGAGTCCTTTGACAATACCGGTATCAATTGAGACTAAGAATTAAACTTCCACTAGGAGTTTGAATTAACTCCCTCCCGTACTAATTTGTATGACCTTTACCATTTCGGGAGGTACCAAAATGTTTGAGAACGCTCCACCGATAATATTAAAACTTTAATGTGATATTTTCTCTACTAAACTAACTTCTCCACTACCTATACAATAGCATAATATAAATGAGAGGAGGGAGTACTAAAAATCTTTGGTCCATAACCAATGCCTTAGTTTGGTCAGATACACGTGACCCTGCTAAGCACAAAAAGTCATCATGGAAATAAGAAAATTTGCAGTTTTTTCCCCTGAAATAACAATTGATAGATGCTCAATAAGAAAATCTTCAAATTATTTCAACCAATGAAATGACCTAAAACTATTGAAATTCATGACAACTGGTGGTCTGAAAAACAGTTTTTTGATGATAAAGCTTCTATTTTTTTTACCGCAATACATAAATCGAAAATAATGCAGAAGACTCCTCATTTTACTAACTGAACGAGCTACTAAAACATAGTACTCCCTATCTTTCAATTTGTTTGTCATACTTTCCCTTTTAGTCGGTTTAAAAAAGAATGTCTCTTTTCTTTTGACAACTCTTTAATTCCAGCTTTTCACGTGGCATATTTAAGATTACAAGATGAAAGGACATTTGGTTACATTATACATAGTCTTTAATTTAAGACCACAAGATTCAAAAGTCTTTTTTTATTTTCTTAAACTCTGTCAAGTAAAAAAAACAAACAAACAAATTGAAATCGAGTGAGTAAATGAAAGAACAAATAAATATCTATTTTTTTGGCAGCAAATACATACAAATAAATATCTATTTGAAGAAATAGCAAGTTTACTCAATATAACTCACCGATTCCTCATGTGAAGCTGCGAATGAGAGAATCGATCTATTCCTGACACTACGCCGAGCCAAAGGAACCAAGCCGGACGTGGAGCCAAAGAAAAGTCCAGACCGAACCACAAGGAAACTTCTTTCCTTACAGGGTCTCTGAAATCCTAGAGATGTAGGAGTATAACAGAGCGCCATTGAAGAAGAAGCTTGCTTTAAGATAGAACAAGGGCTAGGGTTAGGGTTTGTGATAGCAACATTCATTTCCAATGTTAATGTTGCTCTCTCTCTTCTCAAGTTACTCTCTTCTCAACTTCTCCGAATCCACCCACAAGCAAAGTTATTTAGTGAACCGGACTGTTTTTATAGCAGTAGGTAGCTGAAATGGCTCGCTTGTTCTCTAAAATCTAAAATACACCTGAGCTCAAGGGAATAAAGATATAGGTCTTGCAACACGTAATAAGCCACGTGTTCCGGGAGGTCACCCTACTTAATCTCTCACCTCCTAAAGCCCGGGCTATTCTTCCTTCTCAATTCAGGAGAGTACTCTCTGTCAACAACAATACTCCTATTGCTTTGCGACAAAGAAAATTCTCTCCCCATTTCAATTTATGACATATAATTTAAATGTTTATTATTTTTTTAGATATAAAATTTATAATCTTAAATATATCATAATATGTATGTAGCTATTCATTAAGGGTGAAAAAAAAATGTAAAGTTAATCCTTTTCAGATATAAGGTGTATTTGGTAGGAAGGAAAACATTTTTCTCTAAAGCAAAAAATTTAAAAATTAGTGATATTCTTATTTAGTTTCGAGTGTTTGATAAATAAACAAAATATATAATCCTATGAATATTTATATGTAATCTAGACAAATAGTTTAAGTGTTGGATGAGAGCATGGTAGGTGAGGTGGGTGGGTAGGTTGGGTAGTGGTGGAGACGGGGCAAGGGGTGAAGGTGGGTTATTGGGGGAGGAGACAATCACTGTAGAAAACCACTTATGAAACTTATTTTTCTTTCTCCCAATAGGAGAAAATATTTTGACCAATCAATAGACCCTTGTGGTCCGGCTCTTTCCTGACCCGCGCATAGCGGGAGCTTAGTGCATCAAGTCATTTATGTTTTGAAAACATAATGAGGAATTTAAAACGTAAATGGTGGGTTATCGAGCCTTATCCAATTCACATCAGTTTTGAAAATTCTAAATTCATCTTCTCTACCGAGGCACTTGAGGGATCAAGAGCGGGGTAGAGGTCCAATTTGACAATTGCTCGCGCGAATCAGCTTCGTGGATGGTGGGTGTCTCAATGCATTCCTCCAATATCACAACACAACATTCTTCTTGGAATAATGCGCATATCCCTTCTTCTAGACCATCTTTATCGGACCGTAGCCTTCTGACTGGAAATGACTGGTATAGACTCAGAATTGGTTTGCGCAAGATTGGAGGGGTCTTCTTCTTTTGCGCAGCTTTAGAGGTCTCTTTGTCACTGGGGATGTATCCCAAACCAAAACAGAAGTTGTTGTGAGGGGACGAGACGGGCTTCACTATGCCATCCAGATTCTTTCCTAGGCTCCATCACGACTTGAATCCACTCTGATGTAGGGTGGTTTCAATCATCTTGTACACATCTGCCATTAGGGCTTGTGGAGTGGTTTTCTTATAAGCAGCCCCCACTAACTCCATAACATGAAAGTCAGTACCTTTTAGGGTCCCCTCAATTACTGAAATGGAGTGATTGGGATAGCTGTGGATGATACTGGATTACGATCTCGTGGTCTTCCCATGAAAACTTTAGTGATTGGTGCAGAGATGATAGAACTGCTCCAGCCATATGGATCTATGGTCTTCCCAATAGCAGATTATAGCTGGTAGTTATTGCCATGACTTGGAACTTTGTGATAAACTCGGTGGGCGCCATCAGGATGCATAAATCTACTTTTCTAATGATATCTCATTGGGCCCCATCAAAATCTCTCACATTCATGCGGCTTTGACATATTTTCCCTACTTCATAACATAACTGGGTAAGAGCGGACTCTAGACAAATATTGAGTCCTGACCCATTGTCAATTAACACACGGGTTACGAACTTACCTCTTCATTTTACCATCACATGAAGTGTTTTGTTGTGTATCACTCTCTGTTTGGGTAATTCTTCTCGGCAAAAGGAGATTTGATAATCCCTTATGACATGTGCCACCACGGTGGCCATATTTTCACTACTTGTGCCCGCGAGGACATATGTTTTGTCTAACACTTTTATCAATGCTTGGTGGTATTGCGTGAAGCTTAGGAGTTGTGCCAACACAAAGATTTGGGCTGGAGTTTTCTTCAAATGCTTGATGATAGAATATTCCTATGGTTGCATCCTTCACTAGAATTCTTCGGCCTCACCTTCTGTGATCGGCCTCTTTTCATTTCTTTCCCTACTCGGGGCTCCTTGGGTTATCTCATCGGGGACATAACATCTCTATCAATGGGTCATACCATCGGCGACCGCGGCTTCAACGATGAATTCCTTTATGGGGGCTACAATAATGCCTTTAGATACTTGAGATACAACTAGTGCTGGAACTAGAGCCTTGAATTGATGACGTTCTTGGATAATTAGGGAGGCCACAACTTGTTCAATAGTTTTGGGAGCCACTCAGGCAAAGGATTCACATATGGCCTAGTATTCTTCTCTCTTAATTATATTTATGGTAGAATTCCCGTGGTTGGGCAACAAGTTGTTGTTTACGTTGGGGGTCACTATTTGAAGAGTAATCTCATTTTTGTCAATCATATCCTGAATCTTATTCTTAAGGTTGATGTAATCCTCTCTCCTATGTCCCGCACCTCCAAAATGGTATGCATAATTCTTATTAGCCCGATAAAATCGATATCCCAGGTTCACAAGTTTAGGGGCAATGGGTTGAATCATACTAGCTGCACTCAGTCTTTCAAACAGTCGGGTTCGTGCTTTGATCAAGGGAGTGAACATATGGAAGACTTTCTCTCGAAGTTAGGACGTGGAAAGTTGTTTGTGTGGGGGTGGTGGATGGTCTCGATTGGTATGTGCTGATGCTTAGTAGTTTTATTGTGGGTCTTGATATGTGGGAGCAGGTTCTTAGTAACTCGATTAATGCGTTTAATAGTTTGATTGTGGGGTTTGGAAGAATGGGGAGGATGTTTGGGAGCTCGATTGGGGAGCTCGATTGGGGAGTCTGGAAGACTTGCGGGGAGGTTCTTGGTAACTTGGCTAAGCATAACAAATAAGGGTTTAATTATATGGAGTTGGAATGTAATTGCTTAGAGGTGGTGATTGGTAAATTCCGTGAGGGTAATGAGATTTCTCTTGTCTTCTGATCTTGGGACTGAGGTGTATGAAATATTAGCCACATCCTTGTTACGCTTCAGTTTTACGCTGGCGCAAAAAGCTACCATCATAACTTGGCTCCGTTGTTTTCTTATTGAAACAGAGTCGTCACCTAATTAATTTTGGGAAATTAGGAATCTATTTTTTTATTAAAGGTTTGTCCGTTCGAAAGAGTACCAGAGTTCGGGTAAGGGTTCAGGTGATCCACCAAAGAAGGTGTTAGGCACTTCGGTATTAAGGATGTGTCCAATGCGATTTACGTACAAGTTCTAATATTGTGGCTAAATTGTTTATTTAGTTAAAACGAGTGTTTGAAGATATGTATACAGGAGTTTTATTTATTCATGGCGTATTTTGAAAAAGACTTGTAAAAATCCCTTTGATTTAAAAAGCACAAGTTTTGAAGGATTAGTCTACTCGTTTCTTGAAAATTGGTTTTAAGAAAACAACTTGATGTATTTTGCTTTAAAAAAATTGAAAATCGTGGGTTTATAAATTCCGATAAAGACTTGAAAACTTTGTTTGAAACGTCCAAGTGAAATCTCCTTTGGAATCTCTTTGAAATCTTTTAGGGGGAAACCGTTGGTGTATTTTGTTTGGAAATTGAAATTGCAAACTTGTTAATTTGTCAAAAGAATCACATATTTTGTTTTGTTTTAAAATGTCCAAGTGAGTTTCTTAGAAATCTTTTGGTTTGAAATCTTTAAGGAGACAAAACTACATCTTTTGAATTATTTAACAAAGATTTGATATTTTGAATGAGCTAAGGCCCAAAACCCTTTTCTCCTACCTCTGGTACTCATGGGCTAAGCCAAAAAATGTTTTAGTCATATATATGGGTCTCAACCCAAAAACAATTTAACTCTTTTGGAGATTTTCTTTCCAGGTAAAACATATCTTGTTTCCAGGTTTTTTTCCAAAATGTTTTAAACCCTTTTTGGAATATCAAAACAGTTTGTCAAATCCGTTCTTAAACTTGTTCTTCTTTATTTTTTGTTGGGTCATTAGTTTAAAACGATTTTCCTATTCATACCTTTCGATATCCGCATCGATATTTAACTAATCATTCTAATCGGATTCCAATAAGACATCAACGTATTTTCTACAACAATACAAGTATTTACAGAAATAAGCAAGGCAAAAGAAAGTAGGCCGATGGATGTACTAAGCCCATTGACATAAAATAATTCACAATTTTCACCCATTGCTGGACATTAAATAATCCACGCCCACCTCCTCTCTCCGTTCGTCTGTATGAGAGGTGAGCCAGCTTTAAAATGAGTCTAACTTGATGGAAATAGGAATGTTGGGCCTCAGGCCCAACAGAAACGAGGGAGGACCAAGATGTTTCAAGCGGTGGTTCATGCAACATAAAGGGGAAAAGGGAAAGCATGGTTAGAGAGCATCTACACTTAATGACTAGCTAAATTAAATTATTTATCACATAGATAACAACTAAACTACTTAGAATATAAACTTGTACACGTCATAAGGCAAAAGAATTGTTCAACAACTTCAAAGGGTACCGTTACACCCCATATTTTGCGCTAGTATGCATCGTGGGTAAAATAACGTAAACCAGGAGAGCTTAAGATCCCTTATATGGATAATAATGATTTAAAATAAGTGTTAAAGAAGTATCTTAAGTGTTAGAGGTCAACAAATTGAAGATAATAAGTTCATTGATGTAATACCACGTACTCTTGGGCTATGATTTGAACCGCTCAACATATGTAAGTAGACCTAAGCCCGTGAGAATTTTAGAGAGGTTTGTGTATAAAAGGATGAAGTCCCGAAATGATTTAGGACTTAAAAGTGTGAGCGATGGTGGTTGAGAATAATATTTGGTGTGTGCATAAAAAAGCTATGGACTAGTGTTATACCCTGATGTAAAAATCCTCATGGACCCAAGGTTCCAATTTGATCCTCGAGGTAATAAGCTCGAAATTCCAAAGATGGTCGATCAACCTATGGTAATATGCTTATTATGGCATGGAAAATGGAATGGAATTGGACCTATTACATAAAGATTCAAGAACATGTTTATATTCGGCTTTGTATGTAGGTCTTGGCCGAAAACCATGTTTGTTTTTATTTTAGCTTGTTGTTTTCCTTTAGCTGTTAGCTTAACTATTAGTTTTCATTAGGACACATTTAATGACCATGTAATAAGAGGACAAGCCGATAGGTCTTCCAAAAAGGGACAAGGTCGTGTTCAAGCCAATATGGCACGGACAAGAGGTGAAGTGGCAAAAAATACACCATGGCAAAGACAAAGGATGATTTGGACGACAAGGTGGCAAGAACAAGAAGCTTCCAAGAAGGCCATCCAATTACAAGTCAACTTTGGTCTGGGGAGATTAAAGGTTGGCCGAGAGTCATCACCTTGGTGCAAGGAATGGAAACTTCTAAAATGGTTCCAAGAAGATAAAGTCTAGAGAAGCCAAATACATTCCATTTCTACTCGGTTACTACAATAGAAGTGTGAAGAAGTTTGGGTTTACCTTTGTCTCCAAGAAAGGCCAAACTCTTTCACATTATGCTCACAATGGCCGAGGACACAACTTGGTCCCCAAGCCAACCCAATCCCTTTCCCTTGTTCACATTTCGGCCGAATGGCCTTGTATTTGTGTCCTTTTGTTTTCCTTCTAGAATGGTCCCTATGGTACTATAAATAGGGCCTTAGGTTGTTGTACTTAGACAAGTTGAGTTTGAGTTAAATATAAACTTGTATTTTCAACTTATGTGTTGAAACATATCGATCCTGTGTGGGTCACCCATTCCTTCAGTGTAAGTCTTGATTAGGACTGTGTGACCTAATCAATACCCAAACTCGAGGAACCCCCTTAGTGGTAAGACAACTTTGGAACTGTGTGGACCAACCTAGCCTAAGCTTTGGGTTACTAAAAGGGTTTTCGACCACCCTCACTTGGCTAGTTCACGGGCTTGTGCTTAGCAACCCCGGTCTTGACCTTATGGAATTGGTCACTATCTCCTTGGTGTCGACTCGGGAAGTAAAACCCCCGTATCTCTATCCTTGGGCTCATCGTCCGCACTTCACTACAACCACAACAACCAAACACTTAATCCAAAACCGTACCAACCAACACTTGGTGTGTGCCCGGATTGCAACTCACTTTCCGTGTTCATTCCTCATCCAAACCACTTCAATACTTCCACCACCACACTACAAAATACGTCCCTAACACCCACTATAAAAGACACTACCCGAACTACACATAAACAACCGCTCTCAGCCGACAACATAAAGTAACCCCCTAACCCGACCTCTGCCGGAACCTCACTGTTTTGGTCCATTTTCGTGACCTTGCCACCACTAACAACCAAGTTCCAAACATTATCCTGACCCTCAATCCATCCGTAACAACTCCACTAAAAGCCTAAGCCCGCTTCCAAGCACAACTACCCGAAACAGTCCCCAAATACCATCCTATCCAACCAAACCGAGAACCCGAGACTCCTATTTTGACATCCTTTTACGGGTCAACCCGAACAACACCAAGACTCGACTCACTTACCTACCAACACCCCTCCTTACTTGCATCATACCCCATGATTATTATACTGAGTATATGGAGTATATTATAAATGACTAATCTTTAAGTGAGGGGAGATCAAGAAATTAATGACGTGTGTAGTTGAAGGGAATTGTAGTGGAAGACTATAATTATTATTTTAATGGATAAGTTATGAGTGGAAATAGTCCATGTGGGACCTAGATAAAATAGGGAGCTAAATTATTTATTAATAGTGGAAGTAGTAGTGGGAATCACTTAAGATAATGTTATGGAGGTGGATCAAAAGAGTTCCACGTGTAAAGGAAAAATGGTACTTTATATATTTATCTCATTTAGTTAAAAAAAGATTCATTTTCTATGAAATGGTAAGCAACATTTAGTGCATATATCAACAACATTTCTCTTATATGATAGCAGAAACATGAGTTCTTTTAAGGGAAGTATCATATATTTTTTTTTCTCTCAAAAAAACATACGGGTTTTGCGCTCTACTTCAAACTCATTGTTTCATTTTTGTCGTGTTGTTGAAATCCGGAATTTTTTAGATGTGAAGTAAGGTGGAAGAAGAGTAGTGCTTGACATTCAAGGTAAATGTTCTTCCCCTCTCCATGTATATAATCTTATGTGAGCTTCAGATACACTGTTTTGGTACGAACCTACAGGACGACGATCAAAAGTCGTAAACCGATTGTTTGAAGTTGTTGTATTCTGTTTTGGGGTTCTTCATTATTGTGTTGAAGTTCTGGGAACATGGATATAAATATGTTGTTATGAAGGTTGGAAGGATGGAGGGCGGGGAGAAACACCATTTAGTTAATCGTATAACGAGCTTGTCCCTGGTCGATTGCTATTGCATTTCCTTGAGTTTAATAGTAGCGTTATTGTCATTTCTTGTAGATTAATATGTTGGACGGGTTGTTCATTGTGGTTACTGAAGGGTCAAAATTCAAGGTATGTAAAGACTATATTTTTTCTCTATTTGGCATGAATCGTTAACCGAACAAGTTCCTACTAAGCGCACAAAGAAGTGCCATTCGTAAGGGTCTCATGTCCATGTCGCTTCATGATATTCTTATAGTAGTTTCCCTTGTCGAGAGTTTATTTTTAGTCTAGCATTGTTGCTTATATATTTAAGAAATAGGAAGCGTGATTATAGAGTTTATAGAGTAATGGACTTGCCTACGGGGCTATCTATTCATATAGTTGCCTTCGGGGCTATTCAGTTATACACTTGCCTTTGGGTCTATATAATGCATGCTTGCCTTCAGGGCTATACATATACTTGCCTTCGGGGATATACACATACTTTCCTATGGGGCTAAATATACACTTGCCTTCGGGGCTATTCACATACACACTGAGCCTTATAAGAGGCCGTATAGTTAATTCAGTGTTATTCTGTTGATATAAGTCGGAGACATGTAAGTATACTCCAGATTATCATTGACCCCACAATTTATATTTGATATATTATAATTATATTAGTTTCATTTTTGATATTTCAGTTGCCTTCATACTCGGTACATTATTTCATACTAATGTCCCTTTTGCAGGGGACGCTGCATTTCATGCCTGCAGGTCCTGACTGACAGGTAGACATGCCTTCTTAGTAGATGTTGCCGAGTTTTAACTTGATTGGTAAGATCCACTTCATCCGGAGTTATCAAGTTCAGAGTCTTGGAGTTATACATTATATATAAACATGATGGGTAGGCCAGGGCCCTGTCCCGACCACAGTTCAGTTGTATCATCTCTAGAGACTTGTAGACATGTCCCATATGTTTAATATGTCAGCATAATGGCCTTGTCGGCCCTTGTATGTATCTATTTTGGGTTTGCTGTTGTAGACACTCATGATGCCTTGTCGGCTCGCATAGATGTATTTATGTCGGGGTGATTCCCCTTTCAGCTGAGATAGTTATTTACAGATTATAGATAGCATGACCTTGTCGGCTTAAATGTTGGTTATATGTAGAATTAGTGAGTTATAGAGTGGTACGCTCGGGGCCAAGTTTGGTACCGGGTGCCGGCCGTTCCTCTCTAGGTTTGAGGCATAAAAGGTATACAGGCCCAACATATCATAATAGACAGAAAGGAAAAAGAAGGTCAGAGCAGACAAGCTCATCTGAGAAACCCAATTTAACTAAGCCAAATATCGTTATGTTTTTTTTAAGGAAACTAGTGGAAGACAAGTTCATCATGTAAAGGGATATGCATACCAGTCCAACAACCTAGTTTAAATGGCCCAATATGCTTAATTATCTACCAGATATACATGATATACATTGTTATATACTTGGATATATATAACAATGTATACCTGGAGGTATATCCTGTCTGTCAAGTCAAAATGAATTGAAACATATAGGAAGAAGAGAATAAAGTGATACACATGTAATATACTATCATAAGTTAAATCATATAGTTCAGATATCCTTGGGTATACAAAGGATATATATCTGAAATACCTAAAGAACAACAAGTGTATGCCTTTGTATACTACCAGAATATCTAAACCAAATGAGATCATACACTAAGAATTCTTACAAACACAGATGAGTCAGACCAATATGGACATACAGAACTACCAAACCAAGGCTAAACATTCTAGTTTGATGCAAGTTTAGAAGAAAAAAAGGAAGAAGGGATGCAAACATTCGGTTTCCTCAAGGCATGATTACTTGTAGCAAAATGTGGATCAAAACAAAGACACTCAACTAAACATACAAAATGGATAACATGCTTCTATTGTGCACAAATGAAAAATCTAAAGTACAAACAACCCTAATGGCTTTAACATTCAACTTTGACTTTCATGTTCAGGGATTTATCAAGCTTAGTACCAACTGTTTACAAGGGGAAGACATAGACAAGCCCAAACACAATCAAGCAATAAGTCTAATTCACAGAAGTAGTATATTAGAGAAGGAACTGAACATTCAAACATGTGAGAGTCTTTTAAGGTTCATTGTTTATCAGGGATAAAACATGCCGCATCTTAAAAAAGTTAGAAATGATTCAAGTAGACAGACACTAATCCTAGAGGACAATATCCCAGACATACTAGCTCACCTTTATATATCTAACTTATGGTGAAGCAGAGAGGTTTAACATGGTCTCAATCACAATAAGATATCACTATATGCATAGTTGCAACTTCATACAACAATTATGGGACAAATCAAGATCAGATAATTTTGGGACAGTCACATTTTTCCATTTCAAACAGTTAAGCGCCTGACTATGTTGCTTAATCACTCATAATGGATGAGTTAGTGGACTCAAGATGGTTTATTGCTTAACTTGTAATAGGTTTGTAGATCTTCTAGCATGCATCAAAGTTAGGAAAAGACAAGACTCATGAGACTAGGTTCAATTCTCACATGACACTTCAGAGGGTTTCGACAATTTGGTATGGTGACAGGGAAGAACTCCTGAATTAGAGCAACCCTAATGTGATTGTGTTGGGTTACTCAAAGTCCATCTGGAGCTCATAATTCAGGGACATCATTCCATGCCCCTTTCCCAAACATGTAACACCTCTTCTCCACTTACACAACATATAGACAAATAAACCTCATTCTTGTTATCTAAGTTCTATAGATATGATACTACATCAAAATAACAAGCAAGGAACAAATAAGGGACCAAACTCTTCATGTTATTGCCCTAGAGTTATACAGATTAATTAACAAATTTTGACTACTCTAAGCCAGACCATCATATAAGAAAGTAAACCAGTTTTAGAGCTATGTTAGGTGTTCTATCCTTGACACCTAGAATGTATTCCAAAGTGGTGCAAATTAGTTCACTAGCATATTGATCAGGTACTCTAGGCATTTCAGAAGATGGAAACAACATACATTTCCTAAACTAAGCGACAACGATCAAACATAATTACTTGTAATGGTCAAATATTCAAGTTTTAGAAATAAGGACTCATGATCTCAAGGGGGAAGCATTCATTCTGCATATCGGAACAGAGTCATTTCATAGAAACACTAGAAATTTATCCCAACCTCAGTTCCGCATCATCCTACCTTACTAGGACTATAAACATGCATTACACAAACTCAGTAAGGGTATGCACGGTTCAAGAAAACATGTTACACTTCTCAGAGTAACATACAAATACATGTAGTTACACTTTCTTAAATTAATTAACTAATTGCTTAGGTTACAAGTTGTTTTCATTTTAATAACTAATAATAGTGAAAGATAGGATGAACTAACACGTGATTTGCTCAACAAAAGGCAATAACCATGTGATCATTTACTACTCATGTTGTTCACATAGAAAAACACAGCCATCATAGAAGAGAAATGCAAGAATGGGCCATGTCACGCAGAGATAAAAAAAGAATAAAGACTTATCCCTAATTCCTATCCAGAGCTACTATACAGATCATGTGCGTTTAAGCTACTTCCTAAAATCATTATAGTCATGGGACAAAATAGTGTCTATTCGAGCCCAATACTTCTCAATTCCTAAATGATCACTATGCACTAAAAAAAAACACCAAGCAACATGTGACACCATAAACTTCATCCTAGATGCAGGACATCCAAAGAGACCTTTCATAGAGTTCTATAAGATATGCATAGCAAGATAGGCATGTTCAGATTTCATTTATACCTTAGTCATTTTAACCTAAAGTTTAATCTAAAACAAGTGTTGAAGCTAATGAAGTAATGCAATTTCAATTGAGATCCTAAGCTTATTTCTATCAACACTTTGACTTTCCAATTGATTTTTTTGATTAATTGATCATTTTCATTAATCAAAAAGTGAAAATTACAAAGCCAAGCTAGGGTCGACCCCTAGCTTCCAAATAAACAAGATATACCTAAGCTTCAAGTAGCATCTATCAAATAAAAACTAACACTCTAGGCTACTAGTCTAAGATAGAACCAAAATACACAACATTTCAATCAAAGAAATAGACAGCAACATCTCCAGATCCTAAGGGAAGCAGATGAGGTTGGCAAGGATGGGTTGCCATTGAGCTACCTTCCTTCCTCTGATGTGCACATGTAGAACAATCTCTCTGCATACTCTAGTGGCATTGAACTGGCCCCTATGAAACCTTATGGAGTTTCTTTCATATCAAATATAATATATCACGATGCCAAACACACATCAAGTGATGGAAGCAACATTAGACATGCTTTTAGCCATTTTGCATATCCACTCCATCTCCTCTTGCTAGGTTCCCACAATTATATAGTGACCTAGCCAGTGTATCATTCTAGTACACATGTTCCTAGTGAGTGAACAATCAAAGAATAAGTGCTAAAAGGTATTTTTACCCCTATCACATAAGATACACTTCAAAGGCACATAAATACCAAATTTCTGCAGTTTATCAACAATGGAAAGTCTTTGTTGAACATCTAGCCATAAGTTGAATTTGAATCTAAGGTGTGTAGTTTGTTGTGCACAATACTCTTCTTAGGAGCTCTGGGTAGCTGAGGAAGCAACAAACAATAAGCTCTGCTAATCTTAAATTTATCATTTTTCTGCATTGTTGCTAGCTTCTGTGCAAGATTTCCCTGTAGAGAGCGCATCTGTAGGATTGCTTTCCTACTATCAATAATCTTCCTAACCACCCGAGCTATAGTCTTGGGAGTTTGCATGGTTTCCAGATCATTATTCTTTATGTAGAAGTAGTGAACCCATTAATCCATAGAGAATCCTTCTTTTGAGATATAGTCCACAGTTGCTTTATCATAACAACTCTATTCCACAACCTCAAGTTCATAACATTCAGACCACCTGCAAAATTTAGTTGGCATATTTTTTCCCAAGAGACTAAGGTTTTTTTGCATATTTGAGCCACTCCTATCCAGAGGAAGGGCATGTAGACTGCCTCTACGAGCTTCATAATCTTTTTAGGGAGCAAAACTATTTGTGCCCAGTAGTTTGTATGCTAAACAGAGCTACTTTGATGAGTCGTAGTCTCCCAGTATAAGATCACATTCTTGAAGACTAACAACTAATGCTAGAAGTGATTTCCTTTACAAGAGGTAGACATTGACTAACAGACGGTTTTTTGTGTAGACAGTGTCACCCTTAAATATTTGAAAGGGAGGGTACCCTCAATATACCCCAAGGTCTGAAATATCTCCTCTTTTATCAATGGTGTCACTCCAGTCACATAGAGTGAACTTTTATCAATATTTTCTTGTAAACTAGATGCAGTAGACAACAAATGAAATGTTTTTGTCGCAGTTTAATAGATTGCATATCATCCATGTAAAGCATAAGCAAATCATCAGTAAAACATATATGTATCACACCCAACCTCTTGCATCTTAGGTGGAAGTTGAACTCTGGATTAAATGCTAGTTGATTCATTTCCCTTTGGAGGTATTCCATTTCCAAAACAAACAAATAAGGGGACATGGGGTCCCTTTGACTTATGCCTCTCCTGCCCTTGAATGGTGGTGCTAATCCATCATTTATGACTAGGGAGTATGAAATAGTTTGCACACATTCCATAACCCAACTTACAAACTTCTGTGGAAAGGCAAGGTCAATCAACATAGTCTTAAAAAAGAACCAATTCAGAGTGTCACATGCTTTTCTTATGTCCACTTTTAGAACACATCTAGCAGACATGCCTTTTCTAGTATACCCCTTGAACAATTCATGGCTGAATAATATGTTGTCAATAATACTCCCCACTTTAATAAAAATTGACTAAAAATAACCTACAATACCTTGAATGACCCCCTTTATTCTAGCAGTCAACACTTTGGCAATAATCTTATAGAGGGTGGAGCAACATGCAATTGGCCTAAAGTCCTTCACATGAGTAGGAGAAGGAACCTTGGGAACTAATGTAATAGTAGTAACTTTCCAAGATTGGTCCATTTTCCTAGTGTTGAAGAATTGAAGAACAACTTGATACACATCCTCACCTGCTTCTGCCCAATGATTAGTAAACAAACTCAATAGGAAATCCATCCCCCATGGTGCCTTTTCATTAGGCATGTCTTTGATTGCATCAACTATCTCTTGTCTAGTGACCTTTTGGATAAACTGTTCTTTCTGAAGAATAGACAAGTAAGGCCATGTCTTTGTCACCTTAGAGTTTGGCATGTCATCACCTTATTACTGGTTCCCATTAGTTTGACAAAAAAATGGATAAATTCTGTCTCAACCTCTTGTGGACTTGTTAGTTTAATCCCTCGCTCATTATAAATTATTACATTAGCATTTCCATTGGATCTAATCTTTAGTTGTGCATGAAAGTATTTGAAGTTAGCATCTCTATTGTCAATCCAGAAGGCTCTGGACTTCTGCCTAAACACATTTCTCTCAATAGTACTTCACTTATCAATAACCCTAATGAATTCTTTTTCTTGATCAAATCAAGTCTGGCATAGTGGCTGAGTAATAAGAGTTGTTTGAACCTATTCAAGTTGTTGTCTGGCTTGGTTTAGCGTGTAAGCATATGATTCCATGATGTGTTCAGGTCCTTTTAACCAATCTTTAAATGTTTTAGTTTGTGCAAGATTTTATTCATTGCAGTACCTTGTGTATCCCGTTGCCATACTCTTTCTACCACTTCTTTAAATCCAGGATGCTCCATAACAATAGTATATAGTTTAAAAGGTCTGAGGTGTAAAGTAATCTATTTCTAGCATTACATTAAGATATGAGAGTGATCAGACACACATAGAGTAAGATAATCGGCCTCAACATTACTGTACTCCTGCAACTATTGATAATTTCCAGTGCCCAATCAATTTTACTATATACTGTACTATCGACCCCTGCTTATTGCACAATGTGAAAAACATCCTTTAGCTCTGGAAGGAGTGACTGAAGGTTAACAACTAGGTATTGGAATCATTAGAGCTCTACTTGAGTTACAAGTTGGCTATCTTATCCTCAGTAGAAATGACATTGTTGAAGTCTCCACTCAATATCCAAGGATCTTGAATTTAAGCCCCTAGAGGTTTCAAATCATGCTATAAGATATTCCTTTGTTGCTTCTCATTTCTGGCATACACCACAGTCACTAAGGCAGATAATTGAATATTTGGGTCTTCTACAGAGCAATGAATGAATGTCTCATGTATTTTTAATATTTGCACTTTCAAATACCTCTTTCACAGTATCCAAACTCTACCATTTAGACCATGAGGGTAATTGCAACAAAAAATTCAGTGGCAGAGTAATAAGAGTTGTTTGAACCTATTCAAGTTGTTGCCTGGCTTGGTTTAGCTTGTAAGCATATGATTCCATGATGTGTTCAGGTCCTTCAAACCAATCTTTAAATGTTTTAGTTTGTGTAAAATTTTACTCATTGCAGTACCTTGTGTATCCTGTTGTCATACGCATTCTACCACTTGTTTAAATCCAGAATGCTCAATAATAATAGTATATAGTTTAAAAGGTCTGAGGTGTAAAGTAACCTATATCTAGCATTACATTAAGATATGAGAGTGATCAGACACACATGGAGTAAGATAATCTGCCTCAATATTACTATACTCCTGCAACTATTGATAATTTCCCAGTGCCCAATCAATTTTACTATATACTCTACTATCGACCCCCTGTTTTTTGCGCAATGTGAAAAACATCCTTTAGCTCTGAAAGGAGTGACTGAAGGTTAACAACTAGGTATTGGAATCATTAGAGCTCTGCTTGAGTTACATGTTGGCTATCTTATCCTCAGTAGAGAGGACATTGTTGAAGTCTCCACTTAATATCCAAGGATTTTGAATTTGGTGCCATAATATATTCCTTTGTTGCTTCTCATTTCTGGCATACACCATAGTCACCAAGGCAGAGAATTGAATGTTTGGGTCTTCTACAGAGCATTGAATGAATGTCTCATGTATTGTTAATATTTGCACTATCAAATACCTCTTGCACAGTATCCAAACTTTACCGTTTAAACCATGAGGGTAATTGCAACAAAAATTTCAGTTCATTGCCACTTTTTTATAATCTTCTTTGCCTTATTCTCCTTTAACTTTGTTTCAACACCACAAAATACATCTATTTTATTATTTTCCAGAAAGAGCTTCAACTCCTTCTGCTTAGAGGCATGATTCAGGCCTCTAATATTCCAAGTGTAAATTATTATGGAGGGTTAAATTGAGTTGTAGTACCAGCTCCACTCTTGCCAGAGGTGCTTGGCACAACTATTAGAGGGGCATAACTATTTGTCGTCTCCATAATAGGTTGCACATTTACCATCTACTATCTCTAGCTTTCCTTATTCTGATCAGAAGTACTTCTAGCTGGACTTGCAGTAATAGTTGGCCCCTTATCTTTGCTACCAGTTGTAGTAGTAACAATTTGCTTATGTAGAATAGGGTTATTGTCATCTCCATTAGTCGCTGATGCTACCTCCTTTTGATCAACAACATTCCTCTCTTATTTTTTTCTGCCACTCATGCACTGGATTACGATTCCTTCTCCTCCTTCTTCTTTTAGGTGCTTTGAATTCCTCATCAGCTAGAGGTTATTTCTTTTTTTTCCAGCAGTTCCCAGAATCATGCCCAAACTTGATGTAGTCACTACAAAATTTGGGCCTCAAATCATAAGATATAGTCTGATCAAAAGACTCCAAATGGGGTTTCCATATCAATACTACTTAGAAGAGGTTTGGATATATCTGTGTCGACTAGAACCCTAGCATATGATATCTTATCATACTTTGATGTAAACTTATCAGTGTACAGGGGTTTGCCAATCACACTAGCTACCTTACAAAGAGCTTCAGTTGACCAATATCCCACCAAAATTCTGAGGAATTTAACCCAGAGAGAAATAGTGTAGATACAATCGGGGTCAAAATCAAAATCAATCTTTCAATTCTATAAAATGAAAGGTTTATTGTGGAATTTATATGGTCCTGAATGCAATACCAGATCACATTCCGCAATATATTGAAAGCGGAAGATGAAACATCCTTCATAATGCAGGAGAATTTGGGGTTTATGAATAAGATTCCACACACTTGATACATAGGACTACATTGATTGTTCATAAAGAGTATCACCCAATACAAACCCTATCAGAGCATTTGACCAATGATCCTATTGGTCCTTAATATTAGATTCATCAATTTGAACAACACGATTACCATTGCATTGAGCTGGTGGTATGAATGTTACTTTCTTCCCCATCTGCGAGCTACAATTGTTGTCGCATTCTTTGTTTTCTTTATCTTTGATTGGGGAGTATGCTTTTTCATAACTGGTGTAGGGTTTGCCGACTTCAGAGAACTGGATTTTGTGGGGTATTGCTGATATCACAGTTGCCGGTCGCTTTCCTTTATCCTTAATTTTTGTTTAATTATCTGAGATTTTCTTCACTCCTTCATCGATAGGTTGAAATTATGCTGGGAGGAAGCTACCAAATATCAATTGAGCTGAAGGTTGGAGTATTCCGCTAGCTGGGGTAACCATTGCCGTCGCCCATGCCGATGCAGAGTGATGTTTTTGCTATTGTTCTATACTTGGTGCAAGTTAGCATACCTTAGCTTAACGTGTGCCAAGAGTATTTCAACTAAACATTTCCCCCCTCCTTAAACTGATATTAATAGACATGTAATCAACCTAGACCTAAGTGATATGAAGGGAACACACAACAAAACTCACGTACAATCTATTACTACTATTCTCAAACTATGTCAACCATTAGAGAGATCATATATGCATCATAAAAAAATAAGTCAATACAGAAGTAAACCATCATACAAACACAACTTCTGAATGGTCATACATCAACCCAGACCCATTCTAATACTTTTAAACTACTTTATGTTATTTAACTTGACAAAACCTAATCATTTTAACACTTAACAGACAACATACATGACTTAACTCTCAAAATAGCCTAATGAGTTCATTCTTAGCCATGCAAAATTAGATAACACACATTTAATCACACAATGATGAACATACAATCAGTTTATGGAGGTCGTTTAACTCAGCTATCTCCAGCAAGCATGATTTAATTCTACTTAATCAATTTACACTAGATTAATCACTTAAACACATAATTGTTTATCTAAAATAGACTATAATTAGAAGGATGGAGGGAAGTTTACCCACATACGTGATATTGAATCCACTCAAAAGCATTTTCCACTTGGCCAGTTTCTCTATAGGCATGGGCTGGCAAAGATGTAATTTAAAGAATCCATTTTAGAGATGAGATGGGTAGTGTAAGACGATAGATAGTGTCTTAGCTTCTAGGCTACCCATGTCAGAGCGCAACATGTTTTCTCCACCAAGGTGTACCTTGACTCGCAGGTGGTGAATTTATTACTAAGATAGAAGATGGCTCTCTCTTTCTTCCCAGTTTCATCATGTTGCACCAACATGCATCCAAAAGCATTATCTGATACTGGCAGATACATCAACAATGGGTTTCCTGGTCTGGAAGGGACCAAGACTGGCGGATTGGAGAGATATCTCTTGATAGTGTCAAAAGCTTTTTGACATTCTTTTGTCCATTTGGTGGATACCTCATTTTCCAACAACTTGAGGATATGTTCTACAATTATTGTGGGCTGTGCTATAAATCATCCAATGTAGTTTATCCTTCCTAGGAAACTCATTATGTCTTTCTTAGTCTATGGCAGTGGAATTTCTTGGATGGCTTTAATTTTTGAGATATCTAGTTCTATGCCCCTGCAGCTGACTATGAATCCCAATAATTTTCTGGTAGGCACTATAAATGCACACTTGGTCGGGTTCAACGTCAGATTGAACATTTGAAGTCTGTCAAAGAACCTTCACAAGTGCATGATGTGATCTGAACTCTCTCTTGATTCGATTATGAAATCATCCAAGCAGACCTCTATCTCCTTATGCATCATGTCGAAAGATTATGGTCATTGCTCTTATAAGTTGCGTCGATGTTCCTGAGACCGAACGATATTACACGGTAGTGGTGTATCCCCCATGGGGTGATGAAGGCTATTTTCTATGCATCTTCTTCACTCATCAAGATCTGATGGTAACCGGCAACGCAATCCACGAATAACTATAACTTGTGCTTCACATAGTTATCAATGAGTATGTGGTGTTCGAAAGTTGAAAATTGTCTTTAGGAATACCTCTATTGAGATCACGATAGTCCGCATAAATCTAAATTTTCCATCTTTCTTCGGTATAGACACAATGTTGGCCAACCATGTCGGATACAGAGTTACTTTCACTACACCTGACTTGATCTATTTTTTGATCTCGTCTTTGATTCTGATGCTCAAATCTGGCTTGATTTGTCAGATTTTCTACTTGATCGGAGTGAAAAACTCCTTGATAGGTAGATTATGGCCCACTATTTATGTGCTTAACCCATGCATGTCCGTGTATGACCACGTGAAGATATCAATATATTCTCATATCATATTTATTAATTCCTTTTTCTAGGGTGCTTCCAAGTGCGCGCTTATCCTACTTTATTTAATCGTTTCTTCATCCCCGAGGTTGATAACTTCGGTCTCATCCAAGTTAGGTTTCTGCCTATTCTCATATTGGTCAACCTCCTCGATAAGATCCTCAGGTAACATGGTCTCCTGGTCATATTCCTCATATTCTCCCTCTTATGTGTCACTCGACTCACTCGTCTCGCAATATGTCATGATATTATGAGTTGTTTTATTATTATTATTGGAAAACAAGGCAACACACGGATAGTGTATATAAACATATAATTTAAATAAAAGGCTGATTTTCATATAAATTGAGGCTTTCATTAACGTTAATAAAAGAAATACAAATTGTTGTCCTGACTCAGATCAACATCAAGTCATTTCCATTTTTTCAAACATTACGAGGAAAATAAAGATGCAAATGGTGAATGTTTGGGCCTCAACCAACTTTCACCTATTTCTGAAAACAGATTAAATTCATCATCTCTACCGAAGAGCCAAGAGTGGGGTAGAGGTCTAATTGGATAGTTGCTCATCTAGATCAGCATTGCGAATAGTAAGTGCTTCAGAGCATTCTTCTATTATCATGGCACAATCTTTCTCTTGGAATATAATCCACAACCATTCTTCTGCATCTTCACCATTGTGCATGGACATTCTGACTGGGAATGACCAGTATAAATTTGAAATTGGCTTGCGTAACTTGGGAGGGTCCCTCTTCTTCTAATCGGCCTTGGAGGCTTCTTCGGAGTCTCGGATGTACCCGAGGCCAGAACAGAAACCATTTTTGGGAATATATATTAGTTATGTTATACCCTGTAGATCTTTGCCTAGACCTTTGCTGGGTTAAAACCAACTCTGAAGCATGGTGAAGTCAATCATTTTGTAGACCGGAGGCATAGGATTTCGCTCGTCATCTCCTTTGTGGGTGGCTCCCACTAATTCTACCATATAGAAATCTGTGTCCTTGGGGACTTCCTCGATCACTAGTATAGAATTGTTAGGGTATTTATGGATGCTTCCCCCTCTGTGAATTACCACTTCATGGTTCATCCATACAAATTTTAGACTGGTGCAGTAAATATGGTATTGTACCAGCCATTTTGGATCCAAGGCCTAAGAAGAGCATGGAGTAATTTCTTGTATAACTAATAATCTGTTTAATTTGGTTTTACTTGATGTGTATGTATTCATCAACCGTGTTAGTCTAGTTAGCTTAAGAATGAGATTGAATGATTAGGAAGTATGGACATAACAACTTGTTAAGGTGAGTAATAAACCTTTTAGTTGATATTACTGCATTAGAAAGACTAATGTTGGACTAAATAATTCATTCTTAGTAGTATTGTATGCTTAATACACAGAATCTAAAATAAGCCTATTTATCTTCTCATCTTATAACTAAGTATTGATTTTGAGCCGATCTTGTGTGAGTCTGTTTCTAAATATGGATATAGGAATAGTACAAAGACCTTAAGCTTGTTTAAAATGGTTCATGCAGTCACATGTTGAGCTATTTCCAACTCATACACATCATTTGAAGTCTGTTTTAGATAATCATGGGCAAAATCTAACTTAGGACACATGCTTAAGGTGATATCATTAGATAATGAAATGGTTTAATCTTGAAAACCATATACACTTAGGTTTAAGGTTAGTGTTAGTTAAAAATGAGAGTAAAGATCTGTTCTAGCTCATCTGTTATGTGTCATAATGATAAATGGTTAAGAATAGGGTTGGTTAAAACTCAGTAAATCTCTTTTAAGTGATAATAGGTCTATGTGGGTATGTGTTGCCAAAATTATGTGTCTGTGGGGATGTTTGGTTGGGTATCTAAATAGTAGGCTTCCAAGGTTTGTTTTGATTCATCTTATGTCTAGTTTATGCTTGTTTCTGTTGAGTGTGAATTTAGTCCAAGTCAAAATGATCTCTAAGACTTGTTAGTCTAATTCTTGTAATATGAAAGTCTGTATACTTGCATCCGTGTCTCTATTCAGACTCTACTATGTATTCATTGCTTTAAACCCTGATATGACAGTATGTGTAGTTATGTATGAGTTAATAAATATCATCACTACGATACTGCTTGATGTTTTAGACTAAAATAATCACTTGCATGCCTTGATATGTCATTGTTCTCTTGTATGTGTTTTCTGCTACATGCTAGTTCATTGGTCTTATCCTCAACATTATTTGTCCTGTGCCTTTTCTCTATGACTTGGTTTAAGTCTCAATGTAAAACTAATGTAACAATGTTATGTTGAGTATCCTATTTGTATATTTCCGTATGTCAATTACCATGTTGTCACCAAGTTTGCACTTCTAAAAAGCAATCTCAACTAACTTGAAATGGCTTTAACCTATTCTGCTTGGTTTCCTTCATACATGTCTTGATTGTCTTATTTACCACTTGTCTTAACAAAGATTAATTAAGCTAAATGAAACTTGAATAGGTCAAGTATGATACATTAGGGACAGGACATGTCCATTTATGATAGCACACTGCCTTTAAGTTCTTAGTCCTGATATATATGACCTGAAATGTGAAATCTAGGGAAGTGCCATGCGAGTTGCTGCTCTTGTTAGATGTACTTGGGTCTGTTACCTATACTGTATGTCAAACCTGAACCTTAAAAATACAAGAGTTGTGATTTGTTTGTTTTGTATTCTTAGTTTAGTACCATGACAGTGTATGAATGGGGATTAAGAGTATGTTTGTGATTGATATGTGTGTGTGCCCATCCCATCTACTTTCATCTATCTCCTATTATGTTTTGTTTAAGGTATATGTGTGATATACATTTGGATATATGGACTGTATACCATGTGTCGCGCCCGTTTTTTACCCGAGCTTCGCGACGGGATGGCGTCGATTCCCTCTGGATCGAATAAAAATGCTTGCTTTGAGGAGTCGCCACCTAATTATTCTAAGGTGAATTAGGGCACCTGAATATTAACTAAAAGATGCAAAATAACTCCGACTTTGTGGTCTACGAAACTAATGAAATTCTGGGTAAGGGTTCATTATTATCCTAAAGGGAAGGGGTTAGACATCCTTTAAGATCCGCTAACTTGCGGTTATCCGATCAAATTCAGGTTAATTGTTATGCTAAGAAAAATACATGTTTTTACAAATATAAAAATAATGTTACAAGATGTTAATAAAATGATGCATTTTGTACAAGTATGCATTTGTATGGCATTAATATACATGTAAAGCTGAAAAAAAGTATAAGTATGCATTTGTATGAAAATTGATAAAAATGTATGCAAGGTGATTATTATGGGCGACAGGCCTAAAATTAGATAAACTAGCGATGAGTTTCCAGTTTTAGACTACCCTATTAATTAATTCTATGTCTACCTATTCTAAATATTTCAATAATTTCACGAGTACAATAATATTACAATGCAGAATGAAAATAAAGCTGAATTAAAGAAAGTAAAAGATAACAACAAAAATAAATAATCTCCGAGGGGTATTTTCCTTCTTTGACTTTATCTTTGCAAGCTGTCAAGAATAAACGGTTAGAAATAATTGAATATACATAACTTCGGATCCGTATCCAAAACAATAAATGTTTTGATTACGGAGGACTCAGACTTAAATTTTGAAAAGATCATTCCAATCACGTCGTGGCTGCAAACATATGACTCGGTGGTCATTTTAATTGCCTCGCCTACTAAACATGTTGGTCTCTCGGATGAAAAAAAAGAAAAGATCATTATAATCACGTCGTGGCTGTGAACATATAACATGTTGGTTATTTTAGTCGCCTCGCGTACTAAAACATGTTGATCTCGGATGAAATAAAAAGGTTTAAGTCTCATCCTTGCCCAGAAATTTTATTTTCCGTCTTTACAATTGTGGAGGCCTAAAAAATTGACGGATATTTTTTCATCGGCCAAAGTGTAGTATCATATTCAAATCAGTAATATTTTCAGAAATATTGCAGTTGTTTTCAGCCGAGAAAACAACATTAATTGGGTTAAAAAATACAGCAGGAGTTGGCTTGAAAACACAGTAGTGGGCTCTCCGAAAGCTTCTCTTAAAAGAAGTTTTCAGCCAAGAAACCATCAGTAGTGTTTGGCTGAAAATCACAGCAGTGATAAACATCAAATATGCCCCCAAAATGCAGCAGCTCACGGGCCAAAACATGGTAGCAAGATCATAGAAAATGCAACAGCAAACAGGCGAATATACAGCAGTAAAATTGGCACACACTTTGGCCTCAAAACAGTAGTAAATTGGCTCAAATTTGGCCAAGAAATCAGCAGTTGTTTAGCTAAAAATGCAGCAGCAAAAGACTTGAAAATAGAGCAGCAGTGGGCTAGAAAACACAACAGAAACCCAAGTGTAGTATCTGTTCATTTTTCAGACAGTAGCAACAGCAAAATAGTAGCAGAATCGACACTAATTTAGCTCAAAAAATGAAGCAGAGACTGTAAATACAGCAGTGATAAAATATCAGATATGCTCGAAATGCAGCAGTGGAATATTTCCAGAAGGGGTGTAAATGGTCAAGATTGCAACAACTGTCTTGCCAAGGAATGCAGCAGAACTGCCCCCCAAAACACGCACCAGCCAGCCCTTTTAGAAGGCAATAGACATTTCTCATTAAGTGTGGCATCTCAGAATGTAGTGCTATATGGAGCAATCTTAAAGGCAACACATATTCTTTAAAGCCCAAAATGTGATAGCAATAGAAAGGGCTTAGGTACAGCTATCGTATTCAAAAGAAATATCCCAAAATGCAGCAAAGTAGCCCATATAAGTGCATCAATTCACTTAAAATTTGCACAGCAATTAATTTGCCAAAAGTGACACACTTTGAGCCTCAAATACTAAAGTGTAGCAGCCAACACGGCTTTAAAGTGCAACCAAACAGTAGCAGCAAGTGATAACAAAACAGCAGCCACAAAAATAGGAATTTTACCTCCCAAAAGGCAATGACAAATGACCTTAAAATGTAGCATAACAACATCAAACAATGCAGCAGTTCAAGACCAAACAAAGTGCAGTGGCTTTGTAGTATGAAACTTATCCAAGAACAATACTATGAGAACCTCACCAGTGCAAGTAATCACACCGGTGAAGCATTATGCATTGCACTAATTAATCCGAATTGCACTAAAAATACCTTTACGTGTTTATCCACTTGAAACATAACTAAACAAGTTCAAAACATAATAACATGTTATAATCAAGCACATAAACACATAAGCATATAACAAAACACCAAAGAATTGAGGAGTTTACTGACTTTCGGATTTTGGACTCGGCCTCGATCCGAGAATGGGTTCATCATCAAAACCATGATTATGAGGGCTCAGATTTTCTATTTTTGAACAAAACTAGAGAGACCGCAACATACGCCATGGCTGCAGACACCGGATTGCAGATTGATGCCATATCGGGTCGCCCCGCCAAGATACGGGTTGAGTGTTCTCGAGGCACTGTTACAAAACACATCCGGCGTTAATGGAGTTCGATGGAGATAGTGAAGACTGCGAGGAGTGGCGTGGGGGAGGTATCAGTGGTGGTGATGGAGAAGTGAGGTAGCGGTGTAGTGGTTTTAGGGTGGTGGTTGAGCTGTGGTAGGGTATGGGGTCACGGGTATAGGTGAGGTGCGGCGGTGAGGGTGTGGGGTTTAGAGGAGAGTTGAAGAGAGGCCAGGGTTTTTTTTTAGTTTTTTTAGGGGTGTGCGGCTGATAGGAGAGAAAAGAGTGAGAGTGTTTGTTTTTGTAGTGTTGTGTTTTGGGGTTAGGGGATAAAAGAGGGAAATAAAAGAAAGGGATTGGGCTTGGGGGTTGTGGGCCGCCGGGGGGTTGGCCGATTGGGCCTGAGTGTGGGCTCCGAAATGGGTTTTGTTTTGGGGGAAATGGGTTTGGGTTAAGATATAAAAAGGGTTGAAATGAGTTATGGGTTTAAAATATAAAAAAGGGTTTTATTATATATAAAAGAAAGCTTTGCAAAATTTATAAATTGTAAAGATGATAAATGATAAAATATAATATTTGTGAAATGCTTGATGCTTAAAATAAAAAAATAAAAATGTGATGCCGTTTTGCGAAAAATAAAATAACATATAATATTAGGATAAAAGTATGATTATGGTATAAAAATGCAAATGACAATAAAATATGCAAAATAACAACAATAATAATGATATATATACATATATATGCCTATCTTTTAAAATTGTTTTAAGGTGTCAAAAATATTTAAAATTACAAATAAAATCAGAAAAGATGGGACAAAATTGGGTGTCAACAGATGCCCCTCTTTGGCCGGAGACGATGAAGGAGTTTTCGGCCAAAGAAATTGACTGAGTAGCCAATTTTGTCCTGATCATCGGGACTCGAGGGGAGGTTAGGGATGCGTGGGATGAAATAGAATCCCGAGGGGGAGAGAAGTTGCAAAAGATGGTGCACATTCAAGAAACATTGCCTCAGTGTCGAGTTATGATGACACTGGTTGCAGATGTGGCGAAATACTAGGGGAAGGGCGGAACAACGTTCGAAGTGCTTCCCCAATGCAGATGATGTCGTAGCATATGCGTAATGAGATGACGTCATTGCTTAGACGTTATGCAGATGGCGTCGTTGCATAGACGTGATTGAAATTAAAATACCCGCATTAGAAGGTGGGCGCCTGACAGAAATTGAAATACCCGCATTATGAGGTGGGTGCCTGACTGAAATTGAAATACCCGCATTAGGAGGTGGGCGCCTAACTGAAATTGAAATACCCGCATTAGGAGGTGGGCGCCTGACTGAAATTGAAATACCCGCATTAGGAGGTGGGCGCCTGACAGAAATTAAAATACCCGCATTAGGAGGTGGGCGCCTGATAGAAATTGAAATACCCGCATTAGGAGGTGGGCGCCTGACAGAAATTGAAATACCCGTATTAGGAGGTGGGCGCCTGACTGAAATTTAAAATACCCGCATTAAGAGATGGGCACCTTACTGAAATTGAAATACCCGCATTAGGAGGTGGGCGCCTGACTGAAATTTAAAATACCCGCATTAGGAGGTGGGCGCCTGACTGAAATTTAAATACCCGCATTAGGAGGTGGCGCCTGACTGAAATTGAAATACCCACATTAGGAGGTGGGCGCCTGACTGAAATTGAAATACCCGCATTAGGAGGTGGGCGCCTGACTGAAAATGAAATACCCGCATTAGGAGGTGGGCGCCTGACAGAAATTGAAATACCCGTATTAGGAGGTGGGCGCCTGACTGAAATTTAAAATACCCGCATTAGGAGATGGGCGCCTTACCGAAATTGAAATACCCGCATTATGAGGTGGGCGCCTGACAGAAATGGAAATACCCGCATTAGGAGGTGGGCGCCTGACTGAAATTTAAAATACCCGCATTAGGAGGTGGGAGCCTGACTGAAAATGAAATACTCGCATTAGGAGGTGGGCGCTTGACTGAAATTAAATACCCACATTAGGAGGTGGGCGCCTGACAGAAATTAAAATACCCGCATTATGAGGTGGGCGCCTGACAGAAATTAAATACCCGCATTAGGAGGTGGGCGCCTGACTGAAATTAAATACCCGAATTATGAGGTGGGCGCCTGACAGAAATTAAAATACCCGCATTAGGAGGTGGGCGCCTAACAGAAATTAAAATACCCGTCCTTGTACGGACATAGCAGTTGGGACCCTGTAGGTCAAGATGATGTTTTTGTACGGACGCCCAATAGGAACGCGATCCTTGTAGGGCCTAAACTGTGATGTCGGAGTTTTTTGCCAAATTAAACACACATGTTGCGGCTTCTATGCCTTTGTCAACCTGAAGACCTGCACTCAAAGAAATTTGTGAGTTTGGGGGTAGGGGCGGTTGATTCGCATTGGCTTTGTAGTTTTTTCCCTTGACGCTTGCAAGCTCAGACTGGTTTAGATTGAAGACTTAGTTGTCTGGCATTTTTCCAAGTCAATTGGCATATTCTTGCCGTGAGCCCTTAAAATATGCCCCAGTTTCTGGTATATATGAAGATGTTGAACTTTCAACTGGACAAAATCGAGTTTGTATGGGCAGCTTTCTTGTTCTATTAAGGCGATCATGTGGGCCTATTGCGTTGTGTGCAAGATAAGGGGAAAAAATTTACAATGGTGTGACCGAAGCCGATATAGGCCGCCTACGTATTCCGACAAAGGAAATCAGGTCATAACGTAGTTCGTTGCAAACAAAATAGCAATTGTGAAGTTTTCCAAAATGGGACCGAAGCCGATGTGGACGCCTACGTATCCCGCCGAGGGAATCAGGTCATAACGTAGTTCGCTATAAGTAAAAGAATTGTAAGAATTTTCTAAAAATGGGACCGAAGCCGATATGGCCGCCTACGTATCCCGCCGAGGGAAATCAGGTCATAACATAGTTCATGATGCAAAAGAGATTTGTAAGTTTTAGAATGTTTTTTGGTCAAAAAGAGCGACTAGAGTTTGAAAAAAATGATGCCAGGTTTTGCAACGTTTTTTTTTTGTTTTTTTTTGTTTGAAAATATGAAAAAGACAGAATCATATTTTGACTTCAGTTGGTACCAACAATTAGTAATGTGCTTAGGGTTCCCGTTACTGCTCTATGTATAACCGAGGCTGACTTCAGGATAATTCCTACAGCTTCAGATGCTACCTCATACATACCTGAGTATCGACACTTGCTTCAAGCCAAGGTTTTGACATATGCAACCTCATGTTTCAAATGCCCTCACTGAAAGAAAGTCCCTTTCTCACATGTATTTCAATATTTTGAACTTTGGGACGTCTAGAGAAGTACACTCACCCTCAGAAAGATGTTCAATGCATTTAATTGTGATACCATAGGCTTGGCCGTCATGTGAGTATCCACTAATGTGAGAACCCTCTGTATAGGATGTAGGGCTTGTTATGGGTTTGTAATGTAGGCTTGGGGAAAAGAAAGGATATCATTTGGGTAAGAAGTGACTAATCCTTCCTTGAGCGTTGGAATATGTCTGCTCTTTGTATTTGTGTGCCTTGATGCTGATTTGCTTCTTTTTGCCCCCGTTTGTTTTGTGCCGACTTCTTCTGAATATTTCGTTTGGAGCTTTTTCCCCTTTTTCGGAGTTATTTCCCTTTTTTTTTTATATTGTCGTGGCTTTTTAACTTCTTCTTTGTGTGAAGTCGTCCTTTTGTTTTGATTTCTCTTCCTCTTTTGGGAACATTGCAACTTCAACTCAGATCATTTTCAGTAATTTGCATATTTCTGATGCGCTCAAGGAAGTCGGACCAAGAGAGGGATAGTGCGTGTACGCACTTAGAAAGGGTATAGGCATAAGATGTGGTTGTTAAAAAAAATAGGCTTCAGGCTCAAAGGGGAAGTACTACGGATAATGTTATTTGGTAAGCTGGAAAGTCTCAAACAGATCAAAGAAAGCCTACGATCCTTTCCTATACCAAGTGTTACTCAGGATTTCGCCTGAACAAACATTCGAGCTAAGTTCTAGATCACAATGCAATGCAATTAAACTTATTCTAAAAACTCACCACACAATGCACATGAGGCGATGAGGTTGGCTTCGTTCATATCTTGGAAGCATGCAAAACAATTTTTAAGTGTCAACACAGGTGTGAATGAGAAGTACCAAAAGAATCTATAGTTTACCACGAAGTCAGTCTTCTCCACTTGTTCTTCCCTATGCACACTCTTAACTGTGTTGGTATCAACCGAATCAATCAGTGATTCTTAAAAAATATATATATATATATATATATTTTTTTTTTTGTTTTTGAATAAAGGGTACAGAACCCAAATAGGGCTGCCTACGTATCTCATCTTTGACGAGAATCAGGTGTGCGTAGTTCGTGCAGATAGGTTATAAAAATGTATGATTGATAAAGAATTTATCCGCGATAGAATAGTAAGTAAAAACTGTATAAAACAAATGATTGTCCACTATGGGACGAATGCAAAGTAAAATGACTATCCATGATATAATGAATGCAATGAAAAAATGATTGTCCACATTAGGATGAATGCAATAAAAAAAAAATTATCACAATAGGATGTTATATAAAAAAAAAGATTATCCATTAGGATGTAATGAAAAAAAGATTGATAAACTAGAATCATTTTTTTTCATTCATTTTTTTTTTATTTGATTTTTTTTTTTAGGGGTGTCGCACCCGAGAAGGGTTACCTACGTATCACACCATATGGTGAGAATCAGACACTCGTAGTTCGTAAAGATATGTTGTAAAAATGTATGATATAAAGAAATTATGTAACGAAAATTAAGCATATCAACTGAATTTGCAAAATATATATAAAAAACTAGTATAGACAACTAGAGTAACGCCTTGTTGACTCTGGTGTTGGCTGACTTTTTCTAGTCAAAACATCTTCCGGTCGTCTTTGTGAAAGCCCTTTGGCTTTGTTCTTTCCCGGAGTATATCCAGAGATAATGTTTTAAAATGACCGCCCCCGACTGTTCGCGAGGACGATCTTCCTGCAAAAATAAGAGCACCGGGTGAAAGGAGGAAAGTCACTAAAAGAATAATAAAATGTAGGAGTGTGAAAGTATGGTCAAAAACACCCCTGATTGCTGCACGAGGTCCGAGTCTTGATGTTCAAGAACGCTTTATCCTAGGGCAGTAACACAATTTCTGTCCCAGAGTTGCAAGCAACATGGTATGATATGTAAAGAATTGAAGCAGGTATTTATTGCATTAAATAATATGTACAGAGTTAAAAGAAGAAAAATAACAAACAAATTGTGCGGGAATTAAATGTGCGTCCTAACATGCATGGAGCCTCTCTTATGCCAGAGGTGAGCCTAAACGCCAAATATGAGAGATTATGACAGAATAATCCAAGCTGTCAAACTGCAATGCTTTTGTTGGAAATGAAGACAAAACGTATGTACATTTTCCAATATCGACATGTCATGATTAGGCTTGGATTAGTCCATCATTATCACGCTACACATAACATGCTGATGGGTCGTTGGGTCGTGAGACCTTCGACAATTTGGTAGATTCCTTAATTGTGGAGTCGATGCCAAGGATCGACCCACCTATTGGTGTATGAATGCATGACTTAAAATAAAATATGGTATAGCTCTATCCTAAATTTTCTAAGATTTGGCTTACTGGACTCGAGGTTCCCGAGCGGACAACTCGAGTGAGAAGGCTACGCAGCCACCGGATGGTCCGGACATTCCGCGCATATGCCAACTCTCCTAAAATTTGGTAATTGGAAAGAATTTGCGGGTGCGCGAAACACACCTCGTGTGTACTGTGTGATAGTGTCAATTTTCCGAAGTGGAAGAAATATGAGCGGAATGCCAATTTAAGAAAAGCAGTAAAAGAAAGTATCAATTTAAGCAGTTAAACATACAAAATTTCAAAAAAGGAAACAATTAAAAACAATAAATCAAATAAGGAGCAATATAAAGCACAATAATAATTAACCTGAATTTGCTATGGTTAAGAACCTGAAAGTATCCCCAGTGGAGTCGACAAACTGTCGCGCCCGTTTTTTACCCGATCTTCGCGACGGGATGGCGTCGATTCCCTCTGGATCGAATAAAAATGCTTGCTTTGAGGAGTCGCCACCTAATTATTCTAAGGTGAATTAGGGCACCTGAATATTAACTAAAAGCTGCAAAATAACTCCGACTTTGTGGTCTACGAAACTAATGAAATTCTGGGTAAGGGTTCTTTATTATCCTAAAGGGAAGGGGTTAGGCATCCTTTAAGATCCGCTAACTTGCGGTTATCCGATCAAATTCAGGTTAATTGTTATGCTAAGAAAAATACATGTTTTTACAAATATAAAAATAATGTTACAAGATGTTAATAAAATGATGCATTTTGTACAAGTATGCATTTGTATGGCATTAATATACATGTAAAGCTGAAAAAAGTATAAGTATGCATTTGTATGAAAATTGATAAAAATGTATGCAAGGTGATTATTATGGGCGACGGGCCTAAAATTAGATAAACTAGCGATGAGTTTCCAGTTTTAGACTACCCTATTAATTAATTCTATGTCTACCTATTCTAAATATTTCAATAATTTCACGAGTACAATAATATTACAATGCAGAATGAAAATAAAGCTGAATTAAAGAAAGTAAAAGACAACAACAAAACTAAATAATCTCCGAGGGGTATTTTCCTTCTTTGACTTTATCTTTGCAAGCTGTCAAGAATAAACGGTTAGAAACAATTGAATATACATAACTTCGGATCCGTATCCAAAACAATAAATATTTTGATTACGGAGGACTCAGACTTAAATTTTGAAAAGATCATTCCAATAACGTCGTGGCTGCAAACATATGACTCGGTGGTCATTTTATTTGCCTCGCCTACTCAACATGTTGGTCTCTCGGATGAAAAAAAAAGAAAAGATCATTATAATCACGTCGTGGCTGCGAACATATAACATGTTGGTTATTTTAGTCGCCTCGCGAACTAAAACATGTTGATCTCGGATGAAATAAAAAGGTTTAAGTCTTATCCTTGCTTAGAAGTTTTATTTTTCGTCTTTACAACTGTGGAGGCCTAAAAAATTGACGAATAATTTTTCATCGGCCAAAGTGTAGTATCATATTCAAATCAGTAATATTTTCAGAAATATTGCAGTTATTTTTAGCCGAGAAAACAACATTAATTGGGTTAAAAAATACAGCAGGAGTTGGCTTGAAAACACAGAAGTGGGCTCTCCGAAACAGTCTTAAAGCAACAGTTTTCAGCCAAGAAACCATCAGTAGTGTTTGGCTGAAAATCACAGCAGTGATAAACATCAAATATGCCCCCAAAATGCAGCAGCTCACGGGCCAAAACATAGTAGCAAGATCATAGAAAATGCAGCAGCAAACAGGCGAATATACAACAGAAAAATTGGCACACACTTTAGCCTCAAAACAGTAGTAAATTGGCTCAAATTTGGCCAAGAAAACAACAGTTGTTTAGCTAAAAATGCAGCAGCAAAAGACTTGAAAATAGAGCAGCAGTGGGCTTGAAAACACAGCAGAAACCCTAGTGTAGTATCTGTTCATTTTTCGGACGAGAGTAAAGAAGAAAACAAGAAGAGAATCGACACTAATTCAGCTCAAAAAATGAAGCAGAGACTGTAAATACAGCAGTGATAAAACATCAGATATGCTCGAAATGTAGCAGTGGAATGTTTCCAGAAGGGGTGTAAATGGTCAAGATTGCAACAGCTGTCTTGCCAAGGAATGCAGCAGAACTGCCCCCCAAAACACGCACCAGCCAGCCCTTTTAGAAGGCAATAGACATTTCTCATTAAGTGTGGCATCTCAGAATGTAGTGTTATATGGAGCAATCTTAAAGGCAACACATATTCTTTAAAGCCCAAAATGTGATAGCAATAGAAAGGGCTTAGGTACAACTATCGTATTCAAAATAAATATCTCAAAATGCAGTAAAGTAGCCCATATAAGTGCATCAATTCACTTAAAATTTGCACAACAATTAATTTGCCAAAAGTGACACACTTTGAGCCTCAAATACTAAAGTGTAGCAGCCAACACGGCTTTAAAGTGCAACCAAACAAAAGAGTAGAAGCAAGTGATAACAAAACAGCAGCCACAAAAATAGGAATTTTACCTCCCAAAAGGCAATGACAAATGACCTTAAAATGTAGCATAACAACATCAAACAATGCAGCAGTTCAAGACCAAACAAAGTGCAGTGGCTTTGCAGTATGAAACTTATCCAAGAACAATACTATGAGAACCTCACCAGTGCAAGTAATCACACCGGTGAAGCATTATGCATTGCACTAATTAATCCGAATTGCACTAAAAATACCTTTACGTGTTTATCCACTTGAAACATAACTAAACAAGTTCAAAAATAATAACATATTATAATCAAGCACATAAATACATAAGCATATAACAAAACACCAAAGAATTGAAGAGTTTACTGACTTTCGGATTTTGGACTCGGACTCGATCCGAGAATGGGTTCATCATCAAAACCATGATTATGAGGGCTCAGATTTTCTATTTTTGAACAAAACCAGAGAGACTGCAACATACGCCATGGCTGCAGACACCGAATTGCAGATTGATGCCATATCGGGTCGCCCCGCCAAGATACGGGTTGAGTGTTCTCGAGGCACTGTTACAGAACACATCCGGCGTTAATGGAGTTCGATGGAGATAGTGAAGGCTGCGAGGAGTGGCGTGGGGGAGGTATCAATGGTGGTGATGAAGAAGTGAGGTAGCGGTGTAGTGGTGTTAGGGTGGTGGTTGAGCTGCGGTAGGGTATGGGGTCACGGGTATGGGTGAGGTGCAGCGGTGAGGGTGTGGGGTTGAGAGGAGAGTTGAAGAGAGGCCAGGTTTTTTTTTTTAGTTTTTTTAGGGGTGTGCGGCTGATAGGAGAGAAAAGAGTGAGAGTGTTTGTGTTTTTTAGTGTTGTGTTTTAGGGTTAGGGGATAAAAGAGGGAAATAAAAGAAAGGGATTGGGCTTGGGGGTTGTGGGCCGCCGGGGGGTTGGCCGGTTGGGCCTGAGTTTTGTCTCCGAAATGGGTTTTGTTTTGGGGGAAATGGGTTTGGGTTAAGATATAAAAAGGGTTGAAATGAGTTATGGGTTTAAAATATAAAAAAGGGTTTTATTATATATAAAAGAAAGCTTTGTAAAATTTATAAATTGTAAAGATGATAAATGATAAAATATAATATTTGTGAAATGCTTGATGCTTAAAATAAAAAAATAAAAATGTGATGCCATTTTTCGAAAAATAAAATAACATATAATATTAGGATAAAAGTATGATTATGGTATAAAAATGCAAATGACAGTAAAATATGCAAAATAACAACAATAATAATGATATATATACATATATATGCCTATAGGTTAAAATTATTTTAAGGTGTCAAAAATATTTAAAATTACAAATAAAATCAGAAAAATGAGACAAAATTGGGTGTCAACACCATGTATACTCAGTATACAAGGTATATATGTTAAGTATATCACTCATGTATATCACTTGAATCGACCTATCTTATATGTTTTTATGGGTCAGGCCCAATTCCCATCCAGTAGACCATATCTCTAATAGCTATATATGTGTTCTAGGCTTGAACCATGCCTCATCTCCTTTACAACCTCATCCTTATTACATTGCTGCACGCCATTTGGGCCAGGCCCATACTTGTTTGTATTTCGTACATTGCTGGTACTTTAATTGGGTTCAGCCCATGTATTGCATTTATATCATTAAGTTTGAGTTATGGACTATTCCCTTCAGTTGTGTTTTGGCCCATGAGTGGCTTTGCTTTCTTTTATATGACTGATTGTACATGATATATATAAACCAATTATAGTTTATTTGTGTTCAGTTTAGATGGGTTTAGATTCCTTCTAACCATTTTTTTTATTTCCCCTCCCTCTTTCCTCTTGCACGAACTGGACGGGCCATTTGGGCCAAAACATTATTCATCCAATTGGGCCTATGGCCCAACAGTTCTCTTGATCGAGTCCAAACCATTTGTAGTGCATGAAGCCCAGCTATGGGTGAAAATATCCAACTGGTGGGCTCGGACCGAGCCCACCAGCCTAACTTTTCTCTTTCAATTCATTTTACTATTGTACACTATGTAACATACTTGTATAAAATACTTGATATTGATATTGGTATTTGTATCTATATGGTTATGACCTACGATAGACAAATCGTTTAGAACAAACAGAGTCACCAAAAAACTGATTTTAAAAAAATCAGACCAAATGTGACTTGAACATTTTACGAAATGAACTAATTTTAGAAGTGTAACTTGGACGAATTTTAACTTGAAAAGAATTGATCTACTTTTTGGGAAAACAGATTGATTTACGTCTGTAAATTTGTGTTTCTGACGTGAACATTGGATTGGACAAGAAAAAATCAAAGAAAGTTGGACCGCTTCTTTGAGGAAAAACAAGCTGAAAACTTGGGGATACAAAATGAGTTTCAAAGTTGATTTTTCCTGAAAATGGGCTAAGTTATAAACCCTTGTGAAACTTTTTTGGGTCAGGCCCAACCAAATTGATTCTTGAAAAACAAAACCTTAAAAAACTTGAATTGAGGTAGTTGATTTGGGAAGTAGGATATAAGTTGACCTTCAAAATGATAATAAAAGGAAAGACGCGTTTTATTGTCTAAAACCTTAGCATGTCATTCTAGACAAACTATACTCTTTTTCAAATGATTTTTAAAGAAAAAATGTATAAGGAATACTTGGACAACCCATTGGACTAAAATAGTGGAGTTATACTAAAATTGAATTTTAAGTGTGCTTTAGTCTGAAAATGGATTGACAAAATAACCCCCTATACGAACCTTTTTAGGCGAAGTTTAACTCTTTGGTATTCAAAAAATCATTTATGATTTGAAATGTAATGAATGACATGTTAATTATTGTTTGCGGAAAGTAAATATTCTTTAAGCAATTTGTAATAATTAAGCATGCTATAGAACCCGAAGGTCAACCGTATTCTTCAGATCCTTAATACCGGGGTGTATAACACCTCCCCCAGTGGACCATAAGATCCCTTACCTCGACCTCTAGTTCAAAAGAATTTTTCACTAAACTTTGAATAAACCCTTTTATCCTGTTTTCCTAATTTACCTATAAATTAGGTGACGACTCTAAAAAAACTAAATATCCAATTAGAGAACCAACAACCTCCTAGTAGCTTTTATGCCTCCGCATAAAAGTGAACCGTAATAGATGGCGACTCTGCTGGGGAAAATCCTAGGTTCTAACCATAAGGGTTCCAATATAACATGTTTTAAATATTATAAATTGCTTATGTGTTTATTTCCTGCAAAATATATCTGTCATTCATGCATTTTATTATTCCGCCAAATGGCACACACACACACACTCGCATCAGTGCATAAAGACAATTATGCAGTTTCACAATCGTCCTCCAGTAAAAGACCAAATTACTTTATTTAAAACACGTTGAAGACAGAGTTGGTTCGCGGTTGTCTAACAGTCGACAATAGTTCACCTCGAGTAGTCCGCTCGAATTCCCTAGTCATTCGATAATGATGGAGACTTGATGGATGATGAAGAGGTTTAAGAGTGTATCAGAAGTGCGTTCTGCATGCACAAGATACTTATGGAAGATGGGAGCGTGCCAAGTAATGAACATCAGCGGCGTCTGAATCCAATCATGAAAGAGGTAGTGGAGAAATAGGTAATGAAGTGGCTTGACACTAGCATTATTTATCCTATCTCTGACAGTAGTTGGGTTAGTCATGTGCAATGTGTCCCAAAGAAAGGGGGCATGACAGTAGAAGAGAACGAAAATGGGGAACTTGTGCCTCAGTGAACTGTAACTGGTTGAAGAATTTGTATTGATTATCACAAGCTAAACACTGCAACCAGAAAGGATCACTTTTCTTTACAATTCATGGACCAGATGCTCGATAGAATGGCATGGCACAATTATTTTTGTTTCCTAGATGGCTATTCGGGTTACAATCGGATTATGATAGCGCCAGAGGATTAGGAAAAACCTATGTTTACATGTCCTTTTGGCGCTTTAACATTCCAGAGAATGCTATTTGGGCTATGTAATGCTTTAGGTACCTTCCAGAGATGTATGATGGCTATTTTCATTGACATAGTGGAAAAATATGTGGAAGTATTCATGGATGATTTTTTTGTGTTCGGGGATTCTTTCGATCAGTGTCTGCGCCACCTTGATATTATTCTTGCATGTAGTGAGGAAACGAATTTGGTGCTAAATTAGGAGAAGTGCCACTTTATGATTCGAGAAGGTATTGTTCTGGGCACAAGATCTCCAAAAAGGGCATTGAGGTTGACAAGGTAAAGGTAGATACAATTGAGAAATTGCCACCGTTGACATTTGTGAAAGGGGTGCGCAACTTTCTAGGGCATGCAAGCTTTTATCGAAGGTTTATCAAAGACTTCTCTAAGATTTCAAACCCGATGTATGAGATGCTCTAGAAGGATGTGAAGTTCATCTTTAATGAAGCCTGTCTAAAAAGCTTTTGGTGAGCTGAAGCTAAAATTAGTGAGTGCTCCGATCATAATTGCACCTGATTGGACTCTACCATTTGTTTTGATGTGTGATGAAAATTATTTTACTGTGGGGCTATTCTCGGTCAAAAGGGGGATCAGATCTTACATCCCATAAACTACACCAGTAAAATACTTGATGCAACTCAGATGAACTTCACAGTCACAGAGAAAGAGTTGTTGGCGGTGGTCTATGCCCTCGACAAATTCAAATCATACTTGGTGGGGACAAAGGTAATTGTGTACATATATCATACTGCTGTCTATTACTTATTTGCGAAGAAGGATGTGAAACCCAGACTTATTCGTAAGGTTTTGGTGTTGCAAGAGTTTGATATTGAGATTCTTGATCAAAAGGGTATAAAAAACCAAGTGGCAGATCATCTATCTAGGCTTGAGGATTGAGAGCATGTAGATGAGGGCACAACAATTAAGGAGACTTTTTCTGATGAGCAACATTTTTCTCGTCCCTCAGCCGAGCTTTTGTGATACATGGTGAATATTTTGGTAAGCGAAGTATATCCCCCCGAAGCTAATTCTGTGAAGAAAAAGAGGCTCGTGCATGATAGTAGATTCTATATTTGGGATAATCCATATTTGTAAAAAATTGGCCCAGTGGAGGAAATGAGCGTAATTCTTGAGAGTTGTCATTCGTCGCCTTATGGCAGCCATCATAGTGGCGACCGTACAGTAGCAAAGGTGCTTCAGTCAGGTTTCTACTGGCCGGTGTTGTTCAAGGATGCTCATACTTTCGTAAGAGAGTGTGATAATTGCCTTAGAATGGGGAACATCTCCGAGCCTCATGAAATGTCGTTGGAAGGTATCTTGGAGATCGAGGTGCTTGATTGTTGGGGTATTGACTTCTTTGGGCCCTTCATTTTGTCTAAAGGGAACAAATACATCTTGGTTGCACTAGACTACGTCTCAAACTGGGTGGAAGCAATTGCACTCCCGACTAATGATGCAAGTGTAGTTGCCTAATTTTGAAGAAGAACATATTTACACACTTCGGGACCCCATGAGCCATTATCAATGATCAAGGTACGTATTTTTGTAATCGGCTCTTTAATAAGATTCTATATAAGTATGGGGGCACAGGGTGGTGACCGCATGCCACCCTCATACGAGTGGTCAAGTGGAGGTGTCTAATCGTGAAATTAAACGTATTCTTGAGAAAATTGTGAGTGTTAACAGAAAATATTGGGCATTGAATCTTGATGATGCTCCCTGGGGGTACAAGACTACGTATAAAATGCCTATCGTAACTTCTCTGTATAGGTTGGTTTTTGATAAGGCCTGGCACCTTCCTTTTGAGCTTGAACACAAGGTGTATTAGGCAATCAAGAAACTGAATTAAGATATGAAAGCACCGGGTGAGAAGCGGTTGTTGCAATTGCACAAATTTGATGAGTTTTTTTTCATGCCTATGAGAACGCGAAAATCTACAAAGAGAGGACCAAGAGAATGTACGACAAGAATATTCAATGTCGTGAGTTTGAACTTGGGCAATTAGCGTTGTTATATAATTCGAGACTCAACGTGTTCGGGTAAAACTAAAGAGCAAGTGGTCTGGACCATTTGAAATAGTTTATGTAACCGCCCATGGAGCAGTTGAACTGAAACCACTAAATGCAGAGCGGACTTTTTTTATTAATTTGAAGAGAGTAACCATTATTTTGGAGAGACTGATCCAGTGAGGGTCTCAGTTGCATTGGAAGAGGCGTGAGAGAGCCTGCATCATGCCACGATGTTAAATCAATCACTTTTCGGGAGGCAACCCAAATTTATAATAGTAGTATAGATAAAAAGAATAAAAATACCAAAAGATACAGTGTCACGACATTAACTAAGGCGCTTGTTGGGAGGCAGCCCAACTTTTATGTTATAGTATCACGTTTGTTCTTGTTGCAGGATTAGGGAAGGAGCGGGAACACAAATAAAGGAAAAAATATCAAAAATACATCCAGGTTTGTTATATGCGTTGTGTGTACGTCACACATGGAACCCATAGAGAAAATTTCCTGCAGAGCACAATACCTGCAATAGGTCCGCGACGTGGGCTAAACGCAATCAAGAAAAATTTCCTGTAGGGTGTAAACCCCATGATGGACCCACGAAGAATGTGTAGTGTAGGGTCCATGAAAATTCCTATAGGAGGAAAAACCCATGATGGGTCCGCAACGCTGACTTATCGTACCCAGAGATAATTTTCTAGAGAGGAGTATTGTGCGATGGACCCGTGATGCGGGCATAACGCAGATCAGGCCCAGTTTGAATATATATATATATATATATATATATAATTGTTTCATAAGAAAGGTGCGGCCAACCCACTCCATTCTAAACATTACAATTTTCTCTTGGACTCTCTCTCTCTCAAAACCCTTTACCCAAACCCTATCTCAACCCCTTTTAACTCAAGAACCTCATTAACATCATATATTAACAATATCAAGGTAAGTATCCTTCCATCTTATTCACTAGTTCTTGAGTTTTGGGCCATGCCCGGGCTCGGCCAAGATTAAATGGGAAAAGGGCAGGCTCTATGTGATTTAAATACACATTACATGATAATGATTATATTTTGAAAATGTTTCTATTTTAAAAATTATGAAATAACCAAACAATAAAAATTATAGCCTAATGAGGTCGGGAATTTCATTTTAAGCCCAAATTTGACATGGTTTGGTATTAAAGAGATTAACATCATGCAAGTGTCTTTTAAATTAAAAACACGATTTAAAATTGAGATGTAATTCTATTATCATATTCAATTAACAATTTATTGAATTTGACGGAGCGGAATCTTAATCCTTTAATTTTGAAAATTCTTTGAGACAATTATCTTTATGATTGTCGGTTAAAGTTCCAAAATTAGTATTAATGGTAAAAATTGTGTACAACTAGGATATGATATATACTATACATACCAGGTGATATTTTATCAAATGAAAATGACAATATACTCCTAGAGTAATTTTGTAACATCATATTTGTTTTGTGAAAAGTATATTTCACTCCATCCGTGACTCGAAAACTCATAATAATTAAATAAAATTATTGAAGGGTAAAAATTAGGTGTCAACAACTGTCTCTTAAACTCAATTAAATCACTGAAGAGTTGATAAGACAAATTAATCAAACCAAAAAAATTCGAAATGATTTTGTTGGAATGTGACCGATCCTCAAAGAATGAGTAGCCTACATATCCCCAGTTTTGGTAATCAGGACACTTGTAGTTTGACTCGATGGCCCGGAAAGGGTGTCACTTATGTGGGAATCCCTTTGAACTTTCCGGTATATACCCAACCAGGGACAGATTTTTAAAGTAAAACTTCATGAATTGCGAGCGAGGTCGATGCAGAGTGATGTTCAAGCTCATGTGTAGAGAGCTTGACTCTTGTTGACACATATTTCTGACTAGCTGTCAAAGAACAAGTTCCACGTTTTCTTTGCATATATCAGGACCTGATTTTCTACTTTCCACTTTCGGTAGCTTTGACCCAACTCCATATGCTGAGACTTGTGTATTGATTATTATTTTTGATATTTTCATACATGCACGGGGTTGTCTTATTTGTATCCTCTTGGGTGATTTCTTTCGAGCGGGTGCCTATTCTGATGTTGTTAGGCGTTGTTGACTTGCTGGGGAATACTTGTCTAAGCGAATGCCACCTTCGACACCATCTGGCTCTCTGATTGATTGCGTTGTTGACCCTGTAGTTTGATTTATGGAATGACGACTGCGGCCTTTTTCCAGAATTACATCGTTCGAACTTGGGGGTGAAGCTTGCAACCTTTCGACTGGAATTACATCACCTTAACTCTATTATACGATGATGACGAATCTATAGAATGAATACCACGACCATCTTGGCTGGCTTTACATTATTCAACTGGAGTGACGACCGCAACACTTTCGTTGGATTTACATCACATGACTCAATATAGAATGAAAACCATGACCATCTTGGCTGGCATTACATCATTCAACAGGAGCGATGACCGCATCACTTCCGCGGGATTTACATCACCTGACTCGATATAGAGTGAAATCCACAACCATCTTGGCTGGCATTACATCATTCAACTTGAGTGAAGACCGCAACACCTTCACTGGAATTACATCAACTGACTCTATATAGAATGAAAACCACAACCATCTTGGCTAGAATTACATCATTCAACTGTAGTGAAGACCGCAACACCTTCGCTGGAATTACATAACTTGATTCAATATATAATGAAAACCACGCCCATCTTGGCTAGTAATACATCATTTAACTGGAGTGAATATTGCATCACCTTCGCTGGAATTACATCACTTGACTAAATATAGAATGAAAACCACAAACATCTTGGTTGGTATTACATCATAAAATTGTAGTGAAGACCGCAACACCGTCACTGGAATTACAACACCTGACTTGATATAGAATGAAAACCACGACCATATTGGCTGGCATTACATCATTCAACTGGTGTGCAGACCGCATCACCCTCACTGGAATTACATCACCTGACCATTTTGGCTAGCATTACATCATTCAACTGGAATGAAGGTTGCAGTACATTCGCTGGAATTACATCACCTGACTCGATATAGAATGAAAACCACAACCATCTTAGCTGGCATTAGATCATTCAATTAGAGTGAAGACTGCAACACACTTGCTGGAATTACATCACCTGACTCGATAAAGAATGAAAACCATGACCATCTTGGCTGGCTTTACATCATTCAATTGGAGTGAAGACCATATCACCTTTGATGGAATTACACCACCTGACTCTATGGAATATAGACCATGGCCTTTCGGCTGGAATTACACCATTCGACTCTTTGAATGAAGACCACAACCGTTAGGCCGGAATTACATCATTCAACTCTATAGAATAAAGGCTACAACCGTTAGGTTTGAATTACATCATTTGACTCTTGACTTCTAAGGTTAGGTTGTTCCATTCCTCATGCCACTCACGACATTTTCCAGCATTTCGTCTTTGTCTTTTTTGATTATTTTTCCGATGTCGGAATGGCTTTTAATAAACCTGCTTTAGTCATGAGCAAACAAGTTAGTAGAAAAAAAACACGTCGTCCTTTCAAAGATGTTCTGGTGACCTGCAATCATAGAAAGGTTTGTTAATTTCCTATATGGTCGATCTGTGGTGCTGACTCCTAGTATGTGGTTTGTCCATTCACTGGTCTCGACCCCTTCCCGGCCAAGGTATAGTGAGAGAAAGTGTCAGTAATAGAAATGTTTGAAAAAATATTTTTTGAAAAAGATTGCCTACAAAATATCCTATATATAAAAGTATTGCCAACTCATGTCATAACGTTGTTCGCTTGAGCAAGATTTTTTGAATGTCTTCGGTGCTCCGCTCTTGTTTCTTCATCTTGATCTTGATTAAATTTTCGAGCCTTCTCGTAAATTTTGCCCAGTTGTATACTTGGATAAGCCTGACTCATGGGCTGATTTGCGTTTGAAGGAATTTTTGAGCTCCTCTAAAAAATTATGCCCCAGTTTATAAGCTTTGATCAGGCCGATAGAAGTGACTTTCTGGATTAGTGTACTTTGGCGGCACGACTTTTATGAGACCGACAACACTTAGATTGGTGAAAAAATTTGGGCGAGGCAAATCGTACGTGGCCGGAGGCAGCTGGTTACAATGATTTTGCTGGTTTGGGGTGCTTGGTTTGTGGGCAATGAAATATGATAATTTAGGAGTGGATCTTGGATAGTGGGTACAAGGTTTATGTAATTTATTTGTGGAGCTTGGTAACTCGGTTGTGCGTAATATACCGGCACAAGACTTTAAGGGGATGGTGATGATATGTAGTTGTTTGGAGGAGGAGATTAATATACATTGAATGATGATCATGATCCTTCTCTTCTACGACTCCATGGGCTCGGGTGTGAGAGATGTTTGCCACGTCCTCTTTCATTTTCGTGGCGCCTCCAGGGAAGCTGGACGCGCCAGCTTTGTTCATGAAAGTGGCAATTTTTACTGTTTTGAGACCATCTTCTATAGTCTCTTCAGTCTTGACCAAATCGGCGAACGACCTCCATGTCATGGCTAATATTCTATCATAGCAATCCAGATCCTGATATAGGATGAATGTCAAACTAGTTTGATAAAAACAAAAGCCACGAGCTTAAGCTCAAAACATGAGATGAGAGATGACTCGCGAAGAGTGTCAAATATTATCGTCTGTCATATGGTGATATGCGTAATATGGAATGGAATATAGAGTGGAGTTGAAGATTGGACGTGACAATCTAAGAAGGAACATGTTTATTTTCGGCTTTGATGTAGGTCTTGGCAGAGACCATTTTCTTTTAGCTTATTTAGATTCCTAGCTTAGCTACTAGCTCTACTTAAGACATAATTAATAGGCCTTGTAATAAGTTGGATGACTAGACCGGCCATGTAAGGAAATGAGATGATTAGGTTGAAGAATCATTTAGAAGAAGAATCTTCCAACAAGATAACTCATGAACTAACTAGTTCATGCATTTATCTACATGGACGACATAAAGGATGGCCTAGAAAACATGAAGAGTTGATCTTCTCCCTTCCCTCTTTTCCCATTTGGCCGAAGCCTTTCCCCATTTCCATTAAGATAAGATTCATAAACTAACTAGTTCATGCACTTGTCTACATGAACAAAATAAAGGGATGGCCTAGAGAACATGAAGGGTTGGTCTATTTCTTTCCCCCAAACCGGTCGAGACCCTTCCCCCTTTCCCACTGTGGCCGATTGGTTCATGTATTGTGTCTATCTAGTTGTCTTCTAGAAGGGTCTAAGTACTAGTATAAATAGGACATGTAGTTGATGTAAATAAACATTGAAGATTTATGAAATATACTTGAGTTTTACTCAAACTTTGCTAAGTTATTCAACTTTTGTGTTGGTTAATTTAGTTGGTCCTTTTGTAGGCCATCGATCCTTTTGTGGTACGAACCTCGATCCTTTTATGGGTCAAACCTATGGTGCAAGTCTAGTTAGAACTTTTGTGATCTAGCTAAACCCAAGGTGTGGTTTCCTTCGGTGCAAGTTTAGTTAGAACTTTTGTGATCTAACTACGCCCAAGCCAAGGTTCTATCCGCCCTGTCGGCCTACCTCACTTGGTTTGCACCCGAGCTTGTCCTTAGCAACCTCGTGTCCAATCCTTGCCCAAATTGCTTCATTATTTCCACAACAACATCCTACAAAACTTCCCCAATTCACACCCCAAAGGCCTTAAACCGAAATATGACAACCACCCGAACACCCTAACCATTTCCCTCACCGTCCCGGTCGAGTCCCTATACCGTCAACCTACTATCCCGATCAGTTTCCTCCACCTTACCACCATCCAACCACTAAACCCCAAACACTAATATAACCCTCAACGCGTCTATAACATCCGCACAAACCATCTTAACCTATTTCCACCCTAAACTACCCGTGCAAGCCTCACAATACCACATTGTCTGGTGAATCCGAGAACCCGACACCCCACCTTTTGAGTCCATTTTCGTGTCAACCCGTGTCCAACCCTACTTCGACTAACCTACCCTCACAAACCCCTCATTATATACATCGGTTTGGTATTAGAGCAAGGCATTCCCGTCCCACGCCTTGACGCTATGGAAAATATAAATGAAGAACTTTAGAGGACCATAAGTGATTTTATTGCGGAACAATTGCAACCCTTGAGAAGAGAATTTGCGGAGCATGTCATAATTAATGATGCTGAGTCCGGGGAAGAGGTTGCACAGAACAACCCAAGGCATTCAAGAGAAGATGTCCAAGATAACCCGAGGCATGATATGGAAGATGACCGAATCCTACGGTTTGATCTTCCAACCTTTGAAGGAAACATGGACCCGAAAGATTTTCTTGAATGGTTAAGAGCCATTGAGTGGCTTTTTGAATAAAAGCAATACGATGACCATGAGTGTTTTAAGGTTGCTACTGAAGTTGAAGGAATTCGCTTCCATGTGGTATGAAAACCTCAAAACAAGCCGGAGGAGAAATGGGTAAACCAAGATTGACTCTTGGGACAAACTAAAGAAACACTTGAAGAAAAAGTCCTTACCAAGAGAGTATGAACATGATCTATACCTCAAGCTCACCAAACTTCGTCAAGGAGTTCTTAAGGTTGAGGAATACGTTCGAGAATTCAAGAAAGTCACCAGGCTTTGTCACTTAGAAGAAAATGAGACTCAACGAATTGCACGATTCATTGGAGGCTTGAACATGGAAATTCTAGAGAAGGTTGAAGTGGCAACATACAACACATTTGAAGATGTATGTCACTTAGCCCTCAAGTTTGGAAAACAACAAAAGAAAGTTACCCCAAAATCCTATGTAAAGCCCACTAGTATTAAAGAAAAGGGCAGTACCTCTTTTTCTAACTCGTTGTATAGCCAAGAAAGTGTAGAAAAAGATAAATGAAAGAAAGTAGAGGTCACAAAGTGGGTAGACAGAAGTAGAAAAAGGTGCTTTAAATATCAAGGATTAGGACACTTTGCAAATGAATGTCCTAACCCTCGGGTCATGACTATTGAAGAGTACCAAGAGTGTGGGGATTCCTTTGCCGTTGAGGAACCCAAGGTCGAGGAGGACCTAGAGCAAGATATTGATCTTGCGGAGGTGGGTGAAAGTTCAGTACTCCGGCGTGTGTTGAATGTTCAAGTTGAAGAACATAAGGAGACACAAAGAGAGAAACTATTTCACACTCGATGCAAGGTGAATAACAAAGTAATAATGTGATCATTGACGGAGGAAGTTGTACCAATGTGGCTTCCATGGAGATGGTGGACAAATTGAACTTACCTACCCGCAGTCATCCTAAACAATATGCTCTCCATTAGTTAAACAAAGACAAAGGGCTAAAGGTAATGAAACAAACCGTTGTTAGCTTTCGGATTGGAAAGTATGAAGATGAGATATGGTGTGACGTCCTACCTATGGATGCTTGTCATATCTTGTTGGGGCGACCGTGGCAATTTGATACTAAAGCACCACATGATGGAAAAAAGAATGTCTATTCTTTTCAAAAGGATGACAAGAAGATCCGGTTGGCACCATTGTCACCTAGTGAGGTGAAGGAAATGAAGATCCAAAACGCCAAAAAACGCATGGAAATGTGTGGGGGCCTTTTGATTAATGCATCGGAGATAGAAGAAGAATCGAAGAAGGGGAGTTTTATAGATGCATTGGTGTGCAAATAGAAGGAAATTCTTATGGGAGATGCGGATGAAAATGCCGACTTGAAGGAACTCTTGATAGATGTGTTTTCGAGTGATCTTGCACCCGAATTACCACCAATAGAAGTCTATAGATGCAATATGAAAGAGGCCAAGAGTTACTAGATGAAGGCATTGTCCAAGAGGACTGTAGTCCATGTGCGGCACCTGCCTTATTGATGCCAAAGAAAAATGAGATTTGGCACATGTGTATTGATAGCTGAGTGGTCAATAATATCACCGTGGAGTGAAAGTTTCATATGCCGAGATTGAAAGATCTCTTGGATGAATTGAGTGGGGCCAAGTTGTTCTCTAAGATATATTTGAGGAGTGGTTACCATCAAATGAAGATCCGAGAGGGAGGTGAATGGAAGATGGTTTTCAAGGCCAAGTATGGTTTGTATGAATGGCTCGTATTGCCATTTGGATTGTGGAATACTCCAAGCTCTTTCATGAGATTCATGCACGAGGTACTACAACCATTCACTGGATACATAGCATCATCCGAGGACATTCATGTGAATACATCCAAGGTGGAAAACTATTTAAAGTGTGGACCTTTCAATATATTGGCCAGGTTCAAGGAAAGCACCTTCAAGGAAGAACTTCCGGACTTGTTCAATATCGGAGGTATTAGTTCAATGTTCGATGTTGGATACTTATCCCCATATATAGATGACAAGAATTTGAGCATAAATTCTGTTAAAGAAGGAGAGATTGATGAAATAAAATCCATGAGCTTAAGCTCCCAACATGAGCCGAGAGATGACTTGTAAAGAGTGTCAAAGATTGTCGTCCGTCATATGGTGATATGCATAATATGCAATAGAAGATAGAGTGGAGTTGAAGATTGGACGTGACTATCTAAGAAGGAACATGTTTATTTTCGGCTTTTATGTAGGTCTTGGCCAAGACCATTTTCTTTTAGCTTATTTGGATTTCTAGCCTAGCTAACAAGTCTCCTTCATACATAATTAATATGCCTTGTAATAAGTGGGATGACTAGACCGTCCAAGTAAGGAAATAAGAAGATTATACCAAAGAATCATCTAGACGAAGAAGCTTCCAACGAGATAACTCATGAACTAACTAGTTCATGCACTTATCTACATGGAAGACGCAAAAGGATGGCCTAGAAAACATGAAGAGTTGATCTTTTCCCTTCCCCCTTTTCCCATTTGGCCGAAGCCTCTCCCCTTTTCCATTCTAATGAGATTCATGAACTAACTAGTTCATGCACTTATCTACATAAATGAAACAAAGGGGTGGCCTAGAGAACATGAAGGGTTGGTCTATTCCTTTTCCCCAAACCAGCCGAGACCCTTCCCCCTTTCCCATTGTGGCCGAATGGTTCATGTATTGTGTCTATCTAGTTTTCTTTTAGAAGGGTCTAAGTACTAGTATAAATAGGAAATGTAGTTGATGTAAATAAACATTGAATATTTATGAAATATACTTGAGTTTTAATCAACTTTGCTAAGTTATTCAACTTTTGTGTTGGTTAATTTAGTTGGTCCTTTTGTGGCCATCGATCTTTTTGTGGTCTGAACCTCGATCCTTTTATGGGTAAAACCCTTGGTGCAAGTCTAGTTAGAACTTTCATGATCTAACTAAACCCAAGCTAAGGTTTCATTCGGTGCAGGTTTAGTTAGAACTTTTGTGATCTAACTACGCCCAAGCCAAGGTTCTATCCAGCCTGTCGGCCTACCTCACTTGGTTTGCACCCGAGCTTGTCCTCAGAAATCTCGTGTCCAATCCTTGACCAAATTGCTTCATTATTTCCACCACAACATCCTACAAAACTTCACCAATTCACACCCAAAAGGCCTTAAACTAAAATATCACAAAACCACCCGAACACCCCAACCATTTCCCTCACCATCCCGGTCAAGTCCCTATACTGTCAACCTACTATCCCGCTCAGTTTCCTTCACCTTACCACTATCCAACCACTAAACCTTGAACACCAATATAACTTTCAACATGTCTATAACATCCCTACAAAATTTCTTAACCCATTTCTACCCTAAACTACCCGTGCAAGCCCCGCAACACCACATTGTTCGGTGAATCCGAGAACCCAACATGCCACATTTTGAGTCCATTTTCTTGTAACCCGTGTCCAACCCAACTTCGTCCAACATACCCTCACAAATCCCTCTTTATATACATCACAGTTCTTCTTAATTCATTAGAGGCTGTACTCGATCAGCCTCAGTCCTCCACCTACTCACGTACTCTCGGTAGGTCTTTGTTAATTTTTGGCAAATTTTCTCCAATGAGTAACGGTCTGGTACATTTTCTACATTGAAGCGAAATATATCCATGAAGGTTGTAAACATCTCTTCCCATGAGTCCCAGCGGCTGAGATCTTGCACTGTGAACCATTCGAAGGCTTCACTCATAAGGATTCAGCTGAAAAACCTCATTAGTAGTGCATCATTTCCTTTGGCCCCGACTAGATGGTTGTAGTACGCTCTACATTAAGCTGTGGGGTTTCCTGTGTTGTTGAAATGTTCAAATTTGGGCACTTTGAAGCCCTCAAACAAATCCAAGTCGGGATGCATACATAGGCCATCATATCTCAGTCCCGTCGTTGTGTGGGAGCCTTTGTTTACTTTCTTGAACAAATCTTTCATCTTCTGTTCCATTTCTCTATCCCTTCGATCTTTCTTGGCCTTCTAACGCTTCTCCATCTCCTCATAATAGTCTAATTCTGGCGAGGAGTTGACAGGGGTATGAAATGATAGGGTGGGATGCAAGAGCGACTTTTGGGTGTGGCTGCAGCTTTGGGAGTGGTATGGGTAGTAGTATTTTGGTGAAGGCTGGGGTTGGTATAAGTCGGTTGTGCCTGAAAGGTAGGCGCGGATTGAGAGGTCCTGGCTATATGGGCAACAGTCGGTGGAGGTGGTGTTTGGTAAGAGGCCCCAGTATGGACATTTGGGGAATGTTCAGGTAAAGACGAGTTCATGTATGGAAAGGGTAGTGGAGGCCTCCTTTCCTCAACAACAACTGCCTCTTTAGTGGTATTAGCATCCTCATTCTTTGCGACATTTTCTTGAAGGTCAACTACTTAGTTGAATAGTATAATGATTATGTCCTCAGAGTGTGAGGCGTTCTGGGTATCTTGAGGAATTACTCTCTTGATCAAAGCGCTCTTGTTGCGAGTATCCTCGGAAGTACCAATAATATTGGATTGGTTGTCTTGGTTCAGGGGTGTTGCTGCGGCTTTGGGTCTGGTGAAGTATGCCAGTGTTTCGAGATGGATCGACCCTTTTATATAATAATAAAAGTAACTCAAAGGAAAATTACGTTAGTACGTTAGTCAGAAATTATAATACAAGATATCGCACATAAGTTGCAAACAAAGCACATGGAATCATAGATTTGATCCAAACTCTTGATTGATTTTCTATTATGGGGGTATTTGGTAATTTAGCTAATTTTTGGTTTGAAAGTTTATGGTTGATTTGCCACACAGTCGTCATTGATATTGAAACCATCCTATAAATAATGGAGGGATTATAATTTATATAATATAGGGGCCGAGTCTTGTATAGACTTCCTACATATCCCTCCTTAGGAAATCAGGCCCTACTGTAGTTCAGGTTACATAGAAATAATACCCTAATTTTTTGTACCCAAAACTTAATTCTACCCTGACCAGGCCCGATATGGGCTTTCCACGTATCCCTCCACATGACATCAGGTCGGACATGGTTTTGTTTATAAAAAGGTGGGAGAGGGATACTTATAATTGAAAGCTATAAAGGGGACACCTAAACCACCCAAAAGATGTCTTCTCCCTGAAGCCATGGCGGGACATCGTCCTTATGACCACACATTTTCTAGTGGCTTTTCCAAAGCGGCCTCATATCACGGGCCAAATCTGGCCGGTGTTTACCAAGTGCTCTAACTTGAACTTGAAGGCTTCATACCCTTCAATATTATTTTCCCGGGGCTCATGAGTGGTAAAATCATATCTTCATTTTTGACATTCTTGGGAAGATTTGGTAGGTAGTCTAGAGAGGTTGAACCTTGCCGATGCGGCACACCAATGAGAAGAAGTCGGCGTATGAGTCTTTAAAAGCATTAAAGTCATAGCGCCAGAATCGTGTGCCCATCGTGATCCTTGCACCAGACATGTCATGGGTGGCATCAGAAAGATCACCCGATCGAGGGATTCTTCCTTCAACAGAGGTAATGCTTATTCTTCTCCTTCCTGGTACTCTTGAATAAGGCAAGGCTTTTCCCTATTCCCTATCAAAAGCACTTTCAGTAGAAAAATGAATTCGTCTCATGGACTAGTAGGGAGTGAGGTCCACACAAGTGGAACGTGAATTTTCGATTGATCAGTCTGACAACCCTTTTCTGGAAGGCCTTACATTCATCAATGTCATGGCCAGTTTGGTTCCTGTGGTATGAGAACCTTTTGTGAGCAAAGAGCAGTGCACATGTTAGGAGGACCCTAGGGCTAATTTCTGCCCGTCCGATGGTTTTTATCCTATCAAAGATCTCGATGTTGCGCACTTCTCTTGGTGCGAATCTAAAGTAGGATCCACGGGCTTTGAGGGAAATTGCCCACCACATTAGAGATGGTTCGCGGGAAAGCCTTGGTGGTGCCCCACGTTGGTCAACAACTTCATTGAGGGTGGGAACACCTCCATCGTGTTCCCCGCTTTCTTTCTGTAAGGCATTAGGTCATCTTTTGGTAGTTGAGTTAGAGAGATATAGTCATCCATTATCATTTGTACCTCTTCAGGAAGGTTTTGGTAGAGCATTTTTCCTTCGAGAGACATTTCAGTTAGTTTCTCCACGAATTCCTAAATCTCGTCCACTTCTTTCATTTTTGCGTTCGCCACATTGGTCTTGTTGTTAACCTCTTTCAATTTGGCTCTTGCCAACTCAATCTTGCGGATTTTAATCTGAAGTGATTCCTCAGTCTCTTCGTCACTTATCAGATCAATAATCGGTGATATGGCACTGTGACTGTCTGGAGTCTCCATTATTAGCAAATCAACCTTTAAGAGGAGGTCAAATTAGTCAACTTTTGTGTTTCTTTTGTTTTTCTTTTGGTTTGGTTTCTGGAATATGGGACCAATAAAGAGATTAATAATGGAATACATGAAAGCACATAAGCAGTTTAATAACACATAAACAATTATTGTATTCGCGTTCCTATGCCTCGTTACTCCAAGGCTTCTAATTGTTTGAAGCATTAATGTGTCAAATGTGAATCAAACCATTTCCTCATAATCATTTCATTAAGACAATAGTATATTCCCCGAAGGGGTTACAAAACATGAATAAATCGAATAAAGTCAGAAAAAGTCCCCTCCGATGGCTAATGATGAAACTCTGTCAATCAGAGCTTTCTTGGCCCTTCGAAGGGCGGTCTGAATCCGGAGATGAGTAGACATCAGAACTGACCCAGCCCATCGACTTCTCTCTATAGGTGTCATCGGTCCAGCATTAGCCATAGCTTCCTTTATATAGGTGTCCAAATCCTCGAGACACTCCTTAGTGAAGTCGACCTCCTCGGTCAAACTGGCTTTGACAAGTTGATCATGTTGTATCTTCTCTTGGTACTTGGCATCCCGGTCATCCTCCTGGCTCCGAATGCGGTGATCTTTGATCGGCTTCTGAATCCCGATCCTGTTTGGTCTGTGGAGGTTGGGACGCGGTGTGAGGGTACCTTGCAAATGTGCTCTCAGCCAATCAACATAGTCTTCATCATGACCAAAGTGAAGAGGATCATCAGCTAAAGTCTTTGAACCCATCTGATTTGACCATTCCACTCTCAAATGATGTCACCAACTCTTTCAACCTGTCATCCTCATAATCCCACACATATTCCCCCATATTTCCAATTTTGGGGATTACATATTCCCTTTCGAACTGTCGTAGGACCCTAAGAGGTGCATATGGTCAGATTTCTCGGATCCCCATAAGTGGTAGGGAAGGGCATTTTCGTCCTCTAATAGATATGGTCTCAGAATAGAAGTCGGGAAGTCTCTATTGGATGCTATCCTCCCAGAGCCTAGAAAATATGAAAGCCCGCCCCTTTTTGGATTGGGTCTCTAAATGTGGATAAATAACTAGAAGGTCATCCTCTCTACGGGTAGGGTGTCGGTATGATGAAACCTTAGTTTTGTGGAGGTGTTTCATGATCCACCACTGGACTAGGAGGTTATAACCTTGGAAGTACCAATATAGGTTTCGGCGTAGATCTAAAGCTCGATAAATGTCGTCTAGGATGATTGGGACTAGGTTGTTGTATTTTGTATCCCCGTTGTTGGTTATGCCATTAAAAATGGCATCGAATACAGGGATGACCCGGGTATCTATAGCATGTGATGCAACTAAGTAGGGGTGATGTTTGCTAAGTGGGTCGGGTGTTGGATATATTTGGGTTGACCCGAAAATGGGACTCAAAGTGGGCTGTTGGGTTCGGCGTTACTGCCGGACAATGTGGTGTTTGGTGGCTATTTCGGGTAGTTGTATCTAGAATTGGGTCAAAGGATTTTATGGGGTTGTTGTAGACACATTGAGGGTTGTGTTGATAGTCTGGCTTTTCTGGTTTGATTATGGCAAGGCGATGGAACAGAACTGAAACAGTGAAATTATCGGTAAGGTGTGTTTTGTGGACTATTTGTGGTTACCGGACTTGGACGTGTATTTGTGGGTAGTTTCGATGAGGGACCTTTATTGGGGGTGTTGGTGAAGTATTGTGGGATTCGGTGGTGGAATGAATATGGTGGTTTGGACGAGGAATGAACACGAGATGCTAGGTGCAATCTCGGGTACAATCCAAGCAAGGACGGTCGATATGTCAAGGATAGAGATACGAGGGTTTCAATGCCCGAGTCGACACCAAGATGAAGGTGACCAATTTCACAAGGACTTGATCAGGGTTGCTAAGTACAATCCCAAAAACAAACCAAGTAAGGGTTTCCAGAAACCTTATGATAGACCCTAGGCTTAGGCTAGGTTTTATCACACAAGTTCCAACGTTCGCTTGCAACCAAGTGGGTTCCTTAGGCTTGGGCTTAGTTAAGTCACAAACTCTTAACCAAACTTACACTAAATGGAAACCTTAGCTTTGGTTTAACTAGGTCAAACAGTCGTAGCTTCAACTTACACTAAGGGGTTCGGCTCACACAAGAACCAAAGGTCCTCCCGAAGAACCAACTAAGAATAACAACCCCGGGTTGAAAGATTTAGCTGTGTGAGTAAAACACAACTTTTATATATATCAACAAACTCTGAATATTTACAATGTTCTAAGGGTTCTATTTATAGTGGTACATGGACTATTCTAGAAGACAAATTAAAGAACACAAACTATGTTGACAATCTTGGCCTAATGAGAACAAATGGGAACTGTTTGGGTTTTCTTGGTGGACAAGGGTGTTCTCAGCCATTGTGGGAACAATGAGAAAAGTCTCGGGTTTTCTTGGGTACAAGGATGAACTCAATATCTTTCACACCCCTTTGTGGATCCCATGAATAAGAATGCATGAACTTGGCTCTTCATAATTCTCATCTTCTTGGAATAAGTTTGGAAGCTTCCATTCCTTGAATATGTTCCTTGACCGAATGGAGATGGATGAACATTTCGACCAAACCTTCATCTTCTTGGTGTCTTCCATGTAGTCAAATACATGAACTTGTTAGTTCATAAATTCTCCCCTTGGAAGCCTCATCTTCTAGAAGATTCTTGTCCTAACTAGCTTGTCCTTCTTACACTCTTCTCGGCCTAATCACCTTGTGGGAAGAAACATTTGGCCTTGTCACCTTATTACATGGCAGAGTCATCCTTCCTTAGTACATGGCTTATTAATTCTATCCTAATGAGAGCTAAAAGCTAAGCTAGGAAATAAGATAAACTAAAAGAAACAAAATGGTCTTCGGTCAATACCTACATACAAAGTCGAATAAAAATATATTTCTTAGGTTTTCACGTAACAACTCCAACTCCGCTCCATTTTTCATTCCATGTTAAGCACGTAAGTGTAGATTGACGGTCCATCGTTGGCACTCTTAGTAAATCACCTTTCGACTTAAGTGGAAAGTTTACGTCCGCGGGCTTTCTTGCATCATTCTCCCCTTCTTTGAAAGAATTTGTCATCAGATTCGCGCCGTCTACATGTGAGGTAACTTCATAACATGTTGAACCTTCATCTTCCAGATATGCAGCAAAGAGTTAAAACTTCCGCCGTCTAAATGTCATTCCATCCATTAAAACTCAAGGTTTTGTTTTAAAGAGTTAAAACTTCCGCCGAAAATAGTATGCACGGGGTAGTTTAGGCAATCTCGTTTTCGAACTAAGAACACTAAAATGAGAATTTGAGTAGGATTCAACATTTAGTCCAATCGCACTGACTAATTTCACACTTTGCATCTTTTGAAATCCTTTTCAAGTTTTGAAAATGGTATAGTTTCATTTAAAATGGTACTTTTGGTTTAAAAGGAAAGAGAAGAAAATTGTACTCTTTTCATTTTTTAACATGCCATATCTCCCAAGTTCAACAATATTCTAACTTGTCCAAAACTATCAGCCCAAACTCAAGTCCAAAACAGGTTTGTGTTTGTAAAAAACTATCAGTTTATTGGGCTTAGCCCATTTTTCTAACTTAACCAAAATATGGTTTCAGTAAAAAATCAAGTTCAGCAGCCCATTTGCATTTGTTAGATCACTCAGGCCCAAATCTGGATCATTTACATGTCAACCCAAATCATGTTTTCAAAGTCCCAAAATCATTTTCACACTTGGTTTAAAATCTGTTTTTGTTTCCAATTTTAAAACATTCTAACAGTCCTTTGTCCTTTCAAAAATAATCCATGATCTCATTTTTTCCAGAATTTAAAACAAATTTGGAAATTCATTTGGTTATTTTAACTAAACGATCTATGTTTCGTTTTGCTTATCCTAGATTATAACCGTAAGTTAAGGTTCCAATATTATCAAAGTAATTTATTTACAATAATATATATATATATATATTAGCTAACCTAAAAGGCTTTTAGATAATCATAACTTAACTAAACATGCTTAACAAACAACCTAATGAACCTAAATAGTCATTAATCATCTAGACAAACACATAAAAACACTTAATAACATAATCATGTAACTTAAACTAAACATAAAATAAAAAAGGAAGTGCATTTACATTGTGTGGAGGCAGCCGAAAGGTCGAATGGAGCTTGTTCTTCACTTTTGAACCTCAATCACTCGCAAACACACAAAACACAAAAACACAAAAACACAAAAACAAAGGTTTTAAAATGAGGAAGACCAATTAGGCTAGATTTGGGTTCCCCGAAAATGGTTTGGATCCCAACTTAAGCAAAGTTGATCAATTTTAACTCGATTAGGGCTCTCAAAAATATGAATGCCTCTAAATTAAGTTTCGGACCTCCTAAATTATGGGATGAGGGTCTCAATTTCTAGAGAGGAAACTCCCTCCAATGGCTCTCGCCCTATAGAAATTGAGAGTTCAAATTTATAATCGGACAAGAAAGTAATAAATGCTAGCAGAAAAAGTAAAAGGGAGGGGTAACCTCACCTTGGGGTTGGTGGTGGTTCGACGGTGGCATGGAGGTGTGCGGACAAGAGCAATTAATGCTCTTTCCCATTTTGGATGAACAAGAGCTACATAAAGCAATGGTACACTAGTATATTGCCGCATTCGGCGTGAAGACAAAGAGGAAAAGCCTGCTAGGGCTTCAGATCATAAAGGAAAAGGAAATGAGGCTTTGGCCTCTCTCTTTACGCATAAGTGTTGGGCCTGGGCCAAGTTTGGGTCGTTTGGCCCCAGACTCGGCCAAGATTAAATGGGAAAAAGGGTCGGCCCTATGTGATTTAAATACACATTACATAATAATGATCATATTTTGCTAATGTGGTTATTTTAGAAATTACGAAATAACCAAATAATTTCAATTATAGCCTAATGAGTTCAGGAACTTCATTTTAAGCCCAAATTTGACATGGTTTGGAATTAAAGAGATTAAAATCATGTAAGTGTCTTTTTAAATTAAAAATATGATTTAAATTTGAGATGTAATTCCATTATTGTATTTAATTAATAATTCCCGAATTTGACGGAGCGGAATCTTAATCCTTTAACTTTAAAAATTCTTTGAGATAATTATCATTATGATTCCTATGGCCATTTTATTTAGCCTATTCAATTTTCACGAAGTTGGGTATGTCCTTTTTAATTTTCGGCCGAGTCCAGCCGAAATAGGGTCAGACCCGCCGACGCGTAGATAAAAAAGGCAAATCCCCTATCCTACTTCATTTTCACGAAATGTTATAAAGGGCAAAACCCTAGCAGCTCCCCTCTCTTTCTCTCTTTCTCTCTCTCGCATCAACTCGCTGGAAATGGCAAAGAGCCAGTTTGCGACTGCTTTCATTAGTCCTTGCCCGTCTACTTCAAGCAAAGGCCAGTAAATGCTTCCGTAATTCATCTCCATCTCTGTCTCACCATAGTGCTACCATGCCCCCCACACATTGAGGTTACCCATCTCATCCGCCTTTTGCTACAGTTCTTTAATTGCTTTTGTCCTGTTTTTATTTTGAATACTCAATTTTGATTCATTCTCATGAATTAGAGGGATTCTTTCCCTCCAAACATATGAGTCCCATATTGATTGAGGATTGTTGAAAACCCTAGGTTGGGGTCCTATATAAAGAGCCCCTTGTGCATTGTTTTAGAGGCCATCTCGGGAAGTCAAGTCATCACGTAGTTCATATTACATAAAAATTGTCATTTGGTTTTTCTATTACAAAAGAAGAAGACCATATCTGATGAGTATTCTTCTACGTATTTCTGCCCATAAGAGATAGGTCTTGTGTAGTGATTACAAGTAAAGAAATACGATTACAAATTGAAAAAGCGTGCCTTCACACGTAGTATCTCTTAATTGCATCTGAGTTGATTGCCTTGAGACACTCGTGGCCGTCCATCTCTGCTAGGATTACAACTCCTCCTAATAGTACCTTGTGAACCATGTAGGGCCCTTTCCAGTTGGGTTCGAACTTCACTTTGTACTCGTATTGGTGTGAAAACACATGCTTTAGTACCAGTACCTCCAGTTCCTTAGGACACAATACCTCTAGTTTCACTGAATTCGGTTCCCCCACCCAAGTATTCAAAGCAGGGTGTGGAAAGTGTTGTGCAGTTATTAATGCAGATAGTTGCTTCACAACAACGGCAGATATGGGGTTCCACAGGTGTTGTGTCATTTGATGGTGTAGGGAGTTCCCGAACCTGAGAGCTTCTTGCATTGAGTCCCCTAGTGTTTACCGATTACGAACCAGGTACAAACCCACATGACTTTCTTAATCATATGCAAAGGGTATTGAGAGTCATGCATGCTTCGGAGGCACATGCAGTCGAGTTGGCCTCTTTCAGATTACGACATATGGCTATCTTATGGTATGAGGCTTTGGAGCGATCTCGAGGCCCAGGTGCACCTCCCGCGGTATGGGAAGAGTTTGTAGATGCTTTTATTGATCATTATTTCCCATTAAAGGTACACGAGGCCACGATAGAGCACTTATTAAACCTCAAGCAGAGCGGCAAGAGCTTTCGGGATTATAGTTTGTAGTTTAATTCACTGGCCAGGTATTCCCCGAATATCGTGAATACAATAAGGGCTTGAGTTTATTTATTCGTATCAGGATTGGATCCATATTTGATTGGAGAATGTACAACAGCCTCGCTGAATAAATATATTGATATTTCCAGGATACAAGCATATGCTCAGAGTGTCGAGGACCGCAAGAGGCAGATTCGAGATGATAGAAATGCGGAGAAGGAAGTAACCAAGAGAGATATATCATTTGGGTCATATGGAGAGGTAGCATATATCTATAGACAACAATTTTTCAGGCATCCGCCTTGGTTTGCTAATAGTGCTCCATCACAGTTTCAGGAGCCGAGGTATGATAAGTACGTTCAGTCAGGACCCAGATAGAGTTCGAGTGTTTCAGGTTTCCAGGAGCAATGTAATTCTGACTAGATGAGACCACCATTGCCACCTTATGGCCAGTATGGTAAGAGACATCTGAGATGGTGTTGTCAGGGTACCGATGTGTGTTATAGATGCAGTAATCCTGTCCATTATATGCACCAGTGTTCGAGTAAAGGTTGAAGTGATGTAGATCAGCTAATAGGATCGACAACACCATCTTCATCGAGTGTACATTCATAGAGTGGTGGGCCATAAACCTCAACAGGTATAGGCCGAGGCCGATGAGGAGCCTCTGGTTTAGGCGGTGCTCAGAACCGCATCTATGCTTTATCAGGTCGTCAAGACTTGGAATCATCTTCGGATGTCATTACAGGTATAATATCCATCTTCACCTATGATGTTTATAAACTGATAGATCCAGGCTCCAATTTATCCTATGTTACACCCTTTGTTGCTAGAAAATTTGGATTTAAACCAGAGTTATTATCTAAACCATACGAAGTGGCTATGGCGGTTGGTGAGACGATTGTAGGATGGTGAATTTATAGAAATTGTACAGTGATGGTTTGTAATTATTAATGAGTTTCTCGATGTATTTCCGATTAGCTTCTGGACATTCCTCTAGAGTGGGAGATTGAGTTCACTATTGATGTACTTCCAGCTATGCAGCCGATATCTATCCCTTCTTATCGAATGTCTCCTGCCAAGATGAGGGAGTTGAAGGATCAATTGAAGGATTTGCTAGAGAAATGTTTTATCAAACCTAGCACTTCGCCATGGGGCGCGCCAGTATTGTTTGTTCATAAGAATGATAGTTCCCTAAGGATGTGTATCGATTATAAGCAACTAAAAAGGGTCACCATTAAGAATAAGTATCCACTTTCGAGGATCGGTGATTTGTTTGATCACTTGCTGGGCGCTAAGTATTTCTCAAAGATTGACTTAAGATCGGGATACCACCAGTTAAAGGTAAAGGAGAAAGATATTCCGAAGACAGCTTTTCTAACCAGGTATGACCATTTTGAGTTTCGAATAATGTATTTTGGAATCACTAATGTGCCAGTAGCCTTCATGGATTTAATGAACCGATTCTTCAAGTCATTCTTGGATATCTTCGTGATCGTGTTTATTGATGATATTTCGGTATACTCACAGACTGAGATAGACCATGTTGAATATCTCTGACCGATGTTACAGATGCTCCAAGATCGTAAGTTGTACTCCAAGTTTTCCAAATGCGAGTTCTGGTTGAACTCTGTTGCCTTTTGGGGCCATATTGGCTCCTTAGAAGGTATTAAGGTGGATCATCAAAAGATCAAAGTTGTAAAGAATTGGCCAAGGCCCACGACTCCTATTGAAGTACGTAGCTTCTTGGGCCTATCAGGATATTATTGAAGATTCGAGGAGGTCTATTTTTCTATCATTGCACCTACGACCAAGATCACTCACAAGGCAGTTAAGTTCCAGTGGTCAAATGCATGTGACCGAAATTTTCAAATTGAAGGACAGGTTGACATCTGCACATGTGTTAACTCTTCTAGAAGGTACCGATAGGTGTGTGGTTTATTGTGATGCCTCCAGAGTTGTCCTAGGATGTGTTCTGATGAAATATGGAAAGGTTATAGCATTCTCTTCAAGGAAATTAAGAAAGCACGAGGTGAACTATCTGACTCATGATCTTGAGTTAGCGGCGGTAATCTTTGCCTTGAAGATGTGGCATCATTATTTATATGTAGTCCACATTGACATATTCACCGACCATAAGAGTCTACAGTATATATTCCGCCATAAAGAGCTGAATTTAAGGCAAATAAGGTGGTTGGAGTTATTAAAGGACTACGACATCGTCATTTTATACGATCCGGGCAAGGCAAATGTCATAGTTGATACCGTAAGCCACAAGTCTATGGGAAGTTTGGATGGCATTGAAGACAATAAGTTAGATATAACCAAAGAACTACGTCGCCTAGCCAGTTTAAATATGTGACTTTTGGATACTTCTGACAGAGGAGCGGTGGTGCAGAATTTCGCAGAATCATCACTGATAGCGAAGGTAAAAGAAAGACAATTTGATGACCCCAAGTTGATCCAAATGAAAAATGGGATTCCTCTTCAGAAGAAGCCGATATTATGACTTACAGGAGACAGAGTCCTTAGATATCAGGATCGACTATGTCTACCAGTCATAGGAGGATTCTGAGAGCAAATTATGACCGAGATCTACCAGTCCAGGTATTCCATTTATCCTAGCTCGACAAAGATGTACCATTACATCCGACATGTTTACTGGTAGAATTATATGAAGAACGATATCACAATATTTATAGCTCAATACCCAAATTATCAACAAGTTAAGATTGAGCATTAGAAGTCTGGAGGTTTTCTCCATCATATTGAGATCTCTACTTGGAAGTAGGAAATCATTAATATGGATTTTATCACTGAGCTACCCTATTCCTATAAGAAGTTCGATTCCATTTGGGTTATCATCGAAAAACTTACAAAAGCGGCCCAGTTTCTACCTGTTCGCACTACTTTCTCAGCGGAGGATTATGCCAAGCTATATATTAAGGAAATAGTTCAGTTGCATGGTGTTCTGGTCTCCATCATATCCGATTGCGGTGCTCAGTTTACAGCTCATTTTTAGAGGTTGTTCCAGAAAGGTTTAGGCACCTAAGTAAACCTTAGTGCAACCTTCCATCCACAGATCGACGGTCAGGCCGAGCGCATAATCCAAATACTCGATGACATGATGCGGGCTTATGTATTGGATTTCAAGGGTATATGGGATGATCATTTTCCACTTATCGAGTTTGCTTACAATAACAGCTATCACTCTAGCATCAACATAGCCCCGTATGAGGTATTGTATAAAACAAAGTGTAGATCCTCAATTGGATGGTTTAAGGTGGGTAATGTCGGGTTACTAGGTCCCGATTTGGTCCAGCAAGCTATGGAGAAGGTAAAGTTAATCCGAGAAAGCTTATTTACTGCCTAGAGTTGACAAAAATCTTACTCAGATGTTCAACGTCGCGATTTGGAATTTGTAGTTGGCGATTGGGTATTTTAAAGGTTTCTCCAATGAAAGGAGTTATGAGGTTTGGCAAGAAAGGGAAACTTAGCCCCATATATATCGGACTATTTAAGATCATCCACATGATAGGCTGTGTGTCTTATGATCTTGAACTACCGTTAGAATTGGAAGAAGTTCACCTGATATTCCATATATTGATGTTGCTTAAGTGCATTGGAGATCCCTCCTGTATTACTCTCGTAGAGGATGTGCAGATCACTGAGAATTTAATCTATGAAGAGACTCTAGTAGCCATTATAGATCGGCAAGTTCGGAAGCTGAGAACTAAGGAAGTTGCCTCCGTTAAGGTGCTATGAAGGAATAAAAACACAGAAGTGATGACTTGGGAGGCCGAAGAAGATATGCGCTCCAGATATCCTTACTTGTTTCAGTCCTCAGATATGCAAGTGCAGCCCAGAGTATGGCAGAGGATAATTAAAGTCAGTTATGGATAATCTTCTTGGATTTTTGCATATGTAGATGGTCGTGTGAGGCCAAGTTGATATTGTTTTGTTTTATGTTGCCCTATGTGGCGTTGGATGTATGTTTGGGTTGTTTAACAGGTTTTGGATAGTCTTTTTTTCAAAGGAAACTCTGCAGAAATTTTTAGAACCCTCTAGAGTTAAGAATATCTTCAACATTCACAGACTAATATTCCTAAGGAGGGAAAGATGTTACACCCCTTAGTTTCGCATTTCTTCATGTCTTTAATGGATATCGATGTCTGGGAAAGAGGTACGACCTTACGAAAGGGTAATGAAGGTTTACAACTTTTTATGGAAGTTCTAGAGTGTTTGGAAGTCAATTGGACCAAAGAACATACATTTCGACGAAATCGGAAAACTGTGCAATTTGATGGGGAGTCTGACAGACTGTCAACATGTTTGACAGTACCATCAAAATGCAAGTTTAACCATCAAAATTCCTGCAATTTGAGATTTTAGATACTGGATTGATGGTCTAGATTGACGTATCATCAATCTGACTGTTCTTTTGCGGCGGTGGAAATTTCTGCCGGCTTAAATGCGGGTTATGTCGAATTGGGACTCCTTTTTTCCCGAAAATCAAATCCTAAACTATCTCTAACATATCATATCATCCCTAGACCAAATCAAAGCCAAATTATGCAAGATTTACATGATAATCCTCGTGGTAATTGTAAGAATCATCTTCTCCGTATGGAATCGATTTTGGAAACCCTTAGTGATGGGATAACTTGCTGTTTTAAGAGGAATTAGATGCATAAAGGTAAATATTTATCCTATTATAATTGTTATTATGATTAATTGATGATTTGGAGTAAGTTGTGACAGGATTTTAGTAATCGAATACTCGTAGACATATGAAATCATGATGATATGATTTGTAGGCTATTTTACATTAGGTATGAGTTGATATTGATAAGTAAACTGGTTTTTTGTGTTTTGAAACTAAGCAAGAACATCTCAAATAATTGTGGGATCGAATTTCCTAAGTATCCCTTGTTAAGAGGTCTAAGAACATATATGCTTAAGGTTGTCGATAAGATGCCTAAATGAAGCTTCTCTAACGAATACGGATTCGATATTAATATCAACCCTTTGTTTGTTATAGCTAATCATCTGTAAGGAATACACGGGCTTATATAATGACTTGTAGCTTCATGGACAAGGTATGTAAGGCTATCCCTTTCTTTCAAAAGCATGAAATCCTAAGAGTTTATCCTTTTTAAAAAGAGAAATGTCGAAAGGCTCATTCTATTGTGTATTGAAATCTCTTGTCGAGAAGTGTTCATTGATTATTCCTATTCTTATGATCATTGATGTATGGTTACTGGTTTAATTTATCATAAGTCTTCGGGGAGAAGTATTCCAAAGAGTTAAATGTCAAAGTTGACTAAAAGTCATTCCAAAAATAAAGTCAAAGAGTTCTGAGTCCCAAAGAGACCTTAAGTGCCATTATATATATATATATATATATATATATATATATATATATGTGTGTGTGTGTGTGTGTGTGTGTGTGTGTGTGTTACTAACACCACCATTGCAAATAGCCAGTAGGCAGTTGTACATGTACATTATACATACCGCATTGCGCTATAGTCGATCGAGCAGGCACGTAGAGGTGCACACATACATACACCTCAGAGTATACCTGGGGGAAGTGACATATTAGACACCTCACACTATAAGTCGAGGGCAGTTTATACAGTAAGGTCTATAAAGCCAGGGGCTTGATTCTTCAACTTCACACTCGATCACACTCGCACACACAATAAAAGAAAGGTTTTAAAATTAGAAGACCAATTTCGAGACCTAGGATTCCACCAAAGGTCTTGGAATCCAAAATATACTCAAAATTAGTCCAACTTTATCCAAAACAACTCTTAAGAATATAAAATCTTAGGATTTTGAATTTTGGACTGTTAACAATGAGAGGGTGGGTCTCTATGCCCTAGAATTCTAGGTAGAAGTAGATCGAGGAGAAAAAATTGGGGGGAAATTTTCCTCCCCACAGTTCACGACCAATCACAACACAAAGTTTGAAAACAAATGAGACAAAAGATCATAAAATCGCAACATAAGAGTACGATAGGGGCAACCTCGCCTTTAGTAGGGTGGTGTGGCTCTGCAGTCAAAATGTGTGACAAAGGGCAAGAGCATTAATTGCTCTTGCCCAAAATGAACAAGCAAGCTCTGTGAAAGACGATGGTACACTGAACCTTTCCATTCTCGGCGTTGTGGAGAAGAAGACGAAGCCTTAGGGTTCATGCGATATGGATAAGGGAAAGTGTGTATTGGGACTTTTGTCCTCAGTGCAATGAAGGAGAGATGGGCCGGGTCATACTCCAACTGGACCGGACCTAGCCGATTTAAAATAATTAGGACGAGCCCAATCTCAGTTTTATTTAAAAATTAATGGAATGGTCACATTTTGCAAATGTGGCTATTTTTTAAATTAAAGACTGACAAAAAAGAATTTCAATTTTAATTTGAGAATTGGAGCAATTAATTGCTCAATTATCTTTACTTTAATTTTTACAAATTGTAATTAATGATCAAAATAAAGTAGAAATAAGGTATGATATATAATAAGTTTATTGGATGGTGGTTTTTCAAATGAAATGACAAAATACCTCTGGAATAATTTGTATAATCATTTTTGTCTTGTTAACAAATATATTTCACTCCGTCTGTGATGTAGAAATCCTGAATAATCAGATAAAATTATTGGAGGGTAAAAATTAGGTGTCAACAAACCTAGCCTCAAAATTCTCCATAGAAGCTCTTCCAAGTCTGGCCACTCCAAGCTCCCTCAAGCCCTAATTGATTTCCTTTTCTTTTCAAGTTCTAGTGTGAGAAAAAACCTAAGAGTTGAAGAACCCAAATCAGGAGCTGAAATCTTCACCAAGTATGGTAATTATACTGCCCTCTTTCAGCCTCTTTTTCTGTTGTAAAGGTTGAGAAATTCATTCCAAAGTGTAAGAAATCATAAGATGGTGATTGGAAGTTGTGAGTTTGAATTGTTCAACTATTGGTGAATTATTTTGGACTATTTTTTGGGTTGTTTTGTCCTGTGATTAGGTTGTCTCTATTGCTTATATTTTAATGGAGATTAGAAGGAGAAATGGCATGGATAAATTCCACATAATGGTAGGTTAGTGGGCTGGTCATTCATCATTGCATTTCAGATAGTTAGACAGCTAGTTGTTGGGTGTGTTGTGGTGTATTTGAGATATTTCTTGTTGTATTTGTGTGATGGAGTTGTAGTTGTGGGTGTATGTATATGATATTTTTGTTGTTATAAGCCTGGGTGAAGTAACGAATACGGGGGAGGTGTTGTCCAATTTGTTATAGAAGAGTTTGTCTCTCTTTGTGGCAAATACTAACTTCTGTAGCTTAATAATAGTATAATTATCATTGTGTAGATTGAGGTGTTGTACGTCTGAATCCATCGGATTATTAAGGAGAACTTCAAAGGTATGTTAAGGCTTATCCTTTCCTTATTCTAGCATGAATCCAACAGAATGAAAATAAACAAATGTCCCATCAATATAACTCAATTCTAGTTAAGTTAAAGATACTAATGTTCTTCCTTATTTGGAAATATTCATGACTCTTGTTTGTCCCTTGTCGGGAGTACTTTTCTGTCATAAGAGTTATCCATCATTATATTATGTATCTCTTGTTGATGATTACGTGTTTGATGAAATGTTAGTTATACAACAACAGTCTTAGGTATAACGACCTTACATCAATCTGATGAGCTCAAAATGTTCCTTATCGACCTCCTACGTGTATATAGATATGCATTATGTATCTCAGATGACTATGACAATATATACTGGATACATATATGTATAGCACCACAGATCAATTAGTTATGCAGATGATGATGTTGCCCACAGAGGCATATGACATTATATATGCATTATGTATCTCTACGATGTTAAATACGTGGAAATATTGTATTATGCATATCATGGCCCACAGTGGCCTATGTTTTATTGTACAGTCTTCCATGGTGGCCTTGTCGACCCTTGTATATGTCTACCTTTTAAGGGTCATCAGTTGTATATGGTTTTTTGATTTTATTTAGATTATATCATGGTGGTCTTGTCAGTCTAGACCTTTTGTGTTTTCAGATTGTGGTTTTAGACATGGTACGCTTAGGACAGTAAGGAATCGGGTGCCAGACGCACCCCCCAAGGTTGGGGTCTAACAAACCTGGTAGCAGAGTGTCACACCCTAACCTAGGTGAGGTGTGGTTGCCACTCGGTACCTTGCTAGGTCTGAGTGTACCAAACTGAACTCGAAACCTGCACCTCGAAAGGCAAGCTAGGCCATGAAGACCATACTATAAACGTAACATTAACTTAGTCCGGCAAAGCTATATACTGAAATATCTGTAAATAAATATCAACTCGACTAAAATGGGAATGTCCCCCCCCCCCCCCACACACACACACATATATATATATATATATATATATATATATATATATATATGTCTGGGCAGCTAAAGAGCCCTACCCTAGTCCCTACAAGTAGCAAAATCCAAGACAAACTGTATATACAAGGGATTAGGACACCATACTAACACTATTGTTTAGATGTTTTGGATTGCCTTGTCGGCCTATATTTTATTGTACATTATTCCATGGTGGCCTTGTCATCCCTTGTATATATATATATATATATAAATGTCTACCTTTTAAGGGTCATAAGTTGTATATGGTTCTTTTATTTCTTCCAGATTATATCATGTTGGCCTTGTCGGTCCAGAACTTTTGTGTGTTTAGATTATGGTTTTAGATGTGGTACGCTCGGGCCAATAAGGAATCGGGTGTTGGACGTACGCCCCAAGGTTGGGGTCTGAAAAACTTGGTAGCAGAGTATCACACCCCAACCTAGGTGAGGTATGGCTGGCACTCGGTACCTTTCTAGGTCTGAGTGTACTAAGCTGAACTCGCAACCTACGCCTCGAAAGGCAAGCTAGGCCTTAGAGGCCACACTGTAATTGTAAAATCAAATTAGGTCGACAAGATCGTATACTGAAATATTAGTCAAAATAAAGACCAACTCGATTGAAATGGGACTGTCCGTATATATATGATTGGGCAGCCGATGAGGCCCACCCTAGTACCTACAAGCAGCAAAATCCAAGACAGGTTGTATATACAAGGGCCTACTAGGCCACCATACTGACATTATTATATACAAGGCATATCTACAAGCCTCTAACGAGTTACTACTATATCATGACCGGTACAGGGCCCCGACCTACCCCTAATTTGCAAATACATAAAAAATACTGGACTTGGCAACTCCGAATGATCTGGAGGTTACCAGAAAAGTTGATACTCGACGAATCCTACTGATGCGATACTTTCTACAACATGTCTAAACATATGGGCTGGACACAACGTCTCCAGGTAGAGAGACGTTAGTACGAGATAATGAATCGAGTATGTAAGGTGATTGAAACTAAACTGCACTAAAATGTAAGGCAATTTTAATATAAACTAAAGAGCTAATAAGGGAAAACTAGCTATGCTTACTTGCCTCAGTCGTCAACTAACTGCACAATATAATATCCACTGCTTAGCCTCGTGTAAGGCACCTAAACATGAATAAATAACCCTAAAGTCAAGTTCATAGCCCCGAAGGCAAGTGTATCTCTAGTTACATTCAACTATCAATCTTTCTGTTGTCTTAATTGTATAGCTAAATTTGACTAACTAAAACACATCCCCGGCAATGGAGAACTACTAGAATAGGGACATTGTAACCCGTATGCGATACTAGCATGTCTTTGTGCGATTAAATCGAAACTAGCTCGTTAAGGAGATAGTGCCAAAAACAAAGAAAATAATAGCCTTCACATACCTTAGATTATCTTATCTCAACAAGGCGACATAACCAACCCGCAACACACTTTAATCTATACCAAAACAAGTGAACAATCATTACTATCATAACTAGTAGCAATTACGATAGTCGACAAGTTGGATTTAGAATTAGACTTAGTTCTCCTCTTCCTTCCTTTATCTCTAAATTCCATCACCAAATCCAACACATGAAATACCATGATAACAACCATATCAACCTCATACTCAAGCTATTTCTATCAATTTCAAGACATATAAAGATATAGATACCCGTAAAAAAATACTCAAGTCACCATAGTCTCGCTCAACCCTATTCGCACCCAAGCGAAGGTAAAAGAGTAAAGTTGTCACGATTTTCCCCCTAATCTTAAAAAAATACTCCTCCCTTCTAACCTTACTTAACTATCCCATAAAGAATCCAACGTACAAAAGTTTGCAGTGTAACACATAGTAGGTCTGTCCTAGAGGGTCTACAAGCCGTGTCTAGTAGAGTCTGTCTTATGGGTGTGTTGTGCACCACACTTATAATCAGGAGGCTACGGGGCATTTAGGATTGTCACCTTTCTTTTTTGTTCTAGATTGTGATAGAGCGAAGTTGTAAGAATTCAATTCCTAATCCTTATCTTATTTGATGATTACAACAATACTTACGATGAGAAAGAAGTCAGCCAAGGGGAAAGAGGTGGATGCGGGAGAGGGTACTAGTCAGGTGTTACCTACTAATTTGGGTATGGGTGAGTCCTAGAGTGATACCCCATATCAGATTTCTTAGACTCTAGAACCTCCATAGGACCTTAAAGGGTCTCCAACACCCCAGTTCCTCCATATGACAAGCCTAATCAGGATCTTGATATGCAAAGTGCAGTACAATTCTTGACCCGATTAGTAGCCGCTCAGGCCCAATGTTAGGGAGATGAATCTTCTAACAGGATAGTTAATGCGAGAGTTTGCAATTTATTAACCTGGATCCTCTAGTGTTTACCATATATGACCCAAATGAGGACCTGCATAACTTTATCGATCAAATTCACAAAATATTGCGGGTGATGAATGCTAATGATTATGAGGTAGTGGAGTTGTCATCCTACAAGTTGCTAGATATTATTGTTTTATGGTATGAGGTTTAGGAGCGGTCTAGGGGATCTCGTGTGATCAGATATACCAGTTTATGAATAATTTGGGGCCACATCTGATTAATGAATTTAAAATGGCCTCCTTGAATGAGGATATGGATATTTCTCGCATTCAGGCATATGCCCAGAATCTGGAGGCTCATAAGCGACAACAATAGGCTAACTGAGATCATGATAGAGGGCAAGGTTTGTAGGTTATTCAAGCGAGTTATGAGATAAGTTAAGGCCACAATTTCCTAGGCATCCAGCTTATCCTGCTGTCAGCACACCACTACAATTTTAGGACCGTGTCATGATCAATTTACTTAGTCTGGATCATATCAGAGTTCAGGGGCATGAGGCTCTCAGTATAGAGATGACTCGAGATTGATAAGGAAACCTTTAAATGTGATCAGTGTGTTAAGGCCCATTTGGGGAAATGTTATCAGTGATCTGATGTGTGCTATAGTTGTGGATTTCTCAGTCATATTATACGGGACTATCCGATGAGAGTTGGAGATAGTACAACTTAGCCGACCAGATCTGTAGCGGTTTCATCTTCATTAGTATGCCCTCCTAGGCAAGGTTTTCAGATGTCAACCGATTGAGGTATAGGTAGAGGTGGATAGTCTAGCTCGGGTGGTAATCAGACCCGCATTTATGCACTAGTGGGTCTACAGGATATATAGTCTTCACCTGATGTCGTCAGAGGTATATTATCTATCTCTTTTCATGATATGTATGCATTAATAGACTCGGGCTCCACTTTATCATATGTTATATCCTTTGTTGCTGGTATGTTCGATAGGGTGTCTAAGTTATTGGGTGAACCATTTCTATTATCTATACCGGTTGGCGATCCAGTAATTACTAGATGAGTCTATCAAGGTTGTGTGGTGGCCATAGATGGCCATCATACCCTAACAGACTTAGTGGAATTAGAAATGGGTGACTTTGACATCATTATGGGTATGGATTAGTTAGATTCGTGTTATGTCAATGTTGATTGTCGAACAAAGGTTCTTTTCATTTTTCGGGCGAACTAGTTCTAGAATGGAAGGGTAATTCTGCAATGCCAAAGGACATGTTTATTACCTACCTTAAGTCAGGGAAGATGATTTCTAAAGGGTATATTTATTATTTGGTTCGGGTTCGAGATGCCAAGGTAGAACGCCCAACCCTTCAGTCTTTCCGGTAGTCAATGAGTTCCCAAACGTATTTCCAAATGAGCTTCTGGGTATTCCTCCTGAAAGGGAGATTGGTTTCTCCATTGATGTGCTTTATGACACTCAATCGATATTTGTTTCTCCTTATATAATGGCTCTTGCGGAATTGAAAAGTTGAAGGAGCAACTGAACAATTTATTAGAGAAACGCTTTATTAGGCCCAGTACTTCTCTATAGGGTGAGACAATGATATTCGTTCATAACAAAGATGGTTTGTTGAGAATGTGTATCAATTACCGTTAGCTGAATAAGGTTGTTATTAAGAATAAGTACCCACTTCTGAGGATTGATGATTTTTTTATCAGTTGCAGGGCGCCAAATATTTCTAGAAGATTGATCTTAGGTCGGGGTATCATCAATTGAGTGTCAAAGAGAGAGATATTATGAAAGCAATCTTCAGGACCAGGTATGGCCATTTCAAGTTCCTCGTGATGTCGTTTGGACTTACTAATGCACCAGTGGCTTTTATGGACTTGATGAATCGGGTCTTTAAACCATTCTTGGATATATTCAAGATCTTGTTTATATATGATATTCTAGTATACTGGCGGTGTAAAGCGAAACATGCAGATCATTTGCTAGCGGTGTTATAGACGATCCAAGACCGTAAGTTGTTTGCAAAGTTCTCCAAGTGTGAGTTCTGGTTGAATTCAGTAGCATTTCTTGGTCATATAGTTTTAGACGAGGGTATCAAAGTCGATAGCCAAAAGATTGAAGCTGTAAAGAATTGGTCGAGGCCCACGACTCCCATAGAGGTTCATAATTTATTGGGCTTGCAACCTTTCATCTGAGGTTCATAGTGGTCTTCTTTTATATTGTCGCCCAGTTGACCAAGCTGACTCATAAGACAACCAAGTTTCACTGATCAAATGTGTACGAATGAAGTTTCCAGAAATTAAAAGATAGGCTTACGTCAGCACCTATCTTGACACTTCCGGAGGGTTCTAAGGGTATGTTGTTTACTATGATGTGTCGAGGGTTGGTCTAGGCCGTGTTCTGATGCAGTACAACAAGCTTGTTGCATATGCTTCGAGGAAGTTTAGGAAAAACGAGCAGGATTACCTGACTCATGATCTTGGGTTTGCAGCGGTAGTATTTGCCCTGTAGATGTGGCGTCATAACTTGTATGAAGTTCATGTTGACATCTTTACGAATCATAAGAGCCTTCAATATATCTTCCGACAGAAGGAGATGAATCTGAGGCAAATAATATGGCTTGAATTATTGAAAGACTATGATGTCGACATTTTGTACCATCCCAACAAAGCTAATGAGTTAGCTGATAGTTTGAGTCATAAGTCTATGGGTAGTCTGAGACATGTAGAGATTGATAAGATGCCAAAGACTAGAGAATTGATCCAATTGGCCAGTTTATGAGTTCTACTCCTTGATTCAAGTAACAAAGGTGTCATTGTTCAGAATACATCAGAATCATCATTGGTAATGGAAGTGAAAGAATTACAATTTGAGGATCCAAAATTATTAAGAATAAGAGAATGAATTTTGCAGCAGAAGAAGGCCATATTGGAGCTTGGGGAAGATGAACTTCTCAGGTATCGAGGCCATCTGTGTGTGCCAGATATAGGGGGCCTCCGCGAGTGAATTATGGTAGAGATTCACCAGTCATGATATTTTATTCATCTTGCATCAAAAAATATATCATGAACTAAAATGGGTCTACTGGTGGAACGGCATAAAAAAGAATATTGCGGAGTTTGTTGCTCAGTGTCTGAATTGCCAACAAGTTAAGATTGAGCATCAGAAGTCTGCGAGATTAGTTCAGAATATTGAGATTCTGACATGTAAATGGGTGATGATTAAGATGGATTTCATTATAGGTTTTCCCCGATCTCAACGGAAGTACGATTCCATATGGGTAATCGTCGACAGACTTACCAAGTCGACTCATTTTCTTCAAGTTATGATGTCACGACCTCTTTTAGGAATCGTGGTGGCACCTACACTTTTCCCACCGGTAGGCGTTCCACTCCTCAATTAAATAATACAAATATAAAAAAGATCTGCGGAATTAAGTAAATACTTAGATAAACTATCTGATTATCATATAAAATACGGAAAGATAAGTCTGAGAATCATAAGTACAACCCCAAAGTAAACAATACAAGAGCTTTAAACTGAATACAAGTCTGAATAAAGGACAACATAAGCTAAGTGTCTAACAACAAAGTACGAATGTCTGCACATGTCTCTCAGAACCAAAACAAATACAAGGAAAGAGATAGGAGCATCTAAGGGTTTGCCGGAAGGTATCATCCTCACCTTGAATCACTCAAGATCGTCGGTTTAGACTCAGCCACGTAGTCCTAAACTGGTAGATGGCGTTGTATCTACATCCAAAAAGAATGCATCAAGTGTAGTATGAGTACACAACGTACCACCATAAGCATCACAGGCCGACAATGATGAAAGATACCAAAAATATATAAATATCAAGTTGACACCAAAAATCCTATACTAGACAGTTCAATATCCAAATAAGTCACATTGTCCACATAATAGTTCACTAAATAAACAAATCCTCTTGTTCATATACGGTTTCATAATCATGTAAGTTACCCCAATTTTAGAAGAGTTCAATGACAATATCTCAAGTATCAAATGATCAATTAACAACTCTTTTTATCCAAAAATTTAACCAAGTCATCAATAACCAGTCCAACACTTAATCCGTCAACTAATAATCAATGAAGTGATATATGTATGATATGAATGCAATGCATATGCCAGGTACCTTTCATCTATAATATGCAGGCATTCAAATTCTATGAACTGCATATACTCCTCTGAAATTTCTCAACGGATCCCAACTCTTGGCTGAATAATAATTGTTGCAGGCGTGCAATATGTTCCCTGCATATCATTATCATCCTAATGTTGCTAATTATGTCATAAGTATTCTGACCTTCCCAGTCTATTGTACCCACAATATTTTCATACCACTCTCATATCAATATCATCAGAACCATGAATGTATGAATGCAAATGACCATACAAGGCAAGAAATCAGGATGTAATAAAGTATAAAAGATGAATATCACATGATCATAGAGTTCAATAACACGTAATCCAAGTACAATCAGGATATCATATCAAAATCATGTGTGATGAATAAACACAACAATAGCAAATATGGCGATGAGCCCACATAAAAGTGACAAGCCAAATCAATAACAGTCGGAACAAGCTTATGGTTAATTTCTCAAAACACCCATCATCACAGTTCAACATCGATACCCACCCAAGCGTTCATCACAACGGCTAAGGTAGGACTCCCAATCACGGCCAATGACTCTCAATATTTATAACTAATAATGTACTTCTATTGAAGTCTAATAAGAAGAAACAGTGTCCTACCTCAAAGCCGAGTAGGAGAAGAAGACGAAGCCTTAGGGTTCATGCAAAATGGATAAGGGAAAATGTGGGTTGGGACTTTTGTCCTCAGTGCAATGAAGGAGAGATGGGCCGGGTCATAGTCCAACTGGACCGGACCTAGCCGATTTAAAATAATTAGGACGAGCCCAATCTCAGTTTTAATTAAAAATCAATGGAATGGCCACATTTTGCATATGTGGTTATTTTTTAAATTAAGATTGACAATAAATAATTTCAATTTTAATTTGATAATTGTTGCAATTAATTGCTCAATTATCTTTACTTTAATTTTTACAAGTTGTAATTAATGATCAAAATAATGTAGAAACAAGGTATGATATATAATAAGTTTATTGGACGGTATTTTTTCAAATGAAATGACAAAATGCCTCTGGAATAATTTGTATAATCATTTTTGTCTTGTTAACAAATATATTTCACTCCGTCTGTGATCTAGAAATCCTGAATAATTAGATAAAATTATTGGAGGGTAAAAATTAGGTGTCAACAAACCTAGCCTCAAAATTCTTCATAGAATCTATTCCAAGTCTGGCCACTCCAAGCTCCCTCAAGCCCTAAGTGATTTCCTTTTCTTTTCAAGTTCTAGTGTGAGAAAAAACCTAAGAGTTGAAGAACCCAAATCAGGAGCTGAAATCTTCCCCAAGTAAGGTAATTATACTACCCTCTTTCAGCCTTTTTTTCTGTTGGAAAGGTTGAGAAATTCATTCCAAATTGTAAGAAATCATAAGAAGGTGATTGGAAGTTGTGAGTTTGAATTGTTCAACTATTGGTGAATTATTTTGGACTATTTTTTGGGTTGTTTTGTCCTGTGATTAGGTTGTCTCTTATGCTTCTATTTTAATAGAGATTAGAAGGGGAAATGGCATGGAGAAATTCCACATAATGGTAGGTTAGTGGGCTGGTCATTCGTCGTTGCATTTTCAGATAGTTAGACAGATAGTTGTTGGGTGTGTTGTGGTGTATCTGAGATCTTTCTTGTTGTATTGATGTGATGGAATTGTAGTTGTGGGTGTATGTATATGATTTTTTTGTTGTTATAAGCCTGGGTGAAGTAACGAATATGGGGGAGGTGTTGTCCAATTTGTTATAGAAGAGTTTGTCTCTCTTTGTGGCAAATACTAACTTCTGTAGCTTAATAATAATATAATTATCATTGTGTAAATTGAGGTGATGTACGTCTGAATCCATTGGATTATTAAGGAGAACTTCAAAGGTATGTTAAGGCTTATCCTTTCCTTATTCTAGCATGAATCCAATAGAATGAAAATAAACAAATGTCTCATCAATATAACTCCATTCTAGTTAAGTTAAAGATACTAATGTTCTTCCTTATTTGGAAATATTCATGACTCTTGTTTGTCCCTTGTCGGGAGTACTTTTCTGTCATAAGAGTTATCCATCATTATATTATGTTTTCTATTGTTGATGATTACGTGTTTGATGAAATGTTAGTTACACAAGCAGCAAAATCCAAGACATGTTGTATATACAAGTGCCGACTAGGCCACCATACTGACACTATTATATACAAGGCACGTCTACAAGCCTCTAACGAGTTACTACTATATCATGATCGGTACAGGGCCCCGACCTACCCCTAATTTGCAAATACATAAAAAATACTGGACTTGGCAACTCCGAATGATCTAGAGGTTACCAGAAAAGTTGATACTCGACGAATCCTATTGATGCGATACTTTCTACAACATGTCTAAACATATGGGCTGGACACAACGTCTCCAGGTAGAGAGACGTTAGTACGAGATAATGAATCGAGTATGTAAGGTGATTGAAACTAAACTGCACTAAAATGTAAGGCAATTTTAATATAAACTAAAGAGCTAATAAGGGAAAACTAGCTATGCTTACTTGCCTCAGTCGTCAACTAACTGCGCAATATAATATCCACTTCTTAGCCTCGTGTAAGGCACCTAAACATGAATAAATAACCCTAAAGGCATGTTCATAGCCCCGAAGGCAAGTGTATCTGAATATCTCCAAAGGCAAGTGTATCTGAATAGCCTCGAAGGAAAGCGTATCTGAATAGCCCCGAAGGCAAGTGTATCTCTAGTTACATTCAACTATCAATCTTTCTATTGTATTAACTGTATAGCTAAATTTGACTAACTAAAATTCATCCCCGGCAAGGGAGAACTACTAGAATAGGGAGATTGTAACCCGTATGCGATACTAGCATATCTTTGTGCGATTAAATCGAAACTAGCTCGTTAAGGAGATAGTGCCAAAAACAAAGAAAATGATAGCCTTCACATACCTTGGCTTATCTTATCTCAACAAGGCGACATAACCAGCCCGCAACACACTTTAAGCTATACCAAAATAAGTTAACAATCATTACTATCATAACTAGTAGCAATTACGATAGTCGACAAGTTGGATTTAGAATTAGACTTAGTTCTCCTCTTCCTTCCTTAATCTCTAACTCCCATCACCAAATCCAACACATGAAAGACCATGATAACCACCATATCAACATCATACTCAAGCTATTTTTATCAATTTCAATCCATAGAAAGATATAGATACCCGTCAAAAAAGACTCAAGTCACCATAGTAGAGCTCAACCCTATTCGCACCCAAGCGAAGGTAAAAGAGTAAAGTTGTCACAATTTCCCCCCTAATCTTAAAAAAAATACTCCTCCCTTCTAACCTTAGTTAACTATCCCATAAAGAATCCAACGTACAAAAGTTTGCAGTGTAACACAGAGTAGGTCTGTCCTAGAGAGTCTACAAGCCATGTCTAGTAGAGTCTGTCTTATGGGTGTGTAGTGCACCACACTTATAATCAGGAGGCTACGGGACATGTAAGATTGTCACCTTTCTTTCTTGTTCTATAATGTGTGATAGAGCTGAGTTGTAAGAATTCAATTCCTAATCATTATCTTATTTCATGATTATAACAATACTTACGATGTTTAAGAAGTCAGCCAAAGGGAAAGAGGTGGATGCGGGATAGGGTACTAGTCAGGTGTTACCTACTAATTTGGGTATGGGTGAGTCCTAGAGTGATACCCCATATCATATTTCTTAGACTCTAGCACCTCCATAGGACCTTAAAGGGTCTCCAACACCCCAGTTTCTCCATATGACAAGCCTAATCAGGATCTTGATATGCAAAGTGCGGTACAATTCTTGACCCTATTAGTAGCCGCTCAGGCCCAATGTTAGGGAGTTGGATCTTCTAACAGGATAGTTAATGCGAGAGTTTGCAATTTCATTAACCTGGATCCTCTAGTGTTTCTCATATATGACCCAAATGAGGACCTGCATAACTTTATCGATCAAATTCACAGAATATTGCGGGTGATGAATGCTAATGATTATGAGGTAGTAGAGTTATCATCCTACAAGTTGCTAGATGTTATTATTTTATGGTGTAAGGCTTAGGAGCGGTCTAGGGGATCTCATATGGCACCAGTAGTATGGAAGAAGTTTTCGGAGGCATTCTTTCACCTTTATTTACCAATAGAGTTTTGCGGGCCAGAGCTGACAAGTTTTTGAACCTCCAGCAGGGGAACACGAGTGTGTGGGAGTACAACCTCCAATTTGACTCTTTGGTTAGGTATGCTCACTATAGTAGCGGAGATGAGTTTAATGAGTGTAAAATGGCCTCCTTGAATGAGGATATAGATATTTCTCGCATTCAGGCATATGCCCAGAATCTGGAGGCTCATAAGCGACAACAATAGGCTAACTGAGATCATGATAGAGGGCAAGGTTTGTAGGTTATTCAAGCGAGTTATGAGATAAGTTAAGGCCACAATTTCCTAGGCATCCAACTTATCCTGCTGTCAGCACACCACTATAATTTTAGGACTGTGTCATGATCAATTTACTTATTCTGGATCATATCAGAGTTCAGGGGCATGAGGCTCTCAGTATAGAGATGACTCGAGATTGATAAGGAAACCTTTAAATGTGATGAGTGTGTTAAGGCCCATTTGGGGAAATGTTATCAGTGATCTGATGTGTGCTATAGTTGTGGATTTCTCAGTCATATTATGCGGGACTATCCGATGAGAGTTGGAGATGGTACAACTTAGCCGACCAGATCTGTAGCGGTTTCATCTTCATTAGTATGCCCTCCTAGGCAAGGTTTTCAGATGTCAACCGATTGAGGTATAGGTAGAGGTGGATAGTCTAGCTCGGGTGGTAATCAGACCCGCATTTATGCACTAGTGGGTCTACAGGATATATAGTCTTCACCTGATGTCGTCAGAGGTATATTATCTATCTCTTTTCATGATATGTATGCATTAATAGACTCGGGCTCCACTTTATCATATGTTATATCCTTTGTTGCTGGTATGTTCGATAGGGTGTCTAAGTTATTGGGTGAACCATTTCTATTATCTATACCAGTTGGCGATCCAGTAATTACTAGATGAGTCTATCAAGGTTGTGTGGTGGCCATAGATGGCCGTCATACCCTAACAGACTTAGTGGAATTAGAAATGGGTGACTTTGACATCATTATGGGTATGGATTAGTTAGATACGTGTTATGTCAATGTTGATTGTCGAACAAAGGTTCTTTTCATTTTCCGGGCGAACTAGTTCTAGAATGGAAGGGTAATTCTGCAATGCCAAAGGACATGGTTATTACCTACCTTAAGTCAGGGAAGATGATTTCTAAAGGGTATATTTATCATTTGGTTCGGGTTCGAGATGCCAAGGAAGATCGCCCAACCCTTCAGTCTTTCCGGTAGTCAATGAGTTCCCAGACGTATTTCCAAATGAGCTTTCGGGTATTCCTCCTGAAAGGGAGATTGGTTTTGCCCATTGATGTGCTTTATGACACTCAATCGATATTTGTTTCTCCTTATATAATGGCTCTTGCAGAATTGAAAAGTTGAAGGATCAACTGAATGATTTATTAGAGAAAGGCTTTATTAGGCCCAGTACTTCTCTGTAGGGTGAGCCAATGATATTCGTTCATAACAAAGATGGTTTGTTAAGAATGTGTATCAATTACCGTCAGCTGAATAAGGTTGTTATTAAGAATAAGTACCCACTTATGAGGATTGATGATTTTTTTTATCAGTTGCAGGGCGCCAAATATTTCTAGATGATTGATCTTAGGTCGGGGTATCATCAATTGAGTGTCAAAGAGAGAGATATTATGAAAGCAATCTTCAGGACCAGGTATGGCCATTTCAAGTTCCTCGTGATGTCGTTTGGACTTACTAATGCACCAGTGGCTTTTATGGACATGATGAATCGGGTCTTCAAACCATTCTTGGATATATTCATGATCTTATTTATATATGATATTCTAGTATACTGGCGGTCTAAAGTGAAACATGCAGATCATTTGCTAGCGGTATTATAGATTATCCAAGACCGTAAGTTGTTTGCAAAGTTCTCCAAGTGTGAGTTCTGGTTGAATTCAGTAGCATTTCTTGGTCATATAGTTTTAGACGAGGGTATCAAAGTCGATAGCCAAAAGATTAAAGTTGTAAAGAATTGGTCGAGGCCCACGACTCCCATAGAGGTTCATAATTTATTGGGCTTGCAGCCTTTTATCTGAAGTTCATAGAGGTCTTCTCTTATATTGCCGCCCAGTTGACCAAGCTGACTCACAAGGCAGCCAAGTTTCACCAATCAAATGTGTGTGAATGAAGTTTCCAGAAATTCAAAGATAGTCTTACGTCAGCACATGTCTTGACACTTTTGGAGGGCTCTAAGGGTATGTTGTTTACTATGATGTGTCGAGGGTTGGTCTAGGCCGTGTTCTGATGCAGCATAATAAGGTTGTTGCATATGCTTCGAGAAAGTTTAGGAAGCTCGAGCAGGATTACCTGACTCATGATCTTGAGTTAGCAGCGGTAGTATTTGCCCTGAAGATGTGGCGTCATAACTTGTTTGGAGTTCATGTTGACATCTTTACGAATCATCAGAGCCTTTAATATATCTTCCGACAGAAGGAGCTGAATCTGAGGCAAATAATATGGCTTGAATTATTGAAAGACTATGATGTCGACATTTTGTACCATCCCGGCAAAGCTAATGTGTTAGCGTATAGTTTGAGTCATAAGTCTATGGGTAGTCTGAGACATGTAGAGATTGATAAGATGCCAAAGACTAGAGAATTGATCCAATTGGCCAGTTTATGAGTTCTACTCCTTGATTCAAGTAACAAAGGTGTCATTGTTCAGAATACATCAGAATCATCATTGGTAATGGAAGTGAAAGAATGACAATTTGAGGATCCAAAATTATTAAGAATAAGAGAATGAATTTTGCAGCAGAAGAAGGCCATATTGGAGCTTGGGGAAGATGAACTTCTCAGGTATCGAGGCCATCTGTGTGTGCCAGATATAGGGGGCCTCCGCGAGTGAATTATGGTAGAGATTCACCAGTCATGATATTTTATTCATCTTGCATCAAAAAATGTATCATGAACTCAAATGGGTCAACTGGTGGAACGGCATAAAAAAGAATATTGCGGAGTTTGTTGCCCAGTGTCTGAATTGCCAACAAGTTAAGATTGAGCATCAGAAGTCTGCGAGATTAGTTCAGAATATAGAGATTCTGACATGTAAATGGGTGAAGATTAAGATGGATTTCATTATAGATTTTCCCCGATCTCAACGGAAGTACGATTCCATATGGGTAATCATCGACAGACTTACCAAGTCGACTCATTTTCTTCAAGTTATGATTTCACGACCTCTTTTAGGAATCGTGGTGGCACCTACACTTTTCCCATCGGTAGGCGAACCACTCCCCAATTAAATAATACAAATATAAAAAAGATATGCGGAATTTAGAAAATACTTAGATAAACTATCTGATCATCATATAAAATGTGGAAAGATAAGTCTGAGAATCATAAGTACAACCCCAAGAATCTAGTAAACAATATAAGAGCTCTAAACTGAATACAAGTCTGAATAAAGGACAACATAAGCCAAGTGTCTAACAACAAAGTACGAATGTCTGCACATGTCTCTTAGTACCAAAACAAATACAAGTATAGAGATAGGAGCATCTAAGGGTTCACCGGAAGGTATCATCCTCACCTTGAATCACTCAAGATCGTCGGTTTAGACTCAGCCACGTAGTCCTAAACTGGTAGATGGCGTTGTATCTACATCAAAAAAGAATGCAGCAAGTGTAGTATGAGTACACAACGTACCACCGTAAGCATCACAGGCCGGCAATGATGGAATATACCAAAAATATATAAATATCAAGTTGACACCAAACAATCCTATACTAGACAGTTCAATATCCAAATAAGTCATATTGTCCACATAATAGTTCACTAAATAAACAAATCCTCTTGTTCATATAACGTTTCATAATCATGTAAGTTAGACCAATTTTAGAAGAGTTCAATAACAATATCTCAAGTATCAAATGATCAATTAACAACTCTTCTTAATCCAAAAATTTAACCAAGTCATCAATAACCAGTCCAACACTTAATCCGTCAATTGATAATCAATGAAGTGATGTATGTATGATATGAATGCAATGCATATGCCAAGTACCTTTCATCTATAATATACAGGCATTTAAATTCTATGAACTGCATATACTCCTCTGAAATTTCTCAACGGATCCCAACTCTTTGCTGAATAATAATTGTTGCACACGTGCAACATGTTCCCTGCGTATCATTATCATCCCAATGTTGCTAATTATCTCATAAGTATTCTGACCTTCCCAGTCTCTTGTACCCATAATATTTTCATACCACTCTCATATCAATATCATCAGAACCATGAATGTATGAATGCAAATGACCATACAAGGCAAGAAATTAGGATGTAATAAAGTATAAAAGATGAATATCACATGATCATAGAGTTCTATAACACATAATCCAAGTACAATCAGGATATCATATCAAGATCATGTGTGATGAATAAATTCAACAATAGCAAATATGGCAATGAGCCCACATAAAGGTGACAAGCCAAATCAATAACAGTCGGAACAAGCTTAAGGTTAATTTCTCAAAACATCCATCATCACAGTTCAACATCGATACCCACCCAATTGTTCATCACAACGTCTAAGGTAGGACTCCCAAACACGGCCAACTGGACTGGACCTACCCCTAATTTGCAAATACATAAAAAACACTAGACTTGGCAACTTCGAATGATCTAGAGGTTACCACAAAAGCTGATACTCGACGAATCCTACTGATGCGATACTTTCTACAACATGTCTGAACATATGGGCTGAACACAACGTCTCCAGGTAGAGAGACGTTAGTACGAGATAATGAATTGAGTATGTAAGGTGACTGTAACTAAACTGTACTAAAATGTAAGGCAATTTGAATATAAACTAATGAGCTAATAAGGGAAAACTTGCAATGCTTACCTCAGTCGTGAACTAACTGCACAACATAATATCCACTGCTTAGCCTCGTGTAAGCCATATGGCTGACCGGCGATTACTAGCGATTCCGGCTTCATGCAGGCAAGTTGCAGCCTGCAATCCGAACTGAGGACGGGTTTTTGGGGTTAGCTCACCCTCGCGGGATCGTGACCCTTTGTCCTGGACATTGTAGCACGTGTGTCGCCCAGGGCATAAGGGGCATGATGACTTGACGTCATCCTCACCTTCCTCCGGCTTATCACCAGCAGTCTGTTCAGGGTTCCAAACTCAACGATGGCAACTAAACACGAGGGTTACGCTCATTGCGAGACTTAACCCAACACCTTACGGCATGAGCTGACGACAGTCATGCACCACCTGTGTCCGCGTTCCCGAAGGCACCCCTCTCTTTCAAGAGGATTCGCGGCATGTCAAGCCCTGGTAAGGTTCTTCGCTTTGCATCGAATTAAACCATATGCTCCACCGCTTGTGCGGGCCCCCATCACCTAAACATGAATAAATAACCCTAAAGTCAAGTTCATAGCCCCGAAGGCAAATGTATCTGAATATCTCCAAAGGCAAGTGTATCTGAATAGCCTCGAAGAAAAGTGTACCTGAATAGCCCCGAAGGCAAGTGTATCTCTAGTTACATTCAACTATCAATCTTTCTGTTGTCTTAATTGTATAGCTAAATTTGACTAACTAAAACACATCCCCGGCAAGGGAGAACTACTAGAATAGGGACATTGTAACCCGTATGTGATACTAGCATGTCCTTGTGCGATTAAATCGAAACTAGCTCATTAAGGAGATAGTGCCAAAAACAAAGAAAATGATAGCCTTCACATACCTTGGATTATCTTATCTCAACAAGGCGACATAACCAGACTGCAACACACTTTAATCTATACCAAAACAAGTGAACAATCATTACTATCACAACTAGTAGCAATTACGATAGTCGACAAGTTGGATTTAGAATTAGACTTAGTTCTCCTCTTCCTTCCTTTATGTCTAAATTCCATCACCAAATCCAACACATGAAAGACCATGATAACAACCATATCAATATCATACTCAAGCTATTTCTATCAATTTCAAGCCATATAAAGATATAGATACCCGTCAGAAAAGACTCAAGTCACCATAGTCTAGCTCAACCCTATTCGCACCCAAGCGAAGGTAAAAGAGTAAAGTTGTCACAATTTCCCCCCTAATCTTAAAAAAAATACTCCTCCCTTCTAACCTTAGTTAACTATCCCATAAAGAATCCAACGTACAAAAGTTCGCAGTGTAACACATAGTAGGTCTGTCCTAGAGGGTCTACAAGCCGTGTCTAGTAGAGTCTATCTTATGGGTGTGTTGTGCACCACACTTATAATTAGGAGGCTACGGGGCATTTAGGATTGTCACCTTTCTTTCTTGTTCTAGATTGTGATAGAACGAAGTTGTAAGAATTCAATTCCTAATCCTTATCTTATTTCATGATCACAACAATACTTACGATGAGAAAGAAGTCAGCCAAGGGGAAAGAGGTGGATGCGGGAGAGGGTACTAGTTAGGTGTTACCTACTAATTTGGGTATGGGTGTGTCCCAGAGTGATACCCCATATCAGATTTCTTAGACTCCAGGACCTCCGTAGGACCTTAAAAGGTCTCCAACACCCCTAGTTCCTCCATATGACAAGCCTAATCAGGATCTTGATATGCAAAGTGCGGTATAATTCTTGACCCGATTAGTAGCCGCTCAGGCCCAATGTTAGGGAGTTGGATCTTCTAACAGGATAGTTAATGCGAAAGTTTGCAATTTCATTAACCTGGATCCTCTAGTGTTTACCATATATGACCCAAATGAGGACACACATAACTTTATAGATCAAATTCACAGAATATTGCGGGTGATGAATGCTAATGATTATGAGGTAGTGGAGTTATCATCCTACAAGTTGCTAGATGTTATTGTTTTATGGTATGAGGTTTAGGAGCGGTCTAGGGGATCTCGTGTGCCACCAACAGTATGGAAGAAATTCTCGGAGGCATTCTTACACCTTTATCTACAAATAGAGTTACGCGGGCCAGAGCTGACAAGTTTCTGAACCTCTAGCAGGGGAACACGAGTGTGTGGGAGTACAACCTCTAATTTGACTCTTTGGCTGGGTATGCTCACTATAGTAGTGGAGATGAGTGATCAGGTATACCGGTTTATGAATGATTTGGGGCCACATCTGATTAACGAGTGTAATATGGCCTCCTTGAATGAGGGTATGGATATTTCTCGCATATAGGCATATACCCAGAATCTGCAGGCTCATAAGCGACAACAACAGGCTAACCGAGATCATGATAGAGGGCAAGGTTTGTAGGTTATTCAGGCGAGTTATGAGGTAAGTTTAGGCCACAATTTTGTAGGCGTCCAGCTTATCCTGCTGTCAGCACACCACTATAATTTTAAAACCGTGTTGTGATCAATTTACTTATTCTAGATGATGTCAGAGTTCAGGGGCATGAGGCCCTCAGTATAGAGAGGACTCGAGATTGATGAGGAAACCTTTTCCTAAATGTGATCAGTGTGGTAATGCCCATTTGGGGAAGTGTTATCAGTGATCTGATGTGTGCTATAGTTGTGGATTTCTCAGTCATATTACGCGGGACTATCTGACAAAAGTTGGAGATGGTACATATTAGCCGACCAGATCTGTAGCAGTTTTATCTTCATCAGTATGCCCTCCTAGGCAAGGTTTTCAGATGTCAACCGATCGAGGTATAGGTAGAGGTGGATAGTCTAGCTCGGGTAGTAACCAGAACCGCATGTATACACTAGTGGGTTGACAGGATATAGAGTCTTCACCTGATGTCGTCAGAGGTATATTAACTGTCACTTTTCATGATGTGTATGCATTAATAGACTCGGGCTCCACTTTATCATATGTTACATCCTTTGTTACTGGTATGTTCGATAGGGTGTCTAAGTTATTGGGTGAACCATTTCTATTATCTATACTGGTTTGCAATCCAGCAATTACTAGATGAGTCTATCAGGGTTGTGTGGTGGTCATTGATGGCCGTCATACCCTAATGGACTTAGTGGAATTAGAAATGGTTGACATCGACATCATTATGGGTATCGATTAGTTAGATTCGTGTTATGTCAATGTTCATTGTCGAACAAAAGTTGTTTTCATTTTCCGGGCGAACTAGTTCTAGAACGGAAGTGTAATTCAGCAATGCCAAAGGACATGTTTATTACCTACCTTAAGTTAGGGAAGATGATTTCTAAAGGGTATATTTATCATTTGGTTCGGGTGCGAGTTGCCAAGGTAGAACGCCCAACCCTTCAGTCTTTCCGATAGTCAATGAGTTCCCAAACGTATTTCCAAATGAGCTTCCGAGTATTCCTCCTAAAAGGGAGATTAGTTTTGCCATTGATGTGCTTTATGAAACTCAATCGATATTTGTTTCTCCTTATATAATGGCTCTTACGGAATTGAAAAGTTGAAGGAGCAATTGAACGATTTATTAGAGAAAGGCTTTATTAGGCCCAGTACTTCTCTGTAGGGTGAGCCAATGATATTCGTTCATAACAAAGATGGTTTGTTGAGAATGTGTATCAATTACCGTCAGCGGAATAAGATTGTTATTAAGAATAAGTACCCACTTCTGAGGATTGATGATTTTTTTATCAGTTGCAGGGCGCTAAATATTTCTAGAAGATTTGTCTTAGGTCGGGGTATCATCAATTGAGTGTCAAAGAGAGAGATATTATGAAATGAAGCTTCAGGACCAGGTATGGTCATTTCAAGTTCCTCGTGATGTCGTTTGGACTTACTAATGCACCATTGGATTTTATGGACTTGATGAATCGGGTCTTCAAACCTTTCTTGGATATATTCATGATCTTGGTTATATATGATATTCTAGTAAATTGGCGGTCTGAAGCGGAACATGCAGATCATTTGCTAGCGGTGTTACAGACGATCCAAGATCGTTAGTTGGTTACAAAGTTCTCCAAGTGTGAGTTCTGGTTGAATTCAGGAGCATTTCTTGGTCATATAGTTTTAGACGAGGGTATCAAAGTCGATAGCCAAAAGATTGAAGCTGTAAAGAATTGGTCGAGGCCCACGACTCCTAAAGAGGTTCATAATTTATTGGGCTTGCAGCCTTTTATCTGAGGTTCATAGGGTCTTCTCTTCTATTTCCGCCCAGTTGACCAAGCTGACTCACAAGGCAGCCAAGTTTCACTAATCAAATGTGTGCGAATGAAGTTTCCAGAAATTAAAAGATAGGCTTACGTCAGCACCTGTCTTGACACTTCCGCAGGGTTTTAAGAGGTATGTTGTTTACTATGATGTGTCAAGGGTTGGTCTAGGTCATATTCTGATGCAGTACAACAAGGTTGTTGCATATGCTTCGAGGAAGTTTAGGAAGCATTAGCAGGATTACCTGACTCATGTTCTTGAGTTAGCAGCGGTAGTATTTGCCCTGTAGATGTGGCGTCATAACTTGTATTGAGTTCATGTTGACATCTTTATGAATCATAAGAGCCTTCAATATATCTTCCGACAGAAGGATCTGAATCTAAGGTAAATAATATGGCTTGAATTATTGAAAGACTATGATGTCGACATTTTGTACCATCCCAGTAAAGCTAATGTGTTAGCTGATAGTTTGAGTCATAAGTCTATGGGTAGTCTGAGACATGTAGAGATTGATAAGATGCCAAAGACTAGAGAATTGATCCAATTGGCCAGTTTATGAGTTCTACTCCTTGATTCAAGTAACAAAGGTGTCATTGTTCAGAATACATCAGAATCATCATTGGTAATGGAAGTGAAAGAATGACAATTTGAGGATCCAAAATTATTAAGAATAAGAGAATGAATTTTGCAGCAGAAGAAGGCCATATTGGATCTTGGAGAAGATGGGTAGAGATTCACCAGTCATGATATTTTATTCATATTGCATCAAAAAATGTATCATGAACTCAAATGGGTCTACTGGTGGAATGACATTAAAATAAATATTGCGGAGTTTGTTGCTCAGTGTCTGAATTGCCAACAAGTTAAGATTGAGCATCAGAAGTATGCGAGATTAGTTCAGAATATAGAGATTCCGACATGAAAATGGGTGATGATTAAGATGGATTTCATTATAGGTTTTCCCCGATCTCAACGGAAGTACGATTCCATATGGGTAATCGTCTACAGACTTACCAAGTCGACTTATTTTCTTCGTTATGATGTCACGACCTCTTTTAGGAATCGTGGTGGCACCTACACTTTTCCCATCGGTAGGCGAACCACTCCCCAATTAAATAATACAAATATAAAAAAGATATGTGAAATTAACAAAATACTAAGATAAACTATCTGATCATCATATAAAATGCGGAAAGATAAGTCTGAGAATCATAAGTACAACCCCAAGAATCTAGTAAACAATACAAGAGCTCTAAACTGAATACAAGTCTCAATAAAGGACAACATAAACCAAGTGTCTAACAACAAAGTACGAATGTCTACACATGTCTCTCGGAACAAAAAAAAATACAAGGAAAGAGATAGGAGCATCCAAGGGTTTGCCGGAAGGTAGCATCCTCACCTTGAATCACTCAAGATCGTCGGTTTAGACTCAGCCACGTAGTCCTAAACTGGTAGAAAACGTTGTATCTACATCCAAAAAGAATGCAGCAAGTGCAGTATGAGTACACAACGTACCACCGTAAGCATCACAGAACGACAATGATGGAAGATACCAAAACTATATAAATATCAAGTTGACACCAAACAATCATATACTAGACAGTTCAATATCCAAATAAGTCACATTGTCCACATAATAGTTCACTAAATAAACAAATCCTCTTGTTCATATAAGGTTTCATAATCATGTAAGTTACCCCAATTTTAGAAGAGTTCAATGACAATATCTCAAGTATCAAATGATCAATTAACAACTCTTTTTATCCAAAAATTCAACCAAGTCATCAATGACCAATCCAACACTTAATCCATCAACTGATAATCAATGAAGTGATGTATGTATGATATGAATGCAATGCATATGCCAGGTACCTTTCATCTCAAATATACAGGCATTCAAATTCTATGAATTGCATATACTCCTCCGAAATTTCTCAACGGATCACAACTCTTGGCTGAATAATAATTGTTGCAGGCGTGCAGCATGTTCCCTGTGTATCATTATCATCCCAATGTTGCTAATTATCTCATAAGTATTATGACCTTCCCAGTCTCTTGTACCCATAATATTTTCATAGCACTCTCATATCAATATCATCTGAATCATGAATGTATGAATGCAAATGACCATACAAGGCAAGAAATCAGGATGTAATAAAGTATAAAAGATGAATATCACATGATCATAGAGTTCAATAAAACGTAATCCAAGTATCAGGATATCATATCAAAATCATGTGTGATGAATAAACACAACAATAGCAAATATGGTGATGAGCCCACATAAAGGTGACAAGCCAAATCAATAGCAGTCGTAACAAGCTTAAGGTTAATTTCTCAAAACACCCATCATCACAGTTCAACATCGATACACACCCAAGCGTTCATCACAACGGCTAAGGTATGACTCCCAAACACGACCAATGATTCTCAATATTTATAACTAATAATGTACTTCTATTAAATTAAAATAAGAAGAAACAATGTCCTACCTCAAAGCCGAGTAGGAGAGAATAATACGAAGCCTTAGGGTTCATGCGAAATGGATAAGGGAAAATGTGGATTGGGACTTTTGTCCTCAGTGCAATGAAGGAGAGATGGGCCGGGTCATAGTCCAACTGGACCGGACCTAGCCGATTTAAAATAATTAGGACGAGCCCAATTTCAGTTTTAATTAAAAATCAATGGACTATTTTTTATATTAGACTGACAAAAAATAATTTCAATTTTAATTTTCTAATTAACCCTCAATGCTAGACTTTCCCTTTTGGAGCACCTCGTAGTAGTCGCAGTCTAACACACATAGTCTAATACGTTAATATTAACCTAATACACAATATAAGGACAATCCTTAAACATACCAAAAGACACCTAAAACCAACCCTGGGCCCAGTATGCCACAACTTGAACTTTATTTCTCAAAAAGTATAACAATATACTAATTAGTCACATCCTTAAGTTAATTGAAAAACTAACCCCAAATGGACCCTCAATTGCATGATTTAAGAAAAGCCTCAAACTACAAACACTAAATATTCCCTCAATTTGGAAAGGGTTTCCATTATCAAATTAATCACCACAACATGGTTATCCATCATTAAACAACACTAATTTACAATAGCAAGATCCTCTAAGCAATATTACACCCTCAAATTAATGTTTTAACTCTCTTATTGTACCATGAAACTTATTAACTTATTTCCCCCCAAATAAAGTCTAGATTAGGATTTAAAGGATAACAATTATCAAGAGGGGATAAAATTATACCTTAGATGATGAACCAACTAGAACTCTTGATATTTGGCACAAATATTTATGTTTTTTGTCACTTTACCTCTTATTCCTAGCATTTTAATCACCTTAATCATGATGAAATTATCGTACTCGGGTTTATGGTTGTATGTTTTATGTGTGTAGTACAACGAGGATAAATGAATGATAACCGAGCATTTTTGGAGATATTTTCAAGAGCACGAGGTGACGAGAGGATGCGCGCAGTACTTGGAAAAAATTCTGAAACACTGAAGTATACATGCGTTGCACCTGCGTCACGGGCTGGACGTGAGTTTACAACCTCTTAGGATCTAGACAAGAAAAAAAATCTCAAACACCTGCGTTGAATGGGTGACACAGGTCCAACACGGGATATTGGGCAGATTTCCCAATTTGATTGGGATTTGGTTTCCTTGTTTATATTTTTACCCTAGACTATATATAAATATTTTATTTCATGAGAGAGGCAGACTGGACATTATTCTTAGTCTAGTAAGCAATCTTTTCTCATTCTTGTAGTCTTTACTTTACTTTTATTCATAGAACCCTAGTTTTTCTCATGAATTCTCTTGTTGTTCTTCGAATTATGAGTAGCTAATCTTCTCTTTTATATGGTTATGGAAAAGACATTAAAGTTAGTTTAATTATAGTTTTTACGTATTAGATTTCCAATATTGGGTTGCTATTTATTCTTCAGCCTAATTGTTTGATTATTTGACGAAATAGTTGAGCACTATCTGTGGTGCGTGAGTTGGATTTGAAAGAGGAAATTCATGTATGTAATAAGAATAAGTAGAGCTTGTTCAATTTATTATTTCTCTACTGTGGATAGAAATATACCCCTTAGCCCTACTTAGTTGAGATATAAATGTGTTCTTGTTACCTCTGGTGACCATAGAAATATAGGTGTTATAGTAAATCTACAGGCTTGTGAGTAGTTTGAATGAATATCATAAAGTTAAGATCAACCCATCAACTACTAACCCAGGAAATCGAAATAGGTAGAACTATCGGAAGACTAACTGGATTGTTGAAAGCCATTACCCTAGACTCCATCATCATTTGATAAATCTTACACTCTTAGTCTCAATTGTCTCAATCACAAACACTATGTTTTTTATTATCTTCTTTCAATTAGTAGTTAGTACAACCAAACCCATTGATTTTCACTCTCTTGAATAGTTAAAACTGAATTTAAATTAGATAAACAGTACAAAAGTACAAGTCCATGTGGGTACGATACCTGGACTTTAAAATCCTATATTACTTGTCGACTGCGTATACTTGCGTGTGTGTTTGGGAGAAATAAGTTTTTGACGCCGTTGCTGGGGACTTAGAAAATTTTATTATTTTTCGAGTTTGAATTCTATTAGCTCTATTCAAGTTTTTACTCTTTGGTTTGTGTTGTTCATCTCAGGAAATTGCAGTATTTTATGCCCAACACTCAGAGACAGGGAAAATTATTGGTTGACTTTGATCCCAAAATGGAGAGAACTTTTCACAAAGAAAACAAACTGGCTAACGAGGACCCTCCCGAGTTGGTTGAAAATAGAGATACTGTAGTGAGAGAGATGGCATAACAACGACTTCCTTTGTTGAATTTTGCTAGGCCCAACGTAGAGAATGCATCAAAGGCTATCGGTAAGCCTAACATCACAGGGAATTTTGAGATTAAAGAAGGTATATTATGGCTAGTTCAGAATACGTGTCAGTATATGGGTAAGCCACATGAAGACCCACATAAGTACTTGATGTCATTCATCGAATTGAGCGAAAATTTTCACTATCAAAATTTCTCCAACGAATATGTTAAGTTGACATTTTTTCCTTTCTCACTTATTGGAGAGGCAAAGGAATGGTTGTAAAATGAGTCGGCTGGGTCGATTACTTCTTGGGAAATCATGTCCAACAATTTCCTTGACAATTTCTTCCCTTCCAGAAAGACAAAATAATTGAGAGGGAGAATTATTAGTTTCACTCAAAGAGAGGGTGAGGACTTACCACATGTATGGGAGAGATACAATAGCTACTTGAGAGATTGCCCATAACACAGATTCCCAAAGGACATAATTGCATATACTTTCATTGAGGGCATTGAACCGATTCAAAGCATTGTTGGATGCTACTGCTCTGGGACAGATCTTAGTGAAAACATATGAGGAGATGGAAGAACTTTTGAATTTGATATTTGCAGGTAGTTAACCTTATGCATATTCAGGCCATTCAGGGATCACTCAGAGAGTTGTTAGGCTACTTCAAATAGATGAGATGATAGCACTTCATGCATAAGTGAGAATCGATTGATTAATGCACCAGTTCCTAATCCGATATAGCATGTGCAGTAGGTAAGAGTTTCTTGTGATGTTTGTGGTGATGAACATGCTTACGTAAATTTCCCATAGAATCCAGAGTCTATCTACAATGTGGGGCAACAAAATTGTGGGTATGGTAATCAAGGCCATAATTATGGTAACAACAACAATCCAAACCACCGTAATCATCCGAATCTCTCATATGGTAGAAATAAAAATAATCAGAGGCCCTATAATAATAATTTTACAGAGACCCAAGCTCATCCAGCTAGCAATTCATTGGAGGACATGATGAAACAGTTTATGGCTCAACAACAAGTGGTTCAGAAGCAAAATCATAAGTTGTAAGCAAGATACATAAATCAATTCATGAGCTTGAACGTTAAGTCAGGCAACTACCGGTTACTCAAAATGTCAGACTTTAGGGTGCTCTACCGAGCAACATTGAGAAGAAGCTGAAAGAACAATGTCATGTTGTATCATTGAGGAATGGGGGCAGTTAGAGGAAGTCCCTCCAAAAATCAAGAAAGTTAATGATGAGTTAATCCATCCTAAGAGGACAGAGGCAGAACAAAAAAGTGATGAGAAAGCAATAGAGCAGTTGGAAAATGGTAGCCAAACCACCCCCGCTATTTCCATAAAGGTTCCAGAAAAAAGAAAGTAGACATCAACATTTCTTTGATGGATCTCTTACAAGAAGTTTTAAAATATGCTAAGTACATCAATGATATTATTGTGAATAAAAGAAGACTGACAAAGTTTAAAACTATGGCACTTACTGAGGAATGCAGTTCGAGGATGAGGAGTAAATTCCTACAAAGTTGAAAGATTCGGGAAGTTTCACTATTTCGATAAAAATTGGTAACTTTGAGGTGGGAATTGCACTTTGTGATGTGGGGGCTAGTATAAATTTGATGCCCACTTCCGTGATTAAAACATTAGGTTTGGGTGAGTCAAGACCCACAACTGTGACTTTGCAGCTTACGGATCGATCTTTGGCATACCCCAATGGTATAATTGAGGATGTGCTAGTGAGAGTGGGGCCCTTCATTCTTCCCGTTGATTTCATCATTCTTGATTATGAAGCTGACCAGTAGGTACCTATTATTCTTAAGAGAGGATTTCTGGCTACAGCTGATTGTATAATTTATGTCCGAGGGGGCAAGATAACTAAGAGAGTAGATGGGCAAGAGGCAATGGTTGATTGTTCAAAGCTACCAAGTTGCTTGCTCAATATGAGGAATTGAAGATGATTACTGTAGTAGAGCCTGAGATGTTGTCCATGGAGCTAGATAACTTTCTATCTACCAGAGATCCATTGGACAAAACATTAGTTTATGGTGGAGACTTGGTGGAGGATGAAGAAGTTGAGGAGTGTCTTCATATTCTTGACAATTCTTGTGCCTTTGTGAAATGATATAAAAAGTTTGAGAAGATTGACAGACCAGCTACTTAGAAGATACTGAAACCCTTCATTGAGGAGCCATTGGTTCTTGAGCTTAAGTCGTTGCCATCTCATATTTAGTATGGCAGCAATAACACATTTCTCATGATCCTTTTGACGTTCGTAACTGACATGCAGGTTGAGCGTGTGCTACGAGTTTAGAAAGATAGAATAAAAGCTCTTGGATGGTCCATAGCATATATCTGAGGTATTAGCAGCACGTTCTGCATGCACAAGATACTTATGGAAGAGGAGAGCCTGCCAAATATTCTGCCAAGTATTGAACATCAGCGGGATCTGAATCCAATCATGAAAGAGGTAGTGAAGAAAGAGGTAATTAAGTGGCTTGACGCTAGCATTATTTATCCTATCTCTGACAGTAATTGGGTTATCATGTGCAATGTATCCCTAAGAAATAGGGCATGGCAGTAGTAGAGAATGAGAAGGGGGAACTTGTTCCTTAGCAAATGGTAACTGGTTGTAGAATTTGTATTGATTATCGCAAGCTAAACACTGCAACCAGAAAGGATAACTTTCCTTTCACAGTCATGGATTAGATGTTCGATAGACTGGCAGGGAATAATTATTTTTGTTTCTTGGATGACTATTTAGGTTACATTTAGATTATGATAGCGCTAGAAGATCAGGAAAAGACCATGTTCATATGTACTTGTGGAACTTTTACATTCCGGAGAATACCATTTTGGTAATGTAATGCTCCAGGAACCTTTCAGAGATGTATGATGGCTATTTTCACTGACATAGTGGAAAAATATGTAGAGGTATTCATGGATGATTTTTTTGTGTTCGAGGATTCTTTCAATGAGTGTCTGCGCCACGTTGATGTTGTTCTTACATGTTGTGAGGAAACGAATATGGTGCTAAATTAGGAAAAGTGCCACTTCATGGTTAGAGAAGATATTATTCTTGGGCACGCGATTTCCAAAAAGGGCATTGAGGTTTACAAGGCAAATGTAGAAGCAATTGAGAAATTATTACCCTCGATATCTGTGAAAGGGGTGCGCAACTTTCTAGGGCACGCATGCTTTTATCAAAGGTTTATCAAAAATTTCTCCAAGATTGCAAACTCGATGTGTAAGCTGCTCGAGAAAGATCTGATGTTCATCTTTAATGAAGCATGCCTGAAAGCTTTTGATGAGCTAAAGTTGAATTAGTGATTGCTCCGATCATAATTGCACCTGATTGGACTGTGCCATTTATTTTGATATTTGATTAAAGTGATTTTGTTGTGGGGGCTGTTCTCAGTTAAAAAACGAGATAAGATCTTCCATACCATATACTACGCCAGCAAAACAGTTGATGCAGCTCAGATGAACTACACAGTCACGGAGAAAGAGTTCTTGGTGGTGGTCTACGCCTTCAACAAATTCAGATCATACTTGGTTGGGACAAAGGTAATTATGCACATATATCATACTATTGTTTGTTACTTATTTGCGAAGAAAAATGTGAAGCCCGGGATTATTCGTTGGATTTTGTTGTTGCAAGAGTTTGATATTGAGAGTCTTGGTTGAAAGGGTACAGAAAACTAAGTGGCAGATAATCTATCTAAGCTTGAAGATCGAGAACATGTAGATAAGGGCACAATAATTAAGGAGACTTTTCTGGATTAGCAATTTTTTGCTCTTCAGTTCCGTGGTATGCAGACATAGTGAATATTTTGGTAAGTGAAGTATATCCCTCCGATGTTAATTCTAAGAAAAAAAAGGCTCGTGCATGATAGTAGATTCTATATTTGAGATGAGTTGTATTTGTACAAAATTGGCCCAGATCATTTAGTGAGGAGATGTGTCCCTGCGGAGGAAGTGAGCGTAATTCTTGAGAGTTGTCATTCATTGCCTTATGGCGGCCATCATAGTGGTGACTGTACAACAGCAAAGGTAGTTCAGTCAGGTTTTTACTAGTTGACGTTGTTTAAGGATGCTCATACTTTCGTAAGAGAGTGTGTTAATTGCCAGAGAACGGGGAGCATCTCCAAGCGTCAAGAAATGTCGTTGAATGGTATCTTGGAGATCGAAATGTTTGATTGTTGGGTATTGACTTCATGGGGCCCTTCATTCCATCTAAAGGGAACAAATATATCTTAGTTGCAGTGGACTACGTCTCAAAGTGGGTGGAAGCAATTACACCCCCGACTAATGAGGCAAGTGTAGTTGCCCGATTTTTGAAGAAGAACATATTCACACACTTGGGAGCCCATGAGCCATTATTAGTGATCAAGGTACGCATTTTTGTAATCAACTCTTTAATAAGTTGCTATATAAGTATGGGGTGAAGCACAAAGTAGCGACCGCATACCACCCTCAGATGAGTGGTCAAGTGGAGGTGTCTAATTGTGAAATTAAACGTATTCTTGAGAAAACCGTGAGTGTTAATAGAAAATATTGGGACTCGAAGCTTGATGATGCTCTTTGGGTGTACAGGACTGTGTACAAAATGCCTATCAGAACCTCTCCTTATAGGTTGGTTTTCAGTAAGGCATGTCACCTTCCTCTTGAGCTTGAACATATGGAGTATTGGGAAATTAAGAAACTGAATTTAGATATGGAAACAACGGGTGAAAAGCGGTTGTTGTAGTTGCACGAACTTGGTGAGTTTTATTTTCATGCCTATGAGACCGCAAAACTGTACAAAGAGATGACCAAGAGAATACACGACAAGCATATTCAACATTGTGAGTTTGAACCTAGGCAATTGATATTGTTGTATAATTCAAGACTCAAGGTGTTCGGGGGAAAACGGAAGAGAAAGTGGTCTGCCCATTTGAAATAATTCGTGTAACCGCCCATAGACCAGTTGAGTTGAAACCTCTAAATGCAGACCAAACATTTTTGGTTAACGGGCAAAGAGTAAATCACTATTTTGGAGAGATCGATCCAGTGAGGGTATCAGTTGATTTAGAAGAGGCTTCAGAGAGTCTGTGTCATGCCGAAATGTTAAATCAAACACTTCTCATGAGACAACTCGAATTTGTAATAGTAGTATAGATGAAAGGAATAAAAATAAACAACGCGCATAGAGAAAATTTCATGTAGAGCACATATCTCGCGATGGGTCCATGATGCGAGCTTAACACAGTTAGGAAAAAATCATGTAGGGTGTAAACCCCGCGATGGACCTGTGACGCATGTGCAGTGCGGGGTCCATGAAAATTCATGTAGGAGGAAAAACCCGCGATGGGTCTGCGACGCTGACTCAATGCACTCAGAGATGATTTTTAGAGAAAGGAGTATTACATGATGGACACGCGATGTGGTCCCAATGTGGGTCAGGCCTAGTTCGAATATATATATATATATATATATATATATATATACTTGTTAAATAAGAAAGGTGTGGCTGACCCACTCTATTCCAAATATTACAATTCTCTCTCTTGGGCTCTCTCTCTCTCTCAAAACCCTTTACCCAAACCCTCCCTCAACCCTTTTCAACTCAAGAAAATCATTTACATCATCCATTAACAACATCAAGGTAATAATTCTTCCATCTTATTCACTAGTTCTTGAGTTTCGGGGTTTGTAATATCTAGGGTTTGGGTTTGGGCGAATTGGGGGAGGTTTTTTGTATTGCTTGTTGGTAATTGTTTGTGCTTATGGTTGAAGGCTAGGAGATGATTCCTATCACAATGTGGAGTGGTTCACTACCTCCCATTGTTATCAAAATCACTAGGATGATCTTATGCCCATAAGGTGTTTGTAAAACTGCTTGAACCAAAGTTAGTATGCAATTATGAAGTCTTGAGTAGCATTGCACCATTAATTTAGTAAACGAACCCTTGGGGCACCTATTTGGGCCAAAATGTTGCAAGATTGATGAAAAAATTAAATGAGGGGCTAATTCACCCTAAGTCATAAAACTTGAACTTTCTTGGTTTGATTTTTGTTATTTGTTTACATAGTATAGGATTACTTAGCTTCTTAATTTTGTTTTCTTAACTTAGTGTGAAATAAGTGCGGGGTTGGTTCACCCCCGGTTTAAGACAAGTAAGGGGTCATCCCACAACACCTTTAATTTTTTGAATTGAACTCATATATTTGGTGTGATGTTTTGCAGGAAAATGGTGAACCCGAGAAGAAAAGGAAAACATGTCGCCGCCTCCTCCCCGGGCACAAAAAGGGGTCGCTCTACAAAACCTCTAGCAAGAAAAACACAAAATCATAGTCAGGAGGCAAGCATCTGACTGTACTTGTTCCTCTGGCCTCACCCCCACATTATACATGAAGGGTAAGGGGAGGAATGGTATAGCAATTTGGATTTGTCGGGGGGCTATGTGCATGAGCACTCCATCAATCCAGACACTTTCAGATGCCAATTCCCCGCTGTATTTTATGAAATCATGGCTATGGGTTGGAGGTTGGTGTTTGATAGTTAGGGGGTCGTGAAAGTTGACATAGTTTTAGAGCTTTACACCAACTACAACTTCTTCGATTCAGAGGCAAACAAGAGGACGGTGCATATTAGGGGATCGTGGTTGCCTATGTATGCATCCACTTCTTGCGGAGTTATTAGGGTACCTGACCACCCCATTGAGACATTGCAAGACTTCATAAGGTGGCCAGATTACAGGGTCATAAGGGAGATACTTTATGGGGCTGATTCTATGCCCATCTGGACCCGCCCCCCTAAAAAATACAGAGAGCACAGGAGCATGAGAATTGGAAAATTCATGAAGGAGGCGCGTGTGTGGTTAAGGCTGCTCAATTACCAAATCATGCCCCTTGACCACTATAAGAAGGTGTAAAAAAGATGGTTTTTATTTTGTATTTCTTGATGATGGGGCTGCCCATAAATATTGGACATTTGATGAATGGAGAAATTAATAGAGTGCACATGAACAAGTCCAAATGATTGAGTTATGGTAACAGGCTCACCAAATTTGTGACTATGATCAACGATGAGCTAGCCCAGCCCCATGATATAATACTTGGAGCACCAGATGACCTACTTGACATCCCCAATATCAAGGCTCCTGAGCAAAACACTAAACATAATCTGACGCCATTTGAGAAGAGGTCAGCACAATCCACATTGTTGGTCCAGCTTCACAAGATGGCCGTTATAGGTGGTGAACGGTTCGATTTTGAATTTTCTAGTGTTTTTTCTGAGGCCCCTCAAACTGTACACTCCCGGGATCTTCTTGGGGATGATAGCGAGATGCCCGATGACATGTATGTAAACTCCATTGATCTCATGTAGGCTGATATGGTGGCAAGAGAAGAGGTAGAGTCTTAAGCTCATGAGGATGATGACGAGGAGCTCCCGGTAGATGTGGACCTTGAGCTAGAGGCTTACTAGGCCCTAGTGGGCCTCAGAGAGTATCTCTCACATACCTTTGTTTTTAAATTTTGTATGCATTTGGGACATTGCACAAAATAAGTGTGGGGTGGGAGGTATGTCTTGATTAGAGGATACGCATGCCTTATGAGTTTTGTCTTAACTTTTTTTCTTTTTGGAGTAGTTTAGTAGTAAAAATTGAAAAAAGAGAAAAAACTCACAAAACACATTAAAAAAAGATTTTGTTTCCTATTTTATCAGATTTTTGGTAGTGTCATGGAGTATTCGTTAGGATTTTTCTTTTGTTTTAGTCATAGGATAGGAATTTCCCGACGATGGATGGATGAAGATCGTCTTGAGGGAAAATTTGTCCAACCTGTTAGACCATTTAAATGCTAGGTGCTCGGATTAGGTAAAATAATGACAAATTAGTGATTCTTGGTTTTCATTGAAAACATGCTTTCAAAAACAAATAACCTCTCACGAAACACTTGGATTTTGTAGACTCATGTATTACCCATTTAGCAATTTTTTGTATGTGTTGCTTATTTTGAGGGACATTATGGAACCTTCTTGTGTTGATTATGTGACATGTGTGTGTGTGCATATTTGCGATATAATCCATGCTTGGTATTGATGTCTAGAAGTTATCCCGTGTGTTCGTAAAATGAAATAAAGTTTGTTGTAACTTTGGACGTGATATAGGCATTTCTTTGTTAACATAAAAATTCTGATTTAACCCACCCATATGTGTATGTATCCTTAGTTAGCCCCGTTGAGCCTTTACCATTTTTCTTTGATAGCGGCCGATAAATCCATCCCTTTCGTTCTATTTAGCCTAAATTTGATCCAAAATACTCTGTGAGCACTTTAATGATAAATTAGTAGATTGGGAGTTGAGACTTGAAAGTAAAAGGGGGGTGTTGGTGAAATCTAGAACAATCTATGGGTGCACCTACATAAATAATTTTGTTGCTTGTTAGTTGGGAATTCAATGAAGAATGAAACAGAAAAAAAAGAGAAAAATAATCAAAAGAGAAAAAATATTAGAATAAATGTTTCCCTTCTAATTTGTGATATCAAAACTGGTGCTTAAATAAAATTGGGTGATTTCGAGTGAAATATGTATTGGTTGGTGTTAGAGTTGGGTTGATGAAGGAAAGTGAGAATAATTTGATAAGTGTTGTAAGTACTAAAGTTCTTAGGGAGGTTAGTCACTATTTTATCTAAAATATTTCCTACCCGTCCCTTAGCCTACATTACAACCCGTTAAGTCCTACTTGATCCTAGGTTCAATACACTTATGTTAGTGAAACGGTTACACTCGGGCAAGCCTATGGTTCATTGTATTTAGCATGTAATTTTCTTTCGGAGAGTGAACGTATTTGTTGAATTCATGTCCATTGAAATAAAAATGTAATTCATTTGTGTGATATATGGACAAATTTCTTGTGGTGAGGGCCCATAGTTGACAAGAGATTGGTGAAGTTTTGGTTTCTTGAGTAGGTAACATAATTGTTTTGTTTTGAGTGGTGATTGTGAGTTGAATGTTCTTTTTGAAAATAAGTTGTTGATTGAGAAGGTTGTTTGTGGACATTGAATTTGAAACATCTTGATTGGAATGACTATTGTTAGAATCAGCTCAATGTTTATTTTGAAGTGATTTTTTTAGAGTCATATTAGTCGAAGCCCGAGTAGACATGTTTAAATGGCATGGTTGTAGGTGGTGATAGGTTGATAGGAGTAAGTGTTTGCTCGAGGGCGAACAAAGTCTAAGTAGGGGTGGTGATATTTGGCACAAATATCTATGTTTTGCGTCACTTTACCTCTTATTCTTATTATTTTAATCGCCTTAATCATGATGAAATTATAGTATTCGAGTTAATGTTGGTATGTTTTATGTGTGTAGGTACAATGGGAATAAATGAATGATAACTGAGCATTTTTGGTGGATTTTTGGAGATATTTTCATGAGCACGCGGTGACGAGAAGATGCACGCAACACTTGGAAAAAAATCTGAAAAACTGAAGTATACCTGCATCGCGGGATGGACGCAAGTTTACAACCTCTCAGGATCTGGATAGGAAAAAATTCTCAGACCCCCGCGTCGGATGGACGACACGGGTCCAACGCGGGATATCAGGAATATTTGTCAATTTGATCGGGATTTGGTTTCCTTGTTTTATATTTTTAACCTAGACTATATATAGACATTTTATTTCATGGGAGAGGCGGGCTGGACATTATTTTTAGACTAGTAAGCCACCTTCTCTCATTCTTGTTGCCTTTACTTTACTTTTATTCATAGAACCCTAGTTTTTCTCATGAATTCTCTTGTTGTTCTTCGAAACATGGGTAGCTAAACTTCTCTTTTCAGGGGTTATGGCAAAGACATGAAAGTTACTTTAATGATAGTTTTTGCGTATTAGATTTCCAATATTAGGTTGCTTATTTATTCTTTGAGCCTAATTATTTGATTATTTGACGAAATAGTCGAGCACTATCTGTGGTGCGTGAGTTGGACTTAAAAGGGGGAATTCACGTACGTAATAAGAATAAATAGAGTTTGTTCGATTTATCATTTTGCTACATAGCATAGAAATATAACCCTTATCCTTACTTAGTTGGACGCGGAGATATAAATGTATTCTTGTTACCTCTGGTGACCATAGAAATATGTGTTATAGTAGCATCTACAGGCTTGAGAGTAGTTCGAAAGAATATCATTAAGTTAAAATCAAATTGTTAACTAGTAGCCTAGGAAATCGAAATAGTTAGAACTATCGGAAGACTAACTGGATTGTCAAAAGCCATGACCCTGGATTTCATCATCATCTAATAAACTCAATTGTCTTTGTCACAAACACTCTGTTTTTGTTATTTTCTTTCAGTTAGTACATCCAAACACATTGATTTTCACTCTCTTGAATAGTTACAACCGAATTTGAATTAGATAAATAGTAGAAAAGTACAAGTCCCTGTGGGTACGATATCTGGACTTCAAAATCCTATATTACTTGTCGACAGCGTATACTTGCGTGTGCGTTTGTGAGCAATAACTCCTCAAGAAATCTCCCCCAAGTGGTTTAAAACCGAGATAAGATATTTTTGGAAAGTGAATTGATTTAGGACATTTAAGAATTTGCTTGAAACAATGACCCCGCACAGGCAGAATCGATCCCACAGGGGCGGTCTCGCCACAGCTGAAAAAGTCTGTTAAGGAAGAACCACTAAAATCCTACATGCCCCTGGTGTGAAAGAGTCACCGCAGAGGCGTCATCGCCTCTGCGAGGAAATCTCCACAAGGGCCTTATAACATCACAGGGCCCATATCTACGAGCCAACCTCCGTAGAGGTGGGAGCGCAAAAGCAGCCCACCAGTCGCCGATGCGGCACACCAGAACCAGAAACTTGGTAAATTTCTCAAACTTCTACCAAACACCCGACACACCCCCTAGACCCCTCGGACACAACCCAAATATGCTATTCCAAGGTAAACAGTGCTACAAAATCACTAGCACCCTCGTATTTCTCATTTAACCGAGCTAAGAAATATTTTTCTAAAGAATTGCCCAAAATAATCAAATATAACAATTTCTCAAATAAGGCCACAAAGTACATTTGATTGCCAAGGAAAGAAAACCAATGACTCGACTAAGTCATAAATGACCCTCCGGAACTATCGGAGGTGACGGAACTCGAAAAAGAACTTGTATACTCAAAAGTCAAGTTTGAATCAAACAATTCAACTATAAGATTCCTATTTTCTATTTTTCTTCCGAAACTCACATAAATGAAGCTCGGGCTCCGTGCCACCCATCCAGCGCATCACAAACCCCACACAGAGTCTACGAGAAGGGAAATATAGTCAAATAAGGGTCTTTAGCTAAAAATAACTTTACAGGTCATTACATTAGATACCAATTAAAATAGCGTTCATCTTAGAATAGAGAGAAATGAAAAGGGGAAACGACCGGAAGTAGTAAACAAGTCAGGGTATTTGCTCCACATGTCGGACTCTGTCTCCCAAGTCGCCTTCTTAACAAGACGATTCTTCCATTGTACCTTCATAGAAGCTATCTCCTTAGACCTCGATTTCCTCACCTGCCTTTCCAAAATAACCACAGGCTCCTCCTCAAACTCCAAATTCTGATCAAGCGCAATATGGAGTCTCACTGGATCATATAAGAACCATAGGCATGGTACTTCTTCAGCATAGACACCTCGAAAATCGAATGGACACTTGAAAGACCTGGTGGTAGAGCCAACTCATATGCCATCTCTCCGACCTTTTGAAGAATCTCAAAAGGTCTGATATACCTCAAACTCAACTTCCCTCTCTTGTTGAATCTCATCACACCCTTTATGGGTGAGACATTCAATAAAACCATGTCACCAACCATAAACTCCATATCTCAGACCTTCTGGTCTGTATACTCCTTTTGTCTGCTTTGCGCTGCCATGAGCTTGTCCTGAATCGCCTTCACCTTCTCTAAGGAGTCTCTCAACAAATCGGTACCCCAAGGCCGAACCTCGAATGCATCAAACTACCCAATGGGAGAACGACATCTCCAACCATAAAAAGACTCAAACGGTGCCATATCAATACTAGACTGATAGATGTTATTGTACGCAAACTCTGCCAAGGGTAGGAATTGGTCCCAATGACCACCAAAATCAATCACGCAGGCTCGTAACATATTTATGTATATAATGAGGGGATTCTATGATTAGGTTGGTCGGATTTGTTTTGGGGCTGGACAAACACAAATATAGGAGGTTGGCGGAATATGATGATTTCCGGATAATTTAGGTTTGTGGGATGTGTACGGGTACCTTTAGGTGGTTTGGGGGTAAAGCGTTTGGAGGGGATGATCTATAAATGTCGTAGGTTATGTTGGTAGTTGGATAGTGGTATGGTGGCAGAAATTGGTCGAGACAGTAAGGTACGAAGGTTGAATCCGGGTGAGGATGGTGGAGTAGTTGGTTGGGTTTTTGGGTGTTTTTGGGAGGAGTTGGTTAACAACTTTCTTAGTGTACGTTGGGGATGTGTTGTAGTGTATTGGGGTAAAAGGGATTAGGCAGTTTGGATAGATAAGTTCGGGTGCGAGTAAGGTGGTGTAGGCCGAGATGACCTTCTATTGTGTATGTGACAAAGTAACCGAATAGAACCTTGGCTTGGGTATATCTAGATCACAAAAGTTCTAACTAGAATTACACCTAGGGTTTGGACCACAAATGGGCCAAGGGTTGGACCACAAAAGGACTGAGGGTTGGACCACAAAAGGACCAAGGTTTGGACCACAAAAGGCCCAACTAAGATAACAACACAAAAGTTGAATAACTTAGCAAAGTTTGAGGAAACTCAAATATATTTCATAAAACTTCAATGTCTCCTTTCATCAACTACATCCCGTATTTATAGTAGTTCTAAACCTTCTAGAAGAGGTAACAAGATAGACATAAAATGCATCTAGGTCGAATGGGAAAGGAGGAAGGGTTCGGCCGATTTAGGGGAAGGGAAAAGACCCAACTCTTCATGTTCTCTAAACCACCCTTTATTATCATCCATGAAGATAAGTGTATGAACAAGCTAGTTCATGAATTACCTCCTTGTGGAATGTTGGAAGCTTCTCCTTTTAGATGGTTCTCGGCTTGGTCATCTTATCTTATTACATGGCATAGTAATTAAGCTATAAAGAGATCTAGTAATTAAGCTAGGAATTAAAACAAGTTAAAAGGTGATCTCGGCCAAGACCTACATAGAAGCCAAAAAAACATGTTTCCTTCTTGGATCTTCAAGTCTTGTCTTCAACTCTACTCCACATTAATCATGTCACCATAGGATGGTTGGCAATCTTTGGCACTCCTAGCAAATCACCTCACGGTTCATATTGTAAACTTAAGTTCACGGCCTTCTTTTCATCATATATCCTCCAAGACCTAAATGGTCCACTCAGACTGACCGTCCGTCTGAGGGTGAATAGCTATACTGAGATCCAAGCGAGTATCCAACTCCTTTTGCAAAGTTCACCAGAAATGCGAAGTAAACTGATTACCATGGTCTGAGATGATAGAAATAGGTACACCATGAAGATGAACAATCTCACAAATGTAAACCTTAGCCAACCTCTCCGAATTGTAAGTCATCTGGACGGGAATGAAATGCGCAGACTTGGTCAACCTATAAATAATGACCCAAATAGCATCAAACTTGCCCAAAGTCTTGGGTAACCCCGCAACAAAATCCATAGAAATTCGCTCCCACTTCCACTCGGGAATGGGCATCTTTTGAGACACACCATCGAGTCGTTGATGTTCATACTTGACTAACTGACAATTCTGACCCCAAGACACAAACTCAATAATGTCTCTCTTCATCCTGCCCCACCAATAGTGTTGCTTCAAGTATCGGTACATCTTAGTCGTATCGAGATAAATCAAATATCTAGAGCTATGAGCCTCCTCCTTAATCAATCTCATCAAATCACCAACACGAGGAACAAACACTTTCCCTTTGATCCTCAGAACCCTCTCTTCATCAATCACAACCTCCTTAGCTTCACCACTCATAACATTATCTCTGATTTTGCACAACTTCTCATCATCATACTGGTGGGTCCTAATCTGCTCCGAAAGAGACGACTTCACCACAACACAAGCCAAAATCCTACCTAGATTCAAAACATCAAGCCTCATAAAATGGTTGGCTAAGGACTGGACCTCTAATGATAAGGGACGTTCAGAAAAAATCAAGCGAGCCAAACTCCCCATACTGACTGCCTTTCGGCTCAAGTCATCCGCCACCACATTGGCCTTACCTGGATGGTAAAAGTTAGTCCTGTCATAGTCCTTTAGCAACTCTATCCACTAAAGCTGCCTAGAATTCAAATCTCTCTGGTTGAACACGTGTTGAAGGCTGCAGTGATCGATATACACCTCACAATGAACTCCATAAAAATAATGCATTCAAATCTTCAAAGCGAATACAACATTTGCAAACTCTAAGTCATAAACAGGGTAATTCTTCTCGTGCACCTTCAACTGCCTCGATGCATAAGCTATAACCTTACCCTCCTGCATCGACACACATCCCAGCCCAATCCTCGAAGCATAACAATATACAGTAAAGTCCTTCCCCTCTACCAGAAGGGATAAAATCGGGGATAATGTCCAAAGAGACTTGAACTTTTGAAAACTCTTCTCACACTAGTCAGACCACTTGAAAGGCACCTCCTTCAAATTCAATCACGTCAAATTAGAAGAAATAGAAGAAAATCCCTTGATGAGCTGGCGATAGTAGCTAGCAAGACCCACAAAACTCAAAATCTCTGTCATCGAAGTAGGTCTAGGCCAGTCCCTGACTGCCTCTATCTTTTTTGGATCAACCATAATATCCTCTTTGGACACCACGTATCCAAAGAATTTTACCAAACTAAGCCAGAGTTCACACTTCGAGAATTTATCATACAAGTTCTTCTTTTTCAGTATCCCAAGAACCATTCTTAAGTGTTTCTCGTGGTCCTCTCGACTCTTTGAATAGATCAAGATGTCATCAATGAATACAATCACAAAAGAATCCAAATACGGCTTGAATATCCCATTCATAAATCCATAAACATTGCGGGGGCATTTGTAAGCCTAAAGGACATCACCAAGAACTTGTGATGACCATAACGAGTCTCGAAAGCCATCTTGAGAACATCCTTATCCCAAATTTTCAATTGATGATATCCGAACCTCAAATCAATCTTCAAAAACACCAAAGCAATCTAAAGTTGGTCGAACAAATCATCAATACGAAGAATCAGATACTTGTTTCAAATGGTGACCTTGTTCAACAGCCTATAATCAATGCACATACATATTGTGCCATCCTTCTTATTCACGAACAACACAGGACCACCCCATGGAGACACACTCGGTCGAATAAAATGCTTACTCAACAAATCCTGAAGTTGCTCCTTCAACTCTCTCAGCTCTTCCAGAGCCATACTCGGCTCTAGATCAATATCTCTGTCTGGTGGCATACCTGGGAAATCCAATAGAAAGACCTGAGCAAACTTACTAACTACCAAAACCGACTCAAATGAAGGAGTTTCCACACTCGTATCCCGAATATGAGCAAGGTACACCAGACAACCTTTGTCCACCAACTGTCTAGCCTAAAAGAAATTATCTTCTTAGGAGCAGGGCTGGGAGCGCCCCTCCACTCTAACCTCGAAAGACTAGGCATCGCTAGAGTGATTGTCTTGGCATGACAGTTCAGTAATGCATTGTACGGTGATAGCCAATCCATCCCCAAAATAATATCAAAACTAACCATGTCTAAATGACTAAGTCTACCCAAGTTTTGTAACCCGTAAAAGTAACCACACAAAGCCGATAAACTCTATCTACAATCACATAATCACCAACTGGTGTTGACATTCGAATAGGGACCTCTAGCATATCACACCACATATCCAAATCAGTAGAAAAGTACACAAACACATATGAGAACGTAGACCCCGGATCAAATAGCACCAAAGTGGACCAATGACAGACTGAGAATATATATGTGATAACAACATTTGATGCCTCAACCTCTGGCCTACTAGGGAAAGCATAGCAATGAGTGTGTCGTCCATCGGACAAAGTACCCTGATGGTCATCTCGACCTGAACAAGACACATCTCTACCAGTTTGAGATCTACCATGACTAGTCTGATAGCCACCATGGCCTGACTAGGAACCTCCTCTGATAACCTGACCACCACCACTAGATGGTTGTGTTGGGGTCCTAGGTGCACGGGATGTACTTGATATCAATTTGGGACACCCTTTCTTGAAATGTCCAATCAAATCATAATTATAACAAGTCCTGGTCGTTGAGGTCTGTTGAATAGAGATAGAAGAACCCAAATGACCCCCACGATCGGAATACCGAGAATGAGAACTTCTTAAAGACTGGCACCACTATAATTGCTATGCCGTGCAGAGACACCATCTATAATCTGAAGGATTGCCTGAACCAGTCGGCTCGACTGTGAATGTTGGAATCCAATCTGTAGTCCATCCCATGATAAGTAGATCCACTAAACTTTTCATATTGCCTCGCCCTCTTGTCGGGCTCATATCCGGATAGCTTGCCCCTCACAGACTCAACCATCCTCGTATGCTCTACCACTGACTCAAAAGACTCCCAGAGGCCATCAACTGCAATGTAGCCAACTGCAGGGGAATACTCTAACCTTTCATAAAACATCTAACTCGCTCTGCTTCCATAGGTAGCAACGGCGCTGCATAGCGCGATAAGGCATGAAAGCGAGTCTCATAATCTGCAATTATCGAACCCAGAGCTCCAACCTTTGGAACTCATCACGCTTGCTAAAATACAAGCTAAGAGGAACATATTTCTCCAAAAATATCTGATAGAACCTGACCCAAGACAGTGGAGGTGACCTCGTTGGTCTACAATCAACATAAGCTCTCCACCATTGTTTTGCATCGCTGAAATGCCACAAAACAGACTACATACGACTCCGTGATACCTAAGGTATGTATCCTCTCATGGCCGCTCAGGATAAACTCATACACATGCTCTTCGGGCTGACCATAAAATATGGGAGGCTTCATATTGGAAACGTTCTCCCAAATCTTTCGCTCATCGCGGTCATATATGTCCCTGCAATTGGCCGGGGACCACACTCGGGTGCCAAAACCTCATCAATATGAGACACTGATATAGCACCTGGATGAACCCCTAGAGTACGAAACTCGAGAGTCTATACCTCACTCACCCGGGTGTGTAACCCACCCGTAGTAGTCGGATGCCTACCCACTTAGGCAAAACTATCAAGCACACTCAACAATATAACCAAAGTGTTCTATAGAATCGAAGTAGCTATAAATCTGGGCTAATCCTGGGCTGGCCCCATCTCCTCATCATGAGGCTCAATATACTGCTCGGGAGAAATTGATCCAGCACGACCCTGATTGGCTCTCTGTGCTCCTCCATGAGCCAGTACAACTCATCGGGCTCTACCTCGACCCTGAACTGTCATACCCCAACCTTGGGGGATGTGTCTAGCACCCCACACCTGGATGGCCCAGACGTACCACTTAAACTTCATTCTGAGAACATACAACTGACTAGGCCAAAAAGGCCTCAATAATGATAACTATGTAATAGCATGACTTAAAAATCTTGTAAACAGAAGATCCCAGCCTAATAGATATATACATACTGAGGTTGACAAGACCGTACTGAACAATTGTACAACACAAGACTCATCTACAATGCCTCTAAAGAGAATATCAATATAGCACCTAGGTCAGAACAGGCCCCCCGACATACCCAAAGTACCAAAAACATATAAACATTCTTCTGACTCGGTAATACTCCAAAAAGAGATCGAGCTCACCAACCAACCTGAACCTCTGCGGTATGAAATACAGTGTCCCCAAACAAAGGAACATTAATACGAATAATGTACTGAATATGTAAGGCGAAAATAAAACATGTTACTAATAATCATAAAAGATAGGGATATCGAGTCAACATGCACCTATGAAATGTCACCGAGTCTTAATATACACAACAATTCTTCCCATTTGTAACCTTATTCCATGTTACTATATTAACGTCGTAACTATAACCATTCATAAGGATTATGCATACCCTATGACCTTACCTATAACATAGTATCAGTATCATCAATATATCTACTCAACTATCCAACCGGTCATAGCTTGGTGGTAAGTATGTGTCTGCCTAACCGGTGGTAAATAACCATGCATAACTGCCCATCCGGTGGTACTTAACGTGTCTTCCTAACCAGTGGTAACCAGCATATATAACTGCCTGATTGGTAGTAACTATTTATCTGCCCAGACATGATCAACGTCATATCATACCCAACCCTAAAGAGGGACTCAATCGTACCCAGCCCAAACATGAAACTCGGTGTTATCATGCCCAACTGCAGTGGTAATGCTCATCTACCCAATGGGCTATCGCTCAGTGGTAAAATGCATATCTGACAACCGGTCATTTCTTGGCTGTGAATACATATCTACCCAACTGGTGATAACCCGGTGGTATATAACTGACTGCCCAACTAGCCGTAGCTCAGTGTTATGCTTGTCTGCCCAACCGGTCACCGCCCAGTGGCAAGTCATACTATTGAGTACACTCTATTAAGTGTTATGTTACTTACATACATATATATGTGAAGAGCCACAAGATGCTTCTATGAACTTATCGTAATAATATAAGATTGTTACCTTCTTGACTAGAGTTTAAGACTATCTTCAATAACTCCTCATATCATCTTAAAGACACGGGAATCCTTTTTACATGAGCATCGATCCTAAGGGCCATAAGCCCGAGCTTCTAATCCATCAAGAGTAAGGTTTTATTTTTTCGACTATCACTGAAAAGATAACGTACTATTTCATTTCTACTCTTTCATAAGAGTCATCAAGACAAGGCACATCATCTATAGCCTTCGCGACTCTAACAAGGTTTATAAATATTTCACTCCTCAACAAGACTAACAAGTCAAGGCGTAGCAATCCTAGCTTTCGCGAAACCAACAAGAACCATAAGATAAAAACAAAATGAGATACAATAACGTGCAAAAACTGCTCCCTATAAGGGATGATCAAGAGTCAAGAAAACAAGCATATTTCCCATAGGCAAGATTAGAGTTCTCTTTGACGGACATTTCATTATGTGTCGCCATTTCATAAATATGCCAAAAGAAAGAAGAGTTTAGCCTTTACATACCTTGAAATGGTATATCTGATGGTGACGATGCGATCCATCTCTTCTACATCGTTCTACAACAACAAACAATACCAACATCAATGCAAAGACTCATACCAATAAGCACAGGCCTACTTTACGATAAATTAGACAGTACCTCCCATGTTTCCTTACTTTCTCCAAACCAATAACAATATCAATATCCAAAACAACATCACAGACAACTATTTTCCATAAGTTCCAGCCACTTCAATATCAATGAATACCCCCCTAAACAGTCCAACAACAACAACAACAATAAAAACTACCACATCAAGTTCTATCTTGTAGCTTATTATCCAAACAATGCAACCAGTACATGGATCATCCTAAACACATACAAAATAGGATTAAACTTACTTTATACATTACACACAAGCTTCACTCCAAACCTTCCATAGACCACCATCACATTTGCTTACATTGCCACACCATATAGATGTTTCTTAGGAGTTACAAGATGTTCCAGGGTGAGTTTGAGTTGATACATTTTGATGTTGCCTTTATACCTTAAATATATGTTAAAGGAGAGTGTTAGATAAGCTTAAGGACATGTTTGGGTCGAAAAATGACCAAAACTGAAGCCTCCACCGAATTTATAGCTTCTTAAGTCGGCCACCGCCTCGCATATGCGAGACCATAAGTGACGCATATGGTCATATACAGCCGCATATGCTCCCAGAGTTCCTAAAAAAATTCCTTCTCTTCCGCAATACGGATAGGATCCGCGTCGCGGATCCCATCCGTGATGAAAAATTCTTAGTGTATCATCCAATCTTTGTCAAACTTCATCGAGGGATGGTTCCTTCAATCCTGATAACCTCCAACCTTCCGTATATCTTCTTAAAGTCTATATAAGTTGTAAGTTACCCTCAAAAACAATCTCGAGTCACTGAAACTTACGTCGGCTAACTACACTCTCATTCGCATTCAAAACTTTGGGGTGTAACACAAACACATCCTCTACCTCGACCGTGCACTATAGGTGCAGGTGTTGGTGCCTCATCTCTCACTGCACTGGCACGATTCCTCACCATCTATGAGAGAATAGGAAACAAAGGTCAGATAAATTGATTCAACTCAGCATGAAAGGAATAAAGAAAGTCAAATTTTCTAAATGTCCCACATCCTCTCGAAGATAATTCCGGATGTCTCTGCACCAATCCGCAAGACTCTACTAGACATTGCTCTTGTATTTAAGACCGCTTAACCTAAAGCTCTGATATCAACTTTGTCACTACCCTTTTAGGGATCATGATGGCACCTACACTTTTTCCACCGGTAGGAAAATCACTCCCCAATTAAACAATATGAATATAAATAAGAAATGCAGAATTATTAACATACTTAAATAAATTATCTAATCATCATATAAAATGTGGAAAGATAAGTCTAAGAATCATAAGTACAATCTCAAGAATCTAGTCAACAATACAAAGCTTTAAACCGAATACAAGTCTGAATAAAGCACAATATAAGCCAAGTGTCTAACAACAAAGTATGAATGTCTGAACATATCTCTCGGAACCAAATAAAAGACAAGGAAAGAGATAGGAGCATCCAGGGGTATGCCGGAAGGTAGCATCCTCACATTGAATCACTCAAGACCACTAGCTCAAACTCAGCCACGTAAACCTGAACTGGTAGAAGGTGTTATATATACATCCAAGAAGAATGCAGTAAGTGTAGTATAAGTACACAATGTATCCCCATAGGCATCACAGGCCGGCAATGATAGAAGATATGCAAAAAGAGATAAATATCAAGTTGACACCAAACAATCCTATACTAGACAATTCAATACCCAAATAAGTCACATTGTCCATATAATAGTTCACTGAATCAACAAATCACTTTGTTCATATAAGGTTTCATAATCATGTAAGTTAACCCAATTTTAGAAGAGTTCAATGACAATATCTCAAGTATCAAATGATCAATTAACAACCCTTCTATATCTAAGAATTCGACCAAGTCATCAATAACCAGTCCAACACTTAATCCATCAACAGATAATTAATGAAGATATGTATGTATGATATGAACGCAATGCATATGCCAAGTACCTTTCATCTCTAGTATACAGGCATTCAAATTCTATGAACTGCACACTCATGAGGGACCCTCGAAATCCATATATTCCTCCAGAATTTCTCAAAGAAGCCCAGCTCTTGGCTGAATAATAATTGTTACAAGCGTGCAACCCATTCCCCCGCGTAGCATCATTATCTCAATATTGGCAATAATCTCATAACTATTCTTACCTTCCCAGTTTCTTGGATCCATAACATTTCCATACCACTCATACCAATATCATCAGAACCATGAGTGTATGAAAATGACCACACAAGGCAAGAAATCAGGATGTAATGAGATGCAACCAATTAGAAGAAATGAATTTCACATGCTTTCAGAGTTCAATAACACGTAATTCAAGTACAATCAGGATATTATATCGAAAATATGTGTGATGAATAAACACAACAATAGCAAATATGGTAACGAGCCTACATAATGGTGATGAGCCCAATCAACAACACTCGAAACCAGCTTAAGGTTGATTTCCCAAAACACCCATCATCATAGTTAAACACCAGTACCCACCCAAGTGTTCATCACAACCGCTAAGGTGGCACCCCCAAACACGCCCAATACCCTTCAACATTTATAACAAATTACGTACTTCTATCTAAGTCTAATAAGAAGAAATCGTACACTACCTTAGAGCCTAACAGGAGACTCAAACAATCAACCCTCAGTGCTAGCCTTTCCCTTTCGTAGCACCTCGTAGTAGTCGTAGTCTAACACGCATAGGCTATATGTTAATATTAAGCTAATACATAATACAATGACTTAGTTCTTAAACATACCAAAAGATACCTAAAACCAACCTCGGGCCCACGGTGCCAAAATTCAAACTTTATTACTCAAAAAGCATAATAATATACGAATTAGTCATATCCTTAACTTAATTAGAAAAGTAACCCCAAATGGACCCTCAATTGCATGATTTAAGAAAATCTCCAATTTACAAACCCTAGATTTTCCCCAAATTTGGAAAGGGATTTCATTATCAAATTAATCACCACAACATGGTTATCCATCATTAAACAATACTAATTTACAATATCAAGATCATCTAAGCAATATTACACCCTCAAATCGAAGTTTTAACTCGCTTATTATATCATGAAACTTAGAATCTTAGTTTCCCCCAAATAAAGTCTAGATTAGCATTTAAAAGACAATAATAATCAACAAGGGATGAAATTATACCTTAGATGACGAACCAACTAGAACTCCTCAAGAAATCTCCCCCAAGTAGGCTTTAAAACGAGATAAGATTTTTTCAAAAAGTGAATTGATTTAGGGCATTTAAGAATCTGCCTGAAACAGCAATCCCGCACCGGCAGAATCGATCTCGTAGGGGCGGCCTTGCCACAGCAAAAAAAGTACTCTGAGGTGGAACAACTAAAATCTTGCATAGCTGTCGGTGCGAGAGAATCACCGCAGAGGTGTCATCGCCTCTATAAGGAAACCGTTGCAAGGGCGGAAACTTAAAACATCACAAGGCACGCATCTGTAAGCCAATATCCATAGAGATAGGCACGTAGAAGCAGCCCACCAGTCGCTGGTGCGGCACAGAAGAACCAGCAACTTGGTAATTTTGTCAAACATCTACCAAACATCCGAAACACTCTCGAGACTCCTTGGACACAACCAAAATATGCTACCCCAAGGTAAACAGTGTTACAAACTCACTCGCACCCTCGAATTTCTAATTTAATTAAGCTAAGACATACTTTTCTAAAGAATTTCCCAAAATAAACAAATATCACAATTTCATAAATAAGGCGATAAAGTACATCTAATTGCTTCGGAAAGCAATCCAATAATTCGACTAAGTTATAAATGAACCTCTGGAACTACCAGAGGTGAAGAAACCTAGAAACAAACATGTATACTCAATAGTCAACATTGAGTCAAACAATTCAACTCTAAGATTTCAATTTTGGGTTTTTCTTCTGAAACTCACATAAATGAACTTCGGGCACTGTGCCACCCATCTTGTGCATCACAAACCCCACACAGAGTCTATGGGAAGGATAATATTGTCAAATAAGAATCTTTAGCTAAAAATGACCGTAAGGGTCATAATATAAGACCACTTATGCAGCTGAAGATTATGCTAGATTATACATAAAGGATATAGTTGGTACTAATGGGGTCCCAGTGTCTATCATATCCGACAGAGGTGCCTAGTTCATGGCTAATGTCTGGAGATCCTTTTAGAGAGATTTGGGTACTTAAGTGAATCGTAGTATAGCTTTTCATTTGTAGAAAGACGGTCAGGCCGAATGCACCATTTAGATGCTCGCAGACATGTTACGGGCTTGTGTATTAGATTTAAAAGGTATTTGGTATGCTCACTTGCCACTTATTGAGTTTTCCTACAATAACATCTACCATTCCAGCATCAAAATAGCTCTGTATGAAGCCTTGTATGAGTGAAAGGGTCAATCCCGATTGGCTGGTTTGAAGTGGGCGAAGCTGCGTTGCTAGGACGTATAGAAAGGGTGAAATTAATTCAGGAGCGACTATTGATAGCTCAGAGTTGGTAAAAGTCTTATTCTGATATATGACATCGAAATTTGGAGTTTGCCATTGTTGATTGGGTATTCTTTAAAGTTTTTCCTGTGAAGGGCGTAATGAGGTTTGGCAAGAAGGGTAAGCTTAGCCCCAGGTACATCAGGCCATACAAAATTTTCCAAAGAATAGGATGAGTAGTGTTAATCTTGAGTTACCTTCGGAGTTAGATTCAGTCCATCTAGTTTTCCATGTATCAATGTTGCAAAACTATATACCTCTTTCGTATCACGCCCATAGAGGATCTATATTATAAGTAAATTCTATTTGATATCCTATATCATCAAGTCCAAAAGTTACGAACCAAAGAGATAGCCTTTGTTAAGGTGTTGTGGAGAAATAACAATGTCGATGAGATGACATGGGAGGCTGAAAAAGATATGAAGTCTATATATCCTCACATATTCAGAACCGAATATTTATAATGATAAGCGTGTGATACGTTACTTTTACCTATACTCTATAACAACAACCTAATCGTGTGTACCTTTTTTAGGTGACAATCGTAGTGAGAATGCGATAGACGCAACCCAGGCCACAGAATCAAACACTGGAGGTGAGTTATAAGCTTACAATATGGATCTTTGACTTGTAGATGGTCATGTGGGGCAGATATAATGTTGTACAATGTGTTGTATATCCTTGTGAGGCATATGTTGTATTTTCTGGTTGTGTGGCAGGTTTTGGATAGTCCTATTTATAGAGGAAACTCTTCCAAAATTTCTATAGAGTCCCAAGAATTATATTTCTCCAATACAATGTCCCAACACTCGATGACGAATATTCTTAAGCGGGGAAGGATGTTTAACCCCGTACTCTTAAGTTGTTACACCCTGTACTATCGAATTTAGATTTGAACTACCTAACGTGTGATAGTAAACCTGAACTCACACAAATAAGGTTGTGTCCAAGTACTAAGATCAAGAGCTTAGCCTATAAGAGGATGAACGATACGATATCGGGGGCCACAACTAACTTAAGAAATGGAATATAAGTTCACTGACGTGAGGTATGAGGCAAACGTGGAAGTAAAGATTGAGGTGCAAGCTATACCTAAAAGAGGAAACTTCAAATATCTTGGATCCATAATTCAAGTAGATGTTGAGATTGAAGGTGATGTCACACACGGTATTGGATAAGGATGGATGAAATGGAGGTTCGCCTCTGTGGTTCTTTACGATAAGAAGGTGTCACCAAGGATGAAAGATAAGTTGTTAGACTAGCATTGTTGTATGGGGAAGATTTTGAGCAGTCAAGAATGTCCACATTCAGAAGATGAAGGTAGCGAATGTTATAGTTCACTCTTACGTGAAGCAATAAAATCTACTAGGAGGTTGTTAGATCTCTCTTTTGGATATGGTTTTTTAGAATTGTCACCTAATTTATAGGGAAATTAGGAAAATCGGGTAAAAGGGTTTATTCAAAATCTATGAAAATCCTTTTTAAACCAATGGTTGAGGTAAGTGTTCTAGTGATCACTTGAGAAAGGTGTTAGACACTCCAGTATTAATGATCTGTAGATTACGGTTGACCTTCGAGTTTTGTAGCATGTTTAATTGTTACACATTGCCTTAAGAGTGTTTACTTTCCGTAAAAATCATAATATGTCATTTCATTTTTTCAAGTTTGAAAGGGAGTTTTCTGAAAATCAAAGAGTTGAATTCCGCTTGAAAAGTTCATATAAGGGTGATTTAGTCAATCCATTTTCATACTAAGGCGCACTCAAAATTTAATTTGAGTAGAACCCCACTAATTTAGTCCAATAATTTGTCTAATGTCCTTATAGTTGATTTGAAAATCTTTTGAAAAAGAGTATAGCCCATTTTGAAATGACATGTCATGAGTTTTTAATAAAAATAAAATACAAGTTTTTTCCTTTTGTTAAGGTCTGCGTACATCCTACCCTCCCCATACCCCCACTTTGTGGGATTACACTGGGTATCGTTGTTGTAAAATGTGATCTTGGGCTGCCTCAACCTCAAACTTTGTCGCAATGTGCGCTCTTCGATTCACTCAACTTCTATACTTCCCGAGACTTCCTTAAACTTGGTTTAAACCTTCAACATCCTTATACAAGGTCTTATACCTTCCCGAGTTAGTTAAGTTTCTTAACGACGTACTTTAACGTAAAACTATAGGGTGTAACATATGATGGGAACAAGATCAAAGTATTTGGTTTCCCCATTTAGGGTGATTCCATGAAATATGGAATGGGTGACCATGATGACACATATATCTATTTCTAGGTATGGGCCCCGAGGGAAGACCATGGTTCCCAGTAGGAATATGGAAAATGATAATGGTTGTGTCTCCTTCCACGCTTTATAGGAGTGGAATTCTGTGGAATTGTTTAGATAGCCCTCTCTACTTCCAAATCGGTTGTATGAATCCTGGAAAGTCACAATTAGGCCGAATATCCATTTGGCGCCAGACAAAAAGAGTTTCTTTATAATCTCTGCGGGGGGTTGGTTTGTGCGGGGCTAAAAGGTTGTCATCGAGTTTCTTCCTCATTCTAAAAAAAGTGCCTACACTATCCAAACAATCCCAGATCTCCTCTAAGGTTGGGGTCATCTCAATATCTCTGTATTTGTATACCATTCACTCATAATCCCAATACCTGGTGATGACCTTATCAATTCTCTACATCATTTCATTGTCATTAGGGACGGTAGATGTCCTAAGTAGTTGGTGACCATCTTTGTTATTCTTTGTCTAACCTAGCCCACCATATTTTCAGTAGCTCGGGCGCTTCAAGAACCATGTCAAACCACAAATTTACAGACATCTAAAAATGAGGTACGATTAGTTCTCCCCCTAAGGACAATGGCTTAAGTACATTAGGCACAATCACGCTTCCAATTAGCACGTAGTGGGATGCGGTCTCTTTTGGGTCATAGACTGTATTGACATGAAAGGTAGTCTTCTAATGGACTTGAGTACTTCTTAAATACCTAAGTCGTCCAAGGTATAAATGTTCTAATCAGCACGGATTTGGCTTTGCTCTATCCTAGCTAATAAGAGTGGGTTTTTTTGAAAGATCGGGAACTCGAGTGGACAATCTCGAGGTGAATCTATGACGACCCAAATCACGGGACATGATTACACCTATATTTTTCCATCGGTAGGCAAACCATCCCAAAAATCCTTTAACACAAATTAAAACATTGCGAAATATATATGAAGAAATTACAAAGATATAACAATTCTCATTCAAATTACTAAATGTCAAATTCCTTTACAAAACATTTTTCCCAAAACCTGGTATAACTCGTACGAGGACTACAAAGATTACAGAGAAAAGAGAAGTAAAACCAACATTGCCCTGAGTAAATAGGGACAACCGATAGGATGAGTGGCTTGCCTTAACCTTCACATACTCCGAAATTGCAACCTGGACCTATTGTATACCTGCATCTACGTAAAAGATACAAAAAATGTAGTATGACTACACAATACCCCCGTAAGCATCATAGGCCAATAGTGACAGACAATACGTAACATGCATAAATATCATGTTGACTCTCAAATAGCCTAACCTACTCATTACGACTAACACATAGATCACGTTCAACATGAGTAATTCTTACACTTAAGTTACAATCCAATTTGTGGTAACTCATAGAGTTCATAGAGGTAAGTCCACTACTCATTAATCAACTGCCTAAGTCATACTTATCCCAATTCGCATACTTCATTATTTCATCTAATATGGACAGTTGACACTTAAGGAATGTCACCATGTAACAACACTTCACGAAAGCATATAATAGCATTTAATTGTTGACCTAATTATCATCCTAACTTGTAGACCTAGTTACTGTTAGTACGCCTTAGAATGTTAGTACATACTAGTTTATTACACAACCCTATCATGTTCGAATAAGGGATTACATCAAAAATATTCTAACGAAGGTGAAGTTGGACACACAGATACACTCATACGAGACAGTAGTTACAACTGACACACAAAAACTCATTAGTCTTCTAGACTCCCTATCAAGTAAGGCAATAACTCATTTAAGTCACCTTCAATCACATAAATAGTCCAACACTTAGACCCTCAGCAATCATGGAAGTTCAATCAAATGAATCCACCTTATCATGATTATTAATAATAATTCGAGTAAGAATCTCAATGTAACCCCTGTGTGTAAATGAATATGTGAATGCAATGCAATAACATACAAGGTACCTTTCCATCAACCTGGTATACACACGTTCAAATTCTATGAATCGTGACCCATAGGTGTCCCGCACTGTCTATATACTGCTCCTAGATAGCCAGAATTTAACACATGAATTTGACTAAAGCCTAAGACTCATTTGTTGAGCCATAACAATTTATATTGTTACTACCAACTGGAATGGTCCCTCGGTCTGGCTAGTATATCAATCATGGACTCCTTTCGAGCCATACCAATCATCAATCATCATCTCAGTATTTCCAACCATCTCATAATAATATCATTTCCTTTCTTTTCCAGTCTCATTGGACCCACAGCATTTCAATACCACTCTATTTTAGTATCAAAATAATTATGAGTGTATAAATGCAACAGTAATAGGGCAAGTAATCATGGTGTATGAGATGCAATAAAATGTAGGAGATGAATATCACATGCTTTAGAATTCAACAACACGTATTTCTAAGTAATCAATCTTTCATATCAGAAGCATATATGATGAGTAAACACAACAATTATCAATCAATGTTGACAAGCCCACATAACAGTAATCGAAACCATCACCAAGGATGATTCCCCAAATCACTCATCAAAATAGTTCAACACTGGTACCCACCTAAGTGTTTATCACAGCCATTAAGGTGGGACCCTCAACATGCCCAATACCCCTCAATATTTATAACTACTACGTACTTCTGTAGGAGTCTTAAACTGTATCATATGTCATTGTCGAGCGGGTGCCACAAACTATCCGACTTACATCATTCCTTTTCGTATCATCTTCGAGTGAGAAACACCTAACAATTATCAATTCTACGTTAACACATGATTCTAATGATACCAAATATGTCATGTTAGGAATTCGGGTCAAAGGTAAATCTAAAACCTCATTATTCCGAGGGTTAAAATGGTAACTTTATTGAGAAATAAAGTTCAATATTCTCATAATAATGTTCTACTAGTTCACATGAGTCTAACAACACCCATATTGTTATACTTTAGTTCGAAACCAAATAGTGACCTCACGCCCATAAGGGCAAAATTGGAAATTTAAGTTAGAAACACATTACTCGTAATCTAAATAGTCATAATCCTATGTTTCATGGAATTTTAACCTCAATTAAACCTCCAATTTCGTGACTTTGTCCAAACCCACTTTGTGTCAAAACCCATAAATCGAATGTTTGAAAAATCCGAATTCAAATCAAAATTTATGTTAGAAATAATTTACCCAAGGTTTAAACAAACCAAAAACCTAGAATTTACTCAAATACAACCATAATTAATTGAAAAAAAACTCAAATTTCAACTTAGGATTTTAAACCCCAATTTTCCACAACCAAACATGGATAAAATCGATAACCAATGCAAATAATCTTAAAGAAATGTCAAAATAGAGGTTAGATACTTACCCCCACCCCTTGTTGATGTGGGAATAATGCCATAAAAATGACCTCAATCGGAGCTCTAAAACTCAAGATATGATGAAAATACCAAATGGACAAAGTCTAAATTTTTAACACAGCCATTTCCGCATTAGCCACCGGATTTCCATTTCTGTGACCATCGCATTAGAGACCGTATTTTCGTATCCTCTACCACACCAGATACCAGCAATTTTCTCCGATACTAAAATGACTATAACTCCCTCATATGATATCAAAATTCGATGATTCAAGTTGTTACGACTCACAAATTTTGATACACGTCTATTCCAATAATCAAAACCCAATTCAAATATCAAATCGATATATTGTTACATCAAAGAATTAAAGGAGAGAAACTTATGCCAACGACTCAAATATCTAAACTTGACCAAACTAAGTCCAAATCCAATTCAGAAAGTTCCAACCTCTTTCCAAGGATCAAATCTCTTGGGTTGTCATCTCTGTTCACAAGCCGAAATGATCAACAATCAAAATTATTTAAAGGCTTATCATCTAAAATGAGAATATACTTTCATCTCAACAGCTCCTATTCTTTGCTCTACTTTTTACAAGCATTCTAATTCTTAGTGATTTACTGTGTACTCAAATAAGAGATAAGATAAAAAAAAATAGTGTAATGACTCATTAGGTTTTTTTTGGTTATTTTGCTAGTTTTCTCATAAATTCCTTTTTCCCTATATTTGTTTTGATGTGCAAGAATGGGTGGGGTTATTTCCAAGGCAAACAGATGAAAATAATGAAAGGAAATGTAGGTTTTGAGTTTTGGAAAGTTTGACTAAGAGTTGACTTTTGGGAAGACGTGCTCAAAATCAAATTCTGATATTTTTATTAGCTTCAAACATGATTTTTGACTTGGGTGAATGGTTAGAATGAGTCTCGGGTGATTCAGGTGAGTTTGTAGATTTTGAGAAGTTCTTAAGTTAAAAATGAGTTTTGGTTGACTAAAGTCAACATCAAGGGCATTTTAGTCTTTTTTGAAGTTTCATTGATTCCATTAGGTCTGGATTATCATTTATGACATAGTTGAGTTGTTTGTTTGGTTCCCGAAGGACTCGGGTGTATTTTGAAATCTTGGTTGAGATTTTAGTTAATTAAGAGAATTGGAGTTCACCATAGTCAACAGCGGGTCAGGATGACCTCGTATGAGTATTTTTGACTGCGTGATTAGATTAGTTGCATGTTATCGGAGTGATTTTCACATTTGGTTGGTGTCCGGGAGGTTCCGGATGTATTTCGGGTGTTAATTCAAATATTTGAAGACACCAGAAATTTTTGATATTTGGTTTAAGTGCAATCGCACTGAGGGAGCGCAATTGCGCTAAAGGATTGAAATTTGGTTAGTGTAATCGTGCGGAAAGAAGTTTTGGCAAGGCAGCGCTATCGCGCTATTGGAGAGCTATCGCGCTAAAAAGGGGAAATTCGGTTTGTGCTATTGTGTTATGGGTGAGCGATCGCGCTAGTCTATGTTCTTCGGGTTGAGCGAAATCGCGGTGGGCCACTAAAGGTACAAGTTGAGATCTTATACCTTATTTAAAGTGTCATGGTTGGTCTAATTAACTAAATAAGATAGCATAATTGGGATAAAAAGGGAGTCCCGATACTTGTGAGGTGAAGAGCACTTGTATTGGGTACCGATGACATGTTATGGGTACTTGCACCTTTAAATTATGTAGTGAATTCCATGCTTTGGGCCTTAGCTGATAGAATATTATGATCCTCTGATTTCTGATTGGGATATGAAACTCGTACTTTTCGCATCATTAATATATGCATGTCTTGTGTGTGATTGTGTGTTCCCATCACTCCTTTATACTCGTTCAAAAATGTAAAAGAAGAAAATGATCAAGTCGTTATTGTGTAAATGACTAACGTCGGGTCTTTATGGCATAAATTGATTAAAGATAGAATCTTTATTGAATATCACGGTTTCTTATTGTTGTACATTTCATATTCATGCTTCATATGGTATCTCATGTGTAACATACTTGAGGATACATATGTGGGTTCGAGGGGAAATGATTTCGGACAGAGTGATGTGTTTATATGAGCTTGTGTGGCTAGAGACGTGTAATATGTGATCTTGTGTGGCTAGGAACCTGATGGGAAATGATTCTGGGTGGTATATGGATCTCGCGAGTCCCTCATGGATCATGATTCGTTAATATTCGAATGTGTGTGTACCGGTGATGAGAAAGAAAGGACTTGCATTGCATTGTTTCATTTGCATCTTATCTCATTTCATTCATCTTCTGTGTTTAGTACTTGTTTGTGGATTAGATTTTATTGTATATGTGGAAACCTTGTCAGACTTGAGGATTAGATGCTACAATCTAGGTTTGGAGTGATGATTATTTGATGTAGTGTATTATTATGATTATGAAACTCTAATGGCAGTTAGTGTAGAAGTGGTAATTAGAAGGTCAACCCTCATCTCCATTTAAAATAGGGTCGGTCAAGTGTTATTGAGTACACGTTGTTCCCCATACTCATGCTACAACTGATGCACCCTTTTGTGTGCAGGTTCAGTTCCTAGTATCGGCGGAGCCCGTGATTACTCTTCCCATTGAGGATCTTGATCGGACGATTCGGGGTGAGCCACTATGGAGAATCCTGGTACCGGATCCTCCCTCTTATCTTTTGTTTCCTTTCTTTTACATTTTAGAGTGCTTATGTATTATCGAGATGTATTTCCAGACTTTTAATTATCTCTAGTTAGTTCTTATACTCATGATATCAGACTTGGGAAATTGCTATATTTTCTATATTAAGATACTCTTTTAAGACTTATTTCGATTTGCTTAACTATTTCCGCACTTAATTTTTTGACAATTTAAATTAATGATGTTTTGGTTGACTTACTAACCCTTGGGGTTCGCCATCATGACTCGGTAATTTGGGTCATGACAAATTAGTGTCAGAGCGTTAGGTTCATCGGTGTTACAAGTATAAGAATAATGTCTAGTAGAGTCTTAAGAATTGGTATGGAGACATCTGTACTTATCTTCGAGAGGCTATATGACGTCTAGGAAAACTCTAGTTTTTCATTTCTTATCATGCGTACTTGATTCTAACAGTTTCTAAGAGTTTCTTTTTTTCATTCTCTCACAGATGGTGAGGACACATTCAACTGCAGTTAGAAGTCATAAGCCCACTCTGATGCTCATACCCACTGATAATAATGTTGCTCGATCGAGAGGTAGGGGATGAGGTAGAGGTTGTGGTTAGGTTGGAGCTCGTATTGCTACGCTAGTCAGAGACCGAGCATTAGGTGTTGCTTAGTCCCATGCTAGAGTGTTGAGTTCGGAGCTAAAGGAGGTTCTGGAGGAGGAGCCAGTGCAAGCGGGGGAGATTGGACCCACCTAGGCACTCGAGGGATTTATTGCTACTCCTATTCTTTAGGATACCCTGACGCGTATTCTGAGCATTATTTAGGGCAGGACTCAGTTAAAAGAACTCTCATTCACTCCAGATGGTTCACAGACCAGAGTTGGTGGTCAGACTTTCGATTAGGAGGCTGCAGGTTATAGGACTCTAAGGGCACAACCAGCTGTTGTTATGGCTCCTCAGTTTCCAGGTTATTCTGCTCATGGTGTTGCTATTAATCCGAATATTCAGCCCATTATAACAGTTGATAGGCATAAGAGGTGGGATAAGTTTGAAAAGATGAAGCCAACATAGTATAATGGACATACTGATGATGATGCTTATGAGTTCTTATTGACTTGCCATAAGAGGTTGCATAGTTTGGGGTTAGTTGAGTCCCACACAGTTGATTTTGTACTGATTTAGATAATTGGCTCTGCCAAGTAGAGGTGGAGGGTGTATGTTAAGACTAGGATAGTTAGGTTGCCTCCACTTACTTGGGTTAAGTTTTCTAGGGTGTTCATGGAGAAGTGGGTTCCTCGTAGCTTGAGGGATCAGAGACGAGCGCAGTTTGACAAGTAAGAGCAGGATGGTATAGTTGTGACTGAGTACGAGATGAGTTTCCACTCCTTGTCTCTCCATGCCTTGTCTATCTTACCAGATCAGACATAGGATGATTCATAAGTTTGTGAGAGGCTTGTCCTATCATCTTAATGTTTCAACAACGTATCTGGAAGCTTCGAGAGGTACTTTTCAGGCAATGGTGGATGCCACTAGGAGTGTTGAGGATATCAAGTGTAAGAATTTTAGAGATAGATGAAGAAAGAAGCCCCGCAGCTCAGGCAGTTATAGGGGTACCTCATCTAGAGGTAGAGGTTATCATGGTAGGGGTTATCACCCCTAGTTCGGCAGGCCAGTTCAGGTAGCTATGCAGACTTCGACCGGTGGTTCTTTGAGTCGTGGTGGTTACATCTTGAGTTAGAGTTCCTGGGGTTCTTATTCCCAACATGGAGGTCGAGGTGCTCATTTTACTTATTCTATCTTGCCCCAGCCACCTATGTCATCTCGTGCATGTTATGAGTGTAGAGAGTTGGGACATTTTGCGAGGGACTACCCCAGGCTCAGACAAAGTGGTCAGCACTCCGGTTCTTAAGGTCCTGGTTCTAGGGCACTAGTATAGCCGACTAGAGACGGTGAATAGAGTGGTAGAGGAGGTTTCCATTCAGGTAGGGGTAGTTCTCATTCAGGCTGTGGCGGAGGTCGCGGAGGTTCTCGGGTTGAGAATAGTCGTTCTCAGTTCTATGTGTTCCTTGTTAGACCAGAGGTAGAGGCTTCTGATGTTGTCATCACATGTACTATTTCAGTTTGTCATCAGTAAGCTATAGCATTATTTGATCCAAGCTCTACATACTCTTATGCGTCTACTTATTTTTCTTCGAGTCTTGGTATGATCTGTGACTTGCTTGATTTCTTTGTTAGTATTTCTACTCCTGTTAGGGATTCTGTAGTAGTAGATAGGGTGTACCGATCCTATGTTGTGACTTTGACAGTGTATGACACTTGGGCTGACTTGATGATTCTAGACATGGTAGATTTTGACATTATTTTAGGCATAAATTGGTTGTCTTATTATTATGTGATCTTAGACTATCATGCCAAGATAGTTACGTTAGCCATGCTGGGGATTCCTAGGTTGGAGTGGAAGGGTGTTGCTAGTTACTCACTGAAGAAAGTGATATCTTAACTTAAGGCTAGGCGGATAGTTGAGAAAGGTTGTTTGGCTTATTTGGCATATGTCTGTGATGCTAGTGTTGTTACACCACCCCTTAAGTCAGTACTAGTATTTAGGGAGATTCCCGAGGTGTTTCTGATGGATTTTTCGGGTGTTCCACCGGATGATATTATTGATTTTTGTATTTATTAGATAGCACCAAGCCCATTTATATTTCTCCATATTGGATGGCGCTGGCAGAGTTGAAGGAGTTGAAGAAGCAATTACATGATATGTTGAGTAAAGGGTTCAGTAGGCCAAGTGTTTCTCCTTGGGGTGCTCTAATATTATTTGTGAAGAAGAATGATGAGTCTGTGTAGATGTGTTCTAAATATTGACAGTTGAACAAGGTCACAATCAAGAACAAGTATCATATTCCTCGCATTAATGACTAATTTGATCATCTTCAGGGTGCATCGATCTTCTCTAAGATTGATTTGAGGTACGGTTATCACCAGTTGAAGATTAGAGCAGATGATATCCTTATGAAAGCTTTCAGGACCCGTTATGGTCATTATGAGTTCTTGTCATGTTTTTCGGACTGACTAACGCCCCAACAACTTTTATGGATTTGATAAACGGTGTCTTTAGATCGTACTTGGATTCTTTCATGATTGTCTTCATTGAAGATATATTGATCTACTCTCGGAGTAAGGTGGAGCACGGGCAGTATGTGAGAATCGTGCTTGGAATTATGAAGGATAAGTATCTTTATGCCAAGTTTTTGAAGTGCGAGTTTTGTCTTAGTTCTGTGGCATTCTTGGGCGATGTGGTGACTAAATATGGTATTATGATGGATCCCCAGAATATTGAGGCGGTCCATGATTGGTTTAGGCCTACTTCAGTTACAGAGATTTGGGGTTTTATTAGTCTCGCTAGTTATTATCGGTGTTTTGTTGAGGGGTTTTCATCTATTGTATCTCCCATGACTTGGGTTGAGTTGTTGGTTCGGTCCCCGAGGGACTCGGGTGTATTTTAGACTCTTGGTTGAGATTTTAGTTAATTAAGAAAATTTGAGTGACCATAGTCAACAGGAGGTGAAATTGACCTCGTATGAGCATTTTGAGTGCGCGAGCAGGTTCGTTGCATGTTTTAAGAGTGGTTTGCATATTTGGTTTGTGTTCGGGAGGTTTTGGATGACTTTCGAGTGTTAATTTAATGATTTGAAGACACCAGAAATTTTTGATATCTGGTGTGAGCGCAATCGCGCTGAGGGAGCGCAATCACGCTGAGGGAGCGCAATTGTGCTGAAAGATTGAGAGTTTATCAGCACAATTGCGCTGAAGAATTGAGAGTTGATCAGCGCAATCGCGCTGCAGGTGTGCAATTGCGCTAAGGAAGTCTTGGCAAGGCAACGCGATCGCGCTAAAAGGGGGAAATTAGGCCAGCACTATCGCGCTAATTTGTGTTCTCCGGGTTGAGCGCAATCGCATTGGGCCACCGCAATCGCGCCAAATAGGCTTCAACTGTTATAAAATGTAGCAGAATCAGGATTAAGGCTATTTCCACCATTTTTTAGTTTTAGAGCTCGTATTTGGGTGATTTCAAGTTTGTTTTGCAATATTCTTCGCGTAGTTAAGGTCACAATCCCCATTTTATCATTGCACCTATGATTATTAAGGAATTTAATCTTGGAAATCATGATTTAAGACTTACAATTGGGGATTTTAAATCCTAGATTGGAAATGGAGGTTTCTTCAAATAAATCTTGAATTCGATATTGGATTGAGTTGATTTTTGATATCTAGCCCCCATAGACCTTGGGTAAACTAATTTTTACATTAATTTCCTATTTTGCCCTTTGAGGCTCTAAATCCTATTTTTGAGTGACTTTTTTTTATATAGCAATACGGGTATTAATAGAATTGTGAGTTAATGTATTATCCATATGTGAATAGATTGGAACCTTTTAGAGGCATTACGAAAAGGCAATACGTTATTGTAATTCTCGGACTCCTAATTCCAGGCAAGTTGAGATTTTGTATCTTATTTAAACTGTCATGTTTGGTCTAATTAACTAATTAAGAGGGCGTAATGGGGATAATAAGGGGGTCCCAATACTTGTGTGGTGACAAGCACTTGTATCGGGTACCGGTGACATGTTATGGGTACTTGCGCCTTTAAATTATATAGTGAATTCCATTATTTAGGCATTAGCTAATAGAATAGTACGATCCTCTAAATTTGTGATTGGGGTATGAAGCTCGTACTTTCCGCATCATTAATATATACTTGTCTTGTATGTGACTGTGTGTTCCCATCACTCATTTATACTCATTCAAAAGTGGGGAAAAGGTAAAAGATTGAGTCTTTATTGTGTAAATGGCTAAAGATCGAATCTTTATGGCATAAATGGATTAAAGATAGAATCTTCATTGCATATCATGGCTTCTTGTTGTTGTACATGTCATATTCATGTTTCATATGATATCTCATGCATAACATACTTGAGGATACATATGTGGGTCCAAGGGAAAATAATTTAGAACGGAGTAATGTGCTGATATGAGTCTGTGTGGCTAGAGACAGGTAATGTGTGAATCTGTGTGGCTAAGAACCTGACGAAAAATGATTCTGGGTGGTATATGAACTTCTCGATTTTCCCATGAGTTAAGATTCATTAATATTCGAATGTATGTGTACCGGTGATGAGAAAGAAAGGAATTGCATTGCATTATTTCATTTTCATCACATCTTATTTCATTCATATTTCGTGCTTAGTACTTGTTAGTTATTACAATCTAGGTTTGGAGTGATGATTATGTGATGTAGTGTATTATTATGATTATGAAAATCTAATGGCAGTTAGTGTAGAAGTGGTAACCAGAAGGTCAACACTTGTTTTCATTTAAGATAGGGTCAGTCAAGTGTTGTTGAGTACACGTTATTACCCGTACTCATGCTACACTTGCTGCACCTTTTTATGTGCAGGTTAAGTTTCTAGTACCAACGGAGCGCGTGATTACTCGTCCCGTTAACGAGCTTGATCAGACGATTCGGGATGAGTCGCTATGGAGATTCCTGACATTGGATCCTCCCTCTTATCTTTCATTTCATGTCTTTTACATTTTAGATAGCTTATGTATTATCGGGATGTATTCCCAGACTTGTAATAATCTCTAGTTAGTTCTTGTACTCATGACACCAGACTTGGGAAATTACTGCATTTCATACTATCTAAACTAAGCTAATCTTTTAAGACTAAATTCAATTTGCTAACTATTTCTTCACTTAATTCTTTTTCAATTTTAATTAATGAGTTTGTGGTTGTCTTATTGACCCTTGAGGTTAGCACCATCACGAGTCGGTAATTTTAGTCGTGGCATATAGTTGGTGAGGCATTGTATCAAAACATTACGAGTGATTGAGTGTAGACGTAGGAGTTATACTTTGTTACCGTTGTACCAACGAACAAGGTACATGAGGTTACATAGAACGCCCTTGAAACCCAAGGGACTAGACTAAGATCCACATTGAATCCCAACCAGTATAAAAACATCTAGTGTCTCTTTCCATTTCAGCATTTACTTAATAAGCATTGCCTGCATCCTTAGTTACTGTCTATGTCAGTCGACTACTCCACACTGGCAGTTGACTAAGAAATAAAAAATTTACAATTCACTCCTCTCCCCCCCCCCCCTACCCCTCTTGCACTTTCACGAAAATCATTGTATGATTTGAATCAATCAGAATGCATGCCTTAGTGAGTATTTATTGAAGGAATGCTATATAAATGATGTCACTTGACCATGTATCTTTATAAAGAAAACAACATCAGAGTTTGTTGTACTTGTTGTTTATGTTGACGTTACAAACCTTATTGAAAATCCTATAGAGCTTCAAAGGCAATTGATTATTTAAAGGATGGAGATGCAACCTGCATAGCCCAACTATAAGGATGATTCATAAAAGAAAATAGAACAAAACACATTTCACCTAAGTTTTTCTTCACACATGATCTCCAAAAGAATGGTGATACCAATGTACAATAGATTTATTTTAGTGATAATATGGTTGACTTGTTCGTCAAGTCTCTACCAATTGCAACTTTCTAGAAGATGGTGTACAAGATTAGGATGTGAAGATTCAAGTTTTAGGATTGATATTTTCACCAGGGGAGCTAATACACGTTGTACTCTTTTTCCTTATAAAGTTTTGTCCCATTAGGTTTCCTTGCAAGATTTTTAATGAGGCATTACTCTTTTTCATTCACTAAAAATGTTTTCACTGAATATTTTCAAGTAAGGTTTTAAAGAGACACATTATTCATCAAATATACATCCAAGGGAAATATTATAAATATTATTTATTTATTATGATTTCTTATCTGTGGAGAAAAGTTAGGATTAATGACTTTGAGACCAAATTAGTTTTCCCCTAATTCTCATATTGTAATATCATCGCTTAAGAGAAATAAATAATTCTCATCTCTTCTCTCTTTCTCTATAATATTATTCTTCTAGCTTTTATTATTTTATAACTTGTTATTAGTTATCTTATTATATTTTCATATGTGACTTTACGACAGCAAAACAATGCCAATGCTTTTTTTTTAACTATAAAATACATGACTAGCAACGAAAATGGGATAGTAAATAAATTAATATTTGAGTAAGACTTTATAGAAAAGTATTTTACAAGGAATGTATAGTTATATTGATGAATGTTGTTATATACGAAAATTATTATAGCAGGACAAAATATAATAAAAATCGATTCTAAAGAAAATTTGACTATTATAATAAAATGTTATTATAGTGAGTGACTTTTACAAAGAGGTCTAACTGCATAATTTATGCTCGATTTTACGTAGAGATCATTTCCCCCTATTTTTGTAAGCAAACAATATATAAAGTTATACTAATTCTATTACATGAATAACTCCTCACTAACCAATAACCGAACGACCCTAAATACATTGGTTAATGGAACTGCGGTGTTTATTTTACTACTAGCAACGAAAGAGTTAGGACAACGCGCCATTGCCACTAAACTCCATAAAAACTGAAATCCCTCTTCTTAAGACACAAAGTCATCTATAGATATATTAGTAATTTTTTAGACTACCAGTACAATATTCAAATCATTAAGGGGTAAAGTCAATTAATGACGTTAATTAGAGTATACTAAATTGAGACAACGTCACTGCTCCAACTAATCTGAAGAATAGTCCGTTTGAGACAAAAGTGTTCAGTTGAGAGTTGCATTTTTATTTAGGAGTCCTTTTTATGTTTTCTTCACTCTTTTTCTTATCTGAAAAGGAGAAAATTGTCTCATCCATCAACCATTTTCACTTCCCAATTTTTGTTTCTTTCTTCATTACTCTTTTGTTTTGCTGCCATATCTATTCTTTAATCCCAAGTTTAATAGTAAAAATTAGCTTATAAAATAGGAATTTTAACTTTTAACTCGTTTCTTTCTCTGGTGGTCAAAGGATGTTAACGTGACTTGACTATATTGTAATACTTTCCTGTGGTACTTTTAATCTTTAATAACTATGTGAAGTAGGATATTATTGTTATTTTCCTCTTTGTTTATTAGTCTTAGATTTTTGGCATTTTGTTTTGTTTTTAAAACGAAGTGACAAGAAAGAAGGAGCAGATGGGAACAAAAGCAAGGCTGCAAAATCCAAACAAACACTATTTTGTTATTTTGTCGAGATGTTACACTTTTCAATGAGGCATATATTGTTAGTCAAACAAACTTAGCCTTTGGCGTAGCTTAAATGGAGAGCAATGGTTTTAATTGAGTTGTCGATTCTCATTTCTACTCCATCCATTTTCCAATGAGATATGTAGGATTCTTCAACTACTCTATTCCCTTCCATTCCATTACCAACCTACCATTTTCATTTTATTTTCTAGCTTTCTTTTAGCACTTACTCCACTCGATCCATAATAATTAAGTGATGCTCTGAACTTTTAAATCTGGTTTCCTAATTGTCATGGTTCCGCTGCATCACAAGGAGCAATTGTGAGGAATAATTATTCTAGAATAATCATTTGATTTGGTTCATTCTTTGACTGATATGCTAAAAAGAAGAAGATAAATTAAGTGATTATCTTATAAAACTAAGAAGGCGTTGATTAAACTTTCATAATTGTTCTTATCCAATAAATGAACTGAACTAATTTTCCAATTTCAATATTTCTTTATTTATGAGTAATTAGGGTGATTTATTTAAATAATTCTTTTAATTAATGTTATTTAAATAGTATTTTTTTTTAATGAATGTGTCAAAACGTAAATTTTTCACTTATTATGTACTAGAAGGAATAATTAATGTCGAGTAACACTTTTTCCAATTTTGATAGATAGTAATGGTGATTTGAATGGAGGATCATTAACCATTGAAATGAAATGAAGCTCTCATCTCTATGAAAGTGATCTTGTTGCTAGGCGAAACAAACGAGCAAAAATATTAAGATCTCATATTTTATGACAAAAAAAATATGGTAGCTAACACTATCTCAAAACACTTGTCCTGTTATCACTGGATTATTCTTAAGTATTTTTACTTTGCCTAAAATGTAGTCATATATACTCCCTCCGTCTCAAATTATTTGTCGTGGTTATTAAAAATAATTATCTTAAATTATTTATCGTTTTAGAAGTTCAATGCATAATTAATTATTTTTTTTCCATTTTACCCTTTGTCATTAATAAATATGACACATAAATAGAGTAGACATTTAATGGTGAGATTATAACTTAGACATAAATAAGGGTAAAGTAGGTCATCCTTCTAGTTAATATTTCTTAAGGAGCGTGTAAATTACAAAAACGTCAAATAATTTAATACTGAGGGAGTACTAGAATAACAAATTTTACGTAGCACAAAAAATTTATGCATTGACTTTTACTCTTTTTAGTACTCACTCTGTTCCACAATAAGTGGTGTTTTTAGCTTATGCACATCCCTTAAGAAATTGTTCACTCTTAGAAAATTATGAGTGTTTTTACTAACTTACCCCTAATTAATGCCTAGAAAAAAAAAGTATTTAATGATTCTTAATTATGTAATTAAGGGTAATTTTAGAAGAATAAGGTCAATTTATTCTTGAAATCCTAAAATATCGCTTATTTTGAAACAAAATAAAAAGCCTAAAACACCACTTATTATGCAACGAAGAGAGTCCAACTCTATCGTTTTTAATCTATCGACAAATTTCTCAATTTTAGACACCACATTTTGTACTCTTCTCTTGATTGTCGGGCTAGAATAAAAACACCTAAAACGAGATTATGAAATTTTATAGAGAATACTTCTTCAATTGATTTTTACTTGTCGACTATATTAAAAATAGATTTTATTTTTCTTGCCAGTTTGAAAAATTAAGACAAAAGTTACCACTCATAATTTATCCTTATTATTAACTATAATCATTTTCCAATGCATTTCTCAAAATATTAATTTTATTATTATATTCAAAGAGGTAATATAGTAAAATTATTATTTTATTAATACTTATTAAGGGGTGTGTCAAGTTAAATATGGACAAGTAAAAATGGACGGATGGAGTATATCACACTTCATTTGGTAAATTATTATCTACATTAGGTGTTTATACTCTCTCCATTCCATTTTAACTATTGTTTTAGCAAAAAATTATCTCGAAATAATTATCGCTTTACAAATTCAAGACAAAAATAGTAATTGTTTTCAACTCTACTCTTATATTAAAGAATTACTTATTTTTAATAGTGCTTGATTCTCAAGAAATATCTAATAAATAGGGGTAACTTAACAAACTATTTCTTGTATTTATTACTTTTCTTAACGGGCGTGAAAAGAGCTAAAGCTGCCATTAAAATGAGACAAAGTAGTACCAAATTATGTAAATTTACTATAATAATTAAGTAATTTAATAAGGTAAGAATGTATGTTAATTAACCATTGTTAATTGTTAAAATCTCTGTACAAACACATACTATTATAAATCTATTTGTTTAATAAATTTTTACCCTTCATTACTTAGACTAACAAAGTCAACCAAAATTCCAAGTGATATATTCGACTTTGAGATGTCTAATACCAAAGATTTCGGAAATTGAATTCCAGTTTGACCCTAAACTACGTTTACACTAGCAAAACTATGGAGTATAATATTATTTGGCAAATTCACATACTCCGTATTAGTCAAGTAGTGGTTAAATCATAAATGGAGCTAGTAGGTTTTGAAAAATAAAAAACTCTCAGGTTAGATGGATCAACAAATTAAAATACCAAGATCTAAACCCCACTGGATCTTTGACAAACCTCGTTAATGTGTGGCCATGTAAACAAATAGAAAAAGGAAATGAGAAACCACTGCCATTGTCAAGGATATTATCACAACCTTAAGTGTTGTTATAAATAAACATCTTTAATGTAAGAAAATAAATTATTCAATTTGCCTCGGTTCAGAATTAGTTAAGTCAACCATTAAAGATGGATCTCAAATTTAAATCTAGTTGGTACATTTGGGATATTCTAGATAAATTTCACATCGGCAAAATATGGGGAAAACATGACTTAAATCCTCATATCGCATTTTAAACAAATTTTTGCACGGATTTCCTTCAAATGAGTGGTCTTTATTTTTTCCTCTTATATTTGTGGTCTTTAATTTTTGCCTCTGTTGTTTATTTAATGAAAATATTCAGATATGTTTTGCTCGACATAAGTTTTGTAACATATTTATCTTCAGAAACTGAACTTTTGTCTCGCTCGGCTGAAGTTCTGTAGGAATTAAGTTATGCGGCATAAGTTGTGTATTATTTTTCAAATTATGTTGAATGTTGAAAGTTGTCTTTTCCGGCATAACTTTTGTGGATGCGATGATACATATGCCATAGCTAAACGCTAATTATGCCGAGCCAAATCTAAACTTATGCATTTTTCAGATTATGTTGAATGTTGAAAGTTTCGCGTTGTCCAGCATAACTTGTGGAATGTTATGATACATGTGCCGGAGTTAAACGTTAACTATGTCGGCAGAAATTTAATTTATGCAGCACCAAAAAAACTAAAAGGAAAATAATAAAGATCACAAATTTGAAGGGCAAAAGTTAAAGACCAACCCGAAATTTGTGTGAATGAGTCGTGGGGCTCAGGCCCCCAAAGCCGACGATATCATTAGCGAGCTTGACTGTTACAGATAGTATTTGGCCACTTTGTATGGAAAAACTAAGTGTTCAACTGAACTTAGCATAATTCACATTTTTTATACGAGGGTGAGACAAAGCTCAACGAGGACGACAAACACAAAAGAGATGTTGAATATATAAAGAAATAAATCGTGCAGGTCTAAATCCAAAGCGAATAATATTATTATTAAATTAGACTTATACAATTTCTTTAATATATCATATTTTTAAATTCTTATATCGACGGGTATATTCATATTTGAAAATAAAAAGGAAAATAATAGGAATGGCACAGTTAAAGTAGTGTGTAGTAGTGGGGGTATATGGAATACTCCATAGTCCATTATAAAGACGCACTCGGCACAGACAACTGCTGCTTTCTCGCCGTTACACACTCTCTGCACTCCAAAATCTACAAAAACCCACCACCACCCTTTATACTTTTCTACTACTTCAAAGTTTGACTAAACAAATCATTGAATCCACCAGCTTTTAATTCTTTCTTCCTCCCTCCCAACACCCTCACACACACACACACACACACACACTAGTGACTGACAAACTCTTTAATGCCCCCATCAGTCTCTCCTTTTCTTCCAGACTTCTAAAACACCAAAAGATCCTCTCTTTGACTCTACTGGCCGTTCATGTGGGTGCTTCTTGGATTCCAAGTCCTTTGCTTTCTGCTGAAGGTGACACATTCTTCCAGCATTTCCAGAAAACATAACAACCAGTGAGAATGTTTCCTTTTTTCTCTTTACATAACTAACATATACACCCATTCTCACTGAATCTATTCTTAAGCTTTTTGTTTGTTACATATGCAATTCCCATTCACACCCTTTTGCCACTTCTTTCTCTTGACCATTCTTCTATATTTTTCTGTGGCAGTTCTTGATTTCGTTACTACTAGTGCTTCTTTTTGTTTTTGAAAATGTTGTTACATATATTAACTGTTTTATCCTTAGCTCCATTTCTGGTGGTGTGTTTAGACCCGGCATTCAATGATGATGTTATGGGTTTAATTGTTTTCAAAGCTGGATTTACTGACCTTAATTCAAAGCTTACATCTTGGACAGAAGATGATGCTACTCCTTGTAATTGGGTTGGTATAAAATGTGATCCTCAGTCCAATAGAGTTTCTGAGATTTTGCTTGATAATCTCTCTCTTTCTGGCCATATAGGGAGAAGCCTGTTGAGGTTACAGTTCTTGAGGGTTTTATCTTTGTCTAAGAACAACTTTACAGGCAATATTAATCCCATTCTTGCCCAAATACCTAGTTTAAGGGTTATTGATTTGAGTGAGAATAGTTTATCAGGGTCAATACCTGATGAATTTTTTAGACAATGTGGGTCTTTACAAGCTGTTTCCTTTGCCAAGAACAATCTCACTGGCCAAATCCCTGATTCTTTAACCTCTTGCTCAACATTGCAAAGGGTTAACTTTTCATCGAACGGGCTTTCAGGTCAGTTTCCCTCGGCGTTATGGTCCCTAACCTCTCTTCGATCCCTTGATGTTTCTGATAATTTATTGGAGGGTGAGATTCCTAAAGCAGTTGAGGGTTTATATTCTTTGAGGTCAATTAATCTAAAGAAAAACATGTTTACTGGTTGGCTGCCTGAAAATATTGGCAACTGTGTGCAGTTGAAGTCAATTGAGATCAGTGAGAATTTGCTTAGTGGGGGTCTTCCTGAATCTATGCGAAGACTTGGTTTATGTACCACTGTAGACTTAAGATCAAATGCATTCAATGGGGAGATTCCAGATTGGATAGCAGAGATGAAAAGCGTAAAGGTTTTGGATCTCTCTGCAAATAATCTTTCTGGTAGGATTCCAAGCTCGTTGGGAGATCTTCCGTTGCTAAAGGAACTCAATCTGTCAAACAATCAGTTCGTTGGAAGCTTGCCTCGGTCCTTGATGAAGTGCATTGACCTTGTAATCTTGGACATTGGAAACAACTACTTGACTGGTAACCTTCCTTCTTGGACTTTCAAATTGGGAGTAAAGATCATTTCCCTTTCCGGGAATAGGTTTACAGGACATATAGATTATCCGGCGATATCCATGGCTGCCTACTATCGAAACCTTCAAGTTTTGGATTTGTCTTGCAATGCATTATCTGGTGAAATACCGTCTGCCATTTGGAATATCAGTAGCTTGCAGGTCTTGAATATTTCCAGGAACTTTTTGTCTGGTACTATCCCAGAAACTGTAGGTAAACTAAACGCAACCCGAATTATAGATTTAAGTTACAATCAACTAAACGGAAGCATTCCCCGTGAAATTGGGAGCGCTGATTCATTGTTGGAACTGAAGCTGAGAGAAAATCATCTGAGTGGTACAATTCCTGCAGATATCGCAAATTGCTCCGCTCTAAGTTCATTGTAAGTTTTCTACCACTTCCATCTCATTTTTTCTTAAATGTATTAACTTTTGTTTTCTTAACCACTATTACACCAAGGGCTTAGTTATATACATCATGTTGTTTGCAATTGCTATGGCTGTGTTGATTCTAAGAGTCGCCTGTTCTGCGTCTTTGATTATGTAGGGACCTGTCACACAACAACCTCAGTGGCCCTATCCCTCCAGAGATTGCTAAGTTGATCATTCTTGAAGTGGTGGATTTATCCTTTAACCAATTTTCTGGAAGCTTGCCTAAAGAACTAACCAATCTTACCCACCTTGCCACATTTAATGTCTCCCACAACCATCTCCATGGTGAACTTCCAGTAGGTGGTTTTTTCAACACCATTTCTCCCTCATCTGTTGTGGGTAATCCATCCCTATGTGGTTCTGTTCTCAACCACTCCTGTCCTGCTGTCCATCCCAAGCCTCTTGTACTAAACCCTAATTCATCCGACTCTGATCATGGTTCTGTTACTTCGCTTGGTCGTAAGAGAATCATGCTAAGTATATCATCTCTCATTGCCATTGGAGCAGCAGTATTCATAGCTCTTGGAGTAGTGATTGTCTCTATTCTCAATCTGCATGTACGCTCTTCTATGGCACTCTCCGCTGCAACTTTCACCTTATCTGGTGGCGATGACTTTAGCCCTTCACACAGTACAGAAGCCAACCTCGGCAAGCTTGTTATGTTTTCTGGTGATGCAGATTTTGTTGCTGGAACTCAAGCGCTGCTCAACAAGGATAATGAAATTGGACGTGGTGGTTTTGGATTCGTCTACAAGACAGAACTTGGAGATGGACGTTCTGTTGCCATCAAGAAGCTCAACATTACAAGTTTGATCAAGTCCCAAGAAGATTTTGAGAGGGAAATGAAAAGTCTCGGAAGCATCAGGCACCAGAACCTGGTGGCACTTGAAGGTTATTATTGGACACCTTCTCTTCAGCTCCTGATTAATGAATATGTATCTGGAGGAAGCTTGTACAAATTACTCCACGAGCAAAGTTCCTCAAGGAAGAGTCTCTCTTGGCAGCAAAGATTCAAAATTATTCTTGATACTGCCAAAGGCTTAGCCTATCTGCACCAGGTGAACATTATTCACTACAATATGAAGTCAACCAATGTCCTCATAGATGATAATTCTGCCAACACGAAAGTTGGAGATTTTGGTTTAGCTCGTTTATTACCCGTCTTGGATCGTTACATCTTGAGCAGCAAGATTCAGAGTGCACTTGGATACATGGCTCCTGAATTTGCATGCCAGACGGTGAAGATAACTGAGAAATGTGATGTCTATGGATTTGGCATCTTGACTCTTGAGGTGGTGACAGGGAAAAGACCCGTGGAGTACATGGAAGACGATGTGATTGTATTATGTGATAAGGTGCGGGGAGCACTGGAAGAAGGCAGGATAGAAGAATGCATTGACGAACGGCTCCAAGGTAACTTCCCTGTCGAAGAGGCAATTCCAGTTGTGAAACTTGGTTTAATATGTGCATCTCAAGTTCCATCCAATCGACCAGACATGGAAGAGGTGATCAAAATTTTGGAGCTTATCCGTTGTCCATCAGAAAGTCCAGAGGAAATAGAGTAATGGTTATAAGGTGTTTGGAAACCAAGATTATAGAGAATGAGTTTTGTGGTGAACAGGAATTCAGTTTGTTCGTTCATAGTTCAGAGGAAATACAGTTGGAGAAGGTCACTATCCTCTTGTTATTTTGCCATATCCAAATATGTATCCCATTTGTTAAATCTTTTTGTGTTGTTATTTAAATAACTGGATTCCTCTTCACCAGCTCCAGTTTGGGGCCCTTGTTAGATTTTGATAGACTGGCATTGTCTTTATGTTAGTATTGAGACATCCAACTTCTGTTGCCTTGTGCTTGTTTGACGTTGTTGTCCATACAAAGCTGAAAAATACATCCTTTTGTATTTTCACAGCAGAAGCCTTTTTTAAAAGCCCCACATGGATATAAAATGAGAACATCAAAGTAGGCCACCATTCAGTGGCATTTCATATTCTTTTTAACACATTGGATATACTTTTATCATTCTGTTAACACATCCAGCATTTTAGTAACTCAACCAAGTTTAGATAATGCTACTGAGCAGTAACCTACCATAAAAAAACTATGCACTTTGTGCTTTTCAAGAGTTAACTATCAGAATGTGAACCATTAACTGTAAATTAAAAAAAAAAACCGTCCGGTGCAGTAATGTTTATATTTACAAACAAAAGAATGTTATAAGTATTGCTAGTAGTTTAAAATCACAAAATTGTCAGCATTCAGTTTAGTGAGACACCTAGAGATTGGGAGTTGGAGAAAAAAAAACCCTTTCTTGAATAATGAGAAAGAATCCATTCACTACCACACTTCTGTTAAAGTAGGAGAGGTTGGTGAAATATTAATGCTTCAATGTCAAGTCTTACTACAATGAATTAAAGACTAGATGTGGACGTAATGATTTTAAAGACCACTGCAAGATAGAGGGGGACCTTAACTGCACTTGTCCCATGTGCATGAAAATGGGTTGCTATCATGCCAAGCTTTAACAATAAAGAGATTTGTATTTTTAAATGTAAAAGTGGAATTTAAACGCAACAATAATGATGAATATACTTGAATCTCTCTCAAACATTATGTCTATTCAGGGTCATTCACTCCATTAGTATACAGTGGTTTAATCATAATTTGACAGTAGTAACATTAGCCCTAAACTTATTATCACTCTCTTCTACTTTATCCAAATTCAGGACCGTCAAAATATTAAGGGGGAAAATTAAAGTTTGAGGCAAGGACAATTGATGTTGCTTGTTGTACAAGTCTAACAAACAATATTATTTGTGCAAGTTCAAATGACTATTGAAGCACTTGTTCTGCCATATTTGGTCCTAGTTAACCATTATACCTAAACAAGAAATTGTACTAACGGCCATCATTAACCATTATAGCAGAGCCTACCACCATTGTTCTATTCAATGTTATAAAAGGCAGGGGTGTGAGAAGAAAGGTGAATAAAGAGTTCTCGTCCAGTCAAGTTTGAATAAAGAATCTAAATAGAAAGAACCGGGGAGCAAAAGTCGAATCAGTTTCTCATTTTTCTAAAATTGACTTGGCCGGTTGTTGCTCCAACACCTGGGTATTAACAGCCGTTTCCTGCTGTTGTTAGGCGTAAGCCCCATAGATCTTTAATTTTTTAATTTATAATATTATAAAATAATATAATAACAAGAAAAAATATTAATAGTCTTACAAAATTAGACACATGATTAAAGAAACTCAAAGAAATTAAACTTCTAACATGAATTTACAAGTATAAATAATGCAATGATATAAAAGCTACTATTATGAGATGCAAATCAACTTAAACATCTTAACTTTCAAATAATAAAGGAATCGCAACTTCTTAAAATATATTACTATCATACTTTGCAATTTACCTCCCTAAAAAAATAAGTAATAAACTTTATTAGTATTATAATTAAAACATCACTCCTTCATGAATAAAATAAAATTACTTTTAAATAGAAAAATAATAAAATATACTAATAATTTTGAGACATAGGATAAAAATATGAAGACCAATTACAAGTGAAGATGTAAAATTCGGCTATGTATTCTTAAAAGAAATATCAAGTGATATTCACGCTCACAATGTTGTCAAATAGTAAATATGCAATACTACGCCTTGTTATTTGAGTTACTCTCAATCTTCTTAGTTCTATACATAAAAAAATTTATTAAGCATCTCTCATTTATACAAGAATTATGAGGGTCAACAATATTAATTAAGGAATTTGACACATAATTTGTGTAAGACCTATTAGGCGAGTCCCGAGTGTTGGGCGTTAGACGTGTATAGGGCATAAGTAGGGTGCTTAGGGCGTAAGCCTCACAGAACTAAGCCTCACACGTGATCCCCGAGGCGTTTTGCCAGTGTCCCGCCCAGGAGCGAGCTCTGAGACGAGTCCAAAAACTGCCTTTTAAAATATTGATTTTATTCATAATAATTCATGTCTAATTTACTCCTTGGATCGATTATAATGCAAGAAATACAGCTCTTGCATGCTTCGGAAATTTAAAATAATATACTATCATGAGACCTACCATGATCAGGGGACTCAATTATGAAAAACAGATGAGTAATTTCCTAGTGTTTCGAAAACATTTGAACTAAACAACATGTCTTTTAAGGCGTGAAACACTATTACATGAGAGTAAAGAAAGGTATCTTGGACAGTGATCCAAGTGTATAGAGCAACAAGAATTTTTTTCTTTCATTTCTTTCTCTTTTGGGGTTTTCACTTTATCAGGACCCAATGATGAGCTCCATGTTAAACTTTCACTAATCTGCTAGTGCTATCTTGCTTTATTAAAGATTTTTCATGAGTGGGGACAAAGCTTCTATAACCATCAATCTGTTTGTTCATATCATGGGAATAAAGTGGACTTGGCCATACGTAACCAATACAAAAGTAAAAAAGGAATGAGAGCTTTGGCAACTTTTACAACCAAAAGCTTAGAAGAGTGCAATATTTCCACCTGTTATTAGAAGTGTTACTCCACTTACTAGGAGAAGAAGAAGATTGTACTAAAAGACTCCAATTTTCAACTCAAATTTTAGCTTTCCCAACATAATGATGAAATTGAATGGTACAAAGAAGACCAGCATGTTCTGCATCTGTATAAATTAGTTATGTGTTCCCTGATCTGTAATACAAACTTTAACAAGTTTGGTGTATGAATCAATAGCTAACTATGGTCCAAGTCAACCTGAAAAAGAAAAACATATCTAGTTTTGCTCAAAAACAGATAAGAACTCGTACAAAAGGGAGTCAATTAAGAGTGTCAAAAGCAGATGAAAGATGGTACAAAAGGGACTCAATTAAGAGTGACAAAATCAATTTAACCTAGATTGATTGACAACCTCCAATTTGTTTTTCACTATTCATCCTTAAAATTATCTAAAGGTTGCATTCCATTTTAAATTTATTCCTCCAAGTATAAACACCATTTGTCGTAAATAAAAGATTCGTCTTTACTACTAAATCTTAGGCTTTCATGGATCAATCAAAGAAAAGCTACTCCACGACTTACTATCACTGTGAACTTCCTTAAGAATTAAAACAACAAATTTTGAGACCACATTTTCACGAGGGTTCCTATCCATTTGAACATGATGGGATCAGAATCACACTATTCACAGAGAGAAGAATTTACTTTCCGCCGCCCATGTTGCTAGAACTAGTATTGCTAGAGAGTACAACAACATACCCAGTGAAATCTTACACCGTGTGATCTGGGGAGGATAGAGTGTACGCAGACCTTACCTCTACCTTGATAGGTAGAGCGATTGTTTCCGAGAGACCCTCAGCTCAAGACAAAGCACAAGCACAAGCAAAGTAAGACAAACAAAGCGACTAAACTATGATAGCGAATTCTGAAAAAGAAGCAATAATGCAAGTAAATAAGATAAACAGAATACACATAGCAACATAAATCAAACGACAGGGGACTATAAAGCAATATTGTGCCTACTAGTATGATAAGCTAAGCGGGCCTACAATAATAACACTACAGCTATCAGTTTGTAAGCATAGGTAGAACTACGCTGGACTACCTACTACTCTTCTACCAAGAATAAATGCTGAGAATATATAAACTGAATTATATGTTGAAATTCATATATTAGCCTTCAAAGTTCTCTGATTGAAAAAAAGAAGAAAAAAGCGTCTCAAGAAAGAAAGCGAAGAAAGACTTTCACTAGAGCAAGTAGGTATAATTTGTTATATTTCACTTCAAAGGATCATTCAGCACCGTGTACAAAAATCGTCCAAACAATGAATATACATATGTAACAACATATTGTAGCAGCTAAGCCAAGAACTACTGTCAAAAGAATGCTAAGAGAAAGAATATCCAAATTTGTAAAAGACAATCTGAATATTTAAATTACAAAAAGGTCTTTACACGTTTAGCTCTTCCGTGGTGTATGTACCTCTTGTCATACAGAACTTTTCTTATTTCTCTCGCATATTCTATACTAATCATCCCAGTCATTTTCCCATCCATCCTTTTTAGAAAACCTACACGTGAGGCCATTAGCAGAGATGTTCCCATAGGTATGTCCATCTGGTGACTTCACTGCATTCTCCTCATCCCAATCGTCATCCCAATCCTGATCCCAACCATCTGTTGTAACAACATTTGTAGCTGAAGCAAATTCCGGGACCCATCTCTAACTCCTGATATGGAACTTCATCTTGATGTCTCTTCTTCCTTAGCTTGCAGCAAGCCCATGTCCCGCCAAAAAGTAGGGCTAGAAGGAAAAGGAAATATGCACCATAGATGGGGGTCACCCGCTTAGAATAAAGAGACATCTGCTGCAGAATGTTCTCCACAGAAACACGCCGGTCCAATTGAAGCCTGCAACTACTATCTCCAGCATTCAGCACTATTTCAGCACCTTTGCCCAAGATTGATGAAATATCGATCTACCATAGCAGATTTGTAATATTAGAACGAACGTCCAGCATAGCATAACTTGGAAAAGTAAGCAGCCTTGTGCTTGCAGAAAATTGAAAAATTACGAGTGAAATACACATTGGGACGTCTGCGGCTGTGGTTGGAGAAAAAGTAACTATCTGAAAGCATTTGGTAAACAATTCCAAGTGCCAAAGGTGCATAGCGATTTTGCATGAGAATCTTGCCAAAGTGGAAACTTCTGAGATTTTAGAACTTCATTTCCACCCAATCTTTTAAGCACTGAGATGTAACTAAGACCCGTTCTTTTAAGCACTGGAATACACTAAGTTAAACCTAGTGTCTGTTAATTCAAATTATAGATCTCCTTAATTTTATTTATGTTAGCACCAGTAGTGCTTATACAGTATTAATATAAATTCTTAATCAAGTGTGTCGTACAGGCTCTTTTTATGGATAGATTGGCCACACCTCAGACGTCTTATGAAATGGTGTTTTTATGGAAGTGCTATTATGAAAAAAGCCTCTGAGAAGCTAGGATATTCTCCAAGACCCCCCTTTAAGAGTAGCACAAGGCAGCCAAAAGAATTGGAAAAAATAGAAGCCAAAAGAATGATGCTCTTTAATCTTATATTCCCTAATACTTCTTAACGGTCCATTGTTAGTTTTATACAGATCTAAAAAAGAATGACATCATTGAATCAAGAAACTGCTCCATCTCGTTATACTATCAAACAGTCAGGGATGCCTTCATGATAGTGAAAAAAGTATTTATAATAAAAAAGCCCGTGAGATTTTCAAGGGTGAAAGGTGGGGAAGATCACAGAGGAAAGTTCAATTTTAGAAGCTTGCTCAAATGCATATGCACGTTATTGTATGATCTAAAACACTTGATCTTTTTTATTTTGTCCACAAAAATCAGTTTATATGGCAGACAATAGGCAGTTTCTAGTATATAGAATTTTCTAGGTGAAATCAGGTCAGGTATTTCAGATCAAAGAGATGAGATTATTCGTTTTGGTGGAAAGAACTTTTTCGTTATGACCGAGAAATCAATCTGCGTAGGACCAATTGTAACCTTCAAAATTCTGGGATAATGAGCCCACGCCCTTCTCCACTTAAATACCATGCTTAGTTCACATGGGGCAGGGTCACAAGTCCGTCAACCTTTGCCACTTGAACTAAGCCGAGGGAGGGAGGATTATTACCACAAATCCACTTCTTTCAAGTCGATGCTAAATCCTACTAAATAAAGATATGCACTTCAAGTTTCACATTTTTTTCTTTTGTTTAAAAGAAAGTTTGCACATGTTAAGGTGTATGACCATCTCATATAAAAGCTTAAATTGTTACAGAGAGCTTACTTTTATTTACTTAATTATGTCTTCAACAAGCTCTCTGACCTCACATGTAGGTTTGATTCTGTTTTATGAGACAAGCAAGTGGAAATTGTTTTCATTGTAAGTGGCAGTGAGATTCGAATTGAATCTCTACCTGCTCTGATATCATATTGAAAAATGTGAACACCTAATCTAAAAGTTTATGCTATTAGAGAAAGCACACTTTCATTTACTTAATTATGTCTTCAACACCACATTTCTTCAATACACTAATTTATGACAAAGCCGAGTATACAAAGAATCTTTTTTTTTAAACTGGTAATTGTTACAAAGAATCTTTTTTTAGATCAAATAAATGTATTTTTATTCATAAAAATGGCCAAACTGGGAATATACAAGTGGTATACCAACAACATACCCAGTGAAAATCCCACAACGTGGGGTCTGGGGAGGGTCGAGTGTACGCAGACCTTACCTCTACCTTGATAGGTAGAAAGGTTGTTTCGAAAGACCCCGACTCAAGAAAAAGCATAAGCACAAGCAAGCAAGAGAAACGGTCAGACCCGGACAAAAAATCTAACGCAGTATGAAAATGATTGTACCAAAAGCAAATAAGTCATGATAAAGCATTCTGAAAAAAGAAGCAGTAACTAACGTAGGATATAAGATAAATAAAGTACACGAAAGAACATACAGCAACAGAAATCAAACAACAGGTGATTGTAAAGCAATACTGCACCTACTAGTATGATAGACTAAGCAGGGCTACAATAATAACACTACAACTACCAGTAAGTAGGACTACGTTCAATTACCTACTACCCTAATTCGTGCCCTCCACAACCCCCTATCTAACGTCATGTCCTCAGTAAGTTGCACATGCGCCATATCACGTCTAATCACATCTCCCCAATACCTCTTCGACCTACCTCTACCCCTCCTGAACCCGTCCTTAGTCAACCTCTCACACCTCCGCACTGGGGCATTTGTGTCTCTCCTCTGCACATGCCCAAACCATCTCAACCGCGCTTTCCGCATCTTATCCTCCACCGAGGCCACTCTCACTCTGTCCTGGATATCATCATTTCTAATCATATACCTCCTTGTATGCCCACACGTCCATCTCAACATCCTCATCTCCGCAACTTTCATCTTTTGGATGTGCGAAGTCTTGACTGGCCAACACTCCACCCCATACAACATAGTCGGTCTCACCATCACCCTATAAAACTTGCCTTTAAGTTTTTGTGACACATTTTTATCGCACAAGACACCATATGTGAGCCTCCATTTCATCCACCATGCACCAATACGATGTGTGACATCGTCATCAATCTCTTCATTCTCTTGGATAATAGACCTGAGATACTTGAAGCTACTTTTCTTTGGAATGACCTGATTACCAAGCCTCACCTCCACGTCTGTCTCATGGTCGCTCCCGTTACTGAACTTGCACTCCAAGTATTTTGTCTGCCTGAACCCTTTAAACTCCAGAGTCCGTCTCCAAACCTCCAGCTTAGCGTTCACTCCGCTGCGAGTCTCATCAATCAGGACTATGCCGTCCGCGAATAACATACACCATGGCACCTCCCCTTGAATTTATCGCATCAGTCCATCCATCACCAAGGAAAATAAGAATGGGCTAAGGGTTGATCCCTGGTGCAGCCCCATCATCACTCAAAAGTGCTTCGAGTCTTCTCTTACCGTCTGTACCCTAGTGTACGCCACAGGTACACCTCTAACCTCCAAACATCTCCATAGAACCTCCATAGGGACTTTGTCGTATGCCTTCTCGAGGTCGATGGAAACCATATGTAAGTCTCTTCCTCTCCCTATAATATTCTACTAACCTCCTAATAAGATAAATGGCTTCTGTAGTCGAATATCTCGGCATGAATCCAAATTGGTTCTCGAAAATAGACACACCTCTCCTCACCCTCATCTTCACGACCCTTTCCCTCATAGTGTGGCTTAGCGGCTTGATATCCCTATAATTGTTGCAACTCTGGATGTCATATTTGTTCTTGAACAAAGGAATCATTGTACTCCACCCCATTCTTCGGGCATTCTTGTCGTCTTAAAAATGTCAGGAAACAACTCAGTCAGCCACTCCAAATCTGTCTTGTCTGCGCTCTTCCAAAATTCAACTGGATCTCATCAGGCCCGATCGCTCGTCCCCTACACATCCTGCGAACAACACCCTTAACCTCCTCAACCTTAATACTTCTACAATATCCAAAATTCCGGTACCTTCCGGATTGCTCCAGATCTCCCAACATAATATCTTTATCTCCTTCTTCGTTCAAGAGTTTATGGAAGTAAGACTGCCACCTCCGTCTAATACGCGCGTCCTCCACCAGTACTTTGTCGTCCTCGTCCTTGATGCACCTCACGTGATCCAAGTCATGGGTCCTCCTCTCTCTTGCCTTGGCTAGTCTGTACAACTTCTTATCCCCGCCTTTTTCCTCTAATTCCACATACATGCATTCAAAAGATGTCATTTTCGTTGTCGTAACCGCTAGTTTTGCCTCCTTCCTCGCCATCTTATATAATTCCCTATTCGTCCACTTCTCCACCTCATCCTTGCTTTTTACCAATTTCGCATACGCCACTTTCTTCGCCTCTACCTTCTCTTGAACTTTACCATTCCACCACCAGTCCCCTCGCCCACACTTTTGTCTCTCCTTGTTCCTATTTTCTCTTACCACTTTTTGGGAGGTGAGGAGTTGGGATGGGGGAGCACGGTCCTATCAGACAGCAAGAAAGATGCTCGAATTCAAACTTTAATGTATTAGAACTGTATCTTCAGATCTTATAAGCCATAATGGTTAGATCTTCTGTTCTTTCAATAAATAATCCTAGACAAAATACTATATTCAATTGCCTAATACTAATATTTCATGTATTCTTTTTTTCTCAGAAATAATGTCTCTCACAAGGAAATGAAAAATTCTCAAACGTATCAGGAGGAAACCTTTTTCTGGGAATAACTACAGCAAGTACCGCCAAGCTCCAATGGATAATATTAGGTGCAAGCTTCAAATATTGCCCTATTGAAACATTAGATAGTGGTGATCAGTACGATGTCACTCTAGGTTTCTTATACCTCTATGTAGCAAAATATCAGGCTCTAAACTCTTTAGGTTAAAACAAGTGGCAATCAGTAATCAGTTACCAATCCAGTACATATCAATTGGTTTACCAGTACCATAACAGTTTGGTAAAATTTCTAATCCACTGAAACATATGAGTCTGATCAGTGAAAAGGTTTACCATTCTGGCGCCCCTGAATGCATGCAAACAGTGTTTGTTCAATCCTGCATATTTTTGTAGCTTCCTGACAGCTCTCATTGGTTTTTACTTCTGAGTTTATTGTGTCATCTATGTTCTTCTTTTCTTCATTCTCCTTCTTCTCAACAGGTGGACGGCTTTCAGCAGTCACATTGTTATCATTTTTAGAGCCATCCGGACCCAATTTTGGTGAGTCATTGCTTCCCTGAGGCTGAGGATCTTTTAGGCTTCTCTTTGTCATCTTTAGAGTGCTCACCATTCACTGCAGTGAAATTTTTTTCCTTTGAATCGAGCTTTGTTGGATCATTGCTTCCTCGAGGATCTTTAGTCTGTTCACTTTCAACTTTTGAACTTCCATCATTGACTTTAGTTGAATTCTGGTCCATCGAATCTGTAGGTGCATCACTGCTTACTTGAGGATCTTCAGGCTTTTGTTTTTCAGTTTTTGAGCTCCCATCATTGACTATAGTTGAATTTAGTTCCTCTGGACTGGTTTTTGGTGGATCAATGTTTTCCTTAGAAATTTCAGGCTTATCTTTTCCGATTCCAGACTTCTTATCATTAACTGTTCTGGCATTGACTTCCTTTTCACCCTCAACTGGAGTATTTAATAAATTAATACAGAAATCTAGATAAAAATCAGTCATAGGTAAATTTCATTGGGAAAAAACAAGAGATAACGGTCAAAAACACAGCTGAAGGACCATTTCTTTGCGAGTTTCCTACCTGAACCATCAGGTGTTTGCATTTCCTACATGAACTATCACCAACTTTTTATCAAAACACACACTGTTATGTGGACGAAATTTTATGGGCAAATTAAGTTGTCATGCGCCTTTTGGCGATTGTTTTCAAACACTTGGTCTAGTGTGTTGTGATAAATAGTTTGTGATCGTTCAAATAGGAAACTCGCAAAAAAGTGATACTTCAGTTGTGTTTTTGACCATTATCTCAAAAAATAAACTACGGTACATATAGATGTATCTATATCACCTAATCACCAACACATACAAAGTTTATTTCTAACTATTAACTGCATCGAACAAACGAATTACAGCACATGTAGATGTATCTACATCACCAATTCACTATACCATATAACTAAACAATTCACTGTTAGCTAATAATTCCATCTAAAATCACAAACACATACATAAAAAATGCAATCTACCTGTTGAGAAGAAGAATTGGTGCTTTGTGTAGGAACCAAATCAACTAACTTCCTGGAATTAAATAGTTTAGCGTTTTGATGAAACGATTAAGAATGTGAAAATTATCGATAATACTCTACTTCTGCCCATTCCACAGCTATATTTTGTTGGATCAAATCTTTAAAAAATGTCATTTTTAGCACTAAAGTTGATGAAATTGCAAGTGCCAACAGAAAGCTTATTGATCGAACTGCCAGCGAAGTTAATCGATTGTTAAGATTCTATCTAGGGTTTGTAGGAGGAGGGAGAAGATGTGAAAAATTAGAGAAATCCGAGGGTCTTTTCGTCGTTTTGACTTGTGCGTGTGGCATCAAATATTAATCCGAGAGATCTTTGTGCTGCAAAGATTCAAACAATTTAAAAAATTATTATGGGGTTAATAGTAGGGCTGTGCATAAATGTCGAAAACCCAAAAACTGGATCGAATCAAATTAATTTGATAGTAATATTTGCTCATTTTAATATTTGCTCCTTGTAGTAACTTACTAATGTAGTATATTCTAGTTATGATGTAAATAAACTTGAAAAAATTAATATTAATATTTGAAATTCAATATTGTCTACTCATGATTCTTAATCCGTACATCATATCTTCTTATTCATGTGAATGAGTCGTACGAAAACCACATCTTTTGTAATATCAAACATTTCGGACTCCTATGTATTTTGCCTTTAAGCTATTTTCCGTTCAAAACTATCGTGAGCAGTTTATGCCCGCTGTGTCTAACTTCATTACATGTTATCTTGTAAGGTCTTAAATATAAGCTATCATCCTCATACGTATAGCTCCACGGCCAAAATCAAAATAGACTTATTTCGTATTTGGTGTTGGTTTCGGTTCTTCAATACTTCAATTTAACCGAATATTTAATATACTCAGGTCTTCAGCCTTCAGATTCATGCCCACTTATCTTTAAGCCCAAAAAATAACCCAACTACTCTTATTTTTAATTTAATAAATAACAAGCCCTAGTTTTTGCTTTTGTATCCGTAGTTCAGTCTTCAGTCTTCACACTTCACAGACCGGCGGCGGCGACTTCATCTGTTCCTCACTTCCGGCAACTACACTTCGACGTTGTTTTGCTGCTGCTGGCTGCTTCTACTGGTTTTTATGTTGCTGGTGCTATCTGCTAGTGTTTATTTGAGCAGCAACATAAAAATGGGCTACTGATTTGTATATTGTTGTTGTTCCTTCTCTATTTTCCATACCTCTTAGATTTACTTTTAACCCTTTCTTTCTCTCTCGAAGAGGGGTTTCAACATCTTGGGTTTAGTTTAATTTTTATTTTACATTTTCTATCATATTTTATTGGGTGCTAGATCGATCTTGGCTTTGTCCTATTCTTGTAATGCAATCATTTGAAGCTTCTTAATAGATCAATATCTAATGAGGTTCCATTAGATTTCTTGTTTTTTTTTCTTAGTTCAGTTTCTTTCTGAGGAGTTTGTTGTGCAAAATTGAATTTTTGAACAGAAGACTTTGGTATAGTAAATTCAGAAACTTTGGATTTTTTTTCTTACACCCAATTATTTATTATAAATTGAAAATGATGTTGATATTGGTGAGTAGTAGTGGATCGGATTCTACTAGATTCGGATTCAGATCTGTTTTTCATACTTGGATCCAGATTCGAATTCAGATCCATCGGGTCCATAAAAATCATATTCAAATCTGGATCCATTGGATCTACCGGATCCACGGATCGGATCTGAATCCACATTCTTAAGTGCATTTTTGTCGCAATAATTTGCATGCTGCACATGGAGAATTGGACGATGACATCTTTGGCCTCCATATATTGCTGTAGACAAATGAATGTCTCCTTAATTCTATAACATCAACAAAAAAATCAGAAAGCCTCATAAAATGATAATGACCTAATTAAATCTGAGAAACATGTACATATACTTGTAACAAAATGTATTTTTCAGTATGATAGATAGAAAATTAAACAAGTAAATAAGAGATAATTTGAGTATGTTAAAGAATGCATGGTACTTAAAGAAGATGTTTCATTTAACCATTTTGGAGTAGAAAGGTATTAAAGTCATATTGAAGCAAACATGAAAAGTAAATATATTACGGCACTAATTTATATCTATAGAATAAATTAAGAGATCTGTTAATTTATTTATTCAAGAAAATTAAGAGGTGTGAGAATGGAAGTTGAGGGTGATTAGCGGAGTAATAAAATTGTTGTTCCAGCCAATTCATCCTAAAATTTTCAATATCCATTACTCTAAACCTGAATGTAAAATATATAAATTATGAATTTTTTTAAGAAAATACTTATAAAATTACATTATAGGTTATGTATATATTTAATAAAGAACGTATCCACTGGACCGGATACGGATCTCAAACACAAGATCCATATCCAGATCCGATCCGTCAGAAACGGATTCGGGACCGATCCGAATCCATCGAGTCCAAATTTTGAAGATTCATATCCTATAAAAACGGATCTGGATCCACCGGGTCCATGATCCACTGCCATCTCTAGTGAGTATGGTGTGATGTTTCAATTTAATGTAACAGTGCACTTGAAAAAAATCATAAAATAGCTCATTTTTAATTAAAAAGAAAGTCCATTTTACAGCAGAAAATAGCCCATCCATGTTAAAAAAACCAAACTAGAAAAATTGAAATCGAACTTCAAAAAACCGAACCGAACTAATTCGGTTCGATGTTCGGTGTCCACTTTTAAAAAATTGAAATTAAAAAACTGTATCGAAGCTTGAAAAAATAGATCTGAAGAACCGAACGCCCACCCCTACCTTTTAGGAGTAGTTTGGTCACTTGGAATTAAAGATAATAATTTCGGCCATATAATTTTTTCCCGGTATAACCAAAAACAAAAGAAAACGAGTTGCCATTTCCTAGTCGGTGATTCGTCAATTAATTACACTTAATTCTTTGTGGGTCTTTTTCATTTCACTTTTTTTTTTCTTTTTTTTTCCTCATCTTTCTTCTCCGAGAAGATGCGCTCAAAGATAGCTTCTTCTCATAACTTGTTTAAGTAACTTATCTTACAAAAGATCTTATGATTTGTGAATAAATTATATCGAAATTATAATATGAGAAGTATAATATATCAAATAATGAGAGATTATTTAGCAGATATACTTTTATCGATAGATGCTTGATTCATTGGACTAAAAATAAGATTTATGATAAAATGTTTAGGTTAACCAAGATAAACTTAGATAAATAATTATTATAGTTTAACCTTTATTTGACTAAAATACTGGGAGAAAAGACTTATGGAGAATGAAAAATAAGTCTTTTATTGTTTTTATCTTGAAATTAGTAATCTCAAAATTGTTATCCCACATAGAGTGCGGTATAAAAATAATATCACAACTATGGTATAAACAATTTCAAGATTACTAATTTCAAAATTAAAAATTCTACTAATGTCAAGTATAGTTGATAGTCTAATGCAAAATATATTTGCTAGACTTGATATTTGTTTCACGATTGACTTTTAAGCAATTATAAAATCAACTTAAATCCAGCACATTGAAAAACAGTTAAAACTAATCATGAGGTACCATATGGGAATTTTTTATTATGCGTTTTGTGATAAGGGCATGACATGAAATTGAGGGGATACGCTGATCCTTCTTGTGCAGAAGAATATGGATAAGAGTAGGTACACCTCCGAACGTGTTCTATGCTCAATAATGACGACATATCATAGAGCAATGAAACACAATCATGTGTAGCTTCATCCATGATGGAAGTTGAGTTTATATATATGTCCTCAGTAACGCAAATGGTTGTTTGGTTAAAAGGGGTCTTGGACCATTCGTTGGTGTTGCAGTTAATATTGGTTTAGTGACAGTCAAATTGCTGTTTTGAGCACCAAGGACCTAAATATCTTTTTTTAAATCTAGCACATTGACATTAAATCCAATTATATAAATAATATAGTTGCACGCAAAGTACATCTGCACAAACAGTTGCAATGACCTAGATCAGTTCATTTTCCAACATCACATTTATTAGGCACATACACTCCATGACCACATAAGCATGGAAGGCAGTCCAAGATGATGAAGATTGAAGATTGAAAGCTTTACAAATATCTAGTTATCACTTAGGATACATTGTAAAAGAACGGATTCTTATTTATAAACAAACTCAGTCCTATTAGAAGGCATTGAAAATAAGAGATATAAGGGAGGAACGAAATAGTTGTCTGGTAGATTGAATGAACGTAGTCCTTAACTCATATCACTGGACACAATTAGGTTCCACATAACTTAGCCGCCTAAGGGGTTGCAAAGAGTGGAAGGTTAGTCCTTAGCAGATTAAGCATTCCATCAAAACTTGTTTAGTCTTGCGACCTATCCATCTAATGAATGAAAGATAAAGTCATATCTATCCAACTCAGTGAGCTTACAAACCTTGTTGTGTTTGAGGGTGAACTATTAATTCTATACGGTTATTCATTCTCCCGAATAGTAAGGTTGTCCATACATCCCCAAACAGAAGTTATAACAATCATGGCATATAAGTCGAAATTGTTCATAACCATTTTCTCATTAATAGAGGTATTTCAAAATCATAAGTTGATTTAGAAATCATGTTCAAATCATTTATTCAGTTTCAAATTCAACAAATGGTTCATAGGGAAAAATCACATTTAGATATCATTACTTTGAAATTAGGTTCAATAATCCTATTCATAGGGTAAAACACATTTACGTACATATATAATATTATGAAACAAAATATGAAGGTTCGATGCGAGCTTGTACCACACGCGCATAAAACCATAGTCAAGTCACCTTTGTAGTCAAAAGTATGTTAAAAAAGACATACCTCAAATTCTGGTAAAATGCCTTAAACATGTCCCACAATGTTCAATTATAGCTCTACAATCAATTATGATGATAACTTTTAGGACTTTCATCAATTTCCATGAATTTTCACCTTTTTTTGAATAAACTAGAGTTCTATGGTAAAATTATGTTATAGACAAATTCAAGAAACCCCCATTTCTATTAATGTCTTTCAGTAAGCTACATGAACCCTAATTAACCCTAGTAGTAATTAATCAAGGGACTTACCTCTCAAAGATTCCCCAATAATCCCCATCAATCGCTCTTGAATTCAGATTCTTGAAATCTAAGGATTTGAATGATGATTATAGTGTTAAACCTTATTAATTTGGCGTAATAATCATAGAAATTGAGTAGGAACTCATCTTAGATGATTTTGAGAAGCTCTAGGGTGTTTTCTCTCTCAAAAGTCGACAAAAACTAAGTGGAACGAAAAATCTGACTAAAATACATTTTTATAGACATTCTGTTAGTTTCGACATGTGATCACCACATACCATTTGTATATGGGACATAAGGTCCGTATATTGGTCGTATGTAAGCTTAAAATGATAGAAATAGGATTGATATACGTCTGACATACGAACCGTATGTTGCACATACGGTCCAACCCAACGTTTCCAACTTCTAGTACTTTCAATAGATGGTGGATATACGATTGATATATAGTGATATACGGTCCGTAAGTGGCTCCGTAAGTCAACTTCAGAGACTTGAAATTTCGTCAACCTTCAGTGATTTTTAGGACCTCACATACGACTCAATATGCGGTCTGCAATGTCAACCGTATTTTCAATTTTCTAAACTTCAATCTTCTATACACTTAATACAAGCTTAGAAATTATCTTTCACACATATTCACATATGAGTTAACATAGCTCAGGTTAACCCATATGAAAATTTATGGTTCAATCTAGCTTGAATTTACAGATTATTACAACCCGACCAAATAGATATTTTCAACATCTCTCACTCACACATAAGGGAGTGCTCAAGCTCTATCAAGCTAAGGAAAACATATTCTTCTTTAACTTCTCTTGCATCATTTCATACAGGATAAATAGGTCGTGCGATCGACATACTATGAGAGCACTTTGCTATACATTTGTTAGGAATATGTAGCCTCTTTCCTCATCATAAAAATCCTCAAGTAGTTCATTATAAGTATGTTTAGTTCCCTAGATCATTTGAATCACATCGATACATCACACTTTGATCTCATGTATCATAGTTTCTTGTGTTCACAATTATGACCCATAAGTCATAACCGGTACTAGCAAACGAAACTAAATGAGATTCCGACAATGATCTTCCTCTTTCTACGTTTCTCAAGTTGTATCCAACTCACTTTTCTTGTCATGCTCTGCCAAATCGAATCTTTCATGATCATTTGGTAGCATGCTAAAATAGTAAATATCGAACCTAGCTTCGAGCCACTGATTAGAGTCATGAGGGTACTCAATAAAGGCTCACACAACAATAAGTTAAGATAAACTTATGTTAACCCTTTTGATCAAAATTTGCACACATCACAAGAAACATGTGCTACAACATTTTCTCATTTTCCAGTGGAACATATGTATTTATCTTATAAGATAATATTGTACAGATGATATTCAAACACCATATGCATCTAAACTGAGTTCTTTGATCTACTCATTAAATATGAACTCACATCTGATTGCTCGAAGTAGACTAGGTGAAACTTATTTCCACCATCAAAATAATGTAATACTTGTGCAATGCTAAAGATTTTTAAGCCACGTGCTCTCAAATCATTCTTATGATAATTTGCTTAAAATTTCATCTCATCTCCCATCCACACTAAATTGACGGAGGCGGTCACCTGTGTGAGAAGACTGACATTTGTCTATTGTTATACCCCGTAGTTTGGACGTTATTTTCATCATGGGTTAACTAACATAAGCTTGACAAGGTTGAGATACCATAACAAGGTTAAAAGGTTTATATGAGTGTTAAGTATGTTTCGTAAGAGTTCGAGGCTAAATAAATCAAATAAAGTAAGTTCGTTGAAATCCGGTGTAAACCGAACAGATTTTTCAGACATGATTTTTGGTTAAATTTGTCGGGGGTATATCTCCTAGTATATAAAGAATTACGGAGCTCATAACCTATCCACATTCAAGTTCAGAGAGTCTACTTTTCAATGCAATTGACAGTTAGTCAATCTAAGAAATACGGAAGATTTGACGAACTGTCGAAAATTATATAGCAGATTTGGCAGATCATCAAGAGTTTGATGGACCGTCAAATGAACCATCAAATTGCGGCGGTGGAAATTTTTTCTCGGGTTATAAGTGGGTCACGCAAATTGAGGCCTCATTTTATCTCAAAAACAGATTCCAAATCCTCTCTAAGGTCCTATAACATCCCGAGATCAAATCCAAGGCTAATTAGGCAAGATTAACGTGATAATCCCCGTGATAATCATATAGATCGTCTTCTCCGTATTGGGTCGATTTTGGAAACCATTGATATTGGGGTAACTTGCTGTTCTAAAGGGATTTAGAGGCATTAAGGTAAGAATTTATCCTCCTCTACTTGTTGTTGTGATTTATTGATGAATTAGAGTAAGTTGTGAAAGAATTTTCGTAATCGAAACTCGTAAACCTATGAAATCATGGTGATATGAGTTGTGGGCTGTTTTACTTGAATTATGAGTTGATATTGATTAGTAAATAAATTGTTGGTATTGTGAAACTTAAAAAGAATGTTTCGGAGGATCGCGAGATCCAATTACATAAGTACCATTTGTTAATGAGTGTATGAACCCTTTGTGTTAAGGTCGTCGATAGGGTGCCTAAGTGAAGTTTCTTTATTGAATATGGATTCAATATTAATATCGACCCTTTGTTGCTATAGATAATCATTCGTAAGGAGCACGAGGGTTCATAGAGCGACTTTTAGCTCAAGGACAAGGTATCTAAGGCTATCACTTTCTTTCAAAAGCATGAAATCCAAATAGTTATCATTTTTGAAGAGAAACGCCAAAATCTTCGTTCTATTGTATATGGGAATCTCTTGACGAGAAGTATTCATTGATTATTCCTATTCTCATAACCTTTGTTGTTGGTTACTGGTTTATCTTATCACAATTCTTCAAAAAGAAGCATTCCACAATGTTAATTGTCTAAGTCGACTAAAAGTCGTTTCAAAAAGTAAAGTCAAGGAGTTTATGAGTTTCAAAAGAGGCAAAATAGCCATTTTATAACAGTACTGTCGATTTCCATTCGTGTTGATATATTTTTCATTGCCATTTGACATCATTCAGACAATCATAATTATATATTTGGATTGGGTTGCACGTTCCACAACATTTACATATATTTGATCGGGTTGCACGTTCCGCAACATATATATATATATTATATCGGGTTGCACGTTCCACAACACATATATACACATTAGATCGAGTTGTACACCACATCAGGTACATAGACTTCGTAGGTTTCCCATGAATCATGACTACTGAGGCGTAGAGGTATTCCTCCCGAAGCGTGTGTGTGTACATTGCATTGCATATCCATACATACACATTAAAGTATACATGAGGGTAGTGACATGTTATACACCTCGCACTATAAGACAAGTGTAGTTTATACAGTAAAGGCATTTCTAGACATGTTGTACTTGAGTTTCAAAGTTTCATTATTCACCTCATATGACATCCAGGTTCCTTATGCTTTCATTTACAACTTATCGCCTTATATTGCGTTTATGCCTTTATTTACATCTTACAAATTCATATTGTTATTCATGTTTTACATACTTGGTACATTATTTCGTACTGACGTCCCTTTTTTTCGGGGGAGCTGCGTATTTATGTCCCAGATTCTGATAGAGACTCTACTAGGCCACCACAGTAGGAGATATCGAGTTCAGCCGTCAGTAAGTAAGCTTCGTCTTTCCCGAAGCTTCCTGGTCAGATATAGAGTATGTTTTGTAGGATTATGTACAGTATGGGTAGGTCGAGGCCCTGTCCCAGTCATATGTCAGTTCAGTTACTCGTAGAGGCTCACAGACTTGTTTTGGAATGTATAGTGATGATGTATAGCCTTGTCGACTAAGTTGTCTTTTGTTGAACTATGTTGTGACCTTGTCGGTCCTATTGTGTATATATGTTGGGTTAATCCCTCTTGTTCAGTGTTGTTGTTGTTATATATTCCAGTACGGCCTTGTCGGCCAAAAGTTCTACTCATACAGAAAATTGGTCATCAGAAACTCAGGCCAATAGGGCACTGGGTGCCGGTCACACCCCCTAGTTTGGGATGTGACATCTACCTAACATATTTTTCAAACATCACAAAATGTACCAAAATATTTCATAATATGAATGTGAAATAAACATTCAAAATAAGAATGTACAAAAAAATCAAATAATAAGTGTATGCAAATCAAACTTATATTGATTTTCCAAAAACAATAATATTTTGTGAATGTCAGAAAAAATAAATCACAAATCAATGACTCTATAGTAAAGCCCACACAATCCTTGAGATCTTGCATTCACAACAAATACATCCTTAAAAATCAGCTGAGTCAAACTCATTCCTATTCGATGAACGATTGAATTTCAAGTTATGAAAATATTACCATAAGTTGACCAACATGGAGTTAGCATTGAAGTAGGAAGAACAAGCCGACGCGCATACAAAGAAATATTAAAGATTCAAGTCAAACAAGAATTGGTTTTCTTATACAATTATGAAACCAATACTTGGTTGGATTCAACAGTTCAAGGACGGAAACTACTTCTATATAAACACAACACTAACAAATTTTGGATCTTAAACACAATCACGATATTCCAACGAGAGGCAGAGTGAGTAGAGTCAACACTTAGTCTCAAGAAGAACTAACTACATAACGACAATGAACTGGAGCTTATGAAGATTTATCATTAAGTTCTTCAGTTGTAGTAGTTAGGTTCTGTTGTGGTTTCAGCTATTTTACTTTTCCTAGAATTATGTAATATGTATTTCGTTGGTAATTGAGTTGTAAGGAATCTCTTGAGTGGGTAGAGTCTTGAGATACTTGTATTAAGAGGGTAGAGGTAAGACTGTTAAGGAACATGTCCTTAGGTATTGTAAGCCCTAAAAATACTCGAGTTTAGTGAAGTTGGGAAAATCCTATAAGAGATAGGCCGTGATTTTTGCCTCCCTTGCAAGGAGTTTTCCACACAAAAACTCGTATTAACTTATTATTCTGCAATTTACCTTCTTGCATAGTTTCTCAAAGAATCATGTTCTTTGAGTACATATGTAGTAGTCCAATCCTTGTCGAGCCCGTTTTTTACCACCCGCGGGGGTCAAAGCAGTGTGCAACGTATCGGTGATTCCTGAGTATTGGATTAAGGAGTCGCCACCTAATTATTTTACGGTGAATTAGGGCACCTAAATGCTAACTAAAAGCTGCAAAATAACTCCAATTATGTGGTCTGCGAAACTAATGAGATTCTAGGTAAGGATTCTTTATTATCCTAAAGGGAAGGGGTTAGGATTCCTTTAAGATCCGCTAACTTGCGGTTACCCGATCAAATTCAGGTTAATTATTGTACTAAAAAGAATGCATGTTTGTATATAAAGTTAAAAAATATGTTTGCAAATATTTAGTAAATGATGCATTTTGTACAAGTATGCATTTGTATGGTATTAAAGAAAAATACATGTAAAGTTAAAAAATTATGCATTTGTGACAATTAATAGCAAGGAGAGAAATGAATTATTAATGCCAAAGAATTAATTTCTGGAAATCATTGAATTGCAAATTGAAAAAAAGAGATAAACTTACTTGTATGATTAATAAAGTGAATAGAAGATGATCAAAGTTGTTTTTTTTGAAAATTTTAAATATGCATGACGAGCCTAAAAATAAATAAACTAGTGAAGGATTTCTATGTTTTGCACTAACCGAACCTACAAATAAATAAACTAGCAATGGGTTTTAAGTCTTAGACTACCCTATGAATTAATTCTAAGTCTACCTATTCTAAGCATTTCAATAATTACAAGTGCAATAAATAATATTACAATACAGAGTGAGATAAAACTGAATTAAAGAAAGTAAAAAAAAAAAGAAGTAATCTCTGAGGGGTATTTGCCTTCGTTGACTTTGTTCCTTGCAAGCTGTCAAGAACAAATGGTTAGAAACAATTAAATATAAATAACTTTGAATCTGTATCCAAAACAGTAAATGTTTTGATTACGGAGGGCTCAGACTTAAATTTTGAAAAAAAGACCATTCTAATCACGTCGTGGCTGCAAACATATAACTCGGTGGTCATTTTAATTGCCTCGCCTACTAAACATGTTGGTCTCTCGGATGAAATAAGAAAAAGATTTAAGTCTTATCCTTGCCCTGAAGTTATATTTCCGTCTTTCCGACTGTGGAGGCCTCAAAAATCGATGAATATTTTCATCGGCCAGTGTAGTATCATGTTCAAGTCAGTAAATTATACCAAAGCAGCAAAGCCGAAACCGAAGGCCAATTTCCGAAGGGGCGCGACCTCAAATTCAATTTCATTGGCCTAAGTGTAGCATTTGTTCAAATCAGTAAATCAGTAGGACATCCATGCACGGATGTTTAAATGCCAAAATCAGGAACTGAAACAGAGGCAAATTTCCGAAGGGACGCGGCCTCAAATCCAATTTCATTGGCCTAAGTGTAGTATTTGTTCAAATCAGTAAATCAGTAGGACATCCATGCACGGATGTTTAAATGCCAAAATCAATAACTGAAACAGAGGCAAATTTCCAAAGGGACGCAGCCTCAAATTCAATTTCATTGGCCTAAGTGTAGCATTTATTCAAATCAGTAAAACAGTAAGATATCCATATACGGACGTTTAAATGCCCAAAAATAGTAAACTGAAACATAGGGGAATTTCCAAAGAGAAATGCAGTATTAATTCAAATAAAAATAATAACAACACGGCCGCATAACGGATGTTCAAGTGCCAAAGTAAACCAACAGTAAGCAATGAAAATATCCGACCCGAATAATGAAATTTCCGGACCAAAGCAGGATTCGGAGTGTGTCTGAAAAATCCAACCCGGAAAGACGACGAAACAGTGAAGAAAATATTGGGTAATCGACCCAGTTCTGAATAGATGACCCGAATTTCGGGTCGATTACCCGAACCGAAAAATGCAACCCGGAATAGTGATGACCAAGAATCCAGAATCAATTTTTTTATTTTTTCAGATAACCAACAAAAACCTATAAAATGTATAAATCTGGAAATTTACCCAAACTGGGTCGACCCGACCCGAATCAGAGGTTCCAACCCGAATTGATTTCTTCTCAGATTTTCAGATAACCAACAAAAAGTTATAAAACATATAAATTTGGAAATTTACTCAAACTGGGTCGATCCGACCCGGATCGGTGACCCGACCCGAATCAGAGGTTCTAACCCAAATCGATTTCTTCTCAGATTTTCAGATAACCAACAACAAGATATAAAACATATAAATCTGGAAATTTACTCGAACTGGGTCGACTCGACCCGGATCGATGACCCGACCCGAATCAGAGGTTCTAACCCAAATCGATTTCTTCTCAGATTTTCAGATAACCAACAACAAGATATAAAACATATAAATCTGGAAATTTTACTCGAACTGGGTCGACCCGACCCGAATCAGAGGTTCTAACCAAATCGATTTCTTCTAAGATTTTCAGATAACCAACAACAAGATATATTTTACTCGAACTGGGTCGACCCGACCCGGATCGATGACCCGACCCGAATCAGAGGCTCCAACCCGAATCGATTTCTTCTCAGATTTTCGGATAACCAACAACAAGATATAAAACATATAAATCTGATTCTCACCTCCAAACCGGGTCGACCCGACTCGAACAATGGCCCAAATTGGAGACCCGAAAACTGTGAAGAACAAACCACAACAACAGATTTTTTTCGGATTAGGGGTTACGGGACCCAATAGAAGTATCTAAAACCAAAGTTCAAAAAATGAAACTCACCCCTTTTCTTCCGGTTTTGGACAGTTTTCGAACTTATTTCTTGAATAACGATGAAAGTGAAAAACTCAAAATCAAGAACACAACAGATATTTTTATATATGGAATCGGACGTCCAAAAATCCCTTTTCGATTTATTATTTTCGAGTTTTCGGTCCCCCGAAAACTAGGCTCCGACCCCCGGCTGAAAATGAAAAACAAAGGGGGATTTTTATAGATGGATTTCCCCCCCTAACGTTCGAGTTTGAATTTTGAAATTAAAGGGGCAAAAGTCTGATTTTTGAGATGGATTTTAAGGGACATGGTAGGTGTGAAGTGATGGGGTAGGGTTCGGCGGTGTCAGGGATGACAGAGGGGTTGGTGGTGGCAGGCGGTGGTGTCGGCGACTGGTGGTGTCAGGCGTAGGGTGCGGCGACGCAGGGGCAGGGGGTGTAGGGTGTGCGACGAGTTGAGAGGGTTAGGGGTGTTGGGTTTTAGATTTGGGTAGGGTCTGGGTTAAAAGGATGTAGAATAAAAATGATGTGGGGTTGGGCTTGGGTCGATGGGTTTGGGGGATTAGGCTGGTCCGGTTGGAGGTTTCGGGTGGGCTTGGGTCGACGGGTGAAGGGGATTGGGCTTCGGGTAGGCAGAAAATGGGTGTTGTTTGTTTTGGGTTGGGAAATGAAAAGTGGGTTAAAAATAAGAGGGAGTTTGGGCTGTTGCGGGTGGGCCGAAAATAAAGAGGGGGAGTTGAATTGTTTTTGCCGATTGGGCCTTTGTTTTGGGGGGGGGGGGGGGGGGTTGCGAATTTGGTTAGGGGTTTGGGCTAGTTTGTGGGAATGAAATTAGTTTGGATAGAAATTGTTTTGGGTTAGGAAATGAAATGGGTTATGGATTTAAAAAATATAAAAGGGGTTTAATATTAAAAAAGCTTTGAATAAAAACTGTAAAATTATTTAGAATATAGTATAAGATGCGATAATAATAAAACATAATATTTGTGAAATGCTTAATGCTTAATAAAAAATAAAGAAATACGATATCGTTTTTGCTAAAATAAAATAATATAGAATATTACAATAGAAACTACGATCATGATTTTAAAAGGCAATTGGTTGTAGAAATACGAATAATAATAATAATAATAATATATATGTATATATATGCTATATGTAGATATGGTAAAAAATATTTTTTGAGGTGTCAAAAATATTTTTTGAGGTGTCAAAAATATTTAAAATTGCAAATAAATCGAAAAAGATATGACAAAATTGGGTGTCAACAATCCTATCAAGTGATATTAGAGCTATATCTTTTAACAAAGCCTAGCACCTTAAAAGATTATCACATCCAACAGTATAAGAGGGACAATCAACAACAAGACCATCATACTACCATTGCAAATACTATGGTTGGTAGAAAAACAAAAGCAAAAGCATTCGAGAAAAGAGCGTCCCACTGCACACATACGAAAAGGAGATCTCTGATGAAGATTTATCCAGGAAACTAATCTCCAGATTAACTGTCAGAGAAGTTAGAAAAAATATTAAAGAAATTTGAAGATGAAGAAGACACATCAAAACAATAACGAGCATCTCTTAACAAAGAGCATGGAGGACTTCGCACTAATGACCAATTAAGATATTAAAGACATGGATCAACAATCTATGAAAGACTATCAGCGTAGAATTAGGACGATAATCAACCCCCAATAGAAGAATCAGAAGATCCTGAATTGACAACTATCTTGGATCCCAAGATAGAATAATGCAAATACCCTCAGACCAATGAAGAATTGGATATAGAAAATACCTCATCCAAAGATGTCTTCTTCGAGTTAGATACAAAAGTAGATATATGTGGGAAAACTTCTCAGAAGCTTGACACAATGGACATATTCTAGGGACAATTTGAAAAGTGTGACATAAGACTTCCTCCTCATTCTAAAATATGTCTGCATTGATAAGAAAAATCTGATGCAAGAACACACTTCTCTGCAAATAAATCATGAAAGACTAAAGAAGAAAGAATAATACATGGAGAATAATGTCAGAAGTCTCAACAAACTGGCCACTACAACAAGGAAGGAAAAGGCAAGCCTAGAAGCTAAAAGAATGTATGTCATATCCTCAACAAAAAGGTGCCATGGAGTAAAACAAGTCAAAGGCACACATCATAACAATAATAAGGTAGTACAAGAAAATTCTAAAAGAGCTTATGAGTGGATATAATTCTCAAGAGTATCAATGTAAAAACCAGAAAAATATGGCTATAGTATGTCAAGGACGATGCACAAGGGAAATATCTCCCCTGAGATCCAAATCTACTATTGACAAGATTTTGAACACATAAAAGATACATGCAGGGTCAAAATCAAAGCGATTCGGAGATATCATTGGTATACTGAAAGAATGAGAAAATAATCTTCTAACTCTTCATATCTGATACAAAGAGAGTCAGACTATTATCTAAGAACTCAGCTTTGAATGGGTTCCTTAGACTCATCTATAAGCAAACATGGAAGGCTAAGGTAGGAAAAAACTAGAGCATGTGAAGAGGTCTCAATACATGACATACCTTAAAGAAAATACTCCTCCTACCAATAGCTTATGAAAAGGGAGTATGAGACACATCAGCAAATTTTAAAGAGCCCACTCCATAGAAGAAAGAGATAAAAAGACTTCTTGTAGAAGACATAGAGAGCTGGAAGCTAGAAATCTATTGTTAAGCTAAGTCTCCAGATGCCTACATTAGAAATCAAGAAAATAGGCAAAAATTGAAGAGAAGAAATCAAGGAACCTGATCCTTCTGTCACGACCCCAAACCCATTATATCGTGAGGGCACCTACCCTAATCCATAGGCGAATCCAACATACATCATATAGTAATGAGAAATTTAATACGAAAAGTAAAGAGAATAAGAAGAAGTAATTTAACAAGTCTCATAATAAATACAGAATCTGAAGAAACACCTCACAATGATCCAGTAGTCATGAGTACAAGCTCTAGGTATGAATACAAGTCTGAATATAACAATATATCAAATGTCTAGAAATAATAAGGACAGAACATAAAGAGAGAAGGAGTTCCAGTGCCGGAGAAGGAACTACGGCTCACCCTGGACTCTAATAATCACACTCTCCAAGGCTGTAGATCAAGTTGCTCCAGTGTCATCTCCTAGCTCAGTACCTGCACATAGAGTGCATCAACCGTAGAGTGAGTACGGAAAACATGTGTACTCAGCAGCATCATCGACCGACCCTAGCTATAACGGTGATGAGGGTTGGTACTTTCCGATACCTCTCTACTAGTTAATTAGTTAGTTCAACAAGATAAGAAACAGTTAACCAACCTAATAGTAAGTCTACAATTCAATAATGTATAAGTGCTCTTATATTATCAGGTTCAAATGAGGTTCAGTCGAAACCTCATTCAGGGCGTCTAGACCCATCAAGATATTCCGTAAGCATAAACTACCAGTATTCCTTCTATCATCCTAAAGATAACAAGTATAACATAAACCAACACCTAGCACATACAACAATAATTACATATAAGGATATAAATGAATGCAATGCAGGATGATATGTACGAATACAAGTGGCCATATGTACTCAGTATACACACGGTGCTGCAGTAGCTGTCTTGTGACCCATGAGGGACTCATGAGGTACATATACCATCCGATCCCATCGGATACCAGCTCGAGGGTTGAATGTCATAACCAGTCATCACTCTCGTAATCATGTACCATATCTCTTGATCCGATTTCCCAAGACATACTCAGCAGTATACCAGTAAGCCAATGTCAATTTATATAATGTATGAATGATATGGATATGTGTACACCAATAATCAGTTTAGTCAGTATTTATCAGTCTCTCTTCAAGTGTTTAGACGAGATGTGGAGTGATGAATGCATGACAAGTCAAATCAGAATATCATATCAATGTGGCTACAACCCCAAGTAAATAACAATCATACCGACCTAAGCAGATTCATGCACCACTCCCGTGGCCCGAAGGCTAAACACATAAACTCCTTCACATGCATTATTCTAGTTCATTAATTCCCCGATTAAGGTTCACCGGTACTCATAATAGTGCTCGTCACCTCACTAATATGGGAACCCCAAGTTCTCGTTACTCCCCTTAATTCATTACAATGCATACCAACACATATACGCTACATTAGAGTCTAGAAAGTCTCAACTTGCCTGAATCGAGCTGAAGAAACTCATGTAATTTCTTTCCCCTTTCGTCGAGCCTCATCCTGAGCCCACTCTGATCAATCATATCAAGTATATGAGATTACAGACTAACATCAGCCATAATCCCCCAAGCTAGGTTACAAAAGAACCTCGGGCCCACATTATCAAAATATGAACTTTTCTACCCAAACACGCCAGTTAGTCATAATCCTAAGTTAATTTAACAACAAAGCCCAAATGGATCCTCAATTTCATAAATTGACAAAATCCCCAATTCTAACTCTAGAATTTTCTCTCAATTCCTAAATAGGTTTAAAGTAAGGCTGGCCAGTGGGCCGGGACGACCCGACCCCGGCCCGACCCCGTCCCGACCCCGCCCCGGTCCCGACCCGACCCCGCTCTAAAAAAAAAAAAAAAAAAAAAAAAAAAAAAAAAATTTAACGGGGCGGGACTCGAACTCGGGACGGGATGATGTCTCGTCCCGCCGACCCGAGCCCGCCCCTGTGCCCGCCGGACCCGAGCCCGCCCCGAGCCCGTCCCGACCCCGACCCCGACCCCGACAATTACACCCCTTTGCAAAAATAACCGTTGCACCAACGGCCATTTTAGATTATGGCCGTTGTTCAACGGCCATTTTAGCCCCCCCCCCCCTCCCCCTACCCCTTAATATTTATTTTTAACCCATAAGTTCTTATATTTACACTTTAACCCAATTTTTCAACTATAAATAACTCATTTTCTCTTCATCTTTCTCACAAATCTTCCTACAATCTCTCTAATTTCTCAATATATCTCTCTACATTGTTTGCTAAATATTCAATTTTATTAATTCATTTGGGAATTGGGAGTGAAGTTGGCAACTAGCTTGAGGATCTTCCATCGAGCAAAGTTTCAATTTTCAACCTCTCGATTACACGTCGATGTTACGTCGGCGTTTGGTACATTCGTTCCTTCATTAAATTATTATTGTCTGTTTATTTTATTTAGCGCACTTAATTTTATTTACTTTAATTATTTGTTAGCATATAATTAAAATGGAAGGAATTAGAGGTATGTTTAAGGGTAAGGGTAAGGGTGCTTCTTCTAGTAGAGGCAACCAGGGCAAGGGTACTTCTTCTAGTCATCTTATTCCTACACAGATGATTTTGTTGATACTCAACATTTTCCTACAATACCATTAGATTTAGACGAGGAGTTATTTTCTCGGAACTCAAGAAGACTTTAATTTAGACGATGATCTAGACGATACACCCACTAATATTGATGACAACACGCCCACTAGTGCACCTTCAACTGAAATACCTCCTATTCCCCCTAGTATGAGACGAGGTCCAGCAAAACGACCATTAAAATCAGATGCATGGACATTTTTTGATAGGGACGTAGAGAATCAAGTAGCCATATGTAAAATTTGTAAAAATGTTTTAAAATTTAAAACTCGGAAAAGGTCACGGTGGGACGGGGGTTTAATTAGACACGTAGTAAGTGCTCATCCAGCTAGGTATGCCCAATACCAGGCTTCAAAATCGGGTGCGCAAACGGCCGCTCCATCGGGACAAGGTTCACATACCGATATGTCCCGGACCAAGTACATGGTCAAATTAACCCTATGGGGGGAATTGTAGGCTCTAAATACAACAAACATAGAGATAGGGAAGCAATATCAAAATTAGTTTTGTGGAGGGTTTGCCTTTTTCATTTCCTTCATCTCCGGTTTTATTCATTACATTAGAGATATATATAATCCTCGCTTTTAACGGTTTTCCTAGGTCAACTGTTAAGAGAGATGTATTTAAATTTGCGCATGAATATCAACAATATTTACGTTTTTCATTATATCATTTTAATGGCAAAGTATCTATCACGTCCGATATAGGTCGTAGTACTAACGGCCATGATTATTTAACTGTAACTTGTCATTGGATAGATTATAAATGGTCTATGCAAAAACGTATTTTAGCGTATAGATATATAGATGATAGGCACACCGGTACTTTTATTGCAGAAAATATTTATCAAGTGTGCGATTATTACGGAATTACCGATAAAATTATGACTATTACATTAGATAACGCTTCTAATAACAATTACGCAATTACAATGTTAAAAAATAGTTTAGCTCCATCTTTTCCGGACCATTTTCATATAAAATGCGCGTGCCATATATATAACTTAATTGTAAAGGATGGTCTATCACTTTTTGAAGACATTCTTAGTAAAATACAATTTGCTATAAACATTATTTTTAAAAGTAATAAAGTACAACGTAGAAAAGAATATAAAAAAATTTGTCATGATTGTGGACTACCTTTTAGAAGAATTCCACAAGAAGTATCCACTAGGTGGAATTCTTTATACGAGCAACTCCTTGTTGCTTATGACTATAAATTACCTATAACTTTATTTTTTAACTCTCATAATAAAAAGCCAGCTGATATGATTTTAGATAGTGATTGGGAAAAAATTTCCGAACTTATTGTATTTTTAGAGAAATTTTTTCAAGCAACAAAAGAATTTTCCGGTATATATTATCCTACTATTTCAACTATGTTATTTTATATAACTCTAATATTTTTATTACTTAGTGAATATATGGAAAAACCAAACTTATAAGGCAGCTATTAAAAAAATGTTTCTCAAAATAAAAAAATATTTTATTCCTATTCCTTCTATTTATATTATTGGTTCTGTATTAAATCCTACTATTAAAATAGACGGTACTAAATCACTAATTGAAACTATTTACGATTGTATAGAAGTACTACCACCTCCAAGTCCCAAAAATCTAAATCACCCACCACCTATTGAACAAACTAAAGAAGAAGTGTTGAATAGCGTAGAACACCACTGCAAAAATATATATAGATTTTATCAACAAGAAAATGCTAGTAACGTACCGGCTACCATACCATCTTCTTCATCTTCAACACAACCTCACAAAAGACATGCTTGTTTCGCGGCTAGTATTGAAAGCCTCGAAATAGAATGTGCGGCCGTACCTCTACTAACCAAATTAGCGAGTTGGATATTTTTGTTTTGCAGGTTCGTACCGTATCAAGAAGTTATCAATGAAGATGGACAAGAAGACTTGTTGAAATACCGGAGGGGGAATGAGAAGACCTTTCCGACACTTTCATTGATGGCTCGAGATGTTTTGAACATTCAAGCGTCATCAACCGCGTCGGAAAGCGCTTTTCTCGCAGTGCGAGATATCAAATAGGAGACCAGACACTCATTGGCCGGAGACGACTTGGAAATTGCAAGTATTATTCAGAGATTGGATACGAGCGGAGCGGAGAAGGTGCGGTCAACCGGAGATCAACGAAGAAGATGATGAAAACTACAACGAAATCTTAACCGAAGGTAGTGGAAGCGACGTGGATCAATTTGACCAACAAATACCTATTCCAACCGAAGAACCACATGAAATCATCAAGCAATTAGAACAGATTTTTTTGAAAATGTAATTTTTTTAATTGCAATTTTATTATGTAATTTGCAACTTTTGGACAACACCATAAAGTTGCAATTTAGATTTTAGACAATTGTATTTGTATTACAAAAAAATCATATGTCTATTAAATAATATAAGAGGCACAAAAACAAACCTTGGGATGTTTTTATTACACTATCTTGTTTTATTTATTGAGTTTTTTTTTATACATATGTTATTTAAAAAAATAAAAAAAGGAAAACCCGAGCCCGCCCGCCCCGACCCGAGCCCGACCCGAGCCCGCCCCGCCCCGATACCGACGGGATCGGGATCGGGACGGACCGGAGCAGTCTCGCCCGCACCCGACCCCGCTAGGCCCGCTAGTCCCGATCCCGACCCCCGGATCGTCCCGCCCCGACCCCGACCCCCGCCGCACCGGCCCGCCAGACCCGAGCCCGGCCCACTGGCCACCCATAGTTTAAAGCATGCAATTGGTCAAATAATCATCATCTACTAGTCTAATATATCACTAGTTTACAATATTAGCATCAATGAATCAATAACAAATCTCCAATCCCCATTTACAACTCTCTTATTCTCAACAATGTATCTCTACCATTTCCCCCATTTAAGAAATATACTTAGGATGTAATTCTACCAGTGCACATTAATGGAAGGGAGAAAGGTTACCTTAATGATGGAATCCTCTTGATTTCTTCAATACCCTACTGCCCAAGCTCGAGTTCCAAAGATGAATATTTTGGACAATGAAATGAATTATAGGTCATTAACTCTCTTAAATCTGAACAGTACTTTCGCTCCGGCTGAGTCGATTCCTCTAGCGCAAACCCACTCAGACAGAAAACCTATCTACTATGATGAAACCCACATAAAACCCGACCACTCGCTGGGGCGAAGGGAAACGCCGTTGAGGCACTCCTGCCCTAGAGAGGACCTGTCCGCTAATGCATATTCTCGGCGCTAAGCCTCTACTAAGGCCGAAATAAGGGCGCTGGGGCGGACACCAGCAATGCCCAAACTCTCCAAACTTTATGTCAACCACCAAAAACACTCTCAGGACTTCCTAGACACAAACCAAACATGCAACCTTATCAGAATACACATTCCAGACTTTCTCGCGCACTCGGATTCCCCGAAAAAAGTCTCTAAGGATCGGATTTGACTAAAATCAACTCTTAAGTTCTAATTCTATAATTTCTCAACTAAACTCCCAAAACACACTAGACTGCCTTGGGATTCGAACCAAAGGCTCGACTAAGTTATAAATATCGTTCCGGAGCTAATGGAATTGATGAAACTATTAATAGAGCATGTTAAGACAAAAGTCAACTATGAGTCAAACTCTTCTATTTTCTTAACTTAGAATTTCTCAAACCTATCAAAATGGGTATGAAACATACCCGATCATCCCGAAAAATCATGACATCCATCCCCGAAAGTCATAAGTAAGCAAATAAGGACTCAGAAAGGGTAATTTAGGGATTTCTAGGTAAAATAAACAAAACGACTTTGTGAGTCATTACACCTTCACAAAACAACTTTTGGTATTGTTAAATAGGTTCTAAAAGGATAAGACAACAACACAAAGTATGGTCAAGAAGAAGTAACCAAGATCTATCCTCCTAAGTATCATCACTGGGAATTGGTTCTTAGAAATGAGGCATACAATATTCTGAAGTTGATCTCAAAGATATTTCTATTGAAATTATCAGAACAAGCCCTATGAACATTCAAAGTCAAGACAAAGTAGAATAAAAGAGAGAGACATCAAACATCTTATTTGAAAATGAATCAGAGTAACTTGAATAATGGAAGATGATTTGAGAAGAATCAACCATAAAGTCTTCATAATATGTCGGAGAAATGGAGAATTTGTAGCAAAACATACAAGAAGCAACCCCACATAAACTTATGATAATAAAAAACACCTTAAAAAACCAGATGAAAGAAGTGGTCACCAAAAGAAATTGTAAAAGTGTTGAAGACATGACAACATATCAAGAAAAGCAGCAACAGTGAAATTGTTCTCTCAGCCAAAGAAAGAATTATTGAGGAATAGTCAAATTCAGAAGAAAGGGTGTTAAAGAAGTTGTGAGACCATTGAAAGATGAAGCAACAGAAGGAGAAAAGTTGGAAAATAAACTGAGCACAACAAGCTTCTCCTCAAATTGACTATGAGAAAAGGTGTTTGAGATAGATCTAAGTGTAACAATGTCTTACTCAGTCTTATACCTTAACTGATATTCACTCTTGACATGATTAATTGAGCACATACAACATATACATCGAGAAAACCAGATAAAAACTGGTTCTTATAACTATAAGGTATGCACCTTTTATCCAATTGAATATTGCATAAGTATGTCTATATTGTGAATCCACCCGAGTCAGCCATACACATTATTTCCTAAGAAAAATCAACTTATGTTAGCCCTATACCAAATACCCAAACTCACAATCCCCTTCTTTATTTGCAAGTCCATATCTATTGGTCAGTTGACACCTCAACACACTTCAGAGGATCACCAATAGAAAACTCTCAAAGTCACATATACTAAGACATTGAAATATTTGTTACTATAGAACACAAGCAGTGACCCAAGGGGAATGATATAGTGAGAGTTTGAAAAAGAAGAGGAATATGCTAAACATGGATAAACTTTGGAAGAGTTAGTGTGAAGAGGGGTGGTGGTGGTGGTAGTAAAGGGATTAACATGAGGGAAGTTCTTAGTCTAGAATTTTTTTAAAAAGGTTTACTCCAAATGAAGTCAGTAGGTATGCAAAAAAATAGACTGGGATGATTGAGATGGAGAAATAAATAATTTTTTTAAAAAGGTTAAGAGTACAAAAAAAGAGGAAATATATGTTCTTTCCTTAACATACATGGGGATTTACTTTTAAAAATTGAGCTTAAACAGAGAACCAAGTCCCTATCCCCTTACAGTCAATACCATGCTTGTTTCCTCCTAGTTGGCATGAAATAACTTTTGCAGTATCCAGTGTTGTGTTGATAAGGATCAGTTCCTTTATTTATATGACTATTCCACTAAATCCTTTGGAGATTTTTCATATATCCGGTTCTTCCTCCTTTGATTGTCATTGGGTACATAGTTTGTCAAATCATCAAGACATCATTATAAGCTCATCATCTATTATTGAGCCAGTAGCTACTCAACACTTCTGTTATATAAAGTCTTGTCCTAGACACTCATTCAGTACCTAGTACTCATGTATACCATTATTGTTTTTATGGTATGTTAGGTAATGAAGAAGAGCAAGTACAAAAAGATCAAGTTGACTAAAAGTACTAGCTGTTTTTCAAGTTTATTGGTAATCCCATATGCTTGTTCTTGGGACTCCATGTATTATTCTTTCATTTATTTTAGTTCTAGGTCGCATCTCGATGTCTAGACTATTCATTATTCTTTTTAGAGGCTTCATAGACAGATGTTCGGATAATGAGTAGTTGTTGAAGTCATTGTTTGCCTTGTTGGGGTGTGTGGCGATGCTTAGCTGATATTGCAGATTACCATCATTTATTCCATTGTGTATTTTTATTTCACATTGTCTTTTCTTTAACTGCATAATTGGTGTAATTAATAAAAATGAGGCATTAGTGTGATTTTGTCTTTATAAGGTGCTTTTGATGTGATTTCTTAGCATCAGATGCTTTTTGCGTTAGGGTCGTGTTTGGGGCGTGACACGGGTCCACCCATAAAGGGTGCTAATTATCCCATTAACGCATTGGTTTGTCTTTATCTTCAACCCTAGTCTATAATGTACACCATTATGGGTGTCGAAAGAATGACGATTAGGGTTCACAATAGATAAAAACGATTTGCATCTCCTAAAAGATATATTGGTTGTGGACAAAGGGATTCTATCTGCTTTGTGATGATTTCCGACGACTGGTGATACGAGTTGTGATTTCTCTATATTTTCTTCCTTAAAGGAGAAATGCGTAATTCTCCTAAATTGGTATTAGCGACTAAATGAGGGAGAGCGTAAGCAATGACAGGTCCATTATTTTTTTTATCAAACTCTATATTTTTATATAAAAAGATAGTAATAACACACAAAGTATATTATGGGGCAGCAGTTTAAGGAAGTACTACTTCTAGATTGAAGGTAGTTAAACACTCGTTAACTTAACAATCTTAGGTCCGCCATTAAATATAAAAAGGAAAATCTTTGCAAATTGAGGGAGTAAAATATAGGGGAAATAACATTGTATGACAATTTGAAGAAAATATTTACACAAACTAGCCGATGTTTTTAAAATTACCCAAAAGGGCCTAATTTTTAACTTTTCTTTCATCGATTGCCTTCAGTTTCTTTTTCTCTCCTTCTAACTTCTCTTTATGCTTATCTATTTCTCTCTCTTTCTTCTAACTATTTCTCTCTTTCTCACTTTGAAAGATGCCACCTGAGCCTTTTTTCACCAACGAGCCGAGCTCCGATCACCATCCATCATGACCCTCTCTCTCTTCCTAGTTACCTCTCCTCCCCATCTCCCTCACGCTGCCGGAGCTTCGACCAAGCCTTCTTCCTCATCACCGCCACCCACATACCCCAACACCACTGCTTCACCACTGCGATCCTGTTGCTCCATGTTCACCTTCCATTCTCCTTCCTTACTGCTCCGCTAATGAGCTAAAAACCAGCCAGCCCCTTTCCCTTCTCTTCCACCGGCAAACCATGCCACCGCCTACGAAACCACTAGACCTCTCATCTCCGCCACTCTCCTCCATCTCCGGCCACCACCCTGAACTCCAACCCCCAAACCACCACCGCCATCTTCCTCCACTATAACCATCTCGAACTACCGCCACATCGTTGCTTCTTCATCCCACCTTCCTTTTCTGGGAAGACCCAAAACACCCCTCATCACAAAGCTCCCTCCATCGCCCCGTCCCCCCCTTTTCCCATTCACTGCTCTGCTTAGGAGCTTCTGGCTGTGATGAATCGGAGCAACCTACAATACTACTGTGTCATCCTCTTCCCCATTCACTTTGGTTCGCGCTATCTCTGGCGAGTTAGGTTGTATTTGTTTGTATGTATATTTTCTTATTTCTTCGCAGATCTGGTCGAAAACTTGTATTTTTCGGTGACCTTTGACTGCAATGGTGGTGGCAATAAGGCTAAAACACCGGATATAGCCAGATTTGGCCAAGGATTTGAACCCCGACGAAGTCACTTTTATAACATTTAACGTTGCTGTGTATTCTCGCCGGAGTCGGAGCTCCGACAATCTCATTTTGTTACTGTTTCCTCTATTCTTAGACAAATTGGCGTTGTTCTTTATTCCTTGACTTTTGTAGGCTGATTTTGCTTTGTTTTTAAATATTTCTGGTGATCTATTGGTTTACCAGTGACAAGTGTTTAGAAGGTGGGGGGTAGCAGCAACATAGAAAAGTTGATTTAGTAATAGCGGTGGCGGTAGCGGTGGCGGTAGTGGTGGCGGTGGCGGTAGGGGTGGTCGGGAAAACAGTGGATGAGGGGGAAACATTTGTATAAGTTTGTATAATTTTGTATAACAGATAAACATCTCTTATACACTATTATACACTTTTATACATGGTTGATATATTTTCTCCACTATGGTTGTCCAGTGGGCTAGATCGGCCCGATCCCGACCCGGCCCCGCCCTGATCCCCTTAAAAACAAATTACGGTGTCGGGATTCAAAATCGGGACGAGACCTGGGCTCATCCCGCTCGGGCCCATCCCTCTTCGACCCGCCCCAAACCGGCCCCGTCCCGATCCCCCCTCCCCTTTTGCAAAACTAAAAGTTATAACAACGACCAAATTTAGATTTTGGCCATTGTGCAACGGTTCCAACAGCCATTTTTGTCCCCCCACCCCATAAACCCCCCTTGTCCCCTTAATATTTATTTTTAACCCCTAAGTTAGTATATTTACACTTTAACCCAATTTTCAACTAACAATACCTCATTTTCTCTTCATTTTATTTCAAAAATCTTCCTACAATCTCTCTAATCTCTCAATCTATCTCTCTACAAGTCTACATTTCCTACTAAATATTTTGTTTTGTTTTCTCATTTGTTTAATTGTATCAAAGTTCAAAAATTGGGACTGAAGTTGACAACTAGCTTGAGGATCATCCATCGAGCAAAGTTTCAATTTTCAACCTCGATTACACGTCGACGTTACGTCGGTGTTTGGTACCTTTGTTCCTTCTTTAAATTATTATTGTTTCTTTATTTTAATTATCGCACTTAATTTTATTATCTTTAATTATTTATTTGCATAATTAAAATGGAAGAATTTAGATGTATGATTAAGGGTTAAGAGTAAGGGTGCTTCTTCTAGTAGGGGTAACAAGGGCAGGGGTACTTCGTCTAGTCATCCTATTCATAGTCAGGATGATTTAATTGATTACACTCATATATGTGAAATTAAATTTTTAATGATATATCATTATATGATGAGATATATTCTGCAACTGAACCAAACTTTAATTTAGACGATAATATAGATGACACACCCACTAGTGCACCTCAACAACCTCAACCTCAGACTGAGTCTCAGCCTCAAACTGATACTGGAACGCCTCTTATTCCCCCTAGTATGAGTCGAGACCCCACACAACGAAAATTAAAATCAGATGCATGAGATGTTTTTGATAGGGACTAAGAGAATCAAGTAGTTAGATGTAAAATTTATAAAATTGTTTATAAATTTAATATCGGAAAAGGTCAGGGTGGGACGGGAGGTTTATTGAGACATGTAAAAGGATTTCACAAAACTAGGTGGGATGAATACGAGGCTACAAAGTCGGGTGACCTAATGCGCTCTCAGTCAGGACAAGGTTCACATAGTGTCCCGGACCAAGTACAAGGTCAAATTAACCCGACGACGAGGGAATTGCAGGTCCAAAATACGATAAACACAGAGATATGGAGGCAATAGCAAAATTAGTTACGGTGGAGGGTTTGCCTTTTGCATTTCCTTCCTCTCCTGATTTTATTCATTACATTAGAGAAATGTATAATCATGTTTTAACGATTTTCCTAAATCAACTGTTAGGAGAGACGTTTTAAAATTTGCACATGAATATCAACAATATTTACGTTATGCATTATATCATTTTTCTGACAAAGTATCTATCACTTCTGATATAGGCCGTAGTACTAACAACAATGATTATTTAACTGTAACATGTCATTGGATAGATCATAATTGGTCTATGCAAAAATATATTTTAGCATATAGATATATTGATGATAGGCACACTAAAATTTTTATTGCACAAAATATTCATGAAGTTTGCGATTATTATGGTATAACTGACAAAGTAATGACTGTTACGTTAGATAATGCCTCTTTTAATAATTATGATGTGAGACTTTTAAAAGATCTATTAACTCCATCTTTTTCTAATCATTTTCATATAAAATGTGCATGTCATATTTATAACTTAGTTGTAAGTGATGATCTATCACTTTTTGAAGACATTCTTAATAAAGTACAATTTGCTATAAACTTTATTTTTAGAAGTAATAAAATACAAAGCAAAAAAAGATTATAAAAAAACTTGTCACGATTGTGGATTACCTTTTAGAAAAAATCCTGAAGAAGTAGCGACCAGGTGAAATTCTCTATATGAACAACTACTTGTTGCTTACGATTATATAAGACCTATAACTTTATTTTTTAACGCCCATAATCGAAATCCAACTGATATGCTAATAATGATTGGGAAAAAATTCCAGAACTTATTGGATGTTTAGAGAATTTTTTTCAAGCAACTAAAGAATTTTTTGGTATATATTATCCTACTATTTCAACTATGTTATTTTATATAGCTCGAATATTTTTGTTACTTAGTGAATATATGCAAAAACCATCTTATAAGGCACTTATTAAAAATATTTATCAAATTAAAAAAATATTTTTTCCTATTCCACTATTTATATTATTGATGTTGTATTAAATCCGACTATTAAAATAGACGGTTGTAAAACACTTATTGAAACAATTTATGATTGTATAGCAGTACGTCCACCTCCAACTCCAAAAAAACTCAAATGGACAACCACATAAGGAACCAACTAAAGAAAAAGTTTTGTCTAACATACACGATGAATGCAAAAAAGTATATATGCATTACCAACAAGAAAGTGCTAGCAACCAACCTCCTCCTCATTCTCCTTCTCCTTCTCCTTCTCCTTCTCCTTCTCCTTCTTCTTCTTCTTCAATAAAACTTTATAAAAGACATGTTGTTTCTGCGGCTAGTATTGAAAGCCTTAGAAATAGAATGTTTAGTGGTTCCACTGCTAATCAAGTTAGCGAGTTTGATGTTTTTATTTTGTAGGGTGTTACACTGTACCAAGTAGTTCTCAATGAAGAAGGACGTGAAGACTTGCTTAAATATTGGAGAGAAATGAGAAGACATTTTCGATACTAGCAAAGATGGCCCGAGATATGTTGAACATTCAAGCGTCATCAACAACGTCTAAAAGCGTTTTTTCTGCCGGAAGATTTCAAATAGGAGAGCATATACACTCATTAACGAGAGACAACTTGGAGATTACAGTTCTATTCAGAGATTGGATACGAGCGGAGCGTAGAAGGTGCGGTCAACCAGATATCAACGAAGAAGACGATTTAAACTACAACGAAATCTTGTCCGATGGAACTGGAAGCGACGTCGACCAATTTGACCAACAAATTCCAATTTCAACCGAGGAACCACAAGACATTGTGAAGAAATTAGAAAAGGTGTTTATAACTATGTAATTTTTTAATTGCAATTTTACTATGTGATTTGCAACTTTTGAACAACACCACAAAGTTGCAATTTTGAAATTGTATTACAAAAAAATCATATTTCTATTAAATAATATAAGAGGCACAAAAACAGTCTTGTGATTTTTTTAGTACACTATCTTGTTCAATTATTTCAGTGTTTATATTCACAGCATTTTTGAAATTAAGTGTCTAAAAAAATGGAATTCCGGACCCGACCCGACCCCGCCCCTCCAACACCGGTCCTATTTTTCGGTGGGATGAGGGACGGGACGGGACATCGGCCTGTTCCACCAGTCTCGGCCCGCCGGTCCCGCCGGAGGACAGTCCCGACCCTTTCCCCAGTTCCGTCGGGACCCGCCCCCTTGGACATCCCTAGTCTCCACTAAGTGTATAAAGTTGTATATTATTATATAATATTATATATACATTTTTATACAAGGTTGATACATTGTCTACTTCAGATGTATAAAGTTGTATACTGTTGTATAATGTTGTACACGGTGAAATGTGACTATGTAAATGTAAATTAAAAATATAGCTATAAAAATATAATTTCTTATATTGGATTCTTTATTATTGAAATTATCCCTAAAATATATATAAAGTCAATGTAATACGGTATCTCCTTAATAAGTACTCAAACATTAGAGCGTGGCATAATTGAATATGGATGGTATAAATATAGTACTTGAACCACATGCAAGATTCTTTAGTAAGAAAGGTAGAAAACATAAACCTAACCAAGCAAGAAAGCATAAAATGCTGAAACACAAATTTGGCTAAAAGATGTGGCTTGTATACGGCTCACTCGCTTTGAAAGTTAAATCTTATAACATGATCTACATTTTCTTAACTAAAAAGGGAAGAAAGAAGAGCGACAGAAAGAATTATAAAGTCTTCTTAACAGTTAACTCTCACATGTAAAAGATTAAAAAAAAATGTGTGTTAATTAATATGACGTTGAAATTCAATGTGATGATAGATGGATAAGATAAGAACGTTAATAATTGGTTTAATTAATATTAAATATAAAATTGTAAGCTAACACGTAATAAAAATGAACGGTCTAATTAATCGAATTAATGAATGATACTAATCAATAGAATGATAATAATCAATAGAATGATAACAATTATAGTAACATGTTGATTAGTTGTACTCATTGTGTTTCAACATTATATTTATTTCTATTCTTTCACCCTTTTAAAAAAATTTAAACTGTTAGTAATAAATAAGTTCAACTGTTCCCAAGAAAATCAAAAGACAAGGATCCTTTTGAGAATACTGATCGTGAGTCAAATTTATAATTTGTCTTCTCAATTCCCCAACTTATATAACAAGCTGATAATTCTTTCTTTTCTGATAACCTGGCTTTCAGTTGCCAGCTCGGCTTCCTTCAAGCCATCCATACATAAAAGATTAAAGAAACAGAGAACCAGAAATTAAAGCTTCATCAGAACTATCCATTATAAATGAAAATGTATGATGTTATATAATTTGAAGATGGGGTCAATGAAGGCAATATCAGAAGTAATGAGAAAATTCGGGGATGAAAAAAGCACATTGCTTGATGAATATGAAAGGATTACATTTGAAATACAATTGAACCAAGCTATTCTTGCTAGGAGTTTATCTGAGCCTGGTAGGAGGAGTACTACTAGTACTACCCAATTAGCACCACCACCACTACTGGCCGCCGGAGATACTACGGAGCAAGGGCCGTGCCGCCACCCTCGCCGCCGTGGTTACGGGTTCCAAAAGGTGATGAAGAAGTTGCTCAAACCAATTCTTGGTAAAATGAAAGGAGATTATTGGATCATAGAAACTCCGCCAGATCCTAAGGACCCCAGGTTTTGGAACAAGTTCAGTAGATCCTTACGGCTTTAGTTTAAATATATGGTTAGATACACATCATTATAATTATATCATGTTTATTGTGCAAAATCTCATTGCTATATACTGCATTTTGCAGCCAAGTTTACTTTTCCCTGATAATGTTGAAAATTTTGTAGAATACTATGTGAAAGATAGAATAATTTTTCTTAGGAATTTCTTTCATTATTCACAATATATATAGCTGTACAAGGTTGATTCCTAATATGGTACGAATCCTAACTTACCTTACAAAGATTGATTCCTAATACAATTAGAATCCTAAGTTACCTTAAATATACATTTATCATAATTACAAAATATACGGCGAATATTCGCTAATACTCCCCCTCAGACGGAGCGGGAGGAGGCCGAATGCTAAGGCTGGATCGGAAGTCGGTGAAGAGCTGTCGCGGTAGTTCCTTTGTGAAAATGTCTGCATACTAATAAGAGGAAGGCACGTGTAAAATTTTGACCTGACCACGAGCAACCTTCTCTCGCACAAAGTGGATATCCATCTCAATATGCTTAGTCCGCGATGTTGGACCGGATTATGAGACATATAGATAGCCAGATATGTTGTCACAATAGACTATAGACGCCTTGCGTAATGGACACTGGAGCTCCAAAAGAAGATTTTGGAGCCAACAGATCTCAGCGACGACATTAGCAACACCGCGATATTCTACTTCAGCACTCAAACGGGACAATGTGGCCTGCCGCTTGGCGGACCATGAGATAAGATTATCCCCAAGAAATACACAGTACCCTGAGGTGGAGCGACGTGTGTCGGGGCATCCTGCCCAATCTGCATCCATGTAGGCTAGCAACTTGGTTGGGGCAGAGGGGTATAGATGTAAACCAAAGTCAAGTGTGCCCTTAACATATCTGATAATACATTTGAGGGCGGCAAAATGACACTCTCGGGGGTCGTGCATGAACAGACACACCTGCTAAACGGCATATGCAATATCAGGCCTAGTGAATGTAAGATACCGAAGAGCACCTGCTAGGCTCCGATGTAAAGTGGGATCGAGCGGCTGGCGCACCGTCATTGGCACTAAGCTTGGAATTTGAGTCCACCAGAATTGGCATAATTTTACAATTTGCCATCTTGGCCCTGTACACTATCTCTTCTGCATACTTTCGCTGACACAGAAACATAGTGGCTACAGATCTAGTCACCGATATACCCAAAAAATAACTTAGCTTGCCCAAGTCAGTCATAGCAAATTCAGTTTTGAGTAGAGCAATGATTTCATTCTTCAACCCGTCAGATGAGGCAGTAAGAACAATATCGTCGACATATAATAGCAAATATGCAGTGCTGCTACCTCGGTGAAAAGTGAAGAGAGATGTATCACACCTGCTACATACAAAACCAATTTGCAGAAGATACCTGGCGAACCGATCATACCAAGCGCGGGGGGCCTGTTTCAATACATAAAATAACTTCCTGAGACGACACACAAACTGCGGAGCTGTCGGATGAACAAAACCAGGAGGCTGATGCATATACACAGTCTCTTTCAAATCCCCATGAAGAAACGCATTCTTGACATCAAGCTGATGAATCGGCCAATGCATGCCCATAGCAATACTGAGAACAGTTCGAATAGTAGCCGGTTTAACAACCAGACTGAATGTCTCACCACAATCAATACCCTCCTGCTGATTAGTGCCATTTGCAACTAGTCTTGCCTTATACCTCTCTAAGTCACCACTGTCTCTGAACTTGTGACAAAATAGCCACATACACCGGATAACATTCACACCAGCTGGTCTAGGTACCAAATCCCAAGTGTTCTGCTTGGTTAAAGCGTTAAACTCCTCGTACATGGCCGTATTCCAATTGGGGTCCAGTTTAGCTAGTTTTGGATTCTTTGGAATGGGTGATAAGGTTTGTGTGGAGAGATTGAAGTGAACCTTGGGTTTGAAGATCCCTTGTTTTGCACGAGTCTCCATGCGGTGAGAGGGCAGCCGTGGGAGGTCGGGGACCAGTTCTTTTGCCGGTCGGTAGGCGGTGGGCTGGCGGACCGGTTGGCGCCGGTGTTGCTTTGCGAAGCGAGGAGACTTGACTGGTTGCTGGATTTGCTGGACTGGAGGCAATGTGGGTGGTGCAGTAGACTCGACAGGGTGCAGCATGGGTGGTGTGAGAGATGGACTGGGTGGCAGCATTGCTGCTGGAGGGTCAGATGACACCGCCGGAGCGATAGTGGTGTCGGAACAGGTGGGGTCTTTGTTGGTACAGATTTTGGATGACCGGAGACAAACTTGGTTCATCGAGAAAGAAGTAATCGGTGGTCTGAAATTTCCGGAGATTGGAAAAAGGAAAGGTTGTCTCATTAAAGGTGACGTGATGGGAGACGATGATTTTGTGAGTAGCAATGTCATAGCACAAATAGCCCCGATGATTAGGAGACAGACCAAGGAAAACACATGGCAGAGTGCGAGGGGCAAGTTTGTGAGGTGTAGTGGAGGCTATGTTGGGGTAGCATAAGCATCCAAAAATACGTAGATGATCATAAGATGGTTGCCTACGGTATAGGATTTCGGTAGGGGTCTTATTTTGGAGTGTGCTAGTTGGTAAAATATTTAGGAGGGATTCTATCATTTTGACAGCATAGACCCAAAAAGGCGGTGGTAGGCAGGCATGAAACAGAAGTGTGCGGACCATGTTATTGATGGTACGTATAATTCTTTCAGCCTTTCCGTTTTGGGAAGAAGTATAAGTATAAGAAAAATGGAAAACCATGCCTTATTTAGATTATAAATTGTGAAATGCCGAGTTATTAAATTCACGTCCATTATCACATTGGAATGATTTAATAGATTTTTCAAATTGTGTCTTAATGAATTTTTGAAACTCGAGGAATTTGGCAAAAACTTCAGATTTGAATTTCAGTGGGTAAATCCAGACAAAATGTGAAAAATCATCCAAGAATACTAGATAGAATTTATGACCCAAATAGCTAACAATCGGAGATGTCCACAAATCAGCATGAACAATATCAAAGGGAGAAAAAGTAACACTGTTTGATGACATAAATGGAAGACGAGTATGTTTGCCTAGTGGACAAGAAAAAAGTGTTGGGCCCGGGCCCCCGGTCGGGTACGGGCACGGGCACGCAGCGAGACCCGATTCTCGCCGGGTTGGGCCACCGTCTTTGGACCGCATTGGACCACCGCCTTCGCTTGTCCGGTGGTTGGGTGTTGTCCATCCACCGGTTGCGTTAGCCCTTTCCGCGGCCCTTGCCTTTGTTATTGCGACCTCTGCCGCCACGACCTCCGCCACTCTGCTGCTACTGCTGGAACTGCCGGTTGCTGCTGGCCGCAGGTGTTGCTATCCCGTCAACGGCTAACGCCTTTTGATTATGTTCCTCTTGTTTAGCACGTCTAGTTTCTTCCAACAATAGTTGTGAACGTGCCTTGTTGAAACTTGGGAGAGGGTCGGCTTGTTGAATCATTGTTGCGAGCGTGTCATATTCACCTTTTGGTAAACCCGCAACAAGTTGAAGCACCATCTTGGTTTCTGAAACAGAAGTCCCGACGTTAGATAGTTGATCGGTTATGAGTTTCAGTTGCTTACAATATTCAGACATGTTAAAATTCTCGAGGCGGGTATTATTGAATTGCTCTTCCAAATACACAGTCCGAGTATTTTTATTGTCCTGAAAGATTTCTTCTAGCCGGACCCAAATTTCACTTGCCGTAGCACCTGTTTTCATGATAGTGCATAACAGGTCTTTGGAGATGGTGCCGTAGATCCATTGTTTGACGATGGCGTCAAGACGACGCCAGATTGAGTCTATAACATCGGTGGGACGAGGAACAAATTCGTCAATGTGATCGAGCACGTTGTATGCACATGCATGAATGTAGAATAGTTCCATCCACATGGAATATTGACAGTCTTCTTGATCAAGAATTATAGGGATAAAATTCTTGATGTTATTAACGGCGAATGCCGGATGAAAAGAAGATACTGAATGTGGAGATGTGTGGTCAAGTGTGCCAGTGGATGAACTGGAATTTGTGGGGGAAGACTTGATTGCCGCCGGTCAAGGAAAGGGAATTTCTGGTTGGCCGAGAGAAGAGAAACCAGATTTCTGGTTTTCTGGTTTGGCCGAATTGATTAAGAGAGGGGAGAAGAGTAGGGTTTAGGTTTTAGGCTCTTGATACCATGAAAGATAGAATAATTTACCTTAGGAATTTCTTTCATTATTCACAATATTTATATATGTACAAGGTTGATTCTAAATATGGTACGAATTCTAACTTACCTTACAAAGGTTGATTCCTAATACAATTAGAATCCTAAGTTATCTTAAATATACATTTATCATAATTACAAAATATACGGCGAATAATCTGAGAATATTCGCTAATACTATGTAGTAAAAAAGTTCAATAAACCAAGTCTCAGTTATCTGAAATTAGTATATGATTTTTATTTGTATTCATCCGATATGTACAAGTCTACTTCATCAGTCAATTGTGAATACAAAATATTGTATTTTAAGACAAATTAAAAGCTTTGTAAAATTGAAGATTTTCTGCCATCCTTTCTCCTACGTGTACACAGTGCTGGCTTAACCCTAAGGCAAGTAAAGTACCTGCTTTACGCCCCAAGAGTTTGAGGCCTAAAAATTATTACTACAGTAACGACCTATATTGCAATTTTAATTCGTGTTATTTTAACTATAACTTGAATAAATAATTTAAAGCTGAAGAAAAAAGGTGAGGATTTTCAGAATGAAATTCATGTCTAAACACAATTTCAACTTTTAAATGCTCTTTTTCAATTTCAACTTCAAATACTTATTTTTTCAACTTCAATTAGATAGTGTCCAAATAAGTGCAAATAATTTCAAGTACACATTATACTTTTATTATTTTCCCGCTTTTTCATCAGACCTTCACGTCGAATGAAAATACATATGAGTCTAATTAAATTCTATGTAAAATCTCTTATATTAGGTTTTGGCTTAATTCTAGTTGGGTAGATAGAGTTGGTGAAGCCGCTCATCTCTTATAGCACTTTCTTGCAGAAATGTGAGGTAAGGCTGCGTACAATAGACTCTTGTGGTCCGGCCCTTCCCCAGACCCCGCGCATAGCGGGAGCTTAGTGCATCGGACTGCCCTTTTCCATTACCTAGGTTTCTAAATTTGGAATGGATGGCGGAGCGTAGGTGAAAAATAGTTATATGGATATGATGCTTTAGCTGTAGACGCTTCTCCAAAGTTCAAAAAGTAAAGAGGTGAATCAAGTAAGAGAAACCACCAAAGATTGTGGTGGAGCGCTAAATACTTCTCCATCCTTAACTAGATATCTTGTGTTCGAGCCCTAGGCATGAAATCACCTTTGGTAGAAAATATTTTACATTCAAAGTGAGATTTCTCAGCGAGAAATCAAATTAATCGGGCCCCAAATTAGATACCAGAACCCTAATGAAAAAACAAACAAAAAAAAGGAATCAAATAAGAGAATCCATTGTCCATTGATATAAAGTTATAGACCAACATAATAAGTGTCAGTTTTCACTTCCATATTGTGAGAGGCTGGATTTTGACAGAGAACATTCAGTGCTTCAAGCAATCGACAGATGGATTTAAAAGTGTAAGGAGCTTTAGGGTGCAGGATTCTTCAAAAAAGTGCGGCTGACTTGAAGACCTGGGACCTTGGCTTAGTAATAAATGAAGGGAAGCTCTTCGAGCTTTCTCCACGATCCAATATTTAGCTCTATACTACTACGAATTAATAACTAAAAATACAATCGGTTAAATTATATTTTGTTAAGAAAAGAGTGTGTTTAAGAAGAAAAAAAAATTATTAGAAAAAAGGTAATTTTGACCCAATTAAGTAACTACATAGACATTTTTGGATCAAACTATTAATGGAGGACATTTTTATTCAATTTCACATAGTTTAAGGGCATTTTTGACCATTTTCAGTAAAAATAACTATTATCTACAAATACTAGTTCCTTTTTTATAAGTAATCAAGGACTAAAGTTCCTTAAACAATTTTCAGGAAGTTGTATCAAATTCAAGTCATGCAAAGAATGAATAGCGAGAAAATTAATTTAATTTGGAACCAGAGTTTATTTTGTACCTTCTGTACAAAAGATAGCAGTGAAATAATAGTGATTAGTTACAAAATTAATCACAAAACCATATACTACTAAAAATTACATGTGTTCGTGAAGTAGAATGGAGGGAGTGGAAAATCTTTTCGTAAAAGTCCTTGCTACTACTGCCTCATTGGCCAAGCCAAAAGATTGCTTCACAAGTCGCTCAATTGGGATAACTTAGAAATGTACACTGTGTTGATAACTACTAGTAGAAAATCAAAGAAAGAATTTCTGGTCATAATATGAATTGACTCCGCTTTGGTCACTAGCTCCATAGGTCCCTAAGCAACTTCTCTCGTCACTAATCACTATGGCCGAAGGTTAGCAAGCCTGCTCCCAGGTCACGGCGGGAATAGCTCTTCTAGCATCAACATGGATTGACCAGACACGGGGAGTAGTGGTCATCTAAGGTGAAAGTCTTTTAAATTCCTCCTCCAAGGCAGCAGTACTCTCCCTTAGCCAGCAATACTTGGTTTTCAAAACATTACACCCAAACCCTTGCATACAAACAAAAATGGATTCCTTGAGCAAACAAAGTTGCAGTCTTTTTCTTGATAAGGATACAAATTAATTCCCAGTGGGTCAAATTGGATGTCGTTGAAGCTATCAAAGCCTTACCCACTTCACAATTCACTGAGCAAAATGGTGGGTTTATTAGAACCATATCTGATTTCAATCATCTACTTAAATCTTTAGTTTTAGCAGATGAGTTTGAACTAGCTTCGAAACTAAGCTCATCATCTTATGAATACACATACTCAATTTGGGTTACTTTATACTGCAAAAAAGATGACCCTCAAACATCCAAATCTATTTTAACTCACATGTTGGAAGATGGGTTTCAACCAAAAGTTGCCACTTTTACAACTCTCATCAATTCTTTATGCAAAGCTGGGAAATTACAACAGGCTTATGAGGTTTTTGAAGTTATGGGTCAAATTGGATGTGAACCCACAATTCATACATACAATTGCTTACTTAAAGGTTTGTGCTTTCTTGGTAGAGTAGAAGCAGCATATGACTTGCTTTTGAATATCAAGAAATCTAAGATAAAACCTGATCTTTATACTTATACTGCTGTTATGGATGGTTTTTGTAAGGTGGGTAGGTCAAATGAGGCATTGGAATTGCTGCTTTGGAAATGTAGTTACTTATAATACTTTGTTTAATGGGTATTTCAAAGAAGGCAGGCCTTTAGATGGGATTGGTTTGTTGAGGAAAATGAAAGAAGAAAATTGTGTGCCTGATCATATCACTTCCAGCATATTGTTGCATGGGGAGAAATTGGTGCTGGTTTATCCATTTATAAAGAGATGTTAAATTTTGAATTTGAGGTGGATGGTATGATGGTGAATTCCTTGTTGAGAGGGTTATGCAGGCTAGCTAGGAAACTGAAAGAGTTCTTGGAAGATGCATATCAAGTGTTTGTTAAAATGCGGAGTCGAAGACTGGTTATAGACCCTGTTGGGTATGAGTTGGTTATTGAATCCTTTTGTAGTGGTAATAAGTTGGATAAAGCTATGGAGTGTTTATATGAGATTGTTAGAATTGGTTGTTCTCCTAAGGCATTCACCTTCTCTAATGTTATTCGTGTACTTTGCTTGGAGGGAGACGTTGACAAGGCATTATTAGTTTTTTTTCTTATGCTGAAAGGGGGGAAATCTCTTAGTAAAGTTCCATTTAACTTGTTGATCAATGAACTGAATCAACAAGGAATGTTATTGAATGCTCGTTATTTGTATGGTTTGGCATTGAAATGTGGGGTGGTGCCTAGAAATAAACCCGAGGTATATTTTCCTGGGGACGACGTTTTCAACTCGCAAATGTATAGATTTTGTTTTAAGTATGAGCTTTTTCATGAATGAAATAGATCACAAAATGAAGCAACGGCTAGCAAGCTAAGCTAAGATCAACCACTGTTGGAACGCGAAGATTTCTTTCTCAATCGTCTGTCTCAATAAGTGGATTCCAAGAAATCTTAGGAAAGAATAGCGTTGGAGAATTCTTCATTTGAGGAAAGAGATGATCGCAGACGTGAAAGCTCTATCAATAGAAAGAGTCTAGCCCCTCGTGGGCACGTTCTTCTCTAGGGCGGTCTGGTCTAATCGAAGTCAACTGACTCACATGGAATACGGGGTTCGTTTTCACCGAGCTGGTCGCTTGAGTCTATAGGCTACCTTTCCTATTTGCTTTTCTACAAGGTCTACTTTGTAAAGAGCTTTCTAGTGTATTTTCTAAAGCATAGGAAAATTGCTGCAATTACTGGTCTCTATCTGCTGACAGTTGAAATGGAAATGTATAGCTTCCTCCCCTTGTTAATGGTCCTGTTTTTCTAAATTTTAAAAGCTAAAAGTCAAAATTTAGGAATACCCAACTTTTAGTTTATTTTTTAAGCCTAAAAATAAGTGCTTAAAAACACTTTTTATCTTTCCCAAAATCACAAAAAAAAAAAAAAAAAAAAAAACTTAGTCAAAAAGCACCGCCAATTGCAATTTTTTTGTGAAATACTCTTTAATATACCCTTTTGCAAAATACATTCTTCTACAGCAATAAAGCTGTGGATTTTAGTAGGGGGGATTTTCCTTTCATTTCTCTTTCTTTTTCCTTTTTACCATTTCTTTTCCAGGTAGGGGTTGGATGCAAACAAGAAAAACAATAAAAAGCAATATTAAGATTTCCCTCAGGAATTTGATTAAGGAACACTGCTCAAACCAAATGGAAACCATACCTACAAAATGGTATTCCCCACATCTTCCATGGGGAAAGGGAAAATGGAAAATCACATGCTTATCTTCTGTATCTTTTCATGTAATCACCTGTTGAAAGGGAAGGCCCAAAAAGAAAAACAGCAATTTGAAAAAAAATAATGCTCTACAAAGTATCGAAATCCTTCGACACTAGACCTCTGAACAGATGAAGATGATGGCTTCCGGCTTTCCAATTGATCAAAGTCCTCCATGGAGAGGGTGGAGGAACATGAAGGTAGTGACAAGAGTGGAGCAGTTGTCCTTGTTGGAGAAATAGATAGAGGGTGGGTTGGTGGTAAAGGGGAGAAGCTCAATCTTGGTGCTGGGGTAATGATTCCATTTAGGCTCGGACACTTACATATGTTTTACACCAACTGCCCCTGGCTCTTGAAGAGGAAACCTAGATGGGTACTTCATTACTTGTACAGTCTTGAGTTGCTCCACCACAGTTCTCATGGTGGGCCTTTCAGATGGATCCTTTTGCAGACATCTCTGAGCAATATCAGCCACTGTCCTTGCTGCTTTGACAGGGAACCGACCTTCTAACTGAGGGTCCATGATTAGTGATAATCTACAGTCATCAGCTAGGAAAGGCCTGCTCCACTTCACTAAGTTCCTCTCTTCCTTTGGATGCCGACTGTCTAAATTCTTTCGCCCAGTCAGCAGCTCAAGAAGCACAATCCCAAAACTCCAAACATTGCTCTTTGGAGTTGCCAATCCTCGCTCCAGAGTCTCCTCAGAGAGATTTCCCAGGGCCTGAAAAACTCAAGGTTACTAACAAGAACGTTCAAGGATCTTTGAAGAGGTCACAGAGTGTGAACATACTTCAAGCAAAACTCATGCTAAATTGCCAATTAGAATTAGAGAGTGACACAAACACTTTTTCTTTCAAAAAGCCACAAGATGAAATATTTCTCCAACAAATACTAGTTTGATGTTTGAATTGACTTTTTAAAAGTGACTTGTAAGCTAAAAGCCATAAGTTGGTCCTACCAAACTTTTGATTTTTGGCTTATTTTTGTACCTTTTTTAGCCTAAAAATAAGTGCTTAAAAACAATTTTTATCTCACTCAAACACTTCAAAAAGTAGAAAAGAACTTAGAAGTCAAAAAACACTTAAAATAAGTCAATACAAACCAGTGTTTTAAAACGCAAGGGCGTAAGGCGGGACGTTTTACATATGTCCCGGCGAGGCGTTAGCCCCATGGGTATTTAATTTTTAGTATTTTATAAAATATAATTACAATAAATATTTTATAAATAGGTAGAATTACATAAAAATAAAAGAAAATTATAAATATATATATATATATATATATATATATATATATATATGCGTTGATCCTCACAAAAAACTAATAAAATCAATTCATTATACGCCACTTACCACTTATAATTATATATAACAAAATTTTACAAATATAAACAATACAATGAAATAAAAGCTATTATGAAATGCAAATAAAAAACACATTAACTTTCAAATAATGAAAAAATCACAATGTCTTAAAAAAATATTACCAATATTATAATTAAAACGTAACTCCTTCACAAATAAAAATAAAACTACTTTCAAATAATGAAATAATAAAATATGATAACTTTGATACATAGAACAAAAGACCACTGACAAGTGAAAATGTACAATTCGGCTATGTATTTCTAAAAGAAATATTAAGTGATATTCACCCTCACGATGTTCTCAAATAGTAAAATGAAATAGTACGACTTGTTATTTGAGTTACACCCAATCTTCTTATTTCTTATGAAGGTCAACGATTTAATTAAGGCATTTAACATATAATTTGTGTAAGAACTGTTAGGCGAGCCCCGAGCATTGATCGTTAGGTGTGTTTAGGGTGTATAGTCGGGCGCTTAGGGCGTAAGCCTCACGGAAACTAAGCCCCGCACGTGTTCCCCATGGCGTTTTGCCGGTGCCCCGCTCCGAGGTGAGTCCTGAAACTGTCTTTTAAAACACTGATCCAATCACCCTCTAGGTAGGAGTTTGGACAATATTTGGTTGAAGTTGAAAAAAAAAAAATGAAGTTGACGTTGAAAAAAAAAGAGTATTTGGAAGTTGAAGTCACATTTAGACGTGAATTTCACTTGGAAAAAATGTTGAAGTTTTGTGGGTGAACTATTATTTCACTTGAAATACTCCGCAAACAAGTTTTTCAAATCAAATGTAAACTATTTCAAGCTGAAGATGAAATAATGAACAAAATAGTAAAAACGCAAACGTTGGTGAAGTTCAAATTCCAAGTTGAAGTAGTGAAACATTTAATGGCCAAATGGGGCGAACCATGGCTATATGCCCAGGCCTCGTGGTTAGACCAATTAAGAGCCACATCCAGTATACATGAGCCTCAACTATTATGCAGAGCCTGCATAGTTGCTAAGATCCTATTCACATGCACTTCTAATTAGTGGTCTGACTTACAGGGCATGCTGATATCACACTGGTCGGTATGCTCAGATTGGGAGTGAAACTTTTAAGACCAGAGTTTTTAACAGAGAGATGAATGTTCCGCAACTGTTAACATAGGAGAACTTACAACTGAACTGCATGATATGTCTGTCTCTTGTATATGTGTAATGCATCCATATCCAGAGAGCTTTGCACTAAAATCCTTATCAATTTGTATATTTGCGGTGGAAAATTCATGGAACATTGCCTGTTACAGGAAATAAGAAACTTAGCAAAATATGTGACTAGCATAGGCCTCCCCCCAATATCAAAAACTGGAGATTCCTCAATATAAAGACAATGAGGTGACATGGAATAGTACAAGGTTGCATACGGAAAATAAAGGTAACCATAATTAGACTACAGGTTTAGGAAGCAGCATTGACACCTGAAATGGTCCTTCCTCATGCAGGAATGTGAGACCTTGAGCAGCACATAAAGCAATTTTTGTTCGAGCATTCCAGTCTATCGGGGGACCATCTGACCTCCCAAACAAAAGCAGGTCTAAACTTCCGTGTAAGAGCCTTTCATAAACCAACATTCTATGTTCGGAACCTTCCCGTGCATGAAAACCAATCAGTTTACAAAGTGACGGATGTTGCAAAGAAGCTAGTGTATTCACCTCAGTCACGAATTCCTTCAACCCCTGAAAAGCCAAAAGACAGTGAGTCTTCCAAAACTCATAAAAAATTGCAAAACCAGTAACCTGCCAAATTGAATCCTAGATTTAAATCATGGAAACCGGGCCATTTTTACCCTGCCATGATCTACAAATGAAAATTTTCATTAGTGTGAAGCAGGAGTTGCTTCCCAGAAATTCTACCTTCGGATAGCAACCTTGCTTCTCTAAAATTGCATATGCAGGATGATGAAAGAAACAAAGCCACTAATCTAGCCAAAATATGAGCCTTCCCAATCTTAGACATCATATGGCAATCAGACGAAAGATGTATCCCCCCTCCTCACCAAAAAAAAAAAAAAAAAAAAAAAGAGGGGTAGCAAAAAGTGATAAGACAGGATTCAACAACAACAACACATCCAATGTGATCACACAAGCGGGGTCCGGGGAGGCAGACCTTACCCCTACCTTAAAAGTAGATAGGTTGTTTCTGATAGACCTTCGGACATGCAAGATAATTCAAAGTCAATAGACAATAAATCATACTGTAATTACCTGGGATGAAGGATGAAGGCAGGTTACAGTGGCTTCAAGCTTCTTTGTAGCAGTGGCATCATCTCCAAAAGAAGCTCTGTAGATAACAGAAGAGAAACCTTCTGACATACATCGCTCAGGAGAGAAGCGGTGGCAGGCAGCAGCAACTTCTTCAAATGAGAAGTTCCTGAGTGCTCCAGTAGAAGGCAGTGTAGGAGGCAGAGGCAGAGGTCCAGAGGCATTTAGAGGACCGCTGGCATTGCCAACTTTAAAGCTTCCCATAGTCTTGAGAGTGGTCCCATAGTCTTGAGAGTGGCAGCACTCTGTGGAGATGGCAGAGGAAGAGGCTGAGGACTCGGTGATTGGTATTCCTTGATTGAACCAACACGACTCCTCAACTCGTCCTGGTATTCCTCACATTCATGCGATGCTAGAGAATCTTGTTCTGCTGCGTCCAGGCTAGATGGGGCAGAGAGTGCCCGTGTCCTATTGCTTGTAACTCTGTTATTATTCGACGGTACAGGTTTTACTCTAGTTCTAAAACTTGGAGGTGCCGATTGCAATGACCGTGTCTGTATTTGGGGCTCGGGCAATGCAGTAGGTGAATGTTCTTGAGGATTCACACGTTTGATGTGGATACTCTGTTCCGACTTCTTCTTCTTCTTCTTCTTACTTTTTAAAATTGTGAAACAACTCATCTTTGTGTTTATATATTCCTGCCAAATCAGTAGCATATGAACTTATGATTCCATTATGAAATATTACACAACTCAATTTCCTTTTATTTCATGTGTTACAAATGATCAAATCTAGAGGATTACATACTTTCAAAAATAATAGAATTGTTTCATTGAAGTTAAGTTTGCCCAATCTTCAACAGTACAGAATTAAATACTCAACTGTTAGCAGTTAAGTTTCAAACACATGAGGCACAAAAACAACGGATATAAATAAATAAAATTATCTAAATTTCAACAAAACAAAAAGTGACATGTCATTAATTATGACGTACTGGCATTAAATATATGAGCTGTTGAATTTTCAAAAAATAGAAGGCCAATATTGTTCTTTTGAATTTGACATTCAAATTGAATATAATGATCAAGTAGAATTATATATTATTTTATTTTTTCAAAAAAGCAGAAATAACAATAAACCAATCTAAACAGCCAACACAAAGATCTCTGGCAATTCACAAAAACAAGGCCAAGAACCAACCTTGAAAAATTGTATTGATGTTTGAGCAGTTAAAGGTGTCGATCTTTACTGATATGTTGAGGTTAGAAATGAAATTTCCAAAGAGAGCAGATTATTGAGAGAGAAATGGAGTAGAAGAAACACTAGTCAAACCAACCAAAATCCCCACGAGTAAATTTCTCAATTTAGAAAGATGCCCCTTTATTGTTATCTCCACATATGATACAACTATCACAAAGACACTTTTGCCCCTTTAAACAGTTTTTCCATACACTTTCCCCTAATCAAATTTCCTATTTAAATCGATCAATGCTTTTTAAAATTTAAACCGAAATGCTAATGATAAAGATGTAATTTTGATTAAATAAATTTGTTTTGATATGAAGATTGGTTGAACTTAATGACTTCTGATTTATTGACCGTAGATCTTTCTTAGTTTAGATTAATCATAGTTTTTATCGATGAAAACACAAATATTCAGTTAACATTTAAGATGAAAATAATTATTAAGGAAAAAAAAAGATGCGGGAAAAAGGTGAATGATTAACTTTAGTGATCATACTATTTAAACATCATTAAAAAAATTTTAAAAATAAATATATTATGTCAATGTAATTATTAAAAATCCTATTTAGGCTAATTTTCCTAAAACAATTTTTCCATTCATTTATCCCTAAAATAAACTACTATCAAATTTTCAATTTAAATATACCAATCCTCTTTTCAATTTAAATATTGTTAGTTACAACAAAATACTAAAGATAAAGATGTAATTTTAATTAAATAAATTTGTTCTAATAAAGATATAGTTGAACCTAAAAAAAATTGATCTACGGATCGTATATCTTTCTTAGTTTAAATTAATCATAATTTTTATCTATACAAATAAAAACAGTCGGTCATCATTTAAGATGAAAATAATCATTTAGAGGAAAGAAAATAATAATAAAAGATGGGAAAAGATAATGATTTACTTAATATGAATTAAACATCATCAAAAACTAAAGAAATAGAAGAATTTGCATAAAAGATTTTATGACAATGTTAGTATTAAAAACTCCATTTAGGCTAATTTTTAATATTATTGAATCTAAAATAATTTTAAGTAAATTTAATATGAAAATAAAATCTTACCAAGTATTGACTTCACCCAATAACACGTCGTTAGTCCAATTTAAACAATGTACCAACTATTATCATGACCATGATAATTTAAAATGATTTCTTAGTCAATAAACTTGGATAATTTAGGTTACTTGTACCACCAAAATTGATAGGAAAGATAAGAAAATTAAAAAATGAAAAGGTTGTAGGGGCATGATTATCAATTAATGATGCTATCAAAGAAAAAGTACCTCGAAATTCAATCAAGAGGAGCCCTCGATTAAAGTGACAGCCCCAGTCAAAGTTTGGAAAATTATTAGTAATAGCAACAGCAACAGAAACAGTGTAATAATAATAATTTTTCTTTTTGGGAAAAAGATGGTTTCTTTTTATATTTTTCTTGGCGGTCAAAGAGACCTTATTGATGAGTCTTTGACTCTCGTATATCTGCCGTTGATTGGCTTATGGCGGAGAGATGGACGGCTGATGTTGCCGTTCAAGGCACTCCTTGGGTCCCACTGACATCTACGTTTTTTGTCCTTCTAAATTTTGCGGTGCAATCACGCGCTTCCCGCCCTTATCTCAATCGTGAGAAAACGTGGGCCCGCTCTTATTACCTCCTCCACAAGATCTCTTTGTGAAGGGGAAAGTCCCGAAGGCGAAACCCCCCCCTCCCACCTGTATCAGAGGCCTCTTGGCCAGGTGAGATGTAAATCGAGGGATATGCGCGAGTGGCATTTCTGCAGAGGACCCAAAGACAACAACCCTTGCAATATTTCAGCAAAGACTGTCACAACACGGATTCGAACCCGCGACGTCGGAGTGGTTGTACCCCAATCACCTTGCCATTTACCAACTCGCATGTGCCCCTGGGGGCTCCTCCACAAGATCTCTATAATGGTAAAATAATGTGTGTTATAAATATATTATATTATGGATGCCAGTTTAAATAATTTCATAATTTCTGAATAAGTTTGTAATTGGATAAGCTTGCAATTAAGCAACTAGCTTGCAAGTGCTTACAGACAGCTTCGTGAAAAGCCTTGCAGCAGTTTCTTTAGGCTTGCAATCAAGCAGACAACTTGCGAGTAGCTCAAGCAGACAGCTTGTCAACAATTTTTTTTCTTCTATAAATAAGAAGTTAATTCAGTTCATTTATACATCAGTTTTGAAGAGCAATAAACTCTCTCTCCCCAACTTATTTGGCTATATCTCTTGTTGTCTTATACTTTTATTATTATTATTTTATCATATTATTAGTATAAGACTCTATCATCTTGAGAAAGTACTTTGAAGGCCTCGAATGTATGACTTTCTTTTTCTTATTTAGTGACAAATATTTCTAATTTTGAATTTGTTGTCCTCAATATATCGGACAAAAGCTACTTATCTTAGGTGTTGGATGTTGAAATGCATCATGATGTTATGCGTCTAGCATACACCATGAGATAAAGATCTGCATCAAATCAAGATTGCGCCAAAGTAATAATATTCCTCTACCCTTAATGAGGGCTTGAAATTGGAATATCTCAATATTAAAGATCCTCGTACGTTGTGGAATAATTTTAAAGATAGATATGACCACTTAAAGATGATCGTTCTCCCACAAGTACATTTTGATTGAACCTAATTGATTATGGATCATTTATGTCTCAAATTTGTTCTTGAAGAACAACATTTTAAGATGAATTGTAATGTTAATAACATATCCCTTAATGACTAAATGTGAGTTTGTAAGAAATACAGATCTCACGGTGCTTTATATTAGCTCTTAAAGTAATAATTGTTTTGAAGCCAGATATACTATGAAAGATATGTTAGAGAAAAATTATCTACATCATATGTATGCCTCGATTTGCTCCTGCAGTAACAATATCTTAAAACAGATTTTAAGTTATCACAACTTGATATGCTTAAGGCACGTTCAAATGATTTTATTCCATTCCCGAAGAATGAGAATTTTTTATAAATGTTACAAAAGCAGACCCATTTCCTGAAGTGAATGTGACATTATATAGTAAAGCTTAATTATAAAAATGGACACGCGTTTGATTTTAAAGTTATCACTACTCATCTCCAGAAGAGTAGAATAATTGAGAAGAAATATTCTGAATAGTCTATGCTTTAGTCTTGAAGTAGTAAACTCAGAAATTTGCTCTCGAAGTAGCAAAATATAACTCTACTCCCTAAGTAGTATAACTTTGAGCTCTACTCCCGAAATAGTAAACTTTGAGCTCTACTGCCGAAGTAGTAAGACTCTGAATTTTACTCCCGAAGTAGTAGAACTCTGAAATCTACTCTCGAAGTAGTAGAACTCTGAATTTTACTCCTGAATTAGTAAATATTCTAAAATTTACTCCCGAAGAAGTAAGACTTTAAAATTTACTCCTGAAGTAGTAGACCTCTGAAATCTACTCTCGGAGTAGTAGAACTCTGAAATTTACTCCTGAATTAGTAAATATTTTGAAATTTACTCCCGAAGTAGTAAAACTTTAAACTTTACTGCCGAAGTGGTAAATCTTTAAACTTTACTCTCGAAGTGGTAAAACTTTAAACTTTACTCATGGAATAGTAAAATTCTGAAACTTTACTCCTGAAGTAGAAAGAATTGATAAAGTATCTGAGAAATATTCTGAAGCAATGTCTTCTTGTGCTTGAGAAAAATAATGAGTTATAGATGAACATTGTATATCAAGCACATTCAAATAATCAGGTTTCATTCCCCGAAGCGAATGAAGATATACTATAAGCTACCTCCTGGAGAGATAAAATAACAAAGGAAATATATGTGGTATAAAAGTCATTGCAACACATACCCGTCATACGTAGAAACATTGTGAACAAGTTTATTAAATATCATCCTAAGGTAAAAGAAAGAGGAGTAGAATATTTTCTACCATAACCACATTGATACATTATGGTTAGTTGTTATGATTTATCCGAATGAAATAAACATTAATGTATCTCTTCCTGAAGGATGTGATTACTATGTGGTTACCGTTTTGATACAAAATATTCAGATGTTAATGGCTAATCTTCTCGAAAGAGACATTGAAATAATGAAGTTTAGAACTTAGTGTGTACTTTTTATTGTTTATGAATTTACAATTATCTATAGATGTCCATTTGATTTTCATTTTCTTTAATGACACCAGTAGTGTCTAACTCGAGTTTCTTCAAATCAACAATATCTAAGTAATATTTAATCGTACAATATCAATGATCAGGAGCTCCAGAAGAGCTAATTATTTATTTACAAAAATTATAACACTAACAGTGTTCAGACAATATCTCATTATAAAAATAAATTGAAATCTCTCGAAGAGGTTATATATGGTAATATCATTCATCTTAGATCGTAATTGTTACGATCGGAATACAAATTACAGTAAAATTGAAGTTTACTAGCAATAAAATGGTTATCATATTGAAATTACAAATGGTTGGTAGATTGAATATCTTCAAATTACTACGGATAAGAAATACGTATATGAAATGTTACCCGAACATATACCACAGTAAATCAGAAGTTTATTAATATAAAAACTCATACTATAGTAAATCAGATATTTACTAAAATAAATTGCACACATCATGATAAACTCGAAGTTTACTAGTACAGATAATTTTATCAGTTGACATGATAATTTTGGTCGTGCTTACTTAAATCTGATATGCTAATTGAATATTCTAAATATTTTAAAGAACTAGAAAATTCTTCAAGATATTTTGCGTTGCTTGTTCTCATGATAAGTTGATTACACCAGCTAATGTTGGGGTTGAATCCCCTAAATTCTAAAAAATATATCGTAAATAGATGTATCTATGAGACAGTCACATATACATTTATTGTCAACCCGTAGTTTGACATATACAAAATTGCTTGCTAAAAATAATTGAGTTATGAACATAATTTTCAGAATATGTAATCAAGACAATTCATCTTGATAATGTTGATTTATATCCAAGCTGGTGTAGCATTGAATGCCTCTAATAAATAGCTAAACTATTACTTATGAGAACAAAACGTCATGTGTTGGTCTGAGATATGATATATTGCATACAACGGCACTTGTATGCTCCAGACCAATAAATTATGAAAAAATCTTCCCTCACAATTGGTTCAGGGTTAGAAACCAGATATTTATATCTTATAGCTTTTGATGTGCGGTATATAATTAATGGATCTACCACAATGCACACAGATGGATTCCCTAAAGAAGGTGGAAATATATGTTAGTTTTTCTAACATATGAGGGAGAGAATAAGAAGCTAAGAAATATATTGTGAATTATCATTAGTATGATCCCCGTTCAAAAGATAATTCAAGTAAAATGCTAGAAGCATTTGCTGACCCAACTATTTCATATTTCAGGTGCAAGATGCTCCCAAATGTCCCTGAAGGCTAGGGTTTACAACATGCATGGAGCATGATAGACCAATCGTGTAATGACCCATTTGGTCATTATGTGCGCTCTGACTATTTTATCCCTGTTGACCCAATTCTTGATGTTATCAAACGATCCTAGTAAGAATTGAAAGATTTAAAATCCTTAAGTGAGAGCATTTGACCAATAGTTAACTTTTGGATTAAACATACCTTTTTGGAAATTTCGTCGATTCCCTGAGATCCGGAAGGTCGATTATGACTTGGTGGGATATTCAGTTCGGTTCCCGAGGTGCTCATATGTATTTCATGTTCTTACTTGGAATCTTTATTTTGGTTTTGGGGATTGACATGGTCAACCGGACCTCTGTTGGGAAATTCGAGGCCACGGGTGAGTTCGTAGCACATTTTTATATATGTTTACATATTTGTTTTGTATCTGGGAGGCCTCGGGTTGATATCGGGATTTCGGGTGAAACTTGTGAAAAACTAGATTTTTCTGGTTTATGATGTTCTCGTCCCGGCGAGACTTTTTCCGCCCTTGTGAGTCTGCCCCAACGAGGCTCGACTCGCAGTAGTGAGGATCGAGGATCGAGGACTTAAGTGAAGTCCGCCCCAATGGATGATTTCTCCGCAGGGGCCGTGTACGCGGGCGCAAACTGGGTTTCGCAGGGGCGAATGTCACTGAATTAGTAGCATTAAATACCCTAATTCGGACCATTCTTTTCATCATTCCTAACTTTGAACTTGAGAGCTATTAGGGGCAATTTTAAGAGACCTTGAAGCTATTACACATTTGGAGTAAGTTCCCTTTCATCATTTTTTGCTTATTTACTTCCTAGGCTCGAAATCTATGGTGAAAAATGATAATAGTTTAATGGAGAAGATGACCTTCTAGCTCTAAATTGGGTATTTGACTTCTAGACTTTTCTAATCAGTTTTATGGGTAAAACTTACTTACATTATAGTGGTATTGCATGAATTAATGAGTTATAACTAGAATATCTAATTTAGCCTAAGTTTGTAATCTTGAATAATTAGGGTTCAATCTTAAATTGGGGTTTTTGTATTGTATGATTAAATCCGCCTATTATTGAACTAATTTAGCAATAGGTAAGTAGATTAGAACTTCTAGAACATTAGGTTACTAATTTTCACCCTTAATTTCTGATTTTACTCTTGTGAGTTGAGAGGGATATTTTGAAGTAATTCTTCACCCGTTTCCTTTTTATGACTAGTTGGATTGTTGTGGTCATTTACTTACTTAACATTGATATTACTAGACTTCAATCGTTCTGAAGCACTACCGAAGGGGAAAGCTCGGGTGGAGTAGTTCGTGGTTCCTGCTCAGCATCCAGGTAGTTTACGACTTACCTTCTGGTTAGTGAAATATATATAGGGTTAGTTACTGTCGGAGAAAATATGTACGCCTTCGGGTATGAAGTTGGAATGAATTATTTAGATTGATTACTGTTGTGTGATTGTGTGGGCTTGTTGCCATAATTGATATGTTGGTTTTGTTGCCTTATTTACTGTGATATGACTCACGTTGTGATTCATTTCCCTTTTATTATGTCACTTATCATTGGAAAAATGAAGAATAATAAACTTATGCTCTAATGGTGATGTCTGCTTATGATAAGTCACGATTGAGATCTTGATTATGATTATGGTTGATGATGAACCTATGCATGACATACATTCACATTTCAGAAGGTGTATTGAATAGTGATGTGTACCTACGATGAGTCACGAGATGAGATCTCCATATGGTGTGCTAGATGTATTGGAATATTGGAATTGAACAAATTATAGTGGTACCGTGATGGTCTGATAGTTCATGTAAGACTTGTATTAGCTGTAATGTTGTGAACTCCATATCATAATCGTGGCATTGATTTACATAAGATTTACTCATTCTTGCATTCATACATTCATTCATGATGAAAGAATATGAAAGTGTTATGAGATGGATGAAAAGATGGAAAGGAAAGTGAAAGTATTATTCTCATAGTCCGAGGTCTTTGTCGGGCAATATAGTGAGGGTCACAGTCCGAGTTCCTTGCTGGGTGGTACAGTGACGGGTCATAGTCTGAGGTCTTTATCAGGCGGTATAGTGACGGTACATAAACTTCGCGGGTCCCTCATGGGTCATGACTGTCGGGATATAGAGATATTCCGTTCGAAGCATATATGTACGATATGAGACAGTTGGCCAGTGCATTGAATAGCATTTCATTGCATCACATATACATTCATATTACATACACTCATATCTCTGATTCTGGTTGTTGTATTCATTGTATTACATGATGCATTTCAGCCTTGCTCCCTTGGTTATTGATTCATTTGAGATGTTGTATGCTTGTTAGCCTCTTACCTAGACACTTGATGGATTTGAGGACTAGAGATTCCGCCTAGGCTATGACTATAGACTACTGAGATATAGTGTAATTACCATTAGTGCAAGTCTTATGTGGATGTGCTTAGTGATTAATTCATTCTCAATTTTTTGGATTCTGACTAGATACTCTATACTTGGGTTGTTTACTCTTGTACTATGATAATGTTTATACTTGATTGCGAGCATGTCTATATCTCAATTTCTTTCTTATATATATATATATTAGCTAACTGTTGTCGGCCTATGATACCTACCAATACATAGTGTTTGTATTGATACTACTCTTTCTACACCCTTTTCAGGGTGTAGAGTTGTTGAAGGAACTTCAACGAAGTTCGATTAGCCTTCAAGGATCTCCTGGAGTTCATCTAGATTTTCTGTTTAATTCTCTTTCTAAACAGGAGTTGTATTCAGGTTATGATTGTAACTTTTATTCAAGTCGTAGACTTAGAAGCTCTTGTACTATTCAGACCAGATTCCTTGGGTAGCGTTGTATTTCACATTTTTATATATCTATTATTTTTACACTTCTATTGTTCTTATTATTTAGTTATGTTGTTAGATGAATCTGTAAGGGACGGGTTTGCCTAACAAATGGAAAATGGTAGGTGCATGCACGTTCTGTGATTTGGGTCATGGCAAATTGGTTTCAAATGCAATAATATTTGAAAAATGAGAGGAGTCAATGATTAAAATGATCATAATAAGGAGATAATGTGCTCTTGAACAGCCCAGGACATAATATTTTATAAAACATCATAGGAGGTTCAGGGACCTGAAAAATAATGAAGTGATGAGATCTCAGTAAGTTACATGAAATTGCAAACTAATATAAAATAATATCTCATCGGAGATATATTTGATACAATATGGCGCGTAATATTGTATAAGATAGAGAGGATCTGAATTCTACATCTCTTAAAGCATGCTGACGTATCAATAATTACTAAGTGAAATGATGCATCTTGATAAGCATAAAGCTTATTGGACCTGTAGTCCAGACATCAGAAGGTGTCACGCCATAGGTGTTATCACAACCTATATGGCTTACTTGACAAACTTTATATGAAAATTTCTAAAGGATTCAAAATTCCTGTAGCATATACAAGTTCTTGAAAAACTTGTTTATAATCCTCAAATGGATTAAATAAATTAAGGCTGATGTACTGGAATTGCCTTAATAAATATTCATTGACGGAGGGTATAAAGATGACTCTATTTACCCTTATTTTGTTATGATAATCATAATCTTTTATATTGTTGTGCAAGTTGCTGACTTGATTATTATTGGAGCTCTTGAAGAGTTTTCAAAAGAAGTAGATTATCTGCTAGAAGAAGTTGAAATGAAAAAATTAGATTAGTCCTGAAGTACCATATACTTGTGCAATTGATGTATACATTTATCTTTCTATAACTATAAGCATGATATAATTTCTCTCCTACATAGAGATATTGAAATAAGATCAATTGCATATTGCAAATGAAAGCTCTGACATGAATTATGTGATGCTTAATCAGGGGTGTAAAATACGCGTTGTACTCTTTTTTTTCTTAATCAAGGTTTTGTCCCATTTGAGTTTTTCTTATAAGATTTTTAATGAGGCACCTAATAATACGTATTGCTAGATATGTTTACTCTTTTTCATGCTAGGATTTTCCCACGGAATTTTTCATAGTAAGGTTTAACGAGACACATTATCAATTAATAAACATCCAAAAGGGTGGTGAGTGAGTTTTATAAATACATTGTATTATGGATGTCCATTTAAATACTCCCGCAATTCCCTGGATAAGCTTGCAACTGGATAAGCTTGCAATTAGATAAACTTGCAACTAGATAAGCTTGCAACTGGATAAGCTTGAAATCAAGCAAGCAATTTGCAAGTAGCTCATGCAGGCAACTTGCAAGTAGCTCATGCAGGCAACTTGCAATCAGCTTCTTGAAAAGCCTTGCAGCAGGTTCCTTAGACTTACAATCAAGCAGACAGCTTGCGAGTAACTTATGTATGCAGCTTGACAGCAACTTCTTTTTTTCTATAAATAGGAAGTCAATTAACAGTTTTGAAGAGCAATAACTCTCCCCCGTCCCCCAACTTATTTGGCTATATCTCTTGTTGTCTTGTACTTTTATTATTATTTTTATAACAATGTGAAACTTTAAAAAAAAAATATCAAGTTTAACTTCAAATACTATTATTTTCTTTTTAAATCTTAATCAACTTATATTCAAATGCCTACTCATTCATGACATCTGTTAATAACCAGAATAAATTTGTGTTTATCACTATTAATTTGACTGATTCATTAGCATTAGAAATTATGACACGTATAACATGTTGCTTAAAATTAAAATGACAAGAAATTTGGACCGAAATATTAATGAAGGGCATGAATAAACCATCTTGTACGATATAAGAGAATATTTAAAATATTTTTCCTTTATTTTATTTTCAACGACATTTTAAAAGACGTCTATACTATCGATATAAGCTTTTGTATAATATTTGCAGGTTAACTATTTATATTTTTACTTGAAGTAACATGTACTCGACTATTTCTCTATGGGATATTTACCTGTATAACAGCCAATCAATGTAATAGCTAATAAATATATGTTTTCTGTATATCAGCTATAACATATATCAAAATATATACATTTTATATATTATTATGTATATCTTTTTATATTTGACTAGCAAATATAATTATTTTTGATCGACCGGTCATATTTATAACTTGCTCTATTTCTATTGAATGTAATACTAAGAGAATCAATTGTAGCAGAGGTAGATCTGGCATTTGGACCTATGCAAGCTTTCAAAGTTTCAATTACCTAGTCGACGCTTCGTTAGTCTCTAAACGTACAATTTTGAAATGACCAATAGAAAATTTGATTGAAATAAACTCTATCATAAGTTTAACTGTTTAAATATGGGTATGTTAGTTTAACATCTTAACCGTCATTGAGAAATTAAAACTTACTTTTGCGTTATATAAGTAGTTTCAACTAGGGGTGGTCAGTGGACCGGGTTCGGGGTGGGTCCCGACGGAACGGGACACGAAGGGACTGGGGGAAGGCGGGATCGGTCCTCCGATGGGACTGGCGGGATCCGCCGATGTCCCGTCCCGTCGAAAAAGGGGGCGGGGCGGGATCGGGGTTTTCCATTTTTTTTTGCACTTAATTTTTAAAAATAACATATATAAACACTTTAATAATTGAACAAGATAGTGTAATAAAAACATCTCAAGACTGTTTTTGTGCCTCTTATATTATTTAATAGAAATATGATTTTTTTGTAATACAATTTCAAAATAGGAAAAAAAATCACATATTTATAAATACCTTTTCTAATTTCTTCACAATGTCTTGTGGTTCTTCGGTTGAAATTGGAATTTGTTGGTCAAATTGGTCGACGTCGCTTCCACCTCCGCCGGACAAGATTTCATTGTAGTTTTCGTCGTCTTCTTCGTTGATCTCCGGTTGACCGCACCTTCTACGCTCCGCTCGTATCCAATCTCTGAATAAAACTGCAATCTCCAAGCTGTCTCCCGCTAATGAGTGTCTGTGCTCTCCTATTTGAAATCTTCCGGCAGAAAAAAACACTTTCAGACGCTGTTGATGACGCTTGAATGTTCAAGACATCTCGGGTCATCTTTGGTAGTGTCGAAAATGTCTTCTCATTTTCCCTCCAGTATTTAAGCAAGTATTCACGTCCTTCTTCATTGAGAAATGCTTGGTACGGTACAACACCCTGAAAAACAAAAATATCAAACTCGCTAACTTGATTAGTAGTGGTACCACTAAACATTCTATTTCTAAGGATTTTAATACTAGCCGCAGAAACAACATGTCTTTTATAAGGTTGTACTGAAGAAGAAGAAGAAAAAGAAGAAGATGGTATAGAAGCTGGTTTGTTGCTAGCACTTTCTTGTTGGTAATGCGTATATACTATTTTGCATTCATCATGTATGCTAGACAAAACTTCTTCTTTAGTTGGTTCCTTAGGTGGTTGTTCATTTGGATTTTTTGGAGTTGCAGGTGGAAGTACTGATTTACAATCATAAATAGTTTCAATAAGTTCTTTACAACCGTCTATTTCAATAGTAGGATTTAATACAACACAAATAATATAAATAGTGGAATAGGAAGAAAAAAAAATTTAAATTTGATAAATATTTTTTAAATAGGTGCCTTATAAGATATGATTTTTCCATATATTCATTAAGTAACAAAAATATTAGAGCAATATATAATAACATAGTTGAAATAGTAGGATAGTATATACCGGAAAATTCTTTAGTTGCTTGAAAAGATTTCTCTAAAAATACAATAAGTTCTGAAATTTTTTCCCAATCATTATCTATAAGCATATCAGTTGGATTTCAATTATGAGCGTTAAAACATGAAGTTATAGGTCTTCTATAATCGTAAGCAACAAGTAGTTGTTCATATAAAGAATTCCACCTAGTCGCTACTTCTTCAGGAATTTTTCTATAAGGTAGTCCACAATCGTGACAAATTTTTTTATATTTTTTTTTCTTTGTATTTTATTACTTTTAAAAATAAAGTTTATAGCAAATTATACTTTATTAAGAATGTCTTCAAAAAGTGATAGACCATCCTTTACAACTAAGTTATAAATATGGGGCCTCGTCTCAATAAACCTCCCGTCCCACCCTAACCTTTTCCCATTTTAAATTTATAAATTTTTTTACAAATTTTGCATCTAACTACTTGATTATCTTGGTCCCTATAAAAAAATCTCATGCAACTAATTTTAATTTTCGTTGTGGGGTCTCGTCTCATACTAGGCGGAATATGAGGTGTTCCGATTTCAGTTTGAGGTGCACTAGTGGGTGTGTCATCTAGATTAGTAGGTGTGTCATCTGGATTATCTTCTAAATTAAAGTCTGGTTCAGTTGCAGAATATATCTTATTATCTAATGGTATATCATTAAAAAATCCAGTTTCATCTATATGAGTATAATCAATCAAATCATCCTGTCTAGGAATAGGATGACCAGAAGAAGTACCCCTGCCCTTGTTACCCCTACTAGAAGAAACACCCTTACCCTTACCCTTAAAATACCTCTTAATCATTCTATTTTAATTATGCAAATAAATAATTAAAGATAATGAAATTAAGTGCGATAATTAAAATAAAGTAACAATAATAATTTAAAGAAGGAACGAAGGTATCAAACGCCGACGTAACGTCGACTTGTAATCGATGTTGAAAATTGAAACTTTGCTCAATGGATGATCCTCAAGCTAGTTGCCAACTTTAGTCCCCAATTTTTGAACTTTGATACAATTATAAAAATGAGCAAAAAGATTGTAGGAAGATTGAGTTGAGAGATTGTAGAAAGATTTGTAAGATTAAAATGAAGAAAAAATGAGGTATTTAAGTTGAAAAATTGAGTTAAAGTGTAAATATAGTGACTTAGGGGTTAAAAATAAATATTAAGGGGGTAGGAGGTTTATGGGGTGTGTGTGTGGGGGGGAGGGGAATGGTCGTTGCACAACAGCCAAAATATAAAATAGTCGTTGTGCAACAATCATTTTTTGCAAAGAGCGGGTTGGGGCGGGGCGGGTCTGGGGCGGTATGTGCCTGGGTGGGACGAGGTAAAATGGTCATTGTGCAACACTCGTTAAGAAATTTCCCAAATCAGATACAACCCACTTGTCTTCAAACCTTATAAAACAAATCTCCAATTGATTTTCTGGTTAGAATCATTTTCACAGGAAAACAGTTTGACGTCGTCTGTGGGGATAAATAATTGTGATGTTGTTCCGATTCATCACCCGATACTCTCAAAACTTACCCTTATTCAAGAATATTCTGTTACATAAGCTCCTAATCATGGCTGAACCAACCAACAACACATCGGGAAACAACATTCCACTCGAAACAAGAGACCCGCAGGGGTCGCGATCGATAGACTGCAAGGTTCTAATAGGGAAAACCACCGGGAGTTAGATGTGCCAGAAGAAAGGGAAGAGGTAGAAACGCCACCAGTGGAGATCCCCAACAAGCTCTCGATTGAGGAAAATGAGCAAGTTCATTCAGCATAAAGCAAGGAGATATAGCCTAAATGACGTTACTCCAACAAATGGAAAATAAGTCTCCACTCTAGGGTGAAGGTGATGTACACATTATAAGGATCTCCTTCGGAAGTGGCTTTGGCCGTGGTCTTGACATCGAACAATGCGATGATGGAACGCATGAAAAAGCTCATAAAATCCCTATTCGGGGCAGCGCCGGGTAGCCGCCCATCGAACAACCCGGAGGTTATCGAAGTACTTAGGTCTTTTGTAGTAAATGTGGGAAGGATAGAGGTGGAACCAGCCGTACCACATGTGGACTTAGCAAGGTTTGCCGTGCTAGAAAATGAGCTCTATGAAAGAATGAGTCAGATACCAGGGGGGCTTTATCTTAAAGGGAGTAGGAGCAAGAAAGTACGGGAAGATACCCTATAAATTGAATGTGGCTCCCGAGCCCATCCCGAAGAAATTCAAAATGCCGGACATACCCAAATACGACAGGACCATAAACCCGGAAGAGCACATAATAACCTTTGAAGCAGCCATCACTAGACACGATCTAAAGCAGCATGAAATCGAATCATTCATGCTTAATAAATTCAGTCAGATGCTCACAAAGGGACTACTTTCTTGGTATACTCTTTTACCTGAAAATTCTATTGATTCTTTTGATGCTCTTGCAGATACATTCATGAAGGCCCATGTAGGGGCCCGAAGGGTCGAAACACACAAATAAGACATCTTTACCATAGAGCAAAAGAAGGATAAGCTGCTCCACAACTACATGGAACGATTCCAACAGGAGAGGATGATGCCGCCCACTATTCTTAAAGGCTGGGCTGCCACATCGTTTGTAGACGGTTTGAATACCAATAGCTTGAATGATTCAAGAAAGTTAAAGAAAAGCTTGAGGGAGTTCCTGGCCAAATCTTAGAATAAAGTGAACAAATAGATACATGAACAAAATAAGGATAGAAGATGACCTCAAAGCGGACGCTCGGATAGAGGTTAGTGATGGGCTGCATGATAAACTCAGCGATGCTTCCCCATTCAGGCAGAGAGATCCGAGGGATTGGTACAAGCTGTACTCAGCTTGCCCGCCTCTGAGGAACAAGGGAAGAACAAACAGGTCGCGGTATGACCAAGGTCAACCTAGAAAAGATAGGGATACGTTGCAAAGGAAATCGCCAAATAAGTTTGGTCCATCGAGTGTGGCGTCTTATAATTTCAATGTGGAGATTGGAGAATTGGTCATGGTGATGAAAAAAATGAAGGAAGCGAGATTTCCAGTAGCAACACGATCCAACCCAAATAAGCGGGACATGGAATTTTGGTGTGAGTTTTATGGAATCCCATGGCACTCAACCAAGGAGTGAAAACATCTGCGCTATGAGGTAGTAGACCTGTTGAGAAGAGGACACTTGAATGAGTTCTTCAACATTCGATCCAAATATGCCTGAGAAAAAGAATCTGGACTTCCCGTGAACATCCAGTTCAACCAGGTGCAATCAATATGATCACCGAAGGTGAGATAATCGGAGCGGTATCTGATGTCATCCAAATTACACCATAATAAGGTATAACGTGACCATTATCAAATATAGTAAGCCAACTAGGTTGGGGTCGAATTCCACAAGGAATATGATGTGAAATGAGGCCTATTCACTTTGTATTACTTCTTTACTAAATGATTTACTTTTAAGGTAACCAGATTATTTGTTTTTTATTTGTCTTAACTAATCAATTAGCGATTCTGATTAACGATTAATGTATCAAATAAGATGGAATGCTAGGGTTGCGACTTAATGCATGGAAATGGTGTTGGGTTTTACTAAATTGGGTGTAATAGGTGTGGTATGGGTAATGAGAACTAAGTTCTAGGTGGGGATTTCTCAATTAATCCATCTAATTTCACTTTAAGCTTTCTCAAGCCTAAAGTTTGGAATATGAGAACACCCATTATTTACCCTTAGTTGATTCCCTTATAATTAAAGTTGGGAATCATTAAATGGGGTTTAAAGCCTCAAGTCCTAATTAGTCTACCATTTTCTTGACTCTAGTCTCCTTTTTCAAGTTTGACTAGAGACAATAGGTATTAAAGGGTTATTTGCAACCAATCCTTAAACATTAAGTAAGAGATGTAATTAAATGCCACAAATAACACACCCATTTTGCATTTAAAAACTATCCCAACTACCACATTCTATTTTTGGGTCACTACCCCAATCTAGGTTCTAGCCACTAATGGAAAATAATAAATCAACTTGCAATAAATAAAAGAACAAAAAAATGATAAAGAAAGCTTACAATAATTTTACATTGGAATAAAGTTTGTCTCTACAAAGTGAAATAAACAACTCAAGATTCTTCAAATGTTTTCAATGACAAGACAAGGAGAATATTCTAACTACTACATGAATAGTAAAAAGTGCCAAAGGAATGATTTGATGGGTAGGTAGTTGTCTTCACAAGACCCTAGACAATGCTTATATAGGGACCTAAAAATCAAACTATAAATAATTATAAAAATACCACCGACGCCTACTCTGTGACAGTAGAAGGGGACCGCATAACGGGTCTACGCTCCGCAAAATAGGATTAGGGTTCGCAAAGTGGTTCTTGATCTTGACTATCTGGAACTGAGGCAGGAAGTGCGGTCCGCAGAACTGAACTGCGGTCCGCAGAAATACTTTGAGGCCTCGTAATCTGGTATTGGACTGTGGAAGAGTTGTGGTTCATAGAAAGGAATGTAGTCAACAGAACGGAAGTGCGGACCGAATATTGGGTCTCACTTTAGGGCTTTAGAGTTTTATGATCACTGTTTAATAATGTGACTTGGCTTACCATTATGCGGTCCGTAGAAGTGGTCTTCTCAACACTTCTTCTTTTTTCAACACTTTTATCCATGTTTAAGCACTTTTCCTCACTTTTGATCTCCCGAGGCAAAATTCCTACAAAAATCAAAATAACGTAAGAAGCATACACTATGAATGCATTAAGGAAAATAATAATTCATGAAATTGGCATTAAATGTTCTGTAATTTCTTGGCACATCAACACCCCCAACTTAAACTATTGCTTGTCTTCAAACAACCCAAACATCACGAAATTACAAAGATGACTATGGTTGGTTCTACTTATAAGTCTACAAGCATGTGTTTCACATAACCGAAATCCCCTCATATTTTCAAAACAAAGTTCCAAGAGTGTATTTTGACAATCAATGAGCCCATGAAAATCAAGCCTCAATAGGTGTCTAAACGCTACTAATGACTAGATGCGCCAAAACATTCAACTAAAATAGCTTTAATTCCATAAGGTTCATGTAATTCAATGTGCCCTCAAAATAAGGAAAGTCCTACACTCACACAAAAAGTTTCTTTTCAAAACAGGGGACAAACAAGATCACTCACACTCACAAGGAATGTCAAGTGTCACAAGTATTATGCCATAGACTTGCCTTTATTTTAAGTCACCACTACTCAAAGAATCTCGATTTTGGATCTCTAAGGACTTTTTCAAGCTTATAATGTAGGCTTTGGGATGAGTAGGATATTCATTTAGGTACAAGTATGTTTTCCCTTCTTTTGTGTTACGCCCCATAGTTTTGCATCTGAATGAGAGTATAGTCAGCCGACTTGAGTTGTGAGACCTTGAAATAATTTCCAAGGGTTAGTATGGCGTATAAGGATGTTAAGGAATGGTTTTGGAAGGTTGGAAGTCAATGAGACCAAAGGAAGTATAACTCAACGAAGATTGATGAAGTTTCGATGATACGCCAAGCGTTTCATGTCACAGATGCCATTTCGCCTCGCGGATGTAACTGCGGATAAATGACACTTTTTCACCACCTCACTTCCACCATATGCGGTAGCATATGCGCCGCATATGGGACCACATATGTGAGGCAGTGGGTTGGCTTATTTAACCCCCAAGGTCGGCCAATATCATTCCTTATCTCACTTTCAACCCTTGAGCTCCCAAAACACTCTCAAGCACCATCCAAAGCTCTCTCCACCATTAAAGAACATTTCTATTTGTATCCAAGATAATTTCTCCTTCTAAGGGTCAAGAATACCTCAGAATCTTTGTTAGTTGGCTCGGCAAAGTCGTAGACTTCTTGGAGATTGAATTGAAGGTTGTTGTGAAAGACTTCTTGGATAGTTAAGGTAAGGTTTCATCCCTTTTATATGTACTTTATCTCCTCTTAGCTTGTCTTTATGGATTGATAGAGGAAACTTAGTAATTATAGGAGCTTGGTAAATATGATCTTAGAGAGACATCTCTTATTGTATAAAGTTATGTCAACTTGTTGTTTGGGATTGTTGATGGGGGTTAAGAGTAGATATTGGTGTTGAATCATGTTCGTGAGGTTTTGTAGTTGAGGCAAAGAGTTATGGAAGATGGTGGTATTAAATTAAGCAAGAATCTATGATAGTATAACTCTAGAACATCACGTACGCAAGTTGTTCGACGAATTACCTAAATAAAATCTCTTATTCGATATGAGTTTGATATTAATACAAATCCCTTGTTTAATACGGATAATCATTTATACCGCGCGTGAGGCTCATTATAACATAATCAACTTCATCGACAAGGTATGTAGGGCTTACATTATTCTCCGTTATGGCATGATCCTTTCTATAATAATCGATACGAACATGTCCTAGAAAAGATTCTATTCTTAGTTGATTAAGCAAGATTTATCACTTCATGATTAAGAGACTAAGGTAAGAAGTCTTCTTTCTGATTGATTGGTGCAAAGTAAAAGAGTATATGAGTCCACATAAGAATAGTCGGGGGTGCAACAACCTTACATCACCCCGACTAGTTGATGAGTCCTTAATAGGCTTGGTATGACGCTTATATGTATATATTATGTATTTACCTTGTCCACAGAGGCCTATGGTGTTATATACGTGACTATACATATATGACACTGATAATATTGCCACAAAGGCCTACGGTGTTACATACGCGATCTATTATATACAAAGTATTTCCTCCAGAGGCCTATGGCATTATATATGTGATTGAATAGTTATACATACCTGCAGGTTGGTCTAGTGTGACACTTATGAGTTTCAAGTGGTATCTTTGATTTCCTTGATTTATTGTCACTTTATCTATAATTGATTATGCCCTACATATTCAGTACATCTTTCGTATTGATGTTCCTTATACGGCACTTGATCCATGCGCGCAGGTACAAATAGACAGATGATGCTCATCTTCAGTAGGTTGCATGTTTAGTTGTGATTGTCGCATTCTCCTCTCTTGGAGTTGCTATATAGGAGTCATTAGGTACTGTTGTACATATTTCTAGTATTTTAGGTATGGCGAGGCCCTGTCCTGACCATTGATGTATTATACCACTCTTAGAGGTTTGTAGACCTAGTACAGTGTGTGTATATATGCCATGCCTTATCGGCCCTTTGTTAGTGGTGTACTGTTCTGGTGGCCTTATCGGCCCTAGTTATCTATATATATCGTGTTGGAACTCATCTGTGTGTAGGTTGTCATACATTCTTATATGGCTATATAGAGGCCTTATCGGCCCAGTTTTTGTATTAAGGTTCCAGATACTACAGTTTGTTCGCTCAAGCCTTCAGGTGCTGGGTGATGGCCACAACCCCTCCCCCCCTATGGTTGGGGTGTGACAAACTTGGTATTAGAGTTAGGTTTGTCCTAGGAAGTCGAGTCTGCAAGCCGTATCTAGTAGAGTCTTATTTATGGTGTGTTGTGCACCATACTTATAAGCAGGCGACTACAAGATTTTTAGGACGGTTACTTTTCTTCCTGATTTAGATCATGCGATAGTGCTGAATCATAAGTGTCCACTCCTAATCTTCATCTTGTTTATGTTCTCAGCTATGCCTACTACTACTAGACGATAGGAGGCTCTGCGGAAGTTAGACAATGAGGTAGGAGAAGGTGCCAGTCAGGTACCACCCACTGACCTGGGGAGACCAGAGCAACAGGATGAGGTTGTATCTCGAGCCTCTAGGACTACGCCCCCAATCCCACCTCTAGAGGGGCATGGAGGAGCTGATGTACCTCTCATTCGTCCCCCGATTGCTCTTGATCAGGACTTCATATGCGGAGTGTGGTGCAGTTGTTAACTAGGCTAGTGGCCACTCATGCCCAGTGATAGACCCCCGGTACTTCTAATAGAGCCGTCAGCATGAGAGTTTGGATTTTCATCAACTTAGACCCTCTAGTATTTACAGGATCAGATCCGAACATGGACTCACAGAACATTTTGGATTAGATGTAACTTACTTTGTGAGTGATGCATGCCACAGATGCTGAGTCAGTCGAGTTGGCTTTTTATAGGTTATGTAATGTTGTCGTGACCTGGTTTGAGACTTGTGAGTAGACTCGGGGACTCCGAGCCCCACCTATGGGCTGGATGGAGTTCCTCGAGGCATTCTTGCATCAATATTTGCCTATTGATCTCCGACAAGCTTAGAAGGATAAGTTCTTACACTTAGAGCAGGGTAATATGAGCATCTTAGAGTACAGTTTGCAGTTTCATTTTTTGGCTAGGTATGCCCTTGCGATTGTTGCTGAGATAAGTGATCTGGTTCATCAGTTTGTTAATGGTTTGGGGCCACATTTGGTGAATGAGTGCTCTACAACTTCTTTAAATTTGAATATGGATATTTCCCATATTCAGGCCTATACACAAAACTTAGAAGATCGTAAGAGACAACAACGGGTTGATCGAGAGTGGGATAGGGGCTAAGATATGATGGCCTAGTCCACTAGTGATATGAGGGATTTCAGAGGTGGGTTCAGGACACAGTTTCCCATGAGACCATCTTATCTGAAAGTTAGTGCTCTCTACAGTTTCAGGGCCAGTGTCGTAATCGGACCACTTACTCTGGTTAGGATTAGAGTTCATGGGCACAAGGCCTGCAGTATAGGGGAGATTCAAGCTAGATGAGGACACCTTTGCCCCGATGCGCTCAGTGTGGCAGGGCCCATCTAGGGCAATGTCGTCAAGAGTCAGATGTATGTTATTCTTATAGTTACCCAGGGCACTTTGCTAGGAACTGCCAGATGAGAGGTGGAGGCAGTATGGTACAACCAATAGGGTCTGTAGCAGTTTATTCTTCGTCAGTACACCATCCTAGGCAAGTCTCGCAAACATCGGCTGCTAGAGGTAGAGGCAGAGGCAGGGATAAAACATCTAGTTTCGGTGGTCATTAGAAGCGCATTTATGCATTATCAGGCCGACAAGATCTTGAATCTTCTCTGGACGTAGTTATAGGTATATTATATGTTTTCTCTCTTGACATATATGCTTTGATAGATCTGGGTTCTACCTTGTCATATACTATCCCTTTAGTTGCTGGTAAGTGTAGAAAATAGCCTAAATTATTATATAAGTCGTTCAAAGTGTCTACGCCTATGGGTGAGCCTGTGATTGTTATGCAGATGTATAAGAGTTGTAATATAAATATCTATAACTGCCATACTTTAGTCGATTTGAATAAATTAGAAATGGTGGAATCTAACGTTATTATGGGTATGGATTGGATGGCTTATTGTCATGCTAATGTAGATTGTTGGACGAAAGTCGTTTGCTTTAATTTTCCAGGCGATCCCATAATTGAATGGAGGGGTAATGTTGCATCGCTTAAATGGAGGTTTATTTTCTACCTTGAGGCTCGGAAGATAATTATGAAAGGATATATTTATCACTTAGTACGAGTACATGATGAGGAGGCAAAGCCTCTAACCCTTTAGTCAGTTCCTGTCATTAGTGAATTTCTTGATATATTCCTTGATAAACTTCTTGACATTCCTCCCGAAAGGGAAATCGACTTTGCTATCAACGTGCTTCCATATACCCAGCTTATATCTATTCCTCCGTATTAAATGGCTCTTGCCGAGCTTAAAGAATTGAAATCTCAACTGAAAGATCTTCTGGAGAAGTGCTTTATTAGGCCCAGTACTTCCTCGTGGGTGCACCAGTGTTATTAGTTCATAAGAAAGACGGTTCGTTGAGAATGTATATCAATTACCGTCAGCTGAACAAGGTGACTATTAAGAATAAATACCCGCTCCCAGAATTGATGATTTATTTGGTCAATTGTAAGACGCCAAGTATTTCTGAGAGTTAAGGAGAAGGATATTCAAAAGATAACCTTCCAGACCAGATATAGACACTATGAGTTTCTGGTGATGTCTTTCAGCTTAACTAACGCTCTGACAACTTTTATGGATTTGATAAATCAGGCGTTTAAGCAATTTCTAGATATCTTTGTGATAGTATTTATTTATCACATCTTGGTGTATTCTCACTTAGAAGTAAAGCATGCTGATCATCTGAGAGTGGTATTACAGACGCTCCAGGATCGCAAGTTATATGCTAAATTCTCTAAATATGAGTTCTGGTTGAACTAGGTGGCTTTTCTGGGTCATGTAGTATCAGACGAAGGCATCAATGTCAATAGTCAAACGATTGAGGCGTTAAATAATTAGCCGAGACCCACAACTCCTATGGAGGTGCGCAATTTCTTGGGCCTCGCAGGTTACTATCCGAGATTCATAGAGAATTTTTCTTCTGTTGCCGTATCACTGACAAAGTTGACTCATAAGGTAGCTAAGTTCCAGTGGTCAGATGCTTGCGAGAAGAGTTTCCAGGAGTTGAAGGGTAGGTTAACATCAACACCTGTTCTAGCACCTCCCGAAGGATCAGATGGCTATGTTATGTACTGTGACGCTTCCATAATGGGGTTGGGATGTGTTCTGATACATCATGGCATGGTCATTGCGTATGCTTTGAGGAAAGTAAGAAAACACGAGCAGAATTACCCAACTCGTTATCTTGAGTTAACGACTGTTATATTTGCTCTAAAGATATGGCGTCACTATCTATATGGGGTTCATGTTGATATATTTACATATCATAAGAGCTTGCAGTACATATTCATGCAGAATGAATTGAATCTGAGACAGCGCATGTGGCTTGAGTTGCTATAGGACTACTTTTGACACCTAACTTTTACCCTTCAATACTCTATTTAATTATTCAGAGTTCCTCAGTTACTAGTGGAGTAAAATATGTATTTTTACAGAATGGAAATTATTTTACAAAATTATTCTGGTAATATTTTGCCATGTTATTTGGAAAAATATTATTGAATATATTATTATATATCATTTTCTTATTTTTACATATTTAAAAAAAAATATCTATCAATTTTATAAATTAAAGAAGACAATTATCTAATTGACTGTCTAAATTAATTATTATAAATTGATTAATATTTTACTTCATGAAACTAAGGAAATTTGATTAATTAAATAAGGCGTCAAATAACATCTTATTTTTATTCCTCAAATTGGATTTTAATTATGCTTTGATTGAATTTATTTTGGTTTTAACCTTAAATTGGTTTTTTAATTAACCAAAGTGGCCATTTTAAAAATCAATCCATGGCCACATTTGCATAGAATTTCTCAATTATCCAACCCTTTTTAAAATCAACGATTTTGGGCCCTTTTTTCTTTTAAATCGGCTGAGCCCAGTCCGAATAATGTGCCAGGACCAACCTACGTTTCCTTTAATTCGACGAGCAAGAGGCAAAAACCTTATTTGTTCAAACTAGCTAGGGCAAGAAAACCCTATCCGCCGTCCACTTCTCCCCTTCTCTCTCTTACCCGCCGTCACTCATCGCCATTTTCGGCAATAGTTTCAGATGTGGAATGCTTTCGTCAGTTGAGTATGGCCGGTTCGGGGAAGACGCATTAAATGCGTCATATTTCTCTCCCATTTGCCTACCTCCACCATGGCTCAATCGAAGGTAATCCATCCTCTCTTCTCATCTATCATTAAATGTTTCTTGTCCCTTTACGAATCAAAAAGTGTGAATTTTCATTGGTCAAATTTCTTTTTTCTTTCAATTTTGACCAAAAATCCGAAAATCCCAATCTCCAAGTCGATGTATTGAGTAAAAGTTAGGGGGTTTGGCTCCTATAAAAGGAACCCCTCTTCTCATTATCCCCAAGCCTTTATATTGGTATTTTCGCCTAATAAATCAAGAAAAAGCCTTGAACATTGGATTTCCCCCCAAAAGTTTGAGCGCAAGTCTTAACAACCCAATTTTTGGTATAAGTTGAGCAAAAGTTTCATATTTTGAGCAATTCAAAACCCTAGAATATTTTATGAGGTTTTAATAGTCTAAACTTTGTTTTTTCATTTTTGGTATGTGTATCGAGTATTGGGGTGAGCTTTCCACATCAGATCTCGTTCACGGATGCACGACAAAATAAACTCAATTCCTTCTCAATTCTAGTTTATTTATGTATTCTGTGCCTTCTATGTGTTTTCATTGGTTAATCATGTATTAATTAGGTTTATTTATATTACTATGTCTATTAATTCTTAGATGCAATGTGGATCTAGTCTTTATTAGTAACTTAAGATTGTGTTTTACTATAGAATAGATTTATATGCTAAGCATGTTGTTAATAGTTGCTTAAGGGAGTATAAGGATGTGTATTTAAGTGGTTTGAGGGATGTTTTGTTACTGTTAATGACTAGTTTACCTACATGATTAACCATTAATCCTTGAACATGCTATGTTAGGCATTATGTGATGTATGTTGCTTGTTTAAGTGTACTTTCGGATGAGGAATAATTAGTTTGGTAGTTTGTTTTGCTTGGGAAATCATTTCATGCCAGTACAGTCCTGAACATGCGATTTGTGATTCATCTGAATCCCTTCTGTTATATAATATCAAGACTCTGAGAGTTATGTGAATTTGGATTTGTATTTGTATTTGAGTGACTTGTTTACATGTTTTGCCTATGATTTGCGAATAACACTGAAGCATATTGTTCCTATTGACTTTGCTAAGTTTAATCTAGTATGTCTTGGATGTGTTTTTCTTGATTGTAATATGATTGGTTAACTGATGACTTATTGATAATCAGGTAGATTATGCCATGTTTGTTTCTTAAGTGCTGTTGTGCCTAATATGGTTTGAGAATGAATGTACATGTCTAAATTTGAGCATCACTAGTTTTAATGTTTAGGGTGATGATCTAGGTGTTCATCTGTTCACCTGCTTTCATGTTTGTTAAATGGATCACATATCTGCCCTCATATTCTTGATACAAAAACTGTCACCATATTAGTGTGCTAAGTTTTCCTCGAGTCCTATGATATCATCTTGGGTTTAATTAAGTAAAAAAAATAGGTATTTAATTTGGTGTGAATGACCTTGGATCTGTAGAAACAACATGTTTAAATGGTTAAGTCCTTGCTAATGAACCAACTAGTTTAACCATGTGTCTATTTGCTTGATTCAGTGTCCCTAAGTCTGTATGAACTTTCTCTTGTACCTCCTAAACTGGCCACATGTTTTGGTTTGTTTGTCTAAATATAGAAGAGATACCATGGTAGCATGCAAAGCCCTTTGAAATACCTTGTAATGTACTTTGCTAGAACAACCGGTGTGATGTGTTTAGCTCAGCTTAGTCAATCCCATATACTTGAAGATGTCATGTTTGTATACTCATATGTCTAAGTACGATCTGGATTGCTTGAACTGGTAGATGTGGCCTTGTATATCTAGGATAGTATCCTAAAAAGTTTGATTGACCCATGCCATGCTAAGTTATAGTCTATGTTGCACCTCATATTTGACTCACAACTATGTTTCATTTAAGTAGGACACATATATACATGATACATTTTGACATTAAGGTTGTTTCGGTATGAATAATAGATTCTAGTAAATGCCATGAATAGGCCTCATTTAGGAACAAGGAGTACATTTGTTTCCTGTTAAGTTGTGTATATTTGCCTATGCTGCCTACTTAGGATTATGTGTTTTTCTCTGATTTGTGAATCTACCTATGTGAGCATGTCCATCCGTGAATGTTTGACTTAGTTCTACTTGTTCCTCATATGTGGGAGGTCTCCATGGTATTCGTCTTTGCCGGCATCCTAGAATGCCTATACTTAGTCAATATCCCTTGAAATTGCTAAGTCTAGTATGATATATCTCAAGGGTATATAAGATATATAGGCCCGGGTATACATTCAGTGTATAATCAGGTGGTATGCTTTATATGCCTTTGGATATACCATATATATTGAGAATGTTTTTTTTTGCGTCTCAACCTCTTTTCATGTGTTACGGGCTTAGTTTTTTTACTCTTACTATTGGACCTCGGGTATTATTCCTATTAATAAGGCCCAACAACTCATATTTTCTTACCAGAATTGTATTTGGGCTTTGTCCTTCACTTGGGTTGTTGAGTTATATCTGCGAAATCATTCTTGTGTGTTTTAATCCTTCATATGAATATTTGTTATCATATATTGTGTTACTGATATAATTAGGTGTTTTACTAACTTATATATTCATTTTCCTCTTCTCTTTACATAATTCGGGGCCCACGAGGGCCCACTTCCTTGCTGATTCGCATATCTTTAGCCATTGGGCCTACTAGTCCAACATCACCATTTTCATCGAGTCCGGTTGAAATACAGGTCCATGGGTAAAAATGGTAGAAGGCCCAACCATGAGAATGGTCTAGATAAAATTAGGATTTCCTTTTATAACGGGAATTTGTGGGCTGGTATACCTACCAGCCTGTTTTACTTTATTTTTTATTTTCTTGTATTGATATTTGCTACTTGTAAAAACACATAAGTATTATTGGAACCTTAAATTAGAGCCTAGTTATAGGTGTTGCTATATTTTATTCGCTTTTAAAAAATAAAGAATCATTTCTTTTGGATAATAAAAATATATTTTAATATTCTCGGTCATTTATTCTATGATACATGCTTTTTAAAACACATTTTCAAAAGACTAATTTAAGGTTGATTTGAAATAAATTGATTTAGACTTGTAAAAGATTTTTCCGAATTCGGCATAAGTTTAAATCAAGCCTTGAAATAATTTGCTCTTAAACTAGGCTTTTAATTGTTTTCAATAAAGTTAGAAATTCCTTTATAAATTATAGTTTGGGTTAAGGGAACAAACCCTTTATCGGTTGGCTTCTTTTATAAGAAATAAAATATTTTATTTGATTAAAGTTATTTTCTAATTCTCTACTTTACATAAAACAAACAAGTATTTTATTATCCCTTTGATAAAAACAAAAGAAATCATATTTACCAAAAAGGAGGGAATTTTGCAAAGAGGATTTCCGTACTCAATTTTTCAAGTGTGTAAAAAGCTATTTTTGGCGGACGATTTTTGAATGACAATTATATTTGCAATATTTTAAACACTTAAGCACTTTTAAGCAATTATATATTATATAAGACCCGAGGTTAACTGTATCTTGCTGATTTTTAATGTTGGGGAGCCTAACACCTTTCTCGGGGGATCATTTGAACTCTTACCCGAACTCTGGTTGATTTAGGATTTTCATTTGTTTTTGAAAACCTTAAAAGAATATGGTTTTCCTATTTTTCCTTATAAAGTAGGTGGTGATTCTAAAAAATAATAATTCCAAGAGTCCACAAGTTATCCAGTAGCTTTTATGCGTCCGCGTAAAAGGGAATCGTAACAACTATGATGTGGATATTTTATATCAATCGGGAAAGGCGAATGTTGTAGCTGATGCATTAAGTCGAAAGTATATGGACAGTTTGAAGCACGTGGGAGTCAACAAACTAGAAATGACCAAGGATTTGTGTCGATTAGTCAATCTAAGTGTATGATTTATGGATACAGGAGACGGAGGTGCCATAGTTCAGAATGCCGCTAAATCTTTCTAAGTGGCAGAAGTGAAGGCACGACAATTTGATTATTCATCCTTGGTAAGAAGTAAATAAGGCATCCCCTTTCAAAAGAAGCGGTTATTTGAGTTATCAGAGGATGGAGTTCTTAAGTATAAGGGCTAGCCGTGTGTGCCCGAAGTTGAAGGACTTCAAGGGCGGATTATGGAAGAGATTTATCAGTCCAGGTATTCTATTCATCCATGTTCTACTAAGATGTATCATGACCTTCAGCAGTTATACTGGTGGAACGATATGAAGAGAAATATCGCAGAATTTGTTGCTTAGTGTCCGAATTGCCAATAAGTTAAAATTGAGCATCAGAAACCTGGAGGATTGTTGTAGAATATATATATTCCGATATGGAAAAGGTAAACGATCAACATGGATTTCATTACGGGACTACCTAATTCTCGTAGGAAGTTCAATTTTATGTGGGTTATCATGGATAGACTAACGAAATCAGCTTATTGTCTACCCGTTAGGACTTGGCTACTTTAACCCCACTTCTGCTCAACATCGATCCTCTCACATACTTACTTAAGTAGCGAAGACTCAATGCCCTTATTTGGCCCAATATTATGCTCGATTATATATCAACGAGATAGTCGACTTCATGGAGTTCCAGTGTCTACTATATTTGACAAAGGTGCTCAGTACACAACTAACTTTTGGAGGTCCTTTCAGAAGGATTTGGGTACTCAGATTAACCTTAGCATAGCTTTCCATGCTCAAACAGATGGGAAGGCTGAGCGCACAATTCAAATGCTCGAAGACATGTTGCGAGCTTATGTGTTGGACTTCAAGAGAAGTTTGGAAGAGCACCTACCTCTTATTGAATTCGCTTATAATAACATCTACCATTCTAGTATTCAGATGGCACCGTATGATGCCCTATATGGACGGAAATGTATTTCTTATATTAGTTGGTTTGATGTGGGTGAGACAAAGTTATTAGGACCTGACTTGGTGCAACAAGCCATAGAGAAAGTGAAAATGATTCAGAAACGATTGTTGATAACTCAGAGTTGACAAAGTCTTATTCAGATAACCGATGTAGAGATTTAGAGTTCGCATTGGGATATTGGGTGTTCCTAAAGGTGTCGCCTATAAAAGGTGTAATGAGATTCGGCAAAAAGGGCAAGCTTAGCCCCATGTACGTCATACCATGTCAGATATTCAGAGAATTGGCCAATTAACATATAAGCTTGAGCTACCCCCGGAGTTAGAAGCAGTTCATCCTATATTCCATGTATCCATGCTTCATAAATGATTGGACGATCCTTCCCGCATTACTCATGTTGAGGATGTTCAAGTTATAGAAGACTTATCATACGAGAAGGTTCCTATTGCTATTCTGGATCGCCAAATCTGTAAGTTATGAACCAAAGAAGTCACTTTGGTTAAAGTACTTTGGAAAAACAATAACATAGAAGAGATGACTTTGGAGGCCGAAGAGGACATGAGGTTCAGATACCCTAATTTGTTCCAGACCTCAGGTTTATATCGATACTCGTGTGATACGATTCTCTTGTTCCTATTCTATCCATTGATCTTAATTCGTATACCTTGTTTAGGTGTAATGTTGAGGCAAACATGGCAGGTACAACTCAGAGTACGACAAATGATAGTTAATGTGAGTTATGGCTAACCCTCTTTGATTCTTGCGGGTATAGACGGTCGTATGAGGCCAATTAGATGTTATTATGCTATTTTGTAGCCCAATGTGGCATTGGTTATCTGTTTGGATTGGTTGGCAGGTTTCGGATAGCTCTGTTTACAGGGGAATTTTGTCGAAATTTTCTAAAATCCTAAGCTTTAGAATAATATTCAACATTTGAGGATGAATGTTCTTAAGGGGGAATGATGTTACGCTCCGTAGTTTCGCACCCGAATGAGAGCATAGTCAGCCGACTTGAGTCATGAGACCTTGAAGTCATTTCCTAGGGTTCGTATGACGTATAAGGATGTTAATGAATGGTTTTGGAAAGTTGGAAGTCAATGGGACCAAAGGAAGTACAACTCGATGTAGATTGACGAAGTTTCGACGATACGCCAAGCGTTTCGCATACCGAATGCCATTCCGCCTCGTGGATGTGGCCGCAGATCAAGGCCAATTTTTCACCACCTCACTGGCACCATATACGGTGGCATATGCGATCGTATATTGGCATATGTTCCGCATATGGGGCCGCATACGTGAGGCGATGGGTTAGCTTATTTAAGCCCCAACGTCGGCCAATTTCATTTCTTATCTCATTTTCGACCCTTGAACTCCCAAAACACTCTCAAACACCATCCAAATCTCTCTCCACCATTGAAGAATATTTCTACTTGTATCCAAGGTGATTTCTACTTCTAAGTATCAAGAACACCTCGGAATCTTCGTTAGTTGGATCGGCAAAGTCGTAGATTTCTTTGAGATTGAATTGAAGGTTGTTGTGGAAGACTTATTGGCTAGTTAAGGTAAGGTTTCATCCCTTTTATGTGTCCTTTAGCTCCTCTTAGCTTGGCTTGATGGATTGATGGAGGAAACTTAGGAATTATAGGAGCTTGGTAAATATGTTCTTAGAGGGACATCTCTTGTTGTAAGAAGTTATGTCAACTTTTTGTTTGGGATTGTTGATGGGGGCTGAGAGTAAATATTGGTGTTGAATCATGTTGGTGAGGTTGTGTAGTTGAGGAAAAGAGTTATGGAATATGGTGATGTTAAATTAAGCAAGAATCAATGATAGTATAACTCTAGAACTTCACGTACGCAAGTTGTTCAACGAATTGCCTAAATGAAATCTCTTCTTCGATATGAGTTTGATATTAACAAATCCCTCGTTTAATGTAGATAATCATTCATACGACGTGTGAGGCTCCTCGAAACATAACCAACTTCATTGACAAGGTATGTAGGGCTTACCTTTTTCTCCGTTGTGGCATGATCATTTCTATAATAATCGATACAAATATGTCCTAGAAAAGATTCTATTCTTAGTTGATTAAGAAGACACTTGAGGTTATTCCCCTCATTGATTATGTACGTATCCGTCATTCATCAAGTTTATGATCCATCATTGATATTGCTCTCTTCCATGGATAAGCAAGAGTTATCACTTCATGATTAAGAGACTAAGGTAAGAAGTCTTTTTTCTGATTGATCGGTGCAAAGTAAAAGAGTATATGAGTCCACATAAGAATAGTCGGGGGTGAAACAACCTTACATCACTCCGACTAGTTGACGAGTCCTTCATAGGCTTGGTATGACTCTTATATGTATATATTATGTATTTACCTTGTCTACAGAGGCCTATGGTGTTATATACGTGACTATACATATATGACACTGATAATATTTCCACAGAGGCCTACAACGTTACATACACGATCTATTATATACAAAGTATTGCCTTAGAGACCTATGGTGTTATATACGCGATCGAATAGTTATACATACATGCAGGTTTGTCTAGTGTGACACTTATGAGTTTCAGGTGATATCTCTAATTTCCTTGATTTATTGTCACTTTATTTATAGTTGATGCCCTACATATTTAGTACATCTTTCGTACTGATGTCCCTTCTGGGGCACTGTGTTCATAATCCTAGGTACATATAGACAAGGTGACGCTCCTCCTCAGTAAGTTGCCTGTTCAGCTATGATTGTCGCACTCCTCTCTCTCAGAGTTGCTATATAGGAGTCATTAGGTATTGTTGTATTCTTTTTCTCATTTTAGCACCACCCACGTCACAATATTGTTCCCTTATTTTCTCTCATGTTCCATCCCCAAGTTAGGATTTTAGCCTCAATTCTCATTTTTGCATGCATTCAAGGAGGAATTTGGTTCAAAAGATGGTTCATCTCATAAAAGGATTTCAGTTTGTAATGTGGTAGCCAAAGAAAAAGTTAAAAAGCTCAAAGGGGGGACAACTAGTTCTCTCAACTCACGGGTAGATCAAGTAAGTCTTTATTAAGAAGGTTCACTATCATATGAAGGCCTAAGATCATTTTCTCAATCAATCTATTCCTAGTTTTGCGGTGACAAACCAATGAGGCAAGCTCTAGATAATACAAGAAAACACAAGATAACAATCAAATCCTCATCACTTTATACATTTGAACTACAAGAACCACTACATTTTACACTCTCTATCGAATACAAGGCTATCATCTCATGAGATTCAAGCACATGTAGTCATAGAGTCACAAAATGAGGCATTCTTTCATAACTCATTAAAATGGATGCTACTCTTGTTTTTAAAATCATTTTTTAGGGGTGTCACTATAATAAAAAAGACCTACAGATGCTAGACACTACATAAAAGTATCAACCAACTCAAAACTATTCTATCACTAGGCCATGGTTACTGAACATTCACCCTTGGAAAAAACCAGGCAAAGAAAAACCAAGGGGAACTAAACACATAACTAAACAATTGCCTTGAGATAAAACTAACAGAAACAAAATAAAATCTAAACACATATATACAAACTACTTGTCAAGTCATTCCCAAAAACATACAAGTTATCCCACCCCCAACTTTAAAAAAATGTGTTGTCCTTAATGCATAACAGAATATAAAATACAAGGAATTTTTTTTTTGAGGGTCTCCCTGAGGCACACTAAGCGCCTTCCTGAGTTTGACTCATGAAAGTGGCTTCTGTTGGGGCATTAGTGCCCTATGACTGTGGAGCGGGGACGGGTACCACTGCATTGCCCATCACGGGCTCAGTTTGTGGTGGTGGACTGGTCTCTCGGGCCTGTGGAGTGGTTCCCACAACTAGCGGAGGAATATGATGATTGCGCTGTGGCATGGGAGGTTTGGGACTCCTCGTTATAAGATACAAAAGTGCCAGGCCATTTTCTTTTGTTCCCTATCCCGACACGTGCTTTATGAGTTCGCACCATCAACTTCCCCTTGTCTTGAGGCACTTGTCAGGCCGGAGTTGGCCGCAAAGATATAGCCACTTGTGATGGCTCAATGATAACTAGACCTTTCAATTCTTATGTTTTTTAGAGCCATATCTGCAACCAAAAGACGTGGTGAGTCTTGGACTATGGTATGAAAAGCAAAAAAAAATATTTTTGTAATTTTCATAAAGTAATTGAAGGAATAAAACACACAAAACAAACAAGAAGTTAAACTATAAATTAATAAAGAAAGAAAAAAATTACAAGTTGGAGACAGACTTCAATGATCGCAGACTTGTCTGCGGGCCGCAGTCTAGGTTTACGGTGCTACAAACCCAAACTGCGGTCCGTAGACCGTGATCGCAGATTTGCCCAAAAAATTTAAAGTCACTAGAAATTTTGTGGCCTGTTTTGCTGTCCGCAGATCCATTATGCGGCCCGCAAAAGGCATTGGAGAATTACTTCTCAACTTTGTTAATATCACAGGACATTTTTGCGGACTGGGGTGCCTTTTTGCGGTTCGCAGAACCATTCTGCAGCTCGCATAAGGGCACCCAGTTGGTGCATTTTGGATTATTTTTCAAGGATTTGCCTCGATTTTTCAAAACTTGGTATTTCCACACCCACATCACCACAACATACACACAAATCATCAACTGCATGCAATCAATTACAGCTCGTAAATACTCAGACTTCGCTACGACTTCAAATAGTACAATTTCAAAAATCATAGGACTGTTCCAATTAAGATCAGTTCGCACACTACCCCACACAAGTCATCGACTCCAATTAAAGAATTGTGCAATTAATCCCGAGCCCAACTCCTATGTACACTCAATTTCACAAAATTCAAGCATGTACAAATTCTCATTCTTTGTGATTTTGAATAAAAAGGGTAAATAGGGCAACATGGTTCAATCACACGATGTACTAGCAATATAGGCTATACATAAATATCACACAATCCCAAGTCAAGCATTCAATAAGAATATTCCACCCTTACCCATTTTTAACACGAGAAGAAGGAGAGAAAGAGAAAGCATACATGTTCAACACAGAGAAAGATGAGCAAGACGATGGATATGGCACAAACACGAGGTAAGCTTGAGTGCAAGAGAGCAGAGTGTGTGCAATGGAGTGTTGTAACGGTTTAGAAAAGAATGAGGGTGTTGTGTTTGAAATGTGAAGTAGAAGAGAGAAAGAAAAACATTAGGGCTGAAAAGCCCTTTTATACCTTATGTCAGATTGCGGTGTGGGTCGGGTAGCAGATCCGGTCCGCGGTCCGCAGAACCAAAATGGGGCCCACTTACCTGTTCCCTAGCCCATACTGACGTGGCACCTATTATGCGATCCCAAAAACATTTACAAAACCATTCTGCGGTCCACATAATGGGTCCATTTCTCCGCATTTTTGACTTAAAACTCTCAGGTACACTGTGCAAATTTGAGTACTAAAGTGTAGTCCGTAGTTTAGGAATGTGGTGCACAGTTGAGGCCGCATTTCCATTCTTTTCTTGATCCAATTCCAGCTTCATGGGGAGTTCTACGATCCATTGTGCAGTCCGCAGACCAGGTTTGCTGTCCGAGACCATGTTTGCGATCTGTAGAAGAGGCCTCACAATGGTCCCTTCTCTTCCTTCATTTTGTTTTGCACATCTTTCCATATTTCCTCCCTTTTTGTCAGTGTTTCCAGATCCTACACACTCAAACAAACTATTAAAACAGACAAGTGAACAATAAAATCAAAGAAACAAACTAAAACTACGGTTGCCACACATTAGCGCTTAATTTAACGTCGCGACACGATGATTATTACTAAACTTCTTCAAGGTTCGTGGAAGGTTTGTGTTCACACTAACACTTCTCAAATAATGCTTGACTATTTCGCCGTTCACCTTGAAGAGGTAACCAGCTTTGCTCTCCAATTCAATAGCACCATCAGGGAATACCTTCATCACTTTGAAAGGGACAGACCATCTTAACTTCAACTTCTCGGGAAACAACTTGAGTCTAGAATTGTATAGCAAGACTAAGTCACTGGGTGAAAATTTGACACGACCCATTTTCTAGACAAGCCATGATTGGAACTCGATGCCTTGACTTGACCGAGTGAACCAGCTTGACTATTCTAACTTGTACTTTCATATCACATAACTCACATGCATTTAAATAAATAACTTAACTTTTGTTCAAAACTCTAATGCCAACAATCTTTAAAATAATCCAAATGAATCTCGAAATCCATAAATACTGAAACTTACTGAAAATGATACCAAGTACCATTATCAACCATAACCCCATTAAAACACGTCTATGAAGCCACTACTGGAGCACTAAAGGAACCGCACAAGACATAGAGTTCCTGGCTAATTCCCAAAACAATTGCTAAGTAAGAAAATAAATGAATATATATATATATATATATATATATATATATATATATATATATATATATATATATATGAGTCCCCACCAAAATCAAGAAGTGGAGCTACCAAAAGCACCGGAAACGGGGATCTCTAGCCTGTAGTCTGTTTATCTGCAAAACTAGCACCTACGTTGTACCGCCGACCAACGTATTTTTCCAAAAGAGAACGTCAGTATAATCCATCATACTCAGTGAGTCTAAACGTTCTTCCCACAAAAATTTAAGTAAGATTTAAAATAAAACATGTAGATGATGAAGTATAAAGAAGGAAACAAGTTATAATTTATCATAAAGAATCATACAACAGTGAAGCAGAAACATAATCATCTGAAACTTATAACTTAGCTCATTAGTTCATTCTTTCACTTTCTTTTAAGTTGTTCTAGTCGACTGAACCTTTTTTATGCCTATGATGACACTTAGTAGCCCTTTATAAGGCAATCAAATCTTTTGCATAATGCAACCATTTATACGTCTGCTCGTAACCCTTTATACGGTTACCATTCATGTTGCACCTCATTATATTAAGATTAATAACCCTTTGTACGGTTACTCAGAGCCCGTTATACGGCCACCAATTATCTTATGCATCATTAGCAACCCTTTGTACCGCTGTTCGATCCCTTTATACGGTTACCATTTCATTAACATTAGAAATAAATTCAAGATTTTAACTTTAACATAGTTATGGCTGTTAAAGCAGATCATAGCGTTCTTCACTTGAAAGCATAAAAAGTCAAATCTTCACACATTTCATAGCAAGTATAAAGAAATCTTCAAACTTACATAATTGGGCATGACTTTCGTGAGAAAAGAACTTTAGTAAAGACAAGTCTCAACTCATCTCAAGATTCTTCCTCTCTAGCAACGTTAACTTCTACACTCTCCAACAACCACAACCAACAACTCAATCAACATAAAGATTGAGGTGCACTTTACACCAATACAAGCCCAAAGAATGTAATTTTACTCACATTAAATTAGGAACATTGGTTCAAATCCTCTAACTTGTGATAATCTTTCTTCCAATAATAAAGTGTTTCACTGCCTTAATTAGTTGCTTCTTTATTGAATTTTTAAAAGATAAACTTTCAATGAATCCTTATTAACTAATCAAGTTCTGACAACCTATTCCCATAAATAAAATTTTGTGGTAAGCTTTTGTGTAACCAATTTCATATGTAGCCATACCAGTAACTGCTTCTACTGTTTGCTTTTTAATTCTAGGGGAAATAAACCATGTATATATGACCAGCAATTAATACTTAGTTACCTCATCAACACCCATCACTAAGGGATATTTAACTAACTCATAAAACCCAAGATTTATTAGATCATAATTTCTTAATTAAACACTATGTATTTGACAATCAATGAAAGAAGAAAAGAAAATGAATAACTGGAGAGTCTGTAAAAGGAATAGATTTATAAACAATGAAAACACATCAATCGTTTATAAAAATTAATTTGTTAAATAAAATGTTATGGAAATGCTATGAGATGAAACGTCTTTTAATAAACTTTAGAAAAGAAAATAAGATTATAATGGGTTTTCAAGATGAGATGTTAGCAACAAAACGAAGAAAGGATATAACTTATGAAAACGAAATAGAAAAATATTCTGAAAATGAGATAGAAGAAATTAAAACACACATAAAAGATGTTGTAGCAACATATAGAAGGATAATAGAGATAAATACAAGAATAAATGAACAAAACATTATGATATCAGATTTAGAAGCAGATCTACGAATGGAAATAGAACACTATGGATAAAAAAAAGACTAATGGAACAACAAAATAAGCCAAGAGAACTTAGAATGATAGCAGATAAACCCCTTACATTTAATAGAGATATAAACCAACATATAGTAAGTTGCAGAATAAGTATAGATCTAATAGAAGAAAAAGATTAACATTTACAAGAAAATTCTAAACAAATATATGAACATGAAGAAACTATTAAAGAATTAAAAAATAAAATAGCAGTAAAAGATGAAAAGTTGAGACAAAAGGAAGAAGAAAACTTGAAAATACTGGAGGAAAATTAAGAGAAATAACCAGAAAAGATAATGAATTAAAATATCTAAATGATATTATAGAAGAACAATATAAGTACGTCAACCTATTAAAATATGGATAAGGGAAAAGAAATAGTAGAAGACTCTAAAGAAACATATTATCAGATGAATACATATGAAGGAGGATCAACACAAACATTAATCTTTAAGCCAGAAACATATCAGAAGATACAAGACGAAAAAGAGGAATTATCTATTAAGAAAATATTTAAAACAAAATGGTTTGAAAGAAATAAGATATATAGCACACAAGCATGAAAATATAATAGATACAATGAGTGTAAATGAAAGAACAAAAATAAACTTGATAACAAATGAAGTAATAAAAAGAGAGTTAGCAAAACTATCTACTAGAGAAGCTATGAATTATAGAAACATATACTTTGGAGGAGTAAAATTTACTATAAAAATATACTTTCAGAAAAACATAGATACACCTATACAAATATACATATTAGATGATAGGATATTAGGAAATTTACAAGATGCTTTAATATCAGTAATAAAAGGAAATTTAATAAATCAAAAACTAAAATTTACGGTACAACCAGACTTTAGTATATCATTAAAATATGAACACAAAGACTTAGCCTTAACACTATATTACAAACTAAATGGAATAACAATGCCACAAGGAAGTAAAGTCATAAGTATAGAAACAAAAATGATATATTCTCTAACCGGAAACCACCATGTAAAGAAACAACACGAAATGAATATATTAGTACCAAAAATGTACCAAGAAATATTAGATCATATAGAACATAAAGAAAATTCCAAAATAACTATACCAGAAGAAATATATATGGATTTTAATACCAGAACCCTGACACCATAAAAAAGATTAATACCAAAAATAGAAGGATCTATATTGCGTATTACAAGAGAACCAATAATGTCACGACAGACTAGCGTTATACAATCTAGAATATTAGATTTAATAAATATAAATACAAATAGATTGAAGATTAAGGTAATAATATTTAAAGGAATGATAACAACAGATTGTATAACTGAAATAAATACTGGAGTCATTAAAAGTTTTATACATATAAGTAAGATTAATGAAAATAATTGTGATTTAATAGACCCACAAACTTATAATTATCCTGAAAATGAAAGAGAAATAATAATTACTAAAAGTATTAATTTAAGATTCAAAATCCAAGATTTAGAATATAAGATAAATATAGGAGTAATAGAATATGACAGTTTCAACGAACTACTTTTAGGAAGTGACCTTTTAACCATGATACATTATAAGATAAATAATAACGGAAATGAAATAAATGAACAGGGAAAAACAAGATTCGTAAATAAAGTATGAATATACAAAGAGAAATAATAGCGAAAAAACAGAAACTAAAAGTAATAAGGAAAGTTTTATCAGAAGAGATATTTTCCCAACTAAAATATTTAAAATACAAGGCAAAATAAATAAAATTAGAAGAAAAGATAAAACAATTAGAACAACAATGTGATAAATTTGATAAAATATGGATAGATATGGGAAATGGGTGGGAAAAGAGAATAAATAATCCTGACTAATCCTAACGAAAAAAAATTAATGCGTTATGGAAAGAAATAATAGTAAAATAAAAAATGAAAAATACATTGATAATAATGGAGTAAATAATAGAAAATCAAACCCAAATACAACAAGTGATAAGAGAAGAATTGACTAACCTATGGAATGTATCTGAAATACCAACGTTTAAGATAATATTAGAAAAACTTAATATGTTAATAGAAGAGAAAACAAAGGTAAACAAGTAGCAGGAGAAAATGAACCAAGTACAAGTAAAGAAAATACAATAATTAGTACTACTACAAAACAATCAGAACTAGTACCAATTGATGCGTGGAGAAGAAGTAAAAAACCTATAATAGTAGACATTAGTAAAATAAAGCCAAAATTATCCACTGAAGTAGAAAAAACATTGGATAGTCTAGCGATATTAAATAAAAAAGGACAATTTTAATTGAAAAACAAGAACCCAGTGTACCCAGTGTACTTACGTTTTTAAAAAACAATGGGAAAAAGATAATAGAAAAAGAAAGATACAAATATGAACCTATAAGGGCAAGAACACCAAAAGAAGATAACAATTTAAAAGAACAAAACATTTACTTAAAAGACACAGAAAAAACAACCTATGATATTTAAACCTAAAACTAGATAAACATGAATAACAAATATCTGAGTTAAAAATAGAGAATACAAAATTGAGATCACATAATAACGAAGAATGATATGATAAGTATAAAAAATATAAACACAAATTTAAAGATATGAAGAAAATATTAAAGGAAACCAAAGTAGAATTAAAACAAACAAAAGAAGAATTAAATGAGGTAAAACAAGAATTAGAAAAATTAAAAGAGGAAATACAAATCCTTAGAGAATAAAATAAGAAAGTTAAAAGGAAAAAAGAAAGTAAGGAAAAATACTAAAACAAGTGATGAAAGTACAACTAGTAGTAACGAAAAAACTGATAGTGACTCAAACAAAGATAGCAACGATAAATTAACTAACCACGATATACATGTAGTATAATTTATAGAAGTAGAGAACGAATAAAACTCAGAAATAGTAAAAGAAAACAACCAGATAATAGAAGCTTTACAAAAAATGAAAAGAGTAAATGCAATCATAGAAGAAGAACCTGAAAGTGATATAGAAGATGAATTTAATAGACCTATAGAAACAGAAATAGAAACAGATGATGTAATAAATGAAGATGCAAATTATTATCCTGAAAAAGAATTAGTAGACCCTAATTTAGAAATAATAGCAAGAAAACAGACTAGATTACCAAACCACATACCAGTAGGACAACAAGCCGAATTTAAAGAATTTGTAGGATCAATGGCACAAGGAGTAAACTACAATGGATATTTTCTTGACCTAGATAATTTATGATGAACAAGAAATAGGAAGAAGGATAACTGATTGGAATCTTGGAATGTATATAGCGCTAATGAACTCTACACAAACAGAAAAAATAGAATACATGTATGAACTACTATCTAAAACATTAATTGAAAAAGTAGCATATTGGATTGAATCTATAGCATACCAATTAAGAGTAGAAGTACTTAGTCAGGCAACTGATTGAAAATCTATGTTAATAATATTTGATATTATACTAAAAAGAGAATTTTTAGGAGAAAGATGGTTAGTAGCTAGAGAAAACGTACTTGCAGAAAGAAAAATACAAATAGTAATGAATTTGAATAATATGAAATGTTGTAAGATTAATAAATTACCAGAATATACAATTAGTTTTAGTAAACTCTTTTATGAAGCAAGATTCTTACCACAAACTGATTAGGTGTAACTCACTGAGGGCATGACCTTAGATAGGGGTTATGGAGGACACGTATTATGGTAGAAGGGTAGCAGGTAGTCCAACGTAGTCCTATCTACGCTTACAAACTGTTAGTTATAGTATTATTATTGTACGCTTGCTTAGCCTATCATACTAGTAGGCACATTATTGTCTTATAGTCCCTTGTCGTTTAATTTATGTTGATATGTGTATTTTGTCTGTCTTATTTACTTGCATTAGTTATTGCTTCTTTTTGCTGCCTTTTCTTTTCAGAATTCGCTACCATGACTTACTCACTTTGTTTGTCTTACTTTGCTTGGGCTAGGGCTTTGTCTTGAGCTTAGGGTCTCTCGAAAATAGCCGTTTTACCTACCAAGGTAGAGGTAAGATCTGCGTACACTCTACCCTCCCCATACCCCATATTGTGGGATTTCACTGGGTATGTTGTTGTTGTTGTATTCTCTATTAAGAATTGTAGTAGCATATTATTAAAATTGCTACTTAAGAAAATTACTCCTTAACTAATATTGTACATCCATATTATCTTGGGACTTGAAAATTTATCCTTATGTATACTCGTTATTTAATAAATTTTATTTTAAGACTTTAAAGAGCGTGAAGATTGTTTGGGGCTTCACAAAATTTCTGCTTCAAAATTCTCTTATCATGGAGGAACTTTATCCTCTCCTTGTAAAGAATGGAACTTTCATAATTTTGGAGACGGAACTCATCCATCTCATTGAGTTGATCCACCCTTAACCGCGAAGCATTCTCCCAATCAATGTTGAGTTTTTTCAATGTCCATAGTGTCTTGTATTGTACCTCTACCGAAAGATGACACTCCTTGCCAAATACCAACTTGTACGGTGACATACCAACATGAGATTTGTATGCCATTCTATATGCCCACAAGACATCATCTAGCTTTCTTGACCAATCTGTTCTCATGAGATTCACCGTCTTTGTCAAAATACTCTTGATATCCCGGTTAGACACTTCCACTTGACAACTTTTTTGGGGGTGGTAAGGAGTTGCCACCTTATGTTTTACCCTATATTTCTCAAGAACAGAAGCAAACACTTTATTGCAAAAGTGAGAGCCTTCATCACTTATGATAGCTCTAGGGGTCCCAAACCGAGTGAAAATGTTCTTCTTGAGGAATGCGGTGACACTCTTCCCTTCATTGTTTGGAAGAGCTATAGCTTTAACCCACTTGGACACATAGTCAATCACCACAAGGATGTATTTGTTGCCATAAGAACTCACAAACGGCCTCGTGAAGTCGATTCCCCAAACGGCAAACAACTCCACCTCAAAGATATGAGACATTGGCAATTCATGCCTTCTAGAGAAATTACCTTCCCTTTGACATTGGTCACAATGCTTCACAAACTCATAGGAATCCTTGTAGGTTGTAGGCCAATAAAATCCACTTTGATGAATTTTGGATGTCATGCGTTGACTAGCATGATGACCCCCAATCAGTGAAGTATGGTATGCTTCAATGATAGGCAAGGTTTAAACTTCGGGCACACATCTTCGAATCATATTATTGGCACAAATCCGGAAGAAATAAGGTTTATCCCAATAGTAATACTGGGATTCTCTCAAGAATTTCTTCTTTTGATGAGAGTTTAGATGATCCGACGTGATTTCACTTACCAAATAGTTTGTGAAATCGTCATACCAAGGGATGAGATCTTGATATGATGCAAAGACTTACTCATCCGAAAAAGCGTCATTGATCTCCAATTCATTCTTTGGCCTTCCGACCTCTTCAATTCTCGACAAATGATCTGCCACTTGGTTCTCACAACCTTTATGATCTTTTATATCAAAATCAAACTCTTATAGAAGGAGTACCCATATAATCAAGTGTGGATTCACGTCCTTCTTTGCCATTAGATATCGTAGGGCTGTATTATCGGAATAAACCATGACTTTAGAACCCCATAAGTAAGAGTGAAACTATTCAAATAGAACGACAATGGCCAACAACTCTTGTTCCATCACCGTATAGTTCCTTTGAGCTTCATTGAGTGATCTACTTACATAGTAAATCGGTTGAAGGATTTTGCCATATCTTTGCCTCAACATAGCTCCAATAGCTACTCCGTTTGAATCACACATCAACTCAAATGAAAGATCCCAATTTGGAGTCACAATAATTAAAGACAAAACCAACCTTTCTTTCAATTTCTCAAATGCTTTGAGGCATGCTTCATTGAATTCAAACTTAGCATCTTTCTCTTGGAGCTTGCATATCAGGCTAGTGATCTTAGAGAAATCTTTTATGAATCTCCTATAAAAATCGGCATGCCCTAAGAAACTTCGAATACCCTTGACGGTTGTTGGAGGGGTGACTTGGCTATCACTTCAATCTTGGCCTTATCCACTTCAATACCTTCCTTGGAAATTTTGTGACCAAGGACTATACCTTCCTTGACCATGAAATGACATTTCTCCTAATTCAAGACCAAGTTGGTCTCTTCACATCTTTTCCACACTTAGGAGAGATTATCCAAGCAACTTTCAAAAAACTCACCAACCACGGAGAAGTCGTCCATAAATACCTCCATAACATCTTCCACCAAATCATTGAAAATGACCATCATGCAACGTTGGAAGGTGGCGAGAGCATTACAAACAAAATGGCATCCTTCAGAAAGCAAAAGTACCATACGGGCAAGTGAAAGTCATATTTTCTTTGTTTTCCGGAGCTATTTCGATTTGATTGTAGCTCGAGTACCCGTCTAAGAAGCAATAATAAGCTTTTCCAAGGAAAGGTAGTGGAAATGATCCTTCTTTGTAGAACTATTTAGCTTCAGGTAATCCATACAAACCGTTCATTCTGTTACCGTCCTCCTATGTACCAACTCATTATTATCATTAGGGATCACCGGGATCTCTCCTTTATTTGGCACACATTGCACGGAACTCACCCATGCATTATCAAAAATAGGGTACACAACCCCAACATCTAACCATTTAATGATCTCTTTCTTGACAACTTCTTGTATTGAAGGGTTTAACCTTCTTTAACGTTCAACACTTGGAGAACTATTCTCTTCAAGATGAATACAATGAGTATAAACACCCAAACTTATCCCTCAGATGTCCGCAATAGTCCACCCGATTGCCCTTTTATAAGTTCTCAAAATAGACAATAGAGCTTCCGTTTGGCTCTCATTTAGGTTTGATGAGATAATAACCAACAAAGAGTCATTTGGCCCAAGAAATTTCTACTCCAAATGACTTGGAAGTGGCTTGAGCTCAAGAGTTTGCGGTTCCTTAATAGAAGGCTTGAGAGGAGGGACTCCACGATTTTCCAAGTCCAAGGCTAATCGCCTAGGCGCATATACATAGGACCCTTGGCCCTCAAGTGTAAGCACGGTCTTCGATATCCCCTCAACTACCTCATCATCATGATTCAATAACACTGCATCAAAGCTCATTCAATGTCATCAATATCAGCATTCAACTCTATCTCATCATCAATCACTGAAATCACCCTCATATCCATAGATTGTTTTATGGACTTGCACACATGGAAGGTAACTTCTTCATCATTCATTCGGAACTTCAATTCTCAACTCTCCACATCACAAATTGCTCTCCCAATTTCTAAGAAACGTCGTCCCAAGATTATTAGAATTTCATAGTCAACCGCACAAACTAATATCACGAAGTCGGTGGGGAAAATGAACTTATCAACTTTCACAAGTACATCATAAATGATCCCCATTGTCCTCTTCACCGTTCTATCCACCATGAGCAACCTCATACTTGTAGGTCGGGGATTGCCCAAACCTAACTTCTTGAAAATAGTGAATGGAATTAAATTGATGCTTGCTCCAAGGTCACAAAGGGCCTTTGCGAATTGATACACTCCAATGGTGCATGGAATATTGAAAGCGCTGGGATCCTCTTATTTTTTCACAATGGAGCTAGAGAGTGTGGCGCTACATTGATGTGTAACATCCACTATCTCAAAACTCACCCTTCTCTTCTTTGGTATCAAATCCTTCATAAACTTGGCATACCCCAGCATTTGTTCCAAGGCTTCAACAAGTGGAATGTTTACCGATAGTTGCTTTAGCATCTCTAAGAACTTGTTGAATTTCAAGTCGTAAATTTCTCAAGTGAACTTTTATCCTGAATAGTGTATTTTTTTGGAGTTATTACCTATTTTTATTACTCTTTTATTCAAAGTAATGCAAAGTCAAAGAATCTTTATTGATCCATTTTCTTTCTCTTTCTTGACTTTTGTAAAATGCATTTTGTACCACATTAGTGATAGAAAGTTCATTCTTCCTCTTTATATTGAAATGTGCTTTATTGGGCTTGTAAAGAGTTGGGAAAATGGAGTAGCCTCGCGCACATGAGAAATGGACTTCGTAGGCAAAACAAGTAGATTTTCCCCCACACTGCGCGTGAGGTATACATGAGGCCTAATTCAATTCCGATTTTGCATATCCGGATGTAGCTCTTGTCCCGGTATCAGTCAAAGCTCATTACTTCATAATTAATTGATGCAACAGTCATTATTCATAAATACTCTTACTTAATGACGGTCTTAATTTTCTGAACGTTATGAGACATTTCAGATTTTATTCTTTATTTTTTGAACGTTGGTGACGTTTCAGATTTTAGCCATTACTATCAAGACCTTGACATCTACCTATATATATCTGTAGAGACTTCAGTTGTTGATACACAGAAAAAAGATATCATCTTTTTCAAAGTTATTTTCTTTCTTTTATTTTTTGGCGAATTACTTTGTGCAAACTTCAAACTTTCAGCCACTAGTACAAGTGTCCGAAAGTATTGTGGAACCTTGAGGAGCGACCGGGCTGAACGATTTGCACCGAAGTCGGTTCGAAATCGCTTTCAAGGAAGTGACATGTCACGACACAGCTGTGATTCTATAAGTTATTCTTTACTGTTTTATTTGTTCTTATTAATATTGTTCTCGTATTTTGCTAACAATTTAAAAGCGATTTTTATACAATATTGATCAGATGGTTGTTTCTTTCAACAAAACTCTTTTAGATTTATCTAAACTTGAGCCTTAGGACGGATACAATTTTAAACGTTGGTCTCAAAAGCTTTTAATTTTCTTTGAACAATTAGAAGTTGATTATGTTCTGTTTGATGAATCAACTGTTGCAAATAATGTTTCTAACACCACCGGTAGTTCTGCTGCTACCGATAGTACTACTACTACCGTGGTACTTCATGATACTGCTAAAAAGAAATTTGAAAAAGATAACAAAACTGTTAGAGGATATTTGTTAAACCATATGACAAACCCTCTGTTTGATTTGTTTGTTACTAATAAATATGCTAAGGAAATTTGGGACAGTTTGAAAAAGAAATATGGTACTAATGATACATGGAAGAAGAAGTATGTTGTTGGCCAGCGGATTAAAGTTTTAAATAATTGACAATAAGCCAATCATGACACGTGTCCACGAGCATGAGAACTTGATTGTTGATGTTCTTACCGAAGGCATAAAGATGTGTGAGATTTTTCACGCCAATGTTCTGATTGAAAAATTTCCACCGTCTTGGAGTGACTACCGGAACCAACTGAAGCATAAGAAGAACTTCACTCTTCAGGAATTGATCAATCACATGACGACTGAAGAGGAAATCCGTCTCAAAGCTAAGATGGAAGCTTTTTCTCTTAATTCTTCTAAAGCTAACCTTGTGAAAACTTCCGATACTATTGTGAAAGACAATTTTAAATGCAAACAGAAGACAGTACCGAAAAAGGGAAATGAAAAGAAGAAGAACCAATTCAACAAGCTGGAGATCCAAATTCAAAAGTCAAAGGGACCTTGCTTTATTTATGAGAAACTCGATCACCGGACTGCATAGTGCTATCAAAGGCAAGGGCACAACTCAAAGCATGGAGGTCAAGATGCTGCCCAAGCTAATATTGCTACCAGGAATGAAGTGATTGTTGCGATAGTTGTAGAGGCAAAATTGGTGGCTAACAATGCAGATTAGGTGCTGGACACAGGCGCTTCGAGGCATCTCTACGCAAATAATAAGTTGTTCCATACATTTGAGGAGTCTACTGATGGCGAGTGTGTCTACATGGGTAACTCCACTACTGGTGAAGTTATGAGTAAAGGAAAAATCCTCCTTATGTTAACTTCTGAAAAATCTTTAGCCTTGAATAATGTTCTGTATGTACCCTCCCTTCGTAGACGCATAGTTTCTGGAGCACTTCTCAATAAAGTCTGTCTTAAATTTGTTTTTGAAGCAGATAAAATAATTATTTCTCATGGGGGAGACTTTGTTGGAAGGGATATCTTAGTGGAGGTCTGTTTGTACTAAACATTGTTCAAGAGTCTGTTAATAAAAATGTTTCTGATTTTGCTTATATTGCTGAGTTTGTTGATTTATGGCATGGTACACTAGGTCATATTAATAATGCTTCTATTAAAAGACTTAAAAATGGAATTAATTCCAGCGATAAAAGTTGATGAATTTTCTAAGTGTCTTGTATGTGTAGAAGCAAAGCATGCTAAGAAACCATTTAAATTTGTGCCTTGTACCGAATTGCTTGAACTAGTACATTCAGACTTAGCTGATTTCAAGAACACTATTAGTACATGTTCCTTCCTTTTGCCCAGAATTCATTCATATTCTTTACCTTTGCATTAGTGGGGGATTGTTGGAGTTATTATCTATTTCTATTACTCTTTTATTTCAAATAATGCAAAGTCAAAGAATATTTGTTGGTCTATTTTCTTTCGCTTTCTTGACTTTTGTGAAATGCATTTTGTACCACATTGGTGGTGGAAAGTTCCTTCTTCCTCTTTATATTGAAATGTTCTTTTATTGGGCTTGTAAAGAGTTAGAAAAAGGGAGTAGCCTCGCGCACATGAGAAATGAGATTCGTAGATGAAACGGGTAGATTTACCCCCCCCCCCCCCGCGGCGAGTTATACGTGAGGTCTTCAATTCCGATTTTGTAAAATATTATTTGCTATTTTTTATCTTACCCGAAATTGTCTAAATTCATGCTTCCAGACTAAAGTTCGGGCGTAACTCTCATATCCGGACGTAGCTCTCCTACCTACGGAGTCTACCGGTCAAGACTTATTCTTCCGAAACCGTAATTGTCCCTGTCAAAGCTCATTACTTCATAATTAATTGTTGCAATGGTCATTATTCATAAATACTCTTACTTAATGACGGTCTTAATTATCTGAACTTTATGACACGTTTCAGATCTCATTCTTTATTCTCTGAATGGGAGAGACGTTTCAGATTTCAGTCATTACTGGCAAGACCTTGACATCTACCTATATATAGCGGTAGAGAGTTCAGTTGTTGATGCACAGAAAAAGAATATCATCTTCTTCAATGCTATTTCCTTCCTTTTGTTTTTTGGGTGAATTACTTTGTGCAAACTCCAAACTTTCAGCCACTAGTGTAAGTTTTCGGAAGTGTTGTTGAACTTTGAGGAATGACCGGGCTAAATGATTTGCACCGGAGTCGGTTCGAAATCGCTTTCAAGACAGAGGCTTACCACGACACAACTATGATTCGATGAGTTGTTCTTTACTATTTTATTTGTTTTTGTCAATATTGTTCTCGTATTTTACTAACATATTTGCGGTAAATTTCTTAGATGGTCACATAACTATCATTTTTTCACCAAAATCACTTAATAATGTTTTCTAACACAAAATCACAAAACTTTGAGTCTACTAACACAAAAGTCACTCCTATCAAAAAGTTCAACTTCCGATGGATAACACTTATTAATTATTATTTTATTTTTTTAATCTAATAAAAAGCACTAACCCGACCCAATCCAACCCAAAGCCCCTACGTAAAAATTAAAATATTAAAAAAACAGATTCAACTCTTCTCCAAAAATATGTACGATCCTTCTCTCTGGGGGTTCTCGCGCCAAAACATGTCTTTCTCTTCATCTTCAGAGAAACATAATAAATACAACTTTCGATGGGAAATAATCTTTTACTCTTATTTTTAATTTTTAGTGTAATAAATACAAATTCAATTAAAAAGAATCGACCTATTCCCAACCTAAAACTTATATGCAAAAATTAAAATTCTAAAAAGGTGAATGAATTTGAAAAAAAAAATTTACATTTTTCCCTGAGTTGGCATCAGTTTCAAGTTTTGAATCCAAAATTATAGTATCTCATCAGTATTGTTAATTAAGAGCTTTAAATTACCCTCTGTTTTGATTACCTCTTTCATTTGGCTTAATTTCTTGTGGTATTAAAGAGATAATTTTGCAATCACACTGATTAAGTAACATAATCATCGATCACATAAATGAAGCTGTAGATTATCAATCCAATGTTTCCACTATAAAGAGCTAACCACTAAAATTATCATCCCATTTGAAATTTGTTAAGACTTTTTAAAAGAAATTCTGATTATCACGACCGTGATAGTTTGGCGATACTATTAGAATATTGTAGAAAAAGAGCGAAGAGATGAGAGTTATTTATTTCTCTTGAAGTATGTGATTACAATGAAGAAAATCTTTCTATTTATAAGGGGAAAAGTAGCTTGGTCCTAAAGTTACAAACCCTAACTTTTCTCCTAAATATAGACATCCACAATAATAAATAAATAATGTTTATAACACTCCTTTGGGATGTCTATTTGATAGATAATGTGTCTCGTTAAATCTTACTAGAAAAAACTCGGTGAAAAATATTCTAGTGAAGGAAAAAAAGTATACATTTTTAATAATACGCCATTTGGTTGCATCATTAAAAACCTTACAAAAAAACTCAGTGGGACAAAAACCTTGAAAGAAAAAAAGAGTGCAACGCGTATTAGCTCCCCCTGATGAGAACTTCAATAAAAAAAACTTAAATCTCACATCTCAATCTTGTGCATCATCTTCTCGAAAGTTGCAGTTGATAGAAACTTGGTGAATAAATCAATCATATTATCAGTCAAACAAATATTTTGCACGTTGATATCATATTTCTTCTGGAGCTCGAGTGAAGAAAAACTTTGGTGAAACATGATTTGTTCTATCTCCTTTTGTGAATCCTCCCTTTAGTTGAGTTACGTATGTTGTTGCGTCTTCAGTCTTTGGATAGAGTTGCATTGACATATAATATTGTTTTTGTATCACTTTAAGTGCATTCCTGACTTGCTTTATAAATATATGTTATTTTTATATGATTTGACTGTCATGTAGAACAACATCGTTGTAATCCCTCGTAGAGATAGAAAATATATAAATGCATCAATTGTGTAAAGATATGGCACTTCAGGACCAAAGAGTTCTGCTAGTTTCGCAATTCAACTTCTTTCCGCAGATAATCTATTACTTTTGAAAACTCTTCAAAAGTTCGAATAATATTCAAGTAATCAATTTACACTCATAAAACGTAAGGATAATAGAGTCATGTTTACCCTGAGTCAATGAATGCTCATTATGATAAAATCGCATTCACTTTGCTTGATTTAATCCATATAAGAATTATGAACAGTTTTTTAGAACTTGTATATGCTTCAGGCATTTAAAATTCGTCAAGAATTTTCATATATATTTTGTCAAGTGACAATATCCATTAATATTTAAATGCATGCCATATTCTATTTTCTGGACTGCGGGTCCAATAAGCTTGAAGCTTACCAAAATGTGTTATTTCACTTGGTAATAATATTTATGTTAGCATGCTTTATAGACGTAGAATTCAGATTCTCACAATCTTTTACAATATTGCGCTATATTGTGGAAGATATATCATTTGTATCGGTTCGCAATGTGACATAACTTATTGAGATCTCACCACTTTTATTATTTTAGGTACCAAAATCTCTCACGAGATTTCATGAAATGATGTGTCGTAAGATCTTCGAGAGCACATTGCCTCCTTATTATGACCATTTTGATCATTTGCTCATCTCTCTTTTCAAAGATTATTTCATTTGGAACCGATTGATCTACCACGCTTCATGCATGTTGTAGACTTTGTCCTTCGGTGACATTAATACAATAGGAGCATGTTGCAGCTAAATTTGGGTCAGCAAATGCTTCTAGCACTTGACTTGACATGTTCTTTCTTTCTTCCGAGAAATACTTGAACCATCTGTGAAAGGAAATTTCTCTTGTTAATTCAAAGTGTACACTATAGCATGTGGGGAGCACTAGCATAGGACAATAGGTAAATTTCACATTGCCATTGCCATTGCCATTGCCATATGAAAGCAGTCATGTTCAGACCACAGGAAAAAAGAGAAGTCTTGAAATTGAAAACAAGTGATGTTGTGTGATATGTGACTTTTCTTTTTGGAGCTTTTGCCAATAAAACAAGAATATTCATTGTCATCACGCGATTCGACCAAAAAAGTGGTCACGTATTGAAACCATATAGTTCAATGTCAAAATTTATACTCTTATTATCTCTTTGCAAGATGGGAAAGAACGTGTTAAAGCTCAATTGTGAACCTATTTCTTGAATGAATGGTGGAAAGTTGAGAGCATAGTTAGCATCATTTTATTTGGCATAATATATCAACATGTCCTTAAATTTGGCTACGCCTTCTAACTTTGGATGTATGAGGATCATACCAATTATAATTCATAACATATTTCTTAGCTGTTTATTCTTCCCCCATTATGTTAGAAAAACTAACACATACCTCATCTTCTTTGAGGGAATTCATCTTTGTGCATCATGGTAGATTAATTAATTTTATACCACACATAAAAATTTATTAGATGGAAATATCTTATTACTGATCATGAACCAATTGTGAGGGAATAATTTACCATAATTTATTGGTCTTAAGTATACAAGTGTTGTTGTATGCAATATATCATATTTCAGATCAACACACGAACTTTTGTTCTCATTACCAATGAATTAGCTATTTATCGGAGGCATTCAACACTAAATCATCTTGGATATAAACCACCATTAACAAGATCAATTATCTTGATTACATAATCTGAAAATTGCGCACTAACTTAATTATTTTGAGCAAGTAACTTTGCATACGTCAAATTGCGGGTTAACAATAAATGCACATATGACCGTCTTATCAATGCAACTATTTAAGACATCACATAACAGGTGAACGGGCCCATATTCACCCTTTATATTTTTTTAGAATTTAGGAAATTCAGTTACAACATTAGCCAGTAAAATCAATTTATCATGAGAACAAGCAACAAAAATAAATTCTTGAAGAATCTTCTAATTCTTCAATATATGTCAAATAATCAATCTGCACATCATATTTAAATCGGGATGGCCAAATCGCTCATGCCGACTAATAATTTTTTTTATACTAGTAAACTTCAAGTTTATCACGCCATGTGCTATTTGTTTTAGTAAACTTCTGGTTTACTATGACATAAATTATTTTTTTGTACCAATAAACTTATGGTTTACCATGACATGTGATTTCATCATGCTTATATTTGTGTAGTACAATTGAAGAATAAAGAGGATAATCATTCACATACATATTTCTTACCCACTATAATTTTGAAGATATTTAATCCTCTAATTATTTATAGCTTCAATATATTAGCTATTTATTTTAGTAAACTTCAGTCTTACTACAACTTGTGTTTCGATCAACCCAACTTCGTATGTTACAATCTAAAATGAATTACAGAATAGTATTGAAGCTCCTTAGGAGCCTCTAACTTATTCTCCATAGCCACATATTGTTTGGACACTATTAGTGTCATGATCTTCTAGATAAATAGTTAGCTCTTCTGGAGCCCTTAATTGATTTTGTACTATCAAATATTACCCTAACATTGATGATGTCATGACAACAAAATTACAACCAAATGAGTATTTAAAGACATTCTTATATTCATAAATGACAAAATTAAACATTAAGTTATACCGTCTTTGATACTTCTATCATCAACTTCTATGGTTAATATCTCCTTCAGGTAGAATACCCATTAACATCTGAGTATTTTGTATCAAAGAGACAACCACATAATTATTTCTTTCTTGAGGAAATTTTTGTATGAATTTTCATTTTATTCTGAAAAATCGGTAACTAAACATAATATATTAATGTGGTTATAGTAGAAAGTATTTTATAAAATTTGTATTTTTTTTGTCTTAGAATGATACATAATAAAAGTAACCAAGATGATTTAACGTATGACATGTACATGTAGCAATGGCCTTCATACCACAAAATAACATTTATATCATTTGTTGTTTAATCTCTTCAGGAGGTGTATTGGGGTATTTCTTTATTCACATCGGGGAATGAAGCTGGGTCATTTAGATGAGCTTTATACATAATTTTCAATAGCTCATTATTTATTTCAACCACAAGAAAACACCACTTCAATATATTTCTCAAACATTTTTCTGTTTGTCAAAAGGCATACCAATACTTCTAGACCAACAAAATATATATATAATCATTCTTTAGTAGTACATCCCAACACTTTAAGAAACAACAAAAACAACAACATACCCAGTGAAATCCCACAACGTGGGGTCTGAAGAGGGTAGAGTGTACGCAGACCTTACCTCTACCTTGGTAGAGAGGTTGTTTCCAAAAGACACTCGGCTCAAGAAAAGCATAAGCACAAGCGAAAGCAAGAGAAACGATCAGATTCAGACAAGAAATTTAAGAAAATTGCAACAAATTAAATATAAATATTTCCTTCATTATTTTTCCACCTTAAATAACTAAAATTGAAACTTGCAGAAAAATAAGAAAAATCTTTACATGCATTATAAAGTCACAACAAATTTTGGGGAGAAAATCTCATTATTTTACTACTTTAGAAGTAAATTTCAAAGTTAAACTTTTCGAGAGTAAAGTTCAAATTCAAAGCCTTACTATAGTCAAGAGTAAAGTTCAAAGTCTTACCAATTCAAAAGTAAAGTTTAAAGTTTACTACTTCAAAAGTAAATTTAAAAACTATATTGATATCATACATGTCAGAATTATAGAGCAGCGATCTTCACCCTTAAATCCATTATTCAAATATCTATAAAAAGAACTTTTTCTAGTACACTCACAAAAGAATAACGACCCAAAGTATTAAACTAAGGAACAAACTAAAATCAGTATATTCAAACTATCGAAATATAATTAACAATAAAACAAAAGCAAAGCAAGTCCATTGCAAAATCCCAATCAATGAGCAAACACAATTCCATTACTATATCTGGAACAAATCCAGAGAAAGGTCACTGTTGGAAATTTGCCTTTGGCGGGGAGATGTGTCCACCCATCTTTGATGAATTAAACACTAGTGTTTCGAATGTTGGAGACTTTGTCTCTTCGTACATGCATGATCTACGAAGTGAGTAGATGACCGTAGGGCCAAGAATCGTCAAATTTCGTTGAGAAATGAAAGAGATATTAGTCCACGAAGTAAGGTGTTTGAGGCATGGAAATATGGTGTGGGATAAATCTACCACATCGGTGGGAATAGGAAGAATTGCTCTCTATATAAGTCTCTAATATGGTAAAGGGTTTGGGACCCCAAGGGGTATCTTATGTGTTTAAAGGAGGGAGGACCTAGATGTGCTTGGGTTCAAGGCTAAGCCCACACGCGCGCCGCCGCCGCCAGCCCGTCCGGTTCGGGCTCGGGCTCGGGCTGTGGGCTGTGGGCTGTGGGGACTTTCTGATATTATCTTTTTGGCCCCCAAATTGCTTAATATTTATAATTTGGTCCCCAGAGTTTCTGGAAAGTTGATTTTGGAGTGACGGAAGCCAGAAAATTTTTTGCCTACCGTTGGACTGTGTTTTGGAGCATTAACCAGCCATTACTTGGCTGATTAACTCCTCCATTAACAGCCCATTACTTGGGCAGTTGAGCAACATCTTTCAATGGTCATAAATAGCCATTACTTGGCTGTTTAATGCCCTCCTAATGGCCATTAACAACCCTGTTTTGGGCAGTTGTACAGCCCCTCCTCCATGCTATATATTGAGCCTCCTTCAGCACAAAACAGACAGAAAAAAATAGCAGAAACAGTCATGAAAAATAGCACAAAACAGTCACGAAAAATAGCAAAAACATTGAGGAAAAATAGTGTTGAAATACACACATATACACATGATATACACAACAGAGACACACTATATACACAGAGACAAAAGAGAAGAGTAAACAGAAACTCTTCCTTCCTTTTCCATATCTTCAGCAAGTCGATTCATATTTGTTTTCTTCGTCAGGCTCAACCTATTGGCTTTGTAGCGTTGAGATTAAAGTGTTGTTTTATCTTGGGAGACTATTGCCCGCTAACGTAAAAGCATATATACAGGACAATCTTGTCTTAAGGATAGAGGGCAATCACTCGACTCAACACACAACGTTGTAACCATCCAGATTTAGTTGTTTCTTGATTTCAGGTTATCAAGATTCAAGACACAACAAGCTTGCGGCAGTTTTGAAGATTGGCCTATTTGTTCAACAAGATTCAATTACTGAATATTGAATATTTGTTTATCCTTTCGAATACTTGTAATAGTTATTTACTTTCCGTACTATTTTATAAAGTACAATAGAGCACCAACAAATTAAGACAAGATTGTATTGTATTACTATTAGTGTTCGAAAGATGTCGGTCAAAAGTTGTGTGACCAAATCTGGATATGGCAATAGTTTTCTGGTAGAAGAGAGTAATGATGATGAACGTGTTCATGGTGTCACCGCTACCAAGAATGGTGGGAACAAGCGCTCACGAGAGCCTGAGGATGTCAACTGGGACAAGAGGAGAAGGTTGAAGATGTGGTTCTATCTTGCAGCAGAAGGCCTATATCTGTCCTAGACAAAGGATCCGAATAATGGTAAGGAGGAAATAGACACTCAGTCTGATGAAGTGACTGAAGTGGGCCAGAATCCGAAATTGGGATAAGTAGTTTTTCTTACTTGTCAAGAATAAAGATTAAATGATGTCTGATTAAAAACGGATTAAAGTAAGGAGGAATATGAAAATAATTTATATTCTTTACGCTTTAAAATCAGAAGTTTAATCTCATCTTCTTTCCCGTTTAAAGATTGGATTTTGTAAACGACTTAAAAAGATCCGTTCTTTTAAGTGTAATTATTAAAAGTGTGTAAAGTATGTTCGCACATACGAGGGAGAAAGATCCACTAACTGTGCGAAAACTGTTATCACTCTTAAGTATGAGCCAAGAATTATCTGGGCACTAATCATAACGGAAGAAGACTAAAAGCTAAAGACGTTGAGCCTGTCACATTATTTGGTAGAAGATCATTCATAGGATGATATTGGACACTCAGTCATACAAAGCCTCCGGGCGACTGGAGTGGGCCAAAATTCCTTTGATATGATGATATTGGACACTCAGTCATACAAAGCCTACGGGCGATTGGAGTGGGGCCAGAATTCATTTCATAGGAAAAGTAATGGACACATAGTAAGGTGGGCCAGAGTTTCCAGGTCTTAAATGATCTGAAGGCCTAAAGAAAGGCAGAAAAGAAATTGGACACTCGATGCCCGCAAAGCAACTGGAGTGGGCCAGAGTATCTAGATCACATATGATCCGGTTACGCCCTAACCACGGGCAAGAGGTTGTTCATGTGAAGCAATGACACCTCTAAAGTAGAAGGGGTTGGAGAGGCTGTCCTCAATAGGACTTCAGGGAATGGGATCACTCTAAGATGAGGTGATACATGTCCCAAACTTGGTTTAAGGGACGCTGTTGGTCAAGCTGGTTTGAGACTACTCCAACAGGTCTATAATAACTAAGAATGGTACAGTATGTCTGTAGCCAAATAAATGATATATTTGTAATCCGTGCATCTATGCCATCATAGAATTAAGACACGTTAAATAGAAAGTCATTCAAAAGCTAACGATGTTGAGATTGTTGCCTACTATCGACATAAACCCTCAAAATGAATGTGAGGTAGACGAAGAGGCAAAATCACCTTTCCAAATTCCGTCAAGGGAATAGCGAAAGAAACACCGCTCCTCTAGAACTTAGTCACACCTTTATGGGTGATTTAAAGGTTATAAATTTGTGACCTTCATTGATGATGGTACAACGTATGTAATCCTTTGTTTGTTGAAAAGCAAAGATGAAGTTGTTGAAGCGGATAAGCGCTACAAAGCAGAAGTTGAAAATCAACTAAACCTACGGATTGTGGAATTCGTAGTGATAGAGGGGGAGAAGGTGAAGCATCGTTCATTAAACGACTGTTCATTTCTCACCTCAGTCCAACGGTGTTAGCCAAGCGCAAAGTCATACGCCCAAATTATATGGGGTGGCTTGCTAAAAGTTGGAATACCGAAACATGTCAAGTTGTACCTAAGACTGTAGATTGCATATCCACTGGATCTGCAAATAACAGTAGTGCTTATCGCATCTTGGTGTCAAAGAATGCTGAATTCTTTGAAGATAACTTTCCTTGAAAAGGAAAAAGAAGTAATTGCTCAAGGTTAACAAGAACCCGCGAGGGCCTGACTGTCCGGAACTAGACGTTCCGTATCTACAGGACTAGAAAGTTGCTGGCTATCCGGAACTTAATATTCCAGATCTGCAGAACTCAGGGATTCTAGATGTTGAACCGAGACGGAGCAAAGAAGGGGACAAAGACTTGTTCCAGTCCTTCTAGTGTGTATGGTTGAGAATGAACTATGGACAATTAACAAATAATTGTCAGCTCCAAAAGCGCTGCTTTGGAAAGAAGCTACAAAGAGAGAAATAGATTCCCTCATATAGAACTATACTTGCGTAATGGTTGATCTTCCTCCGGGAAAAGAATCTTTGGGTTGTGAAGAAGGATACTCAAAAGTGAGTACAAAGTAGATGGATCTACCGACGAGTTCAAAGCCTCGGCTACTTGTACATGTGCTCCCCTGGGAGTAGCTTAACATCATGGGCCATTGCAGTCTTGCATGGCATGGATGTTGAAACAGCCTTCCCAACCGGAGAGTTGGAAGAAGAGAATCAGAGTTAGTTTGCTGGATTGTTGGGCTTCTTCCTGAACTTTCATTTTGGTCCCTGAAATGTTTACATTTTGGTCTTGAAAGTTTAAGATAAAACAGAAATAATGAATCTGACCACAGAAACATTGACTCTGAAGTTAGAAAGCCAACAGTTGGAAAACCAACAGTCTGAGAGTGGAAATTATATCGAAACAAAAGATATGGGTATCACAGATGACCTCTTAGGAATTGAATTTCTAAGACATCTAATGGACTGGTCTAACTCCAAACTCAGTTGTGAGATAATTGACAGGCTCATTGAAGCCACCAATGGATATGAATCATAGAACTGATTGGAATCATGGTGCACCCATAGACAAGGAGCGATATGCACAGGTCATGTGTAGTTCAATGTATTGTACATACTACAACCGACCTGGTATCGTCCTACAAACAGATCAGTTGAACTAAGGTTCACTGATGATCTTAATACATGATCAATAGAAGACGTTAAGTCGGATATGACGATATTTGAATTATTCGCTAATGTACGGATTATAGTATTCTGGATGTCCAGCGGTACAAGGAGAACACAGTGATGCAAACTGGACACCAGATCTGAAGAAGACCAAAGCCACAAGTAAATGTGTATGGTATGTCTTGGAAAAACCTCTAAGCAAACTTGCATCGGTCGATTCATGATGGAATCGGAGTTTATCGCTTTATACAAAGCATGAAAGAAGTTGAGTAACTTCACGACTCCTTAGAGGACGTCCCTTAGTAGGAGAAACCCGTGCCTTCAGCAGTTATACATTGTGGCTAGCCGATCGGCTTCAGGAAAGACACGGATGACGGCGTCTGGACATATCTGTCAGGATCTGTCGGAGACATAAGACCGTATGGCAGTTGATCATCACGGGCGTCACTACCTTATTTACTAACTAAGGGACTACCCGGAGATCAAGTGTTCTACCTGTCTAGGAGAATGGGCTTAAAACCCAAACAATACGAACCTTTGCGGTGGAAACCCAACCATACTGGTTGGAGATCCCAAGAATTTAGTTCAATGGGAAAACTAAGCGGAAAAAGGTTCAGTTGAGCGCTTCGGTGGAAGCAAGAAGCACTTCGGATGATGATTTCTGTACAGAAACATGAATCCAAAGTTGTTCCCGCGATAGACATTAAAGTGCTACCTGCATGGTGGGTAAAGGTTAAGCTTCGAAACCTTTAACGATCCTCAAATGGTTGAGGTTAAGGTTGGAGAAACTTTTAATGATTTCTAACACTTGTGAAGTGGGGTATAGCAGGATACCTTGTAGGAGATCACCTATTTAAGTGCAAGGATGGCCGCCTCAAATGAACGCACTTAAGAATCCAAGTGTGTCCACGGCCACAACGGACAAAAACATAAGAAGGAAAATGAATAAGAAGAGTTATTGTGTTGATATCATTATCTTGGCTTACACTAAACACTGACGGCTCAAGACATCACGTTCAACGCGCAGTAAGTAAGTCCGATAGTATTCAACTAGGGAAGGTTCAAAGCGAAAGCTACCTCTCCTGATGCAATATCTTTTCGCTAAAAGATTGCTGAAATGTAGGCACCTTGTGTGCGCGCCAAAATCTCTCTTTCATAGAGGGGATTGTTGGAAATTTGTCTATGGCGGGGAGATGCGTCCACCCATCTTTGATGAATTAAACACTAGTGTTCCGCATGTTGGAGACTTTGTCTCTTCGCACATGCATGATCTACGAAGTGAGTAGATGACCGTAGGGCCAAGAATCGTCAAATTTCGTTGAGAAATGAAAGAGATATTAGTCCACGAAGTAAAGTGTTTGAGGCATGGAAATATGGTGTGGGACAAATATACCACATCGGTGGGAATAGGAAGAATTGCTCTCTATATAAGTCTCTAATGTGGTAAAGGGTTTGGGACCCCAAGGGGTATCCTATGTGTTTAAAGGAGGGAGGACCTAGATGTGCTTGGGTTCAAGGCTAAGCCCACACGCGCGCCGTCGCCGCCCGCCCGTCCCGTCTGGTTTGGGCTCTGCTCGTGGGCTGTGGGCTGTGGGGACTTTCTGATATTATATTTTTGGCCCCCAAATTGCTTAATATTTACTGTTTAGTCCCCAGAGTTTCTGGAAAGTTGATTTTGGAGTGACGGTAGGCAGAAAACTTTTCGCCTACGTTGGTTTGGTGTGTTTTGGAGCATTAACCAGCCATTACCTGGCTGATTAACTCCTCCATTAACAGCCCATTACTTGGGCAGTTGAGCAGCCTCTTTCAATGGCCACCTTGGTTGTTTACTGTCATCCTAATGGCCATTAACAGCCCTGTTATGGGCAGTTGTACAACCCCTCCTCCATGCTATATATTGAGCCTCCTTCAGCACAAAACAGACAAAAGAACAACAAAAACAGTCACAAAAAATAGCACAAAACAGTCACGTAAAATAGCAAAAACAGTGTTGAAATACACACATATACACAAGATATACACAACAAAGATACACTATATACACAGAGACAAAAGAGAAGAGTAAACAGAAACTCTTCCTTCCTTTTCCATATCTTCAGCAAGTCGATTCATATTTGTTTTCTTCGTCAGGCTCAACCTATTGGCTTTGTAGCGTTGAGATTAAAGTGTTGTTTTATCTTGAGAGACTATTGTCCGCTAACGTAAAAACATATATACGGGGCAATCTTGTCTTAAGGACAGAGGGCAATCACTCGACTCAACACACAACGTTGTAACCATCCAGATTTAATTGTTTCTTGATTTCAGGTTATCAAGTTTCAAGACACAACAAGCTTGCGGCAGTTTTGAAGATTGGCCTATTTGTTCAACAAGATTCAATTACTGAATATTGAATATTTGTTTATCCTTTCGAATACTTGTAAGAGTTATTTACTTCTCGTACTGCTTTATAAAGTACAATAGAGCACCAACAGTCACTACTTGCAAGTTAAATTTTAGTCCAATAAATTAGACAAGTAGATCCCAAAAGCAAGTAAAATTAGTTGACCAATTTCACATAATAAGCAAAGTTAAAAGGGCTAACTATGGCGAGAGCAGAAAAGCTGAATAGCCAAGCAGAAGCAAAGAAGCAGGAAAACGCAGTGGAATCTCAGCATATTAGCTCCAAAATGCTACTTGGATTTTCTTCAATTTCTTTGTTTTTTTTCCTACAAACTCATTGCGTCCATACTTAAATCTTGTATTGTAAATTTTGAAAAAAAGTCTTACCACATCGAGAGTAAATTTCAAAGTTTATCTCTTTGGGAGTAAATTTTAGGGCTGGCCAGTGGACCGGGACGGCCCGACCTCGACCTTACCCCGTCCCGAGCCCGCCCTGGTCCCGCCACGACCCCGCTTAAAAAAATAAAAAATAACGGGGGCGGGACTCGAATTCGGGACGGGACGATGTCTCGTCCCGCCAGACCCGAGCCCGCCCCAGGCCCGCCTGACCCGACCCCGCCCTTTTCCCCCCTTTGCAAAAATGACTGTTGCACCAACGACCATTTTAGATTATGGCCGTTGGCCAACGGCCATTTTAGGACCCCCCTCCCCCAACCCCCTACCCCTTAATATTTATTTTTAACCCATAGTTATTATATTTACACTTTAACCCAATTTTTCAACTATAAATAACTCATTTTCTCTTCATCTTTCTCACAAATCTTCCTACAATCTCTCTAATTTCTCAATATATCTCTCTACAAGTCTACATTGTTTGCTAAATATTCAATTTTATTTATTCATTTGGGAATTGGGAGTGAAGTTGGCAACTAGCTTGAGGATCTTCCATCGAGCAAAGTTTCAATTTTCAACCTCTCGATTACATGTCGACGTTACGTCGGCGTTTGGTACATTCGTTCCTTCATTAAATTATTATTGTCTATTTATTTTATTTAGCGCAATTAATTTTATTGTCTTTAATTATTTATTATCATAATTAAAATGGAAGGATTAAAAGGTATGTTTAAGGGTAAGGGTAAGGGTGTTTCTTCTAGTAGGGGCAACCAGGGCAAGGGTACTTCTTCTAGTCATCTTATTCCTACACAAGATGATTTTGTTGATACTCAACATTTTCCTACAATACCATTAGATTTAGACCAGGAGCTATTTTCTGGAACTCAAGAAGACTTTAATTTAGACGATGATCTAGATGATATACCCACTAATGTTGATGACAACACACCCACTAGTGCACCTTCAACCGAAATACCTCATATTCCCCCTAGTATGAGACGAGGTCCAAAGCAAAACGACCATTAAAATCAGATGCATGGACATTTTTTGATAGGGACGTAGAGAATCAAGTAGCCATATGTAAAATTTGTAAAAATGTTTTAAAATTTAAAATTGGAAAAGGTCACGGTGGGACGGGGGGTTTAATTAGACACGTAGTAAGTGCTCATCCAGCTAGGTATGCCCAATACCAGGCTTCAAAACCGGGTGCGCAAACGCCCGCTCCATCGGGACACGGTTCACATACTGATACTGTCCCGGACCAAGTACAGGGTCAAATTAACCATATGACGGGGGGAATTGTAGGCTTTAAATACAATAAACATAGAGATAGGGAAGCAATATCAAAATTAGTTGTCTTTGTGGAGGGTTTGCCTTTTTCATTTCCTTCATCTCCCGGTTTTATTCATTACATTAGAGATATATATAATCTTGCTTTTAACGGTTTTCCTAGATCAACTGTTAAGAGAGATGTATTTAAATTCACGCTTGAATATCAACAATATTTACGTTTTTCATTATATCATTTTAATGGCAAAGTATCTATCACGTCTGATATAGGTCGTAGTACTAACGGCCATGATTATTTAACTGTAACTTGTCATTGGATAGATTATAAATGGTCTATGCAAAAACATATTTTAGCGTATAGATATATAGATGATAGGCACTTTGGTACTTTTATTGCAGAAAATATTTATCAAGTGTGCGATTATTACGGAATTACCGATAAAATTATGACTATTACATTAGATAACGCTTCTAATAACAATTACGCAATTACAATGTTAAAAAATAGTTTAACTCCATCTTTTTCAGACCATTTTCATATAAAATGTGCGTGCCATATATATAACTTAATTGTAAAGGATGGTCTATCACTTTTTGAAGACATTCTTAGTAAAATACAATTTGCTATAAACTTTATTTTTAAAAGTAATAAAGTACAACGTAGAAAAGAATATAAAAAAACTTGTCACGATTGTGGACTACCTTATAGAAGAATTCCACAAGAAGTATCCACTAGGTGGAATTCTTTATACGAGCAACTACTTGGTGCTTATGACTATAAATTACCTATAACTTTATTTTTTAACTCTCATAATAAAAAGTCAGCTGATATGATTTTAGATAGTGATTGGGTAAAAATTTCCGAACTTATTGTATTTTTAGAGAAATTTTTTCAAGCAACAAAAGAATTTTCCGGTATATATTATCCTACTATTTCAACTATGTTATTTTATATAACTCTAATATTTTTATTACTTAGTGAATATATGGAAAAACCAGCTTATAAGGCAGCTATTAAAAAAATATTTGTCAAAATTAAAAAATATTTAATTCATATTCCCTCTATTTATATTATTGGTTTCACGTATTAAATCCTACTATTAAAATAGACGGTACTAAATCACTAATTGAAACTATTTACGATTGTATAGAAGTACTACCACCTCCAAGTCCCAAAAATCTAAATCACCCACCACCTATTGAACAAACTAAAGAAGAAGCGGTGTCTAGCGTAGAACACCAATGCAAAAATATATATAGATTTTATCAACAAGAAAATGCTAGTAACTTACCGGCTTCCATACCATCTTCTTCATCTTCAACACAACCTCACAAAAGACATGTTGTTTCGCGGCTAGTATTGAAAGCCTCGAAATAGAATGTGCGGCCGTACCTCTACTACTAACCAAATTAGCGAGTTGGATATTTTTGTTTTGCGGGGTTCTCGTACCGTATCAAGAAGTTATCAATGAAGATGGACATGAAGACTTGTTTGAAATCTTTGGATGGGGAATGAGAAGACCTTTCCGACACTTTCATTGATGGCTCGAGATGTTTTGAACATTCAAGCGTCATCAATCGCGTCTCGAAAGCGCTTTTTACGCAGCGAGATATCAAATAGGAGACCACAGACTCTCATTAGCCGGAGACGACTTGAAAATTGCGGTATTATTCGAGAGATTGGATACGAGCGGAGCGGAGAAGGTGCGGTCAACCGGAGATCAACGAAGAAGATGATGAAAACTACAACGAAATCTTAACCGAAGGTAGTGGAAGCGACGTGGATCAATTTGACCAACAAATACCAATTCCAACCGAAGAACCACAGGAAATCATCAAGCAATTAGAACAGGTTTTTTTGAGAATGTAATTTTTTTAATTGCAATTTTATTATGTAGTTTGCAACTTTTGGACAACACCACAAAGTTGCAATTTAGATTTTAGACAATTGTATTTGTATTACAAAAAAATCATATGTCTATTAAATAATATAAGAGGCACAAAAACAGCATTGTGATGTTTTTATTACACTATCTTGTTTTGTTTATTGAGTTTTTTTTATACATATGTTATTTTAAAAAAAAAAAAAGAAAGGAAAACCCGACCGTACCCCGCCTCGAGCCCGAGCCCGACCCGACCCCGCCCCGCCCCGATACCGACGGGATCGGGATCGGGACGGGACTGGAGCAAGTCCCGCCAGACCCGACCCCGCCAGACCCTGCCGGACCCGGCCCCGACCCCGCCAGACCCGGCCCGCTAGACCCGAGCCCGGCCCACTGGCCACCCTTAGTAAATTTTAAATTTACTGCCTCAGGAGTAAATTTTAGATTTACTACTTCAGGAATAAATTTCAGATTTACTATTTCAAGAGTAAATTTCAAAATTTACTATTTCAAAAGTATATTTCAAAGTTTACTACTTCAAGATATTTCATTGTTTACTATTTCATGAGTAAATTTCAGCGTTTACTACTTCGGAAGTAAAGTATAGATTTTTTAGAAAACTTTCTCAATTATTCTACCTCTTTTGGAGGTGAATCGTGATATCTCCATAATCAAGTGCACGACTGTATTTATTAGCTTTACTAAATATTGTCACATTCACTTCAGAAAATAAATTGATATTTGTAATATTTATTAATAGTTCAATTCTTCATGAATGAAATATAATCATCTTAATGTGCCTTAACCATATTAATTTGTGAATATTCAAAATCTCTTTTAAAATATTACTACTTTAAGAGCAAATCATGGCATACATATATAAGGTAGAGAATCTTTCTCTAACATATCTTGCAGAGTATACTTAACTTCAAAATAGTTATTGCTTTAGCAGATAATTTGAAGCATCGTGATATATCTAATTCATCAAATTATTATAGAATAAATTCTACATATTGATAGATAGTATGCATCAACCATATTTTTGATGCCTTATTACGTATTGCTCTTCAGGAGCAACTAATGCTTCTTCCGTAGCTTTGTAATCTATTAAAATTAGGTGCTGAAGGTACCACTTACCTAAAGTCCTTTGAAATAATATGTTAATAAAATTTAGCATCAATTTAATTTCTTTCATCACCATAAAAAGAAAACAGCAAAAGAGAACTTCTCATTTATTTCCAGTGAGGCATCGTGCGGTATCCTCAAATTCTGGTAGTGATTCAAACAAATATCACCTCAGATATAATTTTGACGCACTGAAAGATTATTAAGTAAAATACTTATCTTGCATTCGTGTATATCCAAGAATTGCACCTTGAGGCATTCAAAGTATTTGCTACAGAATCTTGTGTTGATAACGTGTTATAAAATAATAAAGCAAGAAGAAGAATATTGTAGGGAAAGAGAGAAGAGATGAGATTCTTTATTTTTGTTGAAGGATGTGAATACAATAAAGATAACCCTCTATTTATAAGGAGAAAAGTAGTTTGGTCCTAAAGTCATAAATCCTGACTTTTCTCTTATATATAGACATCTACAATAATAAATAAATAATATTTATAACAAAATTAAGGCTCAAAGTCATCCTTTCTCTATATAAAATATATAACAGAGAAATAAATAGCTCTTCGATAATATTTTAATTTTTGCATACGAATATTGGGTTGGGTCAGGTTGCCTTAGTTCTTTTTAATTGATTTTATATTTAATAAATTTAAAAGAAAAAAGGGTAAAAAATGTATTACCCGTCGGAAATTGAATTTTCGGTAGGTGTGACTTTTGTGTTAGTAGACTTACAGTTTTCTGATTTTCGTGTTAAAAATATATTTAAGTGACTTTGATGAAAAAAGAAAAAATTATGCGATCCTCTGTGAATTTACAGGTTGTGCATTAAGAATACTCAAGCATAAAATCTACTAAAATATCAATAAATATTAAATTTAAATTCATAATTATAACATTACAATGAAGGCCTGTCTTGAACTGAGGGTCTCTCGGAAACAATCGCTCTACCTATCAAGGTAGAGGTAAGACTACGTACACTCTATCCTCTCCAAACCCCACGATGTGAGATTTCATTGTGCATGTTGTTTTTGTTGTATAATATTACAATAAATCTATTTATTAGTAAAAGGAGAGAAAAAAGATTCGTCGTTAAGCCAAGTGACATCATAACATTACAATAAATTAAACTATTAAGAATCTTAAAAGTTTTATTAAATTTAAATCCTATATGATTTTCAATCTTAAGCATTAAATTCGCAGCAAGATTTCATCCTATATTTACGCGGCAATAAGGAAAGGATATAACATTGCGAATTACTATTGAGTTTTTAACCGTGGTTGTTTAGTTAAAACAGATGTCCATCGTTGGATTAAAAAATTGACAGGTTTAGTGAAGTTAGATGGGTACTGGACCAATGGTTCCCAAATTCTAACAGGATGCAGTTCTAGTTAGGGGTGTTCATGGGTTGAATTGTACGGGTTTTGGTTAAAATTAAAATCAAGTTAATTTAGTAATTTTTTAAAATTCATAAAATCAAATTAAATTAAATATGGAGTAATACATATCCATCAGTATAATTGTGGTCGGTTTGATCGATTTTTAAGAAATCTAACGGTATTTCTCATTTTCATTTTTTCCCCTCCGATTAGGAAAAACTTTTCCAACTTATAATCCGTTATTAACCTTTTATTATGAGAGTTATAATTTTCGTGAATTATGCAGAAAATGTATTAAGATCTACAAGCTCCAATCAAGTGAATAAAGCTTATAACAAATAGAACTTTATTTAAGTATGTCTCACAGTTCTTTCTTTGATGAATAAGTTTGGATTCATAAATTTCTTTTAAGAAATTGGCTTAAGGTGTAAAGCTAATTATAAAGAAAATTTTGATAAAAAAATAAATAAGTATTTAATATTATATAAAAATTAACATTGTATATATATAATTATAAAAATTATATATTATTCTGTCAGTTTGGTTCGATTTTTTAAAATCTAAATCCAAATCAAATTATATTAAAAAAACTAACAATTTATTTAATCAATTTGGTTTGATTTACGGTTTTGATCTATTTTTAATCAAATTGTGAACACCCGTAGTTGTTGTTGGAATTGAAAAATCAGGGCATCATGCGGATAACAATTGCAAATTTTAAACGACGATAAATCAAACACAAAAAATATATTAAAATATGCATAAATTATGATTTGATAAATTAACCTAAATATGAAAAAATTAATATAATATAAACCATAAAGATATTAAAAAAGAAATATTCCAAAATAAACTATCTATACGAATACATTAAAATGTTACACTGTATGAGAGGGATTAGATCCAAAATTTTTTGGTCAGAGAAAGAGGATAATCAAATATGATAGAAAAGTAGGGGTGGTCAGTGGGCCGGGCTCGGGTCTGGCGGGTCGGGCGGGTCGGGTTTGGCGGGGTCGGGGTCGGGTCCGGCGGGACTTGCTCCAGTCCCGTTCCGATCCCGATCCCGTCGGTATCGGGGCGGGGTCGGGCTCGGGCTCGGGGCGGGGTACGGTCGGGTTTTCCTTTTTTTTTTTAAAAATAACATATGTATAAAAAAAACTCAATAAACAAAACAAGATAGTGTAATAAAAACATCCCAAAGTTGTTTTTGTGCCTCTTATATTATTTAATAGACATATGATTTTTTTGTAATACAAATACAATTTTCTAAAATCTAAATTGCAACTTTGTGGTGTTGTCCAAAAGTTGCAAATTACATAATAAAATTGCAATTAAAAAAATTACATTCTCAAAAAAACCTGTTCTAATTGCTTGATGATTTCCTGTGGTTCTTCGGTTGGAATTGGTTTTTGTTGGTCAAATTGATCCACGTCGCTTCCACTACCTTCGGTTAAGATTCTTGTAGTTTTCATCATCTTCTTCGTTGATCTCCGGTTGACCGCACCTTCTCCGCTCCGCTCGTATCCAATCTCTACGAATAATACGCAATTTTCAAGTTTGTCTCGGCTAATGAGAGTACGTGGTCTCCTATTTGATATCTGCTCGCGAAAAAGCGCTTTCGAGACGCGATTGATGACGCTTGAATGTTCAAAACATCTCGAGCCATCAATGAAAGTGTCGGAAAGGTCTTCTCATTCCCCTCCGATATTTCGGCAAGTCTTCATGTCCATCTTCATTGATAACTTCTTGATACGGTACGAACCCCGCAAAACAAAAATATCCAACTCGCTAATTTGGTTAGTAGTAGAGGTACGGCAATTTGCACATTCTATTTCGAGGCTTTCAATACTAGCGCGTAAAGCTTGACATGTCTTTTGTGAGGTCGTGTTGAAGATGAAGAAGATGGTATGGAAGCCGGTAAGTTACTAGCATTTTCTTGTTGATAAAATCTATATATATTTTTGCATTGGTGTTCTACGCTAGACACCGCTTCTTCTTTAGTTTGTTCAATAGGTGGTGGGTGATTCAGATTTTTGGGACTTGGAGGTGGTAGTACTTCTATACAATCGTAAATAGTTTCAATTAGTGATTTAGTACTGTCTATTTTAATAGTAGGATTTAATACAGAACCAATAATATAAATAAAGGGAATAGGAATTAAATATTTTTTAATTTTGACAAACATTTTTTTAATAGCTGCCCTATAAGTTGGTTTTTCCATATATTCACTAAGTAATAAAAATATTAGAGTTATATAAAATAACATAGTTGAAATAGTAGGATAATATATACCGGAAAACCTTGTCCCGATGGAGCGGGCGTTTGCGCACCCGGTTTTGAAGCCTGGTATTGGGCATACCTAGCTGGATGAGCACTTACTACGTGTCTAATTAAACCCCCCGTCCCACCGTGACCTTTTCCAGTTTTAAATTTTAAAATATTTTTACAAATTTTACATATGGCTACTTGATTCTCTACGTCCCTATCAAAAAATGTCCATGCATCTGATTTTAATGGTCGTTTTGTTGGACCTCGTCTCATACTAGGGGGAATATGAGGTATTTCAGTTGAAGGTGCACTAGTGGGTGTGTTGTCATCAACATTAGTGGGTATATCATCTAGATCATCGTCTAAATTAAAGTCTTCTTGAGTTCCAGAAAATAGCTCTTGGTCTAAATCTAATGGTATTGTAGGAAAATGTTGAGTATCAACAAAATCATCTTGTGTAGGAATAAGATGACTAGAAGAAGTATCCTTGCCCTGGTTGCCCCTACTAGAAGAAGCACCCTTACCCTTACCCTTAAACATACCTTTTAATCCTTCCATTTTAATTATGATAATAAATAATTAAAGACAATAGAATTAAGTGCGCTAAATAAAATAAATAGACAATAATAATTTAATGAAGGAACGAATGTACCAAACGCCGACGTAACGTCGACGTGTAATCGAGAGGTTGAAAATTGAAACTTTGCTCGATGGAAGATCCTCAAACTAGTTGCCAACTTCACTCCCAATTCCCAAATGAATAAATAAAATTGATTATTTAGCAAACATTGTAGATTTGTAGAGAGAGATATTGAGAAATTAGAGAGATTGTAGGAAGATTTGTGAGAAAGATGAAGAGAAAATGAGTTATTTATAGTTGAAAAATTGGGTTAAAGTGTAAATATAATAACTTATGAGTTAAAAATAAATATTAAGGGGTAGGGGGGGAGGCCTAAAATGGCCGTTGGCCAACGACCATAATCTAAAATGGCCGTTGGTGCAACGGCCATATTTGCAAAGGGGGGAAAAGGGCGGGGTCGGGGTCGGGCTCGGGACGGGGTCGGGGCGGGGTCGGGTCTGGCGGGACGAGACATTGTCCTGTCCCGAGTTCGAGTCCCGCCACCGTTATTTATTTATTTTATTTTTTTAGCGGGACCGAGGTGGGCTCGGGACGGATCGGGTCGGGGTCGGGCCGTCCCGGCCCACTGGCCAGCCCTATAGAAAAGTAAAGTCAATAATAATAATACTTTTATCTTTCCAAGAGATAAAAGAGTTCTTCCCCCTTTTGGGAATAAAAAGGGTTCCAAACGAAATGGGTTCTACTCAAACCAAAAGGAAAAGGGAATGGAATTAAAAGTGCCCTAACGGCTAGTAAACCAAGTTGCGGAGGCAGCGAGAGAATGGAACAGCAGCAGCAATACCGTTCATGGAAACTCAATGTCCAGGCCAAGGCCAAGAACTTGAATTTCAAATTTGTAGCCTCCAAATTTTTACCCAATTCCAAGTATTTCCCATTCTCTCTCAAGTTCAAATACTCCAAATTCTTCTTCCGTCTCAAATCTGAAACACTCACATCACCAAATCCCAATAAACCAAATTCCTTGAAATCGAAACTCCATCGATTCCTCGAAAGACTCCGTATTCGTCGACGACATCCCAAGAACAACAGAGTCGTTACCAGTCCCATACCAAACAACAGAGTCACCAGTTCCTCCACTAACATGGTAATCTGCAGTGGCTCAGCCAACTGTATTATGCGCCTATCGTCCTAGAATCATTAGTATAATATTTTTGAGTTCTGATAGATGGTACTTCATGTACACTGATTGTGGGTTTGGATTAACGTGCCTTGATTTTCTTCTTTCTTTAGGGTAGATTCCGAATATTCATGCTGAAAAATATTACAACAACAACATATCCACTGAAATCCCACAAAATGGGGTGTGGCGAGGCTAGAGTATACACATACCTTACCCCCTACCTTCGGAGGTAGAGATGTTGTTTCCGGTAGACCTCGGTATAAGATGCTGAAAAATGTTGAGGGTTAAAATTTAAATTTCGTATCTTGAATATTTGGTCTTCCTTATCATCTGATAGTAAAGACATTGTGGTAGAAGGATACATAGGGTACTTGTTGTATCTTCATCTAGATAACTGTCAAAACTTTCATGTGCATTGTTGTACCTAAAAGGCTAAAAAATGGCATGATCTTGTTTTCTCCACTCTGTAGTTTCAGGGCATCCTGCCTGACCTTCATAACAGGTCGATTGAAAAAAGGTCTGAGCTTTACAAGAATATATACAATATGTTTTGCATTCTTTCTGTTAAGAGTCCACGTCGGAAATGGAATGGGAACATGGACTCCTTATATAGAGCTGGACAATCCTCACACTACAAGCTTGTTCTTGGGATTGAGTTAGGTCCAAGATCCATTCTTTACATGGTATCAGAGTCAGGCTCATTCCAATTATTTGTTCGTCGATGCTGGGCCCCCAAATTATATTGTCCACGCTCCAGTTAACGAGGTATGAGAGTGCAGGGAGTGTTAAGAGTCCCACATCAGAAATGGAATGGAAACATGGACTTGGACAATCCTCACCCTACACTTTCCTTTATTCGTGTATCCAATAAATTAATTCCACAAACTGGGTAAGTTTAAGCGAAAATGAAAGAGTAGGGCAAGGGAAGGTCTTCAATTGCTAGCTCAAACTCTCGTTTAATATAATACTCCCTCCGTCCCAATTTAAGTGACTTACTTTCCTTTTTGGTCTGTCCCAAAAAAGTGTTAATTTCTATATTTAGTAAGTTTTTCAATTCCAAGACGAGTTGAAGACCACAAGATTTAAAAGACTTCACAAATTTTTAATTTAAGACCACAAGATTCAAAAATCTCCATTTGTTTCTTAAACTCTGTACCAAGTCAAATTAAGACATTTAAATTGGGACGGAGGGAGTAAATCGCTTTAGACATAAGGGTGAGTATTACAGAAGAGCCTTGTCTAGAATTTACTAATCACAAGGGACCTCATTGCTTCTAACTCTAATTAATAGGAATTTTAGTGTGGCTGGAATACTGTTGAACAGTACGAGCTGTTGAATTAACATACTATCTCCCTTCGTGTTCCATTTTCTTTTCACTCATCATGTTCCATTTTATCCTATATAATTTACTTTCTAATGCAGGCAACGACTTCTCAGAGTTCAGTGGTGTTAGGAAACCTAGCCCTCTTCATTCAATCAATCTATCAAGGGGACAAAGATGGAATCTTTATACTTGGTTCCATTGTTTCTATTTGCTTTACTTTTTTATTTAAAAATTTCATGGCAAGAAAACCTTGGAAATTGTTGGGTTTTGTGATTATTGCCGCAGTTTTTTGCTCAAATGTGATGCATCTCAGATTCAGAAGCCACTTTGACCAACACTATCTGTTCGGATTCGTTTTGAGGGCTTTCAAAAATGTTGCCTCCTCTGCCTGTTCATATATACCGTCTCAGCTGCTTACTGCAATATCTAGAGTAATATGACTTGCATTTGCACATTGTGTATATGCATAACCTGGAATTTTCCTACCAGGTGGAATTCAGAAGCATTAATGCTGAAATTGTGTATTCATTTAATGTTACTATCATATAGTGTCAAAGTCTGTTTTGAATTTATTTGAATGTGCTCCATCTGACTGTTCTATTAGAAATTTCAAAGTTAATTGTAGGTTCTCTAATGTCAAATGGTTAAAACCAGTATCTGAATGATTTTACATAAATGTTACTGCTTTATGAGATGTAAATTGTACAACACTATAGCATATGGTGCAAAAAGTGCAAAATTAAGCGTGCGAATGCAAAGAGTTCTCCTAGACTACTCACTCTCTCTGCTCCTTTCCACTGTCACCATGCCTTTTTACAAGCTCCTTCAGTTTAAGAACTCGCTAGCGACCTAGTCATCATAATTACATGTTCTTTCCTAAACTCTTTTAAAAAACTGTGTAAAAAGTGATATGGATCTAATTGTTAAAGTGAAAAGTAGATCATTTGAAGAGCCAAAAGAGAAGAAATTTTGGTCACCACTCAGTATATACACTGAATAGTGAACCATGGACCAGTGGTGCATGAAACAGCGAGTAAATTAAACTCATTTTTCCATGACAAACGGAGGAACTTTTTAAGTATGCTTTGGATTGAATGAAGGAAAACTGTCCAGAAGAAAATAAAAAGAGAATAGAGGAGGAAAATTATGGTAATATGTTATTTTTATTAGATTGATGGAAGAAAGAAGATAATCAGCGAAAAAATTCAATCACCCTTATATTTACATCAAACTAAGTTAGTTTAATTAGCATTAATGTCAAATAATTAAATCGAAGTGAATATTATGCGTCCGTTGCGTTTTACACCCCTAACGTATCTCATTTTTTGTGATTTGCACATCGTCCTATTCTTTTTTTATGATTCACACCCTAACCTCTTAGTTCTTTTACAAAATAAGGACACCATTGTTTTTTTTTTCAAAAGGGCAAAATTGGAATACAAATTATATAAGTAAAAGGAAATAAACCAAAATTAAAAAAAGAGCTCAATACAAAAATGATGGTCTCCGATCATTTTCACGGCCTCAGCATCCTTCATCTCCCCTGCAGATTACGGATAACCCAGGAAGCCTTTGATACCGCCGTGATATATATATTCAATCAAGACTACCCAGGTTGACAAATCAGTTATTTACTTTTTAAGAGGCCACTGGACTCAAACTTCTAATACTGCAGTTTTGAAAATTGTGATACTGTGACTTGTACTTTACATCCTTCGTTTATGAGATCTTTATTTATGGTAGAGAGTGTGCACACATGTACGCATAAAAGCTTCATGGGTTATCCGTATTCTGCAGGGGAGATGAAGGAGCTGGGAAGGATGCTGAGCTCTTTTTAAATTTTGGTTCATTTTTTTTATTATTATTTGAATTCCAGTTTTGTCCTCGTGATTTTGTTTTTAAAAAAGTGGTTTCGTTGTTTGGCAAGAAAATAAAAAGGTTAGGGTGCTAATCATTAAAAGAAATAATAGAATAGGATGCAAATCATAACAGAGGAGATACGTTAGTTTGCAAAACGCAACGGACTCGAATATTATTAATTTTAAATTTCACATGCATACTAATAAATTAAAATAAAATGATATAAAGGTGTCATTCGCGAAGCCATACTGAGTATTCATAACTTAAAATAATACCAGCCTATCCATTGAACTTCTATAACACAATGAGGGAATGAATGAATGAATGAATAGCAAATAAATAAATAGAAGTTAGGGGATTAACCCGTAATATGCAAAAAAGAATGGAATATGACATATGACCCACAATCTCGAAGTGGACTCACCAAAATAAAGAAGATACAGGATCCTAGCTCGCATGTAGACCGTTTTATTCCCAACCAACTCCTCAACCTGACATCATGAAGATGATGTATGGGTATTAAAATACTTAGTGTATGTCATAGCCAAATCATTCATGGTGGGGCGAGAGTTATACTTCATCAATCTCAAAAAGATTATCTTACTTTTCTTATTAGTTTGTATAAAAAAGATTGACACATAACTATATTTAAAAACAATTTAACTTTATGAAATGATTTACAACCACGCAAATATTTAAAGCTAGTTTTGGATCACACGTTTAAAAAGTCTTTCTTTATTTTTTAAACTCCGTGTCAAGTTAAACGAGACAATGTTTTTTGGGATGAAGGGAGTATATAATAAAATAGTACGTCAGAGAGATAATCAAGTGAGAAAATGCAATTTATCAAAACATTTACGATAAACATAATTTTTTTCATGGCACAATTAGAATTTATCGGTCTTTAGTGATACTAGGTGTATTTATACGCCTATCCGTTGTATTTTACCCATAATTGTATCTTGTTTTGAGGAAGCATTACATTAAATATACCTAACTAATATTGATTCTTGCATTTCGGGCTATTATGTGTGTCATTGTTGAAATTAGGTACTTTACATGTGACGAAGCTTCAGTTTTGGAGTAGAAAGAGCAAGAGGCGAAGGTTGAAGGACTTTGAAGTCTGATTAAAAGTCCCAAAAGTCAATGAGAGACGAGTTCATGGCTCTAAAGCCAAGTGTATACACGAAGACATCACAAAATGTAACTGATGCTTGAAAAGATGCCTGGTGCGGGGCACCAAGTTTAACTGCCCCGCGACGTGCCTGTTATGGAGAACAATTGGGGATGCATTTCTAAAGGCACTAGAAAATATACCTAGCGTGGGGCGCCCAGGTTCAAATGCCTCGCGCTGCGCCAGCTTTTGGCGATGGAATTTCACAATTAAGGGCATTTTTGTCCGGTCTTATTTGAATACAATATAAATACAACCCTAAGTCATTTTCTGAGGGGTTCAGATGTTTTATCACAGAGGAGGCACGAGCAAGGTTATTTCTTCATAGGGTTTATTCCTTTACTTCTTCATCTTGTCGTAGATTGAATATGAATTCTAGTTATTGTAATCCGAATATGAGTAGCTAAACTCTATAAATTCTGAGATTGTGGTGTAGCAATGATTGTTGACGTTTTATAAGTACTTAAACCTTAGTAGTTTATTCATATACGATTATTTCCTTGCTTCTTTTCTTAATTGCTTCATTGCCTGTGCAACAGTCGAGTTCTATTTACTATTTAATATACGTGCTTGAGAACGTTATTAGATTAGAGAAGAAGGAGAGTGTGATCTGATTATCCCTAAAACAGGGCTAGGATTAGTGTCTAGAATAGGAATAAACCTAGGCACCGCATTCAATTAGATATCGTGTACGAATTGCATTTTTAACTAGTCAATTCCGTAGAAATATGGGCAGCGAACTGTTCTAAATCGGCGGGTAATAGTTCGGGATAATGCTACATGATTAATAATCTGGTTAATTAGCAATCGTGAATAAATCTGCTAGGGTTAGCTACTTAAACAATGCAATACTTAAACGACGCAATAGGATTGGTGAACCAACCACGACCCTGGAATACTTATCTCTTTGTGATAAATTCAAATCTTACAAACGTTCTAGCAAGCCGTTAGCAAAATTAGTTAGTTTTTTTTTGCATTAGTTATAAAACAAAACAAATATTATCTTTCATACTTTCATAATTAATAGTAATAGTGAAATCTTTTACAATCATTGATCATATGTGGGTTCGACATTCGACTTTTACAAAGTCTTTATATTACTTGGCGACCACGTATAATTGCGTGTGCATTTCAGAGCAACAAGTTTTTGGCGCTGTTTCTCGGGACTTAGAAATTAATGGTTTTATTAGAGATATTTATTATTGATTTAGTTATTCAAGTATTAACGTCTTGATCTTAGCTGCTATTATCGCATGTACTACAATCGAATACGAAGAGTTGCGAGTTAAAACAATCTTGAGGAATTCAATCCTAAGCCGGAACGATACTTTCACTAGCGCAAGAGGGAATTGAATATATTTGACAACCAGCGAGCATTAGTTGGACTACAAGTGAACATGGAAGCTACGCACCATGAACAATTGTGCGAGATGTTGTACCTCTCGTGGGCAATGTGACATCGAGCATCCGCAAACCTACCATCGAAGGTAACTTTGAGTTGAAACATCCTATGATTCAACTACTTCACTCTAGAGGGCAATTCGTAGGATTAAGGAATGAGGATCCTTAGCGACACATCCAAATTTTTTTTGGATATTACTAATACCAATGTCACTACCAGGATAACTTCAGATTATGTGAGACCTACATTATTCCTGTTTCCTGTAATCGGGGAAGCAAAGAACTGGTTATTGGCAGAACCTGCAGATTCTATCACTTTTTGGAATGATTAGGCGAGTAAATTTTTGACAAGATTCTTTCCATCTGGGAAGATAACAAGACTAAGAAGTGAAATCATGTCACTCAGGCAGAAAGAAGGAGAAAGCTTATATCAAGCATGGGAAATGTTCAAGGCTCTTCTTAGGGATTGTCCACATCATCGTCAGGCTAACGAAGTTTTAGCACACACTTGCATTGAGAGTTTGGATGCACATACAAAGATATTGGTAGACTCTGCAGCAGGAGGGTAAGCTCTTAATATGAGCTATGACGAACTGTTTGTTCTCTTGAACGTGTTTTCTCAAAGAAATCCGGATTGGTAAAGTGACATGAGCATGAGTAACCCTAAGAAGCCAGCTGGAATGATTGAAATGGACAATTATACGGCACTATCGGCACATATTTCATCCATGTGAAATGAGTTCAAAAATCTTAATATGGCACAGACCAAATCACAGGTGCAAGCAGTGCAACAAGTCGATACGATTTGCGAAATATGTGTAGAGGGCCACACTTTTGATATGTGTCCTACAAATCCCGCATCAATCTACTTAGTAGGAAATGCTGTCAGGGGTCAAGGTAATAACAATAAGTACGGAAATACTTATAACTCTAATTGGAGGAATAATCCAAATTTCAGTTGGGGTGGTAATCAGGGAAATCAGAAACAGAATTATCAGCCAACACCGGTTAATCAGGCTCCAGCGAATGGTATGGAAGAGATGATGAAAACAATGATGGGGGATATGAAAAAGATGATGGTAAGTCAGCAGGCCTTTGAGCCAAAAACTGATGGTCGAGAATCATAATCGTGATCTTGCAGTGAGAAACTTAGAAAGACAGATGGGCTAGATAGCAGGTGCTCAGAATATGAGGCCACAAGGGGGACTTCCAAGTGATACTGATCTTAACCCAGAACCTTGTAATGTCGTGTCTCTCCGAAATGAGGAAGAACTAGCACTAAATAAAGTAGCTCAGGCAGTAGCATATGAAGAGACAGTTGTAAAAGATGAGGTTATTGATATAGAGAGGGTAGCAAAGATGTTTGTGGCAAAGCATCCATCGCCAGTGGTTGCAAAACCACAACCTCCATTCCCTCAGAGGTTGACTAAGCAGAAAGAAGAGGCTACATACAAAAAGTTTTTTGAGTTACGTAAGCAGGTACCTTAATGATTATGTCATCTAAGTAAATCTCCACACTTCAACCCACTGATGTTGGAACATCCGCTGGGTCAGCTGGTGGAAAGTGGTCCTGCATTTTTTTAATCCAAACGGCATGATAGTATAACAATAAGTCCCTTGCTCCGTTATGAACGAAGTCTTTTCCTGGTCCAATGGGTCTAACCGTATTTGGTCAAACCCTGTTGAGATATCTAGGAAACTAAGCAGCTCATATCTGACCATTGTGTCGACAACATGATCTAATCGAGGCATGGGGTACAAGCTTCTCAAGCATGCTCTGTTTAAATCTTTTAAATCTAAAAACATTTGAAAAGTTTCAGGTTTCTTAGAAAGTACTACCACGTTTGCTAGCCAATCTAGGTATTTTACCTCTCAAACCGCTCCTGACTGGACTTGTCAGGTCACTTCTTCTTTAATGAATTGACTCCACTCTGCTAATGCTGGATGCCTCTTTTGTTTAATGGGTTGACAATCTGGGTCAATGTTCAACTTGTGATGGGCCAGTTCCGGGAGAACACCTGTGATATCTGACTTCGCCCAAGTGAAGCTACCTACATTGGCATTTAAAAATTTGACTAAGTTTCTAAAACTCGGGGTTTAAACTCGAGCCCATGTATACTTGTTCCTTGAGGTTGTTTGGATGACAAGAGGTCAGCTCAAGATCTCCTACTGTGGATCTTCCTACGTCTGATTCCTCCAGTGCCACAAATCCCCAAGGTATTTGATCCGCCCGGTCCTTCGGTGTTACACCTCATAGTTTTTGCATTCTGTCATGTCATCGATGAATACCAATGTATCGGAAATAGGTACAACTTTACAAAAAGGTAACAAAGGTTTACATTTTATTTATGGATGTTCCGAAGTGTTGGGAAGTCAAACGGATTGAAAAAAGTATGTTTCGATGAAATCAGAAAACTACGTGTTTTAAAGGCAAAGTTGACGAACCATCAAAATTCCAAGGTGAGCTGTCAAAGTGCTTGAGCTTTTACTGATCTAAGGAGGCAGATTGACGGACCATCGACTGTTTGACGCACTGTCAAATTGCGGCGGTGGAAAATTATTTCAAGTTTAAATACGGGTTCTAAATTTTAGAATTCATTTTCCCCAAAAAATCAGGTTCCAAACCCTCTCAATCATAGCATAACATTCCTAGATCAAATCAAAGCCGAATCACGCAAAATTAACGCAATAATTCATGTGGTAATAGCAAGAATCATCATCTCCGTGTTGAAGCAATTTTGGAAACCCTTAAAATTGGGGCAACTTGTTGTTCTAAGAGGATTTGGATACATAAAGGTAAGAATTTATCCTCATCTACTTGTTATTGTGTTTAATTTATGATTTGAAGTAAGTTGTGAAAGGATTTTCGTAGTCGAAACCCATAAACCTATAATATCATTATGATAAGATTTGTGGGTTGTTTTGTTTGAAATATGAATTGAAATTGATTAGAAAATCGATGGTTGGTATTGTGTAACAAAGAAGAGTTGTTTCGGAGAATCGTGGGATCAAATTACATACTTATCTTTTGTTAAGGAACCTAAGAGTCCTTTGTGTTAAGATTGTCGCTAAGATACCTAGATGAAGTTTCTTTATGGAATATGGATTTGATATTGATATTGACCCTTTGTTTGCTATAGATAACTATCCGTAAAGGAGTACGAGGACTTGTAAGACGATTATAACTTCAAGGATAAGGTATGTAAATCAACATTCCTTCTTCGCATGACTTGATACGTCATTTCTTTGAATAGAAATCTCTTGGCAAAATAAAGTGGCAAAAGGTCTTTTTTGACACATCGATTATAGTTCTTGAGTAATTTCTTGTCCATAGCATCTCTCAGGTTATAAGTCCCAAATATTCATATCAAAATTCTTGAACATAGTGCCAATAACAATAGTTGGAGGATAACGATGATAGGCACTCCGGTTCTGCTTGTGATATTTATTAGAGTTATATATGTATTTATTTTCTTACCGATATGTGCTATAGTCGACCGGGTACGACACATAGATGTGCAGCCAGTTGCAGTTGGTTTGATACTACCGAGTCCCATATCTGGGTCGGGTACGATCGAGTCCTCATAGATGCCGAGTATTATATATATGTATTATGATATGATTTTCTCCACAAAGTGGCATGATTTTTATAGAAATGCATACATATATTTCTGATTATGACAGAGTAGGCCCCTAGAGTCTGTTATGAATTTCAGGTTGACTCTTATCTCCATATATCTCATGTTATATCTCATGTTTACATATGTTACCTACCTTACATATTCAATATATCTTTCGTACTAATGCCCTTCTTCGGGGCACTACGTTCATGCCCGTAGGTACAGATAGATAGATCGACACTTCTCATCAGTAAGTGATCTGCTCAATCGTGATTGTCGAACTCCCTTCCCTCAGAGTTGCAGTATAGGGGTCTTTATGTACTATTACATTAACTATTAGTGTTTTGGGGTATGAGGGGCTCTGTCCCAACTTGTTGGTATGTATATATGACTCTTAGAGGCTTGTAGACCTGTGTACAGTAGATGTGGGTATGTCGTATCCTTGTCGGCCCTTTTTGTTGGTAGTATACTCATATTGTGTCCTTGTAATCATTGGCTATCTATGCATATGTATATATCCTACTGGGACTCTTCTGCGTGTAGGTTATCTTTCAGTCTTGTCATATATGGTTAATTGGAGGACTTGTTGGCTCAAGTTTCATGTCTCAGGGTTCAGATACTATAGTGGTATTCTCAGGCCTTCGGGAACTGGGTGTTGACCACCCCCTCCAAGGCTAGGGTGTGACATTCGGATAGAAACCCTCCGTTGGTTCCTTCCCTTGCTTGATTTCAGAGTTGACCCTAGAATCGGGCATCTGTGATTGCTATATGTCATTCCCGGCCAATTTATCTTTCTTATCAACCAAAGTGATCTCCGCTTAATCAGTTTCAACGTCTCCCTATACCACAGCTACTCCCCAAAGCATTGGGAATTTCATCACTTAATGAAAGGTAGATGTGACTGCCCTCATGACTTGTAGCCATGTTCTCCCAATCACCAAATTATAAGGCATTCCCCCTTCAAATATGTCAAACAAAGCTTTCATCGAAACTCTCTTCATGTGGGTGACCAACTCGATCTATCCCCGAGTATTTCTCTAGACAGGTTGAAACTGGTCAAAACCTTTATTTCCAGGATCATTTACCCAGTTAGTTGCATCTCCTTGATTACACGGAGTTGCACAACGTTCACAACGCTACCTGGGTTAACAAGTGCACACTTAATGTTAAATTGAAATATTTCGATAGAAATTACCAGAGCATCGGTGTATGGGCTTTCGATCTTTGTTTCCGCTATGCTAAATTTGATGGGATCTTCAAGCTCATCCCTCATCTTTTTTCTGGACGGAGGTATCCTCTCGTATTGTTGTATTTGAGACACCGCCACGACTCTTTTGCCTTCAACGATCATGTTGATCGCTCCCTGCTATGCTGGGCATTCCCGTGAAGTCCCAGTTTCTTTTTCTCTGGCATATTTGATCGACTACTAAAAAATTATTTCAAGTGCCCTATCATTAGTAGGTCAGCCACCTCATATTTCAAGTATTTGCAGTCCTCTGTTGAGTGGACCAGAATCTCGTGGAACTTACACCAGTGCTCCACGTTCGCACCTCGTTTATTTGGATTAGACCGAATCACCACCTAGAATTGGGCTTCCTTCATATTTTTCATTGCCATGACCAGGTCCACAACCTCTACGTTAAAGTTGTAAGAGGCCACGTTTTGTGGTCCCAAGTCATTCACGGGCTTCCTATGCAACACCTCTCTCATTCTCCTAAGCTGACCCTGATCATATCTTGGCATGTTCAGTCGTCCTTCTCGTTTGGGTGATTGTCAGGTTGAATAAGGTTTATACCAACCTCTTTGGTCCTTTTTTCTGTAAGGAAGAGCATTCTGAGACTTCCCATTTTGCCCCTCTTCGACTTCTGTCCGGGCATCGGCCCTATGATCATTCTCTATCCTCATCTTGGCAGTATATCTATTATTTAGTTCGTTCCAGGCTCCCTTAAATTTTCTTTCAGCTTTCTTAATGCGTATGAACTATTGACATTCAGGTTGTCGGTAAATGTTGTGGTATCCCAATCCTCATAAATTTATAGTAACAACATTCTCTCCCATTGGAAATATTCCATAAAAATGCGAGGTAACTTGTCATTCCTCTGCTTTACGGTGAAGATATCCTCCTTGTGAGTTTCAACCCTCGAGGCCCCAGCATGGGCTTTTGCGAATACATCTATAGGAACAACAATGGAATCAATAGAGTTTTCAGGTAAGAGAGTATACCAAAAGAGTGCTACCTTTGTGAGCATTTGGCTAAAAATTTTCAGCATGACGGATTTGATCTGGTGCTGCTGCAAGTCATGCCCATTGACTGTTGCTTCAAGTCATGCCCAGTGACTACTGCCTCTAAGGTCATGATGTGCATGTGGTACCGTCATACTTGGGTATGTCAGGCATTCTGAAATTCTTTGGGATGGCCTCCGGAGCCGCTTCTTCCCGGTAAGGTATCTTCCCGTACTTCCTCGCTCTGACCCCTTTCAACATAAGGGGCCCCGAGTATTTGACTCATCCATTCGTGGAGCTCCTTCTCTAGCATAGTAAGTCTTGCCAGTTCCGCTTCTGGTGCTGCACGCATTGTTCTTTCCATATTTTTTTGTGGATGCACCAGGCGCTCCTATGGCTTCTGTGTCGTCTGCCGGACGGCTATCCCGCTGTGCTTCAAATAAAGAGTTCAAAGACTTTTCCATGCGCTCCATTATGCTGTTGTTTGCTGCTAAGAGTGTGTCTAAGGCAGCTTCCGAGGGGGTACCCTCTCCTTTGAACATCCCATCCAACTTGGAGTGCGGGTGTCTTTTTCTTTTCTTGGGGTACCGTTCTTTGGGCTGTGCTTTATGGCTCTCCGCTGAGTGGCTTCGAACGTCTTACTCATCTGAGGGTTTGTTAGGGTTTTCTTTTGGGGGATGTCATTTCCTCCGACTTTGTTCGTAGCATTTCTGAACGATCCGACTCCGTTCGTAGCATTTTCGAACAATCCGCCAGGTCCAGGTGTTCTATGGGTACCTGCTCCTCTTAGAGTTCATGCTATCCGTGAGCAATGTTGTTTTGACCCGACATGCTTCTCTCTTTCTAAGTGTCTTGACTCCATTTAGGTTTTTCAAGGAGATCAACTACAGATCGAGACAACACTACAACTGTCTATCCCCACAGACGGCGCCAAATAGTTTTTCGGTGAAATTGATTCTAATAAAAAACACAGTTAGAGATTTGTATTTTAGGGTTTAAAGACAAGTAGGTTGTATCCGATCTGGAGAACTCCTTAATGAGTCTGGTGTCACGAGCTATGTTATAAGAGCAAAGAATACGGGATTCGGTAAGTAAAATAATAAGCAAAGAAAATGAGTAAATAAGCTAAAATTCTGAATGAATAATGAACAGGTGCTCTGGTATATTGATATGAGAGAGAATATTGGTTACAAGTTGTGAGTTTAGAGAATGCAATGTGTCATTTCTTCTCTTCTAATTCTTGCATATATAAGATAAAACTAAACTATTAAGCCCCTTAAAGTTGTAACGACGTGATCGTGTTGATGTCACTGTACCCACGCACGCCGCGGCGCTCTAATCTAGGAGAGCTGATGTGATGGGGTTGTTGGGAGTGGGAGACAGTTGTATAGAGACTCAGGGTCATTGGAGCTCCGGATGTATCAAATATCCCGGGTTCGTTTTCACCAAATACAAATTGATGTATAAGGTTTTTGTTTTTATAGGAATTAAGATTCTTTGGGGTATTTACCTATTCTCCTGTGATATTGAGTTGATAGGTCAAACTCGTTCATATGCTACCAAAGCTGTTTGTGTAGTGAACAGGGACTGAAAGAACCAATATATGATGCAGCTACTCATCTTAATTAATCTTTACATGGACAAAAGGAAAAGAAAATGAAAAGACAATTTTAACAGAGCAAAGCTGAGAAAAGGCTGAGTGATATAGATTCCAGTTATTACAGTCTATAATGTAAGAAATAAGCGTCTCTATCTCATTGCTTCACTAACTATGACCCTACTGTGGCTTCAGAACCTTGTCTATCCGCGACGGGATCCCCTGACTGACCCGAAACAGCAACTTCACGATTACCTCGTGGAGGATTAATCGACTGCAATTCATCCAAAAAATGCCGACAATTCGGGCATGATGAATGGGACAATAGCCATTTATCAATACAAGTCACATGAAAACCATGTTTGCATTTTGGTAACACACGAACCTTCTCACCATCCACAAATTCTCCAAGACAAATTGGACATTCAGTAGCCGAAAAATTCACTCGTCCATAAACAACCACTGGAATCTGCCGTAACGTTTTCTTCTTGATCCCTTTAGCAGCAACAACTTGTGACCCCTCTGCGCTACGACTACAACGAAAAGCGCACCGCACGATGGAGTTTAGAGCAAGTACACTTAATAGTGCACACAGCAAAGCAGCAAGGATTATGATCATATTGGTGTCGAAATTTGAATTGTTAACGTACGAATTATCACTCTGGTTTCCATCTATTGGTGCCATACTTTGGTCTGTCTCAAGAAGAAGCCTACCATGGGAATTCATTATGACTTTAGCTAGCTAATCAAGAATCAATCCCTGCAAGTCAAATAACAAATTAAAAAACACATAATATGTAATTTGATTTTTTGAGGTAAAAGGAGAAAATGAAGTCATGGGTCGGACAAAGTATAGTCTAATGGTATATGTAGAGCCGTCAAAATGAGCTTGGCTCTTGAGGCCAGCCCTATCCAACCCGCTATTGAGGTAGGACCGGGCTAAGATTTCTTAAGCCCATTTAAAACTGAGGTTTATAAGCTCAGCCCAAGTCAGCCCGCTGACCCTTGAGGCCTAACGGAGGCTGGCCGAGGCCGGCCCGTGGGCCAAAAGGCTATCTAGATTAATTAAAAATTTAAATTAAAATTATGAAAAAGAAGTAAAAATAGGAATAATGATTACCGAATAAGTCTTAATATCTTACATAATACTTTACTCATTTAATGTTAAATCCTAATCACCAAGTTAGAAGTTGTATTCATGATTGCAATATAATTTTAACTTGAAATTTAAAAGAAAATTATAAAAAAGAAATAAAAAATAGGAATAGTGATTATCGAATTAGTTTTAGTATCTTACACAATACCTTTCCCATTTAGCGTTAAATTCCTAATCACCAAGCATACCCTAATACTAAAATTTCTAATCACAAAGCATGTAAGTTGCATCCATCATGAAATTGTCAAAAACTTGTTACTCGAAATTACGTTGCAGAGCTTTACCAAATTCAAAGTGGTAATATTTTTAAGTGAATTTAAATATTATTAGTTTCTAAAATATAGTTATTTGATAATGTTTAACTAATTAACTTTGCATGTGAATGTTGAAAATGGAGATGTTAATTAAGACAATTTTATCATAAATAGATTCAAATGTGCTTGACAATCTCTAGGTGTTGAGTATGATATAAGTTGTCGTAGAATTATGTACTTTCATATAATTATACGTTAGAAATGTTAACAAATTAACATATTTATAGGTTTGAATTTAGATTGAAAATAAATTTTCTTATAAAAAATATTGAAAAAAATGAAGGGCTGACCTGCCCTAGCCCACGGCCCTTGTAGGACTGGGTTGGACTGACCATTTTAAGGCCCTTTCAAATGAAGGGCCGGACTGCCCCAGCCCATCAAATTCCTTGGCCCGTGAGGCTTGGGCTGTTGGACTGGGCTGACCCATTTTGACAGCTCTTACGTCAAAATCTTTCATATAATAGTTGTGAGTTCGATTTCATTACCCCTTTTCCTTGCAGTTTACTAACCCCTATGTTATGGAATTTTTTCAAAAAAGATTGTAAGAAGTATGATGGGTCTTCAACAAAAATTGTTTTTTTTTTTGTGGATTTTTATGTTTGAGAATGGTGAGAAGATTCGAACAAGAAAAGGACATATTCTTCTAGAGGAATAAGGAGGGATGGATATAAGAATTTGGGACAGCTTGAGGTTATTCCTCAAAATTTGGTCCTGTTGGGACCAAAACCCAACAATAATGCCATAAAAGATGAAGGTTTTCCTTACCGTAGTTTAACTTTGTTTTTTCTTTGTTCATAATACAACTCTGTTTTTTCCTCGAGATGTTGTCGCTCTTGCATGAACTCTATGTGCTTTAATAGAATTTTGCAAGAATAACTAAACCAATAGGCAAATAAATATTTTCAAAGAATGTGTTCTTACCTAACCACAAAAAAAACCCTAACCACAAAAAATGGGATTTTGGTTATGGCTACCAAATTCCAACTGAATCCATTTAAGTGTAGGCATGTTACCTGCTCAAGTTACAAGGTTGAAGAAATTCGAGAGCTAGTGGAAGTTTTGATTGAATTCTTTTTTGTTGTTTGATTAGGGCATAATTAATCATAAAGACAAGTGGATTTAAGCATTATAAATGGTTTGAACAAAAACATTGGCAACCTCGTCATTCTGAAATATCTTTTTACACCTTAAAAACTCTTAATTTTCACAGTCTACAAATATATTTGCAGCTAAAAGTGTAATGGATATGGACGTTTACCTTGCTGATTTGTTAATTTTCTTATATGTCTGGCTTTATACATTATTTTAAGGTTGTCTCTTTTATCTACTATCCCAAATTCATAGAATAATCGTGACGAAAAAACTTTTAGGCTTTATATTTTGGTCACACTCTTTGAGTACGACTTGAGATGATTAAAGCATGTTCCTAATTCTTAGTTTCTGGTACAAGTGGTTTACACCATTTCTAATCTTAATCCCATGAATATTCGAATAGTTAGGTGAAGTTTGATAAATTGATGGAATTTTAACCCATTACCAAAAACGATTTTCTATTTTTTCCTTAGTTTTATCATGTGATATAATTACCTTAGTGCATATAGATATCTCTAGAATTTAAAATCTAAGAAAAAGAAAACTGATTTAGATAATAGGAATCAGCTTTTCTCCATTAGTCTTAATCTACTCATATGATGACGTCAATCTAAAACTTTTGGCATGGAAACAACTTACTTCCTCGGTCCTGTCATGTTTCACTTTCACAAGCTCCTTATCAAATTTAAAATAAAGAGTATTTGTTCTTAGCATTCTGAGGAGAGACATAAGATAAGTTGGAATACCATCCAAAACAAATATTGTCTTTTCATGGAACCAATTTACGGCTGCATCTGTCCAAAACACCTTGCCATTATCTTATTATCATTCTTATTAGCACCCAAAGGCAATTCTAAGTAGGTTGTTGGTAGCTGCTCCACTTTACAACCCATAACTCCTGACAACTCCTCAATGGAGTGCTCAACATTAATACTCAACATTGCCGGATTCACTTTCAGACCTGATACAACTTCAAAGGCTAGTAAGACTCCTTTGAGATGCAGTAATTGTTCTTTTTCAGCTTCACATAAAATCAAAGTATCATCCGCATAGAGAATATGCGATACTGTTAGATCATATCACCATTTGTAACATATTTCAGCCCTATTATCCATCCTAAAAACACTGTTTTTTTAGCATTCTACTTAAAATTTCAAGTATCAACAAGAACAAATAAGGAGACAGTGGGTCTCCTTGTCTTAAATCCCGGGATGAATTAAAATATCTTTGTGGGCTCCCATTGATCAAAATTGAAAAATTGAATGTGGATATGTAGTACTTTATCCAACCAATCCATCTATCACCAAAATTCATTTGTTTCATGATGTTTAATAGGCATGACCAATTAACGTGGTCATAAGCCTTTTCCAGATCTAGCTTGCAAGCCACACCGTTAATCTTCCTTTTGAACAGAAACTCCAAACATTCATTAGCTACCATAGAAGCATCAATGATTTTCCTACCCTTTACAAAAGCATTTTGACTATCAGAGATCAACTTCCCAATCACCAGTTTTAGTCTTTCAGCCAATAGTTTTGCAATTATTTTATACACTTCCAGCAAGCTAATTGGCCTGGAATCTTTTACTTCCAATGCCCCTTTTTAGGAATGAGAGCAATAAAAGTTTAGACTACACCCCTGTGATAGAACCAATCCACTGTTCTCCGTACATCCTAGGGAAAATGGACTCTGAATCCAATCCTTTTTCTCATCTGTTATGTTAGATGATATTAATCTCCCTGTTAAAGCTAGTTAATGAATAAAACTAGCCAAGTTGGTGTGAATGAGAAATGGAAGGCAACCTTTCCGAACAGTCACCAACCTATTCCGAAGAGGCACCTTCAAGGCTATATAAACTAAGGCAATGCCTCATTTTAAATATACCAAAACCAAAAATTTTCGCATCGAAATTCGCATTCTTTTTTCACAAATAAAACTATCGAGTCTTACCGTGTTTCGTTGCCAACTTTGAGTTCGTCGAAGTCGAAGGCGTTTGACGTACCGCTACTCCCTGCGACGGTATATCCGTTTTATCCTGGGAGGAAGTAATCCATAACCTCGGGTACGGTGAGGGGATTAAATTCCTTAAGGACACACAAGTGAATTCGTGGTCTCGGATATTTTCTTACTTCGTATTATTTTTCCAGTTTTGTTTTTTTACGGTTTTTTGTCTTTTCGTTTGGTTTCTGTTTTTCCGATTTTTTGAACACAGGCACAACAACAAGCTTAAGGAATTTAATCATTATTTCTGTGTTCATTTGTTCTTGTTTAACAATTACAGAACGTTGTCGGGAAAAAAAAAAGTGTATGTTGTTTGGAGACTAAAATCTTCGGATTTTCTACTCCGGTTGAGATTAAAGTTTTCATAACTTTCTACTCCGTTGGGTACTTGATTTGAAGATATAAAAACTTCATCAAGTATACAACATACAATTTACTGGAAAAAAAAAGAAGGTGTATGTTTGTTATTTCGGTGTAACGAACTAATATGTTGTTTGGAGACTAAAATCTTCGAATTTTTTACTCCGGTTGAGATTAAAGTTTTCATAATTTTCTACTCATTTGGGTACTTGATTTGAAGATATAAAAACTTCATCAAGTATACAACATACAATTTACTGGAAAAAAAAAAAAGGTGTATGTTTGTTGTTTCGATGTAACGAACTTGTATGTTGTTTGGAGACTAAAATCTACGGATTTTCTACTCCGGTTGAGATTAAAGTTTCCATAACTTTCTACTCCGTTGGGTACTTGATTTGAAGATATAAAAACTTCATCAAGTATACAACATACAATTTACTGGAAAAAAAAAAAAGGTGTTTGTTGTTTCGGTGTAACGAACTAATATGTTGTTTGGAGACTAAAATCTTTGAATTTTCTACTCCGGTTGAGATTAAAGTTTCCATAACTTTCTACTCCGTTGGGTACTTGATTTGAAGATATAAAAACTTCATCAAGTATACAACATACAATTTACTGAAAAAAAAAGGTGTATGTTTGTTGTTTCGATGTAACGAACTTGTATGTTGTTTGGAGACTAAAATCTTCGGATTTTCTACTCCGGTTGAGATTAAAGTTTCCATAACTTTCTACTCCGTTGGGTACTTGATTTGAAGATATAAAAACTTCATCAAGTATACAACATACAATTTACAAAAAAAAAAAAAAAAAAAAAAAAAAGGTGTTTGTTGTTTCGGTGTAACGAACTTATATGTTGTTTGGAGACTAAAATCTTCGGATTTTCTACTCCGGTTGAGATTAAAGTTTTCATAACTTTCTACTCATTTGGGTACTTGATTTGAAGATATAAAAACTTTATCAAGTATACAACATACAATTTACTGCATTTCGTTTCAAGTATTTTAAATCTGTTTGTGTAACCTTGATTCGGTTTGAAGAAATAAAATCTTCACCGTTGCGTATTATAATTGTTGCTGTCAAAACTGATTCAGTTCGATAATTTATGGCATTCACGTTTAGGACATGTCAATTATAGAACCTTGCGAAAAATGATTAGTTTGGAAGTATTGCCTAAGTTTGAATGCAATCAATCAAAATGTCAAATCTGTGTTGAGTCTAAGTATGTTAAACATCCTTATAAGTCGGTTGAAAGGAATTCAAGTCCTTTAGACTTAATCCATACGAGATATTTGTGACATGAAGTCAATCCCATCTCGCGGTGGAAAGAAGTATTTCATAACTTTTATCGACGATAGTACGCGGTATTGCTACGTTTATTTACTTAATAGTAAAGATGAAGCAATTGAAGCATTCATGCAATACAAAAGCGAAGTTGAGACTCAACTTAACAAAAAGATTAAAATGATAAGGAGTGATAGGGGCGGTGAATATGAATCTCCTTTTGAACAAATATGTTTGGAATATGGCATTATTCATCAAACAAGCGCCCTTACTCGCCACAATCAAACGGAATTGCGGAAAGGAAAAATAGAACCACGAAAGAAATGATGAATGCCCTGTTAATAAGTTCGGTTTACCCCGAGAACTTGTGGGGAAGCCATTCTAACAACTAGCCGAATACTCAATCGAGTGCCCCATAGCAAAACAAAATCTATTCCATACGAAAAGTGGAAAGGAAGGAAGCCCAATTTGGGATACTTCAAAGTGTGGGGGTGTTTGGCCAAGGTGCAAATTCCTAAACCCAAAAGGGAAAAAATAGGACCTAAAACCATTGATTGTGTTTTCATAGGATATGCCACAAATAGTAAGGCATATCGATTTACAGTTCACAAATCGAGAAAATCCCGACATTCGAGTAAATACGGTAATTGAATCGGATAATGCGACTTCTTTGAAACCATATATCCGTATAAAAAGGAATGTGAGTCGTCTAGCAAAGAATCTAAACGACCTCGGGAAGAAACAAAGAAAAATATTCCCGATGAGGAAAAACCGAGACGCAAAGACAAACGTCAAAGGACGTCTACTTCATTTGGACCAGAATTTCTAACATTTTTGTTGGAGAATGAGCCTCGAACCTTCAACGAAGCTATGTCTTCATCGGAAGCTCAAATTTGGAAAGAGGCAATCAATAGTGAGATAGAATCCATCTTAAACAACCATACTTGGGAATTGGTTGACCTTCCTCCAGGGAATAAACCTTTAGGTTCCAAATGGATTTTCAAGCAGAAAATGAAAGTGATGGTACTTTTGATAAATATAAGGCAAGACTAGTTGTTAAAGGGTTTAGACAACGAGAAGGTCTTGATTACTTTGATACATACTCGCCGGTAACGAGGATTACATCTATTCGGGTGTTAGTAGCGTTAGCCGCCGTGTACGGTCTTGAAATCCATCAAATGGATGTGAAAACAGCCTTCTTAAATAGAGAGTTAGAGGAAGAAATTTACATGGAACAACTTTGAGGGGTTTGTAGTTCCAGGGAAAGAGAAGAAGGTGTGTCGACTTGTTAAGTCTCTTTACGGACTAAAACAAGCACCCAAACAAGTGGCATGCAAAATTTGACCATACAATCTTTGTCAAATGGATTCAAGATAAATGAGTGTGATAAATGTGTCTACATTAAGAACACTCCAAACCACGTAGTCATTGTTTGTTTGTACGTGGATGATATGTTGATAATGAGTAACGACATTGCTAACATAAATGCTACTAAGCGCATGCTTGCTAGTACGTTTGATATGAAAGACTTAGGAGTTGCCGATTTAATTCTCGGGAATTAAAATCCATAAGACTCCTCAAGGTCTAGCATTGTCTCAATCTCATTATATTGAAACGGTACTTGAAAAGTTCAAGTATTTGGACTTTAAAGTTGCAAAGACGCCAATTGATATGAACCTTGCTCTTGCAAAGAATAAAGGTGAAAGTCATTCTCAATTGGATTATGCCGAGTGTTGGAAAGTTTGATGTATATCATGGTCGTACGCGACCGATATTGCATGTGCTATAAGTAAACTAAGTCGCTACACTAGTAATCCCGACCAAAAACATTGGCTGGCAATGAAACGAGTTTTGGGGTATTTAAAACATACTCAAAACTTTGCTTTGCATTATAACAGGTATCCTGCAGTTATTGAAGGATACAGTGATGCAAATTGGATCACCGGTTCAACTGAAACTAAATCCACAAGTGGATATGTTTTTACCATAGGTGGAGGAGCAGTGTCTTGGAAGTCATCCAAACAGACATGTATCGCCCGCTCTACAATGGAATCGAGTTCATAGCTTTAGACAAAGCCGGTGAAGAAATTTGAATGGCTCCGGAATTTCTTAGAAGATATTCCATTTTGGCCCAAACCGTTGGCTCCTATATGCATACATTGCGATAGCCAAGCGGCAATAGGAAGAGCCGGGAGCCTTATGTACAACGGAAAGTCTCGTCACATACGACGAAGACATAATACCGTTAGGCAACTACTCTCTAGTGGAATTATCACAATTGACTATGTTAAGTCAAGAGATAATATGTCGGATCCACTAACTAATGGCCTAACTAGAGAGGTAGTTGAAAGATCATCAAGGGGAATGGGACTATGGCCGAGGACAAGTCATCGTGACGGTAACTCTACCTAGAAGACTGGAGATCCCAAGATCTAGGTTCAAAGAGATCAAACAAAGTCATTAATGACGGTTCAATATTGTCACAATAACTCTTTGGTCCATTCTCGTGATGAGACAATGTTCAGTACCAGGATAAAGCATTGCGGCTTTTTAATGGTTCCTAAGTTTGGTACGGGGTATATCAAATAGTGTATCTACGGGATGACACATTTAGGAATCACCTATGTAAGTGTGAAGTGTAAGCCGCTTCAAGGAGAATTATGTAAGGCCAATTCTCTACGCACTTATGAACCATGGCGGTGTTCATGGTGAAACGAACAAAACAATGAGAACCAAAGACGGTTAAAGGGTTAATTGTGTGACATGTGGTTGTCTAGGTATACACCAAAGCTCGACGGTTCAAGGATATCACATCTACCGATTGACCGAGTATATCCGACATATGTTCACTACGAAAAGTTCAAAGAGAAATCTACTTATCCAGATGCGATTAATCCTTGCTTACGAATCACACAGGTTTTTTGTCATGCATGTTTTTCATCATATAGCCATTCCCCATTCATGTGGGGGATTGTTAAAGCTAGTTAATGAATAAAACTAGCCAAGTTGGTATGAATGAGAAATGGAAGGCAACCTTTCCGAACAGTCACCAACCTATTCCGAATAGGCACCTTCAAGGCTATATAAACTAAGGCAATGCCTCATTTTAAATATACCAAAACCAAAAATTTCTGCATCTGAAATTCTGCATTCTTTTTTCACAAATAAAACTATCGAGTCTTACTGTGTTTCGTTGCCAACTTTGAGTTCGTCGAAGTCGAAGGCGTTTGACGTACCGCTACTCCTGCGACCGGTATATCCGTTTTATCCTGGGAGGAAGTAATCCATAACCTCGGGTACAGTGAGGGGATTAAATTCCTTAAGGACACACAGTGAATTCTGTGGTCTCGGATATTTTCTTACTTCTGTATTATTTTTCCAGTTTCTGTTTTTTCTGGTTTTTTGTCTTTTCGTTTGGTTTCTGTTTTTCCTGATTTTTTGAACACAGGCACAACAACACTCCCTTGAGGAGTCTTTCATTAATATCAAGGTATATATAGAGTACAATATTCATCCCTTATACAATAGGAATCCTAAGCCTATACAAAAGAGGAATTCTAGTCTTACCATAATTATATTTACACAATATATGGAAATATTCTAATTATGGGTAGGGAATATATTGTTTCCTATATTTACACGTTTACACACCCCCTCAGTCGAAGCGGGAGGAGGTCGGACGATGCGGATGCGAAGTCAAGAAATAAGCTGTCGGGAAGTCCTTTGGTAAATATGTTTGCATACTGATAGGATGATGGAACATGTAACACTCTGACATGGCCTAACGCAACTTTCTCACGAACGAAGTGTAGGTCTATCTAAATATGATTGGTTCGCTGATGTTGAACCGGATTATGAGAAAGATAGACGACAGAGATGTTATCACAATACACAATAGATGCCTGACGCAAAGGACACTGAAGTTCTAATAGTAAATTTCTGAGCCAACAAATCTCAGCTACTACATTTGCAACGCCCTCGTACTCACCTCAAGCCTTCGGAGCGAGATAGGGTAGCCTGTCGCTTGGCAGACCAAGAAATCAGATTATCCCCTAAAAAAACACAAAAGCTGGAGGTGGAGCGTCGCGTGTCCGGACACCTTGCCCAATCTGCATTCGTATATGAAAGAAACCTGTCTGGTGCAGAGGGGTATAGGTGCAAACCATAATCAAGCGTTCCCTTAATGTATCGAATGATACGCTTAAGAGCAGTGAAATGAGACTCCCTGGGGGCATGCATGAATAAGCACACATGCTGAACAGCATAAGCTATGTCTGGCCTGGTGAATGTGAGATACTGAAGTGCACTTGCAAGGCTCCTATACAGAGTAGGATCAGAGACTGGAGCACCATCCATAGCACTGAGCTTAGATTTGGAATCAACTGGAGTAGGCACCTCTTTGCAGTTCGCCATCTTAGCCCTGTACACAATCTCTTCTGCATACTTACGCTGACATAAGAACATATGATTGGCAGACCTGGTCACTGATATCCCCAAAAAGTAATTCAGCTTCCCCAAATCAGTCATTGAAAATTCGGACTTGAGCAAGGCAATAATCTCATTTTTCAATCCGTCGGAGGAGGCAGTAAGAACAATATCATCCACGTAAAGTAATAAGTAAGCAGTGCTACTACCTCGATGAAAAATGAAAAGTGATGTATCACTCTTGCTGCATACAAACCCAATCTGCAAGATATACCTGGCAAATCGATCATACCACGCACGGGGGCCTGCTTCGGGCCATATAGTGACTTACGGAGACGACACACATAGTGAGGAAGCTGGCTGGATGGGTGAACCCCGGTGGCGATGTATGTAGACCTTGTCTCTCTCGGATCCCCATGTAATAATGCATTCTTCATATCAAGCCGATGGATCGGCCAGTGTTTGCCCATGGCTATGCTCAAAAGCTTGTGCGGATGATAGCTGGTTTGACAACCGGGCTGAAGGTCTCACCACAATCAATGCCCTCCTGCTGATTTGTGCCATTAGCCACAAGACGGGCCTTATACCTCTCAAGATCCCCATTGTCTCTGAACTTGTGATAAAATATCCACATATAACGAATGACATTCACCCCCTCAGGTCTAGGTACTAGATCCCACATGTGCTGTTTAGTTAAAGCATTGAATTCCTCATACATAGCCGCATTCCAATTAGGGTCTTGTTTGGCCAATTTTGGGTTCTTTGGAAGTGGAGAGATGGTTTGGGCAGACAAGTTGAAATGGACTTTGGGTTTGAAGATTCCATGCTTTGAATGAGTTTCCATTGGATGGGTAGGGACAGTGGGTGGCGGAGTGGTGTCTGAGACGGGGGGTAAAGTCGGATAAGAAGAAGGTGGGGGCGAAGCCGTCGGAGGCGCCGTGGCTCTTGGATCGAGAGTCGCGGCGCTAGAAGGTTGACAGGCTTCTCTGAAGTTTGGGCGCCGCGGCTCTGACGACGGAACAGAGGATGTGAGTTGTTCGATTATGAGGGGAGAGATGTCAGACTCGTCAAGAAATGAGTAGTCCTGTTTTTGGAATTTTGGAAGATTTGAAAACGGGAATGTGGTCTCATCGAATGTGACGTGACGAGATATGTGGATCTGACAAGTCGACAAGTCATAGCATAGATAGCCCCTATAGTTCGGCGGGAATCCTAGAAAGACGCATGGAGTGGACCTAGAAGCGAGCTTGTGAGGGGCGATGGAGCTAAGGTTCGGATAGCACAGACAACCAAAAATCCGTAGATGATCATAAGAGGGGATTCTATGGTAGAGGATTTCGGTAGGGGTCATATTGTGAAGAGTGCTAGTAGGGAGAATATTTAGAGTGTATTTTGACATTTGAGCAGCATAGACCCAGAAGGGTGGAGGGAGGGAGGCATGAATCAATAGGGTGCGAATCATATTGTTAATGGTGCGGAAGATTCTTTCAGCTTTACCATTTTGTGGTGAGGTATGAGGGCAGGAGAAGCGAAAGACCATGCCATTATTGGTACAAAAGTGGTGAAACATAGAGTTATTGAATTCACGACCATTATCACACTGAAATGATTTTATGCCTTTTCCAAATTGTGTTTGAATGAACTTGCGAAATTCAAGAAATTTGACAAACACTTCCGATTTAAATTTAAGAGGGTATAACCAAACGTAGTGTGAAAAATCATTAATCAACACAAGATAGTATTTATGACCGAGAGAACTAGAGATAGGAGATGTCCATAAATCGGCATGTATGATATCAAAAGGAGCAAATGTAACACTAGTAGATGATTTAAACGGAAGACGAATATGTTTGCCTAAAGAGCAAGAAACACAATTTTGGGCAAGTTTCCCATTACAAGCAATGAAATTGTTGCCTCTAAGAAAATTAAAAACTGGGACTCCTAGATGACCAAGCCTATTATGCCAGGTTGAAGAAGAAACAACCGCTAGAGTGAAAGAAGAGCAAGATCTGGCAGTGGAGGTGGAAGTGAATGCATAGAGATCCCCCGTGCTATTGCATCTCGTAAGAGGTGTCCCCGTATGAAGATCCTTTACAGTAAAACCAAAAGGGTCAAAATCCACAGAGACAACATTATTACGAGTAAATTGGCGGACAGATATGAGGTTCTTAATCATGTGTGGGGCATATAGTGTGTTTTTGAGGGAGAAGGGTGGATGATGAGGTTGTGTGTATGAGGTACCATAACCCTTGACTGGAATGCGTTGTCCACTACTAACTGTACCATATTGAGGATGCTTTAAACGAAACAGTTTAGGAATAGTACCTGCAGACTGGGTGACGTGAGATGTGGCACCTGAGTCCATGTACCACGTATTGTCGGCGTTGCATAGAGAGGGTCTTTGAACGGCCGACCCAACTCGGTGGGTGTCATCTTTGGAGGAGGGGCTGCGGGACTTGACCTTGCATGAAGTGGGCTGCTTGTGTAGGGTGGAGCGGGGCCTAACAATCCGGGGTAAGAATATGGATTGTATGGTCTTGGTCTTGGAATGGACTTGGCGCGCGGCTCGAACCGGGGCGCCGCGGCCTGCTTGGGGTGCCGCGGCGCTGTAGACGAACTGCTGAGGAGCCGCGGCCCAGTTGTTTTACGATCTCTGTTGCTGTTGCTGTTGTTGGTTCTGTTGACCGCGACCCTTGCCACGACCATGGCCTCCTCTACCGTCGCGACCTTTTCCACCCTTGCCGCCGCGGCCCTGCCGCTGTTGGGAGTTTTCTGGTGGCGTCTGATCTTGGGGTTGCGTGTCGACAGCTAACACCTGCTGGGCGTGCTCATCCTGCTTAGCACGACGGATTTCTTCAAGCAACAATTGTGAGCGAGCTTTGTTAAAACTCGGTAACGGATCTGCCTGTTGAATAATGGTGGCCAAAGTATCATATTCTCCCTTAGTAAGGCCAAAAATCATTTGTAGCACCATTTTATCGTCAGTGACAGGCGTGCCGATGTTAGAGAGTTGATCCGCTAGAAGTTTAAGCTGCTTGCAGTACTCAGAGACTTTGGAGAAGTTTTCAAGACGTGTTTTGTTGAACTGTTCTTCCAAATACACGGCACGAGTGTGCTTGTTGTCCTGAAAAATTTCCTCCAAACGATTCCACAAGTCAAGGGCTGTGGAGTCAGATTTCATGATAGTAAGGAGCAAATCCTGAGAGTTACTACCATATATCCATTGTTTGACACCGGCGTCGAGACGATGCTAGATAGAATCATCAACCTCCGTAGGGCGCGGAATAGTGTCATCAGTATGGTCAAGCACGTTATAGAGACATGCATGATTGCGAAAAAGTTTAACCCAGGGAGAATACTGGTTGTTTTCTTGATCAAGAATAATGGGAATATGATTCTTGATGTTGGAAACAGTAAGGGCGGGATGAAATGGGGGTGATGACTTTGTGGTGGGATTTGTGGAGGTAGAGGCGTCAGAAAGTGTGGAAGAATCAGGGATAGCCATTTAGAGAAGAGAAGAAAGGAAGAACAAAACCCGAAAAACAAGAAGAAAATCCGGGAGGGCCGCGGCGTAGGAGAGGCAGCCGGCGGCTGTGGAAGAGAAAGTTTTTTAGGATTTTGTTTATTTGGCTCTTGATACCATGTTAGATGATATTAATCTCCCTTGAGGAGTCTTTCATTAATATCAAGGTATATATAGAATACAATATTCATCCCTTATACAATAGGAATCATAGGCCTATACAAAAGAGGAATCCTAGTCTTACCATAATTATATTTACACAATATATGAAAATATTCTAATTATGGGTAGGGAATATATTGTTTCCTATATTTACACGTTTACATGTTATTTTTCCAATTCTTTCATCCTCCCATTGTGGTGTCCAATTTTCAGATTCTGAAAATAGTTTGCTATAACTTAAAATGTGGTCTCTGGTAAGATTTTCATCATCTACCAACTCTCCATCTATCAACATTTTTATCAATGGTATTAAATCTTTTGTGAGCATTTGCTTGCCTGTGAAAAAATTAGTATTTTTGTCACCCTGCTTCATCGATAAACATCTAGATTTTTGTCTCCAACAAATTTCCTCTGAAATAGAAATATCCTCAAACTCTTTTGTAAGAGAGACTATCAAATTCATGATTATTTTGTAAGAGAGATTATCAAATTCTGAAACCCCCGGTCATAGCTAAATGGAAAGGAGGGGAACTTAAAATTCAGCTGGAGGCCTGCAGCGTGGATTCGAACCCTGGTTGGAGCAATTTTCTCTCTTACGGGATAGGACCTTGTAAGTGATATCAGTTGCTCTGTTCTCAAACCCTGGTCATTCAGGCACATCCCGCGATTTACTGGTAGTAGTGCTGAGGGACCGGGACTACTATCTCCAGAAATAGTCTGCCGTAAGGCGGGGAAGCTGGATATCAAAAAAATAATAATAATGAGTATTTTATATAAAATTAGTGAACTTATTCTCGCTTCGCCCGGTCATAAACAAAATAGTAAATGTATGATATTACTCTTATTGTAAAATTAGTTTAAATGTAAATTATTTTTGATTATTTTATGAAATGAACTTTTCATAATTCTGGATATTAAACTTAAACAAAATTAATAGAAACATATAAGTGAAAATGAAATGACTCTTCAAATTAATCAAATTAATGAGTTTTTATCTCTCGAATGCCCAAGTGATTAATTAATTCTATTAAGAATAGTAGTGTAGTGTATATTTATGTGTATTTTGTAGTTGTACTCACTGTATTGCCGTGAAATTACAACACAATTGATACCTTTTACGAAGAGTTTTCATTGTGTTTAAGCGTATTACTTGTCGTTTCTTAGTTATTTTCTGTTTTATAGCGGAAATCGAGTATTCTTGCCAAAAACAAGGAAAAATAACAAAATGGAGCTGAAAAGAGAAGATGCGTCGCAGATGGGTAGATGCGGCCGCATAAAAGGCCGCATATCAAAGAAGAAACAACAGTTATTGGACCAAGAATATGTGAGATGATATGCATCGCATATGACATATGCGACGCAGAAGTCCATCTCATTTTGATCGCATATCAGGCCAAATCATGCGACTGAAAAAGGAAATATGTGTCGCATATCACCATATGCGACACATATCATGTTGTCAGAGGCATTTTTGTCTAATTTTTACTTCGCGTTTTGGATATTATAAATAGCAAATGTAGAGTTTTGTGGGTCATTCTCATTCAGATTTTTGGTCTCATTTGTAAGAGCATTGAATACACCATTTCTAGGTTTTTGAGGAAGAAGATTTCGTCCTTTTGTCATTTTCCTTCCATTGTAAGGTTTAATGTTGCTTTTAATGCTTTCTTTAATGCTTTGTGTTATGTCAAACATTATTAGTAGCTAAGTTTTAATACTAAGGTTGTGGACCCAAATGATGGGTGTTTAACATTGAATATATATATATAATGGGTTGTTAGTTTCTATTTATTACTTGTGCTTTAATGTTGGTTGGTGGTTGCAACATTAACTGAAAAAAATAATCTCTTGATTATTTTCGTTAATGAATGGGGTATATATACAAGTTACAATCTCCAAATATGGAAAATCTTATTCATACTATACTTCTAAATCCTAATCATACTTGTACAAGAATTCTACAACTATGGTAAGTTTGTACACTAGTTTAATTACAATCCTAATCTTATTTGAGCACGGTACCATGCTATATTATATCACACCCCCGCAGTCATAGCGGGCGGTTGTTGTACGCTGAGACTATCCATAAAATCTTCAAATAGAACTGAGGGAAGGCCCTTCGTAAAGATGTCAGCAATTTGGTATCTGGAGGGCACATGTAAAACGCGTACTTGTCCACGAGCTACATTTTAGTGAACAAAGTGAATATCCATCTCGATATGTTTAGTGCGCTGATGTTGGACCGGATTGCCAGAAAGATAGACTGCACTATCATTATCACAATAGACCAAGGTAGCTTTCTGAATAGGAAAGTGTAATTCTAATAAAAGATTACGATGCCAACATGATTCAGATACCACATTAGCCATGCCTCGATACTCAGCCTCTACACTGGATCGCGATAATGTAGCCTGGCGTTTCACAGACCACGAGACCAAGTTATCTCTAAGAAGCATACAATAACCAGATATCGAGCGTCTGGTATCAGGACAGCCACCCCAATCATCATCTGTATATGACACAAGAGTAGAGACGGAAGAAGGTTTGGTATCAACCGGAGTGGAAGTAGACTTACAAGATGACATACCAGCTCTCTCAATAATCTTTGCATCATACTTCCTTTGAGATAAAAATAGACCACCTGAATGACGTGTGACAGCAATGCCCAAGAAATAACTCAAGGGTCCCAAGTCTTTCATTGCAAATTCAGACTGAGAAGTTACATGATAGACTTACGCAGATTATCATATGAAGCAGTCAATATAATATCATCTACATATAATAAAATGTATGCCAGAGAAGTACCACGACTATATATAAATAGAGAATGATCAGACCGGCTGTGAGAAAACCCAATAATAGATACATAACCTGCAAACCTCTTATACCAAGCCCGCGGGGCCAGCTTAAGCCCATACAAGGAATTCTTCGGCAAACAGACATGATGAGGATGATTGGAATCTCGAATACCCAAGAGCTGATGCATATAGATTGTCTCCCTAAGATCACCGTGTAAGAAAGCATTATTTACAACTAACTGATGAATATGCCATGCTTTTGAGAGAGTCAAACTAAGAACAATGCGAATGGTAGCCAGTTTGACAACCGAACTAAACGTCTCATCACAATCCACGCCAACCTGTTGAGTTTTACCATCACCTACAAGACGAGCTTTATGCCTCTCAAAAGAACCATCAGAATTTTCTTTATGAGTAAAAATCCACATAGATCGAATAATATTAAGAGCATTATATTCATCAGTCATCACCAATTTCCAATTTGGGTCATGTAGTGCAAACACAGGGTTCCGTGATAGTGATGATTTAGAGATATTAGAATTGAGATTAAAATGATATTTTGGTTTAAAAATACCCCTTTGACTATGAGTAACGGGCCCTTGACTCGAGGTAGAGTTGGGTGGATTTAGGGCAATGTGCGGGACGGTGACGGACTGGCCAACAGGGGCGGAAGCCGATACCGGAGTGGGCTGGAACAGTACCGAGATTGGTACTAGGCAGAATCGGCGGAACAGTGGTAATGGGACTATGTGGGCCAGCAAGCAGTGGGCCTGCTGGCGTATTTTGGTCACGGGACAAGTCCGATAAATGGTGGATAATATATGGTGAGACCTCGCGATCTAAAAAATTATACAAACTAGGCTCGGGACTACTCACTTTAGCAAACGGAAATTTGATTTCGTCAAAAAGAACATGACGACTAATTATGATTTTATTAGACAATAAATCAAAACATTTGTAACCACGATGATTAGATGGATAACCCAAAAATACACAAGCGGTAGAACGGGCTTGAAGTTTGTTAATTATAGTTGACGGAAAAAGTGAATAGCATAAACACCCAAAGACCCTAAGATGTGAATACGAATGAGTCTTATTATAGAGAATTTTAAGGGGAGATTCATATGCTAACCCTTTGGTAGGAAGTACGTTAAGGAGGTAAGTAGTCATTTGTAGTGCATGATGCCAAAAGAAAGGGGGTACGGAAGCAAGGGCTAATAAAGTTCAGACAATATTATTAATGGTACGAATTTTCCGTTCGGCTTTCCCATTTTGTGAGGACGTATGAGGACAAGAAAAATGAAAATCTATGCCATTAGAATAACAAAATTCCCAAAACAACCCATTATCGTATTCCTTGCCATTATCACATTGAATATTTTTAATTTTCCGTTCGAATTTGGTACGGATGAATGCTCTAAATTTTAAGAAAGTGGAAAAAACTTGTGACTTTTTGGATAATGGAAAGGTCCACAAAAAATTAGAATAATCATCCAAAATTAAGACATAATAACGATGGCCCAAAAACTTAAAACGAGAGATGCCCATAAATCACAATGAATAACGTCAAAAAGCATCAAAGTACGAGAAGTAGAGGCTACAAATGGTAATCTAACATGTTTTCCTAACGGACAAGAAGAACAAAGTGGAGTACTACGCGTACCCTTACAAGAAATAAAATTGTTTTTATGCAAACACGAAATAATAGATGATCCCGGATGACCCAAATGTGCATGCCACAAGGAAGGAGCAAGGGTGACAAAAGTAGACGACATGGCTTAACTCGTGGAAATGGTGGTAGTTATGATTGGATAAAGCTCTCCCCTACTATTGCATCTCATTATAGGTATCCCTGTTTTGAAATCCTTCACAGAAAACCCAAAAGGATCAAAATTAACAGAAACCCAATTATCAGTGATGAATTTTCGGACAGACACCAAATTTTTAATTAAGTTAGGGGAATGAAGGGTATTTTTCAAAACTAGAAGTGGATGTGGGAGACAAAGTTGTATGTCCATAACTGCGAATTGGAATTGAGTTGCCATTATCAATAATTATACCACAAAATTTGCTCAAATTTGAGTAAGACGAGAGAGTACCTTGATCGGATGTCATATGAAAAGTGGCTCCGGTGTCCATATACCAATTCACGTCCGGGGGATTTAAGCCAAGTGTATGCATTGCGACTTTAATATCTGTAGGTGTCGGGATAGGATTTGGGCCCGCATCATGGAAGGCCTGCAGGGGTCAAGGCCCAAGCAGGCCTGCCTGCTGTCCTGGCCCATTACTGTACCGCATTCCATTATTTGGGACCGAGAAACTGGGCCTGGAATTTTGCTGGAACTGAGCCCAGTTTCCCGGATAAGGAGCAGGCGGAAAATAAGAGATGTTGGGCCAATGGCCACTAGCCCAGCCTTACCGCCAGGGGGTCCACGGTTGGGGCCAGTTGGTCTGCGGCCCACTGCTCTGAGGCCCACTCGCTGTTGTAGCTGGAACTGTTCCATCCTCCTTCGTCGTTACCATCACAATTGCCACCACTATTTTTGCCATTATTCTTACGATTTTAACCCTTTTTGCCTCTACCGTGATTACGGTTTTGGCCTGAATTTTTGGTGAATGAGTGAGGGTCATCTGATGTGGTCATCATTACAACGGAATGTGCTCTGGTAGCCGCCTTTTTAGCCAAATCGGCCTCTTCTAACGTGAGCATGGAACGAGCCTGATAAAATGGTCGTAGAGGATTACTTTGACAAATTATTGTTCCAATGACATTATAGGCCTTCGAAGGCCTGCAACCATTTGAAGAATAAGACGATTATTGGTAATGGGCGCACCAACGTTGTAGAGTTGATCCGCCAATTCTTTCAGCCTTTTACAATAGGCCGAGACGTTAGGAAAATCTTCCATGTTGACATGGGAAAATTCACGATCAAGAGTGACAGCACGAGAATTTTTGTTATCTTGGAATATATCACGCACCCTATTCCAAGTAGCCATCGCTGTAGCGTCGGGTTCAATAATCGTCTCCAAGAGGCCTGTAGAGATTGTGGAATAAATCCACTGGAGAACGGTAGCATCAAGAGTTGTCCATGACGTAGGATCATCCTCGGGGGTAGTCACCTTCGCCTTGCCAGTTAACGAGGGGATTATATGATGAAGGACTTGATGCGAGCGTGCGTGAACTAATTCCTCCCACGTCACGTATTGGACGTTTTCCATCTCAAGAACAATAAGGATGTGGTTCTTGATGTTGAAAACTGTAAGGGCATGATAAAATATGTTCTTTGACGTAGACATAACGAAAGAACAATATGTGAATTAGGGACTAGGAAAAAAAATTGGGAATAGAGGAGGAAAAGTGCACGAAAACCGAGGTAGGATTCACAGAAACCGAGTAGAAATCGAGAAGAGTGGAAGTGGTTTTGGGAGAAGGTATTTTAGACCTAGACTTCTGATACCATGAAAAAAATAATCCCTTGATTATTTTTATTAATGAATGGGGTATATATACAAGTTACAATCTCCAAATATGGAAAATCTTATTCATACTATACTTCTAAATCCTAATCATACCTGTACAAGAATTCTACAACTATGGTAAGTTTGTACACTAGTTTAATTACAATCCTAATCCTATTTGAGCACGGTACCGTGTTATATTCTATGATTAACCTATGCCATAAACCTTTTTTTCTACTTGGGAAAGTGAGCTAAGGTTTGATAAAAATAAATAGCCAGAACTTGTGGCGCTAACCCTCATTTAATAGACTTATTTAGGGATAAGAATAGTCTACTTGACATATTTAATTAGTTTGTTAATTAACTCTTGCATTTGAGAAAATGATTTAGAGGAGATATTCTCTAACTATTGGGAAATATTAGAGGAGCATTAAGTGATTAAGTGCAACCAATGCAATAACCTATTATAAATATATCATATTAGCACCTATAACATTACATTTATCATGACAGGGAAACAACCTTGGTTTCTCTCTAAAGTTTATAAACCGTAATTCTTAATTGCTAATTAATTTGTCAATTAGTTTTAGTACAATATTCTATCAACCTTTCTCGGAATAGGATTATGACTAGAGTCAAGTGTCACACTACATAAAGTAATCTTTTCTCACTTTATTCCCTGTGAGATTCGACCCCAACCTTGTTTGGTTACTATATTTGACAACGTCCGCTTTACGCCATAATTTAGGTGTAATTTGAGCATATCAATTTTGGAATCGTTGCCGGGGAACAATTTGATTCAAATCCTACAGAGCGTGATTTTTTTCTTCTTAGATCGAATTAGAATAAAATATACTCATTCAGTAACTTTCACAACAATCGGAATTTGACATCCTGTGCCTGTGATTTAAAGAATATATACTTCCTCGACCACTTTAAGGCAGATCGATCTTAAGAAGATCGTTAGTTTGGAAGTAAGCTTACTTGATTTGATCCAAACTTATGATATTTGTGAATGTGTTTGTGATTGTTTTAGCTTCTGTGTTAGTTTTATTTTTGTTATTTGTTTTTGGTACTTGTGTCACTATGACATTTTGAAATGAAAATGAGTTTGATGGTTGCAATCCATATTTTGATGACCCATGTCCATATTGTGGAGGACTTCACTTTGGCAAGATTGTGAAAATGCTCATGGGAGAGAGATGTGTGCACCGTCTCAATCCTATGATGGGAATATTTGCAATAGTCAAGGTGGACATTGGGGTGATTGTCCCAATTATTATGTTTTTCCCCAAGTTATTCTAATAAATATTCTAGTTGTGCTTTTGAGTTTGATAGGAACAATGACATGGCAAGTGAAGGGCAAAATGCCGGATTTGAAGGCATCATGACAATGCTCCAATCATACTTGGATAGAGAAGTTAAAATGGTGGAGGAGCTAAAACTCGTCCAACAATCCATTTTAGAAAATGAAGAAGCTATAGAAATAATGAAAGATTCAGGACGTCAATTCCTTGATTGTCATGGATATGTCTACTCTTCAAAATGAATTGAATGAGGAAGAGATTTCAAATTTAAAAGATGAGCCCGAAAATTCTTGTGACCACAACAAAAGTTGTGAAAGTGAAGAAGTGGTTCAACTTGAAGAAGAGCAAAATCTTGAAGAAGAAATCTCCAATTCTCAAAAGAAGAAGTTGAGGAAATTTTGAAAAGCATAATGGGGAGGAATGACAAATATGGACATGTCTTGACCAAATTGTAGGAATAATTTCAACACGGAGATGATGAAGCTACCCAAAACGTGAATCTCATCATGGATGGATTTTTACAAGCTTTGAACGACTCTCACCATGAAGAAAAACTTGACAAAGAGGAAATTGTGAGCCAAGAGTGGCTTATGAATCAAGCTCAACAACTTGAAGTCTATAAGGATCACCGTGAAGGCATTTCACGAATGATGGAAGAATTTTTTAAAATTCATGTTGAGCAAAGTCAAGAATTGAAGCTACTTGAAATTGCTATTCGAAAATTAGAGGTCGAATTAAATGCAAAAATTGAGTCATGCAATGCACAATGTCAATTGGTCATGGATAGTAGTTTTGAGTTGGTTTGCAATGAAGAAGAGGTCAAGATTGATTTTGAGGAATTAATGATGGAATGCCAATCAACCAATCCAAAAATAATGTAAGATGCCAAGATTGAAGAAAGGATAGTAGAGGTGAATGAAAAAGTTCAGAATATCATTTTTGAAGACTCTAGTTCATTTTTGGGTGAGGATGTCAAAATTCATGCAAGTTTGAAATATGAGCGCATTGGACCACATTCTAACAATTTTTCAACATTGTGCTTGGTGGATGATATGAAAATTGGACTACCCGAGCCTATGGCGGAATTTGATGATGAAAAATAATGTGTTTTTATTTTGAAGTTTGTTATGCCAAGAAGACAAAATGATATCCCTCACTTAAAGGCCAAAAGTGTAAGATGCGATACTGGAGAATTGGCCTCTTTGCTTTTGTACCACCGCCCTAAGAGCGTAGCCGGAAACTTGATTTAAAGATGGGGAGAAAATTCATATCCTCCAAGTAGAGGGAAAAGTGGTAAGGTTGACATACGCCGTGTCATGACTCTAAACGCGGCTCTCTATGAAAGGCAACCTATATTTTCTGTATTTTAATTTAATTTTGCAATTTTAATTTTTAGATAATTTCCTTCTATTATTTTTAATCAATCTGCCAAATTTCATATGTTTTGGAGTTAGTTTGGACAGGTTATGAGTTTAAGCAGGCTGCAAAACAGTGGGAAAAAAAAAGATAGGGTGCCAGCAATGGAAGTTGTTTTATATGAATTGTAAGGTATTATCACACTTTATTTGGGTATTTGGACAGGCTATCTACGGGCAGAACCAGTGCAAGAATTTTGAGTACAAAAATAAGTCCTATCTACTATGGCCTCACATGCCCCTCACCCAGGTAAGTACTTCATACTATTTTATTTCTCCTTTCCAAACCATTTCAAACTCCAGTTCCCGCCACTACACACCAAGTGCGCGGCTTACCCTTTCAGTTGGCTGAACCGGGTAACTCCCTCGTCTCCTCTCTCCTCTCTCCTCTTATTCTTTCTCTGTTCTTCTCCTCTCGCTCACCACAGACCCCTCCCCAATTCTTTTATGTTTCATTTATTTTAGATACATTGTTATACATTAAACTGAGAGGAATTTGGTGTGTAATTTGGTTTGTTGTTGCTAACTGATGTTCTTGATGGTTGAACTATAATTCCCACCTTTTGGGAGGGTAATTCAATTAACCAATTGTCTTAAAGAGCTTATTTAAAGTGATGCACGCAAACTGTTTGATAAATTGTCTGAGAGAAAAATTATTTCGCCCGTGAAGTCTGAGTAACCGAGCGACATTAGGAGATGCGTAGAAGTAAATGTGGGGTGGCTTAGGCGAGATTAAAGTGTGTCCCTGTGGAAATTGAGCATTTGCACGTATTGCATCCCGCTACAACAGGTGGGCATATACTTAATGCTCGAGTGTGTATGTGTCCACTGGACTTTCAACTGCTAGTCCTTTGCTCAAAATGCTTGAAATTGAGTTGTTTATTTACTCTGCTGCTAAATGGACCTTGATATTGAAGCTTGTAAAAGAGAATAAAAAACACTTGATGCATAACGATTGGCTTTGGTCAACTTAGAAGGATCTCAAATGGCTAGATATTTTTCAGTGCAAATGGTCTTGGGCAGTTTTTTTTTCATTTCTAATCAATTCTTTGGCCCAAATGATTCAACATACACAATTCTCACTTTTTGTACCATGATCTTACGTATCATTTACAGGAACTTTTTGATGTTAAATGGTCTCTAGTTCACATGAAACTAACATGAAAATCTCTCATTGACACCATCTTTTCAGGGAGTCTCTCCCAACTTGAGCTTTATTTTATTTAGTTGCGTTGAGGACAATGCAACATTTTTAGTGGGGGTGACTCATTTATTGATTATATAGGGGGCTTGACGGATTTGGTAGATTAACTCTTTTGTTTTTACATTTTGATTTTGACGTCACTCTTATATTAGTATGGTATGCTAGTTTTTGTTTAGTTTTTATTTGTTTTTGTATGCCCATGTTTTGTCGTGTATTAGCAATATCCTTGGCTTTTTTTGTCATGGTTCTTTTCCCGAGGATGCTAATGTCTTTTGAACCCAGTGTTTTTAGGTAGTTTTGAGTCGGTTTGTCCCTATGATAGATAGTTGGGCACTTTATTAAGGGAATACGCCTTGTAGGTTAGGTGTAGAAGTGAGTTTTAGGTAGTGTAGGAGTGAAAATGGTGCTGGGATGTGACTTTTTTCCCCTTAGCTAATTTTTGGCTTGCTTGGTACTAACTTATGTAAACCTTGGCATATGAATTCTTAGTTTTGGATACATATTCTACTTTGGTTTTCATGTGCCATGTGTGGTGAGATTTTTTCGGGTTTTTTGCATTATTTATGGTCTAGAACTTGTCCGGAATGAGTTTCAAGGCGCAATTCTTGAGTACACTTGGTTTGAAAAATGATGTTAGGCCTTTCTTGAACCGTATTTGTGCCTTAAATTTTCTACCCTTGCTTATTTTCTCTAGTCAACCCCTTTTGTGTGTTTAACCTTTTCTTTGGCAACCATCTTACAAGCTTTACCCTTTTGTTCTTCATTGATCTATCTTTTGATACCCGACCTCCCTAAGTACTTTGAAAGTGCAAACATAGGCTAAAAGCCTAAGTTTGGGGGTGGTGGATGGAAAAGTGTGATGGGGGAGTTGCTTAAAAGGTGAAAAGGTGAGAATATATAAAAAAAAGTTAAAGAAAAGAAAATAGTGGAACCTTCCTTGGTATTTTGAAGAAAAAAAACTAAAAACAATGAAGAAAAAGAAAGGAAGAATAAAGAGTGTGAATAAAGGGAAGACTAGGTGGTGAAATGAAAAAAAATGAAGCAAGGGATGGAAAAGTTTGAAAAAAAGTGTGTTTTGATTGTTGCAAATTGTAGTGCTTAGGGAGATTTGAATCACTATTTTCAAATTATGTCCCTACCTTAATCAAAAACCTACATTACAATCCTTTAATTCCTAATTGATTTTGAACCAAGTGTGTCTACATTAGTGGAGAAATACATGAAGGGCAAGCCTATGGTTCTACATGTATGCATTTGAACATTTTTGTGAGAGAGAGTTGATTCTTTCCATTTGATGTTTCATTTGTGTGTTGAATTACATTTTCTAAGTTGGGATATCTCTTTGAGTGTGAGGGCACATGAGAATTTGAGTTGTGAATTTGTTCCATTTTTCAATTGAGAGGAATGATTTAAAAAGTTGTTTTGTGATAATGAGACAAATTTTGAAACTTTAGCATCATGACTTGATTGCTACTTTGATTAACTTGGTGTTTAAACACTTGAAATGAAATGAAAATTTTCAGGAGTTGGTGATTCATATGTCTTGTATTATAGCTTTCAAATCCTTATTCAAAAAAAAAAAAAGATTCATATGTCTTGGATTAATTGTTGGTACCAATTAAAGTCATGTGTTTGTGCTTAAAGTAGATTTTTGACTTGGTATGATGTTATTGCACTTTGAATTGAGTCCTTAGAAGGAAATTTTATGTTTGATTTTCTTGAGGACAAGCAATAGTTTAAATTTGGGGGTTTGATAAGTTGGTATTTAACCCACTTATCTATTTTTTAATCTTAGATTTTTTCTATGTTTAATTGAGAAGATAGTGCATTTACTGTGATTTACTCCTATTTTACAGGTTTATTTGAGTTAGAAATGATCCGGAAAGAAACCCAGTGAAAATAAGTCAAAAAGAGGTCTAATTGAAGAAAATAAAAAAGTCGTTAAAACTGCAAAAGCCGGCCAGATTTGAAATCTGAAAATCTGGGTTGTTTTGGTCATATTTTTTTGAGATATTTTTGGATCTATTAAAGAAAGACTTGGAGGACATTATTCTCATCTTTGGCAGAGAAAACAAGTTTTGGAGGCTAGGGTTTCTTACACCATACTATGGGGTTGAAGATTTGGTTGAGCACTTTCTTGAACCTTTACTTCATTTCTTTGATTCTTTGTTTTGTAATGAACACCTATTTGTGTAGTATTTATTTCTTGACTTGAATCTTGTTTATGAAAATATTCTTGATTTAAAGTTTGGATTGAAATTTTAGTTTTGCATGTATTGAAGGATTATTATTTCTAATGAAGTGGGGGTTATTGTTTCTTTACTTAATCTTATTCTTTAATGTTTTCAAAGGGATTAGCTAACTCTAGGACTCGCCCATTTACTTCGATTTGAGCTCGGGAGATTGATTGAGGTTGGGAAAGATTAATTAACAAGGATTTGGGGCGCTAACCCTAATATCTTGAACTAGGGATTGGGAAAGTTACTTGAAATTCAATTGGTCGTGCTTAATATCACACTCTAAGGCTTGGAGAAGCTTAGAGTGAAATTTATTGATTTTGTCAGGAGATTTTCAATGAAATTTTAGAGATCATTACTTATTGACATAAATTCACTCTTAGTTGTAAAATTGTAAAATACATTAGATCGTTGCTAGAAAGTAAATTTCCTTGTATCTATACTTGTGGCCATTGATCGTTTTACTTGCTTTCTAGGTTAGTTTACATTTCTGCATTAGTTATAATCTTTCTCAAAATCAAAATATTATCAAGTGTTTGACTTAGCGTAGAAAATGATAATTCTTGACTTGCTTAATCGCCTAATATATTGTTCTCCGGGGATCGACCTCGACTCATAGTTGGGTGAATTATATAGCATATGAAGACAACGGTTCATGAGCCTACCTCACTATCTACAGACCCGATCACCACCATTGTAGACACCACCAGATGCTACTGCTCCCAGTTATGAGGCACCTGCGGCCCGGACAGACTAGTATGCCTCGTGCGCCTCAAGGAGCTCCTATCCTCTGTATTTTGATGTATATTGCATTGGGATCAATGCATACTTTTTCTGTTGCGGGTGGAGTAGCTAGATTATGGAGGTTGAGAGTGTTTGTGATTGTCTCAAGGGAAAGTCTAAGTACCCATAACACTGAAGATAGGGGGATGTATCATAGATGTAGGTGTGATGTTTATTAATATGCATGAATGCAATATTGTGACTGATTTTTAACCCGTCGATTGAGGCAAGACTTGTGAGTGCATATTGCTTGATTTTATTATCTTGTAACAGCATGAAGGTGTTGTGTGATTCTTCTGGGTAGTGATTATAGTTATGAGTGGTTTCACTAAGTCGCCGTAATTGATTGGGAGGGCATTTCGACCCTTAATTTTCATCACGAAAGTCCAATGTCGTTATGCCCTCCCAATGTGTGCTTGCACATCTTATAACAATTATTGTTCTTAGGGTGAAGTTTGAGTAGCCTACGAGTCATGTATTGTTATATGTTTAATTGTGAAGTTGATAATCGAAGATTTGAAGGTCGGGTGAAGTCTGAGTAGCCTTGAAATGTGCCAAGTATAGTTTGTTGGGAATTGCATGTGATGTGCCTAGGGTTCTGCATCACATATTGGCTTATGCGATCACATATCATAGTAGTGTTAAGGTTTATTTTGAGGCCATATGCGATGCCATCTGCGTCACATATGCCCTTCTGCGGCTAGTTATGCAACGCATATGGCTTGTTTTCATGCACTTAGATTTCTTTTTAGTTTGTCTTCTTCTTTCCTTTCTTAATCTTTGTTTTTTCCATTGGATAAACACAAAATCACAAAAATATATTACTTTCCTGAGATTGACGGCTCGTTTTCTTGCAGCATGACTTCTCGCCAATCCTCGCATCCTCGGGCTTCCAGAAAAAAGGATAACAAGAAAGGTACAGAATCATCCAGAGCCAGAGATACACTAGGGGCAGATGAGGACCCTTTATCTGATCAGGAGATGCCTGCCGCAAGGAGGCAGTCTATGGAGGAGGTACCCAGCCAGGCTAAGCTGCGAAGAAAAAGTTGAGAGGACTCATTAAGATTTATTAGAGTCCCGAGGATGAAAGAGTTCTTTTTGGAGAGCAAAGATAAACGAAACTTCAATGAAGAAAAGCAGTTAAGTATGAATGGGCTCAAGGAGAATTTTCCCCGAATACTGGAGTTGATTGATACACATAGGTGGGATATTTTCACCTCACCACCAGGGTCATACACTTCGAGCCTTGTGCGGGAGTTTTATGCTTCGTACGCTGCGGTATTGAAAAAGGTAAAATGGACAGGATTTAAAAAGAATCGATCATGCCTCGACAATGTTCAAGTCGGGGGGGGGGGGGGTCAAGGTTGACTATTGTGCCAGAATGATCAATAAGTACTACTTTGGCGGTGATGCACCTGCAGCCACAAAATACCACAAAAAATTGGCTGACAAAGAGAAGAAATTGTCGTGGGTTGCTTTCGTCATCTTAGCTCAGGAAGTACCATAATGGCTCAACCCCAAGTTCAAAATCAAGAGAAATAGCCTCACTATTGAGGCCAAACATTGGTTAGATTTCATCACTTGCTGATTGACTCCAATAGAGAATAACCAAGACATCTCTATTTAAAAGGCCATTCTTTTGGCGTGCATTATGTCTGGCTATGATATCAATGTCAGAGAGATCATTACATATGAAATAGGGCAACGAGCTGACCAAGGGCAAACTTCATTGCCATTCCCTTGTTTGATCTCTGGATTGTGCCTCATTGCTAAGGTACCTGCAATTTCTAGAGTTGACTCCAAAACAGACGCGGAGCAGGAGATTGATATTCTTAAGAGCAAGGATGAGATGAACCCGACGACAAAGAAAAGAAAGAGAGAGACCACACCTATTGCATTGTCTGATGATGAGCTTGAGTTTGTGGCTCAGACTACCGATGTGCCGGTTGTTCCTTATTCTACTCCAGCTCATTCGGAGACCCCATCCACGTCTGCTGCAACAACTCTTACTTCAGGGTCGGATTAGACCCTTACTCGTGAGAGGATACTTCAATTGGCAAACTTCACAATTCTCAACAATCAAACGCTGACCCAATTGGTGAAGGACATCCCAAAAGCAATTGAAAAGGTTGTCGCTCCCATCGGGTTGTCTATTACAAGGGTTGAAGCACAGGTTTCTCGTTTTGAGAAGAAAAAGAAAGATAAAGAGATTGCGGACCTCCGGGCTGAGTTGGCCAAAGTGAAGGGGGATGTCCAATTGCTCAAGCCTGATTTGAGCTATTTGATGCCCCGATACCTCCTACGGGGAATGTGATGCAGTTGGTAGATGATAGTGAGGAATCTGCCGGTTCAGGGTCCAAGAAGCAGGGCGAGGATTCTGAGATTGAGAAAGAGCGCGAGGATGCGGTTGTTGATGAGGTTGAGAGTAAGAGAGGGCTTGCAGAGATGCCAGAGCATGTACAAATCCAGCTTGTCACTGCCATGTCCATAAAAGAGTATGCCGATAGGCAGAGGGGTATTGGATCAAGCTCCCAGGGTGTTACTAGTCAGGAGCGGGAGTTTCCTTCCTCATTAGAGAGAACAAATGCCCTAGTTGATCTAGTTCCACAAAAGAATGTAGTTTCTTTGTCTAACCCAGTGTCACAGGGTAGCGGTACAGACATTCTAGCTCCATCCATCACTCCGGTAGAGGCAGAGACAGCGGTTCATGAGCCTACCTCACCATCTGCATACCCGATCACCACCATTGCAGATACCACCACCACCACTGCACCAGATGCTACTGCTCTCAATTCTGAGGCCCCCGCGGCCCAGACAAACTAGTGCGCTTCGTGTGCCTCAAGAAGCTCCTATCCTTTGTATTTTGATGTATATTTCATTGTGGACAATACATACTTTTGCTGTTGGGGGTAGGGTAGCTAGATTGTGGAGGTTGAGATTTTTGGGAATTATGTATGCATGCTAGATTGTGGAGCTTGATATTGTTGGGAATTATGTAATGCATTGACTGATATTTTTGTTACTCTTGGCTTTTCTTTGCGATGGTTCTTTTCCCGAGAGCATTTTTATTTCTATTGAACCTGGCATGCTTAGGTTGTGTTAGTAAATAAAAAATGATGTTGTCTTATATGGTAGTGCTTAGATTAACTTATGGTATGTACAATATTTTGAATTGAAATTGGACCCCTCCAAAATTCTATGTACTCAAAATGTGTTAGTGAATTGACATGCATGATTCTCTTTATGACATTATGAGTACTGGGGTATTGGTGTACTGAGTACTTTCTTCGGAAGTGAAATAAAATTTGAAAACAAGATTCTCAATCCGTATGTCATTGTGTGTGAGGTTGTTAGTACAATGTTTATGTGCTGTGCTTGCAATCTAGAACTTTCCCGGTTAGTCATGCCATGTTTCTAATGATAGTTTGGTTGTGAGATGATTTTAGGTTGTTTTTGTCATTTTTGAAAAGCCTCTTTAGCCTTTTGATCATATAAACCTTTCCTTGATTGCCACACTACAAGCCTTTACCTGTTTTGACAAAATCTCTTTTGAACCTGTCCCTCCTTGAACAATAAAAATGTAAAGTTGAGGCTAAAAGGCTAAGTTGGGGGTGTTGGTGTTATTTGAGAAATGGTGGAGACTTGCATTCTGGTTATAATATATATATATATATATATATATATATATATATATATATATATATAGCTTTGTGAAAAAGGAATTGGAAAAGACAAAAAATATTAGAAAACAAAAATGTGTTGCACAAAAAGAAGTTGGAATAATGGGGACACTAGAATGCAAAGGAAGAAATGATGTATTGAAAAGAAGAGGAAAATGGACAAAAGTTGAAATGAAAAATACTCATCTTACCCTTCGCTAAACCTACATTACAACCAATGAAAAGTCCTAATATGATCATGACTGAACCATCCAAAGTTGAAGGCACTAAAAATAAGGGCAAGCATATGGCATTAACATCTATAGTGTATGAATTTCTTTGTGAGTGTGTGTTTTTCTCTTCTTCTTAGTCTTGTAGCGCGATTAATCTTGTACATATGTGTGTTGGGGCTTTCTTTGATCTTTGTGATGACATAGCGTTTGAGGAAATTATTGAGAATGAGTTACTATCGAAAGTGAAACTTGTGTGTATATTGGTACTCCCAATAACATGATGTCATTGTTTGAAGCTTCATTGTGAATCATGACAGATTTCTGAGTGATGCATTGTGTTTGAAAATGAGAAAGTGAAAGGGGTTAGCCATAATGAAAGTACATGCTTGTAGTTACTAGTTAAAACCATGTAGACAATGTTCCCTTGTGATAGCTAAGTATGTGGTAGTTATATGTATTGTTGACATCCAATTTTGTCCACTCTTTTTCGATTATTTATTTGCGATTTATTATAGTTTGACACCTGGCGCCGCGTTTTTATTTAAATTTTTCCCAATGGCGTCGTGTTTTTATTTAAATTAAGCAATAAGCATTTCGTAAATATTATGTTTTTATTATTATCACATCGTTATATTTTATTTCAATAATTTACGTTTCTTCAAAGCATTTTTTAAAATAATAAATCCCTTTTTATATTTTATCCCACAACCAATTTTCCCCTCACAAAAAATCAGCCCAATCGACCAGCCCAACCGGCCACCGAAACCCGGCCCAACCCCCCCACCCCTTTTATTCCCTAAACCTAACCCCAACAAACCCTAAACCCTTTCTTTCACCCTTGCCTCCCCTAAAATCCGCAGCCCCATACCCGCTACCCACCATCCCTGACACCACCACACCCCTCCCCATCAGTGCCATACAAATGCATTCTTTTATCCAAAAAATCAACTTTACATGTATTTTATAAACAATGCCATACAAATGCATGCTTTTATCAAAAAAATCGATTTTACATGTATTATATAAACAATGCCATGCATTCTTTTTTCAGATTTATGCAGGGAATTTATTTCTCTGAATCGCAATCACCTTTGCGAGACTCCTCAAAAAGAATATAAGTGGTAAAAATCTTTACTCTGTCAAAATGCATCTTTTAATTAACCACTTGCAACATCCTTCCAATTAACCTTATACTTCTAAACATGAATTTTTCCTTAGCATAATAATCAACCTAGGTTTGACCAGTTAACCGTAGTTAGCGGATCTTAAAGGATGCCTAACCCCTTCCCTTTAGGATAATAAAGAACCCTTACCCAGAATCTCATAGATTAGCAGATCAATAATCGGAGTTCATCTTGCAGCATTTATATTAACATTTAGGTGTCCTAATTCACCGTAGAATAATTAGGTGGCGACTCCTTAAGCTTTAATTAATTTAGGAATCACCAATACGTCACAATTATATTCGATCCCTCTTCTTCGCGGTGGGGGGAGGGGTTAAAAACGGGTGTGACATGTATTGTTTTACTTGCTTGAGGACAAGGAAAGACTTTAAGTTGGGGGTGTTAATGTGTCATGAAATTACAACACATTCATTACCTTTTACGAAGAGTTTTCATTGTTTTTAAGCATATTACTTGTCGTTTCTTAGTTATTTTCTATTTTATAGCGGAAATCGGTGAACTTGCCAAAAATAAGGAAAAATGACAAAATAGAGCTGAAAAAGTGAAGATGCGGAGCATATGGACAGATGCGGCCGCATATCAGAGTAGAAACAATAGTTATTGGACAGAGAATCTGCGAGACGATATGTGTCGCATGTGGCATATGCAACGTAGAAGTCCATCTCATTTTGATTGCATATCAAGCCAAATCATGCGGCTGAAAGAGGAAATATGTGTCGCATATCATCATATGCGACGCATATCATGCTGTCAGGGGCATTTTTGTCTAATTTTTAGTCTACATTTTGGACATTATAAATAGCAAATGTAGGGTTTTGTGGGTCATTCTCATTCTGATTTTTGGTCCCATTTGTAAGAGCATTGAATACACCATTTGTAGGCTTTTGAGGAAGAAAATTCTTTCCTTTTTGTCATCTTCCTTCCATTGTAAGCTTTAATGTTGCTTTTAATGCTTTCTTTAATGCTTTGTGTTATGTCAAACACTATTAGTACTAAGGTTATGGACTCAAATGATGGGTGTTATGTAAATGAATGTTTAACGTTGAATATATATATATATATATATATATATATATATATATATATATATTTAATGGGTTGTTAGTTTCTATTTATTTCTTGTGCTTTAATGTTGGTTGGTGGTTGCAAACATTAACCTATGTTATAAACCCTTTTTTTACTTGGAAAAGTGAGCTAAGGTTTGATAAAAATAAATAGCCAGAACTCATGGCGCTAACCCTCATTTAATAGACTTACTTAGGGATAAGAATAGTCTACTTGGCATATTTAATTAGTTTGTTAATTGACTCTTGCATTTGGAAAAATGATTTAGAGGACATATTCTCTAACTATTGGAAAATATTAGAGGATCATTAAGTGATTAAGTGCAAGCAATGCAATAACCCATTAGAAATATATCATATTAACAACTGTAGCATTACATTTATCAAGACGGAAACACAACCTTGGTTTCTCTCTAAAAGTTATAAACCGTAATTCTTAATTACTAATTAATTTGTCAATTAGTTTTAGTACCAAATTCTATCAATCTTTCTCGGAATAGGATTATGACTAGAGTCAAGTGTCACACTATGTAAAGTAATCTTTTCTCACCTTATTCCACGTGGGATTCGACCCCAACCTAGTTGGGTTAATATATTTGACAGCGTCCGCTTTATGCCATAATTTAAGTGTAATTTGAGCGTATCACTCACATTCTTTACTGGTACCTTGCTGAGTCAGCAAGTTAGTTAGCTTCGGTGTAGCTTAGTGCATGTTAGCAAGCAATTAGAAGTGGTTAGGTGTATGTTAGTGTATCTTAGCTGGTTGTAGATATTTTAGTGGATATTCATTGTACGTTAAGATCAATTCTCAATCAATGAAGTTGAGTTTTCAGTTACAAATCGGATAACTCCCTTTTTCATACTCTAGCTCTCTGATATAAAGACTTGATATTTCTCAATAGTTTTTCATCTCAAATTAGTGCATTTCATCTACATTCTTAATATGGTATCAGAGCAAGGTCATTGTGCGATTCAATTTTATGTTAAAGCTTTCAATTAGATGAATTCTCATCGTATCAAAATCGTGAGGTGAGGGTTTTGTTCTCCCTGCATTTTTCGTGGATAATATCTCCATTGTTGTACGATTTCAATCGATTCTAGTGTAAATATGTTCAAATTTCATATTCAACTCAACAAACATCAATAGCAAATGTTGAGGAAACTACGAATTCTGGTGTTGTGAATACAAATTCTGGTGTTGTGAAACCTAATTCCGCAATGAATGCTAGTAATGCACTGTATATTCATCCCTCTTACAGTCTCGGGGAGATTTTGGTATCTGTACCTTTTGATGGAGTAGGTTATAAATCGTGGAGGAGGAGTGTATTGAGATCTTTGTCGGTGAAGAACAAATTAGGTTTTATCAATGGAGAGTGCAAAAGGCCAAATGAACAATCACCCACTGCTGAGTTACGATAGTGGGAAAGATGTGATGACATGGTCACAACTTGGATTCTAAACTCTTTGTCTAAGGAGATTGCAGATAGTGTGGAATGTGTGCAATTCTTATGAACTTTGGACATAATTGGAGGATCGATATGATCAGACGAACGAGGCTAAGTTGTATCAAATCCAAAGGGAGATAAACGAGCTTAACCAAGGGAATTTGGACATTACTAGTTACTATACATGAATGAAGAAACTTTGGGAGGAATTAAGTAACTTAACTGCTAAACAGCTATGCAATTGTCATTGTAGTTGTGGAGCCAAGGAACTGATGTACAAAGCAGAACAAGATAGGAGATTAATTCAATTTCTTATAGGGTTGAATGAGGTCTATACAATAATCAGGGGAAGAATGTTGATGATGAATCCACCTCCCTCTATGGGACATGCCTTTGCCTTACTTGTGCAGGATGAAAACCAAAGAGAGCTTACGCCAGGTAGTCATCTGTTTGGTGAATCATCTTCTATGAATGTGAGCACATGGAGTGGAAATGGAAATGGAAGACACTTTAGAACAAATTACAACACTAACAATGCTCATAATAGCTATGGTGGAAACAATAGAAGTGGAATGTTTTGTGAGCATTGCAAGAGGTCAGGACACACAAAAGAGAAATGTTATAAAGTACATGGGTATCCTAACCAAAACCAAACTAGACAGGGTACCAATAATAATAATTTCAACCAAAAGAGACAAGGATATAATCATGGCACTGGTCAAGGTTACAATGGAAATAGTTATCACAACAAAAATTATAATTAGAGGAATCAGAGTTATAATCAAAATTCCAAGCGTGTAAAGGGTAAAGGAGTTGCAGTTAATGCACATAGAATGAGCCCTGATATGATGTCTGTAAAGGGTGAGGAGTTTGAAAACTCAAGTGAGAATCAGAAAGTCTTGTCTAAGGAGCAATATAGTCAAGTAGTGAATCTTCTTTAACACTTTTGAACAGGCAATCAAGGAGAAACATCTATCAACAACACATAGAATTGTAGAGCAGTGAACTTCATCTTCTATAAACTTTGGTAAATTAGCTTGTGGATGTTTTAAATCAAGAGATGAACTGTGAATCATAGATTCAGGAGCCTCACACCATATGACCTTTGATAGAAATCACCTCACAAACATTATCCATTTGCCATACCCTCTACTAGTTAAGTTGCCAAATGGTTATAAAGTGAAGGTCACAGAGATTGGTAATGTAACTGTCACACCCAAGATCATCTTGCATAGAGTATTATTTGTACCTTCATTCAAGTTCAATCTCATTTCTGTCAGTTCCTTAGCAGTGCATCTCAAATGCATAACTTTTTTTTTCTGACACTTCTTGTCTTCTACAGGCCCCTTTTTTGAAGAGGCCTTTGGAGATTAGTAAGATGTATGATGGTCTTTACTTCTTGTGCTCAGAATGCTTAAGGAAAGGTAACACACCTACTGAATATAAGGAGGCTCTTTCCACATGTTTTTCTTCTATCTCTAATCGTGTAAATATAGTATATTGTGTGTCACTCTCATTCTTGTAATTTCATTTATACTATAAATAACTCCATTCATGGAAATAAAAGCAGTGTACTTCCTAGTAATTCTAGTAACTCTCAATTGTCTCATAGAAATAATATTGATCTGTTATGGCATTACAGACTTGGTCATGTACCCTTTACAAAAATGAAAGGGATATCAACCATCCTGCTACGTTTTCATCCAAACAACATTTCCTCTGTACCATATGTCTCATGGATAGACAAGCTAGATTACCATTCCCAGATAGTACCACCAAAACCAAAGAAACATTTGAAATCATCTATGTTGACCTGTGAGGTCCATACCATGTCAAAACTCATGGTTACAAATATTTTCTTACAAATAGTATTTGATTACAGTAGATATACTTAGACTCACCTTCTCAGTTGCAAAAGCAATACAATTCATACCATTAAAACCTTTGTCAGCATGGTAGAAAATCACTTTAAGACCATTGTAAAGCTTACAAGAACAGACAATGATCTGGAGTTCAGTAGTAATGAAGCATCTTTGTTCTTTCAGTCTAAAGGTATAATTCATCAGCAAACCTGCCCATACACACCACAACAAAATGGTGTGGTGGAGAGGAAACACAAATATTTTTTGGAACCAACTAGAGCCCTTCTCTTCCAATCACAACTTCCCATAAGATATTGGGGAGATTGTATCTTCGCGAACCTATCCGTTTATATGCTTAGTGCAATGCCTCATAGAACAATGAAGTAATGTATCCATACGAGCTCCGGCCCTTACAAGTGTCAATTTGAACTCCTCTACAAAACCAAGCCTACCTATTCTCATTTGAGAAGCTTTGATTGCCTTTGCTATCCCATACTTACCAAATTTGACAAAGATAAATTTTAAAACTACTTCACATGTTTTCATAGGATACCCTTTTGGAACAAAGGGTTACAAGGTGCTAAGTCTGGCCACCAGATAAAAATTTGTATCTAGAGATGTAGTTTTTCATGAGTCTGTTTTTCCTTTCTCACTTAGTCACAAAGGTGTCAGGTATGGTCAATGTGTTCCTTTGTCTCTTTATAATGCACATTTTTTCTCTAAGAGTAATCAAATAAATGATATGCAAAATGGTTAAGGTAATGTAGATGGTTCACATGTACCTCAATCTTCTAGAACTTTATTTTTTGAACATGGTAACGTAAGCCCAATTCTTCACATACTGAACCCTTCATTAATCATAAACCTCTCCCTAACCAATCACCTCTCATGCCTGAGGAGCCTTCACATGAATCTAGTCTCAACCAACCATCACACACAACACAAGACACTTTGGAAACAAGAAAATCCCTTAGACCATCCAAAATTCCATCATATCTCACTGATTATATCCATGATGTTAAGAAATACAACACTCAGAATCCTTTTCCATCTGCCTAATATGCCTGTTTTTTCCTTAACTACCACATTGCCTCACATGCTTTAACACATGACAGTCATCAACTTATAAGAAACATATGTCTTGACAGTGATCCAAGCACTTATGAAGAAGTAACTATGCATCTTGCATGACAAACTGCTATAACACATGAGTTTGAAGTATTACATGCAAATCAAACTTGGGATCTAGTCTTTTTACCTGTTGGAAAAAGAGCTATAGGGTATAAATAGGTGTATAAAGTCAAGCATAAAGTTGATGGGAGTGTAGAGAGGTTTAAAGCAAGGTTAGTAGTCAAAGGTTACACACAACATCTTGGGATAGATTATATTGAGACCTTCTACCCAATAGTAAAAATGACAAGTGTTAGGACCCTAATTGCGACTGTAATAGAGAAAGGGTGGGACATTTTCTAGCTGGATATTAATAATGTCTTCCTCCATGGTGACTTACATGAGGAAATGTATATAGAGATACCACAAGGACTGTACTGTGATGTTTCTGGACTAGTTTGCAAGTTGAACAAGTCCTTATATGTCCTAAAACAAGCTAGTAAGCAGTGATATGATAAGTTGACTGAAACACTAAATTCCAGAGGATTCATTCATTCCATGTATGACTATTCTTTTCTCTACAAGAAAATTCCCACTTCATCAGTCTTTATAGTTGTATATGTAGATGATGTGTTACTTATAGGCATTGATACACAAGAGACTGCAGAACTAAAGTGGTTTTTGCATGACACTTTCAAGACGAAGGACCTAGGGAGGTTGCAATACTTTCTAGGCCTAGAAATATTGTACAAGAAAGATGGTGATATCATCTCACAAAGAAAATTTTCCTTGGATCTATTTAAAGAATTTGAATGTGAACAGTACATCAGTCTCAGTTCTCCCTTGGTTCACACAGTCAAATTGAGAGCAAATGAAGGGGTTGTTTTATCTGATCCTACTTATTATAGGAAGTTTGTCGAAAATCTAAACTTTCTCACTAAAACTAGGTTGGAAATTGTATATGGAGTCCAACATCTCAACCAGTTCATGCAAAATCTTAGAGAACCACATATTCAGGCTGCATTTCACATGCTAAGGTATTTAAAGAAGAACCCTAGACTAGGAGTGTTGATGTCCAACTCAGATGACTTCAATGTCAAAGCATATGTGACTCTGAGTGGGCTGCCTGCCCAGGTTTAAGGAAATCGATTTCAAGATTCATTGTGCTACTTGGATCAAGTCCTGTTAGTTGGAAGTCCAAGCAACAGAAGACAATTTATTTGTCTTCAGCTGAGGATGAATATAAAGCTTTGAGAAGGGTAGTTGGTGAATTAGTGTGGTTAAGCAGATTGTTCAATGAGTTCACCATCCCTCTTCCCAGTCCAATCTCTTTGTATTGTGATAGTCAATTTGCCTTGCATATAGCCAAAAATTATGTGTTTCATGAGAGGACTGAGCACATAGAGGTGGACAACCACTTTGTGAGAACCAAGCTGCAGGAGGCATAATCACTTTGCATCAGATTGGTACAAGAGAACAACTTGCCGATATACTCACTAAAGCTCTCACTGGTGTTAAACATTCAACTGTCTTGAACAAGTTGGTTGTGCTTCCCTCACTTCCAACTTGAGGGGGGGTGGGGGGTGGGTATTAAGAATAGTAGTGTAGTGCAGTGTATATTTATGTGTATCTTGTAGTTGTACTCACATTCTATATCGGTACCTTGCTGAGTCAGCAATTTAGTTAGCTTAGGTGTAGCTTAGTGCATGTTAGCAAGCAGTTAGAAGTAGTTAGGTGTATGTTAGTGTATCTTAGCCATTTGTAGATATTTTAGTGGATCTTCATTGTATATTAGGATCAATTCTCAATCAATGAAGTTTGAGTTTTCAGTTCACAAATCCGATAACTACATTTTTCTTCTCTCTAGCTCTCTGATATGAAGACCTGATATTTCTCAATAGTTTTTCATCTCAAATCAGTGCATTTCATCTAGCATTTCATCTACATCTTAATAAATTCTTTATAGCGTACTCTATTTTTTTTGTCAAATAAGCTAGCAGTCGTTAATCTTTTGCAAAATATTGACTAAGAAGCTACATTATAAAACTTTAAGTTCTCAAAAATAAAAAATAGTGGGTAATAGGCGCTTTTTTGGTAGTGGGTATTCATCAATCAACTGATAACTACTGCAGGTAACACTAGTCATTCCAATTTGCTTGCTAATTGCAGGTTCCTCCTCACAGCGATGGCGCAACCACAACTACTACACATAGTCAGTGAAGCTATAACTCCGTCGCACATCATTTAGCACAGTTTGGGAAGAAAAATGCACCACAAGGAACATCTGCTGATATTTTTGGAACAATCCGCCTTACACTTTACGGGCAGGGGCGGAGCTAGCTCATCGGATGCGAGTTCGACCGCAGTCAGTAACTTTGGTTTAAATCTTACATTAGTATTTAAAAAAATCATTAAACGTGTACAAATCCTCTGTTTAGGGGTTGCATTTTCAATCAACCCGTGTAATGACTTTTAAATTTCCGCCTTTAATTTAATGCATCTTTATTCAATAAAAATATTACTCCCTAATTGGAAAACAAGGTTAAAAGGGAAAAACGACAAAAATAAAAAACGTTGAAAAAAGAACAACCTAAGTAAAAAGGACATGAACGAAGGCTAAATAACACATTAACACGTAGCTCCACAGAAATTAACAAAGAATAGTACTTTCGTACATCTTAAATTTAATCAGATCATGAAACATCAAGAAAAAAGCATTTAATTGTAGTTCAACTTCCAAGTACAAACTCCTCTATATAGGCTTTGGGTAGCTGAGCTGTCGAGTTTTGGTTGACTGGGTCTGGTGGCTGAATGGGGTGCGGGGGAGGGGGTCCTGTGAAGACATTGAGAATTTTAGAGAGAGAAACTAGAGAGAAGGCAAAGAAGAAATTTTATATTCTTGTTTAGCTACGCTAACATATGTTCCTACGGATTGGCATAAAACTTGTTAGGCGGTTTTTTTTTAAAAATGTTAAATAATTCGGTTCGGTTCGGTTCTTTAGAATTGAGGATGAACCGAATCGAAAAATGGGGGACAAATATGTAATTACGGAAACATTGACATAAAATGTAGGGAGATAAAACAAAGTAGTTGTAAATTGGTGCAACTTTAAATGGTCATAACTCTGCGCTCGGATGTCTGTTTTACCCATTTTTTTATTTTGCATATTTTTTTGAGACGCGGATGGTCAAACCTCCATTAGGCGGTTTGGTGCCGCCAATTTTTAAAAAAACGTCCGTTTTCCCAATCAATTTGTGTTTTTTCCCAAATCGGTTTCTAATTTTACCTTTTCTTTAGTAAAGATCTCACGATATACAATACATTTCAGCATCGAAAATTCGTGGTAATGTAGGTGTGAATGTCATTTCAGTGTTGGGAATTCATTTTTTTTAAAAAAAAATCCTCCAACCCGTTTATTTTATTTCAGTGTTGGACTTTTATTTCGTGGGGATGTAAACTTTAATTTGGAGTTTTTTTACATGTTTTAAGAATATATGTGATGCAGACTTTATGTTTTTGGACTTTAAATTATTTTTTTTGGACTTTATATTTGAATTGAAAAAACCGAGATAACCCGATACGTTCGACGATATAAATCGATATATCGGTTTTTTTAAAAAGGTTTGATTCGATTTTTTAAAATAAAATAAAATTTTATTCGGTTCATACTTTTTTTGATACAAAACCAATATACGCAACCCCTATATGTTCCTCGATTTATGAACTTAAGAAAATGAAGAAACTTAAAGGCAAGGAATGGCAGAAGAAGAAGGAGAAAGTTGTCACTGTGCCCTCAGCTATGAATCCTAAGAGAGGTGTGAAGAAAAACAAGGTAAATCTGGCTAAGGATGAATGCCTCAACTGCCACAAAATGGGGCATTGGAAGAAGGACTGCACGGCACCAGGAGGAGGAAAAGCACCAGGTGCTTCTGGCTCTGGTGGACAAGGTATGTACGTCATTGAAATAAATATGTCTATAAATAACTCTCATTCCTGGGTATTGGATACCGCTTGTGGCTCACACATTTGTACAAATGCAGGGGCTAACTGATAGCAGGAAGGTTGGACCAAGAGAGGTAGACCTACACATTGGAAATGGAGCACGAGTGGATGCTGAGCGCGTAGGAACTTATAGATTAAATTTGCCTTCTGGCTATTGTTTAGTGTTGAATGATTGCTACTATGTACCCTCGTTAACGAGAAATATCATTTCTATCCCAGTTTTGGACATGAAGGGTTTTTCCTCATATATTTATAATGGCAGTCAAGTACTGTCTTTTGATAATGTTATATATGAAACTGCTCCTCTTATGGATGGATTATATACACTAAATTGTAGTCGAGAGATATTCAATGTACAAAATAAACGAGCCAAGATAAGTAATAGAAACTCTACCTACTTATGGCACTGCAGACTTAGTCATATCAACGAATCAATGATATCAAGGTTGATGAAGTTAGACTACCTCGAACCATTTGACTTGGAGTCTTATAGTAACTGCGAATCTTGCTTGAGAGGAAATATGATCAATAAACCACTTTCTGGGAAAGGTGTGCGAGCCAAGGACGTGCTTGAGTTGGTCCATACTGATGTATGTGGGCCATTCTCGACTCAAGCTAAATGAGGCTTCCCATACTTCATCACTTTTACTAACGAATTCACAAGGTATGGATATGTGTATCTTATGAGACACAAATCCGAGGCTTTTGAGAAGTTCAAAGAGTACAAGTTGGAAGTAGAGAAGCAACTTGCAACAAGTATCAAGACCCTTCGATCGGATCGAGGAGGTGAATACTTGAGCAAGGATTTTCTGGATTACTTAAAGCTACATGGAGTCCAATCAGAGTGGACACCTCCTGGAACACCACAAATGAATGGTGTTGCCGAAAGGAGAAACCGAACCTTATTGGATATGGTTCGATCCATGATGAGCTCCTCAGCTCTACCGACATACCTTTGGGGACATGCTATACAAACCTCAATATATGTTCTGAACAGGGTTCCTTCCAAGTCAGTAGAAAAGACACCTTATAAGATATGGTGTGGCAAGAAGCCAGCTCTTAAACATATGAGACCTTGGGGGTGCCCTGCATATGTTAAGAAGATGCTCATTGACAAGTTGGAATCTAAAAGTGAGAAATGTTACTTCGTGGGGTATCCAAAAGAAACTAAGGGATACTACTTCTATCTTCCTGAAAAACATAAGGTCATTGTTTCCAGTAACACAATTTTCCTTGAAGAAGAATATGTCTACAAGGAACATAGTTGCAGAAAGATAGAACTTGAATAAATTCAAGAACCACAAGATAACACAGAAGTTAAACCCTTGTCGAATGACCTAAATAAGGATTCAGTGGGAGTATCTGGTGAAGATTGGGTACTTAGAGTACGCCCTTCAGCCAGTGGGAGTGCTGTGAGAGATAGTGCAGAAATGCAAGGCTCTCATACACAACCATTGGAAGATGATACAATGGTTGTACATCATTCCATTAAGGAAATACATGAAAATAACATTCCTGAAAGCTCTCAAGGTGATGGATTGTCCAACACACAAAGACCTTCTCACAATCAGAATGCAACAAACACTAAAATGCAGAATAATCAACTCCGTAGGACCACTAGGACTCATCGTCCGCCCGAAAGACTTAATCTCCTTGTTAAAACACACAATGAGATAGATATTCCTGATGACGATGAACCTACAACCTACATAGAAGCTATGTTAGCCATTTATTCGCAGAGATGGCAAGAAGCCATAAAATATGAGATGGACTCAATGTACATAAATCAAGTTTGGATATTGGTTGATTTGCCAACAGGGGTTAGACCCATAGGATGAAAATATGTCTTCAAGAAGAATATTGATGCTTATGGCAAGGTACAGACTTATAAAGCAATATTAGTGTCTAAAGGTTATAATCAATGGCCTGGAGTAGATTATGATGAAACCTTTTCACATGTTGCTAAGATTAAGTCCATTCGGATTTTGCTTGCAATAGCTGCATATTATGACTATGACATTTGGCAAATGGACGTCAAAACTGCTTTCCTCAATGGTAATCTAGTTGAGGAGGTGTATATGAAACAACCTGAGGGTTTTTCACTTGAGTCCAAACCAAATGATGTATGCAAGCTACAAAAGTCCATTTATGGGCTTAAGCAAGCCTCGAGGAGTTGGAACATTTGCTTTGACAAGGCTATTAAGTCATTTGATTATTCTGCTTTTCAGTGCCTTCAAGATGAAAGATTTAGGTGAAGCCTGCTACATTCTGGGAATTAGGATCTATAGAGATAGACCTAATAGATTATTGGGGCTGTCATAGTCAGTCTACATAGACAAAGTTGTTAGACATTTTTCTATGTAAAATTCTAAGAAAGGAAGTCTACCTATGGGACAAGGTATCAAATTATCTAATAAGGATAGTCCTTCTAATACTATAGAACTTGAACTCATGAAAAGGATTCCATATGCTTCAGCTCTAGGATCGATCATGTATGACATGACCTGTACTAGGCCAGATGTGGCCTTTTCGCTTAGTATGACTTGCAAATTCCAGCAGAATCCCAGGGAAGAACACTGGAAGGCAGTCAAGAGTATTCTTAAGTATCTTAGACGAACTAAAGATTACTTCTTAGTCTATGGTGGGGAAGAAAAGCTAGCTGCTACTGGGTACACTGATGCTAGAGTTCAGACGGATCTTGATGACTACAAATCTCAGTCTGGGTACACGTTCATTTTCAATGATGGAGCAGTAAGTTGAAAAAGTTCAAATAAGCAACAACTACAGATTCGACAACAAAAGCTGAGTACATTGCTAGATCGGAAGCTAGTAAAGAAGCTATCGCGATTTCTGAGTTCCTAACGGAACTAGGGGTTGTTCTAAGTGACACTTGTCCAATAATGATTTATTGTGACAACACTGGTGCAATTGCGCAAGCTAAGGAACCAAGATCAACAAATAGAAACAAGCATGTACCAAGGAAGTACCACATACCCAGGGAGATGGTGGAGACTAAAGACATTAGATTAGACTATGTTCCCACATACGATAATCTAGCTGACCCATTCATTAAACCATTAAGATTAGTCAAGTATAATGGTCATTTTGAGAATATGGGCATTAGATATGTTGGAGATTGGCTCTAGGCCAAGTGAGAGATTGAAATTATATTTATGTCCTAGAGACAATCTATATTAGGACAAATGTACTTTATACATATTCGTATTATTATTAATGGAGATTAATATTTTGGCATTTGCAATTATTCAATTATTAATTGATTGTTTATAATATTCTATAATATGCATCCTTGGAGGTTACACTATTATTAATAATGTGAGATATTAATATTATAACGTAACTCTTAAAATAGCCTCGACTAATGATCATCGAGAATGGGATATCGATGATATGTGATAAGTCGACATGTGGTCTGCATCACATCCTTAGAGGATGTAGTATGTCTCACCTGCTACGAGTAATGACTACTCGTGATGGAGACATGGATACATTGGAAGTATTGGTATACCCTGCTGATATACTGTTTGTTATACTTGTCTAAAGTATGATCAGTATGTGGGAGATAGAAGTCCTTAGACTTGAGGTCAATACGCACCTTGTCTACAAAGTAATATACTTTGATCCTGTCCTAAGCTCAAATACCTTATAGGTTGAGATACAGCTTGTATTTGGTACATTACAATGTGGATTAAAGGTGGTAGTTGAGCCAAGATTAGGATTCATTCCTCGAATGTATATTCGAGAGAACACTCAGATTCTCAGTGATATTAGGTTGACTAAGTCGTTGGCCAACACAATAGACATATTTAGAATATGGTCTAGTTGTCAACTAATATAGATGAGATACAATGATTAAGCCATTTGGATAGACATTTGATAAATCCTAAGCTTGATCTGGTGTGTCGTGAATGAAAGGATTTTATCTTACCACATAGAGGTTAAGTTTACTAGATTCGTGTAAACGTACTTCACATATTGAGTTCGTCTTACGGCGTCGTCTAAGAGTTCCGTGTAGACCCTAATATGATTAGTGTCGATATGTGAAGACATGTAGGGTAACACTATGCCAATTGTTTCTTCGATCTAAGGGTGTATTGAGAAAGTGTTAAATATTCGATTTGGAATCGAGATATTTAAATTAATAATAACTATGGGATAATTTCTATTTGATGGAAATTATTTAATTAGGATTTAATTAAATTCTGCTAAAAATATTTTGTGAAAAGGGAGAAGCACCGCGACGCCCAATGGGCAGAGCCGCGACACTAATTAGGCAGCAGGCCAAACCAGATTGGCCTGCTGCAATTAGTTTTGGGCCAAGCTTTGAGCCCAACCCAAAATCTGAATTTTGCCCTAATTTCACTTATATATAGAGCACCTCCTCATTCATTATTAGACACATTATTCATATATTATTCTATGTCTTAGAGACCTAGAATAAAACTCTCACTTGAACCTCTATCGAATTTCCTAGCTGTTCGAAGGATGTATACATTGGAGTTCTTGGAACTTGTTGTCGAGGATCAATTGCGTGCGCACCCTCGGAAACTACTAAAAGACTCCAGAGTTTCCAAACCGTAAGTATTCTATCAAAGTATTACGGTTATATACATGTTATGTATTGACGTGTTTTATATTACTACATAATCATCCTACAGTTCGTCGTTTGTTGGGTTTGAAACACAAACTTTTTCAAATTCCGCTATGTACACTAACCCAACGAAAATCCTACAAAAAGTTCCTATTCTAATTTTAAAATTATCTTAAAACTTATAATAGTTCTCATCCAAATGAACTATCCCTGACCAGACCTTTTAACTTTTATAAACAAACTGTTTTAAAAAATATTTAAAAGTCACATTTTTCTAAATAAAAGTTTACTCTTTACGTAATGTCGAGGCATACGATTTTTATTAGACAAAGATAGCATAAAAAGTATATAAATAAAAGAAAAAACAAAATCAATTGTGCAAATAATAGAAAAGCGAAAGAATCACCGAGAAAATGTAAAATATAACAAGACCATGACCATGAAACTCCTAGAAAGTTTTATAAGCAAAACACTCCTTTCATGTTCTCTATTTATTTAACATGTTCTCTATTTAGAGATTCATTCAAAACATGACACAATTTTATTTTGTAAATTCACGACTTTAAATTATTATGTTCACTTAATTGTACAAACTTAAGATTCTTTACTTTGAAATAAGTTACACATATAGAAAGTAAAACATGTATTGTATAAATAATAAGTGGATGCCAATATCCAAATATAAAATTGTTTCATTATTTGCTCTTTAAACGAGTATTATAATGAGCAAGAGCATTTTTAAGGAAAGTAAGATTAAGTCCCTTGTTCGTTCGAAATGCACACGCAAGTGTACATGGTCGTACAAATAATATAGTAATTTTAGAAATTGTATTTCGAATCCACAGAGACTTATGATTAACCGTTAACTAAATTAAACGATTCGAGTTATCTATACAAGAGATGAAATCTGAGGTTATAATTATTAACTAACTAAACATAAAAGAAATAAATAATGAATTTCCACCAAGAAAGAGCGGATTTTTATATTATCAATGTGATTAAATCAATCTAGGGCTATGGGCTATCTAACAATCATGTCATATTCTTCAATTGATTTAACTTCTTAATTTATCTAGTTTATTGATTGACATGGTTGATATTACGACTACGAATCTCTCGAGTCCTCTAGCCGCCTATTTGTATTACTTTCACGCCTAGATCTATATGGTCATGAACCTTAACACAAATACACTTATATTTCCTGTATATCAATCATGCAGGGTGGACTAGGTTTATCTCTATCATAGATGCAAATCCGTTCCTCGATGCCCAAGGTTGGGATCCTGCTCTATTTAACCCTATCGATATCCTAGAATTTCTCTCTCGAGTTCAAGCTAAGATTCGTAGATAGTATTCGATTGGTGATCAAGCAACCAAATAATTAAGCTCAGGATTAAATAAATAAGCTAATACGATAAGCGAATTACTTGAAATTAATATTCAAATAACAACGTTAATGAAAGAACCATAACTCTAGAATGAGAAGTTTAGCTCCACATAGACATGGAGGAAATACAATAAATCATCCAAAAAAATATAAAAACGAGTAGTATATAGATCCTAATGCTAAAAACTTGTTTCTTCTACCTAATTTCTAAATGTATCGAAGTCCTGGGCACTAAAGAAAAGTGGGATGCTATATTTCCAAGATTGGGATAAGAAAAGGTAAAACCCAATAATCTCCGGTCTCCAAGGCGGCTTCTAGCTCTCTCTAGGTCCAAAGCTTTGAACTCAAGGTTACAAATTATCCTCAAAGTTGTGTAAAAATTGAGTGTTATGAACTATTTATAGATGTAAAAAAAGACAGATGAAATAACTAAGTTCAAAACAAACTGTGTAAAGTCCGGAAATTGTGGTCTCGCTGAGTGAGCCACAAAGCCAGGCACGGCCTCACTTTGGGCTTCGCCCAGCGAAGTGCTCCGCCCAGGTTGTTTCTCATGGCACTCTCAATTTTAATTTTAAACGTTTTCCAACTTCTCCAATTATTGGAGACATGATTATGTCTCCCACTAATTCTTGTAATATTGTAGGATTACTTGATATTTATCTCTGATTATGTACTTCGTTGTTGTCGGCCTATGATGTCTACGGGGGTACGTTGTGTACTCATGCTAGACTTGCTGCAGATACAGACCCGACTACCAGCTAGAGACCACGTTGTTGAGTTCGAGCAATTAATTTCCAGCTGTTAGGGTGAGGATGCCTTCTCCAACATGCCCTGTATTGCTTATTCATTTACAATGTTTATATTTGACCTACATACATGTTTTTAGACTTCAGATTATGTATTCGGTTTGGTACTTGTTGCCATTGATTTTCAGACTATATTGTGGTATTAGATCACTTATACTCACAAACTAGATTCCTCCCGGTTATTTTGGTTGTATCAGACTTATCTTCTTCTTCCGCATTATATTATCAGATAGCTTTTTAGTATTACGTTCTTCCATTTTTATTTATATCTTATTATGTTTATTGAATTAGGAGTGGTTCGCCTACATGGTGGTATTATGTAGGTGCCACCATGATTCCTGAAAAGGGATCGTGACAAAGGGATAATTGCGCGAATGGTTAGAGGTGTTCTGGTTCGACAATTAGGACGTTCGAAATGATAAATCAATTATGATGTTTGAATTAATTTGAGTTGTAGAGAATATTTGGAATTTGAGTCTAGGGAATTTGAACTAGGACACCTTGGTGTGGATACATGAGGACATTAGTAGGGTTGTGTATGTGATACACTGGGTTTAATAGTATTCAGTTTTAGAGTTGAGTGGGTTCGATAAATGGTTGTACGGTGACAATGATTATGATTTGATTGGAATTGGGGAATTGCATAGTCAAGAAAAAGTATAGTTGATCGAGAATCGGTAAAAGTAAGGTACATCTTTGAGATTATTTTGGTCATTATGGGTTGTAGTGTTGTTGTCTTGCTTATTTCAGACGAGGTGTGATTGTTGAGTATGCTTAAAGAAGGGAGTCCACATAAATGGACTAAGTTGACAATGTTCAGTGGGCTTTCGTGATCAATGACTAGTGAGGAGCAAATTTCAGGTAATCGACATGTTAAGGTTTATGGAAGTGCCTTGTGTGGTGCATTGTTGGAAAGTTTGTAACATTCTTCAGTGGATGAGTTAGCGTGATTTAAGGGAAAGAAATTTCGAAAATTCCTATTATGTGGAGGCTAGAGTTATATTTTTGAGATAAGATTGTATTTGTGGTAGTGCATTATATTGCAAGTAATATTGACTGGATAGCTTGGGTGAGTAGTTTCAGATATTAAGGACTTGGGAGTAACATAAGATTTAGAGCGGTAGTTGTAAGATTTGATACTTTCGGGATTGTTATGGGCATATCGAGGTGTTATAATGGGAGATTTGATGGTTAAAGGGGTAGTATACGAGGCTACATATTTTGCGTTGAAAAGTTTAGGGTTATATTAGATTTGCGTATCGGGTAGATGTTGAGAAACATGAAGATTACGATCATAAGATATAGTTCTTCGGTACTAAGTTGACAACTTGGATAGGAGTTAGCTTTCGGAGTTGAGGGTGATTGACATGATTGATTATGCATGAGGAGAAGATTGGAATTGTCCACCACAGATGTATGGTAGGACTGTGATTGGTCTCAGAAGGTTGGAGTCAGTTTGAGTGACTATTGGTAGTATTTAGGGGTTGTGCATTCATTCTGGGTCAGAAATGTTTGATTAGAGCTTGATGGACTATGTTTATATTTCCAGAAGGAGTTATGGGTTCCCAGTAAATCACCTTTACGAATTCGATGAGTTTCAATTCAGATTTGAGGTATGACAGGTTTATCGAGTTTTATCAGGGTTTGTGATGGGCTGATGATATTTTACCGGAAGCAGCTACTCGAACATATGTAATGGGTTATGTCGGTACTTGGTAATGATTTAAGGAAGTACAATGGTTGTGAGAGGTATTTAGAGTGATTAGATGGTTTCCTACGGACTTAGCTCGGTGGGCTATTAAGTGGTATGCTTCATGTATTGAATATTTGAAGGTTTAAGAAGACTTAGAACTAGTGAAATCAGATTTGAGTAAGTCATGGTTTCGGGCTTGTGATTATGTGTTTCTAAGAAATCTTAGTGTGAAGTACAACTGTAGAAGGGTGAAAGAAAGGTTAGCGGAATAAGAATATTTTACCGGTTCAGAGTGGGCAATGATGGTGTCTATATCTAAACATTTGTATTGTGTTGAGGAATGTTTGTGGGACCTATTGATCACGTTCAGATTTATGGTTATATTGAATCAGATAATTCCAGCAAAAGTAGTTCTTATATTTGGGAATCGGTGGTGAGAAAAATTCGAGTATGGAAATATAAAAATTGGGACTTTTAGCCGAGGTAGAGGAAGTTTTGACTGATAAAGTGAATGAGTAGTAATTTGGTGTACTTCGTATAGTAGAGGCTTCTGCACTGTTATATTAAGGATTCTTGGGTTACCATTAGCTTTTGTACTCTTTTTCTTCATTCGAGGACGAATGATTGTTTAATTAGTATCTAATGTAACAACTTGTTTGATCATTATTGCACTTTTCACCCATTTACCCTCATTGATCCTTCCCGAGTCCTGTTAGTATGATTTTGACACGTAGGGATGGGCGACACAATTCTCGAGATAGTCGGGAAGTTTTATGATGACTTATACGAAGTAGAGCCTTAAAGTGAAAAGCGTTTGGCCAATAGTTGACTTTTGGGTAAACAGACCTTTTTGGAATTCCGTCATTTTTGTGAGGTCCAGAGGGTCGTTTATTACTTAGTGGGATATTCAATCTGGTTCCTGAGGCTTTCAGATGCATTTTGGATACTTGGTTGGAAACTTGGTTTTAGCCGTTTGGTGGTTGACCGAGTCAACGTGATCTCTATTGGAAATTTAAAGGTCACGGATGGATTCGTAGCATGTTTTCACGTGTGTCTTCATGTTTGGTTTGTATCCAAGAAGTCTCGAATGATTGTCAAAATTATGGGTTGAGACTTGGTGAAACCAAAAGATTTTTGGTTCTGGTGTCTCGCCCTGGCGGAGGCTGTTCGCCTCTATGGATCCGCCCTAGCGGTCTTTGGTTCGCATGAGCGGAAGGACGATGTAGTTAATGAGTGCCTCCCCATCGGATGGGAATCCGCTGAGGTGGAATCACGAAAGCGAAAAGGGTCCACCTCAGCGTAGAACGTTGAACCATAATCCCTATCTTTATTCCTAGCTTTAAGTCATTAGTTCCATTCACCAAAAATCTAAGTCTAAAGAGCATCAGGGGCGATTTCTAGAGATCTTGCGGTTGAATCATCATGGGGTAAGCTCTTAAACCTAAATCTTGCATTATATTTCCTTTACTAGTATCCATGGTGGTAAATGAGTGTTGAGGGTGATGGGTTATGGAATCTAGGTTTTTAATCATTAAACCCTCTAATCTAATTGGTTATTGTTATTCTAAATGTTAATTTTATCATCTCTAATTGTGGATAAATAGATTCTAGGAATGAATCTCTCTTGGTTTCTAGAATGAATTCATGAATCTAGGGTCTATGCCTACTTTGAGAGTTTTGCATTAAATAATGAAATTAATCTATTCTTGAACTAATTTAGCAATTTGTAAGTAGATTAGATTTCTAGAATGTGAGTTACTTATTTCACTCTTAAATTACAGTTTTACCCTTGTGGGCATGTTTCCTCCTTTTTCTCATAGTTGGTTTGGATTCAAAGAATAGCCTAGTCTTATGGGTATTGTTAGCTTCCGTTTCTAACTTAGATTTCAATAATGACTAGATTTCGAGTACAACTAGGACCCGCATAAAGGCAAGGCTCTGGAGTGATCATTTGTGGCTCCCGCTCAGCATCCAAGTAAGTTATGGCTTACCTTCTGGTTAGACTTCGGTTACCGAAATATATGTAGAGTTAGTTATTATTGGAGAAAATATGTTATGCCTTTGGGTGTGAAGTTGGGATGGATTACTTAGGTTTGGCATTGTTGTCTGGTTTGTAGGCTTGTTGCATCTTTGTGATTTATTGGTTGTTGCCATATGTGTGATATTGGACTAGTACTTAGTTGTCATATTGTAATTTTAATACGATTGTCTCTCACTTATTTTGATACTAGCATGGATAGAGGAAAGGAATGGACTTGATATTGATATTATGATATGTGATCATGTATGGCACGATTGGGATTTGATTATGATTTACACTTGAGATTGATACATGCATATCATTCATGCACATTTTACATTATTCATTGTTGTGAACTGTGATTTGATTTTAATAATGATAAGAGGGAAAGTAAAATATCCGAGGCTTTCTATTATGGTGTTTGCTATATGCATATTTCAGATAGCCTCTCTTGCATATATACTTGGTGTTATCTATGTGGTCCGAAGGAAAATTATTTCGGACGTGGCATTGTACATATTTGGAAATAAGTTCATATCGGTAGTTGAATTACGGATGCTATTATGTTTATTCACCTTATGATTAGTGTTGAATTTGACATTCATATATACATTTCATCCTGCATTTCTCATATTACTGTTTGGTGGTTCCAATGGAAAAAGTGAAGGATGGAAAGTCATCTCTGTAATGTGCGCTAGTGACTAAGGACATTTTTGATATAGTAACCATTTCTAAGTTGTGTCCGAAATGGTTAGTGATCAGTGGCTGGTATTGTGGTGAGAGTCATCTCTGGGCTGTGTCCGCAATGACTGGTACATGGACTTCGCGGATCTCCTATGGGTCATGACTGCCGGGACATAGATATATTCCGTCCGGAGCATGTGTGTACGATATGAGACAGTTGGCCAGTGCATTTCATTGCATCGTACATACATTCATATTACATCAACTCATATCTCTGATTCTGGTTGTTGTATTCATTGTATTGCATGATGCGTTTCAGTCTTAATTCCTTGGTTGTTGATTCATTTGAGATGTTGTGTGCTTGTTAATCTCTTACCTAGACACATGATGGATTCGAGGACTAGAGATTCCACCTAGGCTAGGACTATAGACTATTAATATCAAGGGTGGTTCACATTAGTGATTACGCCATCCTCGTACTTTATGGATTCTGACGTGATACTTTTATGCTTGATTTGTTGTTCTTGGACTATGTTGTGTTGTACTTGATTGCGAGCATGTCTATTCTTCAGTCTCTTTCTCTATATATGTTAGCTAATTGTTGTCGGCATATGATACCTACCAGTACATAGTGTATGTACTGATACTACTCTTGTTACACTCTTTTCGGGGTGTAGCGTTATTACAGATACTGAGCAAGATTCAATTAGACTTCAAGGATCTCATGTAGTTCATCTAGACTTTTCTGTTTAATTCTCATTCTAAATAAAAGTGTATTCAGGTTGTGGTTGTAAGTTTTATCCCAGTTGTATACTTAGAAGCTTTTGTACTATTCAGACCACATCCCTTGGGTAGTTGTTGTATTCCGCATTATCATATATCTATATTTTAGACTTCTATTGCTCTTATTATTTATTTATGTTGTTGGATGAAGTTGTCAGTGACAGGTTGGTAGTGGAAAAAAGGGTAGGTACCTGCGTGTTCCCCTAGTTGGGACGTGACAATCAACGTGGGGAATCATTACCTCAAACGTAAAGTTGAATCTCCACCTTTCGGAACCCTAGCTCTAGCTCAAATCTGAAAAATTGTCAAAAATGGTTGTTGTACGATTTGATATTTATACAGCTATAGTGCCTTATGCACGATCACAACACTGTAGCACGATCACGACACTAGAGGAAATTCTTTCTTCGCGACGATCGCAGTCTAGCCTGTGCTACCCTGGTCAACTTTAAAATCCTTCTACGTGATTGTATCTCCTTAGCGCGATCACATTGCCTTGTCCAGTTCTCATTCGCGACCCCGTTACAGTCTGTACGATCGCGTGATGGTTACATTAGCAAAAATCTATACTGTGCATTGTCGGTGCAAGGATGCTGAAAGTCACCCGAGCCCCTAGGACTCCATCCCAAATTATGCAACAAGTCCCAAATAACATTATTCACTTGTACAAAGTCCCGAACCACATTTTAAAGTATAAACATTCAAAAGGAGAGATTGAATTGTTAGACATATATCATTTTTAAGAAAATCGATTCGTGCAAGTTTAACACCGTGGTTAAACATAAAAATTGAAATCAGAAAATGCAGTTTAACTTTCAGTGACTAAAGCATTGCACATAATTTTGAACATGCTATTACTAAATTAAGACATTATCAAATCTTGAATCATCACATGGTAATAATTAAGCACTGGTATTTATATCAAGTCTATGAATATAAGATATATGCTTTCATATGTACTATCTCTGTCTAAAATATTACTTGTTGTGGTTACTAAAAATATTTGTCTCAAAATACTTATCATTTTATTTAATCAAGACAAAATTAATTAGTTTTTTCCATTTTACCCTTGTATTAATTAGCAATATTTAAGAGGTTATCATCCTTAATGGAAGAAATATTTATTGAGGAAAGATAATATGATGAAATATGTTAAGAGTAGACCTGTTCAAAGGTCGGGCCGGGCCGGGTCAGGGCCGGGTCAGGGCTGGGTCGGGTGGTTTATTTTTTCCTCCTTGCTCGACCCTGACCCTATATTTTTTTAAAAAATTCCGACCCTGGCCCTGACCCGCGGACAAAGACTTAAAGTTTGCTTGTGTGTGCAATGACTGGTACATGGACTTCGCGGATCCCCCATGGGTCATGACTGCCGGGACACAGAAAATTAGAAATCCGAGCGCAGAGTTATGACCATTTAAAGTTTCACCAATTTACAACTACTTTCTCTCCCTACATTATGCTTCCGTGATATTAACAAAACGACTAATAATATAAAAATATAATTAATAATCAACTACCGTTTTTATCTTATTTTATGTCGAGCACAATGTAGATTAGAGCAATACATATATATATAAAAGCATGTATTATATCACTTATTAATGACAAAAATATATATAAGTACAAAATAAATATTAATGAAGGAAAAATAATATAAATTATATTAAAAGAATATGCGGGTCGGGGTTGGGTCAGGGTCGGGCCGGGTCAGACGGGTAAAATTTTCTGACTCTGACCTTGATCGGGTCCCCGCTTTTTCGGGTCGAGTGGCTCGCGGGTCAGCTTTTAGCTGACCCTGGCCCTGGTTTTTTCGGGTCGGGCGGGTCCCCGACCCGGTGGACAGGTCTAGTTAAGAGCGTAAAATTGTCAAAATGCTATCCTTATAAATGATTTCTTAAGCGTGTAAATGAAAAATGTCACAAGTATTTTGGGACTGATTGAGTACTTTTTAACCCTTAAGTATAATTAAATGGTATGCATTTTTACTTTAATTTGATTAACTCTTAAAATTAATTATTTACTTAGGTATAAACACCCGACATGAATAAGTTATTTCTAGCGTTAAATTGAACGTAAAGAACAATGGTTCGTTTGCATAAGAATGGCTAATTTGGATCTAGAGGGGTCAGCTTGCTGGCAGGGAGTCAACTTTGCGGCCTTAGGGTCGCAAGTTCGATTCTCCCCTCTGGATATCGTCCTCCGGGGAACATACATGTGGTAAAGCCTGGGCGCTAAAAAGCCGCGCGGGCATGTTGCAGTGTGGGTTCGATCTCCGCCAAGCCTTGTGGATGGGGCCTGTGGGGGGGTCAACCTTGTAGCATTGATCCGTTGGACGCAAACAGACACTGACCATGTGTGCACATTCCGCGATTTACCTGGTGGTGGGGTTCTAAAGGACCGGTCCCATCATCTCCAGGATGTCTGGGTAATACCAGTGAAGTAGTCAGGCGCAAGCTTGGAAACCTGGATTATCAAAAAAAAAAAAATGGCTAATTTGGATTCCCGAGTAAATCTCAGCACACTTTGACCCAAATTATTTTGGATATCTTAGTGTGAGATTTTCCATCTAGTAGTAGTATCTTATATAACGAATTCATCGACATTAGTTTTGCCGAAAATGTTTAAATTAAGTTTCTTAAAAAATAAACTGCCAAATGTTTTGAAGTCTGAAAATACTTCTTTTGGTTACTTTGTTTTTCTAGACCCATTTCGCTTTTCAACGAGGAAACACACTTAACATGCCATTTCGAAACGGTTGCTTTTAGGGTATGTTTGGTATGGAGGATCAAAACTATTTTTCGATTTTCTCATACTTGATTAGTTAATATTTTTGATTTTTTTTTCAATTTTCTCTTGTTTGATTGGTTAAAATATTTAAAAAATATTTTCTCTAAAAAACAAGTCCATAAATGAAGAGAGAAAAAACTTCTCTATAGAAGTAAGAAAAATAAGTTGCAAAAATGTCATTCCACATTGATTGGCTCTTCCCCCTCCAACTCACCTCACCCACAAAGCCCTCATCCACACCACACTCACACCCCTATGGGGCACCTCATCCCCAATATTGTTCATCTAAATTACATCCAAAATAATGTTTATGGTCTAAAGTACAAAAAATGATTTAACGTATATACACCAACAAAGACACCTTATTTCGAGGTTACTGATTTCACTTTTTATGGACGATTAGTTTTGCATATAGAAGTTGTATTCAACAATGGTATAGTGGTATTTAAGTACAAAAATATTACTATAATATTAAGGAAAGAAATGTATTAAAATCGAGACAAGGACGAGAATTTAGAGAGACAAGAATAATGGGAGAATTCTTTCTACTTTGTATTCATCATAATGACCTCCTTATATAGAAGTGAGGTTCTCCTTCTTCTAGTCTTATAAGGTAACCTTATTCCAATAGGACTAAAAATCATATATTTATCATAATTATAATTGTACCATTAATTGACTAAACTATTATAATTAGACTAGAATAGGGTCTTCAATACCCCCCTCAAGTTGGAGCATGAGGGTCTCGAATGCCCAACTTGCCAAGTAAATATTGATGTTGCGATTTTCCCAAAGCTTTTGTAAACACATAGGCCAACTGCTCACTGGTTGACACATGACTGGAGAATATTGTACCTGATTGGATTATATCCGGACATAGTGATAGTCTACTTTAATGTGTTTCGTCCGTTCATGAAACACCGAATTTCGGGCAATACACAAAGTTGTTTGACTGTCATAATACATTTAACTGGAAACTTGTGTTCAATGCTCAAACTATGCAAAATTCCCTTTAACCATTTCAATTCAAAAACGGTCATTGCCATTGATCTATATTTAGCCTCTGTTGACGAGCGGGAGACAATATGATGCTTCTTAGTTTTTCATGACACGGGAGAATTCCTGAGGGAGATAAACCAGCGTAAGTGATTTCCGAGTCAATGGATATCCGGTGCAGTCCGAATCACACCATCCATACAACTGAAGATCACAATATTTTGTCATCACTATGCCTTATCCTGGGTTCTTCTTCAAGTAACGCACCACACAGATAGTTGCATTCCAATGTGATTCCTTCGATTGTTGTATGAATTAGGATAGAACATACACATAATATGACAACTCGGATCACATAAAACTGAGGTATATAAATCGAACGACCAAATATCGGTATGGTTTCAGATCACCTAAATTGGCTCCTCCAGCCAACACCAAACCATTATTTTTTTCCATGGGAGTATTAATTGGTTTAGCTCCCAATAATCCAGACTCAGAGATTATATCCAGGGCATATTTCTATTGACAGAGAAATAATCTGGTTGGTCCACGTACAACTTCAACTCCCTGAAAATACTTCAGAGAGCCCAAATTCTTCATGTGAAAACATGTATGGATATAGTCTTTGAATTGTTTAATGGCAATATGGTCATTTCCGGAGATAATCAAGTCATCTACATAAACTAAGACGTTAAGTTGCATACCTCCCCGGTGCATAGTAAATAGAGAATAATCTGAGTATGACTGTTTGAACCAATATTTCATCAAAGCACTTGACAATTTCATAAACCAACACTTTGGAGCTTGCTTCAAACCATACAAAGATTTTCGGAGTCGACATACTTGCCCCGGATTAGAAACACGGAAGGTCCGAACAGTTACTACCTTACGCACATTAATATGATGCAACTCATAATTTTGTGCAGCCGCAACAACCAGGAAGGTCCGAACAGTTACTACCTTAGCAACCAGAGCAAAAGTTCTGTTGTAGTCAATTCCATCCTCTTGTTTATTTTTGAAGATGACCAAATGAAATTTATAACACTCGATTGTGCCGTCAGAGTTGTACTTGATTATGTACACACATCTACATTTGAGTGCTTTCTTATCCGGTGGCAAAGTTTCTAGTGTCCATGTTCTATTATCCTCCAACGCTTGGATCTCTTGGTGTATGGCTATTTTCCAATGTTCCTTTTTCATTACCTCCGAGAACGTTTTTGGTTCGGTTCATATGGTAATTTATGCTAAAAACTTTAGTGTTGCGAAGAAAAATTACCATATGATATATAGTGAGATAAATGATATGGTGCACCTGAGGGTTATTGAGGATCAGGAGGGCGCATTGATGTACTTTGTTTCGAGAATGTTTCTGTGACATAGTCGCGTAACCGAGTCGATTCATGCTTCTAATGTTTACCCCGACCCAATTGTTCTTCTGTGAGCATTTCGCTAGTCTGTTTACCTTTAGTTTGTACTTCCTCCGTGCTTTCTCTATCTAGATCGCCATCTGTCCAATCTAATGCAAGCTGATTCATAGGTTTGGTTTATGATGTCCGTACTTTATCCATTCGAGTTTTGCGCGTACCTATATTGTTGGTTGTGTCTTTATCGAAGTCGTGTTGATTTCATTCTTCTTCTATTTCTTTCAGGATCACTTTTATATTGTCGCTCAAGCTACCCGATCCTACAACAAAGGGGAACTTAGTCTTGTAGATGTTAATATCTCTTGAGACTAAATATTCATCGTTCTCTAAGTCATACAATCTCCAACCTTTCTTTTAGTAGGGGTATCCTAAAAAGACGCACCTACGATTCTGACTCTCAAACTTGTACCTTGTTCTTCCTTTTGTGTGTTCATAACATAGTGACCCTATCACCCTTAATTGAGCATACCAAGGCATTTCTCTGTATAAAATTTGATAGGAGATTTTCCCATTCAACATCAATGATGGCGTTCTATTGATCAAATACCCCGTAGACAAAACATATTCTCTCCAGAATTTGATTGGAAGATGACCCTGAAATCTCACCACATTAAGAATGTGATAGTTTTTTCTTTCGACTCTTCTATTCTGCTTTGGTGTCCCTGTGCAAGATGTTTGGAAAAGAATTCCATGTTCGAAGAAGTAAGTCTTCATACATGTGAAATCAGTTCTGTTATTACTTCTAACAATCTTCACTTTCTTACCAAATTGTCTATCCACCAAGGCGAAGAAATTCTTCAAGGTGTGGGACATTTTTTTCTTATCAACTAAGAGAAATATCCATATAGCTCGTGAACGATCATCCATAATAGTCAAAACATATGAAGCACTACAAGAGTAAGAGGTTCTATATGGTCCTCATAAATTACAATGAATCATCTTAAAAGTATCAGAAGCAATATTATCACTTAAAGGAAAAAAAATTCTCATTTGTTTTGGCCGTTTGCATACATCACATTCTCTATATGATCTACCACCACTCTTTTTTAAGCCTAATATCGTAATAAATATTGTTACTTGTGCTGAAGGATGACCCAACCATTTGTGCCAATGATCGAACTAGTCAACTGCATCTGCCTTCATTGCCCATATCAGCGGCACATTCTAGAAATAATAAATTCCACCTCGACGCTCACCCTTTCTAATCAGCTCCCTCACGGTGGAGTCCAATATAGCATACATAATTTTATTAAATGTCACATCACAATCTAAATAATTAACTAGTTGTGATACATAAATCAAATTACATGTCAAATCCGGAACATAAAGGACATTATTCAACTATATCCTGTCATTCAGCCTAGACATTGTTCCTTATTTTGTAGCCACCGAGCTACTTCCGTCTAGAAGACCAACCGGATACTTAGGAATGTCTTATGTGCTGCTTAGTTCTTCCAGATTGCCTGTCACGTGGTTGGTAGCTCCGGAGTCTATGATCCAAGATTAGTTTTCGGTCTTACTATCCATCATCCCAGTTGGGTTTATTCTCTGGGAATTCAGCATATAAATCACAATCTTCCGAATCTCATCTATCAAATTATTGAAATCTTGTGTCGTCTGTCTTCACCATTCCTATCTTCGTCTGAGTTCCGTCATTGACAACTATGGAATTAGCTCGGTAGTTGCCTCTACCACGACCTTATCTTGGTCCACTCCTCTGTTATTGTTGTTGTCCTCGTCCTCTTCCTCTGATTTTTTTGTCTCCTTTTTTATTTCCCAGCCACCAATCCGAATAACTAATGAGTCAAAAACATATGTCCACAACATGTCCAAATCTCTTATAATGTTTGCAGAATGCACCATCGTTTTTCCCTTTACCTCTGTTATGGTAAGGGTTCCTCCCTTGTATGGCAAAAACCATGGTTTCACTCTGGTGCTCTATTCTTTGTGTGATTTCTCTCACACACTCTTCTTGCACCAACTTCGAGTAGACCTTGTTCAATGATGGCAACGTTTCCTGGGCCAGTATGTTTGATCTCACCATTCCATACGTTTCTCATCCAATCCCATGAGGAAAAGATGCACATTTTCTTTTTCTCTTTTGACTTCTAGGACAGTTCCTAGATTGCACGTGCACTTTCTGCACGTATAAGTTGGGATCTGTTCGTAATTCGCTAATACATCCCACGACTTAGTGAGTTTTCCATAATAATGTAGGGATCTAGTAGCACAATTGGTTGGCTACCTAAACTTTCACCTTGTTGGTGAGGGTTCGAATCCCCACATTATAATCTCTTCCCCATTTTCCATTCCCCTACCCCTTATGTAATAAAAACAATTTTAAAAAAAAACATTTTCCATAGGAATCCATTATGGTCCTTCCCTTTTGCTTGAACTTCGCTAGTTCCGCTTTTAGTTGTTGCATCTGAGGGCCATTAATAACGGTGAACCACTATCAGATGTTCGTCCATAATTCTTCCACTTCCTCTTTATGTGTAATCGTTGAGCGAAGTGTCAGTTCTATGGTGTTGTGAATCCACAACACCAACAGTGAGTTTATAGTCCACCAATCTTCCAAGTCTGGCAACTCTTCATCCATTTTTTTATCGTACCGTCGATGAAGCCAAACTTCTTTCTTTTTCTTAGGGCTGTCCTCATGGACCTAACACATTCTTCATAATTTTTGCCCTTCAATTAGACTTGTGTCACCATAATTCCAGGGTTATCATTTGACGTAATGTCATAGGGAGAGATTATTTTTCTTTGGGTTTTGTTTTCTTCACCGGCGATTACTTTTTCGTTACCACCGCTTTCTTTACCCTCACCTGCCATTATTCTCGAGTTTTGGTGTTCTTGCTAACGTGGCTCTGATACCATGTTAAAATCGAGACAGAGATGAGAATTTATAGAGATAAGAATAATGGGATAATTCTTTCTACTTTGTATTCACTATAATGACCTTTTCATATAAAAGTGAGGTTCTCCGTCTCCTTGTCTAATAAGGTTTAACCCTATTCCAATAGGACTACAAATCTTATACTTACCATAATTATAATTGTATCATAAATAGACTAAACTATTATAATTAGACTAGAATAGAATCTTCAATAAAGTGTATGAGAAGGGTATATATATACTTGGAGCAGTCAATGGATTGGGTGAACTTGTAGGGAATATTGACACCATATTTGTTGGAGAGGGCAGTATCGAGGTTGAGGTTAACGCCACTGATAACTCCAACAACAGATTTCATGCAGTTGCAAACAGTCTGGTGATCTTGGGTGGTACTTGCTGCTCTATAGACACCCCTAATACCTATTAGATACATAATATTATAATTAAGTAATTATAACTACAAGATGATCACACAATTCAACAATACCATTACAACACATTACAAGGATAGCTCCCCCATCCTCACGTAGTCGAGGCATGGAGACAAGTCTGTCGCCAGTGTTCCACATGTGACATAAGCATCTGCATGGTCTGCAAGCATTACCATCACCATGGTATCTATGCATATCACCGCTAATCTTGCAACTTTTGCCATTTTAGAGTAATGTAGTTTTGTGATAAGGAAAGCATGGGCTTTTTGTAGTATGTATACTGAGTTTGGCTTTGGAAAGTGAAAGTGGATTTGGGAGAAGAATTAAAGGTTCTTGAGTGACCTTAAATAGAGGAGTTTGTAGTGACTAATCTACCATTTTTGTTTTAATAAGGGGAAGTATTCATTAGCTGGGTTTTTTAGCTAGTTGGATACAATTCAATGCTTCTTGATGATTCTGAAATCAACTTGCTCCTATCCTCACAAATGATCTGATGCAATGTACGAAATAACTTTTAATGGTTCTTATCATTTGAGCATAGGAATGGCAATGAGGGTGCGGTGCTGGAAATATAAGGTGGGCCCTTGATAATATTATAGGGCGCGAAGAGGATGGAAAATGGAGATAAACATTAATCATAATCATAGCATTCTTAAGAACTCCACTCATACATAATATCCTTAAAAAGGGGACTTATATAGGTGTAATAGAGTCTTCTAGAATCATACCTATTAAGTACGTTCATACACACACTTAAATCTAATCATATTGATACCTTAGAACTCATCTAGATAATACAAAAGACAACGAACTTATATAACATTTGAACCATGCACCTAGGTATCCTAAAAGTCATGGTTAACACCAAACATGTGTAGTGATCCATGTGGTCATTTTTAGCTAAAGACCCATATTTGCCTAGATTATCCTTCCCGTAGACTCTGTGTGGAGTTTGTGATGCGCGGACATGGGTGGCACAGATCCCGAGGTCTATTTATGTGAATTTCGGATGAAAACCCCAGAATAAGAACCTTTGAGTTTGATTGTTTACTCAAGGTTGACTTTTGAGTGTATGGATTTATTTTCGGGTACCGTCAATTCTGGTGGTTCTGAAGGGTCATTTATGACTTAGTCGAGTCGTTGTTTCTCTTTTCGAGATAAGCAGATGTATTTTGTGGCCTTATTTGTGATATTTGAATATTTGGTTATTTTGAGAGATTCTTTAAAAACGTATTTCTTAGCTCGGTTAAATGATAAATCTGAGGACGCGGTGAGTTTGTAGCACTGTTTACCTTGAGCATGTCTGGTTGTGTCCGGGGGGTCTCGGGAGTGTTTTGGGTTTTTGGTGAAAGATTGAGTGAAATCCATAGTTGCTAGTGCCTGCCTCAGCGTGTGGGTTGTCCGCTCCCACGTTTCTGCCTTTGCGGAGGTTGCTCATAGAACTAGGGCTCGAGTGTTTGGTAAGGTTCCGCCTCAGCAGAGGGTTTTCACGCATGGGCGAATGCGCCTCTGTAGGGTTTTGTCTGCTTCTGCACTAAGGCGAGTTGTCAAGTGACTACGCCTCAGCGAGTCCTTTTTCTGTCGGAGTGAGAACGTACCAGCGGAGTCAATTCTGCTGGGGTAGAATCGCTGAATCTGGTACCCTAATCAATATCCTAGATCGAATCACTTTCTCAAAATAACTTTTTCCTCCGTTCTAGGGCTGCCAAAATGGGATTCTTGACGGTTGAAATTAAATTCTTTATTTGTGGTAAGGTTCTTTACTCTTTGTTGTTATATATCATGTTTTAAGTCTTTAATGGTGGTATAGAATGTATGTAAGTTGGGGAAGATGAGTTCTAATGTTCATATGAGATTAAGAGAGGTTGAATCTTTGATTCAAAGGTGTTTTATGGATTAGTTTTCATTAATATTGAGAATTAGTATGGAATTATGATAGAAGATCATGTTGTAGCATATTGCAGAATCAAAAGTGGCCCTAGTTTACAGTCAGATGAATGAACCGTCGGGAGCTCTAACTACCAGCTGAGTCCTCTCCGAACCGCATGAGATAGTTGCCCATCACACGGCTCACCAACTTGATTATATAACCCCTTTTTGATTTGGGAGAAATTCTAGGGTTTAGAAATTAGGGCTTTCTTAAATTGTGCAATTGAAGGTCTAAATAAGCTTATGTTTCTAATTAACATAAGGATATGATCACTGAGTATGTGTTTATGCCTTTGAGGTAATAATGTTTGGATCTTGATGACATGGGCCCGGGGTTAGTTTCGGAAGTCTTGATATGTTAACGACTAAGTCCTTGTATTATGTGTAAGCTTTATATTAACAAATAGTATATGCGTGTTAGAATTCGATTACCATGAGGCGCTCCGGAAAGGAAAGGCTTGCATGGAGGGTTGACAGTTTGAGGCTCCTGTTCGGCCTAGAGGTAGGCTATGGTTTATTTTCACTAGACTCTGATAGAAGTACGTAATCAGTTATAAATATTAAGGGGTATTGGCTGTATTTTGGGGTCCCACTCAAATGGTTGTGATGAACATTTTAGTGGGCATCGGTGTTGAACTGTGATTTTGGGAATCAACCTTAAGTTGCTTTTGACTGCTAATTGATTGGGCTTGTCGACATTATGTGGGCTCGTCACCATACTTGCTATTGTTGTGTTTATTCGTCACACATGCTTTCGATATGATATCTTGATTATACTTGGACTACGTGTTGTTAAATTCTTGAAAGCATGTGATATTCATCTCTGTACTTGGTTGCATCTCATTACATCATGATTTCTTGCCTTGTATTGTCATTTTTGCATTTATATACTCATGGTTCTTATGATATTGACATTGGAGTGGTATGAGTTATGGGTCCAAGAGACCGGGAAGGTAAGAACACTTATGAGATTATGGCAACATTGAGATGATGATGATATGTGGGGGGGGACGTGTTTCACTCCTGCAACAGTTATTTAGCCAAGAGTTGGACTCTGTTGAGAATTTCTGGAGGATATATGGACTTCGCGGGTCCCCCATGGTGTGTGCAGTCCATAGAATTTAGATGCCTATATACTGGAGATGGAAAGGTACTTGGCATATGCATTGCATCTATATCATACATACTTCATTGCATTGATTATATGTTGATGAACTAAGTGTTGATTTGGTATTTGATGACTTAGTTGATTTCTTGATATTGAGGAGTTAGAATTTATCATTAAGTACTTGAACACTGTTATTGAACTCTTCTGAAACTGAATAACTCTTAAAGTCTTATGTGAATAAGGTGGCTTGTTGATTTCGGCAAACTGTTACATGAATTATGTGACTTATTTGGGTTATTAAACTGTCTAGTATAGGATTTATTTGGTGTCAACGCGGTAGATATCTCTTTTTGCGTATCTTCCATTATTTCGGCCTATGATGCCTACAGAGGTACGTTTATGTACTCATACTACACCTGCTGCATTCTATTTGGATACAGATACAGCTCCGTCTGCCAGTTTAGGACTGTGTGGTGAGTCCGAGCAGGTTGATTCTAGTATTTAGCATGAGGATGCTACTTTTGGCATGCCTCGGGATGCTCATATCTCTATTTCTGTCTTTACTTGTTTCGAGAGACATGATTTGATTCTCACACTATGTTGTTCTGTATTTGACATTATGTTGCCTTTCATTCCAGACTTGTATTCATATTAGCGCTCTTGTATTGTTGACTAGATCTTTTGGGGGTTGTACTATGTTCCTTAGACGTATTTCCACTTTTATATTATGATCGATAGTTAATTAAGTATTTCTTTCTATTTCCGCATTTCTTTCTTATATCTTGTTGATTGAGATTGGGAGTGGTTCGCCTACCGGTGGGAAAGTGTAGGTGTCACCACGATTCTTAAAAAGGGTCGTGACAACATGCATTTTGTAATTCTAGAATGTTCAAAATTTTAAATATAACACTCCCCCTTAATTTTGAATTATCATTTTCATATTTTGCATCACTCCTGATGATTTTTGCATGATTTCCAGCATCTTCTTTATGTCACCTTCCAACTTTACCTTCACCAATAATTGTTACAAAGAACTAGGTTGGTGATTTGGTCATAACCTTCCACGTTCATAAATTATTGGTTATAACTTCAACGTTTCCAGCAATTCCTTCAAAATCGGCTCAAACTTAACATTCACATGCTACATGCAATTCATTCTCCATTTTCTCTAACTTTTGGCTTTTGAAAACACAAACTCACTGAAGACTACTCTCGTCTTCTCTTCCTATACTGTTAAGTCCTTTAAGACTTATATCTTCTCGATGGGTTATTCTTATCTTCATAAACCCGAAGAATTCACTCTTCAATGGAGATTGTCAGCTTCACCTTTACACCTTTCAGGATCAAACCAACACTATGATACCACTTTGTTGGAAATATAAGATGGGCCCTTGATAATATCAAGGACATGAAGAAGATGGAAGAGGGAAATAAATATTAATCTCAATCACATCATTCTTATGAACTCCACTCTTACATAATATCCTTACAAAGTGGACTTATATAGGTGTAATAAAGTCTTCTAGAATCACACCTATTAAGTACGTTCATACAGACACTTATATCTAACCACATTGATACCTTAAAAGTCATCTAGATAATACAAAAGACAATGAACTTAGATAACATTTAAACCATTATCCTAGGTATCCTAAATGTCATGGTTAACATCAAACATGCATCTTGTAATTTTAGAATATTCAAAACTATAGATCTAACATGTGGATGCGGGTGCGAGCCGGTGCCCTACTGAGGCATATGCGGGTGCGGGGCGGGGCCGTTTGATTTTTTAAGAAAAACAATCTTTGCGGGTAGCGGCACACTGCGGTTTTGAACATGTGCAGGGTTGAGCAGGTTTAGGCCTGTACAGGTGTGGAACGGGGCGGGGGCGAGGCGGTTTGATTTTTAATAAAAAAATATTTGCGGAAGCGGGTGTAGCATTCAGATATGTTATATGCCATTACAAAATAGTTTCAACTAGTGTAGTTTCTTTTTACCTTTTAAATTAGTTCAACCCGCTTTTTTTACAAATTCAGGGTTTAATAACTTGTTGCTCCCAAACGTACACACAATTATATGCGGTCGTACAAATAATATAGGATTTAAAGTTCTGATATCATACCATAGAGACTTATGATTAACTATTTACTAAATTAAACTAATTCTAATTATCTAAACAAGAAATAAAATCCAAAGTTATATTTATAAACTAACTAAAAATACAAGAAAACAAATAATGAACTTCAACCAAGAAAGATCATTTTTTTATCGGAGAAGAGATAGATCTAGGGCTATGAACACTAACAATCCAGTTGAGTCTTCCAATCGCTATACCTATTTTATTTCTTAGGTTACTAGTTGACGGGTTGATGTTAACTTTATGAGTATCTTCCGAATTGCTCACAAGGCTGTAGATGTTACTCTAATGCTTATATCCCTATAGTCATTAGAAAATAATAAGAACGCATTTAAATCTCCGTAATAAACTAAGTAAGGCTAAAGGGTATATTCCTATCCTCATTAGCGAAACAATTACTCGAAGAAGCTCTATTTATTCTTATTAGGCATGTGAATTCCCTATCCCTAGTTTAATTCGCACGCCACAGATAGTGTTTAATTATTGGCTAGATAATCAAACAATTAAGACCAAAAATAAATAAATAACCTAAACATGAAAAATCAATAGATATAAACGATAATCAAACGTCAACTTTCATGATAGCGTCAAAATCTTAGAACTAAAGAGTTTAGCTACACATAGATATGGAGGAAAAACAACAAATCATCCGAATAACAACGTAAAAACGAGTGTTACAAAGAATAAAAGGTAAAATCATGTAACACCAGCCTCCACGAAGGCTCCAAGCTCTCTCTAGGTTCAAAGTTCTAAACTCAGGGTCACAAGTTACCCCAGAGCTATGTAAAAATAATATCTTATAGACTATTTATAGTTGTAGAAAAAAATCGAGACAAAATAACCAAATCCAAAACTAATTAGGAGAATTTAGGCCTTGAAAATTTGTTGAGTGCGTCGCACCCAGCAACACAGCGGAAGTGGACGCGTCCATTACCACAACGTGATGTCCACACTTCAACTGTTGCATCTCATTCGGTTGCTTGCTGCCAGGTAAGTAACTCATTAATTTCATTTGTAATTTGCTTGGTAGTGCACTACTCATTAGGAAATCATTACAACATCATGATGTCTCATTGTTTATTTAATTTTCTCTTTTTGTAATTTCAACACATTTCATCAAATTTTGATCTAAATCTCTTCATATTCATACCGCTTTATTCCTACGTAGTAAAAATATAATATTAGCACAAATCACTATAATTAATACTCAATCGACGATTAAAAATAAAATGTATCCCATGAGGTCTAAGGAGACAGCTTATGTGAAGGTGAAGTGGAAGCATCGTCCTATTAAGGAGACGACTTGGGAGATAGAGTCCGACATGCAAAGAAGATATCCTGACTTATTTACTACTTTTGGTATGTTTCCCATGTTCGTTTCTCTCCATTCAAGGATGAACGTTTATTTAATTGGTATCTCATGTACTGACCTGTCTGGTTGTTTTTAGCTAAAGACCTTTACGGAGTTTGATTATTTGAGTAAAGGTTGACTTTTGAGTGTATGGGTTTATTTTCAGGTTCCGTCACTTTCGGTAGTTCCAGGAGGTCATTTTTGACTTATTCGAGTCATTGGTTCTCTTCCTGAGACAATCAAATGTATTTTGTGGCCTTATTTATGATATTAATTATTTTGGGCAATTCTTTAGAAAAGTATGTCTTAGCTCGGTTAAATGGGAAATCGAAGCACACGAGCGAGTTCGTAGCACTAGTTACTTTGGGGGAACATGTCTCGTTGTATCCGCGGGGTCTCGAGAGCGTTTCGGGTGTTTAGGGGAAGATTGAGTAAAATCCATAGTTATGGGTGTCTGGTGTACGCACCAGAGGGTGGGTTATCCGCTCCTGCGTGTTCGTCTCTACAGAGGTTAGCTCGCAGAAGCGGGGCTCAAGTGTTTGGTAAGGTTCTGTCTCAACGGAGGGTTTTCACGCAGCGGGGAATGCGCCTCTGCGGGGTTCGGTCCGCTTCTGCGCTGAGGCAAGCTGTCAAGTGACTGCGCCTCACCAAGTCCTTTTTCTACCGGCGCGGTGTCGCTCCGGCGGAGTCGATTTCGTTCGGGCGGAATCGCTGAATCTGGAAACCTAATAAATTCCCTAGGTCGAATCACTTTCCCAAAATATTTTTTTCCTCGGTTCTAAAGCTTTCAAAAGGGGATTCTTGAAGGTTGGGATTAGATTCTTCATTTGAGGTAAGGTTCTTCACTCTTTGTGGTTATATATCATGTTTTAAGTCTTTTAACGGTGGTATAGAAGGTATGTAAGTTGGGAAAGATGAGTTCTAATGTTCATATGAGATTAAGAGAGGTTGAATCTTTGATTTAAAGGTGTTTTATGGATTAGTTTATGTGAATACTGTGAATTAGTATGGGATTATGATAGAAGATCATGTTGTAGCATTTAATTTGACTATAGAAACCCTTTTTGAATTGGGGAAAGTCGAGGGTTTATAAATTGTGGTTGTTTCTTAATTGTGCAATTGAAGGTCAAAATGAGCTTAGGTTTCTAATTAACTTAAGATCACTTAGTATGTGTTTATGATTTTATGGGTAATAAAGTTTGGATCTTGATGATGTGGGCCCGGAGTTGGTTTTGGAAATCTTGATATGTTAAAGACTAAGTCCTTGCCCTATGTGTAAGCTTTAAATTAATGAATAGTATATGCATGTTAGAATTCGATTACCATGAGGTGCTTCGGAAGGGAAAGGCTTGCATGGAGGGTTGACAGTTTGAGGCTCATGTTCGGCCTAGAGAGGTAGGCTATGGTTTACTTTCACTAGACTCTGATAAAAGTACATAATAAATTATAAATATTGAGGGGTATTGGTTGTATTTGGGGGTCCCTCTCAAACGGTTGTGATGAACATTTGAGTGGGTATCGGTGTTGAACTGTGATGATGGGTGATTTTGGGAATCAACCTTAAGTTGCTTCTGACTGCTGATTGATTGGGCTTGTCGCCATTATGTGGGCTCATCACCATACTTGCTATTGTTGTGTTTATTCGTCACACATGCGTTCTATATGATATCTTGATTAGACTTGGACTACGTGCTGTAGAATTCTTGAAAGCATGTGATATTCATCTCTATACTTTGTTGCATCTCATTAAATCATGATTTCTTTCCTTGTATTGTCATTTGCATTTATACACTCATGGTTCTTATGATATTGCTTTCCAAGATACCGGGAAGGTAAGAACACTTATGATATTATGGCAACATTGAGATGATGATGATACGCGGGGCAACGAGGTGCATGCCTGCAACAGTTATTCATCCAAGAGCTGGACTCCGTTGAGAAATTCTGGAGGGTATATGGACTTCGCAGGTCCCCCATGGGTGTGCAGTCCATAAAATTAGGACGCCTGTTTATGGTAGATGGAAAGGTACCTGGCATATGCATTACATCCATATCATACATATTTCATTGCATTGATTATCTGTTGATGAACTAAGTGTTGGTTTGGTATTTGATGACTTGGTTGATTTCTTTATATTGAGGAGTTAGAATTGATCGTTAAGTACTTGAACATTGTTATTGAACTCTTCAGGAACTAAATAACTCTTTTGAATATGAAGTCTTATGTGAATAAGGTGGCTTGTTGATTTCAGCGAACTGTTACAAGAACTACATGACTTATTTGGGTTATTAAACTGTTTAGTATAGGATTTATTTGGTGTCAACTCGGTATTTATCTCTTTTTGCGTATGTTCCGTCGTTGTCGGCCTATGATACCTACGAGGGTACGTTTGTGTACTCATACTACACTTGTTGCATTCGATTTGGATGCAGATATAGCTCAATCACATCATTCTTATGAACTCCACTCTTACATAATGTTAAATAAGGCAATATACACACAATATACATGTGTATATTGCCTTATTAAAGCCTCGGATTATGCCCAGATTGGGCTCCCGATTTTGGTATGGAAAATAGAGTTTGTTATGGTAAATAGACAAGGTAAGAATATTGTATATTAGGAAAATATATGTGTAGTTTATTGTAATGTATTTGTTACCTAGATTAGGATTATACACTACCATAATTGTAGAGTTAGAATTATGGTAGAATAAGATATTAGGAATAGGATTCTCCTATTTTGTAACTTGTAAATATACCTATTCAATTAATGAAAATAATCAAGGGGATTATTTCTTTCATGGTATCAAGAGACTAGGTTTTACAAAAAAAATTCTCTCTCAAATTTTTGACCCTTCTCGGCCGAAACCTACCCTCCCCCCTCGGATTTCGCTTCCGACATTAGTCTTCCGCTCTCAAAATCTCTCTTACTTTTCCGAAATTTCCCCTCCTTTGTTCTTTCAATATGTCTAAGAACAATTATCATCCTGCCCTCATGGTTTCTAACGTCAAGAACAGTATCCCTATTGTACTTGAGATGGAAAATGTCCAATATGTGACGTGGGCGGAGTTGTTTACAATTCACGCTATCTCCCATCAAGTTATTCATCACATCATTCCTCCCGCTACACATCTTCCCGCGGAGGATCCTCAGTTATGGATTACTCTTGATGCCACCGTTCTCCAGTAGATCTACTCCACTATTTCGGTTGACCTTCTACAGACGATTATTGTGCCGGATACCACGGCTATGGCTGTCTGGAATAGATTGCGTGACATATTCCAAGATAACCAACATTCACTTGTCGTCACACTCGAGTAGGAATTCTCTCTAGTTCGAATGGATGAATTTCCAAACGTTTCTGCATATTGCAAGAAACTCAAGGAGTTGGCGGATCAACTCCTTAATGTTGGCGCACCTATAACAAATAATCGACTGGTTCTACAATTGGTTGCCGGCCTTTCGGAGGCCTATAATGGCGTTGGAACCCTCCTTCGTCAAAGCAACCCTCTTCCCGACTTTTATCAAGCCCGCTCCATGCTTACTTTGGAAGAAGCCGGTTTGGCTAAAAAGGCAGCTACCGGCACAAGCCCCGTCGTCATGATGGCGTCCTCCCCAAGTTCTTCGGGTTTTGTTCAAAATTCAGGCCAAAACCGTACCCATAGTGGCAGCAAAAATAATCGCAAGAATAATAACAAAAATCGCGGGGGTAAACGTGGCGGTTCCGGTGGCGGTTCTGGCGGTCAGCAAGTGGGCAGTGGGCCCCATCCAGTGAACAGTGGCCCACCGCCTCCCTGGTCTCAACAGTGAGGCCCATGGCAGTGGGGATGGGGCAGTAGGCCGTGGTCCAGCAGCCCCTACTACCTAGTAAATTCCAGCAGCCATTGGGCTGGCCAACAATTCAGGTCCAGCAGCGCCAGTTCCATCGGCTACGGCCCATTTCAGTCACATCCGGGAATACTTGGGCCCCGACCTCCACAAGCCCATCATACAGCAGGCCCCACTCAGACCGATATCGAGGCCCCGATGCACACATTGGGTTTAACTCAACCGAACCCAAATTGGTATATGGACACCGATGCCACTACTCACATGACTTCCGATTTAGGTACTCTCTCATCTTATTCCAATTTGAGCACCCCTCGGGGGATAATTATTGGTAATGGCAATTCTATTCCAATTCTAGGGTATGGTCAGAAAACGTTGTCTCCCCCCAATCCACCCCTTATCTTGAAAAATACTTTACATGCCCCCAAATTGATTAAAAATTTAGTGTCTGTCCGAAAGTTTCACCACTGACAATTCTGTTTCTGTTGAATTTGATCCTTTTGGTTTCTCTGTGAAGGATTTCAAGACGGGGAGTCATCTCATGAGGTGTGATAGTAGGGGCATCTTTATCCTATCATGCCCGGTTTCAGTCCATCGAGTCAAGCCTGGCCGTCAGCTTTTGCAGCCATTTCTCCATCCGTTTGGCATGTCCGCCTTGGTCATCCGGGCTCCTCTATTTTATCAGTTTTAGATAAAAATTGCTTCATCTCTTGTAAGGGTACGAGTCGTACTCAAATTTGTCAATCTTGTTCGTTAGGGAAAAGTGTTAAATTGCCATTTGTGGACTCAAATTCTCATACTTCACAACCTTTTGATATTATCCATAGCGACTTATGGACGTCTCCTGTTCTAAGTTCGTTAGGTCATCAATATTATGTTCTGTTTTTGGATGATTCTTCTAAATTTTTGTGGACGTTTCCAATTGCCAATAAATCTCAGGTGTTTTCTGTCTTCATAAAATTTAGAGCATTTATTAGAACACAATTCGAAAGAGAAATAAAAAATATTCAGTGTGATAATGGGAAAGAGTATGACAATAGGGTGTTTCGGGAGTTCTGTGATAATCATGGGATAAATTTTCGGTTTTCGTGCCCTCATACATCTTCTCAAAATGGGAAAACCGAACGCAAAATTCGTTCCATAAATAACATTTTCCGCACTCTCTTACTTCATGCATCCGTGCCCCGTATTTTTGGCATCATGCTCTGCAAATGGCAACATATCTCCTTAACATAATTTTGTCCAAAGGTCTGACATATTCTTCCCCCCTCCAAATCCTATATAATAAGAACCCTTCTTATTCTCATCTTAGGATTTTTGGGTGCTTGTGTTATCCGTTATTCCCATCCACCATAATTAACAAACTTTAGGCTCGGTCTACCCCGTGTGTATTTTTGGTTATCCGTCTAATCATCGTGGTTATAAATGCTTTGATTTATCCTCCAAGAAAATCATAATTAATCGCCATGTCATTTTTGATGAAACCTAATTTCCTTTTACGAAAGTTCATACTCCCGAGCCTAGGTCGTATAATTTTTTGGATGACCAAATATCCCTGTATATTATTCGGAATTTTTCGGACATCTTCCGCACCCAAAACTCTCCGACGGGCCCACTGCCCGCTGGCCCCACAATCCCGTGCCCAATTTCAGCCACTGGAACAGTTCCAGCATTTGGGCCAGTCCAGCCCAATTCTGGAACTGGTCCAGTTCACACCCCAGATTCTCGATTTGGGCCAGCAGATCCACTACCTGCTGGCCAGTCCGTCCCGAGCCCAGCAAATTCCCAAAATTCACTAAATTCTTCCTCGAGTCATAGACCGGTCACTCGTAGCCAACGGGGTATTTTTACACCTAAAAGATATTTTAATTTACATTCTAATGTCTCTAAATCCCCCTTGCCCCGTAATCCTGTGTCCGCCTTAAATGACCCTAATTGGAAAATTGCTATGACTGATGAATATAATGCTCTTATTGATAATAAGACGTGGGAGTTGGTGCCCCGTCCATATGGTATTAATGTTATCATGTCTATGTGGATTTTTGCTCGTAAGGAGAATTCAGATGGTTCATTTACTCGACATAAGGCATGGCTTGTGGGGGATGGTAAGACTCAGCAGGTTCGGATAGATTGTGGGGAGACATTTAGCCCGGTGGTCAAACCGGCTACTATTCGCAATGTGCTTAGCTTGGCTCTTTCAAAGACTTGGCCTACTCATCAGTTGGATGTCAAGAATGCTTTCCTATATGGTGATCTCAAGAAAATAGTCTATATGCATTAGCCATTGGGTTTCAGGGATCCCAACCGTCCTCATCATGTCTGTTTGTTGAAGAAGTCATTATATGGGCTTAAGCAGTCTCTACGGGCCTGATATACGAGGTTTGCTGACATTGTTTCGACTATTGGGTTCACTCACAGCAGGTCAGATAATTCCTTGTTCATCTACCGTCGTGGTTCGTCCTTGGCCTACATTCTGTTGTATGTGGATGATATCATTTTGACTGCTTCTTCTGATGCCTTGCGCCAGTCTATCATGGCCATGCTCAGTTCTGAGTTTGCTATGAAATACTTAGGGCCCTTGAGTTACTTTTTGGGGATTGCCGTCAAACTTCACTCAGGTGGTTTGTTTTGTCCCAACGAAAGTATGCAGCTGAGATCATCGAGAGGGCTGGGATGTCATCCTGTAAGTCCACATCCACTCCAGTTGATGCAAAACCCAAGCTTAGTGCCGCGGCAGGTGCACCATACGAGGACCCAACCCGCTATCGCAGTCTTGCAGGGGCCCTCCAGTATCTTACATTTACCAGACCAGATATTACGTATGTTGTTCAGCAGGTGTGTTTATTCATGCATGATCCCAGAGTTGAGCACATGAATGCAATCAAACGCATCATTCGTTATATTCAGGGGATGCTGGACTATGGTTTGCACTTGTATCCGGCATCTACATCCACACTTGTCTCATACACAGATGCGGATTGGGGTGGTTGCCCGGACACTAGACGGTCTACGTCAGGATATTGTATGTTCCTTGGCAACAACTTGGTCTCCTGGTCTGCAAAGCGCCAGGCGACTCTATCCCGCTCGAGTGGAGAGGCAGAATATCGAGGGGTAGGTAATGTGGTCTCAGAATCATGTTGGTTACGTAATTTGCTGTTAGAGCTTCATTGCCCCATTCAGAAGGCAACCTTAGTATATTGTGATAATGTTAGTGCCATCTACCTCTTAGGTAATCCGGTTCAGCACTAACGCACTAAGCATATCGAAATGGACATTCACTTTGTCCGTGAAAAGGTTGCTCGGGGGTAGGTACGCGTATGTCATGTCCTGTCAAGATATCAAGTTGCAGACATATTTACAAAGGGTCTTCCCTCGGTACTCTTTGAAGATTTTAGGGACAGTCTCAGCGTTCGAAGACCGCCCTCTATGACTGCGGGGGTGTGTTAAATAAGGCAATATACACACAATATACATGTGTATATTGCCTTATTAAAGCCTCGGATTATGCCCAGATTGGGCTCCCGATTTTGGTATGGAAAATAGAGTTTGTTATAGTAAATAGACAAGGTAAGAATATTGTATATTAGGAAAATATGTGTAGTTTTTTGTAATGTATTTGTTACCTAGATTAGGATTATACACTACCATAATTGTAGAGTTAGAATTATGGTAGAATAAGATTTTAGGAATCGGATTCTCCTATTTTGTAACTTGTATATATACCTATTCAATTAATGAAAATAATCAAGGGGATTATTTCTTTCACATAATATCCTTACAAAGTGGACTTATGTAGGTGTAATAAAGTCTTCTAGAATTACACCTATTAAGTACGTTCATGCAAACACTTAAATCTAACCACATTGATATCTTAAAAGTCATCTAGATATTACAAAAGACAACGAACTTAGATAACATTTAAACCATTAACCTAGGTATCCTAAATGCCATGGTTAACACCAAACATGCATCTTGTAATTTTAGAATGTTCAAAATTATAGATCTGACATTCAGGTGCGGGTGCGAGCTGGTGCCCTTTTGAGGCCTATGCGGGTTCGGGTGCGGGTTCGGGTGCGGGGACGGGGCAGTTTCATTTTTTAAGAAAAGAATCTTTGTGGGTAGCGGTACAGTGCGGGTTTGAACATGTGCAGGGTTGAGTGGGTTTAGGCATGTACATGGGTGGAACGGGGCGGGGCAGTTTGATTTTTGAGAAAAAAATCTTTGCGGAGGTGGGTGCAGCATTCAGTTATGTTATCTGCCACTACAAAATAGTTTCAACTAGTGTAGTTTCTTTTTACCTTTTAAATTAGTCCAACACACGTTTTTTACAAATTCAGTGTTTAATAACTTGTTGCTTCCAAACACACACACAAATATATGCGGTCGTACAAGTAATATATGATTTAAAGTTCTGATATCGTACCCACAGGGACTTATGATTAACTATTTACTAAATTAAACTAATTCTAATTATCTAAACAAGTAAAATCCAAAGTTATATTTATAAACTAACTAAAAATACAAGAAAATAAATAAGGAACTTCAACCAAGAAAGATCAATTTTTTATCGGAGAAGAGATAGATCTTGGGCTATGACCACTAACAATTCAGTTTAGTCTTCTAATTGCTATACCTATTTTATTTCTGGGTTACTAGTTGACGGGTTGATGTTAACTTTATGAGTATCTTCCGAATGGCTCGCCGGCTTGTAGATGTTACTCTAATGCCTATATCCCTATAGTCATTAGAAAATAATAAGAACGTATTTAAATCTCCGTAATCAACTAAGCAATGCTAAAGGGTATATTCCTATCCTCATTAGCGAATCGATTACTCGAACAAGCTCTATTTATTTTTATTACACATGCAAATTCTCTATTTCTAGTACAATTCACACTCCACAGGTAGTGTCTAATTATTGGTCAGATAATCAAACAATTAAGACCAAAAATAAATAAATAACCCAAAGATGCAAAACTAATAGATATAAACGATAATCAAACGTCAACTTTCATGATAGCGTCAAAACCTTAAACTAAAGAGTTGAGCTCTATATAGACATGGAGTAAAAACAACAAATCATCCGAATAAAAACGTAAAAACGAGTATTACAAAGAAGAAAAAAGTAAAACCATGTAACTCCGGACTCCACGACGGTTCCAAGCTCTCTCTAGGTTCAAAATTCTAAACTCAGGTCACAAGTTATCTTCCAGAGCTATGTAAAAACCATATCTTATAGACTATTTATAGGTGTAGGAAAAAACACAGACAAAATAACCAAAGTCCAAAACTAATTGGGAGAATTTGGGCCTCTAAAACAGCGGAAGTGGACGCGTCCAGTACCACAACGTGATGTCCACACTTCAACTGTTGTATCTCATTCGGTTGCTTGCTGCCAGGTAAGTAACTCATTAATTTCATTTGTAGTTTGCTTGCTAGTGCACTACTCATTAGGAAATCATTACAACATCATGATGTCTCCTTGTTTATATCATTTTCTCTTTTTATAATTTCAACACATTTCATCAAATTTTGGTCAAAATCTCTTTATATTCGTACCGCTTTATTCTTATATAGTAAAAATATAATATTAGCACAAACCACTATAATCAATACTCAGACGATGATTAAAATACAAAAATATGAGGAATAAATAAATAAATATATGCATTTTAGACCGAACATCACCACTCACACTTAAACTCTTGCTCGTCCTCGAGTAAGCATTAAAACCTCACTTAATAAATCAAGCCTAGGAAAACCACCGTTTTGATTTATATCAACAATTAAGCCCTATTGCAACTCAAAACATCAAGTACACTTCCCGATCATTATGCAAGATATACAAGTTAACACAATCAAACAACAAATTTCTAACCTCCTAACCTCTGAGACGGACTCTAACTTATCAAATTTAAGCGCGCTCACCTACTCTGCCAAAGAACCTAATAACATCATCTATCTAGCATGAAACAAGTGATCTCATAAGAAGAAATAGTCCACACACTTAAATCAAAAAATCGAATGTAATTAAAGGACTTAGCATCAAAGCACAACTCTCGCACTCACAATGAAATTCACATGTATGCACAAAGAACAATAAGACTTCCCATTATGTACATCTCTACTAATTAAGTGTGCTCGAATAAAATCAAATAGGACTTTAACGGGTTGTAATGTTGGCTAGGGGACGGGTAGAAAAACTATATGATAGTGACTTACACTTCCCTAAGCACTTTGCACTTTTAGACTTCATCACCCATTATTTTATACTCTTAATTTTGTTTTGCAACCCTCACTTAATCAATTACTTCACAAGTATTTCCCTCATATCAAGAACGTCTCAATCATTTTTTTTTCAAAGCAATTTTTCATTTTTTTCATATCACATTCTTTCTAAGAGGGCCTTTTCATCAATTTGCAGCTATCATTGGTCACCTTTTACACCCGACCATCTCTTTCTTCAAATTTATCAATTAATATCACAGTCTATGCTACAGTGCTCAATGAAGCAGGGTGTAAAAATTAGGGATTCAACAAATGGGTCAAGGCAAAAATACGGCTTCCAAACAAAAGGTTATAGGCTCAAAGGGCTAACTAGTCGTAACAATTTCTGAAAAGGCTAAAATTCACAAGACATATCAAAGAAAACATGTCATCATCTTCTAAACAGATCAACAATTTTTATTTCGCTTCAATAATATGCAGGGCAAGTTCTAGACTAAGATGCAAAATATGGAATATATGTTGAAATTCCTCACCACACATGGCACAAGTATCAGTCAAGATGGACCAATTCTACTCTATGACAGACATGATCATAACAAACTACAAAATAAGAATAAGCTATATACAAAGTCACAATTCTGAGCCTAGATATCAGAAAGTCTGCTATTCTATTTCATTACTCAAGCACTCACATGAAAGTACTATTCAATCTCAGGCCTAAATATGCTAGTATCAAACAAGTCACGAAGATTTTTCTTCTCCCTCTTTAATACTCCTAAAAAATTTAATCCTAAATTAAAAAAAAAAACGGTTCAAACACCCCCCTCAAAAAAGAACCGAGGTCATAAGAAAACCCAAGGGGGCGGGTGATGTATGCCACTAATTAAGAAGCTACAAAAGAAAATAAAAGAAACAAAATTCTTTTTTGAAATTTTCCATTTTTGTAAGACTGTAAGACCCAAAACTATATAAAAAAATCCTATGGCATATTTGGCATCACCCTTAACCTCAAATTTTACAATACACATGGACGTATTTCCCACCCCACAGTTAAGACATGCAGTGCCCTCAATGCATCTACAAGCAAAATAAAAAAAAACTCGGTAAGAAATACTCCCTGAGGCCCTCTATGGCCTATCTAATAGCATAATCCTCAACATTAAGGGTCGGGATGATCTCATATTTAAGCTCAAACATGCTCCTTAGATTCAACATCGAGTACTCAAACTTTCTCTAATCTGAAAAATAAAAACAAATCAAAATAAAACGTGACACTATAAAATAAAAATAAAATAAACATAAAAAAATAAGGTGGGTTGCCTCCCAACAAGCGATTGATTTAACATCGCGGCACGACGCCATCACTTTCACAACTTTTTCTTCCACTTTGAGGATATACATTGTGCCCCTAATTATGCATCAAAGTTTCTGTCACGTTCATGGGGCGGTGGTGTGAAAATAAGGGAACCAAGCAATAGATATCACATCATTCACTTATTAGACCTTAAGTGAGAAATGTTGTTTTGTCTTTTTGGTGTGGCAAATTTTAGAATGTATGAGTCTTGTTCCTCTCCTCATCTATGCACTTATCCAAAGACTTGGAAGGCTCGATTTCTATGTCGCCAACCAAACATAATGTAGAAAAATGTGTAGAATGAGGACCAACATGCCCCAACTTCAAAACTGCATTATTTTTACATCCTCAATAATATATACTCCTTCAGCCTCGGCATCATCATCAACAAAAATATGGTCTAATGATTGGTATTCTCGTTTTAGCTCCTCAATTTGGCCTAGAAGATATATTTTTCAACTTCACACAACTCATCACTAAATTTTTGGACGTAAAACGCATCAACCTTTGCACTCAAATCTGCATCCAAGTTGCACACAATCAAGTCAAATCTATCAATTTCTTTGCAAAATTAACTCTCTCCTTAGACAAATTATTGACCATCATTGTTAGAAAATAACATCGTTTCGCATATTCCCTTAATCGATCATATTCGTCACAATACCAACCCTTACTCCCATATTCAAATTCAGACTTCCAAGATATCAGGTCATGACAAGACCAAAAATACGTGCCATGAGAGTTTTCCTTCAACGAAGCGTCTTCATAAATAACCTTATCTCCGTATATTTCATCCTCATATGTTGTTAAAATCAAGAGGGGTGGAAATTTAGAGAGAAGAAAAGTAATTGGATAATTCTTCTATTGATTTTCCTTCTTCACAATGACCTCCTTATATAGAGGTAAGTTCTTACTTTCCTTAGTCTAATAAGGAAACCCTATTTTTTTTATAAAACTACCATAATTACAATTTACCAAATATATGTAGACTAGGATTCTACCATAAAACTACTAGAGTTATACTAGATTTTCAATCCGGGTCCAGTCTAGATTTGTCCATCAATACCCCCCCCCCACCCACCCTCCACCTCAAGTTGGAGCATGGGGATCTCGAATACCCAACTTTCCAAGAATATATTCATATTGTGATTTATCCAAAGTCTTTGTAAACATGTCGGCCAATTGCTCATTAGTTGATACATAACTCGGAAGTATTATATCAAATTGGAGTGTGTGCCATACACAGTTACAATCAACTTCAATATGTTTAGTCAGTTTGTGAAACACCGGATTTCGTGAAATATACAACGCTTCTTGATTATCACAATATATTCTTACCTGAGATTTATCTTCGATGCCCAACCTATGTAGGATTTCCTTCAACTATTTCAATTCACAAACCATTATTACTATTGAACGGTATTCTGCCTCTACCGAAGAGAGAGAGAGAGACAATGTGTTGCTTCTTAATTTTCCATGATGCCGGTGAATTTCCGAGAGAGATAAACCATCCGATGAGCAATTTTCGGGTCAATAGACATCCAGCCCAGTCTGCATCACACCACCCATATAACCGGAGAACACAATCCTTCCTTAAAAAATTCCTTACCCAGGGTTCTTCTTCAAGTATCTTACCACTAGGAAAGCGGCTCTCCAGTGCGCTTCCTTTGGTTGGTGCATGAGTTGGGACAAAACAGGCACATAATAGGACAACTCCGGCCACGTAAAATTGAGGTATATCAATCTACTGACCAAATGTCGGTATGGCTCTGGATCTTCTAAATTAGCCCCTTTGTCAAATGCCGAATTGTGATTATGTTCCATGGGAGTATTAATCGATTTTTCTCCCCGTAGCCCAGACTCAAATATTATATCCAATGCATATTTTCATTGACAAAGGAATAACCAGATTGGTCCACGCAAAACTTCAACCCCTATAAAATACTTTAGGGGGCCCAAATCCTTCATGTGAAAATAGGCTCGGAGAGTCTTTAAACCATGAAATGGCACCATGGTCATTCTCTGAGATAATCAAGTCATCCACATAAACTAAGACGTTAAGTTGTATACTTTCCCGGTGCATTGTGAAGAGAGAATAATTGAAGTATGACTATTTGAACCCATATTTTATCAAGGCACTTGATAATTTGGCAAACCATCACTGTGAGGCTTATTTTAACCCATAAAAAGATTTTTGGAGTTGACACTTGCCCCGGACCAGACACATGGAATCCCGGTGGTAATTTCATATAAACTTCTTCTGCCAGTTCGTCGTGCAAGAAGGAGTTATGAACATCAATTTGATGCAACTCCCAATTTCGAGAGGCTACTACCACAAAAAAGGTCTGAACAGTCACTATCTTCGCAACCAGAATAAATATTTCATTGTAGTCAATACCTTCCTTCTGCTTATTACCGAATATAACCAATCAAGCTTTATATCATTCAATTATGTTGTCTGAGTGTTTTCTTATCCGGCGGCAATATTTCCAATGTTCATGTGCCATTGTCCTATAATGCTTGGATTTCTTGTTGCGTGACTTTTCTCCCACATTCCTTTTTCATGGCCTCCGAGAAGGATTTTGATTCAATTCCTGTGGTAATTACTGCAAGGAAGTTTTAGTGTTGTAATGAAAAATTATCACGGGATATATAGTGAGCTAAAGGATAAGGCGCACCTGAGGGTTGCTGAGGATCGAGCAAACTTGTTGATGGACTTTCTTTCTGGAATGTTTCAGTAACGTAGTCACGTAATCGAAATGAGTCATGCTTCTGACATTTACCCCGACTGAATTGTTCCTCCGGTGGCTTTTCATTGGTCCGGGTACCTTCTGTCTATATTTCTTCCACATTTTCATTGTTCGGACTAGCATATGTCCGATCTAATTGTTATTGATCCGTAGGTTCGGTATCTGGTGTCTATATTTCTTCTATTTGAGTTTTTTCCGTACATACATTATTTGTCTGTTCTTCTTCAAAATCTTGTTGATTCCTTTCTTCCTTTGTTTCATTTGGGATCATTTCTATGTTGTCAACCAAGTTACATATTCCTATGGAAAAAGGGAACTTAGTATCGTAGAAGTCCACATCTCTTGAGATTAAATATTCATCATTTTCTAAATCATACAATCTCTAACCTTTCTGTTCATAGAGGTATCCCAAGAAGACAGACTTACGACTCAAACTTGTCTCGTGTTCTTCCCTTCGTGTGTGCATAGTATAGTGATCCTAGAACTCTTAAGTGATCATAATGAGGCGCTTCTTTGTATAAAATTTCATAGGGGGTTTTCCCATTCAAAACCAAAGATGGTGTTCTATTGATCAAGTTTCCCATAGTCAAAATACATTCTCCCTAGAATCTGATTGGAAGATGACCCTGAAATCTTAATGCTCACGCCACATTAAGAGTGTGACAGTATTTTCTTTCAACTCTTGCATTCTGTTGTAGCGTCCCTGTGCAAGAAGTTATCACTCAGTTTCGTTATCACTTCTAACAATTTTAACATTCTTACCAAAATGTCTATCCACCAGTGCGAAGAAATTTTACAAGGTTTGGGACACTTATTTATTATCAACTAAAAGAAAAATTCATATGGCTCGCGACCGATCATCCACAATAGTTAAGAAATACAAAGCACCATAAGAAGAATGTGTTCTATATGGCCCCAATAAATCACAATGAATCATATTAAAGATATTGGAAGCTATATTATCACTCGAATAAAAAAACTTCTTGTTTGTTTTGACCTTTAGCATACATCACATTCTTTATCTGAACCAACACTACTTTATTTTAAACCTAACACCATAATAGACTTTGTCACTTGTGCAGAAGGATGACGTAACTATTTGTGCCAAATATCGAACTAATCAACTGCCTCTGCTGTCATAGCTCGTATCCGCGACACATTTTGGAAATAGTAAAGTCGACCTTGTCACTCACCCATGCCAAGCAGCTTCCTCATGGTGGGGTCCTATATAGCACACATAGTTTTGTTAAAATTTACATCACAATCTAAATAATCAACAAGTTTAAATACATAAATTAAATTGCAAGTCTGGAACATAGAGGACATACTTTAACTAAATCCTATTATTTAGCATGGTCGTTCCTTCATTCGTGGCAACCAAGCTACTTCCATCCGGAATCCCAACTAGACACTCAGGAATATCCCGTTGATCGCTTAGTTTCTCTGGATTACCTGTCACGTGATTTGTAGCTTCGGAGTCAATAATCCAGGATGAGTTTTTGGTCTCACTATCCATCTTTCCATTCAGATTTATTACTTGTGAATTCAACACATGAATCACCATTTTCCGAATCTCCTCGCTCATATTGTGAGGTCATATTCCCCCCTGTGTTCATTCAGTCTATCTCCGCCTTTATGTCAATGATAACAACAGTGTTATCCCGGTAGTTTCCTATTACGCGATCGGATCCTGGACCTCCCTTCTACTGTTGTTGTTGTCCTCGTCCTCTTCCTTCGGATATTTCGTCTCTTTTTTTGTTTCCCGGCCACCATTCTGGATACCTAATAAGTTGAAAACATCCTTCCACAATATGTCTGGATCTCTTGTAATGTGTGAAAAATTTACCATCATTCTTCCCTTCATCTTGATCATGGTAAGGATTTCTTTCTTGTACGGAAAAGGCCATGGTTTCACTCCATTCCTCCATTTTTCGTGTGAGTCATCTCACCCGCTCTTCCTACACTAGCTTCAAATAGACTTTATTTAATGATGGCAACGGTTCCTGGTCCAGTATGTTCGATCTCACCATTCCATATATTGCCTCATCCAATCCTATGAGGAAAAGATGCATTTTTTCTTCTTCTCTTTTGGTTTCCAAGATCATCCCCAGATTGCACGTGCACTTTCCGCATTTACAAGTCAGAATCTGTTCATAGTTTGCCAATTCTTTCCATAGCTTATTTAATTTTTCATAGTAATCCACTATGGTCTTTCCCTTCTGCTTGCACTCCGTAAGTTCTGTCTTCAGTTGTTGCATCCGAGGTCCGTTGATAACGGTGAACCGTTCCCGGATGCTTATCCATAATTCTTCTGCTTCCTCTTTATGCATTTTGAGCTAACCATTGGTTCGATGGTTTTGCGAATCCACAACACCAATAAAGAGTTTATGGTCCACCAATCTTCTAAGTTCGGTGACTCTTCACCCGACTTTTTGATCGTACCATCAACGAAGCCGAATTTCTCCCTTGCTCTTAAGGTCATCCTCATGGATCGAGCTCATTCTTCATAATTCTCTCCCTTCAGTTGGACTTGTATCACCATAATTTTGGGATTCTCGTTTAACGTAATGTCATACGAAGAGATTATTTTTCTTTGGATTTTGTGTTCTTCACCGGCGATTCTTTTATTTTTATCGCCGATTTCTCCGTCCTCTGCCATTATTTATGGTTTTTATGTTCTTTTAACGAAGCTCTGATACCATGTTAAAATCAAGAGGAGATGAAAATTTAGAAAGAAGAAAATTAATGGGAGAATTCTTCTCTTGCTTTTCATTCATCATAATGACCTCCTTATATAGAGGTAAGTTCTTCATTTTTCTAGTCTAACAAGAAAACCATATTCTAATAAAACTACCATCATTACAATTTATCAAATATATTTAGACTAGAATTTTACCATAAAACTATTAGAGTTAGACTAGGTTTCCAATTCAGGTTCGGACTAGGTTCGTCCGTCAATATATGTCATGCTGAGAGAAAGATCGGATATTTATCTAATCTAGAAAAACAGTTATTTTTAAGTCCCCAACAACGATGCCAAAAATAATAGCTCTCAAACGCATACGCAAGTATACGCAGTCGTACAAGTAATATATGATTGAAGTCCAGATATCGTACCACAGGGACTTATGATTAACTATTTACTAAATTAAACGATCTTAATTATCTATACAAGAAATAAAATCCAAAGTTATTTTTATAAACTAACTAAAAATAAAAGAAAACAAATTACGAACTTCAACCAAGAAAGATCGGATATTTATCTGAGAAGAGATAGATCTAGGGCTATGACCACTAGCAATCCAGTCGAGTCTTCCAATCGTTATACCTATTTTATTTTCTGGGTTAGTAGTTAACGGGTTGATGTTAACTTTATGAGTATCTCTCAAATTTCTCACAAGACTGTAGATGTTACTCTAACGTCTATATCTCTATGATCGCTAGAAAATTACAAGAACGAATTTAAATCTTCGAACTAACTAAGCAAAGCTAAAGGGTATATCTATATCCTCATTAGCGAAACGTATTCTTACAAACAAGCTCTATTTATTCTTATTACGTACGTGAATTCCCTTTCTCAAGTTCAATTCACGCACCACAGATAGTGTTCAACTATTGGCTAGATAATCAAACAATTAAGCATAAGAATAAATAAATAAAAAACTTCAGAACTAAAGAGTTTAGCTACATATAGACATGGAGGAAAAACAACAAATGATCGGAATAAAATATAAAAACGAGTATTACAGAGAAGAAAAGGTAAAATCCTATAACTCCGGCCTCCATGACGACTCCAAGATCTCTCTAGGTCTAAAGTTCTAAACTCACATATTATCCTCCAGAACTATGTAAAATCCTTGTCTTATAGACTATTTATAGGTGTAGGAAAAAATTGAGACGAAATAACCAAGTCCAAAACTAATTGGGAAAATTTGGGCCTCGAAAATTTGTTGTGTGTGTCGCACCCAGCACCACAGCTGAAGTGGACACATCCAGTACCACAACGTGATATCCACACTTCAACTGTTGCATCTCATTTGGTTGCTTGCTTCCAGGTAAGTAACTCATTAATTTCAATTGTAATTTTCTTGCTATTGCACTAATTAGGAAATCATTACAATATCATGATGTCTCCTTGTTTATTTAACTTCCCCTTTTGTAATTTCAACACATTTCATCAAATTTTGATACAAATTTTTTATCTTCATACCGCTTTATTCCTACACAATAAAAGTATAATATTAACACAAATCACTATAATTAATACTCAAACAACAATTAAAAATACTAAAATGTGAGGCAAATAATAAATAAATATATGCATTTTAGGTCGAACATCACCTGTACTATTATACTTTCATTGTTTTAAAAAAGGGTATGAGGTGGGCTATTTTACACGAGGCGAGGCGTAAGCTCCATGGATCCTTAAAGTTTTTATTTATAATATAGTAAAATAGTATAATAATATAAAAATGATAAAATAGACACTAATAGTTTAAAAAAATTAAAAACGTGATTTTAAAGAAACTCATAGAAAACAAAACTTCTAACATGATTTTACAAGTATAAATAATGCAATGATATAAAAACTATTATGAGATGAAAATCAACTTTAACATTTTAAGTTTCAGACAATAAAAGATTTACAATTTCTTGAAATATTACTCTCATATTATGCAATTTACCTCCCTAAAAAAATATTCAATAAAATTTAGTAATATTACAATTAAAACATCACTCCTTCGTGAATAAAAATAAAATTTCTTTCAAATAGCGAAATAAATATGATGATTTTGAGACATAGTACGAAAACATGAAGACCAATGAGAAGTGGAGATTTTAAATTAGTTTATGTATTTCTCAAAAAAAATGTTAGGTGATATTCACTCTCACTGTGTTCTCATATTGTAAATAAGTTATACTATGACTTGTTATTTGAGCTACTCTCAATCTTCTTATTTCTATAGATGGAAAAAACTATTACTCATCATTCATTATTAAGGAATTATGAGGATCAATAATGTTAACTAAGGACTTTGACACATAACTTGCGTAAAAACTGTAAGGCGAGCCCATTCATTGGATGTTAGGCGTGTTTAAGGCATAAAGACGGATGCTTAAGGTGTGAGCCTCATAGGCCGTGTTCCAAAGCGAGTCCCAAAATTGCCTTTAAAACACTAATACTTTCATGTGATTTGTTTCTTCTTCTTCTTTTGCCATTTTGAATAAAGAAAATTAATCACATCCTCACTTTAACTTCTTGCTCTTGTGTAATGAGTGCTCCTGCTAATTACATCCATCACTGTTGTTGGAGTTTTCCCTTTCCGAAAGGTAAAACGAAAATGTGACATTTGTCTGTTTTTTTTTTTTTTTTTTTTTGTATCATTGTGAAATGAGAAAACTTACATTGAATATTCGCGCCCTACTTTAAATCCTTAACAAAATGACATTCAAAATATCAAAAGGAAATTAAAATTACAAAACAAACAAGTTTACTCTACTTTGTGTAGAGCCCGCTTCTCTCTGCATCTCATCTCTATCTTTTCTTCATAACGGCAGTGACCTAACGGCTAATTGTTCCAATATTTTGCTCAATGAGCCTGTCGATCGGCATCTTTGCCCCTCCCCCTTCCCTATTACCTCCTTTCCACGCAGTGTTATAAAAGGTGTAGGCCTGTAGTGACACGTTTTATCTAATACATGGCGAGGCGTAAGTCCTTTGGATATTTAATTTTTAAATCTTATAAATTAATAAAATTAACCTATAAATAATAAAACATTATAGAAATTTATAAAATTAGAATATATATATATATATATATATATATATATGTGTGTGTGTGTGTGTGTGTTAACATATACACAAACATTACAATAGAATTATTCTTCTTACTTGGAAAAGTGAAAGATGTTTAACATTACACCTATAACAGTGTTGCTCCCAAACGAACACACAAGTATGCATAGTTGTACAAGTAATATAGGATTGAAGTCCAGATATCGTATCCACGGGGACTTATGATTAACCGTCAACTAAAATAAAAATGTTAGTTATCTAAACAAGAAATAAAATCCAACTGTATAATTATCAACTAACGAAAAATAAAAGAAAACAAATAGTAGTGAACTTCAATCAGAAAGAATGGATTTTTATCGGAGAAGAGAAAGATCTAGGGCTATGACCACTAACAATCCAGTTGAGTCTTTCAAATGTAAATCTATTGATTTTCCTGAGTTACTAGTTGACGGGTTGATATTAACTTTATGAGTATATCCCGAATTTCTCACAAGTCTATTCATGCTACTCTAACGCCTATATCCCTATGGTCATCAGAAAATAGCAAGAAGGCATTTAATTCTCCGTACTCAACTAAGCGAGGCTAAGGGATATATTCCTATCCTCAATAGCAACACAATCATCCTCAAGAGGATCACGAACAAGCTCTACTTATTCTTATTACGCACGAAATTCCCTTCCCCAAGTCCAATTAACGCGCCACAGATAGTGTTCGAATATTTCGTCAAATAATTAAGATAAAGAATAAATAAATAACTCAAAGATGAAAAAACAATAGATATAAATGATAATAAAACTGTATAATATTGTTCACCCATGTATGCTAACCTGGTTCATCCTAGTGGTGTTCGGTTAATTTTTCTGGTCTATGAGATGTTTCGAATAGGTTACACAGTGATGTCAACGATATGAGTTTGTGATCATCAGAAAAGGAAAATTTGTTGGCAGTAACACGGATGACCAGTATAGGTTTTGATGATTGACAAAGTAAATGAACAAGGCGAATGAACCAGGTCTGTGGACTTGTTCCATATCAGACACAGATGCGAGACAGAGTCAAATGGAACACATGCTTGAACCAGGTTCAAGAACGTGTTCCTGCTCAGAGTCCTACTGTGAGTAGAATTTGTGGTTTATGGTAAGGACTTGGCGTACAAGGCTGCATGATTTCATGCCATACTTATCGAGATACTTCAAAAGTCCTACAAGGAAACTGAAGCTGCGTTAACATGCAAGAATCTCAAACCAACTCAAACCCTATTTTCCATGATGGGCGGCATCATGTAGGGTTTAGGGTCAACCGACTTGTTGAAGATCAAAAGCTATATATATCAAAGTCTTGCCGTGAAGAATGTTACGCACTAACAAAGAGAGAAAATTATAATATTGAGCAAACTCTTTCGAGCATATTAAGAGAGTTCTGATTTCAGAAGTGCGACCTAATACGACGAAGGAGATTGAAGAAATTGTTTTACAGAGTTTATATTTACAGTTCCTAGGTCTAGTTCTGTGTATTGGGATTGATCATTTAGGTGTACATTTATTAGCTTTCATAGAAGCATACTCATATGTATAAACAATTAGTCAAATTCAACTTCAAGTTGGGATAACTTGGAGTGGGCTTACAAGTCTAGGGAGATTAGTGAGATAGGAATTAGAGTTTAGTTCCTAGATTACAATGTTTGTAACTTGAATATGCATAGGCTCATGTTGTAGTGGAGTTTGGGTTAAATTCTACAGAAGTGTAAGTCGTGTTTTTTATACCCTCGTGAGCCGGGTGGTTTTCACGTAAAAATTGTTGTGTCCTTGCTTTAATATTTTTTACTATTTCGCAGATGCTACACTTAGAACAAGTAGCCTAATGTGTTTTGTCCTATAGGCAAAAAGTAGATATCACGTATGATAGAAATCTGGTCGTGCAAAATTCCACCACTAATTTCCAGTGGAAATATTTCATGAGAGTTAAGTATTTCAACAATGAGCATCGTTCTATAGTTCAACGGCATAAGGGATATGCCCGAAGTTGGAAAATCTTGTGTGATATCAAAGAAGATGTGGACTGCAATATCTTTTGAAATATTTGCGTGGGTGTTGTTTATTTTTGGTATTATAATTGGTCTATTTTAGGACCTCTATATCATATGCTCCTTGATAATGCTCCTCAAAACCAGATTAAACTCAATGAAGTCCTTATTGATGGTACTTAGAACTGGAATTCTTTACAAACACAACCAATTGAGGAGATCAAGGATAAGATTTCAGATCGTTTTTTTTAGTAAACAAGGATAATTATATTAATAGAACTTAATATGCATAGTAATGATAGATGTAGGTGGCATAAGGATATCTCAATAGGATTTGCCTGAAATTTTCTGAGACAAAAAATGGCCACTGACAACTTTGTTAGTTGTATATTGCATAAGGATATTCCATTCAAGATCTCTTTCTAACCTAGAGGGTTATTAAAGATAAGTTGTCAACTGAGGAAACAATAGCCAGGTTTGAAATTCATCTTATGGGAACATGTCGTTGCAACATAAAATTGGATGAATCCTGAGTTGGAGGACATTGCCCACTTGTTCAGTAAAGGAGAACATTCATGAAAGATTTGGATGTACTTTGTTGATCCTTTTGGGATAGAACAAAGATGCAGAAGTCTTAAACTGCTTCTCTTGAGTTGGTAGAACTTTAAGACTCACAATGTCATATACAAGTCATTACAAAGATCCTTACACTTATCATTTACTGGGAATTCTAAAAATCCATATGCAGCAAAATAATTGAAAACACCAACCATTCATTTTACAGAACTAAATCTAACAAACTCACTTTTCTTTTGAAGATTATAAAACGCAGGTTTGGAAGTGCTAAAGTGGGAGAATATTGGAGCACAATATATCAAACTTGTGATGCATCAATACAACAGAGACCAACATATTGGTCAGATGCATAAAACCAATGGCTCAAACACTGAAGCTAAATAGTGATGGAAGTTGCACTCATCATATATGTGGAGGAGGTGGTCAAGTCAGGGACTTCCAAGGAAGCTTCATTTTTTCCTAAAGCTCAATGCTCTGGGGACCAGGTACTAGCAACATGGATGAAGAAACAACTATGCTTTTTGAAATCAACTGGTGTGCTAACAATGGATATAGAGTTGTCTGGGGTGAAACAGATCATGTTACTAACTAAATGTTTAAGGAGGGAGTGGAAGTCCCCCGAAGAATTTTGAACTAAATAAATGACATCTAGAATTTAGTTGAAGAATATAGGTTTAAGATCAACCATTGCGTTGAAAGTATATATATGTCCTAGAGACAATCTATATTAGAGACAAAATGTACTTGAACACATTCGTATTATTAATGAGATTAATATTTATGACATTTGCAATTATTGAATTGTTGTTTGATTGTTTGCAATTATTCATATATGTGCATCCTTTGAGCTTACGTTGTCATTAATAGAGTGCGATATTAATGATGGAACGTAACTCTCAAAATAGCATCGACTAATGATCATCGAGAATGGGATATCGATGATATGCTATAAGTCGACATGTGGTCTGCATCACATTCTTGGAGAATGTAGTATGTCTCACAGCTACGAGTAATGGTTACTCGTGATAGACACATGGATACTTTGGAGAAGTATTGGTATACCCTGCCGATAAACTATTTGTTATACATGTCTATAGTGTTATCGGCGTGTGGAATATAAAGGTCCTTTGACTTGAGGTCAATACGCACCTTGTTTACAGAATGATGTACTTTGACCAAGTTCTAAGCTTAAACTCCTTCTGGATAAGATACGGGTTGTGTTGGGTGCATCAGGATGTAAATCAAGGTGGTAGTTGAGCCAGTAATAGGATTCATTCCTCAATTGAAAATTCGAGAGAGCACTCAACTTCTCAATGTTGTTAGGTTGACTAAAGTCACTGGCCAGTGCAAGAAACATATTTAGAATATGGTCTAGTTGTCAACTAATAAATGTGAGATAAAGTGATTAAGCCATTTTGATAGACACTTGGAAAATCCTAAGCTTAATCGAGTGTGTCGCGAATGAAAAGAATTTATAGTTCCGCATAAATGTTAAGTTTGCTGGATTCATGTAAACGTATTTCACATATTGAGTTCGTCATACGATGTAGTCTAGGAGTTTCGTATGTGCCTTAATTAGATTAATGTCGATATGTGAAGGCCTATAGGGTCACACTATATGCGATTGTTTCTTCGATCTAAGAGTGTATTAAGAAAGTATTAAATATTCGATTGAGAATCGAGATATTTAATTTATAATAATTATGGAATATTTCTATTTGATAGAAATTATTTAATTAAGTTTTATTGGATTTCAGATTTAATCAAATGTGTTGGATATATTATAAGGGTAATCAGACAAATACATCGAAGTAATTGGGATTCGATTGAGAATCGAGATATTTAATTTATAATAATTATGGAATATTTCTATTTGATAGAAATTATTTAATTAAGTTTTATTGGATTTCAGATTTAATCAAATGTGTTGGATATATTATAGGGGTAATCAGACAAATACATGGAAGTAATTGGGCCAGAAATTACTGGCCCAAAATAAGAGCCTGGCCGTCCACTGTGGACGTGTGAAGTGGACCAGTCCAATGAACATTAACATGAGCCAGGTTTTCCTATTTTGAATCTGCTTAGGTTTTATCCTGACTCCTATATATACAACAATACCCCATAATTATGAGGTTACAGAAAATAACTTCTCAGTTCCTGAAGCAAGATTTCCTAGCTTTCTTGCAAAGGAAATACACTAGAGTTGGACTTTGCACTCGAGGAGACTAATCGCGTGGATACCTTAGTGGTGAATCCAACGCTCGAAAAATTGTAAGTTTTCCTTATTGTGTTTTAAACACTTTTTATGATTATCGTATAAGTCATGATAGAATCATTGTTGGGTAAGTAAAATTTCAAACTTCCGCTATGCTTACGAACCCAATAAATCCCTACATGCTTCTGAGAAGCCAATCAACCTGCAGACGTATTGGCTAATCCGAGCCACAATCTTAATGAAGTCCAGGTGATCAACTCTTTTGCTAATCTTCCCAAGAATGTCAAAGGCCTCATAAACATGGATAGATGAAATCTACGATCATTCGGGGCTAAACAATCAAAACCAGCACATCTAATTTATGATCCCCTTGAACAACTTATTCTTTTGTTTTTTGGTTAGGACATATAGTAGTAGTCTCATCTCAATGATCATGTACAAAGTTTGAAATACCAAACTCAAATATGTAACTTTTTGCACATCAATGATCAAAGAAAATAAAATTTAACAAAACAAATATAAATAAGTAAAAACTCAAGCGGGAGGGGTGGTTGGACGCGGGTGTGATGCGAGGCAGGTGGATTAAAATTTTGTGGGTAGCAAATAGCTTTCCACTCCTCTCCTTTCTTATAGTCAAGCGAGTGACTTAAGGCAGAACATGCACCGTACCGCACCACTTGTGATCCTAATCGAGCAATATATTTTATTGGTTATTGGAACAATAATTATAATTCAAATTACTTATGTAGATAGTATAGTTCCTCAAAATTCTCCTTTTCCCTCTAGGATTCTATATTCTGTTTGTGCAATCTATTTAAGAAAGACTTTGTAACATTACACAGATTATCAATAAAGAATCTCAAGTTGCTTCAATCTCTTTCAATAAAATGTCTTAAAAGAAATATTACTATGCTTAACTGCCACGTATAGAAAGTGTTTGGATTGGCTTAAAAGTAGGTCAAAGCAAGTTTACTTTATAAAAAAATCCATTCGTGCAAGTTTAACAACATAACCACACTTAAAAATTGAAATCAGCAACATGCATCTTCAACTTTCAGTGAGTATAACTTTTGACATCATTTCTTTAAGACACGATCAAAGCATGGGATGAACATGTTGCTATTAATTAAGATATTATCAAAGCTTGAATCATCACATTGGCCGTACAGAACAATTTGTTAGTTTTCAGAAGAGTGATTAATTTGAATTCGCAAGTAAAATTATCAGCACAGTTTGACCAAAATTATTTTGAATATGTCAGTGAAATTTTCCATCTAGTAGTAGTGTCTTATGCCCAAATATATAACGAATTCATTGACATTGCTTTTGCGAAAATTTGGTCAAATTACATTTTTTTTAAAATAAAATGCTACTTTAAAGTGCGAATTCTTTTGATTACTCTCTATTTCCAGAACCATTTCGCTTTTCAACGATGATTAAAATAAACTTATAGTACTTCTTTTCAAAATTGTCGCTTTTAATCTTTTAAATTTTTAGTAAGAAACAACAGTGAAAACATCAAAAGATTTTACTATTAAAAGTAGCAGACCGCCAAAACATAAATTCATTAGACTAAAGAGGACCACAGAGGGAACAATCTCTTTAATCTTTAAGCAGCTAGATAACTAGCAAGCACAAGGAACTACACTAAACTACTCAAAACAGGAAATTACAACACAAAGTCCGATAAATTGAAAGCTTCATCCAAATATTCATCTTATTAACTCCATCAGACAATCACAATGTCTGCTACTTCACATCCTGCTACAGAGAATTATGAGTTTTCAGCAACTTCACTGCACCCTGCAATATTTAATTATAACCAACAAAGGAAAATTACAGTTAGTTACCCTGATTCGTGGGAAATAGAGGGAAAAAAAGGTGTATTATTATTACTCTTTCTATTTCAATTTATTTGTGTTACTTTCCTTTTTAATTCGTTTCATAAAGGATATCATTTTTCTTTTTTGGCTACTCTTTAATTTTAATTTTTCACATAGATGTTTAACACCACAAGATTAAAAGGTATTTTAGTACATTCTAAATATCATTAGTTTAAAATCACAAGATTCAAAAGTGTTACTTTTTTAAATTTCGTATCAAGTCAACATCATACAAATAAATTGAAACGGTGGGAGTATGTGATATTGCTACACTACCCTAGTTAGCTCGCTATTGCATTGGCCTATGTAAAAAAGCGGAGGAATAAACTTTTCAATAGATCTCATGACACGCGGAACGTGCCATTTCCTAAGAAATTCGTATAAAATCCAAAGAATCATTCTTTTAAATAGGCAATTATCATTCAAAGTAAGGTTTATCATTTTGATTTTATATGCATCAACAAAGATGCCTTATTGTCTAGGTTACTGATTTCACTTTTTAGAATGATTAGACGTAGTTATTTGTTTAGGTGATCTGATAGTGTAAAAATAATACTCTGAAGTATTACGTAGAGAAATGTAACAAACGGATATACATACTTGGAGCAGTCAATGGATGGGCTGATCTTGTAGGGAATATTGACACCACATCTGCTGGGGAGGGCAGCAGCAAGTTGGAGGTTGACGCCATTGATAGCTCCAGCAGCAGATTTCAGGCAACTACAAACAGTCTGGCGATCTTGGGTGGAACTTGCTGCACTGAAAAGGCTCCTAATACCTGTCAGAGACATAATATAATCATGTAGTAGTTATTACTTGTATATTTCCTAACAGTTTTAACTTTAGACGAGATGATCACACAATTCAACATTACCATTGCAGCACGTTACAGGGATAGCTCCTCCCATCCTCACGTAGTCGAGGCATGGAGACAAGTCTGTCGCCACCGTTCCACATGTGACATATGCCTCTGCATGGGCTGCAAACATTGCCATCACCATAGCAGCTATGCACATCACTGCTAAGCTTGCAACTTTTGCCATTTTGGAGTAATGTAGTTTTGAAATAGGGAATGCTTGGGTTTTTTGAAGTATGTTTACTGAGTTAAGCTTTGGAAAGTGAAAGTGGATATGTGGGAGAAGAAAGGTCCTTGGGTGACCTTATATAGAGGAGTTTGTGACTAATCTCTACAGTTATTTGTTTTAATAAGGGGAGTGTTAGGTGGTTGGTAGTTGGATACAATTGAATGCTTCTTGACGATTCTTAAATCAACCTGCTCCCACCCTCACAGATGAAGTGATGCAATGTACGAAAAAGCTTTTAATGGTTCTTCTCGAGCAATGCATTTTATATTTTGTGACCATCCATTTCTTTGTGGCCTTCCATCCCTGGATGTCCTTTTTCAATTGCTAAGCTCACTGATGATCAACAGTTGGTTTTACTACTTCCTCTTCCCAAAAAAAAATTGTCCTATTTTTCTTATTAGTTTGTCCCAAACAAATTGACATTTTTTTTTATATTTAGAAACAATTTAACTTTATGAGATGATTTACCGCCAAACAAATATCTAAGGCTTGTTTTGAACCACATATTTCAAAAGTTTTTTTTATTTCTTAAAATTCGTGTCAAGTCAAACTAAAACAATCTTTTTAGGACGGAGAGAGTATATTTTAAATTCAGACTGTCTATTGTACTTGCTCCAACCACACTTACAAGGAAATTTCGATTCTTAATGATCTAGTCAGGCCTTGTTCGTCGCAAAGTACTACTAACCCTTTACCCTCAACATTACCTATCGTTATATATATGTTGGGGAGAGGTGATTAGACGGGATATGACGTAAGTGCAGCTTACTGAGGACATGACCTTAGATAGGGAGTTGTGGAGGACGCAGATTAGGGTATAAGGGTAGTAGGTAGTCGAGCGTAGTCCTACGTACGCTTACAAACTGATAGTGTAGTGTTGTTATTGTAGGCCCGCTTCGCCTATCATATAATAGGCGTTGTATTACCTTATAGTTCCTCGTAGTTTGATTTCTGCTACTATGTGTTCTTTAGTGTACTTTGTTTATCTAATTACCTGCGGTAGTTACTGCTTTTTTCAGAATGTGCTATCATAGCTTATTCACTTTTCGTACCAGCATTTTCATACTGCTTTAAATTTCTTCTACGGGTCTAACTGTTTCTCTTGTCTTGCCTTGTTGTGCTTCCTTGCTTATGCTTATGCTTTGTCTTGACCCGAGGGTCTCTCGGAAATAACCATTCTACCTACCAAGGTAGAGCTAAGGTCTGTGTACACTCTACCCTCCCCAGACGCCACGTTGTGAGATTTCACTGGGTATGTTGTTGTTGTATATATCTTGACATGTCATTAGCTAGTATGATTCAATCGAACTAAAGAAAAGGTCATGTTTTTTTCTTAAGGAAAGATGCAACTTCTTAGCAAACGGAAACCATCAATTCTTTTGTTAAGAAAACGAAAATAAGTACAACACTATGAAGATTTACTTGGGGTATTTTCATGAAAGACCACTTACCTTTTATTTTATTGCACTAAAGTAGTATTGAACTATTTTTTGTAATATGAAAATCCTTCAACTTTGTACAAATACAACAGAAAGTAACCAAACTATTTTATAACAAATTGATTCAACTTTACTTAAGTATCACAACAAAGTACTAAACAATTCTTTTGTAACAAAAAAGTCATTCAACATTGTTGAAATATCATATTATATGTTTTTTTAATTTTCTCCTGATGACTTCTCGTGATACTTACTCAAAGTTAAGTGATTTTTTGGTACAAAAGATAATTAAGTGACTTTCGTAATACTTAAATAAAATTATGTATTTTTTCTTACAAAAAATAGTTTAATAAGTTTACTAGCTAAGAAAGTGATTGAAGTGAGAATAAATGAAATTAACCAAAATTTGAGTGATAAAAGAATGGCAGTATAGCATATGCTTCTCAGAGATTCAGAAAACAACCACAATTTTTCATATTAATTCCTAGACAAAATACACCACGGAAAATAGACGGTTCTAGAGAGTTTGAGAGAGACACTTATCGGTTGTTAGTATAGTGTTAACACCCTGTTAAATTTGCCTTCATTTGGACGGAAAGTTGATGTGGACGCCACGTTGGATCCACGTGGATGCCACGTTGGATCCACGTCGGCAAACCCAGTTAATTAAACCAGACCCGTAACCCGTTACATGTTCATATAAATAACATCGACCCGGTCGAAATCACTCCCAAATCGATCCCTAACATCGATCCCAATCTCCCGGTGCAAATCCCTTTTCTAATCATATTTAGAGTATGAAATTTCTTCACTTTCTTTGATAATTGATAGTGCTAGCTTCTTATTCTATCTGTGGTGTTCGAATTTGTTCAAATTTCGACGACTTTGCCGATGATTTGTTCGAATTTGTTCAACGAAATTTCTTCATTTTTTTTGCCGAGATCGATAGTGATAGGTTATTATTCCATCTGTTGTGTTCAAATTTGTTCAATGATTTGTTCGAATTTGCCGATGATTTGTTTGAATTTGTTCAATGAAATTTCTTCATTTTTCTTGCCGACGATTTGTATGTGTTCGTTGGGGTCGTATGTGTTCGTTGGGGTCGTATGTGTTCCATTTGTTGTGTTTTTTGTTTCGATTTCACAGAACATTCTCCAAGTTTTGTTTAATAGAACAACTTTGTTTGTCAATGAATTTCACTTAGTTTTGTATCGATTTTGTATTCAGTAAGTAAGAAATGTCTCAAGTGATTTCTTCTTCACAAAGGAGGTGCAATTGTGGTATGACTGCGAATCAATTTACTTCGACGACTACTTCCAATCCTGGAAGGAAATTCTTCAAATGCCCCAAGCCTAAGGTAAGTAATATTTATGTAATTCTTCAATTTACTTCGACGACTATTGCTTAGTGTTGGTATGATTTTGTTTTTGGTTCTTTCTTCATTTTTTGTTCACAGAGAAGTTCTTGTGGATATTGAAAATGGGAGGATGAAGAATACTCTGAAAGTTTCGTCGGTGAATTAATGTCGTCATTGGATGCGTTTAAAAATGAAATAGAAGATTTGAAGAATCAAAGAGATACGTTGAAATGTATAAATCAAGCTGAAATGAACAAAGTTTTGAAGATGCGCGTGTTTATGATGAATTCATGGGCGTTATTTATTGGATTTGTTGCGATGTCGATTATGAAATGATTATCTATTTGTAGCTGAGTAAGGAAATTTAATGCTCTGTTTATGAATTAGTAGTAGTAGCTATAAATGAAATTCATGTTAGTACCCCATTGTGACATTAAATCCTGTGCTTAGCTCACCGTTTATGGTATGACATTTTGCCGACGATTGCTGATGATAATTTTCCCAACTTTATTTACTGTCTTCAAAAGCAATATTATACCATTATCTTAAATGTTACTTTCAGTTATTGCTTCCAGTTAGTCTTCAGATCACTACTTCTTGTAGACTCATTCTTGGCAATGTATACAAATTGTCTGTTTCAGTTAATTTTGCTAACTGGAATGAGCATGTCCAGCCTTATAAGAAGAAAAAAAAGAATAACTTATTGAAAAGAAATAAGTAAGGATCCGAGTATGGTCTTAGAGACTAGTGCTTTGACAATTTACATGATACAATCTAGTGCACTATTTCATATGCTCTGAATAATTAATTCATAATCTTGAACTGGAAGATCTAACGTTGACAGTTTGCAAACAAACTGCTCAAGTTGCAAAGCTAAGTTTCTTATTTGAACAATTCTGAAGTCTTAGACATCCACTGAAAGACACTGCAATTAACAAACAACAGTAGCAACAGTAGTACAAACAACAAACAACAGCAGTATAGAAAAACACTGCAAACAACAAACAACAAAAACACTACAAACAGTAGTGTATAGAAACACTGCAACCTGGACAGACAACAATACTCAAATGTGCATCAGAAAAATAGACAACAGTAATTGGAACCTGAACAGATTAACCCAACAAGGATACTTAAACATAGTCATGGACAAATTAACCCAACAGTAACTGGAACTTGAACAGATTCAGAAAAACAGACAGCATACAATCAATGACATAATGAACATTCAAATGTGTTAATTAGTATTGTTACATCAGTATATATAAACACTACAACCTGGACAGATTCACCCAACTAAATGTTTACCAAAAGACAAATCAAAGGTGTTAATTAGTATTGTTACATCAGTAAATTCATCTTCACAAAAAAACATACTTCACTATTCATAAGTCTTCATCATGTTTGAGACTTCTCATCCCCTTCCCTGTATTTATATTCTCTCTTGTCTCCCTTAGCTTACTCCCTGCAACAACAGCCTTGTTTGGTGGTTGATCATGTGGGTTGGCTGACTCATTCCAGTAGAATCACCAACAAATGAGATTCTTCTTGTTGGTGTAGCTAATGTTTGCTTCATCCTTTCAAGTATCCTAGTATTAGCTTCAGAAAATGACATTGGCCTTAGTGATGAGTCTGGTTCTAGCACAGTTGTGGTGTTGCTGTTGTTACCCTTAAACCTCTTCACAACAACGTGTTTCCCTTTACTTTTCTGAAATCAAAAATTAAATTTGCATATTTACAGTTCTAAAAAATTAAATAGCTACAAATACTTGTGTTTAAAGTGTTACCTTAGCACATCCCCTTGTGTCCACTTTGATGGCATGTAGAACATGTCATAGGTTTTTCTTTACTTGAAGCAAACCATTCACCTTGTATTTTCAAGTTTTCATTCCTCACCCTTCCTCTCTTAACTTTGGGTCGACCTACCATCTTACACATTTCTAGTGGTTTCATATCATGACTCTTTTCATATTTCCAGAATTTTGATTCGCTAACTGGTTGAAGTTTATGTAAGTAGACTGACAAGTATGTTGCCTTACCATAGTGAAAATTCACAACAAGTCTTACCATGACTATGATTTGCAAAACAGACAAAAAACAATAAAAATTCATTTACTGTTTGCAAAATAGACAACAAACAAAAACACTAATGAATTTATTAAAGTTAAGTACATAAACAATAAATTTAATGTAGGGCAAACAGGTAACAACACTTGAGTATAGAAATAAATGTTAAATGAACAATGGAATAAGTCAACAAAGAAGGTAAAAGAAGAAAAAGAAACTACACATTAAACACCTAAGAAACAGACAAAGAAAAACTTATTTTAGTCAACAATAAACAGACAAGATCAAATGGACACCACATAATAAAACCTTCCCAATAAAGAAATACATAGAGACTGTTTTTCAAAACAAAACAATAACAAAAAAAACTTTAATCACAGTGAGTGTCCCACTAGAAGAGACCAACTACATATTCAATTCGGATTTTATACATCCGAGGTGTTTCTTTCAATATAAAAAACAATCAATGCACATGTATTTCAACAACCAAACCTAATACCACTTTTCCCAACCCTAAACTAACAATATAGATACAGAATGACATACATGCAAAATGGGGGTTGAAGTTAAGAACCTAGATAAAACCATGAACTTAGTGAAATCGATCAAACAAAGGTGGTATCAGAATAAGAAGACAACATGAAATTGAAAAAATCTGTTCTATTAAACGATACTTGAAGAATGTTCTTCTGTGAAATCGAAACAAAAAACACAACAAAATGAAACACAATCAACCCGAATGAACACACAAATCATCGGCAAAGTCATCAAAATTTGAACAAATTCGAACACCACAGATAGAATAAGAAGCTAGCACTATCGATTATCAAAGTGTGAAGAAATTTCGTACCCTAAACACGATTAGAAAAGGGATTTTGCATCGGGAGATTGGGATCGATGTTAGGGTTGAAGTTTGGGATCGATTTGAGAGTGATTTCGACCGGGTTGATGTTATTTACATGACCCCATAACAGGTTATGTGTCTGGGGTTATGGGTCTAGTTTAATTAACTGGGTCTGCCGACATGAATCCAACGTGGCATCTACGTGGATCCAACATGGCATCCACATGGATCCAACGTGCCATCCACGTCAACTTTTTGTCCAAATGAGGGAAAATTTAACAAGTTTGCAAACGGGGAGGGTATATTTGATCCCAAACTTTAACGGAGGGCAAATGTGTTGCTTAAAAGATAGTTGGAGGACAAATTTGACCCTTTTCCCTTCTTTCTATTTATAGTGTACCCTTTTAATGGTCAAATTTCCAATATACCCCATGCAAAATTAGGATATTCTTATCCCAAAATGGAATATGCCATATATATATATGGATAGGGATGAATTTTCCATGTGACATCATGCTATTGGGTCTTTTCTTCTTTCTTTTTCTTTTCTTTTGATTAAATAAAAATACCTAGATAAGTATATTAATCAACTAATTTTAAACTAAAATAAGACAAATTAAACAACTAGACTAAGAAAAAGTCAAAATATTCAATTGAAAAACTAACTCAAAAGACACCTATTTTTTCATAATTTTCTTTCTTTTGTAAATGAAAAACAAAACTTGACTCTAAAAGTGATTTTTTTGTCCTATTTTCCCCAAATTAAATCTACTAAAATAAGTCACAACATCAAGATTAAGCCTAAACGAAATATCTAATGCTAAGTATCGTGTAAAAGCTCGGGGAGGAGGGATGGGGTAAAAATTACATGTCTACAATATTAAGTCTATGTTGATTATGTACTGAGTCCACAACGACTGAAGTGATAATTATGGACAACTATGACGTTATAATCTTAAAGATATACGTTTTAGTCTTTTCATGAACTAGGGTAAAAATCTCAAATCCTAATGTAATTCACACTAATCTCGATGAACGGGGCGTGGGGGAAAACATGGACATTTTCGCACGTGGATAGAAACTCTACATATCTTAATCACTCCAAAACATGTCTTAAAAATCTGAACTCGGAAGAAGGAGTCCAAAGCTTGAACCTTGAAACCTTGGATTGGATTTATCTTGAAAACCCTTGGTTAAAAACAATGGGTTTTAGTTAGAATTCATGGGGATTACATTAGAATCACTTAGAATTGCGTGAGAGAGACTTACATCAGGAGAAAGTTAGGAAGAGAGGAACTTCATTCTAGGGCTTGGGGATTATGAAAACTTATTTTTTTTAGAATTAAGTCTTGTATTTTTACCGTTTGTTGTCGGAAGGATTTGACGGTCGATATTAATGGTCCGTTAATATTTTTACGATCTAAGTCTGGACCATCAATAATTGTATGGTCTATAAAATCGGACCGTATTGTATTTTTGCAAATTTCCAATGACTTGTAAAAGCTGAGGTTTTGAGACGGTTGGAAATGACGGGACATAACTTTGTATATAGTCTGTATATCTCACTATATTCTGTCAATTCCAAAAACAGAATTGACGGTTCACTTCGACGGACTTACAATAATTCTATGGTCTGTATAATCCAAGAATTAAATTGGGTCTGCAAAACTGAAATTGGTTTTTTGATTTAAACTTCCCGTTTTGGTTTCCTACACCCCTGAATCATGAATACCGCTTATTTTGAAGGTATGATGTGTTACAATATCTCCCCATTGGGATTATTTGTCCTTGAATGATGGATCACGGTTAAGAATAAGGCTGGACATAGTATGAGTACATGAGCGTGAAGGAACATAACATGAAACATGGAAACTGGACTGACATGATTACATGTAAACATGAACATAGGGACATGGAGAATGGGTACTGAATACATGAACATGAAATATGATACTTGGATATGCAAGGGACATGCCATGAATACTGAAGGCATTTACCTTGATTATTTTCTGCTTGCTCCTCGCACAAGTGCGAATATCTGGACTTTATGTCTTCTTCGGCTTCCCATGTAGCCTCTTCGACATTCTGAATTATTCACAACACCTTCACTGATGCAACTTTCTTAGTTCTCAATTTTTGAAACTGACGATCCAAAATAGCCACTGGATATCCTCATAGGTCAAACCATCCTTAACTGTAATGGATTCTGTAGGAACAACCAGCTACGAGTCTCCCACACATTTTCTCAACATGGATATATGAAACACTGGATGAATAAAAATTAAATCTTGTGGCAATTCATGTTCATAAGCCACTAGACCAACTCTCCTCAAAATTTTGTCTAGTCCGATATATCTGGGACTAAGCTTCCCTTTCTTTCCAAACATCATGACACCTTTCATAGGTGAAACTTACAGAAATAACCAATCATCAACTTGAAACTCCAAGTCTCTACGCCTCACATCTGATTAAGACTTCTGGCAACTCTGAGTTGTTTTCAAATGCTCATGAATTAACTTGATATTCTCCAAATCCTAATAGATCAAGTCTGGTCCTAACAACTCTGTTTCACCAACTTTGAACCAACCAATTGCAATCTACACTTTCGAATATGCAGAGCTTCGAACGTTGCCATCTGGATGATGGCATAATAATTGTTATTATAAGCAAATTCAATGAGAGACAAGCGATCATCCCAATTACCATTAAAATCAAGAACACATTCCTTCAACATATCCTCAATGGTCTGAATAGTATGCTCTGCCTGGCCATCTGTCTGAGGATGAAAAAACTATGCTGAGATTTATCTTGATACTTAATCCTTTATGGAAAGACTTCCTAAAGTGCACTGTGAATTGAGTACCACAATCTGAAATAATGGACACGGGATACCATGAAGCCTGGCAATTTCTCGGATGTACAACTTAGCATAATCCTTTGCTGAATCTATGGTCTAAACTAGCAAGAAGTGGTTGATTTAGTCAGTCGATCCACAATCGCTCAAATCGAATCATGCCTTTGGGCTGAGCGAGGTAGACCTGTTATAAAGTCCATATTTATCATCTCTTATACGATTCAAATTGGGGAAGACGCAGAATCAAACAACACAATTAAAATAAGAAATTAAAGAATAAAAAAAGACACAATTAGTAATGAATTTATGGGCAAACTTGGATTAGTTACCAAATCCTGCCAATCTAATTCAACTAAAGGCACCTATGCTATTTGAAATCAAGGACAAAGATAGATTGAGAAAGAAATGAGAGAAATTAAACAACTAATTACCATCCAAGAAAGAAGAGACTTAAACTTATGCTTAAATTACCAACTTGAATACATTAAAAGAGAGGTTCAATTGAAGAGGCTAATGATTAATCCCTACACTAAACCTACACTCACTAGGAGCACTAACCTAACACTACAATCTAGATACTAAGAGAATCACTCTCAATCAATATTCATCAAAGCTAAGTAATGAAATAACAAATTATACTACTTAGGCTAAGAAGACTACTAAGCTATTACAATTATGCCCTTAATGAAGTAAGGGCCTTATTTGATGGTCTTTTCAAGGAATGATGGCTTTGTCTTTAAAGACTGTCCTCTTTGCATAAATAACCACCTCCCGGTCTTGACATCTTCATCCAATTCCATGTTTCTCTTCTTCAACCAAGTTGAGTCCCTCAAGGATCTCCAAGGCCTCTCCTTGCATAAACACGGCTCGTATGGCTTGGAGCTCCTCGGCACAGTCTAGGGTGAAGGAACTTGAGTGAATTGTGTCTTGTTCCTTCCATTCTATTTCCCATAGCTTGATCATCTTCACATATAGGTCTTCAATAGCCTTCAAAGGCTCATCATTCATCATCAAGGGGTGTGAGGTGTGAAGATACCCATTTGAGGCCTCTTGAAGCTCCTCAAAAGTGGTGAATATGCTTCATGGATCATTATTGGCTTGAAGCCGAGCTCCACCACAAAACCTAGCTCTCATAATCACCATCGTGTCATCCCGTATCGTATCATCCTCCGCTTCTTGAAAAGGATTCATGCTCGAATCCGAACCTTGAAAAAATTAAGGAAAGATATACGAAAACATGGTCCTCAAAGCATGAGGGTTAGAACAAAAGACAATAGTCATATGTTCACTCCAGGTAAGGATAAACTTGTGGTAAAACCACATATCAATGGTTATCAAGAACAAACTCTGCACATATGAGATTTCAAGAAGTTGATTCCTCCAATCATGAAATAAAGATAAAACAAAGAAACCAATTAATTCAAAATACAAAGCATGCAACGCTACATTGGTTCTAGACGACATGAAACACATTTGATCCTTATCTCTCAAACAAAAATACTCCCAAGGTAGTACGATGGCCAATCCATATAAAGCCTCCTCGGGGTCAAAATGAAGAGATATCTACATATCTTAGTCAAGAACACAACTATTTACCCCGTAAGAATCTTTTCAATATAATATGCACCCAAAATACAAACATGAGCATCATCATATGCAAATAGATAGTAAAGAAAGGTGTCACTCAAAACAACTTCTTCATCTATAGTGTTCTCAAATGTAGCTTCACTGTTAGGTTCAAGATCAAGCATCCTACTATAATTTTGGTCACATAAGGAAGAATTAACAATTTTTAAACAAGTTTCACATATCCTTTTCAAATACTCCTTCCCTGCAGGTGTATTATTATCTCCTAAAGAAAGATCTTCATCATAGGGAAAAGCATCATCATTCCACATTGGATTCCTATAGACTTTGTAACCCCCAAATGTGGTGACATCTACCACACCATAAAACAAGTGAGCATGCACATCATCATCAATAATTATGTCATTATCAAATAAAACATTATCCTTAAACAAAGAGTAATAAACTAAAGTTGGTGAGTGAAGGCACATAAGTTCACTCTCTAAAGGATCAATGTCATGATTCTCTTCATGTCACATACACACTATCATAACTTTGAGCCTCATCAAAAGATAACAAAGTAAAATCAAGGGACTCATCTTCATATGTGTCAAATATGGGTGGTGTGTCATATTCATGCAAAGGATCAACTTTATCAATATAATCACTCATCGGAGGTTCATTAAGCACATCACAAGGTTCCTTGAATAGTGGATTAACATTACAATCAATTCGATCAACACTAGATTGTAGCATGTAAACCTCACAAGATCTACTCACATGATTACCACAAGTAAAATCATCTAGTCTTGCAAGAAAAATCAATTCGGTCATCAAAATGATCAACTAGTGTGTGGGCACTTTCAACTAGGACATCATCGTTACTTAGCAAAGAGCCACTATGCTCCACATAAGACAAAATTTCATTCTTACTCAATTGGCTATTAGTCTCAACATGTTCCTCCAATTTCAATAGAGTATAAGTATTAGCTTTGTTACCTTGTAGCTCATGTACATAACCTTCATTACCTCGATCAAGTGTTTTGCATTGGCTTTCCTCTTTTGAAGAGGTTTGGGTTACTTCACTTTCCAAAGAAACTTGGGATTTTTTTGAGTGTTCATCCTCATGAGTACCTACAAAAGAACCAAGACAACTAGAATAAGTACAAAGGATAGAAGGGTTAGAAATAAGTTGTGACAACTCATTCATGTTACTCCGCACAACCTCTACTTTTTCCACTATAGAGTTGTCACATGGCTCTCCATTATTCCTCTCAATTTTGTATCTCTTATGTTCATTAGAAGAGGTATGAGCTTCGAAAATTCCTTTCAAAGGGTTAGGATGGCCCTTCACTTCAATCTTCTATTTGGCTTCATTCGGGATAGCCTTCTCATCTTGTGTTGGTTGCTCCTTGGCCAAGCATTGAACAACTATTTGTTGGAGATCATTTCTTATCCTATCAAAATATGAAAGATCAAGCTTACTCACTCTAGGTAGTGGTTCACTTGCACTTGCTTCTTCTTTAGGGGGTAGGGGTTGAAAAAAAACTTCCCTTCTTGTCCACTACATACTTGTACCATTCTTGCTCATATGGAATCTTATGTTTTTGGAACCAAGGATATCCCAAACATATGTGACAAGTATCCATGGGAAGCATATAATATTAAATCTCCATTTGGTACTCACTATATGTAATGAATACCTTCACTCTCCTATCAACCCAATACCCTCTTTTATCATAATAAGGGATACTGTCTCATCACACAAGGTATCCTCAACCATTCAAGCGCACGAGGGGTAATGAAGTTGGTATAACAATTATCATCAAGCACAAGAGAGAATCCCACACATCCACAAATATTCACATTGGTTTCCATAGTTTGCCTCTTTAGATCAATCCCCTCTTAATACATTGGGTTTCCTCTACTCCCAATGCCTATCGATGCTTCCCTCCTACCTTCAACATCATATCTATATTGAGAACATGACACATTTCTATTAGGACAAGGAACATAAGACATTGTACTTATTGAAGTAGGGAGTGTACACTATTTTTTCCCTTCTAGGACTTCTTCTACCTCATCCAACCCACATACTTATACTATCTCTCTTAGTGTAGGAAGTATCACAAGAGAATGTATGTGAATATCCTCTAGAAAATTCTTCACAAGGTTCACATTCAAGCCTACTACCTTCAGTCATGTTCACCACAAAGTGCATAACCAGTCGATTCATGTTCATCACAACTCCCTATTTCACGTGACTCTTCATAAATTGATTCATGAGGTATGTGTGAGGAAGAACTATACCTCAAGTCGCCTTCATATCCATGGTGTGTTGTATGATGGTCTTCATAATCATCGTCTTCACCATAGGACTCTTCATTAGGCTCTTGTACTCCATCATCTTCTTCATAAGATCCATTTACCTCATATTCGCCTCTAAAGTAGTACTCTTCACCATCATATGGTTCATGATCATAGTGACCACTATCGTCTCCATAAGCTCCATCATCATCATGGTCATTACCTCCGTCACTAGAGCCATAGCCTCCCATATCATCATCACAAGATCCCAAAGCGATAGATGACATATTTCCTTATAACTCCTCTCTTTATGACTACTATTTGTGTACCTACAAAACAAGAAAACAAGGTTAGTAATAAGAGTTCCTCACCAACGCTCGTATTTGCACTCGTTTGTTCTTTGATAGCACCACTTTATTGTTCTCACCACTCTTAACTTTTTCTCGCTCAATGTATTGCCCTTTAACTCAGCAAGAACCTATAATCTCAAAAAATACCCAAATGGTATCCAAGCATCGGTTCGGAGTGGAAGTTATGTGACACCAAAAACGGATAATCAAAGAAAACAGACAAGAGTGAAACAATTCACAATGAAATAAAAGAGAAATGATTAAGAAGAATTAACACGAAATAAAAATGGGACTCAAGAACTAACTAACAATCAAGCAAGGTCAATTACTCATTGTTAGTTAGTTTATAAAATCAAGAAAGTGAGAATTTAGATGAGAAAAGAGTTGAATTTGGAAGAAAAACCTTTATATATTGATTGGTGTTTGCATGTCAGAGAATTTTCAATGCGTGGGTGAGGTACGTGGGCAAGGTAAGGGCTTGGTAGGGTGGTGCGTGGCCAAGGAAGTGTATTGTGTGGCCGATGAACTTGTGGTACATGGCCGAGGTCCTGTCTGCATGGGCGGGCTGCGTGGTCAATGTTGGTTGCGTGGCCGAGATTGATTGTAGTACGTGGCCCACGTAAAATTACATGGCCACTTCCAGAATGCTTCCCAAAAAAATTTCCGTCCTACATAGCTGCTTATGTGGCCACCACGTGGGACCTATTATTTGCTGATTTGTTTACATTTTGTGCCCACACAACCTTGTAGCTTCAGTTTTTGGGTAAAAACACCTTTACTCCACTTTTGATCACAACTTTTGTATCAACACAACCCTTTTTAGCTTCTTATTCCCCTTGAAGATATGAGGATTGCTCGAGAACACCAAAATTTAATGTAGGTCCAAATCAACTCGAAATCACTTCAAATTTTAGATCTATGCTCTCCTTGATGTAGAGAACAAAGCCCAATGGTTATTGAAGTCAATTGAACCCAAAATCATATAGACTCATTTGATGTTCTTCAATGGTGGAATCTTTAAAATACCTCTAAATGCTACGAAATTTAATATCTAGGGTTTTTATATTAAGGAATTCAATTATAACCTCAAATCCACCAAAACAACAATAGATTTTTTTTGAATTTTGATTTTATTTTTATTTTTAGAATTTTCAAAATAGAAGAACCTATGATTAAGAATTGTAGATACAATCCTTTAACCTGAGCTCTGATACCAAATGATACGATTCGAATTGTGGAAAATGCAGAATCAAACAACACAGTTAAAACGAGAAATTAAAGAATAAAAATAAGACACAATTAGTAATGAATTTATGGGCAAACATGGATTGGTTACCAAATCCTTCCAATCTAATTCAACTAAAGACACCTATACTATTTGAAATCAAGGACAAAGATAGATTGAGAAAGATAGGATAGAAATTAAACAACTATTTACCATCCACGGAATAAGAGACTTGAACTCATGCTTGAATTACGAACTTGCATACATTCAAAGAGAGGTTCAATTGAAGAGGCTACGGATTAATCCCTACACTCACTAGGAGAAAAAACCTAACACTACAATCTAGATACTAAGAGAATCACTCTCAATCAATATTCATCAAAGCTAAGTAATGAAATAACAAATGTAGTATTTATACTACTTAGGCTAAGAAGACTACTAAGCTATTACAATTATGCCCTTAATGAAGTAAGGGCGTTGTTTGGTGGTTTTCTCAAGGAATCATAGCTTTGTCTTTAAAGATTGTCCTCTTTGCATAAATTGCTATCTCCCGGTCTTGACATCTTCATCCAATCGCATGCTTCTCTTCTTTAACCAAGTTGAGTCCATCAAGGATCTCCAAGGCCTATCCTTGCATGAACACGACTCGTATGGCTTGGAGCTCCTCGGCATAGTCTAGAGTGAAGGAACTTGAGTGAATTGTGTCTTGTTCATTCCATGTTATTTCCCATAGCTTGATCATCTTCATACACAAGTCTTCAATTGCCTACAAAGGCTTATTATTCATCATCAAGGGGTGTGAGGTGTGAAGATACCAATTTAAGGCCCCTTGAAGCTCCTCAAATGTGGTGAATATGATCCATGGATCATTATTGGCTTGAAGCCAAGATGCACCACGAAACCTAGCTCTCATAATCACCCTCGCGCCATCCTGTATCGTATCAATCTCTAATTTCCAAATCGGAATATCAATACTTTGATCTAACCCACTAGGCCTCTGGTGCTCGACTTTCACATGCTGACGATTTGGACACTTTGCTACAAAATCTGTCACATTCTTCTTCATATCATTCCACCAATTAATTCTTTAAGATCATAATGCATCTTTATAGAACCTGGATGAATGGAATAATTAGAGTTATGCACTTCTTCCATGATTTACTCTCTGAGCCCATCCACATTTGGAACACATAATCTGCCTCGGTACCTCAAGGTACCATAATCTTTCCCTTGTTCAAAAGTCGTTGTCTTATGCTTGTGAATTCTCTCTTTCAACTGCAATAAATTGGGATCTTTAAACTGCTTATCCTTTACTCTGGCTGCTAAAGAGGATTCAAACTTGTTCTGAACAACAACACCATCTTCGAAGTTCATGAGTCGAACTCCTTGACTAGCTAGTTTGTGAATCTCCTTCGTCATTGTTCTTTTTTCTTCATCAATATGAGCTAAAACCCCATGGATCGCTGACTAAGAGCATCGACTACCACATTCATTTTCCATAGATAGTGGAGAACATCTACATAATAATCCTTTATGAATTCGACCCATCTCCTCTGCCTAAGATTCAATTCCCGTTGCTTGAAAATTTACTGAAGGCTCTTATGGTCTGTGAAAATATCGATATGAACTCCATATAAATCTTGAGTCAAAAATCACGGCTGCCAATTCTAAGTCATGAGTCAGATAATTCCTTTCATGAGGCTTAAGTTTTCTAGATGCATAAGATATAACCTTACCATGTTGCATTAAAACATACCCGAGACAAACTCCTAAAGCAGCACAATAAATAACAAACCCCTCGGTTCACTCTAGCAATGTTAATACTGGAGCAGAAGTCAGTCTCATTTTCAATTCTTCAAAACTATGCTCACAGGCATCTAACCACTAAAATTTGACTTTCTTCTAAGTCAATCTAGTCAATGGTGATGATATGGAAGAAAAAACTTCTACAAAGCGCCTGTTATAGCCTGCCAGACCCAAAAAACTTAGTATGTCTGAAACATAAGTGGGTCTAGGCCAATTCTTTACAGTGTCTATTTTCTGAAAATCAACCTAGACATCTTCGCCTGAAATCACCTGGCCTAAGAACGCCACTGACTCACCTGAAAACTTAGCATAAAGCTCGCAGTCCTGAAGTGTCCGCAACACTATTCTGAGATGTTCTGCATGATCAGCCTCGCTACGAGAATATACTAGAATATCATCAATGAATACAATGACGAAAAAATTAAGATAAGGCTTGAAAACCCTATTCATAAGATCCATAAAAGTAGCTTGTGCATTTGTCAATCCGAACGACATGACACAAAATTCGAAATGACCATAGCGAGTTCTGAAAGCAATTTTTAGAATATCAACTTCCTTAACCATAAGTTGATGGTATACTGATTTGAGGTCAATCTTGGAATAACACTGAGAGCACTAAAGTTGATCAAATAAATTAACAATTCTAGGAAGAGGATACTTGTTCTAAATGGTGACTTTGTTCAACTCTCGGTAGTCAATGCACATACGCAAAGACCCATCCTTCTTTCCAACGAACAAGACTGGTGCACCCCATGATGATACACTTGGTCTAATGAATCCCTTATCAAGAAGATCTTTCACCTGGGCTTTTATTTCTCTTAACTCCGCTGGAGCTATTCTGTATGGCGGAATAGATATCGACTTAGTGCCAGAAAGTAGATCAATTCCGGATTCAATCTCCTTGTCAGGAGGAACTCTGGGAAGATCTTTTGGAAAGACTTCTGGAAACTCATTGACAACTAGTATGGACTGAAGATTCGGGGTCTGGGTATCTGCATCCCTAACCCGAACTAGATGATAGATATACTCCTTGGATATCATATTTATGGCATTAAGATAGGAAATAAACCTACCTATGGGTGTTATTGCATCACCCTTCCATTCTATGACTAGTCGCTAGGAAATTTGATACTGACAATATTGGTTCTACAACCTATTGTGGCATAACATGAAGATAAGCAATCTATACCCATGATTACATCGAAGTCTACCATCTATAACTCTACTAGATCGGTTATGGTAATGCAGTGAAAGACTTTAATTGGATAACCCCTATATACCTACTTGACTATCACTGACTCGCCAACTGGAGTGGATACTTCAAGGGTTCATGTAACTTTTCTGTTTCTATCCCAAATTTATTAGCAATAAAAGGGGTTACATATGACCGAGTGTATCCAGGATCTATAAGGAAATAAATATCAAAAGTGAAAAAGGTTAATATACTTGTGACCACATCTGCACGGGCCTCTGTATCCTGATGACCTGATAATGCATACAAGAGATTTGGGCCTCCGCCTATGTTACCGGACTTAGCTGCACCACACTCTGATTGGGCCTGAGAATTACGATTAACTGCTAAATTGGTGGACTGTGCTACGTTACCACCAGTATCTTACCTTGTCGATGGCCAATCCTTTAGAAAGTAACCCTACTGACTACACCCAAAGCAACCATCTATGCCTGAACGATACGCCCTAAGTGCCTCTTACCACAAGTGTTGCAAGTAGGATGTTGTAAACTCCTATGGCACACGCTGACCTGTGACTGTGAGCCTACTGCTATGAAGTTTTTCCTCCTATTATTATTCCTGAACTTTGGGGCTTGGGTACTGGATGAAGATGGAGCAGGTCCTGATGACCTGCTTTTCAAGAACTGTCTGCCTCCACCTCCCCCATGACTGAAGTGACCTGAAGACTTGTCTCTCTTATTATACTCATTGTCCTTCTCTTTTTGCAAGGCTTCCTCTTCTTCCAACCTGCTCTCATTACCCAGTACGAAAGCAACTATCTTTGTAATAGTCATCTCCTTGTTCTGAGCTATAATATTAGTTGCATCATATAAATGGGAATTAAGACCATACATAAAACGTATAACTCTAGCCCTCATGTCGGGGACCATATGTGGAGCATACTTTGCGAAAGAGACAAACTTAAGATAGTACTCCTGCACACTCCTACCATTCTGCTTAAGCTTTTTGAATTCAACGGTCTTTGCCTCCCTGACCTCAACTGGCAAAAGTGCTTTGTAAAGGCATCAACAAACTCATACAAGATATTGGTGCATCTTCCCCGCATGACTTTATAAAAGCAGGGCTGCTCACATGACTAATACCAGATATTAGAAACATCCTGCAACTGATAAGCTCTAAACTCTGCTGCCTCTACCTCATTAAAATGCATAACACAAAAGATTTTCTAAAGCCCATTAATGTAGTTCTGTGGATCTTCCTTCTTACAAGACCCTGTGAACACTGGAGGGACCATACATAGAAACTCACGAGTCTTGGAACTGGATGAATCCCCATTAGTTCTCGTGCTTGGAGTCGTTCCCCGATGTTCGATTTGAGATGCCACAAGTTGGGTGAGCAGTTGAATAGCTCCATTTACATCAGAGTTAGTAGAACTGGGTAGTGGAACCGGGATCTCTGCAGGCCCTTTAGCATCGGGTGAGGGTGTTGTACCTGAATTAGCTCCCTAAGCCAGAACATCTTCCTCATGAGCAACATTAGCAGTAACTCTCTTGCTTGTAGTTGTTTTTCTCTTCACAGACATTTCCTGAAATATGTAATACGTATGAGTTAGAAGGATGCCATAAAGGTATAACTCTAACTAAACGATATAGAGTCTGAAAGAAGTGAGACAATCCTAGATGTCTTGGTGGTCAACTGTTTACATGTGTGGGGACCTCACACACATAAAAGGGACCTCACTAGACACGACTTCATAGACTCCCTAAAACACTTGAACCCACGTTGCGCACTAACATGGGTAGTCCAAAAAGTGAGGAATGACTTGTTATCCTATACGACCCACCTCATGTCCAGATGAACCCACTAAAGTATATCTTTCGCCAACCCATGCCTATAGAAAAACTAGCTAAATGAAAAATGCTTTTGAGCGAGTTTGATATCACATATGTGGTTCAGAAAGCTATAAAATACCAATCATTGGCTGATTTTCTCACTGAAATCCTAGTGGATAATGATATCAAACCATTCAGAACCTATTTCCCAAATGAAGAGGTATTAATGGTGGACGAAGACGAGGTTGAGCCCTAAACGGGATGGAGAATGTTTTTCGATGGCGCAGTCAATTATAAAGGTTCTAAAATCAGAGCAGTCTTGGTATAAAAATGAGACAAGACTATCTGATGGCCACAAAGCTCATATTTCGATGTACTAACAACATGGAAGAATATGAAGCTTGCTTCCTAGGTCTTCGAATGGCAATGAACATGGACATAGATGAGCTATTGGTAATAGGCGATTCAGATCTTCTTATTAACTAGGTACAAGGAGAATGGGCCATAAAAAATGCCAAGATCCTACCATATGTGAATTGCATCCAAAGATTGTGTAAATGGTTTAAGAGGATTAAAGTGAAACACACACCAAGGGCACAAAATGAGTTCGCTAATGCTCTAGCTACTATATCATCCATGATACAACACCTAGAAGGAACTCATATAGCCACTCGAGATAAATTTGAATGAAGAACATGCTTACTGCTCTCATGTGGAAGCAGAACCTGACGACAAGCCACAGTACGCTGACATAAAAGCCTACCTGGAAAAGGGAGAATATCCCGAGGGCACCACAAGCAATCAGAAGAAAACCCTCCATAGAAAGGCCAACAATTTATTTTTGAGCAAAGAGATACTCTACGAAAGAACGCCTAATCTTAGACTACTAAAATGTATGGACGCCGTAAAGGACACAAAATTATTGGTAGAAGTGCACATCAGGACTTTTGGACCTTACATAAATGAGTTCATCTTGGCCAAGAAAATCTTAAGAACTGGTTACTATTGGATGACTATGGAAACCTACTATGGGAGGTTCGTGCAAAAAAGTCATCAATGCTAAATACACAGAGATTCGATCAAATTCCCACCAAACGAGATCAACACCATGAGTTTACCCTAGCCGTTCGTTGTTGGGGCATGGATGTCATTGGACCTATCGAGCCGACCACATCCAATTGACATCGATCATTCTGGCCACCATATATTACTTCACCAAATGCGTTGAGGCCGTATCACACAAGTTAGTAATGAAGAAAGTGGTACCTAACTTTGTACGAAACAACCTCATCTGCTAATTCGACATCCTAGAATCCATCATAACAGATATACAAGCAAATCTAAATAGTCTTATGATGAAGGACATATGTGAACAATTTAGGGTGACACACCAAAATTCCACAACCTGCAGGCTACAAATGAATGAAGCCATAGAAGCTGCCGACAAAAACATCAAAAGGATATTGCGGAAAATGATAGACAACTACAAGTGATGGCATAAATAGTTACCCTAAGCATTACTTAGGTATCGAACAACTACCAGGACTTCAACAGGAGCTACACCGTACCTACGTGTTTACACCATAGAAGCGATCACTCTGGCTGAGGTAGAATACCATCACTCAAAATCATTCAACAAGAAAAATTGGACAATGCAGAATGGGTCTGAAAATGATATGAACAACTGGCCCTAATTGATGAAAAAATAATGATCATCGTATGCCACAGCCAATTGTACCAACAAAGGATTACCCGATCTTGCAACAAAAGGGTTAGAATCCAACGTTTCCAAGTAGGGCAAATAGTGCTCAAGCATACGTTTCCACACTATGATGAGTACAAAGGGAAATTCGCACTGAATTGGAAAGGCACATACATAGTCCGCAAGGTACTCTCCGAAGGAGCTGTGATCTTAGCAGAAATGGATAGTCAAGAATGGCCCAAAGCCATCAATTCTGATGTAATAAAGAGATATTACGCGTAAGAACACACTTTCAATTTATAATTGCACCTTTCATTTGTAATCACTACATCTGACCTATCTCTTACGACAGAGATGTGTAGAAAAATCCATATCGAATTTGGTCTTCTATCGTAATAGAAAAACCAAATGCTATTCCATGTATTATGAACTATGCGATGACCTGATTTCCCAAGGGTGTATACATAGGTAGTCCATTTAGGACTTGGTCACATTATTAGAAAAAATCAACCATTTTTGCTCCAATCTACGTTTGACTTGATTCCTGTTGTGACAAGATACGTAGGTGCTCTCTGAGATCGGTCGCACAAATAGAAAAACAAAATAATCCCCTAGGAAACCACTATGTCAAATTTTTTGAGAAGATCTCAAAAATTCCTTCATCTTTATTCAACGTAAGGGTCAACCGATGTAATCCCGCAACATGGGCAGAATTTTTGGGAATATCTCAAAAATTCGTTCATCAAAATTTGGCAGGAGAGTTCGCCAGTACAAACTTCAAACTGGGGTAGAAATTTTGAGGAAGTCTCAAAATGTTTATTGGAAAAAGTCTACACAGGATGCTGTGAGAGTCAAAAGAGAATCTCACTCAAAATGCGCATGTCATGGCAACAATAAAAAGATTTTCAAATTTTTTTCTTATAATCAACATTTTTGTTTTCAACATATTTGGTTTATATAATCAACATTGTGAAAAAACATTTTTACTTTGTTCCAAAAAACTTCATCTCTTGCACTACCGAGTTAAAAGTTAGGTCGGGGCAAAGACCACGGCCAAAATAGATGAAAGAGTATGGGAGTCGATGACACAAACCGACCTTATTAAAACTAAAACTTTTCCTGTGAATGCAGGTTTCCACTGTCGTCAGGCGGACGACCGCCTTTTTCTATAACTCATTTTCTCATGATGTCAAATAGGATAGATGTAGCTTACCAGGAGATATTTCAATCTATCAGGAGAAAGAACCACAAATGTGGCACAATCTAGCAAAAAAGGGACGAAGAGCGACTAGGGCCAAGAGGTCTATAAAAGGACAAAGCACCACAAAGGTGGCACAATCCAGCCAAAATGGTTGTAAATGACAAAGCGCCACAAATGCAGAACAATTAAGCTAAGAGGGTTATATAGATGAAAAAATGGAAATTTGACCGAGAGGGTCACAGTCGACATAAGCAAATAGAAATGATAATCTGACCAAGAGGGTCACAGTTGACATGAGCAAATAGAAACGACAATTCGACTAAAAGGGTCACAGTCAACACGAGCAAACAGAAATGACAATCCGACCAAGAGGGTCACAATTGACATGAGCAAATAAAAATGACCATTTGATTGAGAGGGTCATAGTCGATATAAAGGATGAAAGAAAGACAATCCAGCCAAGAGGGTCATATTTGTCATTTGCATACTAAGAGGGACATTCATACAAATATCACCGAGAGGGACATACATACAAACATTGATGAAAGGGTCATTCATATAAACATTGCCGAGAGGGTCATTCATACAAAGATTGAAGAGAGAGCCATTCATACAAATATTGCCGAAAGGGCCATGCATAAAAATATTGCCGAGAGGGTCATCCATGCAAATAATATCGAGAGGGACATCTATACAAAAAATACCGAGATAGCCATATTTATCATTCATATGCCGATAGAGTCATTCATACGAACATTACCGACAGGGATATTCATACAAACAAACATCGAGAGGGCCATTCATTATAACATGGTTGAAAGAGGCTGTTTTTATATTTTGTAAAAGAAAGTACGAGAGACAGTGCCAAGAAGGTCACCAGCTCGGAAAAATCAAACCAAAAAATATGATGAAGATGCCACACAGGTGTGGTAATCAACCACGACATAGACCCAACAAATGGAAACAAGTTTGAGGCCACTAAGGAGAAGATGCAGGCTGATCAAACCAGATCCAGGTGCATGCAGAGTAAACGTGAAACTTTTTCTTAGGCAGCCGATCGAGATAGAGTTCCAACGAGAGTCAAGCTCTTTGGACTAGAGTTGAGGACCGCTCCACACCATGCTAAACCATAATTAACTTTTTTCTTACAATTTGCTTTTTGTCAAACCAAGGTGTTCCTGCATAACGATAGCTGTTTCAGTCCATTAAGTTGAACTCCATTAATGTTATTTAACTATTCAAAGTTCATGAGTCACAAATGAAGTAAAATATATCTTTTACATGTCAAAAATGATTTATAAATTATTTCGATGACATTTTGTCATTTAATTTAGAAAAATATCACCAAGTATATATTGTATATCATTCTATGTATTTAGTATAATTTTGACATATATTTATCAAGATTAATAGTGAAAACAATTATTTAATTAATTGTTTAAAAACTATTAACGATCAATTGATAAGTATTTTACTTCGTTAAAATAAGAAGTTTGATTAATTAAACGAAGTGCCAATTTGTATCTCGATTTCATGCTTTTTGTTTAATCACAAAATGATTGCATGATTTGGTCATATGTGGAAGGCCTTTATTTGAATTAAGTGTCGATTGGATTTTAAATTAAACAATTTGCATGATTTTGGTCATACTTGAAAAGGACTTATTTAGTTCCTTACAAATGTGGTCTTAATTGATAAGATTCAAATGTTATTCAAATTGAACTAATGACCACATTTACAAAATGTATCCACTAGTTATTTGTCTTTAAAATTGCAACTTTGGTCCGCCTATTTCTTTTAATATCAGCCGAGTCCAGCCCAAAAGGGTTAGACCTAGCCCTAAACCCCTTTCAATATACCAAACAGAGCCATTCAATGTCTCGTTTCGATTGAATGAGGTTTTTCGTGAAAATCCTAGCTGCTGCTCGTACGATTTCCCTCTTTGTCATCCATGGATGAAAATGGCAAGGTTGCAGGCATGGATGGGAGATTAATTCATCCTCTCTCCTCTTACCCTCACCCCGCTAGTACGCCACCAATGTGTGGTCGCCCCTCCTCTTTGCTTTTTCTCTAAATTTTTTCTTAATGGCGTTTGTCCTGTTGTGATTTGAAATTCTTGATTCTTATTGGGTCTTTGAGAATTCGGTGGGATTCAAGACTAATTCCCCCCAAAACCCTAGTCCCATATCGATGAAAACCCTAATCCTTTGAGTATTTTGGGTCCTATATAAAGGACCCCTCTCCTCATGTTAAAGAAGAGTTCAAATTTTAGCCTATCGTGTGCCCAAAGATTCAAGGAGTTGATTAATTTAGGGTTTCAGATTGCTTTTAAACTGAGACCCTTTTAAAATCAATTAGTTTATTTTTACTGAAAACTTCCTTCTTTTCTATTTCCTTTTTATGGTGTGGCTGTGTAACGGTGGAGGAATTTGGAGTAGATCCCAACCATCCTCGATATCCTAGGAGGTAAACCCACTCCATTTTGTTTCTTTTTATGTTTGATGTCCTGTATGTAGATTATTTAGTAGTTGTTTTTTCTGTGAGTCTGCTTGATTTCATCTTGCTGAGATGGTCTCTTTGCATGCTACAAGTAGAATGCTGATATTAGCTTTATAATATCTATCTAGGTCTGTAATGCTTGGTTATTGCATAATTGTATGTTAAACTTGGACTATGATACTCAATCATACCTGATTAAGAAGAGGTGATTTAGTTGTGTGACCCTTAGTAACATTATGTTATTGTCCATGAAGATCAAGTTTAGCTGAAGTTAAACATAATGCTATGATTTAGGCTATGTGATCATTTGTATCCATGTCACAATATTGTTCATTAAAAATGCCCTGTCATTCATTGTGTGCTCTTTAGATGAACTAGATACATGAATCATTTGAGCAAATATTTGAGTAGCTGATTTTGGGTATATGATAGTGTGTTTGCTCCTCTGGTTGTGGATTTGATGAAAGCTTTTCAACCTGTCTAAGATAAACTGAATCACTACATTATAGTGTTGTCATTATTTATGCAAGCATGTATTAGATATGTATGATATATTAGTACGACACTCTATTAGTTGTCAAGAATCATGTTTTTCCTCTTATGTCTTTCATGTTTACCGGTAATCAGCTTAGGTCCATTCTAGTTATGATCATGTTATTTAGCTTCTCTATGTGTCTAAACATGTTAGTGTTGCGTCTGTGTGTGAGTCTAGAACTAAGATACATAACCCCCATATATGTTGGAATGATTGGTTCAATATTCATGTTGCTTGGTTTCCTTTTAGTTTGGGTTCAAAGCTCAGATTTGTGTGCCTCTATGTTAGTTCAGAATATCATTACTTAGTCTCCATGTGTTAACTTGAGTTCTTTGATGCCTAGTTACATTAAGTGCATGTTTGGTTTGATATCCTTGATAGGATTAGTTCCATGTCTGTAACTAAGTAAATATTTGAAACATGAGGAATAGCTCGAGTACTGTAGTCATAAGCTCAGTCTAGTCTTGTGTGTTTAAAACATACCATGTTGTCAGCTTTTATTTTACTACTTAGTTAATAAACCAAATGTGTGGATCATCCGTTAAAGGTCTTAGGCAAATGAAGTAGATATAAGTTAATGTTATTTGCCTCTTGTCACATGTTTAAAGTGAATCACTGCAACCTCTAATGATAAGCTGAGCTAATACCTCCATGATCTTCTTGTGATCCACCTAGTCCTCAATTAGGTTTAAACACTAGGTAGATGCAATACCTTACTAGCTCTCAAAATTGTCCAAATCAGTTCCCATACTTTCTACATCTATTGATAGTCAGTTTAGGCTTATTCAAGCCATAATCATGTCTGTTGGTCAAGTTTCTTGTGTCTCAATAGAACTAAACGGTCAAGAATCATGTCTTTAGTAGGGATCCTGTATGACCATCAGTCTTTATTTCATTCCATTACTATGTGATCTGTTGAATTCTTTGCATTATTACCTTAACCTTTAAAAAATGATTATCGTGAGTCTTTGTTAACATACGAACCTGCAACTGCCCTACCTTCTCAAATGCTCTGTTTTCTTGCCTGAAATATACTAGTTTGAAGTGATATGAGAGTTACTCATTTTAGTTATGTGTGTGACTTTGCATATATCTTGTTCATTGGTATGCACATCATTGTTAGCTGATAAATGAGCTTTATTACTCAAATGTTTGCCATCTCTTTCTTGGATTGGTATACAAGAGTATACAAAGAATATACAATGTATATATCTTGTATGCATTGATGTATATCTCAAGTTATGTGTTAGTCTTGATGATTAGTTTGGGCTTGGCCCATTATTTTTCTTGATTAATAATTTCGTATTCTGAAATGGAAAATTTGGATAAAACTGAATTCCACAAAATTGATATTTGTTAAAGCTAAAAGAAATTGAACTATTTTTTCATACTTGTAAAAACTGGACTGTTTAATTGAGGATCATCTTTATGAAAGACTTGTCAAAACATGTTTTCTTAAACTCAATTTTGGACAAGGTCTGCTAAATTGTACAAAAACTACTTTCTTAATGGACTATTTTTGGGCTAGGCCTAACTAAAATAACTTAAAAAACAAGGAGTCACTTAAGGATCCAAGTTGAAGTATTGGTTTGAAAGTGGAGTATGGTTGACCTTCATAAATGATAATAAAAGGGAAAATTTATATTTTAAGTTAAAACCATGACATATTATTTTAGAAGGAACTATACCTCTTTTCAAAGGACTTTCGAGAAAAAAACATATGAGGACATTAGACAAACCATTGGACTAATTTAGAAGGATTCTACTCAAATTAAATTTTGAGTGTATCTTAATCTGAAAATAGATTGACTAAACATACCCTTGTGTGAACTTTTCAAGTGGAATATAACTCTTTTGATTTTCAAAGCCTCCTTTCAAACTTGAAAATGAAAAAAAGGAGATGATAGGCTATGATTTGCAAAAACTAAATACTCTTTAAGGCAATTATTCATAATTAAACATGCTATAGAGCTCAAAGGTCAATCGTATTCTACGGATCCTTAATATTGAGGTGTCAACACCTTTTTCGGGGATTACCAGAACCCTTACCTCAAACTTTTGTCTTAAAAGGATTTTTCACGGATTTTTGAATAAATTCTTTTTACTTGGTGATGTAAAAATCCTTGTGAGCTCAAGGTTCCAATTTGATCCTCGAAGTGATAAGCTCAGAGTTTCGAAGATGCTTGATCATCTGATGATAATGTGGTTAAAATGGCATGGAATATGGAGTGAGATTGAAGATTGGTCTTGAAGGTTTAAGAAGACAGCATTTTATTTTGGCTTTGTATGTAGGTCTTGGTCGAAGACCATGTTTTCTTTTAGCTTATCTTTAATTCATAGCTTAGCTTGTAGTTCTCCTTAGGACATGGTGTAACGTGTAAATAACTCTTAGCTCCCATTAGGACATAGTTAATGTACCATGTAATAAAGGGATAAAGCTGATAGGTCCTCCAAAAAGGTGACAAGGCCGTGTGAAGTTGTTCAAGCCAAGATGGCAAGGACAAGAAGGATGACTAGGCCGAAAGTGACAAGTTGGCAAGGACAAGAATGGTCTAGAAGATGAGGCTTCCAAAAAGATAATTCATGAACCAACTTGAGGACACTAAGAAGATGAAGTGTTGGTCGAAATACTCTCTTATCCATTCGGCCAAGGCACACAAATGCAAGGAATGGAAGCTTCCAACACATTACAAGAAGATGAGGTTGTTGGAAGAATCAAGTTCATGAATATTGTTACATAGAAGACAACAATTTCGACCTAGAGAAGAGGAATGGTTGGCCGAACTCCCTTGGTCACCAAGTCAATCCAAATACGTCCATACTAGGTATTAGTTAGTGTCTTTTCATTTGCTTTCTAGAATAGTCTTTTGTAAAAGTGAGTTTTACCCAAAAGGTAAGGTATTCAACTTGTGTGTTGTATACATTAGTTGATACTTGTGTGTGCCTTTGGTTCTTGTGTGAGCCAAACCCCTTAGTGTAAGTTGAAGCTAGGACTGTGTGACCTAGTGAAACCCAAGTTAAGGTTTCCCTTTGGTGCAAGTCTTGGTTAGGACTGTTTGACCTAATAAAAACCCAAGCTTAAGGAACCCCTTAGTTGCAAGCGAATGTTGGAACTATGTGATCCAACCTAGCCTAAGCTTAGGGCCTATCTTAAGGTTTCTGGCCACCTTTACTGGGCTTGTACGTAGAAACTTCGATCAAGTCCTTGTGAAATTGGTCACCTTCGTCTTGGTGTCGATACGGGCAGTAAAACCCCCGTGTCTCTATCCTTGACATATCTATTGCACCAAATTTAAAACCATAACAACCGAACTAACACTTAACCAAATCCACCACCCTTCACTCGAGCTTGCACCTTGCAACTCGTGTTCAATCCTTACCCAACCCACTATATACTGACCATCCTCAACGCCCACAGTACTTCACAAGCATCCCTTCCAAAGGTTGTTAACCAAAACCACCCGTATACAACCGTCCAAATCCGACAACATCAAACAGTCCACTAAACCAACCTTTGTCGGAGCCTTACTGTTTCAGTTCATTTCCGCAGCCTTGCCACCATCAAATCACCAAGTCCCAAATATCACCCTGACCCTCAATCCACCTGTGACAACCTCACAAAAGGCCCAAGTTCATTTCCAAGCACAACTACCCGAAACAGCCACAAAACACCACCCTATCCGGCCAAACTGAGAACTCGAGAACCACTTTTTGAGTCTTGTTTTCGGGTCGACCAAAATATACCCAACACCCGACCCACTTACACATCAACACCCTCTTTATATACATCAAATTGGTATTAGAGCGAGGCCATCTCGTCCCACGCTTTGACTCTATGGTTGACATAAACAAAGAATAACTACGGAGGGTCGTAAGGGAAATTTTTGTAAAACATGCGCAAATCTTGAGAGAAGAATTTGCAAGGCATGTCATGGTAAGTAAAGCCATGTCCGGGGTTGTGCAAAACATTCCAAGGCTTGAAAAGAAAGATGTCCCAAAGTCCCATGTAAGGCCCTATGTAAAGCACACTAATGATAAGGCAAAGGGCGGTACCTCTTTCATAAACCCCTTGTATAGCCGCGGAAGAGTAAAGAAAGATACAAGGGTAGAAAAGGATAATACTTCCTTTACTAACCCTTTCTATAACCACAAAAGTATAGAAGTTACAAAGGGATTGGATAAAAAGAGAAAGAAGTGTTTTGAATGTCAAGAAGTAGGACACTTTGTAAGTGAATGTCTTAATTCCCCGGCCGTGCTTAGAGAAGAGCATCGAGAGTGTGGATTTTCCTTGGCTATTAAGGAACCCATACTACTTGAAGAACAAGAAGAAACCGAGACTCCCTAACTTGATGCACAAAGGATATAGGAAGAACTTATGAAGGTTCTATAGATGACAATTCAGAGGAACTGTTGGAGGAATTCGAAGATGTATGTGCGAATGGTCTTTCATTAGCTTGTAAGCTCACATATTAGAGCTTAACTTATAGTCGTCGATTGACGCTCGTATGATTATTATAAAATTGATGATGTATGAGATATGAACCCTACGGACGGTCTATGAATGTGTAGGTATACAGTAAAGGTTAGCCCTACAAATGGTCTATGAACGCGCAAGTGTGCATCCTATAAGATTAGCCCTATGGACGGTCTATGAATGCATAAGTGCATCATAAGGGTGGATGTGGACGGTATCAGTTGCACGCACAGTCCAACCCAAGTATTGTGAGCCGTACGAATTGTCTATTATGTTACGCCTACGAGCCATTTGATATGCATGATTGAAAGTGAGCCTTATGGATGGCCTCGGGTGAAACGCGTAAGTGCCACTTTTCTATTTCAGTGTATCCTAGGGCATATGACTTAACAAAAACAAGTAATTAGATCCAGTACACAATGACGGAACAGTATGATAATTCCATAGTATAACATCATATTCTGATAAGTTCATATATTCCGTAGTATGGTAAGCTGAGCATGGAGTACTCCAACGTATTCATATTATATTCATTTAACACAGTTTCATTTATAAGTTATACATACTCACAAGCTACATAATCTAGATATTCACATATTAGTTACAAAATTAACAGATGAGCTATTTTCCTACATGGCTATATATATATACAGATGCATACGGGCAATATACAAATAGACAATGTCTTCGAGGATATATAGACAGATAGTTTCTTTTACGGCTATATACATATGCCTTCGAGGCTATTAACTTTTACATCGAGCAGTTTATGAGGCCAATTAGTTTAAGTCGATTTTGATATATGTTGTGGAAGTCCGAAGAGGTAAGTATGTCCCCAGATTTTCTTTGACTTCCTAGATTGCATTTAGTACATCATATATATATGTATATCAATTCAGTTTTAGTCAAGTTTCAGCTATTCAGATATTATCTACCTTATATACTCGATACATTTCTTCGTACTGACGTCCCATTGTTGGGGCGCCACATTTCATGCCTGCAAGTTCAAGCATCCAATTTGATGATCCTTCAGTAGATAGAGTTTACATTCAACAGTAGATTGGTAAGACTCCATTTTATCCGGAGTGCAGCCGAGTCTAGAGGTCAGGTTGATAGCAGATGTTTACATATTTCATGGGTAGGTCGGGGCCTTGTCCTGACTATGTTTTGATGTCAGATACTCCTAGAGGCTTTTGTAGACACATGTACAGTACGTACAATATATTTTTTGGCCTTATAGGCTTTACAACCATTGCAGATCATATGGTGGCCTTGTCATCCCTTGTTTATATATCTTCAGTTATATAAGATCATGGTGGCTTTCTCAGCCTACATAAGCATGTATATATATGTATGTTGTTTGGGTTATGTTTCAGCTCAGTTGGGATGATTATCCACCTACAGTTTCAGTATGAGTTATGGCCTCAACGACTATGCTATCAGAAAGCAAGAAAAGTTGGACTTGTGAGTCTAAGTAGTTTGATAGTGTCCAACAGTTATGAGTTGTAATTTGGTACACTCGTGGTTCGAGTATGGAATCGTGAATCGGCCTCGCTTCCCCAGGTTTGGGGCGTGACATGACCATATTAGTCAGCAAATAATGAATTTCTTAGCCAAAGGTCTTTTTGGCTTTATATACAAAGTAGATTTGTCTATTTGCGAATATTGCCTAGTGGGGAAAATTGCAATAAAACCATTTGGAAAAGATACAAGAGTCGACACTCTATTGCAGTTAATTCATTCTGACATTTGTGGTCCAACAAATGTAAGGGCAAGACATGGTATTGTTTATTTCATCACATTTATCGATGATGGTACTCTATATGGTTATGTCTATTTGATTTCTCACAAATCTGAAGCTTTTAGTTGCTTCATTATGTTTATGAACTTAGTCGAGAATCAACTAGAAAGAAAAATCAAAGCATTAAGAATCGATCGATGAAGAGAATATTTGTCTAATGAGTTCAAAAAACTGTGTGATGAAAAGGTAATTCAAAGGCAATTAACTACTCCCTACACTCCACAACCAAATGGTGTTGCAGAACGATGAAATAAAACCTTGTTAGAAATGGTTAGGTCAATAATGATGGCATAAGCAAAATTGCCAATCATCTATTGGGGTGATGCGTTGCTCACTACTATATTTGTACTTAATTGTGTCACTTCTAAGTCAGTTACATCTACGTCATATTAGTTATGGACTAAATGAAAGTCCGATTAGAGCATTCTGAAGCCTTGGGGATATGCTACTTTTATTCATAATCTTTTTTCTCAATACAGAAAATTAGGTCCAAGGGGAAGAAAGTGTATCTTTGTACGATATTCTGAATTGTCTAAGGGTTATGTATTCTTAAGTGAACAAGATAGTGGTACTGTAACTGAAGTTGAATCATGAGATGTTACATTCATAGAGAATTGTAATAACTCATATGGTTATTTAGACATTTTACCTTTTTACCTCTGTTGATCCTTCTCCTAGTATCATTAGAGTGTATTCGACTTGCGGGGATGGGTGGAGCAGTTCCAAGACAATCGGGTGAGTCTTGGTTGATTTTGAAGAAATTAGAAGCTTTTAAGCTAAATAAGTGAAAAGTGTTGACCAATGGTTGATTTTTGGGTAAAGGAACCTTTATTGGAATTTTGTCGATTCCATAAGGTCTGGAGAGTCAATTATAACTTTGTGGAGTAATTGGTTCAATTCCCGAGGCACTCTGGGGTATTTTTGGTCCTTCAATTGGAAATATCATTTTGAGGTTATGGGGCTTGATCGGGTCAAGATGACCTCTGTTGGGAATTCTGAGGATGCATGTGAATTCGTAGTATGTTTTTACATTGATATGCATGTTTGGTTTGAATCTGGGAGGTCTCGGGTGAGTTTCGGGTGTTGGGGTGAATTTGGTGAAAACCAGATTTTTACTAGTTTCTGGTGCCCCGCCTTTGCGGAGGTTGGTCCTCACTTATGGGAAGCCTTGTCCGCAGGTGAGATATTTTGGGAAGTTAGTCAAGTTCTGCACTTGTAAAGTGTTTTTTGCAGGAGCAGGACCACCTATGCCAAGTTACCATCGCTTCTGCGAAGCCTGGGATATTTTAGTGAATTCGCCTTTGTGGGTGATTTTCCACAGAAGGGACTCCACCTCTACGAGGGATGGTCCACATAGGCGGAATCGTTGAAAATCAAAAAACCCTTTTAAGTCCATTCTTCACAACTTCGCCCCATTCTTCCTATTCACGATTTTGGTGTCTCAAGGAGCTCTAAGGGGATGATTTTGATGTGTTTGTGAGGATTCTCCTGGGGTAAGTTTATTATCTCCCTAATTTATTTAGGCTATCATTAAAGTGTGGAAAATCATGTTGGAATTATGTATTAGTTCAGAGGTTTTAGGTGACAAACCCTAAGTTGAATTTAATTTTCTTTTGCTTTAAATCTTATGTTGTTGGAAAGATTTGTTGAATCTAATCACTTATTTATTGGGGGAAACTAGTTTCTAAGCTTGAGTTTTTCTATTACTATGAAATTGGGTTATGGAAAAATAAAGGTTTGAAGATGAACCCTAGATGGGTTATCATTTCTTAATGAAATTGGTGGATATTTTTTATAGGATTTCATGACTTGTGGCTTGGGTTGGCTTCTTGTAACTTCAACTTCCAATTTTGAACAAGTTTCCAAATAGATTAAATATGGGTTTTCTTATAAAATTGGCGGTCGAGCAGTTGTTTCCCCTTTTTAGTATTGGTTCTTATATGATATTAAATGTGTGTGTTAACATAGGATTTATATGTATATGCCTAGACTACTACCGTCTGATTGTACCTCGGAAGAACAATGTGGCATAGTCACCCGCTCATCTATGAGGTAGGCTACGATTTAATATTATTAGACTTTGATAGAAGCATGTAGTCTATATAAATATTAATGGGTATTGGGCGTGTTGGGGGTCCCACCTTAGTGGTTGTGATGATCGCTTGAGTGGGATCCAGTGTTGAACTGTTTTGATGGGTGTTTTGGGGAATCAGCCTTAGGGTTGATTTCGACCTGTTATGTGGGCTTGTTGCCATTGATTGATACTTGTTGTGTTTACTCATCATATATGCCATATTCTATGAAAGATTGATTATGTGTTGTGATAACTCTGAGGCATGTATTACTCATTTTCTAAATTGATTGCATCTCATACACCATGATTACTTATCTTATTATTGTTGCATTCATATACTTATGATATTTGTGATACAGAAATAAAGTGGTATGGAATGTTGTGGGTCCAATAAGACATGAATGAAAGGTAATGATACTATTATTAGATGGCTTGGAAACACTTAGATGATGATGATGATTTGATATGGCTTGAAAAAAGAGTCTTGGTCTCTAGTCTGAACGAGGTATTTTCGGATGTTGCATTCATACACTCATGATATTTGTGATACAGAAATAAAGTGGTATGGAATGTTGTGGGTCCAATAAGACAGGAATGAAAGGTAATGATACTATTATTAGATGGCTTGGAAACACTTAGATGATGATGATGATTTGATATGGCTTGAAAAAAGAGTCTTGGTCTCTAGTCTGAACGAGGTATTTTCGGCTTGCTAGGAATGGTATATGGATGGCGCGGATCCCCTATGGGTCACTTATATATGGAAAAAACCTACAGAGTGTGTATACCAGTTGATAGAAAGGTACTTATGCATTTCATCATACTCGTGACATTGCATTCATTTCATTTACCAAACACATTGTATTTGTGCGACTTGTACATGCTTTGGATTTATTATCAGGATAAGAGGAATTCGTATTGGTTGTACTTCCATGATTTCTGAGTTGCTCAAGTGTTGAACTATCTATGTGATTGAAGGTTACATACGTAAAAATTACCTTACTTGATTAGGGAGTCTAGAATACAAATTAGTTGTTGTGTTGTCGTTACAACTATCATCTTGTTTGATTTATATATATGTTCAGATCCATCCTAAATAGGAGACCCATGACCGTAAACATCTATTCAAACATAATAAGGTTATATAAGATGTTGCATGTATCAATGTCCTTAATGTACGAATAGTAATAAGGAGTATGAGGTAGAGGGAATATAAAACCAATAAGACTAATATATGCTTATGTGAAGTGTTGTGATGTGAATGATATGATTTAAGTATTCAACCACCCATATTAGGAAAACTTTTGATGTTTATGTGGCTAGGTTAAGTATGACTTAGATTGTTGAATAGAGATTAGTGGACTTATTTCTATGAGGATTATGTATTTTTATGTGTTTGAGATGACTTAGGTGTTGAACTATTTCTGTTGTATAATGTGACTTATGTTCTTAACCAGAGTGAGTAGATTGGGGTTACATGTATGAACTTGATATTTATGTCTGTTACATGTTTTCTGTCGTTGTCTGTCTATGATGCCATGAGGGTACTTTGTGTACTCATGCTACACTTGCTGCATATTTTATGTGGATATAGGTACATCGATTGATCTAGGTTACAGTCTCGGAGTGCGGGAAGATTTAGGGTAGGCCACTCATCCTATCCGCGATCCTGATATTCATCATGGTTGGATTGTATTATTTATCCAAGACAGTTGTTAGCTTTACTTTTTAATTCTTTGTACTCATAGTAACTCTTGTACAACTCATACCAAGATCTGGGAAAGGCAATTTATAAAGGATATGTGATATTTATAAGTTTTCTAATGAAGAAGTTTTATTTCTCTTGAATATCCTATTATTCTAAAATGTTCAAATGATTTGTTAAATGACTTTTGGGGATGGTTTGCCTACTGGGGGATAGTGTAGGTGCCATCATGATCCGTGATTTGGATCGTGACATGTTGGTATTAGATCTCTAGGTTCATTGGTTTCACGAATACAAGGACAATGTTTGGTAGAGTCTCGCAGATAGGTACGTAGACGTTCGTACCCATCCCCGAGAGGCTATAGGACATTTACAAAACATCCATTCTTTTGTTCCTTTCGTGCTACTTCATTCAAATTGATATCTGGTAAATTCTAATTGGTATCTTGTCACACCCCAACCTTGGGGGGGGGGGGGGTGTGGCCGGCACCTGGTGCCATAAGGCTCGAGCGTACTAATCCTGATACGTATAATATGCTCACTATGCTCCTGGCCAACAAGGCCTATATATATATATATATATATATATATATATATATATATATACAACAGGGCCAACCAGGATGATATAAACACAACGGGTCCATTAAAAAGATCGATAAGGCCACACAAGACTACTATATACACGACGACTGTCTACAAGACTCTAAAGAGTATACCATCAACATCTGGTAAGGAAATGGCCCTGCCATACCCAACTATATACATACATACAACACCATACATAACAACACACTAGACAACTCCGGAAGAAGGGAGCGTGACAACCCTCAGCTAAATCAAGTCACCTACTACAAAGTATCGTTTGAATCTCTATCTGTACCTGCGGGTATGATACGCAATGTCCCCAGAAAGAGATAGCAGTACAACATATGTACTGAATATGTAAGGCAGATAATATATAAGTAAAAGGTGAAAAATGAAGAAAGAGTATAAAAGTCAACCTGAAACTCATAAATAGCTTCTGAGGGCATACACTGACTCAATCATGAATATATATGCATGTTTGTAAAAATCAAGCTGCTCAATGGGGCCATATAGTATAGTATCAAGCCATTATGTGAGGGAAATCATATCATAAAGTATCATATCATAACCTACCCTGCCCAGATATGGGACTCAGTAGTATAAGAACCAAATGTAGTGGTGTGTGCATATAAGCACAATACTTGACCGACTATATCATGGCTCGGTAAGAAGATAGATACATATATATAAGTGCAATTCAAGGAATGACTCTGAAGGGCCTTGTTAACTCGATCGGAGTGACTCAAGGACGTTATCCTTCGATTATCATTATGTCAATGTGTCTGTATGAATTTTCTAAGAATCAACCAGATTTGCAAGAAGGTATATTATTTGAAATGAAATCAGGGTGAAATACTCTCGACAAAACCAATAAGGGAAATGAGATATATCAATCTAAAACAATGATAACACAATCTTTAGTTTTAAGATAAGAGTTCCATTTGGAGAGACGTCGTTACTGTTACATTTATTCGTCGATCATGCCAAAAGAATGAAAGAGTGAGCTTTAACATACCTTTAAAATCAACTTCATACTTGATGTTGTGACCAATCCCCTCGTCGGCTCAATCTACAAGGAATATAATGATACTAGCATTAACTATAATGACTCAAGAATCATATATCGAGTGGCATGCTTGTTTTATAAATGAATCAGACAGAATCTCCCCTATTACTTTCACATTCCACAAGTTCAAATAACAAGAACAATAACAACTACATCAAATCCATCCACATAACAACTTAGAATAATTACAAAATAGTCCACATGACGATAACAACACCTTATGCGATTTTCCGCTATTAATTCTGTATTCCTTATCTCACAATTTAGCTACGGAATGAATGAACATAAATATATTTAGGATAAAAAATTATTGCCTTATATACCAAGAACTACTCATCTTCTACCTTACTTTTCTTCGAAGTAATCTTCGATTTGCTATCACCCGGAGAAAACCGGCGTGGATGTAACCTCGATCGTAGCACTTAATATCTTCTTAATAGAAAGAAATGAAAATATTGTTGCTTCCCAGAACGTAAATCATGGCTGGTCATGTGACTAGAAATATTGTACATTTTGTGCTTTACACGTGGTGCCATTTATCCCACAAACACAAACTCATTATGAAGTGTAGCCACATTATATTATAAGTATGATGACCATTCACTTGCTGCAACTCTCCATCATTTACCTGGAGAATAATATTTATTCAAAAAGATTTTATTTAATATATTGTCTTTCACTATAATTCCCCATTTAATTGATTACACACATAATTAATTTTGTGATCTCAATTCACTTAAATAACAATAATTTTTAACACATTTTCTATACTTAATATCATAATCATATGATATAACACTAGTTCATAACCTCTTTTGGAATACACAAAATATTATTTCCAATCACCATCGTCACACTTATTAAGTCCTAAATTATTTCGGGACCTCATTCTTTTATATACGAAACTCTCGATTTGCATACATGAGTATGACCAAAATTCCACATGGTCAGTATAACTTGTTCAATATTCCAAACCTCAATGAAACTTATTTTCTTCGATTCATTTAACCTTTACACACATAACCTCTTTAACATTGTTATAAACCATCGTTATTCGTATATGGGATCTTAACCCCTCTAGGTTTATGTTACTTTACTCACGACACATACTAGTATGAAAATTTGATGTGTAACAACCTAGGTCTCCTAGTTTATGTAAACTAACTTAAGATGCACTTTAACATGTAAAAATACTAAATGTAACATCATCCCCTCTTAGCAATATTCATCCTCGAATGTTGGGGCATCATTACCTGGGGATGACGATTTTTATATTCTTTGGGAAATTTTGGCAGAGTTTATTTTGTGAATAGAACTATCTCATAAATCATAACCGTCGCCTAGGGTTACATAAGCAATATCAATACAACATCGGCCCCACGTGGTCGTACATTTCCTTCACATTATTGCATAGTACATTGTAGTTTACTCGAGCACTAAATCTCGAGGTTTAAGCTATGTCTTTAATTTCTTCATTACGATCTTCCACCAAAGATAAGATATATAATCTAGACGTCCATAGGCTTGTAGTAGAAGTAGGAATATAATGGAAAATTGTTACACAATGGTCATTAGGGGTTAGAAGTTGTGAAGGAATCAGGGATATTTTGAATTCATCTCTTCGCTTCCATCTTTCTCCTATGTTCTTTTCTTTACCTTACTCATACCGTCTCACTTATAGATACAATTGCTTCATTTAATAACTCCTTCTTTACCTCCACCTTTCTATAATGGTAAAATTAAAGCGGACACCTAATAATTCCTTTAATGCCTAATGTAGGAACTAAGTAAGTAGGTCGGTCTGTCGTTGCATTATCTGGTTACGATTGTGAACGTGTCAGACTACGTCATTCCTTTTTTTTTTTTCAAATTTTATTCTTTTATCATCATCAAGCCTTCTAAAACATCTTTCTACTAATTTGCGCATTTTCTTGTGACTTAATGTATCCAAGTTATTATAGCTCCCACGAATTGCTTCCTCTTCCGACATTCACTAGGAGTCTTGTCCATTTTCGTTACACAAAGCCTTATGTGTCAACATACTAAGACCTCGCATAATAGCTATCGTTATTTCAACTCCGATACGTAGGCCAAATCTGAACGTCTAAAGTCCTTGAATCGGTTCCTTAAAGGTCGTTTTCCAATGAGAGTGCTTATACTATGATTAGAGATAACCTCCGGAAAATGGGTATTCTTCTTAATATAAATTGTTAGCCAACCTTCGACCTTATAGATGGTTCTGATTACCACGATGTGAACTGTCGAACCATTTATATATTAGTTTTCTAAATAAAAATAGTTTACAATGATAAGGGGATAAACTTTGGAAATTCCCTTAATACCCAATAATCCTTAATTAACTTTTCCCGCTTCGAGTGTGCATCCTCTTATGTGTCGACCATCAATATCTAATTTTCGGTAAGGTTTTCATTACATGCTATATCCCCGTATACTCTAGATGGGTGGAGTGCTATAACATTCTTCGTCTCGATGTCTCTTTAATTCCTAATATAAGATAAGGGGTCTTCCGCATTTTTCTTTAGGAAATTATCATCACTTGGCTTTCATTTCGACTAGTGACTTGTTACATTACTCTTCCGTTTAATCTTCACATTTGTCCTCTTACCAGCGGTTCTTGACCATATTGTCAACTACATCATTGTCTATTCTGTCAAAATTTCTTATTTCTTATAACGTATTCCAATTCGGATCTTTTATAAGTGATTAATCCAAAGTAGATCCATCCTCTCTTAGTTGTATCCCATTTTTATTCAAATATACTTTCTCGATGTGTATCGCTCCTTTACTATTCATCTTACTTTCCCTTTTTCATTACGTACTGGAAACTAGACACCTCCTTACCTTTGATGTCTTTTCCCTTTGTCAGCCTTATTTCGTACGTGTCTACTATTTTTACTTGCTCCGACCTTGTGCCCTCTTCTGAGAGAAACATTAACTTCACATAAAGAGCGCGATATTAGACTCTGGTAACTTCAAGATTCGCTATATTCAACTATTCTTTCGCTGGGGATATCGTATATACCTTATCTATAGGAAGACCTTGGACATACTCGTACTTTCCTTTAGTATCATTTATGCTAAGGGTCATCCTACACTTTTCTCATCGAAGATTTCATGTATGCAAGGTGTCGATCTGCTGGATCCACCATGATCATCATACTTGAGATAATCCTTTCATATTTATAGCTTGGATCAAGTTCTTTTTGCAGCCCCAAATATTTAGACCTCACGTTAATCGTATCATCCATCTCGTGGAGTTTTTAGTCAATTTTATAAATCCCAAATACATATGATTTACTTCCCTTTTTATCCTTACTTTATCCTCTCTACCCTTAACTCTTTTTCTTAATATCTACTTTGGCCTCTTTGAACTCCATAGATCATTTTGTCCTTCCGTTATATGCCCACATTAGGCCTTATTCACCCTTACCTCCATTGCTTATTCTTCATCATGTTTGGGCAAAATTAGTGTTCGATATATTCAAGTTCAAATCGTAGACAATTTCAATTTACTACTTACTCAAACTTCCCCCTTAATGGGTATTAGATATTTTCTTAAATCATTACTCGATCCCTTAATCTTTACATTTACAACTTAAATTCCTTTAAGGATCCCTTGATTTGATATATCCCTTTTACTTATCGCTCCAGTGCATCGGGGTCCTGTTATTTCGGCTTAGAGAATCTACATGTCATTTTTTTTGACATGGTCATTATCTTCAAGGTGTTCATACTGTCGTGGGTTCCTTTCTGGTTTTATCATTGGTACCCTTACCATTTGAAATATTTTCGCTTGTCTTCCCTTATGAGAAATACCATGTGGCCTTAGTATCCTATCATAATATTCTGGTTATACTTGCTGAACATTTGTCTTACTTCTCATAGTCACTCCTTTATTATATCATGATCTTTGTCGTAAATTGTATATAACTGGGTGTTCTTACTCGGTCGGCTTGTAGGATCATACCACAGACCTTGAACTCCTCATTGCCTATCGTTGAAAATCTATAACCCTTTATCGCCACCCACACATGAAGTTGTTCACAATAGATGGGGTAGGCTCTTCTTCTTTACTCAACGAGACTTATCATTTTTCCTGTCTTCTTACATTGTCCGATCCTTTTGGAGGGAATGGGCATAACGTTCTGCGCCCCTTTTCTTTAACCACCTCCTGAAATGAAATTCCATGTAACCTGATTCTGGAAGCCTATTCCCCTATCATTTCTCTGGCCTAGGATTACTATTTAATTCAGGAATTCACGACAAATCCTCACATTCTATAGGACATAAATCACTTAGAAACAAGAAAGGTTCTCATAACATTCCAAGCTTTCCAACGATCCTCTTTATTTTATAATTTCGTTCGATTTTTTATCAACTTGCCATTTTTTACCAAAAGCCTGGAACTTTTATACAATCATTGGGTGATACATTAACGCGAATCCGAAGTTTATCTAGTAGTTGTTTAGAAACATGCCACACGTTCCAGCACTAACTTGGTTTGAGTGCTCCATATCCTCCCAATTTACAATACTCATACGGGACTTTAACTATCCATTGTACTAACATTTTCCTCTTCAGTTAATGTCATTATATCCATGAAACTTTCTTATGAGAATATCTTATTTCACGGGATGTTCGGGAAATCGACTTCTAAAATGGTGCCACTCTTATAAAGTATTAAATAAGTCTATTTGCGCATGTATAAAGTAGGGTGTTGAATAAGAAAATCAATAGCATACCTGCGCTCGTCTGTCCTCATTGGGTAGCATAAGAGCTCGAGGCTATATCCTCGCTCTCCTCCTTCCATGTAGGCCAACTTGGGACACTGTCGTATCTTGTGTCCTCAATTACCACACCAATAACAACCCTTTATCTCCCTACGACAAGGTCCAAAATGCATCCGTCCACATATCATACAATATGTCCTGTACGACCCCACTCAGTCAGAACCACTCCTATTATTATCTTGAGATATTGAGGGTTGTGACCCCTGCCTCGGCCTAACCCGAGAACTCTGATCATACCTGATCTATCGCAAACATCTATCACATTGATCATGCATCCGAAATCATTCCTCGATCTGCCTTCTCGATAACCACCAACTACTCTAACTCTCTTAGTACTTTCCCTTGCTATAGCTGAGTCAGCCCTACTGATCATTAACTGTCCCTGACCACATGATTCCCTAGGATGTGAACTCCTTGATCCTTCAAGGGGTCTATCACTGTCAATCATACCAGGGCGTTATCGTGCATGAGAAGCCACCAGGTGGGTTAATACCTGAACTGCCTTCCTAGCATCTTTATCGGATGACGCTAGGGTATATTTGAAGATATATCTGATGATATGAGGGTCTCCCTCGGTGCCCCTAATCATATCCAGGTCGAAGACTGGTGGGGAGGTAACCCACTCGTATCCTCTAACAGATCGATCTTGATAGAAAGTGTATCTCTTGATGAGGACATCACAGAAATCGCAAACACAACAGTATTAGGAAGGGGATACAAACAACTCGACTCTAATGCATGATCTAGATCAAGAAAGAAGGAAACTATCCTAAATATCATTTAGTCCCATTTTTATAAGTATGGCGCGCAACACACCCATATGCAAGACTTTACTAGACACAACTTGTAGACATCCCTAGGACTGACTTTCTCTAATACCAAGTTTGTCACACCCCAACCCTGGGGGGGGGGGAGGAGGGGGGCGGCACCTGGTGCCCTAAGGCCCGAACATAGAAATCTTGATACCTATAATATACTCACCAATATACGGGCTGACAAAGGCTCTAACGATTGTCTATCTGATAAAAATACACAACTACTTGCACGTAAAAAAGGCCCAACATATATATATATCCACAATACAGCCGGCCAGACCGATATAAACACAATGGGTCCACTAAGAAGGCCAACAAGGCCACACAAGACTACTATATACACGATGATTGTCTACAAACCTCTAATGAGTATACCATCAACATCTAGCCAGGATAGGGCCACGTCATACCCAACTATATACATATATACAACACCATACCTAACAACACACTAGACAACTCCAGAAGAAGGGAGCGTGACAACCCTTAGCTAAATTAAGTCACCTACTGTGAAGTATCATCTAAATCTCTGTCTGTACTTGCGGGCATGAAACTCAATGTCCCCAGAAAGGGACATCAGCACGATAGATGTAATGAATATGTAAGGCAGATAATATATAAGTAAAGGATAAACTACAAAGAGAGAGTATAAAAGTCAACCTGAAACTCATAAATAGCCTCTCAGGGCATACACTAACTCAATCATGAATATATATGCATATCTGTAAAAATCAAGCCACTATATGGAGAAAATCATATCGTATTCGGCCTCGTAGCGGACTCGGTCGTACCCAGCCCAAATATAGGACTCGGTAGTATAAAACTAATTGCAAGGGTATGTGCATGTAACTGCCGTACTCGGACAACTATAGCACCGCTCAGTAATAAAATAGATACATATATATAAATACAATGCAAGGAATGACTCTGAAGGGCATTGTGAACTCAATTGGAGTGACTCAAGGACGTTATCCTTTGATTATCGTTATGTAACTGTGTCTGTATGAATTTTTCAAGAATCAACCAGATTTGCAAGAAGGTATATTATTCGAAATAAAATCAGGCTGAAATACTCCCGACACAACCAATGAGGGAAATGTGATATATTAATCCAAAACAATGATAACATAAGCTTTAGTTTTAAGATAATAGTTCATTTTTAGGGATGCCGTTACTATTATGTTTATTATTGATCATTCCAAAAGAATGAAAGAATGAGCCTTAAGACACCTTTAATGTCAACTTCCTACTTGTTGTTATGACCAATCCCCTAGTCTCCTCAATATACAAGGAATATAATGATACTAGAGTTAACTATAGTGACATAAGAATCATATATCTAGTGGCATGCTTGTTTTATAAATGAATTAGACAGAATCTCCCCTATTACTTTCACATTCCTCAAGTTCAAATAACAAGAACAATAATAACTACATCAAATCCATCCATACAGTAACTTAGAATAATCACAAAATAACCCACACAATGATAACAACACCTTATGCGATTTCCCGCTATTAATTATGTATTCCTCATCTCATAATTTAGCTATGACCTAGATAAACTTAAATATATTTAGAAGAGAATAAGATTATTACCTTATATTCTAAGAACTACTCTTCTTCTACCTTACTTCTCTTCGAAGAAATCTCTGATTTGCTATCACCCAGAGAAAACTGGTGTGGAGGTAACCTCGATTGTAGCACTTAATATCTTATTAATAGAAATGAATGAAAATATTGTTGCTTCCTATAACGTAAATCATTGCTGATCATGTGACTAGAAATGTTGTACAAACGTTTTGCTTCAAAATGACTTATTAATTATATATGAAAGGATATAAAGATGTTGCACGTTTTGTGCTTTACATATGGTGCCACTTGGCCAACAAACACAAACTCATTATGAAGTGTTGCCACATCATATTATAAGTATGATGACCATTCACTTGATGCAACTCTCCATCATTTACATGGAGAATAATATTTATCTAAAGAGATTTTATTTAATGTATTTTCTTCCATTACAATTATACATTTAACCGATTGCACATATAATTAATTTTGTGATCTCAATTCACTTAAATTATAATAATTTTTAATACACTTTCTATACTCAATATCATAATCATGTGATATAATACTAGTTCATAGCCTCTTTAGGCATGCACAAAATATTATTTCCAATCACCGTCGTCACACTTATTAAGTCCTAAATTATTTCGGGACCTCATCCTTTTATTTACAAGACTCTCTATTTGCATACATGAGTATGACCAAAATTGCATATGGTACGTATAACATGTTCAATAATCTGAACCTCAATGAAATTATTTTTTTCTATTCGTTTAACCTTTAATACCCACGTAATAAACCATCATTATTCATATGGTATCTTAACCCCTTTGGGTTTATGTTACTTTACTCACGTTACATACTAGTGCAAAAATTTGGGGTGTAACAACGTAATTCTCTAAGTTTATGTGAACTAACTTATGATGCACTTTAACATGTAAAAGTACAGAATGTAACATCTGAAACCTCTTCATCCTATTCTATCATTGATGGTGGGAACATACTCTTAAATTCTCACGTGAGTGGTTTGATATGACATCACGCAGTAGGGTACATTATGTGTCATTGTGATACAGACGTGTGACCAAGTTCAGTTTTCATCTATGATTTAAAGGTTTAGTTGAGATATTAAATATGCTTAGGGAGAGACAAAAGTGCCCCACTTTACCAAAGTTAAGGGATTAAATATGCTTATGGTTATTGTTAGATTCTATTAATTTCTCTTGGGTGATCTTTTTTCATTAATACAAATATATATAGTGTACAATGTAGAACTCTAATACAATAAGAATCCTAGGTTTACCATAATTATACATCACTAAATATTTACACAATATATGAGATATATTCTAATTATGGTGTATGGATTGTATGGGATATTGTACATGTCAATACACCCCCTCAGTCGGAGTGGAAGGAGGCCGGATGCTGAAACTGGATCTGAAGTCAATGAACAACTGTCTTGGGAGAACCTTCGTGAAGATATCCGCGTACTGATATGAAGAAGGCACATGCAATACTCTAACATGGCCAAGAGTAACCTTCTCATGAACCAAGTGGATGTCCATCTCAATATGCTTGGTTCACTGATGCTGAACCAGATTGTGAGACAGGTATGTAGCGTATATGTTATCACAGTACACCAGAGACGCTTTACGTAAAGGACACTGAAGCTCCAAAAGAAGGTTTTGGAGCTAACAGATCTCAGCAACAACATTAGCAACTTCTTTATACTCTACTTTTGCACTCAAACGGGATAATGTGGCTTGCCACTTGGCAGACCAAGATATGAGATTATTCCCAAAAAATACACAGTAGCCGGATGTAGAGCGATGTGTGTCCGGACAGCCTACCCAATCTGCATCTGTATATGATAATAACTTATTCGGTGCGGAGAGGTATATGTGTAGTCCATAATCAAGTGTGCCCTTAACATATCGAATGATACGTTTATGGGCAGTAAAATGAGGCTCCTTGGGGACATGCATAAACAAGCATACCTATTGAACAACATAAGCAATGTCAGGCCTGGTGAAAGTAAGACACTGAAGTGCACCTGCTAGACTCCTATACAGAGTAGGATCTGTTACTGGATTACCATACACGATACTATGTTTGGATTTAGATTCAATCGGAGTGGATATGATTTTGCAGTTTTCCATATTCGCACTGTGCACGATCTCTTTTGCATACTTATGCTGGCAAAGAAACATAGTGTCTGCAGATCTAGTCACTAAGATTCCCAAAAAATAACTCAACTTCCCCAAATCAGTCATAGCAAATTCAGTTTTGAGTAGTGCAATAATCTCATTTTTCAATACAGTGGTAGAAGCAGTAAGAATGATGTCATCCACATATAATAATAAATAAGCAATGTCACTAACTCTATGAAAGTAAAGAGAGAATTATCACACTTGCGTCATGTAAACCCAATACGCATAATGAACTGTGCAAAACGATCATACCACGCTCTAGGGGCCTGTTTTAAACCATAATGTGACTTATGGAGATGACATACATACTGAGGGGCTGCTGGAAGGACAAACTCGGGAGGCTAGTGCATGTAAACAATTTCTTTTAAAGCCTCATGGAGAAAATCATTTTTCACATCAAGCTGATGAATTGGCCAATGTTTTCCCATAGCAATGCTCAGAACTCTGCGAATGGTAGCCGGTTTAACAACCGGACTGAATATCTCACCGAAATGAATGCCCTCCTGCTAATTAGTACCATTTTCCACAAGCCTTGCCTTATATCTCTCTAAGTCACCACTATCGCTGTACTTGTGATGAAAAAGCCACATGCAACAGATCACATTCCCCCCTCCGGTCGAGGAACCAAATCCCAAATACGTTGTTTTGTTAAAGCATTAAACTCCTCACACATGGATGCATTCCAATTCGGGTCCATTTTGGCTAATTTTAGGCTTTTGTGAATATGGTAAATTGTTTGAGTGGATAGGTTAAATTGGACTTTGGGTTTGAACTATCGTTTTGGGCATGGGTTTCCATACAGTTGTTTTTTGGGTAAGAATCAAGTTTGGCTTAAGACCCGGGTTCGGAATGGGGTGTCGGTCGAGGGAGATGGTTTGGTGAGTCAGAACAGTGATGATTGGTGGGTTGGATGTCGATCTGGGTGGGTCAATTTCGGTATCGATTTTTGGGTTGGGTCTGGTCGCCGTTCTCGATATACCAGGACTGGCGAGGGATGGTAAAGTGGGGTATGGTGTCGTAGGTGGGAGGGGTCTGGTAATGGGGTTGGCTGGCTGGTTGCCGGTGATTGGAGTCACTGCGGCATGGTAGTGAGACTGCGGAAATGATGGTGTACTTATTGAGACGGGTGGCCAATTGCTGGTAGTGGTGGCAGTCGGCGGTAACAGTGACATATTTGTCTTAGGTGGCAGAGACGCCGATAGACGATCTGGGTAGGAAGTAGTGGGTGACTGTGATGAGGCAGTGGTGTTAGGCTGGCACAGTTCCCAAAGGGTGATGGGAGAGAGGTCTGACTCGTCTAGAAAATTATAATCCGATTTTTAGAACTTTTGGATATTCAAAAATGGGAATGTGGTCTCGTCAAACGTGATGTGATGAGAGACATAAATTTGATGAGTGGATAAGTCATAGCACAGATAACCCCTATAATTCGACGGGAATCCTAAGAAGATACACGGAGTGGTGCGGGGGGCTAATTTTTGATGTGCGGTGGAAGAGAGATTTGGATAACATAGGCAATTGAATATCCGAAGGTGATCATAGGAGGGAATCTGACAGTGTAAGATTTTGGTTGGAGTAATGTTATGAAAGGTACTGGTAGGTAAAATATTAAGATCATATTCTATCATTTTGACTGCATAGACTCAAAAAGAAGGTGGGAGAGAGGCATGAAACATGAAAGTGTGAACCATGCTATTTATGGTGCGGATGATACATTCTGCTTTGCCATTTTGAGGGGACGTGTGAGGACACGAAAATCGAAAGACCATTCCATTATTTTTGCAAATTTTTTAAAATGCGGAATTGTTAAATTCACGGCCATTGTCACATTTGAAAGATTTTATGGCTCATTCAAATTGCATTTTGATAAAAGTGCAAAATTCAAGAAATTTGGCAAAGACTTCCGACTTGAATTTTAGTGGGTAAATCCAGATAAAATAAGAGTAATCATCTAATAAGATGAGATAATATTTATGGCTCAGGGAGCTAGTAATGGGGGACGTCGACAACTCAGCATGAATAATATCAAATGGAGCAAACGTAACACTTACAGATGATATAAAAGGAAGGCGAACATGTTTTCCTAATTGACAAGAAATGCATTTTTGGGCAAGTTTCCCATTACAATGAATAAATTTATTGCTTCTAAGAAAATTAAAAATATGAGCTCCTGAGTGTGCAAGCCTATTATGCCAAATTGACAGAGATAGAGTAGCTAGAGCAGTGTGTGAGCGGGAACTGGCAGAAGGAGAGGGTGTGAATGGATATAGGTCTCATATGCTATTGCATCTCGTAAGAGGTATCCCCGTACGTAGATCCTTCACAGTAAAACCAAAAGGATCAAAATCAACAGACACAGAATTGTTACGAGTAAATTTTCTAATAGAGATTAATTTTTTTATGATGTTTGAGTCATAAAGGACGTTATTTATGGAGAAGAGTGGGTGAGGTGGCTGAGTGTATGCGTTACATAGCCCTGAATTAGATTACGGTGACCATTGCCAACTGTAATAAATTGAGGAGACTTTAAACGAAATAATTGGGAAAGATTACCTGCAGACCGAGTGAAGTGAGATGTTGCTCCCGAATCCATGTACCAATTTTCATCGGGCTGTTGCAAATTTAAACTGCTGAAAGCCTAGCCCAAATCAGTGGGGGCCAGACCAGAGGCAGGCTGTTGTTAGTAGGCCTGCATGAGATGGGCCTGCTGCTGGAAGGGGCTGGTCCGAGGACTTGGGGTGGGGGCCTAATAACCCTTGCAGCTGAAAATGGTATTGGATCATGGGCTGCATGTTGACATAGGCCTAAGTTTCGTGATGTTGTAGAATGGGCTGGGCTATCCAATAGTTGAAGTTGGAGGAGGGTTGCGGTTGGTTGTTTTGGTTTGACCGCAGCCTCCTCTCCCACGCCTTTTGCCACCTCATCTACCACCGCGGCCCCTGCCGCCACGGTTGTTCCGCGGTTGAGTATTGTCCGGCAGTGGCGCCTGGCTAGCGATGGTGTTATTCTGGTAAGGCGTTTCAATTGCTAACGCTTTCTGATTATGTTCGTACTGTTTAGCACGTCGGGTTTTCTTAAACAATAATTATGAACGGGTCTTGTTGAAACTGAGTAATGGATCAGCCTGCTGTGTCATTGTGGATAAAGTATCATACTCACCTTTCGGTAGACCTGCAACCAGTTGGAGAACCATTATTATTTCAGAAATAGGCGTTCCCACATTTGATAATTAGTCCGCCACTAGTTTCAATTGCTTGTAGTATTCAGACATGTTAGAGAAATTTTCAAGACAGGTGTTGTTGAATTGTTCTTCCAAATAGACAACAGGAGTGTGCTTGTTATCCTGAAAAATTTCTTCTAACCGAATCCATAACTCGTGAGAAGAGGAGCTGATTTTCATAACAGTAAGGAGCAAGTGTTGAGAAATAGTGCCACAGAGCAACTATTTTACAACTGTGTCAAGACGGTGACATGTTGTGTCGTCAATCTCAAAGGGGCGAGGGAAGGAGTCGTCAATGTGATCCAGCACGTTATAGACACATGCATGGATAAGAAAAGTTCAACCCGCGGAGAGTACTGACCATTTTCTTCATCAAGAATGACAAGGATGAAATTCTTGATATTTGTGACAGTGAGGGCCGGATGAAAAGAGGGAGCAGGTGGGTTTGTTTATGACGACAGGGGAACTAGTGGAAGCTGGGGGAGAATTAGAAGTAGTCAAGGAAGCCATTTTATTTTGTTCTCGGGTAAAGGACAAAAGGAGAGGGAACAAAGAAAAATAAAGTTGACAATTTCCTATTTTCTGGTAGTGGAGGCCGAAAGGGATAGAAGGAAACAGAGGAGGACAAATTGTTGTTGACCGACAGAAATCAAAAAGAAAACAGATGGCAAAGTTCTCACTTTTCTTTGTTCTCGGGTAATTGAACGCAGAAAAAACATACAACTTTACTGTTTCTGTGGCAGTGGAACACGACGCAGAAGCCGTGGGACTGCTGCGGCGGAAGGTAATATTATGGTTTAGGTTTTGGCTTGTGATACCATGTTAGATTGTATTAATCTCCCTTGAGGAGCCTTTCTCATTAATACAAATATATATAGTGTACAATGTAGAGGTAAGGTCTGTGTACACTCTCCCCTCCCCAAATCCCACATTGTGGATTTCACTGGATATGTTGTTGTTACAATGTAGAACCCTAATATAATAAGAATCCTATGTTTACCATAATTATACATCACTAAATATATACACAATATATGAGATATATTCTAATTATGGTGTAGGAATTGTATGAGATATTGTACACGTTAATAGTTACATTTGAGGGACCAAAATGAATCTAATCTCGTAGATAAGGGATAATTTTAGCAGAAAAACTCCCCCTCTGCGGTAAGAAAGTGATCCCCTAAGACGTCTCCTAATTAAAGGGACGAAATCAATCTTGTGTATGTCTATCTTTCTGAAACGGTAACACAGGCTGCTTTCGCAATTAATTCAGAAACCGGACAATGCATCTGCCATAGTCATACCTGCCTAGACCCCCACCTAGCTAACATTTAATTACTCTGGGCTCCAGATAATTGTTGTCCTTTTAAATACAATGTGAACATCGACTGCCTTTGGCTTGACTAATTTGAGTCCTTTAATTAATTTGGGGTCCATATAATTGTTGTCCTTTTAAAATTTGACTTCCAAAAATTCAAAAATATGTAGTATATATGTATATATATTATCATTCCTATTACTTAAAATTTTCATTTACCTGGTTAACACGGTCACATTAATTAATCAGAATTTTATTGTAACTTCCCATTCTGATTAATATGTTTGTGTAATGCTAAAAGAGCAATTGAGAGAAGTGAATCCGGTCAGCGGCAGTGTGGGGGTTTCTTTTTGAAATAAAGGAGGGCCCCTTGTGCGCAGCGTGATACTGGTCTAACCTAAGGGTGGCCAGTGGGCCAGGACGGCCCTACCCCGACCCGACCCCGTCCCGAACCCGCTCCGGTCCCGCCCCGACCCCGCTAAAAAAAAAGAAAAAAAGAACGGTGGCGGGACTCGAACTCGGGACGGGACGATGTCTCGTCCCGCCAGACCCGAGCCCTCCCCAGGCCCGCTCGACCCGAGCCCGCCCCGAGCCCGCCCCGAGCCCGAGCCCGACCCCGCCCTTTGTCTCCCCTTTGCAAATATGGCCGTTGCACCAACAACCATTTTAGGTTTTGGCCGTTGGCCAACGGCCATTTTAGGCCTCCCCCCTCCCCCAACCCCCCTACCCCTTAATATTTATTTTTAACCCATAAGTTATTATATTTACACTTTAACCCAATTTTTCAACTATAAATAACTCATTTTCTCTTCATCTTTCTCACAAATCTTCCTACAATCTCTCTAATCTCTCAATATATCTCTCTACAAGTCTACATTGTTTGTTAAATATTCAATTTTATTTATTCATTTGGGAATTGGGAGTGAAGTTGGCAACTAGCTTGAGGATCTTCCATCGAGCAAAGTTTCAATTTTCAACCTCTCGATTACACGTCGACGTTACGTCGGCGTTTGGTACATTCGTTCCTTCATTAAATTATTATTGTCTGTTTATTTTATTTAGCGCACTTAATTTCATTTACTTTAATTATTTGTTAGCATTTAATTAAAATGGAAGGAATTAGAGGTATGTTTAAGGGTAAGGGTAAGACTTCTTCTAGTAGGGGTGACAACCAGGGCAAGGGTACTTCTTCTAGTCATCTTATTCCTACACAGGATGATTTTGTTGATACTCAACATTTTCCTACAATACCATTAGATTTAGACGATGAACTATTTTCTGGAACTCAAGAAGACTTTAATTTGGACGATGATCTAGATGATACACCCACTAATGTTGATGACAACACACCCACTAGTGCACCTTCAACTGAAATACCTCCTATTCCCCGTAGTATGAGACGAGGTCCAGCAAAACGACCATTAAAATCATATGTATGGACATTTTTTGATAGGGACGTAGAGAATCAAGTAGCTATATGTAAAATTTGTAAAATTGTTTTAAAATTTAAAACTGGAAAAGGTCACGGTGGGACGGGGGTTTAATTAGACACGTAGTAAGTGCTCATCCAGCTAGGTATGCCCAATACCAGGCTTCAAAACCGGGTGAGCAAACGCCCGCTCCATCGGCACAAGGTTCACATACTGATACTGTCCCGGACCAAGTACAAGGTCAAATTAACCCTATGACGGGGGGAATTGTAGGCTCTAAATACAATAAACATAGAGATAGGGAAGCAATATCAAAATTAGTTCTTTGTGGAGGGTTTGCCTTTTTCATTTCCTTCATCTCCCGGTTTTATTCATTACATTAGAGATATATATAATCCTGCTTTTACCGGATTTCCTAGATCAATTGTTAAGAGAGATGTATTTAAATTCGCGCATGAATATCAACAATATTTACGTTTTTCATTATATCATTTTAATGACAAAGTATCTATCACGTCTGATATAGGTCGTAGTACTAACGGCCATGATTATTTAACTGTAACTTGTCATTGGATAGATTATAAATGGTCTATGCAAAAACGTATTTTAGCGTATAGATTTATAGATGATAGGCACACTGGTACTTTTATTGCAGATAATATTTATCAAGTGTGCCATTATTACGGAATTACCGATAAAATCATGACTATTACATTAGATAACGCTTCTTCTAACAATTACGCAATTACAATTTTAAAAAATAGTTTAACTCCATCTTTTTCAGATCATTTTCATATAAAATGCGCGTGCCATATATATAACTTAATTGTAAAGGATGATCTATCACTTTTTGAAGACATTCTTAGTAAAATACAATTTGCTATAAACTTTATTTTTAAAAGTAATAAAGTACAACGTAGAAAAGAATATAAAAAAACTTGTCACGATTGTGGACTACCTTATAGAAAAATTCCACAAGAAGTATCCACTAGGTGGAATTCTTTATACGAGCAACTACTTGTTGCTTATGACTATGGAATACCTATAACTTTATTTTTTAACTCTCATAATAAAAATCCAGCTGATATGATTTTAGATAGTGATTGGGTAAAAATTTCCGAACTTATTGTATTTTTAGAGAATTTTTTTCAAGCAACAAAAGAATTTTCCGGTATATATTATCCTACTATTTCAACTATGTTGTTTTATATAACTCTAATATTTTTATTACTTAGTGAATATATGGAAAAACCAGCTTATAAGGCAGCTATTAAACAAATGTTTGTCAAAATAAAAAAATATTTTATTCCTATTCCCTCTATTTATATTATCGGTTCTGTATTAAATCCTACTATTAAAATAGACGGTACTAAATCACTAATTGAAACTATTTACGATTGTATAGAAGTACTACCACCTCCAAGTCCCAAAAATCTAAATCACCCACCACCTATTGAACAAACTAAAGAAGAAGTGTTGTCTAGCGTAGAACACCAATGCAAAAATATATATAGATTTTATCAACACGAAAATTCTAGTAACTTACCGGCTTCCATACCATCTTCTTCATCTTCAACACAACCTCACAAAAGACATGCCATTTCTGCGGCTAGTATTGAAAGCCTCAGAAATAGAATGTGCAGCCGTACCTCTACTACTAACCAAATTAGCGAGTTGGATATTTTTATTTTGCGGGGTTAAATACCGTATCAAGAAGTTATCAATGAAGATGGACATGAAGACTTGCTTTGAAATCTTTGGAGGGGGAATGAGAAGACCTTTCCGACACTTTCATTGATGGCCCGAGATGTTTTGAACATTCAAGCGTCATCAGCTGCGTCGAAAGCGCTTTTTTACGCGCCGGCGAGATATCAAATAGGAGACCACGGACACTCATTAGCGGAGATAGCTTGGAAATTGCGGTATTATTCGGCGATTGGATACGAGCGGAGCGGAGAAGGTGCGGTCAACCGGAGATCAACGAAGAAGAAGATGAAAACTACAACGAAATCTTAACCGAAGGTAGTGGAAGCGACGTGGATCAATTTGACCAACAAATACCAATTCCAACCGAAGAACCACAGGAAATCATCAAGCAATTAGAACAGGTTTTTTTGAGAATGTAATTTTTTTAATTGCAATTTTATTATGTAATTTGCAACTTTTGGACAACACCACAAAGTTGCAATTTAGATTTTAGACAATTGTATTTGTATTACAAAAAAATCATGTCTATTAAATAATATAAGAGGCACAAAAACAGCCTTGGGATATTTTTATTACACTATCTTGTTTTGTTTATTGAGTTTTTTTTATACATATATTATTTTAAAAAAAAAAAAACAAAAAGGAAAACCCGCCGGACCCCGCCCCGAGCCCGATCCCGACCCGACCCCGCCCCGCCCCGATACCCGCCCCGCCCCGATACCGACGGGATCGGGATCGGGACGGGACGGGACTGGAGCAAGTCCCTCCAGACCCGACCCCGCCAGACCCGACCCCGACCCCTTCTCCCGTCCCGCCCCGACCCCGACCCCTTCTCCCGTCCCGCCCCGACCCCGACCCCGCCAGACCCGGCCCACTGGCCACCCCTAGTCTAACCTTTGAAATCAATTGAGTCACCATGATTTACCTCATTCACAGACCTGTCGGACCGGAGTGTGGGAGCTCCTGGGGTGGGAGATTCCACCTTTTGGAGCAAAGAAGTATAGATAATTTAGCTGATGAACTCCAAAGATAATAAGTTGTTGGACACGGACTGAACAACTGGTTTTTTGACAAGTGTCCCACTTAAAAATCAATGGGCAGTATCTATTTTAAGGGAAAGAAGTATTTTAACCTAAGGTTCATCATCATGGTCACGGGAGGAAACAAATGTTTGAATCTGACGCGTGTTAGAAATCCTGTGCTCTACATTACTGGAAGATCCCAACCCGTTGGACACATAGATAAGAGTATGAACCGGATTGTAAGTAGCATTAGCTGTACAGTTAATCTTGTTTCGGTTCCTTTTTTCTATATTATAAATTATAGATCAACTTGAGGAGTCTTATACCTTCTACCTTCTTAATAGAAAAAATAAGAAATGTAACGTTAATTAGATAGGAGGTTTACGCAATTGATAATTTACCTACAGTATTTTTCATAATTTCGCCGTATTTTCAGTCGCTAGTAAAAAATATGGAGAGGGATATGTTAGGCGGAATACAATTTCTAGTTCAAAAAGAAAATAAAGACCAAAGTTGCATGCTAGTCTAGGTATTTTATTTTGATAAAAGAGATATGGAGTTAAGTATTTTAACAAATCAAGCTTACTTTTTTTGAGTATTTTACGCTCCAAATGATGCTTTGAGACCTTGGATAACTTAATGTTGGGATACAATTGTTGTAGAAAACGTAAAGTAAGTAACTATTACAATGGTAAGAAATGATAAACTAACTATTACAATAAACTGTAAATCAAGAACTTAACAAACTGTTTTTGTGATTTGCTGAGTCGAGTGATGACACTCTGTCTTTAAGACAAGATTGCCCCGTATATCTTTTTTTACGTTGTCGGGCAATAGTCTCCCAAGATACAACAACAACTTAACAATTGAGCAAAGGAAACTCAAATGTTACTCTTGAAGAAAATTCTGGAGTATTTTCTAAGTGTTGTTCAATTGAGCCAAATACCTCAATTTATAGTGTAAGGAGAAGACTCCTCAACTGGACAGCTAATGGCCTTCAATAGCCATGTAATGACACTTAATTGAGAGGTTACATTCAGCCAAATAATGGCCGAATTCATGTACCAAGTAATGTAGAATCAATGCTCCAAAACTAGCCCAAAGGTCAGAACTTTTCAACTTTCCATCGTAGCATTCTGCTTCCGAAGCGCCACAACTCTGTGAATTAGCGCCGCGGCGCCGCTGCTCCAGTAACTGAAGACCCAATTAGCGCCGCGGTGCTCCCTGGGAGGCGCCGCGGCGCTCCGGCGCCTAGGCTCTTCGCGGCTCCGCGACAATTTCTGACATATTTCATCTTACACTTCGTACACTTCTTCTTTCGTTTACCAATGTGGAATACTTTGTCATTTTGTCAATAACCGTCCATCATTCTATGTCTCAAACGTATTACATACGTACCAATATCTCTTTCACTAATGAAATTTGCGATACTTGGCACTACGTGCGCACGTGTGTCGAAACGACGTTTCCGACGTGCGGGGCCTAAATTGTTTGAGTCATAAATAATGGGATATACTTAATTTCACAATAGTAAATTTCCAAAAATCCCATCCTGAAAGAGATTTTGGCACACTCACATGGTGTCTTTTCCAGCAATCTTTCAGCGGATCGATGTTGCATCTGGATAGGTAGCTTTCGCTTTGAACCTTCCATAGTTGAATACCATCGGACTTACTTACTGCGCGGTGAACACGATATCTTGAACCGTCAGTGTTTAGTGTAAGCCAAGTCAACAGTACTAACACAACAACTTTCCATACTCTATTCTTCGTAATGTTTTATCCGTTGTGGCTGTGGACACTTCTTAGATTATTAAGTGCGTTCATTTTAGGCAACCTGTCCTCACATTTAAATTGGTGGTCTCCTACAAGGTATCCTGCTATACCCCACTTTACAAGTGTTAGGAACCATTAAAAGTTTCTCCAAACCTAACCTCAACCTGTGAGGATCATTAAAGGTTTTGGAAACATAACCTTTACCCACAGAGCAGATATCACTTATAGTCTATCGCGGGAACGACTTTGGATTTGGTGTTTCTTTATAGAAATCACTATCCGAAGTGTTCATGCTTCCACTGAAGCGCTCAACTGAACCTTTACAACTTAGTTTTTTCCCATTGAACCTAATTCCTAGGATCTCCAGTCAGTAAGGTTGGGTTACCACCGTATTGGTCCTTATACCTTGGTTTTAATCCCATTCCCCTAGACAAGCAGAATATCTGATCTTTGGGTAAGCCCTTTGTCAGTGGGTTCGCAATGTAATTATTTGATTTTATGTAATCAATGAATATTACACCCATGGTGATCAGTTGCGTAACAGTCTTATGCCTCCGTTGAATATGACGAGACTTGCCGTTGTACATAGAACTCCATGCCCTTTCTAGAGCCGTCTGACTGTCGCAGTGGATCATTACAGAAGGTACGGGTTTGTCCCAACAAGGAACATCCTCTAAGAAGTCATAAAGCCACTCAACTTATTTTTCTGCTTTGTCTAAAGCAATAAACTCCGATTTCATCATGGATCGGGCGATGCAAGTTTGCTTAGAGGATTTCCAAGACACAGCTCCACCACCAATTGTAAATACATACCCACTGGTGTACTTGGTGTTCTCTATATCAGATATCCAGTTTGCATCACTGTACCCCTCTAGTACAACTGGATATCTCGAATAATGCAACCCGTAAGTTAGCATGTATTACAAATATCATAGTACCCGATTCAACACCTTCCAATGATCATTACTTGGATTACGGGTAAACCTAGCCAACTTGTTGACAGCATAAGCAATATCAGGTCGGGTGCAGTTTGTTATGTATATCAAACTACCAATCACCTGTGCATATTGCTCATGGCATACGGGTGCACCACGATTTTTATCAAACTTTTGATTTCTATCTATTGGTGACTTCATAGGCGAAATGTCAAATATCTTGAACTTTCTCAACACATCCTCGATGTAGTGAGACTGAGATAAGACCAGTCCATCAGATGTCTTAGATATCTTTATCCCTAAGATGACATATGTGATACCCATATCCTTCATGTCGAAGCATTGTTTCAACATGTTCTTAGTCTCTAGAATCAAGTTAGGAATGCTCCCTATGATCAACATGTCATCTACATATAGGCATATAATGATGAATGAGTCAGAGTTACCTTTTATGTAGACACATTTGTCACACTCATTAATGGAGAAACCCTTTGATAGTAGAGTACTATCAAATTTTTCGTGCCATTGCTTTGGGGCTTCTTTCAACCCGTACAGAGATTTGACAAGCCGACAGACTTTCTTTTCTTGCCCTAGAACCACATACCCCTCGGGTTGTTCCATATAAATTTTTTCTTCTAAATCACTATTTAGGAATGCTGTCTTGACATCCATTTGATGTATCTCAAGGTCACGCAATGCTGCGATCACAATGAATACTCGTATGAACATCATCCTAGACATCGAGGAGTACGTGTCAAAATAGTCAAGGCCTTCTTTCTGCCGATAGCCAATGACTACCAACCTAGCCTTGTACTTGTCTATAGAACCATCTGTTTTATACTTCCGTTTGAGTATCCATTTACAACCCAATGATTTATTTCCCGGAGGAAGATCAACCAACTCCCAAGTATGGTTATGCAGGATGCAGTCTATTTCACTCTCAATAGCTTCTTTTCAGAGCGGTGCCTCTGGAGTTGACAATGCTTTAGCAATTTTTCTTGGTTCATCATCAACCATATAAGCTACAAAGTCATGACCGAAGGATTTATCCTTTATGGCCCTTTTACTTCGCCTTGGTTCCATCTCTGGAGTCTCAAAGTTCTGAGAATCTGGAACACTAGATTTCAGATATTCAGCCACTTCGAGGTCCACTAGAACTGAACCATCTAGATTCGGGACGTCAACGACTCCCGGTTCCTGAGAGCTTTGTTCATAACTTCGTTTGCGAGAGATTATGTCTTTTTCCTTTCTAGGAAAGGTATCTTCAAAGAATTGGGCATTCCCTGATTCCATGATTGTACCCCCGTGGATATCTGGAATATCTGACTTATGCACTAAGAAGCAATAAACACTACTGTTATTTTCATATCCGATGAATATGTAATCTACAGTCTTAGGCCCAATCTTGACCTGCTTTGGCTTGGGTACTTCAACCTTTGCCAAACAACCCCACACCTTAAATATTTATAGGTGGGTTTCTTTCCCTTCCATAATTCATATGGAGTTTTGTCCTTACCCTTATGTGAGACTCTGTTAAGAATCGTATTAGCGGTAAGGACAGCTTCTCCCCACATATTTTGTGGAAGATCGGAATTGATGATCAAGGCATTCATCATTTTCTTCAATGTGCGGTTCTTACATTCCGCCACACCGTTCGACTGAGGTGAGTAAGGAGCTGTCGTTTGATGAACAATGTCCGATTCGACACAATATTCCTCAAATGGTGCTTCATATTCTCTCCCTCTATCGCTACGAATGGATTTAATCCGCATGCTGAGTTGGTTCACAACTTCTGCTTTGTAACGTCGGAACGCTTCAAAGGCTTCATCCTTACTTTTCAACAAGTAAAGGTAACAATACATTGTGCTATCATTAATGAATGTCACAAAGTACTTGTTCGCCCCTTTAGTTTGTGCAAACTTCAAATCACATATATCTGTGTGAATAAGTTCTAGAGGAGCGGTATTTCTTTCGACGGATCGAAAAAGGAAGCTTTGTGAGTTTTGCCTCTACGCATACCTCACACTTATGTGGAGGGTTTACATCGATAGACGGTAACAACTCCAACTTTACCAACCTTTGGATGGACTTGTAGTTGACATGTCCTAATGTATGATGCCATAAATTAGAGGACTCAAGAAAGTAAGAAGAAGCTTCAATATTATTGCTTGTACGTAATACAGACATGGCGTTAACTTTGAAGAGGCCTTCACATACGAATCCTCTTCCCACAAACGTTCAATTCTTAGTGATTAAAAATTTATTGGACTCAAACACTAGCTAAAACCAGCATTAACCAATAAATGACCTGAAATTAAATTTCTTCTAATCTCAGGAACATGCATCACCTCCTTCAGAGTAAGCTCCTTTGCAGAAGTCATCTTCAGGACTACCTTTCCTACCCTCAGCACGTCAGAGGAAGCGTTGTTGCCCATGAACGACTTCTTGTTTGTAACTGGTGTATAAGTGGAGAAGGCATCTCTATTGGATCAGATGTGTCTTGTAGCACCTGTGTCCATCCACAATTGAATGGGATTCTCAACAAGGTTTGCTTCTAGCACCACCACTGAGAACTCCTCAATCATGTCATCCAGAAACTTGTACTTGATGACGTTAACCCGTGCCTTGCCCTTAGCCTTGGCATTCTTTTGTTGCTCAGTCTTGAGCTTGCGACAGTCCTTGATCATATGACCAGGTTTCCCACAGTGGTGACAGTTTCCTTCGAACTTCTACGCTACTTGGGTCTTGCCGTCTTTCTGGAACTTGCGCTTCTTGCTTGGGTTCCCTTTGGCCTCAGCCAAATTTTCCTTTGCCTCAGCAGGTTGTTTACCCCTAGGCAAGACCTTCTTATTATCTTCCTAAATTTGGAGTTTGATAATAAGTTCTTCAAAGGTCATCTCCTTTGTCTTGAGTTTTAAGTAGCTCATAAACTCATTCCACGAAGGAGGTAACTTTTCAATCAGTGATGCAACCAAAAACTGCTCATTTGACTTAATACCTTCCAAATCCAGGTGATGTAGAATCATTTAAAATTCCTGGACTTGGGACATCACTGTCTTACTATCCACCATTTGAAATTTCAGAAAATTCCCAATGATGAATTTCTTAGTACTTGCATCTTGTGCGTTGTACTTCTTTTACAGTTTTTCGCACAACTCTTTGGCGGTGCCAACGGTGCAATACACCGTGTAGAGAGGGTCTAACAAGCAGTTCAAGATATAGTTCTTACACATGAAATCACTATGACTCCATGCATCAAGAACCATCTTCATGCCATTAATGACATGGATACCTAGGCCCCCTTCAGCCATTTCAGTAGGCGAATGGTCCATTTCATCTCCAGCTTGTGGAGGATCTATTGTTAGGAAATGAGCCATTCCTATAACAGTCAGATAGAATAGTATCTTATGTTGCCATCTCTTGAAGTTGGAGCCCATGAACTTTTCAAGGCGTTCATGGTGGAATCTAGCGGGTGGAGGAACAACAACGTTCCCTTGAGCAGCAGTAAAGACGTTGGATGAGCCTTGAGCAACCGGAAAGGCATTAGGTGCGCCTTGAGCAGTGGGGAAGGCAGATGGATTACCTTGAGTAGCAGCAGCAGCAGAATCCGAAGCAATTTGTTCTCTTCTAGTCATCTTTCTAAGCACTTACAACAAGTCTTGTCTTAAATTTATTGGGATATAATTGTTGTAGGGAACGGAAAGTAAGTAACTATTATAATGGTAAGAAAGGATAAACTAACTATTACAATAAACTGTAAATCAAGAACTTAACAAACTGTTTGTGTGATTTGATGAGTCGAGTGATGGAACTCTGTCTTTAAGACAAGATTGCCCCGTATATCTCCTTTTACATTGTCGGGCAATAGTCTCCCAAGATACAACAACAACTTAACAATTGAGCAAAGGAAACTCACTTCGGCTCCGAGGCCCTTCACAGCGATTTCCGACACGTTTCATCTTACACTTTGTACACTTCTTCCTTCGTTTACCAACGTGGAATACTTTGTCATTTGGCCAATAATCGTCCATCATTCTATGGCTCAAACGTATTACATACGTACCAATATCTCTTTCACTAATGAAATTTGTGATACTTGGCACTACGTGCGCACATGTGTGGAAACGACGTTTCCGACGTGCGGGGCTCCAATTGTTTGAGTCATAAATAATGAGATATACTTAATTCTACATTAGTAAATTTTCAACACTTAATAATATCATTTGAAACTTGTTGATACAATTTGGTTTGAGACCTGAGGGGCTCATGTGGAGTTTGGAACAAGTTTTCCATTTTAATAGTTGCAAATTCTTTTGCTGGATCATTGACCTACACTATCGCGATTGTCATATCGCAATCTCGTTGAAGGGATGCTGGTTGTTTTTTTTGATCATAGTCCTATTTGGGCGATTAAGGAGAAGGAAACCTTGGCTTACCTTCGCGATTGCGCTCAACCCTGCGCGATCGTGGTGAAGAGAAGGGTCCTAGGAATTCTTCAGCTCTATCGCGGTACATCATGTGTGATCGTGCTCAAGGACGTGACAACATATAAAAAGCAGATTTAGCTAACCAACATTTTCAATTTTTGGCAAGATGCTCTCGGATATTGGGAATCCAAAAGAGTGGAGATTCAAGCTAATGATTCCCCATACTAATCTTGAGATTTATATTTGATATTCATAGTACCTAACTCATAAAATCATGAGTTTTTGTAGTCTATATTATTTTTGGCCTAGGATTAAAAGAGGTAAATTGAGCAGTTGAATGTGTAAACATATCCAGATTGAAAATCTAATTATTGAATTGCACTCTTGAAGGACTGGGTAAACTGGGAATATAATTTATTTTAATTTAAGACATTAAGAAGAGGGTTGATATTTTAGTTGACTACCTGTTACTTTGACTTATGTTACAACTCAACCTCTTATTTATGGTTAGATCGCTTAATTTAATAGTTGGAAACTTTATACAAGTTATGTCGATCATTTAGGACTTGTTTGGGTGGTATTGAAATTCGAGGGGTTCATATTGGGTTTAAGTAGCAAATATCAGATCTAAACTGTGCAGGATTTTATTTTTTCTGGTGTAAGGACAATCACGCTGGCGGAAATTATCTTAGTCTGCACTATCACACCATAGGTGCACGATCGTGCACAATGTTATTTGATAGGGGGTGCATTCGCGCCAAAGCAGTGCATCCAGGAAAGGAGCAAGCCAGGCATGTGCACAGGGCACTATCACGCTAGGCGTGCACAATCAAAAGTCAACGGGTTAGGATCCAAGCATCATCCAATTCTATAACGAACAAGAGTTGAAGACATGGAAACACTATCATACTTGAGCACATGAAATTAGCTTCGAGAAATGAGAAGTTGGTTGTGTATGCATGAAGTTCAAAAAATTGATTTAATTGAACCAAGTCTTGGTTGGATTGGGAGAACTACAAGTGCCTGTTCTATTCCTATTTAAAGCATTGCATTGATACTTTGAAGACTAATCACAAATAGAGAGACTTGAGAGATATAATGAGATATATCCGAGAGTCTATCAGAAAAGGAATCAACTACTGCATTATCAAATAATCTGTTCCAATCATGATTCGTCAAAACAGTTCATGAAGTTGTAATAGTTAGATTGTTGTAATCCAAAAGAAGATATTGATTAGATTCATAGTGAATTGTAGTAGGTGCTATTTTTTTTAATTATTGTAATGGGACTTCATTGACTAGGTAGAGTCATTGAAGAAGTTGGAGAGAGCACTTACAATTTAGAGAATTGTTGAGGATTTGGGTAGGGATAGTAGAGTCAGTTTTTTAGGTTTACAAGTCGTTATAACCTTAAAAATTGTTCATGTTTTAATGGAGAGTTACGCAAAATCCTACATCACGTAGATCGTGATTTTTCCTCCCTTGAGCAAGGAGTTTTCCATGTGATAACACTTACGTAGATTTACAACTCTGAACTTTATCTTCTTGCATAGCTACTGAAAGAACCTGGCTCTTTCAATACATAAGTCGCAACAAACTAACACTATTCTATTATTACTCAATGTGCCTATCGGATTAGACAAGTAAGGATCTCTTGTTGATATAGAAGAAGTGGTGGCGATGATAATAAACGTGGAGTTTGTGACAATATGCTGGGAGATGCAAATGTTAAGGGTTGTTATGGGGCGGTGATGGTTAGAGGAAAATCAATCGATGGCGCTGGAGGAGGTATCATTCCATTTTGTGTCTGAAGATGAGAGATTCATCAAATATAATATGAGATAAAGAATTTCTTAGATAATTGATCATAATATTTGTAGCCTTCATGAGTCCTACTATAGCCCTAGAAAACACTGGCTTCGACTGAGTGTCTAATTTATGCTTACTGTATGGAGCAACTAAGTAAAACATAAGCAATAAAAACACAAAGTACATTGTAGTAAGGCTTGGTATGAAACAAAACACCAAAAGAAGACATATGCTGTAACGAGGCGTAGGAAGATAACTTATGATACAAATGGTAGTTTTAAGAGCATTGGTATTGCTCTCCTCAGTGGATTTTGGCTTTCTCTCTCCTCCCTCCTCTCTCCTCTCTCCCTTCCCCACAACGGTAACATACACCCACACCCACACCCTCTCCGACGGAAATCTCATATTGGTGCGCCACTCTGTCCGGTGATCGGTGAGCAGGGTCTCGTTCACCAACAGGCATCACTACATTTCGACCAGGTTTTCGGTCAAATCTGCACAGGTCTCAATTGTTCGTACAGGCTCCGGCGGCGAACAATGATTTTTCGGCAATGAACAGTAATCCGACAGTGACTTTCCGGTGAACAATATTCTTCGGCAGTGAACAGTATTTTACGGTATTGAATGTGGCCAGACAACTGTATGACTCTGCTCTGACCATATACTCAGTTTCCTGGTGAAAGAACCGGTAACAGTACCGGCGAACAGTACTGGCAACATTCCCGGCCAAATATTTTTTCTCTCTTCTCCTTTCTTCTTTTTGTTCTTTTTCTCCTCGATTTACATATGTACTCAACTTTTTGGTGAAAACTCAAGTGAGCAGTACTTTCGGTGTCGATGAACAATACCGGTGATCAGTGATTTTCACCGGCAAACAAGTTCGACTCAACTGGAGTTGGTACCTCCGGTTGCCCGTATCCATTCTTTGTCCTTATCCTTGTTGTTAAATTTTGCCGTTTTGATGTATTGATTCGTGACTTTACGTTCTTGCATTTACCCTTCTTGTATTTAGTTATAACATTTTTGGCATAGTGGTTTTACTTGCCTCTATATTCTTGTTAACTTGTGCTTTCACTTGGATCCCTTACTATTTTAGAGTAAATGTTTGATTAGTTTATTATTTTAAATTAGCTTTAGTGGCTTTGGTAACTAATGGTAGACTAGGGTCATTTTCTTGGTCGGGGATGGGGGCAAGGGTTAGGAGGGTAATGGAGATGCTAGGTTGAGAATAGGGCCTTGGAACATTGGGACTTTAACGGGGAAATCCATAGAGCTAGTTAAGATTCTTAAGAAGAGAAGGATTGATATAGCTTGTGTCCAGGAGACCAAATGGGTAGGACCTAAGGCTAAGGATATGGACGGGTATAAGTTATGGTTCTCAAGTAGGTAGAGGTATAGGAATGTGGTAGTCATTTTAGTAGATAGCGAGCTAAGGGATCAGGTGGTAGAGGTTTGGAGGGTCAATGATAGGATGATGACGATCAAGTTGGTAGTTGGAGGGTTCACTATGAACATTATTAGTGCTTACGCACCGCAGACGGGCTTGGACGAGGAGGAGAAGAGGCGTTTTTAGGAGGATTTGGACGAGGTGGTGGGTGGTATACCACCCACTGAGAAGTTATTTGTAGAATGGGATTTCAATGGACATATCGGGTCACTTCCGTGGGGTTATGACGATGTGCATGGAGGCTTTATCCTCGGGGACAGGAATGGGGGAGGCTTTTCACTTCTGGAGTTCGCTAGAGCTTTTGGGATGGTGATATCCAATTCGAGATTCCTGAAGAAGGAGGAACACTTGGTGACTTTCCGTAGTTCGTTGTCTAAGACTCAGATAGAATTTTTGCTCCTAAGGAAGGTTGACAACAGTCTTTGTAAAGACTGCAAGGTTATTCCGAGGGAATATGTTAAAACGTAACATAAGATTTTGGTGATGGATTTGGAGATCAAGATGGAGAAGAAGATGAGGGTTTTGGATGACAGGTTAAGAATAAAATGGGGAAGTTTGACCATGGCTAGTGCAAATGAGATAGGGGAGAGGTTGATGGCCAATGAGACTTGGGGAGTAGTGGGGATGCGATCGGTATGTGGGACAGGATGGCCAGTTTCTTTCGAGAGATAGCTAGAGAAGTGCTTGGGGTGTCAAGGGGTAGTCGTGGTGGGTATCAAGGGGACTGGTGGTGGAATGGTAAAGTGCAAGAGAAGGTGGAAGTGAAGAAAGCGGTGTATGCAAAATTGGTAGAAAGCAATGATGAGGTGGAGAAGTGGACATATAGAGATTTGTATAAGATGGTGAGAAGGAGGCAAAACTTTCGATTATGGTGGCGAAAACGGTGGCTTTTGAACACACGTATGTGGAATGACAGGAAAAAAATGGGGATATGAAGTTGTACAGACTAGCCAAGTTGAGGGAGAGGAGGGCCCGTGACATGGATCATATGAGGTGCATCAAGGATAAGGAAGACAAATTATTGGTGGAGGACGCGCATATTAGATGGAGGTGGCAATCTTACTTCCATAAACTTGTGAACGAAAAAGGAGATAGAGACATTGTGTTGGGTGATCTAAAGCAATATGGTAGGTACCGAGATTTTAGATATTGTAGAAGCATTAAGGTTGAGGGGGTTAAGGGTGTTGTTCGCAGGATGCGCAGGGAAGGAGCGACCGGGCCTGATGAGAGCCTAGTTGATTTTTGGAAGAGTGCAGGCAGGGCAGGTTTGGAGTGGCTGACTGAGTTGTTCAACGCCATTTTTAAGACGATGAGAATTCCCGAAGAATGGAGGTGGAGTACAATGATCCCTTTGTATAAGAACAAAGGTGATATATAGAGTTTCAACAAGTATAAGGGTATCAAGCTACTAAGCCACACTATGAAAGTTTGGAAAAGGGTCGTGGAGATGAGGGTGAGAAGATGTGTGTCTATATCCGAGAACCAGTTTAGATTCATGCCAGGGCGTTCAACCACATAAGCCATTCATCATATTAGGAGGTTGGTGGAGCAGTATAGGGAGAGGAAGAGAGACTTACATATGGTTTTCATCGACCTCGAGAAGGCATACGACAAAGTTCCTGGGAGGTTCTATAGAGATATTTGGAGGCTAGAGGTGTACCTGTGGTGTACATTATCGCGATCAAGGATATGTATGATGGAGCCAAGACAAGAGTACATATAGTAGGAGGAGACTTGAAGCACTTTCCAGTGATGATGGGGCTACACCAGGGATCAACTCTTAGCCCATTCTTATTTGCCTTGATTATGGATGGATTGACGCTACAAATCCAAGAGGAGGTTCATGGTGTATGTTATTCGCAGATGACATATTTTTGATTGATGAGACTCACAGCGGAGTGAATGTTAAGCTGGAGGTTTGGAGACATACTCTGGAATCTAAAGGGTTCAGGATGAGTAGGACCAAAATAGAATACTTGGAGTGCAAGTTTAGTAACGAGAGAAATTTTGAGAGAGGCGTGTAGGTAAGGCTTGGTACTCAGGTTATTCCAAAGAAAAGAAGCTTCAAGTACCTCGGGTTTATTATCCAAGGGGATGGAGAGATTGATGACGATGTCACACATCGTATTGGGGCAGGGTGGATGAAATTGAGGCTCGCATCTGGAGTCTTATGCGACAAAAATGTGCCACCAAAAAAGGAAAGTTCTATAGGGCGGTGATTAGACCGACTATGTTGTATGGGGCGGAGTGTTGGCCAGTAAAGACTTCGCAGATCCAAAAGATAAAAGTTACGGAGATGAGGATGCTGAGATGGATGTGCGGGCATACAAGGAGGGATATGATTAGAAATGATGATATCCTGACAGGGTGGGAGTGTCCTCGGTGGAGGATAAGATGCAGGAAGCGAGGTTAAGATGGTTTGGGCATGTGAGAGGAGAGAAATAAATGCCCCAGTGCGAAGGTGTGAGAGGTTGGCTATGGGCGGGTTTAGGAGGGGTAGAGGTAGGCCGTTGAAGTATTAGGGAGAGGTGATTAGATGGGATATGACACAAGTTCAACTTACTGAGGACATGACCTTATATACGGGGTTGTGGAGGGCATGGAATATGGTAGAAGGGTAGTAGGTAGTCGAGTGTAGTCCTACTTACGCTTGCAAAGTGGTAGTTGTAGTGTTATTATTGTAGGCCCGCCTACCCTAATATACTAATAGGTGCAATATTGCTTTATAGTCCCCTGTAGTTCGATTTCTACTGCTATGTGTCTTTTAGTGTACTTTGTTTAGCTTATTTACATGTGCTAGTTACTGCTTACTATACGCTATCATGACTTATTCGCTTTTGATACCAGCATTTTCATACTACATTAATTTTTTTTGACAGGGTCTGACGTTTCTCTTGCTTTGCTTTTTCTTTTGCTGTGATTAGAGATGGCAATGGATCCTAGACCCGATCCGGATCCGGTGGATCCATATCCGTTTTATAGGATATGGATCTTCAAATTTTGGACCCGACAGATCCGGATCGGAGCCGGATCCATTTCTGACGGATCAGATATGGATCTGGATCTTGTATCTGAGATCTGTATCCGGTCTAGATCCGACTCGTGGATCCGTTTTTTATTAAATATATTTATAACCTATAATGTAATTTTATAAGTATTTTCTTAAAATTGCTAAGCACATCCTTGCAAGTTTAATTTATCCCCGCGTTAACTCAAAAACCAAAAAATAAAGAGGTAACTTTGATAATAAAATCAATGTTATATTAGTGAATGACTAACATCTCCATAGACAAGTAGTTAAAATTATATTCACTTTATTTGTGAAGATTCCAATCACATACAAGTTCTGCATTGTGAAAATACTAATCAGCATTTTCCACAACTATTGTCATTGTCAAACATTTTCAATTAATAGCTCACAATCAAAACGAGACAACGAACAAAATATCTCATATGAACATTTCAAAATTGTAACACAGTAAACTGTTAGCTAAGTAAAAATCGTTTGTCAGTTCAAAAAAAAAATCTTAGCAAGACAATTTTTTTTACATATGGATCCAGATCCGATCCGTGGATCCGGTGGATCCGGATTTGGATATGATTTTTATGGACCCGACGGATCCGGATTTGGATTCAGGTATGAAAAACGAATCTGGATCTGGATCTAGTAGGATCCGATCCAGATCCGATCCGTTGCCATCCCTAGCTGTGCTTGTGCTTATGCTCTGTTTTGAGCTGAGGGTCTCTCGGAAACTGCCGCTCTACCTACCAAGGTAGAGGTAAAGTCTGCGTACACTCTACCTCCTCAGACCCAACGTTGTGTAATTTCACTGGGTATGTTATTGTTGTTGTTTAAGAGCATTGGACCAGAAATGACGGAGAACCAGTGCATGATGCAATACGGCTCGACCCATCCCAGGCACATGGCAATGTTTGTGCTTAGCACATCCATTCTGTTCAGGTGTGTGTGGGTATAAAATACGCTAGATAATGTCATGTGTTTTTAGATAAGATGTTAAAGATTGAAATTCACCACTCCAATACTCTTGGAATGATTTAATTGGATGACTAAAAAACTTCTCAACCAAGGTGCAAAATTGATTAAATACATTCAAAACATCTTACTTAGTTTTCATGAAATAGATCCGTGTATTTTCTAAAGTGATCAAAGACTATAACATAATAATGAAAGCAATCATTCGACAAAATAGGTGCAATAGCTCAAACATCTGAACAAGAAAGGGGAGTTTATATATTTTGCTTAGGGCATAATCCTAACACAAAATTCTTATTAGAAGAAACAAGATCATGAGTAGAAACTAATTTTCAAATAGTAGTAGCTGAAGCATGGCCAATACAAGTATGCCGACGATCCAAGCTGGTAGCAGACTTCGATGGCACCACGCACGACAAACTTATTAAAGGAACTAGAGCAGGTGAGAACTCTAGACTCGCTCCCGAAAAAACATAAAGTCCATCATGAAATAGGACTTTGTAGAGAGGGAACCTTTTTCCACATCCTTCACAAGAAATAGACAAAGGAATAATCCAACAGAAACATTGTTAGATTTCATAAATGAGCTAAAAACCAAACGATTTTCAGGCAAACGAACCAAAACTAAGAAAACATGGTATTGTTTATGAGTTAAGGTTCAATTTTTTTTATGTTTGGTGGTGTTGCCCCAACTAAAAAAACTGTTAAATACCGATGGATTAGGGTTGGCAAATAAAACCGACGGAAAACCGACATTGTCCGTCGGTTTGGTTAATTTTATTTATTTATCATTATTTTTATTAAAAATCGACGGACGACGTTATTTTTTTTTGCGGGATTTTGCGCGAAAATTAATTCAGTGAAACCGACATGATCCGTCGGTTTCATTAAAAATAACTAAAAATAAAAAATAAAAAATTGACAGACTTCATCAATTTTTAATAAATAATTAAATTATTTATAATTATATTACATTTTTTTTAATTATTAATAAAAGAAAATATTTTTAATGAAACCGACAGATTCCATTGATTTTCCTTATTAATTTAAATTTATATTGTTTGGTAAAAAAATCGGTCAACATATTAACAAAACCGACGAAGTGGGTCGATTTTGTCCGTCGGTTTAGTTTATTAAATTAGACTTAGTGGGTCTTTCTTTCCATTTCCCCCTTTTTTTACCAAACTTAAAAACGAAAATTCCCATTGGCGGCCCACTACGTTTCCACCATTAAGCCAGCCATCGACGTTCCCCCTTCACCGACGACCCCACCACCATTCCCTCTTGTCAAGGGCACGTAGCTAGTAAAATGGTAAGTAATTTTACACTTTTAAAGTTATGTACTATCAATATGTTATAATTGAATTATTCATTTTTTTGTAGAAAGATAAGACGAGACATGAGCCAATTCAGGACGAGTTCTTCCTAGTGACTCACATAAAAAAGAAGAACGAGTCGGATTTGTACATATGGGTCGAGGATAGGGCTAAAAACACTTGAGTGATTATTTTAGTATTTGACTAACTGTATAAGTTTAATTGTTATATGTTTGGCATATACTATCTTTTATTTTTAAATGTGCAGGTTAATTATAATTGTATGGTGCATGAGTACAACCAAACTCATCCTGAAGGCGAGACGATTCAGCCTCCACTGGAATTGGAGATAGAAATGTGGTTTAAAGTACTAGGGGAGTACAAAAGGGTAGAACGTATAATCTAGGCTCGAGGAACAACATTCAACGCCTCTAGTCAGGTCTGCGAGGTGAAGGGTCTTCCCCACAGGCTGAGGGCGTTGATGGTGTCCAAGTCGCAGCTAGGGCGCAACAGATCGAAGAATTTAATCGGCAATTAGCAGCGGCTGAAGTAAGATAAGTTGGGGAAAGTCGAGTGCTGAAAGAGAGCATAAAATCACTCGAGGCATAAGTTCTAAGCCACATTGTATGTGGATCATTTAGTGTGCCCCGCTCTCCCCCTCCTCACCCACAAGATGATTAAGACATGAAGCTGGAAGACGGTGATTTCATATTACGGACATCGGATGATGAGATGCCTTAGTTAAGATTTCACTTATGGATTTATGTTGAAACTTTGTAGAAGTAATATACTTTTGGTTGAATGCTTTGAAAAGTTTGAACTTTGGTGGATTTTTTATCGTATTTGATGTATTTGATTGATAATTGGGATATTTTTATGTTGTAGTGCATTTAAAACTGTTTTGGCAGTATTTAGTGCTGGTTTATAGCTGGAAAATTGAAATATATTTGTTTTGGTATTCTGGCAGGTGTGGTTGTAGAAAACCAATAGAATTCTGTTGGTTTTTTCTCAATAAACCGACGGAGTCCGTCGATGTTATAAAAATATACATTAAATAAATTATATAAAGCCGACGTAGTTTAATTATCTAATACATATAAAAAACAAAAAAAAATTAAAACTAACAATATCCGTCAGTTTTCTTATTAATTTTTTTTTTCACAAATAAAATGATGGACTACTAGTCGATATTCTTTGTCGATTTTTACCTATTTTTTTAGTAGTGTGCACATGTGTGGAGTTGATATGAAATTGTAAGAAACAAGTTTGAAGGTTTTTATTTGACATATGGTAAACGGTACGACCTTACATGAGACTATAGATGGAATTAAGAATGAAGACTCGACAATTTTTGACTTACGGTGGAACCTACAACCTCAGGTTGGAGGTATAGGTTGTACCTTGGGCATATGTGGGAGGACCCAAAAGATAGGATTCTTCCAAATTTACGCGGGCCATGAACGGCCCAACCTACGGACCATAGGTGACATGTAGGGACCATACATAGGGCCATACGTGGTCGAATGTTGGCCGCTCACATTAACTTTAACCATTCATTTTCTCAACTTTTTAACTTCATTCTTCACTTCTTCGAGCCCTAGCACGACTATTATCTAGTCTCCTAATCCTCCCACATCAAGGTAAGGTTATTTAAGATATTTCTAAGTATTGTTAACCATTATACATGAATTCCTAATGAGATTCTACGCTACAATCCTAGGGTTTTCAAGAAAATCCTTTTCAAAGGTTCAAGTTAAGGTTTGTGGAATTCTTCTTCAAAGATTGGTTTTTCTTTGGGTATTTTGGAGCTAATAAAGTATTTTAGGATAACTCTCCACATGTGGGAATGTTTATTAGTTCTTTCCCAGGGCATGTTCTTCATACCTCACAAATTTTCCTCTTTTAGACAAGTTATGACTTCAAACATTATGTATTATTCATTCTATTATGTTATCCTTAGATTGTCATTATATACTTATTCCATGAAATCCATTGGTTCCACCCTAAAATACTATAAATAATAAAAACTATGATTTTTCTTTAAAGATATCATTTGATGATTAATTCACATATGCTATGATTTATACAATGATGACATATGTTTATGAGCCTCTGAGATATTTTTATAATATTAATATTATGGGAGCACTATTGTTGACCAAGTAGGCTATGTTTTTGTAACAAACGCCTGAAACTACGTAAACCATCATGTATTATGTATACTATTTTGAGTTGCCTTTCCCTTCATGTCCCCATTATTGTTTCATTCAGTTATGTTTTAATACAAGTGTTATTCGATAGTACTCACATCCCTTTTTGTCGGACGCGTTGAATTTCACGATACAAGTATGAATATTCAGGGCGATACGACTCCATGCTAATATTTTCTGCACTTTTGAGCTATTGGTGAGCCACTTGATGTTCGAGGTGCAGTTTTTCTTTATTCAGTATTATTAGCTTTTGGGTATGCCAGGTCTTTGTCTCGATAAAAGTTGTTCATTTTTATGCCTTAGAGGCTTCATATACTGTATTGTTCAAGTCATAGATATGTTTATGTTGTTCTATTTCATTTAATGTCTTAATGTTATAAATTTAAAGGAAGCATTTATTTATGGAACTATCTTGTAAAGACTTTGTATTTTGGAATTTACCTCATCTTATTTTATGTATGCCTCAAGTTATATGTCAGGTAGAGTTGGTTTGCTCGGTCAAGTTAAGTCACTGAGTGACCGTTCGCCCAAGATAAGGTTCGGGGTTTGAAAAACTTGGTATCAGAGCACTAGGTTCAAATGTCCTAAAGTGTCACACCCCAAATATGGGGTGTGTGGCCGGCACCCGGTGCCTAACGGCCTGAGCATACCACATCTTGTACGTACCCTGGATACACATGTATTTGGGCCAACACGATCTCAAAGTAACTCACATAAGATAACAAGACATTATAAAATGTAGAAGAAGAAAATCCCAACATATATAATACGAAGGAAGCCGACAAGGACACAGTACACATTAGCTGAATAACAGAGAGGCTGGCAAGGTCATACATGACTTTGAGACACAAGATAATTTTCTACAAAACTATAAGAGTACATAAGCATAATCAAGTTGGGACAGGACCTCGCCATATCCATAAATATATATATAAAATTATACTGACTATGACTAGCACATTGGGAACAAGTGGAGAGCTCTAACACCACTATTGAGTTGGAGTCCTACTGGAAATAGGAGTCCTTCCGCCTATCGACACCTACGCGCATGAAATGCAATGCCCCGACAAGGGACGTTAGTATGAATAATATACTGAATATGTAAGGCAAAAAAATATAAATAGATATTAATGTAACTGAGAATAAGGAAGAGATAATCTGTAACTCTGTATGCCATTGAGGATCATGATATGCATAAATAAAGTATAATCGCGTTTATATCACCGTAGGCCTCTATGGGAAATGTCATCTGTATACCTTATATATATATATATATATATATAAGTTGTGTATATAATGCCATAGGCCTCTGTGGGTAATATCATCAATACCATAATACATACTTATATGTGAGATTCAATCCAAAGAACATAAAATACTCTTTAAGCCCGTCGAAGTGGCATACAATCATTACACCTCTGACTATCCTTATGAGGATAACATATCGTTTTTACTTTTCCGTATGAATCAATAATGAGAGATAAAACATACCATTTCTAGCTTTTGGTAAACCATTAAGGTACCATACTATGTCACTATACGATGGATACTGTAAAGTGCGAAAAGTATTCCCGACAAAGGACAAACAAGAGTCATATAATTACTTTCTAGAGTAATGAACAAACATGTTGTTAACTATCAAGCATAGGGTCTTCTACTATGGGCGTTTTGATACATGTTGCTATCCTTAGGATCATGCAAAAATGAAAGGAAGGTAAGTCTTACATACCTTGTCGCCTTTAGCTATACAAATACCACACGTCCTCGTATGATCTATGAACGATTATCTACAGTATACAGACAATTTGTATCAAGGACATATCAATAACTCATAAGAAAACTCGCTTAGATATTTCGTCGAACACCTAGCGTGCATAGAATCCATATCATCTTCTACAGACAAACATAAACATAACAAGCTTCTCCACATCCTCCCTGATTTACTTTTCAAGACATACACAAATATCCCATCAACACACACCCATATGATTCGATATTCTAAGAACTTGTTCTACAAGATTTTCCAACAATTCATCTTTTTATCACTTGTATAAACTCAAGAAGAAGAAGGAGAAGATGAAACTTACCACCAAGCACAAGAATCACTCCAATCAAGGGTTTCTTCACTTCAAAGAATCCTCCAAAATCCACACAATGAGGAGAAGAATGATCTAATGATAACCACGAGATTTCTTACGTTGGACTCACTTAGTTTGCCTTTGGTTGTTGGCCTTGGATAATATGAGAACATTTATAGAGGAATTGATTTGGTCGAGAAAAGAGTGAAAAATGTAGTTTAGGACGAATTTAAAACATTTAAGGTCGGCCACCGCCAAGATGTACGGTGAGATACGATCCATACATAGAGAGGTATATACGATATACTTGGAGCTAAGCTCGTTTTGATGATTGAATCTCACTACAGTTTATGGGTAGGTGATCCTAAATTATTAACATCTTCCCTTGAAGAGGCTTTACTCCTTTTACCATTTAGTAATTTAACCCAGTCTACACACTCTCATTTTCTCATGTCAAATCAGTTGGTAGAATATTTGTACCACTAACCATACAAGGTCTCACACGGATTCATCTAGAAGATAAGATGATAACTACTATGATACAAAATTCTTCGTGGGGTAAGGGATCCTCCCACTCTCATTTGAAACCTATCATATCTGCCTGCAATATTTCATCAAGCGTCTAAATCAGCTCCCTGACTGATCACACTTCTGGATAAAATGATAACATGATTTCATTGTGTTCCCAAACCTTTCTAGAGGAATATTTAGAAGTTCACAGTAAATAAGTTCCTTCATCTGTGATAATATACACTAGAATGTCCCAACATCGTACGATCTTCTCCATATATTTTACTTGTATAGTTCTCGGCTGTGTGGATAGTTCAACTTTGTCAAGAAATAGGTCGACCTTGTAAATATAATGACCATTAATTATCTCGGTAACATTCTGGAAAGAGCGGAGTGAGCTTATGCTGGAATTATCATTTAACCCCCCTTTTCACATCGGGAATTTTACTCTTTACATTGGCCCCTTGGCCCTAATTACTTTATCCTTGCTTGTTGAGCGTTAGGTTCCTATGCTAAAGTTTGGAAATGTTCCTTGCTTCATCATCATGCCAATATCTATTTTCCCATATCATGGTACACTTTTGCCAAACTTAGGTGAGTAATAATGCACTTCTGCTTGAATCTTGTTCTATAAATTTAGTCATATTGGAACACATAATCAACCTGGGTATGGGAGAATTCCTTCTCCATTTAACTTGAACATCAACTTATTTTGTCTATAATACTATCTTTGGATTCTCATATTGCTATTTCCTTACTCCTTCTGTAGGGGTGATGTTAATAACTTTTGCACGATAATTCTATTATCATGAGAGCTTTGAAATCGAACCCTTAAACATATTAATTAATAAATCTCTTTTAGCTACCTTTCTCTTCCCTTGGCCTCTCAATAGGCTAAGTCACTCAACATATCATCAAGGAGTTCCTTATATACTTAGGCTTTATGTTTCTGATGAAAGAAAGCACGCGAACTTAAACTCTCAACATGAGTCGAGAGGTGCTTTACTAAGATTGCCAATGATGGCCCTTCAATAAACACTTATACGCCTAACATGGCATGGAAAATGGAGTGGAATTGAAAACAACACTTGATGAATTAAGAAGACAACATTTCTCTATAATGCCGAGAAATGTAAAGCTGAGACCCCCTTACTTGAAATGCAAAAAAAAAAAGAAGAATCAAAGAAGGGGAGTTTCCTAAATGCCTTGGTGTGCAAGGAGAAATGGGACCGTGAAGATACCGGTTCAAGGGAAATCTTGAAGGTTGCGGAGAATGCATCATTGAATGGTCCAATGAACAGACTTCTGGTTCCCGGAGGTTCACTACCTAGTCCTACCTACTATGGTGACAATCTGGAGCAGATTGAGGAATTATTTGTCCAAGAGAACCTTTTTCCATGGGTGGTGCCGATCTTTTTGGTGCCAAACGAAAATGAAACTTGGTATGTGTTCATTGATGGCCGAACATGTTACAACGTCACCTTGGAGTACAAGTCTCCTATGCCGAGAATAGATGACTGTTTGGATAAGTTTAGTGGAACTAGGTTGCTTCCCAAGATGAGTTTGAGGAACGGTTATCAACTAATGATGACCCAAAAGGGAATTGAATGAAAATTGGTCTTCAAAATCCAACGTGGACGGTACGAGTGGCTTGTGGTGCCACTTGGATCGCGGTTGTCTCCAAGATCGTTCATGAAGACCATACACAATGTCCTATAAGCTTTCATGGGAGACATATTATCCACGGGTGTTCTTATAGAAAACTCCGAGTTCGTAGCTCTCCAAAGTTGTACCGAGACAACGGGTATAATTACGGTAATTGGTTACCTTGATTGGGCCTCTTTCTTTCATCATTTCATCTGGGGTTATTGTACCATAGCTACCCCTATCAATGTTCTAATGAGAAATAATGAGTGCGAATGGTTTCAAGAAACATCGGGAATCACAGAAGGAAGGTTACGTGAAGCACCAACTTTAGCTATGCCAAGCCGTAGAGAGCCATTTGAAGTTGAACGTAAAACTAACGGAATTGGCGTTGGTGTCATCTTTTTCTCTAGTACAAAATTAAGTGGTGCACGACATCATTTTCTTACTTATGATGAAGGCATTCATGTTAATCCATTCAAAGTGGAAACTATCTGTAGTTGGCCCAAACGTACTAATGTAAATATGGTTAGGAACTTCCGTGACTTGGCATCTTTTTGTCAACATTCCATTCAAGATTGTTGCATTCTTGCTACCCCTCTTCTAAACCTTGAAGTATTATTTGAAGTTTAGTGTGAGGTTGGTGGAATTGATTCCGTCTTAACTCAAGACAATAAACCCATGGCTCCCTCTAGTGAAGAAGTGGGTAACGCACGGCTTACTTCCTTGGTCCAGCGGGAAAATTATTTGAAGTATGGCCCTTTCAAGTTATTGGAGAGGTTCTGGGAAGGCACCTACAAGGAGGAACTTCCGTACGTAGATGAAGGTCCAACATTTCATAATGGCGACTCATCAATGCACTTAACCGATGCGAAATTGAGTCAAATTCTTTTAAAGAAGAGGAGATTGATGAAAGAAAGCCCGCGAACTTAAACTCTCAACATCAGTTGAGAGGTGATTTACTAAGAGTGCCAACGATGTCCCATCAATATACACTTAGACGACTAACATGGCATGGAAAATAGAGCGGAATTGAAAACATCACTTGATGAATTAAGAAGACAGCATTTATTCGGCCTTTTTGTTGGTCTTGGCCAAGATGATGTTTTTCCTTTTATCTTAGATTTTTGTTCTTGTTAGGACATAGTAATGTACCATGTAATAAGACAAGGTGACTAGACAAAGATGTAAGGAAATAGGATGACTAGGAGGTGTGTCTAGGCCGTGTGAAGAGGGTTAAGCTGAGGTGAGAAATGGACAAGAATGATCTAGTAGATGAGGCTTCTAAGAAGACAATTCATGAACCAAAATTTTCATGTATTTGGCTACATGGAGGACACCAAGAAGATGAAGGGTTGGTCAAAATATTCTCCCATTCCCATTCGGCCAAGGCACATATGCAAGGAATGAAAGCTTCCAAACATATTCCAAGTAGATGAGATTTTTGAAGAGCCAAGTTCATGTATTCTTCTACATGGGAACCACAAAAGGGTACGAAAGAGATTGGGTTCACACTTGTCCCAAAGTAAAACTGAAAACTCTCCCATTGATGGAGTTGAGGCCGAGAATTTCCTTGATCCCCAAGCAAGCCGAGATCCTTCCCACTTGTCAATACTTAGCCGAGAAGTTCAATGTAGTTTGTGTCCCTTAATTTGTCTTCTAGAAAGGTCCATGTATTACTATAAATAGAACCCTTAGGATGTTGTAAAAGGCAGAGTTGATGAATAGAAAAACATGAGTTTTACTCAATTGATAAGTTATCCAACTTGTGTGTTGTCTACCTTAGTTGGTCCTTGTGTGGGCCTTCGGTTCTTGTGTGAACCAACCCCTTAGTGTAAGTTGAAGCTAGGACTTGTGTGACCTAGTTAAACCCAAGCTAAGGTCCCTTCGACGTAAGTCTTGGTTAGAACTTGTGTGATCTAATCAAACCTAAGCTTAAGTAACCCCACTTGATGTGAGTGGACGTTGGAACTTGTGTGATCCTACCAAACCCAAGCCTAGGGTCTATCATAAGGTTACCAGCCACCCTCTCTTGTCTTGTTAATGTGCTTGTACTTAGCAACCTCGGTCAAGACCTTGTCCAATTGGCCAAACTCATATTGGTGTCGACTCTAGCATCAAAACCCTCATGTCATTATCCTTGTTATATCGACCATCTTATACGTGGTTTATACTCGGGTTTGCACCTAGCATCCCATGTTCATTCCTTGTTCAAACCACTATCTCATTTCTACCACAACATCCAACAAGACTTCCCAAATACCCACACTCAAAACCACCTACCGAAACCATCCAGAATTAGCCTTGTCATCCCGACAACACCTAAAACCCAACTATACAACCCAACCGAGAACCTCACCATTTCAGTAAACTTCCGACATCCTCCAACACTAAACGAACAAAGCCCAATCACCATAACAACCCTAAATATTTCTACAATAACCCCATCAAACGCCTAAACCCAACTATCCCTAAAACTACCTGAAATAGCCACCAAACACCACACTGCCGGCCGAATCCGAGCAAAAGAGAACTCCACTTTCAAGGCTATTTTCGGGTTAACCCATTTACAACCATACTCTGACCCACATACCTTCACTCACCACTCTTTATTTACATCAGATTGGTATCAGAGCGAGGCCATCTCATCCCATGCTTTTGACGCTATGGCTCACGTAAATAAAGAAAAACTAAGGAGGATCAATGATGACATTCTTGCGGAACGTGTGCAAGCCTTGAAAAAGGAACTTGCGGAGCATGCCGCAAGGAATAAAGCAAAACCCAGGGTTGTGCAGAGTAGACCAAGGCATGAGAGGATTTGTACCTTGTTCACTAATCCATTGTGCAATGTTGAAGAAAGGGATAGTACTTCATTCACTAATCCATTGTATAGTCACAAAAGAGAGGATTCCCTTTTTATGCAGAAATCTGTAATTACGATGTTTGTGGAAGAAAATGTTACTCTTGAAAAGGAGCATAAAAATTTAGTACTCCAACATGTGTTGAGTGTTCTTGAAGAACATGAGGAGACACAAAGAGATTCATTATTTTATACTCGTTGCAAGGTAAGTGATAGAGTGTGAAACATGATCATTGACGGAAGAAGTTGTGTCAACTTGGCTTTAATAGAGATAGTGAACAAATTGAACTTACCTTCCCTCAACCATACTAACCCGTATACTTTCCAATGGCTAAACCAAGACGAGGGTCTAAGAGTGGTAAAACAAGCTCCTGTTACATTTCGGGTTGGCAAGTAAGAAGATGAACTATGGTGTGACATTCTACCTATGGATGCGGTCATATTTTATTAGGTAGACCGTGGCAATTTGAGAGAAAGGTGCAATATGATGAAGAAACGAATATCTATTCTTTTAAAAAAATGATAAAAAAATCCATTTGATCCCATTGCCACCTAGTGAGGAGAGGAGATTGAGGATCCGTAATGCCGAGAAACGTAAAGACGAGACCCTCTTAGTTGTAGTGCAAAAAAAAGAAGAAGAATCAAAGAATGAGAGTTTCGTAAATGCCTTGGTGTGCAAGGAGAAATGGGACTGTGAAGATACCGGATCAAGGGAAATCTTGAAGGTTGCGCAGAATGCATCATCGATGGTATTCTTGCAGAACGTGTGCAAGCCTTGAAAAAATAACTTGCGGAGCATGCCGCAAGGAATAAAGCTAAACCTAGGGTTGTGCAGAGCAGACCAAGGCATGAGAGCAGTTATACCTTTTTCACTAATCCATTGTACAATGTTGAAGAAAGGGACAATACCTCATTCCCTAATCCATTGTATAGTCACAAAAGAGAGGATTCCCTTTTTATGCAGAAATCTGTAATTACGGTGTTTGTGGAAGAAAATGTTACTCTTGAAAAGGAGCATAAAAATTTAGTACTCCAACATGTGTTGAGTGTTCTTGAAGAACATGAGGAGACACAAGGAGATTCATTATTTTATACTCGTTGCAAGGTAAGTGATAGAGTGTGAAACATGATCATTGACGGAAGAAGTTGTGTCAACTTGGCTTTAATAGAGATAGTGAACAAATTGAACTTACCTTCCCTCAACCATACTAACCCGTATACTTTCTAATGGCTGAACCAAGACGAGGGTCTAAGAGTGGTAAAACAAGCTCCTGTTACATTTCGGGTTGGCAAGTAAGAAGATGAACTATGGTGTGACATTCTACCTATGGATGCGGTCATATTTTATTAGGTAGACCGTGGCAATTTGAGAGAAAGGTGCAATATGATGAAGAAACGAATATCTATTCTTTTAAAAAAATGATAAAAAAATCCATTTGATCCCATTGCCACCTAGTGAGGTGAGGAGATTGAGGATCCGTAATGCCGAGAAACGTAAAGCCGACACCCTCTTAGTTGAAGTGCAAAAAAAAGAAGAAGAATCAAAGAATGGGAGTTTCGTAAATGCCTTGGTGTGCAAGGAGAAATGGGACTGTGAAGATACCGGATCAAGGGAAATCTTGAAGGTTGCGCAGAATGCATCATCGAATAGTCCAACAAATGGATTGCTAGTTCCCAGAGGTTACTACCTAATCCTACCTAGTATGGTGACAATCCGGAGGAGATTGAGGAATTGGTTGTCCAAGAGAACCTTCGTCCATAGGTGGTGCCGATCTAGTTGGTGAGAAAAGAAAATGAAACTTGGTATGTGTGTATTGATGGTTGAACAAGTTACAACGTCACCTTGGAGTGCAAGTCTCTTATGCCGAGAATAAATGACTGCTTGGATAAGTTGAGTGGAACTAGGTTGCTTCCCAAGATGAGTTTGAGAAACGATTATCAACTAATGAACACCCAAAAGGGAATTGAATGAAAGTTGGTCTTCAAAATCCAACGTGGACAATATGAGTGGCTTGTGGTGCCACTTGGATCACGATTGTCTCCAAGCTCATTCATGGAGAGCATACACAATGTCCTACGACCTTTTATGGGAGAGATATCATCCAGGGGTGTTCTTATGGACAACTACGAGTTCGTAACTCTCCGAATTTGTACCGAGGCCACAGGTATAATTTTGGTAATTGGTTACCTTGATTGGGCCTCTTTCTTTCATCATTTCATCCGGGGTTATTGTACCATGACTACCCCTATCAATATGGTAAAGATAAATAATAAGTGCGAATGGTCTCAAGGAACATCGGGAATCACGGAAGGAAGGTTACGTGAAGCACCAACTTTAGCTATACCAAGCCGTGGAGAGCCATTTGAAGTTGAACATAAAACTAGCGAAATTGGTGTTGGTGTCATCTTTTTCTCTACTACAAAATTGAGTGGTGCACGACATCATTTTTCTACTTATGTTGAAGGCATTGAGGTTAATCCACTCAAAGTGGAAATTATCTGCAGGTGGCCTTAACATACTATTGTAAATATGCTAAGGAGCTTTCGTGACTTGGCTTCTTTTTGTCAACATTCAATTCAAGATTGTAGCACTCTTGCTACCCCTCTTCCGAACCTTGAAGTATTATTTGAAGTTGAGCATGAGGTTGGTGGAATTGATTCCGTCTTAACTCAAGACAAGAACGCCATGGCTCCCTCTAGTAAAGAAGAGGGTAACGCCTGACTCACCTCCTCTACCTATGATTCCATGATCCAGTGGGAAAATTATTTGAAGTATGGCCCTTTCAAGTTATTGGCGAGGTTCCGAGAAGGCACCTATAAGGAAGAACTTCCGGACGTAGATGAAGGTTCAACATTTCATATTAGCGACTTAACAATGTACTTAACCGACACAAATTTGATGGCAAATTCTTTTAAATAAGTGGATATTGATGAAAGAAAGCCTGCGAACTTAAACTCTCAACATGAGTCGAGATGTACTTTACTAAGAGTGCCAATAATGGCCCATCAATATACACTTAGACGACTAACATGACAAGGAAAATGGAGCGGAATTGAAAACATCACTTAATGAATTAAGAAGACAACATTTATTCGGCCTTTTTGTTGGTCTTGGCCGAGACCATGTTTTTCCTTTTAGCTTAGCTTTTAGTTCTTGTTAGGACATAGTAATGTACAATTTAATAAGAAAAGTTGACTAGGACAAGGATGTAAGGGAATAGGATGACTTGGAGGTGTGTCTAGGCCATGTGAAGAGGGTTAAGCCGAGGTGACAAATGGACAAGAATGATCTAGCAGATAAGGCTTCCAAGAAGACAATTCATGAACCAAATTGTTCATGTATTTGGCTACGCGTAGGACACTAAGAAGATGAAGGGTTGGTCGAAATATTCTCCCATTCCCATTCGGCCAAGGCACATATGCAAGGAATGGAAGCTTCCAAACATATTCCAAGATGAGATTTTTGAGGAGCCAAGTTCATGCATTCTTCTACATGTGAACCACAAAGGGGTACGAAGGAGATTGGGTTCATCCTTGTCCCCAAGTAAAACTGAAACATTTCCCATTGATGGAGTTGAGGCCGAGAACTTCCTTGATCCCCAAGCAAGATGAATCCCTTCCCACTTCTCCATACTTGGTCGAGAATTTCAATGTAGTTTGTGTCCCTTAATTTGTCTTCTAGAAATGTCCTTGTATTACTATAAATAGGACCCTTAGGATGTTGTAAAAGGCAGAGTTGATGAATAAAAAAACTTTATTTTTACTCAATTGCTAAGTTAGTCAAGTTGTGTGTTGTCTACCTTCGTTGGTCCTTGTGTGGGCCTTCGGTTCTTGTGTGAACCAACCCCTTAGTGTAAGTTGAAGCTTGGATTTGTGTGACCTATTTAAAACCCAAGCTAAGGTCCCTTCAGCGTAAGTCTTGGTTAGAACTTGTGTGATCTAATCAAACCCAAGATTAAGGAACCCCCTTGGTGTGAGTGGACGTTGGAACTTGTGTGATCTAACCAAACCCAAGCCTAGGGTCTACTATAACGTTACGGGACACCCTTACTTGGATTGTTCACAAGCTTGTACTTAGCAACCTCGGTCACTACCTTGTCCAATTGGCCAAACTCATCTTGGTGTCGACTCGTGCATTGAAACCCTCGTGTCATTATCCTTGCTATATCGACTGTCCTATACCTGGTTTGTACTCGAGTTTGTACCTAGTATCCCATTTTCATTCCTTGTTCAAACCACTATCTCCTTTATACCACCACATCAAACAAGACTTTCCAAACACCCATACTCAAAACCACTAACCGAAACCATCCAGAATTAGCCTTGTCATCCCGACAACACCTAACAACCCACTATACACCCAAACCGAGAACCTCACCATTTCAGTAAACTTCCGACATCCTTCAACACTAAACAAACAAATTTCAATCACCATAACAACCCTAAACATTTCTACAATAACCCCATAAAATGCCTAAACCCAACTCTCCCTAAAATTACCTAAAATAGCCACCAAATACCACACTGTCGGCCGAATTCGAGCACCCGAGATGCCCACTTTCAAGGTTATTTTTGGGTTATCCCATTTACAACCATACTCCGACCCACTTACCCTCACTCACCCCTCCTTATTTACATCAGATTGGTATCAGTGCGAGGCCATCCCATCCCATGCTTTGACGCTATGTCTCACGTAAAAAAATAAAAACTAAGGAGGATCAATGATGACATTCTTGCGGAACGTGCGCAAGCCTTGAAAAAGGAACTTGCGGAGCATGCCGCAAGGAATAAAGCAAAACCCAGGGTTGTGCAGAGTAGACCAAGGCATGAGAGGATTTGTACCTTGTTCACTAATCCATTGTGCAATGTTGAAGAAAGGGATAGTACTTCATTCACTAATCCATTGTATAGTCACAAAAGAGAGGATTCCCTTTTTATGCAGAAATCTGTAATTACGGTGTTTGTGGAAGAAAATGTTACTCTTGAAAAGGAGCATAAAAATTTAGTACTCCAACATGTGTTGAGTGTTCTTGAAGAACATGAGGAGACACAAGGAGATTCATTACTTTATACTCGTTGCAAGGTAAGTGATAGAGTGTGAAACATGATCATTGACGGAAGAAGTTGTGTCAACTTGGCTTTAATAGAGATAGTGAACAAATTGAACTTACCTTCCCTCAACCATACTAACCCGTATACTTTCTAATGGCTGAACCAAGACGAGGGTCTAAGAGTGGTAAAACAAGCTCCTGTTACATTTCGGGTTGGCAAGTAAGAAGATGAACTATGGTGTGACATTCTACCTATGGATGCGGTCATATTTTATTAGGTAGACCATGGCAATTTGAGAGAAAGGTGCAATATGATGAAGAAACGAATATCTATTCTTTTAAAAAAATGATAAAAAAATCCATTTGATCCCATTGCCACCTAGTGAGGTGAGGAGATTGAGGATCCGTAATGCCGAGAAACGTAAAGCCGACACCCTCTTAGTTGAAGTGCAAAAAAAAGAAGAAGAATCAAAGAATGGGAGTTTCATAAATGCCTTGGTGTGCAAGGAGAAATGGGACTGTGAAGATACCGGATCAAGGGAAATCTTGAAGGTTGCGCAGAATGCATCATCGAATAGTCCAACAAATGGATTGCTGGTTCCCGAAGGTTCACAACCTAATCCTACCTACTATGGTGACAATCCGGAGGAGATTGAGGAATTAGTTGTCCAAGAGAACCTTCATCCACGGGTGGTGCCGATCTTGTTGGTGAGAAAAGAAAATGAAACTTGGTATGTGTGCATTGAAGGCCGAACAGGTTACAACGTCACCTTGGAGTGCAAGTCTCTTATGCCGAGAACAAATAACTGTTTGGATAAGTTGAGTGGAACTAGGTTGCTTCCCAAGATGAGTTTGAAGAACGGTTATCAACTAATGAAGACCCAAAATGGAATTGAATGAAAGTTGGTCTTCAAAATCCAACGTGGACGATACGAGTGGCTTGTGGTGCCACTTGGATCACGATTGTCTCCAAGCTCATTCATGAAGAGCATACACAATGTCCTACGACCTTTTATGGGAGAGATATCATCCAGGGGTGTTCTTATAGACAACAACGAGTTCGTAACTCTCCAAATTTGTACCGAGACCACATGTATAATTTCGGTAATTGGTTACCTTGATTGGGCCTCTTTCTTTCATCATTTCATCCGGGGTTATTGTACCATGGCTACCCCTATCAATGTGCTAATGAGAAATAATAAGTGTGAATGGTCTCAAGGAACATCGGGAATCACGGAAGGAAGGTTACGTGAAGCACCAACTTTAGCTATACCAAGCCGTGGAGAGCCATTTGAAGTTGAACATAAAACTAGCGGAATTGGTGTTAGTGTCATCTTTTTCTCTAGTACAAAATTAAGTGGTGCACGACATAATTTTTCTACTTATAATGAAGGCATTCAGGTTAATCCATGCAAAGTGGAAACTATGTGTAGTTGGCCCTAACGTACTAATGTAAATATGGTACGGAGCTTCCATGACTTGGCTTCTTTTTGTCAACATTCAATTCAAGATTGTAGCACTCTTGCTACCCCTCTTCCGAACCTTGATGTATTATTTGAAGTTGAGCATGAGGTTGGTGGAATTGATTCTGTCTTAACTCAAGACAAGAAACCCATGGTTCCCTCTAGTAAAGAAGAGGGTAACACACAACTCACCTCATCTACCTATGATTCTTTGATCCAGTGGGAAAATTATTTGAAGTATGGCCCTTTCAAGTTATTGGCAAAGTTTCGAGAAGGCACCTATAAGGAGGAACTTCCGGATGTAGATGAAGGTTCAACATTTCATATTGGCGACTTAACAATGCACTTAACCGACGTAAATTTGAGGTCAAATTCTTTTAAAGAATGGGATATTGATGAAATAAAGCCTGCAAACTTAAACTCTCAACATGAGTCGAGAGGTGCTTTACTAAGAGCGTGAATGATGGCCCATAAATATACACTTAGAGGACTAACATGACATGGAAAATGGAGTGAAATTCAAAACATCACTTGATGAATTAAGAAGACAACATTTATTCGGCCTTCTTGTTGTTCTTGGCCGAGACTATGTTTTTCCTTATAGCTTATCTTTCATAGCTTAGATTTTAGTTCTTCTTAGGACATAGTAATGTACCATGTAATAATACAAGGTGACTAGAACAATGATGTTAGGAAATTGGATTACTAGGCCGTGTGAAGAGGGTTAAGCCTAGGTGACAAAGGGATAAGAATGATCTAGAAGATGAGGCTTCCAAGAAGACAATTCATGAACCAACTTATTCATGTATTTGGATACATGGAGAACACCAAGAATATGAAGGGTTGGTCCAAATAATCTCCCATTCCCATTCGGCCAAGGCACATATGCAAGGAATGGAAGCTTTCAATCATATTCGAAGAAAATGAGCTTTTTGAGGAGCCAAGTTCATGCATTCTTCTACATGGGAACCACAAAGGGGTACAAAAGAGATTAGGTTCATCCTTGTCCCCAAGTAAAACCGAAACCTTTCCCATTGATGGAGTTGAGGCCGAGAACTTCCTTGATCCCCAAGCAAGTCGAGACCCTTCCCACTTGTACATACTTGGCCGAGAAGTTTAATGTAGTTTGTGTCCCTTAATTTGTCTTTTAGAAAGGTCCATTTATTAGTATAAATAGGACCCTTATGATGTTGTAAAAGGAAGAGTTGATGAATAGAAAAAATTGAGTTTTACTCAATTTCTAAGTTATTCAACTTGTGTGTTGTCTACCTTAGTTGGTCTTTGTGTGGGCCTTCGATTCTTGTATGAACCAATACCTTAGTGTAATTTGAAGCTAGGACTTGTATTACCTAGTTAAACCCAAGCTAAGGTACCTTCGGCGTATGTCTTGGTTAGAATTGTGTGATCTAATCAAATCCAAGCTTAAGGAACTCCATTGGTGCAAGTGGACGTTGGAACTTGTGTCATCCAACCAAACCCAAGCCTAGGGTCTATCATAAGGTTACCGACCACCCTTACTTGGCTTGTTCACGAGCTTGTACTTAGAAACCTCAGTCAAGACCTTGTCCAATTGGCCAAACTCATCTTGGTATCGACTCGAGCATTAAAACCCTCGTGTCATAGTCCTTGCTAAATCGACGGTCCTATACTTTGTTTGTACTTGGGTTTACACCTAGCATCATGTGTTCATTCCTTGTTCAAACCACCATATCCTTTATAACACCACCTCCCACAAGACTTCCCAAATACCCACACTCAAAACCACCAATCGAAACCATCCACAATCAGCCCTGTCATCCCGACAACATCTAACAGCCCACTACACACCCGAACCGAGAACCTCACCGTTTCAGTAAACTTTCGACATCCTCCAACATTAAACGAACAAAGACCGATCACGAGAACAACTCTCAACGTATCTACAATAACCCCATAAAATTCCTAAACCCAACTCTCCCTAAAACTACCCAAAACAACCACCAAACACCACACTGCCGGCCGAATCTGAGAACTCGAGAACCCACTTTCAAGGCCATTTTCGAGTTAACCTGTTTACAACCAAACTCCGACCCACTTACCCTCGCTTACCCCTCCTTATTTATATAAATTTCACTCTAGGTTATAACCTTGGTCTTTTATTCAACCAACAGAACAAGCAATAGTTATTGACGTACTTCCTTATTAGGTATATACCTTCGCTTAAACCATTTGGCTAACATCTTCTACAAATATACTTTGATAATCTCATCGTTACATGTTCTTATAAGATCTTGGACATCATTAACTTCCTACCATTATTATCACTTGCATCGTTTTTCCCAGGCATTCATAGTCTTTTAACTTGATTCGCTTTACGCTTGCCCTTTTTGTCACTATTTCCCATCTGAATTATTTTCAGAGAATTGTGATCACTTACTGGTGAGGTTGAAACTTTAGATTCTAAAACCATCCCATATTGTGAAATTTTGTATCAACTGACGTCTCTTCCGGTCCCTTAAATAATCTTGTGTCTTGACCTAATTTACCCCTTTCATTCATTAATCCTGAATACCTCTTTCATGCATTTGTCTTCAGTTACTGGTCATGATCTTCCCTCTTGTTCCCCATTTATTTAGCGGTTATTACCATTTTTAATTCATTTAATTAGGAGGTCGCTACCAATCCATTATTAGCATTGATACTTACATGTCATTTCATAGTCATAACGCGTTCGACAAATCTTAATGAAACAATCTAGTTCATCTTAAAATTCTTTGTCGTAACCTTCTTATTTTCTTACTAATCCATCAAGTGAGTCCTGTATCATTCTTCATCGTACTATCTCCCATATAGGAAGAGAACCTCTCTCTGTACCCAGATATTTCTATCATAAAAAGGTCATACTATTGTCTCAACTCCTTCCAAGTCGCCTCCTCGATAGGAGGATGCCTCCACTAAACCTTTCCAAAAGCTATCTCATTCGTCTCAATTTTGTCATCTGGCTGTCTAAAATAGCCATGGGTTCCTCCTCAAACTCTAAATTCTGATCAAGTAATATGGAGACCCACTGGATAATATAAGAACCATCGACATGATACTTCTTTTAGCATAGACACATGGAAAATTAGATGAATGCCTAAAAGACCTAGTGGCAGAGCCAACTCATATGCCACCTCCCCAACTCTTTAAAGAACCTCAGATGGTCTGATATACCTCAGATGTAAATTCCCTCTCTTGTCAAAACTCATCACACCTGTCATGGGTGAGACCTTCAGAAGAACCTTGTCACCCACTATAAACTTTAAGTCTCAGACCTTTCGATCTGCATACTCCTTCTGCGATGCCAGGAGGTTGTCCTGGATCACCTTTACTCTCTCTAAAGAATAAACGCATCAAACCAACTTTATATGGTAGGAGATTGCCATATAAAGCCTGAAATGTTGTATTGAGATCCAAGCGAGTACCTAACTCTCTTTGCAAAGTCTGCCAAAAATATGAAGTAAACTAAGTACCTTGATCCGAGATGATAGAGATAGGAACCTTATGAAGAAGAACAATCTCCAAAATATAGATCTTAGCCAACTTCTCTACATTATATGTCGTCTGAACTGGAATGAAATATGTGGACTTGGTCAGTCTATCAATAATGACCCAAATAGCATCAAACTTGCCCAAAGTCCTAGGCAACCCCAAAACAAAATCCATAGCAATCCTCTCCCACTTTCACTCAATAATGGGCATCCTCTGAGAGACACCACCGGTCTCTGATGCTTATACTTGACCTACTAACAATTCTGACACCGAAACTCAAAATCAACAATGTCTCTCTTCATCCTCCCCCACCAATAATGTTGCCTCAAATAATGGTACATCTTAATAGCACCTGGATGAATCGAATACCTAGAGCCGTGGGCCTCCTCTATAATCAATCTAGTAAAAACTCCTACTCGAGGCACACATATTCTACCCTTGATCCTCAGAATACCTTCACTATTAATCATGGCGTCATTGGCCTCACCACTCATCACCTTATCTCAAATCTTGCACACCCCTATATCATCATACTGGTATGCCCGTATCTGCTCCAAAAGAGATGACCCGGATTCAAAATATTGAGTCTCACAAAACGGTTAGCTGAGACCGGACCTCTTATGCCAAAGGACGCTTGGGAACAATCAAATAAGCTAAACTCCCCATACAGACCACCTTTCGACATAAGGCATCCACCACCACATTGGCCTTGCATGGATGGTACAAAATGGTCAAGTCATAATCCTTCAACAACTTCATCCACAGACACTGCCTAGAATTCAGATCCCTCCGATTACACATGTACTGAAGACTGCAGTGGTCAGTATATACCTCATAATGGATACCATAAAGATAATGCCTCCAAATCTTCAAAGCAAACACAATGGCAGCCAATACCAAATCATGAACAATGTAATTCTTCTGATGTACATTCAATTGCCTCGATGCATAACTAATCACCTTACCCTCCTACATCAACACACAACTTAATCGAATCCTAAAAGCATCAGAAAACATAGTAAAGTCCTTCCCCTCCATCGGAAGGGATAAAATCAGGGTTGTGGTCAATAGACTCTTGAGCTACTTTGGAAGCTCTTCACACTCATTAGACTACTGGAACGAAACCTTCTTTTGAGTCAAACGCATTATATGCAAAGTAATAGAAGAGAAACCTTTAACGAACCTGCGATAATAGCTAGCAAGACCCATAAAACTCTGAATCTCTTTCACAAAAGTCGATCTACGCCAGTCTCTTACTATATCTATCTTCTTAAGGTCAACCATAATCCCATCATTGGACACCATGTGTCCCAGGAATACCATAGATCTCAACCAAAACTCACACTTTAAACACATAGTATACAAATCCTTTTCCTTCAAAATCCTAGGGATGACTCTTATGGTCCTCCCGACCCTTCGAAAATATTAGGATGTCATCAATAAACACAATCACAAAAGAATCCAAGTACGACTTCAATATCCCATTCATCGAGTCCATGAAAGTTGCGGGGGCATTTGTAACCCCAAATCACATCACCAAGAACTCATAATGCCCATAACGAGTTCCGAAAGTTGTCCTAGGAACATTCTCGGCCCGGATCTTCAGCTGATGATAGCCGAACCTCAAGTCAATCTTTGAAAACATAGAAGCGCCCTAGAGGTGATCAAATATGTCATCAATATGCGGAATCGATTACTTGTTTCTGATAGTGACCATGTTCAACTATCGGTAATCAATGCACATATGTATAGTACCATCTTTCTTATTCACGAACAAGATAGGGGCTCCCCATGGAGATACACTCAGTCGAATGAAACTCTTACTCAATAAATCCTGAAGCTACTCCTTCAACTCTCTCAACTTTGCTGGAGCCATACGGTACAGAGGAATAGAAATGGATCGAGTACCCGACTCGATATCAATACAAAAGTCAATTTCTCTGTCTGGTGACATACCTGGCAAATCTGAAGGAAAGACATTCGCGAACTCACTAACTACTAAAAAAGAATCAAGGGAAGGCATCTCTGAACTCATATCCCAATTATGAGAATGATAATCCAAACGACCCCGCTCCACTAACTTTCTAGCCTGAATATAAGAAATCACCTTCCTAGGAACATGGCTGGGAGCGCCTCCCTATTTTAACTTCGGAAGAGCAGGCAGAGCTAGCGTGACTGTCTTGGAATAGCAGTCTAGAATCGTATGATATGGTGATAACCAATCCACTATATTTAAGATGACCAAATCTACCCATGTGTTTTAACCCATGAAAGTAACTACACACATGCGATAAATTATATCTACAATCACAGAATAATTGACTGGTGTAGACACACAAATAGGATCATCAAGCATATCACACAACATCTCCAATTTAGTAGAAAGGTAGGAAGACACATAAGAAAATGTAGACCCTTGATCAAATAACACAATAGCATACCGATGATCGACGGAGATGATACTTATGATTACTACGTCGGATATCTCTGCCTTGACCCTACTAGGGAATGCATAGCAATGGTTGTGTCCTGCCTTAGACTGAGTATTTTGCTGGCCACCTCAGCTCGAACGAGCTCCCTCTCTCCTCGACTAGGGTCTACCACGGCTATACTGATGGCCACCATATCCCAAATAAGATTCTCCTTGACTACTCTGACTACCACATTTAGTTGGTTGTACTGGGGTCCTAGGTGCATGTGATGCACTCGACGTAAGTCATGGGCAATCCCTCTTGAAATGATCAGTCTCTCCACACTCAAAACTGGTTCTCGCAGCTGAAGGCTAACAAATAGAGAATGAAGAACCCGAACCACCCTAGTTGGAATATGTAGACTAAGAACCCCTAGATGACTGTCCCCCACTATAACTATCAGTAATCTGTAAAGGTTCCTGAACTAGTCAATTGGGCTGCAACTGTTGATATCTCCCATAATACCCATAACCACAGAAAGTAGAACCACTGAATTGACCATATCACATTGCCCTCTTTTCTGGCTCATATTTAGACAATCTGCCTCTCATGTACTCCACCATCTTGGCATGCTCTGCCACATTGTCAAAAGAATCTTATGAATCCACCAACTGCAGCATGGCCAACTAGAGCGGAATACACAAGCCTCTAACAAAATCTCACTCGCTCAGCCTCCGTAGGTAACAATGGTACTGCATAATAGGATAAAGCATGAAAGCGAGTCTCATACTATGCAATTGAATAATTTCCTTGACCAATCTTCTGAAACTCATTATGCTTGCACAATTGAAAGCTCAACGGCACATACTTCTCTAAGAAGATCCTGTAGAACCAAACCTAAGTTAATGAAGGCATCCCCGCGTGCAAACAATCAACATACGCCCCCACCATTGCTTCACGTCCCCCAAAAGCTGAAGGGCCACAAAACTAACATGATGGGTCATAACAATACCTAGAGTACGCAACCTCTTATGGATGCTCACGATGAGATTATATGCATCTTCCTCGGGATGACCATAAAACATCAAAGGCTTTATGTTCAAAAAGTGATCCCAAATCTTTTACTCATTGCGGGTTATAGTTGTCACTCCAATAGACCGGGGACCAACTATGGAGCATTAACGTCATCTATATGTGGCATTGACATTGTTGCAGGCTGAACACCAGGTGTATGAAATATGAGGGTTTGAGTCTGCCCCTGTTTGTCTGAACAAAACCATCAAGAACACTCAATAAACTGACCAGTGTGTCCTGTAGAATAAGAGTAGTAGTAAATCCAAGCTGATCCTGGACTGGTCCCATCTCCTCATCTAGTATATCATCTGAGGCTCAATATAAGGCTTTGGGGACTCTGATCTAGCATAAGCCTGAGTGGCTCTCTGTGCTCTGCCTAGAACTGGTGTTGTTGTTCTAGCTCTACCCCAACCCTAAGTGTGTGCTCTACCATGACCACGCAGGGTTGGTGCCAGTTCCTATGCCTCTTCTCTTTCCACATCGGCACGAGTTATCACCATATGTGAGAGAATAGAAACAAAGGTCAAATACCAATTTCATTCAACTTAGCACGAAAGAAATGAAGAAGGTGAAATTTCCTAAATGTCACATAGCTTCCCGAAGATAAGTACAAACATCTCCGCACCGATCTACCAGACTCTACAAGACATTGCTCTTGTACTTAAGACCGTTTAACCTAGGGCTCTAATACCAACTTTCTCACGACCCATTTTCAGGGATCGTGGTGGCACCTACATAATCCCACCACATAGGTGAACCACTCCCAACTTATTAAACATGCTAATATATAAGTAAAAGCGAAAGAACTACAAATACTACATAAGTTGACTCATAATATATTGTGAAAGAAAATGATCAGTTTGATATATCCAAAACAACCCTCAAATGATCTAGTTTGTGTGTACAAGAGCACTAAAAATCTGATACAAATTTGAGAAATGGGCACGCAGGACAAAACCAAGTACAAGTCTGAAACAAGTCTCTCAAAATCAAGAAAAAAATTGTAATAAAGAAGGAGCCTTCAAGGGTATGTTGAAGATAACATCCTCACCCTGAATACCGAGGATCATTTTTTCAAACTTAGCCATGTGGTCTCGAGTTGGTAGTCAAATCTGTATCTCTATCAAGGAACGATGCAACAAGTATAGCATGAGTACACAATGTATTGCCCAGTCGAAAGTAATGAGGCTAGTCTCCCCCCTTCCCCCCTAAATGAAGAAGTAGTTAGACTACAAGTGAAGAAATTGGGTTCAACTAAGCCCTTAACCCAAGATGAGGTGGAGCTTTAACCCGACACAAGAGCAAGGCTCCTTCCCACTCATTGCCCAGAGGTGCTGGTTCGAGTCCAGCTCATGACAAAGGGATACCTTCTCTCCTAAGATAATCTCGATATCTTCCCTTGTAGAAGGACTCCACTTCAATTTCAACTGCCACTGCAACTGGAGCCCTACCCCTCCCACAGGAACAGGCCGGAGACAAAAGATTCATATGAGATAACATAAGTAAACGGGCCTGTACTTGAGCCTCCAAGGATAAAGGTACATGAAGAGTCATTTGATCCCAAGTGGAGGTTCTTTCTCAAGGCATAAGGAATAGCACGCAAAAGACAGCCTCGAAAGACAAAGACATGATTTCAATATAAAAAACGGAGGTCGACAACGCAGGAAGGTACATAATCAGAGATAAATACCAAGTTGATACCAAGTAATCCTATACTAGATAGTCCAATAATCTAGGCAAGGTCACATAGTCCACATAAAGGTTCACAGAGTTCGAATGTTTCCTTATTTCAATAGTATTCCACATTTACTTACGTAACCAGTTGCAAGAGTTCTACAATATCTCAAGTATCAAGAACCAAGTATAAATCCTTCATGTCCAGAATTTAGTCAAGTCATCAACAATCACTTCAAATACAAGTCCATTCACAAGTAATAAATGATATGTCATATATATATATATATGATATGAATGCAATACATATGCTATGTACCTTTCCATAAACCGGTATACACACTTTACAACGGTTTGCCATATAAAAATAACCCATGAGGGACCCACGAAGTCCATATATTTCTCCACTCTGAAATAACTAGTCCGATCACGCAGCCCAGCTCTTGGCTGTAATAATATCATGTTGTAGGAGTGCAACTCCACTCCCTGTGTATCAATATAATCTCAGTGTTTCCATAACCTCAATAATGTTCTTACCTTTCTCGGTCCCTTAGACCCACAACATAATCATATCACTCCAATATTAATATCACAGAACCATGAGTGTATAAATGCAAATGACAATATGAGGCAAGATATCATGATAAGGTGAGATGCAACCAATAAAGAGATGAAATATCACATGCTTTCAAGAATTCAATTCACATATACATTTCAAGAAAAACTTATGATATCATATCGAAAGCATGTGTGATGAGTAAACATATGTAGCAACTATGATGACAATATCACATATGGAGACAAGCCCAAAGAATCAGCAATCGAAACCAGCACAAGGCTAATTCTCCAAACCCCATCATCACAGTTTAACATAGGTACCCACTCAGACGTTTATCACAATAGTATGAGTGGGACCCCCAAACACGCTTAATACCCCTTAATATTTATAATTAATTATGCACTTCTATCGAAATCACAAAAGCTAAACCATAGCCTACCTCTGTGCCGAACAAGTTTGCCAACAATCAAGCCTCAGTGATAGCCTTTCCCTACCTTCGCGCCTAATGATAATTGAAGTCTATTCACGCATATACTACTCGTTAATATGCAAGACTTACACAAAATAAGGACATAACCTTTAATAAATCAAGAACACAAATATCGACCCCGGGCTCACTTCACCAAGACTTGAACTTTAATACCCAAAACTCATTAATACATACTAGGTAATCATAACCTTAAGTTAATTGAAAAACTATCCACAATTGAACACCCAATTGGACATAAATCAAAAGCCTCAATTTGAAACCCTAGTATTTCCCCCAATTGAAAAATAGGTTTCTACAACCAAATTAAGACTTAGACATGATAATCTAACATAATCCAATCCTAATTCATGGTATTAACACAATTTGATCTATAAACCCCTATTAAAATCAACAACATACCTCTTTTATTCTCATGGGAACTTGCAATCATTTTCCCTAAACTTAATAACACACTACATCACCGTTAATGAACTTCGAATCATAAACTTAAGCAATAAAAAGGAATAATCTATTACCTAAAGGATGAAATTGCTCCTAGGATTTTGACAATACTCCAAGGCGGCGCTGGATTCGAGGTTTGCTATTTGGGAAAAAGAAATTATGACCTAATGAACATATAGGATACCTGAACAGTGTTTCTGCCCTAGCAAAATTGATTCCGCTGGAGAGGACCCACATCGGTGGACAAAACCCCCACTGAGGCAGTGTCACATGGCAAGCTCAACTCCGCAAGAGCAGAGTCGCCGCTGCGAACATACCCTCCGCCAAGACGGAAATCCATAAATCCTAAGCCCTAGCTTCAGCGAGCCAAGCTCCTGCTGAGGTGGACACGCTGGAGCAGAAATAGGTTCCGCCAGAGTGGACACCAGACACCAGAATAGGGAAAACTAGTTCAAACTTCCATCCAACATCTGAAACACTACCGAGACCCCCCAGACACAAACTAAATATGCTCATCTATGGTAAACAGTGCTACAAACTCATTCATACCTTCAGATTGCACATGTAACCGAGCTAAGATATACTTTTCTAAAGAATAATTAGAGAAAACCAAATATTCAAATTTCATAAAATGTCACAAAATACATCTGATTGCCTCGGGAAGTGAACCAATGACTCGACCAAGTCATAAATGACCCTCCAGAACTACCGAAAGTGACAAAACCCATAAATGAATCCATCTAGCCAAAAGGCAACTTTTAGTCAAAGTAACCTACTCTAAGTTTCTAGACTTTGGGTTTTCATCCGAAACTCATATAAATGGATCTCAAGATCCGTGCCACTCATCCCCACGCATCACAAACCTCACATAGATTCTATGGGATGGGTCAAACAAGAAAACAAGGGTCTTTAGATAAAAATGACTAGACGAGTCGTTACATAACTGCAACCAGAACATACTTCAACCTTAAAAAGTCTCTGCAATCACCACAACATAGGGAAAGATAATAAAAAGATAATTACTAGATTCTCCATGTTAGTTTAGCATAGTTTTACTTGTATTCTTGCTTAGAATCATTGGAGCACCTTAAGAAAATATTTTAGGAGCAAGATAGGGCTTGGAAGATGAGGGAAATGATATTTTTGGTCGAGCAAATGAGTTATATAAAATCTAGAATTTTCTAACCGCCTCAAAGTGCGACTGTATGTATGGTCTGTACAAATTGTATGGCCACATGTACGACCAGTACAAAATGTACAGCCCCATGTACGGCCAGTACAAAAATGTACGGTCCGTACTTCATGAAAGTTGCCGAATTTAATTGAAATGTATTCTCTTAGGTTCATTTAACTCTTATACTTCCCGATACTTCTATAAACAAGTCTTAACCCCCCCTTAAGTTAGTCAATGACATGACATGTCAGAAAACTATGAGGTGTGAAACCTCCGGGTTCTATAGCATGTTTAATTATTAAAAATTGCCTTAAGTGTGTTTACTTTTTGCAAAAACATCATAGCATGTCATTTCATTTTTCATTCCAAGTAAGAAAGAGGTTTTAAAATCATAGAGTTGACGTCATTTAGAAAGACTCATTTAAGGTTTCTTAGCCAATCCATTTTCATACTAAGATACACTCAAGTTTTAAAGTAAAATCCATCTAGAATTAGTCCTATGGGTTGTCCAATATACTTATAGGTTTTGGAAAAGGCCTTTGAAAAAAGTGTAATCTCTTAGAATAACATGCTAGGGTTTTTAGAGTTGAAATAAAAGTTCTTTCCTTTTGTTATTTTGAAGGTCAACCATATCCCAAACCAATACCCTAAACTCAAATCCTTAAAGGGTTTTTCTTCCTTTGAGAAACCATTTCAACTGGGATTTTCCCAAAATAGTCCTTAAAAGGGCCTTATAAACTTGACTATTTTTATCGAAAAATAGTCTTTAAAATCCAAGTTTTGTATATCTCTTTAAAATCATTGGTCCAAATTCTTTTCTTTCTAAACAGTCCACTCTTCATATTAACAGTCAGGATTTATTTTAGGAAATAGTGATTGTCCGTTTTGTATCAGAAAGTAGTCCATTTTTACAACATATTCAGCCTAAGTCAAATGCCTTATAAAATTAATTTATTTTTTTAAGCAAAGTCAAATGTTATCCTTCTCGGGCTAATTTTTAAAACATATTTTGGGACTCTATCCGTTCTAATCGATGTAAGTATTATTTTTCCTAAATCCTAGATCATAAACATATGAGTTCTAATATTATCAAGTATTTTTATGCATTACAATTATAACAAAATGCAATGCAGAAATTAAAATAGGAAGAGTTAGGCCGGTGGGCATACTGAGCCCACCAGTTAACTATGTTCACTCATAGTTGGCCTTTATGCGCTGCTACAGGTTCCAGACTCGATGAAACAAAGTTTTTGGGCCTTTGTCCCAAATGGTTTGATGATATTCTATCCCACGCGGCTCGTATCCCATGCGTGCAAGACAGGAGAAGGGGAAAAAGAAGTAGCAGTTAGAACGTACCTATACTCATCTAATATAAACACATACAAATATAAATCATTTACAAGCAAATCAGGGTGATAGTATCCATGGTCAAGAATACAATCACAAGGCAGAGCCCAATATTCAACTTATGCTATATAGACGTGACAAATGGGCTAAGCCCAAATCCCAGATAACACCAATGTATGTTCACAGAAATGACAAGTGTGGGCCTAGGCCAACTGGTATACATCAGTCATGAAAATGATATAAGGAAGGAAGTCTTTGGCGAGGGGAAAGAGTGAAGGTAGACCGAAGGATATGGGCCAAGCCTAGACCATATATTAAGAAATCATGGAGAATAACTTCAAATTGGGCAAAGGCAAATAGTAACAACATCAGAGGATCTCAAATGATATACACGGGGTATACTTGACTTGTATACCAAGTATACATGATATACAGTGAGTATACCTTTGTGTATATCACACATATATTCAAAACATAACAAAGAATAGAAGAGGAAGCTAAGGTAGGCATATGAATACAATGCAAACAAACTATTAATTCATATCCTTTAGCAAACTTTCATGATTCTGATCCTAAATACCCAAATAATATCTACCAGTTTCATTTCAAAGACTCAATCTATATGTATATAATAAGAAAACAATCACATATACACAATATGATAAAAACTTTTCATGGCATCTCCTAAGTTCAAATTAAAGCTACATGAATCAAACAGAACACCTGAGGAAAAATGTTTTCTATAAAAGAACATGTCCTATTTATGGATACCTCATGCTTGACTATTCCACATTTTCAATTAAGCTCAACTCCTTATTAAGGTAGATAATATTCATACAACCAGGACAAATAGGAAAAAGCCAAGCAAAACAGTTTGGGCTACCATGGTCCTTGTTTTAGACTTGTATTTAAGGGACAAGCTTGGTTTTTGGACAGATTTCAGACATGGAGATTGACACAATAGGAAAGGAAAAACACATTATTCTAGTTACATACACACACCTAGAAATATGCATGCTAGTATCTTATTCCCTTGCTCTTATTCTTTAGCTCTCCTCCTTATCGTTTACCTTGGACCATTTTATAACTTCATCATATACTTATATCAAATTTAATTCGTTGTTAACTCCACTTACATATCCTTAAATGTCTTGTCGGCATTCATGGAAGAACTAGTGCTTGACATATTCAATTTCAAATCGTAGTTGGTTTCAATCTTACCACTGATTCGGGCCCCCCCAATTGATATAAGGACTTTTTTTTATCCGTCGTTCAACCAATTATCTTGTACATTACCGGCTTTAATTCCTCATCTTATGAATTCCTCTAAGGATTCCTCTAAGTGTGCCAACAATCAAGCCTCGGTCATAGCTTGTACACTATCATTTATGAATGTTGGGTATAAAGTTTCTCAACTCGAAAAGTTTAAGTGCCGCTTCTTTACTAATATTCTTATCTTCTAATGGTAATCATGTTGCTTGGTTCCCACTCTAGTCTCGGTATCGATGTCCTTACTATTACCATTTCTTCATCTTCTATCCATTTGAGGGACATCCTTCAATCTCATTACTTTGTCATAACTCTTTCACTTGTGTTTACCAGACATACTTTTTCCTTTTATCATTGCTTTTCAGTCAAATCAAGCCCTTATCGCAGACTATATTTAACCAGCAATTCTAACCTAATCGGATCATAAAACTATATCGTAGAATTCAAAAATATCATCACTTAATATCAAAATCCTGTTATCTCTTACCGCCACCCATGCACATATTATTGCAGTAAAGAAGGCATGTCATTTTCCTTTAACTGATGAAACTCATCCGGTTTCACGGACTTCCTAAATGGTTCAGTCCTTTTGGAGGAATTGGGGGGGTTACAGGTTTAAACATGACATTTCGTGTTCCTTTTCTTTTAACTATTTTCTGAACAAAGCTTCAGGTAACATATTCCTAGAAATCCATTTTCTTTATCATTCTTCTGGGATTTCGCTTAATTCTATGCACTCGTGAGTATCCCTTTTTGGTCATATGTTCATATATCTTCTGTGTTCTAGTATCACTCACGCTACAGAGATTAGGGGTACTGAGTATGTATGTATCCAAGAAATGGTTGATTCCTAAGTTATTTTACATAGAACCTTGAACATAACTATAGTTTCACTTACCGCCTTTCACTCCTATTATCCATTTACGGTCTATATACATCTGTATGACATGTTTTTTACATCAATGATAACCGACTGATCATAAGCATAAACACAACTATTCTTTATAAAATTGTCAATATACCTGATTAATTGCATAACTCTGTGTAATATCAGGACCTACTATTCCTCCTGACCAAATCTCAGGCATCTATATACTCTATGACTTCTTCTTCCATACCAATAACATTCCTCAAAATCACCCAGGCAATGCCTATAATGCACTTGTCTACACTGATGGCACATAGACTGAAATCGCTCAGGACATTCTCTAGCCTTATACCCCAAGGCTCCACATCCAGAACATAACTCGATATCGGATAAGCCTACTCCGTCATGTCTCCTTCCACATTGTTGACAGCATGGTCTACTACTTCCAACATCTTCTTGTGCTTGCTTGATTTCTACCCGGGAGCTTAAATTTGACAAGTCTCACAACACAGATCCTTCGGTACCTGCTCCATCCCAAACCTTTCGGTCTGTCTACTATTTACTTCTTTCTCACTTCTACTCATTATGGGCGAACCTTCGTTAACTGACTTCCATGACAATGAGCTTCTCGGCCTCTCGAAAAGGTCTAACTTGTAGGGGCATCTAAAAATAACCCTACTCAGGGAAGATGATTGGAAGCGCTATTGAGTACACAATACTACTCACACCTAACTCAACCAGAAATGACTGTTGCGCTAATGGACTTTACATTGTGCGAGCCTCCTATGATCTAGCAACATCACTGGAATCGATAAAACTCAGAATGTCGATTCTTCTGGGTATCAGATAGGTGCTCTTCGATATATAAATCTTCCGACGGATTTTCCTCTATACACAGATCGTCTTTCATAGTAGGATCTTCTTCCATAAAATAACCCAAATTTCCTTTGGGTGTCCTTATATTTCTCGTGTCCATATTAACAGGTGGCAGTCGGCTAGTACCTTCTCTTGTATTTCTAACCCAATTCCTGCTATCCGTACTATCCTTGGATCTTGGCATTACAAAAAAAAAGAATCAAGATGAAAATATAGGAATTCAGTTACTTATGACTTCGCTTTTAATGCACGATCTGGATTTCCAAGAGAGGCAACATCCTAAATGTCTTGTAGTCTCCTTTTTATAAGTGTGGCGCGCAACACATCCTAGGACTGACCTGCTCTTATACCAAGTTTGTCACACCCCAACCTTGGAGGGTGTGGCCGGCACCTGGTTCCATAAGGCCCGAGCATACCAACCCTGATACATGTGACCTACTCAACAACTTATATGTCGACAAGGCCTTTGATAATTAACTCTCTAAATAAAGATACAATCCCCTGCAAACTGAAAAGGTCCAACCTATATATATATATATAATAAGGCCGACATGATCACAACAAATATACTGAAGAGGCCGACAAGGACACATAAGACTATTATACACAATAAGACTGTATACAAGCCTCTAGAATGTATACCAACAACAACTGGTTGGGACAAGGCACCACCATACCCAACCATATACATATATACACCTATCATACCTATCAGCTCACTAGATAGCTCCAAAAGAAACTAGCATGACAACCTTCAGCTGAATCGAGTCACCTACTGTGAGGAATAATCTACATCTCTATCTGTACCTACGGGCATAAAATGTAGTGTCCCCAGAAATGGACATCAGTATGAAAGATGCACTAATTATGTAAGGAAGATAACAAATACTAACAGATGATATAACATAAGAGATATGGGTATAGAAGTCAACCTGAAACTCATAACAAGCCTCAGAGGGCCTACATGTTACAAGTATGGATATGTATGCATGTCTGTAAAAATCAAACCGCTCATGGGGGATATATATATAATATCTAGCCTCTCTATGGGGAAAATCATATCATAGTATATATATATATATATATATATATATCATTCCCGGCTTCGATGAGAACTCAATCATACCCGATCCAGATGTGGGACTTAGTAATATAAAAACCAACTGTAGTGGTATGCACAAATAGATATCATACCTGGCTGAATAACGTGGCTCAGTAAGAAAATAGATACATATATAAGTGCAATGCAATCAATAACTCTGAAGGGACTTATGTATCTGATCGGAGTGACTCAACATATTTAACTTCCGATTATCGCTATGTAACTCTGTCTATATCAATTTTCCAAGAATCAACCAGGTTCGGAAGAAGGCATATTATTTGGAATGAAGTCAAGATGAAGAATACTCCTAACATAATCAACGAGGTCAATAAACTATATCAATCTAAAAAAGGATAAGCACAAACTTTAATCCTTAAGATTTGAGTTCCTTTTTAAGGGACGTTGTTACTGTTACCTTGATTTATCAATCATTCCAAAAGAATGAAGAGCTTACATACCTTGTCCATGAAGCTACAATCGTCCTACAAGTCCTCGCACTCCTTACGGATGATTATCTATATGATAAAAAGGGTTGATGTCAATATCAAATCCACATTCTACAAAGAAACTCACTTAGGTATCCTTCAACAACTTTAAGCATATAGGATTATTTAGGCTTCTTTTATACGGAAAATTTATGTAATTCGATCTCACAATACTTCAAACCATACTTTCCTTAGTCTATAACATATACAATCAATTTTCTTATCAATTTGAACTCATACTTCAAGTAAAACAGCCCAACAAGTCATATCACGATGATCTTATAGGTTTATGAGTTTCAATTATGAAAATCATTTAACAACTTGCTCCAAATCACCAATTAATCATCAAAATAGGTAGAGGAGGATAAAACTTACCTTTAAGTATCATAATCTCCTCAAAATAGTAGAGTACTTCATTTCCAATGTTTCCAAAATTAGTTCCATAAGGAGAAGACAATTCTCACAATAACCACGAGGTTTATTACGTTAATCTTACGTATTTTGTATTTTATTTGATCTTAGGATTTTCTAATATCATTTAGAGGATTTAGAGAGTATTAGGGTATGTTCTTGAAGTAAACGAGGTCCCCAATTCGTGAAACCCAATTTAAACCTGAAACAAAAATTGCACCACGTCAAAAGGACGGTCCTTTTGACGGTCCGTCAATCTGGACCGTCAAATCCAGATCTGCAACTTCAAATTCTCAAACAATTTTGACACTTCAGATTTCCCACTTTGATGATCTGTCAAACTTTTGACGGTCCGTTAATCTTGCCGTCAAATTGGAACTTTTTTTTGATTTCGTCAAAACGTATTTTCTTCGATCCGTTTAACTTTCATAAACAAGCTGTAAACCTTCATCACTCTTCCGTAAGGTCGTAGCTCTTCCTGGGAGATTGGTATCAATTGATGAAACTACGGGGTGTAACACCCCACACAGAGTCTACGGGAGGGGCAATATAGTCAAATAAGGGTCTTTAGCTAAAAACAACTTGATAGATTGTTACATCAGATACCAATTAAACAAACATTTGTCCTCGAACGGAGAGTAACGAAAAGGGGAAATGTATCATAAATAGTAAACAAGTTAGGGTATTTGCTCCGCATGTTGGACATTGTCTTCCAAGTCGCCTCCTCAACAGGATTATGCTTCCATTGCACCTTCATATAAGATATCTCTTTAGACCTCATCTTTCTCACCTTCCTGTCCAAAATATCCACAGGCTCCTCCTCGAACTCTAAATTCTGATCAAGACATACGGAGACCCACTTGAAAATAAATGAACCATCAGCATGGTACTTCTTCAGCATAAAAACATGGAAAACCGAATGGACACTTGAAAGACCTGGTGGTAGAGCAAAATCATATGCCACCTCTCTAACCTTTTGAAGAATATCAAAAGGTATGATATACCTCGTACTTAACTTCACTCTCTTGTTGAACCTCATCACACCCTTCACGGGCGAGACCTTCAATAGAACCCTATCACCAACCATAAACTCCTTATCCCGGACCTTCCAATTCGCATACTCATTCTGCCTGATCTGAGCTGCCAATAACTTATACTGAATCACCTTCACCTTCTCTAAGGAGTCTCTCAACAAATCAATACCCTAAGGCCGAACCTCGAACACATCAAAATACCCAATAGGAGAATGACACCTCTTACTATACAAAGTCTCAAACGGTTCCATAGCAATACTGGAGTGATAACTGTAGTTGTACGCATACTCTGCCAGGGGCAAGAATTGATCCTAATTACCACCGAAATCAATCACACAGGCTCATAAGATATCCTCCAAGACATGAATGGTCTACTCAAACTCCATTTGAGGGTGAAAAGTTGTATTGAGATCCAAGCGAGTATCCAACTCCTTTTGCAAAGTCCACCAGAAGTGCAAATTAAATTGAGTACCCCAGTCTGAGATGATAGAAATAGGAACACCATGAAAATGAACATTCTGACGAATATAAATCCTAGTCAACTTCTCCGAATTGCAAGTCGTGTAGACTAGAATGAAATTTATGCGTGAACTTGGTCAACCTATCAACAATGACCCAAATAGAATCAAACTTGCCCAAAGTCTTGGGCAATCCCATAACAAAATCCATGGAAATCCGCTCCCACTTCCACTTGGGAATGAGCATTCCCTGAGGCAAACCACTAGGCCACTGTTTCTCATACTTGACCTACTAACACTTTTGACACCGAGACACAAACTCAACAATGTCTTTTTTCATCTTGCACCACTAATAGTAGTTCTTCAAGTCATGGTACATTTTTGAAGCACCTGGATGATTTGAATAACTAGAGTTATGGGTCTCCTTCATAATCAATCTCATCAAATCACCAATACGAGGAACACACACCCTACCCTTAATTCTCAATACCCTATCACTATTAATCACAACCTTTCTAGTTTCACCGCCCATCACCTTATTTTTTATTTGCACAACTTCTTATCATCATACTAGTATGTCCTAATATGCTAAAAAAGGGACGACCTTGCCTAAACACAAGCTAGAATCCAATCCAGATTTGAATTATCAAGACTCAAAAATAGTTAGCTAAGGAATGGACCTCCAATTCCAAAGGACGCTCAGAAATAACCAAGTGAGCTAAACTCCACATCAGACTTATTACCCTAATGGCTGCCTTGGCCTAAACGAGCCCTATCTCTACCCATCTGAGATCCACCGCGACTAGTCTAATGGCCACCACGACCTGGTTAGGAACCTCCTCTGCTAACCTGACCACCACCCTTAAATGGCTATGCTAGGGTCCTGGGTACACGGGATGTACTACATAACAATATGAGGCACTTTCTCTTGAAATGCCCAATCTCACCAAAATTGTAACAAGTCCTAGTCGATGATGGCTGCTGAATAGATATAGAAGAACACAAATAACCCCTACAGTCAGAATATCGAGATTGAGAACCCCTCGAACACTGGCCCCACTATAACCTCTCTACCATGCAGAGACATCATCTGTAATCTAAAGGACTGCCTGAATCGGTCGGCTCGATGACGAATGCCAGAATCTACCCTATTGTCCATACCCACAAGAAGTAGTACCACTATACTGTCCATATCACCTTGCCCTCTTTTCGGGCTCATGTCTGGACAGCTTGCTCCTCACAGACTTAACCATCCTCGCATGTTCTGCCACTACCTTAAAAAAATCCCCAGAAGCCACCAACTACAATGTAGCCAACTGAAGGGAATACTTAAACCTCTCACAAAACATCTAACTCGCTCAGTCTCTGTAGGTAGAAATGACGCTACATAGCGCGTTAAGGCGTGGAAGTGAGTCTTATAATCTGCAACTACTAAACCCCGCTGCTCCAACCAGTGAAACTAATCATGCTTTCTCAAACTCAAGCAAAAAGGCATATACTTCTCTCGAAAAATCTGATAAAATCTGACCCAAGATAGTTGAGGAAACCTCACTGGTTGATAATCAACATACTCTCTCCACCATTGTTTTGCACTCCCATAAACTGAAGGGCTACAAAATAGACTCCGTGCGACTCAATAATACATAAGGTATGTAGCCTCTCATGGCTGCTCACAATAAACTCATACACATACTCCGCAGGCTGACCATATAATACAAGAGCCTCTACTAGACATTGCTCCTGTATATAAGATCGTTTAACCTAAAGATCTGATACCAACTTTGTCACAACCCCATTTAGGAATCATGGAGTCAGCTACACTTTTCCTACCGGTAAGCGAACTACTCCCAATTCATGAACATGATACAAAAAAGAAGTGTATAAATAACAACATACTTACATAAACTGTCCGATCATAATAAAAAATGCAGAAAGATATGTCTGAGAATAATAAGTACAACCCCAAGAATCTAGCCAACAATAAAAGAGCTCTAAGACAAATACAAGTCTGAAATAAGGACAACATAAGCCAAGTGTCTATTAACAAAGTACTAATGACTAAACATGTCCCTCATAAACAAATAAAAGACAAGGAAAATGATAGGAGCATCCAAGGGTATGTCGGAAGGTAGCATTTTCACCCTGAATCACTCAAGATCGTCGACTCAGACTTAGCCATGTAGTCCTTTATTTGTAGAATGCATTGTATCTTAATCCAAAAAGAATGTAGCAAGTGTAGTATGAGTAAAGAATGTATCCCCATAGGCATCATAGGCCGACAATGATAGAAGCTATGCAAATAGAGATAAATATAAAGTTGACACCAAATAATCGTATACTAAGTAGTTCAATAATCCAATTAAGTCACATTGCCCATAATAGTTCATTGAATCAATAACTCACTTTGTTCATATGATGTTTCATAATCATATAAGTTACCCCAATTCCAGAAGAGTTTAATGACAATATCTCAAGTATCAAATGATCAATTAACAATCCTTTTTTATCCAAGAATTTAACCAAGTCAACAATAACCAGTCCAACACTTAATCCATCAACAGATAATCAATGAAATGATGTATGTATGATATGAATGTAATGCATATTCCAGATACCTTTCATCTCCAGTATACAGGCATTAAAATTTTATAAGTTGCACACCCATGAGGGACTCGTGAAGTCCATATACTCATCCCAAATTTCTTAATGAATCCCAGCTCTTGGATGAATAATAATTGTTGCAGGCGTGCAACCTGTTTCCCCGTGTATCATTATCATGTCAATATTTTAGTAATCTCATAAGTATTCTTACCTTCCAGGTCTTTTGGAACCACATCATTTCCATACCTGTCATATCAATATCATTAGAACCATGAGTATATGAATACAAATGACAATACAAGACAAGAAATCATGATGTAATGAGATGCAATTAAGTATAAGAGATGAATATCACATGCTTTCAGGAAGTCAATATCATGTAATCCAAGTATAATCAGGATATCATATTGAAATCATTGTGATGTATAAACACGTCAATAGTAAATACAGTGACAAGCTCACATAATAGCAATGAGCCCAATCAACAACAGTCAGAATCGGCTTAAGTCTGATTCCCCAATTCACCCATCATCATAGTTCAACACTGATTCCTACCCAGGCATTCATCACAACTGCTAAGGTGAGACCCCCAAACATGCCCAATACCCCTCAAAATTTATAATTAATTATGTACTTCTACTGAAGTCTCATAAGAAGAAATTGTAGACTACTTTAGAGCCGAGTAGGTGCCACATAATATTAGCCCTCAGCACTACCTTAGGAAGCCACTGTGGGCATATGCAATGAATAATATCACTGAATGCTAGTTATGTATATATATGTATAGACACACTTTGGGGCAATGTCAATATCACATCGTCCCTAAGTGGGACTCGGTGTAATCGTACCCGACCTCAATAGGACTTGGTTTTATCATACCCGACAATAGTGGTATGTATATATAAAGGACACACCCGACCGACTATAGTGCAGCTCTCGGTGTCATACAATAGATGCATATAAATAGTGATGCATGACTGACCTCATGAAAACCAATAGGAATAGGACGGGTGACACATGGTCATTAACCCTTCGTCAATCATTACGGAATTCATTTATGGAAAATATTACAATTCATCATGAACTCAAGGTCACTAGTATAGCAATGACTATCAAGAGATGTGATACACAATCCCGACAAGGGAAACAAACTAATGGATTTCAATAGAATATGAAGAGCCCTTTCTACAAATAACATATAAAGATCATAGGACCACTAGTATAACAAAGATATTCAAGAAGAGCGACAAATGACTCCGACATGGAAACAAGCTCAATAATCTTAATAGATTACAAGAAAAAACTTTGACAAGGAATGGATAATGATCATGGAACCAATTCCAAGAGTTACGAATAAAAACAACATCAACAATTAAGATCAGCCATGCTTGAATCTTCTATGAGTAGGAGTTTCTTTCGGGACGTTCGATTTGATGATGTTTAACTTTGAATTGTGATGACAATGAAAAAGAAGGTAAACCCTTACATACCTTATTGATGAAGTTATTTATGTTCCACAAGCCCTCGCACTTCCAACAGAAAATTATCTACATTAAAAGAAATATTTGTATCAATATCGGATTCATATCGTATAAGAAGTTCATTTAGATATTTTGTTGAACAACTTAAGTACATGGAGTTCTTTAGCTTCTCTATAATGGAAACTTATTAATATTGACACCAAAATATTCCAAACTGACTCCTCTTAATCCTACAACAAATACAACAAGGATCTACTACTTCCAGAACTCCACAACTTCACCCAAACAGCCCAACAACAAGTTATCCTAGCTCCAAGTTTACAAATTCAAGTTCTATAGAGTTTTCTTCAATAACTAATCTCCAACTTCTTGTATAATTTCAAGAACATAATAGGAGAGATGTAACTTACCTCTATATTCAATAATAATATCAGAACAAAGCTTGCTTCATTGCTAAGAACTCTCCAAAGATCAATATAACGAAGAGAAAGATGATTCTATGATATCCACATGATTCTTTCCATCAGATTAGCTTGGTTTTCCTTTACTTTTAGTATTGGACCATGGGAGACTTATTAGAGAGAGTTTAAGGTCTCTTAGGGTCAAGAATATGAGAGAAAATGAGCTCAAGTTCATGATGGGTTCTATTTATAGAAGGAGAAAGATTGTCCACTGACTTGTCCTAAGACAGGTCATGCGACTCGCAGAACCTTCCTGCGTCTCACAAGATATGTCTCAGGACATGTCTTGAGGCTAAAAACTGTCTGTCAATTCTTGAGAAAGCACTGCATCTTACAGGCACTTCTTGTGAGTCGCAGATTGTGTCTCGTGATTTGCATAAGGCTCTGGGAAGCAATGTATTGAAGAACTTTCATCGAAACCTATTTTTGTTGATCTGATAAGTCTTAGACCTCATTGAAACTTACTTAATACATATGTAAAACTCTCGAATGGGTCTTACCATCTCTGAGTCTATGTTGGATATGTTATGATTGCGACAACGCACGAAAACACAAGGTGTAACATCCTTCCCCCTTAAGAACATTCATCCTCGAATGTTGAGAAATATTTTTAACTCTTAAGATTTCTGAAATTTTTTGGCAGAGTTTCCTTTATAAAAAGGATTATCCAAAACTTGTCAAGCATCCAAAAAACACACCCAATGCCTCACAAGGCTATATAATAACATAACAACATCATATCGGCCCCACTTCTATGGAGTTTCTATACAGAGTCGATAGGTATTGTTGTATAAATTTATAGAATTTTAGGTACGACGGGGCGTTTTCCCAAACAGTTGATGTATGGTAGCACTTTTAGAGGCTTGCAGGCCAGTATTTGGTGTATATTCATTTTGTTTGGCCTTGTTGGCCTTCTTGTTAGTTGATGATACTTTTGTTATGTCCTTATCGACCTCTATTGTGCATATATACTGTTGTTGGGCATTTTTTGCTTGCAGGTCATTGTATATTCTTGTCAAATTATGGTTATTTGGAGGTCTTGTCGGCCCGAGATTCGTATTAGAGATTTCAGGTACTATAATGGTTCGCTAGAACCTTCGGGTGTCGAGCGCCGGCCAAACTCCCAAGGTTGGAGTGTGACAAATATTTTACCTGATGATTATTAATAACCTAGCTATAACCCCTATGGGGTGTCCCTTTTCTATTGCCATTCCATTAATACCCCCATTTAATACCTTGATACACCATAGCAAACTCTCATTGGATACTGGTGTTACGATTAGGGGACCTTTGTAGTAATTGTGTCTCAAAGTTTCCGCTATTGGGAGTACACAAATGGTTGTGGTACGTAAAGATCCTTTTTTCCATTAAGTTCAAAGGTTGCAGTTACACGACCAGTTACACGGGTTACTATACTACTTAATTCCAACAATATAGGATTGTCGGTTCATAAGATCTTTACGAATGCTTAAATTATCATTTCTTTTATAAACTTAGCCTCGTTTAGTGACTAGTACACTAGAACTCTTAGGTTTTGCAGTGCCTCAACCTTAAATACTCCCTAAATAAAATAATTGAAATTCTTATTCAAGGTTTGGAAGAAAAACCTCTTCGCATTTTCTCATTACTCCTAGATATAAACGACTTTCTTTCCTTACTTCCCTTAACACTTGCTCATTCGTGTGTCTTTGTATCATATGTCATTTGTTATAAAACCCCCTGATATTCTCCCATAGTCTCAAATATTATTGTCGATCCTTTCCTCAAATAGTATTTATCCTGTAAAGGACGATAGTTAACTTATCCTTTTATGGGGTTCAAGCTAGATTCTAGAGGACTTAACATTACATGATGTTGTTCAGCTATATCCTAATCTGCTCATCTCACTTAGATCCTAACTCTCTTATTTTCTTTAGGACTTAAGACTTTCTGTCAATGGCGCTTTGGGAAGAGATTTCCTTAATCACATTGAACCTTAGGCTCCCACTCTATTTATATTGTATAGAATAGCCTTTGGTCGAATCAAAGATGCTAGCAGATATGTTTTTCTTGTGTGACATTTCATTTCCCTTATCGGGTCACTATCTCTTAACGTATCTTTCTAATGCCTTCCCAATATTATTAGGCTTATTAGCCTCTTTTCTCACTTCTTTATATAAGTTTCTTGAGTTGTATCCATCGTTATTCCCATCAACATACCTCCTTGTGAGTCGTCGCACATTCCAATCCAGTTTGTGGATTTACATGGTCCCATGATTCATATAAATCTCCTTATCCTGTCTTAGTCAAATCTTTCCTCGCCCAGTTAATCCATCTTCTTACTCCTACTTCTCCATTTCAAGTTACCTGGAGTGGCTTTCTCATCTTTAATAAACGTCTCATGACAACTTTTCGAACATTACAGGCTTAACATCTCTAATCGATGAATCCACAATGTTCTTTTCTCAATATAAGTTCTCATATTATCTTGGTGTAATCACACCTTAATGGGACCCATTTATCCATGGCCTCTTTCACGTTTTTCCTTCTCGTCATAGTCTATATGTCTGTCATTATCATATCTATTTACATCTCAACACTTCATCATGTCTTCCATCAAAAGTTAGCTGTAAATTGAGCACATCATTTCTATATCACGGATCTGAACTAATTGGATACATGGGCCTTGGAAATGATCTTTCTCACCTTAAGGCAAGAAGTAAACCTACCCTTAGGTGTTATGACATTTCTCTTCTATTCTAAAACTTATTTGCCAAAAAATGGAATCGAACGACTTTAGCCCGACAACCCACATTATCATAACATGTGGCTAGACAACCCATACCCATATTCACATCGAAATTAACCATCTCTAGCGCTACTAGGTTTGCTAAGGTATAACGACTAAAAACTTCTACTATATAGTCTCGATGTACTCGTCTGGTAATTATAGGAATACCAACCGGTGTAGATACTGCCAATGGTTCACTTAACTACTCAGGTTCTTTATCAAAATTATTAGTAACGTATGAAGTGGCATACGATAAAGTAAAACCAGGATCAATAAATGCATACATATCTTGACGGAGGATAGACAATATACCTACAACGAGATCCGGAGATGACTTCTGATCCTGACAATCCACTAACGCATGATATGGTTTTGACTAGCACCCGAAGTGCATGCTCTACCTCTACCTCTACCTCGGCCGGCTGGCAGCTGCGACCATTGCCAAAGAGGGCGTATTGAAGATGAAGATGCATCTATCTGATCCAGTCAGTTGTGCCATGCTACCTCTGCCCCTCTACAGACGAATCCTCATAATATAGCTTAGTTTTCCCCAAGAATAACATAGATCTAAATTCTGTAGACTTGGCCCGAAGTGGACTTTACCACACTGACCGCACTGAGTCAAGGGTAGCCTCGCCTAGTTATAGTCCCCTATACGTTGTGGACCTAATGTCCGGGAACTGTGACCCTGTACGGAATAAATAGATCAATCTCATCTTGGTCCCTAATATTGTGAGGGTGCACTGACTACCGGATAGACTGAATATCTAGAATTATAGGGTTTAGGTGCACCTCTTAACTAACCAAACTCAACCGTAGATCGGGACCTCTTATGCTGACCCATGTCCTGCTCTCGATTGACACATTGTTGCCACTTACATTCTTCCAAATTCTAACCATATGCTTGGATATGAGAGATGTCCATACCCGGATTCATAGAAGTTGTAGTACATTCATTTAGTAGATACGGTCCCAAACCATTAATGAATCGATGCACCCTATCGCTCATTTTAGCTACTATACTATGGGCATACCTGACCAAGGAATTAAATTGCATATTGTATTCCCGTACACTCATATTGCTAGGCTCAAGATGCAAACACCTATCCTGACTAGCCCGTCGGAGCTCTAATGGCAAATAATGTTGTAACAACGCCTCTAAAAACTCCCTCCATCTAGTTGATGGGGCACGAGGTCCCGTAGATTGTACCCATGTTTCATACCGTGTTACAGTAACATCCCACAGTCTATAAGAGGCCAACTCTACGTATTTAGTATTGGTGGAATGCATTACCCTCATAGTCTGTTGCATTTGATCTAAGAAGTTTTGTGGATCAGTATTTGGGTCTGACCACGTAAACACTTGAGTATCCAAATTAATAAAGTCTCGAAGACTTGCACTAACAGCTTTGTCAGAAGATCTAGGAACCTGATGTTAGGCCTTAGTGGCCACTAGCTGAGTCAATAATTGAACTGGATTGCGTATATCGAGATCTTGCTCGGGAGAAACTTGAGGAGAAACTAGAGGTACATAAACTCCCCTAGGATGCTTTGAATGTGGTAGGGGTGGATTTCTGGAGGCTCGAGATACAGCCTCATCATGATGCTCATGTTTCCCCATGTTAGTGGGTAGTACTGAGCAGCATCCTCTCCTGCCTCCACATCTATCCTCAGAATAGTCTTAGGTCATCTAGTAGTAGTAGGCATCGCTGAAAATATAAAATAGATATGGATTAGGAGATAAAGTTCTTACGACTCGGATCTAGCTCACGATCGAGGATAAGAAAGAAGGAAACCATCCTAGACGTCTTGTAACCTCCTGCTTATAAATGTGGTGCACAACACATCCATAAACAAGACTCTATTAGACACAACTCATAGACTCCCTAGGACAGACCTGCTCTAATACTAATTTGTCAAACCCTAACCTCGGGTGGGGGGAGGCACTCGACACCCTATGGCCCGAGCGTACCAACCATAGTATCTGAACCACACGTAGCAAGACTTGGGCCAACAAGGCCTCTAACCAAGAACAACTGAATAAGATGCAGTAATGACCTGTACGCAGAAGGTGCCAAACAACATATGCATATATATAAGCCGAGTCCAACAAGTTCATCATAGATACAATAGTCCAACAAAAAGGGGGTCGACAATACCATACAATGCGACTAAACATGTGACACTAGTCTACAAGCCTCTAAACATGACATAGAGTAGCAATTAGTCAGGACAAGGCCCCGCCATACCCTATATATATATATATATATATATATATATATATATATATATATATACAGCAAAACCAACACCTACCAACACACTAAATGACTCCGTAAGAAAAGAGTGTATCGACAACAGCTGCTAAATCAAACTACCTACTGCAGGGGAGCGTCGAACCGTCTATTTGTACATGCGGGCATGAAACGTAGTATCCTAGCAAGGGAAGTCAATATGAAAGAATGTACTGAATATATAAGGTAGTTAAAGGTAAGTAAAGACAATAACCACAGGAAGGTGAAGTAAAAAATAACCTGGACCTCGAGAAGCCACTGTGGGCATATGTAATGCATAATATCACTGAATTCTAGTTATGTATATATGTGTAAATCCACACTTTGGGGAAATGTCAATATCACATTGTACCCGGTCTTAAGTGGGACTAAGTGTAATCGTACCCGACCTTAATAGGACTCGGTGTCATTTTACTCAACTGTAGTGGTGTGCATATATAAGAGGCACACCTGGCCGACTATTGTGCAGCTCGATGTCATACAATAGATGCATATAAATACGTGATGCATTACTGACCTCAAGAAAACCAATTGTAATAGGATAGGGTGACACATGGTCAATAACCCTCCGTCAATCATTACGGAACTCATTTATAGCCAACATTATAATTCATCATGAACTCAAGGTCACTATTATAACAAAGACTATCAATTTATCGCCAACATTACATACATGATGCATAACTTACATACCTTATTGATGAAGTTATTTATGTTCCATGATCCCTTGCACTTCATATAGATTATTATCTATATTATACGAAGGTTTTGTAATAATATTGGATTCGTATCTTATAAGAAAGTTCATTTAGATATTTTGTCTAATGAATTAAGTACATGGAGTTCTTGAGCTTCTCTATAATGGAAACTTAAGCATATTGACACCAAAATCTTCCAAACACACTCCTTTTAATCCTAGAACACATACAACTAGGATCTACTACTTCCATAACTTCACCAAAACAACCCAACAACAGGTTATCATAGCTCCAAGTTTACAAATTCAAGTTCTATAGAGTTTCCTCCAATAACTAATATCCAACTTCTTGTATAATTTCAAGAACATGAAATGAGAGATTTAACTTACCTCTATATTAAAGAATCAATTTAGAAAAGATATTTCTTCACGGCTAAGAATTCTCCAAAGATCAATATAACAAAGAGAAATATGATTCTACGATATCCATAGGATTCCTTACGTCGAAGTAGCTTAGTTTTCCTTTAATTTTAGTCTTGGAACATGGGAGACTTATTAGAGAGGGTTTAGGGTCTCTTAGGGTTAAGAAGATGAGAGAAAATGAGCTTAAGTTCATTATGGCTCTATTTATAGGAGGAGAATGATTGGCCACCGACTTGTCCCAAGATAGGTCCTGCGAACGCAGAACCTTCCTGCATCTCATAGGTTATGTCTTGGGGCCAAAAACTATCTGTGAATTCTTGAGACAGCCCTACATCTTGCAGTCACTTGTTCTGAGTCGCATGTTGTGTCTCATAATTTACAGAATGCTCTGGGAGGTAACGTGTTAAAGAACTTTCATCAAAACCTATTTCCGTTGATCTGATAAGTCTTAAACCTCCCCAAAACATACTCAATACATCCATGAACATTCGTAAACCACTTGGAGGGGTCTTACCATCTCTGAGCCTATATTGGCTACATTACGATAGCAATGATGCATAAAAACATGAGGTGTAACAATATATACATGGATCAGTGGTTTACAAATGGCCTAGTCTTCCTCTCGCTCAATTATATGGATGTGATTAGTGCCATGGTTGGTTATAGAATTAGTGTTTACATTTGGCACCACTATTTGCAGTGTGATCGCTCTTTTGTTAATCAAATCTTGTACCTTATGTTTTAAGTTGATATAGTCTTTCATGTTGTGTCCACTTTTACCGGAATATATGCACATGTCTGGTCCCCTAGGTAGAAGCAACTTCCAAGGTTGGTAGGTTTTGGTCAAACAACTTGGATAATTCCAGCGGTGCTCATTCGCTCAAACAACTTAGCTTGAGTTTCAAGTAGCGGGGTAAATACTCATGGAGGTTTCTTCACAATGTTAGGACATGGAAAATCGTATGTGGTCGGAGGTGGTTGATTTTGGTTATTTTGAGGGACTCAATAGGTCAGTGAGGGTGTTTGGTAATTTGGTTGTGGAGCTTGGTAAGTGGGGACCGATGTTTTATAATTTGGTTATGCATAGAAAACCAGCACAGGGTTGTATGGCGTGGATATGTAACTGATTGGAGGTGATGATTGATATATGTTGAAGGAATATTGTGATCCTTTCTTCTTTTGGGTTTTTGGGCTACGTGTATGGGACACGTTTGTGACGTCCTCTTTATTCTTTCTCATAGCCTCGGCGGTGCTTTGTTGACCAGCTTAATTGGCTGAGGATATCTTATATGGCCTTTCCTATTTTCACTTACTTAGAAAATGGCTTCCCAGCCATAGACAACATACGGTCATAGAAGTCCGACTCTTATGATCAGATGAATACTGAGACTTATTCTTCTTCACTCATTGGTGGCTGCACTCGAGTAGCTTCATCCCTCCATCTACTTGTATATTCATGATAATTCAGTGTGGATTTGTTTTGACCTTATAAATATTGTATTGGTCAGGTATGGTCTCCATGTTATACCAAAATATTTCCATAAAGGCTTTCGCCATGTCTTACCAGGTAGCCCAGCGATGTATGTCCTGTGCAGTGAGCCATTCAGAAGATTCTCCTATAAGGCTCTAGTTGAATAGCCTCATGATTATAGACTAATTCCTTCTTACTCTGACTAGTTTGTCACAGTATGCCCCTAGGTGAGCTTTGGGATTCCTTATCCCCTTAAACATCTTGAATTTAGGCACTTTGAAGCCTTAAGGTAAGTACAAGTCTAGATGCATGCAGAGATTATCATAACTTAGTCATGTTGCCTTTTGAATGACTCTTTTATATTTCTCGAGCAAGTCTGCCATTTTCTATTCCATTTATTTGTCTCGCCTATCATGTTTGGCTCTCCATGCCCTTTACATCTCCTCGTAGTGATAGAGGTATGAAAGGATATTGTGGGATATGTTTGGCGATTTGTGGGAGTGCTGGCAATTTTGGGTGTAGGGTGAGTACTGGCATTTAGATGTATGCTTGGGTAATTATGAGTAGGTGGTGGCACCTAATATAAATGCTCTGAATGGGAAGTCTCGGGTATTTGGATGGCATTGGTCGGTGGTGTGGTTTGGTATGAAGTACTAATATGGGTGGTTTCATTATGAGCTCGGGTGGGTGACATAGTTCCAGTCGGGTAAGCTGGAAAGTGGTCGGGAATGGTGAACTCATAGATAGAAAAGGCGGTGGAGGCCTTCTTGTTTCAGTGGCTGCTTCTCTGACAGCATTGGCTATCTCACTTCTCGTGACCTATTCCTGGAGGTCCGCAATTCTTTAGTAAAATATGTTGATCACATCCTCGTGGTGTGATGCTTCTTGGGGATTTAGAGGTGCATGGTCCTCTATGACAAGTGCTACTTTGTTACACGTCGTCTGAAGTACCATTTATGTTTTCGTTGTCTTGTTTGGGAAGGGATGTTGTTGTAGCTTTTGATCTGGTGAAGTATGCCAGTGTGACACGACACAGATCGGCCCCCTCTTTAAGATAAGAAAAAATCAAAGGTAGATGACGTTAATAATTCTAGTCACAAAATAAAAATACATGATATCACAAATAAATTGCACATAGACTCGTGCTTTTGATCCTAACATTTGATTGATCTTTCATTCCATAATACTTTGGTCATTTTGGCCATTTTGATTTTGAGGGTTTTGGTTTGGGAGTCTATTATTAATTTGCTACCATGATATTGTCGGAACCGACCTCTTCGAACTTTCTTAATAGGGAAGGGGGATTATAATTTATATAATATACAGACTGAGTCTTATGTAGACTGCCTACGTATCCCTCTGTGGGAACTCAGGCCCTTCCGTAGTTCGGTTTACATAAAAATTATCCCAAATTCCATTATACCCGAATAAACTCCCAGACCAGCTCCGCTAAGGCTTCCTACGTATCCCCCTTGGGATATTAGGTCAGATGTAGTTTCTATTACAAAATAAAGTAGAAGGGATAACATTTGATTGAAAGAAAGGGGGCGCCTAAATTACCCAAAAGATGTCTTCTCCCTGAAGACATGGTCGATCGTCATCCTTATGATCGCGCATTCTCTCGATGGCTTTTATAAAATACGGCGGGGTAGAACTACCCAGATCTGACTAGTGTTGACCATGTACTTTAGCCCAAACTTGAAAGCTTTCTACTCCTCAATGTCATATCCAGGTGCTCCTGAATGATATAAGCAGATCTTTCTCATCTCCGAAGTACTTAGCGAGGGTTTCCAAGTGGTTTTGACCCGATGGATATTTTCGGTGCTAGCCAGTGTATATAAGATGCTCGTATACGAATCTTCAAAGACAGTGAAGTCATAGTGCCAAACTTGCGTATCAATGGTGATTCATTCACCAGGCATGATGGGGTCATGAATCAGTAGGGACTATGGACCCCATAAGTTGTGATGGTTTTGTCATCGACCAATATTGTGATCCTTTTCTTGAGGGCCAAGCACTCATCATCAGTGTGGCCAGGTTGATTTTTGTGAAAGGGGCACCTCTTGTGAGCATAGATAGGTGCACATATTGGGAGGATATCATGGCTGAAACATGATACTCCAGCAGCCATCACACCTTCAAACATCTCGATACTCTATACCGGCCTTGGTGCGACTCTGAAGGGTAAAGTGTGGGCTTTGAGAGAAATTACCCACTAGGTAGGGAATGATGCTCGGGAGGAATGGTAACGTGTAGCTTTCACAGATAGTCCACTTGATTCCTCGGCATATGTCTTAGGTTCTTCCTCGGACACCTCAATCTCTTTCTTAGGCATCTTGAATAACGGTATATAATCCTTTACCATTCCTTTAACCTCGTCTGAGAGGTTTTGACGGTAATGTTCTTGTTCGGTAGTCCCTTCCGGAGGGGTTCCTACCAAGTCCAGAATCTGGTCGGCTATCTTCCTTTTGGCCTTCACCTAATCAATTTTCTTTTCTAATTTGTGATCTTTTCTCGGAGCGAGTCCTGGGTATCCTCTTCGTTGATCAAGTCAACAAATGACGTAGTGGCACTTTGGCTATTTTGAATATCTATCGGTAGCAAATCAACCTTTAAAAAGGTTCAATTTTAGTTAGGTTTTGGTATTTTTTTTTATGTATTTATTTGGGTTGGTATCCGGAATATGGGACCAATCAAGAATTCGCGTGTAACACATAAAAGCATATAGGAAATAATATCACATAATCATATAACTAGAAATTGTAATGTTCGCGCTCCTAAACCTTTTTCATCAAGGTTCTCTAATTGTTTTGAAACATAATTATGCCAAATGTTGATTCAATCTATTACCCCCCATAATCATTAATAATAAGGTTTTCCTCAAAGGGGGTTACAAAATATGATAAAGCAATAAGTAAAAATTAGTAGAAGTCGCCTCCAATGGCAGATGATGAAGCTTTGTCTGTCCGAGCTTTCTTAGCCCTTCGAAGGGCAGTCTGAATCCGGAGGTGAGTCGACATTATCAGCGAATCAACCTAGAACCCTTTTTCTATGAAGGTCATAGGTGTAGTCTCGTCATCGCTCTTTTCATCCTAGTATCAAGATCCTCCAAACACTAATGAGGGAACTCTAACTCCTCGATCAAGCTAGCTATGATATTCTGATCATGCTCCATCTTTTCCAAGTACTTGGCATCCCGGTCATCAGATCGCCTTTGAGTTAGGATTACCTTGATCTCAACTATTGAATCCCTATCTTAGACATAATGATAGCGGTTGTGTCCCGGAGTTAGGGTGCCTTGCAAATGTGCCCTCAACCTATTGGTGTAATCTTCATCACATCCTAGATGGAACCTATCTTAGGCTAGTCTCTTGATATCATCTTACTCTACCATTCCACTCTCAGATGATGTCTGCGACCCTTTTGATCCTTTCTTCTTCGTAGTCGACCACATATTCCCCTATGTTTCCTACTTGAGGTATCACTTAGCTCCTACCGAACTGTCTTAGAACTCTAATAGGTGCGTATGGACGAATTCCTTGGATTCCAATAAGTGAAAAAAATGAATTTTCTACCTCTAACCACAATACTCTCGAATATGAAGTCGGGGAACCTCCATTGTATGTTATCCTCTTTGAGTCATTAAAAGATGAAATCCCACCCCTCTTTGGTTTTGGTTCCTGAAATTTGGAAAGTGGGCTTAGAGGTTATCTTTCCTACTTTCTTTGTCTAGGTATGAGGGACCCTTGGATTTTTTTAGGTGTTTGACAATCCACCGTTTCAATAGTAGGTTACACCCTTGGAAATACCTATGAAGGTTTTGGCATTGACCTGCTCGGTATATGTCGGCTAGGATGAAAGGGACTTGGTCAAAGTATTTGGTTTCTCCATTCGAGGTTATTCCATGAAAGATATCATGGGTGATATAAATGACACGGGTATATATGGAAAGGTATCGGTCTTTGGGAAAAACCATGAGTCCTAATAGACATATGACAAAGGTTAGCGGTCGGGTGGCCTACCAATCGGCATAAGTCTGAAAATCGACTGAGTGTTCTATATATCCTCTTTTGACCAAAAGCGTTTGTAAAGCTCCCTAAAGGCTATGGTTGGATCGAATATCCAATTTGCACTGGCTAGGGATAATAGCTTTATTATCTCATCGGGAGTGGGCCTATGTAGGACTAAGAGGTTATTGTCGGGCTTCTTTCTCCTTCTCATGCAAGTCCCATTGCTATCTATGCAATCTAAGATCTCCTCTAAACACTATAAGAAGAAAGGCATTTGCCAACAATATTTTTTATTGACATATGTTGGATGTTGTTGCCAAAAGTACTTTTCGCAACAACAAACGTTGTTGCATGTCATTGCAATAACCCCCGATGCGAAAGGTTTTCACAACAACAAGTTATTTTTTTGTTGCCATTTACGTTCTTTTGCAACAACATATTAATTTTTTGTTGCCATTTACATTTTTTTAGCAACAATAAATTTATTGTTGCTAAAGTTTTGTTGCCAATTCTATACTTTCTTGTAGTGAAAGTTGGGGTCAACTCCAAATCCCCGAACCTAAACATCATTCTATCACAATACCAATATCCAGTGAGTACTTCTATCAGTTCCCTATTACCCTTCACAATTTTCGATGAGGGTAGGTGTCCTAGACAGTTCGTAACCTCTCTTTGTTGTGAAACATCTAACCATGACAACCAAAATCTTAGCAACTCGGGTGCTTCTAGGACCATGTCAAATTTGAGGTTAGTATGCATCTACATAATAGAGCACAGTTAATCCCCCCCCCCCCCGAAGGAAAATGGTTCATCACATAAGGCACAATCATATTTCCACATAGTAAGTACTTGGATGCAGTGTCGTCGGGTCATAGACCGTCAAGACATGAGGTATTCGCCTAATGGGTCGAGATACGTCTAAAATATTTGAACCCGTCTAGGTAAGCATGCACTAGTTCAGTAGGAATTTGGATTTGCTCTATCCTAGTCAAACTATAGCGGATTTTGAATTATTGGGAACTCTAGTGGACTACTCGAGATGAACCATTATCGATTGTTTGATGACCGCGAACAAAATTCGTCTTCAACGTGTTCCAAATAAATAATTTTGGTTTTTTACTGGAGGACTATTGTGAAACCGCATAATCGTCTTTGTGCACTGATGCGAGTGTGTGTGTGTTCAATTTGGCGAAATCATGAAATGCATTAAATGATAGTTATATTTATGGAATGTAAAATATAGACAGTTTATAGCAATTAAAACTTGTTGTATTGAAACCCTTATGGTTGAACCTATGATTATCCCCAGCGGAGTTTCCATCTGTTATAGTTCACTTTTACGTGGAGGCATAAAATATACTAGGAGATTGTTGGAACTCTATTTCGGATATTATTTTTTGAGTCGCCACCTAATTTATAGGGAAATTAGGGAAACCGAGTAAAAGGGGATTATTCAGAAAATCCGTGAAAATCCTTTTTAGACCTTAGTTGGAGGTAAGGGTTCTGGTGATCCACCGGGGAAGGTGTTAGACACAGCGGTATTAAGGATCCGTAGAATACAGTTGATCTTCGGATTCTATAGCATGTTTAATTACTATAAATTGTGTTAAGAATGTTTACTTTCTGCAAAAAATCATAGCATGTCATTTCATTTTTCATTCCAAGTTAGAAAGAGGTTTTAAAATCATAGAGTTGAAGTTCATTTAGAAAAACTCATATAAGGTTCTTTAGCCAATCCATTTTCGGACTAAGATACACTCCAGTTTTAAATTGAGTAGAATCCTACTAGAATTAGTCCAATTGATTTTCCAATATACTTATATGTTTTGGAAAAGTCCTTTAAAAAAAGAGTGTAATCCCTTTAGAATAACATGCTAAGGTTTTTAGAATTGAAATATAAGTTCTTTCCTTTTGTTATTTTGAAGGTCAGCCATATCCCAAACCAATACCCTAAACTCAAATCCTTGAAGGGTTCCTTATAAACTTGACCATTTTTATCCAAAAACACTTTAAAATCCAAGTTTTTTATACTTCTTTAAAATCATTGGTCCAAATTATTTTCTTTCAAAACACTCCACTCTTCATATTAACAGTCCGGGTTTCTTTTAAGAAATAGTGACAGTCCATTTTATATAAAAAAACAGTCTATCTTCACACTAAATTCAGTCAAAGACCATTGACTTATAAAATCTGTTTATTTTTTAAGAAAAGTCAAATGTTTATCCTTCTCGGACTAATTTTAAAAATACATTTTGAGACTCTATCCATTCTAAACGACATAAGTATCGTTTTGCCTAAATTCTAGGTCATAAACATATAGGTTCCAATATTATCAAGTAATTTTATACATTACAAGTATAACAGGATGCAATACAGAAATTAAAGGAGGAAGAGTTAGGGTGGTGGGACTACCGAGCCCACCAGTTAACTATTCTCACCCATAGTTGGGGTCTCATGCGTAGCTATATGTTTCGGACTTGATGAAATAAAAATTTTGGGCCTTTGTCCCAACTAGTTTGACGATATTCTAGAACAAGCGGCCTGTATCCCATGCGTGCAAGATGGGAGAAAGGGAAAAAGAGGTAGCAGTTAGAATGTACCCATACTCATCTAATTTAAACACATACAAAGATAAATAATTTACAAACAAATCAGCCAGATATTATCCATAATCGAGAATAAAATCATAAGGCGCATCCCAATATTCAACATATGCAATATAGACGTGACAAATGGGTTTGAGCCCAAATCCCAAATAACACCAATGTATGTTCACATAAATGACAAGTGTGGGCCTGGCCCAACTGGTATACATCATTCACGAAAATGATATAGAGAAGGCAAACATGGGTCAAGCCTAGAGCATATAACAAGCAATCATGGAGAATAACTTAAAATTGGGCCAAGCCTAACAACCACAATATCAGAGGATTTCAAATGATATGACTTGTATACCTAGTATACCAAGTATACCTGGTAGACAGCCAATATACTTTTGTGTATATCACATAGATATTCAAAACATAACAAAGAATAAAAGAAGCAGTTGCGGTAGGCATATGAATACATCACAAATAGGCTCTTAATTCCTATCCTTTAGCAAGCTTTCATGATTCTGATCCTAAATACCCAAACCACATCTACCAGTTTCATTTTAAAGAATCAAGCTATATGTATATAGAAAGACAAAGTCACATAGATATGTATATAGAAAGACAAAGTCACATATACACAAGATGATAAACACTTTTCATGGCATCTCCTAAGTTCAAATTCAAGCTACATGGACCAAACTTAAACACCTGAGGGCAAATGTTTTGTCATAAAAGAACATGTCCTATTTCTAGATACCTTATGCTTGACAACTCCACATTTTCAATTGATCTCAATTCCTTATTAAGGCAAATAACATACAAACAACCAAGAGAAGTAGGGAAAAGCCAAGCAAAATAGGTTGAGAGCATTTCAGGTTGGCTACCATGGTTCTTGTTTTAGACTGGTATTTAAGGGACAAGCATGGTATTTGGAGAGATTTCAGACATGGAGATTAACACAATAGGAAAGGACAAACATACCATTTTAGTTACATACACACACCTAGACATTTGCTAGCCAGTCCTAAACTGGTCAATCCATGGTTCTGTGTTCACAATGCAGGGTATTATAATGAAATCTAGTCACTTTGTCAAGTCGACACAAGCTATTACAACTGAATTCTTATCAAATTCATTACTCAAAACCACACACATAATATTAGAAAATGCAAACATACAGCAGCTTTCGAATACCCCTAAAACCTAATCAAGTTGACAGAAACTAGCTCATATAGAGTATAGTATTAGGAAGAAGCTAATCAGAATCAAACCATGATATTTCTTAAGTTATTTCAGAGGCACGGTACTCAATCTATGATATATCATAAGATTAATGAATAAGACACAGAATTTCAGAAAAAAGAAGCATGTTTGGCACTTAGCACAACAAGATTGGACAAGGTTTTAAGACTCTTTCCCTAGATTCTAAGTGAGAAGACATGATTCAAATTGATTTCCATTTTTTAGACAGAACACATACCAAAACATTTAGCACAACAACTTAGATTTTAAAATTCATCTTAAAGAGACATCAGGCTAAGTGACTTAGGCTTGGGACTAGCAATTTCAACATAGATATGCAGATATATGCAAGCCATATATCTAGCAGGGCATTGTGGCACAATTTCATATTAGTGATCACCCAACCTAGACTAGATGCAGACAAACCACTTAACAGGGTTTAAAGTCCATGGGGAGGTGACTTGACATGGTTATGGATGATATTGAAGCTAAGACATATGAACTAACTTGAAACAAGAACACGTATAGACAGAACATGGTCATATCAGGGTATGCAAGTGATCACTTGGTATAAAACATCAATAGTGTTTTTCTGATTTTGACAGATAAATATTAATCATTTTTAAATTAAGAGTTTAAACAATTAATTACATAATTATCTTCGCTTTAACTTTGAAAATTGCAATTAATGATAAAAAATAATGTAAAAATAAGATATGATATACAATAAGTATATTGGATGATATTTTGTCAAATGAAATGACAAAATACTTCTGAAATAATTTTGTAAAATATTTCTATCTTGTAAAAAGTACATTTCACTTTAACTCGAGAATATTGAATAATTAAATAAAATTATTGGAGGATAAATATTAGGTGTCAACAGCACTGACTCTTCAGTTTGTGCCGGTTATGAATGAATTTCAAGAAGTGTTTCCAAATGAACTTCCTAAAGTTTCTCCCGAAAGGGAGATTAATTTTGGAATCAATCTACTTCCCGACACCATGTTGATATCAATCCCACCATATAGAATGTCTTCAACAGAATTAAAGGAGTTGAATGACCTCCTTGATAGGGAATTTATTAGGACAAATGTCTCACCTTAAGATGCAACGGTCTTATTTGCAAAAGAATGACGGGTCGTTGAGAATGTGTATTTATTATTGTTAATTGAACAAGGTCACGATCAAGAATGAACATCCATTTCCTAGAGTTAGTGATTTGTTTGACCAACTTCAAGGAGCCAAATGTTTTTTCAAGAGTGACCTCAAGTCAGGATACCATGAATTGAAAGTTAAAGAGAAAGACATCATGAAGGCAATTTTCAGACCCGTTATAGACAATTCGAATTTCTTGTGATGTTTTTCTAGCTGACGAATGTCTCGACGGCTTTCATGTACCATATGAAAAAAGTCTTCAAGCCTTATCTGGACATGTTTGTGATTGTATTCATTGAGGAAATATTGATGTAATCGCGGAGTGAGTGGGAGCATGCAGATCACCTTAGAATAGTTTTACAAATGCTTCAGGATCGCATGAGCAGTAACGTTGGGACGAAAACAGAAAACTCTTCCTTCCTTTTCCATTTCTTCAGCAAGTCATTTCGAATTTGTTTTCTTCGTCAGAATCAACATATTTGCTTTGTAGTGTTGATTAAAGTGTTGTTTTATCTTGGGAGACTATTGCCCGTTAACGTAAAAGCATATATACGGGGCAATATTATCTTAAGGACAGAGTGCCATCACTCGACTCAGCACACAGTTGTAACAATTCAGATTTAGTGTTTCTTGATTTCAGGTTATCAAGATTCAAGACTCAACAAGCTTGCGGCAGTTCTGAACATTGACTTGTTCGTTTATCCTTTTGAACACTTGTAATATTTATTTACTTTCGGTATTGCTTTACTATATCCGACAAAATCCACATATTGAAATATCTGAATAAGTTCCTCTGAGTCTGCCCCCTTTCCAATGTATTACCCCTGGTGAATGATCATAAAGACCAGGATTCATATAATTCACCTCAGAGGCAGGTAACATAGTACTCCAATCACTGTTAACCAATACTCTGTCTATTCTACTTAACACACTAGCCCCTCCACTTTGATTATTATTCCATGTACCTGAGGATTTTAGATCTGAAAGCTCACAGTCCTCTGCACATAGGCTGAACTCCCTTATATCTGCCAGGGTTATAGGAGTCTCTATTCTCTCCTTCACCTGCATAACACAATTAAAGTCTCCAAGTACAGCCCATGGACCTGAAATTTGCCCATGTATTCTTCTAATATCATCCCATAACCTCCTCCTCAGTGTAACATCGTTAAAGGTATAAACCACAGTGACATGAAATCTACACCTTGTCCCCCTATGCACTACTTCATAATGTATCACTTGCTCTGTTGTATCATTAAAATTTATCTCAAGGATATGAGGTTTCCACACTAACCATATTCTACCGTCTGGATGCTTACTAAGATTAGTATAAAATGACCACCCCCTACAAAGATTAAGAGAAGCCTTGTGAGCTTTTCCCCTCTTAATCTTAGTCTCCAAGAGCCCAAACAACCCCACCTTATTGTTATGTATGAAGACTTGCATTTCTTGTTGCTTCACTAGGTTGTTCAAGCCCTTGATATTCAAAAATCCCAACCTATCCATTCAGAGGGGGCATCCCCCCAATCCCACTTGTTGGAACCTGTCCAGCATGTCCTCTTTCAGGGCCAGAAGAACTTGGTAATTGAGTAGTTGTTTCTATTGCAATTGTTTGATTTTCAAGTGCCTTAACACTCTCACCTTTTTCCTCATGTCCCTGCTCTAACACCCTAAATGCATAACCAGTTTGCACTGCATTCCCTTTGTATTGCACCCCCCCTCCTTATATACCTTCCATTCCTATTATAACAATATGAATGCCTCCCTTGCCGCTTTCCCTCAGGTCTAGGTTCTTTTGCTTGTCTTTGATCCTCTGTTTTCTTAGGACCCTGCTCCTATTGCTTTTTTATCTTCCTATTCCTAATATCCTCCTATTTTATATGCTTCCTACATTTCTGTAACTCATGCCCATAATTTTTATAGTTTGGACATACTGGCTTCCACTCATAAAAGATTTCTTGCTCCATTATGTGGCCATTTTCATTTTCAAACTTAACAATAGTGGGGTACGACTAGTTGAGCTTCACCTCTACCGAAATTCATCCATATGTCAATCTCTCCTTCATTGTTATGGCACTATCAGTGTGTATTGTTTTTTCTACTAACCCAGTTATCTTTGCCAAAGCTATGGATCCGCAATACTTAATATCCAATCCTCTTAGTCTTGCCCATACCGGAATCCTCTCCATCACCTCCTTTGTTAGTTTCATACCTGGTTTCCATGACCTAATAATTACCGGCATCCTTTCAAACAATTGGATCCCTTATTCTATGCAATGTTACGGGACTCTAGGGTTGCAAATCAAACTACAAACACACACTTGTTCACCTGCGCAACCTTTTCCACACCCAAAGGCCCCAGATTCGTCGGCAGAATCCCTCACTAACTTACTGCAGGGGATTCAAGCCCAACACATAGCATATTACAGCTGTAGACCAGTACACTACATCCTTTTTTATGTCTTCCATTGTTATCTTAACATTCGTTGATTGTGCTTCTTTCCCCGTTACGCCAATCCCTTATGTAATTGGAACTGTCCCCACTATTTGACTCCAATTACTCTTGCTACATTCAACTGAAGTCGTATATACTCAACCTATATACCTCATATAATGAATATATTTTGGTATATAGGTTGTATATCAAGGTAGATATCAGGCATGTAAACACAAGATAAAACAGGCAATTGGGATATATATTATGTATACACGCAGACTTTCAAACTAACCCATGTTCTTTATGATTTCAACTTCAATCAGAATAATCATGCATCTTTATCACTCAGAAATGTAAGTTAACAACAGTAACCAAATACGGGAATTACTTAATCAAGTTCATGTCCTATTATGTTAAGTTATCTAAGTCATAGTCTCATATTTCATATGCTCAAACTCATGGCAGTAGATTATGTTGGAAATTTGCCCTTGGTGGGGAGGTGCATCCACCCATATTTAATGAATTAAACACTAGTGTTCCGCATGTTGGAGGCTTTGTCTCTTCACACATGCATAATCTACTAAGTGAGTAGATGACCGTAGGGTCGAGAATTGTCAAATTTCGTTGGGAAATGAAAGAGATATTGGTCCACGAAGTAAGGTGTTTGAGGCATGGAAATATGGTGTGGGACAAATCTACCACATCGGTGGAAAAAGAAGAATTGCTCTCTTTATAAGTCTCATAATTGGCTAAGGGTTTGGGACCCCAAGGGGTAACCTATGTGTTTAAAGGAGGGAGGACATAGATGTGCTTGGGTTCAAGGCTAAGCCCACGCGCGCGCCGTCGTTGCCCGTCCCGCCCGGGTTCGGGCTCGGGTCGTGGGTCATGGGTCTTAGGTCTTAGGTCTTGGGCTTCTTCTGGTATTATCTCATTGGACCCCAAATTATTTAATATTTACAGTTTGGTCCCTGGAGTTTTTAGAATGTTGAATTTGGGAAAAACGGAAGGCAGAACGTTTCTGCCTACCGTTGGAGTTGATTTTTGGGGGCGTTATTGTGCATTATCCAGCCATTACTTGGCTAATTAACTCTCCATTACTTGGCTGAATTACACCCTCCTTCAATGGGAATAAACAGCCATTACTTGGCTATTTAATTCCCTCATTCAATGGCCATTAACAACCATGTCTTGGCAGTTGAGAAGCCTCCCTTATGCTATATATATTGATGCCTTTTGGCTCAATTGTGTTACATAGAACATACAGAATATGACACAGAAAAATGAGACGAGAAATATATACACGAGAGACAAATAGAAGAGTGAAACACGGTCCTAAACGTGAGCAAGAACGTTGGGACGAAAACAGAAAACTCTTCCTTCCTTTTCCATTTCTTCAGCAAGTCATTTCGTATTTGTTTTCTTCGTCAGAATCAACCTATTTGCTTTGTAGTGTTGATTAAAGTGTTGTTTTATCTTGGGAGACTATTGCCCGTTAACGTAAAAGCATATATACGGGGCAATCTTGTCTTAAGGACAGAGTGCCATCACTCGACTCAGCACACAGTTGTAACAATCCAGATTTAGTGTTTCTTGATTTCAGGTTATCAAGATTCAAGACTCAACAAGCTTGCGGCAGTTCTGAACATTGACTTGTTCGTTTATCCTTTCGAACACTTCTAATATTTATTTACTTTCGGTACTGCTTTACTATATCCGACAAAATCCACATATTGAAATATTTGAATAAGTTCCTCTGAGTCTGCCCCCTTTCCAATGTATTACCCCTGGTGAATGATCATAAAGACCAGGATTCATATAATTCACCTCAGAGGCAGGTAACATAGTACTCCAATCACTGTTAACCAATACTCTGTCTATTCTACTTAACACACTAGCCCCTCCACTTTGATTATTATTCCATGTACCTGAGGATTTTAGATCTGAATGCTCACAGTCCTCTGCACATAGGCTGAACTCCCTTATATCAGCCACGGTTATAGGAGTCTCTATTCTCTCCTTCACCTGCATAACACAATTAAAGTCTCCTAGTACAGCCCATGGACCTGCAATTTGCCCATGTATTCTTCTAATATCATCCCATTACCTACTCCTCAGTGCAACATCGTTAAAGGTATAAACCACAGTGACATGAAATCTACACCTTGTCCCCCTATGCACTACTTCACATTGTATCACTTGCTCTGTTGTATCTTTAATATTTATCTCAAGGATATGAGGTTTCCACACTAACCATATTCTACCGTCCGGATGCTTACTAAGATTAGTATAAAATGACCACCCCCTACAAAGATTAAGAGAATTCTTTTGAGCTTTTCCCCTCTTAATCTTAGTCTCCAAGAGCCCAAACAACCCCACCTTATTGTTATGTATGAAGACTTGCATTTCTTGTTGCTTCACTAGGTTGTTAAAGCCCCTGATATTCAAAAATCCCAACCTATCCATTCAGAGGGGGCATCCCCCCAATCCCACTTGTTGGAACCTGTCCAGCATGTCCTCTTTCAGGGCCATAAGAACTTGGTAATTGAGTAGTTGTTTCTATTGCAATTGTTTGATTTTCAAGTGCCTTAACACTCTCACCTTTTTCCTCATGTCCCTGCTCTAACACCCTAAATGCATAACCAGTTTGCACTGCATTCCCTTTGTATTGCACCCCCGCCTATATACCTTCCATTCCTATTATAACCATATGAATGCCTCTCTTGCTGCTTTCCCTCAGGTCTAGGTTCTTTTGCTTGTCTTTGATCCTCTGTTTTCTTAGGACCCTGCTCCTATTGCTTTTTTATCTTCCTATTCCTAATATCCTCCTATTTTATATGCTTCCTACATTTCTGTAACTCATGCCCATAATTTTTACAGTTTGGACATACTGGCTTCCACTCATAAAAGATTTCTTGCTCCATTATGTGGCCATTTTCATTTTCAAACTTAACAATAGTGGGGTACGACTAGTTGAGCTTCACCTCTACCGAAATTCATCCATACGTCAACCTCTCCTTCATTGTTATGGCACTATCAGTGTGTATTGGTTTTCCTACTAACCCAGTTATCTTTCCCAAATCCATGGATCCGCAATACTTAATATCCAATCCTCTTAGTCTTGCCCATACCGGAATCCTCTCCATCACCTCCTTTGTTAGTTTCATACCTGGTTTCCATGACCTAATAATTACCGGTTTCCTTTCAAACAATTGGATCCCTTATTCTATGCAATGTTACGGGACTCCAGGGTTGCAAATCAAACTATGAACACACTCTTGTTCACCAGCGCAACCTTCTCCACACCCAAAGGCCCCAGATTCGTCGCCAGAATCCCTCACTAACTGACTGCAGGGGATTCAAGCCCAACACATAGCATATTACAGCTGTAGACCAGTACACTACATCCTTTTTTATGTCTTCCATTATTATCTTAACATTCGTTGATTGTGCTTCTTTCCCCGTTACGTCAATCCCTTATGTAATTGGAGCTGTCCCCACTATTTGACTCCAATTACTCTTGCTACAATCAACTGAAGTCGTATATACTCAACCTATATACCTCATATAATGAATATATTTTGGTATATAGGTTGTATATTTAGGTATATCTCAGGCATGTAAACACAAGACAAAACAGGCAATTGGGATATATATTATGTATACACGCAGAATTTCAAACTAACCCATGTTCTTTATGATTTCAAATTCAATCAGAATAATCATGCATCTTTATCACTCAGAAATGTATGTTAACAACAGTAACCAAATACGGGAATTACTTAATCAAGTTCATGTCCTATTATGTTAAGTTATCTAAGTCATAGTCTCATATTTCAGATGCTCAAACTCATGGCAGTAGATTATGTTGGAAATTTGCCCTTGGTGGGGAGGTGCATCCACCCATATTTAATGAATTAAACACTAGTGTTCCGCATGTTGGAGGCTTTGTCTCTTCACACATGCATAATCTACTAAGTGAGTAGATGACCGTAGGGCCAAGAATTGTCAAATTTCGTTGGGAAATGAAAGAGATATTGGTCCACGAAGTAAGGTATTTGAGGCATGGAAATATGGTGTGGGACAAATCTACCACATCGGTGGAAAAAGAAGAATTGCTCTCTTTATAAGTCTCATAATTGGCTAAGGGTTTGGGACGCCAAGGGGTAACCTATGTGTTTAAAGGAGGGAGGACATAGATGTGCTTGGGTTCAAGGATAAGCCCACGCGCGCGCCGTCGTTGCCCGTCCCGCCCGGGTTCGGGCTAGGGTCGTGGGTCATGGGTCTTAGGTCTTAGGTCTTGGGCTTCTTCTGGTATTATCTCTTTGGACCCCAAATTATTTAATATTTACAGTTTGGTCCCTGGAGTTTCTGGAATGTTGAATTTGGGAAAAACGGAAGGCAAAACATTTCTGCCTACCGTTGGAGTTGATTTTTGGGGGCGTTATTGTGCATTATCCAGCCATTACTTGGCTAATTAACTCCCTCCATTACTTGGCTGAATTACACCCTCCTTCAATGGGAATAAACAGCCATTACTTGGCTATTTAATTCCCTCATTCAATGGCCATTAACAACCATGTCTTGGCAGTTGAGAAGCCTCCCTTATGCTATATATATTGATGCCTTTTGGCTCAATTGTGTTACATAGAACATACAGAATATGACACAGAAAAATGAGACAGAAATATATACACAGAGACAAATAAAAGAGTGAAACACAGTCCTAAACGTGAGCAGTAACGTTGGGACGAAAACAGAAAACTCTTCCTTCCTTTTCCATTTCTTCAGCAAGTCATTTCGTATTTGTTTTCTTCGTCAGAATCAACCTATTTGCTTTGTAGTGTTGATTAAAGTGTTGTTTTATCTTGGGAGACTATTGCCCGTTAACGTAAAAGCATATATACGGGGCAATCTTGTCTTAAGGACAGAGTGCCATCACTCGACTCAGCACACAGTTGTAACAATCCAGATTTAGTGTTTCTTGATTTCAGGTTATCAAGATTCAAGACTCACCAAGCTTGCGGCAGTTCTGAACATTGACTTGCTCGTTTATCCTTTCGAACACTTGTAATATTTATTTACTTTCGGTACTGCTTTACTATATCCGACAAAATCCACATATTGAAATATCGAATAAGTTCCTCTAAGTCTGCCCCCTTATCAATGTATTACCCCTGGTGAATGATCATAAAGACCAGGATTCATATAATTCACCTCAGAGGCAGGTAACATAGTACTCCAATCACTGTTAACCAATACTCTGTCTATTCTACTTAACACACTAGCCCCTCCACTTTGATTATTATTCCATGTACCGAGGATTTTAGATGCGAAAGCTCACGATCCTCCGCACATAGGTGAACTCCCTTATATCCGCCGGGGTTATAGGAGTCTCTATTCTCTCCTTCACCCGCATAACACAATTAAAGTCTCCTAGTACAGCCCATGGACCTGCAATTTGCCCATGTATTCTTCTAATATCATCCCATAACCTCCTCCTCAGTGCAACATCGTTAAAGGTATAAACCACAGTGACATGAAATCTACACCTTGTCCCCCTATGCACTACTTCACAATGTATCACTTGCTCTGTTGTATCTTTAATATTTATCTCAAGGATATGAGGTTTCCACACTAACCATATTCTACTGTCCCGATGCTTACTAAGATTAGTATAAAATGACCACCCCCTACAAAGATTAAGAGAAGCCTTTTGAGCTTTCCCCCTCTTAATCTTAGTCTCCAAGAGCCCAAACAACCCCACCTTATTGTTATGTATGAAGACTTGCATTTCTTGTTGCTTCACTAGGTTGTTCAAGCCCCTGATATTCAAAAATCCCAACCTATCCATTCAGAGGGGGCATCCCCCAATCCCACTTGTTGGAACTCGTCCAAAGATGTCCTCTTTCGGGGCAGAAGAACTTGGTAATTGAGTAGTTGTTTCTATTGCAATTGTTTGATTTTCAAGTGCCTTAACACTCTCACCTTTTTCCTCATGTCCCTGCTCTAACACCCTAAATGCATAACCAGTTTGCACTGCATTCCCTTTGTATTGCACCCCCCCCGCCTATATACCTTCCATTACTATTATAACCATATGAATGCCTCTCTTGCTGCTTTCCCTCAGGTCTAGGTTCTTTTGCTTGTCTTTGATCCTCTGTTTTCTTAGGACCCTGCTCCTATTGCTTTTTTATCTTCCTATTCCTAATATCCTCCTATTTTATATGCTTCCTACATTTCTGTAACTCATGCCCATAATTTTTACAGTTTGGACATACTGGCTTCCACTCATAAAAGATTTCTTGCTCCATTATGTGGCCATTTTCATTTTCAAACTTAACAATAGTGGGGTACGACTAGTTGAGCTTCACCTCTACCGAAATTCATCCATACGTCAACCTCTCCTTCATTGTTATGGCACTATCAGTATGTATTGGTTTTCCTACTAACCCAGTTATCTTTGCCAAAGCTATGGATCCGCAATACTTAATATCCAATCCTCTTAGTCTTGCCCATACCGGAATCCTCTCCATCACCTCCTTTGTTAGTTTCATACCTGGTTTCCATGACCTAATAATTACCGACTTCCTTTCAAACAATTGGATCCCTTATTCTATGCAATGTTACGGGACTCCGTGGTTGCAAATCAAACTATGAACACACTCTTGTTCACCTGCGCAACCTTCTCCACACCCAAAGGCCCCAGATTCGTCGCCAGAATCCCTCACTAACTGACTGCAGGGGATTCAAGCCCAACACATAGCATATTACAGCTGTAGACCAGTACACTACATCCTTTTTTATGTCTTCCATTGTTATCTTAACATTCGTTGATTGTGCTTCTTTCCCCGTTACGTCAATCCCTTATGTAATTGGAACTGTCCCCACTATTTGACTCCAATTACTCTTGCTACATTCAACTGAAGTCGTATATACTCAACCTATATACCTCATATAATGAATATATTTTGGTATATAGGTTGTATATCAAGGTAGATATCAGGCATGTAAACACAAGATAAAACAGGCAATTGGGATATATATTATGTATACACGCAGACTTTCAAACTAACCCATGTTCTTTATGATTTCAACTTCAATCAGAATAATCATGCATCTTTATCACTCAGAAATGTAAGTTAACAACAGTAACCAAATACGGGAATTACTTAATCAAGTTCATGTCCTATTATGTTAAGTTATCTAAGTCATAGTCTCATATTTCATATGCTCAAACTCATGGCAAGAGATTATGTTGGAAATTTGCCCTTGGTGGGGAGGTGCATCCACCCATATTTAATGAATTAAACACTAGTGTTCCGCATGTTGGAGGCTTTATCTCTTCACACATGCATAATCTACTAAGTGAGTAGATGACCGTAGGGTCGAGAATTGTCAAATTTCGTTGGGAAATGAAAGAGATATTGGTCCACGAAGTAAGGTGTTTGAGGCATGGAAATATGGTGTTGGACAAATCTACCACATCGGTGGAAAAAGAAGAATTGCTCTCTTTATAAGTCTCATAATTGGCTAAGGGTTTGGGACCCCAAGGGGTAACCTATGTGTTTAAAGGAGAGAGGACATAGATGTGCTTGGGTTCAAGGCTAAGCCCACGCGCGCGCCGTCGTTGCCCGTCCCGCCCGGGTTCGGGCTCGGGTCGTGGGTCATGGGTCTTAGGTCTTAGGTCTTGGGCTTCTTCTGGTATTATCTCTTTGGACCCCAAATTATTTAATATTTACAGTTTGGTCCCTGGAGTTTTTAGAATGTTGAATTTGGGAAAAACGGAAGGCAAAACGTTTCTGCCTACCGTTGGAGTTGATTTTTGGGGGCGTTATTGTGCATTATCCAGCCATTACTTGGCTAATTAACTCCCTCCATTACTTGGCTGAATTACACCATCCTTCAATGGTAATAAACAGCCATTACTTGGCTATTTAATTCCCTCATTCAATGGCCATTAACAACCATGTCTTGGCAGTTGAGAAGCCTCCCTTATGCTATATATATTGATGCCTTTTGGCTCAATTGTGTTACATAGAACATACAGAATATGACACAGAAAAATGAGACAGAAATATATACACAGAGACAAATAGAAGAGTGAAACACAGTCCTAAACGTGAGCAGTAACGTTGGGACGAAAACAGAAAACTCTTCCTTCCTTTTCCATTTCTTCAGCAAGTCATTTCGTATTTGTTTTCTTCGTCAGAATCAACCTATTTGCTTTGTAGTGTTGATTAAAGTGTTGTTTTATCTTGGGAGACTATTGCCCGTTAACGTAAAAGCATATATATGGGGCAATCTTGTCTTAAGGACAGAGTGCCATCACTCGACTCAGCACACAGTTGTAACAATCCAGATTTAGTGTTTCTTGATTTCAGGTTATCAAGATTCAAGACTCAACAAGCTTGCGGCAGTTCTGAACATTGACTTGTTCGTTTATCCTTTCGAACACTTGTAATATTTATTTACTTTCGGTACTGCTTTACTATATCCGACAAAATCCACATATTGAAATATCTGAATAAGTTCCTCTAAGTCGCCCCTTATCAATGTATTACCCCGGTGAATGATCATAAAGACCAGGATTCATATAATTCACCTCGAGGCAGGTAACATAGTACTCCAATCACTTTGTTAACCAATACTCTGTCTATTCTACTTAACACACTAGCCCCTCCACTTTGATTATTATTCCATGTACCCGAGGATTTTAGATCCGAAAGCTCACGAGTCCTCTCGCACATAGGGTGAACTCCCTTATATCCGCCAGGTTATAGGAGTCTCTATTCTCTCCTTCACCCGCATAACACAATTAAAGTCTCCTAGTACAGCCCATGGACCTGCAATTTGCCCATGTATTCTTCTAATATCATCCCATAACCTCCTCCTCAGTGCAACATCGTTAAAGGTATAAACCACAGTGACATGAAATCTACACCTTGTCCCCCTATGCACTACTTCACAATGTATCACTTGCTCTGTTGTATCTTTAATATTTATCTCAAGGATATGAGGTTTCCACACTAACCATATTCTACCGTCCCGATGCTTACTAAGATTAGTATAAAATGACCACCCCCTACAAAGATTAAGAGAAGCCTTTTGAGCTTTCCCCTCTTAATCTTAGTCTCCAAGAGCCCAAACAACCCCACCTTATTGTTATGTATGAAGACTTGCATTTCTTGTTGCTTCACTAGGTTGTTCAAGCCCCTGATATTCAAAAATCCCAACCTATCCATTCAGAGGGGGCATCCCCCCAATCCCACTTGTTGGAACTCCGTCCAAAGATGTCTCTTTCGGGCCAGAAGAACTTGGTAATTGAGTAGTTGTTTCTATTGCAATTGTTTGATTTTTAAGTGCCTTAACACTCTCACCTTTTTCCTCATGTCCCTGCTCTAACACCCTAAATGCATAACCAGTTTGCACTGCATTCCCTTTGTATTGCACCCCCCCTCCTTATATACCTTCCATTCCTATTATAACCATATGAATGCCTCCTTTCGCTTTCCCTCAGTCTAGGTTCTTTTGCTTGTCTTTGATCCTCTGTTTTCTTAGGACCCTGCTCCTATTGCTTTTTTATCTTCCTATTCCTAATATCCTCCTATTTTATATGCTTCCTACATTTCTGTAACTCATGCCCATAATTTTTACAGTTTGGACATACTGGCTTCCACTCATAAAAGATTTCTTGCTCCATTATGTGGCCATTTTCATTTTCAAACTTAACAATAGTGGGGTACGACTAGTTGAGCTTCACCTCTACCGAAATTCATCCATATGTCAACCTCTCCTTCATTGTTATGGCACTATCAGTGTGTATTGGTTTTCCTACTAACCCAGTTATCTTTGCCAAAGCTATGGATCCGCAATACTAATATCCAATCCTCTTAGTCTTGCCCATACCGGAATCCTCTCCATCACCTCCTTTGTTAGTTTCATACCTGGTTTCCATGACCTAATAATTACCGGCTTCCTTTCAAATAATTGGATCCCTTATTCTATGCAATGTTACGGGACTCTAGGGTTGCAAATCAAACTATGAACACACTCTTGTTCACCTGTGCAACCTTCTCCACCCCCAAAGTCCCCAGATTCGTCGGCAGAATCCCTCACTAACTGACTGCAGGGGATTCAAGCCCAACACATAGCATATTACAGCTGTAGACTAGTACACTACATCCTTTTTTATGTCTTCCATTGTTATCTTAACATTCGTTGATTGTGCTTCTTTCCCCGTTACGTCAATCCCTTATGTAATTGGAACTGTCCCCACTATTTGACTCCAATTACTCTTGCTACATTCAATTGAAGTCGTATATACTCAACCTATATACCTCATATAATGAATATATTTTGGTATATAGGTTGTATATCAAGGTATATATCAGGCATGTAAACACAAGATAAAACAGGCAATTGGGATATATATTATGTATACACGCAGACTTTCAAACTAACCCATGTTCTTTATGATTTCAAATTCAATCAGAATAATCATGCATCTTTATCACTCAGAAATGTAAGTTAACAACAGTAACCAAATACGGGAATTACTTAATCAAGTTCATGTCCTATTATGTTAAGTTATCTAAGTCATAGTCTCATATTTCAGATGCTCAAACTCATGGCAGTAGATTATGTTGGAAATTTGCCCTTGGTGGGGAGGTGCATCCACCCATATTTAATGAATTAAACACTAGTGTTCCGCATGTTGGAGGCTTTGTCTCTTCACACATGCATAATCTACTAAGTGAGTAGATGACCGTAGGGCCAAGAATTGTCAAATTTCGTTGGGAAATGAAAGAGATATTGGTCCACGAAGTAAGGTATTTGAGGCATGGAAATATGGTGTGGGACAAATCTACCACATCGGTGGAAAAAGAAGAATTGCTCTCTTTATAAGTCTCATAATTGGCTAAGGGTTTGGGACGCCAAGGGGTAACCTATGTGTTTAAAGGAGGGAGGACATAGATGTGCTTGGGTTCAAGGATAAGCCCACGCGCGCGCCGTCGTTGCCCGTCCCGCCCGGGTTCGGGCTAGGGTCGTGGGTCATGGGTCTTAGGTCTTAGGTCTTGGGCTTCTTCTGGTATTATCTCTTTGGACCCTAAATTATTTAATATTTACAGTTTGGTCCCTGGAGTTTCTGGAATGTTGAATTTGGGAAAAACGGAAGGCAAAACATTTCTGCCTACCGTTGGAGTTGATTTCTGGGGGCGTTATTGTGCATTATCCAGCCATTACTTGGCTAATTAACTCCCTCCATTACTTGGCTGAATTACACCCTCCTTCAATGGGAATAAACAACCATTACTTGGCTATTTAATTCCCTCATTCAATGGCCATTAACAACCATGTCTTGGCAGTTGAGAAGCCTCCCTTATGCTATATATATTGATGCCTTTTGGCTCAATTGTGTTACATAGAACATACAGAATATGACACAGAAAAATGAGACAGAAATATATACACAGAGACAAATAAAAGAGTGAAACACAGTCCTAAACGTGAGCAAGATAACGTTGGGACGAAAACGAGAAAACTCTTCCTTCCTTTTCCATTTCTTCAGCAAGTCATTTCGTATTTGTTTTCTTCGTCAGAATCAACCTATTTGCTTTGTAGTGTTGATTAAAGTGTTGTTTTATCTTGGGAGACTATTGCCCGTTAACGTAAAAGCATATATACGGGGCAATCTTGTCTTAAGGACAGAGTGCCATCACTCGACTCAGCACACAGTTGTAACAATCCAGATTTAGTGTTTCTTGATTTCAGGTTATCAAGATTCAAGACTCACCAAGCTTGCGGCAGTTCTGAACATTGACTTGCTCGTTTATCCTTTCGAACACTTGTAATATTTATTTACTTTCGGTACTGCTTTACTATATCCGACAAAATCCACATATTGAAATATCTGAATAAGTTCCTCTAAGTCTGCCCCCTTATCAATGTATTACCCCTGGTGAATGATCATAAAGACCAGGATTCATATAATTCACCTCAGAGGCAGGTAACATAGTACTCCAATCACTGTTAACCAATACTCTGTCTATTCTACTTAACACACTAGCCCCTCCACTTTGATTATTATTCCATGTACCTGAGGATTTTAGATCTGAAAGCTCACAGTCCTCTGCACATAGGCTGAACTCCCTTATATCTGCCAGGGTTATAGGAGTCTCTATTCTCTCCTTCACCTGCATAACACAATTAAAGTCTCCTAGTACAGCCCATGGACCTGCAATTTGCCCATGTATTCTTCTAATATCATCACATAACCTCCTCCTCAGTGCAACATCGTTAAAGGTATAAACCACAGTGACATGAAATCTACACCTTGTCCCCCTATGCACTACTTCACAATGTATCACTTGCTCTGTTGTATCTTTAATATTTATCTCAAGGATATGAGGTTTCCACACTAACCATATTCTACCGTCCCGATGCTTACTAAGATTAGTATAAAATGACCACCCCCTACAAAGATTAAGAGAAGCCTTTTGAGCTTTCCCCCTCTTAATCTTAGTCTCCAAGAGCCCAAACAACCCCACCTTATTGTTATGTATGAAGACTTGCATTTCTTGTTGCTTCACTAGGTTGTTCAAGCCCCTGATATTCAAAAATCCCAACCTATCCATTCGAGAGGGGCATCCCCCAATCCCACTTGTTGGAACTCGTCCAGCATGTCCTCTTTCAGGGCCAGAAGAACTTGGTAATTGAGTAGTTGTTTCTATTGCAATTGTTTGATTTTCAAGTGCCTTAACACTCTCACCTTTTTCCTCATGTCCCTGCTCTAACACCCTAAATGCATAACCAGTTTGCACTGCATTCCCTTTGTATTGCACCCCCCCGCCTATATACCTTCCATTCCTATTATAACCATATGAATGCCTCTCTTGCTGCTTTCCCTCGGTCTAGGTTCTTTTGCTTGTCTTTGATCCTCTCTGTTTTCTTAGGACCCTGCTCCTATTGCTTTTTTATCTTCCTATTCCTAATATCCTCCTATTTTATATGCTTCCTACATTTCTGTAACTCATGCCCATAATTTTTACAGTTTGGACATACTGGCTTCCACTCATAAAAGATTTCTTGCTCCATTATGTGGCCATTTTCATTTTCAAACTTAAAAATAGTGGGGTACGACTAGTTGAGCTTCACCTCTACCGAAATTCATCCATACGTCAACCTCTCCTTCATTGTTATGGCACTATCAGTGTGTATTGGTTTTCCTACTAACTTGATTATCTTTGCCAAAGCTATGGATCCGCAATACTTAATATCCAATCCTCTTAGTCTTGCCCATACCGGAATCCTCTCCATCACCTCCTTTGTTAGTTTCATACCTGGTTTCCATGACCTAATAATTACCGACTTCCTTTCAAACAATTGGATCCCTTATTCTATGCAATGTTACGGGACTCCAGGGTTGCAAATCAAACTATGAACACACTCTTGTTCACCTGCGCAACCTTCTCCACACCCAAAGGCCCCAGATTCGTCGCCAGAATCCCTCACTAACTGACTGCAGGGGATTCAAGCCCAACACATAGCATATTACAGCTGTAGACCAGTACACTACATCCTTTTTTATGTCTTCCATTGTTATCTTAACATTCGTTGATTGTGCTTCTTTCCCCGTTACGTCAATCCCTTATGTAATTGGAACTGTCCCCACTATTTGACTCCAATTACTCTTGCTACATTCAACTGAAGTCGTATATACTCAACCTATATACCTCATATAATGAATATATTTTGGTATATAGGTTGTATATCAAGGTAGATATCAGGCATGTAAACACAAGATAAAACAGGCAATTGGGATATATATTATGTATACACGCAGACTTTCAAACTAACCCATGTTCTTTATGATTTCAACTACAATCAGAATAATCATGCATCTTTATCACTCAGAAATGTAAGTTAACAACAGTAACCAAATACGGGAATTACTTAATCAAGTTCATGTCCTATTATGTTAAGTTATCTAAGTCATAGTCTCATATTTCATATGCTCAAACTCATGGCAGTAGATTATGTTGGAAATTTGCCCTTGGTGGGGAGGTGCATCCACCCATATTTAATGAATTAAACACTAGTGTTCCGCATGTTGGAGGCTTTATCTCTTCACACATGCATAATCTACTAAGTGAGTAGATGACCGTAGGGTCGAGAATTGTCAAATTTCGTTGGGAAATGAAAGAGATATTGGTCCACGAAGTAAGGTGTTTGAGGCATGGAAATATGGTGTTGGACAAATCTACCACATCGGTGGAAAAAGAAGAATTGCTCTCTTTATAAGTCTCATAATTGGCTAAGGGTTTGGGACCCCAAGGGGTAACCTATGTGTTTAAAGGAGAGAGGACATAGATGTGCTTGGGTTCAAGGCTAAGCCCACGCGCGCGCCGTCGTTGCCCGTCCCGCCCGGGTTCGGGCTCGGGTCGTGGGTCATGGGTCTTAGGTCTTAGGTCTTGGGCTTCTTCTGGTATTATCTCTTTGGACCCCAAATTATTTAATATTTACAGTTTGGTCCCTGGAGTTTTTAGAATGTTGAATTTGGGAAAAACGGAAGGCAAAACGTTTCGCCTCTTTTGTTGGAGTTGATTTTTGGGGGCGTTATTGTGCATTATCCAGCCATTACTTGGCTAATTAACTCCCTCCATTACTTGGCTGAATTACACCCTCCTTCAATGGTAATAAACAGCCATTACTTGGCTATTTAATTCCCTCATTCAATGGCCATTAACAACCATGTCTTGGCAGTTGAGAAGCCTCCCTTATGCTATATATATTGATGCCTTTTGGCTCAATTGTGTTACATAGAACATACAGAATATGACACAGAAAAATGAGACAGAAATATATACACAGAGACAAATAGAAGAGTGAAACACAGTCCTAAACGTGAGCAGTAACGTTGGGACGAAAACAGAAAACTCTTCCTTCCTTTTCCATTTCTTCAGCAAGTCATTTCGTATTTGTTTTCTTCGTCAGAATCAACCTATTTGCTTTGTAGTGTTGATTAAAGTGTTGTTTTATCTTGGGAGACTATTGCCCGTTAACGTAAAAGCATATATACGGGGCAATCTTGTCTTAAGGACAGAGTGCCATCACTCGACTCAAAGACACGGATTGTAACAATCCAGATTTAGTGTTTCTTGATTTCAAAGTTATCAAGATTCAAGACTCAACAAGCTTGCGGCAGTTCTGAACATTGACTTGTTCGTTTATCCTTTCGAACACTTGTAATATTTATTTACTTTCGGTACTGCTTTACTATATCCGACAAAATCCACATATTGAAATATCTGAATAAGTTCCTCTAAGTCTGCCCCCTTATCAATGTATTACCCCTGGTGAATGATCATAAAGACCAGGATTCATATAATTCACCTCAGAGGCAGGTAACATAGTACTCCAATCACTGTTAACCAATACTCTGTCTATTCTACTTAACACACTAGCCCCTCCACTTTGATTATTATTCCATGTACCTGAGGATTTTAGATCTGAAAGCTCACAGTCCTCTGCACATAGGCTGAACTCCCTTATATCTGCCAGGGTTATAGGAGTCTCTATTCTCTCCTTCACCTGCATAACACAATTAAAGTCTCCTAGTACAGCCCATGGACCTGCAATTTGCCCATGTATTCTTCTAATATCATCCCATAACCTCCTCCTCAGTGCAACATCGTTAAAGGTATAAACCACAGTGACATGAAATCTACACCTTGTCACCCTATGCACTACTTCACAATGTATCACTTGCTCTGTTGTATCTTTAATATTTATCTCAAGGATATGAGGTTTCCACACTAACCATATTCTACCGTCCCGATGCTTACTAAGATTAGTATAAAATGACCACCCCCTACAAAGATTAAGAGAAGCCTTTTGAGCTTTCCCCCTCTTAATCTTAGTCTCCAAGAGCCCAAACAACCCCACCTTATTGTTATGTATGAAGACTTGCATTTCTTGTTGCTTCACTAGGTTGTTCAAGCCCCTGATATTCAAAAATCCCAACCTATCCATTCAGAGGGGGCATCCCCCCAATCCCACTTGTTGGAACCTGTCCAGCATGTCCTCTTTCAGGGCCAGAAGAACTTGGTAATTGAGTAGTTGTTTCTATTGCAATTGTTTGATTTTCAAGTGCCTTAACACTCTCACCTTTTTCCTCATGTCCCTGCTCTAACACCCTAAATGCATAACCAGTTTGCACTGCATTCCCTTTGTATTGCACCCCCCCCGCCTATATACCTTCCATTCCTATTATAACCATATGAATGCCTCTCTTGCGCTTTCCCTCGTGTCTAGGTTCTTTTGCTTGACTTTGATCCTCTGTTTTCTTAGGACCCCGCTCCTATTGCTTTTTTATCTTCCTATTCCTAATATCCTCCTATTTTATATGCTTCCTACATTTCTGTAACTCATGCCCATAATTTTTACAGTTTGGACATACTGGCTTCCACTCATAAAAGATTTCTTGCTCCATTATGTGGCCATTTTCATTTTCAAACTTAAAAATAGTGGGGTACGACTAGTTGAGCTTCACCTCTACCGAAATTCATCCATACGTCAACCTCTCCTTCATTGTTATGGCACTATCAGTGTGTATTGGTTTTCCTACTAACCCAGTTATCTTTGCCAAAGCTATGGATCCGCAATACTTAATATCCAATCCTCTTAGTCTTGCCCATACCGGAATCCTCTCCATCACCTCCTTTGTTAGTTTCATACCTGGTTTCCATGACCTAATAATTACCGACTTCCTTTCAAACAATTGGATCCCTTATTCTATGCAATGTTACGGGACTCCAGGGTTGCAAATCAAACTATGAACACACTCTTGTTCACCTGCGCAACCTTCTCCACACCCAAAGGCCCCAGATTCGTCGCCAGAATCCCTCACTAACTGACTGCAGGGGATTCAAGCCCAACACATAGCATATTACAGTGTAGACCAAGTACACTACATCCTTTTTTATGTCTTCCATTGTTATCTTAACATTCGTTGATTGTGCTTCTTTCCCCGTTACGTCAATCCCTTATGTAATTGGAACTGTCCCCACTATTTGACTCCAATTACTCTTGCTACATTCAACTGAAGTCGTATATACTCAACCTATATACCTCATATAATGAATATATTTTGGTATATAGGTTGTATATCAAGGTAGATATCAGGCATGTAAACACAAGATAAAACGAGCAATTGGGATATATATTATGTATACACGAGACTTTCAAACTAACCCATGTTCTTTATGATTTCAACTACAATCGAATAATCATGCATCTTTATCACTCGAAATGTAAGTTAACAACAAGTAACCAAATACGGGAATTACTTAATCAAGTTCATGTCCTATTATGTTAAGTTATCTAAGTCATAGTCTCATATTTCATATGCTCAAACTCATGGCAAGAGATTATGTTGGAAATTTGCCCTTGGTGGGGAGGTGCATCCACCCATATTTAATGAATTAAACACTAGTGTTCCACATGTTGGAGGCTTTATCTCTTCACACATGCATAATCTACTAAGTGAGTAGATGACCGTAGGGTCGAGAATTGTCAAATTTCGTTGGGAAATGAAAGAGATATTGGTCCACGAAGTAAGGTGTTTGAGGCATGGAAATATGGTGTTGGACAAATCTACCACATCGGTGGAAAAAGAAGAATTGCTCTCTTTATAAGTCTCATAATTGGCTAAGGGTTTGGGACCCCAAGGGGTAACCTATGTGTTTAAAGGAGAGAGGACATAGATGTGCTTGGGTTCAAGGCTAAGCCCACGCGCGCGCCGTCGTTGCCCGTCCCGCCCGGGTTCGGGCTCGGGTCGTGGGTCATGGGTCTTAGGTCTTAGGTCTTGGGCTTCTTCTGGTATTATCTCTTTGGACCCCAAATTATTTAATATTTACAGTTTGGTCCCTGGAGTTTTTAGAATGTTGAATTTGGGAAAAACGGAAGGCAAAACGTTTCTGCCTACCGTTGGAGTTGATTTTTAGGGGCGTTATTGTGCATTATCCAGCCATTACTTGGCTAATTAACTCCCTCCATTACTTGGCTGAATTACACCCTCCTTCAATGGTAATAAACAGCCATTACTTGGCTATTTAATTCCCTCATTCAATGGCCATTAACAACCATGTCTTGGCAGTTGAGAAGCCTCCCTTATGCTATATATATTGATGCCTTTTGGCTCAATTGTGTTACATAGAACATACAGAATATGACACAGAAAAATGAGACAGAAATATATACACAGAGACAAATAGAAGAGTGAAACACAGTCCTAAACGTGAGCAGTAACGTTGGGACGAAAACAGAAAACTCTTCCTTCCTTTTCCATTTCTTCAGCAAGTCATTTCGTATTTGTTTTCTTCGTCAGAATCAACCTATTTGCTTTGTAGTGTTGATTAAAGTGTTGTTTTATCTTGGGAGACTATTGCCCGTTAACGTAAAAGCATATATACGGGGCAATCTTGTCTTAAGGACAGAGTGCCATCACTCGACTCAGCACACAGTTGTAACAATCCAGATTTAGTGTTTCTTGATTTCAGGTTATCAAGATTCAAGACTCAACAAGCTTGCGGCAGTTCTGAACATTGACTTGTTCGTTTATCCTTTCGAACACTTGTAATATTTATTTACTTTCGGTACTGCTTTACTATATCCGACAAAATCCACATATTGAAATATCTGAATAAGTTCCTCTAAGTCCGCCCCTTATCAATGTATTACCCCGGTGAATGATCATAAAGACCAGGATTCATATAATTCACCTCAGAGGCAGGTAACATAGTACTCCAATCACTGTTAACCAATACTCTGTCTATTCTACTTAACACACTAGCCCCTCCACTTTGATTATTATTCCATGTACCTGAGGATTTTAGATCTGAAAGCTCACAGTCCTCGCACATAGGTGAACTCCCTTATATCCGCCGGGGTTATAGGAGTCTCTATTCTCTCCTTCACCCGCATAACACAATTAAAGTCTCCTAGTACAGCCCATGGACCTGCAATTTGCCCATGTATTCTTCTAATATCATCCCATAACCTCCTCCTCAGTGCAACATCGTTAAAGGTATAAACCACAGTGACATGAAATCTACACCTTGTCCCCCTATGCACTACTTCACAATGTATCACTTGCTCTGTTGTATCTTTAATATTTATCTCAAGGATATGAGGTTTCCACACTAACCATATTCTACCGTCCCGATGCTTACTAAGATTAGTATAAAATGACCACCCCTTACAAAGATTAAGAGAAGCCTTTTGAGCTTTCCCCCTCTTAATCTTAGTCTCCAAGAGCCCAAACAACCCCACCTTATTGTTATGTATGAAGACTTGCATTTCTTGTTGCTTCACTAGGTTGTTCAAGCCCCTGATATTCAAAAATCCCAACCTATCCATTCGAGGGGCATCCCCCAATCCCACTTGTTGGAACTCGTCCAAAGCATGTCCTCTTTCAGGGCCAGAAGAACTTGGTAATTGAGTAATTGTTTCTATTGCAATTGTTTGATTTTCAAGTGCCTTAACACTCTCACCTGTTTCCTCATGTCCCTGCTCTAACACCCTAAATGCATAACCAGTTTGCACTGCATTCCCTTTGTATTGCACCCCCCCTCCTTATATACCTTCCATTCCTATTATAACCATATGAATGCCTCCCTTGCTGCTTTCCCTCAGGTCTAGGTTCTTTTGCTTGTCTTTGATCCTCTGTTTTCTTAGGACCCTGCTCCTATTGCTTTTTTATCTTCCTATTCCTAATATCCTCCTATTTTATATGCTTCCTACATTTCTGTAACTCATGCCCATAATTTTTACAGTTTGGACATACTGGCTTCCACTCATAAAAGATTTCTTGCTCCATTATGTGGCCATTTTCATTTTCAAACTTAACAATAGTGGGGTACGACTAGTTGAGCTTCACCTCTACCGAAATTCATCCATATGTCAACCTCTCCTTCATTGTTATGGCACTATCAGTGTGTATTGGTTTTCCTACTAACCCAGTTATCTTTGCCAAAGCTATGGATCCGCAATACTAATATCCAATCCTCTTAGTCTTGCCCATACCGGAATCCTCTCCATCACCTCCTTTGTTAGTTTCATACCTGGTTTCCATGACCTAATAATTACCGGCTTCCTTTCAAATAATTGGATCCCTTATTCTATGCAATGTTACGGGACTCTAGGGTTGCAAATCAAACTATGAACACACTCCTGTTCACCTGTGCAACCTTCTCCACCCCCAAAGTCCCCAGATTCGTCGGCAGAATCCCTCACTAATCGACCATTGCGGGGATTCAAGCCCAACACATAGCATATTACAGCTGTAGACTAGTACACTACATCCTTTTTTATGTCTTCCATTGTTATCTTAACATTCGTTGATTGTGCTTCTTTCCCCGTTACGTCAATCCCTTATGTAATTGGAACTGTCCCCACTATTTGACTCCAATTACTCTTGCTACATTCAATTGAAGTCGTATATACTCAACCTATATACCTCATATAATGAATATATTTTGGTATATAGGTTGTATATCAAGGTATATATCAGGCATGTAAACACAAGATAAAACAGGCAATTGGGATATATATTATGTATACACGCAGACTTTCAAACTAACCCATGTTCTTTATGATTTCAAATTCAATCAGAATAATCATGCATCTTTATCACTCAGAAATGTAAGTTAACAACAGTAACCAAATACGGGAATTACTTAATCAAGTTCATGTCCTATTATGTTAAGTTATCTAAGTCATAGTCTCATATTTCATATGCTCAAACTCATGGCAGTAGATTATGTTGGAAATTTGCCCTTGGTGGGGAGGTGCATCCACCCATATTTAATGAATTAAACACTAGTGTTCCGCATGTTGGAGGCTTTGTCTCTTCACACATGCATAATCTACTAAGTGAGTAGATGACCGTAGTGCCAAGAATTGTCAAATTTCGTTGGGAAATGAAAGAGATATTGGTCCACGAAGTAAGGTGTTTGAGGCATGGAAATATGGTGTGGGACAAATCTACCACATCGGTGGGAAAAGGAAGAATTTCTCTCTTTATAAGTCTCATAATTGGCTAAGGGTTTGGGACCCCAAGGGGTAACCTATGTGTTTATAGGAGGGAGGACCTAGATGAGCTTAGGTTCAAGGCTAAGCCCACGCGCGCGCCATCCGCCCGCCCGGTCCGGTCTCGGGCTCGGGTCGTGGGTCAGGGGTCAGGTTATCAAGATTCAAGACTCAACAACTTTGCGGCAGTTCAGAATATTGGCTATTTGTTTATCCTTTCAAACATTTGTAATATTTATTTACTTGCCGTACTGCTTTACAATATCTAACAAGTTTAAGACAAGATTTGTATTAGTGTTCGAAAGATGTGATGATTATGCTGTTGAAGGTCAACGTGTTCATGGTGTCACCGCTCCTGAGAGTGGTGGGAACAAGCGCCCACGAGAGGCTGAGGATGTCAACTGGGACAAGAGGAGAAGGCTGAAGATGTGGTTCTATCTTGTAGAAGAAGGCCTATATCTGTCCCAGACAAAGGATCCGAATTATGGTAAGAAGGAAATGGACACTCAGTCCGATGAAGTGACTGAAGTGGGCCAGAATCCGAAATTAGGATAAGTAATTTTTCTTCTTTGTCAAGAATAAGATTAAATGATGTCTGATTAAAAAGTGCTTAAAGTAAGGAGGAATATGAAAATATTTTCACGAAAAAATTTATATTCCTTGCGCTTTAAAATCAGAAGTTTAATGTCATCTTCCTTCCCGTTTAAAGATTGGATTTTGTAAACGACTTAAAAAGATATGTTCTTTTAAGTGTAATTATTAAAAATATGTAAAGTATGTTCGCACATACGAGGAAAAAAGATCCAATGACTGTGCGAAAACTGTTACCACTCTTAAGTATGCGCCAAGAATTGTCTGGGCACCAATCATAAGGGAAGAAGACTGAAAGCTAGCCTGTTACACTATTTGGCAGAAGATCATTCATAGGATGATATTGGACACTCAGTCAAACAAAGCCTACGGGCGACTGGAGTGGGGCCAAAGTTCCTTTGATATGATGATATTGGATACTCAGTCATACAAAGCCTACGGAGGACTAGAGTGGGGCCAGAATTCATTTCATAGGAAAAGTAATGGACACCTAGTGTGGTAGGTCAGAGTTTCCAGGTCTTAAATGATCTGAAAGCCTAAAGAAAGGCATAAAAGAAATTGGACACTCAGTCTGCCAAAGCAACTGGAGTGGGCCAGAGTATCCAGATCACATATGATCCGGTTACACCCTAACCACGGGCAAAAGGTTGTTCATGTGAAGCAACGCTACCTCTAAAGTAGAAGGGGTTGGAGAGGCTGTCCTCAATAGGACTTCAGGGAATGTGATCACTCCAAAATGAGGTGATACATGTCCCAAACATGGTTTAAGGGACGCTGTTGGTCAAGCTGGTTTGAGACTAGTCCAACAGGTCTGTAATAACTAAGAATGGTATAATATGTCTGTAGCCAAATGAATGATATATTTGTAATCCGTGCATCTATGCCATCATAGATTAAGACACGTTAAATATAGAGTCATTCAAAAGCTAACGAAGTTGAGATTTTTGCTTTATGTCGACATAAACCCTCAAAATGAATGTGAGGTAGTCGAAGAGGCAAAATCTCCTTTCCATTTCGTCAAAGGAATAGCGAAAGAAGCACCGCTCCTCTAGAACTTAGTCACACCTACTTGGGTGATTTGAAGTTTATACAAAAATAGAGGGGGGAGACAAGTACGTTGTGACCATCTTGGATGATGGTACAACGTATTGTAACATTTGCTTGTTGAAAAGCAAAGATGAAGTTGTTGAAGTGAATAAGCGCTACAAAGCAGAAGTTGAAAATCAACTAAGCCTACGGATTGAGGAATTCGTAGTGATAGAGGGGGAGAATGTGAAGCATCGTTCATTAAGCGATTGTTCATTACTCACATCAGTCCAACGATGTTAGCCAAGCGCAAAGCCGTATGCCCAAAATATGTGGGGCAAGGCGATCCTTACCGCTAATGTAATTCTCAACAGAAATATGCATAAGAATAAGGATAACTCTCCGTGTGAAACATGGAAATGATCTCACATACAAATGTTGTGATGTGGGGTGGAGTTGGAATACCGAAACAGGTCAAATTAGACCTAAGACTGTAGCTTTCATATCCACTAGATCTGCAAATAACAGTAGTGCTTATCGCCTCTTGGTGTCAAAGAATGATGAACTCTTTGAAGATAACTTTCCTTGAGAAGGGAAAAAAAGTAATTGCTCGAGGTTAGCAAGAACCCGCGACAGCCTGACTGTCCGGAACTAGACGCTCCGTATCTATAGGTCTCGAAAGTTGCTGGCTATCTGGAACTTAATATTCCAGATATGCAGAACTCAGGGATTCTAGATGTTGAACCAAGACGGAGCAAAGAAGGGGACAAAGACTTGTTCCAGTCTTTCTAGCTTGTATGGTTGCGAATGAACCATGGACAATTAACAAATAATTGTCATTTCCAGAAGAGATGCTTTGGAAAGAAGCTACAAAGAGAGAAACAGATTCCATCATATAGAACCATACTTGCGTAATGGTTGATCTTCCTCTGGGAAAAGAACCTTTGGGTTGTGAAAGAGGATACTCAAAAGTGAGTACCAAGTAGATGGATCTACCGACGAGTATAAAGCCTCGGCTACTTGTACATATGCTCCCCTATGAGCAACTTAACATCCAGGGCCATTGCAGTCTTGCGTGGCATGGATGTTGAAACAACCTTCCTAATCGAAGAGTTGGAAGGGGAGGATCAGAGTTGGTTTGCTGGATTGTTGGGCTTCTTTCTGAACTTTCTTTTTGGTCCCTGAAATGCTTTCATTTTGGTCCTGAAAGTTTCAGATAAAATAGAAATAATGAATCTGACCACAGAAACATTGACTCTGAAGTTAGAAAGCCAACAGTTGGAAAACCAACAGTCTGAGAGTAGAAATTATATTGAAATAAAATATATGGGTATCATAGATGACATCTTAGGAATTGGATTTCTAAGACATCTAACGGACTGTTCTAACTCCAAACTCAGTTGTGAGATAGTTGACAGTCTCGTTGAAGCCACCAATGGATATGAATCATATAACTGATTGGAATCATGGTGCACTTATAGACAAGGAGCGATATGTACATGTTACGTGTAGTTCAATGTATTGTACACACTACAACCGACCTGGTATCGGCCTACAAAGAAGATCAGTTAAACTAAGGTTCACTCGTGATTCTGGAAATAAACGATAGAAGGCGTTAAGTCGGATATGACGATATCTGAAATATTCGCTTATCTATGGATTATGGTATTCTGGATGTCCATCGGTTCTGGGAAAACACAGTGATGCAAACTGGACATCAGATACGAAGAACACCAATGCCACAAGTAAATGTGTATGGTGGGTCTTGGAAAATCCTCTAAGCAAACTTGCATCGGCCGATTCATGATGGAATCGGAGTTTATTGCTTTATACAAAGCATGAAAGAAGTTGAGTAACTTCATGACTCCTTAGAGGACGTCCCTTATTGGGAGAAACACGTGCCTTCAGTAGTTATACATTGTGGCTAACCGGTCGGCTTCAGGAAGGACACGGATGACGACGTCTGGATATATCTGTCAGGATCTGTCGGAGACATAAGACCGTATGACAGTTGATCATCACGGGTGTCACTTCCTTGATTACCAATCAAAGGATATAGCAGACCCTTTTTAACTAAGGGACTAACCGGAGATCAAGTGTTCTGCCAGTATAGGGGAATGGGCTTAAAACCCAAACAATACGAACCTTTGCGGTGGTAACCCAGCCATACTGACTGGCGATCCCAAGAATTTGGTTCAATCGGAAAACTAAGCTGCAAAAGGTTCAGTTGAGCGCTTCGGTGGAAGCAAGAGCACTTCGGATGATGAATTTTGTAGGGAAACATGAATCCAAAGTTGTTCCCGCAATAGACATTAAAGTGCTATCTACATGGTGGGTAAAGGTTAAGCTTCCAAACCTTTAACGATCCTCAAACGATTGAGGTTAAGGTTGGGGAAACTTTTAATGATTCCTAACACTTGTGAAGTGGGGTATAGCAGAATACCTTGTAGGAGATCTCCTAATTTAGTGCGAGGATAGGCCACCTCAAATGAACGCACTTAAGAATCCAAGTGTGTCCATGACCACAACGGACAAAACAATAAGAATGAAAATGAATAAAGAGAGTTATTGTGTTGGTATCATTTCTTGGCTTACACTAAACACTGACGGTTCAAGACATCACGTTCACCGTGCAGTAAGTCCGATGGTATTCAACTAGGGAATGTTAAAAGCAGGAGCTACCTCTCCTGATGCAATATCTTTTCGCTGAAAGATTGCTGAAAGTAGGCACCGTGTGTGTGCGCCAAAATCTCTTTCAAGAGGGGATTGTTGGAAATTTGCCTTTGGTGGAGAGGTGCGTCCACCCATATTTAATGAATTAAACACTAGTGTTTTGCATGTTGGAGGCTTTGTCTCTTCACACATGCATAATCTACTAAGTGAGTAGATGACCGTAGGGCCAAGAATCGTCAAATTTCGTTAAGAAATGAAAGAGATATTGGTCCACGAAGTAAGGTGTTTGAGGCATGGAAATATGGTGTGGGATAAATCTACCACATCGGTGGGAAAAAGAAGAATTGCTTTCTTTATAAATCTTATAATTGGCTAAGGGTTTGGGACCCCAAGGGGTAACCCACGTGTTTAAAGGAGGGAGGACTTAGATGTGCTTGGGTTCAAGGCTAAGCCCACACGCATGCCGCCGCCGCCCGCCCGTCCCGTCCGTTCTTAATTTGTTACTAAGTCACGGGTCACGGGTCGTGGGACTTTATGATATTATCTCTTTGAACCCCCAAATTGCTTAATATTTACAGTTTGGTCCCTAGAGTTTCTGGAAAGTTGAATTTGGGAATGACGGAAGGCAGAAAGTTTTTGCCTACCGTTGGAGTTGATTTTTGGGGCGTTAGTGTGCATTAACCAGCCATTACTTGGCTGATTAACTCCTCCATAATCATCCCTCCTCAATGGCTATAAACAACCCTCACTAATGGCCATTAACAGCCATGTCTTGGCAGTTGAGGGGTCCCTCCCTCATGTTATATATTGATGACTTTTGGCTCAATTGTGTAACACGAAAAACACACAAAAAGACAGTAAAAATGAGACTACAATATAATACACAGACAAACAGAAGAGAACAACTGAAATTCTGTCCACAAACAGTGAACAAAAAACTCAATACTATTCCTTCCTTTTCCGTTCTTCAGCAAGTCATTTCGTATTTGTTTTCTTCACCAGAATCAATCTATTTGCTTTGTAGTGATGATATTAGATGTTGTTTTGTATTGGGAGACTATTGCCCATTAACGTAAAAGCATATATATGGGGCAATCTTATCTTAAAGACAAAGTTCCATCACTCGACTCAACACACAGTTGTAACCATCCAGATTTAGTGTTTCTTGATTTCAGGTTATCAAGATTCAAGACTCAACAACTTTGCGGCAGTTCTGAATATTAGCTATTTGTTTATCCTTTCGAACACTTGTAATATTTATTTACTTTCCGTACTGCTTTACAATATCTAACAGATTAATCTTTACAACTCAAACAAATGGTCATGATAGAATCAACATAATTGAACAAGGACACAATACCAGTAGTAAACAACATGACCTAATGTGAACCTTACCTAGTTCAAGATTCACAAACATGTTGATAACTTGGAAATTTATAGATATTGTGAGATTAGAAGGAGACTTTCCTTTGCCCTTACTCTATGTTGAAGTAAATTTACTAGTCTTCACTCTTCGCTACACAAGAACGTGGTTAAGAAGTTAGATAAAATAACTGCTCATTTTTATCTTTGGTCTTAATAAGTAATGGTGTAGTTCATTTCTCAATTAAGCAAGTACATACTAAAGCACCCTAACACAAATATCAACAAGTAGATATGCATTTCCTAAATTAGCATGAGACTGGACAAGATATGGACTAGCAAGAAGATACTAAGCACTGTGGGACATGCAAACAGGTTCAGATCCTCATTTTAAACTAAATGTTCAAGCTTAATGATTTAATCATAGCAAACAGGGATACTAGAAAATGATTCACTTAGCATATAGGCATGTAGACATAAAACATGCATCCCAGTTCCTGAGTTTCTTTGAATTTGAAACATGGCATAAATAACTACTCAAACAGACTATCAGTTGATATATATGTATATATATAAAGGCAAAATAGGAATTTGAATTAATTTCATCCTAAACATGTAGCTCTAAGCATGGAATAAGATCCACAGGGGTAAAGGAAGCTTCAACAGACATACAAGGGCATTTATGTTGAGACTAAGGCTGGTCAGTGGGCCGGGTTGGCCCGGTCCCACCCCGACCCCAACTGTTTAGAATAAAAAAAGAAATTTTTGGTATAGGGACTCGAACCGGGATGGGACATGGTCTCGTCTCGTCCCGACCTGGCCCGCCCCCGATCCCGCCCGAAATCCCCTTTGCACAATTAACCATTGCACCAACAACCATTTTACATTTTGGCCATTGTGCAATGGCCATTTTTGGCCTCCCCTACCCCCTTAATATTTATTTTTAACCCATAAGTTATTATATTTACACTTTAACCCAATTTCTCAACTATAAATAACTCATTTTATCTTCATCTTTCTCACAAGTCTTCCTACAATAACTACAATAGATCATCTTAAAATGGTGGCATGCCCCAGTCTCAGATAGGCTCAAACCAATTTTTCAAGTTATTCATGCTATAGTTGTGTGGGAGGTATGGAAGAGATGGAATGTCGTAAATCATGGAGAGAAGAGGATTGTGGGAAGATGCATTTATCAGATAATTTCCATAATTTATAGATTGGTACTGTTCTGGAATCCCTCTATACAACAATTTCCAAATAGATGGGATACACTGGTTCAATTACTGGAGAAGGTTACACCACAGTTGAATGCCACTAAGGTCTTATGGAAGGTACCACCTACATGATGGATAATCTGTAATATTTATGGGACATCAAGGGGAAATACATGTAGGGGTTGATATGGATTTTGTGTAAGAGATGCAAAATGAGACTTAATTAATTCACAAGCAGAAGAAGTTGGTTTTTCCACTAATACAGAAAACTGAAGTGCTAGTAGTGAGAGAAGTTATGAAGTTCTATCAAAAAAGAAACTTGGATAATATTATATTACAGACATACTCAAATCTAGTTCAACAAATCTTAATAGAAGAGTGGAAACATCCATAGAGTATTGCACAATAGATTGATGAAATCAGAAAATGACCAAGGACAAGCAAAAACAATTCAAACATAACTTAAGGGAGGGTAACAAATTCGCAGATACACTTGCAAATTAGGCCCTAGATAGAAAACATGTCCATTTCAAAGTTTTGTAGAGATGGACAGTGAGATTAGGAGGATTCTAAATAATGATAAGCAACAAATTCTATATTTACGAGTATGAGCTAAAAATGATTTTTATCAAGAAATTTGCAAAACAAAAGATGAAATATCAAATAACAAGCAGATCCACAACATCCAATCAAGAGGGACTCAGTTGCGCATAGAGCAGGCATATTGGGGCATAAGAACAATATACATACACAACCACAGTACAAGAAACATAAAGAAAAGCACCTACATCGGAAAAAAGAGTGGCTAGGTACCTGGGAAGCTAGAAGTAATGCAAAATTAGGCCACTAGAGAGGAATTGGCAAGCAATGGGAGCTGACTTCAACAAGACTTCGATTTGTCAAGGGACAAGCTCATAGAGGGTCGATTAAGATCATGCAAGACAAGACTGGAGAAGATATCAACCAATTTTCACAGAGGAGAAATAAAATCACAACAACAATAACAAATGAGGCTTTCCTGGAGATTTTGAGTTATACTTATTACAAGTTATACTTATGGCTTCAAATAGCCCACTGACAAGACAACTTCATTTCCTCTTTCTTCAAGATTTAGTTCACGATTCTTTATCTAAACAACTCATCTAACATGAGATTAAACTTAACCAAAAAGGTGATATACATACCTTATATAGCAAATCCAACTTGAATTCCAAGCTCCACCTAGCTCACATCAACCCTCAACTTCATCTCCACACTACACAAGCTTCTTCTTGTAATTTCCAACATCTTCATGCTAAACTTGGGTTGATTTTCTTTGTAATGGCTCTTGCGTCTTCAAAATATGTTAGGAGACCTCTTAGGGAGTAAGGAGACTGATTTTGGTCGAGAATGAATGAAAAATGAGGTCTCTACCACTTAAATAAGTGGTGCACTGCACCACCGCCTCAGATCCACAATACCTTATGCGGTCGCATATGGATATATGCAGGCCCATATGCGGCCGAATCTTACTACAAAAAATTCCTCAATTTTTAGCTCCTATTTTGTGGCCCTATCTGTGAGGCGGATCCCATCCACAACGTGAAATGCTTAACATATCACTTTAACTTCATCAAACTTCATCGACGGATGGTTCCATCAATCCCAATGTCCTCCAACCCTCAGTACACCTTCATAACATACATCTAAGTCACAAAGGACCATCAAAAAGGATATTGAATCACCGGCTCATGCAGACTACCTTTGCTCTCATCTGCACACCAAACTCCGGGGTTAAATATCCTTTCTCCTTTAGGAACATTCGTCCTTGAATGTCAAGGTCTATCCATTTAATTACCTCATGATTGCGATTGTTCCTATACAAGGATCTTTTGTCCATAGCCATCACAGGCGTATACCTATTATTCTCACTTTGATGTTTGATCCTCTTAATTCAAGCCTAGGAAATCCATCCTAATCCCACTTACTATATATAAGTCTGTCCCCTCTTAACCCTCAACTCAAAGTCTCTTACTAAAAGTCATCATTTATCCGTCGCTCTCCTTATCCTGCACTTCATGTGCCCTTGATCCATGACTTACATCAACCTGACTACTCTAGTCATACCTTCGATTCTCTTGATATTTGCTACTACGTGATGGCTTTTCAATAGCTGGTTACCTCATACCCTTTTCACCTTGCTCTTTTTGTGTTCTAGAACTTTTACTTCTACCTGCTGACATTCTCAAAACCTGACATGACCCACAATTCCCTCTACCAATGTTCTTACCTGCTGCTATATTGGCTTTCTGGATGGCGATAATCTTTCAGAATACAAACATCTCTTCATATTACTTATCAGATAGGAGTTCGACATTGACTCTTTATGACTCAGCTCTATACAACACGATCTGGATTAAAAGGAAGGGTAACCAATCCTAAATGTCATGTAGCCTCATGTTTATAAATATGGTGCACAACACATCCATAAATAAGACTCTAGTAGACACGACTTTATAGACTCCCTAAGACAGACCTGCTCTGCTACCATTTTGTCACACCCCAACCTAGGTGAGGCGTGGATGACACCCAGTGTTGTAAAGGACCGCGAGAACCACTCTAAAACTCATGGCTACTAGACGTAACTAAGACGTACATGGGCCGACTAGGCCAAACTTGTTCTTACAAGTGAAAAAAAAAGCTCCGAGCAAATTTTCTAGAGAGCGTACCCTTAGTTTCTACTCTATAAGCTATTATGGGAAAATGAGGCCTCTATAAACATTTACACCAGGTAAACTCAATAAAACATATAACGAGGGCCTGCAAGGGCACTGACATACCATACATACTAAACTTGTGTCTACAAATCTTATATAGATAACTGACATCAAACATGGTTAGGACAAGGCCCCAGCCTACCCATATTCTGTACAAAACATCTTCTACTTGACCTCTAGACTTGGATGCACTCTAGAAGAGATAGTCTTACCGATCCTTCGCTGAATTCCAATTTGCTCTATTGGGAGAACTCGTCAAACTGGTTACTTGCTCCTGCAGGCATGATATGTAGTGCCGAGCAATAGGATGTCAGTACAAATAAATGTACAATGTCTGTAAGGCAGAAAACAATTTGTATATATATAAACTATGAATCTAAAGAATATGAATAAATATGTTGGAAACCTCTACGGAAAAGTAAGGACAGGAGTGGACCTACCAGCAACTCTAGATCAACTTACTTGATCGCTGTCATTGGGATCACTTGGCCCCTTTTTCTACCTATACAATCTATTCTACAATGACTTTGTGTACTACATCATGTAACTCTGATTTTTTATCTTTATTACGTTGTTATCTATCACACAAATGGAATGTAATATTCCGGCCTCACAAAGGATCCGGCGTGTAAGTGCATAGCCCCGAAGGCAAGTGTATCTGAATGGCCCCAAAGGTAATCTATACATGTATAGCCCTGAAGGTAAGCACACATCTGTATAGCCCGAAAGCACTCTATATTGGTATGGCTCCGAAGTCAATGCACATATATGTATCGTAGTGCCGAAGGAATTATATATCATAGCCCCTGAAGGCACTCAATAGCCCCGAAGGCAAGTGCATACATACAACAACAAGCAAACAATATGTAAATTAAGTATTTGCGTATATAACTCATAGCTCGGCTATTTATTTTTCTAATTCATAGTTCGTACTTAATATCTCATGGTCCATTCTTTTTTAACTCTTAAGGGGGAGTCATACTATCTTTAGTCTCGTTTGAATATCTTGTTATATCACTCGATCTATCTTTTAGGACCTACATATCTCTTCTTTTCTTTGGTTCGAGAAACACCTTGTATAACTCGCATTCTATATTCTAAGTGAGTCATACCGTCGTACCTCATACTCTATTTCTCTTGGATTTTGGGAGTTTCTTAGTCCTCCTTAGATATGCGAGCCCGCTCATCTTGCTAGGCCATTAAAACCTGATGTTACAACTTGTACCACCTTATCTTCCATTTACTTATGTTCCACTACTAGTTTATTAGCTCGTTCATTCGAATCCCAATTTACTAGGGACTTTAGCTTATATCTATATATAGCATATGAATGTCTTAGATGCGTTACTAATTTTGATTCTTAGAATTTACATGGGAGCTCTACTCAAGCTCGACCCATCAACTCTTAGACGTTCTTAATCTGTTACTAAGTAACATAGATGTGAGCTAGCCCCCCTTCGACTTCTAATAAAGGGGACATGCTTACAGATTTCATTCCGAAAAAAATGAAAGATAGCCCTTACATACCTTGGAATTGAGCCTTTGATGACAAAAATGGAATCCGCTTCTTCACCGTCCATCTACAATAATAAAAAACATTCATGTCAACAAAAAGGGACATACCAACTAGCTACCGAGTGAGGAGCTCGTTCTACGGCAAATTGGACAACATCTTCCGCAAATTATTAAATCCTCCAAATCAAGGAAAAACTCCACAAAAACAACAACAACATCAACAATGTATTCTGCATTATTTTCAGCCATCCAGCACCAAGGAATTACTCCCAAACAACTCAGATTTTCAAAAACATGAAACTCAACTTTTACATGCTTTCTAGTTACTTTTTCTTTTAGCTTGTGATGAAATTCTTACTCTTCAATACCAATACTTAGACATGCTAAACAACACCATACACACCATATCTAAGTTACTTTCCATGATTTCTAACTATTACAAGTTATACTTATTGCTTGAAATAGCCCACCAACAAGACAACTTCATTTCATCTTTCTTCAAGCTTTAGTTCATGATTCTTTATCCAAACAACTCATCTAACATGAGATTAAACTTAACCAAAAAAGGTGTTATACATACCTTATATAGCGGATCCAACTTGAATCTAAGCTCCACCTAGCTCACATCAACCCTCATCTTCATCTCCACACTACACAAGCGTCTTCTTGTAATTTCCAACATATTCATGCTAAAATTGGGTTGATTTGCTTTGTAATGGCTCCCGAGTCTTCAAAATATTTTAGGGGGACCTCTTAGGGAGTAAGGAGACTGATTTTGGTCGAGAATGAATGAAAAATATGGTCTTTGTTGCTTAAATAAGTGTTGTGTCGCCCCACCACCTCAGATCCGCGATACCATATATGGGTCCATATGTGGCCGCATCTTTCTCCAGAAAATTCCTCAACATTTAGCTCCTCTTTTATGGCCCTATCTGCAAGGCGGATCCCATCCGCGATGCGAAATGCTTAGCATATTACTTTAATTTCATCGACGAATGGTTCCATCAATCGCAATGTCCTACAACCCTCAGTACACCTTCATAACATCCATCAATGTCACAAAGGACCTTCGGAAAGGATATCGAATCACCGGCTCATGCCAACTAACTTTTCTCTCATCCACGCACCAAACTCCAGGGTGTAACACTACGAACCTGCTATAATTCTCAACATACCGATCCAGGATTGTCTTGACATGTTGTTGATCATGGTTAACCAAATACTTAACTTTAATAAGTAGCTCAACCAAGAGTCTGAAACACTCTCTAGGCCTCTGGGATTTGTCCAAACCAATCAACTAAGTCATAAATTACATTTCTCACCTCAAGTAACTATCAAAACTCAAATACATTGGTCAAACCATGTTCCTTATTTCAACTTAAGAACTTGAATTTTTTTATTTTCTTCTCCGATACTCACTTGATTTCCTCAGGAATCTTGTCACCCATCCCCACAAGTCAAAAAGACCATTTTAAAGATAAATAAAGGGTCATTTAGGAAAAAATAGTCCTAATGCTCAAAATGACCTAAAGGGTCATTACATCATCCACCACTTAAATAAACCTTAATCGTCGAACTGTAAAGAAAATAAAGTACCTGAACTATAGAAAAGCTGAGTGTATCTACCATGCATGTCTGACTTGGTCTCTCAAGTAGCTTCCAAATGATGCCTCCATTGAACTTTTACTGAAGCTATCTATTTTGGTCTCCCAAGTAGCTTCCTTAACTGAATGATGCCTCTATTAAACTTTCTCTGAAGCTATCTCATTTGATCTCAGCTTCCAAACCTATCTATCCAAAATGGAAATCGACTCTTCCTCAAATGTTAGATTCTAATCAAGTAGCTTCGAATCCCACTAAATCACATGATCTTTAACATAAAAGTATGAAATATATGGTGAACATCCGATAGCTCAGGTGGCAAAAAGACAACTCGTAAGTCACCTCGCAAATGCTAAGCAATCTCAAATAGGCCAAAATACCTCAAGCTCAACTTGCCTTTCTTTTCGAACATCGTCACACCCTTCATAGGTCTGACCTTCATCAAAATTCATCTATTTAATCATGAACTACAAATCACAAACTTTTTTATCTGCATAACTCTTTTGCCTGCTCTGGGCAATGATAATTTTCCCCTGAATTAATTTGACATGTCCAAGGAATCTGTCAATAAATTTGTACCCCGAGGCCTAACCTCAAATAAATCAAACCAATCAACTATAGAGTGACATGTCCTACCATATAATGCCTCTAATGGCGCCATCTCAATGCTTGAATGATAACTGTTATTGTATGCAAACTCCTCCAAGGGTGAGAACTGGTCCCAACGACCACCAAAGTCAATTACTCAGGCCCGCCACATATACTTAAGGACCTGGATTGTACGCTCATAATGACCATCAGTCTGGGTGAAAAGTTATGCTGAGCTCCACCCGCGTAGCCAACTTCTTATGCATAGACCGCTAGAAATGAGATGTGTACCGACTCGCTTAGTCATTTTGAATTTTTTGCTTATTTTCCCAAAATATCCTTCTCATGGTTCCATTATGATGCTTATGACTTCCGGGAATGGGTGACACAACTTCTATGAAAATTGGGCGAGTTTCGGATCAAGTTCAGCAAATTTGAGAGTTCCTAAGTTAATGAAATTATGGTGTTTGACCAAAGTCGAACATCAAGGATAGATGCGTTATGTTGGAAGTTTCTTCATTTTCCTTAGGTTCAGAATGTCAATTGTGAATTAGTCGAGACACTGGTTCGGGTTCTAAGGCATTCGGGTGTGATTTGGGCCGTTGGATGAAAATATAGGATTTTATGATTAAGATTTTGTTACACCCTGTACTTTCAGATTATAGTTTGAACTCCTCGACATATGTAAGTAGACCTGAGCCCCGAAGAATTTCGATCATATTCAAGTAAGCAAATAAAGAGCTCAATGTATAAAAAGGGGAAGTCATGTCATAATTCAAGACTTTAAAATGTGACGACGAAGATTGAAAATAATATTTTATGTATTCCAAAAGAGGCTAAGGACTAGTGCTATATCACATGATCATGACAACGAGTATTGAAGTGCATTAAAAGTGATTTGAGATCAATAATTAATTACATGAATAGTTGGTTAAATGTTGAAATAAAGTGGGATTTTAGAAAGTGGCTAACTAAGAAAGGTTTTTTTTATATACATATAGATATATGTTAGTAAAAAGTACTTCATTGTGAAGTAACTTAGTTAGTATTTTGGTAGTGGAAACTTGCCAAACTTCCTTAACAGTACATCTTTATCCAATGTTAATGTTTCCATCGCCAACAATGGAACTCCTTTATTTATCCACTAACTTACTTTGGCACACACACACATACAACTAGACCATAACACAATCACAAACAGTGGGGAGAGAGGGATTAGGTAGAGAGCACTACGCATCAAAACTCATAGAAAGGAAGAACACTGAGAGTATTTTCTTGGATATTCGTAAGAGGAGAAGCACAAATGGGTTAGATATAGAGGATAAAAACAGGGATCTTGAAGAGGAATTAGAGGAGGTTACGTTTTTTTCTAAGAGCAAAAATCTCTCAAACACACAGATACGTAACTCACTCTATTCCACCACTAACAAACCAATATGAAATATCAGCAAATTGCTAGAAAACTCATCATATTACTCCCTCTTTTATCAAGGTTTAGCAAGTTTGAGATTACTTCATAGTGAAGTAACGTGATGGAAACCTTTTATGGAAGCAACCCAATTACGATACCTCGTCTACAACCTTCTACGAGCTCGTATGAACATTTAAGATTAACATAAGAATGGAGGTTGGTTTAGTCACGGTTGTTGAAGAATCACCATTTGAGGTATGTTAAGGCTATACCTTTACTTCTTTTTGGCATGAATCTGATTACCAAGAAATGTAAACGTACATCATAATTCTAATGTTCTTCATTCTATAGAAATGTTTCTTGGAAATTGTTTGTCCCTTGTTGGAAGTATTTTTCATGTCATAAGAGTTATTCTTTATTGTATTCTGTTCTTCTTTATGAAAATGAAACTTATTATGTCTTGTTAGCTACATAACGATAGGTGAAGGTGTAACGACCTGTCACTCCGACGAGCTCAGAATGTTCCTTATGATCTTCATGCATCTATATACACACACATATATATATATATAATAATATAGATGCATGTATGTATGTATGTATGTATGTATAATGACAAGCGCATTAGCGATCACTGATTAGTTGATTATGATGATGATGATGATGCCCCAAAGGCCTATGGCACTATATACTCATTATGTATCTCAATTGTGTTATACACGCATATATATTGTATTAATGCATATCATGCCCTTCAGTAGTAATTCAGATATTTAGGTTGATCTTTATTGTCTCTCACGCTTATGGATCTTGTTTATGCTTTATCTACCTTAAATACTAGGTACATTATTCGTACCGATGTCCCTTTGCTAGGGGTACTGTGTTTCATCTTGCAGGTTCTGGTAGGTAGATTGACGACCCTCCTCAATAGGCTACTCAGCTCAGTTATGGTGTTGGTACACTCTATTTGTTACATAGTTGTCATTTGAGTCGGTATGATTTTTTATATATGTTGAGTATGGCAGGGCCTAGTCCTGACCTTATGGCATTTATGGCACTCTTAGAGGCTTATAGATATATGTTTTGTGTATAGATATTTTGTGTGGCCTTATCGGCCAATGTTTTGTTGTACAATCTTCCATGGTGGTCTTGTTGGCCCTTATATATATATATATATATATATATATATATATATGCATGTCTCGTTGGAATTGTAAGTAAGTTGCACATGGTTTCTTGAATTCATTCAGATTATCTTATGGCAGCCTTATCTTCTTAGACATTCAATATGTTCAGGTATGATTTTAGATACAGTTTTCTTTGGATAGTAAGGCACCGGTAGCCGGTCGCACCCCGCAAGGTTGGGTGTGACAAACTTAGTATCAGAGTAGGTCTGTCCTAAGGACTCTACAAGTCGTGTCTAGTAGAGTCTTATTTATGGACGTGTTGTGCACCAAATTTGTAAATAGGAGGCTAGAGGGTATTTAGGATTTGGCTACCCTACTTTTAGATCTAAATCGTGTTTTAGAGCTAAGTCATAGGAGTTGAGTGTAACTTATGTTTTGATGTTGGTTGTACAAAGATGCCTTTTTCTAGAAATGATATAGATAGTGGCGAGAGGGGATGTGAGTGGTACACCTTCTATTGAGATTAGCCTATCTGAGGTCCCGAGTGACTCACCTTCCCAGGTATCTCCAACTCCATCAGTACCATAGGAGTTGAGGAAAGCTTTTATATCCTCAGTTCCACCACTGGCTCCATTTGATTAGGAGGTAAGAAGAGCGGTACACATATTGGCACAGTTAGTTGCCTCCCAGGCACGGTGCCACCCCATAGCACCTGATAGTTATAGACCCCTTAAGGGTTTGGGAAACTCACAGCCTCGATATTTCATTAGTTAGGGAACATTGGTATTTATAGGATCTGACCTAGACGAGGGTGATAAGTAGGACAAGAGGGCCAGGATAGTTGGTGATTATGGAGGATTACAGACTAGTGGCGATCTGCAGTTCAATGGTCATCAGACCAGATTTTGATGACAAATTATGTATAATCAGAGCTCTCGGGTACGGCTGATATAGGGTTTGCAAGTATCGGTATCCCAGGGTCAGAGTAGTACAGGTCGAGTGAGGCCGTCCTAGATATTTTGCAGTCAGTATGGTCGAGAGCATGCTGGACCATGTCATAGTAGTAAAGGGTTTTGGTTTTGGTGTAGGAGTCATGGTCATAGGATTCGGAGGTGTCCCAGGTTGGATCACAAAGATAGGGGCAGGAGTGGAGATGGATCCTCAAGCTCCGATGTTATTTAAGGTGAGCTGATAGGTACATGTATTTTAATAGTTTCATTGTTGATACATCTATGTTTTGCAAATTTAGCATCGACCTATTTCTTGTTATGTAGTGTTGAGACCTCATTTTGAGGAGTCAGTTTCATGTTATCACTTGCGGGGTTAGGACATTTCATTAGAGATTAGTTGTGGATATAAAAGTAGAAACCAAAATAGAACTTCCAGTCTAAACAATAGTTAGTACCATATTTATATGTTGGCAGATTGATAAAATTTGGAGCCTTCAACTGATATGGTGATAGATATACTATATATTCTCTCCTCCTGAATACTTATCTAGATAGTTCTCGAACCTAAGATATTATATGTTACCCCGGTGGTTGCAAGAAAGTCCAGGTTTTGCGGGTAAGTCATAAGATAAAGATAAGTTGTAAGGGTAAGGTAGGGAAGGTATCATTGGAAAATTCAATAATCCATGGAAATCTACCCGATCTACGGTGTGACTTCATCAATTAGAAAAATAAAGTAATATGCTATGTGTGCACGACCCTGATTGAAGCATATTGCCTAGGATAAATTGGGGGGTTGTCACCAAAATATCGTTAATGGGAGATAGATTACTACGAATGAATCATGTGATGACTTTCGTTGACCATTAAAATGTTTAAGATATCGTTTAAGGTGATATACCCAGGATGGTGATTCCAAGTTACTTGCAAGTACAGTATTGTCCTAACAGTAGTAGGAGGAGACATAGACCCTTTGCCTCTTCATGAAGAGGTCTTGCTACCACTTATCATTGAGGGTTACATGTATTGTACTTTAGTACGCTGAAGTATGCTGCCAACATTAGGATGATAAAAACCTTCAGATTCTTTATGTGATATGTTATGATTTCAAAATACCTTCTGGGATTGGAGTATTTTATTTCAAACTTTCAGGATATTAGAAGGATGGTTGTAAGGGATATTAGAACCATTAGCAAGTATGCCTTAAATGGTATGATGAAACGATATGGCAGAAATGTGTTTTATTTCATGATAGAAAGGCAGAAGGATTTTGACAGAAGGTTAGAAGGCAATGAGATTGTATCTACTCAGACTCCACATATGTATAATGGCTCTAGAATAATGTGTAAATATAATGGTAGAGAAGAGAGTAAGGACCTCCTGGCTGGAAATGCCAAACTTCCAATACTTAAGAGGCTAGTGTGAAGTATGAATCGAGGAAAGATACACAACCCTAAGTTACGCAGAGTTGTGACATAAAGATATATCGATTAAGCAATCAACAATCAACTGATGAAGGGCCTAATTTGATTTTATTTCTTCTTTGGCTCCCTCCATCATTTCTTGTGAGATACTGAGGTATACACATTCGAATAGAATCTTTGAACTGAGATAAATGAGGATATTTGAACTTTTTTCTCCTTCCCCTTCTTATGTAATTCCTTCCATATATTTATAGCGTCATAGGCTTTTATGGGGGTTACATTTCTTGGTCCCCCTCTTCATGAGCTCGAAAAAAAAACTCAAACGAATAATTAGAGTCATACAAGACTTCGAATTGGATCAGAAAGTATTGTAGACAGGAACAATGTTAAGTGAAGCTCAATAGAGGCACAACAAGAATCGAACGGGGGACTTTGAGCCCAGAATACGAGGCAGGCATTAAGAAGATGTGTTTAGGAATAATATATTAAAGAGAAGTGAAGGGAAATTACGGATGATAGCAGATAATTCAAAATTACCGAAGGCTCTTCATGGAAAATATTGTAATAATCTCACAATTTAATGAGAGCAAGGGAATATGTAACGCCCTGAACCATGGCCGGGGCGAAACACAACACTCGATGCTTGACTTCATGTGACAAAGCGAACCACATGGCTTGTTGAATCAACATGGACATCAAAAGCATGCAATAATAATGATAATAAGACATCTAAAATTATATACTGAAAATAGTCTGAAATATCATAGAAGAAATATATGAAAACATGATAAGTATAAAAATAATACTGTCATGCCATGCTAACTAGACTAGTCTATGAAACCTCTGAAACATGAGTCTGCCAAACTGTTTACTAGGACAAGGCCCTGGCATACCTTTACTATAAACTATAATCATGGAAATATATAGACTGACACCCCGAATGAGATGAGACACATCAAATAGTTGATACTGAAGTAATCTTAACAAGTAAATTCATCGTCCTGAAACTCAGTACTTGCACCATGAAGTGTAGGCCTCATGCAAAGGGATATTAGTACATTTGAATTTACCATATGTAAAGAACCTAAAAGAATAAGCAAGTACATGAAATAATAGGAACATGAAACTGAAACTGAAACATAAACATGAACATGAATATAATAACATGTGTAAAAAATTTAAACTGTATATTTGTAAATCTGTGGAGAGAGCATTAGTATAACCGACAATGAAATCACCACGTGAGTACATGGAGTTTGGTACCTGGCACAACCAGCAGAGCGCTCCCATACCTTGCCGAGGTATGAAACATAAACATGACATGAAAGGATTCAATCAATAATCTAACGTATCTTCCTCTGGGCAGAGCGACCCTTATCCTACGCTGGAATATGTAGTTTCAGGCTACTAGGGCCTTCTCGATAATCTATGCAACTCCCAAAACATGTACTTGAAAATAGTTGGCTTGTAAGCCCATGAATATAACTTGTAAACATAATTTGTGATAATTTAAAATGAACATATATACATAATATATCTTGTGAGAAAATATGTATAATTTCATAGATTAAGTAATAATGATTCGTGACTTGATAATTAAGAACTCATGGAATGCAAACATGCGTTCATGGATTACAGATAGTCACAAAATCATATCATGAATATAATTAATGAAGTCAAAATATAACATGAAATATTATTGTACATGTATATAGGGTCATAATGAACTTGAGTAAAACCCTAGGTTATGGAAATTCATAGTTTCATGGATGATCTGGTGTGGGGAAAAATAAAAATATTCCCACATGTCTATAGAAGCTCTACATACCTTATTCGCTCCAATACTTGTATTAAAATATGATTTTGGAAAAAGAATCCCAAAGCCTGAATCTTAATCTCTTGGGTTGTGTTTTCTTGGAAACCCTAGGTTAGAAATAATGAATTTCACTTAGTAATTCATGAGAATGATGTTAGGATCACTTAGAATTTCATGAAGAAGGCTTAACTTGATGTTGGAGAATGTGGGGAAGAGAGGAACTTCATGCTAGGGTTTGGAAGAAGTGAAAACTAATTTTTAGAACTAAGTCTGCGTATTTATTTTTTCCTGTCGGAAGGATTTTACGGTTGAATTTGATGGTCCGTCGAATTTTCTACGGTAAGGGTGGTGACAGTATAATTTTGTACGGTTCATATAATCAGTCTGTCTCAGAATTGTAAATTTCCAGTGACTTTTAAAACTTAAGCGACTGGGATGGTCAAAATTGACGGGCCATATAAACTTATATGTTCCGTAGAAATTACTGATAATCGTCAAATTCAAGAACAACATTTACGATTTGGTTTGATGGTCCGTAAAAACATTTATGGTCTGTGTTTCTCTAGCGTAATTCTGAGATTGTGGACTGAAACTGATTTTCAACTTCAAACTCCCCATCTTAAATTTCCGAACTTCTGAATCATGAACATGGCTTAGTTTAGAGGTACAAGGTGTTACAATATCTCCCCCTTAGGATCATTCATCCTCGAATGATGGGTCATGATTAAGAATAAGACTGGGCATGACATGAGTACATGAACGTGAAGAAACATGACATGAAGCATGGGAAATAAATGACATGATTACATGAAAACATGACCATGGGGACATGGAACATGAGTATTGAATACATGAACGTGAAACATGAGACATTTGACCTCGATTAATGAATAGTGGTTAAAAATACTACTAACTCTGGAAGTTTACAAAAAATTTGGCATAATTTCCTTTCTAAATATGACTATCACAACATCTCTCAAACACATGTCAACTAACCAGAGTATCAACACAAGCCTCACAGAGCATCTTAATATGCATGAAATGACATAATGTGGTAACTAAAATATAGACGTGACTAACATGAATACTGAGCTGGCATGAACACATGGATATTGGGATGAATGAATATGTAAATACTATACATGGTATTTAGAAAATAAGTCATAGTCATGAGTGATAGGAGTACTAGAACATGAGCATAAACATGACATGATTACATTGACGTGAGACATGAATGCCTGACGACTGACTGACATAGATACATGAGTGCTAAATTGATTGAGATATGAATATGTGTAAACATGGATATCATAACATGATATTTTATTTCCTAAAAGATGAATGTTACAACATGAGATCTGAATACTGAGCGGAGATAGGACCTTAATATTGAACTGACAATGAGGCCTTGTATAGACGTAAGCCCAATACTCCTATCCGAGGGTTCAATGGAGGTGAGTTAGAGTTATTGCGGCCAGATTTGGTCCAGCAAATAGTAGAAAAAGGCGATTGTTGACATCCAAAATTATGGAAGAGAATAAGCTAAAGTGTGATGCCAAAATTTAAAAAGCTCTATCATGATAATTGAGTTCCCCAAAAGTACCTCCTGGGAAAAGCATGATGAGTTTCGATAAGAACGATAAGCCTAGACCAAGATACATTGAACCTTACAAAATTATATTGAAAGCAGGACAAGTGTCCTACGAATCAGATTTGCATTCAAAACTACATTATATCCCTCCTATGATTCACGCATCTATATGCAAAAGTGCATCCAGTAGATGACATTCAAAGTACAAAAGATTTATCCTACAAGGAAGTTCTAGTAACTATCATAGACCGAAAAACCCATGAGTTGATAATTCAAGGTATATCTTCCATAGAAGTGTTATGAAAGGGCAAAGACGTCAAGGAAAAGATGAGGGAGCCTGAGGAAAGACTGAAGACTAGATATCCTCCATTTCCATATAACTACAGTTTAGCTATATGCTTTTGGTGATGCTATAACATGTCATACTAACCCCCGTTCTATGATGAAACAATATTCAAATTGTGAAATTTGCTGCCTAAATTACAGACAAAATAGATTCATGAAGAGAATTACAACTTGTGATATTTTGAATGATCATTTACAGCCCTATGTGGACTATATTGTAATTTTTAGTTGTGTGATAGGTGGGACATATTCCGGTAAGCAGGGGAGACTCTGACAAGACTTTCAGAGAAACTATAAGGATTGATTATTTCCCTATATGTGTCTCTAAATTCGAGGATGAATGTTACTAAGGGGGGATATTACATCCCGTACATTCGAGTTATTGTTTGAACATCTCAACATATACGCATACCACTACACCATATCACACTCACAACAGTAGGGAGAGAGAGGGATTAGGTAGAGAGCACTACACATCAAAACCCATAGAGAGGAAAACATTGAGAGATTTTTTCTTCGATATTCATAAGAGGAGAAGAACAAATGGGTTAGATATAGAGGATATAAACAAGGAGCTTGGAGAGGAATTAGAGGAGGTTACATTTTTTGTTCAAAGAGTAGAAATCTCTCAGACACACATATATGTAACTCACTTTGTTCCACCATTAATGAACCATCGTGAAACATCAGCAAATTACTAGAAATCTCATCATATTCCTCCCTCTTTTCTCAAGGTTTAGAATGTCAGAGATTACTGCATAGTGAAGTAATGTGATGAGAATATTTTATAAAGGTGACCCAAGTACGATGCCTTATATACAACCTTCTATATGGTTGTATGAACATTTAAGATTAGCTTAAGAAGGGAGGTTTATTAAGTCGTAGTTGTTGAAGAATCAGCATTTAAGGTATGTTAAGGCAATCGCTTTACTTCTTTTGGCATAAATCCGATTATGATGATATGTAAATGAACGTCCCTCCAAAATGGCTCTATTCATGTTAAGTTAGAAGTGATAATGTTCTTCATTCTATGGAAATGATTCTTGAAAAATATTTTCCCCTTGTTGTGTGTACTTTTCATGTCATAAGAGTTATTCCTTATTATGTTGTGTTCTTCTTTATGAAAATGAAACTTATGATAACATGTTAGCTACATAATGATAGTCGGAGGTGTAACAACCTTACGTCACTCCTAGGCTCAGAATATTCTTTATGATCTTCATGCATGTATATAAATATGTATAATGACAAGTGTGTTATATACGCGACCACTGGTTAGTTTTTTTATGCTGATGATGATGATTCCCACATGCCTATGGCGTTATATACACATTATGTATCTCAACGGTGTTATATATGCGTATATACTATATTATTACATATCATTGCCCTAAGTGGAAATTCAGAGTTTCAAGTTGATCCTTATTGTCTCTCACTTATGCTCATATCTCTATTTATGCTTTATTTTCCCTACATACTGATGTCCCTTTGCAGGGGCGGGTTCTATTTCATACCCGCAGGTTCAGGTAGACAGATTGACGACCCTCCTCAGTAGGCTTCTCAGCTCAGCGATTGTGTTGGTACACTCCATTTGTTCTAGAGTTGCTGTTTGAGTTGTTATGATTTTCTATATATGTTATGGGTATAGTGGTTCCCAGTCCTGACCGTATGGCATTTATGGCACTTTTAGAGGCATATATGACACATGGCTTGTGTATAGATGTTTTGTTTGACCTTATCGGCCTACATTATATTGTATAGTCTTCTATAGTAGCATGTTCGACCCTTACATACATATATATGCATGTCTTATTGGGATTGTAAGTTGTACATAGTTCCTTGATTTCATTTAGATTATCTCATGCCGTCATTGTCAGCCCAAGCCTTCAATATGTTCAGGTTATAACTTTAGATGTGGTTCGATCGGCCTTCTAAGGTACCGGGTGCCGGCCATATCCATCAAGGTTAGGGTGTCACAGAGTTGACCTTAGTAAACATCGTGTCAAGGAAAACATTTTTGGGAATTTCGAGTGTGTGAGCAGTCTGGAGCGTGTTTTATGACTAAAACATATAATTAATTTGTGTTCGAGAGGTACTGGATGAGTCTTGAGTGTTTGATCAATGGTTGGAAACTTACAGGTTTGAGAGTTCAGCTGGTTACTGGTAGAATCGCACTTGTGATACAAGGTGACACCTGTGAGCCCTCACCTACGCTGGGTGGACCGTAGATGAGAGGTTGTCAGGCTGGCTTGGGGTTGCATCTACGATTAGGATTGCGTAGATGAGAAGTCTCACATGCAGTGCACTTTTGCACCTACGGAAAGGGCGAAAGGGCGAAAGGGCTTGGGCCTCACACCTGAGGAGAAATATCTGTTGGTACAATATTGCACCTACGCTGGGCTTTCTGCACCTGCGATAGGTTTAGCATATATATTGGGGTTTTCTCCAATTCGAATTCATTCTTTCTAAAACCATTTTGGGAGTTTAGGAGTACGAAAACTAGGGATTTCAAAGGGGTTCTTCAAGATTCAACCTTGGGATAAGATCTAAACATTCATCTAAGTAATTTTACATGTTTCTATCCTTTAATTAGTGCTTTCTTTCATGATTTTAGATTTGAAAAATTAGGTTTTTCCTAGAATTGGGTTTCATGAAATTAGTGAAATTGTATATTCAAATGTGATTAGAACCTCATGATTTTTAAGACTATAACTATTTCGACTATGTGTAAGGTGAATCTAAGTTAAATTATGATTCTGACCTTCAAATCTTGGGATGGGATTTTGGGTTGACTTTAGATGTGGAACCTTTGTATAGCAATATGGGTATCGATAATGTTGTATTCTCATATAGATGTTGTATTTGAATAGAGTGGGCTCATTTGGAGTCTCTAAGGAAAGGGAAGGTTGCGGAGTGATTCTTCGACTTTGGATTCAGGCAAGTTGAGACTTATTAGATAATTTACGTATTATTGTGTGTTTGTTTAAGTAAATAAGGGTTGTAATGGGGAATAAGGGGTCTTGTATTTTTGAAGTGATGAGAACTTGTGCAGGTATCGGTGTATTGGTATGGATATTTAAAATATAAAGTATTATGCCTTATGGCGGAGATTATGTGTTTAGCCTTCGGGCCTTGGAGGTGGTGATTAAATTCACTAGGTTGGTATGGTTGTTGTTATTTGAACTACGAGAACCATGTTTGATTGACTTATGTGAATATTTCCCTATCTTGCATTCATCATTCCATGTCTCGTCTAAATTATGAAAGAAGAACTATATTTAACATTGAATTGATATTATGCATTTGCATGATGTACTCATATACATTACATTCATTCATGATATTATTGGAATCTAGATGATGATATGCGAACATGCGCTTGGGTGGACAGATATTGGATATGGTACATGGTCGGGTGATGAAGATGATGTTATGGCCTACGGGCTGGTACCCATTGTGATCCGGGAGATCTGGTACGTGAGTCCCCTATGAGTTACATAAAACATACTATAGGAGCGTGTGTATACATGTGCATATGGCCATTGCATATCATATATGTCACTTGCATTTCTTACCTTTTATCCTTCATAGACTTGTTTTCATGTCATATGTCCCTTAATTGATTTGAAGATTGGGTCTTTATGAGCTTACATGCCTTAATTGATGTAAAGAATGGATCTTTATGACTTTTCATGTATTGATCGATGAACATATTTGTCTTTATAACTAATTTTCCCTAATTAGTAGAAAGTTTTGACCTTTCCGACCATACTCGAAAAAAGGATAAAGTTTATGACTTGGATGAATTGCGGATGTTTTACTTTAGTTGCGGAAATGCTTATAAACTATAAATACTAGTGCTAACGAAGCAAGTAGGTCAACATCAGAAGTACCAACACTCCCTACCTCTATAGTTTAGGGTTGGTAAGCGACAATGTTGTGTACACATACTTCCCATAATCACTCTACACTTGTTGCACCTTTTGTGTGCAGGTATTGATTCGAGCACAAGTGGAGTTTTAGGTTGGGACTTTGTTGATCAGTGAGACCTATCTTGGAGTCCAGGGTGAGTTGATGTTTGTCCCACATCACCGACTTCCTCCTATCTTTATTTTCTATCTTTCTTCATTTTAGGCAGTCTTATGTAGTACTTTCTAGACTTGTATTCGAATTAGTAGCTCTTGTAGTTGTGACTTCCAGATTTTTGGGAGTAAATTGACTTAGACTTATTATTTATAAGTATTTGAGACTATTTAAGTACTTTCAAGTTGTTTTACTTCTACTTTCGTACTTACTTTCTGTTTTGGCTTAAATTTATTGGGGTTTGCCTATAGGTTTAAGGTAGGTGCACCTACGACACAAATATAATTTTGGGTCAAAATAATTGGTATCAGAGCGCTAGGTTCGTTGGTCTCATGATTACAAGAGCAATGTCCAATAGAGTCTTGCAGATGGTACAATGAGTTCCGTACCAATCTTCGAGAGGTTATGTGTTACACCTCATAATTTTACATCTAATCATGTCATCAGCTTACACCGGTACCCCAAGAATATGTGATACCTTACAAAAGGGTAACGAGGGTTTGAAACTTATTTATAGAAGTATCAGTATGTATAAAAGTTAAACGAATCGAAGAGAAAATGTTTCAACGAAAATTCGCAACTTTCCAAATTGTACCCTTCAATGTATGGACCATACAAAAATGTACGGTCAGTACATTGTGGCTTATGGGGCTGTACTTGTCTAGGGGTTGTTTAGGACTCCGTGTTTAAAAGGTACAGACTAGACGTACGGTCCATCCAAATAGGTCGTACATCATGTCGGTAAAAAATTTCCAGCTCCTATTTAAGTGTTTTGCTCGATCAAATTTCATATTTCTCTCATCTCTCAAACCCTAAAGGCTCCTAAAACATTTTATAAAGTTCTCAAATGGTACCAAGCTTGAATCATTGAGAAAATATGCAAGTTCGATGTAGAGAATCCTATGAACACCCTTAGATCCTCTTCTTCCTTGTTGTGAAGATTTCAGAGAAGTCTTAGTGGTGAAGTAATATGAGAATTGGAGTGTTCCTGATGGTTTTAAGGTAAGTCTCATCCTATTTATCTTAATCTTAGGGTTATGCAAGTGTTTGAGTTAATATTATTGGAGAATTATTGAAGAACTTGTGTTTATGAGCCTTGAAGCTAGGTTGTGTGATGTGGGCTATATTTATGTGATTTGAGTTGCTAAATGAAGGTGTAAGGATATGGATAGAGTTGTGGTGATGAGTAGGGATGGTAATGGAGATTGTTGTGATAGGATATGTAAAATTTGAGCTACAAATAATCTTGTAAAGTTACGCACACAAGTTGTTCGACAAAATGTCTAAATGAACTTCCTTATAAGATATAAATCCAATATTGATAAAAATCATCCGTATAGTGTAAATAATCATTCGTAGAGATTATGAGGGCCCATGGAACTTAAATATTTTTGACGACAAGGTATGTAGGGCTTACTTCTCTCTCTCTCCTTTTGGAATGATCATCATAATCATGATAATTATAACTATGTCATAATAATAAATTTATTCCTAGTAGTTAAAGAGACATTTGTGACTTATCCCGTTACTTGATTGTGTATTTATCCATCCTTCGTTAAGAATATGTTTCATTCTCGAGGCTATCCTCCACATATATGTAAAACAAGGTTCATTAATTTCATGTTAAGGAGCTAAAGGTAACAAATTCCCTTTATTTTGGATTATAACAAAGTTAGAGGTAACATGTATCCCGCATAAGGATAGCCAGGGTTGTAATGACCTTACGTCACCCCGATAAGTTAATAAGTATGTCATGTGCTTCAAATGGTTTTTATATGTATATGCGATGTACTTATTCTTCCCTCATGGGCCTATGATGTTATATACACATCTTATATAGATATTATATAGATTATATTGTCCACAGAGGCCTACGACATTAAATACGCGATATACTATATACATGATAATGCACACAGAGGCCTACAATGTTATATGAGTGATTATATTACATATATATTCATGCAGTTTGGTCCATTGTGACACTTATGAGTTTCAAGTGGTATTTCTTGTATCCCTTCACTTATTGTTTCCCTGTTTACAGTTGATTATTCCCTACATATTCACTATATTTTTTTGTACTTACATCCCCATTTTTGGAGCACTATGTTTTATGCCCGTAGGTACATGTAGATAGACTGACGCACCTCCATCGTAGGATTGTATAGCTCAACAATTTATTATCACACTCTTGTACTTCCGAAATTGCCATTTAGTGAGTGGTAGGCTATATTTTTTATGTATATAGTCATTTTTGGGTATGTCAGGGCCCTGCCCGACATGATGATGTATGAAAGTACTCTTAGAGTCTTGCATGATGATGGTCTTTGTCTAGTTGTTTTGTACAGCCTTATCGGCCTTTTTATTAACAATTAGTACTCGTGTTAGTGCCTTGTGGGACCAACTATATGTATATATCTATTGGGTTGATGTCTTATGTCACATGTTATTCTATACAGACTTCTGTCATATTTTCTTTCTGAGGCCTTGTTGGCCCAGACAGTTATGTATTCAGATTATGATATACAGGTGGTATGCTCGAGTCATTCAGGCGTCTGGTGCCAGCTACACCCCAAGGTTGGGGTGTGACAAAATTGGTATCAGAGTCTGTCTGTCCTAGGGAGTCTGCAAACTATGTCTAGTAGAGTCTTGTTTATGGATGTATTATAAAACACACATATAAGCAGGAGGCTACAAGACATTTAAGATGGTTACTTTTCTTCGGAATATAGATCGTGCGATAGAGCTGAGTCATAAATGTTCAACTTCTAATCTGTATTATGTTTATGCTTTCAGTTATGCCTATGACTAGATAACAAATGGCTATTCAGGGGTTGGATGTTGAGCCAGGAAAATGTGTCAGATAGGTACTACCCGCTGATTAGGATGAGGCTATATCCAAGGTCTCTAAGACTCCAGTCCTACCGCCTCTAGATGGGCTTAGGAGAGATAATGTACTCCCAGTTCTTCCCCAGGTTGTCCCTGATCACGATATTGAAATGCAGAGTATTGTATAACTATTGACTCGATTAGTGTACTCGCAGGCCCAGTGTCAGGTCCCTGGTCTTTCTGATAAAGCTATCAGTGTGAGAGTTCAGGATTTTATCAATCCGGACCCTCTGGTATTCACATAAGTAGATCTAAATGCAAATCCATAGAGCTTTTTGGATTTTATACAGCGAACGTTATTGGTTATGCATGCTACTAATGCTGAGTCGGTAGAGCTTACTTCTTATAGATTACGGGATGTCTTCGTGACTTGGTATGAGATATGAGAGTAGTCTAAGAGACCTCGTGCCCCACCAGTAGAATGGAGAGAGTTCTTTGAGGAATATTTGCAGCAGTACCTGCTGGTCGATCTTCAACGAGCCAGGCAGGATAGGTTCTTATATTTGGAGCAGGGTAATATGAGTGTTCGGAAGAACAACTTGCAGTTTGACTCCTTGGCCAGGTATGCTCTGACGTTTGTATCAGTTCGTGAATAGTTTGGGACTGCACTTGGTTAATAAATGTACTATGGCATCTTTGAATCCGAATATGGATATATGTTACACCCCATATTTCATACGTCATTGTCGTTATAATATATCTAACATAAGTTCAGAAAAGATGAAATCCCTCTAACAAGGTTAAGGAAGGTTTATCGGAGTCTTAAGTAAGTTAGGGTGTATGAGACTTGGAAGAAAAATGAGATATTGGATACATAAAATTAAGCTACTTGCTTACCGTCCTACTTGTTTGAGCTACTTGCTTACCCGTCCTACTAGCTTGAGCTACTTAACACATGTCGTGATTATTAACGAGGATTAAATACGTGTCTAAGTGAATTAGGGCAGCATGTGACACCTATTAAATTAACCAAGCAGGTGACAAGTAGGTGTGTCACCTACTTGCTAAAAGGAAATGCCTAAATTAAGCCACCCAAAGGGGCATGTGTAGGTCGACCAAAAGGACCCCTTAAATGGTATATGAACCTCATATTTATCTCATTTCATTCAGAAAACTTCAATCATGAAGAAATCCAAGGAAGCTCTCTCCACAAGCTGGTCATTCCATAACCCTAAGAGGCCTCAAGTGATTTCCTTTCCTTGTCAAGTTTCAATTGGAAGAGAAACTCCATCTAAGGTAAGGTACTGCCATGTTTCTGCCCCGTGTAGTGCTTGAATTAGATTAAGGAATCCTCTTCTTCATGTGTTTTGAGCTTGTTGGAGTCTTAACTAAGTTATGAAGGTAAGAACTTATGAAGATATGGCCTAAAATCGGTTCTAAGTTGTTGTAACTTGTTGGATTGTTAGGAGGTCATGTTTGTTGTATGTTATGGATAAAAATCAGTATGAATAACCTAAGTATGTCGTGGTTATCATTCTTGAATTGTATTCTGAAAAAAAGGAAAGTGTAAAAGGAGTTAATTACTAGTTAAAAACTGAGCTTGCTACTCGACGTATCGTTGTGTTGATTGGGATGTTTATATAACTACTGGTTGTTATTTGGAAGATGTTGTTAAGATGCTAGTGTGCATGAGTTGTTTTAAGGAGCTTTGTGAGCTATGTTTTGGCTGGTTATTTATGCAGTAGCTCAGCTATGTTATTGTTGACGTTGTCCTTGTTGTTTTTTATGTTATTTTGAATTGGAGGGAAATGAAGGTTATGGGGGAAATATTCCCAATTTCTCTTAATTGAGTTGCTAGCTTAGAAATATGTTTTAAGTCCTTCCATGGCTTAGCCATGGGTTATATTGTCTTAATGTAGATTAAAGTTCTACGAGAAGTTATACGCTGAGTCATTAAGTAAATGACAAAGATATGTGAAGGCTATCATTTCCTTCTTTTGGCATGACCCAAATGTAAATGAAATGTATACGAATGTCCCTCTAAAATGACTCTATTCATGTTAGTTAAAGATGTACATGTTCTCCATTATTTTGAAACTTTTATTGATTCATGTTTATGTCTTATCTTACTGATTCATGTTGAAAGTAGAATGACATGTTAAGCTCCATAATGATCGTCTGAGGTGTAACGACCTTACGTCACTCCAACGAGTTCAGGATGTATAATATGGCTCTCATGCATATGGTTCTCATGATGACATTATATATATATATATATATATGTATATATATAACATCATTGATTAGTTGGTTATTATTATGATGATGTTAACAACAGTGGCTTATTGCGTTATATATGCACATGATTCATGACGGCGTTATATATGCGTATATATTGTATTGCATATCACTTCCCTCAATGGCAAATATGAGTTACAAGTAGATCCTTCTAGAGTCTCTTTTACATTGATGTCTTACTTATGCTCTTATGTTTTCCATATTTAGTACATTATTCGTATTGACATCCCTTTGCTGGTGACGCTGTGTTCATGCCCGCAAGTTCAGGTAGACTACTTGATGAGCTTCCACAGTAGGATCAATGTTTATCTTGAGTTGGTGCACTCCTCTTCTTCCAGAGTTGTTGTTGAGTTTTTGTATCCTTTTATGTACATATTATAGGTATGGCGGGGCCCTGTCCAAACCTCATGATGATGATGTTACTCCTAGAGGCTTGTAAATGTTTATCATGTATGTAGATTTCATGTATAGTCTTGTCGGCATATGTTTTGATGTATATATGTCATGTATGGCCTTGTCGGCTCTTCTGATGTATATGTATATGTTCATTAGGTTGGTATCATCAGCTATTTACTATTTTTGACTCATTTTATTCTATCATGGTGCCCTTCACAATCCATTTATATGTTAAAGTGTATGATACATCATGTATGTGGTGCTCGGTAAAGTAAGGCCCGGGCGCCGGTCGTGCCTCTCTACTTTGGGGCGTGACAAACTTGGTATCAGAGAAGGTTTGTCCTATGGAGTCTACAAGTCGTGTCTAGTAGTCTTATTTATGGGTGTGTTATGAACCACACTTATACACGGGAGGCTACGGGCATTTTGGATGGTTTCCTCTTCTTTATGATCTAGAATCATTCTATAGAACTGAGCTGTAAAAGTTATATTCTTGATCCTTATCGTGTTTATGAGTACTGAAATGCCTACTAAAAGAATGCAATCAGCAGGTAAAGGGATTGATAGGACTGCGGGAGAGGATACCAGTCAGGTGCCACCAGCTAATATAGTACATGGTGAGTCCAAAAGTTAGACTTCATCTCGGATTTCTCGAACTCTGCCAGCCCAGAAGAGTTGAGAAGGGTTGGGGTACTTCCAAATTCTTTACCTAGTTCCCCTGCTGATATGCATAGTACAATACATTTGTTGACTTAGACAGTGGCTGCTCAAGCCTAATGTCAGAATGTTGGAGTTGGAGCTGCTAAGAGGGAAGTAGTTCTAGGGTCTGGGTTTTCATCAACCTGGATCCTCTAGTGTTTACAGGATCTGATCCAAAAGAGGACCCGCAGAACTTTATATATCAGGTGCATCAGACCTTGCGGGTAATGTATGATACATATACGGAGGCAGTAGAGTTAGCGTCCTATAGATTATGGGATGTTTCTTTCTTATGGTATGAGTCTTAGGAATGATCTAGAGAATCGACTGCACCTCCAGTGGTATGGAAAGAGTTCTCAGAGGCCTTTCTACATTACTATCTTTTGGTAGAGCTACGACGAGCTAGAGTTGATAAGTTTCTAAACCCCGAGCAGGGTAATATGAGTGTGCGGGAGTACAACCACCAGTTTGACTCCTTGGTTAGGTATGCTCATTCGATTGTAGCTAAAATGAGTGATCAGCTACACCGGTTTGGGCATAGTTTGAGGCCGCATTTGATTAATGAGTGCATGACTACCTCATTGCACCCAAACTTGGATATTGCATGTATGCAGGCATATGCTCAGGGTTTAGAGGAGCGCAAACAACAACAACAATGAGTAGAGCGTGATAGGAATTCTAGTAAGAGGGCAATATCTTCAAGTTCTTATAGGGATTCTCGAGGTGGTTTTAAGCCACAGTTTGCTAGGTGTCCAGCCTATCCATTGGCTAGTGCACCATCACAGTTTTCAGGGCTGAGGTATGATCGATTTGCTCATTCTGGACCTAGTCAGAGTTCTTCAGCATCAGGGTCTCAGTATAGAGGGGATTCTAGCCAGATGAGGCCGCATTTACCTTTATGTGTTTAGTGTTGTGAGGTCCATCAATGGTCATGTCGTCGAGGATCTGATGTTTGCTATTCTTGTGGATATCCTGGTCACATTATGAAAGATTGTCCGATGAGAAGTGGTGGTGGTATGGCTCAGCCAACTTGATCTATGGCAGCATCTTCATTTTTAGGGCGCCATTTAGGGCACGATCCTTAAGCACTAGTAGGAAGAGGTAGAGGTAGGGGAGGAGAATCAATCTTATATGGTAATTAGATTCACATTTATGCTTTGATGGGTCGACAAGACCTAGAGTCTTTACCTGACATCATCACAAGTATATTATTCATCTCTTCACATAATGTTTATACACTGATTAATATTGGTTCTACTTTATCATATGTCACTCCTCTTATTGCTAGTAAGTTTGGTATGGAACCCGAGTTATTACGTAAACCCTTTAAGGTATCCACGCCAGTGGGTAAGCCAGTTGTTGCTAGGAGAGCCTATCTAAAGTGTGTGGTAATTGTTTGTAATTTTAAGACCCTAACAGACTTAGTGGAGTTAGATATGGTTGATTTTGATATTATTATGGGAATGGATTGGCTAGCATCATGTTACTCTAGTGTTGATTGCTATACGAATATTGTTAGATTTCAGTTTCCATGTGAACCAGTTCTATAATGGAAAGGTAATGCTACAATGCCTAAAGGCAATTTTATATCCTATCTCATGGTAAGGAAGATGATCTCTGGGAGATGTATATACCACTTTGTACGAGTCATAGATATTGAGGTTGAACCACCTACTATTCAGTCATTTTCGATGGTTAATGAGTTTCTGAAAGTATTCCCAGATGAGCTCGCACGTCTTTTTCCTGAAAGGGAAATTGAGTTCGGCTTAGATGTGTTTCCACACACTCAACCGATATTTATTCCTCCATATAGAATGGCTCCAGCTGAATTGAAAGAATTGAAGGAGAATTGAAAGATTTGCTAGAGAAAGGGTTCATTGGGCCTAGTTTATCACCTTGGGGTGCACTAGTTTGTTTGTACGGAAGAAAGATGGTTCATTACAAATGTGTATCGATTATAGGTAGCTGAATGAGCTTACTATAAAGAATAACCCCCTTCCCTGAATAGATGATTTTTTGATCAATTTCAATGTTCCAAATGCTTCTCAAAGATTGACTTAAGGTTGCAGTACCGTCAGTTGAGAGTAAAAGAGACAGACATTTCGAAAATAGCTTTTAGAACGAGGTATGGGAACTTTGAGTTTCTCGTAATGTGATTTGGGCTAACGAATGCCCTGGCATCATTTATGGATCTACTTAATAGCGTGTTTCACCCATTTTTTTTATGTATTTCTTATCGTGTTTATAGATGACATTCTGATTTATTCTCGCTCGGAGGCTGTAGGCGGATCATTTGTGAATTGTATTGCAGATGCTTCATATTCATGAGTTGTGCGCTAAGTTTTCTAAATGTGAATTATGGTTGTGTTTAGTGGCATTTCTTGGCCATGTAGTGTCGGCTAAGGGCATTAGAGTTGATACTCAAAAGATAGAAGCAGTAAAGAATTGGCCAAGGCCCACAACTCTATCAGAGGTCCATCATTTCTTAGGCTTATATGGCTATTACAGAAGGTTTGTACAATGGTTTTCTTCCATATCAGCCCCTATGACAAAATTAACGCATAAAGCTAGTAAGTTTCAATGGTCAGACACTTGCGAGAAGAGCTTCCAAGAGTTGAAGGATTGATTAACGTCGGCACCAATTCTTACTCTTCCAGAGGGTACATAGGGTTATGCGGTGTATTATGATGCATCGGAGATAAGCTTGGGATGTGTATTCCTTAAAGAGCTGGTTGTAGTGGTTTATTCCTTAAAGATTTAGTGGCATTACTTGTATGGTGTTCATGTAGACATCTTCACGGATCATAAGAGTCTCTAATACATATATAAGGAAAGGGAGCTAAACTTGAGACAACGAAGATGGTTGGAATTGCTAAAGGATTATGATGTGGATATCATATCACCCAGGTAAGGCTAACGTTGTAACGGATGCGCTTAGTCGCAAGTCTATGGATAATATGGCACATGTGCGGGCTGAGAAGAAAGAGTTGATTAAAGAACTTCATTAGCTAGTTAGTTTGGGGGTCCGAGTGTCAGATTCGGATGATGGTTGTCTAATGATTCAGAATGCAGCAGACTCTTCCCTTGTAGCGGAAGTTAAGGAGTGTTAGTGGAAAGATCCCGTTTTAGGGAAATTTGTGAAGGTGTTAAGCAAAATAAGACCACAACCTTTGAGCTTTATAAGAATGGATTCCTCAAGTACTAGGGCTATTTGTGCATTCCCAATGTAGCAGGACTATGGGACAAGATTATGAAAGAGGTCCATTGCTCGGGATATTCTATTCATCCCGGATCTACTAATATGTACCATAACATTAAGGGAATGTATTGATAGAACTATATGAAGAAGAGAATTGCACAATTCATAGCCCAATGTCCTAATTGTCAATAGGTAAAGATAGAGCACCAAAAGCCCACTGGATTGACTTAGAACATTGAGATCCCGGTGTGGAAATTGGAGATGATTAACATAGATTTCATTACAGGTTTACCTTGCTCTCATAGTAAGTTTGATTCTATTTGGGTGATTTTGGATATGCTGACTAAATCAGCCCACTTCTTACTAGTTAGAACTACCTACACGGCCGAGGACTACGCAAAGTTATACATAAGGGAGAGTGTTCGCCTTCATGGTGTCCCTATTTCTATTATATCATATGGAGGTGCTTAGTTCACATCTAACTTCTGGAGATTATTTCAAAAAGGATTGGGCACTCAAGTTAATCATAGCATAACTTTCCACCCTCAAACAGATGGGCATGCCAAACGTACGATTCAGATGCTCGAATATATGTTACGAGCTTGGGCGTTAGACTTCAAAGGAAATTGGGATGATCATCTACCTCTTATTGAGTTTGCATACAATAATAGTTACCATGCTAGCATCAAAATGGCTCTGTATGTGGCTTCGTATGGGCAGAGAAGTAGATTTCCTATCGGGTGGTTCAAGGTAGGTAAATCTAAATTGTTCGGACCTGATTTGGTGCATCAAGAGGTAGAGAAAGTGAGGCTCATTCAGGAGCGACTGTTGACCGCTCAGAGTCATTAGAAGTCATATTCAGATGTACGACGATGGGACTTAAATTTTCAGGTTAATGATTGGGTCTTCTTGAAGATTTCTCCTATGAAGGGTGTCATGAGATTTGGGAATAAAGGAAAGCTCAGCCCGAGGTACATTGGGCCATATCGTATAATCCAGTGGATAGGGCAAGTGGCTAATGCGCTAGACATGCCTCCGGAGTTAGAGTTTGTTCATCTAGTCTTACATGTTTCTATGTTAAGGAAATGTGTAGGGGATCCCTATCTAATTGTGCCAATTGATGATTTTTAATAGTTACAAATGACTTATTGTATGAAGAGGTTCCTATTGCTATCCTAGATCGTCAAGTCTGCAAGTTAAGGACTAAAGAAGTAGCCTCCGTGAAAGTTCTATGGCGAAATAAGAATGTAGAAAAAATGACATGGGAGGTGGAAGAGGATATGAAACAAAAGTATCCTTACATTTTTCAGGCCAACACCAAGGTTTCGAGAGAATCATAAGTTGAGTTCTATTTTAGATTATTATATTTGATGTTCCACGACTGCGTGAGGTCCGATATTATGTATGTTGCAATGTATGGCCTTATGAGGCAAGTTTGGATATCTTTTGCATGCCTACAGGGGTGTAGATGGTCCCTTTTATAGGAGAGACTGTAAAAAAAATTATAAAGACATAAGGCTTGTTTGTATAATGTATACGCCCCCACATTCGAGGACGAATGTTTCTAAAGGGGAAAGGATATTACACCTATACTTTATACATCATTGTCATAATAAGATATCTAACGTGAGTTCAGAAATGATGATAACGCTCTAACAAGGTTAAGGAAGGTTTATCGGAGTCTTAAGTGAGTTAGGGTGAATGAGACTTGGAAGACAAACGGGATATTGGATACATAAAATTGAGATGCTTGATTACCGTCCTACTTATTTGAGATACTTGCTTACCCGTCCTACTAGCTTGATCTACTTAACACACGTTGTGATTATTAACGAGGATGAGGCACGTGTCTAAGTGAATGAGGAAAGCATGTGACACCTATTAAATTAAGCAACCAGGTAACAAGTAGGTGTGTCACCTACTTGCTAAAAGGAAAGGCTCAAATTAAGCCACCCAAAGGGGCATGTGTAGCTCGACCAAGAGGACCCCTTAAAGGGTAGATGAACCTCATAATTATCTCATTTCATTCAGCAAACTTCACTCCCAAAGAAAGCCAAGGAAGCTCTCTCCACAAGATGGTCATTTCATAACCCTAAGAGGCCTCAAGTGATTTCCTTTCCTTTTCAAGTTTCAATTGGAAGAGAAACTCCATCTAAACTAGTCTTCCTCAAATCTTTAAGAATCTGCAAGTAATCATCTTGTTCTTCAATTCAAGTTTAAAGATTTCTTGAATAATTCAAGTGAAGGAAATTTATTCTCATCCAAGGTAAGCTACTGCCATGTTTCTGCCTCTTGTAGTGCTTGAATTAGATTAAGGAATCCTCTTCTTCATGTGTTTTGAGCTTATTGGAATGTTAACTAAGTTATAGAGGTAAGAACTTATGAAGATATGGCCTGAAATCGATTCTAAGTTGTTGTAACTTGTTGGATTGTTAGGAGGTCATTTATGTAGTATGTTATGGCTGAAAATAAGTAGGAATAACCTAAGAATGTCATGGTTATCATTCTTGAATTGTATTCTAAAAAATGGAATTATAAAAGGAGTTAATTACTAGTTATAAACCGAGCTTTCTACTCGACGTATCATTGTGTTGATTGGGATGTTTGTATAACTATTAGTTGTTATTTGGAAAAGGTTGTTAAGATGTTGTTCTGTGTGAGTTATTTTAATGAGCTTTGTGAGATATGTTTTGGCTAGTTATTCATACAGTAGCTCAGCTATGTTGTTGTTGACGTTGTCCTTGTTGTTTTTTATTATGTTTTGAATTGGAGGGAAATGAAGGTTATGGGGGAAATGTTGCCCAATTTCTCTTAATTGAGCTGCTAGCTTAGAAATATGTTTTAAGTCCTTTCATCGCTTAACCATAGGTTATAGTCTTTAATGTAAATTGAAGTGCTACGGGAAGTTATACGCTGAGTCATTAAATAAACGATAAAGGAATGTGAAGGCTATCATTTCCTTCTTCTGGCATGACCCAAATATAAATGAAATATTTATGAACATCCCTCTAAAATGATTCTATTCATGTTAGTTAAAGATGTACATATTCTCCATTATTTTGAAATGTTTATTGATTCATGTATAAATCTTATCTTACTGATTCATGTTGAAAGGTAGAATGACATGTTAAGCTCCATAACGATAGTCGGAGGTGTAATGACCTTATATCACTCTGACGATTTCAGGATGTATACTATGTCTCTCATGCATATAGTTTTCATGACGGCGTTATACACGCAATATATATATATATATATATAATGCACCACTGATCAGTTTGTTACTATTATGATGATGATGATGTTGCCCACAATGGCTTATGGCGTTATATACGCACATGATTCATGATAGTGTTATATGTGTATATATTGTATTGCATATCATGGCCCTCAGTGGCAAATATGAGTTACAAATTGATCCTTCTTGACTATCTTTTACATTCATGTCTTACTTATGCTCTTATGCTTTCCATATTTAGTATATTATTCATACTAACGTCCCTTTACTGGTGACTCTGCGTTCATGCCAGCAGGTTTAGGTAGACGTCTTGATGAGCCTTCACATTAGGTTTATTGTTAATCTTGGGTTGGTGCACTCATCTTCTTCTGGAGTTGCTATTGAGTTTTGGTATGCTTTTATGTAAATATTTTGTGTATGGCAAGGTCATATCCCAGTCTCATGATGATGATGTTACCCCTAGAGGCTTCTAAACATTTTTCATATATGTAGATGTCATGTATAGTCTTGTCGACATATGTTTTGATGTATAGATGTCATGTATGTCTTTGTTGGACCTTCTCATGTATATGTATATGTTCATTAGGTTGGTATCATCGGCTATTTATTGTTTTTGACTCATTTCAGTCTATCATGGTGGCCTTGACAGCCTATTTATATGTTAATGTATATGATACGTCATGTATGTGGTGGTCGGTAAAGTAAGGCCTGGGCACCGGTCGTGCCCCTCCGGTTTGGGGCGTGACAATATCGCTCGCATTCAAGCTTATTCATAGATTGAGAGCATGATAGGGGCCAGCATAATAGGGCTCCGTTAGCTGGTGATATAGGAGAATTCAGAGGTGGGTTCAGGCAACAGTTTCCTAGATGCATATCATATTCGGCAACTAGTGCACAGCTATAGTTTCAGGGCCAACTTCATGATTGGCCCACTTATTCTGGTCAGGGTTAGAGTCCTCGAGCGTCAAGCCCGTAGTATATAGAAGATTCGAGCTAGATGAGGTTGCATTTACCTCAATGCGATCAGTGTGGTAAGGCCCATCCAGGATAGTGCCTTCGAGGGTCATATATATGTTATTCTTGTGTTTATCCAAGGCATATTGATAGAGAGTGCCCGATAAGATGAGGAGGTGGTATGGCACATTGGACAATAAATGTAGTTGTTTCTTTTTCATCTATATGCCCCTTTGGGAAGGGTACACAAATGTTGGTTGGTAGAGGTAGGGGAAGAGGTGGAGAGCCTAGGTCAAGCGGTCATTAGAACCGCATTTATGCATTGTTAGGTCGAAACGACCTAGAGTCATCTCCTAATGTGGTGATAGGTATATTATCCGTCTTTTCCTTTGATGTGTACGCATTGATAGATCCAGGTTCTACACTGTCGTATGTTACTTCTTTTGTTGTTGGTAAGTTTGGTAAAGAACTAAAATTATTGAGTAAGTCATTCGAAGTGTCCATGGTAGTTGGCGAGCCTATAATTGTTAGGCGAGTATATTGGGATTGTGATGTAATGATTTATGATCGTCATTCTCTAGTTGATCTCAATGAATTATAGATGGTTGATTTTTACGTCATTATAGGTATGGATTGGTTACCTTCATGTTATGTTAACGTAGATTGTTGGACGAAAGTTGTTCGTTTCAATTAGCCAGGCGAACCCGTCATTGAATGGAAGGGTAATGCAGCAGCACCTAAATGGAGGTTTATTTCCTACCTTAAACTCCAAAAAATGATTTCAAAAGGGTATATCTATCATTTAGTACAAGTGCATAATGTAGAAGCAAAATCTCCAACTCTTCAGTTTGTGCCTACTATTAATAAATTTACTTACGTATTCCCTGATGAACTTTCGGGTATTCCTCCTGAAAAGGAGATCGACTTTTCTATCGATGTACTTCCAGATACCCAACCTATATTTATTCCTTCGTAACAAATGGCCCCTGCTGAGTTGAAGGAATTGAAGGCACAACTAAAGGATCTGCTGGAAAATGGCTTTATTAGACCCAGTACTTCCCCGTGGGGTGCACCAGTGTTATTCGTTCAGAAGAAAGACGGTTCATTGAGAATGTGTATTGACTACCGTTAGTTGAATAAGGTCACTATCAAGAATAAATATTCGCTCCCCAAGATTAACGACTTATTTAATCAGTTATAGGGTGCTATGCATTTCTCGAAGATTGATCTTAGATCTGAAAACCATCAGTTGAGAGTTAAGGAGAAGGATATTCTGAAGACCACTTTCAGGACCAGATATAGACACTTTGAATCCCTTGTATGTCCTTCGGTCTCACTAATGCACCAGTGGACTTTATGGATCTGATGAATCGTGTGTTCAAACCAATTTTTGATATCTTTGTAATTGTATTTATAGATGATATTCTAGTATTTTCTTGATCTGAAGCGAAGCATGCAGACCATTTGCGCATAGTATTGCAGACACTATAAGATCGTAAGTTATATGCTAAATTTTCTAAATGTGAGTTCTGGTTGAATTCAGTGGCTTTCCTTGAGAATATTGTATCGGACGAGGGTATTAAAGTCGATAGCCAAAAGATAGATGCTATAAAGAATTGGTCAAGGCCCACAACTCCTATGGAGGTATGTAGTTTCTTGGGCTTGGCGAGTTATTATCGGAGGTTTGTCAAGACTTTTTCTTCTATTGTTGCTCCATTGACGAAGTTAACTCATAAAGCAGCTAAGTTTCAGTGGTTGATTCTTGTGAAAATGGTTTTCAAGAATTGAAAAGCAGTTTGATGTCAGCACTTGTATTGGTAATTTTATAAGGTTCAGAAGGTTATGTCATGTATTGTGATGCTTCTAGAGTTGGCTTAGGCTTTGTTTTAATGAAGAACGGTAAGGTCATTGCATATGCTTTAAGATAGTTGAGGAAGCACGAGCAAAATTATCCGACCCACGACCTTGAGCTGGCAGTTGTGATATTTGCTTTGAAAATATGGTGTCATTATCTTTATGGAGTTCATGTTGATATATAGACTGATCATAAGAGTCCATAATATATATTTAGGCAGAAAGAGTTGAATATGAGGCAGTGAAGGTGGCTCGAGTTGCTGAAAGATTATGATGTGGATATCTTGTACCACCTTGGTAAGGCAAATGTGGTGGCCGATGCATTAAGTCACAAATTTATGTGTAGCTTGAAGCATCTTGAAGCTAACAAATTGGAAATGGCTAGAGATCAATGTCAGATAGCCAGCCTCAATATGTGGCTGCTTGACACTGATGACGGAAGGACTATAGTTCAAAATAATGCAAATTCATCCTTGGAAGCTGAGGTAAAAGAGAGATAGTTCGACGATCTTGTAACACCTCGTACCTTCAAACTAAGCCTTGTTCATGATCTAGGGGTTCAGGATACCAAAATGGGGAGTTTAAAGTTAAAAAACAGTTTTAGTTCTGCAGACCTAATTTTACGATGGATTATACAGATTGTAGAATTTGTTACAGTCCGTCAAAATGAATCGTAGATCTTGTTTTTGAAATTGATGGAACTTTGTAGATTTTACAAACCTCAACTTTTACAGATCACTGGAAATTTTTATTTTTGAAAGACGGTCTGATTATACAGATCGTACAATACTATATGGTCCAGACCCAGACCGTAGAAAATTCAACGGTCCATCGAATTTGACCGTAAAACCCCCGACGCAACAAATAGTATAAATACGCACACTTAGTTCCAAAATCAGTTTTCTTATTTCTCCAAGCCCTGGAACAAAGTTCTCTCCTCCCATCACCCTCATAACTCAAGGTAAGTCCTTTTCATGTATTTCCACACGATTCTAATCAAGTATAATCAATTCCTAATTAGAATTCATTGTTTCTAACCTATGGTTTTAAAAAAAACAACTCAAGGAATTAAGGTGCAAGTTTTGGATTCCTTCTTCCAAGTTCATACCTTTAATACAAGTATTGGAGCGATTAAGGTATGTATAGCTCTATCCACGTGTGGTAATATCCATGTTCTTCCCCACGCCACGTTATTCCATGAAACCATGAAATTCCATAACGTAGGGTTTTATTCTAATATCATGATACCCTTACTATATATAACATTATGTCATATCTCTATTACAATTTTTCAATTGTATTCATGATTGGTTATTATGATTGTCATGAACATGTCCGTAATCCATGAACACGTGTTTGAATTCCATGAGTGCTTAATTATCAAGTCATGAATCATTATTACTTAACTTATGAAAATATACATGTTTTCTCACAAGTTATACTATGTATCTTTTTTTATGTTAAATTATCACAGATTATGTTTACAAATTATATTTATGAAATCCATGGGCTTACAAACCAACTATTTTCAAGAACATGTTTTGGGAGTTGCATAGATTACCGAGAAGGCTCTAGTAGCCTGAAACGACGTATGTCAGTGTAGGATAAGGGTCTCTCTTCCCAGAGGACAATACTTTCAGATTACTGAAAGGATCCTTTCATGTCATGTTCATGTCTCATACCCCATCAAGGTATGGGAGCGCCCTGCTAGTCGGGCTAGGTACCAGACTCCACATACCCACATGGTGATTTCATATTATCAGTTATACTACTGCTCTCCCAACATATATACAGATATATAGTTTATATATTTGACACATGTTATTTTATTCATGTTCATGTTCATGTCTCATCACTGGGTATGTTGTTATTGCTGTATGTTCATGTCTTTGTTTCAGTTTCATGTTCACATTATTTCATGTGCCTGTTTATTATTTTAGTTGCTTTACATACAGTATAATTCAAATGTACTAACGTCCCTTTACACGGGGCCTGCACTTCAAGGTGCAGGTACTAACTTTCAAGATGACGGATCTACTTATTAGGATTGCTTTGGTATCAGCTTTTTGGTGAGTCCCGTCTCATTCAGGGTGTCAGCCTGTTATTTTCATGATTATGTTTTATAGTAGAGGTATTCCAGGGCCTTGTCCTGGTAAACAGTTTTGCAGACTCATATTTCAGATGTTTCATACTCTAGTCTAGTTGTATGGCATGACATTACTATTTTCAGACTCATTATGTTTTCAGATATTTCCGCTATGATATTTCAGACTATTTCAGTATACAATTTTACATGTTTCATTATCATAATTATTGCACGTTTTTATGCTCATGTTGATTGAGCAAGCTATGTGGTTCGCTCGGTCACATGCCGTCAAGAACCGAGTGCCATATTTCACCTATCCCATGGTTCAGGGCATTACAAAACTTGGTATCATATCCTAAGCTTAAGTGTCTTAGGGAGTCTATAAAACTATGTCCAGTGGAAATACTTTTATATATGTGAGGGCCCCAGACATGTAAACAATTGACCACTAAGACATCTAGGATTGTCTCACTTCTTTCATACTCTAAATTGTACAGCTAGAGCTATAGCTTCAGGACATCATTCTAACTAGTGCGAATTACATATTTCAGAAAATGTCTGCCAAAAGTAAATTAGCTACAAGCAAGAGGGTTGCTACTAATGCTGCTCGTGAGGAAGATACTCAGGCCCATGGAGCCAATTCGGGTACATCACCTCCACCCGATACTACAGAGCCTGCGGGGATTCTAGTTCTACTACTCAGTTCCACTGACTCAGATGTTGGGGGAGATATTCAGTTGCTCACCCAAATTATGGTTGCTCAAGTTCAACGTCAGGGAACGACTCCAAGTATGGTAACTAATGGGGAGTCATCCATTTTTAGGACTCGGGAGTTTCTGCGTATAGACCCTCCGATATTCACAGGGTCTACCAAGACAGTGGATGCACATAATTTTCTTGATGTGCTTCAGAAAATCTTTCGTGTTATGCATGTTACTAAGTTAGAGGCAGTAGAGTTGGGAGCTTATTAGTTGTATAATGTTGCAGATATTTGGTATAAGTCATGGGAGCAGTCTCGCATGGAAGATGCATCTCCAGTTACTTGGGATGAATTTGTTGATGCTTTTATTGAGCACGTTTTGCTAGTAGAGGTCAATGAGGCAATGGTTGTAGAATTTGAGAAGCCCAAGCAAAATGCAGGAGTGTGCAAAGTACTATCATCACTTTGTTTCTCTGGCAAAGTATGCTCCACATATGATTCAAACATGAGGGCAAGATTTAGGCATTTTGTGTATGGTCTTGATCACCATTTGTTTGATGGTTATAATATTTCTACTCAGAATAAGAAAATGACCATTATAAAGATGGTTTCTTTTGTTCATGGTAATGAGAGCAGAATGAAGAAAGAGGAAGCATTTCAGAAGGAGAAAAACAAGGAAATCAATAAGAGGGAACTTCAGTCATGGGGTAGGTAGAGGCAAATAGTTCTTCAAAAATAGGTCATCAGGACCTGCTCCATCTTTAGCCAGTGCCCCAGCCCCAAAGTTCAGGAATGATAATAAGAGGGAGAACTTCAGAGCATTAGGCTCTCAGTCACAAGACAGTGTGGGTCAAAGTTCTTTCAGTAATCTAGTTTGTGCTAAGTGTGGTAAGAGGCACTTAGGAGAGTGTCAGTTTGGCATGATTATCTGTTATGGTTGTGGTCAGCAGGGTCACTTTCAGTTAGACTACCCATCAGCAAGGTAGGGTACATAAGGAAATGTAGCCCAGTCCACAAACTCAACAGTTCCTCGAAATTCTCAAGCCCAATCAGGGCGTAGTCCAGCTAAGTTCGGTAATATAGGTGGAGGTCCAAACTTCTTGTATACATTAACAGGTCGACAAGATATAGAGGCCCATGCAGATGTGGTCACAAGTATATTAACCATTTTCATTTTCGACATTTACACCCTTATGGATCCTGGATCCACTCTATCATATGTAACTCTTTCATTTCTAAGAAATTTGGGATAGAACTAGAAAAGTTGCATGAGCCCTTTGAAGTATCCACCCTAGTTGGGATATAACCATCATATTAGACCAAGTGTCTCACTATGGGGTACACCAGTCTTGTTTGTTTGAAAGAAAGATGGATCTTTGCGTATGTGTGTTGACTATCGCCAGTTGAACAACGTCACCATTAATAACAAGTATCCTCTTCTTAGATTCAATGATTTATTTGATCAACTTTAGGGTGCTCAGTGTTATTTCAAGATTGACCTCAGATCAGGGTACTATCAGCTTATGGTTAAGGAAGTCAACATTCTGAAAACCACCTTCAGAACTCGTTATGTTCATTTCAAATTTTGTGTTATGTCGTTCGGATTAAAAAATGCTCTAGTTGATTTCATGGATCATATGAACATGGTCTTCAAGCCATATCTTGACCTTTTTGTCATTATCTTCATCGATGATATTCTGGTTTATTCTCGTAGTGAGGCTGATCATGCATAAAAACTCATAATAGTGTTGCGGACACTTCAGGACTGCAAGCTCTATGAGAAATTTTTCAAGTGTGAATTTTGGCTAGAGTCAGTGGCATTCTTATGCCATGTGATTTTAGGAGAAGGCGTCCAGGTTGATTTTCATAAAGTAGATATTGTAAGGAATTGGCCTAGACCCACTTCAACTATATATATACAGAGTTTCTTGAGTCTGGCAATCTATTGTAGACGATTCATAGAACGTTTGTCTTCAATCTCAGCTCTATTGACTAGATTGACTCAGAAGTGAGTCAAATTTCAGTGGTCAGATGCTTGTGAGTGTAGTTTCAAAGAATTGAAAATGAGACTGCCTTCTGCTCTAGTGTTAACATTGCCAGAGGGAACTGAGGGGTTTGTTGTATAATGTGATATTTCAGGAGTTGGTCTTGGGTGTGTTTTAATGAAGCATGGTAAGGTTATATCTTATGCATCCAAACAGTTTAAGCATCATGAAAAGAATTATCTGACTCATGACTTAGAATTGTCAGTCATGATTTTTTCACTCAAGATATGGTATTATTATTTGTATGGAGTTCACATTGACATTTTCATAGATCACAAGAGCCTTCAATATATTTCAAGCAGCGGGGGTTGAATCTTAGCAGAGGAGATGGCTCGAATTGATAAAGGATTATGATGTAGATGGTCTCTACCATCTAGGGAAAATGAATGTGGTAGCCAATGCTCTTAGTCGGTGATCCATAGGGAGTTTAACTCATGTTGAGAAAGATAAGAGAACAATGATGAATGAGATCCACTGACTAGCTAGTCTAGGAGTTCGACTCATGGACTCCAAAGATAGTGGTATGGTTATCCAAAACAAGTCTGAATCTTCCTTAGTAGCCAATGTGAAGGAGAAGTAATTTAATGATCCCTATTTTTTTGCTACTGAAAGAGGGGATTCACAAGCATAAGACTACGACTTTTGAACAAAGGGGAGATGACGGTACCTTGAGGTACCGAGGTAGGTTATGTGTACCAGATGTAGACAGACTCAGAGAGAGAATCATGGTAGAAGCGCATAATTCCAGATATTCTATTCACCTAGGTTCTATGAAAATGTATCATGATCTTAAGGAGATTCATTGGTAGAACGATATGAAGAGGAACATGGCAGATTTCATAGCCAAGTGTCTAAATTGTCAGCAAGTAAATGCCGAGCAATAGAGGCCTGGTGGGTTGGCTCAGAATATTGATATTCCTGTCTGGAAATAGGAGATGATAAAATAGACTTCATAACAGGTCTACCTCGCTCATCCCGAAGTCATGATTCGTTGGAATCTTCCGGGTCTATCTGCTCTTCAATACCTTTGCCTCAACTGGGATTTCGAACCGGTACCAAAAAGTGATTCTTGCATGATCGAATGAAAGGAGAACTATAGGCAATCCTTCACAACGAGTGGAAATGGTGTTTTTCTCTCTCCTCTGATGAGGATTTCATTTGTCCCCTTGTCCATAGGGACCTCGTGGCATACAACTGAAACGACTATGGCCTTGGCGAATGACTTGCCACGCTTTCTGGGCTTGACTCTTGTGGGATAGGATGTGCTCAGCCGCCTCCAACTCTTTATGTGGGTCAAACAACTTCCTTAAGTTAGAAGACATCATATTGATCTCTACCGCTCCCGCAAACGGTGATGTCTCGATTCCCATTGAGATTTGTATATAACTTTGTATGACTTTTCTCTTCTATTTTTTTGTATTTCCTCCCTTTCCTTTTCTATTTGTATTTATTTATCATTGCTTCCATTGAATTACGTGTTCTATCTTTGTGATTCAAAGCTTTCTCTTACTGAATCAACCCACTTCTTGCCAAACCTGACGACAGATTCAACAGAGGATTATGCTAAGTTGTATATCCAAGAAATTGTCAGGCTTCATGGGACCCCAGTATCCATTATTTTAGATCTTGGTGCTCAGTTCACAATATATTTTTTGAAAAAATTCGGTACGAAGGTAAATCTCAGCATAACTTTTCATCCTTAAATAGATGGCTAGGCAGAACGTACTATTCAGGCTCTTAAGGATATATTGAGGGCATGTGTTCTTGATTTTAAAGGTAATTGGGATGATCATTTGCCTCTCATTGAGTTTGTTTATAATAACAGTTGTCATGCTAGTATCCAGATAGAACTGTTCGAAGCTATGTATAAGCAAAGGTGTAGATCAGCAAATGGTTGATTCAAAGTTGGTGAAACAGAGTTGTTAGGACCAGACTTGGTCCATCAAGTTATGGAAAAAGTCAAGCTGATTCAGGAGCATTTGAAAACCGCTCAGAGTCATCAAAAGTCCTTTTTCGGATGTGAGGCATAGAGATTTGGAGTTTCAAGTTGATGATTGGATATTTTTGAAAATTTCACCTATGAAAGATGTCATGAGATTTGAAAGAAAGGGAAGCTCAGTCCCAGATATATCGGACCCTAAAGGATTTTGAGGAAAGTTGGCCAAGTGGCTTATGAACTTGAATTGCCACAAGATTTAGTTGTTGTGCATCAAGTGTTTCATGTATCCATATTGAGGAAGTGTGTGGGAGACCCCTCATTGGTTGTCCCTATAGAATCCATTATAGTTAAGGATGGTTTGCCCTATGAGGAGACCTATATGGCTATTTTGGATCATCAAATTCGAAAGTTGATAATTAAGGAAGTTTCCTAAGTGAAATTGTTATGGAGGAGTCCGAATTTTGAGGAGGCTATATGGGAATTCGAAGAAGACATGAAGTCCAGATATCTGTACTTATTTGAGGAGCAAGTAGAAAATGAACAAGGTAAATGCCTTCAGCATTCATGTCATGTCCTTTGCGTATCCATGTCTCATGTTTTACGTTCATGTATTCAATACTCATGTCCCATGTCCCCATGTTCATTTTTTTATGTAATCACGTTAGTTCAGTTCCTATGTTCCATGTCATGTTTCTTCATGTTCATGTACTCATGCTATGTCTAGTCTTGTTCTTAACCATGACTCATCATTCGAGGAAGAATGATCCCAATAAAAAGATATTGTAACACCCCGTACCTTCAAACTAAGCCTTGTTCATCATCCAGGGGTTTAGGAAACCAAAATGGGGAGTTTAAAGTTGAAAACCTATTTCAGTTATGTAGACCCAATATTATGCTGGATTATACGGATCGCAGAATTTGGTACGGTCCGTCAAAATGAATCGTAGATCCTATTTTGGAAATTGACAGAACTTTGTAGATTTCACGGATCGTAGAATATTATATGGTATGTCCTGTATTACTGTCTTAGTCCCTCAGTTTTTATAGATTACTAGGAATTTTTATTTTTGAAAGACGGTCTGATTATACAGACCGTACAATATTATACAGTCCAGACCCAGACCGTAGAAAATTCAACGGTCCGTCGAGTTTGACCGTAAATCCCCGACGCAGGAAAAAATATAACTATGTAGACTTAGTTCCAAAATCAGTTTTCTCATCATCCTCATAACTCAAGGTAAGTCCTTTCCATGTATTTTTCACGTGATTCTAATCAAGTATAATCAATTCCTAAGTAGAATTCATTGTATCTAACCTAGGGTTTTAAGGAAAACCCAACTCAAGGAATTAAGGTGCAAGTTTTGGATTCCTTCTTCCAAGTTCAGACCTTTAATACAAGAATTAGAGTGAGTACGATGTGTAGAGCTCTATCCATATGTGAAAATATCCATGTTCTTCCCCACTCCAGGTTATTCCATGAAACCATAAAATTCCATAACGTAGGGTTTTATTCTAATATCATGATAGCGCTAACTATATATAACATTATGTCATGTATCTATTAGAATTCATCAATTGTATTCATGATGGTTCATTATGATTGTCATGAACATGTCAGTAATCCATGAATGCATGTTTGAATTCCATGAGTTCTTAATTATCAAGTCATGAATCATTATTACTTAACTTATGAAATTATACATATTTTCTCACAAGTTATACTATGTATCTATGTTCATGTTAAATTATCACAGATTATGATTACAAGAATTTATGAAATACATGGGCTTACAAGCGAACTATTTTCAAGTACATATTTTTGGAGTTGCATAGATTACCAAAAAGTCACTAGTAGCCTGAAACTATGTATTCCAGTGTAGGATAAGGGTCGCTCCACCCAGAGGACGATACCTTCAAATTACTGATTGGATCTTTTCATGTCTCATAGGCTGGCAAGGTATGGGAGCGCTCTGGTGGTCGGTCCAATACCAGACTACACGTACCCACGTAGTGATTTCATGTTGTCTATTATACTACTGCTCTTCCCACATATATATAGATATACAGTTTATAGATTTTACACATGTTATTTTATTCATGTTCATGTTCATATTTCAGTTTGATATTTCTACTATTTCATGCGCCTGTTTATTCTTTCAGTTTCTTTACATATAGTATAATTCAAATGTACTAATATCCCTTTACCCGGGGTCTGCACTTCATAGTGTAGGTAATAAGTTTCAGGATGATGGATTTTCTCGTTAATATTGCTTTGGTATTAGCTATTTGGTGAGCCACAACTCATTCGGGGTGTCAGTCTATTATTTTCATGATTATGTTTTATAGTAGAGGTATGCCAGGGCCTTTTCCGGTGAACAGTTTTGCAGACTCATATTTCAGAGGTTTCATAGACTAGTAAAGTAGCATGGCATGACAGTACTATTTTCGGACTCATCATATTTTTAGATATTTCTGCTATGATACTTCAGACTACTTCAGTATACAGTTTTACATGTTTCATTATAATTATTATAGCATGTTTTTTATGCTCATGTTGATTCAGCAAGCCATGTGGTTCGCTCGGTCACATGTAGTCAGGCACCAAGTGTCATGTTTGCCTAGGACATGGTTTGGGGTGTTACTGATCCAGGGTTGGCCAGAGAAAGAGAATGGATTTCTTTTCAAAAATAAGTAGTTATTTGAGTTATCAGACAATGGAGTTCTTAGATACAAAGGCTGATTGTGTGTACCTGACGTTGGAGGACTCCGAGGGAAAATTATGTCAGAAGTACACCTGTCCAGATATTCGATTCATCTTATCTCTACCAAGATCACCATGATCTTCAGTAGATTTATCGGTGAAATGATATAAAGAAGAATATTGTAGAACTCGTGGCTCAATGCCCACATTGTCAACAAGTTAGGTTAAACACAAGAAACTCGAAAGATCATTGAGATTCATATGGAAATGGGATGTGATTAATATGGACTTCATTACGGGGTTACCTAGTTTACATCAGAAGTTTGATTCCATTTGGGTTATTATTGACAGACTCACGAAATCAGCCCATTTTCTACCTGTCTGAACTACTTATTCGGCCAAAGATTATGTTAAACTATACGTCAGGGAGATAGTTTGGCCACATTGAGTTCTAGTTTATATTATATCCAACAGAGGTGCCTAGTTTACAGCTAACTTTCTGAGATCCTTTCAGAATGGTTTAGGTACTTAAGTTAATCTCAACACAAATTTCCATCCACAGACAGACGGACAAGCCGAGCACGTTATTCAGATGCTCGAGGATATGTTTCGAGCCTATGTCCTGGACTTTAAAATAAGTTGGGAATATCATTTAATACTTATCGAATTTGCCTATAATAACAGTTATCATTCGAGCATCAAAATGGCTCTGTATGAAGCCTTGTATGAGTAAAAGTGTAGATCTCCTATTAGCTGGTTTAAAGTCAGAGAAGTGAAGTTATTGGGGCCTTATTTTGTATAGCAAGCGGTAGAGAAGTTAATGTTGATTCAAGAGTGATTGTTGAATGCCCAGAGCCAGCCAAAGACTTACTCAGATAATCGATGTAGCGATCTAGAGTTGGTTGTTGGTGATTTGGTATTTCTGAAGGTATCTCCTAAGAAGGGCATAATGAGATTAGGCAAGAAGGGAAATCTTAGCCTCATGTATATCAGGCCATAAACGATTATCCAAATGATAGGTCGGGTATCCTATAGGCTTGAGTTACCATCAGAATTAGAGGTAGTCCATCCAGTATTTCACGTATCCATGCTACAAAAATGCATAGGCGATCCCTCCAATATCACGCCTATAGGAGTTGTTCATGTTATAAATGATTTATCATATAAAAAGATTCCAATTTCTATTCTAGACCGTCAAGTCTGCAAGCTACGAACTAAGGAGGTAGCCTCTGTTAAAGTATTATGGAGGAATAATAATGTGGAAGAAATGATGTGGGAGGTGGAGGAAGTTATGAAATCCAGATATCCTCATTTTCAAACAACAGGTTTATATTGACATACATGCGATACGACCTTTATACTCTTATCTTACATATTAAACCTTTATCATATACCTTGTATAGGCAATGTTATTGATACTAACGTAGTAGATACAACCTAATCTTTAGGATATGATAGTTGAGGTGAGTTATGGCTAACACTTATTGATTCTGGTTAGATGGATGGTCATGTGAGGCCAAAGTCATTATTTTTTGGTTGTTTGTGGCCCTGTGTGGAATTGGATATGTGTTTTGGGCTGCTTTACAGGTTTTGGATAGTCCTGTTATAGAGAAAACTCTGCCAAAATTTCTAAAAAAATCCTTAAGAATTAAATCCTAAAGATATGTTACCCCAACATTCGAGGATGAATATTTTTAAGGGGGGAAGGATGTTACACCTTGTAATTTTACGTCTAATTGTGTTGTTAGCTTACACCGCTACCCCGAGAAGATAAGAGACCTTAAGGAAGGGTAATAATGGTTTAAAACTTGTTTATAGAAGTATCGGGATGTATAGAAGTTAAACAAATCGAATAGAATACATTTCGACAAAAATTTTCAACTTTCCAAATTGTACCCTACATTGTACATACCGTACAAAACAGTCGTACATCATGTCGGCAAAAATTTGCCAACTTCTATTTAAGTGTTTTGCTTGACCAAATTTCATATTTCTCTCATCTCTCAAACCCTATAGGTTCCTAAAACATTACATAAAGTTCTCTAATGATCCCAAGCTTGAAACAAAGATAAAATACTCAAGTTCGACATAGAGAATCCCGTGAACACCCTTAAATCATCTTCTTCTTTATTGCGACGATTTCGGAGAAGTCTTGGTGATGAAGTAATCAAAGAATTGGAGTATTCATGTGGATTTAAGGTAAGTCTCGTCCTCGTTATCTTACTCTTAGGGTTATGCATGTGTTTGAGTTAAGATTATTGGAGAATCCTTGAAGAACATGTGTTTATGAACCTTGAAGCTAGGTTTGTGATGTGGGCTGTTTTTATGTGATTTGAGTTTCTAAATGAAGTTGTAAGGATGTGGATAGAGTTGTGGTGATGATCAGGGATGGTAATGGAGATTGGTGTGATAGGATATGTAGAATTTGAGCTACAAATGATCTTGTAAAGTTACACACACAAGTTGTTCGACAAAATGTCTAAATGAACATCCTTATAAGATATGAATCAAATATTGATACAAATCATTTTTATATTGTTTATAATCATTTGTAGAGCTTACGAGGGCCCATGGAACTTAAATAGCTTCAACAACAAGGTATGTTTGGCTTACTTCTCTCTCTCATTTTTGGCATGATAATATTAATCACGGTAACTGTAACAATGTCATAATAAGAACTCTATTCCTAGTAGTTAAAGAGACATTTGTGACTTATCCCATTACTTGATTGTGTATTTATCCATCGTTCGCTAATATTACATTTCATTCTTGAGGCTATCCTCCGCTTATGGGTAAAACAACATTTATTCATATCATGTTAAAGATCTAAAGATAACAAGTTTCCTTTCTTATGGATATTAACTGAGTAAGAGGTAACATGTAGTCTACATAAGGATAATCGGGGGTGTAATGACCTTACCTCACCCCGATGAGTTGATAAGTATGCCAAGTGCTTCACATGGTCTTTATATGTATATGATATGTACTTATACTGTCCTAAGAGGCCTATGGAATTATATATACAGGTTATACAGTTATGGTACCGATGATATTTCCCACAAAGGCCTACGTTGTTTATATACGTGATATACTATATACAGGATTTTGCCCACAGAGACCTACGACATTATATACGTGATAGTATTACATATATACATGCAATTTGGTCCATTGTGACACTTACGAGTTTCAGGTGGTATTTCTTGTATCCCTTCACTTATTGTTGCCTTGATTACAATTTATTATGCCCTACATATTCAGTTCATTCTTTCGTACTTACATCCCCATTGATGGGGCGCTGTGTTTTATGCCTACATGTGTAGGTAGACAGACTGACGCACCTCCATCATAGGATTGTATAGCTTAGCAGTTGGTTATCGCACTCTTTTACTTCTGGAGTTTCCATCTAGTGAGTGCTAGGCTATATTGCTTATATATATAGTCTTTTTTGGGTATGTCGGGGCCCTGTCCCGACCTGATAATATATGATAGTACTCATAGAGGCTTGCAGGCTAATGTTCTTTCTATAGTTATTTTGTACGGCCTTTCGATTAGTAGTTGGTACTCTTGTTATGGCCTTATTTGCCCTATTATATGTATATATCTGTTGAGTTATTGTCGTATGTCATAAGTTATTCTGTTTGGGTTTCTGTCATATTGTCGTTCTGAGTCCTTGTCAGCCTACACGGTTATGTATTCAGATTATGATATACAAGTGGTATGCTCGGGTCGTTCAGGCGTCAGGTGTTGAGTTTATTAGGCATGAGGATTATAAGGATCGGGTTGTCAAGAGGCCCTATTTCAGCACTCATATGGGAATCTCATATGGAAAAAGCGATTACTTTGGTAGAGGTTATCACCGTCCGCATAATAAGCCAGTTATGGCAGCCATGCAAGAATCTGAGGGAGGACAGTCGGTGTGTACTTTTTATGGTTCAGGGCAGTTGACTCTGAGTTCTTATAGGCTATATAGTCGTGAAAGGCATTTAGGTGTCGGTCCTTCCTTGCAATCTACTGTTCCCATAGGGTGTTTTAAGTGCGGTGACCTTGGGAATTTCAAGAGGGATTGTCCTAGACTTAGGCATGGTATTCATCATCTGAGTTCTCCAACTCTCATGCCTAGGATAGCTACACAGCGGGCTAGAGGTGGTTCCCATGGTAGAAGGGGTGGTTCTCATGTAGGTACAGGTGGTACTCTACCCCGTCGAGGTAGTGGCTATAAGGGTACCCAAACTTTGGGTAAATGTTGCTTATTATATGATTTTCGTAGAAAACCTGAGGTAGAGGCCTCCGATGTAGTCATTATAAGTATTCTTTTGTTTTTCCATCATCCCGCTACGACCTTGTTTGATCATGGCTCAACTTATTCTTATGTGTTTACCTACTTTGCTTTGAGTTTGGATTTAATGTGTTATTCCCTAGCCTTTCTAATTCATGTTTCTACTCCTGTTCGGGATTTTTTAGTGGTAGACCAGGTATATCGAGTTGTATAGTTACTTTGATAGGATGTGATATCCAGGTAGATTTGAAAGTTTTGGATATGGTAGATTTAAATGCTATTCTAGGGATGGATTGGTTATCTTTGTATCATACGATCTTAAACTGTCATGCCAAGACAGTTATTTTAGCCATGTCGGCTATTCCCCAATTAGAGTGGAAGGGTACTCTTAGTTAGTATCCGAAGAAGGTGATATTATTCCTTAAGGCTCAAAGAATGGTGGAGAAGGGGTGTCTCTCTTACTTGTCTTATATTTGAGATGCTAGATGCAGAGAGTCCCCCATTAGCGTTGGTTCCAGTAGTGAGAGAGTTTCCAAAGGTGTTTTTGATGGATCTATCAGGTGTTCTACCCGATTGTGACATTGATTTTTGTATCTACTTGGAGTCGGGCACTTATCCTATTTTTATTCCGTCATATTCGATAGATCCAACTGAATTGAGGGAGTTGAATGAGAAATTGCAGGATTCATTCGACCTAGTATTTCTCCTTGGGGTGCTACCGTGTTGTTTGTGAAGAAGAATGATGGCTCTATGCGGATGTGTATCGACTATCGGCAATTAAATAAGGTGACTATAAAAACATGTATCCAATTCCCCGTATTGATGACTTGTTTGACCAGCGTCATGGTGCTTCTGTCTTTTCCAAGATTGACTTAAGATCCGGTTATCACCAGTTGAATATTAGGGCGGAGGATGTCTCTAATACAATATTCTGGATGCGATATGGGCATTATGAGTTCTTGGTGATGTCATTTGGGTTGACTAATGTTCCCACTACCTTCACAGAGTTGATTAATAGAGTGTTCAAATTCCCTTGTTGTTGTTTTCATCGACGACATTTTTATAAACTCTTAGAGTGAGGAGCACAAACAGCATTTGAGGATTGTGCTTGGTATTCTGAGGGAGAAACAGCTTAATGGCAAGTTTTCAAAGTGCGATTTTTGGCTTAGTTTAGTGGCATTTTTTAGTCATGTAGTGACGAATGATGGCATTATTGTATATCCAAAAAAGATTGAAGTGGTTCAGGATTAGATTAGACATGTTTCACTCACCGAGGTTCAGAATTTTGTTGATCTAGCGGGTTATTATGGTGTTTTTTGGAGGGGTTTTCATCAATTGCATCCCCGTTGACTAGATTGAATCAAAAGGAAGTGGCATTTTAGTGGTATGAAGAATGTGAGGCGAGATTCCAAAAGCTCAAGACTTTGATGACTACCGCTCTAATTTTAGCCTTACCTATCGAGAAAAAGAGCTTTACATCCTATAGTGATGCTTCAGGAGTGGGTCTTGGTTGTGTGTTGATGCATAAAGGGAAAGTGATTTCCTATGCTTCGAGGTAGTTGAAGGTACATGAGAATAACTACCTCACTCATGACTTGGAGTTGGCGGCGGTAGTGTTTGCTTTGAACATTTGGAGGCATAATCTATATGGGGTGCATTTTGAGGTATTCATAGATCATCGCTATCTTCAGTACATACTCAACCAGAAGGATTTTAACTACTAGACAGCATCGGTGGTTAGAGTTACTCAAGGATTATGACATGACTACCCTTTATCACCCGGGTAAGGCCAATGTAGTGGTGAATTCTTTGAGTCAGAAGGCGGTGAGTATGGGTAGTCTAACTTTATTGCAAGTGGGAAAGCATCCTTTGGAAATGGATGTTCAGTCTTTTTCTAATCGATTTGTGAGACTTGACACTTCAGAGACCGGTATAGTTCTAGCTTGTGTCGGGGCACAGTCTTATTCATTTGAGCAAATTAAGGCTCAGTAGTTCGATGATGTGAATTTTTTTTCGGATTCGTGACAAGGTGTTGCGAAGAGAGGCTAAGGAGGTGATTCTTAATGATGATGGTGTTTTGAGGATCAAGGGTCGAGTTTGTGTTCCTAAGGTAGGTGATTTTACTAGATTGATCATGAAATAGGCTCACAGTTTGAGGTATTCAATTCACCTAAGGGTTACAAAGATGTATCGTGATTTGAAACAACATTATTGGTGGTGTTGGATGAAAATGTATGTAGTGGAGTTTGTGTCTCGATGTTTGAATTGCCAGCAAGTGAAGTATGAACTCTAGAAGCCCGGAGGTGTGACTTAGAGGATGCTCATACCTTAGTGGAAGTGGGAGCGGATTGCTATGGACTTTGTGGTAGGATTGCCACGAATATTGGGAAAATTTGATGCTATTTGGGTCATTGTGGATAGGTTGATCAAATTTGCGCATGTCATTACGGTCCAGACTACATATAATTCAGAGAAGTTGGCCAAGATCTACATTCGAGAGATAGTTTGCTTGCATGGAGTGACCATTTCTATCATTTCAGATTGAGGCACATAATTTACATCTCATTTCTGGTAGTCTATTCAGAAAGAGTTGGGTACTAGAGTGGAGCTTAGCACAATGTTTCACCCTCAGACTAATGTCCAGTCTGAGCGGACTATTCAAGTTCTCGATGATATGTTGCGAGCTTGTGTGATTGATTTTAGAGGTAATTGGGATCAGTTTCTACCCTTGGCGTAGTTTGCGTACAACAATAGTTATCACTCGAGTATTAAGATGTCTCAATTTGAGGCTCTATATGGTATGAGGTGTTTCTCTCCAATTGGTTGGTTTGATGCCTTTGAGGTTCGTCCATGGGGTATATACTTGTTAATAGATTCCTTGGATAAGGTCAAGTTTATTCAGGAGAGGTTTCTCACAGCTTAGAGTAGGAAAAAGAGTTATATGGATCAAAAGGTTCCTGATTTAGAGGTTAAAGTTAGGGAGCGGGTTCTGTTGTAGGTTTCACCCATAAAAGGTGTGATAAGGTTTGGATAGAAGGGAAACTTGAGCCCGAGGTATATTGGGCCTTTTGAGATTGTCCAGCGTAGTGGTGAGGTATCCTATGAGTTGGCCTTACCTCCTGAGTTGTTGAGCGTAAATCTGGTCTTTCATGTTCCGATGTTGAAGAGGTACCATTCGGATAGTTGCCACATGATCTAGTGGGATTCTGTGATGCTTGATCAGAATTTATCTTTTGAGGAGGAGCCTATAACTATTTTGGGCCTCGCACCTGCGGAGAAATATCTGATGGTGTGATCTCGCGCCTGCGCTGGGTTTTCCGCACCTGCGATGGGCCTAGTAGATTTACTGGGTTTTCCCCAATTCGAATTCATTCTGTATAAAATCATTTTTAGAGCTTGGGAGTATGAAAATTAGAGAGTTCAAACGGGTTCTTCAAAATTCAACTTTGGGTAAGATCTAAACCTCCATCCAAATAATTTTACATGTTTCCATCCTTTAATTAGTGCTTTCTTTCATAGTTTTAGATTTGTAAAATGAGGGTTTTTCCTAGAATTTGATTTTCACGAAATTAGTGAAATTGAAGATTCAAATGTGATTAGAACCTAATAATTTTTAGGATTATGACTATTTAGACTATGGGTAAGGTGAATCTAAGTTAAATTTTTAGTTTTGACCTTCAGGGATCGGGATGGGGTTTTGAGTTGACTTTTTGACCTGGAACCTTTGTATAGAAATATGGGTATCAATAGATTTGTATAATCATGTAGATGTCATATTTGAATAGAGTGGGATCATTTGGAGGCTCTAAGGAAAGGGAATGTCGCAGAGTGACTCTTCAGCTTTCTATTCAGGCAAGTTGAGACTTACTAGACCCTTTATGTATTGTTGTGTGTTGGTTTAAGTAATTAAGAAGTGTAATATGGAATCGAGGGTCCTGTACTCATGAAGTGACGAGCACTATGCGGATACCAATGTATCTATATGGCTAATTAAAATATAAAGAATTATGTCTTATGACAGAGATTATGTGTTTAATCTTCGGGCCTTGAAGGTGGTGATTAAATTCACTAGGTTTGTATTGTTGTTGCTTATTTAGGCTATGACAGCCATGTTTGATTGACTTACGTGAATATTGACTTATATTGCATTCATCACTCCACGTCTCGTCTAAATTATGAAAAATGAACTATCTTTGACATTGAATTGATATTATGCATTTGCATGGTGTACTCATATCTATTATAATAATTAATGATATTATTTTCATCTAGATGATGAGACACAAACAAGGACTTGCGAAGCCAGATATTGAATATGATACATGCATAGGTGATGATTATAATGTTATAGCCTATTGGCCGGTACACAATGTGATCGGGGAGATTAGGTATTCTAGTTGGGTATATGGACCTCATGAATCTCCATGGTCATGTGTAACCTACAGTAAGAGCGTGTGTGTTACACCTCGTTCCTTGTACATCGTAAGTTATGCAACGTAGGTTCATAGAGAGAGATATTCCTCCATAAGGTTAAGAGAGGTATATTGAAGTGTTAAGTAAGTTTCGGGAAAGTTTGAGATTAATTGGATTAAAGGAAATAAGTGTTGACGAAATTCGACATGTATGGGATGATAAGCAGAGCATTCTGCCCCGCAAAGCTGGTTACGCCCACATTTGCACAAAAGAATTGCCGTGAAGTATCCAACATCTCTGCCTAGAAATGAGGTGGCATCTACAACCATAGATAGTGATCTGCACCGAAGATCCAGCATATCTGAGGTGGTGGACGACCTTTTTGATTTATTTAAATGGTGGCTTCATTTGTAAACTCCATTTTCGACCAAGACTAAGTTGCTACATCCCTCAAGATCCCTATAAACATCCTCCCATGGTTGCTAAGCAAATATAAGGCCAAACCACCTAAGTCCTACACAAAAAGTATTGTAGATAATGAGAAGATCCTCTTGTTTGGTGTTGTTGCTAAGTTGTGAGCACTTTCAAGTTAAAGTAGACTTATTCTAGAGATTTTTCTTGCAATTTTAGGGTATATTCTTCCTCTCCTCCTTGGATTGGATCATGTATAAGTCCTAGACAAGTTGTTTGGGTGGGAAAGTGAAAAATAGTACATGGAGAAGGTCGTATTGTTGTATCTTGTTGGGTTGTTTAATGAGGTTCTTATGATGGATGTAAGGTTGGATTTTGTTGTGTATATGTTTGTGTATATTCTGGATATGTTGGTTTTGATTGTTGAGATTAGACGAAAGTAAAAAGTATAGGGGAGGTGATGTCTGAATTGTCGTAGATGAGCTTGTCTCTCAATTGTATCGATTTCTAGCTTTTGTAGCTTAATTATAGTGTAATTGTCGTAATGTAGAATGTGGTGATGTACAGTTGAATCCGTTAACTCGTTAAGGAAAGCGTTAAAGGTATATAAGTCTGTACTTACTTTTTTTGGCATGACACGAATAGAAACGAACATAAATGAACGTCCCTCCAAAATGACTCTTTTCTTAAAATTAGAAGTTCTAATGTCTTTCATTCTATGAAATGCTTATTGAATCATGTATGTCCCTTGTCGGGAGCACTTTCAGTATATTTTATCTCTACTTGTATGATATTCCGGTTGTCTTTGTTGGTTATAAAACATCTGATGATATGTTAGTCACATAACGATAGTCGAAGGGTAACGACCTTACATCACTCTGACAAGCTCGAATGTTCTTTATGTCTCTTATGCATTTATATATATATATATATATATATATATATATATATATATATATATATATATATATATATTATATGAATTCATACCCCGAGCTATAATCGACGAGTATGACACTTACCGTGAATTATATATATATATATATATATATATATATATATATAGCCACCACTAATCAGTTGGATACAATGAAGATGATGATGCCCACATAGGCATATGGCACAAAATAAGAACATGATTTATGACATCGTATATATTTTAGTATTTCATATTGCATATCATGGCTCACACTGGTAATCCATAGTTACAGGTTGATCCTTCTTGTCTCCCTTTACTTTTTTGCATTTACTCATGCTCTTACTTACCTTACATATTTAGTATATTGTTCGTACTAATGTCCCTTTGTTGGGGGTGCTGCAGTTCATGCCCGCATGTTCAGATTAACGACCCTCCTCAGTAGGTTTTTAGATCAACTATGGTGTTAGAGCACTCCATTTGTTCTAGAGGTGCTAGTCTGATTCTGTATGGTTTTATGTACATGTTATGGGTATGGCGGGGCCCTGTCCTAGCCTTCTGATGTTTATGCTACTCTTAGAGGATTGTAGATATATGTCTTATGTATAGATGTCATATATGGCCTTGTCAGCATATGGTTTAATGTACGGACTTCCATGGTGGCCTTGTTGGTCCTTATCTATGTATATATATATATATATATATATATATATCATGTCAGTATCATCAGCAGTTTATAGCTCTTTGATTTCATTCAGCCTATTATGGTGGTCTTGAAGTCCCGTTTGTTTGTTAAGATGTATGGTTGAGTCATGTATGTTGGTGCTCGATAAGTGATGCCCAGATATCGGTCGTGCCCCTCCGATTTGGGGTGTGACAAACTTGGTATCGGAGCATGTCCGTCCTAAGGTGTCTACAAGTCGTGTCTTGTATAGTCTTGTTTATGAATATGATGTGCACCACATTTATTAACATGAGGCTATAGGACATTTAGGATTGTTACCTTTTCCTCTTGATCTAGAATCATGCTATAGAGCTGAGTTGTAAGAGTTCTCTCCATAACCCTTATCGTGTTTATGATTAAAGTGACACCTCTTCTAGCATAGTTATGGATAGCTGGGAAATTAAAGTTAGGTCGAGAGGGGATGCAAGTAGAACGCCCTCTATTGAGAATGACCCGTCAAAGGATCTGAGTGAGTCACTTTCCCAGTTATCTCTGACTCCAGTAGTACTAGAGGAGCTAAGGGAGTCTCCCGTACGATCAGTTATACCATGGGCTCCATCAGATGAGGATGTAAGTAAAGTGGTGCAGATATTGACTCAGTTGGTTGCCTCCCAGGCACGGTGCCATTCTAGAGTGTCTGATAGTGATATACCCCTTGAAGGGTCAGGGAGTTCATTGGTCAGGAACCGTCGTTGTTTATAATATCCAACCCAGATAAAGGTGATGATGTATATAACGAGGGGATTGTATGGTTAGGTTGGTCAGAGTTGTTTTGGGGCTGGACGGACACAAATATGGGAGTCAAATAGAGGTTGGTGGAATAGGATGGTTTCCGGACAGTTTATATTTGTAGGAAGTGTACGGGTGCCCTTACGTGGTTTGGAGCTAAGGTGTTTGGAGAGGATGAACTAGACACATTATAGGTTATATTGGTGGTTAGTATTTGGTGGTTGGATGGTGGTAAGGTGGCGGAAACCGTTCGGGACAGTAAGGTACGTAGGTTTAACCCAGTGAGGACGGTGGAGTAGTTGGTTGTATCTTCGGGTGTTTTTGGGAGGTGTTGGTTAATGAAATTTTTGGTGTAGGTTGGGGAAGTTTGTAGTGTATTAGGGTGAAAGGGATTAGGTAGTTTGGACATTGATTGGGCACGAAATTGATAGACAAGTTCGGGTGCGGGTAAGGTGATGTAAGCCGAGATGACCTTCTAATGTGTTTGTGACAAAGTAACCGGATAATACCTTGTCTTGGATATAGTTAGATCATAGAAGTTCTAACTAGACTTACACCTAGGGTTTGGACCACAAAAGGACCAAGGTTTGGACCACAAAAGGACCAACTAAGATAATAACACAAAAGTTGAATAACTTAGCAAAGTTTGAGAAAACTCAAATATATTTCATAAAATTTTAATGTCTCCTTTCATCAACTACATCCCCTATTGATACTAGTTCTAAACCTTCTAGAAGAGGTAATAAGATATACATAAAAATGCATCTAGACCTGGGAAAGGGGGAGAAGTTCGGCCGATTTGGGAGAATGTAAAAGACCCAACTCTTCATGTTCTCTAGGCCACCTTTTGTATCATCCATGTAGATAAGTGCATGAACTAGCTAGTTCATGAATTACCTCCTTAGGGAATCTTGGAAGCTTCTCCTTCTATATAGTTCTTGGCTTGGTCATCTTATCTTATTACATGGCATAGTAATTAAGCTATAAGTAGATCTAGTAATTAAACTAGGAATTAAAACAATTTAAAAGGTGGTCTCAGCCAAGACCTACATAAAAGCCAGAAAAAAATGTTTCCTTCTTGGATCTTCAAGTCTTGTCTTCAACTCCACTCCACACTCCACTCTACATTAAGCATGTCACCATAGGATGGTTGGAAATATTTGGCATTCCTAGCAAATCACCTCGCGGCTCATATTGGAGACTTAAGTTCACGGCCTTCTTTTCATCAGGTGATGATCGGGCCAAGAGGGCCAGGATAGCTGGTCATTACAGAGGACTATAAGGTAATAGTGAGTTGCAGTTGTATGGTAAGCATACAAGATCTACATGGCAGAGTACGCATGATGATTTCTTGGGTAAGGCCGAGACAAGGTTCACAGGCATCGGTATCTCAGGGTCAGGGTGGTGCAGGTTAAGTGATGCCACCCCGACTATCTTCCAGTCAGCATGGTCAAGCGCATGCCGGACCGTGTCGTATGAGTACAGGGGGTTGTTTTGGTGCGGAAGTCAAGATCATAGGATTTGAAAGTGTCCTAAGTTGGGGCTATAAAGATAGGGGCAGGAGTGGAGATGGATCTTCGAGCTCCGGTGTTATTTGATGTAATATGATGAGTACAGGTATGCTAATGGTTGCGGAGATATCTACTTCTTGCAAACTTTGTATCGACCTATTTCGTGTTCTAGTATGTTGGCACCTCATTTTAGAGATCAGGTTCCCCGTATTACATGCGGGGTAGAACATTTTAATATAAATAAGTTGTGGATGTAAATATAGAAACCGAAATGGGATTTCCCACCCAACAACAATTAGAACCTTGTTTATACACTAGTAGATTGATAAGATTTGGAGCCCACACCTAATATGGTGTTAGATATGAAATTTGTTTTCTTCTCCTGAATAACTATGTTAGATAGTCCCCAGACCTACGATATCACGTTACCCCGATGATTGTAGGAAAGTCCAAGTTTTGCAGGAGAATTATAAATTAAAGATAAGTTGTAAGGATAGGATGCAGAAAGCATCATTGGAGTTTCAACAATTCATAAGGATCTACCCATTTCTCGGACAATATCGTAGATCATACAAACTACAAATTGGATCTAACTGTGTGAAGCATTGATTCCACAACACATACAGTCACGACTCTCAGGAAGTAACTAGATAGAAGTAACGGTGGGTAAATCTCAATATAAGCATATGAAGGATCAAAAAGGGAGGTCAATGAGCCTAGGATACAAGGAAGGAGTTCAAGAGTTGTTCCCAAAGATAATATTATTAGAGCGAAGACGAAGTGAAAGGAAAATAAGGACAATGATAGGCGTTTCAATTGACTGAAGGTCCTATGGGGTAAATAATGTAATGAGTTCACAGCTAAACGGGAATAAGGAAATCTTTTCCTAAGTGCCATTGATAGAAGATGATAGCCAAGAGATAAGGAAAGAGGTTTTGGTCTAAGTACATCAATCAGATTTATATATAGTGGCACAACATTTTATAATGTCACATTCTTTAGAATCTTATACATACTCAATAAGGGAATACGTTAATGACTCATCAATTATAAGGTATTAACATGAAATATTAAATCGAGAAGAAGGTTTGAGAAACTATACCAGAAGTTTCAGAATGAGCAAAAAATGATATGTTAAGTATAAGTACAGTACGAGTGTCAGAAGGACCAAGGTAGGGAATTTGTTCATAACAAAGAGTAGAGGGGTTTCCTACTATATCCTCACCAATGACAAAGTTGACACAAAAGACCATTAAGTTTCAATGATTTAATGTTTGTGAATAAAGCTTTCAAGAGTTGAAATTTTTCCAGAAGGTGCAGAAGGCTATGTCGTATATTGTGATGCTTTGGGAACATGTTGTGCTAACCTATACTTCAAGGTGATTAAAGAAAAATGTGAAGAATTATCCGACGCACGACGTGAAGTTAGCCACAGTGGTTTATGCATTGAACTTTTTGCGGTAATACTTGTACCGTGATCATGTATACACCTTCATGGATCATGAGAGTCTCTAATATATATATTTAAGCAGAAGGAGTTGAATTTGAGATAGAGAAGGTAGCTTACATTGTTCATGGACTACGACGTGAATATCTTCTACCACCTAGGTCGCAAATCTATGGGCAGTTTGGCACGTGTGCGAGCTGAGATGAATGATTTAACTAGAGAGTCCCATTAGTTAGCTATTTCAAGAGTCTGATTACTGGATTCAGATAATGAGATTCAAAGTACTACAGAGTCATTCTTTACATTGGAAGTTAACGAATGTCAAGGTGAAGATCTCGGTTTTAGGAAAATTGGATAGGGTACTTAGCGGAAGAAGCCCACCGCCTTTGAACTAGATGGGAATGGGATCCTCAGGTATAGGGTAAATTGTGTGTTCCTATCGTAATAGGATTACGGGACAAGATTATGAAAAGGATCTATTGTTCGCAATACTCTATTCATTCTGGATCTACTAAGATGTATCATAATGTTAAAGGAACATATTTGTGGTACTATGTTAAAAGAAATATTACAAGGTTGTGTCCAAGTATCCTCATTGTCAGTAGAAAAAGATAGAGCACCAGTAGCCGGTTGATTGACTCAGAACATTAAGGTTACAAAACTACCTATACAACTGAGGACTATGCGAAATTATATATCAAGGAGATCATTCCAAAGAGTTTGGGGCACTTAGGTTAATCTTAGCATAGTTTCCAACCCTCAAACAGATAGCATGTCAAGAGTTCGATTCAAACACTCAAAAACATGTTATGAGCTTGCGTGTGTTACCTTTCAAGGTTAGTTGGGATGACCACCTACCTCTTTTTGAGTTTGCGCATAACAACGACTATTATACTAGCATCAGAATGACACCATATGAGGCTCTACATGAGTAGAAATGAAGATTTCTTATTAGATGGGTCGAATAGGCGAATCGTAGCTATTGGGCCTCACTGGATACATTAATATATAAAGAAAGTGAAGCTTATTCATAAGCGACTGTTGACTGCTCAGAGTTGTCAGAAGCTATATTCAGATGTGCGACAATGAGACTTAGAATTTTAGGATGATAATTGAGTTTTCTTAATGATTTCGCCCATAAAGAATGTGATAAGATTTTGGAAGAATGGAAAGCTTAGTCCAAGGTATATTAGGTTGTACTACATAACTTGACAAATAGGCCAAGTGTCTTATCAATTGAACATACCTCCAGAGATAGAGTTCATCCATTCGGTCATCCATCATTCTACGTTAAAGAAATATGTTTAGAATCCTTTCCGGATTATACCAGTTGATGAGTTGTAAATTATGGAGGACTTATCATATAAAGAGGCTCCTATTACTACTTTTGATTGACAAGTATGCAAGCTGAGGACTGAAGACATGGCCTCCATAAAGGTTTAAAGGTGGAATAAAAATGTAGCAGAAAGGAAGTTAGAGATGAAAGAGAAGATAAAGTATAAGTACTCTCAATTGTTTCAAGCCAAAGGCTCTACACGATTATGATTTGATTGTGATTTTCCTTGTCGTAAAGTGAGACTTGGTTACTAAACCTTCATTTTATGATTAGTCAACACTCTGTGTGAAGCATAGCATGACTAGGAGCTGGTGTATTTATTCATGAGGTGAGTTCTTGTTTCAGATTGTTATACTTCATGTTTGATGACCATGTGAAGTCTGATGTTATGTATGTTGTATTGTATGGCCTTATGAGGCAACTTTGGATATCTTTTATTTGTTTACAGGGGTTCGGATAGTCCCATTAATAAGGGAGACTATTTCAAAAAAAAATAGAAAACCTTAAGGGTTGTTGTATTCATATGTATACCTCTACATTCGATGATGAATATTTCTAAGGGGGATGAATATTTCTAAGGGGGATGTTACATTCGAGGATGAATATTTCTTTGTATATCATTATCATTGTAGGTTATCTGATGTAGGTTCATAGAGGGTGAGATTACTCCACAAGGTTAGGAAAGGTTGATTGAAGTGTTAAGTAAGTTTCGGGAAAGTTTGAGACTAATCGGATTGAAGAAAATAAGTGTCGATGAAATTCCACAAGTATGGGATGATATGCGGAGCATTCTGTCGTGCAAAGTTGTTTATTCCCCTCATATGTTCACCATATATTGGCCCTGAAGTTTCCAACATATCTGGCTAGAAATATGGTGGCATTTGCGATCGCAGATAGTGATCCACATCGCAGATCTAAGGTGGTGGTCGACCTTTTTGAGTTATTTAAGTGGTGGCTTTGTTTCTAAACACCATTTTCGATCAATACTGAGTTCCTACAGCCCTAAATATCCCTCCAAACATCCTTCCATGGTTCCTAAGCAAATCTAAGGCCAAACCATTCAAATCCTACACAAAAAGTGTTCTAAATAATAAAAAGATCACTTGTTTGATGTTATTGCTAGGTTGTGAGTACTTTCAACTAAAGGAGGCTTGTTCCAGAGATTCTTCTTTCTTTTTTAAGGTATGTTCTTCCTTTCCTAAATGGATTGGATCATGTCTAAGTCCTAGACAAGTTGTTTGGGTGGAAAAGTGCAAGATAGTACTTGGAGAACCTTGTAGTATTGTTATATCTTGTTCGGATGTTTGTTGAGGTCCTTATGATGGATGTAAGGTTGGATATTGTTGTGTATATATTTGTTTATACGCTGGACATGTTGGTTTTAATTGTTGAGATTTGAGGAAAGTAAAAAGTATACTGGAGGTGATGTCCGAATTGTGGTAGATGAGTGTGTCGCTCATTTGTATTGATTTCTAGCTTTCGTAGCTTAACTATAGTGTAATTGTTGTTATGTATAATGTGGTGATGTACGGCTGAATCAGTTAACTCATTAAGGAAAACGTTAAAGGTATGTAAGTCTATCCTTCCCTCTTTTGGCATGACCCGAGTAGAAACGAACGTAGATGAACGTCCCTCCAAAATAACTTTATTCTTAAAATTAGAAGTGCTAATGTCTTTCATTCTATGAAAATCTTATTGAATCATGTATGTATGATGTTTCGATTATCTTGTCTAGTTATAAAACTTCTGATCATATGTTAGTCACATAATGATAGTTGGAGGGTAATGACCTTACGTCACTCTATATATATATATATATATATATGTAAATGATTTGACTTCACAACCCGAGCTATAATCAGTAGGTACGGCACTTATATATATATATATATATGTGTGTGTGTGTGTGTGTGTGTGTGTGTGTGTGTGTGTGTGTGTGTATCCACCACTGATCATATGGGTACGATGATGATGATGATGATATTGCCCACAGAGGCCTATGGCGCTATAAACACACATGATTTATGACGGTCTTATATACGCGTATATATTGTAGTATTGCATATTGCATATTTATCCTTATTGTCTCCCTTCACTTTGACGTCTTTACTAATGCTCTTACTTGTCTTATATATTTAGTACATTATTCGTATGGGAGTGTTGTGCTTCATGCCCGCAGGTTCAGATAGACGAATTGATGACCATCCTTAGTAGGTTCTCAGCTCAGTCGTGGTGTTGGAGCACTCCATTTTTTTTTCAAATGTGCTAGTCTGAGTCTGTCTGGTTTTATGTACATGTTATGGGAATAGCGGGGCCCTATCCTGGCCTTATGATGTTTATTCTACTCTTATAGGCTTGTAGACATATGTCTTGTGTATATATGTCATGTGTGGACTTGTTGGCGTATATTTTAATGTATAGACTACTATGCTGGCCTTGTCGGCCCTTATCTATGTATATCATGTTGTTATCATCAGCATTTTATAGCTCTTTGATTTTATTCAGTCTATCATGGTGGTATCGATAATTTGTTTGTTTGTTAAGACGAATGGTCGAGTCAAGTGTGTTGGTGCTCGGTAAGTCAGGCCCGGGTGTCGGTCGTTCACCTCCGGTTTAGGGTGTGATAGTGTGTATACCGGTGCATATGTCCATTGTATAGCATACATGTCACTTGTATTTCTACCTTTTATATGCCTTAAGTGATTTAAAGATTGGATCTTTATAACTTACATGCCTTAAATGATGTAAAGGTTGGACCTTACATGCCTTAATTGATGCAAAGATTGGATCTTTATAACTTTGCACGCACTGATTGATGAAAAGATTGGATCTTTATAACTAATTTGCCCTAACTAGTTGAAAGGTTGAACTTTTACGACCATACTCGAAAAGGGGTAAACTTTATAATGTGGTTGAATTGTGGATGCTTTACTTTAATTGTGGAAATGCTTATAAACTGTAAATATTAGTGTCAACGAAGTAAGTAGGTAAGCATTGGGAGTATCAATCCTCTCCACCACTATAGTTAAGGTTCAGTCAATGATGTTATTGGGTACACATTCTTAACGTACTCACTCTACACTTGCTACACCTTTTGTGTTCATGTACTGATTCGAGCACTAGGGGAGTTCGAAGTCGGGACTTTGTTGATCAATGAGACTTATCTCGGAGTCCAGGGTGATCTGATGATGGTCCCACAGCACCGGACTTTCTTCAATCTTTATTTTCTATTTTTCTTCATTTCAGACGGTCTTATGTAGTACTTTCAAGATTGTATTCAGATTAGTAGCTCTTATACTTGTGACTTCCAGATTCTGGGAGTAGATTGACTTAGACGTATTTATTTATGAGTATTTGAGACTATTTAAGTACTTTGGAGTTGTTTTACTTCTACTTCCACACTTACTTTCTGTTTCGGTTTATAATTGATTGGGGTTCGCCTACGGTTTTAAGGTAGGTGCCCTCACGACACAAATGAGATTTTGGATCGTGACAAGATGTAAACTCTGTACCCTGATCTTAAATGATAGAAAAAGGCATCCCATGCAAATGAATTGTCTTCTAAACGTAGATTTTGGCTAGCTTCTCCGAATTGTAAGTCATCTAAACTAATATGAAGTGCGCAGACTTGGTCAATCTTTCCACAATGAACCAAATAGCATCAAATTTCCTCAAAGTCCATGACAATCCTACCATGAAGTCCATAGCAATTTGGTCCCACTTTCACTCAAGTAAAGGCATCCTCTAAGTCATACAACTAGGTTTCTAGTGCGCATACTTCAATTATTGGCAATTCAAACACCGGGACACATACCCACTATGTCTCTCTTCATCCGATTGCATCAATAAATTTGTTTCAAAGAACGATCCAAATGATTAAAAGTTGATGGGTGGTGTTTGTAAGCAAACCTTATGGGTTTTCCTAAAAATTCTAACCAAATTTTCAATAAAACTTGCAATTAAATATATAGTTTTGCTAAAAATATATGGGTAATGTATACTCAACTCAATTTGCATGAAAATTGCATGAAACTGAGATTATTGAATTTTTTTGGATAAAATTAGTGATACTAAAATCGTAGATCTTAAAAATTCAATTACTCACAAACTATACGGCCAAATTTTATGATCTATTTATAGTCGAAAGCTCATGACGAGATCTTTAAAAGTCCTAAAGTTTCATGCAATAAATAGGAAAATTCAACCATGATTGCAAATACAATTCACAATCACACATAAAAACTCTTTTCTTCCTGTGTTGCACATAAATCACGTAAAGAACCTGAACACGAGTCTAGGGCTCTAACACCAATGTAGTAGTTAATCATAAATACAAGTTTAGGAGACTTACGGATTTCTCCATGGCGGAAGCGCATCTCCAGCAACCACAACTTGTGTCACCGATCTTGGGAATCCTCATGAAGAAGATGTATCCTCTTTGTCCACAACCTAGATATCCTAGTTGATGCGGAGCGTATTCTCTCTTTTATAGCTAACTCTAGTCGTCATGTTAATGTGCCCATAATGGTGTATTTATACATTATAGGTAGGGTTCAGGAAGAGGACAATCTAATACACTAACGGTCTAATTAGCATTCCTTGTGGATGGACCCCACCTACTAGAAATTTCCAACACTAATAGTTTCCTATAAAAGTACACATACTATGTACAACAGAAACATGCGAGACATAGAACTAATCAAACTTTCTTCGCTATTGTATGGTTTATTCAAAATCCTACTAAAAGTCGTTCATAATGGGGACAAATAATACGTTAAAGAAAGTGTTCGACACGCCTCAACCTAAAATTACCCTACTCTTCTAACACATTCATCTAGTACATGGATATAGATAATATTAACAGCTTTTTTGCTTTTAAATTTAGTAATATGTTGAGTATTTTACTAAAAAGGTACTATATTGAGCATTCAAAGGAAAATTTAATATACATTCATATGGATTAGTAACAAGGTAACAACTTTGAAAGAATATAATTCCTTGATTATTTTCATTAATGAAATAGTATATATATAATTTACAATTTTCCATAATAGGAAAATCCTATTCCTATTCTACTCCTAAAACCTTATTCTACTTGTACAATAACTATACAATTATGGTAAGTGTACAATTCTAATTACAACAAAACATCACCTAAAATAGACCATTAAACTGTGATATACACGGTATGTATACACCGTGTATATCACGGGTTTAACAACCCAATTTCACGAAGTCAGCCTGTGATATACACGGTCTATATTCCGCGTATATCACGGGTATCTATCACACCACCACAGTCATAGCGGGCGGTCTTCGTATGCTAAGATTGTCCCTAAAATCTTCAAAAATGACTGAGGGAAGACCCTTAGTAAAGATGTCTGTAATTTGATACTTGGAAGAACATGACAGACGCGTACTTGTCCATGAGTTACCTTTTCGCGAACAAAGTGAATATCCATCTCGATGTGTTTAGTGCGCTGGTGTTGAACCGGATTACCAGAAAGGTAGATGGCACTAATATTATCACAATAAACCAAGGTAGTTTTCTGAATAGGACAATGATGATCTAAAAGAAGATTACGTAACCAACAGGATTCAGAGACCACATTGGTTACCCCTCGATACTCGGCCTCTGCACTAGAGCGTTATAATATAGACTAATGCTTCGCAGAAAATGAGACCAAGTTATTACCAAGAAACATACACTAGTCGGACGTGGAGCGTCTTGTATCTGGACAGCCACCCCAATCAGCATTTATTTATGAGACAAGTGTAGACGTCGATGAAGGATATAAATGTAAGACATAGTCAAGTGTTCCCTGGATGTATCGAATAATGCGTTTGAGCGCATTCATGTGCTCAACCCTGGGATCATACATAAACAAACACACCTTCTATACGGCATACGTAATATCTGGTCTCGTAAAAGTAAGATATTAAAGAGCCCCTGCAAGACTGCGATAGTGGGTCGGATCCTCGTACGATGAAGCAGCCACAACACCCAACTTGGGTTTAGTATCAACTGGAGTGGAAGTAGACTTGCATAAGGACATACTAGCTCACTCAATGATCTCAGCTGCATACTTCCGTTGTGATAAGAATAACCTATCTACATGACGAGTGACAGCAATCCCCAAAAAGTAACACAAAGGCCCCAAGTCTTTCATAGCAAACCCAGAACTAAACATTGTCATGATAGACTTTCGCAAAGCATCCGAAGAGGCAGTCAAGATAATATCATCCACATATAATAGTATATAAGTCAGGGAAGTACCACGATGATAGATAAACAATGAATTATCCGACCTGCTGTGTAAAAAACCCAATAAATGAAACATAGTCTACAAATTTCTTATATCAAGCCCGTGGGGCCTGCTTAAACCCATACAAGGACTTCTTCAATAAACAGACATGATGACGATATTTGGGGTCTCAAAAACCCAAGAGCTGATGCATGTAAACGGTCTCCTTAAGATCACCATGTAAGAAAGCATTCTTCACATCTAATTGATGGATATGCCAAGCTTTGGGAAGAGCCATACTAAGAACAGTGTGATTGGTAGCCGGTTTTACCACCGGACTAAATGTCTTACCACAATCTACGCCAACCTACTGAGTCTTACCATCACCTACAAGACGAGCCTTATGCCTTGCAAAAGAACCGTCAGAATTATCCTTATGAGTAAAAATCCACATAGACCGAATAATATTAACACCAGAAGGACAGGGTACCAACTCACACTTCTTATTTGCAATAAGAGCATCATATTCTTCGGTCATAGACAATTTCCAATTCGGGTCATTTAGTGCGGACACTGGGTTACGAGGTAGGGGGATTTAAGAACATTAGAATTTAAATTAAAATGCCTTTTTGGTTTAAAAATACACCGTTGACTACGAGTGACCGGTCTGTGACTTGGGGGAGAATTGGGTGGATGTGGGATAAAATTAGCGGGGTGACGGACTGGCCAGCAGGCAGTGGGCCTGCTGGTCCAAGAGTAAAAGTAGAAACGTGGGCTGGAGCGAGAACCGAAACAGGGGTAGAACTGGGCTGGATCGTCGGCCCAATTGCTGGACCCGTAACTGGAGGGCAGGGAATTTGCGACGGTACCGTAGGTCCAGTGGGCAGTGGGCCCGCTGGTAAATTTTGGGTATGGGACACGTCTGATAAATGATGGATAATATACGGGGATACATCGTCATCAAAAAAATTATACGAACAAGGTCCGGGACTATTTACCTTTGCAAAAGGAAACTGGGTTTCATCGAAAATAACATGGCGACTAATGATGATTTTATTAGACGACAAATCAAAATACTTGTAACCACGATGACTCGATGGATACCCCAAAAACACACAAGGGGTAGAATGGGCTTGGAGTTTTTTAATTGTAGTTGACGGAAATAGTGGATAACATAAGCACCCAAAGACCCTAAGATGTAAATACGAAGGAGTCTTATTAAAGAGGATTTGAAGAAGGGAGTAATATGCCAATCCTTTGGTAGGAAGTATGTTAAAGAGATAAGTAGTCATTTGTAGAGCATGATTCCAAAAAGAAGGGGGTACAGAAGCATGGACCAATAAAGTGCGGACAATATTATTAACGGTACGAATTTTGCGTTCAGGTTTTCCATTTTGTGAGGATGTATGAGGACAAGAGAAACAAAAATTTATTCCATTAGTACCACAAAAATCCTGAAACAACCAATTATCATATTCTTTGCCATTATCACATTGAATATTTTTTATTTTCCGTTCGAACTGGGTACAGATGCTCTAAAATTTTAAAAAGTGGAAAACACTTGAGATTTTTTCACTAACGGAAAAGTCCATAAAAATTTAGAATAATCATCTAAAAATAGAATAAAATAATGATGGCCCAAAGAACTGAGAACAGGAGATGTCCATAAATCACTATGAATAATATCAAATGGCATTAAAGTATGAGAAGTAGAGTCTACAAACGGTAATCTAACAAATTTTCCTAGTCGACAAGATTGACAAATTGGAGTACTATGCGTACCTTACAAGAAATAAAATTATTTTTATGTAAGGAAGAAACAATAGACGACCCAAGGTGACCCAAACGTGCATGCCATAAGGAATGAGTTAGAGCCGCAAAAGTAGATGGCAAGGCTTGACTCGAGAGATCGGATGTGGGCGTGATAGGATAAAGATCTCCCCTACTATCACATCTCATGAGAGGAATCCCCGTCTTGAAATCCTTCACAGAAAATCCAAAAGGATCAAAATCAACAGAAACTCAATTATGAGTGGTGAATTTACGAACAGACACCAAATTTTAATTTAGGGGCATGAAGAGAATTTTTCAAGATAAGAGGAGGCTGTGGGGGGAGACAAAGTTTTATGACCGTAACCACGAATTGGAATTGAATTGTCATTACCAACAATTATGCCACGATTGTTGCTCAAATTGGAATAAGATGAGAGAGTACATTGGTCGGATGTCATGTGAGTACTGCCTCCGGTGTCCATATACCAATTTGCGTCCGGGGAATTTAATCCAAGTATGTGTATCGCGGCTTCAATGTCGGTAGGGGTGGGGCCCGTTGCATGGTGGCCCAAGCACACCCGCTTACTGCACCAACCCAGAAGACTATCTCGGGAACCACTGTTGCTGGGAAAAACTGGGCCTGTTGGCGGCTGGAAATTGGGCCCAATTCTGGTTGTGGGCATATGGCGGGTAGTAGGGGTCGTTGGGCCCTGAGCCACTGGCCTGGTTCCACGGCCATGGGCCCTAGGGCTGTGGCCAGTTGGCTTGTGGTCCACTGCCCCGAGGCCCATTGTCACTCCTATTATTGCCACCTCAATTTCCACTCTGGTTTTTACAATTATTTTTGTTATTCTGACCCTTTTTTCCACCACCGTTGTTGCGGTTTTGGCCGGAATTGTTGGAGACGGAGGGAGAAAAATCAGACGTGGTCACTATGACGATAGAAGGGGCCCCAGTGGCCTCTTTCTTAGCCAAGCCTGCTTCTTCAAGCGTGAGCATGGAACGGGCCTAATAAAACTGCGGAAGAGGATTGCTCTGACGAAGAAGCATACCGACACCACTATAGGCCTCAGATAGGCCTGCAACCATTTGAATGATAAGATGATCGTTGGTAACGGGCGCACCAACGTTGCCGAGTTGGTCCGCCAATTCTTTCAACCTTTTGCAGGAAGCTGAAACGTTAGGGAAGTCTTCCCTATTGACGTGGGCGAATTTCTGGTCAAGTGTAACAGCACGAGAATTTTGATTATCTTGGAATATATCACGCACTCTATTCCAAGCATCCATCACTGTACCATCTGGTTCGATAATCGTTTGCAACAGGTCGGTAGATATAGTGGAGTAAATCCACTTAAGAACGGTAGCATCAAGAGTCGTCCATAATTTATGATCATCCTAAGGTTTAGGCACCTCTGTATCAGTAGGGGCCGAGGGAATTATGTGATGGAGGACTCGATGCGAGCGTGCGTGAACTTTGAACAATTCGGTCCACGTCGCGTATTGGGCGTTTTCTATTTCAAGAATGATAGGGATGTGATTCTTGATGTTAGAAACAGTAAGGGCAGGATGAAACGTGTTCTTAGCCATCACAATCAATGCAAGACGTGACGCAGGGATTATGGAAGAAAATGTGGAAAGAGAAAAGGGATAAAAAAAATGCATGGAAACCGAGGAGAAATTCTCAGAATTCGAGGCACGAGAGAAGAGAGTTTGGGAGAGGAAATATTTGACCTAGACTTCTGATACCATGAAAGAATATAATCCCTTGATTATTTTCACTAATGAAAGAGTATATATACAATTTACAATTTCCATAATAGGAAAATTCTATTCCTATTCTACTCCTAAAACCTTATTCTACTTGTACAATAACTATACAATTATGGTAAGTGTACAATTCTAATTACAACAAAACATAACCTAAAATAGGCCACTAAACCGTGATATACACAGTATGTATACACCGTGTATATCACGGGTTTATCAGCCCAATTTCACGAAGTCAGCCCGTGATATACACGGTGTATATTCCGTGTATATCACGGGTATCTATCAAACTTCTTATAATGCATATATTGAATTACTATAAGGTAGACCAAAGCGATTTTTTCCAACTTGTCATCTTCGATCCAATTGTAGGTTAAAACTTAAAAGATTCAAGTAGGAATAAATTATCATATTAAAGCGTATTCAGCCTTGAAAATCAAGTCATATTCTATTCTCTACTTTTCTATTGATAACGTTTTCTTTATTAATACTAATTCTTTTGTGTGTGTGTGTGAGTGGTGGTGTGGGGGTCATGAGAATGGACTCTTTCAATCTAGCCAACGTATTAACAAACCGTTAAGGTTGTTGAGGTGCGTAAAACCCGAAAAAGGGATTTCTTCAACGTCTAAAATTGCCGCATTATATCCATAAGAGATGGATCTACACATATAAGCAGTGAATGTATTTTACTATCTTTAAATTCTGGATCTTCTCTAAAGGTCATCTACATTTGGAATTCCCGTGTACGAATAAATTATTCATCTATATGTAAATCACCATTCACCATTTGCATTGAAATTGTTCCAATTATTGCATTATTATACTTTCGTAGTATTGAGAAATCAAAGAGAAAAAGGAAAGAAAATTGAAAATGAATGACACTGATGTATCAAAGCAAATACAGCAAATGGTCAGATTCATTCGGCAGGAAGCCGAAGAAAAGGCCAATGAAATCTCTGTCTCCGCTGAAGAGGTTTACTTCCCACCTTTTCCCTTATTAATCTTTTAGAGACTTGTACTTTCGTGTAAGATTATGTGTAATATTTCTAGTATCACACACCATTAATTCATTTATGGGGAAAAAAAGAGTACCTAAATAGAGCAGTGGATTCGACTAATTTGGATTGAGAGGCAGTTGATTGATTGATTTAGGGTGTGTTCGGTATGAAGGAAAATGTTTTTCATGGAAAATATTTTCCTCGAAAATAAGTGAATTTCTACTTATTTTCTTATTTTCGTTTGGGTAGTAAAAAATAAATAAATTTCTTACTTATTTTTTCATGTTTTGGTTTTCGGAAAATATCCATCCAAGCCCCCCAACCCCCACACCACCCCAACCACCCACCTTCCACCGCCTACCCCACCCTCGAACACACTTCATTTGCACCTACCCCTACAGCCACACCACCACCCACTCCGACCCCACCCCACACCACTGCTTCATCCAACCCTCCCAAATGTTTCATTTCATATATTTTATTTTGACTTTATTAAAAAATAGAAAAAAAAATCTTACCCACCCACTAATCCCTCACCCCATACCCCCACCACCCACCCCACACTAAATTTAACCACGCAAACTTCTCATTTTTATAAATTTTTATAAAGGTAAAATTAAATATGAAGTAGAAAATTTGGGAGGAGGTAGGGGGGTGTCGTACGTGAGAGTGGGTGTAGAAAATAAGAAAAGAAAATTCTTCGAGTGGGTGGGCGGGAGGAGGGTGTCGTAGAAAACAAAACAAAAAAGATCTTTTCAAAACTTTTTATAATAAAAAGTAATTTTTTTGGAGGGGGGGGGGGGGGGGGTTGTAGAAAACAAAAAAAAACTTTTCAAACCTTTTTACAAAAAAAAAAAAAAAAAAAATTGGAGGGGGCGCTGGGGAGGGGAGGAGGTGGGGTGTCGTACAAAACCAAAAAAAACCTGTTTTTATAAATTAAAAAATCAATATTTTTGAAGGGGGAGGGGGGAAGAAAATCAAAAAAGAAAACAATTTAATTTTTTTAAGAAGAAAAATAAAACAAATTGGAGTGGGAGGGGGATGGGGTGGCGTAGAGAAAAAAATTTGGGAGGGGAGGTGGGGGGGTGGGGTTGTGGGAGAAGTTGGGGTTTGATAGTTGGGAGTGGGTTGGGTGGTGGTAGGGTGGTTGGTAAAATGTCATTTATGGACTTATTTTTCCAACATTGATTAGGGAAGATATTTTCCTCATTTTTAAGAAAGTTATTTTCCTAAAAAAAATATTTTTCTAAATTTTTACCAAACCAACATGAGAAAATTGGAAAACATTTTTCCTCCGTACGGAACACACCTTAATCTGTACTTTTCCGACATCTTCAAGTTTTCTCACCGTGTACAATGATTTTTTACTTCTAAGATAACTTGGAATTAATCAGCAATTAGTCATATTTCACGTTTAGCTAGTCGCAAATTTTAGGTAATACCACATCATGAGACTTGATCATTTCAATCTGAAGTGTACATCTGATTCCATCTATATTATACTAGGGGTGGCCAGTGGGCCGGGCTCGGGACAGGCGGGTCGGGTTTGGCGGGATCGGGTCGGGCGGATAGGGGAAAAGGGCGGGATCGGGGTGGGGTGGGGCGGGTCAGGCGGGTTGGGTCAGGCAGGATCGGGATAGGCGGGATTTGCCAAAGTCCCGCCCCGATCCAGATCCCGTCGGAATCAGATCTGGTCGGGATTGAGTCGGGTCGGGATCGAGATCGGGGATCCCGACAGGTTTTTTTTTCACTTAATTTAAAAAATAACATATATATAAAAAAAACTCAAAAATTAAACAAGATAGTGTAATAAAAACATTCCATGGCTGTTTTTATGCCTCTTATATTATTTAATAGACATATGATTTTTTTGTAATACAAATACAATTGTCAAAATTGCAACTTTGTGGTGTTGTTCAAAAGTTGCAAATTACATTGTTAAATTGCAATTAAAAAAATTACATTCTGAAAAAAACCTGTTCTAATTTCTTGATAATTTATGTGGTTCTTCGGTTGAAATTGGTATTTGTTAGTCAATTTGATCCAGGTCGCTTCCACCACCTTCGGATGAGATTTCCTTGTAGTTTTCGTCTTCTTCTTCGTTGATCTCCGGTTGACCGCACCTTCTCCGCTCCGCTCATATCCAATCTATGAATAATACTACAATCTCCAAGCTGTCTCCGGCTAATGAGTGTCTGTGCTCTCCTATTTGATATCTGCCGACAGAAAAAGTGCTTTCAGACGCCGTTGATGACGCTTGAATGTTCAAAATATCTCGGGCCATCATTGAAAGTGTCGGAAAGGTCTTCTCATTCCCCCTCCAGTATTTCAGCAAGTCTTCACGTCCTTCTTCATTGAGAACTGCTTGGTACGGTACAAAACCCTGCAAAACAAAAATATCAAACTCGCTAATTTGGTTAGTAGCAGTACGGCCGCACATTCTATTTCTGAGGCTTTCAATACTAGCCACAGAAACAGCATGTCTTTTGTGAGGTTGTGTTGAAGATGAAGAAGATGGTATAGAAGCCGGTAGGTTACTAGCAATTTCTTGTTGGTAAAACCTATATACTTTTTTGCATTGGTCTTCTACGCTAGACAACACTTCTTCTTCTTCTTCTTTTTTCTTCTTTTTTTTGATAATCCAGGTTTCCAGGCTTGCGCCTGACTACTTCACTGGTATTACCCAGACGTCCTGGAGGTAATAGGACCGGTCCTTCAACACTATTACCAGGTAAATCGCGGGATGTGCTCCGGTAGCCAGTTTTTCTGGGAGCGTACAACTGATCAATGAGACAAGGTCAAATTCCCCAACATGTAGAGTTTCTTCGTGCTTGCGGGGAATCGAACCCACGTTGTCCCATGCCAGAGCGCCTTATAGCGCCCAGGCTTTGCCACTAGACTATGCCCTGGAGGACAAAACTGTGGTAGGGTAAACTTTTTAAAGTGACTGGTCCCACCGCATTACGGCCCCATACCCCAGAAAACCCCACCTCCGGCCTGGCCCTACGGATTAGTATACACCGCTTGGCCCTACGTGTATGGAGGGATTTTTTTGGGGGAACACAGTTCCACTCTCGCTGATCAGAGGACTCGAACACGGAACCTCGTACAAAGAATACCCTAATGTATTGACCACTAGGCCAAACACTTTGGATAAAAGCGTGATAGGGTAAACTTTTTAAAGTGACCGGTCCCACCGCATTACGGCCCCATACCCCGAGAAAATCCCACCTCCGGCCCGGCCCTACGGATTAGTATACACCGCTTGGCCCTACGCGTATGGAGGGATTTTTTTGGGGGGAACACGATTCCATTCTCGCCGATCGAGGACTCGAACACGGAACCTCGTACAAAGAATACCCTAATGTATTGGCCACCGGGCCAAACACTTTGGATAAGCGTGGTAGGGTAAACTTTTTAAAGTGATCGGTCCCACCGCATTACGGCCCCATACCCCGAAAACCCCACATCCGGCCCGGCCCTACGGATTAGTATACACCGCTTGGCCCTACGCGTATGGAGGGATTTTTTTGGGGGAACACAAGTTCCACTCTCGCCGATCGAGGACTCGAACACGGAACCTCAGACAGCAATACCCTAATGTATTGGCCACTAGGCCAAACACTTTGGATAGACAACACTTCTTCTTTAGTTTGTTCAATAGGTGGTGGGTGATTTGAGATTTTGGTACTTGGAGGTGGTAGTACTTCTATACAATCGTAAATAGTTTCAATAAGTGATTTAGTACCGTCTATTTTAATAGTCGGATTTAATACAGCACCAATAATATAAATAGTGGGAATAGGAATAAAAAAAAATTATTTTGATAAACATTTTTTTAATAGCTGTCATATAAGTTGGTTTTTTCATATATTCACTAAGTAATAAAAATATTAGAGCTATATAAAACAACATAGTTGAAATAGTAGGATAATATATACCGAAAAATTCTTTTGTTGCTTGAAAAAATTTCTCTAAAAATACAATAAGTTCGGAAATTTTCTCCATCGCTATCTACAACCATATCAGCTCGATTTTGATTATGTTAAAGTTATAGGTTTTCTATAGTCATGAGCTACAAGTAGTTGCTCGTATAAAGAATTCCACCTAGTGGGTACTTCTTCTGAAATTTTTCTATAAGGTAGTTCGCAATCGTGACAAGTTTTTTTATATTCTTTTCTTCGTTGTATTCTATTATTTTTTAAAATAAAGTTTATAGCAAATTGTATATTTTACTAAGAATGTCTTCAAAAAGTGATAGATCATACTTTACAATTAAGTTATATATATGGCACGCACATTTTATATGAAAATGATCTGAAAAAGATGGAGTTAAACTATTTTTTAAAATTGTAATAGCGTAATTGTTAGAAGAAGCGTTATCTAATGTAATAGTCATAATTTTATCAGTTATTCCATAATAATCGCACACTTGATAAATTTTTTCTGCAATAAAAGTATCAGTGTCCCTATCATCTATATATCTATACACTAAGATACGTTTTTGCATAGACCATTTATAATCTATCCAATGACAAGTTACCGTTAAATAATCATGGTCGTTAGTACTACGGCCTATATCAGAAGTGATAGGCACTTTGCCATTAAAATGATATAATGAATAACGTAAATCTTGATGATATTCATATGCGAATTTAAATACATCTCTCGTAACAGTTGATCTAGGAAAACCGTTAAAAGCAAGATTATACATATCTCTAATGTAATGAATAAAACCGGGAGATGAAGGAAATGAAAAAGGCAAACCCTCCACAGCAACTAATTTTGCTATTGCTTCCCTATCTCTATGTTTATTGTATTTAGGGCCTACAATTCCCCCCGTCATAGAGTTAATTTGACATTGTACTTGGTCCAGGACAATATCAGCATGTGAACCTTGTCCCGATGGAGCGGATGTTTGCGCACCCAATTTTGAAGCCTCGTATTGGGCATACCTAGATGGATGAGCCATTGCTAAGTGTCTCATTAAACCCCCCGTCCCACCGTGACCTTTTCCAGTTTTAAATTTTAAAACATCTTTACAAATTTTACATCTAGCTACTTGATTCTCTATGTCCCTATCAAAAAATGTCCATGCATCTGATTTTAATGGTCGTTTTGCTGGACCTCGTCTCATACTAGGGGGAATAAGAGGCATTTCAGTTGAAGGTGCACTAGTGGGTGTGTTGTCATCTATACTAGTGGGTGTATCATCTAGATCATCGTCTAAATTAAAATCTTCTTGAGTTTCAGAAAATAGCTCCTCGTATAAATCTAATGGTATTGTAGAAAAATGTTCAGTATCAACAAAATCATCCTGTGTAGGAATATGATTCTGTCTAGAAATAGGACCCTTGCCCTTGTTGCCCCTACTAGAAGAAGCATGACCCCTACCCGTAAGCATACGTTTAAATCTTTCCATTATAAATTTATAATTATACTAATAAATAATTAAAGTAAATGAAATTAAGTGCGCTAAATAAAATAAACAGACAATAATAATTTAATGAAGGAACGAATGTACCAAACGCCGATGTAACGTCGACGTGTAATCGAGAGGTTGAAAATTGAAACTTTGCTCGATGGAAGATCCTCAAGCTAGTTGCCAACTTCACTCCCAATTCCCAAATGAATAAATAAAATTGAATACTTAGTAAACAATGTAGACTTGTAGAGAGATAGATTGAGAGATTAGAGAGATTGTAGGCAGATTTGTGAGAAAAATGAAGAGAAAATGAGGTATTTATAGTTGAAAAATTGGGTTAAAGTGTAAATATAATAACTTATGGATTAAAAATAAATATTAAGGGGTAGGGGGAGGGGGAGGCCAAAAATGGCCGTTGCACAACGGCCAAAATGTAAAATGGTCGTTGGTGCAACAGTTATTTTGCAAAAGGGGGAATTTGGGGCAGGATCGGATCGGATCGGGATCGGGTCGGGACTGGCGGGCCTGGGGCGAGCCGGGATGGGTCGGGATGAGACCTTGTCCCGTCCCGGCTAGAGTCCCGATACCGCGAATTTTCATTTTTTTTAAATACTTGGGTTCGGGCCGGGACCGGGCCGACGCGGCCCACTGGCCAGCCATATATTATACTCGTATTGGTTATTGGAATTTTGTGAATATGTAAAGCTCAATGAAAATGAATAATTTTAAGCTAATACGTTTACAGGTTTTCATACATTGAGATCCTAAGTTAGTTTCCCCGGAAGTTTTTAGAAAGATTTAATTAGTTTCTTCTTTAACATTTGCCTATCTCTTTGCGTCCGCATGGTAGGAATTCCAAATTGAGAAATTACAATTAGTTGAAGCTGAGAAGAAAAAGGTCAAACAAGAGTATGAACGGAAAATCAAGCAGGTGGAAGTCCGTAAGAAAATGTGAGTTTTACTTTTATGTATCCGAACGTCTAGTTCTATTTTTAGTAACCTAATAGTGTAAAACAAATTTTTACACCGTTCGTATATAAAATTTAAACTCTGTTTTTAATTGTATAGTGAATATTCTATGCAACTAAATGCGTCCCGCATCAAAGTTCTGCAAGCACAGGATGATGTGGTGAGTGGAATGAAGGAGTCTGCTAGAAAGGCACTTCTAAAGATATCTGGTGACAAGAATAATAACAAAAAGCTTCTCAAAGGAATGATTGTTCAGGTAATTAATTGCTTAATCAAATTATCTTTTTTGCTAATATGGGATCTGCAATCAACCTTAGTATTTGTACAACTCTTCACTGCTCTCTGAAGTACACTAATGTATGTGTGATAAACCATGCGGAGCTAATTGCTTTCATTTCTCAAGAAAGTTTTGGATTTAATGTGTAGAGTCTGCTGCGACTGAAGGAGCCATCGGTGTTATTGAGGTGTAGGGAGATGGATGTTTCAGTAGTTAAATCAGTTGTAGAGGATGCAAAAAGAGAGTACGCTGAGAAAGCCAAAGTGCGTGCCCCTAACATCACCATTGACAATAATGTGTATCTACCTCCACCTCCAAGTGATGCAGATCCTCATCGTTCCTCTTGGTACCTACTTTCTTTCACTCTACTATTTGTTTTGCATGTGTGACTTCACATTATTTGCATGTGACTTCACATGATATGACTATATATGAGTCTCCTTTGCCGAATATTTTCCTCTTTCATTTGTTCCATTCTTGTTTCAGTATAATCTAGAAAAACTTGTACTGCCTTCTTTTTCTTGACAAGAGACGGCAACTTTGGAATCAGTTTAAGCAAATGGCAAGTGTATTGCATATTGTCTCAAATGAAAAGAACTAGCACACTTGAATTGGAGATATCACCTTTTCCTTGGCCCAAAAACTTGTATAGTTACAACCCACAGACTCCTGTTGTGGCCAATATTTCAAAAAAATATTTGGAAAAGTGGCTTCATCGGCCAAGTGTCCTTAGCACGAAAATCATTGGCCTACTCTAGAACAAGTTTCTAAGTACTGCTCATGAATTAAAACTTAGTACTATATTCCTATAAACAGCACATATCTTCACCATTCGAAAGAGACACCAAGAGATTGTTTTTTCCCTTTATAGTTTCACCATTACCTAATCAGCTAATCCCTGTATCTATCATCATTTGCATTCATCAATTCATACAAGCCTTATTCAGCCAAAAGTTCTCACAACTAGAAGATGTATTAAGCAACATACATATTGATCAAATCTAGAACATAAGAAGAAATAAAATAAATCTTCATTGTCAATTTTCACGATCACACTGAAGTGAAGCATGGTTTTTGACTTGTTTTTACTTTGCAAATGAAAGCTCTGGAGGAGTAGTTCTGGCTTCTGACGATGGGAAGATTGTATGTGAGAACACTCTGGATGCTCGACTTGATGTTGTTTTCAGGCAGAAACTTCCCGAGGTAATACGTTACGCTAATTAAATGATAAACCTCTACGGAGGAAATGAGAAAATAGAACAAGAAACCATAATTAATGTAAAAGAATGAAACTACATTCAGATTCATACTTATTAGAGTCCATGATTTGCTCCTTGTGCAGATACGTAAACAACTTTTCAGTAAGATGAGTGCATGAGGATTATGGATTTCTCTTCAATAACTTACTAGCATAGACTTCTACAGTGGATGAATTTAATTCACTCACGTTGCCAACTTTATTGAACAGTTGTTACATCCCTTCACAGAGATGTGTTAGTTCAGTATGTTTTCAAGTTAAATTTTCTAAGATCTCAACATCATTGAATAAAGAATTTTTACTTTAAAAAGGGCAGCCCGGTGCACTAAGCTCCCGCTATGCGTGGGGTCCGGGGAAGGGCCGGACTACAAGGGTCTATTGTACGCTGCCTTACCTCACATTTCTGCAAGAGACTGTTTACACGGCTCGAACCCATGACCTCCTGGTCACATGGCAGCAATTTTACCAGTTACTCAAAGCAAATTCAACAATGTGCAACATGATCGTTATCTAAGATCTTGGCAAGGACAGAAAGAAAAGAGCACTCACCAATAATTAACCCTCTCCGAAACTCTTGAACAAATGCATTCATTTACAAAGATTGTACATTCTTTCTGACATTGCGTCAACAACCTTTTTCTAGGAAACAGAATACCTCCTACTCCTACCAGTTTTACCTTCTGATGTCCTGGATTTCCGACCAGACTTGTGGTATTTTCCCCCAGAAGGACCACCAAATATACCAAACCTTCCTATACCTCTAGAAAGGGAAGTTAAGAATGTTTTCCCCTGTCCTGTTTTGTCCATCATCCCTTGTTTCATGAACACGTGTTCCTTCTCCAGGTCACTGAGCCTCACCCTCATTCTCGATATCTCCAGCTTCAGTTCCCGATTCTCTCTCCTTAAAGAAGCATAAGTATCTCTAGGAGACATGGCTGCACTTGTAAGACCGCTGCTGATCTTTCGTGATACAAAAGTATCTCCACAACTTCCGGATAGAGCATTCTTAAGGCGGAGCTGCTCAAAGTAGAGAACTCGGACAGTCATTTGAACTGGGAGCCTGTCATTCTGCGCTGCATGATTGCATGCTTCTTGAGAGAGCTTTTGGCAATCTATGAATTTGCATAGCTTTTTGCATTCATGCTCACTTAGCATCGGATGGGCCTAGTGAAGTTTAGAAACAGTGCATAAATTAAATGAAAGAATCAATAATTTTGACCAAAAAAAAACTAGTATGTCTCAAGAGGTTGTGATGTGATTTTACTAAACAACCTGCAGGGTAAAAAGTATAAACACAACAGTTTATTTTTGTGACCTTTATATGCGCAAAGAAGAATATTCAGAACATGTTATTATTTGCAGGGATTAAAAAAAAGTCAGATGATCTGTTGTTAGACTAATATACAGGTCAATAACTTAAATTTTGAAATTTTACCTTCAAATAAATATCAATAGCTCTGTAAAGTCCGTCATCAATTACACGAGCATAATCAGGCAAAACTGATATCATAGCAGTGAATTTGTCAAGGCTCAAATATGGATCAGGAGCTATTTCAGCAAGATATGTGTCTATCAGCCGTCCAACTTTCAATAGAGCACCATGGCTTGGAGAATCGATACCTTCTGATTCATATCCACAATCTTCATTTTCTTCCTGGTCTATCCTTTGGAGGAAATGTATCAGTATTCGCTTGACAGTGTCAACATCAAACAAAGAATCACCTGTCTGGACAGATGGTATAAGCAAATCATCAAGTAATACCATTTCCAGCCTGAAGGCGATCCTCATCTCAATTTCAAGCTTGCAGGCTAGGGCGGCATCCAACGTGATAGCTATCCTCAACATCCCAAAAAGGAAATTCAGCGGAACCGATGAACTCTTCTCTTGAGGCAACAGACTAACAAGAGTTTCTACAATTGTTTTCTGCCCCTTTTCTCCCTTACATGGATATGCTCTGGCTGGATTCCAAATTTGTGGTTTCCCAATACCCTTTAGAGAGACCTGGGCGTAATGCATCAAGGATGCAATTATGCTGTCTATACGTACCCCAACATGTACCATTGTCATGATAACTCTGCGATAAAAATCAATGCTTAGAACAGAAAGATCTTCGACCCACCATTCAAGACAACTGTCCTTGAGTTCCAAAGATCCACTATCACAATCTAAACGAAATAGACCTGAAACAAGTTGCTCCTGACAAGCGTTCCTGGCAATGGCATCAATGCATCTAGCTGTAATACCAACCTCCTCTGCAGTAGGAAGCAGGGCTTCACAAGAAGAAAGTACCTCCACCGATTTTTCAAGACTTGGAGACACAACTTCAACAAGGAAAGTTTCTGTTCTTGCAATGAGGTTCTCTTCACGATAATCTTCTGTCATTTCCAAATATTTGGCCACACAATGCAAACGTGCTACATTTGTAGTTGTGATCTCAAAGTTCATGCCATAACAAAACTTCGCAGCTAGTTCAAATGTTTCAGGTCCCCCTGGTACATGAGTCAAATCCAATTCTGAGAGATTTGGGTCTTTGGCATCCGCCACCATCTTCCGGATCTTTCCACTCAGAGACACCAGTGGAAACTATAGCAAAACCACAAGTTACATAACACAATTATCAACTTCAAGAATCGAGTATACAGTTAACTAATAATGATTCTTAAAATCGATTTGTGGAATACATCTGTTGCAATGCCACACCTAAAAGAAGTACCATTTTTATAATTTGCTAATGTTTTGGTGTACAGGATGTGTCATCTCATGTAGTAGTGCCCTGGTGCTTACTTCTTGACAGTATTATTTTAGCAGTGTTACATTACTAACTGGAGATCTTGTCAAACAAGATTGTGTTCCAAAGTTCCGATCTTAAAGCTAGCTCCAAGCATACTATAAGAGGAAATTTTTGCTTCTTGGCTAGCCAATTGCTCCATCAATGGAAAACTTTGTTTTCCAATCTTTATATCCTATTGAACTACAGGAACATTCTCAACCAAGTCTGACCATTCTATATGTTTCCACTTTCATCTACATCATAATGTCAAGGTATTTAGTTAGTAGCCAAGAGGCGAGAAAGGAAGTGCCTTTAAATAGTAAACACAAACCTCAAACCTCTAAAAGCAAACCCTCTCCTAATATACATGATCTGGAACCATTAACTACATATATCCAGATAATTTAGTTATATTTCTAACCTTGTCTGGACTTTAATACTTCATGTACTATCTAAAGGCAACTACATATGAGACAAAGATAGGAGAAAGTGGAAACGGTAAAGTACCTTATGCAGTAGGAAAGACTCTCTGTTTACAGCAACTGTAATATCCCCAGCAACATCAGAGAATATAGTGCTGATCAATATTGTCAGGACAAATCCATAACAAAAATTATGTCAGAACAAGTATAAATCCTTTTGAGTTACGTTTATTAATTATTCATGAAACAAGTAACAGATGAAATTGAGAAGCCTTGGGTTGGGTGGGGGGGGGGGGGGGGGAGGGGTGAATAATCATCATAGCGAACAGAGGCTAGCAGTAACTAATTGCCGCATTCCTTGTAATGAAAGCTGAAGCTTATTGATAAAAATGAAGAACATGATAAGATACCACACCACACACCTACACTCAAAGATACTTCCCCCAGTTCAAAATAGTACCACTTTCACATGTTTGACAAATTATTTGAAATAGCATACAGTACTAAAGAAAAAACCACATCCTCAAAGAGAAAGCATATAAAATTCTCCATATGTCCCGATTTATATAATACATTTTTTTTTTAGTTTGTTCCAAAAGAATGATATATTTCCTTATTTTGCAATAATTTAATTTTAACTTTAACATTTTACGCTTAACGAAATGATCTATAACCACATAAATATTTTTAACTTTTCTTAGATCACAATATTTAAAATTCTTTCTTTATTTTTTAAATTCCGTATCGAGTCAAATTAAATTTGGACGGAGGAGTGTCAGAATAAAGAATTACCCTAAGAAGTCCATAAGAAAGGCCTTACTGAACTGTTCACAGGAGGTAGTACGGAAGGGACAATGATTAAGAAATAGCCCGTGCAAACAAAACAAATTATAGGTTTTTGTAGGGTACAGTAACAGATATAATTGGAGTGAGCAAAACTATATAATGATAGCATGAATCATCAACAGGGTAGCCAAGATGCAGTTCATTTTTTCTTTCTACATATGAGTGGTGGGGCCAGGAAGCTAGCTCAAATCAAGCTGAAGGCACTAGATTCATCTAATCATGTCACATCAATTATACTCATGATCATTTGAAAGGGAAAAGAAATTAAACTTGATGTCCAACTCATAATTCTCCGTAAATAAATCTTTTTGAAAAATAACTGAATACTAATTATTAAAAAGGGATGAAGAACAGTTATGTAGAGGTAGACAAGATAATGGAGAATACCGGGTGGTAAATGAGTTGTAATTAGGAGAGTGTTGAGACCCCATTCTTGTATGAGTTGTATTAAGAAGAAACTTGAGCTTCACCTTGGAGCAGCAGCAGCATCGACTGAAACTAGTAGCACCCAAATCCCAACAAGTAGAAGAAATGATAAGCTTTGAAAGAAGAGCAAAGAAAAAGTGAAAGTAGGACATATATAGAAATGCTGATAAATAATGCAAAAGGAAAAAAGCTAAACAATACAGAAATGGGCACAAGGATAGCAAGGGTGGCCATGTGAAGTGTTTTACTGCAACAGAAAATACCTTTTCCTCTTTCTGCAGTAACTACGTCTTTTGCTTTTCATTCCTTTGTCTCTCTCTACCTTCGGAATAATTTCTTTTTTCTTCTTTTACTTGAATATTATATCATCATCGTTATATGAGTAGAGTAGTAGGACACTGCCTTAATTAACACTAGTTCTAGTTAAATTTTGATGAATTCTTCAAACATTGTTTAAGAGAAACAGATAATTATATTAGTGGGTCTAGGAAAAGGTAGAGTGTACACATGCATTACCCTTATCTTATGAGGTAGATAGGTTGTTTCCGAAATACTCTCGACTCAAGAGAAAATATGATAAAAAAGAAACAGATATAGAAAATTTATAAAATCATCCAAGTCGTTCGGGATTAAAATGCACTCCTAAGAGTTAATTGAAATAGAGGTGTGTGCATGGTTTTGCTTAATCCTAGTATTAATTAAAGAAAAGAAAAGGGCTTGATATGATACATACTCAGAGGAATTTGCAGGCCACGCTTTTCTGATAAAAAGACATGAATTAGAAATTTCTAATTTACAGAGATTGCAGATGTGGGGTGACTTACTACACGTTACTTTCAAACACGCGCATACGTTACTAAATAGCAGGCGTTGCTCCAATCTGTATTTATCTATTTGTTTAACGGAAAGGGCGTTACTTTAATTACTTCTAGAGCTGTTTTGTGTTTTTGCTTTTTATTTTACTTTTATCTTATAACAGTCGATATTTGTGGTCCAGCTTCCATGCATCAACATTATAGTCCAACTTCTTGTATCAGTCGACTCACAGGTATATGCCAATACATAGAGAACTTACGAGGATAAAACCTCATTTACAAAGTTAAAATAGAGAGAGTTGCCAAATAAGTATTCAGCTCAACAACATATTTTTCTTCAACTTAGGAAGGGGGTTGAGTTCGCTGCTTTTTACAGTTGTGATAAATTAGAGGTTCAAATTCTATCTGAAAAAAGGCTCAAATATGTCATTAAATTATTAGAAATGGCTCATTTATATCACTCATCTATAGTTTAACTCATTTATGTCATCGTCATTATCAAAATGGTTCATTCATGTCATTTTTTATCAACGCCGGTTTTAGGATATCATTTTTCATTAACGTTGGTGTTAACGAAAAATGCATGGATGAGCCATTTCGATAACAACAATGGCATAAATGAGTCATTTTGTTAGCGACAATGGCATAAATGAGTCAAACTATTAACGAGTAACATAAATGAGTCGTTTCTGATAGTTATGTTGATGTTGGATGGATGTTGTGACAACATCTGGAAATGCTCAGGACAACATCTTATGAAAATAAGAATGTTGCCTACGATGTTGTGACAACATTCCTGACAACATTTCTGTAACGATTTTGCCTATTCTTCCGGCCAAAACAGGTTGTGTTACTGTGAGTAAAAATGACCTAGGCAAGCTAACAATGATGATGTGTTTAAAACGTGGTAAAATAAACAGTCAAAGCTTGGAGAGAAAGCAGCGTGAAGGCCAAGTCCAGAACATTGAGCTTTTGAAGGAGTAAGAACCGGTCCAAGCTGAAACCTTCTTGTACTTAGCCTCCGCAATCAACCAGTGATGATTTCAAGGGAAGTTCCACACTATAAATAGAGGGGAACTTCAGAGTATCGATATCCAGATTGAAAACGAGAAGAATTATCAAGAGAGCTCTCGCATAGTCACCTTAGAAACTGGATCAACACACTTGGCCTAAAGTAGTATAACAACATCTAGTCCCACGTTACTATTGATGCCCAGATTCTAGATCAAGCTTATATTTCAAGCAATAGTAATGAAGATGTTAGATTTGTCTTGTTAGATCTTTTAACTTTGGGCTGAAGTCATCTGCGACTTCACTTTTGTTTGTAATTTCTTTTTCGCATTTATTGTTCAACCTTGCATAAAGAAATTCATTTTTAATTGTATATAATTTATACAATTCTTTGGTCATTGACCATCAAGGGATATATTAATATATACCCTTGAAAATATAAATCTTGTGTCTCTTTACTTTTCCGTTGCATTTACTCTATAAAGGTTTATAACTGTTTTATCACAATGTTGCCTCAGATGTTGACACAACATTGAAGGCAACATCCAGAAACTGTTTGAATTATTCTAGCTATTACGGTTTTATTCTTACATATTCTTGCTTATCCGTAGCTCCAGACCTATCAAGTGGTATCATAGTCAACACTTGATACAATAAGTGTTTGATTCTGAATATTACGGCTATGGACTCAGCTATACAAAACGTTGGTAAACTTTCAATTCTTGACGGAACTAACTATGCCTATTGGAAAATCCGACTATGTTCGCACATCAAATCCATTGATGTTTGAGCTTGGAGATCAGATTTCGAAGGCTATGTGATTTCCAAGTCCCCCGCAGACGAGGATGGTGATGTACTTACCAAACCCAAATCTGAATGGACCGCGGAAGAGATCAACAGTGCGAGCTTCAATGAAAAGGCCCTAAATGCAATATTTGGATGGGTAGATCTCTATATGTTTAAACTTATCCAGAATTGTACTACGGCCAAGGACGCTTGGGAGACCTTACAAACTCATTGTGAAGGTATCTTAAGTGTACGACGTACAAAGCTTCGCATGATTTTGAGTCAATACGAACGCTTAAGGATGGAAGAATCTGAAGACATAAAATCCTATTTTGAAAAGTTAACTGACATTGTTAATCAGTGTCAAGTGCTTGGTTCTCCTTTAACCAACACACAACTTGTGGATAAAGCTCTCAGATCTCTTCCTGAAAGGTTTAATACTAAGATTTGTGCTATTGAAGAGGCCCATAATCTTGCTAATATGGATCTACATGCCTTGATGAGCATCTTTCAAACATATGATATGAACATGAAGAGACAAAGAGATCTGTATAAAGACAAAACTTTGGCACTCCAAGGACAAACCTCGGAAACTGAATTGGAAAACGAGGAAGAAAACTTGGAGGAACTGGGAAATGGTGCAACTGTTGCCTTACTTGCTCGTCGATTCAACTTGATGGTGAGAAAGATCAACAATGATCGCAATAAAGCCAAATACAAACAACATCAAAACCCACTCTTTAATAAACAGCCGAATAGGTCACCTTCTGATCAAAGTAATCACAATCCACTGAGGAAATCTAACTCCGACAGTACCAATTTCAATCCCAAACAACTCGAGGGAGTGCAATGTCATGCATGCTCGGGTTGGGGATACTACGCTAATGAGTGTGCAAACACCCTTAGAAAAATTGGTAAGGTCATGTGGGTAACTCTTAGCAATGATGAGAACGAAGAGGAGGAATGAGATCAAGAAGAAGAACCACAGGCAATGCTGGCATTCATGTTTGAACACTCACTGTCCGACGATGAAGATGTTGACAATGTTGCGACAACATCAGGAACAACATCAGACTCAACATCTGGAATGTCTTCAACATGAGAGAGATATATGTATTTGACTATTCTGATGTAAATTGTTTTAGTGGATTTAATTCTTTATCTGAAGCTGTAAATTTGGATCTAGTTGACTCCAAAGACGACGTAATAAAGGAATTACAAAGCCTTTGTAAAGCCTTAATCACTGAATCTGAGCAACTAGACTCAAAAGCAAAATTAGTGACTCGTGAGAATAGCAATCTGAAAGGCACAATCAACCGATTAGAGGTGGCACTTACCAAGAAAGACCTAGAGCTTGGTAAGATTCGTGCACGATTAAACGTAGCTGAGACCACCTTTCAAAGGCTCAATATGGGAACCTCCAAACTATATGAAATATTGAACTTCAATAAACCTACAAGGGCTGGGCTTGGGTACCAATCTCGTAGAAAACCAAATACTTCCAGAATCCATAGTCAAACTGAGAGGATAAAATTTATCAAAGAAAATTCGAGTAACTCTCAGATCACTGAAATTGGATCGAAGTTTGTATGTAGCTTCTGTAAAAAGTCAAGACATCTTATGCCCTACTGCTACAAACTTCAAAACTCTGCACTCAAAATATTGCCTAAAATGTCGTCAGCAATGTTGCCCAACATCACTGACAGCATTCAAAGCAACCAGCCTGAAAGCAGAAGGAAGAAAAAGAAATGGGTACCCAAATTGAATCTGAAATGTAATGTGTGCATAACTGCTTTGCGTACTAATATTACAGGTTCTCGGTATTTTAATAGTAGCTGCTCACGTCATATGACAAGTACCAAACGCCTATTGAAGGAATATGGAGCATTCAATGGAGGATACGTGACATTTGGAGAAGGAAGTAAGAGTAAGATAATTGGTAAATGAACTCTTAATGTTCCGGATGTACCAGCCTTGAAAAATGTTCTTCATGTAGAAGGTTTGGTTGCTAATCTTCTTAGCATAAGCCAACTATGTGATGATGATCTTGAGGTGAAATTCAACAAGCTTGGATGCAAGGTTACAGATTCTGCGGATAAATGTGTCATGTCAGGAACCCGAACACGAGATAATTGCTATCTAGTCGGTAGACAAGAGTTGTGCAACTTCACAAAGGTAGGTGACTTGACACTTTGGAATCAAAAGTTGGGATATGTCAACTACGGCACCTTGGAGAAGCTGATCTCATTTGAAGCTGTTAGAGGTATTCCCAGATTGGATCCAAAAGATAAAACACTATGCGAAGATTTTTTGAAGGGAAAGCAGACCCGAGTCTCTCACAATGTTGTCCAACATGACGGACAACATTCAGGTACGTCTCATTATTTCTAATTATTGCATTTGGATCTTATGGGTCCAATCGAGGTAGATGGCTTAGGAGGGATGGGATATTCTTATGTGATAGTAGATGATTTTTCCAGATTCACTTGGATCTACTTTTTAAAGGAAAAATCACAAACCTTTGAGATGTTTAGAACACTTTACTCTAGGATTAAGAACCTGTTTTGTTCTTCGATTTTTAGAATTAGATCTGATCATGGAAAGGAGTTTGAAAATCAAACCTTTGCAAAATTTTGTGAAAAGAAAGGCATCTTCCATGAATTTTCGGCACCAAAAACACCACAACAAAATGGGGTTGCTGAGAGAAAGAACAGAACTTTACAAGAAATGGCTAGAGTTATGTTAAGTTCTAAGCAATTGTCAAAAAGGTTTTGGGCAGAAGCCTTGAACACGGCATGTCACATAATTAATAGAATTTATTAAGGCCAGGGACCAAGATGACACCCTATGAACTATTAAATGGAAAGAAACCTACAGTGCGGTACTTTCATGTCTTTGGGTGTGTGTGCTATATTCTTAATGACAGGGATAAACTGGCCAAATTTGACTCTAAGAGTGACAAGGGAATATTCGTTGGCTACTCTCAGAATAGCCATGCTTATCGAATATACAATCTTCGGACAAAGACCATACAAGAATCAGTCAATGTTATTTTTGATGACCTGCTGGATATATCTGGTAGATCTTCAGAAAACAACATTGTGGTTGCAGTTGAAGAGGAGCAACCCACTGAAGAAACAGATGTAGTCCCAGATGTTGTCCCAACATTAGAAGAAACATTTGAACCTCTAAGCGAGAACACAGGGCACGAAATCGAGGAGGAGTCTGCTACGGAACTGAATGATCAAGTAAGAAGAGACCCTACATCGAGGATTAGAAGGAACTATCCACCCGACCAGGTGATAGGGGGAGTTTTTTAGGAGAGTCGTACAAGATGGAAAGAGCTAGTGAATTACCAAGAAATGGTAAGGTAAGTGTGCATGTCTACCATATACCAACAGGTAAGTCTTTCTTGTCTTACATCTACTTTGGAACCCAAAAATATTAGGGAAGCATTAAAAGATAATTCTTGGATTCAAGCCATGCAAGAGGAGCTTGAACAATTTGCCCGAAATGAGATTTGGGACTTGGTACCACGACCTAACAACACAAATGTTATTAGGACTAAGTGGATATTAAAAAACAAATCAGATGAGTTAGGGAAGATTGTCAGGAACAAAGCTCGACTTGTTGCTCAAGGATATACACAAGTAGAAGGTATCGACTATGACGAGACCTTCGCTCATGTGGCTAGAATTGAGTCAATAAGATTGCTTCTTGCTATTGCTTGTTATCTAAAGATTACCTTGCACCAAATGGACGGTAAAGGTGCCTTCCTAAATGGATACTTGGACAAAGAAATATCTGTTGAAAAACCAAAGAGATTTGAGGATCCTCACCATCCACATCATGTGTACAAACTCAAGAAAGCTTTGTATGGACTAAAACAAGCCCCACATGCATGGTGTGGTCGTCTAACTAACCTTCTTGTTGAGTTTGGTTTCACCCGTGGAGAAACTGACAGAACATTATTTATTAAAAGATACGGTGTAGATGTAATAATAGCTCAAATCTATGTTGATGATATTATTTTTGGTTCGACTACAGAATCTTTCTTGAAGTCTTTTGTCGAAGCAATGTCGACAACATTTGATATGAGCATGATTGGAGAACTAACATTTTTCTTAGGCTTGCAGATTAAGCAGAATGAAGATGGGATCTTTGTATCTCAAAGCAAGTACGCCAAGAATCTTGTTAAGAGATTTGGTCTGAAAAATGTTAAACACATGAAGACTCCAATGGGCTCTACGCAACAGGTATGTAAAGACGATATTGGACAAGATGTTGACCCAACATTGTACCGATCTATGATAGGTAGCCTTCTATACCTTACCGCCAGTCGTCCCGATATCATGTTTAGCGTATGTGTTTGCGCCAGGTTCCAAGCCAGTCCCAAGGTATCTCATTTTAACGCTGTGAAACGTATCATTCGATATGTTGCCGGTACAAGTGACTTGGGAATTTGGTACTCCAAAGACACTAATCCTAATCTAATAGGATATAGTGACTCATATTGGGTCGGTGATGTAGACGATAGAAAAAGCACTAGTGGTGGGTGTTTCTATCTTGACAATAATCTAGTCTCATGGTACAGTCGTAAACAAAATTGTGTATCACTCTCGACTGCCGAATCTGAATATGTGGCAGCCGGAAGTTGTTGTGCTCAACTGATTTGGTTACGACATATGCTAGATGACTATGACATATCTAATAACTCCATGATTTTGTACTGTCATAATCTGAGTGCTATTAATATTTCCAAAAATCCTGTTCAGCATTCACGTACAAAGCACATAGATATAAGACATCATTTTCTAAGAGACTTAGTGGAAAAATAGCTAGTTCAAATCGAACATGTTGATACTTTTTGTTAACTGGCTGACATTTTTACTAAACCTTTAGATCATGAGAGATTTTCTAGCTTGAAAAAATCTCTTGGTCTCTGTTTTCTTTGAAAATAAGTCAGGCTAGGTAGATGTTGTCTGAAATGCTGTCCCAACATTTTGGATAACATTTACTGTTGGGTCAATATACATGATAAGTGTTGTAGTGATGTTGCAATATTTTTTTCAAAAGATTCAAGCATGACTCTAAAAGGACAAGATATGAATGTGATACCGTTCTCTGTGAGTATCATAAGAAGGCGAAGCCTCTACTCAAAGATTTGGATGTATACAAAAAGAGCAAAGCTCTAAGATTGGTATCGTTCCTATTCTATAGGAGTACCACGTGCTTCAAAAATGTTGAAAATTTCTCAATATTTTTTTAATCTATATGTGTTCAACTAAGTTGATTAAGGACAATTGTAAAATGTTACATTAGTCCAGCGATCAGTCTCATAGGGAACATATACGGAAATATCATCTACCAAATCAGAAAATCCTTGGAGTCTCATAATGCTTGTTTTAACTTTGAAATGTTGCCAACATCATCAACAACATCGTATTCCAGTACATTGATCAATCTGGTTTATCTTATTCCTGTTTTTGGTATTTATCACGTCTTTGTCTTTAACTGGAAGTCCAAAAATTCTGGAGGATCGTTTTTTTAAAATAATGATATGTGCTATGACAATCCTTATTTTAGGTGTGTAAAGAGTTTTTATTCTTCTATACAATCTAAATTTAAGGAAAAGGAGTTTGAGTGTAAGTATACTTTGCCATAATAAAACCTCCAATTTTTGTCTTGGAATTGTCACATCAGCCGACTATAAATCCATCAAACCATGGCAGCCCAAACAACACTGTCATTTCTCAAAACCCAAAGGTTCTCCAACACGCCCAATCCTTCAAAACTCTCTCCCATGTCCGTGTCCCCAAAATCCACAAACACCAAAGATTAATCTCCAATGTCGACTAGTCCAGCAAATAACAACAAGGTTTACAAGCATTATACTTCTATCAATGACTTGAGACCGGTCGAGGAGGACTGCACACAGGCTATGATCCTGCTTGGTTCAGATAAGTCATTACAGGTGAGCTACCCAGGCGATAATGAAAACCCAATCAATGTTGATGCAATATCTGATTTCTCGATCCTTGCCTCAAGACAGTCAAAATCGACATTTCCAACGCGAAGGTCAAAAAGGGTTTTCGAAAACCAATTTGGTGAATACTAGTCTGGCAAAAGATCCAGGGAAGAGTAGACTTTCCCTGTTGATACTACCATAAGCAGCAGCACTGACACCAATTTCAGTGTGCCCAGTTCTTCCAGAACTCCATCAACTTCCACTCCACAAGCAAAAATTGAGAAAGAAAAAGAAGAAGAAGAAGAAGAAGAAGAGATGTCTGATGACACACCTCTACGAAACTTCATTCCTAAAGGGGTCCATAAAACATACCGGAATTTTGATAAAAATGTTGCCTCAACATCAAAGGCAACAGATGAGAAAATGGACCCAGACTATGTTGCCCCAACATCCGAGGCAACACCTGCAGCCACCTCATTCGAACAAGAAAACACAGAATCTGAAACAGATTCTGAGGTAATTCCCTACTCCTCCATGTTTCAAACTAAATCATGCTCCAGTAACTGGAATTGGTTTAAGAATAGAGGAGTTAGAGGAGAGAAGGTGATTGACCTAACTTCATTCTCCAAAAATGGTTTAGTTGATTTCTTAAGTAGTCGAAATATCTTAAGCTCTGTATCTAGTAAGAATCCTTATTGTGAGAAGGTGATTAGGGTGTTCTATTCTAATCTGACGCTTGCCGTTAAGGACACAACCTCAAAGAAATTTGGGAAAGTGTACCTATACAACAAGGTATACAATTTTACACCAAATATCATCAACTCCACTCTTGGAATAATTATTAGTGAAAGAGAACCTCAACCAAACCCCACTGTGGAGGAACTCAATTCAATAATCAAGTACCTTACAAGGAATTTGATCACTGTTTGGGCTCCTCGCAGCCCTATGTCAAAACTCACTGCCCTGTTTGCCACTTTGCACAAACTTGCTATATACAACTGGCTACCTTCCCTCAACGAGACAGTAATGACCCTTGATCAAGCATCACTGCTTTTTAAGATTGGAAGGAATCAGAAATTTGACTTAGGAACACTTATATTCAACCATATTGTCAACTTGGCAGAAAAACAAAGCAACTATGCCCTTCCATACCCCTCCTTGATTTTTCAAATCCTACTCAAGTAAGGTTTTAAGACTCCAAAAGGAGAAAAGCTGAGTCCAGCCTTAGAGGTTTACTCAGTACAACGAGCATTTGTTAACAGCAGGGACAAGGTTATTGACATGCCCTAGAAGAAAGATGAATGGGATACTAACACATCAAAGGATGTTGCCGACATTCCTGGCAACATTGCTCAAGAAAAGGTCCCAATGTCCAAAGACTGGCTTCGACAACATATTGCCGAACTTGACATGCAAATTCAAGAACTAGTGCGAGCCAGGAACTATTATATGGGCTTACTTTCTTCACAAAAGGGGGAGATGATGCTGATGTTGATGCTGATGCTGGAAGCAGACAGACAGAGGGAGTTGCTGATGATGCTGCTGCTGGAAGCAGACAAACATGGGGAGGGTGCAGGCAATGATGCAGGGGGAGAGGAGTTGAGATGATTGCTGAGTACTTCTGATGCTGAAGATGAAGATGGTGCTTCACAGAGTGATCAATCACAGAAAGCGGCTGGAAGCTACTGTGATCACCATGCTGATGGAGTTGGTGATTTAATGATGAATGTTTATTTGAATAGTGGATATACTGACATTACTGACATTTGGAATATTATTTGTGTTTGTAATATTTTACTTTGGGAAATTTGGTCTTTTTTTGCAGACATTATGATTGTTTTTTAAAGCTGTTTATATATGGTTGCCTGATGTGGATTGGTATGAATGATTACTGTAGACTGATTACGCAATTGCTGTAAGTAAGTCTACAGTAACATAACATAACTCCTATCTAATCAAATCATTGATACTACATTGCTTGGAATTTAACACTACAGGTTAAGGGGGAGAGCATAACACTGATCCTACTGATTCTTGGAATGTAAGGACTACATCGGGAATCAGTATCCTAGTCATTTTCGCTTCGTATGGAGTTTTGTGAAGAAAGACAAAAAGGGGGAGATTGTTGATGTTGGATGGATGTTGTGACAACATCTGGAAATGCTCAGGACAACATCTTATGAAAATAAGAATGTTGCCTGCGATGTTGTGACAACATTCCTGACAACATTTCTGTAACGATTTTGCCTAATCTTCCAGCCAAAACAGGTTGTGTTACTGTGAGTAAAAAATGACCTACGCAAGCTAACAATGATGCTGTGTTTAAAACGTGGTAAAAGAAACAGTTAAAGCTTAGAGAGAAAGCAGCGTGAAGACCAAGTCCAGAACGTTGAGCTTTTGAATGAGCAAGAACCGGTCCAAGCTGAAGCCTTCTTTTACTCAGCCTCCACAACTAACCAGTGATGATTTCAAGGGAAGTTCCACACTATAAATAGAGGGGAACTTTAGATTATCGATATCCAGATTGAAAATGAGAAGAATTATCAAGAGAGCTCTCGCATAGTCACCTTAGAAACTGGATCAACACACTTGGCCTAAAGTAATATAACAACATCTAGTCCCACATTACTATTGCTGCCCAGATTCTAGATCAAGCTTATATTTCAAGCAATAGTAATGAAGATGTTGTATTTGTCTTGTTAGATCTTTTAACTTTGGGTTGAAGTCATCTGCGACTTCACTTTTGTTTGTAATTTCTTTTTCGCATTTATTGTTCAACCTTGCATAAAGAAATTCATTTTTAATTGTATATAATTTATACAATTCTTTGGTCATTGACCATCAAGGAATATATTAATATATACCCTTGAAAATATAAACCTTGTGTCCCTTTACTTTTCCGCTGCATTTACTCTATAAAGGTTTATAACTTTTTTATCACAATGTTGCCTCAGATGTTGACACAACATTGAAGGCAACATCCAGAAACTGTTTGAATTGTTCTAGCTGTTACGGTTTTATTCTTACATATTCTTGCTTATCCGTAGCCCCGGACCTATCAAGTTAAATGGCATATTTGAGCTTTTTCCCTTATATCAATCACTTAGCATTTTTCTCCTTTCCTCTTTCACTACCCTGAGGTATCTCAATGACCGGCTTTTTTGTGGGGATTGCTCCATGAAATTTTCCGGTAAGATATACTTCCTCTAATTTTAATTTATGTGGCACATTTCGAATCTTGATAGACCAACAAGTTTTTTTTCAAGCGCAATTATAGTTTTCAAATATGTAAATTATATTTCAAAAAACATAAATATTATATGTTCGAATTCACAATCAAAATTTAAAAAATTTGACTCTCGAAATCCGAACGTTGCCACATAAATTGAAACAGAAAGAGTAGCAGTTTATTGGAAATTTTAGGACACACTTAAAGAGAAGGAATTATGGAAAGAAATAGGGTGGGTTCTTTTATGTTATAGTGGATCTTTTAGGGAGAATATATCCATAGCCCCTTAAATTTACTAGTAATTTTATTTAGCAATTTTATTTAGACACTTGAACTATAGTCTCTTTTGATTGAACATCTGAATGCATGATAAAGTGTTCCTATTAGACACTTTCTACTCAAATTTTGGAAAGACATTTGTGTGTTCTCAAGGAGTCATTACGTCGATAAGATAATCACTTAAAATATGTTATTTCCCTTAACTATACACATTCCTCAGGCATGTTCCAATTGAGGCTGATGTGTGTATTAAAAAAAAGTGACATATTTTATGTGGTTAATTTTTCTACGCAATAGACATTTGAGAATTATGCAAAAGCTTTTCCCAAATTTGAGCGTGAAATGTCAAATAGGAACAATTTATTATGTGTTCATAATATGCTCAATTTAAACAATTCGTAATTGAGTATCTAAATAAAATTTATTAATAAATTTAAAAAACTATTGATATATTCCGTCATTTTTTTTTAGTCTACGAGGAAAATTGCTTAGGTGCCGCCCCTCCTACATGGTATGCCAACTAGGATTTTGCGGTACCAGAACGAAAAATTAAGTTCTGGCTATAGTGAATTTCGATTACTCATGTTAGTTAGATGAATTGTGATAAAAATAACTTTTTAAGTAATTTCTTCAACCTGAGTAACTCATTTAAGAAATTAACTCCCCTCTCCTCCTTCTCCTCCCTTGAAGTACAGTAATTAAGAATTTTTTGAAGGAAATTCGCACTATCTCTTCTTTTAAAAGGTTATTTAAAGTTCAAACGAAGAAGAAAAAGGATATATAGAGCTGCGTGTAGTGGAGTTAAAGAAAGCCTAAAGTAAAGAAAGCAGATAAAAGGATTTTGGACCCTCTGAAAGAGACTTTAGATGGGACACGCGACTGTGATCTACGGCTCGAAAAGCTATAAAGCAAAAAATAAAAGCAATCATACAAAGTTGAGCACTATTTTATCCTTCTTTGCTCCAAAAGGTGGAATCTCCCACCCCATGAGCCCTCACACCCCGGTCCGACAGGTCTGTGAATGAGATAATTAGTATTGTCAATAAACTGCTACTCTTTCTCTATTATATGACAATACTAATTACCTCCTTAAATTTGGCACGCATTATTAGTTACACAACAAAATTATCAATAGTCTTAAGTTAGTATGAAAGTACAGTAATTGAGAGAAAGTGAGAGCATTTTGTAATAGAAAAAATACATAAAATTCCTCCTAAACTTATCTCGAAAACTCACTTTAGCAATTTAATTTTACAACAACAACAACAACAACAATATACCCAGTGTAATCCCACAAGTGGGGTCTGGGAGGATAGTTTGTATGCAGACCTTATCTCTACCTTGGAGGCAGAGAGGTTGTTTCCGACAGACGATCAACTACGAGTATCGCAATACAACAATAAAAATAGAGCAGTAGAACACTAGCAAAGCAAGTCAAATAAGAAAGGAACAGTAACTACAATAAAATAATATGTTACGCATGAACGAGAGACAGTAAATAATAACAGCAATCAAAGGACAAGAAAGTACAACAGAAGAACTACGCCTACTAATATGGAACTCTCTACTCTTACTACTCTACTACCCTAATTCGTGTCCTCCACAATCTCTTATCTAAGGTCATGTCCTCGGTAATCAACAACTGCGTCAAGTCCTATCTAATCACCTCTCTACCCAATACTTCTTCGGCCTACCTCTACCTCTCTTGAAGCCATCCATAGCCAACCTCTCAAACCTCTGTACTGGGCTTCATTTCCTCTCCTCTTCACATGCCCGAACCATCTCAGCCTCGCTTCCCGCATCTTTTCCTCTATCAAGGCCACTCTCACCTTTGTCATATATACCCTCATTTATAATCATGTCACTCCTAGTATGGCCATACATCCACTGTAGCATCCTCATTTTCGCAACTCTCATTTTCTGAATGTGGGATTTATTGACCGGGTAACACTCCGCTCCATACAATAAAATAGTTCTAACCACCACTATGTAGAACTTGCCTTTGAGTTTATGTGGTACCTTCTTATCATACAATACTCAGAATGGGAGCATCCACTTCATCCACCCTGCACTAATATGATGTGTGACATCATCATCAATCTATCCATCCCTACGGATAATAGACACCAGATAGTTGAAACTTACTTTCTTTGGAATAGCATAAGTGTCCAGCCTTACTTCCATGTCTACCTCCCGCGTCACGCCACTGAACTTACACTACAAGTACTATGTCTTGATCCTACTCAACCTGAACCCTTGTGCAGATCAATATTATAATGGGTTGTGTAAAACACTCTCCGCCACATCAGCGCCACGTCAACAATTGATTAAATATTAAATTTTAACTCTTTTTTCTATTCTTTGTAATTTTCATTTATCTTTTTTGTTTTTTAAAAGCCAAAATTCGATTTATTTGGAAAAATATGTCTTTTCAACCCTTCTTCTCCCCTAAACCCACTTATGTGCCTCTTTGTAACCACTCCTTCAACACAATAAGCTTGATTGATCTCAGCTTTTTTTTTAATCTGTAAGACACAAATTCAAAAATCACACACAAACAAAAAAACTAAGCTATCCAAATAAATAGATTTTTTTTTCTAATTAATGTGTTTCATATCTCCCAAAGAAAAGAGAAAAATTTACAAAATCCCCACTTTGAATGCTTCACCATACTTCGAGAAATCAGTAACCAAAATCTTCAAGGAATGTGGGAAAGGCTTGTTCACATGCTTAATTTCGGAGCTGTACGAGCTTGTGGGGAATGTTTCTTAGTACAATTTCCAGAGTGCAATTTTGGTCCAATAAGATCTTACAGGGAATGAAGAGATCAATTTTAGGATTAGTTTTCTTTTCTTGTTGTTTCTTCCTTCTTGCTGATACCACAATGGTAACTTTTCTATTTGAGAAGAAAAAGAAGAAAAAATAAAAAGTTAAAAGAAAAAGTGGGACTCACAAATTTCATTTGTCTCAAAGTAAAATATTTTTATAACTAAAAATGTATATTAATATATCAAGAAAGAATATTAAGAGTATTAATTATATATTTGTCATTAAGAAAATGACATGCGTATGATTTTCTCATTTTTTTATTTTTTTTTCTTCTTACTTGCTTCTTAGAAGGTGAGTCAACTCTCTTTGTCATGTCACTTCTTAGATAGATATTTAATACCCTATGGATAAGAATACGGGGTATTTAAACACTAGTAAAGTTAAATTGATAAAGTAAGCAAGTTTAGGTGGGATTTTATGTATTTTTTCTTTATAATAACTTGAATATGATCATTTACAATGGAACTATATGTCCTATTTATACATGAGTTTCACGGGTACACACCCTATAAAATATGCCCTCATTAATATAGGAAAATATTGGACAATTATTATCTCTATAAATGTCACTAATGCTCTCTGTTGGAAGACGTATGACCGAGTCAGTAACGATCGCTCGTTGTAATTCAAATGGTTCACTCGACTTTCTGGTTTACCGGTACCGCTTATGCATATGACGCTCCTAGTCTTGCTCACATTTTACCAGTAGCGCCTTAGGCTGATTTGGATTTGACTCAACATCAACTGTCACATGTCACATCATAATTCGTACAACTATCTTATACGAATTTTGCCATATACAAGTAAGATAATGTATTGGGGAAATCAAGACCTTGGGAATGACCGGGTAAGCACATGAAATCCCCGGAAGGCTTCTATGACTCCCACCAACTCATGTCACGTCTGTCAGCCTCGATCTTCGTTCCGCAGTAAAGGGGCGTGTAAGTTCCATAGGAAACATCCCATCAACCGTACTTTGGGGTTTGAAAAGTCTAATTTTGTTTTATTTAAAGGTGACTTCGAGCGGAAGAAATCACATGTCATCTTTCACAATTGTAACCCTAGCAATTATTTGCTCTCTAAGCTTGCAATATACAAATTCATTCTTGAGCTCTTATTAACATTCTCTTGTGTCATTTCTATCGGCTTTTTATAGCACTATACTATTCGGGTTCAATAAGAATCCCTCATGGACCTCGTGATCCGATATGACTCAATTGTCTTTAACCCTACTCCACTAACAAATTGAACTGAGAATCCTAAAAAAAACACATAAACATCTTTTATAGGCATCACCTACTCTACTACTGAGTCCTGAAATCGGTGGCGATAGTGTGTTGTAGAAGGAAGCTGAAAGAGATGGCGCCGAATCAAGTTAGGGCATCACACATACTGATCAAACACGAGGGATCTAGGCGCAAATCTTCATGGAAAGGTCCAGAAGGTCGCATCATCTCTAACACCACCAGAGACGCCATCGTTTCTCAGCTCAAAGACTTTCGCGATGACATCATCTTCAGCAAATCCAATTTTGAAGATGTTGTTTCTCGCTTCTCTGATTACAGCTTCGCCAAATGCGGTGGCGATCTCGGTCCATTCGGTCGAGGGCAGATGAAGAAACCTTTTGAATATACAACTTATACACCGAAGGTTGGTGAAATCAGTGACATCATTGATACTGACAGTGGTGCACACATAATTCTGAGAACCGGTTAACATTGATGGAGGAAGAATCTACAGTTTGAAGAGTTATTGCAAGTTGTAACGCTTCTTTTCTTTTTATACTAGGATACTTGACCGCGTTTCGCGTGGTTGTAAATAAATATACTTTATTATTGATATCATAATTTTATAAAGAAAATCAATTTTACAATCAAATAGCTTTTTATGATTCTTTTAGCGTCTTATTGATTTTGATAGAAATAATGCATGTTAAAAAATAGCACGTTTAGATTAGTATATAAGAAATAAAAATTAATGATAGTGTAAAAATGTCATGCCCAATTTCGATCCTAGTCGTAACTGGCATCCGATACTATGAACAACACCGAAAGCACATTCTAAAAGCACTTAAGCGTTTATTCTATTTCGTTATCTATTTATACCAAGTTATATATACGGTATAAACATGAACATGCTCAACTTAATAAAATCAACGGAAGTCTAATATATATAGTAAATCATAAACGTGGCAAAGCCTCAATACGTCGTATGAGACTTTCAACATCAACCCAAAACCTAATAACTATTTATGGAGATTCTAGATAAAAATAAATGAGTATCTAACTTCGGGACGAAGCCCGAAACTAAAATAAATAACAAAATAAAGATGAGACGATATCCTACGAACAAGCATGTAGGCTCACCAAATAATCCAGAAAGTAGCAAGTTCTCATATCCGGTATGCGTGTCATGAACCTGCTCTTCTTTGTTACCTAACATACCATAAAAATAACAATGGTATGCCTGAGTACTGGGTACTCAGTGAGAGTCTAAGAGGAAACAGTTAACAAAATCAAAATAAGATAGCACAATAAACTTGTGAAACAATAGTCATAAAACAGTTTGAAAGTAAGAGATAGAACAACCATCATCAACCTTAATAGAACATTCTGTGAACAACCAAATAGACAAGAAATATACCAATTTTGATCTGTCAAACCTCTTATCATATTAAATATTTTAATCATGAAGTCACAAGCGTCACAAGCCACTCACAAGCAACCAAAAGATTAACACATGCTGACTCACGGGTGAACAATCATTCGATACACCGGGGCTATTATCCCACGGAGGCTGATGGTCCTATGGACTAGCATAGTAATAGATGCACCGGACTATACGCCTCGGAGATCAATCGTCCTCTGGACTAATACAACAATAGATAAAAATAGCAGTCCGGTGCACTAAGTTCCCGCTATGCGCGGGGTCCGGGGAAGGGCCGGGCCACAATGGTCTATTGTACGCAGCGTTACCTCACATTTCTGCAAAAGGCTATTTCCACGGCTTGAACCCATGACCTTCTGGTCACATGACAACAACTTTACCAGTTACTCCAAGGCTCTCCTTCAACACAACAATAGATACATCGAGCTATATGCCACGTAGGTCAATCGTTCTCTAGACTGACATAACAATGCTCAAAGGGATACGTTAGGATCCATAACGGCTAATCGTCCTATGGACTAGCATAACTTGCCCATACAAGCCCAAACACAAACAAGTACAAGTCATGGCATGTTAGCCGAATTCACTTCTCAAGTCATCTTCTATATAATAGGGGTATTTCAAGTTTTAGATCAATATGGAAACATTCTTCAAAGAACTTACTCAATTTCAAATTTAAGAAAGCTCATTTAACGACGAAACATGTTTAAACCTTTAACCGTTAGAAAATACTTTCAATCATTCCAAAATGGGGCAAAATAAGTTCAATCAAAGTAGTATGTTATGTAAAAGGTTCGATGCGGGGTTGACCCTACACACGCATGACTTTGTCTAAGAATTATCTTCAAATCGAAAATAAGTTTAACAAAGTACAACCACCAAACGAGGGGTTCACATATGCAAACAATCAAAGAAGATTTTTGAAATCTAGACATACCTCAATTCTCATTCAAACGTATTCCTTCAAGTTCGACAATCATTCTACAGTTAATTAGGATGATAAAGATTAGAATTTTAAATCTTTTTCTTAGAATTCCCACACTTTTCGAAAACTAGGGTTTTAAACCAACATTCATGTTCTCTCTTTCATATGATTTACCCATGGATTCTAATCACTTGTAATATCCCTCACTAGTCTCAATCCATTCAATAAACACGATTACAGGTTAAGTTCTTACCTTTATTGAGATTTCTCCAAAAGTCCTCTTCAATGGTTCTTCATTCGATTCTCAAGAATCTATGGATTAAAATGATAATCTAGTGTTAATCCTTGTTATTTTGATGAGGTTTAATAATAAGATGGTTAGGAACTCACCTTGTAGGGTTTGAAGAAGTTCTAGGGTCTTTTCTTCTCAAAAAGTCAGTCAATAATGAAGTGGGATTGAAAATTTCAACAAAAACTCATTTTTATACATTTTCAGCGAAGTTGGGAATGCTACATGGTATATGCAGTTGCATTCTGAGTTTGTGGCCGCATTATGGTCGCATACGCGGACCAGAAACATTGGAAAATTGGCCTGAAATACGGAGTGGTATGCTGCATCGCATTCTGAGTATGTGGTCGCATTCTGAGTTTGCGGCCGCATTCTGATCGCATTCCAGCCGGCGTCTCAGATAGGCTTCGGTAAAATGGGCATAACATTTTTCTCACAGCTCTGATTGTGCTCCACCTTATATCGTTGGAAAAGTATTTCAAAGGGATACAACCTTCATGTTATGTTTTCTCAAATTCTCAACCTATCTTCACGTAAACGAGTTGGAAGTTAGACATACCGCAAACTTAGTCGATTCTAGCGAATTTTATGTACTTCACTATTCGTCCTGATCTAAAATCAACTATTTCCATCCAAACTCATCTTGATACGACTTCATATGCCTAGTATGTTACATTAATTTCATTTAATACATTCATACCTAACCCGAATTTACGGAGTGTTAAAAAAAATCTGGGGATGTAACCTGAAATAATAACTCACCTTTTCTTCTTCTGTTTTAGGCCTTTTTCTTAATTAATATTTTGTTCCTTAGTAGTATGAATTGTTGACACTTATATTTCATAATATAAATCAAGACTAAAAAAGTGAAAAGGTTAGAAAAGAAATATCTTATAGAAAAGGAAAAAAAATTAAGAAAAAGAAAAAGATCTATGATTAATTAAATGTATCCCATCATTGATGCGATCAAATTTCCTCGTTTCTAATACTTTAATTCTTTCCCTGTTCTTCATTTATTTTGTAGATGTTCATCCCATCTTTATCACCCTATTCCAATCTTAACTTAACCATCCAAAACTCCTGACGCGGTGAATACTATTGTAATCACTCAAGTCTTAAGTAATGAACATGATCCTCAAAAGTTAAAATAACGAACCTAAATCTGTCACATAAGTGCGAGTGTGTGATTAAGAAACTTAACAAAATTTCATTAGTTAATTTGATTTTCACTTTAAATTTTCAGATATAGCACATAGTTCCTTTAACCTTGTTATACTACAGCCTCTAAAACCCTAGAAATAAACGACTGGATGCTCTATATTGTTGTCATAAAAAAAGTCTCATCTTTATGTAAACTTACACCGGGTATATTGTTGGTTACACTGGTATGTTGTTGTTACTAAATTTCAATTTTCTAGGCATAACCATGACATTTGCATTTTTTTAAATGAAAAAAATAGGAAAAATGCCAAAATTAGGAGAAAAAAGATAAATATGAATATTGGTCAAAGAGATGTGTCACATCACCTTATCTGTGCCTAATTTTATATTTTATATATATATATATATATATATATATATATATATATATATAGATTACTCCTCCCACAATCCCACCTCCCACCACACACAATCTCATGCTAAGAGAGTGGGATACATCCGCCGTCATGGGAATTTTTTGCCAACGTGGTATTTTTTTAATTTTTTATTTATTTTCTTAAATTCATTAATTTTTTTAGATTTTTTTCGGGTCAAACAAGTAGAAAACAAAATTGGGTAGAGCTCCACGTTTTAGGCGAAAAAAATTAGTTTATTAGAAATAATGAAATTATAGTCAATTTCATTATACAGATTTTGCCCCAAAAAAACTACAGTACAGTTGGAACTTCATTATTTTGCTAAAACTTTTTGTTCCACTAAAAATAAAGGAGTTATAGTCAAGTATGTTTATAAATTTGGCTCCTAAAAAATAACAATTGAAATAAATAGCCATTGTATCTAAAAAAGAAGTACACAGTTTCAACTCCTTTGTTTTGGTTAAATCATTTTTAATAACAACAACAACAATATATCCAGTGAAATCTCACACGGTGGGGTCTGGGGAGGGTAGAGTGTACACAGACCTTACCTCCACCTTGGTAGGTAAAGCGTTGTTTCCGGGAGATCCTCAGCTCAAGACAAAGCATAATCACAAGCAAGACAATCAAAACAAAGCAAGAGTAAAAAGTAAAGCAAGAGAAACGACCAAACTCAGATAAAGAATTAAAGCAGCATAAAGTGCATTCGAACAAAAGGGAGCAGTAGCTAACAGAACTAAATAAGCTAAACAAAATACACTAAAACACATAGCATCAGAAATCAAACTACAGTGGATTATAAAACAATAATGTGTCTATAGGTGTGATAGGCTAATCGGGCCTACAGTAATAACACTACAACTATCAATTTGTAAGCATAAGTAGGACTATGCTCGAGTACCTACTACTCTTCTGCCCTGATCTGTGTCCTCCACAACCCCCTATCTAAGGTCATGTCCTCAGTAAGTTTCACCTGCGCCATATCCCGTCTAATCACCTCTCCCTAATACTTCATCGGCCTACCTCTACCCCTCCTGAACCCGTCCATAGCCAACCTCTCACACTTCCGCACTAGGGCATCTGTGTCTCTCATCTGCACATGCCCAAACCATCTCAACCTCGCTTCCCGTATCTTATCATCCACCGTGGTCACTCCCACTTTCTCCCGGATATTATCATTTCTAATCATATCTCTCCTTGTATACCCACACATCCATCTCAACATCCTCATCTTCACAACTTTCATCTTTTGTTTGTGCGAAGTCTTGACTGGCCAACACTCCGCCCCATATAAAATAGTCGGTCTAACCACCACCCTATAGAACTTGCCTTTAAGTTTTTGTGGAACCTTTTTGTCGCACAAGACTCCAGATGCGAGCCTCCATTTCATCCATTCTGCCCCAATACGATATGTGACATCGTCATCAATCTCTCAACTCCCTTGGATAATAGACCCTAGGTACTTGAAGCCTTTTTCTATGGAATGACCTGAGTACTAAGCCTTACCTCCGCGCATGTCGCAGGGTTGCTCCCGTTGCTGAACTTGCACTCCAAATATTCTGTCTTGATCCTACTCAACCTGAACCCTTTAGACTCCAGAGTCTATCTCCAAACCTCCAGCTTGGCGTTCACTTCGATGTGAGTCTCATCAATCAGGACTATGTTGTCTGCGAATAACATACACCATGGTACCTCCCCTTGGATTTGTCGCGTCGGTCCGTCCATCACCAAGGCAAACACGAATGGGCTAAGAGTTGATCCTTGGTGCAGCCCCATCATCACTGGGAAGTGCTCCGAGTCTCCTCCTACTATCCGTACTCTAGTCTTGGCTCCATCATATATATCATTGATCGCTCTAGTGTACGCCACATGTACGCCTCTTACCTCCAAACATCTCCATAGAACCTCCATAGGGACTTTGTCGTATGCCTTCTCGAGGTTGATGAAAACCATATGTAAGTCTTTCTTCCTCTCTCTATACTGCTCCACCAACCTCCTAATAAGAAGAATGGCTTCGGTAGTCGAACGCCCCAACATGAATCCAAAATAGTTCTTGGAAATAGACACGCATATCCTCACCCTCGTCTCCACGACTCTTTCCCAAACTTTCATAGAGTGGCTCAGCAGCTTGATACCCCTATAGTTATTGCAACTCTGGATATCACCTTTGTTTTTGTACAAGGAAATCATTGTACTCCACCTCCATTCTTCAGAAATTCTTGTCGTCTTAAAAATTACGTTAAACAACTCAGTCAGTCACTCCAAACCAGCCCTTCATGCGCTCTTTCAAAATTCAACTGGGATCTCATCAGGCTCGGTCGCTCGTCCCCTGCGCATCCTGCGAATAACACACGTAACCTCCTCAACCTTAATGCTTCTACAATACCCAAAATCCCCGTGCCTACCAGAATGCTCCAGATCTCCCAGCACAATATCTCCATCTCCTTTTTCGTTCAAGAGTTTGTGGAAGTAAGATTGCCACCTCCGCCTGATATGCACTTCCTCCACCAGTACTTTGTCGTCTTCGTCCTTGATGCACCTCACTTGATCCAAGTCACGGGCCCTCCTCTCCCTTGTCTTGACGAGTCTGTACAACTTCTTATCTCTACCTTTCTCTTTTAATTCCACATACATGTGTTCGAAAGCCGCCGTTTTTCCCGCTGTAACCGCTAGTTTTGCCTCCTTCCTCGCCATCTTAAATTAGTTTTATTTGACTAAAAATAATGAAACTATAAGTTTCATTTTATTGATTTTAGTTTTAAAAATTACATAGTTGAAATAAACAGTCATTGCATCTAAAGAAGAAATACACAATTGGTATAATTCATTATTTTGGATAAAACTTATTTTATATGGCTGAAATAATGGAGTTCGAGTCAAGTTTTTTTTCTTATATAATTGGCCTGAAAGGAAAGAAATACTCAGTTAGAACAAGTAGCCATTGTATTTAAAGAAGAAATTTTAGAAATATAAAGTTGGGGTAAAATTTGCATTATATATGAAGGAAGAAATACATAATTAGAATAAATAAATCATTGTACTAGATTATGTGTTTTTGAGTGTACTTTGTTTATCTTATTTACTTGTGTTAGTTACTGCTTCTTTTTTCATAATGCGCTATCATGACTTATTCACTTTTGTTACCATAATTTTCATACTGCTTTAAATTTCTTGTCCGGATCTGACTGTTTGTCTTGCTTTGCCTGTGCTTATGCTTTATCTTGAGCCGAGGCCCTTTCGGAAACAACCATTTTACCTACCAAGGTGGAGGTAAGGTCTGCGTACACTCAATCCTCCCCGGACCCCACGTTGTGGGATTTCACTGGGTATGTTATTGTTATTTTACTAGACTATGTAGCGATTAACAGTTAAAATAGCCTACTCGGGAGCTGATTTTTCATTTTTTTTTTCTCATCTACACGCGACAAAGAGAGAGTGTAGCCACACTCTTTGCCACATTAGCGTCTAAGGAGGTAAAGACTACAAGTTCAAGGGTATAAGCAAGACTGCAAATAATTAGGTGTGCAACTAATAATTGGTGTCAAGTTTAGGGGTTTCTTAAGGATTGTGCATTAATTAATTAATTAATATATATATATATATATATATATATATATATTTATATATATATTAAAAGTGGAAAGCGCCTTATTGAAAGTTAGATTACGATAATACACTTCAAATGTTGAATAACAGTTTTGTTCTTTATTACTCCCTCCGTCCCAATTTATGTGATATAGTTTGACTCGGCACGGAGTTTAAGAAATGAAGAAAGACTTTTGAATTTTGTGGTCTAAAATAAGTCAAAGATATTTGTGTGGTTATAAATCATCTCGTTAAGCGTAAAAGGTAAATGTTAAATTGTTATAAATAAAGAAATGTATCATTCTTTTTGGAACACACTAAAAAAAATGTATCACATAAATTGAGACGGGGAGAGTAAAAAATAAAACTACCTTCTATTAAATGATTTTAACACTACTCTTATAATATTTTTTTCACCCCTTTATTTAACACTACTCTTATAATTTTTTTGTATCAAACTAAAAAGTAAAAATATCTCATAATAAAATCATTCATAAGAAATACTCCTAATAATCACTATAATAAGGTAGGTGCAACTCCTTCACTTCTTCCCATTAGCATATTCTTTAGGAAAATGAATTAAATAGTGCTTCCTCCGTTCAATTTTATTTATCCATTATACTAAAAATAACTATCCAATTTTACTTGTCCATTTCAGAAAATCAAGAGATAATTTACCATTTCATACCTATTTTACCCTTATCATTTATTACTGGGTTGACAAGTTCAAGATAATTTTAGTGGTTGCACAACTTTTAAAGTATGTTTTATTTATTTCAATCATTAGGTTACTTAGCAATAATTAGGGGTGATATAGTAAAATTATCATTCATTTTTAGCTCCTTAATAGGCGTGCCAAGTCAAAATGTGATAAATAAAAATGTATGTTGGGAGTAGTACTTAAGAAGCTTATATTGCTAGATTAGAGCGATGTACGTAGTATCAGTAAATGAATGACTAAATATGATGTTTAGGCTTCTCCTAATTATTGGTGTGAAGGTAGCATTTAATCAATAACTAACTTAATATCTAATTAAATAGTAATATTTAACTTAAGGTGAGTGAATAAGAAATTCAGCAGTTCTGCTTATTTTATTACTTTTGTTCCATCAGTTTTGTAAAATTGTCTTGATAGAGAATACATATATATTTTCATATATTCTGTAATTATTAATTTGATATAATTATGTAAAATATATATTCTTATATAATTAGTTTTGTAATTGTAAACACACACACATATATATATATATATTGCATTAATGAGAAGCCTCTAACCAAGGAGAATTTCATAATTCTACATGGTATCAAAAGTCAAACCCTAACACCCTACCAGGTTGCCCCCTCTCTCCTTGCATCCGGTGGCACCCCCTAACCCTAAAGCAATTCCGCCGCCTCCCCCCTCTCCCTTTCCTTGCTTCCGGCGGCCATATGGCTTCTCCCGATTCCTCTTCCTCCTTACAATACGCCACACACCCTCCTCATCCCTCATCCTCTCCCAACACCTTTCATCCGGCGTTTGCCGTGACGAACATAAAAAACATTATCCCTTTATTTCTTGATCAGGCGGATGGACAATACTCATCGTGGGTTGAATTATTTCAAATATATGTTTGTGCCTACAACTTTCTTGATCACATCGATGCTACCACACCCCGTCCGCCCGATGTTGACAACACAACGTAGAAGAGGCTTGATGCTATCGTTAAGCAATGGATATATGACACCATATCCAAGGATATACTTCATACTATTATGAAGACAAGTGTTTCGGCTCACGAATTATCGACAAGACTAGAGGAAATCTTTCAAGAAAACAAACATACACGTGCCGTGTATCTGGAGGAACAATTCAATAACACCCATCTTGAGAACTTTGTGATTATGTCAGAGTATTGTAAACAATTGAAATTAGTTGCATATCAAATATCTAATGTGGGCACACCAATTTTAGAAATGAATATGGTTTTGCAACTAATTAATGGTTTGCCAAAGGGTGAGTATGATACACTTGCGACGATGATCCAACAAGTCGATCCCCTCCCCAGTTTCAACAAGGCCCGGTCATAATTGTTCTTGGAGGAGACTAGGCGTACCAAACATGACGAACATAATCAAAAGGCGTTGGTGGTTGATGCACTGGTGACCACCACCACACCCGCCGGCCAACCACAACACATGGACAACCAACAACCGCGGGGGGGGGGGGGGGGGGCCGCGATGGCGACAGGGGCAGAGGACGCGGCAACGGACATGGCGGAAGATGAAAAGGAAGCGGGGGACGGTCCAATTTTGGTGGCTAAACACACTAGGCCCAATATCTATCTCAGTGGGTCGGCCCACTGCCTTGGCCTATTTCCGGAAATTGGGTCTCGCCCCCATGCCCCTACCCGATAGTTTTAGACCAAAGCATGGGCCAGTGGCAGCAACCCAACATTCTGGGGGGCCCTCTAAGCCCACGTTCGATGGCCCAACCACAACAGGCCCACTTCTCAGCGGCCCAACATCAACAACAACTATACAACATCCTTACCCCTACCGAACTGGGCCAGGCCTACCGCACCATGAATTTACAGCAGCCCGACGATGTCTGATATATGGATACGAGCGCCACATCCCACCTCACTCGTAACTCTGGTAATCTTCCTCAAATGTTTAATTTTAACAATCCTCAATTTATTTTAGTCAGAAATGGCAATCGCATTCCAATTCAAGACTATGACACCACTCAAACTCCACCACCTCACCCTCCATTTTCCCTAAAAAAAATGTCTTATATGCTCCTAACATTATTAAAAACTTAATCTCTATTAGGAAATTTGCTAGTGAAAATTTCGTATCTATTGAGTTTGATCATTTTGATTTTTCTGTGAAGGACCTACGTACGGGGATAACTCTTACGAGATGCAATAGTGTGGGGGACCTATATCATTTCTCATCCAATTCCGCTGCAAGTGTCAATACACATACATATCTAGCTGCAATCTCTCCTTCAACCTGGCACAGTCGAGTTGAGCACCTGGGAGCACCAGTTTTTACCTTTCTTAGAAGTCAAAATTTGATTCAATGTAATAAATGGAAATTTACCCACAATTGCTATTCATGTCCATTAGGAAAGCATGTTAGACTTCCTTTTCAGTTGTCTTTGAGTGTTACTTTCTCTCCATTTGATATCATACATGTAGATTTATGGACATCTCCAATTACTAGCAAACTGGGTCATAAATACTATTTGTTGTTATTAAATAATTTCTCTCATTTTCTTTGGGTTTATCCCCTCAAATATAAGTCTCAAGTTTACTCCACTTTTCTTGAATTTCGGACATATGTTAAAACACAGTTTGAAAAGGACAAAAAATTGTTTCAATGTGACAATGGTCGTGAGTTTAACAATTCACCCTTTCATAAATTTTGTATGAATAATGTCATGGTGTTTTGATTCTCTTGCCCCCATACCTCACCTCAAAATGGTAAAGCCGAAAGAATCCTTCGCACCATTAATAATATGATCCGTACCATGCTCTTTCATGCTTCTCTCCCCCCTCCCTTTTGGGTCTACACATTGCACATGATATCATACCTTCTCAATATATTATCTACACGTACCCTTCAAAATAAAAATCCTACCGAAGTTCTATTCCGTTGGATCCCTTCCTATGGTCACCTTCAAATTTTTGGTTGTCTATGCTACCCTAATCTCGCCTCCACGCCCCCCCCCCCCACAAATTAGCACCTAGGACCACTCCTTGCATTTTATTGGGTTTCCCCTCAAATCACATGGGGTACCTATGTTATGACTTGTCCACAAATAAATTCCTAGTTTCTCGCCATGTCACGTTTAAGGAGAACATTTTCCCTTTTGCAAACGTCAGAAAATTTCAAGTCACTAACTATGGCTTTCTTGACGATTCAGACACTTCCCCTCTCATAAGAAACGTACACCATGGAACTCGTGGTCCTGCCCAATCCCCACTTCCCCCGGTTACCGTCACTGCCTCACCCACCACTGCCCAATTTTCCCGTCGACTACACCCCCGCCCAAAGTTCCCTACACTACCTAACTCCCTCACTGCCCGAATCCACCGTCACCAACCCAATTGCCCCACTGCCCATAATTACCGTCGACTACCCCCATCCCCCGAGCCCACCTCCCACACTGCCCAACTTCGCTGCCCAATCATTCCCTATTACTACGCACCGAATGGAAACCCGTTCCCAGCATGGGATTTTCAAACCAAAAGTCCACTTTAACCTATCCACTCAAGCTATCTTACCTATACCTAAGAATCTAAAATTATCCAAGCTTGACCCAAATTGGAATGCGGTCATGCATGAGAAATTTGTTGCGTTCACTACATAGCACATGTGGGATCTTGTCCCGAAACCAGAGAGGGTCAATGTGATTCGTTGTATATGGATATATCATCACAAATTCAGGGATAGTGGTAAGATTGAACGCCATAAGGTGAGACTTGTGGAAAATGGCTTGGAGCAACAAGAGGGAGTTGATTGTGGTGAGACCTTCAATCCAGTGGTTAAACATGCCACCATTCGTACGGTTTTGAGCATTGCTATTGGAAAAAAATTGGTTGATTCATCAACTTGATGTGAAAAATGCGTTCTTACATAGGAATTTGAAAGAAACCGTCTATATGCATCAACCACCGGGCTTTGTGCATCCATCAGCTCCTGAATATGTCTGCCATATTCGAAAGTTACTATATGGCTTGAAACAAGCCCCCGGGCTTGGTATGAGCGATTTGCCACTTACATCATACAGATCGGGTTCGTGTGCAGCAAAAGTGATAATTCACTTTTCATTTTTCATCGAGGTAATGACACTGCATACCTTTTGCTATATGTGGATGACATTGTCCTGACTGTTTCCTCTGATGTGCTAAAAATGAGATCATTGCCTTGCTCAAATCTGAATTTTCCATGACAGACTTGGGTAAGTTGAGCTATTTCTTGTGGATTTCCGTGACCAGATTCAAGAATGCAATATTCCTGTATCAGCGTAAGTATGCTGAAGAAATTGTTTACGGGGCTAAAATGGATTAAATTTCTTTGAACTACAGATTCTCTTTTCTAAGTGTGTTAATTATTGTCGATGACAAACCTTCTGTTCTCAAAATCTTATTTTGGACAGATGTAGACAGATTTTCTATGAACATCATTTATTTATAAAAAAAGAAATTAGTATAGTTATAATCATATCACATATTTGCACCTATAGCATCAAAATAACTTAATCACGAAACATACATATGTATTCAACGATTTTTAGTTCAACCTCATATCGCTTACATGATTCAACACTTTTACCTTGTATTTTACACACGAGATAAGAATACATGTGCAACACACGTGTTCAAAAACTAGTTATATTAAAAGCAGGAACCCCAAAACTTAAAAAGTTAAATTACTAAAATACCCTTTTAACTAAATTAAAATCCCTACCCATTAAACCCAAAGATAAAAAACTGATGCCGCTTTATTCTCTACAAGAGTGGACATGAATGTTCATATTTAGTTTTTCCACTGTATTGCATCATCCCCTGGGCAGCACTTGCACTACGACAGAGATCTGCACAAGGGAAGAGATCTTCTTTTATTCTATTCCCACTTATGTGCTTATTGGTATGATATAGTAACGTTGTTATATTATGTGAGATGAATCACTTGATCGTTATTAATTGAATGACTTTGGTATTTTAATAAACAACAGGTTTTGATCGGTAGTACTTCTGTAAGTTTCACATCGAATTGGCTTTTTTTTTTTTGGTAAATAACTATGTTTATTACCAAAGTGAGCAGTTACAACATAAAGAAAAAACACCAGCACTGGACAACCCCTGTGCTTGGTCATCACCATCACACATGACTCAAACTATACATCAGATCCTATCACACTATATTAGCTAATCTTATGGATAGTAATTAAGTGACTCCAGCAACATGGCTAATCTGGTCTTGGTGATACCTCTGTAGTGCACCTCTTGTATGATACTCTAACAATGCAATCAACCGTTCTTGATTTTCCATGAAACCCTCTATTGTTCTTTTTTTGCCAAATAAAATACATACCTTCAGCCAATATCATCCTGAACACCTTTGATATAGCATGTTTACCTCTGTACTATTGTAATGCCCAGTGTACCTCATCTTTCCAAGTTAGAACCTGCCTATGAATATGTAACAATTGTAACATTTTCTGCCAAACTGCAGCGGAGAATGAACAGTCAAAAAATAAATGTTCACACATATCAATCTCAGAGCTACACATAACACAATTCACATCATCCACAATTTCCCACTTGGCTAGTCTTTCTCGTGTCTGTAATCTCTCATTGAGAGTCAAATATTGTTGGAAAATTACTAATGTGGAATTAAGTATATCTCATTATTTATAACTCAAACAATTGGGGCCCCGTACGTCGGAAACATTGTTTCCACACACGTGCACACGTATTGCCAAGTATCGCAAAATTCATTAGTGAAAGAGATATTGGTATGTATGTAATACGTTTGAGACATAGAATGATGGACGGTTATTGGGCAAATGACAAAGTATTCCACGTTGGTAAACGAAGGAAAAAGTATAAGATGAAACGAGTCGGTCGACGAGGCGCCGGAGCGCCGCGGCCCTAATTGGGTCTTTAGACACTGGAGCCGTGGCGCTTCGGAGGCAGAATGCCGCGACGGAAAGTTGGAAAGTTCTGACCTTTGGGCTGGTTTTGGAACATTGAATCTCCATTACTTATCACATGAATTCAACCATTATTTGGCTGAATGTAACCCCTCTCAATAAGTGTCATTACATGGCTATTGAAGGGTCATCTCATTACACTATAAATTAAGGCATTTGGCTCAATTGTTCACTACACACACTTAGAAATATTTACATAAATTTCTAACATCTTCTTTTTCCTCTCTAGCAAGTCTACTACACTCAAAGTTCTTCAAGAGTAACACTTGAGTTTTCTTTGCTCAATTATTAAGTTGTTGTTGTATCTTGGGGGACTATTACCCGACAACGTAAAAGGAGATATACGGGGCAATCTTGTCTTAAAGACAGAGTGACATCACTCGACTCAGCAAATCACACAAGGAGTTTGTTTCATTCTTGATTTCCAATTTTGTTGTAATCTCTAGTTTATCCTTTCTAGCAATTATAATATTTACTTACTTCATATTCCCTGCAATTGTTGTATCCCACAATTTTAAGACAAGATTTGTTGTAAGTACTTAGAAAGATGATTGGAAGAGAACAACTCGCTTCTGATTCTGCCGCTGCTACTACTCAAGGCATCCTCTCTGCCTTCCCCACTGCTCAAGGCACACCAAATGCCTTTCCGGTTGCTCAAGGCTCAACCAACGCCTTTTCTACGGCTAAAGGGAATGCTCCAGTTCCTCCACCCGCTGGATTCCATCATGAATGCCCAGAAAAGCTCATGGGCTCTAATTTCAAGAGATTGCAACAGAAGATGCTCTTTTATCTGAATGTTATGGAAATGACTCGTTTCCTAACAGAAGATCCTCCACAAACTGGAGATGAAATGGACCCTTCGCCTACTGAAACGGCTGAAAGGGGCCAAGATATCCATGTCATTAATGGCATAAAGATGGTTCTTGATGCATGGAGTCATAGTGATTTCATGTGTAAGAAATATATCTTGAACTGCTTGTCAGACCCTCCCTACATGATGTATTCCACCGTTGGCACCGCCAAAGAGTTATGGGAGAAGCTGCAAAAGAAGTACAACGCACAAGATGCAGGTACTAAGAAATTCATCATTGGAAAAATTCCTGAAATTTCAAATGGTGGATAGTAAAACAATGATGTCCCAAGTCCAGGAATTCCAAATGATTCTACATCACCTGGATTTGGAAGGTATGAAACCAAATGAGCAGTTTTTGGTTGCATCACTTATTGAAAAGTTACCTCCCTCGTGAAATTAGTTTATGAGTTACTTAAAACTCAAGACAAATGAGATGAACTTTGAAGAACTTATTATCAAACTCCAGATTCATGAAGATAACAAGAAGGCCTTGCCTAAGGGTAAATAACCCGCTGAGGCAAAGGCAAATCTGGCTGAGGCCAAAGGGAACCCAAGCAAGAAATGCAAGTTCCAGAAAGATGGCAAGACCCAAGCAGCGGAGAAGTTCAAAGGAAACTGTCACCACTGTGGGAAACCTGGTCGTATGATCAAGGACTGTCGCAAGCTCAAGACTGAGCAACAAGAGAAGGCCAAGGCTAAAGGCAAGGCACAGGTTAAAGTCGTGTCAAAGATAGGTTTCTGGATGACATGATTGAGGATTTCTCAGCGGTGGTGCTTAAATCAAACCTTTTTGAGAATCCTATGTAATGGTGGATGGACACAGGTTCTACAAGACATATCTATTCCAATAGAGATGCCCTCTCCACTTATACACCAGTTACTAACAAGAAGTTGTTCATGGGTAACAACGCTTCCTCTAACGTGCTAGGGGTAGGAAAGGTAGTTCTGAAGATGACTTCTGGAAAGGAGCTCACTTTGAAGGAGGTGATGCATGTTCCTGGGATTAGGAGAAATTTAATTTCAGGTCATTTATTGGTTAATGCTGGTTTTAGGCTAGTGTTTGAGTCCAATAAATTTGTAATCACCAAGAATGGAACGTTTGTGGGAAGGGACTTCATCTGTGAAGGCCTCTATAAGGTTAACGCCCTGTCTGTACTACGTGCAAGCAATAATATTGAAGCTTCTTCTTACTTGCTTGAGTCCTCTAATTTATGGCATCATAGATTAGAACATGTTAACTACAAGTCCATCCAAAGGTTGGTCAAGTTGGAGTTATTGCCGTCTATCGACGTAAACCCTCAACATAAGTGTGAGGTGTGCGTAAAGGCAAAACTCACAAATATTCTTTTTCGATCCGTCGAAAGGAATACCGCTCCTCTAGAACTTATTCACACATATATGTGTGATTTGAAGTTTGAACAAACTAGGGGGGACAAGTACTTTGTGACATTCATTGATGAAGCCTTTGAAGCGTTCCAATGTTACAAAGAAGAAGTTGAAAACCAACTAAACAAGCAGATTAAATCCATTCGTAGCGATAGAGGGGGAGAATACGTAGCTCCATTTGAGGAATATTGTGCCCAATCAGGCATTGTTCATCAAATGACGGCTCCATACTCACCTCAGTCGAACGGTGTGGTAGAACGTAAGAACCGCACACTGAAGGAAATGATGAATGCTTTGCTCATCAATTTCGGTCTTCCCCAAAACATGTGGGGAGACGTCGTCCTTACCGCTAATACGATTCTTAACAGAGTCCCACATAAGGGTAAGGACAAAACTCTATAAGAATCATGGAAGAAAAATAAACCCACCTATAAATATTTAAAAGTGTGGGTTGTTTGGCAAAGGTTGAAGTACCCAAGCCAAAGCAGGTCAAGATTGGGCCTAAGACTGTAGATTGCATTTTCATCGGATATGCAAATAACAGTAGTGCTTATGGCTTCTTAGTGCATAAGTCAGATATTCCAGATATCCACGGGGGTACAATAATGGAATCAAGGAATGCTCAATTCTTTGAAGATACCTTTCCTAGAAAGGAAAAAGACATAACCTCTCACAAACGAAGTTATGAACAAAGATCTCAGGAACTGGGAGTCGTTGACTGCTCAGATCTAGATAGTTCAGATCTAGTGGACTTCGAAGTGATTGAATATCCGGAATCTAGTGTTCCAGATTCTCAGAACTTGGAGACACCAGAGATGTAACTAAGGAGAAGTAAAAGGGCCAGGAAGGATAAATCCTTCGATCCTGACTTTGTAACTTATATGGTTGATGATGAACCAAGGACAATTGTTGAAGCATTGTCAACTCCAGAGGCACCGCTCTGGAAAGAAGCTATTGAGAGTGAAATATACTCCATTCTGCATAACCATACTTGGAAGTTGGTTGATCTTCCTTCGGAAAATAAATCGTTAGATTGTAAATGGATACTCAAATGGAAGTATAAAGTAGATGGGTCTATAGATAAGTACAAGGCCAGGTTGGTAGTCAAGGGCTATCGGCAGAAAGAAGGCCTTGACTATTTTGACACGTACCCCCCGGTGTCTAGGATGACGTCCATACGAGTATTCATTAAGATCGTAACGTTGCGTGACCTTGAGATACATCAAATAGATGTCAAGACAGCCTTCCTAAATGGTGATTTGGAAGAAGAAATTTATATAGAACAACCCGAGGGGTATGTGGTTCCAAGGCAAGAGAAGAAAGTCTGTCGGCTTGTCAAATATCTGTACGGGCTGAAACAAGTCCCGAAGTAATGGCACAAAAAATTGATAGTACTCTACTATCGAAGGGTTTCGCCATTAATGAGTGTGACAAATGTGTTTACATGAAAGGTAACTCTGACTCGTTTGTTATGATATGTCTATACGTAGATGACATGTTGATCACATGGAGCAGTTCTAGCTTAATTCTAGAGACTAAGAACATGTTGAAACAATGCTTCGACATGAAGGATATGGGTATCACATATGTCATTTTAAGGATAAAGATCTCTAAGACGTCTGACTGACTGGTCTTATCTCAGTCTCACTATATTGAGGATGTGTTGAGAAAGTTCGAGATATTTGACAGTTCGCCTATGAAGTCACCAATGGATAGAAATCAAAAGCTTGATAAAAATCGTGGTGCACCCGTATGCCAGGAGCAATATGCACAGGTGATTGGGAGTTTGATGTACATAACAAACTGCACCCGACCTGATATTGCTTATGCAGTCAACAAGTTGGCTAGGTTTACCCGTAATGCGAGTAATGATCATTGGAAGTCGTTGAATCGGGTACTACGATACCTGAAATACACGCTAACTTATGGGTTGCATTATTCGAGATATCCAGCTGTACTAGAGGGGTACAGTGATGCAAACTGAATATTTGATATAGAGAATACCAAGTCCACCAGTGGGTATGTATTTATTATTGGTGGTGGGGTTGTGTCTTGGAAATCCTCTAAGCAAACTTGCATCGACCGATCTATAATAGAATCAGAGTTTATCGCTTTAGACAAAACAGGAGAAGAAGTTGAGTGGCTTCACGACTTCTTAGAGGATGTTCCTTGTTGGGACAAACCCGTACCTTCTGTAATGATCCACTGCGACAGTCAGTCGGCTCTAGGAAGGGCACAGAGTTCTATGTACAATGAAAAGTCTCGTCATATTCGACGGTGGCATAAGACTGTTAGACAGTTGATCACCACGGGTATAATATCCATTGATCACATAAAATCAAAGGATAACATAGCGGACCCACTGATAAAGGGCTTACCCAAAGATCAGATGTTCTGCCTGTCTAGGGGAATGGGCTTAAAACCCAAGGTATAAGGACCAATACGGTGGTAACCCAACCTTACTGACTGGAGATCCCAGGAATTAGGTTCAATGGGAAAACTAAGTTGTAAAGGTTCAGTTGAGCGCTTCGGTGGAAGCATGAGCACTTCAGATAGTGATTTCCGTAAAGAAACACCAAATCCAAAGTCGTTCCCGCGATAGACTATAAGTGCTATCTGCAGTGTGGGTAAATGTTAAGTTTCCTAAACCTTTAATGATCCTCACCGGTTGAGGTTAGGCTTGGAAAAACTTTTAATGGTTCCTAATACTAGTAAAGTGGGGTATAGCAAGATACTTTGTAGGAGACCACCTATTTAAGTGCGAGGACAGGCCGCCTCAAATGAACACACTTAAGAATCCAAGAAGTGTCCACGGCCACAACGGACAAAACATTACGAAGAACAGAGTAAGGAAAGTTGTTGTGTTGGTACCGTTGACTTGGCTTACACTAAACACTGACGGTTCAAGACATCATGTTCACCGCGCAGTAAGTAAGTCTGATGGTATTCAACTATGGAAGGTTCAAAACAAAAGCTACCTATCCAGATGCAACATAGGTCCGCTAAAAGATTGCTGGAAAAGGCACCATGTGAGTGCGCCAAAATCTCTTTCAAGAGGGGATTGTTGGAAATTTACTAATGTGGAATTAAGTATATCCCATTATTTATGACTCAAACAATTGGGGCCCCGTACGTCGGACACGTTGTTTCCACACACGTGCACACGTAGTGCCAAGTATCACAAATTTCATTAGTGAAAGAGATATTGGTACGTATGTAATACGTTTGAGACATAGAATGATGGACGATTATTGGGCAAACAAAGTATTCCACGTTGGTAAACGAAGGAAAAAGTATAAGATGAAACGAGTCGGAAGTCGCCGAGGCGCCGGAGCGCCGCGGCCCTAATTGGGTCTTCAGCCACTGGAGCCGCGGCGCTTCGGAGGCAGATTGCTGCGATGGGAAGTTGGAAAGTTCTGACCTTTGGGCTGGTTTTGGAACATTGAATCTTCATTACTTGTCACATGAATTCAGCCATTATTTGGCTGAATGTAACCCTTACATGGCTATTGAAGGCCATTAGTTGGCTAGTTGAAGGGTCATCTCATTACACTATAAATTGAGGCCTTTGGCTCAATTGTACACTACACACACTTAGAAATATTTACAGAAATTTCTAACATCTTCTTCTTCCTCTCTAGCAAGTCTACTACACTCAAAGTTCTTCAAGAGTAACATTTGAGTTTCCTTTGCTCAATTGTTAAGTTGTTGTTGTATCTTGGGAGACTATTGCCCGACAACGTAAAAGGAGATATACGGGACAATCTTGTCTTAAAGACAGAGTGTCATCACTCGACTCAGCAAATCACACAAGGAGTTTGTTTCATTCTTGATTTCCAGTTTTGTTGTAATCTCTAGTTTATCCTTTCTAGCAATTGTAATATTTACTTACTTCACGTTCCCTGCAATTGTTGTATCCCATAAATATAATATGAAAGTCCATTTTGTTGGCAATACATTGTTGCACACTAGCCTTCTCCAATCCACTCTAGGGTAATCTCCTGTAAATTGGATATATATATATATGCTTGATGGAGAATTTCTCCATATTCAGAACATCATGCATAGTCCATCCTGCCTCCATAAAGTATTTATGTGCCTTTAAGATTTTCTAGATCATCCATGATGCTTGTTTAGGTTGTATGCCCCATATTGTGCCTTGCTTCCAATAATACATGTGTATCCATTGTACCCACAATCTATCTTTCTTCTTGCCAAGACTCCATAACAACTTACAAATTGCAGCTTTATTTCATGTCAGAGTATTCAACAAGTTCAGTCCCCAGCTACATTAGGCCAACACACTTTTTCCCAAGCAATCAAAGCTTTCTTGGCTAAATCCATCCCCTCAGACCACAAAAACTTCCTACAGACAGTTTCAGTACACTTTATCACCTTCTTAGGTATCACAAAAATCTGAGACCAAAACACATGAATTGAGAATAATACACTTTTGATCAATTGTGTCCTCCCTGCATAGGAGAGAAATATGGATGTCCAACTCTGAACTCTACCCATGATCTTCTCAATTAGAGGTTGAAACTGTACCACATATACTCTCTTTGAACTTAAAGGCACTTCAAGGTATTTTATGAGTAGTGATCCCTTCATAAATCCCAAAATGTTCACAATATTCATTTGTGTATTGTGTGGGACACCCCAAAGTAAATGGAACTTTTATCCACATTTGCTTCCAGTCCAGAAGCCTTTGAAAACTCAGTGAAAAGTTCAAATAACAGTTGCACTGAACCTAGATCACCTCTACTGAATAACAAAAGAATTTTCTTTTTATTATTTTTCCTTCCTTTTTTCTTTCTTTATATATGCTACCGTAAGATATTGACCAAGAAAAATTTGCAATTAACATTTGTTTATAAAGAAAAGCGGCTTCAAGCAGTTGTTTTAGAGTATGCTTCTTTGGTTATGATTAGTACGTTATTTTATTTGTATATATTATTTTCGTATATTTAATCGAGTTAAGAGTTGAGTAGATTAAAAAAGGGATATACAGTCATATTTTATACTGCATGAATCTTGGAAATTATTTATCACAATTCAATATTATACATTCTTGCAGAATTTACAATTCAATGTACAGAAAAATTCACGATAGTTGCTTATAACAAATATTGAAGGAAATTGAACGAACTTTAGGGCGAGATCTCTATGTTTGCCTTGAATATGTGATTCTTGTTTTTCGTTGCACCTCTTAGCATCAGGTACCAATTTGGAATTCAAGAAGAGGAATATAAGACTTGTAGGCTTTGTCTACGAACCCAGAAATTTTATGAGAATTTTTTTTAAGAAAGAATTAGAGTGATGAATCAAGGAAACGTGACCATAAAATTGGATACTTTCGTAACTTCACTTACTATATATTTATCAATTCTATCTTTATTTTTTCATGGAACACACTCGATATAAATTTTAGGATAGATGACTTATCTTATGATAATTTTGAAGTGCATGTTTGTGTTTAAGAATGAATTAGTTAATCTTTAAATTAGTTTTGTCGTTTAATTGCATAACTAAAATCCATTAATCGGCATATTCTATGATTACATGCATAAGATTATATGAAATTTTAATTTCAAGTTACAAGATGATAAGAAATACATTATTTATGAAAGAAATAATTCCTTCATTATTTTCATTACTTGAAGGAGTATATATACAATTTACATATTTCCATAATAGGAGAATCCTATTTCTATTCTACTCCTAAAACCTTATTCTATTTGGAGACTAACTATACAATTATGGTAAGTGTACAATACTAATTACACTAAATCACTACTTTACATAATTGTACACAGTACATGAGAAGGGGATTGCCCACGGGTGGCAGTGCAATGTTGAGTCCCGAGATATACATAATATACATATATATATACTCAAGTATATTGTGTATATTATGTATATCTAACACACCCCGCAGTCATAGCGGGCGGTCTTCGAACGCTGAGACTGTCCTTAAAATCTTCAAAAAGGACCGAGGGAAGACCCTTTGTAAAGATGTCTGCAATTTGATACCTGGAAGGGACATGGCAGACGCGTACTTGACCACGAGCAACCTTTTCGCGAACAAAGTGGATGTCCATCTAGATATGTTTAGTGCGCTGGTGCTGAACCGGATTACCAGAAAGGTAGATGGCACCAACATTATCACCAAGGTCACTTTCTGAATAAGGCAATGAAGCTCTAACAACAAATTACGTAACCAATATGATACAGAGACCACATTAGCTACCTCTCGATATTCGACCTCTGCACTGGAACGGGATAAAGTCGACTGACGCTTCGCAGACCATGAGACCAAGTTATTACCAAGAAATATACAATAGCCAGACATAGACCGTCTGGTGTCCGGACATCCACCTCAATCAGCATCCGTATATGAGACAAGTGTTGACGTAGAAGAAGGATATAAATGCAAGCCATAGTCAAGTGTATCCTGAATATACCGAATGATGCATTTAAGCGCATTCATGTGCTCAACTCTGGGATCATGCATAAACAAACACACATGTTGTACAACATACGTAATATTTGGTCTCGTAAATGTAAGATACTGAAGGGCCCCTGCAAGACTGCAATAGCGAGTCGGATCCTCGTATGGTGCGCCGGTCGCATCACTAAGCTTGGGCTTAGTATCAACTGGAGTGGAAGTGGACTTACATGATGACATCACATCCCTCTCAATGATCTCAGCTGCATGCTTCCTTTGAGATAAGAACAACCCACCTGCATGACGAGTGACAACAATCCCCAAAAAATAACTCAAGGGCCCCAAGTCCTTCATGGCAAACTCAAAACTGAGCATTGTCATGATAGACTGGTGTAATGCATCGGAAGAGGCAGTCAATATAATATCATCCACATATAATAGTAAATATGCCAAGGAAGAACCACGATGATAGATGAATAAGGAATTATCCGACCTGCTGTGAGTGAACCCAATAGTCAAAACATAGTCGGCAAACCTCTTATACCAGGCCCGGGGAGACTTCTTAAGTCCATATAATGACTTTTTCATCAAACAGACATGATGAGGAAATTTGGGATCCCTAATCCCCAAAGGCTGATGCATATAGACTGTTTCCTTGAGATCATCATGTAGGAAAGCATTCCTCACATCTAACTGATGAATGGGCCATGCTTTCGAAAGAGCCAAGCTGAGTATAGTGCGAATGGTAGTCGGCTTGACCACCAGACTAAACGTCTCACCACAATCCACACCAACCTGCCGAGTCTTACCATCACCCACAAGCCGTGTCTTATGCCTTGCAAATGAACCGTCTGAATTTTTCTTATGAGCAAAAATCCACATAGACCTAATAATATTAATACCAAATGGACGGGGCACCAACTCCCACGTCTTATTATCAATAAGAGCATTATATTCATCGGTCATAGCAATTTTCTAATTCGGGTCATTGAGGGCAGATACAGGATTACGGGGTAAGGGTGATTTAAGTACATCAGAATGTAAATTAAAATGTCTTTTAGGTTTAAAAATACCCCGTAGACTACGAGTGACTGGTCTATGACTCGGGGAAGAATTGGGCAGATTTTGGGAATTTTCTGGACTCAGGAAGGACCGGCCAGCAGGCAGTGAGCCTGCTGGCCCCGATCTGGAATCTGAAATAGGGCCTGACGCCGAAACTGGCCTAGATTCTGGATTGGGCTCGGCAACTGGGCCAATTACGGGAACTGGGGCAGAACATGGCCCAAGTCCAGAACTAGAAAATGAGGGTGGAATCGGAATTGTAGAACTAGTGGGCAGTGGGCCCGCTGGCGAATTTGAGGTGCGGGACATGTCCGAAAAATGGTGAGTAATATACGGGGATATACCATCATCCAAAAAATTATACGAGATCGGCACAAGAGTACTAACCTTAGCAAACAGAAACTGGGATTCATAAAAAACTACATAGAGACTAATAATGATTTTATTAGAGGATAAATCAAAACATTTGTAACCACGATGATTAGACGAAAACCCCAAAACCACACACGGAGTAGACCAGGCCTGAAGTTTGTTAATTGTGGTGGATGAAAACAACAGATAACATAAGCACCCAAAAATTCTAAGATGTGAATACAAAGGAATCTTATTATATAAAATTTGAAGGGGGGGTGAATATGTCAAACCTTTGGAAGGAAGAATGTTTAGGAGATATGTAACCATTTGTAGAGCATGATGCCAAAAAGACGGGGGTACGGAAGCATGAATCCATAAAGTGCGGATAATGTTATTAATGGTACGAATTTTATGTTCGGCTTTCCCATTTTGTGACGACGTATAAGGACAAGAAAATTGAAAATTGATCCCATTAGTTGCACAAAATTCTCGAAACATCCCGTTGTCATATTCCCTGCCATTATCACATTGAATATTTTTTATTTTTCGTTCGAATTGGGTTCTAATGAATGCTCTAAATTTTACGAACATGGAAAAAACTTGAGATATTTTCGCGATTGGAAAAGTCTATAAAAATTTAGAATAATCATCCAAAAAGAGAACATAATACCGATGACCCAAAGAGCTAAGAACAGGAGATGTCCATAAATCGCTATGAATAATATCAAATGACATTAAAGTATGAGAATTAGAGTCTATAAATGGTAACCTAACAATTTTTCCTAAAGAACAAGACTGACAATTCGGAGTACTACACGTACCCTTACATGAAATAAAATTATTTTTTTCTAAGGAAGACAAAATAGACGATCCCGGATGACCAAGACGAGCATGCCACAAGGAAAGAGCAAGGGCTGCAAAGGCTGACGGCAAGACTTGACTCGATAAACCAGAACTTGGAGTAATAGGATAAAGATCAACCCTACTATCACACCTCATAAGAGAACTCCCCGTCTTGAAATCCTTCACAGAGAAACCAAACGGATCAAATTCAATAGACACAGAATTGTCAGTGGTGAATTTACGGACAAACACTAAGTTTTTAATCAATTTGGGGGCATGTAAGGTATTTTTCAAGATAAGGGTGGATGGGGGGGGAGACAAAGTTTTATGACCATAACCACGAATTGGAATAGAATTATCATTACCAACAATTATGCCACGAGGATTGCTCAAATTGGAATAAGACAAAAGAGTACCTGGATCGGATGTCATGTGGGTAGTGGAACCGGTGTCCATATACCAAGTTGGGTTCGGTGGAGTCAAACCAAGTGTGTGTATCGTGGCTTCAATATCGGTCTGAGTGGGCCTGCTGCATGGTGGGCTTGTGGAGGCCGGGGCCCAAGAACCCCAGTGTGCTATCCTGGCCCGTGACTGCTGCTGGGTATTAGTCTTGTATTAGAGAAATGTAGATTTATTTTTCATATTTAGATATTGTATATAATGTATATATACCTCTTCATTAATGAAAATAATCAAGGGTATATTCGTTCATGGTATCAGAAGTCCAGGGAAAAATTTCCTTATCCCAAAAACACCTTCCGCCGCTCACTTCCCTTCTCAGAATTCGAGATTCTGGCCACCGGCCGACGACTAATTTCTCCCAAATTTTCTTCCTAATCCCTAATTCTCCTCTTGTTCTTTCATCATGTCTTCCCCTGAGAACACGTTTCATCCTTCCCTTGCAGTCTCCAACATCAAGAACCACATCCCTATCGTTCTTAAGATGGAAAACGTCCAATACGCGATGTGGGCATAATTATTTAAAGTTCACGCACACTCTCATCGAGTCCTTCATCACATCATTTCCTTGGAAACAGGCAAGGAAGGTGCCTACCACCGATGATGACACTGAGTTATGGTTAACTCTTGATGCTACGGTACTCAAGTGGATATATTCCACTATTTCTACGGATCTCTTGCAGACTATTATTGAACCCGACGCTATGACAATGGACACTTGGAATAAGATGCAGTATATATTCCAAGATAACAAAAATTCTCGTGCCGTGACCCTTGAGCAGGAATTCTCCCACAACAATATAGAGGATTTTCCGAATGTCTCAGACTATTAAAAGGCTCAAGGAATTGGCGGATCAACTCAAGAACGTTAGTGCGCCCGTCACGAATGATCCAATGGTTTTTCAGATGGTTACAGGCCTATCCGAGGCGTATAATGGTGTTAGGACGTTTCTTCGTCAAAGTATTTCTCTCCCGCCATTCTACCAAGCACGTTCCATGCTCACCTTAGAAGAAGGCGACTATCGGAGCCAATTCCATCATGATGATGGCCACATATGATGACCCTCACTCATTCTCGGACAATTCTAGCCAAAATCGTAATAATGGTGGCGGAAAAAAGGGCCAAAATCATAAAATGGCGGCAAAAACCGCGGTGGTGGCAATGGTGGCAGCAAGGGTGGTAGTGGCGAAGGTCGTGGTGGCGATGGCCAGCCGGTTGGGCCGCAGCCTTGGCCATTGCATAGTAGTCGTGGGGCTGGGCCAGTGGAAAGTGGCCCAATATCCCTTTTCCAGCAGCCTACCCAGCGAATTGGGCCAGCCAGCAGAGACCCAATTCACGGCGGTTCCGATCCGGGCGATCGGTGGGCCTTGGCGACAGGCGGCTCGCTTGGGCCTCGACCTCAGCAGGCCTTCATGACTGTGGGCCCAACACCAGTTCCGACACCCATGGATATCGAGGCCGCGATGCATACACTTGAATCAAATCTCTCGGACGCCAATTGGTACATGGACACATGTTCCACTTCTCATATGACGTCTGCGCCAGGTAATCTCTTGTCTTATTTCAATTTGAGCAAAAAATTGTGACATAATTGTTGGTAATGGTCATTCAATTCCAATTTGTGGCTATGATCACACAAATTTATCTGCCCCGCATCCACATCTAGTCTTGAAAAATGTCCTTCATGCCCCTAACTTAATTAAAAATTTGGTGTCTGTCCGAAAATTCACTACTGATAATTGGGTTTCTGTTAACTTTGACCCTTTTGGATTTTCGGTGAAGAATTTCACGACGGGGATACCTCTAATGAGATGTAATAGTCGGGGAGAGCTTTATCCAATCACTACTACCACCACTTCCAGGAGTCAACCCACACCATCAATATTTGCTGCTCTAGCTCCTTCCTTATGACATGCACATTTGGGTCATCCGGGGGCGTCTGTCATTTCTTCTCTTAAAATAATAATTTTATTACATGTAATAGTACACATAGTACTAATATTTATCCTTCTTGTCCGCTTGGGAAAAATGTTAAGTTACCATTTGTAGCCTCTACTTCTAATACTTTGATGCCTTTTGATATTATTCATAGTGATTTATGGACATCTCCTGTTTTGAGCTCTGTGGGCCATCGTTATTATGTGTTATTTTTTGATGATTATTCTATTTTTTTGTGGACCTTTCCTTTGTCTAAAAAGTCTCAAGTTTTTTCCTCATTCCTAAAGTTTAGAGCATTCATCCGTACCCAATTTGAACGGAAAATTTAAAACATTCAATGTGATAATGGTAGGGAATTTGATAATGGGCCGTTTCGGGAATTTTGTGACACGCATGACATAGTTTTTCGGTTTTCTTGTCCTCGTACGTCCTCGCAAAATGGGAAAGCCGAACGAAAAAATCATACAATTAATAATATTGTTCGAACTTTACTAGCTCATGCTTCCTTACCCCCTTCTTTTTGTCGTCATGCATTACAAATGACTACTTACCTCCTTAACATACTTCCTAGCAAATGATTAGCATATTAATCTCCCCTAATAATTATTTATCATAAAGACCCTTCGTATTCACATCTTAGGGTGTTTGTGCTATCCACTTTTTCCGTCCACTATAATTAACAAACTTCAGGCTCGTTTTACCGCTTGTATATTTTTGGGTTATCCGTCTAATCATCGTGGTTACAAATGTTTTGATTTATCCTCTAATAAAATCATAATTAGTCGCCATATTATTTTTTATGAAACCCAATTTCCATTTGCTAAAATGTATAATTCCGTGTCTAGTTCGTATAATTTTTTTGATGATGGGCTCTCCCCGTATATCATCCAACAGTGGGACCAGCACTCCCATGACCCCACTCTGCCAGCAGGTCCACTGCCTGCTGGCCTAATTTTTCTCCAACCCGACATTGTTTCTCAGCCAGCAGGCCCACTGCCTGCTGGCCCAATTAATTCCTGCCTAGTTGATATGTCTCGGCCAGCAGGCCCACTGCCTGCTGGCCCAATTAATTCCAGCCCAGTTGATATGTCTCAGCCAGCAGGCCCACTACCTGCTGGCCCAATACAATACTCACCCGATCCAGCCTATCGGCCAACATGCCCACTATTTGTTGGTTCAATATATTCATCCAAAAGTCTAGTTTTTTGGCCAGTAGTCCCACTGTCTGCTGGCAAGTCCCGAGGCAGTCCGCAACTTCCACAGTCCAGTATGTTTCTGTTCCAAGTCAAGGGCCAGTTACTCGTAGCCAATAGGGTATTTTTAAACCAAAATGATATTTTAATTTAAATTCTAATGTCACTAAATCACCCCTACCACGTAACCCAGTGTCTTACCTTCATGACCCAATTGGAAAATGGCCAAAGATGACAAATATAATGCACTTATTGAAAATAAGACATGGGATTTTGGTGCCCCGTCCGCTTGGTGTCAATGTTATTCGTTCTTTATGGATTTTTACTCACTAGAAAAATCTGACGGTTTTTTTTAGAGGCATAAGACTCGTCTTTGTAAGTGATGGCAAAACTCAGCATGTAGGCGTAGATTATGGAGAGATATTTAGTCTGTGGTCAAATCGGCAACCATTCGCATCGTTCTCAGCCTAGCTCTTTCGAAAGCATGGTCCATTAATCAGCTGGATGTGAAAAATGATTTCTTACACGGTGATCTCAATGAGACAGTATACATGCATCAGCCATTGGGTTTCAGGGACCCAATTATCCTAATCATGTTTGTTTGCTCAAAAAGTCCTTATATGGGCTTAAGTAGGCCCCACGGGTGTGGTATAAGAGGTTTGCAGATTATGTGTCTACTATTAGGTTTTCTCACAGCAGGTCTGATCATTCTCTATTCATCTATTGTCGTGGTACTTCTCTGGCATACATTCTGTTATATGTGGATGATATTATATTGACTGCCTCTTCTGATAATCTGCGCAAGTCTATCATGTCTCTTCTCAGTTCAGAATTTGCTATGAAAGACTTGGAGCCATTTAGTTATTTTTTTTGTATAGCTGTCACACGTCATACATGTGGTATATTTTTATCACAGAGGAAGTATGCGGCTGAGATTATTGAGAGAGCTGACATGTCATCTTGTAAGTCCTATTCTACTCCGGTGGATACCAAACCGAAGCTAAATGTTACTTCTAGCACACCTTACGAGGATCCTACCCACTATCGAAGTCTTGTAGGGGCTCTTCAGTATCTTACTTTCACGAGGCCCGATATTACTTATGTAGTGCAACATGTATGTTTATTTATGCATGATCTGAAGGACGAGCACATGCATGCACTCAAACGTATTGTGCGGTATTTACAGGGCACTCTTTATTATGGTTTGCATTTATACCATCCTCTATTTCTACTCTTGTGTTTTATATAGATGTTGATTGGGGTGGATGTCCAGATACCATACGGTCGACATCTGGTTATTGTATGTTTCTTGGTGATAACTTGGTCTCCTGGTCCGCAAAACTCAAGGCTACTTTATCGCGATCCAGTGCGGAGGTCGAGTATCGAGGGGTAGACAATGTGGTGTCCGAGTCAAGTTGGCTACGTAATCTTCTATTAGAGCTTCACATTCCATTTCAGAAAGCTCTTGATCTACTGTGATAGTGTTAGTGCAGTCTATCTCTCTGGGAATCCACTCCAACGTTAGCACACTAAACATATCGAGATGGATATTCACTTTGTTCGCGAAAAGGTAGCTCGTGGACAAGTACGTGTCTTGCATGTCCCTTCACAGTACCAAGTTGCTGACATTTTTACTAAGGGTCTTCCCTTGGTTCTATTTGAAGATTTTAGGGACAGTCTCAGCGTACAACAACCGCCTGCTATGACTGCGGGGGTGTTAAAGACAGTGTATACATGGTCAAACCGTGTATATCACTTGGTCCGATTTTGTATACTAAATTATCATAGTTGTAGAATTCGTGTACAAGTGTACTTATGATAGTAATCTTGTATTAGGAAAAAGTATTAGTCTTGTATTAGAAAAATATAAATTTATTTTTTATATTTAAATATTATATATCATATATATATATACATCTTTATTAATAAAAATAATGAAAGAGATTATATTTTTCCATTGAAAAGATGCCAAATAACTGGCCACAAAGATTTGGGTCAAAAGTTAAAGTGATTAACCTTTGGAGAAAAACAGAAGTGTCAAAAAGTATGTTAGATGGACTCATTATTGTGATTGAGGGATCAAAATGAGGAAGCTTCTATAAGTATCTAACATACGCCGTCTAACTCTCCACCGAATATGCAGCCGACAGTTTAGTAAATTTATACTCCCTCGGATCACTTTTAATAGTTTACTATATTAAAATTAATTTTTTTACTGTTAATTGTCCACTTTAACATATCAAGGGAATGACAAAAAAAATCTATTTTTATCCTTAATATTAATTACTCATCTTTAAATTTTTTTAAATCTATTGAAATTATACATCAATTAATATTGATATTATAGGAAAATACATAGCTCGTTTATTAATTCTTAAGGGGTGTGCAAAATCAAAATGGACAAGTAAAAGGAAACCGAGTGAGTGAATTCTATTTTTTTTCAAATCTACTGAAATTATACACCAATTAATATGAATATAAAATACATACTTCATTTATTAATTTTTAAGAGGTGTGCAAAATCAAAATGGACAAGTAAAAGTGAACCGAGAGAGTGAATTCTAATGGCAGGTTATTGCAATAAAATATCCAATCAAATTATTCAAATAACTTTTCAAATATTTTAGAAAAGTTATTAATAATCGTCTGTTGGCGAGGAAGCTTCATTTTCTTAATTAGGACTTTCTAATTCAACCCATCTTAGATAACAACAGGTCACAACTGTTAGCCCTAAAGTTTCAACTTATTGATTTTAATCAAAGAGTATTTACTTGTAGTAAATTTTTTTATAGATTTGTTCAACTAAGAAAGATTTGCTGAAAATTTCTACAAATATGGGAAAGTAAATATTGTGTGATAAATTTATCAGAGAAACTATAATCGAAAAAGATTATTTTCAAGTTTTATAGTCGGTATGGTCAAGTTTTTGGGAGGTCAAAATGTTATTTTTTTTTAAAAAAAGTGAGGTGTTTGGCCAAGCTTTTGGGAAAAAATAAATATTTTTGGGAGTAGCATAAATTGTTTTTCATAAACTAACAAAAACACTTTCGAAAAAAATATTTTTTTGAAAAGTATTTTTGAGAAAATACACTTCGAAGCTATTGATGAGAATTAGTTGTGAAAGGAGATGCTCAGATTTTCTAGTGCGAAGGTGTGAGAGGTTGGTTATGGATGGTTTCAGGAGAGGTAGAGGTAGGCCGAAGAAGGATTGAGGAGAGGTAATTAGACTGGACAAGGCACAGTTTTAGCTTATCGAGGACATGGCCTTAGATAGGAGGTTATGGAGGACACGAATTAGAGTAGAAGGGTAGTAGGTAGTTGAGAGTTGTCTCGCCTATCCTTCCATACTAGTAACTAGTCATACTATTACTCTTATAATTTTTTGTCCTTCGATTTCTGTCACTATATATTGTTTCTTGTACTTTGATTATTGTATTATTTTGTCGTAGTTATTGCTCCTTTTTTCATAATACTTACTTTGTCATGCTTTCTATAATTTTTTTGTCATGGCTTGTGCACTTCCGTTATTTCTTTTTTCGAACTGCTTTGCATTACTTTCCCTTGAGTTGAGGGTCTATTGAAAATAACTCTCTACCTCCCAACTCCCAATGTAGTGGTAAAATTTGTGTACACTTTACCTTCTCCAAATTCCACTTATGATATTACACTGGTTATGTTATTATTGTTATTGTAATTTTAGAAATAACACTTATTAAAATAAGTTGATTTTGAAATGTTCGATCAAACAGCCTATTAATCTCTAAGCTTAACAGAAGAAATAACATTTGAAACTGAAATTTCAAATGTTAAATGGCTTAATATATTTTTAGAAGAAATTATTACGACAATCGTGAAAGGAAATTTTTTAAATATATCTGAAAGAAACTTGCCATAATAATGGAATAATTCATGCATTAAACTCCCGCTATGCACAAAATCTGAAAAAATGTAGGACTACAAAGAAAGCTTGCATGTTGCAGGAAGAAGATTCTTTCTTGCAACAATCAAGAAAATAATGAAAAGATTCAAGGTTGAATTTTTACTAAAGAATGATTATTTTACGAAATATCAAGATCTGTCTAGAAATCTCAAGTCCACGAAGGAGTCCACACTATAGTAATTAAAGTTCAAGCTCAACAAGACATATGTGATCGGATTCAAATTGATATAAATCAAAATTTATAGTCAGGGAAGGAGGATTTTGAATTCTTCTGGGTTACTTAAATAAGAGTTCATATCTATATAGCTAAAAAAAAAGTTCAACAAAATTTATGAGAAGAATATTACTCTAGTAATTTTCGAAGAAATATATCCTATGGAAAAATTTATTCAAATTTGAATATACTTGCTACAAGTTTGGAAGGAAGGTGTTGGATTACTGCAAATCCAATAAAGAAATATTCTTACTACAAATAGTTTATGGAACAAGATATTTTTCAACACCAAGGCAATTTAAATCATCCATATCAATCACATATTTAAACCAAACGCCCAAAACACTACCGAGTGTCTCGGACATCAAACCAGCAACTCGACTAAGTCACAAACGGCATTTCGTACCTAATGGAATCGATGAAATTTCGAAAAAGACTCAATTGCCCTCGATGTTGACTTTAGTCAACTAAAACTCATCTCTTTAACTTAAGACTTTTCAAAATCCACAAACTCACCCGAATCATTCGGGACTCATTCCAACCATTTACCTAAATCAAAAATCATGTTCCTGAGCTAACAGAACCATCGCAATTTGATTCTGACCGCGTCTTCTAAAAAGTCAACTCTCAGTCAAACTTTCCAAACTTGAAACTTCCAAAACTCAAAACTTAAATTTTCTTCCATTATTTTCATCCGATTTCTTCGGGAATCACACCACACATCCCCTCACATCAAATACATCAAAACAAAGCTTGGGGAAAGGGCATTTACGAAAAAACAAGTGAAATATCCAAAATGACTCAACGGGTCGTTACAACTGCGGTGGGGAGCAGCACGGCAGAGAGAGAAAACGAGATAGATAGATAGATAGAGAGAGAGAGAGAGAGGGGGGGGGGGGAAGCTGGGATTATTTTTTGTAAGATTTAAAAAGGTTGGTCAATTTAGGTAGCATTGTTATCCTAGTTAACATACAACATAATTAAAGTCTTAAAAATAATTTATTACACATATCTTTAATTTATGATCACAAAATTTAAAAATTTCTCTTATTTTCTTGAATTTGTATTTAATTAAACTAGAATGTAAAACACATAAATTAATATGGAAGAAAGTTCCAGCTATATGTGAACACGGAAATTTTTTGCATCATTTTTGGTTAAAATAGCATTAAGTTTGGCAGGTTAAATAATGCAAAATGTTAATAGTAAAATAAAAAAAACACTTCATTTCATATTTTGGCAGGTTAAAATAGCATTAAGTTTGGTTTCGTATTACTTCTTTTTTTAAAATATATTATTTTCGAACTCAAATCGTGTTAATACGGAAAATGGTGAACTTCAATGTATGCTCCATTTTGCAAATTTACAATTTAGAGCAAAAAGAGGTGGAAAAACAATGTTAAAAACAAATGATAGTTTGTCACGACTCCTTTTCAAAAATCGTGGTGGCATCTATACATTTCCATCAGTAGGCGAACCACTTCCATATACACAAAACAATATGAAAGAAATACGAAAATATAATCAAATACATCAATACACTCCCAAAATCTTGTATGTGATACAAGAGCATTAATGCGGAATACAAGTCTGAATGAAGGCGGCAACATGGGCCAAAACTGATTGACATAATTAAAATGCATAACTACCTCTTTCGAATACAAATATAAAGGCAAAGTAAGAGAATAAGCATCCAGGCACGCCGGAAGAAGCACCCTCACTCTGGAACGCTGAAATCTACATGTCCAGACTCACACTCAAGCTCGCGAACTAGTAGAGGAACATATATCTGCATCAGAAAAGATGCAGCAAGCGTAACATGAGTAAACGACGTACCCCTGTAGACATCATAGACCAATGACGACGGAAGATACGTAACAGAGATAAATATCAAGTTGACACTAGATAAGACTATACTAGACATTTCAATAGCCCATATAAGTCGCGTTGTACACAGATCAATTCACTGATTCATCAAGTAGCATTGTTCACATAAGGTTCTAATCACAGTCAAGTATAGTCACTCCATTCACATATAAAATGACCTTACTATCATAGTACCCACGACTAGTACTCTCTTGTCTAAGTCATATTCAAGCTTAACCCCACTTACCCAACCTTAACACATCAATGAATAAGTCAACACTTGGATCACAACAACCCTTTTAGAACACTTTTCAATGATATTATACTTAAGCTAACCATAAAGACATTAACTCTATTATTCTTAGTTTCGGATTTAGCTAAGTCTCTATACAGTTACAGTCTGACACACATAGATCATTCAACATTTACCTTCCCAATGGCAACACTTGTCACAAGTTTCTTACTAGACTCGGTACCCAATCACATGATCAGTTAACAGACAACACGCAATGCATATTTTTTTCCTGGACCTAGACTATAATCCTGACATATTGCCTCTTCCGACCACAGTAGCAGTAGACATCAAGACTTAGACTTAAAATTATACCCACAAGACTCGTGCATAAGAAATCAAGCCACACATGGAAACAAATTCAATATTTATCCAAATGTTCACAGATCCAAGTATCCAAGTATCCACAGAGACAAAGCCCAATCATGGAAATCAATCTGATTCAATAGCCTCAATCCAATTATCCAGGTAAATCATAGTTTCATCCAAGTTTCAATAACCAACCATATCATATCACCAAACCATAATTAATCAATGAAATGACACACACACACACACACACACACACACACACACACACACACACAATTAATCAATGAAATGACACACACACACACACACACACACACACATATATATATATATATATATATATATATATATATATATACATAGAGAGAGAGAGATGAATGCAAATGCAAATGTCAGGTACCTTTTCATCAACCGGTATACACACTTCACATGGGTATGCCATATGAAAGTGACCCACGGAGAACCCGCGAAGTCCAAATAGCCCTCCGCTTTGGAATAACTCGTCGGATCACAGAGCCCAACTCTTGGCTATAATAATATCATATTGCAAGGTGAAACTCTGATCCCCGTGTATCATCATATCCATTGTGGCGTGCAATCCGAGCCATCCGTAATATTATTATCATCTCAATGTTGCCAATAATCTCATGAGTACCTTCCCTTTTTGATTTCTTAGACCCACGACAATTTCATACCACTCTCATATCAATATCATCAGAACCATGAGTGTATGAATGCAAATGACATTATAAGGCAAGAAATCAAAATGTATGAGATGCAACCAAGTATAGGAGATGAATACCACATGATTTCAGAGTTCACAACAATAATTCAAGTACAATCAGGATATCATATTTAACAGTCCAACCATAATAATTCAAATACAATCAGGATATCATATCAAAGCATGTGTGATGAATAAACATGATAATATCAAATATGGCGACGAGCCCACATAATGGCTACAAGCTCTCATAACAACAGTCGAAATCAGTTTAAGGCTTATTCCCCAATTCACCCATCAACACAGTTCAACACCGTACCCACTCAACCGTTCATTACAACCATTTGAGTGGGACCCCCATGCACGCTCAATACCCCTCAACATTTATAACTACTACGTACTTCTATCGGAGTCTCAAAAAATTAAATCGTAGCCTACCTCACAGCCGAACATGTGCGGTACATAATCAAGCCTCACTGACAGTCTTGCCCCTCCTCTACGCCTCGCGATGGTCGAAGTCTATCCACGCATATACTACTCATTAATAAATAAGACTTACACGACATAAAGAGATAACCTTAAACAAATAAGACTACAACATCAACTCCGGACTCACTTCACCAAGACTCAAATTTAATACCCAAAAACCATTATTACATACTAAGTAATCATATCCTTAAATTAATTAAAAATCTATACACAATTGAACCTTCGATTGGACAATAATCAAAAAACTCAAATTTGAAACCCTAGAATTTCCCCCTTTTGAAAACAAGGTTCTACAATCAAATTAAGCCTAAATTATGAGTATCTATCATCACCCAATTCTAATTTACAATAATATCACTTTTAAATCCATAAACTTTCATTAAAATCAATCATGTAACTCTCTTATTCTCATAAACACAAGAACTTCATCTTCCCCAACTTAATAATATGCTAAACCACCATTAAAGAGCTTACAAATATCACTTAAATCATAAAAAGGGAAAAATCTATTACCTCAAGGCAAAAAATGCTCCTAAGGCTCTGAAAGTTTGGAGGCGCTGATTTTGAGATTACTAATTTGGGTAAAGAATTTTCTGACCTAGGGAATTATATAGGGATCTGGTACCGTATTTTCGTCCCAGCGAAATCGACTCCGCTGGAGCGGACCCGTTGTGGCAGAAAATCCTTCGTTGGGGCGAGAGTCACTTGACACCTCACCCCTTGCTACGGCGGACCCAATTCCACGGTGACGATAACCTCCCAACTCCCAACCTCTGCTTCGACGAGCCAACCTCTCGTCGAGGCGGACCCGCCAGAGCGGATACCGGTGCTGCCGTGGTGGACACCAGACACCAGAAAAATGGAAATAAGCCACAACCTCAATCAAACAGCTGAAATACTTTTCCCGAACACAAATCAGATATGCTCGTCTATGGTAAACAGTGCTACGAACTTGCTCGTACCCTCAGATTTCACATTTAATCGAGCTAAGATATACTTTTCTAAAGAATCGTTCGGAAAAAACTAAATATACAAACTTTACAAATAAGGCCATCAAATACATCAGATTTCCTCAGGAAGCGAACATATGACTCGACTAAGTCATAAATGACCCTCCGGAACTAGCGGAAGCGACAGAACCTGGAAATGAACTCATATACTCAAAAGTCAATCTAGAGTCAAACCATCCAACTTAAAGGTTCTTATTTTAGATTTTTCATCCGACACTCACATAAATGGACCTCGGGATCCGTGTCACCCATCCCCACACATCACAAACTCCACATATAGTCTACTGGAAGTGTAAAATAGTCAAATAAGGGTCTTTAGCTAAAAACGACCAGACGGATCGTTACATGGCTAACGTGATGTAACGCTACCGTTAGCTTTCAATTATCCTTTTTCTTTCTTTCTTTGAGTAAAACATATTTCACTGTTTTCAATTGTATTGGCAAGCAAAATAAATCTCAACCATATAATATTTTTTGTACACGTGGCATGAATCCAAAGTAGCATTGAACATTACTAGACTAAATTCTACTGGAGGGAATCCTTTCCCGCATGCTTCCTTGATTTCCTTGATGTGGAGCCTTGATATTTTTCCCCTTACCTTTGTAGCTTGTGATATTGATATTTTCCTTGATTGACATCTGCACCTTGCATTCTGTTTATTGTAAAGACATAATTATTGGGATCTTCAAGCATGTATTAATTGTAATTTGTGGTTTATAATTGAATTCTTTCTCATTCTTCATTGTTCTCCCCTCCTTGTTGCATTTTTTATTTTTAGATCGATCCTCCCTCTTTAATATGTGATTGATATGCATGATTTAAATTGCGTGGTCTTGAAAAATATCTTGTTCCATAACTATTTGTAGTAAGAATATTTCTTTATTGGATTTGCAGTAATCCAACACCTTCCTTCTAAACTTGTAGCAAGTATATTCAAATTTGAATAAATTTTTCCATAGGATATATTTCTTCGAAAATTACTAGAGTAATATTCTTCTCATAAATTTTGTTGAACTTTTTTTTTTAGCTATATAGATATGAACTCTTATTTAAGTAACCCAAAAGAATTCAAAATCCTCCTTCCCTGACTATAAATTTTGATTTATATCAATTTGAATCCGATCACATATGTCTTGTTGAGCTTGAACTTTAATTACTATAGTGTGGACTCCTTCGTGGACTTGAGATTTCTAGACAGATCTTGATATTTCGTAAAATAATCATTCTTTAGTAAAAATTCAACCTTGAATCTTTTCATTATTTTCTTGATTGTTGCAAGAAAGAATCTTCTTCCTGCAACATGCAAGCTTTCTTTGTAGTCCTACATTTTTTCAGATTTTGTGCATAGCGGGAGTTTAATGCATGAATTATTCCATTATTATGGCAAGTTTCTTTCAGATATATTTAAAAAATTTCCTTTCACGATTGTCGTAATAATTTCTTCTAAAAATATATTAAGCCATTTAACATTTGAAATTTCAGTTTCAAATGTTATTTCTTCTGTTAAGCTTAGAGATTAATAGGCTGTTTGATCGAACATTTCAAAATCAACTTATTTTAATAAGTGTTATTTCTAAAATTACAATAACAATAATAACATAACCAGTGTAATATCATAAGTGGAATTTGGAGAAGGTAAAGTGTACACAAATTTTACCACTACATTGGGAGTTGGGAGGTAGAGAGTTATTTTCAATAGACCCTCAACTCAAGGGAAAGTAATGCAAAGCAGTTCGAAAAAAGAAATAACGGAAGTGCACAAGCCATGACAAAAAAATTATAGAAAGCATGACAAAGTAAGTATTATGAAAAAAGGAGCAATAACTACAACAAAATAATACAATAATCAAAGTACAAGAAACAATATATAGTGACAGAAATCGAAGGACAAAAAACTATAAGAGTAATAGTACGACTAGTTACTAGTATGGAAGGATATGCGAGACAACTCTCAACTACCTACTACCCTTCTACTCTAATTCGTTTGCTCCATAACCTCCTATCTAAGGTCATGTCCTCGGTAAGCTGAAACTGTGCCTTGTCCAGTCTAATCACCTCTCCCAAATCCTTCTTCGGCCTACCTCTACCTCTCCTGAAACCATCCATAACCAACCTCTCACACCTTCGCATTGGAAAATCTGAGCATCTCCTTTTCACAACTAATTCTCATCAATTTTTTTAAAAAGAGTTTCGAAGTGTATTTTCTCAAAAGTGCTTTTTAAAAAAATATTTTTTTCGAAAGTGCTTTTGTTAGTATTTGAAAAATAATTTCTGCTACTCCCAAAAAACATTTATTTTTTCCCAAAATCTTGGCCAAACACCTCACTAAAAAAGTATTTTTGACCTCCCAAAAACTTGACCAAACATACCATAAAACTTGAAAATAATCTTTTTTGATTTACTTTCTCTAATAAATTTATCACACAATATTTACTTTCCCATATTTGTAGAAATTTTCAGCAAATCTTTCTTAGTTGAACAAATCTATACACAATTTACTACAAGTAAATACTCTTTGATTAAAAAGTATATTAATTTGTTATCATCAAAATCAATAAGTTGAAACTTTAGGGCTAACAGTTGTGACCTGTTGTTCTCTAAGATGGGTTGAATTAGAAAGTCCTAATTAAGAAAACGAAGCTTCCTCGCCAACAGACGATTATTAATAACTTTTCTAAATATTTATTATTTGAAAAGTTATTTGAATAATTTGATTGGAGTTTTTATTGCAATAACCTGCCATTAGAATTCACTCCCTCGGTTCACTTTTACTTGTCCATTTTGATTTTGCACACCTCTTAAGAATTAATAAATGAAGTATGTATTTTATTATAATACCCATACTAATTGGTGTATAATTTTAATAGATTTGAAATTTTTTTTAAAAATGAGTAATTAATATTAAGAATAAAATAAAATAAAAAAGTTTGTCATTTTCTTAATATGCTAAAGTGAATAATTAAAAGTGAAAATTTAGTTGTAATATAGTGAACCAGTAAAAGTGAATATGAGGAGTATAAATTTACAAAAAACTGTCGGCTGCATATTTGGTGGAGAGTTAGACGGCGTATGTTAGATACTTATAGAAGCTTCCTCATTTTGATCCCTCAATCACAATAATGAGTCCATCTAACATACTTTTTGACACTTCTGTTTTTCTCCAAAGGTTAATCACTTTAACTTTTGACCCAAATCTTTGTGGTCAATTATTTGGCATCTTTCAATGGAAGGATTTGGTATGGTTAGATTAGATTAGGATATGTTGTGTCGATAGAGTCTGCAGTAAATTCCTTTCATTTTGGTTTGTTTAACGAATATGGGTATTATCGGGTTAAGTTATTGGATTATGTGCTCTTTCCTTTTTACAGAAAATGCTCTTCTCAGCTCACCTTATAAAGATCAACATTAAGTTGTAGTGAGAATATAGTTTACAAGTTCAGATAATGGGATTTAATAAGATAATTAAACCTCGCACCTAACATGTTAGAAAACCGGTCCAAATAGTATATCTGAATTAATACAAACGTCAGTTAGATTAGACTAGGGCGGTCCAGTTGGCGGGGTCGGCCTGATCCCAACCCAGTCCGACTCACTACCCGCCCTGATCCCCCCATTTTTTTTTGTCGGTGTCGGGGTTCAAACTAGGGACGGGGCCTGAGATCGTCCCGCCGGTCCCGATCCCGCCCCGCCAGCCCCCCTCCCCCTCCCCCTTTGCAAAATAACCTTTGCAACAACGACTATAACTGTCATTTTTGGCCCCCTCCACCCCATAAACCCCCTACCCCCTTAATATTTATTTTTAACCCCTAAGTTAATATATTTACACTTTAACTCTATTTCTCAACTATAAATACCTTATTTTTCTTTTCATTTTTCTCACAAATCTTCCTACAATCTCTCAATTTATCTCTCTACAATTCTACATTGCCTATTAAATATTATATTTTTTTTGCTCATTTATATCAAAGTTAAAAAATTGGGAGTGAAGTTGACAACTAGTTTGATGATCATTCATCCAGTAAAGTTTCAATTTTCAACCTCGATTACACGTCGACATTTGGTACCTTCGTTCCTTCTTTAAATTATTATTGTTACTTTATTTTAATTATCGCACTTAATTTCATTATCTTTAATTATTTATTTGCATAATTAAAATGGAAGGATTAAGATGTATGTTTAATGGTAAGGATAATGTTGCTTCTTCTAGTAGGGGTAACAAGGACATGCGTACTTCTTCTAGTAATCCTATTCTTAGTCCCGATAATTTCATTGATTTCACTCATATAGATGAAACTGTTTTTAATGATATACCATTAGATAATGAGGTAGATGAACTAAATTTTAATTTAGACGATAATCTAGATGACACTCGAAAAAATATGGTTAACTATATATTTTTTTAATTGCAATTTTACTATTTGATTTGCAACTTTGAAATTGTATTACAAAAGAATTATATTTCTATTAAATAATATAAGAGGCACAAAAATAGCCTTAAGATGTTTTTATTACACTATCTTGTTCAATTATTGAAGTGTTTATATATATTATTTTTTTAAAATCAAGTTCCAATAATAATAAAATTAAAAAATCCCGATCCGACCCCCCCCTCTCCGCCCCGACCCAACCCGACCCCGTTTCCGATGGGATGTGGGATGAGACGGGACATCCGCCTGTCCCGCTAAGCCCGGCCAGCAAGTCCCGCCGGAGACCCGGTCCCGACCATTCCCCCCGTCCCGCCCCATTGGACAGCCCTAGATTAGACTAGCTTGATAAGCATTAAACAACGGTTGCGAGCGAATCACAACCACATAAAATGTAACGAAAGATATTTTCTTAACTAGCTTTTGAGATTTTTGTACACCTATTAAGGAATGTAACAACATAACCAGTCTAGTCCCATAAGTGGATCTGGATTTGAGTTCGATCTAAAAGGCGAATCCCTTACTATCTTATGCAAAGAGTTCCAAGCTTGAAACCTCCATTATAAAAGCTCAATGCTCAAATAACTGAACCACTTTTATTAAGAAATACATATAATAATATTAATCATAAGAATATTTGTATAAATCACTTTTATTTTTCTGAAACATCTCACTTAATTAACGCATTTTATATATTTAATTTTCACAATTTTTTAATTTCATGTTTTACCTTTAATAACGTACTCATGAAGCTAAAAAATGCCACGACACGGTTTAAGACCGCTACGTAATATATTATAGCATAAAATGAAAAGAAATAAATACTACGCGGATGAGAATTAAGCGACCCACAAGGCTGCGTGACTTGGGAGCAGCAAAGACTGGACATTCAATGCGGCAAAGACAAAAAGCAGTCAACATCTATTTCCTAGATTGTTCAAGTGTTAACCTCTGATTATAATATTCAAGAATTTCCCATCAATCTCTCTCTCTCTCTCTCTCCTGCTCCAACACGGTAACTCTTTTTTTACTGATTATTATACCGAAGCGCCCTAACACCCAACAACTCTCTACGAAAACTTCCTCTAACTGAGTTTACTTTTTCCCTACTTATAAAACAATCCAAATAGACGTCTTTCTTTTCCCATTGTTAATACTTCCCCGGACTTAATTTATGTCATATATTCTCCTTTTTAATTCATTTTAAAAAGAATTGATATATTTTTTTATTTTATAATAATTTAATTTTAATCTTTATATTTTAGAGATTATTTATAAACACATAAATAATTTTGATTTATTTTGAATCATATTTTTTTTAAAATTAATATCGAATCAAATTATATTATATAAATTAGGATAAATAAATAAATATCTTTTGCATCAGTATCAATCCAACTGTGCGTTATATTGGATTAACTAACCATGTCAACGACAATGGCATCAGATTTTTCTATATTATTGGGCGTGCATAAATCATCACCAATCCTAACAGTCATCGTAATCTTCTTGTTTCTCCTCGAGGCAAGCAATCCCACTTGACCCTTATCCAACTTTCTAATCTGAAATCATTCAGCACTTGATTCTTCCTTCCTTCCTTCTCTCATCAGGTATATATGCTAGCTTTTTGGCTTCTTTAGCTTTTTCATCCTCTTTTATTAGTACTTTATTTCAACAAACTCCCACCCAAATAGTACTTCTTTTCTTTTGAGCTATAATTATGGGTTTATGATTTTTCATTCTACTTTTGGAATTAACACAACAAAAATAAAAGTAAAGATGGTAATATAAGAAATGAACTGATCCATTTTCCCCGTCTTCTACATGTTATGGCTTCTTGGTACTTTGTTCAGTTCTATATCCAAATTGATCATACTTGGTTGAGGAAAACTCCGTTAAATGTAAAGATACTAGGATTTTAAGTTCCTGGATCATCAGTCTAGACGTGCTAATATAAAATCTTTTGAGGTCCACTCAGTACTTGGTCAATGTATTGAGTTTTATAATTTGCTTTTTGTTTTAGGTAGCCCAACTTGTATGAAAAACGGGTTCAAACATGCGTGTTTTAAGTTGCATGAAAACCGACATTGTCAAATAAAATTGCCTGTTAAGTTGACATGTTGAGAACTAAAGAAGTAATATATATAAAATATCTGTCTGGACTCTGGACTAGTAAGATGTTGCCTAATATTGAACTTCACTTTTTGTTTGATTTATGAACATCTATGTGCTCTGAGGGGTGATCTTTCTAATATTCCAAAGTAAAACTCATGTTTTATTTTTTGTTAGAAAATAATACTAGGGTTAGAATAAAAATCTGAAGAATGGCTTCAAGGCGTGTAGCAATGTCACTTTCCTTGAGCAATATTTGCCCCCACCACAAGGTATGCAAAGGGGATTGCGAATTTTCTCTAAGATACAATGAAACTCTTTATTCAAATCTGTCTTTGCACAAACAAATCGAATCACACGTCACTCAAAAGAAAATCAGATTTTTTCCAACTTATAAATATTTTCTGCAGCAAATAAGTATAAGAGATTATGAGAAGGAGAAGAAGATCTTGTGTTGTTTCTATTACTTTGCCAGTCTATTTCCAGACATGAACATGTCTATTCTGAATAGACACATCAGTTGGTTACACAACTGTTGGAATTTAAACAATGCAACTGTTCATTCCTGTAGGTAACTGTTTCTGTACCAACTAATTGTCAATTTGAATTAATTACAATTCAACTTTGAAATTAAACAACTGACAAAATTACTAACAATGTAGTAAGATTACTTACATGTAGTAAGACTACTGCAAAATGTAGCAGGACTATAAAACAATGTAGTGGAATTATTGGACCTTTGGGAGACCCTATTTGAAAATCCTCCAACATTTTTGGTATTGTTTCATGCTATGAATTGATCTAGCTTGTTCATTTGAAGTGTTTAATCCCAAGAGTTGTGGCAAGCCATGGTTGTACCAATCCCAAATTTTACTCTACTGATCTAAAGACTTCTAAGAGAGCTTAACTTGTAAGAGTGACTGCTTTGCTCTCACCCCTTTTCTTCTTATGGAAGTGTTTATTTTGATGCTCCGTGGAAAGACTCTATAAAGGACACTATGAACAATCTTCCTGATATAGTCATTAGTTTGTACAGCTTACTCCTTTTTGGTTTCAAATCACTACAGATTCATTACTTATAAATTTACGACATAGGGAAAAGAATACTATCATCCTACTTAAAAAACCAAGTGAGTAAGAAGTTTTCGTCAACCGTAGTATATTATGTAACCTTCTACTGCGTTTCCGTGTATTCTTCTATGGAATGAGGACTGGCTTTAGGCCACAAGGTTGTGTACAAAATATAGATTTGGTTTTTGTTTTAGTTAAATCCTTAGTAAGCCACTAAAAGAATCTCGTAATGAATCTGGATCTAGAAGTAAGTTGTGGTAATTTCTAGCTTCATAAGAGTGAAAAGCAGCCACCTGACTTATCTTTGCTTAAATCTTTCTAGGTCTGCAAGATGGCGGGACTGAGATATTGTATATTTGTTTTCGCTACAGCAATTCATTGCTATATGCTTGTTATGGTTGCTCAAATAACCGATCCCTCAGAAGGTGGGCTTTCTTCTGCAACTCCTAATGCTTAAACTGTCCTGCTTGCAGTATTATTGAGTACAATTCCTTGCTCGGGTGCCCTAAAGCATTTTTCTAATCGACTTATTTTCATTACTTAGAAATTCGTATGTGTTCTTGTTGTTGAAAAGTTGTGATGTGAAGTTGTAAACTGATATAGACATTCTGTGCAAGACCTCAATTGTTAGGTTATGCTACTGGACACTCTAAAGCTCTAATTATCATTCTTGCAATACGCCTGAGTACATCTAGTGCTTGTGTGGCCTAAAGGTTTTTGTGCTCACTAACTTATTTCGTCCAAATAAGTTCTGTGTTCGCACTTTTGTAATATATAATGATGAAGACATCTTGCAAGCCCGCAAGCTAATTCATAGGTGGTTGAAGTTCTATAAATTTTCAGTTTATGCTGCTGGGAAGTGTTATGAAGCAAACCTTGGAATATCTCTTTTGTAAGGGTGTGTTCATTTCACTTCCATAGTCGAATAAATCCTTCTTCTCATTCTGCAGAAGGATTTTGGTGATTATCTCTACATCAATAATACAACTGATACATCAAAATTGTGTACCAAGCCACCTTTTGTTAGATGAATTTGCTTTAGTTCTTTAACCTTTCTTCTAAGTGTCTTAGTACATTATAAAATATTTGAAGAAGGTGTTAGGGTCATGGTTCGTTTATGCGAGGTAGTATCAGAACCTCTGGACTTTTACCATGTCTTACTCCATGAGTTCTTTTGCATCAAGATTTCTATAAAGAAAATCTGTCATGTTTCTATTGTTTAGCCCGAGTAAAATATCAAATGAGATTACAGGCATCAATATATTGAAAGGTCTTATGAGAATAAAGTCTTTTACAAAATTCACGTGAAAACAGTATCTGAGTATTGGGTAAATGCAACTCTACTACTTGCATTATGTTCTCTTAGTTCTCTAAAAGGGATATGATCAGAGAAATATGTATATTTTTGGGCACCTTGTTAGTGTGTATAATTGCACTACCTATTTAATATTTGCATTTCAAGTATGCATAGAGCAAGGCCAAACCAAACTGTGTATTTACTGGGATCAATTGAAGTGTTTCATCCTCATTTCATCTTTGGGTGAAGTATGAGAATGACAGTTAGGTCCATGTTTCTCCACACTATATTAAGGCCCTCTGACTTTCTGAAGATAGAAAGAGATCCACATCTCCATCATGCATCATATTTGCTCTAACTTTCAGTCACTGGCATCCAAATTCTTGTTTTTGAGCTTCACAACTAATACTGCAAATCCAAGCACTTTCTTTTGGACGAAAGAACTCGTGTCTCATGATATTGTTATCACATTGTTTCAGTTTTCGCTTGTATGTCCCATCATATTTAAATTCATTCCAATAGTTGAATTCATACTTGAGAACCAGATATCCACTTTCTCGTATCGGTCCCTGGTTTAAAGCTGGTTGACCATGTCCTTGAAATAGCTAATGCATTGATATGCAAAATGTTACGCCATGACTCATGTGTACTTTCTTCTTATAGTGGCTTATCTCGAAACTTAACCAAGTTATATTACTATTTGCAGTTTCAGCTCTAATATCAGTTAAGGGTAGTCTAACTGATAGTCTGAAGCACCTGAAGGGTTGGAAACAGGGTGATCCTTGTACTTCAAACTGGACAGGAGTTTTTTGCTATAACACTTTTGGTGCCGATGGGTACTTGCATGTCAGGGAACTGTAGGTTATTCTTCTGCATTATGTAGTGTATGGTGTCAGATTTTTTTTCTCACTATGCAGATCCATCAGCTGCACAAATATTTTTGGAGTCTTTATCATTGCCTTAAATTCCTCAAACAAAATCTATTTTCTTTTGCTTGTGTGGCCACAATACATGAAAGGCCGTGAAAGCTTTGTTTTTTTTGTGTTTTGGGAATAAGTATGAAAGACTGTCAAACCTCTTCCCCTTGACTCTTTGCAGCCATTTCATGAATAAGAATCTCTCTGGAAGTTTAGCACCTGAGCTAGGACAACTATCCCATCTTCGAATTTTGTAAGTTGTAATGAATATTATATTTTACAGATAATAATAGTATGATAGTCTTCATTGTCTTCTTATCTACGCTACTTACTCTTCTTATTGTTTACAACAAGAAATTTCATGTGGAACGATTTGAGTGGGAGCATACCAAAAGAGATTGGAAGCATCAATACTTTGAGACTTCTGTAAGTTTAGACTTAGTGGACTTTTGATCTCCTTTCTCCAGTGTCATTTTCTTGCACATTTGCCCCTCCACTCTCCCCCCCCCCCCTCCGCCCCAAAACTAATGCTCAGATAATAGCAAAATAGGGTATATAGTTATCATGCTGTCAACAGTAGAAGCTGACCTTGGGCTGATTCAATTTGAATGCATATTATTAATAGCTGATAATTCCTGTGTAATTCCATATAGGAGGCCTTAATTGTTGTTAAAGAAAAAGTTAAGATATTCCACTTTGGGATGGAGATATTTTATTGCTGATTGCATAGGAACTATATTTTCCTGAATTCTGCAGCTTTGAGGAATTTTTGGCACTTGGAAAACTCTCTTGATGGAAGGTTCTTTGAGGAAAAAAGTGAAACCTTGTACTAGTGAATTATTTATCTCGATTTGATTTGATCCTGGAGCAATAATGTTATGCAGGCTTTTGAATGGAAACCAATTGTCAGGATCTTTAGCGGATGAGCTCGGATATCTATCAAATCTCAATAGATTCCAGATAGACGAGAACCAGATATCGGGAGAAATACCAAAATCCTTTTCTAATTTAAATAGGATCAGACATATGTGAGTGCTCATTTGATTGCTAACTTTCAGATGCAATGAAATCTAAGCTTTCATCTTTCTTATTTAATTTAACATCTGATAACATCTGCAGCCACTTCAATAACAATTCTCTGAGTGGTCAAATTCCTCACGAGCTTTCCAACTTGTCCACGATTCTTCACTTGTAAGTTAACAAGAAAGATTCTTCTTAGCTGTCTCTTTTTCATGCAGACACACATAATCTCAGTGGCCTCTAGGGCATAACTCTTGAAAGTGGTCTGTTTCTGTTAATACCTGCTTGCTACATGGTCTTGTGATAATATCTTCTTCAACAGGCTTCTGGATAATAACAATCTATCTGGCTACCTTCCTCCTGAGTTTTCTGCACTTCCAGATCTGAAAATACTGTAAGTTCCTTGTATATATTATTTCAGGTACTACTCTCATCAGATGTTTCCGGTCAAGTGGTTAAACAATCTTGACAAGTTATCCTTCTGTAAATTTTATACCCTGCCCTACTAAATTGCAGAAACAACTTCCACTATGGGTGTGTTCGGTATGAAGGAAAAACTTTTTCATGGAAAATGTTTTCCTGGAAAATAAGTGGGCTTCGTACTTATTTTTTTGTGTTCGGTTGTAAGCAAAAGGTATTATCCTAAAAGCATTTGTAAATAATCTAGACAAATACTATGGGAGGTGGGGTGGGGGTAGGGGTGGAGTGGTGGGGATGGGGGCTACGGGGATGTGCTGTGTGGGTGAAGATGAGGTATATTGGAGGGTGGCGAGGACAGAATCAATGTGGAATGCCTTGTGGAACTTGTTTTCCCTACTTCCACTAGGGAATTCATTTTCCTCACTTTTAAGGAACTTGTTTTCGCAGAGAAAATATTTAATAGCCAGACAACTCATAATACAGAGCGTATTTTCTGAGACATCCTGTACCAGATATAGACTTTAAGAACATTCCTGATCACCATCTTCAGATCTTTTACTATAAATCATAAAATCCATTCATACCTTGCAATGCCTGATACTAGAAAATCTTTTATGGAGATGTAAATTGCCGTCAGCTTAAACCTTTTATGTAAATCTGAGAGCTGCTTTAGTTTTATAAATGAAGGTGTGTGAAGTTTCCTTTTCTGTGATCCATAGTCACTAAAGTTCCATTCTTTTTTTCTTTATGCAGCCAACTTGACAATAACAATTTCAGTGGATCTGAGATTCCAGCTGCTTATGGAAACCTTTCATCATTACTGAAATTGTAAATGCTCCTTCAAAAAATCCTTCAGTTTATTATTTTCATTTTTTTCTTTCTTTTATGTCTCGTTGATGAGAACGAGTGTGTTTATCTCTAAGGAACAGCATAATTATTCACACTCTGAAAGAACTAGTACAACTACTATATGCTAGAGTGATGATGGAAATGAATCCATGCGTATGTGTAGACTTATGCACCTTGACGTTTAAAATGCTCGTTAGTCTTCTCTCATTAATCATGTGTTTTAGAGATTTGGGTACTAATCCACAAAACGTGTTGGATCTGTCAGTCCGAGTAGTCTTCAGGTAAAGTTGCATCTTCACAGATGATAGTTTTACCTTTCTTTTCTTCATAGAGGTCTCATATTGATGGAGCCTGATACTTGTTTCCGAGCTTTCTATAGAAATTTGCTCAGCTCCTTATACTTAGCTGTAGCGCTTTCCTAGTTAGTATCCTACTGTTTGTTTTCTTTTTCCCTCCCGTGTCTACTATGCGATATATGTTTATTGGTATAAGACAAATTTTGAATATTGTGGAATAAGGAAGCCATCGATGATTATCTTCAACTTATCATCTCTTCATGCAAACCTCAGCTTCATCTTGTGTGGCATATATCTTCCTTGCTCAACAAGAAACAATTTTTTGACACCACTTTATTGCTTCCAAGACTAACGCTTTGGTTTATAAGTAGTAAACTTGAAGAGCAAATGAGAGCAAGTGTCTCCAATTACGTTTCTGTTTCTTGGGTGTCTGGAATTCACAATATAGTTATTTAAAATTGATGTTTACTTGTGACAAAGATTTTGAAACTTGCTTTGTACGTTTGAAGTGTGAAATTACGAACCAATGCCGGCATTCTTTAGTGCAGCGAATAATTGAGAAGTTGGATTAACATGTGTGTTTTGCTCATGGAGTTGTTTATTATATAACGTCTGGACATTTCTTTTGTGATAATGGTGATGTTGGGGTAAGCTTGTGAGTACCTCAACTTTTCCAAAATATACCTGCATTTTCTCACCGGCGTAGGCAGTAGGGTAACTCTTAGGGTTAGGCATATAGGAAAAAAACACCTAGCTCTTTTTGTCAGCTAGGATTCAGATTATAGTTTCCCATGGTTCGATTCATCGACCACTAACCACACCTTCTGACTTTCAGCTTGTGCATTTCTTCATCTGCTGCATTCTTCTTTCTCTCTTTTGAAAAATGTTTGGCCCTTTTATTTGGCTTCTGTTTCTCTTTCCTTTTCAGTCTATCAGGAAAACGAAGAGAGGGTTCAATAAAGTTTCTAAATATCTATAGACTAAGATCCTGATATAGATTGTGACCAGTTCTTTTCCACCTTAAATTTTTTTAAACTGCATCAGTCCAAGCAGAGTTCTTATTCTATTATGCTTTTGCTTACATGTTGGATGATAGTGGCGCGAAAGAATATTAAGGTATAACAGATATTATGAACTCATGATACCTGAGAAAGGACATCTTACCCAAAAAAATGATATATGAGAAATGAATAAGTTGAAAAATAAGTATTTGGACTCCCACATTATGTGTGAATTGAGCAAGAAATTTTTTGGGATATTTTTTCATGATGGAACATGTTGGTAGAAATAGGCATGAAATTAATATCCTCTTCTCACACACTCACTGAAGATCGAATGCTGCTTCTGATATTGCAGAAGTCTCAGAAATTGCTTTTTGCAAGGATCAGTTCCTGATTTCAGCAGAATAGGAAACCTAAGCTATCTGTAAGTGCGAGTTTGTTATTGTTTTGTTCTGTTCCTTTGATAAGCTTCAGCTGTATACTTCTTGCTTCAAGATTGTTCGACTAGTTGATCTCCTAAAATGTCTACCTTCTGCTTGCTATACAGTGATCTCAGCGGGAATCAACTTTCTGGATCCATACCACAGAATAAGCTTTCCAACAATATGACAACTATGTAAGCTTCTTGATTTCGATCTTGGTAGTTTTTTCATATATTTGTATTTCCTTAAAATAGATTGACTGAGCTATTCTAATACATGTTGGCTTTCGTTTCTACATCATTTCCATTTCAACAGGATTGCATGTGTTCCTCTTACTTCTTCCCTTTACTTCTTAGCATATTCTAATGTGTATTTCAAACTCATGGTGCAGTATTCTATCGCATAACCGTCTTAATGGATCTGTTCCCAAGAGTTTTTCTCTTCTTCCTTCCCTGCAGAAACTGTGAGACTCTTCACTTTGTCTTGCAATAACAACTGTTCCGCTGAAGGAAATGTACCATTAACGAATTGGTGGGATGGATTTTTCACAGGTCACTTGAGAACAACTTTCTGAATGGTTCCATTTCCACTGACATTTGGAAAAACAAAACCTTTACTACAACTTCCAGACTTGTGATGTAAGATGCGAAGCAGAGATAACACTTCTAGTTTTAATAGAAGTAATTACTTCCAGAGTGAAACCTTTGAATGAGGATTTCTTTCTAACCACTCTTTTTCATTGGTTTTGCAAACATAGTGATCTGCGGAATAATTCAATTTCAAACATTTCGGGTGCTTTTGAACCTCCTGTAAATGTCACGCTGAGGTATGAATCTTCTTTCAAATGCAAAAATGGAACATTTTTTACTGTGGGTTTATGTCCTCATGGACCACATCCAATAGGACGAACAAATGGGTAAAGAATTTAGAAGAACAGACACAATATTCCAAACCCAAAAAGAAAAGTGCGTTGATTTTCCTCGTGTCTGACAACAATTACTTGGATTACTTAAAAGGCACAAGATGCATGAAATCATTTCAGTTATCTTTTATCCACACACCAATACACATGATCTTAGAAAATTTATATATGGTTCTTTATAAAATGAAAACAAAATGCAAAGGACAAGGCACCTTTGAGGTTTTCAGTTTTTTCATTGTTGGAAAAATTAAAGCATGCTAAACAAAAAGGAGGTAGAGATAGAAAAGGGATTTCTGAAATTTTCAGTCACATATTTTCATCTAATTGTAGTGAAAAGGGATGAAATGGTGAAGATCTAAATGACCCTAAAATATGGGTTATGGTCCTGATAAGCATACGTAAAAGAGGGTAAAGAGATACAAATAGGGGGAAAGTACGAGCATGAAAGGAGTTCTGATAAAGCTTTTGTTGAGTCTCTCATCTTATACATACTAAAAATGTCAATGACAACGCTTTTAGATTTTGTACTTGGTTCAAATTCATTTTTTTTCATAATCTTCCCCTAACTTTTGTAGTCGCAGTATCGCTCTATAGTTTCTGGTGCTTTGATTTCTGCTACTATCTGTTATTTCTTGTACTTCGATTATCCTATTTTATTTGTGGTAGCTATTGTCCCTTTTTCAAACTGCTTTATCATGGCTTAGTCACTTTCGTTAGTTTCATTTCCATACTGCTTTGAATTTTTATGCTTTCTCTTGAGCCGAGGTCTTTTGGAAACAAAGTACACTCTACCCTCCCTAGACCCCACGTTGTGGGATTTCACTGGGTATGTTGTTGTTGATCCCCTAACTTTTGTAGACAATTTCCAGGTTCCAAGGCAATCCCATCTGCAGCGATTCAAGTATCAGAAACATTGACCAATACTGTGGCCCTGATTCTGGATCAGATGATGAGCCCAGCAATTCAACAAATCCAAGTGGTGTTTGTCCTATTCAAGCATGTCCTACTGACAACTATTATGAATTTGTCCCAGAATCACCCCAACCGTGCTTTTGTGCCTCCCCTCTTAGAATTGGATACCGGTTGAAAAGTCCTAGTATTTCTTATTTTGATCCGTATAAGCAACTATTCGAGTCGTACGTAACTAGTTCCCTTGATTTGGACCTTTACCAATTGTGGATCGATTCATATCTTTGGGAAAAAGGACCTCGTCTGAGGATGTATTTGAAGCTTTTCCCAGTAGTTGGGGTCAATACATTTAATGAAAGTGAGATTCTTCGTATTAGCGAGATTTTCGCCTCTTGGGAATTCCTAGGAAGTGGCCTGTTTGGACCATATGAGCTCCTGAACTTCACACTACTCGGACCTTATTCATACTGTAAGTATTCATAGCTTAAATGTATTCTAATTCAACTTGTAACGGTTTAGGCTGTATTATTACAATTGTATGACATTTGAATCATTGACATACAGCATGTGGATAAGATAGAAAGATTTGACTATCATTGCCACTTCTAGTCAACAAGTAAAAGGATCTTGATTCATAACATGAAAAAGTTTGGATAGGAAACAGAAAGAATCTCAGGCTATGATCCATGATCTTCTAAGAACTTCATATATATTGGGTGGAAAAGACAATGAAGTCTTTGGTTATACCCAAAGTTTTTTTTTATAACATCAAATATTTTAAGTTGAGGAACCTTGAAGGATCTCAGTTACTTGATTAGAACACTGAAAATTCAAGGGGTTCAAACCCAGGTAGTTTGGTCCTTTCTCTCTTTGGGAGCTTCAAATCTGGAGGATCTCAGCCCTTAACAGTTTTTGTTGGGATGGAAGTCAGTTCCTAATTGCTAAAGATTTGTAAATGGACTTCTAAAATAGAGGCATGTTAACCCCACCATTTGTTTTCTATACCTTTTCTTGTTTGTGTTGTTTGTAAGTTGTACTTCTTTTAGTTGCCACGGTGTTATACTTGACACCTTTTCAGGAAATCTGGATAATGGCCCAACTGTTTATTTCCTTTATACGAGCTTTTGTTTCTCATATGATCTTCACATCGCTGCAGTGAATCCTGGAATCGAAGGTAAAAAAGAAAGCAAAGGCGTTCTAATAGCTTGGATTGTAGCAGCTGGTGTTTTTGCTGCCTTTGTTTCCACAGTTGCCACTATATTAATCACAAGGCGACGTGCCAAGTATCAAAGCATCTTGTCCGGAAAACGTTTGTGTAAGTTCTCTTAGTAGGTTAGCTATAATTTTACTTTATCAAGTCTGCTATATTCAATCCCTTCTGCAAAATTGATGAGCATGTGTTTTTCTGTGCAGCTTCAAGGCTCTCTATAAAAGTAGATGGCGTTAAATGTTTCACCTTCAGAGAATTGGCCTCGGCCACTAACAACTTTGATAGCTCAACTCAAGTTGGTGAAGGAGGATACGGATCTGTCTTTAGGGGAATCTTAGCTGACAAAACAATTGTTGCTGTCAAGCGAGCAAAAGAAGGGTCCCTGCAGGGGCAAAAGGAATTCTTGACCGAAATAGAACTATTATCAAGGTTACATCACCGTAATCTAGTTGTGTTGCTTGGGTACTGTGACGAAGAAGGAGAGCAGGTATGATAAACCTGAAAACCTTTCCAATTCCAACTGTTTTAGTCACTAATAATTTACACCATTCATCATGTTAATCATAGTGAGTCATTTCTTTAATGTAGCATTATAAGCCTTCTTACATTCTATCTCACTTCAGTTGCTAAGCAGACTGAATGTGTAGCAGACTAAATGATTGCAGATTGAATGCTTGCATTAGCTGCAATCTTCTTTTTTAGCCCAAAGAGTGATACAGTCTAGCAATTATGAGTCTTCTGTTGATACGTTTGCAGATGCTGGTTTATGAGTTCATGCCCAATGGAACTTTGCGAGACTGGCTTTCTGGTAGGTTACTGTTTCCGGACTGTTTTCTAGCTTTAATATGATTAATCATCCTCAATTTGTTTCTTTTAGTTTAGGAGTGAAGAGCCAGGGATGGGTTTTCAATATTTATAGATGATCCTTGCACATGCAGTGCCATTGGTATGATAGTGAACTGATAATAGTGTCTTCAGTATTTTATTGTGTTTGTAGAGAAACCAATGTCAAGGTGGTGACGGATCTAAAAGTTGCATAATGGAGAAGATACCACCGAAAGTCCAATAATCAGAGAAATATAGATTCCATCTTACTTTCCTTATCATAACAAGAAAAGTTCATAGTTTCTTTATGCGGCTGTGATAAACTTAAATCGACTTTGATCAAGAATACGTTCTATTGCTATCTGAGTAGGTGATTTCATTTGACAGCTAAATCTAAACGAAATTTGAAGTTTGGAGCAAGGTTGGGGATCGCACTGGGGGCATCTAAGGGAATCCTTTACCTCCATACTGAAGCTGATCCACCCATATTCCACAGGGATATCAAATCCAGCAATATTCTTTTAGACTCTAAACTCATTGCCAAAGTTGCTGATTTTGGATTGTCTCGGCTTGCACCTGTCCAGGATGATGAAGGTGTTCTGCCTAATCATGTCTCAACAATGGTGAAGGGGACACCTGTAAGTCTGACTATGCTTATCAATTTTCTACCTTGAAGGAAACAATTGTGCAATGATCTGGCTGATTACTTATAAGATTCTGGCTCTATATGCACAGGGTTACCTTGATCCCGAATATTTCTTGACCCGTAAAATGACAGATAAAAGTGATGTCTACAGTCTTGGGGTTGTATTTCTGGAGATCTTAACCGGCATGCATCCTATCTCACATGGAAAAAACATTGTTCGTGAGGTATTTCTGTCGCCTGAACACTTATTGGAATACAAAAAACAGTGGATATTTGATTATTTTTCTAGTATTTTAGCAAAAAAGCATAGGAATGAAACCTTTAAATGTCAATGGCAGGTAAATATGGCTCATAAATCGGGAATAATGTTCTCCATTATGGACAACAGTATGGGATCTTACCCCTCTGAATGCGCGGAGAAGTTCGTGGCGTTGGCCCTAAAGTGTTGCCAGCACAAACCAGAAGACAGACCCTCGATGTTGGAGGTGGTTAGGACGCTAGAAACATTACTCCGCATGATGCCATATACTGATGCCAATCCTTTGGATACTAAATCCAGTTTTGGTGAAACTACATCATCATCTTCATTTTCTAATACTAGAAGCGGAGACCTATTTGTATCATCCAATGTATCTGGTGGTGATCTTATTAGTGGTGTTACTCTTAATATTACACCTCGTTAACATTAGCTTGTCTTTGACTACATAAGCTTGTGTACACTGGTGCTATCACTAGTAGGAAGGCTATACGACTTGTCTTTTATGTCATATACGAGTGTACAATACTATTACCTTACAACTAGTTTTATGTATATATTCTTCAAGAATCTATTGTGATAGACAACCCCTGTGGATGTACTAGTACATTATACCTAACTTGCCTTACAACAGTCCAAAGAAATGCAACATGTAGTTGGTTATCACAAGCACACCAACCAAGACTAGTAAGATGGACATTCTCATGGGGTGATTTTCCACCATCAAGTTTTTGCCCGAGGTTCGCCCACCGTGCGACAGTCAAGTCCACTGCTTGACTCAGCCTGTCCAACACTTAGTTTATTTTTCGGGACTTAGATTATTTTAGCACAGCAAAGTAAAGAGACAATGATATACGGGAAAAATCTCTCAACCGTTATATTAATAAAAAAAAAACACAAAGGACCTCACTCGTTTCAGTAACCAGTCGGCCAAAACACACTTCATCTTCAACTTAGGTACAATCACAAGTCGATTGCTACCTAGCCACACTCTCTCGAAACCCTCACGTTTCTTCCTAGTGTGCCTTGGTGAAATTTCAAGTCTTTCACCCTCTGAATTCGTCTAAGGCCAAGGGTGGACATTTATAGCACATGTGCTAGCCTTTGGCTTACAACCAATGCCTGCCGACACTTGGTCAGCTCAAAGCCAATAAAAGCTAATGGGCAGCTGCATAGGCATTACAGTTTCGTGCTAAGTAAAGTACCGCAAGAATAAAGGAAACAACCCACAAGCAATTACAAAACGAAATCGCCCAATGTGCACGACACATGTGAGATCTCTCCCAGCTTTGGCGCCAAGCGCCCCATTTTGCGCCAACCAACCAAGCTTTTCCTTCGCGCCATTTCCTTGCACGGAATTCCTGCACGCATGCCAGCCTTTGTCACCCACACAGCTTGCCATTGCCACTGCCTAGCCCACACTACCGGAGCCATGCCTTGCCTTGTTGTGCCATGCCTTGACTTTGACTTGCCCATGCCTTTGCCTTCGTTCTGCCTAGCTTTGCCATGTCATGCCTTGCCTTTTCCACACTTGGCATAGGCCACATGCTAGTGTGCCAATGCCTTGCCACTGCCCCGCGCCCATGCCATGCCATGGCACACCACACTGTCTACCTTGTTTGTCCCCGACTTGGAAATGTCATCACCAACATTGCCCCGCATGATTGATTCAACCCACACATAGACCATGACAAAGGTCATTCATGACAACCCCTTGCCGTCACCGTGCCATCTGCCGAGTCAAAAAGTCAGGCCCCTAACAGACGAACACTAGGTAACCTTGTCGATCCTTCAGCCAAGTCTGACAAGCAATATATGCATTAAATCAGGGAATGTAGATATTGTAAGTTATTGTTGACTTGCATAGAGAATAAAAACAAGGGAAAATATATGTTTTAACCCCCAAATTTGTCCTCAAAATTTAGTTACACACTAACTTTGCCAGGTCCCCTTATAAGCTAGGTGGCGAGATGCATGCTCTCTACATCAATTTCCACTTGAAATTATTTTTTCCCACAAATTCTTTATGTCCTAACCTCTTCGTTCTTCCTCATCCCACCTGCTACTCCCTATCCTTCCAATAGCCCCTTAGAGAAAGGGGTGGAAGAAAAAGAAAGAAATGGAACACCTTTCTTCCAAATGAATGAAATAGGTTGAAATTCGATCAAAAAAATGTAATAACTCCCGAGGCAGAAATTTCTAGGAAACTAAAAATAAGTCTTCAACCCCACAAGAACACTTATGAAGTTATACAAATAAGGAATTGGATAATTTCATCACTATACAACCCATAAATATACATTGCAACACGATAGTCCAAACACAACATTGTAAATTTGTAGCCCAAGGCCTTGATCCGAAAAAAAGAGGTTTTTCCTTATCCGTCCACTTGGCCTTAGACTATTTGAGAATACATGTTCAAGCCATTACTATCAACCTTCAATAACAATACTCCAAACATTTATCTTGAATCTTTCTAAGTTAATTGAAGTGCACTGCGGCAACTGAGCTCCCTTTCCAATCTGAGGAACTTGACGAATGGCCTAACCGTAGACACAAAGATGAACCGATTTGCTAATTGTTAGATCCACCAATTGAGCTCCATTTCCGTTTAATTCCTTTTGGGGTAGGGATGGAAGGAACTGAAGAGCCAATTGAACTAAGTCGTAAGGTTGTATCAGTAGCTCCATCAACAGTGATGGATCTACCCAGATTCTTGAATGCATTTAACTGAGGGTTCACAGTAAACCCCACATAATGGAATTTGGAATTCATAAGCTAATATAGCTGGTTCCTTGAGAATTAATATGCAAGAAAATTGAACTAATGGATGAGTTTAAATTAAACCTCGTTAGAGAGAAAATCAAGTACTTGTCCTCTCCTTGAACATTTTTAATTTTACCTTTATTCATTCTTGTACCTGGTATATACACAATTATACAAAATTATACATACTTATAGAGATTTATAAAATATATATATGATATTTAACAATGTATCTACATTGTATAGGTGTGTGTAAAGCAATGATAATACATGTTTACAGTAGAAAATACCTTTTAGCCACCATTACACCTCAATTTCAACAGAAGTACAATGAATCAATCTTGTATAATAGTGTATAAAAGGTGTTTATAAACTCATATACACTAGTATACATAAAAACTGACTTCATTTTCTTTCTTGAACCCAAGCACCAAATTCATCCAAAACACCTCAAAAGCTACATCAAATCTGTAGAAGAGCAAGGGAAAACAAAGATGAAAGAAAGGAAGCTAATCTGATGGAAATTGAAGTTGATTTCATTCATCCATTAAATAATTTGCTTTATACAAAAGGTACATAAAAAGTAGAACCTGCAAAACCCTCAAATCCTGAAAATATCTTAAACTTAAATAAAGCTGAAACAATTATAACAAAATATCAAGATAAAAAGTGCTAAATTAACAGCACTTGACATCACATTCATAATTTGTAATCTTCATCACTCCTCCTTGATGCAAGTGCTTCTAGATACTTCAACCTTAGCTCTAAGAAGTTCAAACCTTTGTTTTTGTAATGCTTTAGTAAAAATATCAGCTAACTGGTCTTCACCACAACAATGCAAAATCTGGACTTCGTTCTCCCTTTCAACTTCTCTAATAGCATGATATTTGATTTTAATATGTTTGGTATATCCATGAAAGACTGAATTCTTTACCATGGCCATTGCAGACTTGTTGTCGCAAAGGATTTCAGTTGCTTTGCTTGGCTGAAATCCCAAGTCAATCAAGATTTTTCTCAACCATACAACTTGAGTAACAACACTTGAAGCAACAATGTACTCTGTTTCAGCTGTTGATTGATCAACATACCCTTGCTTCTTTGCGCACCAGCAAATGACACCTGATTCGAGGGTGAAACAATATCCTAAATTTTTTTTCATGTCATCTTGTGACTCAATCCAGTCACTATCAGTAAATCCTAATAATTTCATAGATGTAGTTCTTTTGTAAAACACACCATAATTGATCGTGCTCCGGATGTACCTTAAAATTCTTTTGGCAGCTTTGAGGTGAGTTTCAGTTGGTGAGTGCAAAAATCTTGTTAACACACTTGTTGCATACATAATATTAGCCCTTGTGGCTGACAGATAAAATAGGAAACCAATCAAACTTCTATAAATTATTGCATCAACCAAATTGGACTCGTCGTATTTCTTCAGTTTCTCTCCTTGAACTGCAGGTGTGCTCACTGGTTTGCATTCGTCAAGACAAAACTTCCTTTATAATTCATTTGCATCTCTTCTTAGCAATGAAAATTTCTTGAGAAGATTGATGAACCTCCATTCCTAAGAAATAAGTCATCTTTCCCAAATTATTCATTTCAAAACCCTTTTTCATTTGCTCTCTAAAGTTCATGATTGACTTTATGTTGTTCCCAGTTACCAAAAGATCATCAAAATATAGCAAAACTATGAGAAAATCATTATTTTAAAGTCTCATATACTTCTATTAAACCCCAAATTCAACAAGTAGTTATCAATTCATGCATACCATGCCCTATGTGTCTGTTTTAAGCCATAGAGAGCTTTTCTTATCAAATATACCTAGTCGCCAGCTCCTTTAAAGCCTTCAGGCTGCTCTACATAAATTTGCTCATCAAGAAACCTCTTAAGGAAGACATATTTTATATCCAACTGAAATACTTGCCCCTTGGTGTGCCGCAACTGCAAGAAGCAACCTGATGGTATCAAACTTTGCAACAGGTGAAGTTTCATGAAAATCAATTCCATATTGTTGGGAATATCTCTTTATAACCAACCTCGCTTTATGCTTGTTGAGTGTGCCATCTGGATTTAATTTAAGCTTGAAAACTCATCTAGTTTCAATAACCTGCTTGTTGTAAGGTCTAGGTAAAGTACCTATGTATTATTCTTGTTAATCATATTGAGCTCATCCTCCATGGCCAGAAATTTGCAATGCATTGTCTACACTTGTTGGTTTCAATATAGCTACATTGCATTTGCTATATATATATATATATATCTTCAATTGATCTGGTACTCCTTACCACAAAATCATCTGAATCCTCTTCCTATGGAATTAATTCTTCTTCTTGGACACTTTGATCTTCATTAGTGATTTGTAAAGAAGAAACAAAGACCATCTTCTTCCAATCCCACGCATCATCCTCATCAAATTTAACACTTCTACTTACATATATTTGCTTTGAAATAGGATTTAAAATCCTATAGCCTTTAGAAGTGTTTCTATATCCCACAAGTATTCCAACGTTGACTCTTTGATCAAGTTTATCCCTTTTAACTTCAGGAATGCAAGAGTAACATGCAGCCAAATACTTTAAGATGAGCAACTGATGGCTTGGTTCCAATCCATGCTTCATAAGGAGTCTTCCCTTTAACAACTCTTGTCGCCAATCTATTATGAAGATAGACAGCGGTATTCACAGCTTCAGTCCATAGCACCTTAGGCAGGCCTTTCTCATAACGAAGACACCTAGACATATTTATAATGGGCCTATTTTTCTTTCACGTACGTCATTTTCTTGATTGATTGGAAGTGAACTCACTCCCATTACCAGATCTCAAGATTTTTATCAAAGAGCCGCATTGATTTTCAACAGTTGTTTTAAACTTTTGAAACACAATAAATACTTGAGATTTATGTTTTAGAAAGTAAACCCAACAAAACCTCTAAATAAACAAAAAAATTGTTGCCACTATAAGGAGTGCTCATAGGTCCACACATCAGTGTGTATTAGTTGGAGCTTTACGGTAGCTTTTAAGGTTTGATTTATAGGAAAGGATGATTGACTTAGCTTCCCAAATTGACAAACTCCACATACGTTAGAGGTTTCATTTATAGAAGGCATATCTGTCACAAGTTTCTTATTTTGCATCATTTTCAAAGATTTAAAATTGGTGTGGCCAAGCCTCTTTTTGAGGCTCCCCCATCTTATCTCTCTAAAAGCTTCAACCGTAATTATGGCGGGTGGCTACGGTTACTTCAGTTATGCCTGATTTTATCCTTAGTCCAATTTTCATAAGTTATGCACTTAGCTTGTCAACTTAAGCCATCTAACTTGTATTTTGGTGATGTCCAGCTATCCCAACGAACTCATTGTCCTCGTAATCGAACTGTACATACTCTAATGTCGTTTCGTTTACCTCTTCGGCTCATTTTTGGGGCTTTATAGTTACTATATGATTTTGAAAATTTCAATTAGGTAATGTTTTGAGAAGTGGATCTTGAATTTTAAATATAAAAATAAATTTAAATTGAATGGGTCTTATTTTTACAAAATGCATTTTGTCAGATTTGTTGTTGTTTTGACATATTGATGATTGAGTTTGTAATTTATGCTTTAAATTTCAATTTATTTGGAGTAAATTTGGTGTTGAATCGTGTGTTGGATTGTTTAAATTCGAAGAACAAAATACTAATTTTGGACAAAAAAATTTAGTTGCACTTCAAGCACACATGATTGAAATTTTAACTAATTTTTATATGATATTAAGTCATGTATGACTGAAGTGCAGATGTTATGAAAAAATTAAAGGGGGTATTAAATGAATTTGTTAGATTTGTTTTTTTTTTTTTTTGACAAATTGATGATTGAGGTTTTTCTTTATTATATAATGAACTTATGTTTCAAATTTGAGCTTATTTGAAACAGATTTGAATATTGAATCGTGTGTTTGATGTCATGAACAACCCATTTCAACTAGAGATGGCAGTGGATCCTGGACCCGGTCCGAATCCGATGGATCTAGATCCGTTTTATAGGATATGGATCTTCAAAATTTGGACCCGACGGATCCGGATCGGACCCGGATCCATTTCTGACGGATCGGATCTGGATCTGGATCTTGTATTTGAGATCCATATCCGGTCCAAATCCGACCCGTGGATCCGTTTTTTATTAAATATATTCATAACCTAGAATGTAATTTTATAAGTATTTTCTTAAAATTGCTAAGCATATCCTTGCAAGTTTAATTTATCCATGCGTTAACTCAAAAACAAAAAAATAAAGAGGTAACTTCGATAATAAAATCAATGTTATATTAGTGAATGACTAACATGTCCATAGACAAGTAGTTAAAATTATATTCACTTTCATTTAAGTTCCAATCACTTCCAATCACAAAACTTCCAATCACAAAACTTCATTTAAGTTCCAATCACTTCCAATACTAGATTTTGAGAGAAATTTCACTTCCAATCACAAAACTTCAATTTTTTTCAAAGTAAAATACATATCCAAACACAACTTTAAGTTCCGAAACTCACAATTTCAAAAACATTGATTTTCAAGTTTCATGTTTCAACTTCAAAATCTATGGCCAAACGGGTGTGTAAGGTGATTTTTCAAGACAAGTTCAGGTGGTAAAATATGTATTTTCCCTAAAACTAAAGAACACATGAACCATCAAGACTATAGCTAAATCAGCAGTAACGCAAGACTGATAAAAAGAAATTTTGACTTATTATTCTGTATGCTGCTGGACAGGAAAACAGTGCTACTTCCTTTTCATGATTTGGGCATAATGCCAGTTGCAAGAAGAACGTAAGCACGAATGTCATGTTTACCATACAAATGGACATGATCAATATCAACAAATAACTGTTCTATCATCTCTGAAAACGAAAGCTAGACAGGATAGACCAACTCAAAACTCCCTAAAGTACATGAAGTCATAGAAACTAGATTTCGTTTATTTATGATCATAATAATTCATAGTAAGAGCTGGGAAAACTGACTAAGCTGAATGGGGGATATTGGTACACACACACAAAGCCAATTCACTTTGAAACAGAATCATCAGTGTCACTCTGATTCAGCAACCTTTCTTTCTCTGCCGTTACTCCATCTTCCCCTTTATCTACACTCTGAGAACCCGTCAGCCTTGCTAACATGACAAATGACATTATTCAAGCATCTCAAAATCACAACTGACGTTTTAAAAACCACCGGAGGAAGAGCTTTGTCTAGTAAGAACTCAATACCATTAAGTGTTTGGCATCTTAAATTACTGCTGACACCCATGTGAGTTGCCCAAGTTGCAGCATTTAGAAGTGTTGGTGGCGGCTTATTTGGTGTTTCGAAATTAGGATCCATCTTCTTCCTTATTTTGATTAAACCATTAGAAATTGCAGTTCCAACAAGTCCAGCAGCAAATCCAACTGCAGCAAAAACAGAGTTCCTTTGTAAATCAATGTCCCAACCCGACTCAACAAACTGTAAGCGCCAGGCTCAAACATGTGGCTCAGTGGGAAACTGGCGAAAATTGAAGGCAGAGCTCGACTAGAAACAGATGCTGCTGTTGGTGCCAATATATACATCAAGACAAAATTCAAAATGGAACCAACGACAAGTGTGGAGAAGACAAAATCCAACTCGTTAAGGCCAAAGTTAGGACGAGACGTCATGTCTCCTATGACAGCAGAAGTGACACCAACCAATTCCTCGATAACAACCTTAAAAGGGAACTGTGGATCTGTAGTAACCCTTGAACTCCAGCCATTCACAAAAGCACCAATTGGTCCAAAACTGTTCCAAGAAGATCTAGAATCATCTGAATCTCCCCCACTATCACCACCGCCTTTTCCCATCCCAATGCTGCCTCCATCACCGCCCCCAGCACAAGGAACTTGATAACCAAATCCGAACCCCATTGTTTAGAACCTACATGACTGCTTCTTAAAGGGTTAAAGTTGAGATTTTTCGCGAAGCTGTTGTCTGAAAATCTGGGTTTGGCACCAGATAAGTAACGACTTTGATTCTGATAGTGGCTGGGAAGTGAAGAGTAGCGAAGTTGAGCCACCGCCGACATCTTTTACCTACTACAACATATACACATCAGAAAAAAAAAAGAGAGAGACAACAAGAAAGCAAAAGGAATTTCTGATGTTTTTTGCAGAGAAAAAAGGGGTTTCATTTCAGTGAAAACACAAAATGAATAAGTGAGAGTAAGAAGAGAAATAAAAAAAGGGTTACCTAGAAAAATCAAGAAAAGCTAAATGGGTTAGTACCTTTCTCAGCATTTTGAAGAGAGAATTGTGCACAAAAAAAACACTGAAATGAAAGAGAAGAAAAAGGGTGTTACCTTTCTGAGGGTGAATTCTTTCAGGCGCAGCTATTCATAGGTCTAAGATGAGCGGACAAGAAGCACTATTCAACTGGAAAAAGAGCAGTAAAACAGAGTTGTTCGGGCAAAGGTTAAGGTTAAGGTTGAAAGTAATCTAAAACCCTAAAGGGGAGGGTCCAACCGTGGCGGGTCGAGTTGAGTCGATTCTTTGAGTAGGAAGAGATTTACCGTATTTCCTGAGCATAACTCACATCGACTAATAAATCTAAAAAAAAGGTTCAAATGCGCTATTGAACTATCGAAAATGACTCATTTATATCACTCGTTAATAATTTGACTCATTCATGCTATTACCATTATCAAAATTACTCATTCATGTTATTTTTCATTAACGTCGATTTTACAATATCAGATATGACACGTGGCGTCCAACTAGATTATGATTGTGGGTGGGTCGGATGTATGAGTCTGATTTTTATTAATATGATATTTAAAATTGAGCTGATTTAATTAAATGATGTGGACCTCTAATTGAAGGTCACATGTCATATTTGGTATTGTAAAATCAACGTTAATAAAAAATGGTCTGAATGAATCATTTTAGTAACGATGATGTCATAAATGAACCAAACTATTGACTAGTGGCATAAATGAGTCATTTCTGATTAATGTATGTATTATAGAATAGGAGAAGCAAAGCAAGGATATAATGACAAGTGCCATTAGCAGAAAAATCACAAATTTTAAAAAGGAAAAAATAGAAACAGTTAGCAAAATTATTAAAAATAAAAACCGAAAGGAGCAAAACAGTAATCAAATAAATTAATAAAAAAATGCAAAGATCAAAACAATTGTGAAAATTCATAAAAAGAACTGCAAGGTAAAACAAACGCTACAAGTTATTTGGTGGGAGTACAAAGATAACCAGGTCAAGTAATAAATTTTTACTCTGCACTTCTCGGCCTTCAGACGAGGGATGTAATTTTCATTTTTTTGCACAACAAATTCAAAAATGTAGGCACTCTGTTGGAAATTTACTAATATGAGATTGAGTTTATCCCGTCTTTAATGACTTAAACACGTGGGCCTCGCATGTCGAAAATATCGTTTCTTCGCACATGCCTAATCTACTAAGTGAGTAGATGATGTTAGTGCCAAATATCGTCAAATTTCGTTAAGAAATGAAAGAGATATTGATACACAAAGTAAGGTGTTTGAGACATGAAAAGATGGAGTGTTTTTGGCCAAAAGTGACAAATCTCCCTCAATTGTAGAAGAAGAAAGAACTGTGCAATATATAAACTCTAAGTTTGAGTAAGGGTTTGGGCCCCCAAGGGGTAACCCATGCGTTTAGAAGGGAGAGGACCTAGGTGAGCTTGGGTTCGGAGCTAAGCCCCCACACAAGCGCCGCCGCCCGTCTCGTCCGGGCATCTTTCGGAATTTCTTTTTGGTCCCTGAAGATTTCAGAAACGTTGCAACGGTTCGGAAGACATTAGAAACGTTGCAACGACGCAGCTACTCAAAGCTTCTCTTTTCTGTTCCGTTCAAAATACAGAAACACAGTCTGTTCTGTTCGATCTGAAACAGAGAACAGGAACACGAAATACAGAGAAATAGTCCTCTCCTCTTCAGCAATCTATTCTATATTTATTTATTCGCTAGAATCAACTTTATTTGTTTTATATAGTTGATTGTTGTTGTTTTATCTTGGGAGACTATTATCCATTATCGTAAAAGCATATATACGTGGCAATTTTGTCTTAACAGAGAGCCATCTCTCGACTCAGCCTTTATTCTTGTTTAACATTTCAGATACACCAATTTCTACCTACAAGTTAAGATAAATTTTTTTGAGTGTTCGAAAGATGTCTGTTTCAAACTTTAGCGAAACTGATCAATGCTGTTTTGTTCCTACACTGATTATTCCTTTCTGTTTTAGCATATTATAAAGGGATTGGGAGTGTGGATACACAGTGGTTAATGATAGTTTCCATTCGTGGTATTGTGGAACAAATGTTGATGGTGGAAACAGTCGAGTGGTATCCGAGAAGAAAGTCAAGGCATCATGTGCTTCCAAGGGAAACATACCATACTTTGAGACCTCAGCAAAAGAGGGATTCAATATCGATGCAGCTTTCCAGTGTATAGCCAAAAATGCTCTGAAGAATGAACCTGAAGATGAAATTGCACCAGTATGTCTTTAATGATCAAAGACATGGATGGCTTTGAATTAAATATGTTGATATGGTTCATGGCAACGACATCTAGTTCGCGATGGAATTATAAATTCGGCAGTATAACCGGGTTCTATTACCTTAACCCTACTCGTTAATTTATTTATTTCTATCCTCTTTTGGTATAGCGAAATTCAATTTTCATGAATATTGGGTAAATATTAATAATGATCTCATACTGCATGTTTGGAACAATAGTTGTTTTTATCTATCATCATATTTGCTATTATACAAATGGTGGCAGCAATAAAGAAACTTAAAGGTGTTGGTTTCATTACCAACTACTAATTAAATTTGGTTGTCTCGTTTGAGAAAGAGGTCAGATCTATTTTCATTTTAAACAAGCCAAGAGGTTTCTGGCGCACATAAATTTTCCATCTTAAATTTTAGTGGCAAATATTTGACAAGTATTGCAAAGAATGGTATATTTGTAGAAGGAGCTTCGCGTATGACGACCTCTTCAAAATGAAATTCGTTCATCTAATGAAATAAAGCCTTCTACCTACTTGCTTGAGTCCTCTAATTTATGGCATCATAGATTAGAACTCGTTAACTACAAATCCATTCAAAAGTTAGTAAAGTTGGAATTGTTGCCTTCATTCGACATAAACCCTCAACATAAATGTGAGGTGTGTGTAGAGGCAAAATTAACCAAATCATTTTTCCATTCAGTCGAAAGAAACACCGCTCATCTAGAACTTATTCACACCGACATATGTGATTTAAAGTATGTGCAAACTATAGGGGGGAACAAGTACTTTGAGACTTTCATTGATGATAGTACAAGGTATTGTTATGTTTACTTGTTGAAAAGTAAAGACGAAGCGTTTGAAGCATTTAAACGTTACAAAGCAGAAGTTGAAAATCAACTAAACCTACGGATTAAGGCAATTCGTAGTGATAGAGGGGGAGAATACATAACACCGTTTGAAGAATACTGTGCTCAATTCGGAATTGTTCATCAAACGACCGCTCCTTACTTGCCTTAGTCTGATGGTATTACCGAGCACAAAAAGCGTACATTAAAGGAAATGATGAATACTTTACTTATCAATTCCGGTTTAGCCCAAAACATGTGGGGCGAAACAATTCTTACCGCTAATACAATTCTCAATAGAGTTCAGCATAAGCATAAGGATAAAACTCCATATGAATCATAGAAAGGAAAGAAACCCACTTACAAATATTTGAAAGAGTGGGGCTGTTTGGCAAAGGTCGAAGTACCTAAACCAAAACAGGTCAAAATTGGACCTAAGACTGTAGATTGCATATTCATCGGATATGCAAATAACAGTAGTGTTTATCGCTTCTTAGTGTATAAGTCGGAGATACCTGATATCCACGAGGGTACGATCATGGAATCAAGGAATGCTGAATTCTTTGAACAGATTTTTCCTAGAAAGGAAAAAGAAATAATTTCGCGCAAATGAAGTTATGAACAAAATGCTCAAAATCAACAAGACCCGGGAGTTTCTGATTATTCGGAATCCGGCATTCCAGATCTACAGGACTTAGAAGTTGCTGACTATCCGGAACTTAATGTTCCAGACCTACAGAACTTAGGTGTTTCAGAGGTTAAACCAAGACGGAGCAAAAGGGCCAAAAAGGACAAAACATTTGGTCCAGACTTTCTAACCTATATGGTTGGAAATAAACCGAGGACAATAAAGGAAGCATTGTTAACTCCGTAAGCACCGCTTTGAAAAGAAGCTATAGAAAGCGAAAAAGATTCCATCATGCAAAACCATACTTGAGAAATGGTTGATCTTCCTCCGGAAAGCAAACCTTTATGTTGTAAGTGGATACTCAAAATAAAGTACAAAGCAGATGGAGCTATTGACAAGTATAAGGCCAGATTAGTAGTCAAAGGCTACAGACAAAAGGAAGGCCTCAATTACTTCGACACATACTCCCATGTGTCTAGATTAACGTCCATAAGGGTATTCATAGCCACTGCAACTTTGTGTAACCTTGTGATACATCAAATGAATGTTAAGATAGCCTTCATAAATTGAGAGTTGGAAGAGGAAATATACATGGAACAACCTGAGGGGTACGTAATTCCAGGATAAGAAAAGAAAGTATGTCGATTTGTTAAGTCACTGTATAGACTCAAACAAGCCCCGAAAGAATGGCATGAAAAGTTTGATAATACTTTATTATAAAAAAGTTTCTCCATAAATGAATGTGATAAATGTATCAATGGGAACTCTGACTCATTTGTCATGATATGCCTTTACGTAGATGACATGCTCATCACTGAAAGTAGTATAAACATGATCCTGAAAACCAAGAATATGTTGAAACAATGCTTCGACATGAAAAATATGGGTATTGCAGATGTAATCTTAGGAATTAAGATTTCTAAGACAACTGACGGGCTGGTCTTATCTCAATCTAATTACATTGAAGATGTTTTGAGGAAATTTGATGTATTTGACAGTCCCCCTATGAAGTCACCAATGGATATGAGTCATAGAATTGATAAGAATCGTGGTGCACCCGTATCCCAAGAGCGATATGTGCAGGTCATTGGTAGCTTAATGTACATTACAAACTGCATCCGACCCGATATCGCTTATCCAGTCAATAAGTTGGCTAGGTTTACTTGTAATCCCGAAAATGATCACTGGAAGGCGTTAAATCGAATACTACAATATCTGAAATATTCGTTGACTTACGGATTACATTATTCAAGATATCCAGCCGTACTGGAAGGATACAGTGATGTAAACTGGATATCAGACATAAAGAACACCAAATCCACCAGTGGGTATGTTTTTATAATTGGTAGTGGGGCTGTGTCTTGGAAATCCTCTAAGAAAACATGCATCGCCCGATCTATGATGGAATCGGAGTTTATCGCTTTGGACAAAGCAGGAGAAGAAGCAAAGTGGCTTTACGACTTCTTAGAGGATATCCATTGTTGGTATAAACCCGTACCTTCGGTGATGATTCACTGTGATAGCCAATCGGCTTTAGAAAGGGCATGGAGTAATATGTACAACGGCAAGTCTATACATATTAATCGAAGGCATAAGACCGTTAGGCAGTTGATCACTACGGGTATCATTTCCATTGATTACGTCAAATAAAAGGATAACTTAGCGGATCCATTAACTAAAGGCCTATCCAAAGATCAAATATTTTGTTTGTCTAAGGGAATAGGCTTAAAACCCAAATAATAAGAATCTTTATGGTGGTAACCCAACCTTACTGACTGGAGATCCCAGAAATTTGGTTAAATAGGAAAACTAAACTATAGAGGTTCTGTTTAGCGCTTCACTTGAAGTAAGAGCACTTTAGATTATCATTCTTTAAAGAAATATAACTCCAAACCCGTTCCCGCGATAGACATTGAGTGCTACCTGCATAATGGGTAAAGGATAAGTTTCTGAAACTTTTAATGATTCCTAACACTTGAGAGTGGGGTAGAGCAATACACCTTATAGGAGATCACCTATTTAAGTGCGAAGACATGCCGCTTCAAATGTACGCACTTAAGAATCCAAGTGTTGGCCATGCCCACAACGGACAAAACGATAAGAAGAAATGAATAAAGAGAGTTATTGTGTTGATACCATTGTCTTGGTTTACACAAAACACTGAAGGTTCAAGACATCATGTTCACAGCGCAGTAAGTAAATCCGATGGTAATCGACTAAGGAAGGTTCAAAGCCTAAAGCTACCTTTCCTAATGCAATATCTTTTCGCTGAAAGATTGCTGGACTTTGACACTTTATGTGCACCAATTCTCTTTCAAGAACCAATACAAATCTCCTCTGGAGCAAAGAAATAGATTGTTGGGAATTTACTACTATGGGATTGAGTTTATCCCTTCTTTAATGACCTAAACATGTGGGCCTCGCATGTCGGAAATATCATTTCTTCACACATGCCTAATCTACTAAGTGAGTAGATGATGTTAGTGCCAAGTATCGTTAAATTTTGTTAAGAAATTAAAGAGATATTGATACACAAAGTAAGGTGTTTGAGACATGAAAAGATAGAGTATTTTTGGCCAAACATGACAAATCTCCCTCATTGGTAAAAGAAGGAGAGTTTATGCTAGATATAAACTCTAAGTTTAAGTAAGGGTTTGGGGCCCCAAGGGGGTAACCCATGTGTTTAGAAGGGAGAGGACCTGAAGATTTCAGAAACACTTCAACGGTTCGGAAGACTTTAGAAATGTTGCAACGGCCCTTATCTTCAACTATAAATTGAATACTAACGTTCAGTTTACAACGCACAACAAAAACCTTTTCTTCTTCTGATCGAAATACAGAGAAGAAACAGAGACAACAAATTACTCAAAACTTCTCTTTTCTGTTCTGTAAACAGAAACACAGTCTGTTCTGTTCGATCCGAAATAGAGAACATGAACACGAAATACATAGAAATAGTCCTCTCCTCTTCAGCAATCTATTATATATTTATTTCTTTGCTAGAATCAACTTTATTTGTTTTATATAGTTGATTGTTGTTGTTTTATCTTGGTAACTATTGTCCATTACCGTAAAACCATATGTATGGAGCAATTTAGTCTTAAATACAGTGAGTCATCTCTCGACTCAGCCTTTATTCTTGTTTAACCTTTCAGATAGACTAATTTCTACCTACACTCTCATCATCACCCTTTGTCTCCCCCATAAGCTCAGATGACTCGATTACTATCTTACTAGCTTACTATCTTAACACAATGTGGAAAAATAATTGGAATGAGGTTTAATGCGCCCTAACTCATGAATTGTACTATTATTTACATCCCCGTATATATACACACACTCAAGTCTTCAAAAGTAATGTTATCTACTCTTTCACATGATTCTAGAGTACTCTTCTCAATATTGGCACCATAAAAAAATATGGGTAATGATTGGTATTCTCGTTGTATCCCCTCAATTTGGCGTAGAAGAGCTTTTTCAGCTTCACGCAACTCATCACTAAATTGTTGGGCGTTACACACATCAATCTTTGCACTCAGATCCGCATTCAAATTGTGCACAGCCAAGTCAAACCTGTCAATTTCTTGTGCAAGGTCAACTCTCTCCTTAGACCAATTATTTACCAACTTTGTTAGATAATAAAGTCGTTTCGCATAGTCCTTTAATCGAGAATATTCAACACAATACCAAACCTTACTCCCATATTGATAGTCATGCTTCCAAGACACCAGGTCACGACAAGACCAAAAATACGGGCCGTAAAAATCTTCTGACAATCAATCATTTTGATCGATAACCTTACATCCGTATATTTCTTCACCAGATGTCATGCTGAGAGAACTGGAAACACACCAAGATAAAATAGAGATGGAATAGAATAGGCAGATACCAAGGCGGTTTAATTAATAAAAATACACAATTGAAAAATATACCAAATATACTAAGTTACAAACAAGGTAGAAAATCTTTTCAACTTTCCAAGAGATTTGCAATTAAGCCTATAGATTTTCTAAGTTAGCAAAAACATTCTTCAAGCAGAGGTTTAGTAAATACATCAGCAAGTTGAGAATCAGTATTCACAAAAGAAATATTAATATTTCCCTTAACCACATGGTCTTTAATGAAATGATGTTTGATGTCTATATGCTTTGCCCTAGAGCGATGCACAAGATTTTTTGATAAGCATATGACACTTGAATTATCACAATAAATATTGACAGTTTAAAAGATAAATCATAATCACTTATTTGATGCATACAACAACAACAACAACATACCCAGTGAGATCCCATAATGTGGTGTCTGGAAAGGGTAGAGTGTACGAAGACCTTACATTTACCTTGATAGTTAGAGAGGTTGTTTCTGGGAGACCCTCAGCTCAAGACAAAGTATAATCACAAGCCATGCAAGCAAAGCAAAGCAAAGTAAAGCAAGAGCAAGAGAAACGATCAAACTCAGACAAGGAATTAAAGCAGTATGAACATGTTGATAGCAAAATTGAATAAACCATGGTAGTGCATTCTAACAAAAGGAAGTAGTAGATAACACAACTAAATAAGCTAAACAAAACATATAATTTGTGCAAAACATTGACCAATGGCAATGTATTCTGCCTCAGTAATTGAAAGTGAGACAGATCCTTGTTTTTTACTATGCTAAGAGATCAAAGATTTTCCAAGGAATTGACATATTCCACTAGTACTTTTTATGTCATCCTTGTCACCTGCAAAGTCAGCATCTGAAAATCCTTCAAGTATAAAATTATCAGTAGCATGATACCATAAACCATGATTAGTTGTTCTAATAAGATATCTAATAATTCTTTTAACTACAGTAAGATGAGATTCCTTTGGTGATGTTTGAAATTTGGCACATCTACATACATTGAACATTATGTCTGGTCGACTGGCAGTTAAATATAGTAGTGATCCAATCATACCTTAATACTTAGTTTCATCAACATGTTTACCTTCATCATCCCTGTCAAGAGAGAAGGTAGGACTCATTAGAGTGGCTGATGACTTGGCATCCGTCAAGCCAAATTTCTGAATGAGTTCCTTGGTATATTTGGTTTGACATATGAAGGTTCATTTACCAGATTGAATAATCTGTATCCCCAAGAAGAATGTTAATTCTCTCATCATACTTATTTCAAACTCATTTTGCATAAGATTAGAGAATTTCTTGCACATAGAGGGGTTAGAACTACCAAATATAATATCATAAACATAAATTTGAATAATGATATTTCCAGAGGAGGATCTTTTTATGAAATGAGTAGTATCAATTTTTTCTCTAGATAAACAGTGATCAATTAGGAAGGTGCTTAAACGCTCATACCAAGATGTAGGAGCTTGTTGTAGGCCATAAAGAGCTTTTGATAGTTTATAAACATGGTATGGGTTCTTGGAATTTTCAAATCCTGGGGGTTGTTTAACAAAAACTTCCTCTTCAATAAAACCATTTAGAAAAGCACTTTTGCATCCACTTGAAAAAGTTTTAATTTCTTAAAAGAAACATAAGCAAGTAATATGCGAATTGATTCTAACCGGGCGACAAGAGCAAAGGTTTTATCATAGTCAACTCGTTCTTGTTGTGAGTAGCCTTGAGCTACTAGTCGAGCCTTGTTTCTGACTACTTCTCCAGATTCATTCAACTTATTCCTAAATACCTATTTAGTTTCAATGATAGAAGCATTTTCAGGTTTTGGAACTAGGGTCCAAACTTTGTTTTTCTCAAATTGATCCAATTCTTCCTGCATAGCCTTTATCCAATGGTAATCTTTTAAGGCTTCATCGACTTTCTTTGGTTCTAGTTAAGAAATAAGTGTAAGATTTACATTATTTCTGTTGGCTACCCTGGTTCTCATTCCATCATTTATGTCACCAATGACAAACTTCTTATGATAGTCAGGTTCACTTCTCCATTCATTTGGTACCCATTCAACTACTTTACTGGTCGACGATTCATTTGCCATAGTCAACTCTGTTCCTTCTGCAGTAGTTGACTTGTTGTCATTCTTTGCTTTAGTGGGTGGAACTATTGTAGTGATATTTCTTTTTTCTTCATTTGCATCAGTACCTTTCTTGATCAAGCGATTAGTATCATCAAATATTACATGAATAGATTCTTCAATAAAAAGTGTACATTTGTTAAATACACTACATGATCTAGAAGTAGTCAAGTAGATAAGAAATATACCTTTGTCGCTTCTTGGATCAAACTTACCTATATTGTCTTTTCCATTGTTATGAACAAAACATTTGCACCCAAAAGGATGAAAATATCCTATATTGGGTTTCTTACCATTCCAAAGTTCATAGGGAGTTTTCTTTAAGATGGGACGAATTAAGCACCTATTTAGAACATGACAAGTTGTGCTTACAGCTTCAGCCTAAAAATGGTATGGTAGATCGTGTTCCACAACTATGGTTCGAGCCATGTCTTGCAAGGTCCTATTTTTCTTTTTACAACTCCATTTTGTTAAGGAGATCTTGGTGAGGAGAAATTATAAGAGTAGCCTTGTTCATTGCAGAATTCTTCAAAGGCTTTATTTTCAAATTCTCCTCCATGATCACTTCTGATAGAAGTGATGTAGTATCCTTTCTCTCATTGTACTTTCTCACAAAAAACATAAAATTCTTTAGAGTATCATCCTCATGAGCAAGAAAAATGACCTAGGTAAAACCAGAGAAATTATCAACTATTACAAATGCATACCTCTTTCCTCCAATACTGGCAGTTCTAGTAGGACCGACTTAGTTCATGTGAAGTAGCTACAATGGTTTAGTTGTAGACACAATATCCTTTAAATTGAATGAGTTTCTAGTTTGCTTACCTTTTTGACATGCATCACAAATATTATCTTTAGTATAATTTAATTTGGGAAGTCCTATAACCAAATCATGCTTCGCTAGTTTTTCAATAAATCTCATATTAGCATGTCCAAACTTCTTGTGCCACATCCATAGGTCTTCTCTTATTGGGTCTTCTTATTGCTGCTTCCAGGAAGGACCTCATTGCCATATGTATCTTCAATGATGCATCTTTATTTTTTGAATCTTACCTCGAGATCAGAATTGCATAGTTGACTTATGCTTAGCAAATTATACTTAAGTCCCTTCACAAGACAAACATTAATGATATTAATAGACTTATTATATGCAATAGTTCCTATACCAATTACGGTTCCTATAGAACTGTCTCCAAATGTTACTAAGCCTCCATCAAAATCAGTGACTGATTTGAACAAAGTTTTGTCGCCTATCATGTGACTAGAACACGCACTATCTAAATACCATTTTCCTTTTAGTTTCTCCTTGTGGTGTTCCTGCAAAAAAGAGTAGTTAATTTCTTTTAGGTACTCAAGCTTTCTTGGGTCCTTGAGGGTTAGTGTTATAATTTTTATTTTTGGGCTTCTATGCCCATCCTAGACGAAATTTGCATGATAAAATTTGTGACCAATTTTACCACGACAAAAACATTTTTGAGAAAAGGGTTCCTCAATGACTACAACGCTAGTTGACTCATTTGTGGAAGGTTTTATACTCTAAGACTTATTGTCAGCTGACTTGAAAGATCCAGTCCACTGATTAGTCTTAGTATGAGTACTAGACCTACCATTTGAACGAGCATAGGATGGTTTGTCACTGATAGGCTTTTTTCCAGTTGATTTGTGGCTATGAGTCGACTAGTTAGACCTGACAGAACTATGATTGGTGAATTTGTGCAAACCATTTAGTTGTAATTATAAATCATAGAGTTCTTCTTGAAGAACATTTTTTTCAATTTCACATACTTCAAGTTTCATTTCCCAATCTTTCTTTTCTCTTTGGAGTTTTCTATATTCATTAATAACTTTATTTAGGTCCTCTAAGGTTTGATCTAAAAGTTCTTGAGTTTCATTACATTTAGGACAGGAATAAGGTCATACCTCACTTGCGTCGCCCAATGCCATGAAGCAAACATTTTATACTTCCTTCTTCGTCATCTGAAATTTCATCTTCACTCCAACTGCTGAAGGCCGTTACGTTTGATAGTTTCTGGATGACTTTCATTTTGATTCAGGACACTCGAAGCAATGTGTCCATATTTTCCACATTCGTAGCATTTATCATCATTTATGTTTTGATCATTTGATGATCTGCCTTTTTGAAAGCTTGATCCTCCTATTATGTTGTTTCTTGATCTTCTCATGTCTTCCACCACAGATCTAGACATCATAGCAACTTCATCTTCTCTAATATCATTATCAAATTCCTCAACTTCAGTTTTGAAGGCTACCATTTTTTTCTTGCTTTCATCTTATCTGACCTTGTTCAGATATGTCTTTTAAGATACAATTACATCTCTTCTTACTTCATCACAAGTAACAGTTTTGAGATTTATGCTTTCAAGAGCAACAAATTTTGCATGTCATCGTGGAGGAAAAAACCTGAGGATTTTTCTTATGTTATCCAGAGAGGAAAAACTTTTTATGATGCCTTGAGTTCTCCAGAATTTTGTTGAATCTTGCAAACATATCTTCCGCAGTTTCTCATTTCTTCATCTTGAATGTCTCATATTCATAAACGAGGAGACTAATGATGGGTTTCTTAACTTTGTTTGTGCCTTCATATGTGACCTCAAGTTTGTCCATATTTCTTTAGTCGTTTCACATGTGGAGATATTTTCATATTCTTCTCCACTAATAACATTGTAGAGAAGATTCCTGGCTTTTGAGTTGATTTGAATTACTGTCATCTATTCATCAGTGTAGTCGGCTAGAGATGCTAATTCATCAGTTGAAGTTGACTCTTCTTTCTTCTTATCATTTGTTTTGTCCTTAGGCATGGGGATATCACCTAGTTTGATGACTCTCAAGATCTTCACATCGTATGATTTGATATAGGTTTCCATCCTTACCTTCCAATGAGAAAAATGTTTCCCATTGAAGTAGGGTGGTCTAGTTTGTGAAGTGCCTTTTTGAAACAAAGCCCCAATAGTAATATGGTTTGACATGATATTTTTCTCACTTGTTGTTAAGCAATCAAGAATGTGAGACCAAGATCTAATACCAATCGAAAGTGCAAGGGGGGTGAATTGTAACATTTTCGACTTGTAGTCGACTATCGGATAACTAAATTTACTACCACTTGGGTACTGCAGAGTTGTGTAAAGTAAATGACACACAATATTTGATACTGGTTTGGATCCAATATAAATCCTAGTCCAATCCCCTTAGGTTGCAAGGGTCTTCTCTTAAGCTCTTTTAATGGTAATTGGGTACAAGGTTTTGTTTTAATGGAGCTCCTATGTCTACTCTAAAACTTGCGTAATCTTTTTATACAATGCCTCACCAACTATACTATATCTCTCCTCTTTTTTATTACACTATAAATCTCATAGAATTACAATGCTTATGAAAATAGAGCAGAGAACTGGAGAAGTTTAGACGAAGGTATGTTTTTCTTCGTCTTGAGTTGAGCCTTTAAATAGTGCTGATACGACTCTTTGAAGAGAACGTAACCCAAGAGTGTAGATTCTTGGAAAAGGACTTGAAGATCCTATTTTCCAAGAATAAGGATAGATCTTCATGATTGATTGCTTTCCATACACAGTTTTGCAATCAATAGACTTGAGATATCTTCCTTCCTTTAATTGATTTCAGCTTGGTACATTGATAGCCTTCTTCTTTATAACTCGTACATCTTCTTTCACTACAAGTCTTTGACCTCGAGTACTTTAATGAGTCTTGCTGGTACTTGTACAGATCTTCTTTAATTATTGCATATCTTCTTTCCTTGTAGAGAATATTTTCGTTGGTACTTAGGGGAATATTCTCCATATCTCTATGATGATTCATCCGATATCTTCTTAGGATTTTGTATCTTTGAATGTTGAAACTTTGCTCTCTTTTCTTTTTGGACCAGCGTAAAATATTTTAGACATCATTAAAATCTGCATTAACATGGTCACATACTCGACTTAATAAGGACATAGTCACATGCACTCAAAAAAGGCCCAAACAATACATATATATATATATATATTAAGGCCGACATAAACATAACAAATCTGTTGGAGAGGCCAACAAGTCCATATACGACCCTCATACACAACACTATCTACAAGCCTCTAAAGAGTATATGGACAACAATTAGTCGGCATAAGGCCCCACCATACCCAACTATATACATATACATATCCATCATACCTATCAACTTCAATACACCTCCGAAAAAATAGAGCGTGATGACCTTTAGCTGAGTAGGGTCCTACTGTGAAGAAATAATCAGCATTTTTATCTGTACCTATGGGCATAAAATGTATTGTCCCTGGAAAGGGACATCAGTATGAAATATGTACTAAATACGTAAGGCAGATAACAAATATAGACAGAAGACATATCATAAGGGATAAGGGTACAAAAGTCAACCTGAAACTAATAACAAGCCTCTGAGGGCCTACTTGTCACAATCATGAAAATGTATGCATGTTTGTAAAAATCAAGCCGCTCAGTAGGGCCAAATAATTTAATATCCAGCCTCTCTATGGAGTAAATCATATCATAATACACATACACACACACACACACACACACATATATATATATATATATATATATATATCTCGTAGCCGACCTTGATGAAGACTCGGTCGTACCTGGCCCAGATGTGGGACTCAGTAATATCAAACCAACTGCAGTTGGAAGCACATATACATCCCTTACCTGACTGACTATAGCGAGACTCAATAAGAAATTAGCTATATATATATAAGTGCAATATAAGATAGACTCTAATAGGCCTTATGAAACCAATCAGAGTGACTCAAGGTCATTATCCTCCTATTATCGTTATGTTGTTTTGTTTGTATCAATTATTTGAGAGCCGACAAGAATAATAATAAAAATATAAGCTTCTAAATAAAACAAGGCGAGAAGTGTCTTTGACAAGGAACATAAATAAAATCCAGGAATTATACGTCAACATGAAACAATGAGGTTCACAAGCTTTCAACTCAAGAATAGAGTTCCTTTTTTGATATGACGTGGTTATGATTACGTTATTCATAGATCATGCTAGAAGAATGAAGGGATGAGCCTTAACATACATGGTCTTCATCACCACAATTGTTCTACAAGCCCTCGCTCCTCTTACGGGTGATCATCTACATCACATAAGAAGTTGACATCAATATCGAATTTAAATTCCATAGAGAAACTTCACTTAGGCATCTTATCGACAATATCGAACACTTCGGTTTCTTAGATTTCTTTATAAGGGATTCTTATGCACCTAAGTCCCATGGTTTTCCGAAACATAATTTCCATAGAAGACTTCTCTAGATGCTCTTTGACAATTTTAAGCATAAATTATTCTTTAAGTTTTTCTTGTACGGAAGGTCTTAGGTGATTCAATTTCACAATACTTCAAACCATATTCTTCTCAGTCCATAACGTACATAATCAAACATTTGACGGGCCATCAATCTACGACGGTGTAGATTTTTTTATTGGTTAGAGTAAAATAACCCAACAACTTCTACTACGAAGATTTCATAAGTTTACTAAGTTTGAATTATGAAAATTCTTCCACAATATTCTCCAATCATCAATTAACCATAAATTTAGGTAAAAGACGATAAGACTTACCTTTAGGCACCATAATCACTTCCAAACAGTAGGGAACCTTCTCCCCAAGGGTTTCAAAAATTTCTTCCACAAGTTGATAAGAATTCCTAGGATAATCATGGGGTTTATCATGTAATTTTTGTGGATTATGGCTTTGATTTTGTATTGGGATGATATGATATGCTGGGGAGGGATTAGGAGGAGTTTTGGGACTGATTTGTGGAGGAAATAAGGGAAATATTATGACCTTGAATACTCTTAAATGGAATATTTTTCCCTTATCTAGTTGAATCTTGCTTCTAACGCCAAATCTCCTAATTTGTTTCCTCGTTGATCGAAGTATTCTCTCATAACTTATTTCTTCAACTATGTTATCGTCTTTTGGGTCCCTTCCCTTTTCGTGACTTGAGAAGAGCTCCACTCCTTTACCGTGTACAATTCTTTATTCATCAATATGGTAATATCTCTCTTACTAGTCATCGATACATATTCCAAAATTGTCAAAACTTTATATGTTCACTCACGGCCTGGATCCGGTAATCCATCCTGAAATCTTCATTGGTCATGTTAGGATGGGACAATGGAAATTCTGAATACTCGGAGCTTATTTTAAAATGGTTCTTTTATTAGCGGGTTGTATTAATGGGTGATCGTGCAATGGGTTGAGTTAGTTTTCAAAATAGCCCTTCGATTAAACTTTGATTGTATAGCTAACTTAATCATTACCATGCAGAGTGATGAGTCACTTTGGCATTAATATTCCGATTACGTAACGTTCCTTAAATATTCCCGATTCACTCAATAATACATACGTAATACCTCAACTACAAAAGCAACTCTTCTTCGAATGCTGTTACTTGATACTCTTAATCCTCGGATCTTGATAAGGTTCACATTACTAACTCTACTCCATCTCACAATACTTCTTAAAGGGGCTTTAGATGAGATGCTTTGTCTTGAAGCTCCTCAATTCTCAACATAAAGAAGAATTTGATTACCTATAGCTCTAAGGGGGGTATCACCCAGTTTCTATTACGGTTGGCCACCTGTTACTTTTTTGGGGTGGTCCTTTTATGTTACTTCCTTAGTGATGCTAGTTGTTTAATGGTACACGACCCTATGGTCCATTATCTTCTTACTCTGTATATCTGATCTTCTTTCTTATTACAATGTCTTGAGTTCGTATACTTACTTGGCGATGCTATGTATCCCAAGATAGACTCGTTATTTCCTTAGTTATACCCCATATTTTCTCAAGTATCCTTTCTCCAAATTTATATAGATTGTAAAATACTGAAAACAAGGCATTTTCTCTTTTTTGACATTGTTTCTTCTTTTGTTGACCTTATTGCTAGAGCATCTACTATACTCATTGGCTCCGGACTCATGATCTTCCAAAAATGATATTTCTTTCATACTAAGAGCGCGTGCTTGCCCCTTGTAAGTTCAAAGTCCCTTATACTTCACATTCGATTGTTTATTCATTGGGTATTTCTTGTACACATGTTTCCCTGAAGTAAATCTTTTACATCCTCAGGTTAGTTTTTTCCAATATTGCTCATGCTAGGGGTTGTCCTACCTCATTTTGCATTGAAGGATTTACTTTTGTAAGGCATTGCTCTTGCTTGCTCCCTTCGTGGTTACCACACTTGAGTCTATGTTGTTGCCCATATTTCTTAATTCCGGTCTCCTTTGTCACTGATGTCCTTATCATTATGACCATTACATTATCTTTCTTGTAAGGTTCCTAGTTTACTTTGCAGTCCAACTTTACTATTACTTGATTGCTCATATCGTGTTCCTTTAGCTCTTTTCCTTATTGTTTTCTTTAAATTATCTTTTTGTTGCTCCGTTATACACCCACATTGGGTTTCACTCGTGCTTAATCCCACTCATATATCTTTAATCACCTTATCAATATTCACGGTGCACCTAAGGCTTGACATATTTAAATTCGAGTCATAACTGGATTTCATCCTTGTTGCTAACATGCTTTCTCCCATAAATTGGTATTACAATTCTTTTCTATCTACTGTCCGATAACTCAACTTGGCTATTATTGATTTTAATTTATCCAAAGATTTCTCATCTTAGCATACTTCCGGTACAGTCATCCACGGATGTTATAATTTACATTTTTGGCTCAGGAAACGTGAATCACTTCTTTACTTATGCCTTTATCTTTTATTTTTACTCTTGTTACTTGGAGATCTCACCTCAATTACTTTGTCGATATTCTTACCATTACCGGCTTTCTATCAGTCTATTTGTGTGAGACATGTCCTCCGACTTTGTTAAGTTGTCATAATGCTTCTACTTGTGTTTACCAAACACCTGTGTATCATTTGTCGCTACTTCTCTATTAATCATAACTTCATCGCAATTTATCTCCACTAAATGTCGAGAATCCTATCGTCTTTTACGGTAAAAAGGGCATATCGATTGTCTTTAATTTACAAAACTCATCTTGTTCCACGATTTTGATTTTTCTAAATAGTTTAACCTTTACGAAGGGATTGGGGTTACTAATTTTACATATAACTTTTCACATCCTTTGCTTCCTTCAACTGTCTTCTGAATAAAGCTTTCAGTAATGTATTACTGGAAATCCATTTTCCTTATTACTCTTTTGGGTTTCCCTAAATTCTTTGGACTCGTAGATCCCCTTTTTCAGGTCACACGTTCATTTACATTTTGTGTCCCAGTATTGCTCACGCTATAGGATCTAAGGGTGATGGATACCTATATAGTTAATAAAGGGTTGATTCCTAAATCATCTTGCTTAAAGCCTTGAACATAACTATGATTTCACTTGCCACCTTCCATTCTTATCATCAATCATGGTCTATATACACATTGTATGACATACTTTATATGTAAAAAAAATCCGACCGATCATAGGTATAAGTACATCTATTCTTAATAAAATTATCAATGTACCTGATTAATTGCATGATTCTTGATAACATCGGGACCGGCTATTCTCCCTGACTCAACCTCAGGCATCTATATACCCTATGGCTCCTGCTCCCACACCAATAAAATCCCTCAAGATCACCTGGGCATTTCCATAATGCACCTGTCCACACTCATGACATAGCGACTGAAATCTCTCGGGACATTCACTGGCTCTGTGGCCCAAGGATCCACATCTAGAACTGTAACATTCTATAAATCCAGGTTAGGTGTGAAAGAATTAAATAAGTGTTGATGTGTCATTTTAGTTATGTGAATCCCTTTGATATGAAGTCGGGTGATATATGGTCTTTTTGAAGTCAAACCAAATAAGGGAGTTCGTAAAAGTTCTTAAATTTCTCCAAGTCTAAGGTAGGTTTCACTTATGCCCCATTAAGTAGTTAAGTTAGAAATAGGAGAAAACGTAAAACATGAAAGTTGTAGATCTTTGAAATACCTTTCCAACCATATAACATGTAGCTCAATCGAAGCTTTGTTCTAGGAGTTATCTAATTTTACCGAGCATCTGAACCCTCGTGCGTCGCACGAGCATCGCGCAGAAAATGTGTTTCTGAAATCTCACTGTCAAAGGCACGTGCTATGGGTGTGAGATTCACAAGAATATCATGACCCCATTTATGCTATGGACATGCGAAGCACGGCCATGGCACTACCTGTTTTGCCGATTCTGAATTTTATAAGTTTCAAACCTTGTCATAACTTTTCCCCACTTTGTTTTGGACAAACCTTTGGAGGAAATTAGACCTAGAGGCCTCTCTCAAACCCTAAGGTTATTTCCTAATCCATATATATCAATTATACTTTTAATTCAATCTTGTTTGACACTAGTTCATCTTCCTAAACCCTAGATTCTTGAAAACTCAATGAAGGAGAAAAAGGGGTGTGTGGGATTTCATCTAAAAGGTAAGACCTCTGATTTTTCTGATATTATTTAATATTATTAGGCTATTACAATTATATTACTGGATTAGGATCTATGAATAATTCTTATGAGGTTCAAGAACAAGTTCTAAAGCTTGGAAAAAGCCCTAGTTTTCAAATTAGTCAGAAAACATGAAAAATTGAATAAAGTTTTAATCTTTCTCATATAAATCCATTGTAGAGTGATTTTTGAACCTTGGATATTCCATTTGGTCTCATATCAGCAGAATTATAGGTATGTCTTTTTTTAACATACTTTTCAAACCTTTAAAATTAGTTTTTGCGCAAGGTTTCATGTGCGTGAGGGACAAGCCCTCATGTAGACTTTGTTGTATTATAATCTATTTATGTATCCGTGATTTTCTATCAAAGGGTTATTTAAACTTGTGTATAAGCTATAAACTTTGAACGTGATTTACTTTGATAAGGGACGCATTGAACTTGATTATTGGAAGCTTGGATATTTCATGTGTTTTGCTTTATAAATGTGTTTGTTGCACTTGAAAACTTATTTAATGATTTGAACTCGGTTTCTAAACCCAAAATGACTTAACGTACCCTAATAACGGGATTATGAACATAATTCATAATAAGTGATTCAGCTTCTATGGTATGATTGTGATTCAACTATTTTACTATGATCCTATTGTCTGTGTTTGTCCTAGATATTCGGGAACAAGGGTAGTCACTATGGATCCTAGTGTGTTTTGCCTAGCCATTCGGGAGAAAGAGTGGCCACCGATGGCTAATAGCCTCGGTGTGGTTTTGCCTAGCCATTCGGAAGGAAGAGTGGCCATTGAGGGTTCATGATTCTGATGTGGTTTTTCCTAGCTATTCGGGAGGAAGGATAGCCATCGAGGGTGACAACCCTGATGTGGTGGTTCTATGATGTTTTAAGGAACCTTAATGGTCATCCATTCATTTCATTGACTTGGATTGTATTGGCATAATTATGGTTGTTTGTGAGTGGTTTGATGTTGATCTGAAGTTCATAAATGGAATAATTAATATTGAGAAATGGCATAATGGATTGAAAGTGATTGAATTCTCTCTTAATGGTTTCTACTAATGATTTCTCTAAGTTTGGTGAACTATTTTATCTCTGGATTTCGAACTACTTTACTTACATTGTTTTATAGCTTAATATTATATTATTTTTTATTATTTATTATCCGTAGACACTCACGGAGTACCCAGTACTCAGGCATACCATTCTTGTTTTTAATGGTGTGTCAGGTAATGAAGAAGAGCAGCTTCGTTATACGCCCATGACTTAGGAGAACTTGCTGCTTTCGAGACTATTCGGTGAGTCCACATGATTTTTTGTGGGGCACCATTCTATCTTTATTTTATTAATATTAGTCTTCAGGCTGCATCTTGAAGTTAGACTATTTCCTTTTATCATCTTAGAGGCTCCATAGATAGACGTTGTTTTGTGGGTATTTAGTTGAGGTCATTATTCAATTCTCATGGGTGTTGCTATGTTTTTGACAACTTATTTATTATAGACTTCTACTGATTTTATTTCATAAATTGTGACCATGATCTTTACTTAGTTATTTATAACTTAATTGAATTTATTAATGAAAGACTAAGAATGGACTTGATAGTATTAATTCATAAGGTGCTTCCGGTGTTGTTCGTAGCATCGGATACCTGCTACATCCAGAGTCGGATTTGGGGTGTGACAAGCTTGGTATTAGAGCCTAGGTTTAGAAGTGTCCTAGAATTTGTCTGTGGAGCTGTGTTTAGTGGAGTCTTCTTTGTATAGACTGGCCACATGTATGGAGGTACGACTACCAGGACATTTTTAGGTATTTGTCACTCTTCTTGATTCTAGAATGTCATATAGAGCCTGAACTTCTTTAGGACTACTAATCTAGGAATCAATGTTGCTTCAGGTTCATCATTTGGTGGATGACTTGCCAGGGTCCCTAATCCCGCCGCTACTGAGGTCAATGTTGAGGCTGATTATGATAATGGAAATCAAGCACCACCTCTTGCTATACCCGCCCTTGTAGCCCCTGCTGAAGGTGTAACTGCTATTGGATCGATGTAGGCTACGATCCAGATGCTCACCACTCTGGTGGCATCCAAACAACAATGTGATGGTGCGGATCCAATACTTAATGGAGGAGGAAGACTTAAGCACTTTATGGGGCTGAATCCGCCAAAGTTCTTTGGTTTGAGAGAAGAATATGATCCCTAATACTTTATGGATGAGACTTTCAAGGCCCTAAGGGCAATGAATGCCCATGGTTCTGAAGCTGTGAAATCCGTAGCATATAAGTTGAAGGATGTTGCTCATGCTTGGTTTGAAATGTGGGAGGCTCAGCGAGGTATCAATGCTCCGGCTCCTACTTGGCCTGAATTTGAGAGGGCATTTATGGAGAGGTTTTTGTCTGATAAGAAGCGATTGGCTTTAGGTACTAAGTTTGAGAAAATCGAGCATGGCACTATGTCTGTTTGTGAGTATAGTTTGAAGTTTACTCGTCTGGAAAGATACGTTATGTACATGATTTTGACTGAGAAACATAAGCTGACCAAGTTTGTGTATGGTCTAACACTAGGTATCAAGTCTCAATATGCTTCTAGTATTATGTCTCATACTTGTATGTTTTCATCCTTGGTTGGGTTCGCTGAACAGCAAGAGAACTGGAAGGGTGAAGAGAGGATGGAAAGAGAGCAAAATAAGAAAAGCCCGATCAGCGAGTAGTTTCAGTGGTGCTTATGATGGGGGAGAAACAGAAAGGGGATTTTTCACACAACTTATGGATTAGTCTAATGTAAGTGTTTCATCTAGATGACAAGGCCAGAGGAACAATAATCAAAACAGGTATTCTCATGGTGGAAATCGACATTTTTCTGGATTTGAGGATCGTATTTGCCCTTATTTTGGTATAAAGGGTCATATTCATAGAGAAATAATTTTCCTGCTCATGTTGCTGCGAAGAATCCAGCTACATGTAATGCAAACAACACTCGTGGTAATGTGACTGGTAAGGTAGCTGCTAACACCGCTACTAGGAGACAAGCTCGACTTTATAGGTTAGCTCGTAAGGAGGAAGTTGAAGCCTCAAACATTGTAGTCACATGTATTCTTACTAGTTGTGCTCTCGAGGAGTATTCATTGATCGATCCGGGTTTGAATCTTACTTATATGACTCCGTACTTTCTCCTTGAATTCTTGGTGTGGGACCCGAACAATTGTTAGAACCATTTTCTATGAATACCCCTACTGGTGTCCACAATATTGCTTCTAGAGTCTATAGAGACTGTATAGTGGTAGTTTAGGGCCATGAGAATATTACTGATTTGTTTAAATTAGAAATGGTCAACTTTGAAGTAATTGGGGATAGATTGTCTTTCCAAGTGTTATGATACTCTAGATTGTCAATCAAGAAAATAATTAGGCTTGAATTTCGTGATGAATCCGTTAAAGGGGGGAAGAATGATATTGTTAAACATTGAGGTAGACTTATTTTGTATCTTAAGATTCACAAGATGAAATCGGAGGAGTGTAGTTACCATCTAGTTGCAGTTAATAGCACTCAGCTCGTAATACCCTCACTTATTCACTATTATAGGTGTGTGTTGAACCTTTCGGTTATTTAATTCCTGCGTAAGTTTATATTAGAGGTATAAATCTCTCACTCTTGTGTTTAGGCTTGAATGATCTAATTATTGTGTGGTTTTTCGTATGTTGTCCTTGGGGATAACTCACTTTGCTAAAGAACTCTAGGAACTCTGAAAATTTGAGGTTTAGTGAAAAATCTTAAGCCATTACTTTCATTCGGGGACAAATGATCCCGAGAGGGGGATAATGTGACATTCCGTAAATCTAGGTTAGGTGTAAAAGAATTGAATGAGTGTTCATGTGTCATTTTAGTTATGTGAGCCTGTTTGGGATGAATTTGGGTGATAGATAATCGTTTTGAAGTCAAACCAAATAAGGGAGTTCGTAAAAGTTCTTAAATTTCTCTAGGCCTGAGGTAGAGAAATTGCACAAGCATAGCACGACCCTTTTTGTGGATGGAAAGGTATTTCTCAGTTCTTAAATTGTATATCGTTAGGAATCTGAGAAAACTACATTAAAGTTGTATATCGTAAAAGTTCTTAAATTGCACAAGCATAGCACGACCCTTTTTGTGCTATGGATGTGTGACGTATGGCCATGGCATGTCATGTTTTGCTGATTCCAAATTTATAAGTTCAAAACCTCATCATAACTTTTCCCCACTTCGTTTTGGATGAACTTTTGGAAGAAAATCTTTTAGTTGAGGGCCCCTTCACTTGAGCTAATTCCGGCAATAGTCCTAGAGACCTCTCTTAAATACTAAGGTGAGTTCCTAATACATATTTATCAATTATATGCCTAATTCAATCTTGTTTGACACTAGTTCATCTTCCTAAACCCTAGATTCTTGAAAACTCAAGAAAGGAGAAGAATGGGTGTGTGGGATTTCATCTAAAAGATAAGACCTCTGATTTTTCTGATATTATTGAATATTATTAGGCTATTATAAAGTTTTAATATTTGTCATCTAAATCCATTGTAGAGTGATTGTTGAACCTTGGATATTCCATTTGGTAGCATATTAACGGGATTAGAGGTATGTCTCTTTTTCGAACATACTTTTCAAACATTAAAATTGTTTTTTGGGCAAGGTTTCATGTGCGTGAGGGACAAGCCCTTATGGAGCCTTTGGTGTGTTATAATCTACATATGTATCTGTGATTTCCTATCAAAGGGTTATTTAAACTTGTGTCTAAAGCTATAAACTTTGAACGTGATTTACTCCGATAAGAGACACATTGAACTTGATTTTTGGAAGCATAGATATTTCATGTGTTTTGCTTTATGAATGTGTTTGTTGCACTTAAAAACTTATTTAATGACTTGAACTCGCTTTCTAAACCCATAAATGACTTGATATACCCTAATAACGGGATTATGAACATAATTCATAATAAGTGATTCAGCTTCTATGTAATGATTGTGATTCAGCTATTTTGCTATGATCCTATTGTCTGTGTTTGGCCTAGCTACTTAAGAGGAAGGGTAGTCACTATGGATCCTAGTGTGGTTTGCCTAGCCATTCGGGAGGAAGAGTAGCCATCAAGGGTTCATGACACCGATGTAGTTTTGCCTAGCTATTTAGGAGGAAGGATAGTCATCGAGTGTGACAACCCTGATATAGTGCTTCTATGCGGTTTTAGGGAACTTTAATGGTCATCCATTCATTTCATTGACTTACCTTGTATTGACATAATTGTGGTTGTTTGTGAGTGATTTGATGTTGATCTTAAGTTCATAAATGGAAGACTTAATATTGAGAAATGGCATAATTGATTAAAAGTGATTGAATTCTCTCTTAATGGTTTCTACTAATGATTTCTCTAAGTTTGGTGAACTATTTTATCTCTGGATTTTGAACTTCTTTACTTATATTATTTTACAACTTAATAATATATTATTTTATATTATTTATTATCCCGTAGACACTCATTAAGTACCAAGTACTCATGCATACCATTCTTTTTTTTAATGGTGTGGCAGGTAACGAAGAAGAGCAGCTTCGTGATACGCCTACGACTTAGGAGAACTTGCTGGTTTCGAGACTATTCGGTGAGTCCACATGATTGTTCGTGGGGCACCATTCTATCTTTATTTTATTAATATTAGTCTTCAGGTTGCGTCCTGAAGTTAGACTATTTCTTTTTATCATCTTAGAGGTTCCATAGATATATGTTGTTTTGTGGGTATTTGGTTGAGGTCGTTATTCGACTCTAATGGGTGTTGCTTCATTTTTTACAACTTATTTATTATAGACTTCCGCTTATTTTATTTCGTAAATTGTGACCATGATCTTTACTTAGTTATTTATAACTTAATTGAATTTATTAATGAAAGACTAAGTAAGGACTTGATAATATTAATTCATAAGGTGCTTTCGTTGTTGTTTATAGCATCGGATACCTGTTACGTCCAAGGTCGGGTTTGGGGCATGATAAGAACATAGCTCGACATTGGATAAGCATACTCGGGCATGCCTTCTACCACATTGCTGACATCGTGGTCTACTGCTTCCAACACCTTCTTGTGCTTGTCTTATTTCTATCTGGGAGCCTCGATCTGACGCCTCTCTCAACACCGATTCTTCAGCTCCTACGTCCATCCCAAACCTTATGGTATGTCTACTGGTTACTTCTTCCTCACTTTTACTTTTTAGGGGCGAACCTTGGTTAATTGACCTCCATGATATTGGGCTTCACAATCTCTCGAAAGTTCTATCCTGTTGGGGTATCTGAACATGATCCTGCTCCGGGAAGATAGCTGGGGGTGATGTTGCATACACAGGACCACTCATATCCAACCCAAACAAAAATGACTATTGTGCTGATGGTATCTGTATTGTGTGGGCCTTCCTATATTCTAGCACTACCACTGGGATCGATGGCACTCGGAAGGGTGAAACCACGGGGGCCTCAGATGGGTCCTCTTCCATAGACAAGTCCTCTGACTGATCTTCTTCCATAGACTAATCGTCTTCCATTGACGGATCTTCTTCCATTGAATAACTCATATTTCCTTCTGGTGACCCTATATTCCTCGGATCCATGTCAACGGGTGGTAGTCAACTAGTACCTTTTTCCCGAATTTCTGACCCAATTCCTGCTATCAATACTTCCCTTGGATCTCGGCATTACTGAAAAGGAAGATCAAGATGAAAAGATAGCGATTTAGTGACTTACGACTTCGCTCTTAATGCACGATTTAGATATTTTCATAAAGGTAACATCCTAAATGTCCTGTAGCCTCCTATTTATAAGTGTGGCGCGCAACACACCCATAAGCAAGACTCTACTAGACACGGCTTGTAAACACCCCTAGGACTGACCTGCTCAGATTGTCAACCCCAGCCTTGGGGGGTGGCACCCGGCGCCCTAAGACTCGAGCGTACCGATCCTAATACCTGAGAGATATACAACCATTCAAGGTCCGACGAGGCCTCTGACACATACTCGACTGAATAAGGACATAGTCACCTGCACTCAGAAAAGGTCTAAACTATATATATATATATAACAAGACCAAAAATGCTGACATAAATATAACAAATCTACCGGAGAGGCCGACAAACCAGACATAAACATAACAAATCTACTGGAGAGGCCGACAAGGCCACACACGACCCTCATACACAACATGACTGTCTACAAGCCTCTGAAGTGTATGCTGACAACAACTGGTCGGGATAGGGCCCTGCCATACCCAACTATATACATATACATATCCATCATACCTATTAGCTTACTATATAACTCCAAAAAAATAGAGCGAGACGACCTCCATCTGAGTCGGGTCCTACTGTGAAGGATTATCCGTACATGCGGGCATAAAATGTAGTGTCTCCAGAAAGGGACATTAATACGAAAGATGTACTGAATACGTAAGGCAGATAATCAATATAGACAGAAGATATATCATAAGGGACTATAGTTGGGTGCATATATACGTGTTGTACCCGGCTGACTATAGCGCGGCTCGGTAAAAAAATAGTTGCATATATATAAGTTCAATGCAAGACATACTCTGAAGAGCCTTATGAAACCAATCAGAGTGACTTAAGGTCATTATCCTGCAACTATCACTATGTAGTTGTGTTTGTATCAATTATCTGAGAGTCGACAAGAGTCATAAGAAAAAATATATGCTTCCAAGGAAAACAAGGCGAGAAGTGTCTTTGATAATGGATAACAATAAAATCCATAAATTATACGTCAACATGAAACAATGAGGTTCACAAGCTTTCAATCTCAAAAATAGAGTTCTTTTTTTATGTGACGTCGTTATGATTCGTTATTCATAGATCATGCCAGAAGAATGAAGGGATAAGACTTAACATACCTGATCTTTGTCACAACAATTGTTCTACAAGCCCTCGCTTCTCTTACGTGTGATCAGCTACATCACATAACAAGTTGACATCAATATCGAATTCAAATTCCATAGAGAAACTTCACTTAGACATCTTATCGACAATCTTAACAATTTGGGTTCTTAGATTTCTTTATAAGGGATTCTTATACACCTAAGTCCCACGTTTTTTCGAAACACAATTTCCATAGAAGACTTGTCTGGGTGCTATTCGACAATTTTAAGCATAAACGATTCTTTAAGCTTTTCTTGTACGGAAGGTCTGAGGTGATTCAATTTCACAATCCTTAAAATCATATCCTTCTTAATCCATAACATACACAATCAATCCAATTATCCAATTCCATTCATACTTAGAGTAAAACAGGCCAACAACTTCTACTGTGAAAATTTCATAAGTTTACAAAGTTTTGATTATGAAAATTCTTCCACAATTTTCTCCAATCATCAATTAACCATAAATTTAGGTAAAAAACAGATAAGACTTACCTTTAGGCACCATAATCACTTCCAAAAAATAGGGTACCTTCTCTTCAAGGGTTTCCAAAATTTCTTCCACATGAGGATAAGAATTCCTAAGATAATCGCAGGGTTTATCACGTAATTCTTGCGGATTGTGGCTTTGATTTCATATTGGGATGATAGGATATGATGGGGAGGTATTAGGAGGAGTTTTCGGACTGATTTGGGGAGGAAATGAGGGTTCTAAAGTCAAGACCCAATTTAGAACCATAAAAACAAATATGCACCGTCGTAGATTGACAGTCAGTTTGACGGTACGTCAACCTGGACCGTCAATCCTGCCTTGAGAACAAAAAATTCCAGACCACTTTACGGTTGCCTCTTGCACTTTGATGGTCCACCAAACAACTTGACAGTCCGTCAAACTCCCCGTCACAGTTTTTCGATTTTGTCAAAATGTATTTTCTTTGATCCGTTTAACTTTCAAACACCCCGGTTCTTCCATAAATAAGTTGTAAACGTTCACTATCCTTCCGTAAGGCCATACCTCTTCTCGTGACTTCGGTATTCACTAGAGACGCAGTGGAACGTGAAGCTACGGGGTGTAACAAAACCAGATATGCTCATCTATGGTAAATAGTGCTACGAACTCGCTCGTACCCTCGAATTTTATAAATAACCGATCTAACGAATACTTTTCTAAAGAACTATCCAGGAAAACCAAATATCCAAATATCACAAATCATGCCACAAAACACATTTGATTGCCTCAGGAAGAGAACCAATGACTTGACTAAGACATAAATGACCCTCCGGAACTACCAGGAGCGACGGAATCCGGAAATGAACTCATCTAGCTAAAAGTCAACTTTGAGTCAAACTAACAAACTCTAAATTTCTAGTTTTGGATTTTTCATCTGAAACTCATGTAAATGGACATTGAGATCCGTGCCACCCATCACCGCGCATCACAAACTCCACAGAGAGATCACAAGAAAGGTAAAATAAGCAAATAAGGGTCCTTAGCTAAAAACGACCAGACGGATCGTTACATAAAGTCTCCCTTCATAAAATGTAACTAACCACAAAACAAACAAGGCAACCCAATAGTATAAGATGGATTTCCCCCCCCTCATATTCACATGTCTTCCATCAATAGAAGAAGAAGCATCAACCGCAGCCACAACTTACTTAAAATCCTCATTATTAATAGTAGAAGAAGTCTCAAACTCAACCACTACTTCCTTAGAATCTTCATTATCAATAGTAGAAGAATTTGCCTCAAACTCAATCACTATTTCCTTTAAAGTTTGAAGAAGAGATATTATTTTTTGCTTCAAACGACTGTTTTCACTAATAAGAGTACCATTTCCCCCTTTTTAAAATATTGTATTCACTTATGAGAACATTTTTTTATTTTTCAATTTTTTGATGTGAATAGTTCTTTCTGGAAAAAAATCGTCTTCCAAGTCCCAAGATCTATACAATAATGCATACAATAAAAATCACAAGGAAAAAGACCAGTCGCAACAAAACATAAACATAAACATAAAAACATCATTACAGATCTGCCGCAAAAGAAAATCTTAAAGTACACTACAAAAATGTGGGAGTCCAACAACTCCACATCCACAAACCATTCCAAGGTTATTTAAAAATCTCGAAGCTTCTGGCATTTTCATAAGCAAGTTAAAGTTCATAAGCAGGTGTGGATTTTTAAAATGCAAATAATGGCTAGCATAAAGTACACTACAAAAAAATCCAAGACATGCCGATACAATATGTAATTCAGAAACTTTAATATATCAAATATGACCCTATACTATGCAAGATTGAACAAATATGTCCTCCAATATATTTTTCAGGTTTTCGATAAATTAAGGGCACGAGTGGCTACAATATATAACGGTAAGAGCACGTCTGTACCAACATTTAAACGACGAGAATAAGAACGCAATATCGTATAGTCCACGGACAGATCCGCTCCTTTTCTGTATAAACTTTAGTTATGACAACATGACCTACTCCCAAGAGTGGGTGGTTTGCTTCGGGTTTTCTTTATTAGGAAGAGGAAAACAACAATCATTAGGGACACTAGGCCATAATAAGCTATTAATAAACTGAAGTCATATACTCAGTTTGTCCCAAAATAAATTGGCACATTTTGCTTTTCGAGAATCAAACGAGTTGTTCTTTGACTCTAATTTTTTTCAAATGTCTTTTAAATATTTTAAATTATTAATTATGATGACTTATAGTACTTTTTACATAATTTTCAAGTATGTAAATTTTATTTTAAAAAATTTAAAGAGTATGTTCTAACACACTGTCAAAATTAGGTTTGACTTTCGAAAATCGAAAAATGTCAATCTTTTTGGGACGAATGGAGTAGTCAAAAGAGGACAATAAGAGCATTTTCTTGGTGGGTTTTTGCAAAGTATAATTCTGGAAATAATTTTGTTGATTTCTCCGCACGACGCTCTAGGAATTTAGGCTTAATAGTCAAATACACACTATTAAGGTAGAACTCATCTTCTTCAACTAGTTTACTAGGTTTTTCCACCATTGAGTCAAGACTGGATTAGGTAATTAAAGGAATACAAAGTTAAAGAGGCTTACCCCAAGAAGAAATCACCAAGAAACTCTTCAAATCGCCCTAGAGGTACTTTAGGGAAATAATTTTCATAATGGGGAATGAAGGGTTTAATCACACACTTAAAAGGGTTTCTGATTTTCCGTCGTCCGCTACAACGGTCAAAGGTCCGCTGCAACGGGACCCGCGCCAGCGGCTCAACAACCTCACCCAGGACCCAAGCTAAATCCCAATACTCCGACGTAGCGGGCAGGAGACCGCTACGACGGTTTCCCCAAAAACCTCTCATACGCTACAACGGACCAGGCCTTTGCCGAGGCGGGTCTGCTGTGGCGCACTGACCCTCGCCCCAGCGAAGACACCAAACACCAACAGAAAACCTGTTTTCACAATTTCAATCTGAAATCCAACAATCACCCGAGACCTCCCTGACACAAACCAGATATGCACACACAAGTAAAAATACGCTACGGATTCACTCGTGGTCTCGAAATTTCCATCGAAGGTCTATTTCATCGAGTCAATCCCCAACGGCCTAAAACCAACTTTCCAACCAATAGTCCAAACACTCCTGAGAGCCTCGAGAACCGAACCAACTATCCCACCAAGTCATAAACGGCCCTCTAGATCTCATGGATCGAAGGATTTTTTAAAAAGGTTTATTTACCCAAAAGTCAACTATTGGTCAAACATTTACACTAAAAGGTTCTAATTCCTTCAACTTTCACTAGGATCGCCCGATAACCTCGGGAATCGGGTCAACAAAATTAAAATAGTCAAAACGCACGTAACGACCGATCGGATCATTACATCGACCTTCCATGTTTAGCTTCTAGACTTAGGCTCTCTCCCGTCGGGCCTCAACTCCATTAATATTCCTGCACAAGTTAAATTTGGCATCATTAGAATCTCGAACTAACAATACGTCTATATATTTAAGCTTTTCAAACAACCCACATAATCGAAATTCAAGACCACCTCTTCAAACTTACAACAATTGTGATTTTAAATGATGTTTTGATTTACTCTTTGTATAGAAGAGTTATTGAAATTATGTCTTTTCTGATTTTGATAGACTTCTAAAGGACGCAATACCTAAATTCAAATATGAAAAGAAAAGGGAACTAGAACATGATCTCTAACGATAAAAACTCTAAGTTGAAAATTAATAATTCATAAAGACGTTAGGTTTCTAGATGCAAGATCAAATTCTTAAACTGTTTATAAGGCAGGAAAATTCATTCACAGTACCAAAACATATACATATTCATTCACAGTATGAAACCATAGGCAGATTCATTCACAGTAAATTTACATGTAATTTGTTTTAAGAAGAATAATCTAAGAAATCAATCTTATAAAAAGTTTCTTTAATTGACTACCAGTTAAATATTTTTTTAAAAGATAGCTATAAATTAAATGGAACATTAAAATAGATAGCCCGTGAAATTTACACGTTTCACTAATATTTTGTCCCAGTGATAATTTTGCATATGCTCGTTAATTAATCAGTTTTATGTTATCATTTATCCCACTTGTTTAAAATTGAGACTTGTTATTAGTCATTCGCAAGCAGAAGCACCCTCCGATAGAAAATAGACAGAGAACTGCCGCCAATAGCAAAGACTAGCATGAATTTTAGAGCATGGAGCTAACGAGGCCATTGTAAGCACAAGAAACAAACAGATTAGCAAATGTAATCATCAAAGAAACAAGTTAAAACTGTCCTACTTCAACAACAAGAAAAATATTACACATTGCAATAATAGGTGAATAAATATTAGGAGAGAACACCTAAATCCACCTCCAGTCAAAGCACCAATATTGGTCTCTTTGATAATAATTGTCCAATGCATAATCGACACGTCAAGGAAAAACCTATGGGCTTCAATTCTGCTAACGCTACAATGTACCAACAACACCATATTTCACACTACAATTACTAACACAAGAATAAATCAATGAAGTTTAGAGGGACTAACTGACATGACCAAAACCTAAATAAAAAAGCCAACTGTATAAGCCATAAGTTCTAATTTTCCTTTTTACTCTCTTTTCATTTCTGTTGTTTTAAAAAAAAAAAAAAAAAACCAAAAGCAAACCAAAAATCATCCACAAGGACGTGTGTGTATTTATATCTTGGGTTTAGGTAGTGATGCGGATAAGATGTATTGTGCCTCTCATTATCCAAGGAGTACAAACCTCTCTTAGCATCAATAACTTTAATGTGTCTCATCTCTCTCAACGGCCAGTCTTGGGACGTTTCATTCCACTAGTATTGAAAGGAGAAACACTGCCACTCGGTCCAGGGCTCTCTTCCCTGAAATTTGAATTTAGCAGGGCAAGTTCACGCAACTGCTGTCTCTTTATGAAGTCCTGCGATTCATCCTGTTGATAAAAGCATATGAAAATAAAAATGTGAAAAGGCAGGATTATGATTTGTGTGAATTGGTAAAAAAATTCTTTCTACATTTGAAATAAAGAGGAAAGGGATTATCATTTGCTTCACAAAAGGAGAATTTATTTCTCATCAATGAAAAAAAGAAAAGAGGAAATAACTAGATATGATCTAGCAGCCGCTTATTATATCTCAATATGCATTATTGAGATACCATAGTCAACTTTTTTCTAAAAGATAAGATAACAAAATTATAGCATCTCTACAACCAACTGTGAGCTTATTTGATTTTTGTGCACTCTCAATTATGTTAAAGTTAAGTCTTGCAAACCCCCAAAGAGGGAACGAAATCTGAGACACATACCACGGGCTTGAGCAACTCCTCTATTATTTCCTGTGCCTGTCTCAATCTATTATCCACAATGCTGGCTGGCAAATCAGCTTCAATTAAAATGTGGAGTGGCTCATTCAGGTGCTCGTATCCTGGTCGTCCCCTTAGTTTCTCCTCCTTGAAATTATCAATCATACAAATATGTTAGGATTTCAATGATCCAGCTCACGCAGATGACTCCGCAAGATACACTGAGAACCGCCTTTTAAATTATTTTTTTTGATAAGTCTTAGTTCTGTATATACTAAACTTTCAAATACCAAAAGTCTGGCCTATATTCCAATTAAAATTGTTAGTATTAATAAACAAAAAATCATAAGGGAACTAGCATGAATCAGAAATTTGATAGATGTAATACGATCTTCTTGGTTTATCGAGTTCCACTACACTGACTGATACTTGATTTTCATCACTACTTTTGGCTCTCTCTGAACTAAGAGGCACTTTTCAAGAGATGCAATGACTTCTTTTTATTTCATTAGAATCAAGAACTAGCACTCAACTTCTTCCACCATTTCTATACTCTGTCCTTTGATCTTCTAGTCTGACTTTTAATCCCAAGGGCTACATCAATCATTTCTCCTTGCCTCCTCAATTTCTGTCTCTTTCCAGTTAAGAAATCTACAGAAATATTATCATTCAAAATAGCAAATAAGTGGATAGGGAGATGTGATTTTGCATCTATTCAAAATTTTCTTATCAAGATCTCTCCCTGTTCCTTCACAGAACTTTTCTTGCTTTATTAAAAGGCGTTTTAATTCAGTCAATCAAATACATCTCCACACTGAATATCCACTTTGGATAGGTCACTTCATAATATGCAAGACTTTGGTGGCTAGGGTTGTCACACCCTTCGTATATAAAGATAACTTCTTCTTTTTTTTACCAGGCCTTATATAAAGATACTTAAGAGGATTAATGTGACGAAAACTAGAAAAATACAGTAGCATTTCTTTTGTGAAATGCTTAGGAAAAAATTGCAGCCCATCAAAAGGGTGTTGGAAACCTGACATTTATTTATTAATTAATTCAAATAGGTACAAGTAAAAGACCTGATAATTAATCAATCAATTAGGCCAAAGTCCCAAACTAGTTTAAAGTTGGTAAAACCTGACAATCATTGCCTCTAACAATTACTAATAGTTTATATATCTCTACAATTTTAGTTGTGATACAATCAACCACACAATCTGAAAATAGTGACAAAGAAAAGAAGATAAGAACTACCTTGTCCGGATCTTTTATTGACCCTTTTCCTCTAATGAAAACACGACATCCCGTAGTAACTTCCACCCGTTTCAATGAATTCCCTCTGGGGCCCAGAAGTCGCCCAACAAAATTAAACTGAAATCCACAATGAAGTTAGTTCAAGTTTCAGACAACGCCATACTACTAAGCTATATCACTCCAATTAAGCAACAACACTAACAGGCTTACATTTGGATAAGTGTCTACTGGAATTTCTAAGCGCAATATTCTTTTCACAGTGTAAGAACTAGGACTTGCTGGGGCCCCTTGCCAGTCCATTGACATTCCAGGAGGTCCACCACTTAACCTCTGCCACACATTTGAGAAATTGATATTTTAGATAACATTATCAAAAATAACTAGCAAAGAAGAAGAGAACCAGTCAGCTGACAACACAAAATGATTGGTACTTTGGATTGGAAAATTGAAAAAGGATGCCGACTGACAGAGAATTAAGCAAAACAGAAACTAGTAATCATTCTGAAATTATTTAACGGGAGCAAAATGCACACACCTATAAAGCTGAAACCAGTCAGAGATGTTGACCTTAACTACAACTGATGTGCCAACCAGTATGCGATAATAGCCTCCAAAACGAGCTAGAGTATCTTCACTCATTCTCCAGAAAAAATTCCGCATTCCTACCTTCACATTACTACACACGGGGAAATGATAAAATAAAAATCTTCAGGGAACTAATTTTGCATTTTAAGGGTTCACCTATATTGTTTTTAGGGGGTCAATCTTCTGGTATTATGAGAAATTGATGTCTGGATGGAGAAACACGCGAGATAACACAAATACAATGAATCAAACATCTTTATTCCCAAAATATATATTCAAAATATAGCTAAATTCGACAGTCACATCACCCTTGTTATTGAAAGATATTCTGAAGCTTAAAAATTATGTCCATATTCTGTGCAGTACTGCAGTTAATATCCTTAAGGCTTCAATATTATACGTGGAATGCATCAGACTTTAGACCCCTCCAATGTCGTCATATGCTTGTTTCAACTCGGAATCAATCAGATGACCAGACTCTTTCAATGGACATATATAGCACCCAAATGGAAATGCAAGAGAAGGGAAACCAAAGACCTAGAGGACATCCACGTCTGAAGAAGACATCTTCACAGCTCTCTCCGTTTTAATTTAATATCAAAATTAGTTCCGAATAACATTGCATGACGTCCAAAGCTTTGGTTACAAGCAACGAACTAGGCAAGGACCGGTCATGTAATTGCAGGGGCCAGCTATCCTTGCTCTGTCACTGATTGTGGAAAGGATATCAGGATGCACGTGGAGAAAAGAATCCTATGATCTACAGCCAGATAATCAATTTACAATATGAACATTCTTTTTTCGGGACTTCTAAAAAGCAAGGACCAATCTGCAAACTTGGGGGTAAAAAAGAGTGGTGTTCTTGGTATGCTGCATTCTTCTCCGCTGACCCAGAGTTGATGTCATCGATTCACACTAACTACAAACTCATACATCTATTCTAATATGGTTCTCTTTGGCTGGTGCAGTCCTTGCGAACCCCTATACTGATTGCCGCAATACTATAAGATCTCTCACCAAAACTAAAATAAAAACCCAACCCAATTAAAATAGAAAATCTTATTTTAAAGAATGAATGGATTTGAAGTGACAGCTCGTATGTCCATTAAGAAATCTAATATTACTAGAGGCTTACTGAAAATCAGACAATCAATAACTATGCAAAAGTAGCTTGAAAATTTTTCTACGAGTCAAAAAAAAATCATTTAATATGTATAGTGCATCAAAAATCTTACATACTGACAAGGACAAAATTTAAATGATTTTTAGAAATGTAAACTAGAAAACGAATTCAGGCCTAATATCTTATATTAGCCTCGTAAATTAAGTAGCTCCATTTAGTGTATGCATTTAGGGCCCAATGAGATTTCATTTTATTTGTTATTGAAGCTGAACATGTTCACCAGGTCAAGTCATTTGCACCAAACCTATGCACAAAAGTTAAATACACCCTTTGTTATATCTAGTAGCACAATATATTTCAGGAAGACAGGAGTTTAAGAGCAAGTACAGCTGCTTCAACTAAAAAGTATTCTGATTCCGGGACAAGATCGTCCAAATTGCATATGCAATGCTGCTACACCCGCACGCTAAGCCCCGAAGTGCACTCTGCATTATTTCGCTATTGGTATCCGTTTTCTCTATCCAGCCACTGCTATGGGTTCCGTTTAACAGCATCTAGAAACTTATGTCTTTTCCTTAGACGAAAGTGCAGCCAAGCTCCTAAAGTGTTATTTAATAACCTTACATGTTTGAGAAAGAAAAAAGAGGCTATAAATAACTTATGATCAAATAAGAAGCATGCAGCTATTAGGTTCTAATTAATAAGAAGAGTAAGGAACTGAGGATAATCAAAACAGTAAATTTACACTATTTAGATTCTAGACAATGATTTATTGCCAGATGCCACATGTTTTGAAATAAGTGGCTGAAGCATATCTGCTTTTCTTAACCTATTGGACATCAACTGGGTATAACTTTCCATGGATTTCTTATACACTTGGTCCACGTACCCTAATGGATGAAAAAGCATGCTGCTCAATTCACTTGCATGTCTTAGGTGGTTTGTATGGAAAGAAATGAATGGAGAAGCTTTTGAATTATTGGAATTTAGCTGTTGTCAGATCAACAACCACTTGTAATCTGCCTTACACTGGTGACAAAATCATAGAGATCTTATCAGCCACTTATTTTGCTAATTGTTGAAAAATGAACTTGCAATCACGTAGAGCCGTGAAGCTCTACTTTTGCTTCTTTGTTTCCTCTTCGGTCTGCATCACATAGTTGACACTCTTCTCAAAAAACCATGTAGGCAGTACTTATTAAAAGAAGGGGGTTGATCCAAAGTAAGAGAGAACAAGATACTTCTGAAGATAAAATAAAAAGAAGCTGATTTTATTTGGTATACTATTGCACTTAGTCCAGAAACAGGCAAACATCCTAATCAATGTATTTTATTGGTTCTACAAAGGTTATTAACAATGTTGCCAGTTGCCAGTTGCCACAACACACTGTTCATACTTGATCGATGTGAAGACATCAACAAAATTTATATCCATTTGCTTCAGTTATACCCAAGAGCATTATTCAGTTAAACAGGCATCATAGGATTTAATTCCCACAAGATATAAAAGGACAGTCCGGTTAAGAGATGACATTTGCCACATTAAGCCAAGTGTCAAAGGTAACATCAAAAAAGCAATTACCTCCTGGGGAAGTCCATTCCAACCACTCAATCCTGCTCCAGCAACATTTGACATAAGGTTTGCTGAACCCATAGGACTGGGACTTCTATGTAGCAATCTGTCTAGTTCACCGAATCCTTGGTTCGGCAACATTCCAGAAACCCTTAAAATCTCTGAAAACAGATCATATTTGCCAATCATTAACCAATAATATTGCAATAGGTTGATGACCATGAAGCGGAAGAAAATACAGTTTTAACACCATAGCCACTATGATTATCACCAAAGGTTAGGAAAGAAAAGGCGGATAAAGTGCCACAAGATTAAGAAGATGAACATAGCATGTCATGTACCCTGGAGGAATGAGGACAAATTGTAAATGTCACAAGACTTAAATTTATAATAATTTCAAGTTGCACAATGCAAATTAAACCTAACTGATTCAAACCAAGGGTCCTTGACAACAAGAGCATACAATTTGGTTATTTGCATCTAGAGCAGTGTTGTCAAAGGGCGCACTTACGGGTGAAAGATGGGTAGTTTGGGCTGAAGTTGGATGGGTCAAGATGGGTTGAATCAATAGATAGGCCAATGTCCAACCCGCCCAAAACTTATATGGGCTAAAATGGGCGGGTCAAGATGGGTTAAATGATGTGTCATAACCCAACTTGCCCAACCTCACCCATCACTTTTACAAATTTCAAACTTACCTTCTATGATGTTATTTTATTTTGTATGATATTTGATTTTTTCATATTTTTATTTTTAAAATAAGAATAATATTTTTCTTTTTTTTTCATTTTTTATAAAAGCAAAATAAATATATAAAATAATGGGTAGGAGGGCAGGGGTAGTGGGGTAAGAAAAATTTCTCATTTTTTATAAAACTTTTGTATAAGTAAAATAAATATATAAAGTAAAAACTTCGGGTGGGGGTGGGGGTGGGATGGGGTAAGCAAATTTTTCTCATTTTTTATAAAAAAAATTAAAAGTAAAATAATTATATAAAATAGAAATTTTGGGGGTGGGGTGGGAGGGCAGGGGTAGTGGGGGGAGGGGAGTTGGGTGATGGGGTACGAATTTTTTTTCATTTTTAATAAAATTTTATATATAAGTAAAATAAATATATAAAATAAAAACTTCGGGGGTGGTGTGGGAGGGCAGGGTGGTTTGGAGGTAAGAAAAAATTTCATATTTTTAATAATTTTTTTATAAAAGTAAAAAAATATGAAATAGAATTTTGAGGTTAGGGGTAGGGCATGGGGTGGGGGTGCGGGGTGGGGGGAGGAGGTAAGAAAAAATTTCATATTTTTTATAATTTTTTTATAAAAGTAAAAAAGAATATTAAATAGAAATTTGAGGATGGTGTAGGCATGAGGTGGGCAGTGGAGGGGTAGGTAAGAAAAAATTTCATATTTTTAATAACTTTTTTATAAAAGTTACAAAAATATGAAATAGAAATTTGAGGATGGGGGTGGAAGGGGTCAGGGCGGTAGGTAAGAAAAAATTTCATATTTTTTATAAAAGTAAAAAAAAAAATATGAAATGAAAATTTGAGGATGGGAGTAGGGCAATGGGGTGAGGGGTGGAGGGGGGATAGGTGTGGGTAGGGCGGGGGGAAGGTAAAAAAAAAATCATATTTTTTATAAATTGTTTATAAAAGTCAAAAAATATGAAATAGAAATTTGAGAATGGGGTAGAGCAAGTGGGGTAGGGCGGGAGGTGGGGTAGGTGGGGTAGGTGGGGTAGGGGTGGTAGGGAGGTAGGGGTAGGGTGGAGTAGGCAAAGTAGGGGGCAGAGATGTAGGGGAGGGGTAGGGTGGATGGATAGTGTGGTGGGTGGTTGGGGTGTGTTGGTGTATTTTTATTGTTCCGAAATAATAAATAATTTTTTTAAATAATTATTTATAAACAAAAATCTTAATCTAGAGTGGAGCTCTAATCGTTAAGATTGAACATTTTCGTGGGTCAAGTTTGGACATCATCATGGGTTCATTTGGACTGCTAATTTATGATGGGTCAACTTGGGCTAGCACAAACCAACCATCATCAAAATCACTCTTGCCCAAACCCATGAAACCTTGGGCGGGTTGGGCGGGTCATTTGAGTTTGGGCTAATTTTGTCACCCCCTAGGCGCGCTTAAGCCCTAAGCGAGGCTCAAAACATGTTAAGCGCTTTGTCTCTCTTAATGTGCACTTCAGTGTCGTCATCAAGGCTCTAAGATATACTTTTCCTTGCCAATGAACGTTTCCTAAAGAGGTGACAATAAACAATTGATATTCACTTTATTGTAAAAAAGTTTTTCAACAATTTTGTCCATATATTTGTTATACATGCTTATAATTATTAGTCTTGAACTAAACAAATATATTTATATTTTTTCTCCATTTGCGCCTTTTTTCATTTAGCCCACACTTTATTTGCACTTAAAGCCCCAAGAAACTTTAGAGCTTTTTTGCGCTTTTTTCTTTTGATAACACTGATGTAGACCACATCCGAAGGTCATTAAACTGCCAAGATATATCATTTCTGAAAAAAGATTTAGATCACATACAAGCCCACACACTCTCCAGCAAGTAATTCCACAAATGACTGCTCCATCACCTTGCTCGTTTTTCCTCATTTTCAATTTCTTAGGTTTTTTAGTAGAATGTGACAAGACTGTACAATCAAAGGTTACAAGTAGTAAAATTTCAAACTTGAATAGATAAATGATAAGACCCACAATTTGCAGTCCAAACAAGTACCATTAAGCTAGAACCACAACTCCCAATGATAAATTGGCATAAAAGTTCACGGTCCAAAACATGTTATATCTATTTGAAAAGATGCAATTTCCTGAATAACGAGAATTTTGTTGTGCCCTTACAATTCTGTCGATTTATTTGCATAATTTAGTAATTTAGAGCTTTGTTTGTGATTCGTGAACCTCAAAGCATGTCTCTCAAATGTGCGGCATTGTAATTCTCTTCCGTTTGCATCGCAAATTTCATTGCAACAGCACAAGGATACATGAAACTTCAGTCTAGACAGAATCCAAGAAGAGTAAAATATAAAAAGAATTAATTTTGTTCATTCCCACACCCCATCCTGGGGAAAAATGTGCAAGAACATATAAGAGTGAATCCAATAGTTCCTAGTGAAGGTAAAAAACAATTGGGTCAGATCTAGCTTGTCATATATAACCAGAAGAAGATGCCCAAAATAAGGTAGATCCAAGACAAGGAATTGATGAAAAAAAGTTACCTTGATTCAAGAGTCTGCTACATATGGGAAGAACTTGCATGAAAGGTCCAAGCTTATGATGCTCCGTCAACAGCTCTGACAAGTACTGATTACTAACATTTTTTTCCAAAGAAAGAAAAAAAAAACATGAAGATCAAAACCCACATAGCCAAATTCATATTTGACTAACAAAAACAGAGAAGTTGAAAAAATCAATTAAAAGATAGGAAAAGGGAATACCTGTCAACATCTGGAGTACTTCTAATCTGGGGAGAAGCAGCTCTAGCAGGTGAAAAGTTGGGATTATATAAACCTGACATAGCTTTTGCACTCAAATGGCTGCCTCCCAGCGCCACAAGAAAGGAAAAGAAAAGAAAAGAAAAGAAACAGAAAAGAGAGAGAGAGAGAGAGAACCCTTGAAAAGGGTTTTTGTGTAAATAAAAAGGGTCAATTATCTAAAAGTCTGAAATTGGCACAAAGAAAGCCTAATCTTTTTCTCTGTTCTTTGTTATTTGAAAAATCTTACTATAATAATCCTTCCATCCCACAATAACCACATATTAACAAATCAATCATACAATACCGAATTTATCAAACTATCTTTATTTAATAAAAATAAATTATTTTTTTCTTTTTGATTAAAACATATCTGAATAAAAATAATTTATGTCTTGAATAGAGAACTTGACAATAAATATTTTTTTGAATAAAGAGCTTGTTAATTTTTGTCTAAGGATATAATAGGAAAAAATAGTTATTTATGTCTTGAATTTATAAGGTGAAATTTTTTTTGATTAAATTTTTTCCACGGTGACATTTATTATGGGACGGAGGGAGTAGTTAGTATATCGAGTAGTAATAGTATATTTAGGTAGTGTATCAAATTATGCTAATTGAGAAAAATCTTTGAAAGAATAGTACTCCTATAGTTATTATTATTAGTCTAATAATTGTATGTCAAACCCAGACTGTCTAACGTGTGTGTGAATGCAAGAACAATCGGAATAAAATATCAACCAAATTTAAAAGACTTGATTTATTTGCGTTCGTTGCCTAACGTTGAGATTTTATCATACTCACCGTTCCAAAATATTAAGGAAATAATCATTTCAACTGAATTTAGGAGGATATTTGATTAAGTAAATAAGTTAGTCCAATTAGCTTATACGTATTTTTTGATTTATTCACGCGTTTAATAAGTGTCTAAAACATTATAAATCAAAATTAGCTATAGGCCATAAGTTGGTTGCCTGACTCGCCTCCAACTTAATTTTTTATATTTATGTGTTTATTTTATGTTTTAAATTGTAACTAAATAAAAATAGAAATTTAATTAAAATATTTCATAAAACATATTAAATCTTTTCTCGAATTAAATATACTAATTACTAAATGAATCTCATTTTTTGTAATTAAAAAATCAATAGAAATTTAAAAAAAGATTGGCCTAACACAAATTGCTTGTTTTCAAAAGTATTTTAAAAAAAACTATTTTTAACAAAAACGCTTTAAAAATAATAACTTTTGAAAGTTCGTGCAAAATTCTAACTATAAATAAATTATTTTTAAATATTTTAGATATGATGATGCTACTCCCTCTGTCCCAATTTAAATGTCTTAGTTTGACTTGGTACGAAATTTAAAAAATAAAGGGAAACTTTTGAATCTTGTAGTCTTAAATTTGTTTTGGAATTAAAAAATTTACTAAATATTAAAAAAAACACTCTTTTTTTTACAGATCAAAAAGAAAAGTAAGTAAGACACTTAAATTGAGATGAATGTCATATTCTAATATTATTTTAGAAAAGAAATGTTTGAGTACGTATCAACATTTTTTTAATGAAAGACAAGGATTAGGGATGTACTACAAGTAGGGATGGCAACGGATCGGATCTAGACCAGATCCTACTAGATCCAGATCCATTTTTCATACCTGGATCCAGATCCATCGGGTCCATAAAAATCAAATCCAAATCCGGATCCATCGGATCCACCGGGTCCACGGATCGGATATGGATCTACATGTAATTTTTTTTGGCTTGAATAATATTCCCATTTATTGAAACTTTTATGACAAAATCAAACGCAATCTGATTGAAAAAAATGATTGAGTTCATTCAATCAACCTACACAAACATGACACCATTCTTTCAAAATACTGAACAAAGTTTTAGCATCACAAAAAAAATAAAGACGATTGACTTCATTAGTGATGCTGAACAGGTTGCAACTTTGAGCTAATTTTTGGATGCTTTAGTGATGCTCCACTTGTAGTTCTACTGATTGACTTCATTAAACAACATAACAATGTCAGTCATCTATCAAAAGTCCCAGTTTTTTTTTGCTGATCAAACAAATGAGAGAAAGATATTAAAGCTTACGGCTAGCAAATTCAAGAAAGGTAAATTTAAAGAAGAGTGATATTTTTTTTATATAGAAATGAAAATATGGAAAACTGCAGAGAGCATATAGGTAAAAGAAATGACACTTCAAAGACAAATTACATGGATGTGTGACTTGTGCCTTATCCTGGTTCAACACTTTACCCAATACATAAATTATGAAAAAATTTAAGAAAATACTTATAAAATTACATTCTAGGTTATGGATATATTTAATAAAAAATGGATCCACAGATCGGATCTGGACCGGATACGGATCTCAAATACAAGATCCAGATCCAGATCCAGATCTGATCCGTCAAAATGGATCCGGGTCCAATCTGAATCCGTCGGGTCCAAATTTTAAAGATCGATATCCTATAAAACGGATCTGGATCCACTAAATCCAGACCGGATCCAAGATCCATTGCCATCTCTAACTACAAGATCCAACACGAGGTAGATAAAATCCAGGTGGGATAGGTAAAAAGAGTTTATTTTAACTTTTTTTTAAAGAAGGATGAAAGAAAATATGAGAGAGAGAGAGCAGAAAATGTCGGAATTTTCACAGCCACCGAGGAGAGTGTTTTTCCCCTGAATAGTATTGTCAGTTATTTGTGATTTTCTCATGTGGGACATGTGTAAAGCATGGAAAAGGAGAGTGGACCCCAATGGGGAGCATGCGGCCAATGGTAATTGATGTTGCCAACCACGTGTAGCTGGAGGGACAGAGTGACCGACATTTCCTCCAACGGCGTCGTTTCTGTCTCAAATAGTAAAATTTAGTTGTGGATTCTAATGGTTATGCTCCATCGACGTCGTTTTACTCCTTATCTATTTTGGCCTTTTGTTGTTCGTGCAATGCATCCTTTGTTGTGATGTGTGGTCTTCTCAAGAGGAGTCTTTTGTAATTGCCATGTCCATGTAATGACAAAATAATGAGAATCTTGTTTCGTGTTTCTTTAATGGGTGAAGGATCTAATTTATTCATATAATACTAGCCTCTATTTACCGAGGTAGAGGTATCCTTCCCAGATCGCACGTTGTGAGATTTTACTGGGTATGTTGTACTAGTACTAGCCTCTACTTGGCTATGAATCAACCAGCATGTTGTTCCAATTCAACTAAAATAGCAGCATATATTCTATTTAACAATTTAATTTTAGTTACTTGTCGGCTCTCAGTTCACCTTTGCTCCTTTTAGGAAAGCCTTCAGTTTGCAATTCTACTCCTGATGGAATACATAGAATTATCATTGAAAAGCTCCCATCTTTTAGTAAGATGGTCGGTTGGGAACATCTTCTTGTTAGCAGTTAGCGTATCTATTACATTCTTCCTGTTGCTTCTTTGCCTAATGAAAATTAGATAATAGGGATGGAAGATACTCCAAAAGCACATACTTTCTCAACTGAGAGACTGGGTGATGCAACATATCTACGAAGGACAGCCATTAAAGTGGAATGGTTTTCGTGGAAAACAAGCATAAGTAGCTTGTGAACTTCAGCTTCGGTTTTGTTAAGTCCTTGTGCTGAGTATTGAGACTTTTTTAGTACATGCAACTTAACATGAATTCCCGGAGATTGAGCGTGTTCGAGTTGTGCTTTGAGCCGAGCAACTTAAAAGAGCTGCTCTGCCTCACCTATTTCGGAAGATTAAAAACAATAAGGTCCTTTTACTGGAAGCAGTAAACATATACAAAGACTTGCTATTGGGGAGGTTAATGATCAAACGATAAAGGGAAAAAAAGGACAGCCCAGTGCACTAAGCTCCCGCTATGCGCGGGGTTCGGGGAAAGGCCGGACCACAAGGGTCTATTGTACGCAGTAATCATAAGAAATTTACAAGTTACCGACATTATGAGAGAAGTACACACAAATAGAGGTAGGGAGATTAGAACTCAGAGGCACAGAATGTCTATATCAGTTTAAAACTTCACATCACAACTTTTTAACAATTAGAACACATACGAATTTCTAAGTAATGAAAAAAAGTCAGTTAGAAAAAATGCTTTAGGGCACCCAAGCAAGGAATGTACTCAATAATAATGCAAGCAGTACAGATTAAGCATTAGGAGTGAAAGAATGGAGTTGCTCCTGTTGAGGTCCGAGTTGTAATTCGGTATCTTAGGGAAACTATTTATGCCAACATTTGTAATTGTCCATCATTTTTCTTAGTATCATCTTGATATTATCGTTGGCTTCCTCTACGACTCCATTCACTGTGGCCTGTAAGCGGTAGAATTCCGATTGGTTATACGAAATTATTCACAAATATCTTTCATCAGATGACTGTTCAAATTTGCTCTATTGTCTATTATGATGGACTCCGAAATGTCAAACCGACAGATGATATTATTTTACACAACATCAACTACCACCTTATTCGTTACCGACTTGTGTGAGGTAGCTTCGACCCACTTGGTGATGTAGTCTATGGCGAACAGGATGAACGATGACCGTTAGATATTGTTGGTTCTATGGGTCCAATAATGTCTATGCCCCAGGCGGCGAATAGCCATGGTGAGCTCATGACATTGAGTTCACTCGGCGAGACTCTGATCAGATCTCTGTAAATATGGCACTGATGGAATCTTTGTACAAATCTACTACAGACGGCTTCCATGGTCATCTAATAATATCTCACTCTTAAGATCTTCTTAGCTAGGACGAACCAATTCATATAAGGACCACAAGTCCCGTCATGTACCTCTTCTAGCAGTTTCATAGCCTTCATGGCGTCTATGTATCTAAGTATCCCAAGATCATGTGTTCTCTTATAGAGTACCCCTCTGTTAAAAAAGAACTCGTTGTCCATTCTACGGATGATCTTTTCTGATTACTTGTGATATTTCTGGGGTACCCTCTCTTCTCTAAGTATGTGCTTATGTCGGCGTACTAGGACTTGCCATCGAGTTCTGCTTCTATGTGAGAACAGTAAGCATGCTCTTCCTTGATACTTATATCTAGTGGGTCAATGCGACTGCTTTTGGGATGTTGTATCATAGATGCTATGGTTAAAAGAGCATCATCGAATTCATTTTGGGCTCTTGGGGTGTGCTTAAATTCTATCTTTTTAGCCTTTTTCACAACCTTTATGCGAGGTTTTATGACAGGATTTTGTTATTCTTTGTAGTTGACTCTCTCTAGACCTAGATAATCAATAGCTATGAGGCACCTATTACCAATAATTTCTGGATATCGATGTCAAGACTATGAGGAGACCTATGATGCAGGCCTCGTACTCTATCATATTGTTAGTGAATCAGAATTTGAGCTTCGTAGCCATTAGGTAATGTTGTCCCATTTTTGACACTAAAACCGCTCTGATTCCTGAACCTTTATAATTGACTGCGCCATCAAAAACATCTTTTAGCCTGAATAGGTTTCGGATGTATCTCCCTCTATTGTTAGCACTTCCTCATCTGAGAAATATGTCTTGAGTGGTTCAAAATCTTTGTCGACCGAACTTTCTGCGAGTAGATCGTCCAGTGCATGTCCTTGATGGCCTTCTGAACAACGTATGTGATGTCGAACTTACTCAAAAGCATTTTCCACTTGGCCAGCTTCCATATGGGCATGAGCTGGAGAAAGATATACTTCAAAGAATCCAGCTTAGAAATAAGGTGGGTAGTGTAGGATGATAAGAAGTGTCTCAACTTCTGGGCTACCCATGTCAAAGTGCAGTATGTCTTCTCCACTAAGGTATATCTCGACTCGCAAGCGATGAATTTCTTACTGAGATAGTATATGGCTCGCTCTTTCTTGCCAGTTTCATTGTGTTGTCCTAACACGCATCTAAAAGCATTATCTGATACCAATAGGTACAGTAACAATGGGCTTCTGGTATGGGATGGATCAAGACTGATGGGTTGGAAAGGTACTTCTTGATGGTATCAAAGCCTTTCTGACACTCATCCGTCCATTTTGTAGGTGCGTCCTTTTTTATCAACTTGAGGATAGGTTCCACAATTACCGTCGATTATACTATAAAGCGTCCGATGTAGTTTAACCTTCCCATAAAACTCATGACCTCTTTCTTGGTCTTTGGTGGAGCCAGTTATCGGATGGCTTTGATCTTTGAGGGATCTAGTTGTATGCCCTTCCGGCTGACTATGATTCCTAACAGTTTTTTGTCTCAATTTCAAGTTTCAATTAGAAGAAAAACTCCATCTAAACTGGTCATCCCCAAATCCTTAAGAATCTGAAGTAGTCCTCTTGTTGTTCTTCAATTCAAGTTCAAATATTGTCTCTAATCTTGAAGAATCCAAGTGAAGTAAATTAATTCTCATCCAAGGTAAGCTACTGCCATGTTTCTGCTATTGTAGTGCTTGAATTAGGTTACGGAAACCTCTCTTCTTCATGTATTTAAGCTTATCTAAGTTCTAGCTAGTTGTGTGGTGAAGAACTTGTGAAATAGGGGTTGAAATTGGGTGAAAGTTGTAGTGTTGTTATGGATTATTTTGGAGTAGTTTCATGTTATTATATGGTTGTCACATGTGAGGATTGGCTGGAGTATGTTGTGGTTAAGCTTATTGGTGTCTTAACTAGGTTGTGGAAGTAAGAATTGATGAAGAAAAGATATAAAAATCATTTTTGAGTTGTTGTAAATTGTTGGATTGTTATGACTTCATTTTAATGTTGTGTTGTGGCTGAAAATTAGTAGGAGTAATTGAATATGTTGTGGTTAATGTTATTAACAGATTTTGAAAGGAGAAAAGGGGTTTTATAGCTATAAATGTTTAATCGTAAAGCAAGTTTGTCGCTCGTTGTGCTATTGCTTGAGTCTAGTTATTGATGGTATAACGTGGTTATGTTATTATCGATTTTTTCTGGATATGTTGGTCTTGTTGTTTGATTTGAGGAAAGTGAAAAGAATAATGGGAGGTGTTGTCCAAATTTTTGTAGGACGAGTTAGTCGCTCTTTTGCTTCGAACTATAGCATCTACATCTTAACAACGATTCCTTAATGTTTATTATAGATCAGAGTACTAACATGCTTAATCGACATTGTGTGGGTTAAGTAGTCAACAATGTATGTGAATTCTATCATTTCCTTCTTTTATCATGACCCAAATGTAAATAAAATATATAAGAACATCCTTCTAAAATGACTCTATTCACGTTTGTTAAAGATGTCCATGTTCTCCATTCTTTTGAAGGTTTATTGATTCATGTTTAAGTCTTATCTTACTGATTCATGTTGAATGGTGTAACGACATGTTAAGCTCCATAACGATAGTCGGAGGTGTAACGACCTTACATCACTCCGATGAGTTCAGGATGTATACTATGTCTCTCATGCATATGGTTCTCATGACGACATTATTTATGCCATATATATATGTAACGCACCACTGATCAGTTGGTTACTATTATGATGATGATGATGTTGCCCACAGTGGCTTATGGCGTTATATACGCACATGATTCACGATGGTGTTATATACGCGTATATATTGTATTGCATATCATGGCCCTCAGTGGCAAATACGAGTTATAGGTTGATCTTTCTTGACTCTCTTTACATTGATGTCTTACTTATGCTCTTATGTTTTCCATATTCAGTACATTATTCTTACTGACGTCCCTTTGATGGTGATGTTGCGTTCATGCCCGCAGGTTCAGGTAGACGATTTGATGAGCCTCTATAGTAGGTTTACTATTCAGCTTGGGTTGGTGCACTCCTCTTCTTCCGGAGTTGCTGTTGAGTTTTGGTATGCTTTTATGTACATATTATGGGTATGGCGGGGCCCTGTTCCGACCTTATGATGATGATGTTACTCCTAGAGGTTTGTAGACCTTTTTTCATGTATGTAGATGTCATGTATAACCTTACCGACATATGTTTTGATGTATAGATGTCATGTATGGATTTATCGGCATAGGATGTTATGTATGGACTTCATGTTGGCTTATCGACCCTTCTCATGTATATGCATATATTCATTAGGTTGGCATCGTTAGTTGTTTACTTTTCTTGATCCGTTTCAGTCTATCATGGTGGCCTTGACGATCGATTTGTATGTTAAAGTGTATGATATGTCATGTATGTGGTGCTCGGTCAAGTAAGGCCCGGGCGCCGATTTTGCCTCTCAAGGTTGGGACATGATAAATTTGGTATCAGAGCAGGTCTATCCTAGGGAGAATACAAGTCGTGTCTAGTATAGTCTTGTTTATAGGTGTGTTGTGCGCTACACTTATAGATGGGAGGCTACGGGGCATTTAGGATGGTTTCCTCTTCTTTTTGATCTAGAATCGTGCTACAGAGCTGAGTTGTGAGAGTTCTATTCTTGATATCTATCGTGTTTATGATTACAGCGATGCCTACAAAATGAAAGCAGTCAACAAGTAAAAGGATTGAGAAGGCTGCGGGAGAGGGTACCATTCAAGTGCCGCCCGCTAATGTAGTACATGTTGAGTCCCAAATTGAGACTACATCTCTAATTTCTTGGACTCCGCCATCCCCAGAAGAGTTGAGAAGGGTTGGGGTACTTCGAGATTCTTCACCTGGTTCCCCTGAGGATATACGGAGTGTAGTACATTTGTTGACTCGGATAATGGCCGCTCAAGCCCAATGTCAGAATGTGGGAGTTGGAGCTACTGAGTGGGCAGTTAGTGCTAGGGCCCGAGATTTCATCAACATGGATCTTCTAGTATTTACAGGATCTGATCCAAAAGAGGATCCGCAGAACTTTATAAATCAGGTGCATTGGACCTTGAGGGTAACGTATGATACATAGACGGAGGCAGTAGAGTTAGCGTCCTATAGATTGTGGGATATTATTGTCTTATGGTTTGAGTCTTGGGAACAATCTAGAGGATTGACTGCACCTCCAATGCTAAGAAAAGAGTTCTTAGAGGCCTTCCTACATCACTATCATCCGATAGAGCTACGACGAGCTAGAATTGATAAGTTTATGAACCTCGAACAGGGTAATATGAGTGTGCGGGAGTATAACCTCTCGTTTGACTCCTTGGCTAGGTATGCTCATTTGATTGTAGTGAGATGAGTGCTTGGGTACACCGGTTTGTGCATGGTTTGAAGCCGCAATTGATTAGTGAGTGCATGCCTCGTTGCACTCAGACATGGATGTTGCTCGTATGTAAGCATATGCTCAAGGCTTAGAGGAGCGCAAACAACGACAACGGGTAGACCGTGATAGAAATCAGAGTAAGAGGGCTAGATCTTTAGGTTCTTATGGAGATTCTCGAGGTAGTTTCGGGCCACAGTTTGCTGCTTATCCAGCAGTTAGTTCACCATCATTGTTTCCAGGCCCGAGTTATGATCGATTTGGTCAGTCTGGATCAGGTTAGAGCTCACGGGCATCAGAGTGTCAGTATAGAGGGGATTCTAGCCAGATGAGGCATCCTTTGCCTTGATGTGATCAGTGTAGTAAGGCACATTCACGGCCATGTCATTGAGGATCTGATGTTTGTTATTCTTGTGGCTATCCTGGTCACATTATGAGAGATTGTCCGATAAGAGGTGGTGGTGGTATGGCTAATCCAACTGGATCTAGGAAACATCTTCATCTTCTGTGCGCCCTTCAGGGCACGGTTCTCAAGCACCAGCAGGCAGAGGTAGAGGTAAGGGAGGAGCATCTAGCTCAGGAGGTAATCAGAACTGCATCTATACTTTGACGGGTTGACAGGACCTAGAGTCTTCACCTGACATCGTCACATGTATATTATCAATCTCTTCACATGATGTCTACACATTGATTGATCCTGGTTCTACTTTATCATATGTCACTCCTCTTATTGGTAGTAAGTTTTGTATGGGACCTAATTTGTTACGTAAACCCTTTGAGCTATCCATGCTAGTAGGTGAGCCGATAGTTGCTAAACAAGTATATCAAAAAGTGTGTAGTGATTGTTTGTAATCGTCAGACCTTAGCAGACTTAGTGGAATTAGAGATGATTGATTTTGATGTTATTATGGGCATGGATTGGCTATCATCATGTTACGCTAATGTTGATTTCTATATGAAGGTTGTTAGATTTCAGTTCCCTAGGTGAATCAGTTCTAGAATGGAAAGGTAATGCTGCAACCCTAAAGGCAAATTTATATCCTATATTAAGGCAAAGAAGATGATCTCTAAGGGTTGTATATACCATCTTGTACGGGTTAGAGATGCCGATGTTGAACTACCTACTCTTCAGTCAGTTCCAGTGGTTAATGAGTTTCCTAAAGTGTTCTGAAATGAGCTTCCGGGTCTTTCTCCTGAAAGGGAAATTGAGTTCGGCATAGATGTATTTCCAGACACTCGGCCAATATCTATTCCTCTATATATAATGGCTCCAGCCGAATTGAAAGAATTGAAGGAGCAATTGAAAGATTTGTTAGAGAAGGTCTTCATTAGGCCCAATATATCACCTTGGGGTGCGCCGGTATTGTTTGTATGGAAGAAAGATGGCTCATTATAGATGTGTATTGATTATAGGCAGCTGAACAAGGTTACTATAATGAATAAGTACCCCCTTCACCAAATAGATGATTTGTTTGATCAATTGCAAGGTGCCAAATGCTTCTCAAAGATCGACTTAAGGTCGGGGTACCATCAGTTGAGAGTAAAAGAGAAAGGCATTCCGAAAATGGATTTTAGAATGAAGTATGGGCACTTTGAGTTTCTAGTAATGACATTTGGGATAACGAACGTGCCGACTACATTTATAGATCTAATGAATAGCATATTTTGACCATTTCTAGATGTGTTTGTGATAGTGTTCATAGATGACATTCTGGTTTATTCCTACTCGGAGGCGGAGCATGCAGATCACTTGCGAATTGTATTGCAGATGTTTCAGAATTGTATTTGTACGCTAAGTTTTCCATGTGTGAATTGCGTTCAGTGGCATTTCTTGGCCATATAGTGTCGGATGAGGGCATTAGAGTTGATACTCAAAAGGTAGAAACGGTAAAGAATTAGACAAGGCCTACGTCTCCATCAGAGGTCCGTAGTTTCTAGGCTTAGCCTGCTATTACAAAAGGTTTGTAGATGGCTTTTCTTCCATATCAGCCCCTATGACAAAGTTGACGCAAAAAGCTATTAAGTTTCAATAGTCCGACGTTTGCGAGAAGAGCTTCCAAGAGTTGAATGATAGATTGACGTCGACACTAGTTCTTACTCTTCTAGAGGGTGTAGAGGGTTAAGCAGTGTATTGTGATACCTCGGGTATAGGCTTGGGATGTGTATTGATGCAACATGGTAAGGTAATAGCCTATGCTTCAAGGAAATTGAGGAAACATGAAAAGAACTATCCGACACATGACTTGGAGTTGGCCGTAGTGGTTTACGCCTTAAAGATTTGGCAGCATTACTTATATGGTGTTCATGTAGACATATTCATGGATTATAAGTCTCCAATACATATTTAAGCAAAAGGAGCTGAACTTGAGACAACGAAGATGGCTTGAATTACTAAAGGAGTATGATGTGGACATCCTATATAACCTAGGTAAGGCTAATGTTGTAGCAGATGCGCTTAGTCGCAAGTCTATGAGCAGTATGGTACATGTGCAGGCTGAGAAAGAGTTGATTAAAGAACTTCATCAGCTAGCTAGTTTGGGGGTCCGAGTGTCGGGTTCGGATGACAATGGTCTTATGAATCAGAATATAGCTAAATCCTCCCTTATAACAGAAGTTAGGGAGTGTCAGTTGGAATGTCCCATTTTAGGAAAGATTTGTGAAGGTGTTAAGCAAAAGAAGAACACATCCTTTGAGCTTGATGAGAATGAAGTCCTTAGGGACCAGGGTGATTATGTGTTCCCATTATAGCAGGACTACAAAACAAGATTATGACAGAGGTCCATTGCTCGCGATGTTCTATTCATCCCGAATCTACTAAGATGTACCATGTTATTAAGGGAATGTATTGGTGGAACGATATGAAAAGAACATAGTAGAATTCGTAGCCAGTGTCCTAATTGTCAACATGGAAAGATAGAGCACAAGAAACCCGATAGATTGAGACATAATATTGAGATACCGATGTGGAAATGTGAAATGATTGTTGACACCTAATTTTTACTCTCCAATAATTTTATTTAATTATTCAGAGTTCCCGAGCCACAGACGAAGTGGAATATACTATTCACAAAGCGAATATGATTTTACAAAATTATTCTGAGAGTATTTTGTTATTTCATTTGACAAAATATCACTTGGTAAATATATCGTATATCATATCCTAATTTTACATAATTTGATAATTAATTATGATTTTGGAATTTTAACCGATAATTATAAATGTAATTGTCTCAAAAGAATTTTCAAAATTAAAGGATTAATGTTCCGCTCTGTCAAAGTAGGGAAATTGCTTAGTTAAATATGATAATGGAATTACATCTTAATTTTAAGTCTTGTTTTAATTCAAAAGATGTTTGCATGATTTTAATCTCCTTAATTCTAAATGGTGTCAAATTTGGGTCATTAGTGTATTTATAAAATGACCATACTTTGCAAATGTGGCCAAGAGTCAATTTAATTCATAAATTACATTGGGTCACATTTTTTGAAAAAAAATTTGGCTGAGCCCAAGCTAAAACAAGCTAAGGCCCAACCCACTCCATATTTCGTAAAGAACAAAGGGGCAAACCCCTATTTCCTTAGCAAAAAACGAAGAGGAACCCCAGTGTTCCTTTTCTTTGTTGCGGCACCGATGCCATTAATGGAGAAAAGATAGAACATGCTAGTCTCACTGTTTGTTGCTTCGCTGGAAGAGGAAATGGCATTAAATGCCCTCGTCCTCTTCCCTTTGCACGCCACCAGACCACCCACACCCCTAAGGTGAGGTTCGCCCCTCTTACATGCTTTTTCTGCTAACATTAATTCCTTCTTGTTTTATTACGAATTCAAATCCTTCATTCTCATTGGTTGAGAACCCCATTGGAGGTAAATTTCCCCCTAAAAGGGAGTTCTCCCACATCGACAACTTGAGGTCTGCTAGAGTTTCAATTTCTCTATAAATTCAGATCCTCATCCCACATTCTAATGTCTGAAACTTGATTATTAAGCGTTCATATTGATTGAAAGCCTTAATTGAGTTTAAATTAGTTAATTTAACTTAAGTTGGGATCCAAACCATTTTCGGGGAACCCAAACCTAATTTTATTAGCCTTCAGTTTATTAAAACCTCTATTTTTTGTGTGTTTGTGAGCTTGAGGTCCTCAGAGTGAATATTCAAGCTCCTATTCGATCTTTAGGCTGCCTCTACACAAGGTTAATACAATTCCTTTTTTTAATTTGTTGTTTAGTTTGTCTAGCATAATCTGTATTATGTGTTTTGTATGTTAATTAAGCATGATTAGTGACTGTTTAGGTTTATTAGATTAGTTATTAAGCTTGTTTAGTTGGATTAGTTATTGTTAGTATTCGTAGTTACTATTGTTAACATGTTTAGGCCACTGTTGGCACTTGTTATGTGATATGGTGAGCATGATTAGTTAGGATAATGTTTGTGTGAGCTTCTTAGATCAATATTTAACATGTTTTAGGTTAGATTATGTGTTGTTTGTGTTTTTTAGATTATGGATTAGCAAGTTTGATTAGTTAAGATAACTGTTGGTGTTTATTATTATGGTTGTTTGTGCTCATCAGAATTAGCCTTGGTTGTGTATGAGTTGTTTATGCCAGTTTTATTATCTAAGTCTAACATGTTGGTCTAGTGAAGTCCAGTTGTAAAAATGTGGATTCTTGTTGATATGTTCTAGTTGCCTTCCCATCTTATCATGTTGCCAATGGCTTCCCTAATGATCTAATCTGCATCTGCTCCTAATCATCCAAGACAATTTTATCTCCTCTTTATGTGAATGACTCTGCATTTGTTTGTTGGATTATCTGCATACCTACTGTGGTTGTACATCACTTGTTAAGTGCTAAACCTACTCATCTAGTCTAAATAGGGTCTAAATTTGGAAAATGCTATATTTATATTTGGTTGAATAAGCTTGGTATAGATTGATGTATCTTTGTGTTCTTTGAAAACCTGGAAACTAGTGGCCTTAGATGTACATCTGCAGCCTGATTATTTTCTACCCTCCCATATGAATGTGATAATATATGTAGGATCAGTGTTACCTTGATTGCATGTATTAAGTGCATAAGGCTATAAGAAGATTAGAGCAATTGCTATGTGTACCCTGTTTTAGCCTCCAACCCTGAGTGTGTGTGGTTCATTCAAAATATGTGTCGATATACATCGTGATATACATGTTTTATACTGAATATACCTAGTAAATGAACATATACATGTTGTATATTGTCTTGTATACCACTCATAAGTATCATGTTATGTATGTTTATGTCTTGTTCATTCTTTTTTCACGATTGCATATTGGGCTTGGCCCACTGTTTGTCCTTTTCTTTTCCTTACGTGCTGTTGTTTAGTTTGGGTTAACCCAATTGTTCTGAATTAAATGCAAGTTGTTGTGGGATGTTTGTTTGTTTATTTCATGCATGTATGTCACACCCCAACCTTGGGGGGTGTGGCCGGCACACGACGCTTGAACAGCCCGAGCGAACCACCTGAATATTATGACGTAGACATATAACCGTCTGGGCCGACAAAGCCTTAGAATTATAAATATAAAGCAACACAACATAAAATCCTGCAAACAAAAGAAACCAACCTATGCATATATACATACTAAGGCCGACAAGGCCAACACAAATCTCGAACCGCATCCAGGCCTATAAGGCCATACTGCACAAACTATACATCGCAGGACATGTCTATAGAGCCTCTAAAAGGAACCAATGACATAGCACATAAGTCGGGATAGGACCTCAGACATACCCACAATACTAAAAAAAGATATAAGCATAACCCTAACTTGAGAATAACCCTAACTTGGGAATACTCTAGGAGGAAATGGAGCTCACCAACAAAAGGTGATAACTGGAGGCGATCTACGATGACGAATCCTCTCACCTATATGAACTTGTGTGGCATGAAACATAACGTCAAAAGGGACGTCAGTACAAATAATGTACTGAATATGTAAGGAAAAATAAAGCACATTAGTAAGTAATCATAAAGGAGAGAGAAAGATATGAATTAACCTGAACTCCTGAAGTGCCATCGAGGCCCACAATATACATAATGATCATTTTTGTCTTATAACCTTACTTTATACTGCTATATCAACATCGTAAATCTAACTGCCCGACTGTCCAATCAGCCGTAGCTCAATGGTAAATAATAATATATATAACTGCCCAATCGGTGGTAACTGCCCGACCGGGCTACCGTAGCTCGATGGTAAATAACATGTCTGCCCAACCAACGGTAAATAATGATACATAATTGTCCAACTGATGGTAACTGGCCAACCGGTCGTAGCCTAGTGGTAAGTAACGTGTCTGTCCAACTAGCGGTAAATAACGATACATAACTTTCCAACTGGTGGTAACTACCCAACCGGTCATGTCCCGGTGGTAACTAGAACTACTATCATGCTCTTGTAGGTACTGTATATGCGTATATAATGCCGTTACTCGTTTACCTATGTACATACAATGCACGAAAAGCCTTTCAGTATCATTAGAACATCTTTCAGAGTGACATAGTCATTCACCCTATATTACGTTATGAATATTAATATCTTTCCCATATGGTTCAATAGGACTTAGGAACATATTTTGACATGCTTTGAAATAAATTTCATAGAAATAAATAATATGAGAATCCTTAACTACTAAGAGTAGAATTATTTATGGAATAATATTACGTTTACGTTTCGTAACTTAGATCATGCCAAATGAAGAAAATATTAGCCTTAGCATATCTTGGATCCGAGTTAACAATAGTCATGCGGGTTCCAAAAGACCCTAAAAATGCCAATCTTGACACTGAGGTTAACAATTTGACACAAGAGATATGATATTTGGCCACCCTAATCACGAGAGTAATCCTATTTTTGAGGATCCGAAAGTTAACTTGAGAAATAAAATCCTCCGTGAAAGATTCTTGTTGTTGGATTGAAAACTTTTGGCCAATGTTTGTAACTTGTAGCAAATTTTAGGAAGATAAGAATAGCTAATGTGAATTAACATATAAGCTTGGAATTGTCGGTTGCAATCATGAAAAGTTAAAAGTTGGCAAAAGACATTTTTATCTCTAAGAGAATAAGTTAGGTGGATAACCACTATATTCATCCTCATTTACTTCCTATTGAAGGAATACCACAACCACTCGACTTTAAGGAAGGAGAGGAGCTGAAAATCCACTCGATGGTTCGATATTCTGGTGTCCTAGGCGTAGAGGCTTAATTCAAATTAAATTTTTTGGAATCCTTTTATTCACGAGGCGAAGGCGACGTGGGCTTGCCATATAGATGTAAGAAAGCTGGCTATAAAAGAATCGTCGGATGCCATGTTTTGATTTGAAATATTTATAAATTATCTATATGGATAACTTCTATATATTTTATATTATAATACCAATAAACCACAAATAATTTATAAATTTACGACACACTAATATTATAAAAATTCTGACATCAAAAAACATATATTTTATCAAATTTTATTTTTTTTCCATCTAACGTCGAGAGTAATTTTTTTGTACTATTAGTTCTCAAAAAGGAAAAACGATATCTTTTCTTATGGTACAATAATTTTTATCCTCGTAATAAACAAAATTTCATTTATAATTTTCTCATGTCATATATACAATTTAAGGTGTATCGGTGAATAGTAATACAATATCTATATAAAATCATGCTTATAACTTTTTTTCTAAAAGATTTAACTTAAAGGAAACTATATACCATATCAAGGTAATATATAACGATTTAAAATGTTTTCAAACTTACGGGATGTTATAATATAATTAATTTGATAAGTCTTGGGTACTTCTAACTCGGCTTTCCTTTTCCCCTATGTGTACCTCTGTTGCATTGCCACGAGATGGGCCCTTACTTGGCCTATCACTTCTATTCAGACGAGTCATGGATCTCACATTCATGCGGATTGGGTTAAATCTCAATCATACCTATTCTGGCCGAGATAAAGAATAGCTAATATTTGCACGAAGGCCCTGCTATGGGTAAAAATAGTCAACTGGTGGGCTTTAATAGGCCCACCAGCCTAAACTCTTCTCCATTTCAATTATATTTACATGTATATATATGTATTGTTGTAAATAGAATACATTCATCAATATTGGAACTTTATTTATGGTTGGAATCTAGGATAGGCAAACGATACGTAGATCATTTAGTTAGATCTCCAAATGAATTTCAAAACTTTGTTTAAATCTGGAAATGAGAATAACAGCTATTTTGGCTGAATAAATGGAACTGTTTGGACATTAAAATCTGGAAATAGAAAGGGATTTTCAAACCAAGTGCAAAAGCTGATTTTGGATACATGACTTAATTTTTGAATTGTAAAATTGAAATGGACTGATGTTTAAGGATCTAAATGCGCCTGAGTTACTTGACAAAAGCAAATGGGCTGTTGAAAAAAATCAGAATTGAATTTGGGCTGAAAAGTGACAATTCCTTTGAAGTTTAGAACACGGGCTAAGCCCAATAAGCTAAGTATTTTTTTACAATAAAACTTGTCTTGGACTTGAATTTGGGTTAAGGGTATTGAAAAGTATAATATGTTTAACCTTGGGCAATATATCATGCAAAAGGGAACAAAAAATCATTTTTTATAACTTCTTTCAAAACCAATTTTGTCATTTCAAAGGGAATTACACCACTTTCAAAACATAGATAGGATTTTAAAAAGATGCAAATGTGAAAAAATTTCTTTTCCAGTTTTGTCATTTCAAAGGGTATTGGAAAGTATAATATGTTACTCTTATTTTCATACTTCTTTAAATTTGTTGTCCGGTTTTGTCCGTTTATCTTGCTTTGTTTGTACTTATGCTTTTCCTTGAGCTGAGGGTCTTTCGGAAATAACCTCTCTACTTACCAAGGTAGAGGTAAGATCTGCGTACACTCTACCCTCTCCAGAATCCACGCGGGACTTCATTGGTATGCTGTTGTTGTTGTTGCAAATGTGAAAAAATAGTTAGTGTAGTTGGACTAAAAGTGAAGTTCTACTATAAATTCACATTTGAGTGTTCTTAGTACAAAAATGAAATGTACTTTACTACCATGTGCATGCTATTTTTGTCGGAAGTTTAACTCTTTATAACCTTGAGTTTGAATAAATGAAATGACAAGTTACCTTGCGAATTTTAAACACTAAAGCAATTTAAATCATTTTTAAGCATGCTATAGAGCTCATAGGTCAATCGTATACTATGGATCCTTAATACTGGGGTGCTAACACCTTCCACGGGGATCACCAGAACTCTTACCTTGACTCTAGTTTAGATAGGATTTTTCAATGAATTTGAATAAATCCTTTCACATCGGTAAATTAGGTGGCGACTCTAAAACAATTATCCAAACTTATAGCACCATACAATTCGTAGTATCTCTTTATGAACTCACCCATATAAAAAAGTGAACCGTAACAGATATCGACTCTGCTGGTGATAAACCTAGGCTATAACCATAAGGATTCCAATACAACATGCCTTTTAAAATGATATAAATTGCTTATGTATTTAAATACCACAATTATAATTGTCATTCATGCATATCATAAACTTCACCAAATGGCATGCACACACTTGCATTAGTGCACAAAGGTGATTATGCAGATTTCGCAATCACCCTCCAGTATAAAATCAAAAATCTTTTCTTGGAGCATGTTGAAGATGGAGTTGGTACGCGGTCGTTCCAACAGTCGAGAATGGTTCACTCTGGATTGTCCTCCAGACCCCTAAGTCATTTGCTAAACCACTCTAGTACAACTAGGATAAAATGAAGTCATCCCTAATGAACTAGCACATGCTGACCTAGATAGGTTCGGGTATTTCAGACCTATATGGACCTGACAGTCTGACTCCCTTATGTCCTACCGGTCTCCGACCAGAAGGCATGCATCCAACTACTTGGAAACGTTTAACATGCCTTATGTGATGAAACATTGCTCCTTGGGGGAGGGGGGAAACTAACCGTGCTCTGTTTTGTAGATGCCTACAAACTTGAAATTCGATATGGTTACCGAGGCACCCGAGATGCTACAGATTTGGTGGTTATGGCTAAGCGCCTCACGACAAAGAAAATAACGAACTGTCTAGGACACCTACCCTATCTTATTACCATGAAAGAAAATACCGACCTCTTAGAAGTCCTTATTGGGTATTGGGACAACGAGAGAATAGTCTTTAGGTTCGGTGACTTCGAGATGACCCCAACCTTAGAAGAGATCCGAGACTGCATAAATAGAGTAGCTACCTGTATGAGGCAGAGAAATAAACCCGACCACAACCTTTTGATACCTCATAAGACGCCTCCCGTGAAATCTTTAAAATGTTGTCCTTAGCTAGCGCCGATTGGATATCCGTCCCGATCGTATCTTTTAGGGACCTCCATAGCCAGTTTGGATCTACCCAGACTTACGTAGAGAACTCCATAGAGTTCCATTCCTTTGCCGGTTGGGAAGCTACCCGACATCTAGCCTTCGCCATATGCCTTCTCAGAACCATGGTGTTTCCCAAAGACCATTACCAAGCCATAGATACTCGGGTTATCTTTGTCACCTATGCTATCTTTCATGGCATAATCACTAACGGGGGAACCAAATACTATGACCTAGTCCAGTCATCCTATCCAACATTTATCGAGCCTTGGGTCAATGCCGAAACCTGCATAGGTACTTCCAAGGTTGCAACCTCTTTGTCATGTGGTTGATCATTTAGCACCTCCACAAAATCGAGGTTCCATCATACCGAGACCCCGAGCGTAGACAAGAGACCTAAAAGTCAGTTATCTAAATTTCGGGACCCAATCCAAAGATGGGTGGGCTTTTATATTTTCTAGGCTCCGAGAGGACAATATCTAATGGAGATTTCCCGACTTCATATCCGAGATCATATCTGTGAGAGGTAGAAAATGCCCTTTCCTACCATTTATGAGGATCTGGGGAATTCGACCATACACACCTATTAGGGTCCTAAGACAGTTTAGAAGGGAACATGTAATCTCTCAAATAGGGAATATATGGAGTTGCTGATATCGTACGAGAGTGGAATGGCAAAATCAGGTGGGGTCCATGGACTTTAGCTGATAATCCTCTTCTCCCGGGTTGCGATGAAGACTTTGTAGATTGGTTGAGAGCACATTTTTAAGGTACCCTCACACCGGGGCCCAACCTCTACAAAACCAAACAGGATCGAGATTCAAAGGCCGAGATCATGACCCACCGCATTTAAATACAAATAGATGATCGAGATGGCCAATACCAAGAAAAGATACAATATGACCAGACTGTCATAGTCAGCTTGACCGAGGAGGTAGACTTCACTCACGAATGTCTCGAGGATTTAGATGCTCGTATGAAAAAGTCTATGGATGACGCTAGACATATGACCCTCACAGAGAAGGGTCAATGAGTTAGTTCATTTATGGTATCTACTTATCTCAGGATCCAGTCCGCCTTTCGAAGGGCCAAGAGAGCTTGGACTGACAAAGCCTCATCATCATCCACTGGAGGAGACTTCTTCTGATTTTCACTACTTTCATTTATGCTTTGTAACCCCACTGAGAAGATATTATTATTAATGAAATGATTATGGGGAAATGGTTTATCAACATTTGGCACATTTATTCTTCAAATGATTAGAAAGACTTGGAGTAACGAGGTATAGGAACACAAATATTATAAGTTGTGCTTCTATGATATAAACTGCTTATGTGTTCTCATATGTTCCGTCTAAAACTTCTGATTGGTCCTACATTCCGGACACCAACCCCAAAGAAAAACTAAAGAAAATACCCAAGGCTAACCAAATTCACCTCATCTTAAAGGTTGATATGCTACAAATGGAAACTTTAGATAGTTAAAGTACCACATCACCAGTCCTTAACCTGATTAGAGATGAAGAGACCGATGAGTCGCTTCGGGCCAAGATTCGCAAGATAGACACAAAAATTGAGTTGGCAAGAGCCAATATAAAGGAAGTTTACTACAAGACTGACTTGGCAAATGCCAAGATGAAAGAAGTTGATGAAATCTTGGAGTTTATGGAAAAGCTAACTAAAAAGTCCCCCAAGGGAAAACCCCAACACCAAAACCTCTATAAGAAGGTCAAGACAATGGTGAACGACTATGTCCCCCTGACATACCTACCATAAGATGACCGAATACCATATGGAGAAACAAGTGGGGTACCCTAATGAAACACCCCAATCATCAATGAAGCTGCTAATCACTACGGGATGCCACAAAGGCCTCCCAGTATAACATCTCCAATACACTAGCATACTTCAATAGATCTAAAGTTGCGGTAGCATCCCTAAACTAAGAAAACCAAGCAAATAGACTGGTAATCCCGAGGACACTCGGACAAGAATGCTCTGATTGAGGATGTTATGCCTCAAGACCTCCAGAATGCCTTGCGTTCCGAGGACATAATCACCTTGTAGTTCAAGAAAATCGCGGACCTCCAAGAACAGGTCATGAGAAATGAAGTAATTAACACTGCTAGAGAAGTAGCTGCTACTAAGGGAAGAAGACCTCCACCACATTTTCCATATCTAAACTCACCTATAATCGAACATTTACCAAATGCCCATATTGGGGCCTCTTACCAAACACCACCTCTACTAAATGTCACCTACATAGCTGGGACCTTCCAATCCACACCTACCTTTCAGGCACAACTAGCATATGCTAATCCTAGCATCCACTAAAACACTACTATCCATACAACTCCCAGAGCTGCGGGCAATCTCAAAAGTTACCCCGCGTACCCCACTGTATCCTTTCATAACCCAATCGCTCCTATTGACTCCTTGCAAGAATTAGATCAATACGAGGAGATGGAAAAAAGTGTGGAGGTCTGAGCAAGATCTAAGGGACAGAGAAACGGAAAAGAAAATGATAGATCCATTCAAAAAGGCTAACAAGGGCTCTCGCAAAGCGACAAGACTGGGATGGGATGACTTATGCATACATCCAGATTTGAACTTACCAGAGAGCTTCAAAGTGCCAAAATTTGAACTCTTTAATGGCACAAGCAACCCCAAAGTCCATCTGAGAGCTTACTGCAACTAGCTGGTCGACACCAAAGGGAATAAAGTGTTGACAATGAGGCTCTTCAGCGAAATCCTCACAGGTGAAGCATATGAATGGTTCACAGTGCAAGATATTAGCCGCTGGGACTCATAAAAGGAGATGGCAAAACCTTTCATGGACATATTATGCTTTAATGTTGAAAACGTGCGTGACTGCTATTCTTTGGAAAAGATTAGGCAAAAATCAATAGAAACCTACCACGTGTATGCAAGTAGGCGGAGGATTGAAGCTACCCTGAGTACAACCTCCAATGAGTGAGGAAGAACTAATTTTAGCATTCATCCAATCTCAGGAGTTGGACTGCTATGACCGAACGTTGGCTATGGCCGGGAGGCCATTCACTAATTTAGTCAAAATAGGACAGGCTATAGAAGATGGTCTCAAGACTGGAAAGATTTTCAGCATTTTCAACAAAGCTGGCACAACAAGCTCCACCGTAGCCACAAGGAATAAAAAAAAGGATGTGGAAAATGTCTCTCACATCCCCAGCCCGAGGAGTTATAGAAAAGAAGGATCATAGTCATCCTACGACGTATATCAATCTCCTCATTCGAGCAAATATATACTGTCACCATACAGCCCTATGCCAGTATATAAAGCATAGCCGATCTACCAAGCTCCATCTCCAAATTATCATGTTCCTGCACATGCGTATCAAGCACCCCAAAACTAACAAAACCACTATAACTAGCCGCCTTCAGCTATATACGACTTGCCACGTCTGAATTTTGAGAAAATGTCAGCTCGGATGTTTACTCCACTTCTAGAAATGCGAACCAGTCTATTCGCCAAATTAAGCACCGCCGGTCTCATCAAAACCGTGCTGCCAAAGTCTGCCAACCTAGGAAGTCACTTTAATACAGAAATCCATGTGTTAATACCATTAATTATCCATTGCAAGTAATTATCTACCATTAATTAATCATGGGTCTAGAAAATTAGCCTTGAAGTCGCAATTACCTGTATGGACTTGGACAATCCTCACAATTGCTAATGGATCTTGGGCCTATCTCAACCCCAAAAGTTAGCTTTTAGGGTGAGAATTGTCCAAGTCCGTATAAGGAGTCCATGTTCCCATTCCATTTTCGATGTGGGACTCTTAACACTCCCCCGCACGCTCAGACCTCGTTAACTGGAGTGTGGACAATATAATTTGGGGGCCCAACATCAACGAACAAACAATCGGGGGTGTAGTTCGAAAATGAAGTCGCTTTACCAACCCGACCAAACTTATGCTTACTATTTCAGGGGGAATGTGCACTCAACACAATATTGTATTAATCTAAAGCACAAGTTGCAAGATCTGATTAACAAACGTGAGGTTGTTCTAGAGGCCGCAACGCCCAATGTGAATACCAACCATCTTCTGAATCATGGTACTAACCATGTCCATATGATAGAATAAGAGAAAGATTGGGAGGTATGCCAATCATTAACCCATGTGGTTGAAAGCCTGGAGCGCACGGTCACCTCTCTCGCGTTGCAAGAGCATCCTAATTTTAAAGTCTTGATCCCAGCTCCAAACAAGCCATTTGTAATTCAAGTACCACAAGTAGTCATCCCGAATCACAGAAAGGAACTCGCAGCCATGGCTTAAGAATGACGAGATCGGGAAGGTTTTATGCTCCCAAAGAATTAGCGCATGAAGCGCCCCAAAAAGAAAACAATCAAAGAAGGCTCATCACTGATTGGGAAGCTGAGGACTCCTGGCGCAGATGCAGCCAAAGGATTACTCCATTATCGAACACCTACAGAAAACATCGGCCAGAATCTCGGTGATGTCATTGCTTTTAAGCTCTACACAATATTATCACGCCCTATGAAGGCGATAAAGTTCACTTCAGCAGAGACCAGTAGTGAAAAATTAGCCAACATAGTAGGCCACGTAATCAAAGCACATCAGATTTCATTCACTACTAATGAATTTCCAAGAGAAGGAACGACTCATAACAAGGCCCTTTACATCACTATCAAGTGCTGAGGAAAAGTGATCTCTTGAGTACTCATCGATATTGGGGTCGGGCTCAACATATGCCCCGAGTCCACATTAAAGCAGTTAGGCCAGGGCATTGGAAAAAATAAGCTAGAGTCGTACCAATGTGAGAGCCTTTGAGTCGTACCAACGTGAGAGTCTTTAAGTCATACCAATGTGAGAGCCTTTGATAACGCACAATGTGATCCCGTAGGTGAGGTGGACCTCAACATATAAATGGGGCCCACTGAGTTCACCATAAAATTCCAAGTCATGAACATCAGTGCAAACTGCAATCTCCTACTGGGAAGACCATGGATACATATGGCTGGAGATGTGCCATCATCTCTTCACCAATCAATGAAGTTTGTCTGGGAAGACCATGAGGTCGTAATCCATGGACCGGGTAGTATTCACAACTATCCCGACAACTCTGTGCCTGTAATAAAAGCAGTCCCAACAGATACGAACTTCCATATAGTGGAACTTATGGGATCCGCCCATCGAGGGGAAGATAAAGACATCCCGATGGCGCCGATCTATAAGATGGTCACTACAACTATGCTAGAGAATAGGTTTGAGCCCAGCAAAGTCTTAGGATGAGAGCTCCAAGGAATTTGAGAACCGATGTTAGTTTCAGATAATGAGGATCTCTTTGTCCCGGGCTACATACTAAACTCCGTAGAAGCCTCTGATGCTGAAAAAAAAGAGGTCCTCCATAGATGAGAAATCTTTTTCTGGGTTTGTACCAGTCATTTTCGGTCCGCATGCCCATGCCTAATGGCGGGGACCCAGAAGAAGGTTTGGGGATGCTATTCCAAGAGCAAGAGTGTGCCACTATACTAGAGGAATGCTTCAAAGCACCCATAATCCACGATGCTAACCTAGATGAGCAACTGTCCAATTGGACCTATACCCCACTTTTCGCTCCTCGGTAGAGAGAAATTTTAAATCTGTTTTCCAAAATCGATGGAAGTTGGCTGAGGCCCGATCCTTGACCCTTGACGTCTTTACTTTTCACATGTTGTTTAAAAAATGGAAATGACTTGATGTTGATTCGAGTTAGGACCACTATTTGTACTAATGAAAGACTCATTTATGCAAAAACAATCTCTTTATTATTTTATATATATAACATATTTTAATACACAAACGATGCTTTACCATGTTTTTCAGTAATAACATTAAAATAACTCATAATGTCATAACAAGTCGCGAGTCGAGTGATACAGAAGACAAAATATGAGAAATATGACGAAGAGGCAGCGTTACTAGAAGACCTTGTGGATGAGGAAGATCACTATGAAAATAGGCAGATGCCTAATTTGTATGAGAGAGAAGCAATCAATCTCGGAGATGAGAAAATGGTCAAGGAAACCAGGATAAATACGCATTTAGACGCGCTCAGAAAAGAAGAATTAATAAATCTGTTAAGAGAGTATGTCGACGTATTCGCTTGGTCATACGCGGATATGCCCGGACTGAGAACGGAAATTGTAGCTCACAAGCTACCCATCAACGAGGGATTCACTCTAGTCAAATAGAACATTCAATAGTTCAAGCCTGATATCAGCATAAGAATCAAGGATGAAGTTGAAAAGCAGATAAAGTCAGGGTGGTGGAAGTGACTCCATATTCCATATGGTTGGCCAACGCCGTGCCAGTGCCAAAGAAGGATGGAAAAATCAGAATCTATGTGGACTATAGAGATCTCAACCGAGCTAGTCCTAAGGATAATTTCCCTCTTTCAAATATTCACATACTCATCAATAATTGTGCAAAGCATGAATTACAATCATTTATGGATTGCTTCGCCGGTTACCATCAAACCTGATGAATGAAGAAGATGCCCAGAAAATAGCATTCATTACTCCATAGGGAGTATATCATTACTGTGTAATGCCATTCAACCTCAAAAATGTCGGTGCTACTTACATGAGGGCAATGACCGTTATATTTCATGACATGATGCATAAGGAAATAGTGGTCTATATGGATGACATCATAATCAAGTCGTGAGAAGGCTCTGACCATATTGTACAGTTGCGAAAGTTCTTCGACAGACTCCGCAAGTTCAATCTGGAATTGAATCCGGCCAAGTGCGCGTTTGGAGTGCCTGCTGGAAAATTATTGGGGTTCATAGTCAGCCGCATGGGCATAGAACTATATCCTACAAAGATTAAAGCTATTCAAGAGCTATCACCACCAGAAACCAAGAAGGGTGTCATGAGTTTCTTAAGAAGGCTGAATTACATTAGGCACTTCATAGCACAATCTACGATAATTATGGAACCCATCCTTAAGCTATTGAAAAAGATGCACCCACCAAATGGACAGATGAAAGTCAAAATGCCTTCGACACCATCAAAAGATACCTCTCCAATCTACCAGTCTTGGTTCCTCCCAGGCTAGGGAGCCCACTGTTGTTGTGCTTGTCAGTGTCAAACAACGCATTTGGATGCATGTTGGCACAACACGATGAAATAGGAAGAAAGAGTGAGAAATCTATTATCTCAGCAAGAAGTTCACCGCCTGTGAGTCAAGTTACACTCTGGTGGAAAAGACATGTTGTGCACTAACATGGATAGCGCAAAAGCTGAGACATTACATGTAAGGGCACACTACTCACTTGATATCCAAAATGAGTCCCTTGAAGTACATCTTTCGTTAGCCCATGCCTATAGGAAAACTAGCCAAATGGCAAATGCTCATGACTGAGTTCGACATCAAATTTGTGGTACAGAAAGCTAAGGGATAGACATTGGTTGATTTGCTAAAAGAAAGTCCGATCGACGAAGAGTTCGCACCATTATGGACATAATTCCTAGATGAGGAAGTAATGGCAATTGAGAAAGAAATGACTGATGCCTACTTAGGATAAAGAATATTATTTGATGGAGCCATCAACTACAAAAGTATAGAGATAAGAGAAGTTTTGGTTTTAGAAATGGGTCAACATTACCCGATGGCAGTCAAGCTCAATTTCCAATGCACAAACAATATGGCAGAGTACGGAGCGTGTATTCTAGGTCTTCTCATGGCCATCGACATGAATATCCAAGAACTTCTGGTAATAGAAGACTCAGATCTATTGATTCACTAGGTCTAAGGAGAATGGGCCACCAAGAATGAGAAGATATTGCCATATGTCAACCTCGCACATAGATTGTACAATATATTAAAAAAGATCAAACTTCGGTACATGCCGAGAGCCCAGAATGAATCTGTTGATGCTCTTGCAACTATAGCATTCATGATTCAGCACCCTAAAATTAGTCATATTGACCTTTTGGAGATCAGCATCAGGGAAAAACATGCTTACTATTCCCATGTGGAAGCAGAACCCGACTGTAAACTATCGTATGTTGATATAAGCATATATCTAAAAAAAGGAGAGTATCCCGAGAATACTACAACTAATCAAAAGAAAACCATAATAAGAATGACTAATGGTTTCTTCCTTAACAAAGGAGTACTCTACAGAAGGACACCCGATCTAGGGCTACTCAGATGCATTAATGCCATAGAAGCCACAAATTTACTCGAAGAGGTACACGCTGGGACCTCTGGACCTCACATGAATGAGTTCGTCTTAGCCAAAAACTTTTTAAGAGCATGTTACTATTGGATGAAAATGGAAACCAATTGTAGCCGATTCGTTCAAAAATGCCACCAATGCCAAATTCACGGAGATATGATCAAGGTCCCACCAAATTAGCTTAATGTCATGAGCTCACCCTGGTTGTTTGTAGCTTGGGGCATGGACATCATTGGGCCCATATAGAGCTATCAACATCCAACAGACATTGCTTCATCCTAGTCGCCAAAGACTATTTTACAAAATGGGTTGAAGCTACCTCTCATAGGTCGGTAAAAAATAAAATGGCAGCTGACTTCATGCGCAACATCATATGCCAATTCAGCATTCCAGAGTCAATAATAACAGACAATGGAGCGAACTTGAACAATCACCTGATGAAGGACATCTATGAACGATTCTGTATAACTCATCAGAATTCGACTACATACAAGCCACATATGAATGGAGCCATAGAGGAAGCAAACAAGAACATCAAGAGAATATTAAGGTAAATGACCAACAACTACAAATGTTGGCATGAAAAGCTGCCTTACGCATTGCTAGGATACCGAACAATCACTCACATCTCAATTGGAACAACCCCATACTTACTTATCTATGACACTGAAGTAGTGATACTAGTGAGGTAGAGATACCCTCACTTAGAATCATTCAAGAAGCAGAACTGGACAACACAGAGTGGGTCCGAAATAGATATGCGCAACTAGCTCTAATCGATGAGGAAAATATGGTTGACGTATATCACAATCAACTTTATTAACAGAGGATGGCACACGCCTTCAACAAGCTGGTAATATCCTGGATCTTCCAAGTAGGACAACTGGTACTCAAGCGTGTGTTTCCATAACAAGACGATTACAAGGGAAAGTTTGCACCTAATTCACAAGGGCTTTACATGGTGCACAAGGTATTGTCATGAGGAGCTGTCATCCTCGCAGAAATGAATGGCCAAGAGTGGCCCAAATCAATCAACTTAGACGCAATCAAGTGATACTACGCCTGAAGACACACTTCTCAGTTGTAATTGATTTTACTTATAATCGTATTTTCTTTACTTGTAATTGTATTTTTTTGCTTGTAATTGCAGTAGAAAACCAAAATACCCTTTGTAACGAACTACGCGAGGATCTGATTCCTAAAAAAGGGATACATAGGCATCCATTTCGGACTCGATCGCATTATTATCAAACCCTATCTTCCTAGTAATGAACTAAGTGAGGACATGAATCCTAAAATGTGATACATAGGCGTCCATTATGGACTCAGTCGCTTTATTAGCAAAATCCATATTACTTTGTAATAGGAACTACGCAATGACCTGATTACCAAAGAGGGTAACGTAGGCGTTCTTCGATCTCGGCTGCATTGTTACAAAAATCAACCATGTTTATTTTAAACTATGTTTCGACCTGATTCCCGATATGGTTATATATAGGCGCTCTTCGAGCTCAGTCACACCAAACAAAAAAAGCAAAAAAACTTCTAGGAAGCCTCAAAGACATCAAGAATTTGAAAGATCGCCTCACAAAATGTAAACTGGGGCATAATTTTTGAGAAGATCTCTAAAATTACATCAACAATCCGATTCAAAAGATCAGCCGGTCCTGTAACATCCAGTACTTTCGAGCCATGGTTGGATTCGCTAGGCGTATGTAAATAGACCCGATCCTTAGAGGATTTATGTCATATTTATGTACGCAAATAAGGAGTTTATTATATAAAAGGATGCGGTCCCGAAATAATTGAGGACTTAACAAGTATGACCGCAATGGTTTGAAATAATATTTTGTATGTACCAAAAGAGGTTATGGACTAGAGCTATATCACACGATTGTGATAATGAGTCTATGAAGTGTGCTAAAGGTGATTTAATATTTAAGTGAATTGAGATCAAGGAATTTATTATGTGTGTAATTGTTTAAATGGGGGATTGTTGTGGAAGATCAGGAATTAAATATGTGATTAAGTGGATAAGTGAGTAATGGAGGAAATACACGTGGAAGATTTTTGACACGCTATGTGATGACTAATGGTTACATTTATTCTACGTGGAGTGTATTGAGATGAGACTTAATTAAATTAATAAGGAGGGGATCATGGTCATGTGCAATGGTTGGCCACTTATTTAGTTTGGTGCTATTTATATTTTTACAAAGAGATAGTGGGATTCATATTCAAGAACCATCAAACCAACAATATAAAATAGAGGCAACAACTTTTTCAAGTCTTAGGCAGCATCTACATATATAAATATATGCACTCGTGTTGCCGGAAGAAAATACAAAGAACAATGTACAGATTTCGCTCACCAGTTCAATCTTGTTGTTCCGTTTTGTCGTGTGTTGAATATGGGCTTTCTCTGAAGAAAAATAAGGTAGAAGAAGAGTAGTTCATGGAATATGAGGTGCTAGACGAGTTGTATGAATTGTGTTGTTATGCGACTCTACATATGTATGTTAAGGAAAATTATTTCTTCTTTTGACATGTTCTAAGTACGAAACGTAAACGTAATATCGTCCCGTAAATGATTCTACTCTTAGTAGTTAAGGATGTTCATGTTATTCATTCCTATTATCAAAGCATGTCTAAATATGTTCCTAAATTCCTATTGAGGTATATGGGAAAGATGTTAGTATTCATAATGTTAATCGGAGGTGAAGCAACATTACATCACTCCGATAAACTTATAGTGTCATATTATCATATCATTCATGTACATATTTTGACCTCCAAGGAGTTATATACTCTACTATATGTATGCATTATATATATGTATGGGATATGGGAAAAAGGATACGACATTACATATGCACACCACCTGCAACTGGTACAGATATACACGATGATGATTATGCCCACAGAGGCCGATATGAAATGATGGGATGCCCAGAGAGGCTTGATGGCGTTATATAAGCATATGTGCATGACCACATTGTGCATGGAAATTAGGCATTCTATGTAGACATGATAATTATGCATATTATGGCCCTTAGAGACATTCTGCACATGCATGGTACTTAGGCATATTATGGCCCTCAGAGGATTTATCTACTGGTTGTTTGTTTGTTGTCTCACTTCCAGGTCTCTATTATGCTATTTTTCATGTCTAACATACTCGATACATTATTCGTACTGACGTCCCTTTTGTCGGCGGACACTGCGTTTCATGCCTGCAGGTTAGGTAAACAGGGTGACGGTCCGCACTAGTAGGTTGCTGGTTCAGCTGATATTGGAGCACTCTATTTGTTCCAAAGTTGCAGTCTAGTCATGGTACGATATTTTAGATATGCATAGGGGTATGGCGGGGCCCTGTCCCAATATTATGATGTTACGTACTCTTTTGAGGCTTGTAAACAGATGTCTTGTGTATAGTAGTCATGTATGGCCTGGTCGGCCTTGGTATGTATATGTATATAGGTTGGGTCCTTCTAGTTGTAGGATTTTACATAGCTCCTTTCTAGTTTACTATTTTCATGTGTCAGCAGGGTATCTCGTGGCGGCCTCATGGGCCATACGAAATTATGGATATATGCTAAATGTATGATTAGTGGTACTTAGTAGGTAAGGTTCGGGTGCCCGTCATGACCCTCCGGTTTGAGTCATGAAAAACTTGGTATCAAAGTCGGTCAGTCCTAGGGAGTCTACAAGCCGTATCTAGTAGTCTTGTTTATGGGTGTGTTGTGCACCACACTTATAGACAGGAGGCTACATGACATTTAGGATAATTATTGCCTTCCTTCTTGATCTAGAATCGTGCTATAGAGCTGAGTTGTAAGAATTCTCTTTATAAATCTTATCGTGTTTAGGATTACAACAATGCCTTTTTCCAATAGGGCTATGACTAGTAGGGAAATTGTGGTTGGATTGAGTGTAAATACGAGTAGTATGCTCTCTATTGAGACAGATCCGTCAGATAATATGAGTAAGTTGCCTTTCCAAACATGAATTCACCCTAGAGCATCCGATGGAGATAGGCCCTTGAAGGGTCAGGGAGCTCATAACCTAAGGAGTTTATTGGTCAATGATCACCGATATTTAAAGGGTTCGAAGATGCCAATATCTTAGGGTCAAAGTTATGAAGGTCGAATGAGACCGCCCCGATCATCTTGTAGTCAGTATGGGAGAGCGCATGCTAGATTATACCGCAAAGGTACATGGGGTTGGTTTAGTGTGGCAGTCATGGCTACAACGTTCCGAAGCGTCCCAAGTTGATGCGCAAAGGTAAGGATAAGATGATTATGAGCTGTACATATGAAAAGCAGAAGACATCATTGGAAGGTTTAGTAGGTTATGAAAATCTACACGTTTTATAGCGACTCATGCTGATTAGAATGAGAGAATATGTTATGTATGTGCGACCTACATTATACTATCTTACCCATAATAGATTGGGAATTGTCCCACGACATCATTAATGAGAATGGATTGCCCCAACCGAATCGTGTGAAGAGTGACTATCAATAAATTTAAGAAGATCACGTAAAGTGATGTACCCAAAATAGTGAGCCCAAGCCATATATAAAAATCGAGTTACCCACATTAGTGGAAGGGGACATAAACCTCTCGTTCGTGCGTAAAGGGCCATACCACATATTATTAAGAATTACATGTATCAATGTTGGTAAGCTAAGGCATGCTATAGGTATTGCACTGGTAAGGTCTTCGACTTCATTGTGCAGCATATTACAATTCTAAATAACCTCTGGATAACAATAGCTTGTTAGGGGCAATAAAGGACAAAAACTATGGAATAATCAAAGAATGGTCGTAAGGAATATGAAAACAATTAATAAGTATGAATGGAATGGTATGATCAACTATCAAAGCAGAAATATTTTTCGACGAATAAAAGGAAGGATTACGACAAGAAAGATAAAGGTGAATGAGATTATAGTTATGTAGGTTTCACAAAGGTATGATTACTCCAGAATAGCGTAAGGACCAATGGTGGAGGAGGGACAATAAGAACTATTCGGCCAAATGTGACGAACCTCGATGTTCAGGAAGATAGTATGAGAAATACTTTGAGATAAGAGACCCCCAAGGCTAAGTGCTTCTCGAAGATAGACTTGCGGTCAGGTTATCATCAGGTGCGGGTAAGGGAGGCAGATATTCCAAAGACATCATTCAGAACCCGATATGGACATTATGAGTTTAGGGTGATGTCTTTTGGACTGACCAATGCTCCAGCAGTGTTTATGGATTTGATGAACCAGGTATTCAGGCCGTTCTTAGACATGTTCGTCATTGTATTCATTGATGATATCCTGGTTTATTCCCGTTTAGAGCAGGAGCATGCAGACCATTTGAGGACGGTACTTAGGGTCCTCCAGCACCAGCAGTTGTATGCCAAGTTTTCCAAGTGTGAGTTCTGGTTGACTTCAGTGGCATTCTTGGGGCATATTATCGGGGCTGATGGTATTTGGGTGGATACACAGAAGATGAATGAAGACTTGGCCTAGACCTACGACACCTACTGAGGCACGCAATTTTCTAGGGCTAGCAAGGTATTACAGGAGGTTTATGGAGAAGTTTGCCTCGATCTCAGCGCCTTTGACTAGGCTAACTCAGAAGGCAGCTAAGTTTCAGTGGACGGATGCTTGTGAGCACAGTTTCCAGTTGTTGAAGAACAAGTTGACAACGGCTCCAGTTCTGACTCTTCCTGATGGACCGGATGGTTATGTCATTTATTGTGATGCTTCAGGCATTGGGCTAGGTTATGTGTTGATGCAGCATGGCAAAGTTATAGCTTATGCCTCCCGATAGCTCAGAAAGCATGAAAAGAATTATTCCACTCATGATTTGGAGCTAGCAGCGGTGATTCATGCCTTGAAGATTTGGAGACATTATTTGTATGGGATTCATGTTGATATTTATACGGATCACAAGAGTCTCCAATATATCTTTAAGAAGAAGGAGTTGAACCTACGACAGAGGCGGTGGCTAGAGTTGCTAAAGGACTATGATATTGATATCTTGTACCACCCGGGAAAAGCCAATGTTGTGGCAGATGCTCTTAGCCGTAGATCCATGGGTAGATTGACGGATGTGCAGCCAGACAGAAGGAAGATGGTTCGTGAGATACATAGGCTAGCGAGTCTTGGAGTCCGGTTGGCGGAATCGGGAGATAGCGGGGTTCTTATTCGGGATGTTGCTGAGTCCTCTATCGTGGAAGAGGTAAAGCAACGTCAGTATGAGGATCCTGTTCTGGCCCGGTATAGAGATGAAGCTCTCCGAAAGGGAAAGACTTTATTTGAGGTTACACACGATGATGTCGAGGTATGAGGGCAGATTATGTGTACTTGACGTTGCAGGGCTATGACAGCAGGTTATGGGAGAGGCACACAATGCTCGTTATTCCATTCACCCAGGGTTGATGAAGATGTACCATGACCTTAGATGCTTGTATTGGTGGGATGGCATGAAAAGAGACATCGCAGAATTTGTTGCCCAGTGCCCGAATTGTCAACAGGTTAAGGTTGAACATCAGAAGCCTGGTGGATTATTACAGGAGATTGAGATCCCGACTTGGAAGTGGGAAGTGATCAATATGGACTTCATTGCAGGCTTACCTTGCACTCAGCGGAAGTGTGATTCCATATAGGTTATCGTAGATAGGCTGACGAAATCAACCCATTTTCTTCCAGTTAGGACTACTTACTCAGCTGAAGACTATGCTAGGCTGTACATCAGGGAGATAGTGAGACTGCACGGGGTTCCCACATTTATTATATCAGACCGAAGAGCTCAGTTTACAGCTAACTTCTGGAGATCATTCCAGAAGGGATTGGGGACACAGGTGAGTCTCAGCACAACATTTCACCCTCAGAAGGATGGGCAGGCAGAGCGTACTATCCAGACATTAGAGGATATCTTTGAGGGCCTGTATTATTGACTCTAGAGGTAGTTGGGATGACCATTTACCACTCATTGAGTTTGCTTATAACAATAGCTACCATTCTAGCATCCAGATGGCACCGTATGAGGCTTTATATGGGAGGAAGTGCAGGTCACCTATTGGTTGGTTTGATGTAGGTGAGACTAAGTTGATCGGCCCAGACATGGTTCAGCAAGCTGTTGATAAGGTGAAACTCATTCAGGAGAGGTTATTAGCGACACGCAGTCGACGAAGTCATATGTCGATAATCGACGTCGACACTTAGAGTTTTAGGTTGATGATTGGGTGTTCCTAAAGGTGTCACCCATGAAGGGTGTGATGAGGTTTGAAAAGAAATGGAAGCTTAGCCCAAGGTACATCGGGCCTTACCAGATCATTCGTAGGATAGGCAAGGTTACCTATGAGTTGGATCTACCGCCCGATTTGGAAGCAATACATCCGTCTTCCATGTATCTATGCTACGTAAGTGTATTGGTGATCCTTCCGCAGTCTTCCCGTAGATAACGTCCGGATGACGACAGAGGAGCTGTCCCATGAGGAAAGCCTCGTAGCTATACTTGATCGCCGGAGTCGGGAGATTACGGATGAAGGATGTGGCTTTCGTCAAGGTATTGTGGAGGAACCACAATAGGGAGGAAATGACTTGGGGAGCGAGAGGATGAGATGAAGAAGAGGTATCCTCAATTGTTCCCCGTGCCTCCAGGTAATGTAATTTAACTCCTTATTGATTCTGGTAATTGGGAATTGTATATGAGTGATATATTGTGGCCTTGTGTGGCCCCTGTTGGTTTGCTGAATATAAGTGGATAGACATAGTTATAAAAGAGACTCTGCCGAAATTTTTCTAGCATAAGACTTATTATGAACATTCGAGGACGAATGTTTCTGAGGGGGGAAGAATGTTACACATCATAAGATTAAGACGATAATTAAGAACGTCATTAAGGAAGTAAGATTCGGATATTGAATATAAGGAACACTTACATATGTTAATACGGGAAATTAGTGTATAAACGGATGTTATCCCGGAATAGTTTTTCTTTAGTGCTATACATGTGACGACGAGAATTAATCCTAGGAGTTGAATGTATTCCAATGGAGTTATGGAATAGTATTGTATTATAAAATTATGACATTGAGGATACGAGGCTTTATGAAATTCTCGGGAATTAAAAGAGGTAGGTTTAAGATTTATTAATTGAAGAACTTGGGGGGCCAAAGTGTAATATTAAAAATTCAGATTTTTTTATAACCTACACTCTTCATCTTTCATCTTCTTCATTCCAAACTTAACACAAACTCTCCTCTCCTCCCCATACCCTAGCCGAGAACCCCCCAATCCCATAGCCAAATTTGAGGTTTTTATCTTCTCTTTCTAGACTACATTTTTGACCAAAAATTAGATGCAAAACAACATCAAAAACAAGTGGCAAAACAGCCAATCTTTGGGCCGAGATTATGCCCAGAAATTTCGAATTTTTGGGATGAATTTTTGGAAGAAAAACGTGTAGGGATGATGGCTTAACATTGTAGAACACTTGCATGTCAATTGGAGTTGAAGAAGTGAACAAAAAAAGGGAAAAAATTACAAAACAGTGGGTGATTTTCGGACAAGCAGTGGACAGAAAATTGTGGACTGTTTTGGACGAATTTGAGGTATAAAATTCTTCTTTCTATGATATAATTAGAATGCATGTTGTTAGAATTAAGGTAATGAATTTGTGTTAAGGAGAAATTGGAATTTAAGCGTTGCATGTGACAATTTTGGGCTAGTTGCCAATTTGGGACAGATTTTGGTGTTATTGAATTCGTTGGTTATTGTTGTTATTATTGTCACTAATTGCATGATGAAATTGAAAGAAACATTGTTATTTAGTTGGAATTAGTTATATGGAAGTATTGAAATACGAAATTGGATTTTAGGAGTTAAGATAAGAGTTATGGAATTATGACATGTTGTGGCCAAGAACTTGCATGAAATTATTGCACATGTTGTGATGTATATGGACTGTTTTAGGGACTGTTTTGTGGTGTTATAATGCTGAAACTTTAGTCACCATTATACATGTTTAAGTGTGGTAATTGCAAATGTAAGTCCTAAAGGAATAAGGGTGTAGAAAGGTGTAGAAAGGCTTCACATTCTACCCTCGTTGTTGTTGGAACATGGACTATTTTGTGGGCTGTTTTTAATGTGGATTAAGAGGCTAAATTTACATGAGAAGTGGGTGTGTGAATCCCCTTTGTTACTGTTTTGGTTGTGCCCTTAATCGGTGCTTGGTTATTGATGTTATTAGCCTCGTTTGGAAGTTGTGGAAACATGTATAAACAGGGGAAGTGCTGCCCGAATTTTTATAGAATAAGAAGTTATTATTCGATATAAGGTGTGCTAGTAATCATAGAATTAACGAACGTATTACCATTATTATAGGTTGAAGTTCTATAACGAGGCATATTCTAATATTGGGTGGATTAGTTCGTCTAAAAGGTATGTGACACCCTTACTTCTTTCTTTTGGCATGATTTAATGAAAGTACGGCGGACGTACTTGATTCTTATACAGTTTAATTCCTAAAGAGGATTGTTATGAGAAGTGCCTATGATTTTTCAGCAAAGAGTTTATTATGACACTATTATAATGATTTTATTGAGAGTCAAATGAAAATTTTTACTTGCATATGGTTACTCATGATATCTACTCATGCTAAGTGTTACTACTTCACCTCACCGAGTCCCGGCCGGGTTATGTTCGTGCACAACCTTGCATTTTTTTTCACCGAGACCCTCACTAGAGGGCCGGGTTACGTAGGATGGATCCATAGATGATATATGACTTTACCGAGTCCCCGCATGAGTCGGGTTATGATATGACTTTATCGAGTCCCGCATGGGCCGGATTACGATATGACTTCACCGAGTCCTAATATGGGCCGGGTTATGATATGATTCCACCGAGTCCCGCATTAGTGGGTGGGTTACGTTACAAGTATATATATGTATATGGACAGGCATTCATGTTTTCTTGACTTGACTCTCATTTTTATAAGGCACAACCGACTTTTATGGTTTATGGCACAGTTGGATTTGGATCCCGATTTTTTATAATAATCTCCGTTTTCTCGTTGGCTACTTATGATCTCTTTTACGGCTTCATGTTTTACATACTCGGTACATTATTTCGCATCGACCCCCTTTCCTGGGGCTGCGTTTCATGCCCGCAGTACATGTTTTCGTTTGGTGAACCTTAGGCCTAGGTTCCTACTCAAGAGTTGGAAAGCTCCTTTGATTCGAGCTTTATCATTTTGGGTATAGAACCCTATTATTTTGACTTTTGTATATTTAGGGGCACGACGGGGCCCCGTCCCGTCATATGTCGTTTTCCTTCTTGTAGTGGTCCGTAGACCGTTGTGGGTTGCACTTTGGTGTAAGGGTCGAAATCTGTTTCGGTTAGCCATATTATTTTACACTATGTTGGGGGTGTTCCCGTGTATATGTGATATTATCTGTTGGCAGGCTTGTCGGCTTGCCTGTTATATTATCTGTTGGCATCCTTGTTGGCTTGCCTGTTATATTGTGTTGGCTAGTTGTGACTCCTCAGGAGGCAGGTACATTCGGGGGTAAAGGCAGCCTTGTCGGCTTGCCTACCCTGACATATGTTGTTATTGCGCGTTATGCGCGCGCATTTCGATCGATTAAGTGTTAGTTGGATTATGTGTGACAGGTTAGTATAATGACGTCATTAGGGCGGTTAGTCGCGGCCCGTCGGGTCGGGTCATGACAAAAGTGGTATCAGAGCAGTTAGTCCTCAGAATATCTACAGACCGTGTCTAGTAGAGTCTTGCGTATGGGTATGTTGTGCACCATACTTATACGCAGGAGGCTACAGGGCATTTAGGATTGATTTCTATTCTTTCATCTCTTAGATCGTGCAATAGAGCTATGTTAGTAGGATAATCCCTTTCTGACAACTTACTATGTTTACAACTATGCCTTCGAAGAAGGCGACAGCGGCCCAGAAGGGCAGGTCTACAACGGGGGATACCAGCCGGATTTAGAGAGTTACTAGGTCCCGTACCCAGTCTATGCTGGAGACTGTGCCCCAGTCGATGAGCTCTGCTTCGTCGCCACCACCAGAGGCTCCAGTTCAGGGGGCAACATCACCAGTTTCCGAGGCCCCAACACCTGAGCCTCCAGCTTCTCACCTGGGGGCAGAGAACAGAGCCATGAGAGATGTGGTGCAGCTACTGACTAGGTTAGTGGCAGGGCACACTTATAGAAAGGGACCAGGAGTTGGCCCCAGAGCAGATAGTTTGAGGGTCCGTGATTTCTTGAGCTGTAGTCCACCAGAGTTTTTTGGGTCAAGGCTCGAGAATGACCTGCATGAGTTTATCCGACAGATGCAGCGTACCTTGAGGGTAATTAGGGCTTCTGAGACTGAGTCTGTGGAGTTGGATTCGTATAGGATGCGGGATATAGCTACAAACTGGTATGAGTCTTGGGAGTTGTCCAGGAGAGAGGATGTTCCTCCAGCTACATGGGATGAGTTTACAGAGGCCTTCCTTGGTCACTTATTGCCTCCATAGATGAGGAGAGCTAGAGTGGACAGATTCTTACAGTTGAGGCCGAGTGGCAGGACCATTCGTGAGTATAGCCTGGAGTTTGATTCATTGGCCAGATACACACCCACATTTGTAGCAGATATGGCAGACAGGGTGCATCGCTTTGTGATGGGGCTGGACCATTATCTGATCGATGGTTGTATGGCGGTGGCTCTTCAGTCGGGTATGGATATTGCTCGTATCCAGGCATACGCACAAGGGGTTGAGGACCGAAATAGAGGGCGATAGCCAAACAGAGGTCCTGACGGGAACCAGCATAAGAGGGCTAGGTCGGCAGCTTATTCCGGTGAGTCTCGAGGCAGACAGTTCCAGCAGCAGGTCAGGTATTCATCTCAGCCAGCACAGAGTGCTCCTCTACAGTCTACGGGCAGAAGGTTCGACCTTCCCTGGTATTCAGGAGCCGGCCAGAGCTTCAGGGCTTCGGGTTCTCAGCGGAATAGGGGCTCTAGTCAGTTGAGACCACCTTATCCTCGGTGCTCTCACTGTGGTAAGTTTCATATTGGGGAATGCCGTTCGACCACAGGTGCTTGCTTCTCTTACGGCTGTCAGGGCCATATGATGAGAGAGTGTCCCAACATAGGTGGTACAGGTGGGATGGCTCAGCCTACGGGGTCGGGTGCTGGTTCATCGTCATCTATAGCTATGCGCCCCATAGGGTGGGGTATTCAGACGCCAGCAGGCCATGGCAGAGTTTCTAGTTCTGGCGGTCCTACGAACCGCATAAATTCTTTGGCCAGTAGACGTGATTAAGAGGCGTCACCAGATGTTGTTACAGGTATACTATCGGTCTTTTTCTGTAATGTATATGCTTTGATAGATCCAGGTTCCACCTTGTCCTACATATCCCCTCTTGTTGCTAATAGAATAGGGATAGAATCTGAGCCGATAGAACCATTCGAGGTAGCTACACCGGTAGGAGATTCGGTTATAGCTGAGCGTGTGTATAAAAATTGTTCGGTGGTGATATATAGCCGTCATACCTTAGCAGATTTGATGAAGTTGGATATGGCCGACTTTGATGTCATTATGGGCATGGATTGGTTGGCTTCTTATTTTGCCAACGTTGATTGTAGAGAGAAGTTGGTTCGATTTTAGTTCCCAAGCGAGCCAGTTATAGAATGGAAAGGGAATGCAGCATCGCCGAGGGGTAAGTTTATTTCATACCTCAAGGCAAGGAAGATGGTCAGAAAAGGTTGTATCTATCATTTGGTTCGGGTGCATGATACAGAAGCGGAGGTACCGCTCTTCATCGTTCCGGTAGTTAGTGAGTTTCTGGATGTATTCCCGGATGATCTTCCAGGTCTCCCTCCAGAGCGGGAGATAGATTTCAAGTATAGATGTATTGCCAGGTATCCAACCTATATCCATTCCTCCTTATAGAATGGCACCTGCAGAGCTGAAGGAGTTGAAGGAGCAACTGAGAGACTTGTTGGAGAAAGGCTTTATTAGGCCAAGTACATCTCCATAGGGAGCACCAGTGTTATTTGTGAGGAAGAAAGATGGATCGCTGCGGATGTGTATGGATTATAGGCAGCTGAACAAGGTAACCATCAAGAACAGGTACCCCCTTCCCAGGATTGATGATTTATTTGACCAGTTGCAGGGTGCTAAGTGCTTCTCGAAGATAGACTTGCGGTCAGGTTATCATCAGGTGCGGGTAAGGGAGGCAGATATTCCAAAGACAGCATTCAGAACCCGATATGGACATTATGAGTTTAGGGTGATGTCTTTTGGACTGACCAATGCTCCAGCAGTGTTTATGGATTTGATGAACCGGGTATTCAGGCCGTTCTTAGACATGTTCGTCATTGTATTCATTGATGATATCCTGGTTTATTCCCGTTCAGAGCAGGAGCATGCAGACCATTTGAGGACGGTACTTAGGGTCCTCCAGCACCAAAGCAGTTGTATGCCAAGTTTTCCAAGTGTGAGTTCTGGTTGACTTCGGTGGCATTCTTGGGGCATATTATCGGGGCTGATGGTATTTGGGTGGATACACAGAAGATGAATGAAGACTTGGCCTAGACCTACGACACCTACTGAGGCACGCAATTTTCTAGGGCTAGCAAGGTATTACAGGAGGTTTATGGAGAAGTTTGCCTCGATCTCAGCGCCTTTGACTAGGCTAACTCAGAAGGCAGCTAAGTTTCAGTGGACGGATGCTTGTGAGCACAGTTTCCAGTTGTTGAAGAACAAGTTGACAACGGCTCCAGTTCTGACTCTTCCTGATGGACCGGATGGTTATGTCATTTATTGTGATGCTTCAGGCATTGGGCTAGGTTATGTGTTGATGCAGCATGGCAAAGTTATAGCTTATGCCTCCCGATAGCTCAGAAAGCATGAAAAGAATTATTCCACTCATGATTTGGAGCTAGCAGCGGTGATTCATGCCTTGAAGATTTGGAGACATTATTTGTATGGGATTCATGTTGATATTTATACGGATCACAAGAGTCTCCAATATATCTTTAAGAAGAAGGAGTTGAACCTACGACAGAGGCGGTGGCTAGAGTTGCTAAAGGACTATGATATTGATATCTTGTACCACCCGGGAAAAGCCAATGTTGTGGCAGATGCTCTTAGCCGTAGATCCATGGGTAGATTGACGGATGTGCAGCCAGACAGAAGGAAGATGGTTCGTGAGATACATAGGCTAGCGAGTCTTGGAGTCCGGTTGGCGGAATCGGGAGATAGCGGGGTTCTTATTCGGGATGTTGCTGAGTCCTCTATCGTGGAAGAGGTAAAGCAACGTCAGTATGAGGATCCTGTTCTGGCCCGGTATAGAGATGAAGCTCTCCGAAAGGGAAAGACTTTATTTGAGGTTACACCTGATGATGTGCTGAGGTATGAGGGCAGATTATGTGTACTTGACGTTGCAGGGCTATGACAGCAGGTTATGGGAGAGGCACACAATGCTCGTTATTCCATTCACCCAGGGTTGATGAAGATGTACCATGACCTTAGATGCTTGTATTGGTGGGATGGCATGAAAAGAGACATCGCAGAATTTGTTGCCCAGTGCCCGAATTGTCAACAGGTTAAGGTTGAACATCAGAAGCCTGGTGGATTATTACAGGAGATTGAGATCCCGACTTGGAAGTGGGAAGTGATCAATATGGACTTCATTGCAGGCTTACCTTGCACTCAGCGGAAGTGTGATTCCATATAGGTTATCGTAGATAGGCTGACGAAATCAACCCATTTTCTTCCAGTTAGGACTACTTACTCAGCTGAAGACTATGCTAGGCTGTACATCAGGGAGATAGTGAGACTGCACGGGGTTCCCACATTTATTATATCAGACCGAAGAGCTCAGTTTACAGCTAACTTCTGGAGATCATTCCAGAAGGGATTGGGGACACAGGTGAGTCTCAGCACAACATTTCACCCTCAGAAGGATGGGCAGGCAGAGCGTACTATCCAGACATTAGAGGATATGCTGAGGGCCTGTATTATTGACTCTAGAGGTAGTTGGGATGACCATTTACCACTCATTGAGTTTGCTTATAACAATAGCTACCATTCTAGCATCCAGATGGCACCGTATGAGGCTTTATATGGGAGGAAGTGCAGGTCACCTATTGGTTGGTTTGATGTAGGTGAGACTAAGTTGATCGGCCCAGACATGGTTCAGCAAGCTGTTGATAAGGTGAAACTCATTCAGGAGAGGTTATTAGCAGCACAGAGTCGACAGAAGTCATATGCTGATAATCGACGTCGACACTTAGAGTTTTAGGTTGATGATTGGGTGTTCCTAAAGGTGTCACCCATGAAGGGTGTGATGAGGTTTGAAAAGAAATGGAAGCTTAGCCCAAGGTACATCGGGCCTTACCAGATCATTCGTAGGATAGGCAAGGTTACCTATGAGTTGGATCTACCGCCTGATTTGGAAGCAATACATCCAGTCTTCCATGTATCTATGCTACGTAAGTGTATTGGTGATCCTTCCAGAGTCTTCCCAGTAGATAACGTCCGGATGACAGAGGAGCTGTCCCATGAGGAAAGCCTCGTAGCTATACTTGATCGCCAGGTCAGGAGATTACGGATGAAGGATGTGGCTTTCGTCAAGGTATTGTGGAGGAACCACAATAGGGAGGAAATGACTTGGGAGGCAGAGGATGAGATGAAGAAGAGGTATCCTCAATTGTTCCCTGTGCCTCCAGGTAATGTAATTTAACTCCTTATTGATTCTGGTAATTGGGAATTGTATATGAGTGATATATTGTGGCCTTGTGTGGCCCCTGTTGGTTTGCTGAATATAAGTGGATAGACATAGTTATAAAAGAGACTCTGCCGAAATTTTTCTAGCATAAGACTTATTATGAACATTCGAGGACGAATGTTTCTGAGGGGGGAAGAATGTTACACATCATAAGATTAAGACGATAATTAAGAACGTCATTAAGGAAGTAAGATTCGGATATTGAATATAAGGAACACTTACATATGTTAATACGGGAAATTAGTGTATAAACGGATGTTATCCCGGAATAGTTTTTCTTTAGTGCTATACATGTGACGACGAGAATTAATCCTAGGAGTTGAATGTATTCCAATGGAGTTATGGAATAGTATTGTATTATAAAATTATGACATTGAGGATACGAGGCTTTATGAAATTCTCGGGAATTAAAAGAGGTAGGTTTAAGATTTATTAATTGAAGAACTTGGGGGGCCAAAGTGTAATATTAAAAATTCAGATTTTTTTATAACCTACACTCTTCATCTTTCATCTTCTTCATTCCAAACTTAACACAAACTCTCCTCTCCTCCCCATACCCTAGCCGAGAACCCCCCAATCCCATAGCCAAATTTGAGGTTTTTATCTTCTCTTTCTAGACTACATTTTTGACCAAAAATTAGATGCAAAACAACATCAAAAACAGTGGCAAAACAGCCAATGCTGGGCCGAGATTATGCCCAGAAATTTCGAATTTTTGGGATGAATTTTTGGAAGAAAAACGTGTAGGGATGATGGCTTAACATTGTAGAACACTTGCATGTCAATTGGAGTTGAAGAAGTGAACAAAAAAAGGGAAAAAATTACAAAACAGTGGGTGATTTTCGGACAAGCAGTGGACAGAAAATTGTGGACTGTTTTGGACGAATTTGAGGTATAAAATTCTTCTTTCTATGATATAATTAGAATGCATGTTGTTAGAATTAAGGTAATGAATTTGTGTTAAGGAGAAATTGGAATTTAAGCGTTGCATGTGACAATTTTGGGCTAGTTGCCAATTTGGGACAGATTTTGGTGTTATTGAATTCGTTGGTTATTGTTGTTATTATTGTCACTAATTGCATGATGAAATTGAAAGAAACATTGTTATTTAGTTGGAATTAGTTATATGGAAGTATTGAAATACGAAATTGGATTTTAGGAGTTAAGATAAGAGTTATGGAATTATGACATGTTGTGGCCAAGAACTTGCATGAAATTATTGCACATGTTGTGATGTATATGGACTGTTTTAGGGACTGTTTTGTGGTGTTATAATGCTGAAACTTTAGTCACCATTATACATGTTTAAGTGTGGTAATTGCAAATGTAAGTCCTAAAGGAATAAGGGTGTAGAAAGGTGTAGAAAGGCTTCACATTCTACCCTCGTTGTTGTTGGAACATGGACTATTTTGTGGGCTGTTTTTAATGTGGATTAAGAGGCTAAATTTACATGAGAAGTGGGTGTGTGAATCCCCTTTGTTACTGTTTTGGTTGTGCCCTTAATCGGTGCTTGGTTATTGATGTTATTAGCCTCGTTTGGAAGTTGTGGAAACATGTATAAACAGGGGAAGTGCTGCCCGAATTTTTATAGAATAAGAAGTTATTATTCGATATAAGGTGTGCTAGTAATCATAGAATTAACGAACGTATTACCATTATTATAGGTTGAAGTTCTATAACGAGGCATATTCTAATATTGGGTGGATTAGTTCGTCTAAAAGGTATGTGACACCCTTACTTCTTTCTTTTGGCATGATTTAATGAAAGTACGGCGGACGTACTTGATTCTTATACAGTTTAATTCCTAAAGAGGATTGTTATGAGAAGTGCCTATGATTTTTCAGCAAAGAGTTTATTATGACACTATTATAATGATTTTATTGAGAGTCAAATGAAAATTTTTACTTGCATATGGTTACTCATGATATCTACTCATGCTAAGTGTTACTACTTCACCTCACCGAGTCCCGGGCCGGGTTATGTTCGTGCACAACCTTGCATTTTTTTCACCGAGACCCTCACTAGAGGGCCGGGTTACGTAGGATGGATCCATAGATGATATATGACTTTACCGAGTCCCAGCATGAGTCGGGTTATGATATGACTTTATCGAGTCCCAGCATGGGCCGGATTACGATATGACTTCACCGAGTCCTAATATGGGCCGGGTTATGATATGATTCCACCGAGTCCCGCATTAGTGGGCTGGGTTACGTTACAAGTATATATATGTATATGGACAGGCATTCATGTTTTCTTGACTTGACTCTCATTTTTATAAGGCACAACTGACTTTTATGGTTTATGGCACAGTTGGATTTGGATCCTGATTTTTTATAATAATCTCCTGTTTTCTGTTGGCTACTTATGATCTCTTTTACAGCTTCATGTTTTACATACTCAGTACATTATTTCGTACTGACCCCCTTTCCTCGGGGGGCTGCGTTTCATGCCCGCAGGTACATGTTTTCAGTTTGGTGAACCTTAGGCCTAGGTTCCTACTCAGCAGGTTGGAAAGCTCCTTTGATTCAGAGCTTTATCATTTTGGGTATAGAACCCTATTATTTTGACTTTTGTATATTTAGGGGCACGACGGGGCCCTGTCCCGTCATATGTCGTTTTCCTTCTTGTAGTGGTCTGTAGACCGTTGTGGGTTGCACTGGTGTAAGGGTCAGAAATCTGTTTCGGTTAGCCATATTATTTTACACTATGTTGGGGGTGTTCCCGTGTATATGTGATATTATCTGTTGGCAGGCTTGTCGGCTTGCCTGTTATATTATCTGTTGGCATCCTTGTTGGCTTGCCTGTTATATTGTGTTGGCTAGTTGTGACTCCTCAGGAGGCAGGTACATTCGGGGGTAAAGGCAGCCTTGTCGGCTTGCCTACCCTGACATATGTTGTTATTGCAGCGTTATGCTGCCGGATTTCAGACTCATTAAGTGTTAGTTGGATTATGTGTGATAGGTTAGTATAATGACGTCATTAGGGCGGTTAGGGTCGTGACACTTTCTTTTCCATTAAACCTTTTAACAAAGGCTATCATATTTAGTACGTAACTTGCAGATTTGTCAATCTTGGAAAGGTAATAGGAATTTCTTCACATGATAGGTCCTTTGTACACTTATACATCTTCAATGGGTATGACCGAGAAATATTTCCTCTACATACCTTCTTATCATTGGAACATAAAAAACTAGGTGGATAAACTTTAACCTTTGAGGCATGTCCAACTTGTAAGCCATTTGTCCTATTCATTGAATTATGTGATACGATACAATATACCGTAGCTAGGGTCAGCTTTTCTTCCCAAATCTTATCACGTCCCTCATAAGAGAACTCCTCAAGAATTATCCAATCACCAACTTGGAACTCTATGTCCATCGTCACACATTTGGATACAACTTTCTGTTGACTCTGAGCCATTCATGTTTGTTCTTAAATAACTTCATTCTCTTTATGAATTGGTGCATAAAGTCAGATCCCATTAACTCTGGTTTACTTATCTCTAACCCTTCGATATGAGTTCTACATCTCCATTCATATAGAGGCTTATATGGTACCATCATGATACTTAGCATGATAACTATCATTTTATAAAAACTTACTAAGAGGTAGGTGGTCATCCCAACTTCCTTTGAAATTTAGTACGCAAGTTCATAGTATGTCCTCGAGCATTTGAATCCTATGCTCGATTTGTCTATTTGTCTGAGGGTAGGGCTAACTAGAGTGCCCAAAACACTTTTTGAAATCATCTTCAGAACCTAGCTGTTAGTTGAGCATCCTTGTTATAGAACTAGAGACGTCATGAAGGTGAACAATTTTCTTAAAGTACAATCTCATGTAGTCCTTTGTCGTATAGGTAGTTTGTAGTAAAAATCTATTTTAATCATTTTTCCATTTTATATCGATTCTCAATGTACTAAGCTAGCTCACCGGGCTTCAGGTGCTCATTCCTTACCTGCTAACTTTTATTTCACTAACTGTAACCTCTATAAGGCTCCTTCTCATAACATTCCGTTGACATGTCCATTTAACATCATGATGCCTCTTAGTAGATCCTCGATGTATACGATAGCGAGAATAATAGACCTTTGTCATAATCTGGCCACGTAGCCCCGCTACATTGGTAATATACAATTGGACCTATCACCTAAGGGTCCCTCTCCCATTAAGCTCGAAGACTGCGATTCTCTTTTACTAAATACCCTTACTTATTTTCCCTAAAAATAGGATCCCTTTCCTGACGTTCCTTATCTTCCAATATGGAGGATGACTCTGCAGAGTCCTAAATCATAAGATCTCCACCATTAGATTTCATTAATCAGACTTCTACTTAGATAACTGATGCATTCCTTGGGTCAACTTCTTTCCTTAGCCTCCATAGTAGTTCAAGCCGCTTATGGTGCATGGCTCTATTGTCAACTTACCTCTGCTTACTATCCGTTGTGCTAGAAACTCTTATGGTTTGTAGTATCTTAATCCTGAAAACTCTAAAAGATAAAGTCATTGAATATGAAGTACATGTGTCATTGCAGTTAACTCCCATTCATGGTCCAAGAAGAACCTTTTCGGTAATTTTCTCATTACTTATAGTTATAACCAACTTTTTTTCCTTGGTCCTTTTTGACACTTGTTCATTCATTTCTCCTCTATCACATTCTCATTCATTCTGAAAAGTTCTGGTATATATATGTAATCTCAAAAATTGCTCCTTATTCCAATATTTGATATTACTACCCTGTAAAGGGTGAGTCATTAATATATTCCCTCATTGGGTATGTAAAGGATCCTGAAGAATTTGATGTTACATGATGTTGTGCTACTAAATCCAAATCCGACCGTTGTACTTATATTAGAACTTCTTTACTTGCCTCATGGCTAAAACTTTCCGTCAATGACGCTTTTGGAAAAAGATTTCCTTGATCTAGTTAAGTTGTAAACCCATTATAGTGTCTACCTCAAAGAACCTTTATTCAACTCAAAATTCTCGTAATCATCTTTATTTATCCATCACCTCATCTTCGTTCTAATATCATTATCTCTTAACATCATCTTTATTTATCCATCAGCTCATTGGCCCCTTTTCAATCCTTTATATGCTTGTATAAAGCTTTACTCACCATCACTAGAGTTTACGTACTTTCTAAGAGTCACAACTACATATGTTGCAGAATCGATGCTTTGCACGTTTAGCTCTAATTCATAGCGTTTCATGATCCAATGACTCATCCTAGTTTCATTGTCTTATCATAATTAGGTCTTCCAACAACCAATTGCTTCAGTCGTCCAACCTTTACATTTCCATTTCGAGTTACCTTGGGAGGGTCTCTTGTATTTAATATACTTCTCATACTTACTTCTTGAACATTGGAAGTATGTCATCTCTAGCCAAAGAGTCCTTACTGTCCCTTCTCTACCATTGGCCCTTACACTATTCCAGAGTAATCACACATTTGAGAAACTTGCACAACTACAATCTCATTCACTCTTATCATTCTTTGTCATAATCCTTCCGCCTCGATACTTCATCATACTATTCCATTCACACTTATTGAATGTTTTCATATATCTGCAATCACCCTTCAGTTGTCCCGAAGTTCACATCATCACTTGCCTCCAAGAAACTATTCTTATTTAACAGATTTTGGAGTTATAACGTGCCACATAATGAATCCTCAAATCTTATTAGTCCAATGCTCATAGCATGCTTTAGCTTACTAACTGATACATCTCTCAACGAAAGGCGATATGGCTTCTTTACGAACGAGCGAGGGTTTTAGGTCACCTCCTATTTTTGGAACACCTCGATCCTTATACTTGACTTGAAGTGGAATTTTCACAAAGCACGTGCATCCAAATTCTTGGAGGTTTGAATAGTCATATCTTTGAAAGAGAGTAAAATGCCCAAAGATAAACGTGTAGAGGAGATCGCTCACCAATAATAGAAGACATCATCTTCTTACTATGATGGGTACGTCTCTTTTTGTGATCTCCTTAAACGCATCAATGATCAATCTTCACATGATTCTATCATGGTAATCAATTCTCATTAGTTACATCCTAGGGTCATCCTCAATACATTCTAGTCAAGACATTCCAATTTGGGCCATACCCTAGAACTCTAATCATACATAATCTGTCATGCAAGTCTAGCCTATTGACCATACAAGTACACCTTATCACTACTTCATAGTCCTCTGTAGTCACCAACTATCCTGGCCTTCTTGGCCCGCTCATTACAATCAGCTGGATCAAACTTATAAACATCGGCGGTCCGTGACCAATTAACTTTCTAAGTTGTGAGCTCCTTAAACCTTAAAGGGGTATATCTTTATCAGATGCTCTAGGATGACGTTGTGCCAGGAAGGCAATCAATTGAGTCAATACCTACACCTCTATCCTTACATCCTTATTAGATGGAGCCGGTAGTAGAACTGATGATACGAGAGCCTCCCTCAGCTCCTCTTGTACTACTGGAGTTGAAGATATCTGGAAAGGCAACTCACTCATATTCTCTAACGAATTTGTCTTAATAGAGGGCGTATTACTCGTATCCCCTATCAACTCATCCTCACTCTACCTTCTAAAAGAATTTATTGCTGTAATCATAAACACGATAAGGGTTATGGAGAGAACTCTTATAACTCAGCTTTATCGCATGATTCTATATCAAGAAGAAAGGTAACCATCATCCTAAATTCCCCGTAGCCTCATGTTTATAAGTATGGTGCACAACACACCCATAAATAAGACTCTACTAAACATGACTTGTAGACTTCCTAGGACAGACCTGCTGTGATACCAAGTTTATCACACCTCAAACCGGAGGGGCACGACCGGCGCTCAGGCCTTATTTTACCGAGCACCAGATACATAATGTATCATACACTTTAACATACAAATGGGCCGTCAAGGCCACCATGATAGACTAAAGTGAGTAAAAAAAAGTAAACAATTGACGATACCAACCTAATGAACATATACATATACATGAAAAGGACCGATAAGGCACATATAGTCCATACATAATATCCCATGCCGGAAAGGCCATACATGACATCTATACATCATGAAAAATGTCTACAAGCCTCTATGAGTAACATCATCATCATAAGGTTAGGACAGGGCCCCGCCATACCCATAATATGTACATAAAAGCATACCAAAACTCAATAGCAACTCCGAAAGAAGATGAGTGCACCAACCCAAGATAAATAGTGAACCTACTGTGGAGGCTCATCAAGTCATCTACTTGAACTTGCGGGCATGAACGCAGCTTCATCAGTAAAGGGACGTCAGTACGAATAATGTACTGAATATGAAAAGCATAAGTAAGACATCAATGTAAAAGAGAGTCAAGAAGGATCAACCTATAACTCGTATTTGCCACTAAGGGCCATGATATGCAATACAATATATACGCCTATATAACGCCGTCATGAATCATGTGCGTGTATAATGACATAAGCCACTGTGGGTGTTACATCCCAATTTTTTCACATCCTAAAGTTTCATTTTGTGTTATTAAAGATAATCCCGGGTTAAGGAAAAACTTTAAGAATGTGAGAAAGGTACATGTATGTATCTCAAGGTTATACAATATTGTATACAAGTCTAGTAAAGGACGAGAGGTTTAGAAGTCAAACAAATAAAAAAGAATAAGTTTTGTCGAAATCTAGAATATTGTTGAACGGACCATACAAATTTTTGGTCAAACTCATGTATACAGATTGAGAACTCAGTGTATAAGAGGATGAAGTCCAAAAATAATTTTAGCACTTAACAAGCGCGTTTATGGTGATTAGTAATAATATTTTGCATGTGCCAAAAGAGGCTATATACTAGTATTACATCACATGATCATGATAATGAGTATATGAAGTATCTTAGAATGAATATTTATTTAAGTTAATTGAGATCAAGAAATTAATTAAGACTATCGGATAAATATTACGTGGACAACAATTTTATTCGTAGATAATGAAGCAAGATATGAAAATGCAAAAGATGCATGTGGAAGTAGAAAAATATTAAGTTACTCATAGTAAATAGATTAGTCAAAGCACATGTTGTGCATGAATGACAAGTGGCAAATTATAAAGTGTCAAGGTGGACATTTATGCTTATTAATGATAAAAACACATGAATTTTATCTCAATTTTGATGATTTTCTCTCAAGGAAAAGATGAATTTACACCACCAACAACATGAGTTAGAACAAAGAAATGAAATTAAGATGTTATTTCTCATATTAGTTAGATGGTTTTCCTTTACGAAACACATTACGTGAAGAACGACGAAGATGTTATCCCCACGTTAGTTTCCTCCGGATGATAGCAAATTGGAGATTTTTTTGAAGTGGAGTAAGGTGGAAGAACAATAGTTCTTAGCATATGAGGTAACAATTCTCCTATCCTGGGTATATTTGAGTTTATCTAAGTAATAGCTAAGTAATTATATGAGAGAGTACGGAATTTATACCAGAAATTATAAAAAAGGGCAGTCCGGTGCACTAACCTCCCGCTATGTGCGGGGTCTGGGAAAGAGCCGGACCACAAGGGTCTGTTGTACACAACCTTACCTTGCATTATACCGGAAATCATAATTGATGTTATTATTGTCATTTGGACAATGTGGTGCTTGTTTTGAGTTGTTTTGTGGGCTGGAACTTAGTGGAATAACCTGAGAATGTTGTTATTGTTGTTATTGACATGTTAATAAAGAAAGAAAAGGATTTAAGATATATTTTTGTTAATCGTAAACCGAGCTTACCGCTCGTTGAATTGTTGGATTGTTTGAAGAATCTATTAAGAAAGTATTATTTGTTTGGGCTGCTATTATAACTATCTTAAACTTATGGGAAGTTGAAGAAATAGGGGAGATGCTGCCCATTTTGTTATAGAATAAAATTTATCGTTCGAAATACGATCGTTATTTCACTTGTAATGTGACGTTCCCATTTTGTTATAGAATAAAATTTATCGTTCGAAATACGATCGTTATATCACTTGTAATGTGACGTTAGTATCGTTTCATAATTGTAGACTAAGGAGAAGCAATATAAGCTTGGTTGTTGTTGGGCAGAAGGTTACAAAAGTATGTTAAGGTTTCTCTTTTCATACTTGGCATGGTCTCTTATTTAAAGTAATCATGAATGAGTTTATGTCTCAAAAAGAGTTCCAATTTCATTTCTTTAGAGGTCTATTGCGCTCTTATCCTATATGTCCTTTGTCGGGAGTACTTTCAGTATTTAGAGCTTATTATTGCGTAGTAGAGTTGTTGATAATTTTATATGTATATTATTGATAGCTGTTGGGTTGTTATTGAGAGCAACATCGAGCCTAAATGGCCAGGTAGATGACACCGAGCCTATACGGCCGGGTAGATGACACTGAGACTATACAGACGGGTAGATACACACCGAACTTCCTATGGCCAGTTAGATACACACTGAGCCCTATATGTGGCCAGGTAGATGCGAGAGTATATTATGTATATAAGTTGAGTAGATACAGACTAGTACATTCAAGTTTACCTCCAACCTTATCTTGTTTAGCAGACTTATGTTACAGTTTTAGTTATTGATCCGCCATACATACTCAGTACATTATTTTGTACTGACGTCTTTTTGGTTGTAGATGCTGCATCATGCCTACAGGTACTGAGAGATAGGTAGAGAGGCCTCCCGAGTAGTACGTCAGAGTTCAACCAAATGGTCAGCTCCATCTCAGTCGGAGTTACCATGTCCATGTTCTGAGAGTCTTCCAGTATATATAAAACAATTATGGGTTGGTCGAGGCTCTGTCCTGACCATAGCACAGTTATACTTCTATAGACTTGTAGACCTATTCGTTTTGTTGTGCATGTCAGTATGATTGCCTTTTCGGCCCATGTATACATATATATCTTTTGGGTTGACTTAGTTTCAGAAGAGATAGATATTATTACAGATTGTTCAGAGTATGGCCTTGTCGGCCAAAACTAGTGTTGTCTTCAGCATCCGCGAGTTATAGATAGTTTTCTCGGGGCTAAGTAGGACACCGGGTGTCGGCCACACCTTCCCAAGTTTGGGATGTGACAGTGGGCAACATCATCATTATAATAATAGTAACCATCAGTGGTGTTATATATATATATATATATATATATATATATATATATATATATATTACGTATATAACGTCATCATGAGAACCATATACATGAGAGACATAGTATACATCGTGAACTCATCGGAATGACGTAAGATCGTTACACCTCCAACTATCATTATGGAGCTTAACATGTCATTCTACCTTTCAACATGAATCAGTAAGATAAGACTTAAACATGAATCAACAAACTTTTCAAAAGAATGGAGAATATGGGCATCTTTAAGAACATGAATACAATCATTTTAGGGGACGTTCGTATACATTTCATTTACATTTGGGTCATGCTAAAAGAATAAAGGAATAGCTTTCACATACCTTTGTCGTTTACTCAATGACTTACCGTATAACTTCCCGTAGCACTTTAATCTACATTAAATACAATAGAACCTATGGTTAATGCCATGGAAGGACTTATAAACATATCATAAGCTAGTAGCTCTCTTATAGAAAATTGGGCAGCACCTCCCCTACAAATCTGTACTTCCCGAATTCAAAATAGTAGCACACAACCATATTAACAATAGCAATAAACAATCCTAACCATCCAGCCCCTCAACACAATTCCAATTCCAATAACTATTTGCAATAGTACAACGAACGACAAGCTCGGTTTCAGATTAATACGACACATTTCCAATTTCTCTTTTTTTTCAAATCAACCAACACAACCAAAAACACATATCCAGACTTCTTCTCATGTAAACCAGCCATGAATTTAACTTAGAATTAAGTTCACAACATCCTAATAATGGCGCAGCAATAATAACAACAAATGAGCAACAAGTTCAATTTTTATACTATCAAACACTGCCTTTCCAACTTCTGTTTTCCTTTAAAATGCAAGACAACGATACAAACAACTCTACTATACCTTATTGAACAACATTCAGCCATATAACACCTGCAAAAGAACTCTTAATATAGCCCAATATGGATCGAACACACCAATAAGGTTTTCACTTGATATAGCTCATGTTCTAGCTTGTATACTTAGTTTAAGACTTAGGTATGCTCATATACATATACAAAATGAGATTTCTTACCTTATAACAACAAGAACAACTCTAATTCGAGATTACTTCACCATGAAGTATCCTTCCAACGCAACCACAAAAATGAGAAAGATAAACTAGCAAGCACCTCGGGTTTCTCGGCACTAGAATCACTTTGTAATACTTGAAATCACCTAGAGGTGGGGATGACCAGTAGGGAGAGAACTCTTATGGATTCTCTTAGGACTCACTTTAATCTGAAATAGCGAGGAGAGAATGAAAGGATTCAGCCTTTTAAAGGGCCCTTTGGTTGTCTCTCTCCAACCTTTCCTTTTTGCAAGAAGGTGACACACCTACTTGTCACCTACACGCTTCATCACTAGGTGTCACAAGCTGCCCCTATTCATTTAAATATGTGTCTCATCCTCGTTTAATAATCACAACATGTGCTAAGTAGCTCAAGCTAGTAGGACGTGTAAGTAAGTAGCTCAAGCAAGTAGGACGGGTAAGCAAGTAGCTCAATTTTATTTGCCCAAGATCTCATCCCTCACATTTAAGTGCATTTGTCAACCTCAACTTAGGCGTACATATTTTGAATGAAATGAATATTTGTGAACAATGTGGGTATCATTTGAAAATGAGTAGTTCAGATAGAATTGAACTTTTGATTGATCCGGGTACTTGGGATCCTATGGATGAAGACATGGTCTCTCTGGATCCCATTGAATTTCATTCGGAGGAGAAGCCTTATACAAATCGTATTGTTTCTTATCAAAGAAAGACAGGATTAACCGAGGCTGTTCAAACAAGCATAGGCCAACTAAACGGCATTCCCGTAGCAATTGGAGTTATGGATTTTCAATTACGGTGTGTTACATCTCTTTCCAAGTCTCATTCATCTTATTCAATGTAGAGGGATTTACCCTCTCCTAGCTTACGTTAGATAATTTATGACGACTACGACATATGAAGTACGGGGTGTAACAGTGGTGGAGGTGATGCTTTGGAAGCCTGAGAGTCAGCCTCGTTCTGAGGCTCATATTGATCCACATTAGCGGGCGGTGCCTGGCTGGTGCCCTCTCCCGCCTCCTCATTTAATCTCTGTATAGCTGTCTACCGTCTAGTAGTAGTAGGCATCGCTGAGAATATAAAAAAAATAAATATTAGGAGTGAACGCTTACGACCCAGCTCTATCGCACGATCTAGATCAAGAAGAAAGATAACCATCCTAAATGTCCTGTAGCCTCCTGCTTATAAGTGTGGTGCACAACACTCTCATAAACAAGACTACTAGACACGGCTTGCAGACTCTTGAGGACAGACATGCTCTGATACCAAGTTTGTCTCACCCCATCCTTGGGGGGGTGGCCGGCACTCGGCACCCGAAGACTCAAGCAATCCAACCATAGTACTTGACCTCTCTGACACAAAACATTGGCCAACAAGGCCTCCAAATACAATAAAGCGATAAGGACATAACGACAACCTGCAAGCAGAAGAGGCCCAAACAACATGATAGGATATATATACATATATAAGGTCGACAAGGCCACATTATGAGTATCGACCACTAACAAGAAGGCCGACAAGGTAAACAAAATGAATACACATCGATACTGGTCTGCAAGCCTTTTAGCTATGATACAACAACTGGTCGGGACAGGGCCCTGCCCAGCCTAAAATGCCAATATATATATAAGTACCTATCAACTTCAACAGCAACTCCGGAGAAGTGGAGTGCGACTATCAACAGCTGGGAACATGTATCCTACTGAGGTGGTACGTCACTCTTTCTATATGTACCTGCAGGCATGAACACATCGCCCTAAAAAGGACATGTCAGTACGAAAGATGTACTGAATATGTAGCGCATAATCAAAGATAAATAAGACAACAATAAGAGAATGAGTACAAGAGATACCACCTAAAACTCATAAATGTCACAATAGGCCAAATTGCATATATGTATAAATATTTTAAGCGCTTGTATAACACCTTAGGACTCTGTGGGCAATACCATGTATGTAGTATATCGCGTATTTAATGCCGTAGGCCTCTGGGGGAAATATCCTCAGTAGCATATTTGTACAAGCGTGTATATACTGCCATAGGCCTCTAAGGGAAATATAGATATGTATCATATACATATAAAGACCATACAAAACATGTGACGTACTCGTCAACTCGTCGGAGTGACGTAAGATTGTTACACCTCTGAATATCCTTATGCATATTGTATACCAATTTCTTTTCTCATATGACCCAATAAGAATAAATAGACATACTATTTTCAACTGCTTTGGAAACCATAAAGTAACCTTATTTATCAACAATAGAGTGACACCATATGATGCGTAAATAACTCTCAACGAGGAATAGATAGAGTACAATGATCCATCAAGAGAATAGAATACAAGTATCTTTTTAGCGACTACGAATTGAGTGCTTATTCAGGAGAATTTTGTAGTTGTCATCGTTATATCGATTATGCCAAAAGAGAAGAAAGTAATCCCTACATACCTTATTGTTGATGCTATGTAAGTCCCGAGAGCCCTCGCACCTCCGACGAACGATGATCTATATCACACGAATGATGGGTATCAATATCGAATTCATAATTCATAAGAAAACTCTTTTAAACATTTTGTCGAACACCTTGTGTGTAGGAATTATGCTTTATTTTACATGAAAATCTAGACATGTAGAAACATAATCAAACTTCCTAATCCCCCTTCTTCACCTCCATAACATCTACAATAACCCACAACTTCATATCACCCACATAAGTCCATACAAAATAGCCTAAAACAAAAGGTCAAGGTTTCCAACAATTATTTAGCAACGAGTAGCAAGAATTGCTCTTCATGACTTGTAGAAGCTTAAAAACAAGAAGAAGATTATTGAAATTACCTCAAGCCACAAGAATCACTTTAAGTCCAAGCTCACTGATCTTGAATTTAGATAGGTTTTGAACTCCATAACTCCTTACATACTAAGAGATATACCCCCAAAGATTTGGGCCAAAATTATGTCAAGAAATCTGCCTATTTCTTTCGGAATTTCAACGAACTTACTTTATTCGATATGTTTAGCCCCGAACTCTTACGAAACATACTTAACACTCATATAAACCTTTTTTAACCTTGTGAAGGGATCCCAACCTCACTAAACACATGTTAGTTAACCTACGATGAAAACGACGTTCAAAGTACGAGGTGTAACAAAAGTCATTCTCTGATCAAAACTAATAGACTAAGGCGGGTTAATACCCTAACATTGAGACAATCATGTACTTAGACCAAACTTTCCTTTAGGCTAACAGGCAGGGGATCTAAACCAAGGATTGGTAACTAAACAGATGTGTATCAAGTAATCAACATAGCATTTTGACACACATATAACATGTAAGAATGTCATTTTAACTAGCATGAAAACCACCCTAATAATGTATCAGAAAAGACAACACTACTTGAGACCGAATGTTCAGATTTTAGCCTTCATATCAAATAGATAACAAACTAGGTGATTAGATTTTAACTAACAGTCTCAACTAATCACCTAGAGGATAGGTAAGACATGACATTCGGCATAGTATTCTGTCACAGATTTGGACATCATTTTGAGTTCTTTAGGGCCTAATGTTTATTGACCTAGGTCAACAGGTAAAGGACCACCTAACAGGACTCAAATCCACAGAACAGGGACATAGTATGATCACCTGTGACACACACATAAACTCAACATGAAGAATGCATATATGGGCATGACAGAGTTATCAATAGGCATAGGGATGGTTACCTAGCCTAAACTATCCACAAAGATCATTAGATGAACATGAATAACTTACACAGTCACATGTTGTCATTTGAAGTTCAAAACAAGCACATATGTATTCAGGACTGCAAAAGATGTTAAGACAAGTATAGAGACCAATATGATTCATGTATCAAAGCTAAAAAGTCTCAAAGACCATATCCAACCTATATTTAAGCTTAAATCATCAAAAGGCAAACACTGGATAGGCATGTCATGAACTAGAAGGTTTAGTGTCACAAATGCATTAGGCGAACAGATACTACTTAATTCATACTGAATCTGTGTTAATCCTAAATCAACTACGACATTCATAAACTAAACTAAATAGGCCCACTATCACAAACACCATAGACAAACAACTTCTTTTAAGATCACTTTAAGCTTGGATTAACCTTAAATCAGTTATAATGAACACATACTCTTCATACAATTACCTAAACATTCTCATAATCATACAAAACAGATCCTTTTAAGTTCATTCTTAAATTTAGATTAACCTAGAATCAGTTGATGAACACATTCTTCATAAACTCGACTAAGCAAGCTCATGATCACACAAAGCACCTAAGAACAATCAATTAAAACAAAAAAGGATAAAAGGAGGGCAAAATACCTTTTGTGAAGGCAACCTAAGATCGAGTGGGGGCTTGAATCTTCACTCCACACTTCAAATCACTCCCACACATACACATACAAAGGTTTTTAGAAACTGAAGGACTAATTTCAAGTGGATAGGATTCCACTAAAGAGTTTGGATACCAAATTACTCAAAATCAGTCAGGTATATCGAATAATGTCTCTTAAATGTAAAAAGACTGAGAATTCAAACTTAATAGATATTACAGATAATTTTTAATGAGGGTTAGGGTTCAATTTATAGAACCCAACAAACCCTAGCAAATTCAATCGGATGCAATGTGGGATAGGTGAATTTGAGGGAAAATTTCCAAGTTGATAATAACTTTCTCCGTACTCTATTATTTGATAAACTTAGATAGAACTATGTTAATATATCATCTATGTTCCTACCATCTTCAGGGTTGTTAGTTGGTGAAAAGATCCGCCCTTAAATTGGTATCAGAGCTTGTAAAAGGAATAGAGTTATTACAATGAAGAAATGTCCAGAATTTAGACAAATTAGTATGCTAAATAAAACAATATGGTTATACAAACAAACAAGACATATTTTGATAGTAGCTAGGAGCCAAAATAAAATTATAATGAAATATCAAGAAGAATTATTAGACCATAAACGGAGGTCAGAAAACTTAATGGAAAATGATAATGAGTTAGCAGAAATTAATACAGACTTGGATAATGTTATAGCAACATATAGAGAATTAATAGATATAAACACAGAAATAAATATACAAAATTATAGATTAGAAGGTCTACAACAACAGTTATGGATGTTTACAGAACAATATGAATGAAAATAAATTAATAGAACTTCAAATAATAGCTGAAAAGCCGTTTACATATAATAGAGATATAAACCAACATATAGTAAGTTGTAGAATGAGTATAGATCTTATAAAGGATAGAGATCAATGTCTACAAGAATATTCCCAACAAGTAAGTGAACAAGAAAATGCTATTACAAGTTTAAGAAACATGATAGCCCTAGAAGAAGAATGATTAAGACAAAAAGAGGAAGAAAATATGAAACTAAGAGAAGAAAAATTATGAGAACTAATCAGAAAAGATAATGAATTAAAAGACTTACAAGATGTTATAGAAGAACAGTATAAGTACATCAACATATTAAAATATGGATAAAGGAAAAGAGATAGTAGAAGATTCTAAAGAAACGTATTACCAAATGAATATGTATGAAGGAGGAATAACACAAACATTAAGCTTTAAACCAGAAATATATCAAAAAATACAAGATGAAAAAGAAGAACTATCTATTAAGAAAATATTTAAAACAAAATGGTTTGAAATAAATAAATAAATAAGATATATAACACAAAAATATGAAAATATAATAGACACAACTAGTGTAAATAGAAGAACAAAAATAAATTTGATAACAGATGAAGTAATAAAAAGAGAATTAGCAAAACTATCTACTAAAGAAGCTAAAAAATATAGAAACATATACTTTGGAGGAGTAGAGTTTACTTTAAAAGCATACTTTTAGAAACACATAGATACGCCTACACAAATATACATATTAGATGACAGAATATTAGGAAATCTACAAGATGCTTTAATATCAGTAATAAAAGGAAATTTAATATATCAAAAACTAAAATTTACAGTACAACCAGATTTTAGTATATCATTAAAAGATGAACACAAAGACTTAGCTTTAACACTATATTACAAACTAGATGGAATAAATATGCCACCAGGAAGTAAAGTTATAAGTATAGAAACAAAAATGATATATGCCCTAACCGGAAATCACCATGTGAAAAAACAACATGAAATGAATATTTTAGTACAAAAAATGTACCAAGAAATATTAGAACAAATAGAACATAAAGAAAATTCTAAGATAACAATACAAGAAGAGATATTTTCTCAACTCAAATACTTAGAATACAAGGCAAAAGAAATAGAATTAGAAAATAAGATAAAACAATTGGAACAACAATGTGATAAATTTGATAAAATATGGATAAATATGGGAAACGGATGGAAGAAAAGAATAAATAATCCTGACTAACCCTAACGAAGAAATTAATGCGCTAATGGAAGAAATAACAGTAAAATAACAAATGAAAAATACACTAGTAATGAGAATGAAATAAAGGAAAACCAAACACAAATGCAACAAGTGATAGAGAAGAGTTGACAAAACTATGGAATGCATCTGAGATACCAACATTTAAAATAATATTATAAAAACTTAACATATTAGTAGCAGATATGAATAAAGGTAAAGAAGTAATAGAAGGAAATGAACATAGTACAAGTCAAATAGGAAAAGTAGTTAGTACCACAACTAAACAACCAGAAATTGTACCAATAGATGCTTGGAGAAGAAGTAAATAACCTATAATGGTAGATATAAGCGAAATAAAACCAAAGTTATCAGAATCAGTAGAAAAACATTAGATAGTCTAGCAATATTAAATAAAAAGGGACAATTTTAATGGAAAATCAATTAAACATAGTGTAATAACATTTCTAAAAAATCTTGGAAAAGATATAATAGAAAAAGAAAGATACAAATATGAACCTATAAAGAAGAAAGACCTTAAAACTACACCAAATAAAAGTAATAGCAATTCAAAAGGTGAAAACATCTACTTAAATGATACAGAAAAAACCATCGAGTATTTATACCCGAGATTACATAAACAAGACCAACAAATATGTTAACTAAGGACAGAAAATGTTAAATTAAAATCACATAACAATGAAGAATGGTTAAGTAAATATAAAAAATATAAACATAAGTTTAAGGATACAAAGAAAATACAAAAGGAAACTAAGGTAGAACTAAACAAACAAGAGAAGAATGAAATGAAGTAAAACAAGAACTTGAAGAATTAAAAGAAGAATTATATATCCTTAAGGAACATATGACAAGGTTAAAAGGAAAAAAGAAAGTAAGAAAAATTATTAGAACAAGTGATGAAGTACAACTAGTAATGAAAAAACTGATAGTGACACAGACAAAGATAGAAATATTGAATTAACTAACCAAGAAATACAAGTAGCAGAATTCATAGAAGAAGAAAACTCAGAAATAGCAAATGAAAATAATGAGATAATAAAAGCTTTACAAAAAATAAAAAATGTAAATACAGTTATAGAAGAACCTGAAAGCGATGTAGAAGATGAATTTAACATACCTATAGAAACAGAAATGGAAACAGACGATATAATAAATGAAGATGTCAATGATTATCCTGAAGAAGAATTAGTAGACCCTAATTTAGAAATAATAACAAGAAAACGAACTAGATTACCAGAACACATACCAGTAGGACAACAAACTGAATTTAAAGAATTTGTAGGATCAATGTCACAAGGTGTAAACTTTAATGGATATTTTCTAGATTTAGACAATGTTTATGATGAACAAGAAATAGGAAGAAGAATAAATGATTGGAATCTTGGAATGTATATAGCATTAATGAACTCTACACATACTGACAACCTAGATTACATTTATGACTTGATATCTAAAACATTAATTGAAAAAGTAGCATAGCATAGCAATTAAGATGCGAAGTATTTAGTCATGCAAGAGATTGAAAATCTATGTTAATGATATTTGATATTGTACTAAAAAGAGATTTTTAGGAGAATGGTTAGTAGCAAGAGAAAACGTATTTACAGAAAGAAAAGCTGAAATAATAATGAATCTAAATAACATGAAATGTTGTAAGATTAATAAATTACCAGAATATACGATAAGATTTAGAAAATTATTTTATGAAGCAAGATTCTTACCACAAGAAGGTTTAATAAATCAACAACTTTATTATGATCACTTACCAACACCATATAATACCGATATATCAAAAGAATATACCCAACTAGAACCAAAAGAAAACACATTAGGAGAAAGAATAAGAGTACTAAGAGCATACTTAATGCGAAAATGTGAAGAATATAGAATACAATAAAAAATTAAAAAAGATTGGAAATTAGGATTAAGAGAAATATGTGGATTTACGGAAATTAGGATTAAGAGAAATATGATGATAAAAGGAATGAAAGAAAATATAAGAAAAGTCATAAAATAAAAGATATCAATAAAAGAGATATAAAAGATATAATAATTACAACAAACAACAGCACAAACCTTATTACAAACTTTATAGGAAAAAAAGTTTAAAAATATAGAAATACCCCTGAAACCAGGAAAAAAATTAAATATAAGAGAAAAATTAGGAAAAGAAAATATATAAAACCATTAGAAGAGGAAAACTCAAAGAATGTAAATGCTGGAATTGTAATGAAAAAGGACATTATGCTAATAAATGCCCAAAGCTAAAGAAAAATGTGTAAAATATATAAATACAACACAATTTATAATGAGTCTACAACATATAAAAGAAGATAATGAAAAATTCTATGAATATGAAGACTTTTATGTCAGTCAAACAGATGAAGAAAGTGAAACAAAATTAGAAAATGTTAACTTTATTAACCAATACTCAGATAGTGAAGGTAGTTCCGAATAAAATGAAATTACAAAAAGAGAAAAGAAAATTATTAGAGGAAAGAAATTACTGGATACAATGTGAAATGCATGTTCGCCATAAGCTTGTTATAACTACAACTACTAGTGAAACAGGAAATAAATACTATCATGATAGATAAAAAAAGCTTACTAAGAACCTTAATAGGATAAGACAAAGATTGAGTGAGATAAGATGACAAGAAATAATAGAAGAAGTAAGAGAAATAGAACAAGATGAAGATATTCAACTAAGATTAAGCGAAATAGATATAGAACAAAATAGTAATACCTAATTAAATGGTAGAAATTTACATAGAAGCTCATATAGAATATAAGCCTAATAAAATGATAAAATAAAAAATCTTTATAGATAGTGGAGAAGATATATGTCTAGCAAAGAAAGATTTATTAGAATCACACAGATGGAAGAAATCTAAAACACATAGAACAAGAGTATCAGGCTTTAACGAACAAGTAAAAGAGTTGGATATAATAGCAGAAAATATAAGAATAGTATTAGGAAAAACAATATTTAGACTACCAGTAATATACCAACTAAATCATATGAAACAACAAGTATTGTTAGGAAACAATTTTCTAGACTATTTTAAAACACAAGTTATAAATAATAATACTTTTAGCTTACAAACGCCTTGTAATAGGTGGATAATACTAAAGAGAATACTACCAATACACACATTAAGACTATGTAACATAAGATCAGATAGGAATAATAACCTACAGTTATTGAGAGAAAAATATCTCAATATATTAAAAATAAATTTTGGAGAAAATCCAATGCAACTATGGGAGAAAGAAAAGATATATGCTGAAATAAAGTTAATAAATCTCAATGATATAGTTAGATCTAAACCTATTCGATATAGCCCAACAGATCAGAACGAATTTGAAACCCAGATAAAAGAATTATTAGAATTAAAAATGATACAAGAAAGTAAAAGTCCTCATAGTAGCCCAGCCTTTTTAGTAAGAAAACATAGTGAACAAAAAAGAGGAAAAGCCAGAATGATAATTGATTATAGAGAGTTAAATAAAAAGACGATATTTGACGGATATTTCTTACCATATAAAAAGAAACCTTATTAATGGATTAGGAAATAAAAAATGGTTTAGAAAATTTGATTGTAAAAGAGGATTTTGGCAAATAAAACTAACAAATGAATCAAAATCTTTAACAGCCTTCAGTGCTCCTCAAAGACACTACGAATGGAATGTATTACCCTTTGGATTAAAGAATGCACCACAAATATTTCAAAGAAGAATGAACCAAGTGTTCAAAAAATTAACAGAATTTTGTATAGTATATGTCGATGACATATTAATATATAGTGATAATCTAGAAGACCATATAAAACATCTAGAAGAATTTGTAAAAACTGGAAGACAACATGGAATATTATTATCTGAAAAGAAATATGAAATTTTTAAGAATAATATTGAATATTTAGGATACATTATAGATAATGAAGGATTACAATTACAAGAACACATTGTAACAAAAATAGAGAATTTTAAAGATAAATTAGAAAGTAAAAAAGAAGTACACCAATTTCTAGGAGAAGTAAATTATGCTTTAGACCATATAAAAGATTTACCACTCTTAAGAAAACAACTGCAAGAACTAACTATAAAAAATATAACCTTTGAATGGAAAGAAGAACATACTAAAGCTATAAATGAGATCAAGAAAAAAGTAAAAGCTTTCCCAAAACACAGAATACCAACGGAACTATCAAACTAGAACTTTTTACTGATGCTAGTGATGTGGGATGGGGAGCAGTCCTCATAGCTTATGATAAAGATGATATATATAAATAAAATCCATTGATTTGTGGATATGGAGGTGGAACATGGAAGCCAAACGAGAAAAATTATCATATTAATGAAAAAAACTATTAGCAGTAAAATTTGGGATAAAGAGATTTCATTATCACTTATTACCAGTAAAATTTGTTGTTAAGACTGATAACACACAGGTAAAAGCCTTTATTACAAACAAAATAGACCATTTTACCAGAGCTAAACAAAAGAAGAAAGTGACAATCATTCTTTTGTTGTTACGATTTTATTGTCAAAAATATATCTGGAACTAAGAATATTCTAGTTGATTTTCTTAGCAGGTACAACGATGATAACCGGCAGTGAAAAATTTGAAGAATACATTACCAATATTACAAAAATCATCAAACAAAATCATGAAACCATTACAACCAAAATGCAAGAAAACACACATCTAGTAGACCAGCTGACAGAAGCCTTTCGAGACTTTAAAAACCTACAAGACCTAAAAACCCTCAATCTACTGCAGAAAAACCAAAAACTTTTACATCCAAACTTGAAACCATGTCATGCACTATACCATCTCCCATAACAGCCTCATCTTCTCAAATGCCAACAGAAGTATCAATGAGTGACAAACTGAAATTTGCACCTGAATATATTACAGCTTACGAACAAATAAATAAATTTTATGATTATAATCTAACCCACATATTTTACGAAGTGCAAAACTTAGCAAATATCCAAGATTTTTATGTAGTGAAAAATCTAACCCTGATATAGTTTCAAAACTATTTACTTATGATTTTATAGATAAAATAATAGTAGATGAAATATTTTGCAATATTCCTAAAGTACCTCTTGTTATAATAGATTATGTTAAAGCAATGATGGAATCATTTGGAAAAGGTATCTATGGTATATAACTATTTGATGCCTCAACCGATCTAACTGGAAAACCTATAATAATATGTCAATTGTTTAAAACTGGAAAAAATAGCAACATTAGTGGAGATGATGGAGATCTCAAGATGAAAATACCATGTACCTTGGAAAAATTCCAAGAATGGCTGAGTTCCAAAAGAGCCATTGGACTATTAACACTAAAGTAAAAAATAGAAGAGATGTTACAAGCAAGAAAAACATGCATCATTGGAACCTCCAAAGGTGGAGAAGTTGAAGAAATCATTACCCTATTCTATAACAACGACATACTATCCCAGGACACTACACAACTTACAATCATGTATGACCGGATATAGATATGAAACACAACCATTCCAGTACAACTATGGAGCAATACAAGTTTTTAACAAGCCAAATAAAAAGGTATGTTATCAACATAAAAAATTATGTCAATATTACTCATACTACTATGAAAAAAGAAGGATCATCTAATCCTTTCGCATGAAACGGCCCAATGTAGTATAACTACAGAAAGCAACAATGTAACAACTTGATACGGCCCAATGTAGTCTAACTACCGCAAGCCCATATACTATCATATATTACCATCATACTACTAAAAGAGATACCTTTCCTATTCTATAGGAGTATCTATTGAAAAATTGAAATGATACCGTTCCTATTCTATAGGAGTATCTATTGAAAAAATTGAAACGATATCATTCCTATTCTATAGGAGTATCGAATGCTTCAAATGAAAGTTTGAAGAAGAAAAAAAAAATATTTCGTCTTATTATACAAAGAAGACAGCTTGCAAAGATGACTGTGGAAGAAGGAACCAGCCTCAATAAAATTGTAAAAATCATCGGACCCATAATGAATCAAGGACAAAGATGATAGCTGGCAACTTTGAAAAAATTGCAACAATGACAAACAACTTTGAAGAAAAATCTGCAATCATAGGAGACAAAGTACTATTTGCTTTGTGACCTTTGTAGCAAAAATACTATTTGCTTCTAGACTTTTCAGCATGCAAATAATGTAAGCAACCGATGTTATCTATATAAAGAGCCTCATTGTAACCTTGGAAACCAACTTCTAAAGATAACAACTTCAAATCTTTAAAATATTTTCTCTTATGTCTAGCTAAACCCCCTTTTAGTCTATAATCCATATCAATAACAATATCATAATACCAGAGAAAGAATACTTTGAAAGTTTATACTTAGAACCATACTAGTCCATAAAACACCATCTCTTAAAGAAATTTTAAGAAAGAGTCTGTCGAGCAACTCCCAGCACCTATGTCATTTATCTCATCGAATTCAGTGAGGAAAAAGGGAGGCAGAGCCAGGGTGGGTTGAGTATTTGCGGTGATCATGAAAATTCTGCTAAGAGGAATGTTTTCAGACTATGTGTTTCTAATTATGATCTTGATAAGTATAGGTCTCTGCAATTATGATGTTAAAAATTGATAGAAGGTTATAGTTTTTTATTTAAAAAATGAATTTCGAGTTGATAATAACCTTCTCCGTACTACATGCCTATTATTTGATAAACTTAGATAGAACTATGTTAATATACCATCTATGTTCCTACCCTCTTCAGGATTGTTAGCTGATGAAAAGATCTGCGTAGAATTTTCAAGATCACCAGAGATACTCAACCCACCCTGGCTCTGCCTCCCTTTTTCCTCACTAAATTCGACGGGATAAATGGCCTAGGTGCTGGGAGTTGCTCGACAGACTCTTTCTTAAAATTTCTTTAAGAGATGGAGTTTTATGGACTAGTATGGTTCTAAGTATAAACTTTCAAAGTATTCTTTCTCTGATATTATGATATTGTTAAGTATAGGTCTCTGCAATTATGATGTTAAATATTGATAGAAGGTTATAGACTTTTATATAAAAAGTAAATTTTGAGTTGATATTAAACGCTTCCATACTACATGCTTGTTATTTGAAAAACTTAGACAAAACTTTGTTAGTATACCATTTATATTCCTACCCTCATCAGAGTTGTTAGATGATGAAAGATCCGCCCTTAAATTGGTATCAAAGCTTGTAAAAGGAATAGAGTTACTATAATGAAGAAACGTCCAGAATTAAGATAAATTATTATGCTAAATAAAATAATATGATTATGCAAACAAGTAAGACATCTTTTGATAGTAGCTAGAAGCCAAAATAAAATTATAATGAAATATCAAGAAGAATTGTTAGACCAGAAACGGAGGTCAAAAAACTTAATGAAAAATGATAATGAGTTAGCAGAAATTAATACAGACTTGGATAATGTTATAGCAACATATAGAGAATTAATAGATATAAACACATAAATAAATATACAAAATTATAGATTAGAAGGTCTACAACAATAGTTATGGATGTTTACAGAACAATATGGATGAAAATAAATTAATAAAACTTCAAATAATAGCTGAAAAATCGTTTACATATAATAGAGATATAAACCAACATATAGTAAGTTGTAGAATGAGTATAGATCTTATAAAGGATAGAGATCAACGTCTACAAGAATATTCCCAACAAGTAAGTGAACAAGAAAATACTATTACAACTTTAAGAAACATGATAGCCCTAGAAGAAGAAAGATTAAGACAAAAAGAGGAAGAAAATATGAAACTAAGAAAAGAAAAATTAGGAGAAATAATCAGGAAAGATAACGAATTAAAAGACCTAAATGATATTATAGAAGAATAGTATAAGTACATCAACATATTAAAATATGGATAAAGGAAAAGAGATAGTAGAAGATTCTAAAGAAACATATTACCAAATGAATACGTATTAAGGAGGAATAACATAAACATTAAGCTTTAAACCAAAAATATATCAAAAAATACAAGATGAAAAAGAAGAACTATCTATTAAAAAAATATTTAAAATAAAATGGTTTGAAAGAAATAAAGAAATAAGATATATAACACAAAAGCATGGAAATATAATAGACACAACTAGTGTAAATGGAAGAACAAAAATAAATTTGATAACAGATGAAGTAATAAAAAGAGAATTAGCAAAAGTATAGAAACATATACTTTGGAGGAGTAGAGTTTACTATAAAAGCATACTTTCAGAAAAACATAGATACGTCTATACAATATACATATTAGATGACAGAATATTAGGAAATCTACAAAATGCTTTAATATCAGTAATAAAAGGAAATTTAATATACCAAAAACTAAAATTTACAGTACAACCAGATTTTAGTATATCATTAAAAGATGAACACAAAGACTTAGCTTTAACACTATATTACAAACTAGATGGAATAAATATGCCACCAGGAAGTAAAGTTATAAGTATAGAAACAAAAATGATACATGCTCTAACCGGAAATCACCATGTGAAAAAAACAACATGAGATGAATATTTTAGTACAAAAAATGTACCAAGAAATATTAAAACAAGTAGAACATAAAGAAAATTCTAAGATAACCATACCAGAAGAAATATTTATGGATTTTAGTACTAGAATCCTATCACCACCAAAAAGATTAATACCAAAAATAGAAGGATCTAGACTAAGTATCACAAAAGAACCAATGATATCGAGACATGATAGCTTAAGAATCATACAACCCAGAATATTAGATCTAATAAATATACCCAGTAATAGATTAAGGATTAAGGTAATAATATTCAATGGTATGATAACAACGGATTGTATAGCTGAGATAAATACAGGAGCTATTAAATTTTTTATACATATAAGTAAAATTAACGAAAACGATTGTAATTTAATAGACCACAAATTTATAATTATCCTGAAAATGAAAATGAAAGTGAAATAATAATTACCCAAAGTATTAATTTAAAATTCAAGATCCAAGATCTAGAATATAAAATAAATATAGGAGTAATAGAATATGATAGTTTTAACGAACTATTATTAGGAAGTGACTTCTTAACCATGATAAATTACAAAATCAATAACGAAGGAATTGAAATAAAGGACCAAGGAAAAAGTAGATTTATAAATAAGGTATGAATATACAGAGAAAAATAATAAAGAAAAAACAAAAATAAAAGCAATAAAAACAACTTTATCAGAAGAGATATTTTCTCAACTCAAATACTTAGAATACAAGGCAAAAGAAATAGAATTAGAAAATAAGATAAAACAATTGGAACAACAATGTGATAAATTTGATAAAATATGGATAAATATGGGAAACAGATGGAAGAAAAGAATAAATAATCCTGACTAACCCAAACGAAAAAATTAATGCGCTAATGGAAGAAATAACAGTAAAATAACAAATGAAAAATACACTAGTAATGAGAATGAAATAAAGGAAAACCAAACACAAATGCAACAAGTGATAGAGAAGAGTTGACAAAACTATGGAATACATCTGAGATACCAACATTTAAAATAATATTATAAAAACTTAACATATTAGTAGCAGATATGAATAAAGGTAAAGAAGTAATAGAAGGAAATGAACATAGTACAAGTCAAATAGGAAAAGTAGTTAGTACCACAACTAAACAACCAGAAATTGTACCAATAGATGCTTGGAGAAGAAGTAAATAACCTATAATGGTAGATATAAGCGAAATAAAACCAAAGTTATCAGAATCAGTAGAAAAACATTAGATAGTCTAGCAATATTAAATAAAAAGGGACAATTTTAATGGAAAATCAATTAAACATAGTGTAATAACATTTCTAAAAAATCTTGAAAAAGATATAATAGAAAAAGAAAGATACAAATATGAACCTATAAAGAAGAAAGACCTTAAAACTACACCAAATAAAAGTAATAGCAATTCAAAAGGTGAAAACATCTACTTAAATGATACATAAAAAACCATCGAGTATTTATACCCGAGATTACATAAACAAGACCAACAAATATGTTAACTAAGGACATAAAATGTTAAATTAAAATCACATAACAATGAAGAATGGTTAAGTAAATATAAAAAATATAAACATAAGTTTAAGGATTCAAAGAAAATACAAAAGGAAACTAAGGTAGAACTAAACAAACAAGAGAAGAATGAAATGAAGTAAAACAAGAACTTGAAGAATTAAAAGAAGAATTATATATCCTTAAGGAACATATGACAAGGTTAAAAGGAAAAAAGAAAGTAAGAAAAATTATTAGAACAAGTGATGAAAGTACAACTAGTAATGAAAAAACTGATAGTGACACAGACACAGATAGAAATATTGAATTAACTAACCAAGAAATACAAGTAGCAGAATTCATAGAAGAAAAAAACTCAGATATAGCAAAAGAAAATAATGAGATAATAAAAGCTTTACAAAAAATAAAAAATGTAAATGCAGTTATAGAAGAACCTGAAAGCGATGTAGAAGATGAATTTAACATACCTATAGAAACAGAAATGGAAACAGACGATATACTAAATGAAGATGCTAATGATTATCCCGAAGAAGAGTTAGTAGTCCCTAATTTAGAAATAATAACAAGAAAACGAACTAGATTACCAGAACACATACCAGTAGGACAACAAACTGAATTTAAAGAATTTGTAGGATCTATGTCACAAGGTGTAAACTTTAATGAGTATTTCCTAGATTTAGACAATGTTTATGATGAACAAGAAATAGGAAGAAGAATAAATGATTGGAATCTTGGAATGTATATAGCATTAATGAACTCTACACATACTGACAACCTAGATTACATTTATGACTTGATATCTAAAACATTAATTGGAAAAGTAGCATATTGAATGGAATCTATATCATACCAATTAAGAGGAGAAGTATTTAGTCATGCAAGAGATTGAAAATATATGTTAATGATATTTGATATTGTACTAAAAAGAGAGTTTTTAGGAGAAAATGGTTAGTAGCAAGAGAAAACGTATTTGCAGAAAGAAAAATTGAAATAATAATGAATCTAAATAACATGAAATGTTGTATGATTAAAAAATTACCAAAATATACGATAAGTTTTAGCAAATTCTTTTATGAAGCAAGATTCTTAACTTTATCATGATCACTTACCAACACCATATAATACTGATATATCAAAAGAATATACCCAACTAGAACCAAAAGAAAATACATTAGGAAAAAGAATAAGAGTACTAAGAGCATACTTAATGCGAAAATGTGAAGAATATAGAATGGAACAAAAAATTGAAAAAGATAAGAAAAGAGAAAAGAGGACCCAAATCACGATTTTAAATAGGTGGGTAAGATTTGGTTATTTTTGCAAATGTGGAGTCATAAATTGATTTCAATTATGGCAATAGATGTTTAACATGTGACCCAAATCAGACAATTTGTTCAATTTAAAATCATATTGACACTATTTTAAAAACAAAACATTTTCAATCGTGACCAAAATTGTAAAACTCTTTCAATTAAGTTTAAAATGACATAAAATTGAGATGTAAATTAATTTCCATATTTAATTACATATATTTTCCAATTTTGACAGAGTAAAAATATTTATTGATTCAATTTTGAATTTAATCAATTAATTACACAATTGTTTTCATGACTTTTTTTCTTCGATTTTGCAATTGATAATTATACTTTACAAATATGAAAATGAAGTATGATATACAATAAATATACTACGTGGTATTTTGTCAAATAAAATGGCAAAATATTTTTGAGATAATTTTGTAAAATTCATTTTGCCTTATAAAAAATATATTTCGCTCCGTCAATGACTCGGGAACCTTGGATAATGAAATAAAATTTATTGGAGGATAAAAATTAGGTGTCAACATGCATTTAACAACTTCATCCTTTAAGTTCGCCAAAAGTTAACACTTTTAGACTACGACAAAATATTCATGGAACTCTATTTATTAGATTTGACGAGAATTATGATTTTTTTTAGCGAGAACTCACATTTAGAGGTTCACTATTCAAAAAGGGACAAATACCTCGGGACAAAACAGACGAACGTCAGTTGATTATAGTACAAAATCGAGGAAAAATCAACAAACTTGATAATGTCAGAAAATAGTGCCTCGAAACACAAAAATTGATGGATTGTATCAAGTAAAACTAAGGAAGCCCATCGGCTAGGTAAACCACACTAGACTCGATTTTTATCTAAAACCTTATACAATTTTTTATTCACTGTTTGTTGGACAAATTTGGATTATTTTTGGTGTTTTTTAATTAATTAATAAATGCCCTGCAAGCAGGGGAGAAGCTAGGTGGAGCTGAGAGGATTCATCCGAACCCCCTTCACCGAAAATTACACTGCATATGTAAGACTGAAATTTGAATTGTACGAATATATAGTTTATAATGAGTGTGTTACTAATTTTTAGCTATACTTTGATCGAGAAAAGTGTAGGAATTTGTTGGGTTCAAAACACATAAGTAAGGCACAACAGACGTTAAAAGTTTTGTTCTTACTTACCCCAACAATTACTTCTGGTATGGTTATATGAAAATCAAAGCCTGTAATACAAAGCATAAACACTTGCATGTTATATTCTCTGGAATATTTACTAAAGGGTGGACACGCGACAACCCTTTCGATTGCAAGCTCCAAGCTTCAATGTATTTCTCTTTCGGAAAGCTAGGAAATCCGGCAGAGGTTCGAGAGAGTATTTTTATTCTAAGTCTCTAAGAGTTAGAATAATAATATGAAATTAGTGTATTGAATAATGAAGGGAATGTCTGTATTTATAGGTAAAAATTAGGTCAAAACCGGATTAGGGTTTGACCTTCGGCCTGGCCCATAAATCAAGACAGATTAGGTCATTAGCGCTACGGCCCTATGTTGTGGGTGCCGCGGCGCCCAACATGGCCCTACACCATCTCGGTTTATTATACGCACATTCTTAATTAAATCCAAAATCCAATTTTGACTTAATTAAAACAATAATTATTCATTTGAATATCTTGATTCCAAATCGAATATTTAATACCCTCTCAATACATCCTTAGATCGAAAAGACAATCGACATAGTGTGACCCTACATGCCTTCACATATTGACATTAATCAAATTAAGGTCTACGCGGAACTCCTAGACGGCGCAGCAAGACCAACTCAATATGTGAAGTACGTTTACACGAATCCAGTAAACTTAACCTCTATGTGGTAAGATAAAATCCTTTCATTCACGACATACCCGATCAAGCTTAGGATTTGTCAAGTGTCTATCCAAATGGATTAATCATTGTATCTCATCTATATTAGTTGACAACTATTCTAAATATGTTTAATGTGTTGGCCAACGACTTAGTCAACATAATATCACAGAGAATCTGAGTGTTCTCTCGAATATACATTCGAGGAATCAATCCTAATCTTGGCTGAACTACCACCTTTAATCCACATCGTAATGTACCCAATACAATCCATATCTCAACCTATATGGCATTTAAGCTTAGGACATGATCAAAGTATAATACTTTGTAGACAAGGTGCGTATTGACCTCAAGTCTAAGGACTTATATCTCACACATGGTGTTCATACTTTAGACAAGTATAACAAACAGTATATCAGCAGGGTATACCAATACTTCCAAAGTATCCATGTGTCCATCACGAGTAGCCATTACTCGTAGCAGGTGAGACATACTACATCCTCTAAGGATGTGATGCAGACCACATGTCGACTTATCATATATCATCAATATCCCATTCTCGATGATCATTAGTCGAGGCTATTTTAAGAGTTACGCTCTAGCATCAATATCTCACTCTATTAGTGACAACGTAAGCTCAAGGGATGCACATTAATGAATAATTACAAATAATCAAATAATAATTCAACACTCACAAATGCCATAAATATTAATCTTATTAATAATATGAATGTGTTCAAGTACATTTGTCCCTAATAATGATTATCTCTAGGACATACATACTTTCAATCTCCCACTTGTCCTAGAGCCAATCTCTGATGTATCTAATACCCATATTTTCAAAATGACCATTTTGTTTAATTAAGCTTAATGGTTTAGTAAACGGGTCAGCTAGATTATCATCTGTGGAAACATAGTCTAATCTTATTTCTTCAGTTTCCACCATCTCCATGAGTATATGGTATTTCCTCGGTACATGCTTGTTTATGTTTGTTGATCTTGGTTCCTTAGCTTGCGCAATCGCACCAGTGTTGTCACAATAAATCGTTATTGGACAAGTGGCACTTGGAACAACCCCTAGTTCCTTCAGGAACTCATATATTGCGACAACGTCTTTACCAGCTTTCGATCCAGCAATGTACTCAGCTTCAGTTGTCGAATCAGTAGTTGTAGCTTGCTTGGAACTTTTCCAACTCACTATTCCTCCATTGAAAATGAAGGCATATCCAGATTAAGATTTAAAATCATCAAGATCTGTCTGGAAGCTAGCATCAGTGTACCCAGTACACACTAGCTTCTCTTGTCCACCATAGACTAAGAAATATTCTTTAGTTCATCTAAGATACTTAAGAATACTCTTGACTGCTTTCCAATGTTCTTCCCCAGGATTTTGCTGTAATATGCAAGTCATACTAAGTGCATAGGCCACATCTGGCCTCGTACAGGTCATGGCATACATGATAGATCCTATAGCTGAAGCATATGGGATTCTTTTCATGCGTTCAAGTTCTGCATTAGTAGAAGGACTATCCTTCTTTGATAACTTGATCCCTTAACCCATATGAAGATTTCCCTTCTTGGAATTTTCCATAGAGAATTGTCTCAGCATTTTGCCTATGTATGTGGACTGTGACAACCCCAACAATCTATTAGGTCTATCTCTATAGATCCTAATTCCAAGAATATAGCAGACTTAACCCAAGTCCTTCATCATGAAGGTGATGTATAACCATTCCTTGACTGATTGCATGAGAGTCTTATTATCTCCCATTATTAATATGTCATCTACATATATAACAATGAAGACAATACTCCCTTCCTTAAACTTACTATAAACGCATGGATCTTCTTTGCTTCTAACAAAGTCAAACAATTTGACTGCTTTGTCAAAGCAAATATTCCAACTCCTTGAGGCTTGCTTAAGTTCATAAATGGACTTCTATAGCTTGCATATAACATTTGGTTTGGACTCAAGAGAAAAAAACCTCAGGTTGTTTCATATACATCAATCTTCTTCTTGAAGCCCCATTTGCATCCTATGGGTCTAACCCCTGTTGGCAAATCAGCCAAGTTCCAAACTTGATTGATGTACATCGAGTCCATCTCAGATTTCATGGCGTCTTGCCATATCTGCGAATCAATGTCTAACATAGCTTCATTGTAGGTTGTAGGTTCATCGTCATCAGGAATATCTATCTCATTGTGTGTTTCAACAAGGAGATTAAGTCTTTCAGGAGGACGATGAGTTCTAGTGGTCCTACGGAGTTGATTATTCTGCATTTCAGTGTTTGTTGCATTCTGATTGTGAGAAGGTCTTTGTGTGTTGGACAATCCATCACCTTGAGAGCTTTCAGGAATCATTTTCATGTATTTCCTGAATGGAATGATGTACAACCATTGTATAATCTTCATTGGTTGTGTATGAGAGCCTTGCATTTCTGCACTATCTCTCACATCACTCCCACTGGCTGAAGGGTGTACTCTAAGTACCCAATCTTCACCAGATACTCCCACTGAATCCTTATTTAGGTCATTCGACTAGGGTTCAACTTCTGTGTTATCTTGTGGTTCTTGAATTTCTTCAAGTTCTATCTTTGTGCAACTATGTTCCTTGTAGACATATTCTTCTTCAAGGAAAGTTGCGTTTCTGGAAAAAATGACCTTATGTTCTCCAGGAAGATAGCAATAGTATCCCTTAGTTTTCTTTAGATACCCCACAAAATAATATTTCTCACTTTTAGATTCCAACTTGTCAGTAAGCATCTTCTTTACATATGCAGGGCACCCACAGGGTCGCATGTGTTTAAGTGCTGGCTTCTTTCCATTCCATATCTCATATGGAGTTTTCTCTACCGACTTTGAAGGAACCCTGTTCAGAATATAAATTGATCTTTGCAATGCATAGCCCCAAAGGTATGTTGGTAGAGCTGAGAAACTCATCATGGATCTAACCATATCTAATAGGGTTCGATTTCTCCTTTCAGTAACACCATTCATCTGTGGCATTCCAGGAGGTGTCCATTGTGATTGGACTCCATGAAGCTTCAATAATCCAGAAATTCTTTACTTAAGTATTCACCTCCTCGATTTGATCGAAGTGTCTTGATACTTGTTTCAAGTTGCTTCTCTACTACTGACTTGTACTCCTTAAATTTCTCAAAGGCTTCGGACTTGTGTTTCATAAGATACACATGCCCAAATCTTGTGAAATCATGTGTAAAAGTGATGAAGTAAGTGAAGTCTCCCTTAGCTTGAGTTGAAAATGGCCCACATACATCAGCATGGACCAACTCAAGTACCTATTTGGCTCGCACCCCTTTCCAAGAAAGTGGCTTGTTGTTCATCTTTCCTCTCAAGCAAGATTCATAGTTACCATAGGACTCCAAGTCAAATGGTTCCAGGTAGTCTAACTTTCTTAATATTGCTATTCTTGATTCATTGACATGACCAAGTCTACAGTGTCATAAGTAGGTGGGGTTTCTTGGATTACTTATCTTAGCTCGTTTATTTTGCACATTGAAAATTTCACGACTACAGTTTAAAATATACAATTCATCCACAAGCGGAGCATTTCCACAAACAAAACCATTAAAAGACAGATATTCCTTTTAAGGAAAACCCCTCAATGTCTAACATTGGGATAGAAATGATATTCCTCGTTAATGAGAGAACAAAATAACAATTATTTAGTTCTAAATAAAAGCCTGAAGGTAAATCTAGTCTATAAGTTCCCACGCGTTCAACATCTACTCGTGCTCCATTTCCAACGCGCAGGTCTACCTCCCAAGGTCCAACCTTTTTGCTGTTAATTAGGCCCTGCACATTACTACAAATGTGCGAGCCACAAGCGGTATCTAATACCCAGCAGTGGGAGTTACTTATAAACATATTTATTTTAATGACAAACATACCTTGTCCAGTAGAGGTAGAAGCACCTAGTACTTTGCCTCTTCTTGGAGCTGTGTAGTCCTTCTTTAGAATATGCGCTGACACTTGTCCCCTTTCGTTTAGCTTACATTTGAAAGGGTTTCTTAACAGTTCATACTCCATTGTTTGAGACTGTTTGTCATAGAGACTCTTTAAGTGTTCTAGCATTTCGTTGGGGACCATGTTTTCATGTTGCCTCTGTAACTCCATAGTCATAGAAGACAACATTATACATTTTGCCAAGGTAGCATCGTTCAAATGTTTCTGATAAGCCACCTTGTCAAACAGGGCATACTCATCAGAGTTTTCAGCAGGGACCGTGGGGAATACTGTGTCTAACATATACTCAATTCTTTCTAGTCTTAACACCAATCATAGATTTCTTAACCAATCAGGATAATTTAATCCAGTCAACTTGTTTGTATCGACCAACATTTTTAGTGATAAATTCGACATTTTATACGACTGAAGAAACAAATAGACTTGAAATTAAACTCTAATATAACTTCTATTGAACACATTCGTTAACTAATTAACATGGCATTTAGTTTAATTAGCTCCCACTATTTTAACATAATCTTCAACCCCATGGAAGAATACAAACTCATATCAAATATGGTCATAATGGGCCATGATCCAGGTTCATGCTATCTCCGCATTTTTGTGGGTCGATAATCGCAACAAAGACAACCACGGTAGGTCTCTAAACCAATTACAAACAATTTGTAATTCATGTTTGACCGAATGTTCTAAACAATCGATCTACGTCCCTCGGCTTATCCGACGCTGTGGCGCCAAGACAGCCTAGCAAGTCAACCCTGTTATGCGATTGCAATTATGTATCTAAGTGAGTTTTTCCTTATAGAGCAAACACTGTGGTGTAAATATTTATGAAGGTTTATCACCCACTTCTACATTTACCATGAATCTATGAAAGAGTCTGAGTCCTCGTAGACTTAGAGCAAATTCTGTGGCATAAATACTCATCTCGCCAAAAAAGATTTTGCACTACAATCAATTATAACAGACGACACATTCATTTCAAATGAGACTTGTATTAAAATTTTAGGGAATATTTTAATTCAGGGTTTTAACCAAGATCAACTCTTTTACGCCATATCCAATATTACATCTTAATATCATTCAAAACTAATGACACATATAGTTGGGAACCGTCAACCCAATATGCGTGATATAAAATAGTTTAATCAAATACTAGGCGCCGCCTGCCCAGACAGTTATAGCAGACGTTAATCTAGTAATTTAAATGACAAACAATTTGACATTTAGCACATAAACAGTATACTTATCAAATATATTATATAATAATAATCATGTGCTAAATATTCTGAACAAACAAACAATTTTTTTTATCGACGGGGCCTCGACACTAATCATTAAGGCTGCGGCGCCACCGAGGCAGAATGATTCTACAGTGCTTTAGAGTCGCGGCGTTCGCATGGCAGAAGTATTTCGTCTTCTGTAATTCATTTAGGGTCGCGGCGCTCTACTATGGAGTTGTGACGCCTACCGTCCAGTATGTCCAGAATTAAAAAATGAAGAATTAGGGTAGCGACGCTCCACCATGGAACTGCGGTGCCGCCTTGAAACCTTAGCAAGCGCCGTGGCTCCCTACCATAGGGTCGCAACGCCGACGTCCTGACAAAACGTTTATGTATTGATTTTTCAAAATCGTTCGAGCCTTAAATCCAATTTAGGGATCAAATCACAGGTCATTTGTCATCACCCACCATTATCAATAACATGCACATCGACCATCATCCGTCTTTACCCGTTCTTAGCCGTGCACCGTGCAATGATCCGGACAACACACTTTTGGCTTAGTTCGAGTTAGAGCGGAATGACTTCCTCGAGTTAGCGTAGGAGATAATTTAGTGTGATATCAAAATGTTAACATTTTGTCAAGACATGTAGGATTTCAAGAAGCCTTGTTTTAATTCAATTTTATGTTTAAACTATAGTATTATTTTATTCAATTGTTTTATAACCATTCAACCAGCCTGGGCTCTGATACCACTGTAGGAATTTTCTGGGTTTAAAACACATAAATAAGACACATCGGAAGTTTAAGTTTTGTTCTTACTTACCCCAACAATTACTTCTGGTATGGTTATATGACAATCTGTAATATAAAGCATAAACACTTATAGGTTATATTATCTGGAATCTTTACTAAAGGGTGGACACGCGACAACCCTTTCGATTGCAAGCTCCAAGCTTTAATGTATTTCTTTTTCGGAAAGCTAGGAAATCCGGCAGAGGTTCGAGAGAGTATTTTTATTCTAAGTCTCTAAGAGTTAGAATAATAATATGAAACTAGTGTATTGAATAATGAAGGAAATGTCTGTATTTATAGGTGAAAATTAGGTCAAAACCGGATTAGGGTTTGACCTTGGGCCTGGTCCATAAATCAAGACAGATTAGGTCATTAGCGCTGCGGCCCTATGTTGTGGGTGCCGCGGCGCCCAACGTGGCCCTACACCATCTCGGTTTATTATACGCACATTCTTAATTAAATTCAAAATCCAATTTTGACTTAATTAAAACAATAATTATTCATTTGAATATCTCGATTCCAAATCGAATATTTAATACCCTCTCAATACATCCTTAGATCGAAAAGACAATCGACATAGTGTGACCCTACATGCCTTCACATATCGACATTAATCAAATTAAGGTCTACGCGGAACTCCTAGACGGCGCCGCAAGACCAACTCAATATGTGAAGTACGTTTACACGAATCCAGTAAACTTAACCTCTATGTGGTAAGATAAAATCCTTTCATTCACGACACACCCGATCAAGCTTAGGATTTGTCAAGTGTCTATCCAAATGGCTTAATCATTGTATCTCATCTATATTAGTTGACAACTATTCTAAATATGTTTAATGTGTTGGCCAACGACTTAGTCAACATAATATCACAGAGAATCTGAGTGTTCTCTCGAATATACATTCGAGGAATCAATCCTAATCTTGGCTGAACTACCACCTTTAATCCACATCGTAATGTACCCAATACAATCCATATCTCAACCTATATGGCATTTGAGCTTAGGACATGATCAAAGTATAATACTTTGTAGACAAGGTGCGTATTGACCTCAAGTCTAAGGACTTATATCTCACACATGGTGTTCATACTTTAGACAAGTATAACAAACAGTATATCAGCAGGGTATACCAATACTTCCAAAGTATCCATGTGTCCATCACGAGTAGCCATTACTCGTAGCAGGTGAGACATACTACATCCTCTAAGGATGTGATGCAGACCACATGTCGACTTATCACATATCATCGATATCCCATTCTCGATGATCATTAGTCGAGGCTATTTTAAGAGTTACGCTCTAGCATCAATATCTCACTCTATTAGTGACAACGTAAGCTCAAGGGATGCACATTAATGAATAATTACAAATAATCAAATAATAATTCAACAATCACAAATGCCATAAATATTAATCTTATTAATAATACGAATGTGGTCAAGTACATTTGTCCCTAATAATGATTATCTCTAGGACATACATACTTTCAAATAGACCCAAAATGGTCCTTTAAATTTGGACTTCCACTTGAAATAGTCCCTATTATCTGAGATAGAGCACTAATAATCCTTCATCTTTCAAATTATGTAGCACGTTTAGTCCTAACTAACTTAGAAAACTAATTGTTGCTAGCTCTTTGTGGTTAGTCCTAACTCCTAACTACTTGTGCTCCATGGTTAAAATAAAAATTTCTATTCGAGTTATATTGAGTTGTTAATCTTATCGATATCACATTATCATTTGTTGAGCACTTTTGTTATTTTATTTTTTTGTTGAGTATTGAATATGTATTATAATATTAGTAATTCAGTCCTTACACCTCTTTCAAGAACCTTAATGATTTTTAAAGTAATATATGATTGAAATAATACTTATTCAAAAAATAAATAAATCAAAAAGCTTATAATAAAATAAAATGCGCAAAGTGATAGGGAAAAACACAAGAAATTTAAAGTAACGGTAGATGTAGCATGGCAAAAGTAGAAAAAAAGTTAAACGGGGCATAACAAGGCGAGTTCAACCATAGCGGGTTAGGTTAGTTTTGCGTTTTGCGCGCCCACTCCACCCCGTTCTTCTTCATATTTTGAACCCTTGATAAAAATGCGGGCTAAATTTAATTTTAAAAATATATATTTTATTAGAGGAAATTGCAGCCAGCTCGTTTTCATCACTGCAGTTGTCAGAGAATAATGGTTTACTCTATAATCCTTAGCGGCATTAATCGTACTGTAAATTTCCTTTTCCTCGTTTAATTTTATTATATTACCAGGGCAGCGCAGCTTATTTAAATACTTCAAAAAGCTCAACAGGTCCTCTTCAATAATAAACCTCCATGTATCTAGAGGGTCAGCTTGCTGGCAGGGAGTCAACTTTGCGGCCTTAGGGTCGCAAGTTCGATTCTCTCCTCCGGATATCGTCCTCCGGAGCACATACATGTGGTAAAGCCTGGGCGATAAAAGCCGCGCGGGCATGTTGCAGTGTGGGTTCGGTCTCCGCCAAGCCTTGTGGATGGGGCCTGTGGGGGGGTCAACCTTGTAGCATTGATCCGTTGGACGCAAGCAGACACTGACCATGTGTGCACATCCCGCGATTTACCTGGTGGTGGGTGCTGAAGGACCGGTCCCATCATCTCCAGGACGTCGGGGTAATACCAGTGAAGTAGTCAGGCGCAAGCCTAGAAACCTGAATTATAAAAAATAAAAAAAATAAAAAAAAAAAAAATAATAATAAACCTCCATGTTCTGAAAATCATTCTTAATTCTTTGTTAGTGTTTGCAACCACGTAGTGATGTTTGGACTCCACTTTGTGGGGGCCACTACAGGCCCGGGCAATATCACAGTCATCAAACAGAAAGAAAGCAAAGCTAGTCTACATTATTATACTAAGGCTTAATACATATCTAGTACCTTAAACTTGTCACGATATAACTAAGTCAGGTTTGAATTGAACACTTAACACTTTTAATTTAAATTTTGAAAAAAAATATATATTAATTTTCATTTATTTGTTAGGTAGTTAAGTTAATCACTTAAAATATATCATTCTAGTTAATTATACGTATTCGCCTAAATAGGCTGTAAAACCCTAAGTAGTTTCTACTTGAGACGTTAATACACATAATTAAAAGAGATGAGATATTTTATGTGATTAACTTAACTATCTAATAAACGAAAGAAAAGTATCTAACTGAAACACTTTATTAGAGGTGTTCAATTGGAACATGATTTAATTTGAGTGTCTAAATAAAATAACCTAACAAGTTTAGGGGCTGACTATGTGTTAAGCCTTATACTAATATATATCTTCAAATCTTTTACCCCTCTGTCCCAATTTATGTATCTTACTTTTTTTTTTTGGTCTGTCTCAAAAAGAAGTTTATTTCTATATTTAATAAGTTTTTTAATTTTAAGACAAGTTTAAGACCACAAAAATTAAAAAATATCACATCTTTAATTTAAGACCACAAGATTAAAAAATCTCCTTATTTATTAAATTTTGTTTCAAATCAAACTAATAGTTTCGAAAGTATTGGATTCCTCTGTCCATTAGCGTCTGAATAACTCTGACGTACACTACTTTTGACCTGAAATAAAACGAAAAAAGCTAAGATACATATCCTCTTAAATAAGACGATTCTGTTCCTTTTCAGTAAGATATCCTTGTAAACTGATTTTCCCATTGACTGACAAAAGCAAAAGAACAGCCATGTTAACTATGAATAGTTTGAAACCAGAGCACAAGGCCATCACTTTCATTTGATATAATATTAGGCATCACATCAGAGTAACTTTGCTGCTGAAAGAACTCATAACATATGAAGAAGAATGCCATCGAAAAACTTTTATTCACTGTCAATATCATCACAATTAAACTCACCTTATGCTACAATGCACACCATAATTTATCAGGACAAATACGAATGGTTTGTGTGAGAGTAACAGAACATCATTTACACGACAACACGCTGCTACCAGAAGCCTAGTAAAAAATTCAGCAGGCACCAAAATTAAAAATAGATTGGAAGAATATCTAACCGCAACAAAAGAAACATGAATGAGAATGTGTGAGGCAGCTTGTACAGAATGAATTGACTAAGGCACGTATTCACTCTCTAGGGTTGGTTGTGTTCGTGTGACAGTAGCAGCGGGTGCTTTTGTGCTCCCAATTCTAGTCATATGCAATGCTTCTCCAACCTCCGCAGCCCTTTCCATCTGTTGCATTTTCTTCCTCCTCTTGTACTTGCCCACCCACGCTATCAGAAGGCCTAACAAAAACAACAATACTAGTCCTCCTGCCACTGAACCAACAATTATCCAGACATTTGACTTATTTTTCTTTCCCTTACCAGCTAGTACGTGTGGTGCTTCCTTCGGAGGGCCTCCTTGTGGAGAAGGAGATGGAGCGATTGATTCGACAACAATAGAGAAATGCCCCTGTTGAAATGTCGTGCATATGTTGTCCGACAATACAGTGCTGAAATTCACTGATCCATTTAAATAAAATGAAACGCACTTAGCGGATGATCCAACAGGAGCCGGCTTGACATCTGAAAGCCTTATTGAGATGGGCTGACCAGAAGCCCTGATGTCCAACTCAGGCAAGTTAGTTGCTGAAAGGTTTGATGCATCATAAGCAAGAAGACCCACCACAGGAGTCAAGTACATGTAACCAGGTAAACTGTAATATCTTGCAGACAAATTGCCTAAATTTTGGTAGACCAAAACAAGCCTCTCAGCATAAGGCTGCTCAACAATGCCGACAGGTATCTGAAACTCTTTGTATAGTGGAACACCTCTGGTCCTTAAACTGCCACTCCTGAGCCTCATGGCTGACACCTTAATCCCTGTCAAATTAAATGGCACATCACCATCATAAACAACACCTGTCCTAGGACGAGCAAATACACGATAAGCGTAACCCTGAAGGAGCACATCTAACGCCCGTGCAGCTCCCAGGGAGGAACCAACAAGCTGAGAACTCCCTAACCGTGGCAAGAAACATAGCCACATTAGAAGAAGAAGCATCGAGAGACTTTCAAGAAGCCCCATCGATGCTTCACAATATCAGATAACCAGTATAATCTCACACGGCAGACTGCAACCCACCAAATAAAAAGGTCAACACCCCAAAAGACAGTACTAGTTATAATATAGGAATGAGTCTTCAGATCCAAAACAAAATCCCGTTAGCGTCATCTATTTTATTCCTCGACGTGGCTCCAACTTCACATCCACAGATGGTCGTTGATGAATCTATGACTGAATATGAAATGTAAAGACAGCTGTACGAAAAGATCCATTCCACCCGTTGATAAAGTAAACACCTTTTTACCTTTGGAATCCTTAAGCGTAAAAGTAAGAGCTTAATTATCCCTGAAAACCCAAATTACTCAACTTCAAACCGTGATTTTGGCTGATTTAATGCTCAGATTCGAGCATTTTAGGGAAATAGAGCAATGTAGATTCATCAGACCACCGAATATTTTCTACTATCTATGAGTTGATTAACAAATTACCTGAAATGCGGCTACTAAAACCCTAATCCAAGAGGCACAAGCTTATCGGCCTTCACTTCAAAATCCAATTGAAGCTCTCACACCATGAGAGAACATATAAAGCATTGGAGAAAATGTAATAATTCAGTGAGGAGAAAATGCAGATAAAATTGATTATTGCGAAAGCTTCAAACCAAATCCAGCATTGCTATGATGGTAGAATTACTAAATAAGACAAGGAAGACCGCTCCAAGAACCCTAGGAGGTTCCAATAATTCCGCATTCTTCCGACAGTAAAGCTAACTTCCGTACAGAAGCAAAGATTACGAGATCGATGAGGTACAATTGAGTAGAGCAGACTATGTCGTAGGAATCTCCGGTGGCGGGAAAATGGACGGAGAAGATTGAATCTAGAAGTTTCTTTGTTTGTACAGAGAAGATAAGCTTGGAGATGAAATGGTGGAGATTGTAGTGATAGTGGGGGCGTGAAGAGAGGAGAAGAGAAGAAAAGTGAATGAATGCTTTTTGGGCTAAAATGTGAATACATATACTTTAATAATTACTAAGTCCCTTATTTCTTTAATATTAATGTTTGTACACACCACCTTTATACAGCTGTGCAATCAAAGGCAGTGTAGTGTGAATGTCCAAATGGGGTTAAGGACTGAGTTTTGTGAATATATCAAAATCAGTGATTTATTAATTAATGAAAAATAGAGTAGTAGCCAAAAAAAAGTGCTTGCTCTGCGTCCACTAGAGAGAGGGAACACCAAAAGATAGGATCCGGATGAGGTTTGTTCATTCCTTTGAGATTTTAGGTTTGAGTCTTGGTACAATTTTTTTTTGATAGAAGTGCAAATTCAATTAATTGAGCTAGAATGTGAATATCGAACATCAAATAAAAAAAAAAAAAAAAAAACTAAATTGAGGGTATATTTAGTACTACAAGACCCATTATTGATAAGAAAAGTAATTCACCCTAGTTACTTTCAAAGAAAAAAATTTATTAAGAAAAGGAACATTGTATATTTTATTATTTATAGGAGAAATTATTTTTTCATAGTTATCTTGAACTTTCGATTTAATTATTTTTGCTCCGATTAACAATTAAACATTATATTAATTTTTAGTACTTATAAATTTAATCAAAACACTTTTCGACTTGGCACATACTAAAAATTAAATAAATTTTAGCCTCCATAGTTTGAAAAAAAGTAATGGTTTCAATGATAAAAAGTTAAAGATTACAATAATTATATACTCAGTGTAATCTCATAAGTGAGGTTTGGGGAAGATAGAGTATACACAGACCTTAACCCTACCTCAAAAGATAGAGAAGTTGTTTCTGATAGACCATCAGCTTAAATCAAAATTATATCAAAGAAGTACCGAAAACAAAACAACAGGAGAGAAGAAACCATGACACAACACTAAAGAAAAGATGCAAAAGGAATAGTAACTGTAGATGATAAAATTCGCGTAGAGGAAAAAATAATCAAGACAAAAAAATATCGTAACTATCATAGTATTTGATTTCAATATGAGTGTTACAATCTCTATGAATCCTCTAATTCTTATTTTTGATAATATATTCAAGGGCTTTTGAGCTTGATCTTGAACTTGTAGGATTTGATCTTGACTTGTACTTGAATTCAAGGGCTTTTGAGATTGATCTTGAATCTTCTTCTTGATCTCTAGAACTTGTAGAGAAATACTTTGATTTATATAAGGAGGGGTGTAAGTGGGTAAGTGGGTCAGAGCTTGGTTGGACACCGATTGACACGAAACAAGACTCAAAGTTGGGGTTCTGGATTTCTGTCGGGCAATGGGGTATTATGGACTTGGACGGGTAGTTTAGGGAAGAGTTGGGTTAAGACGTTTTGTAGGGGTGTTCCGGGTACGTTGAGGGTCACGTTGGTGGTCGGGGTTGGGTGATTGGTTGGTTACAAGATGATGGAAACTGGCTGGGACAGTGAGGTATCGGTAAGGGATGTTTTGGCGGATTATTTGTTATTGTCGGGATGACACAAATATTTGTGGGTGGTTTCGGTTGATGACCTTTGGTGAGGGTGTTTGTGAGGTATTGTGGGATGTGGTGGTGGAAATAATATGATGGTTTGGACAAGGAATGGACACGAGTTGCTAGGTGCAATCTCGGGTGCAAACCAAGTGAGGGTCGATCGATATGAACAAGGATAGATACACGAGGTTGCTAAGTACAAGCTCGAATCGACACCAATTGAAGTAGGCCAATTGGACAAGGACTTGACCAAGGTTTCTAAGTACAAGCTCGAGTACAAACCAAGTGAGAGTGGTTTATAACCTTGTGATAGTAACCGGATAGACCCTTGACTTGGGCTTGGTTGGATCATAAAAGTTCCAACTTCCACTTGCACCGAGGGGGATCCTTAAGTTTGGGTTTAGTTAGATCACACAAGTTCTAACCAAACTTACACCGAAGGAAACCTTAGCTTGGGTTCAACTAGATAACATAAGTTCTACCTAAACTTGCACTAAGGGTTTGACCTATAAAAGGATCGGGTAGTTCACACAAGAACCGAAGGCCCACAAAAGGACCAACTAAGATAGACAATACACAAGTTGAATAACTTACCAATTGAGTAAAACTCAAATAATTTTCATTAATCAACAACCGATTTTTACAACAACTTAAGGTCCTATTTATACTAGTACATAGACTCTTCTAGAAGACAACTTAAGGGACACTAAACTTGAACCACTTCGGCCAAGGTGGGAAAGAGGGAGGGGAGAGGGTTCTCGGCCGACTTGGGATAGGGAATGAACCCAATCTTTCATGAATTATAGATCACTCTTTTGTGTCCTTCATACATGAACTAGTTAGTTCATGAATTGTCCTCTTGGAAAATGTTGAGAAGCTTCTCCTCTTGACATGTACCTTAGGCCGAATGGAAATGAGAGTTATTTGGCCAACTCTTCAAGTTCCCTAGGCCATTCTTGGTGTCTCCCATGTGGCTAAGTACATGAATGAATTATCTCCTTAGAAGCCTCATCTTCTAGACGGTTCTTGCGTTGTCATCTCGGCTTAGTCACCTTCTCCCATTCACAGCCTACTCATCTTATTACATGACATATTAATTGTGTCCTAAGAAGAGCTAAAAGCTAAGCTAGGAATTAAATATAAGCAAAAGGGAAAAACATGGTCTCGGCCAAGACTAACATAAAGGCCGAAATAAATGTGTCTCCTTGCATCTTCAAGTGATGTCTTCAATTCTACTCCATAATCCATTCTATTTTAGACATCTAGTCGTAGATTGATGGTTCATTATCGGCACCCTTGGCAAATTACTTAACGGCTCAAGTTAGGAGCTCAATCTTGTGGTCTTTCTTTTATCAATCTCCCATTCTTTAAAAGAATTTGTCCTCAAATTCTTGCCGTCTAAGTACATTGATAGGTCTCCAACATGGAACATTTAATCTTCATCTTCGTCCGAAGTTCCTCCTTGTAGGTGCCTTCCCTGAGGCGAGCCAAGATCATGAAGGAGACATACTTCAAATATTTTTCTAATTGTATCAAGGAATCATAGGTGGAAGAATTGAGGCATACACCACTCAACATCTTGCTAGGTAATGAGATGGATTCTTTGTCTTGAGTCAAGCTGATACCCATACCAACCCTTCTAATATCACGTTCAACTTCAAATAGTATGTTATGATTTGGCATAGGGGCAGCAAGAGTGCTATAATCTTGATGACAAAAGAAAGCTAATCCATGGAAGCTTCTTACCATATTTATGGTTGTATGCTCAAGCCAAATTCGCATAGTCTCTATCTTGGCTGTGTTGGCATGAATGTCCTCGGATGGATTGATTCGAGTGTTCCCGAATGATACTATGTATTTCATAGACGGTCGAAGTACCTCGTGCCTGAGACTACTTACAGAAGAACTTGGCGCGTGACCCAATCCGAATGGCAACATAAGTCACTCGTACCATCCATATTTGATCTTGAGGGTCACCTTCCGTCCTACTCCTTCTTGGATTCCCCTTAGATGGCATTCTCTCCTTGAATCTATCTTGGAGAACCACTTAGCTACACTCGATTCATTAAAAAAATATTTCAATCCCGGCATAGGAAGATTGCACTCCATGATGGTGTTGTCGACCGCTGGGATACTAATACATGCGTGCCAAGTCACATTTTCTTTTGGCACCAACAAGTCGGGTACCGTATACGGACTAAAGTTCTTTTTGACAAGGCCCTCCTCTAGTGTTTCTTGCACTCATTGTTGCACTTCCTTAGCCCTTTCTGGATTGTGTCCATAGGCTTGATGATTGGGTAATGGACTTTTTGGAAATAAACCAAAAAGATGTCCAATACTTTCCATCGATGGTGGCCCAATTGCAAGATCATCCGCACCTATATTTCGCAAGAGTTCCTTTATGCTGGTACTTTCAAACGCATCTCTTACCATACTCTCTTTCTACTTGCATGTCGATGGATCGGTAGAACTCTCCTTATTCGACTCTTCTTCTACCTTCGGTGTATTAAGAAAGAGGGCTTCGGAATCACCCTTGCACTTCTTGGCATTTTGGACCTTCATTTCTTTCACCTCACTAGGTGACAATGGTACCAATCAGATATTCTTGTCATCCTTTTGAAAAGAACAAATATTCTTTTCTCCATCATATTGTGCCTTCCTATCATATTGCCATGGTTGACCCAACAAAATATGGCAAGCATCCATAGGTAGGATGTCACACTATATTTCATCTTCATATCTACCAACCCAAAAATTAACAAGGGTTTGCTTCACCACTTTTAGCCCCTTGTCCTTGTTCAACTATTGGAGAGCATACAGTTTGGGATGGTTGTGTGTAGGCACCTTCAACTTGTCCACCATCTCCACGGAGGCCAAATTGGCACAACTTCCTCCATCAATGATCATGTTGCTTACTTTATCACTCATCTTGCATCGAGTGTGAAATAGTTGCTCGAGTTGTGTTTCCTCTTGTTCTCCAAGTTGACCATTCAGCACACGCCGGAGCACTAAGATTTCATCCACCTCCGCAAGATCACTATCGTCCCTTAGGTCCTCTTCACCTTCGGGTTCCTCCATAGCAAAGGCATCCCCGCACTCTTAATATTATTCGATAGTCATAAACCGGGGGTTAGGACATTCCCTGGCAAAGTGTCCTAGTCCTTGACACTAAAAACATTTTTTCCCACTTTTATCTACTCCCTTCGCAACCTCCACTTTCTTCCCTTTATATGTCTCTACACATTTGTGCTTATACAAAGGGTTAGAATATGAGGTACTACCCTTTTATTTGATACTCGTGGGCTTCACATATGGTTTCGGGGTACCTTTTTTTATAGCTTTTCAAATTTAAGTGCTAAGTGACTAACATCTTCAAAGGTGGTATACGTTGCCACTTTAACCTTTTTTTGAATTTTCACGTTCCAACCTCCAATGAACCGTGCAATTCATTGTGTCTCCTTTTCTTCCAAGTCACAAAGCATAGTGACCTTCTCGAATTCTCAAATATATTTCTCAACCTTAAGAACTCCTTGACGAAGTTTGGTGAGCTTAAGGTAAAGGTCTTGTTCATATTCTCTTGGCAAGAATTTCCTCTTCAATTATTTCTTTAATTTATTCCAAGAGTCAATCTTGGTCTTGCCACTTCTTCTTCGGCTTGTTTTGAGGTTTTCGTACCACACAGAAGCGAATGACTTCAACTTCAATGTAACAACCTTCAACTTTTTTATCGTCATATTGTTTGAACTCGAATAAGAAACTCCTCCAGGTCCATGTTGCCTTCGAATGTTGGAAGATCAAACCGTAAGGTTCGATATTCTTCCCTTTCTTGCCTAGGATCCTCTAAGACATCTTCCCCTTTATCTATTTGGTTATGTTGTGCAACTTCTTCTCCGGATTCGACATTATTGATCATGACACGATCCGCAAACTCCTTTCTCAAGGGTTGCAATTGTTCGGCGATAAGATAACTTACGACCCTCCGAAGTTCATCATTTAAGTGAGCCATAACATCAAGGCATCGGACGTGATTGGATTTCTCTGATACTAATTTGATGTATATAAGGAGGGGTGTAAGTGGGTCGGAGCTTGGTTGGACACGGGTTAACACAAAACATGACTCAAAGTTGGGTTCTTAGGTTCTCGGTTTCTGGCGGACAGTGGGGTATTGTGGGACTTGGACGAGTAGTTTAGGAATAGAGTTGGGTTAAGACATTTTGTGGGGGTGTTCCAGGTATATTGAGGGTCATGTTGGTGGTCGGGGTTTGGTGATTGGGTGGTTTCAAGGTGAGGGAAAATGGCTGGGATAGTGAGGTATCGATAAGGGATGTTTTGGCATACTTTTTGGTGTTATCGGGATGACACGAATATTTGTGGGTGGTTTCGGTTGATGATCTTTGGTGAGGGTGTTTGTGAGGTATTGTGGGATGTGGTGGTGGAAAGAATATGACATTTTGGACAAGGAATGGACATGAGTTACTAGGTGCAATTTCAGGTGCAAACTAAGTGAGGGTCGGTCGATATGAACAATGATAGAGACACGAGGTTGCTAAGTACAAGCTCGAGTCGACACCAAGTGAAGTAGGCTAATTGGACAAGGATTTGACCAAGGTTGCTAAGTACAAGCTTGAGTACAAACCAAGTGAGAGTGGCTAATAACCTTGTGATACTAACCAGATAGACCCTTGGCTTGGGTTTAGTTGGATCACAAAAGTTTCAACTTCCACTTGCATTGAGGGGGATCCTTAAGCTTGGATTTAGTTACATCACACAAGTTCTAACCAAATTTACACCGAAGGAAACCTTATCTTGGGTTCAACTAGATCCCACAAGTTCTAGCTAAACATGCACCAAGGGTTTGACCCACAAAATAATCGGGTGGTTCACACAATAATCGAAGGCCCACACAAGGACCAACTAAGATAGATAACACACAAGTTCAATAACTTAGCAATTGACTAAAACTCAAATAATTTTCATTAATCAACAACCAATTTTTACAACAACTTAAGGTCCTATTTATACTAGTACATATAATCTTCTAGAAGACAACTTCAGGGACACACTAAACTTGAACCACTTCCAAGGTAGGAAATTGGGAGGGGAGAGGGTTCTCGGCCGACTTGGGATAGGGAATCAACCCAACCTTTCATTAATTCTCGATCACTCTTTTGTGTCCTTCACACATGAACTAGTTAGTTCATGAATTGTCCTCTTGGAAAATACTGAGAAGCTTTTCCTATTCAGATGTACCTTGGACCGAAAGGAAAAGAGAGTTGCTCGGCCAACTCGTCAAGTTCCCTAGGCCATTCTTGGTGTCTCCCATGTGGCTTAGTACATGAATGAATTATCTCCTTGGAAGCCTCATCTTATAGAGGGTTCTTGCCTTGTCATCTCGGCTTACTCACCTTCTCCCATTCACGGTCTAGTCATCCCATTACATGGCATATTAATTGTGTCCTAAGAAGAGCTAAAAGCTAAGCTTGGAATTAAAGATAAGCAAAAGGTAAAAAACATGGTCTCGGCCAATACTAACATAAAGGCCGAAATAAATGTGTCTCATTGCATCTTCAAGTGATGTCTTCAATTCCACTACATAATCCATTCCATTTTAGATATCTAGTCGTAGATTGATGGTTCGTTATTGGCACACTTGGAAAATTACTTAACGTCTCAAGTTGGGAGCTTAAGCTTGTGGTCTTTCTTACATCATACTTGAGTACTTGAATGCTTGTAGAGAAATATGTGACTTTGATCCACGAGCTCCCTCTAGCTTCTTGTTAGAATTTTTGTTCTTTTTTCTGAATTATGAAACCCTTATTTATAGTTGTAGGATGGAGGAGTTATGATAAGAACACACTTCTTTCGACCAATCATATTTAAGTTGACATGGTGATATTTGATTGGTCGGAACATGTCAATTTTACATATGGCACATTTCCATTGACCTTTGATTTAAATAGACATGCTATGTGATTTTTGATATGTGGTATGATCCTATTGGCTTCTTTGTTTGACTAGGCGTGCCACATCATTTGACACATGACACCAAACTGGGCCTCATGAAAGATGACATCTTGGGCTTAACAAAGTGAGCTCATCATTTGTAGCCCAAATCAATGGACTAGCCCAGCAAAATTGGACAATTAATTAAATCTGCATCTATTGAACTTAAATAATTAATCCAAACATATTAGCCAACGATATTTATTTGTACTAATGTGTTTTTAATTTAATATAATTTGAATTTCTGGTGGGTTTAAATTTAATAAAAGTTCATCGTCCACAGTAACAACAACAAAATAATATGATAATGAAAGTACAAGAAATACTAAAAAGTACCAAAAATTGAATAACAAAAAACTTCAAAAATATTACTGTGACTACTACTATGTACGAATAAGTGATAGACCACTCAACTATCTAGCTAATCTTCTACCCTAATCTGTCCTCCATAATCTCCTATCTAAGGTCATGTCCTTAGTCAGCTAATATTGTGTCATGTCGTGTCTCATCACCTCTCTCCAATAATTATTCAACATACCTCTACCTCTCCTAAAATCATCCATAGTCAACCTCTCACACATAAAAATATATCAATTTCAACTTATTATACCGCTCATCACATTAAGTCTACTCAATCATGAACTCAAGATTATCACCAAGCCACTCACAGGCAATCAAAGTATAATACATGCAAACACAAACCCAAATAAATATACAAAGGGATGACCACTTAAGGTTCCCCAAACTTCATAGAATTACCACATCTGATACGATATCGGGAAGCACAAATCACTCCAAATCATTCATCCAAGAACAAGTCAAGGAACTCCAAGCTTTGCCAACCTTGTTGATGTAAAGAGAGGCTTTAGAGGCCCTTGAGGGTCCATACAAAGGAGAATACAACATTTGTAAGATCACTTGGAGTGTAGAAGAGCTCGAAACAGAAGCAGTCATGGTCTACAATTCATTTGTAACTCTAGACACAACCTACGACATGGTTTGAATTTCGCAAATCATGTTGGCCGGCTGAATTAGGCCATTTTTGTTACTTTTGCAAATTATAGGCTTTGATCATTTTTGGGCCAAGCTTGTAATAAGAATGGTATAAATATAACCCTTAGTCTTATTTTATACTTAGCTTGAATGATGTTGATTAACTCCTATGAGAGATTAGTATTGTAGTTGTTAGGTTAGTCATAGTTATTAGCTTAGTCTTAGCGTAATTGTGTGGTTGTTTAGAATCTTCTTGATTCACACTTGAGCCTTGCTCACTAGTGGAATCAATCAAACTTATAGATTGGGTTCTTTTGTAGTTAATTCCATTGGGGTATTTGATTTAATATAACATTGGTTGCTTTGGATTACTGTTCTTGTGTGTAATCTCCTATCCTTTAATTTTTCCGCATTCGATTCGATTTCTTAGAGTTTCACTTTTAGAGATCTTATCATTTAGTATCAGAGCTTAGGCTAGTGTGTTATTTCTACAATCCTTAATCCTAAGTTGTTCTTATTTGAAAAAAATACAAAATTCAAAAATCCAAAAAAAATTAAATTGTTGTTTGAATTGGGTGTTTCTATTGATTGATTTGAAGTTCTAGAGGTTGAATATATCACATATCAAATTTTCAAGGGATTTAGGGCTGATTTGAGCAAAAACACCATTGGAAGACCTTCATCATTGAAGAACATCAATTGGGTCTATTGGAATTAGTGTCTTATTGACTTCAAAAATTATTACGCTTTGTTCTCCTTATAAGGAGAAGCTAGATCTGAAAATTGAGACAAATTGGAGTTGATTTGATACTAGTTGGAAATATAAAGTGTTCTAAAAAGTTCATCAAGTTCATGTGAAGAAAAGGGCCAAAAAGTGATATTTGATCCAAAAATCCTAAGACAAATGTTGGAAAAATGTTTTTTGGGCCAAAAATAGCATAACTCTGAAGTAAGTGGGCCCATGTCATTGAAATAGTAGGGAATAATAAAAAAGTAGTCAGCCAAATAAATTTCAAGAAAGATTGATGTCATCACCGATTTGGCTGCGAAAGAACAACCTGTGAATCGCAGGGAGGGACGTAACCTCACCTACGAACCACAGCTAGTTCGCAAACCTTTCTAGAAACTTTGGTAAGTTTACTGAGCCATTTGCGAATAGCAGATCAAGCAACATACATCACATGCAGTTCACAGACATTGCATAGGTCTAATGGATTACACTTTTCAAGTTCTGTTATCTCATTTCATTTCCGAATTCATTTATTTTCACTTATTTGATTCTCTAAATTTAACATCAGGTAATTGACCTATTTGATTGTTACTTAGTTCTTGAGTCCCATTTTTCATTTCGTGCTAGTTAGTCTAAGTTTTTTCATTTTGTTCCGTTGAACTTCTTTAAATCCATCTTTTAGATTTTGAGTCGTACGTCTTTCTATCTAACAAGAATTTATTCCTCCACTAAGCTAAGCAACCTTGTGTGATTTATTGAACTTAGGTTCTTTACAATCTTGTACAAATTCTTGAGTGACTTGAGGAGTGAGTAGGCATAAAGAGTGATGTGAGAGCTTTTACTTCTAACATGTTTGTTGAATTTTATAGGTACCATGACAAAGTCCAGAGGACAATCCCAAGAGGGAGGGTATCCAATGGCTCTTATTTTAGAGAGTTGGAAAGAATGAACACGGAGATGAGTGTAATGTGGTTGTATATAGGAACTATGAGTATGAGGTTGGCGAGTGTTGAGCAAACTAGTAGGTTGGGCAATCCTCAATTGATTGGTGGAGATACAATTATTGGTAATAAGTTGAGTCGGAACCCTAACACCTCACCCATTATAACCCCGAGGCAAATGTATGTGAAGCGATTTTCCCAAGCCAACCCTAATCCTTAAACCTCAATTCCAACCTACACCCATCCAAATGATGACACCCCGGGATTTGTGAGGAGAACCAATCTTCTTACCCAACCCAATTTTACCAACCCCATCAAGAGGAACCTCCACACATGTGACCTTGGGAGTCACTTAACCCAATAATCTCCAAGAAAACCCACATACACCAACGCCACAAAAATTTACCCCAAAACCATTCCTATACTAATACCAAAATCCCCCCTTTCGAAGAAAGAGTTGAGGAGTAGGAACGGGAAAGATGGTGGGAAGATCCATGACATGGAGAGAGGCGCGGGTATGATACTAATAGAGGTCAAGGAGGGCGAGGAGGTAGAGGTAGACCTTATAAATATCGAGGAAGATGGTAAGGTAAAGATGACTGGGCAAGATGGGAAAGTCATGATGACTGGGACAGATGGCAATGTTAGAGAGGATAGAGGCGACAAAGACTGCAACTTACATACTATCAAGGTGGAACTTCCCAAGTTCAAAGGTGGAAGTGATCTGGAGGAGTTCATAAAATGAAAGTTTTTAGATAATTTGAAAGCTAAATATTCCCTTACTCAATTTAAGGGGTATGTATCTACTTGGTGGGAGTCCAAGAAGAGAGATCGAGCTCAATGATACATATTTGATGTTCTGACTTGGCAAGAGTTGATTGAGCTCATGGAAGTAAGATATGTGATACCCAACTATTATCAAAGTGTTCTTAAGAAGGTATACATGTTGAGGCAAGGTAGTAAGAGTATTGAAGAATACTTCGATGAGTTTGAGAACTAAAGGTTGAAATCTAAAATCGAAGAGCACTTGAACTACACAATTATCCTATTTTTGGCCAATTTGAATTATGACATCTCCAAACCGTAAGGCTTCTAACCTATACCACACTTGAAGAAGCATTTCATGATACAACCAAAGTTGAAGTGGATTTGAAAGAAAAGAAGTTGTACAAGATCAAGAATACTACATCCTCATCATGGAGTAAATATGAAAATAAGTGGAAGTCTCCCACTTGGGAGAAGCCTAATGCTACTACTCAAGCTCCTCAAAACAAAATTGACTATCAACCAAAATGAGGTAACAATGCTAAACCCAATATTCCTCATCCTTCTACCATTCAATGTTTAAACTATCAAGGTAGAGTACATATTGCACGTGAATGTCCCAGTAGGAGGTCAATTGTGGCCTTATGTGATGGGTATCAAACTGATGATAAAAATGAGAGAGAAGTAGATAGTGAAGGTGAGGGAGAAAAGAATGAACATGAGGGAGAATCTGTGGGTGATGATGAAGAGCAGATGGAGGAAGGAGTAAACTTTGCACTTGTTGTAAGACAAGCCATGAGTGCTCTAGCTAAGAAAGAATTTGATCAATGAGAAAACTTGCTCCATACTATATGCAAGATAATGGATAAGGTGTGCTCCTTGGTTATTGATGGTGGGATTTGTACAAATGCAGTGAGGAAATCCTTGGTTGAGCACATGAAATTTCTCACTCAAAGACACCATAGCCCCTACAAACTTCAATGGTTCAATAAATGTGGTGAAGTAAGGGTGACCAAGCAATCGGTTATCAAGTTTTGCATTGGGCGGTATGAGGGATGAGCTATTTTGCAATTTTTTTCTGATGTAAGAATGTCATATATTGCTTTGGATACCTTGACAATTTCATAAGGATGCCCAACATAGTGGAATAACGAACAAGTACTCATTTGTATTTGGAGGTCAAAAATACACGCTTTCCCTATTAATACCCTATCAAGTGAGTGAAGATTATCAAATCATGAAGGAACTCTGAGAGAGGGTTCAAAGGGAGGAAATGGAGAAATATGAAAAAGAGGCCTTGGTTGCTCAAGGAGGACAAGTTTTAATCCAAGAGAAGGCTAAAATGTACATAATTGCCAAACATAACACTTATTTGAAAGGGGTTAATGAGGAGCACTTCATGGTGCACCCCATCAATAAAGCATTTCTATTTGATGCTAACCAAGATATTAGCACTTTGCCTAGTATTGTATCTTTTCTGTTTCAGGCATATGATGATATAATCCTCGAGGAGATGCCAAAAGGAATACATTGTCCTCAATGTTTGCACATGTCTCTTCCCAACCTTTTAGGTTTTCGGATGAGAAATCCCATAGGCTTTATGAGGGGTATCCCAAGAGCTATGGAAAGGCATGACAATACTTGTGATGTGGTAGTTGGAGTACCAAAGTTGTTTCATTGCATACCATGCCATACATGTGATGATGCCTCTTATGTGGCATCTTTATTTATCATTATTGTACTCATATTGCAAGGAATACCTCGCACTATTATTAGTGATAGGGAATCCACTTTTCTTATTTCCTTGTGGAAGAGTCTTTAGGGTACACTTGATACCAATCACATGCTTTCTACTTCGTATCATCCCTAAATGGAGGGACAAACTGAGGTAGTAAATAAGACTTCTGGGAGTATGATTTGGTATGTGATTATAGGAAAGAAAACTTCTTGGGAGAACCATGTGATTTTGATTGATGTTACTTGTAATAAGTTTCCCCATTCCTCTATTTGCATTACCACATTCGACACTTGTTATGGTAATGCCTTTCATGTAACCTCTTTTCTTGTTAGGAACACTTTGGATTACTCATGTGAATCTTTTCTTGTGTTTTCATGTGTCTCAATTTTAGATTTACATGGAGGGTATGTACATGATAGCTTAGGGGATCTCCACATCTTTGACCCCGATGATATGTTCCCTTGTGATGAATTGATAGTCATTTCATGTTTGGGTACGACTAATGCGGGGAATGATATTTTAAATGGGGTTGTCCTTATGTTACAACTCGCATCTAGTCATAAGATCATCAATTGTTGCTAGAGAAATGAAGATGTGCTTCATGTTGTGTAGAACCAATGTAGTTTCACATGCTTGTCATTTTGAATCCATTGGTTTCTTTACTTCATCCTCTTTTCATGATAGCTGTGGGTATTAACTTGTTGACGCCTCATATGTTGAAATCTTATTCATAGTGAACATTGATATATTTTACCACAAATTTACACATCCTTGGCATGCTAATAAGGTTATTATTGATTGTGCTAACCTTCATTCTTTGAGGACCATGTTTGTGTATGTGGCTTCTTGGTTTTTGCAAGGTCCGAATTCGAGGATGAATCATTTGCAAGGAGGAGAGGATGATACGATATGTGGAAGAACGAATCACTCCAAATTATTCATTCAAAAACAAGCCAAGTAACTCCAAGCTTTGCAAGCCATGTTGATGCATAGAGAGGCTTTGGATGCCCTTAAAGGCCCACACAAAGGAGCATACAATATTTGGATGATAGCTTAGGGTGAATAAGAGCTCAGAACCGAAGAAGTCATGGTCTGCATTTCATTTATAACACATAGACATAATTTGCGATATGGTTTGCATTTCACCGATCATGCTGGCGAGCTGAATTAGGCCATTTTTGGATACTTTTGCAAATTATAGGCTTTGGTCACTTTTGGGCCAAGCTTGTAATATCATATAGTATAAATATAACCTGTAGTCTTGTTTTATACTTAGCTTGAATGAAGTTGATAAACTCCTATGAGAGATTAGTATTGTAGTTGATAGGTTAGACATAGTTATCAGCTTTATCTTAGGGTAATTATGTGATTGTTTAGAATCTTGTTCTTGATTCACACTTGAGCCTTGCTCACTAGTGGAATCAATCAAACTTATAGATTGACTGCTTTTGTAGTTAATTCCATTGAGGTCTTTGATTTAATATATCATTGGTTGCTTTGGATTACTATTCTTGTGTCTAATCACCCATCCTTTAATGTTTCCACATTCGATTCGATTTCTTAGAGTTTCACTTTTAGAAATCTTATCAACATAGGGGCTATCAACCCACGATGGCTACCTTTCCTCCCAAATAGCTAGGTAAAACCACACTGGGGATACTAACTCTCGATGACCACTCTTCCTCCTGAATGGCTAAGCATAAACCACACCTAGGCTATCGACCCTAGATGACCACTCTTCCTCCTGAATGGATAGGAAAACCCTACTATGATCCATAGTGACTACCATTTCTCCCGAGTAGCTAGGCCAAACACAAACAATAGAAATTATGGCATATTAGCAGAATCATAAAATCACAACACGGAAGCCGAATCTTAAATCATGCATGGAAGTCGAATAATTCATTATGAATTATGTTCAGCATCCCGTTAATAGGGGTGTACCAATGTCATTAATCGATTTAGAAAATAATTTCAAATCTTTAATAAATTTTCAATTCAATGAGACCCTTTCATAGGTCACAACACCTCGAATATCATAACTTTCAAAATCAAGTTTAAAACATCCCTTATAGGGGTAAATCCTATTCAAAGTTCAAAGCTTTATAATTCAATTTCAATCATCCCTTGATATGGAAAAATCACAAACACAAACAAACAAACACATACACACACACACACACACACACACACATATATATATATATGTGTGTGTGTGTGTGTGTGTGTGTGTGTGTGTGTGTGTGTGTGATATGATATGATATAATACAGATAAGGTTTAATGCGGGTTTGTCCCTCACACTCACAAATCTTTCTAAAGAAGACCATTTTAAAGGTTTAAAAGTATGTTCGAAAAGAGACATACCTTAATTCCCGCTAAAAGATAACAAGCATATTCTTCCAAGTTCAAAAATCTCTCTACAATGATTATTTATGATAATGTTTAGAATTTTAACTGATTTCTAAGAGTGTCCACCTGTTGACACCTAATTTGTAACCTCCAATAATTCTAGTTAATTATTCAAGATTGTCGAGTCACAAACGAAGTGAAATATACTTTTTTTCAAAACAAATGTGATTTTACAAATTATTTCGAGAGTATTTTGTCATTTCATTCGACAAAATATCATCTGGTATATATATTGTATATCATGTCCTAATTTTACATAATTTTGACCATTAATCATGATTTTAGAATTTTAACAGATAATTCTGAATTTAATTATTTTAAAGATTCTCAATTTAAAGGAATTAATGTTCCACTCTATCAAAATTAGGAAATTTGTCTAATTAAATACGATAATAAAATTACATCTCAATTTTCAAAGTATACTTTAAAATTAAAAAGACTTTTGCATGATTTGGATTTCCTAAATCCTAATTAGTATCAAATTTGAGCTTAAAATGAAGCTTTAAGTCTAATTAGGTTATTTACGAAATTATTCGGCCATTCTTTAATTCAAATTGTGACCATATTTGTAAAATATGGCCACCTTTGCAAAATGTAACCACAACTAATTAAGGTTATTTTAAAACGCAATTGGCCTTTTCTTTCTAATTTCATTTCGGTCGAGCCCAAGGCCAGATAGCCCAGACCCAGCCCAAACACCAAGCATAATGAAGGGCAAAGGCCCTTTCTTTCTTCTTTCACGATATGGTTCCAAAGAGGAAACCTAACTAATTCTCTTCTCTTTCATTCTCATTACCAAAGATGGCAAAGTCAGATTGTATGGTTCTTTTCTACTTATTGGTGTAGTTGAGAGAGGAAAGAGCATTAAATACTCTCCTCTCTCATTTCTCTCGCCACTAGACCGCAACCATACCCCCTCCCCCCCACAGTTGAGGTTCACCCTTCTCTTTTTTCTTTTCTACGAATTCTTGAGATTTGTCTATTTCTGATTTCAAATAACCAATTTCCATTGGTTGAGAACCTTTTTGGGGGGATTTTTCCATCCAAAACCAATTCTCCCACATCGAATGCTTAGCTCTACTAGGGTTTCAATCAAATCCTATAAATACAATCCTTGTTCTTCAATTAAATGGTCTGAAACCTGATAGATGTATTCACATTGATTGAGAGCCTTCATCGAGTTTAAATTTGACTAATTATGCTTAAGTTGGGATCCAAACCCTTTGGTGGAACCAGAATTAGTGTAATTGGTCTTTTACTATTAAAACCATTTTCGTGTGTTTACGAGCTTTGGAGGTTCGGAGTTGAAGATTAAGGCTTAACCACGACCTTTAGGCTACCTTCACACAAGGTAATACCATTTCATTTTATAATTCTTTCTTAATTCATTCTGCGAGGGCGTATAAGGCAATTGTAATTCAAGGATAAGGTATGTAAAGCAACCTTCTTTCTCGGCATGACTTTTTACGTTGTTTTTTTGGATAGAAATCTCGTTGGAGAAATGAAGTAGCGAAAAGTCTTCTTTGATAATAGATCATAACTCTTGAATATTTTCTCCTTCCCAACATCTTTCGGGTTATATCAGTCCCAAGTATTCATATCAAGGTTCTTGAACATAGCGCCAATAACAATAGGCGGAGGATAACAACAATAGGTCACTCCAGCTCTACTTATGGAATCTGATAGAGCATGTCTTGCAATGCCCTTATATATATGTATTTATTTTCTTAACGAGCCGCGCTTTGGTCGGCCAGGTACGACATATAGATGTGCACCTAACTGCAGTTGGTTTGACATCAGACATTACTAAGTCCCACATTTGGGCTGGGTACGACCGAGTCCTCATCGAGTCTGGGTATGATATATATACAGTAGGATATGGTTTTCCTCACAGAGTGGCATGATTTGTACAGACATGCGTACATATGTTTATGATTATGACAGAGTAGGCCCCTAGAGGCTGTTTTGAGTTTCATGTTGATTCTTATCTTCATACCCCTAATGTTATATGTCATGTTTACATATGTGATGTATATATGGAGGGGTGAGTGAGGGTAAGTGGGTCAAAGTTTTACAGAGAACGAGTTAACGCGAAAATGGATTGGAAATAGGGGTTCTCGATTTACTAGATTCTGCCGGCAGTGTGTTGTTTGGTGGCTTGGACGGATAATTTTGGAGAGATTTGGGTTTAGGAATTTTAGAGGGTTGTTGTAGACAGGTTGGGGGTTGTTTTGGTGGTCGGGGTTTGTTTGTTTTTTGGTTTCAAGGTGGTAGAAGTTGGCTTCAACAGTGAGGTCTCGCTAAGTGTTGTTCTAGTGGACTGTTTGTGGTTGTCGGGTTTGGATGGGAAGTTGTGGGTGGTTGGCCTTTATTGTAGATGTTTGGGACGTATTGTGGGATATGGTGGTGGAAGGAAGACGGTGGTTTGGATGAGGGTTGGACAAGGGATGCTAGGTGTAAACCCAAGTACAAACCCAGTATTTGGACGGTCGATATAACAAGGATAAATACACGAGGGTTTTAATGCTCGAGTCGACACCAAGTTGAGTTTGGCCAATTGGACAAGGCATTTACCGGGGTTGCTAAGTATAATACCAAAAACAAGACAACTTACAATTGGTCTATATGAAACTAGGATAGAGACACGAGGGTTTTAATGCTCGAGTTGACACCAAGTTGAGTTGGCCAATTGGACAAGAACTTGACCGAGGTTACTAAGTACAAGCTCGTGAACAAGCCAAGTGAGGGTGGCCAGTAACCTTGAGATAGGTTTGGGTTTGGTTCACATAAGAACCGAAGGGCCACACAAGGACCAACTAAGGTAGACAACACACTAGTTGAATACTTTAGTGTCTGAGTAAAACTCAAGTTTTTCTATTCATCAACCACTGAATTTTTACAATATCCTAAGGGTCCTATTTATAGTAACACATGGACCTTTCTAGAATAAAAATTAAAGGACAAAAACTACTTGAACCTCTCGGCCAAGTATGGACAAATGGGAAGGGTCTCGACTTGCTTGGGGATCAACGAAGTTCTCGGCCTCAACTCTATCAATGGAAAACTTTTTGGTTTTACTTGGGGACAAGTATGAACCTAATCTCTTTCATACCCCTTTGTGGTTCCCATGTAGAAGGATGCATGAATTTGGCTCTTCAAAAATCTCATCTTCTTGGAATATGTTTGGAAGCTTCCATTCCTTGCATATGTGTGCCTTGGTGGAATGGGAAGGGGAGGATTTCGACCACCCCTTCATATTCTTGGTGTCTTCCATGTAACCAAATACGTGAATGAATCATCTCCTTGGAAGCCACACCTTCTAGATGATTTTGTTCTTTGTCATCTCGGCTTAGTCATCTTCACATGGCCTAGTCACATGGCCTAGTAACACGGCCTAGTCATCTAATTCCCTTACATCTTTGTCCTATTCACCTTGTCCTATTACATGGTACATTAACTATGTCCTAAGAAGAACTAAAATCTAAGCTAAGAAAAGATAAGCTAAAAGGAAAAACACGGTCTCGGCCAAGACCAACAAGAAGGCCGAATAAAATGTCTTCTTCTTCAAATCTTCAAGTCCAATCTTCAATCCCACTCCACAATCCATACCATATTAGGCGTATACGTATAGATTGACCGGCCATCGTTGGCATTCTTAGTGAAGCTCCTCTCGACTCATGTTGAGAGTTTCAGTTTGTGGGTTTTCTTTCATCAATCTCCCATTCTTTAAAGAATTTTCCCTCAGATTCGCGCCATCTAAATGTGGTAATAAGTCTTCAACAACAAGTGTTGATCTAATACTTCCACCATTAGATAAGCCCGAAAGTTTTATCTTGTAGGCGCCGTTGTCAAAACTTGCCAAATAGGGATCTGAATACAAGCCACATGGTTTAAAATGATGTCCATATTGTGCCACGAATCCCATAAAGTATAATGTATTTTCTTAGGTAGAATAACGGTATGGTTCACCATTCAATTTTGTGCTAGAGCAAAAGATGGTACATTAGTTTTACGTTTGACTTCCAATGGCTTTTCACGGCTTGACATAGTTAGAACCGAGGCTTCATAAATCTTTTCCTTTAAGGCTTCAAAGACTCTTGTTGCTCCTCAGAACCATTCACACTCATCTATTTTTATTAGTTCGTTCATAGGGGCAGCAGGCTCACAATAATCCCAAATGAAGTAATGAAGAAAAGAAGCCAGACCAAGGAAACTATTTGCCACAATTATACCTGTAGGCTCGGAACATCTTTGGATATATTCCATCGTGGTTGGACTATCACACATGCCCTCGGATTATGTGGTGTAACCCTTGGACCATTGTAGCATCTTGTGCATGAAGCTCATGGTAGAAATTGTAGCATTGCACAATCTACATAACATGATGAAAGTTTTGCCCCATGGTGCTCTTGGGTAACCGAGAATAAGATCCAAGTTCACATCTTTCCATGGTTGTTCCGGGACCAGCAAATGAGTATATGATTCTTGGTGGAAGAACCTACTAGTCCTTTGACATGTGGAATACTTTCTTACTACATCTTTGAACTTGGGGTCTCGTTCATGGAACTCCTTTAACACTTCCAATACCATTGAACTTGGTTCAAGCATACATCATGAGCCGTCTAAGAAGTGTATCCGCCACCATAATGGACTTGTTATCTTCATGTCTTGTGGAGGATGTGGGAGTTTGTAGGTGTGCTACCCAATTAGCATGTTTCGGGTTCAACTTCCTTGGCACCACACAAGATTCTGTGTTGTAAATCAAACAAGGAAGTCGTGTATCACAATCTCCCATTAGAGGAAGCCATGGATTTTTGGTCTCAAAGTAAGATGGCTCCATTATCACTTTCAACTCCAAGATTCGGAATAGGGACAACAACGAAACCATAATCTCGGATGACACTTGTATTCTCGAACCAACTCCGGCTAGTTCCTACTTCAGATGGATTAATGTGAAGGCCCTCGGGTAATACCTTGTACCCTTGGATTAAACATTCCTTGTACATGAGACTTATGGAAGATCTTAGGACGTCACATCCTCCGAATGACACCATGAGCCATTGACACATACCATGTGGGATTTTGAAGACCATCTCCCTTTCAATCCCCTTTTGGGTTCTCATTAGTTGGGAACCGCCCTCCACTCCATTTTGGAAAGAAACCTATCTCCACTCAACTTATCCAAATAGTCATCTATCCTTGGCATATGAGACTCGTTGTAGATTGATCGACCATCAATATATACGTTCCAAGCTCCATTCTTTTTCGGCATCAACAAGGCGGGTGTTGTGTAGGGACTAAGGCCCTTTCGGTCATAGCCTACGCCTAACAAGTCTTGTTCTTGGCCTTGAAATTCCTTAGTTTCTTCCGGATGGCATCCATAGTCTTGGTGCATAGACAATTAACTTCTTGAAGATAAATCAAGAGCAAATTCACTATCTTTCATCGGTAGTGTTCCGGATGCAAGGTTCTTCGGAAGTTCCTTCTCGTCGGCATCTATAGCACTCTCCTTCTTTGACTCTTCATCTGTCTTCGGTGTATCAAGTAAGGGGGTCTCGGGTTCCTCTTGTTCTTCAAGTGGTTCAGGTTCCCTAATAGCCAAGGAAAACCCACACTCTCGATACTCTTCTCTAATCACAACCCGAGAATTAGGACATTCCCTGACAAAATGTCCTACTTCTTGACATTGGAAGCACTTCTTTCTCCTTTTATCTACCCTTTTTGTAACTTTGATACTTTCGTGGCTACCCAAAGGGTTAGTAAAGGAGGTAGTACCCCTTTCAACCTTTGTATCTTTCTTTACTCTTCCACGGCTATACAGGGGGTTAATGAAACAGGTACCGCCCTTTGCTTTAATATCCGTGGGCTTTACAAAGTACGTTGGGGTACCTTTCCTTTCAAGCCTTGGACTGTTTTGCACAACCTTTGACTTAGAATTATTACTCACGGCACGTCCCGCAAGTTCTATTTTCACAGCCCGCACTTGTTCCGTAAAAAGGTCACTGCTAAGTATAAGCCCAAGAACAAACCAAGTTACAATCGGTCTATATAAGACAAGGATAGAGAAATGAGGATTTTAATGCTTGAGTTGACACCAAAGTTGAGTTGGCCAATTGGACAAGGACTTCACCAAGGTTGCTAAGTACAAGCTCATGAGAAAGCCAAGTGAGGATGTCCGATAACCTTGAGATAGGTTTGGGTTTGATTCACATAAGAATCGAAGGTTCACACAAGGACCAACTAAGGTATACAACACACTAGTTGAATACTTTAGTGTTTGAGTAAAACTCAAGTTTTTCTATTCATCAACCACTAAATTTTTACGACATCCTAGGGGTCCTATTTATAGTAACACATGGACCTTTCTAGAAGACAAATTAAAGGACAAAAACTACTTGAAACTCTCGGCCAAGTATGGACAAGTAGGAAGGGTCTCAGCTTGCTTTGGGATCAAGGAAGTTCTCAGCCTCAACTCTATCAATGGGAAATTTTTCTATTTTACTTGGGGACAAGGATGAACTCAATCTCTTTCACACCCCTTTGTGGTTCCCATGTAGAAGGATCCATGAACTTGGCTCTTCAAAAATCTCATCTTCTTGGAATATGTTTGGAAGCTTCCATTCCTTGTATATATGTGCCTTGGCGGAATGAGAAGGGGAGGATTTCGATCACCCTTCATATTCTTAGTGTCTTCCATGTAACCAAATACATGAATGAATCATCTCCTTGGAAGCCACACCTTCTACATGATTTTGTTCTTTGTCATCTCACTTAGTCATCTTCACACGGCCTAGTCATCTCATTCCCTTACATTTTTGTCCTAGTCACCTTGTACTATTAGATGGTACATTAACTATGTCCTAAGAAGAACTAAAAGCTAAGCTAAAAGGAAAAACATGGTCTCGGCCAAGACCAACAAGAAGGCCAAATAAAATGACTTCTTCTTCAAATCTTCAAGTCCAACCTTCAATCCCACTCCACAATCTATACCATATTAAGCATCTAAGTGTATATTGACGGGCTATCATTGGCATTCTTAGTGAAGCTCCTCTCGACTCATGTTGAGAGTTTAAGTTCGTGGGTTTTCTTTCATCAATATGTTACCAGCCTTACATATTCAGTATATCTTTCGTACTAATGTCATTCTCCGGGGCACTATGTTCATGCCCACAGATAGATAGAGAAGCACTCCTCCTCAGTAGGTGATCTACTCAGCTATGATTGTCGCACTCCTTTCTCTCGGAGTTGCATTTTGCAGGAGTCTTAGGTACTGATGCATGTGCTACTTATGTTTTGGGTATGGTGGGGTCCTGCCCCGACTTGTTGTTATGTATATGTCACTCTTAGAGTCTTAAATACTTGTCTACCATAGGTATTGGTATGTTGTGACCTTGTTAGTCCATTTGTTAGCAGTATACTTATATTGTGGCCTTATCGGTCTTGGCTATATGTTCACATGTATATATCCTACTGGGACGTCTTCTGTGTGCAGGTATCTTTTAGTCTTGTCATATATGGGTAGTTGGAAGCCTTGTCAGCATGAGTTTCGTATTTCAGTGTTCAGATACAATAGTGGTACGCTCAGGCCTTTGGGTGCTGGGTGCCAGCCCTCTCCCTCTCCCTCCCCACAAGGTTGGGGTGTGATAAACTTGATATTAGACTAGGTCAGTCCTAGGGAGTCTGTGAGCCATGTCTAGCAGAGTCGTTGTTAAAGCCAACCCACGAAATACCTTGGTTAACTCGTATTTAAAGTAGGTTTTAGTTCTGATTATAACCAGAAAGACCTTGGTTAACTCGTATTTAAAGCCAGCCTACAAAAGATTATGATTAGAGTATTGTTACCCAGAGGTGCGAGTAGAATATTAAAATTTCAGAGTATGAACGATTGTCTTCCCTTTATATACGAAGGAAGTGATGTAACCCCAAGAAGATAAAGCATCGAATTTAGAAATATAGGAGTAATGTGACGGAGATATTGAATGTTTGAATCATAGAAGATCGTAACGAGACCGAAATTCAAATAACAATGACCAAGGTAATGTTGTTCCACCTTCAACAATGATGGAATCCTAGTAAGAAGTAAATATTTCTGTTATTGATCTATTGATATTGATAGACGTAGTCTCAAAGAAAGTGGGCCTTAGGATATAACATGGATTTCACACGATCCTCAATGTTGACAATACCAAAGAATAGTATGGTTAGGTAGTGATACCTCCCTTTGGAAACATATGCATGATGTACCTGGGAATCATTAGCCAAGTATGAGCTTGAAAGAATTTGAAGATTAGCAGGCCAGGCATGAAGCCCTTTGTGCGAAAGATAAATGTCTCCCTTGGTGGGACTCCTGTTAGAAAGTAGAGGCGGGAAGGAAGTTAGACATAGGAAAGGTCATATAATGAGGGTATATACGAGGATAGAGGGTGAGATTGATAGTAAGAGAATGACGCAAAGGTAAATGAAACACTGGAATAAAGGTATGAAGCAACTAAGAGTCGTGAAATAAAGTATAGAAGGATGGCAAGCCGTGGCCAGTAAAGATAGAAAGTGATAAAGCAATAATTGTTGGGGCATCTAGAGGAAGGTATTGTGAGACAATATTTACTATGAGAATCGTGTAAGCCAGAATTTGATAGGATAAGCTATCAAAAAGATTTAACCATTAAATCAAGGAACATTAAGGTTGATTATATCCATCACGTAGTATGAAATAAGAGTTGAAGACTCTCAAGATGGCATAATTAAAATATATTGCGGAATGGCTAAACAAGCAGGTAGGCAGTAAAGGAATAAACTATAAGGAAAGGCAATCCTTAAAGGTTATCAGGAAATGAGTCCCTAATATTAACGTTTTTGGTAGTGAAATTAAGCATGCCGGTTATGAACATGTGACACTTACCTATGCGAACGATTTAGTGACCATGTTAAGGGATATTGCTTAAAAGGAAGTTGTAAGTTGTTAAAGGATCGTACATTTTGATAAACGTTGATTTAATGACCTGATAACCTAAGGACAAATTCCGGGTACCGGAAGAGCAACACGTGGGAGATGATACAGGGAAGAACCAACACAGACTCGTTCAATAGGTTAGCAAGAAAATGTAAGGGTTGCGTTACATAGAGCTGGTGAAAAGTGTCATGAATAACAATGTATATGTACGTACTAATATTGAGGTTGAAATGGTAGTGACCCCTCACCCCCATTTAGATAGGGTTAAAGCAATGGCAAAGACCGCTAAACGTTTGAGATTTGAGAAAGAAAGCGTGAAGAGTAATCACTGAAAAAGACAGATTGAGGCTTAGGAGAAGCCACTTGGAGTTAATCGAAAAGGGTTAGGTCGAGTTACCTTGAGGAAAGGTGCATGTAAAACCTAAAAGAAGAGGAGTTAAATGGTAACAATTCTCGAGAAGTATTTCTAGCAGGATGTAATGATGAGAAGGGCTAATGTAAATGGATCGAGCCAAGGAGCTCTAGAGCCTGAAAGTAAAAAAAGCACATGGTTAAAGATGATACTCATGATGAATGAAAGGATATGTGATGGTAAGGAGGGTAAGCGGTAAAATATTAAGAATATCCAATATTCAACAGGAATATACGACTACGAAATTACTAAAATCATATCACCGGTGGATACCTACTAAGAACAAGAGAAGGATTTAGTCTGCATACGAAAGGGAACGACTCGCCGATAATGGTGATGGTTGAGTAAGGGTCAAGATTTAATCCTAGAAGGGAGCGCAAGATTAGTTATACAAGAGACCCTAGGATAATAGAAGTTAAAATCTGTCGATGTATGGTAACGTGAAGACTCATGGTGAACAAGAGGATGAGGTTGTTTACACCAATAAAACGGATAGAAAAGTTAAGCCCATGACTTACGATTGACAACAATAAGCCGCATTAATGGTGAAATCACAAGGACTTTCGATGTAAAAATTGAGGGGAGTTCTCTCACCTGTATGTAAAGATGTCCTCTAAGATGAGTAGCTATGGAATAAAGTCTTATGAGTCCTCTTAATGGAAATAGAAATTCTTGGAAAGAAGAAATTATGTTGACAAATGTGAACCCCAATGATTTATTCAGCATGACACTTCTTAGGAGAAAAAGGTATCAAATAAATTTAAACTTCAGCAAATGAGTAGCCACGAATATGATGAAAAGACAAGAATATAACATTATTATAGCCATCAATTGAGAGTCCGAAAAGGGGACTAAGTCAAAGATAGAGGTGTTATATAGAACTCAGTGGTATCCCTCATTTACTGGATAGAATGGAAGATGATCTCATAAGATTTCAATCTTACTACCTTTTAAAATAGCTAAGTTTCAGTGGTCAGATGCGCGTGAGGGTAGTTTTCAAGAATCGAAGGACAAGTTAACATCCGCACATGTGTTAGCTCTTCCCAAAAGTACTGAATGGTATGTGGTTTATTATGATGCCTCCAGAGTTGGCGAATGATGCGTTCTGATGAAATATGGAGAGGTTATAACATACACTTCAAGGAAGTTAAAGAAGCACGAGGGAAACTATCTGACTCACGATGTTGAGTTGGCAGCGGTTTGGCTCTACTAGGGTTTCAATCAAATCCTATAAATACAATCCTTGTTCTTTAATTGAATGGTCTAAAACCTGATAGATGCATTCACATTGATTGAGAGCCTTAATCGAGTTTACATTTGACTAATTATGCTTAAGTTGGGATCCAAACCCTTTGGTGGAACCTAGAATTAGTGTAATTGGTATTTTACTATTAAAACCTTTTTTCATGTGTTTACGAGCTTTGGAGGTTCGGAGTTGAAGATTAAGGATCAACCACGACCTTTAGGTTGCCTTCACACAAGGTAATGCCATTTCATTTTTTAATTCTTGCTTAATTCATGTCTTATGAACTGTATTAAGGCGTGCGAGGGCATATAAGGCAATTGTAATTCAAGGATAAGGTATGTAAAGCAAACCTTCTTTCACGGCATGACTTTTTACGTTGTTTTTTGGATAGAAATGAAGTAGCGAAATGTCTTCTTTGATAATAGATCATAATTCTTGAATATTTTCTCCTTCCTATCATCTTTCGGATTACATGAGTCCCAAGTATTCATATCATGGTTCTTGAACGTAGCGCCAATAACAATAGGCGGAGGATAACGGCAATAGGTCACTCCAGCTCTGCTTGTGGTATCTGATAGAGTCTGTCTTACAATGCATTTATATATGTATTTATTTTCTTAACGAGCCACGCTATGGTCGTCCATGTACGACACATAGATGTGCACCCAAATGCAATTGGTTTGACATCAGACATTACTAAGTCCCACATTTGGGCCGGGTACGACCGAGTCCTCATCGAGGCTCGTATGATATATATATATATATATATACAATATGATATGATTTTCCCCATAGAGTGGCATGATTTTTATAGACATATATACATATGTTTTTTATTATGATAGAGTAGGCCCCTAGAGGCTGTTATGAGTTTTAGGTTGATTCTTATATCCATATCTCTCATGTTATGTCTCATGTTTACATATGTTACATGTCATACATATTCAGTATATCTTTATATTAATGCCCTTCTCTAGGGCACTGCATTCATGCCTGCAGGTACAGATAGACAAAGCGGTGCTCCTCCTCAGTAAGTGATCTGCTCAACTGTGATTGTCAGACTCCTTTCTCTCGGAGTTGCATTTTGTAGGAGCCTTAGGTACTGATGTATGTGCTACTTGTGTTTTGGGTATGGCGGGGCTCTGTCCCGACTTGTTATTGTGCATATGTCACTTTTAGAGGCTTGCAGACATGTGTTTAGTATGTGTTGGTATGTTGTGACCTTGTTAGTCCTTATATTAGTAGTATACTCATATTGTGGCTTTGTCGGCCTTGGCTATCTATTCACATATATATATATATCCTGCTGGGACTCTTCCGTGTGCAGGTATCTTTCAGTCTTGTCATATATGGGTAGTTGGTGGCCTTGTCAGCCTGAGTTTCATATTTCAGGGTTCGGATACTATAGTGATACACTCAGGCCTTTGGGTGCTGGGTGCCAGCCCCCCCAAGACTGGAATGTGACAAGTAATTTTGATGGTTGACAAAGTGAATATGCAAGATGTATAAACCAAGATTAATTATGTGATAAGTGAAATAAGCTAGACACGGAGACTAAAAAGCACAGGGTAAATAGAATGAGTCTAATGACATATTCTATCGCAAGGAATGGTTGGAGGTCCCATTTTGGTAAAAGACTTTCCATGTCAAAACTAGTCACAAAGTGAATGAATCAAGTCCATGAACTTATTTTTTCGCAGAAACATGTGCAGAAGTTCACAAAGGAAGGAGAGGTGAATCAGTCAAGTGAGAGTAGAAAAAACATTGCAAAGAAGACGCATACACATGAACACAGATTGCAAATATGTGTGTACTACAAAACTAGGTCATCAAATGTAGGGAATGAATGACCCACGAGTGAGGAGATCATGAGGAGAAAAAGTGGAGTGGTTAAATAAATCAGGTCTATGCGATTGGTCTGTCTCATAGACTGATACAAACAGGTACATCGAAGGAATAGATGACTCAGCTACATAGTAGATCAATGTTGAATATCTTGAGCATGAAAAATGTTCTATCATTCTATCTCAAAGAGTCAGCATGTGTGGTGGTTGAATGAGCTATAGGGTAGAATTGAGTGATCAGGAGAAGAGACGAAGAGTTTCAAATAAAGTACATGAAACAGGTCTATCAACATGTTCCATACACCATCTTAGAAAAGTCAGGAGTGTGTTGGATAAATGAGCTACAGAGTAGAATAGAGTGATCATGAGAAGAGGTGAAGAGTTTCAGACAAAGTACATGAAACAGGTCTATCAACATGTTCCATCCAACATCTCTGAAGCAGATCAAAGATAGATGATGTCTGTACGAGAGATCTATGGAACAAGTATGTGAACATGTTCCAGCTCAGAAGATTTAGATACTGGAGTACCTTGAACCAGGTCCAACAACAGTTCCAAACAAATCCTGGAACGACTAGGATATGTGCTCTTTATGGACAAGACTTGACGTTCAAGGTGACAAGATTCTCTATGATACTTATCAGTAATCTGCACCATACTTATCAAAATATGTCAGTGTCCTACAAGAAAACTAAATATGCGGGGAGTTGTAAGAATCCCAATAAACCTCAAACCCTATTCTACCTTGATGGGTCGTATCAAGTATGGTTTAGGTCAACCGTATTGATGAAGTTCTAAAGCTATAAATACCAAGTCTTAGCATAAAGAACTTCAATCACTCAAAGAGAGAAATCAAAATATACTGAGAGAAAACTTTCTATGTTATATCGGGAGTTCTGATACAAGAAGTGTCGCCCTAATACATTGAAGAAGATTGAAGAAGTTGTGTTACAAAACTTATGCTTACATTTCTTGAGTCTAGATTTGTGTATTAGGTTTGTTTATCGAGTTGTAACTTTATCAGCTTTATTAGAAGCATACAGTTAGATACAAGATGACGTAAATTCAACTTCAAGTTAGAGTTTCGCTTGTAGGTTCCTTGCTAGTCGGGGTAGATTAGTAAGATAGGAATTAGAGTGTAGTTCCTAGATTACAGAGTTGTAACTTGAATTTGCAGAGGCTCATCATTGTTGTGGAGTTGGGGATAAATCCTACATAGGTGTAGGTCATGGCCGTGCAAATTATCAAATGTCTTTTATTTCACCAAGTTCTAATTTTTTGAAAGTTAAAAGAGGCATTAGATTTATTGAAGAACCTGAATCACATAATGCTTTTCCAAAATGAACACTTCCCAAAGTGCAAGGAATGATGAAACTGCCTGGATCTTCAAATTTCTATGGAAGCTTATTTTGAAGTATAGCACTATATATGTCTGTAAGCTTAATGATAGAAACTTCTTCCAATTTTCATTTACTTGACAAACTATATTTAAGAAATTTAGCATATGAAGACATTTGTGTCAAAGCATTTGTGAAAGATATGTTGATGTAAAGTTATTTTAAAATCTCCAAAAACTTTTAAAATTGTTTGTCCAATTTTCTCTCTTCATATTTTGGGAAAAAGGTAGAGGTACAGGGTGAGGATTTTTAATAATTCTTTTTCTTACACCTTTTTCTTTTACCATTTTGTTCTTTTGAAAGCTCATAATCTTTTTCATTTTCTCCATCATTTACATGTACTATATTATGTATTTTTCCTTGTCTACTAGCATATGAATCATTAAGGGCTTTATCTGACCGCAGAGATATGACTTTGAGGTGCTTCCTTTGATTTTTCTAAGTGTTGCTAGGCAGAACCTTGAATTTTCCAGACACATGGGTTGCTAATTGATTTACTTGAATTTTCAATTTTTTGATGGTTGAATTTTGACTTTCCATTTTCTTGTCAGCTGCCTTAATGTATTTGTTTATCATGTCTTCAAGGCCCGGCTGATGATTCCTTTGAGGTTGTAGTTGATATTGTTGAAATTTTTGTTGCCCTCTATTTTGATTTTGGAAACTAGGTGGTCTCCGTACCTGCTACTTGTAAAATTGATGTGAGTTTTCAGCACCATTGGGATTGCTTCACTGGAATCCTGGATGTTTTTGAGTCGTGGGATAAGTTTTGTAACCTATTAACTTTACGTGTTCGTCATTCTGATATTGGCTTGATATTCATGATTAAGATGACCTTCACCACAAATGTCGTATCATTCATATTGATTGAGTTGTTGTGGATTTACCGAAAAGGTTTCGAGCTTTTGTGTTAAAGATGCAACTTGATAGAGTTAAAATATTTAAAACATCCATCTAGTTTACCATTTCTATTTTTTTAATCATCGCACGATCAGCTGGCCATTGTACTACATTTACAAAAAATTCATTTAACAATTGTAAAACTTCATTAGTGGTTTTCCCCATTATAGAACCTCCAGCAGCTGCATATATAATATTTTTAGATGACGATTTAGCTTGTGATAAAAAATGTATTGTATCATATGATTTACGATTCCATCATGAGGACATTTCTTCATAAAGATTTTAATCTTTCCAAGCCTGGTAACTGATTTAGAATATCTAGTCTCAATTTTATTGTTTTAGCATGAGAGAAATATTTGTTCAATTTTTTTTGAGTTATCTGATCCCATGTTATAATGGATCCTCGAGGTAGGCTACGTAACCATGCTTTAACATCACCTTTTAGAGAAAAAGGAAAAAGCCTTAGCTTAACTACATCAGGTGATACCCCATTATATTTAGTTGTTTCAACCAGCTCAAGAAAATCAATGAAGTGACTGTGTGGATCTTCACTAGGATCTCCAGTGAATTGACATGATTATTGGACTGTTTGAATTAAATCGGTTATGATTTCAAAATTGTTAGCTGCCATATGAGGCCTTCTAACACTTGATTCACCCGTAAATTGATCGAATTTAGCATAATCCCTTAGGATCATATTAGTTGGTCACAGTGCTACTTCGGTCTTTCTGAAAGTAGCGGATTCACTGGTGGTGGATTGTTGAGAAGTCCTTCTTCTTGTTCCATGTTTTTCTTATTTGCACTACGAGAAACTGAAGTGTGTCCTTTCCAACGCAAACGTAAAGATCTTTCAATTTCAGGATCGTATTCAAACAACTTTATAGGAGAAGAGCTGGTCATAAACTAGCAGAAATTCTTGGGGAGAGATAGAGTGTTTTTTTTTTTTTTTTGCTTTCCAAATTAGTAAGAAGATAATTAATCTGAAGCAGATCATTGTCAATCCCAGGCAATGATGCCAAAAATTTGACTAGTGACTCGCACGTTATCAAATTATAGTATAAAAGAAGTCGATCCCACAGATACTTATCTATTATACAAACGTTTCTTATCTTAGTTGTTATTTGAGAAAATCAGAAAGAGTTGAGTGGTGAATTAATTTATCTATCTATATTTTCTATATATTTTAAAAGTAAGAAGCCTCTTATTGAAAATTGAATTACGATAATACCCTTCAAAAGTTGATATACAATTATTCCCTTCACCACTGAGTAAAATTACTTTCAATTAAATGATTAATTTGATCTAATAAATAAAAAAGGCTATAATTATTATACAATGAATCTGTCAAATGAACTAACCGTAGGACGATTAGGCTTTTCTTTATTAAGTTTATTGCATCCGTGAAGGCTTAAATTCATAATCTACCAAGAAGTTTAGATTGTCTTTTTCTTCTTCCTTTGGTATCCCATAAATTTTATTCATTCTTCAAAATTAATTTATACATCATAATACCTCAATAAATTTGATTTTTACATTCCATTATAATGATTCAGTAATGTGGGTTTCCGTTGCAAAACCCTTCGGATATATAAAAACATACTTTATAACTTTACTCACACCTATTTAAATATATTTACCTTAATTATCATATGTTGCTGATTCAACTTTACCGGATGTAATTGTTGTTAACAATCCCACATCGGATATGGAATGGAAACATAAACTCATTATATGGACTTGGACAATCCTCACCCTACAAGCTAACTTCTGGGGTTGAGTTAGGCCCAAGATTCACTCTTTACATGGTATCAGAGTCAGACTCATTCCAATTCTTTGTTCACCGATGTTGGGGCCCCCAAATTATATTATCCACGCTCCAGTTAACAAGGTCTGGGCATGCGGGGGAGTGTTGAGAGTCTCACATCAGATATGAAATGGGAACTTGGAATCTTTATAACTCAACCCCAAAAGTTAGCATGCGGGGGAGTGTTGAGAGTCTCACATCAGATATGAAATGGGAATATGGAATCTTTATAACTCAACCCCAAAAGTTAGCTTGTAGGGTGAGAATTGTCCAAGTCCATATAAAGAATCCATGTTTCCATTCCATATCCGATGTGAAACTCTTAACTGTGGTAAACATGAAGCAAATTCTCGGATATAATCATCATCCAAGGTAACAATGAAATGGTTACTTCACTTTACAAAATTTGAGTACTAGACGCGCGTAATATTAATTGCAGAATCATCGCTTACATATTTTTTGCAGATTGGTGAAGTCGATATTGATCCGAGTCGAAGAGGAAAGATTTGATTGATATGGAAGCATGATTTTTAAGAAATATTTCAACTTTATATGCTGTTTTTCACTCCGTGTATTCATAATGGTACATATGGACTCGGCAATTTCTACTTTTTCTTTATGTAATTGTATATTTCATCCGTCCTAATTTAAGTGTTTTAGTTTTACTTGACATGGACTTAAGAAACAAAGAAATAATCTTTTGATTATTTTTATTAATGAATGAGTATATATACAATTTACAATTTTCATAATATGAAAAATCATATTCCTATTCTACGCCAAAAACCATATTATTCGTACAAAAATACTACAATTATGGTAAGTGTACAATGCTTAATTAATTACAACTAATAGGTTACCAAATATACTCCAAACCGTGATATACTTGGCATGTATATCACGGACTGGTTTGCCTTGTATTCCCGTGATATACACGGTATACACAAGGCAGTGTATATACCGTGTATATCACGAGTATATTTATCAACTATTATTGTTTTCCAATATTGTTATTTGATATGATTCTTTTATTGTATCTAATTTTTAGGTGTATGATTGTGTTTCTACTTCGAAGATGTAAATTTAGCATCCTAAGATTTATATTCATACCAAATTGAATGTCCCATTTTCACCTATCATGTACCTTACATAAACTTCATACTTCTTTATGTATTTTAATTCAAATTTTGTATTAAAAAATAAATAAATACTGGTCTCGTAATTTTTATTCTATAAAGCTCGTGTATAATTGTTGTTAAAATATAGAAAAAAGTAATGTTCGATTCTACAATTCTTTTTTTTTTTTTGGTCCAAACAAAATTTCTTTACAGCCTATTAAATTGGTTGGAGTTCTCCATTGAAATATCAATAAGCATATGTTGCTTTAAATTATAATTCTCAGTACAAATTGAGGACTTTTGTGTTAGCACTTTTTTTTAAGAAAATAATAATTATACCTAACATGTGTTTTAATATTTTTTATATAATTTAAAAATGTTTGTAATAATTGACATGGGATACACCTGCAATGCACTTGGTCAGAAACTAGTATGTTCTAAAAGTGGAAGTCTCTTGTTGAAAGTTAAATTAGCAAAATATCTATAAATATTGAAAATTGTTTTACCCTTCAAACAATTATTCCTCCTATAATATTTCTGTACAAAAGTAACTACACATTCTACTAATAATTAATGTTACTCCGTTAGATATAAAAATTGTTTAACAAATAAAAGAATTAAATATATACTGTGAAACGTGTGTCAATGTGTATATAGGGATATCAAAGAGGATAAATCCACGTTGCGGATTTCACTGAGTATGTTATTGTTGTACTAAAATATTGACATTAATGTACAGAAGATCGTGAAAAAAATATTTCACTATAGATAAATAGTTGTGTCTCTTGCATTATCTATCCTCCTTAATATATTCTTTAAACAAGACCACATACATGGTTAGAACTTGTCATTTCCACTTCTTAATGAGCTTTAATTATTGATCCATTTAGCTTTTATCATTAAAATTATCCGTTTACAACCTTTTTATATACATTTTGTCCTCCTATAAAATGGACAATGAAATGTCATTTCACTCACTTTTGCCTTTCATCATCTTATCTTTTTTATGCACACTTTTTATTTATTAGTTTCAATCTTTCTTGCCCATAAAATATATTGTTGTTTTGAGCTCTTTTCAGTTGGTATGATATGCTTGCAGGTGTATACTTTATTGCTTTTCAAGTTAATTGGCTCTCTATTACAAGGTATCTCTTTAAGTTTTATTCCATAATTAATTTTTTTTTTACTTTTTCCATTAAAATTTCTTTGAAGTTTCACTTATTATAATAGAACATGTATAGGAATTGCTGGATTGGAGAGTTTTTTTACACTTTCAGTTTATTCAAGTAGTACCCTATATACATTTAATCATTAGTTAATTATTTTATCGTTCAAGTACTACCTAACCTCATAGGGATAATACGTAGTAATTTTAACATACCATATATATTTATTTACCCTTCTCTTAAATCTTACATCTGATATATCCTTGGACCAAAAAGTAAATTATAAATAATAAATTTGCAGCATAATAAATTGCAAGATAAATGAAAAGGCCTAATTCATGTATTTGCTTTTAATGAAAACTAGGCTCTAGACACATGCGTTGCACATGGTACGCTGAATTTTGTAATACACGATGTTATAAAAGAATATTAATATTATTTACACAAAACATTTGAGTAAATAATTATAAGATGAAAGATAAAGCAAATGTTTTTGTGAATGAGCAATGTAGATTGTAGTACGTAAACTTGTTTGTCAAGGTCATTATTAATATTGTGTATCCACGAAGATGAAAAATCGCAATTTAACTAGGTACATACGAAAATTATACGTATCTTAATTTTATGAGGTGCAAATTCGATATGAAACATATCTCACCTAATACTTCTTTATTGTTGTATGATCCTTTCATCCGTTTAGATTGTTCTGCCGTGATCACGATTTTTTGTTACCAACATTGATAACTCTTTTTAAAGTGCAACATAAATTAACTATATAAACTATATTGTAGTAATTAATACAACCCATATTGAGGACTATTTGACTAATTATGTTTCTTTAAAAAGAACAATGGCAGATGTATATATCAGGTGCAAAAACATTGTATCATCATACACAAAAACGGACATATAACAGAAGAGGAAAAGTAGGCAGCTTTAGAAGTAAAAGAAAAAGTAAACTGCTAATTTGCAATGCCTATTATTCAGTTAAATTCATTTTTTAGATACAGTCATAAAATCTCAGATATTAGGATATTCAACTGTCTTCTACATAAGCTTTTCTCCTCTGAAATCCTCTTTCAACACAATCACATTCTTCCTATTCAGACACCAAAATTCACTTGTGAAAAAGAAACTTTTCTCCTCTGAAATCCTCTTTCAACCACCACTATTTGTAGCATAACAAATTCTGCCCCAAATTCTGAATTGTTATATATACAAGACATCTTTCTACACCTTCAAATACATGTCACTCTTTCTTAACATCTCCATTATGAATTCCTTTCATTAATCACAATATATATAGTTGTACAGAGGTTGATTCCTAATACAATAAGAATCCTAGGTTACCTTAAATATACACCTATCATAATTACAAAATATACTGTGAATATTCGCTAATACTCCCCCTCAGTCAGAGCGGGAGGAGGCCGAACGCTAAGTCTGGATCGAAAGTCGGTGAATAGTTGTCACGGTAGTCCCTTTGTGAAAATATCTGCATACTGATAGGAGGAAGGCACGTGTAATATTTTGACCTGACCAAGGGCGACCTTCTCACGCACAAAGTGAATATCCATCTCGATATGCTTGGTCCGCTGATGTTGGACCGGATTGTGAGACATATAGATGGCAGATATGTTGTCACAATAGACTATAGACGCCTTTCGCAATGGACACTGGAGCTCCAAAAGAAGATTTCGGAGCCAACAGATCTCATCAACGACATTAGCAACTCCGCGATACTCTGCTTCAGCACTCGAACGGGATAGTGTGGCCTGCCGCTTGGTGGACCAAGAAACAAGATTATCCCCAAGAAATACACAGTAGCCCGAGGTAGAGCGATGTGTGTCCGGGAACCCTGCCCAATCTGCATCCGTGTAGGAGAGCCACTTGGTTGGTGCAGAGGGGTAGAGATGCAGTCCAAAGTCAAGTGTGCCCTTAATGTATCTGATAATACGCTTGAGGGTAGCAAAATGGGATTCTCGAGGGGCGTGCATAAATAGACACACTTGCTGAACGGCATATGCAATATCAGGCCTGGTGAATGTAAGATACCGAAGGGCACCTGCAAGACTCCGATATAGGGTGGGATCAGAAATCGGCGCACCATCATTGGCACTAAGCTTGCATTTCGAGTCAACCGGAGTTGGCATAATTTTACAATTTGCCATCTTAGCCCTCTACACTATCTCTTCCGCATATTTGCGCTGACACGGAAATATAGTAGCTGCAGATCTGGTCACGGATATACCCAAGAAATAACTCAGCTTGCCCAAATCAGTCATAGCAAATTCAGTTTTGAGTAGAGCAATGACTTCATTCTTCAAACCGTCACAGGAGGCAGTAAGAACAATGTCATCCACATATAATAGCAAATAAGCAGTGCTGCTAGCTCGATGAAAAGTGAAGAGAGAGTTATCACACCTGCTACATATAAATCTGATCTACATAATATACCTGGCAAAGCGATCATACCAAGCACGGGGTGCCTATTTCAAGCCATACAAGGACTTCCTGAGATGACATACATACTGCGGGACTGCCGGATGAACAAAGCTAGGGGGTTGATGCATGTACATAGTTTCTTTCAAATCCCCATCAAGAAATGCATTCTTGACATCAAGCTGATGAATCGGCCAATGCTTGCCCATAGCAATACTGAGAACAGTACGAATAGTAGCCTGTTTAACAACTAGACTGAATGTCTCACCACAATCAATACCCTCCTGCTAATTAGTGCCATTAGCAACCAGTCTTGCCTTATACCGCTCCAAGTCACCACTGTCTCTAAACTTGTGACGAAATAGCCACATACACCGGATAACATTCACATCATCCGGTCTAGGTACCAAATCCCAAGTGTTCTGCTTGGTTAAGGCATTAAATTTCTCACACATGACCGTATTCCAATTAGGGTCCAGTTTGACTAGTTTTGGATTTTTGGGAATGGATTATAAGGTTTGTGTGGAGAGGTTAAAGTGAACCTTGGGTTTGAAAATCCCGTGTTGGGCACGAGTCTCCATGCAGTGGGTAGGCAGCAGTGGTTGGTCTGTGTTTTGTGGTTACCGGCTTGTGGGTTCTGGAGGGCTGTTGGTTAGGCTCAGGTCGATAGCTGGTCATGTAGGTGACAAAGGGGGGGTCTATCGGTGGAAGGTTAAACCGAGAGCTAGATGGTGCCTGGTCGGAGACGACGTCGGTCACTGGAGGTGACGGAGTTGCTGGTGAAGTCTCTATCGGGACAGTGAACTGCTGGTGGCACATCGACTGGATTATAGGGGACAAAGTAGACTCATCGAGAAATGTGTAATCTGTGGTTTGATAATTTTGGAGATTTGAAAATGGATAGTTCACCTCGTCAAATGTGACGTGATGTGAGACAATAATTTTACGAGTGGCTATGTCATAGCACAGGTAACCCCGATGATTAGGTGAGAAGCCAACGAAGACACAGGGCGTGGTACGTGGGGCTATTTTGTGAGGTGCGGTGGAGGCCAGGTTGGGGTAGCATAGGCAACCGAAAATGCGGAGTTGGTCGTAAGACGGGAACCTACGGTATAAGATTTCGGTTGGGGTCTTATTTTGGAGAGTGTTGGGTGGTAAAATATTAAGGAGGTACTCTACATTTTAATAGCATAGACACAAAATGGTGGTGGAAGACTGGCATGAAATAGAAGGGTATGAACCATGTTATTGATGGTACGTATGATTCATTTAGCCTTGCCGTTTTGGGAGGAAGTGTATGGACAGGAAAAACGGAAAACCATGCCTTGTTTAGAGCAGAAATTGTGAAATGCCAAATTATTAAATTCACGTTCATTAACACATTGGAAAGATTTTATAGATTTTTCAAACTGTATTTTAATGAGTTTTTGAAATTAAAGGAACTGGCAAAAACTTCAGATTTGAATTTTAGTGGGTAGATCCATACAAAATGTGAAAAATCATCTAATAATACTAGATAGAATTTGTGACCCAAGGAACTAACAACCTGAGATGTCCATAAATCAGCATGAATAATATCAAATGGAGAAAAAGCAACACTGTTGGATGACATAAATAGAAGACGAGTATTCTTGCCAAGCGGGCAAGAAAAACAGTGTTGGGCAAGTTTCCCATTATTACATTAAATACGCTTATTAGTCCTAAGAATATTAAAAACAGGGTCTCCTGGGTGTCTGAGTCTGTTATGCCAAGTTGACTGAGAGATAGCAGCAAGGGAGATATTTGAATGTGGTCTGACAACAGAAGATTGAGTGAAGGGGTAAAGGTCTCCCGTCGAGATCCTTCACAGAAAACCAAAAGGGTCAAATTCGATAGACACAGAATTATTGCGAGTGAATTTTCTAACAGAGATTAAATTTTTAATGATGTTAGGTGTGTAAAGAACATGATTTAGAGAGAAAGGTGGGTGGGGATATTTGGTATGGGCGTTATCGTAACCTTCAATTGGAATGCAGTAACCATTGCCAACAGTAATAAATTGAGGACACTTTAACCGAAGCATTTGAGATAAATTACTTAACGACCGGGTGAGATGAGATGTGGCTCCGGTGTCCATAGACCAATTGTCATCGGGCTATTGAAGGTTCAAGGTGTTGAAAGCTTAGCCCAAATCAGTCAGGGTCAGGTTGTTGACTTGCGGTTGCTGAGGGGACGAAACCATGTGGGCCTGCTGCTGTTGCTAGTGGGCCTGCCTGTTGGCTGGGGCAGAGCCCAAGATGCTTGGTGACCAAGCCTGCTGGAACTGGGCCCCTGATGTTGGGTAAGGGCATGCAGGCGAGGCCCAGTTCCTGGTATTGGGCCAAGGTTGCTACCCAGCCTACTAAAAATAGGGAGCAGGGGTTGGGCCTGGCTGTTGGTTTCGGTGACCCTTGCCGCGGCCTCTGCCGCCACGCCCTCCGCCGCGGGACTGCTGCTACTGGTGGTCTTGCGGTGGTGGCTGGGTGGTGTTGGTCGCCGGTGGTGCCATGTTGTAAACGGTTAATGACTTTTGATTGTGCTCCTCTTGTTTAGCATGACAGGTCTCTTCCAACAAAAGTTGGGAACGCGCTTTGTTGAAACTTGGTAGGGGGTCGGCCTGTTGAATCATCGTTGCAAGTGTATCATATTCACCTTTCGGTAAACCAACAACTAGTTGAAGTACCATCTTGGTTTCTGAAACTGATGTCCCTACGTTGGAAAGTTGGTCGGTTATGAGTTTCAGTTGTTTGCAGTATTCGGACATGTTAAAATTCTCGAGACTCATATTGTTAATTGCTCTTCCAAATACACGGCCCGAGTATTTTTATTGTCCTGAATTTTTTTTTCTAACCGTACCCAAAGTTCACGTGCCGTAGCACCTATTTTCATGATAATACACATTAATTCTTTAGAGATGGTGCTGTAGATCGACGATGGCGTCAAGGCGACACCATGTCGAGTCTGCAACATCGGTTGGACGAGGAACATAATCATCAATATGGTCGAGCACATTGTACGCACATGCATGAATATAGAGCAGTTCTATCCACATGAAATATTGACAGTCTTCTTAGTCAAGAATGATAGGGATAAAATTCTTGATGTTGGTAACGGCGAAAGCCGGATGAAAAGAAGACGATGTACGTGGAGTAGGGGTGTCAAAAATACTAGTGGAAGAACCGGAATTAGTAGGGGAAGTGGGACGAGACATGGTGGCTACGGCTACCGTCGACCGAGAAAAAAAATTAGTGGTGGTCGGCGGCGATAGGAAGGAGAAAAGTAGGGATTTGGGTTTGGCTCTTGATACCATGTAAGTTTGGAATAATCTCCCTTAGGGATTCCTTTCATTAATCACAATATATATAGTTGTACAGAGGTTGATTCCTAATAGCGCAACCTAATTTTTATTTTTTACCTTTTTTTTTAAATGGAAATACCTAACTAACCTAAATAATAAGAACTTCCCCCTTGACAGTGGTATATGTAAATCCTAGGTGAAAATATATGGAATTCCTCTATGAATCTATGAAAGGTATAAAAAAGAAAGAAAAACGCAAAGAAAAGAATAGGCTAGGCATAAACCGATATGCTGAAATTGAAATAAAAAATAAATAAGAAGAGGAGCCCATTAGATACAAATAATGAATCGTAATAAAAATAGAAAATAAAGTTCAGATTTGAATTCCATAGAATAGATAATATGGATGGGATTGTCTATAATGATAGACAAATGAAAGACTTCATCAAGATTCTGATTCATCCACTTGAGATTTTAAAATTAAAATAGGTTGGTTGAGCTTGCAAATTCACTCAGTCTCATTGAATAAGTAAACAATTGAGTTGGTTCAATTGCATGGTGCCAACGAAATCAAGTGCTAATTCCCATTTTATTGAATTAACCGATCGACGTGCTAGCGGACATTTATTTTGAATTCTTCCTAATACAATAAGAATCCTAGGTTACCTTAAATATACACCTATCATAATTACAAAATATACTGTGAATATTCGGAGAATATTCGCTAATACCGCAATCAATCAACTTTAATTACTCCCTCTGTTCCAAATTAATATTCATGTTTCGCTTCTCAAGTTAATTTGATTAATTTTCAGAGCTATAATGAATTTGATCAACTAAATATTTTATAATTAAAATTTCTATATTCAAAAACTATATAAAAATATTATATGTTTCAACTCTTTTCATGTCAATTTGATGAAAAAATGCATTTTAAATATTGATCTAAGTTCTCATAATTTGACTCTCAAGAAACTAAACATGACAACTCATTTGGAATGGAGGAAGTACTTTACTGGCCAGGATGATACTAAAGAATTTAAGCAAAAAGAATAATAGAAAGGTAAGGCCATTAAAAAAAATTGCAGGAATCCACAAGCATATGCGACAAGTTTGCAATCTGAGAAATTAGTAAAAAGTTTGTACAATCCAAATAGAAATGCTTTAACGGCATAAAAGTATGCATTTTACAGTTAGCCTAAAGATTACATGTCACAGATCCCATGTCCAAATAATAACTCGTGTTGAGAGACTTTATTATCTTTAATTTGGCTGAAAATAAAGAACGTAAAGGAAATTACAATTCGGAATACCACTATATATAGGTTCTTGCCCCTATTTGATTTTTAAGCTCTGCAACTAAAAGTGTTGGCAAGTAATTTCATCTCCTGCATTTGCAACCATCTACTTACGCTTACAAACTGATAGTTGTAGTACTATTATTGTAGGTCTGCTTAGCCTTTCATATTAGTATGCGCAGTATTATTTTATAGTCCCTTGTCGTTTTATTTCTACTGCTATGTGTTCTTTATTGTACTTTGTTAATCTTATTTACCTGTGTTAGTTTCTACTTCTTCTTTTTTTCAAAATGTGCCATCATGACTTATTCGCTTTGTTACCATCATTTTCATACTGCTTTAAATTTCTTGTCTAGATATGACTGTTTATCTTGCTTTGTCTTGAGCCGATGGTCTTTCGTAAACAGTCACTCTACCTACCAAAATAGAGATAAGATCTGCGTACACTCTACCCTTTCTAGACTCACGTTGTGGAATTTTACTCGGTATGTTGTTGTAAATTTGCAACCATTTTACCAAAAGTAAAAGAAAAACCAAATACCAGCATAACAAAAGAATGTTGGAACTAATAATCAGGATAGAGAACTATAATAATCAGTATTCTGCGAATCCATGTTGTGCTAAGAAATTTATAAAAGCAAACAGCCAGAATAAGTTGCGGTTATTCATATCCCATACCAACATACAGAGTAGTTTGAGAAGAGTATACAGTGGCTAGACCTAATATACAATCACATCGCAATCCAGGTTCCCCACCCAAAACAAAAAAAAAACTAATAGTATATATAAACACGTACATACACTGAACTTCTAAGAAGTTAGAACCCAACAATCTCAAACTGAATAAGAAGAATGAAGGCATTTTTCTTTACAAAAAACTGAGCGTCATACAAAATAGAATCAGTCACCTAAAGTTTGCTTTGAAGTTTTGGTAAGAAGAAGAACAAAGAACGGAGAAACAACTTGCATAACATCCATGTCAATTTCCTCAATTCTGAAGCAGCCCTGGGTAAATTGTGTCTTTTAGTTTTTGCCGTGCGTCCTTTGGCGAAGGTTGGGTTTTTTCTTTGTAAGCTTGGTATTTTTAGGTTTTAAAAGGGTAATTAGGTAATTTAATTTTTAAGTTTAGATAATTTGGATCGTCCATTGTTCTTGAGAATTGGATGATACTTTGTCACTCAATTTGATCATTCGTAATTAGATTATCTAGGTATTTACATATTTTCATTTATGAGAAATTAATTAAAAACCAAATACTATTCTATGTTAATATACTAAAATGTAATTCCAAATTATTATTTTTTCTTTGAAGATTAAATTTTGGTTGAAAAATATAATCACAGTACCCTAGGACTGCTTCCTGTGATCAACATGTCGTCTACATACAAGCATATCATAACAAACGAGTCATAGTTACCTTTCATGTAGACACATTTGTCACATTCATTAATGGAAAAACCCTTCGATAGTAGAGTACTGTCAAATTTTTCGTGCCATTGCTTCGGGGCTTGTTTCAGCCCGTACAGAGATTTGACAAGCCGACAGACTTTTTTCTCTTGCCCTTGAACCACATACCCCTCGGGTTGGTCCATATAATTTTCTTCTTCCAAATCACCATTTAGGAAGGCTGTCTTGACATCCATTTGATGTATCTCAGGGTCACGCAAAGCTGCGATCGCAATGAATACCCGTATGGATGTCATCCGAGATACCGGGGAGTACGTGTCAAAGTAGTCAAGACCTTCTTTCTACCGATAGCCCCTGACTACCAGCCTGGCCTTGTACTTGTCTATAGACCCATCTGCTTTATATTTCCATTTGAGTATCCACTTACAACCCAACGGTTTATTTACCGGAGGAAGATCAACTAACTCCCAAGTATGGTTATCCAGAATGGAGCCTATTTCACTCTCAATAGCTTCTTTCCAGAGCGGTGCTTCTGGAGTTGACAACGCTTTAGCAATTGTCCTTGGTTCATCATTAACCATATAAGCTACAAAGTCAGGACCGAAGGATTTATCCTTTCTGGCCCTTTTACTTCGCCTTAGTTCCATCTCTGGGGTCTCTAAGTTCTTAGAATCTAGAACACCAGATTCCGGATATTCAACCACTTTGAGATCCGCTAGATCTGAACCATCTAGATTCGGGCAATCAATGACTCCCGATTCCTGAGAGTTTTGTTCATAACTTCGTTTGCGAAAGGTTATGTCATTTTCCTTTCTAGGAAAGATACCTTCAAAGAATTGAGCATTCCTTGATTCCATGATTGTACCCCGGTGGATATCTGAAATATCTAACTTATGCACTAAGAAGCGATAAGCACTACTGTTATTTGCATATCCGATGAATGTGCAATCTACAGTCTTAGGCCCAATCTTGACCTGCTTTGGCTTGGGTATTTCAACCTTTGCTAGACAACCCTATACCTTTAAATATTTGTAGGTGGGTTTCTTTCTCTTCCATGATTCATATGGAATTTTGTCCTTACCCTTATGTGGGACTCTATTAAGAATCGTATTAGCGGTAAGGACGGCTTCTCCCCACATGTTTTGGGGAAGACCGGAATTGATGAGCAAGGAATTCATCATTTCCTTCAATGTGCGGTTCTTACGTTCCGCCACACCATTTGATTGAGGTGAGTGTGGAGTCGTCGTTTGATGAACAATGCATTCTTGGGCACAATATTCCTCAAATGGCGCTACGTATTCTCCCCTTCTATCGCTACGAATGGATTTAATCCGCAGGCTTAGTTGGTTCTCAACTTCTGCTTTGTAACGTCGGAACGTTTCAAAGGTTTCATCCTTACTTTTAAACAAGTAAAGGTAATAATACCTTGTGCTATCATCAATGAATGTCACAAAGTACTTGTTCCCCCCTCTAGTTTGTGCGAACTTCAAATCACATATATCTGTGTGAATAAGTTCTAGAGGAGCGGTATTCCTTTCGACGGATCGAAAAGGAAGCTTGGTGAGTTTTGCCTCTACGCACACCTTACACTTATGTTGAGGGTTTATGTCGATAGACGGCAACAACTCCAACTTTACCAGCCTTTGGATAGACTTGTAGTTAACGTGTCCTAATTTATGATGCCATAAATTTGAAGACTCAAGCAAATAAGAAGAAGGTTTAATTTTATTACTTGGACGCATTACAGACATGTAATTCACTTTGAAGAGGCCTTCACAGATGAACCCTCTCCCCACAAAAGTGCCATTCTTAGTGAGTGCAAACTTATTGGATTCAAACACTAGCCTAAAACCAGCATTAACCAATAAAGGTCTTGAAATTAAATTTCTTCTAATCTTAGGGACATGCATCACTTCCTTCAGAGTGAGCTCCTTTCCAGAAGTCATCTTCAGGACCACCTTTCCTAACCCCAGCACGTCAGAGAAAGCGTTGTTTCCCATGAATAACTTCTTATCGGTGACCGGTGTGTACGTGGAGAATTCATCTCTGTTGGAACAAATGTGTCTGGTAGTACCTGTGTCCACCCACCACTGCCTTAGATTCTCGACCAGGTTTGCTTCAAGCACCACTACCGAGAACTGCTCAATCATGTCATCCAGGAGTGTGTCCTTGACGACGTTAGCATGCGCCTTGCCTTTTAGCCTTGGCTTTCTGTTGTTGCTCAGTCTTGAGCTTGTGTCATTCCTTGATCTTATGACCAGGTTTCCCACAGTAGTGACAGTTACCTCTGAACATCTCCGCTGCGTGGGCCTTGCCGTCTTTCTAGAACTTCCGCTTCTTGCTTGGGTTCCCTTTGGCCTCAGCCAGATTTGCCTTTGTCTCAGCAGGTTGTTCACCAATAGGCAAGGCCTTCTTATTATCTTCCTGAATTTAGAGTTTGATAATAAGCTCTTCAAAGGTCATCTCCTTTGTCTTGAGTTTTAAGTAACTCATAAACTCATTCCACGAAGGAGGTAACTTTTTAATCAGCGATGCAAACAAAAACTTCTCATTTGGTTTCATTCCTTCCAAATCCAGGTGATGTAAAATCATTTGGAATTCCTGGACTTGGGACACCACTGTCTTACTATCCACCATTTGAAATTTTAGAAATTTCCCAACGATGAACTTCTTAGTACCTGCATCTTGTGCGTTGTATTTCTTTTGCAGTTTTTCCCACAGCTCTTTGGCAGTGCCAACGGTGAAATAGACCGTGTAGAGAGGGTCTGCCAAGCAGTTCAATATGTAATTCTTACACATGAAATCGCTATGATTCCATGCATCAAGAACCATCTTCATGCCATTAATGACATGGATACCAAGGCCCCCTTTACCCGTTTCAGAAGGCGAAGGGTCCATTTCATCTCCAGCTTGTAGAGGATATTCCGTTAGGAACCGGGCCATGCCCATAACAGTTAAGTAGAACAACATCTTCTGCTGCCATCTCTTAAAGTTTGAGCCCATGAATTTTCAGGGCGTTCATGGTGGAAAGTGGAGGGTGGAGAAGTAAAGGCAGTAGACGTGCCTTGGGCAGCAACGGTAAAGGCGATGGCGTTTGCGCCTTGGACGATAGCGGCGACGAGCAGGAAGGCGAATTGCGCCTTGATTGATAGCAGCAGCGACAACGGCATGAACAGTATTTCCAGTCATGTTGCAGTAGTTACAGTAAGCAAAATCTTGTATTAAATTTGTTGGTTACAATGGTGCAGGAAACGGAAATAAGTAACTGCTAAGTATTACAACAAACTGAAATTACAATAAACTTGAACAAGAAACTGGAATAGTTTTGGTATGCTGAGTCGAGTGATTGCACTCTGTCTTTAAGACAAGATTGCCCCGTATGTATCATTTCTACGTCCTGGACAATTGTCTCCCAAGATAAAATAGCAAATGAACAATTGAGCAAAGGAAACTCAAGTGCTACCTTGAAGAATTTTGAGTAATGAAATTATGCTAGAAAGTTTGTAGGAAGAATCTGATTCGTTTAAGTTTTTGTGTGTCTCAACAATTGTGCAAATGCTCCTTTATATAGTTGAAGGAGAGGACTTACCAACTGCCCACATAATTGTTGTTACTGGCCAAGTAATGACAATTATGGAGGTAGTAATTCACCAAAATAAATGGTGAATTGATGTGCAACAGACTGGCCTTTAGGGAGAGTAATTCAGCCAAATAAATGGTTGAATTGAGTGCAAATTAAGGCTGGTTGACTTTCCAATAACCAACGTCCAAAAAGATAATATCAGAAGAAGCCACAGCCCACAGCCCGTGACCCGAGACCGGACTGGACGGGCGGCGGCGGCGCGCGTGTGGGCTTATCCTCGAACCGAAGCACATCTAGGTCCTCCCTCCTTTAAACACATGGGATACCCCTTGGGGTCCCAAACCCCAAGCCAACTTTGAGACTTATTAACTAAATAAATCTTTCTTCCCCCACCGATGATGGAGGATTACTCTTTACCACCTTTTTTCATGCTTCAAACACCTCACTTCGTAGACCAATATCTCTTTCATTTCTCAACGAAATTTGATGATCCTTGGCCCTACGGTCATCTACTTACTTAGTAGATTATGCACGTGTGAAGAACCGAAGTTTACAACATGCGGAACACTAGTGTTTAAGCCATTAAATATGGTTGGACGTAACTCCCGCCAAAGGCAAATTTCCAACAGATATTCCTGTTGTAAGGTAAATTTTTCATTCTTCAATTTTTATTCTTCTTGTATAAATGTCTCTCGCGATTACAATTATATTTTATTACTAAAGTTGTACAAATAAATGTACTCCTCTCTGTTATACAAATTAATCGTCAAAGTAGTAATATTAGAGAACTCAAAATATATGCTTAAGCTAAAACATGCTTTTTTTAGTAAGTCCCTTTCAGTTAACTTACTTGTTATAACTGGTTACTGCACTATGCGCCTCTTTCGATTTTAAATAATTGTAGAATTAATTATAATATAAAAGAGATGGATGTCACTAAATAAATATTAACAATCTATCCATACCACATTTAACTGTATTACTTCTTATGCCTCTTTCGATCACAAAACTAAAACTACGTTGATATGAGGATACAATAGATAGATGTTAATAAACTAGTAACATCTAATTGTAAAGAGAATAGAAATTCAAATAAAAAGCTTCAGATCAAATATGTGAAATTGAGGAATAATATTTACTTTTATATAAAAGTATTAAGATTCGTCATTCTCCCAACACAAGATAAGTTACTCCATACTGGAGCTAGTACTGACAACGGAAATAATTTTGTCCATTTAATAAGAAAATAGACAGAAATATTCAATAAGAATAATTCTTCTTATTTAATTAAAATCTGGAGCTTGAGTAGTTTCCAAAACTAATGTTTATTTGAGCTAGAAACAAAGCGAACTTAATGGCCAAAAGAGAAAAATTCAATACCTAAAGAAAGAGTTAGAAGGGAAACTCTTAAGGAAACTGAACTGCTTGTTGAACTCTTCTCCTAATGCCTTTTGACTTAGACGGGTAGTTTGAACAAGTCCCATGTGATTTGGGTGAGATTCGGATAAGAATGTGAATTTTAAAAAGTTGTTAAGTTAAAAGATGAGTTTTGGTTTACTAAAGTCAACATCAATGGCAAATAGAGCTTTTTCAAAGTTTCATCGATATCATTAGATTCGGAATGTCATTTATGACATAGTTGAGCCATTGATCGATACTCGAGGGACTCGGGGGCATTTTAGACTCTTGGTTAGAATTCTAGTTTTTGAAGATAATTGGAGCTTACCATAGTCAACAGCGGGTCAAGATGACCTCGTATGATTATTTTGAGTGCGCGAGCAAGTTCGTTGCATATTTTAGGAGTGGTTTGCATATTTGGTTTGTGTCCGGAGTCTCAGATGAGTTTCGGGGATTGAATCGAGGTTTGGAGTTTGTTGTAAGGTTGCTGATTTCTAGTGTCTCGTATTTATGAGATTGGGCTCGCACCGCAAGGCTGCACTTGCGCGTGGTGGGTCGCAGGTGCGAAGAAGAGGGAGCTTGGGCAGGGTCGCACATGCGTAGGGAAGATCGCACCTGCCTGGACGTTTTTGTGAGGAAATGGCCTCATCCGCGACCTTGGATATTTTGTTGGGACCTCGCAGATGCGAAAAAATGGACCGCTGATTCGAAGATTGCTGAGCATACCTATTAAATTCTATATTTCAAACTGGTCTTTTATTTCACATATTTGGGACTTAATAGCTCAGTTTAAGGCGATATTTGAGAGTTTTTGCAAGGATCTTCATTTGGGTAAGTTCCTAATTTATGATTATGCCTTCGATTATTAAGGATTTTTATGCTATGATTCATGATTTGAGACTTGAAAATTGGAAATTTTAAACTTGAGGTTGAAAATGGAAATTTTCAACAATAAATCATAGATTTATTGTTGGAGTGAGTTGATTTTTGGTATTTAGACTCCATAAACTTTGGGTAATCTAATTATGGGGACTGTTTACCCATTTTCCCTTCGAGACTTGGAACCCTATTTTGGATGACTTTTCGGGTCTTTCGTATAACAATAATGGTGTCTTTAGAATCGTGTGTTGACGTACTTTCCATATTTGAATTGATTTGGACCATTCATAGGCAATACGAGAGGGCAAGGCTTCATTGTGACTATCAGACTTTTATTCCAGACAAGTTGAGATCTTGAACCTTATTTAAAGCATCATGATTGATAAAATAAACTAAGTAAGATGGTGTAATTGAGATAATAAAGGGTCCCGATACTTGTGAAGTGACGAGCACCTGTATTGGGTATCGATGACATGTTACGGATATTGGCGCCATTTAAATTGTATAGTGAATGCCTTACTTTGGACACTAGCTGATAGATAGTATGATCTTATGGATCTATGATTGAGTCATGAAGTACATACTTTTCTGTCTTTATGATTATGTTTCTTTCTTATCTAATATTGTGCTACTCATCTCTCCTAAATACTCGTTAAAATATGGAAAATAGCTAAAGATTATAACTTTATTATGAAATTTGTTAAAGGTCAGACCTTTATGGCTTATATTTATTAAAAATTGAATCTTTACTGTATATCTTGTTGTTTTGCATGTCATATTAATGCTTTGTATGGTATCTCATGCATTATATACTGAGGATACATATGTGGGTCCGAGGGAAAATGGTTACGTATGAAGTGATGCTTTGATATGAGCCTGAGTGGCTAGAGAGAGGTATTGTGAGCCTATTAATGGCTAAGGAACCGGAAGGGAAATATATTTGGGTGGTATATGGACCTCGCGAGTCCTCCATGGATCATGATTCGTTAATGTTCGGACGTGTATGTGCCGAAGATGGATAGGCCTTGCATTGCATAGCATTTTCATATCATTTTACCTTGTTATTCTTTGTTACTTTACTTGCGCAAACGGCTTATTTGCTCTTTCTATCATGCTACTTGATTACTTGAGATGAATTTGAGTAATTAGAAGTTTCTTGTACTTAGTCTTGAATCTTGTACACTTTGATTTTATTGTCGTATTCAGACTGATAACGGTTAGTGTAGAAGTTATATTCATACGTCCAGCCCTCGTCTTTCTTTTATTTAGGGTTAGTTGACGATGTTACTGAGTACCCATTGATTTTGTACTCACGTTATACTTGTTGCATCTTTTTTTTTGTGCAGCCTCTATTCCTAGCACAAGTGGAGCTCAAGACATTGTCGGTTGTTGAGGAGTCCATTCAAGACGACTCGGGGTGAGCCATCAGTGTGATACATGGCACCCGATCCTCCCATCTATCCTTTACTTATGTCTTTTCATATTCTGACAACTTATGTATTTTTGATAAATATTCCTAGAGTTGTATTCCTTTCTAGTTAATTCTTGTACTAGTGACACCAGTCTTGAAGGTTTTATAGTACTTTCTGAATTATTTATGTTATGATACTTAATAAAGTTTAAATTGGTTTGCTTTAGCAATTTTCGCACTTTATCTCTCTAATTAATTTGGATCAACTCCTTGTGGTGGACTTACTATTTTATACTTCGTAGTTTTCACGTCAGAAAGTGTCGTTTTCTAACCTACGTTTCAAGAGAAGACATGAAGGTTTCCGTAAGGATAGTGGAGCGTTAGGACAAGTTAAGAAAGTATCAAGAGGTGTAAAGGTTAATCGAATCAAAGAAAATAAGTTTCATCGTAATTTGGAGGATTCCTATGTTTGTTACGTCCGTAATTGTGTTTTACGATCTGTAAAACTTGAGGTCCTCCACCATAAAGCTTGGAAAATGTTAGTGGAGAAGGAGGTGTTTGTTGGAAATTTGCCTTTGGTGGGGAGGTGCATCCACCCATATTTAATGAATTAAACACTAGGGTTCCGCATGTTTGAGGCTTTGTCTCTCCACACGTGCATAATTTACTAAGTGAGTAGATGACCATAGGGCCAAGAATCGTCAAATTTCGTTGAGAAATGAAAGAGATATTGGTCCACGAAGTAAGGTGTTTGAGGCATGGAAATATGGTGTGGGACAAATCTACCACATCGGTGGGAAAAGGAAGAATTGCTCTCTTTATAAGTCTCTAAATTGGCTAAGGGTTTGGGACTCCAAGGGTATCCCAGGGAGGACCTAGATGTGCTTGGGTTCAAGGCTAAGCCCACACGCGCGCCGCCGCCGCCCGCCCGTCCCGTTCGGTCCGGGCTCGGGTCTCGGGTCATGGGTTGATTTTTGGGGGCGTTAGTGTGCATTAACCAGCCATTACTTGGCTGATTAACTCCTCCATAAATAGCCCTCCTTCAATGGCCGTAAACAGCTTCACTAATGGCCATAAACCTGTCATTAACAGCCCTCATTCAATGGCCATTAACAACTATATATATTGATGCCTTTTGGCTCCCCTTATGATCTCCAATGATCTCCCCTTATGCTATATATATTGATGCCTTTTGGCTCAATTGTGTGACATAGAAATACAGATATGTGAGACATAAAATACACATAGACACACTATATACACAGAGACAAAACAGAAGAGAAAGGCAGTCCAAAACGTGACCAGAAATGTTGGGACGAAAACAAAAACTCTTCCTTCCTTTTCTATTCTTCAGCAAGTTGTTTCGTGTTTGTTTTCTTCGTCAGACTCAACCTATTTGCTTTGTAGCATTGATTAAGTGTTGTTTTATCTTGGGAGACTATTGCCCGTTAACGTAAAAGCATATATACGGGGCAATCTTGTCTTAAAGACAGAGTGCCATCACTCGACTCAACACACAGTTGTAACAATCCAGATTTACTGTTTCTTGATTTTAGGTTATCAAGAATCAAGACTCAACAAGCTTGCGGCAGTTCTGAACATTGGCCTATTTGTTTATCCTTTCGAACACTTGTAATATTTATTTACTTCCCGTACTGCTTTACAATATCCAACAATTTTAAGACAAGATTAGTATTAGTGTTCGAAAGATGTCCGTCAAAAGTTGTGTGACCAAATCTGGATATGGCTATGGTTTTCTGGTAGAAGATAGTGATGATTATGTTGTTGAAGGTCAACGTGTTCATGGTGTCACCTCTCCTGAGAGTGGTAGGAACAAGCGCTCACGAGAGGCTGAGGATGTCAACTGGGACAAGAGGAGAAGGCTGCAGATGTGGCTCTATCTTGTAGCAGAAGGCCTATATCTGTCCCAGACAAAGGATCCGAATTATGGTAAGGAGGAAATGGACACTCAGTCCGATGAAGTGACTGAAGTGGGCCAGAATCTGAAATTGGGATAAGTAATTTTTCTTTCTGTTGTCAAGAATAAGATTAAATGATGTCTGATTAAAAAAGGGCTTAAAGTAAGGAGGAATATGAAAATGTTTTCAAAAAATAATGTATATTCCTTATGCTTTAAAATCAGAAGATTAATATCATCTTCCTTCCCATTTAAAGATTGGATTTTGTAAACGACTTAAAAAGATCCATTCTTTTAAGTGTAATTATTAAAAGTGGATAAAGTATGTTCGCACATACGAGGGAGAAAAATCCACTGACTGTACGAAAACTGTTACCACACTTAAGTAAGCGCTAAGAATTGTCTGGGCACCAATCATAACGGAAGAAGACTAAAAGCTAAAGATGTTAAACATGTCACATTATTTAGCAGAAGATCCTTCATAGAATGATATTGGACACTCAGTCATACAAAGTCTCCGGGCGACTGGAGTGGGGCCAAAATTTCTTTGATAGGATGATATTGGACACTCAGTCATACAAAGACTACGGGCGACCGGAGTGGGGCCAGAATTCATTTCATAGGAAAAGTAATGGACACCTAGTGTGGTGGGCCAGAGTTTCTAGGTCTTAAATGATCTGAAGGCCTAAATAAAGGCAAAAAAGAAATTGGACACTCAGTCTGCCTAAGCAACTGGAGTGGGCCAGAGTATCCAGATCACATACGATCCGGTTACGCCCTAACCACGGGCAAGAGGTTGTTCATGTGAAGCAACGCCACCTCTAAGGTACAAGGGGTTGGAGAGATTGTCCTCAATAGGACTTCAGGGAATGGGATCACTCTAAAATGAAGTGATACATGTCCCAAACTTGGTTTAAGAGACGCTGTTGGTCAAGTTGGTTTGAGACTAGTCCAATAGGTGTGTAATAACTAAGAAGGTACAGTATATCTGTAGCCAAATGAATGATATATTTGTAATTCGTGTATCTATGCCATCATAGATTAAGACACGTTAAATAGAAAGTCATTCAAAAGCTAGCGAAGTTGAGATTGTTGCCTTCTTTCGACATAAACCCTCAAAATGAATGTAAGGTAGGCGAAGAGGCAAAATCACCTTTCCAAGTTCCGTCAAAGGAATAGCGAAAGAAGCACCGCTCCTCTAGAACTTAGTCACACCTATATGGATGATTTGAAGTTTATACAAAATAGAGGGGGGAGACAAGTACGTTGTGACCTTCATTGATGATGGTACAATGTATTGTATCCTTTGTTTGTTGAAAAGCACAGATGAAGTTGTTGAAGCGGATAAGCGCTACAAAGTAGAATTTGAAAATCAACTTAGCCTACGGATTGAGGAATTCGTAGTGTAGAGGGGGAGAATGTGAAGCATCGTTCATCAAACGACTGCTAATTACTCACCTCAGTCCAACGATGTTAGCTAAACGCAAAGTCGTACGCCCAAAATATGTGGGGCAAGGCGATCCTTACCGCTAATGCGATTCTCAACAGAAATACGCATAAGGATAAGGATAATCCTCCGTGTGAGACATGTAAAGGATCTCACATACAAATATTATGATGTGGGGTGTCTTAGTAGAGGTTGGAATACCGAAAAAGGTCAAGTTGGACCTACGACTGTAAATTGCATTTCCATTGGATCTGTAAATAACAGTAGTGCTTATCGCCTCTTGGTGTCAAAGAATGATGAATTCTTTGAGGATAACTTCACTTGAGAAGGAAAAAAAAGTAATTTCTCGAGGTTAACAAGAACCCGTGAGGGCCTGACTGTTCGAAACTAGATGTTCTGTATCTACAGGACTCAGAAGTTGTTGTCTATCCGGAACTTAATATTCTAGATCTACAGAACTCAGGGATTCTAGATGTTGAACCGAGACGGAGCAAAGAAGGGGACAAAGACTTGTTCCAGTCCTTCTAACTTGTATGGTTGAGAATGAACCATGAACAATTAACAAATAATTATCATCTCCAAAAACGCTGCTTTGGAAAGAAGCTACAAAGAGAGAAATAGATTCCATCATATAGAACCATACTTGTGTAATGGTTGATCTTCCTCCGGGAAAAGAACCTTTGGGTTGTGGAAAAGAATACTCAAAAGTGAGTACAAAGTATATGGATCTATTGACGAGTATAAGGCCTCGGCTACTTGTACACGTACTTTCCTGTGAATTGCTTAACATCCAGGGTCATTGCAGTCTTGCGTGGCATGGACGTTGAAATAACCTTCCTAAACGGAGAGTTGGAAGGGGAGAATCAGAGTTGGTTTGCTGGACTGTTGGGCTTCTTCCTGAACTTTCATTTTGGTCTTTGAAATATTTACATTTTGGTCCTGGAAGTTTCAGATAAAACAGAAACAATGAATATGACCACAGAAACATTGACTCTGAAGTTAGAAAGCCAACAGTTGGAAAACCAACAGTCTGAGAATGGAAGTCATATTGAAACAAAGTCTCGATATGAAAGATATGGGTATCACCAGATGACATCTTAGAAATTGGATTTCTAAGACATCTGACGGACTGGTCTAACTCCAAACTCAGTTGTGAGATAGTTGACAGTCTCGTTGAAGCCACCAATGGATATGAATCATATAACTGATTGAAATCATGGTGCATCCATATACAAGGAGTGATATGCGCAGGTCACATGTAGTTCAATGTATGTTACACACTACACCGGCGACACGGTATCTACCTACAAAGCAGATCAGTTGAACTAAGGTTCACTGATGATTTTAATAAATGATCAATAGAAGGCGTTAAGTCGGATATGACGATATCTGAAATATTCGCTTATCTACGGATTATAGTATTCTGGATGTCCAGCGGTTCTGGGAGAACACAGTGATACAAACTGGACATCAGATGTGAAGAACACTAAAGCCATAAGTAAATGTGTATGGTAGGTCTTGGAAAAACCTGTAAGCAAACTTGCATAGGCCGATTCATGATGGAATCAGAGTTTATCCCCTTATACAAAGCATGAAAGAAGTTGAGTAACTTCACGACTCCTTAGAGGACGTCCCTTATTGGGAGAAACTCGTGCCTTCAGCAGTTATACATTGTGGCTAGCCGGTCGGCTTCAGGAAGGACACGGATGACGACGTCTAGACATATATGTCAGGATTTGTCAGAGGCATAAGACCGTATGGCAGTTGATCATCACTAGTGTCACTTCCTTGATTACTAATCAAAGGATATAGCGGACCCTTTTTAACTAAGGGACTACCCGGAGATCAAGTGTTCTGCCTGTCTAGGGGAATAGGCTTAAAACCCAAACAATACGAACCTTTGAGGTGGTAACCCAACCATACTGATTGGAGATCCCAAGAATTTGGTTCAATGGGAAAATTAAGCTGTAAAAAGGTTCAGTTGAGCACTTCGGTAGAAGCAAGAGCACTTCAGATGATGATGAATCCAAAGTTGTTCCCGCGATAGACATTAAAGTGCTACCTGCATGGTGGGTAAAGGTTAAGCTTCCAAACCTTTAACGATCCTCAAATGGTTGAGGTTAAGGTTAGGGAAACTTTTAATGATTCCTAACACTTGTGAAGTGGGGTATAGCAGGATACCTTGTAGAAGATCACCTATTTATGTGCGAGGACATGCTGTCTCAAATGAACGCACTTACGAATCCAAGTGTGTCCACGGCCACAACGGACAAAAGCATAAGAATGAAAACGAATAAAGAGAGTTATTGTGTTGGTATCATTGTCTTGGCTTACACTAAACATTGACGGTTAAAGATATCACGTTCACCGCGCAGTAAGTAAGTCCGGTGGTATTCAATTAGGGAAGGTTCAAAGCAGAAGCTACCTCTCCTGATGCAATATCTTTTCTTTGAAAGATTGCTGAAAGTAGGCACCTTGTGTGTGCGCCAAAATCTCTTTCAAGAGGGGATTGTTGGAAATTTGCCTTTGGTGGGGAGGTGCGTCCACCTATATCTAATAAATTAAACACTAGGGTTCCGCATGTTTGAGGCTTTGTCTCTCCACACGTGCATAATCTACTAAGTGAGTAGATGACCGTAGGGCCAAGAATCGTCAAATTTAGTTGAGAAATGAAAGAGATATTGATCCACGAAGTAAGGTGTTTGAGGCATGGAAATATGGTGTGGGACAAATCTACCACATCGGTGGGAAAAGGAAGAATTGCTCTCTTTATAAGTCTCTAAATTGGCTAAGGGTTTGGGACCCCAAGGGGTATCCCATGTGTTTAAAGGAGGGAGGACCTAGATGTGCTTGGGTTCAAGGCTAAGCCCACACACGCGCCGCCGCCGCCCGCCCATCCCTTTCGGTCCGGGCTCGGATCTCGGGTCATGGGTTGATTTTTGGGGGCGTTAGTGTGCATTAACCAACCATTACTTGGCTGATTAACTCCTCCATAAAAAGTCCTCCTTCAATGGCCATAAACAGTCTCACTAATGGCCATAAACCTGCCATTAACAACCCTCATTCAATGGCCATTAACATCTATATATATTGATGCCTTTTGGCTCCCCTTATGATCTCTAATGATCTCCCCTTATGCTATATATATTGATGCCTTTTGGCTCAATTGTGTGACATAGAAATACAGATATGTGAGACAGAAAACACACAGAGACACACTATATACACAGAGACAAAACAGAAGAGAAAGTCAGTCCAAAACGTGACCAGAAACGTTGGGACAGAAACAAAAACTCTTCCTTCCTTTTCTATTCTTCAGCAAGTCGTTTCGTGTTTGTTTTCTTCGTCAGACTCAACCTATTTGCTTTGTAGCGTTGATTAAGTGTTGTTTTATCTTGGGAGACTATTGCCCGTTAACGTAAAAGCATATATACATGGCAATTTTGTCTTAAAGACAGAGTGTCATCACTCGACTCAACACACAGTTGTAACAATCCAGATTTAGTGTTTCTTGATTTCAGGTTATCAAGATTCAAGACTCAACAAGCTTGCGGCAGTTATGAACATTGGCCTATTTTTTTATCCTTTCGAACACTTGTAATATTTATTTACTTCCCGTACTGCTTTACAATATCCAACAGTGTTTTACAGTGGCTTTTTACGGCTAGAAAAGTGTTTAACAGTGGGGATGGCCGGTATAAATGGTTTTACGGCCAGAACTTCCACCATTAAAGTTAACGCGGTGGCCGACTTTCTTGCGATTTAAAAGTGTTTCAGCCTTCATAATTCATCATTTTTATCCCAAATCAGTTCCACAAGACCCCTAAATCCTCTCTAATAGTTCTATAACCATATGTTTGACATTAATTGAAAATAATGATCTTTTTAACGTAAATATTTTTAATTGAAGTTTTAAAAACCTGAAATTGAAATGTTTCTTAATTGTCTCATTTAATTAAATAATTTTCTCCATTTTTTCAAAGTAAAATATTAATTAATTCAAATTATGAATTTAATCAATTAATTGCACAATTGTTTTTCTTTTACTTTAATTTTAAAAATTATAATTATTAAAAAAAAATTGAAAATGAGGTATGATATACAATAAATATACTGGATGATATTTTATCAAAAGAAATAATAAAATATTTTAGCTGACTTTAGTACTTTTTCATAACAGTGTCTCGTACTTTGTACTTGAATTTAGTAGCTCCATAACATAGTCTGTTTTGGATTGTATAGGCTGATTCTATTATCATGTATTTACTTTTTCAAACTTATTATCTATTGAGACCGTTTTAGTAGTAGTTCTTTCTTCGTTATTCCTCGGTATCCACATGTCATAACTTAGACGCTTCACCTTATAGGTAGTGGGTTATTAAGTGGGCTGTTGCAATCTAGGTGCTAAATTTGGGTCATAACATAAAATTGATGAAAAGTTGCAGAAGAAGAGTTAGAGAAAAAACAGACGAGTGAAAGAGTAAAAATGACAATTGCAATGTATATAATATAAAAGCCTATGTTTACAACTTATATAAAAAATAAATAGCAATCTCTCAGAGAAAACCCCGAACAATTTCTTGTCCCATCCACTTAGTTTATTTTATGTTAATGGATTAATTACTTATTAATAATTACTACTTATATACATAACGATTTTATATATTCTTATTCAATTTCAAGCATTTCTTAATTTGTAATGCAAGTGTCACGACCCAAATCACGGCAAACTATTCCAAACCATTTTACAACATAACTTTTTAACATTACGAAATTAAAGAAGAAGTACATAATATAACAAATCTCTTGGCTAACATTAAAACATCATTTAACCCTTACAATACGTTCTCCCAAAATCTAGTCTAACTTGTACAAGGACTACTAAAAACACAATAGATAACCACTCTCTTGAATAAATAAGAACAGTCTAACTAAGACGAAGACCAAGACCACTGATATGATGAGTGGCTGTCACATCCCAAATCAGGGAATGCGCGGGCACCTACCCTTTTCCCACATTGGTAGGTGAACTCGTTCCTTATTCATTAGCTCAACAACAATAAGGTAAATAGGACAATAGAAATAAAAGTCTCAACGTAAATATAAATAAGTGCGGAATACAATACTAATACAAACCCCATGGAACTCGTATGAATATAGTGATGAAGTCCAGATATTCCCATTTGTTTCAGACTTTAGGTTTATATTGATACTCGTGCGACACGATTTCTCTATTTTCTATCCTATCTATCAATCTTATCCTACACGTCTTGTTTAAGTGATATTGTTGAGACAAATATGGCAGGTGCAGCCCAGATTTCAGCAGATGACAGTTGAAGTGAGTTAGGGCTAACCTTTTTGGTTTTTTCATAAATCACAATTTATGCGGCTGATATAATGTTGTTATGCTATTTTATGGCCCTGTGTGGCATTAGTTATGTACTTGGGCTGCTTGACTGATTTCGGATAGTACTGTTTACAAAGGACACTCTGTCAAAAAATTTAGAAATCCTAAGAGTTAGAATTTTCCTCTACATTTGAGGACGAATGTTCTTAAGGGAGGGGAAGGATGTTACACCTCACATTTTGCACATCGTCATTACTCTGACATGGGTCCAGACGTGGTAGGACCCATCCAAGAGGTTTATGAAGGTTTATTGATGTATTGAGTATGTTTCGAAAAGGTTAAGACTTATAGGATCAATGGAAATAGGTTTTGACCAAAGTTTGACAATGTGTCGTCTCTCGAAGCACTCTGCGAATCGCATAGCACAACCTGCTACTCGTAGGAAGTTCCTGCGAGAGACATGAAGGCTGCAGGAGCTGAAAGTCATTTTAGGGACACAGGTCATGTCCTGCGACATGGCCTGCGAGGTCCTGCGGGTCCTAGGACTTGTCTCGGGATAGGTCGATGGCTACTTTTCTCTCTTCTATAAATATATCCCCAACTCGAATTAAACTTATTTCCATTCATATTTGTAACCCTAAGCAGCTCTCTAATTCTCTCTAAGAGATTCCAAGGTATATAAGGTGAAACCAAAGATAAATTAAGCTAATCCGACGTGGGGAATCCCGTGAACATTTCTAGATCGTCTCCTTCTTTATCCTGTCGATTTCAGAGGAAGCTTGGTGGTGAAGTAAGCTTGGAAGTGAAGTATTTCTTGCAGTTTAAATCTCTTCTATCGTGTTTTTAAGTATATATGAGTGCTTAAGATAGGAATTGTTGAATACTTCTTAAGGAACAAGTGTTTATGGATCTTAAAGTTATGCCTTGTTGTTGTGGGCTATTTTGTATGATTTGAGGGTACTATATGAAGTTGTGGAGATGAGTAGGAGTAGTAATGAAGATTTTCCTGATGATATGTATAAAGTTTGAGCTACAAATTATCTTACAAACATATGCACGCAAGTTGCTCCACGAAATGTCCAAATCCATCTTCTTCTAAGCAATGAATTCAATATTGATACAAATCATTCGTATAATGTAGATACTCGTTCGTGGAGCATACGAGAATGTTTGGATTACGATGATAAGGTATGTAGGGCTGTAATATTTCTTTGGCATGGCTTGATACAATCATTTCCGAAAGACGACACCTTCTTGTTAAATTATGTTTCTCATATATCCTTTGTTATTGAAATAACTCATATCCCATGATTGTTTGTGGTTGGGAGAATTCCATATTATATACGTCTCTTGTTAATTGATTGAAAGTTTGTGAACATACCGACAATAACGATAGTCAGAGGATAACGACCATAGGTCACTCCGGCTCAATTTATGGTGTCCATTTAGTTCTAGCTTGCATTGCACCTATATTTACGTTTCTATTTACTTACCGTGTCGCGTTATAGTTGGTCGGGCAAGCACTTATATGTGCATATCACTACAGTTGGGTAAACATTACCAAGCCCTATGTGGTCGGGTACGTTATGATGAGATTGCCCTACAAAGAGGCTTGATACTATACTATATGACCCCATAGAGTAGCCTAATTTTACTTACATGCATATATTAATGGTTATATCAGTTGTATGCCCTCAACGGCCTTTTTTTGAGTTTCAGGTTGATTTCTATATGTCGCGCCCGATTTTCACCCGCTCCGAGGTCAAAGCGGAGCACAGACGTGTTCAGGTGATTCCTGGGTAAAGAATTGAGGAGTCGCCACCTAATTATTTTTACGGTGAATTAGGACACCTAAATATTAAACTAAATGCTGCAATGTAACTCCAATTTTAAGGTCTGCGAAACTAGCGAGATTCTAGGTAAGGGTTCTTTATTATCCTAAAGGGAAGGGGTTAGGCATCCTTTAAGATCCGCTAACTTGCGGTTATCCGGTCAAACTCAGGTTAATTATTGCTAAAAAAAATATATATGTTTTTACAAGTATAATAGATTTAAAGATGTTTGCAAATAATTAGTAAATGAAGCATTTTAAAAGAAAGATACATGTAGAGAAAAATATGCGTTTGTATGGTATTTAAAGAAAAATACATGTAGAGTTGAAAAATATGTATTTGACAATTGATAGTAAAACAAATTATTTATAATGCCAAAGAAGTAAGATTTTGAGAATCAATGAACTGTAAATTGACAAAAAGATAAGCTTATTCGGTATGATTAATAAAGCGAATAAAAGATGACAAAAGTTGTTTTGAAAATCTTGAATACGCGTGACGAGCCTAAAATAAATAAACTAACGAAGGATTTCTAAGTTTGAATTCAACCGAGCCTACAAATAAATAAGCTAGCGACGGGTTTCAAATCTTAAACTAACCTATGAATTAATCCTAAGTTTGCCTATTCTAAGCATTTCAATAATTACATAAGTGCGATAAATAATATTACAATACAAAGCGGAATAAAAGCTGAATTAAAGAAAGAAATAAAAATAAATAAACTCCGAGGAATATTTGCCTTTATTTACTTTAATCCCTGCAAGCTGTAAAAAAACAAACGGTTAGAGACAGTTAAATACATATAACTTCATATCCGTATTCAAAACAATGAATGTTTTGATCACGGAGGGCTCAGACTTAAATTTTGAAAGGAACATCCCAATCACGTCGTGGCTGCAAACATATGACTAATGTGGTTTATTTTGATTGCCTCGCCTACTAAACGTGTTGGTCTCTCGGGTGAAATAGAAAAGATCACTATAATCACATCGTGGCTGCGAATATATAATTCACCTCGCCTACTAAACATGTTGATCTCGGATGAAATAAAAGGTTTAAGTCTTCATCATTGCCCAGAAGTTATATTTCCGTCTTTGCAACTGTGGAGGCCTCAAAATCGACGGATATTTTTCATCGGCCGGTGCGATATCGTGTTCAAATCAAGTAAAATTAAAATGAAACAAAGAAAACGACGAGCAGAAGGTAAAACGAAGAAGCGAGAAAATAATTTCCGAAAAAGACGCGGTGTTTAGTTTAAAACGGTGAAAAAAAACAGTAAAATATCCGTTGCACGGATACTTAAAACAAATCTTTGAAAAACAGAGAATTGAAACGAAAGAAAAGCGCGGCCTCGAATTCAATTTCGTCGGCCTAAATGCGGTATTAATAAAACAAGTAAAGCATTAAGAATAGTAAGATATCCGTTACCGGATGTTTAACCCAACGAACGAAAAAACAGAGAAACGAAAGAAATAAATAAAGGCGAGATGAAATAATGAGTTAATTAAAAAAAAAACAGACCGGAAAAGCGAACAGTGAGTAAATTCGGAAGAAAAAAAAAAACAGACCGGGATGAAATCGAAATTCAGATTTTTTAGATAACCTTGACAACACATATGAAAAAAATGCCATAACGGAAATACGCCAAAACCGGGTCGACCCGACCCGGATCGATGACCCGACCCGAATCGAGAGGCCAACCCGCATCGAATTTTCTCATTTTTTCATATAACCAATATACAAGATATGAAATGCAAGAATTCGGAAATATCCAAATCGGGTCGACCCGACCCGAATCGATGGTCCAAACCCGAATCGATTTTAACACCAAATTCGGATAACCAATAACACGGATATGAATGCAAGAATTCGGAAAATATTCAAATCGGGTCGACACGATCCGGGTCGTGACCCGACCCGAATCGATGACCGAATCCGAAATCAAATGATCCAAACCCAAATCGATTTTAACACCAAATTCGGACAACCAACACACAAAATACAAAATGCAAGAATTCGAAAATATTGCCCGAACCGGTCGACCCGACCGGTCGATGACCCGACCCGAATTGGAGATTCAACCCGAAATCGAATAATTTCACCAATTTCGATAACCAACATATAGAAATATGAAACGCAAGAATTCGGAAATAATACCCGAAATTGGTCGACCCGACCGAATCGGGTATGCAACCCGAAATCGAATAATTTAACCAATTTCGGATAACCAACATATAGAAATATGAAATGCAAGAATTCGAAAACAATATCCGACCCGGTCGACCCGACCCGACCCGGGTCGTTGATGCAAAATCGAGAGAATCAAAAATGGAGAACAAACCTTTTCGGACTCAATTCTTGAACAACAAGGGAGGAAAAAATATTTGAAATCAAGAACACAACCAAAAATATTTTACATATGGAATCGTCTCCGAAAATCCCTCCGTTTTTTCTTTCTTTTTCTCCCTTTCTTCCCCCTTTCTTCCCCATTTTCGAAGAACACAAGGGGTTTTTATAGCCCCATTTCTCCCAAAAACCGAGCTCAAATTTGAAATGAAGGGCCCAAAAATAATGATTTTGGAACGGGTTTTTAGGGGGTATGGGTTGGTGGTGTCAGGCGGCGGTGTGGCGATTGGTGGTGTCAGGCGTAGGGTGCGGCGACGTCAGCGGTAGGGGTGTAGGGTGCGGCGACGTAGGGGTTAGGGGTGCGGCGATTGGTGGGGGGGTAGGGTTTAGGTTTTCTGATTTTTGGGATTTTTGTTTTTTGGGGGGAATTAAAAGGGGTAAGGGGAAATGGGCTTGCGGGTTTGGGGCTGGCCGGTTCGGGGCGTGTGGAGTTCTTGGTGTGGGCCGATTCGGGTTGGGTTGGAAGGGTGATGGGTTGGCCGGTTGGGCTTGGTGAAATAAGGGAATGGGCTTGGGAGTTTATTTTGGGATTGGGCTTGTGGGAATTTAATTTGGGGATTGGGCTTGGACGAAAAAAATGGGTTTTAATTTAGGTTGGGTAGAAATTGTATTGGGTTGAAAAAATGAAAAATGGGGAGTTGGTTAAAATAAAAGGAGTTTAACATTAAAATATATTTTTTGTAAAAGATGTGAATTATTTAAAATAACATAACGACGTGATAATAATAAAATATAATATTTGCGAAATGTTTAATGCTTAATAAAAAATGCGATGCAATTTTGCGAGAATAAAATAACATAGAATTTCGGATAAAACTTATGATTATTATAAAAATGCAAATGATATAAAATATGCGAATAATAATAATAATACGAGGATATACACATATATGCCTATATTTTAAATTATTTTAAAAGCGTCAAAATATTAAAAATTACGAATAAAAATCATAAAAGATGGGACAAAATTGGGTGTCAACAGATGCCCCTCTTTGGACGGAGACGATGAAAGAGTTTTCGGCCAAAGAAGTTGACTGAGTAGCCAATTTTGTCCCGATCATCGGAACTGCATGGTAAGAAATAGAATCCCCGGGGGGAAGTGAAGTTGCAAAAAGATGGTGCACATTCAAGCAACAATGCCCCAGTGTCGACTTAGGATGACACTGGTCGCAGATGCGAGAAACTATTGGAAAAGAGCGGATCGACGTTCGAAGTAGGTCGCTGACCAATTTGCCTCGGTTCGCCGTAAGAGATAGTTTCATGATGTGATGAAGTTCCTGCAAATTAAAAACTCCTGCAAACTAAAGCTTAAGATATAATTAGTGTATAACTGCTGAGAAAAATTATAGAGAAAATAACTTGGAAATACCCGCATTAGGAGGTGGGCGCCTGACTGAAATTAAAATACCCTCATTATAAGGTGGGCGCCTGACTGAAATTAAAATTCCCTCATTATAAGGTGGGCGCCTGACTGAAATTAAAATACCCGCATTAGGAGGTGGGCGCCTAACTGAAATTAAAATACCCGCATTATAAGGTGGGCGCCTGAAATGACGTCGTTGGATTGACGTGTTGTGTTGAAGACGTCGTTGTAATATTGTTGACGTCGTTGTAAATGATGTAAAAGACAGTTGTTGTGCTGCCTGTAACGTCGAGGACGTTGTTGTAAAGATGTTTTTTGTAAAAGATAAATCTTTGTCTTTCAAGACGTCGTTGTAATGTTGTTGACGTCATTGTAGTCTTTGTAAAAATAAATATTGTGCAGAAGACGCCGTTGCGTAGGCGTGTTGTTGATGGCACCGTTGTATGGGCGCGTTGCGGATGACATCATTGTAATGCTGTTGATGTCGTTGTAATGCTGTAAAAGATAGTTGTTTTGCAGGAGACGCCATTGCGTAGGCGTGTTGTTCATGACGCCGTTGTATGGGCGCGTTGTTGATGGCACCGTTGTATGGGCGCGTTGCTGATGACATCATTGTAATGCTGTTGATGTCGTTGTAATGCTGTAAAAGGTAGTTGTTTTGCAGAAGACGCCATTGCATAGGCGTGGTGTTCATGACGCCGTTGTATGGGCGCGTTGTTGATGACATCATTGTAATGCTGTTGATGTCGTTGTTGTAAGAATGTAACACTGATGTCGTCGTTGTATCGACGTGTTGTGTTGAAGACGTCATTGTGATGACGTTGTTGCAAGAATGTAATGCTGATGACGTTGTTGCAAGAATGTAATCTTGTTCTTTGTTGTAAGAGATAGTTGTTAAATGAAGACGACGTTGTAATGTTGTTGACGTCGTTGTAATGATAACGCTGATGACATCGTTGTAATGTTGTTGATGTAATTGTAATGCTGTAAAAGATAGTTGATGTGCTGCAGTAACGTCGATGACGTTGTTGTAATGTTGTAAAAGATAGCTGCTGCGTTGAAGACGTTATTGTAATATTGTTGACGTCGTTGAGGTGCTGTAAAAGATAGTTGCTGCATTGCCGTAGAAGATAGTTGCTGCATTGCCGTAAAAGATAGTTGCTGCATTGCCGTAAAAGATAGTTGCTGCGTTTGAAGACGTCATTGTAATATTGTTGACGTCGTTGTAATGCTGTAAAAGATAGCTGCTGCGTTGAATACGTCATTGTAATGCTGTTGACGTTGTTGTAGTGCTGTAAAAGATTGTTGTGTTGTCGTAAAAGATAGCTACTGCATTGAAGACGTCATTGTAATGTTGTTGACGTCGTTGAGATGCCGTAAAAGATAATTGTCGTGCTGCCATAACGTCAATGACGTTATTGTAATGTTGTCCTGTTGTAAGAGATGTAAGTGACGTCCTTGCCGTCAGTTTGCTGTAATATGGTTCCACGTTGTGCTGAATCTTCTGCCGATCCAAACTCACGTGAATTGAAATGTCGTCCTGGCACGGGCGAAAATGTGATGCGACGTCTTTGCCGTCGGGTTTGCCGTGTTGTCGTTCCTTGTGATTCAAAATAACATCTGTGTGCAGACATAATAGTCGGGACCCTGTAGGTCAAGATGATGTCTTCGTATAAATGCAAAACAGAACGTAATCCTTGTAGTGAGTTTGTGATGCCAAAATTCTTTGGGAAATTGATCATAAGTGATGTGGCTTCCCCCGCTTCTTTCAACCTGAAGAACCTGTACTCAAAGAAAATTTGTGAGTTTGGGGGAGGGGCGGTTGATTCGCGTTGACTTTGTAGCTTCTGCTCTTGATAGTTGCATGTTCCGCTGATTCGGACTTGTAGCCCCTATCTAGTTCCCAGTCTTGGCTAACCGCTAATGGAAACTGTTGAAAACAAGTTGTTTATAAGAAAGTATGCTTATCATTAAAAAGTTCTTGTCGAACTCTAATGAAAAAATATTTGTTGAAAATGATTTGCTTATAAGAAAGTATGCATATATGTAAAATATCTTGTCAAACTCTAATGAAAATTTTTGGTGAAAATAAATTGCGTATAAGAAAGTAGGCATATATGTAAAAAATTATGTCGAACTCTAATGAAAGTATTTGTTCAAAATAAATTGCTTATAAGAAAGTAGGCATATAGGTAAAAAGTTCTGTCGAACTCTAATGGAAATATTTGTTAAAAAGAAAGTATGCATATGAGTAAAAAGTTCTTGTCGAACTTTAATGAAAATATTTGTTGAAAATAATTTGCTTATGAGAAAGTATGCAGTTATGTAAAATGTCTGTCGAGCAGTGACATGCGGTGAAACAAAGCAAACGTCTTATCCAAAATTCTTCTGGCTGAAGACTTATTTTGCCGATGCTTTTCCAAGTTTATCGGCGTCCTCTGGCAGTGATCCCCCTAAAAAAAATGCCCCAGTTTCTGATATGTGAGAATGACGATCTTTTGAACGGACAACCGAGTCTTGTGTAGATTGCTTGCCTGCCCTATCAGGGTGATCAGATGGGTGTATTTTGTCATTTGTGAGATAAAGGAGAAAATATTTCCTAATGGTGGGACCGAGGCCGATTTAGGCCGCCCACGTATCCCGCCGAGGGAATCAGGTCATGACGTAGTTCGTTACAAGCAAAGGAGATTGTAAGGGTTTTTCTAAAAATGAGACCGAAGCCGATGTGGCCGCCTACGTATCCCAAGAATCAGGTCATGACGTAGTTCGTTACAAGCAAAGGAGATTGTAAGGGTTTTTCTAAAAAATGAGACCGAAGCCGATGTGGCCGCCTACGTATCCCGCCGAGGGAATCAGGTCATGACGTAGTTCGTTACAAGCAAAGGAGATTGTAAGGGTTTTTCTAAAAATGAGACCGAAGCCGATGTGGCCGCCTACGTATCCCAAGAATCAGGTCATGACGTAGTTCGTTACAAGCAAAGGAGATTGTAAGGGTTTTTCTAAAAAATGAGACCGAAGCCGATGTGGCCGCCTACGTATCCCGCCGAGGGAATCAGGTCATGACGTAGTTCGTTACAAGCAAAGGAGATTGTAAGGGTTTTTCTAAAAGTGGGACCGAGGCCGATGTGGCCGCCTACGTATCCCGCCGAGGGAATCAGGTCATAACGTAGTTCAGGTTACAAAGAAATGTGATTTGTAAGGATTTTCTAAAAGTGGGACCGAAGCCGATGTGGCCGCCTACGTATCCTGCCGAGGGAATCAGGTCATGACGTAGTTCATGTTAAATGCCCCAGTTCTTCCGGTTGTGAGTCTTCCTTATATTCGTCGAAGCCTTGCTTGTTGTTTGGGACCTTGTTTGCTTGTTTAATTATATGTCACATATTGCCGACAAATTAGTTAATTTGCATGATGAAAGAGAAGATTTTTTTTTTTTTTTTTTTTTATAAACAAAACAGATTTTAAAATAGCAAAAGCAATGCAGATTTGTCATTTTAAGCTTTCAAAAGGTGGAGGCAAAATACATTAAACTGCATAAATGCGATTCAGGCCTCAATTTAAATCACATTTTTTTTTCATTAAGTACTAATACAATTTGGGTAGACATGATTGGGAATAAAAAATGGGGTGCTCCGCCAGTTTTAAGTCAACCCGAATCAACCTTTGGGGGGAAATAAATTAGACAAAATAAACCTCCTGAAAATGAAGAGAACCAAGTTAGTATAAGGCGAGTAATTATTGTTTCAAATAATATGCACGAGTGGGAAGTAGCATGAAATAACAAGCAGATTGTATGGAAATTAAATGCGCATCCTAATATACATGGGGCCTCTCTTATGCCGAAGGTGGGCCTAAACGCCAGATATGCGGGATTAGAATAGATTGATCCAAGCTGCTAAACTGCAATGCTTTTGTCGGAAATGAGACAAAATGAATGTACATTTCCCAATTTCGGCATGTCATGATTAGGCTTGGAATAGTCTATCATTATCACGCTACACATAATATGCTGATTGGTCGTTGGGTTGTGAGACCCGTAGACAATTTTGGCGGATTTCTTAATTGTGGAGTCGATGCCAAGGATCGATCCACCTAAGGTGTATGCATGCATGACTTAAAATAAAGGGTGGTATAGCTCTATCCTAAATTTCCTAAGATTTGGCTGACTAGACTCAAGGTTCCCGAGCGGACTGCTCGAGTGAGAAGGCTACGCGGCCAACCGGATGGTCCGGACGCTCCGCGCATATACCAACTCTCCTAAACATTTGGTAATTTGAAAGAAATTTGCGGGTGCGCAAAACACACCTCGCGTGTAGTGTGTGATAGTGTCAATTTTCCAGAGTGGAAGAAATATGAGCGGAATGCCAATTTAAGGAAAGCAGTAAAACAATATAGCAATTAAAGCAATTATGCAAAATTTTCACAAATGAAACATATCAAAGCATTAAAACAAATAATAAGCAAAAAGTAAAGCACAATAATAATTAACCTGATTTGGCTATGGTCAAGAACCTGAAATATCCCCAGCGGAGTCGCCATGCTGTCGCGCCCGATTTTCACCCGCTCCGAGGTCAAAGCGGAGCACAGACGTGTTCAGGTGATTCCTGGGTAAAGAATTGAGGAGTCGCCACCTAATTATTTTTACGGTGAATTAGGACACCTAAATATTAAACTAAATGCTGCAATGTAACTCCAATTTTAAGGTCTGCGAAACTAGCGAGATTCTAGGTAAGGGTTCTTTATTATCCTAAAGGGAAGGGGTTAGGCATCCTTTAAGATCCGCTAACTTGCGGTTATCCGGTCAAACTCAGGTTAATTATTGCTAAAAAAAATATATATGTTTTTACAAGTATAATAGATTTAAAGATGTTTGCAAATAATTAGTAAATGAAGCATTTTAAAAGAAAGATACATGTAGAGAAAAATATGCGTTTGTATGGTATTTAAAGAAAAATACATGTAGAGTTGAAAAATATGTATTTGACAATTGATAGTAAAACAAATTATTTATAATGCCAAAGAAGTAAGATTTTGAGAATCAATGAACTGTAAATTGACAAAAAGATAAGCTTATTCGGTATGATTAATAAAGCGAATAAAAGATGACAAAAGTTGTTTTGAAAATCTTGAATACGCGTGACGAGCCTAAAATAAATAAACTAACGAAGGATTTCTAAGTTTGAATTCAACCGAGCCTACAAATAAATAAGCTAGCGACGGGTTTCAAATCTTAAACTAACCTATGAATTAATCCTAAGTTTGCCTATTCTAAGCATTTCAATAATTACATAAGTGCGATAAATAATATTACAATACAAAGCGGAATAAAAGCTGAATTAAAGAAAGAAATAAAAATAAATAAACTCCGAGGAATATTTGCCTTTATTTACTTTAATCCCTGCAAGCTGTAAAAAAACAAACGGTTAGAGACAGTTAAATACATATAACTTCATATCCGTATTCAAAACAATGAATGTTTTGATCACGGAGGGCTCAGACTTAAATTTTGAAAGGAACATCCCAATCACGTCGTGGCTGCAAACATATGACTAATGTGGTTTATTTTGATTGCCTCGCCTACTAAACGTGTTGGTCTCTCGGGTGAAATAGAAAAGATCACTATAATCACATCGTGGCTGCGAATATATAATTCACCTCGCCTACTAAACATGTTGATCTCGGATGAAATAAAAGGTTTAAGTCTTCATCATTGCCCGAAGTTATATTTCCGTCTTTGCAAGCTGTGGAGGCCTCAAAATCGACGGATATTTTTCATCGGCCGGTGCGTATCGTGTTCAAATCAAGTAAAATTAAAATGAAAAACGAAATTGCAGCGAGCAGAAGGTAAAACAAAGAAGCGAGAAAATAATTTCCGAAAAAGACGCGGTGTTTAGTTTAAAACAGTGAAAAAAAACAGTAAAATATCCGTTGCACGGATACTTAAAACAAGATCTTGAAAAAACAGAGAATTGAAACGAAAGAAAAGCGCGGCCTCGAATTCAATTTCGTCGGCCTAAATGCGGTATTAATAAAACAAGTAAAGCATTAAGAATAGTAAGATATCCGTTACCGGATGTTTAACCCAACGAAAGAAAACGAGAGAAACGAAAGAAATAAATAAAGGCAGATGAAATAATGAGTTAATTTCGAAAAAAACAGACCGGAAAAGCGAACAAAGTGAGTAAATTACGGAAGAAAAAAAAACAGACCGGGATGAAATCGAAATTCAGATTTTTTAGATAACCAAAGCAACACATATGAAAAAAATGCCATAACGGAAATACGCCAAAACCGGGTCGACCCGACCCGGATCGATCGTTGACCCGACCCGAATCGAGGCCAACCCGCATCGAATTTTCTCATTTTTTCATATAACCAATATACAAGATATGAAATGCAAGAATTCGGAAATATCCAAATCGGGTCGACCCGACCCGAATCGATGGTCCAAACCCGAATCGATTTTAACACCAAATTCGGATAACCAATAACACGGATATGAATGCAAGAATTTCGGAAAATATTCAAATCGGGTCGACGATCGGGTCGTTGACCCGACCCGAATCGATGACCCGAATCCGAAATCAAATGATCCAAACCCAAATCGATTTTAACACCAAATTCGGACAACCAACACACAAAATACAAAATGCAAGAATTCGAAAATATTGCCCGAACCGGTCGACCCGACCGGTCGATGTTGACCCGACCGAATTGGAGATTCAACCCGAAATCGAATAATTTCACCAATTTCGGATAACCAACATATAGAAATATGAAACGCAAAATTCGGAAATAATACCCGAAGGTCGACCCGACCTGAATCGGGTATGCAACCCGAAATCGAATAATTTAACCAATTTCGGATAACCAACATATAGAAATATGAAATGCAAGAATTTCGAAAACAATATCCGACCCGGTCGACCCGACCCGACCCGGTCGTTGATGCAAAATCGAGAGAATCAAAAATGGAGAACAAACCTTTTCGGACTCAATTCTTGAACAACAAGGGAGGAAAAAATATTTGAAATCAAGAACACAACCAAAAATATTTTACATATGGAATCGTCTCCGAAAATCCCTCCGTTTTTTCTTTTCTTTTTCTCCCTTTCTTCCCCCTTTCTTCCCCATTTTCGAAGAACACAAGGGGTTTTTATAGCCCCATTTCTCCCAAAAACCGAGCTCAAATTTGAAATGAAGGGCCCAAAAATAATGATTTTGGAACGGGTTTTTAGGGGTATGGGTTGGTGGTGTCGAGGGCGGCGGTGTGGCGATTGGTGGTGTCGGGCGTAGGGTGCGGCGACGTCGGGGGTAGGGGTGTAGGGTGCGGCGACGTAGGGGTTAGGGGTGCGGCGATTGGTGGGGGGGTAGGGTTTAGGTTTTTCGATTTTTGGGATTTTTGTTTTTTGGGGGGGGAATTAAAAGGGGTAAGGGGAAATGGGCTTGCGGGTTTGGGGTGGCCGGTTCGGGGTTCGTGGGTTACTTGGTGTGGGCCGATTCGGGTTGGGTTGGAAGGGTGATGGGTTGGTTGGCCGGTTGGGCTTGGTGAAATAAGGGAATGGGCTTGGGAGTTTATTTTGGGATTGGGCTTGTGGGAATTTAATTTGGGGATTGGGCTTGGACGAAAAAAATGGGTTTTAATTTAGGTTGGGTAGAAATTGTATTGGGTTGAAAAAATGAAAAATGGGGAGTTGGTTAAAATAAAAGGAGTTTAACATTAAAATATATTTTTTGTAAAAGATGTGAATTATTTAAAATAACATAACGACGTGATAATAATAAAATATAATATTTGCGAAATGTTTAATGCTTAATAAAAAATGCGATGCAATTTTGCGAGAATAAAATAACATAGAATTTCGGATAAAACTTATGATTATTATAAAAATGCAAATGATATAAAATATGCGAATAATAATAATAATACGAGGATATACACATATATGCCTATATTTTAAATTATTTTAAAAGCGTCAAAATATTAAAAATTACGAATAAAAATCATAAAAGATGGGACAAAATTGGGTGTCAACACTATACCCTTCTCTAGTATTACATCTTTTATTTACATGCTTTTACCAGCCTTACATATTCAGAACATCTTTCGTACGGACATCCCTTTCGGGGGCACTATGTTTCATGCCCGCAGGTATAGATAGACAGACCGACTTACCTCCATAGTAGGATATATGCTTTCCTCTATTGGTAGTCGTATTCCACTTCTTCAGAGTTGTTGTACGGAGTCGATATGCACTATTGCATATATTTATGATTATTTTGGGTATGTCAGGGCCCTCTCCCGACTTGATGACATATGTTAGTACTCTTATATTCTTGCAGACTAGAGGTTGCTATACATTTGTTCTTGCTCGGCCTTGTTGGTCTTCTTGTTAGTTGTTGATACATTTGTTACAGCCTTATTGACGTCAGTTTATATATATATATATATATATATATATATAGTTGGGCCTTTTCTGCATGCATGATATGGTTGTACTTTATCTTATCATTATTGTTGGAAGACCTTGTCAGCCCAAGTCTCCTGTTATATGGTTCAGGTACTATGGTGGGTACGCTCTGGCCTTAGGGTGCCGGCCACACCTCCCAAGGTTGGGGTGTGACAGTTTAAACCTATGGTTTTATGACTAATGTTAAGAGAGCTTAATAAATGAAATTAGAAGCCAAGATTGGGGCTTTAAGGTATAATATTTTAGATTTGAGTTTGTTAATTATTGGATAACCTATTGTTAAGCTTTATTTATTAATTTGATTCCATGAAGTTTGGGGAAATTTCTAGGATTTGTCTAAATTGGGGAATTTTTAATCTAAAAGGCAATTGAAAACCTAATTGGGGATAGATGACTTTCAAACTTAAGGTTATGACTAATTAGACCACTATTATGCTTTTGTAACATTGAAGTTCTGATTTTACCCTTGTGGCTTAGTAGTCGCTTTGGGGGTCGGGTATTCGGTTTCTTTGAATGGTTGTACCTTTTGTATGTATTAGATATTGTGTTAACGTAGAAACTATAATAATAGACTATGAATGTTTGAAGGTTCTTCGCAAGGGTAGGGCCTTGGATTGAGAGTAGTACGTGGCACCAGTTCGATTTTGAGGTAGGCTATGGTTTTCCACTATTAAACTTCGATAGATACATGTATTATATAAAAATATTGAGGGCTATTTGGTGTGATGGGGGGATCCCACCTTAGTGATTGTGATAAGCACTTGGGTGGGTACCGATGTTGAACTATTTGGGGAATCATACTTTGATTGATCCTGAATGTTGTTACGTGGACTTCTCCATAATTGATATTATTTGTGATTGTTGTTGAAATTACTCATCACATATTCCTTCTGCTATGAAAAGATGGATTATGTAGAATTATGTGCTATTGATAGTTCTGAGGCATGTGTTATTCATCTCTTGAATATGATTTCATCTCATACTTCATGATTACTTGTCTTATTTATTGTTGCATTTATACACTCATGTTATTCTGATATTGAAATGGAGTGGTATGGAATGATGTTGGTCTAATGAAATATGGAAATGAAGGTAATGATACTATTATGAGATAGTTTGGAATATTGATATGATGATGATTGATATGGCTCAATAAATGATCAGTGATTGATGCTCTATCCAGATCGAGATATCATTCTGGTTGGTTGTGAGTGATATATGAACTTCACGGGTCTTCCATAGGTCATACCTACAAGGCAATGTCCGGTGGCATATGTATACTAGGCTAGGTTTATGGCCAGTGCATCACATCATATTGTATCCCATGACATTGCATTCATCCCATTTGCATCACATATTATATATACTTGTGGTTGTGTTTCCATGTTAAGTGTGCTTAGACAACATAAGATGGAAATTGCTAGTGCCGCCTGTATAAAATAGGCTCCTTAATGGATTCTTACTTAAAGGATGGAAGAGTGAATCTTATAAGGACGTTTACTATATGATAGGAAAATCTAGACCACTACAAAATACTATCTTATGTGGTGTAAAGCTGATTCTGTGTGGATTTATGTGCATGACTTGATGCCAAGGATGGGTCTTCGAGTGAATCTGCTTAATTTAGTGAAAAGTGTTTAGTTAAGGGTCACTTGTGTGTATGGATATGATGGTTTCTTGTTAACTGATAAGGAAGTGAGTCTACGGTAAATTAGAGCCGAATAGACTTAAGATGAACTTTTTAGGAACAATATGAGCTTGAACGGTGTGACTCCAAACATGAATGACCGTGGCGTGATGGATTTCCTTGACTTGTATCTATCCCAAACTTCTAAGCCATGAGTAGGTTACGAGCTTAGTTAGGTACTAGGCTGTAAATGATATTTGGTGTAGGATGGACTCAATTTGTATATGTGTTATGTATATCTAGTCGTTGTTGGCATATGATGCCTACGGGGGTATGTTATGTACTCATACTACACTTGTTGCATCTTTTATGTGGATGCAGGTTGACCTTATTGTTCCAGTTTTAACTTTTGATGATCGTGGAGGCTTAGGGTGAGCTACACATCCCATCAGCAACCCTGATTTCCTTCCATATTTATACTGATCTTACTATTCCAATATAGTCGTTAGTTTTAGTTCTTACAGTTGTTAATTCATAGTAACTCGTGTACAAGTCAAATCAAGTTTTCAGGAAAGATGTGACGTAAAGAGTATTTGATGTTTAAGTGTATTTCAAGTGAAGCAGTTTAAATTCTCTTATAAATTCTTACTATTCCGCATTATTCAAAATAATTGTTTAACTGATTTTTGGGATGGTTCACCTATCGAGGAATAGTGTAGGTGCCATCATGACCTGTGAATTCGATCGTGACAATGTACAAGTCCTGAAACTCTAGAAAACCTAGATACATAGGCAAATGCGATCTTCACAAAAGCTCCTAAAATGTCTACTCCAAAAGGATATAGTAGCGTATAAACCTTGGGCTTGGAGCCATTAGATTCTTCAATTCCCTTCGAAGTCATAAGTAGCTCAAATAAGACACAAAGATAAATCATGTAAACAAATATATCAAAAGTATTAGATATCAAACCTTTAAGTGCTTTCAAATATCAATATCAATATTCAATGGCTCAAGTATCAAGAAAGCTAAAAAATAATTTAGCCCAATGTGTACGTAATGTCATCACACCAAGCATAATCAAATATCAAGATGGACCAAAGCCCCAAATCAAGTAGGGTCAAAACCTGATAATCAAGAGAATCAAGAACCATATTAAAAATGGCTCTCTAGTTCGTACTTAACATGGACAAGTTCCATAATTAAGACGAACAACAAATCCAAAGTCAAGATGGAAAAAGATCTAAATGAAGAGACGTACCGAGATGGGTGATAAAGTCATTGCCACAAGAAGGACAAAGTCCCAACAAGAATGAAAATGATCAAGCAATTTGTACAAGTGGGCGAGTTAGCCAATATCTTGCAATACTATAGATAATACCAATACAATTATATAAAGTGAAGAGGAAGGAAAAAGAACTCAGGATACTTCAAAAATTTCCAGCAAGTAAAGAGATTTCAAGATCAAGTTTACATACAAACCTTGGTGTTTTACCACAAAATAAGTTCTAGCACAACTTGAGGAGTTCGAGTCTTTTACGCCATAGACCAAACAAATTTGTCCACATCCTCAACAATATATATATATATATATATATATATATATATATATATATATACAATAAAATACCTATTTAAGTTCAATGAATCAGACGGTTCAAGTGAAACATGATAAGTATCCTAGCTGAATCTAACCAATGAAAATCATCTAAAATTTTCAAAACATAAATTCTGGACAGCACAACTGTCTTGTATTGCCACTCCGTTTTGAGGAGGTAAGCAAAAAAACTATATTTTGTGGTCTTTCCAAAGAGTCATTCATTACCCCTATATCAATTTTGTAGAAAATGATATGCTCAAAATACTAGCGGTGGTACATGGAAAGTTTGTAAAATATAAATATGGCCAGCACATTCCCTGTACTTCATCACCCTTTTCGGGTAAATACAAGTCAAACTAAGTTTTATCATGATCATGAAAGTTGTAGAGCTATGAGTTATCTTTCTAGAACATATTGGTTCACTTAAAACGAAGTTGTACACAAAGAGATATACTAAAAATACTAAAATCTATACAATGCAAAAATGGTTTAGCAAACTTACCGCAAAATAGAGAAGTAACATGAGGTTCACCAAGAACAAGTTTCACTAGTTGGTTTAGTGGAAGAATCTGATGGTCTTCATTTAATATTTCTGATGATATAAAGGAGAGAGGATTGGGTTTTCTTTGGCAAGAAGGAATATAAAATGAGAGGAGGTGCAAAATATTTTTTTTATATTCGATTTCATACTAATTTAATAAAATGATAATAAGGGTATTCTACGTAACAAAATCATGTCACCTCCTAAAAAGTATCACCACAATTTAAAATAAATAATTTTTCAAATATCATAAAATTCAAGTTTATGAGTGCAAAATAAAATATATCATTACGTTATAGATTATGTCAATTGAAAATACAAATATTAGTTTAAAAGTTTTAGGGTGTTACAGACCTACGAAATTGGGGGAGATAACCCCTACCATGATGACCTCTACCTCCAAAAAATGTAACTTCATAACTGCCTAATTTGTGGGGCCTCTTGCCCGATCTATCCCCAAATTCCTGACGTGTAATAGACTCGACACTCCTAGCGGCATCCACCGCTTCATGAAAAGTACCTCCCGAAGTTGCTATATGCGCCTCTCATCCCTCAAACTATAGGGAACCCACTTCTCCAGAACCACTCTAATAAACTCATCCCAAGTAAGTGGAGGTGACCCAACTGGCCTAGTCTCAACAAACACCCCACGCTACTGCTTGACAGGGCCAAACATCTTAAACACTGTGAAATTAACACTGTTGGACTCCACTAACCCCACATTCTGTAATCTCTCATACTAACTAACTAAAAACTCATAAGTATCATCGTCAGGATGTCCATCATACTGTGATGGCTTCATCTTCTCAAACTTATCCCACATCTTCTGCTCCTCTACGGTCATAGTAGGCTGAAAATTAGTCTACTAAAAATACCCTGAGTTAGGAAACCCATAAATTGAGGAGCCACTCTAGTAGTTGACTGTGTTCATGGGTCCTATACACTGCAACAACCATCTGATCTAGAGTCTGACCTCCAACTCAGGCCTTGGAACCCTCTATAGTAACCGACAGTGCACCTACCTGGGTCTAACCCTCTAAGATGCTCAGAGTACACGCTAAGGTATCCTGAAGAAGATGAGTAGTAATAAATACCTCTAGTGCCTGGGTGGGTCAATCTCCTTTGTTAACACTAGCTCCTCCACAATAACCTCCTCTGGATTCAGACTCAAATATCTAGCACAGACCTGAGCAGCAGATGGTGCTCAGCCTATGGCTAGCGTAGAAATATGGGCTCTAGCCATACTTCAACCCCTAAAATATCCCTTGCCTCTCCCTCAAGCAACAATCCCGACAGTGGGTACGAATATAGGTGCAACTCCTGATCTCCAACTGCAGTCGAATGTGTCCTCTCTATCTATGAGAGAGTCAAACAAGGAAACTCTTAAAAACCATTAGAATCAAGTACACACAATAAGTAATGAAAGACTATAGTTCTCCTAGTGTCCTGTAGTCTCTTGAGGATAGATGAAAAGCTCATCGTATCGATCCGCAAGACTCTACTAGATAGTGTTCTTGTACTTGTCAGATTGGTGAACCTAAAGCTCTAAGACCAATTTGTCAAGAGAAATTTTATTAATCCATGATATTAATAACTCCCACAAAGTTAGTAAGCCAATGACAACCAACTTAAATAGTCAATTAAAGAATATAATGCATAATAGTTAAAATAATAAAATTTTAAGTCTAAAATAAGACTCATAAAATAAATAATACAGCACAAGTGCTACAAATCCCCAAGACTTGTGACACTAGTACAAAAACTGACTAAGAAGAAATACATGTCTAGGAATACATCCGAAAATACATGAACTGTCCAGGAATACGAAAGACGAGAAATAAAGATAGATGGGGAAAATCTAGTGCCATGAATCTCACTAGTGGTCACCCTGAATCCTCTAGCTGGCCTTCTTAATGATCGGCAACGTCTTGAGATCCACTCGTGATAGGAATAAAATCTACACACAAAAATGATGTAGCAAGTGTAACATGAGTACGAGGAACAAAATGTACTCAATAGCATTATTGACCAAATCTAGATAAAACAAAGATGAGGTTGGCCATACAAATACCACTTTCACTCTAAACCAATATTAGTATAATATAGTAATATGGTCAATAACACAAGATTGCCTATGTCACACCCTAAACCATGGCCTAGGCCTAACACGGCACTCGGTGCCTGACTGCATGTGATCGAGCAAACCACATGGTTGCTGAATCAACACGGGCATCAAAACATACTGTAGTAATGATTAAAACATGTAAACATGATATTGTATTAAACTCTAAAATAATCATAGCGGAAATAGTCTAAGAATATAGTAAGTCTGAACAACTGAAATCTGGCATGACATGATAACTAGTCTAGTCTATAAAACCTCTGACACATGAGTCTGATTGAAAACTGTTTTACCAGGACAAGGCCCTAGCCTACCTTTACTATATAGCATGACATGTAAAATAAATGACTAACACCCCGAATGTAATGGGGCTCACTAATAGCTGATATATGTGAACTCTTAACATGTTGATCCTTCGTCCTGAAACTCAGCACCTGCACCATGAAGTGCATGCCCCATAGAAAAAGGATGTTAGTACATTTTGAAATGTACAGTATGTAAAGGAACCGAAAGAATAAAATAGTTGTGGAGTGCTCGGGAAAGGAGAAACCCAAATCAATAAACAGATACTATATTGAATCTAAAACTGAAACTGAATTGATAACTGTATAAGGAAGCAAAGAATATGAATACTTCATGTGGTGAAATGGAGAGTCACCTATTTAACTGAAATAATAAATAACAGTAGTCGTTGGCCTATAATATATATATATATATATATATATATATATATATATATATATATATATATATATATATATATATATAATTATGGCCTTGGGCCCATAATATATAACTATGCTCTTGGGCTAATAATATATAACTATCGCCTTGGGCCTATAATATATAATTGTGGCCTTAGGACCATAATACAGGTGCTCAACATAATACTGAAATACTGAAAATATATTAATATAAAACACTGAACAGGGGATCATACTGAAGTTTTGATGTAATACTGACATTCTGAGCAATGGTTCACTGAGACATGTGTTCATGAACTGATTATGAGTACTTGAAGCATTTACTAGGTTACAACATGTTGAATATTCTAGGCTGAGACTTGTGGATATCAAACACAAGTCTATATTGATTACGTACTGATTTCACGAAAATCAAAGTGATATTCATGAATAACTACGAAGTTATAATCTTAAAGATACACGTTTTAGTCTTTTCATGAACTAGTGCATAATCTCAAATTATGAAGTAATTTTCAGTAATCTCGATGAACGAGGCGTAGGGATGATTAAAGATATTCCCACATGTAGATAGAAGCTCTACATACCTTAGTCGCTCCAAAACATGAAGAAAAGGTCTGAACCTTTGAAGAAGAAATCCAAAATTTTGAACTTGAGACCTTAAGAAGAGTTTTCACCATTTTTTGTAGCCATTGTTCATAGCTTAAACCACACTGCTCCGGACATCCAAATCAGATATACACAATTCACATTTAAGACCTATATAGTGCGACCACTCAATTGTAATTTGGGCTCTATCCAATGGTTAAATTTATCAGAAAATGCCAACAGAAGACGGTTGGTCGGAGGGAAAATCTACAGCAAAATGACTAGGAAAATCTAAATCAATCATATTTCATGATTATACCAACCATTAAATATCAACAATATAATAATAACTCAATATAATCCATTAATGACTGAGGGACTTACCTTTTTGAAGAAATCCCAAAGCTTCATTCTAAATTCGACCTTGAATGGATTTTCCAAAATCTAGTGATTTCAAATAATGATTCGGTATTATTCTAGTGTTAACTTAATATAATTGACATAAGAATTTGAATAAGAACTCACCTTAGGTGTTTTGTAGAAGATCTGGTCAAAATTCCTTACATAAAATGTTTTAGGGTTGTATTTATAGGTTATCATAAAAGTCTTGGGCTTTAAAACCTAATCCTACAAGAATTGAGATTTCTATTTTACACATCCTCAGTATATAGGTCATAACCTTTTGTAAAGAACTCTATTTGATGTGGGACTACTTATATGTGTGGAAAGGTATTTAAATAGCTACAACTTTCATGAAGGAAGTGCTCCCAAATTCCTTATAGATATATCCGTAAACTCGGTTTAAGTGAGGCTTGTTGCAAACTCACTTGAAAACATGCTCCTTAGAGTATCTTCCGACTAATTTTTCATAAGACCCTTCTTATGGCTTGATTAGTTCTCAAAATACTTTATACACTCCTAATTATGTTCCTTTTGTACGGTTCAAACCATAGCCCGAAGTTACGAGGTGTTACAACCTAGGTGTAAAAGCCTCTAATTGTTCAGGTTCATTTCAAGTAACCAAGTAGCATGATAATATGAGTCAATAAGAAATTTAGGTAAGTAAATTGACAAGCAACAATAACATAAAATGATATGAAAATACTATGCAATGTAATGCTTTTGCATCACCTGTACACACACGCTCCTTCAATAGGGAGTGCGTCCTCGAATGTTGGTTCATGGTTTGGAGTATGACTAACTCTAGAATTTTAAAAAACTTTTGACAGGGTTTCCTTTATATAGAGGATTATCCCGACGTTTTTCAAACACTTGTTCTTAATACACATGTCATAACATAGTAACTAAAACATGGATGTGACTAGCATGAATACTGAGCTGGCATGAATACGTGAATACTATCTATCATGAATACAGGTCGAACATGAACACATGGATATTGGACTGAATAAATACATAAATACTGTAGATGGGATTTGGAAAGAATTCATAGACATAAGTGACATGAGTACTAGAAAATAGGCATAAACATGACATGATTACATGGACGTGAAAAGTATGACATGGGACATGAATGCATGAAGACTGGATAATATGGATAGATAAATGCTAAAATGACATGAGATATAAATACATGTAAACATGGATATCATAACATGATATTTGATTGCCGAAAAGATGAATGTTACAACATGAGATCTGAATGTTGAGCAGAGATGGACCTGAACACTTAATTGACATGAGGTCTGAATTCTTGAGGTAGTTACCCTAGACTTTTTCTGCTATCCATCAATGAGTACGGATATTTGGAATTCATATCCTCTTTGGCTTCCCATGTATCCTTCTTAATGTTTTGGTTCCTTTACTTCAATTTCGGTGGAGTGACTTCCTTAGTCCTCAACTTGCGAACTTGATGATATTTCTTATGATCTTGTATGGTCTAATATATTTGAGACTAACTTCTCTTTCTTCTCAAATCATATGACGCCTTCATAGGCAAACCGTTCTAGAAACACCAAATCGTTAACGTGAAACTCTGAATCTCTGCGTTGCATATTCTCATAGAAATCTTGCGCCTCTTAGTCATTTTAAAATGATCCTGAATTAATTTAACTTTTTCAACAGCCTAATGGACCAAGTCTGGCCCTAGCAATTTTGTTTTTCCAAATTCATATTAACCAATAGGTGATCTACAACTTTGCCCATACGAGGTTTCAAACTGTGCTATCTTGATACAAGCATGATATCTATATTTAGAAATAACTCAACGAGAGGCAAATGATTATGTCAATTACATTTTAAAGTTTAGGACACATGTGCTTAACATATATATTCGCGTGTTTGGAAAGTGAGATTTGTCTGACATCTCAATTTGATCTAATGGACATTGGAACTCCATAGAGCCAGGAACTTTCCTAAACATATATAACTTGATGATTCTTCTGTTGAATCGGCATGCGCCTGCTACCAATTGGAAGCCTAGCCACGAAATTGGCTACACTATTTTTCATGTCACTCCACCAATAAGCCTTACTCGAGGTCATGATACATTTTTGTGGAGCTTGGGTAGGTAGAATATCTGAAATGTTTTCTCTGCCATAATCATCTCTTTGCATTTATCTACAACCGGGATGCAAAAAATTTCTTACGTACCTTAGAGTACAATATTCTCCCCCTTGTTTGGAAGCCATGTGTTTATGTTTGCGAATCCCTTCCTTTACCTACAATAAATAGTGATCATGAAACTGTTCTCCTCTTTTACTCAACTACTAAGGAGGATTTAGCTATGTTCCGTACAACAACTCTACCATCTTCGGGGTTCAAAAGTTGCTCTCATAGGTTTGCTAAACAATGAGCTTCTCTTATCATGATTCTCTTGTCTGCCTCAATATGAGCTAGACTACATAAACTTGATATCTTTCTGAGATGCTTCTTGAAATACTCATACTATTGTTGTGCGCTAAGTCTTTGACCAACACCTTGAAAATGGAGTCTCGTGTAATGGCACTACCTTTAGAGACTATCTCATTATTCCCTTATTACTAAACTGATGTTCTTCATATCTCATGCTAACCATTCGGGTATTCAATATTCGACTGCACTTATTAACTATTTACACATCTCTCTCTTGGACTAAAGGTTAGGATCTTATATTTTGAGATCCTTCTCTCTCATTGGGATCCAACCAAATTCCCTTATCTTTTGCAATTCTTTGCACTTTGTGTCACTGATGGCTCATCTTTTAACTCACTTCTGAACGATCTGCCTTACTAGGGAAAATTGAATTACTTACATAGACTAAATTATTGGCATAATATGTCTTAACAACTTGACTTTGCTCACACTGCTAGTATTATAGAGACCCTTTTTTGATAACTCTAAAAGACCATTCTTCTGTACTTTCCTATATTACTGCCTAGCTGATTTTCTTCTCCCACTGTCACTGTACTTCATACTTATCTTAAACTCTTTAGGTTCTAACACGCATGTCGGTGTATTCAAGTTACTACTCACTCACTAGTGTTAACCTGATTAAGGAAATCAAATCTTACCTCTACTGGCTCTGCTGAAATTGCTAATTCGCTATATCTACTTAAAACTTACTTACTATTCTCTATTAGACACCTGCTAGCATCATGTTCCCTGGTTTTGTCCTAATACTAAAGTGAAACGTAGATTATTTCTAACTTCCCTCATCATCCGATCCTATTCCTCGGTTGTATACTATTTTTGTTTTGTACTACAGACATGGATCACAGTTAGGGAAAATTTTTGTCAGTATTAAATGAAAAAATTGAAATAGTTAACCCCATACTTCTATACACTTTAAAATCATATCATACTATACACATCGGGGGTAAACACTTAATTACATAACCTTATAGGGAACTGTCACATTTTATCTTCTCATAGTAATATCTACTTATTTTAGTAACTTACTAACATCCTACTCTCTGGTTTTGATCTGAATAAGCTTAGATAATTTGAAATTGTTCCCAAAAATTCAATAACGTCTGTTCATGGTTCTCATGTCATACACAATCTCTTCTTAGTCATGTGCATGGGTCATATGATAAAATATACATCTTTGAAAAATTGAGACATTCTAGAATCACAAGTAATTTTCCCTTAGGCTATTTTCTGCTCAAAAATATCATGGGCAGTTTATGCGTGCTGCGACTAACTTCATAACATGTTACCCTGTAGGGTCTAAAATCTCAACTATAATCCTCATACTTGTAGTTCCGTGGTCCAAAAAGTCTAATTAAACTTATTTTGAAAGGTATAGAATATACGTATACTACCATGCACAAACTTGTCCTTCATAGGGTACTATCACCAGATAAATTACCTCATGCCCCATTTGACGAGCCTTGGGTCATAACCCGGACTTAAAACATGTGAAGATCTCACTATAGTTGTCATCACTTACACTTCCATTTAGCACCCATGGGAATCACTATATACTCACAAGTCATAAGAACTTCGATACATTGAAAATTGGAAGGGTGATAACTACATAACCGAACACTGGTGTACTGAATAACCATAATCCTGCTAACTGAAACAATGTATAACTTATAACTGAGGTTAATTGATAACCATACATAATGATGTACTTTTTAATAAGGGTTATGCTCTAGTCTGTAATAACTACTCATTTGTCCAACTTTTGTTATTATCTCAAGTCTCATTTGTTACCAACATGTACATCCTGACTATACCCTAATGGGTAGTCATCCGCACTTGGATCTTGAATTTTCTTTCGTGGCTTACACATTTGATACATCCAGAATTCGATGGAAGAAGAACGTTACTTACTACTCTAGGCTTCGTGGAACGAGTTAGAATAATTTCTAAAAGTAATGCTCTAATTGCACGATCTAGATTATGAAAAAAGTGAGACAATTCTAAATGTCATAGTGGTCAACCATTTATATGTGTAGCGTGCACACACATATAAAAAGTGACCCCACTAGACTCGGTTTCATAGACTACCTAAGACACTTGAACTTAGGCTCTGATACCGGCTTTTGTCACGCCCGAACCATAGATTGGGCGTAACACGACACTCAGTGCCTAACTGCATGTGACCGAGTGAACTACATGGATGCTGAATCAACATGGGCATCAGAACATACTATAGTAATGATTAAAACATATAAACATGTTACTGTATTAAGCTCTGAAATAATTATAGCAAAAATAGTCTGAAAATATAGTAAGTCTGAACAACTGAAATTTGACATGACATGATAACTAGTCTAGTCTATGAAACCTCTAACACATTAGTTTGATTGAACTGTTTTACTAGGACAAGGCCTTAACCTACCTTAACTATATAGCATGACATGTAAAATAAATTACTAACACCTCAAATGAAATGGGGCTCACCAATAGCTGATACAGCTGAACTCCTAACATGTTAATCCTTCATCCTAAAACTTAACACCTGCACCGTGAGTGCAAGCCAAAAGGGGAGCTAGTGCATTTTAATTGTACTATATGTAAAGCAGCTGAAAGAATAAAATAGTTGTGGAGTGCTCAGGAAATGAGCAACCCAGATCAACAAACTTATATTGTACTGAATCTACGTGTGTGTAAGGGGGGTTTGGGCTCATGATATATAATTATGGTCTTGGGCCCTAATATATAAATGTGGCCTTGGGCCCATAATACAAGTGCTCAACATGATATTGAAATACTGAAAATATACTGGTATGAAACACTGAACATGGGATCATACCGAAGTTCTGATGTAATAATGACATTCTGAGCAATGGCGCACTGAGATATGTGTTCATGAACTGATTATGAGTACTGAAGCATTAACTGGGTTACAACATGCTGAATATTCTAGGCTGAGACTTGTGGTTATCAAACACAAGTCAATATTAAATAAGTTCTGAGTTCACGACAATCAAAGTGATAATCGTGAACAACTACGAAGTTATAATCTTAAAGATAAGAGTTTTAGTCTTTTCATGAACTAGGGCATAATCTCAAATTATGAAGTAATTTGCAGTAATCTCGATGAACAAGGCGTGGGGATGACTAAAGATATTCCCACACGTAGATAGAACCTCTACATACTTTAGTCACACCGAAACTTGAAGAAAAGGTTTGAACCTTTGAAGAAGAAATTCAAAACTTTGAACTTGAGACCTTGAGAAGAGTTTTCACCATTTTCCGTAGTAATTGATCATAGCTCAAACAACACTGCTCAGGACATCCAAATTAGATCTGCACCTTTCACATTTAATACCTCTATGGTGTGACCACTAAGTTATTGTTTGGGCTTGATCCAGTTGTTAAATTGTCGGAAAACGCCAATTGAAAATGGCTGGTCAGGGGGAAAATCTACAGCAAAATGACAAGGGTTTTCTATTTGATGGAGTGCATCTAAATCAATCTTATTTCATGATTGTACCAACCATTAAATGTCTAAAATATAATAATAACTCAATATAATCCATTAATGATTGAGGGGCTTACCTTTTTGAATAAATCTCAAAGCTTCATTCTAAATTCGGCCTTGAATGGATTTTCCAAAATCTGACGATTCCAAATAATGATTCGGTGTTATTCTAGTGTTAAATTAATATAATTGACATTGGGATTTGAATAAGAACTCACATTAGGTGTTTGGTAGAAGCTCTGGTCAAAAATCCTTACATAAAACGTTTTAGAGTTGTAGTTATAGGTTATCATAAAAGGCTTGGGATTTAAAACATAATCCTATAAGAATGAGGATTTCCATTTTACACGTCCTCAGTAAATCGGCCATAACCTTTTCTGCTGAACTCCATTTGGCGTAGGCCTTATAAGGATGAAAAGGTACTTAAATGGGCTACAACTGTCATGAATGAAGTTGTTTCAAATTCCTTACATGTATATCTATAAACTCGGCTTAAGTGAGGCCTGTTGCAAACTCACTTGAAAACATGTTCCTTTGATTAGCTTCCGACTCTAATTTTTTCTAAGACCATTCTTATGTCTTGATTAGTTTTCAAAATACTTCATACACTCCTCATCTTAGTTCCATTATGTTCCCATTGTACGGTTCAAACTATAGCCCGAAGGAACGAGGTGTTACAGCCTAGGTATAAGAAGCCTCTAATTGTTTAGGTTTATTTCAAGTAGCCAAGTAGAATGATAATATGAGTCAATAATCAATTTAGGCAAGTAAATCGACAATGAACAATAAGATAAAATCATATGCAAATGCTATGCAGTGTAATGCCTTTCTATCACCGGTACACACACACACCTTTAATAGAGAATGTGACCTACAGGGGACTCGCAAAGTCCATATACCAGCAAGACTCATTTCCCTTCGGGTTCCTTGGCCAATATTAGGCTCACATTACTTGTCTCTAGCCAACTCGGGTTGATATCAACGCAATACTCCATCCATAATCAATTTACCTCGGACCCACTTTTGTATCCATAAATATATAATGCATGAGATACCATATGAAGCATGAATATGACATACGCAACAACAAGAAGCAAAGATATGCAATAAAAATTAAATCTTTAATAAAAATAGGCTATAAAGATTCGACTCTTAACCAATTACACCATAAAGTTACAATCCTTAACTTTTTTCCCACTTTTTAACGAGTATTTAGGAGTGATGAGTAACACAATATCATATAAGACAGGTACATAATCATAGACACAGAAAATATGGGCTTCATACCACAATCACAGATCCATAGGATCATACTATCTATCAGCTAACACCTATAATATTTCACCGGTAACCGATACAAGTGCTCGTTACGTCAACAGTATCGAGACCCCCTTGATTCAGATTACACCCTCTTATTTAATTCACTAAACCAACCATGACGCTTTAAATAAGGTCAAAGATCTCAACTTGCCTGATTTAGGAGTCCGACAGTCACAACCGAGCTTTCCTTTTCCGTAAAGCCTCTGAATGATCCAAATCTATTCAAATTGAGAAAGTACGTTAACACACAATTCCATAGATACCCATAACTATATATAATTTCATACTCCAAAAAGTCACCAAAAAATAGGATTCCAACCCTTAAAGGGCAAAATGAGAAATCAGTTCAAATTAGTTTACCCATGGTATATTGAGTCTATATACCAAAAATCAATCAAATCCAACATCAATTTCATAATTAATTGAAGAATACCCAAATTCCATCCTAGGGTTTAAAACCACTAATTTTTTTACTTAAATCATGATTGCTAGCATGAAATCTCATAATAGTCAATGATATAATCATAAGATTGTTATTAGGAACTTACCCACTTGAAGAATCTTGCAAACCCCCACAAAATGGTCTCCAAACTGAAACCCCAAGCTCCGAAAATGAGAATGAAAAGTTTTAGGAAATCAGACCTTCGCGATCACAACCATCGTCCACGAGATTGCATGACTTGGCAGCGAGATACATTACGATCGTGATACGTGTCCTCACAGTTGCGATTAAGGAAATCAGAACTGGACACCAGATTTTCTAGTGTCCTCCAAACTTGGAATCGACACGCAGAACACATCCGGACCCCCCGACACGACCAAAAATGCAAATCAGTCCTAAAACTTGTAACAGACATGCTTGCGCACTCAAAATAATCCTACGAGGTCGTCTTAACCCGAGGCTTACAAATGTCAACTACAAATTCCTTAAAAAATAGATCTCCAACCAAAAGTCAAAAATATCCTCGAGTCCCTCAGGAACAAAAAAAAATGACTCGACTAATTCATAAATGACACTATGGACCTAATGGAATCGATAAAACTTCATAAAAGACTCATTTACCCTCGATGTTGACTTTAGTCAACCAAAACTCATCTTATAACTTATGACCTTTCTAAAATTCACATTCTTACTCGAATTGCAGCTAAATCACCAGGGACTCATCCCAACCATCGATCTAAATAAAAAATCATGTTTAAGATCTGACGAAACCTTCGGAATTCGATTCCAAGCACGTCTTTCAAAAATTCAACTCTTAGTCAATATTCCCAAATTTAAAACTTCTAAATTCAAAACTTAGATTTTCTTCCGTTATTTTCACCCGATTACCTCGGAAATCGCCACCCATCTCTTTAAGTCAAATACACCATAAAGGATCTAGGGAAAAGATCATTTAGGGGAAATTAGCCAAAATAATCGAACGAGTCGTTACAGCTTGGCACAACAACAATAGGAAGATTTGGGTATTTGTACAAGATGATTCTCAAGTTGAAGTACTAATGGATAGCTAACTCAGGTGGATGGTACTCAGGAAATTATTGCAAAAGTGACTGTCTTTGCATGACAGTCCAGAATTGCGTGGTATAGTGATAGCCAATCCATCACCAGAATAATATCAAAGTCAACCATGTCTAAAATGACCAAGTCTACCTAGGTATCGTACCTTCAAAAAGTAACCACATATACACGATAAACTCTATCTACAATCACAGAATCACCAACTGGTGTGGATACACAAATAGGAACTTCAAACATATCACACCACATTCCAAATCAACAGAAAAGTAGGCAGACACATATGAGAATGTAGACCTTGGATCAAATAGCACTGAAGCAGACCGGTGATAGACTGAGATGATACATGTGATAACCGCATTAGATGCCTCACTCTCAGGTCTACCCGAAAAATCATAACAATGAGTGTGTCCCAAATCAGACTGAGTACCCTGATGGCCACCTTCGCCCGAATGAGCTCCATCTCTCTCTAACTGGGATCCCTCATAACTAGTTTGATAGACACCATAGCCTTACTGAGATCCTAATCATTTAACCTGTCAAACACCTCTAGATGGTTGTGCTGGAGTCCTGGGTGCACGGGATGTACTCGATAAAAGTTTGGGGCACTATCTCTTGAAATGCCAATCTCACCACATTCGTAACAGGTCCTGGCCGATGAGGGCTAATGAATAGAGATATAAAAACCTGAACCGCCACGATTAGAATACCTATACTAAGAATCCCTTGAAGACTGTCCCCCACTATAACCACTCTGCCCTGCAGAGACACTATCTGTAATATGAATGGATGCCCGAACCGGTCGACCATACTACGATTGTTGATATCTACCTTGTTGTCCATAATCACGAGAAGTAGACCCGCTGAACTATCTATATTGCCTCGCCCCCTTATCGGGCTCATATCTGGGTATCCTACCCCTCACAGTCTCCACCATCCTTGCATGCTCGGCTACTATCTCAAAAGAAGCCCCAACTGTCACTAACTGTAACATAGCCAACTGAAGGGGAATACTCAAACCTCTCACAAAGAATCTCACTCTCTCTGCCTCTGCAAGTAGCAACGACGTTGCATAGCGTGATAAGGCATGGAAGCGAGTCTCATAATCTGTAACTGAAGAACCTCTTTGCTCCAACCTCTGAAACTCATCACGCTTGCCTAAACTCAAGCTAAGAGGCACATACTTCTTTAAGAAAACCTGATAAAATCTAACCCATGATACTGGAGGCAACCCCGTTAGTCGACGATCAATATAAGCTTTGCATCACTATTGTGCATCTCTCAAAAGATGAAGGGCCATAAATTCATACACATCCTCCTCGAGATGACCATAAAATATCTGAGGCTTCATGTTCGGAACGTACTCCCAAATCTTTCGCTCATCGCGGGTCATAGTTGTCCCTGCAATCGATTGGGGGCCAAACTCTGGAGCATGAAGCTCATCAATACGGGGTGTTTAAATCACTGCTGGCTAAACATTGGGAGTACAAAACTCGGGAGTCTGACTCTTTCTCTCCCCACACGGTTGTATGACCCACCCGGAGTAGTTTGATGAACGTCCCCTAGGCAAAACCATCAAGAACACTCAACAATCTGACTAATGTGTCCTGTAAAATCGGAGTAGCAATAAACCCGAGTTGATCTTGGGTTGGCCCCATTTCCTCCTCAAGCAACTCATCCTGAGTCTTAATATACTGCTCTAGAGACTCTGATCTAGCATAAGCCTGACCGACTCTTTGTGCCCCTCCCCAATCTAGTGTAGATCCTCAGGCTCTACCTCAGCTGTGAACATGTCCTCTAACCAGTACCTCCTCCCTCGCTGCGTCGACATGAGTCCTTACCATCTGTGAGAGAATAGAAACAAAGGACAGATACCAATTTGATTCAACTTAGCACGAAATGAATAAAGAAAGTGAAATTTTCTAAATGTCCCATATCCTCTCGAAGATAAGTACGGACGTCTCCACACCGATCTGCGAAACTCTACTAGACATTGCTCTTGTATTTAAGACCGTTCAATTTAAAGCTCTGATACCAGCTGTCACGACTCCTTTTAGGGATCGTGGTGGCACCTACACATTTCCCACTGGTAGGCGAACCACTCCCAAATCATTCACATGATATAATAAAGAAAAGTGGAAATATAACAAAATACTCGATAAAACTGTCAATCAAGATATAAATGCGGAAATATAAGTTTGATAATCAACATAACCCTTAAAATATGATCAATCATGCAATAGCACTAAAATCTGATACAAGGCTAAAATAAGGCAACATAAGCCAAAATTGAATCTCATAATCCAAGTGTCTGAATATGTTTTTTGATCAAAATAACAGGATAAGAGAAAGAGCATCCAAGGCATGCCGAAGGTAGCATCCTCACCATGAATACTGAAGTCTACTCGCTCGGACTCACTTGGGGTCGCGAACTCATAGATGGATCTGTATCTGCATCAAAAAAAGATGCAACAAGTGTAGCATGAGTACACAATGTACCCCCATAGACATTATAGACATGTTTCTCGATCAAAATAAAAGACAAGATAAATGATAGAGCATCCAACGCATGCCAGAGGTAGCATCCTCGCCCTGAATACTAAAGTCTACCCGCTCGAACTCACACTCGAGGTCACGAACTGGTACATGGATCTGTATCTGCATCAAAAAAATACAGCAAGTGTAGCATGAGTACACAATGTACCTCGTAGACATTATAGGCTGACAATGACGGAAGATACACAAAAAAGAGATAAATATAATGTTGACACTAAATAGTCTTATACTAAATAGTTAATAAGCCAAATAATGTCATGTTGTCCACAAAATAGTTCACAGAATCAACATATCACCTTGTTCGTATAAGATTTCATAATTACATAAGTAACCTAGTTCATAAGAGTTCAACAACAGTATCTCAAGTATCATTGAGCAAATAACAATCCTTTTTTATCCAGGAATCCAACCAAGTTATCAATAACCAATCCAACACTTAATCCATCAACAGATAATCAATGAAATGATATATATGATATGAATGTAATGCATATGACAAGTACCTTTATCCTCCAATATACAGTCGTTCAAATTTTATGAACTGCATACCCATTGAGGCCCTGTGAAGTCCATATACTTCTCTAAAATTTCTCTACGGAGCCCAGCTCTTGACTGTAATAACTGTTGCAGGTGTGCAACTCATTCCTCGCGTATCATCATTATCTTAGTGTTGCCATAATCTCATAAGTGTATTACATTCCCGGTCTCTTGAACGCACAACAATTTCATACCTCTCATATCAATATCATCATAACTATGAGAGTATGAATGCAAATGACAATACAAGGTTAGAAATCATGATGTAAAGAGATGCAACCAAGGATAGAGATGATTATCACATGCTTTCCAGAATACATCAACATATAATCCAAGTACAATCAGGATAGCATATCAAGCATGTGTGATAAATAAGCACAATGATAACAAGTATAGCGACTAGCCCAAATAATGGCGACAAGCCCAATTAATCAGCAGTCGGAATCAGCTTAAGGTCGATTCCCTAAATCACCCATCATCACAGTTCAACATTGGTATCCACTCAAACGTTCATCACAATTATTTGAATGGGACCCCCAAACACGCTCAATATCACTCAATATTTATAACTAATTACACGTTTCTATCAGTCTAGTGAAAGTAAACTATAGCCTACCTCTGGGACAAACATGAGTCTCAAATAATCAATTTTTTGCGCTAGCCTTGCCCTTCCAGAGCACCTTGTGGTAATCGAAGTCTAATACGCATATATTGTTCACTAATATAAAGCTTACACATAATACAAGTACTTAGCCCTTAAACAAATCAAGACGTTTAAAATCAATCCTGGGCCCACGTCACTAAGACTCAAACTTTACTATCCAAAAAGCACAAACACATAATAAGTAATCAGATCCTTAAGTTAATGAAAAATTTAAGCTCATTTGGACCTTCAATTGAACAATTTAAGAAAACCCCCAAATCATAAACCTTAGAATTTTCCCCAAATCAAAAAGGGTTTCTATAATCAAATTAAACTCCACAACATGATTGTCTAGCATATCCCATCACTAATTCACAATATTTAAAGTAAACAAATCAATAAACACCCTTCATTCAAAAGATTCTACTCTCTTAATCTCATAAGGAAACCACAACTTATGTTCCCCAATTCACATGTACACTATTTCACCATTAAAAGACATTAAATCATGAAATCTAATCACAAAGCATGGAAACCTTACCTCAAATGAAGAATTTAATCTCAAACCTAAGTAAACTCCCTTATGGTGGCTCTAGGATCGAGGAAAGATAATTTGGGGAAAATGACTCGACCTAGGAATTTATTTAGGTTTCCTGATTCAGCGTTTCTGCCCCAGCAGAATTGACTCCGCTGACACGGTCTCGCTCCCGCGTAAAATGACTTCGCTGAGGCGCAGTCACATGACAGCTCGCACAAGCACCAAAGTGAACCCAATCCTGTAGAGGTGCACTCACCCCTGCGAAAAACCCATTCGTCGAGGTGGAAACTCGTCAAATACTTGCACCCTGCTTCAGCGAGCCAACCTTCATAGAGGCGGACCCACTGGAGCGGACAGTCTATCCGTCAGGGCGAACACCAGACACCAGCAACCATAAAAGCAACTCCAACTTCCACCAAACACCTGAAAGACTCCTGAAACCCTTGGACACAAACCAGAATTGCTCTTCCAAGGTAAACAGCGTCACGAACTCACTCACGGCCTCAGATTTCCTATTTAACCAAGGTAAGACATACTTTTTTAAAGAATTATCTAGAATAACCAAATATCTAAATATTAAAAATAAGACCACAAATTCCATCGAATTGTCTCGGGGAGCGAACCAATATCTAGACTAAGTCATAAATGATCTTCCTGAACTACCGGAAATGAGGAAACCCGAAAACGTACCCATACTCTCAAAAGTCAATCTAGAGTCAAATTATTCAACTCTAAGGTTCTTATTTTATATTTTTCATCTGAAACACATATAAACGGACCTCGAGATTCGTGCCACCCATCCTCGCGCATCACACACCCCACATATAGTCTATGGAAAGGGTAAAATAGGCAAATAAGAATCTTTTGCAAAAAATAACCGAACGGGTCGTTACAAATAATGTGTCCTTCTCTGATTGGGTGTAAATTATTTTTTTTCTTTTAGAGAATGTTCAAAAAAAGTTTTAATGAGCATATTGGCGGACTAAACAGTGTTCATAATCATTCAAAAGAAAATAGTGAAGATTTAATGAGACAAAAATAATCCATTCAAAGTGTACTTTCTAAACAATATGATCAACAAAAGTTAGAATGTTGAACTCGTTTAGAAGCTGCAATTGATGTGATAAGATATCTTTTGAACCAAGAATTATCATTTTGGGGGCATCGTGAAGAAGAATCATCTATTAATAAAGGTAACTATATTGAACTTCTTAGATGGTATACTAAACGATGTGATAATATTGATAATGCATTTAAAAAAGCTCCAAAGAATAATAGCTCACTTCTCTATACATTTAAATTGATATATTATCACTCAATGTAAAATGGAATAAATTAAGTATATCATTAAAGATTTAAATGATGATTACTTTTCCCTATTAGTTGATGAATCTTGTAATGTTCCATGTAAGGAGCAAATGACTATTGTTTTGAGTTATGGTGATACAAGGGGGAGTGTAATGGAGCGGTTTATTGATACCGTTCATGTGAGTGATATTAGTGCGTTGTCCCTGTTAAATGAAATTATTGGTTTACTTTCTCAACACTCTTTAATCGCATCTTATATATGTGGAAAATGTTATGATGGAGCAAGCAATATGAAAAGAGATTTAAATAGACTTAAAATCTTGATACAAAACGAAAATAAAGGGTTATTTTATTCATTGTTTTTCTCATCGACTCCAATTAACTCTTGTTGCGATTTCTAGAAGATAAAATGAAGTGAAAGAACTTTTATCATTAGTTTCTGATATATTAAATATGATTGGAGCTTCTTTCAATCATAGAGATGAACTTGGTGAATCTCAAGCAAAAGAAATTGAAGAAATGTTATGTAAAGACAAGCTTGAAACTGGTAGGGGCTTCAATCAAGAATTAGGTTTTGTTGGAGCTGGTGATACTAGATGGGAATCTCACTACAAATCCTTTAAAAAATTATTCTTATGTTTGGTCCTATAATTTACGTACTTGATACTATTATTGTTAGTGCTCATTTTGAAGAAAAGTGTAGGGCAAAGGGATATCTTAACGCATGTTTAGCATTTGAGGTTGTCTTCATGTTGCACTTCATGCACATTGTTTTAGTAATTACAAATAAGCTTAATGCAAAAGAAATATCAAGACATTGTAATTGTCATGCTGCTTGTTGGAGTGGCAAATGAGCGTATAACGACTAAGAGATGAAGGTTGGGATTCACTTATTGATAAGGTACCTAAATTTTGTATCAAATATGACATTTTGATACCTAAATTTAATGAGTTTTACGTTATCCTTGAAAGATCACGTCGGAGAGTTGCTGAGTTAACTATTTTACATCACTACCAACTTGCATATTTTATAAACTTATTGAGTGGCAACGTTAAGAACTCAATAATTGCTTTGATGAGGTGACAACTGATTTGCTTTTTAGAATTGCTTGCTTGAACCAATTGACTCTTTTTCAAGCTTTAACATTGAAAAAATATTGGTATTAGATGCGTTGTATCCTAATAATTTTAATAAACATTCTATGACTGACCTTCGTTTTCAGCTTGAGAATTTTATTATTGATGTCCGGAATTATGATAAAAGGTTTTCCGATCTTAAGTGACCTGGTGATCTTTCAAGAAACTAGTAGAGACAAAGAAGCATGATACTTATCCTCTTGCGTTACGATTAGTGAAATTTATTTTACTTCTACCACTTGCTACTGCCACAGTTGAAAGAGTTTTCTCTATGATGAAGTTGATTAAGACTGACTTACGAAATTGAATGGATGATGAGCTTTTGAGTGGTTGTTTGGTGTCTTATATAAAAAAAGAAGTATTTAGTAATGTTTCTAATGAGGCTATTATGGATACCTTTCAAAAGATGAAATCTCGTCGAGGAGAATTGTAATAATGTACTTGAAATGAATTTTATTGATATGATTTGAGTTGTATTTTTGTAATATGATATCATTATAGTGATTTATTGAGTTGTTCACTCTTTTATATGGAGAAGTTGCTTATGAAAAATCCTGCATACGCCACCGGAGGAAAGATGTCTCATGTGAAGCTTATGTATCAAGTAATGCAAACTATTATCATGTTCATAAAAGTGAGGAGGAGTAACTTCAAATATTCACCCTACAATTGGAGTGAACTGGTAAAGGTCTTACAAGCTTACACTCCAAAGTTTAAGATTAGACAACTGCTATGGAAGACTCCTAAGAGGGGATGGATAAAGTGCAATACAGATAGTGCATCTAGGGGTAACACTGAAAAAGGTTCTTGGGGCTTCTGTGTTTAGAAACAACAATGGGGAAATTATACATTCACATATAGGAGAAGGGGCATACTCTACAAATAGACAGGCAGAAGCAATGAAAATACTTCAAGTCCTGAGATTTATCAAACATACTCAGAGGGAGCAGGTGCTTATTGAAACAAATTATTTGCTTCTTAAGAAGGTGATACATAAGAAATTGGAGGTGCCATGACAAATTGTGAATGAGATAGAGGAGATATGAGAAATTGTCCAATAGGAGTATTAATATGTCACACATCTTGAAAGAAAGGAATAAAATTGTTGACTACTTGACAAACTTGGCCTTAGATCATGGTAGCGTCCTGATTACTTCATTTCAGCAACTAGAGTTAGAAGGCATAAGGCTGATCAACAATGACAAAGTACATCTACCTTAATTGAGAAGGAGATCTAACACATGAATGGGTTAAACAGAAAGAAGGGGAGAGTGACTGGTATCCCTATATGTTCCTTTGGGAGGAGAACATACAGATCTTTTTGATTAATTGTTTGTTTCATTTTGCAGGTACTGTAGGACAACAAAATATATACAAAAGAACACACATAACACAACAAAGGAAGCTTCAACAAAGTTCAAAAGAAAATCAGATATGGTCCAAGCAGTGGTATACCTGAGAGTTGTGCAAAATACTTTTGTATCTGAAAATTATTGAATATGTGGTATTAGTGCTGTTAAATATACATAATATACACATGTACAATATACATGTGTATATTATGTATATTGGCTCTCGGTTTCTACATGTTGACCGTGTATTGTGTTTATAATTTAGGTAATGTTTTAGTCTCCTAGTTTAGGCAATGTTGTGGTGTAATTAGTATTGTAACACTTATCATAATATTTGTATTACCATAATTGTATAGTTAGTGTCCAAGTAGAATAAGGTTTTAGGAGTAGAATAGGAATAGGATTCCCCTATTATGAAAATATGTAAATTGTATATATACTCTTTCAATTAATGAAAATAATCAAGGGATTATTTCTTTCATGGTATCAAGAGACTAAGTCTAAATTGCTTCCGCCTTTGTTCTCCAAATATTGTTCTCGGTTTTTTGTGCCATTTCTCAGCCAAACCTGCCTCGATTTCCGTCCCCCTTCACCGGAATTCGTGATATATTTTACCTCCACTCTTTCCAATTTTTCCCTCCTATTCATTTGTTCTTTCGTTATGTCTAGGAACACATTTCATCATGCACTCACTGTTTCTAACATCAAGAACAACATCCTATTGTTCTTGGTGCTCATAAAATTGAACAAGAATCGGATATGCAAAGTAGATGCAGATAACAGGTGTTACAAATACATCACAGAGGACAACACGCAAGAGAAATAAAAATCCATACAAAATGGAGCTCAACGCCAACTAAGACAACATCAAATTAGCAATCGACACACGCACATGCAGCTACAGAACAGAGAAAATTTATGAACAATGAGAGAAAACAGATGCAGAAGGACAAATATTACTTGAAGATACATCAATTACACAACAACAACAACAAAAGGAAATCAACTAGAGCAGTGGGTACGATACTAGATGAACAACTCGATACAATCATATTCTGGGCGTTATAAATGCAAATCAAGATCATCAGCTGCAATCTCTGACATGGAAGCTCAACGACTCTCGGCGACATGAGGATTGGAACCCAGTTCTTGGAGCTCAACTGGACAATCGTCTTTCTAAAATAGGTTTTTGGTTCTTGTTTTGGCTTTCACGTTACTCTGTTTTTTTAGTTTGTGCTTTTGTTTTGTTTTGAAACTTATTAAATTAATAAAATTAGCCATAGTGGCCTTGCTCTTAAAAAAATTATACGTGTTGCGAGAAACTAGTATATGCAATATGTGCATGAAAATATAGAAAAATGATAGATGTGATTTTAGATGACTAAGACTTGACAAGAATATTCTCAAGTTCCAGTAATTAAGCTGGTTCGTTACATAAGAGAGGTCTGATGTTTAGTCTTCCCGGGGAAACTGAGTCTATAAACGATATCAAATCGCTAGGAGTAAAATACACTAGTAAATATGGAATTATAATTCCAAAGGCACTCTTCATTTTCTCTGAAGGGTATGCTTTGAAAAGTCAATTTTTTTTTTTTGGACTGGCATAGATGACAATTACATTAATGTATTTAATTTACTTTCTATTAATAATTTTACTATAAGGATTTATTTATTTTTTAATATTAATATTGTAGGAAATTTGGGTCCATTCATAAGGGGTGCTTAAGGCCCATTAAGGTAATTAAGGATAGCACTAAGATTTTCTATATAAATACACTTAGGTGTACGATAAAATAGACTTCTGCGGTATTTTTTTGCTCTCTTCTCTATTATAAAGAATTAGGATTTAGACTGTGATTTAAGAGATTGCTCCAATATACCATGACAACCATCATCGACCAGTAATTTCAACTGTGATTTGACTTACGCTTCCACTTCCGCTACACGAAGAACATGTAAGTTCTCGTTTTATGATTTACGTCTATCTAATTAGTTTAAATTAATGTGTTATATGTAATCCTACATTGGTATCAGAGCCATAGATTGGTTTTCTGTTCTAAAAAGTAATTTAAAAACCGTTCTAATTTTATGTTCGAAAATAGAATTGCGTTTCTATTATTTTTTTTTGCACTATGCGATTGGGAATAATAAAACTTTGTTGTAAATTGATTTGAAATTAAGATTTAAATCATGTAATATTTTTCTTGTACATTTTTTTAATTCAGAACCTTTGTTAAAGTTTTTCACTAATTTCAAATAAGTTTTTCAAATCAATAAAAATATTTTCCGACCGAGAATTTTTCTGAAATCTGTTTTCAGAAGATTTTTTTTAACATACATCCCAAACGTATTAATGTTGCTAAAGTGAAGTGCTATAACTGTGTCAAGAAGGGTCACTATGCTAAGGATTGCTCTTAGCCTCCTAGAAAGGTATTTCACAAAATTTGAACTATTGAACTTTGTGTTTCTAGTTCTGTTTTACCAATTGAATCTAATCCTTTGTGGATTGTAGACTCGGGAGAAATGGACCACATAGCTTAGGAGTGCAATACCTTTGTTGAATCTCAATGAGTTTCACGTGGAGCAATGTGGATATATGTGGAAAACAACAATAAAGTTGTTGTTGAAGGGATCGATACTTGCATGTTATTCCTGCGTGGCGGTCGAGACCTAATTCTACATGATGTCCTCTATGCACCAATAATTCGTCGGAATGTTATTTCAGTCCCTGTTTTGCTTAGGCTAGGATTTAGTTTGTTTTTTTTCATGACACTTATCTCAAAAAATTAACTTATGATTCTACATTATTTGATTTTAGTCATGTGACCGGAGGTTTATTTACTATGGATTTGGATTATGGTTCATTCAATGATAATGCTAGTTTTTCTATGTTTGCTTCTTCAAATAAATGATAGTGATGTACATATGGCATGCTAGGCTTGGTCATATTGTCTAACAAAGAATGCAAAGGCTAGAGAAATAAGGTTTGCTTGCTTTCATTGAACATGTGAAATTGTCCACTTGTAAAAATTGTCTAGCGGGAAAATCTGCAAGAAAACCTTTCGGTAAAGCTACTAGAGCTAAATATCCTTTGCAATCAGTCGATTTGGATATTTGTGGGCCTATGAATGTTAGTGCTAGGCATGGATCAAGTTATTTCATTACATTTATTAATGATTTTACCCGTTTCAGTTATGTCTATTTGCAATAAGTTGCTTCAGCTATATGAGCTTGGTGGGAAATCAATTAGACAAGAAGATAAAAGCTCTTCAAACTGATCATGGCAGGGAACTCTTATCGACATAATTCAATGGGTTACGTGATGAAAAAGGAATAGCTCATTAGTTGACTATCCCAAATAATCCACAACAAAATGGTGTTGTGGAAAGAAGAAACAGAATGCTCCTATAAATGGTTAGGTCAATGATGGCACAAGCCAACCTCCCAATTAATTTTGGGGTGATGCTTTGCTAATTGCTACCTATGTATTTAATTGAGTGCCTACAAAATAAGTTGCAATCATTCCATATGAGTTATGGACTAGAAGACATCCTGACCTAGGTGTATTAAGACCTTAGAGTTATGTTGCATATACACATGATTCCTCTCACAAATATGACAAATTGGGCCCGAGAGGAAAGAAAAGTATCTTTATAAGGTACTCTGAAACCTCAAAAGGTTATGTGTTTATAGTTCAACAAAATAGTGGGAGTGTAACTGAATTTGAATCACGGGATGTCACTTTCTTAGAGAATGAGCTTCCTAAGAAATGAGAGGTAAGTCAAGACCTATCCTTGTTTGAGATAATGGATCAAGACATACAAGGATCTCTTTATTCGAGTGGGAGTATTTTAGCAGATGATGAATTAGTTTCTCATCGGCAACATCTTCCATCATCATATGTGAATGAAAGTATTCTTCTACACTTAATGAGAGTGACCAAATGGATCTTGTTCCAAGTGGAGGCGAGATGGTCACCAATATTGTTCTAAGAGGGAGCAGGTTGAGTGTTCTTGATCCGAGTGGAAGCAACATTGATCCAAATGGGAACAATAATGAATCACAAACTAGACGTGGTTCTCGTAATAAGACTCATCGTTGATGATTTGACATTGAAGGCGGCGAACTATTTATGATGCTCCTGGAAAATAAAATGAGCCTAAAATGTAAAAGAGGCTCTCTCATGCCCTTCTAAGGAAAAATGGACAAAATCAATGGAAGATGAGTTGGAGTCTATGAGGGTCAATAAATTTGGGAACTAGTTGACCTTCCTGAGGGACACAAAACTATTTGGAGCAAATGGGTTCTCAAAATTAAGCTCAAGGCCGATGGTACAGTTGAAAGATATAAGGATTGACTGGTGGAAAAATAGTATACACAGCAGACAGGTATAGACAACGAAGATACTTTCTCACATGTTGACGGTTTACCTCTATTCATTTTATTCTAGCTATAGTTACAAGCTTGGATCTTGACTTACATCAAATGGATGTCAATACTGCCTTTCGCAATGGAGAATTAGATGAAGAAATTTATATGGAACAACCTGAACACTTCATTGAAAATGGTCACGAACAAAAGGTTTGTAGACTTTTGAAGTTTATTTATGGCCTCAAACAATATTTAAGGCAGAATGTTTTCATATCCAATGATTTTACCATGATGAATGAATATCATTACATTTATACCAAAAGATTAAGAAATAGGTTTGTGATTTTAACATTGTAAGTAGATGGCATGCTTATAGATGAAAATGATAAGGAGTTCATAACTGAGATAAAGACATGGTTATCATCCCAATTTGAGATGAAAGATATGGGTGAAGCTGCATATATTCTTGGAGTTAAAATTTCAAGAGATCGTCCTAAGAAACTATTGTATCTCTCCCAAGATAATTACACTAGAAAAATTCTTTAACAACTCAATATGCAAAATAGTAGCTCTATTGAAACTCCTATCAGTAAAGGTCATTCCTTGGGTAGTCAAATGTGTCCTAAAGATTCCTGAAGAGATAGAAAAAATGGGTCGAGTTCCTTATAGTAGCGCAATCAGAAGTCTAATGTATGCTATGGTGTGTACTGGACATGATATCTGTCAAGTGGTTGGCTTGGTAAGTAGATATCAAACCGATCTAGATTTAGCACATTGGCAAGCAGTAAAGAGAATCATGAGATATCTGAAGGGAACTACTAATTAAGCGCTTTGTTACCAAGGTGACAAAGATCTGATATTAGTTGTATATAGTGATGTCGATCATGGATGAGATCTAGACGAGAAGAAGTCTACCTCAGGGTATTTGTTTACTTAGTGATGGAGCCACATCATGGAGTAGTAATAAATAATAATGTATACTAATGTCTACAATGGAAGACGAATATGTGGCTCTTGCATCAGCAGCACAAGCAGCTGTTTGGTTGAAAAAGTTCTTGGAACACTTGTTGGATATCACAGAAGGTGTTGAACTAGTGTTAGTCTACTGCGACTGTGAGGCTGCAATTTCCTCTACAAATGATCCTAAGCTTCATTGCAAAACCAAACACATAGATATCAAGTATAACTATTCAAGAGACATGGTTAAACACAAGGTAGTGAACGTGAAGTATGTGTCTACAAAAGATATGTTCGCAGACCCATTGACCAAGCCTTTTGTAGAGATGCATTTGTGAGACACACTACGTCACAAGGCTTGCATAGATTCTAAGATACTTCATTTTTTTCTTTATTTTCCCATGTTCACAAGACTTATGTTCTTTGGTTATCAATAAAATTGATTTACATACATACATATTTTAATAGTAGAATGTTATTTTTAAACTTAGCGAACTGAAATATCTTAGTAGCTAAAGGAAGAGAAATCAACTGAGACCCGATTAGTAGCAACGAGCGAGAGCGGATTGAGGGTTTGAAGAAAAAAAAAGATGAAGATTTGTTCCTTTCCTTTTAGGCGAGGTGCATTCAGTTTACATTTGCTTTTTGGTATGTAGGGTAGACAAGAGGTTGACCTTCTCACACAAGTAACTGCCTCCTTATCTTAGTGATGAGTGGAGATGAGACTGGGTTTTAAGAAAAATATCAAATGAATAATTTGAGAGCTATCAGCTTAAAATTATGAACGTCGCATAAATAATGACATAAGGTCGTTACGGTAAAAAACGTTCACCTAGTCTACTTAGTGAGCTAGATGTGAGTTAATAAATGGTATAGTAGATCAAGGAATGTCTAAATATCATCTGTACAACATTGTTTACGAGATAAAGACATACGCTCCTTAGGAAATGATAAAAATGTTGTAGCACGTGTTTCATACCATATGTGCTAATGTCGATCAATTGGGTTAACATAAGTCCATTCTCAACTTATTGTTATGTGAGACCTTGAGCCTTTATGGTGGCTTAAGATTTGTACCATTTGTGACTCTGATTAGATACTTGAGATTTAGTTTGATGTTAACTATCTTAATGTGCTTTCAAAGGACCATGAACACATATGCGGTTTGACGGAGCATATCTAGAAAAGCAGTTAACCTAATGTTATGAGGATCGTGAGAGGAGCAAGATCATTGATGGAATCTCATTAATTTGTATTCACTAGTGCACCAATTATAACTTATGAGTCACAATTGTGAATACAAGAGATAATGATATATGAGATATTGAGTTTCTATCAAATGTGATTCATATGATCTTGGGTATTGCATACTTTATGATCTACTTGCAGGTCTGCACTCGATGAGGGGCTATATACTTCTAACAGATGTATAACACTTAGCTCTCACATTATGTTGCTTGCACAGTCTACTTTCTTGTATGAATGGATGGGGAGATGAGATGAGTATATATTTCTCATATTAGATGAGCACTCCCATTATGTGTGAGTGAGAGATGTAGAAAATTTGTGTCCACCCATAAGGGGTGCTTAAGGCCCATTAGGGTAATTAAGGTTAACTCTAATATTTCCTATATAAGTACACTTAGGGTGTACAATAAAATAGACTTCTGCGGTATATTTCTGCTCTCTTCTCTACAATAAATAATTAGGATTTAGATTATGATTTAGGAGGTTGCTCCGATATACCGTGACAACCACCATCGACCAGTAATTCCAACCACGGTTTGACTTGCACTTCCGCTACATGAAGAACACGTAAGTTCTCGTTTTATGGTTTACGTCTATCGAATTCGTTTAGATTAATGTGTTATATCTAATCCTACATATATCGTGTACAAAAAATCTTGCATACATCATATCGGAAGTGTTCATGACAAACAACCACAAATTAAATAATGGTCAAAAGCACATTTGAACTATCATTTTTCGTGAATTTCATGCCCAAATTATCAGTTGCTCCATTTTCCTTCCTGAATTGTCACCATCTATGTATTAAATAACACCTAGTTGATAGTTCAGTATAAAAAGGAAACAACTGATAGTTTGCCTAATCAACTTTGAGATGTTTTTTAATATATAGATGATGATTAGTTTAGATTAAAAAATCGCTAATAAATTAAGATATGAAACTCCAGAAAGTGAATAATTCAAATATGTTTTTGACAATTAACCCAAAAACAATATTATAACCGCAAGAGTGCAAAAGATGGAAAAGATGAGGATTGAGGAAGTTGCCTCACGGATGCAGTCAGGGACACATAAACCGCCCAATAAACAAGTGCCTTAATTTGTAGTTATCAATTTATGAAGATAGTTTAGTTTAGTAATTTAGTTTAGCCTTAATATTACAAAAATATCTTCTTCATTGTGGGAATTCTTGAGCGATATAGTAATCAGATAATGGACAAGCGTCCCTTTCCACCACCGCGCATTACTCCTCAGCCACAAATCCATTTTGAATTTTTGTATTTTATTCATTCTCTCCTTATAATACTATTTACCTATTCAACTTTGTTGATCATCATCATTTGCTATTCTTCTCACGACCCCATAATTAGTCCCACCAACCATTTTAGTCACCAATCACAGACCTAATCATTATTAGTCGGCCTCCTTCTCTTTCTTTGTCGACCACATATGGTTAGCGTCATAGCGTGTATCCTTTATTTCTCACTTCCCGTCCTATGAAAATGAATCTCTGATGGCGCAAATGTCGTAGACTTTACTATATAAGGCTGCACCTTCTCTCTTTCGTTGCTTCCATTATGGTTTTTTTTCTTTGGTTAAAAATGCTAAGGGTTGACGAGGGAAAGGATACAACACTTCAAATTATTATTTTATTATAATTACTTTTTTTTTTGGTCTAAAGAGTATATTAATTTAATGCTTCAGAACTATTTATTTTGCTTGAATGCTTCAAAATGATATTTCGTTAACTTAATGGTAGAACAAAGAGAAAAAATAAAGAACCTCTTTATTTATATATAAGTAAGATAATCATGTCATTATTTTATTATTGATTTCAATTACTAGTACGTATCTGTATTCAAGTTGATCACCCAGAAAAGGGTTCAGTGAGCTTTAAGGCGAGAAAAGAAATATCATATCAGAAAAAATCTGTTTTGATAATGACTCTTTAAGACTATTTCTTTTTCTCGTAGGATTCTAGACTAATTCGCCGACCCTCTCTCATCTTCTCTAATTGGTTGGTAGAATAAAAATAAGGACATTACGCTGTATATTTGAGCGATCAAAAGAATAACGTTAGAATATTTATTTTAAATAGAGTTCATTTCACTCCCATATATATTTAAATAAAAGTATGTACAAAATATTCAGTATGTATATACGTTGTATATATTCAAAATATATAATTTACATATGTATATTATCGTGATTCAACTATTTTTAGGGAAAATCACACAAATACAAACTTTTTGAAATGACAATTAAAAAATTACAATACTTTCTAAATATTATATAAATACAACTTATTCAAAATTTTAACTTTATAATTACAAAAATACAACTCTTTACATTCACAAAATATAGAAAATACTTAATTTTAGGAGTTACTACCATTAATTCATATACATTTTTTACTTTCTCTTTCTTTCAAAATCGAACCCCCCCCCCCAAAATTAATCCTCTTTGTTTTCATTCCTTTATTTTACACTTGATGCAATTATTTTTATGACTAAAAAATTTAGTTTTAAGTATCTTTGGTCAATTATCTAAAAAAAATAGAGAGATTGACGAGGATGTCATACATCGTATTAGTGCATAGTGGATGAAATGGATGCTTGCATCTGAAGTCTTGTGTGATAAGAAGGTGCCACCAAAACTCAAAGGTAGTTTTATAGAGCGGTGGTTAGACCAACTATGTTGTATTGGGTGAAGTGCTGGCCAGTCAAGAACTCTCACGTTCAAAGAATGAAAGTAGCGGAAATGAGAATGTTGTGGTGGATATCTGGGCATACTAGTAGAGGTAAGATTAAAAATGAAGATATCCGGGACAAGATGAGAGTGATCTCAATGGAAGACAAGATGGGGAAGCGAGGCTTAGATGTTTCGGACATGTGAAGAGGAGATGTGTGAATGCCCCAGTGCGGAGGTGTGAGAGGTTGACTACGGATGGTTTACATAACACAGTTGCAGCTTATCAAGGATATCGCCTTAGATAAGAGGTTGTGGAGGACATAGATTAGGATAGAAGGGTAGTAGGTACTAGAGCATTTTCTCGCGGTTCTTTCTTTTCTTACTAGTAGTGCGTAGGATTTCTCTTATAATTTCTTATCCTTTGATTTCTGTTACTATCTATTATCTTTTATTATTTGTTTAACGTACTATTTTGTTGTAGTTACTGTACATTTTTACCTATTTGACTTGCTTTGTTTTGCTTTATCTTTAGCCGAGAGTCTATCGAAAACAATTTATCTACCCCCCCTCAGGTAGAGGTAAGGTCTGCGTACACTCTACCCTCTCCAGACCCCACTTGTAGAATTATATTGATATGTTGTTGTTGTTGTATTTTATATCATTATAGTTGATAAGTGTTATATGGTGTATATAGTATACTTGATATTATACAATGTATACAATAGCACAATATAATTTTTGAAATAAAAAAGTTACAACAATAGTTTTTATGATGAAATGCGACTAATAGTTACTAATTAACATAATTTGTTACTCATGCAATTTATTTTTGCTAAAAAATTGTTGTCAATTCTATACTTTCTTGTATTATAATTATTCTATTACCGAAGTTGAGATCCCACAAATGTTGAACTTATTGAGTTCTTAGCAATTAATGCGAGAATTGGTCATTAGAGATCTCTAGATTCTACCACACTATTTTATTTCATTCATTCTCTATTGTGTCTACTTTGGGAACCCATTATATGATGATTCTTTCACATATATTCATAAGTAAAAGCAGTAGACATTAACAGATAAATTAACAGAAAATAAAGAAGGATAAATTAACAAGAAATAAAGAAGGATAAAGGAAAAGAATTTGAGTAATTATCTGTTGTTATTTAATTCAATTAAACTACTATTAACTTTTTAGGTGCGAATCTTATAAAGTAATAGAGGTAAATGTGCAAATATAATCCTCAACTTTGCGATTTAGAGCAGATATATTCCTCGTTAAAAAAATGATAGTAAATATACCCCTATCGTTACACAAATGATGTAAATATACTCCTGGCATTACACAAATTGATCCTTTTCGCTGACAGATTTTTTTAGTAGATTTATTTTTTAAAGCCACTTGATAATTTTTTTCGGTGGGTTGAGTCTGGTTTGTTTAAAAAAATGAGTGTCACAGAAATATTTTCTTAATTAAAAATAAATTAAATAATTTTAAAAAAAATATTTTATCAGCAAAAGGGATATATTTGCACATTTGTGTGTGTGTGTATATATATATATATATATATATATATATATATATATATATATACACTATTTTTAACGAGATATATATATACTCTAAATCGGAAAGTTAAAAGGAATTTATTTGCACATTTTCGTTAGTACTTAATATGGCTGGCTAGTGGGCCGGGTCGGCCCGGTCCATCCCCGAACCCGACTTTTAAAAAAAAATAAAATTGCGGTATCGAGACTCGAACCGGGACGGGACATGATCTCGACCCGACCCGTCCCGGCCCACCCCAATCCCGCCAGGCCCGACCCGGTCCCGCCCCCGATCCAACCCGAAACCCCCCCCCCATTTGCACAAATAATCGTTGCACCAACGACCATTTTACATTTTAGCCGTTGTGCAATGGCCATTTTTGGTCTCCCCCCTCCCCCAACCCCCCTACCCCCTTAATATTTATTTTTAACCCATAAGTTATTATATTTACACTTTAACCCAATTTTCAACTATAAATACCTCATTTTCTCTTCATCTTTCTCACAAATTTTCCTACAATCTCTCTATTCTCTCAATCTATCTCTCTACAACTCTATATTGTCTACTAAATATTGAATTTTATTTATTCATTTGGGAGTGAAGTTGGCAACTAGCTTGAGGATCTTTCATTGAGCAAAGTTTCAATTTTCAACCTCTCGATTACACATCGACGTTACGTTGGCGTTTGGTAAATTCGCTCATTCATTAAATTATTATTGTCTGTTTATTTTATTTAGCGCACTTAATTTCATTTACTTTAATTATTTATTAGTATAATTATAAATTTATAATGAAAGGATTTAAACTTATACTTATGGGTAGGGGTCAGACTTCTTCTAGTAGGGGCAACAAGGGCAATGGTACTTCTTCTAATCATCCTATTTCTAGACAGAATTCTATTCCTACACAGGATGATTTTGTTGATACTGAACATTTTTCTACAATACCATTAGATTTAAACGATGAGCTATTTTCTGGAACTCAAGAAGACTTTAATTTAGACGATGATCTAGATGATACACCCACTAATGTAGATGACAACACACCCACTAGTGCACCTTCAGCTGAAATGCCTCTTATTCCCCCTAGTATGAGACGAGGTCTAGCAAAACGACCATTAAAATCAGATGCATGGACATTTTTTGATAGGGACTTAGAGAATCAAGTAGTTAGATGTAAAATTTGTAAAGATGTTTTAAAATTTAAAATTGGAAAAGGTCACGGTGGGACGGGTGGATTTAATGAGACACGTAGCAAGGGCTCATCCAACTAGGTATGCCCAATATGAGGCTTCAAAATCGGGTGCGCAAATGCTCGCTCCATCGGGACAAGGTTCACATACTGTCCCGGATGAAGTACAGGGTCAAATTAACCCCACGACGGGGGGAATTGTAGGCTCTACTTACAATAAACATAGAGATAGGGAAGCAATAGCAAAATTAGTTGTTGTGGAGGGTTTGCCTTTTTCATTTCCTTCATCTCCCGATTTTATTCATTACATTAGAGATATGTATAATCCTGCTTTTAACGGTTTTCCTAGATCAACTGTTAAGAGAAATGTATTTAAATTTGCACATGAATATCAACAATATTTACGTTATTCATTATATCATTTTAATGACAAGGTGGCTATCACTTCTGATATAGGCCGTAGTACTAACGGCCATGATTATTTAACGGTAACCTGTCATTTGATAGATTATAAAAGGTCTATGCAAAAACGTATCTTAGCGTATAGATATATAGATGATAGGCACACTGGTACTTTTATTGCATAAAATATTTATCAAGTGTGCGATTAATACGAAATAACTGATAAAATTATGACAATTACATTAGATAACGCTTCTTCTAACAATTATGCTATTACAATTTTAAAAAATAGTTTAACTCCATCTTTTTCAGATCAATTTCATATAAAATGTGTGTGCCATATATATAACTTAGTTGTAAAGGATGATCTATCACTTTTTGAAGACATTCTTAGTAAAATACAATTTGTTATAAAATTTATTTTTAAAAATAATAGAATACAACGAAGAAAAGAATATAAAAATAACTTGTCACGATTGCCAACTACCTTATAGAAAAATTTCAGAAAAAGTACCCACTAGGTGAAATTCTTTATACGAGCAACTACTTGTTGCTTATGCTATAGAAAACCAATAACTTTATTTTTTAACTCTCATAATCAAAATCCAGCTGATATGGTTGTAGATAGCGATTGGGGAAATTTTTTCTAACTTATTGTATTTTTAGAGAAAATTTTTCAAGCAACAAAAAAAATTTCCGGTATATATTATCCTACTATTTCAACTATGTTGTTTTATATAGCTCTAATATTTTTACTACTTAATGAATATATGGATAAATCAGCTTATAAGGCACCTATTAAAAAATATTTTATTCATATTCTCACTATTTATATTATTGATGTTGTATTAAATCCGACTATTAAAATAGACGGTACTAAATCACTTATTGAAACTATTTACGATTATATAGCAATACTACCACCTCTAAGTCCCAAAAATTCAAATCACCCACCACCTATTGAACAAACTAAAGAAGAAGTGTTGTCTAGCGTAGAAGACGAATGCAAAAAATATATAGGTTTTACCAACAAGAAAGTGCTAGCAACCTACCGGCTTCCATACTATCTTTTTCTTCTTCAACACAACCTCACAAAAGACATGTTGTTTCTGCGGCTAGTATAGAAAGCCTCAAAAATAAAATGTGCGGCCATACCGCTACTAACCAAATTAGCGAGTTTGATATTTTTGTTTTGCAGGGTTCTGTACCGTACCAAACAGTTCTCAATAAAGAATGACGTGAAGACTTGCTTAAATACTGGAGGGGGAATGAGAAGACATTTCCGACATTTTCAATGATGGCCCGAGATGTTCTGAACATTCAGGCGTCATCAACGGCGTCTGAAAGAGCTTTTTTTGCCGGCAGATATCAAATAGGAGAGCACATATACTCATTAGCCGGAGACAGCTTGGAAATTGTAGTATTATTCAGAGATTGGATACGAGCGGAGCGGAGAAGGTGCGGTCAATCGGAGATCAATGAAGAAGAAGAAGATGAAAACTACAACGGAATCTTATCCGAATGTGGTGGAAGCGACGTGGAGCAATTTGACCAACAAATATCAATTCCAACCGAAGAACCACATGAAATTATCAAGAAACTAGAACAGTTTTTTTTTTCAAAATGTAATTTTTTTTAATTGCAATTTTACTATGTAATTTGCAATTTTTGAACAACACCACAAAGTTGTAATTTTGACAATTGTATTTGTATTACAAAAAAAATCATATGTCTATTAAATATTATAAGAGACTCAAAAACAACATTGAGATATTTTTATTACACTATCTTGTTTAATTATTGAGGTGCAAAAAAAAATCGCCCCGCCCGGATCCCGATCTCGCCCCAGCCCGATCCCGCCCCGATTCCAACGGGATCGGAAACGGGACGGGATGGCGGCGAATTCCGCTGTCCCGATCCCGCTAGTCCCGCCCCGACCTGACGGACCCAATTCCGACCCACTGGCCAGCCATAGTACATAATAGATATAGACGGATAAATATTTTATTCCGGTTAGATAATGTTGAAAACCCCCATTAAAATATTTCTGGTTGACCCTTCATAGATTACATCATTTCAATAAGGCTAGCTATATATAAAGCTTGAATGAGCTGCTCATTAGCATCATCAAGCTATCTAGCAGCCCTCTTTCTTCCACCCCTAATCCCTAGCTAGCTATCAATCGATCATTCTTTCTTCCGGTACATACGGTGATGCCAAAGGTATACCCCAACGCCTCGTCTGGGACTACTAGTGCTGCTGCAGCTCCAAAGCCCTTGCCCGATCATGCCAACTCATCTGTGGTCCTCACCGTTTGGAAGAAATCGTTGCTTTTCAACTGCTACGGTTTCACTGTGTTTGATAACCAAGGGAACCTCGTCTTCCGTGTTGACAATTACAACGCCGGCACAAAGGGAGAGATCGTTCTCATGGATGCTTCCGGCAATTCTCTCCTCACCATCCGCCGAAAGGTACCAAAATTTCTGATTCCTATATTATATTTCTGTTGAGATAATGGTCAAAAAGTAACCATCACTTTTTCGTTGTTTCTTTCTTATGTGGAACTACGATAATTCAGGTAGGAAAAATAAATTTTTCATTGTCTTCGAGACATGTTGTAATATATAGATGATAATAGTTAAGATATAAAGAAGGAACAGTTGATAGTTGATAGTTTGGGTGTGTAACTCAAAAGAAAGTGATAGTTGAAGGGTGTTATTTTTATTTATGAAGATAATAATATATCCCAAGTCCTAACTAATATGTGATTCTTTTTGGAAATTCAGAGGCTAAGCCTATCGGAGAGCTGGTTGGTGTTCAAAGGAGAGACGGCTGTGGATCCTCTGTTTTCAGTGAAGAAGAACGTCAACCTTCTTAATAGCAAGTCCTTGGCTGAGGTGCATGATCAGGGAAAAGCTGTTTCTTCACCCAAGAAGAAGATGGTTTACGAGATCGAAGGATCCTACGCGCAGCGTTGCTGTGTTGTTTACGACGACAAGAGAAGACGAGTGGCTGAGATCAAGCGTAAGGAGGCTGTAAAAGGGGCATCCTTTGGGATTGACGTGTTCCGTCTGATTGTACAGCCTGGTGAAATTGATCTCTCCATGGCCATGGCCCTTGTTATCCTTCTTGACCAGATGTTCGGATCTTTTTCCAAACGATTTTCTACTTGTTGAAACACCAATAAAAAGTGGCTCAAAACAGAGGTGGCCAGCTCCTTAATTGACTTGTCGTCGTTCGGGAAGTTGCTTCAGCGTATATAAATTCTTATGCATCTTTCTCCTTGCATGACTCGTTACCAGTTACCACCTCTGTTTCTGTGTATGTGTTCTCTTTTCATTTGTTCCCCATGAGCTTAGTCTTTTCCTTTTAAATAAAAGACTAAGCTAACAGTGGCAACTGTAAATCTTTTTGTAGAAGCACATACAAGGACAAATACATATATTAAAGCCGCTGTTCCTTTAATCTAAGAACTCTGGATTGTGCATTTCTTAATTCTTCCTCTCTAATATAATCTCATCTATGGGCGCGCGAGAACCGTAATGAAAAAGATCACCAATTCACCATCATTAATTTTAATTAACTTGCTTACATTTGGTGTTTATATTGTTGGAAATTTGCCTCTGATGGAGGTTGCGTCCACCATCTTTAATGACTTAAACACTCGGGTTCTGCATGTTGGAGTCTTTCGTTCTTCACACGTGCATAATTTACTAAGTGAGTAGATGACTGTAGGGCCAAGGATCGTCAAATTTCGTTAAGAAATAAAAGAGATATTGGTCTACTAAGTAAGGTGTTTGAGGCATGAAAATATGGTGTATGATAAATCTACCACATTGGTGGGAAAATGGAGAATTGTTCTTTTTATAAGTCTTAAAATTGGATAAGGGTTTGGGACTCCAAGAGGTAATCCATGTGTTTGAAGGAGGGAGGACCTATGTATGCTTGGGTTCAAGGCTAGCCCCACACGCGCGCCACCCGATATTATCTTTTGGATTCCAAACTGCTTAGTATTTATAGTTTGGTCCTTCGAGTTTTAGGAAAGATAAAATTGGGAAGAGGCTCACGGTGGAAGGCAGAAAGTTTCTACCTCTTGGGCTGGTTTTGGAGCTTTGAATCTCTATTACTTGGCACTTGAATTCAACAATTATTTAGCTTATTGTAACCCCTCAATAAGTGTCATTACATGGATATTGAAAGCCATTAGTTGGCTAGTTGAGAGGTCATCATCCTAAACACTATATATTGAGACCTTACTCTTATTTGAGGGCAACAGAAAGATAAGAGAGCAGACAGAAAAAGACAGATACACAAGTTAACAACACTACAAAGAGATCAGATTTTCCTGATAACAATCCTTCTCTTAGCAATCTTCTTTATTCGTGTTCTTCGCTGGGATCATTTGTGTAGGCTTTGCACATTTGATGGTTTGTTGTTTTATCTTGGGAGACTATTGCCACACTTCCGTAAACGCATATTTATACGGGGAAAATCTTGTCTTAAAGACAGAGAGTCATCTCTCGACTCAGCCGGTGGTGTTGTGATTATCTAATTGGTTGCTAAGTGTTTCAGGTGAGAAATTGAATCTCAAAGGACTCTAACCGTTCGAATTCTCAAAGGTTCGACAAGTCACAAGTCTAGCAGTTCATGTTCTTATAATTCTGAATACAAGATCCAGATTTGAAGCTCTAGTTCAAAGATTAAAAGATTGACAACTTGTTGTTGTAATCTTTGTTGTTTATCCTTTCGAAGCACTTATAATAGTTATCTACTATTCTCGTACTGCTTAAGTTCCAACAATTTTAAGACAAGATTTGTATTAGTGCTCGAAAGATGTTTGCCAACAGATATGGTCCCAAATCTGGCTGTGGTTTTATTTTTCAAAACAGTTATGTTGATAGTTCTCTTAACAGTTCAAACATTGTCTCTGTCAACAACCGTGATTTCAAATCTGGTCCTAGTTTTGGTTCTCTCTTTGATGACAGTTACAAATCTGTTTCCGTCAAAGGTAGGATCTATGGATCTGATGCTGAGCTTCAAGATACTGCTGATAGTCATGCTAGTACGGCTAAAGATCAAGGACGAATTGATGTCACCGCTCCTGATGGTGGTGGAAACAAGCACCCACGAGAGGCTGAGGATGTCAACTGGGACAAGAGGAGAAGACTGAAGATGATGTTCTATCATGTAGCAAAAGGCCTATATCTGTCCCAAATAAAGGATCAGAATTATGGTAAGGAAGATGTGGACACTCAGTCTGACTGAAGTGGGCTAGAATCCAAAAAGGTCTAAGTTAATTTATCCTTCTTTATCTATAATGTGTTAAGATAATATCTGAATAAGAGTGTGTAAAGCAAGGCTAGGAATATGAAAGTGTTTTAATTAAAACTTATATTCCCTACACTCTAAAATCAGATACTGAATCTCCATCCTTCTCGGTTAGAGATTGAACTATTATAAACAAAACTTAAAAGATTCGTTCTTTTGAGTGTAATTATTAAAAGTGTGTAAAGTATGTTCGCACATACGAATGATAGAGATCCACTGAATGTGCGAAAACTGTTACCACTCTTAAGCAAGCGCCAGGAATTGTCTGGGCACCAATCTCAAAGGAAGAAGACTAAAAGATAATGGCGTATTTTAAGACATTGAACCTGTCACACTATCTGACAGAAGATCCTTTATTTGATAGGATAATAATGGACACTCAATCGTACAAAGCCTACAGGCGACTGGAGTGGGCCAGAGTTTCCAGGTCTTAAATGATCTGAAGGCCAAAAGAAAGACAGAAAAGAAATTGAACACTCAGTCTGCCAAAGCAACTGGAGTGGGCCAAAGTATCCATATCACATATGATCAGATTACGCCCTAACCACGGGAAAAAGGTTGTTCATGTGAAGCAACACCACCTCTAAAGTAGAAGGGGTTGGAGAGGTTGTCCTAAAAAATGACTTCAGGAATGGGATCACTCTAAAGGAGGTGATACATGTCCCAAACTTGGTTTTAGGGACGCTATTGGTCAAGCTGGTTTGAGACTAGTCCAACAAGTCTGTAATAACTAAGAACGGTACAGTATGTATGTAGCTAAATGAATGATATATTTGTAATTTGTGCATCTATGCCATTATAGATTAAGACACATTAAATAGAAAGTCATTCAAAAGCTAACTAAGTTGAGATTGTTGCCTTCTGTCGACATAAACCCTCAAAATGAATGTGAGGTAGGCGAAGAGGCAAAATCACCTTTCCATTCCGCAAAAGGAATAGCGATAGAAACACCGCTCCTCTAGAACTTTTCACACCTACATGGGTGAATTGAAGTTTGTAAAAAATAGAGGGGGGAGACAAGTACTTTGTGACCTTCATTGATGATGGTACAACGTATTGCATCCTTTGTTTGTTGAAAATCAAAGATAAAGTTGTTGAAGTGGATAAGCGCAACAAAAGCATAAATTGAAAATCAACTAAGCCTACGGATTGAGGAATTCGTAGTGATAGAGGGGGAGAATGTGAAACATCGCTTATCAAACGACTGCTCATTACTCACCTCAGTCTAACAGTGTTAGCCAAACGCAAAGTCGTACGCCCAAAATATGTGGGGTAAAGCGATCCTTAATGCTAATGCGATTCTCAACAGAATTCTACATAAGGATAAGGATAACCCTCCATGTGAAATATTGAAAGGATCCCACCTACAAATGTTGTTATGTGGGGTGGCTTGATAGAAGTTGGAATACCGAAATAGATCACGTTGGACCTAAGACTGTAGATTGCATATCCACTGGATTTGCAAATAACAGTAGTGCTTATCGCCTCTTGGTGTCAAAGAATGCAAAACTCTTTGAAGATAACTTTCCTTGAGAAGGAAAAAAAGTAATTGCTCGAGGTTAACAAAAACCCTCGAGTGCCTGATTATCCGGAACTAGATGTTCCAGATCTACATAACTCAGGGATTCTAGATGTTGAACCAAGACGGAGCAAAGAGGGAATAAAGACTTGTTCCAGTCCTTCTAGCTTGTATGGTTGGAAATGAACCATGGACAATTAACAAAGAATTGTCATCTCCAGAAGCGCTGCTTTGGAAAGAAGCTACAGATTCCATCAGATAGAACCATACTTGTGTAATGGTTGACCTTCCTTCGGGTTGTAAAAGTGGATACTCAAATTGAGTACAAAGTAGATGGATCTATTGAAGAGTATAAGGCCTCAACTACTTGTACATGTGCTCCCCTGTGAATATATTAACATCCAGGGCCATTACAGTCTTGCATGACATGGATGTTGAGACAACCTTCCTAACCGGAGAGTTGGAAGAGGATGATCAGAGTTGGTTTGTTGGAATGTTGGGCTTCTTCCTGAACTTTCTTTTTGGTCCTTGAAATCTTTACATTTTGGTCCTGGAAGTTTCAGGTGAAACTGAAACAATGAATCTGGCAACAGAAACATTGACTCTGAAGTTAGAAAGCCAACTGTTGGAAAACCAACAGTCTGAAAATGGAAGTCATATTGAAACAAAAGTCTTAATATGAAAGATATGGGTATCACAGATGACATCTTAGGAATTGGGATTTCTAAGACATCTAATAGACTAGTCTAATTCCAAACTCATTTGTGAGGTAGTTGACAGTCTCGTTGAAGCCACCAATGGATATGAATCATAGAATTGATTGGAATCATGGTGCATCCATATACCAGGAGCGATATGTGTAGGTCACATGTAGTTCAATATTTTTTACAACTATAACCGACCTGGTATCGACTTACAAAGTAGATCAGTTGAACTAAGGTTCACTCGTGATTCTAAAAATGGTCGATAGAAGGCGTTAAATCGGATATGACGATATCTGAAATATTCACTTATCGGATTATGGTATTCTGGATGTCCAGCGGTTCTGGAAGAACACAGTGATGCAAACTGGACATTGGACTTGAAAAACACCAAAGCCACAAGTGAATGTATATGGTGTGTATTGTAAAAACTTCTAAGCAAATTTGCATCGGCCGATTCATGATGAAATCGGAGTTTATCGCTTTAAACAAATCATGATAAGAAGTTGATAACTTCACGACTCCTTAGAGGACGTCACTTACTGGGAGAAACCCGTGTCATCGGCAGTTATACACTGTGGCTAGCCGATCAGCTTCAGGAAGGTCACAGATGACGGCATCTGGACATATCTGTTGGAGACATAAGACCGTATGGCAGTTGATCACCACGGGTATTATTCCCGTTGATTACATCAAAGGATAATATAGCAGACCCTTTCACTAAGGGACTACCCGAAGATCAAGAATTCTGCTTGTCTAGGGGAATGGGCTTAAAACCCAAACAATACGAACCTTTGCTGTGGTAACCCAACCATGCTGACTGGAGATCCCAATAATTTGGTTCAATGGGAAAACTAAGCTGCAAAAGGTTCAGTGGAGCGCTTCGGTGGAAGCAAGAGCACTTCGGATGATGATTTCTGTAAGGAAACATGAATTCAAAGTTGTTTTCGCGATAGACATTAAGGTGTTGCCTGCATGGTGGGTAAAGGTTAAGTTTCCAAACTTTTAACGATCCTCAAACGGTTGAGGTTAAGGTTGGGGAAACTTTTAATAATTTCTAACACTTGTGAAGTGGGGTATAGCAGGATACCTTGTAGGAGATCACCTATTTAAGTGCGAGGACAGGTCGTCTCAAATGAACGCACTTAAGAATCCAAGTGTGTCCACGGCCACAACGGACAGAACAATAAGAATGAAAACGAATAAGGGGAGTTATTATGATGGTATCATTGTCTTGGCTTACACTAAACACTGATGGTTCAAGACATCACATTCACCACGCAGTAAGTAAGTCCGGTGGTATTCAACTAGGGAAGGTTCAAAGCAGAAGCTACCTCTCCTGATTTAATATTTTTTCGCTGAAAGATTGCTGAAGTTTGGCACCCTGTGTGCACCAATTTTCTTTCAAGAGGGGATTGTAGGAAATTTGCCTTTGATGGGGGTTGTATCCACCCATCTTTAATGACTTAAACACTCGGGTTCCGCAAGTTAGAGTCTTTGGTTCTTCACACGTGCATAATCTACTAAGTGAGTAGATGACCGTAGGACCAAGGATCGTCAAATTTCTTTAAGAAATGAAAGATATATTGGTCAACTAAGTAAGGTGTTTGAGGCATGAAAATATGGTGTGGGACAAATCTACCACATCGGTGGAAAAATGAAGAATTGTTCTTTTTATAAGCCTCAAAATTGGATAAGGGTTTGGGACCCTAAGGGGTAACCCATGTGTTTGAAGGAGGGAGGACCTACATATGCTTGGGTTCAAGGCTAGCCCCACACGCGCGCCGCCGCCGTCCTCCCGTCCCGTCCGATCCAGACTCGGGTCGTGGGCTGCGGGAAGATAAAATTGGGAAGAGGCTCACTGCGGAAGGCAGAAAGTTTCTGCCTCTTGGGCTGGTTTTGGAGCTTTGAATCTCCATTACTTGGCACTTGAATTCAGCCATTATTTGGCTTATTGTAACCCCTCAATAAGTGTCATTACATGGCTATTGAAAGTCATTAGTTGGCTAGTTGAGAGGTCATCCTCCTAAACACTATATATATTGAGACCTTACTCTTCTTTGAGGGCAGCAGAAAGATAAGAGAGCAGACAGAAAGAGACAGATACACAAGTTAACAACACCACAAAGAGATCAGATTTTTCTAATAGCAATCCTTCTCTTAGCAATCTTCTTTATTCGTGTTCTTCGCTGGGATCATTTGTGTAGGCTTTGCACATTTGATGGTTTGTTGTTTTATCTTAGGAGACTATTGCCACACTTCTATAAAAGCATATATATACGGGGGAAATCTTGTCTTAAAGACGGAGAGTCATCTCTCGACTCGGCCGGTGGTGTTGTGATTATCTAATTGGTTGCTAAGTGTTTCATGTGTGAAATTAAATCTCAAGGACTCTAACCGTTCGGATTCTCAGCGGTTCGACAAGACACAAGTGTAGCAGTTCATGTTCTTGTATTTCTGAATACAATATCCAGATTTGAAGCTCTGGTTCAAAGATTAAAAGATTGACAACTTGTTGTTGTAATCTTTATTGCTTACCCTTTCGAAGCACTTGTAATAGTTATCTACTATTCCCGTACTGCTTAAATTCCAACAGATATCGCCGTACATCTTTTATAATATTGACCTTAAAAATGTATACCTATTCTATTTGGAACATCTTGGTAATATAACCGGGATGTCTTCCTACATAAATGGATCATTGGTTTACTTTATTTGCGCTATTTTATATTTTAATTGGCACAGAACGTACGATTTTATTTTACCTAAAAAACTAAAGGTTGTTATAAATACATTGTATTATAAACTGGTTCTCGGATGCCCCGGTATGAATCTAAATTGATTCTCAGAAATAGACCCGTCTCTTCTCACCCTCATCTCTACGATCCTCTCCCAAACTTTTATAGTGTGGTTTAACAGTTTGATACCCATATATTTGTTGCAACTATGGATAAATTAAGATTGTACCAAGGCATGATATTCCTCCATCATCACGTTGATGATGAGGGCTTGAAATTAGAATATCTAATTGTTAAAGTTCCTCTTATGTTGTGGAATAATTTGAAAGATAGATATGACCACTTGAAGATGGTCATTCTTCCACAAACACATTTTGATTAGATCCATTTGAGGCTACAAGATTTTAAATTTATCTGTGAGTATAATTCTTCAATGTTCAGAATTATATCTCAGTTGATATTATATATTGAAAATATCAATAATAATGATATGTTAGAGGAAACTTTCACCACTTTTCATGACTGACTGTGCTCCGACAATGCAATAGAGAGATGGGGTTCAAGAAATATTCTGAACTAACTTCTTGTAGTCGAACAAAATAATGATATATTAATGAAAATCATGAAAGCTGATCTACTAGTTGTAGTCAATTCTCTGAAGTGAGTGAGACGAACTTCCGCCATGTTAAACGTGAAAAAAATTGTGTCCCCAATCCTCATCATAGCCCTATAGTTTTCATGACTATGATCGAGGGAAAAACTCTAATCATGATGATCGTCTTACACCAAATAATATCCTTCAAAAGAAGGATGAAAAGCATGAAGCGAGGCAAAGGAGAAATCCATAAAATAAATGCCACAGCTTTGGTGAAAAAAGGACATTGGGCACGTGCTTGTCGTACGTCAAGGCACCTGGTTGAGCTTTATCAGGCCTTTCTAAAGAAGGTAGAAAAAATATTGAAACAAATTTTATTTTTGAAGATAATGATGACTTTATGCATTTGAATGTAGTTATTACTTTGCACTCGAAGAAGTAGATCCTTTAATTAGTGATGAATCTATAGATACTTAAATTCTTTAAATTCTTGTTATTTATATTAGCTAGTATAATCATGTTAATACATAAAACTAATTCATATTTTATTTTTCTAATCTTGGTTGTACGGTTATGAGTCTTGTAAATAAAGTACAACTCATGTTTTGATAATGCTATTTACTACAATGTTCATTTTGAAGAAAATATGAAAGTTCCTCAAATTTTCTTTGGACCAATGACCAGTTGTAAAGATATTTGTGTGATTGATAGTGAAGCAACGCATGTCATATTCAAAGATGTTAAATACGTTTCTCACTTTCTTAAGAAAAAATTAAATGTAACTATAATTTCTGATAATTCGAAATTGATCGAAGTCTCTGGAAGAGCTACTATATTTCTGCCTAAGGGGATGAAACTTATTATAGAATAAGTGCCCGACAAACTTATTGAGTTTCAAAGATATCCGTCAGAATGGGTATCATGTTGAGACATTAAATGAATTGAATGTTGAATATCTTAGTATTACTAAGAACGTCTTCAGCTAGAAAAATATTTTAGAGAAACTACCAACTTTATCCTATAGTGTGTATTATGAAAAATTTAGTACAATTGAAGAACACTCTATCGTAAGTCAGAAGTTCACCGATTCTATCAATAATGATGAGACAAATTATTGAAAATTCAAATGGACATCCACTTAAAAATCTGGAGATTCTTGAAAGTGGTGAATTTTTATGTGCTGCTTGTTGCCAAGGCAAACTGATAACAAGAACATCGCCAATGAAAGTTGGCATTGAATCTCCTGTCTTTATGGAGAGTATACATGGGAATATATGTACACCACTCACTCACCTTGTGGGTCATCTAGATAGTTTATAGTCCTAATAGACGCATATTCAAGATTGTCTCATGCGTGCCTCTTGTCGCCTAACAACTTGACATTTGTGAAATTATTGGCACAAAACAATGCATTTAAGGGCACAATTTCAAGATTATCCCATTAAGACTATACGCCTCGATAATGTTGGAAAATTTACAATTATTTGATTGATCTAAGTTCATGCAATTAATATTTTGGTCAATCATTGAATAAAATCAACTGAAAGGGAAATCATTTCGCCCTTTTTTATTTAATTACACGTACAATGCCAGTCTCCAATCCAAAACTCCATGGAACAATCGTCATAACACTTAGTCGATTACCGTGAACAATTCCTTCGAGCGGATTAACCAATACCACCCCATCTGATCAATAATGCCACCATAATCTACAGTGGCTCGAATAATCTTGCCACTTCGAATACAAATCCTTTATTTTGCCCGAAGTTATACCTTACTCCTCCCGGTTCTCGATCAATTATACATTTATCTTAATTCTCACATTTCTCAATTCCATTCAAATCACATTCACTGATATCGATCGATCATCACTCAAACCCGCTCAAATTATACTGCAATATCCTAATTCCCGTAAAAATAGTCGAGCCGATCCTGGAGATAGTAGTATACCATCATTGATCCTATTAATCAACACCTCCATTGAGTGTCTTATATGATGCTTGCCTGCGAAGAACCAACCCTTACCTTATTTTGCCAAACCAAAACACATCCAACTATCCGTGCAAGTTTTCCTGTCCTTCGGTCAACTCCAAAGTTATTATACCAGTAATTATAGAAATCCTCAATTATTAACCTTTACATACCATGCCCACAAATCTTAGCCAAGAACTATAGGCAACACCCTGTAATTCCTTAAATAGAACTCCACACTTGTCCAGCGCTAAAATCATTCCTATTAGTCGATCACTGGCTCCCATTAGCCTAACATGTATTCCAACGTACCAACTCATATATGATTCTTTACATTCACTCTATGCTAACAACTGCAAAATGACCCACAAATAAACAACTTCACGGTTTCAACAGCCCCCTTTTATCACTAACCTCGAAATGCCAAGCGACCCAATGAACATACTCTTTAATTGAAGGAACATGACTATGCATTTCCTTAAGCTGCACTCGTCACAAGTAGGCCTTTCTAGTGGGCCGGGTCGGCCCGATCCCTCATTAAAAAAACAAATTATCGGTGTCGGGGTTCAAACTCGGAACATGGCCTGGGATCGTCCCGCCCATCCCGATCCCAACCCGCCCCATCCCGACCCTATCCCGTCCCATCCCGCCCACGCCAGCCCCCCTCCTCTTTTGCAGAAATAACCTTTGCAACAACGGCCAAATTTTGATTTTTGTCGTTGTGCAACGGTTATAACGGCCATTTTTGCCCCTACCCCCTTAATATTTATTTTTAACCCATATGTTAATATATTTATACTTTAACCCTATTTCTCAACTATAAATACCTGATTTTCCTCTTCATTTTTCTCACAAATCTTCGTACCATCTCTCTAATCTAATATCACAATTTATCTCTCTACAATTCTACCAATCTTCCTACTATTAAGTATTATATCAAAGTTAAAAAATTGGGAGTGAAGTTGGCAACTAGCTTGAGGATCATCCATTGAGCAAAGTTTTAATTTTCAACCTCGATTACACGTCAACGTTACGTCGGCGTTTGGTACCTTCATTCCTTTTTTAAATTATTATTGTTACTTTTATTTTAATTATCGCACTTAATTTCATTATCTTTAATTATTTATTTGCATAATTAAAAATTGAAGGATTAAGAGGTATGTTTAAGGGTAAGGGTAAGTCTAGTAGGGTTAACAAGGGCAGAGGTACTCCTTCTAGTAATCCTATTCCTAGTCCCGATGATTTCATTGATTTCACTCATATAGATGAAACTATTTTTTTAATTATATACCATTAGATGATGAGGTAGATGAACCAAACTTTAATTTAGATGAACTACTAGATGACACACCCATTAGTGCACATCAACATCAGGCTCAGAATTGAAACTAAAATGACAACTATTCTCCCTAGTATGAGTCGAGGCCCCACACAACGAAAATTAAAATCAGGTGCATGACATTTTTTTGATAGGAACCAAGAGAATCAACTAGCTAGATGTAAAATTTGTAAAGGATGGCCAAAAACTTTTTGAAAGCATTCTTAAAAAAAATACAATTTGCTATAAAATTTATTTTTAAAGGTAATAAAATAAAAAGACGCAAAGAATATAAAAAAATTGTCATGATTGTGGATTACCTTATAGAAAAATTCCACAAGAAGTTTTGACTATGTGGAATTCGTTGTATGAGCAACTACTTGTTGCTTACGATTATAGACAACCTATAACTTTATTATTTAACACCCATAATAAAAATCCTAGGGATATGCATGTAGATAATGATTGGGAAAATATTTTAGAACTTAATGGATTTTTAGAGAATTTTTTTCAAGCTACTAAATAATTTTTTGGTATTTATTATCCTACTATTTAAAATATGTTATTTTATATAGCTCTAATATTTTTGTTACTTAATGAATATATGCAAAAACCAATTTATAAGGCATCTATTGAAAAAATGTTTAAATTTTTTTTTTCCTATTCCCACTATTTATATTATTGGTGTAGTATTAAATCCTACTATTAAAGTAGACGGTTGTAAAGCACTAATAGAAATGATTTATGATTGTATAGAAGTACTACCAATAGACCCAACTGAAGAACCAACTCACAAACCAACTAAAGAAGAAGTTACGTCTAGCATACACACTGAATGCAAACAAGTATATACGTATTACCAACAACAAAGTGTAAATAATCAACCAGCTTCTGTACCATCTTCTACTACTTCGCTGCAACCTTATAAAAAATATGCGGTTTCTGCTGCTAGTATTCAAGGCCTTAGAAATAAAACGTTAGGTGGTTCAACTTCTTCACAAGTTAGCGAGTTTGATGTTTATGTTTTGCAGGGTGTTGTACCTTATGAATTAATTGTCAATGATGAAAGACATGAAGACTTGTTGAAATATTGGAGGCAGAATAAGAATACATTTTCGACACTAGCAAAGATGGCCCAAGATGTTTTGAATATTCAAGTGTCATCAACAGCGTCTGAAAGCCCTTTTTCTGCTGGAAGATTTCAAATAGGAGTGCACAGACATTCATTAGCAGGAGACGCATTGGAGATTGCAGTTCTTTTCAGAGATTGGATTCGAGTGGAGCGTAGAAGGTGCGGTCAACCGGAGATCAACGAAGAAGAAGACAACAACTACAACAAAATCTTGTCCGAGGGAACATGAAGCGACGTCGAACAATTTGACTGACAAATTCCAATTCCAACCGAAGATCCTCAAGACATTGTGAGGAAATTAGAAAAAGTATGGTTAACTATGTAATTTTTTAATTGCAATTTTACTATGTGATTTGCAACTTTGGAACAATACAACAAAGTTGCAATTTTGAAATTGTATTACCAAAAAATCATATTTCTATTAAATAATATAAGAGGCACAAAAATAGCCTTGAGATGTTTTTATTACATTGTCTTGTTCAATTATTTAAGTGTTTATATATATTATTTTTTAAAATTAAGTGGCAAAAAAAGGTCAAAACCCGACCCCGACGCGACCCGTCCCCCCAAATCTCGGCCCTCTACTGGCGGGATGTTGGACTGGACGGGACCTATTCCCGTCCCGCCTATCCCGGGCTGCCGAAACTCGAGTCCCGACCCTCTCCCTATCCCGCCGGGACCCGCCCCATTGGACAGCCCTAGTCAGAAGTAACTGTTACACCCCGTAGTTTCACATCTCATTGTGACGTTAATGGATATCGAAATCTCGAGAAGAGATATGATCATACAGAAGAATAATGGAGTTTACAACTTGGTTATGAAGGTACCAGAGTGTTTGGGAGTTAAATGGATCAAATGAAGTAAGTTTTGACGAAAATAGGAACTGGGCAACTTGATGGGACAAATGACGGAACATCAAATACTTTTATTGACCATCAAATACCCAGCATGAGCCATCATTTTTTCAGGAAGTTTGACGGGGAAGATTGATGGACCTTCAGAAGTTTGATAGTCCATCGAGTGTACCATCGAAGTACGGCGGTGGAGAAATTTTATCGGGTTTAAAATAGGGTTTCATGATTGGAACTTTATTTTTCACCCAAAACCAGATTATAACACTCTTTAAATCCTCTCTAGTGGTTCCATAACATTCAAGATCAATCCTAACGTAAATCACATAAGATTAGCGTGATAATACCCACGGTAATCGTATAAATCATCATCCCCATGGAGAGGGGGGTTTTAAAATCGTAGAATTTGGGGTAACTTGCTGTTTCACGAAGGTTTGGTTGCATTGAGGTAAACTTCATCCTCCTGTATCTATATATGTGATTAATTGATGATTTGGAATAAGTTTTGAAAGGATTCTCGTAACCGAAACCCGTAAACTTATGAAGTTAAGATATGTTGAGTTGTGGACTGTTTTGGCTGTAATTGTAAGTTGATATTGATTAATATATTGGTTGTTGATGTTGTAAACCTAAGAGGTATGTTTCGGAGAATCGTGAGGTAAAATTATGTGAATACCCTTTTATTAAAAAGTGTAAGAACCTTTTATGTTAAGATGATTGCTAAGATGCCTAAGTGAAGTTTCCTTATTGAATATGGATTAGATATTGATATTGACCCTTTGTTTGTTATATATAATCGATCATGAATAGTACGAGATCTTATATCACGACGTATAGCTTCGTGGATAAGGTATGTAAGGCTATTCCTTTCTTTAAGAAGCATGAAATCTATAGGATTATCGATTTCGAAAAGAAACATTAAGAATTCCATTCTATTGTCTATCGAAGTTTCATATTGAGAAGTACTCATTGTTATTCCAGTTCTTACGATCCTTGTTGTTGGTTATTGGTCGTATCATAAGTCTTCGAAAGGAAGCTTCTAAAATATAGTCATCAAGTCGACCAAAGAATCGTTCTAAGAATAGAGTCAAAGAGTTTATATGTCTCTAAGAGAACCAAAGAGCCATTGTTATCATATTATGTTGTTCACGCCCCGAGTCCGCTTTGGTATTGATATAATGCATACAATCATGATCATATAGAGGATCGGATTGCACGTTTCACAACAACACAAATAGAGTATTAGGTTGCACGTTCTGTAATATATACTTATAGAGGATCGGGTTGCACATTCCGCAACTTAAACATTTATTGGATCGAGTTGTATGTTTCGCAATATTACATATGATGAATTGGGTTGCTTATTCCGCAACACATACATAAGCGAGGGTGCATATTTATATATACACCCAGAATCAAGGACATGCTATACCTCTCACAATAAGACAAGGATAAGTTATACAGTAAAAAGCCTACCCATACATGTTATATTAAGTTTCAGAGTTTCATTATTCGCCCCATGTGGCTCAAATTGCTTATGTTCTCCCTTACAACTATTCATTTCACATTACTTATATGTTTTTTCTTATAGCTTATAGATTCATATTGTTATTCATGCTTTACATACTTAATACATTATTTCGTACTGATATCCCTTATACCGGGTGCGCTGTATGTTCATGCCGCATGTTCTGATAGAGACTCTGTCATGCCACCTCAGTAGGAGTTGTCGAGCCCAGCCGTTAGTAAGTAAGATTTATCTTCCCGGAGCTTCCTTGTCTTATATGGAGTATTTTGCAGAGTTATGTATAGTATGGATAGGTCAGTGCCCTGTCCCGACCACATGTCAATTCAGTTACTTGTAGAGGCTCACAAACTTATTTTGGTATGTATAGTATGGGTGTATAACCTTGTCGACTAAGTTAGCATTTGTAAAACCAATTGTGACTTTGTAGGTCCCATTGTATATATGTGTGTTGGGTTAATCCCTCTTAGCTAGAGTTCTTGTTGTGATATATCTCAGTATGACCTTGTCGTCTGAATGTTTTATTTTTACAGGAGACTGGTCATCAGAGTGGTACGCTCGGGCTAGCAGGGCATTGGGTGCTGGACACACACCTGAGTTTGGGATGTGACAAACTTGGTATCAGAGCAGGTCAGTCCTAGAAAGTCTATGACCTATGTCTAGTACAGTCTTATTTATGGGTGTGTTGTACACCACACTTATAAACAAGAGGTTGTGGGGCATTTAGGGATCGTTGTTATTCTTTCACTTCCTAGATCGTGCTGTAGAGATGAGTTATATGTCTATGAGTCTAATTCATGTTTTAATTCCTTTTTCAATAATCATACCAGTTACTATAAGAGCTACTACTAGTAATCGAGCTAGTGCTAATAGGGGTAAAGGTACCAGTAATGCCCCGCCCTACCAAATTGATAGTGTTGAGGCTTAGGGAGAGTCACACTCCCACGTATCACCAGTTACACCCCCTTAGGAGGAGATTAGAGGAGATGTTGTACCTTCAGCTCCTAAGGACACAATTACTCCAGTCCCACAGATTTTGGTCCCTCCAGTTCCTCCACCTGAGTCTTCTGAACAAGGAGTGGCAAATGTCGTATAGTTATTGACTCAGATAGTAGCTAATCAGCAGTGTCAGATAAGGACTTCTACATGATCTGAGTCTTTTAATGGTGTTGGAAGTTCTAGGACTTGAGAATTTCTCGAGTTGAGTCTGCAAGCATTCACTGAAATTGATCAAAATATGGACCCCCAAGACTATATTAATCAGATGTTGCGGGTATTGCGAGTGATGCATGCTTCGGAAATAGAGGCAGTAGAGTTGGCCTCTTTCTGGCTACTTGATGTGGTTGTTCTATGGTATGAGGCCTAGGAGCGGTCCTAAGGGCCAGATGCACCCTCAGTTGTATGAGAGGAGTTTACAGAAGCCTTTTTGGACCACTACTTTCCTTTAGAAGTATGAGATTCCAAAGTTGAGCAATTATTAAACCTCAAGTAGAGGGGTAAGAGTGTAAATGAATATAGTTTGCAGTTTGACACGCTGGCTAGATATGCCCTTAATATCATGGATACCACGAGAGCTAGAATTCACTGGTTTGTCGCCGACTCGGATCCGCACTTGATTGGAGAATGTACTACAACCTCGTTGAATAGAGATATGGATATTGCTAGAATCCAGGCATATGCTCAGGGTGTTGAAGATCGCAAATGGAACCTTCGAGAGGATAAGAGTATAGAAAGAGATTTGACCAAGAGGGTTAGGTCAATTGGGTCGTTCGGAGAAGCATCGAGTAGCTCCAGGAAATAATTGCCTAGATGTTTGCCTCAGTTTACTAATAGTGCTCCGTCTCAGTTTCAAGGTCCTATATGATAGGCGTACTCAGTTTGGTCGGGGCAAAGTTTGAGAGCTCAAGTTTTCAAGAGCAAAGGAGATAGAGCTAGATGAAACCATATTTGCCACCTTGTGGCTAGTGTGGTAAAAGGCATCCGAGATAGTGTCATCAGGGTGCCGATATGTGTTATACGTGCAGTGAACCTGGTCATTACATGTGCCAATGTCCAAATATAGGAAGAGATATTGCAGCCCTGCCGATAGGATCAATGCCATCATCTTCCTCAAGTGTACGTCTATAGAGTGGTGGACCCCAAACCTCATAACATAGAGGCAGATGATGATGATGAGCCTCTAGTTCGAGCAGTGCTCAGAACCGCATCTATGTTTTATCCAGTCATCTGGATTTGGAGTTATCTCCAGATTTCATCACAAGTATACTATCCGTCTTCACCTATGATGTTTATGCATTGTTAGATCCATGCTCCAATTTATCCTATGTTACGCCCTTTGTTAAAAGCAAATTTAGGTTTGAATCAGAGTTATTATCTAAGCCATATGAAGTGGCTACACCGGTTGGTGAGATGATTATAGCAAGATGAATTTACAGGAATTATATCGTAAAGGTTTGAAATCACCCTACCTTGGCTGATTTAGTCGAGTTACCTATGGTAGAGTTTGATTTTATTATAGGCATGGACTGGTTAGCCTTTTGTTGCGCAAATATCGACTGTCAAACTAAAATAGTCAAGTTTAGTTTTCCAGCTGAACCAACCCTTGAATGGCAAAGCAATACAGTTATGCCTAAGGGCAGGTTTATTTCCTACCTTAAGGCAAGAAAGATAATTTCCAAAGGCTATATATATATATCATTTGGTTCGAGTTAGGGACGTAGATATAGAACCCCCAACCCTTCAGTCTGTTCCAGTAGTCAATGAATTTCCTGTTGTATTTCCGAATAAGATTCCGGGTATCCCTCTAGAGTGGTAAATTGAGTTCACTATTGATGTACTTACAGATACACAGCTAATATCTATCCCTCCTTATCGTATGTCTCTAGATGAGCTGAGGGAGTTGAAAGACCAGTTGAAAGATTTACTTGAAAAAAGGTTTCATCAGACCTAGCACTTCGCCATGGGGTGCACCAGTATTGTTTATTCGTAAGTAAGATGGTTTCTTAAGGATGTGTATTGATTATAGGCAACTAAATAAAGTCACCATCAAGAAAAAATATCTACTTCCAAGAATCAATGATTTAATCGACCATTTACAAGGCGCTAAGTATTTCTCAAAGATTGACTTAAGGTCAGGATACCACCAGTTGAGGGTAAAGGAGAAGGATATTCCAAAAATAGTCTTTCGAACTAGGTATGGTCATTTTGAGTTTCGAGTGATGTCTTTTGGACTCACTAATGCGCAAACAACCTTTATGGACCTAATGAATCGATTCTTCAAGCCATTCTTGGATATCTTTGTGATCTTGTTTATTGATGATATTTTGGTATCCTAACGGATTGAGGCAGATCATGTTGATCATCTCCGAACGGTGTTACAGACGCTCTAAAACTGTAAGTTGTACATCAAATTTTCTAAATGTGAGTTTTGGTTAAACTCTATTGCCTTTTTAGGCCATATTGTCTCCTCGTAAGGTATTAAGGTGGACAATCAGAAGATTGAGGCCGTAAGGAATTGGTCGAGGCCTACGACTCCTATCGAAGTACGTAACTTTTTGGGTCTGGCAAGATATTATCGGAGATTCATGGAAGGTTTTTCTTCTATCTCTGCATCTATGACCAAGCTCACTCACAAGGCACTAAGTTTAGCTTTCAAGAACTAAAGGACAAATTGGCATCCGCACCTGTGTTAGCTCTTCCCGAAGGTACCGATGGGTATGTGGTTTATTTTGATGCCTCCAGAGTTGGCCTAGGATGTGTTCTAATGCAGCATGGGAAGGTTATAACATACTCTTCAAGACAATTAAAGGAACATGAGGTAAATTATGTGACTCACGATCTCGAGTTGGTAGCGGTAATCTTTTCCCTAAAAATGTGGCATCATTATTTATATGGAGTCCACGTTGAAATAATCCAGGACCATAAAATCCTACATTATGTATTTCGTCAAAATGAGCTGAATTTAAGGCAAATAAGGTGGCTGGAATTATTAAAAGACTACGACGTAGATATTTTACACCATCCCAAAAGGCAAATGTCGTAGCTAATGCTTTAAGTCGCAAGTCTATAGGAAGTTTGGATGGTATTGAAGCTAACAAGATGGAAATGACCAAAGAACTACATCACTTAGCCAGTTTAAATGTGTGACTCTTGAACACAGATAATGGGGGCACGGTAGTGCAGAATATCTCACAGTCGTCATTAATAGCGGAGGTGAAGGCAAAACAGTTTGAGGACCCCGAGTTGGTCCAAATGAAAGAAGGAATTCCTCTACGGAAGAAGCCGATATTAGAACTTACGAAAGACGGAGTCCTTAGATATCAGGGCCATTGTACCAAATGTTGGAGGACTCCAAAAGAAAATTATGGCAAAAATCCACTAGTCCAGATATTTCATTCATCCTATATCAACGAAAATGTATCATGACCTTCGACAGGTTTATTGTTAGAATGGCATGAAGAAAGATATCGCAATATTTGTGGCTTAATGCCCAATTGTCAGCAAGTTAAGATCCAGCATAAAAAACCTGGAGGTATGCTATAGCAAATTAAAATCCCTACTTGGAAGTGCAAAATGATTAATATGGATTTCATTACGGTTTACTCCATTCTGATCGGAAGTTTGATTCCATTTTGGTTATCGACGACAGTCTTACGAAGTCAGCCCATTTCCTACCCGTTCGTACTACCTTTTTAGCAAAGGATTACGCTAAGTTATATATTAAGAAAATAATTCGATTGCATGGTGTTCTAATCTCCATCATATCCGACAGAGGTTGTTAGTTTATGTCTCACTTTTGGAAGTCATTTCAGAAAGGTCTAGGCACCCAAGTGAACCTTAGTACAACTTTTCACCCACAGATTGATAGGCAAGCTGAGTGCACGATCCAGATGCTCAAGGACATGCTACGAGATTGTGTATTGCATTTCAAAGGTAGTTAGGACGATCATTTACCCCTCATCGAGTTTTCTTACAATAACAACTAGTATTTCAACATCAAGATGGCCCATATGAGGCATTGTATGGGTGGAAGTGTAGATCCCCGGTTTATTGTTTGAAGTGGGCGAAGCAAGTTATTAGGCCTTGATTTAATCCAGCAAGCAGTAGAGAAGGTGAAGCTGATCTAAGAGCGCTTATTGACTAGCTAGAGTTGACAGAAACTATATTCAGATGTCTGACGCCACGACTTAGAATTTGTAATTGACGATTGGGTGTTCTTAAAGGTTTCTCCTATGAAAGGAGTTATGATATTTGGCAAGAAAGGAAAACTTAGCCCTAGATACGTCGGACCATACAAGATCATCTGCAGGATAGGCCGAGTGGCTTATGAGCTTGAGTTACCCTCAGAGTTGGAAGCAGTTCACCCAATATTCCATGTGCCGATGTTTCGTAAGTGTGTATGAGATCCCTCATGTATTACTCTCGTAGAGGATGTACAGATCATCGAGAATCTAACTTATGAAGAGACTCTAGTAGTTGTTCTAGATAACCAAGTTTGAAAGCTGAGAACTAAAGAAGTTGCCTTCGTTAAATTGCTATAGAGGAATAATAATACATAAGAGATTACTTGGGAGGCCAAAGAAGATATGAAATCGAAATACCCTACCTATTTCAGTCTTCAAGTTTACACCGATATTCATGCGATATGATTCTCTCATTTCAATTCTATTTTACAATTCTAAGTCCTACGTCTTATTTAGCTACTAATGTTGAGGCAGAGGTGACCGATGCAGCTCAGAATACGGCAGCGAAAAGTTAAGGTGAGTTATGGCTAACCCTCTTGATTCTTGCATTTATAGATGGTCGTGTGAGGCCAAGTTGATCATATCTTGTGATTATATCTCCATGTGTGGCGTTGGATATATATTTGGGTTATTTATCAGGTTTTGTTTCATCAACAACTACTGAATATTTACATTATATAAGGGTCTTATTTATAGTAGTACATGGACCTTTCTAGAAGACAAACTAAGGGACATAAACTACATTAACAATATTGACCTAGTGAGAACAAATGGGAACAAGTTTGGGTTAACTTGGTGACAAGGGTGTTCTCAGCCTAAATGGGAACAATAGGAAGGGTTTTGGTTTTACTTGGGGACAAATGATGAATTCAATCTTTCACACACCCTTTGTGGATCCATGAAGAAGAATGCATGAACTTGACTCTTCATAAATCTCATCTTCTTGGCATATGTTGGAAGCTTCCACTCCGATGGGAAAGAGTAAATATGATTTTCAATACTTTTCTTATGTTCAACCAACAAATTAAGTTGAGGTACCAACGTATATTCTCTCTTCTTTCATTTCGACCCTGATCTATGAGATTAGGAATCCCTCATAGATAGATTCATCAGTAGCTTAGAAACTAGAAACTGGATGAGGCGAAGTCAATCTAATCTCAGCCTCACCCATTCCATTACGACATTCTCTTCTTGATCACCGGATATTGATAGAAAAATAGTCACAGCAAAAGAAAGACGAAGGGGGAGCATGCGACAAGGGTTCCAAACCTAGGCTTAATACCCCAATGAGCACAGTCAGAAGAGAAGCCTGGATCTAAAAGCAACTACCAGAACTTATTATGGTTGGAATCTAGGATAGGCAAAATGATATATATGTCGTCTAGTTAGATCGCTTATGTTACACCCTTTAAATTCATCTACTTCACAATTGTGTAGGATTTTAAACATAGAAAAAAGGTTGAAATGGACATATATGAATAAAAAAAACAAGAGGCATCGGGCAAGAGTGGAGATCTTAACCTCGAAAAGGGATAAGCGAAAGACAACAGGGAACACCTGCCAATAGGATCCTTGAAGAATACCTCTTGTTATATGAAGTTGTGACAACTTATTATTGGTATTGTTGTTTGAGATTAAGAGTGAATATTGGTGTTGAATCATATTGGTAAAGTTGTGAAGTTGAAGAAAAGGAGTTAGAGAAGATGATGGTGTCAATTTGAATAAGAATTTATGATAGTGTAACTCTAGAACTTCATGTACACAAGTTGTTCGATGAATTTCCTAAATGAAATCTCTTATTCAATATGAGTTGGATATTAATATGAACCCCTTGTTTAATGTAGATACTCTTCCACAATACGTGAGAGGCTCCACGGGACGTAACTAGCTTCATCAGCAAGGTATGTTAAGGCTCACTCATTTTCTTGGCATGTTTGTTGAAGTATCGATGTACGATGAGACATCCGCTAAGAGATATGTCATTCTTTAATCATGAAAGGATCACATGGTCCTGTTTGTGTCTCGTTGGTTTTCTGAAAGGTAGAAATGTTATGTCTTGACCTATTAAAGTTCATATGAAAGGAATGAAAAAATTACAGCCTTTGTTGGTGTCATGAAGGTTAGGTTTAAAGTAGCCTACCCTGTTGGCTCTTATGAAAAAAGTAGAAATGGAATGGTAGGTTGTAATCATAATGATAGTCGGAAGTATGAGACCTTACTCGTGATGGATTAGAGGCTCGGTCCTATGGATCTTAAGGTGAACGTATTCAGGTAAAAAGGATTTTCGTAGCCTTAAGATTAAGTGAGAATCGCTAATGATAGACCCCAAGCTCTAGTTAAGAAAGTAACAATATTTCGAATTGTGATAATTCATAAAAGGCTAGTATAGATCTTCATGTATGTATATACGTATGGAATACTAGTAGGGGCATGGACATAATAGTATGACTTACCACTGAGTTACGGCCAGTTAGGTAGACATTTACATACCACCAGGTTATGGCTGGTCGGGCAGACATGTATTCATCATCGAGCGATGGCTTGCTGGACAAATATGTGTTATACCATCGAGCGATGTCCGGTTGGGCAGATGAGCATTACCACTGCAGTTGGGAATGATAATACTGAGTCTCGTAAATGGGTCGGGTACGACCAAGTCATTTCTTAGGGCTGGGTACGCTATGATATTGACATGTTTTGGCATATATGTATCCACCATCGGGCTATAACCGGATGGGCAATCATACAGTTACCACCAGTTGGGTAGTTATATATCGTTAGATACCACTAGCTGGGCAGTCTCATTGTTTACCACTAATTAGTCAGGCATCTAGATAGGGATATACGATAAGCGAGATCTTGGTATTGGTTGTAGCTTTAGCGGTATTTCAGAGACTCAAGTTAACTCGAACCTCCTTTCTTGCTTTTGATTATGCACTATTATATTTTATTTTTACGTTACATACTTAGTACACTATTCATACTAGTGTCCCTGGGGACACTGTGTTTCATGCCGCACGGGTTCAGGCAGGCGAGGAGAGGACCCGCTCTGGTAGATCATGTGCAGATATAAGTGTTTTATTGATGAGCTCCACTTTATTTTGGAGTATTGCAGAGTCGGGTCATGTATATACCTCTTTTGATATTTTGGGTATGTCGGGGGCCTTGTCCCGACTTATGTTTTTGTTATCTCGTAGAGGCTTTGTAGACAGGTTCCATATTGTACAACTTGATCGGTATGGCCTTGTCGGCCCTATTATGTATACATCTGCTAGGTTGGGATTTGTGCTTGCAGGATTTCATGTCATAAATGTCTCAGCTATTGTCCTGAGGCCTCATCGACATTGATAGTTGTATGTTTTTGTGATGATATCCAGGTGGTTCACTCGGGCCGTCCAGGCACCGGGTGCCGGCACACCCCCTGATGTTGGCGTGAGACAAACTTGGTAAAGAGCAGTTCTATCCTAGGGAATCTGCAAGGCTGTGTCCAGTAGAGTCTTATTTATGGATGTGTTGTGCACCACATTTATAAATAGACGATTCGTCTAGGATCATTCTATCTTATATGCGACATCATTTATTCGTATCAAACTAACTCATTATAATAAATATTCTCCATCACAATTAGAATTTGGTCATGAACCAAATATTGTTCATCTTCATATCTTTGATTGTGTTCTATATGTGGCGGTTGCACCACCACAGTGCAATAATATGAGCCTCCAAAGACGGTTAGGAATATATGTTGGTTTGAATTACCATATATTATTCTCTCATTGAGCCATTGAGGATATATTTATTCACTGCTAGATTTACGGATTGTCGGTTTAATAAAACGAATTTCCCACAATTAGGGAAAGATTAAAAGAAAATCAAAAGAGAAATTACGTGAATATTTTCACTTCTCTCCCATTTCCATCCACATTCCCCTATATGTGAAATGGAGGTCTAAAAGATCATCCATTTGCAAAAAATAGCAAATTAAATGTCAAATGCATTTACTGATTCGAAAAGGATAACTAAGTGGCATATTCCTACAGAGAATGTGCCTATCCGAATTGATGTTTCAAAAGGGCAATATACTAGTGTTATTTATTCTGAATCCTATAGAGTTTCAATTCGCATACAGGCATATGCTCAGGATTTGGAGAATTGAAAGCGGCAACAACAGGATACGGGCGACGAAAGTCAATCTAAGAGGGCTAGATCGGCCAGCCAAGCGGAGTATGATTGGAATAACCCTAGGCGTTCAGCTAGTCCTGCAATTAGTACCCCTTCTAGGGCCTAGGGGCCACAGTATGATCTATCTGCTTATTCAGTACCAGGTTAGATCTCCCGAGCTTCGGGCTTTCAATAGCAGAGAAGATTAGGGCAGATGACACCACCCCATCCGCCATGTGATCAATGTGGTAGGTCCCATTCTGGGCAATGTCATCAGGATTCTAATGTCTATTACACTTGTGGGGATCCCAGTCACTTATGCAAAATTATACGATGAGGAATAGAGGTAGGATGGCTCAGCCAACCGGATTAATAATGGCTTCATCGTCCTCAGGGCATCCGATAGAGAGTGGACCTCAGACAGTAGTCGATAGAGGCCGAGGTAGAGGTAGGGCATCTGGCCCCGGCAGTGGCTAACACTGTAACTATGCACTGATAGGGCGACATGATTAGGAGGGGCCTGACTTTGATGAAGGTATCCTTGTGATGTTCCCTTCCTTTTCTTATGTAGAGTAGGTATTGACCGATTCAAAATCTATCTTTATATATGATATCATGTATCTAAGACAAGAGTGAACCTTAAGTTATAAAATAGTCTTTAGACCATAACCTCACTTGTAGGTAAGTTGTGATGGTCGAGAACCCGAGGGTTAACATAGAAATGTGTTAGTACGGTACGATATAGACCAAGGAATCTTGTGGAAAGTTATGATACATTTTAGGATGGTATGGATAATGGTACAGTCATGGGAGGACAATATTGTTACGGGTGGTGTTACATAGTCTGTGTGCAGAGGAAGTTTTTGTTAAAAATCTTCGAAGGGAACCCGAATTTAAAGTCATCATGCTATGATATTTCAACATTCGAGGATGAATGTTCTTAAAGGGGGAAGGATGTTACACCTCGTAAATTCATATGTCAAGTATACCCTAAGGTAGGGAGCCTAAGATAAGGAAAAGAGTTCCGTTGAGAAGGTTAAGGAAGGATCGAGTTGAAACCCGGAGAAGTCATAAGAGTTTAAGAGTCGTTAAGCCTTTCGGGCTTGAAATCATTACGTTGAATGAGTCATTTCAAGACAATGTACGATGAAAGGATTTATGATGTCATATAAGAATTAGAAAGGCCTTGGGCCAAGGTTGGAAGTACATCTAAAAGATTTCTAGTTCTACTTGTTGTTTTGCGCATGTTTAAGAACATGGTTCATCGATTTGAGTTTTGATGACCCGCGACCTTTCTTAGGGTCATGTATGACTTATATGAGTATTATGAAGGTATACGGAATATTGAAAGTTAATAGGACCAAAGGAAGTACAAGTCGAGGAAGATTGATGAAATTTCGATGATACGTTGTGTCACATATGCAGTTCCACCTCGCAAATTAGGCAACGGATCAGAGCCATTTTTCAGCCCCCTCACTTCCACCATATGCGGTGGCATATGTAGCAGCATATGGCCATATTCCCCACATATGGGGTCGCATATGTGAGGTAGATGGGTGACTTTTTAAGCCCCAAAGTCGGCCAAATTCAATCCTAATTTCATTTTCGACCTCTTAAACCCTAGACACCTCTCAACCTCCAAAACCCTCTATACCATTGAAGAACACTCCAGCAAGTATTAAAGATGATTTCTCCTGCTAAGGATCAAGAACACCTCAAAATACTCGTTAACTAGCACGGCAAAGTTGCAGACTACTTTGAGATTGGGTTGAAGGTTGTTGTAGAGAGCTTCTTGACTGGTTAAGGTAAGGTTTCATCCCATCTGTGTGTTATTTAGCTCCTCCTGACTTGGTTTGGTTGATTGATGGGAGTAACTTAGGAATTCGAGGAGTTTGGTCAATAGGATCTTGGAAGAATACCTCTTGTTATCTGAAGTTGTGACAACTTATTATTGGTATTGTTGTTTGAGATTAAGAGTGAATATTGTTGTTGAATCATGTTGGTAAAGTTGTGAAGTTGAAGAAAATGAGTTAGGAAAGATGATGGTGTCAATTTGAATAAGAATCTATGATAGTATAACTCTAGAACTTCATGTACACAAGTTGTTCGATGAATTTCCTAAATGAAATCTCTTATTCGATATGAGTTGGATATTGATACAAATCCCTCGTTTAATGTAGATACTCATCCACAATACATGAGAGGCTCCGTGGGATGTAACTAGCTTCATCAGCAAGGTATGTTAAGTCTCACTCCTTATTTTATTGGTATGTTTGTTGAAGTATCGATTTATGATGAGATGTCTGCTAAGAGATAAGTCATTATTTACTCTTGAAAGGATCCCATGGTCCTATTTGTCTTTCGTTGGTCTTTCAAAAGTTATAAACGATATGTCTTGACATATTAAGTTCATATAAAAGGAATGGAAAGATTACAACCTTTGTTGGTGTCACGAAGGTTAGGGATAAAACATCCTACCCTGTTGGATCTTATAAAAAAGTAGAAATGAAATGGTAGGTTATCATCCTAATGATATTCGGAAGTATGGGACCTTGCTCATGATGGATTAGAGGCTTAGGCCTATGACTCTTAGGGTGAATGTATTCATGTAAAAAATATTCTTGTAGCCTTAAGATGAAGTGAGAATCGTTAATGATAGACCCCAAGCGCTAGTTACGAAGTAACAATTTTTCGAATTGCGATAATTCATAGAAGGCTAGTATAGCTCTTAATGTATGTATATACGTATGGAATACCAATAGGGGTATCGACATAATAGTATGACTTACCACTGAGCTATGGTCAGTTAGGAAGACAGTTATATACCATCGGGTTATGGCCGGTTGGGCAGACATGTATTCACCATCGAGCGATGACCGGCTAGAAAGATATGTGTTATACCACCAAGCGATGTCCGATTGGGCAGATGAGCATTGCCACTGCAGTTAGGCACGATAACACCGAGTCCCGTATATAGGTCGGGTATGATTGAGTCCCTCTTTAGGGACGGGTATGCTATGATATTGACCATGTTTGGGCAGATATGTATCCACCACCGGTCTATGGCCGGATGAGCAGTCATACAATTACCACTAGTTGGGCAGTTATGTATCATTGGATACCACTGGCTGGACAGACGTGTTATTTACCACTAATTAGTTGGGCAGGTAGATATAGGGTTTTGAGATAAAGGTATATATAGGATATACGATAAGCGAGATCTTAGTATAGGTTGTAGCTGCAGCGGTATTTTAAAGACTTAGGTTAACTCAAACCTCTCTTCTTTCTTATGATTATGCATTATTATTTTTTATTTTCGCCTTATATATTCAGTACATTATTCGTACTGATGTCCCTTTGTCTGGGTTCACTATGTTTCATACTGCGAAGGTTTAGGCAGACGAGAAGAGGACCCGCTCCTATAGATCATGTGCAGATATCAACATTTTGTTGCTGAGCTCCACTTCCTTCTTGAGTATTGCCAAGTCGGGTCATGTATATAACTCTTTTGATATTTTGGGTATGTCGGGGGCCTTGTCCCAACTTATGTTTTTATGTTAACAATCTCCTAGAGGCTTTGTAGACATGTTCCATGTTGTACAGCTTGATCGATATGGACTTGTCAGCCCTAGTATGTATATATCTACTAAGTTGGGAGTTTTGCTTACAGGATTTCATGTCATACATGTCTCAATTATTGTCTTGAGGCCTCGTCGGCCCAGACAGTTGTATGTTTTTGTGATGATATCCAGGTGGTTCGCTGCCGGCCACACCCCTCGAGGTTGGGATGTGACAACTTAAGATGTTTTAAGGCTTGTAAAAATTTGAAAATGGGCAATAAAATGGACTGATCTTAAAGATAAAAATTTGGGAGTGAAAACTGATTTTTTAACTAAGTATAAGAAAAAAATGACTTTGGGATTTGAACGTGATTTGGAATTTAGATTTGAAATGGACTGATTTAAGGACCCAAGAAATGGGCCTGAGTGACATAAAAATGAATGGACTGCTAAATTTATTTTGGGCCTAAATACAAGCAATTTGTTTAAATTCTAGTCCGGACGAAGCCCAAATAGGATAAATGATTTTGGACAACTTAAAACAACTATCTTGGACTTGAATTAAGTTAAATATTTTAGAAAGTTAGAATATGGCTTTGACTTGGGCTATAGCATGCTAAAAGAATAAAAGGAAAAAGAATATTTTTCATCTTATTGACATAAAACCAAACTTGATATTTTAAGGGAAACTATACCACATTTGATTTGAAAATGGTTTTAAACTGAAAAGATGCAAGTTGAAATAATAAAAAATAGTTGGACTAAATTTGGAGTTCTACTCGAATTCGTCTTTGAGTGTTCTTAGTCCGAAAACTAAATTGATTAAACATCTCATGCATATCATTTTGGTGGATGTTTTAAACTCTACATTTTAAACAAAACATTGAGTTTTTGAATGTATGAAGAATGACAATTACTTTGCGGATTTTTAAACCTAAAATAATTTTATCATTTTAAAGCATGCTATAGAGCCCGTAGGTCAACCGTATTCTACAGATCCTTAATATCGGGGTGCTAACACCTTCCCCGAGGAGTCACCAGAACCCTTACCTTGACTCCAGTTTAGATAGGATTTTTCAAAGGAATTTGAATAAACCCTTTCACACAGGTTTTCCTAATTTATCTATAAATTAAGTGGTGACTCTAAATACATTATTCAATTTAGAGCACCATCCAAATTCTTAGTAGCTCTTTTGTACGCTAACTCATATAAAAAGCGAACCGTAATACATGATTTCACCCAAGTTCCACTAACCAGCCATATCACATTACTAAACCACAATTAATCAATATATAGATGTATGTATGATATGAATGCAATGCATATGCAATGTACCTTTCTCCCATCTGGTATACAGTATGTCAAGGTTTAATTATGATCCTTACACTTATAAGGGACCCGCGAAGTCCATATACCACTCCTAGCCATCTGAAATTTCACACACGAATCTGGCTAAAGCCCCATACTCATTTGTTCGAATAATATCATGTTGCAGGTGTGCAACTTCGTTCCCCGCGTATCAATATCCATTGCGGCGTACAACCCGAGCCATATGTATTATCATCATCTCAATGTTGCCATAATCTCATAAGTGTTATTACCTTTCCGGCCTCTTGAGCCCACAACATATCCATACCACTCTCATATCAATATCACACAACCATGAGTGTATGAATGAAAATGACAATATACGGCAAGATATCATGATATAACAAGATGCAACCAAGTAAGGAGATGAAATATCACATGCTTTGAAAAGTTCAATAACACGCATATAATATGATAATAGGATTTCATATCAAAGCAGTTCATCAACAATAATCCTAGTATAATTAGGATATCATATCAAAGCATGTGTGATAAATAAACACAACAATATTAAATATGGCGATGAGCCCACATAATGGCGATAAGCCCAAATAACAGCAGTCGGAATCAACATAAGGTTGATCCCCCAAATCACCCATCACCACAGTTCAACATCGGTACCCACTCAAACATTCATCACAACCATTTGAGTGGGACCCCCAAACATGTCTAATACCCCTCAATATTTATAACTACTACGTACTTCTATCGGTGTCTCAAAAAACTAAATCGTAGCCTACTTCAAAGGCGAACAGGTGCGCAACAAAATCAAGCCTCTGAGATAGCCTTGCCCTTCCATTACGCCTCGCGATAGTCAAAGTATATTCATGCATATTACATCATTAATATAAAGCTAACACAATAAAATAAGACTTTAAATACCTATCTCGGGCCCATGCTACCAAGACTCGAACTTTATTACACAAAAAACCTTTATTACATATTAGGTAATCACATCCTTAATTTAATTACAAATCTAAACACAATTGAACCTCCAACTGAACAATAATCTAAAAGCCCCAATTTGAAACCCTAGATTTTCCCCCCTTTTGAAAACAAACTTCTATAATCAAATTAAGCTTTAAAACATGATAATCTAACATAATCCAATCGTAATTCATGATATTAACACCTTTTGATCCATAAATCTCCATTAAAAGCAACCATATAGCTCTCTTATTCTCACAACATGCATAACTCATCTTTCCAAGCTCAAATAAAATGCTAAACCACCATTAATAAGCTTAGAATCATAAACTTAAACCAAATAATGAAGGAAACTCGTACCCAAGGGTTGAAATTGCTCTTAAGGCTCTGGATATACCCTTATGCGGCGTTGGTTTCGAGATAGACTATTTTGAGAAAGAAAATCTAACCTAGAATCATTTATAGGATCTTGAACAGTGTTTCCAATCCAACGGAATTGACTCCGCTGGAGCGGACTCGCTGCGGCGAAAAAACGTCCGCTAAGGCGAGAGTCACTTAACACTTCACCCCTCACCATGGTAGACCTGATCCGCTGTGGCGGAACTCCCTCGACTCCCAGATTCTGCTTCAGTAAGTCAACCTCTCGTCGAGGTGGACCCGCCATAGCGGATGCTAGTGTCGCCGTGGCGGACACCAGACACAACATATGAAAAGTAGCCAAATCCTGCATTGAATATCCGGAACACTCCTGAAACCCTCCCGACACAAACCAGACATGCTCATCTAAGGTGAACAATGCTACGAACTCAACCGTACCATCAGATTTCACAAATAACCATGTCAAGTCATAATTTTCTAAAGAATCGTCAGAGAAAACCAATTATCTAAATTTCACACATAAGGCCACAAAATACATGTGATTGCCTCAGGAAGTGAACCAATGACTCGACTAAGTCATAAATGGCCCTCCGAAACTACCGAAAGCAACAGAACTAGGAAAAGAACTCGTCTAGCCAAAAGTCAACTTGAGTCAAACTAACTCTAAGTTTTTAGACTTGGGATTTTCATCTAAAACTCATAAAAATAGACCTCGAGATCTGTGTCACCCATCCCCGTGCATCAAAAACCCCATAGAAATTCTACGGAAAGGGTCAAATAGGCAAATAAGGGTCTTTAGCTAAAAACAACTAGATGAGTCATTACACTATTTAAGTCGGTATGATGTTTTGCACATATTATGGGTATGGCTTGACCTTGTCCCGACCTTATGATGATGATGCTACTCTTAGAGGCTTGTAGACGTCAGTCTTGCGTATAGATTTTATGCATGGCCTTGTCGACATATGTTTTGATGTACAGTCTTTCATGATGGCCTTGTCGGCTTATGTCTTGATATATAAACTTCATTGTGGCCTTGTCAGCCCTTGCCTATGGATATATGATTATTAGGTTGCTATTATCAGTTGTTTATCACTTTTTACTTCTTTCAGTATATCATGGCAGCATTGACGGCCCGTTTGCTTATTAAGAGGTACGGTTAAGTCATGTAAATTATGCTAGGTAAGTAAGGCTCGGGTACCAATCGTGCTTTTCTGGTTTGGGTGGAGGCAGAAGGGGAAGAGGAAAATGGAATACGATGGGTTGGATTTCTTGTTAAAGTACATCTTAGTATCACTTTGCCTTTATTTTAGACTTTAAGCATATGTTACAATTATCAAATTCCATTGATTTTATTTTAAAATAAAAACGTTGGCACGAACACAATGGTCTCTTACCAGGTCCAAGAACCAATTCGAATTTGAATCTTGATGTGTCGGTGGATTTTTAACCGTAGGCATTACTCTATAAAGTTGGTGTGCTTATCATAAAATAGGTCGGGTGGTTGGTGGTTTCGGAATCTTATAGAAATGTAATTAGCTGGCCACCTCTAATGGCATGAGATTCTTCAAGGACATAAAGCTTTAGTTCCTCTTCTTTCTAATGGAGCTCTGGTACTCCTTCCTATTAGACTACCAGAACCCCATGATTAAGGACTCTTAAAAAGAAGGATTACCGTCTTGCATACCGTAATGACTTGCCTTATTAAGAATAAATTGGCTGCCTTCCTACCCTTTTTATTCCAAGAAGAAAAAGAATGAAAGGGAAAAAAAGAGAAAGTTGTATGGATTAGACTCGGTATAGGGTCAATACGACTCACGATGGGCAAGCAAGCTAGATAATTATACATCGGAAAGCAAGTCTTCGACGTCACTATAGGCCAAGTCATATATAGACTTACTTTTGAAAATGTTGCTGAAAGACTCAATTCCATCGAGCCTCTTTCCACATCCAATTTTTCGGTCCTTCTATTATCTCATTCACACAATTAATCTGAACTAATGAGTAACTATAGAAGCATTGAGTGATTCAGCCCTGAGTTAAGATATAAAGTTGGAAGAGAATGTGATCAGACAGAGGCTAGGGATGCTTCATTCCCACTAGCTGGTTCTTATTGTGTTCACCAAGATAGTCTTGCTCGCTCATTTCCTTACAGTCAAGTGAATTTCTACACCTGAACTCAGCGGTGAGTTCAACCACCACCTCTGGTTTTAAACTTTATTTGAGCCCCCACTAGCCCTTTATGGAGTAAGCAGACCAATTGATAAAGTTCCCCGATTACGTTAGTGTTGAGCGGAGAAAAGTAAGTAGATACCGTGCTAAGAAAGGGAAGTCCCGTATGTTGCTGCTTTAGGGCAAATGAATCATTTCTCTATATCGTTATTCTTTACGTGGATATGTAATTTATCTTGCCATTAATTTATATTGCCATTAATTTATCTAATTTATCAGTCGCTCTTACCAACACTTACTTACAACTAAGCAAAAAATAGAGTTCTCCTAGCCACTATAAGTTATTTTATTTTATTTTCTTTATCTCCTATTATCATGATGAATGAGGCCATACCTAGAGGACTGTCACATCAACAAGATGAATTTTTAGATCCTCTTTCAATCAAAATGTTATTTCAACAATGCCATGTTTGTAGTTCGAAAGGAGGAGGATCACAAATCCTTCCCGTGCTTCGGATATGAAGAATTTGATCCACTAACTGAAAGAATGGTACTTTTATTGTCACAACCCAATTTAATAAGCCGTGATGACACTAACTTTCATCAAGTCAGTAAGCCAACCACAAACTATTTACAATCAATTAATGAAGAAAAATAGTTCGGAATAAGTAAACAAATCAATTTAAGGTCTTAATAAGTCTTATAATCATATAAATACAGAATAAATATTACAACCCTAAAACCTAGTGTCACTAGTACAAGAACTTGCTAAAATAAAGATACAAGTTGAGATATAACCCGAATACTATCTGGATTAGGAAATGTTTATTTACTTAAGCTTTTAAAAGAACCGAATTTGGGCCCCTATTTTCATTTTAAATCAGCCGGGTCTGGCCCAATGGATCGCGAACCGGACCAATTCATGTTATAACACAGACCTTAACCTTTCCCTCTTATCATTTTTGTCACAAATCCCTCTTTAGGCAAAACCCTAAGCGCCGCCGACTCTCTCATCGTCACCATGGCCAAGAATGGCAAAGATGCAGTGGCTTCAGCTTTTGCAGGCTATGTATGGTTATTTCGGGGTGGAGCATTTAATGCTCCGTCCTTACTCCACCGTCTACAATGATAAAGAGGTAAGGTTTCCCCTTTGACTTGCTTTTCTTGCGATCATTAATGATCCTTGTCCATTTGCGATTTCAAATCCTTGTTTGTTATTGGTTTCTACCGATTTAAGAGGGAAATTTCCCCCCAAATCTCACTATACCACATTGGATTCGACTTGAGTCCTCTAGGGTTTGTGGGTTATATAAATGGAACCTATTCCCTCATTTACAACGGGTACATACTTCGAAAATCTCAAGCTTTTGTATTTTCAAGAATCATTTTTTGATTAACATGATTGATTTTGGGTATTTTGGGATCCAAGCCCTTTGGTGGAACCCTAACCATTCGAAATTCATCTCTCAGTTTGAAAACCCTTATCTTTTGTGTGTGCTAGTACGATCGAGGTGTGGAGTGAGGATTCAAGCCCCTAACTCGACCAAGGCTTCCACTACACAAGGTAAACCCCTCTCCTTTAGTTTCTTTTTTGTTAATTTTTGTTATTAGGTGTGAAATAGTTTTTAGCATGTTTAATTGGTTTTAATCAAGTTATGAACCCATAATCTGCCTCTAGTTAACCAAAAGGAAATCTAAATAGCCTAATGACCCGACTTTAATCAGTTCAAGATGATATTTATGTTTGGTAGTGAGAATATTTGAGCACAACATGTAGTTACAAGTATGTTAGGGAAAATATGCCCAAAATACCGCATTTGTTCACACAAGCAGCTAGGGTAGGGGGAAGGAGTCTAAATCAATGGACATTAATGAACCATCATTGATGGACGTTGCACATGACACGATCAATTCGACTCAAGGTCCGGCGCTAATAGAAGTTGCTTACTTTCCTAGTAGCGAAGGAAAGGAGCGGAAAAGCTGCTTGCCTTTACTATAAAGAAGGAAAGGCGTGGAAAGCCACTTGCTTGACTATAAAGTTTGGAGAGACACCGCACGAACCCTTCTCTCTCATCTTGCCCTCCAAATATAGCAAAGTTGCAGAGCTCAGATTTCGTTGCAATTTGTGTCTGGCCGATTCAGGTCTCTTCCACCTATCTCCGCCAGTCACCGCATCCCCACCATACCGTAACTCTCTATACGAAGGTAACCCCTCTTCCCATGTCTTTATCTGCTAGCATTTAATGAGATTTGTCTCACTTAGGATGAAAAGCAAATTCCCATATTGGCTGAGATTGTTTTTCTCCCCAAACAAAATAAAAAATCATTGAAATATACATCTCCCACATCGGTCTTAGACTGAAAATTTGGAGATTTCTACTCCTAGATAAATGACCATTCCCCTCATATCCAAACCAAGTCTTAACACCCAATATTATGAGGGATTGAGCAAAAGTCTCATATTTTGAGCAAACTTGAGATCTTAGATCATTTTCTGTGATTTCTTCTATTCTTAATTCTTTTCTTTTTCGTTTTGTGTGGGGCTAAATTTGTTGGGTTGGAGAAGAAGCTTTTTCACTTCGGATCTCGTCGACGGCTGCACATCAAAGATGTAATTACACAATCCTCATAGTTTACAGTTAATTTTTTGCATTCTTTATTGCTTTTTTAATTCTGTGCTTGGTTTAGTATTTAGCTTAGTTGTTCATGTTTTTCATGCCTATTTTATGTTGTTTTAGTACTTTAGATTAGGTTAGGGATGTTAGATGCTTTTTAGACTTGTATAGATGGTTTTTATGATTAGTTTTACAAGAGTTAAGTGTTTTCTTGTAATTAAATTAGCATAATTAATCATTAGAGCTGTGTAGCATGTTTAAAGTGTTGTTATGAATCTGCCTAGCCTTTAGCTTAGCATGTTTCTTTTTCCTTTTGGAGGGCTTATGGTATGTTGATGGCATGTCTTGTTGGTATTTGGTTGTTCAGTAATTTAGTCATGATCAATGTCATGTTAGAGCCAAACTTAGTTTATATATTTGTGTTTGTGTGAGTAAAACCTATGGTATAAAGGGTTGGTATGAAGTTTGCTTTCGCCTTAAAGGTTTCCTGATGTAATACTATGTGTAGGCCGAAGAAGTCTTGTGGAGAGGTGATTAGGAAGGACATGACACAATTTTAACTTATCGAGGACATGATCCTTGATAGGAGGGTGTGGAGGTCGAGTATCCGGGTAAAGGGTTAGTAGGTTCGCACAAGGATTTCTTAAAATAACTACTATAAGACAAAAGTCTCGCTGAACTGTCGGGACCTTTTCAAGAAATATACTGGACTTATCCTTGATCCAAATTAGAATTATCTAGAGGCTACAATACTAGCTATTAACTAGTACATACTTTTCGGGCTGCCATCTTTGACCGTTCACTTTTGGCACCAGTGTAAACCTGAGATAATAAACTCACACTTAAAAAGTACAACACAATAGGAAGTTCATCATAAGGTTATATTATAGTTTCCACAATTATCTGAAATAATCAAAAACTTAATCAGCAACAATGCCAATACTTGCTAAAACCAAACCGTCGTTTAGAACATACCATCTTCCCGGAAGTAAAAATCAATGCTGTAGTTTTTGGTTCTCTAATTCTCATGATAACTGCACGAAAACGCTATAGCACAACATATTGTTAAAAGTAATATAAACTTTCATTCTCAATTGCTTGACAAAGGAAGCACTGCCGATACAACATTCAAATATTCATAGATAGTCTGTTCAGCAGATCCAACTAGAATATGGTGACGAAACAAGTTAAGTAGTACAACTTTAGATGCAAATGTAAGCAATCGCTACTTAATTGCTCTATACACAAATTAATGTCATAGTAATATTTTTACATTGATACCTTATAATAATGATAGAATACCTACTTTTAATGATTCATGGATTACTTTAAATGGAACTATGTCAAACCTTAAATAGATACGTCAAATATATTGTTTTAGAGCCTTACCCAAAATCACGCAAACAAGGTATAAAAAACAAATATAGGAGCTATAACCAAGTAGAAATACAGTAATAGAATACTAACCAATTCCTAGCTCACATGGGCCAGTTTGTTAGTTAAGCATAATTTTTATCACTGTTTTATATATAGCACAGAGATATACCTTTGGATTGTACTCTGCATTTCGAGCTTGGAGTGCAATAGCTTCCAGGTCAAACTTGCAGTCCAAGTTCACCGTTGAGACAATGTTCCTAGCAGTGAAAAGGAATGACAGATGCATAGGTCACTTAGTGGAAATCTACTTTTAAAACTACACACTATTTGCCCCTTGCACCAATCAACCTAATCATTATCAGAAGTTAATTGTTTACAACTTCTCAAAGTTCATAATCAAAAATTTATGACCCAAACTATCCTTTCTAGAATTTTTCAATTCCATCTCCAATTTCTCTATTTTCTTTGTTTTTCTTGATAACAGGGAAATCCCCGAGGGAGCACGGTTCAAAACTGGTGGATATCAATAGTACCCCCTCCGTTTTAATACAATTGATAATATTTGTCTCCCTAAACAATAATTTGACAAATTAATTACATTAAAAAAAGGGTCAGCTCGATGTACTAAGCTCCCGCTATGTGCGGGGTGTGGAGAAGGCATGGACCACAAGGGTCTATTGTACGCAACCTTACCCTGCATTTCTGCAAGAGGCTGTTTCCGCGGCTCGAACCCGTGACCTCCTGGTCACATGACAACAACTTTACCAGTTATGCCAAGGCTCCCCTTCTAACAAATTATTACATTATATTTTAAAAAATCAAATAAAACACTACGCTTTTGGGACAGGAGTTACCGACCAATGACTTGTAAACAATTCATAGACCCTATTACTGGCTTCTATAAGATTCAAAAGTCTTCATTTAATTCTTAAACTCCGTGCCTAGTCAAACTAAGACACTTAAATTGGAATGGCGCGAGTAGTTAAAAGCATGCATTCATAAGGAATAATGTGTGGTACCTTGGTGGTTTGAGAAAACACATATAGCTTAAAGCTTCTGAACACATACACCTGGTGACCTTAGAATTAGCTGTCATATCCGACTCGAATGACTGGGTGAGGCTACTGAACCATCAGATCAGCATTGTCTAGCATCTGCAAAAATAGAAGTATTTGCCACGTGCTGCATCTCCAGGTTCAGTTACTGGGTTCTGCTTCAAGCCAATTAGTCCTTGGCCTCAATGTGTTCTCATGGTATCGATATGCTTTATAGGGGCACATAAATGACTTACGTATCGGAGGTGATTACTTCGGATAGGGGTGTTTTAGTAAGGCCCTTCATGTTTGCAGAGGATGTTTGTAATTACCCTGAATTTGAACATGCTGCAAGCAGGTAGCAGTTCTAGTATGGACATTTTACTCCTCTAATACCTATTTATCAAATAGACAATGCCATAAGGAATTCCATGTTCCCATAAGCAGATTCAAGATTTTAGTTTGATATCTTTAAGGTTCTTAGCATTGAACTCATTTTGCTTTTGAAGTATGTAGTCAACAACAACAAAAAATCCAGTATGATCCCACATGTGGGGTCTGGGGAGGGTAGAATTACTATTTGTTTTTGAAATTTTAATGGTTTTTCACATTTCTATCAATGTTTCTTGTTGAAATAATGGGTTTCGTGGAACTCGTTGAACATAGGCTCTATTCGCCTCTACATGTTCTCATGATCCTATACATCTTTCTGATTTTCTCATGTTCTAATATTCCGCCACAACCTCACATGTTGGAGTTTTCTAAGTGTTTGATATTTGAGGGGCTTTGCTGTTAGAAGCCCAGAGTGTGTGAATTGGTTACTCCCTTACCTCTCGTGTTCGAACCCTTCTACTTGCCTACAAAGAACAAGGTAACACGTCTTTAAACTTCTTTCATTTTCAAAAGATTTGACTCAGACTCTGACTAAAGTGCTGCTTTTTTTGCTTGCAGATACTGGACGCAATCAAATCTACTGTGAATTACTAGTGCTCATTCAGTCCTGTGGAGACACTGGAGTGTTATTAGTTAACATTTATGTGTATTGCCATAGTTTATGATTCTGGTTTCTCCATTAACAAACAAAGACCAACATTTCCTGTTATTGGTACTGTTAATAATAATTTATGCAAAAAATAATAATCCTGTATTCATGTTATACCTGTCTTCTGGCGCTGGCTCACTGCTATAATCTTTTGGTGCATAAGCTGCTGCTTTGTTTGAATCTAGATCGTCCATCTTATATGGCCTAATGATGATCCATCATTATAGAGGTAAATTGGTGAAAATGAGCATTTTGGATCAGTTTGAGTTGCTCAGAAGTGCTCCTTGCTTTCCTTCAGTTGTTTTATCAAAATTTTGATGCCCCGCTTTTTTCTATTTCAACAAGAATTACTTTCTACATTTAAGGGGTAATTTCAATTTTACTAAACCGTTCCAGACTAGAATGTTTGTAATGTCCTTGTTAGCCTAGGATGTTTGAAATTACCCTGAATTTGAACATGCTGCAACTAGGTAGCAAGCAGTTCTAGTATGGACATTTTACTCTAATCCCTATTTATCAATTAGACAATACCATAAGGAATTCCATGTTCCCATAAGCGGATTCAAGATTTTAGTTTGATATCTTTAAGGTTCTTAGCATTGAACTCATTGTGCTTTTGAAGCATGTAGTCAACAACAACAAAAAATCCAGTGTAATCCCACATGTGGGGTTTGGGGAGGGTAGAATTACTTTTTTTTTTTTTGAAATTTTAATGGCTTTTCACATTTCTATCAATGTTTCTTGTTGAAATAATGGGTTTTGTGGAACTCGTTGAACATAGGCTCTATCCGCCTCTACATGTTCTCATGTTCCTATACCTCTTTCTGATTTTCTCATGCTCTAATATTTCATCACGACCTCACACGTTGGAGTTTTCTAAGTGTTCGATATTTGAGCAGTTTTGCAGTTAGAAGCTTCGGTGGCCAGAGTGTGTGGGGGTTGGATACTCCTTTTCCTCTCGTGTTTGAACCCTTTTACCTGCCTACAAAGAACAAGGTAACACGTCTTGAAACCTCTTTCATTTTCAAAAGATTTGACTCGGACTCGACTAAAGTGCTGCTCTTTTTTGCTTACAGATACCGGACACAATCAAATCTACTGTGAATTACTAGTGCTCATTCACTCAACTGATAGTCATTACGATCAAGATTAGATATAAGAAACATCTAAGTCCATGAAATCATTTAAGTAGTCAAATAAGCATGATAACGTAATTTAATAGCAATTTATACAAATCAACAAATCAAGGAATCAATAATATATTAACAACAACAACATACCTAGTGAAATCCCACAATGTGGGGTTTGGGGAGGGTAGAGTATACGCATGCTTTACCTCTACCTTGGTAGGTAGAACGGCTATTTCCGAGAGACCCTCGGCTCAAGACAGAGATAATTATAAGTAAATGCAAGGCCTTTTTCTCATCACTGGTACACACACGTTCAAATACTATGAATTGTGATCCATGGGGGTCTCGCGAGGTCCATATAACACCCTGAGTCATTTCCCTTCGGATTCCTTATCCAATATTAGGCTTTCAATCACATCGCTTAGACAAATTAAGTTCACATTACTTGTATCTAGCCAATCGAGCTCATATCAATCGCATCACTTAGCCAATCTAGGCTCACAATACATGTCTCTAGCCAATCGGCTCATATCAATCGCATAACTCCGTCTGGAACCATTTTCCCTCGAACCCCATATATGTATCCTCAAGTGTAATATGCACGAGATACCATATGAAAGCATAAATATGACATGCACAACAATAAGAAGCCAACTATGCAACAAAAAATCAACTTTTAATCATGTAAATCATAAGATTCGGCCTTTAGCTTCTTTTCCACTTTTAAATGAGTATTTAGGAGTGATGAGAACACATAATTACAAATAAATCAGGCATATAGTCATAGAGACAGAAAGTATGGCCTTCATACCCTAATCACATATCCATAGGATCATACTATCTATTAGTTGCCCAAAGTATGACATTCAGATCAGGTTATATAATAGAAAAGGCGCAAATAGCCATTACATGGCACCGGTACCCAATACAAGTGCCCGTCACTTCACAAGTATCGAGACCCCATTAACATTCCCCTTACCCTCTTAATTAGTTCATTACACCAACTATGTTGCCTTAAATAAGGTTATAAGTCTCAACTTGCCTGAATTAGGAATTCAATTCAAAATTTAGCTCACCCAAAGTCTAAGGAATCTAAGTACCAAGAATCAACTAAATCCAACATCAATTCCATGATTAATTGAGAAATCTCCATTTTCATCCTAGGGTTCAAACTCCCTAATTTCAAGTTTCAAATCATGATTTCTAATATGAAAATCCTTAATAATCTATGATACAATAATAAATAATGATTAGGAAGTTACCCACTTGAAGATCCTTGCAAATCCCTTAAAAAACACTCCAAATCGAGACCCCAAGCTCAAGTATGTGAATGAAATGTCAGAGTTTGAAATGAGAAACTTAAAAGGCATTCTGCCGCCACTCTCTTCGCACCTACGAGCCCGCATTAACGGCCTAAGACTCACGAGTGTGAGGTCTGCTTATCTGGCCCAAGACCACATGTGTGGCCCAAGGCGCAGATATGGCCTCGCACCTGCGGCCCAAAGAGCAGATGTGCAGCCTCGCCCCTGCGGCCCTTTGCTCACAGGTGTGGTCTGGCCTATCTCTCCCCTTTCTCGCACTTGTGTCCCACCACACATAGGTGTGGCCTCGCAAGTGTGAGCCTTTCCTCCCAGGTGCAAGACATCAGACACCAGAAACCCAAAACATGTTTCAAACTTTGATTCAACCCCTGAAACTCATCTGAGACATCCCAAACACAAACCAAATATGCAAACCAATCCTAAAACATGCAACAGACTCGCTTGTACACTCAAAATAATCAGAAGACGTCGTCTTGACCCCTATCGACCGTGGAAAACTCCAATGCAATTTAAAGACTAAATTTCCAACCAAGAGTTAAAAATACCCCTGAGTCCCTCAGAATCGAACTAATGACTCGACTAGGTCATAAATGACATTTACGACCCAATGGAATTGACAAATTCCAAAAAAAGATTTGTTTACCCCCGGTGCCGACTCTAGTCAACCCAAAGATCTTCGTTAACTTAAGAACTTCCTAGAATTTACTTTGTTATTTGAATCTCATCCTAATCACTCAGGACTCGTCCCAACCATCCATCTAATTCAAAAACACGTTTAGGATCTAACGAAACTATTGAAATTTGATTATGGACACTTTACCTAAATTCAACTCTTAGTCAAACTTTTCCAACTTAGAACTTCCAAAATTCAAAACATAGATTCACTTTTGTTATTTCGATCTGATTGCCTTGGGGATCGCGACATCCATCCTCCAAAGTCAAATATACCATAAAGAAGCTAGGAAAATATCATTTATCGGAAAACAAGTAAAATATCCAAAATGACCTAACTACGGGTCGTTACAAGTTCAAAGCCGTTTCAATTTTGTAAACTGTTTTATCTAATATGAGGCACTTTTGGCCTTTGTTTAGTTCTCTGTTTTATTTTAGCTTTTTGCTTTTTGTACATACCTTTGGATCTTTTATTTATTAAAAAAAAGAAGATAAAGTTAGTTGTAGTACATGGCAGGTACCTTTGCACTTATATGTCCTCTTTTTTATGAATTCGCCCGCACAACAATCTTTCACATCAATTAAAGTTTCATCCTTCTAGGTCTATGTGAATATCACTGCTATTTGTTGCTTGATTTGTATAGAGTCTCTTCTACGCCTATCGCGACTTTTACCCCTAGACATTGTCCTCTAAAGTAGTCGTGAACCACTTGAAGTAAATTCTTATTTCAGTTACAAATTTTTTTTAACTAAGCATGACTATTTTACATAGAGGAGGCGGGAGAGGAAATAAAAAATGAGGAGGGTGGTGAGGTGGCATGCCCCGTGATGTCCACCTCACACATGTCAGGTCATGTGAAATTTTAATATCCATAATGGAGCACGGTTAGTAATATGAAGTATTTTTATTACTTTGCTGAAAGCAGGGGTAGTTTTGTCCTATACTATAATAAAGGTTAAATGTAACCAATATTTGAAAGTAAATAAGTAAATTCAACTCATTAAATGCCACAATCACTAGTCAAGTCCTTGTAAAAGCCCACCAAGTATATTTTGTTTCCATCTAGTAGGTACACGCCATGTGATTATTGATGAAATTCTTAAAGTACATTATAATTATGTCATCATTCACGAAATTCAAGCCATCAGTTGTGGCTTTGAATTGGACAAAGTACCGTATTTGACTATATTTGTGTGCTTTTACATTTTTTAAGAAAAGAAATAATTTCAAATACTTTGCTCCCACATATGAGTGTCTCTTTTTTATGATCTAGTTCAATCCACGTAGGATGAGAATCATACTCTGGCAGCAGTATCTGTATCCAATTCAATTTGCAAGGTCCTGATAATGACGATCCACGGTCCTTTAAACTTCCAACTCTATTTCCTCGAGGAACCACAACTCGTGACCACTTTTACTTGACTAGAGAAATACTTTCTAGCATTAATATAAGAGAGCTCAAACCATCCACTAGAGATAAGCTGGAGAATTTTTCATCTTTCAATTCAAGTGACCTTCTCAGTTTGTTATGCTCTTCTATTTTCTTTCTCCCTCTTTTTTAGCCGCATTAGCATTTGCATGGTAGAGTGGATGCTTTTAGTTTTCTTTGAAGTTATATTGGTATCATATCTGGAGTAAATGACCTTTGTCTTCTATACGTGATTGTTTTTGCTTATTAGCAACCCAAAGAAACAGAAAGCTAACGCGTGTGAGATGGAACATTTGTATGCACTATTTAACTTTAATGCTATTATATGCTTCCTTTTATATTCTAGGCTTCCTTTTATATTCATTTTCAACGACATCCTAACGTACCTAAATATACATTGTCAACTTGTTTATTCAGAACAATAATATTATAAGAGAGGCACACAACATGATGAACCTATGCTAGAAAATTTAATATTGTATGCGACTAATTTAACAAACAACTTAAGAAATATATTCATAAATGAAAATTATTATTGATTACAAGTAAAACCATCAAATTTAATAACAAAAAAAATGAAAAAGCAAATTCAGAAGATATAAATTTAAACTTAATTTATTTCATCCTCGGGCTTCAATATCTTACGAATCAGCGAACCACGTAAGCTTTATTAGTATCGTTGTGAGGGGATTGAGATGAGGAGTGATCACCATTCTTCAACTGCATCAGACGCTTTTTCAAATCAAAAGTAACTAATTTTAATGAAGCATAAAAAATTTCAACCTCCTCTGTATTAAATTCCTCGATGGACTTATACAGTCTTTTTTGCCGGTATAAAAAGTACAAGTTCTTGTTCACCAGCAACATCTTCTATATTAGCGAATATTCTCAGAATATTCTCCGTATATTTTGTAATAATGGTAGATGTATAATTAAGGTAACTTAGGACTCTAACTGTATTAGGAATCAACCTCTGTAAGGTAAGTTAGGATTCGTACCATATTAGGAATCAACCTTGTACAGCTATATATATTGTGAATAATGAAAGGAATCCCGAAGGAAAATTATTCCATCTTTCATGGTATCAAGAGCCTAAAACCTAAATCCCTCCTCTTCCTTATTCTTGGCCGAAATTAGCAATTTTTTTTTCTGATTTCGCAGATTTTTTTTTTTTCCTGCTTTCTTCCTCTCTTTCTCGGCCAAACCAGAAAATTCCCTTCCCTCGGTAGGCGGCAACCATGTCTTCCCCTCCAAATTCCGGTTCATCCACTGGCACAATTGATAACCCCTCTCAACGTTCAGTATCTTCTTTTCATCCGGCATTCGCCGTTAACAACATCAAGAATTTTATCCCTATAATTCTTGACCAAGAAGACTGTCAATATTCCATGTGGATGGAACTATTCTACATTCATGCATGTGCATACAACGTGCTCGATCATATTGACGAATGCTCCTCGTCCCACCGATGTTACGGACTCAATACGGCGTCGTCTTGACGCCATCGTCAAACAATGGATCTACGGCAACATCTCCAAAGACCTGTTATGCACTATCATGAAAACAGGTGCTACGGCACGTGAACTTTGGATCCGGCTAGAAGAAATCTTTCAGGACAATAAAAATACTCGGGCCGTATATTTGGAAGAGCAATTCAATAATACCCGCCTTGAGAATTTTAACAACATGTCCGAATATTGTAAGCAACTGAAACTCATAACCGATCAACTATCCAACGTCGGGACTTCTGTTTCAGAAACCAAGATGGTGCTTCAACTTGTTGCGGGTTTACCAAAAGGTGAATATGACACACTCGCAACAATGATTCAACAAGCCGACCCTCTCCCAAGTTTCAACAAGGCACGTTCACAACTATTGTTGGAAGAAACTAGACGTGCTAAACAAGAGGAACATAATCAAAAGGCGTTAGCCGTTGACGGGATGGCAACACTGCGACCGAGCGGCAACCGGCGAGTTCCGGCGAAAGCAGCAGCAGCGAGTGGCGGAGGTCGTGGCGGCTTAGGTCGCAACAACAAAGGCAAGGGCCGCGAAAAGGGCCAACGCACCCGGTGGGGTGGACGGGGCCGGCCAACCCCGGACGGCGGCGGCAGCACTGCACCGCGGTGGCCCAACCAGCGAGCCCGGGCCTCTCCGCATGCCGTACCCGACCGTGGGGGCCCGGTTCCAGCGGCCTTGGTCGGCGGCCTCTTGGGCCATGCCCCGGCCACCGAGCGAGCCCACCGGCGAGCAACGAGCCCACGATGGCGGTCCGGCGGCGGCGGCTACGGCGGCCCCATGCAATCAAAGCGGCGCAGTACTGCAGCGGCTTTGTCCCCCCGACCGAGTTGGGCCGAGGCATACACCACCGTGAACCTTCAACGGCCCGACGAAAATTGGTACATGGACACCGGAGCCACATCTCACCTCACCCGGTCGTCGGGTAACATATCTCAACTACGTCGGCTAAAGTGTCCTCAATTTATTACGTCGACAATGGTCATCGCATTCCAATTGAAGGTTACGGTAACACATACACCAAACATCCACACCCACCTTTCTCCCTAAACCACGTCCTAAACACACCTAACATCATTAAAAACTTAATCTCTGTTAGAAAATTCACTAGCAATAATTCTATGTCCGTCGAATTTGACCCTTTTGGCTTTTACGTAAAGGAACTCAATACGGGGAAAATTCTTACACGCCGCAATAGTGTGGGAGATCTCTACCCATTCACTCAATCTTCCGCCGACGGACCGCAAGCACCTCTATCCCTTGCGGCGATCTCTCCCTCAACTTGGCACAATGAGACTCGGACACCCGGAGACCCGTTTTTACTTTTCTTAGGACTTCTAAGCGTATTCAATGTAATAATGGGAAAATTGCCCAACACTGTTTTTCTTGTCCACTAGGTAAACATACTCGTCTTCCCTTTATGTCATCAAACAGTGTTACTTTTTCTCAATTTGATATTGTTCATGCTGATTTGTGGACATCTCCGATTGCTAGCTCTTTGGGTCATAAATTCTATCTAGTATTCTTGGATGATTTTTCACATTTTGTCTGGATTTACCCACTGAAATTCAAATCTGAAGTTTTTGCAAAATTCCTCAAGTTTCAAAAATTCATTAAGACACAATTTGAAAAACCTATTAAATCATTCCAATGTGATAATGGACGTGAATTTAATAACTCGGCATTTCACCATTTTTGTTCTAAACAAGGCATGGTTTTCCGTTTTTCTTGTCCCTATACTTCTTCCCAAAACGGAAAGGCTGAAAGAATTATACGTACCATCAATAACATGGTCCGCACACTACATTTCATGCACGCCTACCACCGCCTTTTTGGGTCTATGCTGTCAAAATGGTAGAATCCCTTCTAAATATTTTACCAACTAGCACACTCCAAAACAAAACTCCTACAGAAATCTTATACCGTAGGCAGCCATCATATGATCACCTACGTATTTTTGGATGCTTATGCTACCCCAACATAGCCTCCACTGCACCCCACAAACTTGCCCCTCGCACTCTTCCATGTGTCTTCCTTGGTCTATCTCCTAATCATTGGGGCTACTTGTGCTATGACATTGCTACTCGCAAAATCATCGTCTCCCGTCACGTCACCTTTGACGAGACAACCTTTCCTTTTTCAAATCTCCGAAATTTCGGACCACCGATTACATCTTTCTCGATGAACCAAGTACGTCCCCGGTCATCCAAAATCTATACCAACAATGACCCACTGTTCCGACGGTCCCATTTGTCCGGCACCACCCCACCGCGACTCCTGCTCACCCCTACGGCCCCCAATCGAGTCACTGCGCCACCGGCGACACTCGCTGCGCCCTGGTCCGAACCGGTGGACCAAAGCAACCTCACGGCCCCGACCCACCACCACGCCCTCACATCGCATGAAGACTCATGCACAACACGGGATCTTCAAACCCAAGGTTCAATTCAATCTCTCCACACAAACCTTATCACCCATTCCAAAAAATCCAAAACTAGCAAAACCGGACCCAAATTGGAATGCGGCCATGTGCGAGGAATTTAACGCTTTAACCAAGCGAGAACACTTGGGATTTGATACCTAGACCACTGGTGTGAATGTTATCCGGTGTATGTGGCTATTTCGTCACAAGTTCAAAGACGGTGGTGACTTAGAGAGGTATAAGGCAAGACTAGTTGCCAATGGCACTAATCGGAGGAGGGTATTGATTGTGGTGAGAAATTCGAGTCCGGTTGTTAAACCGGCCACTATTCGGACTATTCTCGGTATTGCTATGGGCATGCATTGGCCGATTCATCGGCTTGATGTCAAGAATGCGTTTCTTCATGGGGATTTGAAAGAGCTGTGTACATGCATCGGCCTCCCGGCTTTGTTCATCCGGCGACTCCGCGATTTGTGTGTCGTCTCGGGAAATCATTGTATAGATTGAAACAGGCACCCGCGCTTGGTATGATCGGTTCGCTAGGTATCTTCTGCAGATTGGTTTTGTATGTAGCGGGTGTGATACATCTCTCTTCACGCTTCACCGAGGTAGCGACCTTGCATATTTGCTATTATATGTCGATGACATTGTTCTTCGCCTCATCGACGGGTTGAAGAATGAAATCATTGCTCTACTCAAAACCGAATTTGCTATCACCGACTTGGGCAAGCTAAGTTATTTTTTGGGTATATCGGTGACAAGATCTGCGGCCACTATGTTCCTGTGTCGGCGTAAGTATGCGAAGAGATAGTGTACGGGGCCAAGATGGCAAATTGTAAAATTATGCCAACTCGGTGGACTCAAAATCCAAGCTTAGTGCTAATGACGGTGCGCCGTTTCGATCCCACTCTATATCGGAGTCTAGCGGTGCTCTTCGGTATCTTACATTCACTAGGCACGATATTGCATATGCCGTTCAGCGGTGTGTCTGTTCATGCACGACCCCCGAGAGTCCCATTTTGCCGCCCTCAAACGTATTATCGGATATGTTAAGGGCACACTAGACTTTGGTTTACATCTATACACCACCTGCCCCAACCAAGTTACTAGCCTACACGGATGCAGATTGGGCGGGATGCCCCGACACACGTCGCTCCACCTCGGTCTTGTGTATTTCTAGGGGATAATCTTATCTCATGGTCCGCCAAGCGGCAGCCACGCTATCCCGTTCGAGTCTTTGAAGCGAGAATATCGCGGAGTTGCTAATGTTGTCGCCGAGATACGTTGGCTCCGAAATCTTCTTTTAGAGCTCCAGTGTCCATTGCGCAAGGCGTCTATAGTCTATTGTGACAACATATCTGCTATCTATATGTCTCATAATCCAGTCCAACATCAGCGGACTAAGCATATAGAGATGGATATCCACTTTGTGCGAGAGAAGATTGCCCATGGTCAGGTCAAAATTTTACACGTGCCTTCCTCTTATCAGTATGCAGACATTTTCACAAAGGGACTACCGCGACAGCTCTTCACCGACTTCCGATCCAGCGTTAGCATTCGGCCTCCTCCCGCTCCGTCTGAGAGGGAGTATTAGATAATATTCTCAGAATATTCTCCGTATATTTTGTAATAATGGTAGATGTATAATTAAGGTAACTTAGGACTCTAACTGTATTAGGAATCAACCTTTGTAAGGTAAGTTAGGATTCGTACCATATTAGGAATCAACCTTGTACAGCTATATATATAGTGAATAATGAAAGGAATCCCGAAGGGAAATTATTCCATCTTTCATTCTAATACATCATACCTGTTAAGTCTAACTTTAATTTTATTAACTTTGTTTCGAGAGTTTCTATCAATAAGACGATTACTGTGAATTAACTGCATATTTGAACCTAAAAATGATTAATAACGATATCAGTTGTAGAATGAAAAAAAGTGAGGGTTACAGATGGGAGAAAAAAATATTAATCTCGTATCAACATTGCATAGTCTAATCAGTTCACAGAACTCTTTATATAAATCAGATTGACGCTTTGAGAATGTTGTGTATCAGTTATTTTACTTTTTACTTTGATCATCGGGATCTTTTGATGCCCTTGAATCTATTATCCTCCATAAATTAATTTTTGAGGAAGGAGAATGAAAATTATTAATTTATTGATGCGGTTCTCAAATAAATCTGTTGCTTATAAGAAATGGAATAACATGATCATGTGTACAAGAATTTCTTCACAATGATAATTGAACTTCTAGCCAATTTCTTCAATTATCATTATGAAGAAGTTCTTGTATGAATAATCATCTTCTTCCATTTCTTATAAGCAATGGTTTTCTTTGAGAACCTAATCAATAGATATATAATTTTTATTATTCTTCCTAAAATATTAAGTCACGGAGAATAAAATGCTCTAGGGCATCAAAAGATCCCAATTATCAAAAGAGAAAAAGAAGATGACTGATACACAACATTCTCAAAGCGTCATTCAGGTTTATATAAAAGTCCAGTGAACTTATTAGACTATGTGATGTTGATATGAGATTAATATTCTTTTCTCCTACCTATAACTCTTTACTTTTTTCATCCTACAGTTGATGTTGTTATTGATAGTTTGTAAGTCCAAATATGCAGTGAAGTGAGAGTAATTGCCTTGTCGCTACAAACTCTCAAAACAAAGTGAATAAACTCAAAGTTAGACCTAATAAGTATGATATGATAGAAGACGATGCAGGTGATCAAGCACTTGTACCTGATAAGACTGGCAAAAAAAAGATAGTGTGAGTCCATCGAGGAATTTAATGCATAGGAGGTGGAAAAAATTGATGCTTAATTCAAATTAGTTGTTTTTGGTATGAAAAATCGTTTGGTGCAGTTGGAAAATGATGATCTTTTCTTATCTCAAACCCCTCCAGGCGATTCAAATTAAGCATAGAGTACTTCTCTGGTCCCTAATACATTGTAGCCCTAGGCACTGAAATAATTAAGTTTAAATTTATATCTTTCGAATGTACCTTTTCAGTTTTTGTTCTTAAATTTGCTCTTACTTGTAATTAATAATGATTTTCATTTTGATATATGATGTTTGAGTTGTTTGTCATAATAGTCGCATACAATATCAAATTTTCTAGTATAGTGTTCATCATGTTGGGTACCTCTCTTATAATATTATTGTTTTGAAATAAAAAAAAGCTGATAGTATATATTTAAGTAAATAAATTTAGATATTGTTGAGGAACAAATACAAAAGGAAACCTAAAACTGAATGTGGAGTGGCTATAAACCTAAATCGTGCACACAAATGCTCCATCTCACACACAATAGCTTTCTATTTCTTTGGGTTGCTAATAAATAAATAAAATTAATTATGTAGAGAAGAGAAAAGGCATTTACTTGAGATGTGATACCGAGATAACTCCATGGAAAACTAAAAGCATCCGCTTCTACCATACAAATGCTAAATGGCTAAATTAACTCATGGAAGATAAAAAGACTCTAGGGCGTCAAAAGATGTCGATGATCAAAATAGAAAAGGAAGATGATCAATACACAATATTCTCAAAGCGTCAGTCATGTTTATTTAAGAAGTCTTTAAAATGATAACTAAAAATACTTGCCAAATAGCATAATGGAAAGTAAATCCTTTCATCATATATAGTAGCAAAATGAAATCATTTACGCTTAAAAATATATTTGTGCACTCATAATAATATTTAAAAAAAAAACTGAAATTTCAAAGTTAAAGAGGCAAATGTTGTAATATGAATATGAAATTTAACTCAAACTTCTTAATGTGCAACTATAACTGAAGTAGACAAAAGTTAATATAATTAGGAAAATAAATAAATTTCATACCAAAGCTTTTAATTTCAAATTCTATAATATAAAGAAATTATTCACATGAATAATTGACATGATTAAGTCTGAAATTAACTTGAATATGTAAACAATCTAATGAATTACAACAATAAAAATCAAACTTCCTTCTTGCACCAACATTAACCAAATCCAAAACATTTAACTTGAGTTGAAAAGTTTATTATGTGCTTATCTAAGTGAATGTGTTGAATCCAATTGAGTGGACAACAACTCGCCATGACCCAAGGGGGTAATCTTTTGGGGAGATTTATGTATCCCTTTTACAATTTTCAATCAATCAATGTCGTCGTTGTCAAAACTACGTCAGACCTGAAGTTCCAAGGGGATATGTTGGAATCCTACATCGGGCCTGGTCTTTGAAGGGTTGGGTAGAAAATCTTTAAGTGCCTTTTCTTATAACCGAACTACGGTAGGGCCTAATTTATCACGACAAGATACAAAGACAATCTATGTAAGTCTCCGTCCTTGTTGTGACTAAATATATTTTCGTCCCTCGGCTCAAGAGGAGCGGTTCGGAGATCAAGTCAATACGAATAATGAGCAGACAACAAGTCTCGAATCTCAAAGCAACTCGGCGCAAGTCAACCTTTCTTCCATCTTCACCCGAAATAAACAAACAAAGTCATGTCTTCGTTAATCTAAAATAGTCGAGTCGTGGGAACATGGATTTATCTACCTTAGATAAAACAAGTGTTTATCCGTGATTACTTGTTTATCTTGTATTTCTTGTTAAGTATGACATACTAACTCTGTCTGCCTTTTGAGTTTTTCTTATGTTAATATCATTAGATATACCAATAATCTAAAATAACAAGAAATGTAATAAAATATTAATATACCAACAAATTTAATCAAGATATATGTTAATATGATATCATATAGTATACAATATATTGTTGAGACATAGAAGCACGTAATATATCATTTTCCATCCAGAAATATATCTTTTTCTATTGTTTTTTTAATCCCTTTTCTATTGTAAATGAATTTACTATAAAAAAATTTATTTAATGAAAAAGATTAGTTTCAGAAAATCCAATGTGCGTTTAATGTGAAATTTCCGGTTAGTGTGAGGAGATATTAAGATGACATAAACTTTTTATAGGTTGAACACATGAATGAAAAGTTTAAGGAATTAATAATCTTATTTTTACTCAATTAAGAGAGATATTTTAGAGATATGAAAAAATTTATACGATATAATTAAAAAGTTAAAATAAATTGTATTCATCTATTTTTTTGAAAGGAGATATAAAATTTATAAATTATTATTAAGAAATTGTATTTTGTGTAAAATCCTCTTGCATTTTAATAAAATAGTGTTTTGCTAGTCTTCAATTTAACGGGCCCAAGTGCACAAATAACTGATTTTAGAACCCGCTTTAAGGCATATCCAAAGTTAATAAACTTTGTTAATTATCCATTATAAAATTAACTTCAAACCAACAGAACTAAACCTGAAAAATTCTGGATAGAGTCTATGTAAAATAGTCATGCTTGGTTTGTATAGAGTCTCTTCTACGTCTATCGTGACTTTTACCCCTAGACATTGTCCTCTAGAGTAGTCGTGAACCACTTGAAGTAAATTCTTATTTCAGTTACATAATTTTTTTAACTAAGCATGACTATTTTACATAGAGGAGGCGGGAGAGGAAATAAAAAATGAGGAGGGTGGTGAGGTGGCATGCCACGTGATGTCCACCTCACACATGTCAGGTCATGTGAAATTTTAATATTCATAATGGAGCACGGTTAGAAATATGAAGTATTTTTATTACTTTGCTGAAAGCATGGATAATTTTGTCCTATACTATAATAAAGATTAAATGTAATCAATGTTTGAAAGTAAATAAGTAAATTTGACTCATTAAATGCCACAATCACTAGTCAAGTCCTTGTAAAAGCCCACCAAGTATATTTTGTTTCCATCTAGTAGGTACATGCCATGTGAGTATTGATGAAATTCTTAAAGTACATTATAATTAGGTCATCATTCACGAAATTCAAGCCATCAGTTGTGGCTTTGAATTGGACAAAGTACAGTATTTGACTATTTTTGTGTGCTTTTACATTTTTTAAGAAAAGAAATAATTTCAAATACTTTGCTCCCACATATAAGTGTCTCTTTTTTATGATATAGTTCAATCCACGTAGGATGAGAATCATACTCTGGCAGCAGTATCTGTATCCATTTCAAATTGCAAGGTCCTGATAATGATGATCCACGGTCCTTTAAACTTCCAACTCTATTTCCTCGAGGAACCACAACTCATGACCACTTTTACTTGACTAGAGAAATCCTTTCTAGCATTCATATAATAGAGCTCAAACCATCCACTAGAGATAAGCTGAAGAAATTTTCATCTTTCAATTCAAGTGACCTTCTCAGTTTGTTATGCTCTTCTATTTTCTTTCTCCCTCTTTTTTAGCCGCATTAGCATTTGCATGGTAGAGTGGATGCTTTTAGTTTTCTTTGAAGTTATATTGGTATCATATCTGGAGTAAATGACCTTTGTCTTCTATACGTGATTGTTTTTGTTTATTAGCAACCCAAAGAAACAGAAAGCTAACGCGTGTGAGATGGAACATTTGTATGCACTATTTAACTTTAAAGTCATCCTACATGCTATTATATGCTTCCTTTTATATTCTTGGCTTCCTTTTATATTCATTTTCAACGACATCCTAACGTACCTAAATATACATTGTCAACTTGTTTATTCAGAACAATAATATTATAAGAGAGGCACACAACATGATGAACCTATGCTAGAAAATTTGATATTGTACGCGACTAATTTAACAAACAACTTAAGAAATATATTCATAAATGAAAATTATTATTGATTACAAGTAAAACCATCAAATTTAATAACAAAAAAAATGAAAAAGCAAATTCAAAAGATATAAATTTAAACTTAATTTATTTCATCCTAGGGCTTCAATTTACTTACGAATCAGCGAACCACGGTAAGCTTAATTAGTATCGTTGTGAGGGGCTTGAGATGAGGAATGATCACCATTCTTCAACTGCATCAAACGCTTTTTCAAATCAAAAGTAACTAATTTTAACGAAGCATAAAAAATTTCAACCTCCTCTGTATTAAATTCCTCGATGGACTTATACAGTCTTTTTTGCCGGTATAAAAAGTACAAGTTCTTGTTCACCAGCAACATCTTCTATTACATCATACCTGTTAAGTCTAACTTTGATTTTATTAACTTTGTTTCGAGAGTTTCTATCAATAAGACGATTACTGTGGCTTAACTGCATATTTGAACCTAAAAATGATTAATAACGATATCAGTTGTAGAATGAAAAAAAGTGAGGGTTACAGATGGGAGAAAAAATTATTAATCTCGTATCAACATTGCATAGTCTAATCAATTCACATAACTCTTTATATAAATCAGATTGACGCTTTGAGAATGTTGTGTATCGGTTATTTTACTTTTTACTTTGATCATCGGGATCTTTTGACGCCCTTGAATCTTTTATCCTCCATGCATTAATTTTTGAGGAAGGAGAATGAAAATTATTAATTTATTGATGCGGTTCTCAAATAAATCTGTTGCTTATAAGAAATGGAATAACATGATCATGTGTACAAGAATTTCTTCACAATGATAATTGAACTTCTAGCCAATTTCTTCAATTATCATTATGAAGAAGTTCTTGTATAAATAATCATCTTCTTCCATTTCTTATAAGCAATAGTTTTCTTTGAGAACCTAATCAATAGATATATAATTTTTATTATTCTTCCTAAAATATTAAGTCACAGAGAATAAAATGCTCTAGGGCATCAAAAGATCCCAATTATCAAAAGAGAAAAAGAAGATGACCGATACACAACATTCTCAAAGCATCATTCAGGTTTATATAAAAGTCCAGTGAACTTATTAGACTATGTGATGTTGATATGAGATTAATATTCTTTTCTCCTACCTATAACTCTTTACTTTTTTCATCCTACAGTTGATGTTGTTATTGATCGTTTGTAAGTCCAAATATGCAGTGAAGTGAGAGTAATTGCCTTGTCGCTACAAACTCTCGAAACAAAGTGAATAAACTCAAAGTTAGACCTAATAAGTATGATATGATAGAAGACGATGCAGGTGATCAAGCACTTATACCTGATAAGACTGGCAAAAAAAGATGGTGTGAGTCCATCGAGGAATTAAATGCATAGGAGGTGGAAAAAATTGATGCTTAATTAAAATTAGTTGTTTTTGGTATGAAAAATCGTTTGGTGCATTTGAAAAATGATGATCTTTTCTTATCTCAAACCCCTCCAGGCGATTCTAATTAAGCATAGAGTACTTCTCTTGTCCCTAATACATTGTAGCCCTAGGCAATGAAATAATTAAGTTTAAATTCATATCTTTCGAATGTACCTTTTCAGTTTTTGTTCTTCAATTTGCTGGTACTTGTAATTAATAATGATTTTCATTTTGATATATGATGTTTGAGTTGTTTGTCATAATAGTCGCATACAATATCAATTTTTCTAGTATAGTGTTCATCATGTTGGGTATCTCTCTTATAATATTATTGTTTTTAAATAAAAAGAGTTGATAGTATATATTTAAGTAGATAAATTTAGATATTGTTGAGGAACAAATACAAAAGGAAGCCTAAAACAGAATGTGGAGTGGCTATAAACCTAAATCGTGCACACAAATGCTCCATCTCACACAGACATTAGCTTTCTATTTCTTTGGGCTGCTAATAAATAAATAAAATTAATTATGTAGAGAAGAGAAAAGGCATTTACTTGAGATGTGATACCGAGATAACTCCATGGAAATCTAAAAGCATCCGCTTCTACCATACAAATGCTAAATGGCTAAATTAACTCATGGAAGATAAAAAGACTCTAGGGCGTCAAAAGATGTCGATGATCAAAATAGAAAAGGAAGATGATCAATACACAATATTCTCAAAGCGTCAGTCATGTTTATATAAGAAGTCTTCAAAATGATAACTAAAAATACTTGCCAAATAGCATAATGGAAAGTAAATCCTTTCATCATATATAGTAGCAAAATGAATTCATTTACACTTAAAATATATTTGTGCACTCATAATAATATTTAAAAAAAACTGAAATTTCAAAGTTAAAGAGGCAAATGTTGTAATATGAATATGAAATTTAACTCAAACTTCTTAATGTGCAACTATAACTGAAATAGACAAAAGTTAATATAATTAGGAAAATAAATAAATTTCATACCAAAGCTTTTAATTTCAATTTCTATTATATAACAAAATTATTCACATGAATAATTGACATGATTAAGTCTGAAATTAACTTGAATATGTAAACAATCTAATGAATTACAACAATAAAAATCAAACTTCCTTCTTGCACCAACATTAACCAAATCCAAAAAATTTAACTTGAGTTGAAAAGTTTATTATGTGCTTATCTAAGTGAATGTGTTGAATCCAATTGAGTGGACAACAACTCGCCATGACCCAAGGGGGTAATCTTTTGGGGAGATTTATGTATCCCTTTTACAATTTTCAATCAATCAATGTCGTCGTTATTTTCATTTCTCTATAGTCAAAACTACGTCAGACCTGAAGTTCCAAGGGGATACGTAGGAATCCTACATCGGGCCTGGTCTTTGAAGGGTTGGGTAGAAAATCTTTAACCTCCTTTTCTTATAACCGAACTACGGTAGGGCCTAATTTATCACGACAAGATACACTGACAGTCTATGTAAGTCTCCGTCCTTGTTTTGACTAAATATATTTTCCTCCCCGGCTCAAGAGGAGCGGTTCAGAGATCAAGTCAGTACGAATAATGAGCAGACAACAAGTCTCGAATCTCAAAGCAACTCGGCGCAAGTCAACCTTTCTTCCATCTTCACCCGAAATAAACAAACAAAGTCATGTCTTCGTTAATCTAAAATAGTCGAGTCGTGGGAATATGGATTAATCTACCTTAGATAAAACAAGTATTTATCCGTGATTACTTGTTTATCTTGTATTTCTTATTAAGTATGACATAACTATGTCTTCCTTTTGAGTTTTTCTTATCTGGTATTTCTTATTAAGTATGACATAATTTTTACCCTCCAGTACCTTATTTAATTATTCAGAGTTCTTGAGTTATAAACGGAGTGAAATATTGCATTTTACAAACCAAAAATGATTTTACGAAATTATTTCGGTGACATTTTATCATGTTATTTGGAAAAATATCATTGAATATATTATTATATATCATTAGCATACTTGTAAATATTTTCAAGAAATATATATCAATTTCTATGATTTAAAGAGGACAATTATCTACTTACTTGTCTAAATTAATTATATTAATTGGATAAATATTTTACTCCTTAACTATAGTGTCAAATAAAATCTTATTTTTATCTCTCGGTTATTTTAATTATGAAGAGGTTTTAAACTCAATTGATTGTTATTTCTATTTTAGCCTCAAAAATGATTTTAATCGACCAATTGGGTCACGATTGAAATTCACTGGTTATTTATTAAATTATCATCTGGCCTACTTTGTAAATACAAACTGTTGAGAACAGTTCTAGATCTGATAGAGTTGGGCCAAGACTAACTGCGAGTTTAAAGTGGTTTACTATGTATATTTCTCATTATTCATTTCCTTTTATTTCTATTGAGTCTGGTCCATTTGGGACCGCGACCCGGCCCACGTCGTCTATTAAGGGAAAATATGCCCAAAATACCTGATTTCTTCACACAAGAAGCTAGGGTAAGAAACCCTAACCGCCGCACGAACCCTTCTCCTCTCTCCTCTTGCCCTCCAAATATAGCAAAGTTGCAGAGCTCAGATTTCGTTGCAATTTGTGTTTGGTCAACTTCCACCTCTCTCCGCCAGTCACCGCACCCCCACCGTATCGTAACCCTCTATACGAAGGTAACTCCCTCCCCCATCTCTTTATTTGCTAGCATTTAATGAGATTTGTCTCACCTGGGATGAAAAGCAAACTCCCCTATTGACTGAGATCGTTTTTCCCGCAAACAAAATAAAAAATCAGTGAAATATACATCTCTCACATCGGTCTTAGACTGGAAATTTGGGGTTTTCTACTCCTATATAAAGGACCATTCCCCTCATATCCAAACCAAGTCTTAACACCCAGCCAAACTACGTGCCTAGTCAAACTAAGACACTTAAATTGGAATGACGCGAGTAATTAAAAGCATGCATTCATAAGGAATAATGTGTGGTACCTTGGTGGTTTGAGAAAACACATATGGCTTAAAGCTTCTGAACACATACACCTGGTGACCCTAGAATTAGCCGTCATATCCGACTCGAATGACTGGGTGAGGCTATTGAACCATCAGCATTGTCTAGCATCTGCAAAAATAGAAGTATTTGCCACGTGCTGCATCTCCAGGTTCAGTTACTGGGTCCTGCTTCAAGCCAATTAGTCCTTGGCCTCAACGTGTTCTCATGGTATCGATATGCTTTAATGGAGTACATGAATGACTTACATATCGGAGGTGATTACTTCGGATAGGGGTGTTTTAGTAAGGCCCTTCTTGTTAGCTGAGGATGTTTGTAATTACCCTGAATTTGAACAGATACTGGACGCAATCAAATCTACTGTGAATTACTAGTGCTCATTCAGTCCCGTGGACTTTGCAGTTAGAAGCCCAGAGTGTGGATTGGATACTCCCTTACCTCTCGTGTTCGAACCCTTCTACTTGCCTACAAAGAACAAGGTCACGTCTTTAAACTTCTTTCATTTTCAAAAGATCTGACTCAGACTCTGACTAAAGTGCTGCTTTTTTTTGCTTGCAGATACTGGACGCAATCAAATTTACTGTGAATTACTAGTGCTCATTCAGTCCTGTGGAGACACTGGAGTGTTATTAGTTAACATTTATGTGTATTGCCATAGATTATGATTCTGGTTTCTCCATTAACAAACAAAGACGAAACATTTCCTGTTATTGGTACTGTTAATAATAATTTATGCAAAAAAAAGAAGAAAATCCTGTATTCAAGTTACACCTGTCTTCTGGCGCTGGCTCACTGCTATAATCTTTTGGTGCATAAGCTGCTGCTTTCTTTGAATCTAGATTGTCCATCTTATATGGCCTAATGATGATCCATCATTATAGAGGTAAATTGGTGAAAAATGAGCATTTTGGATCAGTTTGAGTTGCTCAGAAGTGCTCCTTGCTTTCCTTCAGTTGTTTTATCAAAATTTTGATGCCCCGCTTTTTTCTGTTTCAACAAGAATTACTTTCTACATTTAAGGGGTAATTTGAATTTTACTAAACTGTTCCAGACTAGAAATTTGTTAGTTAGTATTCAGTTTTAAAATATTTGTTTGATTTTCACTTGACACGAAGTTTAAGAAATTAAAGACTTTTAAATCATGTGGTTGTTAATTAAAGATATGTAGAATGTATTAAAATGTTATTTAAGCCAAAAAAGGAAAGTGGTATTCTTTTTTAAACAGGCTAAAAAGAAAAGTAAGATAAACATTTTGAAATAAAAGAAGTAATAAATTTCCCCTCAATATACTTGCGTAGAGGCTCGACAGAAGTATAAAAAATTTGAAGCAAACAAGCTTCGGATCGTATATTTTATTTTTAAGAGGAAGTTCACGAGGACAGCGAAAAGTTTGATGTACGAGGATCAAAGGCAAACCTTTTATCTATGGGTTCCTCGAAATAACGGGCGAGGGTAAGACTACAATACCACTTAAAAGTATTTAGCTAGTTAGTTGATATGATGAAAAGCTTTATGAAAAATATCAAAGTTTTGCCCTTGTAATAAAGTACACAGCTTACTTCCCCTTACTAATCTTTCCAAGGGTAACGGATAACGGCTTCTGATAGATTGATGTTTTCTAGAAAAAAATCTTTAATGTAAATTCGTGTGTTCATATGCTTCATTGGAGACGGAGGATTAATTGCCATGGCTCCTTCCAAGCCAAGTGTTGTAAGAAATAGAGGCTAATTAGTCATTGGTGCAGCTTATGTTATGATAAGAAAGAAAACAAAGCCTATATATGAACTACAGTACTAAGATGATGAACAAATGCATCACGAAAATAACGTGCGCCAATACTTGAGGAGCATTACCATGCCAATGTCATCACTCAAATGAATGGTTCATCAACTATATATACAAAGCTAATATACACGGTTCTTAAATTGTAAAGGGAACCCAGCTGTTAAATTTATGAAAATAAAGCTGGCATTTAATTGCAGGTAAAACGTTCGGCAAAGGCGGCAAGTTAAGCACACACATTTCCAGGTGAAACTAAATAAAACTAAACCAAAAAGCCACATTCAAGCATTATAGACTCAACAAGTACAATAAACTGGGAACCAACGACCAGTTTTTTTTTTTTTTTGGGTCCTAAATTGAAATTAATGATATTCTACAAGTGAAGTACCACAGTTATCCCAATCTTGTTAAAGTTCCAACCTATCAGTTGTAACTTCAACAAACTTTCCACAAAAGCCGATGCCTGATTTGTAGAATATATACAATTAAGAAAAAAACAAAAAAGTCTCCAAATCTGAACCACCCTGCAGTTAGTCATAGCAGATGCTCCACTGCATGAAACAGCCTATCCACTCTGCAAGCAACAACCAGCGTAATATAAAGATGAGGATACATTATATTGTTATATAAATGCAACAGGCCTCGGTACAATTGCATATGGTGTCAAATAGAGAATACCCCACCCCTCTTTTTCCAAACTGCATGATCTTCTCCCCACAAATTATTTCATCCTTTAAAGGGGCAGCCCGGTGCACTAAGCTCCCGCTATGCGCGGGGTCCGGAAAAAGGCCGGACCACAAGGGTCTTCTTTTCTGAATTTCTTTCAAAGTTAAAAGTTGACACGACACTAGCTTCAACATTGCATGACAAAGAATTTCAGTTTTTCTCTCACCAATTAATGGGTTCACTATTCCATCCAAAAGCAAGACGTAGTAAATCATTTTTTCCTGACTGCATTTACTACAACAAATAAGCACTAGAAAGTTACACCTTCCGTCTTAATGCATGTTAACTAATTGACTAGTGGTTTACGACCACTTAGGATACTAATCAGTAATCCCCCATCACATATTTACAAGGGTATGACCCCCCCCCCCCCCTCCCCTCTCTTTTTCTGAGTGATGGACTAATATTTTATCACCCCAAACAAAAATTATGCATATACAAACAGCCTATCGTCATACCATTGCTGATTCTTCCGGAACTCAGTAAGAACTGGGTATATGTTCTCAAACGCAGTATATGTCTCATCTCTAACCTGAAATACATATCAAATGCGTATTAAGGTATACCACCAGCATAACATGTTGAGATTTAGTGAAGAATCCATTAACAGGCAGATACTATGTATTACCTTGGCTCCTGTGATGACAATTTTCCCAGAAACAAAAATAAGCAGCACTATTTTTGGTTGTTTCATGCGATATATTAATCCAGGAAATAGTTCTGGCTCGTACTGTACCAAGAGAAATGGAAGATGATAAATACAAGGAAGCATAATAACTATCAAGTCAACATACTGGTCTCTCTCTGTCAGAAATCCCACTAAAAGGTTTTTTTGACTTTCTATTTAAGACATCAATAATTCTAATGAATATATCAAGGTACTGAAACCTACGTTGCACCGACTCTCCGTTTTGGGTGCCGTCCCCGTACTGGACACGGGGACACAGTTACAGGATACGGTCAACCAACTTCGGATACTTTGACTGGAGTACATCAAAATTTGTGTGGGGTGGGGGGTGGGGGGGTGGGGGGGAATTGATATTTGCTTTCTCAAAATTAAAGATAAAACGGATTTAAGATAAGGTCAATGGCATACCTTCAATGTTATAGTATTTTGAATCATTTTTACTGCTTCGTGTTTCAAAGAAACCAAGAATTCAAGGTCGTGTTCTGAGTTTGGATGATAGACAATAGCAGCGATATATCTTTATAGCTCTATTTTTTTATAATTTTGAATTTTCTTTAGCCGAATCCCCACCCGTATCCATACCTGAATACGCACCCCCGAATCTTAAAATTTAGATTTTGCCAAATCCGACACTCAGATACGTACCCGTATCGGATACCCACACCCGAGTCCGAGCAACTTAGACTGAAACTCAAGCATCGTCACCTAGACCAACCACTTGGAACTATGTACCAGTTGCTTTTCAGGTCAAAAACAATGAAGAACTAATTTTAAATCACAAATCATACATGAAGCATAGGGGACAGTTAAACAACAAACCACTCCCTATTATGGTACAACCTTTACCCCTACAAATCAATTATTCAATTAAATTTGGAACATGTCAAGAGAGATGCCTACCAAGATTCTTACGAAAAAAGGCATGTCTTGGACTGGCAAGGGAAGAAGATCCGAAAAGCATGCCAAAAAGTTCTTTGCCAGACAGTGGACTCAAGCTACTTGGACACACATCAAGATCTAAGTTGACCCTTTATCCATCTTTATCAAATTCAGTTAAATAAATGGTTTCTCTATTAATGGATGATATTACGTATACCACATTTTCGTAAAGTTAAATTGACTAACGTGATTATATTATTGAGGACGGAAAGTTAATAGTAGTAATTGAGATAAGGAAACATCATATCATGGTTTAAGTTTGAATTGTTAATGGATATAAGTAATAGAAGATATGAAGTTCTACAGTGTGTCAAATACTTCAGACTTGTCAAAACATAGGATGTCATAGGTGGATTATCATTCATGACCAAGATTTTTTGTCACTTCCATTCAATGCCATTTGCAGTTAACCCATGGTTCAACCAAGACCATGACCTAGTTATTTCCAACCACTTTGAGGAAAAGATTGATATTTCTCATGCTTGCTTATTCTGTGCTACAAAAAACTTTTGTTAACCACGCATAAAATACCAGACCCTTTGAAGTTCTGTGCATTTCAAATAACCTACGCTTCCAAGACAATTGACATGAAGAGATAGCAGGTTAACAATACCTAATATCTAAAACCAACAATAAATTGAATCTTGGGAATTTTATCTGTTACCAATAGAATTGCGGGATACTGCATATGAAGACTGATAAATAAGAAGACATGTTGAGGAAAAAGGTAACTAACACCTCCAACAGTATAATTTTAAAAGGAACAATATATTGAAATTTCACAACTTGATCTGCTATAGATGCAATTACAGGAGAAACATATCGAAATAATCAATTGCATGAAGGGCTTACAGGTACCATAGGCATTGCAATTACGATATTCACTAAAATTATGAATAATGAGAAATAGTGATACACGTCAATACTTACACTTGAGAAAGCACCGTGAGCATACGCAAGGCCTTCAAGCCGAATAGGAAATTTAACATCACAAGAACCGACTATATTCTGGATCTTAAAATCCTACAATGGAGCAAAAGAGTTCAAAAAACTGAAACATATAGCAGAAAACAAGAAAAAGAACAAGAATAGCTAGGCTAAGGATTGTCTGGTAACAAGTGCTACTTTATTTGTGTATGCTTCCCTAAAACTACAACCAAAGAAAAAGCAAAGTCAGAGTTTTAAGACATTGTGAAGCAGTTCCAAAACAAGTGCTAATTCGTGATCTTTAGCCGCTTCCAGAACATTGCAAAATGAGTAGTGCAGGCTTTCAATCACATATCCCAGCTCAGCAGTGACTACAGGGTCTCTGCACAACTTATTGATCGAGGTTGTGAGTTTACTTTTTGCCTTGATTCTTGGGAATATCAAAGCACCAGAGCAGTTTGCAGGATAAACCACCTCCCTCCGCAGGCTGGCTCGAATCAGTATTCTGATTTGTCTTTTGTGGTGAAATCCTTAATATAATTAAATTCCTCTTATTTATCTATGCGGTATTGACATGAGAATAGGTACCATCATTGACGGATTAGATGCAGATATAGTGGAATAGATCCAAAAAGTGCAGTTCTGAAATTGAAATTTAGAAAAGAGTTTGCAGTCTCAAAATGGAAAAAAATGCTTCAAAACTGTGAAGAATGCATTAATTAGGATGGAAACATATAAAGTTCTTTTTTTTTTTTTTTTTTGCTGAAGAGGTAGTTTTCTTCCTCCCATTGTTATTTTCATTTTCACATTCAGGATGAGGGAATGTCAATATCTGTCTATAAAATCTCAACAAACTGAATAACTGAGTGATGGTGGTTACCTTAAACTTGGCTGGAAAACCAAGCTTTTGAATGATTCTAGCATACTGAAAAAGATTAGAAAAACATCAAAATAAGAAAGATAAGTACTTGAAAATAAAAAAGAAAATGAGAACTTAACAATTTCTTAAAATAACTACTATAAGACAAAAAAGGCTCGCTGAACTGTCGGGACCTTTTCAAGAAATATACTGGACTGATCCTTAATCCAAATTAGATTTATCTAAAGGATACAATACTAGCAATTAACTAGTACATACTTTCCGGGCTGCCAACTTTGACTGTTGTTCACTTTTGGCGCCAGTGCAAACCTGAGATAGATAAACTCACACTTAAAAAGTAGATAACAATATTTACGAACAATGGGAAGTTCATCATAAGGTTATATTATAGTTTCCAGAATTATCTGAAACAATCAAAAACTTAATCAGCAACAATGCCAATACTTGCTAAAACCAAACCGTCGTTTAGAGCATACCATCTTCCCAGAAGCAAAAATCAATGCTGTAGTTTTTGGTTCTCTAATTCTCATGATAACTGCAGCAAAACGCTGAAAGCACAACATATTGTTAAAAGTAATATAGACTTTCATTCTCAATTGCTTGACAAAGGAAGCACTGCCGATACAACATCCAAATATTCATAAATAGTCTGTTCAGCAGATCCAACTAGAATATGGTGACGAAACAAGTTAAGTAGTATAACTTTAGATGCAAATATAAACAATCGCTACTTAATTGCTCTATACACAAATTAATGTCATAGTAATATTTTTACATAGATACCTTGTAATAATGATAGAATACCTACTTTTAATGATTCATGGATTATTTTAAATGAAACTGTCGCAATTCTACTAATTGTCAAACATAACGTTTTAGAGCCTTACCCAAAATCACGCAAACAAGGTATAAAAAACAAATATAGGAGCTATAACTAAGTAGAAATACAGTAACACAATACTGACCAATTCCTAGCTCACATGGGCCAGTTGGTTAGTTGAGCATAATTTTTATCACAGTTTCATATATAGCACAGAGATATACCTTTGGATTGTACTCTGCATTTCGAGCTTGGAGTGCAATAGCTTTCAGGTCCAACTTGCAGTCCAAGTTCACCGTTGAGACAATGTTCCTAGCAGTGAAAAGGAATGACAGATGCATAGGTCACTTAGTGGAAATCTACTTTTAAAACTACACACTAATTGCCGCTTGCACCAATCAGCCTAATCATTATCAGAAGTTACTTGTTTACAACTTCTCAAAGTTCATAATCAAAAATTTTATGACCCAAACTTCCCTTAATAGAAATTTTCAGTTCTGTCTCCAATTTCTCTATTTTCTTTGTTTTTCTTGATAACAGAGAAATCCCCGAGGGAGCAAGGTTCAAAACTGGTGGATGTCAATAGTACCCCCTCCATTTTAATACAATTGATAATATTTGTTTCCCCAAACAATAATTTGACAAATTAATTACATAAAAAAAAGGGTCAGCCCGGTGTACTAAGCTCCCGCTATGTGCGGGGTGTGGAGAAGACCCAGACCACAAGGGTTTATTGTACGCAGCCTTACCCTGCATTTCTGCAAGAGGTTGTTTCCACGACTCGAACCCGTGACCTCCTGGTCACATGACAACAACTTTACCAGTTATGCCAAGGCTCCTCTTCTAACAAATTATTACATTATATTTTAAAAAATCAAATAAAACACTAAGCTTTTGGGACAGGAGTTACCTACCAATGACTTGTAAACAATTCATAGACCCTATTATTGGCTTTTATAGGAGATAAAGTTAGTACAAGTGATAAGAATTAACTTACTGCAGCGTAGGGACTATTCCAGAAGGGTGCTTGGAAAGATCCACTGGCTGGCTCCCCTCCAATCCCTGATCCGCCATTCCTCTTTTCACCTAATCCTTTCTCTACAAAATGGAATTAAAGTAGCAGATAGAATCAATTTCTCGTTAATAAATAATACAACTATTGTACATCAATAACAATTGCTTTATTATTTTGTTCTTAGCAGAGGGTCTATTGAAAGCAGCCTCCCTACCTTCCAAGGTAGGGAGATAGAATCAATTTCTCGTTAATAAATAATACAACTACTGTACATCAATAACAATTGCTTTATTATTTTGTTCTTAGCCGAGGGTCTATTGAAAACAGTCTCCCTACCTTCCAAGGTAGGGGTAAGGTCTGCGTACAACCTACTCCCCAGACCCCCACTAGTGGGATTACACTAGGTATGTTGTTGTTACTGTACATCAATAACAAGCTAGTTGGGTATGCTATATAAATCCTCATTGCCCATGTAGCTCCATTTAGACCATATATTGCTTGGACTCTCCAAAACTGTTGTTGTACCGGTGTTGGGATCTGACATGCACCCAACATTTTTGAAGAGTCCGAGCAAAATAATTTAGACATGTCCTAATCTAATATTCAAAAATTTAGGTTCCCTAACACTAAAAGTTACCTACAATTTCTACAGACTCAATATCTCTTAGTCAATAATGAAAATAGTAATACAGGGTTTAATTGTTATTTCAGGAATAGTCTTGTTAAAAGCAAATTCAAGATTAAATGCCTATAACACATCCAATAGAACATGGAAAATAAACTATAGTATAATGTCGCATAAATTCGCTCCATAGACTTTAATTGACCTAGCAAATGAATAAAACCCAAATGTTTAATGAAACAACATGAGATAGATGATGAAAAAATGGATCAGATCCAGACATTTAATCTTGAATTTGAGTGCAAATACTCTTAGAATGGGAGAATAATGCCCAGAATGTTAACAACTAACTTAACAATCAGGAAGACTCTCACTAACCAAAAGCAATAATATCACTAAAATTTGAGGACTAAAGCTAAAGGAATTTATTCCCTTGTGAATCTGCCTCAAGAAATATAGGGCGACGATAATGATCCATCCGTGTATTGAAGGAGAAGTATAACATAAAGAAAATCAAGTAAATCAACTTTTATCTTAACCTTGTCTACCAATCTTGTGCAGTTAACATAAATACAGAACAGCAATTCTCCACAAATCAACCAGAGCGAAGCTACGGACTATAAATAGAAAGGAGTTTTGATTTGAGGGAAAAAATGGGTCAAAATCTAGGGTTTGCTGAATTGGAGCTCAGAATTAACAAAAAGGTTGATTTTTAGAAAGAAAAAGGAGGTAAGAATTTTGAAAGACTGATACTTTTATATCAAATGGGAAGACAAGATTTTATGTAGAGCCACAAGGAGGAGGAGTTTGAGAGAGAACGAGAGCCGTGTGGGATTTTGAGTATTTCTGTGACAAGGGGTGTGTAATTTACTCAATTACATTCACATGGTTGAGGGTAGAATGGTAATATTGTTTGCTCAATAAAGGCATGTGAATGCATGTAGATCAAGCAAATTTGGCCCTTCTGATAATGATTAATAAATTTGGCCCTTACTAAAAAATAAAGGAGCTCTAACCAAAAGAAAATTAATAAATTTGCCCCCTAAAAGAAAAAAGAAAATAGTTGAAATAAATAGGTAGTAAGTTAATTCTTATCACTTGTACTCACTTTATCTCCTATAAAAGCCAGTAATAGAATCGATGAATTGTTTACAAATCATTGGTGGGTAACTCCTGTCCCAAAAGTTTAGTGTTTTATTTGACATTAATTTGTGTGTAGAGCAATTAAGTAGCAATTAGTAGGTATTCTATCATTATTATAAGGTATTTATGCAAAAGTATTACTATGATATTAATTTGTGTATAGAGTGTTGGGTACTATTGTAGTAAAGCATTACGGGAAGTAAATAAATATTACAAGTGTTCGAAAGGATAAACAAATAGGCAATGTTCAGAACTGCCGCAAGCTTGTTGAGTCTTGAATCTTGATAACCTGAAATCAAGAAACAACTAAATCTGGATGGTTACAACTGTTGTGTTGAGTCGAGTGATTGCACTCTGTCCTTAAGACAAGATTGCCCCGTATATATGCTTTTACGTAGCGGGCAATAGTCTCCCAAGATAAACAACACTTTAATCTCAACACTACAAAGCAAATAGGTTGAGTCGGATGAAGAAAATAAATACGAATCGACTTGCTGAAGAAATGGAAAAGGAAGGGAGAGTTTCTGTTTTCGTCCAACGTTTGGACTGTCTTTCTCTTCTGTTTTGTCTCTGTGTATATAGTGTGTCTCTGTAGTGTATATCTTGTGTATATGTGTGTCTTTCCTCACTGTTAGTGCACTATTTTTCGTGACTGAAAATGTGCTGCTATTTTCGTATATGTATGTATATCACAATTGAGCCAAAATGCATCAATATATAGCATGGAGGAGGGATTCCTCAACTGCCACAAACAAGGATGTTAATGGCATTAGTGAGGGCTGTTAATGGCACTAGAGAGGGCTGTTAATGGCATTAGAGAGGGTTGTTAATGGCCATTTAGAGAAGCTGATTTATGGTCATGAAGGAGGGCTGTTTATGGAGTAGTTAACAGCCAAGTAATGGCTGGTTAATGCTCCAAAAAACAGCCCAAACGATAGGCAGAAAGTTTCTGCCTTCCGTCTTTTCCAAAATCAACTTTCTAGAAACTCTAGGGACCAAACTGTAAATATTAAGCAATTTGGGGTCCAAAAAGATAATATCAGAAAGTCCCCACAGCCCACGACCCGTGACCCGTGACCCAAGCCCGAGCCCGGACCGGACAGGATGGGCGGGCGGCGGCGGCGCGTGTGTGGCCTTAGCCTTGAACCTAAGCACATCTAGGTCCTCAATTAGTGTTCGAAAGATGTCGGTCAAAAGTTATGTGACCAAATTTGGATATGGCTGTGGTTTTCTGCTTTAAGAGAGTGATGATGATGTTGTTGAAGGTCAACGTGTTCATAGTGTCACCGCTCCCAAGAGTGGTGGGAACAAGCGCCCACGAAAGGCTGAGGATGTCAACTGGGACAAGAAAAGAAGGCTGAAGATGTGGTTCTATCTTGCAGCAGAAGGCCTATATCTATCCCAGACAAAGGATCCGAATTATGGTAAGGAGGAAATGGACACTCAGTCCAATGAAGTGACTGAAGTGGGCCAGAATCCGAAATTAGGATGAGTAATTTTCCTTCCTTGTCAAAAATAAGATTAAATGATTTCTGATTAAAATGGCTTAAAGTAAGGAGGAATCTGAAAATGTTTTTCGAAATAATTTATATTCCTTACGCTTTAAAATCAGAAGTTTAATCTCTTCTTCTTTCCCGTTTAAAGATTAGATTTTGTAAACGACTTAAAAAGATCCATTATTTTAAGTATAATTATTAAAAGTGTGTAAAGTATGTTCGCACATACGATGGAGAAAGATCCACTAACTGTGCGAAAACTGTTACCACTCTTAAGTAAGCGCCAAGAATTGTCTAGGCACCAATCATAACGGAAGAAGTCTAAAAGCTAAAGACGTTGAGCCTGTCACACTATTTGACAGAAGATCCTTCATAAGATGATATTGGACACTTAGTCATACAAAGCCTCCGGGCGACTGGAGTGGGGCCAGAATTCATTTCATAGGAAAAGTAATGGACACCTAGTAAGGTGGGCTAGAGTTTTCAGGTCTTAAATGATCTGAAGGCCTAAAGAAAGGCAGAAAAGAAATTGGACACTCGATGCCGCCAAAGCAACTGGAGTGGGCCAGAGTATCCAGATCAAATATGATCCGATTACGCCCTAACCACAGGCAAGAGGTTGTTCATGTGAAGCAACGCCACCTCTAAAATCTAAGGGGTTGGAGAGGTTGTCCTCAATAGGACTTCAGGGAATGGGATCACTCTAAGATGAGATGATACATGTCCCAAACTTGGTTTAAGGGACGCTGTTGGTCACGGGTTTAAGCCGTGAAAATAGCCTCGAAATGCAGGGTAAGGATGCGTACAATAGACCCTTGTGGTCCGGGTCTTCTCCACACCCCGCACATAGCGGGAGCTTAGTACACTGGGCTGACCCTTTTTTTTATGTAATTAATTTGTCAAATTATTGTTTGGGGAAACAAATATTATCAATTGTATTAAAATGGAGGGGGTACTATTGACATCCACCAGTTTTGAACCTTGCTCCCTCGGGGATTTCTCTATTATCAAGAAAAACAAAGAAAATAGAGAAATTGGAGACAGAACTGAAAATTTCTATTAAGGGAAGTTTGGGTCATAAAATTTTTGATTATGAACTTTGAGAAGTTGTAAACAAGTAACTTCTGATAATGATTAGGTTGTTTGGTGCAAGCGGCAATTAGTGTGTAGTTTTAAAAGTAGATTTCCACTAAGTGACCTATGCATCTGTCATTCCTTTTCACTGCTAGGAACATTGTCTCAACGGTGAACTTGGACTGCAAGTTGGACACGAAAGCTATTGCACTCCAAGCTCGAAATGCAGAGTACAATCCAAAGGTATATCTCTGTGCTATATATGAAACTGTGATAAAAATTATGCTCAACTAACCAACTGGCCCATGTGAGCTAGGAATTGGTCAATATTGGGTTACTGTATTTATACTTAGTTATAGCTCCTATATTTGTTTTTTATACCTTGTTTGCATGTCTTCCCCCATAAATTCCGGTTCCTCCACTGGCACTTTTGACAACCCCTCTCAACGATCATCGTCTTCTTTCCACCCGACTTTCGCTGTTACTAACATCAAGAATTCTTTTCCTATAATTCTTGATCAAGAAGACTGTCAATATTCCATGTGGACAGAACTGTTCTATATCCATGCATGTGCGTACAACGTGCTCGACTATATTGATGACTCTGCTCCTCATCCCACCGACGTTGCCGAATCGACATGGCGTCGCCTTGACGTCATCGTCAAACAGTGGATATACGACACCATCTCAAAAGACTTATTGTGTACTATCATGAAAATAGGTGCTACGACACGTGACCTCTGGGTACGGTTGAAAGAAATCTTTCAGGACAATAAAAATATTCAGGCAGTGTATTTGGAGGAGCAATTCAACAATACGCGGCTAGAGAATTTTAACAACATGTCCGAATATTGCAAACAACTGAAACTCATAACCGACTAACTATCCAATGTCGGGAATTCTATTTCTGAAACCAAGATGGTACTCCAATTGGTTGCCGGTTTACCGAAAGGTGAATATGACACACTTGCAACGATGATTCAACAAGCCGACACACTACCCAGTTTCACCAAGGCAGGGTCACAACTCTTGTTGGAAGAAAGCCGTCGCGCTAAATAAGAGGAACATAATCAAAAGGCGTTAGCCGTTGACGGGATGGAAATACCGGCAGCCAACACCAACCCGCCACCACTGCAAGACCACCATCAGCAGCAGTCCCGCGGCGGAGGTCGTGGCGGCAGAGGCCGTAGCAACAAAGGAAAGGGCCGCGTCAAGGGCCAACGCAACTAGTGGGCTGGACAGCAGCAACCGCAAGGCACTAATCCAGCCTATTTCTAGTGGGCTGGACAACAGCCTGCATGGCCTAATCAGTAGAATTGGGCCTCACCTACAAGCCCATACCCAACTGCAGGGGCCCAGTTCTAGCAGCCATGGTCGAATGTCCTATTGGGCCGTGCTCCAGCTACCAGGAAGGCTCAGCAACAGCAGCAGTAGGCCCACCTGGTCTCGGTCCAGCAGCAGCAGCAGTCCTGCAGCCCGGCCCCCACTGATTTGGGCTAGGCCTACAACACCGTGAACCTCCAACAACCCGACAAAAATTGGTACATGGACACCGGAGCCACATCTCACCTCATCCGGTTGTCAGGTAACTTATCTCAATTACTTCGGTTAAAGTGTCCTCAATTTATTACCGTTGGCAATGGTCATCGCATTCCAATTGAAGGTTACGGTAACATACACACCAAACATCCACACCCGCCTTTCTCCCTAAACCACATCCTATACACCCCTAACATCATTAAAAACTTAATCTCTGTTAGAAAATTCACTAGCAATAATTATATGTCTGTCGAATTTGAGCCTTTTGTTTTTTCTATGAAAGAACTCAATACGGGGAAAATTCTTACACGCTGCAATAGTATGGGAGACCTCTACCCATTTACTCAATCTTCCGTTGTCAGACTGCAAGCACCTCTATCCCTTGAGGCGATCTCTCCCTCAACTTGGCACAACAGACTCGGACACCCCGGAGACCTAGTTTTTACTTTTCTTAGGACTTCTAAGCGTATTCAATGTAATAATGGGAAAATTGCCCAACACTATTTTTCTTGCCCACTAGGCAAGCATACTCGTCTTCCATTTATGTCATCAAACAATGTTACTTTTTCTCCTTTTGATATTATTCATGATGATTTGTGGACATCTCCGATTGTTAACTCTTTGGGTCACAAATTCTATCTAGTATTCTTAGATGATTTTTCACATTTTGTCTGGATTTACCCACTGAAATTCAAATCTGAAGTGTTTGCCAAATTCCTTGAGTTTCAAAAATTCATTAAAACACAATTTGAAAAATCTATCAAATCATTTCAATGTGATAATGGACGTGAATTTAATAACTCGGCATTTCACAATTTCTGTTCTAAACAAGGCATGGTCTTCCATTTTTCCTATCCATACACTTCCTCCCAAAACGGCAAGCTAAAAGAATCATCCGTACCATTAATAACATGGTGCGTACCCTTCTCTTTCACGCCAGTCTTCCACCATCATTCTGGGTCTATGCATCAAAATGGTAGAATACCTCCTCAACATTTTACCAACCATCACTCTCCGAAACAAGACCCCAACTGAAATCTTATACCGTAGGTTCCCCTCTTATGACCAAATACGCATCTTTGGTTGCCTATGCTACCCCAACCTGGCTTCCACTGCATCTCACAAACTAGCCCCACGCACCACACCATGCGTATTCGTCGGTTTCTCACCTAATAATCGGAGATACTTGTGATATGACATAACCACTCATTAAATCATCATCTCACGTCACATCACATTCGACGAGGCCAACTATCCATTTTCAAACATTCGAAAATTCCAAACCACGAATTACACATTTCTCGATGAGTCTCCTATGTCTCCTCTACTCCAGTCAATGTGTCTCTAGCAAAATCTAGTACCAATACAACCTGTCCCGACAGTACACACTGCCCCATCCTCACCACTACTACCTTCAGCCAACTGCTCTCGGTCGACAACACCACTGCTGGCTTCAGCAGTATCTCTTGACCCCCCAGCAGCAATGCTGCCTCCCAGTCCAGCTCCCTGTCCAACACCCCAACAACACCCATGCTGCATCCAGTCGAGTCTCCTGCACCACCAGCAATACTGCTACCCTTCAGTCCAGCAGCCATAAACCAGCAGCCTACCAGTCTCGCAGCCCTGCTGCCTCTCAGTCCAGAACCAGTGGACATACTACCTCCTAGTCCTGACCTCCCACTGATGCCCTCTCACTGCATGTAGACTCTTGCACAACACGGGATCTTCAAACCCAAGGTTCAATTCAATCTCTCCACACAAACCTTATCACTCATTCCAAAGAATCCAAAACTAGCTAAACTGGACCATAATTGGAATGCGGCCATGTGCGAGGAGTTTAACGCTTTAACCAAGCAGAACACTTAGGATTTGGTACCTAGACCAAATGGTGTGAATGTGATCTGGTGTATATGGCTATTCCGTCACAAGTTCAGAGACAATGGTGACTTAGAAAGGTATAAGGCAAGACCAGTTACCAATGGCACTAATCAGCAGGAGGGCATTGATTATGGTGAGACATTCAGTCCGGTTGTTAAACCAGCCACTATTCGGACTGTTCTCAGTATTGCTATGGGCATGCATTGGCCGATTCATCAGCTAGATGTCAAGAATGCATTTCTTCATAGGGATTTAAAAGAAACTATGTACATGCATCAGCCCCCTGGCTTTGTTCATCCGGCAGTTCCACAATTTGCATGTCGTCTCAGGAAATCATTGTATGGATTGAAACAGGCACCCCGTGCTTGGTATGATCGTTTTGCCAGATATCTTCTGCAGATTGGTTTTATATGTAGCAGGTGTGATAACTCTCTCTAGACTTTTCACCGAGGTAACAACACTGCATATTTGCTATTATATGTCGATGACATTGTTCTTACTGCATCATCTGATGGTTTGAAGACTGAAATCATTGCTCTACTCAAAATTGAATTTGCTATGACTGACTTGGGCAAGCTGAGTTATTTTTTGGGTATATCGGGAACCAGATCTGTAGCCACTATGTTCCTGTGTCAGTGTAAGTATGCAGAAGAGATAGTGTACAGGGCCAAGATGGCAAATTGTAAAATTATGCCAACTCCGGTGGACTCAAAATCCAAGCTTAGTGCAAATGACGGTGCGCCAGTTTCTGATCCCACTCTATATCGGAGTTTTGCAGGTGCTCTTCAGTATCTTACATTCACTAGGCCTGATATTGCATATGTCGTTCAGCAGGTGTGTCTGTTTATGCATGACCCCCCGAGCATCCCACTTTGCCACCCTCAAATGTATTATCAGATACGTTAAAGGCACACTAGACGTTGGATTACATCTATACCGCTCTACGCCAACCAAGTTGCTAGCCTACATGGATGCAGATCGGGCAGGATGCCCTGACACACATCGCTCCACCTCATGGAACTGTGTATTTCTTGGGGATAATATTATCTCATGGTCTGCCAAGCAGCAGGCCACACTATCCCGTTCGAGTGCTGAAGCATAATATCGCGGCGTTGCTAATGTCGTTGCTGAGATTTGTTAGCTCCGAAATCTACTTTTGGAGCTCCAGTGTCCATTATGCAAGGCGTCTATAGTCTATTGTGACAACATATCTGCCATCTATATGTCTCATAATCCGGTCAAACATCAGCGGACTAAGCATATTGAGATGGATATCCACTTTGTGCGAGAGAAGGTTGCCCGTGGTCTGGTCAAAATTTTACACGTGCCTTCCTCTTATCAGTATGCATACATTTTCACAAAGGGACTACCGCGACAGCTCTTCACCGACTTTCGATCCAGCCTTAGCGTTCGACCTCCTCCCGCTCCGTCTGAGGGGGAGTATTAGCGAATATTCTCCGAATATTCACCGTATATTTTGTAATTATGATAGATGTATATTTAAGGTAACTTAGGATTCTAATTGTATTATGAATCAACCATTTAAGGTAAGTTAGGATTCGTACTGTATTAGGAATCAACCTTTGTACAACTATATATATTGTGAATAATGAAAGGAATCCTAAGGGAAATTATTCTATCTTACACATCTGTCATTCTTTTTCACTGCTAGGAACATTGTCTTAACGGTGAACTTGGACTGCAAATTGGACCTGAAAGCTATTGCACTCCAAGATCAAGATGCAGAGTACAATCCAAAGGTATATCTCTGTTCTATATATAAAACTGTGATAAAAATTATGCTCAACTAACCAACTGGCCCATGTGAGCTAGGAATTGGTCAGTATTGTGTTACTGTATTTCTACTTAGTTATAGCTCCTATATTTGTTTTTTATACCATGTTTGCGTGATTTTGGGTAAGGCTCTAAAACGATATATTTGACGTGTCTATTTAAGGTTTGACAATTAGTATAATTGCGACAGTTTCATTTAAAGTAATCAATGAATCATTAAAAGTAGGTATTCTATTATTATTATAAGGTATCTATGTAAAAATATTACTATGACATTAATTTGTGTATAGAGCAACTAAGTAGCAATTGTTTATATTACTTAACTTCTTTCGTCACCGTATTCTAGTTGGATCTGCTGAACAGACTATTTATGATGTCACGACGCAAACCATACGGCCATAAAAGGCACCCGGACCTTGTCTGCCGGGGACCACTCTTCACATACTTAACATATATTCGTGATCAATCATGTCCACGAGGACCATTGTTAATTATCCTGCAGACACATACATCAAGGGCGACAGGGCCATACACGACTACTATCCACAAGACAACTGTCTGCAAGCCTCTAAAGAAATACATGACATCAAAGGGTCGGGACAGGACCCCGCCATACCTATATGTATATGCAAAATACCATACCACGACCAGACTGCAACTCTAAAACAAGTATAGTGCTCCAATATCATATGAACCAGCAACCTACCAGTGCGAATCATCGTCCTATCTATCTAAACCTGTATGCATGAAATGAGCGTCCCGCGAAAAAAGGGACGTCAGTACGACAGATGCATTGAGTATGTCAGGTATGAAGAATAGCATAATACAGATACAAAATAAACTGAAACTGAAATAGTAGACAAACAACAGCCGACAGAAACAACTGATAGTAAAAACAACCAACTGAAATAGCTGACCAGCAGTAAATGCCTCTGAGGGCCCCAATTACACATGCCTAAATGTTATGCACAATGCAAATGCGGTATACACATATATATTGGCCACACAAAGGCATATTCCTTTCCATAACAGCCTATGTGGGCATCATATCATATCGGCCTCTATGGGAATGCATAATCATATTTGAGGCGCGCTTGTGGGCCTAGCCTTGAACCTTAGTACACCTAGGTCTTCCCTCCGGCAAACACATGGGTTACCCATTGGGGTCCCAAACCCTTATCCATTTTTACGCTTATAAAAAGAACAATTCTTCATTTTCCCACCGATGTGGTAGATTTGTCCCACACCAAATTTCCACGCCTCAAAAACCTTACTTTGTGGACCAATATCTCTTTCATTTCTTACCAAAATTTGATGATCCTTGTCCCTACGGTCATCTACTCACTTAGTAGATTATGCACATGTAAAGAGACAAAGCCTCTAACATGCAGAACCCTAGTGTTTAAGTCATTAAATATGGGTGGACGCAATCCCCCACCAAAGGCAAATTTTCAAAAATCTCCTCTTGAAAGAGATTTTGGTGCACACACAAGGTGCCTACTTTCAGCAATCTTTCAGCGAAAAGAGATTGCATTAGGAGAGGTAGCTTCCGCTTTGAACCTTCCCTAGTTGAATACCACCAGACTTACTTACTGCACGGTGAATGTGATGTCTTGAACCGTTAGTGTTTAGTGTAAGCCAAAACAATGATACCAACATAATAACTTCCCTTATTCGTTTTCATTCTTATTGTTCTATCCGTTGTGGCCGTGGACACACTTTGATTCTTAAGTGCGTTCATTTAAGGCGGCCTGTCCTCACACTTAAATAGGTGATCTCCTATAAGGTATCCTGCTATACCCCACTTCACAAGTGTTAAGAATCATTAAATGTTTCCCCAACCTTAACCTCAACCGTTTGAGGATCATTAAAGGTTTGGAAGCTTAACCTTTACCCACCATGCAGGTAGCACTTTAATGTCTATCGCGGGAACAAATTTGGATTCATGTTTCCTTATAGAAATCATCATCCAAAGTGCTCTTGCTTCCACCGAAGCGCTCAACTAAACCTTTTGCAGCTTAGTTTTCCCATTGAACCAAATTCTTAGGATCTCCAGTCAGTATAGTTGGGTTACCACCGCAAATGTTCATATTATTTTGGGTTTTAAGCCTATTCCCCTAGACAGACAAAATTCTTGATCTTCGGGTAGTCCCTTAGTTAAAAGGTCTGCTATATCCTTTGATTAGTAATCAAGAAAGTGACACTCGTGATGATCAACTACCATTCGGTCTTATGTCTCTGACAGATATGTCCAGACGCCGTCATCCGTGACCTTCGTGAAGCCGACCGGCTAGCCACAATGTATAACTACCGAAGGCACGAGTTTCTCCCAATAATGGACGTCCTCTAAGGAGTCATGAAGTTACTCAAATTTTTCTCATGCTTTGGTTAAAGAGATAAAATCTGATTCCATCATGAATCGGCCGATGCAAGTTTGCTTAGAGGATTTTCCAAGACACACCATACATATTCACTTGTGGCTTTGGTGTTTTTCAAGTCCGATGTCAAGTTTGCATCACTGTGTTCTTCCAAAACTGTTGGACATTCAGAATACCATAATCCGTAGATAAGAGAATATTTCAGATATCGTCATATCTAATTTAATGCTTTCTATCGATCATTTTTAGAATCACGAGTGAATCTTAGTTCAGCTGATCTACTTTGTAAGCCGATACCAGGTCAGTTGTAGTTGTAAAATACATTGAACTACATGTGACCTACGCATATCGCTTCTGGTATATGGATGCACCATGATTCCAATCAATTCTATGATTCATATCTATTGGTGGCTTTAACGAGACTGTCAACTACCTCACAAATGAGTTTGGAATTAGACCAGTCCATTAGATGTCTTAGAAATTCCAATTCCTAAGATGTCATCTTTCATATCGAGACTTTTGTTTCAATATGACTTCCACTTTCAGACTGTTGGTTTTCCAACTGCTAGATTTCTAATTTCAGAGTCAATGTTTCTGTTGTCAGATTCATTGTTTCTGTTTCACCTGAAACTTCCAGGACCAAAATGTAAACATTTTAGGGACCCAAAAGAAAGTTCAGAAAGAAGCCCAACAGTCCAACAAACCAACTCTAATCCTCCCCTTCCAACTCTCTAGTTAGGAAAACTGTCTCAACATCCATGTCACGCAAGACTGTAATGTCCCTGATGTTAAGCTATTCACAGGAGAGCACATATCCAAGTAGCCGAGGCCTTATACTCGACAATAGATCCATATACTTTGTACTCAATTTAAGTATCCATTTTTACAACCCAAAGGTTCTTTTTTCAGAGGAAGGTCAACCATTACACAAGTATGGTTCTATCTTATTGGGTCCGGGGCTACGGATAAGCAAGAATATGTAAAAATAAAACTGTAACAGCTAGAACAATTAAACCAGTTTTTGGATGTTGCCTTCAATGTTGTGTTAACATCTGAGGCAACATTGTGATAAAACAGTTATAAACCTTTATAGAGTAAATGCAACAGAAAAGTAAAGAGACACAAGGTTTATATTTTCAAAGGTATATATTAATATATCCGTTGATGGTCAATGACCAAAGAATTGTATAAATTATATACAATTACAAATGAATTTCTTTTTACAAGATTGAACAATAAATGCGAAAAAGAAATTACAAACAAAAGTGAAGTCGCAGATGACTTCAGCCTAAAGTTAAAAGATCTAAAAATACAAATACAACATCTTCATTACAATTGCTTGAAATATAAGCTTGATCTAGAATCCGGGCAGCAATAGTAATGTGGGACTAGATGTTGTTATACTACTTTTGGCTAAGTGTGTTGATCCAGTTTTTAAGGTGAGTATGAGAGAGCTCTTTTGGTAATTCTTCTCGTTCAATTCTAGATATTGATACTCTGAAGCTCCCCTCTATTTATAGTGTGGAACTTCCCTTGAAATCCTCACTGATTGGTTGCGGAGGCTGAGTAAAAGAAGGCTTCAGCTTGGACCGGTTCTTGCTCCTTAAAAAGCTCAACGTTCTGGACTTGGTCTTCACGCTGCTTCCTCTCCAAGATTTGACTACTTCTTTTACCACATTTTAAACACAGCATCATTGTAAGCTTGCCTAGGTCATTTTTTACTCACAGTAACACAACCTGTTTTGGCCGGAAGAATAGGCAAAATCATTACAGAGATGTTGTCAGGAATGTTGTCACAACATCGCAGGCAACATTCTTATTTTCATAAGATGTTGTCCTGAGCATTTACAGATGTTGTCACAACATCCATCCAGCATCAACAATCTCCCCCTTTTTGCCTTTATTCACAAAACTCCATACGAAGCGAAAATGACTAGGATACTGATTCCCGATGTAGTCCTTACATTCCAAGAATCAGTAGGATCAGTGCTATGCTCCCTCTTAACCTGCAGTATTAAATTCCAAGCAGTGTTGTATCGATGATTTGATTAGATAGGAGTTATGTTCTGTTAGTCAGGACTTACTTACAGCAACTGCATAATTAGTCTACAATAACCATTCATAACAATCCACATCAGACAAACATATATAAACAACTTTAGAAAGCAATCACAATGTCTGCAAGAACAGACCAAATATCCCAAAGTAAAATAAACCAAAAAAAATATTCCAAATGCCAGTATATCCAATATTCAAATAAATAGAAATTATCAACACTCCATCTATCATTGAATCAACACTCCATTACATTAGCATGATCATCCTTGACTAGAGTAATCGAGTCACAATAGCTTCCAGCCGCTTTCTGTGATCGATCACTCTGTGCAACACCATCTTCATCTTCATAGCATCAGAAGTAGTCAGCAATCATCATCTCAACTCCTCTCCCCCTGCATCATGGCCTGCATCCTTATCAGTAGCAGCTCCCCCTGTTTGTCTGCTTCCCAAAGAAGAACATCATCGCCACTCCCCCGTCATGCTCGCTTCCAAAGAAACAACATCCTCTCCCCCTTTTTGTGAAGAAAGTAAGCCCACATAATAGTTCCTGGCTCGCACTAGGTATTGAATTTGCCTGTCAAGTTCAGCAATGTGCTGTCGAAGCCATTCTTTGAACATTGGGACCTTTCCTTGACCAATGTTGCCAGGAATGTCAGCAACATCCTTTGATGTGTCAGTGTCCCATTCATCTTTCTTCCAGGGCAGGTCAATAACCCTGTCCTTGTTATTCACAACTGCTCACTGTACTAAGTAGACCTCTAAGTCTGGACTCAACTTTTCTCCTTTTGGAGTCTTAAAACCTTGGTTGAGCAAAATTTGAAAAATTAAGGAGGGGTATGGAAGGGCAGAGTTGCTTTGTCTTTCTGCCAAATTGGCAACATGGTTGAATATGAGAGTTCCTAAGTCAACTTTCTGATTCCTTCCAAACTTGAAAAGCAGTGATGCTTGATCAAGGGTCACTGCTGTCTCGTTGAGGGAGGGTAGCCAGTTGTATTTAGCAAGTTTGTGCAAAGTGGCAAATAAGGCAGTGAGTTTTGACACAGGACTGCGAGGAGCCCAAACAGTGATCAAATTCCCCGTAAGGTACTTGATCATCGAATTGAGTTCCTCCACAGTGGGGTTTGGTTGAGGTTTTCTTTCACTAACAATTATCCCAAGAGTGGAGTTGATGATATTAGGTGTAAAATTGTATACCTTGTTGTATAGGTACACTCTCCCAAATTTCTTTGAGGTTGTGTCCCTAACATCAAGCGTCAGATTAGCATAGAACACCCTAATCACCTTCTCACAATAAGGATTCTTACAAGATATAGAGCTTAAGATCTTTCGACTACTTAAGAAATCAACTAAACCATTTTTGGAGAATGAAGTTAGGTCAATCACCTTCTCCCTTCTAACTCCTCTATTTTTAAACCAATTCCAGTTACTGGAGCATGATTTCGTTTGAAACATGGAAGAGTAGGGAATTACCTCAGAATCTGTTTTGTTTTCTTATTCGGATGAGGTGGCTGCAGGTGTTGCCTCGGATGTTGGGGCAATATAGTCTGGGTCCATTTTCTCATATGTTGCCTTTGATGTGGAGGCAACATTTTAATCAAAATTCCAGTATGTTCTGCGGACCCCTTTAGGAATGAAGTTCCATAGAGGTATGTCATCTGACATCTCTTCTTCTTCTTCTTTTTCCTTCTCAGTTTCTGCTTGTGGAGTGGAAGTTGATGGAGTTCTGGAAGAACTGGGCACACTGAAATCGGTGTCAGTGCCGCTGCTAGTGGTAGTATCAACAGGAAAAGTCGACTCTTCCCTGGATCTTTTGGCAGACTGGTTGTCACCGAATTAGTTTTCGAAAACCCTTTTTGACCTTTGAGTCGGAAATGTCGATTTTGACTGTCTTGAGGCAAGGTTTGAGAAATCAAATGTTGCATCAACATCGATTGGGTTTTCATTATCGCCTAGGTAGCTCACCTGTAATGGCTTATATGAACCAAGCAGGATCATAGCCTGTGTGCAGTCCTCCTCGACCGGTTTCAAGTCATTGATGGAAGTATAATGCTTGTAAACCTTGTTGCTATTTGTTGGACAAGTCGACATTGGGGAATAATCTTTGGTGTTTGTGAATTTTGGGGAAATGGACATGGGAGAGGGTTTTGAAGGATTGGGCGTGTTAGAGAAGCTTTGGGTTTCGAAAAATGACGGTGGTGTTTGGGCTGCCATAATTTGATAAATTGGCTGATGTGACGATTCCAAGACAAAAATGGGAGGTTTTATTATGGCAAAAATATACTTACACTCAAACTCCTTTTCCTTAAATTTAGATTGTATAGAAGAATAAGAACTCTTTACACACCTAAAATAAAGGATTTACACAGCACATAACATCATTTAAAATTTAAATAAAAACTGTCCTTCAGAATTTTTGGATTTTCCGTTAAGGACAGAGACGTGTTAAATACCAAAAACAAGAATAAAATAAGATAAACCAGATTGATCAATGTACTGGAACACGATGTTGTTAACGATGTTGGCAACATTTCAAGGTTAAACAAGCATTATGAGACTCCAAGGATTTTCTGATTTGGCAGATAATATTTCCGTATATGTTCCCTACGAGACTGATCGCTGGACTAATGTATCATTTTACCATTGTCCTTAATCAACTTAGTTGAACACATACAGATTAAAAAAAATATTGAGGAATTTTCAACCTTTTTGAAGCACGTGGTACTCCTATAGAATAGGAACGATACCAATCTTAGAGCTTTGCTATTTTTGTATACATCCAAATCTTTTAGCAGAGGCTTCGCCTTCTTATGATACTTTTAGAGTCATGCTTGAATCTTTTGAAAAAATAGTGCAACATCACTACAACACTTATCCTGTATATTGACTAAATCAGTAAATGTTACCCAGAATGTTAGGACAACATTTCAGACAACATCTACCTAGTTTGTCTTATTTTCAAAGAAAATAGAGACCAAGAGGTTTTTTCAAGCTAGAAAATCTCTCATGATCTAAAGGTTTGGTAAAAATGTCAGCCAGTTGAAAAAGAGTATCAACATGTTCGATTTGAACTAGCTGTTTTTCCATTAAGTCTCTTAAAAATGATGTCTTATGTCTATGTGCTTTGTACGTGAATGCTGAACAGGATTTTTGGAAATATTAATAGCACTCAGATTATCACAGTACAAAATCATAGAGTTATTAGATATGCCATATTCATCTAGCATATGTCGTAACTAGATCAGTTGAGCATAACAACTTCCGACTGCCACATATTCAGATTCGGCAGTCGAGAGTGATACACAATTTTGTTTACGACTGAACCATGAGACTAGATTATTGCCAAGATAGAAACACCCACCACAAGTGCTTTTCCTATCGTCTACATCACCGGCCCAATCCGAGTCACTATATCTTATTAGATTAGGACTAGTACCGATAGCTTTTCGGGCAAGACGTGCATCTTCTTTGGCTCGGGAGACCAACATGCTCACTTTCTTTTCAAGTCTCTATTCCATTTTTCCTCATTTTATTTCCACTCATTTTCCATATCTTTGTAATGATCTAGCTCGGGCTGGCCGGAGGGAAGGTCATTAGGGATTTGGGTTGCGTAGGTAGTGGGATTTTAATGAGTGGCGGGATAGACGTAGGTGGGTTGTAAAATTTGATACGAGGGTGCGGTAGTTAGAGAGTTATTGGTACTGGATACTCAAGGCGAGTGGAGAGGTAGATAAGTATGGTAGGAAGTACGAACGTAAGGCAGATTCGATGTGGTTAAGTCGATGGTAGGTTGATTTGGTACTGACGTGGTGGGTTCGATAATGACTCGATATTGGGGAAATCAGAGATGGAAATGAATGAGGTGGCCTCCTTGTGTCAACGGGAAGGACATTCTCAACGAAGGCCAGCTTGACCTATTTTACCTCCTCTTGGAGGTCATTGATTTTTTTGTCGCAAGAGAGAGATGAGATCCTCATAATGTGCTTTCACCTCTTGATTGGAAGTTTATGGATTTCTCAAAGCAATGTCAGTTGTTCTAGGGCTGCCTTTCGGAGTACCCGTCATATTTTTTGACTTTGTCATTGGTATGATTTGGAAGGAATGTTTCAGCTACTTTTGATCTAGTGAGTATTGCAGTGTTATTACAACATGAAGAAATCTCCATTTTAGAAAAGAAAAACTCAAAAGGCAGACAGAGTTAGTACGTCATACTTAATAAGAAATACAAGATAAACAAGTAATCACGGATAATCACTTGTTTTATCTAAGGTAGATTAATCCATATTCCCACGACTCGACTATTTTAGATTAATGAAGACATGACTTTTTTTGTTTATTTCGGGTGAAGATGGAAGAAAGGTTGACTTGCACCGAGTTGCTTTGCGATTCGAGACTTGTTGTGTGCTCATTATTCCTACTGACTTGATCTCCGAACCGCTCCTCTTGAGCCGGGGGAGGAAAATATATTTAGTCACAACAAGGACGGAGACTTACATAGATTGTATGTGTATCTTGCCGTGAGAAATTAGGCTCTATCGTAGTTCAGTTATAAGAAAAGGCGCTTAAAGGATTTCTACCCAACCCTTCAAAGACCAGGCCCGATGTTGGATTCCTACGTATCCCCTTGGAACTTCAGGTCTGGCGTAGTTTTGACTATAGAGAAATCAAAATAACGACGACATTTATTGATTGAAAATTGTAAAAGGGATACCTAAATCTCCCCCAAAAGATTACTCCCTTGGGTCATGGCGAGTTGTTGTCCACTCAATTGGATTCAACACATTCACTTAGATAAGCACATGATAAACTTTTCAACTCAAGTTAAATTTTTTGGATTTGGTTAATGTTTGTGGAAGAAGGAAGTTTGATTTTTATTGTTGTAATTCATTAAATTGTTTACATATTCAAGTTAATTTCAGACTTAATCATGTCAATTATTCATGTGAATATTTTTGTTATATTATAGAATTTGAAATTTAAAGCTTTGGTATGAAATTTATTTATTTTCCTAATTATATTAACTTTTGTCTACTTCAGTTATAGTTGCACATTAAGAAGTTTGAGTTAAATTTCATATTCATATTACAACATTTGCCTCTTTAACTTTGAAATTTCAGATTTTAAAAAAAATTATTATTATGAGTGCACAAATATATTTTAAGTGTAAATGAATTCATTTTGCTACTATAATTTTCAATATGATGAAAGGATTTACTTTCCATTATGATATTTGGCAAGTATTTTAGTTATCATTTTGAAGACTTCTTATATAAACCTGACTGACACTTTGAGAATATTGTGTATTGATCATCTTCCTTTTCTATTTTGATTATCGACATCTTTTGACGCCCTAGAGTCTTTTTATCTTCCATGAGTTAATTTAGCCATTTAGCATTTGTATGTGTATGGTAGAAGTGGATGCTTTTTGTTTTTCATGGAGTTATCTTGGTATCACATCTAGAGTAAATCCCCTTTCTCTTCTCTACATAATTATTATTTTTATTTATTAGCAGCCCAAAGAAATAGAAAGCTAATGCGTGTGAGATGGAGCATTTGTGTGCACAATTTAGGTTTATAGCCACTCCACATTCTGTTTTAGGCTTCCTTTTGTATTTGTTCCTCAACAATAGCTAAATTCATTTACTTAAATATATACTATCAACTTTTTTTATTTAAAAACAATAATATTATAAGAGAGGTACCCAACATGATGAACACTACTAGAAAATTTGATACTGTATGCGACTATTATGACAAACAACTCAAACATCATCTATCAAAATGAAAATTATTATTAATTACAAGTACGAACATATTTAAGAACAAAAACTGAAAAGGTACATTCGAATGATATGAATTTAAACTTAATTATTTAATTGCCTAGGGATACAATGTCTTAGGAACCAGAGAACTACTCTATGCATAATTAGAATCGCCTGGAGGGGTTTGAGATAAGGAAATATCATCATTTTTCAATTGCACCAAACGATTTTTCATACCAAAACAACTAATTTTAATTAAGCATCAATTTTTTCCACCTCCTATGCATTAAATTCCTCAATGGACTCACTCTATTTTTTTTTGCCAGTCTTATCAGGTACAAGTGCTTGATCACCTGCATCATCTTCTATCATATCATACTTATTAGGTCTAACTTTGAGTTTATTCACTTTGTTTCGAGAGTTTGTAGCGACAAGGCAATTATTCTCACTTCACTGCATATTTGGACTTACAAACGATCAATAACAACATCAACTGTAGGATGAAAAAAGTAAAGAGTTATAGGTAGGATAAAAGAATATTAATCTCATATCAACATAACATAGTCTAATAAGTTCATTGGACTTTTTATATAAACCCGAATGACGTTTTGAGAATGTTGTGTATCAATCATCTTCTTTTTCTATTTTGATAATTGGAATCTTTTGATGCCCTAGAGCATTTTATTCTCTATAACTTAATATTTTAGGAAGAATAATAAAAATTATATATCTATTGATTAGGTTCTCAAAGAAAACTATTGCTTATAAGAAATGGAAGAAGATGATTATTTATACAAGAATTTCTTCATAATGATAATTGAAGAAATTGGCTAGAAGTTCAATTATCACTGTGAAGAAATTCTTGTACACATGATCATGTTATTCCATTTCTTATAAGCAGCTGATTTATTTGACAACCGCATCAATAAATTAATAATTTTCATTCTCCTTCCTCAAAAATTAATTCATGGAGGATAAAAGATTCTAGGGCGTCAACAGATCCTGATGATCAAAGGAAAAAAGAAGATAATCGACACACAACATTCTCAAAGCGTCAATCTGATTTATATAAAGAGTTCTGTGAACTGATTAGACTATGCATTGTTGATACGAGATTAATATTTTTTCTCCCATCTGTAACCCTAACTTTTTTTTCATTCTACAACTGATATCGTTATTAATAATTTTAAGTTAAAATATGCAGTTAATTCACAGTAATCGTCTTATTTATAGAAACTCTCGAAACAAAGTTAATATAATCAAAGTTAATAAAATCAAAGTTAGACTTAACAGGTATGATGTAATAGAAGATGTTGATGGTGAAAAAGAACTTGTACTTTTTATACCGGCAAAAAAGACTGTATAAGTCCATCGAGGAATTTAATACAAAGGAGGTTGAAATTTTTTATGCTTCGTTAATATTAGTTACTTTTGATTTGAAAAATTGTCTGATGCAGTTGAAGAATGGTGATAATTCCTCATCTCAAGCCCCTCACGACGATACTAATTAAGCTTATCGTGGTTCGCTGATTCGTAAGATATTGAAGCCCTAGGATGAAATAAATTAAGTTTAAATTTATATCTTCTGAATGTGCTTTTCAGTTTTTTTGTTATTAAATTTGATGGTTTTACTTGTAATCAATAATAATTTTGATTTATGAATATTTTGCTTAAGCTGTTTGTTAAATTTGTCACATACAATATCAAATTTTCTTGCATAGGTTCATCATGTTGTGTGCCTCTCTTATAATATTATTCTGAATAAATAAGTTGACAATGTATATTTAGGTACGTTAGGATGTCATTGAAAATGAATATAAAAGGAAGCCTAGAACATAAAAGAAAACATATAATAGCATGTAGGATGGCTTTAAAGTTAAATAGTGCATACAAATGTTCCATCTCACACGCGTTAGCTTTCTGTTGCTAATAAACAAAAACAATCACGTATAGAAGACAAAGGTCTTTTACTCCAGATATGATACCAATATAACTTCAAAGAAAACTAAAAGCATCCACTCCACCATGCAAATGCTAATGCGGCTAAAAACGAGGGAGAAAGAAAATAGAAGAGCATAACAAACTGAGAAGGTCACTTGACCAACTATGATACTCGCGGTAATTTTTGATGGACTTTTGCTTGACTTTCCCTAAATAGGAACGACTTGGTACCGTTTCAACATCGAATCAAAATTAATCCTTGTACGACTCTGCCATGTCCTATCACATGATTCATTGGCGCAAATCTTGCACGGTAAACCATTCTAAGGCTTCCCCTTTAAGCTCTAACTAAACAATATCATAATTGGAGTTGGGTTCTTTCTCACTCTTACGAGCTAGTCACAATAGGCTCAAATATGGGCTTTTGTATTTCCCGCGCCATTGAAGGTATCAAATTTTGATATCTCAAAGCCTTCGGTCAAATCCAAATCGGCGTGCATGCATAGATCGTTATATCTAAGACATGCATCTTTTCGGGTAGGACGTGCATCTTCTGTGGCTCGGGAGACCAGCATGCTCACTTTATTTTCAAGTCTCTATTCCATTTTCCTCCTTTTATTTCCACTCATTTTCCATATCTTCGTAATGATCTAGCTCGCGCTGGCCGGAGGGAAGGTCATTAGGGATTTGGGTTGCGTAGGTAATGGGCTTTTAATGAGTGGCGGGATAGACGTAGGTGGGTTGTAAAATTTTATACGAGGGTGCAGTATTCAGAGAGTGATTGGTACTGGATACTCGACGCGAGTGGAGAGGTAGAGAAGTATGGTAGGAAGTACGAACGTAAGGCCGATTCGATGTGATTAGGTCGATGGTAGGTTGATTTGGTACTGACGTGGTGGGTTCGATAATGACTCGATATTGGGAAAATCCGTGATGGAAATGAATGAGGTGGCCTCTTTGTGTCAACGGGAGGGACATTCTCAACGAAGGCCAGCTTGACCTATTTTACCTCATCTTGGAGGTCATTGATTTTTTTGTCGCAAGAGAGAGATGAGATCCTCATAATGTGCTTTCACCCCTTGATTGGAAGTTTATGGATTTCTCAAAGCAATGTCAGTTGTTTCGGGGCTGCCTTCCGGAGTACCCATCATATTTTTTGACTTTGTCATTGGTATGATTTGGAAGGAATGTTTCAGCTACTTTTGATCTAGTGAGTATTGCAGTGTTATTACAACATGAAGAAATCTCCATTTTAGAAAAGAAAAACTCAAAAGGCAGACAGAGTTAGTACGTCATACTTAATAAGAAATACAAGATAAACAAGTAATCACGGATAATCACTTGTTTTATCTAAGGTAGATTAATCCATATTCCCACGACTCAACTATTTTAGATTAATGAAGACATGACTTTTTTTGTTTATTTCGGGTGAAGATGGAAGAAAGGTTGACTTGCACCGAGTTGCTTTACGATTCGAGACTTGTTGTGTGCTCATTATTCCTACTGACTTGATCTCCGAACCGCTCCTCTTGAGCCGACGGAGGAAAATATATTTAGTCACAATAAGGACGGAGACTTACATAGATTGTATGTGTATCTTGCCGTGAGAAATTAGGCCCTATCGTAGTTCGGTTATAAGAAAAGGCGCTTAAAGGATTTCTACCCAACCCTTCAAAGACCAGGCCCGATGTAGGATTCCTACGTATCCCCTTGGAACTTCAGGTCTGACGTAGTTTTGACTATAGAGAAATGAAAATAACGACGACATTGATTGATTGAAAATTGTAAAAGGTGTAAGATGATATTAATCTCCCTTGGGGAGTCTTTCATTAATATCAAGGTATATATAGAGTACAATATTCATCCCTTATACAATAGGAATCCTAAGCCTATACAAAAGAGGAATCCTAGTCTTACCATAATTATATTTACACAATATATGGTAATATTCTAATTATGGGTAGGGAATATATTATTTCCTATATTTACACGTTTACACATCCCCTTAGTCGGAGCGGGAGGAGGCCGGACGCTGAGACTGGATCGAAGTCAAGAAATAAGCGTCGGGAAGTCCTTTGGTAAATATGTCTGCATACTGATAGGATGATGGAATATGTAACACTCTGACATGGCCTAACGCAACTTTCTCACGAACGAAGTGTAGGTCTATCTCAATATGCTTGGTTCGTTGATGTTGAACCGGATTATGAGAAAGATAGATAGCAGAGATGTTATCACAATACACAATAGATGCCTGATGCAAAGGACACTGAAGTTCTAATAGTAAATTTCTGAGCCAACAAATCTCAGCTACTACATTTTCAACGCCTCTGTACTCAGCCTCGGCACTGGAGCGAGATAGGGTAGCCTGTCGCTTGGCAGACCAAGAAATCAGATTATCCCCTAAGAAAACACAAAAGCCGGAGGTGGAGCGTCGCGTGTCCGGACACCCTACCTAATCTGCATCTGTATATGAAAGCAACCTGTCCGGTGCAGAGGGGTATAGGTGCAAACCATAATCAAGAGTGCCCTTAATGTATCGAATGATACGCTTAAGAGCGATGAAATGAGACTCCCCGGGGGCATGCATGAATAAGCACACCCGTTTGAACGCATAAGCTATGTCGGCCCGGTGAATATGAGATGCGAAGTGCACACTGCAAGGCTCCTATACGAGTAGGATCGAGGCGGAGCACCATCCATAGCACCGAGCTTAGATTTGGAATCAACTGGAGTAGGCACCTCTTTGCAGTTCGCCATCTTAGCCCTGTACACAATATCTTCTGCATACTTACGCTGACACAAGAACATATGATTGGCAGACCTGGTCACTGATATCCCCAAAAAGTAACTCAGCTTCCCCAAATCAGTCATTGCAAATTCGGACATGAGCAAGACAATAATCTCATTTTTCAATCCGTCGGAGGAGGCAGTAAGAACAATATCATCTACGTAAAGTAATAAGTAAGCAGTGCTACTACCTCGATGAAAAATGAAAAGTGATGTATCACTCTTGCTGCATACAAACTCAATCTGCAAGATATACCTGGCAAAACAATCATACCACGCACGGGGGGGCCTACTTCAGGCCATATAGTGACTTACGGAGATGACACACATAGTGAGGAACTGCTGGATGGGTGAGCCCTGGTGGCTGATGCATGTAGACTATCTCTCTCAGATCCCCATGTAAGAATGCATTCATCACATCAAGCTGATGGATCGGCCAGTGTTTGCCCATGGCAATGCTCAAAACTGTGCGGATGGTAGCCGGTTTGACAACCGGGCTGAAGGTCTCACCACAATCAATGCCCTCTTGCTGATTTGTGCCATTAGCTACAAGACGAGCCTTATACCTCTCAAGATCCCCATTGTCTCTGAATTTGTGACGAAATAGCCACTTACAACGAATGACATTCACCCCCTCAGGTCTAGGTACTAGATCCTACGTGTGTTGTTTAGTTAAAACATTGAATTCCACATACATATCCGCATTCCAATTAGGGTCTTGTTTGGCCAATTTTGGGTTCTTTGGAAGTGGAGAGATGGTTTGGGCAGACAAGTTGAAATGGACTCTGGGTTTGAAGATTCCATGCTTTGAACGAGTTTCCATTGGATGGGTAGGGACAGTGGGTGGCGGAGTGGTGTCTGAGACGGGGGGTAAAGTCGGATAAGGAGAAGGTGGGGGAGAAGCCGTTGGAGGCGCCGCGGCTCCTGGATCGAGAGTCGCGGCGCTAGAAGGTTGACAGGCTTCTCTGAAGTTTGGGCGCTGCGACGCCTCAACACTAGGCCGCGGTGCTATCGATGGTGTTTCAAAAGATTGCTCTCTGGAAATCAGGCGCCGCGGCGCCTCCCCTCGAGGCCGCGGCTCTGACGACGGAACAGAGGATGTGAGTTGTTCGATTATGAGGGGAGAGATGGAAGACTCGTCAAGAAATGAGTAGTCCTGTTTTTGGAATTTTGGAAGATTCGAAAACGGGAATGTGGTCTTGTCGAATGTGACGTGATTAGATATGTGGATCTGACGAGTCGATAAATCATAGCATAGATAGCCCCTATGGTTCGGCGGGAATCTTAGAAAGACACATGGAGTGGACCTAGGAGCGAGCTTGTGAGGGGTGGTGGAGCTAAGGTTGGGATAGCACAGACAACCAAAAATTCGTAGATGATCATAAGAGGGGATTCTATGGTAGAGGATTTCGGTAGGGGTCATATTGTGAAGAGTGCTAGTAGGTAGAATATTTAGAGTGTATTCTGACATTTTAGCAGCATAGACCCAGAAGGGTGGAGGGAGGGAGGCATGAATCAATAGGGTGCGAATCATATTGTTAATGGTGCAGATGATTCTTTCAGCTTTACCGTTTTGTGGTGAGGTGTGAGGGCAGGAGAAGCGAAAGACCATGCCATTATTGGTACAAAAGTGGTGAAACATAGAGTTATTGAATTCACGACCATTCTCGCACTGAAATGATTTTATGCCTTTTCCAAATTGTGTTTGAATGAACTTGCGAAACTCAAGAAATTTGACAAACACTTCCGATTTAAATTTAAGAGGGTATAACCAAACGTAGTGTGAAAAATCATCAAGCAACACAAGATAGTATTTATGACTGAGAGAACTAGAGATAAGAGATGTCCATAAATCGGCATGTATGATATCAAAAGGAGCTAATGTAACACTAGTAGATGATTTGAACGGAAGACGAATATGTTTGCCTAAAGAGCACGAAACACAATTTTGGGCAAGTTTCCCATTCCAAGCAATGAAATTGTTGCCTCTAAGAAAATTAAAAACTGGGACTCCTGGATGACCAAGCCTATTATGCCAAGTTGAAGAATAAACAACCGCTAGAGTGACGGGAGAGAAAGATCTGGCAGCGGAGGTGGAAGTGAATGGATAGAGATCCCCCGTGCTATTGCATCTCGTAAGAGGTGTCCCCGTATGAAGATCCTTCACAGTAAAACCAGAAGGGTCAAAATCCACAGAGACAAAATTATTACGAGTAAATTGGCGGACAGATATGAGGTTCTTAATCATGTGTGGGGCATATAGGGTGTTTCTGAGGGAGAAGGGTGGATGAGGAGGTTGTGTGTATGAGGTACCATAACCCTTAATTGGAATGCGTTGTCCACTACCAACTGTAACATATTGAGGATGCTTTAAACTAAACAGTTTAGGAATAGTACCTACAGACTGGGTGACGGGAGATGTGGCGCCTGAGTCCATGTACCAAGTATTGTTAGGCTATTGCATAGAGAGGGTGTTGAACGCCTGACCCAACTCAGTGGGTGTTATGCCGGAGGAGGGCTGTGGGACCTGACCTTGCATGAAGTGGGCTCTTTGTGGGGTGGAGCGGGGCCTAACAAACCGGGGTAAGAATACGGATTGTATGGCTGCTGGTACTGGAATGGACTTGGCGCCGCGGCTCTGAACTGGGGCGCCGCGACTCTGTATTGGGGCGCCGTTGCGCTGTAGATGAACTGCTGAGGAGCCGCGGCCCAGTTGTTCTGCGATCTCTGTTGCTGTTGCTGCTGTTGGTTCTGTTGACCACGACCCTTGCCACGACCATGACCTCCTCTACCGCCACGGCCTTTTCCACCCTTGCCGCCGCGGCCTTGCCGCTGTTGGGAGTTGTCTGGTGGCGTCTGATCTTGGGGTTGCGTGTCGACAGCTAACACCTGCTGGGCGTGCTCATCCTGCTTAGCACGACGGGTTTCTTCGAGCAACAATTGTGAGTAAGCTTTGTTAAAACTCGGTAGCGGATCTGCCTGTTGAATTATGGTGGCCAAAGTATCATATTCGCCCTTAGTAAGGCCAGAAATCATTTGTAGCCCCATTTTATCGTCAGTGACCGGCGTGCCGATGTTGGAGAGTTGATCCGCTAGAAGTTTAAGCTGCTTCCAGTACTCAGAGACATTGGAGAAGTTTTCAAGACGTGTTTTGTTGAACTGTTCTTCCAAATACACGGCACGAGTGTGCTTGTTGTCCTGAAAAATTTCCTCCAAACGATTCCACAAGTCAAGGGCTGTGGAGTGAGATTTCATGATAGTAAGGAGCAAATCCTGAGAGATACTACCATATATCCATTGTTTGACGCCGGCGTCGAGACGATGCCAGATAGAATCATCAACCTCCGTAGGGCGCGGAATAGTGTCATCAATATGGTCAAGCACGTTATAGAGACATGCATGATTGCGAAAAAGTTCAACCCAGGGAGAATACTGGTTGTTTTCTTGATCAAGAATAATGGGAATATGGTTCTTGATGTTGGAAACAGTAAGGGCGGGATGAAACGGGGGTGATGACTTTGTGGTGGGATTTGTGGAGGTAGAGGCGTCAGAAATTGTGGAAGAATCAGGGATAGCCATTTAGAGAAGAGAAGAAAGGAAGAACAAAACTTGAAAAGCAAGAAGAAAATCCGGGAGGGCCGCGGCGTAGGAGAGGCAGCCGGCGGCTGTGGAAGAGAAAGGTTTTTAGGGTTTTTTATATTTGGCTCTTGATACCATGTAAGATGATATTAATCTCCCTTGGGGAGTCTTTCATTAATATCAAGGTATATATAGAGTACAATATTCATCCCTTATACAATAGGAATCCTAAGCCTATACAAAAGAGGAATCCTAGTCTTACCATAATTATATTTACACAATATATGGAAAAATTCTAATTATGGGTAGGGAATATATTATTTCCTATTTTTACACGTTTACAAAAGGGATACCTAAATCTCCCCCAAAATATGACTCCCTTGGCTCATGGCGAGTTGTTGTCCCAACAATTGGATTCAACACATTCACTTAGATAAGCACATGATAAACTTTTCAACTCAAGTTAAATTTTTTGGATTTGGTTAATGTTTGTGGAAGAAGGAAGTTTGATTTTTATTGTTGTAATTCATTAAATTGTTTACATATTCAAGTTAATTTCAGACTTAATCATGCCAATTATTCATGTGAAATTTTTTGTTATATTATAGAATTTGAAATTAAAAGCTTTGGTATGAAATTTATTTATTTTCCTAATTATATTAACTTTTGTCTACTTCAGTTATAGTTGCACATTAAGAAGTTTGAGTTAAATTTCATATTCATATTACAACATTTGCCTCTTTAACTTTGAAATTTCAGATTAATTTTTTTTTTATTATGAGTGAACAAATACATTTTAAATGTAAATGAATTCATTTTGCTACTATAATTTTCAATATGATGAAAGGATTTACTTTCCATTATGATATTTGGCAAGTATTTTAGTTATCATTTTGAAGACTTCTTATATAAACCTGACTGACGCTTTGAGAATATTGTGTATTGATCATCTTTCTTTTCTATTTTGATCATCGACATCTTTTGACGCCCTAGAGTCTTTTTATCTTCCATGAGTTAATTTAGCCATTTAGCATTTGTATGTGTATGGTAGAAGTGGATGCTTTTTGTTTTTCATGGAGTTATCTTGGTATCACATCTAGAGTAAATGCCCTTTCTCTTCTCTACATAATTATTATTTTTATTTATTAGCAGCCCAAAGAAATAGAAAGCTAATGCGTGTGAGATGGAGCATTTGTGTGCACGATTTAGGTTTATAGCCACTCCACATTCTGTTTTAGGCTTCCTTTTGTATTTGTTACTCAACAATATCTAAATTCGATTACTTAAATATATACTATCAACTTTTTTTATTTAAAAATAATAATATTATAAGAGAGGTACCCAACATGATGAACACTACTAGAAAATTTGATACCGTATGCGACTATTATGACAAACAACTCAAGCATCATATATCAAAATGAAAATTATTATTAATTACAAGTACGAACATATTTAAGAACAAAAACTGAAAAGGTACATTCGAATGATATGAATTTAAACTTAATTATTTCATTGCCTAGGGATACAATGTCTTAGGAACCTGAGAACTACTCTATGCTTAATTAGAATCGCCTGGAGGGGTTTGAGATAAGGAAATATCATCATTTTCCAATTGCACCAAACGAGTTTTCATACCAAAACAACTAATTTTAATTAAGCATCGATTTTTTCCACCTCCTATGCATTAAATTCCTCAATGGACTCACACTATCTGTTTTTGCCAGTCTTATCAGGTACAAATGCTTGATCACCTGCATCATCTTCTATCATATCATACTTATTAGGTCTAACTTTGAGTTTATTCACTTTGTTTCGAGAGTTTGTAGCAACATGACAATTATTCTCACTTCACTGCATATTTGGACTTACAAACGATCAATAACAACATCAACTGTAGGATGAAAAAAGTAAAGAGTTATAGGTAGGATAAAAGAATATTAATCTCATATCAACATCACATAGTCTAATAAGTTCACTGGACTTTTTATATAAACCCGAATGACGTTTTGAGAATGTTGTGTATCAATCATCTTCTTTTTCTATTTTGATAATTGGAATCTTTTGATGCCCTAGAGCAGTTTATTCTCTATAACTTAATATTTTAGGAGGAATAATAAAAATTATATATCTATTGATTAGGTTCTCAAAGAAAACTATTGCTTATAAGAAATGGAAGAAGATGATTATTTATACAAGAATTTCTTCATAATGATAATTGAAGAAATTGGCTAGAAGTTCAATTATCATTGTGAAGAAATTCTTGTACACATGATCATGTTATTCCATTTCTTATAAACAACAGATTTATTTGACATCCGCATCAATAAATTAATAATTTTCATTCTCCTTCCTCAAAAATTAATTCATGGAGGATAAAAGATTCTAGGGTGTCAACAGATCCTGATGATCAAAGGAAAAAAGAAGATAATCGATACACAACATTCTCAAAGTGTCAATCTGATTTATATAAAGAGTTCTGTGAACTGATTAGACTATGCACTGTTGATACGAGATTAATAATTTTTTCTCCCATCTGTAACCCTAACTTTTTTTCATTCTACAACTGATATTGTTATTAATCATTTTAGGTTAAAATATGCAGTTAAGTCACAGTAATCGTCTTATTGATAGAAACTCTCGAAACAAAGTTAATAAAATCAAAGTTAGACTTAACAGGTATGATGTAATAGAAGATGTTGATGGTGAAAAAGAACTTATACTTTTTATACCGGCAAAAAAGACTGTATAAGTCCATCGAGGAATTTAATACAGAGGAGGTTGAAATTTTTTATGCTTCGTTAAAATTAGTTACTTTTGATTTGAAAAATTGTCTGATGCAGTTGAAGAATGGTGATAATTCCTCATCTCAAGCCCCTCACAACGATACTAATTAAGCTTACCGTGGTTCGCTGATTCATAAGATATTAAAGCCCTAGGATGAAATAAATTAAGTTTAAATTTATATTTTCTGAATGTGCTTTTTCAATTTTTTTGTTATTAAATTTGATGGTTTTACTTGTAATCAATAATAATTTTCATTTATGAATATATTGCTTAAGCTGTTTGTTAAAATAGTCGCGTACAACATCAAATTTTCTTGCATTGGTTCATCATGTTGTGTGCCTCTCTTATAATATTATTGTTCTGAATAAATAAGTTGACAATGTATATTTAGGTACGTTAGGATGTCGTCGAAAATGAATATAAAAGGAACCCTAGAACATAAAAGAAAACATATAATAGCATGTAGGATGACTTTAAAGTTAAATAGTGCATACAAATGTTCCATCTCACACGCGTTAGCTTTCTGTTGCTAATAAACAAAAACAATCACGTATAGAAGACAAAGGTCATTTACTCCAGATATGATACCAATATAATTTCAAAGAAAACTAAAAGCATCCACTCCACCATGCATATGCTAATGCGGCTAAAAACGAGGGAGAAATAAAATATAAGAGCATAACAAACTGAGAAGGTCACTTGACCAACTATGATACTCGCGGTAATTTTCGGTGGACTTTTGCTTGACTTTCCCTAAATAGGAACGACTTGGTACCGTTTCCACATCGAATCAAAATTAATCCATGAGCGAATCTGCCATGTCCTGTCACATGATTCATTGGCGCAAATCTTGCACAGTAAACCATTCCAAGGCTTCCCCCTTTAAGCTCTAACTAAACAGTATCATAATTGGAGTTGGGTTCTTTCTCACTCCTACGAGCTAGTCACAATTGGCTCAGATATGGGCTTTTGGATTTCCCGCTCCATTGAAGGTATCAAATTTTGATATCTCAAAACCTTCGGTCCAATCCAAATCGGCGTGCATGCATAGATCGTTATATCTAAGACATGCATCTTTTCGGGTAGGACGTGCATCTTCTGTGGCTCAGGAGACCAGCATGCTCACTTTATTTTCAAGTCTCTATTCCATTTTTCCTCCTTTTATTTCCACTAATTTTCCATATCTTCGTAATGATCTAGCTCGGGCTGGCCGGAGGGAAGGTCATTAGGGATTTGGGTTGCGTAGGTAGTGGGCTTTAAATGAGTGGCGGGATAGACATAGGTGGGTTGTAAAATTTTATACGAGGGTGCGGTATTCAGAGATTTATTGGTACTGGATACTTGAGGTGAGTGGAGAGGTATAGAAGTATGGTAGAAAGTATTGACGTAAGGAAAATTCGATGTGGTAGGTCGATGGTAGGTGGATTTGGTACTGACGTGATGGGTTCAATAGTGACTCAATATTGTGGAAATCAGAGATGGAAATGAAAGAGGTGGCCTCTTTGTGTCAACGGGAGGGACATTCTCAGTGAAGCCATCTTGGCTTATTTTACCTCCTCTTGGAGGTCAATGATTTTTTTTGTAGTAGGAGGGAGATGAGAGCCTCATAATGTGCTTTCACCTCTTGATTGGAAGTTTATGGATTTCTCAAAGCAATGTCAGTTGTTCTGGGGCTGCCTTCAGGAGTACCCGTCATTTTTTTTGACTTTGTCATTGGTATGATTTGGAAGGAATGTTTCAGCTACTTTTGATCTAGTGAGTATTGCAGTGTTATTACAACATGAAGAAATCTCCATTTTAGAAAAGAAAAACTCAAAAGGCAGACAGAGTTAGTACATCATACTTAATAAGAAATACAAGATAAACAAGTAATCACGGATAATCACTTGTTTTATCTAAGGTAGATTAATCCATATTCCCACGACTCGACTATTTTAGATTAATGAAGACATGACTTTTTTTGTTTATTTCGGGTGAAGATGGAAGAAAGGTTGACTTGCACCGAGTTGCTTTGCGATTCGAGACTTGTTGTGTGCTCATTATTCCTACTGACTTGATCTCCGAACCGCTCCTCTTGAGCCGGGGGAGGAAAATATATTTAGTCACAACAAGGACGGAGACTTACATAGATTGTATGTGTATCTTGCCGTGAGAAATTAGGCCCTATCGTAGTTCGGTTATAAGAAAAGGCGCTTAAAGGATTTCTACCCAACCCTTCAAAGACCAGGCCCGATGTAGGATTCCTACGTATCCCCTTGGAACTTCAGGTTTGCCGTAATTTTGACTATAGAGAAATGAAAATAACGACGACATTGATTGATTGAAAATTGTAAAAGGGATACCTAAATCTCCCCCAAAAGATGACTCCCTTGGCTCATGGCGAGTTGTTGTCCCAACAATTGGATTCAACACATTCACTTAGATAAGCACATGATAAACTTTTCAACTCAAGTTTAATTTTTTGGATTTGGTTAATGTTTGTGGAAGAAGGAAATTTGATTTTTATTGTTGTAATTCATTAAATTGTTTACATATTCAAGTTAATTTCAGACTTAATCATGTCAATTATTCATGTGAAATTTTTTGTTATATTATAGAATTTGAAATTAAAAGCTTTGGTATGAAATTTATTTATTTTCCTAATTATATTAACTTTTGTCTACTTCAGTTATAGTTGCACATTAAGACGTTTGAGTTAAATTTCATATTCATATTACAACATTTGCCTCTTTAACTTTGAAATTTCATATTTTAAAAAAAATTATTATTATGAGTGCACAAATATATTTTAAGTGTAAATGAATTCATTTTGCTACTATAATTTTCAATATGATGAAAGGATTTACTTTCCATTATGATATTTGGCAAGTATTTTAGTTATCATTTTGAAGACTTCTTATATAAACCTGACTGACGCTTTGAGAATATTGTGTATTGATCATCTTCCTTTTCTATTTTGATCATCGACATCTTTTGACGCCCTAGAGTCTTTTTATCTTCCATGAGTTAATTTAGCCATTTAGCATTTGTATGTGTATGGTAGAAGTGGATGCTTTTTGTTTTTCATGGAGTTATCTTGGTATCACATCTAGAGTAAATGCCCTTTCTCTTCTCTACATAATTATTATTTTTATTTATTAGCAGCCCAAAGAAATAGAAAGCTAATGCGTGTGAGATGGAGCATTTGTGTGCACGATTTAGGTTTATAGCCACTCCACATTCTGTTTTAGGCTTCCTTTTGTATTTGTTACTCAACAATATCTAAATTCAGTTACTTAAATATATACTATCAACTTTTTTTATTTAAAAACAATAATATTATAAGAGAGGTACCCAACATGATGAACACTACTAGAAAATTTGATACTGTATGCGACTATTATGACAAACAACTCAAACATCATATATCAAAATGAAAATTATTATTAATTACAAGTACGAACATATTTAAGAACAAAAACTGAAAAGGTACATTGGAATGATATGAATTTAAACTTAATTATTTCATTGCCTAGGGATACAATGTCTTAGGAACTAGAGAACTACTCTATGCTTAATTAGAATCGCCTGGAGGGGTTTGAGATAAGAAAATATCATCATTTTTCAATTGCACCAAATGATTTTTTATACCAAAACAACTAATTTTAATTAAGCATCAATTTTTTCCACCTCCTATGCATTAAATTCCTCAATGGACTCACACTATCTTTTTTTGCCAGTCTTATCAGGTACAAGTGCTTGATCACCTGCATCATCTTCTATCATATCATACTTATTAGGTCTAACTTTGAGTTTATTCACTTTGTTTCGAGAGTTTGTAGCGACAAGGCAATTATTCTCACTTCACTGCATATTTGGACTTACAAACGATCAATAACAACATCAACTGTAGGATGAAAAAAGTAAAGAGTTGTAGGTAGGATAAAAGAATATTAATCTCATATCAACATAACATAGTCTAATAAGTTCACTGGACTTTTTATATAAAACCAAATGACATTTTGAGAATGTTGTGTATCAATCATCTTCTTTTTCTATTTTGATAATTGGAATCTTTTGATGCCCTAGAGCATTTTATTCTCTATAACTTAATATTTTAGGAAGAATAATAAAAACTATATAACTATTGATTAGGTTCTCAAAGAAAACTATTGCTTATAAGAAATGGAAGAAGATGATTATTTATACAAGAATTTCTTCATAATGATAATTGAAGAAATTGGCTAGAAGTTCAATTATCACTGTGAAGAAATTCTTGTACACATGATCATGTTATTCCATTTCTTATAAGCAGCTGATTTATTTGACATCCGCATCAATAAATTAATAATTTTCATTCTCCTTCCTCAAAAATTAATTCATGGAGGATAAAAGATTCTAGGGCGTCAACAGATCCTGATGATCAAAGGAAAAAAAGAAGATAATCGATACACAACATTCTCAAAGCGTCAATCTGATTTATATAAAGAGTTCTGTGAACTGATTAGACTATGCACTGTTGATACGAGATTAATAATTTTTTCTCCCATTTGTAACCCTAACTTTTTTTCATTCTACAACTGATATCGTTATTAATCATTTTAGGTTAAAATATGCAGTTAAGTCATAGTAATCGTCTTATTGATAGAAACTCTCGAAACAAAGTTAATAAAATCAAAGTTAGACTTAACAGGTGTGATGTAATAGAAGATGTTGATGGTGAAAAAGAACTTATACTTTTTATACCGGCAAAAAAGACTGTATAAGTCCATCGAGGAATTTAATACAGAGGAGGTTGAAATGTTTTATGCTTCGTTAAAATTAGTTACTTTTGATTTGAAAAATTGTTTGATGCAGTTGAAGAATGGTCATAATTCCTCATCTCAAGCCCGTCACGATGATACTAATTAAGCTTACCGTGGTTCGCTGATTCGTAAGATATTGAAGCCCTAGGATGAAATAAATTAAGTTTAAATTTATATTTTCTGAATGTGCTTTTTCTATTTTTTTGTTATTAAATTTGATGGTTTTACTTGTAATCAATAATAATTTTCATTTATGAATAAATTGCTTAAGCTGTTTGTTAAATTAGTTGCGTACAACGTCAAATTTTCTTGCATAGGTTCATCATGTTGTGTGCCTCTCTTATAATATTATTGTTCTGAATAAATAAGTTGACAATGTATATTTAGGTACGTTAGGATGTCGTCGAAAATGAATATAAAAGGAAGCCTAGAACATAAAAGAAAACATATAATAGCATGTAGGATGACTTTAAAGTTAAATAGTGCATACAAATGTTCCATCTCACACGCGTTAGCTTTCTGTTTCTTTGGGTTGTTAATAAACAAAAACTATCACGTATAGATAGTATGATCCTATGGATATGTGATTAGGGTATGAAGCCCGTACTTTCTGTCTCAATGACTATATGCCTGATTTATTTGTAATTATGTGTTCTCATCACTCCTAAATACCCATTTAAAAGTGGAAAAGAAGCTAAAGGTCAAACCTTATGATTTACATGATTAAAAATTGATTTTTTGTTGCATAGTTAGCTTCTTATTGTTGTGTACGTCATATTTATACTTTCATATGGTATCTCATGCATATTACACTTGAGGATACATATGTGGGGTTCGAGGGAAAATGGTTCCAGACGGAGTTATGCAATTGATATGAGCCGATTGGCTAGAGACATGTATTGTGAGCCTAGATTGGCTAAGTGATGCGATTGATATGAGCCCAATTGGCTAGATACAAGTAATGTGAACCTAATTTTTCTAAGAGATGTGATTGAAAGCCTAATATTGGATAAGAAATCCGAAGGGAAATGACTCATGGTGTTATATGGACCTCGCGAGTCCCCCATGGGTCACAATTAATAGTATTTGAATGTGTGTGTACCAGTGATGAGAAAAAGGCCTTGCATTTACTTATAATTTGCTCTGTCTTAAGCTGAGTGTCTCTCAGAAATAGCCGCTCTACCTACCAAGGTAGAGGTAAGGTCTGCGTACACTCTACCCTCCCCAAACCCCACGTTGTGGGATTTCACTAGGTATGTTGTTGTTGTTAACATATTATTGATTCCTTGACTGGTTGACTTGTATAAATTGCTATTAAATTATGTTATCATGCTTATTTGACTACTTGAATGATTTCATGGACTTAGATGTTTCTTATATCTAATCTTGATCTTAATGACTATCAGTTGAGACTTTATATCGAACTAATATCGGTTAAGTGTGGAATTGGTATTTGGAAGACCAACCATCATCTTCGTAATATCTAGGGTCGGTCAATGGTGCTGATGAGTGCATGTTTTCCTTATACTCACGGTACACTTGTTGCACCCTTTTTGTGTGTAGATTCGGTTCCTAGCACGAATGGATCTTGAGACTTATCAGGTCATTGAGAAGGCCATTCAATGAGTTCAGGGTGAGCTATAATGTGATTCTGTGGCATCGAATTCTCCCTCTATCCTTACTTTCTATTTTTTTTTTAATTTCTAGACAGTTTACGTATTCGGCTTTTACTTCAGACTTGTATTCCTATTTAGCAAGTTCTTGTACCAACGACACTAGGTTTTGGGATTTGGCATACTATTTTCGTATTTTCTTTGTTACAAGAGTTATTAAAGACTTTAAATAGATTTGCATAATTATTCTGCATCATTTTTTAATTAAATGGCTAAGATTGGTTGTGGTCGGCTTACTGACTTAGTAGAAGTTAGTGCCATCGTGGCTTAGTAAGTTAGGTCATGACAAATTGGTATCAGAGCCTTATATTTAACCGTCTCACAAGTATAAGAACAATGTCTAGTAGAGTCTTGCAGATCGATACGATGAGCTCCGTACCTACCTTCAAGAGACTATAGGACATATAGGAAAACATTAATCTTTTATTCTGTTTCGTGTGTACTTGATTCTAATGGTTTCTAAGTGTTTCTTTGTTTTACTCTCTCACATATGGTGAGGACACGTTCAGCTGCAGTTGGAGATCAGGAGCCGAAACCTATGCCTATAATCGCTATCGGGACTATTGCTTGAGATAGAGGTAGGGGACATGGTAGAGGTCAAGGTATGTCTAGGGCCTGTATTGCTACGTCAGTCAGAGGCCAAGGACCAGCTGTTGCCTAGGCTCGTAATAGAGATGTGCCAGATATAGAGGAGGTTCCAGAAGAGGAGCAAGTTCAAGCGGATGAGATTGGACCCGCCCAGGTACTAAAGAGATTCATTGCTACACCTCTTCTTCAGGACACCTTGGCGCCTATTCTGAGAGTCTTCCAGGGTTGGGCTCAGGAGGGTACACTACTTGGGTACTACAGAGGGTTCCCAGACTAGAGTTGGGGTCAGACTCCCGATCAAATGGCTACTGTAGGATATAGGACTCTAGGGGCACAACCACATTCAGTTGTGGCTCCTCAGGTTTTAGGTTTTCCAACTCAGGATGTTGTTGTTTGAGCAGTTGTTCATCTCTCTATGTTTGTTGAGGAGTAGAAGAGGTGGGATAAGTTTGAGAAGATGAAGCCACCATAATATGAGCGACATCTTGATGATGATGCTATGGGTTTTTGGTGAGTTACCATGAGAGATTGCACAATTTGGAGTTAGTTGAGTACAACAATGTTGATTTCATAATTTTTAGATGATTGGCCCTGTCAAGCAATGGTGGAGGGTGTTTGTTGATACTAGGCTAGCTGGATCACCTCCACTTACTTGGTTGAGTTTACTTGAATGTTTCTAGAGAAGTGGGTTCTCGGTAGCTTGAGGAAAGAAAGGCATGATCAGTTTGATTGATTGGAGCAAGGTGTCTATGACTGAGTGCAAGATGAGGTTCCACTCATTGTCTCTCTATATTTTGACAAATCTTCCAAATAAGACAGAGAGGATTAGGAAGTTTATTAGGGGTCTGTCTTATCCCCTTCGACTTGAAGCGACGCATGTGGCATCTTTAAGATGTACTTTTTAGACAGTGGTGGATGACTCTAAGAGTGTTGAGTCTATAAGGTGTTAGGAGTTTAGGGATAGATTGGGCAAGAAGCCCCACAGTCTTGGCAACTTTGGAGGAACTTTATTTAGAGGTAGGAATTCTCATGATAGGGGTCATCGCCCTAGTTCAGCAAGCCGGTGCAGGAAGCAATGCAGACTTCGAACGGTGGTTCTTCGGGTCATAGTGGTCATAGTTGGGACAGGGTTCCCAGGGTTCTTATTCCCAACTTGGAGGTTGAGGTGGTCATTCCAGCCATTCTAGCTCTTTTCAGTAGCCTATGTCCCATCGTGGATGTTATGAGTGTGGTGATATAGGACACTTTGTTTGAGTGTTGACATTAGTAGGAATGACAAGTGGTAGTTTTGATGATTGACAAAGAGAATGCACGAGGTGAATGAAGCAAGTCCATACACTTATTCTATCAACTATCATATATGGTACAAAGCTGAATGAATCAAGTTTAAGGTAGTAGTTAAACATGTTCCATCTCAGAACAATCAGATGATTCAAAGGCTGGAGTACCGGGTAGTTTAACCATGTCCAACAACATGTTCCAAACAAATCTTGCTACAATAAAGATTTGTGCTCTTTATGGGAAAGACTCGGCATGCAAGGCAGCAAGATTCTATGCTATACTTATCAGGATTCCGCATCATACTTATCTAGATATTTCAGGGTCCTACAAGGAATATGCGAGAAGGTGTAAGAATCCCAATCAACCTCAAATCCTATTCTATCTTGCTGGGTTTTATCAAGCAGGGTTTAGGTCAGCCGCTATTGATGAAGACAGTTGGTAAATATACCAAGTCTTACCATGAAGAACATTACGCACTCACATAGAGAGAATACATAATATTGAGCGATCAATGATATCATTGAGAGTTCTGATTCTAAAGTTGTGACCCTAATACAACTAAGAAGATTGAATGAGTTGTTCTACTAAATAATATTTTCAAGTTATTAAGTCTTGAATCTTGTATTAGGCTGGGTTATCGCGTTGTTTCTTATTGGCTTTTATAGAAGCAATTGTAATAAGTATAAGAACGTTGTCAAATTCAACTTCAAGTTAGATTTTAACTTGAAGGTTGATTTCCAGTCTGGGTAAATTAGTAAGAGAGAAATTAGAGTGTAGTGTCTAGGTTATATGATGTGAGTGAGGGTAAGTTGGTCGGAGTTTGGCAAGGAATGAGTTGACACGTAAATGAACTTGAAAGTGGGGTTCTCGGGTTGGGTGATTCAGCCAGGCAGTGTGGTGTTGTGGGATTATTTTGGGTAGTTTTAGTTATTTTCGGGCTTAGGAGTTTTATGAGGGTTCTACGGATGAGTTGAGGGCTGCTATGGTGGTCAAGGTTTGGTGGCAAGGCGACGGAACAATACTGAAATAGTGAGGTTCCGGTAAAGGGTATTTTGTGGACTATTTGTGGTTATCGGGTTTGAATGGTAAGTTGTGGGTAGTTCCGGTTAGTGAAATTTGGTGGGGATGTTTATGAATATTGTGGGACGTGGTGGTGGAAAGAATGAAGTAGTTTAGATGAGGAATGGACATGGGATGCTAGGTGTAAACCTGAGTACAAACCAAGTTACAATCTGTCAATATAAAACTGGGATAATGACGCGAGGGTTTTAATGCTCGAGTCGACACCAAGATGAGTTTGGCCAATTGGAAAAGGACTAGACGGAGGTTTATAAGTACTAACCAAGTGAGGGTGGCCGGTAACCTTGAGATAGATCATTGGCTTGGGTTTGGTTCACACAAGAACCGAAGGCCCATACAAGGACCAACTAAGGTAGACAACACACAAGTTTAATACTTAGTGTATGAGTAAAACTCAAGTTTTATATTTCATCAACAACTGAACTTTACAACATCCTAAGGGTCCTATATATAGTAGGACATAGACTATTCTACAAGTGTAAATAAAGGGACACAAATTTGAGCCATTTCGTCCAAGTATGGACAAGTGGGAAGGGACTCGACTTGCTTGGGGATCAAGGAAGTTCTCGGCCTTAACTCCAACAATGGGAAAGGTTTCGGTTTTACTTGGAGACAAGGATGAACCAAATCTCTTTCACACCCCTTTGTGGTTGCCATGTAGAATAATGCATGAACTTGGCTCCTCAAAAATCTCATCTTCTTGGAACATGAAGCTTCTATTCCTTGCATATGTGCCTTGGCCGAATGGGAATATTTCGACCAACCCTTCATCTTCTTGGTGTTTTCCATGTATCCAAACACATGAACAAGTTGGTTCATGAATTGACTTCTTGGAAGCCTCATTTCTACATCATTCTTGTCCCTTTGTCACCTCGGCTTAACCCTATTCACATGGCCTAGACACACGGCCTAGTCATCCATTCCTTTACATCTTTTCCTAGTCACCTTGTCTTATTACATGGTACATTAATTATGTCCTAAGAAGAACTACAAGCCAAGCTAAGAAAAGATAAGCTAAAGAGGAAAAACATGGGCTTGGCCAAGACCAACAAGGAGGCCCAATAAAATGTTTTCTTCTTAAAATCTTCAAGTCCAATCTTCAATCCCACTCTATATTCCATGCCATTTTACGCATATTATCATCGGATGATCAACCATCTTTGGGACTCCGAGTTTATCGCTTCGAGGATCAAATTTGGAACTTTAAGCTCACAGGGATTTTTACATCATATACTCCCCTTCTTCAAAAGAATTTGCCCTCAAATTCTCGTCATTTAAGTTCATTGATAAGTCTCCAACATGAAATGTTGGACCTCCATCATTGCCCAAGGGGTTATCCCTCAAATAGTCTTCCCATTGGATCAAGGAGTGATGGGCCAAAGAGTTATGATGCACACCCCCCAATTTTTTACTAGGGGAAGCCATGGGATCTTGTTATTGAATTAGGTCAGCACCAAATCCCCCAACCTCACGTTCCACTTCAAAGAGTACCTCCATGATCGGAATAGGGGTAGCAAAGAAACCATAATCTCGGATGACATGATGATAGGAAGAAGCCAAGCCATAATCTCGGATTACACTTGTATTCTTGAACCAACTTCGGCTAGTTCCTACTTCAGATGGATTAATATGAAGGCCCTCGGGTAATGCCTTGTACTCTTGGACCACACAATTCTTATGCATGAGACGTAAGGAAGAGTCCGGGACGTAACATACACTGAATGACACCACAAGCCATTCACACACGCCATGTTGGATCTTGACGACCCCTTTTCGTTCAATTTCCTTTCGGATTCTCATTAGTTGAGAATCTCTCCTCACGTCTATCTTTGAAGACACTTTAGCTCCGCACAATTCATCCGAATAATCATCCATCCTCGGCCATGGAGATTTGTAACTTATGGGGATGTTGTATGCTGTTTGGTGACTAACACACACGTTCCAAATTTTATTTTGCCTCGGCACCAAAAATATAGGTACCGCATAGGGGCTAAGGCACTTTCAATCATATGCTTCGCCTAACAATTCTTGTTCTTGGCATCTAGCGTCTTGGTGAGTAGACAATGAATTTCTTGAAAATAAATCAAGAGCAAGTTCACTATCTTTCATCGGTCGTGTTCTGGATGGAAAACTCTTCGGAAGTTCCTTCTCGTTGATCTTGTGGCTTGCAATGAAGTTAGCCATCTTTACAAATCTTTCCATGACTACCATGAAAGAATTGTTGCCCTGTGGTGTTCACGGTGGACCTTGGATAAAATCCAAGCTCACATTACTCCGTGGTCGTTTCGGAATCCTCAAGGAAGTATCCGACCCTTGATGGGGGAATGTGGAACATATGAAGTTTTGCAAGTATGTCATCCACCTAGAATTCCTTAGATTCAATTCTTTCTGCTTATTTAAATACTCCCAAGATTCATGATATGAACATAAGACACACAGTTTCGATCTCATGAAAAATCTTAGAGCATTCCAAAATTCGAATGACATCATGTGTCATTCGTCCTAATCATACTTGGCTTTGAAAACCCTCTCTCGGATTCTCACTAGGTGCAGCCACTCCTTGAATTTGTCTTGGTGAACAATTTGGCTCTACTCAACTCATTAACAATGTCTTTCAATCTCGGCATAGGAAGTTTGTATCCCATAATGATGTTGTCGACCTTTTGGCTTTCAATACTCGGGTGCCAAGTTCTATTTTTCTTTGGTACCATCAAGACTGTAGCCTTGTTCGGATTATGACTATAGGCTTGATGATTAGGTAATGAACTTCTTGGAAATAAACTAAGAGGATGTTCAATACCTTCCATTGATGATGATCCTCTTGCAAGACCATTCGTAAACACGTCTTCTAAGGGCTCCTTTAAGTCGGCATCTATAGCACTCCCCTTCTTAAACTATTCCTCTATCTTTCATATATCAAGAAAGGGGGTCTATGGTTCCTCCTATTCTTCAAGTAGTACGGGTTCCTTAATAGCCAAGGAAAATCCACACTCTCGATACTCTTCTCTAATCACGACCCGGGGATTAGGACATTCACTAGCAAAGTGTCCTAATTCTTGACATCGGAAGCACCTTTTTCTTTTTTTATCTACCCCTTTTGTAACTCCTATTTTCTTCCCCGTATCTCTTTTTTCAACTCCTTGGTTATAAAATGCATTAGTAAAAGAGGTACTACCCTCTTCTACATTTTGATCCTTCTTTGCACTTTCGTGACGATGCAAGGGGTTAGTAAAAGATATACCGCCCGTTGCTTTAACAGGCTTTACAAAGGACCTTGAGGTACCTTTCCATTGTGGTTTCTCAACCTTGAGTACTAAGTGACGCACATCTTCAAAGGTGTGACATGTTGCAACTTCAACCTTTTCTTGACGACGTGTGGGGGGCTTGAAGTATATATCTTGTTCACACTCCCTTGTCAAGAATTCCCTCTTCAAATGCTTCTTTAATTTATCCCAAGATTCAATATTGGTCTTGCCACTTCTTATTCGACTTGTTTTGAGGTTTTCGTACCACACAGAAGCGAATGATTTCAACTTTGATGTAGCAACCTTAAATTATATGATCATCATATTGTTTGTATTTGAAAGATTCTCAATGGCCCTTAACCATTCTGGTGAAAGAAAAGAGGGGTGTTGATGGGTAAGTGGGTCGGGTGTTGGTTATATTCTAGCTAACCCGAAAATGGGTGCCAAAGTTGGGGTTCTCGGTTTAGTGGAATAATGGGGTGTTTGATGGCTATTTCGGGTGAACATAAAGGGAATCAGGTCAAGGAATTTTATGGGGTAGTTGTAGATACATTGATGGTGGATTTGATGGTCGGTATTTGATGGTTGGATGGTGTAAGGTTGGTAGAACATAACTGAGACATTATGGTTCTCGGAAGGTTGTGTTATGGGGACTGCTTGGTGTTATTGGGATTGGATGGGTATTTGTGGACTGTTTCGGGTGGTGACCTTTTCTGTGGATGTTAGTGAGGTATTTTGGGAGGTAAAGGCGGTTGGTATATAGTAGATTGAGTGAGGGTTGAGCACGATTTGTTAGATACAAACTCGAGTGAGGGAATGGTGGGTTTTGGTTAAGTGTTGGTTCGGTTTGATATGGTTTAAGTGTTTAGTGATTATGGGTGTAATGAGGGACGGTCGATAAGCCCAAGGATAGAGACACAGGGGTTTTATTGCCCGAGCCGATACAAAGGAAAATGTGATCAATACCACAAGGTCAAGACCGGGGTTTGCTAGGTGCAATGCCCGTGAACTAGCCAAGTGAGGGTGATCGAAAGCCCTTTTGGTAACCCAAATCTTAGGCTAGGTTGGTCCACACAGTTCCAACATCCGCTTACCACTAAGGGGGTTCCTCGATCTTGGGAATTTATTAGGTCACACAGTCCTAACCAAGTCTTACACTAAATGTAGGGGTGACCCACACATGATCGATATGCTTCAGTACACAAGTTGAAAACACACTTTAGATTTAATCTTAAACTGATTATTTACAATATCCCAAGGCTCTATTTATAGTATCATAAAGGCCATTCTAGAAGGAAAATAAAAGGACACAATGGGATGGGTTTTTCTTGGGAACAAGTAAAGGAGATGGGTTAGCTTGGGAACCAAGTCGCCCTTCGGTCATTTTGAGCATGGTGTGAACGAGTTTAGCCTTTCTTGGAGACAAGGGTAAACTCAATCTTCTTCACACTTCCATTGTAGTACCCCAAGTAGAAGGGAAGAATGAACCTTGGCTTCTCTAGACTTCATCTCCTTGGGATCAATATAGAAGCTTCAATCCTTGCACAATATAATGGTTCTCAGCCAACTCTTCCACATCTCTAGGCCTAGTTGACCTTCCTTGTTTGGCTCTTGAATGATCTTCTTGGAAAGCTTCTTGTTCGTACCGTCTTGGCATTCTTGGCCATGTTACCTTCTCAGCTTCAAAATTCCATTTTAAGTATTGAATGTATCCTAAGACAAGATAAGAACTATAAATATATCCGAAGATGACTAATAGCTAGTCTAGAAATTAAAGACAACCAAATAAAATGCAAGGTCTCGGCCAAGACCAACACATAAGGCCGAATAAAACTTGTCACTATAAGACAATTAAGTTACGGTTCCTAACCAGCCCTATGTTCCATGCCATTCTCGGCCCTTAACCATGGGTTGATGGCTAATCTTTGACACCCTCGGTCCTTTTGTTAACAACTTAAATTGAGAAGCTAAGTTCAGACCCTTTCTTTCATCAATCTCCCATTCTTAGAGAGAATTTGTCCTCAAATTCGGATGGTTCATGTATGAAGGCAACTTAGTAACATAACATGTTAGTCCATTGCTCGAAATTTTTGTTTCACATAAGCCGCTTTGGAACTTATCCAACAACTTAAAAGGACCATCCTTCAAGTATTCTCCCCATTTGACCAATGAGTCGTACGTCACGGTGATACGATGTGCACCTGACAATATTTCATCATCGTGATCCACGACTTGTTTTTCTTGACCTAGGTTGGCACCAACCTTCCCAAGCTCTTGTATTGTCATGGCTGTGATAGGGGCAGCATACGACTCACTTCTTTGGATGTCAAAAACCACAAGACATCTGCATCTACCATGTAGGACCTTGAAGCCTTTCCCATACTAAATTTCCTCTTGGACCTTCATCGATGGAAAGTTTTCTTAGAAGTCGAGCTTTGACGATATTCTATCTCCATACAAACTATGAGCGTCCAACATTAGCCACAGAGACTTGTACCGCATGGTGAAGTTGTAGGCCAATTGGTTCTTGATGTACACATTCCATCCTTCATCTTGATCCGGTACCAAGAAGACATACGCCATGTCGGAGCTAAGGTACCTTTGGTCATTTTCTTCGACTAACACTTCTTGCTTTCCATATCCATAGGCTTGGTGAGTAGATAACGAACTTCTTGAAAATAAATCAAGAGTAAGTTCATTATGTTCCTTTGGTAGGACTTCAGATGTATTATTCCTTGGAAAATCTATGTCGGCATCTTCTACTATGCGGGTTTGTTCATATAATGGATTGACAAAGAAGGTGCCACCTATTTCCTCAACTTGGTACAAAGAATTAGTAAAGAAGGTCCAATCCTGCTTTGTTTATTCACCCACCTTTGGAATATGACCATAAATAGTGATTGGACATGAAACAAGGCTCTTGTTAACACATGGCTCATGGATCTTCCGAGGGCTACCTCACAAATACTATCAACATTATTGTTAGGTGGTAGCTCGATTGTTGGCTCATGTGGTTGTATCATTTCCGAAACCTCTAAGGTTTTCTTCGCACCCGCCTCTTCTCTATATGCCAAAACACTCATGGCACTCCCTTTCTTAGATTCTTCTTCCTCATTCCGTACCTCAACATTGGCTTGGAGTTTTCATGTTTTTTGGATCTTCATGTCCCTTACCTTACTTGATGGCAAAGGTATTAGCTGGAAGTCCCTACCATCCTTATGAAAGGAGTAGGTGTTATGTTCGCCATCGTGCATGATTTTCCAATCATATTGTCATGGCCTACCTAACAAGATATGAAATGTGTCCATTGGAAGGACATCACACCAAATTTCATCGACGTATTCTCTAATCCAAAAATTGACAAGGGATTGGGTGGCAACCTTGAGCCGATTCTCTTTGTTTACTCATCAAAGGTTGTAAGGTTTGGGATTCTCACGGATTGGTAGTTGTAATTTTCCTACCGCCCCGATAGACACCATATTTGCAAAACTTACTCTGTCAATAATCAAACTACACACTTTATCTTTCACTTCGCATCGTGTGTAGAAAATCTGCTCCCTCAGATTTTTGTCAAGTTCCTCCAATTGTGCACTTAGCACATGTTGAAGGACTAGACTCACACCATCCTTTGCAAGAGCCTCGTCTTCTTCTTGTCTCTCATCTACCTCGGTCTCTTCTACCACAAAGGCATCACCACTTTCTTTATATACTTCAAGTGTCATGGTCCTCGGGTTGGGACATTCTTGGCCAAAATGTCCGAGTCCTTGGCAGTTGTAACATCTTTTGCCGCATTTATCAACACCTTTGGTAACATTCATTTTTCCCTGGTCCTTGTTTACATTGTCTTGTTTTTACAAGGGATTGGAATAGGACGTGCCAACCTTCTCCTTAGCACTTGTGGTCTTAGTGTAAGATCTTGTAACAACCTTCTTTTGTTGCCGCTTGAACCTAAGTGATAGATGGCACCCATCTTCAAACGTAGTGTAAGTGGACACTTCCACTTTCTCTTGGATTGCCGCGCTTAGTTCGCCAATGAACCGTGCAATGCGTTGTGGCTCTTTTTCTTCTAAGTCACACAACATTGTAACCTTCTCGAATTCCCGTATGTATTCTTCAACCTTAAGGACACCTTGCCAAAGCTTGGTGAGTTTAAGGTACAAATCTTGTTCATAATCTCAGGGCAAGAATTTTCTCTTTAAGTGTTTCTTCAATCTTTCCCAAGAATCGATCTTGGACTTGCCATGCTTCTTTCGGCTTTCCTTCAAATTTACATAACACACGGAGGTAAAAGATTTAAGATTTAATGTGGCAATCTTAAAGCATTGGTGATCATCATAGGTTTTGAATTCAAAGAGCCTTTAAATGGCCCTTAGCCATTCGAGGAACTCCTCGGGATCCAGGTTTCCTGGAAATGTTGGAAGGTCGAACCGTAACGTCCGGTTACCTTCCCTTTCAATTCTTGGTGCATCATGTTCAATATGTATGAGGTTGTTTTGATAAACCTCCTCTCCTGATACAACATCATTGATGACTGCACGATTGGAAAATTCTCTCCTTACTTGGTTTGCAACCATTTCGGACAAGGCCCTTTTAAGTTCGTCACTTATGTTGGCCATAACATTATTGCGTGGGACGGGAATGCTTAAATTTGATACTAATATGATGCAAGTGAGGAGGGGTGTTGATAGGTAAGTGGGTCGGGTGTTGGTTATATTCGGGCTGACCTGAAAATGGGTGCCAAAGTTTGGGTTCTTGGGTTCTCGGTTTGCTGGAACAGTGGGGTGTTTGATGGCTATTTCGGGTGAACATAAAGGGAATCGGGTCAAGGAATTTTATTGGGAGGTTGTAGATACGTTGAGGGTAGATTTTATGGTTGGGATTTGGTGGTTGGATGGTGGCAAGTTGGAATAACAGAACTGAGATAGTATAGTTCTCGGAAGGTTGTGTTATGGCACTGAGTGGTGTTATTGGGATTGGACGGGTATTTATGGACTGTTTCGGGTGGTGACCTTTGGTGGGTAAGGTATTTTGGGAGGTAAGGGTGGTCGGTATATAGTATATTGAGTGAGGGTTGAACACGATTTGTTAGATACAAACTCGAGTGAGGGAATGGTGGGTTTTGGGTAAGTGTTGGTTCAGTTTGATATGGTTTAAGTGTTTAGTGGTTATGGGTGTGATGAGGGACAGTCCATATGACCAAGGATAGAGACACAGGGGGTTTTACTTCTCCAGCCGATACCAAGGATAATGTGATCAATGCAACAAGGTCAAGACCGGGGTTTGCTAAGTGCAATGCCCATGAACTAGCCAAGTGAGGGTGATTGATATCCCTTTTGGTAACCCAAATCTTAGGCTAGGTTGGTCCACACAGTTCCAACGTTCGCTTACCACTAAGGGGGTTCCTCGAGCTTGGAAATTGATTAGGTCACATAGTCCTAACCAAGTCGTACACTAAAGGGAGGGGTGACCCATACAGGATCGATATGCTTCAATACACAAATGGAAAACACACTTTAGATTTAATTTTAAACTCAAACTGATTATTTACAATATCCTAAGGCTCTATTTATAGTATCATAGAGACCATTCTAGAAGGAAAATAAAATGACACAAGACAAGGCCAATCGACCGAAATGGGAACAAGGAAAGGGGATGGGTTGGCTTGGGAACCAATTCGCCTTTCGGTCATTGTGAGCATGGTGTGAATGAGTTTGGCCTTTCTTGGAGACAAGGGTAAACTCAATCTTCTTCATACTTCCATTTTAGTACCCGAGTTGGAGGGGGGAATGAACCTTGGCTTCTCTAGGCCGAGTTTGACATTCCTTGTTTGGCTCTTTAATGATCTTCTTGGAAAGCTTCTTGTCCGTGCCGTCTTGGCATTCTTGGCCATGTCACCTTCTCGGCTTCAAAATTCCATTACAAGCATTGAATGTGTCCTAAGACAAGCTAACAACTATTACATGATTTAAATATATCCTAAGATGACTAATAGCTAGTTTAGAAATTAAAGACAACCAAATAAAATGCAAGGTCTCATCCAAGACCAACACATAAGCCTGAATAAAACTTGTCACTATAAGACAATTAAGTTATGGTTCCTAACCCACCCCATATTCCATGCCATTCTCGGCCCTTAACCATGGGTTGATGGACAATCTTTGACACCCTCGGTCCTTTCGTTAACAACTTAAATTGAGAAGCTAAGTTCGGACCCTTTCTTTCATCAATCTCCCCAATCTCTTTGGACGGGAGGTTGTGGGTTGTTTCGGTCAGTGACCTTTGGTGGGGATATTTATGAAGTGTTGTGGGACGTGGTGATGGAAAGACTGAAGCATTTTGGATGAGGAATGGACACGGGATGCTAGGTGCAAAAACCCAAGTACATACCAAGTTACAATCAGTTAATATAAAACAAGGATAATGACACGATGGTTTTAGTGCTCGAGTCGACACCAAGATGAGTTTGGCCAATTGGACAAGGACTAGACTGAGGTTTATAAGTACTAACCAAGTGAGGGTGACCGGTAACCATGATATAGATCGTTGGCTTGGGTTTGGTTCACATAAGAACCGAAGGCCCACATAAGGACCAACTAAGGTAGATAACACACAAGTTGAATACTTAGTGTATGAATAAAACTCAAGTTTTATATTTCATCAACAACTGAACTTTACAACATCCTAAGGGTCCTATTTATAATAGGACATAGACTATTCTAGAAGAGTAAATAAAGGGACACAAATTTGAGCCATTTCGGCCAAGTATGGACAAATGGGAAGGGACTTGACTTGCTTGGGGATCAAGGCAGTTCTCGGCCTTAACTCCAATAATGGGAAAGGTTTCGGTTTTACTTGGAGACAAGGATGAACCCAATATCTTTCACACCCATTTGTGGTTGCCATATAGAAGAATGCATGAACTTGGCTACTCAAAAATCTCATCTTTTTGGAACATGAAGATTTCATTCCTTGCTTATGTGCCTTCGCCGAATGGGAATATTTCGACCAACCCTTCATATTCGTGGTGTATTTCATGTAGCCAAATACATGAACAAGTTGGTTCATGAATTGTCTTCTTGGAAGCCTCATCTTCTAGATCATTCTTGTCCCTTTGTCACCTCGGCTTAACCCTCTTCACACGGCCTAGTCATCCATTCTCTTACATCTTTGTCCTCGTCACCTTGTCTTATTACGTGGTACATTAACTATGTCCTAAGAAGAACTAAAAGCTAATCTAAGAAAATATAAGCTAAAAAGGAAAAACATGGTCTCGGCCAAGACAAACAAGAAGGCCGAATAAAATGTCTTCTTCTTAAAATCTTCAAGTCTAATCTTCAATCCCACTCCATATTCCATGCTATTTTACGCATATTATCATCGGATGATCAACCATACTTGGGACTCCGAGTTTATCACTTCGAGGATCAAATTGGAACTTTATGCTCACGAGGATTTTTACATCATTACATAGTTTGTAACTTGAACTTGAAGAGGCTCACCGTTGTAGTAGAGTTCGGGATAAATCTTATAGAGTTGTAGGTCATGGTTTTTAACTGTCCTTGTGAGCCGGGTGGTTTTCACGTAAAAGTGTTGTGTCTTTTCCTTTACTTTTCTAACTATTTCGCAATCGACACACGTAGAATAGGTAGGGTAACATATTTCATCCTATAAGCGAAGATTAGGTACCACATATGATAGAAGTCTACATGTGCAGAATATCAATTGATATCAAAGCAAGTTCTCTTTAACTAGGCTAACACCTTAAGAGAAAACTATGATGAATGTTTCACCACCCATTGGACACAGTGAAGGTCAATCCACCCATTGACCGCCTTTTTCAGTGGAAATATTCTTCTTGGTGGAAAGCTCGGATAAAGGACCACTTGCAAGCTGAATATTATGAATTGTGGGAAAAAGTTACTGATGGCCCAAAATACCATGTCAAGGAGGATACATATAGAAAAAGTGTCACAAAGGAGAAGAGTGAATACGAGGAAGCCGACTACAAAATCCTCATGAAAAATGATAAGGCAAAGAATGTCTTGATCTGTGGACTTGGTCTGGACGAGTACAACAAAATCTCTAGTTGTACCATTGGAAAGCTAATCTGGGATGCACTAGTTAACACGCATGAATGGACCAGCCAGGTCAGGAAATTCAAAAAAGCCATGCTTGCCACTGATTTTGAAGATTTAGTTGACAATATTTTGAGAACACTACCAAATCGTTCCAGATGAAGGTCACCGCTATACGAGAACTCAAAGACAAAAGATATATCCTTGGAAAAGTTAGTGAGAAACTTGAAAACCTATGAGATGGACATAGAAAACTCCAAAAGTATTGAATCAAGGTTTGAAAGATCACTGGCATTGAAGGCAATTGAGGGTGACAACTCTGACATAGACGAGGAAGAAATAACGCTAATCACAAGAAACTTCTGGAAGTTTCTTACCAGGGAGATACAAAATTGCAAAAGAAACGCCTACGAAAGGGAAGAGGTGATAAACCTCAAATTGTTGACCGCTTCAAGTATGAGAAAACTGATCACTTGATAAAATATTATCCCCTCTGAGAGTACGAATGGAAGAAAGAGAAAGCTGAAAAGAACAAGCTCATGGTAGAAGAAACAACGGATCTCCTAAGCGGTTGAAGGCTACTTGGGACTCCAGTGATGATTCAGAAGACGGAACTAATCATCATGCCCAGATGGCCATTAGAGATTCAGACTCAAATATGTAGGAAGACATAACGGTAAATATCCTTGAACTAAAAGATAAACTTGATCTACTTCCTAAGAAAAGGCTGACCTCTATAATGAAGTATTTAATTAACGAATACCTTAAATAAGGTAAAAAGGAAATCAGTTGTTATATGCCTTTACTAGTATGAAATACGATCTTATTGATGTAGAGACTAGTACGAAGAATATGAACAAGAGGTTTGCCTTATGAAGGAACAAGTAAATCAACTTGGTTCAATGAATGTAGGTCTAAGGTCTGAAGTCCTTAAGTACGTTACAGATGAGAAATCTGTTGTAGATAGTCAACTTCTCAAGATCGAATCTGACCTAAGCAAGACTAGGACTGAGTTGAGCCTTGAGAAAGAAACATCTAGAAAGTTAGTTAATGAATTAAATAAGGTGAAAACTAATCTAGGGAAAGCCTGGAAATAGACAAAACCACCTAGAACAAAAATTAAATTTACCAAAAAAACTAATAGTATTACTACTGGAGTAGGTTTAAGAAGATGTTTGAAAAAGGTGAATTTATAAGAAAAGGTTTGTGCACTTTTTGTGGTAGAACAAGTCACTACATAACAGATTTCCCACTAGGAGAAAAGCACGACAAAAGATTTAAAAAATGTAAACATGAATTTTAAGCATGTAAAATTAGATAGATGGAACATGTCTCCCTTTATAGTGCCTAAATAGACAAAAGGGAATCTAGTTCATCCCTTTGTATGAGAAAAAGGTTCCAAACTAGTTTGGGTTCCTACAACTAACCTTTGATTGATTCTTGCAGATTAGGGTGAAAGGAAACAAGCAGAGTGGTACTTGGACAGTGCATGCTCCAGACACATGACAGGAGACAATGAAAAAAAATGTTCACTCTCAACCATGGAAGGTAAAAATGTAGCCTTTGGATGAGGCAAGAAAGGAAAGGTCAAAGGAATAGGCAAAATTTGCATATATGAAGAACATGTAGTAGAGAACATATACAAAGTAGATGGTCTGCAAAATAATCTACTAAGCATCCCACGGTTGTGTGACAAAGGAAATATGACCTCGACTGGATGTAATGTCATTGATCTCAAAATAAGTAACACTATTCTAACTGGCATGAGGTACAATAATGTGTACAAGGCAGATATAATAGAGATACCAAGAAATGATCTCACATGCTTGAGTGTGATGGACTGTGATCCCTTGTTATGGCATTGGAGTATGGGACATGCTAGCATAGGACAACTGAATAAAATGGTCTCTCTTAACCTTGTGATTGGGTTACCATATATTAAGTTCAAGGATGACAAAGTATACGACACTTGTGCAAGAGGAAAACAAGTGAGATAATCTTTCAAATCAAAAGCACAACCAAGTCATTGAAACTAGTCCATATTGATCTATGTGGACCAATAAGGGTTTTGAGTCATGGAGGAAAATGATGCATATTTGTGATCATCAACGACTTCACCATATTCACTTAGGCACTGTTTCTTGTAACTAAAGATGAAGCTTGTGATGAATTCATTATCTTAGCAAGAAGTCTAGAAACGAAATTGGGAAATAATTAGGTGCCATCAGATCTGATTATGGAATAGAATTCAAGAATGCAAAATTTTAAGAATTCTACTTAGTAAATGGAATTGATCACAACTTCTCAGCACCTAGAAGACCACAACAAAACAATGTGGTAGAAAGGAAAAATCTTACCCTTTAAGAAATGGTCAGAACTGTGTTGCTGGCTAGCGACATTGCAAGGAAATTCTGGGTTGAAGACACAAATACTGTGTGTTACGTTATTAATAGATGTATGACCAGATCACTACTGAAGAAAACTCCACATGAACAACTAAAAGGAAGGAAGCCCAACATCTCTCATCTTAGGGCTTTTGGATGTAGATGTCTTATTCACAATAATGGAAAAAGATTCTCTGGGAAAGTTTAATGCAAGGAGTGAGGAGGGAATATTCGTAGGCTACTCACCAAGCATTAAGGCCCATATGGTCTTTAACAAAAGAACCATGTGCATTAAATAAGGTGTTTATGTTGCATTTGATAAGTCAAATGTCGTATCTGAGAAGAAAGCATATGAAGAACCCTTCAGTGATTCTACTTAGAGGAATATTCAGCCAACAAGTGAGAATGAAACAAGTAACACCTATAATGAACCTGGTTCATCAAACAACGAAGAGAAGGTCACACTGGCAGGGGGAACTACTGCTGAAGAATAGGATGAACCTGATTCATTAAATGATGTTGAACATGAAAATGCAGACCATTCGAATGGAATAATTCCAAAAAGACACAGATATCAGAGTTCTCATCTGACCGAGAATATTCTAACAGATCTAAGTGCTGAAGTAACAACCAGATCTAGATTAAAGAATCTCTGCGCCTTGAATGTTTTTGTGTCTGTTATTGAGCCAAAGGTCATTGAGGCTTTGCAGGATGTAAATTGGATAATAGTCATGCAGGAGGAGCTTAATCAGTTTGAGAGAAACAAGGTCTAGTACCTAGAACTAAGGCAAAAAAATAGAACGATAATTAGAATCAAATGTGTGTTCGGAAAAAAGCTTGATGAGTATGGAATAGTCACAAGGAACAAGGCAATGTTGGTGGTGGTTCAAGGATACAATTAGGAGGAAGGAATATACTATGATGAAACCTTCACCGTTGTAGCACCACTAGAGGCCATAAGGCTCATCATATCTTTTGCTGCTCATATGGAGTTCACATTATATCAAATGGATGTGAAAAATACCTTCTTAAATGGGTATTTAAATGAAGGATTGTTTGTGAAACAACCTCTAGGGTTTGAAGATACTGAATATCATGACCATGTTTACAAGCTGGATAAAGCTCTCTATGGTCTCAAGCAAGCACCAAGAGCATGGTATGAGAGGTTGTCCAAGTTCCTTCTAGAGCATGGCCACACCAAAAAAACATTTATAACACTCTATTTCTGAAGGTCACAACTTGCTAGTCGTACATGTCTATGTAGATTCCGTTATATTTAGAGCCACAAATGAATCTTTATCCAAGGAATTTTTAATCTGATGGGAAATGAATTTGAGATGAGTATGATGGGAGAACTCAACTTCTTCATAGGTCTACAAATCAAGCAAACATCAACTGACACTATGATTCACCAACAAAAATATGTAAATGACCTTCTTAAACAATTCAAGATGGACGATTCCAAGTCCATCAACACACCAATTGCCACTGCTACAAAGATGGACCTTGATGAACCTGATTCACCTGTGGAGTAGAAACTCTAGAGAGTCATGGTTGAGTCATTACTGTATCTCACCACCAGCAGACCCAACATAGTGTCTAGTGTGGGACTTTCTATCAGGTTTTAATGAGATCTAAGGAAATCTCATCTTAATACTGTGAAAAGGATCATGCGACACTTGAAAGGAACAAGTGACCTATGACTCTGATATTTAAGAGGAAGCAATTTTGACTTATTTGGATATGCAGATGCTAATCATGCAGGGTACCTAATTTATTGAAAAATCACCTCAGGTATGACACATTTTCTTGGTTCATGCTTAGTCTCATATGCTATCAAAAAGTAGAACTTTGTAGCCTTATAGACTACCGAGGCAACGTAGCTGTTGCATCCTGTTGTGCTCAACTGTTATGGATCAAACAACAACTAAAGGATTTTGGTATAAATATTGATTGCATTCCCATATCCTGTAATAATACTAGTGCTATTAGCATTGCAAAGAACCATGTGCAGCATAAGATAACTAAACACATTGACATAACACATCACTTGTTGAGAGAAAATGTTGAGAAAGGTCTTATCTCAATCAAGTTCTATGCTACTGATAAACAAATAGCAGATATTTTCACAAAAGTCTTAGGAAGAGATCACTTTGAGAAAAATAGGTTAGAATTGGGGATGATTAATTTTTTGTTGGTCAAATAGATTTTTTTTATTTAACCAAGTGATAAGTTTACACACCACTGATTCACTTTGGACTATGGAATCAGATCCTATAGCTTCCTATACTAAGATAATAAAGCAATTATATGTAAAATCCTAGAAATGGTATTTTTGTAACCTCTCTAACATCCTATTCCATTTACAGTGTTGTTGACCTCTAATATGTAATTCTGTGACAATTTTCCTGACAATTTGAACTGTATTTCTATTCTTCCCTTGGAATCTCCTAGAATTTCTCTCTATCTAGATATATATACTACTGCAGCATTGAGGAATCCCAATATACTGGATCTTGGTCTGTTGTTGTAGACCTGTTGAGAAAGCCAATCTATTTTTGTATCCCATGTACCAATTTGTCTTTGAATGCCTAACCATGTAAAAATTGTTTTCCATATGAACTTGAAGTACCTACACTAAAAAAACAAATGTTGTATTGTTTCCATATGATTTAAATTGCATAGCACACTGTCTGATGGCACATGAATGTTCCATTTTGTTAGCCTATCCATTGTTGCAAGTTTGCTCTTCACTACTAACCACATAATAAACTGGTGTCTTGGTAGAGCACCTGAGGATAACAATAACTTATTCCACTCTGACCTTGGATATTGCTGCAAGAATGATATGTAGGTCTTCTTGATACTGAATTTTCCCTCTGTTGAGAACTGATCAACAACATCAACTTGTGGGAACCATGATCTAGCCTCAAAGATTTAACTTACAAGCCAACAAGCCTATTTAGGTGTATATATACTTGAAAGGTCATTGTACTTGATATAAAAACGATGTATCCATTGCACCCACAATGTATCCTTCTTATGTGATAGTGCCCACAAAATCTTACAGATAGCAGCTTTATTCCACTTTGCAAAATCAATTATGTTAAGGCCACCTGCTCCTTTTGGAAGTCACGTGGTCTCCCATGCCACTAAAGTTTTCCTGGAACTAACATCTTTTTCAGTCCATAGGAAAATTCTACAGACTGTAGTCACCATTATAGTAATCTTCTTTGGCAAGAGAAATACTTGCTCTTAGTATGATTGCATCTCAAATAGTACACTTTTGATTAACTACAACCTTCCACTATAGGAGAAAAGCCTGGAAGACCAACATCTGATCCTGACAATAATATTTTCCACTAATGGTAAGCATTGTTGGATGTTGAGCTTCCTTGAAGACAATGGTACTCCAAGACATTTCAAGGGTATCTCCCCTAAAGTGAATTTCATCTCTTGCAGTATTTGGTCCCTGAAGTAATTTGCTACCCCATCTGCATGGAATGAACTTTTATCAAGGTTTGGATGTAAACCTGAGACCTCAGTGAAGTGTTCAGGGATAATTAAAATTACATAAGTATCTCCTCATGATTGGGTAGAATAGTTGTCTCAGTTCAAACTATCTTTAAAAGTGAGAAAATGTTCTACTCAGTCTCGTACATTCCGTTGTAGGTATTATACTCTCATAGTTTGTTGATCTAATAAATGAATAATAGGTACTTCTGTCACAACAATTGGATGGGGACCGTCCATAAAATCGATCACTGCTAATGTAAAATTCCTCTAAAAAGAAACATGTTTTTTCAAAAGGTTAATGGCCTGAACGATCACTGCTAATGTACAATTCCTCTAAAAAGAAACATGTTTTTTCTAAAAGAAAACTGGTTCACACAAAGTTAGGTCTTTATTTATAAGTAACATGCTTTTTCAAAAGTTTCCTCTGAAATAATTGACCTCGCTCTGGAAAAGTTGACCATCAAATCAGAATTTTCCCAAGATAATCTTATCTCTTACTATTCACACCTCATATTTTCTCTACTTAAAATACCTTAGCCCCTTTTTTTATTACATCATAAACCTTTCTTCACCCCGGTCCTTCTCCTAAAATCTCAAATCTTCTCTCAAATAGCGTTCTCTAGTCCAAAATCTACACACGCACCATCTACCAATGACACCACTGATACACCTCTCATGACTTTCACTCGCCTCCCGATGGAAATTGCAACAAAATTCCCGCGGAACCATTTCTCTACCACGGATGCTTGTCGTCTGGGGAAGTAACCCAACCGGCTAACATAGGTGCATATCCACAGCGCACCATATTGCCTCCTATAGACTCCAATGTTGTAAACAATGTCTTATCATCCCTGGGAAAGAAGGATAGCCTATGTCTTGGTGCTCATAAACAAACCAAGAAGGATACTCAAGGAAATCGACTGTCGTTATATACGGATTCCAACAAACTAGAAATGGAGAGCACCCAAGAAAAAGAAGCTTGCTTATAATGGCGAAGAGGGTTGATAGAAAGGTCTTAAACAGAGTGCATATGATACTATGGTGTAAGAAGATGGTGGTCAGTGGAAAACCCAAACTCGCTGCAACCTTCCTCATAGTCCAGTGTCCAGACTCATCATCTTACTTTCCCTTATAATTCCCTATTATTTCTAAGTCCTAGATCATGTCCTATAAATCCCTGCTTTTCTTGATTAAGTGGCATGTTCTGTATTTTGTAATGCATTGGGTAGATGTGTATTCAACGTATGAATCAATAAAAGTGCCTTATTTTTAATCCTTTGCCTCATGATGTGCCTTAAGTATAGTGTTTATACATGATTAAGTGATGTCTGTGATGTTGTGTTTATGATAGCCCCAGTGGCCCTGAGTTTAATATTAGTACATTCACACTGGGATTTTTAGCACTGCAGTCACTTTTTAATGATGCCAAAAGGGGAAGAAATTATATAATATTTATAACTCATGTACGCTAACCTGGTTCATCCTAGTTGCATTATGTCCATTCTTTTTGGCTTTGAGATGTTTTACATGGGGTTATCATGTGGCATTAGCAAGAATGACGAATGATAGTTTTGATGATTGACAAAGAGAATGCATAAGGTGAATGAATCAGGTCCATGCACTTGTTCTATCAGATAACAGATGTGGTACAGAGTGGAATGAATCAAGTTCATGGGAGTAGTTAAACATGTTCCAGCTCAAAAATGTTAGAAGATTCAGAGGCTGGAGTACTAGGTAGTTGAACTAGGTCCAACAAGTTCCAAACAAATCCTACATCAACTAGGATTTTTTCTCTTTATGAAAAAGACTTGGCATGAAAGGCGTTAGGATTCTATGCTTACTTATCAGGATTTTGCACCATACTTATCAAGATATTTTAGAGTCCTGCAAGGAAACTAAATATGCGAGAAGGTGTAAGAATCCTAATCAACCTCAAACCCTATTCTATCTTGATGGACCGTATCAAGCATGGTTTAGGTCAACCGCTATTGATGAAGATAGTTGGTATATATATCAAGTCTTACCATGAAAAACATTAGGCACTCACACAGGGAGAATACAAAGTATTGAGCGATCAGTGATATCATTAAGAGTTCTAATTTCCAAAAGTTACGACCCTGATACATGGAAGAATATTGAAGGAGTTATTCTACTGAATATTTTTTTCCAGTTCTTATGTCTAGAATCTTGTATTAGGCTGGGTTATCGAGTTGTACCTTATTAGCTTTTATAGAAGCAATTGTAATAGGTATAAGAACATTGCCAAATTCAACTTCAAGTTTGAGTTTAACTTGAAGGTTGCTTGCTAGTCTGGGTAGATTAGTAAGATAGGAATAATAGTGTAGTTTCTAGGTTACAAAGTTTATAACTTGAATTTGCAGAGGTTCACCATGTAGTGGAGTTGGGGATAAATCCGACAGAGGTGTTAGTCCCGATTTTTACTGCCCTTGTGAGCTGGGTTGTTTCCACGTAAAAGAGTTGTGTCTTTTATTTTACTATTCTTACTATTCCGCAATTATCCCGCATAGAACAAGTAGAGTAACATGTTTTTTCCTATAGGCAAAAAATTAGGTATTGCATGAGATAGAAGTCTACATGTGCAAACTATCAACGGGACTGCCTCAAACTTAGAAAGAGTGGTTAGCACTTCGATTTACATGGTTCTGCATCTACAGCAGTAGCACAACCGACTAGAGGCAATGCACATAGAGGCATATATGGATCTCACTCAGGTAGAGGTGGTCATCAGGAAAACTGTAGTGGTAGTCGTGGAGGTTCTCAGGCCAAGGGTAGTTGTGCTCAGTGCTATGCATTTCCATGTAGACTAGAGGTGGAGGCTTCTGATTCTGTCATCACAAGTATTATTTCAGTTTGACATTGATCGACTATGGCTTTATTTGATCTAGGATCTACATACTCTTATGTGTCTACTAATTTTTCTTTGGGCCTGGGTATGATTTGTGAGTTTCTTAGCTCCCCTATTAATGTTTCTACCTCTGTTGGGGATTCTATAATGGTGGATCGAGTGTATTAGTCTTGTATTGTGACTTTGATAGGGTTTGCCACTTTTGCTTATTTGATGATCCTAGATATGGTAAATTTTGATATTATAATAGGCATGATTTGGTTGTATCCTTATCATGAGATCTTTTACTATAATGCCAAGACAGTTACATTATCTATGTCCAGAATTTCTAGGTTGGAGTGGAAGTGAAGGGTGATATGTTACCTAAAGTCTAAAAGGATTGTTGAGAAGGAATATTTGGATTATTTGTCGTATGTTTGGGATACTAGTATTGATATGCCTCCCCTTGAGTCATGGCTAGTAATGAGGGAATTTCCTGAGGTACTTTCGACAAATTTACCGGGTGTTCCACTAGGTCGTGATATTGATTTTTGTACTGATTTGCAGTCGAGAACTAAGCCTACTTCTATTCCAACATACTAATGGCACCGGAAGAGTTGAAGGAGCAGTTGCAGGATATGTTGAGTAACGAGTTCATTAGGCCGAGTGTTTCTCCTTGGGGTGCTCTAGTGTTGTTTGTGAAGAAGAAGAAAGATGGGTCTATGAGGATGTGTATTAACTATTGACGGTTGAACAAGGTCACAATCAAGAATAAGTGTCACATTCCTAGCATTGATGACCTATTTGATCAACTTTGGGGTGTATCAGTCTTCTCTAAGATTGATTTGAGGTGCAATTATCACCAGCTGAAGATTAGAGTAGGGGATTTCCCTAATATATCTTTCATGACCCATTACAATCATTATGAGTTCTTGGTCATGTCTTTCGGGTTGACTAATGCCCCGACAACTTTCATAGATTTGATGAACGGTGTCTTTATACCGTACTTAGATTCTTTTGTGATTGTATTCATTGATGATATTTTGATCTACTATCATAGTAAGGAGGAGCATGAGCAGCATTTGAGGATCGAGCTCGGTATTCTAAAGGAGAAACAACTTTATGCCATGTTCTTGAAGTGTGAGTTCTGGCTTAATTCTGTGGCGTTTTTGGGCCATGTGGTGACCAAGGATGGTATTATTGTGGATCCTAAGAAGATTGAGGCAGTTCATGATTAGGTTAGACCTACCTCAATTATTTGCAGTTTTGTTAGCCTCACTAGTTACTATCGATATTTCATGGAAGAGTTTTCATCTATTGCATCTACCTTGACCATATTGACTTAGAATAATTTACCTTTATAATGGTTGGATGAGTTCGAGGTGAGCTTTCAAAAGCTCAAGACTTTGTTGACTACAAATTTTGACTCTTCCCATAGAGGGAGAAGGATTTACTGTATATTGTGACATTTCATGGATCAGCCTTGGTTGTGTTTTGATGCAGAAAGGGAAAGTTATAGCTTATGATTTGAGATAATAGAAGTTGCATGATAAGAATGACCACACTCATGATTTGGAGTTGGCGGTGGTAGTGTATGCATTGGAGATTTAGAGGCATTACCTCGATGGTGTACATTCTGAGGTGTTTACTGATCATCAGAGCCTTCAACACATTTTCAATCATAGGGATCTCAACTTAAGAAAAACGAGATGGTTACAAATGCTCAAGTATTATGACATGACTATTCTTTATCACCCAAGAAAGGCTAATGTAGTGGCTGATGTCATTAGTCGAAAGGCGGTGATCATGGGTTGCCTAGCATCATTGCAGGTAAGGGAGCGACCTTTGTCTATGGAGGTTTAGTCTTTGGCAAACTGTAAGGTGAAACTTGATATTTCTGATCCTTGCAAGATTCTACCTTGTGTGGAGTCACAGTCTTCCTTAATGAAGCAAATTACAGCTTAACGATTTGATGATACCAATTTGTGCAAGATTCAGGGTAAAATGTTGAAAGGAAAGGCAAGAGAAAAAATTCTTGACAATGAGGGATTTTGAGAATTAAAGGTTGTATTTGTGTTTCCTAAGTAGGGGATTTGACTAGATTCATCATGCAGGAGGCTCATAGTTCGAGATACGCTATTCATCAAGGGGCTACACAGATATACCGAGATTTTAAACATTATTATTGGTAGTTTAGCATGAAAAGGGACATTGTGAGATTTGTGTCTCGGTGTTTGAATTGTCAATAAGTGAAGTATGAGAATCAAAATCCCGGTGGGCTCACTCAGAGAATACCTATACCTAAGTGGAAATGGGAGCGGATTGCTATGGACTTTGTGATATGGTTACCACAGACTTTGGGGAAATTTGATACCATTTGAGTGATTATGGATCCATTGACGAAGTTGGCTCACTTTATACCTATTCAGACTACTTACGATTTGGAAAAGTTGGCTAGGATCTACATCTGAGGGATATTACGATTACATAGAGTTCCTATTTCTATCATTTCAGATCAAGGCACACAATTTACATCCCACTTTTAGAGATCTATGTAGAAGGAGTTGGGTACTCGGGTGGAGCTTAATATAACTTTTCACCCACAGACGGACGATTAGTCCATGCATACTATTCATGTCTTTGAGGATATGTTGCGGGACTGTGTGATTGATTTCAGTGGTCATTTGGATCAATTTTTTCCTTTGGCAGAGTTTGCCTACAATAACAGTTACCATTAGAGCATTGGGATGGCGTCATTTGAGGCATTGTATGGTAGGAGGTGTCATTTGACCATTGGTTGGTTCGATGCATTTGAGGTTGGGTAAAAATTTGTTACGGAATTCTTTGGACAAGGTCAAGTTGATACAAGAGAGACTTCTCACGGCTCATAGTAGGCAAAAGAGTTAGGTAGATAAAAAAGTTTATGACTTAGAGTTTATGGTTGTGAGCAGGTTCAGTTGAAGGTTTCACCCATGAAGGGTGTGAGAAGATTTGGGAAGAATGGTAAGTGTAGTCCTAGGTATATTGGCCCATTCGAAGTTGTTCAATGTATTGGTGAGGTAGCCTATGAGCTTACTTTGCCTCCTGGTTTGTCAGGTTTTCACCCTATATTTCATATTTCTATGCTCATTATGTATCATTCCACCTCAGCCCAATCGAGCTCCATCTTTCCCTAGATGAGATCCACTATGCCCATACTGATGGCCACCATAGTCTGACACTGATCCCCCTCGGCTAACCTGACTACTACCTTTGGTTGGGTGTGCTGGAGTCCTAGGCGCACGGGATGCACTTACTGTAAGTCTGGGGAAATCTCTCTTAAAATTACCAACCTCTCTACACTCAAAACAAGTCCTGGCCGCCGAAGGCTGATGAATAGAGATAGAAGAACTTGAACCACCACGATCAGAATATCTAGATTGAGAACCCCTAGATTATTGTTCCTCACTATAACCATTAGTAATCTGTAGAGCTGCCTGAACTGGTCAGTGGGGCTGTGACTGCTGATATCTCCCGTGATACCTATAACCACAGAAAGTATAACCACTGAAATTACCATATAGCCTATCCTAACAAACTTATAAATATATAGCATCAGTTTGGAGAAATGATAGGTGGTTATTATTCGGTAGGTCACAATATCGCCTTTTTTAATTAGAGAAAAAATAATTAGTTATTATTCTTTAGATACCAAATTGCCTTTTTAAATTATAGAAAAACATAGCTTGTTATTATTCTTTAGATTACAAAATCATTTTTTTATTAGATAAATAATACTAGCTGGTTTAATATCTTTAGAATACAAAATTGCTTTTTTTAAGGGAGTGGTGAATCACTACTAAGTCCACCACATATATAATAATCACAATATCACAGCATCATTACCTTCCCTCTTTTATTTTTTAATTATTAAAAAAACACTTGTAGTTGTTTAATGTGATTGGATATATTGGTTTATTTATTTATTTATTTTTGTAGTAATTGTTATTATGAATTACTTAGTGTAGGAAAGTAATTCCTTGATTAATATTCTTCCAATGGTACAATATATATACAATCATAGTATGCTTGATTAATGGAAGACTAATCTACCTTACCTAAAATATAAGATACTAATTACAATTATCCTAATTACAATATATTACACTATCACTTATAATTAATGAAGAATAGAGGTAATTATGGGATTGCACCATAATTACTCTAACAGTCCCCCGCAATCTTAGCTGGAGGTTCTCGAATGCTGAGATTATCCCTGAAATCATCAAAGAGTACGCGCGGAAGACCTTTTGTAAAGACGTCAGCAATCTGGTAACAGGACGACACATGGAGAACACGGACTTGACCACATGCAACTTTTTCTCAGACAAATAAGATATCAATTTCAATGTGTTTCGTGCGCTGACGCTGAACATGATTGCCAGAGAAGTAGATCGCACTCACATTGTCACAATATACCACTGTTGCTTTGTCAATCGGACAGTCTAGCTCCAGTAGTAGATTTCGGAGCCAACATGATTCAACAACTACATTGGCGACCCCTCGATATTCCGCCTCAGCACTTGACCGAGACATGGTGGATTGCCGTTTGGATGACCATGAAATGAGATTGTCACCCAAGAATACACAATAATTGGAAGTGGAACGACGTGTGTCCGGGCAGCCACCCCAATCTGCATATGTGTAGGCTGAAAGACATGAGATAGAGGACTTATACAGATGAAGTCCAAAATGGAGAGTACCATTAACATACCGCAGCATCCTTTTGAGATCCCCCATATGTTCCTCATTTGTATCATGCATGTGTAAACAAACTTGTTGAACCGCATAAGAAATATCTGGTCTTGTAAAGGTCAGATACTACAAGGCCCCTGCTAGGCTACGATAATAGGTAGGATCGATGTATGGAGTTTCGACATCCTTACTCAATTTCGCCTTTGTGTCAACTGGAGTATGTAAGGGTTTGCAGGATAACATCCCTGCTTTGTCAATTATTTCTTCGGCATATTTCTTTTGACTGAGAAACATACCACCTGCATATTGAGTGACAGCAATGCCAAGAAAATTATTCAACGGACCCAAGTCCTTCATTGCGAATTCTGCTGCAAGAAGGGACATAATAGAATGGCGAAGTGAAATGGATGATGCTGTGAGAATAATATTATCGACATACAAAAGAATATATGCCATGTTAGCTCCTTTCTTATAAATGAACAATGACTGATCAGACTTGCTATGAGAGAATCCCAATTTGGAAACAAATTCTGCAAACCTGTTATACCATTCCCAAGGAGATTGTTTCAAATCATATAAGGATTTCTTCAACAGGAAAACATGATCTGGACGTGCATAATCTCGGGAACCCAATGGCTGATGCATGTACACTATCTCTTGTAAGGTGCCATGTAAGAATGTATTTTTAACATCTAACTGATGAATGGTCTAAGTTTTGGAAAGAGCCAAGCTGAGAATAGTCTGGATAGTTGTTGGCTTAACCACTGGACTGAATGTTTCACCACAATCTATCCTAACCTGTTGAGACATGCCATCACCAATAAGACGAGCTTTGTATCTCGTAAAAGAACTATCAGAATTCTTCTTATGACAAAAGATCCATATAGACCAAATGACGTTCACATTAGACGGACGTGGTACTAATTCCCACGTCTTATTTGTAATAAGATCATTAAATTCATCTAATATGACAGCTTTTCAATTCGGGTCGAATAAGGCATCTTTGGGATTTTTTGGTAGAGGTGATGGTTGAACGAAGGATAGTAGGTTAAAGTGACATTTGGGCCGAAAAATCCCATGCATGGAACGGGTTTCAATGGTCCGAGGTTGTTCCATCACTGGGTGGGTAGTAGGATTCTCGAGTATGTTATTTGGCTGAATGGATGGAATGTGGCCCAAGTAAAAAGGTGTAGCAGTTTCGGTATTGGGCTGGGCTCCAGAATTGGATTGGGTTAATGGTGTAATTGAGGTAGTAGTGGACTGTGACAGAAACGGGACTGGGCCGAGACCAGCAGTGACAAGGCAGTGGTCTCCGGTCCATCCCCATTTAGTGGTTGGGCCAGAAAATGTTGGGTAGTTTATTGGGTTGGTTCCACTTGTGTTGGGTTAGTAAGGTGGTGGTATAAAATATGATGTATTCCGTTGTCCAAAAAATCATATGAAGGTGAGGATGCCACATGAGACTTAGCAAACGGGAATGTAGACTCATCAAAAATCACATGACGACAGATAATTATTTTCCCATTCGTCAAATCATAACATTTATATCTCCTATGATTTTGTGTGTATCCCAAAAACACACAAGGAGTGGAACGAGCCTGCAACTTGTTAATGGAAGTCAACGAAAACAAAGGATAACACAAACATCCAAACACCCTCAAATGTGTAAAAGACAGGAGACGATGATATAACATTTGTGTAGGAGACACATTGGAGAGCAATTTACTAGGAAGAAAATTTAAAAGGTATGTAGCCATTTGAAGTGCATGGTGCCAAAACTTTGGTGGTGTGGATGAATGCACAAGAATAGAGCGAATCATATTATTAAGCGTTTGAATTTTTCTTTAGGCTTTCCCATTTTGTGGTGATGTATGTGGACACGAATGCAAAGACATCCCATTTTGGTGACAAAAATCATTAAAGTGGGTATTTATGAATTCCCCTTCATTGTCACATTGAAAACATTTAATGCTTTTGCCAAATTGAGTTTTAATAAAAACACTAAATTGTTTAAAAATGGTGTAGGTTTGTGATTTATGTCCTAATGGAAAAGTCCACAAAAAATTCGAATAATCATCTAGAATGAGCATATAGTATTTATGACCTGCAGAACTCAAAACTGGTGATGTCCACAAATCACAATGCACAAGATCAAATGACATAAAAGTATGAGAATTAGAAGATGCAAAAGGAAGCTTAACATGTTTATCAAACACATAAGATTGGAAAATAGAGGAGTCCAAAGGTTTATTACAAGAAACCAAATTATTCTTTCTAAAATTATTAAAAACTTGTGCTCCTGGTGTGCCAATCTATTGTGCCATATAGTAGGAGAAATGGCAGCAAAGGTTGATGGTTTGTTCATGCTATTTTTGGAAACAGAGGTGATGGAATACAAGTCACCCGTTCTATTGCATCTCATAAGTGGCATTCCCGTCTGAAAATCCTTCATAGAAAAGCCAAACTGATCAAAATTTACAAAAACATTATTGTCAATTGTAAAACATCTAACAGAAATCAGGTTTTTAATTAGATTTGGTGCATGTAAGACGTTTTTCAAGTGTAATGGTGGGTGTAGAGAGGGTAGTGTTACCTGACCAATACCACGAATTGGAATTTCTTGCCCACTACCGATAATAATTTTTTTATTATTGCTCATATTAAAATAAGATGAGATATTACCTTGAGATGTCGTCATGTGTGACGTAGCCCTTGTGTCCATGTACCATGACTCATCGGGAACACTTAGATGCATGTTGTTCATGGCTTGTTCAATGTACGTGGGTGCACAACCAACAGAAGATGGTGCCTGAGCCGCAAACGCATGTTGTGGACGAGATCCAAGATTATCGGGTTGGCGATTTGAAGAGGGAGGAGGTCGGGCCTACGAGGAGGTCGGATATAGGCATGGCGGGGCAGCCCACTATGAGATCCAGGCCCACGGTGGGTACTGCCCCTACTGATTTCCGCCACTGCCAGTCTGCCACTGTCTGGAATGTCCACTTCCGCCGGCAGTCTGGACACCGCCTTCCCCCTTCCCTTTCCACCGTTATTTTTTCCTTTATTGTTACGGTTTGAACCCCATTTTGACCATTATTAGAACGATTACCGTGGCCCCCTGAACCAGAATTTTGGGGCTACAAATCTGTGGAAGATGAGTTGGTGGACACGAGAGCGGTTCCGGCGATGGTTGCTCTGGAAGATGCCTGTTTTACTTTCCGCGTTTTCTTGAGAATTAACCTCGAACTGGCCTCATAAAAGAGAGGCAACGGATTGCTTTGCTGAATGAATATAGCAATAGTGTTCATTCAACCCCGCAATCAACTGAAGGACCAACCTTTAATTTGTCACGGGCGAACCAATGTTGGATAGTTGGTCCGCAAGTACCTTTAATTCTTGACAATATGCTGAGATGTTGGAAAAGTCATCTAATTTAACATTTGTAAATTGGTGTTCAAGATAAACGGCCCTAGAAACTTTCTTATCTTGAAAAATATTTTGTAACCTTTCCCACGCATGTTGAGCCGTAGAATTTGGTTCTAAGATGGTATAAAGAAGATCATTCAAAATTGTGCCACAAATCCATTGAAGGACTATAACATCTAACTGAGACCATAGTTTCTTGTCCACCGTAGTGGTATCCGATGTGACTCGGACATGATGATATGGTCAATTACTTCATAAGCGCATCAGTGAATTTTGAACAATTCTGCCCAAGAGGTATACTGCCGTTTCTCCATTTCAAGAGTTATGGAGATAAAATTCTTGACGTTATTAATGGCAAGAGCGGGATAAAATATTTGTTTTTTGGCCATTGGTCCACAATAAATCAAACTAGAGAATGAAAGGACTAGTGTTTGATATTTTGGGAGTGGAAAAAAACCTTAGGGTTTCGGATAGAAGGTAGCCAAAGATGGGGGGGTTTTAGATAGAGGCTAGGGTTTTGCTAGGTTGAAGAAGTGGTTTGGGGTTTTTTTTGGTAGGGTTGGCCAAAAAAATTAGAAGAAAGAGAGGAGGAAATCGTGTAAAGGGAGTAAAGAATTAGGGCTAAGGATCTTAAACTCTTGATACCATGTAAAAAAGTAATTCCTTGATTAATATTCTTCCAATGGTACAATATATATACAATTATAGTATGCTTGATTAATGGAAGATTGATCTAACTTACCTAAAATATAAGATACTCTTAGTAGCACCTGGATGAATCAAATACCAGGAGTTATGGGTCTCCTCCATAATTAAGCTGGTCAAATCTCCCACACGAGGCACAGACACTCTACCCTTGATCCTCAAAACACCCTCACTATCAATCATGGCCTCCTTGGCCTCACTACTAATCACCTTATTTTGAATCTTGCACAACTTCACATCATCACACTGGTGAGTCAGGATCTGATCCAAAAGATATGACATTTCCTCCACATAAGCCAGAATCCTAGCCGGACTCGAAATATCAAGCCTCACAAAATGGTTGACTATAGACTGGATCTCAAATTCCAAAGGACGCTCGGAAACAACTAAACAAGCTAAACTCTCCATGCTGACTGCCTTCAGGCTCAAGGCATTCGTCACCTTATTGTCCTTTCTTGGATGATGTAAAATGGTCATGTCATAATCCTTCAACAACTCCATGCACCGACGCTGCTTAGAATTCAAGTACCTCTGGTTAAACACATGTTGAAGACTACGGTGGTAGATATATACTTCACAATGGACACCATAAAGATAACGCCTCCAAATCTTTAGAGTAAACATAACAACATCTAACTCCAAATCATGAATAGGATAATTATTCTTGTGCACCTTCAACTGCCTCGATGCATAAGCAATAACCTTACCCTCCTGCATCAACACACAATCCAACTCAATCCTAGAAGCATCACAATACGCAGTAGAGTCCTTCCCCTCAACTGGAAGGGATAAAATCAGGGTTATGGTCAAAAGAGTCTTGAGCTTTTGGAAGCTCTGCTCATACTCATCATACCACTGGAACGGAACCTCCTTCTGAGTTAAACACGTCAAGGGCAAAAAAATTGAAGAGAAACCCTTGACGAACCGACGATAGTAGCTAACAAGACCCAATAAACTCTGAATATCTGTCACAGAAGTTGCATTAGGCCAGTTTGTGACTGTCTCTACCTTCTTAGGGTCAACCATAATCCCATCCTTAGACACCACGTGCCCCAAGAATGCTACAAAACTCACACTTCGAGAACTTAGAATACATCTTCTTCTCCTTCAAAATCCCAAGAGCCACTCTGAAATGACGCTCATGGTCCTCCCGACTCTTCGAATATATCAGGATGTCATCAATAAACACAATCACAAAAGAATCCAAGTATGACTTAAATATCTCATTCATCAAGTCCATGAAAGCTGTGAGGGCATTGGTAAGCCCAAATGACATCACAAAGAACTCATAATGCCCATAATGAGCCTTGAAAGCTATCTTGGAAACATCCTCATCTTGGATCTTTAAATGATGATACCCAAACCTCAAGTCAATCTTCAAAAACATAGAAGCACCCTGAAGTTGATCAAACAGGTCATCAATACACAGAATCGGATACTTGTTTCTGATGGTGACCTTGTTCAACTTCCTATAATCGATGCACATACACATAGTGTCATCCTTGTTCTTTACAAACAAGATAGGAGCACCCCATGAAGGTACACTTAGCAGAATTAAGCCCTTACTCAACAAATCCTGAAGTTGCTCCTTCAACTCTCTTAATTTTTCCATACGGTGCGGAGGAATAGAAATGGGTCGAGTACCTAGCTCAAGATCAATAAAAAAGTCAATGCCTCTGTCTGGCGGCATACTCAGTAAATCTGAAGGAAAGACCTCTGCAAACTCACTAACTACCGGAACTAAATCAAGGGAAGGAGACTCCGCACTCTTATCCCGAATATGAGAAATATAAGGCAAACAACCCTAGTCTACCAAACTCCTATACCGAATATAAGAAATGACCTTCCTAGGAACAAGGCTAGGACGCCTCTCCACTCTAACCTCAGAAAACCAGGCATAGCTAATGTGACCGTCTTGGAATAGAAATACAGAATTGCATGATATTGTAATAACCAATCCATACCTAAGATAACATCAAAATCCACCATATCTAAGTTAACCAAATCTACCCAGTGTCGTAACCCATGAAAGTAACTACACACATGCGATATACTCTATCTACAATCACAAAATCATCGATTGGTGTAGACATATAAATAGGAAAATCAAGCATATCACACCACATCTCCAATTTAGCAGAAAAGTAGGCAGACACATAAGAGAATGTAGATCCTGGATCAAATAACATAGTAGCAGACCGATGATCGACTGAGATGATACATCTGATGACTGCATCAGATGCCTCATCTTCGACCCTACAAGGGAATGCATAGCAATGGGTGGGTCGTACCTCAAACTGAGTACCCTACTGGCCATCTTGACCCAAACAAGCTCTATCTCTCCCCGACTAGGATTTACCACGCTTAGATTGATGCCCACCACAGCCCGAATAAGCTCCTCCCTAACTACTCTGAATACTACATCTGGATGGTTGTGTTGAGGTCCTGGGTGCACGGGATGAACTCAAACAATGTCTAGGGAATCTCTCTTGAAATGCCCAACCTCTTCACAACTGAAACAAGTCTTGGCCGCTGAGGGTTGATGAATGAAGATCGAAGAACCCAACCCATCATGGTCCAAATATCTAAACTAAGAACCCCTAGACGACTGGCCTCCACTATAACCATAAGTAATTTGTAGAGCTGCTTGAACCAGTCGACTGGGCTATGACTGCCAATATCTCCCAGGATACCCTTAACCATGGGAAGTAGAACCGTTGAACTAACCATATCACCTCGCACTCTTATCGGGCTCATATCTGGACAAACCGCCTCTTATGGACTCCAACATCCAGGCATGCTCTGCCGTAATCTCAAAATAAACTCCTGAAGCCACTAACTGCAATGTGACCAACTAGAGCGAAATACACAAGCCTCTAACAAAATATCTCACTCACTCAGCCTAAGTAGAGAGTAGCGGTGCTGTATATCGCGATAAGTCATGAAAGCGAGTCTCATACAGTGCAACTGTAGAATGGCCCTGGCCAATATTCTGAAACTCAACACGCTTGCGCAGTCCCAAGCTCAAAGGCACACTTCTCCAAGAAGACCCTATAGAACCTAACCTAAGTCAATATAGGTGTCCATGCGGGCAAGCAATCAACATATGCCATCCACCATTACTTCGTGTCTCCTCTAAGTTGAAGGGTCACAAAACTAACTCCATGCGACTCCACAATACTCAAGGTATGCAACCTTTCATGGCTGCTCATAATTAACTCTTATGTATCCTCCTTGGGTTGTCCAAAGAACTCAGGAGGCTTCATGTTTGAAAAGTGCTCCCAAAACTTCCACTCATCGCGGGTCATAGTTGTCCCTCCAATAGATTGGGGACCAAACTTTGGAGCATGAAACTCATTGATATGACATCGCCACTAGCTGAATATCGAGAGTATAAAACTTGAGGGTCTGAGTCTTCCCCCTCCCACACGAGTTTGAGAACCACCCGGACTAGTGGGATGTATGTATGTCTGAGAAAAACCATCGAAAACACTCAATAACTTTACAAATGTTTCCTATAGAACCGGAGTAGCAATAAATCCAGGATGATCCTAGGCTGGCCCCATCTCCTCATCTAGTATATCATCATGAGGCTCGATATATGGCTCTAGGGACTCTGATCTAGCACGAGCCTGATCAGCTCTCTATGCTCCGCCCCGAATTGGTGGTGCTGCTTTGGATGTACTTCGACCCCAAGCATGTGCTCTACCACGCCTGCGCATGACCGGTGTTGGTGCATATGCCTCTCTCATCGTGTCAGCATGAGTCCTCACCATCTGGGAGATAATAGAAACAAAGGTCAGATACCAATTTGATTTAACTTAGCATGAAATGAATCAAGAAAGTGAAGTTTTCTAAATGTCCTATAGCTACCCGAAGATAAGTATGGACGTCTCTATACCGATCCGCGAGACTCAACTACACATTGCTCTTGTACTCAAGACCGTTTATCCTAGGGCTCTGATAACAACTTTGTCACGACCCCTTTTCAGGAATCGTGGTGCCACCTACATAACCCCACGATGTAGGCAAACTACTCCCCAAATCAAAAACATGATATGACATAAGCAAATGCGGAAGATAACAAATGCTACATAAACTGTCTCATAATGTAAATGCAGAAGAAGTAGTATGTTTGATGCATCAAAAACCCCCCACCCTTCTCAAGTGATCTAGTATATGGGTACAATAGCACTAGAAAATCTAATACAATTCTAAAAAAAATGGGCCCGCAAGCCAAAACCAATACATAGTCTAACATATCTCTAAAATATGAAATAAATATTGTCATAGAGATAGAGCATCCAAGGGTATGTTGGAGATAGCATCCTCATCCTGAATATTGAGGATCAGCTGCTTGAACTCAGCCAAGTGGTCTCGAGCTAGTAGTCAGATCTGTATCTACATCATGAAAAGATGAAGCAAGTGTAGCATGAGTACACAATGTACCCCTATATATAGACATCATAGGCCGAAAATGATCATAATCAGAGATAAATACCAAATTGACATCAAGTAATCCTACACAACACAGTCTAATAATTCAAGTAAAGTCACATAGTCCACATAATGATTCACAGAGTTCACATGTTTCCATATTTAAATAAGAGTCCATAATTACTTACGTTATCCAATGCCAAAAGAGTTTAAATGGTGATCTAAGTAGCAAGTATAGTCCTTTCATGTCAAAAGTCAGCAACAATCACTTCAAAAACAAGTTCATTCACAAGTAATCAATGAAATGACATATATATGTATGATATGAATGTAATGCATATGCTTGGTACCTTTATCAATCCAGTATACAATACGTCAAGATTTTACTATGATATGTACACTAATGGGGGACCCGCGAAGTCCATATATCCCTCTGCTACTGAATAACTCATAGGATCATGGTGCCCAACCCTTTGGCTAAATAATATCACGTTGCAGTCATGCAACTCCGTTTCTCATGTATCAATATCATATCAGGGTTGTCATAATCTCATAAATTTTCTTACATTTCCGACCCCTTGGGCCCACAACATATCCATACCATTCTCATATCAGTATCACAGAATCATGAGTGTATGAATGCAAATAATAATATAGGGCAAGATATCATGATAAAATGAGATGAAACCAAATAACAGATGAAACATCACATGCTTCAATGAATTTAATACACATATACAATCAAAGTACAATTCAATATATCATATCGAAAGCATGTGTGATGAGTAAACATATCAAGAAAAAATAGCGACAAGCCCAAATAATCAGTAGTCGGAACCAGCACGAATCTGATTCCCCAAACCCCATCATCACAGTTCAACACTGGTACCCCATCAAACGTTCATCACAACCGTTTCAGAAGGACCCCCAAACACACTCAATACCCCTCAATATTTATAACTAAGTATGCACTTCTATCGGCCTACCTCGGGGCTGAACATGAGTACTACATGATCAAAAATTAGTGATAGCATTTCCCTTCCTTTGTGCCTCATGATGGTCGAAGTCTATCCACGTATATACATTATTCGTTAATATAAAGCATATGCAACATACAAGGATATAAACCTTACAAATAAGACTTTAAAATACCAACCCGAACACATGTCACCAAGATTCTAACTTTAATACCCGAAAATCAGGAATACATTCTAAGTAGTCATGTCCTTAAGTTAATTGAAAAACAATACACATTTGAATACTCAATTGAACAATATCCATAAATCCCAAATTTGAAACCTTGGAAATTTTTCCCAATTGCAAAATAGGTTTCTATACTAAATTAAGACTTACTACATGATAATGTAATATATTCCAAAACTAATTTATGATATTAACACAATGTTGACCATATACATCCATTAAAAGCAATAACATAACCCTCTTATTCTCAAAGAAACTTGCTAATCATTTTTCTCCAACTTAATAACTCACTATATTACCATTAATGAACTTAGAAACATAAACTCAAACCACAAAGGAAGAATCTCTTACCCTACAAGTGAAATTGCTCTTAAACTTTGAAGGAATGCCTTCTGGCAGCGCTGGTTTCAAGGTATTCTAAATTGGGAAAAGAATTCTAACCTAAGATTTTATAAGACACCTGAGACACTACTTTCGCCCCAGCAGAATCGACTCTGTTGGAGGGGACCTGCTACGGTGAACCAAACCCTCGCTGAGGCGATGTCACTTGACACCTCGCCTCAGTACCACGACGAACCCAACTCTGCAGGAGCGGACTCGCCCCTGTGGACAGACCCTCCGCCACAACAAAAATCCACCCTTTCTCAACTCCCACTTCGGTGAGCCAACCTCTCACCGAGGCAGAAACCGGTGTCGCTGAAGTGTACACCAGATACCATAAATGGGAAAATAGCCCCAATTTCTATCAAACCCCCAAAACACTCTCGAGACCCCCCTTATACAAACCAAATATGCTCGTCTATGGTAAACAATGCTATAAACTCGCTCGTACCCTCAAATTTCATATTTAACCGAGCTAAGGCATACTTTTCTAAAGAATTGTCAGGGAGAAATCAAAACCCAAACTTTACAAAAAAAGCCACAAAATATAATTTGATTGCCACGGGAAGCAAACCAATGACTCGACTAAGTCATAAATAACCCTTCGGAACTACCGGAAGTGATAAAACCCTAAAACAGACCTATCTAGCCAAAAGACAACTTTGAGTCAAACTAACCAACTCTAAGTTTCTAGGTTTGGGTTTTTCATCTGAAACTCCTATAAATAGACCTTGGGATTTGTGTCATCGATCCTCGCACACCGCAAACCCAGGATATAGTCTATGGGAAGGATCAAACAAGCAAATAAGAGTTTTTAGCTAAAAAAAACCAGACCAGTCATTACAGAAGGTTTGCCTTATGGGTTGTAGCTCGGCATGTCCCTATCACGAGTACCAAATTTAGGTCATGACAAATAACTAATATGAGACACCGTTTATGTTTACTTCTGAGAATTTAGCGCCTGCTATGCTACCTTATTTCCCTTAGTTTTCATGAGGAGTGACTTTTCTTGTTCTTCGTCTAGCTCTACTACTTCTTTCTTATGAAAAGAATTCCCCCCCCCTTCATCATTTAGTTTAAATACCTATGTTTAGAACACAATGAAGAGTTAATACCAAAGTCCCGGCACCACAACGAAAACTTGGTTAGATCCACAACACAGTTGACAAGTAATATATTGATAAGTATTGTATCGTTCTCGAGAAGACTTACTCAATTAACTCTTTGAAATTGATAAATAGTCACAGGATATCTATCTAAAGCAGTTTCTCAAGATCTGAGTTGTTATTATCTAAAATAGAATTTGTAAACGCAACTAATTTGTTTGTCTAAATCAAAAGGTAGAATTTTTAGGGTTACGATTAGAACATCAATCATGTTGAGAAACCACTTTAAATAACAAATTCGATTATCAGGTTTACTAGTCACAGGGCTAATTTTGATAGTAAGAATCTTCCAAATTCTTACTTGCCTATTCAAAATATTTTAACATCTCTATTCCTATGGAATAAGAAATAAAAAGAATGATTTTATAATTCATGTATAATGACTACGCAAGGTGAGTAGGTATATCCCTATTCTAAATATGAATTTGACATGTCCCAAACCTGGGTGAGGTGGTTTCACAATCCAAATCACGGGTCGTGCTGGCACCTACACTATCCCCCCTATAGGCGAACCACCCCCAAAATTATTTATCAATAATTAAGCATTGCGGAATAATAATGAGAGTTATAGAGAAATATAATTATTTCATTAGAAAACTTATAACTATCAAATAACTTTTAGAATACATCATTTCCCAAAACCTAGTCTGACTTGTACAAGAGATACTATGAGTACAAATGAATAGGAGAAATAATGCTAATAACTGCCTTGGAATAATAATGACAGTACAACCATAGATGAAGACCAGGGCCGTTGATAGGATATGTGGCCTGCCTAAGCCTCCACGTACACCGAAAGTTGTAAACTGGACAAATCGCTGAACCTACATCCACATAAAAGATGCAACAAGTGTCGTATGAGTACACAACATACCCTCGTAGGCATCATTGGCCAACAATAGCGGATAACATGTAACAGATATAAAAATCAAGTAGACTCACAAGTATCCTAGATACTACGTAGTTGTTACTAACACATAATCACAAAAAAGGCAGCTTGGTGCACTAAGCTCCCGCTATGCGCGGGGTCCATGGAAGTGCTGGACCACAAGGGTTTATTATATGCAACCTTACCTCACATTTCTGCAAGAGGTTATTTCCACGGCTTGAACCCATGACCTCCTGGTCACATGGCAGCAACTTTACCAGTTACTCCAAGGCTCCCCTTCAAATAATCACACCACAACATAAAAATTATGGTTTAATACCTAAGTCATCTCATATCACATAAGAACATGTATCTCTTATAAGATCAAGTCCACTACAATCTATTCACTATCTGCATTACACTTAATCTAACCACATAACATTATTGGGTCCTTAGAATGGATAATTGAACACTTAAGGAAAACAACTACATCATATACCCTTCACATAAGCACATATTAGACCCATTAATCCTATATTTCATCTAACTCACATACCTTGTTACTATCTATAAATTGTAGACATTAATGCATACAAGATCTTATTTATCCCTGTTATTCTAAATAGGGGAATACAATCATGAGCCTCACATTTTAGGATTATCTTAATGTATCTAACTCGCACGTGATGATACTTGCTCCACCAAGCACGTTATTCATTTATGGTCTATACTTTCTGTCAACTAAGATAATTATCCTTCTTAGGATTCAATATTACTCCCTAAATCAGGAACCAAATACAGGTTCAATCACTCTCATCAGTACACATGGAAACCACCAACCATTACCAATTATAATATATAATCACACATAACTAGTAGACACGTCCAACAAACAAATAAGAATATGATGCAAATGAAATGAATGCAATGTCGTGAATATGATGTAATGTTAAGCACTGACTATCTTCTAAACTTGGTGGTATACACATGCCACCGGACTTTTCCTTATAGCTATGACCCATAGGGGACCCGTAAAGTCTATATACCGCTCACAACCAATCAAAATGATCCCTCAGTCTCGCTAGAGCATCAATCACAGACTCATTTTCGAGCCATATCAATCATCATCATCTCAGTATTCCAACCATCTCATAATAGTATCATTACCTTCGTTTCCAAGTCTCATCGGACCAACCACATTCCATACCACTCCATTTCAATATCATCATAACACGTGTGTATGAATGCAACAGTAAATAAAGCAAGTAATCATGGAGTACGAGATGAAATCATGTTCAAGAGATGAGTAACACATGTCTCAGAATTATCAATAGCACATAATTCCACATAATCAATCTTTCATATCAGAAGGCATTATGTAATGAGTAATTTCAACAACAATCGCAAATAATATCAATTATGGCAACAAGCCCACATAACAACAGTTATGATCAACCTAAGGATGATCCTCCAAATAGTTCAACATTGGTACCCATCCAAGTGTTATCACAGTCACTAAAGTGGAACCCTCATCACTACCAATACCCCTCAATATTTGTATTTAGTAAAAGAATCTATTGGATTTTAATAGAGAAAATTGTAGCATGCCTCATTGCCGAGCGGGTGCCATGAACTCCTACGCCAATGTTGTCCTTCTGAACTACTATCGGACGATCATGGTCTAGATATATACATATGTCCTACGTTAACACATACATTTAATAGTATCATAAGGATAAATTCTTAGCGGGATCGAATACCCGACCCCTAAGCAATCCTGAACCCATAGGAGTAAATTCAGAACTTTAGTTTAGAAATGCGTTATTCATGGTCTAAATAGTAAGAACCCCCAAAGTCTTTGAAATCCATGAATAAATTAACCCTCAATTTGATAATCCATTAAAACCCCCATTTCCACGGAAACCCCAACTCTCCAAATTCAAACAAGTATCTAAGAACAAATATTTATACCCTATAATAACTTCCCTTTGGTTTACAACTTCTATAATCTAAGAATAAATCATGAAAGTTTACATCTTTGTTTCAAATTTCATAAAAAGTCTCAATTTGGAAACTTAGTAAAACCTTTGGTACATCTCTACCAATTTACAAGAAAAATAGCTAGAAAGGGAAACATTAATCAACTAATTAACACAATAAAAGTTTTAGGAAGTTACCCAAGGATTGGTGTTTGAAATACCCATTGAGATCCCCATAATCATCTCCCTAGGTCCCAAAAGTAAGCTTTCCAAGTGTAGGGTTCAAAATGCGGAAGAATGTCTTAAAGTATGAATTTGTGTTCAGTCGTTGTTATAGTTAGCTTTTTTATACGCGGGTTAGCGCATAAAGAGCTACTAAAAATTTGGATGGTTCTCTAAATGGATAATGTGTTATTAGAGTCGCCACCTAATTTATAGGTAAATTAGGAAACCCAGTGTGAAGGGTTTATCCAAATTCCTTTGAAAAATCCTATATAAACCCGAGTCAAGGTAAGGGTTATAGTGATCCCCTAGGGAAGGTATTAGCACGCCGGTATTAAAGATCCGTAGAATACGGTTGACCTACGAATTCTACATCATACTTTCAAAATGATTAAATTGCTTAATATTTAAAATCTATAAAGTAACTTGTCATTTCATGTATTCAAAAACTCAAGGTTTCATTTAAAATAAAGAGTTAAAACTTACGCAAAAAATAGCATGCACGAGATGCTTTGTCAATTTCGTTTTCGGACTAAGAACACTCAAATGTGAATTTGAGTAGAACTCTACATGTAGTCCAACTATATTAACTAATTTCAACTTACATCTTTTGTTTCGTAAATCCCTTCTAAATTTCAAAAGTGGTATAGTTTCATTTAAACCACAAGTATGATTTTTGGAGAAAAAGATAGTAGAAATGGTTTTCTTTAGCATGACATATCTCCCAAGTTCAACTTGTATTTTAACTTGTCCAAAACCTTCAACTCAACTCAAGTCCAAAACAGGTTTTATTTGTCCAAAACACCTAATCTTATTGGGCTTAGCCATGACTCTAATTTAAACCAAAATTATTCAGCTTTTAGTCCAAGTTCAAGGTCCAATTTCAAGCAGTTCATTTGTCACTCGGGCCCAATATTTGGATCTTCTAGATGTTATCATTGCGTTCAAATTTAAATCCCGAGCCCAAGTCATAAAAAGCCCATAGATAGTCTCAGTTTCTCTGGCCTTAATTTCTTGTTTCCGATTTGATATAAAAAACAGCCCATTTCCTTTTTAAAATCATATTTATACAAGTGTTTTGAATCTCATTTTTTAGGCATTTCTAAACTAAACAATATACGTATCTTTTGCCTATCCTAAGTCGTAGCCTTAGGGGTTCTAATAATTATACAAAGTATTTATTATTACAAGTATACATATACATATACATATACATATACATATACATATCCATAGAGGATGGTGGGCCTACCTAAGCCCACCAGTTCACTATTTTTACCACTAGTTGGGCCTTCAAGCGCAAATACTAGCTTTCCGTACGCGAACTCGATCAAGTATGTGTATAGTTGGGCCTCAACCCAACTGGCTGAAGAAGAAGATGGCAGGTCCGATGGGGCTGTCTCAATGTATCTCGGCAGTGGAAGGAGGGAAAAAAGAAAAGTCAGGTTAGAAAGCATCTAAATTATCTAATACATGTGAATTAAGAACCTAACTATTAGTGAATACTCGTCTTCCATTTATGTCATCAAACAGTTTTACTTTTTCTCCCTTTGATATTCTTCATGCTGATTTGTGGACATCTCCGATTGTTAGCTCTTTGGGTCATAAATTCCATCTAGTATTCTTGGATGATTTTTCACATTTTGTCTGGAATTACCCACTGAAATTCAAATCTGAAGTTTTTACAAAATTCCTCGAGTTTCAAAAATTCATTAAAACACAATTTGAAAAATCTATCAAATCATTCCAATGTGATAATGGACGTGAATTTAATAACTCGGCATTTCACAATTTATGTTCTAAACAAGGCATGGTTTTCCATTTTTCTTTTCCCTATACTTCTTCCCAAAACGGAAAGGCTGAAAGAATTATACGTACCATCAATAACATAGTTCGCACACTTCTGTTTCATGCCTGCCTACCACCGCCTTTTTGGGTCTATGCTGTCAAAATGGTAGAATCCCTTCTTAATATTTTATCAACTAGCACACTCCAAAACAAGACCCCTACCAAAATCTTATACAGTAGGATACCATCATATGATCACCTACGTATTTTTGGATGCTTATGCTACCCTAACATGGCCTCCACTGCACCTCACAAACTTTCCCCTCGCACTTTATCATGTGTCTTCCTTGGTATATCTCCTAATCATTGGGGCTACTTGTGCTATGACATTGCTACTCGCAAAATCATTGTCTCCTATCACGTCACCTTTGACTAGACAACCTTTCCTTTTTTCAAATCTCCAGAAATTTCAAACCACCGATTACATCTTTCTCGATGAACCAAGTTTGTCCCCGGTCATCCAAAATCTATACCAACAGCAGCCCAATGTTCCGACAGTCTCACCACTGTCTGACACCACCCCAACAACTCCATGCTCACCCCTACAGCCCCCAGTCGAGTCTCCTGCACCACCATCGACGCTGATGCCCATCACTCTAGCAACCAGTCCCGCAGTTCTGCAGTTTTCCACTCCAGACACCGGTCCGGTGACCGCGCCCACTGGTCCAGAACCAGTGGACCAGCAACCTCCCAGCCCCGACCCACCACCACTGCTTTCTCATCGCATGGAGACTCATGCACAACACGGGAACTTTAAACCCAAGGTTCACTTCAATCTCTCCACACAAACCTTATCACCCATTCCAAAAAAATTCAAAACTAGCAAAACTGGACCCAAATTGGAATGCGTCCATGTGCGAGGAATTTAGCGCTTTAACCAAGCAGAACACTTGGGATTTGGTACCTAGACCCAAAGGTGTGAATGTTATCCGGTGTATGTGGCTATTTCGGCACAAGTCCAGAGACAGTGGTGACTTAGAGAGGTATAAGGCAAGACTAGTTGCCAATGGCACTAATTAGTAGGAGGGTATTGATTGTGGTGAGACATTCGGTCCGGTTGTTAAACCGGCCACTATTCGGACTGTTCTCAGTATTGCTATGGGCATGCATTGGCCGATTCATCAGTTTGATGTCAAGAATGCATTTCTTCATGGGGATTTGAAAGAGACTGTGTACATGCATCAGCCTCCTGGCTTTGTTCATCCGGCAGCTCCGCAGTTTGTGTGTCATCTCAGGAAGTCATTGTATGGATTGAAACAGGCACCCCGCGCTTGGTATGATCATTTTGCCAGGTATCTTCTGCAGATTGGTTTTGTATGTAGCAGGTGTGATAACTCTCTCTTCACTTTTCACCGAGGTAGCAGGACTGCATATTTGCTATTATATGTCGATGACATTATTCTTACTGCCTCATCTGACGGTTTGAAGAATGAAATCATTTCTCTACTCAAAACTGAATTTGCTATGACTGACTTGGGCAAGCTAAGTTATTTTTTGGGTATATCGATAACCAGATCTGCAGCCACTATGTTCCTGTGTCAGCGTAAGTATGCAGAAGAGATAGTGTACAGGGCCAAGATGGAAAATTGTAAACTTATGCCAACTCCGGTGGACTCCAAATCCAAGCTTAGTGCCAATGACGGTGCGCCAGTTTCTGATCCCACTTTATATCGGAGTCTAGCAGGTGCTCTTCAGTATCTTACATTTACTAGACCTGATATTGCATATGCCGTTCAGCAGGTGTGTCTGTTCATGCACGGCCCCCGAGAGTCCCATTTTTCCACCCTCAAACGTATTATCAGATACGTTAAGGGCACACTAGACTTTGGATTACACCTATACCCCTCTACCCTAACCAAGATACTTGCCTACACGGATGCAGATTGGGCAGGATGCCCCGACACACGTCACTCTACCTCAGGGTACTGTGTATTTCTTGGGGATAATCTTATCTCATGGTCAGCCAAGAGGCAGGCCACACTATCCCGTTCGAGTGCTGAAGCAGAATATCGCGGTGTTGCTAATGTAGTTGCTGAGATCTGTTGGCTCCGAAATCTTCTTTTGGAGCTCCGGTGTTCACTCCGCAAGGCGTCTATTGTCTATTGTGACAACATATCTGCCATCTATATGTCTCATAATCCGGTCCAACATCAGCGGACTAAGTATATTGAGATGGATATCCACTTTGTGCCAGAGAAGGTTGTCCGTGGTCAGGTCAAAATATTACACGTGCCTTCCTCTTATCAGTATGCAGACATCTTCACAAAGAGACTACCGCGACAACTCTTCACCGACTTCCGATCCTGCCTTAGCATTCGGCCTCCTCCCGCTCCGTCTGAGGGGGAGTATTCGCGAATATTCTCTGTATATTTTGTAATTATGATAGATGTATATTTAAGGTAAGTTAGGATTCGTACCATATTAGGAATCAACCTTTGTACAACTATATATATTGGGAATAATGAAAGGAATTTCCAAGGGAAATTATTGTATCTTTCACTAACTAACAATGATAATCATATAAAATGATCAATCATAGACTATGAAAATGGGAATACTTAATACTGAACCTAATTTAGAACATAACATATATCAAATCCAACTTGGATTAATGGCGCAAAGAGAAGAGGAAGGACAGATAGGCTAAGCCCATGTATGAGGTCTGCAAATTTAAACAGAGGATACCATAGATGTGTAGACAAAGCCAAGCCCAAAGATGAACATGAAAAGACCCTCATACTTGAATCTAAACATGGTATATTAAATATATATATTGTATATACTAGGTATACACTTTGATAAACATGCAATACACTATGCCATACACTAATTCCAAATTATGTGTAATGTGCAAAAGAACTAGAGGTATTATCCTAACGGCATCATGTTATCTCTATGGGATCATGCCTAGCATGTCTTAACGCATTTAACTGACAGAGCAAGTGGACAAGATTCCCAATGCAACACACTTAAGGTTAGCATGGTGTCAGCAAAAAAAGCATCCCACAGAGTCAATTACAGCAGAAAGAAAATCCTACCTTATCTCCTTAATGTATCATGCATCTTTATTCTGAAAACCACCTAATCCTAAGCTAAACAAACTTTTGTTTTCCTTCTTTTTGTACTTAAATAAAGTAGCACATCATAACTGTTAATCATCTGAGGAAAAACTAGAGGATTCATGGGAGATTGTTGTCCCTTCATACAACAAATGAGAGATGGACATACTATAAGATAGGTAGACATGCACATATATCTTACTTAGTCATGGAAAACAGTTCAAAGTGCTAACAAGAATTAGATAATCAAACTAAGCAGTTGATATATAATTTGGTATTCCACTTTTTACTCAAACATCCAACCAAGGGTTTCAGGCATAACATTATGGCTTAGATATGTAGAGGTATGCATGCAAGACATGACCAGTTAGTAGGATCACAAGTAGACATGGTAGAGCACTAAAATCCACAGAGAAAATAGTCAACTTGACACCACTGACTACAATACATAAACTGTACCTAGGCAAGTTTGTAAAGACAACATGGAAATAACGGTAACATCAGGATCAGACTCATGAAGCTAAGAAGATCATGTCATACCAAATATCATCAGGTTTTAACAATAGAAAGACAACAGCCTCACTTAAAAGCATTTGAATTAGGCATTTGTGAGTGAAATAGTTGTGTGAAGCTTCAAACCAAATTCATGTAGCACACAAATGTAAGCAGACATGGACTAAACCATCCATATTCCATACCAAATCCATTTTGATCTAAACAATCCTTCATATGACCTCTAAGACACTGACAATTCAAGTAATCAGATATGACAATCTCCCTAGACAACTCTTCATTACCTTTATGCCATAATCAAACCTAACTCTTCATATTTTTATTTGCAAAGATAGCACAAACCAACAAAATATCCATTTGGGATCATTTAGTGCACATAATTAGTTAAGGCTGATTCCACTTCTACCTTAGGCTACAAGTGACCTTGTTAGAAGTTTCATAACTTTCTACTCATTTGGTCGCTTGGTTTGATAATCGAGTAATTAATGTTTGGCTTTCAATTTGAAGATATAAAAAACTTCATTGATTTACTAATTTTGTATGTGTTTGTCAAACACAAATGGGAGAACTAACTCCAAATGTGATTGCTACTGGTTCTGGCACAACAGTCCCTATCATTGGTTCTACGAGAAATGTTGCCTCCTCCAGTTGTGTTGCATCGTCTCCGGCAGAAAAGCCCGAAAAACTTTCAGGGATTAATTTCAAGCGGTGGCAACAAAAGATATTCTTTTATTTGACTACTTTAAGTCTGCAAAAGTTCATTAAGGAGGTTCTGCCGGAATCAACTCCTAAAAATGTTTTATTGTAACTGAGGCTTGGAAGCTCTCAGAATTTTTGTGTAAGAATTGTATTCTTAGCAAACTAGAGGATGATAATATGAAAACTTTGAAAGAATTATGGGATATGTTGAAAAAGAAATATAAGACCGAGGATGCCGGGTTGAAGAAGTTTGTCTCAGCAAAATTTCTGGACTATAAGATGGTAGACAGCAAGCCTATTATAACCCAAGTCCAAGAGCTGCAAGTTATAATTCATAATGTCCTTGCTGAAGGTATAATCTGAATTAATGTTTCTATTAAAAGTATTGATAATGTTGCTAATTACGAATTTGTAATTGAACATTTGGTCATAAATGAGGTGTTTCAAGTTGTAGCGATGATTGAAAAGTTTCCTCCTTTATGGAGAGACTTTAAGAATTACTTGAAACATAAGTAAAAGGAGATGAAACTCGAAGATCTCATCGTTCGATTGAGGATCGAAGAGGATAATAAAGATGTTGAAAATAAAATACATGGAAACTCAGCAATTATGGGAGCAAACATTGTTGAGACTGCTCCAACGAATCCTAAAAAGAGGAAGTAGTCTTTAGGACCAAAGAACTATCCCAACGAGAAGAAATTCAAGGGAAGCTGCCACAACTCTGGGAAGATTGGACACAAAGCTGCAGAATGTTATGGAAAGATTTCTCTGAAGATGACCTCTAGCAAGGTGGTGATTCTCAACAATGTTTTTCATGTTCCTGAAATAAGAAAGAACTTAGTTTCTAGTGCACTTCTCGTCAAAAACGGGTTTAAGTTGTAATAAGTAAGAACGAGATGTATATAGGAAAATGTTACATTATAGAGGGTCTTTACAAATTGAATGTAATGGTCGTTGATAATAATAAAATGTCAGCTTCTTCTTACTTACTAGAGTCAAATGATTTATGGCATTCACGTTTAGGACATGTCAATTATAGGATCTTGCATAAAATGATTAGCTTCGAAGTATTTCCTAAGTTTCAATGCAATCAATCAAAACAACAAATATGTGTTGAATCTACGTATGTTAAACATCCTTATAAGTAAGTTGAAAGGAACTCAAGTTCTTTAGACTTAATTCATACATATATTTGTGACATGAAGTCAATACCATCTCGCGGTGGAAAGAAGTATTTCATAACTTTTATTGATGATAGACTGTGATATTGCTATGTTTATTTACTTCATAATAAAGATGAAGCAATTGAAGCATTCAGGCAATTGAAAAGTGAAGTTGAAACACAACATAACAAATAGATCAAAATAATAAGAATTGATAGGGGCGGTGAATATGAATCTCCTTTTGAACAAATATGTTTGGAATATGGCACTATTCATCAAATAACTGCCCCTTATTCAGCACAATCCAACAAATTTATGGAAAGAAAAAATAGAACACTAAAGGATATAATTAATGCCTTGTTAATAATTTTTGGTTTACCACAGAACTTGTGTAGTGAAGCTATCCTAATTCTAGTTGAATACTCAATCAAGTTCCCCATAGCAAAATACAATCTATTCCATACAAAAATGGAAAGGAAGAAAGCCCAATGTGGAATACTTCAAAGTGTGGGGTGTTTGGTCAAAGTGCAAGTTCCTAAACCTAAAAGGGTAAAAATAGGACCTAAAATCATTGATTGTGTTTTCATAGGATATGCTACAAATAGTAAAGCAAATTAATTTCTGGTTAGCCAATCAATGAATCCCGACAATCATGTGAATATGATAATTGAATCAGATAATGTTAAAAAATTAGATAATGCTGACTTCTTTGAAAATATATACCCGTAAGGGAATGCGAGTCATCTAGTGAAGGATCTGAATGACCTCAGGAAGAAACCAAAGAAGATGTTCCTGATGAGGAAAATCCAAGACGTGGCAAACGTCAAAGGACATATACTTCCTTTAGACTAGATTTTCTAACATTTTTATTGGAAAATGAGCCTCGAACTTTTCAAGAAGTCATGTCTTCCTCGAAAGCGCAATTTTGGAAAGAGGCAATCAATAGTGAGATAGAATTCATATTTGTCACGACCCAAATCAGAGTGCCGCGATGGGTGCCCGGATCCCACCCGCCGGGTACCGCCATTCGTACATTTAACATTTAATCATAGTTAATTACGGACTAAGCCGAAATAAAATTATGAAAAATCAGGTACCCATCTTATATATATACATACCTATACCAAGGCCGACAAGGCCATACAAGACCACTATCCACAGGACACCTGTCTACAAGCCTCTAAGAGTAGCAACATCAAAGGTCTGGACAAGGCCCCGCCATACCCATATATACAAGCCAAAAACATATCGTACCCAAAATTAGACCAACACTCCGAACAAGGGGAGTGCTCCAAAAATCCACTGGATTCGCAATCAACTAACGTGAACCGTCACCTCGCCTATATGAACTTGCGGGCATAAAACACAGCATCCCCCGATAAAAGGGACGTCAGTACGACTGATGTACTGAGTATGTCAGGCATGAATAATAGCATAACAGGGATATAACAACAACTGAAATAGGAACAACCGACCAAAAGTACATATCTCTGAGGGTCCTAATGCATATGCCTAAATGTAATGCACAATGCGGTACACATATACATCAGCCTATTGGGCATCTTCCTTACCATAACAGCCTCTGTGGACATCATTTCATGTCGGCCTCTGTGGGCATAATATGTCTAAATGTCATGCATAATGCGGTAAATACATATATACTGGCCACACAATGGCATCTTCCTCCCCACAACATATATATATATATATATATATATATATATATATATTGGCCCTTAATTAGGCATCTTCCTTCATTAAGCCACACAGGCTAGCCACAAAGGCTTTATCATTACCATATCCCAGCTGATCAGGTGGTGTGCGTTTCCCGTTTTCCATCCCCAATATACGGTCTTGGGTAAAACATGAATGCAATGCGAATGAAAATGCATGAATCACAATAAAATATCCTGAATGACATAATTTCCTTGTACCTTCGGTTAACGTTGTAAATATTAACATCTTTTATGTATGCCTTAATAAGGACTTAGGAAGATATTTAGACATGCTTTTAACATAGGAATCAATAACATGAATATTCTTAACTACCAGGAGTAGAATAAATTATGGAGCAATATCACGGTTATATTTCGTTACATGGAACATGCCAAAAGAAATAAATAATTTGCCTTAATATACCTCGATAATAATGGAACCAACCCCTTTAATCCTTTTGCTTGCTGGAATATTTTCTCCAAACCAAAAAAATAAAATGATAACTACCAATTGCTGCTACCCATTTCTATAAGTTGGGACTTAAATTTAGCAAAGGGTACTGTACCCAAAGCTCTCCAAAATGAACGAGAATGAGGGGCTAATTCTTTAGCCTTTGATTACTAAATAGAATGATAACTTAGCTCATTAATGATTCATCATCATTATGTCTTCCACCTAACTCTGTCTTGATGGTGGACCATTACAAATGATGTCACATTTCCTTCACATGCACGGTCACTTAATTTAATTAAGTGACCTGCCTCCGTAATTTATCAATCACACACATAATTAATTATGTGATCACAATTCATTTAAATCTTGGTGATTTATAAAACCTTCATATCCTCAATGTCATAATTTGTGTGATATGATACTAGTCCATAACCTCTTCATGCACACACTAAATTTATTTTCGATCCCTGTCGTCACACTTTTTACGTCCAAAATTATTTCGGGGTTTAATCCTTTTATATACTAATATCTTTATTAGCATAAGTAAATATAACATAAAGTTTCTCAACGCTCGGGTCAATTTACACACGCCTAGCGATTTTACATACGCTTAGCGATTTAAACTGTAACCCGAAAATACGGGATGTTACAATATTGAACAACCATACTTGGGAATCGGTTGATATTTCTCCAGGGAACAAACCTTTAGGTTCCAAATGGATTTTCAAAAGAAAAATGAAAGTGATGTCACTATTGATAAATATAAGGCAAGACTTATTGTCAATGAATTTAGATAGCGAGAAGGTCTTGATTACTTTGATACTTAATCACCGGTAACGAGGATTACATCCATTCAGATGTTAACAGTGTTAGCCACCATGTACGGTCTAGAAATCCATCAAATGGATGTGAGAAAAGGTGTGTCAAACTGTTAAGTCTCTTTACTAAAACAAGCACTGAAATGACGGCATGCAAAATTTGACCATACAATGCTTTCAAATGGATCCAAGATAAATGAGTCTGATAAGAATGTTTACATTAAGAACACCCCAAATCAAGTCGTCATTTTTTGTTTATATGTGGATGATGTATTGATAATGAGTAAAGACATTGCTAACATAAATGCTACAAAGTGCATGCTTGATAGTAAGTTTGATATGAAAGACTTAGGAGTTGCCAATTTAATTTTAGGAATTAAGATCCATAAGACTCCTCAAGGTCTGGCATTGTCTCAATCTCATTATATCCAAAAGGTACTTTAAAAGTTCAAGTATCCAGAGTGTTGGAAAGTTTGATGTATATCATGAACTGTACACAATCAGATATCATTTGTGTTATAAGTAAACTGAGTCGTTACATAAGTAATCCTGACCAGAATCATTAGATGATAATGAAATGAGTTTTGGGGTATTTAAAACATACTCAAAACTTTGTTTTGAATTACAACAAGTATCCTGCAGTTATTGAAGGATATAGCGATGCAAATTGGATCACCGGATCAATTGAAACTAAATTCACAAGTGGATATGTTTTTTGCATTGTGGAAGAGCAGTGTCTTGGAAATCATCCAAACAGACATGTATCACCCGCTCTGCAATGGCGTCTGAGTTCAAAACTTTAGACAAGCCAGTGAAAATTTTGAATGGCTCCAAAATTTCTTAAAATACATTAAATTTTGGCCCAAACGGTTGGACCCTATATGTATACATTGCGATAGTCAAGCGGCAATATGAAAGGTTAGGAGCGTTATGTATAACGGAAAGTCTCCTCACATACGACAAAGATATAATACCGTTAGACAACTACTCTCTAGTGGAATTATCATAATTGACTATGTAAAGTCAAGAAATAATGTGTCGAATCCACTAACTAAAGGCCTAACTAGAGATATGGTTTAAAGATCATCAAAGGGAATGGGACTATGGTTGAATGATGTTTGAGACTACTTATGTATACCAGGACATAGACTAAAAACCCTAAACCTATATGAAAAACCGCTTTTATGGCCGACATGGCCAATCCTACGGCAGACAGCCACCGCCGGTGGCTGTTCCGCCTTCTGATGACAACCCTCTTCTATCTCAATCTGTTTTTCCTCCTCCAATATCACCTACAATACTAAAAAATAACCAACCTAATTCTAAATATCCTAATGACATACCATCCAGCTCTTCAAACCCCCCGACACCTCAAATTGGTAAATATGAAGGGCTATTAAAGCCCATAGAGAAGAATGAGGTTTATTCTATACCACCAAAAGCAGTAGTTTACATTGATGGTGAGCCACCCATGACTTGAAAATCGTCAAAAGTTAAAAAACTAAACATCCAAGAAATTTTACAATATGTAATTATTGGTAAGTTTTCATATGATATAATTGACATTAAGGAATTATGGAATGCAATTCCAAACCAATGTTCAGTTAAATGTCCTTGTACTATTGGAGTAATGGATGACAGACATGTACTAATTAGACTTGAGCTACTGGAAGATTACATTAAAGCATTTTCTAAATCAGCATACTATATCAAAGTACATGCTAGATATTGTCAGATAAGGCCTTTGATATGAAGTCCTTGGTTTAAACCTTCTGAAGAAACTTATATAACAATTGCTTGGATCAGCTTTCCTGAGTTGCCTCCTAATTTTTTTGCAAAAGATGCAGTATTCTATTTAGCCTTTGTAGTTGGGAAACCTTTGGTGGTGGATTTGGCTACAACAAATAGAACCAGGCCAAGTTGTGCAAAAGTAAAAGTGGAATTAGATTTGGTAGCAGAACATGCTAAGAGAATACACATTGCAGAGGAAGATGACTTAACATGAAAAATACATTCCAAATGAGTCAACATAAACTATGATTTTCTATTAAAGTATTGCAAACATTATAAGCTACAAGGACATGATGAACAAGAATGCAGAGCTTTAAATCCAAAATTGAAAAATCAATACAAAGAAGAACTGAAAAAAGAAAGTAATGATAGGAAACAAGCAGAGGAGAATAACAATGGTGCTAATACCAGAAAATAGGGAAATAATGGAAGAATAAGGGGCAATAACCAGGGTAAACAGGAGTGGATGCAAATGACAAGGAACAAATACATCAAATACAATAGTGGCATAATATTAGAGGAAGTGGGAGAGAACATTGATCAGAACTCAGGGTATAAGGTGGATACTAACAATGCATTTCATATGTTAGGGGAGGAGGAGCGGCATATAGAACATATTGAACAAAAGGGGGAAACCAACAGTTCTGCAAAGATATAATGTGGTGAAACCAATCCATCAGTGCAAAAAATAGGAAAGGTAGTAATAGCAAGGGGGAGCTCAATAGAAATAACATTGAAGAGGTAAGTAGTCTAAGCATAAAAGGGGATACAAGTAGAGCAATTGAGGAGAAATCAAATAGCACACTAGGGATACAGGATCAACATCACAAAGAACATATGAAGGATTCAAATAGTAGTGGAGGCATAGAAGGAGCAGATAGTAACAATACAGCAAGTCCAAAATAAAATAAAACCATCAGTCCTGTCAAATATAATAAGGAACAGAAAATAAGCCAGAATAAAAGCACCAATAACTCAGATAAGTCACAACAACAAAAAGAGGAGACGGTAACAATTCTAACAATGGAGAAAATAAACAAAAGAAAAAAAGGAGAAAAGAATGAGACAAGAAACATATGAAGAAGTACAGAGTCAATCTGAGCCTAAAGATATGGAAAAGGAAGGGCAATATTAGCATTAGGAGACAGAAAATAACAAGGTGGAGAAGCAGCAAACAAATGATAAAGGTCCAGTCTTGGAAAAATATCAACAGGGATAGGAACTAAAGAAAATAAGGCAGAAAAATCAACGAAAAAGGACCTAGTACTCATTATCTTGATAAAGTATAAAGGCAACAGCTAGAGCATGTGATATATCACCAAAGCATTTAGAAAAAGGCTTAGGAAGAGAAAAGAATAAAGCCCCCGGCCAACATAGTTTACCACCAGGGACAGTGGTACAAACTAGAAGTAATGTGCATAAATCCAATATTTGATAATAAATGCTATCATTTGGAATATCATGTCAGTCAATACAATGGAGGCCTTCCCTAGGCTAATAAAAAAAGGGCAGCCTAAGCTCCCGCTATGCGCGGGGTCCGGAAAAGGGTCGGACCACAAGGGTCTGTTGTACGCAGCTTTACCTTGCATTTCTGACAGATATTGTTTTCACGGCTTGAACATATGACCTCCTAGTCACATGGCAAGCGAATTACCATTTTGTCTTTATAGGATTGATGGAACCTTTTCAAAAGGAAGATAAAATTGAAACACATAGAAGAAGGATAGGTCTATAGTATGCCATGACTAAATGCTTAGGAAAGATATGGGTATTTGTGGATAATATGTTTGAAGTTCAAGTGGTGGCAGATCAAATTCAGCAACTAAGTATCAAACTTATGATCAGAGGTTCTCAGGAAGTGATGGTGATCACACTGGTATATGCTAGGTGTTCACACAGAAAGAGGCTAGAACTATGGGAATCCTTTGAGGAGATGAGAAACACAATGCAACACCCTTGGTTAATAGGAGGAGACTTCAACACTATAGCTACAAAATTAGAGAAATATGGAGGAGTACCAGTAACTCTTAATGAAATTCAAGACTTCAGAGCTTGCTTTCAAAACAGTGGAGTAGCTAATTTGGGCTTTAGATGAAGTATTTATACTTGGTGAAATGGTCAAAGTGGTGAGAATTGCATTTTCAAAAGACTTGATAGATTTTTGGGAAATCATGCTCTTCAAAATAAATTTCCTGGTATAGATATAACACATTTAATCAAAACTGGTCTGATCATGCTCCTATGTTGATAATTTACATAGGAAATGCTGAACCAATTCAAAAACGATTCAAAAATTTGAATTTCTGGGTTAAGTAGGAGTCCTTTCTTGATAATGTAAGATCTTTGTGGACAGTGGACTTTATGGAAAATCGTTTCATCATTTTTCATCACAAATTGAAAAAAGTGAAAGCTGATTTAACTGGTGGAGTAAGGATACCTTTGGAAATATTTTCAATGAGATAGAAACTTTGGAAGATGTGATCAAAGTTCATGAAACTCAATTTGAAGTTCAACCAACTCCTGCCAACAGAGAAAGTTTACATAGAGTGCATCCAGATTTGAATAGATTTCTACATCTCGAAAAGAAATTCAATAGTTTCAAGATGGGAACATAAATACCAGATTCTTTCATGCTTATGTACAAGAGAGACATAAGACATTACAGTTGAGGAGGATACAAGATCAGGAGGGTAATTGGTTGGAAGAAAAAGAAAAGATTGTGGGGGAGGCCCTCAGATTCTACCAAGACCAATTCACAAAAGAAAGGGATCCAATAGATTTTGCAATGCTAGATCATGTCCCTAGAATAATTGATGACAATATGAGGGAAGAAATTATGGAGATGTCAGAAGAAGATGAGATTACAAAAGATATTTTGGTCTAAATGGAGATTATGCAGGAGGTCTAGATAGTTTTACATGTATATTTTATCAGACTTACTGGGACACTATCAAAGAAAACATTATCAATATGGTAAGGGTTTCTTTTATAGAGCACAATGGCCTAGATTTGTTACACATACCAATTTGGTTCTCTTACCAAAAAAGGATGGCATATCAACTTTTTCATACATGAGACCTATTATCTTGAGTAACTTTGTGAATAAGATCTTCATTAGACTAATTCATGAGAGGCTGGTGAACAGATTATCAGATATTGTGTCATTAAATCCGGCTGGGTTTGTGAAAGGGAGAAGTATTATAGAAAATATATTTCTTACTCAAGAAATAGTGACATATATCAGATTGAGGATCAAATAAGCTAATGTGGTGATGAAACTGGACATGGCTAAAGCATATGACAGAGTATCTTAGCTATTTTTAACAAAGGTACTATGAAGTTGGGTTTCAATTAGAGATTGATAGACATCGTGTACAGAATTGTGAGCAATAATTGGTACTCAATATTAATTAATGGGCAGCAAAATGGATTTTTCTGGTCTTCAAGGAGGGTCAAACAGGGAGACCCCCTATCCCCTACTGTATTTATTTTGACTTCTGAGGTGCTTACAAGAAATATCAATGCCTTACACTAATTGTCCGCAATTCAGGGGCTTTGGTATGCCCAAATGGAGTCCCAAGGTGAATCATCTAGCATATGTTGATGATATGATAATATTTTCATCAGCTGACCTTCTTTCTTTATAGATGATTATGGAGGTACCGGAGAATTATGAAAAAAGGTCTGAATAAAAAATGCCAATGCATCTTTTATCAGCAGTCAACCCACCTAATTGTGTGATCAAACAGATGCATAGGATGTTTGCTCAATTTTTTGGAGTAATATTATAGGAAGCAAAAGTATGCATTAGGCTTCATGGAATCATTTATGTTTACCTACAAAAGAAGGAAGGATAGGTTTTAGATCTTTACATGATGTATTTGTGGCTTTATATTGTAAACTCTTGTGGAATTTCAGAATAAAACTATCACTATGCAGTGCCTTCATTAGTAACAAATATTGTAGAAAGGAGAATGCAATGGTGGTACAATAGAAGAATGGGTCTCAGGCCTGAAAGAAAATACTACAAGCAAGAGAACTGGTGGAACATCAAATATGGTGGCAAACTAAAATGGGAAACTCACAGTTTTGGTTTGACAATTGGACTGGAATAGGTGCCTTATATTATGCTGCATGGAGAGGTATATGATGAGAGGATACAGACAGTGAATCAAGTAGTACATGAAGGATTGTGGAATATTAACAATTTAGCAGCTGTACTACAAGAAGAGATGGTTCAACATATTATACGCTTTATAGCACCTCCAAGGGATGGTAGAGGAATGGATAAGCCTGGTGGTTACTAGAAATTGGAGGAAAATTTACTGTCAAATCTACCTGAGAGTTTTTCAGATTGAGATGCTAGGAATCAGACATCTTTAAGAATATGTGGATGAAAGGTCTGACTTTCAAAATCTCTTTCTTCATGTAGATATGTTGGAAATTTAAAATACCAGTGGATGATGTTTTGAAAAAGATAAGTTATAATATGGTGTCTAAATATTGGTGTTGTTCTAATCCTAGAGGAAACAACACAACATGTGCTCATCACCTCATATGTAGCTCACAGAACATGGTTTTATTTTTGTTTTAAGGCATGAATAGATATGGATGGACTACAATTGCAACAGTTGATTGTTAAATAGTGGAAAGCACCTGTTACAGGGAGACTCAAACAGATATTTAAAGTTATCCCAACTATAATTATCTAGGAATTGTGGAAAATGATGAATAATATTAAACATTAAGAAAATAGATCTATAGGAAGGGTTATATATCAGGTGTTTACTACTATTCAGAGACTAATGCATATTAGGAATCCTTCTATCAAGGAGATACCTAACAAGTGGAAAGATTTGATCAAGGTACTAAAAGAAGGGCAACAAGACTTAAAGTCACAAAGGTCACATGGGAGCCTCCTCTAATGAACTAGATAAAATGCAATACAAATAGGGCTTCAAGAGGAAACCCAGGGAGGAGTTCATATGGTTTTTATTTAAGGGATGCAAATGATGATCTAATACATGCACAAGCTGAAGAAATTTTTATTACTACAAAGACAGAAGCGGAAGTCATTGCAATCTTGGAGGCTTTGAAGTATTGTAGAAACAAAGGGTTGGATAATGTGATCATTTAGACATATGCAGAAATGATATACTAGATTCTAGAAGAATGATGGAACCACCATGGGACATTCAAATTTGGGTTGAAGAGATGCAGGATATGATAGGAGACATGAATATCTCATTCAGTCATATCCTAAGAGAATGTAACAAGTTGGCTGATGCCTTAGCCAATCAGGCTTTGGATGAAAACATAGTTCACTGTCACTCATTTTATGAATTAAGGATCATGTGCAGAAAGATCCTTAACAGTGACAAGTCACAAATTCCTTATTTGAGGATCAGAAGAGTAAGATAAAGGAAAACAAGAGGAAAGTGTGGAGAAGGAAATTGAGAGGTATTATGATGGAGGTGGAAAGGAGAAGAGCGGATATAGGAGAATCATCATGATCAAATCCTTTTGGAGGATATCATGGTTATTTTTTACAACTATTAGGACATAACAGATCAATACCAACAAAGGGACACAGTTAGAAAATTTTCCAACAATGCTCTTACACAGAGAGGTCGCAACAACAAAGAAAAATAGCACATAACAATCTCATAAATGGCAAGGGAAGCATAGCTTGAAAAGGTCATATTAGGAAAAGCATACACACGGATGGAAAAGGAAACAAATTTGAATACAACATACAATTAAAATCAAAACAAGATATAAACATATCAACAAGAATAACGTGACCATATAAAGGATAAGGAATAGCCACGAACAAAACAATGAGAATCAAAGACGGTTGAAGGGTTAGTTGTGTGACAAGTGATTGTATAGATATACACTAAATCTCGACGATCAAAGATATCAAATTGATTAATTGATCGAGTATATCCGACATATGTTCACTACAAAAAGTTCAAAGAGAAAACTACTTATCCAGATGCGATTAATCATCGCTTACGAATCACAAAGTTTCTTACGGATGTTTTTTATCATATAGTCATTCCTCATTCATGTGGCGATTATAGGTTTTTTATGTGTATGAATGAAAAATGAAAAGTTATTTTTCTGAAAAGACACCAAGAGATAGATTGGACTTTTCCAATAAGGCACAATAGCACCCGTTCACACTATCCTTTGTTGGATATAAATTCATAGGGCTAGCCTCAGAAATTCACTATGTATTCTTATGAGTTTTCTGCATCAAAAATTATGTATTTCTACTACATATTTTCTTACAAACAACTATCGATTCTTTGTGTGATTTGTTAGCGAATTTGCATTCGAGAAAGTTGGTGGGGTTTGATGTATCGCTTCGCCATCAATAGTTATATCCATTTTATCCCGGGAGAAAGTAATTCATAATCTCAGGAACAGTGAAGGGATTAATTTTCTTAAGAATACATAGTGAATTATGTGGTCTGAGATATTTAAAGTTTTGCATTTTCAATCCATTTACCAATTATTTTAGTTAGTGGTTTACTAACTTTTTGAACACAATATATTAACAATAAAAAAATATTTAGATAAATGTTTAAAAGGGAATATATTCACTTTCCAGCAAATAAAAGAATATTCATGTCTCCTAACTTATTTCATCACCCTTTTTCTTTCATTTATTTATTATCAAACCCAATAATAAATTTGACTATAAAGAAATAAAAGAAGAAAAGAGAATAGTATGGGAGAAGTGACAAAGGAAAAATGAAGTTCCCTAAACTTTTGACAAGGTGTGGATAAAGAAAAAGGAAAAAAAAGAAAATAAAAAATAATTTAAAATAACATATCAAAATAAGATTGGTGCGTGACATGCCCACTCTATTTTAAAACTAGGCCAAACTCATCATCAACCCTTTTGATAGTTAAGATCTTTCACTTAGACATTTAAACTAAAATTTATTTCATCTAGACACATAAGGTGGAGTCCGACTGTGTCATTTAGACATTTTTTGCTGAATCAGTGAAATATGTAATGTGGGTAACACACTTGTCGATCACATGACAAAATGACAAATTAAATTATAACATGTGTTATTTGATCCCATAATAATATAAAAAATAATTTTCGAGTAAAACAAATATTTCAAAAAAGAAAAGAAAAAATTATTTACTAAACCCTTCACATTATTAACACTAAAAAACATATTTAGTAACAAAAGAAAAAATATGAAATCATATTCTTGGTGTTCTTCAACATTTTCATGTGTTTTCTTGTTTCAACCACGATTTTAATCCAAAATTTTAAGAAAAATTATTCCAAATTTGTTATAACTTCAGCTAAAGATTCTCCACGAAGATTCAAAGACAACCCGAACATTAATTTATCAAAATTTTCATCAAATAAAGTAACTCATTTTAACGGTATTTCAATGAGTTCCTTTGATTTTTTATTTGTACTAGGAGAGAGCAAAACTTTAATAGTGTTTCGATGAGTTCCTTTAATTTTTTCTTTGACTAGGAGAGAGCAAGAAATTGAATCGAATTAAAAATATAATTGATTTTTTTCCCGATAGTGATAGCAACGACAGCAATGTTGATAATGCGAAAAAAATGAAAAAGAAAGAAATAAAAAATACAAAAAAAACAAAAAAGAATAGAAGGAAATTAAAAAATTTAAGTGAAAGAACTTGATAATTATAAAACCGCCCATGAGTTAGACCTTAAAAATAATACTATTAAGCATGGAAAGTTGTATTTATATTGAAACCAAAAGTCATAATATAAAAATAAGGCCTCAGCGATCTTGGTGGATAGGAATCATCATACGAAAATTTAAAAAAATTCATCAAGAGTAGCAAATATTTTCTTACATCACCGGCCATTTTTTTTAAGAATTTTGATTTCAATATAAGAATCAAAAAATAATACATAAAATTAAATAAGAGAAAGGGGAATTTCATTATGATTGTGATAAGTCAGAAGTAGCTGATTGTAGTAATCATGTATATCATTGGGAATCCGAATGATTTCTTTCATCACCCTTACACATCATAATCAAACAATTCCAATGTTGTTTATTTTTGAAAGATCAAATAAAATAAATAATTTATGGAAAAACAAAACTACACAAGAAAGAATGATAGGGTAACATATTGTATTTTCATAAGATACTAGATTAATACTATAGGGATACAAGAATTTAATGTAACTTAGAATGAAACGTAATATTAAATAATCCTAATAACAGTGTTGAACATCATAACTGGAAAAAATATGAAACAATATAGTAATTGTTAACAATTCATCAAAATTTTGAAAGCACTTGCAGCAACAAAATTTAATATTAAAGAAAAAGGCCTCAGAGATCTTGGTGGATAAATAATCATCAGATTGGTATTAAATAAATTCCAATCAAGAGTAGCAAAAATTTACTTAAATCACCGACCCTTAATCTTTCAAAAAATGTCAATTTCAAATACATAAAAATTAAATAAAGAGAAAAGGGTGGTTGGTTGTAGTAATCAGGTATTAACATCAGTGGGAATCCGAATGATTTCTTCATCAATCTAACACATCATTAAACCCAACAATAAAACAAATTATTTTAAGAAAAGATATATATGCATCGTTTGCATATCGCCTAATGATAGATCCCTTGATCAATTCTTAAATGATACTCACGGAATTGCAAATTAGGCCTCTAATAATTAAAAACTAATTCGAGAATAAAAACTTGTTGGAGCACAGAAAGGCAGAGTTGTGGTTGAAGAGACGGTTTTCAGCTGTATTTATAGGGAGCAAGAAAAAACGTAGAGAGGGGTTTTATGTTTTAATGGACTCGAATGTTCTGGCCCGTTAAAGGACATGGGCCAACGACCCCCAACATATATTTCTACTAGTCTTCCTTCAAAATTTCATATTTGGTATGCAAAGTTTATTTATGTTACAATTTAGTCCTTCTCCTTCCTTATTTTACATTTAGAAGATCTTGTGATTCAGATAGTATTATCCCCGTAAAGGTTTCACTTTAAATTGAGCATTGTTTCTCTCCTTTTCCTTCTAGATTGAAACTCCTGTATTTTTCATGCTCAGACTATTGGGTCCTTTGATTTACAAAATAATGTAGAAAGAAGTGCTTTTAAGTCATTTCTCTTTTAACTCAGACATGTTCTAAAAACAGTTAAAATATTTTGAGTTGTTTGTTGACACAGAAAAAATCAGGAAAAACCTTTTAAATTATTTTAATAGTGAATCTTATACATATAAAAGTTTTGAATCTAATTTCTTTAGAAATAAGATCTATTGCCTCATGATAGCCTACTTTAATCCCCTTCCGGAAGTTCATAAAAGTTTCGAAGTGTCGTGGGGAAGTTGGAGCTTAATAGCTATAAGAACAAATGAAATATTCAAAGTTGTGCTGACTATCGTAATATTTAACTCATGAGTCGTACAATAAAACTCTAGGAGAAATGATAGAGCAGAAACATAGGAATACAGTAAGAGTGATGTAGAACCAGTTTTGATTTATCTCCGGTAGATCTACAATGGAGACCATATTGTTACTGAAAAGATTGATTGAAATTTATCACGAAAGAAATAAAGATCTATCCATAATATTCATTGACCTAGAAAGCATATGAGAGAATGCCACGAAAGATTTTTTGGCGGATGAATAAAAAGGGTAGTCTGGTGCACAAAGCATCCCGTATTAATAGAGTCGAAGGAAGGACCTCACCCCAAGAAGCGTGAGGAAGAAGTGTATGTTTATTACTTTGAGGAAGTTGCTAAAGATGATCGTTGGGTGCATTCAATGAATGAAGAAATTTCTGCTATTGAGAAAAATAACACATGGGAATTAATTACTTCACCATTTCTGAAAAGGCAATTGGAGTCAAGTGGGTATACAAGATCAACTACAAATCAACTGGAGAAGTTGATCGTTTTAAGAAAAGATTAGTTGTTAAAGGATAAAAGCAGAAGGCAAGTATTGATTATTTTGAGGTATTTGCACTTGTTGCTAGACTTTTTTTTTGGTAATTCACACTGATATATAAACGATAAAAGAGATTACAGAACATTAGAGTTTTGCAGAGATATACTCCGACTTTTTTCAGGACGAACATTAAAGTTAATGTTACAAACATTAATTTTCCTAGCAAAAGTAGTTCCTTCCATGTCTGCCCAAAAATAGTTGTTAGCATACACTGGTGGAACTAGTAGTAGTTCAACAGAGCCAAAAATCCTTCTTCTGACTCCCTCCTTAGCTAGAGCATCCGCCATCTGGTTTTGTTCCCTATAGATGTGCCTGATCTGGAGATTATATCCAGCTTTGTTATCAAATACCTACATTCACAAATTAGAGCATCATAAGTATCATTGCCATTTTTTATCATGTTAATTACCTCAGTTCGTATGATTATTTCTACTATTGCAAATAATTGTTGAAAAAAATTATTAAACGGATGTGAAATTTGCTTTCTTAAGGAAGAAGTGTATATCGAACAGCCTGCATGGTATAAATTAAAGTAATAAATGTAACAAAAGACATGTATAGAGGACACGTCACTAGTATGAGAACAATTATAGGATACCCATTGATTTTTTTTCAATAATGGATCTATATTAGGGATCGACATTTAGCCCCTATTTGGTTTCGCTAGTCATTGATAAGCTAATAACCAACACAAAAAGATGAGGTCTCATAATGTATGTTATTTACTGACAATATTGTGTTAATTGATGAAACCAGCATGGGTGTCAATAAAAAATGACATGGAAAGCAATTTAGAGAGTAAAAAATAGTTTGCTTTACAAACAAGTAATACTAGGATTATAATATCAAAATTATAATATAGAAATTAAATAATTACAAAATAATTTAGTGGATACACTTTTTTGGTACATTTTTTATTTATTGGACTAAAAATAGGATATATAAAATATAATAACAAACATGTATTTCATTGTACACAAAATAAACTTAGATAAATTTTTATTTCAATTTTAACTTTGACTTTGTTCAAGAACTTTTGAAGTATAGCTTTAGAGAAGGACATCTTTGGTATTTTCATGTTTTATTCCGGATTAGTATTTCCGACATTATTATTCATATTGAATGTGATATAAAATAATACCACAATTCTGGCCTCGAGATTAATCCTAGAATGGAAAAGATCAACCAAATGCGGAATAAGTAATCTTGTTTTTATTCTACTTATCATAGAAGTAGGACAGATACATTCATTGTACGTTTAGTGAATATCGAAAGACCAAAGTAGAAGTGAAACTAGATGAGATTGTGATGTCAAATACAAATAATTTAGATATCTAGGCTTGTGATTTCAACAGAATGAAAAGATAGATGAAAATGTTACTCATAAAATAAAAATAAGATGGTTGAAATGAGAAGTACTACTGGAGTTCAATGTGATAGAAAGATCTCTATCAATATGGAAGGTAAATGCTACATAACAGTTATAGGACTAACAATGTTATACGGTAGTGAATGTTGGGTCGATAAAGTCCAACATATCAACAAGACATGTTACAGAGACGCGCATGATAATATGGATATATGATCATACAAGATTAGATAAAATAACAAATGACTACATTCACCAGAAGGTGCAAGTAGCACGCATTGAGGATAATATGAGAGTTCTTTTGAGATGGTTTGGTAAAGTCTTATGTTGACCTACAGATGCACGACCAATATGTGTGAAACTGTTATCAATCTGTATTCGGAAATAATTTAAATCAGAATTTGAAAAGAAAGGAAAATAAACTCGAGCCCACTGAATTCACAGTGTTCCCTTAAGAAAATTATTCCCTCAAGTACCCGAGGTGATGTAAAGAAGGTCGTGAACTTAATGTGGAGTGGAGTTGAAGACAAGACTTAAAGATCCAAGAAGGAAACATTTTTTCGGCTTTTATGTAGATCTTGGTTGAGACCGCCTTTTACCTTGTTTTAATTCCTAGCTTAATTACTAGATCTCTTTATAGCTTAATTACTATGACACGTAATAAGATAAGATGACTAAGCCGAGAACCATCTAGAAGGAGAAGCTTCCAATATTCCCCAATAAGGTAATTCATGAACTAGCTAGTTCATGTACTTATCTACATGGATGACACAAAAGGGTGGCCTATAGAACAGGAAGAGTTGGGTCTTTTCCTTTCTCCCAAGTGGCCGAACCTCACCCCATTTCCCATTCGGCCTATATGCACTTTTTATGTCTATCTTGTTATCTCTTCTAGAAGGTTTAGAACTAGTATAAATAGGAGATGTAGTTGATGAAAGGAGACACTGAATTTTTATAAAATATATTTGAGTTTTCTCAAACTGTGCTAAGTTATTCAACTTTTGTGTTGGTATCTTAGTTGGTCCTTTTGTGGTCCAAACCTTGGTCCTTTTGTGGTACAAACATTTGTCCTTTTGTTGTCCAACCATTGGTTCTTTTGTGGTCCAAATCCTAGGTGTAAGTCTAGTTACAACTTTTGTGATCTAACTATACCCAAGCCAATGTTCTATCTGGTTACTTTATCACAAACACATTAGAAGGTCATCTCCGCCTACATCACATTACCCGCACCCGAATTTGTCTATCAATTTCTTGCCAATCATTGTCCAAACTGCCTAATCCCTTTCACCCCAATACAATACAAAACTTCAGCAACCTATACCAAAAAGGTCGTTAACCAACTCCTCCCAAAAGCACCCGAAAACCCAACCAACTATTCCACCGTCCTTACCGGGTTCAACCTTCGCACCTTACTATCCCAATCAGTTTCCACCACCTTACCACCATACAACTACCAAATACAAACCACCAACATAACCTACAACGTGTCTAGTTCACCCCATCCAAACGCCTTAGCCCCAAACTATCTAAAGGCACCCGTACACCCCCTCCCCCCAAACCTAAGTTGTTCGAAAATCATCCTATTCCACCAACCTCCATTTGACTCCCATATTTGTGTCCGTCCAGCCCAAACCAACTTCAACCAACCTACCATACAATACCCTCCTTATATACATCACATGGTTATGGAACATATCCTCCCAGGATAGAATGAATTAACTCACCAACGTAGCGGTACCTCAAACTCCGCTGAACGGCGAATGCAAAAGACGACAGAAATCTCAAACAAAAATATTTGACGTGTAGAAAAGAAATCTCCGCAGAAACCACCGCTCTACCTACCAAGATAGAGGTAATGTCTGCGTACACTCTACCCTTCCCAGACCCCACGTTGTGGGATTTCACTGGGCATGTTGTTGTAGAAAAGAAAGAAGAAGATGAACAAAAAAATTTATGAGGAAAATCTGATGGAAATGAAGTATTTATAGCCAATAAAGTAAAGGAATGAAAAGATGTGAAACATTTTTCATGAAAAGGTGTGAATCCTTTTCCATAAAACAAGTGCAAAGGACCATTTCCCAATCACACATCATCATCATACCCATTGAAATCCCACAACGTGGGGTCTGGGGAGGGTAAAGTGTACGCAGACCTTACCTCTACCTTGGTAGGTAGAGCATCTGTTTCTGAAAGACTCTCGACTCAAGACAAAACATAAGCACAAGCAAAGTAAGAGAAACAAAGCAAGAGAAACGGTCAGACCCGGACACAAAATTTAAAGCAGTATGAAAATGATGATAACAAAAGCGAGTAAGCATAATAGCGCATTCTGAAAAATGAAGTAGTAACTAACACAGGTAAATAAGATAAACAAAGTTTAAAGCAAGAGAAATGGTCAGACCCAGACACAAAATTTAAAGCAGTATGAAAATTTTGGTAACAAAAGTGAGTAAGCCATGATAGCGCATTCTGGAAAAAAAAAAGTAGTAACTAACGCAGGTAAATAAGATAAACAAAGTTTAAAGAAAGAGAAACGGTCAGACCCGGACACAAAATTTAAAGCAGTATGAAAATGATGGTAACAAAAGTGAGTAAACCATGATTTAGCATTCTGAAAAAAGAAGTAGTAACTAACACAAGTAAATAAGATAAACAAAGTACATTATACAACACATAGCAACAGAAATCAATCGACAGGGGACTATAAAGCAATATTGCGCCTACTAATATGATAGGCTAAGCATACCTACAATAATAACACTACAACTACCCATTTGTAAGCGTAAGTAGGACTACGCTCAACTATCTACTATCCCTTTATCCTAATCGGTGTCTTCCACAACCCTCTATCTAAGATCATGCCCTCAGTAAGTTGCACTTGCGCCATATCTCATCTAATCACATCTCCCAATACTTCTTCAGCCTACCTCTATCCCTCATGAACCCGTCCAAAGCCAACCTCACACACCTCTGTACTGAGGTATTTGTGTCTCTCCTCTGCACATGCCCGAACCATCTCAACCTTGCTTTCTGCATCTTATCATCCACCGAGGCCACTCCCACTCTGTCTTGAATATAATCATTTCTAATCTTATCCCTCCTTGTATGCCATTACATCCATCTCAACATCCTCATCTCCACAACTTTCATATTTTGGATGTACAAAGTCTTGACTGGCCAACATTCCACCCCATACAACAAAGTCGGTCTAACCACCACATTATAAAACTTACCTTTAAGTTTTTGTGGCACATTTTTATCGCACAAGACTCCAGGCGTGAGCCTCCATTTCATCCACCCTACCATAATACAATGTATTACATCATCATCAATTTCTCCATTCCTGAAGCTTCCTTTCTGTGGAATGACATGAGTACCAAGCCTCACCTCCACACCTGTCTCATGCTCGCTCCCGTTACTGAACTTGCACTCCAAATATTTTGCCTTAGTCCTACTCAGCCTGAATCCCTTAGACTCTAGCATCTGTCTCCAAACCTCCAGCTTAGTGTTCTCTCCGTTGCGAGTCTCATCAATCAAGACTATTTTTTCTGTGAATAACATACACCATGACACCTCACCTTGGATTTGTCGCGTCAGCCCATCCATCACCAAGGAAAATAAGAATGGGCTGAGAGTTGATCCCTAGAGCAGCCCCATTATCACTGGAAAGTACTTTAAGTCACCTCCCACTGTTCGTTCCCTGGTCTTGGCTCCATCATACATATCCTTGATCTCCCTAGTGTACACCACAAGTACATCTCTAACCCCCAAACATCTCCATAGAACCTTCCTAAGGATATTGTCATATGCCTTATTAAGATCAATGAAAACCATGTGTAAGTCTCTCTTCCTTTCCCTATATTGCTCCACCAACCTCCTAATAAGATGAATGACTTTTGTAGTCGAACTCCCCGACATAAATCCAAACTAGTTCTCAAAAATAGACACGCCTCTTCTCACCCTTATCTTCACGACCCTTTTCCAAACTTTCATAATGTGGCTTAGCAGCTTAATACCCTTATAGTTGTTGAAACTCTTGATGTCACCTTTGTTCTTGTACAAAGGAATCATTGTACTCCACCTCCATTCTTCGAGAATTCTCGCCGTCTTAAAAATGACATTAAACAACTCAGTCAGCCACTGCAAACTTGTACTGCCTGCGCTCTTCCAAAATTCAGCTAGAATCTCATCAGGCTCGGTCGCTCATCCCCTACGCATCCTGCAAATAGCACCCTTAACCTCATCAACCTTAATGCTTCTACAATCCCATATCCCGATACCTTCCGGATTGCTCCAGATCTCCCATCACAATGTTTTTATCTCTTTTTTTGTTTAAGAGTTTATGGAAGTAAGACTGCCACCTCCGTCTAATATGCACGTCCTCCACCAGTACTTTGCCATCCTCATCCTTGATGCACCTTATGGGATCCAAGTCACGGTCCCTCCTCTCCCTCGCCTTGGCTAGTCTGTGCAATTTCTTATCCTCACTTTTTTCCTCTACTTCCACATACAGGCATTCAAAAGCCACTATTTTTTCTGCCGTAACCACTAGCATTGCCTCATTCCTCGATCTTATACAATTCCCTATTCATCCACTTCTCCACCTCATCCTTGATTTTAACCAATTTCGCATACGCCACCTTATTTGCTTCCACCTTCTCTTGAACCTTACCATTCCACCACCAATCCCCTCGATGCCCAACCACGGCTACCATGAGAGACCCCTAACACTTCTCTAACTACCTCCTGAATGCAACTGGTCGTCCTGTCCCACATACCGATCGCATCCCCACTACTCCCCAAGCCCTCATAGCCATTAACCTTTCTCCCATCTCCTTTGCACTAGTCATGGTCAAACTCCCCCATTTGATTTTTAGATAGTCATCTATAACCCTCATATTCTTCTCCAAATCCATCACGAAAAGCTTATGTCGGGTTGTAAGATATTCTCTTGGAATAACTTTGCAGTTTTACAAAGACCATTGTCGACCTTCATAAGGAGCAAAAAGTCTATCTGAGTCTTAACCACTGAGCTACGGTAAGTCACCAAGTGCTCCTCCTTCTTCATAAACCTCGAATTGGCTATCACTATCCCAAAAGCTTTAGCGGACTCCAAGAGTGAGACGCATTCCCCGTTCATATCCCCGAGCCCAAAGTCTCCATGTACGTCGTTATAACCCTCTGAAATGACCCGATATGTCCATTGAAATCCCCTCCTAAAAATAACTTCTCAATGGGTGGTATACCTCTCATGACCTCGTCCAAATCCTCCCAAAAGTGCCTCTTCTCCTCCTCCTCCAAGCCCCCATGCGGCGCGTAAGTACTAATAATGTTCATAGTGGACCCTCCAATACCAACTTAATCGTCATCATCCTGTCATTGACCCTTCTAACCTCTACCACCTTATCCCTTAATTCGCTGTCTACCAAAATGCTTGCCCCATTCCTATACCTCGACCTACCCAAGAACCATAACTTATACCCATTCACACCCTTATCCTTAGGTCCTAACCATTTGGTCTCCTGGACACAGGCTATATTAATCATCCTCTTCTTAAGAATCTTAACTAGCTCTATGGACTTCCCCGTTAAAGTCCCAATGTTTTAAGACCCTATTTTCATCCTAGCATCTCTCTTACCCCACTTACCCCCCAACCCTCGCTCCCTTCCCCGACTGAGAACATGACCTTAGTCTATCATCATTTACCAACGCCACTAAAACAAATATAAACTAATTAAAAGTTCACACTAAAAGGAGCAGAAATCAATACTACAACACAAGTCTGCAAAAATATAGAAGCAAGTCTAACTACTTCAACAAGAATAATAGAACTATAGGCTAGAATGTAAAATTTAAGATTTAGCTACAAGGATAAGAGATTAAGAATCAGTAAGGGCGAACGGAGGTACCAACTCCAGTTGGGTAGAACTTGTTGGGTAGAGCATTGTTCACCGTCGTAACTCTGTTCACCGGCGGAACTGCTGGAACGCCGAATACCTGTGCAGATCCCAAACGAGCAATACAATAGAAAAAATAAAACAGGGCAGCAAGCAGTGGTTGCCAGAGTCGGAGCTCTTTTTTGGGTGCAGTGAACGAGATCTACTCGCAACATTTTGAGGAATGGGATTTTTAGGATTTAAAGGGAAAGCAAAACAGTAGATTTTCGTGGTGAAGGAGACAATTGAAGAAAACTAATTGGTGATGGCTAGAAACTTGGTGCGAAAGGGGTTGGGTTTGTTAAATTTTGTGCGGGATTTTATGTTATGTTAGGCTTTGAATGTGAAATAATGATATTACCATTCTAAGAAAATAGCGTGTGAAAGAGAAATTGGGTTAGTGAAAGTCAAAAGCTTTTCTAAAACAAAAAGATCAGATAATATGGGTTTGGCTGGCAGGAAAAGTTGTTCGCTGGTGCTATATCATTCGATAATCAATGTGTAAAACAATATTTAAAGATGATTCATGAAAAATATCAAATCGCGAATACTTCTATAATATGTTTCACTGCAATGCATGCCAAAAAATGATGATAAATAAATCCTAACAATCCCCCACATGAATGGAAAATTGCTCTATGATAAAGAAATACGTGGACAAATGTGTGATTAGAAAGTAAAGATTAATTGCATATTTATAAGCAGGTTTTCCTTTGAAATTTCCGTAGTGAACATGTGTCGGATATACTCGGTCAATCGGTAGATTTGATATCTTTGAACCGTTGAGCTTTGGTGTATACCTAGACAACCATATGTCACACAATTAATCCTTAACCATCTTTATTTCTCACTGTTGTGCTCGTTTTAGCCATGAATATCGCCTGGTTTCATGAGTGCGTACAACATGGGTCTTTACCTAACATACTCATTGAAGCGACTTACACTTACACTCACATAGGTGATTCCTAAACGTGTCATCCGGTAGATACACTATTTGTTCATACCTGCCAAACTTAGAAACCATTGAAAAGCTTAAGCTTTATTAACTCGTTAAAAAGCCTTAATACTTTATCTTTATTTCTGAACATTGTCTTCATCATGAAAATAGGTTGAGTTATTTGACAACGTTGAACCATCATTCATAACTTTGTTTGATCTATTTGAACTATCACAACCTCCTTTAGAAATTGTGGTGGTACCTACACATTTCCCACTGGTAGGCAAACCACTCCCAAATCATTCAAATGATATAATAAAGAAAAGTGGAACGATAACAAAATACTCGATAAAACTATCTCATGATATTTTGCGGAAATATAAGTCTGAGAATCAAACACAACCCCCAAATATCTGGTCGATCATATAAGAGCACTAAAATCTGACACAAGTCTTAAATAAGGTATCATAGGCCAAAAACCGAATAACATAATATAATGTGTCTGACATGTCTCTCATATACAATAAAAAGACATAATAAGATAGAAGCCTCCAGGGGTATGCCAGAGCTGGCATCCTCACACTGGAGTCTCGAACTCCACTGACTCAAACTCAGCCACGTGGTCCTGAACTGAAGGAAGGCATTGTATCTGCATACAAAAAGAATGCCGCAAGTGTAGCATGAGTACACAACGTACCCTCGTGGGGTTCATAGGTCGACAACGACGGATGATACATAAAATAGATAAATATCAAGTTAATACCAAATAGTCCTATACTAAACAGTTCAATCTCCCAACTAAGTCACGTTATGCACATAATAGTTCACAGAGTTCACAGATCACCTTATTCATGTAATATTTCATAATCACTTGAGTAATCCAGTTCAAGAAAATTTCAGTCAACGATGTGCCATGTATTAATGAGCAATTTAATAGTCCTGTCACATTCAGAAATTTAACCAATTCATCAACAACCAATCCAGTATGAAATTCATCCACAGATAATCAATAAAATGAAATATGTATGATATGAATGTAATGCATATGCCATGTACATTTATCCTCTAGTATACAAGCATTAACATTTTATAAACTGCACACCCATGGAAGACCCGTGAAATTCATATACTCCTATTGAATTTCTCCATGGAGCCCGCTCTTAGTTGTAATAACTATTGCAGGCGTGCAACCCGTTTCCCGCATAGTCATCATCTCAGTGTTTTCATAATCTCATAAATGTTCTTACCTTCCCGGTCTCTTGGACCCAGAACATATATTATCCACTCCATTATCAATATCATCAGAACCATGAGTGTTTGAATGCAAATGACAATGCAAGGCAATAAATCATGATGTAATGAGATGCAACCAAGTATAGAGATGATTATCACATGCTTTCAATATTACATCAAAATATAATCCAAGTACAATCATGATGACATATCAAAGCATGTGATGAATAAGCACAACGATAACAAGTATGGCGACGAGCCCATATAATGGCGACAAGCCCAGTTAATTAGCAGTCGTAATCAGCTTAAGATGGATTCCTCAAATCAACCATCATGACAGTTCAACACTAGTATCTACTCAACCATTCATTACAACCATTTGAGTGGAACCCCCCAAACACGCCTAATACTGCTCAATATTTATAACTAATTACGTACTTTTATCGGTGTCTAGTGAAAGTAAATCGTAGCCTACCTCTGGGCTGAACATGAGCCTCGAACAATTAAATCTCCGCGCTAGCCTTTCCCTTCCAGAGCGCCTCTTGATAATCGAAGTCCAATACGCATGTACTATTTGTTAATATAAAACATAGACATAATACAAAGACTTAGTCCTTAAACAAATCAAGACTTCAAAAACCAACCCCAGGCCCAAGTCATCAAGACTCAAACTTTATTATTTCAAAAAATATAAATACACACTAAGTAATCATATCTTTAAGTTAATTAGAAACCTAGCTCATTTGGACATTCAACTGTACAATTTAAGAACAACCCCAAATTATAAACCCTAGAATTTCCACCAAATAAAATGATTTCTATCATCAATTTAAACTCCACAACATGATTATCTATCATATTTCATCACTAATTCACAATATTAAAGTAAACTAATCCATAGAACATCCTTAAATCAAGATTCAACCTCTTAATATCATATGAAAACTATAACTTATGTTCCCCAATTCACATGCACACTATTTCACCATTAAAGGAATTTAAATCATGAAATCTAACCACAAAAGGGTGAAAACTTTACCTCAATGAAGAATTCATTCCTAAACTTCATAATTTCCTTTCTAGCGGCTCTAGGTTTGAGGAAAACTATTTTAGGGAAAGTGATTCGACCTAGAGAATTAAATAGGTTACCTGATCCAGCGATTTCGCCCCTGCATAATTGACTCTGTTGGTGTTGTCTCGCTCCCGCGTAAAATGACCACGCTGAGACGCATTCACTTAACAGCTCGCCCCAATGCCGAAGAGATCCCGACCCCACAGAGGCGCACTCGCCCCAGTGTAAAACTCCTCCGCCGATGTGGAAACTCACCAATCACCCATACCCCTCTTCTGCAAGCCAACTCCCTTAGAGGCGAACACACAGGAGCGGACAACAGCACCGCTAGGGTGGACACCAGACACCAGCAAAAGTGGATTCAACGCCAAAATTCCACCAAACACCTGAAACACTCCCGAGACCCCCCGAACATAAACCAGACATGATTTCCCAAGGTAAAAAGTGCTACAAACTCACTCACAACCTTATTTAACTAAGATAAAGCACACTTTTCTAACGAATCATCCAGAATAAACAAATATCCAAATATTACAAATAAAGCCACAAATTAAATCCAATTGTCTCAGGAAGAAAACCGATGTGACTAAGTCATAAATGACCCTCCTGAACTACCGAAAGTGGTAGAACCCAGAAATGAATCTATCTACTCAAAGATCAACCTTGAGTCAAACTATCCAACTCTAAGGTTCGTATTTTGGGTTTTTCATTCAAAACTCATATAAATGGACCTCGAGATCGGTACTACCCATCTTCATGCATTATAAACCCTACACAGAGACCACGGGAAGGGTAAAATAGGAAAATAAGGGTCTTTAGGTAAAAATGACCAGACAAGTCATTACAACAGATACAAATTAAACAAGCGTTCATCCTCGAATTGAGAGAAATGAAAATGTATCGGAATTAGTGAACAAGTTAGGATATTGGCTCTGCATGGGACGATGCTTCTACTGAACCTTCATAGAAGCTATCTCATTAGACCTCAACTTTCTCACCTTTCTGTCCAAAATAACCATAGGCTCTTCCTCAAACTCCAAATTCTGATCCAGCAATATGGAGTCCCACTGAATGATATAAGAGTCATTGACATGATACTTCTTAAATATACACACATGGAAAATTAGATGGACGCCTGAAAGACCTGATAGTATAGCCAACTCATATGACACCTCCCTAACCCTCTGCGGAATCTCAAAAGGCTCGATATACCTCGCACTCAACTTCTATTTCTTGTCGAACCTCATCACACCTTTCATGGGTGAGACCTCCAAAAGAACCCTGTTACCAACCATAAACTTCATATCTAGGACCTTCCGGTCCACATGCTCCTTCTGCCTACTATGAGCTATCATGAGCTTGTCCTTGATCACCTTCACTTTTGCTAAAGAATCCCTCAACAAATTAGTACCCCAAGGCCGAACCTCGAATGCATCAGACCAACCAATGGGAAAATGACATCTTCTACCATACAAAGCCTCGAATAATACTATATCAATACTGGAGTGATAGTTGTTGTTGTATGCAAACACTTCCAAAGGTAAGCACTGGTCCCAATGACTACCAAAATTAATCACGTAGGCTCGTAACATGTCCTCCAATATCATAATAGTCTACTCAGACTGACCGTAAGTCTGAGGGTGAAAAGTTGTATTGAGATACATGAGAGTACCCAACTCTTTCTGAAAAGTCCACCAAAACTGCGAAGTAAATTGAGTACCCTGGTTTGAGATGATAGAAATAGGTACCCTATGAAGACGAACAATCTTACAAATGTATATCTTAGCCAACTTCACTGCATTATAAGTCATCTAGATCAGAATGAAATGTGCGAACTTGGTCAACCTATCAACAATGACCTAAATAGAATCAAACTCGCCCAAGGTCTTCGGCAACCCAACCATAAAATCCATGGCAATCCTCTCCCACTTCCACTGAGGAATGGATATCCTCTGAGATACACCACCGAGTCACTAGTGCTCATACTTGATGTATATTATGAAGGGTAAGTGGGTTGGAGTTTGGTAGGGAATGAGTTGATGCAAAAATGGGCTTGAAAGTGGGGTTCTCAGTTTACCAGATTTTGCTAGTAGTGTGGTGTTTGGTGGCTATTTTGGGTAGTTTTAGGGAGAGTTGGATTTAGGAATTTTATGGGGCTATTGTAGATAGGTTGTGGGTTGTCTTAATGATCGGATTTTGGTGGTTTGCTGGTGGCAAGGCGACGAAATAGAACTAAAACAGTAAGGTTCTCGGTAAGGTGTGTTATCGTACCGCATAAAAGTAACCACACACATACGATAAACTCTATCTACAATCACAGAATCACCAATCGGTAGGGACACATGAATAGGGACATCAAGCATATCACACCATATATCCAAATCAGTAGAAAGGTGGGCAGACACATATGAGAATGTAGACCCTAGATCAAATAGTACTGAAGCAGATCGGTGATAGACTGAGATGATACTTGTAATAACCGCGTCATATGCCTCAGCCTTGGGACTACCTAGAAAAGCATAGCAATGAGTGTGTCCCATATCGAACTGAGTACTCTGATGGCCACCTAGACTAGAATGAGCTCTATCTCTCATTGACTGTGATCCACCACGATTAGTCTAATGGCCACCATAGCCTGATTGAGATCCTCTTTGGCTAAGCTGACCACCACCCATATATAGTTGTGATGGAGTCATGGGTGCATGGGATGTACTCGATATAGTCTAGGGCGCTCTCTCTTAAAATGCACAATCTCACCATAGTCATAACAGGTCCTGGCCGCTGAGGGCTGATGAGTAGAGATAGAAGACCCCGAATGACCATCGCGACAGAATACTAAGACTGAGAACTCCTCGAAGACTATTCCCCACTATAACTGCTCTACCCCGCCGAGACACCATCTGTAATCTTAAGGGTTACTTGAATCGATCGACCATGTTGCGACTGCTGATATCTACCCTGTTGTCCATAGCCACGAGAGTAGACCCGCTGAACTTTCCATATTGCCTCGCCCTCTTATCGAGTTCAAATCTTGGCATCCTACCCCTCACAGACTATACCATCATCGCATGCTCGGCTAATGTCTCAAAATATGCCTAGAGGCCACTAACTACAACATAGCCAGCTGGAGTGGAATACTCAAACCTCTCACAAATCATCTCGCTCTCTCTGCCTCTATAAGTAGAAAAGACGTTGCATAGCGTGATAAGGCATGGAAGTGAGTCTCATAATCTGCAACTGAAGAACCCCTCTACTCCAACCTCTAGAACTCATCACGCTTGCCTAAACCCAAGCTAAGAGGCACATACTTCTCTAAGAAAACCCGATAAAATCTAACTTATGACAATGGATAGGACCCCGCTGTCGATAATCAATATAAGCTCTCCACCACTATTTTGCATCCAAAAGCTGAAGGGCCACAAAACTGACTTCGTGCAACTCGACGATACCCAAGGTAGGCAACTTATCATGACTTCACACAATAAACTCATACGCATCCTCCTTGGGATGACCATAAATTATCGGAGGCTTCATGTTCAAAAAGTGCTCTCAAATCTTTCGCTCATCGCGAGTCATAGTTGTCCCTGCAATCGAATGGGGACCAAACTATAGAGCATAAACATCATCAATACGGGGTGCCGACATAACCATTGGCTGAACCCTAAGACTTTGAAACTCAGGAGTCTGAGTCTGTCCCTCGCCCACACAGGTGTATGACCCATCTGGAGTAGTCAGATGCATGCCTGCCTAGGCAAAACCATCTAGAACACTCAATAATCTAACCAACATGTCATGTAGAACCGCAGTAGCAATAAATCCAGGTTGATCCTGAGCTGGCCCTATTTCCTCATCAAGAAACTTGTCCTGAGGCTGAATATACGGCTCAGGGGACTATGATCTAGCACGAGCCTAACTGGCTCTCTTTGCCCCACCCCGAGTTGGTGCAGCTCCTCGGGCTCTACCTCGGCCCCAAACATATCCTCCAACGTGATTGCATACTGTAGGTGCAGGTGTCGGTGCCTCCTCCTTCGCTGCATCGACACGAGTCCTCACCATCTGTGGGAGAATCGGTACAATGATTAGATACCAATTTGATTCAACTTAGAACGAAATGAATGAAGAAAGTGAAATTTCCTAAATGTCCCATAGCCTTTCGAAGATAAGTACGGACGTCTCCACACCGATATACAAGACTCTACTAGACATCGCTCTTGAATTTAAGAACGTTTAACCTAAAGCTCTGACACCAACTTTGTCATGACCCCTTTTAGGGATCGTAGTGATACCTACACATTTCCCATCAGTAGGCGAACCACTCCCAAATCATTCACATGACATAATAAAAAAAGCGGAACGATAACATAATACTCGATAACATTTTCTCATGATATAAATGCGGAAAAATAAGTCTGAGAACCAAACATAAGCCCCAAAATTCTAGTCAATCATATAAGAGCACTAAAATCTGATAAAAGTCTACAATAAGGCATCATAGGCCAAAAATTGAATAACATAATCTAAAATGTCTGACATGTCTCTTGGATACAATAAAAAAATAGAATAAGATAGGAGCCTCCAAGGGTATGCCGGAAGTGGCATCCTCACCCTGAAGTCTCAAACTCCACTGACTCAGACTCAGCCATGTGGTCCTAAACTAGAGGAAGGTGTTGTATCTGCATCCAAAAAAGAATACAACAAGTGTAGCATGAGTACATAACGCACCCCCATAGGCATCATAGGTCGACAACGACGGAAGACATGCAAAAAGAGATAAATATCAAGTTGACACCAAATAGTCCTATACTAAACAATTCAATATCCCAACTAAATCATTCACAAAATAGTTCACATATCACCTTATTCGTGTAAGATTTCATAGTCACTTAGGTCACCCAGCTCCAGAAAAGTTCAGTCAACAATGTGCTAAGTATCAATGAGAAATTTAACAATCCTTTCACATCTAGAAATTTAACCAAGTCATCAACAACCAATCCAGTACGAATTACATCCACAAATAATCAATAAAAGGAAGTATGTATGATATGAATCAATGCATATGCTAGGTACATTTATTCTCTAGTATACAATCAATTAAATTTTATGAATTGCGTACCCATGGGGGACCCGCAAAGACTATATTTCTCCAGAATTTCTCCACGAATCCCAGCTCTTAGCTATAATAAGTGTTGCAGACGTGCAACCCGTTCCCCCGCGTATCATAATCATCTTAGTGTTTCCATAATCTCATAAATATTCTTACCTTCCCGGTCTCTTAGACCCACATCATATATCATACCACTCCAATATAGATATCATCAGAACCATGAGTGTATCAATGCAAATGACAATACAAGGAAAGACATGATGATGTAATGAGATGCAACCAAGTAATGCGATGATTATCACATGCTTTCAAGAATACATCAACATACAATCCAAGTACAATCAGGATATCATATCAGAACATATGTGATGAATATCACAATGAAAACAAGTATGGCGACGAGTCCACAAAATGGTGACAATCCCAATGGATCAGCAGTCGAAATCAGCTTAAGGTTAATTCCCCAAATCACCTATCATCACAGTTCAACACTGATACGCACTCAACCCTTCATCACAACTGTTTGAGTGGGACCTCCAAACACACCCAATACTATTCAGTATTTATAACTAATTACGTACTTCTATCGGAGTCTAGTGAAAGTAAATTGTAGCCTACCTCTGGGCCAAAAATGAGCCTCGAACAATCAAATCTTTGCGCTAGCCTTTCCCTTCTGGAGCGCCTTTGGTTAATAGAAGTCTAATACACATATATTATTTGTTAATATAAAGCTTACACATAATACAAGGACTAGTCCCTAAATAAATCAAAACTTCAAAACTAAACCCGAGCCCACGTCATCAAGACTCAAATTTTATTATTGAAAAATATAAATTCATACTAATTAATCATATCATTAAGTTAATTAGAAACCTAAGCTAATTTGGACCCTCAGTTGAAGAATTTAAGAAAAGCCCCAAATCATAATCCCTAGAATTTCTCCCAAATCAAAAAGGATTTATATCATTAAATTAAACTCCACAACATGATTATCTATCATAGTCCATCACTAATTCACAATATTAAAGTAAATCAATCCATAAAATTCCCTTAAATCAAAGATTCGACTCTCTTAATCTCAAATGAAACTATAACTTATCTTCCCCAATTTGCATGCACACTATTTCACCATTAAAGGACTTTAAATCATGAAATCTGATCACAAAAGGGTGAAAACTTTACCTCAATGAAGAATTCACTCTTAAACTTTAGGAAAACTATTTTGAGAAAAGTGATTCGACCTAGAGAATTAAATATGTTACCTGATCCAGCGATTTCTCCCCAGCCAGCGGTCTCGCTCCCGCGTGAAATGACCTCGCTGGGGCGCATTCACTTGACAGCTCACCCCAGCGCCAAAATAATCCTGACCCTGCAGAGATGCACTCACCCCTGCGTAAAACCCCTCCACCGATGCGGAGACTCACCAATCACCCACACCCTGCTTCTACGAGCCAACCCCCACAGAGGCAGACATGCAAGAGCGAACAACAGTCACCAGAAAAACTGGATTCTAGGCCAAATTTCCACCAAACACCTGAAACACACCCGAGACCCTCCAGACATGCTTCTCTAAACTAAACAGTGCTATGAACTCACTCGCGATCTCGAATTTCTTATTTAACTGAGCTAAAGCACACTTTTCTAAAGAATTGTCCAGAATAACCAAATATCCAAATATTATAAATAAGGTCACAAAGTACATCTGATTGTCTCGGGAAGCAAACCAATGACTCGACTAAGTCATAAATGACTTTTCGGAACTAACGGAAGCAATCAAACCCAAAAACGAACCCATCTACTAAAAATTCAATCTTGAGTCAAACTTTCCAACTCTAAGGTTCTTATTTTGGGTTTTTCATCTAAAACTCATATAAATGGACCTTTGGATCTGTGCCACCCATCCCCACGCATCATGAACCCCACACAGATATCACAAGAAGGGTAAAATATGTAAATAAGGGACTTTATCTAAAAATGACCGGACGGGTACATGAACATAACTCTTGGAGTCTCTAGTATACAAGGTAGAGTTACTTCCATGATGACATGTCCTAGACCTTAAACCCATTCCCCTCAATGATCTTTTACCGCCTCTCTAGTTAGGCCTTTTGTAAGTGGATCCGACACGTTATCTCTTGACTTTACATAGTCAATTGTGATAACTCCACTAGAGAGTAGTTGTCAAACGGCATTGTGTCTCCGTCGTATGTCACGAGATTTCCCGTTATACATAATTCTCCCTACCCTTCTTATTGTTGTTTGGATATCACAATGTATGCATATTGGTGCCAACGATTCGGGTCAGAATGGAAAATCTTCCAATAAATTTCATAGCCATTCAGTTTCTTCACATATCATGTCTAAAGCTATGAACGTAGACTCCATCGTGGAGCGGGCAATACAAGTTATTTTAGACGATTTCCAAAACACTTCTTCTCCATCAATAGTAACTAAATATCCACTTGTGGATTTTATTTCTGTTGATCCGGTCTTCCATTTTGCATCATTATATCCCTTAATAACTGCGGGATATTTATTATAATGTAAATATATATATATATAATAGGATATATCACAGACTGGTGACTACACTTAAAGTGACTTCACGATACCCGTGGATGGTTGACATCACTTGTGGCCACAACCTTTTGCCAATATATATATTTCTCAACCATTCCACTTCTTGTAAGTTCACTTTTTCAAATATCCAACTAATAACACATTCACTGATGTGATAATCTAAGCTATTGTCGATTTTTATCACATCAATTGGTTTTTTGATTTATAAATCAATGAACTTATACATTCAATGAACCGTCTTGTCTTTTCAAGGAGTTATCTTTCAACAGACACATTTTATCATGAAAAGTCACAACATTTCAATTGACATCCGTTTACGAAATTAATGAACATGATCTACAATGAAAGACATATGATCAACCTCATCAAATTAGTAGTTCGATCAACTAGTCCTTACCAAGACAGAACAAGTTATGTGAATATTTCACTAACTACCATATCAATACCACCAAGGGCATACCATATCAATACAACCAAGGGCATACCATATCAATACAACCAAGGACATATATCATGGGGTTGACATAATAGAATAATGTCAATAAATCAACATATTATAATTCTATCAAAATTTTCTAATTTCTGAATCAGGAACCGATATCCTTTACTATCGGTGGCATGTCCGATGAAAATACAATCAACAGTTTTCGATTCTATTTTATCCTTTTGGGTTTAGGAACTTGTATTGTAGCCAAACACCGCCACACTTTGAAGTAATTCAAGTTGGGCTTTTTTCCTTTTCATTTTTCATATAAAATAAATTGTATTTTTCTATATGCACTCGATTGAGTATTCTGGTAGTCATAAGGATAGCTTTCCCTCACAAGTTCTACGGGAAACAAGAACTTATTAACAAGACATTCATTATTATCAATGATTAGCTGAACGTCATAATTATCAAATAATAAACAACGGGTAGCCTTTCACTAACATCCATGTCAATACATATAATTGTATATTAATAGACACATATTTTTATGAAAAGTCACGATATTTTTAGTGACACCCTTCCATGAAAGAACATAACTCTTCTAAACAAGTATATAACTAGTTATCAATCTGGTACTAGTTAATCTCAACGGCCACCATATCAAAAATTTATTAAATATTTTGTTGGTATGGCATAATATACAAGAATGCCATCAGTTTTCATATCTCTTGTTATTCCAAATTAAACACCAAGTCTAATGTTGACTTTATCATAAGCCAGGAACCCCCACATTTTAAATATTTCAAGTATCATGTTCTTGGACAATTCAAAACTAAAGTCCAGATGAAGAATTTATCTCCATAACATCAAATGAAAATGCACATTATTAATCCTAAGTCGGCATGTACATAAATAAAAATTTACTCAAGCATTTTGACGTTAGAATCTTATTAGCCAAGATTCATGCTAAGCAATCACTCTTAACTAGTGTCAAATATATATATTTATTTTTCTCGCCACAAATTGATCTATACTTTTATATTAATATATGTATGTTCCTTTTTAAAATAAAAATTTGGTTAGACCAAATAACAACTCCCCTTCGTAACAAGTCATGAAGACCAATTATCACAATTAATTAATTCTCAATTTTCAAACACTTGAGTTCATGATCGAAGAGCCCACCCGGCTCTTATTTTCTTTACTTTCCTATCATGTAAAGGGTAGTACTCCCTCCACATGTGTAGTAAACGCACGAATGACTTGAAGGAGTACTCCATGTCAATTATCCACTTTAATGGTTAGATTGATCATGAAAAAATGTGATACCCAAACAAAAAAAAGATACACGCTTGACACCCTTTTCTCAAATGACACAATCAGTTGGTGATTAAACCAGTGCCATCAACGTAATTTGTTGGTGTCATAATATTAATTTGACGTTGTGTCTCGTCACACTAACGTCATATACAATAATGAATACAACAATGAAGAAACTTGTTCCACGGCTGAACAGTTTCATTTGATGTCGTCAATCGAAATTAAATTTTGATTCTTATCTACTTGCTTTCTTAATCAGAGAATAAAATGGTGAAGTTTTTATATCTTCAAATCGAATAATCTCTAATACAAATAGATTTAATAAAACGGTAAAGTTTTTATCTTCTTCAAACCGAATAAACAACTAGCGAAGATTTTATATCTTCAAGCCAATTAAAAGATACTAAATCGGTAAAAAATTATCTTCTTCAAACCGAATAGTAACTTGAAATAGAAAATCACGCAGATTTTAATCTCCAAACAGGGGAGTAGAAAACCACAAAGGTTTTAGTCTCCAAAAAGAGTACCTTTTTATTTATGAAAATAGTACTTTTTTATCTTAAAAAATAGTACTTTTATTTCTAAAAAAGTTACTTTCTTCTTTGTTAGAAGAGTGAGATTCTAGTAGATTAACATAACACAGAATATATATAATTAATAATTTCCTTAATATTGTTATCAATATGTACTAGAAAAACAATCTAAATCAAAATCTAGAAAGAGAAGAAAATAAATTCGATCCCACTGAATAAATAGTGTTTCTTTAAGGAAATTATTCCCCTCAAGTACTCGAGGTTATGGAATATATCCTCCTAGGATAGAATTAATTAACTGACCATCATAGTGGTACCTCAAACCCTGGTGAACGGAGAACGCAAAAGACGGTAGAAATTATACACAAAAATATTTGAAGTGCAGAAAAGAAAGAAGAAAATGATCAGAATTTTTCATGAGAAAAATCTTATGGAAATGAAGTATTTATATCCAACAAAGTAAAAGAATGAAAATGTGTGAAGCCTTTTCCATGAAAAGATGTAAAGTACCATTTCTCAATCACAACTATTCATAAAATTCTAATAGAAAGTATAGTGAGTGAATGTGTTAAAAGGGGGCGAGGTTGCTTTGAATCACACGAAAAAGAATTATTTCGAAAGATCTACAATTTCTTGGAATTAATGTAGACTTAGCAAAAGATAGAGTACAATGGAAGAAAAAGATTCATATCAGTCATATTTACTACTCCCTCCGTTTCAACTCATGTGATCTATTACTAATTGGAGAGTCTACCAAGTGGTTTCTTGACCACGTTTTCCTTACAATTTATGTAAACAGTGACTGCTTAATTATTTTGTTGTTTGATCACCAATCCAATACTATCTTTGATTCTTAGATTGAACTCAAGAGAGGAATACTAGGAGAGCAATAGGGTTAAATAGAGCGGGATCTCAACCCTGGGCATTGGGGAGCAGATTTGCATCTAGGATAGAGATATACCTAGTCCGCCCTGCTTGGTTGATATACAGGAAATATAAATGTGTTTGTGTTAAGGTTCATGACTATAGAGATATAGACATGAAAGTAATATGAATAGGCCGCTAGAGGACTTGAGAGATTTGTAGTCGTAATATCAACCCTGTCAATCAATAAACTGGATAAATTATGAAGTTGAATCAATTTAAGAGTACAATGTGATTGTTAGATAGCCCGTAGCCCTGGATCGATTTCATATCATTGATAATATAAAAACCCGTTCTTTCTTTGTCAAAGTTCATTTTTTTTTATTTAGTTTAGAATTACAACTTACAGATTTCCTCTCTTGTATAGATAATTCGGATTGATTAATTTAGCTAACGGTTAATCATAAGTCTCTATGGGTATGATATTTGAACTTTAAATCGTATATTACTTGTACAATCGTGTATACTTGCGTGTGCATTTTGGAGCAATAAGTTTTTTGCACCGTTGTCCTGGACTTAGAAATTAACTATTTATTTAGATTAGACTTTTCTTTTTTTCTATTCAAGTTCTATTTTTTTGTATTCTTCCTAACATGGCATCTATGAATGAAAAATTATAGAGTGATAAGTATTCATGTTTTGTTGATCCGTGTCTGTATTGTAAAGGACCTCACTTTTGGAAAGATTGTATATATATTCCAAGGGAAAGTTGTGTGCACCATCTACATCTTGTGATATTTGAGAGGGCAATTGTAAAGGTTGTCCCAAGTGTTGTTATCCTATCTTGGGCCCTTATTATGATAATTCTAATAATGCTTATGCTTTTGATAGTATGGATCTTTTCAGGAAATTACTAGAAGAATATGGGGTTTTTCGTGATGATATTATGAACGCGGTGATACAACTGATAGAAGGCAAAACTGAGCTTGCACAAGAATCGACATGTATGGCTTGGTTGTGCATAACTTCGATGCAGATTTGAATGCAAAGGTTGATGCGTGCAACGCCCAATAATTTAGTTATGAGTTGTGTGAAGCTAAAAAACTCTTCTCGGTCAAATTGAGGTGCTAAAATGAGAATATCAATCATTAAATCATGTTTTTCTCGATAGTGCCAATGTTGAGAAGAGTGCTCTAGAGTCATGTGGCAGATTAGATAACATTACATTTGGAGACCTGAGTGTGTATATATGAGGATGTAAATAGTAGTACAATTCATGAGTTAGGGTGTATTAGACCTCATTCCCATCATTTTTCCACATTGTCTTTAGATCGTAAGAACGTAATCGAGCCATCAGAGCCTATGGGGGAGTCAAAGGGTGAGGATGAGAGTGCCTATATTCTTGAATTTGTTGTACTAAAAAGCAAAAAAATTACATTCCTCATCTAAAGGACGAGCAGTGCAAAGTGAATTTTTTTTATTGGACCATTGTTATCTTTGTGTCCTCACCAAAGGAGCATAGCCGCATACTAGATGCCATGTTAGGGGTACAATTCATAAATTTAAGGTGGAGAAAAAATTTGGTTCGCGTTGTGCCGCAATGTTAAATCAAGCGCTTGTTGGGAGGAAATCCAGCATGTATTTTAGTTATTCTTATTTTTTAGTGTTACTTTTTATTTTGTTTTATTTTACAAATTAGGGAAATTCTGAGTATTTATAGTTGAAATTTGAGGAGCATGTTTGGGTTTAAGTGTGGGGTCGCACTGACCCATGATGTTGAGGATTATGCTGCTAGCTAGCCCTTAGAGGGTCTCCTGGAGTATTTCTCACCCTTGTTTTAATTTTTTTCTTTGCTATACATGCATTAAGGACAACACATATTTTTTAAGTGTGGGGTGGGGTACTTCCGATACTTTTGAGGTCGGGGATGATTATGCCATAGGAACTCTTTTTGAGTAGTTCTTAGAGTCTCAGTACAAAACAAAATCAGAAAATTAAGAAAAATTTAAAAATATTTTATTTTGGTCATTTTTTTAATTTTTGTTAGTATGTTATTATTATTATTATTATTATTTTCTCATTAGTAGCATAAATCATCCACCCCTTGGATTTTCTTATGACCTCGATTTTTTTTCCAAAGGGGGACCCTTGAACCGGGTGATTTTTTAATTTTTTTTAGGAGTAGTAAGAGAGGATAAGAAATACCTTTTGACTTATTTGATACTAACATATTTAGGCATGAGTTTGAGTAGTACTTTCCTATGAGTGCTTGAGTTAATTTAGAATTGCAGATCGTCTGACACCTAGGCTTAGGGTTGTGACTCTGTACATAGCTTATTCTTATTTTGTAGTACATCATGATCATTTATGTCTTAGAGTTGAATTGATCCATCTTGATTAAGACTTGTGTCATATGTGGTGAGGATTTCTTGCATATTTCATGATTTGCATCTTAGACTAGAACTTACCCTGCATGTTATTGAAGCGAAATAAAAAGTGTTGCTCTGTTTAGAAGATGATGATAGTCTTTCTTTGATATGTCTTGTGAATTTTAGCCTTTTTAGATAATGTGCCACTAGTTATCCCTTTGAGCTTATAGCCTTTCGTTTGGAAGCTGTATTTTTGTCTTGATCCTTTTTGGTTTAATTCCTAGTTTTTGCACCCTGCTTCTTTGAACACTATAGCTTAGACTGTGATATTAATTGATAAATCTAAAGAAAGGGATGGTTGAGTGAAAAATGGTGACTAGTGATAGCTACAAAGTGATGAAAAGGCACTCTCTTAGAAAGAATGTGACATGAAACAAAAAAAAGAATGAAAAATTTCTTTTAAAAAATGATTGAAACATTCTTGATATGAGGAAAATACTTATGGAATAATTGATGAAAAGAGGGATGGAAAACAAAGTAAAGAGGAGAGAATAATGGGTGATGAAGTCTAAAAGTGAAAAGTTCTGAGGGAAGTGTAAGTCACTATTATATAGTTCTCCTACCTGTCCCCTAGCCAACATTACCACCCTTCAAAGTCCTATTTGATTCTATTTGAGAACATTTAATTAATAGAGATGTACATAAATGGGCAAGCATATGGTTCTTTGTGCATACATGTGAATTTCTTTCTAAGTGTTAGAGTTGTGCTTTAATGCTAAGTCCTTAATTTATAATCGATTCTCTGAATTGAGTGTGTGAACTATTTCTTCTTGTGTGGGCACATGATTCATGATAGATAGGTGATGTTATTAGGTTTCTTTGACAGAGTAGGTGAGCGAGCTTAAATTTGATGAGTTAGAGTCTATGATGTATATAAGGAGGGGTGTAAGTGGGTAAGTGGGTCAGAGTTTAGTTGTATATGGGTTGACATGAAAATGGGTTTGAAATAGGGGTTCTCGGGTTGGATGATTATTCCGGACAGTATGGTGTTGTGGGGTTATTTCGGGTAGTTTTAGGTGGACTCAGACTTAGGAGTTTTATGGGGGTGTTCTGGGTACGTTGAGGGTTGTACTCGCGGTTGGGGTTTGGTGGTTTTATGCTGGTATGCTGACGGAAGTCTGATGAAATAGTGAGCTACTGGTAAGGGTGTTTTGGCGGACTGTTTGGTGTGTCGGGGTTGTACGGATCTTTGTGAGTGGTTTCGATTGATGTCTATTGGTGTGGGTGTTTGTGAAGTATTTTGGGATGTGGTGGTGGAAGGAATATAGTGGTTGGCACAAGGAATGGACAGAAGTTGCGAGATGCAATCTCGGGTACAAACCAAGTGATAGACGGTCGATATAAGTAAGGATAATAACACGAGGTCTTTTAATGCTCGAGTCGACACCAAGTTGAAGTTGGCCAATTGGACAAGGACTTGACCGAGGTTGCTAAGTACAAGCTCGCGAACAAGCCAAGTGAGGGTCACCGATAACCTTGAGATAGACCTTTGGCTTGGGTTTGGTTGGATCACACAAATTCCAACGTCCACTTCCACCGAGGGGGTTCCTTAGTCTTAGGCTTGATTAGATCACACAAGTTCTAACCAAACTTGCACCGAATGGAACCTCAGCTTGGATTCAACTAGGTCACACAAGTCCTAGCTCAACTTACACTAAGGGGTTGGCTCACACAAGAACCGAAGACCCATACACAGGCCAACTAAGTTAGACAACATACAAGTTGAATACTTTAGTGTTTGCGTAAAACTCGAGAATTTTCATTCATCAACAACTCTCATTTTTACAACATCCTAAGGGTCCTATTTATAGTAGGACATAGACTATTCTAGAAGGGTAATAAAAGGGACACAAATCTTGAACCATTTCGACCAAGTGTGGAAATGATGGTTTGACCGAGTGTGGAAGGAAGTAGTCTCGGCCAATTGTGGAGTTTCTCTAGTCCATTCCTTTGTTTCTTCTATGTAGATGAGTTCATGTACTTAGGCCATTCATGAATCACCCCCTTGGAATCCGATGAGAAGTTTCTACCTTGAATGTGTTCCCTTGGCCGAAAGGTAAGGTGAGTTGTTCGACCAACTCTTCACATTCCCTAGGCCTCCTTGGTATCTTCTATGTAGCCAAGTTCATGAATGAAATATCCTCTTGAAAGCCTCATGTTCTAGATGGTTCTTAGTTTTTGCCATCTTATCTTCTCTCGGCCTAGTCACCTTATTCTCTTACATTCTTGGGATAGTCAACCCATTGGTAGTACTCTCGGCCTAGTCATTCTCCTCTATTACATGGCGCATTGATGGTGTCCTAAGGAGAACTAGGAGTTATTACATGGTTCATTGTGTCATAAGGAAACTAGTAGTTAATCTAGAAATTAATAATAACATGCTAAAAGACATGGTCTCGGCCAAGACCAACACAAAGGTCGAATAAATGTTGTCTTCTTAATTCATCAATTGATGTCTTCAAATCCGCTCCATATTCCATGTCATTTGATGACTTTACCCATGGGTTGATTGATAGTAGCTAACACCATCGGCAACTCACTTAGCAACTCAAGTTGGGAGTTCAAGTCAATGGCCTTTCTTTCATCAATCTCCCCTTCTTCAAAAGAATTTGTCCTCAAATTCTCATCGTTTAAGTATGAGGACACTTCACCTATATAACATGTTGAACCTTCATCTTCATCCGGAATGTTTTTCTTTTTTGAGATATCTCGGAACTTGGCCAATGCCTTGAAGGGACCACACTTCAAATATCTCTCCCATTGAACCAATGAGTCATAGGTAAAAGAATTTATCCGTACACCTCCCAAGTCCTCACTATAGGAAGTAATAGGCTCTTCTTCTTGTATTAAGCCGGTACTACTATCATATCCTCTAACATCACATTCCATTTCAAGTAGTAACTTACCATTCAGAAGAGCGGTAGCAAAGGAACCATAATCCCAGATGCAACGATGTCCGAAAGAAGTCAAGCCATATAAGCTCCTTTCCCCTACTACATTTGTACTCTCGGGGCTACCCCGGATAGTTCCCACGTCGTATGACTTAACATGAAGGTCCTCAGGTGATACTTCGTATTCTTGGACCATAGATCCCACTGACGGCCATATTACCTTATGCATGAGTCTTACAGAAGGGCTTGGAATGAGGTACAATTCAAATGGAATTACAAGCCATTCATAGCGGCCATACTCGATTTTGAATGTCGTCTTCTCCTCATCTCGTTCTCAGATCTTCATTTGTTGGGAACCGCGTACCCACTCTATCTTGGAGATCAATTCTTTCCTCCTTAATTCCCCCAAACAATCATCAATTCTCATCCACGATGACTCGTACCTCACGGTGAGGTCGTAGGCTATTTGGTTACCTACACACACGTGCTAAGCTTCATTTTCCTTTGGTCCAACAAGTCGGACGCCGTACGCGGACTAAAGTTCTCTTGAACAAAGCCCTTGTCTAGTGGTTCTAACACTCGATGTTGCACTTTCTTAGCCTCTTCCGGATTGTGTCCGTAAGCTCGAGGATTGGGCAATGAACTTCTCAAAAATAAACCAAGAGCATGTTCGATGCTTTCCATCGGTGATGGCCCAGTTGCAAATTTATCCAAAATATCTTTCAATCTCGGCATAGGAATTGTGAACTTCATGGTAAGGTTATCAACCGCTCGGCGATCAATACACATGTGCCAAACCTCATCTCTCTTTGGCACCATTACGGTGGATGTCGCACACGGACTAAGGCTCTTTTGGGCATAGCTTTCGCCTACCAATTCTTGTTCTTGGCCTTGCAATTATTTAGTCTCTCCCGAATGGCATCCATAGTTTTATTGATTGGATAATGAACTTCGTGAAAATAAATCAGGGGTAAGTTCAACACCTCTCTTCGGTAGTGTTCCGGATGCAAGATCATTTGGAAATTCCTTTACGTCGGCATTTTCTACCATAACTCCCGCAATGTTCTCCCTCTCCTTGCATGCCAATGAATCTATAGGACTCCCCTTCTTTGATTCTTCTTCTACCCTTTGAGCATCAAGTAAGAGAGCCTCGGCTTTGCATTTCTTGGCCCTTCAGATTTTCATTTCCTTCACCTTACTAGGTGGAAATGGTAGCAATTGAATCTTCTTACTATCCCTTTTAGAAGAATAAGTATTTTTTACTTCATCATGTTGCACCTTCCAGTCACTTTGCCATGGCTGCCCCAACAAAATATGGCAAGCATCCATAGGTAGTACGTCACACCATATTTCGTCTTCATACTTTCCAATCCGAAAGTTAACAAGAGTTAGTTTTACTACTCTCAGTCCTTCGTCTTAGTTTAGCCGTTGGATAGTATACGGGTTAGGATGGTTGCAGGAAGGTAAGTTCAATTTGTTATCTCTACGGAAGCCGTGTTGATACAACTTCCTCCGTCAATAATCATGTTCCACACCTTATACTTTACTTTGCATCGAGTTTAAAAGAATTGTGCACCTTGTGTCTCCTCGTGTTCTTCAAGTTGAACACTCAACACATATCGGAGAACTAAAGTTTCACACACCTCCGCAAAAGGAAAATCTTCCTCCACATTTTCTTGACCATACAATGGATTAATAAATGAGGTACTTCCCTTTTCTTCAACATGATACAACGGATTAGTGAACAAGGTACGACCTTGTTCTTCTTCTAGGACCTACTCGATTTCGGCTTTCTCCATAAAAAAATAATTCCCACAATCATGGTACTCTTCCCTTTCATGTCTTGGGCTGGTTTGTACAACCACGGATTCAGATTTATTTATCACGACATGATCCGCAAACTCTTTTCTCGTTAGTTGCACTTGTTCAGTAACTAGTTTACTTATAATCCTCGGAGTTCCTTTTTTGTGATGGCCATAGCGTTAAGGCATGGGACGGGAACGCTTGGCTCTAATACCAATCTGATGTATATAAGGAGGGGGTGTAAGTGGAAAGGAGTTTGGTTATCGGTAGGATGACACAAAAATGGGTAGGAAATGGGGGTTTTCGGGTTTGGATGATTCTGCCAGACAGTGTGGTGTTGTGGGGTTATTTCGGGTGGTTTAGGTGGACTCAGACTTAGGCATTTTATGGGGGTGTTCCGGGTACGTTGAGGGTTGTATTAGCGGTCGGGTTTGGTTGTTTGATGGTCGTAAGGTGATGGAAGTCGGCTGAAACAATGATGTACTTGTAAAGGGTATTTTGGCAGACTATTTGGTGTCGGGGTTGTACGGGTCTTTGTGAGTGGTTACGATTGATGTCTTTTGTTGTGGTTGTTTGTGAAATATTGTGGGATGTGCTGGTGGAAGGAATATAGTGTTTGGCACAAGGAATGGACACGAGTTGCGAGATGTAATCTCGGGTACAAACCACGTGATGGATGGTCGATATAAGCAAGGATAATGACACGAGCTTTTTAATGCTCGAATTGACACCAAGTTGAAGTTGGCCAATTAGACAAGGACTTAATCGAGGTTTCTAAGTACAAGCTCGTGAACAAGCCAAGTGAGGGTGGCTGGTAACCTTGAGATAGAGCCTTGGCTTGGCTGTGGTTGGATCACACAAGTTCCAACGTCCACTTCCACCAAGGGGGTTCCTTAAGCTTGGGTTTGATTAGATCACACAAGTTCTAACCAAACTTGCACCGAAGGGAAGCTTATCTTGGATTCAACTAGGTCACACAAGTCCTTGCTCAATTTACACTAAGGGGTTGGCTCACATAAGAACCGAAGGCTCACACACGGACCAACTAAGTTAGACAACACAAAAGTTGAATACTTTAGTGTTTGAGTAAAACTCGAGAATTTTCATTCATCAACAACTCTCATTTTTACAACATCTTAAGAGTCCTATTTATAGTAGGACATAGACTATTCTTGATGTATATAAGGAGGGGTGAGTGAGGGTAAGTTGGTCGGAGTTTGGCAGGGAACAAATTGACACGAAAAAAGGGCTTGAAAGTGAGGGTTCTCGGGTTCTCGAGTTAGACGGGAAGTGTGGATTTTTAGATTGTTTCGGGTAGATTCAGGGAGAGTTGGGGTTAACCATTTTGTGAGGGTGGTACAGGTGTGTTGATGGTTGAAATTCGAATCAACTTTTGGTGGTTGAGTGGCGGCAGGTGGCGGAACAAGGCTGAAACAGTGAGGTCTCGGGTTTACGGGATTCTGCCGGCAGTGTGGTGTTTTGTGGCTGTTTCAGTTGGTTTTAAGGAGAATTGGGTTTAGGAGTTTTGTGGGGTTATTGTGGACACGTTGAAGGTTGTATTGTGGTAGGGGTTAAGTGGGTTGGTGGTGGTAAGGTGGTGGAAGTGGACTGAAACAGTGAGGTCTCGATAAGGGTGGCCTTTGTGGACTGTTTGGTGATGGTGGGTTTGGACGGGAAGTTACGCTTGGTTTCGGGTGTTGGCCTTTCTTATGGGTGTTTAGGAGGTATTTCGGGAGGTGATGGTAGTCAGTATATAGTGGGTTGGGGTTGGATGGCACACGAGTTGCAAGATGCAAACTCGGGTGAATAATGGTTGATTTGGTGAAGTGTTCGTACGGTCGATGTGGGTAAAGTGAGGTATGGTTGATTTATCAAGGATATTGTCACCAGAGTTTTAATGATCGAGTCGACACCAAGTAGAGGGTGGCCAATTGGACAAGGATATGATCGGGGTTGCTAAGTACAAGCCCGAATGCAAACCAAGTGAGGGTGGCCAGAAACCTTAAGATAACCCTAGACTTGGGTTTGGTTGGATCACACAGTGCCAACTTCCACTTGCACCAAGGGGGTTCCTTAAACTTGGGCTTAGTTAGGTCACAAAGTCCAAACCAAACTTACGCCAAAGGGAAACCTTATTTTGGATTCAACTAGATCACAAAGTCCTAGCTAAACTTGCACCAAGCGTTTGGCTCACAAAAGAACCAACTAAGAATCACAACCCCGAGCTGAAATACTTAGCTATGAGTAAAAACTCAAATACTTTTTATAAATCAACAACTTTGAATATTTACAAGGTCCTAAGGGTTCTATTTATAGTGATATATGGACCTTTCTAGAAGACAAATTACAAGACACAAACTACATGTAACTTTCGGCCAAGTGTGGACCAATGGGAACGGGTTTGGGTTTAATTGGTGACCAAGGGTGTTTCGGCCAAACCAAGACAATGGGAAAGGTTTTGGCTTTACATGGAGACAAGAATGAACCCAATCTCTTTCACACTCCTTTGTGGTTTCCATGTTGAAGAATGCATGAACTTGGGCTCTCCTTAAATGTCATCTTCTTGGAATAGGTTTGGAAGCTTCTACCCCTTGAATAAGTTCCTTGGCCGAATAGAGATGGGTGACATTTTGACCAACCATTCATCTTCTTGTTGCCTTCCATGTAGTCAAACACATGAACTTGTTAGTTCATGAATCCTCCTCTTGGAAGCCTCGTCTTCTAGATGATTCTTGCCTCCTGTCCTCTCTGCTTGATCACTTCACACGACCTAGTCACCTTGTCTTATTACATGACACATTAATGATGTCGTGAGGGGAACTAGAAGTTATTACATGGTTCCCCTATGTCCTAATGCAATATAATAGTTAATCTATGAACTAAAGGAAAACAACAACCTAAAGAAATACATGGTCTCGGCCAAGACCAACAAGAAGGCCGAATAAAAATATGTGTCTTCTTAAAATCTTCAAGTCCAATTTTCAATCCCACTCCACAATCCATACCATATTAGACATATCTTCATAGGCCGATTGCTAATTTGTGGAACTCCGAGCATATCACCTCGAGGATTAAATTGGAACTTTGAGCTCACGGGCTTTCTTACATCAATCTCCCCTTCTTTGAAAGAATTCCCTCAAATTCGAGCCATCTAGATGTGGCTATAAGTCTTCAACAACAAGTGTTGACTTAATACTTCCACCCTTAGATACTCCCGGAAGTTTTATCTTGTCGGTGCCTTCTTCGAAACTTGCCCAATAGGGATTCGAATACGAGCTAAATGGTTTTGACTTAAAATGATGTCCGTATTGTGCCACGAATCTCATAAAATATAGCTCCTTGCCATAGGTAGAATAATGGCACGGTACATCATTACATTTTGTGCTAGAACAAAATATGGCACCTACTCTAGTTTCATGTTTGATGTCCAATGGCTCTTCACGACATGGAATGGTTAGGGTCGAGGCTTCATAAAATTTTTCTTCAAGGCTTCAAAGATTCTTGTTGCTCCTCAGAACCATTCATACTTGACTTTTCTCATTAGTTCATAAGGAGGGTCAGCAAGAGTACAATAATTCCGCATGTCTTGATGAAAGGATGATGCAAAATTAAAGTAACCATTTACCGCAATGGCACCCGTATGCTCGAAACAACTGCAGATATGTTTCACCTCGGGTTGGTTAGCATAAATGTCATCGGGTGATGTTACGTGTCCCAAGGATGGACGTGATACCTTATGTAAGAAAGAGTTTTATATGTCATACCATCCAAATGGCACTACAAACCATTTGTACCGACCAATCGCGCTTTGAAGACCAATATCTTGCAAGGACAACTCGCCCTTGGCACTCGACCTTCCCTTACTTCTTTAAGTGTAATTGAGCCCAATGTTCCGAACATAAGCCAAGTCAAACGTTATTGGACCAAGGATCCCGTGATGTAATACTCCTCATACGAAAGCAATGGACTAGAGAAAGCATTGGACCTTTGCTCCTGAATTAAGACGGGACCAACACCGATTCCTCTAGTATCATGCTCAACTTTAATTAGTGACTTCATGATCGGAATAGGGGTAGTAAGGGAGCATTTGTCTCGGATGAAATGAAAAGGGAAGACCCTCAAATAATGGAAATTACTTGCACTCGTAGGTTTGGGCTAATGTTGGGTAGTTTCTACCGTGTATAGATTCTCATGCACGTCCTCGGTTATTTCTATGTAACCCATAGATGGTTGTAGCACCCTGTGTATGGAATTCACGAGGAGACTCGAAATGTTTCACAACCCGAATGGCATCAAACCATGGTTGACCTTTAAGACCGTCTTCTATTCACTTCTCAATGCTATCTTGGTGAACAATTTGGCTCCACTCAATCCATCTACTCTCGACATAGGGAATTGGGACTCCATGGTGATTTCGTTGACCGTTTGTCTTTCCACACACATGTGCCAAGTTCCATTCTCTTTCGGCATCAACAAGGCGGGTTTTGTGTCGGAGCTACGGCATTTTTGGTCATCGCCTTGGCCTACCAGTTCTTGTTCTTGGCCTTGTAATTCCTTAGTTTAATCCGGTTGGCATCCATAATCTTGGTGAGTAGACAATGAACCTCTTGAAAATAAATCAAGAGCAAGTTCACCACCTTCCATTGGTAGTGTTCCAGATGCAATTCTCTTCGGAGGTTTCTTCACGTCGGCATCTATAGCACTCCCCCTCTTAAATTCTTTCTCTATCGTTGGTGCATCACGTAAGTGGACCTCGGAACTTTTCTTGGCTTCAGGTTCCTCAAAGGACTTTCTACCATCTTCATTTGTCACTACTCGGGGGTTAGGACATTCTTTGGCAAAGTGTCCCGATCCTCGACATTGGAAACACCTTTTTCTCCTTTTGTCTATCCCCGTTGTGACTTCAACCTTCCTCCCCGCATATTTTTCTACAACTCCTTGGTCATACAATGGATTAGTAAAAGAAGTATTACCCTTTTCTACCTTTTGATATTTCTTTTGTGGTCTCTCAACCTTGAGTGTTACGGGACGTACGTCTTCAAATGTGTTGCTTGTTGCAACTTTAACCTTTTCTTGACGACGTGTGGGGAGCTTGAAGTATACATTTTATTCATACACCTTTGGCAATAATTTCCTATTCAAATTCTTCTTTAATTTATCCCAAGATTCAATCTTGGTCTTGCCACTTCTTCTTCAGCTTGTTTTGAGGTTGTCGTACCACAAGGAAGAGAATGACTTCAACTTTGACGTAGCAACCTTAAAACATTTATGATCATCGTACTGTCTGTATTTGAAAAAATTCTCAATGGCCCATAGACATTCAAGAAACTCCTCTGGATCCGTATTTCCCTCGAAGGTGGGAAGATTAGCTTTTCCTTTTAAGGTTGGCGCATATTCGGCAAAAATGTCACTTACGGTCCGCCGAAGTTCTGTTTTATGATGGCCATCGCATCAAGGCATCGCATAGGAGTGCCTTGATCTGATACTAATCTGATGTATTTAAGAATGGGTGAGTGAGGGTAAGTTGGTCGGAGTTTGGCGGGAAACAAGTTGACATGAGAAAAGGGCTTTAAAGTGAGGGTTCTCAGGTTCTCGGCATAGCCGGGCAGTGTGGGTTTTGATACTATTTTGGGTGGATTTAGGGAGAGATGGGGTTAGACGTTTAGGGGGATGTTAAGGGTGGTAATGGTGATCGGGTTTTAGTGGTTGAGTGGCGGAAGGTGGCGGACAAAGGCTTAAACAGTGAGGTCTCGGGTTTACCGGATTCTGTCGGCAGTGTGGTGTTTGGTGACTGTTTCGGTAGGTTTTAAGGAGAATTGGGTTTATGGGTTTTGTGGGGTTATTGTGGACACGTTGAGCATTGTATTGGTGGTCGGGGTTCAGTGGGTTGGTGGTAGTAAGGTGGCGTAAGTGGACTGAAACAGTGAGGTCTCGATAAGGGTGGCCTTTGTGGACTGTTTGGTTTTGTTGTGTTTGGACGGAAAGGTACGCTTGGTTTCGGGTGTTGGCCTTTATTGTGGGTGTTTAGTAGGTGTTCCGTGAGGTGATGTTGGTCAGTATATAGTGGGTTGGGGTTGGATGGAACACGAGTTGCAAGATGCAAGCTCGGGTGAAGAATGGTTGATTTGGTGAAGTGTTGGTACGGTCGATGTGGGTTATGTGAGGTATGGTTGATTTAGAAAGGATATTGACATGAGGGTTTTAATGCTGGAGTCGACACCAAGTAGAGGGTGTCCAATTGTACAAGGATATTACTGGGGTTGCTAAGTACAAGCCCGAATGCAAACCAACTGAGGGTGGCCAGAAACCTTAAGATAGATCCTAGGCTTGGGTTTAGTTGGATCACACAGTTCCAATATCTACTTGCACCAAGGGGATTCCTTAAACATGGGCTTAGTTCGGTCACAAAGTCCTAAACAAACTTACGCCAAAGGGAAACCTTAGTTTGGGTTCAACTAGATCACAAAGTCCTAGATATACTTGCACCAAGGGTTTGGCTGACAAAAGAACCAACTAAGAATCAGAACGTCGGGCTGAAATACTTAGCTATGAGTAAAAACTCAAATACGTTTTATATATCAACAACTCTGAATATTCACAAGGTCCTAAGGGTTCAATTTATAGTGATAGATGGACCTTTCTAGAAGACAAATTACAAGACACAAACTACATGTAACTTTCGGCCAAGTGTGTGCCAATAGGAACGGGTTTGGGTTTAATTGGTGACCAAGGTGTTTCGGCCAAACCAAGACAATGGGAAAGGTTTCGGCTTTAGTTGGAGACAAGGATGAACCCAATCTCTTTCACACCCTTTTGTGGTACCCATGTAGAAGAATGCATAAACTTGGGCTCTCCTTAAATGTCAATATGTCATCTTCTTGGAATAGGTTTGGAAGCTTCCACCCCTTGAATACGTTCCTTGGCCGAATGGAGATGGGTGACATTTTAACCAACCCTTAATCTTCTTGTTGCATTCCATGTATTCAAATACATGAACTTGTTAGTTCATGAATCCTCTTCTTGGAAGCCTCATCTTCTAGATGATTCTTGCCCCTTGTCCTTTCGGCTTGATCACTTCACACGGCCTAGTCACCTTATCTTATTACACGACACATTAATGATGTCTTGAGGGGAACTAGAAGTTATTACATGGTTCCCCTATGTCTTAATGCAATCTAATAGTTAATCTATGAACTAAAGGAAAACTAAAAGCTAAAATAAATACATTGTCCCAGCCAAGACCAACAAGAAGGCCGAATGAAAACATGTTTCTTCTTCAAATATTCAAATCCAATTTTCAATCCCACTCCACAATCCATACCATATTATACATATCATCATAGGACGATTGCTAATTTGTGAAACTCCGAGCATATCACCTCAAGGATTAAATTGGAACACTGAGCTCACGGGCTTTCTTAAATCAATTCTAGAAGTGTAAATAAAGGGACACAAATTTGAGCCATATCGTCTAAGGTGAGAGCTGGAAGGGGAGGGGTTCTCGGCCGACTTGGAGTAAGGAATGAATCCCAATCTTCCATGCATTCTAGATCATTCTTTGGCATCCTTCACACATGAACTAGTTAGTTCATAAATGGTCTTCTTGGATAATGTCGAGAATTATCCCCTCTTAGTATGTACTTAAGATATTCGTGTTCCATCTTCTTGTAGTCCGATGAGAAGCTTCTTCCTTGAGTGTGTATTCTTGACCGAATGGAAAGATGAATTTCTTCGGCCAACCTTTCAAATACCCTAGGCCTACTTGGTCTCTCCAAATGCATGAATGAAATATCCTCTTGGAAGCCGCATGTTCTAGATGGTTCCTTGCCCTTGTCACCTTATCCACTCTCGACCTAGTCACCCTTTGGAGGAAACTCTCGGCCTAGTCACTTTTCCTATTACATGATGCATTGATTGTGTCCTAAGGGGAACTAGGAGTTATTACATGATTCATTGTGTCCTAAGGAAACTAGTAACTAATCTAGGAATTAAAAACAACAAACTAGAAGACATGGTCTTGGCCAAAACCAACACAAAGGCCTATTAAATGTGTCCTCTTAGTGCAATCAAGTGATGCCTTCCATTCCGCTCCATACCATTTGATGCGGTTACCCGTAGGTTTATGGATAATAGTTGACAATTTCGGCATCTCACTTAGCAACTCAAGTTGGAAGTTCAAGTCCATGGCCTTTCTTTCATCAATCTCACATTCTTTAAAGGAATTTGTCCCCAAATTCCCGTTGTTTAAATAGATTGATAAGCCTCCCATATGAAGTCCCGAACTTCCATATTCTTCCAAAAATTCCTTCTCGTAATTGTCTTCTCGGAACTTAGCCAATAATTTGATAGGGCCATACCTCAAGTAGTCCTCCCATCGAATCAAAGAATCATATGTCAGATGATTGAGATGTGCGCCCCTCAACTTTTCACCATATGCAGCCACGGGTTCTTGTTCTTCGATTAGTTCGGCACAAATTTTCCAACCCTCATGTTCAACTTCAAATGGTACCTTCACGATTGGGATAGGGGCAGCAAAGGAACCATAGTCCTGGAAAATATAGGGATAGGGAGGAGACACACCGTAATTGCGGATGACACTTGTATTCTTGAACCAACTTTGGTTCACTTTGGATGGATTGATGTAAAGGTCCTCAGACAATACCTCGTATTCTCGGATTAAAAACCCCTTGTGTATGAGACTTATAGAATAGCTTAGAACATCACAAACTTTGAATGACACCACAAGCCACTCGTACACACCATGTTGGATTTTGAGAACCAATTTTCGTTCAATCCCCTCTCGGATCTTCATTAGTTGGGTACCGCCTCTCAAAGACATCTTGGGATGCAATCTAACTCAACTCAAGTTACCCACATAGACATCCATTCTCGATATTAGAGAATTGCACTTCAAGATGAAGTTATAAACCGTTTGACCATTGATACGCATGCACCAAGTCTCATTCCCTTTCAGCACCAAAATAGGTACAGTTTATGAACAAGGATCCTCTTGGATATGTAATTAGGAAGCCTCCTCCGAATCATCACCATAGTTGGGTAGTGAACTTCCGAGAACCATTTCAAGGGCATGATCAATACCATTTGTTGAGGATAGTCCATTTGTTACCATTCAGCCATGCTTCCTCTAACACTCGCAAGATTTTCTTTGGACCGATGTCTTCAAATTTCTTCTTATCTTGGCACACTAAGGAATCTACGGCACTCCCCTTCTTTGACTCTTCTTCTTCCTTCAGTGCCTTAAGCAAGAAAGCCTCGGCCTCGGCCTTGTGCTTTTGGGTATTTTGGATTTTCATTTCTCTCACCTTACCAGGTGATAATGGCATCAATTGGAAATCCTTGCAATATTTATGGAAATAGTATGTGTTCTTTTCTCCATCATGTATCGTCTTTTGATCATATTGCCAGGGTCGCCCCAACAAGATGTGGCATGCATCTATAGAAATGACGTCGCACCAAATCTCATCTACATATCCTCCAATCCGGAAGCCAACAAGAGCTTGATTTGCTACTCTTATCTATTTTGCCTTATTCACCCACCGAAGATTATGGGACCTCGGATGATCGCGGGTAGGCAATTGTAATTTTTCCACAATTTCAATGGAAGCCATGTTGGCACAACTTTCTCTATAATCATGTTACACACCCTCTTGTTCACCTTGCCTAGGGTGTAGATGATTTGTTCTCCTTTGTGATTCCTCAAGTTCTTCTAGTTGCGCACTTAGCACATGTTGAATAACCAAACTCACACCATCCTCCACAAGATCAGCCTCTTCTTTTAATTTCTCCTCAACCTCGGGCTCCTCAAGGGCAGGGAAATTCCCACATTCTTAGTTTTATTTAATTATCATGACCATGGGGTTGGGACACTCATCTGTAAAGTGCCTTAGTCCTTGGCACTTGAAGCACCTCTTCCGGCTTCTATCCACCCTTTTCACGACCTCTACCTTCTTCCCTTTACCTCTTTTTATACCTTCTTGATTATACAAAGGGTTGGAATAAGAGGTACTACCTTTTTTTTTAGCATCAATGGACTTCATATAGGGTTTTGGAATACCCTTCTTTAGTTGTCTTTCAAACTTTAATGCAAGGTGGCATACATCATCAAAGGTGTCGTATGTCGCAACTTCTACTTTTTCTTGAATTTCTGTGTTCAAGCCTCAAATGAAGCGCGCAATCTTTTGTATCTCTTTTTCTTCTAGGTCACCAAGCATGGTGACCTTCTCAAACTCCCGAATATATTCTTCCACCTTCAGAACTCCTTGCCAAAGCTTAGTGAGCCTAAGGTATAGGCCTTGCTCGTACTCCCTTGGTAAAAACTTTTTCCTTAAATGTTTTTCTAACTTGTCCCAAGAGTCAATCTTGGGTTTTCCATTTCCCCTCCGACTAGTCTTGAGGCTTTCGTACCATATGGAGGCAAATTCCTTAAACTTCAATATGGAGACCTTAAAACATTTGTGGTCATCATATTGTTTGCACTCGAAAAGACTCTCAATGTCTCTTAGCCATTCAAGAAACTCCTCCGGTTCCATGTTCCCTTCATAGGTTGGGAGGTCAAGCCGTAGGCTTCGGTCGTCTTCTTTTTCACGCCTTAGGCAGTATTGTACATCTTCCTTGACATGTCTTGGGTTGTTTTGAGCAACCTCTTTCCGGATTCAACATCATTGATCATGACACGATCTGCAAACTCCCTCCTCAAAGTTGCATTTGTTCCACAACTAGTTCACTTATGGTCTGCCGAATTTCGTCATTTAGTTTAGACATTGCGTCAAGGTGTACGACGGAAGCGCCTTGCTCTGATACCAATCTAATATATATATATATATAAGGAGGGGTTTAAGTGGGTCGGAGTTTGGTTGTTAACGGGTCGACCCAAAAATAGACTGGAAATTGGGGTTCTCGATTTACCAGATTCTGCTAGCAATGTGGTGTTTGGTGGCTTGGACGGGAAATTTTGGGGAGAGTTAGATTTAGGCATTTTAGGGGGTTGTTGTAGACAGGTTGAGGATTGTTTTGGTGGTCGGTCTTTGTTGGTTTAGTGGTGGAAGATGTCAGAAGTTTACTGAAACAGTGAGGTCTCGGTAAGGGTTATTTTATGGACTATTTGTGGTTGTCGGATTTGGGACTTGTATTTGTGGGTAGATTTGTATAGGGCTTTGGTATGGGTGTTTGTGAAGTATTTTGGGATGTGGTGGTGGGAGGAAGATGGTGATTTTAACAAGTAATGAACATATGATGCTAGGTGCAAACTCGAGTACAAACCAAGTGTAAGATGGTCGATATAGCAAGGATAATGACACGAGGGTTTTAATGTTTGAGTCGACACCAAGATGAGTTTGGCCAATTGGAAAAGGACTAGACCGAGGTTGCTAAGTACAATCTCGAGTATTAACCAAGTGAGGGTGGCCGATAACCTTAAGATAGACCGTTGGCTTGGGTTTGGTTCACACAAGAATCGAAGGCCCACACAAGGACCAACTAAGGTAGACAACACACAAGTTGAATACTTTAGTGTTTGAGTAAAACTCAAGAATTTCTATTCATCAACAACTGCCATGTACAACATCCTCAGGGTCCTATTTATAGTAGGACATAGACTATTCTAGAAGAGTAAATAAAGGGACACAAATTTGAGCCATTTCGGCTAAGGTAGAAATGGGAAAGGGGAGGGGTTCTCGGCCGACTTGGAGTAGGGAATGAATCCCAATCTTTCATGCATTCTAGATCATTCATTGGCATCCTTCACATATGAACTAGTTAGTTCATAAATGGTCTTCTTGGATAATGTCGAGAATTATCCCCTCTTAGTATGTACTTGAGATATTCATGTTCCATCTTCTTGTAGTCCGATGAGAAACTTCTTCCTTGAGTGTGTATTCTTGACCGAATGGAAAGATGAATTTCTTTGGCCAACCTTTCAAATCCCCTAGGCCTCCTTGGTCTCTCCAAATGCATGAATGAAATATCCTCTTGGAAGCCGCATGTTCTAGATGGTTCCTTGCCCTTGTCACCTTATCCACTCTCGACCTAGTCACCCTTTGGAGGAAACTCTCGGCCTAGTCACTTTTCCTATTACATGATGCATTGATTGTGTCCTAAGGGGAACTAGGAGTTATTACATGATTCATTGTGTCCTAAGGAAACTAGTAACTAATCTAGGAATTAAAAACAACAAACTAGAAGACATGGTCTCGGCCAAAACCAACACAAATGTCCTATTAAATGTTGTCCTCTTAGTGCAATCAAGTGATGCCTTCCATTCCGCTCCATACTCCATACCATTTGATGCCTTTACCTGTAGGTTTATGGATAGTAGTTGACAATTTCGGCATCTCACTTAGCAACTCAAGTTGGAATTTCAAGTCCATGGCCTTTCTTTCATCAATCTCTCCTTCTTTAAAGGAATTTGTCCTCAAATTCCTGTTGTTGAAATGGATTGATAAGCCTCCCATAAGAAGTCCCGAACTTCCATATTCATCCAGAAATTCATTTTTGTAATTGTCTTCTCAGAACTTAGCCAATAATTTGAAAGGGTCATAACTCAAGTAGGCCTCCTATCGGATCAAGGAGTCATATGTCAAAGGATTGAGATGTGCACCCCTCAACTTTTCACCATAGGGAGCCACGGGTTCTTGTTCTTCGATTAGATCAGCACAAATTTCCCAAACCTCATATTCAACTTCAAATGGTACCTTCACGATCGGGATAGGGGTAGCAAAGGAACCATAGTCCCGGCAAATATAGGGATAGGGAGGAGCCACACTGTAATTGCAGATGACACTTGTATTCTTGAACCAACTTTGATTTGCTTCAGATGGCTTGATGTAAAGGTCCTCGGACAATACCTCGTATTCTCGGATTAAACACCCCTTGTGTATGAGACTTATAGAATAGCTTAGAACATCACACACTTTGAATGACACCACAAGCCACTCGTACACACCGTGTTGGATTTTGAGCACCAATTTTCATTCAATCCCCTCTCGGATCTTCACTAGCTGGGAACCGCCTCTCAAAGCCATTTTGGGAAGCAATCTAACTCTACTCAAGTTACCCACATAGACATCCATTCTCGGCATTAGGGAATTTCACTTCAAGATGAAGTTGTAAACCGTTTGACCATTGATACATACGCACCAAGTCTCATTCCCTTTCGGCACCAAAATAAGCACAGTATATGAACAAGGATCCTCTTGGATAAAATTCGAAAGCCTCCTCTGAATCGTCACCATAGTTAGGTAGTGAACTTCCAGGAACTATTTTAAGGGCATGATCAATACCATTTGTTGAGGATAGTCCATTTGTTGGACCATTCGGCAATGCTTCCTCTGACACCCGCACGCTTTCCTTTGGACCGATGTCTCCATATTTCCTCTTATCTTGGCATACTAAGGCATCTACGGCACTCTCCTTCTTTGACTCTTCTTCTTCCTTCCGTGCCTTAAGCAAGAAAGCCTCGGCCTTGCGCTTTTGGGCGTTTTGGATTTTCATTTCTCTCACCTTACTAGGTGATAATGGCATCAATCGGAAACCCTTTCCATATTTGTGGAAAGAGTAGGAGTTCTTTTCTCCATCATGTATCGTCTTTCGATCATATTTCCAAGGTCGCCCCAACAAAATGTGGCATGCATCCATAGAAATGATATCGCACCAAATCTCATCTACATATCCTCCAATCCGGAAGCCAACAAGAGCTTGATTTGCTACTCTTAGCCTATTTGCCTTATTCACTCACCGGAGATTATAGGACTTCGAATGATCGCGGGTAGGCAATTGTAATTTTTCCACCATTTCAATGAAAGTCATGTTGGCACAACTTCTTCCATAATCATGTTACATACCCTCTCATTCACCTTGCCTAGGGTGTAGATGATTTGTTCTCCTTTGTGATTCCTCAAGTTCTTCTAGTCGCGCACTTAGCACATGTTGAATAACCAAACTCACACTGTCCTCTGCAAGATCAACCTATTCTCTTAAGTTCTCCTCAACCTCGGGCTCATCTAGGGCAGAGGAATTCCCATATTCTTGGTGTTCTTTAATTATCATGACCCTCGAGTTGGGACACTTATCTGCGAAGTGCCCTAGTCCTTGGCACTTGAAGCACCTCTTCCGGATTCTATCTACCCTTTTCACGACCTCTACCTTCTTCCATTTACCTTTTTTTATACCTTCCTGATTATACAAAGGGTTGGAATAAGAGGTACAACCTTTATTTTTAGCATTAGTGGACTTCATATAGGGTTTTGGAATACCCTTATTTAGTTGTCTTTCAAACTTGAGTGCAAGGTGGCATACATCCTCAAAGGTGTCGCATGTCACAACTTCTACTTTCACTTAAATTGCCGCGTTCAGGCCTCCAATGAAGCGCGCAATCTTTAGTATCTCTTTTTCTTCTAGGTCACAAAGCATGGTGACCTTCTCAAACTCCCGAATATATTATTCCACCTTAAGAACTCATTGCCGAAGCTTGGTGAGCCTACAGTATAGGCCTTTCTTGTACTCTTTTGGTAAAAACTTTTTCCTTAAATGTTTTTTTAACTTGTCCCAAGAGTCAATCTTGGGTTTTCAATTTCTCCTCCGGCTAGTCTTGATGTTTTCATAGCATATAGAGGCAAATTCCTTCAACTTCAATATGGCTACCTTAAAACATTTGTGGTCATCATATTGTTTGCACTCAAAAAGCCTCTCAATGGCTCTTAGCCATTCAAGAAACTCCTTCAGTTCCATGTTCCCTTCGACGGTAGGCTTCGGTCGTCTTCACTTTCACGACTTAGGTTGTCTTGTACATCTTCCTCGGCATGTCTTGGGTTGTTTTGAGCAACCTCTTCTCCGGATTCAATATCATTGATCATGACACGATCCGCAAACTCCCTCATCAATAGTTGCATTTGTTCCGCAACTAGTTCAATTATGGTCCCCCGAATTTTGTCATTTAGATTAGACATCGCGTCAAGGCGTGGGATGGGAGTGCCTTGCTTTGATACCAATCTGATGTATCTAAGTAGGGGTGTAAGTGGGTAAGTGGATCAGAGTTTGATTTAAATGGGTCGACCCGAAAATGGACAGGAAATGGGGGTTCTCGATTTACCGGATTCTGCCGGCAATGTGGTGTTTGGTAGCATGGATGGGCAGTTTCGGGGAGAGTTGGGTTTAGGCATTTTAGGGGGTTGTTTTAGACAGGTTGAGGATTGTTTTGGTGGTCGGTCTTTGTTGGTTTAGTGGTGGAGGATGTCAGAAGTTTACTAAAACAGTAAGGTCGCGGTTGTTGAATCTCGTGCAAGTTAGGTTGTGGTTGTATTGTCGGAACCATGCAATTTCTTGGAGCCATCCAAGAACAGAACAAGCCAAAACAAGAAGGGAAATGGCCCATGTAATTGGATGCCATTGTGAATGGAAAATCCGTAAAGGTCATTATCCACACGGAGTGCCACACAAAACTTCATCATTGAGGATGAAGCCAAACGCTTAGGACTAACACGAACCCAAGTCCAAATTGGCTAAAGACGGTAAAGGCAATGGCACTAGAAATCAATGGAGTAGTTCGAGACGTGGACATTAGCATAGGCACATGGCGAGGTAAGACCAACTTAACCATAGAACCTATGGATGATTTCAAGATCATGTTGGGCATGGAATTTTGGAGAAAAGTAAATGTCATTATCTCTCTCTGCTTCAAAACCCTATGCTTCTTGGGAGAAGGAACATCATGTAGTATATCCGCTACAACCATTCCCGCCACCTAGCCACACCCACAATTGTTTGCGATGCAACTTGTTAAAGTACTAAAGAAGGGTGAGCCAACATAGATGACTGTCATGCATGACATTGAAGATGTTTTCGAAGATAAGGGCACGGAAGATATGCCTGAGTGCATCAAACAACTCTTCGAGGAGAAAAAAGACATCATGCTGGACGATTTTCCCATCCATCTACCACCAAGGCGGAAGATAGAGCATCAAACTAGGTACTTGAAATTCTAAAGGTACTTGTTATGGTCCTACTTCAACCACCCTTCCTTCTCTACCTTTTTCTTTAAAACTTAAGCTTCTTAGATTGATGTTGCCGATCTCGAAGGGAGATATCTAGACCTGGAGCTACTCATCTAGATCTTTATTATATTAGAATACGAGGAAGGAAAAGAAGGTGATAAGCAAGAAGATGAAAGAAGAATGTTAAAGAAGTCCCTATAAGTACTTCACTTAGCCTTTCTATAGTCTTTCTTCACCTCTTCCCTCAAAGCGCGCTCTTTCCTCCATGCACATGGTTCTTACTTTCATTTCCCCCTCTTTACATGGGAGTGCATCTTGTTTTCAAAGATGAGTTGTAGCTGAGTCGGTTCGATCATGCCACATATTGATGGTTTTTAAATGCCTTATCCTAGGCCCATCTAGTTGATCGAGGGATAAATGAGTATAAAGAAGGGATGGAGAATCTTTTATTTGATCTTAATTTGATGTATATGTTATGATGCCTTCATATGAAGGAGGATTGGGGGTACGAAATATAAGAAAAGTGACCCAAAAAAGGAAAGAAGAGTATGAGGTGCAACGGCTCTCTGATAATAAGAAGAACTCACATTCTCATCCTGACAAATGACCAACCTATTAAGGCATCTTTCTCAATGAATATCCTCTCCCATTCCAGTTATTTTCTCTTTTTTTAGGGACAAGTTCATTTTCATTCCTTCGATATGGCCAGGTGTGAAGCAACTTCACGGTCCACTAAAAGAGTTTCAGTAGGCCAGGAAATCATGCTAAAGGAAGTGGTCATCCCTAGCTTGAGACTCAAATTCCGGAAGCCGACCTGCCAACAGACATAGTGGGAGAATACTCTTCACCGTCATCAGGAAAGTCTTCAATTCGACTAGAGCGTTAGATTCCTTTTTTATTTTGACTTCTTTTAAAGGGTAATGAATGGGAGGAAAGGGGTTTACTGGAGTTTGTCTCTTAAAATGATTTTCTTTTTTCATTCTCTTGAAGGTCTTTTTCTCAATTTTTTCATGGTATCAAAGCTAACAAGAGAATTAGGATGCTAAAAAGAAGTCAAACCCTGCTTGTTTAAAGAATCAAATTATTCATGTCTTCTCACTAAAAGCTAACAAGATGGTTCTGGTCAAACTATGCATTCCTCAGAGCAAGGAAAGATCTTTCCAAAATAGAATTAAGAGAAAGTGCTAGAACCGATGTAAGTAAGATCCGCTACAACTAGAAGTCAATATAGTACCTTCTTCAAGGTACTAAACAACTAGATTCGTCTCTCTTTCTTCTTTTAGCTTTAGTCGGTCAAGCAACTTATTCGAACGTTGTGAACTTATTCCTGCCTTTACAATACCAGCGCATCTTATGCCACATAATCGGTTGTGCTTTGCCTCTTCCCTTCTATCAGAAGATTGCCTTTTGTGGAAGGTTGACTCTAAACTTTAGTCAATGGGAGGAATACCCTTATCTAACGTTCTTTGTATGGCACTCTAAATTCTCTTTCTTACGCGAGATAGAAAGTGGTCTGACTCTGAGAAAAGAAATTCCTGTGTTTAGGTCTCTACTAAGCAAAATTCATAAACTATGCAAAGGCTCTTTGAAGACTTTTGAAAATATTTTAGCAAAAAAAGAAAAAATAATTCTCAACGCCCTTACGAGGTAGTGATGAGTTAAACAACTCATATTGGCATGGAAGTCATCCTGGTAAACTGATTTTATTCTGCTACTAGCGTTCCGAACCTTCCCCTGAGCTCTAGAATCTATAAACACCTTTGCCACTCAAGAAATGCTAAAGCTATTTAGAGTTCGTATTTCTAACTAAGTCAGAAGGATGGATTGGGGCAAAGAGAAACTCGAAAGTACTCTACTTCAGTCCAGTATTGAAAGACGTGACTTCATGAGTGGATTTCGAAAGGAAATACTTCGTTTACTTCCTGTAAATTGCTTATGTAAAAACTAGTAGAAAGAAGCTAAAAGCCACTTGACTCATTTGAAAGGAATTTTTTTTAGGAGGGTCGGACCCTTTTTATTTGTTTCTCTTTACTGTTAAAAGAAGAAGTAGTTTTGTTAAGTATATACACACACTTTATATGAGACATAAAGGATATAAACATAGTGGTTGTCTAACGAGATACTATGCATAATAAGATCGTCAGGTGGGTCACATATTGCGCATTACCACTTTCGAATTTATGAAATTGGATTTATACTTTATCAACTTAATTCATATCATGGTTTAGGCGTTAAAATCAGTAAGGTTTACTCTTCATTTTCAATGCCCGTGTAACTATTGTCAATAGTTTACTTAATTACCTCTTGGGAATGTTAAAAAAATAGATTACTACGTGACTTTTCGAATATGCTTATATATCACCTATCCTTCATTGATTTGATTCCCTCAATAGATACCGATATTCAGATTGGAAATAAAAAATATAGTAATTCAAACTATAAGACATAAGAGATTCAACTTAGGGGTTTATGAGAGATTGATTGATGGACATAATCTAAACAACTAAGATTGAACCTAAACCACAACCAATAGACGGAATTAGGAGAGCAGAAGTTTTATTCAAGAACAGGAAAGTAAGTTATATCGAAGCCCAATGCCACGAAAAGCCCTAGACTACAAGTGAAGAGCATACTTGACAGGAGATAGACATAGACGGTAGAGAGGTCCCCCACTTCGATTGGATCTTAATGTTTGTTCTTCGCTCTGGATTCCTTAACCCTGCCTTTGCTTAAGGATTCTCGCCCACTTTTCTCTTTTATGGAATTTGCTCAATCAAGCCTGCCATCAGCCTTTAAAGTGTAGTCCTGAGTTAAGGTTGGATCCCTGAAGGGTTTAGGCATTGAGGAGCTTTCTAAAATTTAATGTAGGTGCAAATTCTCCAAATTTGAGGCCTACCATTCATACTTTGTTCTATAGTCTTTCAATTACCATATAGTTTCTATAATAAAGGCTATAGGTCATCGGTTGTGATGTTTACAAAGGGTCAACCCCTCGTATTTTTGAGTTTTTAGCCTCTACTCACACTTAAACATCATATGCTTGTGTCGATAGCTACTGAAAGGGTGTATGTCACGACGAAGTTTTGCGACTATTCCATTCTTGGCAATGGTGATCGCCTATGAGAAAGTGACAACCACTTAGCATAATATATTGTTTTAGTGTACTATAACAATATCTAAAGAAAAGTCTCCAATTTGAAACATTATTTATTAGTTATCATGTGTTGGAGTTTGCCAAATAATTTTGGAGCGACGAAGTTACTAGTGATTTCTCTCTAGTGTATGCTAAGATACTCCAGTCTTTGGTTGACGCTATTATGCATGTGGAAAAGACCCCAGATTTCTCAAAGATTAGAGATGTCACTGGTACTATGTTTCTGACTTTGACCTATCGATTGAAGAGTGCTTCTTATCGTATTTGTGGTGAGCCTTATCTCCCTAAATCTAAGCGGTGGAATCCTCACTATCTTTGTATGCTTTCGCCACCCGTAATCATGAAAACCGTGGTTAGGATTTCCATATTAATGAGTGTTAATGTCGAGTGTCGTGCGGGCCTTCATTCTTGAAAGGGCTTAAAGTAGCCCCTTCGTTTTGGTTGTAATGAAAAGGAAAGAGAAGATATTCAGATATTTTTTCCCAGGAGAGGACTTTCTTGATCGCCTCATTCGGGTGTTGATGTGCAAAAGTCTCTCCGATGGTAGCGTATATTACGCTCGAGGTCTCTCGAGTCTCCTGTTGTACCAATGTCTATATTTCATTCTAGGAATAAGGTTAATTTCTTTTCCGATATGTGGAGATTTCTTTCATTGTTACGACAGGCTGAGGGTAGGGCATGCCCCCTTGTATTAGCATATGTTACATCGTAAATAAAATAAACCAAAACTTTTTAGCATTCAAAATGCTTTTATGTGTAGGATTCAATTCCAGTATAAATAGCTTCTTCAATAATTCCAATCCCGGGAAAGCCTAGAAGTACTCTTCCTCTGGTAGACCTAGACTCTCCCTTATTAGGATTTTGAGTTCATACTAGATCCATGCCTATCTACACTGATAATTCCTGAATCAATCCCGAGATCCAGAAGTATTAAAGGAATGGCCATAGGAATGGGCGCCCAAAACTCTACGAAGCCCTTCCGAATGACCTAGATTGTAGTCTACGTCACTCTTTCTTGGCTAGTCTAGTAGACCATAAAGACTTTTGAATATTAATCTCAAATGAAGGATAAAACAAACCTCATCCAACGATATTTGTTGATAAACAGTAGTAAGACGGGAGAAAGAATCCAAAAAATTCACAAAATTATTATAACCCGATAAAGAAAGAGTAGGGGCAGGCCCCCATACATCAGAGTGAACTAACTTGAATAGTACACTACAATGACTCTCACTATAGGAATATTATTTTAGAATATGCTAAATTTCTTTTTGCTAGCAAGGCATCTATACCGTAGATGTGTCGTGGAATCTCCAATGAATCTAAGGCTGCGACTGTGACCGAGAGGAGCAGACAAAGAGAGTATAGAAAGAGTAGAATCTTCACTCAGTCCATGAGAGAACGCCCTCTCTGATTGACTTTATTCTAGTTGGTAGGCATGCGAGTAAGAGTGTAGTAGGTGAAATTATATGAACTGAATAGGACTTCACCTTCGACAATCATATCCTTTTTCCAGCAAATAAGGTGGAATGGGCAACGCAGAGAAGGCAAAAGAGAGCTTGACTGCAAGACCCACCCGTCGAGCAGGGACGAATCCATGAACGAGAACTAGAACAGATTTGGGCACTCTAAAGAGTCATTACTGACTTGAATATCTAACCTCGGTTGTGAAACTAATGTTTTTTCATTTCTTCCTTAGGATGATAGTTTCAGTTTATATAAATAGACCTATTTGCCGAAATGTAGCTTTCGTTCATATATAGAATTTGGAAAATAGTCAGATTAAACGAAAAAGGTAAGGCTTTAACTGGCACAACTGAAACCCGTTTATGGGTCACTAAATAAATATGAAAGGAGACTCTAGAGGAATAATCTTTATCTAAGTTCGAGGTGTGTAGCTTATAGTTAGAGTTAGTTGACTCAATAGAAGAATGAAATATGTAGGATCAGAGAGGAAAGTGACATCCAACCTGGAAAGATCGGTACCTCTAGTAAGAGGAGTGGCCAAACGATGAGAATCAAGCATGTCTGCACGAGGCAATAGATCTAGGGCATATTTTTGCTGACGACGGATAATACTGCGCCCCTGCCGGTATAATTCCATACCAAGAAGGTTGTGGAGAAGGCCCAAGTCCTTCATATTTTCATGAGCATGCAAGAACGAAAGAAGAGCAAGTATTTCCTATTGATAACTACCTGTGAGAAAAATCTCCTCGACATATAAAAGAAGGTAGATACTATCCCCATATGTGTGACAAATGAATAAATAGGTATCACATGCACTGCCACGGAATCCCTTTAGACATAATATAGTGCTGAAACAAGTGAAAAAAGCTCCGGAAGCTTGCTTCAGTCCATAAAGAAAATATCTTTGTAAAGTCGGCTGACATATCCTGGATGAGAGGTATCTAGAAAACCAGGAGGTTGAGACATATAGACCTCACCTCTTCCTCAAGAGTTCTGTGTAAAAAGGCATTACAGACCTCCAGTTGCTTAAAAACACAATTATATGTGCAAGCGAGATAAAAATAATACTAAGAGTTATTGGTTTGACAACAAGACGTGAAGGTATCAGAAAGGTAAATACCTGCCTGCTGATGGAAGCCTTTCTCCATAAAGTATGCCACTGGAGGGGTCTTTCCCTTCAATATATGTTGGAGGGTCAGCTTCTACTTACTTCCTTCTAGAAGCGAAGGTTGGCAAATAAGAGACATTTATCTTTTATTCTATTCCATGCTGCAAATCCAGTATTCCAATGTTAGCTAATCAGATTCTTCAAAAGAAGAGTCTGCAGGGGTAGCAAATCTAGTTTCCAAATAAGTCAGAATCTTAGTGGAAGCTCTTTCTTTGCTAGCTATTCCTATGTCAGCTACTACTTTGATAGAGGCTAAGTTCCCTCTATCTTCCAGAAAGGGAGTAGAAGAAGAATTCCTCGTGACTCGGCTACATAAATTATCATATCATCCGAATAGATTTACATTGTCAATCAAATTGAAAAATCTAGTTTTTTTTACTTACCTTCCTACTAATAATAGATATGGTTCGTGATGCGATCCCCTTTCCTACCTAATCTAAGACTAATCTTAGTTTACAAGATATTTCTTATGCACAAAAGTGGAGGTTTCTTTTTACTCAGTGAATGTTGCCGAATCTCTATTTCTATAAGAGTAATAAGCAAAACGGGATTCTTTAGGCTACTCTGCGGAAGAGTCAACGCGAAACAATGGTAGTGTTCAACTTTTTATTGTCAATGTTTAAGTTCTTTGTGTGAGGTCACTTCTTATCTTACGAGATTGATGGTGACACCTACTAAACTTCATGTGCTTGGATCCACAACATGGTATCTTCCACCCTTCATTAATGCTAAGACACCTCTTGATGCAACTCCATCACACTTGATCGTGCAAGATACCCTCTCCCCTAATGCTACTTTACCAACGAAGGTTTGTAATCAAGCTAAACTTCCAAAAGGAGGAGTTCCACAAGCAAATCTTCCACAACATGCCACTAGACCTTAAGTGAGAGCCTGAAATCAACAACAAAACCCTGGAGTTCATGATTCTTTTGATGTGATAATTATGACTATGGGATAGAAGATCGAGCTCAACAAGAAAGATTAGGTGGAAGAGAAAGAAGAGGAGGAAATGGAAGTTGAAATCCGGTTGATGGTAGGGAATACAATAGAAGGAATGACGATGAAGATCGGGGATTCAACAACATCAAGGTTACACTTTCATTATTCAAATAAAGTAGTGACCCAAATAAATACCTTTATTGGATAGTGAAGCTTGAGAGGCAATATAATCTCAACATTATGAGTGATGTTATGAAAATAAATTATGCTATAAGTCACCTTGAGGGATTTGCTTCTACATGGTGGGAGAAAGTTGAAAGAGATTCTTTGGTGAATAGAGATTTTGTTACAAGTTGGGAAGATATGAAAAGACGTATAAGCGAAAGGTTTGTGGGCCAAAATTATGAACAAGATACACTCAAGAAGATTTACAATCTTCAATAAGAAGGCAATAGTGTGGAAGAGTATTATGAGGAGTTGGAGAATACTAGGCTTCGAGCTAATGTCAATGATGGAGAGGTGAGTATTGTGGCAAGATTTATCTCAAGTATAAATAATGAGATAAGGCAACAAATGGATTTGCATTATCTTCCTACTCCATATGATGCTTATAAAAAGGCACTCAAGATGGGAGGACATCAGAAGGAGAACAAAGAAAAGGCTCAATCTTTTTCTTCTTTATGGGCTAAAAATAAGAAAGTTTGGAAATCATCTTCTACTTGGGACAACTCTAAAAGTTCAAAGTAAGACTTCAAGTCCAATTTTTACAAAGGCAAATCAAATGTGGACTACAAGGATGGAGGTAACAAAGATAAACTTGAAACTCCATCTAAAATAAGTGTTTTAAATTTCAAGGATTTGGGCATAAATCAAATAAATGTCCTATTGTAAGAACTATCATTGCATTGAATGATGGTGGTTATCAAAGGGAAGATGAATTTAGGGATGACCATGAAGAAGATAGTAGTGATGATTTTACCGGTGAAGGGGATGGAGAAAAATTAATGATGATGGAAAACTTGCTCTTGTTGTGAGGAGAAGTATGAGTGCACAAGAGAAAGAAGATCTTGATCAAAGGAAGAATTTGTTTCATAATTGGTGTAGATTTCAAGAGCAATTATGTTTCTTTATCATTGATAGTGGAAGTTGTGCAAATGTTGCTAGTGTTTCTAGGGTGGAACAATTGAAACATCCAAAAAGAAGGCATCCAAAACCTTATAAATTGTAATGGCCCAATGAATGTGGTGAACTCAAGGTGACCATGAAAGTGTTGATGAAGTTCAAGATTGGAAGTTATCATGATGAAGTTCTTTGTGATGTTGTACCAATGCAAGTTTGCCACATATTGATGGGAAGGCCATGGGAATATGATGTGGGGATTAAACATGATGGAAGTTCAAACAAATATTCATTTGTTAACGATGGTAAAACCCACATTCTTAACCCTCTTTCTCCTTTTCAAGTGAGTGAGGAATATTAAAAAAAAATGGGAGAGTTGAAAGAAAAACTTGAGAGAGAAAAGAAAGAGAGGAGTAAGAAAGTGAAAAGTGGTAACCTAAGAGAGGAAAAATGAGAGGTTGAGAGCTCAAGTGATAATGGGTTATCACAATAAAATAAGTGATCAAGAAAAACAAAAGATCAAAGGAAGAGAGAAGATGTCCATGATTTTGAAAATTTAAGAGAGCGTAGAAGAGCTAAACATTGAGGATGATACTCAAGTCATACTTATCAAACCTCAAGATTATTATTTGATTTCTAATAATTAACTAACCTCTTTACCTTTTCCTAGTGTTGCTTCTTCAATGTTGCAAGGTTATGAATATCTATTTCTAGAAGAAATGCCGAGTGGATTACCTCCTTTGAGGGGAATTGAGCATCAAATTGATTTTGTACCTGGTTCTCAACTACCCAAGAAAGTGGCTTATAAGAGCAACCCTCAAGATACCAAAAAATTACAAATACAAGTGGAGGAACTTTTGAATAAAGGATTGGTAAGAGAAAGTTTAAGTCCATGTGCAGTGCCCGTAATTATAATGCCCAAGAATATGGGACGGGGAGGATGTGTGTGGATTGTCATGCAATTAATCGAATTATGGTAAACTATCGACATCCTATTTCTAGACTTGATGATATGTTAGATGAATTGTGTGGCTCTACCTTATTTTCTAAAATTGATTTGCGAAGTGGATACCATCAAATCCGAATGAAACCCGGAGATGCATGGAAAACCATCGTCAAAACTAAATTTGGCATATATGAGTGGATGGTGATGCCTTTTGGGCTAACCAATGCACCAAGCGCTTTTATGCTATTAATGAATCATGTAATTGAATCATTCATCAATGATTTTATTGTGGTTTATTTTAATGATATTTTGGTCTATAGAAAGTTCTTGGATGATCATGTGTAACATTTGAAATTGATAGTTAATGTTTTAATAAATGAAAAGTTGTATGTGAATTTTAATAAGTGTTCTTTTTGTGTGGACAATGTTGTTTTCCTTGGCTTTGTTGTAAGCTCAAGAGGAGTTGAGGTGGATGATGAGAAGGTAGAGGCTATTAGGAGTTGGCCAACCCCTAAGTCCATTAGTGATGCTAAAAGATTCCATGGGTTGTCAAAGTTTTATAAAAGGTTCGAGAGTGGTTTTAGTGCTTACTCAAGGAAGAGAAAGAGTTCAAGTGTGGGTGGTGATCTTCGGCCAAAAATGCATATATTTAGTCATTTTTGCCTCAGATTTTAGTACTTTTAATTATCTTTTGAGTGTTATTATATTGATATGTGCTTAATATTATAATTTATTATGTAGGAATAAAGTGGTGTGAAGATGAAGAGATTTGGAGTAAAATTATATAAAATATGGAAGAAAAAAAGGAAGAACAAGAGAGGAGTCAAGTGGTGGACATAATGATTTGCCAAATGACTATAAGCATAACAAATCGACAATTGAAAAAGACAAATAAAATTGAAAGCATGTGTACTCTGTATATCTCATAGACCGACAATGAAAGAAGTAGTGACGAAGTAAGTAGAAAAATTCTCTTTTACCTTATAAATAATCTATCTCCCGATCGAATCACTATCCAAGTACATAATATAAATACCCAATAAGACAAGTAGTTAGGTAAACAAATAGTCAAATAGACGGGAAAATCCGATAAAACCAAATCAATCAATCAACTCAAGAATTATAAATGAAATACAATGCAGCACAATATGCTCCGTATACACAGAAAGCTTTAGAGACTGTATGGAACATGTGACCCATGGGGGACTGCTATGTCCATATACCACCCGGAATACTAGATCCTTTGGATCTCATCGAGTCCACGCCTCCCAAACTAATATCATTCTCCCAATCTTAAGATGTCAATATACCATGCAACCAATCTTATAGGCCTAGAATCTATCAATTTCCTTGAAATCGTGACCTCATTGATCATGTAAATCAAGACAATGCAAATGCACAATATACCATCTAAGAGGACGCATATCTATATAACCCGGATTTAATTGTCGTCATGTTTAAGTAAATTCATCAAAAAAAAGACTTAATAGCCAACAACTTTCAACATGTTTATCCACATAGTTATCATGAGTGTACAAGGTTAGTTAAGATGCTAAACACAACAACAATCAATTCCACACATATAACATAACATCTAATGCCCACATGCTTTGACATTCTGACCACAAACATAAGTTTGACAAATCTTGATACTGTTATATATTGTTTTAATATGGTATATATTTTCTTTTAAGTGAAATCTCTTAGTAAAAATTTGATAAGTATGATTGCAGATAGTTATTATTATTACTATTTTTTGGATACACCTTAAATTATATACACGACGTGAGGAAGTTTAAAAATGCTATTATATTTATTATAAGAATAAAAATTGTTTTCTCATAAGAAAAAGTTCTTTTTCATTTTGAGAATTAATAGTACAACTCTTGATATTAGGTTGGAAAATTATAATTTGGGGAGATATAATTTTTATTAATATCCTAGGCTTTATGAAATATTTGCTTGTGTATTAATTATATCATGGGATATAGAATATAAATAATTATATATAAGATCTTGTATATATCTTTTCATAAAGTTATATTACATAGAGATGTCTCAATGTATTTGGTCCTACCCTTAGTACTGGAAATGAGAAGTTATGAGAATTTGAAATGTGTCTTAGACGTGTAGTGATGGGGACAAAATTAAGGGTGGTACTAATCTTCTCATAAAGTGGGCATAGAGATTAAAAAGCCTAAGTACTTCTTGGCTCTTTACTGAAGCTACGGGAAATGGGTTTTATTTGCACATAAATGTTTCTCTTCAAGTATATGAAATTATAAGATTCAAATTATTCTATTATTTGGGAGTACTTAGGGGGATCATTGGTCAAAAGCTTCTCTAGTTTCTCATAATCTTTCTCTTTTAAAACCCAAGGTAAGTAGAGCCTAAATTTTTCTTTTGATTCTTCAAGTATGAGAGTTCTTATCGTCCTCGTTTCGTCGGTTGTAGAACCTTGCTCGATTCTTGTAGGCTCGAGCAGATGAGACAAGTTTCTCCCATAGCTAAGGTATAAATCTCTTCTTATCAATGTATAAGAAGTCGTAAGAGCGATACAAGGTATGTTTTCGGTAAAAACTTATGGGACGGTGATCGGAAGTCGTAATTTTGAGTTGTAATAGTTGTGTAGATTGGTTAAGAGATAGTTTTATGTTGTATGGAGACCGGATGGGGTAGTTAGCTCATGTAGAGCTTGGTTGTTGAAATAGGCAGCTAGGTGTGGAGTACACCATTATATATAACCTCAGGACCTCATCGTTCCTTGATTCCTTTATGATAGTGTTGGTATAGCTCATGCCTCATGACTGCCATGCACCTACGTTCTGTACTCACTCCCCTTTTTTGGGACGTTATATTCATATGCAGGTTTAGATGCACAGGTTTATAGACTTACTCGCTAGATATTTGCGGACATTAAGTGAAGGTGTATAAGCTCCATTTCTATCTGGATAAGTCGAGTTTAGTGTTTTGGTTGATATATAGGGGGTAGCTCAGGGCCCTATCCCGACAGTACACCAGTTGCAGTTATCTTAGAGGTCTCATAGATGTTTATGGTTATTTGCAGTTATGTGCTAATGTTATGTTTCAGTTATACATACAATTGTTTATCAGAATATCTTATTATCTCATTTTCTCAAATATCTCCGGATTATAGGATAGTCATATGAGATGTTACAGGTTGGTTAGCTCTGTCAAGATAAAGCACAAAGTGTCGGTCCGCCTCAACCAGGTTTGAGGCGATACACAATTTTTTCAGATCATGCCACCGATACTCATTTCAATGCTCGTCACATCATGAATATGAGACCTCCCGTTATGTTTGTACCCCATTATTATTTTATTCTTATCTTTACTTAATGAAAATATCCCTCAAGTGAAGTCAAAGGTCTTAGCATACCTTGAATGTCGAGCACCGTCCATAAACCTCAAGAAATTGTCTTTTCTTTCCTCAAGGCCTCGGATCGATCCCAATCTATCAAATACATTATCGACGTGAGTATACAAGTCTGTAGACGCCCTTATTTCTATACTTATAACTTGGGTCCTAAAATCACCCAAAAGTCATACCCGATCCTCCAAGGGCAATACTTAAATTTTATGAAAAAAATTGATTTACCCATGGTGTAACTAGTCAAAATCCAGAAAATCATCCAAAACTAACCATGAACCAACTTCCAATTTTGAGAATTTCATAATCTAAATCTTAGGGCTAAACCCCCCAATTTCCCACCCCAAATCATGGTTTAGATCTCCAGTTTAAGAAATGAATCAATAGAAAATATCAAATTTAGGATTAGAATCTTACCCCCGAGCTTAAACGAGGAAAATGCCTTTGAAATCACCTCAAATCGAACTCTAGAACTTGAAATATGAAAAATGAGGAATGTTTTCTAAAATCGGGGACTTAATTCATTGTTCTGGCCGGCCCTTCTTTGCGAACGTGAGCTAACTGTCACGATCGTGGTCCTGACCCGGCCCATGCATCTCGAACGCAACAAGGGCATAGCGATTGCGATGCCTAGGCTCGATCGGCCCAGACACCATTTCCCTTCACGAACGCAATAGCCCACCTGTGAATGCAAAGACCACCCATCCCCACCTATCATCGCGATCGTGACCACCCCTTCACAAACGCTATGAAGGGTGGTTGGCACCAGAACCCAGCAGCTCAGCCAAGATTAGAAACTTGGTTTCGACACTTGAAACTTATTCGGTACCCCTGGACACAAACCAAATATGCGTTTCAATCATAAAACACGTTACAAACCTGATCGCACACTCAAAATGCCCAAATGTGATTGTGTTGACCCACTATTGACCGTGGTCAATTCAACTTGTTGAACTTAAGAAATTATACACCAAGAGTCTGAAATGCACCCGAACCCCTCCGAATTCGAATCAACTATTTGACTAAGTCATACATCAGTTCCAGATTTAATGGAATCGACGAAACTACGACATGGACCATTTACCCCCGATGTTGACTTTGGTCAAACTTGCTCATTTTCTTAACTTAAGAACTTTCATATTTGTTAAATCTGATCCGATACTCACCCGATTGCCTCGCGAATCACGCCACCCATCCCCGCAAGTCCTAAATAGTATAGAGAAGCTACAAGAAGGGTATTTTGAGAATAAAATATCAAAAAGCTCAAAATGACCAGGTCGGTCGTTAGATCACTAGTCATTAGCTATAATATGAATATCAGTAAGTACGTATATTGTTATCTCCATAGAAATAGAGAGACAAATTCGCAAACATGTACAGAAAGGTGAAAAAGGATTTAACTTCTTTTAATTTCTTAATATGATGAAGTCACCATAATTATTTTTCGGTGCACTGAAACAAATGGATAATGCGATGAGCAACATGAGAGTTAATTTGAACTATATCTTTTTTTTACTTGAGTTAATGGTATAAAACACATCTAAACTATCACTTTTTCGTAAGTTTCTTACCTGAACTATTCATTATTTTCTTTACCTACCTAAACATCACTCTCATGTATTAAAACACATCTCGATAATGAGATGGTCAAATATTTGAAATCAACTGACAATATACGTGTTAGCTTTAAAAACCCCTATAAACATCTGTCCACATGGAGTGCCACTTGACATTCTTAACTTTATTTATCTAATCAAAATCACTAGTAAACATCTTAGTTAGATTAGGTGGAAAAAATTTGTCACGTCATCTTTGACACTTTTCTAAACTAAAATAGTGTGTACCAGACGCACCAACAATTATTGTTTTAATACAAAAGGAGTGATACTTTAAATAGATAAGGGAACAATAGATAGTTGAGATATGAAACTCGCGAAAAAGTGATAAATTAAGTGTGTTTTTTTATCATTAACTCTTTTTGTGTTTTCCTACTTTACCCTCTTAAGTAATTAAAAATGGTGTTTTCTGTGTTTTTATAAAAAAAATAAAGAGACTTGGGTGCATATTCTAAAAAATATTAGAATAAACTAAAAGCTACAAAAACAAATACGTTAGGGGTTCAAAATGCAAAGACCTTTGATTTTATAGAGGGAACAAATGTTTAATTTTCCCTCACATTTAGCTCTTTCGATATAAAATTAGAAATTTCAAATTTTTAAAAGATCAAAAGTTCAAAGTCTACAATCACCAAAGAAAAGAGAAATAAGAGAATAGATTCCCATTGTGAAATTTACTATGAGAATAGGAGGAGGAAACTATCAACAATAGCTTGAGATGGTATGACACATGCTACCAACCTTACAAAAATGTAAGTCCATATTAGAGGTTTACCTTGGATTGCCTTAACGAAGAAGGGATATATTTGACCCACTTAGGTAACGTCGACAATATACATTGAAAGTTTAACAAAACTAAAATTAATCCTTTTTCATTGTAAAGGTGTAAATTTTTGCCTTTTCGTCTTTTTATATTGCCTAAAAGAAAAAAAAAGTGAATAGGTTTAATCACGCCTAAAACTATTACACTTTCATGAGTTTCATACCTCAACTATTCATTATTTACCCATCTAAATTATCACACCCTATATACTAAAAACATACCTCGTTGCTTATCTACATGTGCATTTAAACGACGCCAAAAAAAAGTGCTAAGTAGCACTGCACATGACTACTTATTTTCACCTAAAGAGAAACAAAATTGATTTAAAACTTAAGGGGGAAGAAGGACTTTGTTGTTGAGATTTTAAAGCATCTATTTGAGGTCATGAGGTGGATAGTTTGTAAGATTAGTGTCATCTTCGGTGACATTTAATATGGCCCACATATTATGATAACAAATTATTTATCTTGTCTTTCAAGTAAATAATATATGACCGAAAATATCATTAAGTTATGCATTTTCGGAAGTTTCTTTGATGGGAGGAAACCTTTTATTAGGAGTCCTTAGGGAAACCATGTTTTATGAAGTAGTCTTTGTTGGATATTGCATCAGGAGAGGTAGCTTCTGCTTTGAACCTTCCCTAGTTAAATACCACCGGACTTACTTACTGCGCGGTGAACGTGATGTCTTGAACCGTCAGTGTTTAGTGTAAGCCAAGACAATGATACCAACACAATAACTCTCCTTATTCGTTTCCATTCTTATGATTTTGTCCGTTGTGGCCGTGGACACACTTGGATTCTTAAGTGCGTTCATTTGAGGCGGCTTGTCCTCGCACTTAAATAGGTGATCTCCTACAAGGTATCCTGCTATACCCCACTTCACGAGTGTTAAGAATCATTAAAAGTTTCCCCAACCTTAACCTCAACCATTTGAGGATCATTTAAAGGTTTCGAAGCTTAACCTTTACCCACCATGCAGGTAGCACTTTAATGTCTATCGTGGGAACAGCTTTGGATTCATGTTTCTCTACGAAAATCATCATCCGAGGTACTCTTGCTTCTATCGAAGAGCTCAACTAAACCTTTTGCAGCTTAGTTTTCCCATTGAACCAAAATCTTGGGATCTCCAATCAGTATGGTTGGGTTACCACCTCAATGGTTCGTATTGTTTGGGTTTTAAGCTCATTCCCCTAGACAGGCAGAACACTTGATCTCCGGGTAGTCCCTTAGTTAGTAATCAAGAAAGTGACACCCGTGATGATCAACTGCCATACGGTCTTATGTCTCCGACAGATCCTGACAGATATGTCCAGACTCCGTCATCCGTGTCATTCTTGAAGCTGACCGGCTAGCCACAGTGTATAACTGCTGAAGGCATGGGTTTCTCCCAATAAGGAACGTCATCTAAGGAGTCGTGAAGTTACTCAACTTCTTTCATGCTTTGTATAAAGCGATAAACTCTGATTCCATCATGAATCGGCCGATGCAAGTTTGCTTAGAGGTTTTTTCAAGACCCACCATACACATTTACTTGTGGCTTTGGTGTTCTTCACATCTGATGTACAGTTTGCATCACTGTGTTCTCCCAGAACCGCAGGACATCCAGAATACCATAATCCATAGATAAGCGAATATTTCAGATATCGTCATATCCGGCTTAATGCCTTCTATCGATTATTTCCAGAATCACGAGTGAACCTTAGTTCAACTGATCTTGTTTGTAGGCCGATACCAGGTCGGTTGTAGTGTGTACAATACATTGAACTACACGTGACATGTGCATATCGCTCCTTGTCTATGGGTGCATATCGCTCCTTGTCTATGGGTGCACCATGATTCCAATCAGTTCTATGATTCATATCTATTGGTGGCTTCAACGAGACTGTCAATTATCTCACAACTGAGTTTGAAGTTAGACCAGTCCGTTAGATGTCTTAGAAAACCAATTCCTAAGATGTCATTTGTGATACCTATATCTTTTGTTTCAATATAATTTTCACTCTCAGACTGTTGGTTTTCCAACTGTTGGATTTCTAACTTCAGAGTCAATGTTTCTGTGGTCAGATTCATTGTTTCTGTTTTATCTGAAACTTTCAAGACCAAAATGAAAGTTCAGGAAGAAGCCCAACAGTCCAGCAAACCAACTATGATCCTCTTCTTCCAACTCTTTTGGTTAGGAAGGCTGTTTCAACAACCATGCCACGCAAGACTGCAATGGCCTTGGACGTTAAGCTACAAAAAGGGGAGCACATATTTAAGTAGCCGAGGCCTTATACTCGTAAGTAGATCCATCTACTTTGTACTCACTTTTGAGTATCCACTTTTACAACCCAAAGGTTCTTTTCCCGGAGGAAGATCAACCATTACGTAAGTATGGTTCTATATGATGGAATCTATTTCTCTCTTTGTAGCTTCTTTCCAAAGCAGCGCTTCTGGAGATGACAATTATTTGTTAATTGTCCATGGTTCATTCTCAACCATACAAGCTAGAAGGACTGGAATAAGTCTTTGTCCCCTTCTTTGCTCCGTCTCGGTTCAACGTCTAGAATCCTTGAGTTCTGCAGATCTGGAATATTAAGTTTCGGATAGTCAGCAACTTTCGAGTCCTGTAGGTACGGAACATCTAGTTCCGGACAGTCAGGCCCTCGCGGGTTCTTGTTAAACTTGAGCAATTACTTCTTTTTCCTTTTCAAGGAAAGTTATCTTCAAAGAATTCAGAATTCTTTGACACCAAGAGGCGATAAGCGCTACTTTTATTTGCAGATCCAGTAGATATGCAATCTACAGTCTTAGGTCCAACTTGACCTGTTTTGGTATTCCAACTTTTACCAAGTCACCCCACATCATAACATTTGTATGTGAGATCATTTCCACGTTTCACACGGAGAGTTATCCTTATCCTTATGCGTAGTTCTGTTGAGAATCGCATTAGAGGTAAGGATCGTCTTGCCCCACATAATTTGGGCGTACGGCTTTGCGCTTGGCTAACACCGTTGGACTGAGGTGAGTAATGAACAGTCATTTAATGAACGATGCTTCACATTCCCCCACTCTATCACTACGAATTCCTCAATCCGTAGGCTTAGTTGATTTTCAACTTCATCTTTGTAGCGCTTATCCGCTTCAACAACTTCATCTTTGCTTTTTGACAAACAAAGGATACAATATGTTGTACCATCATCAATGAAGGTCACAACGTACTTGTCTCCCCCCTCTATTTTGTATAAACTTCAAATCACCCAAGTTGGTGTGACTAAGTTCTAGAGGAGCTGTGCTTCTTTCGCTATTCCTTTTACGGAACTTGGAAAGGTGATTTTGCCTCTTCGCCTACCTCACATTCATTTTGAGGGTTTATGTCGATAGAAGGCAATAATCTCAACATCGTTAGCTTTTGAATGATTTTCTATTTAATGTGTCCTAATCTATGATGGCATAGATGCACGGATTACAAATATATCATTAATTTGGCTACAGACATACTATACCATTCTTAGTTATTATAGACCTGTTGGACTAGTCTCAAACCAGCTTGACCAACAGCGTCCCTTAAACCAAGTTTGGGACGTGTATCACCTCATCCGAGAGTGATCACATTCCCTGAAGTCCCATTGAGGACAACCTCTCCAACCCCTTCTACTTTAGAGGTGGCGTTGCTTCACATGAACAACCTATTGCTCGTGGTTAGGGCGTAATCGGATAATATTTGATTTGGATACTCTGGCCCACTCTAGTTGCTTTGGCAGACTGAGTGTCCAATTTATTTTCTGCCTTTCTTTAGGCCTTCAGATCATTTAAGACCTTGAAACTCTGGCCCACCTTACTAGGTGTCCATTACTTTTCCTATGAAATGAATTCTGGTCCCACTCCAGTCGCCCGTAGGCTTTGTATGACTGAGTGTCTAATATCATCATATCAAAGGAATTTTTGGCCCACTCCAGTCGCCCGAAGGCTTTGTATGACTGAGCGTCCAATATCATCATATCAAAGGAATTTTGGCCTACTCTAGTCGCCCGGAGGCTTTGTATGACTGAGTGTCCAATATCATCCTATGAAGGATCTTCTGCCAAATAGTGTGACAGGATCAACGTCTTTAGCTTTTAGACTTCTTCCGTTATGATTAGTGCCCAGACAATTCTTGGCGCTTACTTAAGAGTGGTAACAATTTTCGCACAGTTAGTGGATCTTTCTCCCTCGTATGTGCGAACATACTTTACACACTTTTAATAATTACACTTAAAAGAACGAATCTTTTTAAGTCGTTTACAAAATCCAATCGTTAAACGGGAAGGAAGATGAGATTAAACTTCTGATTTTAAAGCGTAAGGAATATAAATTATTTCGTGAAAATATTTTCATATTCCTCTTTACTTTAAGCCCTCTTTAATCAGACACCATTTAATCTTATTCTTGACAAGGAAGAGAAATTAGTTATCCCAAATTCGAATTGTGGCTCACTTCAGTCACTTCATCGGACTGAGTGTCTATTTCCTCCTTACCATAATTCAGATCCTTTGTCTGTGACATATATAGGTCTTCTGCTACAAGATAGAACCACATCTTCAACATTCTCCTTTTGTCCCAGTTGACATCCTCAGCCTCTCGTGAGTACTTGTTCCCACCATGAACATGTTGACCTTCAACAACATCATCATCACTCTCTTCTACCAGAAAACCACAGCCATATCCAGATTTGGTCACACAACTTTTGACCGACATCTTTCAAACACTAATACATTGTCTTATGTGTGGGCCAAATAATCTCTTTCAAGAGGGGTTGTTGGAAATTTACCTTTGGTGGGGAGGTGCGTCCACCCATATTTAATGAATTAAACATTAGTGTTTCGCATATTGGAGGCTTTGTCTCTTCACACGTGCATAATCTACTAAGTGAGTAGATGACCGTAGGGCCAAGAATCGTCAAATTTCGTTGAGAAATGAAAGAGATATTGGTCCACGAAGTAAGGTATTTGAGGCATGGAAATATGGTGTGGGACAAATCTACCACATCGGTGGAAAAAGGAAGAATTGCTCTCTTTATAAGTTTCTAAATTGGCTAAGGGTTTGAGACCCCAAGGGGTATCACATATGTTTAAAGGAGGGAGGACCTAAATGTGCTTGGGTTCAAGGCTAAGCCCACACGCGCGCCGCCACTGCCCACCCGTCCGGTCCGGTCCGGGTCTCGGGTCACGGGTCGTGGGACTTTATGATATTATCTATTTGGACCCCCAAATTACTTAATATTTACAGTTTGGTCCCTGGAGTTTCTGGAAAGGTGAATTTGACAACAACGGAAGGCAGAAAGTTTCTGCCTACCGTTTGGACTGATTTTTGGAGCATTAACCAGCCATTACTTGGCTGATTAACTCCTTCATAATCAGCCCTCCTTCAATGGCCATAAACTGCCTCACTAATGGCCATTAACTGCCCTCTCTAATGCCATTAACAACCTTGTTTTTTGCAGTTGAGGAGTCCCTCCCTCATGCTATATATTGATGCCTTTTGGCTCAATTGTGGAACACGAAAAATACATAAAGTATACAGAATCAAAAGAGACAGAAATATATACACAGAGACAAACAGAAGAGTAAAACACTGTCCAAAATGTTGGGACGAAAACAAAAAACTCTTCCTTCCTTTTTCATTTCTTCAGCAAGGCGTTTCGTGTTTGTTTTCTTCGTCAGGCTCAACCTATTTGCTTTGTAGTGTTGAGATTAAAGTGTTATTTTATCTTGGGAGACTATTGCCCATTAACGTAAAAGCATAATATACGGGGAGATCTTGTCTTAAGGACAGAGTGCGATCACTCGACTCAGCACACAGTTGTAACCATCTAGATTTAGTGTTTCTTGATTTCAGGTTATCAAGATTCAAGACTCAAAAACTTTGCGGCAGTTCTGAAGATTGGCTATTTGTTTATCCGTTAGAACACTTGTAATATTTATTTACTTTCTGTACTGCTTTACCAATATCCAGCAGTCTTTAGGGTTAAAGTATTTGTCTAAGAGTCCTTAGCCTAACTGTAAATATGTCTGTGACTCCATCAGTCCAGTATACTCTTTGTCATAAGCATAGATTAAAAGACTCTAGATTTTCACTATCATTTTCAACAGTACAAGTCGGCGCTAGATCAAACGTGATTCTCTATGACACTTAACAACTAAGGCTGAAGGTAAGTTTCTACTTTAATATTCCTCTGCGTTTAAACACAACATGTGCAACAAATCCGAGAATCCTATGTCAATAGAATGTATTGAGGACTGGTCAATTATAAATTTTGTAAATTACCTTATGAATTCTGTGATCGAATTTCATATGCTTGTCAATATTCAACCTTGGTTTATTCAAGTTCTCTACTAATTACATGTCCCTAACTAGAACTTTTAATGTGAACCAGTGCTAAAACTATGGACTTGTGTGAAATTCAATATCTGTTTTATATGTGATTACTTCTTAATTCCTATATCGGTTTAAAGTAAATAAAATGGATTAATTTTTTACCTAGCAAAAGATCTAGAATTAATATCCAGGTTTACCGGTACCGTTAGGTGCGTGCTAATTTATTTCCTTTTCTCTTGTTGTCTGGTTCCATAGAACATTATAGTAATTATGTAATGATCAAATAATTGTTGCAAAGGGTAAAAGACAACAGGTTGTAGTGTTGAATATTTCAGATTCTTGGCGACTTATTCAATTGCTTAATTATATTTTAGACATGATGAAAATATGTGTCTAGTTAAGTACTTGAAAAACCATGTTACTTCCAGCCATATATAATTGTTTATAAATAGTTCTGCTCCTATTCAAAAATTGTCTTATATTATTCTCATTGACCTTCTGTTTTGGGCCTACAACGCATTCTGCTTATATACTCCTGCATGCCCATTTTTAATAATCAACATTTAGTTTAAAGTTGATTTTATGAGATGTGGTTTTTGAGTATTCTTTGTATCTTGTGCTTAGGACTAGCCACAACATCTTGAGTACTTGATATAAAGAAATTAAGTTATTTAATCGCATAAAGTTTAATAATTAAAAATTATAACATCTATTTAGTCTAATTATTTCATTAAAATGGTAGCTCGGCCCCACAGGGAGGTAACTATTTTGGTGAGATTAATTGGAACGGGATAGTAAATCTTTAGTTTGAAAGTTGTCCTAGGCCCACAGTACGGGTTGTGTTCCAATTTTATTTTGGTTTATTAATCTAATAAAGTTAAGTAAATTATATGCATAAGTTGCAATCTCTGCCCACAAGAAGGTTTAGAATTTACTTAGAATCGGTATTTACGCGATTCACTTTTGATGATTTGTACTTCATAGATTATGTGTGCATAATTGTTTTGCAGTTTATACAGCTTTTCCTACTGCTATCTTTAACGAGAATGCTCGAATTTCGATGTTGTATGGTGATAACTTTACTGAATGGAAGGAGAAAGTCTTTCTCACTTTAGGGTGCTCGGACTTGGATCTGGCCCTCTGTGTGGAAGAATCACCTAAACCCACGGAATCAAGTATGCCAGAGGATAAGGCTTATTATGAGAGGTAGGAACGATCCAATCGCTTGAGCTTGATACTCATAAAGGCTCATATAAGCCAAAGCATTAGGGGTTCCACCCGGATAGCAATAAGGTCAAAGCTTACATGAAGAACAATTTGTAAGCTCTGACAAGGCGCTGGTGAGTACCCTTGTGAAGAGACTTTCAAGTATTACCTTTGATAGAAGTCGCACAGTGCGCGAGCACATTATGGTGATGAGAGACATTGTTGCTAAACTCAAGTCCCTTGAGGTTGATATGGCTGCATCATTTCTTGTGCATTTTATTCTCAACTCTCTTCCTGTGAAATATGGTATGTTCAAGATATCTTACAACACACATAAAGATAAATGGTCAATTAATGAACTCCTGACCATGTGTGTTCAAGAAGGGGAGAGGTTGAAGCATGAGATACCTGAAAGTGCTAATTTGGTGACTCATGATAAAAGAAATGCGAAGAAGGGAAAAAGTGTTTCCATGAAGAAGAAATGCATTATTAATAAAAATACTTGTCGTTTCTACAGAAACAAGGGACACTAAAAGAAAGATTGTCTGAAATACAAGAAATGGCTTGAGAAGAAAGATAATTTTATATTTGTATGTTATGAATCTAATTTTACTAAAGTTTCTGATAATACATGGTGGATCGATTACGGTTTCACAACTCATATTGCCAAAATCATGCAGGATTTCTAACTCTAAGGAAACCGATGGAAAGTGAACAAAATGTTTATTCTGGCAATGGGATGCCATCATATGTGGAAGGCGTGGGGACTTATAGGCTCATTTTGAAGGATGATTTTCAATTAGATTTAGAAAAAACTTTTTATGTTTCATTGTATTCTAGAAATTTAATTTCTCTTTCAAGACTATCAGTTGATGGTTATGATTTCAATTTTCATTATTCTTCAGTGAAACTTTTGAAAAATAATAAAGTTATTGGTTTTGGAAATTTGGATGGAAGATTATTTAAATTTGAGCTAGACCCCATGATTGAATGCAATGTTTTAACTCTGCATAATAAAGAAATTGGCACTAAGCGATGTATTATCATGAGCACTCATCAAATCTTTGGCACAAGATATTGGGACATATCTCTATTGAAAGAATAAAAAAAATGGTTAATGAAGGAGTTCTGAGAGCTCTTGATTTTTCTGACTTCAGAACTTGTGTGGACTGCATAACGGGTAAGCAGACCAACAAACCCACTAAAGGTGCCAAAAGGAGTTCTCAATTGCTTGAGATCATACATACAGATATTTGTGGGCATTTTCCTACCCCTTGCTTGAATGGTGAGAGATATTTTATCTATTTTACTGATGACCATTCGAGATACATGTATCTCTATTTTCTCTTTAACAAATCAGAAGCACTTGATGCTTTTAAAGTTTACAAAACAGAAGCAGAGAAACAAACAGGAGCTCAGATCAAAATTTTAAGGTCTGACATGAGTGGAGAATATTATGATAGCTACACAAATAAGGGACAAGTTAAAAGTCCATTTGCTGAGTTTCTCAAAAGTGAATGTATAATTGCTCAATATACCATATCAGGGACACCACAACAAAATGGTGTGACAGAAAGAAGGAACAAGACATTAATGAACATAGTAAGAAGCATGATTAGTAGATCAAGCTTACCTTTATGTGAAGCCTTAAAAACTGTTGTGTATATTTTAAATAAGGTTCTATCCAAAGTTGTCCCAAAAGACGCCTTTTGAATTATAAAACCCATCAAAATGTAAATACTAAATACACCATCCATCACCGCAAGTCCTGATTACTATATATCATTTTTACTCTTGTTCGTTCTTTATCCGGAAGATGATAAAAAAAACATGTATGAAAGCTATAATTGTAAACCACGATCGAATCTATGGAAGCATTGGTTTATACATTCCGTCCTCATAAAAGAATTTGACGAAAGCTGGCACCCTTGGTGCGTGATAGCTACGTAATATCCATAGTTTCATCCTTTTTAAAGATATCAATGACCAAAATGGAATTAATTGTTCTATTACGGATCAATCAATATTAATGCTTTATTACATTTTCCTTTATGAAAATTAATCATAGACCTTACATATTGGAATTCTATATCATAGATATTGGCCCAGCGTTATCGAGAAAAGGTTTTGTTTCCTTAGTCTTTCTTGTGCACTTTTTTAGTCTACTTAGTCTATCTGAGTGGGCTTGGTTGGCAGGATCAGGGTCTTTCACATTCTTATCTAAAAAAGAGTAAGAGGGTGATTCCCTCAATTGTGGCATCGCCTTCATCATCCCTTGAACAGGTTGATGAGCTTTTGGACAATTCAAAATTATATTTGGAGAATAAAATGTCAAAAACTCAAAACGACCATGGGTAGTTAGATCACTAGTTATTAGCTATAATATGAATATCAGTAAGTACGTATACTGTTATCTTCATAGAAATAGAGAGACAAATTTGCAAACTTGTATGGAAAGTTGAAAAGGAATTAACTTCTTTTAATTTCTTAATAAGATGAAGTCACCACAATTATTTTTCGGTGCACTGAAACAAATGGATAATGCGATGAGCAACATGAGAGTTAATTTGACCTCTATCTTTTCTTTTTTTATTTTATTAATGGTTAAAAACACACCTAAATTATTATTTTTCGCGAGTTTCTTACCTCAACTATCCATTATTTTCTTTACCTATCTAAACTATCACTCTAATATATTAAAACATATCTCGATGCTAAGATGGTCAAATATTTAAAATCAACTGACAACAGATGCGTGATGTTTAAAACCCCCTATAAACATCGGTCCACATGGAGTGCCACTTGACACTTCACTTTATTTATCTAATCAAAATCACTAGTACACGTCTTAGCTAGACTAGGTGGAAAAGATTAGCCACGTCAACTTGACACTTTTCTAAACTAAAATAGTGTATACAGACGGATCAACAACTATTGTTTTAATACAAAAGAGTGATAATTTAGATAAATAAAGAAAATAATGGATAGTTGAAGTATGAAACTCGCGAAAAAGTAATAAATTAAGTATTTTTTATCATTAGCTTTTTTTGTATTTTCCTACTTTACCCTCTTAAGTAATTAAAATGGATTTTTCTGTGTTTTTATAGAAAAAAAACATAAAGAGACTTGGGTGCATATTCTAAAAAATAATAGAAGAAACTAAAAGCTACAAAAAAATACGTTAGGGGTGCAGAATGCAAAGAACTTTGATTTTATAGAGGGACAAAATGTTTAATCTTCCATCACATTTAGCTCTTAGAAATTTCAAATTTTCAAAAAAATCAAATGTTCAAAGTCTGCAATCACCAAAGAAATAGAAATAAGAGAATACATTCCCATTGTGAAATTTACTATGAGAATAAGAGGAGGAAATTATTAACAATAGCTTGAGGTGGTATGACACATATTATCAACCTTACAAAAGTGTAAGTCCACATTCGAGATTTACTTTGAATATCCTTAACTAAGAATGGATATATTTAATCCACTTAGATAACGTCGATAATATATACTAAAAGTTTAAGAAAACTAAAATTAATCCTTTTTTATTGTAAGGAGGAAATTTTGTGCCTTTTCGCCTTTTCATATTGCCTAAAAGAAAGAAAAAAAGTGAATAAATTAAATCACGCCTAAAACTATTACACTTTCCCGAGTTTCATGTCTAAAGAATTCATTATTTACAATTCTTATCTACATGTACATTCAATACACGCCAAAAAAAAAAGTGCCAAGTAGCGCTGCACATGACTACTTATTTTCACCTAAAGAGAAACAAAATTAATTACGTAACTGGTTAAAACTTAAGGGGGTAAACGACTTTGTTGTTGAAATTTTAAAGCATCTATTTGAGGTGGATAGTTCACATATGAGAGCGTGGATGTTGGATTCAAAATCTGTGTATTGTTTTAGAGTTGTTGTCGAGTTTAGGTCAGGGATTTAGCTACAGATTTGAAGAGTTTTGGGAGGTTGAAGAGTCGAGCAACCATTGTTGGTCGTCAAAGCTTTTCGGGTCTATCCGAATTTAAAATTTTTACTTGAAAATCAAAAGGATGTTGTCTAAATCTACACAAAACTGATTTGTGAGTCTTAAAAGTAGGAGTTTGGGTTCCTTTGCAACTTATTTGAATTTGGCTGGTCGAAAAAATTCCGAAGCCGATTTTTTGAAGAAGGACGACCAGAGTTTCGAGATTTTGTCAGTAATGATTTACATTTCTTTATGTGTTTTGTTCTTATGGCTTATGATTATTAAATTCACCTTCATTATCAAGAAGGTTTGATGGAGAAATGACGAAGAGGAAATGGGAAGAAAATCTAAAAATTGAAAAAGAAGAAAGGAGAGGAAGACAAAGAGTGTGTTTGGAGTAGCTTATTCCAAGTGTTTTTTGGTTTTTAAGTTTTTTATTTTTGTGGTGTTTGAAAAAGATAAAAGTAAACACTTATTTTTAGATAAAAAAATATAAAATTCAAAAATTGAGTATTTTCATTTTATTATAACTTTTAGCTTATCATTCACCTTTTAAAAGTTAATTCAAACACCTTCAAGATAAAAGTAAGCACAAATTTTTGCCTCTCTTTTTCTAGCGGCTCTCTCTCTCTATTTCTCTCTTATCTTCTCTTCACCAAGCGATGCTGCCACAAGCCTCTCCTCGCCGGAAAGTCATCTGCGGCAACACTGCAACCACATCACTAAACAACCTCTTCATTGCTCTCCCTTCTCGCCGCTCTCCGTCGGAGCACCGCCACCTCACTGCTTCATAACCACCAAGAACCCCGAGCAAACTCCGGTAGAAATACCACCACCACTAACACCACGACCAGAGCACCTCCTTCTATCTCCCTTTGCCGCTCCACCATAACACCGACACTGCCCCTCTGTGTTCTTGTTCGCCACTGCTAGATCTGGCCTGAAGTGACTTCGTCGGCCGATACTTCTGTATTTATTTGTAAATGTTTTGCTATTTTTAGGTACCTGACTTTTTGGTAAAAATTCCGGTGAACGGTACCTCCGGTGAACATTGATTTTTGTCGGTAAACAGGTTCGATTAAACTGGAGTTAGTACCTCCGATTTTTCGTATCTATTTTTTTGTCCTTATCCTTGTTAAATTTTGCCTCTTCACTGTATTGATCTGTGACTTTACTTCTTGCAAGCATTCTTGGCGTAGTAATTCTACTTGCCTTTAGATTTTTGTTAACTTGTGTTTTCGCTTTAATCCCTTCCTGTTTTAGGGTAAACATTTGAGTAGTTTATTATTTTATATTTACTTTAGTGGCTTTGGTAACTGATAGTAGACTAGGGTCATGTTTTCGGTCGGGGACGGGGCGAGGGTTAAAGGGGGTAAGTGGGGTAAGGTAGATGGTAGGCTGAGAATAGGGTCTTGGAAAATTCGGACCTTAACGGGAAAGTCCATAGAGCTAGTTAAGATTCTTAAGAAGAGAATGATTAATATAGACTGTGTCCAGGAGACCAAATGGGTAGGACCTAAGGCTAAGGATGTGGACGAGTATAAGTTATGGTTCTCATGTAGGTCGAGGTATAGGAATGGGGTAGACATTTTAGTAGATAGCGATCTAAGGGATCAGGTGATATAGGTTATGAGGGTCAATGACAGGATGATGGCGATTAAGTTAGTAGTTGAAGGGCTAACTATGAACATTATTAGTGCTTACGTGCCTCAAGCGGGCTTGGACGAGGAGGAGAAAAGGCACTTTTGGGAGGATTTGGACGAGGTGGTGGGTGGTATACCACCCACCAAGAAGTTATTTGTAGGAGGAGACTTTAATGGACATATTACTGAGAAGTTATTTGTATGAGGGGACTTTAATGGACATATTGGGTCACTTTCGGGGGTTATGACGACGTGCATGAAGACTTTGGGTTCGGGGATAGAAACGGGAGAGACGTCTCACTTTTGGAATTCGCTAGAGCTTGTGGGATGGTGATAGCCAATTCGAGGTTCCTGAAGAAGGAGGAACACTTGGTGACTTTCTGTAGTTCGGTGGCTAAGACTCAGATAGATTTTTTACTCATTCGGAAGGTTGACAAAGGTCTTTGTAAAGACTGCAAGGTTATTCCGAGGGATGATCTTATGACCCGACATAAGCTTCTGGTGATGGATTTGAAGATCAAGATGGAGAAGGAGGTGAGGGTTGCGGATGACAGGTTAAGAAACAAATGGGGGGTTTTTGACCATGGCCAAGGGGACTTGGGGGAGTAGTGGGGATGCGAACGGTATGGGACAAGACGACTAGTTGCATTCGAGAGGTAGCTAGCGAAGTTCTTGGGGTCTCGAGTGGTAGATGTGGTAGGCATTGAGGGGACTGGTGGTGGAATGGTAAAGTTCAAGAGAAGGTGGAAGCGAAGAAAGTGACATATGCGAAATTGGTAAAAGCAATGATGAGGTAGAGAAGTGGAGGAATATGGTACTATATAAGATGGCAAGGAATGAGGCAAAGCTTGTTGTTACGGTGGCAAAAACGATGGCTTTTGAACGTATGTATGTGGAAAGCGGGGATAGGAAGTTGTACAGACTAGCCAAGGTGAAGGAAAAGAGGGCCCGTGACTTGGATCAATGTATCAAGGACGAGGACGACAAAGTACTGGTGGAGGACGCACATATTAGGCGGAGGTGGCAGTCTTACTTCTACAAACTCTTAAACGAAGAAAGAGATAGAGACATTGTGCTGGTAGACCTGGAGCAATCTGGTAGGTACCGGGATTTTGGGTATTGTAGAAGCATTAAAGTAGAGGGAATTAAATGTGTTATTAGCAGGATGCCCAGGGGACGAGCGACCGGGCCGGATGTGATCCCAATCGAATTTTGGAAGAGAGTAGACAGGGCAGGTTTGTAGTGGCTGACTGAATTACTGAACGTCATTTTTAAGATGGCGAGAATGCCTGAAGAATGGAGGTGGAGTACAATGATCTCTCTGTACAAGAACAAAGGTGATATCCAGAGTTGTAACAACTATAGGGGTATCAAGCTGCTAAGCCACACTATGAAAGTGTGGGAGAGGGTCGTGGAGACGAGAGTGAGAAAAGACGTGTCTATTTTCGAGAATGAGTTTGAATTCATGCCGGGGCGTTCGACCACAGAAGTCAATCATATTATTAGGAGGTTGGTGGAGCAGTATAGGAAGAGGAAGATATACTTACATATGATTTTCATCGACCTCGAGAAGGCATACGACAAAGTCCCTAGGGAGGTTCTATGGATATGTTTGGAGGTTTGAGGTGTACTTGTGGCGTACACTAGGGCGATCAAGGATATGTATGATGGAGCCAAGACTAGGGTACGTACAGTAGGATGAGACTCGGAGTACTTCCTAGTGATTATGGGGCTGCACCAGAGATCAACTCTTAACCCATTCCTATTTGCCTTGGTAATGGATGAACTGACGTGACAAATCCAAAGAGAGGTGCCATGGTGTATGTTATTCGCAGACGACATAGTCCTGATTGATGAGACTCGCAACGGAGTGAATGCTAATCTAGAGGTTTGGAGACAGACTCTGAAATCTAAAAGATTCAGGCTGAGTAGGACCAAGACAGAATACTTGGAGTGCAAATTCAGTAACGGGAGAGACCCTAAGACAGGCGTGGAGGTGAGGCTTGGTACTCAGGTCATTCCAAATAAAGAAAGCTTCAAGTACCTCGGGTCTATTATCCAAGGGAATGGTGAGATTGATGACGATGTCACGCATCGTATTGGGACAGGCTGGTTGAAATGGAGGCTCACATATGGAGTCTTGTGCGACAAAAAAGTGCCGCTAAAACATAAAAGCAAGTTCTATAGGACGGTGGTTAGATCGACTATGTTATATGGGGCGGAGTGTTGGCCAGTCAAGACTGCGCACATCCAAAATATTAAAGTTGTAGAGATGATGATGCTGAAATGGATGTGCAGGCATACAAGGAGGGATATGATTAGAAATGATGATATCCAGGACAGAGTGAGAGTGGCCTCGGTGGAGGATAAGATGCGGGAAGCGAGGATGAGATGGTTTGGGCATGTGCAGAGGAGAGACACAAATGCCAAGTACGGAGGTGTGAGAGGTTGGCTATGGACTGGTTCAGGAGGGGTAGAGGTAGGCCAAAGAAGTATTGGGGAGAGGTGATTATACGGGATATGGCGCAGGTGCAACTTACTAAGAACATGACCTTAGATAGGGGGTTGTGGAGGACACATATTAGGGTAGAATGGTAGTAGGTAGTCGAGCGTTGTCTTACTCACGTTTGCAAATTGGTAGGGGTAGTGTTTTTATTGTAGGTCTGCTTAGCCTATCATACAAATAGGCACAATATTGCTTTATAGTCACCTGTAGTTGATATGTGTCCTTTGGTATACATTGTTTAGCTTAATAACCTCCGCTAGTTAATGCATACTTTTTCGGAATGCGCTATCATGACTTATTCGCTTTTGATACCAACGATTTTTAAACTGCTTTAAATTTTTCCTAACCGTTGCTCTTACTTGCTTTACTCTTGCTTTGGTTTTTCTTTGCTTGTGCTTATGCTCTATCTTGAGTTGAGGGTCTCTCGGAAACAACTACTCTACCTATCAAGGTAGAAGTAAGGTCTGCGTATACTCTACCCTCCCCACACTCCACGTTGTGGAATCTCACTAGTATGTTGTTGTTGTTAAGAAAAAGAAGAAAATATCTTCTTTATATATTGGTCCGCTCAAACCTTAGGTAATTTCATTTTCATGTTTTAAACCCCACACACCTATTATCGAGTAATTTTAAATATTTAACTACTTAGCAATAAAGTGTATTTTTTAATATAAAAAGTGTAATTGAAATATGCTAACACATGAATATAATAATTTTAATCGAGTAATTTTAAATATTTAATTAACTCAGCAATAAAGTGTATTTTTTAATATAGAAAGTGTAATTGAAATATGCTAACACATGAATATAATAATTTAAATGTGCATTAACCTATTCACTCGAGGAAAAAAGAAAGAAAAAGAAAATGTGGTGAAAGAGTTAAAGATTTGGAGGGCCTTTTGCCCAAATATTGTGAAGCAAGATGTCGTCAAAGTCCATTGGGCGAAGGGAAGGAACACGCCGGTCCTCCAATTCTTCCAGCTCGGCCTTAGATTCCGACCCAGTCAAAAGCTGTCGCCCTCATCAACGGTCGAGGAAGGTGACGGAGGAACAAATTAACGACTACTTGGCCAAGAAAGCTCAGAGAAAGGTAAATCCTCATTTTCTCTAACAGTTAATGGTCCAAACGCACTTGAACTATTACTTTTTCGCAAGTTTTACATCTCAACTATCAGCTGTTCCTTGAACTATCACGGTGTATATATTAAATTAGGCCAACTGATCACCATCTATATATTAAAAAAACACATTTCGAAACTGATTAGGCCAACTATCACGTTCCTTTTTCTGCATGAACTATTCAGTTAGGTTTTCAGGTAGGAAAAGGGAACAACTCGATAGTTGGGGTGTGAAACTCATGTAAAAGTAATAATTCAGATTTTTTTGACCATCATCTCTTTGTTTAATTTTCCTTTTATTTTCTTGTGGTTTCTCTTGATATGTAATATATATCCAATCATTCAGGCAAGTAAAGTGGCAAAAAAGTTGAAGTCTCAAACAGTTTCTGGATATTCGAATGATTCAAATCCTTTCGGTGATTCTAGTCTCAATGAAAAGTGAGTTCAGTTAAGCATTGTTTTGTATGCCATTCTATAGTTGTTGTCTGTGAGGTGCTCTGATTCAATTAAGTAGAAGAGCTGGCAGAATCTGTTAAAAAGTTGTTAGAGGTAGTTATGCAGTTAGTTAGCTACTGTGCCATTTGTTCGTGAGTTCTTCTTGTTGCATCATGCTCTTTCTAGAAATTATTCAGATAACAAGTCCAATGATTGACATTTGGTGCTGTATCCTCAAAAAATTACTTTCATTTTGTAGAAAGTTACTAGTATATATTTGCATCTTGATCCTCCATTTGAAATATCTTTTTTGCTTCGGTTCATAAGGAGATTTGTTTCTTATAAGGTGGGTTCATAAGGGAATCTTCGAGCTAAGATTTATTGGTAATTGATATTGGAGGACTACAGTACCGTAACACGAGCTATGTTCACCACGAATAAAAGTTACACTCCGTCGCAAAGAAAGGACGACGTTGTATACCATTTTTGGACGTTCATCATGCAGCACATTCAATTAGATTGAAAAATTTTAGGGTACTTTTTGTAACTGAAAATCTTGACTAGAAAAAGCTACACAATATATTGGAGATTACATATTTACTTGCCTGAGTTATGCCTAATCATCAAATATTACATGAAGCACTGAAAAGATCACACTTTTTGTTGAAAGCGTCACATTTTTTTAAAACGAACCATTTATGATGTCACAAAAACCATATTTTAAGTGTCCTATGATCTTTTTACTGTCCTAGAAAAACACATCCAATAAATAAGAAATGTAGTGTGGTTTATTTTGTTTTGGGTAACTTCAGTTCAGTATTTGTTAGCTTTCGAGACAATTTACGTTTTGGCTTATTTTTAATAGATGTACTGTTTGACATGCAGGTTCGTGTGGCGAAAGAAGATTGAACGTGATGTTTCCCATGGTGTGCCTCTTGAAACATTTTCAATTAAATCAGAGAAGAAGAGGCAAAGAGAAAGAATGGTATTTGGCGGTCATATATTTTTCTTATGTTTCAATACCGCATTCTTTATGAATTTCTCAAGTATATTTTCTTAACCCTGAGATACTCTCATGCTTGAATGATACTGTTAACTTGCATCTTATGGAGAGTAATTGTGCTTTATCAATCACGACGAACTGCAATATTCATTTTATTGGAGAACTTATAATTATCCACAAAAGGTGCAAATAATTGTGCTTTATCAATCACGATGAACTGCAATGTTCATTTTGTTGAAGAACTTACAGTTATCCACCATATTCATTAATAGTTGAAGATATTATAGCTTAATTGACCTTGAAAGCTAGTACCAATGGGCAATCATATGCTATATATATATATATTACTTTAGGATAATTATTCAAAAAGAAATTTCTTGTATCTAGCCAAGTCAGATCTTTGAAATTCCCTGTTCTCTTAGAAGCGACAGTCGTACACCAACAATGAGGTAGAAAGTTTCTTACCATGAAATCTCATACTATGTTAATCTTGGGTTTAGTATTTTGTATTGCATTTGTGGGTGTTTTAAATTCTAGTGCAGTTCTCCATTTTGGTGGCTGGTTATCCAATAGGCCTTCTCTTACACAAATAGAGCTAAGAGTTCTAAGACAAGGAACCTCCTTCCCCTTTCTTATTCACTTTTGTGATGGAATTTTAGAACAGAATGTTGAAAAATAGCTACAGAAAAAACATAGGATTTGGGGTTTTAGGGTAGGAGCAAGTACTCAAGTTTTGCTATTACTTAAAAAAAGGGCAGCCCAGTGCACTAAGCTCCTGCTATGCGCGGGGTCCGGGGAAGGGCAGGATCACAAAAGTCTATTGTACGCAGCCTTACCCTGCATTTCCGCAAGAGGCTGTTTCCACGGCTCGAACCCGTGACCTCCTGGTCACATGGTAGCAACTTTACCAGTTACACCAAGACTCCTCTTCTGCCGCTACTTCTATTTCTTTAAATATAAGTTCTTCTGCTAGAACTCTTTACTGTAACTATATTCTGATTTTTTTGTGAAGTATAGGAGAAGGAATTAACAGTGCTGAAGTAAGTCTTGCTTACAGTTGAAGCAGTTTCTAGTATGCAATTGATTTGGTTGTTTCCTCTGAATGAGGTTAACAACATCACTAATTTGGCTGGAATACTTGGTTGTAGAGTCAGGTCTTCCCCATCAACTTATTTGGGCCTTCGATGGGGACAAGATTTAAGTCAAACCAAGTGGCAAGGGGTTGCAGGGAAGTTCTAGAGAAAATTTGTAACTTGGAAGAAACAATAGTATCCTTGAGGGGCAGGTTGACCCTTATCAATAGTGTGCTGGACAGTTTACCAACATCTGTAATGTCGTTGTTTTCTTTGCCTGGAAAAGTGGATAAGAAGTTAGACAGTAGTAGCAGGAACCTTCTATGGGACGATTAAAGTGAAAACAATGGAATTCCACTTAATAAAGTTGGAATTGTTTTACAATGTAGGCGTTTATAATCCTATATGGTCTCTTTAATATTTGGTCATTTTTGTCTCTGTAATACAATCTCATGCATTTTCGTGAAACTATCTACTAATTAGAGAAAGCATGTTCTGTATTCAGGCTGAGATCGAGAAAGTGAAAAAGAGAAGGGAGGAAAGAGCTATTGAAAAGGCACATCATGAGGAGGAAATGGTAGGTTTCCCTCCATTTCGATGTATAAGGTTTACCTTTTATTACAACTGTATTTCTTCTTCTTGATCTTCTTCTTCTGTTTTTAAAGTTCTTATTAGAAGTTTATTTCTAATCACATAAACAGAAACATATGTTCCTTTACTTTATTGGTCTTCTCCTCCTTTTATAGGCACTGTTAGCAAGAGAGCGTGCCCGGGCTGAGTTCCAAGACTGGGAGAAGAAGGAAGAAGAGGTATACTGCTATGTGCATTTCGTTACTCTATTTGCTGTGTCCATAAGATTCTGCTGTATTTGCGTTCCTATCTGTTTCTATTCTGATATTTGCTATTTGGAATACAGTTTCATTTTGATCAAAGCAAAGTAAGGTCAGAGATTCGCTTGCGTGAAGGGCGGATGAAGCCAATTGATGTTCTCACTAAGCATCTTGACCCTTTAGATGATTATGATGTCGAAATTAATGAACCATACATGGTATTCAAGGTACATACATTTCTTCCCTTATGTTTGGAATTCCTATAGTGATGTGTTATCCACCCCCATCCCAAAAAGTACATAATAATATGTGTGGCACCATAACTGCAACTGCAACTTATGTGCTTACTGATTAGTATCCGATGTGTGAATGCAGTGCACCAACTTGATCGATATAGTTGCATGACACTGTTTCTGTTTGGAATGTAAATATTTTGCTATACGACATCCGTTTACTTCTAAGTGTGCCTTGGCCCATTCACCGAACAATAAACACTAAACCAGTGACCCTTTTTAATTTATAAGGTATCCTGTCTATCTCGGTATCTCTTTTAAGTAAACAACAAATGAATTGAAAATTCAACATGAAGTTTTTGTAACAAGAATGCCTTGGCCCATTGAGCATAAAAATTATGTGGCCAAACAAATGGCCCAGTATGACACTGGACTGGACTAATATGGCCAGCCAAACACCAAATTAATGCACAGGCTGATTTACTCTCTTTTTTTAATGAAGAGTATACTGGGTTATTTACTAAGACTATTATGATAGAGTAATATATTTAGATGTTAATCCTCTTGATATGTGGGTCGGGTAGTGCTATTCTATATTCTATTTGCTATGTCGGATTGAGGACATGGTATTTGTCATTCATCCAGTTCCATGTCTATTGTTATTTTCTCTTACATTGTTTAACTGTCAGTAGATTTTGTTGTATTAATTAATGTCCCTGAACATAATGAACTTTTGGAAGTGATTCCTGTCATGGGCTTGCAACTATCTTAGCCTGTTTCAGAGGTAGTATTTACATACTAGTAAAATAATTCCACCTGATTTACATAAATAGACATATATGCATGTAAATCTAGCATAGCATTTTGTTTGTTACTTTCTATAACATTCTTCAGCTGTTATTGTGTTGTTACATCTAGGGTTTGACTGTAAAAGAGATGGAGGAACTTCATGAGGACATAAAAATGCACCTTGGCTTGGATAGAGCAACACCAACACATATAAACTTTTGGGAGGTATGTCTTCTTCTTCTTCTTCGTACTATGCCTGTTCCAAGCAAGGACAGAGGGCAGAGGTCTGTACTTATTTACTGAACCTCAGCGAAGTATCTATCAATCCCCACTTGTTTCTTCCTAACCAATCAAGGAAATTTTTCAACCTCTTTTACTCCTATCCACCCACCCCTCCGTTTTCATCCTATCAAACTTCTTAGTAAGCCTAGTTACAGAAGTTTCTGTGTTCTTTATCTTATTCTCCGGTGTTCTTTCTCTCTGCTAGATCAAGATTAGCCTAAGATTGCCTTAAAACTGGGGATGACTGCTTTTACTGAAAAGCTGCCAGTAGAGATGAATAAGAAATGTGCTCAAGTGGAATCTTAATGAGTTAATGTTGCTGTAGAATGTTATGAAGGGCAGAAAGTAGAAGTAGGATTATTTTTGGAAGCAGTGGATGTTGATGGAAAGTGTTGAGAGGCCACGTGGCAACTTCTTTAGTGGTTGTAGGAAAGGGAGTTTTTCAATATATACAACTCCAAGGTTGTGCTTGTTTCAAAATTTGTTTTAAATCAATAATCTATTGGTAAAGTAGGATTATGTTAAGAGTACTGACTGAGCATATGTTGGCATTACAGTTAGAAATAAACTATTGCAAGGACATCTTGTAAAGTATATTTTCACACGTTTAAAAATGAGCTAGTTACAAAGGCAACTTTAAAAGTAATACAACAACAATAACTAATATGACTTGGTCCAAATAAGTGGCTATCGGCTATATGAATCCTCACTTCTCCATTTAAGCTCAACTCATCTCATCATCATACTAAAAAAATGCAGAATAGATCGACAACTCCTTAAACTCGCCGGTAAGACACTTGAACAATGACATGTTCCAATTGAGAACCTGAACATATGGTAAAGTGTGTCTATTACACACTTTTGACTCAAAATTTTGAAAAAGTTTTTGTGCGTGTTTCAAACGCCCATTACGTAGCTAAGTTAATCATTTAAAATATGTCAGCTTCTTTAATTATATGCATTAACCTCAATAAGTAGTAAAACCTCTGTTGAAATTTGCTTTCAGTTACTTCAGTAATCTTTAGCATAAGTTGCTTAGTTTTAGGATGAATTTAAATTTTAAATTTCTATTGGATAGATTAGTTTGTTGAGATATTTTTCTGCTGCTTTTTTGTTATGCAGATTTTCTGCTGATTATGTTTTCAAGTTGGCTATTTAAAGCCCTCCTATGCTTGGTAAAATAATTGAGACAATTTTCAACAATACTTTTAACCTATATGCTGCACCATCTTTTAAATAGTGGTATCAAAGAGCCTCACTAGTCTACGGGATCTGTGAGTTCATCTAAAGAACCATTTTCAAAAACTATTTTCAACCCACTTTCTAACCCGTGCTTATTTTCAACGTGTAGGGCTATTTTCAACCCACTTTCTAACCCGTGCTTATTTTCAACGTGTAGGGCTATTTTCAACCAATATTAATTTTTAACCTATTTTCAAACATGACAAGCTACAATCTCTCTTTGAATGCATCACAAATTTTCACCGATGAAAACTATCATAATTGATCGGTAAAAATAAAATCGTATTTTCAACCCTGTGTTTTATGGAGAGGGTGGTTGAGGTGAGGATGAGGAGGGATGTGTCTATATTCGAGAATCAGTTCAGATTCATATCGGGGGTGATCGACTACAAAAGCTATTCATCTTGTCCGGAAATTGGAGCAGTATAGGGACAAAAAGAGACTTACACATGGTGTTCATTGATCTTGAGAAGGCATATGATAGTCTCTCAGGAGGTTCTTTAGAGGTGTTCGAGGTATAGAGGTGTGCCTATGGCCTACATCAGGGCAATTAAGGACATGTATGAGGGTGGAAAGACCAGGGTTAGGACAGTGGGAGGTGATTCAGGACACTACCTCGTCATGATGGGGTTGCACCAGGGATCAACCCATAGTCCATTTCTATTTGTCTTAGTGATAGACGAATTGATACGATATATTCAAGAGGAGGTGTCGTGGTTTATGTTATTTGCAGACAACATAGTTTTGATTGACGAGACGTACAATGGAGTTAACGATAGGCTGAAAGTTTGGAGGGCGATCTTAGAGTCTAAAGGTTTTAGGTTAAGAAGGACTAAGACGGATTACATTGAGTGCAAGTTCAGTGACGTGACACAGGAGGCAGATGTGGAAGTGAAGATCGAGGCACAAGTTATACCGAAAAGAGGAAGCTTCAACTATCTTAGGTCCACACTACAAGGAGATAGAGAGATTGACGATGATATCGCACACCGTATTGGAGCAAGATGGATGCAATGGAGGCTCTCCTCCAGGGTGCTTTGCGATAAGGTGTCGCCCAGGCTGAAAGGCAAGTTCTATAGAGTGGTAGTTAGACCAGCATTGTTGTATGGGGCTGAGTGCTGGCTAGTCAAGAACGTCCATGTTTAGAAGATGAAGGTAGCGAAGATGGATGTGGTCATACTAAGAGAGATATGATTAGAAATGATGTTATATGGGATGAGATCAGAGTGGCCTCAATGAATGATAAGATGAGGGAAACGAGACAAATGGTTCAGGCATATGAAAAGGTGTGAGGATGCGCCAGTTAAGAGGTATGAGAGATTGACGGTTGCAGGAGTAAGCAGAGGTAAAGGTAGGCGAAGTAGAACTTGGGGGAGGTGATTAGACAAGACATGACATAGCTTTAGCTGATTGAGGACATGAAATTGATAGGAAGATTTGGAGGTCGAGAATTATGATAGAAGGTTAGTGGGTAGTTGAGTTTTTGTCGCATTGTGCGGGAGAGGTAGGGGCTAGCCTCTTCCGCTCCGCTTCTCCTTTTCTTAGTAGTATTAGTTAGGTATAGCGTAGATCATTACTCTTTATATGTTTATTACTATGTGTTGCTTAATTGGTTTTTTATATTGATATCTTGCTGTTTTATTTTCCCTGCAATTTTGCATCAACTACTTTCCTTTTGAGCTGAGGGTCTATCGGAAATAACCTCTTTACCCCATAAAAGGTAGATGTAAGGTTTGCGTATATCCTGTCGCGCCCTATTTTGACCTGTTGTCAAAGCGGAGCACAACGTATTGGTGATTCCTGGGTAAATGATTAAGGAGTCGCCACCTAATTATTTTATAGTGAATTAGGACACCTGAATATTAACTAAATGCTGCAATGTAAACTCCGATTTTAATGGTCTACGAAACTAATGAGATTCTAGGTAAGGGTTCTTTATTATTCTAAAGGGAAGGGGTTAGGTATCCTTTAAGATCCGCTAACTTGCGGTTATCCGGTCAAACTCAGGTTAATATTATACTAAGAAAAATGCATGTTTAAAGTATGAAGTTAAAAAGATGTTTGCAAATAATTAATGAAAGAGATGCATTTTGTACATGTATGCATTTGCATGGTATAAAAGAAAAATAAATAAAGTTGAAAAAATATGCATTTGTGACAATAAATAGCAAGGAGAAAAACGAATTACTTATAATGCCAAAGAAGTAATTTTTGGAAATCATTTTGAGTTGTACAATTAATAAAGTGAACAGAAGATGATCAAAGTTTGTTTTGAAAATTCTAAATATGCATGACGAGCCTAAAAATAAATAAACTAGCGGAGGGTTTCTAAGTTTGAATTAACCGAGCCTACAAATGAATAAACTAGCGACGGTTTTTAAACTACCCTATTAATTATCCATTCATGGCCTAATTATTCTAAATATCCTAACAATCACACAAGCATTAAATAATTATTACAGACCCAAATAGAAATAATGAAATTAAAGAATAACAATGAAAGGGAACTAAAGCGGATGACGATGTCATCTCGTCCTATTTGTTTGGAAATCCCGAGGCCGGAGAATGCAAGGAATGTGGATGCGGGTCTTTGTTCGGCAGTGATCATGATGAGTCTCATAACGAGACTCTTCGTCGCTCCCGATGCATTTCATGTAAACGAAAGAAAGAAAAGGATTAGGAGACGGAATATGAAAATATGTACATAAGAAAATGTAAATAAATAATTCATGAAAAGTAATATGTTGTTAGGATTCAAGACGTAGGCATGTGCAAAAAGAATATAGAGCAGGCCCAAAATGATAATTACCAAACTTAAAAGAATAGACCAGTTATAGGGAAGACTTGGGGGTTCACATAAGGCCAAACAAAAGAAAATGGATAGCAAAGACAAATCCAGTTTTGACAAGAGGAGAGAAGAACAATGCATATGGTTCAGAATTCAGAAATAAAATCAACTACCAACTCAAACACAATAGGTAAACAACCTAGCCCACTACCATTCTCACCTTTAACAGTCATATTATCGTCAATTTTTATCACACATAATTGAGGCAAAATCATTTTGAATCAATGAACATGTTCAAAATCAATGGGTGGGATAGGAACATTTTCCTAATCTTCTCAAGGTCACACGAGGCTAATACAGCATAGACATACCTCAAAAGAAAAGTAAACATGATAATATTGCTAGGATATCAAAACAAGGACAAACTACAGGCTGAGTTTCTTTCTATTACACACATATAATCAATCAGAGTAAGTTGAACAGGGTCTGAGGCATTCATTAAAGACATACACATACATCCCTAATAGGCAAACTAAACGTGTTCAAGATATCCTTTACAAAAACATGGGTCCTTAGGCCTAACAAGGAACCTGGTCATCCTATCAGTATATTAGGGATAGATCATTCCAAGGACACATTCATTATTCAGGGAAATTGACATGCTTACATAGGTAGATCCACAAAACATGGGAAGCAAAACATGATCCTAAGTAGGTAGTTTAGACATATATGCCCAATTTAACAGAGAATAAAAATGCATTTTTTCTGCTTCTATATGAGGCCTGCTCAAGGCATTTTCTAAGATCTTTTCATTCATGCCTGAACAATTTCAATATCAAACTATACCCTATATACACATCCCCTATTACATGGAACATGGTTATAAGTTATGTGTGAAATGCAACAATGGCTATAGCTTAGCATGACATGGGTCAGTTTCAATGGATGCACAATACTAAGGTAAATATCATTCAGACAATTCAGTAGATAAGGCACATACAAGAGAATTTTAAGATGTGTCACATGCTAATATGGGAACATTTCTCATCTAAACAGGCAAGACAAGTGTATAAACAATCCAGGAGACATATGAGATAAGGAAATGAACAAGTGATCATTTTAAGGACAACATCATAAAGGGCACAGAACCATCTAGTCTAGGCTGGACACACAAAGTCCTACTCATGCTATATGCTCGACACAATGACACTTACATATTTTAGGCATGAAGACCTCAAATAAACATGTAAATAAACCAACAGGTAGGGTGACATGACATTTCAAAGATGATATTTTTCTATATAAAATTATCCAAACTAGGCTAGACATATATGATCCCTAAAAAAAAAACTAAACAGTACAATGAATATGGGGAGATCTGAGAGCTCATACAACATGACTTAAACTTGTTCCAAAATAATGCAAGAGGCCAACAAATGCACATTTTAACTCAGATCACTCGTTAGTCTAATAGAGTAGCTAAGAGACTTAGAAGACAGTTACATATTATCATAAAACTACTATAGCATTAAGACATGTGAAGTCACACACACAAAGTTACCAAAAGTACACATGTAGTTAATCAAATATGACATTTTTCAAAGGTGATAGACATATGTAACTGGTTGTGGTACTTATTACACAGAAATGACACATTCAATCATAATGGTCGTAGAGCATGCAAGTTTCATTCTTTTGTCTAGATCAAAACTTATGCATACAGATTTGCTAATATGTCAAGAGAAGTTCAAAACTGTAGCTAATCTATCATTCAATATCCAACAAAAGTAAATAACAGGGGGCAATCCACATATTTCAGAAATTTCAGACATGTAAGGGAACATTGAACAAAGTTTTTGTCAAGAAAACATCAAAATAACACACCCATCACATAATGTTGCACAAGAACTCAACACAGTATGTCTGGAGCACAAGCAAATTGGCTAAACAAGGTAAATATTACAAAATTCCCATTAAACTTGTTCTGATTCCTCTAAAAGGGAGATGTACCAAGATTAAGACCAAACCAATTCCCCCAAATACCATACTTCCGTCCTTTTAAGGCATTGAGTATGAATCTATACCTTGAATGTAACACTTAAGTAAAACATGCATTAAGTTAATTCCAAACTGCAGTACTGGTCCAGAAGACCCTACCTTAACATAGATAACCTAATAAACTATTCATATTAGATTATAAGAGGGTTAGTATTACTTGACTTGATCCATACAAGGTTTATATATGAATACAAATCCTAGATTAACTTAAGTTAAAAATGATAACCATACTTAAATTTAAATACTCAATAAACAGAAACTGAACAAATCATACGACATGTAATACATCAAAATAAAACTGAGAGGAATTAGAGTCTACTGACCTTCTCCGGGCAGCGAACCGAGAAGTGTTTCGAATCGTCGACCCGCTCGGAGAAGTTTGTTGTTTATGCGATTAAAAAAAAACAAAAGCTTTAAGTGTTTGGGGGGCTTCGTCGAACCAAAACCGAGAGTGAAAAGAGGGGATTTTTCAGTTCTTTTGGATTCAACACTTGTTTAACAAAGGGGGGAATTTTTAAACCAGAAGCCTCTGAAAACTTTAAGAAGACGCTAGAAAAGATTGACCTTTCTTAGTTAACAACTTTGAAAACCAGACCTTTTTGTGTCCGAAAAATCCCCCCTTTAAACACAACCCCAAGGGCTGTATTTATAGCATGGAGTTGAGACCTCAAGAAGCTGATTTTTGAAATTTGAATTCCAACCAAAAGAGGGGGGAAATGATGAAAATGGTCTGAATTCCTGCCTTTTCAGAGGTGATTGGAAAGAATGGGGGCGTTGGGACAGAGATGCTGCCATTACCTATTGATTTAAAGGCAAAACGAGCTTGAGACCGAGGGATGTTATCGTTGCCCTCTCTTCTCTATTCGAGACAATTTCAGATGAGCTTTCACAACTCTGAATCAATTCAGAAAAGGGGAGAAAGGGACAGGTGATGCGAGAGGTCAATGGTGGCAGTGGTGTCGGTGTTTATCCGGCGGGTAAAGGGGGGTGGAACCGGTGAAGGGCTGCCGGTTTTTTAGGTCGTCTGGTTTTGGGCACGATTTGTTTTTTTTTTTTTTTTGACGATTGGGATTTGGGGGAATGGGATATGGGTTGAGGGAGTTGGGCTCGGGTCAGTGGGTAGTGGGCTGGTGGGAATTGGGATTTTAGTTTAGAGATTGGGCTCAATTGGTGGAGTGGGGGAATGGGCCGACGGTGAGGGGATGGTTGGGCCGAAAAATAGGGGTTAATTTGTAGATGGACTTTGGGGGTTGATAGAATGTTTTGGGTAGAAATTATTTTTGGGTTGGGAAATAAAATGGGTTATGGGTTTAAAAATATAAAAGGGATTTAATATTAAAAATGCTTTGAATAAATGTAAATTATTTAGGATATAGTATAACGATGTGATAATAATAAAATATAATATTTGTGAAATGCTTAATGCTTAATTAAAAATAATAAAAAAGGATGTCGTTTTGTGAAAATAAAGTAATATAGAATATTAGGATAAAACTATGATCTTGATTTAAAAAGGCAAATGGTGGTAGGAATACGAATAATAATAATAATAATAATATATATGTATATATATATAAAAAATATTTTTTGAGGTATCAAAAATATTTAAAATTGCAAATAAATCGAGAAAGATGGGACAAAATTGGGTGTCAACACATCCTACCCTCCCCAGATCCTACTTTGTTGAATTACACTGGGTATGTTATTGTTGTTGTTGTTTTATGGATGTTCTGATGGAAGAAAAATCCTTACAACAACTTTTTGCAAAATCCTACAATTATCCAAATTAAAGCACTTTCAAAAGAGCTTTTAAATTGTGAGAACTTATGGGAGAAAATGTAATTGTTTGGCCTTTTCTAACATCTTACTCAACTCCTCCATCGCCAGAATAAATAAGAAGGGTGATAGGGGATCTCCTTGTCGGATGCCTCTCATTGGAGAGAAAAAACCCACAGGACTTCTGTTTACTAGCACTGAATACTTTACTATGGAGAAGCTGTAGTTGATCCATCGAATCCACCTTTCTCCGAATCCCATCTGCCTTAGGATTGAGATAAGGAAAGACCAGTTCAACTTGTCAAAAGCCTTCTCTATATCAAGCTTAAAAAGAAGATCAGAGGTGCCACTTTTCTGTTTTCAGTCCAAAACTTCATTTGCAATGAGAGCTGCATCAGAGATTTGCCTTCCTTGAACAAAGGCATTATGATAACTAGAGATTAGACTTCCAATCACCTTCTTAAGCCTTTCAGCAATCATTTTGGCCAAGATTTTGTACACACTACCAATAAGGCTAATAGGCCTAAAGTCTTTTAGTTCTATTGCACCTTTTTATTGAGTAAGATGTTAGAAAAGGCGAAACAATTACATTGGTTAGAAGGATTTATGGTGGGCAGTGGATCTGGTCCAACAATCTCTATATCACATTTCCTATTTGCTGACGATACCCTGATCTTGTGCGAACCTGAAAAATTCCAGGTGCAATACCTTAACCTCACTCGTATGCTCTTTGAAGCCATCTCAGGACACCACATTAACATGTCTAAAAGTGTCATTTATCCTATCAATTAGGTGCCTAACTTGGAGGAATTCGCTGACATTATGTGTTGCACAACTAGTTTTTTCCCACTACCTATTTGGGGTTACCTCTGGGTGTTAGTCACACATCAGTTGAGGCATGAAATGTTATTGTGGAAAAGCTTGAAAGAAGATTGGCTTCCTAACAACAACAATATCTATCACTAGGGGGCATAACACTTATTAATATTGTCTTGGATAGTATTGCCACTTATTTTATGTTCCTCTTCCCTCTGCAAGATAAGGTGCAAAAGTGACTTGACAAGATTAGGAGAGAACTTCCTTTGGAAAGGCAATAGCGAGGACCACAAATTCCACCTTGTGAAATGGGCCAAAGTCACCATGCCAAAACAGTTTGGAGGCGTAGGGATTAAAGACTTGGTATTACATAACAAGTGTATGATAATGAAGTGGCACTGGAGGTATAATCAGGAGACAACTGGTGATTCAAGAAAAATTTGGTAGCACTAGTCACTGGTGCTCTAATCAAGTTGCAACCCCTTATGGAACAGGAGTTTGGAAAGCTATAATGAATCTGTGGGAGGTCTTCTCTAGCAATGATTCTCTCAAGGTAGGAAGTGGGGAGCATATTCAGTTTTGGAAAGACACTTGGTTGGGAAACATTGCCCTTGTGAATGTTTTTCCAAGCATCTTTCGAATTGCCTCCAACCCTGACTCAACCATCTCTTAGTGTAGGGAAGCCAATGTTTGGAATCTGATTCTAAGAAGAAATCTAAATGACTGGGAGTTGGAAGATTTTATAGCTCTCATGGCCACCATACAGAGCAGCTCAGTCAATGATCAAGGCAGGGATAGGCTCGCTTGGGGAAGTCACAGGGATGACACCTATTTAGTAAAAAAAGACACTTATTGATGTGTGACCTTGGAAACTTATCCGGAGAGCTAATCTGCCTCTAAAAATTATCTGTTTCAGCTGGGTCACTCTTAAAGGTTCTTGTTTAACTCAAGATAATCTTATGAGGAGGAATTTCCATTTATCCAACAAATGCTACATGTGCTTGTGCTACTCAGAATTTGTTAATCATCTATTTCTTCATTATACGGTGGCAACTAACCTTTGGAACATGTTCTTTTCTCTCTTTGGACCAACTTGGGTCATGCCAGGCACCTTGAGAGAGGATTTTGTGTGTTGGAGCTCCTGGAAAGTTGGGAAGTTCATTAAAAAAATTTGGTATTTGGTTCCTGCTTGTATCTTGTGGTGCTTATGGTTAGAGAGGAACAAAAGGTGTTTTGATGGCATCACAACTCCAATCCCTATTCTTAAGGGTAGATGTTTGATTAGTCTTTTTAGTTGGGTCAATCTCCCCTCTGTAATTACTGTTGACTCTTTCCTAGAATTTATTAGTTCCATAGATTTATGTTGAGAGCTATTAGGTAGCCTTTTTTTGCCTTCTTGGGAGCTGATACTTTCTTTGTCTGTAATGTTGCATCTTCTTGGTGCTTTTTGTTAATGATATCCTTCTTATTTCATCAAAAAAAATATTATTATTGAATTGTGTATCTACATTATTACATTAAGCCTTATTTATAGACACTATATTCCAATCCCTTTTCATGTAGGATACTATATACAAATCATTTTCCTATTCTAACACTCTCCTCAAGCTGGTGCATGCAAGTCATATGTATCGAGCTTGTTACAGATGTAACTAATACGTGGATCAGTGAGAGACTTGGTGAAAATATCTGTAAGCTGATCACTCGACTTCACAATTTTTTTAACAATATCTCCAGAGAGTATAATTTCTCTGACAAAGTGACAGTCAATTTCAATGTGCTTAGTCCTCTTATGAAATATCGGATTTGATACGATATGAGGGCTGCGTTGTTATCACACACAAGTTTCATCTAACTGATTTCTCCAAATTTTAGCTCACAAGTTGCAGCAACCATTGGTTGATACCATGTAAAGAATGGTTATTGGGAAAAGACAGACACTTCACGACTCTCAGCACTACGTGAAAAGGTAGTGTTTCACGTAGTGCGACTGTGTTTCTCAAGTTGACACGATTCACAATCTAATGTGGACAGGCTAGAGAAACTAGACACTATCTTTTGTAGTTTGAACAAATTCAGATGTCCCAAGCGTTTGTGGATTAAGTCGGGAGGATCTGTAATTGGACATGCTATAGGAGAATTAGGAGAGGTAAGGTAGTAAAGGCCTTGCGATTCATATCCTACGCCAATCGTCTGTTCTGTATTGCGATCCTATTTAACAAAAGAATCATCAAGAAATATTATGTCACAATTTAGGGCACGAGTCTAACGACTAACTGGTGCAAGCTTAAAAGAACTAGGGACATAAATAACAAAATTTAAAGTAACAGAGGATAAGGGATTAGGTTATCCAACTCATTTAGCTTTTGTTTGAACCCCATTAGCTAAAGTAATATCGAGAAGAGAACGTGAATAAACAATATTTGACTGAAGTGATTTATCATCAGAAATATGATCAGAGTCCACAACCCACGATCCAAGGGTATTAGACAGTGCGATTGAGGCTACTTGTGGAGATATCTGCTTACATGCTCGATACTGAAGGTACTCATTATATGTTTTGGATAAATAAACTCGTTGATTACATGTAGTGGCAGTCTGAGCAACATGAGCATTCTTGGGTGGTTGGCCATGCAGGGAAAAGCATACTTCGCGAATGTGTTCAAGCCTATCACAATAACTACACCTAGGTCGAGATCTTCCAAAACAACCGCTTCATCAATTCTTCAGACTGGATGTTCGAATTTTTGATCTACTTGTTAAGAGTTTTGAAGTTTCGATTTCTGTGTTTTTGGAGCTAAAAATATGTGATCCAAAAGATACCTTTAAAAAATTGAAATTTGTAGCTTAAAATCTGAAAAAAATAAATTAGCCGGATTCGGGAAAGATTAAATTCGCAACTGGATCTCGGAAAAAATCTCATGTTGCCGGAAAAAGTAGATCTGATTGACAGAGAGTGCTCAGAATTAGGAATATAATTATGTGAGTAGGGTCAGAATGATGGTACGACCCTACTGAAAGAAAAGTATGCCAGAACTTGAATAAAATGACATGGGTCAGCCTGGAATCTTTGCGAGATGCTGACAGTAAAAATAATTCTCGAAAAAATAGTCGGAAATAGCCTGGAATCGCCAGAACCCTAATTCCGACGATCGGAATCTAGTAAAAATCAAATTGACATTTTGAATTCGGGAAGAAAAAAAATTGTTCACGCCTGAAAACACTGTTCACGCCGTAAATATATTGTTCCGATTTTTTATTGTTCTCTTGTTCCCTGAGTCGCTGGTATTTTACACAACGATAGATCTCTCACGGAAGATCTGATACCATGTAAAGAATTGATCTTAAGTCTAACTCAACCTCAAAAGCTAGCTCATTACGGGAGGATTGTTCAAGTCTATATAAGGATTCCAAATTCCCATCCCTTAACCAATGCGGGAGAATCAACATCCCCGTGCACGCCCAGAATTGGACATCTGGAGTGTAGACAATATATGATGGGAGCCAACATCGGGTAAAAAATGAATTGGGATGGACCTAGGTCTGATACCATATGAGAACTTATGTGAGAAAAATATTATTATTTAATTATTACATTGAACCCTATTTATAGACACTACATCCCAATCCTTTTCAATTTGGGTACTATATACAAATCTTATTCCTATTCTAACATAGACAAAACAAGGTTATTGAAGGTTCTTTGTATGCACAAAACCAAAAGAAGAAAAAGAAATAAAAAGAAGAAGATAGAATCATGTTAAAAAGTGTGCATGTTCAAAAACAATCAAAGAAATTCAACACCACCAGCCAGAAATTGAGGAGATGCAACTTTTTTAAATGGCATCAACTGAAGCAAAGGAGTGTTGAGAATTGCTTTCAGTTACTGCAGTAATTTTTAGCATAATAAATTGCTTAATTTTAGATTGAATTTGAATTTTAAATTTCTATTGGATAGAAGTTGAGATATTTTAGTTTTTTCTGAATTTTTCTTATGCGGTTTTCTGCCGATTATGTTTTCAAGTTGGTTATTTAAAGCCCTTCTATGCTTAGTAAAATAATTGAAAGCACAATTTTCAATTAATACTTTAACCTTTTTGTTGGACCATCTTTTTAAAAACCAACAATCTCATGCATGTTTCAAATATTGTAGATGTGTATAATTAAAGGGGACATATTTTATGTGAATTAAAGGGGACATATTTTATGTGATCAACTTCTTTACATAACAAACACTTGTAAATACGCGTAGAAGCGTTCCCAAGATATGAGCAAAAATATCTAATAAGAACACTTTAATAGTCTTCAGGTGCTCAATTTGAATATGCCATAGTTCAAATATTTAGATGAAATTTTACTGGCAAGTTTAAGGGGTTGTCAATGTATTTAGTCAAAAATAAAAAAGTAAGTTAATATATAAATAATAGTAATAATAATAATAATAATATTCTCTAACAGGAGAAGGGGAGCTTTGGAGTAACTGGTAAAGTTGCTGTCATGTGACCTGGAGGTCACGAGTTCAAGCCGTGGAAACAACCTTTTGCAGAATGCAAGTTAAGGCTGCATACAATAAACCCTTGTGGTCCGGCCCTTCCCCGGACCCCGCGCATAGCGGGAGCTTAGTGCACCGAGCTGCCCTTTTTAATATTCTCTAACAAGACTAAAACTTATTCCGAACTAGTAGATATCACCTATATAAATCTTTTTCTTCCATTATGACTGTCCTTAGCCAAGTGCCCAATTCTGCATTGATTCCAATAATTTGTAGGACTTTTGAGACAACTTCCTTCCATGTGATTTTAGGTCTACCTCGTGCCTTTTTGACACTTTCACTCATCATAATCCACACCTATAGACCGGTGCATCTGTAAGTCGACGTAGGATATGACTGAACCATCTCAACTGACCTTTTCTCTTTTAATCCTCAATGCGTGCTACTTGTACCTTTTTCAGGATGTGGTTATTTTTAATCTTATCTAATCTTGTATGACTGCAAATCCATCGTAGCATCCACATCTCTGCAACACTCGTCTTATGGATATGTTGGACTTTAGCATCCAACATTCACTACCATATAACATTGTCGGCCTTATAGTTATTATATCGAACTTACCTTTTTTGTTATGTAGAACTTACGTTTTACTTTGGTAGGCATCCATCTATCAAAGTAATAATGCTATGCTTTTAACTAACTTTTCATTTGGTAGTCAGTCATTAATTATGAAAGATCTGACAGCCAATACACCACAAATCATGTTCCGTTTGCTTTCTCTTTTGATCAGGCACTTCTGGTAATTTCTGACTGGGAGCTGGCTGAAGCGCGGAAGAAGGACGCACTGGATAGAGCTAGAGTGCGTGGAGAGAAGCTACCCCCTGAATTAGCTGCTGAAGAGAGGGGTTTGCACTCGAGCATTGAAACAGATGTGAAGTCTCTCCTAGAAGGGAAAACTTATGTGGAACTGGAAGCCCTTCAATCTCAGATTGAGTCACAGATGCGCTCAGGCACTGCTAAAGTAGTTGAATATTGGGAAGCTGTTATTAAACGTCTGCACATTTACAAGGCAAAGGTGAATATTAGTCTGACAGGTGATGTCATTATTCCTTTGGCTCAAGAGTTGGCTTCCAACAACTAATATATGGTAACTGCAGGCTCGTCTAAAGGAAATACATGCCAAGATGCTACATGAGCACTTGGAGCACCTTGAAAAACCAATAGAGGTTGTGGATATTGAGAAAGCATGGAGTTCAAGGCCCGAAGATAAAGACGATAATCAAGATGAAAAAGGTAAAACTTTGTCCGGTATATATATTTGGCCTTCAAGTGATTGCATTTAGTCCACTTAATCATAATCATCAATGTTCAGATGCTGAAAGTCTAGCTCAAGAGCTCTCTCCAGAACTTATAGAGGTGCTGGAAGAAGAAGATGCAGAGGCTGGATCATACTCACCTGAGCTTGTGCATAGCGATGAAAATGAAGAAGCACTTGACCCTGAAGAAGATATTGCCATACTGGTAATTTGGCATGATTTTTGTTTATCTGTTTCTTGCATGTAACCAGGTTATGTATGTTTAGCAACCATATGTATCAGCCATATGATGTTATAAATAATAGGAAAGGAATCGTTTGGCAATTTTGGAAGAAAGGCGGCTTCAGGAATTGCCTTCAATACAAACTCCCACAGAAAACTTAGAGAAGAAGGCTTTAAAATCAATGGGAGCCATTGAAAAAGGTGATGCAGTTTTTGGCTCTAATGATGAAATTAACCTGGACTCGCAGGTAACCTTTCTCACCACAATTTGGTTAGTACCTTTAAAATTAGTCCTTTTCTTACATGCCGTGAAAGCAGGTTTACTGGTGGCATGACAAATACCGCCCTAGGAAGCCAAAGTATTTCAATCGGGTTCATACTGGCTATGAGTGGAATAAGTACAACCAAACTCACTATGACCATGACAATCCACCCCCAAAAACTGTGCAAGGATACAAGTTCAATATCTTCTATCCTGATCTTGTTGACAAATCACAGGCTCCATCTTACACAATAGAGAAAGATGGAGATAGTTCTGAAACTTGCATTATAAGGTTTCATGCTGGCCCCCCTTATGAGGATATAGTAAGTTTAATTTCATTTTCTTTTAAAATAAATACTACTTTTTCCACTTTTTCTGGAGCTGCAAATGGAAAATCTCCTACGACTCTTCTTAAGATTCTTGCCAAAGTTAATGCTCCATTTTCAGGCATTTCGTGTTGTTAACAAAGAATGGGAATATTCGCACAAGAAGGGTTTCAAGTGCACCTTTGAGCGAGGAATTTTGCATGTGTATTTCAACATCAAACGCTATCGTTATCGTCGTTGATACATTTGGAGGGAGAATTCATGTGTATATATTTTTATAAATGATCTTGGGTGGGGGTTGTGTCCGTCTTATTGCATGCATGTTCTGCAGTCATTGGTAAGCAGATGCTCCTTAGCAGCTCTGCACATTGTCAATGAACGCGTACAAGTAAATTAGAAAACTTGAGCCAAAAGAGTTGGTGTGCATGTGTTGGCTGAATCATGTGTCAGCGCTTACACTGTTGTATCCTTGATTTACATATTTCTGTTAAGTTGTTGCGGTGAACAATGGATGTGTGTATGTGTGGCTTTCCTTTGGTTCAGTGACTTTATTTAGCCCTTACAGACGATAGCGTATTATCACAATCTAGCTAGAGCTACTACTTCTGAATCCTGTATGATGATGGGCATGTCAGCAGTCAACCTTGGGTGGTTTTGTCCACAATTTACATGGTGCTATCAGTTGAGCTCTGAAATACAGATCAGCCACCCTTGATATAGTAGTACATGAATAAGTTTATCTCTATTTGCACTATGCAAAGAAGTCTCTGCCTTCCAAGTTCCACGTTCCAAGGCAATGCCGTAATACTTCCATGGTTTCCCCTATCAGACATCTCCTCCTCTACTATATGCTCGCCTGCCTTTCCCTCTCTTCTTCAATCCTAAAATCCCATAATTATCTACCCTTGAACCATATACCTGGTACTCTGTCAAACTTCACTGGAAGGGCCGTTGCATTGTGTTGCTGAGCAATGATTTCATATACGACGCTGAGAACATCTCTGGCAATTTGTTCTTGATGTTGACGGCACTCATCTTTCGGTGTGTATGGTCTGTTTCTGGGTTAATGCCCTCAAAATGATGGATTTTCCCATTTTAGGTATATATTCTGATCTTCATATATCTCGTGGAGTATATCTGCGGTGGCTAAACAGTACGTAAGAATATATGATCAAATATCAATTGGACACAACTAAGATGGAATTGTTTTGATTCCAATTTGTGTGGAATTTGCGTGAATTCAATAACATACCTCATGAACTCACTGCCAATAATATTTGGTGCACAAGTGTAGGATTTAGTGATCCCAGGTTTTCCATGAGACCTCCTCTTGAATACGATCTCTACCACTGTTAACATCAATACTTCTCGGCTCCCTTCACGCGTTAGTTCCAACTTCTGTTTATTTGAACAAAGTTTCTACAGAATAATTACGTGGCATTTGATATAAAATGACATTGTTTTCCAGCTAACAGTGTTGGTGGATATTACGGGTGTCAATAGTTGTATGAAAACTGATTAAATCGATTGCATCTACTTTAGCGAACCGATAGATTTTTTATTTTACAAATTCGTAAATTTTGATATAAATCAGGAATTGTATCGATTAATTAAGTAGGTTTTTAGTTTTATCAAAAATTGAAAAAAAATACTGAATCGACCTAAATATATATACACGGATGATCCATCTGGTCGTTTTGTATTTAAGAACTCCTTTCTCCTATTTGAGAGTTCCCATAAGCTTTTTTGTTCTTTTATTACTTGTGGGTACATATGACATCAGGGACTCAGGAACGTTACGTAAATAGAATCAAAACTAGAAGTTTGAAATTTAAGAGTTGACCAAAGTCAATTATTTGATTAAACAGGTTCAAATTCGAGGTTTGAAGGTTTGTATGATGATTTTTGACTTGTACATATGATTGAATTTCAACCTAAAGAGTTCGGATAAGTTTTGGGGGCTAAAATCATGTAGGGGTTGCACCACATTTTTTTCCTGGTGCAACAGGTGACTTTCGCGGTCATGTGGGCTGGAGTCGCGCTAGCGAGGTGGTGAGGGTGGTTGTATCGCGGTCGTGTGTACCCTCCATGATTGTGTAGGGTCCTCAGCTGGTCGCTCTTAGCTATCACGAGTGACCTTTTTGCAGCCATGAAGGAGGGGGTCCTGGCAATATTAAATATTCCAGATCGAGATTTTAATGTTTCAAAACACATTTTGGAAGTTGGAGACAGTTTTGGGGCGATTCATGTCTTGGATTATTGGGTAAGTGACTTCAACTTGATTTGAGTTTATATGATACACTTTCCTTTAGTTTATTAAAAAAAGAATAATATATTTCTATATTTGAAAATAATTTAATTGAAAACTTCCTCTTTTATCCTTAATGAAATGATTTACAATCACATAAATATCTATATATTATTTTAGACCACAAGTTTCAAATGTCTTCATTTGTTTCTTAAACGCTGTGCCTAGTCAAACTATATCACATAAATTGAGACGGAGGAAATATTATTATGATTACCCATTAATTTTAATGCCTAATGTTGTAGATTCAAATAGGAAATGTTGGGGTTTTTAATTTAGGGTTAAGAGAAGGTTATTTATAAAACTAGAGGTCGATTTGTAGTAGTATTTTCAAAATTGATTCTTGATTTAAACTCGTGATTGTATGGCTAATAAAAAATGACATCAAAGTTATGATTTTGACCCCAGGGCTCTGGTTTGACTTTTTATTGACCTTTTGGTTCGACACTTTTATATTATAATGTGAGTATTGTTGGAGTCGTTTAACCTCGTAGAGTAAGCTTTTGAATAAATTAGACTCATTTGATGGATTCTAGACAAGGTAGAGGTATTGGGAAGGTAAAGCTTCATCCAGACCGAGGTAAGTTAAGACTTTGACTTCCAGGGAGGAAATATTTTCAACTAAATGGATAATGAAATGAACTAAGAGTATGGGGTAACGTATTGGCAAGGTGAGGAGCGCTTATGTAAAATCATGTTTCATGCTGGGGTATTTTAGCTGTTATATTTGTTCTTTCGTATTACTTTCTTGTTAAATGATTAGTTGATCATGCTTTAATGATTGAGGTGTCGAACATGGCAATGATTCACATGCTAGGGTACCATCCTCGATATTTTATGTACTTGATGAAACATGAGACACATAGATTTATTTCGTCCGTCGTGTACATACCATATGAGTATGACTGTATATGTAATTCATGTTTATTTCATGTCATACATTCAGGATACTCTATTACGGTTGAGGTGATTATTCTTTGATGGAACCTTGTCTGTGACGGATAAATACGGTTAAGGTCTGATGGGATCTTATTCCGGGCGGATTGGTATAATGATAACTTGATGGGATCTTATTTTAGATTGATTAATATGATTATGGCTCAAACCTAATTCCGGGTGGATTGATATGACTATAGCCCAATGAGACAATTATTGGCACGATGGGATCTTATTCCATGTAGGCGAATGGATAACGCAGTTGTCCTCCATGATCACTGATTGAGCAACTCCCAACAAGATCAGTGTGTGCAGAGTATTTAAAGCACGGGTTACGAGATAGTTTTGATAAAGAGTCAGCATCATATGCATTTGTCTCACTGACTCATATCATTTGCCTATCATTATATATGCTATTTGAGTGTATTTGTTACGTGCAATATTTGACTTGATAAGATATTGTGCATTCTTTTAAATGCTCTATTTGAGCATATTACTTCAGATGCAATATATGTTCACAAATTAGTATTTTGATTTGGTTGATTTACTTGGACCGCTATTTCTACAAGTTAAAGATTTTTGAAGGTCAATCCTCGTTAGTACCTTGTCGAATCGCTCTATAATACTTGCTCAGTACACTTTGATCTTTTTGTACTCATGCTACACTTGTTGCACCATTGTGTACAAGTTTGAGTTGACATATTTATCGTTTCGTAGGAGATCATCAGAGATCATACCAACAATCCAGAGTTGAGCTGTCATCTTATTTTTGGTAGCCCACAATAGATTATTTATTTGTTTTCAAAAAGATGTTGTACCTTTCATATTCAGACATATATTCTATTCTTGGTAGCTAATGACTTGTGACACCAGCTCGTGAGAGTTGTAGTGTATTATTCCACATTATATTAACTTGGAAAATATATTTCAGTTATTTTTCTTTTTCACTTTCTTTCTTGAAATGTCTAGATATTTTGGTTAATTTTAGATTGGTTCGGCTACCGATTAAGGTTAGGTATCATCACGGCGTAGGTGAGATTTTAGGTCATGACATAAATATATATATATATATATATATATATATTAAATTTAATATAAAAATGAATTTAAAACATCTATTTTTAATCTTGACCTTAGGCCTTGAGTTGGATTCAGATGAGAACAGTTACAAATACTACTTAAATCTACTCAATCATTTTTTAAAATTAAATTGATTTCGACAATTTTCAGCAATAAGATGTCAAGGTATGTTTTCTTCTCTTCTTTATTTTTTTTCTCTTTTCATATGTTTTTGATATTTGAGTCAAATATTAATTAAAATACTAGTGATGCTACATATTGCTTTTCAAATTTTATATCTTTTGAACTGCGTAGTGCCGGAAAACAACTAAATATTTTTTTTATAACGAAAAATATTTATTTATTGTAAAGAGCGTGTTGAGAGTGCACAACCTGCGGTATTGCAACCAATACCATGTAAACAAAGTGTTTCTTGAGTATTACATGTATACAAATAGTAAAAATTATACTCAATGAATATATCATACTTTTAGTCTTTACCTTATATGTCTTATTAAAGCTTGTATTTTTCATAACAAATGAGACGTCCTAATAACAATGCGACTCTTATTAATATTTTGAAATAAAGTAAAAATTAACCAAATCATATTAATATCGAAAAAGAATCGAGATAATTGAGACAATTCCAAAAAAATAATTTTGATTATCGTTACATTCCAAATCCATGTAACCGACACGACACATTATTCATACGTCCCTAATCATGTATGCAAAGACTTTTGAAAAACATAATAATTATAAATGAATGAAACATAAAGATGAATACAACTTTTAAATCAACATGTATTATTTTCAATAAAATTCTCATAAAGGTAGGTATGGTTTCATTCATGCATATACAAGTAACCATAAGCTTACAATCCCAAAAGACATGACTACTATCTATGTAACTTCTACGATAAGGAATGATAATAGTGAACTAAGACAACCTTGGGTGACTCAAAAGAATATAACTATATTAGCTCCACAGGAAGTAAGTGGAGTCTCACCAAAAATATCTAACTAAAAAGAGGTGAAGCGTCCTAAATGTGTAGGTCAAGATGGTTAATATCGTGTAATAACCTAATCCTTATTTTTATTAAATTGCTTAATTTCATATTTTAGAAATTTGTATAAGTTATATTGACCATTTAGGACATGTTTGGGTGAATTTGGTCGGGACCAGAGGGATTCGTTTGAAATTTGGATAGCAAAAATATGATCTAAACGGTTTTCCGGTGCAATCGTGCTAAAGAAAATAAATTTTGTTAGCACTATAATACCATTAGTTTGCTATCGCGCAGAAGGACAACCAAGCAAGAGGCGCATAATAAGTTGATCAATAGGAAAATTATAAAGGGCAGCCCGGTGCACTAAGCTCCCGCTATGCGCTAGATCGGGGAAGGGCCGGACCACAAGGGTCTGTTGTATGCAGCCTTACCTTGTAATCTACTGATGATGCTAAAAATTTAAGAAGGTTAAATAAATATAAAAAATTACCCGTATGGATGAATGATTATGTAACAATATCAATGTTGAATTGAGCTAAATTCAAGTTTTGATGATTGATAAACAATGTTCAAGTATGATGGACAAACATACACAAGAACCAGGTTCTTAACATATCTCTTAAAGGAACTGATAATGCTGGCAACAAGGTTGCACAAACACTGAAAGAACCAGGTCCTTAACAGAAGATTGGAGATTGTTGATCAAAGTTTGAAAGATATTTCACACGCAAGAATAATACATCGAGGAATTGGAATTACGCCTTAATGATGCAACAAATACAAGTTGAAGAAATGAAAATATTATCATAATTGGAAACATAAAAATAGGTTTTGGAACTAGGAGAAAACGTGTAGAGGCATGTTGACACCTAATTATTACCCTCCAATACTTTTATTTAATTGCTCAAAGTTCCTGAGTCGTGAACAGAGTGAAATACGCACTTTACAAAGCAAAAATAATTTTACGAAATTATCTCGGTGACATTTTGCCATTTCATTTGGAAATATATCATCAAATATATTATTGTATATCATTTGCCTATTTTTACATATTTTTAAGAAATATTTATCAATTTTTTATATAAATTAAAGAAGACAATTGTCTAAATGAGCTATTATAGAATTTATTAATATTTTACTCTGTAAAATTAAGGAAATTGAGTTAATTAAATAGAGATCAAATATCATCTCAATTTTATTTAATTTTAATTTCTTAAAATCTTTACATTTTTATGATTTTCTTTCTAATTACTCATTTGTTTTACTTTTAACCTAATTGATTTTTAATTGACCAATTCATTTTAAAAATGAAGTGTGATTGGCCACATTTTAAATTATTTCATGGTCTAATTTGCAAATTTTATCCTTTTTTCCCTGAATCCTTTATTTTTACGATTTTGGGTTCATTTGTCTCATTTCTCGGCTAGGCCCAGTCCAAATAATGGACCAGACCTGGCCCAAATGATGTTTAAAGAGCGTAAATCCCTACATCCCTTCGTTTCTCACGAAATCAGCTAGGGTAACGAAATCCTAGCCACCACCCTTTTCTCCCCCCCTCTCTCTCTTACCACCGACGTCACATGTTGCAGGAATTGGAAAGATAACAGGAGAGAGTTGCTTTACGCCAATCTTGCTTTACTATTTTGGGTAAGATCATTAATTGCTCTTACCCACCCCCACCAATACGACACCGAGGTAATACCCCCTCTTCTCTCTTACTTTTTCTGCGATAATGATGAAACATTAATAAGCTTCGTCCTATTCTCTGCTGTCCCAATTTATCATTGGCTGAGATTTAAAAAAAATCAATTTTAATTCAAAATCCTTGAAAAATCCTTCTCCCACATCGGTTTGAGACTAAGAATTTGGGGTTTTTGGGTCCTATAAAACGAACCCCTTACCTTCATTCCAACCAAGTCCTGAGCACTTTGAAATTACCCAGAAGTTCGAGCATAAGTCTTGTCACACCCCAACCTTAGGGTGTGTGGCCGGCACCCGGCACCCGAAGGCCCGAGAGTACCAATTGTAGAACCTGGAATCTCTAACATGCACTTGGGGCTGACAAGGCCTCCAAATAATCATAACATGATAAGAATGTATAACCTGCAACCAAAAGAGGCTCAACAACTGCATATATGATGTAAGAAATAAGGTGAACTTGATCTTTCAACGAAGCAAGAGGCGATTTTCTAGGGGTGCCCAAGATTGTCAACCACCCAAGGGTAATATGCCTAACGTGGGATGGAATATGGAGTAAGGTCGAGGACAAGACGTGAAAACTTCATAGTATGTGGTCTTGGCCGAGGCCATGTTAGTTTTCTTTTAGCTTAGCCTATTTTCTGGATTAGCTAATTGTTCCCCTAGGACACATTAATACTGTGTAACAAACCTTAGCTCACTTTAGGACACATTCAATGCGTTAAGAGTGATTAGGCCGAAAGGAAATCATCCAAGAAAGACTTGTCCGAAGAGTGAACACCATGGCAACATCCAACAAGCTTCCAAACCGTGTGACTCTCATGTATACATCTCATTCGTGCACTTGAAGACTTCAAGAAGGACTGAGCAGAAGGACCCTTAGGACTTATAATTATTCAGTTGTTGTTGATATATTAAACTTGAATTTTTACTCACTTGCTAAGCATTTCAATCCGGGATTTGATATACTTAGTGGATCCTCCAGGAGGATCACCTATCTTAGTTCTCTAAGGTTCCGATCATCCTTGCTTGGTTAGTATTGAGCATTGCAGTCAGAAAACCTCAATCTAATCCTTGTGTAATTTTCCAACATATCCTTGGTGCCCACACGAGCAATAAATCCCTTGTGTTACTATCCCAGAGCCTTATATCGACTGAATTGTCACTTGGCTTGTATCCGAAATTGTTTCCAACATTCCGTGTACACTCCTTGTCCCAATTATTTGTTTATTTACACTACCACATCCCACAACACTTCACTAACTCCCTCACCAAAGGCCACTTCCCACAACTAACCACAAACACCCGCAAGTCAAAACAACCACCCCAACGTCCCACCGAGTCCACTTCTCGGACCCTCGTTGTCTTAGGTTGTTTCCGCAACCTTGACACCACTAAAAAATCAAACCCCCACCACCATCACCTCCCGCAAAACCCCCGGGAAAACCTCCTAAAATTCCTAAGCCCGCTTTTAATCCAATCTACCCGAATCAGCCTTCAACCACCACACTGCTCACTCCACCCGAGAAACCGAGAACCTCACGGCTTCAGTCCATGTTCCGCCACCTTTTCACCACTAAAACACCAAGACTCGACAACCAAAACAACCCTAAACGTGTCCCTAACAACACCCTAAAACTCCTAATCCCAACTCTACCTACATTTACCCGAAACGTCCTCCAAACACCCACTTCCCAACCTTAGCCGAGAAACCGAGAGCCCAACCTTCTTGCCTATTTTCGGGTCAACCCGAAAACAACTAAGAACCGACCAATTTACCCTCACTTACCCCTCCTTATATACATCGGATTGATATTAGATCCAAGCATTCCCGTCCTACGCATTAACGCTATGGCTTACTCAAAACAAGAGTATTGGAGGATCGTGAGTGACGGTTTCGCCCAACGTGCGCAAGCCTTGAAATAGGAACTTGCGGAACCTACCATGAGCAGAAACGCCAATTCCGAGCCTCTACCAACCTACCCGAAGAATGAGGGCTTGCTACTCCTACGTGAATTGGAGTCCCCACGTGAAAAACCAAAAGAATCACAAAGAGATCAACTATTCTACACCCGGTGCAAAGTAAATGACAAGGTGTGCAAGTTGATTATTGACGGAGGGAGTTGTTCTAACCTAGCCTCCATAGAGATGGTGAACAAGTTAAAGTTGCTTACCCGAAACCACCCCTAACCATATGATCTCCAATGGGTGAACGAAGACGGAGAGCTAAGAGTCACAATGCAAGCTCTTGTTAATTTTCGGATTGGCAAGTATAAGGATGAAATATGGTGTGATGTCCTACCCATGGATACGTGCCATATTTTGTTAGGTCGACCTTGGCAATTTGATCGGAGGGCAGAGCACGATGGAGAAAAGAACACCTATTCATTTCAAAAGGATGGCAAGAGATTCCGATTAGTGCCACTCCCGCCTAGTGAAGTGAAGAAGTTAAAGACTCAAGAGGCCGTAGCTCATGATGAACCCAAGACCATGACACTTGATGCCCGTAAAATTAAGGAAGAACTAAAGAAAGGGAGTCCCTTACATGCCTTGAAACACAAGGATAAGAAAAGTCTCTTGGGGGAAAAGATCGAAGATGCCGACTTGAAAGCCCTCATAAAGAAATTCAAGGATGTGTTCCCGAATGACCTTGCGCCTGGATTGCCACCAATTAGGGGCATTGAACATGCCATTGACTTCATTCCAGGAAGTTCACTACCTAATCGACCAGCCTATAGGTGTAACCCGGTGGAGGCCAAGGAACTGCAAAGGCAAGTGCAAGACTTGTTAGACAAAGGCTTTGTCCGAGAAAGCCTTAGTCCATGTGCGGTACCCGCATTATTGGTACCAAAGAAGGATGGAACCTGGTGGATGTGCATTGACAGTCGTGCGGTCAATAACATTACCATAAAGTACCAAGTTCCCATGCCAAGATTGGATGACCTCTTGGACGAATTGAGTGAAGCCAATTTGTTCTCCAAAATTGACTTGAGAACTGGCTACCACTAAATGAGAATCCGAGAAGGAGACGAGTGGAAGACGACCTTCAAAATGAAGTACGGATTGTACGAATGACTTGTGATGCCGTTCAGATTATGTAATGCACCAAGTTCCTTCATGAGGCTCATGCATGAAGTACTACGACCCTTTCAAGGGGAAGTTTTTCGTGGTCTACTTGGACGATATCTTAATCTATAGTCAAGACAAGGAGTCCCACTTATCACACTTGGAGGCCGTGTTTGAAAAACTAAGGGAAGTGAAATTATATGGCAAGTTGGAGAAATGTGCCTTCATGATCACTAGTGTCTTATTTTTAGGATACATAGTGTCTTCCGAAGGCATTCATGTTGACCCGTCCAAAGTAGAAGCCATTCAAAGTTGTCCCGCACCCAAAAGTGCAAGGAAGTAAGGAGTTTTCATGGGTTGGCTTTTTTTTACTGTCGCTTCATCCGCGACTTTAGTACCATTGCGGCCCCTATCACGGAGCTCATAAAAAAGAGTGAGTTTAAGTGGTACTCTAGGGAACAAAAGGCCTTTGAAATGTTGAAGACACGGATGTGTGAAGCACCGGTCCTAGCCATCCCAAACTTCGACAAATTGTTTGAAGTAAAATGCGACGCGAGTGGAGTCGGTATTGGCGCTGTCTTGATCCAAGATAAACGACATATTTCTTTATTTAGTGAGAAGTTAAGTGGTGTGCGGCTTAACTATTACACCTATGATAAAGAGTTTATGCCATAGTAAGGGCCTTAGCTCAATGGGAGCATTACTTGAGGCCGATGCCTTTTATTCTTTATTCGGACCATGAGTCTTTAAAATACTTGCACGGGAAAATGAAGTTGAATCCGAGACATTCCAAGTGGGTTGCCTATCTACAAACATTCACATTTTCGATAAGGCATAATGATGGCAAGTCTAACATAGTAGCGGATGCCCTTTCTCGGAGGCATGTCATGTTGACCGTACTTGAAGAAAAGCTAGTGGGATTTGAGGTACTTAAAGAATTCTAATCAAGATCCCGAGTTTAAGGACGTGATGGCCGAATGCAACAATGGGGCTCATGAATCTTACTCCTTAGTCGAAGGGTTCCTTTTCAAGGGGAACAAATTATGCTTGCCCAAATGTTCTACAAGGGAGTTGCTTGTACATGAAGTACATTCGGGAGGTCTCGCTAGACACTTTGGAGTTACCAAGACCTTGGAGATCCTCCAAGAGCATTTTTTGGCCCCGGATGGATAAGGATGTGAATGGGGTAGTCAGTAGATGTGCCACTTGACAAAAGGCGAAGAGCTTCTTCCATAAAGGATTGTATACACCCTTACCGGTCCCAGAACGACCATGGGAAGGTGTAAGTTTGGATTTTATTCTCGGTTTGCCAAAAACCCAACGAGGAAAACACTCCATCATGGCAGTTGTGGACCAATTCTCCAAGATGGCTCATTTCATCGCTTGCCACAAAACCGATGATGCAACTCACACCGCAGATTTGTATTTTAGAGAGGTGGTAAGGTTGCATGGGGTTCCCAAAACCATTGTGTCAGATAGGGACGTGAAGTTCCTAAGTTACTTTTGGAAGACACTATGGAGGCTTCTCGGCACCAAATTGTTATTTAGTACCTCCCATCATCCTCAAACGGACGGTCAAACGGAAGTAACATAAGAACTCTTGGTACCTTGTTCAGAGGATTGGTGAGTAAAACCACCAAGGATTGGGACTTGAAGTTGGCACACGCGGAATTCGCATACAATAGGAGTAAATCCCGCACAACGGGGAAAGCTCCGTTCGAAGTTGTATATGGCATTAATCCGTTCCTACCCATTCATCTAGTGCCAATTCCAAGAAAGGAGATCCTAAGCTTCATGGCTAGGGACCGAATTGAGGCCTTCAAGAAGTTGCATGATCAAATCCAAGCACAAATCCAAAAGGCCAATGACAAGTACAAAATGGATGCTAACAAGTCAAGAACTCAACCACACTTCCAACCCAGGGACTTGGTTTGGCTCCACCTAAGGAAAGAGTGGTTCCCTAATCTAAGAAAGAACAAACTAATGCCTAGAGCGGACGGCCCCTTCAAAGTGTTGGCAAGGTTTGGGAAAAGTGCATACAAAATCTAACTTCTGGATGAGTATGGAGGTGTTAGTTCAACATTTAATGTGGGACACTTGTCACCATATATAGATGACGAGAATTTGAGGGCGAATTCCGTCAAAGAAGGGGAGAATGATGTAAGAAGGAGGTGAACTTGATCTTTCAACAAGAAACAAGAGGCGATTTGTTAGGGGTGCCCAAGATTTCCAACCACCCATGCCTAACATGGGATGGAATATGGAGTAAGGTCGAGGATAAGACGTGAAGACTTCATAGTACAATAGCTTTATCGGCCTTTATGTGGTCTTGGTCGAGGCTATGTTAGTTTTCTTTTAGCTTAGCCTATTTTCTAGATTAGCTAATTGTTCCCCTAGGACACATTAAAACCATGTAACAACCCTTAGCTCACTTTAGGACACATTCAATGCGTTAAGAGTGATTAGGCCGAAAGGAAATCATCCAAGAATGACTTGGCCGAAAAGTGAATAACATGGCAACATCCAAGAAGCTTCCAAACCATGTGACTCCTGGGTATACATCTCATTCGTGCACTTGAAGACTTCAAGAAGGACCGCACGAAAGTTGATGGAGTTGGCCGAGACTTTCACATGCCAATTGGCTCAAGACTCACGCCCAAGGGGAATGTTTCTCAACACTCCTAAAAAGATCATTTAAGATGCAACTAGTTCTCATGTGAAGGCCATTAAAAGGAGTCGAAGATACAAGGAAGATATGCATTCATCCCCTCGACCGAAGCTTCCCTCCACTTTTCCTCGTTCACACCTTGGCTGATTAGTTTGTGGATTGTGTCCTTTGGTTTGTCTTATAGAATGGTCCTTTAGCTACTATAAATAGGACCATTAGAACTTGTAATTATTCAGTTGTTGTTGATATATTAAACTTGAATTTTTACTCACTTGCTAACCATTTCAATCCGGGATTGATATACTTAGTGGATCCTCCGGGAGGATCACCTATCTTTGTTCTCTAAGGTTACAGTCATCCTTGCTTGGTTAGTATTGAGCATTGCAGTCAGAAAACCTCAATCTAATCCTTGTGTAATTTGCCAACATATCCTTGGTTCCCACACGAGCAATAAATCCCTCGTGTTACTATCCCAGAACCATATATTGACCGAATTGTGACTTGGCTTGTATCCGGAATTGTTTCCAACATTCCGTGTACACTCCTTGTCCCAATTATTTGTTTCTTTACACTACCACATCCCAAAACACTTCACTAACTCCCTCACCAAAGGCCACTGCCCACAAACACGCGCAAGTCAAAACAACCACCCCAACGTCCCACCGAGTCCACTTCTCGGATCCTCATTGTCCTAGGTTGTTTCCGCAACCTTGACACCACTAAACAATTAAACCCCCACCACCACAACCTCCCGAAAACCCCCCGGGAAAACCTCCTAAGCCCGCTTTTAATCCAGTCTACCCGAATCATCCTTCAACCACCACACTGCCCACTCTACCCGAGAAACCGAGAAACCGAGAACCTCAGGGTTTCAGTCCATGTTCCGCCACCTTGTCACCACTCAAACACCAAGCCTCGACAACCACAACAACCCTAAACGTGTCCCTAACAACAACCTAAAGCTCCTAATCCCAACTATACCTACATTTACCCGAAACTGCCTCCAAACACCCACTGCCCAACCTTAGCCGAGAAACCGAGAGCCTAACCTTCTTGCCTATTTTTGGGTCAACCCGAAAACAACTAAGAACCGACCAATTTACCCTCACTTACCCCTCCTTATATACATCAATATATACATAACTGAGGTTGACAAGGCCATATCAAGAGTATCGACAACTGACAAGAAGACCGGCAAAGCCAGACAAGATGAATATACACAAATACTAGTTTGCAAGTCTTTAAGAGTACTATGATACAACATCTAGTCAGGACAGGGGCCCGTCGTACCCAAAATGTCAAAACATACATACATAAGTACCTAGTGACTCCAACAACAACTTTAGAGAAGTGGAGTGTGACTATCAACTGCTGACAGCAAGTACCCTACTGGGGAGGTACGTCCACCTGCCTACCTGTACCTGTTGGTATGAACACAGCGTCCCAGAAGAAGGGGACAGCTGTACGAAAGATGTACTGAATATGTAAGGCAGATCATACCAGCAAGCATGAAATGAAATACAAGAGATAAAGCTACAGAAGTCAATGTGGAACTCAGAAACATCCATTGAGGGCATACAACTGAAACAACCATGAATATATGCATGTACGTAAAATTGGGCAACTATATGGGGCCATATAGTATCATATCAAATCCCCCCTGTAGGGTGAGCTCATAATAAATTACTCGGCCATATAAGACACAATGGTATCTACCAAATTAATCAGTGGTGTGCTCATATAAGTGCCTGCCTGACCGACTATAGCACGACACGGTATGGTCAATAGATACGTGTATATATACGTGCAATTTAAGACAGACCTCAAAGGATATCATCATCAGAGGTGGAGTGATATATGATCGATATCCTCTAATTATTGTTATTGTCGCTACGTTCATCAACCTTACTAATCACTTGAGATATATAGAATACAAAAAAGCTACTTGATAAGGAGGATATAAAGGACATGATCAATTCCATCGAGAAGGACATGTGGTCAGTCGACTTAACGAGAGGAGATTCATTTCAAGGAAGTATTTACACCAAATCATGCCAAAGAAGGAAATTAGCCTTACATACCTTAAAGTCGCCGCCCTATCAAGGAAGGTTAAGCTCGTCTCTTTTCACACATAAATCTATAACGATAAGAATCAATACTAGTGTTAATATTTTAGACTTAGCGACCTACCCGTCAATTTGGGATCCAAATTCGATATTTTCCTTGGGAGGTATCGAGAAGGATTTGGAATAATATATAGACAAGTAAATCCCTTATGGGTTCCAAGGTATTCCTTTAATTAGTAAGAGTTAAGGGATTTATCATTCAAAGGGAAGTAGACTACTCAATAAATTTTGATCGAAAAGAAATCTGATTTATTTCGTACCTTTCGCTCAATGAGAAAATGAGTCAGATCACGTCAGGAATGGAGGCCGTTAAGGATGTACTTAATCATATATTTCTTGTAGTTTTCTCTCCCTCCAATTCTATATGATTAACGATAATCTTAGCATCAATCATTCATTCAATTCAATTATATATAACTCTAGAGGATTACCCATAAATGAGCTCACCTCACTACTTAATAAAGTTTAACAATCCTTTTCTCTTTCATCTTAATTCTTTGGCATAACAAATTTCTAGAAGTTTATGTAACTCATATACTCAAAGGTGAATGAAACTCTTACCTTGGACAGGAAGTACTTGCCTTAAACTTCGACTTTGATGAAGAAGAACTCTGTCAAAATAGTCGCAAAGGAAAATGCAAGAAGGAATACAACCTCTATGAGCTTCAAGGTGTAATATCCATGTTATTTCCATCCAGATCAAGCTCAAATGGCTATGAAACTATTAGAGAGGATTTAGGGGTCTTGTGGAACGGATTTGGGATAAAACTGATGAGTTATGGGGGCTGAAACACTTTTAAATCACTAGAAAGTCGGCCACTGCCCCACTTTTACGCTAGTTTTAGGCTCTGTAAAATATTTTACACCCCGTTTATTCTCCACCATTTTTTCTAAAAGCATTCCAAGTTTCTATATAGTTTTACGGTGGAGAATTAGAGTTTTACAGCCCGTAATTAATTTTACGATTTACTCTGCAACCCTTTCGTAAAACCCACATAACTTTTTGCACGGAGCTCTGATTAACAAACGGTGTGTTATGCTGGAAAGAAGGCTCGTGGAACTTTAATTTACATTATTTGTGGACCCCATAAGTACTTATATACTAGAATTTATACCCCTAAAAGTTTGGGCCAAAATTCTGTCAAAAATGTTGCCTACCTTGCTCCGAGTTTTGACAAAATTAATTCCTTCGAGTCATTTAACCCCGAACGCTTACAAATCATACTTAACACTTATGTAAACCTTTATTAACCTTGTGGAGGGATCTCAACCTCATCATGCTCACATTAGTTAACCTACGATGGAAACGACGTGCACAGTACGGGTGTAACATCCTTCCCCCCTTAGGAACATTCGTCCTTTAATGTTAGAGAAAATATACTAACTCTCAAGATTTATAAAATTTTTGGTAGAGTTTCCTTTTTAAACAGTACTATTCAAAACATGTTAAGCAGCCCAAACACATCTAATTCCACACAGGGTGACAAAATAGCCAAAAAAAATCAATCGGCCTCACATGATCGTGTATGAATGCAATAATAAAAAAGAGTTGGTCATAACACACCTCAACTTTCTCCTGCCGATACTTGGGCTGCACTTGGCATATTTTCTCAACAGTATTACCTAAACAAGGGACATGGATTAAGCTTGATGAATAGAATAAGAATAAAAGAATCGTATCGCATGAGTGCCGATATGAACCTGAAGCCTAAAAATGAGGGTATCTAGACTTCATATAATTCTCAGCCTCCCATGTCATTTCCTTCACATTATTATTTCTTCAAAGTACTTTCACTGAGGCTACCTCTTTGGCCCGTAACTTAAGGACTTGGCGATCTAATATAGCAACAGGAATTTCTTCGTATGATAGGTCTTCTGTAACTTGAACATCTTCAATGGGGGTAATGTGAGAAGGATCACCTAAGAATTTATGAAGCATGGATACATTGAATACTGGTATAAATGCGTCTAACTTCGGGGGTAACTCAAGTTTACAAGCTACTTGGCTGATTCTCTGAATAATCTGATATGGTCCGACGTACCTGGGGCTAAGCTTACCTTTCTTGCCGAACCTCATCACGCCTTTCATAGGCGACATATTTAGGAATTCCCAATCTCCCACGTCAAATTCTAAGTCCCGGCGCTTGTTAACTGAATAGGACTTTTATCAGCTCTGTGCCGTAATAGTCATTCCTGAATCAATTTCACCTTTTTATGACTTGTTGCACCAAATCAGGCCCTAATAACTTCTTTTCTACAACATCAAACCAACCTATAGGAGACCCGCACTTCCACCCGTATAGGGCTTCATATGGTGCCATATGGATACCAAAATGGTAGTTGTTAATATAGGTGAACCCAATGAGCTGCAGATGATCTTCCCAACTTCCCTTTAAGTCTAGCACACATGCTCGCAATGACCTCGAGCATCTAAATAGTGCATTGGTCCTGTCAGTCTATCTACGGATGAAAAGTTATACTAAGACTGATCTGCGTGCCCAATCCTTTCTGAAAGGACCTCCAAACGCTAGTTGTAAACTGGGACCTTTGTCAGATATAATAGATACGGGAACTTTATGAAGTTGCACTATTTCCTTGATACATAACCTGGCATAATCCTCACCTAAATAAGTAGTTATGACGGGTAAGATATGAGCTAACTTTGTAAGTTATCCACAATAACCTATATAGAATCGAATTTCCGATGAGAATTAGGTAATCCGGTAATGAAGTCCATGTTGATCGTCTCCTATTTCTAGGTCGGAATCTTAATATTTTGAAGCAATCCTCCAGGTTTCTGGTGCTCAACCTTAACTTGTTGACAATTTAGAAATTGAGCGACGAATTCTGTAATATTTTTCTTCATATCATTCCACCAGTATATTTACTGAAGGTCGTGATACATTTTGGTAGATCTAGGATGAATATAATACATGGACTGGTGAGTTTCCGTCATAATTTTCCTTCAAAGCCCTCCTACATCAGGCACACATAACTGACCCTTATATTTGAGGACTCCGTCATCTGACAACTCGAAGAACCACTTCTTTTGAAAAGGAATGCCCTCTATAATTTTGACTAAAACTAGATCATCAAATCGCAACGCTTTTACTTCTGCCAATAATGAGGACTCGGCGGTATTCTGAGCTATAGCACCTCCATCTCCTGTATCTAGCAATCGTACACTCAGACTAGCCAATCGATATAGATCTTTAGTCATTTTCAGCTTGTCAACTCCCACATGCCTTAGGCTACCCATAGACTTATGACTCAATACGCCAGCTACCACATTTGATTTGCCAGGATGGTACAAGATATCAATATCATAGTCCTTCATCAATTTGAGCCATCTCCGATGCCTTTCAACTCCTTCTATTTGAAGATATGTTATAAACTTTTGTGATTTTTATACAAGTCAACGTGAACCCCATATAAATAGTGGCACCATATCTTTAGGGAAAATATAATAGCTGCTAGCTCTAGAACATGAGTCGGGTAATTCTGCTCGTGCTTCCTCAGCTGCCTTGAAGCATATGTGATAACCTTGCCATGCTGCATTAGAACACAGTCCAAACTGACTCTGGAAGCATCAAATTACACAACATAACCCTTTGAACCTTCGGGCAGTGCTAAAAGAGGTGTTGAGGTGAACCTACCCTTCAATTCCTGGAAACTTTTCTCATAAGCATTAGACAATTGGAATTTAGCTGCCTTATGAGTAAACTTTGTCAATGGAGCGGCAATGGAAGTGAAATTCTCTATGAATCTCCGATAAGAACTAGCTAAGCCCAAGAAACTATGCACCTCAGTAGGTGTTGTGGGCCTTGGCCAATTTTTAACTGCTTCAATCTTCTGATTATCAAATTTAATACCTTCATCCGATACTATATGACCAAGAAAGGTCACTGAGTTCAACCAGAAGTCGCATTTGGAGAATTTAGCATACAACTTATGATCCTGGAGCGTCTGTATCACCGCTCGCAAATGATCTATGTGATGTGCTTCTGATCGAGAATATACCAGAATATCATCAATAAACTCAATCACAGATATGTCTAGAAATGACTTGAACACCCGATTCATCAGGTCTGTAAAAACTGCTGGTGCATTAGTAAGATGAAAAGACATAACAAGAAACTCATAATGATCATATCTGGTCATGAAAGCAGTGTTCTGAATATATTTCTCCTTCACCTTAGCTGATGGTATCCGAATCCAAGATCGATTTTTGAGAAATATTTGGCACCCTATAATTGATCAAACAAGTCGTCGATCTTGGGAAACGGATATCTGTTCTTGATAGTGACCTTATTCAACTAACAATAGTTAATACACATCCTCATCGTACCATCTTTCTTATGAACAAATAATACATGTGTACCCCATGGCGAATTACTAGGCCTAATAAAGCTTTTTTTATAACAAATGCTTCAGTTGCGCCTTCAATTCGTTCAACTCGGCAGGGGCCATCTGGTATGGAGGAATATATATAGGCTGGATGTTAGGAAACATATTAATGGCGAAATTGATTTCCTTTTCAGGAGGAAATCTAGGAAATTCATCAGAAAATACGTTAGGAAATTCATTAACAATGGTAATAGACTGAAGAGTTGGAGGTTGTGCCTCTGTATCCTGTACTCGAACAATATGAGAAATACCCTTTTGAAATAATTTTCCGACCCTTAAGGTAGGAAATAAACCTCCCTTTAGGTGCTGCAACATTTCCGTTTCATTCAATGACGGGTCACTTGGAAATTAAAGCGAACAACTTTCGTCCAACAATCCATATTAGCATAACAATAAGCCAACCAATCGATACCCATGATAACATCAAATTTCACAATTTCTAGTTCATTTAAATAAACTAAAGTGTGATGATCATAAATCATCACAACCCCAATATACTCACCTAACAATCACTGACTCACATACAAACGTAGACACCTCAAATGACTAAGGTAGCAATTCAGGTTCTTTACCACACTTACCAGCAACAAAATGAGTAATATATAACAAAGTAGAACCTGATATATCAAAGCGTACACATCAAGGGAGAATACGAATAACATACATGTAACCGCTTCCGACGATGACTCTATGTCCTGTCAACCCGATAACGCATAAATGTGGTTCTGATAACCGCCTAAGTTAGACGCTCTACCTCTGCCAACCAGCCAATGTCTGAGTACCTTGCCCAAGAGGGCGTACTGATGAAGAATAAGATGTTAAAGACCCTGTCGGTTGTGCAATACTGCCCCCGCCTCTCAACAAACAAAATCTCATAATATGACCAGGCTGCCCACACGAATAATATATGTCTGAACCCTGACGACACTGGCCGGTGTGAGATCTACTACACCAATCACAATAGGGAAATAGAGGCCTCGCCTGGCTAGGCTTGCCTCAATACTGCAAGCCTGATGTACATGACCTCTGACCTTGACCAAAATAAGAGGTATAATCACGATAATGTCCCTAAAACTGTGGTGGTGCACTAATTGTTGGATAAGATGGGCGTCTAGAGAACTGTGGCCTGAACCCGCCTCTAAATTCTCCTGTATCACCTGTGTATCAGGCCCTCTTATGCTGACCCATATCTATCTCTCTCTATCGACCCGTTACCGCCTCTTACGATCCTTCAGATTCTGTGCATAGGCCTGAATGCAAGCAATATCAATATTCGGATTCAGAGAAGTCGCAACACACTCATTGACCAAGTATGGTCCCAAACCACCCATAAATAGATATACTCGGTCACTCATCTCCGCCTTGACTGTATGATCATATTTACCAAAGGAATTAAATTGCATGTTATACCTCAGGCGCTCATGTTACCCTGCTCCAAATGTAGACACTTGTCCTGCCTAGCCCGAATAAGCTCAATAGGCAGGTACTGCTGCAAAAAGGCCTAAAAAACTCTCTTCATCCTGTTGATGGGAAACGAGGCCTCCTAGACTGCTCCCAAGTCTCATACCATATGACAACAACATCATGCAACCTATATGAGGCAAATTCCGCTAACTCCGTGTCGGTGGCATGCATAACTCGCAATGTCCACTGCAATCGATCCAAAAAAATCTACGGGTCTACATTAGGATCAGTCCCTGAATGCCGGAGGGTCCAGGTTGATGAAATCCTGAACTCTCGCGCTAACAGCTCTATTAGTAATACCGAGGGTCTGACGCTAGGTCTAAGAGGCCACTAGTCGAGTCAATAGTTGTACAACACTCTGTATATCTAGATCCTGATCAGGAGCAATCGGGGTAAGAATTGGAGGTACATCAGCTCCTCTATGCCCCTCTAGAGGTGGTGAGGGTGGAGTCCTAAAAGCCTGAGATAAGACCTCATCCTGATGCTCATGTCTCCCCAAGTCAGCGGGTTATGCATGAGTGATACCATCTCCTGCCTCCTTATCTAACCTCTGCAAAGACTCATGTCATCCAATAGTATCAGACATCGCTGAGAATGTAAACAAAATAAAGGTTAGAAATAGACACTTACTACTCAGCTCTATCGCACGATCTAGATCAAGAAGAAAGGTAACCATCCTAAATGTCATGTAGCATTTATAAGTGTGGTGCACAACACACCAAGACCCTACTAGACACTGCTTACAGACTCCCATAGATCTTCTCTGATACCAAGTTTTTCACACCCCAACCTTTGGGTGTGTGGGCGACACCCGACACTCAAAGGCCGGAGCGTACCAACTGTAGAACCTGGAATCTCTAATATGCACTTAGGGCAGACAAGCCCTCCAAATAATCATAACATGATAAGAATGTACAACCTTAAAGCAGAAGTGGCCCAACAACATTATATATACATAACTAAGGCCGTCAAGGCCATATCAAGAGTATCGACAACTGACAAGAAGGCCGGTAAGGCCAGACAAGACGAATATACATAAATACTAGTCTGCAAGACTTTAAGAGTACTATGATACAATAGCTAGTCGGGACAGGGCCCCGCCGTACCCAAAATGTCAAAACATATATACATAAGTACCTAGTGACTCCAAATAAGTGGAGTGCGGTTATCAACCACTAACAATAAGTACACTACTGGGGACGTACGTCCGCCTGCTTATCTATACATGTGGGCATGAACACAGCGCCCCAGAAGAAGGGGACGTCAGTACGAAAGATGTACAAAATATATAAGGGAGATAGCATCAGTAAGCATGAAATGAAATACAAGAGATAAAGGTACATAAGTTAACCTGGAACTGAGAAAGAGCCACTGAGGGCATACAATTGACACAATCATGAATATATGTATGTACGTAAAATCGGGCCACTCTACGGGGACATATAATATCATATCAAATCCCTTTGTAGGGTGAGCTCATAATAAATTGCCCGACCATAGAGGATGCAGTGGTATCTGCCCAACTAATTAGTGGTGTGCACATACAAATGCATGCCCGACCGACTATAGCGCGGCGCGGTGTGGTGAAATATATATATATATATATGTGTATGTATGTATGTATTTATACGTGTAATGCAAGATAGACCTCAAAGGATATCATAATTAGAGTTGGAGTGACCTATGGTCGGTATCCTCCAACCATTGTTATTGTCGCTATGTTCATCAACCTTACTAATCATTTGAGACATATAAAATACAAAATGGCTACTTGACAAGAGTATATAAAGGCCATGATCAATTCCATCGAGAAGGACATGTGGTCATTCGACTTAACGAGAGGAAATTCATTTCAAGGAAGTATTTACACCGAGCCATGCCAAAAAAGGAAATTAGCCTTACATACCTTAAATTAACCACCCTATCAAGGAAGGTTAAGCTTGTCTCTTCTCACACGTAAATCTATAATGATAAGAATAAATACTACTATTAATAGTTTAGACTTAGCGAGCTGCAATCATACTTATGCAATTATAGAATTATATCTTTCTTCTAGTTTTTCCTACTTCCAATTCTATATCATTAACTATAATCTTAGCATCAATAATTCCTTCAATTCCAAGTTTCTATTTAGTTTTACAATGGAAATCAGAGTTTTACGGCCCGTAATTAATTTTACGATCTTCTCTGCAGTTCTTTCTTAAAACGCACATAACTTCTTTCACAAAGATCTGATTAACAAACAGTTTGTTACGCTGGAAAGAAAACTCATGGAACATGAATTTATATATATTATGGATCCCATAAGTACTTATATACTAGAAGATATACCCCCAAAAGGTTGTGCCAAAATTCTGCCTACCTTTCCCCGAGATTCGACGAACTTAATTTCTTTGATTCATTTAGCCCCAAACTCTTATGAAACATAATTAACACTTATTTAAACTTTTCATAACCTTGTGGAGGGATCTCAACCTCACCAAGCTTACGTTAGTTAACCTACGATGGAAACGATATACAAATTACGGGGTGTAACAAGTCTTTATTTTGTGGAAAAATAAAAAACCCTAGGATCTTATAGTGTTTCTAAGTCTAAAGTTCATTTATATTTTATGTTGCTGAATTCGTGTGGTTTGAAGGAAGGTTTTCAACTCCTGATCTCGATTCACGGCTGCACATCGAAAAGGTAAGCCTGAATTTCCCTTCAGTCTTTACTTTATTGTTTTTGTAATGTGTGTTTTGTGAGGGTTGTTAATTTAATGTTTTTAACTTAAAATCAGTGATATTTATGTCTTATATTCTAAATTGATATGTGTAATCTTGTATGAACTAAGTAGTGTTAGCCCTTGTATGATCTGATGTGAATAAGCTGTTAGATTATCCATGTAAACATAGGGTATTTTAGATGTTATGCTAGACTGTAATTATGATTAGAGATTAAGTTAATATGTATTTGACTTAATGATGTATCTGATATGTTAGATTTATACCGAGAGTCCTATAATATGCATATAGTGTGGTACTGTTCTGATGAAGAACCTGATATAGTCCATTTAAGCCTCAAATTTGATTTATAATTCTTAAATATGATTCACAAAGATACAAAGTAGATTTGATATAGTTGTCTATTTTTTCATGGTCTTGTGCCTGGTCTCTCATGTCCTGAGTATGTTATTTGCCTAAAACCTGATGATTTGTTGGTTTGGGATTTGGGGAAAAGTCACACTAGTTATGTCATAATCCTACCTGCTCAAATATCCTCAAACCTAACATATAACATAAATTTACCTCTTGCATGTCCAAATCATTTCCACACTCACCCATGTTTGCCTCTCATTTTGTTGAACTATTCTATGTGTGTGTGGATATGCTAAGTACCTTCCTAGCTGGAAAAAAAAATGTGTCCAGGACTTTTTATGATCTGGTATAGTATGAACAATCCTATATGTTTAAAATGTGGTCCTTTATTAACTTGTTTAAATCATGCTACTATACCTATGTGTTCTGCTAAGTGCATTATTTATATGCCTAGCTTGTAGATGTATTGAAATACATTTATGCTAGCATGTTAACCTCTTTGAGTCTCTTCTGTATGCACTCCTTAATACCTAGGTTGTCTGTAGATTGTAAACCAATATATGATTGAGTACCCCTGCAGAATTATGTGGGCCTTACATGATAGGTTTTAGGTTTCAGGCTGTGCTTAATGACCCTTTTGACCATGCTATGCCCTCCTAGAAGTACTACCACACCCAATGTGTAATTTGGATATAATTGTAAGCTTCTTTTGAATCAATTGGGTCTACTGTTTGAATATGTGTTACATGAGCTTATTCATATGTCCATATGTGGTTAAGAAGCAGTTTAGTTTAGTTCTTTGTTCTATTACTTAGCATATCTACAAGTGTGTATGTAGGATATGGGTTAGGCAACTTGAGTTCTCTCTATGTTCCTGTTAGTGAACCAATATGTTGAAGTGCACTATCCTGTTTGAGTTTCTTATGATCAGTCCAATATGCCTTTGATGATGTTTGTTTGGCTTAAGATTCATTTTATGACCATGTTAACTGTTATATCTATTTTAAAGGTGTCACCATGCTTGATGTAGTCTAAATTGCCCTATGCACCTAGGAGAGACCCTCTATGTTTGGTTTTTGTCTCTTACCTGTGTTTGTATGCTCACATGCCTGCTATTTGCCTCAATGTCAATATGTCCAATGATGTAGCATGAGTAAGATGTTGCATATGTATTCTGATCTAAGTAATTTTGTACTATTGGGATGTTGCACTCTAAAAGTGATTTACTGTGTGCCTCAAGGCCTCCATAACCTTCCAAATAATCATGTGTTTACTCTTATTTGTCTTAGTATACAATGCCTCCTTGACTGCCTACTTTCATGCATTGTTTGCAGAGAGAGACATATTTATGCATAGATTACTAGACTTCCTAAGTTATTGTGGTATCATAACTTGTTTACTAAGTTGTCCAGATAACATCTATATTAGAGATCTTGCATCTGTTGAGTGGAGCTATGAGGTGTTGACCTATTGTCTGTCTGTCTTATAAGTTTTAATTTATAAATGGGATCATGAAGTAGGTATATAAAGGGGATAGCTTGATTTTGAATTTTTTTTGTATGGATAGAGGATCTGGAAAGTGACAATGAACTTGGGACATTTACTTCATCTTAAAGTTAATGCACATGCTTAAGTTTGTGTTATTATGATGTATATGTCTAATCTGGCTGAATCTAGAAGATGTGATTCTCCTTCTTTCTTCCCAATGATTAATTAAGAGCATGTCTATGTTTTTTAACTTTCCTTATTTAATTCTCTTGCTTGTTGAGGATGTATAAGAATAATATGCTTCGGGATATACAAAGGGTAAGAGCTTAAGTATACACTGAGTGTATATTGAAGTTATACTCTATGTATATTTTGTATCTTCTAAGTATCTTTTGTATATCAGCCCCCCTACATGTATGTATTATGTTCTAACAGGCTGATATATCATGTATAAGTGAGGATGTCTGTTAACTGGGCCTATATGCATCTGGGCTGATCTGTCTTGCTAAGTATTTGTGATTCTTGGGCCTCCTAACTGTTCTTCCTCCTCAAGACCGCTACAATTAATACAAATTGTCATGCTTGTGTACTTAATTCCACCTCCGTGTTTATTTAATTTTACATTTATCGATAAATTTCAGGTGCATTCTAATTGACTCATATGTTTTCCTCTATCCTTCGCATGTCTCGTGGGCCTGTGAGCCCACACTTTGCTACATTTTTGCGACTGGTTAAGCCGTTGGGCCTGATGTCCCAACAAACATATTACTTCATCGAGTCCGACCGTCGAAGTCCCAACCATGAGCGAAAATGGTATATATATTGCTAGAAGGCCCAACTATGGGTGAAAATAGTGTAAAAATAGGATTTTTATTCTTTCTCGCGTAAAATTGGTGGGCCGGTATCCGGTATACCCACCATCCCGATTTGCTTTATTTTCATCTTTAATTTTTGCTATCTTACTGTGTTGTATTTGTCTATTTGTAAAACCTTAACTATTATTGGAACCATAAAATAGAATTTGATTGATATTATGTAGTTGCCACTCTTTCAAAACTAGAATCACTTTGTAACTTTAAATTCGGCTAATTAACAAAAGATGCTTTAATATTTTGGATGTTTCATTATATGTACTTCTAAATAAATCTCTTTAAACTAAATTTGCAAATAATTGGAAAAAACAAGTTGGTTTAATTTTCTAGTTTAATTTACAAGGGAAACGGGATCTTTCTTAAACTTGGATTGCTTTCAAGATAAAAGAACGAAAAATTGGCTTAAGTTATTTGAAAGGGGACAAGTCTCGAATAATTAATACGTTATTTTTTAACTCAAGTTAATTACTCTTCAATAATTTGAAAAATCCTTTTATAATTATGATTTGGGCTAAAGGGAACATGGACTAGCGGTTGATCTCCTTTTATAAATAAAAAGGTTTATTTTTATATTTCCATTCTCTATTTCATATAAAGATGAACATTACAGCGACCCCACCCCCACTGGTGTCAACACCGTGACCCAACCTCATCCCCATCGCGCCGAACCCAGCCCATCCCTACCGCGACACATTAACTTTAAGTCTTGCTCGCCGGCGCCGCCACATCATCGACGCCACCACCAGCCACTACATTAGGCAGTCTCCGGCAGCTGCCGACGGTCTCTCTTTCTCCTATTTTTTTGCAGGTATAACTAGATCTGTGATGTCGTCTGGCGGGGAACAGTGAGTTTAGGCAGTGAATAGTATTTTTCGGAGCATGAACAGTGTTTTCCGATGCGTGAACATCAATTGTCGGTGTGAGAACAGGTTTTATCAGCCTAGAGTTGGTACCTCCAGTTGTCTGTACTCAATATTTGTTCTTATATGTGTTGTTCAATTTTGTGTGTTGTGTTTTATTGAATCTGGACTTTACATTCTTGCCTGTATTCTTGTTGCCCTTTGTTTTATCATTCAGATATGTAGTAGCCTGATTTAACTATAGATTTTTGCTAATGTGTGCTCTAGTATTGCTTCCCGTGTGTGTTAGCGTTAACCTTGGATTAGTATTCTTTGTGTCTTTGCTCTAGTGGCTTTGGTGAATGATGGTAGACTAGGGTCATATTCTTGGTCGGGGACGGGGGCAAGGGGTAGGGGGTGTAAGTGGGGTAAGGGAGATGCTAGGCTGAGAATATGGTCTTGGAATATTGGGACTTTAACGGGGAAGGCCATAGAGCTAGTTAAGATTCTTAAGAAGAGGAAGATTAATATAACATGTGTCCAGGAGACCAAATGGGTAGGACCTAAGGCTAAACATGTAGACGGGTATAAGTTATGGTTCTCTGGTAGGTCGAAGTATAGGAATGGGGTAGGCATTTTGGTAGACAACGAACTAAGGGATCATGTGGTAGAGGTGAGGATGGTTAATTACAGGATTATGGCGATTAAGTTGGTAGTTGGAGGGTTCACTATGAACATTATTAGTGCTTATGTGCCACAAGCGGGCTTGGATGAGGAGGAAAAAAGATGTTTTTGGGATGATTTAGACGAAGTGGTGGGAGGTATACTACCCATTGAAAAGTTATTTTTAGGAGGGGATTTCAATGGACATATCGGGTCACTTCCAGGGGGTTATGACGACGTGCATGGAGGATTTGGACTCGGGGTCAGGACCGGGGGAGGCGTCTCACTTTTGGAGTTCGCTAGAGCTTGTGGGATGGTGATAGCCACTTCTAGATTCCTAAAGAAGGAGGAACACTTGGTGACTTTCCGTAGTTCGGTAGTTAAGACTCAGACATACTTTTTACTCCTTAGGAAGGTTGACAAAGGTCTTTGTAAAGACTATAAGGTTATTTCGAATGAGGATCTTACAACCCGACATAAGCTTTTGTTGATGGATTTGGAGATCAAGTTGGAGAAGAAGAAAAGGGTTGTGGATGACAGGTTAAGAATCAAATGGGGGAGTTTGACCATGGCTAGTGCAAAAGAGATGAGAGATAGGTTGATGGCCAATGGGGCTTGGGGGAGTAGTGGGGATGCGATCGGTATGTGGGACAGGATGACTAGTTGCATTCGTGAGGTAGCTACAGAAGTGCTAGGAGTTTCGCGGTGTTATCGTGGTGGACATCGATGGGACTGCTGGTGGAATGGTGAAGTTCAAGAGAAGGTGAAAGAGAAAAAAATGGTGCATGTGAAATTGGTAGAAATCAGAGATGAGGTGGAGAAGTGGACGAATAGGGAACTTTATAAAATGGCGAGAAAGGAGGCAAAGCTAGCGGTTACGGCGATGAAAATGACGCCTTTCGAACGTCTATATGTGGAATTAGAGGAGAAATACGGGGATAAGAAGTTGTATCAACTAGACAAGACAAGGGAGAGGAGGGCCCGTGACTTGGATCAAGTGAGGTGAATCAAGGATGAGGACGACAATGTACTTTTGGAGGAAGCACATATTAGGCGGAAGTGGCAGTCTTACTTCCACAAACTCTTGGCAAAAAAGGACATGGAGACATTATGCTGGGAGATCTGGAGCATTCTGGTAGGCACATGAATTTTGGGTATAGTAGAAGCATTAAGGTTGAGGAGGTTACGGGTGTTATTCATAGGATGCGCAGGGGACGAGCGATCGGGCCTGATGAGATTCCAGTTAAATTTTGGAAGAGCGCAGGCAGGGCTGGTTTGGAGTGGCTGACTGAGTTATTTAATGTCATTTTTAAGACGGCAAGAATGCCCGAATAATGGATCTGTAGTACAATGATTCCCTTGTATAAAAACAAAGGTGATATCCAGAGTTGCAACAACTATAGGGGTATCAAATTGTTGAGCCACTCTATGAAAGTTTAGAAAAGAGTCGTGGAGACGAGGGTGAGGAGAGACATGTCTATTTCCGAGAACCAGTTTGAATTCATGCCGGAGCATTCGACTACCGAAGTCATTCATCTTATTAGGAGGTTGGTGGAGCAGTATAGAGAGGAAGAAAGACTTACATATGGTTTTTATCGACCTCGAGAAGGCATATGACAAAGTCCCTAGGGAGGTTCTATGGAGATATTTGGAGGTTAGAGGCGTACATGTGGCATACACTAGGGTGATCAAGGATATGTATGATGGAGCCAAGACTAGAGTAGGGGCAGTAGGAGGAAACTCATAGCACTTCCCAGTGATGATGGGGCTGCATCAGGGATCAACTCTTAGCCCATTCTTATTTGCCTTGGTGATGGATGGACTGACGCGATATATCCAAGGAGAGGTACCATAGTGTATGTTATTCATAGATGACATAGTCCTGATTGATGAGACTCGCAGCGGAGTGAACGCCAAGCTAGAGGTTTGAAGACAGACTCTGGAGTCTAAAGGGTTCAGGTTGAGTAGGACTAAGAAAAAATATTTGGAGTGCAAGTAAAACAACGGGAGCGACCCTGAGAAAGGCGTGGAGGTAAGGCTTGGTACTCAGGTCATTCCAAATAAAGGAAGCTTCAAGTACCTAGGGTATATTAACCAAGGGAATGGAGAGATTGATGACGATGTCACACATCGTATTGGGGCAGGGTGGATGAAATGGAGGCTCGCATCTGGAGTCTTGTGCGACAAAAAGGTTCCACTAAAACTTAAATGCAAGTTCTATAGGGTGGATGTTAGACCGATTATGTTGTATGGGGCGGAGTGTTGGCCAGTCAAGACTTCACACATACAAAAGATGAAAGTTGCAGAGTTGAGGATGCTGAGATGGATGTGTGGCATACAAGGAGAGATAGGATTAGAAATAATGATATCCGGGAGAAAGTGGGAGTGGTCTCAGTAGATGATAAGATGCAGGAAGCGAGGTTGAGATAGTTCAGGCATGTGTAGAGGAGAGACATAGATGCCCCAGAGCGGAGGTGTGAGGAGTTAGCTATGGACTGGTTCAGAAGGGGTAGAGGTAGGCCAAAGAAGTATTGGGGAGAGATGATTAAACGGGATATGGCGCAGGTGAAACTTACTGAGGACATGACCTTAGATAGGGGGTTGTGAAGGACACGAATTAGGGTAGAAGAGTAGTAGGTACTCGAGCGTAGTCCTATTTATGCTTACAAATTGATAGTTGTAGTGTTATTACTGTAGACCCGATTAGCCTATCACACTTATAGACACATTATTGCTTTATAATCCACTGTAGTTTGATTTCTGTTGTTATGTGTTATTTAGTGTATTTTGTTTATCTTATTTAGTTGTGTTAACTACTGCTCCCTTTTGTTCGAATGCACTTTATACCGCTTAAATTCCTTATATGAGTCTGACCGCTTCTCTTGCTTTACTCTTTACTTTTGAGTTACTCTTGCTTTATTTTGATTGTCTTGCTTGTGATTATGCTTTGTCTTGAGCCGAGGGTCTCCCAGAAATAGCCGCTCTACCTACCAAGGTAGAGGTAAGGTCTGTGTACCCTTCCCAGACCCCACGGTGTGAGATTTCACTGGGTATGTTGTTGTTATTGTTATAAACATTTTACTATCTCTTTTGATGAAAACAAAGGATCTTACATTCCAAAGGGAAGGTTTTCAAAGGAAATATGTTTTCTTTTTAAAGTGTTGGGTAAAATATTAATTTCTTTGGTGGAAAATGATTTGAATGACAATATATATATATATAATTTTCAATATTTCAAGTAAATAAAACTAATTTTATTATATAAGACCCGAGGTCTACCGTATTTTATGAATCCTTAATACCGGAGTACCTAACACCTTATCCGGGAGATCACTTGAACCCTTACCCTGAACTCTGGTTAATTTAGGATTTTTCTCTTATTTTGAAAAATCCTTTAAAATATGATTTTTCTAGTTTTCCTTATAAATTAGGTGACAACACTAAAAATAAATAAATTCCAAGAACCCACAAGTTATTCAGTAGCTTTTATGCCTCCGCGTAAAAGTGAACCGTAACTGATGGCGACTTTGTTGGGGAATACAATTAGGTTCTAACCACAAGGATTCCAATAATATAACATTTCTTTAATTACTTATGTGTTTATTTTATTATAATTATTATTGTCAGTCATGCATATCATCTTTCGCCAAATGAAAAATCACACACACACTTGCATCAGTGCATAAAGACAACTATGCGAATTCACAATCGTCCTCCAGTAAAAACCAAAAAAAAATTCTTTGGAACTTGTTGAAGATTTAGTTGGTTCGTTGAATCCAACGGTTAACAACGGTTCACCTCGGGCTGTCCACTCGGGTAACCCAGTCATTTGATTAAGCCCACTCTACTCAATTTAGGGTGGAGCTAAGCCAAATCCCTACTAATTAGCGCATATTGACCCAAGAAGGTGATGTAAAAAAGTCTGTGAGCTCAAAGTTCCAATTTGATCCTCGAGATGACATGCTCGGAGTTCTAATTATTATCGATCGGCCTAAGATGATATGCTTTATATGGTATGGGTTGTGGAGTGGGATTGAAGATTAGACTTGAAGATTTGAAAAGAAGGCATGTTATTTGGCCTTTATGTAGGTCTTGGCCGAGACCATTTGCTTTTAGCTTATTCTAATTCTTAGTTTAATTACTAGCTCTTCTTAGGACATAATTAACATTCCATGTAATGGGATAGGATGACTAGGCCATGTAATAAGGTGACTAGGCCGAGAATGTCTTCCAAGAAGATGACTAGGCCGAGAGTGTAAGAAGAACAGGTGACAAGGCAAGAATCATCTAAAAGAGGCGGCTCCCAAGAAGAGAATTCATTAACTAACTAGTTCATGTACTTAGCCACTTGGATAACACAAAGGGGGTGGCCTAGAAGACATGAAAGGTTGGCCGAGGCCCTCCCCCTTCCCATTTCGGTCAAGGCACTTCAAGAACAAGAAGCTTCCACACGTGCTCCAAGAACTAACTAGTTCATGCATTGCTTTACATGGAAGACATAAAAGAGTGGCCTAGAGAAATTGAAGAGTTGATCTACTCTTTGTCCCCCAAGTTAACCCAAACCCTTTCCCACTTGTTCCCATTTAGCCAAGAATGTTGAACCATTTCCCATTGTGGCCGAGTGGTTTGACTTAGAGTCCATTAAGTTGTCTTCTAGAAAGGTCTATTAACTAGTATAAATATGACCTTAAGTTTTTGTAAAAATTAGTTGTCGATGAATGAACATATTTGAGTTTTACTCAATTTCTAAGTTATTCAACTTGTGTGTTGTTTATCTTAGTTGGTCCTTGTGTGGGCCTTCGATCCTTTCGTGGGTCAAACCCTTGGTGTAAGTTTAGCTAGAACTTTTGTGATTTAGTTGAACCCAAGCTAAGGTTCCCTTTGGTGTAAGTTTGGTTAGAACTTGTGTGATCTAAATAAACCCAAGCTTAAGGCCCCCCCTCGGTGCTAGTAGAAGTTGGAACTTGTGTGATCCAACCAAACCCAAGCCAAGGGTCTATCACAAGGTTATCAACCACCCTCACTTGGTTTGTATTCGAGCTTTGGTCAAGTTCTTGTCCAATTAGCCTACTTCACTTGATGTCGACTCGAGCACTAAAAACCTCGTGTCTCTATCCTTGTCCATATCGACCGACCATCACTTGGTTTGCACCTGAGATTGCACCTAGAAACCTCGTGTCCATTCCTTATACAAACCACCATATTCCTTTTACCACCATACTCCACAACACTTCCCAAACACCCACACCAAAGGTCCCTAACCGAAACCACCCACAAATACATGTCCAAACCCGACAACACTCAAACAGTCCACAAACCACCCCTTATCGATACCTCATTGTTCCAATCCGTTTCCGAAACCTTCCCACCACCCAACCACCGAAACCCGACCACCAACACAACCCTCATAGTACCCAGAATATCCCCATAAAATACCTCAATCCAACTCCTCCCTATACCCGTCCACACCCCACAAACACTACACTGCAAGCAGAAGCGTCCCACCCTAGAACCCTATTTCAAGTCTATTTTCGTGTCGACCCATTTACAACCAAACTTTGACCCACTTATACCCCTCCTTATATACATCAGAAGGGCTTTGAACATTTCAGAAGTGTTTGAAGCTCATTAGAAGACTACCTTCCGTATTCCCATGGTCATTGACTCGAGGTGTTACACCCCGTAAATTCACATATCGAATGTACCTTAAGTTAAGAAGCCTAAGATAAGGAAGAGGATTCCATTGGAAAGAGTAAGGAATGGTTGAGTTGAAATCCGGAGAAGTCATAAGAGTTTAAAAGTCGTTAAGCCCTTCATGCTCGCAAACCCGTGTGTTGAGTGTGTTGTGTCTAGATGATGTAAGATGAAAAGAGTTATGATGTTCATAATAAGTATAAAGGAAGGCCTTGGGCAAAGATTGGAAGTATATCAAAAGGAATCCGAGTCATACTCGTTGTTTCGCGCCCATTTGAGAACTCGATTAATTGATTCAATTTTTGATGACCCAAGCCCCACTCCAAGGGTTGTTTATAGCATAAATGGATGTTAAGAAGGTTTATGCATGGTTATAAGTCATTGGGATTAAAGGAATTACATCTCGACAAGATTTGACGAAGATAGGACGATATGTTAAACATTTCGCTCCACGGAACCAATTCCATCTTGCGGATGAGACCACGGATCAAAGCCATTTTTCCTTCACCTCACTGCCAGCTCACTCTTATTTCATTTTATCAACCCCTTTAGCTCCCAACACCTCACAAATACTCCCCAAAGCCTCTCCACCATTGAAGAACATATATACATGTATCTAAGGTGATTTCCCCATATAAGGATCAAAAACAGCTTGAAATCCTCTCTAGTTGGCTTGACAAGGTTGTCAACTTCTTGGAGATTGAATTGGAGCTTGTTGTAGAAGGATTCTTGGCTTATTTGTGGTAAAGTTCGTGCTACCTATCATGTTTTAGGTCTCTATTAAATTAAAGTAATCATTTGCACAAAGTAAAACATAGATAGATAGAGATAAACTCTAAGGTTAAATATGGTAGTCGGTGTGTTGGTTGTTGGATAGTTTGATGAGGCTTTTAAGATAACTATGACTGGATTTCATGGAGTATGGTTGTGGTGAGATTGATAGTATGGTTATTGTTGTAAAAGAGGTGAAAAGATAACTTAAGTTGGCATAGTAATACAATAGAGTAAAGTATGCACACTAAGTGTTCGACGAGATGTCACAATAAGTTCTTGAGACTCTTGAATGAATTTTTATATGGATTATCCTTATTACTTAGGTCGACAATTGTAGGACAAGCAAGGAATAATTGGAATTGTGTTTATCATCAACAAGGTATGTAAGGTTCCTTCATTCATTCTTTTGGCATGATTTGTGACTAAACGTAACCATAATGACATCACTTCAAAAAGAAACTATATTCTTGAGATTAAAGCTTGTGAGCCTTATTATTTCATTATCGATATATGTTTCACGACTCTTATTGTTGTTCTTTGTTGAATACACTTCCCGCCCTGGTTCCTTTTAAATCTTATATCTTCTTATGATCTTTGTTGACTCTTGGAACAATTGATACGAACACCGTTACATAACGATAGTCGGAGGATAATGTTCTTGAGTCACTCTGATCAACTCCATAAGGCCCTTCAGAGTCATTGCTTGCATTGCACTTATATATGTATTTATTTTCTTACCAGTCGCACTGTAGTCGATCGGGTATGACACTTATACGTGCACACCATTACAGTTGGTTTTGATATTACCGAGTCCCATATCTGGGTCGGGTACGAACAATTCCTCAATGAGGCTGGGTACGATATGATATGACATTATTTGACCACAGGGTGTCTTGGTACTATATTATATATATATATATATGGCCTCGATGAGTGGCTTAATATTTACAGACACACACATATATATATGATTGTGACAGTGTGTGCCCTCGGAGGCTATTTATGAGTTTCAGGTTGACTTCTATACTCTTACTTCTTATTTCATCCTTTGTATATATGTTGCCTGCCTTACATATTCAATATATTTTTTGTACTTATTTCCCTTTTCGGAGGCACTACGTTTCATGCCCGCATGTACAAATAGATATTCAGACGATACCTCGCAGTAGGTGAATCGACTCAACTGAAGGTTGTCCCGCTCCTTTCTTCCAGAGCAATCCAATGTGTTATTAGGTAAGGTTGTTTCATATATGTACATAGTTAGGTATGGCGAGGCTCTGTCCCAACCAGATGTTGTTGATGTACTCTCTAGAGGCTTGTAGACAGTCGTTTTGTGTATAGTAGTCTTGTGTGGCCTTGTTGGCCTTTTCAGTAGACTCGTTGTGTTTATATCGGCCTTGTTGTATATATATGTATATGTTTGACCTTTTCTGCATGCATGTGATTGTGTCCTTTCTCAGGTAATCACTCGTCAAAGGCCTTATCAACCTATATATTGTTGAATACATTACAGGTATCAAGATTGGTACGCTTGGGCCTTAAGACACTGGGTGCTGGCCACACCCCCTAGGTTGGAGAGTGACAAATTTGGTATCAAAGCAGGTCAGTCCTAGGGATGTCTACAAGCCGTGTCTATTAGAGTCTTGGTTTTGGGTTTATTGCGTGCCACACTTATAACAAAGAGGCTACACGACATTTAGGATGATTTCCTTCTTTCTTAATCTAGATCGTGCATTAGAGCTTAGTTGTAAGTATCATCTCCCTAACCTTATTGTGTTTACGATTTCAGTGACGTCTTCTTCGAGAGATACATCTTCTATAGAGACTGACCCATCAAAGAATACGAGCAATTTACCTCCCCGTCAGTCTTCGACCCAGATACGATCAGGGGCACCGAAAGACACCCCCGTACAATTAGATACACCCCCATCACCATCTGACGATGATGTTAGGATGACAGTTTAGGTTTTTCCAGTTGGTTGCCTCTCATGAACGATACCGCCCTAGTATGATTGATAATAGTAGACCCTTGGAAGGGTCAGGAAGTTCACAGCCCAGGGAGCCCGTTGACCATGGCAGTTGATGTTTGGCAGTGTTGACTTAGTTGAAGTTAGAGAAAGGACTAAGATGGGTAAAATGGTTGGTGAGTATTGGTGGAGTCAGAATGAAGAAGGATTTCGGATGTATAACCAACATGACAGATGTTTACGACAGACCATGTATGATTAGAGTTCTCGGTTAAGTCCTAGGCAGGGGTCACATCCCTCGATACTTCAGGAATAGAGTAGGGGTAGTTTAGACCGAGTGTGGGTGTCTAGGCCATGTTGTAAGATGTGTGGATGGATGCATGCCGAACCTTGTCGTAAGGGAACAAGAGGTTGTTATTGGTGTGGTAATCAAGGACATAAAATATGAGAGTGTCCTGGGTTAGCTTACATGAGGAAAGAGGGGAACGAAGATGTAGCCTTGAGTTCAGATGCTACCCAAGGAGAGCAGACGAGCGCAAGTATGCCATAGATTTTCTTATATTTTACATGCGCGATATGGATTTATTCTAATATTCTAGACGTGTGATCCCATTTTGAGAGATGGTCTTCTGAATTTCCCATGGAATACAATATTTCGATAAGAAAGAATCGTGGATGTAATGATATCAATTGAAGAAAAAACTTTTGGTCCAGTGGGTAGTTAAAGTCACGTATGTGTATTATCATGGAAAGCATATGGAACCCCCAACCTGGTTTAGTGTCGAAATGTATGACATGTTTTCGAATTATATTACTAGGTAACCTCCGAATTTGTGATAATATACTATCTAATGGTGTACGAATGTCCAAAGCCTTAGGGTGAGAAATGGCAAGTCAAAAATCAGACCAAAAAGAAAATGTCGAACAAACATGGATTGTTGGGAAGTTGGAACATCCTGAAAATGTTCTTCGTCTCTTAGTGACTTACGTATTTGGAATGTTAGAATTTTTTAAGAATGCGTGGTTTAAATAGTACCTTCGGGTCCAAAGAAATAGGGGAAACCCCAAAAGAGTGGTAGGGGGGAGAACTTCCGAGATCAAATTAGGTGAAGGCTCGTTTCGGGAGTGTTTAAAGGAAATGTGTAAGGTGTCATGCCCAAACTAGTAATCCCAACCCTTCTATAAGGACTGGACCATTTAGGAATATCGTGAGACAAGATGAGTTCTGTCAGTTAAAGGCAAACAACATACCCTCTTTACTGTAGCAATACGTGTGTGGGTGGTATAAAAGATAGCAGGGTTCTCGATATTAGGTGATGAGATTTTTGAATTCTGTGGTGTAATTTTATGAGCCAACATGGGCAAGAGTAGATGGTTGAAAACAATTTGCGATAAAGGTTTTGGTATGACAGAAAAGCAATGATAAGTGAAAGTGTTATGACAAAGTAATTAAGCCGAAGGATGTTTCTCAAGCAAATAGAATGGTGGAAAGATGGTAATGGCAAGGATATCAATAAAGTGACTAGGGTGGTACCCATAACAACACGATTACCATTAAAGATAAGGACATGAGTGAAGAAGCGGTACTTAAACTTTCCTAGCCAAAAATTAACACGTGACGTCCATGAGTGATGGTACCAGAAATACATCAAGATGAGGAATCCTTAAAGAAATTCAAGCCGGTAATATACAAGCAATTGGTTGAATGATGGGTAAAGAAGAGCTCCAATACCACTTAAGGGCGAAGCACGAATCAGTAGTAAGATTGAAATTGGCTACAATTTGAATTTGAATACGTCAAGCACTAGTTTTGCCACGAACGTCAGCAAGGTTTTTGAGGAGATGTAAGTACAATTACGACGAATGAAGCCTGATGAAAGTATATGACAAAGTGATAAAAATGGTCCAAAGTGGATGTTAAGGAAAGGAGTCAAAGAATAAGAGCAAGGAAACAAAGATATGAGCGGGCGGATAATGATAAATTTTGATTCGCCAAATGAACTAGAAACTCCACGATAAGGATAACATAATGGTCGTAAGAGTTGAGGACATTGGTTGCAAATAAAGCTGGAGTAAGGAAATAAAGGTAGAAGCATTAACTCAAGTACGTTGACCACATGAGAATCTATTAGATCAACGCCTTGTAGAGGTGAATCCTTCAATAAAAAAAGGGGCAGGATGACCCCTAGCATGAGCAATACTGAGGAATAGTATGAGTATGTCAAAGGATCTCTTTTGGAAAATATATACAGGAGATACACAATGAACATATAATAAAATATGACTTATAAAGGATCTCGGAGTTACAAGAGTAAAGTATTGCGCTCTTAGTATGGAATAAATATTGTTCTCGGAGGGGCACAAGTTCAGAGTCACCAAAAAAATAGTAGACGCCTAAGAAATAAGGCCAACAAAGGAAATAACGTCGAAGGTGAGGGAATGTCTTGTTTCCAGTACTTAAATAAAAAAGGGGAAATTAAGGCAGATAGAAAGGGGACAATACGAATCGAGAAAGGATACTTGAGCAAATATGGGGTATGACTAAGGAATGATGAACCTATCTTGGAATGCATAGCATCACTTATAGAGTATGTAGATAGGAGAAGTTATAAGAAGCACAAAGTTCTAACGTAATGAATACGAAGATAGTGGATGATAGGTTTGTCACACCTCAACCTAGGTGACGCATGGCTGGAACTCGACACCTTGTTAGGTCTGAGCGTATCAACTGAACTCATATTCTAAGCCTTAAAGGCGGATTGCGCCCATGTGGCCCTACAAAAACACAATTTTAACTTAGGCCGACAAGGACGTGGACTGAAATATCAGTAATTAGAAATTAACTTGACTAAAGTGAGACTATCCCTGCACATACATATATACATGTTTGGGCGGCTGACAAGGCCTACCTAACCTAATGCCTGCTCACAGCAAAATCTAAAACAGATTATGTACAATGACCAACGAGGCCACCATACTGACATTACTAAGTACAAACACGTCTACAAGCTTCTAACTAGACCTGGCAACTCCGGATAACCTGGAGCTTACCACAAAAGCTAATACTCGGTGGGTCCTACTAGCGCGATCTCTCTTGAAACCTTTCTAAAACCTGCGGGCATAAAATACAATGTCCCAAAGCAAAGGGACATTAGTACAAGATAATGTACCAAGTATGTAATGTGACTGAAACTGAACTGAACTGAACTGAAATATAAGCAATCTGAATATAAACTAAAGAGCTACTGAAAGTAGAACTAGATACACTTACCTGCTTCTGTTGTCTATTAGCTACGAAACCTAATATCTGCTACTTATCCTTATATAAGGCACTTAGATTTGAATGCATAGCCTCCAAGGCAAGCTGTACTTATATATCCCCATAGGCAACCACACATCTATTTAGCCCCGAATGCAATCTGTATGGCCAATAGCCCGAAGGCAATCTGTATAGCCCCGAGGGAAATACACATATTTGTATAGCCCTGAAGGCAATCTGTATGGCCACAAAGGCAATGCGCATATCTGTATAAACGCGAAGGCAATCTATATCATAGCCTCGAAGGCAGTGTCAATAGCCCCAAAGGCAACATCATATCTCTGAAGGCAACTCTACTTCTTTATAGCTTATAGTCATGCTTTCTATCATTTTTAATTAGTTAGCTAAACATGGCTACTATGACTCATTCTCAATAGGGAAATATTACTAAAATAGGGTCATGATAACCCAATTACAATTCGTGTGGCTAGACTTCTTGTGCACTGGAATCGGAACTAGCTCATAAGTAATCATGCCAAAAACAAAGAAAATGATAGCCTTCACATACCTTATTACGAATCTATACGTCGTGCTATAAGCTCTCGTACTCTTCACTACTAATTATCTATAACAAACAAGGGTTGATATCAACATCTAATCCATATTCGATAAGGAACTTTACTTAGGTATCTTAGTGATCACCTTGACTTAAAAGGCTTTTATTCTTGTTTAACGAAAGGGATATTTATGTAATTTGGCTTGACGATTCTTTGAAACATACATTCTTAGTTTTACAATACCAATAATCAATATATTGATCAATTTCAACTTACAATTCCAAAAAAAATAGCCCACAACTCAATATATTGTAACTTCATAAGTTCACGGGTTTTTATTACGAAAATCCTTTCACAATTTATCCTAAATCATCAATTAATTGCATATATAGATAAAGAAGGATAATTCTTACCTCAACGCAGCCAAACCTTCTCAAAACAATAGCTTGCCTAAATTTCAAGGGTTTCCAAACCCTACTCTATATGACGAAGATAGTTCCTATAATTATCACAGGATTGGTAGCATTAATCTTAAGTAATTTTCTTAGGAATTGACCTTGGAGTGATTAGGAACCTTAGAGATGATTTCTAGGATGTTTTAGGTCTGATCATGGAGGAAAATGAACTCCCAAATTGTTCAACCCGTATCTAACCCGTCGAAAAAAATCCATCGCCGTACTTTGACGGTGGGATCAACGGCCCGTCAATCCTGAACATTGATGTGCCACCTGAGATCATAAATTCTCTAGACTTTTGATGGTTCCCTTGGCAGTTTGACTGTCAGTCAATCCATTTGATGGTCCGTCAATTATCCTGTCAAATTACCCCAGTTCCCAATTTCGTCGAAACATATTTTATTTGATCTGTTTAACTTTCAACCACTCCGAAACTTCCGTAAACAAGTTATAAACCTTGGTTATCCTTTAGTAAGGTCGTACCTCTCCCGGGGACTTAACTATCAATCGACAATGTGACAAAACGCGAAACTACGGGGTGTAACATCTTTCTCCCCTTTGGAACATTCGTCCGCAAATGTTAAAGGTATTCTTCACTTTTGAGGATACTAAAAATTTTGGCAGAGTTTCCTTTGTAAATCAGACTATTCGAAACCTGGTAAATAGTCCAAATATACATCTAATGCCACACAGGGCAACATAATCATAAAATACGAATAACTTGTCCTGACATGACCATCTATATAAGCAATTATAAAGAAGGTTAGCCATAACTCACCTTAACTGTCCTCTGTCGTATTTTGAGCTGCATTTGTTGCATCTGCCTCAACATTAATCCCTGAAGAATGAAATAAATAAGGATATTTGGATTGCATATCTTCTTCGGCCTTCGAATATTAGCCCTTAGGGATTTTTATGAAGAATCTTTTTTTTCTGAAATATCTTACCGAGCATATAATTCTCAAATGGGGCCTCAGATTACATTATGCTCATTTCTCTTGCCGACTCAACTATGGTTCTAATGTCTCTAGTTGAGCATATTCTAATCTCATTCTATATACGTAGGTCGCCTTTCCTTACGTCTTCAACCTGGAATACTTAACTCTATTATTTCTCCCATTGGAAAAGGTATTGATTCTTTAAGTAGGTCTATAGCCATCGTTTCCCCGAATTTCATTTGTATAAGACGCACAGTCCTTTTCTAATCTATGTTCTTCTTCGGAAGTTAAAGGTTCCTTATCTCTTCGTAGGTCCATTTTCTCATCTAGTCTCTTTACCTTTCATATATATAGCGGTTGGGTTCACTTGTTATAGAATCAACTGAGGTCTGTTGGTTATGCATCAGTTCTGCAAAACTATTTAGTAATAGTTAGCCTAACCCTTGGATTGTATACTACAAACGACTGAGTTCACAACTCCTATAATATATCGATCCTTTTATAAGTAACTAGGCATTATAGGTAAAGTAAAATTGGAACTTATCTAAGTGTGTTCACTAAGTAGTGCGAGTTTACTATGTCTGCGGTATCATCTGGAGGAAACTCAGGATCCTGTCGACCGGCTAAAGCGTAGATGCGGTTCTGACTACTACCTGAATTTAGGGTTCCACCGTGACCTCGACCTCTACCAGCAAAAAATTGGGACCCTTGACATGGGGTGAACTGAAGCAGACGATCCTTCTACCGAGTATGTTGGTTTGGCCATGCCATCTTTCCCCCTGTCCGGGAAATCCCTCATCATATGACCTTCACGATCACACATATAGCAAGCGGTCGATCTTAGCCTACATCCTCCTGTAGCCCAGTAATTCTTTCTCTCTTATGTTGCTCCCTTTCTATCCGTTCAGTAATTGATTGCTGAAGGCGACGTTCTTCCAAGTTCTGGGCAAATGCTTGTATACGGGAGATATACATGCTTTCATACATGGCAGTTGTAGTACATGCTTCAATATACTCGGTGCTATGACTTATATGAACTAGTGAATCCGAGTACGCACAGTGTCAACAAAAACTGGGGCATACCTTGCCAAGAAGTCAAATCGAAGACTATACTCTTGAACGCTCATAGTCCTCTGTTAAAGACTCAAGAACTGGTCAACTCGGGCCTTTCAGATCTCTAAAGGAAGATAATGGTATAGAAAGGCCTCTACAAACTCCTCATAAATAGTTGGTGCGGCATCCTCTACCCTAGACCGCTCTCATACCTCATACCAGAGGATAGAAATATCGCACAATCTGAAGGCTGCTAACTCTATTACTTCATTCTCTGTAGCATGCATGACTCTGAAGATTCGGTGAAGATGGTCTGTGAAATTCTAAGGATCTTTGTTCGTATTTGACCCTGTGAACTCTAGAGGGTCCAATAATATAAACTCTCTAACCCTCGAACTTCCGGGTCCTTCTAGAACTCCGACGCTAGCTGGCACTCTTGACTTTCTCTGTGTTGCCATTGTCTGAGCTAACAAGTGCACTACACTCATGATATTCTGGTCAGATGGTGCAGGAAGAGGGACTAGAGGCTGAAGTGGCGGTGACACGTCTCTGGGAAGATCATCTGATGGTGGAGGAGGTATGGGTGGTTGAGGTGGTGTCTATCCCTGGGACTCATGTCGGTTCTCAGTGTAAGGCGGTGCCCGACTGGTGCCCTCTCCTACCTCTGCACCAATTCTCTAGGTAGCTAAAACTCGTTTAGTATTGGTCATTTCTGAATAATCTGTATAGGAAACATGGGTTAGACTTAACTTGCTCATACTCAGCTCTATAGCACGATCAAAGATTAGAAAGAAGGGTAACCAACTCTAAAGTTCCCTGTAGCCTTCTGTCTATAAATGTGGTGCACAACACATATATAGACAAGACTCTACTAGACACAGCTTGTAAACTCTTATGACTGAACTGCTCTGATACCAATTTGTCACACCCCAACCTAGGTGAGGCGTGGCTGGCACCGGACACATTGTTAGGTCTGAGAGTACCAACTGAGCTCATATTCTAAGCCTTAAAGGCGGACTGGGCCATGAGGCCCTACAAAAAAATACAATCTTAACTTAGGTCGTGGACTAAAATATTGGTAATTAGAAATCAACTTGACTAAAGTGGGACTGTCCCTGCACATACATATACATGATTGGGCGGCCGACAAGGCTTAACCTCATGCCTGCACACAACAAAATCCAAAATAGACTATACAATGGCAAACGAGGCCACCATACCGACATTACTAAGTACAAACACGTCTACAAGCTTCTAACGAGTCATAACTATATCATCACCAGGACAGGGCCCCGATCTAACCTGTGATCTATAAATATACCAAAAACTAAACCTGGCAACTCCGGATGACATGGAGCTTACCACAAAAGCTGATACTCTGTGGGTCCTACTGGTGCGATCTCTCCTGAAACCTTTCTGAACATGCTGGCATAAAACACAGTGTCCCCAGGAAAAGGGACATCAGTACGAGATAATGTACTAAGTATGTAAGGCGATTGAAACTTAACTGAACTGAAATATAAGCAATCTGAATATAAACCGAAGAGCTAGTAAAAGTAGATCTGGCTACACTTACCTTCTTTTGTTGTCTATTAGCTACGTAACTTAATATCTGCTACTTAGCCTCATATAAGGCACTTAGATGTGAATGCATAGTCCCTAAGGCATGTTGTACTTATATAGCCCCGCAGGCGAGCGCGCGTCTGTATAGCCCCGAATGCAATCTGTATGGCCAATAGCCCCGAAGACAATCTGTATAGCCCTGAGGGCAATGTGCATATTTGTATAGCTCCGAAGGCAATCTGTATATCCCTGAGGGCAATGTGCATATTTGTATAGCCTCGAAGGCAAGTTTTATCATAGCCCCGAAGGCAGTGTCAATAGCCCCGAAGGCAATATCATATCCCTAAAGGTAGCTCTACTTCTCTATAGCTTCTAGTCATGCTTTCTATCATTTTTATTTACATAGCTAAACATGGCTACTATGACTCATTTTCAATAGGGAAATATTACTGAAATAGGGTCATGATAACTTAATTATAATTCTTGTGGCTAGCACATATTGTGCGTTGGAATCAGAACTAGCTCATACGTCGTGATATAAGCTCTCGTGCACTTCACAACCGATTATCTATAACAAACAAGGGTTGATATCAACATCTACATATTCGATAAGGAATTTTACTTAGGTATCTTAGCGACCGCCTTAACTTAGAAGTTTTTATTCTTGTTTAACGAAAGGGATATTTATGTAAATTTGGCCCCACGATTCTCCGAAACATACCTTCCTAGGTTTACAATACAAAAAATTAATATATTAATCAACTTTAACTTACAATTCCAACAAAAATAGCCCACAACTCAACATATCTTAACTTCATAAGTTTACGGGTTTCGGTTATGAAAATCATTTCACAACTTATCCCAAATCATTAATTAATAGCATATATAGATAAAGGAGGATAATTCTTTCCTCAACATAACAAAACCTTCTCAAAACAGTAGCTTTCCCCAATTTCAAGGGTTTCCAAACCCTACTTGATATGGCGAAGATAGTTCCTGTGATTATCACGGCATTAGTAGCATTAATCTTACGTAATTTGCTTAGGAATTGATCTTGGAGTGATTAGGAACCTTATACAGGATTTCTAGGATGTTTTAGGTTTGATCATGGAGGAAAATGAACTCCCAAATCTTTCAACCCGTATATAACCCGTCAAAAAAATCTATCGTCGTACTTCGACAATCCGTCAATCCTGGCCGTCGATCTGCCACATGAGATCAGAAATTCTTAGGCCTTTTGATGGCTCCCCTTGGCAGTTTAACGGTCCATCAAATATCTCATCAAATCACCCCAGTCCCCGATTTCGTCGAAACATATTTTCTTTGATCCGTTTAACTTTCAACCACTCCGGAACTTCCGTAAACAAGTTATAAACCTCGGTTATCCTTTCGTAAGGTCGTACTTCTTCCCAAGACTTATGTATCAATTAATGACACGACGTAATGCAAAACTACGGGGTGTAACAAGGGTCGTGTACCGCTAAAAAGGAGGGCCACTATGAAGGCAACAACAAAGAATCAACCCGAAGAGGTAATAGGTGGCCAAGAACAATAGAAACCAGATGATGATAATTACCCAAAGCAGAAGGTAAATGAACTCTTTCTTATATTGGGAATTGAAGGAACGTCAAGACAAAGAGCCCCGTCTAGAGTCCATTGGGAGGTATTGTGATATGGAGTAAAGGTATTAACGGGGAACCTTATTAAGATCCAAGAATTAAGTATATTGATTAACAACACCCAAGAAGATTCGCCCTTGAAGTTAAAACATTACATAAGGACTATTGAGTGGTCCGAGGATCGTTGTCGGCCATTCATTATCATTATAAACTATTCTAGTTCGGGAAATTAATGCCCAAATGACTCGTCAGTCTGCATCGTGACAACTAAGATTGCTTATATAATCAAAGATTGGCCGACAGTTCATCTTGAAATTGTCTCGAACGGTTGTACAAGTGCTCTTTATGATAAATAGCTATTGGAGGAACCAGTTTGAAAGGGGCTCTGTATGTTCAGGATTAACCTCACCCCGTCTTAAGGAAGCCAATTAAAACTAAGGTTCAGACCACCGGACACAAGTACAAACAACGCTAGCTGCCTTTGATAAACAGTATGCACATACACCTAGTTCTTTATTTGTTTGTGAGATAATTGCCTTGGTATGATACCATGAACAATATGATAAATGGGCCTGGTTCTTCCAAGTCTTTGGCAATCATCAAAACAATTTCAGTACATCTCACCATTCCATCTCTTTTGTCTTCCAGTATATAGCATGTTGCATATTCATTTCTTTTCTAGTAGTACATGTCGATTGTTCATCCTAATGGTCCTTTCTTTGTTTTTCTTTCCTTTCTTTTGTTTGGTTGGTAACTGAGCAGATAGGATAAAATCTTGATAGATCTTAAAAACGTGACGAGCTGGCACTGGCATAGAATATAGGATTTCGTTGTTTTTTATTTGTTTGGGTGATGAAGGAAGATGGTGAATTGTATGGGAGTAATAAAGAGGCTGTTAGAAGGGAATAATAGCATAGGAAAGTAGCTTCATCAGAACATCAAAGCCCCAAGTAATATGATTTGTTGAGACTATTCTTCTTCCTCTTTATTTATTCACGCACTTCTATTAATGGAAGCACACTCGTTTGTTGGATATGCATTCTTGCGGATAGGCAGCTCATTATGATTTTGTCAATTGGCATCTACTGTGGAGCACTCAACAAAACAGGCGGGCTGATGAATGCTACACCACTTCTTCTGCTCCTTTCAGATTATTATGCCTTGATGAGTGAAGTTTGCTTTCTTCGACTACAACTGCTGCATTGCGTATATAGTTTGTTAATATAGATGTTTTGTTGTAGAGTTAATGGTCAAAAAAATACCTAAACTATCACCTTTTCACAAGTTTCACACCTCAACTGTCCATTGTTCCATTTACCTACCTAAACTATCACTCCATTTATATAAAAAAAAACACCTTGAGTGTAATACAGGCAAAGAAAGTAATAAAAAGCATGTTAAGAAGCTAACATACATCTAGAATTTGGAGATTCTCATTTTCTTGTTTGACAAGAAGTTTCTCATTGAATTGTTCAATGAAATCAACCTTCTTATTTCGATGAAGTAAATGGTTGAAATCTTTAAGAACTGTCCCATCTTCTATAGACAATATCTTTAGTGGAACATAACTCTGAGCTCGAGTGAAAATCAGTAACATAATACCCAGACTGTTGTAGAAAAGGACTGTCAATAGATATTATGGAAGGAGACCACTAAACAGCAGTAATAAGGAAAGAAAGCTTATTTAGTACATGAACTAATAAATTTACACCAAAGACAACCTTGCTCAAAGACAAATACCACCGATTATCTCTCTTATGCACGAAATCTGAAGCTCAAGATTCGAGAATATACATAGCATAAGGTCCATGTTAGAATATTGGGATCACTGCCTAGGAGAAATCCACTCTCGGTCCAAAATTGAACAGAATGACTCTTACTTTAGATATCTCAGACAAAGTCCTTCTGAGGAACCGAATCATCCTTAAAATGTCTCGCAGAGATGTTTCTCCTTAACTCGCAGGATGTTTAAGAAATCTATTTGTTTTCCTTTCATAAAAATCTAAAAGCCAAAGGGCATCCAAATTTATCTGCCATCCAAAATAAGTCCAGAATAAATAGCATAAGATCTTAACTCTTACAGAGACATAGGGCTAAAGAGATAATCAAAAGAGGATCTTTTATGTATAATCCTGCATAATCTCGGATGTTATCAATTCCGAGAAATATGAGTCTTAACTTCCAGTGCTACATGATACAGCTAAAGAGTGTAACTTTCCAAATAGCAGTGTGCAAGTCTTTTCATCAAATGATACTATAGATTTTCTACTTCTTCAGGACTTCTTTATTATCACTAATGTGCTAGTACGTTATGTAGTATCAGTGTATGGTGACTAGGCTTAATTTTGACAGCAGAAGAATTGAACATTTAAGGTGATTTGTGTAGAAAACAGCCAAGAAAATTTGAGAACAGTGAACAGAGATGGCTAATTAACAACTAAAGCATTCGAGAAAGTTTGACGGTCAAAGAACCAGAATCTAGACATGTGAAGAAGATGAGCTGTTCATTGTAGCACATGCACAGCAATAGCGAAGAAATTTAGGGTAAACAGAAGAAGATCTGCCTAGATGTAGCCACCTTAGCTAAGGCTGGATAAGCCAATAAGTGGCAGATCCAATACGGGTTCTGGATTCTACCGAATCCGTGGCTTTCGGTTCGAACCCTACATATATATGTGTGAAAAGCAAGTATAGATAGAGTATGTTGTGTGTGTGTGTGTACATATATATTTTCGAACCCACTCTCTGAAGTAAAAAACCCAGTGTCTAAATCCTACATCTGCCACTGAGACCAATAAGGAAGCAACCTATTCTTCACCAAAAATTAGAGTAACGCTCATAAATCTCTCACTTTAAATGCGAAAAATATGTAAATACTCGTAAGTAACCAGCTTCTGTGTAATCTTAATAAATGCTTGTTGTAACCACTTGATCCCTAACAATACTAAGCATATGATCACTTAATACTTTCAACAACCAATACAGGGTGGCCTGGCAGTCAAAGAGTCGAAGTAAAAATCTTGAAACCAATGTTTGAATCCCAATAAAGACTCCTCTAAGTGAATTCTTCCCAAACCCTTAACCTTGTTAGGAAGAATACCGCGGTATCTCGTGCTATTGGAGGTAGCAAGTATTGGGTGGATTAATCAAGGTGCACACAATACACCACAGTTATACTAAAAAACACCTTTCAACTAATGACCTGACAATACTTTAATGAAGGCAATGAGTTTAATCAATTACTCAGTAGATAAAGTTTTTCCATCGTATTTCGTATAGAGCAATCAATGCATTCCGGTAGGCTATTTACTAAAGATAGATCATCACAATCGGTAATGGTAGATGATACTAACTCTATTCTCTGCTAAGAATATGGAGAGTCTGATCAATTACCAATTCTTTGATAGCTTCTTTTCTGGGTATACTCTGGTTAGAAACTGAGCAGCTAATACTGATACATGAAACAGACGTTTCTGGTCAGATGAGTTACAGTAGCACATTCTACACTCGAGATGAAGCTTCATATATAAGACCAATGAGAATTGCATTAGCTGCAACAGCTTATATATATGGAAGAAGGTGACACCAGATTATTCCAGGCACCAACTCTTTATGCATTTCATTGAAAAAATCAGTCCTAGTAGGGATTTTTTATCTAACGAGCTGCAGTAGCCGGTGACAAATGAGAACTGAGATGTATATTGTAGTTAAGACAGAACACAAACTTAGCTTTAGCCCAGGTTGCAATCATCTATTTTTCTTCAGTAAAACAAGGGTACGCACCTTCAGTGTGTAAAAAGGATGATCAGTTTCCATATCTTACCACAACACAATCATGACCAGGAAACAAGAATCTCTCTGTTCTCTTGACTAGATTTTCTTTCTAAAGAGATTTCTCCTCCTCTATAGAGTGAGGACAATGAGCAGTGTCCTGTTTCCTTTTTTGAATAAAACCTGGGAATAGGGATAAGAGAAAATTACCTGATTTTGATTTCTTATACATTCTTATCCGATAGAGTACAACATCGTATAATTTTTCAGGTCAAAGACTTTGTAAATACTAGGAAAACAAAAAAGAAAAGCCAATGTCAGTGTGGATAATCTTATCCAATATTAATATACTTGGTAATTCAGGAAAAGATTGGATACCTGTCTTTGTGCAGAGTAAGTAAGCACCTTCCCATTTACGTCATCAAACTCTACAAAACCAGGCCATTTCAGAGACTCTGATTCAAAAAGGGGGAAACCTGCATCAGCCTTGCCACGCTGTACGTATCTACATATCCATATTTCATATGATCACAATAATGATACGGATATGGTGAAGATGAACTCAGGCCATAAATTGGGTTTCGGAAGCTAAACCATAAAAAAGAAGGAAAGAAAGATCACAAAAAAGGAGCAGTTTTACGTACTCAATCCTTGTAGATCTGCATTTCAACGAACTGAAGTTATCTGAAGCATAAACTGATACTGTGATTAGTGAATCGTTTTTCTTATTGTAGAACAAGCTTCTAATCACTTCTTCAGGACTTAAATTCAAGAAACCGGTCCTTTCATTTGTCTATGCACTTACACCACCACAAGTTAGCTCTTCAAAGAATCAGTAACCACAAGTCAAGTTTATCAAGTCAAAAGAGATCCACATCCCATTACCTCTACTAAAAGCTGCACATACACCAGAATGTGCAAGTGCAAATACAATGTCACGGGCTGCAACGATCTCAACAACCTTCCTTCTCTTCATCAAGAAATGCAAAACTAATGGACAATGCCCCTTTGGTTCATGAGTATCATATTCCTCCTGATAAATATTAATTAAAAAAATCAAGCTCTTGTAGCAGCCAGCATATAATTTGTTTTTGTTATAATTGTGGTGTTCGGGCCTGCTTGTGTTCACATCGACTAATTTCGCTGGGATTTGAATTTGAGACCTCATGGTTCTCAACTCACTTCATTGACCACTAGGCCACAACCTTGGTTTGAACCACATTTAGCACAAAGATGACAAAACATGTACCAGAAAAGTTCTCTAATAGGATTTATGTGGAATCTATTTCAACACATATCGCATGGTTCCACTATATCACACATACTGATACAGGAGGAAAGCTTAAGAAGATCCACAAAGAACAGATGGAGACCCTGGTAAAGGTACTCAAGCTAATCATTTTCTATGTGGTTTTTACATTTTCAACAACGTTGAGGACATCATGGTGTTGCAGTTCAGAATGAAACTTTTCGCTGGTTGTTTGAAGCATTGAAGGGTGAAGAAAAGAAACATGTTTTGATATTTATAATCCATCTTTCTCCTTTGGATGTTATGTCTCAGATTCCAGGTGAAACACTGTGGTATCCTTAAATATGTAACATGATTACCCCTTTTCATTTCACTTGGAAGCTAGATGAAAGGATTCCAAAGGAGTAATCAATAGTAACAAATAGTTTGAAACTGTTAGAAAAATAGGTTTCAAAAGTGGGGAAGAAAAAATCTGGCTTTCATAGAGTAATCTTTGGCCTTAAGAAATAAAAGCCTCCCAGTTCGTTGCTGCAAGGATGGTGGCAGAATTCCTCCAGAATCTTATAAAGCCTATGAAATTCAAGTTTCAGCAATTACCTTGAATTTTTCATAAGAACAAAATTGTATTTTGTAATTGTTATCAATCTGTATTCCAAAAAACTAGTAAATAATAATAACTGAAAATAAACAGAATCAGTGTTGAAAAAATAAGAATAATTTTTCAGAATATAATCGAGCCCACTTAGTTCAAAGTGTGTCCTTAAGGAAATTATTCCCCTCACAGTACTCGAGGTTGATGGAATATCCCCTCCCAGGATAGAACGATTATCTTACCAGAATAGTAGTACTCCAAATTCAGGTAGCGACGAACCACTCAACGGCAGTATATCACACAGAATTTATTTGTGCAGAAGAAGAAGAAGTTTGTGTTGTTCAGAAAATTCGTAAGTAAAATTCTGAGGAATCAAATGAATTTATAGCCATGGAAGTACTGTTTCTGAAGGTCTGCAACCCTTCTGAACAACCACTAAAAACTGGTGGGAAATTTAAATATGGGAAAGAAATCGGGTCGCGGGTCAGACACGCGGATCCGGGTCACTAACGGGTAGGATTAGATAAGTTAATTAATTTAATTAAATAATAATTAATTAAATAATTAAAATTAAAGAAAATTTGGTCCAAAAAGATTATCAATCAATCAGATCATTTGACCGAATCCGAATCCGAAGCCGAGCGAGCGACGACGACGGCGCGAGGGGTCCTTTCCCCCTCAACCCTTTTAGTGACTGGAGAAGGTGTAATGTAATATATACACCTCTCTTTTCCTTTCTTTTTCCGATGTGGGACAAATGCTTATTTTATAAAGCAAGAGGGAACTCCCATTTTCTTTCCACTACCGATGTGGGACAAATGCTCCATTTCCCATTCAATCTATCATTTAAACCCAACAATCCCCCACATGAATGGGGAATGGCTATAATATAAAAGAATGTGCAGACAAGTGTGATATACAAGCGAGGATTGACTGCATCTGGATAAGTAGGTTTCCCTTTGAACTTTCCGTAGTGAACTTATATCGGATATATTCGATCAATCGGTAGATTTGATATCTTTGAACCGTTGAACTTTGTTGTATACCTAGACAACATAAGTCACACAATCAACCCTCAACTGTTTATGGTTCTCACGGTTGTGTTCGTTTCAGCCATGAACACCTCCTGGTTTCATGAGTGCATAGAGAATGGGCCTTCACTGTCATTCCCCTTTAAAGCGGCTTACACTTAACACTCACATAGGTGATTTCTAAACATGTGGTCCTATAGCCACATTATCCGGTCATACACCGCGATTTAGATAATCATTAAAGAACCTTAATGCTTTATTAACTCATTAACAAGCCATAAGGTTTTATCCTTAATTCTGAACATTGTCTTCATCCGAGAATGGGTTGAGTTATTTGACAATGTTGAACCGTCAGTCACAACTTTGTTTGATCTCCTTGAACCTAGCTCTTGGGATCTCCAGTCTGCTAGGTAGAGTTACCGCCATGATGAGTTGTCATCGGCCTTAACCCCATTCCCATTGATGATCTACTAACTCCCTCTCTAGATAAGCCTTTTGTAAGCGGATCCGCCACGTTATCTCTTGACTTTACATAGTCAATCGTGATAACGCCACTAGAGAGGAGTTGTCTAACGGTATAGTGTCTTCATCGTATGTGACGAGATTTTCCGTTGTACATTACGCTCCCTGCCCTACCTATTGTTGCTTGACTGTCACAATGTATACATATAGGAGCCAAAGGTTTGGGCCAGAATGGAATATCTTCTAAGAAATTCCAGAGCCATTCAGCTTCTTCACCGGCCTTGTCTAAAGCTATAAATTCAGATTCCATTGTAGAGCGGGTGATGCATGTCTGTTTTGATGATTTCCAAGACACTGCTCCTCCACCAACGGTGAAAATATATCCACTCGTGGATTTAACTTCAGATGATCCGGTGATCCAGTTTGCATCACTATATACCTCAATTACTGCGGGATATTTATTATAATGCAAAACATAGGTTTGGGTGTGTTTTAAATACCCCAAGACTCGTTTCATTGCCATCCAATGAGTTTGATTGGGATTACTCGTGAATCGATTCAGCTTGCTTATAGCACATGCTATATCTTGTCGTGTATAATTCATAATATACATCAAACTTCCCAAAACTCGTGCATAGTCCAATTGTGAGTCACTTTCACCTTCATTCTTTTGAAGTGCAAAACTTACATCAATTGGAGTCTTTGCAACATTGAAATTTAAATACTTAAACTTGTCAAGTACTCTTTCAATATAATGAGACTGCGATAATGCTAGACCTTGTGGAGTTTTATGAATTCTGATGCCTAAGATCAAATCAGCAACTCCTAAGTCCTTCATATCAAATTTGCATTTACATCGGTAATATCTCTACTCATTATCAACATGTCATCAACATATAAACAAACAATGACTTCATGATTTGGAGTATTTTTAATGTAAACACATTTGTCACACTCATTAATCTTAATTCTATTTGCCAACATTGTTTGGTCAAATTTCGCATGCCATTGTTTGGGTGCTTGTTTAAGTCCATAAAGTGACTTAACAAGTTTGCACACTTTCCTTTCTTTACCAGGAACCACAAAACCCTCAGGTTGTTCTATGTAAATTTCTTCCTCCAATTCTCCATTTAAGAAAGCTGTCTTGACATCCATTTGATGGATTTCAAGACCATATACGGCCGACAGTGCCACTAACACCCGAATAGATGTTATTCTTGTTACCGGCGAATATGTGTCAAAGTAATCAAGGCCTTCTTTTTGTCTATAACCATTGACCACAAGTCTTGCCTTATATTTGTCAATAGTGCCATCAGCTTTCATTTTCCTTTTAAAAATCCATTTTGATCCTAAAGGTTTATTTCCAAGAGGAAGATCAACCAATTCCCATGTATGGTTGTTCAAAATTGATTCAATCTCACTATTGACTGCCTCTTTCCAAAATGTTGAATCAGAAGAAGACATCGCTGCTTTAAATGTTTGAGGCTCATTTTCAAGCAAGAATGTCACAAAATCTGGTCCAAAGAAAGTAGATGTCCTTTGACGTTTGCTATGCCTTGCATCCTTTTTACTTGGTGTATTTTCCTTTGGTTCTTCCCGCGGTCGTTTAGATTTTTCACTTGACGACTCACATTCAGTTTTATACGGATAAATGTTTTCAAAGAATTCAGTATTATCTGATTCAATTACCGTATCAACATGAATTTCGGGATTGTCCGATTTGTGAACCAAAAATCGACAAGCTTTGTTGTTTGTAGCATAGCCAATAAAAACACAATCCACAGTTTTTGGTCCGATTTTTACCCTTTTGGGCAAAGGAACTTGGACCTTTGCTAAACACCCCCACACTTTGAAATATTTCAAGTTGAGTTTTCTTCCTTTCCATAGTTTATATGGAATAGATTGTGTTTTGCTGTGAGGCACCCTGTTGAGTATTCGGTTAGCTGTAAGGATAGCTTCCCCCCACAAGCTTTGCGGTAAACCGGAACTTATTAGTAAGGCATTCATCATTTCCTTTAATGTTCGGTTTTTCCTTTCCGCAATTCCATTTGATTGTGGTGTGTAATGGGCAGTAGTTTGATGAATAATTCCATATTCTAAACATATCTCTGCAAAGGGAGATTCGTACTCTCCACCCCTATCACTTCTAATCATTTTTATCTTTTTATTCAATTGATTTTCCACTTCGTTCTTGTATTGCTTAAATGCATCAATTGCTTCATCCTTACTATTAAGCAAATACACATAACAATATCGAGTGCAATCGTCAATAAAAGTTATAAAATACTTTTTCCCACCGCGAGATGGTATTGACTTCATATCACATATATCTGTGTGAATTAAGTCTAAAGGATTTGAATTCCTATCAATAGACTTATATGGATGTTTAACAAACTTAGATTCAACACAGATTTCACATTTAGATTTATTACACTCGAATTTAGGCAATACTTCTAAATTAATCAATTTTCGCAAGGTTTTGTAGTTGACATGTCCTAAACGAACATGCCATAAATCATTTGACTCCAATAAGTAAGACGAAGCTGAATTTTCATTAATACTGTCAACAACCATTACATTGAGTTTGAAAAGGCCCTCGGTGAGGTAGCCCTTTCCTATGAACAAATCATTCTTACTTAATACAATTTTCTCACTAACCAACACGTACTTAAACCCGTTTTTGACGAGTAGTCCGGCTGAAACTAAATTCTTCCGAATTGTTGGAACGTGCATAACATTGTTGAGAGTCAGGACCTTGCCGGAAGTCATCTTCAGAAGTATCTTCCCATATCCTTCAACCTTGGCTGTTGCAGTATTTCCCATAAACAGTACCTCTTCGGGTCCAGCGGGAGCATAGGTTGCAAATGCTTCTTTTGTAGCGCAAACATGTCGAGTGGCACCAGAATCAAGCCACCACTCCTTTGGGTTTCCAACCAAATTGCACTCTGATAGCATTGCACACAGATCATCCATATCATCATTCTTTTCCACCATATTGGCTTGTCCTTTTCCCTTGTTCTTTTTCGGGAGACGACAATCTGGGGCTTTATGGCCAGGTTTCCCACAATTAAAGCAGTTGCCCTTGAACTTTTTCTTGTTGGAATCCTTCTCCTTTCCAGAAGGCCTCTTCCTTTTCTTGTTCTTGTTCAGAGCAGCATCTTCAACGATGTTTGCCCCTTCAATTGGTGAAGTCTTACGGTACCTCTTCTCAACGGTTTTGTTATCTTCCTCGATCTTGAGACGAATCACAAGATCTTCCAACTTCATTTCCTTTCTTTTATGCTTAAGATAATTCTTGAAATCTTTCCATGAGGGCGGCAACTTCTCAATCATTGCAGCCACTTGGAACGTTTCATTTACTACCATACCTTCAGCAATAAGGTCATGGAAGATAAGTTGAAGCTCTTGAACTTGGGTTCCAACGGTTTTTCCATCCACCATTTTGTAGTCTAGGAATTTGGCAACCACAAACTTCTTCAAGCAAGCATCTTCGGTTTTGTACTTCTTTTCAAGTGCACTCCATAGTTCTTTGGAAGTTTCTACTGTACTGTAGACGTTGTACAAGTCATCTTCTAAGGCACTCAAAATGTAGCCTTTGGACAAAAAAAAACTGTTTCCAAGCCTCGGTAACCATGAATTGTTGGTTGTCGGGCATGTCGGCGGCGAGCACGGGAGGGTCCTCGGCTGGTGAACTTTTGCATACCAAGGGTGGTAAGCCAAAAGAACATTCTTTCTTTGCCATCCTTTAAAGTTGGCACCGGTGAACTTCGCAGGTTTTTCTTGCCGGTGGCACGGCGGTACGGGTTGTAGGAGTAACCGGCCGGTGCGGTATTCGCAGAGGTAGTTCCAGTCTCAATTGCCATTATTCGTTTGTCACTATCAAATCGACAAAATGTTTTAGTTAATAAAACCAGAATAGCAATTCAATCACAGACTTAAACGATGAAGATTTATTTCTTCAAATCGCAGTATAATTATGAAACTTTAGTATTTCAACGAAGTTTTTATATCTTCGAGTCAGAATACTAATATTCATATGGAGTAGAAAACTGCACAAGTTTTAATCTCCAAACCAGAATACAGCAAAGATGAAGTTTTTATGTTCTTCAAATCGTTGTACAAGTATGAACTTTAATATTCCAACGAAGTTTTTATGTCTTCAAGTCAGAATATGAAATTTCATACGGAGTAGAAAACCACATAGGTTTTAGTCTCCAAAACAGAATACAGATTAATCTAAAAATATAATTTCCTTAAGATTGTTATCAATCTGTATTCCAAAAAACCAGTAAATAATAATAACTGAAAATAAATAGAATCAGTGTTGAAAAAATAAGAATAATTTTTCAGAATATAATCGAGCCCACTTAGTTCAAAGTGTGTCCTTAAGGAAATTATTCCCCTCACAGTACTCGAGGTTGATGGAATATCCCCTCCCAGGATAGAACGATTATCTTACCAGAATAGTAGTACTCCAAATTCAGGTAGCGGCGAACCACTCAACGGCAGTATATCACACAGAATTTATTTGTGCAGAAGAAGAAGAAGTTTGTGTTGTTCAGAAAATTAGTAAGTAAAATTCTGAGGAATCAAACGAATTTATAGCTATGGAAGTAATGTTTCTAAAGGTTTGCAACCCTTCTGAACAGCCACTAAAAACTGGTGGGAAATTTAAATATGGGAAAGAAACCGGGTCGCGGGTCAGACACGCGGATCCGGGTCACTAACGGGTAGGATTAGATAAGTTAATTAATTTAATTAAATAATAAATAATTAAAATTAAAGAAAATTTGGTCCAAATTATTTGACCGAATCCGAAGTCGAAGTCGAAGCCGAGCCGAGCAAGCGACGACGACGGCGCAAGGGGTCCTTGCCCCCTCAACCCTTTTAGTGACTGGAGAAGGTGTAATGTAATATATACACCTCTCTTTTTCTTTCTTTTTCCGATGTGGGACAAATGCTTATTGTAAACGTGTAAATATAGGAAACAATATATTCCCTACCCATAATTAGAATATTTCCATATATTGTGTAAATATAATTATGGTAAGACTAGGATTCCTCTTTTGTATAGGCTTAGGATTCCTATTGTATAAGGGATGAATATTGTACTCTATATATACCTTGATATTAATGAAAGACTCCCCAAGGGATATTAATATCATCTCACATGGTATCAAGAGCCAAATAAACAAAACCCTAAAAACCTTTCTCTTCCACAGCCGCCGGCTGCCTCTCCTACGCCGCGGCGCTCCCGGATTTTCTTCTTGCTTTTCGGGTTTTGTTCTTCCTTTCTTCTCTTCTCTAAATGGCTATCCCTGATTCTTCCACAATTTCTGACGCCTCTACCTCCACAAATCCCACCACAAAGTCATCACCCCCGTTTCATCCCGCCCTTACTGTTTCCAACATCAAGAACCATATTCCCATTATTCTTGATCAAGAAAACAACCAGTATTCTCCCTGGGTTGAACTTTTCGCAATCATGCATGTCTCTATAACGTGCTTGACCATATTGATGACACTATTCCGCGCCCTACGGAGGTTGATGATTCTATCTGGCATCGTCTCGACGCGGCGTCAAACAATGGATATATGGTAGTATCTCTCAGGATTTGCTCCTTACTATCATGAAATCTGACTCCACAGCCCTTGACTTGTGGAATCGTTTGGAGGAAATTTTTCAAGACAACAAGCACACTCGTCCCGTGTATTTGGAAGAACAGTTCAACAAAACACGTCTTGAAAACTTCTCCAATGTCTCTGAGTACTGCAAGCAGCTTAAACTTCTAGCAGATCAACTCTCCAACATCGGCACGCCTGTCACTGATGATAAAATGGTGCTATAAATGATTTCTGGCCTTACTAAGGGCGAATATGATACTTTGGCCACCATAATTCAACAAGCCAGATCCGCTACCGAGTTTTAACAAAGCTCGCTCACAATTGTTGCTCGAAGAAACCCATCGTGCTAAGCAGGATGAGCACACCCGGTAGGTGTTAGCTGTCGACATGCAACCCCAAGATCAGACGCCACCAGACAACTCCCAACAGCGGCAGGGTCGCGGCGGCAAGGATGGAAAAGGCCGCGGCGGTAGAGGAGGCCGTGGTCGTGGCAAGGGTCGCGGTCAACAGAACCAAAAGCAACAACAGCAACAGAGATCGCAGAACAACTGGGCCGCGGCTCCTCAGCAGTTCATGTACAGCGCCGCGGCGCCCCAATTCAAAGCCCCGGCGCCAAGTCCATTCCAATACCAGCAGCCATACAATCCGTATTCTTACCCCGGTTTGTTAGGCCCCGCTCCAGCCCCACAGCAGGCCCACTTCATGCAAGGTCAGGTCCCGCAGCCCTCCTCCGGCATGACACCCACCGAGTTGGGTCGGGCGTTCAAGACACCCTCTCTATGCAACGACGACAATACTTGGTACATGGACTCGGGCGCCACATCTCACGTCACCCAGTCTGCAGGTACTATTCCTAAACTGTTTAGTTTAAAGCATCCTCAATATGTTACAGTTGGTAGTGGACAACGCATTCCAATTAAGGGTTATGGTACCTCATACACACAACCTCCTCATCCACCCTTCTCCCTCAAAAACACCCTATATTCCCCACACATGATTAAGAACCTCATATATCGTCCGCCAATTTACTCGTAATAATTCGTCTCTCGTGGATTTTGACCCTTTTGGTTTTTACCGTGAAGGATCTTCATACGGGGACACCTCTTACGAGATGCAATAGCACGGGGGATCTCTATCCATTCACTTCCACCCCCGCTGCCAGATCTTGCTCTTCCGTCACTCTAGCGGCTGTTTCTTCTTCAACTTGGCATAATAGGCTTGGTCATCCAGGAGTCCCAGTTTTTAATTTTCTTAGAGGCAACAATTTCATTGCTTGTAATGGGAAACTTGCCCAAAATTGTGTTTCTTGCTCTTTAGGCAAACATATTCGTCTTCCGTTCAAATCATCTACTAGTGTTACATTTGCTCCTTTTGATATCATACATGCCGATTTATGGACATCTCCTATCTCTAGCTCTCTCGGTCATAAATATTATCTTGTGTTGCTTGATGATTTTTCACACTACGTTTGGTTATAACCTCTTAAATTTAAATCGGAAGTGTTTGTCAAATTTCTTGAGTTTCGCAAGTTCATTCAAACACAATTTGGAAAAGGCATAAAATCATTTCAATGCGATAATGGTCGTGAATTCAATAACTCTATGTTTCACCGCTTTTGTACCAATAATGGCATGGTCTTTCGCTTCTCCTACCCTCACACCTCACCACAAAATGGTAAAGCTGAAAGAATCATCCGCACCATTAACAATATGATTCGCACCCTATTGATTCATGCCTCCCTCCCTCCACCCTTTTGGGTCTATGCTGCTAAAATGTCAAAATACACTCTAAATATTCTCCCTACTAGCACTCTTCACAATATGACCCCTACCAAAATCCTCTACCATAGAATCCTCTCTTATGATCATCTACGGACTTTTGGTTGTCTGTGCTATCCCAACCTTAGCTCCACCGCCCCTCACAAGCTCGCTCCTAGGTCCACTCCATATGTCTTTCTAGGATTCCCGCCGAACCATAGGGGATATCTATGTTATGACTTGTCGACTCGTCAGATCCACATATCTCGTCATGTCACATTTGACGAGACCACATTCCCATTTTCGAATCTTCCAAAATTCCAAAAACAGGACTACTCATTTCTTGACGAGTCTGCCATCTCTCCCCTCATAATCGAACAACTCACATCCTCTGTTCCGTCGTCAGAGCCGCGTCCTCGAGGGGAGGCGCCGCGGCGCCTGATTTCCAGAGTGCAATCTTTTGAAACACCGTCGACAGCACCGCGGCCCTGTGCTGAGGCGCCGCGGCGCCCAAACTTCAGAGAAGCATGTCAACCTTCTAGCACCGCGACTCTCGATCTAGGAGCCACGGTGCCTCCGACGGCTTCTCCCCCACCTTCTCCTTATCCGACTTTATCCCCCGTCTCAGACACCACTCCGCCACCCACTGTCCCTACCCATCCAATGGAAACTCGTTCAAAGCATGGAATCTTCAAACCCAAAGTCCATTTCAACTTGTCTGCCCAAACCATCTCTCCACTTCCAAAGAACCCAAAATTGGCCAAACAAGACCCTAATTGGAATGCGGCTATGTATGAGGAATTCAATGCTTTAACTAAATAGCACACGTGGGATCTAATACCTAGACCTGAGGGGGTGAATGTCATTCGTTGTATGTGGCCATTTCGTCACAAGTTCAGAGACAATGGGAATCTTGAGAGGTATAAGGCCCGTCTTGTGGCTAATGGCACAAATCAGCAGGAGGGCATTGATTGTGGTGAGACCTTCAACCCGGTTGTCAAACCGGCTACCATCCGCACAGTTTTGAGCATTGCCATGGGCAAACATTGGCCGATCCATCAGCTTGATGTGAAGAATGCATTCTTACATGGGGATCTGAGAAAGACAGTCTACATGCATCAGCCACCAGGGTTCACCCATCCAGCAGTTCCTCACTATGTGTGCCGTCTCCGTAAGTCACTATATGGCCGAAGCAGGCCCCCGTGCGTGGTATGATCGCTTTTCCGGGTATATCTTGCGATTGGGTTTGTAAGCGCAAGAGTGATACATCACTTTTCATTTTTCATCGAGGTAGTAGCACCGCTTACTTATTACTTTACGTGGATGATATTGTTCTTACCGCCTCCTCCGACGGATTGAAAAATGAGATTATTGTCTTGCTCAAGTCCGAATTTGCAATGACCGATTTGGGGAAGCCGAGTTACTTTTTGGGGATATCGGTGACCAGGTCCGCAATCATATGTTCTTGTGTCGGCGTAAGTATGCGAGAAGAGATTGTGTATGGGGCTAAGATGGCGAACCGCAAAGAGGTGCCTACTCCGGTTGATTCCAAATCTAAGCTCGGTGCTATAGATGGTGCTCCGTCTCCGATCCTACTCGTATAGGAGCCTTGCGCAGTGCACTTCGGTATCTCACATTCACCGGGCCGGACATAGCTTATCTTTGTTCGGCAGGTGTGCTTATTCATGCATGCCCCGGGGAGTCTCATTTCATCTGCTCTTAAGCGTATCATTCGATACATTAAGGGCACTCTTGATTATGGTTTGCACCTATACCCCTCTCGCACCGGACATGTTGCTTTCATATACGGATGCGAGATTGGGCGGGGTGTCCGGACACGCGACGCTCCACCTCCGGCTTTTGTGTTTTCTTAGGGGATAATCGATTTCTTGGTACGCAAGCGACAGGCTACCCTATCTCGCTCCAAAGTGCCGAGGCCGAGTACGAGGCGTTGCAAATGTAGTAGCCGAGATTTGTTGGCTCGAAATTTCTTGTTAGAACTTCGGTGTCCTTTGCGTCGGGCATCTATTGTGTATTGTGATAACATCTCTGCCATCTATCTTTCTCATAATCCGGTTCAACATCGGCGAACCAAGCATATTGAGATAGACCTACACTTCGTTCGTGAGAAAGTTGCGTTAGGCCATGTCGAGTGTTACATGTTCCATCATCCTATCGTATGCGGACATATTTACCAAAGGACTTCCCGGACGGTTATTTCTTGACTTCGAGATCCGATCTCGGCGTCCGCCTCCTCCCGCTCCGACTGAGGGGGTGTGTAAACGTATAAATATAGGAAACAATATATTCCCTACCCATAATTAGAATATTTCCATAAATTATGTAAATATAATTATGGTAAAACTAGGATTCCTCTTTTGTATAGGCTTAGGATTCCTATTGTATAAGGGATGAATATTGTACTCTATATATACCTTGATATTAATGAAAGACTCCCCAAGGGAGATTAATATAATCTCACACTTCTTTTATAAAGCAAGAGGGAACTCCCACTTTTCTTTCCACTACCGATGTGGGACAAATGCTCTATTTCCCATTCAATCTATCATTTAAACCCAATAGTAATGAGTATTTTGAGGAGAGAAGAATCAGTCGTCTGTGTGTTGTATCCATTTTGGAGGAGACACCATGTATTTATAATACTTTAGTAGTCCGGTCAGAGATGACTTCTCCTAACAGACACATTCTTTTAGGAATAGACACTTACTTTTAATTCTCTGCAAAATTCATTCTCCCGTATATTCCCATCAACACTAACTATTCCAACAGAAATAAACTATCAACACTTTGATTTTAGTGGCCAAATGACCTTTCTCATCAAAAAGTTTGCAGCTTCCTGACATCACATGAAGAAGTTCAGTGCAGCAGGTTTTCTTAAGTACATACAGGTGTGGTCAATTATAAGGAAGTAATGAGTCAAACTATACTGACAAGCTATAGGAGCTAATGTACCCCGACCAGCAAGAGCTAATCTTGTTTTAGTTTCTCTTTTAAGAAAAAAAATCAGATAGATTAGGGGCGAACCGTGAGGCGCATGTTACGGAAGGAATTTTACGAGAAGAAATCTCACGCCTTTGAAGTTTGTGAGGTTGCTGGCCAACACTCTGCAAGGTGGTGGACTCGCTGTTATTCTCCTCCCACCTTCCATATCAATTACGGTCTTCTTCTGCCGGCACAAAGCTACTTCTTGAGCAATTCCTTCCGGTCTGACAAGGAAAACACATAAGACTACAATTATTATCTCAAAAAATTTAGTAGGACACAAGGACTTTGGAGTTTGGACATAAATTTGGGGAATTTGGAGGGGAAAAAATAGAGTTCTTAATAATTAAAATTGAAAACTATTACTCCTATTTGAAAGTTTGAACTTTGAAGTTGTATTTTGCGTATAACATCTTACCTGGAAAAAGTGAGTTTTGTGAGTCTACTTTAAAAACTTGTTAAAATCAATTTTTCAAACTTAAATACTAACCAAAATTTCAATTCAATTAAAATCAATGTACTTATGGAAAAAATGAATTTAAGGTTTATGTCCAAACGGCTCCTTAGTAAGTGTTTATTTATGAATTGATTGATATTTTAAAGAAATAAATATTTAAAATTAAGTTTAAAAAGTGTGTTTGGAATATAAAGTTATATTTGAATATAAAAATACAGTTGAAGGGTAAATTTTTGAACTTTAAAATTCCTAACACCTATTTCTTAAATTTCAAATTCCATGTTTTAAGTTTGAAATTGAAATAATTGATGGATATTATTTCAAACTTTTAAAACAAGATCTATCGATAACGTTCCAACAACATAATGACGAGGTTTTTATCGAAAATACTCATTGTTCATCTGTGCATTTATATCTCCAGTAATAATAAGAGAAAATACTTAAAATACATCCTAAATTTTTCCGCATAACTCACTTTCACACTAGAATTTTAGGGGCGTATTTTTACCTTCCTAATAGTGTATTAAATATCACCTTAAGAGGTGACATGAAAGAGAAAGTTAACTCAGCTTTCTAGAAGCGTGTGAAGAGAGAAAAATATGACAAAATCGTACACATGTCATTTCTTTTTACTGAACAACATATAATTAATGCTCTTAATATTCTTTTCTTGATATATTAAAATAATTTTCTTAATTATATGAATTTTCTTATTTTGAGATAAATAAAAATTGTGAATCCCATATTATTTTTTAACCTTTTAATTTTTCTTCTCTTTATCTCAGTGTCTTCCCCAACCATACCTTCTTCCTTGTTGTCACAAGGCCCACAACCTCATCTATTCTATTTACACTTCATTCTCATTTTATGCTAACTTTTCTTGCCTATCTTTTCCTATTTCAAGCATTTTAAAATTAAATCTTCTTATCTAAAGCAATTTCATCATTTTTTAAAGACACTGAAATTAAATCTGTCAATTACGTTCAAGGAAAAAGAAGAATGAAATAGAAATGTAATAATACCACTAACCTCAACAAATAATTAAGCTTTGACACTATTTTTATGAAACTGGCAACTAAAAGCAGTCATAAACATGAAATATCGAGTTAGGCAAAGCATGGGAGTATTTTTAAGTTAGCCAAAGCTTGTTATTCAAGGACATCAAAGTTGCTCCGGCTGTTTTAATGAAAAATAATTTCTCGATAGACAAGTTGGTGTAGCAGTAGAACGCGGGACCGCAAGGTCATGAGTTCGATCCCCTGCATAAACCTTCTTGGTTGAGCCTGTCACACATGGCTTGCCAAGTGTGGTTAATCGGCTGACGTGGTTTGCAGGCTATTGCGTCAGTCCGGGGTTTACTATGTGCGCACTCGAGAGAGTAACGGTTGCGGGTTCCTTCGTCAACAAAAAAAAAAGATAAAATAACACCCGAAAAATTTTAGTGTGAAAGTGAGTCATACAGACAAGTTTAAAGTGCATTTTATATATTTCTATAATTATAATAATAAAGTATTAAACAACATAAAGTATGCACAGCCCAAGCATATAAAGATATGAATTGATATAGCATGTGATGTAATATTTATTATTTCCACTATCCAAGGTACAGACATGTACAAAATGCACCAAATCAACATCTAAAATAGTATTCACAACTTAACATTTATAAGGAATGTACTGTACAATAATGAGTCAAAAATGCTATATGCATGATGCAGAAGAGTATACTCATAGTCGGTACTCCCAACAAACTTACGTGCACATTGCCCGACTGGGGTTGTTCGGGTTATATAGTGACTCTAGAAGGACAGATTCATACCCATGTGTTACAAAGATAAAGCACGCATCATAACATAATCTACATGGACAACTCACGTGTTATAACTATCATACTATATTTTATAACTGTTGACACTCAAGTAATGATCTCACTAGACTCATCAGTTCAAATCACATGTCTATAGCTTGACTAAGTAGCTAAATATGTAATGAAATATTCACATAGCTCATAATATTAAACTAGTGAATCACGATGCCTATAACAGTATACTAACATGCTAGGATGTTTAAGGAAGTCATGCCACATAAAGGAACAAGTTAATCACATATGTAAATAATATCCTATACCTCGTATAACCTTTAAAATCATGATATCCTCATAGACTCATCACCATGCATATACGGTACCCCATACAATTCAATTTGAGAAAATTTCTTCAGTCAAATCCTTAATTACCTCAATCAGAATGAAGCTTTAATCTTCTCAATAGTTGTCCCATGTCTGAATCCATCAAACAATCCACTATTTTCAAAGGATTACTCTATGAAAGTTAAACAAGTCCAACCAAACTCTGATACAATATTGAGGAGCATGAATCTCTCAAATTCCTTCATCCGAGGACAAGTCAAGAAACTTAAAGCTTCACAAGTCATGTTGATGCAAAGAGAGGCATCAAAGACCCTTGAGAACACACATATGAACTAGAGCTTAAAATAAGAGGAGATACGGTTGTTTTGTTGTTGGAGTATTTTGAACCAATAATTATAACTTATTATAGTTGGAAATTGTGGAAAGCAACTTAGATATGTTGTGGATGGTGATGTTGCGCTTGTCCAAGTATCGGTATTGAAGAATGAAAATCACATCACAAGCTAAAAATAGAAGTGACTAGAAAGCATGTAGGAATGGTTTTTGTTGTCGTTACATTGTGTTGGGCTATTTCGATCGAATTCAAGTTTGGTACAAGTTTTGGGATCTTGCTGGAAGATTGGTAAGTAAGAAGAGGGATCTAGAAAGAGTTAGAGATGTGGTTTAGCTCTTGTGTTGACATTGTTGAAAGAATAGGAAGTTTAACGCGCATTAAGTGTTCAATGAAATGTCATAATGAATCGAATATTAAATTATCAACCTCGATTTGATTTGAATCATCTCTATTATGTAGATTATCATTCATAAAACGTACTAGGACGTGTGAGCTATCATTGGCCGGATAACAAATGTATGTAAGGCTTTTCTCTTTCTTCTTTTGGCATGATCATAACAGAAACAACAAATATGAAGTGTCCCTTAAATAAAGTCTATACTCTATCCTTAAATATATGATTTCTCTTCATCCTATGGATTGTTGTTGAATGATATTTGTCCTTTCTGGGTCCCTTGAATGATAATAAGTGGGGGTTAATAACTTTATGTCACTCTGCCTTAATCCTATGAGTTTTCTGAGGTCGTTCATGCATTACATATTTATATGTATCTATTTTATAAGAAGCAGTGGTGGAGGGAGTATGTTGATTGCCGACCAGGTGGGTCGCCTCCTTTATCTTAGGTTAGGTTCTATCGAGTATTCTTGGAGAAGTATGTGCCTCTTAGCTTGCGTCTGAGCAAACGTGATGAGTTCCAGAAGATTGAGCAAAGGGGTTCGACAGTTTCAAAGAATGAGACTCACTTTAATACCTTATCACGCTATGCAGCGTTGTTGATACCTACAGAGGCAAGGAGAGTCGGATGTTTTGTAAGAGGTATGTGTATTCCCCTTCAGTTGGCCGCGTTGCAGTTGGTGGCCTCTTGGACTTCTTTTTAGGCAGTGGCAGAGCATATGAGAATGGTGAAGTGTGTGAGGGTCAAGTTTCCCATACATGAGCTTGACAAGAGGGCTAGGTGAGTTGGATAGTTCAGTAGGTCTACTTCTCATGGTTATTGCTAGTATGGTAGATATCAGCATCCATAGCCTAGTCGAATAGTTTAGGATACCCTTCATATTATAGATGGTGTCTCTGTAAGGTATAGTGGTTATAGTGAGGGTTCTTAGTCTCGATATTCTGACTATGGTAGTTCGGGTTCTTCTATCTCTATTAGCAGCCCTCAGTGGCTAGAACTTATTACAATTATGGTGAGGTCATTCATTTCAAGAGAGAATGCCTTAGACTTGTGTCCAGTACATCTAGTGCACCCAAGACCCTAGTGCAACCAATTAGGGATGGTAGTAAGGTTAGCTGAGAAGGATATCAGTCAAGTCGTTGTGGCCATTAGACTAATCATGGTGGATCTCGGATAAGGAAAGATGGAGCTTGTTCGGACTAAGGTGGATATCAGGGTACTAAGACCGGTATAGGAAACAATCACTGCTATGAATTCCCTGGTAGACCAGAAGTTGAGGCATCTGATGCAGTTATTACAAGTATCACCATTCTCAATCTGGCATTGGTCTGCTATACTGTTATTTGATCTGGGGTCTACATTCTCATATGTATTTGCCTACTTTTTACTGATTTTATATGTTGTGTGATATGCTTGATGTCCTTATTTATGTGTCTACATCGATTGGTAATTCTGTGGTCATAGATTAAGTCTATCAGCATTATTTGGGTACCTTTATGTGTTATGATACTTGGGTAGATTTGGTCATTTTAGACATGGTTGATTTTGATATTATTCTGGGAATGGATTGTCTATCACCGTACCATGCCTTTCTGGAATGTCATGCCAATATAGTCACCTTAGCTATGCATGGTCTTCTGAGGTTAGAGTGGAAAAGGCGATCCCAGCCCTACTTCTAAGAAGATCATTTCTTTTATCCGAGATAGGAAGTTGGTAAATAAGGGTTGTTAGAGTATTTTCTCATATTTGGTATACGAGTGTAGAGACTCCTTCCCTTGAGTCAGTTTCAATAGTTAGTGAGTTTGCCGAGGTCTTTACTTCAAATTTTCTGGTAATGTTGTTAGATAGATATATTGAATTCTGTATTTATATCAACCTGGATACTTGACCTATTTCCATTCCTCAGTAACGTATGGCTCCAACGGAGCTGAGAGCGTTAAAGGAGCAGCTTCAAGACTTATTGAGTAAGGGTTTTTTGACCGAGTGTATCTCTATGGAGTGCTCTTGTCTTGTTTGTGCAGAAAAATGATGGTACCATGCGTATGTGCATTGATTATAGGCAGTTGAACATGGTCACCATCAAAAATAAGTATCTAGTTCCTCGTATTGATGATATATTCCACCAGCTTTAGGGTGATTTAGAGTTTTCGAAGATTGACTTGAGGTCCGGGTATCACCACTTGAAGATCCAGGCTGAGGATGTTCCCAAGATGTCTTTCCGGACTCGTTATGGTCATTACAAGTTCCTAGTGATATCATTTGGTCTTACCAATGACCCTATAATGTTCATGGACTTGATGAATAGTATATTTAAGCAGTATTTGGATTCATTTGTGACAGTATTCATTGATGACATCTTGATATATTCAAAGAGTCGGAGGTCCATGAGCAACATCTTAAAGTGGTTCTTGGTTTGCTGAAAGAGAAGAAGTTATATGCTAAGTTCTCAAAGTTTGAGTTTTGGTTGAGTTCCGTGGCATTCTTGGGATACCTGATGTCCAAGGAGGGTATTATGGTTGATCCTAAGAAGATAGAGGTAGTTAAGGACTGGCCTAGACCAATTTCTGATATAGAGATTCAAAGTTTTGTGGGTCTTGCTAGCTACTACAGCATGTTCGTCAAGGTATTCTCTTCTATTGCTTGTCACCTGATGTGTTTGACTCATAATGAGGTGCCTTTCTAGTGGTCCGACGAGTGTGAGGAGATCTTTCAAAAGCTCAAGTCTCTTTTAACCATAGCCCCAATTTTGTCCTTTCTGGTAGAGGGGAAGGACTACCATATATCGTGATGCTTCGAGGATTGGATTGGATTGTATATTGATGCATGAGGGTAAGGTTATTACTTATGCATTGAGGAAGTTGAAGGTGCATGAGAAGAATTACCATGTTCATGACTTGGAGTTAGGTATGTATGTTATGACTTGGAGTTGGCTATTGTTGTGTTTGCTTTGAAGATATTGAGGTATTATCTTTATAGAGTTTATTGTAAAGTGTATACCAACCATCGTAGTCTTTAGCACATGTTTAATCAGAGTGATTTGAATTCTAGGCAACATTGGTGGATGGAGTTATTGAAAGATTATGACAAGACCATTTTGTACCATCCAGGCAAGGCCAATGTGGTGGCAAATGCCTTGAGCCGAAAGGCAGTCAGCATGGGGTGTTTAGCTCATTTGATTATTTCTGAGCATCCATTGACATTGGAGGTCCAGTCTTTGGCCAATTGTTTTGTGAGGCTTTATATATCAGATTCAGGTAGCCATCTCGCTTGTGGTGAGGTGAGGTCATCTCTTTTGGATCAGATTCAGACCCACCAGTATAATGATGAGAAGTTGTGCAAAAATCAGAGATAAGATGATGAGTGGGGAAGCGAATGAGGTTATGATTGATAGTGAGGGGTTATTGAGGATGAAGGGTAAAGTGTGTTCCTCATGTTGGTGATTTGACGAGATTGATTATGGAGGAGGCCCACAGCTCTAGATATTCAATTCATCCATGTGCTACTAAGATTTACCATGATCGGAAGTAGCATTATTGGTGGGGAAGGATAAAGAGAGACATTGTTGAGTTCGTGTCTCGATTTCAGAATTATTAGAAAACAAAGTATGAGCACCAGCGGCCTGGTGGTATGTCTTAGAGAATGCCCATTCTCTAGTGGAAATGGGAAAGGATTGCTATAGATTTTGTTATTGGGTTGCCCAAGACTTTGGGAAAGTGTGATGCTATTTAGGGCATTACTGATAGATTGACTGAGTCCGCGCATTTCATTCTGGTCTAGATGGTTTATAGTGCAGAGAAATTGGCTAAGATCTACATTCGTAAGATTGTTCGTCTTCATGGTATCCCTATTTCTATCATCTCAGACGGGGATACGCAGTTTATTTCGCATTTCTAGCGGACTTTGCAGAAAGAGTTGGGTACTCACTTGGATCTCAGTATAGCTTTTCACCCTTAGACTGACGGTTAGTCTAAGCGGACTATTCAGGTATTGGAATACATGTTATGAGTCTGTGTGTTTGATTTTGATGGTCATTGAGACAAGTTCTTACCTTTGGTAGAGTTTACGCATAATAATAAATATCACTTCAATATTGATATGGCACTATTCGAGGCCTTATATAGTAGGAGATATCATCTCCCATTAATTGGTTTGATTTGTTTGAGGTTCGACCTTAGGGTACAGATTTGTTGAGGGGTTCCTTAAAGAAGGTGAAGGTGATTCAGGACAAGCTCTTGGCAGCTCAGAGTAGACATGAGGAATATACAGACTGAAAGGTCTGAGATATGGAGTTTATGGTTGGTGATAGGGTTCTATTGAAGGTCTCACCCATGAAAGGTGTGATGACGTTCGGCAAGAGATGAAAGTTAAGTCCAAGGTATATCAGACCTTTTGAGATTCACCAGAGGGTGGGAGAGATGACATATGAGTTGGCTCTGCCACCGGGTCTTTCAGGCGCTCATCCAGTTTTCCATGTGTCTATGCAGAAGAAGTATTATGCGAATGGTTCTTATATTATTCAGTGGGACTCTGTATTGCTAGATCAGAATTTGGAGTTTAATGAGGAGCTTGTGTCTATTTTGGACAGACATGTGAGAAAATTGAGGCCAAAGGATATAGCTTCTATGAAGGTGCAATGGAAGCATTGCCCTATTGAGGAGGCGACTTGGGAGACAGAGTCCGACATGCAGAGCTGATATCCTGACTTGTTTACTACTTCCGTTATGTTTCCCCTTTCATTTCTCTCTATTCAAGGACGAACGTTTATTTAATTGGTTTCTGATGTAATGACCCAATATGTTATTTTTAGCTAAAGACCCTTATTTACCTATTATACCTTATCATAGACTCTGTGTAGGATTTGTGATGCACAGATATGGTTGGAATGGATCCTGATATCCATTTATATGGGTTTCGGATGAAAAACCCAAAATAAGAACCTTTTGAGATGGATAGTTTGACTTTAGGTTGACTTTTGAGTAGATGGATTTATTTTTTAATTTTATCACCTTCTGTAGCTCCGGAGGGTCATTTATGAGTTAGTTTAGTCTGTTGTTCGCTTCCCGAGACAATCGGATGTATTGTGTAGCCTTATTTGTAATCTTTGGATATTTGGTCATATTTAGCAATTTTTTAGAAAAGTATGTCATAGCTCGATCAAATGGAAAATCCGAGGTTGCGAGTGAATTCGTATCATTGTTTACCTTGGGTAGCATATCTGATCTATGTCTGGGAGGTCTCGGGAGATTTTTGGGTGTTTGGTGGAAGTTTGAGTTGAATTTATAGGTGTCTGATGTCCGCCCTAACGCGTTGGTTGTCTGCTTTGCGGGTCCACCTCTGTGGAGGTTGGCTTGCAGAAATGGGGTTGGAGTAATTGGTAAGGTCCGCCTCGGTGGAGGGTTTTCATGCAAGGGCGAATACACCTTTGCGAGGTTTGGTCTGCTTCTGCGTTGAGGCGAGCTTCAAGTGATTGCGCCTCAGTGAGCCCCTTTTTTTCCGGAACGAGACCGCGCTAGCTGAGTCGATTCCACTGGTCGAGTCACTGAATCTGGAAACCTAATAAATTCCTTCGATGGTGCGGAATCACTGAATATGGAAACCTAATAAATGTCGAATCACTTTCCCAAAATAACTTTTCCTCAATTCTAGAGCTTCCAAAAGGGGATTCTTGAAGGTTGGGATTAAATTCTTCATTAGAGGTAATATTATTCACTCATTGTGGTTATATTTCATGTTTTAAGTCTCTAATGGTGGTATAGAATGTATGTGAATTGGGGAAGATGAGTTCTAATGTTCATATTAGATTAAGAGAGGTTGAATCTTTGATTTAAGGGTGTAATATGGTATAGTTTGCCTTAATATTGTGAATAAGTATGGATTTATGTTGTATGAACATGTTGAGCCTTTAATTTGATTATACAAACCCTTTTTGATTTGGGGAATATTCTAGGGTAAGAAATTGGGGTTTTTTCTTTAAATTGTGCGATTGAAGGTCCAAATGAGCTTAGGTTTCTAATTAACTTAAGGACATAATTATCTAGTATGTGTTTATGCTTTTGGGTAATAAAGTTTGGATCTTGATACCATGGGCTCTGGGTTAGTTTTGGAAGTCTTGGTATTGTTAAGGACTATGTCCTGGTATTATGTGTTATATTTATATTAACGTATAATATATGCGTATTAGATTTTGATTACCACGAGGTGCTCTGGAAGGCCAAGGCTTGCCTGGGGAGTTGACCGTTCGAGGCTCCTGTTCGACCTAGAGGTAGGCTACAATTTACTATCACTAGATTCCGATAGAAGTACTTAATTAGTTATAAATATTGAGGGGTGTTGGGCGTGTTTGGGGGTCCCACTCAAACTATTGTGATGAACGATTGAGTGTTGATGGGTGATTTGGGGAATCAGCCTTAAGTTGATTCTTATTGCTGATTGGTTGGGCTTGTCGCCGTTATGTGGGCATGTCGCCATACTTGTTATCATTGTTCTTATTTATCACACATGCTTAGATATGATATCCTGGTTGTACTTGGATTATATGTTGTGGTATTCTTGAAAGTATGTGATAATCATCTCTATACTTGATTGCATCTCATTACATATTATTTTCTTGCCTTAAATTATCATTTGCATTCATATACTCATGGTTCTGATGATATTGATATGAGAGTGGTATGAAAAAACTATTGGTCCAAGAAACTGGGAAACTTATGAGATTATTGGCAATATTGAGATGATGATGATGATGATACGTGGGATAACGGATTGCACGCCTGCAACAGGTTGTTCAGCCAAGAGTTAGCCTCCGTTGAGAAATTTCGGAGGTGTATATGGACTTCGTGGGTGCCACATGGGTGTGTAGTTTATAGAACTTGAACGCATGTATATAGGGAGATGAAAAAGGGTACCTGACATATGCATTGCATTCATATCATTCATACTTTATTTCATTGATTATTGTGGTATCAGAGCCATATTTTATTGAGTATTCATAGACAATATTTCATTAAAATGAATATTTTCAGAAGTTATAAGCATAATGTTAAAAATGCTAGAACGGAAGAATATGAACTTCCGCAACAACTTGATGCTTTGAACAAATGGACTATTCCATTTGTCGCTACAAAAGAAATTTATAATTTCGGTATTTTCGAAAACCTTCGAAATCGTCATATCATAAAGACGATCGAAGAATCTGTCCAAATGGATAACCAAGAAAAAACTATTCAGTTATTTTCTGATTCTGATATTGAAAGATATCAAAAAATGCATTACAAATTTCTGCATATTGGTTTAGTGCAAATTGCTTTTAAACCTTTAACCGTAGAAGGTTTGCCAGAAAGCTTTATGACTGTTCTGAGAGATGCCAGAAACTTAAACTGGAAACAATCTCTTATGAGTGCTATGCAGTCAAGCTTAACCTATGGCCTAGTATATTTTAATGTCAGACCAAATCTTACTTTATCTTTGTCTGATCCAAATATATTGTATGCTTTAACCTTATATGTAAAAGCTAATGGGTATAATTACATGCCTGAAACAGAAGTTATATGTATCTGTTATCATATCTATTTCCGTGTGCTTGACACTATGAATCCTAACTGTAGGATTATGGATGATAAGCGAAATAGACAGACTGTCTTAATAGAGACTAATCTAGCCAAAAGGTCTAAAATAACTACTAGAAGACCTATCAGCTGGGATGAAATTGATTATCCCGAAGACTGGCTAATTGAAAAAGCTATCCCGGTTCACCCCAGGATAGATTCCCAGATCGCTCATGTGATCCAGACTACTGATGGCAGTATCCGCCTCCAGTTTTCTAAACAGCCTAAATTATGTAGATCTTTGTCATCTCATTATTATATATCACCTCTTGATGACACTGCTGGTACGTCTACTGCTAGAGCTTCAACATCTCAAGTAGATGAAAACCTTTACAAAATCACCACCCAGTCAGAAATCTCTCAGGAGGAAAAGGTTGACAAAATAAAGGTTGAAAACCAGATTCCTGTCGAAATTTCGACAGACAGTAGTAATACTGATTATTTCTGTGATGGTTGATAATTCTGAGGTAGATTACGATAATGTTTATTGTGGTCTTAATTATTGTCCTGGTTTTGGTTTACGCCAGTTAATTAAGGAAAAATTTAATGGTCCTGATTATTTGCTTTTTAGAAATTGATTTTTTCCTTTTATACGAGGAAAGAACAGGAAGCCATCAGAGAGCAATTTTATGATGAATTACAGACCAAGCAGACTTTCAAATATTTTGTTAATTGGTTTGTAGAAGATTATGCTTTGCCTAATATCAATGTTATAGAAAGGCAGTGGCATTTAGACTCTAAAAAGGTCCTTAAGAGTCTTTATCCTCCGGATGAACCCTTTTCATTAAAAAAGGATAGCAGTAACCAAGATTTACATACTCAACCTTATTTGAAGTTGCTTCAGAGTGTTCTTCAAGCTGATAATTGGAACAGCTTTTTCAAACAAGGTAACCACACCAATATGTGTCTTAAAGTTCTTGGGGAACAAATGACTTTATTACATCATAAGGTCGGTAGACTCAGCTCCCTTATTGAAGAGCAGAGGGTCAGAATTATTGCAGAGAAGCAAACTCCAAAGCCCTTAGAGACCAGTGTTAATATACATCCTCCTGCATCCATAGATGGGATAAACCTGGCAAAGGAACAGGCAAATCCATTATCTAAAGATATTGAAAATTTATTAGCACAATTTCGTGATAAAATGAAAGTATCACCTGATAAGACATCGACCTCTAGGTCCGTTATTGGAATGGTCAATAGCAAGGATACTGGAACCAGCAGCGACAATTGTATTGCTGCCATGAAAAGAGGGAGTAATTGGACTCCAAAAGTAACCTCGAAAAACTATTATTATCCAAAACCCACTCCGATGGATGTCTTGATTGAGGAACAAGCATGGAAGAATGATCCTGCTGCCTATACTGGCACCGAGATCGTTGAGTGGAATATTGACAGTGGCACCGAAAGTCAGATCTTCAGGACTTGCCATAGAATGCTTATGTATGTTGCAGCTGCCAAAAGCAATAATCAGTCAGAGGTAAGCATAACAAAGATAATTACGGTAGGATTTACCGGTCAGCTCAAAGCATGGTGGGACAATTATCTCTCCATAGAACAAAAACAACATGTTCTTGATTCTGTAAAACAAGAGGGTAATGAGCTTAAGCCTAATTCGGTTTATACACTTGTTCTAACCATTTTAGATCATTTTACAGGTAATTATTCTACTAATTATGACAACATTAGGACTCTGCTTCAGAACCACAGGTGTCCGACCCTAACATCTTTTAGATGGTACAAAGATGTCTTCCTGAGTATGGTGTTCAATCTCCCCGAAGCTAGTAATAGTTTCTGGAAGGCCAGATTCATTGATGGCCTCCCTCCTCTCTTTGCAGAGAAGGTAAAAAGGACCGTGAGAATTGATTCTACTGATTCACAGATTCCTTGGGATATGTTCTCTTATGGCCAGCTTATAGGCAGGTGCATGGAAGAAGGCTTAGCCTTATGCAATGATATAAAATTGCAGAAGCAGCTGAAGAAGCAGAGACTCACTGAGAAATCCCAGTTGGGAGAGTTCTGCTAGCAGTTCGCCATGGACGAACCTACTCCTTCCCAGAATACCGGGAAAAAGAGAAAACATGCGGTTAAACCGCATAAAAATGAGTATTATGAAAAATACAAGTCCGCCGCTTATAAGAAGAAAGCTGCAAAGAGGAGAACCAAGAATGAAAGGAAGGGCTATGTCCTGAAGAAAAGAACCACTAAAACCACTACGTGCTATGTCTGTGGTGAAGTTGGTCATTACTCCAATCGGTGTAAGAAGAAGAAGATGGATAAAATCAAGGCGCTTAAGATCGATGATAATATCAAAGATGCCCTGATGAAAATTATTATTCCATCAGATGATTCCGAAGAATCGGAAAATCTGGTGAGTACGGATTCGGAAGATCCCTACTCATCCTCCTCGGAGGATAACGGTCCTTGTGTCTGTACCTCCAGGAAATGTCAGGACAACAAGGAGGATAATACGGATGATGAGTTTTATAAGCTCCAAGCTCAATTCTCCAGCTTCAATGTTAGCGTTATCAATGGAGAAGAAATTAATGACCTTCTTAAGGATATTCCTGAAGATGCCCAGAAGGCCAAAATCTTAGAAGCTTTACTCAAAGCTCAGGAGAGGGACAGGACCCCTCGTAAGATCAAATCAAGAATTGATCCTCCGTATAATTTCTCGGAGATATTGACTGAGTTGCAGAAGAAAAGGCGTGGTAATAATTCCTGGATTACTCAGCAATTGAAGGAAGAGATTCATGATCTCAAAATCGAGATAGCTCATTTACATAAACACTACGGTGGTTTAGAACATAATTTCTCTACTTGAGCAAATCTCCTATACTGAGAAAGAACCGGAGATTCTGGAACCATTAGGATATACTCCTATCATTGAACAGCCAAGCACTTCTAGTGAACCTGTCAATAGAGATCTTATGGGGACTATCAGCATGATTTCTCGGCAGAGATGGATCACCCATATCAGTTTAATAATTGAAGGTGGAACCATTTTCAGAGATGTTCCTACACTTATTGATTCAGGAGCAGATGTTAATTGCATCAGGGAAGGTCTCATTCCCATAAAATATTTTGCAAAAACAAATTGTAAAGTATCAGGAGCAGATGGAAGCAATTTTCAGGTCTCCTACCAATTTTACAGTGCTTATATTTGCCATAGCAAGGTTTGCATTAAACATTCCTTTACATTAGTCAAAAATCTTGCTAATGATATTATTTTAGGCATACCTTTTATTAATGGATTAATGCCTCTTAACAATGTTACAGAAAAGGGTTTTTCAGGAACTCATGAAGGAAAGGTGATAACTTTTCCCTGGATATCTTCATATAAGACCATCAGCTTTATTAACCTTGTGCAGAACAAGAAGCAACATTTGGATTATCTGCAGCAAGAGTTAATGATTTTCAATATTGAGGATCAACTTACTAATCCTAAATTACAGGATAAGATCAGAGGAATAGGACATGATTTTGCTATTTCTATCTGCGATGACTTGCCGACAGCTTTCTGGGATAGAAAAAAGCACATCGTTAAGCTTCCTTATGAGGAAGACTACCAGGAACATGACATTCCTACCAAGGTCAGACCTTGCCAGATGAATATGGAATATTTGGAGATTTGCAAGAAAGAAATTGCCTCTCTAATAGAGAAGAAGTTGATTCGTCCTTCAAACTCCCCATGGAGTTGTACAGCGTTCTATGTGAATAAGCATGCTGAGCAGGAACGAGGAGTTCCAAGACTTGTTATTAATTATAAACCTTTAAACAAAGTCTTAAAATGGATTAGATATCCTATTCCTAATAAAAAGGATTTACTAGACATATTATATCAGTCTAACATCTTTTCAAAATTTGATTTAAAATCAGGTTTTTGGCAGATACAGGTTCATGAACCTGACAGGTACAAGACTGCCTTCACAGTTCCATTCGGCCATTATGAATGGAATGTTATGCCATTCGGATTGAAGAATGCTCCATCCGAATTCCAGTATGTCATGAACGACATCTTTACCCCTTATAGTGGTTTTATAATTTTCTATATTGATGACATATTAGTTTATTTAAAAACTATACAAGATCATATTAATCATCTTGATATATTTAAGAAAATTATTATTTCTAATGGTTTGGTTATATCAAAACCGAAAATGAATATTTTCTAGACTAAGATTAGATTTCTTGGTCATAATATTGAAAAAGGGAATATTATCCCAATTCACAGAAGCATTGAATTTGCGTCCAAATTTCCTGATGAAATTCTTGACAGAACGCAATTACAATGTTTCTTAGGGAGCCTTAATTATATTGCTCCTTATTATAAGGATTTATCTACCGATGCAGTTGTTTTATATGACAGACTGAAGAAATCTGGCAGTCCCTAGACCAATGTTCATACTGAAGCAGTTAGGAAAATAAAGAAGAATGTTCAAGCTTTGCATTATCTTGTGCTTGCCAACCCAAATTGGGGAAATATTATCGAAACAGATGCTTCTGATATTGGTTATGGAGGAATTCTGAAACAGATAAATCCCCAGTCTAAACAAGAATATCTGGTCCGATATTATTCTGGAAAATGGACTAATAGTCAAAAGAATTATGCTACTATAGCCAAAGAAATTCTTTCTATAGTTAAGTGCGTCCTGAAATTCCAGGATGATCTTTATAATACGAAGTTCTTAATAAGAACAAACTGCAATGCAACCAAATTCATGTTTCAAAAAGATTTTAAGCATGATGTATCCAAACAAATGTTTGCAAGATGGCAGGCACATTTAGCCCCATTCGATTTTGAAATTCAATATCTTAAATGTGAAGATAATTCACTCCCTGACTTTCTCACTCGTGAATATTTGCAGGGATAAGATGCGTCCACAGTGGACACCACCTACTCCTAATAGGGGTAGAGGCAGAGGTATAGGCAGAGGCTCGGGACGAGGCTCTAGCAGAACCAACACCACTGGAGATAATATTTCCAGCACTCCAAGAGTAATACTCGTGGATAAAGCAGGCTCTTCTAGTAGCCAGCAGCAAGGCTCATATGCTGAGAAACTCCTACAAATGGAGAAGGAAAACAGAGACCAATATTTGGTCAAGGGTCATGAAGAGACAATTCTCTACCTACATTATGAAGATAAACATTATCTAAATAATCCTTGGATTCTTATGAATCGCTATGTGGAAAGTTTCTACAATCCTTTCCCAGAGGGAAAAAATAGGATGTATTATGAATATATCCTTATTGCAACCAGCACTGCTGACATCACATCGTTCCCGGATAATAAGCCCGGAGTAGAAAGAAATTTTTTAAAATTTTATTTCATGAAGATTATATCTTCTTATGAATGGGGAATCAGTCCATTCAGATCAAAGGAATTTATAATTCCTAGGACGACCATAAAATGGCGTTCAATTACTATGATTATATCAATGCTTTTACCCAGGTTTTCTACTATGAAAATCATAAACATGGTCATTCATGGTGGATTAAAATTAATCCTGAAATTTTTAAGAATAGCCAAAATGGTTTATTACTCCCAGGATGGATATTCCCATGGTGGAGCGTCATTGGTCCTGAAATTCAGGTTTTACAGGAGCCTTATATGGCTTTCTACAAAGAGTGGGTTCAAGTAACACCATGTGTTACCCCGGAAAATCCTTCTGATTATATCGAAGGATCTGCTTCATTATTTTTCTTTATGCAGGCAGGAATCCCTTGGATATGGAAATGGATTCCAGAAGCAGGTAGAAATCAGCAAGGCATTATATGTCTCAAAAGGAAATTCCTGTGCAAATTCTGGTCCAAATTACTGGATAAAGACCCAGAAGATAAAACTCGCCACTATGGATGGCAGTTGGAAAGCGATATTTCTACGTTTGTCAAAAGTCTTAAAAGTATCCATCATATGGAGAAGAAGACTAAGGAAGATGAATCATCTTTCTTTTCCAAATTGGAAAGAACCATTAAAATTCGAAATCCCCAAGCATCGGATGAAGATCTCATGTCTTCTTACCTTGATAAGGTAAAAGAAGATTTCATAAAGAATTTTAAAGCAAAAAGTAGATGATAATCCTTATTCGGAGACTTATACCGCATCCATGAAGGATGTCCCCAATGACAACCAATATGCTTGTCTAGAGGATTCACAGCCGTTGGAGGATTATTCCTACCATCCATCAACAGAAGATTTGTTCGACAGCCTAATAGAGGCAATCCAGCAAAAGCACAGGTCCAAGAAAGAGGACGCCGGCTCAAAAGAAAAGAAAAAATGTCAGAATGAAGTGACATTAGTGGAGGCCACGCGGGAGCAATAATGGTCAGACAGGACAAATGTCCTTTTCAAACTTTAATAAAGTTGTTTACTTTTTATAAAAGTTTTATTCTTTTAAGATAAGAAAGCGACATGTGTCGGGAATCTTATCTTACTTTATGTAAAGTTTTACTTTCCGTAAAGTAGTTTTGTCCTTTTGTAATTATTTAGATTCATTTACTATTTATTTTGTAAATTGTAATCTGTTTTCAAGTCCGCCTTCGTCTATAAAAGGGGACTTTCATTTCATTTGTAAGTATCAGAAAAAATCATAAAAGAGCACTATATATCTCCTTTCAGTAATAAGATCGGAATTCGCTCAACTCTCTCTCTTAGTTACGACTTCGGTATACCTCCCTTTCCCTTTTTAATTTTTTGCTTTTAATATTCATGATACGCTAATAGCCTATACTCTCTAAGAATGCTCTGAGAATATGAATTGAATACGTAAGGTTTTAAATTCAAGTTCTAGGCAGTTCATATCACTGTGAGTTATGTTAATACTTGGGTAGGCTATCCTTATGATATCCTGGTTGTACTTGGATTATATGTTGTGGTATTCTTGAAAGTATGTGATAATCATCTCTATACTTGATTGCATCTCATTACATATTAATTTCTTGCCTTAAATTATCATTTGCATTCATATACTCATGGTTCTAATGATATTGATATGAGAGTGGTATGAAAAAATTATTGGTCCAAGAAACTGGGAAAATATGAACACTTATGAGATTATTGGAAATATTGTGATAATGATGATGATGATACGTGGGATAATGGATTGCACGCCTGCAACAGGTTGTTCAACCAATAGTTAGCCTCCGTTGAGAAATTTCGGAGGTGTATATGGACTTCGTGGGTGCCGCATGGGTGTGTAGTTTATAGAACTTGAACGCATGTATATAGGGAGATGAAAAAGGGTACCTGACATATGCATTGCATTCATATCATTCATACATTATTTCATTGATTATTTGTTGATGAACTAAGTGCTGGTTTGGTATTTGATTGACTTGGCGGATTTTTTGGATGAATGAGGTTTATTAAATGATCACCGGTTATTTGAGATATTATCATTGAACTTTCTGGAATTGGATAACTCTTATGAAAATGAATTCATATGTGAATAAAGTGACTTGTTCATTTCAGTAAACTTCTACATGAACTACGTGACTCATTTGGGTTATTGAATAGTCTAATATAGGATTATTTAGTGTCAACTCGGTATTTATCTCTTTTTGCGTATCTTCCATTGTTGTCGTCATATGATGCCTACAGAGGTACGTTGTGTACTCATACTACACTTATTGAATTCTATTTAGATGCAGAGATAACTCTTTCTATCAGTCCAGGACCGCGTGGCTGAGTTCGAGCAGGCTGATTTCCAGCATTTAGGGTGATGATGCTACTTCTGGTATGCCCTAAGAAGCTCTTATCTCCATTTCAGTATTTACTTGATTCGAGAGACATATTCAAAAACATAGTTTATGTTATTCAATATTTGGCTTATGTTCCCTTTATTTTAGACTTGTATCCGTATTAGTGCTCTTGTACTGTTGACCAGATCATTTGGGGGATCTTATTGTGTATTTCAGACATGTTCTGCATTCCATATTATGATCGACAATTTGTTAAGTATTTTATCATAATTCCGCATTTCATTCTTATATCTTGTTAATTGAGTTAGGAATGGTTCGCCTATCAATGAAAAAGTGTAGGTGTAACCATGATTTCCAAAAATGGGTCATGACACATAGAGTCCGGAGAAGCATGCCAGTCAATCGGTCACGCGCAGGAAAACTGAGCAGATAACCTTTATAGGATAACTCGGGTCTCCTCCAACATTCATTATACTTTGTTACCTTTAGTTGGTCTTTATTACCAGCATTTTTAATAGGAATTAAAATAGTGTGATTCTTGAATCATGCACCCATTAACATTAGTATAAATATATAGGGTTTTGTTGGGTTCAAAACTAATAAGTAAGGCACAGCGGAAGTTTAAAATTTTGTTCTTACTTACCCCAACAATTACTCCTGGTATGGTTATATGACAATAAAAAACATGTAACATAAAACATGAACACTTACAGGTTGTATTATCTGGAATCTTTATCAATTGTGGGTTCGCACGCGAAAAGCCCTTTCGATTGCAAGCTCCAAGCTTCAATGTATTTCTCCTTTGGAAAGCTAGGAAATCCGGCAGAGGTTTGAAAGAGTGTTTTGATTCTAAATCTCTAAGACTTAGAATAATAATATGAAAATTAAGTGTGTTGAATAATGAAATGAATGTATGTATTTATAGGTGAAAATTAGGGCAAACCGGATTAGGGTGTGATCTTGGGCCTAGCCCATAAATCGAGATAGATTAGGTCATTAACGTCGTGGCCCTATGGTGTGGGCGCCGCGGCGCTTGACGTGGCCCTACCCCGTCTCGATTTATTTTCCGCCCATTCTTAATTAAATCCAAAATCAAATTTTGACTTAATTAAAACAATCATTATTCATTTAAATATCTTGATTCTAAATCGAATATTTAATACTCTCTCAATACATCCCTAGATCGAAAAGACAATCGACATAGTGTGACCCTACAGGCCTTCACATATCGACATTAATCAAATTAAGGTCTACGCGGAACTCCTAGACGGCGCCGCAAGACGAACTCAATATGTGAAGTACGTTTACACGAATCCAGTAAACTTAACCTCTATGTGGTAAGATAAGATCCTTTCATTCACGACACACCCGATCAATCTTAGAATTTGTCAAGTGTCTATCCAAATGGCTTAATCATTGTATGTCATCTATATTAGTTGACAACTAGACCATATTCTAAATATGTCTATTGCGTTAGCTAATGACTTAGTCAACATAATATCCCTAAGAATCTGAGTGTTCTCTTGAATATATATTCGAGGAATGAATCCTAATCTTGGCTCAACTACCACCTTTAATACACATCGTAATGTACCCAATAAAAGCCGTATCTCAACCTATAAGGCATTTGAGCTTAGGACAGGATCAAAGTACATTACTTTATAAACAAGGTGCGTATTGACCTCAAGTCTAAGGACTTCTATCTCCCACACGCTGATCATACTTTAGACAAGTATAACAAATAATATATCAGCAGGGCATACCGATACTTCCAAAGTATCCATGTGTCCATCACGAGTAGCTATTACTCGTAGAAGGTGAGACATACTACACCCTCTAAGGATGTGATGCAGACCATATCTCAACTTATCACATATCATCGATATCCCATTCTCGATGATCATTAGTCGAGGCTTTCTTAAGAGTTAAGTTATAATATTAATATCTCACATTATTAATAACAACGTAACCTCCAGGGATGCTTTTATAGAATATTATAAACAATCAATTAATAATTCAATAATTATAAATGCCAAAATATTAATCTCCATTAATAATAATACAAATGTGTGTAAAGTACATTTGTCCCAATATAGATTGTCTCTAGGACATAAATATACTTTCAATCTCCCACTTGGCCTAGAGCCAATCTCCAACATATCTAATGCCCATATTCTCAAAATGACCATTATGCTTGACTAAGCTTAATGGTTTAGTGAATGGGTCATCTAGATTATCGTCTGTGGGAACATAGTCTAATCTAATCTCTTCAGTCTCCACCATCTCCCTGAGTATGTGGTACTTCCTTGGTTCATGCTTGTTTCTGTTGGTTGATCTTGGTTCCTTAGCTTGCGCAATCGCACCAGTGTTGTCACAATAAATCGTTATTGGACAAGTGGCACTTGGAACAACCCCTAGTTCCTTCAGGAACTCAGAAATCGCGACAACTTCTTTACCAGCTTTCGATTCAGCAATATACTCAGCTTCTGTTGTCGAATCAGCAGTTGTAGCTTGTTTGGAACTTTTCCAGCTTACTGCTCCACCATTGAAAATGAACATGTACCCAGACTGAGATTTGAAGTCATCAAGATCCGTCTGGAAGCTAGCATCAGTGTACCCAGTAGCAGCTAGCATTTCTTCCCCACCATAGACTAAGAAGTAATCTTTAGTTCGTCTAAGATACTTAAGAATACTCTTGACTGCTTTCCAGTGTTCTTCCCCAGGATTCTACTGGAATTTGCAAGTCATACTAAGTGCAAAGGCCACATATGGCCTAGTACAGGTCATGGCATACATGATCGATCATAAAGCCGAAGCATATGGGATCCTTTTCATGCGTTCAAGTTCTATAATATTAGAAGGACTGTCCTTCTTAGATAACTTGATGCCTTGTCCTATAGGTAGACCGTCTTTCTTGGAATTTTTCATAGAAAAACGTATAAGCACTTTCTCTATGTAGACTGACTGTGACAGCCCCAACAATCTATTAGGTCTATCTCTATAGATCCTAATTCCTAGAATGTTGTAGGCTTCACCTAAATTCTTCATCATGAAAGTACTGGACAACCACTCCTTGACTGACTGTAGGAGAGTCTTATTGTCTCTCATTATCAATACGTCATCTACATATATGATAATGAAGGCAATACTCTCATCCTTACGTTTACTATAAACACATGGATCCTCTTTTCTTCTGACGAAATCAAATGACTTGATAGTCTTGTCAAAGCAAATGTTTCAACTCTTCGAGGCTTGCTTAAGCCCATAAATAGACTTTTGTAGCTTGTATACAACATTTGGTTTGGACTCAAGTGAAAAACCCTCAGGTTGTTTCATATACACCTCCTCAACTAGATTACCATTGAGGAAAGCAGTTTTGACGTCCATCTGTCAAACACCATAGTCATAATATGCAGCTATTGCAAGCAAAATCCGAATGAACTTAATTTTTGCAACAGGTGAAAATGTTTCATCATAATCGACCCCAGGCCATTGATTATAACCTTTAGCCACCAACATTGCCTTATAAGTCTGTACCTTGCCATATATATCAATCTTCTTCTTGAAGACACATTTGCATCTTATGGGTCTAACCCCTGTTGGCAAATCAACCAAGTTCCAAACTTGATTTATGTACATCGAGTCCATCTCAGATTTTATGGCTTCTTGCCATCTCTGCGAATTAATGTCTAACATAGCTTCATTGTAGGTTGTAGGTTCATCGTCATCAGGAATATCTATCTCATTGTGTGTTTCAACAAGGAGATTAAGTCTTTCAGGTGGATGATGAGTCCTAGTGGTCCTACGGAGTTAATTATTCTGTGTTTCAGTGTTTGTTACATTCTGATTAAGAGAAGGTCTTTGTGTGCTGGACAATCCATCACCTTGAGAGCTTTCAGGAATGTCATTCTCATGTATTTCCTGAAGGGAATGATGTACAACCATTGTATCACATTCCATTGGTTGTTTATGAGAGTGTTGCATTTCTGCACTATCTCTCACAGCACTCCCACTGGCTGAAAGGCGTACTCTAAGTACCCAATCTTCACCAGATACTCCCACTGAATCCTTGTTTAGGTCATTTAACAAGGGTTCAACTTTTGTGTTATCTTGTGGTTCTTGAATTTCTTCAAGTTCTATCTCTGTGCAGCTGTGTTCCTTGTAGACATATTCTTCTTCAATGAAAGTTGCGTTCCTAGAAACAATGATCTTACGTTCTCCAGAAAGATAGAAGTAGTATCCCTTAGTTTCATTTGCATACCCCACGAAGTAACATTTCTCACTTTTGGATTCCAACTTGTCAGTGAGCATCTTCTTAACATATGTAGGGCACCCCCAGGGTCTCATATGTTTAAGAGCTGGCTTCTTGCCACACCATATCTCATAGGGTATCTTTTCTACTGACTTGGAAGGAACCCTATTCAGAACATATATTGAGGTTTGTATAGCATGTCCCCAAAGGTATGTCGGTAGAGTTGAGGAGCTCATCATGGATCGAACCATATCCAATAAGGTTCGGTTTCTCCTTTCGGCAACACCATTCATCTGTTGTTCCAGGAGGTGTCTACTCTGATTGGACTTCATGTAGCTTTAAGTAATCCAGAAAATCCTTGCTCAAGTATTCACCTCCTCGATCTGATCGAAGGGTCTTGATACTTGTTGCAAGTTGTTTCTCTACTTCCAACTTGTACTCTTTGAACTTCACAAAAGCCTCGGATTTATGTCTCATAAGATACACATATCCATACCTTGTGAAGTCGTCAGTAAAAGTGATGAAGTATGGGAAGTCTCTTTTAGCTTGAGTCGAGAATGGCCCACATACATCAGTATGGACCAAATCAAACACCTCATTGACTCGCACACCTTTCCCAGAAAGTGGTTTATTGGTCATCTTTCCTCTCAATCAAGATTCGCAGTTACCATAAGACTCCAAGTCAAATGGTTCGAAGTAGTCTAACTTCCTCAACCTTGCTATCCTTGATTCGTTGATATGACCAAGTCTGCAATGCCATAGGTAGGTAGAGTTTCTATTACTTATCTTAGCTCATTTATTTTGTACATTGAATATTTCTTGACTACAGTTTAATGAATATAATCTATCCACAAGAGGAGCAGTTCCATATATAACACTATCAAAAGACAGTACTTGACTGCCATTATAAATATATGAGGAAAAACCCTTCATGTCCAAAATAGGGATAGCAATGATATTCCTCGTTAATGAGAGTACATAGTAATAATCATTCAACACTAAACAATAGCCATAAGAAAAATTTAATCAATAAATTCCTACGCGCTCAGCATCCACTCGTGCTTCATTTCCAACGCGTAGGTCTACCTCCATTAGTCCAATATTCCTGCTATCAGTTAGCCCCTGCATATTTGTACAAATGTGTGAGCCACAAGCGGTATCCAATACCCAGGAATGAGAGTTATTTACAGACATATTTATTTCAATAACGTACATACCTTGTCCACCAGAGGTAGAAGCACCTGGTGCTTTTCCTCCTTCTGGTGTCGTGCAGTCCTTCTTCCAATGCCCCTTCTTGTTGCAGTTGAGGCATTCATCATTAGCTGGATTTACCTTCTTCTTCTTCTTCACACCTCCCTTAGGCTTCATAGCTGAGGGCGCAGCGACTTCTTTTCCCTTCTTCTTCTGCCATTCCTTACCTTTCGGCTTGGATCGGTTAGTAGAGCTCACCATGAGCACATCTTTACCTTTGGAAGTGAAAGACTCAAAAGTCTTAAGCATGTTGTGCAGCTCCGGCAGACTCGCCTTCGTTCCATTCATATTGTAATTCTATGAAATTTTCAAAGGAACGAGGGAGAGAGTTTAGGAAGAGAGTGGTAGCGACATTTTGTCCAGCTTCGTTCCAACTAAAGCAAGCCTCTCTATCAGCCCTATCAACTTCAACACATGCTGCGAGACCTGGCCCCCTTCATTGAGCTTACACTTGAAAAGTTCTATCAGTAACTCATATTTCATAGTCTGGGATTGTGAGTCATAAAGACTCTTTAAGTGTTCGAGCATCTCATTGGAACTCATGTTCTCATGTTGTCTCTGAAGTTCTATAGACATGGAAGACAACATCACGCACTGAGCTGAAGTGGCATCATCTAGGTGTTTTTGGTAAGCGTTCTTATTAAAAGAGGCATATTCAGTAAAGTCTGTCGCATGGCTGTTGGGAACACCGTGTCCAACACGTATTCTATTTTCTCTTGTCTCAACACTATTCACAAATTTCATAGCCAATCAAGGTAGTTTGGTCCAGTAAGTTTGTTCATTTCAATCAATATTTTCAATGATAAGCTCGACATCTTTGATAATCTAGAGAATTAGATAGACTAGAAATCAAACTCAAAATTTATTTCCTGTTACACACATTCGTTTAAGCTAATCAACATGGCCTTTTGTTTAATTAGCTCCCACTATTTTATCATACTTCTACAACCCCATGGTAGAATACGGACCTATATTAATTGAGGTCATAATGGGCCAAGATCCAAGCCTATGCTATCTCCGCATTTGTTTTGGCTGATAACTTCAACAATACATCTTGGTAGGTTCTAAACCAATTGCAAAACTTATTTGAAACTCTTGGTTGATCAAATATTACATTTAATCTTGCATCCTTAGATTAGTCTGACACTTAGGCGCCAAGATTTGTCTAAGCAAGTCAATCCCATTACACGATTGCGTTTATGTATCTAAGTAAATTTGGCCTTTGTGAGCAAACACTTTGGTGTAAATACCCACAAAAGTTTATCGTTTACCTTTACATTAAAACACATCTATGAAAGAGTCTGGGTCCTCATAGACTTAGAGCAAATGTTTTGGCATAAATACTCGTATCGCCGAAAAGGATTTTGCACTCTAACAATTATAATGGATGACGCGTTTTAATTTAGACTTGTATTTAAAATTTTGGGGAACATTTAATTCAAGGTTTTAACCAAGATCAATTCTTTTACGCCATATCCAATATGATATCTTAATATCATGCAAAACTAAGGACACATATAGTTGGAAACCGTCAACCCAATATGCATGATATAAGATGGTTTAATCAAATACTCGGTGTCGCCTGCCCAGACAGTTATAGAGAACGCTATTCTATTAATTTAAATGACAAACGATTTGACATTTAGCACATAAATAGTATACTTATAAAATAATATATTATATTATAATAATCATAGGTTAAACATTCTGAACTCCGGAAAAAGAATTGTTTCTGGACAGGTGGGGGCCGCGGCGCTAATCATTAGGGTTGCGGCGCCACTGAGGCAGAAGCCTTTCGGCTTCTGTAAATGCATTAGCGTCAAGGCGCTCCACCATGGAGCTGCAGAGCTGCAAAGGCAGAAACCTTTCGGCTTTTGCAAATGCATTAGCGACGCGGCACTTCACCATGGAGTCGCAGCGCTGCAAAGGCAAAAACCTTTCAATTTTTGCAAATGTATTAGCGTTGCGGCGCTCCACCATGGAGTTGCGGCACCTACTGTCTAGTAAGTCCAAATTTTGAAACGAAGCAATAGCACCACGGCGCCTCCTTGAAAACCCTAGCAAGGGCCGCGACGCCGATGTCCTGACAAAATGTTTCTGTGTTGATTTTTCAAAATCGTTCGAGCCATAAATCCAATTTAGGGATCAAATCACAGACCCTTTATCATCACCCACCATTATCAATAACGCATATATCAACCATCATCCGTTCTTACCCATTCTTTGCCGTGCATCGTGTAATGAGTCGGATAATGCACTTTTGGCTTAGTTCAAGTTAGAGCGGAATGACTTCCTCGAGTTAGCGTAGGAGATAATTTAGGGTGATATCAAAAGGTTAACATTCGGTCAAGATATGTAGGATTTCAAGAAGCCTCGTTTTAATCCAATTTTATGTTTAACCCATATTATTATGTTATTCAATTGTTATATAACCATTGAACCAGCCTGAGCTCTGATATCACTGTAGGGTTTTGTTGGATTCAAAACAAATAAGTAAGGCATAGCGGAAGGTTAAAATTTTATTCTTACTTACCCCAATAATTACTTCTGGTATAGTTATATGACAATCAAAAACCTGTAACATAAAACATGAGCACTTACAGGTTGTATTATCTGAAATCTTTATCAACTGTGGGTTCGCACGCAAAAAGCCCTTTCGATTGCAAGCTCGAAGCTTCAATGTATTTCTCCTTTGGAAAGCTAGGAAATCCGGCAGAGGTTCGAGAGAGTGTTTTGATTCTAAGTCTCTAAGACTTAGAATAATAATCTGAAAATTAAGTGTGTTGAATAATGAAATGAATGTCTGTATTTATAGGTGAAAATTAGGTCAAACCGGATTAGGGTTTGACCTTGGGCCTGACCTATAAATCGAGATAGATTAGGTCATTAGCGTCGCGACCCTATGGTGTGGGCGCCGTGACGCTTGACATGGCCCTACCCCATCTCGATTTATTTTCTGGACATTCTTAATTAAATCCAAAATCAAATTTTGACTTAATTAAAACAATCATTATTCATTTAAATATCTCAATTCTAAATCGAATATTTAATACTCTCTCAATACATCCTTAGATCGAAAAGACAATCGACATAGTGTGACCCTACATGCCTTCACATATCGACATTAATCAAATTAAGGTCTACGCGGAACTCCTAGACGGCGCCGCAAGACGAACTCAATATGTGAAGTACGTTTACACGAATCCAGTAAACTTAACCTCTATGTGGTAAGATAAGATCCTTTCATTCACGACACACCCGATCAATCTTAGAATTTGTCAAGTGTCTATCCAAATGGCTTAATCATTGTATGTCATCTATATTAGTTGACAACTAGACCATATTCTAAATATGTCTATTGCGTTGGCCAACAACTTAGTCAACATAGTATCACTGAGAATCTGAGTGTTCTCTCGAATATACATTCGAGAAATGAATCCTAATCTTGGCTCAACTACCACCTTTAATCCACATCGTAATGTACACAATACAAGTCGTATCTCAACCTATAAGGCATTTGAGCTTAGGACAGGATCAAAGTACATTACTTTGTAGATAAGGTGCGTATAGACCTCAAGTCTAAGGACTTCTATCTCCCACACACTTATCATACTTTAGACAAGTATAATAAACAGTATATCAGCAGGGTATACCAATACTTCCAAAGTATCCATGTGTCCATCACGAGTAGCCATTACTCGTAGCAGGTGAGACACACTACATCCTCTAAGGATGTGATGCAGACCACATGTCGACTTAGCACATATCATCGATATCCCATTCTCGGTGATCATTAGTCGAGGCTATTTTAAGAGTTACGTTATAATATTAATATCTCACATTATCAATAATAGCGTAACCTCCATGGATGCATAGTATAGAATATTATAAACAATTAATTAATAATTTAATAATTGCAAATGCCAAAATATTAATCTCCATTAATAATAATACGAATGTGTGTAAAGTACATTTGTCCTAATATAGATTTTCTCTAGGATATAAATATACTTTTAAAATAGAGGTACTCATATCATGGTAAGACATCTGAAAATTCTGAGGCAATAGAATAACTAGTAATTTGTTCACATTCACATTCACATTCACATTCATTCTTGGTTAAGCTCTCAAATCTTTGGCAATAAACTTGTCTGGATGCTCTAACTCACCGTGTCACCAGGGCTCTGGCTATTCAATTTGAGTTTCATTTATTTATCCTTGAATTTATATGGTTTAATCTTGCTTATTGTCTTGTTAATTTAGTTATATTGATCCACTTGTTCATAATTATGTATACGGATTCAACTATATCATTTTAGGAGTAAACATATTTATGGTGTTAATTCAAAAGATAATTACGGTCCAATACCCATCTGCCTAGTCTACGATATTTGATCCAATTTCTCTTTTATTATCTTCATTGTCAATTCTTCTCGTTGTAACTTTTTAAAAAAATCTGATTCCCATTCCATTTCTCTCACACATATGCATGGCTATTCTCAGTCCCTACTCCTTTTTTTCTCTTTTATTTTAATACATCAAATTTCATATGCCTCTCTCCATTTCTTCAGAATTCCTTTCTCCTCTCATCTCCATCACCAAATTTTTTAATCTTCTTCTCTATCACCAAAAAAACTTTAATCGTCCTCTTTGTTTTTCGTTAGGCAATAACTCTTTCAGTTCTTCTATTGATGAGAAAATGTGAGGAAGAAGGAAACGAGACAGAAAAGAGAGATAGTTGAAGAAGGTTACTTAATTTTTTGTATTGATTGGCAATGAAAACTAAGTTTGTATTTCTTTCTATGTAATTGCCAATTCCAATTTTTTTCCAGATTTGACACATACACTTATTTATTTTTATTTTCTATTGTCTCTATTTCTAAGTTGTAAGATATTCTTTTTCTTCTTCTTTGAATTTTAATGGAGAAGAACGAGGTGTATATACTTGGTATATCTAATGTATGATTATATATCTGCATATATACTTTTTATACTGGTATTTGGTATGAATATGTATATTTAGTGTCACTTTACCTTTAGTCTTAGTGCTTTAATCGCGTACTTTATAGTAAAATCGTTGTATTTGAGCTTATGTTGGTGTATCTTGTGTAGTTAGGTACAACGAAGACAAATGAGATAAACCGAGCAATTTTGGTGGATTTCGGAGGCAATTGTATGTGGGCAAGATACCAAAAAGATTGCACAACATTTAGCAGAAAAAATGGTCACGGAAGGACCATGTGCAATGCATCCGCGTCACACGCACAAGGCAAGAAAACTACCTCTCTGAAGTTTTATAATTTGGGTTTGACAGACACACCCGTGATGCGTTCGTGTCGCGGGTGTTTCGCAAAGTGCCAACAGATTTCCTATTTTTGTTGGGATTTGGTTTAATTATTTCAGCTTTTACGTAGGCTATAAATAGACTTTTTGAGCATTTTTTTAGAGGGGAGTTGACAATGTTTGACCTAAGGAGGGCTTGGAGACGCCGTGGAGGCCGGAAAATATTTGATTTTACATTTTTTTCTCCTTGCTACTATTTTCTATGTTTTTTTTATATAAATTATTGTTTTTCCTCCATGTCTATGTGGAGCTAAACTAAGCGATCTATGGTTGTGGTATAGCCATGAATGTTGACGTTTGAAGACTACTTCTATCTTAATACGAGTTGTTGATTTTGATTGTTTCTTTAATTTTGTGCATAATTAATTGATTGTTTGGCCAGCAGTTAAGTTATATTAACTATGTAATATACATGCTTGAAAAATATATTTTTAGATTAGAGAATGGTTAAAGAGAGCGTGATCTAATTGTCCTTAAAGTAGGGCTAGTATTTGTGGCTAGGATAGGAATATACCTAGACATCGCGTTCAATTAAATATTGTGGATGAATTGCATTCATAACAGGTCAATTCCATTGAAATATAGGCTCGGAACTGTTTTGAATGGGCAAGTAGTAGTTCGGGTGAATACTACGACTGTTAATAATCCAGTTAATTAGCAATCATCGATAATTCGGATTAAGGAGAAATAGTTCGAGAACTCAATAGGATTGGTGAACCAACCGCAACCCTAGAACATTCATCTCATTCATAACATAAAAACCCGCTCTTTCTTGGTTAAAGTTCATTAGTTGTTTTCTTTTATTTTTAGATAGTTTATAATTAAAACTTTCATATCTCATATCTTGTTTAGATAATTAGGATCGTTTGATTTAGTAATTAGTTAATCATAAGTCCCCGTGGGTTGGACATATGATTTCAAAAATCATAATATTACCTGTACGACCATATATACTTATGTGTGCGTTTGGGAGCAACAAGTTTTTGGCGCCATTGTCAGGACTTAAAAATTAACTGTTTATCTAGATTAGACTTTTCTTTTTGTCTATTCACGTTCTATTTTTTATTTTATTTTCATATTTTGATTATTCTTCTTGACATGGAATCTTGAAACAGAAGTGTGTCGAATGCTGGTTGTCCTTATGTTTATGATCCTTGTGTGATTTGTGAAGGACCCCATCTGTGGAAACACTGTCATAAAATTTTCGTGAATGAGTTGTGTGCACCTACTCAATCTTTTGAGTGGAATTTTTATAGTACATGTGGTGGTCAAGAAACGCATTGAAATGGTTGTCCTAACTCTTATTCCCCATCTATGAGCCCCTATTATGCTTCTCCCGTTGTTTGTGATGTTGAAAGGAGTAATAAAATAGAGGATGGGAAAAATCTTGCTCGATTCAACAATTTTGTAAAACATATGTTTGAGATGAGCGCAATAATAAGAGTGCTGAATGAAATGATAATAGAGCAGGCCACAAAACAATGGAAAACATAGAGAGGATTAGTGTCAAACTCATAGAAATGCAGGTCGAGACTAAAACTTGTAATGGTCTGCAAGTTACAAGCTTAGTCAATACACAAGACGAACCTCAAACAGAAGAAGATAGTGAGTTCCTGCAAGGAGATAACTTTGGGGAAGCAGAGATATAGAGCCAATCTTGGCTCGAGGAACAAGCTCAATAAATAAAATTACATAAGTTTCTTCGCGATGGTCTTATGAACATGGAGACACAATTGGTAGATGGCAGAACTGAACTAAGACAAGAGATATACCAATTTGGCTTAGATATCCAAGACCTACAGGCTCACATGAACAAAAAGGTTAAGGCGTCTGATGTCCAACCACCAATTTTTGTGGATACTGGACAACTTGTGGAGGAGAAAGAGGAATTTCAATCATTCGATCAGAATTTTTGTGTTGATGCTGATGTTGAAGACGGGTACACAAGTGAGAATGTCAAAATTAAAGCAATTTAGAAGTTGGAGTATGTTGGCCCTCATTTTAAACACTTTTTGACTTTGTGCTTGGTTTGAAATATAAAAATCGAGCCTTTGAAGCCGATGAAGAGGTGTATAGATGAGGAACAAGGCTCCTACATTCTAAAATTTGTCATGCCAAAGAGAAAAAATGGCATTCCTCACTTAAGGGCCAAGTGCAAGATGCGACACCTATTGCTTGGTTTTTTTATTTTCATACCACCACCCCAAGAGCGGAGTAGGAAATTTGATGCAAAATTAAGGGTGCAATTCATATTCTCAAAGTGGAAGGAAAAGTGATGGCATAGTGCCACGACGCTAACTAAGGCGCTTATTGGGAGGCAACCCAATGTGTAATAGTTTTAGATTTTTATTTTTATAAGTGTTACGTTTTATTATGTTTTATTTTGTTTTTGTTTTGCAAATTAGGGGAAGTCTGAGTACCCAAAGTTGAAAGTTGATGAGCATGTTTGATCTTAAGTGTGGATCGTGTCGACCCTTGATGTTGAGGATTATGCTACTAGCTAGGCCCTAGAGGGTCTCAGGGAGTATTTCTCACCTTTATATTAAAAAAAATTCTGCTATACATGCATTGAGGACAATACATATTTTTAAGTGTGAAGTGAGGTACTTCCGATACTTTTGAGGTCGAGGATGATTATACCATAGGATTTTTTTAAAAATTTCTTAGCCTTATATAAACAAATCATATCAAAAATCAGAAAACTAAAAAAATCAAAAAGATTTTACTTTATTTTTTTCTTTTATAGCTTCTTTATCTCTCAGTAGTGGCATAGATCATCCACCCCTTGATTTTTCTTATGGCCTTAGTTCTTTTCCAAAGTGGGACCTTTGAACTGGGTATTAGTTTTTTTAGGAAACCATTGAACCAAATTTCTAAAGTCAGTCGAATACTAGGTACTCAGATTAGGTGAAATACGAAAATGAGTAATTCTCTGTGTTTAAATTTAAAAGCATTCTTAACAAAAAGAAAGAAAATAACATGTCTCGAGACACTTAAGCTCGTATTCATAACTCTTAGATGATCCATTGTATCTTAATTTGAACTATCTTATGTTTGCTCGATTTGAGGGCTGATATGGATCCATCTTGAGTTAATTATGTGTAAGGCGATTTTGTGTACTCTGTGCTTTTTATTGATGTCTAGAACTTGCCCTGTGTGTTCGCAAATGAAATGAAGTTTTTGATCTAGGAAGTGACATAAGTTTTCCTTGTTAGCCGAACTTTAGCCTTAGTTTACCTGTCTGTACATGAATGTCCTACTCAGCTCGTTGAGCCTTTAGCATTTTTCTTGGATAGCTACTGATGAGTCAATCCTCTTTTGTTCTATTTGACCTTAATTTGATCCTTATTACTTCTTGAGAACTTTAATGATGTATTTGATGTAAAGGGAGTAGAAAAGTAAAAGAAAAATGGGAAGGTTTGTTAGCTGACGGCTGAAAATGGTCTATGGGTGCACCTAGATAATAAAGAAAATGCTTGCTAATTGTGAATATTTGAAGTAAAAAAAAAGAGAAGTTTGTGAAATGTTGAATGATTTTTTCCGTGTAGTTTGTATGAAAATAAGAAGTGCTTAAATATAAGTAACAATAATTGGGCATGATTGGGATGTATGGCCGTTGATTGTGTGAGCTGTGTTTGGTTAGTAAAAGAGTGGAAAATTGTCAAGTTGTGTGTATTAAATTGCTTAGGTAGGATAGTCACTATTTCATCCAAAATATATTCTACCCGTCCCTTACCCTATATTACAACATGTTAAGTCCTCCTTGATCCTAGATTCAGCGTACTTGTATTACTGAAGCGGTTCACTAAGGGCAAGCATATGGTTCAACATATTTTTCACGTGATGTTCTTTGTGAGAGGGAGCATGATTTATTGATTATTTTTGTCCATTAAATTTGTTCAAAGTCAAAATCATGTAAGATATGGACAACACTCTTTCGGTGAGGGTGCATAATTGACTTAAGATAGGTGAATTATTGGTTTCTCTGTGGATATCATGATAGTTCCACTTTAAGTGGTGTTGTTGAGTCAATTTTTGAGATTCAGTTGTTTTGAGGAGGTTGTTTGCGATTTATGTGTGTAAAAATGTTGGCATGAGTAGAGTGAGAATTTACTTGATATTTGTTTTGTAAAATGGTTTTGAAAGTGTCGTTTTAGCCGAAGCCTGAGTAGACATGTTCAGATTGGTGTTTGTTGTGTCTGGTGTAAGTGTAGTAGTTGTTAGTGGGTTGCTCGAGGGAGGGAAAAGTCTAAGTGTGGGGTGGTGACATTTGGCACAAATATGTATATTTAGTATCACTTTACCTCTAGTCTTAGTACTTTAATCGCGTACTTTATAGTAAAATCGTTCTATTTGAGCTTATGTTGGTGTATCTTGTAAATTTAGGTACAATAAGGACACATGAGTTGAAACCGAGAAATTTTGGTGGGTTTCGGAGTCGTGGGCAAGATGCCGGAAAGATTGCACAACACTTAGCGGGAAAAATGGTAACTAAAGGACCCTGTACGATGCATCCGCATCGCTTGCACAGGGCAGAAAACTGCCTCTCTGAAGTTTCGTAATTTGGGTCTGACGGACACTCGCGATGCATTCGCGTCTCGGGTGCATCACACAAGTGCCAGCGGATTTCCTATTTTTGTTGGGATTTGATTTAATTGTTTTAGCTTTTAACCTAGTCCATAAATATACATTTTTGAGCAGTTTTTTAGAGGGGAGTAGACAACTTTTGACCTAGAGAGGAGCCGCCGTGGAGGTCAAAGATTATTTGTTTTTACCTTTTCTTCTCCTTAGTACTAGTTTATATGCTTCTTTATATAAATTGTTATTTTTCATCCATGTTTATGTGGAGCTAAACTATGTGTTCTAGGGTTGTGGTATAGCCATGAATGTTGACGTTTGAAGGCCATTCTATCTTAATACGAGTTGTTGATTTTGATTGTTTCTTTTATTCTGTGAATAATTGCTTGATTGTTTGGCCAGCAGTTTAGTTCTATCAACTATGTAATATACATGCTTGGAAAAGATGTTATTAGATTGGAGAATGATTAATAGGAGTGTGATCTAATTATCCCTAAAGTAGGGCTAGGATGGAAATATACCTAGACACCGCATTACAAATTGCGTTCATAACAGGTCAATTCCATAGGAATATAGGCGGCGAACTGTTTTAAATAGGTGAGTAGTAGTTCAGGAGAATACAACGACAGTTAATAATTCAGTTAATTAGCAATCGTCGATAATTCAGATTAAGGAGAAATAATTTGAGAACTCAATAGAATTGGTGAACCAACTGCAACCCTGAAACAATCATTTCATTGATAACATAAAACCCCGCTCTTTCTTGGTTGAAGTTCATCATTTGTTTTCTTTTATTTTTAGATAGTTTATAATTAAAACCTTCATATCTCATCTCTTGTTTAGATAACTAGGATCGTTTGATTTAGTAAATAGTTAATCATAAATTCCTCTGGGTTCGACATCCGATTTCCAAAATCACTATATTACTTGTACGGCCACGTATACTTGTGTGTGCGTTTGGGAGCAACATATACCTCTGTATAACTATGTATATTTGTAATATATACTACTATTTTATATGCATGCCTATACTCTAGTACTAGCATACACGATTAGCCTATACTCTAGTACTAGCATACACGATTATACGATAGATATAATGCTATGTGTTAGTTAATTTTTTTTTCAAAATGCGCTATCATTACGTATTCACTTTTGATACCAGCATTTTTATATTGCTTTAAATTTCTTGATCGGGTCTGACTATTTTCTCTTGTTTTTGCTTGTGCATATGCCTGTCTTGAGCCGAGGGTCTCTCGGAAACAACCGCTCTACCTACCAAGGTAGAGGTAAGGTCTGCGTACACTTTATCCTCCCCAGACCCCAGGTGTGGCATTTCACTGGGCATGTTGTTGTTGTTAATGATAGAGAAGTGTTTGGAATATTTTGTCTTCAAATGGTGTATATTTATTATATGATAATATATGACCAACTTATATCTATGTATACAATGTATACAAAGTGTTCTATATTGTAGTCTTTCACGTGATGAAATAATTTTCATTTATATAATTTAAGTTTGCTCGTGAGTATATAGAGTTAGTTTTGTACGTTTTGAAATTTGACTCTTGTAGAAAAGGAAAGAAGATCTGCTAAAATTTTCACATGGCAATACAAATTTGTATCACCATTTTTTGTAGTAAATGAAATTTGCGTAATCATTTGAAACATAATATAAGAAAGAGGAGATGGAGGAGGATTAAGTAAGGTTGGCCAGTGGGCCGGGTCAGCTCGGTTCCGCCCCGATATCGCCCCGGTCCTGAAAATTTTGTTAAAAAAATTGTGGTATCGGGTCTTGAACCGGGACGGGACATGGTCTCGTCCCGCCCGCCCCAGGCCCGCATGTCCCGCCCCGAACCCCCCCCCCTTTTTTGCAAAAGTAGTTGTTGCACTAACGACCATTTTACATTTTGGTCGTTGTGCAACGGCCATTTTTGGCCTCCTCCTCCCCCGTCCCCCCCACCCCATTAATATTTATTTTAACCCATAAGTTATTATATTTACACTTTAACCCAATTTTCCAACTATAAATACCTCATTTTCTCTTCATCTTTCTCACAAATCTTTCTACAATCTCTCTAATCTCTCAATCTATCTCTCTACAAGTCTACATTGTGTACTAAATATTCAATTTTATTTATTCATTTGGGAGTGAAGTTGACAACTAGCTTGAGGATCTTCCATCGAGCAAAGTTTCAATTTTCAACCTCTCGATTACACGTCGATGTTACGTCGGCGTTTGGTACATTCGTTCCTTCATTAAATTATTATTGTCTGTTTATTTTATTTAGCGCACTTAATTTCATTTACTTTAATTATTTATTAGTGTAATTATAAATTTATAATGGAAGGATTTAAATGTATGCTTACGGGTAGGGGTCATGCTTCTTCTAGTAGGGGCAATAAGGGCAAGGGTATTTTTTCTAGTCATCATATTTCTAGACAGATTCCTACACAAGATGATTTTATTGATACTGAATATTTTCCTACAATACCATTAGATTTAGATGAGGAGCTATTTTCTGGAACTCAAGAAGACTTTAATTTAGACGATGATCAAGATGATACACCCACTAATGTAGATGACAACACACCCACTAGTGCACCTTCAACTGAAATGCTTCTTATTTCCCCTACTATGAGACGAGGTCCAGCAAAACGAATATTAAAATCAGATGCATGGACATTTTTTGATAGGGACGTAGAGAATCAAGTAGCCAGATGTAAAATTTGTAAAGATGTTTTAAAATTTAAAAATGGAAAAGGTCACGGTGGGACGGGGGTTTTATGAGACACGTATCAATGGCTCATCCAGCTAGGTATGCCCAATACGAGGCTTCAAAATTGGGTGCGCAAACATCCGTTCCATCGGGACAAGGTTCACATACTGATACTGTCCCGGACCAAGTACAGGGTCAAATTAACCCTATGACGGGAGGAATTGTAGGCCCTAAAAATAATAAACATAGAGATAGGGAAGCAATAGCAAAATTAGTTGTTGTGGAGGGTTTGCCTTTTTCATTTCCTTTATCTCCCGGTTTTATTCATTACATTAGAGATATGTATAGTCCTGCTTTTAACAGTTTTTCTAAATCAAATGTTAAGAGAGATGTATTTAAATTCGCACATGAATATCAACAGTATTTATGTTATTCATTATATCATTTTAATGGAAAAGTGGATGTCACTTCTGATATAGGCCGTAGTATTAACGATCATGATTATTTAACGGTAACCTGTCATTGGATAGATATATAGATGATAGGCACACTGATACTTTTATTGCAGAAAATATTTATCAAGTGTGCGTTTATTACGGAATAACTGATAAAAGTATGACTATTACATTAGATAACACTTCTTCTAACAATTACGCTATTACAATTTTAAAAAATAGTTTAACTCCATCTTTTTCAGATCATTTTCATATAAAATGTGTGTGTCATATATATAATTTAATTGTAAATGATGGTCTATCACTTTTTGAAGACATTCTTAGTAAAATACAATTTGCTATAAACTTTATTTTTAAAAATAATAGAATACAACGAAGAAAAGAATATAAAAAAACTTGTCACTATTGCCAACTACCTTATAGAAAAATTCCAAAAGCAGTACCCACTAGGTGAAAATTTTTATACGAGCAACTACTTGTTGCTTATGACTATAGAAAACCTATAACTTTATTTTTTAACTCTCATAATCAAAATCCAGCTGATATTGTTGTAGATAGCGATTGGGGAAAATTTTCCGAACTTGTTGTATTTTTAGAGAAATTTTTTCAAGCAACAAAAGTTTTTTCGGTATATATTATCCTACTATTCAACTATGTTGTTTTATATAACTCTAATATTTTTACTGCTTAATGAATATATGGATAAACCAGCTTATAAGACAACTATTAAAAAAATGTTTATCAAAATAAAAAAATATTTTATTCTTATTTCCACTATTTATATTATTGGTGTTGTATTAAATCTGACTATTAAAATAGACGGTACTAAATCACTTATTGAAACTATTTACGATTGTATAGCAGTACTACCACCTCCAAGTCCCAAAAATCCAAATCACCCACCACCTATTAAACAAACTAAAGAAGAAGTGTTGTCTAGCATAGAAGACGAATGCAAAAAAAATATAGGTTTTACCAACAAGAAAGTGCAAGCAATCTACCGGCTTCCATACCATCTTCTTCTTCTTCAACACAACCTCACAAAAGATATGTTATTTCTGAGGCTAGTATTGAAAGCCTCAGAAATAGAATGTGTGGTCGTACCGCTACTAACCAAATTAGCGAGTTTGATATTTTTGTTTTGCAGGGTTCTGTACCGTACCAAGCAGTTCTCAATGAAGAAGGACGTGAAGACTTCTTTGAAATCGGAGGGGAATGAGAAGACCTTTCGACACTTTCAATGATGGCCCGAGATGTTTTGAACATTCAAGCGTCATCAACGGCGTCTGAAAGCGCTTTTTCTGTCGGCAGATATCAAATAGGAGAGCACAAACACTCATTAGCCGGAGACAGCTTGGAGATTGTAGTATTATTCAGAGAATGGATACGAGCGGAGCGGAGAAGGTGCGGTCAACCAGATATCAACGAAGAAGAAGACGAAAACTACAACGAAATCTTATCCGAAGGTGGTGGAAGTGACGTGGAGCAATTTGACCAACAAATACCAATTCCAACCGAAGAACCACAGGAAATTATCAAGAAACTAGAACATGTTTTTTTCAAAATGTAATTTTTTTAATTGCAATTTTACTATGTAATTTGCAACTTTTGAACAACACCACAAAGTTGCAATTTTGACAATTGTATTTGTATTACAAAAAAAATCATATGTCTATTAAATAATATAAGAGGCACAAAAACAGTCTTGAGATGTTTTTATTACAGTATCTTGTTTAATTATTGAGTTTTTTATATATATGTTATTAAAAAAAACACCCGGATCTCGATCCCGCCCCCGACCCGATCCTGCCCCGACCCAACCTGATCCGATTCCGCCAAATTCGGCACTACGGTCCCGAGCCCGGCCCACTGGTCAGCCTTATGATTAAGGCATGTAGGTGGCATGTATGTAAAATTCTTTTTTCTTAAAAAGTGAAACGTTTTTTATTGAAAAGAACTTCTTTTAATTTTCTTGCCATGCACTCTAGCCATCATAATTATCAAAGTTCCACAAAAGTAACTATTTGACAAAAAAAAAAAACTAAAATGGAAAGAGGAGCCTAGTTTAGTACGTCCGCTGTCCATTTTACTTGTCTAGTAGAAAATAATTTCACTTTTATTTGTTTAATTTAAAAAATTAAAAAAAAATTAAAATTTAATACTTATTTCATCCTTATTTTTAATTTTGGGTTGGAAATTTCAATGAATTATTAGTGATTGCACAATTTTAAATATATGTTTGATTGATTTCAATTAGTATTTAGATAATTTATAATAATTAATGGTGATACAATAAAATTGTCATTTTAATTATTTCTCTTTAGGGGTCTATCAAGTCAAATATTGATAAGAAAAAATAGACTAATGGAGTACCTTTTTCAGATATATTTTTTGGAAAACTACACTAATCCCCCTACAATTAAATTATTTACCCTTGCATGCCCCATTTACTTTACATATCCAAAAACACTATTTACCCTTTACACCCCTTGTAATTTTTTGTATGTAATTGTCTCCTTTTTTTTATATTTTTTATTTCTCTACTTCTTTTCTCCTATTTTCTCTCAATTTTTCTTTATTTTTTTCTTTTCTCTTCTTTTTTATTTTATTTTTTAAAATCATAATATTCTTTATATTTTTCACCATAATCTAATTCCATATTTAATTCTAGTTCCTTCCCTTTCTTTTTTTTTTCTTTCCTTTTTTTAATTCTTTATTTCTTCTTTTCTATTTAATTGTGTCTTTTTTCTTCTTTTCTTTTTTATTTCTCTACTTCTTATCTTCTTTTCTTTCTTTATTCTTTTTTCGCATTTTTTCTCCTTTTTTGTTCATTTACTTTTTCTGATCGGGTCTGACCATTTCTCTTACTTTGCTTGTGCTTATGCTCTATCTTGAGCCGATGGTCTCTCGGAAACAACCGCTCTACCTATCAAGGTAGAGATAGGGTCTGTTGTACACTCTACCCTTCCCAGACCCCACGTTGTGAAATTTCACTAGGTATGTTGTTATATTTTTTCCACCATAATCTGATTCTATATTTAATTCTAATTTCTTTCTTTTTTAATTTCGTTATTACTTGTTCCTTTTTCAATAGCAGTTTAAGTATATCGTTGCAATATACTATGATACCCACATGGTATCACACAAGACTAACGGTTTATTCCTTAAAAAAATTTAGTCATCTATGATACGAACTTGATATATATCATATACTGACATTCATCCAAGAAAAACACAACTCAATTCTTTTTTATATCCACATAGTATATATCATATACTGACAAGGTATCATAGAAAGTTGATTCATTCGTTCAAAAAATACCACTCAATCCTCAATGATACCTACATGCAGTGGCGGAGCAGGACTTTTACTAAGGGTTTCAAGAATATAAAGAAGTAAACACCCGAAAAAATGGGGGTTCAACGTCTAGTAAATATATATAAAAATAATTTTAACCTTATATATATATTATGTAATTTTTTGCCGAAGGGGGCTCGGATGACCCCTCGGCCTTTACTAGCTCCGCCCTTGCCTACATGGTATATCATATACTGACATGGTATCATAGAGGACATGCAGTTCATTCCTTTAAGAAAAAAGTATTCAAATCTGTATGATATCATCCTGATATATATATATATATATTGATAAGCTATCATAGATGGCATATTCATTACAATATGATGCTCATACGGTATATATATATATATATATATATATATATATATATGTGTGTGTGTGGTATCATAAAGGACCAGTTCATTCTTTAAAAAGAAAATAATCATCAGTCCTCTATGATACTCAGTAAAACATAGACCAATCCTCTATGCTACACACATGGTATATATATCATATCCTAAAATTGCATCATGAATGACTGACATGATATATCATATACTAATAAGATATCATAGAGGACTGATTTTATGTTTAGAGGACTGATTTTATTTCTTCAAAAAGAGCTTAGTCATATATGATACTCATATAGTATATATTATATACTGATATGGTATCATACATACTAGCTCATTCCTTAGAAAATACTTTTAGTCCTCTATGATACCAACCTGCTATATATCATATACTGACAGAGTATCATAAATGACTGATTCATTCCTTCAAGAAAAAAGCAGCAGTCATCTATAATACTCATATGTTATATATCATTTACTGACATTGTATCATAAAAGACTTATTCATTCCCTTAAAAAAATCAGTCGTTTATCGTACTCATATGATAGATATCATATACTGACAAGGTATTACAAAGAACTGAAAACACTAATTAATCTTCTATGATAGTCATACGGTATATTCATATAACGACAGAGTATAATAGAGAATTGATTCATTCCTTTAAGTAAAAAAAAAAATCATTTCTTAAGAATTTAAAAAGAACACTTCTCAGTCCACTATGACATTTACATGATATATATCATATACTGACATGATATCATGAAAGACTTGTTCATTATTAGTCTAAAAATAATTAGTTAGAATTTTTATCTTTAAAAAAATAAAAAGAGTAAAGGACAAAAAATAAATAAAAAGAACATAAGTAATCAAAAAAGGAAAAAAGAAATTAAGAGAAAAAAAGAAACAAGAAGCGAAAGAAAATAAAACTAAGAAAAGAAAGGTGAGAAAATAATCAGTCCTCTAAATGTGTCGCTTGGATCACGCTAATACACACCCAAAAAAAAAAATCCAAATCAATTTGTATAATGAGTAAGTCTGGTAAATAGTTTCTTCCGAAGGGGTAGCTACTATAATTAAATTTAATGGATTCAAGCTGCGAAAACAGGATATGACAGAAATATAAGGTAAGACTGCGTACAACTGACCCTTGTGGTCCGGCTCTTCTACGGATCTCACACATAGCGGTAACTTAGTGTACCGGGCTTCCTCCCGATAAACATTCCTAGTTTCATTTGTGTAGTATTTTAGATTTAAACAGAGCAATTTGGTGCACTAAGTTCACGTTATACGCGGGGTCATGAAAATAAAGGATTTTCATAGTGTATGAGGGGTAAGTTTATAAATTTTGAAATATAGAGGATCTATCCGTAACAAAGTCATAATATAATACATTAGTATGATTAACCTTTAAATAATTACTTGTGGGTAATAGTAGTAGTGTTCTCTTTTAATTTTGTAACCAAGGACCAGATCTCGAAGCTCCGGTTAGAAGTCGCTCCTTCGTTTCCGTCTTCGTCTTCCCGATTGCCGGTGTCTGTCTGCAGATCTTTGTTTGCAACTATTCTGAGGTAATACTCATATTCTTTATCTGCATTGTTTACTTGTTCATTTCAATCAAATACTCTCCTGGCAACCTACTCTTCGTGAGGGTTAATTCCATTCGTCTCCTTCTGAATTAATACAGTGCTTCCCCAATACCCTTTCTCCTTTCCTTCAATCTGTTTCTTAGTAGGCTTTCTTTTCTCCGTTGACTTAGGGCTTTGCGCTTGTAGGGTTTTTCCCAAGAAACCTAAAATGTCGATTGGGCGGCCTTAGGTTTATTAATTTCTAAAAAAAAACTCAGTAATAGCAGGTCAGGGCCGGCGGGAACCCCCCTGTTTCTTGAAGGTGAACTCCAAACATGGTTTCGTGATATGTTTTCTTCCTATTCGCCAGATTAGCTCATTAGCTTTTGTTGTGCTCGATGTATTAGCTTTCACTCTACTTTGAACTCTGGAATTTTCCTAAATCTTTTCTCCTCAACCTGGTAAAATGAAGAAATAAGCTTACTTTGTCAAAAAAAAACAACGAAAAAAACTTTTTTATTGATTGCTAGCCGGAATTAGGAGGGGAAAATGAAGGACTCGACAAGAAAGACTACATTTTTAAGTTAACATCATTGGGTGATAATTCATTGTTGGCAGTGGGGTTTGGTTTTAATCAAAAAGACATTGGGAGCTTTAGATATGCTATCCATGTGTGTGGTTAACATTTGGGTTTTCTTTTAGGTGGTCACGTGATAAGAAGTTATATAGGAGATCGAGTGGTCCTTGATTCGTTCAGATATGTTAGATAACAACAACAACATACCTAGTGTAATCCCACAGTGGGGTTTGGGGAGGGTAGGCCTGAACATTTTCATGCCCGATAGTCAAAGTAAAGCACGCACTTCAAGTGGCGCGATTTATGTCGTTGCGCATGATGTATGTACCCAAACCGTACCTCGACCTTTGTGGGGTAGAGAGGTTTTTGATAGACCCTCGGCTCAAAAGGAAAGTAGTCGATGCTGGATTGCTAGGAAAATAAGACTGAAAAATATCATGATATGGTTCAGATTATGATAGATAAATTACTAAATACTCCAATAACCTATTTACAGTTTGTCTTTTACTACAGTTGCTTAGGCCTCGGTTTCATTGATTGTGCCTATTAAAACTCTATGTTTATTAGTGAATACTGCAGGAATAATGAACACCGATGTCAGTTCTGATGGAAATGAGGGGGAAAGCTTGTCTCAGTACTCCGTTGTTAAGAAATTGAAGGGTTGCTATGAGTCTCCAAGAGTAGAAGTTGTTAGGAGGTTGCCTCAATTGCCAACAAAACCATCTGATCCTCTAGGTCCAATCACTCCTGATTCCATCAGAGAAGGTGGTGACCACGTAGATGGGTGTTGTTCACCAGTTTCTTCTTCTATTCACAGGACTCTTTGCTTCAATTCTCAACCATATGACGACCTGGAAGGAAGTCCACGGACACCAAAGGGGTTGGGGTTTGATCCGTTTGCTCCTGGACCGGATGAACTCATGCTTGCCCCACAGTGTAAAAAATATTTTACAGATTCACGATCCAAAGTGATGCGTCAGCTTAACTTTGAGGAGTCTTTGAATTTCAATGGAAATGTTGCTCACTCGGACAATGTGGGAACCGTGTCTGAGGATGAGATGTTATTTGAAATGTTGTACAATTCCCTCCTAGAAGTGATTACTTCAAAACAAAAAGAGGATGTTCACTTGAAAACCTCAAATCCACTTTCAAATTCTGACGGATACAAAACACCTCCCTCTGCACCTCATCTTAGTGGAGTTGCTGATACTTGCCCTGGTGCTCCTATGAAGCCTACATATCGGTTTAAAAATATTGACAAGGGATTATGCAAAAAGCTCATATTTTGATATATATTTATGTTGCAAGGTAGTAATAACTATGTGAAGAAATCTGGGTTCTCTGCCGGAGATTGATTATATTAGTACATGACAACCTCACTCATTTCCAGTGTGGTGGCTAACCTTGAACTGGGATGTCATAGAGCATTAACATACTGTTTAGGCTGCTGAAATCACGACTTCTAATCCAGCATTTACTTGTGATTCTAGGAGTCTTGTGTACTAATCATGTAAAAGTTCAATTTCAGTATTGAGTGACTACTCCTGTAGCAGTATAATGTATAGGCTGTAGCAACTTCTGATGTAGTCCTATGTGGACAAAAGTCGCTATTTGTTTTGTTAGTTGATTGTTGGCCATTTTGGTACTTCCATGAACTTTATGTCAAGCTTTTATGCTTTCAAAACTAGTCAGTTGTCTCCATTGGAGATGATAGTTAACAAGAAAATGAGCCTGTAGTTTATGGTTTTAGAAAATGCATGTGTGCTGACCTGTTGCCTTTGGAGAACTTTTATGTTCCTTTTTTATTTTTGTATTTTGTCTTGATGACCAATGATTGAAAGTGGACAAATATTTCATCGACTGACTTTGCTCATGCTGGTTGTTACACAAATTTCAGTCCTATTGGCATCTCATCACTTCTGTGATAATGCACGCTACCGACTATTTAGCTTAAGAATCTCAGACTTCATAAACGGTGTATGCATTTTCAACCCAAATGGATTTACGGATCAGTATTACATACAGTTTAAATAGTCAGTGGAAGTCTTCCAGAATTGTTTTTGCTGACCACTCTACCAAAACATCTATATACCTCAAAACTTGTTAGTCGTGGAGCGTGCACTCGTCTTTTAGGATCTTCACGTAAGGGAACCCAATGGTAATTTGACACGCAGAGGCAATTTGGACATGTTTCTTAATGAGCTCTCTAAATATCGATGCCTGGCCCGGAATGATGGTTTTTGTTTTCAACACAAGTTTCCCAGCTTGTATATCTTTGATCAGCCATCCTATGTAAGATGAGAAGGAATCAACCGTGAGCATTAGTCAGCAAAGAATAGTTGTGGAGCTTTGGGCAGGGATGAAACCTGGGTCTAAGTTGACCTCTCCTACCTGGTTACTCCTATACATGACTAAGCTTTTGCCTGCACTGTGCCTGAAGCTGGCTTTACTTGGATTTTCAAGCTGAATCTTCAGGTCCAAGGTAAGGTTCAGTTTTATTTGTAGAGCAGGCCAGTATATGTGTGCGGTAAATCCTTGGACAGCTACAGATGACAGTTTAATGCGAGTTTCCTTAATCCGGAATAGGGTTAATGCTAATATCAGAGCTACAATGCACAGAGTGAAGAAGATGGCAAGAAAGACGACAACAGATACAGTCCACCAGCTTTTCTTCTTGTGTTTATCCCCAATGAAATTGGAGCCTTTAGGTTGATCTCCTGCCATTTAAGTGTGGTCTGTCCAATAGTACTAAATGAGAACAAAAGAAGCCAGATTCAGAATTTTGATCAGAATGGAACTGGAAACTGATAAGTTCACTCAATTAAAGTTGATATAGGAACTTGTTCTCTTGGTCTTTTATTAACATGTCAAGGGAAGTTTCAAGTTTACATTGGGAAGTAAGGATATGCATTAAGAGCGTAGGTTGTTGCGGGCAGTTGGTAAGTAAAGGAGATGGGTATCAGATAAATTTAATGCTGGGATGGAACATCTACACTGTACCAGCAGCAACACTCAAAATTCCGATGGCCTAACAGTGTTTTGAAAATAAAAATAAAAATTAAATACCACTATCAGATAACATGCATATTGGTGTATTTGTCCAAATTTCCCCTTATAAAATCATACATCTTATTATCAGGCCATTATATCAGGCGCATAGCTGACAAAAGGGTATTTATCTAAATTACTGTATTCATAAACTTTGATACCGGACGCCTTGCTCTTAAGAGGAACTGCAAGAATTACCAGTAATCAGAATACGAAGATTTAAGAAGTTGCCTTGTCTTCCCACCACTTAGGTGTCTCACTCGTCTGCTCCCATGCTTCAGTTTATTGTTACATGGTTGAGATACGACACATTGTGTCTAACATGATAACTTAGGAACATAATGCAATTCAATTTGTTTAATAATAGGAGATCCAAATCACATTTGACTTGAGATAACTTCATCTAATGGAATGTACTTTTTCCATGATTGTTTCTGTCGGATTTTGCTTTGCAGCTCCTGCCTTATTTCATGAATAGTTCACTCCGTTGCTTCCGACTTATAATTGTTACACCTCATTCAATACTTCATTTTGCAAAGCAGATACACTTCGCTTCACTTATAACTAACATCCAATCATGTCGTAAAAAGAAGCGCAACACAGCTCTGCAAGTTTTCTTGTTCTTTCTGTTGTATATGACAGCGAAAGACAAAAATGATAAATTGCATCAAGTTAATAGAAAAGCTGCCCGATATGCTCGTTGAACCAATTCTGGTCCTTGATAAGAAGCATTTGAACTACTCTTTTTAATTCTTCGTCATCTTAGGGTCTTGGGTGTGAGTATGACAACCACTTGCACTTTACGAATAGCAAACTTCAACAGCTTTTATCATGGTGGTAGAAACAAAGGTATCTTAACATTAACCTTTCAACTATAAAATTTGAAAAAGCTTTCACTAAATACACAATTTTGAGTTGCAATACGACAAAATGAATGAGAAAACGACAACAACAACATACCCGATTGTAATCACACAAGTGAGGTCTAGAGAGGAAAGAGTGTAGGCAGACCTTACACGACCCATACCTCATGGAGGTAGAGAGACTGTTTCCCAAAGAAACTCGATTGAACGAAATAAGGCATAGAGAATAGGAAGTACATGTTCTTACTAACTCCATTAATGTCTGCTTTGGTTCAAGACCAGAAGAAACAGAGAGTAACTGTACTGCAAACTTCATTTCCGTTAGCCCTCACCCGTATTATTCTAGATAAGCCCTGCTGCCACTTATCATTTTGTGTTTAACCTATCCCATTAGTTCTTCTTTGATAAAAGATAATTTTTTTAAATCTGTTCTCTATGTAAGACGAAGTTGTACTTGACAAACACGAATGTATGATTCACCATTCAGAAAATGGAAAGTTGTCTTCTTGGACAAAGCAAATACTCCAACATAAAGAGGACAAGAAATTTGTATATATATATATATATATATATATATATCAAAGTGGGAGCCGATAAAATGAAAGTAGTAGTATTCTGAAATCAAAATATAAGCCTTGGACAAGGATACTTACAAACTGCACATACCAAACAATAGCAAGGACAAACTAGGAATGAAGACGTGTTATGTGGTATTAGGAGAATCATAGCTTTGTCTTATAATGACAAGTCTGGTTGGCGAGCTTCCTGTTAAGAACATCGATGTACAAATCGCAGGTAGTGGCAGTCTTCACGTGAATCTTGAACAGAACACGGACTACCCCTGACAATTTGATGTAAGTAGTGAGGGGTAACATACCGGACCTCACATCGGAAAACAAACCGGACGTGGAAAGCAATCGATCAGCCATGACGGTGAGGGTAATATTCATTGGACGCGTTTCACGGGACGCTATCTCGCCGGCCGGAACAGGGGCATCTCCAACGGTTTGGCCCTTATACTGGAGGATGGCAGAAGTGGAGTCGTATTTGAACCCGACCCGGTTGGGATTTCGGACAGAAAGATCTGCCTCAAGGGTGACGTTGAGGTGAACTTGGAGTCTGGCGAAGTCGAAGGAGATGTCCAAATCCCGCAGGGAAACGGAGTTAACGGTGGTGACAGGCTTTTTGGCTTTGAAAACAGTAAGGCCCAAGATGAGGAAGAGAAGCCCTAAAAGGAGAACAACGGCCACGCAGATGAAGCAGCAATTTCTTGCTCTTCTCTTCTTTGGAGGCACCATACCGGTGGATTTGTTGCTTTGTTTTGATTCCACGTCCATTCTGGCAAGAATGAGATCCAGATGCCTACACGGAAGCTGACAAATATAGGAATATGCGTGTATCAATTAAATGCCCAAACGCGTATTATTTTTGGGGGGTTGAGGTATGTACTCGCAGACAAAGTAAAACTGGAAATAAATGCAGGACGGCGGCAACCCACATCGCAATCCGCCGATCCTACAACTACTCTCTATATGGCTTAGTAGTCAATGATGACACACATACAAGAAATACAAAGTCTGATGATATAAGATATCAAGAGGAAGTAAAAGAGAGGAGACGAAAGGGATGGGAGTGGGACACATGCACATAGGGCTGACCGGTGGGCCGGGTCAGCCCAGTCCCGATCCTCCTAAAAAAAAATGGGCACGGGACTCGAACCCCAAACGACACCTGGGCTCGTCCCGCCCGAGCCTGCCCCGCTCCAGGCCCGATCCCGCCGGAGCCTATCCCGCCCCAGGCCCGACCCGCCTCGATCCCGCCCGCCCTCCTCCCCTTTGCAAAAAATGGTCATTGCACAACGGCCATTTTATATTTTGGTGGTTGTGCAACAACCATGTTTTGCCTCCCCCTACCCCTATCCCCTACCCCCTTAATATTTATTTTTAATCCCTAAGTTAATATATTTACACTTTAATTCAATTTTCCAACTATAAATACCTCATTTTTATTTCATTTTTCTCACAAATCTTCCTACAATCTCTCAATCTTCCTCTCTATAAGTCTACATTGCCTATTAAATATTATATTTTATTTATTCGTTTGTATAATTGTATTAAAGTTCAAAAATTGGGAGTGAAGTGACAACTAGCTTGAGGATCATCTATCGAGCAAAGTTTCAATTTTTAACTTCGATTAAACGTCGACATTACGTCGGTGTTTGGTATCTTCATTCTTTCTTTAAATTATTATTGTTACTTTGTTTTAATTATCGCACTTAATTTCATTATTTTTAATTAATTATTAGCATAATTAAAATGGAAGAATTAAGAGATATGTTTAAGGGTAAGAGTGCTTCTTCTAGTAGGGGTAACAAGGGCAGGGGTACTTTTTCTAGTCATCATATTTCTAGATAGGATGATTTGATTAATTACACTCATATAGATGAAACTGAATTTTTTAATGATATACCATTGACGATGAGATATATTCTGCAACTCAATCATACTTTAATTTAGAAGATAATCTAGATGACACACCCACTAATGCACCTCAAACTGAAATTGGAACGCCTCATATTCCCCCTAGTATGAGACAAGGCCCCACACAACGTAAACTAAAATCTGATGCATGGAATTTTTTTATAGGGACCATGAGAATCAAGTAGTTAGATGTCAAATTTGTAAAAATATTTATAAATTTAAAATGGAAAAAAGTCAGGGTGGGACGAGGGGTTTATTGAGACATGTACAAAGTTTTCAGTGTCCCGGACCAAGTATATGGTCAAATTAACTCGACGACGGGGGAAATTGTAGGTCCTAAATACGATAAACATAGAGATAAGGGTTTGCCTTTTTCATTTCCTTTTTCTTATGGTTTTATTCATTACATTAGAGATATGTATAATCCTGCTTTTAACGATTTTCCTAGATCAACTGTTAGGAGAGACATTTTTAAATTTGCACATGAATATCAACAATATTTACGTTATTCATTGTATCATTTTCCTGACAAAGTATTTATCACGTCTGATATAGGGCGTAGTACTAACGGTCATGATTATTTAACTGTAACATGTCATTTGATAGATTATAAATGGTCTATGCAAAAACGTATTTTAGCATATAGATATATTGATGATAGGCACACTGGAAGTTTTATTACACAAAATATTAATGAAATTTGTGATTATTATGGAATAAATGATAAAATTGTGACTATTATATTAGATAATGTTTTTTCTATATTAGACTTTTAAAAGATCTTTTAACTCCATATTTTTCTAATAATTTTCATATAAAATGTGTGTGTCATATTTATAACTTAGTTGTAAATGATGGTCTATCACTTTTTGAAGACATTCTTAATAAAGTACAATTTGCTATAAACTTTACTTTTAGAAGTAATAGAATACAAAGAAAAAATATATATATAAAAAACTTATCACGATTGTGGACTACCTTATAGAAAAATTCCCGAAGAAGTAGCGACTAAATGTAATTCTTTATATGAACAACTACTTGTTGCTTATGATTATAGAAGACCTATAACTTTATTTTTAACGCTCATAATCGAAATTCAACTGATATGGTTGTAGCTAACGATTGGGAAAAAATTTCAGAACTTACCGTATTTTTAGAGAAATTTTTTCAAGTAACTAAAGAATTTTCTGGTATATATTATCATACTATTTCAACTATTTTTGTTACTTAATGAATACATGGAAAAATCATCTTATAAAACACCTATTAATAAATGTTTATCAAATTTTAAAAATATTTTTTTTCTATTCCCACTATTTATATTATTGGTGATGTATTAAATCCGACTATTAAAATAGACAGTTGTAAAGCACTTACTGAAACCATTTATGATTGTATAGCAGTACTTCCACATCCAACTCCAAAAAATCCAAATGAACAACCACCTAAGGAACCAACTAAAGAAGAAGTTTTATCTACCATACACAATGAATGCAAAAAAGTATATACGCATTACCAACAAGAAAGTGCTAGCAACCAACCGGCTTCCATATCATCATCTTCTTCTTGAATACAACCTCAGAAAAGACATGTTGTTTGTGTGGTTAGTATTGAAAGCCTTAGACATAGAATATTTAGTGGTACCACTACTAATCAAGTTAGCGAATTTGATGTGTTTGTTTTGCAGGGTGTTGTACCGTATCAAACAGTTCTCAATGAAGAAGGACGTGAAGACTTGCTGAAATACTGGAGAAAAAATGAGAAGACATTTCCGACACTATCAAAGATGGCCCGAGATGTGTTGAACATTCAAGCGTCATCAACAGCGTCTGAAAGCACTTTTGTTGTCAGAAGATTTCAAATAGGAGATCACAGATACTCATTAGCAGGAGACAACATGGAGATTGCAGTTTTATTCAGAGATTGAATACGAGCGGAGCGTAGAAGGTGCGATCAATCGGATATCAACAAAGAAGACGATGAAAACTACAACGAAATCTTATCCGACGGAGGTGAAAGCGACGTCGAGCAATTTGACAAACAAATTCCAATTTCAACCGAAGAACCACAAGACATTGTGAAGAAACTAAAAAAGATGTTTATAAATATGTGATTTTTTAATTACAATTTTACTATGTTATTTGCAACTTTCAACACCACAAAGTTGTAATTTTGAAATTGTATTACAAAAAAGTTATATTTCTATTATATAATATAAGAGGCACAAAAACAACATTGTGATGTTTTTATTACACTATCTTGTTTAATTATTGAGATGTTTATATATATTATTTTTTAAAATGAAGTGTAAAAAAATAATCAAAAAATTCGATCCCGCCCGACCGAACCCGGCCCACTGGCCACCCTGCACACATGAAATCGTTGACTGGGATTTGGGGTAAAATATAAAAGGAAACATATCGTGGTTAATGAGCACAGACGCAAATAGGTTTCATGCCCATTTATGTTTATGGAAAAAGTTGATTTTGATTTGCTACATACGCTAAGGTCTGTTATTTGAACACCTTAATTAAATTGTTTACCTATTAAACATTTAAATTACATTAAATTTATTCTAATTACACTTTTTTTGACAATTAACTAAAATTACAAAATATGTGTAATACACTCAATGGGTAACATGATGACTAATCAAAAGAGGACTTGTGGCATTTGGATATAAATAATAATTTACAAATAAATAAAAAGGCTAAAAAAAGAAAAAATTATTTTTCAGCAAACACAAACAAATAGAAAACCTATTTTCTAAATCCCACCCCACCACTCCAGCGAACGACGACGAAACGAGACCTGCTCCGACGAACTATAAGCAATGAGCCACTGCTCATTTCGTATCAACAACAATGAAAAGAATAGCCATTCATGGCATTCTTCACTCATATTGCAATTTAGAACTTGGAAATTACAGGTTACGGTTGGGAAAAGCGAAAAGGGACCTACCCAAATCGAGCAGTTCAAATGGGTATATTTTTTTCAACGACGACGAACCAACTGAAGACTATAATTTCAATTCCAAAGTCAAGCTCTATAACAATTGACAACAAGAAATCTGGAATATTTTTTGTATGAAGCTTCAAATGAACTTTAATGGCGTCTGGAAATTTTCATATGAACATTCTTCAATCCAAACTGACAAAATAGTGTTTTAATCAAGATTTTGTTGGAAATTAGCCTTTGGCGGGAGTTGCGACCGATCAACTTTAACGGCTTAAACACTAGTGTTACGTATGTTGGAGAATCCGGTTCTTCACACATGCATGATCTACTAAGTACGTAGATAACTGTAGGACCAAGAATCGTCAAATTTCATTGAGAAATAAAAGGGATATTGGTCCACGAAGTAAGGTGTTTGAAGCATGAAAAGTGTGGTATTGTGTTCAATTCTCCCTCATCGGTAGAGGAAGAAAGAATGGTTGTGTATATAAGACTCGAAATTGGTTTGGGGTTTGGGACCCCAAGGGGTATCCCATGTGTTTAAAGGAGGGAGGACCTAGTTGTGCTTCGGTTCGAGGAAAGACCACACGCGCGCCGCCGCCGCCCGCCCGACCCGTCCGGTCCGGTTCCGGTTCCGATTCACGGGTTCACGGGTTCACGGATTGTGGGTCTTCTGATATTATCTTTTTGGGCCAGAGAACTTTGCATGAAGTACAGTTTGATCCTAGAAGTTTCAGATGCACAGTTTGGACCAGAATTCTTTCAGATGTACAGTTTGGTCCTTGAAGTTTCAGAAAGTCAGAATTTGGACAGTCAAAGCAGAAACGCCAAGCACTCAATTCTGCCATTTATTTTGGCTGAATTACTCCTCCTATAATGGTCAATCCGTTGGTCTTTCACCATTTATGTTGGTGGCTTAAATACCTCCATAATGGCCATTATTAGGCTGTTATGGAGGCAGTTTTCAGTCCCTCCCTCACCTATATAAACACATCCTTACACCATTGTTGAGGACTAACACTTACATATACACGAAAAATAAAAAAGCATAAACAAGCAGAAAACTCTTCTTCCTACAACTTCCAAGCATCATTTCGTTACTCAATATTCTTCACGGTAGCATTTGAGTTTCCTTTGCTCAATTGTTCCATTGCTGTTTTATCTTGGGAGACAAATTGTCCAGGACGTATAAAGGATACATACGGGGCAATGTTGTCTTAAGGACAGATTGCCACACTCGACTCAGCAAAAACAGTTTCCAGTTTTTTCTTTGTTTATCCTTTCGAATACTTGTAATAGTAATATACTTTCCGTACTGCATTATAAAGTACAATAGAGAAAGAACTCCAACAACTTAAGACAATATTGTATTGTATTACTATTAGTGATCGAAAGATGTCGGTCAAAAGTTGTGTGACCAAATCTGGATATGGCAATGGTTTTCTGGTAGAAGAGAGTGACGATGATTAACGTGTTCATGGTGTCACCGCTACCAAGACTGGTGGGAACAAGCTCTCTCGAGAGCCTGAGGATGTCAACTGGGACAAGAGGAGAAGACCGAAGATGTTATTCTATCTTGCAGCAGAAGGCCTATATCTGTCCCAAACAAAAGATCCGAATAATGGTGAGAAGGAAATGGACACTCAGTCTGATGAAGTGACTGAAGTGAGCCAGAATCCGAAATTGGGATAACTATTTTTCTTACTTGTCAAGAATAAAGATTAAATGATGTCTGATTAAAAATAGATTAAAGTAAGGAGGAATATGAAAATAATTTATATTCCTTACGCTTTAAAAATCAGAAGTTTAATCTCCTCTTCTTTTCCGTTTAAAGATTGGATTTTGTAAACGACTTAAAAAGATCCATTCTTTTAAGTGTAATTATTAAAAGTGTGTAAAGTATGTTCGCACATACGAGTGAGAAAGATCCACTGACTGTGCGAAAACTGTTACCACTCTTAAGTAAGCACCAAGAATTATCTGGGCACCAATCATAACGAAAGAAGTCTAAAAGCTAAAGACGTTGAGCCTGTCATATTATTTGGCAGAAGATCCTTCATAGGATGATATTGGACACTCAGTCATACAAAGCCTCCGGGCGACTGGAGTGGGCCAAAATTTCTCTTAAGTAAGCGCCAAGAATTATCTGGGCACCAATCATAACGGAAGAAGTCTAAAAGCTAAAGACGTTGAGCCTGTCATATTATTTGGCAGAAGATCCTTCATAGGATGATATTGGACACTCAGTCATACAAAGCCTCCGGGCGACTGGAGTTTGCCAAAATTTCTTTGATATGATGATATTGGACACTCAATCATATAAAGCCTCCGAGCGACTGGAGTGGGGCCATAATTCATTTCATAGGAAAAGTAATGGACACCGAGTAAGGTGGGCCAGAGTTTCCAGGTCTTAAATGATCTGAAGGCCTAAAGAAAGGCAGAAAAGAAATTGGACACTCAGTCTGCAAAGCAACTGGAGTGGGCCAGAGTATCTAGATCACATATGATCCGGTTACGCCCTAACCACGGGCAAAAGGTTGTTCATGTGAAGCAACGCCACCTCTAAAGTAGAAGGGGTTGGAGAGGTTGTCCTCAATAGGACTTCATGGATTGGGATCACTCTAAGATGAGGTGATACATATCCCAAACTTGGTTTAAGGGACGCTGTTGGTCAAGCTGGTTTGAGACTAGTCCAACAGGTCTGTAATAACTAAGAATGATACAGTATGTCTGTAGCTAAATGAATGATATATTTGTAATCCGTGCATCTATGTCATCATAGATTAAGACACGTTAATTATCAAGTCATTCAAAAGCTAATGATGTTGAGATTGTTGCCTTCTGTCGACATAAACCCTCAAAATAAATGTGAGGTAGGCGAAGAGGCAAAATCACCTTTCCAAATTCCGTCAAAGGGAATAGCGAAAGAAGCACCGCTCCTCTAGAACTTAGTCACACCTACTTGGGTGATTTGAAGTTTATACAAAATAGAGGGGGAGACAAGTACGTTGTGATCTTCACTGATGATGGTACAACGTATAATATCCTTTGTTTGTTGAAAAACAAAGATGAAGTTGTTGAAGCGAATAAGCGCTACAAAGCAGAAGTTGAAAATCAACTAAGCCTACGGATTGAGAAATTCGTAGTGATAGAGGGGGGAGAATGTGAAGCATCGTTCATTAAACGACTGTTCATTTCCCACTTCAGTCCAACGGTGTTAGCCAAGCGCAAAGTCGTACGCCCAAATTATGTGGGGTAGCTTGGTAAAAGACGGACTACCGAAACAGGTCAAGTTCGACCTAAGACTGTAGATTGCATATCCTTTGGATCCGCAAATAACGATAGTGTTGATCGCCTCTTGGCGTCAAAGAATCTTTGAATTCTTTGGAGATAACGTTCCTTGGAAAAGGAAAAGGAGTAATTGCTCAAGGTTAACAAGAACCCCGAGGGCACGTTGTCCGGAACTAGACGTTCCGTATCTTGAGGACTCGAAAGTTCGGCTATCCGGAACTTAATATTCCGGATCTGCAGAACTCAGGGATTCTAGATGTTAAACCAACACGGAGCAAAGAGGGGACAAAGACTTGTTCCAGTCCTTCTAGCTTGTATGGTTGAGAACGAACCATGGACAATTAACAAATAATTGTTATCTCCAAAAGCGCTGCTTTGGAAAGAAGCTAAAGAGAGAAATGGATTCCATATATAGAACCATACTTGTGTAATGGTTAATCTTCCTCCGGGAAAAGAACCTTTGGGTTGTAAAATGTGCTCCCCTGTGAGTAGCTTAACATCCAGGGCCATTGTAGTCTTGTGTGGCATGGATGTTGAACTAGCCTTCCCAACCGGAGAGTTAGAAGAAGAGAATCAGAGTTGGTTTACTGGACTGCTGGGCTTCTTCCTGAACTTTCATTTTGGTCCCTGAAATGTTTACATTTTGGTCCTGAAATTTTCAGATAAAACGAAACAATGAATCGACCACGAAACATTGGCTCTGAAGTTAGAAAGCCAACAGTTGGAAAACCAACGGTCTGAGAGTGAAAATCATATTGAAACAAAGTCTCGATATGAAAGATATGGGTATCACAGATGACATCTTAGGAATTGGATTTCTAAGACATCTAACGGAGTGGTCAATAGTTGACAGTCTCGTTGAAGCCACCAATGGATATGAATCATAGAACTGATTGGAATCATGGTGCACCCATAGACAAGGAGCGATATGCTCAGGTCACGTGTAGTTCAATATATTGTACACACTACAATCGACCTGGTATCGTCCTACAAACAGATCAGTTGAACTAAGGTTCACTGATGATCTTAATACATGATCAATAGAAGGCGTTAAGTCGGATATGACGATATCTCGAATTATTCGCTTATCTACGAATTATAGTATTCGGATGTCCGGCGGTTACGGGAGACCACGGTGATGCAAGCGGACATCGGATCCGAAGAACACCAAAGTCACAAGTAAATGTGTATGGTGGGTCTTGAAAAATCCTCTAAGCAAACTTGCATCGGCCGATTCATGATGGAATCAGAGTTTATCACTTTATACAAAGCATGAAAGAAGTTGAGTAACTTCACGGCTCCTTAGAGAACGTCCCTCATTGGGAGAAACCCGTGCCTTCAGCAGTTATACACTGTGGCTAGCCGGTCGGATTCGGAAAGGACACGGATGACGGCGTACGGACATATCTGTCGGGATGCGTCGGAGACATAAGACCGTATGGCAGTTGATCATCACGGGTGTCACTTCCTTATTTACTAACTAAGGGACTACCCGGAGATCAAGTGTTCCTGCCTGTCTAGGGGAATGGGCTTAAAACCCAAAATATACGGACCAATACGGTGGTAACCCAACCTTACTAACTGGAGATCCCAGTAATTTGGTTAAATGGGAAAACTAAGTTGTAAAGGTTCAGTTGATCGCTTCAGGGGAAGCATGAGCACTTTGGAAAGTGATTTCTGAAAAGAAACACCAAATCCAAAGCCATTCCCGCGATAGACGGTAAGTGCTATCTGCAGTATGGGTAAAGGTTAAGTTTTTCAAAACCTGTAATGATCCTCAACAGTTGAGGTTAGGTTTTTTGGGAAACTTTTAATGGTTCCTAACACTTGTGAAGTGGGGTATAGCAGGATACCTTGTAGGAGACCACCTATTTAAGTGCGAGGACGAGCCGCCTCAAATGAACGCACTTAAGAATCCAAGACGTTGTCTATGGCCAAAACGGACAAAACATTACGAAGAAGATAGTAAGGGAATTTGTTGTGTTGGTATCAGTGACTTGGCTTACACTAAACACTGACGGTTCAAGACATCACGTTTACCGCGCAGTAAGTAAGTTCGATGGTATTAAACTATGGAAGGTTCAAAGCTGAAGCTACCTCTCCTTATGCAACATCGGTCCATTCGAAATATTTCTTGGAAATGAAAAGACACCATGTGAGTGCGCCAAAATCTCTTTCAAGAGGGGATTGTTGGAAATTAGCCTTTGACGGGAGTTGCGACCGACCAACTTTAACGGCTTAAACACTAGTGTTACGTATGTTGGAGATCCGGTTCTTCACATATGCATGATCTACTAAGTACGTAGATAACCGTAGGGCCAAGAATCGTCAAATTTCATTGAGAAATGAAAGAGATATTGGTCCACGAAGTATGGTGTTTGAAGCATGGAAAGTGTGGTATTGTGTTCAATTCTCCCTCATCGGTAGAGGAAGAAAGAATGGTTGTGTATATAAGACTCGAAATTGGTTTGGGGTTTGGGACCCCAAGGGGTATCCCATGTGTTTAAAGGAGGGAGGACCTAGTTGTGCTTCGGTTCGAGGAAAGACCACACGCGCGCCGCCGCCGCCCGCCCGTCCCGCCTGTCCTGTCCGATTCCGATTCCGGTTCACGGGTTCACGGGTTCACGGGTCGCGGGTCGTGGGTTGTGGGTTGTGGGTCTTCTGATATTATATTTTTGGGCCAGAAAACTTTGCCAGAAGTACAGTTTGATCCTAGAAGTTTCAGATGCACAGTTTGGACCAGAATCCTTTCAGATGTACAGTTTGGTCCCTGAAGTTTCCAGAAAGTCAGAATTTGGACAGTCAAAGCAGAAACGCCAAGCACTCAATTCAGCCATTTATTTTGGTTGAATTACTCCTCCTATAATGGCGAATCCGTTGGTCTTTCACCATTTATGTTGGTGGCTTTACTACCTCCATAATGGCCATTATTTGGCTGTTATGGAGGCAGTTTTCAGTCCCTCCCTCACCTATATAAACACCCCTTACACCATTGTTGAAAACTAACACTTACATATACACGAAAAATACAAAAGCATAAACAAGCAGAAAACTCTTCTTCCTACAACTTCCAAGCATCATTTCGTTACTCAATATTCTTCACGGTAGCATTTGAGTTTCCTTTGCTCAATTGTTCCATTGCTGTTTTATCTTGGGAGACAAATTGTCTAGGACGTATAAAGGATACATACGGGGCAATATTGTATTAAGGACAGAGTGCCACACTCGACTCAGCAAAAACAGTTTCCAGTTTTTTCTTGTTCAACAATTGTAATTTCAGATTTTTAGTTGAATTATTGAATCTTTGTTTATCCTTTCGAATACTTATAATAGTAATATACTTCCCGTACTGCATTATAAAGTACAATAGAGAAAGAACTCCAACAGATTTCAACACAAATACACGATCATCGTTCATTACAATTAAAAATTTAGCCAACGAAACTGAACTCCAAATCTGGGTTTCTGCACAAATCTTCAAAGTATTTGAATATCGATTTTCAAACGAGGTTCCGACAAAGATGACCATATTTAACTCTCCATTTTCTTTCACTCTTTCTTATTTTGTTCTTCCATTTTAATGTAAGTTTTTTCAAATTAGTGTGGTGGTGATCTGATGGATGGTGGTGGAAGGTGAACTAGGTGGCAGGGTGGGAGATTGAGGAAGAATAAGCTGGAAAAAGATATTTTTACATAAAAAAAAAAACTACTGACGCGCTCAAAGTTGTGCAGCACATACAATGTGCCAAGTCACCATAAAGTGTGTAAATGACATAATTGGATTCACCTCACATTTAAATGAAATAAAATTTAATTAAAATATTTAAATGATAAATCTGAACAATCACATATATATGTCTGTCGATGAATTTGGCCTATATGTAAATAAAATCAACTCTAATTGTATTCAATGTTATTGTATTTTGTTTGTAATTTGGCCCATGTTTGTAATCAACTCTAATACGGAGATCAACCGTTCCCTTTCAATTTGAGTATTTCATCCCCTTTTTTCCTACCACGCTCTACACGGTCTTCTACCTTTTTTTTTTGTTGACGAAGGAACCCGCAGCCGCTACTCTCTCGAGACACGGTCTTCTACTGTATTTACTACTACTTGCTTTCCAAACCCAATATTATTGTATTTTGTTTGTCATAGCGCATTAGATGAGACTACGACCTTTTTATTTACTTCTATTTTTAAGGCTAAATTACAGACAAATGATGTGCGCCTTCTGTACCAAATTATGTAATACACTTTTTTTATTTCTTTTTAAAAAGAATAATATATTTTTTTATTTGATAATAATTTGTGGGTACAACAATTGTAGGAAACGGGAAGTAAATAAATATTACAAATGGTAGAAAGAATAAACTACTCAAGATTACAACAAACTGGAAATAAGAACGATTACAAACTCCTTGTGATTTGCTGAATCAAGTGATGACACTCTGTCTTTAAGACAAGATTGCCCCGTATACATCCTCTTACATTCGTGGGCTATAGTCTCTTGAGATACAACAACAACTAACAAATGAGCAAAGGAAACTCAAGTGTTACTCTTGAAGAACTTTGAATATAGAAAACTTGCTAGAGAGGAAGAAGAAGATTTCAGAATTTTTTTAAGTGTTGAACAATTGAGCCAAATGCCTCAATTTATAATGTAAGGAAATGACCCCTCAACTAGCCAACTAACGACCTTCAATAGCCATGTAATGACACTTATTGAGGGGTTACATTCAGCCAAATAATGACTGAATTTATGTGCCAAATAATGGAGATTCAATGCTCCAAAACCAGCCCAAAAGTAAGAACTTTCCATCTTTCCGTCGCAGGATTCTGCCTCCGAAGCGCCGCGGCTCTGCGAATTAGTGTCGCGGCGCCTCGACTCCAGTAGCCCAAACCACCATTTAGCGCCGCGGCGCTACCATCGGGGCGCTGCGGCGGTCCGACGCCGCAGCTCCGATGGTGTTGCGCCACAGCCCTTCACGGCTCCGCGGCGATTTCCGACTCGTTTCATCTTACACTTCTTCCTTCGTTTACCAACGTGGAATACTTGTCATTCGGCCAATAACCGTCCATCATTCTATGTCTCAAACGTATTACGTATGTACCAATATCTCTTTCACTAATAAAATTTATGATACTTGGCACTACGTATACACGTATGTGGAAACGACGTTTTCAATGTGCGGGGCCCCAATTGTTCGAGTCATAAATAATGGGATAAATTTAATTCCACATTAGTTAATTTTCAATCTGACTCCAAGCCTACCCTACCCGAAATTTGCAGCTATTGATGTAGCCTCTTGTCGATACTACTAGTCTTCTCGCTACCTACTAGAAAAATCCCCGAACAGACGTACCCGCTGCTTCTGCTTTCTGCCATATGGGTTCAGTTTCATAATGTTATTACCGGACTCCATTTATGGAATATAAGATCGTGATTGGATCCGCATATGTTATTGCCGAACCCAATGCCTACATTGCATTTGCAGACTTTAGGAAAGTGGTTCAGGTAGCTCAGCTGGTTAGAGCAAAGGACTGAAAATCCTTGTGTCAGTGGTTCGAACCCACTTCTAAGGGAGCGAAGCAACTCTCTTGACTATAAGGAAAGAGAGGAGCGGAAGCCACTTGCTTGACTATAAAGTTGGAAAGGAACATTGGAATTCGGTAAAATGGATATGTTGATAAGAATTGCTTTTAACTTCCTAACTAGAAATATCTTAAGAGAAGAAGAGAAATCCTTTGGATTCGAGGCGAAACCCCTCTCCAACCAGTCAAGTGGCTTTCAACCCCTCTCCGCCGTTACGGAGTTCTTATAGGGATCAATGCCCTAGCTGGTGTTGAAGGAATAAGCCCTGCTAGAATGAGAATAACTAATGCAGGTAGCTCTAAAGGAGAGGTTCTTACCGTACTATCGGCGGGGAGGAGCATCTCAAAGTATGGGGCAAAGGATGTTGTGTTTTGACTTTGTCTCCCGGGATCCACCACAGGTTGGGTTTGAGAGCCGTGTGATGGGTGACTATCCAGCCTCCCTAGAACCTGGCAAAGTCATTATCAATGAATTCCCGAGCAATTCTCAACCAACATATGCGATTCATGGGTCCGAAGGAGAGAGGAGATCTCTGCTCTGTCTCGTATTTCTCGAAAAAGTGATTCGATTGATGGACTTCGAAGGAAAGGAGGTAACCAGCTAGTAGACCGAAAGGGAGTGGGTTTACCAACAGATCAATAAGTAGTTGAGGGGGGAACTGGTCCTACTACTGAGCCAGGATCAAACTCTGCGGTCCGGGAACACTTTGGGGTGAACACCCATCCGAACAAGTAGGGTCAATAGTTCAGCATTTAGGCCGAGCCTTACTAAGCTCGTCCATAAGGAGCAACCCGAGCCTATTTAGATTGCCCCTTGAAGGCCCGGTGGGGAATACCCAACCCTAGAAGGCGCGGCGAGCGAAATGGGAGCAGAGTTTGCAAGGGATTCAATGCCGATTTTGATGGAGATCAAATGAAGAAGGAATGACCGAACGAAGTCGCTAAAGGCAGGCATCCATCCTTCCATTTGATCAAAGGCATCCGAGCCGAAGTAATTCAATTCACTCGAAAGGAGAAGAGCGTCAAGCAGCCAAATGGGCGAGTCTTTATTATTGATTTGGGCCCTGAACTCAATTAGAGTGGGGATTCGCTCCTCTTCGGGCAACTCGTCCCCTAGGTTATCAGGGGACGCTAGGCATCGGAATTAAAAAAGAGCTCTTTTTTTTTTGATGTGCCACAAAGGCCTTTGGTGGTCTTATTGGCGCATACCACGGTGGGGTCTTCGATTGGGGTGAAGTCGTAACAAGGTAGCCGTAGGGGAACCTGTGGCTGGATTGAATCTTTCGCGATGGAAATGAAGTGGGAAGACAGCACCGAATCAGACGGGCACAGAAGAAGAAGTGGTTTCATCCGACCCCCTCTTGAAAGAGATTTTGGCGCACTCACAAGGTGCCTATTTCCAGCAATCTTTCAGCGGACAGATGTTGCATCTGGATAGGTAGCTTCCGCTTTGAACCTTTCATAGTTGAATACCATCGGACTTACTTACCGCGCGGTGAACGTGATGTCTTGAACTGTCAGTGTTTAGTGTAAGCCAAGTTAACGGTGCCAACATAACAACTTCCCTTACCCTGTTCTTCATAATGTTTTATCCATTGTGGCCTTGATACTTCTTGGATTCTTAAGTGCGTTCATTTGAGGCGGCCTGTCCTCGCACTTAAATAGGTGGTCTCCTACAAGGTATCCTGATATACCCACTTTACAAATGTTAGGAACCATTAAAAGTTTTCCTAAACCTAACCTCAACCGTTGAGGATCATTAAAGGTTTTGGAAACTTAACCTTTACCCACACTGCAGATAGTACTTAACGTCTATCGCGGGAACGACTTTGGGTTTATGTTCCTTACATGGATCATAACCCGAAGTGCTCTTGCTTCCACTGAAGTGCTCAACTGAACCTTTACAACTTAGTTTTCCCATTGAACTAAATTCCTGGGATCTTCAGTCAGTAAGGTTGGGTTACTACCGTATTGGTCCTTAAAGCTTGGGTTTTTAGCCCATTCCCCTACACAAGCAGAACATTTGATATTTGGGTAAGCCCTTTGTCAGTGGGTCCATTATGTTATCCTTTGATTTTATGTAATCAATGGATATTATACCCGTGGTAATCAGCTGCCTAACGGTCTTATGTCTCCGTCGAATATGACGAGACTTTTCGTTGTACATAGAACTTCGTGCCCTTCCTAGAGCAGACTGACTATCGCAGTGGATCATTACAGAAGGTATGGGTTTGTCCCAACAAGGGACATCCTCTAAGAAGTCGTGAAGCCACTCAGCTTCTTCTCCTGCTTTGTCTAAAGCGATAAACTCTGATTCCATCGTGGATCGGGCGATGCAAGTTTGCTTAGAGGATTTCCAAGACACAACCCCACCACTAATTGTAAATATATACCCACTGGTGGACTTAGTGTTCTCTACATCAGATATCCAGTTTGCATCATTGTACCTCTCTAGTACAGTTGGATATCTCGAATAATGTAACCCGTAAGTTAACGTATATTTCAGATATCGTAGTATCCGATTCAACGCCTTCCAATGATCATTACTCGGATTATGAGTAAACCTAGCCAACTTGTTGACAACATAAGCAATATCAGGCCGGGTGCAGTTTGTTATGTACATCAAACTCCCAATCACCTGTGCATATTGCTCCTAGCATACGGGTGCACCACGATTTTTATCAAGCTTTTGATTTCTATCCAGTGGTGACTTCATAGGTGAACTATCAAACATCTCGAACTTTCTCAACACATCCTTGATGTAGTGAGACTGAGATAAGACCAGTCCGTCAGACGTCTTAGAGATCTTTATCCCTAAGATGACATATGTGATACTCATATCCTTTATGTCGAAGCATTGTTTCAACATGTTCTTAGTCTCTATGATCAAGCTAGGACTGCTCCATGTGATCAACATGTCATCTACGTACAAGCATATCATGACGAACGAGTCAGAGTTACCTTTCGTGTAGACACATTTGTTACACTCATTAATAGAGAAACCCTTCGATAGTAGAGTACTATCAAATTTTTTGTGCCATTGCTTCGGGGCCTATTTCAGCCCGTACAGAGATTTGACAAGTCAACATACTTTCTTCTCTTGCCCTGGAACCACATACCCCTCAGGTTGTTCCATATAAATTTCTTCTTCCAAATCACCTTTTAGGAAGGCTGTCTTGACATCCATTTGATGTATCTTAAGGTCACGCAATGCTGCTATCGCAATGGATACTCGTATGGACGTCATCCTAGATACTGGGGAGTACATGTCAAAATAGTCAAGGCCTTCCTTCTTCCGATAGCACTTGACTACCAACCTGGCCTTGTACTTATCTATAGACCCATCTGATTTATACTTTCGTTTGAGTATCCATTTACAACCCAACAATTTATTTCTCGAAGGAAGATCAACCAACTCCCAAGTATGGTTATGCAGGATGTAGTCTATTTCACTCTCAATAGCTTCTTTCCAGAGCGGTGCCTCTGGAGTTGACAATGCTTCAGCAATTATCCTTTGTTTGTCATCAACCATATAAGCTACAAAGTCAGGACCGAAGGATTTATCCTTCCTGGCCCTTTTACTTCGCATCGGTTCCATCTCTGGAGTCTCCAAGTTATGAGAATATGGAACACTAGATTCAAGATATTCAGCCACTTCGAAGTCCACTAGATCTGAACCGTCTAGATCCGGGCAGTCAACGACTCCTGGTTCCTGAGAGCTTTGTTCATAACTTCGTTTGCGAGAGGTTATGTCTTTTTCCTTTCTAGGAAAAGTATCCTCAAAGAATTGAGTATTCCTTAATTCCATGATTGTACCCCCGTGGATATCTGGAATATCTGACTTATGCACTAAGAAACGATAAGCACTACTGTTATTTGCATATCCGATGAAAATGCAATCTACAGTCTTAGGCCCAATCTTGACCTGCTTTGGCTTGGGCACTTCGACCTTTGCCAAACAACCCCACACCTTTAAATATTTATAGGTGGGTTTCTTTCCCTTCTATGATTCATATGGAGTTTTGTTCTTACCCTTATGTGGGACTCTATTAAGAATCGTATTAGCGGTAAGGACGACTTCTCCCTACATGTTTTGGGGAAGACCGGAATTGATGAGCAAGGAATTCATCATTTCCTTCAACGTGCGGTTCTTGCGTTCAGCAACACCGTTCGACTAAGGTAACTATGGAGTCGTCATTTGATGAACAATGCCCGATTCGGCATAATATTCCTCAAATGGTGCTACGTATTCTCCCCCTCTATCGCTACGAATGCATTTAATCCGCATATTTAGTTGGTTTTCAACTTCTGCTTTGTAACGTCGGAATGCTTCAAAGGTTCTATATTTACTTTTTAACAAGCAAAGGTAACAATACCTTGTGCTATCATCAATGAATGTCAAAAAGTATTTGTTCCCCCTAGTTTGTGCAAACTTCAAATCACATATATCTGTGTGAATAAGTTCTACAAGAGCGGTATTCCTTTCGACGGATCGAAAAGGAATCTTTGTGAGTTTTGCCTCAACACACACCTCACACTTATATTGAAGGTTTACGTCGATAAACGATAACAACTCCAACTTCACCAACCTTTGGATAGACTTGTAGTTAACATGTTCTAATTTATGATGCCATAAATTAGAAAAACTCAAGCAAGTAAGAAAGAGCTTCAATTTTATTGTTTGGACGTATTACAGACATGTCGTTATCTTTGAAAAGTCCTTCACAGACGAATTCTCTTCCCACAAAAGTTCCATTCTTGGTGATTACAAATTTATTGGACTCAAATACTAGCCTAAAACCAGCATTAACCAATAAATGACCTGAAATTAAATTCCTCCTAATCTTAGGGACATGCATCACCTCCTTCAGAGTGAGCTCCTTTCCAGAAGTCATCTTCGGGACTACTTTTTCTACCCCTAGCACGTCAGAGAAAATGTTGTTACCCATGAACAACTTCTTGTCTGTAACTAGTGTATATGTGGAGAAGGCATCTCTATTGGAACAGATGTGTCTGGTAGCACCTGTGTCCATCCACCATTGCATGGGATTCTCAACAAGGTTTGCTTCAAGCACCACCGCTGAAAACTCCTCAATCATGTCGTCAAGAAGCGTGTCTTTGATGACGTTAGCATGTGCCTTGCCTTTGGCCTTCTCTTGTTGCTCAGTCTTGAGCTTGCGGCAGCCCTTGATCATGTGACCAGGTCTCCCACAGTGGTGACAGTTCCCCTTGAACTTCTCCGCTTCCTGGGTCTTCCCGTCTTTCTGAAACTTGCGCTTCTTGCTTGGGTTCCCTTTAGCCTCAGCCATATTTGCCTTTGCCTCAGCGGGTTGTTTTTCCCTAGGCAAGGCCTTCTTATTATCTTCCTGAATCTGGAGTTTGATAATAAGTTCCTCAAAAGTTATTTCCTTTGTCTTGAGTTTTAAGTAACTCATTCCACGAGGGAGGTAACTTCTCAATTAGTGATGCAACAAAAAACTGCTCATTTGGTTTCATACTTTCCAAATCCATGTGATGTAGAATCATTTGGAATCCTGGACTTAGGACATCATAGTTTTGCTATCCATCATTTGAAATTTCAGGAATTTCCCAACGATGAATTTCTTCATACCAACATCTTGTGCGTTATACTTCTTCTGCAGTTTTTCCCATAACTCTTTGGCGGTGCCTACGGTGCAATACACCGTGTAGAGTGGGTCTAACAGACAGTTCAAAATATAGTTCTTACACATGAAGTCACTATGACTCCATGCATCAAGAACCATCTTCATGCCATTAACGACATGGATACCTTGGTCCCCTTCAGCCGTTTCATTAGGCTGAGGGTCCACTTCATCTCCAGCTTGTGGAGGATCCTCTGTTAGGAAATGAGTCATTCCTATAACAGTCAGATAAAACAACATCTTCTGCTGCCATCTCTTGAAGTTGGAGCCCATGAACTTTTTTGGGCGTTCATGGTGGAATCCAAATGGTGTAGGAACTGTAACATTTCCTAGAGCAGCAGGAAAGGCGTTGGGTGTGCCTTAAGCAGCAGTGGGGAAGACAGAGGGGTTGCCTTGAGTAGCAGGAGCAATATCAGAAGCGAATTGTTCTCTTCCAGTCATCTTTCTAAGCACTTACAACAATCTTGTCTTAAACTTGTGGGTACGACAATTGTAGAAAACGGGAAGTAAATAAATATTACAAATGCCAGAAAGGATAAACTACTCAAGATTACAACAAACTGAAAATAAGAACGATTACAAATTCCTTTCCGTCGCAGCATTCTGCCTCTGAAGAGCCGCGGAGCCTCGACTCCAGTAGCCAAGCCACCATTTAGCGCCGCGACTTCGACGTTGTTGTGTCGTGGCCCTTCACAGCTCCGCGGCGATTTCCGACTCGTTTCATCTTACACTTCGTACACTTCTTCCTTCATTTACCAACGTGGAATACTTGTCATTTGGCCAATAACCGTCCATCATTCTATGTCTCAAACGTATTACGTATGTAACAATATATCTTTCACTAATAAAATTTACAATACTTGGCACTACATGTACACGTGTGTTAAAACGACGTTTCCGACGTGCGGGGGCCCAATTGTTCGAGTCATAAATAATGGGATAAACTTAATTCCACATTACTAAATTTCCAACAAATTTAACTTTAAATTTTATATTTTACACTTAACGAGATGATTTATAGCCACACAAATATCTTTGATTTATTTTAGATTACAAAAGTAAAAAAAATTCTTTTATTTTTTAAACTTCGAATCTAATTAAACTATATCGTATAAATTGAGATGAATAAAATAGCATTTTTTTCGTTGTCAAAGAATCAAAGTTAAGTGTTGAAAAAGGCCAAAGCTTTTAAATTTGCATATATCATATGCGCTATATATAAATGTGCTAACGTGTCACGCTAAAGGGCGTTAGTCAGATTTTTTATATAGAAAAATATACATGACGCGTATGTTTACATGCGTTATGCAAACTTGTCGGTTCCTCTTGACTAATCCAATTTTACAGGGGGCGAGCCACGTTGAGCCAAGCGATATCATCTGACACCTCTTGGTCAAAAAGCTTTTCAATATATATATGATTTGCAAACTATAAAATTCATCTACAATAATAACATATTTAGTGAAATCTCATAACGTGGATTTAAACAGAGTAGAGTGTATGCAAACTTTATATCTATTTTGATAGGTAGATCGACTATTTCCGAAAGACTCTTGGCTCAAAACAAAGCATAAACACAAGCAAAATAAGTGGTTATTGAAATATAAAATTCATCTAAATATGAAATATTGACACCGCTTGACATCAAATATCTATTTGGCGGGTGGTAATGGTCATCAATTTTTGTTTGATATCCATCTTGCCGGCTTACGCCAGACTATTCCTGAAGATAGTAGTCCCGATCACTCAGCACTACTACCAGTAAATCACGAGGATACTAAGGGGATAATAGAAAAAGAAGGAATTGAAATATAAGGGATTGAAAAATTAAAAGATGAATGAGATATGCAGAAAATAAAGTAAGATTAACTTACAAATTACGGTTCCTATTAAGTAATCCATAATTCAAAGGATCTGCAAGAATTTAAATGAAATAAGCGGTAGAACCGGCCAAGGATTTAAACAAGAATTTAATAGTGAAAGAATTTAAAATCATGAATTTAAAAGATTAGGAGGTAGCATAATCCATAATCATATTTATTCAAAATATTAAAACTTACAAAGATTTATAATTGAATATTTTCAAGGAGATCTTGGGAGTTTACAAGGAATTTGGGAGTTTTGGATAAGGTATTTGGGATGAAAGGAATTTCATATGAGGGAAATTTATCTATCCTAAACTTCTCTCTAGAAGGTATTAAGCTTAACATTCATGTCCGCTCTGTAGAGTTGGCCGGTTCTTTTGGGTTTTCAGAATCAGAATTTTCGGACTTAGAACTTTCCTTGGTATCTTTTGAAAGGATCATTTTTATTAGTTCAGAATAAAAATGTTGTTCAGATTTATGAAATTCTTGTCTAGAGGTTTAGGCTCTTCTGAGTTTTCTTGCCAAGGAAGGTCCGGGTAGTAAGTCCTCAAGGGTAGGCAGTTAGACCCGTGAATTGCTTGGGATTATAGGAAGCACTTGAGTTTCGAAAATAAGATTTCATAAAAATGGACCCATTTTTTCAATATATCTACTTCTTTTGATTTTGGTTCAATATCTTCTATGGATTCCAAGAAGATAATAAATTCGGAAGAAATCGTTATACAAAATTTTGAAAAATCAATACAATTAAAATTCCAAATACCAATTTTCAAAACTGATTCACTATTAAAACAGAAGAAAGAGATATACAATTAACAAAACCCTTTGAAACAATACAATTACTTTCTCAAAATTCCTTGAAAAAACACAGGGAAAGAAATTATAAATATATTCATATTGGCTTAGTCCAAGTAGGGATAAAACCCTTAACTAAGGAAGGATTAAATACCTCAATTCTTGCGATCTTAAGAGATGTGAGATTCACTAACTTTGAAGATTCCTTATTAAGTTCTGTTGAGTCTAGTCTTTGCACAAGGCCAATCTCTTTTTATTGTTACCCAAACTTTTCAGTATCCCTTAATGATAAAAATATCCTAAAATCCGTTGTCTTACAAATAAAACCCACAACTACCAAATGCTTGAAGGTTCAATTCCGGTAGCAATAATGTTTAAAATCCATTACAAAGCTATGTTTTCTGCTTTTGCCATAAAAGTTAGGTACCATAGTAAAAAAGGTGAAACACTACAGTTACAAATAGATCTTTCCAGATCTAACACCGTAATACCAGGACCTATTAGGTGGAAGGATATTATCCTACCAGAAGAATGAATTTTGGAAGGAGTAGTTAAACCTGAACCCGTAGAAACTTCCCAACCAAATACACATCTTAAAGAAATAACTCAATATCAGGATGATAGAGTTAGCCTATCTTTCCTAAGAAGATCTACGAGTAGTAGATACGATGATACAAGTTCCATAGAAATCCTAGATTAAGGAAGAGTCTCACAAATTTCTTCAGTAATAAATACCCCTTATAAAATAAAACTGAGACATTCTACGTCAGATTTACCCAATCTAAGAAACGTAGACTACATCAATGAAATACCTAGACCCGTGTATGGAAATTTCACTATTAGAGAGAAAATAGATGACCAAGAACCTACTAGTCCGACATTTTCCTCGATAACAGAAAATATAGTAAACGAAATTGCAGTTTTAGAAAAAGAATTCCAAGTAGATAAGAAATTCATACAAAAAGATTTTTATGAAAAATTGGTTCTTTAAAAACTTTTTAAATACTAGGAAACAAATACAATAAAAAGTCTATGAGTTTGTAAATGAAAATAGTATAAACATTCTATTTTTCTACTGGTTTGAAATATATTCCTTTCAAAATTCCATAGAGTATCCTTTTTCTAAACCGGTAAATCCTATTACAACTAGAAATAAATCACTGGAATGGGAAACTCTAGCTAATTCTAGGAAAATTCAGTCCAACCACCATCATCTACAATGTATTAAGCTTAACATTCATGACCGCCATGTAGACGCAATTCCTTTTAAAACCCCAGCAGAAGATGAAAAAACAAATATAAAATTCATTCTCGCACAAAATAATTTTACAAATATATTAATTTAAATAGCATAGGAAAACAATTAGATAGACTGAAAAAACACATAAAAATCACCCTTTAGTCACTATAGATTCCCCAGAAACATCTAAAGAAATGAAATTAAAAAGCCCAATCTTTAAACCCTTTCAGCTGTCCAAAGATAATATTAAAAATATCCAACAAAATAAGTCTGAATTTATTCAGGCTAAACAAGATCAATTAAGTAGAATTGAGACATCCAATAGTTCTAATACAAAATCCATTATTTCAGATACCCCGCAATCAAGTAATAAAATAACAACTTTAACATATGATTCTGATAACAGTGATACCTTAGAACAATTCTAAAATAAAACACCCCTTGTTAATAAAATGGATTGGAAACAACTCGTACAACAACAATTACAAATAATTCCAGCTCCAGACCTAGGAATAGTAAAATCCCTAGCTCAATCCCAATTTAATGCCTCTTCCATTTACGATTGGAACATAGATGGAATGACTGAATACAATGTCCTTAGCTTCCTCCAATAAATGACCATGGCTGCAAATGCCTATAAAACACAAAATGATACACAAGATAGGACCATAGCAGAACTGCTCATCGCAGGATTCTCTGGTCAATTAAAAGAATGGTGGGATAATTATCTCACTAATCAACAAAAAGAAGACATCATAAATTCCGTAAAAACTGATGAAGAAGGAATACCAATCCTAGATGAACAAGGTGAACCCCTACAAGATGATGTTTCAACTTTAATACTAACAATCTCATTAAACTTCATAGGAGATTCTTCGCATCTAAAAGATAAAAATGCCGAGTTACTTTCAAATCTAAAATGTAAAAAATTAAGTGATTTCCAATAGTACAAAAATACGTTCTTAACCAGGGTAATGGTTAGAGAAGATTCCAACCAACCATTCTGGAAAGAAAAATTCTTAGCAGGATTGCTTACCCTTTTAGGTGAAAATATTAGGAATAAAATTAAAGAAAATTGTGGAAAATAAATAATACCTTATAATGAGTGTACATACGGGCAACTAGTCAGTATAACTCAACAAGAAGGATTAAAAATCTGCCAAGACCTAAAATTACAAAAACACATTAAATGGGAACTAAAAAGAACTAGGTGTGACCTAGGAACTTTTTATAAACAATTTGATACAAATTCCAAAAAGCCCTCTCTAAGTTGTACAGAAAATTGTAGTAAGACTTATAAACCACATAAGAAATCAACAAAAGAATATAGAAAAAAGAATTTCAGGACTAGTGAAGAATATAATAAAAATCCTCGTTACAAAAATTCCAGAAATAAAAGAAATCCTAAAAAGAATGAATCTAAATACAAAGATATAACATGTTATAAATGTAATAAAAAAGGACATACGTCAAGATACTGTAAAATGAATAAAAAATTACAAGAATTAAAATTAGATGAAGAAGTACTCCATAAAATCTCTAATCTTCTAATAGATTTCACCGATTCAAACACCGAGATAGAACCTGACAATTTTTCTCTGTCTTCAGAAGATAATAAACCCCTTCAGAAAGATGAATTGATCACAACTAGTTAATCTGAAAATTCTGAAAAGGATAAAGGAAAACGTATATGTGTATTAACTAAAGATCAAGAATTCATGTTAGATATGGTTAAACACATAGATATCCAACACCAAAAAGAATATTTGAATAAACTCCTAAAATCTTTTACAGAAGAGAAAAAAAATTAAAAATACAATTTTGTCAAATATTTCTAAAAATACTTATGACTTAACAAATATCCTAGGAAAAAGTAAAAAGATGAAAGAAATAACAGTTTTGCAAAAAGAAATAAAATAAGTAAAACTATATATAAAACTATATATAAAAGATTTGAAAGAAAAACAAAAACAAGATTCTGAACTAGTAAAAATGATCATTTCAAAAGATACCCAGGAAAGTTCTGAGTCAGAAAATTCTGATTTTGAAAATTCAGAAGAACCGGAAGAAGATTTTGAAAAACAAAATCTAGAAGAAATCCAGAAGCATTCCTTAGTGTCTTAAGACAAATCACGTCAAAAAATACATAATAAAAATAACCCTTAAATTTCAGACAATTGTAAAATAAAAACAATTGCTCTTTTTGACACATGAACATATTTAAATTGCATAAAACAGGAATAATACCAGAAAAGTTTCAAGATAAAACTCATGAAATATTAGCAGCAACTAATAATACTAAATTAGAAATTAAATCCAAAACCAGTGCATCAATTATAAATAATGGAGTTTCTATAGCAACATCATTTGTTTTAGTAAAAAACATATACAATTCCGTCATCTTAGGAACACCGTTTATAAATCTTATCACCCAATATAAGGTAGATAACGATTTCATATCTTTTAAATTCAATAAAAAAATTAAAATTCCATTTTTAAACAAAACAAAAAACAAGAGACCTCAATCTAATAAAATAATGTTCAATACACGAAGAAAACATAAATACAAAATCATCTAGAAGAACTAAGAAATGATTTTTCTTCCAAAAAATTAGATCACGAACCTGAGTCTCCTATACACTATCCTTTTAGGAATATCCTAAAACAAAAATCAGGGAAGGAAGAATGTATAGTATGTATAGTCCAATATACTTCTACCAGTTCTATCAAATTAATTAATATATTTTTTAACATTATTTCATGCATAGCAATATTCCAAAATGATTTACGAGATCAAAAATATTTTGGAAACCTTGCATTAAAACAGATTTTCTGGCAATTGATTCTTAACGTTTTTTTACTTTAAAGGAAAAACGAATTCTATTCCTAAATTCTTAACCCGTGATTTCCTCCAACACAGGAGAAAAAACCTCCAAATTCCTAATACTGGTCACAACGCAGAAATGTCCTATCATTGCCCCATGCCCAATTGCTTGGGCTACAAAGATAAGATATCACGCAAGGACATGCGAGAATCTGGACAGTATTGTAACCATGCAATGTGTGGAGTCCTACTCCAAAAAAGAAAAGATGAAATTTCTCCAGTAAATAATTCACCAGTTGTTGTACCACAACAATAAACAAATCCCGTTGCCACCAAGCAACCCATAAACTCCACCACTTCCAAATCTACAAACCCATCCAAAGAAGGAAAAGACAAATTCCCTGCCAAAACTCCTATCGAAAAACCAATGACATGGTATGATGCAATTATGAAAGAAGAAAATGAAAACAAAAACATCGCACAGGCTGTGCAGAAAACACCAGAAAATTCCGCACAAGAAACAACTGCTGAAAACCTTCTGCAACTCCTTGCAAAATCTCCGGAACTACAGAAGGCATTGTTACAATTTCAAATTCCCTAACAACAAATTGTTCAAAACATAGGATAGGATAAACCCTCTCAAAATTTTACTAAAATAGAAAAAAGAGAATCTTCGAAAATCCTTTCTCAAAAATAATTTTTAAATTCTCAACTTGTGGTACCACAAGTCCCCAAAATTCATGTTTCTGAATTTTTTATAAAAAAAAATTTCCAAAATATTGTGACTCTTGAAAAATGATTTTTTGATCAAGACTCTTTTTAGCCATCCAATAATATTTTGGACAATGATGGTTTTACAAATCACGGGATGTCTTAAAAACCCCACATTTTTATCAAGCTATCCTAGAAATATCAGGATCAGCCATGATAAAAAATAATTATTATAAAATAACAAAGATCCTTCTTACTTTATTTGCAAAATATTTAGAATAATTGCTCTAAGTGATTGGGGAAATGATTTGTCTCAACTCCTTAACTTCCCTTATACCCATAAAAATACCCCATTTTTTGATATTCCGTTTAATTACCGGGATTACCAACAAGATTAGTTCAATTCATTTTTTGTTCAAAATACCAACTTAAGCCATACCTGGCTTTTTCATTTTAATACCTCATATATTCCATCTCAATTTCCAACATGGTGGAATTCATGGTGTGAACAATTTGGATCCACCTTCGAGATACTAAAATCCCAAGTCACTAAATCTTTTAACCTCTTCAAATCCCTTTATAAAGCTATTGATGAAGAAAAAAGATTTGTACCACTACACTTATTTCACACTAGATTCTATTTACCATGGGTATTCACATAGTTCGTGGATTTTTCAGAGAATTAAATTTCAACAGTCCGAAGAAGGTTCAAAATCAGATGGTGGGACAACTATAAAATAGCAGCAAGTCTAGCCCCATACAAGGTCCAAGAATGATTAAACACCCAAAAGTCCATTCAGGCACCACTACAAACACCGGAGCACACCCAGTTTCTTACCCAGAAATTCCAAATGGCCTCAATGCTTGCAGCGGCCAAAAATTCAGAAGAAATGCAAGCAATAATTCTGAAGTTTGCACCATCTTCATCAAAACAAGGCTCCTCATCAAAGGAAGAAGAACCAGAGATTGATATTGAAGACAATGCAGCTTTTGGCAACAACGGATTCTGAAAGATTGCCAAAAGAAGATAAAATACCCAGAATAAAGTTTAGACAAAATTATGACAAAAGAAAATGCCTACAAAAAGATATTTTTAAAAAGCAAAAGATTCCAACAATAATTCAAGAAAATGTCAAAAGTCGATAAAGTCATGGATGACGTCATTCCACTGGTCATGAATAGTTAGATTCCTTTTATTTACTAAAATGTCATGTAAAATTCCTATAAACGGAGACTCTCTCCCTTTCATTTAGAATAAGCTTTTTTTTTTATATAAGTTTTAAAATTTTGAATAAATATAATTATGGATGGTGCTAACTCCTAATCTTTTATATTCATGCTTTTAAATTCTTTAAATACTTGCATTATGATGTTGGTTGGTTCTACCGCCTACTTCATTTAAATTCTTGCAGATCATTTGAATTATGGATTCCTTAATAGGAACCGTAGTTTGTAAGTTAATCTTACTTTACTTTTTGCGTATCTCATTCATCTTTTAATTTTTTAATTTCTTATATTTCAATTTCTTCCCTGTCTATTATCCCCTTAGTAGCCTCGGGCGTGTTTTGGTATATATATATACGGGGCATAGACAAAATTACGGCAATCATGCATGTTAGCAGGTTGGGCAGATTAGAATAGTTATACATATATATGTAATAGCTCTAAATATTTGTGTAATTATGGTGTCAATTGCTTCCCATATTTAGGAGATATTCAGGGATTAATGTAGCATATTTTCAGAGATATTACAACTAGAAATAACAGATATTTAGGAATGTAAATCGCAGATTTTTAGGCTTGCAAATCATAATTCATTTTATTTAATGGAAGAACTTTCAATTTGATAGAATTCATTCAGCCAAATTGACATGGTATCTGAGCCTACTACTTTGATTCTTAGAGTTATTCATTTGTGATTTCTTTTTTTTTAAAAAAGTTGAAAGTTTTGATTTTCTTGACTGTTTGTGAACAATTAGTCCTAAACATCTAGGGGTGTTGGTTATTCTACTGTATCTTTGTGTCTTTGGTTTTCTAACTTATTTGAGAGATGACTTCACATCAGTTTGAGTCCTTCAATGTTCGTTTTCACCAGAAAAAATATTTTGCCTAGAAGTTCAGTTTCAACTATTTATATTCGAAAAAGAATTATAAAGTCAGATAAACAGAAGTGATCCTGCTTCTATTGATCCTACAAAGTTAGGTCAGTGAAAGGTTAAAGATGCTCAATTTGATGACATGAACTTTAAGGTCAATTGACCATCTTATTGTTCTTCATCCCAGATTGTATAAGACTACAAAAGTCGTGTGGAGTTATTTATAAAAGGCTTACAATCAAGACAATAACGCAAGACGCTTTCAGCTAGAGCATGAAATTGCTAATAAATGAGGTCTCTCCACTCAGAATTATTTTTTTGAATTTCAGAACTTATGGGTTGAACTTATTGATATTATTTTGCTAAAATACCTACTGAATCTATCTCTATAAATTCAAGCATGTTGTGAATAAAGCAAGCGAGATCATTTTTTGATGAAATTACGATATGATTTTGAGAGTGTTCGCTCTAATTTGATGAATCGTGACTCGTAGCAGTGTTTCCTCACACAAAATGCTTTCAAGTAAGGAAATATTTAGACTGTTGCATTTGTTGCTCAATGAAAAGAAAGGGGCGGATAAATAAGCAATATTCTAGGCTACAGTTGCAAGAAATATGATCACAAGGGCAGTAAAATTTATGACTTAAACCTCTGTAGAATTTATCCACAACTCCATTACAATAGTGAGCCTCTGCAAATTAAAGTTACAAACTATGTAACCTAGGAACTATAAAATCTATTTCCTATATCACTAATCTACCCAGACAAGTAATCAATCTTCAAATTAAACTCTATCTTGAAGTTAAATTTGACTAACTTGTATAACTATACAATATACTTCTATGAATGCGGATTAATGTACAATTCGAAAATCAATTCCTAATACATAAAGATAGACTCAAGAACTGTAAAACATAAATTTTATTTAATAGGATCTTCAATTTTCTTCTTGTTGTATTAAGTGACACTTCTTGAATCAGAACTCTTAATATGACTTAAAAAGTTTTCGCTCAATTATTCTGATGTCTCTCTTTGTGAGTGCTTGAAGTTCGTCATGGTAAGACTTGATCTATATAGCTCTTGGACTTCATCACTACAGCTTACCTAAACCCTGCTTGATACGACCCATCAAAATAGAATAAGGTTTGAGGTAGACTAAGATTCTTACTCCTTGTATATTTAGTTTGATTGAACGGGGAGAATATATCTTCATGTTCTATTTCCCTTGAACACCATATAAATGAGCCCCTTCTTTTGGATAAACAACCATCTTTATCACCTCTTACCCCAAGAAGATCCACCATTTTTTCCACCGATTTTTCCCATGAGGACCAAGATCTGCACTGCTATTCTTTCCTAGATTGTAGAGAGTTCTTCTCTGTTTCAACCTTTCCTATTTCTCCATGAAATACATCCTTTGGGTTTTTCTCCTTCTCTAATCCAGAATTTCATCTCCTTCAGAGTAGACTTGTTCCGTTTGATCATCATTCTTCATTTGGATAATTGTTCAGCCCTGATTATTCAGAGTAGACTTACATATTTCATAAGTGCAAGAATAGTCATAATACTAATAATCCTCTATTTTCCCTTGTGGATAATTATTTTCTCCCTTTTAAGTGCTCCAAGTTTGTTTTGCTTCAAGATGACTATTCCAGATGTTCCTCTTATCTTCGTTTTATCTTTTCTTCAGGAGAGGGTTTTTCTACTATTGTCCCGGGAAGTACTGCTTTGACTATTTTTTTGTACTTTTAGTGGAGAACCAGGTTCATCTATATGTTTCATCCAAGATTCCCTGTCTGATTACCTTCGCGTTGAGTAGATTGAACAAGCCCCTTTTTGCAGCATTTTTCTTCCCTGTATTTCTAGAGTGAGTAGAAGTAAGCTTGTAAACTCTTTTTATGACTTGAGCAGGCATTATCCATATATCATTATAGCATGCTCTTCTGCTCCTCTTACCTGCAAATCAATCTAGGGTTAGTTTTGAGCACCCAGGAAAGATTGGATCCTTTTCCTTTGACCATCTGATGGATTAGATCGTTCTTTGTCCATTCAGGCAAAGCCCAAGTGAACCTGTTTCAAACACCTGTTACATTCTTCTTGATTTGCTTGGTATTTCTATTTTTCATATATTTTGAACACATAATTCTGAGATGACCAATCCTTCCATATACTATGCACAAGTCTCCCTCATCATATTCTTCGTTAGCCATACTATCATTGCCTAGATCAGTGGTAATGTTATGTGTCTATCTAGTGAGATTAGAAAGCAATTGAGAGGATTGGATCCAACGATTTGTTTTTTCTAGATCAGACTCAGCATTTGCAAGCTTTAGGCTCATTTCTCTAGATTTCTTTCTTTCGAAATACAACTCTCTCCTTACCTCTCTTAGATCATCTTTGGCTCTTAGTTGTTTGTTAATGGCCTCACCATTTCCCTTTCTTAGCGATAGAATTTTCAATTGAAGTGTTACGATACATGAACCATGTTGAGCCATTTGTTCCTTCAGAAGATTATTTTCTTGATCAGCCTTAACTTTTCTGGTTTCAGCCTCTACTAACTTTTCCTTTAGGTGTGTTAAGGCACTGCAGAACTTAACTCTTTTGATTATTGTATTCTGATACTCATCTATTAGGATGAACATCAAGGACAGAAGTCTCTTCTTTGAGACAAGATCCAACTTGTCTTTTGATTCAATGGCACTTACATGTAGTTCCTCCTCATATTCCCCCTTTTCACAGTCGAAGTTCTAGTATTCAATGGCCACAAGCGCATAATGATCATTATCATCCTTGGATTCATCATCTGATCCCCACGCAACCACCATAGCTTTAAGGGTTTCCTTCTCCTTCTTTTCATGGGTATGCTCTTTCTTATTTTCCTTTTTTACTCTATTTTTCTTCCACTCAATTTCCCACAATGGGCAGTCTTTAATCACGTGATCTAGTTTATCACATTTAAAGCATCTACCAAACTGGGACTTGTCAGAGCTCCTTCCCTTCTTAGATGAACTACTGCCACCATATTATTTTTTCCCTTTTAGGAATTTTCTGAAGTTTCTGGTGATCAAGGTCCTCTCTTCTTCATCTTTAATGTTAGAAGCCTTGAGTGTGAAGGACCTCCCTGTATTTTCTTCTTGGTTCCTGGCATTCTCTATATCCATTTCATTTGTCTTCAGGTTGCCCACTAATTCATCAAGAAACATACGTCCTAGTCCTTTGCCTCCCGTATTGCATTAGCTTTCATCTTGAAGGTATTTGGAAGGGTCCTCTGAATTTTAAACACAAAGTCATCAGTGGTAATGATCATACCAAGAGATGTCAACTCTTTCATGATCGAGGTATGCCCGTGAACATCTCAGCAACTGTTTCTCCAGATGAAATATTTTTCATAGTCAGTAGCCAACATGTCCTTTTTGAACTTCCTAACTTGACTGGTGCGTTCATGTGCATTCTTCAGCGCATCCCAGATATGTTTAGATGTAGTACACCCACATATTTTATTGTATTCATTAGGTCCAAGTCCGCATATCAACACGTTCTTGGCCTTGGCATTCTTTTCAAACATCTTGTAATCAACCTCAATGTAATCACCCTTTTCTTTCTTTACCTCTATTCCATCAGCACCCTTCTTGATTGGATACTTAGGTCCCTCAGTGACTCATTCCTATAGCTCGTAGTCTTCTTCCTGCAGATGATCTTACATACGAGCTTTCCACCACGCGTAGTACTATCTGTCGGATAATGGTGGTCTTCTGGGTAATTATCCTTCACTGTGCCCAACTGGTGGTGCAACATTCATCATGACCTTTCTCTTAAGGTGTTAACCTTTTTGAAGTGAACCTGCTTTGGTTCCAATTGATACTCTGCACACCTAGTTGTTTAACCTATGCGAAATCTAATTTTCGCCTATAGGATGAAACCGTTACTCCACATGTTCTATGCATAGCGTATGCGAAATAGTAAAGAATAGTAAAGCAAAGGACACCACACTTTTACGTGGAAACCACTAGACTCACAAGGGCAGTAGAAACCATAACCTACACCTCTGTAGAATTTATCCCCAACTCTACTACAACAGTGAGCCTCTGTAAATTCAAGTTACAATCTCTGTAACCTAGAAACTATAAACTCTAATTCCTGTCTCACTAATCTACCCAGACTAGTAAGCAACTTTCAAGTTAAACTCTAACTTGAAGTTGAATTTAACTAACTTGTATACTAATACAATATGCTTTTATGAAAGCGGATAAAGGTACAACTCGAAAATCAATTCCTAATACATAAAGCTAGACTCAAAAACTGTAAAACATAAATTGTATTTAATAGGATCTTCAATCTTCTTGTTGTTGTATTAGGCGACACTTCTTGAACCAGAACTCTCAATATGACTTAGAAAGTTTTTACTCAATTATTCTGATTTCTCTCTTTGTGAGTGCTCGAAGTTCTTCATGGTAAGACTTGATATATATAACTCATGGACTTCATCACCGTGTCTTACCTAAACCTTGCTTGATACGACCCATCAAGGTAGAATAGGGTTTAAGGTAGAGTAGGATACTTACACCTTCTCGTATATTTAGTTTTCTTATAGAACTCTGAAATATCTTGAAAAGTATGGTGCGAGATCCTGATAAGTATAGCACGAAATCCTGCCACCTTATACGCCAAGTGTTTTCCATAAAGAGCACAAATCCTAGTTGCTGCAGGTTGTTTGGAACATGTTCTTAGACCTAATTCAAGCACCTGATACTCCAGCCTCTGAACCTTCTAACTGTTCTAAGATGGAATATGTTCATATACTTGTTCCATCAATCACTTCTTCATTCATGTTGTAGCTAGCTTCAACATACTTCTGAGATATTCGATGGAACATATTGACAGGCCTGTTTCATTCACCATGTATTTCTTTGAGCTTGATTCATTCAATTTTGTGTTTGTCCTTTTTCATCTGATCTTTTGACTCTTGGTTCATTCAACCACTACATATGCTAACTCTTTCTTGGCTGATTCATCTCTCCTTTTGTATCATCTGCATTTGTTTATGTGATGGAACAAGCACATGGGCTTGGTTCATACGTTGGCGTGCCTGTAACCTCGTTGCAATAAAACATGTCTTTAGATCCGTTATATTTACCATGTGCGTTCTTGCTCTTTCAGACATTTTTCTATGTTTAAAACCTTTATTTGTATCTCATCCACCTGTCTAGATTAGTTCATTGATCACATGTATCTAGACCTGGTTTATGCACTTTGCATATTCATTTTGTAAATCATCAAAACTAATAAACAAAACTAAGATGTGTTAATGTCAACATGTTGGCATAGATAAATAAGTTGCATGTTCGAACCTCTCTTTCCTTTATTTTCTTAAGGTGAAAATGGCATGATATATCACGGGTATACAAAGTATACACCCTCTATATATACTTTGATGTATAAAGGGTGTATACCACATATACACAAGGTATATCATGACATCTAAATCATTGTGTGTACTTTTTTGGGCCGAAGCTATTCTACTTCTTCCCTTTCTTGCTTGTTCAATCCCTTGTGTGAATATACTGGGCCGGAGGCCCATAACACCCCCATGTGTGTGATCTTCGATACTTGGGCATATATAATTCCATTTCTTGTTTGGGCCTGCTACAACTGCTCTTCTATTTTGAATTTGATTGTGTCCTATACACTGATTTTTTTAACTATCCAAATATGACTAAGTGTTATCATGTTTTATTCCCCTACTTGCCTAGGGTAGATACCTTCTAACCATATTCTCCTTTAATCCCTTTCCTTTGCATGAACGTCGTCTCCATGGGCATAACTGGCTTGTTTGTTCTCTTGCCGCTTCCGTTGGGCCAAGACCCAACAATTACATTGGATCGAGTCTTCCATAACATTGAAGGCCCAACCATGGGTGAAAATGGCAATATCATTAGTTGGTGGGCTTAGTATGCCCACCAACCCATTCCTTTCTTCTGCTATATATATACATGTATATATGTGTAAACAATATACTTGTATTATTAAAACCCATGGTTAGAACATAAATGAAATAGGGAAACGATATTGATATCGTTATAAAGAATAGGAACCCGTCACATTTGGATTCAGACTCAATAAAAATTGTAAAGGATAGCTCTATTTCTGAAAATAGACGAAATAAGTACATTTCTTTCTTTACAAAAGCGGAAAATGAAAAAAAATTCGGTATATCTTTTAAGGAAAAAATCATTCTTGTTTGGCTAACTTGAGAATTTTCATGAAGAGGACAAAAAGGAAAGAGTTACTTTAAAAAAAATGGTATTTGAAGAGAAAACATGAAAAAATGGTTTAAATGGTTCCTTTTCGAGGCCAAGTCTTCTCTAAGTTAAATAAACAAAGGGATTTTACCTTAATTCGAGTTTAAGGGATTTATACCAAGAGTGTCGTTGACCTTTAATAGATATGGCTTTATATCTTGTACAATGATATATTTTGTTAAACTTGTAAATGAGTCTATGGCATACTAAATAGAAGGAAGCACTTGTGCATTTTTTCAAAGCGTATAAAGATAATGGATTATAACACTTTGGACTAAGCCAAGTGAAACTCTACTCAAGGAAAACCTAGGTGTGTTTTAGTCTGAAAGGTGAAATAAACTATTTAAATCTTTATTCGCATTTCCAAAAAGATTTGAACTCTTCTAAAAGAATAAAAGGTATTTTACTTTCATGAAACCATCTTTGAATATACATTTTTAGAAACACACGCTTTTAAGGAAATTTTACTAAAATTTATATTTTTTAACTTGAAGGTCAACAACATTTTGTGAATTCTTAATACCATTGTGCTTAACACCTTCTTTGAGGAATCACTTGAATCCTTACCCTGGTACTAAAGGTTTTTGTTTCAAAAAATGATAACCTTAAAATTGGTTTTCCTAATTTTCATAAATAAATTAGGTGGCGACTCTAAAAAATAGTAAATCCAAAAAGTATCCACAATTATGAAGTAACTTTTATGCCTCACGTAAAAGTGAACTGTAACACCCTTAATGTTCTCTTGAAATATATTGATATAATTCACCCTAAGTACCATTCTATCACCCATTAACGATCTTTAGGAACCAGTAACATAATTCATCTTAAGAAGCTCTATATAACTCAATAATAATCTCATAAAACCTATCAATACCATTCATCTTATTAACGACCTATAACTCTTTGACAATACCCTTTTGAAAACTCTCCTATCACTCGAATGATCCTATTCCCGTGGAAGCACGAATATTAGATACCATTCACCTCATGTTAATACTAGAACCTGAATGATAATAATCCTTAAACCATTGATACAATTCATCTTATGTTATGCTCTATGACCCATTAACCATCACCTGTATACTAGACATATGATTCATCCTAAGTATACTTTCATCATTCCTTAACGTTCTTTAGGAGCTATCAATATAGTTTACATTAAGTAATCATCTACATCCCGAATATGACCACATAAAAGCTATTGACATCATTTATCTTAGATAACAATCTATAATCCTTTTAACCATACTTTGAAGGGCATCGACATCATTCCACATGAAGGGGGAACTCTAATCCCATAACAATAACATAGTAACTCGACCTTAAGAATAGTACACTTGAATGACAAACTGATTCATGAACATGAAAGGAAATCCTTTATTCAACATACAAAACTTATGACATGAAGCTAATATTATTCCATAAATTTTACACTTTATAACTCATTTAAAGGAACAATAAACGCACGTTGTGCCACAGTGGTGAATGAAAGAAAGATCCTTACATACCTTAGCTCAATCTCCAAAATATCTATGACAAGTCATTCTCTCCGATAAACGCGCAACCTATTTAAGACGGACTAATATTGCATCACCAATAATCCAATGACACACAACAATCATACCAACAGCTTCTAAACAACACGATATGATATGAACAACTTGAATGCTAAAAAAACCCCTAAATAACATGATACAGCTATACCAACAACATGTCAAGCAATCAAAGAGCGGCAAGCTCCCAAGGCTATAATTTAATGGTGTACTTTACATCCGACCTCCTTTTAATAACACACAAGTTCATCACGAGCTACCAAACTCTTCCAGATCTCCATACCACATGGAACGAACCCTTAAACACTTAAAATATTCCCTTGAACACATATACAACTACTATGATTTGAACTCACGACTTTTTATCACCATCCCGCGAGTTCCAAAAAGCTAACATGGATAAAACGCTCAAATAAGCTCATATTAAAAACGGGGCAACATCTTACCTTGGTTGTCCAACATTTTCTAGCCCTTCAATTTGCTATTTTTAAAAGCTTCCTTCAAGAAACTTAGGTAGAAAAATATTAATACAACCTCGTGTGGCAGCAAGGAAGAGAAATTCTAACTTAAATTTGAAATTACTTACCTTAACACGAGTTGTTTGTAGAGAATGAACCCCTCAAAAATTCTAAGGAGAAGAGTTCACTTCAAATGCTTGAGCTATGAAAGAAGGAGAGGGATTTTTTGTGGCATTCCGATAACGAAGAAGAGTACTTAGAACCCTAAAGGAATAAGGAGGTGGCTGCCTTATTTGTGTGAAAGAGATAGATAGAGAATATTACCTTGAGATATAGAGGTGGAATGAGGATCCATGGTTGCCATGAGAACATGGAGAAATCATAAAGAAGTGGGAGAATCCATGGTTGCTTGGTTGAAGTAGATCGCAGAGAGAGAGAGAGAGAGCGAGAATAAAGGAGTGAATGAAGATAAAAATTAGATTTTTAGGCCGTATAGACCCCTAAACCGACCCTCACACTCTTGCTTTTGCCTTTTTTTATATCCAGTTTCCCGGCTTATGACAGACTATTCCTAGAGATAGTAGTCCCGGTCCCTCATCACTATTACCGGTAAATCGTGGGATGTGCCTGAATGACCAGGGTTTGATAACAGAGCAATTGATATCACCTACAAGGTCCTACCCTCATAAGAGAGAAAATTGCTCCCACCAGGGTTCGAACCCACGCTGCAGGGCTCCAGCTGAATTTCAAGTTCCTCTCATTTGCCATTCAGTTATGCCCCAGGGGGACTTGCCCTCTTTTAACACTATTTAGTTGGTCCATATAATATAAATAGGTGCATTACCTACTTGTCACATATTTAAATAAGTAGATTACTAATTACTCTAACATGTGTGTCATCTTCATTTAATAAGTAGGGCGTGAAACAAGTAAGATGTGTAAGCAAATATGACGTGCAAGCAAGTAGGACGTGCGAGCAAGTATCTCAAGCACATAGGAAGTCTAAGAAAATAAGTGAAACTAGTAGGTCATCTATCTATATCTCACATCTCATTCATTTATGAATCTCATTTACTTTAACTGGGCTTAACATTCACATCACTTGGACCCTTAGGAAACAACTATAACCTTATTCCTCCATATTCAAGTAAGTACTTCGACTTTGACTTAGTCATACACACATTAAGAAGTACAAGGTATTACGGTGCATGTCTGGGAATCAATTAATCTAAAACTGATACAATTTATGTAGAAATAAAATACAATTAAAATTAGTAATTTAACTTGTATTCACTGGATCGATACACTTAACATGAGGGTATAGAGTGTAATTATGGGTATAATGTTATGAACTTGAGTTCTCCTCTTCCGAGGATGAGAGATCGGATAACTAATTACTGGAGTAGAATGCAAATGATGTTTAGGATATTGCGAGCAATAAGATCCTCATACTGTAGTGAATCCCTTATGTATTCATTGATTTCGACGTGGAGCTCTTGTGCAATCTTAATAGGTTTGAAATTTTAAATCTTTTGATGCTCGTATGTTTTTACGAATTTTTTTTTGTATGAATTATGTGTGTTATTGATATGATTGTGGTTTGAGTCTAACCCACCATGAGCGTAGTGAAAGATGTTGAATATTGGATCCGGGTCATGAGTCGTTTTATGTGGGATAACATACTTGACCCTGTTAGGAAATAGATTTAAGTAATCTCTCAAGTTATTGGACGGTTATATTTTAGGAGGAAATCAATTTTGTTCGTAAACCGGTTAACGTTATCTTCTTTGTAATATGATAGTGTGAGAAATTTCTGTTGGAAATTTTCCTTTGGCGGGATTTGCGTTCGACCAACTTTAACGGCTTAAACACTAGTGTTACGCATGTTGGAGAATCCGGTTCTTCACACGTGCACAATCTACTAAGTACGTAGATAACCGTAGGGCCAAGAATCGTCAAATTTTGTTGAGAAATTAAAGAGATATTGGTCCACGAAGTGAGGTGTTTGAAGCATGGAAAAGTGTGGTATGGGATCAATTCTCCCTCATCGGTGGAGGAAGAAAGAATTGTTTTATTTATAAGACTCAAAGTTGGCTTGGGGTTTGGGACCCCAAGGGGTATCCCATGTGTTTAAAGGAGAGAGGACATAGATGTGCTTCGGTTCGAGGAAAGCCCACACGCGCGCCGCCGCCGCCCGCCCGTCCTGTCCCGGTTCCGGGTTCACGGGTCGTGGGCTTCTTATGATATTATCTTTTTGGACCAGAGAACTTTGCCAGATGTACAGTTTGATCCCTGAAGTTTCAGATGTACAGTTTGGACCAGAATTCTTTTATATGTACAGTGTTTGGTCCCTGGAGTTTCTACATGTACAGTTTGGTCCCTGAAGTTTTAAGAAAGTCAGAATTGGGCAGAGAGATCAGAAACGTCAACAACACTCAATTCAACCATTTATTTTGACTGAATTACTCTTCCTAAATGGCCAATCCGTTGCACATCTTCACCATTTATTTTGGAGGAATTATTACCTCCATAATTGCCATTACTTGGCTAGTAATGACACTTATGGAGGCAGTTCATTAGCCTCTCCTTCACCTATATAAAGACCCCTTTGTCACCATTGTTGAGCACACTTTACACTACACGAAAATACATAAACAGAAACAGATTTCAGTTCTTCCAACAACTTCCAGCATCATTTCGTTACTCAAAGTTCTTCACGGTAGCACTTGAGTTTCCTTTGCTCAATTGTTCCATTGTTGTTTTATCTTGGGAGACAATTGTCCAGGACGTATAAAGGATACATACGGGACAATATTGTCTTAAAGACAGAGTGCAAACACTCGACTCAGCATACACAAAAACAGTTCCAGTTTCTTGTTCAAGATCATTGTAATTTCAATTTGTTGTTGAATTGTAATTTCAGTTCTTGTATTACTTAGCAGTTATTTGTAATTTCCGTTTCCTGCACCTTTGTTTCCAACAATTTCTTCGTTCTCTACATTAACACACACTAGAAAAAACATTTAGTTGGTGAATAAAATTTTACTTTTAAGAGAAACGAAGTCGACTTGGAACAATTCTTCAACTCAAATTCTACAAAAAATCCGCTATTGTTATTTTGTTAACATTTACGCTATCTGGCACTGCCCAGTCGTGACTTGTGATGGCAAGAGAATGCAATAACGAATTGTGTACATGAATCTGTATTGAGTCCATTTTTCTGTCTCAGCATTTATATTTTCACTTTGCCTTTTCCTTTGTGTAATTATGTTGCTGATGAAATTAACAAAATAGTCCGGTAATCATTTTATTTAAGTATTTTATAATAAGATCATGACATCTTGTGATAAAATCAGGCGCACTACATGTACTTTTGATATGAATTGAAAATGAGCTCAACAACAGAGGCGATCAAGCTTAAAGCATCCGGTTTACATGAATAAAATAATTTTTCTCTAAATTATATATTTATATTAAGGAATTCACAAAATTATATATTGAATGAATAGTAACCAAATTTTTATTGTATACTAACTTGAATTTATAATATAAATTCATAAATTTCAAATTCTGAATTCTACTCAGACCCAATTCTACAAAATTTATCTTTCACAATTGCCTGCAACTTGTTCTATGAGTGTTAAAATTAATAAACAATTGAATTTTACTAACAGAATATTGAAACTTGAATTTCTATTTAAATTTTCATGACTTGATATATATAAGTATTTATTAACAAGTGATACATGTGTAAATTGTAATATGAGTAAAGAGTGACTAATATTATATATATATATATATATATATACACGCAATTTTTTACACGTGTGTGCGTAAAGAAAATTGTACATCTTTCATTTTAATTTATTGTCGTGGAATATTTTTAAAACATTGTAATATTAAATGGTAGGAAATATGAAAAAATATCTATGGCTAGATGAAAGTCGTTTTTTTAGTTTGTTTAAAAAATATTATACTAACTTTTTATATTTGGAATGCATTTAGTTTTTTTTTGTTTGTTTAATCCTTAAAAAACTTGATTTTATGCAAGAAAAATATCATGACATGCATATTTAAGACCACAAATTTCAAATAATTTGATTTCTTTTTGGAAAAATATATTTCATTAGAATGAAATGTAACTATACAACTGTATTTATACAAGCCTAATTGACTTAGTTAGGATTTAACACTAACCGTTTAACTAACTATGATTAAACTAACTGCAACTAATCTCCTAATTACAATTAATAGTATCAAGTTACACCACAGCTGGACCCACATTTCTCTACACTCCCCCTTAAGATGATGGGTGAAAATAGGTCTTCTGTAAACGTGTAAATATATTCCCTACCCATAATTAGAATATTTTCATATATTGTGTAAATATAATTATGGTAAGACTAGGATTCCTCCTTTGTATAGGCTTAGGATTCCTCTTATGTATAGGCTTAGGATTCCTCTTTTGTATAGGCTTAGGATTCCTATTGTATAAGAGATGAATATTGTACTCTATATATACCTTGACATTAATGAAAGACTCCTCAAGGGAGATTAATATCATCTCACATGGTATCAAGAGCCAAATAAACAAAACCCTAAAAACCTATCTCGTCCACAGCCGTCGGCTGCCTCTCCTACGCCGCGGCCCTCCCGGATTTTCTTCTTGTTTTTCGGGTTTTGTTCTTCCTTTCTTCTCTTCTCTAAATGGCTATCCCTGATTCTTCCACACTTTCTGACGCCTCTACCTCCACAAATCCCACCACAAAGTCATCACCCCCGTTTCATCCCGCCTCACTCTTCGTTTCCAACATCAAGAACCATATTCCCATTATTCTTGATCAAGAAAACAACCAGTAATTCTCCCTAGGTTGAACTTTTTCGCAATCATGCATGTCTCTATAACGTGCTTGACCATATTGATGACACTATTCCGCGCCCTACGGAGGTTGATGATTCTATCTGGCACCGTCTCGACGCCGGCGTCAAACAATGGATATATGGTAGTATCTCTCAGGATTTGCTCCTTACTATCATGAAATCTAACTCCACATCCCTTGACTTGTGGAATCGTTTGAAGGAAATTTTTCAGGACAACAAGCACACTCGTGCCATGTATTTGGAAGAACAGTTCAACAAAACACGTCTTGAAAACTTCTCCAATGTCTCGAGTACGCAAGCGACTTAAACTTCTAGCGGATCAACTCTCCAACATCGCACGCACGTCACCGACGATAAAATGGTGCTACAAATGATTTTCGGCCTTACTAAGGGCGAATATGATACTTTGGCCACCATTATTCAACAGGCAGATCCACTACCGAGTTTTAACAAAGCTCGCTCACAATTGTTGCTCGAAGACACCCGTCGTGCTAAGCAGGATGAGCACGCCCAGCAGGTGTTAGCTGTCGATACGCAACCTCAAGATCAGACGCCACCAGACAACTCCCAACAGCGGCAGGGCCGCGACGGCAAGGGTGGAAAAGGCCGCGGCGGTAGAGGAGGCCGTGGTCGTGGCAAGGGTCGCGGTCAACAGAACCAACAGCAGCAACAACAACAGAGATCGCAGAACAACTGGGCTGCGGCTCCTCAGCAGTTCGTCTACAGCGCCGCGCGCCCCAGTTCAGAGCCGCGACGCCAAGTCCATTCCGATACAAAGCATCCATACAATCCGTATTCTTACCCCGGTTTGCTAGGCCCCGCTCCAGCCCCACAATAGGCCTACTTCATGCAAGGTCAGGTCCCGCAGCCCTCCTCCGACATGACACCCACTGAGTTGGGTCAGGCGTTCAGCACCCTCTCTATGCAACAACCTGACAATACTTGGTACATGGACTCAGGCGCCACATCTCACGTCACCCAGTCTGCAGGTACTATACCTAAACTGTTTCATGTAAAGCATCCTCAATATGTTACGTTGGTAGTGGACAACGCATTCCGATTAAGGGTTATGGTACCTCATACACACAACCTCCTCATCCACCCTTCTCCCTCAAAAACACCCTATATGCCTCACACATGATTATGAACCTCATATCGTCCGCCAATTTACTCGTAATAATTTCGTCTCTGTGGATTTTGACCCTTTTGGTTTTACTGTAAAAGATCTTCATACGGGGACACCTCTTACGAGATGCAATAGCACGGGGGATCTCTATCCATTCACTTCCACCTCCGCTGCCAGATCTTGCTCTCCCGTCACTCTAGCGGTTGTTTCTTCTTCAACCTGGCATAATAGGCTTGGTCATCCAGGAGTCCCAGTTTTTAATTTTCTTAGAGGCAACAATTTCATTGCTTGTAATGGGAAACTTGCCCAAAATTGTGATTCTTGCTCTTTAGGCAAACATATTCGTCTTCCGTTCAAATCATCTACTAGCGTTACATTTGCTCCTTTTGATATTATACATGCCGATTTATGGACATCTCCTATCACTAGTTCTCTCGGTCATAAATACTATCTTGTGTTGCTTGATGATTTTTCACACTACGTTTGGTTATACCCTCTTAAATTTAAATCGGAAGTATTTGTCAAATTTCTTGAGTTTCGCAAGTTCATTCAAACACAATTTCGAAAAGGCATAAAATCATTTCAGTGCGATAATGGTCGTGAATTCAATAACTCTATGTTTCACCGTTTTTGTACCAATAATGGCATGGTCTTTCGCTTCTCCTGCCCTCACACCTCACCACAAAACGGTAAAGCTGAAAGAATCATCCGCACCATTAACAATATGATTCGCACCCTATTGATTCATGCCTCCCTCCCTCCACCCTTCTGGGTCTATGCTGCTAAAATGTCAGAATACACTCTAAATATTCTCCTACTAGCACTCTTCACAATATGACCCCTACCGAAATCCTCTACCATAGAATCCCCTCTTATGATCATCTACGAATTTTTGGTTGTCTATGCTATCCCAACCTTAGCTCCACCGCCCCTCACAAGCTCGCTCCTAGGTCCACTCCATGTGTCTTTCTAGGATTCCCGCCGAACCATAGGGGCTATCTATGCTATGACTTGTCGACTCGTCAGATCCACATATCTCGTCACGTCACATTCGACGAGACCACATTCCCGTTTTTGAATCTTCCAAAATTCCAAAAATAGGACTACTCATTTCTTGACGAGTCTGCCATCTCTCCCCTCATAATCGAACAACTCACATCCTCTGTTCCGTCGTCAGAGCCGCGGCGCCCAAACTTCAGAGAAGCCTGTCAACCTTCTAGCACCGTGACTCTCGATCCAGGAGTCGCGGCACCTCCGACGGCTTCACCCCTACCCTCTCCTTATCCGACTTTACCCCCCATCTCAGACACCACTCCGCCACCCACTGTCCCTACCCATCCAATGGAAACTCGTTCAAAGCATGGAATCTTCAAACCCAGAGTCCATTTCAACTTGTCTGCCCAAACCATCTCTCCACTTCCAAAGAACCCAAAATTGGCCAAACAAGACCCTAATTGGAATGCGGCTATGTATGAGGAATTCAATGCTTTAACTAAACAACACACGTGGGATCTAGTACCTAGACCTGAGGGGGTGAATTTCATTCGTTGTATGTGGCTATTTCGTCACAAGTTCGGAGACAATGGGGATCTTGAGAGGTATAAGGCCCGTCTTGTGGCTAATGGCACAAATCGGAGAGGGCATTGATTGTGGTGAGACCTTCGGCCCGGTTGTCAAACCGGCTACCATCCGCACAGTTTTGAGCATAGCCATGGGCAACCACCGGCCGATCCATCGCCTTGATGTGAAGAATGCATTCTTACATGGGGATCCGAGAGAGACGGTCTACATGCATCGCCACCGGGGGTTCACCCATCCAGTTCCTTACTATGTGTGCCATCTCTCGTAAGTCACTATATGGCACGGCGGGCCCCGTGCGTGGTATGATCGCTTTGCCGGGTATATCTTGCGATTGGGTTTGTATGCAGCAAGAGTGATACATCACTTTTCATTTTTCATCGAGGTAGTAGCACGACTTACTTATTACTTTACGTGGATGATATTGTTCTTACTGCCTCCTCCGACGGATTGAAAAATGAGATTATTGCCTTGCTCAAGTCCGAATTTGAAATGACCGATTTGGGAAAGCCGAGTTACTTTTTGGGGATATCGGTGACCGGTGTCCGCCAATCATATGTTCTTGTGTCGGCGTAAGTATGCAGAAGAGATTGTGTACATGGCTAAGATGGCGAACTGCAAAGAGGTGCCTACTCCAGTTGATTCCAAATCTAAGCTCAGTGCTATGGATGGTGCTCCAGTCTCTGATCCTACTCGTATAGGAGCCTTGCGGGTGCACTTCGGTGTCTCACATTCACCGGGCCGACATAGCTTATGTCTTTGTTCGGCAGGTGTGCTTATTCATGCATGCCCAGGGAGTCTCATTTCATCTTGCTCTTAAGCGTATCATTCGATACATTAAGGGCACTCTTGATTATGGTTTGCACCTATACCCCTCTGCACCAGACAGGTTGCTTTCATATACGGATGCAGATTGGGCAGGGTGTCCGGACACACGACGCTCCACCTCTGGCTTTTGTGTTTTCTTAGGGGATAATCTGATTTCTTGGTTTGCCAAGCGACGAGCTACCCTATCTCGCTCCGGTCTTGCCGAGGCCGAGTACGAGGCGTTGCAAATGTAGTAGGCGAGATTTGTTGGCTCGAAATTCTTGTTAGAACTTCAGTGTCCTTTGCGTCAGGCATCTGTTGTGTATTGTGATAACATCTCTGCCATCTATCTTTCTCATAATACGGTTCAACATCAGCGAACCAAGCATATTGAGATAGACCTACACTTCATTCGTGAGAAAGTTGCGTTAGGCCATGTCAGAGTGTTACATGTTCCATCATCCTATCAGTATGCGGACATATTTACCAAAGGACTTCCCGACGTTATTTCTTGACTTCAGAGCCAGTCTCAGCGTCCGGCCTCCTCCCGCTCCGACTGAGGGGGTGTGTAAACGTGTAAATATATTCCCTACCCATAATTAGAATATTTTCATATATTGTGTAAATATAATTATGGTAAGACTAGGATTCCTCCTTTGTATAGGCTTAGGATTCCTCTTATGTATAGGCTTAGGATTCCTCTTATGTATAGGCTTAGGATTCCTCTTTTGTATAGGCTTAGGATTCCTATTGTATAAGGGATGAATATTGTACTCTATATATACCTTGACATTAATGAAAGACTCCTCAAGGGAGATTAATATCATCTCACACTTTCATCCCCAACTTGTTCATCAGATAATCATGTTGTGGTTTGCATAGTGCCTTTGTGAGTAAGTCTGCTTGTTGTTCTTTAGTACCAATGTGCTCAGTATGGATCAGTCCTTCTTGAATTTTTTCTCTAACAAAGTGACAATCTATATCAATATGTTTGATTCTTTCATGAAAGATAGGATGTGCATCAATTTGTATAGCAGTCTCACTATCACAAAAAAGATTGATAGGCGTTTTCAAGTCCACCCCTAACTCTTTAAGCAACCCTTTTAACCAAGTAACTTCAAAAATTGTGGATGTCATGCTCCTGAACTCTGCTTTGGCTGAACTTCTGGACATAGTTTGTTGCTTCTTTGATTTCCAAGAGATTAGTGCATCTCCAAACTTAATTGCATACCCTGTGACCGGATTTCTAGTCTTAACAGATGACCCTCAATCAGAATCAGAGTATGCATCCAGCTTCATACTACCAATAGCTGGCATGAACAACCATGACCTGCGGTTCCTTTTATATATCTAACAACCCTCGTAGCTGCATCCATATGAGAGGACTTTGGTGCATGCATATGTTGTCTTAGTACTTGAACCATAAAAGAAAGATCAGGACTTGTCATAGTTAGGTATAATAGCATTCCCATAATTCTTTGATAGCTCCCTTTGTCAGATAGCACAGTATCACATTTTGTCACTTCAGGTTGAACAACATTGTCATACTCAACTGAAATGAGTTTATGATTAAACTCAAGTAGTGTAGCAGCTGGTTTGCTACCAGTCAAGTCCATCTCTAAGACTAGTTCAAGTGCATACTTCAGTTGACACAAATGAATTCCCTTCTCAGATATAAAGAACTCTATGTCAAGAAAATATTTTAATTCCCCCAAATCGTTCATTTTGAACTTTGACTGTAGATCTTATCTCACTTGTTTAATGAGTGATAAGTTACTACCAGTCACTAACAAATCTTCCACATAAACCAACATAATTAAAATATCACCATCTTTAAGATGAGTAAACAGAGTAAGCATAATGCGACTGTACAAATCCCATATCTATCAATGCTTGAGCCAATTTTAGATTCCAATGCCTAGGGGCTTGCTTTAGGTCATAAAGAGACTTATGAAGTTTTCACACCTTGCCTGAATACTCTCCCTAGCTTAAAAATCCATTAGGAATAAGCATATATACATCTTCCTCAAGGTCACCTTGAAGGATGGTATTATGGACATCCATTTGAAATACATACCAAGAAGAAGATGTTGCTAAGGCTACCACAGACCTGACTATAATCATTTTTGCTACAGGAGAGAAGGTTTCAGAATAATCCAACCCCTCATGTTGACTATGCCTTTTTGCCACCAGTCTAGCTTTATATCTTTCCACCTCTCCTGAAACTTTGTACTTAACCTGATGTAAGTAAGGAGGGGTGTAAGTGAGTAAGTGGGTCGGAGTTTGTTTATGTACAGGTCGACCCAAAAATGGGACATAAAGTGGGGTTCTCGGGTTGGGTGTTACTGCCGGGCAGTGTAGTGTTGTGGGGGTTATTTCGAGTAGTTTAGGGTGGAGTTGGACTTAGACGTTTTATAGCAGTGTTATGGGTATGTTGAGGGTGGGAATGGTGGTCGGGGTTTGTTGGGTTGGTGGTGACAAGGCCTCGAAAATGAACCGAAATAGTAGGGTCTCAGTAAGGGTGGTTTTGTGGACAGTTTAGGGTTGTCAGGTTTGGACGGGGAGATGTGCGTGGTTTCGGGTCTTGGTATTTATTGTGGATGTTTGTGAGGTATTTTGGGGTGTGCGGGTGGACAGGATTTAGTAGGTTGGATAAGGATTAAACACGAGTTTCGGGATACAAGCTCGGGTGCAAACTGTGGGACGGTTGGCCGATTTGGTTAAGTGTTAGTTCGGTTGATATAGTTTAAGTGAGGTACGGTCGATGTAGCAAGGATAGAGACACGAGTTTTTTAATGCTCGAGATGACACCAAGTAGTGAGTGGCCAATTAGATAAGGACTTTATCGGGGTTGCTAAGTACAAGCCCGAAGTCAAACCAAGTGAAGGTGGTCAGAAACCTTATGATAGACCCTAGGCTTAGGTTTGGTTGGATCACATAAGTTCCAACGTCCACTTGCACTGATGGGTTTTCTTAAGCTTGGGCTTAGCTAGGTCACACAAGTCCTAACTAAATTTACACCGAAGGGACCTTAGCTTGGGTTTAACTAGGTCACACAATTCCTAGCTTCAACTTACACTAAGGGGTTGGTTCACACAAGAACTGAAGGCCCACACAAGGACCAACGAAGGTAGACAACACATAAGTTGAATATTAGTGTTTGAGTAAAACTCAAGTTTTTCTATTCATCAACCCTGATTTTTACAACATCATAAGGGTCTTATTTATAGTCATACATGGACCTTTCTAGAAGACAAACTAAAGGAAACAAACTCTTACTACTTTCGGCCACATTGTGAAAGGAAAGGGGTCTCGGCCAACTTGGAATTCTCGGCCAAGTGGGAATAGGTGGGAGGGATTCGGGTTAACTTGGGGATAAATGATGAATCTAATCTTTTCACACCCCTTTGTGGTTCCCATGTAGAAGAATGCATGAACTTAGGCTCCTTGGAATTTTGATTGGAAGCTTCTTGAACATGTGCCTTGGTGAGTTGTTTTCGGCCAACTCTTCACCTCCCCTAGGACGACCTTGATGTCTTCTATGTAGACAAATTCATGAACTAGTTGGTTCATGAATTGTCTTCTTGGAAGCCTCATCTTCTAGATGATCATTTTCCTTACCACCTTGTCATTCTTACACTCTTCTCGGCCTAATCATCTTGTGGGAAGAAACTCTCGGCCTTGTCACCTTAATACATAGACTAGTCATCCTTATTACATAGCTTATTAATTGTGTCCTAAGAATAACTAATAATTAAAGACAACCTAAAGAAAATCCAAGCCCACATCTCTCTGTGATCGTTCCGAGATTTGTAAAGGAGTATCTGACCCTTGGTGGGAAAAACCTTTGGCCCTTTGACAAGTGGAACATTAATTTACCATTCCATGTATATCATCGAACTCGGGACCTTGTTCATAGAGCTCCTTTAGCACTTCCAATTCCACCAATTTTTGTTCAAGCATAGTCACCATTATGAGCCTTACGGAGAATGCAACGACCACCACGTTGGACTTGTTATCTTCTCATTTTGTAGAGAATATTTGCAAGTATGCCACCCAATTCGCATGCTTTAGATTCAATCTTTCTCTCCCATGCAAATACTTCTAAGATTCATGAACTGAACAGAAAGTAAACGGTTTTGGCCTCATGAAAGATCTTGGAACAATACACACAAGCCATTCACACCAACTATACTTGGCTTCCCATTCACCTTCCTCCCGGATCATTCTTTGATGGCAACCATTCAATTCATCCACAAGGTCCTTCAATCCCGGTATAGGACATTTGCATTCCATGATCTTGTCGACTGCTTGGATGGTAACACAAGTGGACCAAGTCACATTTTCTTTTATCCCCAACAAGTCAGGTACCATAGACGGACCGAAGTTCTTTTGGACAAGGCCTTCGTTTGGTATTTATTGCACTCGTTGTTGCACTTCCTTAACCTTTTCCGGATTGTGTCCATAGACTTGAGGGTTGGATAATGAACTTCTTGGAAATAAACCAAGAGTGTCTTCACTACTTTCCGTTGGTGATGGTCCGGTTGTAAACTCATCAAAAAGCTCTTTCAATCTCGACATAGGAATTATGCGCTTCATGGTGAGGTTATCAACCGCTCGATGACCACTACACATGTACCAAACCTCATTTTTTGGCACCAATACGGTGGATGTCGCAAGAAGATTAAGGCTCTTTTAGGTGTAGTGTTTTCCTACCAATGCCTGGACTTGCAATTCTTTAGTCTCTACCGGATGGTATCCATAGTCTTGTTGAGTAGATAATGAACTACTTGAAGATAAATCAATAGAAAGTTCAACACCTTTCTTCGGTAGTGTTTCGAATGCAATATCATTCGTACACACATCTTCTAAGGGCTCCCTTAAGTCAGTTTCTATAGCACTCCCCTTCTTAAGCTCTTGCTCTATCTTTCGTGCATCAAGCAAGGGTGTCTCAGTTTCTTCTTGTTCTTCAAGTAGTATGGGTTCCTTACTAGCCAAGGAAAATCCACACTCCTGATGTTCTTCTCTAAGCACGATCCGGGGATTAGGACATTCACTTACAAAGTATCCCAATTCTTGGCATTGGAAGCAATTTTTTCTCTTTCTATCTACCCCTTTTGTAACTTTAATGCTTTTGTGGTTATACAAAGGGTTAGTAAATGAGGTACTACCCCTTTCAATCTTTGGATCTTTCTTTACTCTTCCGCGGCTATACAAGGGGTTAATGAAAGAGGTATCTCCCTTCTCTTTAACATTAGTGGGTTTTACAAAGGACCTTGGGGTACCTTTCCTTTCAAGCCTTGGACTGTTTTGCACAACCCTTGACTTGGCATTATTACTCACGGCATGTCCCGCAAGTTCACTTTTCACGGCCCGCACTTATTTCGTAAAAATACCACTTACGAGCCTCTTTAGTTCTTCTTTGTATACGTGAGTCATAGCGTCAAAGCGTGGGACGGGATGACCTTGCTCTAATACCAATATGATGTAAGTAAGGAGGGGTGTAAGTGAGTAAGTGGGTCAGAGTTTGGTTGTGTACGGGTCGACCCAAAAATGGGACACAAAGTGGGGTTCTTGGGTTGGGTGTTACTATCGGGCAGTGTGGTGTTGTGGGGTTATTTCGGGTAGTTTAGGGTAAAGTCGGGCTTAGACATTTTATAAGGATGTTGCGGGTACGTTGAGGGTGGGAATGTAGTTAGGGTTTGTTGGGTTGGTAGTGCCAAGGCCTCGGAAATGAACCAAAATAGTGGGGTCTCGGTAAGGGTAGTTTTATAGACTGTTTATAGTTGTCGGGCTTGGATGGGGAGATGTGCGTGGTTTCGGGTCTTGGTATTTTTTGTGGATTTTTGTGAGGTATTGTGGGGTGTGAGGGTGGATAGGATTTAGTAGGTTGGGTTAGGATTTAACATGAGTTGCGGGATGCAAGCTCGGGTGTAAACCATGGGACGGTTGGCCGATTTGGTTAAGTGTTGGTTCGGTCGATATAGATTAAGTGAGGTACGGTCGATGTAGTAAGGATAGAGACACGAGGTTTTTAATGCTCGAGTCGACACCAAGTATAGGGTGGCCAATTGGACAAGGACTTGATCGGGGTTGCTAAGTACAAGCCTGAATACAAACCAAGTGAGGGTGGCCGGAAACCTTATGATAGACACTAGGCTTGGGTTTTGTTGGATCACACAAGTTCCAACGTCCACTTGCACCGATGGGGTTTCTTAATATTAGGCTTAGCTAGGTCACACAAGTCCTAGATTCAACTTACACTAAGGGGTTGGTTCACACAAGAACTGAAGGCCCACACAAGGACCAACTAAGGTAGACAACACAAGGTGAATACTTTAGTGTTTGAGTAAAACTCAAGTTTTTTTTATTCATCAACTCTGATTTTTACAACATCATAAGGGTCTTATTTATAGTAGTACATGGACCTTTTTAGAAGACAAACCAAAGGACACAAACTCTAACTACTTTCGGCCACAATGGGAAAGGGAAAGGGGTCTCGGCCAACTTGGGATTCTTAGCCAAGTGGGAATAGGTGGGAGGGATTCGGGTTAACTTGGGGATAAATGATGAATCTAATCTTTTCACACCCCTTTGTGGTTCCCATGTAGAAGAATGCATGAACTTAGGCTCTTTGGAATTTCGGTTGGAAGCTTCTTGAACATGTGCCTTGGTGAGTTATTTTCGGCCAACTCTTCACCTCCCTTAGGCTGACCTTGATGTCTTTTATGTAGCCAAATTAATGAACTAGTTGGTTCATGAATTGTCTTCTTAGAAGCCTCATCTTCTATATGATCCTTGTCTTTGCCACCTTGTCATTCTTACACTCTTCTCGGCCTAATAATCTTGTGGGAAGAAACTCTCGGCCTTGTCACCTTAATACATGGCCTAGTCATCCTTCCTTATTACATGGCTTATTAATTCTGTCCTAAGAAGAGCTAAAATCTAAGCTAAGAATTAAAGACAAGCTAAAAGAAAAACAAACATGGTCTTCGGCAAAGACCTACATACAAAGCTGAAAATAAATGTGTTTCTTGAATCTTCACGTAACAACTCCAACTCCGTTCCATTTTTCATTCCACATTAGGCATGTAAGTTTAGATTGACGGACAATCGTTGGCACTCTTAGTAAATCACCTCTCGGCTTATGTTGAGAGTTTGAGTTCGCGGGCTTTCTTTCATCATAACCTTAAACACACACTTGCAGCCAATGGGTCGCTTGTCAGCTGGAAAATATATAATATACCATGTATAATTCTCCTCTAAAGCAGTAAGTTCAGCTTTCATAGCTTGAATCCATAAGGCAGTTGTGCTAGCTTTAGTAAATTATCTAGGCTCAACTATAGCTGAGAAAGACTTTAGAGAAGCTCTATAAGAAGGAGATAGATGCTCATAGGAAACATAATTGGCAAGAGAATAAGACCAAGGAACAGACTTAGAGGACTCCACATAGTATGTCATCCAAGCAGGAAGTCTGACAGATCTTGAAGATCTCCTCACATCATTAGAGGAGGAAATAATAGGAGGAGGATCATGAACAATAGGAGCATGAAGAATGAGATCAGGTAGATTATCAATAGAGGTTGGAGAGAGATGTATGGACAACTTCCTCAAGTGTGGAAGAAGATGAGTGTAAGTCTTCATCAAGAGGAAGAGAAAGAACTGAGAATATAGGTGAAAGAGCATAAGAATGTAATTGGAAGGGGAATCTTCTTTAAACATAGTATTTCTGTTAACAAATATTTCCTTGTAGCAAAGGTAAAAAAGAATATAACTTTTTTATGAAGAGGAGTATCCAAGATGGACAGAAGGAATGGCTTTAGGACTGAATTTGTCAGAATTCTTCACTCTAGTATCATAACACATGGTACCAAGTACTCTCAAATGTTGAAGAGTGAAACAACTTTTCATAAGGATTTACCACCAAACACTTGACTAGGTAACATGTTCAGCGAGTACACAAAAGTAGATACACAGTATCCCCAGAACTTTAAGGTTTTATGAGCTTGAAATCTCAAAGCTCTAGCCATATCAAGAAAATTCATATGTCTTCTTTCAACCACACCATTTTTTTGGAGTGTGTCTACACAAGAGCTTTGATGTTGTATACCATTCTTCTTAAGTAGAGTACTGACTTTTTCATTGAAGAACTCAATGTCATTGTCGGATCTTAGGAAGTTGACTTCACATCCAAACTGAGTTTTGACCAGAATTAAAAATTCTCTAAGAAGAACTATAGTATCTGCTTTAGTAGACATCAAGAATATCCAGATGAAGTTAGAGTAGTCATCCACCAGTGTAAGAAAATATCTCTTCCCAGTATGAGTTGGAACCTTATAGGGACCACAGACATCAGCATGTAGTAAACCAAAAGCACATTTAGAGTGAGAAGTACTAGTATGAAAACACAATCTTGATTGCTTTGCAATAGGAAAAACTGTACACACATGATCCTTCAACAGTACATTATTCAAAGAGTCAATATGAGCTAATATTTGAGGGATGCATGTTTTATCCTCATATGCCATAAGGAACTATCACATAGTTTACTCTCAGAGATAACACTGCTAGCACACGCTTTATTCTCAGAAGTATCTCTACTAGTATTGACATTATTAAAAGTAATAAACTATGATGTCTTCTTAGTACTCAGATTGTCACATGATCTTAACTCTGCCTTATCTGCCTGTAGGATGTAGAGGCCATCATCCTCTGTACCAATTCCTAGCACATTCCCACTTTAGGTGTCATGAAAGACACATAAATTAGGGAGAAAAACTACTAGGCAACCTAGAGCCTTAGTTATTTGTTTAACTGACAACAAATTATATTTGAACTGTGGTATATATAAAACATTTTGAACAGTCTTATTTTGTAATATAGAAGCATCTCCAATATGACTGATATCCACCTGCTTGCCATTTGGCAAATGCACTTTGTTCTTATTCTGATTATCTAATACTTTAAGCATTTTGAGTAAATTTATGTTATGCACCATGTGATTAGAGGTTCTAGTATCAACTATCAAGTTAGAATCAACTAACCTAGATAGTAAGGCAATGAATAGACTTGTACCTGCAGTAGCAGATGTACCTCCTGAAGTACTAGTTTCTAAACTCATCCGGACAATGTTTGCAACATGCTCAGCCTCCTTCCCTTTGAGCATTTGAAGTAAAAGAGAATATTGCTCCTGAGTAAAAAAAAAGTCATAGGTGCAAATGGTGCAGAGGAACTTGGTGCTGAGTGAGGCACAAGTGAATTGAAGACATGTGATTGATACTGCTCTTCAGATGGATTTCCTGTGTTCATAGTATTATTCGCATGATCACTTGTTCCTTACTTCTTCTTGAACTTAAAATCACCAGGATACACATGCAACTTGTAGCAATTATCCTTTGTATGTCCCTTAAACTTGCAAGTCACAAAAGAGTTGAGACTTATCAAAGAGCAGTGGTATGGGGTCTGTTAGTCATAAGTGCAGAAGAGACACCAGCTTCATTAGACAGTCATGTACTATAATTATGTGCACTTTTCCTTTGTCTTTCCACAATAATAATCATGGCACATGTTTAGTTGAATCTTAGCATGATCATATGATTCATTCTAACCCCATAAAAAACTGTCATAATCTTTGCGACTAGAAATGTTCACTATACGTCTTTGATTCTGAACAAGGACAACAAGGAGGAGGAATGAGTGTTGAAACTCATCCCATAGCTCTCTGAGTTTGGAAAATATACATATACATATGCAGTTCCATGTGTGAGTGTAGCTATCTCCTTATGGAAAAAGAAAACCCTAGATGCTTTAACTTTGTCAAAGCTTTCCCTAAGGTCCTCATAAAATTTGTGAGTATTTGTACCATATATCACTGTGTTATATAAATCCTTAGCAACGGTATTCATAATCCAAGCCAACACTATAGCATTACAATGATCCCATATCTCATGTAAACTAGGATCATACATTTCTTTTCTATAAGTGCCTAGAACAAACCTAACTTATTTTTACCAAGTAAAATAATTTTCATAGACTTACTCCACATAGAATAGTTCTTAAAGCCATGAAGATAAAAATCGAACCTTGAGTATCAGACACATGAATATAGAAGGAGTGATTATGATGAACCTGATCAAATTGTGCATTATCATTCTGTCCGTACTGATTTGGAGGTACGATTGCATTACGATGTTGCACTGCAATTGGTACCTCAATTCCTTTGTGAATCGCCATTTTTCAACTGAATTACTCAGAAATTGGCTTCGATTCAACTCAAACATGTTATCGCATGTATCGAACAATTATGAACAACAATCGATTGTGAACATCAATTTGTCTCAATCGTAACCCTAATGTCACTTGCAAACAATAAAAAATAGTGGAAGTTCTTCTCGATTTTAGCCCTAACTTCGATCGAACTCAATTCGCACCACAATTAATCACTTTTTTCCTTGATTATTTGAGATTCCGAGCTCTGATAACATGTTAAGATATCTCAACTATGGCAGATGAGAAGTAAAAGTGCGAAGAAGGATCGAGAAGAGAGATTGGTGGAGAAGATTGTTTAGGAAAAAATATATTGCATTAGAATGAAATGTAACTGTACAAGTGTATTTATACAAGTCTGACCGACTTAGTTAGGATTAACACTAATTGTCTAACTAACTGTAACTAATCTCCTAATTACAATTAATTGTATTAAGTTACACCACAGTTGGACCCACATTTCTCTACGGTGACACCAACTGCCAACTGCAGAATTGTGTGCTTGAGAAGTCACCAAATAAGTCAACAAAGGCTTCATTGGAGAAGTATTGTAATTTGGCTATTGGACGCTAAGAATGGCCAGTGACTCAAAAACTTGGGAATCGACACATTTAAATTCATTAGGTAAGTCTGTCAAGCCAAGAAAACTTGTGTCGCTTTCAACTCGTTTCAGTTTTCAATCAAAGTCTACTAGTGTCAACTGCCAAGTTGCCACATGTTTACAAAATCTAAAATAGGATGTACACTAGCAAAGAACAAGTGAACTATAAACTACTATTGATACCAATAATGCAATTATCTAAGTGTACTGATTCTGAACTCCTTTCAATAATTCAATTGAACTAAACATATATAATTGTCTAATTCTCATTATGGGAAAAAAGAAGTTATTCAGGTCGACATAACTTTGAAAAGAAAAACAAAGTAATTCTGGAGTAGCAATTGAGTCATTTTTTTATATCCAGCTTCCCGACTTACGTCAGACTATTTCTGGAGATAGTAGTCCCGGTCCCTCAGCACTACTACCAGTAAATCGCGGGATGTACCTGAATGACCAAGATTTGAGAACAGATCAACTGATATTACCTACAAAGTCCTGCCCCATAAGAGAGCAAATTGTGTAGGGATTTGTTGGGTTCGTAAATCAAATACGATAATCATGTTGTATGTTCAAAATCATGGCATGGCTTATACGATAATCATGTTGTATGTTCAAAACATGATAAAAGAAAACTTACAGGTTTTAGAATGCGGGATTCAACACTAAGGTATCCACGCGATTTGTTTCCTCAATTGTAAGATCTAACTCCAGTGTATTTTCTATTCAAGAAAGCTAGGAAATCTTGCTTTAGGAACTGAGAAGTTATTTTCTGTAACTTTTAATTATGGGATATGTGTTGTATATATAGGAGTTCAGGATAAAACCTAAACAGATATAAAATAGAAAAACCTGGGCCCATGTTAATCTTCAGTGGACTTCACACACCCTGGTGGACGGCCAATGTTCCAATTTTGGGCCAGTAATTTCTGGCTCAATTGCTTCCATGTATTTGTCCGAGTACCCATATAATATATCCAACACATTTAATTAAATCCGAAATCCAATTCGACTTAATTAAATAATTTCTATCAATTTAATATTCCATAATTATTATAAATTAAATATCTCAATTCTCAATCGAATATTTAATACTTTCTCAATACACTCTTAGATCGAAGAAACAATCGCATATAGCGTGACCATATAGGCCTTCATATATCGACATTAATCTAATTAAGGTCCATACGAAACTCCTAGACTGCGTCGTATGACGAACTCAATATGTGAAGTACGTTTACATGAATCCAACAAACTTGACCTTTATGCGGAACCATAAATTTCTTCATTCGTGACACACTCGATTAAGCTTAGGATTTTCCAAGTGTCTATCTAAATGGCTTAATCACTTTATCTCACATTTATTAGTTGACAACTAGATCATATTCTAAATATGTCTCTTGCACTGGCCAGTGACTTTAGTCAACCTAATAACATTGAGAAGTTGAGTGCTCTCTCGAATTTCCAATCGAAGAATGAAACCTATTCTTGGCTCAACTACCACTTTGATTTACGTCCTGATGCACCCAACACAAGCCATATTTTTTCCAGAAGGAGTTTAAGCGTAGAACTTGGTCAAAGTACATCATTCTGTAAACAAGGTGCGTATTGACCTCAAGTAAAGGGTCTTTATATTCCATACGCCGATAACACTATAGACATGTATAACAAATAGTTTATCGGCAGGGTATACTAATACTTCTCCAAAGTATCTATGTGTCCATCACGAGTAACCATTACTCATAGCTGTAAGACATACTACATTCTCCAAGAATGTGATGCAGACCACATGTCGACTTATAGCATATCATCGATATCCCATTCTCGATGATCATTAGTCGAGGCTATTTTGAGAGTTACGTTCTATCATTAATATCTCACTCTATTAATGACAACATAAGTTCAAGGGATGCACATATATGAATAATTGCAAATAATCAAACAATAATTCAATAATTGCAAATGTCATAATTATTAATCTCATTAATAATACGAATGTGTTCATGTACATTTTTGTCCCTAATGTAGATTGTCTCTAGGACATACATACTTTCAATCTTCCACTTGGCTGAGAGCCAATCTCCAATGTATCTAATACCCATATTTTTTAAATGACCATTATGCTTATCTAAGCTTAATGGTTTAGTAAATGGGTCAGCTAGATTATCATCTGTGGGAATATAATCTAGATCTATTTCTTTAGATTTCACCATCTCTCTGAGTATGTGGTATTTCCTCTGTACATGCTTGTTTATGTTTGTTGATCTTGGTTCCTTAGCTTGCGCAATTGCACCAGTATTGTCACAATATATCGTTATTAGATGACTGGCACTTGGAACAACCCCTAGTTCCTTTAAGAACTCAGATATCGAGACAACTTCTTTACCAGCTTCCGATCCAGCAATGTACTCGGCTTCAGTCATCGAATTAGCAGTGGTTTCTTGCATGGAGCCTTTCCAACTTACTGCTCCACCATTGAAAATGAAGGCATATCCAGACTGTGACTTGAAGTCATCAAGATCTGTTTGGAAGCTAGTATCAGTGTACCAGTAGCAACTAGCTTCTCTTGCCCACCATAGACTAAGAATTATTCTTTTAGTTCGTCTAAGATACTTAAGAATATTCTTGACCGCTTTCCAGTGTTCTTCCCTAGGATTCTGCTGGAATTTGCAAGTCATGCTAAGTGCAAAGGCCACATCTGGCCTAGTGCAGGTCATGGCATACATGGTGAATCCTATAGCTGAAGCATATGGGATCTTCTTCATGCGCTCAAGTTTTGTAACAGTAGAAGAACTATCCTTCTTAGATAACTTGGTGCCTAGACCCATAGGAATACCTCATCTCTTAGAGTTTTCCATTGAGAAACGTCTTAGCACTTTGCCTATGTATGTAGACTGTGACAGCCCTAACAATCTATTAGATTTATCTATGTAGATCCTAATTTCAAGAATGTAGCAGTCTTCACCTAAGTCCTTCATCATGAAGGTGCTGGACAATCATTCCTTCACTAATTGCATAAGAGACTTATCGTTTCCCATTATTAATATGTCATCTACATATATGATAATGAAAATAATACTCCATTCCTTGCATTTACTATAAACGCATGGATCCTCACTTCTGAAAAAGTCAAACGATTTGATAGCTTTGTCAAAGCAAATATTCCAACTCCTTGAGGCTTGCTTAAGTCCATAAATGGACTTTTGTAGTTTACATACTGCTTTGGGTTTTGACTTGGATGTAAAACATTCAGGTTGTATCATATACACTTCCTCAATTAGATTTCCATTTAGGAAAGCGGTCTTAACATCCATCTGCCAAATCTCATAATCATAGTATGTAGTTATTGCAAGAAAAATCCGAATGGACTTAATCTTTGCAACTGGCGAAAAGGTTTCATCATAATATACCCCAGGCCTTTGATTGTAACCTTTTGCTACCAACCTAGCCTTGTAGGTTTGCACCTTACCAAATACATCAATCTTCTTCTTGAAGACCCATTTGCATCATATGGGTTTAACCCATGTTGGCAAATCAACCAAGTTCTAAACTTGATTGGCATACATTGGGTCCATTTCAGATTTCATGGTTTCTTACCATCTTTGCGAGTCAATGTCTAACATAGCCTCGCTGTAGGTTGTAGGCTCATCATCATCAGGAATATCTATCTCATTTTGACTTTCAACAAGGAGATTAAGTCTTTCAGGCTGACGATGAGTCCTAGTGGACCTACAGAGTTGGTTATTTTACATTTATGTGGTTCTGTTATTCTAATCATGAGAAGGTTCTTGTGTGTTTCCACCACTATGAGAGTTTTCAGGAATATCATCTACACGTGTTTCCTAAATGGAAAGATGTACAACCATTGTATCATCTTCCATTGGTTGTGTATGAGAATCTTGCATTTCTGCATCAATCATCACATCACTCCCACTAGCTGAAGGTTGTAATCTAAGTAACACACCTTCACCAAATACTCTCACTGAGTTCTTGTCTAGGTCATTCGACAAGGATTCAACCTCTATGTTGCTTTGTAGTTCTTGAATTTCTTCAAGTTCTATCTTATTGTAACTCTGTTCCTTATAGACATAGTCTTCCTCAAGGAAAGTTGCATTTCTGGAAACAATAACCTTATGTTCTCCAGAAATATAGAAATAGTATCCCCTCGTTTCCTTAGGATATCCCACGAAGTAACATTTATCACTTTTAGATTCCAACTTGTCAGTGAGCATCTTCTTTACATATGCATGGCAGCCCCAGACTCGTATATGTGTAATAGCATGCTTTTTGCCATGTCATATCTCATATGGCGTTTTCTCTACTGACTTTGAAGGAACTCTATTCATAATATAGATTGAGTTTTGTAAAGCATAGCCCCAAAGGTATGTTGGAGCTGAAAAACTCATCATGGATCTGACCATATACAATAAGGTTCGATTTCTCCTTTCAGCAACACCATTCATTTATGGTGTTCCAGGAGGTGTCCATTCTTATTGGACTCCATGAAGTTTCAAGTAATCTAGAAATTCTCTACTTAGGTATTCACCTCATCGATCTGATCGAAGAGTCTTGATACTCTTTTCAAGTTGTTTCTCTACTTCTAACTTATACTCCTTGAATTTCTCAAAGGCTTCGGACTTTTTCTTCATAAGATACACATGTCCAAACCTTGTGAAATCGTCTGTAAAAGCTATGAAGTAAGGAAAACCTCCCTTAGCTTGAGTGGAAAACGGCTAACATACATCTGTATAGACCAACTCAAATGCCTCTTTGGCTCGCACACCTTTCCCAGAAAGTGATTTATTGGTCATCTTTCCTCTCAATCAAGATTCACATTCTCCATAGGACTCCAAGTCAAATGGTTCCAGGTAGTCTAACTTTCTCAATCTTTCTATCCTTGATTCATTGATATAACCAAGTCTACAGTGCCATAAGTAGGTGGAACTTCTTGGATTACTTATTTTAGCTCGTTTGTTTTGCACATTGAGAATTTCATAATTATAATTGAGAATATATAAACCATTCACAAGCGGAGCATTTCCACAAACAATACCATTAAAAGATAGTATATAACTTCCATTAGCAATATATGAGGAAAAACCCGCAATGTCTAATATTGGAATGGAAATAATATTTCTCGTAATCACGGGAACAAAATAACAATTATTAAGTTCTAATGTAAAATCCGAAGGTAAATCTAATCTATAAGTTCCCACACACTCAGCATCAACTCGTGCTCCATTTCCAACGCGTAGGTCCACCTCTCATGGTCTAACCTTTCTGTTGTCCATTAGCCACTGCACATTATTACAAATGTGTGAGCCACAGGCTGTATCCAATACCCAGCAGTGAGAGTTACTTATAGACATATTAATCTCAATGACAAACATACATTGTCCAGCAGGTCTAGAAGCACCTAGTGCCTTGTCTCCTCTTGGAGAGGTACAATCTTTCTTCCAATGCCCCTTCTGCTTGCAATTGAGACATACGTCCCTGACCAACCTAGACTTCTTCTAAACACCTCATTTAGGTTTCAAGACTATGGGTTTGACACCAGCCTTACCCTTATTCTTCTTGTTCTTACCTTTAGGTTTGAACCTAGTAGATGAGCCCACCATGAGCACATTCTTTCCTTTTGAAGTAGACAATTCATAATTCTTTAGCATATTATCAAGTTCTGGAAGATTCACATTGGTTCCATTCATGTTGAAGTTCACAATGAAATTCTCAAACGAACTAGGAAGCGAATTCAAAATCAGTTTAACAGACACATTCTGGGGCAGCTTCGTTCCAATCGAAGCCAACCTTTCTATCAACCCAATCATTTTCAAAACATGACCAAACACTTGGCCCCCATCATTCAGCATGCATTTGAAGAGGTCTCTCAACAACTCATACTCCATAGTCTGAGACTGTGAATCATAAAGACTCCTCAATTGTTATAGCATCTCATAGAGGCCTATGTTCTCATGCTGCCTCTGTAACTCTACAGTCATGGAGGACAACATGACACACTGTGCCGAGGTAACATCATCCAAATGCTTTTGATAAGCAACCTTGTCAAACAAAACATACTCAACAAACTCTTCATCATGAACTTTTGGAACAGATGTGTCTAACACATACTCAATTTTCTCTTGTCTTAGTACCAAAGGCAAATTACGCAACCAGTCCGGATAATTATCTCTAGTCAACTTATTAGTCTCAACTAAGCATTTCAATGACAAATTCAACATTTTAAATAATATGAAGAAATAGATAGACTGAAATTAAATCAAATATAATTTCTAATTAACTCTAATCGTTAACTAATTATCATGGCCTTTAGTTTAATTAACTCCCATTATTTTAACATATTCTACGACCCCATGGAAGAATACAGACTCATATCAAATATGATCATAATGGGCCAATATCCAACTTCATACTGTCTCCGCATTTGCTAGGGCTGATAACTTCAACAGTACAACCTGGTAGGTCTCCAAACCAATTACAAATAATTTGCAACTCTTGGTTTGATCGACTGTTCTAAACAATCGATCTGCGCCCTTAGATTATTCTGACGCTAGGGCGTCAAGACATAACTAAGTAAGTCAACCCCGTTACGCAATTACAATCGTGCATCTAAGCAAGCTTGGCCTTGTAGAGTAAACGCTAGGGCGTAAATACTCACAAAGGTTTCTCACTCGCTATTGCAAACACATGCATCTATGAAGAGTCTGAGTCCTCGTAGACTTAGAGCAAACATTAGGGTGTAAATACTCTTATAGCCGAAAAGGATTTTGCACTCATTCAATTATAACGGACGACGCGTGGATTCCAATCAGACTTATATTAAATTGGGGAATATTTTAATCGGGGTTTTATCAAGATCCTTATTACACGTGCTAGATCAAATAGAGCACATATTGGGCGCCACCTACCCAAACATAATTTAATGCGGTCCGACAAATACTGGGCATCGCCTACCCAGACATGCATAATGCGGTCAAACAAATACTGGGCATCGCCTACCCAGACATGCATAATGCGGTCTAACAAATACTGGGCGCCGCCTACCCAGACATATATAATGCGGACTTTATACTAATTATTTAAATGACAATCAATTAACAATTATAAGAAACAATTAATTTATGCGCACATTATCAAATAATATGCTAAATAACAATAATCGTGGGTTAATTATTTTTTTCAACTTAGAAAATATTTAAATTCCAAATTTAAAACTCAATTTTCAAATTTTCGGAATTTTCTACTCATCCAAACAGTCCCGTAATAATTCAGAAATAAAAATTTAATTTTCAGGAGTTTTCTGCAATTTTCAAAATCTTAAAATAATTACAGATTCGCCTAGGGACCAAATCTGCTTTTTTGAAATTGACAGATTCACCCGGGACTGAATCTGCTTTTCTGAAATCTACAGATTTGCCCCAAGGACCAAATCTGCTGATTTTAAAACCTTTTAAATTTCTAGAGAATTTTCAGGGACCAAATTGCAATTTCAGAAACTTCTAAAATTTTCAGATTTGTCCCAAGGGCTAAATTTCAATTTCAGAAACCCTAATTTAATTTCAAATAGGTCCTTGAACTATTTCATAATCAATACCACCGGTCGACGGCTCACGTCGGGCCGAACACACCGGTGGTTTCAATTCTCTATTTGGTGGTCCACGACGGCCAAAAATTGAGCCGCCACCGGCTGTTTTCAAAACAATCGGTGGTGGCCCCTTTCCGATGGCTTTCGCCGTGTAACACCACTACCGTTCGATTCCTCTCATCGAGACAATCACGGTGGTGGTATTACTTCACCATTTCAACGCCCGAGGCGGCCGAAAATAGGCCCGCCGTCTGTGGCCTTTTCGACGTCTACGCCGCATCCCGTCACCTCTCAACACCTTTATCGACCATCTTATAAAGTGAATTTCTCAATAATAGTGGAGACGGTGGTAGAACAACGTCGAATCGCCGGAAAAATCCGCCGGAACAATGGTAGTCGTCGGCCACTATTCCAGTTTCTTCCATTTTATTTTATTTTTCAAAAATTAATTTAATAAATTGAAACAATTAATTTTCCCATAAAATCGTTACTATGAATTATAGTATAATCATTTAAACTAGTTTGGGCTCTGATACCACTGTAGGGATTTGTTGGTTTCGTAAATCAAATAGTAAGCACGTCAGAAGTTTAAAATTTCTTACCCAACAACAATCCTGGCATGGCTTATACGATAATCATATTGTATATTCAAAACATGATAAAAGAAAACTTACAGGTTTTCGTATGCGTGATTCAACACTAAGGTATCCACGCGATTTGTTTCCTCAATTGCAAGATCTAACTCCAATGTATTTCCTATTCAAGAAAGCTAGGAAATCTTGCTTTAGGAACTGAGAAGTTATTTTCTGTAACTTTATAATTATGGGGTATGTGTTGTATATTTAGGAGTTCATGACAAAACCTAAACAGATATAAAACAGGAAAACCTGGGCCCAGCTGGTCCACTTCACACACCCCAGTGGACGGCCAAGGTTCCAATTTTGGGCCAGTAATTTTCGGCCCAATTGCTTCCATGTATTTGTCCGAGTACCCATATAATATACCCAACATATTTAATTAAATCCGAAATCCAATTCGACTTAATTAAATAATTTATATCAAATAGAAATATTCCATAATTATTATAAATTAAATATCTCGATTCTCAATCGAATATTTAATACTTTCTCAATACACTCTTAGATCGAAGAAACAATTGCATATAGTGTGACCCTATAGGCCTTCATATATCGACATTAATCTAATTAAGGTCCATACGAAACTCCTAGACTGCGTCGTATGACGAACTCAATATGTGAAGTACGTTTACATGAATCCAGCAAACTTGACCTTTATGCGGAACCATAAATTCCTTTTATTCGCGACACACTCGATTAAGCTTAGGATTTGCCAAGTGTCTATCAAAATGGCTTAATCACTTTATCTCACATTTATTAGTTGACAACTAGGCCATATTCTAAATATGTCTCTTGCACTGACCAGTGACTTTAGTCAACCTAATAACATTGAGAAGTTGAGTGCTCTCTCGAATTTTCAATCGAAGAATGAATCTTATTCGTGGCTCAACTACCACTTTGATTTACATCCTGATGCACCCAACACAAGCCATATCTTTTCCAGAAGGAGTTTAAGCTTAGAACTTGTCAAAGTACATCATTCTGTAAACAAGGTGCGTATTGACCTCAAGTCAATGGATCTTTATATTCGACATGCCGATAACACTATAGACATGTATAACAAATAGTTTATCGGCAGGGTATACCAATACTTCTCCAAAGTATCTATGTGTCCATCACGAGTAACCATTACTCGTAGCTGTGAGAAATACTACATTCTCCAAGAATGTGATGCAGACCACATGTCGACTTATAGCATATCATCGATATCTCATTCTCGATGATCATTAGTCGAGGCTATTTTGAGAGTTACGTTCTATCATTAATATCTCACTCTATTAATGACAACGTAAGTTCAAGGGATGCACATATATGAATAATTGCAAACAATAATTCAATAATTGCAAATGTCATAATTATTAATCTCATTAATAATACGAAAGTGTTCAAGTATATTTTTGTCTCTAATGTAGATTGTCTCTAGGATATACATACTTTCAAATTGCTTCCACAAGGGTTCGAACCCACGCTGCAAGCCTTCAGCTGGATTTTAAGTTCTCATCCTTTGCCATCCAGCTATGCCCGAGGGACTTGAGACATTCTTTTTCACCTGCCAGGACGAGGGTATGTTCTCCTTAATAGTAGAAGTTGAATCAGTAAATCAACTTTTAAGAACAAGAAAATTGTGTTTATCAAACTATATGTTCCTCAGGTTAATCCATTTGTCCCTCGTACTCCTTTTTTGCCTCATCTATTATGTACACAATGACATCAGATCCAGCACTCTCTCATAAAAAATAATTAAGAAATCTATTTAAATATATTAATTGAGTTCTTCTATGTTCTTTTTTTGAAATTTAACATCCGAACATACGAAATTTATAAAATTGATTAAATATAAAATGTTATTCTATAAATTGATAAAAGGTTTTTCAAATAAGTTAACCAGATACAAATTGTTACTCTTAATGTACTTCTCCTGTAATTGAAACTGACGTCAGATTTTATTTTTTAAATTACAAGATGGTAAAATCAAATTTGTAAGACGTTTATAACAAATCTTGATACTTATAATTCTATATCATTTTGATTTTTGCAAAAAAGAATTTTAAATTTCTGATAACAAATCGTATCACTTTATTATCATGAATATTTACATACATATCGTAGAGGAAAGGCCAAACAGAGCAAAGCAGAGCGGGGCCAGTGTAAATCCCTTTAACAGTTAGGTTGGTCGCTACCCATCCCATTCTCTCTATTATTAGTATTATACTCTCTTCGATGATTGGAATCCCTTTCTTCTTTCTTCCACTCTTAACGTCTATCTATATTTGCATGTCAGTTGTCACTATTCATACTTTGTAGACCATGCACATCCTCAATTGCGTATCTATACCATTTTTTTGGCTCTTGAGATTCTTCCTTAGCATTTGAATAGCCCCACTAAATCTTTTATACGTCTCCTTTCATTGAACAGATGAAGAACCAACCTTTAGCATAGAGTTTTCATTTTGTTAAGTAATTGGAACATTCTTTGCTAATTTTGCAGGAATTAAGGAGCAAAGCAGCTGAGTATTGTACTTGCAATTTTCATGCTTTTGGATTGCAAAAGAATTAAATATTTAGAGGATCAAAGATGGGAGGAGGAGAGTCTTTACTGGAGACCATTAAGATTGCAGTTATACCCATAGCAAAAGTATTTACCATATGTTTTATGGGATTTCTCATGGCCTCCAACTATGTTAATATCCTCCCAACAAATGGAAGGAAGCTTTTAAATGGGGTTAGTACTTCTTCTTTTTTTTAATTTCAATAGTGTGTACTAGACACAGATGGCTTCAATTTAGTACATAGTATCATGCATGTTAACGTTGTCATCGCCACCATATCTGGTTCTATTATAGGTTTTATTGTTGTCACTATTACACGCCCACGATACCCTTATTTCAAGTTTACCAATATTCAGATTGGAATTGGTAAGTTCTCCATCCATCTACAGCAGTTCCCTTGTTACTGTCACTCCTATTTTTTCTGAATTTGTGGTTTTGGTGCTAACTGCACATACTTGAATGGTTGCCTGAAGTTGCTAGGCGAAGTAAAGTTTAAGTGTCTACAGGACTTTCACAATATTTTTTTCCTTTTATATGGAATGCTTAAAACCTAATAGAACTCGATTATCGTCTTTAAAATAATCATCTTTCATGTTACAATATGCATGAAAATTCACATTTAAGCTTGCAAATAATTAGTCATTCTATTAATTGTGTGCGTTGGCGTCTAAAATTCATTGCATGATTAGCTAGATGGATTATGAACTCTTAAACTTCTTATGCAGGGAATATTGGAAATGTACCACTAGTCCTGATTGCTGCATTATGTCGAGATAAATCAAATCCTTTTGGTGATTATGAGATATGTTCTCGAGACGGAAATGCATACATCTCATTTGGCCGGTGGGTACGCAATAATTATGCTTTGGGGTGTTTTCCATCCATTTAGATTAATGTAGTTAGATCACACGTTGTGGGATTTCACTGGGTATGTTGTTGATGTTGTTAGATTAACGTAGTTGTATATTGGATGTATTTTTTCTTTCTTGACACTTGAGTGTTTCTACTACTGCTTATTATGCATTTCCTTCATTATGAACTGCACATCATAGAGATATGCATAAATATGGGAAGCAATGTCGTGTCTTACTGAAATACGGTTTAAGTGGATATCTCAATTTCCAAAAAGATGTGAAAGCATCAAGGACAAGGCAAAAACTATCACTATTTTCCCGATACGTTATTAGCTAAATTCAATTAAAGGCATCATAGTGAACAAGTTTGGTTCTTGTGGAGATGTACATTATAAATGCAATTAGCCAACAACAAATTGCAGAAATGTGAGGTAAGATTGCGTACAATAGACCATTGTGGTCCGAACCTTCCCCGAACTTAGTGCACCGGGCTGGCTTTTTTTAGCCAACTACAAATTTTATTCGTTCATTTTTTAATTTTGGAATCACCTTCAATGCTAAAACTTTTGAATTTACTTATTTGGCCTTCCATCCTCACTGAACCAGAGTGTGGAAGTCTCATGTTCATTTGAGAGTGGATAGTGACTGCCTATGGGTATTGACAAACCCCAAACCTTCCCCTCGAAAGGTAGAATTCCTGGATTTTCAAGATAAATTATTTTGTAGGAGATATGATGCAGTACTTTATGTCAGACATAGATCTTGAAAGTTAATGACTACCGGTTGGTTCTACTAGCTTTTTTGAAGTACACAAATTTCTTTTGCAAAGTTGACACTGATTCATGATATTATATGTGCCTAGGTTGGTGCAATTGTCCTCTACACCTATGTATTTCATATGCTCGCACCTCCTCCTGAAGATACCTTTGATGTTGGAGATGGAAATCATCACATCAGGAGTCCTAGCCATCCAACGGGTAGTTCTGCAGAGCAAGTTCCATTACTTACAGCAGAGGCAGCATCAGCTGGCCCTAGTGTTTCAAAGAAAGCAATGGTGAGTTTTCCTTTTGCCATATGTAGATAAATTGTCCCTTTGCCAATTGTATCAGTGTTAATAAAAAATAGAAAACTATTGCCCTTATATAATAGAACAACCTCTGTGGGTGAGCTTGCCGCTGGTTTAGAACACCTTATTTGCTTCCCCTTCCCCTTCCCCTTCCCCTTATCAGTCTCACTATTATCGTATTCCTATTTTACTACTGCTGCTGTTCCTTTTTACTGTGGTTATCTCTAAAACACAAAATTTTGTTGTCAGTACTTTACTCTTCTTCAGTTTTTTGTTTTCAACATAGCTTTTCACTCTTAATCTTTTCAAACCTGTTTTGAAAATGCTTTTCTTGAGCCGAGGGTCTTATCGGAAACAACCCGGTAAGATCTGTGTACACCCCACCCTCCCCAGACCCCATTTGTGGGATCACACTGGGTACATTGTTGTTGTATAATAGGAGAACAACTTTAGAAATTTAGTAATCAGTTTGCAAAGCTTGCTGTAGCCACTGAGCCGACTGATGTCTCTGGCGATATTTCTAGGTTATTCTGGCAACATGTATTGTTCTTTGTAAACAGAAAACACTGTTTGTTATGGAGCCGGAGTGAAAATGGCACTCAAGCTTCTCCTGATGTCAAAGGCTCCTTTTCTCTTCAGAAGACTTACTTCAGATAAAGATTAACTGCAAACCGTTTCATGGTTAGGTACATCTGGCTTTGTTGTTTCAAGTGAATTAGGGTTTTGAAAATCTAGCATAATCACATTTAGGTGAATTAGGACTCCAATCCATAGCTAGATATCTACGAGTTGTGGTTAGTGCAACCAATTCACATTTAGATGCATCTGGATTTGCAGTATTTGAAAAATCTAGACCATTTACTTTTTGGGTGATTAGGACTTCAAATCCATAGGTAGATATCTAAGAGTCTTGTTTACTACATCTCTAATTTTTACTTAGGTGTTTTTGGATGAATCAAATTAATTTGTTATTATTTTAAAAATAATATTGTGGATTTCAAATCCTTTACATAGTGGATTGGATGGTAAACTCCAACCTTCACTTGTTTGCACCTTGAGGCATTGGCCTTTTGCTTTAGTCAGTAAGATGAAAACATTCATGGTGTCTCTTTGTTGCTTGTAGTAGTTGAATATGGTTGATAGACTACTAGATGCTGCCTTAGGTTATTCTCTATGTTTTATGCCAACGTAGTGATGAAGGATAATTGGTCTTTCTGTTCTTTGGATCCTGGATACTGATAATGCAATGTGATACTAATCTTTTATTTGGTTTTCAGCGATCCTCTTTTGATTTTATTGTACTGATACTGGCGGTTTCGTTGCTCATCTCTCTCTTTTCTCTTTTCAGATCAAAGATTTCTTTAAATTTCTCTATGAGAAACTGAAACTCAAGCAAATCATTCAACCTGCCATTATAGCTTCTGTAAGTTCAATATGTTGGAATGGACAGACATGAAGATTTCTCTTTTTTCCATTGGCTTCATTTTGGTGCGCCATAATGAATATTCACAAGCTATCATAAAAATTAATTTCTGGTGGAGAATGCTTATCCTTATCTCCATAATGAAATCTTCTATATGTTGTTGTTGTTGTGGGTTGTTGTATATCTAACAGTTGATAGACCAGTGTTAGGAGCTTTGTGGGAAATGAGGAAGCTAAATTGTGTTGTTTACCATTTGATTAATTCGAGCATTTTTAATGGCATCTAAAATGTTTATCATTTCGACAGATCATTGCCATTATTATAGGATTTGTGCCAATGCTAAGGCGACTGGTATTTACTTCTGATGCTCCACTTTACTTCTTCACTGACAGCTGTTTGATACTTGGGAAAGTTTGATTTCATTGCATAATTCTTTTCATGAAACAACTTGATAAGCTTGGCTTCCTTCCCCCTGGTGATAAAATGTTCAGATTTGTTCTACTTCTTCAGCATACAATGCCCACATCTGTACTTTCTGGTACGAATACTGTTTTCATTATAATGAGACCTGTGGTGACAAGTAAAATTCCCACCAGATTTAAGATATTTAGAGCTTTTAGCCCTTGTGTGCATTTGAATGCTGAGATTGATTATTTTTCTGGTCTGGTAGGTGCTGTTGCCAACTTGAGAGGATGTGGGAAGGAGGCAGCTTCTATCTTGTTTTGGGTTCATATCTTTGCTGTCTTCTCTATGGCTGGATGGATCACTCTCTATCTTAACATACTCTTGTGAGTCGGATTCAGTGGTGTTGCAACACAAGCGAAGGAAGGATCTTGATGGAGAAATTTTATTCTTCTTCCAAGATTGTGCCACCCTGTCCAAAGTTGCTGCTCTTTGCTCATTTTACCCATCATTGTTAATAGTTATAAAAAGATGTAATTCATTATGTACTACAGCTATAAATAATTATTGATATTGAAGAATTGATCCGTATTCGTTGTCTGCTACTTCACATACTAAAATCAACTCATGACCCAGAAATATCATAGCAAGCAAGGCAAAAGCTTGATTTTAAATGGGAAGGTCTCTAGCATTTTTAACCAGTATATAATAGCTCTGAGTTAGTCGTACCACTGGATGTGGAACCTTCAGAATTTACCCAAATTTTGGTTGGGGAATATTAATGAAAATGTTAAAAGCAAATCAACTAGTACATACACATTAACATGTCAACCGAGGTCACCTAAGCTGCCCTGATGTATTCAAGAGCAGAGTGAGCTTCATCATTAATCGATGAGATAGTTTGGAAAATCTAAATACAAACAAGTGCATTCACACCATAGGACCTAAATGGTGCCTCAAATAGGTCTCGTTACCGATTTTGTGAAGCTTTACCAATCTGATGATCAGACACATGTTAAAAATTAAAATAGACAAATAAGAAGTTAAAACAGAGACCACCATCTCCTGCCTCGGTTATTAACCTGCTGAGAGGGCAAATATTGATTTGTGCCTCGCCCTCGTGAACAGAAAATGGGGAGACTAAGGCTCTTCTCCATCAATGGGTTTCCTAACCATAACATCAGAACAACTCCCACAACACCAACAACAGGAGCAGCAGCTGCAAAAAGCCATCTTCTTCTTGCACCCTCACTACCAGATTGTTCATTGACAGCCTCATTATAGATCACTTCCCCTGATTCTGTTATACCGTGACCAAATTCATCATTTTCACCGTCAGTGCTATACAAAGATCCATCTTCATTTATTTCATGCTGTGGAGTTCGATGTATCACCAAATTACTACTGGCCCTCTGCTTTCTGTACTCATAATCCAGGTCATCAGTTGGAAGTTCATAGCGGCAGAGGGGGCATGAGTTTCTTAACGCTAGCCAAGGCAAAATACAGGAGGGGTGATACAAATGAGAACAAGGAAGTCGGTTTACAACCGTGCCAACAAAAAGAGAATCCTTGCAGATTGCACAAGACAAACTGTCAAGCTGTTCGTGGTCTACTTTAACAACCAAACGCGGCAGATTATTTAAGACAGACACAGCTGCAGGTGGTGCTCGTCTTCTTAAACCATCTGTTTCAGCGAGATGCTCTAGTAACTCCTCGAAAGTTCTAGCATCAAGATAGTCACTGGCATCAGTCCGTTGTTCCAACTCCTGAGAGTTGGTTGACATGTCAGTAAAATGTCTTTGACTGCCGTCGGGAATTCTGAAACGAACTGTACCCTGAAATTCAGGAGCATGAAACTGTCCGTGCCAATTTCCAGTGCGACTGCTTTCATTTAGGTGTAATGATCTTTGAAGTTGAGCTCTAGCACCCAGAGAGTGTACTGCATCAGTATCAACCTCCTCCCATTCATTGTCATCTTCATCTTCTTCCTCATTATCAGAGTTCCAGTGATACATACCGGCATGCATCGGGTCAATATCCGTATCAGTTTCAAAGTCACTTTCTTCATCTGAGTGAGCAGAATGGTCATTATCAAGGTAACTATTACCATCAACAGAAGCATCAGAGTTACCTCCATAAGCACTATAAGAAATGGACTCAAATTCACCATTAAAGTTCCTATACCCATTGAATGTGACGTTTGATTCAGTCTCCCCAAAGAGAGAATCAACACCATCACTTTCAGTGTCAGAATGAACCCTCCTCCACCTCCTAGACCCACTTGGAGTGGTCCGGGAACTGGTACGCTGCACTGACCTTAAGCCAGCATCTCCTTCTATTGATTGATTATCATGCTCTAGACCATTGGCTGGGTTTTGCCTTGCCAGATTAATCATTTGTGAGAAGTGTTGAGAAAAGAGATTCTCAATTGACTCAGAACTGCTGTACAACCTTCTTCTTGACACAGGTGTCCCCCTTTGATAATCTCGCATGGGTGTCCCAAGATCCTCAAGGAGTAAGAATTTACAATCACCACATATATTTATTGCTTCAAACTCACCAGCCTCGTTATCTAATATCAACAATCTATGACATAAAGCACATGAAGGAGCAACTCCAGTTTGGCCAAGAGCCAAAATGTTACTCATGTTGCCATGCACAGAAGAATCAGACAGTTCTTGTGAAACAGAATCTGAGTTTGCATCCATCTGCATACACGACAGAGAGTGCAAGATGAAGTCAATGAAACAGATGAATATTCAGCAACTAAAACATGCACAAAACTAATGATTCAGATAAGGGAAAGAACAGAAAGTACAAGAGGGAAGAGGAGCCACATTCAAATGAGTTAAGACATGATGAAGTATCTTGTGCTGATTGAGAAATTGATTTCAAAAGTACAAAACACTCGACAGCAATGAGGAACTTGGCTGGCTAATTTACAACCCCTGTTCTTTACTGAGCTACAATGATATTTACCTCCCATCATTGCTCAAAAAACAGAAGAGAGTGGATGATGCATACATTTTGATGGCTACTCCTTAGATTAACCCAGAATGAACTTGAGACAATTCTACAACTAAAGAACAAAAAACAACAAGCATTTGAATTGAAAAAGCTGGAGATGCATCATCCACGTCACATTGGGGGATCATGATCTGATACATAATCTGAGTGCATTGGGAAGTTGAAAGTTGAGGATGGAGGCTACATCTATTGTCACTGAAATGTTGCATAGGTTTTTCTTTCCAGTGGCTAAATAGATGCTAAATTTGAGAACCTTTACATCGTGATTCAGTGGTTTTCAATCAGTTCGACTGGTTTTGGAAAGGGCTGACTTCTTTTTAAAGCAGATATCCTTCTTCCTCTAAATGATTTCTCCTTCTTGAAGTACCCTTCAGTCTTTGCAATACAAAAACATTTGTTTTATTAGAGTATCACCTTATGCTCTAGCCTAGGCACTAGGAATTTGAAGTTGCATAGCAAAGCTCTTAAACTAAAGTAGCTATGGAGGTATTCACAAGAACCTGCCTCCTATTGGAGTGGTATAATCAAAGCTAAATATGGGGAAGATAGTAGCTGGATGACTAACGCTGTTCTCACTCCTTATGGAGTCAGTCTTCGGAGATCTATAAGAGCACTTTGGCCTCTTTTGTGGAATCACACATCCAGTAAGGTGAACAATGGGCACAAGACATCATTCTGGGAAGACAATTGGATGGGTAATGGGAGCTTGAAAGACATCTATCCTAGTATTCATGTACTGTCTATGCAACAACAGATGACAGTAGCAGATGCATGGTCTCCACAGGGATGGAATATTCAGTTAAGAAGGAACTTAAATGACTGGGAAGTGGACACCTTGACTGCTTTCTACAAACTGTTGGAAGAGTTTAAAGGGATAAAGGAGGGTGCAGACTGCTTATGTTGGAAAGAAGACAGTAGGGGACTCTTCAAGGTCCACTCAGCTTACAAATTGTTGAACCAGGACAATCATCAGATAGTCCAATGGCCCTGGAAACACATTTGGAAAGTAACGATACCTTTCAAAGTCTCTTGCTTCACTTGGCTTCTAGCACATGAATCTGTTTTGACCCAAGAGAAGCTTAGGAGGAAAGGGTTCTCCCTTTGCTCAAGAAGCTATCTTTGTGGTGAAGAAGTAGAGACAGTCAGCCATCTGTTTTTACATTGTAAGATAACAGATCAATTATGGAAGATTTTTATCAGTCTCAGAGGCATAGCTTGGATAATGCCTAGGAAGATTTACTGAAGTTGTTTTTGGTTGGAAGGAGGCTGGAGAAGGAGTTATAGACAAGGATAGATGGAGGATTGTCTCAGCTTGTATATGGTGGACAATTTGGAATGAGAAGAATTCCATATGTTTTGAAGACACTTGCAATTCAGTACAGAAGATCAAATTGAATTGCATTAGACCTTTTTTTTGGTGTAAACAAAGTTATATAGAAGACACTGACTCAATCATAGATACCCTAGGTTTTGATCAGTTGTTTCTTCCCTTTTGCCCGTAAATATGGTTTCTGCACAACCTATGTGTTGTTCTGGTTGATAAATACAAATGTTACTTTATCAAAGAAAAAAAGAGTATCACCTTATGCTCTTCTTCTATGCTGTCGTATATGATAATAATTGTCCAAGTTCTGCTAGTATATGACCATGTAGTAACATTATACAAGTTTATCAAATTACAGCTCTTATCTACCACATCTACCATGGGAAGGGAAGCCGTTTAAGCTTGCAATCTTCTTATTTTGTTTATAGATAACCATTCACCATGGAAACATTAATCGTGAGAAAAAGTTTTCTTTCAAAATAAGGGGAAGAAGGCTAGTCCTAAAAAAGAATCATAGCTGCTTCACAGATTAAGAATCATCAGAATTAACCTCTCAGTTGGTGCTCATTCAAGTTTCCTCATTTGTCACAATATTTACCATGAAAGTTCCAATATAATGGCAAAGTGATGGTTTAATATTTCATTTCGAAGCATTGATTAAATAGCCATAATTTTGATATTGTAAAATATCACTGTTCATCTAATATAAATCTTGAGATAAAAGAGACCATCATTCCCTAAATAAAAAGGATGGAAGACAAAAGACGGAAAGATAACAATTAAGCTGTTTATATTTCCAAATTACATTAATCATCAATTCACAGCGAATTTAAATAAATAGGAACAGAAGGCACATTTAGGAAAATACACACCACCAAGATTACCGATCGTCAAAGCTTTCAATAAAGGATCTCCTAAAACACGCACAAACAACTGAGAAAATTAACTTGACAAATATAATCAGAAGGATATCAGAATTGAAGAAAACGAGAAAGAAATTAGGGCTTACCTATATTGAACATGGAAAATGAAAGTGGAGAGCATTAAGAAGAAGAAAAGGCGTGAGATATGGGAAAATGGGATGTGGGGGGCGAAAGAAGAATCAAGTGAACAAAGTTGAGAGCGTAGAAAATGGGGGAGCTTGGGAAGAAGAGGTCAATTGGTCTCATAAAGTGATAAAGTGATGATGAGGGCTTTGCCCATTACCCCCTACCCACCCCACCCACCAAATACTAATAAATAAAACACTTTCCTACTTGTTGGAAAATACCCGTGGGAGAGCAAAGATAAAGAAGCTTTTATCCTTTGTGGGGCCCAGCTCCTAATCCACATCACAACATTTGTTTCCTATCTGGGCCTGATAAAAGTATGAACACAGAGAATTAATTAAAATTGACACCATTTTTCACTTGCACATTAAATAGGTTGTGTATCGATTAAATACTTACACATACAGGGTAAGGTCCAATAGCGTGTTTATGATTAAAATGTATATTTAGTTTGTGTCTGGGGAGTCCCGACTGAGTTCCCGGGATTAAATCTATGAATTGAGGTGTTAGAGAGTTTGGCTTACGTTGTTATCTGATGTCATCGCATTTACGATCACTTGTTCACATCTGTGAGGCCCGCAGTTGCGAGGTCTGGTCTGCATTTGCAAAGTGGGCTGGGGTATGGGTTTCTCACATTTTCCAAGGGTTGTAAAGTGGGTTGGTATTACACTCCATATGTTTGATGTCAATTGCATCGCGAGTTAACTAACGTAACTCAGAGAGTTTAATATCCCTCTAAAAGATTAAGAGTGGTTTATTGAAGTGTTAAGTAAAGTTTCGTAAGTATTCGGGGTTAATCGAATCGAAGAAAACACTTTTCGACGAAGTTCGCCGAAGGAAAGTGGATTGTAATAGCCCGTATTCGGAGTAAGATTAGGAGTATTTGATATGCTAAGAAGGTCATGTTATGAGATATTTTGAATCATATAATAGTCGTATGTTAAGTTTTGAGGTCTAGTAAGTTGTAAAATAAAAGTCGACAAAGAAGTTCACTGAAATTTGGGTCAGATGTCACAATGATTTTCTCCCAATATACTTGGAGTTACAGGGTGATTTACCTACCAAATTGAAGAACTATGAGTCTAGTTTCCAACGCATTAAACGGTTTGTCGATACGACATCAGAGTAGATAGATATTCGCGTTTTTGTTAGACTGCGCAAATAGTCGGCCAGCCAGCCAAGGGAGCTCATCAAGCGAGCTCCATAGCGAGGTGGTAGCTCTATTTGGGCTTCGCTCAGTGAGCCAGTGTGCCAAGTGAGGCAGTGCCACCACCCCAACTTAATATTTAAGCTTCTCCTTCGACCTTGAGCCTCATTTTCTCCCCCTTTCACACCCAAAACACCTTCCAACCCTCCCAAGATGATCCCCCTTTATCCAAGACCAAAACTCAACGTAAGTTACGTAAATCTAACGACGATAAGACCATAGCGCTAGTAGAAGCTTGTTTCTCCCGATGTGGTTGGAGTTGCACGTTGCGTCGAAGTAAAGTAAGGTTCTTACAAGAGTTGTAGCTACTTCTTGAGGTAAGGTTAAGATTATTTTCTGCTTTTTTAAGATTAATTATGTCGTGGTTAGTCGATTAGAAGATAAATTTGGGAGATTTAGGTTGGGGAATCATAGTTGAAGTATTGTAACTTCTTGGGCTATTTTTTATAGTTCTTGGGCTATCTTGAGGTAGTGAACTATGGAATGAAGTCTAGTATGTTATGGATGATGTGTTAAAGGTGTTGTGAAGGAATGCGAAGATATAGTGAAGTGTTAGTGATGTTATGAGATTAGCTTGCCGCTCGATGTAGCGTAATCTAGCTTTCCTTTAGTTAACAATGGTTCTATTGTCGTTTTGTCATATGTTGAAGTGTTATACATCCCGAGTACGTTGCGGATTTTGTCGGTTTGACAACGAGGGGTATGTTAAGGCTAATCCCTCCTTCTTTTGGCATGTTTCAAGTACCATGAAACAACAACGACAACAAACCCAGTGAAATCCCACAATGTGGGATCTTGGGAGAGTAGAGTGTACACAGACCTTACCTCTACTTTGGTAGGTAGAGCGGGTGTTTCCGAAAGACCCTCAAGTACCATGAAACGTTAACGTATTATATCTCATAGATGGTTCTACTCTTAGTAAGTTAAGAATGTCCATGTTATTCATTCCTATGAAATGTATTTTAAAGCATGACTTAATATGTTCTTAAGTCCCTAGTGAGGCACATACTAAAGATGTTAATGTTTATAACGTAATCCAAAAGTGAACGACTATAGGTCACTCCGAAGGATGTTCTAATGATCATAAGAGGCTTTTCATGCATTGTAGGCATATATGTATGTCACACACCCCAACCTCGGAGAGGAGGGCACTAGACATCCTAATGTTCGAGCATACCAATCATAGTATCTGAACCACACATAGCAAGACTTGGGCCGATAAGGCCTCTAATTAACAACAACATGATAAGATGCAACAATGTCATGCATGCAGAAGAAGCCCCCCCCCCCCTATATATATATATATTGACACATAATTTTTACCCTTCAATAATCTTATTAAATTATTCAGGATTCCTAAGTCACAAACAGAGCAAAATATACCTTTTACAAGGTGAAAATGATTTTATAAAATTATTCCGAGATTATTTTGTCATTATATTTGATAAAATATCATCTAGTGTATTTATTGTATATCATGTCTTATTTTCACATCATTTTGACAATTAATTGCAATTTCAGCACTTTTTAAAGGTAATTATGAAATTAATCATCGTGAAATTCTCAATTTAAAGAAATTAATATGTTTACTCCGTCAAAATTGAGAAATTGTCTAATTAAATATGATAATAGAATTACATCTCAATTTTAAAGCATGTTTCTAAATGTAAATGATATTTTTGCATGATTTTAATATTTTAATGTCTGGTTAGTGTCAAATTTGGGCTTAAAATAAAGTTCTTGACCTAATTAGGTTATATTTGAAATTATTTGGTCATTTTTAATTTTATAAATGGCTACATTTACAAAATGTGGTGATTAGCGTGTAAAGCTCATTTTAAAATACATTGAGCCTCCATGTTCTTTTAATTTCGGCCGAGCCCAGGCCAAATGACCCAGACCCGGCCCAAACCTGCGCTTAAGGCATGAAAATGGGCCAGACATCCCTTTTGTTCCATTTGTTTACGATCCCCATTTAGAGATGGCAGTGGATCCGGTGCCATTTTATAGGATATGGATCTTCAAAATTTGGACCCGACGGATCTGGATCGGACCCGGCTCCATTTCTGACGGATCAGATCTGGATCTGGATCTTGTATTTGAGATATGTATCCAGTCCAGATCCGACCCGTGGATCCATTTTTTATTAAATATATCCATAACCTAGAATGTAATTTTATAAGTATTTTCTTAATTTTTTTCATAATTTTTGTATTTTATATTCAGATTTGGACTTTATTTTTTAAATGGTCCATACGTTTATGGTTCTTTTGTCACTTTAATATGGTTCTTACTGTATTTTACATTTAAATTTTATGGTTCTTTTGTCACTTTAATATGGTTCTTTTACTTCAAGAGAAGTTTCTTTGTTATTTTAGGATGTTGATGGCGTTGAAACTAGTGACTTCGAAGACTACTTTATCAAGTTTGGCAGAAGTTTATAGAAGATGTTGCTGGCATTTTAAAGAACATTGTTGTAGAATTTAATTTCAAGACCTTTGTAATTGCAGTGTTTTCCATGATGTTGTTATTTACTTATTTTGCTTTATCGTCTTTATTTTCTTGTGATGCTAAAACTTCATTCAGTATTTTGGAAGAATGGTGTCATGTTTGTGTAGGTTGATTGAATGAACTCAATCATTTTTTTCAATCAGATTGGGTTTCATTTTGTCAAAAAAGTTTCAATAGGTGGGAATATTATTCAAGGCAATTTTTTTTACATGGGGATCCAGATCAGATCCGTGGACCCGGTGAATCCGGATATGTATCTGATTTTTATGGACCCGATGGATCTGGATCCATATATGAAAAATGGATTTAGATCTCTATCTAGTAGGATCCGATCCAGATCCGATCTGTTGCCATCCCTATCCCCATTCATCTGAGGAACCCTAGCCGCATTTTTGTCCTCTTCCTCATTTTCCAAAAATGGCAAGGCTTAAAGTGACGATCGCTTCTACAGAATTTGTGCGCTTGCCATTTCTCACAATAGTTGCACCAGTACGCCACCAGACCCCACCCCCAAGGTGAGATCGCCCCTCCATTTTGCTTTTTCTGTTATGATTTTAATGGTTCTTGTTAAATATACACAATATACATGTGTATATTATGTATATTAGTCTTGGATGGCTCTCAGTTTTGTCCCCTTGGTAGCGTGTAATTTATGGTAAATATTTAGTATCCTAGTTTAGGTAATGTTGTAATGTAATTAGTATTGTACACTTATCATAATAATTGCATTACCATAAATGTATAGTTAGTATCCAAGTAGAATAAGGTTTTAGGAATAGAATAGGAATATGATTCTCCTATTATGGAAATATGTAACTTGTATAAATAGTCTTTCAATTAATGAAAATAATCAAGGCATTATTTCTTTCATGGTATCAGAAGTCTAGGTCTTAAATCCTCTCCACCATTTTTTTCCTCTTGGCCGTCGACCGACCAGTGCACAAAGCCGAGACCAAAGTTTTTCCGCAACTTGTTCTCGGATTGGTTGATTCCGACGGTACCTCTACTTCCCAAATTTTTTCTCCCAAAATCCCTCAATCACATATTGTTCTATCAATAAGTCTACATCCCGGAACACGTTTCATCCTACCCTTATAGTTTCTAACATCAAGAATAACATCCCTCTTGTTCTTAAAATAGAAAAAAATTCCAATATGCGACGTGGGCCGAACTATTCAAAATTCACGCACGATCGCATCAAGTCATCCATCACATAATCCCCGCGACTCCTGAGGATACGGAGGTGCCAAAACGCGAGGATGATCCTAAGTTGTGGACGACTCTTGATGCTACCGTCTTTCAGTGGATATATTCCATAATTTCTACCGACCTTTTGCAAATAATTATTGAGCATGACGCTACGGCACAAGCGACTTGGGATAGACTGCGTGATATATTCCAAGATAATCAAAATTCTAGAGCCGTTACCCTTGAGCAGGATTTCTCCTACGTCAATATGAAAGATTTCCCTAATGTTTCTGCTTATTGCAAAAGATTAAAGGAATTAGAGGACCAACTTCACAACGTTGGCGCGCCAGTTTCAAACGATCGTTTGGTCCTCCAAATGGTCTCCGGCCTCTCCGAGGACTATAGTGGTGTGGGAACGCTTCTTCGGCAAAGCAATCCGCTTTCGCAATTTTATCAGGCTCGTTCTATGCTTACACTCGAAGAAGCAGGCATGGCAAAATGAGCGGCTACCGGTGCTAATCCCGTAGTCATAATGACCGAGTCCACGGTGTATCCTATCGATTCCAACAACTCGGGCCAAAACCGCAACAACGGTGGCGGCAAAAAAGGTGGAAATAAGAAAAATAATGGCAAGAACCGCGATGGCAATAACGGCAGCAGCCGGCAGAATGGTGGTGGCGGTGGGGGTCCTCGCGGTGGTCAGCAACAGCAGCAACAATAGTTCTGGGCCCCTATGCAGTGGCAGTGGGCCCAACCAATTTTCCCCACAACAGCAGTTTGGGCCCAGCCAGTTTTCCCTACAGCAGCAGTCCAGGCCCAATTCGACCTGGTCCACATACAATCAGCAATCCGGGTAGAGGCCGCAAACATGGATTCTTGGACCTCGGCCCCCGCAGGCCCATCACGCAGCGGCACCCACGTCTACCGACATCGAAGTCACAATGCACATGCTTGGTTTAACACCTCCGAACCCAAATTGGTATATGGATACCGGTGCCACTACCCACATGACATCCGATTCAGGTACGCTATCGTCTTATTCCAATTTGAGCAACCCTCGCGGCATAATTATTGGTAATGTTAATTCTATTCCAATTCGTGGTTATGGTCATAAAACTTTCTCTCCCCATCATCCACCTCTTATCTTGAAAAACACCCTACACGCCCTCAAATTGATTAAAAACTTAGTCACTGTCCGTAAATTCACTACTGACAATCCCGTTTCTATTGAATTTGATCCATTTGGTTTCTCTGTGAAGGATTTCAAGACGGGGATACATCTCATGAGGTATGATAGTAGGGGTGATCTTTATCCTATCACACCTGGTTCTGGTCCATCGAGTCAAGCCCCGCCATCCGCTTTTGCAGCCATTTCTCCTTCCTTATTGCATGCTCATCTTGGTCATCTGGGGTCCTCTCTTTTGTCATCATTAGATAAAAATAGTTTTATTTCATGTAAGGGTACGAGTAGTACTCCAAATTGTCAGTCTTGTTCTTTAGGAAAAATTGTTAAGTTGCCATTTGTAGACTCAAATTCTCATACTTTAATGTCATTTGATATTATTCATAGCGACTTATGGACGTCTCCTGTTCTTAGTTTTGTGGGTCATCGGTATTATGTTCTTTTTTTGGATGATTATTCTAAGTTTTTATGGACGTTTCCGATAGCGAAAAAATCTCAAATTTTTTTTGTCTGCTTAAATTTTAGAGCATTCATTAGAACCCAATTCAACCGAGAAATCAAATATATTCAGTGTGATAATGACAAAGAATATGACAATGGGGTGTTTCAGTAATTCTGTGTTAATAATGGGATCAATTTTCATTTTTCTTGTCCTCATACGTCTTCACAAAATGGGAAAGCCGAACGCAAAATTCGTTCCATAAATAACATTGTTCGAACTTTATTAATTCATGCTTCCGTACCCCTGTCTTTTTGGCATCATGCTCTCTAAATGGCTACATATCTCCTTAACATAATTTCTTCCAAAGGTTTGACATATTCTTCCCCCCTTCAAATTTTATATAATAAAATTCCTTCATATTCACATCTTCGAGTTTTTGGGTGTTCGTGTTATCTGTGATTCCCGTCCACCACAATTAACGAACTTCAGGCCCGGTCTACTCCGTGTGTGTTTTTAGGTTTTCCATCTTATCATTGTGGCTACAAATGCTTTGATTTATCCTCTAATAAAATCATCATTAATCGCCATGTCATTTTTGATGAATCCCAATTTCTATTTTCTAAAGGTAATACTCATGTGCCTAGTTCGTATAATTTTTTGGATGATAGTATATCCCCGTATGTTATTCAGCATTTTTCAGACGTATACCGCACCCAAATTTCTCCAGTGGGCCCACTTCCCACTGGCCCCACTGGTCTGTCACCCCCCTGCCAGTCCCAGTACCGCCACTGGGCCAGTTCTAGGGATTGGGCCAGTCTAGCCCATTCGGAACGGGTCCGATTCGCTCCAGTTACCGAGTTGGGCCAGCAGGCCCACTGCCTGCTGGCCAGTCCGTCCCGAGCCCAGCAAATTCCCAAAATCCGCCCAATTCTCCCTCGAGTCACAGACCGGTCACTCGTAGTCAACGGGGTGTTTTTAACCAAAAAGACATTTTAATTTACATTCTAATGTCCCTAAATCTCCCTTACCCCGTAATTCTGTGTCTGCCTTAAATGATCCGAATTGGAAAATTGCTATGACCGATGAATATAATGCTCTTATTGATAATAAGACGTGGGAGTTGGTGCCCCGCCCATCTGGTATTAATATTATCAGGTCTATGTGGATTTTTGCTTATAAGGAGAATTTAGACGGTTCATTTGCTCGATATAAGGAGCGACTTGTGGGTGATGGTAAGACTCAGCAGATTGGTGTAGATTGTGGTGAGACGTTTAATTCAGTGGTCAAGCCGGCTACCATTCGCACTGTGCTAAGCTTGGCTCTTTCGAAGGCATGGCCTATTCATCAGTTAGATGTAAAGAATGCTTTCCTATATGAGGATCTCAAGGAAACAGTCTATATGCATCAGCCTTTGGGATTCAGGGATCCCAAACATCCTCATCAAGTTTTTTTATTGAAGAAGTCCTTATATGGGCTTAAGTAGTCTCCCCGGGCCTGGTATACAAGGTTTGCAGACTATGTTTCGACTATTGGGTTCACTCATAGCAGATCGGATAATTCTTTGTTCATCTACCGTCGTGGTTCGTCCTTAGCCTACATTCTGTTATATGTGGACGATATTATCTTGAATACCTCTTCCGATGCCTTACACTAGTCTATCATGACCATGCTCAGCTTTGAGTTTGCTATAAAAGACTTGGGGCCCTTGAGTTACTTTTTAGGGATTGCTGTCACTCGTCATTCCGATGGGTTGTTCTTATCTCAACGGAAGTATGCAACTGAGATCATCAAGAGGGCTGGGATGTCATCTTGTAAGTCCACTTTCACTCTAGTTGATACTAAGCCCAAGCTTAGTGCAGCGGTCGGCGTACCCTACGAGGATCCGACCCACTATCGCAGTCTTGCAGGGGCCCTTCAATATCTTACCTTTACGAGACCGGATATTACATATGTTGTCCAACATGCGTGTTGGTTCATGCATGATCCCAGAATTGAGCACATGAATGCACTCAAATCCATCATTCGGTATATCCAGGGTACACTTGACTATGGTTTGCATTTATATCCTTCCTCGACATCCACACTTGTCTCGTATACGAATGTTGATTGGGGTGGCTGTCTCGACACCAGACGGTCTACGTCTGGCTATTGTATGTTTCTTGGGAACAACTTGGTCTCCTAGTTTTCGAAGCGTCAGTCGACTCTATCCCTCTCAAGTGCCGAGACTGAATATCGAGGGGTAGCTAATGTGGTCTCGGAATCATGTTGGTTACGTAATTTGCTTTTGGAGCTTCATTGTCCCATTCAGAAGGTAACCTTGGTTTATTGCGATAATATTAGTGTTATCTACCTTTCTGGTAATCCGGTTCAGCACTAACGCACTAAGCATATCGAGATGGACATTCACTTTGTCCGCGAAAAGGTTGCTCGTGGTCAGGTACGCGTTTGTCATGTCCCGTCAAGATATCAAATTGCAGACATCTTTACAAAGGGTCTTCCCTCGGTCCTTTTTGAAGATTTTAGGGACAGTCTCAACGTTCGAAGACCGCCCGCTATGACTGCGGGGTATGTTAAATATACACACAATATACATGTGTATATTAGTCTCGGATGGCTCTCGGTTTTGTCCCCTTGGTACCGTGTAATTTATGGTTAATATTTAGTATCCTAGTTTAGGTAATGTTGTAATGTAATTAGTATTGTACACTTACCATAATAATTGTATTACCATAAATGTATAGTTAGTATCAAAGTAGAATAAGGTTTTAGGAATAGGATTCTCCTATTATGGAAATATGTAACTTGTATAAATAGTCTTTCAATCAATGAAAATAATCAAGGGATTATTTCTTTCAGTTCTTATCTTACCTGATTTCAGACATTGCAATACGATTGGTTGAGAGCCTTTTGAGAGGGAAATCCCCCCCCCCCCCAAATTTGTTCTCCCACAGAAGTTCTAGGGTTTTGGGTCTCCCTATAAATCAAGACTCATCCCTTCATTGTTAAGGGTCCGCAACTTGAATCTTAGGCATTCATATTTTTTAGAGTTATTTTCAAGTTTAAATCGACTAGTTTTACTCAATTTGGAATTCAAGCCCTTTGATGGAACACATACCTAATAAAATTAATCCGTCACAACTAAACTCCTTTCATTTTCATGTGTTTTTCGAGTGTCGAAGGCTCGAAGTTGAAGAACAAGCCCTCTTAGATCTTTAGGTTGACTCCACACAAGGTAATCCATACTCCTTTTAAATTCTTGCTTAAATTATTTATATGATCTATGACCATGTATTTTTATATTAGTATGTTTGTTTGATATTTTGTACTGTTAGGGTTTAGTTTAAGTTTAAATAGGTCTAAAATGATATTTTGACATTAGATAGAAGAAAGAAGTTTTAAAATCCAAAGATTTTAGCATATAGAACTAATGATGGACTTCATTTGTTTAAAAGATGTGATGTTTCTATCTGTTCTTAGTTTAACTATGTGAAATATGTGAAAGTGTGGTGTATATATCTTCCTAGTGTTCTATGGGTGTTGTTGATGCTCTATTGTTTTTTAAAGATGCACTAAGTCAGTTAAAACTTAAAAAGTGATTGTTCTATGGATTTTCTGATATTCATGGCATTTAGTTCTATACCTAGGTGATATTTTAGTGTGGTAGTGAATATTTTATGTTGTAGATATTGTTTGAGTCATGTTGTAGTTTGCACTGGTTCATAAGGCTTTGACTTAGACTGAACATAGGTAGAAATGACACCTTTTAAATTGTTATAACCTTGGTGTCTGAATATTAGAGTTCAAATGTGTTTTTCCCTATCTGTCTATGAGTTATAAAAGCATGTGTTAAAACTTAAGGCATGTGTGATCGTGTATTGGGCATGTTTTGAATTTGCTTATGTTGTGTCTGATACTTACAGTGGATTGTCTTAGACTAAACCATCTATTTACCAACTGAGACTCCATCTTGCTTTTCCTTGGACCTTGTATGTATACCTTAGCATGCGTTTTCTTGACTACATGTTAACTATTTGGGATTGTCTTCTGCCTATTTTGATTTAAGTATCACATGTATCCTGTCTATTTGCACCCATGTTCAGCTTTAGTGACTGTCAAACCTCTAAGAGTTCAAAATAATATAGGACCGTGTCACACTAGCATGTTAAGTAACTGTTTGCATATATTTGTGTATCTATGCCAAGGTTGTTAACTGGAAGTTTGATCATCAAGTTTAACATCTGTTTAAGTAAAACCTGGAACTTGAAGTATTATGCTAGCATTTTAACCTATGTTTTGCCTAAAAATGAAAACCAACTATGTATGCTTTGCTTTCTTTATCTATGAAATGATAGTTTTCACAATCTTATATGTGTTAGCCAATGACCATTTTAGGATTTCTGGCACACACTAGGTTAAAAAATCAACTCACATGACCTAAATGAGCCATGACTCCCTTATGTGTTTTATTTGCCTATGCCATGTCTCAAGCTTAGGGAAATTTAGGACTAAAGTTATGACTTGTACTTGTGCTTTTGTGTTATGTGAATCTGTATCCTGTACTCCTGTTTGTGAGTATTAGATCATTTAGTTAGTACCTAGTTAAAAAGTGAAGATTTGAATCTGAGTTTGTATGTCTTACAATGTCAAATGTCTATTTTAATTAGGGTATACCTTGACTTCCCCATGCTAGTTTAAGGTTGATACATTCACTTGTTGAATCAATGTTGAATGCCTTAATGTGTATCTGCTGGGCTAGTAAATGAAGTGTCTCATATCTGTTTAGCCTAAAGAAGAAGATAAAAAGATCAACATGTTTATTTGCCATGTCTAAGTAAACGCAAATAATCAATTTCCTAGTTTCAGTCTTAACGATCATGCTCTGTCCACTGTGATAACCTCAAACCACATCATGTGCTACCTTCAATCATGCAATGACTGAGAATCACTTTGATAACCCCAAACCACATCATGTGCTACCTTCAATCATGCAATGATTGAGAATCTTTCAGTTGCCAACATATTGTGACCTAGTTTGAGTAAATCCTTTGGTCTAGCTAGAGATGGCAGTGGATCCTGGACTCGGTCCGGATCCGGTGGATCCAGATCCGCTTTATAGGATATGGATTTTCAAAATTTGGATCCGACGGATCGGATCTGGATCTGGATCTTGTATTTGATATCCCTATCCGGTCCAGATCCAACCTGTGGATCCATTTTTTATTAAATATATGCATAACCTAGAATGAATTTAGATCTTCCTTTTATTTTCTCGGCCACTTGTAGAAAACTTTTCTCACATTAAAACATGCAAGCATAACACTAGTACTGATCATGTTTACACTAGTAATATTATTCCAGTGATAGACTTATTAGACCATGAGAAGCCAACACCCTTATTATAAAAGCTTGTCAAGAATTTGGATTCTTTAAGGTGGTAAATCATGGTGTCCCCATTGAGACCATCCCTAAATTAGAAAGTGAAGCTGTTAAGTTTTTCAACATGTCCCAAATTGAGAAAGATAAAGCTAGCCCTGCTAACCCTTTTGGCTATGGTAACCAAAAAATTGGCTCTAATGGTGATGTTGATTGGGTTGAATATTTACTCTTCACAACTAACCCTGAACTCACTCACCAATGGTGTAATGTTTGTGTAGATTAATTGAATGAACTCAATCATTTTTTTCAATCGGATTGAGTTTTTTTTGTCAAAAAAGTTTCAACAGGTGGGAATATTATTCAAGGTAAATTTTTTTACATGTGGATCCAGATCCGATCCGTGGACCCGTTGGATCTGGATTTGGATATGATTTTTATGGACCCGATGGATCTGGATTCAGGTATGAAAAATGAATCTGGATCTAGTAGGATCCGGTCCAGATCCGATCCGTTGTCATCCCTAGGTCTAGCCCTGTTTCTTTGCTGCTAATCCTGTATTTTGCCTGATATTGATATTGATGATGTCAACATGGTTGTTGTGTGAGTTGAATTGACTTTGTCCCACTGTCTCAGTGAGGTGTGTGTCATCTAGGTCCGGACTTGATAATTTAACCTGATAAGATACATGAAACTAGAGGTAGCTAGCGGGTCGGGGCAGGCTGGTACGGGTTCCGAAGGGACGGGGGGTCGGGATCGGGGTTTGGCGAGGCCTGGCGGGACGGGAAGAGGTCACATCCCTTCCCACATCCCGCCGGGATGGGAAGAGGTCACATCCCGTCCCACATCCCGCCGGAAGAGGGGACGGGATTTAGGCGGACGGGAAGGGTCGAGTCGAGTAGCAGGATTTGGGTTTTTTTTACACTTAATTTAAAAAATATATATTTAAACACTTAAATAATTAAACAAGATAGTGTAATAAAAACATTCTAATGCTGTTTTTGTGCCTCTTATATTATTTAATAGAAATATGATTTTTTTTGTAATACAATTTCAAAATTGCAACTTTGTTTCATTGTTCAAAAGTTGCAAATCACATAGTAAAATTGTCATTAAAAAATTACATAGTTAACCATACTTTTTCTAATTTTCTCACAATGTCTTGAGGATCTTCGGTTGGAATTGTAAGTTGTTGGTCAAATTGTTCGACACCGCTTCCTGCTCCCTCGGACAAGATTTCATTGTAGTTGTAGTCGTCTTCTTCGTTGAGCTCCGGTTGACTGCACCTCCTACGCTCCGCTCTAATCCAATCTCTGAATAAAACTGCAATCTCCAAGTTGTCTCCCGCCAATGAGTGTCTGTGCCCTGCTATTTGAAATATTCCAGCAGAAAAAGCGCTTTCAGACGTTGTTGATGACACTTGAATGTTCAACACATCTCGGGTCATCTTTGATAGTGTCGGAAATGTCTTCGCATTTTCCCTCCAGTATCTCAGCAAGTATTCACGTCCATCTTCATTGATAATTGATTCGTACAGCACAACACCCTGCAAAACATAAACATCAAATTACTAACTTGTGGAAAAGTTGAACCATTAAACATTCTACTTCTAAGGCATTGAATACTAGCAGCAGAAACCACATGTCTTTTATTAGGTTGCAGTGAAGTAAAAGAAGATGGTACCGAAGCCGGTTGATTCTTTGCACTTTCTTGTTGGTAATACATATATTTTTTTTGCATTCATTGTGTATGTAGACATAACTTCTTCTTTAGTTGGTTCTTCTTCTTCTTCAGTTGGGTCTGTTGGAAGTATTTCTAAGCTTTCATAAATCGTTTCAACAAGTATTTTACAACTGTCTACTTTAATAGTCGGATCTAATACAACACCAACAAAATATATAGTGGGAATAGGAAAAAAGTTTTTTTTTTAATTTTATAAACATTTTTTAATAGCTGGAGCGTAAACTCGTTTTTGCATATATTCATTAAGTAACAAAAATATTAGAGCTATATAAAATAACATAGTTGAATAGTAGGATAATAAATTCTAGAAAATTCTTTAGCAGCTAGAAAAAATTTCTCTAAAAATGCAATAAGTTCCAAAAAAAATTCCAGTCATCTTCTACCAGCATATCCATTGGACTTTGATTATGAGCGTTAAATAATAAAGTTATAGGTATTTTATACTCGTGAGTAACAAGTAGTTTTTCATATAAAGAATTCCACCTAGTCGAAACTTCTTCTGAAATTTTTCTATAAGGTAGTCCACAATCATTATAAATTTTTTATGCGTTTTGTGTCTTTATATTTTATTACCTTTAAAAATATAGTAGATAGAAAATTATACTTTATCAAGGATTTTTTTTATAAGTTTTAGGTCATCCTTTACAACTAAGTTATAAATATGTCATGCACATCTAATATGGAAAATATCAGGAAAAGATGGAGTAAATTGAGTTTTAAAAGGTTTACAACAAAATCATTAGAAGTAACATTATCTAATGTAATAGTCATAATTTTATTAGTAATTCCATAATAATCACAAATTTCTTGAATATTTTTTGCAATAAAATTTCTAGTGTTCCTATCAGCAATATACCTATATGCTAAAATACGTTTTTGCATAGACCAATACTGATCTATCCAATGACATGTAACGGTTAAATAATCACTACCGTTAGTACTATGACATATATAAGAGTGATAGCCACTTTGCAATTAAAATGATATGATGCATAACGTAAATACTGTTGATATTCATGTGCAAATTTAAAAACGTCTCTTCTAACAGTTGATTTAGGAAAACCGTTAAAAACAGGATTATACGTTTCTCTAATATAATGAATAAAACCAGGAGAGGAAGAAAATGAAAAAGGCAAATCCTCCACAGCAACTAATTTTGCCATATTTTTCCTATCTCCGTGTTTATCATATTTAGGACCTATAATTCCCCCCGTCATCGGGTTAATTCGACCATGTACTTGGTCGGGGACACTATGTGAATATTTTCCCGACTTAGAAGGCATTGGCACACCCGATTTTTAAGCCAGGTATTCGTTTCACCTAGCTTTGTGCATGCTTTGTACATGTCTCAGTAAAACTCTCGTCCTACCATGACCTTTTTCAATTTTAAATTTATAAACTTCTTGACAAATTTTACATCTAGCTAGTTGATTCTCTCTATAAAAAAAAATCTCATACATGTGATTTTAATTTTTGTTGTTTGGGGCATCGACTCGTACTAGGGGGAATATAAGACATTCCAGTTTCAGTTTCAGGCTGAGACTCAGTCTGAGTCTGAGCCTGAGGTGGAGGTGAACTAGTGGGTGTGTTATCTACATTATCATCTAATTCAATTTTAAAATTAAATTCTGGTTCAGATGCAGAATATACCTCATGATCTAATGGTATATTAATATTATTAAAAAATCAGTTTTGTATATATGAGTGAAATCATCGGGATTAGGAATAGGATTACTATAAGATGGACCCTTACCCCTGATACCCCTAGTACCTCTACCAGAAATCAAACGTCCAAGTCGTTCCATTATAATTATGCAAATAAATAATTAAAGTAAATGAAATTAAGTACGATAATTAAAAGTAAGTAACAATGATAATTTAAAGAAGGAACGAAGGTACCAAACGCCGACGTAACATCGACGTGTAATCAAGGTTGAAAATTGAAACATTGCTCGATGGATAATCCTCGAGATAGTTGCCAACTTCACTCCCAATTTTTGAACTTTGATATAAATAAGTAAAGTTTGTCACGACCCAAATCGGAGGGTCGCGACGGGCACCCGGACCCTACCCGTCGGGCACCACATTTACACTCCACCCTTAAACATATTTAACACGGACTGAGCCGTGATAGATTAAATAAAGTTTTAACCCAAAAGCCCCAACTTACACATTGTATACTACGGCCGGCAATGCCATACATGACAACTAACCATATGACACCTATCTACAAGCCTCTACAGAGAAGAACATACCACGACCAAATCGCGACTCTGAAATAAATAGAGTGCTCTGGACACCAGCTGAACCAGCAACCTACTAGTGTGAACCGTCACCCTCTCAATATAACCTGCGGGCATAAAACGCAGCGTCCCCCCGCAAAAAGGACGTCAGTACGACTGATGTACTGAGTATGTCAGTCACAAGAAATAACATAGCAGAGATATATCATAGTATGAAATAGAAACAGCTGGACATCAGTAAATGCCTCTAAGGGCTCTAACACACATGCCTAAATTTTATGCACCATGTAGTATACATATACATCAGCCTCTTCGAGCATCTTCCGTACCATAACAGCCTCTACGGGCATCATACCATATGCCGGTAACTGAATGTGTGCATGATGCAAATGCGGCATATATACATACATACATACATACATATATATATATAAATATGTTGGTGTTGCGGATCGTGCAACCCGTCCCAATATATGTTAGTGTTGCGGATCATGCAACCCGTCCTAATAAGTCATGTAGGCATCACATCATCACATCACATCATCACATCATATTGGCCTCTTAGGGCTCTTTTGTGATAGTCTGTACCAGCTGCAGGTGGTGTGCATATATAACGCATTTCCCTTTTCCCAATTCCCATACATATATATATATATATATATATATATATATATAATATTTACCAGATAATAATATGCATAGCACAAGTGGTCCAGGGTAATATGTGAATGCAATGCAAATGAGAATGCATGAATGACAATAACACATCCTGGCCCAATATCCTTGAATCTTTGGCTAACACTATGAATATCAATCTCTTTTCCGTATGCCTCAATAAGGACTTTGAAACATTTTAAACAGGCTTTTAACACAAGAGTCAATAACATAATTATTCTCAACTACTAAGAGTATAGTAATTTATGTAGCAATATGATGGTTACATTTCGCACATAGAATTATGCCAAAAGAATTAAAGAGTCTCGCATACCTTGTTGTTGAAATTATCCAAGTTTCGTGGGTCCTTGTAAGCTCTATGAACGATTGTCTACATCATACGGACGATTTAAAGCATAATCGACTCAAAATATTAGAAACAGATTCTTAGGGACATTCTAACGAATACCTTGATTGCGTAGAACCTATATTCCTTCAATAACGAAACCTATGTATGTAGCGAAACACCCAACCCTCATAATCCTTCTTTTTACTACTACAATCTTCAAAACAGTACAACAACTTTACATGCAACCTCCAATTTCGTACAAACAGTCCTGATAACACCCCATTAACCCAAACTTAGCATTTTCGATAATCGTTTTAGAACTAGTGGCAAAAATCAAGCTCAGAATTTGTATAAACTTTAGGAACAAGAAAGATTACCTTTGTTAAACATAGCGATGAGAATCGTTGAAAACCCTTTTGCTCGTACCGGATTTCGATCGACAGAACCAGACGCACTGGAATCGTTTTGCTTGAGCCGTGCCGAGACTGAAAGTCTCGGCTTGGTTTCTGAACCTTCAACCTTGCTTCAAGGTTTCAATTTCACTTGAACTATGGTATAGGACACCACGAATTTCTCCCATTTTTTGGTTATATGAAACTTACAGAAAATTCCTAATTTCGACCGAGAATTCCGAGAACCCACCAACCGGGATTTCCTCTTCCTGCTAGAAATGTGACCATTAATTCTTCATGGAAGGATTCCTTCAGGAGTGTTAAGGATTTGGGGGAGGTTGAAGAAATGGTGGCTTGAGTTTATTGAGAGAGAAGGGATCGGTTGAAGGCCTTGAAGCTACCAGCGATCCCTCTTTCTCTAACTGAGTCATTGCACCGCTGCCTTATAAGGCTACATGTAATATCCCACTATGTATGAATTGTCCCCAATTAAAATTAATTAATCCCATAATTAATTAATTATACACACGCTTAAATTCCCGATCTCAATTCACTTAAATTCCGGCGACTTATAAAATCCTCTTATACATAATGTTATAATCCGGTAATATAATACTAGTCTATAATCTTTTCGGGGATACACAATTATTATTACTAATCCCCGTCGTCGCACTTGTTAAATCCAAAATTATTTCGGGGTCACGTCCTTTTATAAACTAATTTTCTTATTAGTATATCCAAGTACAACATAACCTTTCCCGGGTCAAGGTCTACTCGCATACGTTTATGTGTTCAACCGTTACCCAAAAATCCGGGATGTTACATCATCTCCCCCTTAGAAACATTCGTCCTCGAATGTCGGTCTGACATATCTAACTTTTGACACCATAAAAAAAAAAGGAACACACAAATTTGTCATTCCAATTCATCAAAAATAGGGGATACGACATTCATGGATTAATTCATATTATTATTTAAATCGTGAGAAGATACATATCCATTCATAACTACTTCTAAAGAATAGACTCAAGTTTCTTATGCAAACTTAAAATAAACACATAGTGACACCTTCCAACTTTGGTAACCTTGTGTGAAGCAATCTTTATCTAGCTAATTGCTTATATAGAAAGTTAATAGGGTGATGGATTCTTGCCTAGGTCTTTATACATTCTTTAAATTCAAACAATAGGTAAAGAAGGTAGAGGGTCCTAATATCTAATTTAGAGTCCTATACGCAACATAGTTATTTAAAACAGTTCACACATCAGTGCAATTAGTCATGCTTCAATTGTTTATCATCCCATGGCCAATTCAGATCCTGCTAGTGTTTAAACTAGTTCAGCTGATCTTTTTTTTTGCACTGGTTTGAGATAGGGTGCAGTAACCACAACTGCTTATTTTCACTCTGCCCCTGCCCAGGATTTATAGCAAATAAAGGCAGCAACATGAGTTTGTGCATGACACAATTCTTACCAAAATGCAGCAGTGATAACAGTAGTAAGTAACAACAAAACAGCATCCAAACAGAAGCCAAATAGCGGCCAAACAACAGCAGCAAGTGAGCTCAAACAACAGCCAGAACAACAACCAAAACATCAGCAACAGGTGACCTCAAATAACAGCCAAACATGGTAGCTAAATGCATCAGAAAATAACAAGTATATACATCAACTAACTCAATATAACAGTGTCAATAACCCATGTAGCAGCTAATGGAAAATAGTCATCAGTATTCAGAAAATGGAGCCACAAACAGCAATCAACCAGCCCCCCTCACCAGCAGTAGCCACTCCCCCCATTTGGAACAACAACCACATAGCCTTAAAGCATAACTAAACAGCCTTAACAACAACCATAAATGAGGCAGAAATTGAGCAATTTTTTTTGTTGCACTAAAGCACAGTAGATCAGCAACCTTTTCAGCACAACAGGGCAGTCCCCCTAAGGCTATATGTGCAGCAAAATAATAACAATACATAATCATAATTTATCTCAGAGACAACAACAACTCTACCCAATCTACAACTGCTCAGGGCACCATGACAGCAGGTAGCCAACAAATAGCATCAAGCAACATCCATAACTCAAAGTGCAGTATTTTAAGAGCCACACAAATCTTAACAAAGAATGCAGATAACTAAGAGAGCACAACATGCTTGAAATCTTCCTGTAATGTAACATAGACAGTAGTAGCAGCAACAAAACAACAGTCAAATAATACATTAGGTGACATCAAATAACAACCATAATAACAACAAATATGATAGCTAAATGTCTCAGAAAATGACAGATATGTGCAGCAACCAACTTAACATAACAGTAAACAGTTAAGGAAGACAGTTATCAATATACATATCAGAATAAAGCACAATTCATGGTGACTAAATACAGTTATGGTCTGTGTATTCACCCAATGCATTTATTCCAATTAATTCCACATTTGCCTAATCTAAACAGTATAAGCCTCTATTTTTGTCACCTACTTAGTTATTCATATAGACTGGGTATGACAAGTTCAGGTTACTTTGAACCTGCTTTATGCAAATAAGTAGCCAAGTAGGAATAATTCATAGCATATGCTTATTCAACAGAAATGGCTAACCATATATACTAACATATAATCACAAAGTGTTAGTTTCCTTCTTAGCACAAATTCAGTTCTTTGTCATTTTAACTTGTTGAGAACATATGTCAATTAGCATAGTGGTTCTGAGCTTCTATTCTTAACTTACACATGCACTTAAACTAGGTGAGCTGGTTTACACATAGGCAATGATAACATGGACACATGAATAGATGCAGAAATAGTTCCTTTCTAGGCATTCATAACATAACTTTAGGTTAATTAATAACACAAGAAGAGACTCAGTATTCACTTAACATTAGACAACATCTGACCCTGGAATCATGTCATCAGTTCATATGGTTCTCAACTTAGCACAAAATATTATTTAAAGTTCAGACCACATAAAGTCCAAGTTAAGAGAACATAGACACAACAGATACACACCTAACCTGTATGTTTTTTATTTATTTAAGGCAGTCAATAGCTTAAATATTTTTCCAAATTATTAACACATGCTTCTAGACAACTATTAAGACTTAGACATTTCATGCACAGCTGAAAACAGATTTGGAACTTGTATGTGGACCTTCATTTAAACTTAGTCAGATTATACATGACTCCAAACAAGTATATATGCACTTATGGCTAAAGAGGATAAAGAAAGGTAGCACACAAATTCATATACTCATATATCCAAACTGAGAAGAGTACAACACCATCATTTATATCTCTTTTGATCTAGGTTAAGTAATGTGGACAGTACCAGCTATAATATGGATCACCCAGGTAGCAAAGCATGTAACATCTCATCTCAAAACTAAGCATGTCAATTTTAAGCACAAAACAAACATGTTAGAAATCTAGTCAATCATGCCAGTAAAGAATATGCATTTCTGGATTCAACTTGACTGTGTACAACCTTAGAAGCAATTTGTAATGCCAAGATGATCCAAACAGACCTTTTAGGCTCAAGAGTTTGACTATATCATTCTATTCAGATTAACCAACATGGCACAGCCTTTGAATAGGTAACTTATCATTTTCAACTTAGCATGAGAGCAGTCTAAACATGTACCATCCAGGAACTGATTATAGAATTTTAAGATCTTAGACTTTATCCAACAAGGCATTAAATTAGGTGATTCAGGCTTTAAGCTGACATTCCCAGATTCAACATATGAAAATATTGTAGGCATGATCTTCAACATAACATTTAAACATGATCAGACATCACCCTAAGTTTCTAAAAGACTTAGTGTTTATCATTTTAAGTTGGGAATGCAAACAACACTAAGGCTAATACATGTGGACAAAACATGAGATAGTATAGACATAAGCAGGACAAAGCCACAATAAGTCATATAAGTGATTATTTCTCTCAAATTACACCTAATGGACATTAATCACTCCTAAATCAATTTTGAATAAGGTTATTATTGCCTAGTTATACATACAAAACAATTTAAATCCATTGCATGACTTAACTAAAACCACATACTAATCACACATTTCATGATTCTAATAAACATGTTCATATAGACATATATTATCACCTTATCAAACTGTACAACAATCTTATTAATCAACATACAAAATCCACATATTCCTTTGATTAATCCAAACATACAACCATTTATCGATTACAAGCAATACATCGTTTATTTAAAAACAACTAATTGAAGATCTTATGGATTATCGGGATAGGTACTAGGACAGTCTTAAGGTCTTGTTGGTGTATCCGCACTATCTTGTCTTAGTCCTATGTACGAGCCTCGATCCGACACACTTCGGAGTGGAACCCTCTTATCCTTACTACCCACTCGCCTTATCCTGGCCTACCTTCGTTCTCCCTCTAATGCATATCCAATAACATGAGCCGACGAGCCCTGATTAATAGACCCCCATGATTGAGGACTACCCGAGATCTCGGAAAGGTCGGGGTTATCAAGCGACAAGCATCCCCGGTCGTGGCGTGATACCTGAGGAAAATTCGGTTGTACTCGTCCCTGAGTTGTTCCACCCACCCTATGGTCAGTGGGGCTCGACACGGATACTAGGGTCCTTGGTGAAGCCGGAACCTCCTCCACCCCACTTCACGCTAGAATGACCGAGGGTGTTCGAGTGGGTGACTCATAGGGATCTTCTTATGGATCCTCCTCTTTAGACTCCAGGATTTCTGATGGATCTGAGTCCATAGTATAACTCATCTCTCTCTCCTTCCAATTCCTGTAACCGCTTGACCCGTGCCATCGGGTGATATCTGCCTAATATTTTATCTTGCGACAGTACCCGTACTCTTATTATCTGAGGTTTTTCTCATTGTGGACGTTACTGCAGTTTCAAATGAAAAGATGTGATTAGGAACCAACACTCCCACGTCTCAGTTCTTCCGAACGATCAAGATTATGAAAGAACAGAAACAACTCCAAATGCCCTGTAGCCTCCTATGTATAAATGTGGCGCGCAACACACCAATAACTAAGACTCTACTAGACACGGCTTGTAGACTTCATAGGACAGACATGCTTTGGTACAAAGTTTGTCACGACCCAAATCGGAGGGCCGCGACGGGCACCCGAACCCTACCCGTCGGGCACCACATTTACACTCCACCCTTAAACATATTTAACACGGACTGAGCCGTGATAGATTAAATAAAGTTTTAACCCAAAAGCCCCAACTTACACATTGTATACTACGGCCGGCAAGGCCATACATGACAACTAACCACAGGACACCTATCTACAAGCCTCTAAAGAGAAGAACATACCACGACCAAATCGCGACTCCGAAACAAATAGAGTGCTATGGACACCAGCTAAACCAGCAACCTACTAGTGTGAACCGTCACCCTCTCAATATAAACCTGTGGGCATAAAAAGCAGTGTCTCCCGGCAAAAGGGACGTCAGTATGACTGATGTACTGAGTATGTCAGGCACAAGAAATAACATAGCAGAGATATATCATAGTCTGAAATAGAAACAGCTGGACATCAGTAAATGCCTCTAAAGGCTCTAACACACATGCCTAAATGTTATGCACCATGCAGTATACATATACATCAGCCTCTTCGGGCATCTTCCTTACCATAACAGCCTCTGCGGGCATCATACCATATGCTGGTAACCGAATGTGTGCATGATGCAAATGCGACATATATATATATATATATATATATATATATATAAATATGTTAGTGTTGCGGATCATGCAATCCGTCCCAATATATGTTAGTGTTGCGGATCGTGCAACCCATCCCAATAAGCCATGTAGGCATCACATCACATCACATCACATCACATCATCACATCATATTGGCCTCTTAGGGCTCTTTTGTGATAGTATGTACCAGCTGCAGGTGGTGTGCGTATATAACGCCTTTCCTTTTTTTCCCAATTCCCATACATATATATATATAATATTTACCATATAATAATGTGCATCGCAAGTGGCTAACACTGTAATAAGGTGCAGTGTAATATATGAATGCAATGCAAATGAGAATGAATGAATGACAACAACACATCCTGGCCCAATATCCTTGAATCTTTGGCTAACACTGTGAATATCAATCTCTTTTCCGTATGCCTCAATAAGGACTTTGAAATATTTTAAATAGGATTTTAACACAAGAGTCAATAACATGATCATTCTCAACTACTAAGAGTAGAGTAATTTATGTAGCAACATGATGATTACGTTTCGCACATAGAATTATGCCAAAAGAATTAAAGAGCCTCGCATACCTTGTTGTCGAAATTATCCAAGTTCCGCGGGTCCTTGTAAGCTCTATGAACTATTGTCTACATCATACGGACAATTTAAATCATAATCGACTCGAAATATTAGAAACAAATTCTTAGGGACATTCTAACGAATACCTTGAACGCGTAGAACCTATATTCCTTCAATATCGAAACCTATGTATGTAGTGAAACACCCAACCCTCATAATCCTTCTTTTTACTACTACAATCTTCAAAACAGTACAACAACTTTACATGCAACCTCCAATTTCGTACAAACAGTCCTGATAACACCCCATTAACCCAAACTTAGCATTTTCGATAATCGTTTTAGAACTAGTGGCAAAAATCAAGCTCAGAATTTGTATAAACTTTAGGAACAAGAAAGATTACCTTTGTTAAACATAGCGATGAGAATCGCCGAAAACCCTTTTGCTCGTACCGGATTTCGATCGACAGAACCAGACGCACTGGAATCGTTTTGCTTGAGCCGTGCCGAGACTGAAAGTCTCGGCTTGGTTTCTGAACCTTCAACCTTGCTTCAAGGTTTCAATTTCACTTGAACTATGGTATAGGACACCACGAATTTCTCCCATTTTTTGGTTATATGAAACTTACAGAAAATTCCTAATTTCGACCGAGAATTCCGAGAACCCACCAACCGGGATTTCCTCTTCCTGCTAGAAATGTGACCATTAATTCTTCATGGAAGGATTCCTTCAGGAGTGTTAAGGATTTGGGGGAGTTTGAAGAACTAGTGGCTTGAGTTTATTGAGAGAGAAGGGATCGGTTGAAGGCCTTGAAGCTGCCAGCGATCCCTCTTTCTCTAACTGAGTCATTGCACCACTGCCTTATAAGGCTACACGTAATATCCCACTATGTATGAATTGTACCCAATTAAAATTAATTAATCCCATAATTAATTAATTATACACACACTTAAATTTCCGATCTCAATTCACTTAAATCCCGGCGACTTATAAAATCCTCTTATACATAATGTTATAATTCCGGTAATATAATACTAGTCTATAATCTTTTCGGGGATACACAATAATTATTACTAATCCCCATCGTCGCACTTGTTAAATCCAAAATTATTTCGGGGTCACGTCCTTTTATAAACTAATTTTCTTATTAGTATATGCAAGTACAACATAACTTTTCCCGGGTCCGGGTCTACTCGCCTACGTTTATGTGTTCAACCATTACCAAAAAATACGGGATGTTACAAAAATATATTATTTAGTAGGCAATGTAGACTTGTAGAGAGATAGATAGATAGATAGATTAGAGAGATGGTAGGAAGATTTGTGAAAAAATGAAAAGGAAAATGAGGTATTTATAGTTGAGAAATAGGGTTAAAGTGTAAATATACTAACTTAGGAGTTAAAAATAAATATTAAGGGGGTAGGGGAATTTATGGCGGGGTGAAGCAAAGTGACTGTTATAACCATTGCACAACAGCCGAAATCTAAATTTGATCGTTGTGCGATGGTTATTTTTGCAAAGGGGGTTGGCGATGGGGGGCGGGACGAGCCCTAGTCCCGTCCCGAGTTCGATCCCATGTATCATTTTTTTAAAGGGGGATCGGGGTGGGATGGGCCGGGTCGGGATCGGGCCGACCCGGCTCACTGGACAGGCATACATGAAACTATCCAAAAGATTTAATTGCTTTAGCCAGAAATGTTTCCTTGTGTTCTGGATATTGAAATGTATGACTGGCTAGCTTAAGTTTGGAACTATGAGGCATGTTGATAGGTTAAAGATATGTGTGAAGTGTATGAATGCATGCTTCTTGTCTTGATTTGCATACTTCTTTGGCATTGACTAGGACTAGGCACAATAGATGTATAAAAATGAGTAATCTGGTGTGGCATAGTATATCTAACATGTTTCTTAGTTCGTCTTTGTGTGTTGTGCATGAATAAGTAATTGATATACATCATAATACATTGTCTATATATGAAGTATATACTCAATATATATCTTGTATATGGACCAAGTATATCATATGTATATACTTGAATAAAGAAAAAGAGTTGCTCATAATTGCTATCAGGCCTGACCCATTCATATTATTTCTTCTTGCCTTCTTCTTCATGACTATGGTAATTGGGTCACGCCCATATCTTTGATTGACATCTCTGCGTATTGACATACCTGCCGAGATGGGCTGATCCCAACTCAATGTACTCTTTTTTTCATGAATTTGGCATAAGTGGAGACCACACTTAGTTGTTTTACTTTGCATAAACCTCATTGTTTCTTCATCTTATGCATATCTATCTTCTTTTTCTTCTCGTATAATTTATATGTGATGCGTATGTGCTTAATTTATAGATTACGTGTCTTGATAATTGTGGGTGCTTTCTAACTTGCATTTTCTTTTTTCCCCTCCTCTTTTACACTACTCGTGATGACCTTGGCCCCCATTGTGCCTCATCTCCTCTTCTAAGCAGGTTGGGCAAGGCCTAACTAATATTTTTGATAGAGTCCGAGACTTTGTAGCTGCGCATATTGAAGGCCCAACTATGAGTGAAAATAGTAATGGTGGGATTAGGTAGCCCACCAGTCTAAACTCAGCCTCTTTCAAATCATATTTGTTTATATATGTATTATATGTAATAAAAAAAATGCTTTGTACATTATCGGGACCTTATTAAGTTACAAACTTAGGATAGGGAAATGATACGTACATTGTTTAGATAGGATCACCACAAATGAGTTTGTAAATCTAATTAACCTCTGAATTTAAAAGAAAGAAGAAAACAGACTGTTTTGGGAACAAAAAATGGACTTTGCACTTAAAATGGCATCAATTTTCTAACTGCGAAACCATTTGAACCTTGGGATTGTTTTTGGACTTCACTTAATGGGTTAAAAAGAGCAATAGAACGGGCTATATATTTTCTTTCTAAATGCGGACTAAAAGGAAAATAGATTTGTCTAAGAAAAAATCAACAAAGGATCGACTTGGGATAGGAAGATATATTTATGAACTGAATTTGGACCGAACCCAATTCTTTAAAATGATTATTGAGATCCAAAACACCTACCTTGCACTTGAGTTAAAGTTAAGGGTTCTTGATTAGCTATGGAATATGAATTAACTCTTTAGGACATAGCATGAAAATAAACTTTGATTTCTACTTCTTTAAAGACTCAAAACTTGTCATTTTAAATGAACTATACTCATTTTGAACTTTAATAGATTTTTCAAAATGATGCAAGTGATATTGGACTAATAGTGAAGTTCAACTCAAATTAATCCTTGAGTGTTCTTAGTCCGAAAATAAGTTGACCCAATTACCCCTGTGCAAATTATTTTGACAGAAGTTAACTCTTTTGTTTTCAAAAACCTTAAGTTTAAAATAAATGAATGACAAGAACTTTGAGGGGATTATAAACACTTTTAAGCAATTCAAATCATTTAAGCATGCTATAAAACCCGAAGGTCAACTGTATACTACGGATCCTTAATACCGCGGTGTCTAACACCTTCCCCGGGAGATTACCAGAACCCTTACCTTGACTCTGGTTTAGATAGGATTTTTTCAACAATTTGAATAAACCCATTCAACTCGGTTTTCCTAATTTATCTATAAATTAGGTGGCGACTCTAAAAATAATTATCTAACTTAGGGCACCAACAACATCCTAGTAGCTTTTATGCCTCCGCGTAAAAGTGAACTGTAACATATGACGACTCCACTGGGGATAAACCTAGGTTCTAACCTTAAGGGTTCCAATACAACATGCTTTTAATGATATGCATTTCTTATGTGTTTAAATACCTGCAATTATAACTGTCATTCATGCATTTCATACTCTGGCAAATGGCATGCACACACACTCCCATCTGTGCACAAAGATGATTACGCGGATTTCACAATCATCCTCCAGTATAAAACTAAAATATTTCATTGGAATACGTTGAAGACGGAGTTGGTTCGCGGTCGTCCAACAGTCGACAATGGTTCACTCTGAGTAGTCCGCTCGGGTCCCTTATTCATTTTCCAAACCACTCTAGTACAATTAGGACAGAGCGAAGCCAAATGAACTAGCGCATACTGAGCTAGAAAGGTTTGGATATCTCATACCTATTTGGACCTATTAGGCTGACCACCTTGTGTCTTGACGGTCTACAACCCGATGACACTGCATCCAACTAATTGTTATGTGGAAGCATTAGATGTGTCTTATGTGATAAACCATTGTCCTTTGGTGGGGGGGATTATCGTGTTCTATTTTATAGATACATACAAATCTAAAATTCGACATGGTTATCGACGCACGTGAGATGCTGAGTTTTTGGTGGTCATGGTTAGATGACCCGCAAAGAGAGAAGTAATGAACTATCTATGACACCTATCATCCCTTATGACCATGAAAGGAAATAGAGAACTTCTAGAAGTCCTTACCAGGTATTGGCATTATGATGGAATAATGTTTAGGTTCAGAGACGTTGAGATGACCCCGACCCTATAAGAGATCTGAGATTGAATCGATAGTGTGGGGACCTGTATAAGAAGGAGGAAGAAACCTGACCATAACCTTCTAGTGCCCTATAAGCCTACTCCTGATGAGATTCTGAGGTTCATATCCTAGCTAGCGCCGATTGGATATTCGGCCCGACCATAGCCTTTAGGGATCTTTACAACCGATTTGAGTCTAAATGGGGATATATAGAACACTTCGTAGAGTTCTGATCCTATGTTAGTTGGGAAGCCACCTGACCCATAGCCTTTTTCATATGTCTTCTAGGAAACATGGTATTTTCTAAAGACTGACACCAAGCCACAGATACCCGAGTCATTTTTGTAACCCATGTTATCTTTCATGGCATAACCGCCAACGGGAAAACTAAGTACTACGACCTAGTTTCGATCATCCTAGCCGACCGACATATACTAAGCTTTAGGTCAATGTCGAAACCTACATATGTACTTCCAAGGGTGTAACCTCTTAGTGTAATAGTGGATCATTAAGCACCTCCACAAAACCGAAGGTCCATCATACCGAGATCCAAAACGTAGGGAAGATAACCTCAAAGTAACTTACCCAAATTTTGAGAATCAAACCAAAGAGGTGTGGGCTTTTATCTTTTCTAGGCTCTAAGAAGACAACATCCAATGGAGATTTCCTAAATTTATATACGAGATCATAGAATGTCCTTTCCTACTACTTATAGAGATCCGGGGAATCCAACCATACTCACATATTAGGGTCCTAAGACAATTCGGAAGGAGACATATAACACCCCAAGTAGGGGACATGGGGAGTACGTGGTCGACTATGAAGGAGACAAGATCGGAAAGGTTGTCAACATCATTCAATAATGGAATAGTCGAATAAAATGGGGTCTAGAGACTCTAGCCGATGATGTATTCCGCCCAGGTTGTGATGAAGACTACATAGACTGGTTTAGAGCATACTTGCAAGGCACCCTCACATTGGGGCCCAACCGCTATCAATGTAGCTATGATCCAGATTCAAAGGCCGAGGTCAAAGTCCGCCGCATTCAGAGACAAGCCGATGAGATACCAGGTATATAAAGAGGATGAAGCATGACCAGACCGTTATAGCCAGCAGGACCTAGGAGTTAGACTTCACTCACGAGTGTCTAGAGGACCTAGACGATCGCATGAGGAGAGACATGGATGAGACTGCACCCAGATCTTCACAGAGAAAGGTTATTGGGATGATTCCATATTGATATCTACTCATCTCTGGATTCAGACCGCCATTCGAAGGACAATAAAGCTCGGACTGGCAGAGTTTCATCATCTACCACTGGAAGCAAATTCTTCTGATTTTACTACTTTATTCATTTTTTGTAACCCTATTTGGGAAAACATATTATTAATGAAATGATTATGGGGCAATGGTTTTTATCAACATTTGGCACAATTATGCTTGAAATGATTAGAAAACCTTGGAGTAATGAGGTTTAGGAACGTGAATATTATAACTGCTTATGTGCTTACGTGATATAAACTGCATTGATCCCACATTGTGGACACCAACCCAACAGAAAAAACACAAGGAAATACAAAAACTAAACTAAATTTACACCTCCCCTTAAAGGTTAATTTTCTACTAATGGACATTCCCGATAGCCAAAATGTCACATCACCAGTTGTCATTTTGATCAGGGATGAAGAGACTAAGGAGACTCTTAGGGAAAAAGTTCACAAGGTTGATGCAAAGATTGACTAGGAAAGAGCCAAGATGAAATAGGTTGATGAAATTTTAGAGTTTGTGGGAAATCTCATCTCACAGAAGAGTCCCCCGACGGGAAACGTTAATACCAAAACTACCCTGAAAAGGTCAAGAAAATGGTCAACGACTATGTCCCATTGTACATAACACCAAAACAAGAATCAGAGTTGCCTATGGCCGATCCTATGCCCTATGGGGAATCAAGTGGGGTACCTGAGGAAGTCACTCCAATTACTGATGAAGCTGCTAACTACTGCATCATCGCGTATGTGGTGGGCAATCGCCCTCAAAGCTCACGGCTCATCCTTCAGAGTTGCACGTAGGTCGGTGTGAAACATCAAGGTATACGATAAAATGAAAGCGGCCAGATTGGCATGTGATAGCTCTGATGTCCTCCCAACTTGTGCATCAATCTTTGACCACAAGAGATGTCTGTTCCATAAGAATCAGTCCAACCACGTCATAGATGAGTGTGTGGCCTTCAAAAGAAGAGTCATCAGACTAATTGATGAAAAGGTCATTCGTAACATGTGGGGGCCACACTCTTTACTAGTCTACGACCCCATCATTCCTGGTAAATGAATCACCATAAAAACCCAATTATGGCGTTACGACTTCACTACCTTTGAGGATTCGTACGCAGACATCTTCTCTCTATCACACGATCTAAAATATGAAAGATAGGTAAACATCATAAATGTCATGCAACTTACTATTTATAAGTGTTGGATACAACACACCCATAAACAAGACTCTACTAGACACGGCTATAGATATCCCTAGGATAGACCTACTTTGATACCAAGTTTGTCACGCCCTAAACTGGAGGGCACGACTGGCACCCAGTGCCTTACTTAACCGAGCACCAGCATAATGTACATTAACCATTATGGTGTTATATACAGAAGAGACAGAAGGGTCGTCGATACCAACTTAGAGATACATGTAGAATAACTCGACAATAGATAACTTAAAATGAGAAAAGTGAACATATCTATGAAAATACATACCGACAAGGCCACCATGATCAAGTATACTACCAAAACACAGTTCGACACAACGTACAAAATATTTATATATAAGACATCTGCCTACAAGCATCTATGAGTACATAAACGTCGTAAAGGTTGGGATAAGGCCCTCTCATACTCATCAATACATATACATAAGAATACTGACCCCAAAAAGGCAACTCTAGAGCAAGTGGAGTGCACCAACCCATTTCGCTGAGCTGATAGCCTACCGGTAGGATCGCCAACCTGTCTATTAGGACCTGTGGGCATGAAACGCAGTGTCCCCAGGCAAAGGGATGTCAGTACAAATAAATTACCGAGTTTGTAAGGCATAAACAACATAAATAAAGACATATGTGTAACATATAGAGAGATAAGAGATCAACCTTGGCTCTGAAATGCCACCGAGGGCCAGGATATGTATGAATACAATATATGTACGTATATAATGTCATTGGAGCCACACTCAGACTCATTTCAACATCGTAAATCATAACTGCCTAACTGATCAGTGGTAACTGCCTAACCAGCCGTCACTCGGTAGTAAATGTGTAACTGCCCAACCGGTCGTAGCTCGATGGTAAATAAAGATGCATAACTGCCCAATTGGCCGTATCTTTGTGGTAAAGTAAGAATGCAATGTCCATGTCCTTATAAATACTATATATATGAAAAGCATCATTATACGTTTACTTATACATGTACAATGCATGAAAAGCATAAAGAGACATCATGAACTTGTCGGAGTGACATAATGTCGTTTTACCTCCCATTATAGTTGTGGAACTTACATCATCAACATACGTTTCAATAAGATCAAGAATAAATATCATGAAACAAAAAGTTTCGTATAAGGATCAATGAATATGAGTTTTCTACTTTCACTAAGAATAGCGTCGTTTATGAGTACAGTTTGTTCGTTTACGTTTCGTTCGTTGGAATCATGCCAAAAGAAAGAAAAAAAGTGTCCTAACATACCTCTGTCGTTTACCTAACAAATTAGAACATAACTTCCCGTAGCACAATCAAGACAACACAACATATGATTAATGTCATGGAAGAATTTTACACATTTCTAAGCTAGTAGCTCCTTATAGAAAATTGGGCAGCACTTCTCTTATATTTCCTTACTTCCCAAAACTCAAAACAACATTAACAATGTGAAGAACCAATCCCATCCATCCAGCCCATCAACAACGCAAGAATAACTCCAATAACTCAAAGTAATATCATAACGAGCGACAAGCTTGGTTTGTAACTACTAATTAACCATTTTACAGTTTCTTCCTTCAGAATACAATTCAATAATGACAACCATAATCTTCTCAGGTTATTTCTACTGATTTTCAGACACAACACAGTAAAGAAAAGATCTCATAACAGCACAACAAGTCACATCAACCTAGAACCAATTTTCAGGCCATTTCTTCGTTAGTTTATACTTTTAAATGCTCCAATGAGCTCATAGATAGAGATAAAGGTAACAACTCATCTTGTTTGTTCCCCCACAGCCAAGATGACCAGAACAACCCTTAAAATCCCTCCACGCAATAAGACAATTTCGAATTCGTGTGAGTTCCATTAAAACATGTAAAGGACTTCTTAACTAATTCAACACAATGAGGGATGAAAGAAAAGGGGCAGAACCCTTACCTTACCTAGTGGAAAGCTTATTCTCTAGCTTGGATTTTTCAGGGCTTGAGTTTCTCTTCCAATTGAAATTTGAAAAGGAAAGAGAATCACTTGAGGGCTCATAGGGGTATGGAATAATCAGATTTTAGAGAGAACTTGTTATGGCTGATTTTGAGAGTGAAGTTAATGAACTAAAATGAGAGAGAGAAAAGGTTCATCATCCTTTTAAGCGGTCCTCTTGGCCGACCTCCCTTTGTTTATTAAAAAAAATGATGGTCTTTCCTTTATAAGCAAGTAGGTGATGCACCTACATATTACATATTTGCATAATTAGTAGGTGTCACTTGCTGATCCCTATTTCTTTCTTTACACATGTCTCGCCCTCGTTTAATAATTAAGGCATGTGTCAAGTATCTCAAGCAAGTAGGATGGGTAAGCAAGCAGCTCATTTAGTATGTTACACTGAAAGTTGCCTAGCATTCTCAGAAATTCACCGAAATACACTTTTTTCGATTCGTTTGACCTTAACTCTTATGATACATACTTATCACTTGTTTAAAACATTCCTTAATCTTATAGGAGTTTCATGACTTCTCTGGACTCACATTAGTTTACTTACGGTATGAACGACGTGAAACAAAATTCGAGGTGTAACTTTAAGATCCCCACATCACTCATATTTGCATTCAAGTCTTACCACACTTTAGTGTCATTTCGAAGTTGGCAAAGAACCTCTTATCCAAATCAATTCACAAAGCTGCTAATTATTTGTGAAATAAAAGATTCTTGTTACTTGAAAGATCGATGACTTAAAGAAAACGGACAAGAGCCAAAGAACTTTCGACGAAATTTAAATGATAAAAGCTTGAAAGAATTGGAATGAAATAAATTCGGACTCAATAACTAGTTAATCAACCAAGTAAGAACAATTACTAGTTGTTAATTAGTTTAGAGAATCAACGAAATGAAAAAAATGGAAGTTGGAGCAAAATATTGAGAAACAAAGAAGATTGAGAAGACACAACCTAGTATTTTCCTTTTTGGGATAGAAAAACACTTTCTAAATTGTACCCAAAAATTATTTAGACCAAACCCTTCTTTTTGGTGTCTTCTTCTCTATGAAGATTTGAAGATGCTCAAGAACATCAAGAACATTCAAATTTCAAATCACCTTCAAATCAACTCCAATTTCTCCCAAATTTTAGATATAGGCTCCCCTTAGTGACTAGAACAAAACCCACTAGAAGTTGAGGCAATTAGAACCCTCCTTCTTCAAGACCCACTTGGGTGTTCTTTAAGTTTGAAGGTCTTTTGATGGTGGATGGTGCAAAACTTCTTCAAATCACTTAAAACTTCGTATTTAGAGGTTTTCAACTTCAACAACCAATTTTTTGGGGTTTTTTGGGAATTTCGAATTTTCTCTTATTTTTTCGTAGAATAAGAAGAACCTAGGATTAAGAATTGTAGATACAATCATTTAACCTAAGATCTGATACCAAATGATACGATTAGGCTTGTGGAAGACACGGATTCAAACAACCAAAATGTGGACACTAAAGATAGGAAGAAATCAAAGATGAGAAGTGAGGAAATGGGGATGAGAATAGAAGCAAGACCCAATTAGTAATGAATTTATGGGCAAACTTGGCAAGAATATCAAACTCTCCCAACTGAATTCAACCAAAAGAATCTATACTAATTGATATCAAAGAAGAGACTCAATTGAATCCACAAATGAGCAACTCTCATATAAAATCAAGGGATAAAGGTTTCATAGCCAACAACGTAATCCACCAATCATGAACTATATCTAACATTACAAACTATAGCTACCTAACTAAACAACTATCACTCTTAAAGGAGTATTTCTCAATTCTCAATTCATCAAATCTAAGTAATGAAATAACAAGTATAGTATTTATACTATTTAGGCTAAGAAGACTAGCTAGTTATTACAAAAATATCCTTAATGAAGTAGGGGCCTTATTTGGTGGTTTTCTCAAGGAATGATGGCTTTGTCTTTAAAGAATGACCTCTTTGCATAAATAACCGCCTTCATGCGTTGACATATTCATCTGATCCCATGCTTCTCTTCTTCAACTAGGTTGAGTCCCTCAAGGGTCTCCAAGGTCTCTCCTTGTATGAACACGTCTCGTATGGCTTGGAGCTCCTCGGCATAATATCGGGTGAAGGAACTTGAGTGAGTTGTGTCTTGTTCCTTCCATGCTATTTCCCATAACTTGATCATCTTCACGCATAGGTCTTCAATGGCCTTCAAAGGCTCATCATTCATCATCTATGATTGTGTACTGTGAAGATACCCACTTGAGGCCTCTTGAAGCGCCTTAAATGAGGTGTAGATGCTTCATGAATCATCATTGGTTTGAGGTCGAGCTCCTCCATGAATCCTAGCCCTCATAATCACCCTCGAGCCATTCCGGATCATATCAGATGGTGGGTGCAATGAAGAAGACGATCAAATTGGTGTGGGGTGTGATTGAAAACACGATGAAAAAGTAGGGGCATCACAGAGATGACGAATGTGTGTGTGGGGGGGGGGGAGTCTGCAAATAGATTTTTGGTCAAAACCTTTTTTTAAATTATTTGGGCAAAAATACCACATGTCATCGATTCATTGGTCACTTTGCCATGTGTTTTGGCCCTTTGTTTTTCTTTGATTTGTTTGGGTCTGTATGAATAATATGATCCGGATAATTAAAGTGACATGACATGATTTAAGTAGCTAATTAGTTCACGTAGGAAACGTATGTATACACACTCCAGAGATTTTTACAAGCAGGTGCGAAAAGTCTCAAATTAGTCAAATTGGGCCCTATTACAAATGTTTAACAAGCACACAACCTACTTGAAATATCTAATTAAAAATTATGTCAACTTTTGGTGTCTCTTTATGTATTTAGCCTAAATATTTTCTCGTTCTTTATAGATTTTTTTTAGTTTTATGTCCTTTTTACAAAGATCTTCATTTCTACACGTAAAAAAATCCGAAAAACTATTTTGTTCTATTCAATTTGTAGTGGCTATAGGACTATAGGAGTTCATTTTCTCGTATGTTTTTTTTTTATGTGCGCATGAGTTCATGTGGCATAAACAATGACCTTTTTCTTTTGTTTTAGTTTCATTCTTTTACTTCTTAACTCTTTTTTTTAGCAGTAGTGTCGACAAAAAGAGACAAATTAACTTGAAGCCATACTTTTTTCTTTCAATTATTGTTCTTGATGTGTATTTGCATTATGTATGTGTGTATACACACATAAATACATTTGAAGTTCCATATTTGTTAAAATTTGTTGTTCAAATTGTAAATAATAATTGCCAGTTATCTAAGCATCTAAAGTTTATATTTGTAACTTAATTATCAGTAAGAGACACAAATCCTATATTCTTTACTTTTTAAAGCTTCTGACTTCGTTGGCTAATAGTTAAGCACTGTATTTTACTAGTGGAAAAAATAAAATTTAAAAAAATAAAGAATGTGAAATATTCACTTCGACCTCTAAGCTCTTGCACTTGTCAGGAAATTTCCCTTTGATTTCAAAAGTTTTCCTATTTTGCAATGAAGCAAGATATCAATAACGGAAATGATCAGATTTGCCCTAAACTCTCATATAAAAATTATATTTCCCTTAGTTATACGTTTTTTTTAATATATTTATCATTCTCATCCTATTTGGGTTCATATTTATCCCTAAACTAATAGTTCTCTTGTCCCCACCTTTATTATCCTTCATGGATATTTATTTCTCATAAATTAAATTCGATCAAAATAAAACCAACCCAACATATTAAATAGAATGGTCGGAATATTTATATTTTCTAACTAGAGTTCTGAAGCGAGTGGAATGTTTTTCGTCGTGAAGAAAAAAGGGATAATCGATGAATAATAACCCGTTTAGCTGAAACCTATAGTGCCATTTTAATTTATTCGTTCTTTTATGAGTAAATACATCATTATTCCTGAACTTGGACCATAATTTTAAAAAGATATTCGAACTTTATGAAAATTCTATTATACTCATAAATAATTTTTTTATTTTCTTTATCTTTCCCCAGACCCTCACATTCATTTTTTTCTTTTCTTTCTTCTTCTTTGCAAATATGTTGCCATCTCAGCAACAACCCGGTCACTTCAAATGTCATTATTCCACAACTCCACCCAAATTCTTTTACTAATACCGCTTCAATTCTTTCTTCAATCCGAAATCTTATTAAACAATTTCTCTTACATTGCAAAGGATTCTGCAAACACCCATTAGATTTCAAAATTGATGGAGGCATCGCTTCAAAAAATTTGTCTGAACTTTAGCCCAACCCCTTATAAATTCTGGGAAACTCGTTAATTTCCAACCATTATTTTTAATTGTGTTGAAGTTATATGAAAAAGAGATAAATTAATCAATGGTATTATTGAAACATTGAATCATATGCGCTCAGAGAAAAGAAAAATAAAACTAGCTTTTTATGTTTGAAACATTTTGTACCAGTATAAGTGAGAGGGAGAGGGAGAGGGAGAGGGGGAGGGGTGGGGGTAGAGTAAAGACGAAGAAAGAAAGAATATTGGGGGAGGGGTTTTTTAACTGAAGAAGAAGAGAAAGTACGTACGTGGGGTTGGGGCTAGGGGCTAGGGAGGGGATGGAAAAATTAAAAAGTTAGAAGAGAAAGAGAAAAAGTAAAAAGTAAAAATATAAACAAAAACTAAAAATGAAAAAAAATATGTAATTTTAATTAAATTGACAAGTAATGATTGGTGTGGGTTTAACACCTACTTTTTAAAAATTGGAGTTGAACTAAAAAGGAGGTAATTATATGAATTCATAATTGTTTAAGGGGATAATAACCTGCAAAATTTAATTGTCTTTTTGAAAAATAAATCCAAATTCAAGAAGGTAATGATGTATTTCTCTTCTTTTATTCATTTGTAACCAGCATCAGTGCAATCATATTGTTTAAAGATTCCATTATTTATGCCTGGATTGTTATGTTGGTTCACTGTAAATCTGTTAAGGAAAAGCATTGTGGTGGTAGATTGTTTGCAACAAAATTTCAAGTTATGAAAATAAATTGCAATCACAAAATAATAATTTTATATATCAAGATCGTGAGTATAAATTTTTGTATTCCTTTGATTCTTCTCTTCTATTTTTTTTTCATAATTAAAGGGTTGTTAGTAACGTATTTCTCGAACATAGGATGATTAGGACCATCACTTCGGCTTTAAGAAAGATAATATTTGATGTTTATTATGCATTGATCTCTTTGCGAATATCCCATAATTTGTGGGATTTTCGAAATGCCTTTTCAGGAAAATATGTCTCTTTATATAGGCGTGAGTTAGGATTTTGGGTAAAATAGCATCCAAGAAATCCTAACAAACTTAGAGTTTGAAGATGGAATGGAATCGCATTGTAGAGTTTTACAAAAGTTCGATGTCTACAAATGCCCCCTACTTCAAGGCTCGTCGGAGTGTAAACTTGCCAAAAATCAGAGACGAGACTTGAAATATTCATAAAAATTGAGGTTCCATCTTTCACTGCGGATTTGATTTGTGAGAGAATAGATTAAGGATAGACTTGGTCCCACTGGGAGTGCCAAGTTGTTTGCAACAAATTTTGAATATGCGGATGGAAATTGAATGCAAATCACAACAAAATATGTTGAAACAAAGATTTTATTGATGAATATATTGCGGATACAATTATGTTTATCCCTTGATTAACTCTGTTATTCGAGGGCTGAAACAACGTGTTTCTCGAACTAGGATGATGTAGGCCTCCTTTGGATTTATCTCAATGTAAAGATTTTGTGGATCTTCTTTAAGTATTTGATTGTCAGGAAGAGTCCGGCCGCATCATGATCTATTTGTAATTATTCCATGAGTTTATGAAACTTTCGAGATGTTTTTTGAAGGGAATATGTATCCCTTTTTATAGGACTGGGCTAGGGTTTAGGTTAGAGTAGCCTCCAAGAAACCCTAAAATTAGACATTAGAATTTGAAGATGGATTGTACTCGTCTATAGAATCCTGTAAAATTTTGATGTCTACAAATGCTCCCTACTTCAAGGTTTGTCGGAGTGTATACTTATTGAAAATCAAAGACGAGATTTGAAGTATCTTTGTGGCTTCAAATTTTATAGATTTAATTTGTGAGAGAAGAGATGAAGGACAAATTTGATTTCACTGGGCATGTGAATTTATTTACAACAATTTTTGAATATGTGAAAAATAAACTGCAATCATAAACAAAATATGTTGAAACAGAGATTTTATTGATAAATTTTTTTGGTACAATTATGTATATTCTCTTGATTCTTCTCCCCGAATTTTCTCCATAGTGCGAGGGCTGTTAGTAGCGTATTTTTCGAACTAGGATGATATAGGCCTCCTTGGGATTTATCTCCATGAAAGGATTTTGGGATCTTCTTGAAGTATTTGATTATCAAGAAGAGTCTGACCACATCTTGATCTGTTTGTGATTATTCCATGAGTTTATGAAACTTTCGAGATGCTTTTTCAATGGAATATGTGTCCCTTTTTATAGGCGTAAGCTAGGGTTTAGGTTAGAATAACCTCCAAGAAATCCTAAAACTAGTCTTAGAATTTGAAGATGGATTGGACTCGTCTGGTAGAGTCCTGTAAAATTTTGATATCTACAAATGCCCTATACTTCAAGGCTTGTCGGAGTGTAGACTTGATGAAACTCAAAGACGAGACTTGATGTATCTTTGTGGCTTCAGATTTTGAAGATTTAATTTGTGAGAGAAGAGGTTAAGGGGATTATTTCTTTCACCTTCCTAAGCTAAAAGACGTGCAACATTGTTCCCCTCTCTAAAATTGTGTCGAACCACTGAGTTCTCCATAATTTGCATTAACAACCTACAATCATATAAAATAGAGTTGTAAATGGGGATATTATTTTCAAGGAGTTGAAGAATTTCCGTCGAGTCAATTTCAGTTTCCCCGATGATAAGTTTTGATTCAGTGCCAGTTTTATGCCAAATTTGTAAAGTTCACCTTTCTATTCCCTTTTAAGTGCTACATTGTAAAGTTATGTAAAGTTATGCTTTCTAATTTGTTCCCAAATTTTGTGTATAATTTTATGGTTAGCTATATAACACCCAATAATCCTCGGATCTATTCACGTTTTCAAAAAATTACAACTGCAAATAAAGAAATAAAATTTTGACATAAGTGGATAATGTTGATCCATAAAGAAAAAAAAGTAAAAGAGGAGATTTTGGTCGAATAATTGTGAAACGAAGGGGTTGATTGATGGAAGAGGTAGGGCCGGCTCAACTTTTTTCACTGGCCTAAAACCAAATCTTGATGAGAGGCTCTAACTTTTATTTTAATAAAAAATTATTTTATTATAAAGTCTATTTTTCTAACCGGTGCAATCAACATTAATAACACTACTCCCCTGTTTCTATTTAGAGGCAAACAACGCTCATGTCTCCTCTCCTCTCTCTAACGGTAACATCACCAACCTCCACCCCATCCACCCCCATCAGCGTCACTCCGAACACTCATCGGCGGCGACGGTAATACCCCAACAGCACCGCTCCGACCACCCACCGGCGTCGACGGAAAAATTTCATTTATTTTTTTGTTCTTTTTTCTTGTTCTTGTATTCTTTTCTCCTAGATCTATGCAAGTATGAGATTCTTTTGGTTGAAAATTCCGGTGAACAGTACTTCAGTCGACGGTGAACAGTGACAGTGACCGTGAAACAGTGACCGTGAACATCAATTTTCGCCGGCAAACAAGTTTGATTCAACTGGAGTTGGTACCTCCGGTTGCCCGTATCCATTCCATTGTCCTAAACCTTGTTGTTAAGTTTTTCCGCTTCTTGTCTTTACTTATAGCATTCTTGGCTTGATGGTTTTACTTGCCTCTATATTCCTGTTAATTTGTGCTTGCACTTTGATCCCTTCATGTTTTAGGGTAAACATTTGAGTATTCTTAATTTGGTATTCTGTTGGTTTACCATATTATACTATTCAAATCCTTCTTTAGTTTTATTTAGTTTCATTGACATTGTTTCCTTTCCATTTTGGTAGTTCTTGCTAATTTGTGCTTTACTATTAGTTCCCGTATGTGTTAACGTTAGCCTTTGACTAGTATTCTTTTGCTTTAGTGGCTTTGGTGAATGATGGTAGACTAGGGTCAAGTTCTCGATCGGGGATGGATGCGAGGGTGAAGGGAGGTAAGTGGGGGTAAGGGTAATGCTAGGCTGAGAATAGGGTCTTAGAATATTGGAACTCTAACGGGGAAGGCCATAGAGCTAGTTAAGATTCTTAAGAAGAGGAAGATTAATATAGCATGTGTCTAGGAGACCAAATGGGTAGGACCTAAGGCTAAAAATATAGACGGGTATAACCTATGGTTCTCGGGTAGGTTGAAGTATAGGAATGGGGTAGGCATTTTGGTAGACAACGAGATAAGGGATCAGATGGTAGAGGTTAGGAGGGTCAATGACAGAATGATGACGATTAAGTTGGTAGTTGGAGGGTGCACTATGAACATTATTAGTGTGTATGCGCCGCAAACGAGCTTGAAAGATGGGGATAGTTGTTTTTGGGAAGATTTGGACGAAGTGGTAGGAGGTATACCAACCACTGTGAATTTATTTGTAGGAGGGGATTTCAATGGACATATCGAGGCACTTCCTGGGAGTTATGACGACGTGCATAGATGTTTTGGCCTCGGGGACAGGAACGGGGGAGGCGTCTCACTTTTGGAGTTTGCTAGAGCTTTTGGGGTGGTGATAATCAATTTAAGGTTCCTGAAGAATGAGGAGCATTTGGTGACTTTTTGTAGTTCGATGGCTAAGACTCAGATAGACTTTTTGCTCTTTAGGAAGGTTGAGAAAGGTCTTTGTAAAGACTGCAAAGTTATTCCGAAAGAGGATCTTACAACCCGACATAAGGTTTTGGTGATGGATTTGGAGATCAAGATGGAGAAGAAGAAGAGGGTTGTGGATGACAGGTTAAAGAATCAAATGGAGGAGTTTGACCATGGCTAGTGCAAATGAGATGTGGGAGAGGTTGATGGCCAAGGGGGCTTGGGGGAGTAGTGGGGATGCAACCGGAATGTGGGACGAGATGGCCAGTTGCATTCGGGAGGTTGCTAGAGAAGTGCTAGGGGTCTCGCTGGGTAGCCGTGGTGGGCATCGAGAGGACTGGTGGTGGAATGGTTAAGTTTAAGAGAAAGTGGAAGCGAAAAAAGCGGTGTATGCGAAATTGGTAGAAAGCAAGGATGAGGTAGAAAAATGGACGAATAGGAAATTATATAAGATAGCGCGGAAAGAGGCAAAACTAGCGGTTACGGCGGCGAAAACGATGGCTTTTAAATGTCTATATGTGGAATTAGAGGAAAAATGCGGAGATAAGAAGTTATATAGACTAGCCAAGGTGAGGGAGAGGAGGGCCCGTGACTTGGATCACGTGAGATGTATCAAGGATGAGGACAACAAAGTGCTGGTGGAGGACTCACACATTAGGCGGAGGTGACTGTATTACTTTCATAAACTCTTGAACGAAAAATAAGATAGAGACATTGTGTTGAGATCTGGAGCACTCTGGTAGGTACCGGGATTTTGGGTATTGTGAAAATATTAAGGTTAAGAAGGTTCAGGGTGTTGTGCGCAGGATGCGCATGGGACGAGCGATAGGGCCTGATGAGATCCCAGTTGAATTTTGAAAAAACGCAGAAAGGGCAGGTTTGGAGTGGCTGACGGAGTTTTTAACTTCATTTTTAAGACGACGAGGATGCCCGAAGAATGGAGGTGGAGTACAATGATTCCTTTGTACAAGAACAAATGTGATATCCAGGGTTGTAACAACTATAGGGATATCAAGCTGTTAAGTCACACTATGAAAGTTTGGGAAAGAGTCATGGAGATGAGGGTGAGAAGAGGAGAGTCTATCTCCTAGAACCAGTTTGGATAAATACTGGGGCGGTCGACTACATAAGACATCCATCTTATTAGGAGGTTGGTGGAGTAGTATAGAGAGAGGAAGAGAGACTTACATATGGTTTTCATCGACCTCGAGAAGGCATACGACAAAGTCCCTAGGGAGGTTCTATGGAGATGTGTTGGAGGTTAGAGGTGTACATGTGGCGTACACTAGGGAGATCAAGGATATGTATGATGGAGCTAAGACTAGAGTACAGACAGTAGGAGAAGACTCGGAGCACTTTCCAGTGATGATGGGGCTACACCAGGGATCGACTCTTAGCCCATTCCTATTTTCCTTGGTGATGGATGATCTGACGCGACAAATCCAAGGAAAGGTGCCATGGTGTATGTTATTCGCAGATGACATAGTCCTGATTGATAAGACTCGTAGCGGAGTGAACGCTAAGTTGGAGGTTTGAAGACAGACTCTGGAGTCTAAAGGGTTCAGGCTGAGTAGAACCAAGACATAATACTTGGAGTGCAAGTTCAGTGACGGGAGTGACCTTGAGACAGGCGTGGAGGTGAGGCTTGGCACCCAGGTCATTCCAAAGAAAGGGAGCTTCAAGTACATCAGGTCTATTATCCAAAGAAATTGAGAGATTGATGACGATGTCACGCATCGTATTGAGTCAGGGTGGATGAAATTGAGGCTTGCATCTGGAGCATTGTGCGATAAAAAGGTGCTACCAAAACTTAAAGGCAAGTTCTATAGGGTGGTAGTTAGACCGACCATGTTGTATTGTTGGCCGGTCAAGACTTCGCACACCTAAAAGATGAAAGTTGTAGAGATGAGGATGCTAATATGGATGTGTGGGCATACAATGAGGGATATAATTAGAAATGATGATATCCGGGACAGAGTGAGAGTGGCCTTGGTGGAGGATAAAATGCGAGAAGCTAGGTTGAGATGGTTCGGACACGTACATATGAGAGATACAAATGCCCCAGTCCGGAGATGTGAAAGGTTGGATATGGACGGGTACATGAGGGGTAGAGGTAGGCTGTGGAAGTATTGGGTAGAGGTGATTAGATGGGATATGACGCATATGCAACTCACTGAGGACATAACCTTAGATAGGGGGTTATGTAGGACACGTATTAGGGTAGAAGGATAGTAGGTAGTCCAGCGTAGTCCTACCTACGCTTACAAACTGGTAGTTGTAGTATTATTATTGTAGGCTCGCATAGCCTATCATATTGCCTTATAGTCCCTTTTCGTTTGATTTATGTTGCTATGTGTATTTTGTTTGTCTTATTTACTTGCATTAGCTATTGCTTCTTTTGCTTCTTTCTTTTTCAGAATGCGCTGTCATGACTTACGCACTTTGTGTGTCTTACTTTGCTTGGGCTTGTGCTTTGTCTTGAGCCGAGGGTCTCTCGAAAACAGTCGCTCTACCTACCAAGGTAGAGGTAAGGTCTGTGTACACTCTACCCTCCCCAGACCCCACATTGTGGTATTTCAACGAGTATGTTGTTGTTGTTGTTGTTGCTTTTTTAGAGTCAATTTAACTAAACTTTGAAGTTAAATTGGATTAAATTAACTCAATAATTTAAGATTAAAATTTATATATTTGAAAAGTACATAAAAAATACAGTAAGTTACTACTTTATTCACATTAATTTGGTGAAAAAATACATCTTAAATGTTGCTCAAAGTTCATGCAGCTTGAATTTCGTGAAGCGAAAAGAATCAGTGCATTATAACAGATAAAAGAATAATTCATAAACCTATTATTAATGAAAATGGGGCCCCAAATTTTTGGAAGCGTAAAGCCATTGCTTTGACTGTCTTGCCCTTCTTTCTTTTCTTTTGATTGCCTTGCCGTTCAGCCGGTACTAGGAAGAGGGTCCGATCGATTTTGGGTCCGAGAGCATAAAATAAAATAATGGACATAAGACCCTTCTTTTTTGGTCTTGTATAGGAGTGTGTATGCACATGCCAAGTTCTAACTTATTTATATTACCAGGTTAGTACTGAAGATAAAAATATTCGAAAAAATAAGTTCAGGGGTCATAGGACGAAAAAATAAGTTCAAGGGTCATAGGACCAATAAATAGTTCAGGTGTGATCTTATGCCTTATCCCACAATGTACTCTCTCCGAATAAAAAAAAGTGTTCATTTAACCTTTATTTTTTTAGTCAAAAAGAGTGTTCACTTACCAAATCAAGAAATAATTAATCTCACTTTTTCAGATTTACCCTTATTAATTGTTACGTGATCAAATCTCAATACCTATTTAATTAGGGGCATTTTAGTCAAATTACCTATTTTTACTTAGAAGTTACTATTTTATGAAGGGGTGTGAAAATGGTTAGGTGAACATTCTTTTTAAGTGGGAGGGAGTAACTAATAAAAAGAACCCGAATGTAAAGCTGCATAACTGACATACATGGATAAAGATTGGAACAAGAATGAATAGTTAATTAGGAGGCCACTTTTATAGACTTACATAAGATTTGTAATTAATTAAGGAAACGCTCCTTGCTTATGTATTTCGGCTCATCACCTCACCATTTCTGTAATTTGGAAAGTAATTAGCAGCATTGGTATATAATTGCAGAGTTATTGCAGCTTTGGTCCTACTTAGGAGTATAATCCCACAAATATAATAAATTTATCCAACTATAGTAATGCATCATTAAGAAAAATAAATGTAAATGATCTCTCTAAGTATGGTAATGCATTATGAAGAAATTGACATATTTCAGATTTACTTTTATATTTCACCTGAATTTCATGCTGGACTGGCTGTGTTTCTGCTTCACCTCCTTAAAGCCTTGCTCCTTTCAGAGATCCTAATATTAGTAATAAATGCTGCTCGTTATTAACTTGTAACACCTGTGATCAATCATTCTGAATCCTTTTTATCCTGATTTAGAGTAATATCCATTTTATCTCTAAAAATTACCTGATTTGCATGTAATGCTACTATTATTTCTTTTGCAAGACATTTATATCAAATAGTCAGGTCTTTTCTTCAAGGCATCAGAAATTCTGAGTCATGTCGAGGTGAGTTTTGATAACTAGCAAGAATCATTTTCTCAAGCCATTAGTAATAATGATGAATGCATTTAGGAGAATGCAAAGGTGGAAAAAGGGAGAGAGCAAGAAGGATCATTCTGAAGGACCACCTTCCTCCACAAGGGCAAGTATCAAGAGAAAATTCCATGAAGTTGTAGATAACTGTAATTCTGTTTCAACTAAACATGGGGCTGTTGCTCAGGTTAGATTTTGCACTAGTGACTATTCTGCTGCTCTTTCTTTCGGTAATTGAACTTTACTTCCTCTTACTAAATGTTTTGCAGGACGAGGACAGCGCACACCATGAAAATTCATCCAAGTGCAAAAGTAAGTATTTTCTACAAATTCAATTTGGACGGTCAACAATGAAATGGCGTTTATTGGTGATTTTGTTTTCAATAACCACTGTATTAAAAAGTTTGAATATAGTCTGAGCTTAATGATCTTGCTTGCTGGCTTTTATTTAGAAGCATCAACTTCAAGTTTTCTTCCCCCTTCATCACTCTCTATCTCCGGCCCTTGCCATTAGTTAGCTTGCACTTCCCTTGCAGTTTAATTCATACTTGGGATTCCACCATTTCTATCAGGTAAACCAACAAAGTTGCCAGAAAAACGTATACTAGAACTTATTCTCGACGTGCTGCAAAGGTCAGTATGCATCCTCAAATATGATTTTGTTCAGTATTCGTCCTCAAATTAGATAAAGTTCAATATTTCCCACATTGTAAAGAACAGTAAATGAATATTTAACATCTTACTACTTTGTTGGTGTGTTTTTCATTTTTGATGTTAGGAGGGATACCCATGAAATATTTGCAGAACCAGTTGATCCCACTGAGGTTTGATCTTATGATTGACTTCACTTCTTGAAGGTCATTTCTTACTACGACTAAAATTTGATTACATCTTCTTTTTTCTTATAAGGTTGAAGATTACTATGAAATCATTAAAGAGCCTATGGATTTTGGTACAATGAGGGCTAAACTTCATGAAGGAATGTATCAGAATCTCGAACAGTTTGAGGTCTGCTTTTCCCCTTAACTGCCATTTCTCTTATTATATCACTTTTAATCATCTTTTGTTCTTTTACAGTTGATTAGAATTTATGTTTATTTTCTTATATGAGTGTTAGGATAATCTTTTACACCCGTTCTTGTCCTTTTCCCCCCTTCTCTTGCTATTTTCAGATGTACTCTGATCAACTGTATGTGTTCATTTTTACTATCGTGGACTAAGAAATAAGACTTGGTCTAAATAATCTTGAGTACTTAAAAATGTGCAGCTCTCAATTCTAAAGTCAAAACTGTATTGTGGTTGTAGCTTAATCATCTTTTGAAACTCATAATTCTGCAGCATGATGCATTTCTGATTCCAAAAAATGCGATGCATTTCAACTCCTCTGGTACTGTTTATTTCAGACAGGTAATTTGATACAATCCTTAAAGTATTTTACAATGTCTAAAACAATTTGATTTTTAGAAGTATCATGAGAACCAACAATTTGTAACAAATTCTAATGATTTACAGGCTCGTGCTATAGATGAACTAGCTAAAAAGGTATTTCATGTCCTAAAAACTAATCCCGGAAACTTAGAAGTGGAATTTCCGGTGACCATACGAAGATCAATGAGGAGATTGCAAAATGAGGCCAGGGATACAAGACACTCTCGAGATGTCATACCAGATGGTCCCCGTGATGTTCCTTCCAAAAATATCGGACTTGGCCCAAGTGTTCCATCAACATTTAGGAGAAGCAGCAAAGAAGGACCTTCATTAACCACCAATGCGTCTGCTTCGATTGACAGTTCATTCTTATTAGGTAAGACACTTGTGCTCCCTGAGATTTATACATGTGTGTCTTCGATCATCAGTTAGCTGCAAAAAGTTATACTCTTGAGAAGTATTCAAATTGGAAAAGTAGTAGTGTAATTCTGATTCCTTGTTCTTCACTGTGTTTAAACAGGTAATAGACATGGTCAAACATTGTCTTCTCTTGATGCTGGTCGTCGTTCTACATATGAATCTTTCAGGCCTTTGCCTTACCATGAGACTAGCTCATTTATGTGTAACAAGAATCCCCAGTCACTAATTCTTGTAAGTTCTTCTCTCCAGCCAAATCACATAATTCAGCTCCTTTGACGTGCATTTTATTTGGAGACTATTCTTTTGTCATGTATTTTGTACTAAGCTACAAAGTACATGACAAAATGTAGGTGCATTACGCTAATATTTTATTTTGTCACTTGTAGAACAGGAATGCTAGTTACAGAGAGAGTTTGATGTCATTTGCCAAAGATTTAGGACCAATAGCACAAATGGTTGCCAACTGGAAACTGCAAGTGAACCATTCATTTCTTCCCTCTCACATAGCTAAAAGTCTAAACAATGGAGTTGATCAGCCTCCAACGTGCTTGGGATTCGCTGCCTTTGCTACTGTACAAAGTCAATCTAATACTGAAGTTCTAACCTCTTCTCAGAAACCGTCTAGTCCTGTTCGAGGTTTTGGCTCAGTGCTCAAAAGCACCAGTGATAAGATTGACGTGACTAATGCTGCAAAGGGAGATGAGACTTGCAAAATTGGTGGCATGAGCAGTCAGAAAGACCCCCTTCCTCGCATAGAAAATTCAGAGAAGAAAAGTACATCAATTTTGTGCTACAAAAGGAATGTTCATAAAGTAACAGAAGAAGCAGCGAAGAAAACTCAAAATGAAAGAGAGAGCAGAGAGAATAACTTAGGCTCGAAAACTCAAAATGGAAGCGAGAGAAGAGAGAATAACTTGGGCACTCATATCTCCACTAATGGGACATCTGGAGATACAAAGAAACTCGGCAAAAGAAGTGCTAAGGTGGAAGGAATCAAAGTTCTGCCAGTTGTACTAGCTCTAGAGCAACCTCGTTCAAGTCTATCTGAGTTGAAGTGGAGAAACAAGAAGAGTTCCAATCCCACGTCACGTATCACACGATCGGAAAAAAGCAAGATTGCAGAGTCCAATTTCACTGGGACTTTTCCTGATCAAACAAAAAATAACAGCCTTGGATCAAAGTATGAAAAGAAAGCAGTTTATCAAAACAACAATGTTAGCAGCAGCAGCGGCGGTGGCAACCGAAGTTTGCTTGAGCCAATGAGCCAAACTTTGGAGTTGAAACCAAACAAGGCAACGCCTGAGCCAATGAGCCAATCTTTGGAGTTGAAACCAAACAAGGCAACGCCTGAGCCAATGAGCCAATCTTTGGAGTTGAAACCAAACAAGGCAACGCCTGAGCCAATGAGCCAATCTTTGGAGTTGAAACTGAACAAGGCAACGCCTGTATTGCCATTTCCAGCAAGAGCAAGCTCCAGGTTCATATTTGATATGCCATTCTTGAAAGCTCAGCTAAATAAAATGAATCCAGTAGGGAAAAATGACATGTCACGGGTGTCAAGAGACAACATGGAGAGGTCCTTGTATGGTCAGGGAAATTATAATAATATGGGCAGGGAAGTAACTCCATCAGTGTCTCTACTGGACAAACCAAATACTCCGCAGACCATGCCATCTTTCATTTACAATAATCAATCATTATATCGTTCATTGGTTTCATTAGACACCGATTTGTCCCTTCAGCTCTGAGTTAGCTTGAACAAATGGTATTAGTTTCTCCAAAATAGATTGGTTGCTGGATACTCTTCTATCATGTAAAACTTATACATTGAATTAAAGATATCCTCTGAGCAAGTTGTTTGAGTTAATCCTTGTAACAACTTAAAACCATTGCATAGGTTATATGTGAAGTTTCTCTCCGTTTTTCTTTTTTCCTGTTTCTGTTAGTACTAATTAGTTTTGGTTGGTCTTTAATGTGCAAGGTGAAGGATCGAAATGAAAGTATGTATGTCCTAAAGACAATCATTATTAGAGACAAATGTACTTGAACACATTCGTATTATTAATAAGATTAATATTTATGGCAGTAACAATTATTGAATTATTATTTGATTGTTTGTAATTATTCATTAATGTGCATCCCTTAAGCTTATGTTGTCATTAATAGAGTGAGATATTGATGATAGAGCGTAAATCTAAAATAGCCTCGACTAATGATCATCGAGAATGAGATATCGATGATATGTTATAAGTCGACATGTGGTCTGCGTCACATTCTTAGAGAATGTAGTATGTCTCACCTGCTATTTGTAATGGTTACTAGTGATGGACACATGAATACTTTTGGAAAGTATTGGTACACCCTGCTGATAAACTATTTGTTATACATGCCTAAAGTATTATCAGCGTGTGGGAGATGAAGGTCCTTTGACTTGAGGTCAATACGCACCTTATTTACAGAGTAATGTACTTTGACCCTGTCCTAAGCTTAAACTCCTTATAGGATAAGATACGGCTTGTGTTGAGTACATTATGATGTAAATTAAGATGATAGTTGAGCCAAGAATAGGATTCATTCATCGATTGGATATTTGAGAGAGTACTCAACTTCTCAGTGATATTAGGTTGACCAAGTCATTGGCCAATGCAAGAGACATATTTAGAATATGATCTAGTTGTCGACTAATATAGATGAGATAAAGTGATCAAGCTATTTGGATAGACACATGACAAATCCTAAGCTTGATCGAGTGTTCGCGAATGAAAGAAATTTATCATCTCACATAAAGGTTATGTTTGCTGGATTCATGTAAACGTACTTCATGTATTGAGTTCGTCGTACGATGCAGTCTAGGAGTTCCGTATGGACCTTAATTGGATTAGTGTCATTATATGAAGGCCTATAGGGTCACACTATGTCGATTATCTCTTCGATCTAAGGGTGTATTGAGAAAATATTAAATATTCGATTTGGAATCAAGATATTTAAACTGATAATAACTATGAGATAATTTCTATTAGATGGAAATTATTTAATTAAATCAAAATTGGATTTTGGATTTAATGTGCTGAATATATATATATTAAATGAAAATGGGAGGTACAATTTTACGTAGGGCGCCGCAGTGCCTGCTAGGCTGAGCCGCTGCGCCGACCCGGCAGTGGGCCCAGTTAGACGGCCCACTGCACCTCAATTTTTGGGCCAGGATTGGAGCCCAATCCTAATCTGATAATTGACCTAATCCTCCCTATATAAACAACACTAAACCTCATAAGTTAAACAATAATTCTCATAAACAATTCTAGACTTAGAGTCTAGGATAAAACTCTCTCAAACCTCTGCCGAAATTTCCTGGCTTTCCTAACAGAGGAATACAACATAGCATAGTGCTTGCAGTCGAAGGGACAGTCGCGTGTAATCCCTAAGTAAAAACTCCAGATAATACAGCATGTAAGTGTTCATGTTTTATGTTACATGTTTTTTATTGTCATATAACCATACCAGAAATTGTTGGGGTAAGTAAGAATAAAATTTTAAACTTCCGATGTGCCTTACTTATGTGTTTTGAACCTAACAAAATCCTACAGTGGTATCAGAGCCCAGGCTTGTTCAATAGTTATATAACAATTGAATAAAATAATAATATGGGTTAAACATAAAATTGGATTAAAACAAGGCTTCTTGAAATCCTAAATATCTTTATCGAACGGTTAACCTTTTGATATCACCCTAAATTATCTCTGTTGACACCCAATTTTGTCCCGTCTTTTTCGATTTATTCGCAATTTTAAATATTTTCGGACACCTCAAAAACAATTTTAATATATATATATATATATATATATATATATATATACTATTATTTTCAATATCACTATTATTATTTGTTATTATTATTATTCACATGTTCTACTATCATTTGCCTTTTTAAAAAAAGTCTAAATCATAATTCTACCTTAATATTCTATGTTATTTCATTTTCGCAAAATTGCATCGCATTTCCATTTTTATTAAGCATTAAACATTTCGCAAATATTATATTTTTATTATTATTATCACATCGTTATGTTAGTTTAAATAATTTACATCTTTTTATAATAAACTCCTTTTTATTTTAACCATTAACCCATTTCATTTTCCAACCCAAAACAATTTCTATCCAAACTAATTTCATTCCCCACAAACTAGCCCAAACCGAGCCCAAATATTTGGCCCCAACCGGCCATTCCCTTTAATCCCTAAAAAATCCCAAACTAGCCCACAAACCAAATCGGCCCAATACCCAAATCCATTCCCCTTTATTTCCCTTATCTCCAAAGCCCAATCGGCCAAAACCCGAGCCCAAACTCCCCAATTAAATTCCCTTATACCCCAACCCAACAACACCCGTCGGCCCAACAGCCCTCACCCTTTATCCCTTACCCTTCCAACCCAACCCGAACCGGCCCAAAACCGAAGCCCACTCGACCAACCCGTCCCTTTTATCCCCTTAACCCAAAACCCAAAACAAAAAAAAAGATCAAAAGAAAACCTAAAACAAAATATCTCAAACCCCCCAACCCCTCAACGCACCCTACGCACCCCCACCCCACCCCACGTCGCCGCACCCCTACCCCCGTCACCTCACCACTGCCACCACCCTACCCTGACACCGCCGAACCCATCCCCTCACCAAACACCCCCCCAAAATCCGCAACACATGCCCCAAGAAATCGCCCCAAAAAATCAGATTTTGTCCCCTTTATTTTGAAATTCGAATTCATTTTTAGGGGGGGTATGAGGGGGGTTGAACGTTGAGGTTGATACCTATAAAAACCCCCCTTTTGCATCTGTTTGGGGGGGTTCTTTTTTCGGATAAAAAAGGTTCTTTTGGAGGAGTTTTTAATTCGATTTTTGAGTTCGAAATTTAGATTCAAGTCTTCGGTCGTATTGTATTTTATTTGGTGTTGTTCTTCACTAAAAATCCGAAATTTTCTTAAGAACATTTCTTTCTTTTGCATGTGTTCTTCACCTTAAGGGTTCGAAATTATTTGGTTTTAAGTGTTAAAGAATCCGAATTTTTTGCTATTTTCCCACTGTTTTTGGGTTCCAGGTCGGGTCACTTCCGGGTCGGGTCAAACATCAGGAACAGACTTACAAAAGCAGAATCCTATTTCAGAAGAAATCAGAATTCAAAATCCAAAATCTGAATTCCAAACTTCTAACACGCCTCGGTTCGCTACCCGGAGAGGAGAAGGTCAGTGAGTTCAAATTCTTCTCATTTGCTTTTATTTCTTAGTTAAACCAGTGAATTAAATAGCTTAGGTCTTTAACTAAGTTACAGTTATTAATGGTATCCGTATGCTTGATATATGTTTGGGCTCTTCTTAGGATCAGATAATGACATGGTCTGTCATGATTTGATTACCAAATCTAGTCGTTAAAGTTGTATATAGTGCATTGAAATGTTCGACAACTTATTGGGTTTGTTTTAATGTTTATGTTTAAGAAGGAATACCCTGTGATTGAAGTTGTTTGTTTTGGATGTTTAGTTTGTCTTACTCCCTGGTTGTCCACACTGTAAATGGGGTATAAATTATGTGGGATCAATGCATGTTTGAGGGAGCTGTATTTTGATTTAAGTATGGTATTATGTGATGAGTATGATGTCTTGGTGTCTGTTAAAGTAATAGAAATCGTGAATAAGATGGGTTGTTTGTTTTGGATGTTTGGTTTGTTATATAGGATGTGTTGAGTGGTGATGGAACCTTAGATGCTTTGGAGCCTAGAACACCTATTCATTGGATGTTTTTATGTACTGTTTGGTTTGAAGACAATGTGATGTATTTTAGTCTTCAATATTCATTGGTATGCCTAAATAAGTATGAAATGAATATAGGGTGGCAAAATATGTCTCCCATATGTTTTCTGGTTTCTAGATAAAGGAATGGTTACTTGTTTCCCGTTTGAACTTTCTTCCTGTCAAATATAGCATATCTTATATTTGTTCTGAGGGTGATATGATGGTCTTTCAATTCAAGGTATGGTTGGTACTATGTTAGCATGGTGTATCTGATAAAGTGATAATGTATCCAATATAGTTTAAGTTTGATCATATGTATCTATGTTGCTATTTTGAGTCTTGCAATTTGGATATTATCCCTGAAATGTTCACTTAACCATGCTGATTTGCCTCCTAGATTTAATCAGAATGATTGTTTATTTGTTTTCTATCTAGCTTAGAGTCAAACTATCATCATGTCCTCATGCATAGTCATCTAAGTATTTGACATATTACATGTCCTCATGCATATCATATTACTTTGCTCAGCTTGATAGGGTATATGACAGTCTCATGTCTGCATAATGTTATCTTTGGATTGTTCAAATTATTTTGTATGTCTGTCAACCATATTTTTGTGTGTGTTTCATTTATTATAATGTCACCATGTTTAGCTATAAGGTATGGAATGGAATAAGCATGTTTGTTTTGCCCCCTGTTTTTATTCATATCCATTGTTAATCTGTCGTTAGCCATTTAGCGCAAGGCTATCATTGTGCCTTGTAGAAGCATCTTGAGTTCTGTTATATCATACATGATCGACTAAGTAAGATGGGTATCTGATTTAGTTTTAATGATCATAGGTTGATATAAAATAGCATGTTTGAGTGAATTGAATCCTTTGCTAGTAAACTAATTGGGTTGGCCACATGCCTATTTACCTTTTTTAGCATCCTTGTGATTAATTACTCTTTCAAACAGGATACATGATTGTCCTGTTTTGACTATAATGTAGAATATCCCCATGATAACATCATCTTGTTCACTAGACCATTACGTATTGCTTTTTCATGAATGTATATATTTTCATGTTCCATTCTCTAATCTTTTTCTTTTCTTTATTTACATGAAATGCATCGGGAGCTACAAAGAGTCTTGTTATGAGACTCATCATGATTATTGTCAAATGAAGACCCGCATCCACATTCCTTGCATTCTTCGGCCTCGGGATTTCCAAACAAATAGGGCGAGATGACATCGTCATCCGCTTTAGTTCCCTTCCATTGTTATTCTTTATTTTTGTTATTTTTATTTGGGTCTGTAATAATTATTTAATGCTTGTGTGATTGTTAGGATATTTAGAATAATTAGGCCATGAATGGATAATTAATAGGGTAGTTCAAAACCGTCGCTAGTTTATTCATTTGTAGGCTCGGTTAACTCAAACTTAGAAACCCATCGTTAGTTATTTACTTTAGGCTCGTTAGTTTCAAAAATTGGAAATCCGCTGCTAGTTTGTTTATTTTAGGTGCGCCATGCGTGTTCAAACTTTCAAAACAGTCAGCTCGTATTTGCATCTTCAACATATGTGTAAGGCTTTGTTTTATTCAATTTTATGATTTAAAATGACTTGCTAAAAATCATTTCTTTATATTACTAATAAATTGCTTTTTCCCTTTTTATTATCAATTGCGAAATAAGTGTTTTATTAAACTTTCATGCAAATGTATTCTTATCCAAAAAGTCAATTTTATATGTGTTTTATAAATCATACTTTACAATGTCATGCATACTCTTTCAGATTTCATACCAGGAATTATTCTCGCAATTATTTTTGCAATAAAAGAAAATCATTACTTTAAAGCATTCTCTTTAAACATTATTCTTAAAATATATGCATGTTTTAGTATAATATTAATCTGAGTTTGACTGGATAACTGCAAGTTAGTGGATCTTAAAGGATGCCTAACCCCTTTCCTTTAGGATAATAAAGAACTCTTACTTAGAATCTCAATAGTTTCGCAGACCTTAAAATTGGAGTTATAATGCAGCATTTTTAGTTAATATTCAGGTGTCCTAATTCACCGTAAAAAATAATTAGGTGGCGACTCCTCAATTCAATACCTAGGAATCACTGGATACGTTGTGCTCCGCTTTTGATCCCACGGGTCAAAATAGGGCGCGACAATCTCCTATGCAAATTCGAGGAAGTCATTCCGTTCTAATTTGAACTAAGCCAAAAGTGCTGATATCCGACTCATTGCACGGTGCATGGCGAAGAATGAGTATGAATGGATGATGGTCGATATGTGCGTTATTAGTAATGGTTGGTGAGGATAAAGGATCTGTGATTTGATCCCTAAATTCGATTTAGGGCTCAAACGATTTTGAAAATTCAACACAGAAACGTTTTGTCAGTACGTTGGCGCAGCGACCTTATCGTAGGGCGACGCGACGCTTGCTAGGGTTTTTAGGGCGGCGCCACGGCTCCATGGTGGAGCGCCGTGGCCCTAATGCTTCGTTTCAAAATTTTGGACTCACTGGATAGTAGGCGCCGCGACACTAATGCATTTATAGAAGCGGAAAATATTTCTTCCTTTGCAGCGCTGTAGCTCCATGGTGGAGCGCCGCGACTCTAATGCATTTGCAGAAACCTAAAGGCTTCTGCCTCAGTGGCGTCGCGGCCCTAATGATTAGCGCCGCGGTCCCTCCTGTCCAGAAATATTTTTTTTTTCCAGAGTTCAGAATGCTTGACCCAAGATTATTATTATACAGTATATTATTTGATAAGTATATTGTTTATATGCTAAATGTCAAATTGTTTGTCATTTAATTTTACTAGAATAACGTTTGCAAATACATGTCTGTGTAGGCGGCGCCCAGTATTTGTTAAAACCGCTTAATATTATGCTTGGGTAGGCGGTACCCAATATGTGCTTGGTCATTTACATGATAATTAAGATGTTATGTTGGACATAGCATGTTAGAGTTGATCTTAGTTAAAACTCTGAATTAAAATGTTCCCTAAAATTTTAATACAAGTCTCATTTAAAATGAACGCGTCGTCTGTTATAATTGATTGTAGTGCAAAATCCTTTTCGGCGAAATTAGTATTTATGCCACAACATTTGGTCTAAGTCTACGAGGACTCAAACTCTTTCATAGATGCATGTTAAATGTAGAAGTGGTTGATAAACATTCAAATATACTATAAGGAAAAACTCACTTAGATACATAATTGCAGTCGCATAACGGGGTTGACTTGCTAGGCTTTCTTGGGGCCACAGTGTCGGACAAGACGATGAACGCAGAACGATTGTTTAGAACATTCGGTCAAACATGAGTTACAAATTGTTTGTAATTGATTTAGAGACATACCAGGTTGTGCTGTTGAAGTTATCAGCCACAACAAACACGGAGATAACATGAACTTGGATCATGGCCCATTATGACCATATTTGATATGAGTCCGTATTCTTTCATGGGATCGAAGAGTATGTTAAAATAGTGGGAGCTAATTAAACTAAATGTCAGGTTAATTAGTTAAAAAATGTGTTCAATAGAAATTATATTAGAGTTTAATTTCAAGTCTAATTGTTTCTTCAGTCGTATAAAATGTCGAATCTATCACTGAAAATGTTGGTCGAGACAAACAAGTTGACTGGATCAAATTATCCTGACTGGTTAAGAAATCTGTGACTGGTGTTAAGACTAGAAAGAATTGAGTATATGTTAGACACAGTATTCCCCACAGTCTCTGCTGAAAACTCTGATGAGTATGCCCTGTTTGACAAGGTGGCTTATCAGAAACATTTGAACAATGCTACCTTGGAAAAATGTGTGATATTTTATTCCATGACTATGGAGTTACAGAGACAACATGAAAACATGGACCCAACGAAATGCTAGAACACTTGAAGAGTCTCTATGAAAAACAGTCTCAAACAATGAAGTATGAACTGTTGAGAGACCCTTTCAAATGTAAGATGAACGAGGGGAGACAAGTGTCAGCGCATGTTCTAAAGAAGGACTACACAGCTCCAAGAGGAGGCAAAGCACTAGGTGCTTCTACCTCTACTGGACAAGGTATGTTTGTCATTGAAATAAATATGTCTATAAGTAACTTCGACTGTTGGGTATTGGATACCGCTTGTGGCTCGCACATTTGTAGTAATGTGCAGGGTCTAATTAACAGAAAAAAGGTTGGACCTTGGGAGGTAGACCTGCGCGTTGGAAATGGAGCACGAGTGGATGCTGAACGCGTGGGAAGTTATAGACTAGATTTACCTTCAGGCTTTTGTTTAGAACTAAATAATTGTTATTTTGTTCCCTTATTAACGAGGAATATCATTTCTATCCCAATGTTAGACATTGAGGGGTTTTCCTCATTTATTGCCAATGGCAGTTATGTATTGTCTTTTAATGATTTTATTTGTGGAAATGCTCCGCTTGTGGATGGTTTGTATGTTCTAAACTGTAGTCGTGAAATTTTCAATGTGCAAAATAAATAAGCTAAGATAAGTAATCCAAGAAACCCCACCTACTTATGGCACTGTAGACTTGGTCACATCAATGAATCAAGGATAGCAAGATTAAGAAAGCTAGACTACCTGGAACCATTTGACTTAGAGTCCTATGGCAACTGTGAATCTTGCTTGAGAGGAAAGGGGTGCGAGCCAAAGAGGTACTTGAGTTGGTCCATACTGATGTATGCGAGTCATTTTCAACTCAAGCTAAGGGAGGCTTCCCTTACTTCATCACTTTTACAGACGATTTTACAAGGTTTGGGCATGTGTATCTTATGAAACACAAGTCCGAAGCCTTTGAGAAATTCAAGGAGTACAAGTCAGAAGTAGAGAAGCAACTTGAAACAATTATCAAGACCCTTCGATCAGATCAAGGAGGTGAATACTTAAGTAAAGAATTTCTGGATTACTTGAAGCTTCATGGAGTCCAATCACAATGGACACCTCCTGGAATGCCACAAATGAATGGTGTTGTTGAAAGGAGAAATCGAATCCTATTAGATATGGTTAGATCCATGATGAGTTTCTCAGCTCTACCAATATACATTTGGGGCTATGCATTCCAAAGCTCAATTTATATTCTGAACAGAGTTCCTTCAAAGTCAGTGGAGAAAATTCCATATGAGATATGGAATGGCAAGAAGCCAACACTTAAACACATGCGACCCTAGGGGTGTCCTGCATATATAAAGAATATGCTTACTGACAAGTTGGAATCTAAAAGTGAAAAATATTATTTTGTAGGGTATCCATAGGAAACTAAGGGATACTATTTCTATCTTCCTGGAGAACATAAGGTCATTGTTTCGAGAAATGCCACTTTCCTTGAAGAAGAATATGTCTACAAGGAACAGAGCTGCAATGAGATAGAACTTGAAGAAATTCAAGAATCACAAGATAACACAGAAGTTGAACCCTTGTCGAATGGCCTAGACAATAATTCAGTGGGAGTATCTGGTGAAGATTGTGTACTTAGAGTACGCCTTTCAGCTAGTGGGAGTGTTGTGAGAGATAGTGCAGAAATGCAAGGCTCTCATACACAACCAATGAAAGATAATACAATAGTTGTACATCATTTCATTTAGGGAATAAATGAAAATGACATTCATGAAAGCTCTCAAGGTGATGGATCGTCCAGCACACAAAGACTTTCTCACAATCAGAATGCAACAAACACTGAAACACAGAATAATCAACTCCGTATGACCATTAGGACTCATCATCCGCTTGAAAAACTTAATCTCCTTGTTGAAACACACAATGAGATAGATATTCCTGATGACGATGAACCTACAACCTACAGCGAAGCCATGTTAGACATTGATTCGCAGAGATGGCAAGAAGCCATGAAAAATCTGAGATGGATTCGATGTACATAAATCAAGTTTGGAACTTGGTTCATTTGCCAACAGGGATTAGACTCATAAGATGCAAATGGGTCTTCAAGAAGAAGATTGATGCATATGGCAAGGTACAAACTTATAAGGCAAGATTGGTGGCTAAAGATTATAATCAACGGCCTGGAGTCGATTATGATGAAACCTTTTCACATGTTGTGAAAATTAAGTCCATTCAGATTTTGCTTGCAATAGTTGCATACTATGATTATGACATTTGGCAAATGGATGTTAAAACTGCTTTCCTCAACCTGAGGGTTTTACATTCAAGACTAAGACCAAAGCAATGTGCAAGCTACAGAAGTCCATTTATGGACTTAAGCAAGCCTCAAGGAGTTGGAATATTTGTTTTGACAAAGCAGTCAAATCGTTTGACTTTGGTAGAAGCAAAGAAGATCCCTGCGTTTATAATAAGCGCAAAGAAGTGAGTATTGTCTTCATTGTTATATATGTAGATGACATATTAATAATGGGAGATAATAAGACTCTCATGCAATCAGTCAAGGAATGGTTATCCAGCACCTTCATGATGAAGGACTTGGGTGAAGCCTGCTACATTCTTGGAATTAGGATCTATAGAGATAGACCTAATAAATTGTTGGGGCTGTCACAGTCCACATACATAGACAAAGTGCTAAGACGATTCTCTATGGAAAACTCCAAGAAGGGAATTCTTCCTATGGGTCAAGGCATCAATTTATCAAAGAATGATAGTCCTTATACTGTTGCAGAACTTGAACACATGAAAAGAATTCCATATGCTTCAGCTATAGGATCTATCATGTATGCCATGACCTGTATGAGGCCAGATGTGGCCTATGCACTTAGTATGACTTGCAAATTCCAGCAGAATTCTGGGGAAGAACACCGGAAAGCAGTCAAGAGTAGTCTTAAGTATCTTAGACGAACTAAAAAATATTTCTTAGTCTATGGTGGACAAGAGAAGCTAGTATGTACTGGGTACACTGATGCTAGCTTCCAGACAGATCTTCATGACGTCAAATCTCAATCTAGATATGCCTTTATTTTCAATGGCGGAATAGTGAATTGGAAACGTTCCAAGCAAGCTACAACTGCTGATTCGACAACTGAAGTCGAGTACATTGCTGGATGGAAGCTGGTAAAGAAGTTGTCACGATATATGAGTTCCTGAAGGAACTAGGGGTTGTTCTAATTGTCACTTATCCAATAACGATTTATTGTGACAACACTGGTGCGATTGCGCAAGCTAAGGAACCAAGATCAACAAACAGAAACAAGCATGTACTGAGGAAATACCATATACTGAGGGAGATGGTGGAAACTGAAGAAATAAGATTAGACTATGTTCCCACAGATGATAATCTAGCTGACCCGTTTACTAAACCATTAAGCTTAGTTAAGCATAATGGTCATTTTGAAAACATAGGTATTAGATACATCGGAGATTGGCTCTAGGCCAAGTGGGAGATTGAAAGTATGTATGTCATAGAGACAATCATTATTAGGGACAAATGTACTTGAACACATTCGTATTATTAATAAGATTAATATTTATGGCAGTAGCAATTATTGAATTATTATTTGTAATTATTCATTAATGTGCATCCCTTGAGCTTCCGTTGTCATTAATACAGTGAGATATTGATGATAGAGCGTAACTCTAAAATAGTCTCGACTAATGATCATCGAGAATGGGATATCGAAGATATGTTATAAGTCGACATGTGGTCTGCGTCACATTCTTAGAGAATGTAGTATGTCTCACCTGCTACTAGTAATGGTTACTAGCGATGGACACATGAATATTTTTGGAAAGTATTGGTACACCCTGCTGATAAACTATTTGTTATACATGTCTAAAGTATTATCAGCGTGTGGGAGAAGAAGGTCCTTTGACTTGTGGTCAATACGCACCTTGTTTATAGAGTAATGTACTTTGAGCCTGTCCTAAGCTTAAACTCTTTATAGGATAAGATACGACTTGTGTTGGGTACATTATGATGTAAATTAAGATGGTAGTTGAGCCAAGAATAGGATTCATTCATCGATTGGATATTCGAGAGAGCACTCAACTTCTCAGTGATATTAGGTCGACCAAGTCATTGGCCAATGCAAGAGACATATTTAGAATATGATCTAGTTATCGACTATTATAGATGAGATAAAGTGATCAAGCTATTTGGATAGACACATGGCAAATCCTAAGCTTGATCGAGTGTTCGCGAATGAAAGGAATTTATCATCTCACATAAAGGTTATGTTTGCTGGATTCATGTAAACGCACTTCATATATTGAGTTCGTCGTACGGCGCAGTCTAGGAGTTTCATATAGACCTTAATTAGATTAGTGTCGATATATGAAGGCATATAGGGTCACACTATGTCGATTGTCTCTTCGATCTAAGGATGTATTGAGAAAGTATTAAATATTCGATTTGAAATCAAGATATTTAAATTGATAATAACTATGAGATAATTTCTATTAGATGGAAATTATTTCATTAAATCAAAATTGGATTTTGGATTTAATGTGCTGAATATATATATTTATATATAAATTAAATGAAAACGGGAGGAACAATTTTACGTAGGGCGCCGCGGCGCCTGCTAGGCTGAGCTGCAACGCCGACCCGGCAGTGGGCCTAGTCAGACTGGCCCAATGCACCTCGGTTTTTGGGCCAGGCTTGGAGTCCAACCCTAATATGATAATTGACCTAATCCTCCCTATATAAACAGCACTAAACCCCATAAGTTAAACATTAATTCTCATAAACAATTCTAGACTTAGAGTCTAGGATAAAACTCTCTCAAACCTCTGTCAAGATTTCCTGACTTTCTTGATAGAGGAATACACCATTGCATAGTGCTTGTAGTCGAAGGGACAATCACGTGTAATCCCTAAGTAAAGACTCCAGATAATACAATCTGTAAGTGTTCATGTTTTATGTTTCAGATTTTTTATTGTCATATAACCATACCAGAAGAAATTATTGGGGTAAGTAAGAACAAAATTTTAAACTTTCGTTGTGCCTTATTTATGTGTTTTGAACCCAATAAAATCCTACACGAAATACAAAGTAGCACATATTATATGATTGATCACGGGCTCTGATCATTCTTCATGAATAAGTGAAGTTAACTTCAGAAAAGATGGGATGGTTAAAGAAAATAAGGGCCACCAGATAAATAAAAAAAGGGTCATCATGACAAACTAGCAGCGCAATTTTACACAAAGAGGTGATCTATTGAGTTTAAAGCTAATAAAATTAGTACATACAAATGAGAGTGGGTACAAAAATGAACAAAATAAGAGTAGATTCAGAATACCATTTGATTGTATACTAATGAGAACATATTCATAAGTCTTGTAGAAAAAGAAATTATTCCTAAAAAGTAGAAATTTATTTAGGATAACATGAAATAATAATTAGAGAGTTAGTTGATGATGGATTACATATGACACATTAATCTAAATTAATTAGATAGACGTAAATCATAAAATGAGAACTTACGTGTTTTTCGTATAGCGGAAGTAGAAGTCGAACCGTGGTTGGAATTACTGGCCGATGGTGGTTGTCACGGTATATCGGAGCAACCTCCTAAATCATAGTCTAAACCCCAATTCTTTATTATAGAGAAGAGACCAGAAAAATACTGCGAAAGAATGTTTTATTGTACACCCTAAGTGTACTTATATAGGAAAATATTAGGGTTTAACTAATTACCCTAATGGGCCTTAAGCATCCCTTTTGGGTGGACCCAAATTTCCTACATCTCCCACTCACACATAATGGGAGTTCTCTTCTAATCTGAGAACATGTTCTCATCTCATCTCCGCAATCATTCATATATGGAAGTAGACCGGGCAACCAACATATTGTGAGAGCTAAGTGTTATACATATGTTAGGACTATATAGCCTCTCGTTGAGTGCAAACCTACAAGTAGATCATAAAGTATGCAATACCCCAGATCATATGAATCACATTTGATATAATCTCAGGATCTCATATATCATTATCTCTTGCATTCACAATTGTAACTCATAAGTTACATTTGGTGCAAAAGTGAATACAAATTAATGAGATTCCAACAATGATCTTCCTCTTCTCACGATCCTCTTAACATTAAGTTAATTGTTTTTGAGATATGCTCCGCCAAACCGAATATGTGCTCATGGTCCTTTGAAAGTACACTAAGATAGCTAACATCAAACTAAGTCTCATCAGAGTCACTAAGGGTACCAATCTTAAGCCACCATAAAGGCTCTGGGTCTCACACAATAATAAGTTGAGAATGAGATTATGTTAACCCAATTAGTCGACATTAGCACACATGACATGAAACATTTGCTACATCATTTTCTCCCTTCCCCGGGAGTATATGTCTTTATCTCAAGAATGTTGTACATATGATATTTAGACACCATTAGTATCTAAATTTGAGTTCCTTGATCTACGATATCATTTGTTAACTCACATTTGGCTCACTAAGTAGACTAGGTGAACATTTTTCACCTTAACGACCTTATGTCGTTATTTATGCGACATTCATGATTTTTAAGCTGAGAGTTTTCAAATTATCCATTTGATAATTTTTCTTAAAACCCAGTCTCATCTCCACTCATCACTAAGATAAGGAGGCAGTTACCTGTGTGAGAAGGTCAACCTCTTGTCTACCCGACAGACTAAAAACATAAATGTAAACTGAATGCACATAGCATTCAACTATTAAAATATGTGTGTATGTAAATCAACTTTATTGATAATCAAGAACATCAGTCTTGTGAACATGAAAAAATAAAGAACAAAATGAAGTATCTTAGAATCTACGCAAGCCTTGAGACCTTGTGTGTCTCACAAATGCATCTCTAGACAAAGGCTTGGTGAATGGATTTGCTAACATATCTTTTGTGGACACATACTTCACGTTCACTATCTTGCGTCTAACCATGTCTCTCACATAGTTATACTTGATATTTATGTGTTTGGTTTTGCAATGAAATTTAGGATATTTGGTAGAGGAAATTGTAGCCTCACTGTCCCAGTAGACTAACACCGGTTTAGCATCTTCTGCGATATCCAACAAGTGTTCCAAGAAACTTTTCAACCAATATATTCTTGTGCTGCTGATACGAGATGGACATATTCAGCTTCCATTGTAAACAATGATATACACGATTGTTTCTTACTAATCCATGATATGACGCCATCACTAAGTAAGAAAACATATTCTGAGGTAGACTTCCTCTTATCTAGATCTCCTCCATTATCGGCATCACTGTATCCAACTAATCGCAGATCTTTGTCGCCTTGGTAACAAAACGCATAATCAGTAGTTCCCTTCAGATATCTCATGATTCTCTTTACTACTTGCCAATGTGCTAAACCTGGGTCGGTTTGATATCTACTTACCAAGCTAAGTGCTTGACAGATATTAGGTCCAGTACATACCATAACATATATTAGACTTCCGACTGCGCTCTTATAAGGAACTTGACTCATTTCTTCTATCTCTTTAAGAGTCTTAGGATATATTTGATTACCCAAGGCATGGCCTTTACTGATAGGAGTGTCAACAGGGATACTATTTTGCATATTGAATCGTTCAAGAACTTTTCTAATGTAATTCTCTTGGGAGAGATACAATAGTTTCTTTGGACGATCTCTTGAAATCTTAACTTCAAGAATATATGCAGCTTCACCCATATCTTCCATCTCAAATTGGGATGATAATCATGACTTTATCTCAGTTATGAACTCCTTATCATTTCCAATTATAAGTATGTTATCTACATACAATGTTAAAATCACAAACTTGTTTCTTGATCTTTTGGTATAAACGCAATGGTCTTCGTCCATTATGATAAAACCATTGGATACAACAACATTTTGAAGGCGTATATACCACTGCCTTGAAGATTGTTTGAGGCCATAAATAGACTTCAAAAGTCTATAGACCTTTTGTTCGTGGCCCTTATCAATAAACGTTCAGGTTGTTCTATATAAATTTATTCATCTAATTCTCCATTAAGAAAGTAGTCTTTACAACCATTTGATGCAAATCAAGATCCGAACTTGCAACTATAGCTAAAACAAGACGAGCACATGTAAACCGTACAACAAGAGAGAAAGTCTCTTCATAGTCTATTCATTTATATTGTGTATATCCTTTTTCCATCAATCGAGCCTTATATCTTTCAACTATGTCATCAGCCTTGAGCTTAATTTTGAGAACCCATTTGCTCCCACTAGTTTTGCGTCCCTTAGGGAGGTCAAATAGTTCCCAAACTTTATTGACTCTCATAGACTCCAACTCATCTTTCATTGCTTTTGTCTATTTGTACTAAGAAGGGCATGAGAGAGCGTCTTTTATATTTTTAGGCTCGTTTTCATTTTGCAGGAGCATCATAAATAGTTCACCGCCTTCAATGTCAAATCGCCGGTGATGAGTCTTTTTACGAGAATCACGTCTAGTTTGTGATTCATCATTGTTCCCATTTGGATCAACGTTGCTCCCACTCGGATCAAGAACACTCAACCTGCTCCTACTTGGAACAAGATCGGTGACCATCTCGCTCCCACTTGGAACAAGATCCATTTGGTCACTCTCATTAAGTGTAGAAGGATTACTTTCATTGGCATCTGATGATAGAAGAAGTTGTTGATGAGAAACTAATTCATCATCTGCTAAAATACTCCCACTCGAATGAAGAGATCCTTATACGTATTGATCCCTTATCTCAAACAAAATATAGGTCTTGACCTACCTCTCCCTTCTTAGGAAACTCATTCTCTACGAATGTGATATCTCGTGATTCAAATTCAGTTACACTCCCACTGTTTTGCTGACCTATAAACACATAACCTTTTGAGGTTTCGGAGTACCTTATAAATATGCTTTTCTTTCCTCTCGGGCCCAATTTGCAATATTTGTGAGATGAATCATGTGTATATGCAGCACAACTCCAAGGTCTTAATACACCAAGGTCAGGATGTCTTCCAGTCCATAACTCATATGGAGTGGTTGCAACTGATTTTGTAGGCACTCTGTTAAGTACATAAGTGACAGTTAGCAAAGCATCACCCTAAAAATTAATTAGGAGGTTGCCTTGTGCCATCATTGACCTAACCATTTCTAGGAGCGTTCTGTTTCTTCTCTCCGCAACACCATTTTGTTGTGGAGTATTTAGGATAGTCGACTGATGAACTATTCATTTTTCATCACATAACTAATTAAATTGAGTCGATAAGTATTCTCAGCCACAATCAGTTCGAAGAGCTTTTATCGTCTTGTCTAATTGATTTTTCACCAAGCTGATATAACATTTGAAGTAACTTATTGCTTCATATTTGTGGGAAATTAAATAGACATAACTGAAACAGGTAAAATCATCAATAAATGTAATGAAATAACTTGCTCCATGCCTAGACCTAACATTCATGGGCCTACATATATCCGAATGGACTAATTACAAATGATATTTAGCTCTAGTCGCTTTACCGAAAGGTTTTCTTGCAGATTTTTTCGCTAGACAATTTTCGCAAGTGAACAATTTCACATGTTCAATACTGGCAAGAAAACCTTGTTTCGCTAGCCTTTGCATTCTTTGTTGGCCGTATGACCAAGCCTAGGATGCCATATGTTTACATCACTATAATATTTATTTGAAGAAGTAGACATACAAAAACTAGCATTATTATTGAATGAACCATAATCCAAATTCATAATAAATAAACCTCCGGTCACATGACCAAAACCAAATAATGTTGAATCATAAGTCAACTTGAGATAAGTTTCGTGAAAAAATAAGCTAAATCCTAGCCAAAGCAAAACAAAGACTGAAATAACATTCTGACGAATTGTTGGTGCATAGAGGACATCATGTAAAATTAGGTCTCGACCGCCACACAGGACTAAATTGCATGTATCGATCCCTTTAACAACAACTTTATTGTTGTTGCCCACATATATCCACTTTGCTCCACGTGAAACTTGCCGAAATTCAACAAAGGCATTGCGCTCCCAAGCTATGTGGTCCGTTGCTCCCGATTCTACAATCCACAAAGGATTAGATTCAGTTAGTAAAACAGAACTAGAAACACAAAGTTCACTAATTCAAATTTTATGAAATACTTTTCTAGGAGGCTCAGAGCAATCCTTAGCATAGTGAACCTTCTTGTCACATTTATAACACTTCACTTTAGCAACATTAACACATTTAGGACGTTTGTTCTTTCCTTTTTTCCGTCTTTATAGTTTAGTAGGCTGAGCTTGTTGGGTATGAGGTGGCCTCTTTTCTTTCCCCACTTCTTTCGCTTTGGATCACTTTTGTTTTTAGAGGTTATTGCCATGTGCAACTCAGCTATTGGCTTTGCAGCCTCAAGTCGTTCCTCATCTAACTCAAGATGCCTCCGAACATCTTCCAGAGTTGTGATTCTCTCATTATGAGTCAAGTGCATCTTCATATGATCCCACAAACTATGCAAATAGCGAATTATTGCTTGAATTTGTTCTTCGTCGGTCAACACATGACCAACATCTTTTAACTCTCCAATCATGTTTATCATTTGCCTCAAATGCATTTTCATTGAATGCTCTGGGCGTTTCTTGTATGAGTCAAACTTGATGGTCAAACATCTTAGCCTTGCAATACCAAACCTGTTCTTCAAAGCAATCCAAAGCTCCATAGCTCTTTGGTGATCCTTGAACTTCCTTAGGATGTCATCATCCAAGGTGCTTAGCAACGTAATGTGAGCGGTGGAGTCCTTTTTCCTCCAAGCATAATACGTTTCACGGTCACACCTATGTTGAACCGTGTTGCCATCCTTAGGCCCATTCATGACACTATTGATAGCCTCCAGAGCCTCTTGCTCTTCCGGCACGTATTAAACTTTCAAGCTCCAGGTTTCATCATTATCGCCATTGAGTTTCAACCCTTTGTTGAGCTCAGTAACAATGTTTTTCGAAGCAGTATTCATTCTTTAACAAAATAAAAAGAATATAATGAGAATCAATTAAAACAATAAAACGCAAGGTACTATGTTCAATACACATACATATTATAACACTAAGAATTAATTGACTAAGGTAATAAATACACGAGAGTTCACTATGTTCCGGATCATCATCCAAAAATTAAAATATTATGAAAATCAACCTAGTCAATTACTTAGCTAAGTGTCTTAATCATATTTAAGGCAACATAATTGTCTATCATGATTTTATAATCCCATATGAATTATCAGTGAAAATAATTAACTTTTAAACTTGCTAAACAAATTAGCATATAAATCTCATGTTAAACTAATTAATATTTTGAACATGTTAAACAAATTAACAAATACATTTAATGTTAAACTAATTAACATTTTTTAAGCAATTGGAATAATAAATTAATTTCATTAAAAATATAAATACTAAATTTATATTCTGAAAATTAGGTCACTATGACCACATTTCTTAATCTGGATTCTGGATATTAATTAAAAATCAGAACCATTTAAATCAAACCATTAGCCCAAAAAAATACAACATTGGTTAAACTAGGCCTTTAGCCCATTTACTAGTTTTGTAGCTTAGCCAAATTATCAGAAAATTTGGAATGGGCTTTAAGCCCAAATTTACTATTTCAGCAAAAAACAAAAAAAGAACTTAATATTAAATGCTAGGGTTGAGAGCATCCGCTTCTTCCCGATTAAAACGTGAAGCTGCCATTGCTATGGAGCTCAAACTCCATTATGTATTTCTTTTTATTTATTTTTCATCCCTCCCTTCTGTCTTACGTTGTCACCGTTTCACTGCCGGAGCCTCGCCATCCACCGCAAGTGTATGACGCAACAACAGCAACCATGGCTGCCGCTGCTTCGCCACCGATTGTGGTGGCAGAGAATGAAGAAATCGCTGCTTCTTTTTATTTCAAGATCAGCCACCGTCCTTTTGACAGCGGCTGCGGGGGATCCGAGGCGGCGACAGAGGCAGATAAAAAAAAACTAATCTTTACGTCTTTTTTCTGAACAGATTCAGAAAAGCTCATATATTTTAATTCCAGATTTAAATTTTCAAAACTTTATTTTAAATCTCTGTCAAAAAATTAATTTACTATACCCAATTGCACTGTATTAAAATTACATAAACGTGATTCTAGATTTGGATTAACTGCAATTCTATTGTTCATATTTGAAAACTTATTTTTAAAAAATGCAGTAACAAGGTTAAACATATTAACCTATCCCAATTGCAGTATTGCACAGAAAATATTCACAAAAAATTACTTTCACAGTTCTAGATTTAGGGAGAAAATTAGAAAAGAAAAAATATTATATTTTTTCGACCAGAAAACCAACCTATGGCTAATGATATCATGATGGATTACATATAACACATTAATCTAAATTAATTAGATAGACGCAAATAATAAACGAGAACTTAGTGTTCTTCATATAGTGAAAGAAGAAGTCGAGTATCGGAGCAACTTTCTAAAGTACAGTCTAAACGCTAATTTTTTTTATTGTAGAGAAGAAAGTAGAAAAATATTGCATATATTTTATTGTACACTCTAAGATACTTACTTATATAGAAAAATATTAGGATTAAACTAATTACTCTAATGGGCCTTGAGCACCTCTTATGGGTGAACCCAAATTTCCTACTGTTGGAATAAAAAGTGTTCTAAATGGCGTGGAATGAACATCAGTAGTAGTACCTTCAACAAGACAAAACTCCACTTCCAACTTTCATTCTTGGTCGTGTCTCCTGGAACGTAAAGTTTGAGATCATTGTTCCACCAAGTTTGGGAAATCATACCATAATAAAGGTTGCTAAACAAGTGAATATAAGAAGAATATGTAAATCTATATCGTTTAATACTGGAAAATTTTAATTGAAGGTTATGTGTGGTTTTCCACTTTAGTGACATTTATACTAAAAAGAATCAAGAAAAATGATTTGTCTACTACTATATGAAATTAAGCAACTTTTCCCTCAATTATACTTTGGATCTAATTGTACATCTCTTCCGGTTACGAAAACATCTCATTTTTGCTATTAACCTCTAGCGGAGAACTTTAAATCACAATCAAGCATAAAAAGGAAAATTAGACATTTTTTATTAAAGTATTTTGACACGTGAAATTTACTCATTCACTTCGAACTTTTGTTAATGACAAGAATATGATTTGCTAACGAAAGATTTTGAATGGATCAAAAATATAACAAAGGATAAAATTGAAATTTTTTGGATTAACAACAAATTTAAATCTTTTCCCTAAATAAAGCTGACAACTCTAATTTTTGTTTAAGAATTCAGAAACAAATTGTTTAAATCAAAAAGTAACTACAAAGAATACTTGGCTCCCCCCCCCCCCCCCCCCCCCAAACTACAAAGAATAACTCGTTTTTAAAAAATATTTGCTGACAATCATCTGATGGGGCCTATTTTATGTTGTACCATAGAATGGGTCAAACTGAAAAAAGAAAAACAGAAAAAAGACTTTCCAGTTATGAGACGGTGGATTTAATAATAAAATAAAGGTTTTAAATAATGTGAACTTAAAAAGAGGAGTTGGTTACAACTTGGATTCGTTTCCCGCACATTCTCTCTCCAATTTTCCGCCACCCTCTTCCTTGCCAGACATTTCTGCTCTAAAATCAAAGCCAAATAATAATAAACCAATTTGGTGGTGGGGATCGCCGTGTACGTGGCGGTAGATCGGTGGTTGTTGGTGGCGTCGGCCTCGCTTTTTGTTAGAGTAGTTAAATTTAGATTTTTCTGATGGCGTACAGGAGGAGGCAAGGGATGACAAAGGAATCAACTTTCAAGGATGACAACATTTTCCGTCCGCCACCGGCCGATGACGGAGGAGATTCGTCAAGTCTGGCCGCTCAGGCAATTAGAGCCTCCGCTGCTCATCGTGATTCTTCTCTCTCCTCCGCTTATGCCGATTATCCTTCTCAGGTCAGATCCTCTCTCCCACTCTTCTTTTCCTATATACATACATACATACATTGAATTTTCTTTCCTTCATATCTCTCTCCCCTTTAATTTCCTCATAACTGCAAACTTATACTCTTCCCGATTTCTGCAAACCAATACGGGTGCTTATATTCCACAGCTGAACCAACTTATTGCATATCTTTCTACTGCTGTTAACTTGAAATCACCCGAGCATTAAATGCATTAAATTTTGAAGAAATAAAAGTTTTAGTTTATTGAACAAGTTGTTCTCCCCTGCTTATCTAGTATTGGAATGAAATTAGAGTGGAAATACAGAGGAACTAATATGTGATTGAGCCCTAGTTAATTGGTTAATTCATTTAACTATTTAAACTAACTCTTCGCGATGCACATCTTCTGATTTTTAATTCCAAAACTTGATATGTAATCCAATAATCCTTTTTCTGCCCAATATTTCTGTGTTTTGTTGTGAATCTCCATAAGAAAGGTTTCTACAGCTAGCATATACAACTACTTTGTCAGTTCTGATATTCAGCGTGCAATTTAATTGGAAATCAGGCAGCTCCTCCTTCGTATGAATATACATCACTCTCAAGTTCCAATGAAGCAGGGGGTTTTTGGGGAGTTCTGGCAAAGAAAGCTAAAGCAATTCTTGAGGATGACAATATTTCCCAGCAATTCGAAGCTCCTGCCAGCAGCTCCCCGAAAGAAACCCAGGTGATTAATTGACACCCGAATATAACAACTACTCTCTCGTTTTATCGAGCTTCCTTTCTTCTGTTTATCCAAGGGAATGCTTATGTTATGAGCTTCTGATCAAACTTCCCAATATCCATTTTTATCAGAACCCTAATGTGTCCCGAAAAGTGGATAACCCTAAACTGCGGAAGGGCCTGGATGCACTCACATCTTCTTTGAACCACATTGGTGATACCATTGGAAATGCATTGGAGGTATATTGAGTACATTCATTTCTTTGCAAAGGCTCATTTATGCTAGCTTTTGAAGTTTGTTAACTGTTGTATTTGCCATGTTCATTAATTGTCTGACATGACTTGTACACTAATTTATGTACTTTCCTATTTTCCTAAAAATGTTTTATCTTTTTCAAATGTTTGTTTAGTTGATACAGTTTTTTAGGACATATTAAGCTGAAGTTTTAAGCCTGTAGTATTATATTTGCATTGAATGACCAACGCAAATAGATTTATCTCAGTGTTTAATTCCTCATCTCCACCATCTATATATTTAATAACATAAATGAACAGTTTATTTGGAAATTATCTCATCTCTTTCTGCTCTATTGTGCCTAAGAATGAGGATCATGACTCAATTTGTCATCTGACGCCAAGTTGATTTTCACAAGAATAGCTTATAGTCTGTATGATTTCCCAATCAGGTATGTGCTACTCCAACATAAGTTTTTCTTGAATCTCAGGAGGGACGTACAATTGTAGAGAACAAGACCGCTGACATTATTCAAGAGACACGCAAACTGCAGATCAGGAGAAAAGGTACCAACTCTGAGGAACAAAATCATGTCTCTGGTCTATATAGTCAATGGCAGCAATCATCAAGACAAACCAATCATGAAGATCAACTAAAGGCATCTCGTGATGTAAGTTGGGAACTCGTTATAATGTGTTTCTGGCTCATCTGGAATTAAGGCCATAAAATATCCAGAGAGAAGCTTTTCCAAAATTCAAGTCTACTTCACAACTGTAATTCAAAATCTGAACTTTGCAACATTTTGTTGTTTGGAAAGTGGAAGTGTCCTATTGACTAACTAAGTACTGCATTAGTAATGCTGTAACAGCAACAATTATGAGAACAAGAATTTTTATAAAAGAAAATAAAGCATGAGCTTCAAAGAGATTATTTGAGCAAAGTACATAAATGGAGCTATTTATCTCAGGTAACATATTTTTGCATTCATGTATTAGCAGTAGTTCATCTGATTGCCCTTAATACTACTATTCTGTTAGATCTCACGGGTTCTCTAAATGGTAGGGCACAGGTTTAAGTAGCTCCCTTATTGTTCTGAATTCTTGTGTGTGGTTTTACTGTGAATTTCCTTTGGTAATATCTCTTTACTGGTGAAGTGCATCATTGGCCTGTATTTTGGGTTTCAGGTGGCGATGGCAACTGCTGCTAAAGCCAAGCTTCTTCTACGAGAGCTGAAAACTTTTAAAGCAGATCTTGCTTTTGCAAAACTAAGGTGTTCTCAGCTTGAAGAAGAAAATAAAATCCTTCGGGAGTCTTGTGAAAAGGGAGACAATCCTGAAGACGATGACATGGTAATTCTTTCACCTACTTGTAGAAATGTGGTATGCGTTTTCATGTAGTGAGCATTCCTTTGATGGTATATCTTCTTCTTCCTTTTTAAGTCATCTGGAAACAGCAAGAAGCACTGAATTTTACAATTTGGAAAAGTTTGTCTTAGATTTTGTTTTTTCCCCTTCTATTGTTCACTTTGAAGAGTGAGACAGTGCATAAGAACCTAAACATTAACTTAAACAAACTTTATAATATGAGCATTTACCTCTGTGAGATTTGATATTCATTACAATAAGAAAATAGTGGCGTAAATCTCACGGATGCTTCTCCTGTGACTGCCCATTGTGATGGTTATAATTTCTAGTGACTTCAATTCATATATGTGCTCCTTGCTGCTAGTTTACCATTCAATATCTCATTGAAATGGACAGGCACGTCGAGAATGGCGTAACAACCTACTCAATGCCTTGTTCCATTCGTTTTAACATTTAAAATTGTTAAACTCCGTCGACTGTGCACTTAAAGCTTTTCCTATTATCTGAAATTGCAGATACGGCTTCAACTTGAGACACTATTAGCAGAGAAGGCTCGTCTAGCACATGAGAATTCTGTGTATGCTCGTGAGAATCGCTTCTTAAGAGAGATAGTGGAGTACCACCAATTAACTATGCAAGATGTTGTGTATCTGGATGAAGGCATTGAAGAAGTAACGGAAGTGTACCCCATACCTGCCGTCTCAAGGATGCTTTCTACTTCCCCTCCAACACCTTCATCCCCACGTACCCCCTCGGAGGTACCCCTATCCCGCAGCCACTCAGTGACAGCTCTTGCACCCCAAGTAGCAGCAGATGTTTCTCAGAATGAAGCTCCACCAACTTCCACGGGGGAAGATTTGAGAAGTCAATGATATGCTGCTGAATTGCGAGCCCCCAATTTCTTTCAAGTTTTAATATTAGTGTAGTACTATACCATACCACATTTTTTCTTCTTCCGTTTTATGGCATATGTGGGGAGACGAAGTTGGCGAATTGAGAAGAATTGGTCAAAAAAACCTTTTTTTTCTTTTTTGTTTCTTCTTGATTGTTTAATTCATTCTTTTAACAAAAAAATCCTGTAAGTTACGAATGCCTAGAGAAGAGTTGGAAAAAGGTGTCCTTTCATTCTTTTTTTTTTTTTTTTTTGGGGTCTCTTTTTGAGTGTTTTAATTTTTTTTAATGTATGTTACGCATGCGCTAATTAGTACTGTATTCGGCCATAAATGAAGCTGACTCAAGACCTTTTGCGTTGAGATAGATTGGTTCTTTGCTTTCTTTCATAAGCATTGTTTTTTGTTCTTTAAATTTCACGTGATTGTTATTAATTAGACTAATCAATTTGCCGGCACTTCGTGCTTATTGTATTAGCAGAGATATAACAAATGAAATTTTTATGTATATGTGCGTGCGCATATATATATATATATATATATCTTCTCTAGTTAGTTCTTTTTTTACTAAAATATTATGATAACTAGGGAATTACGCCATTCTTCAATTTGCTAAATATAGTTTAAGAGCTCTCTTTTATGGAAGAGATAACCCCATACCAAAGAACCGAATCATAATCCAAAATTTTCCACAATCAGGATTGTAAACATTACTCTGATCGGGTCATTTGCACTTTGACCAATTTTGTGTTGGTCTTTCATTTTTGCCCTCAAATGAAATTTGTATCTATTGGGACATAAGTTTTTTAAGGAATCCAACACAACTTATGTCAGATCATTTAATGGATTTATGCCTCAATAGGCATAAGTGTTAAACAAAGGTAATATACCTATGATATACACTGAATATACAGCAGTATATATCACATGTATACAAAGCAGTGGCCCAGCAGCAAAGCAGTGGCAGCCCAGCAAAGTCGTGAGCAATAGCCCAAATCGTCCGGGCCCATCACGGGATTTGGGCAGCAAAGCAGTGGGCAGATTTGTATATTAAGGAAAGTATATTTTGTGTATATTGTAGTGCATTTGTTACCTAGATTAGGATATACACTTACCATAATTAGGATATACACCTACCATAATTGTATAGTTAGAATTATGGTAGAATAAGGTTTTAGGAATAGAATAGGAATATGATTCTCCTACTTTGTAACTTGTATATATATCTATTCAATCAATGAAAATAATGAAGGGGATTATTTCTTTCAATAAGTTCCATTGAATGCAACTCTACTAGCATGTCTGTGGCGGTGAGAAATAATTTGAATTGTCAACCAATTTTTTTGGACCCTATGAAGTAATTCGAAGTTAAGTCTAGTAGCATATGAACTCGATCAAATTGCATTCTACTTCCAAAGTTCACCTGATATTCTATGCATCTTAGTTGAAGATTAAGTCTAGTAGCATATGAACTCGATCAAATTGCATTCTACTTCCAATGTTCACCTAATATTCTATGTATCTTAGTTGAAGATTAAGTCTAGTAGCTTATGAACTCGATCGAATTGCATTCTACTTCCAAAGTTCACCTAATATTCTATGTATCTTAGTTGAAGAAGAAGGTGGAAGAGAAAATCATTTCGTCCAAACATTTCCCATTTTGTTCAGACGACAAAAATGATAGAACCAATTGCAATTTTGGAGAGTGATAATTAAGAAGGGAAACACGACAGTACAAGTCTTGGTTCAGCGGGACAATTTGTCAAAGAAGGAATTTACTTAGAAAGACTGTTCATTTATGAAATCTCAATTTCCGGAGTTCGGCCCTTAATGGAAGAGATGAAGGTTCTTTCTATAAGGGAAATGAGATGTCACAATTGTAAACGAGACTCTGGCCAGTTTGGAACACAATTAGGTCGGGTGGCCTATTAATTAGTTGGGCCAATATTAATTACAATTCACCTGGTCTTTAACTTAATCCAATTTAATATATAGGCCTTAATTGAGTCTTTATCTTTATTATTACCTAACAATGACTATAGGTGTAACAATTCCTCCGATCGTCTTTAGCTAAAGATTTTTATTTGACTATTTTATCCTCCCCGTAGACTCTTTATGGGATTTGTGATGCGCGGGGATGGGTGACACGGAGCCCAAGGTTCAATTATGAGAGCTTCGGAAGAAAAACCTAAAATAAGAATGTTGGAGTTGATTAGTTTGACTCAAATTTGACTTTCGAGTATATGAGTTTGTTTCCGAGTTCTGTCGTTCCCAATAGTTCCGGAGGGTCATTTATGACTAAGTCGAGTCACTGGTTCGCTTCCTGAGACAATCAGATGTACTTTGTGGCCTTATTTATAAAATTTGGATATTTAGTTATTTTTGGCGATTCCTTTGAAAAGTACGTCTTAGCTCAGTTAAATGAGAAATACGAGGATGCGAGCGAGTTTGTAGCACCGTTTACCTTGGGGTAGCATGTCTGGTTTGTGTCCGGGAGGTCTCACGAGTGTTTCGGGTGGTTAGAAGAGAATTTGCATTATTTTTCCGTTGCTGGTGTCTAGTGTCTGCTTCTGCGGGTCCGCCTCTGTGGAAGTTGGCTTGCATATACAGGCCCTGTGATGTTTCGAGGTTCCACCACTGCGGTGGTTTTCTCGCACCAGCGGTGACACGAGATTCTTAAGGTTCCGCCTCAATGGACTTTTTCCGTTGTGGTGCGGCCGCCCCTGCGGGATCATTCCCGCCCGGTGCGAAATCGCTGTGTTAGGCAGATTCTTAAACACCCTAAATTCTATTCATTTTCCAAAATAGCTTATCTCGAACTTAGAGCCGACTTTTAGGGAGATTCTTGAGGAATTCCATTTGATTCACCTTCTAAGGTATAATTTCATTCCCTCTTGTTTATTTTTACCTTTTAAATCCTAATCTAGACTTTGTTTGGGGAAGATGGGTTCTTAAGCCCACATGGTAGAATAAAAGGCTTTAAGCTTTGATTTAAAGGCGTAATATGGATTAGTTTGTGTTAATATTGTGAATAAGTATTGATTTATGTTAGATGAGTATGTTGTAACATTTATTTTAAATATGGAAACCCTTTCCAATTTGGGGAAAACATAGGGTTTATAAATTGAGGTTTTTTCTTAAATCGTGCAATTGAAGGTTCAATTGAGCTTAGATTTCTAATTAACTTAAAATATGATTGTCTAGTATGTGTTTAAGCTTTTTGGGTAATAAAGTTTAGATTGTGATATCATAGGCTCCAGGGTTGGTTTGGGGTGTCTTGGTATGATTGAAAGACTAAGTCATTGTGTCGTGTATTAGTTTTGTATTAACATATAGTCTATGCGTGTTAGACTATGATTTCCACGAGGCGCTCCGGAAGGGCAAGGCCAGTGCAGAGACTTGATTGCACGTGGCACCTGCTCGACCCAGAGGTAGGCTAATATTTATTCTTATTAGACTCCGAAGAAGTACGTAATCAGTTATAAATGTTGAGGGGTATTGAGCGTGTTTAGGGGTTCCACTCAGGTGGTTGTGATGAATGCTTGAATGGGTACCAGTGTTGAATTATGATGATGAGTGATTTGAGAATTAGCCTTAAGTTGATTCCGACTGTTGTTGATTGGGCTTATCGCCATTATGTGGGATCGTCACCGTACTTGCTATTCTTGTGTTTATTCATCACACATGCTTTGATATGATATATTGATCGTACTTGGATTACGTGTTGTTAAACTATGAAAATATGTGATATTCATCTCTTATATGTGGTTGCGTCTCATTGTATTATGATTTCTTTCCTTGTATTGTCATTTACATTCATACACTCATGGTTCTGATGATATTGACATGATAGTGATACGGAAATACTGTGGATCCAAGATATCGAGAAGGTAGGACCACTTATGAGATTATTCGCAACATTGAGATGATGATGATATGCGGGGAACAGGTTGCATGCCTGCAACAGTTATTACAGCCAAGAGTTGGGCTCCGTTGAGAAATTCTGAAGGAGTATATGGACTTTGCGGGTCCCCCATAGATGTGCAATTCATAAAATTTGAACGCTTATATACTGGAGGATAAATGTACCTGACATGTGCATTGTATTCATATCATACATACATCTCTTCATTGGTTATCTGTTGATGGATTTGGTGATGGACTGGTTATTAATGACTTGGTTGAATTCCTGAATAAATGAGGTTTGTTAATTGCTCACTTGATGCTTGGAACACTATTATTGTACTCTTATGGAACTGGTAACTTACCTGATTTACAAATCTTATATGAACAAGGTGATTTGTTTATTTTGTGAACTATTATGTAGACAACGTGACTTATTTGGGTTATTGAACTATTTAGTATAGGATTATTTTGTGTCAACTTGATATTTATCTCTTTTTGCATATCTTCCGTCGTTGTCAGCCTATAATGCCTATGGGGGTACATTGTACTCATGCTACTCTTGATGCATTCTTTTTGGATACATATACAGATCCTTCAACCAGTTCATGTGTGAGTCCGAGCGGGCAAATTTTCAGTACTCGGGGTGAGGATGCTATCTCCGACATGCCTTGGATGCTATATCTCTTACCCTGTATTTTATTTTGATTCAAGAGACATATTCAGACACTTAAACTATGATGTTCAAATATTGGGCTGTTGTTGCCCTTTTTATTTCAGACATATATCCATATTAGTGCTCTTGTATTATTAACTAGATCTTTGGGGGTTGTGTCATGATTTCTAGACTTATATTTCCGCATTTTTTATATCATGATCGGCAGTTTATTTAAGTATTTGTTATCTTTCCACACTTCTTTCTTATATCATGTGAATAATTTGAGAATAGTTCGCCTACCTGTGAAAAAAGTATAGGTGCCACCACGATTCCTAAATGGGGTTGTGACAAAATTGGTATCAGAGCTTTAGGTTAAACAATTTTAAATACAATAACAATGTCTAGTAGAAATTCACAAATCGATTCAGAGACGTCCATACTTATGTTCGAGAGGCTATGAGACATTTAGGAAATTTCAATTTCCTCATTCTTTTCGTGCTAAGTTGAATCAAATTGGTATTTGACCTTTGTTTCCTATTCTCTCACTAATGGTGAGGAGTCGTTCCTATGCAGCGAGAGAGAAGGCACCTGCACCTGCAGTGTGCGGTTGAGGTAGAGGACATATTTGGGGTAGAGGTAGGGCCTAAGAAACTGCACCAGCTCAGGGCGGAGCATAAAAAGCCGATTAGGCTCGTGCTAAATCAGTTTCCCTCGAACCGTATGCGGAGCGTCGGGATGAGCAGTTAGATGAGGAGATAGGGCCAACCCATGATCAATATGGATTTATAGCTACTCCAGTTCTACATGATACATTGGTCAGATTATTGAGTGTACTTGATGGTTTTTCCCAGGCGGGCGTGCATCTAACTACTCCGGGTGGGTCACACACCCAAGTGGGAGAGGGACAGACTCTCGAGTTTCATACTCCTGGGGTTCAGTCAGCTGCTATGTTAGCACCCTGTATTGATAAGGTTTCATCTCTAGAGTTTGGTCCTCGACCAATTATAGGGACATCTATGACCCGCGATAAGTGGAAGATCTGGGAGCACTTTTCGAACATGAAGCCTCCGATATTTTATGGTCATCCCGAGGAGGATGTGTATGAGTATATTGTGAGCAGCCATGAGAGGATATATATCTTGGGTATCGTTGAGTCGCACAGAGTCTGTTTCGTGTTCCTTCAGCTTTTGAGAGATGCAAAACAATGGTGGAGAGCTTATATTGATTGTTGACTAGTGGGGTTGCCTCCACTGTGTTGGGTCAGATTTTACCGGGGTTTTCTAGAGAAGTATCTGCCTCTTAGCTTGCATTTGGGAAAGCTTGATGAGTTCCAGAGGTTGGAGCAGCGTGGTTCGATAATTGTAGATTATGAGACTCGCTTCCACACCTTATCGCGCTATGTAGCGCCGTTGCTACCTACAGAGGCAGAGAGAGTGAGATATTTTGTAAGAGGGTTGAGTATTCCCCTTTAGTTGGCCACGTTGCATTTAGTGGCCTCTGGGGATTCTTTTGAGACAGTGGCCGAGCATGTGAGGATGGTTGTGTCTGTTAGGGGAAAGCTGCCCAGACATGAGCCCGACAAGATGACTAGGCGATTTGGACAGTTCAGTGGGTTTACTTCTCGTGATTACGACCAACATGGTAGATAATAGCAATCGAGCCGACCAATCCAGGCAACCCTTCAGATTACAGATGGTGTCTCTACAGGGCAGAGCGGTTATAGTGAGGGCTAGTCTTCGAGGGGTTCTCAGTCTCAGTATTCTGACCGTGGTGGTTTAGGTTCTTTTACCTTTATTCAGCAGCCCTCAGCGGCCAAGACTTGTTACAACTGTGGAGAGATTTGGCATTTCAAGAGAGAGTGCCCCAGATTGGTATTGAGTACATCCCGTACACCCAGGACTCTAGCATAGTCATCCAGGAGTGGTAGTCAAGTTGGTAGGGGAGGTTCCTAGTCAGGCCGTGGTGGCCATTAGACTAGTCGGGGTGGTTCTCAGATGAGAAGAGATGGAGGTCATTTTGACCGAGCATCAGGGTACTCAGTTTGATGGAGGACGCACTCATTGCTATGCTTTACATGGTAGGCCCAAAGCTGAGCCATCAGACGCTGGATCTCTTCGTCACACTTATCCTTATTTTCTTCTTATGCAGGATCCCCCCATGGATTGCATTGCAGCTGCATCAATAATTTCGTCAGCAACTTTATTAGTAACTTCCTTATCAACCTTAGCAACAACTTTCTCATTTGTCTTATCTGCAGTGACATTTTCCATGGAGCTTTCACTTCCTGAGTTATCAATACTATTTATATCGTCCTTGGTTTGTTATGCAGTACCTGTGTTTTCATGTTGTTGTTGTTTAGTTTTTGTCACTGCATTCTCCTTGTTATTTGCCTACTGAATATCCTTGCATCCAGTTTCCTGTACTTTGACGCTATCACTGTCAGAGATCTCAGTGATGTCTTTGTTCCCGTTAGAGGATTTCTGTGTAGTTGATTTGTCCCCTGTTCTTGTCCAGTTTTGCTCCCATTTTCTGTACCATTCTTCTTGTTCTTTGTGTGTTCATTGACTTTTTCTTTGGTTCCACTCCCTTTATCTTGATGCTTGCCAGAAAAATATGCCTCTACCCATGGTTTTACAGTTTCACCAGTCTTCTTGTTTTGTTCTTGTTTCTTCTGGTAATTGTTGTTTCCTTCTGATTCCTCATCCTCTCCAAGTTCACCGGAGTGTCAAATTGGTTCTTGTTAGCATTTTCCTCTCCTTGTTCTGATTATCATTGATCTGTTTCTCTTGTTGTCCTCCTTCACCGTGATTAGTTTTGTTATTATTATCTTTGTTCTTCTTATGTTGCATTACTTGCCACTGTTTCTGCTCATTTCATAACCCTCCATGTTTGCCATGTTTGCCATGTTTCTGATTCTTTGTTGGTATTTGTTTAGGATCATCTTCTTTCTTTCCTTTACCTTTATTCTCTTGGGGTATAATTTATTTTTTCTCCAGTGCCTTTGGTTTGACATTTGCCTTTGGTTTCCTTAGTCTCTTCATTCTCCTCCTTCTCTCCATTCTCCTTTTTTGGTCGAAACTCTGGATGAATACTCCAACAACCTGTCATATCATATCCTTGTAGTCTACAATAAGTACAATACTTTGGCAAGCAATCGTATTGAATCTGTTGCCATTTTGATTTAATCTCTCATGTTTCCTTATCAACACAGTTAATCTGAATCTTTTTTTGTAATTCTTTCAGTAGATTGACCTTAACTTTCACCCTTGCACAACTTGGCCTTGTTTGATTGTTGGTGGCTTTATCAATCACCGATGGTTCCCCTACAACTTTAGCCATCGAAAACATGGATTCCTTATAAAATAAGTTTGTGGGTAGTCCTGGAAATGAGATACATGCTATTGCAATTGTGGTTTCTTTGTCCGGGTTAAACCACCAATCCCATTTCAAAAATCGTATTGGAAAATACCTATTTCGAACATGTAACTCCCATGCTCTAGACATTAAAGCGGCATAGTCTTCCAATAATGATAACCTAATTAAAACATGTATCTCTTCAAGGTATCCAATATTGCATGTTCCTTTTATCTCCAATGGTATCGGTGTAGTCTTTCCAGTGATTGTAAATCCGATCTTCCATATGAGAACTTTGCCACTATTGCATACTGTATATTTTGCCTGAGACATAAAATCTCAAATTCTTTTTTGGTCCATGTAATAGTGGGTTCTCCATGCAACTATGTAATAGTTTTATATTTTATAGGTTCAGCTTTTTCTTGGGTGGTATTGTTCTGCAATGCTGCTTTGTATTTAGTATCAATGTTAGGTATCGTAATTGGCAGACGAGCCACTGTTGGTGGCTGGCCGCCGGGCATCGTGGCCATGCCTGATTCGGTAGGTTTAGGTTTAAGGGTTTTTGGTGGTAGGGTTTTTTTTCGCTAGGATTTTTTGACTAAAAAATCTATCCTGCAACACGTATACATCAAGTAATGTACTATATGATTTTGTAAAATAATATTAATACTATTAAAATACTTTTTTGAGTAAATATTATGTGAAAGAATAAATATGCAGGGCCGTCTCAAACATTTTGGAAGCTCTGTTCTAATTCATAAAAGTGGACCCTTAATATAAGTAAATATACGATTTCAATAACTTCAAGTTAATCAACCCCTACTTAAAAAGAGCTATCATTCTAACACTTTTTGGGCTAAGACCTGCGAATTATGGGCCTTTACAGAAAATTCTGGCTAATATTACTTAATGTAAAATGAAAAATAATGAGCTCCTAAAATTTAATTTGTTTTTCGGGGGCCCTGTGCGGTAGCACAGCTCGCACGGTCCAAAGACAGCCGTGTAAATATGACTTTACGGATGGTCAATATAGATCATCTTATGATGATCTATATATTGAGATCAAGATAATTTAATCTAGTTTAAACCTGTGAATACTAACAAATAATCAAAGTTCGTGCATCGACAAGAGCCAAAGAAATAGCTACCGTGTTTGACATGGAATAAACTAAAGTAGAGACTTCCTTTACAACCAAAGGCGGGTTTTCTTTGAATTAAAAGTTGAAACCTATTCTTCTTCTACATGACTATTGCTCTAATTTTCATAAAATTATTTAGTCGATCTACTCGTTTTATAACGTGCATGTAATTGCAGTTTTATTCAATTCTTTTACAAAGCAACTCTCGAGTTACTAAAATTTTAATATGAAAATATTAAAGTCACAAATTAATGCTGAAATGAATTACAAATGATTCTACCTGTTCTATAAAGTCTTGTGCTTGAATTCTATGTTCTTTTGCAAAGACCCTCGGCTTAAGTAGAGCACTTAAAAGAGTTTGAAAAACTAAATGCATAAAAGAAGTACCAACAACGAAATAATGTGAATTAAAAAACACTACATAACATAAGGAGAAAGTACAGTAACAACGAAATACTGTGATAAACGAAGCACAAGAAACACATGTGGTGACAGAGATCGACGAACAAAAAACTACTAAAATAGTGTTAATACCACTAGTAAGAAAGTAGGTACAGGTACGACCACCAAGCCTATCCCGCTGGAAAGCGAGAGAATGCTAAACTACCGACTAACCTTCTATCATAATTCGCGACCTCTAAATCTTCCTATATAAGGTCATGTTCTCGGTAAGCTCAAGAAGCGTCATTCCTGTCTAATAACCTCCCTCAAATACTTCTTCGTCCTACCTCTGCCTCTCGTTACACCCACCATCGCCAACCTCTCACAGCTTCACTGGAGCATCTATGCTTCTCCTCTTAACATGCCCAAAACCTCTCCGCTTGCCTTCTCTCATTTTGTCCACCACGGAGGCCACTCCCACCTTGTCCAGAATATCATCATTCCCAATCTTATTTCTCCTAATATGCCCACACATCCACCACAATTGAGCCCATCTTGGTTGGGCTCGGCTCGGGTGCAGCTCGATGCCCAGACCTACTTGCTTCCTTGCAGACTTGTGCAACTCTTTCACATGCTCTATGGTCTAGTTATGAGATTTGAGAGAGTTTATTCGACTAAATTATTAACTTCCGTATTAGTTTATCAAAACTTTGGATGTTTGTTTGTCTTGTTGAGCTCTCAATATTAGAATCTGGTTTGCCTGGCATCCTTAGGTAGCATTCACATTTACAGGGTGTTTAATAATTAATAATAGCTATATAACAGAATGTCATTCAATTTGAACTTCTGAGGACTTTTGTAGTATAGTTATAAAGGGCTTCTAAAAAAAGTAAGGAAGAAACACTGAAAAGGCAAATCAATATCTCATAAGTCATAGGCATCCTGGGAAGTAAGCTTTTATTTCAAAAACCATATACTAGATTAAAAAAAACTAGACTGGTTCACTAAGCTTCCGCTATGCGCGGGGTCCGGAGAAAGACCGAACCATAAGGGTCTATTGTACACAGCCTCACCTTGCATTTCTGTAAGAGGTTGTTTCCACGGCTTGAACCTATGACCTTTTGGTCACATGGCAATAACTTTATCAGTTACAAAAACCATATACTAGATATCTTCTAAATTTCCTTCTACAATTTTAAAAAGTAACTTACGAGAAATATAAGCTTGTGTACCTTCAAAAGGTCAGCCTTAAGAAGAAAAAAGAAAAGGAACCTTGAGGAGCAAATCAATATACACAAATACAGTTAGTTTTACAAGAGAACTTTCTGCATTATGGAAATCAAGCGTTAATTTTGTTAGCCAGTCGCTAGGCCTCCAATGTCATATTATCTCAGTGCATCATCCAAATAGTGAAGCTGCTACTTTTGTTCGATAGTGCTGCTTAGCGGTAATTTAGAACTTCCAAATATGTCGGGATTGATTAATGGCAATGATTGGTCCACCAGACACAAGTCCAATAATGTAGAGGTTGGCTGTGCAAAACTCGAGCTAGTAATCATTCATTTCATCTCCATGTTTCTAATAGAGAGGAAGAAATGACACATTTTAGGAGTTCCTTCACCTTAAATCAAGTAAAACCAAGTGCACGTTTGGCGGCTTCAAGGGTGTTCAGAAGAAGCATTGCAACTGTCATAGGACCTACACCTCCAGGCACTGGGGTTATTGCGGAAGCTGTCTTGATTGCTTCTTCGAAGCAAACATCTCCAATCAAACGGTAACCATGTTCGCTCTCAGGGTCCTGCACCAATTAAACATACAAATGACCTTATTGTTTCACATGTACATCAATTATTTAAATCAATTTTACTTTTTCGGACAGAAAAGTTATGATTAATCCAACCGAGTTTACTTTCACTGTCATGCATTTTATGTGGACAAGATCATGCAATACTAAGGAGGAACTTCGGAAATTACCTCAATTGGGTTTATTCCAACGTCAAGAACAACTGCTCCCGGCTTTAACCAGCTACCACGGACTAAATTAGGCACTCCAGCGGCTGCAACAAGTATATCAGCTTCACGAGCAATAATTTCTGGATTCTCTGATAATGCATGCACAATACTTACTGTTGCATGGTGCCTCTGCAAACATTGTTCACACCGTTTAATATGTTGAGAAGAAAATACAGACTCTAATATGGAGAGATTATTAATATGAGCAAGCAAAAATCTTAGCATTATCAATAGTCAAAATTTATGTTTATTATTATTATCAACGAATATGCAGTATAATATTTTTTTACCAAATACTGGACATGCAGTATAATAAATCACCCCATGTTTGGTATACGAGCAGAGTAGCTATTGCATCATTGTCCTTCAACAATATTGTGTTACATATGCAATCTAATGCTTTATATAGAAACTGATTACATTAAAATTGATTCATACTGAAACTTACTTATACATTAGTTAAAAAATATAAAAATCTATGTGCCCCCAAATTTTAAAATAGTTGGAAACATACTTGACCAAAAACAAAAGTGCATATGATAAGGGAAATGAAACCTCAACTGATAAAACTAAAACTAGGCCTCAGTCCCAAACAAGTCGGGGTCAGCTATATGGATCAATCTCTTGCCAATAATATGCAAAAACAACAGATAAAACTAATCACTTGATTATATACTGAAGTTTTATAATTGTTAAAGCTCAATCTTCTACATTTAACTTTAGTCTGAACTAACTTAAATTATCATTAGCGAAGAAATTTACTCTAGTTATCGTGAGGTCACATACACCGTATTAACAATACCAGTATAAGAATACCATAATGGTGTGGTTTTTTGAGAAATACACAATGACATATTTTTAGACAAAGCTGTGTATGAATGACGAATTATTCAATTTCATGTCTAATGCTATGTGCTATTGGCGTACAAATGACCCCGTAGTGTGGCACATATATTCCTGAAGAACTGGATTTACAAGAGTGTAACAAAGTGACAGCTTATGTGACAGATTAATCACCTGCAACAACAAAAATGAAGGTAATCCAACGATGTTGCTCCTCCCAATCACTACAGCTCTCTTCCCAGCTATTTCAACATCAGACCTGAGCAGTAATTCGATGCAGCCTTTAGGAGTGCACGGGATGAACAATGGCTCTCTACCCTGAATGGCCAAGTTCCCAATGTTTAGCGGATGAAATCCATCCACGTCTTTTTCTAAGCTTAGTACATTCAAAATCTTTCCCTCGTCAATATGCTGTGCCAATGACTTCTGTTAGCAACAGAAAATATATAATAAACTTGGTGGGGGTGTGGGGTTGCGGAGGGGTGTGTGGGGGTTGGGGGTGTGGGGGAGGACATAGCATAATGACTACACCATCTATAGACTGTGATTATAGAGATTCAATTGATATCTTCCCTAGATTTTATATCTAATATTCTGAATTTCAACTTTCATTTGAGCTTCACAGAGATGAGATGTACTTTCAACTATTGTTAACATCTTGTTTGGGAGAAAATGACGAATAAAGGAATAGATTCTCAAGTTCAAGTATCAACTACGTTATCAGAAGCTGATAGTTTCATGCTTTCTTATATCGTTCACATAAAATGAATAAGCCCATACTACTTAGTTGAAGATTTACCTGTGGCAAAGGAAGCTGCACAAGAATACCATGAATTGATGCATCCTTGTTATAAGTTGACAATGCATCACAGACCTCCTCTTCTGTACAGCTCTCAGGGAGTTCAGCAATTGAAAATCTGAACCCAACCTCATGGCAAGCCATTGTTTTGTTACGGACATAGGCATGAGAGTCTCGCCTTTGGCCCACCAATATTACAGCCAAACCAGGGACTTTTCCTATTGACTCCTTCATTCTGCTAACTTCTATGGCTATGCTTGATTTAATTTCCTCGGCAGCAGATCTCCCATCAATTATTCTAGCACTCTCATTGTTGCCTTCTGAAAATAAACTAATTAGAAGCAGAACTTTTCTTTGTTTCTTTTTTGGGTCCATCATGGAAAACTTGAAAAAATGGGATTTCAAAGAATAGATAAGGGCAGTGTAAGGTTCACTAAAAAGCAAGAATGTACAATATTAAAGTTATAGAACAACCAAGGTTGTATAGCAAGAAAAAATTTTGCTCCCCAAAGTTCGACAAGTATTTACTTTGTGAGGCTGCTAAGGTGATATTGGAACCATCACATTTGAAACGTTAGAGTTTGACATTATGATGTGAAGTTGTCCGAATGAAATGCTCCGTAGAATATAACAGAAATACGAACTTGCAAAATGGATATGTTAATCATAAAGAGATTCGTCGTTCCTGACCCTGCTTCACCTTAATTGTTATTTGAACAAGTAAAAGTTTTGTCTTGGTCTGAGTGGGGACAGGCTTTCTCTTCTGCCTGTCCATGGAGTTGAGTTCTTTTACCCAAATGTTTCTTTAAATTTGGTTTCTCTGTTAAGTTTGATCTCAACAATAGCAACTAGAGGCCCAATACCTTTAAACCCCTGCTTGTGGAGTTTGATTTACCCAATGAGAACAGCCGAGTACTAGCATAAACTGCCCCAGTAAATCATAGGAAAAAACAATTCACTCTCGTTTCCATCAATATTTTTTATTAGTGTTTCATTTGCAAATTTTAGGTTGGGAACAGAGTAATATTCTTAATCTGACATTTTTCTTCCCTTTCTCTTCTTACTCTTTCTCAGATTCTGTAGAGCGAAACAGAGAGGAAAGTGCTTTAGGGCTCACAAAGGGGATACTTATATTATAGCACAAACTGATAAGAATGAAGCTAATTTTGTATTACCTCTGAGAAACTAATTCAGAATGATCATTTCTCTACATGTTGACCACAACCACAGATAGCCACTGAGACAACTTTTTTTTTTTTGCATGACAGTTAAATGCTGATTTTTTTTCCCTGTTATTTTGTTTCCCTTTTTTATCTTTTAAGTGTGGCAAATAGCATATATGACTGCTCCAATTTAAGTATGCACTTGACTAGAAAAACTATCAACATTGGAAGATTGAAGAGTCATGATAGTTAAATGATTAACACTCATACACCAGGCAAAGCATACAAGTACGTACAGGTTATCAAGAAAACAGAACAAATCAATAAGATGAATACAGGTATAATGGTGAGAAAATACTTGTGCCAACCAGAAATTCCCTACGAGACTAAAATTGCAAAATTCACTAAATACCTAACATCTTGATTCCCGTTTGACAAAACCAATTGAAAGGTTGCTGTGCTATAGCTACTCAATTTTAGCTTATGAAGAGCTGAAAGGTTCATGCTACTAGCTGTTAGGTTAGAGAGTAACAAAATGGGTCATCTAATGGTTACTTAAATGACCATTTCAGTCATAAGAGAAGTTATATAGGATAACTATGAACCGGTGAAATTAAGGATGCATGGTATTAATCTGCTAGTTGTTTTGCCAGTACTTGAAATGACAACATAATCAATTAATTATCTGCACCTTAATTCCAAACATATTATATGGAACCTCAATATGCATTCCGCTCTATTCGAGTCGAAGTTCTTGTGGTGACAAAGACAAATTATTTGATTGCCAAGAATTCAAGGAAGTGATCTTTACTCACAACAGTTGCAACAGTACTGACACAGAGAAACAAAACTCGCTGAATTCGGCACCAGGCTAGCTTGGCTCACAAACTTGTGTGTCATGATTAATATCAGTAACCTAAGAATGACTGCCAGCTAAAGTAATTTTAAGTAGGCAGTTGTTATTCAAGGGATTCTAGAAGAGAGTTTTCCACCCTTTCTCTTCACAGGCACCAGTCAAATAATACTCAAACAATTGCTGCCCAAAAAAAGGCGGCCAAAACTTTTCGAGGAAATCGTGCCAACTTTATAACCAAGACTATCGCAAGTACACAATCACAAGGACCCAATGAAGCGTAAATTGACCGCCACCACCAAATTACTTTGTTTCAAAAAATTAAAAAGAATTAGGAAAGAGGAAAAGGTGAGGTGCTTACTGCATTTATGGATAGGAGGAGAGTGAGAATGGGTGAAATTGGAATTGGAAGACCAGTCATCGGGGAGGTCAAGTGAAACAAGAGGTGGAGACCTGTAACTCAGACCTCTTGATAATTTATTGCACCGTCCCATTCTTCTTATCATTCTCAGAGGTATCATCTTTTTCAGAGAGGAGAAAGTGAAGACTCCGAAGAGAAAGTACCTGTTCGATATCCACACTTTTGGGAGCTCTAACTAATAGCTTTTTCACCAACATTACCATTTAATAGAGACCCATTTTAGGATTAGTGTTACTCCTCCCTCTTAAATTATTTTTCATTTTTTTATTTTATACACTCTTAAGAAAGATTAATTAAGAGGGATATTTGACTAATTTTATCCTTGTTTATGTTTAAGTTGTAATATTTCTTCGTTAAATATTTTCTCTATTTATGTGTCATCTTCATTAATAACACAACCTACTATATATGGCAAAATTCGTATAAGACAGTTGTACGAATTATAGTGAGACACGCAGAACACGGTGCTTAGTCAAGTCCGTGTCAGCCTGATGCACTACCGGTTAATACGAGCAGTAACGGGATCGTCATATGCATGGATGGCACCGAAGACACAGAAGGTCAGGAGTAACTGTTTGGTTCACAACGGACGGTCGTTACTGAACCGGTCGTACGTGCATTGATGGCATTTACTGAGATACTAATTATTAATTTATTACATTCATTCTCCTGTATTAATGAGAGCATGTTGTGTGGGGTGTGTACCCGTGTAGCTCATGTATAAATAGAACATATTGTTCTATTGTAAAGGCATCATATTCAAGTTATTACACTACACTTACTCATATTCTCTCGATCTTTGTATTTGCATATAAGTTGTCGTAACTCTGCCCAGAAGCTGTCACAAGGCTTAAGCTAATTATTACTTTCTTTTATCCTAATTATTGCTTAATTATAGTGTATTTTATCTTGAACTATTATCAAATGTGTCACTTGAGATCCACGTGTCCTTGACCACGTATACAAATTCAACTGTACTGTTTTACGGATAAACAGTTTGGCACCCACCGTGGGGCCTGGACAGTTGTGTGTCACAAGTGACCCCTCTACTAATATAATCTTCCCTTTAAGTCTTGTTTTTTGTTCATATCAAACAGATGACATAAATAGGAGAACACAGAAGCAGTCGCAACATCGGGGATAATACAAGCAATGTCCTACTAGGACCGGATGGTTTACCGATAGAAATCACGGTACCAGAGGACCCGATGTTTGCGGATGGAGCCACTTTCGAAGGCGGACAAACTCGGCATGAGGATGTTTCCACTGACGAAATACCTGAAGAAGCCATACAGAATCTTAGGGCGCAGAATGCTACTATGAGTGAGCAGTTGGAGCGTCTGATGCAGTTTCAAGCGGAGTACATGTCCAAGAATGCTGACAGTACTCCAACGGATGAACCGGTGCCTCCACCAAATGCTAATGGAGAAACCGATAATGACTAGGGTAGATCAAGAACTGATGGTTCAGAAAGTGAAGTCGCCCCTAAAAAATCATTTTAGGAAAAGGTCTTGAAGTTCATGAAAGATATGACCAATAAATTGATACCAAAGCAGAGAAGGAGGAGAAAATCGCCACGAAGTTCCGGCATCGGTTCAGTAAAATATCGGGTGCCCTCGTGTGGTTGACGATCCAGAGGTAAAGAGATACATTCAGCTCGTTTATAAGTCAGAGACTGCGCCCGAACTGATCCCCAAAAGGTTCAAAATGCCTTTTGTAGCCAAGCATGATGGAACTATTTATCCACATGAGCACATAATGGCCTATACAACGGCCGCAAAAGGAAATGATCTTAGGGATCATGAAATTTAATCGATTCTGATAAAAAAGTTTGTTGAAACACTTGCTAAGGAAGCTTTGACATGGTATTCACAATTTCCTGAGCACTCAATCGGATCATTTGTCCAACTAGCCGACATGTTCATAAAAGCTCATATGGGGGCTTGAAAAGTGAAGACACGCAAGGCAGATATCTTTCGCATTCCGTAAGAAGAAATAAAATTACTTCGGGACTTCATTTCACGGTTCCATAAATAGTGGATACTAATACCTGCAGTCTCGGATGAATGGGTTGCAGAGTCTTTTACAAAGGGTTTGAATCCTTCAAGTTCAAATGCCTCCCGAAAGCTCAAGAAAAATCTCTTGGAATTCCAGGCTACAACTAGGAAAGATGTGCACAACTGGTATGAGTCCAAGATCCGGATTAAATATGATATGATTGGATCTAAGGCCGGAAGTATCTTTGGGAAGTTTGACAAAGGAGCCGGAGCCGACCGGAACTCCTCAAAGAATCACTTCCAATCTTATCCTACCCCCGAAAAGTAGGGAGGTGGACATGGTTTTTGCTCATTTGAAAAGTCGAGTAACAAATGAGGTCCCAAACAAAACAATTAAGGATTGATGAATTCTGATAAAGGTAATTCGTTTAACTCTGTTAAGGGTACTGAGTACCAGAAATTTTTCGAGTATAACTTCAACATCGACGAAGAACAAATGGTGGTGGTATTGAGAGCTCATCCGACATTCCCACCACCGAAACCATTCCAATCTGATCTTATCAAAAGAGATCAATCCGTCTAGTGCTACTTCCACAACACTCAAAGACATAAAACTGCGGATTGCAGACATCTACGAGAAAAGGTGGCACGAATGCTAAGCAGGGGCCACCTCCGTGAATATTGAGTGAGAGAGCTCGCAACAATTATGAGCGGGGACCACCCGTCGAAGGTAAATCAAATTTGGCCACACCACCTTATGTTATAAACATGATCTATGATGGGTCAATGATTGCCGCCATATCTTTCACCACAGCCAAAAAGATTAAAATCTCGATGACTCGGGAGAACAGATTTTGGGAGATACCAGACGAATATAATATCACATTCACCGAAGAAGACGTTGCTGGTGTAATATTATCTCACAATGATGCACTGGTGGTCACGGTACCTATCGACTGCTTCCGGGTGAAGAGAGTTCTGATCGATCCTAGAAGCTAGGATAATATAATCCAGTTGAAGGTGGTAGAGGAAATAAATATGGCAGATAAGATAGGTCCGACTGCCAGAACCTTGTCAGGTTTCAATATGTCATGTGAAACCACGAAGGGGAAGTGGATCTACCGGTAGACGCGATGGGAGTTATTAAGATAACAAAATTCTATGTCATTGATGGTGATATGAGGTATAATGCAATATTCGGAAGGTCTTGGATACATGTTCATAAAAGAGATTCAGCAAATTCGAGGTGAACAGTCTTCTGCCAAGGAAATGTTTGCCATAGAAGAACCAGAGGCGGCGACGGATCCTAAATAGCAACTACAGGAAACAGAGCTGGTACCAGTGGATGCTCAACAGGTTCCGCTGATAAAATCATAATCGATTTATCCGGAGGAGGAGTTTTCAGATTAGTACCAAGTGCCTAGATACTTTCAGATACCGGATGAGTCAGATGCCACCAAGTCCACTGTAGAGGAACTTGAGCAGATTGTGCTACACCTGAAAACTCTCAACAGAAAGGTATACCTAGGCATCGGGTTACCTCTGGGGCTCAGGAATCTAATTCTTAAATATCTTATATCTAACGCTGATTGTTTTTCATGGTCTCATGAAGATATGACAAACATCCCTCCAGAAGTCACAACTCATAAATTGGTCCTGGACCTCAATTTCCCTCTCGTACGATAGAAAAAATGGCAAATCGCCGAACTTCATAACAGGTTTGTTAAAGAAGAGATAGCTAGATTGCTTAATATAGGATCAATCCAGGAGGTAAAGTACCTGGGCTGGTTGGCAAACGTAGTCGTAATAAATTTAGAATATGCATTGATTATAAAGATTTGAACAAAGCATGTCCAAAAGATCGATTTTGTTGCCAAACATAGATAAGATGATCGATGCTACAGTTGAGCATGAGATAATGAGTTTTATCGATGTGTATTCCGGATATAACCAAATAAGGATGCACCCGAAAGACCAAGAGAAAACATATTTTTAACTACTTTCGATACTTATTGTTATAATGTTATGCCTTTTGAACTAAAAAATGCTTGAGCTACATATCAAAGGTTAGTAAATAAAATGTTTGAAAAACAAATAGGCAAAACAATGGAAGTATATGTAGATGATATGCTTGTTAAGAGTCTTCGTGCAAAGGACCATTTAAGTCATTTGCAGAAAACTTTTGAGATGCTGAGAAAGTATAATATGAAGCTAAACCCCGAGAAGTGTGCTTTCGGGGTCGGCTCCAAAAACATTTTGGGTTTCCTGGTTTCTCAAAGAGGAAATAAAATAAACCATGATAAAATAAAGGTTATCGAAGACATACCTGAAGATATGAAAGTTGTACAGCGGCTGACCGGACGAGTGGCGGCCCTAAGCAAATTTATCTCCCGATCGTCAGAAAAATGCCACGGGTTCTTTTCAGTATTAAAGAAGAAGAAGAATTTTGTTTGGACGCCCGAGTGCTAGCATGCCCTAAGGGACCTGAAAGATTACCTATTCAGCCCTCCACTCATGTTAAAGCTAAAAGATGTAGAGAAACTACTCATATATCTAGCGATCTCGGAGGTCATAGTAAGTGCAGTTCTGGTACAGGAGGAAAAATGTACACAATTTCCTATTTATTACTTAAGTAGAGTAATGTCAAGGGCTAAACCCGGTACCTGTTACTCAAAAGACTAGATTTTTCCTTAGTAATATCATCGCGAAAGATTCGACCGTATTTTCAATGCCACCCAATTGTCGTAGTAACTACATTTCCTCTTAAGAATGTGTTGCATAAGCCATACTTTTCGGGCGCTTGGCTAAATAGGTGGTAGAATTAAGTGAATTTGATATTGAATATAGACCCCGGACTGCTATAAAGTTGAAAGTCCTTGCCGACTTTATGGTCAATTTCAGTATATAATCAAGGGAACAATCATTACTCTTGAAACTCTAAGAAGCGTGCCTTGTCAGTAGACGTCAATCGGTGTCTCAGGAGGGCCACCGTCGATTGAGTGACTGAGTACATTTAATGATCAACTGATGAAGCGTTTTGCAATAAAAAAAAATGTGACGTTTTGGGTTCCCGCGAAAAGTATCGAAAAAGTTGCGCTGAATCTTCCACTTCCCGAACTCATAAAATGAAGGGTCCAATATCATCCTATGAAGGATCTTCTGCCAAATAGTGTGACAGGCTCAACGTCTTTAGCTTTTAGACTTCTTCCGTTATGATTGGTGCCCAGACAATATTTGGCGCTTACTTAAGAGTGGTAACAGTTTTTGCACAGTTAGTGGATCTTTCTCCATCGTATGTGCGAACATACTTTACACACTTTTAATAATTACACTTAAAAGAACGGATCGTTTTAAGTCGTTTACAAAGTTCAATCTTTAAACGGGAAAGAAGAAGAGATTAAACTTCTGATTTTAAAGCGTAAGGAATATAAATTATTTCGTAAAACATTTTCATATTCCTCCTTACTTTTAAGCCATTTTTAATCAGACATCATTTAATCTTTATTCTTGACAAGGAAGAAAATAACTTATCCCAATTTCGGATTCTGGCCCACTTCAGTCACTTCATCGGACTGAGTATCCATTTTCCCCTTACCATAATTCGAATCCTTTGTCTGAGACAGATATAGGCCTTCTTCTACAAGATAGAACCATATCTTCAGCCTTCTCCTCTTGTCCCAGTTGACATCGTCAGCCTCTCGTGATCGCTTGTTCCCATCACTCTTGAGAGCGGTGACACCATGAATACGTTGACCTTCGACAGCATCATCATCACTCTCTTCTACCAGAAAACCACAACCATATCCAGATTTGGTCACACAACTTTTGACCGACATCTTTCGAACACTAATACTAATACAATTTTGTCTTAAGTTGTTGGCTTTCTATTGTAAAGCAGTACGGGAAGTAAATAAATATTACAAGTGTTCGAAAGGATAAACAAATAGTCAATCTTCAGAACTGTCGCAAAGTTGTTAAGTCTTGAATCTTGATAACCTGAAATCAAGAAACACTAAATCTGGATGGTTACAACTGTGTGCTGAGTCGAGTGATTGCACTCTGTCCTTAAGACAAGATTGCCCCGTATATATGCTTTTATGTTAGCGAGCAATAGTCTCCCAATATAAAACAACACTTTAATCTCAACACTACAAAGCAAATAGGTTAAGTCTGACGAAGAAAACAAATTCGAATCGACTTGCTGAAGAAATGGAAAAGGAAGGAAGAGTTTCTGTTTTGACACCGTTTCTGTGGACAGAATCTGTGTTGTTTCTCTTCTGTTTTTGTCTCTGTGTATATAAATGTTGTCTCATTTTTGCTGTGTATATGTTCTGTGTTTTTCGTGACTATATGTGTTATTTTTCTGTCACCTTATTGAGCCAAAGAGGCATCAATATATAGCATGGAGGAGGGACTCCTCAACTGCCACAAACAAGACTGTTAATAGCCATTAGTGAGGGTTGTTAATGGCAGGTTTAAGACCATTAGTGTGGCAGGTTTAAGGCTATTAGTGAGGTTGTTCATGGCCATTGAAGGAGGGCTGATTATGGAGGAGTTAATCAGCCAAGTAATGGCTGATTAATGCCCCAAAAATCAACTCCAACGGTAAGGCAGAAAGTTTCTGCCTTCCGTTGTTCCAAATTCAACTTTCCAGAAACTCTAGGGACCAAACTCCGGACCGGACCGGACGGGTGGGCGGCGGCGCACGTGTGGGCTTAGCCTTGAACCCAAGCACATCTAGGTCCTCCCTCCTTTAAACACATGGGATACCCCTTGGGGTCCCAAACCCTTAACCACTTTAGAGACTTATAAAGAGAGCAACTCTTCCTTTTTCCACCGATGTGGTAGATTTGTCACACACCATATTTCCATGCCTCAAATACCTTACTTCATGGACCAATATCTCTTTCATTTCTCAACGAAATTTGACGATTTTTGGCCCTACGGTCATCTACTCACTTAGTAGAATATGCATGTGAAAAGAGACAAAGCCTCCAACATGCGGAACACTAGTGTTTAATTCATTAAATATGGGTGGACGCACCTCCCCGCCAAAGCAAATTTCCAACACTTTCAACATCATGAAAATATCTAAATATCTACCTTGAGATAAATGATGAAGGATAACTGTAGCATTCTCCAACGCATATACATATGCTTCAAATCCTATTACTGAATATGAATCAAAGTTTATTCGTAATTTGCATTTCTAATCACGTAAACTAAACAATGTTTAACACTCAATAACAACCAATCGACTTTATATACCATTGAAATATAAGCATAAGGGTTATACTCTATATCGTGCTACTGAAACATAGATGTAAAAGCTATGCATTTATTATCGCATCATTAAAACATAGACGCAAGGGTTGAGTACTTATTGTTGTAATATTGAAATATCTTTGGAAAGATTGTCTACCATTCTGTCGATTGTTAAAATCATATAATTTTATTTATGCATGTCTTAAAAGGATTATGATTATTTTAAGTGTTTTGATAAATCGTATTTGCTTACTTGATATATCTCTATCATGTATTTCGATTTATATTTTATTATATGTGATTCTTTTCTATCATAAGTGGATTCACTATGAGGTATATCTGAGTATTTCAATATTTTGGCGTCATTTTCGTGATGTCAAGTTTAGCTCATATGTCAAGTGCAAGACGATCTGTGTACGAAGGCTCCTATTTCTTCAGAGTCATTTTGGTAAGCCCGCTTTTGAATTGTGGGAGCACTTCATTCAGCTATTCTTTTGTTTAGTTCGAGCTAGCCAGTAACTTAAAAATATTTAACATTTTAGGTTACGGCTACTCGTATGATTTTACGAATGATTATTTTATTTCATGTATTGAATTATGATTCGGCTTTTTTAATATAATGACATTTACTTCCTCTTATTTATTTATATTGTGCCCGTCCTAAATGTTTGTTGTTTTATCGGCTGACGAAATCAGATGACAAATTGATTCCTTAACTAAGCTATTTGGGCTGGAAGCGGAACTCTAACTTCCAGCAATGGGTTCCCCAACTACTCCAGAAAGCGTTAGGATGGTGATTGAGTAAACTAAGTGATAAGAAACATAAATACAACTAGAGTGCAATAAAGGCGATAAAGATAGAATGAAGATATGAAAAAATTAGTTTTTTTGATTGATTGGATGTGTCCTTTTCTGTACAAATGATCATATATTTATACTACAAGAAATAAAACATGATCCCCCTATGTTAGCCACTAAATTACCCACTAAATCCACTAGACAGCTATGAGGAGGTGGTGCCGATTTTTGCTCCTTGATTTCTTCTTGCACGATTAATGGCACTTTCTTCTAGCTGTTGCTGGTTATTACCGTTTCTTGGGGTCTAGGATGCTCTTTGACTTGGTCTTCGAGGCGTCCAAATATGTGTGGGTCTTAATCGTTTCTCAGAATTGTGACTCGGCTAGGCTACTGTAATAGCCGATGAAGCTTTTTGAGCTGAAGGCTAGAACTAGTAGATTCGGCTACGAGTCAGTTCGGTTATCGACTTAGCGTTCTGTCGCCTGCTCATTTTGATGTTTCCACCTTCAGCTGCCACTTGATTCGTCTATTCACTTAAAGGTATTTGTTTAGTGTTAACAATTGCCCCCCTACATTAACTCGAGTGCAACTATTGAGTTGATGTATTAAAAAACAGTCGTCGTTTCGTGTGGCAGCCGCGGATGTCATTTCAATCACTTTTGCTTTAAATGTATCCAATGATGATTTTCTCTTAAAAGTTTCCTCCTTTTAACCGAGACGTCTCGGCTTCCCACTGAGTTTCAACCACACATTTGAAACAAATGAGTCCCAATACGTGTCAGCCACATCTTTAAAAAAGAAAGGGGATATTTAAGGAAAGTCGTCTCCCAAAGATTTCTCACTTAGTCATCAACCGTTCCCAAATTCTCCTAAAAACCCAATTTTTTAGCCAGAGAACCATGTCTTCATCTTCCTCTCTATCTCAAGGATCAGATAATGCCGATTTGGTTGTTGGTGACCTAACTCCTACCTTTTCCTTCATCGATGAGCAGTTGGTTCTTGATCCTTATAGTACATCTGAACAGGGCAACCTCCTTCTTTCTCGGTATCTTAGCCCGACAAACTATGACCTTCCTATTACCTGTGATTGGTTCACCGGTGACCGTTGTCCGGCTAGCCTACGTACCTGGCCGGCCAAGATTACTATCTATTCTGGTTGGTTGAAATGAGTGAAGTCGGCCAGAGAGGCCGAATGGAGACGCATGGGTCTCTATGACGCCATTATGCTGTCGGAGTTTGACCTCCCTTGTAACATTGGTCTCATATACGCCTTCCTTGGTTATTGGTCGACTACTGCCAACGCCTTTGTTTTCCCTTGGGGGATGATGACCCCCACACTGCTCAAATGACAACGGTACTTGGGCTTCCGATACTGGGAGCCGAAGCGCCTGTCTTAGGCGATATAGATGTTGCCGACTTGGGAATCAAGGTCTCAAAGACTTCTTCCGGCTATGGCCATTTCATGGCCAACAACAGCCGAGTACCGCCTCTCCTAGTCGATAATTTTGGTTCATTCGATATTTTGTCTACACATGGTCCTGTACAGTAGTGAAGGAACTGGAAATTTATGCGGCGTTAGCCGTTTCGGGGGAAGATGTCGGCTGGGCATCTCTCTTTCTGTCTATTCTTTATATGGCTCTTGGCGATGCCCATACAAGGTTAAGGGACTCCAGAAATCTAGATACCTTAGCCGGTCCCTTGTGGTTCTTTCAGCTGTGGATCACCCTGTATTTTCCAGAGTTTATTCCTGATGATTATGATTACCACTGTTTTACATTAAACCCGCGGTGCTAGCCGATACTCTTCGAAAAACACCTTTCATTCCCAGGACGCCTTCATTGCAGTCTCCACCCTGCATGGTCTGTCTCGAGACCATTACACAGATTGGCAACTAGTCCTCGAGAGATGGGCCACCCTCTATTGGGTCTGTTAAGTAGCCAATGACAACCTTACATTCTCTCAGCGGAGAACTATGACCATCATATGGGGGCACATTCTGATGGCAAGGGATCTGTTGGATGGCTTGAAGCCCACCTCTAGGAAAAATAAGTTGATCATGGAGCCCTATCGGCCAAACTTTATGGCACGACAATTCGGTCTAACTCAGCATGTACTATGGCCTCGCCGCAATATTGTTTGTTCAACCCAACGTTGTATTCTTGATGCAAAACAGGCAAGAAAAATAGTCGATTGCAATCTTTATAGGCTCGCCCTATTTGACTAGCAGTTAGGGGCCTGAGTATGTTACAGTTATTATGAGGGGTACGCTCGGGCCCTAGGGCACCGAGTGCCGGCCACACCTCCAAGGTTGGGGTGTGACAGCATGCCCACATACAAAGTTAAGCCGGAGGGGACACCCTCACCATCAGAAGAGTCGGTAGAAGCATCAGAGGAGGGGGGCATTTTGTCCATGTAAGTCATCCAAATCGGCCTCAGCCGCCCCCAAGTCCACCTCTACGTCCAAGGGCCGAGAGGACGTCACTCGCTCTTTTCTCCACCCCTTGAAAAACCTCAAATTGGGTCTGAAGGACAGCATGGTCCCGGAGCAATGTGGCCCTCTGTTGGTCAGCCTCCCAGCGAAGAGTCAACAATTGGTTTTTGGATTAGAGACGGGCGCGAGAAACCTCGAGCACTTGCATCATCTCCTGAGCAGTGTCGCAATCAAGCTTGGCCCGGACCAACATCTACTTCATTAACTGACGAGTCTGGGTCATGATTCGAAAGGTCTCCTCCCAAGCTGTCAGTGCCTACTTGGCCTCCTCCCACCTACTTTCTAGGGTGGTCCTCTATTCCAAAATATCTTTGTGCTAGACTCAAAGCTGGGTAACCTCTTCCCGGAGACGTCGGTTCTCCATCGCCAACCTCTCTATATTTTGGGCGGATGAAGGCACATTCTTGAAAAGATCTTTGGTAGAGGAAACGACAGCGTGCCCTTGAGAAAAAAGTTACACAAAGTAAAGTTAGTGTATGCGTTCGTGTTGAGAGCAAATGGTATAGCAAAAATGACCCAAATTACATGAAGAAAGATGTTCGCAAGATGGGCCAAAGAAGCTTCCAAGCTGAGGTCAGAACCAATAATAGGTGGGGGAGGAACAGAAGGGCCCGCGCCCACATCTCCATTTTCCATGCTCTCAGGTTGTCCTCCGCTGATCTCTAGTTCCCTAACGGCTTCGGTCGATGGGACCCCCGCATCCCCGGATGCTGTGACCTCTTCTCCATTATCCTCCACTAAGACCACCCTATTCACATCCTCCCTCTCGAGTTCGTTAAATTGGTAGCGCGTCCTCACACGCAGGCCGATCCCGAAGGTAGACGCCCTAGCATCACCCGAAAGCCCTCGCTTCCTGTTGGCTTTGGCCTCTGCGATGACCTTAGCAATGCAAGCCCGAGCCTCATCCTGGATGGGCACTTTTCTGACTAAACCCCCTTTGACAGGAAGACCTTCAAAGAAATGAGCAGGGAAATGAGTTAGGATGAGGCATAAATATGCAGTCTGTTAATAATGCAAGACCAACGAAAGAAGTCTCACAATGACTTTTGCCTTTCCACTTATCGGTAAAAAAGGCCATCCAAGTCCGTTCAGTGCCCTTGGAGGCGCGAAGCAAACTCATCACCCAGCCCAAAATGTCAGGCATGGGGCTTGGGGACCATAGGGACCCCTACAAGGACGATATACGATTCAGTTAGAGAAGAACCTGAAGAAATATGGGGGAAAGAGAATAAAGTTACTTACGAGCGTTGGTCCAACGCTCCGGTAGGGGGCCGAAATTAGTGCCCTGAAGACACAGTGTAGGAATCATCACGAATCGATCATACCTCATCCTCATCATTTGTAATAAGGGCTCTAGAGCCCTGAAAACCCAGATTAATTATTCCCCCGTGAATATCCCGGGGGAATAAAGATGGATCAAATGATCCAAAGTGAATGGAAGGTGGGTGAGATCCGCCAGATGCTGTAACCAGTGAATCATTCTCCACACATGTGGGGCCAACTGTCCCGGATAGATTCCATATCTATGACAAAAGGCCTCAATACATCCGGTGGATATAGAGGCCAAAACCGATGGTAAACGGATAGGTGTAAACAAGCGACATCCCGGAGATGTGCTGAGTAATGCTAGTATTGAATGGAGGAGGAAAAACATCTACATCCAAGCCCATCTGCAATCAATGCGGACTTGAGGGATAATAGAATCATCAATCAACGAGATCATGTCCTCTCAGAGTTGAAATTTGGGGGATGATTTCAGAGGCCAAAAAGCCCAGGTTAATGGCTTGGGTAATACCAGAGGACGAAGGCCGGCGATGGGTGACGATGAGTTCTGCCCTCATTCTGGCGAGGGTGAGACCATCAGAAGTATCGGAGGAAGACGAAGAAGAATTAGACATATTAAGGTTAGGAATTGAAAGGACGGCGAGTTAAAATTGCTATAAAAGGAAAGATAGAGATGAAAGTGATGAAAAGCAATTGGGATTATTTTGGACAGAATTTTACTAAAAATAAAATGAAAAAATACTCCCTCCGTCTCAATTTATGTGATGTACTTTAATTTGACACACACTTCAAGAAATAAAGAAAGACTTGAATCTTATTGATCTTAAGTAAGTCAAAGATATTTCTGTGGATATAAATCTCGTTTTATGTAAAATGTATAGTTTAAAGTTAAATTATTTTCAAATAAGAAAATATGTAATTTTTTTTTGGACGGACTAAAAAGAAAAGTGAGTCGTTTTTTTTAACACAGGAGTAATTAACAGTAATTTGAACCTCTAAAACACAAATCTATATATAAATATAAAAGCACGACATAGTCACAGTGATGTGGCACTCTCTAGAGGCAAGAAACTTATTTATCTTTTTCCTCCTTTTTTTGATTTTTTAACCTTTTTCACTTTGTTAAACTTATTCTTTAAACACAAATTAAAGTCTCTTACGGAAAAGCTAAAGGAAATGCACCACTTCGGAAAACAAAGGCAACAACGTATCGTTTCGGAAGATTATAATGCACCGCTTACCTTATTGCAGAACAACAATCGTGATTATGCCCTTTTTAGTTTGTGCAAGAGGACTTGACCAACAAGAGTCCTTACTTCTCCAAAAGTCCTCTCTACAAATACGTTCTCCGACCATATATTGCTAAAATAGCAAGAGACAATTGCTTTATGTTTAGAAAAGTTTGTCTAGACAAAACCATATTGGTCGAATCAAAATTGTAATGAAACTTCATGTATATCAAAATGTATACAATCTCTTGGATGGTGCTTTGCTGCAACTTTATAGTAATTTCAATGAAACATCAATAACAATCGTTAATCAATTACCGCACTTTATAAATCATTAATCATACCCTTTGAGTTTTCAGGTATTTGACAGCATATCCAAGATCATGGTTTCCCAGGTAGAAGGCAGAACAAAGAGCGTGAGGAAGTGCATGCGAAATTAGAATTGGGTGCAGGAATGAAGAGTTTCTTCACAAAAGGAAATCGCAAAATCCACGATGTTCTCGATATCATGATAGTTGAAGCTTTCAATACAACAAAAAGAGTTATAAACATTCCCTTGCTCGTGTTCACTGTCAAAAAAGAATCGTGTTACCAATCAAGTAGTATAATATCAAGGGATCGATGCACGCATTTTTGCGCCATGACAAGTTTTCTTCGAGTAGGCTTTCTTTTTTAGATCCTTAAGTTAAACTATTGGTATTCTCTTATTTTTCTTTACTTAGATTTTATCTATTCTTACGAGTTTTAATACATTTAATATTAACATAATGATCCAAGTCCCTTCGGGGACGTCCGATAAAATTGGGACGATACATTGAAGATTAGCATGACCCCGGCGCAAGAATAGAAATGATTCAAATTTGTAAGAAAAAACATAATGATCCAATATTTTCAATTACTAATCTATTGTACAATTATCCATTCTTTTTCATTTTTCAAGAGGTAGTGGAAGGCCTTAACTCTTGGTAAACATCTGCATTAGTTAGTTTAAAGCTTTTGTTCGCTGGAAAAGTGGTTAATGCTGAACTGCACATAAAAAAGTCTAGATTAGTAGAGGCTTATATCCTGGAAAGAATACTAATTCTGAACTGGAAATAAAATTGCATTACAACAGGCTCCTCTGTTAACATTTTCAAAACTCCTATCTGTATTGTATATGCTAGACCTATGGACTTGGTAATTATAGCTAAGCAGATTGATTGATATTTTACTTCATTCACCATATACAAACTACTAATGATGGCGGTGCGGTACCAATAATATCTCCAATTGTTTTAAATTTTTGCTGGAATCTTCTATATGTTAGGTTGGCTATGACAAGCAAGGACTTCCGATAGGCATGCAACTCATTGGGCGCCCATGGTGCGAAGCATCCATTTTGCGCTTGGCGGCTGCCATAGAGGTATGGTTACCCTTCCAACAAATGAGTCACTGGCCATTTTCTTTGAAAAGTGAAGGATTTTCTAATGAGATGTGATAGTCAAGGGGAGTTCTATCCAATTACCACACCTAATCAACGAGCCAAGTTACCATCCACTTTTGCAGCTTTCGCACCTTCATTATGGCATGACCGTTTGGGTCATCCGGGAGCACCTGTTTTAGCCTCACTCAAACAAAATAATTTTATTTTATGTACTCAAACACGTAATTCAAATATGTGTCTTTCATGTCCACTTGGAAAATATGTTCAATTGTCATCTGTTTCGTCTAACTCATGCACGCTTATCACCCGTTTTGAGCTCTTTGGGCCATAGATATTATTTGTTCTTGCTAGCTGATTACTCTAATTTTTTGTGGACGTTTCCCTTATCTAAAAAATCACAAGTTTTCTCCACATTTCTCACTTTTAGAGCATTCATCCGAAATCAATTTGAACGGGATATTAAAAATATTCAATGTGATAATGGTAGGGAGTTTGATAATGGTCATTTTTGGGATTTTTGCAATGCGGATGGTTTAACCTTTCGCCTTTCATGTCCCCATACCTCCTCTCAAAACGGAAAGGCGGAAAGAAAAATTTGAACCATCAATAACATTATTAGAACATCTCTTGCTCATGTCGCACTACCACCATTTTTTTGGCATCATGCACTACAAATGACAACATATTTATTGAACATACTTCCCCACAAAAACTCGTCCTATCAAGCTCCTCTCAAAATCCTATACCTAAAGGATCCATCTTATTCTCATCTACGGGTATTTGGGTGCTTATGCTATCCTATTTTTTCCATCCACCACAATCACCAAAGTTCAACTCCGGTCTACTCCTTGCATTTTTTTGGGATATCCTTCTAATCATTGAGGTTACAAATGTTACGACCTATCCTCCAATAAATTAATTGTGAGTCATCATATAATTTTTTATGAAACAAATTTCTCATTTACCAAAATGCATGATTTTGGACCTCCTACCTATGATTTTCTAGATGATGGCATACCCCCGTATTTGACCCAACATTTTTTGTATCAACCCAAATCCACTATTTCTGCCATCCCAAAATTTTTGGGTGAATTGGGCCCAGAAATAGTGGCCCAACTGCAACACACCACTGGGCCTCCTTCCCTGAGCCCAATTTTGGTCGAAGGTACTGGATCGATGCCGCACAGCCCACTGTCTGGCAGTGGCTTGGATCATGGCCCAGCACCTGGCAGTGTGGGTCACGACCCGCTTTCACATCGCCAACCGAGTGTAGTTTCGTCCCTCCCGTTGGCCTAATTCCAATTTGGCCTAGCGACCAATCACCCGTAGTCGACACGACATTGTCAAATCCAACACCAAATATAGCCTCTACACCCAGATTTTAAAATCACCATTGCCGCGTAATCATGTGTCTGCTCTTAATGACCCGAATTGGAAAATAGCTATGGATGATGAATTTAATGCTCTTATTAAAAATAAGACATGTGAGTTCGTCCCACATCCCCCTCATGCTAATGTAATTCGGTCTATATGGATTTTCAGTCACAAAGAAAAATTTAATGGTACTTTTGAGTGGCATAAAGCCCATCTTGTAAGTGATAGAAAGACACAACATGTTGGTATGGATTGCGGTGAGACGTTCAATCTGGTGGTTAAACCAGCAACTATAAGACGATCCTTAGTTTGGCTCTTTCGAAGGCATGGCCACTTCATCAGCTAGATGTCAAAAATTCCTTCATCCATAGAGAATTAAATGAAACAGTATACATGTACCAGTCTTTGTGATATAGGGACTACACTTATCCAAATCATGTGTGCTTGCTAAAGAAATCACTATATGGGCTGAAAAAGACCCACATGGTACAAGAGGTTTGCAGATTTTGTTTCACATATTGGGTTTTCTAACAGTCGTTCTGATCATTCTCTGTTCATCTATCGTCAGGGTAATAAAATTGCTTACCTTCTGTTATATGTGGATGATATTATATTGACTGCCTCATCTGATGCTCTTCGCAAGTCCATCATGTCACTGCTTGGCTATGAATTTGCTATGAAAGATCTAAGGCCACTAAACTACTTTTTAGGGATAGTTGTGACACGTTATGCAGGTGGTTTATTTTTATACCAAAAGAAGTATGCATCATAGATTGTTGAACGTGTTGGCATGTCATCTTGTAAGCCTTCAGCAACTCCGGTTGATACTAAACCCAAGTTGAGCGCCTCCCTCCGGCAAGCCATTTGCCGACCCGACACTTTACCGCAGCCTGGCAGGGGCCCTGCAATATCTTACATTCACAAGGCTAGACATTTCTTATGCAGTGCAACAGGTGTGCCTATTCATGCATAATGCTCTCAAACGCATTGCGCGTTATATTCAGGGTACTCTAGAGTATGGCTTGCATTTATATCCATCGTAGACATCCACTCTTGTCTCCTACACAAATGCCGATTGGGGAGGATGTCCGAACACCAGATGATCCACGTCTGGTTATGGTATATTCTTTAGTGATAACTTGGTATCTTGTTCCTCCAAACGACAAGCAATGTTGTCAAGATCCAGTGTTGAAGCAGAATACCGAGGTGTTGCCAATGTAGTGTCTGAATCTTGTTGGCTTCGGAACCTTCTTCTAGAACTCCACTGTCCGGTTCCGAAGGCAACTTTGGTGTACTGTGATAATGTTAGTGTTATTTACCTCTCAGGGAATTCGGTCAACTATCAACGCACTAAACATATTGAGCTAGATATTCATTTTGTTCGTGAAAAAGTCGCTCGCGGACAAGTGCGTGTCTTACATGTCCCGTTACGCTATCAGATTGCAGATATTTTTACCAAAGGTCTTCTGCTGGTATTATATGATGATTTTCGGGACAGTCTCAGCATACGCCGACCTCCCGCTTTGATTGTGGGGCAGTGATGGAATAATTGTAATTAATAGAGTAGTTATTGTAATTATTTAGTAATTATTGTAATTGATATTAGAATCATATGTATATGGTAGTAGATTAGATAGCATAATCTTTGCCTAATCATATCATAATCTTAGCCTAATCCTAGCCTAAGATGAGGTTTGTATTTGTGGTATAATAACCACACTTTTGGAAGATGACAATTGATGAAAATATTCTTACAACGTCGTTATATTTGACATTTTTTGTATTCGATTTCAAAATTGAAAAGGATTAACAACAAAATCGCCGTATCACTGGTCGTATCAACTATTTGCTGGATCAAACATTTTCTTAGTGTATAAACTAGAGATGAAGATCAATTGAACAAACTTTCACCTTCAAAAAGTCGTATCAATGTTCGTATTGCTGTATATACTGCCGATGAGAACAATCCAATAAATTCTGTATAATGCAACTAGAAGAACTCTGTAAATTTTCCTACGAACAATGTCGAATTTGGAATACACAAACGCAATTGCTTCGTCTGCGTATTTGAAATAGTTTTATCCATTGATTTGGAATAATTGAATTCAATTGATTGGAAGTGCTATGTTTTACTTATTGTTGATGAAAATTTGAATTGAAAAGATGCATGTATGAAAGAATAAAGGGTAATGTTAATTTGGAATCTATATCTTTAAGCGTCACTAAGGAAAATTTTATTTTATTTGCCATGTTTAAACTGATTTTAGTCCACGATTTCAGAAAATCTTCCCTCGATGTATTCATAAATACAATGGAGAAATCCTAATGAATACAACAAAATACACCCGCAAACCAATAAAGTATAGCTATGAAATGTAATTATGAAAAGTGTAGCTATGACTAAAAAGACCCCAAACTATTCCTTTATTGAGCTCGCCAAATAGGATTAAAATTCATCACGTTAAGAACTTATACTTTTTCCTTTAGTTTATATTTTATAACTCAAACATGTGCTTAATAATATTTATGTAATTTTTGAAAATTGTGTACTCAATTGAAAGGGAATATGTATGTATTTGTGAGAATTTTCCTTAAAAGAATCTTTCTTTTGTTCGTATACATGAAAATTTATCTCTTCTATTTTTACTAAAGTTATCCCAATTTTCCTTTTAGGCACATTAATTAAGGATATGACCTATCAAACACTTGAAGCTTATAAAAACGGTGTCAATTAAACACTTTATTAGAAGACAATAAAAACCTAAAATGCGTGAAGACCACACGCGGGAGACATGGTAAATACACCAATAAGACAAAGACAACTAACTTTTTGATCCCAAATAATCTAAAATATTATGCTTTTAATACACCTACAGGTCTTCTTCTCCCCCTGCAAGCTCTACCGCCTTTGCTGATTTAATCTGTGAGCTCCAAGGCTCACCTGGTGGGACAAAAACTTTAATACTTGATTTCAACAGGACATGAAAAATACTAATCGGGATTATGAAGCAACGCCCAAATATAATTTACCATTAAAGGAAGCTATAATGCAAGCATTTTTAAAGAGAAAAATTGGTTCAAATTATAAGCATGATAAAAGTCATGTTAACTTGACTGATCAACCAAAAAACCCTCGACTGATTCAAAAAAAACAAATAAATAAAAGGTCTTGAGAAATAGAGAGAACTAGAAGAAAAGCTGTTTGAAAGCATCTGACGCGCTGAAAAATGTTGAGAATCACGCACTGTGCCATGTCAGCACTTCATGCTTAATAATAAGGCTGGTCAGTGGACGGTGTCGGGGAAGGAAAAAAAAATTGCAGTATCGGAACTCGAACCGGGACGGGACATGGTCTCGTCTCGACCCGTCCCGGCCCGCCCCAATCCCGCCAGGCTCGACCCGGTCCCGATCCCGCCCGAAACTTTCCTTTGCACAAATAACCGTTGCACCAACGACCATTTTACATTTTGGCCGTTGTGCAACGGCCCTTTTTGGCCTCCCCCCTCCCCCAACCCCCCTACCCCTTAATATTTATTTTTAACTCATAAGTTAATATATTTACACTTTAACCCAAATTTTCAACTATAAATACCTCATTTTCTCTTCATCTTTCTCACAGATCTTTCTACAATCTCTCTAAATCTCTCAATCTATCTCTCTACAAGTCTACATTGTCTACTAAATATTGAATTTTATTTATTCATTTGGGAGTGAAGTTGGCAACTAGCTTGAGAATCTCCCATCGAGTAAAGTTTTAATTTTCAACCTCTCGATTACACGTCGATATTATGTCAGCGTTTGGTACATTCGTTCCTTCATTAAATTATTATTGTATGTTTATTTTATCTAGAACACTTAATTTCATTTACTTTAATTATTTATTAGTATAATTATAAATTTATAATGGAAAGATTTAAACGTATGCTTACGGGTAGGGGTCATGCTTCTTCTAGTAGGGGCAACAAGGGCAAGGGTACTTCTTCTAGTCATCCTATTTCTAGACAGAATCTTATTCCTACACGGGACGATTTTGGTGATACTGAACATTTTCCTACAATACCATTCGATTTAGACGATGAGCTATTTTCTGGAACTCAAGAAGACTTTAATTTGGACGATGATCTAGATGATACACCCACTAATGTAGATGACAACACACCCGCTAGTGCACCTTCAACTGAAATGTCTCATATTCCCCCTAGTATGAGACGAGGTCCAGCAAAACGACCATTAAAATTATATGCATGGACATTTTTTGATAGAGACGTAGAGAATCAAGTAGCTAGATGTAAAATTTGTAAAGATGCTTTAAAATTTAAAACTGGAAAAGGTCATGGTGGGACGAGGGCTTTAATAAGACACGTAGCAAGGGCTCATCCAGCTAGGTATGCCCAATACGAGACTTCAAAATCGGGCGCGCAAACGCCGGGACAAGGTTCACATACTGTCCTGAACCAAGTACATGGTCAAATTAACCCCACAACGGGGGGAATTGTAGGCCCTAATTATAATAAACATATAGATAGGGAAGCAATAACAAAATTAGTTGTTGTGGAGAGTTTGCCTTTTTCATTTCCTTCATCTCCCGGTTTTATTCATTACATTAGAGAAATGTATAATCCTGCTTTTAACCGTTTTCCTAGATCAACTGTTAAGAGAGATGTATTTAAACTTGCACATGAATATCAACAATATTTATGTTATTCTATATCATTTTAATGACAAAGTGGCATCACTTCTGATATAGGTCGCAGTACTAACGACCATAATTATTTAACGGCAACCTGTCATTGGATAGATTATAAATGGTCTATGCAAAAACATATCTTAGCGTATAGATATATAGATGATAGGTACACTGATACTTTTATTGCAGAAAATATTTATCAAGTGTGCGATTATTGCGGAATAACTGATAAAATTATGACTATTACATTAGATAACACTTCTTCTAACAATTATGCTATTACAATTTTAAAAAATAGTTTAACTCCATCTTTTCCAGATCATTTTCATATAAAATGTGTGTGCCATACATATAACTTAGTTGTAAATGATGGTCTATCACTTTTTAAGACATTCTTAGTAAAATATAATTTGCTATAAACTTTATTTTTAAAAATAATAGAATACAACGAAAAAAGAATATAAAAAAACTTATCCCGATTGCCAACTACCTTATAGAAAAATTCCAGAAGAAGTACCCACTTGGTGAAATTCTTTATACGAGCAACTACTTGTTGCTTATGACTATAGAAAACCTATAACTTTATTTTTTAACTCTCATAATCAAAATCCAACTGATATGGTTGTAGATAGCGATTGGGGAAAAATTTCCGAACTTATTATATTTCTAGAGAAATTTTTTCAAGCAACAAAAGAATTTTCCGGTATATATTATCCTACTATTTAACTATGTTGTTTTATATAACTCTAATATTTTTATTACTTAATGAATATATTGATAAATCAGCTTATAAGGCAGCTATTAAAAAAATATTTTATTCCTATTCCCACTATTTATATTATTGGTGTTGTATTAAATCCGACTATTAAAATAGACGGTACTAAATCACTTATTGAAACTATTTATGATTGTATAGCAGTACTACCACATCCAAGTCCCAAAAATCTAAATCACCTACCACCTATTGAACAAACTAAAGAAGAAGTGTTGTCTAGCGTAAATGACGAATGCAAAAAAGTATATAGGTTTTACCAACAAGAAAGTGACCGGCTTCCATACCATCTTCTTCTTCTTCTTCAACACAACCTCACAAAAGACATGTTGTTTCTGCGGCTAGTATTGAAAGCTTCAGAAATAGAATGTGCGGTCGTAACGCTACTAACCAAATTAGAGAGTTTGATATTTTTGTTTTGCAGGGTTCTGTACCGTACCAAGCAATTCTCAATGAAGAAGAACGTGAAGACTTGCTGAAATACTGGAGAGAGAATGAGAAGACCTTTCCGACACTTTCAATGATGACCCGAGATGTTTTGAACATTCAAGCATCATCAACAGCGTCTGAAAGCGATTTTTCTGCCAACAGATATCAAATAGGAGAGCATAGACACTCATTAGCCGGAGACAGCTTGGAGATTGTAGTATTATTCAGAGATTGGATACGAGCGGAGTGGAGAAGGTGCGGTCAACCGGAGATCAACGAAGAAGAAGACGAAAAACTACAACGAAATCTTATCCGAAGGTGGTGGAAGCGACGTGGAGCAATTTGACCAACAAATATCAATTCCAACCGAAGAACCATAGGAAATTATCAAGAAACTAGAACATGTTTTTTTCAAAATGTAATTTTTTTAATTGCAATTTTACTATGTAATTTGCAACTTTTGAACACCACCACAAAAACAGTCTTGGGATGTTTTTATTACACTATCTTGTTTAATTATTGAATTTTTTATATATATGTTATTTTTTAAATTAAGTGCAAAAAAAAAAAAAAAACGCCCCGATCCCACCCCAGCCCGATCTCGATCCCGCTCCGATTTCGACGGGACCAAAAACGGGACGGGACGGCGTCGAATCCCGCCTGTCCTGACCCGATTCCGCCCCTTTCCCCGATCCCGCCGGTCCCGACCCGACTATCCCAAACCCGCCCGACACCTACTTAATAGGCACTGGTTTCACAACTTCAAGTGTTTGATAGGTCATATCCTTAGTTGAAGTGCCTGAGAAGAGAATTGGGACAACTTTAAAGGACCACATGTTTTCAGCCTTTATAAAAAGATAATTTTTAAATTTTCTAAGATACGTTTGCCATCTAATCCTAATTTCATGTCATTAATGAGGTTTTATCATGAAGTTTTTACATCTTTTGTTTTTACAAAAATCAACTTTTGGAGGTTTGTTTTTTTGAAAGTGGTAATGTTTTACTTTTTAGTTATTTTAATAGTTAAGTATTAAAGTAAAGATTATTTGGAAGTAGGCGTAGGCTCAATGACTCGAAAGTTAATAGCGCTCGCAATGGCCACACTGATAGTTGAACCCTTTGACAGAAAATTTTGTTTTGAGAGTAATATAGGAAAGCTCGGCTAAATTTAATAAGTTATTTTCGTTTGGTCAAGTTTCCTAAAAAAAAAAGCAGTCCAGTGCACCAAGCTCCCGCTATGCGCAAAGTCCGGTCAAGTTTCCTAGTGTTTCATAAACAAACACTTGGAATACTTTCACTGTGTTATTTAATAGTACAACAACAAAAGTAACAAGTTGTGTGTAATGCAGAGGCTTGTACATTCTCCAGACTACTGATGCACAATCCTGGGTTAGACTAACGCAATACCATTTTCAGTTAGCATTTCTATGTTTGACAGTCCATCCATCTCAGGCTACAATCTGATATCATATAACAAGACTTCCTACCAGAACCGAGATTAAGGGAACAGTTAAGTTGTCATCGAGTTCACTGCTTAGAGGATGGGATTCAACCAGTGCTGCAGCAAGCGACACAAACAAGAACCCTAAGACCGTCTTGGAGCTCACCTCTATATACCCAAACAAGGAGAAATAGTGCAAGTATCTGTAGCAAAACATTTAGACCAGTAAGCAATTCGCAGTGTTTAAGCAACATGATAACAATGAAAGCTTCAATTACCCAATGGATGCTAAGAAACCAGCAGTTGCCATTGCAACACTACCAGCAAATGATTTGTTTTTATTGTATGGGAGTTTCTGTTTTCCAAACCTCCTGCCAACAATGTCAGCTATACCTGGAGCAGGAAAACAGTATCTTTTTACTATTTGTTAGGACACTGTCAGACAATCAGGGGGAGAGAGAGAGAGAGAGAGAGAAATTATATTTCCCCAGCATAGCTTACCATCACCAGCACAAAGGTTGCAAATTAGTCCAATTGAAATAGGAGAATATCTCCAATATACAGCACAAGCACAAGTGATTGCAAGGGCATAGTACAACGGTCCCTTGAGAAGCTCCCTAATGTAAGAGGCATGCCAAACACTATAAGTTGCCAATTAAATTGCTTAGTAAAGAGCAAGAGGTAATAGAAGGACAAAAAGAAGTAACCCGTAGCTTAATAAGGACTAGAAACAAGGAACGGGGTTGGCCCGGCAATTATGCTTAGCCTCTGGTACCATTTTTAGCACTACTGCATGTTTTCAGAAACTTTTCTTCCACATCGTTTAGTTATGATATAGGAGAAATAGTAGGACTTGTAAGTATAAATATTGTTAACATGTTCAAGTTTTCACAGATGTTGGCAGCATCATATTACCCACAGATTGCAACTTAATAAAAGAGAAAATGCCTAAAATACATCCCAACATTTGCCCGGATTTATTGTAACACACCTAACCTTTACGGGGGTCCTATTACCCCTGGATATATTTTAAAGAAATTTCTTTGCAATTTATCGAGTGAGCTGGATAACAATTCAAACATGTGCTGAACAAAAGACCTTAAAACAAAGGAGTCCGGTCATTTCACTCTTCGAACAAAACAAAAAATTAAAATTCTCTCCTACACTCTTAATTTTTTTCATGGAGAAAGCAGTTGATTCTCTTGGAATTTGATATTATGAATCACTATATTCTTTCATAATCGAGTCTTGACTTGTGTCTCATTGGATTTTGATTCGATTTTTCCAGATAAATGCCAAAGAAATGCTTTAAAAATATATTCAGCGGGTAATAGGACCACCGTAAAGATTAGGTGTGTTACAGCAAATCCATGCAAAGATTAGGGTGTATTTTAGGCATTTTCCCTTAATAAAATTAACGAATATCCTGTTGCCATTAGAGGAATGAAGAGATGGATGCACATATATAAAAATGGATTGCAACTGAACCAGTTTTTGGTTGTGACATCTCGTTATTGTTAGTAATATCTAAGTTCTGTAACAAGAGATGGTTGAATGAAATTGTTCAGGTAAAAGCTGAAAATATTCTTCAAATTACTAAACCTGTGGTCTCCAAATCTGCTCATAGACTTGACAGTTGCATCATCTTTCCATATTCCTAGTCCCAAAAGAAGCATTTTTATTATATTGAGACCTGGAATAAGAGATGCTAGAATTGCTCCCTGGTGACCAGAGCTGGAAAAACAAACACTACCTCAATCTCCACGAAAATTAGGAATTAAAAGGTTTCATGTCTAGGTTGAAAAACATTACCTGAACATTGGCCAGCAGAGCATGAAGACAAGCCCAATGCTAATATGAACCAGTTTTCTGTTCGTTTTCTGTGCAATATAATATTGTAGAATTCAGAAAAAACAGTAAAAAGGCCATATTAGAACATCATTAAGAAGAACAGGTAAGGATACCACTTCCAGAAGATGAGGGAATCCAATTATATACTTAAGGTGGGCCTATTTCGTCTAACATGGTCATGAAAAGTAAAAGGATAAACTAATACCAAATCCTGGCACTCGAATAAAATTAGAATCTTGAAATGAAAAAGTAGCACACATGAAAGAAGGGAAATTACATTCAACTGAGTGAATCAACATTGTATGCTATTCTCTTCCATCCAAGGGATATACAAGAGCTAGCTATGTTTGTAAAAAAGAAGAAAACAAGTCAGCAGAATGCAACAAAAATATTTGTGATCAAGTCACACTGTATCTGCCTTAGTGGTCAAGTGCTGCATCCTGTTAATGGTGGTTCTGGGATCTAACCTCAACAATGGAGATTTAGTAGTTCTCAATTTTTTAAAAAATTGTCCTTCTAGAAGTATAGAGTTCATAGAGAGTTGAATCCTCGACCTAATGCTCAGAAATAATCAATTGAACCTGAGTGACAAGACTCCTTCAACGCTCTATAAGTGATAATAAAATATTTCAATTCGTAAAGAAAGTTATTTCAGCATATATAAAGGAATTTGGAATCATCATTTTGAAAACACAACTCTTCTTTTGAGATTTGTTATTTTGGACATGTTGGCTTGCTATTGTTGCTGTTCTCAACTTCTCATCTCTCTTACTATTTGTCCCAGTTCATTCATTCTTTTAAATGTCTACTCCGTTTACTAAAGTTTTGCGTATCCACTGACTGTATAGGTTAAAACCGGACAATATATTAAAGAATCATTGACGAAGACAACACAGAAATTGTATCACTGCAAAACCACTATGGTTTGTGGGCTAAGGTCATAAATTTAGTAATAATCACTATCTTGTTTCAGTATATAATCACTACAGAGATTACGGCTACATACCAAAAGCCGTAATTTATCTTGTTTCAGTACATAAATTCTAGTTTTCAGTCTAATTTCTGAATTATGTAGGAAAAATTAGATGAAATTGGCCACCACCCGATCATCATGCAATCTATATGGCAGTAAATGCACTCAAAATTAGCAGTAGTAGACAATATAAACCCTGCGTACCTTTGTTTTGTTATCTGGTTCTCAATATACACCACAGATGAACATACATCAGATTCAGAACAGTTAGTTGCACAAAACGGTGTGGATGAGTGGTCAATGACTGGGTACAAAACCCAGCAGAGACTAGGTGATTGGCTGAACCTTGGTGGGCAGAGTTATCCGATAGTGGGCCGAGATGTGCCCAAGTTGTCCCAAACACCATCATCATCAAAAAAACAAACAAACAAACTAATCTATTTCATTGTTAAACTTAGCACAAGGGAAATTAGCATTCATATTTAGGATCTATCAGAACCTTAACAGTGAAAAGCAGACAGTTGGTAGCACTAGTATATTAAATTAGTACAGACTTACAATTGAAATTCGAATATATCTTAGAGCTTTGAAAACTAGTTGAATCCACACAAAATATACAACTAAACAGTAAGAGAGAGAATTTTAGGGGGAAACAGAATTAGTGTTTGCTCCCATAACTTTAAAAGTAATAAAAAGGACTAAGTTCTAGCTATATGTGTGGAGTACGGGGAAGGACCGAAGAAGATCTTTGACCTGAGCTGGGGAGGGATTGGGGTCGCTTTTCTTTAGGATTTTAATCCGTAACAAGGCTTGAAGACCCGCTTTTCTACCAGGTCTACTTTCATACCAGGCCAAGCCGATATGCTTTAACGCAAAGCTTTTCTTTTTGGATACTTCAGGAAAATAGTTGGATCGGGTATCACTACCAGTAGGGGGCCGCTTCCATATAAAAAAGATAAAAAGCAAAGGGCCCACCTGATCGAAAACCCCTCTCTTGGCTGTTTCTTCCCACAATCGAAGCACGGAAAGGGCAATACCACCGGACAATGCAGTGGCGATTAAATCCCCAATCACTCGATTTCCTGAAAACATTACAGCTTTAATCCTCGTGTGTAATCTTCTGGTTTTAAGCTTCTTGAATCCAAAATATTTGTTGACCCCTTTCTTCTTGCTCAACAAGAGACAAGAGGGAAGACTTGGATCTGAGTTTGACTTTAACAAAGGGAAGACACAAGCAAAGAGAGCCATAATTGTAACCACATACTTATCTTGTTAAATGTACTATTTCAGTAGAGGTTTCAATGCGACTACTCCAGTCCTCGCATCACCTACTTAACTCTTTATGTGACAGTGATACCTTACTTTGAATTAAGGCTGACTTGGGCCAGGTCGACCAGGTCCCGCCCTGACACCGCCCAGGTCCCGTTCTGAAACTGACTTTTTTTAAATTTTTTTTTACGGTATCGGTACTCGAACCGAGACGGGACATGATCTCGTCCCGACCCGGTCTAGTCCCGATCCCGCCCCAAGTTTCCTTTTGCAAAAATAATCATTGCACCAACGACTATTTTACATTTTGGCCATTGTGCAACGATCATATAACATTTTGTATATTGGCCGTTGTGCAACGACCATTTTTGGCCTCCCCCTCCCCATATCCCCTTAATATTTATTTTTAATCCATAAGTTATTATATTTACACTTTAACCTAATTTTCAACTATAAATATCTCATTTTCTCTTCATCTTTCTCACAAATTTTCTACAATATCTCAATCTATCTCTTTACAAGTGTACATTGTCTACTAAATATTCAATTTTATTTATTCATTTGGGATTGAAGTTGGCAACTAGCTTGAGGATATTCCATCGAGCAAAATTTCAATTTTAAACCTCTCGATTACACGTCGACGTTACGTCGGCTTTGGTACATTCGATCCTTCATTAAATTATTATTGTCTGTTTATTTTATTTAGCGCACTTAATTTCGTTTACTTTAATTATTTATTAGTATAAATATAAATTTATAATGGAAGGATTTAAACGTATGCTTACGGGTAGGGTCATACTTGTTCTAGTAGGGGCAACAAGGGCAAGGGTCCTATTTCTAGATAGAATCTTATTACTATACAAGATGATTTTGTTGATACCGAACATTTTCCTACAATACCATTAGATTTAGACGAGGAGTTATTTTCTGGAACTCAAGAAGACTTTAATTTAGACGATGATCTAGATGATACACCCACTAATGTAGACGACAACACATCCACTAGTGCACCTTCAAGAAAGTGCTAACAACCTACCGACTTCCATACCATCTTCTTCTTCTTCAACACAACCTCACAAAAGGCATGTTGTTTCTGCGACTAGTATTGAAAGCCTTAGAAATAGAATGTGCGGCCGTACCGCTACTAACCAAATTAACGAGTTTGATATTTTTGTTTTGCATGGTTTTGTACCGTAACAAGCAGTTCTCAATGAAGAAGGACGTGAAGACTTGCTGAAATACTGGAGGGGGAATGAGAAGACCTTTCCGACACTTTCAATGATGGCCCGAGATATTTTGAACATTCAAGCGTCACCAACGACGTCTGAAAGCGCTTTTTCTGCCGACAGATATCAAATAGGAGAGCACATACACTCATTAACCGGAGATAATTTGGAGATTGTAGTATTATTCGGAGATTGGATACGAGCGGATTTTACTATGTAATTTGCAACTTTTGAGCAACACAACAAAGTTGCAATTTTGACAATTGCATTTGTATTATAAGAAAAGACATATGTCTATTAAATAATATAAGAGGCACAAAAACAGCATTGAGATGTTTTTATTACACTATCTTGTTTAATTATTGAGTTTTTATATATATATGTTATTTTTTAAAATAAGTGCAAAAACAAATGCCCCGATCCTGATCCCGATCCCGACCCAGCCCCGACCCGACTTGACCCGACTCCGACGGGATCGAAAACGGAATGGGACGGCGGCGAATCCCTCCTATCCCAACCCGACCCGATCCTACCCCTCCTCCCGTCCGCCCTGACCCGATCCGATCCCGGCCCACTGGCCACGCTTACTTTGAATTAGGTGTGGCAAGTGCACGGGCCGGGATGGAATTTGGGGAGATGGGGTGGGAAGTCAGTATTGGGAATTGGCGGGCCATGCAGGCTGGGATATGGGGATGGGAAAAGGTCCCATCCCGTCCCAAATACTGCCGGAAGAGGGGACGGATGGGTCGGGACAGGTTTTGGGGGACAGATGGGTCGGGACAGGTTTTGGGAGACGGGATGGGTCGGGTCGGGTCGGGTAGGAGGATTTGGGGGATTTTAATTTTTTTAGACACTTAATTTTAAATATATAAATATATATATATATATATATTTAAACACTTAAATAATACAAGATAGTGAATAAAAGTATATAAATGCTGTTTTTGTGCCTCTTATATTATTTAATTAAACTATGATTTTTTTTGTAATACAATTTCAAAATTGCAACTTTGTTTCGTAATTCAAAAGTTGCAAATGACATAGTAAAATTGTCATTAAAAAATTACATATTCAATCATACTCTTTCTAATTTCCTCACAATCCATTGAGAATCTTCTGTTGGAATTGGAAGTTGTTGATCAAATTGTTCGACGTCGCTTTCTGCTCCCTCGGATAAGATTTCATTGTAGTTGTAGTCGTCTTCTTCATTGATCTCTGGTTGACCGCATATTCTACGCTCCGCTCTAATCTAATATCTGAATAAAACTGTAATCTCCAAACTGTCTCCCGCCAATGAGTGTCTGTGCTCTCCTATTTGAAACCTCATAGCAAAAAAAGCTCTTTCATAAGCTGTTGATGATGCTTGAATATTCAACACATCTTAGACCATCTTTGATAGTGTTGGAAATGTCTTCTCATTCTCCCTCCAGTATTTCAACAAATCTTCACGTCTATCTTCATTGACAATTGATTCATACGGTACAACACCCTGCAAAACATAAACATCAAACTCGCTAATTTGTGAAGAACTTAAGCCACTATACATTCTATTTCTAAGGCCTTGAATACTAAAGCAGAAACACCATGTCATTTATTAGGTTGCAGTGAAGTAGAAGATGATGGTACAGACGCCGGTTGATTATTTGCATTTTGCTCTTAATATTACATATATATATATATATATATATATATATATATATATATATTTGCATTCAGTGTGTATGCTAGATATAACTTCTTTAGTTGGTTCGTAAGTTGGTTATTGAATTGAGTCTGTTGGAAGTATTTCTAAGCTTTCATAAATAGTTTCAACAAGTGTTTTACAACCGTCTACTTTAATAGTAGGATTTAATACAGCACCAATAAAATAAATAGTGGGAATAGGAAAAAAGTATTTTTAAAATTTTATAAACATTTTTAATAGCTGGCACGTAAATTGGTTTTTGCATATATTTATTAAGTAACAAAAATATTAGAGCTATATAAAATAACATAGATGAAATAGTAGGATAATAAATACAAGAAAATTCCTTAGTAGCTAGAAAAAATTTCTCTAAAAATACAATAGTGGTCGAGGACACTATGTGAACCTTGTCCCGACTCAGAAGACATTTGCACGCCCGATTTTTCAACCAAGTATTGGTTATACCTTGCTTTGTGAGAGTTTTTTACATGTCTCATTAAACCTCCCGTCCCACCTTGACCTTTTTCAGTTTTAAATTTATGAACTTCGCGATAAATTTTACAAATAGCTAGTTGATTAGCAATGTCCCTATCAAAAAAATCTCATGCAGGTGATTTTAATTTTCGTTGTTTTTGTCCTCGACTCATACTAGGGTGAATCTGAGGCATTTCAGTTTCAGTTTCAGACTGAGGTGGATGTGCACTAGTGGGTGTATTATCTGAATTATCTTCTAATTCATTTTCTAAATTAAAGTCTTGTTCAGATGCAGAATATACCTCATGATCTAATGATATATTAATATTAAAATTTAAAAACCTAGTTTCATATATATGAGTGAAATCACCGTAATTAGGATTACTAGAAGATGCACTCTTACCCCTAGTACCTCTACCAGAAAAATTTCAAATTTGTTCTATTATAATTATGCAAATAAATAATTAAAGTTAATAAAATTAAGTACGATAATTAAAATTAAGTAACAATAATGATTTAAAGAAGGAACGACGGTACCAAACACCGACGTGTAATCGAGGTTGAAGATTGAAATTTTGCTCGATGATTCTCAAGCTAGTTGCCAACTTCACACCCAAATTTTGAACTTTGATAGAAATTAGCAAATAAAATATAATATTTAGTGTGCAATGTAGACTTGTAGAGAGAGATAGAGAGATGTTATGAAGATTTGTGAGAAAAATAAAGAGGAAAATGAGGTATTTATAGTTGAGAAATAGGGTTAAAGTGTAAATATACTAACTTAGGGGTTAAAAATAAATATTAAGGGGATAGGGGGGCCAAAATGGCCGTTATTAGCCGTTGCCAATGACTAAAATCAAAATTTAGCCGTTGTGCAACAACTATTTCTGCAGGGGGATAGGGCGGGACGGGTCGAGCCCTATACCGACGGTGGGCATCCCGATTTTTGTTGGGGGGGATGGGTCGGGGGGGGGGGGGGTTGCGGGACGGGCCAGGGAGAGATCGGTTCGTCCCGGCCCACTGGACACCCTTACTTTGAATCACACTATATAAATAGGAAATCAATACTTTTGAATATTTTAATATTCATTATAGTATTTATGTGCTTATAATATTTTTAAAACTTGTAACTTAAATATATCATATAATTTATGTAAATATAAAGAATCTATTAAGTAAAAGGGCAGCCCGGTGCACTAAGCTCCCGCTATGCGCGGGGTCCGGGAAAGGACCGGACCACAAGAGTCTATTAAATATAAAATAAAAAATAAAATTATTTCAACTTTATAAGTAGAGTTGGGCAAAGAGTCGGGCTTGATTGCAATTAGCTCGACTCGGCTCAGCTCGTTTCGAGAAAAAGTTTGGCCCGACTCAGTTTCAATTAAATTTTGGCACGACTCAGCTCGATTCGGTGAAAGCTCGGCTTAGTCAAAGTTCAGGCTCGATTGAGCTATTTCGACTCGATTGGCTTCATTTAAGAAATAATATCCATTTATTAGGCTTAATTACTAAGTACACTAGAAATTTAACTTAACATGCTACATTAATTTAACATTTATATAATTAATATTTATCCGTTGTAAGTAAATTTGTAACCACAACATAACTTAAGCCTACTATATCATATGAGTAGGGGTGTTCATGGTTCAGGTTGAGTCGATTTTTGGTTAAATTAAAAATAAAATAAAATCAATCTTTTCAATATTGAAATCAAATCAAACCAAAATAATACATATTTATCTATTTGGTTGTTGCCAGTTTGGTTCGATTATTAAGAAATTTAATAGTATTTCGTCTCTTTTTTTCTTTCTACAATTAGAAACTTATTTTTTATTCTCTGCCAACTTATAATATTTTGCTATCATTTTAGTGTGCCTATGATTTTTTTGGATTATTGAGAAAATATCTTGAGTACGTTTTAATTAGAATTTTGATGTGGTTCTTAATAATATATGTCCTTAGGTTATTATGATGAATAATTTCACCCACTGTTTCTTTAGACATCATATAGGAATGAAAGTTATATATTTGAATGATGAGCTTTACTTGAATATATTTCTATTAGTGAGAATTAGCTTCTCTTTTGTATCGGTTAGCATTGGTTAAAAATACTTTGTTAACATGCGGTTACAAGTTATGTATTCTGTGTTATTCTTTTTCTTATCTCATATATTAGATTCCCTATTTTTCTTTGTTTGCTTGAAAATCGGAGCCGAATATTTTTCACTTTGAGACTCAAGAATGGAGAATATTCTACTTTAGCTTTCATTCAGTTAATATCATTAAATTATGCTTGCTTTTGATTATTTATTTTACAACTTCCTGAACTCATTTGGCCTTTGTTTCATACTTTCAAGTAGAAGCTTTGATCGCTTAGGGAATTTCATCAAATTAAGAAATCATTTAATTGTTTAACTTTTAGAATGTCTGTAGTATGGAAGTTAAGTTTCAACAAATATTTTTTATGACTTTCACCTTTTTTTTTTTTGTAAATGAAGAAACATTTCTAAATCAGATTTATTTTTTTGAATTTGATTAACTAGCAACATAACAGTTTTTTAAGAATGTATGCCCAAATAATTAATCTCCTTTCAATATGAAGTAAGATGCTTCCAGATGTGAATCTTGATTTTGTAAGCAATTTAAATGTTTTTCCACACATGAAACTTGAAATCATTTTTTAAGTCTTTACATGAAGCTAATTGTTACCGTAGATAAATTGACATTTACAAAAAAAAGCATCTCTAAACTTACTACAGTTAACTACTTCCCTCCCAACACTTGGACATTAAAAATGCTTATGTTTTATCTTACATTTTTACTTAGCCTTTTTAATTAACATAAGTCCGGTCGATTAGCTATTTTTAATGGTTCTTAAAGGTCGTTGGACACCTTTCCTTTAGATTAATTGAACCCTTACCTAGAATCTTTAAATTTAGTAGACCTTTAAATGGAGTTAACTTTGGACAAATACTTTATTTAATTTAGGTGTCCTAATTAACCATAAATAATTAGATGACGACTCCTTTACTTTAATAACCCCGAAATTACCTTAATATTGTAATCCATTTTCACCCTGATTAAAATGGGTATGGGGTATTAAAGCTTGGCGACTCCGCTGGGGATACTTAGGTTCTAACCATAACAGACTTAGTTTATTTAGGCTTCATGTGCTTACTTTAATTATTTTACTTATTGTTAATTATTTTTATATGCTATTAATTCTTTGTTTGATATAAATTGTTTATGTGTTACCGCTTTAATATGAACTGTCATCGCGTATCACTTTTCTCCACTTCTAGAATTTCACACTATCACACGTACACGCGAGGTGTTTTTTGTACATCCGTAAAATTCTTTCAGAATCTCAAATTTTAGGAGAGTTGGCATATGCACCGTGTGTCCGAATTTTTCGTGTGACCGCGTAGCCTAGGAGTAGAGCTAAACCAACACCATTTATTAGGATCATACATTTCATGACCTAGGAGGTTTTGTTTAACATGTTAATAGATATATCATATAACTTGCATAAATCATGAAAAGCATGTATAATTTCATGGAGACTTAGTAATAATAATTATAACGTGTATTTAGGAACTCATGCAATTCAAAGCATGCGTTCATAGATTATGGACATGTTCATGATAATCATAATGACCTATCATGAATACAATTGATGAATTATAATATAGACATGACATATAATATTATATGTATTAGAGTTATCATGATAATAGTACAAAACTCTAAACTTATAAAGAATTCACATTTCATGGAAAAACGTGGCATGGGAAAGAACATGGATATTCCCACACGTGGATAGAAGCTCTACATACCTGTAATCGCTCCTAGCAGACAAACTATGATGATAGCTGACGAAGAATGCTCCAAACCCTAGTTTGAATCGCTTGCGAAGGATTTTATGGTTAATCCGATGTTTTAGTTAGAGAATCTTATTACTAATAGTGATTTAATGCTAGAATTACTAAGAAATCATTATGAGTGAGCTGGTATTGTTGTGGGAGGTCGAGAGGAGAGAAAAATGCTCTTGAGAAGGTTTTCTAGGAGGTTGAACGAGTTGGTGAATGATTTTTTGGACTTAATGTTATATTTAAAGGATGAACATTTTCGACCCCCTATCTCGCTGAGCAAGCTCCAAAGCAAAGGGATACCTCTCTTTGGGCCTCGTTCAACGAGCTCTATGGTGAGGTCCTACCTCGCTTGGAGCTTCGCTCAACAAGCTCACCTATCCAAAATATACTTTGCCAAAATTCTGAAATTTTCATTTTGCGACCGTACACCTCGCTGAGCAAGGTCCATAGCACAACCCTATCTCGCTTTGAGCTGAGCTTAGCGAGCTCCTAGGTCCATTTTACACTTAGTCAAAATTTCATGTTTTTCGACTGTACCGATATTGTCTCGGTAAAATAGCCATAACTCTTAGAACAGAGATTCGTTGGAGCTCCACCATATATGATTGGAAATGTGGTTTAAAGGGATACAACTTTAATGAAGGAAGTTTTCCCAAATTCCTTATTTCAGTTTCCAAATACTCGCTTGAAGTGAGGTATTGTGCAAACTCACTTGAAAACATGGGCCATATAGTAGCTTCCAACTATACTTTGCCCAAAGACTCTTCTTATAACTTGATTAGTTTTTAACCTTCCTAAACTCCTCATATTTGTTCCATTACATTCCCGTCGTATGAATCAAGCCTTATCCCGAAGGTACGAGGTGCTACACAGACAGGTATGTAGGCCTCCCCAGTATATGTTGCCAAGTATCAGCTTGATTGGTAAGCTCCATCTCATAAGGAGTTACAAGGTCCATCGTTTTGGAGTCATATGCTATATATATACATGATGGGTATGTCGGGCCCCTGTTCCAACCATAATATAGTTTTGTTTTCTTTAGAGACTTATTGACGTGTCATGTATATTCAATATCTCAGCATGGTGGCCTAGTCGGCTAAGATGGTATTAATTATTTTACAGGTTGGCCTTGTTGGCCTAGATTGCTTTTTGACATTTAGGGTTCAAAAGTTATAAATTGGTATGCTCAGACTCAATTAAGGCATCGAGTGTCGGCCACATCTCCCCAGGTTTGGGGAATGACAAACTTGGTATCAAAGCAGGTCTGTCCTAGGGAGTCTACAAGTCATGTCTAGTAGAGCCTTGTTTATAAATATGTTATGCACCATATTTTATAAACATGAAGCTATAGGGCATTTAGGAGTCTGTTACCATTCTTTCAAATCCAAATCATATTATAGAGCTGAGTCATAAGAGTTTGAGTCAGGATTTACGTTTGCTATTGATACACAAAGATGTTTGCGATCAGAAAGATTACAGCTAGCCAAAGGGCTGATACAACAGCAGGTGAAAGCACTGGCGGAGGGAGTTCTAGATGATGTTGCTAGTTTGAGGCCCTATCAGGTTATGTATATCGGATGAGCAAATTGCATTTTTAAGACCCTAAGATGGGGATATCTAACATACCCCCGCAAATAGAAGGCTATGCGAGTATCAGAAGATAAAAGTATAAGTTTCTTCAGGCAAAAGAGGCAAGGTGAAAAGGTATGAGGTACCCAGTCAGTGAAGATTATAAGTATTTACAATTCAGGTAGGGAAATATAAGCATTGTGAGTCCTCTTCTAACCATAATAGAGGTACGTACAATTAGTTGCACCCATTTCAGATATGCTTATGAGAACTAATGGATATAGCCTAAGAGAATGATGTGATTTTAGGATATAGCTGGGGTTAGAGTAACCCAGAACTGTGGACAAATTGTTAGTATTGGGTGACATTTTTGAGTGATATTGTGAACGTGATAATAGTTCCCCTTATGAGGCGCTAGAGTGGTCTAGTCTAGAACAATACAGTCATATATGATTACCAAAATGATTAGAAAGTTTAAAAGCTAGGTGTTTGAATCCTATAAGGGATAAGTACTAATCATAGTATGGTTCCTATTCCCAGTAAAAGAAAATATTGGGTGACCAGAAGAACAAAGTGGGACTAAGCAAGGGGAGCTAAAATTGATAAAGTGCCTTTTTGAAGTTTTTAGAATAAAGTAAGAGACATGAACATTAGTAAGAGGATAATATGAGGATAATTGAAACATTACGAGTAGAATGTGATAAATGGTGATAGTGGTAAGTCAAAATATGACAGGATGATGAAGTTCATGGACAAGTACAAGAGGAGACAAGAGAAGACGTATGTTGAGGTCATAAGAGAGTATAAGCCATAAGGTTATACCCACATTTTGAGAAACGAATTGGAGACTCTAGCAAGATTATCGGAAGGCTAAGTTAGATTCTCGGGGTAACAGAAATCAGTATGAGCTAGTAAACAAGATAGTCGAACTTGAATTAGGGAATCAGAGGATTTCAATAATAATTGACATCGAGAAATTTACAAAGATTGTGTTATATCAATAATAGAATGGGCGACAGAAGAGTAACCTTAAAAGGTCATTGAAAATATGAAAAGACGCTGAAGATGAAAAGGCAAAACATCTACAAGTAGAACTCCAAATCATTGAATGTTAGTATTCCCCTAAAGGGGGGAAGATGATGCGATATGGTATTAAGTTAGGATTAAGTGTCCATCTAAATATAAAATTGTAAAGGAAGAATGTAATAAAAGGCGGAAATGAAAGAGGTTATATTTAGCCAGTCTTACAAATAATATGTCACGACCATATAATGTTATTAAAGTATGACATCAGAAAAGAGGCAATAAGGGTTCCCTACAAAAAAGGTGCCAATTGATAGTAAGTGCAAGCGGATACTTGATACATAAATAGCTAGTACGAGAGACAAATTAAGATAAAAGTAGAACTCAAAGGAGGTTACCTGAAGCATAAATATGAGAGCGGACTAGCAAATGGTTTGTAGTCAATTTATGAGGAGCCTAGTTATGGCCAAACAAAAGGCCACAAGTCAATCACCAAATTATGCAGAATAACATAGTGAACCCCAGATATGAAATTTAGTCTTGCAAATAAGATCATATTCCTCGGGAAGTGTTTAGATAGGATTTGTATTAGATAATTGTACAGAAGTAGAAGAGAATGCCACTGGGCCTATAGAAGAGGCAAACAATTAAAATTTGAGTTCAAAAGTAACCCTATAAACACAAGGGCGCAAATATAAGAAACTAAGGATAATTATAGGGGAGTAAAATCATTGAGAATTCCGTCAAGTATACGACTTAATAGGCCGCATTCTTACTATTCTATTAAAAAGCACAGACGACAGAAGAATTGTAATCTAGAGTACTATAGTAAATGAAAGAGATTATCTAAGATACGTGACATCATATGAGTAATAGTTCAGATATGATAGCGGGAAATAGACTATAATGTGGATAAATGAATCTTCAGATCACCTATGTTCAGTTTAAAAGCGTCCGTTAGGACAAGCTATGCAAAGTAAAATTAGGCAAATTTTCACAGAAGTATAACAATCTAGAAGATTAGAACGCGAATGGGCTAAGATGCCAAGTTAAACTTAAACTTTCATGAAAGTGAGATAGAATATGAGATTGAAGAGGTGAAACCCATCCTAAATCATTCGCTCCATAAGCAAAGAAGAAATATATGTATATAGTTATACGAGTCATGACAAGAGGTTCAATATGAATGTTACAAGTACCGAAGCCAAAGATTAATGACTAAGCTTCAAAATGTAAAGCGAGAATTATAAGAGCCAAAGTGGGGATTGTACCTTTTCCTGTGATCTGAGCTACACTAAGATAAAAGAATACGAAATGAAGCCTTTCGTTCTTACATAGACTTCGAACGATTTCAAGCCTAGTGAATCATGTTTTTGTTAGTATGTAATCGTTTCCCTATGGGACCACCAATATGAGGCATTGCATTCCAGGTGGTTGCATAGAGCCTTTCGGGTCTAGTGAGAAAGTAGTTTTGTTAAGTAAATGGCCTATATGTTTTAAGTGCATTAGTGAAGGAGCCCTTCAGGGGATAGTATTGTAAGGAACGGTTACGCGTTTGCTAGAATCGTAGAGAAGAAAAGCTCCCAAAGAACGAACGTACAAAAAGTCTATACATTAATACCGTCTACAGAAAGTACTCACTCTATAGATAAATTATGGTACTTAAAGGGCGTAAAGGTGCACGAAACCTTACGAGTTATACAAAGGACAAGTCAGATGACTTTGATAATCTATGTAGCGATTTTGGAACTGCATTAGAAACTTTCCTTAGATTATTCTAGCGGATGCCATTTAAATTACAGGAGACTCGTCCAATGAGGTAGGCCTAGTAACTATCTTAGATCGACAAATCAGATGTGATTACCTTAATAATACTATGAAAGTGTAAGGATACCGCAGGATTGTAGTTCAGTCATATACTCTTCACTCAAACCATAGCATATTATACTAGCCCCGCCTTATAACTAGATGATACTCGAGTTCAGATGTTACAACACAGCCGGCACAAGCCAGTAGATCTTGAGGTGAGATCTTATTTATGATTTATGATACTTATGGTTGACTGTCATGTGAGGCCAAGTGTTTCTATTTATAGATATTGTATAGTGTGTTTCTGGATGTGTGAAGGTTGGTTTAATTCAGTTAATATAGGAGACTCTGGCAAATTTTCCGCAAGTCTTTAAGAGTTAAGATTCGAGGATGAATGTCTCTAAATAGGGAAAGGATGTTATATCCCATACTTTTGTACGTTGGATTCATCGCAAGTTAATCGACATAAGTTCAAGGAATAGATTATCTTTGAGGTTATTGTTAAACCTCATAATTTTTGCGTCATTTGTATCGTAAGTAAACTAATGTATGTCCGAAGAAGTTATGAGACTCCTATAATGCTAAGTAAGGTATTAAACAAATGTTAATTATATACCATAAGGTTTCGGGGCTAAACGAATTGAAGAAAATAAGTTCGTCGAAAAGTCAGCAAACGTTATCGCAAGTTACATTTATAATTTTACTGAAATTTGGGTCTAATGTCAATGAACCTTCCTCCCAATATACTGAGATTTACGGGGTGATACACCCACCAAATTTAAGGTCTATGAGTCTAGTTTCCGAAGCATTAAATCGTTCATCGATACAACATCTGAGTAGAGAGATATTTATATTTTTGAGAGACAGCGGCAAACAGTATCTTTGGGACCCACTTGAGGCAATGGAATATTGTAAAATATGTATAAATCGGTGGCAACCATTTGAACCTCATTTTGCATCCTCTACAAATTATAAACACCCTAAAATACTCTCCAAAGGTTCTCATAACATCCTAGAGTAGAATCAAAGCCAAACAACATAAATCCAACGTCTGGAATCTCGTGATGCTAGTTAGATCAAGTTTTTCTTTTTTATTGTTGAGTTGGAGGTTTCCTTGATGTGAAGTAATATCAGATCAGAGGTCATTCTTATTGTTTGAGGTAAGATTATGTCTATTCTACATGTATTTGAGCTTACATATGTCTTGGATTGATTGTTTGGTTTAGAATCTACAAAGTGAAGGTCTGAAATCGTTGTTGAGTTGTTGTAGTTTATTGGACTATTTTGGAAGTTGTTTTAAGTTGAAGCAAGCTATAATTTGAGTTTTTTTGTATTGAAGGTATGAGATTCTTTCCTTTTGATTTATATGATCTGGTTTATAGTTGTATTATCTCCATGGAAATATGTGGAATAGCAACTAGAAGTTATGAACTAGTCTTGAATGTTATTTTAGTGGGTTGTTAGGAATGTTCTTGTGTTGTTTAAGGGCTGAACATGTGATTGTTGGTTAATGATGATGTCGTGTGTGTTGTTATGATGTTACTACAACATTTCAGGCATTTAGCTACCCCAGAAAAGTGTGGCCTAAACTATCAAAAAGTGTGGTCTTTGATCAAAGGCCACACTTTTTGAGTTTAGTCAACGCTTTTCCGGGGGTGGCCTAAACAAGCGAACCTTTTCCCTAAAGACACGCTTTTCAGGTGTTGCGTTAGAAGCCACACTTCAAAAGTGTGTCCTATAAGGTACAAAGGCTACGCTTGTAGCACCTTATAAGGAAACATTTTTCATGACGTCAAACTACATTTTTCAAGGGTGGACTTTGCTACCTTAGGCCAGACTTGCAAAACATGGTTGTTGCTACTTTATAGGCCACACTTGCAAAGTGTGGCAGTTGCTATCTCCTCTAAAGCAACATTTGTGAAGTGTAGCCCCTACCTTATAGGTCACAATTTTCTTTTGCGTATATCTAGTAATCACATTATACACTATTATCCTTTTGGATGATATCAAGCACTAAATCAGCTAATAAATAATTCGAAATAATAATTCAAATGTTTAAATTTGCAATAAACTTCGAAAAAGCATCATGTCTTGTATTACATAATAAAGAAATATTTCAAGATGTGCGCTAACAATGAATTTCACAAAACCAAATATAAATTCAAACATCATAATTGTTCACTAAGTCTTGATCATTCATTTCAATATATCGAATTGACTGATGACCACTATTTCAAATTTGATCACCAACGTTTTCCTACACATTCAAAATGAAATGAAAAAATTAGAAAGAAATCAATATACAATATGTTTTCATATAGTATCATGAATATTACAATACCATAGATTGAAAGAACTTGTCTGACTAGCAAAAGCTTCCATAGATTCTGCTACAATTCAACAAACAGTGGAGAACTTACAATCGTTAGTCATAATTTTTAATTATCATCCTCCAGAATTCGACTCTCATGGTCAATTTAGGTCCAGTGTGACAATGGGTTTTCAATCTGTCCCCTATTAAGACAAGCAACGCGGTTTCAAATATTTGACAAAAGTCATTTCATATTTTAGTTATGTAGATTGCACTTCGCCAAAAATGTTTCCTTATAGGAAACTAGCACAATTCAAAGACTGTAAAATATATTTCATATCCGTTGATGTTTGACAGTTAACACGTCTAGGCTCCAATTTTACTTCATCAATGACACATTGAGGTATTTCCCTGGGAAAATCATAGCACTTGCAGATTGTTCACATCATACTTAGTCTGAACTTACAACACCTAGCTTTGCTGTTACATTGTGCTATAACCTATTTTTCTAGATGTGGAGTTCCATTTATCTGGAATAGTATCTTGGTTATCTTCATGAAGTTAGGTATATGAAGTTCAATTCACATGGACCATTATAATAGGGCTGCCAATTTTGTAAGCATAAGAAACTATCTTCGGTCGAAAAAATTTCCACATCACTAAATTAAGCAAATGAAGCTAAAAATACAAAAAAACCTGCCACTGATGTTAAGTGGAATAGGCTTGCATGGCTCCATCAATTACTTTCTTAGAAGAAAAAACATAAATAAAATATCATGACACAGAAATTAGAGATCACGTGGTGCCATCTACAAATTCTCAAAGTTCTGTCACAAAATTATAGAAAGAAACCATATTATTTGAAAATGCTATTTGATCTCCTTCCCCCAGACATTAAAGAGGCGCTACTTTTTATTATTGCAAAAAAAAACACAACTGGTGTGATTGAAAGTATATGTATGTCCTAGAGACAATCTGTATTAGGACAAATGTACTTTATACACGTTCGTATTATTATTAATAGAGATTAATAATTTGGCATCTGCAATTATTGAATTATTAGTTGATTGTTTATAATATTCTATAATATGCATCCCTAGAGGTTATGCTGTTATTAATAATGTGAGATATTAATACTATAACGTAACTCTTAAAATAGCCTCGACTAATGATCATCGAGAATGGATATCGATGATATGTGATAGGTCGACATGTGATTTGCATCACATCCTTAGAGGATGCAGTATGTCTCACCGGCTAAGAGTAATGGCTACTTGTGATGGACACATGGATACTTTGAAAGTATTGGTATACCCTGCTGATATTATTTTTTGTCATACTTGTCTAAAGTATGATCAACGTGTGGGAGATAGAAGTCCTTAGACTTGAGGTCAATGCGCACCTTGTCTACAAAGTAATATACTTTGATCCTGTCCTAAGCTCAAATGCCTTATAGGTTGAGATACGACTTGTATTGGGTACATTACGATGTGAATTAAATGTGGTAGTTGAGCCAAGATTTGGATTCATTCTTCGAATGTATATTCGAGAGAACACTCAGATTCTCAGTGATATTAGGTTGACTAAGTCATTGGCCAACGCAATAGACATATTTAGAATATGGTCTTGTCAACTAATATAGATGAGATATAATGATCAAGCCATTTGGATAGACACTTGGAAAATCCTAAGCTTGATCGAGTGTGTCGTGAATGAAGGGATTTTATCTTACCACATAGAGGTTAAGTTTACTGGATTCGTGTAAACGTACTTCACATATTGAGTTCGTCTTGCGGCGCCGTTTAGGAGTTCCGCATAGACCTTAATTTGATTAATGTCGACATGTGAAGGCCTGTAGGGTCACACTATGTCGATTATCTTTTTGATCTAAGAATGTATTGAGAGAGTATTAAATATTCAATTTAGAATCGAAATATGTAAATGAATGATGATCATTTTAATTAAATCAAAATTGGATTTTGGATTTAATTAAGAATGTGTTGAAAAATAAAATGAGGCGATTGGGGGCCACGTCAACGCCGTGAGGCCCACACCATAGGGGCACAGTGCCACAGAGCCGCGGGGCCCACTGGATGGACAGCAGCGCCACCGGCGTGGTGACCTAATCCACCTCGAATTTTGGGGTAGGCCCAAGGTCAAACCCTAATCCAGTTTGACCTAATTTTCACCTATAAATACAGACCTACACTTCATTATTCATTACACTTGATTTTCATATCATTATTCTAAGTCTTAGAGACTCAGAATCAAAACACTCTCTCGAACCTCTTCCGAAATTCCTAGCTTTCCAAAGGAGGAATACATTGAAGCTTGGAGCTTGCAATCGAAAGGGCATTCACGTGCGAAGGATTCCAGATATTGTAAACATGTAAGTACCATTCAAGTCTTATGTTTATGGTTTTAAATTACCCTATAGTCAAATAGTTATACGTTTGTTGGGTTTGAAACAAGTTTTTAATATTCACTGCGTACAACAACCCAACAAATTCTCTACAGTGGTATCAGAGCTAGGGTTGTTTTGTATGATTATAAGGTAATTAGTTAATAATAATATGAGTTAGAATTTGTTTAAATTTGAAATTTATGTCATTTAAAGCTTGAAAACCTAATCTTAAAAGAACATTATCCTTGTCTCCCAAACTATTAAATAATGATGTAATTGAGGAAGTCATTCCGATCTAACTCTTCTAAGTCGATGTGCGTAACCGGTTCATTGCGAACATGGTGCACTGAAGCGAAGAACGAGAAGAGATTGGATGATGGTCGATGAACGTGTTGTTTGACAGTGAAGGGTAACGAAGATTAATCTGCAAATCTGACCCTAAACCAGTTTTAGGGTTTCAGAAATGCGAATTTTGTGCTTCTGAGACAGAGGCGCCGCAACTCCACGATGGAGCGCCGCGGCGCCACCTAGGGTTTGCCGCGGCACCGACGCTCCAATTTAAAAAATAAAAAATTTCAGAACAATGAACAGTAGCCGAACAACGTTGCCGGCGTGAGCAAGTGGCGGCATTCATTATTGCGGCGGCGTGAACGATGGCGACATCTTGTTACGCGAGCTCGAATTTATAAAAATAAATAAATTCCGGAATAGTGAACAATAACTGGACACTGTTCTGGCGTGAACAGTGGCGGCAATCACTGTTCTTGAGGGACAATGGCGATTTTTGAAATTGCAATTTAACCCTTGAGGCATATCTGAAAATTTTAGAAGTTTTTGAAATTGCAATTTGATCCCTGGAAAAGGTTTAAAAATCATCAGATTTAGTCCTTGGGGCAAATCTGTAAATTTCAAAAAAGCAAATTTGGTCAATTGGGCCAAATCTGTAATTAATTTTAAATTTTGGAAATTACAGAAAGGTCCCTGAAATCTGAAAATATTTTCTGAAAATTAAAATTGCATTTTCTAAATTTAAAGGAGTTCAAAATTGAAATTTTAAATTTTTGAGGGACTAAACTGTAAATTCTAAAAATCTAGAATTTACAGAAATATCATGAAAATCAGTTTTAAAAATTAGAAAATGTTTAAGGGACTATTTGGATTAGACTTAAATTTTAGAATTTAGACAAATTAACCCATGATTATTATTAATTGTATATTATTGAATAATATACGAACTATATGCTAAGTGTTTAAATGCTTTCATTTAATAATTAGCATAATGTCCGCTATAACTGTCTGGGCAGGCGGCACCCTGTATTTGATTAAACTATCTTATATCATTCCTATTGGGTTGACAGTTCCCAACTATATGTGTCATTAGTTTTGCATGATATTAAGATGTCATATTGGATATGGCGTAAAATAGTTGATCTTGGTTAAAACTCTGAATTAAAATGTTCCCCAAAATTTTAAATACAAGTCTAAATTAAAACGTGTCGTCCATTATAATTGGTAGAGTGCAAAATTCTTTTCGACGATACGAGTATTTATGCAAAAGCATTTGCTCTAAGTCTACGAGGACCCAGACTCTTTCATAGATGTGTTTTAAATGTAAAGGTAAATGATAAACTTTTGTGGGTATTTACACCAAAGTGTTTGATCACAAAGACCAAATTTACTTAGATACATAAACACAGTCATGTAATGGGGTTGACTTGCTTAGACAAATCTTGGCGCCAAAGTGTCGGACTAATCTAAGGACACAAGATTAAATATAATATTTGATCAACCAAGAGTTGCAAATAAGTTTTGCAATTGGTTTAGAACCTACCAAGATGTGTTATTAAAGTTATCGCCAAAGCAAACGCGGAGATAGCATAGTCTTGGATCTTGACCCATTATGACCTTAATTAATATAGGTCTATATTCTACCATGGGATCGTAGAAGTATGTTAAAATAGTGGGAGCTAATTAAACAAAAGACCATGTTGATTAGCCTAAACGAATGTGTATAATAGGAAATAAATTTTGAGTTTGATTTCCAGTCTATCTAATTCTTCAGATTATCAAAGATGTTGAGCTTATCATTGAAAATGTTGATTGAAATGAACAAACTTACTGGACCTAACTACCTTGACTGGCTAAGAAATTTACGAATAGGGCTGAGATAAGAAAAATTAGAATACGTGTTGGATACGGTGTTCCCAACAGTCCATGCGACTGACTCTGCTGAATATGCCTCTTTTGATAAGGATGCTTACCAAAAACACCTAGATGATGCCACTTCAGCATAGTGCGTGATGTTGTCTTCCATGTCTATGGAACTTCAGAGACAACATGAGAACATGGGTCCCAATGAGATGCTCGAACACTTGAAGAGTCTCTATGATTCACAATCCCAGACTATGGAATATGAGTTATTGATAGAACTTTTTAAGTGTAAGCTCAATGAAGGGGGCCATGTCTCGCAACATGTGTTGAAGATGATAGGACTGATAGAGAGACTTGCTTCAATTGGAACGAAGCTGCAAAAGAATGTCGCTACCACCCTCATCCTAAACTCTCTCCCTCGTTCTTTTGAAAACTTTATAGTGAATTACAATATGAATGGAATGAAGGCGAGTCTGCCGGAGCTGCATAACATGCTTAAGACCTTTGAGTCTTCCACTTCCAAAGGCAAAGCTATGCTCATGGTGAGCTCTACTAGCCGACCCAAGCCGAAAGGTAAGGAATGGCAGGAGAAGAATGGCAAAGTAGTCGCTACGCCCTCAGCTATGAGGCCTAAGGGAGGTGTGAAGAAGAAGAAGGTGAATCCGGCTAAGGATGTATGCCTCAAATGCAACAAGCAGGGACATTGGAAGAAGGACTCCACTGCACCAGGAGGAGGAAAAACACCAGGTGCTTCTACCTCTGGTGGACAAGGTATATACGTCATTGAAATAAATATGTCTATAAAACTCTCATTCTTGGGTATTGATAACGCTTGTGCCTCACACATTTGTACCAATGTGCAGGGGCTAACTGATAGTAGGAAGGTTTGACCAAGAGAGGTGGACCTACGCGTTGGAAATAGAGCACGAGTGGATGCTAAGCGCGTAGGAACTTATAGATTAAATTTTCCTTCTGGCTATTGTCTAGTGTTAAATGATTGTTACTATGTACCCTCGTTAACGAGGAATATAATTTCTATCCCTGTTTTGGACATGAAGGGCTTTTCCTCATAATTTATAATGACAGTCAAGTACTATCTTTTGATAATGTTATATATGGAACTGCTCATCTTGTGGATGGAATATATACACTAAACTGTAGTCGATAAATATTCAATGTATAAAATAAACGAGCTAAGATAAGTAATAGAAACTCTACCTACCTATGGCATTGCAGACTTGGTCATATCAACGAATCAAGGATAGCAAGGTTGAGGAAGTTAGACTACCTCGAACCATTTGACTTGGAGTCTTATGGTAACTACAAATCTTGCTTGAGAGGAAATATGACCAATAAGCCACATTCTGGGAAAGGTGTGCGAGCCAATAAGGGGCTTGAGTTGGTCCATACTGATGTATGTGGGCCATTTTCGACTCAAGCTAAAAGAGTTTTTCTATACTTCATCACTTTTACTGACGACTTCACAATGTATGGATATGTGTATCTTATGAGACATAAATCCGAGGCTTTCGAAAAGTTCAAGGAGAACAAGTCTTCGGAAAAGCAACTTGCAACAAGTATCAAGACCCTTCGATCGAAGCGAGAAGGTGAATACTTGAGCAAGGAGTTTCTAGATTACTTAAAGCTATATGGAGTCCAATCAGAGTGGACACCTCCTAGAACACCACAAATAAATGGTGTTGCCGAAAGGAGAAAATGAACCTTATTGGATATGGTTCGATCCATGATGAGCTTCTCAGCTCTACCGACATACCTTTGGGGACATGCTATACAAACCTCAATATATGTTCTGAACAGGGTTCCTTCTAACTTAGTAGAAAAGATACCTTATGAGATATAGTATGGCAAGAAGCCAACTCTTAAACATATGAGACCCTAGGGGTGCCCCGCATATGTTAAGAAGATGCTCACTGAGAAGTTGGAATCTAAAAGTGAGAAATGTTACTTCGTGGGGTATTCAAAGGAAACTAAGGGATACTACTTCTATCTTCCTGGAGAACGTAAGGTCATTGTTTCCAGGAGAGCAACTTTCCTTGAAGAAGAATATATCTACAAGGAACATAGTTGCACAGAGATATAACTTGAAGAAATTCAAGAACCGCAAGATAACATAGAGGTTGAATCCTTGTCGAATGACCAAGGCAAGAATTCAGTGGGAGTATTTGGCGAAGATTGGGTACTTCAAGTACGCCCTTCGGTCAGTGGGAGTGTTACGAGGAACATTGCAGAAATGCAAGATCCTCCTACACAACCTTTAGGAGTAGATGCAATGGTTGCGCCTCCTCCCATTCAAGAAATACATGAAAATGATATTCCTGAAAGCTCTCAAGTTAGTGGATTATCCAACACACAAGAACCCTCTCACAGTCAGAACATACCAAGCACCAAACTGCAAAGCAATCAACTCCGTAGGTCCACTAGGACTCATCGTCCTCCTAAAAAACTAAATCTACTTGTGGAAACACATAGTGAGATAGATATTCCCGATAACGATAAGCCTACAACCTATAGTGAAGCAATATTGGACATTGATTCGAAGAGATGGCAAGAAGCCATGAAATTCGAGATGAATCTATGTACATCAATCAAGTGTGGAACTTAGTTGATTTTCCAGCTGGGGTTAAACCCATAGGATGTAAATGGGTCTTTAAGAAGAAGATTGATGCATTTAGAAATGTACAGACTTATAAAGAAAGGTTGGTGGCTAAAAGTTATAATCAATGGCCTGGAGTCGATTATGATGAAACCTTTTCACATGTTGCTAAGATTAAATCCATTCGGATTTTACATGCAATAGCTGCATATTATGACTATGACATTTGGCAGATGGACGTCAAAACCGCTTTCTTCAATAGTAATCTAGTTGAGGAAGTGTATATGAAACAACCTGAAGGTTTTTCATTTGAGTCCAAACCAAATGTTGTATGCAAGCTACATAAGTCCATTTATGGTGTTAAGCAAGCCTTGAGGAGTTGGAACATTTGCTTTGACAAGGCTATCAAGTCATTTGATTTCGTCAGAAGCAAAGAGGATCCCTGTGTTTATAGTAAATGCAAGGATGAGAGTATTGCCTTCATTATTATATATGTAGATGACATATTGATAATGGGAGACAATAAGACTCTCATGCAGTCAGTCAATGAGTGGTTGTCCAGTACCTTCATGATGAAGAATTTAGGTGAAGCCTGCTACATTCTGGGAATTAGGATCTATAAAGATAGACCTAATAGATTGTTGTGGCTGTCACAGTCAGTCTACATAGACAAAGTTCTTCGACGTTTTCTATGGAAAATTCCAAGAAAGGCGGTCTACCTATGGGTCAAGGCATCAAGTTATCTAAGAAGGATAATCCTTCTAATACTATAGAACTTGAACGCATGAAGATGATCCCATATGCTTCGGCTATAGGATCGATTATGTATGCCATGACCTATACTAGGCCAGATGTGGCCTTTGCACTTAGTATGACTTGAAAATTCCAGCAGAATCCTGGGGAAGAACACTGGAAAGCAGTTAAGAGTATTCTTAAATATCTTAGACGAACTAAAGATTACTTCTTTGTCTATGGTGGGGAAGAAAAGATAGTTGCTACTGGGTACACTGATGCTAGCTTCCAGACGGATCTTGATGACTTCAAATCTAAGTCTGGGTACATGTTCATTTTCAATGGTGGGGAAGTGAGCTGGAAAAGTTCCAAACAAGCTACAACTGTTGATTCGACAACAGAAGCTGAGTACATTGCTGGATCGGAAGCTGGTAAAGAAGCTGTCACGATTAGAGTTCCTGAAGGAACTAAGGGTAGTTCTGAGTGCCAGTTGTCCAATAACTATTTATTGTGACAACACTGGTGCGATTGCACAGGCTAAGAAACCAAGATCAACAAATAGAAAAAACATGTACCAAGGAAGTACCACATACTCAAGGAGATGGTGGAGACCGAAGAGATTAGATTAGACTATGTTCCCACAGATGATAATCTAGCTGACCTATTCACTAAACCATTAAGCTTAGTCAAGCATAATGGTCATTTTGAGAATATGTGCATTAGATATATTGGAGATTGGCTCTAGTCCAAGTGGGAGATTGAAAGTATATGTATGTACTAGAGACAATCTGTATTAGGACAAATGTACTTTATACACGTTCGTATTATTATTAATGGAGATTAATATTTTGACATCTGCAATTATTGAATTATTTATATTATTCTATAATATGCATCCCTAGAGGTTACGTTGTTATTAATAATGTGAGATATTAATATTATAACGTAACTCTTAAAATAGCCTCGGCTAATGATCATCGTGAATGAGATATCGATGATATGTGATAGGTCGACATGTGTTCTGCATCACATCCTTAGAGGATGTAGTATGTCTCACCCGCTACGAGTAATGGCTACTCGTGATGAACACATGGATACATTGAAAGTATTGGTATACCCTGCTGATATTTTTTTTGTTATACTTGTCTAAATTATGATCAGTGTGTGGGAGATAGAAGTCCTTAGACTTGAGGTCAATGCGCACCTTGTCTACAAAGTAATATACTTTGATCCTGTCCTAAGCTCAAATGCTTTATAGGTTGAGATACGACTTGTATTGGGTATATTATGATGTGGATTAAAGGTAGTAGTTGAGCCAAGATTAGGATTCATTCCTCGAATGTATATTCGAGAGAACACTCAGATTCTCAGTGATATTAGGTTGACTAAGTCGTTGGCCAACACAATAGACATATTTAGAATATGGTCTAGTTGTCAACTAATATAGATGAGATATAATGATCAAGCCATTTGGATAGACACTTGTCAAATCCTAAGTTTGAACGAGTGTGTCGTGAATGAAGGGATTTTATCTTACTACAAAGAGGTTAAGTTTACTGGATTCGTGTAAACGTACTTCACATATTGAGTTTGTCTTGCGGCGCCGTCTAGGAGTTCTGCGTAGACCTTAATTTGATTAATGTCGATATGTGAAGGCCTATAGGGTCACACTATGTCGATTGTCTTTTCGATATAAAGATGTAAGAGAGTATTAAATATTCTATTTAGAATCGAAATATTTAAGTGAATGATGATTATTTTAATTAAATCAAAATTGAATTTTGGATTTAATTAAGAATGTGCTAAAAATAGAATGATGTGATTGAGGGCCATGTCAGCACCGTGGGGCCCACACCATAGGGGCACAATGCCACAGAACCGCGGGGCCCATTGGCTGGGCATTAGCACCGCCTGCGTAGTGACCTAATCCACATCGAATTTTGGGCCTAGCCCAAGGTCAAACCCTAATCCGGTTTGACCTAATTTTCACCTATAAATATAAACCTACACTTCATTATTCATTACACTTGATTTTCATATCATTATTCTAAGTCTTAGAGACTCAGAATCAAAACACTCTCTCGAACCTCTGCCGGATTTCCTAGATTTCCAAAGGAGGAATACATTGAAGCTTGGAGCTTGCAATCGAAAGGGCATTCGCGTGCGCACCCATAGTTGATAAAGATTCCAGATATTGTAAACATGTAAGTACTATTTAAGTCTTATGTTTACGGTTTTAAATTACCCTATAGTCAAATAGGTCTATGTTTGTTGGGTTTGCAACAAGTTTTCAATATCTGCTGCGTACAACAACCCTACAAAATCCCTACAGTGATGACTACCAGAAATCAAGAATACAAGCACACAACAATAACTCTTGCAATGGTGTAACTATAATCCATAGAGTCAATATAAGTGTAAACTTCCATGTAAGCCTAATCAGGTCAGCAACTGACTTGTGGATGTGGGGTTTTGCAAGTCTTGTGCAGCATATAAGACCACAAAGAAATTCATAAGTAACTAAATCAATTGTACTGTGTACTATTAAAAGACGTACAAATCAGTGAAAGCGAGATTTGATGATCTAAGTCTTACAACAGGTTGAATGGCAAGTAACCAAATTGGTAAACCCCTAAATTCCCACTTTGCAACAAGAAATAAAAATATTCTGGCGTAAAACACATCATAAACATTTTAAAAATATTTTCTAATAAGCTTAGGCAGAAAAAGTAAAACAGTGAGATTCAATAATTACCTAGCTTATTAATATAAGTACATATGAATAAGTTTATTGAAGTTTGTACATGACAACTTGGACACATTTGATTAGAATTTTTTTTTACAGATTGTAGAATTGTATTAATCTCTCTTGGGGAGCCTTTCTCATTAATACAATATATATAGTGTGTACAATGTGAAATCCTAATACAAAAGGGATCCTATAATTACCATAATTATACAACACTAATAATTACAAAATATATGATGAATATTCTACTAATATTCACCAATACACCCCCTCAGTCGGAGCGGGAGGAAGCCGGACGCTTAGACTGGATCTGAAGTCGAGGAATAGCTGTCTAGGTAGTCCTTTAGCGAATATATCCGCATACTGATATGAAGAGGGAACATGCAATACCTTGACATGTCTGATAATAACCTTCTCACGAACAAAGTGTATATCCATCTCAATGTGTTAGGTTCGCTGATGCTTAACCGGATTGTGAGATAAATAAACAGCAGATATGTTATTACAATAAACTATAGACGCCTTACGCAAAGGACACTGAAGCTCCAAAAGTAGATTTCGGAGCCAACAAATCTCAGCAACAACATTGACAACGCCTTTATGCATAAACATACACACCTGCTGAACAACATAAGAAATATCAGGCCTGGTGAAGGTGAGATACTGTAGTGCACTAGCAAGACTCTTGTAAAGTGTGGGATCGGACACCGAATTACCATCAACAACACTAAGCTTTGATTTAGTGTCAACTTGAGTGGACATAATCTTGTAGTTTGCCATTTTAGCCTTGTGTACTATCTTCTCTACATACTTACACTGACATAGAAACATAAAGTCTACAGATCTAGTCACTGATATCCCCAAAAAATAACTCAGCTTTCCCAAGTCGGTCATGGCAAATTCGGTTTTAAGCAATGCAATTATCTCATTTTTCAACAAATCCGATGTGGCAGTAGGCACAATGTAATCCACATATAACAATAAATAAGCGATGTTGTTACCTCGATGAAAAATGAAGAGAGAATTATCACACTTGATACATACAAACCCAATCCGTATAAGATACTGTGCAAAACGATCATACCATGCTCTAGGGGTTTGTTTCAAACCATAAAGTGACTTACGGAGATGACATACATATTGAGGGGCTGTTGGATGGATAAAACCAGGCGGTTGGTGCATGTATATAGTTTCTTTTAAATCCCTATGTAAGAACACATTTTTCACATCAAGATGATGAATGAGCCAATGCTTACCCATAGCAATATTCAAAATGGTGCGAATGGTAGCCGGTTTAACAACCGGACGGAATGTCTCACCATAATTAATACCCTCATGCTGATAAGTGCCATTAGCTATAAGTATCACATTATATCTCTCTAGGTCACCACTGTCTCTGAATTTGTGACGAAAAAGGCACATGCATCGGATCACATTCACCCCTTCCGGTCTAGGAACCAAATTCCAAATATGTTATTTCGTTAAAGCATTAAATTCATCACACATGGCCGCATTTCAATTAGGGTCTTGTTTGGCTAATTTTGGATTTTTAAGAATTCTGCGTTGGGCACAGGTTTCCATGTGGTACGTGGGGGAAGGGGTGTCATGACCCAAATCGGAGGGCCGCAATGAGCACCCAGACCCCACCCACTGGGTACCGCTAATCGTACATTTACTACCTAATCATAATTAATTACAGACTAAGCTGAAAGAAAACTACGTGAAATCTTTATCCAGAAAACCAACTTATGTATATACATACCCATACCAAGGCCGACAAGGCCACACATGACAACTAACCACAAGACGCCTGTCTACAAACCTCTAAGGAATACATGACATCACAGGAATGGGACAGGACCCCGCCATACCCATATGTGTATGCAAAAATACTGTACCACGACCAGACTGCAACTCTGAAACAAATAGAGTGCTCCAATATCAGCTGAACCAGCAACCTACTAGCGTGAACCGTCACCCTCTTTAACTGAACCTGCGGGCATGAAACGCAGCGTCCCCTGACAAAAAGGACATCAGTACCACTGATGTACTGAGTATGTCAGATATGAATAATAGTATAACATGGATATAACAACAACTGAAATAGAAACAACTAACCAACAATAAATGCCTCTGAGGGCCCTAATATATATGCCTAAATGTTATGCACAATGTAGTATACATATACATCAACCTCTTCGGGCATCTCCCTTACCATAACAACCTCTGTGGGCACCATACCATGTAATGATTAATGAATGTATGCATAATGCAAATGCGGTATACTAATGTCCACACAGGAATCCTCCCATAACCGCCTCTGTGGGCATCAGGTTATATCGCCACACAAGGGCATCACATCATCACATCATATTGGCCTGGGCTCTTTTGTGATAGTCTGTACCCGCTACAGGTGGTGTGCGTATATAACACCTCTCCCTTTTCCCATTCCTCGTACATATATATATATATAATATTTACCATATAGTAGTGTGCATAGCACAAGTGGTCCAGGGTAATATATGAATGCAATGCAAATAAAAATGCATGAATGATAACACAATATTCCAATCTCAACGGATGACATAATACCTTTATACCTTCGGCTAACATTGGAAAATCAACATTTTTTTCGTATGCCTCAGTAAGGACTTAGAAACATATTTAGACATATTTTTAGCATAGGAATCAATAACATGAATATTCTTAACTACTAGGAGTAGAATAAATTATGGAGCAATATCACGGTTATATTTTGTTACATGGAACATGCCAAAAGAAGAAATAATTTGCCTTAACGTACCTTAGCCATTCTGAGCATATCTTCTTGTTAGAATAATAGCTACAATATCCAAGGCTATGCCACCTTAGAGGAATAAAGCGCACCAAAGCACAGAGATATATTCAGCTTTCAAATATCATATCACCTTATGACCTATACTTGGCCATATTTGCTAAAACACAAGTGGAAGTTCCTAACAGAGGTACTGCTTTATAAGATATGAGAAAGGCATCTTTGGACATTCTATTTATTATCAAGAAAAATTGAGGTTCATGTTCATGCAATATCCAATTCCAACTCGAGTACACGCTAGTCATTTGGTATATGTAAATCTCCCAAATTGAAAGCAATCATGCACCCTCATTATGATGTCTCCCACTTAGCCTAATCTTGGCGGTGGGAGCATGTAAATTAACGCCACCTTACAACCAACGTGTCCCCCACTTAATTAATTAAGTGACATGCCTCCGTATAATTTATCAATCACCCACATAATTATTTGCGTGATCCCAATTCACTTAAATCTTGATGACTTATAAAACCTTCATATACTCAATGTCATAATTTGTAATATGACACTAGTCCATAACTCTTTTGTGCACGCACCAAATTTATTTCCGCTTCATGTCGTCACACTTCTTACGTTCGAAATTATTTCAGAGTTTAATCCATTTTATATACTAATCTCTTTATTAGCATACATGATATCACATAAAATCCCCGAGGCCCGAGCCTACTTATTACGCTTATGTGCTCAAATCATTATCCAAAATTCTGGGATGTTACATGGGGTTGGGAGGGTAGTATGATGTATTATCGGGTTGGTGTTGGGTGTACAACTGGGTCTGGTGGTGGGGTAGGGTACTGGTTCTATGGTGACGGTGTTCGATGCTGGGTTTGGGGATAATGATATCGAGGCAGTGGTGTTGGGTTTTGATGCTGGGTTTGTGAAGGACGACAATCTGAGTAGATCGACGTCGACTGGGTGTCCTGGAGACATTATCGGTGATGAGAAGATGGTGGGTGGAGGTTGTGGGTTATTTGATGGGGCAATGAGGTTTTGGGTCCGGGAATTGTGTTGGGTCGGAGTGGCCTGTACATTGGTTGGGTGAGGGTGTCCAATTGGACTGCTAATGGCCGATGGTGACACTACTGCGTTTACTAGTGGAGAATGCCAGTGGGGAGCAGATGAGACATCGGGATGGGGAAGAGAGGTGGTGGCTGACCGATTACTGATGGGAGGAGAGACAACTGGCAGCGATTGTGACTATTTGGGGGAACTGTTGGTGGTGGCAGCAGTGTGAGGCAGTGACTGGGTAGTAGTGGTGGTACCGGAGATGAATTGATCGCCGATAGTGGTAGTGACGGGAGGTGGTGGTGGCAGAGTGCTGACTACTGCCGGAACAGTGGTAGCATGTCGGAGAGCTTGGTGGACAAGCGGTGATGTGTCCGAATCATCAAGAAATTTGTAATCAGTGACTCAGAATTTCTTAATGTTGTCAAACGGAAAAACATACTCGACAAAAGTGATGTGGCGTGAGATTATGATTTTATCAGTAGATAGTTCATAGCACAGGTACCCCCTATGGGTCAATAGAAAAGGGAAGGTGCACAAAGTAGATCTGGGTGCCAATATGTGGGGGGTCGTGGATGTCAGATTAGGGTAACACAGACAACCAAAAATTCTAAGATGGTCACAAGTAGGGACTCAATGGTGGAGAATTTCGGTGGGTGTCCTATTTTGAATCGCACGGGTAAATAAAATGTTAAGAATGTGTTCTACCATTTTTTGTGCATATACCCAAAAAGTAGGGGAGAGAGACACATGAAAAAGGAGGTACAAATTATATTATTAATGGTTTGGAGAATTCTTTCGGCTGTTCCATTTTGAGGGGAGGTATGGGGGCATGAGAAATGAAAGATCATGCCATTAGCCACACAAAATTTATGAAATAGAAAATTATTGAACTTACGACCATTATCACATTGAAACGATTTTATGTCTTTTTCAAATTGCGTTTTAACCAGTGTACAAAACTCAACAAATTTGGAGAACACTTGAGATTTGAGTTTAAGTGGATAGACCCAAAGAAAATGAGAGAAATCATCCAAAAATACCAAATAATATTCATGGACTACGTTGCTAGTTATGTGAGATGTCCATAAATCAACGTGAATAATATCAAAGGGAGAGAAAGTAGTAGTCATAGAAGCCGTAAATGGTAGTCTAATGTGTTTCCCTAACTGACAAGAGGAGCAACTATGAGAAAGATTTCCTTTGTTACATTGGATTAAATTTCGGTTTCTAAGAGAATAAAAAATGTGAGAACCCGGATGATCAAGTCGACTATGCCACGTTAAGGAATATATGGTTGTTAAAACGGTGGGAGGAGTGATAAGGGCATTTAAAGATGTGGGAGGGTGCACACTAGCATCGGACGTGGATAGGAAAGGATATAAGTCCCCCTCACTATTGCATCTCGTAAGTAGTTTCCCGGTACGGAGGTTTGTTACAGAAAATCCAAACGGGTTAAAGTTAATTGAGACGGAATTATCGGTGGCATATTTTCTAACAGAGATTAGGTTTTTGATGATGTTTGGGGCATAAATGACATTTTTAAGAGAGAAGTTGGGATGCGGTGGTGGGGTAAGGGTGTGGAAAAATCCTTTAATTGGAATACGATGACCATTACCGACCATAATAGATTATGGAGTTTGTAACTTGCGCAGTTCAGGAATATTACCAGAATTGTTGGTGAGATGAGATGTGGCGTCCGTATCCATATACCACGCATTATCGGGCTGTTGATGGGTCAAAGAGCTAAACACCCGACCCAATTCGACTTGGGCTGGACCTGGGATGGACTGATGGGCCCCAGGATGTTGGGCTTGGTGGATCCGAGCCCATACTGCTAGGCCACTATATGGCTGCAGGGGCTTGGGCCTAGTGACAAAGGCCCGGTGGAAGGGCTCCCATGGTTCTGGGCTGACGCTGGACTGGGGATTTGCTGAAGGCCCAGTCCTCCGTTATGCTCCAGTTGTGGCCAGGAAAATCGGCTTGGCTGTGTTCCGCCATGAGGGTTGCCGGATTTTTTTTTCGGGGTTCGGGGAGGTGGAGGGCACTGTATATGAGAGGTGTAACCACGTATACCGGTGGTATACAACCTGTTGGAGAAAATAGGGAGGTATATGAGGCTTTATATCAGAGGTATATCAGCGTATACCGATAGTATATCAACGTATACTGATTGTATATCGATGGATTCGGCGCCGGAAAAAATGCGGGGGTGGGGCGCCGATTTAAGGCTTAGAGTAGGGAGGAAATTTTGGCTCTTGAAACCTGTACAATTGTATTAATCTCCCTTGGGGAGCCTTTCTCTTTAATACAATATATATAGTGTGTACAATGTGGAATCCTAATACAAAAGGGATTCTATAATTATCATAATTATACAACACTAATAATTACAAAATATATGATGAATATTCTACTAATATTCACTAATAGAGATAATTATATTGTACTAGCTAAGAAACAAAAAACACTTTGTAACAGCTAATAGAGATCTAGGATTCATTTTTTTCCTTACTTTTCTTCATCCAGCTTTGGTATTTTTCCATCTGTAAAGGTGCACAACAGAATATTGCTACTTGGTTCAAGATATTTTCAAACTTTGAGACTAGTATAACTATAATCGCAATATATGTTGGACTTCTTCGCACCACAATTTTTATGCTTTTTCCTTGGCCATTATATAGAAAATCGTAAAAGAACTCCCTAGATCTTCTGCAATAATAGTTAAAGAGAGATTTTACACTTACCCTATATTCAAAAGAGTTGGACATTCTACAGACTTACATAGACTTACTGAGATATACACTAGGATAAATTCATTTTTCCCTAATGAACTTTATGGATCTTTGTCCTTGGTGAGAATTTTCTATGTTTGAGACATTTGCGTTAATGTGGTTATGCTTTAAAAGAAACATAACATATATTATAATTGCTGCATCTAAAATTTGTCCTAAGCAAAGAGCATTTAAGGAGATAAATCTGATGTTTCTTTTTCTTCCCAACATTGACATAACTTTTATGGGTAAACTCAGCCTATATGTCCACAATTTTCATAAGGAAAATTGACCGAAGTAGGTTGAGAGTTTAAACTATTGAAGTAGGTCTTCGCAAAAGTCTTGTATTTGTCTTAAAATACTCAACTGCACTACTTAAAACATGAAACTAAAAGAGAACATGAAAACCATTTGGTGCTTTTTTCACCTATGACTTCATGTATATAATATAGCGACCATACAAGGTATTGGTGGCATATATTCCTTTGTATATTATTTCTGAGGACCATTAGATGTCTATGTTGAATAATTTGGAATAACGTCTAAGCAACCTATGTATTTGTTAGTGTAAGCAATCTTGTGGGTGCTTTCATTCCTCTTTCATCGCTAGCTTGAAACAATACTCCGATCACAAAAACAAAGTAAGCCTCCTACTTCTTTACCTATTTGGAAACCTGAATGGGTATATACCTATTTGGTGAAATATACTATTTCATCTAACTATTACTGTTTCGTATTCTATGTTCTCGTATTTCCTGATAACGACAATTGACACCGGGACTAAATGACTATAAAAATGTCTGGTGCTTTTGCCAGTGAAATTGACAGCCACCGATGTATGTCTTTTTTCTATATTTCTCAATAGTAAATTAGATGTAAAGACATGTGGTATTTAAAAAAACCTCTAAAGACATTAAAGTTAACAACAATAATGATTTTTGGAGAGCCGTACATATTTTTACATAGGTTTGGAGAGTCATGTAAATATTAAATTTTATGAAAGAACTGCATGTAGTATTAACATTTGACACCCAATGAGCCCGATTAGTTTTTCAGGTCTCTCAACTGTATGACAGATAATATTGAGAGTAGTTTCATAACATAGCGTACAATGAATAACTAATCACCTAGTGAGGATACATCATTCTTCATAATACAGTTGAAAAATGCATGCAGATATTATAGGTATAGCCTACATGTAAGATTCAAGTTATTACCTACTTTCGAGCTCTTTATCTAGCAGCTGACTCTCTATTTTTTATCATTCTCCTCTGCCTCCTTTCAACAACCTTCTCCCTTCTCCACTGTACTATATTACCTACCTCTTAAACCGCCATTAAACACATAGAGAACCGGAGATACAAATGGTGTATTTTCTCCATTACTCTTCCCAAGTCTGATGAAGCACCTGGAGATGACAGAAGTAGGCTTTAGAGATAGTAGATCATTCGATTGGTCTTTTTGGTAAGGAACTGGCCGGTACTGACAGAAATAGTGATTCCAAGGTCTATCTGAAGGTATTAATTACAGTTGGTTCTTTTTATTTCCAACAATTCAAGGTTACAAACTACAATTCCAACATTAGCACGAAATGAAAATGGGACTCAAGAACCAACTAAAACTCAAGCAAGGTCAATTACTTGTTATTAATTAGTTTATAAAATCAAAGAACTGAGAATATAGATGAGAAAAGAGTTCGGAAACAAAACCTTTGTGTGTTGTTTGGTGTTTGCGTGACCGAGATCTCCCAATGCGTGGGTGGAGTTGGTACTATTGTGGGTGGGGTGTGTGACCAAGGCTGTCTTGTACGTGGCTGAGAAATGGCCTATGCGTGGCTAAGATATGTGGCCCACATAGGATGCATGTCCGAGACACGTGGCCCATGTAGGTGTGCATGGGTGAAAATAGTAGCTAATTTTGAATTTTACCTCTCCAGCGTGGCTTCTGACGCCTTCTTTTTGATGATTTTTTTTGGACTTTTTTGGGCCCCTACAACTTAGTATTTTCTTTTTGGGGTGGAAAAATATTTTTCACAATTTTAGTTGAAAACTTTTGGATAAAACACCTCCTTTTGATGTCTTCTTCCTTATGAAGATATGAAGATTGCTCAAGAATACCATAACATCAAAATCCAATGTAAGTCCAAATTAACTCGAAATTACTTCAAATTTTAGATCTAAGCTCTCCTTAATGTAGAGAACAAAGCCCAATGGTTATTGAAGTCAGTTGAACCCAAAATCATATAGACCTATTTGATGTTCTTCAAACCTTCAAGGTCCTTCAATAGTGGAATCCTCAAAACACCTCCAAATGCTGCAAAATTTGATATCTAGGGGTTTCTGATGTCATGGAACTCAATTACAACCTCAAATCCATCAAAACAACACATAGTTTTTGATTTTTTGTTTTTTGGAATTTTGATTTTTTTGGATTTTCAAATTATAAGAACCTAGGAATGAGGAATTGAAATGATACGATTCCTAAAGGCAAAACTCTAGAAATCAATACGGAATTGAAAGGATAGAAGATTGACACAATCAATAGTATCTAAAGCAACAAAAACTATATAAAAGCTTAGACCTCAATGGAATAACCAAATCAAACATCAATCAAAGGATAAAAGTAAAACACAATAATTAAAATTAATAGGCAACCAAAGGTATATAAACCCAAGACCTCCTAAATATTAATCAAAACAAACACCTATACTATAAAGATGATTTCACAAGTGAATGATCTCATGTGAGAATCATGAACAAGTTCAATAAACAACCAAGGAATCCACCCTAATTGATCTATCACTCTATAATCTAACACTAATCTAGCTATCACTAAGAAACACTACAAAGTAGCTAACAAGAGATCTACTCTCAATTCATCAATCATCAAATCTACTCTATGAAATGACAAGTGTAGTATTTATACTACTTAGGCTAAGAAGACTAGTTAGCTATTACAAAAATACCCTTAATAAAGTAAGGGCCTTATTTGTAGTCTTCTTAAGGATAATGAAAGAATATCTTGAAGATGGCCTCTTTGCATATATAACCTCTTGCACCAAGCTATCTTCCATATCTTGAATGTGGTTATCTTGGAGTCTACCACATAAGCAATCATCCAGATGCCGTATGCCCTCTTATGTTGGCTCTGAAGGGTCTCTAAAGCCTCTCTTTGCATCCACTTAACTTGTAAATCTTGGAGTTCCTCATCTTGTCCTCGGACGAAGGCTTTTGAATGATTTGTGCTCCCCGATATTGTATCAAAACCCTACCTGAAACAAAGTCAATGGTGGTGGCGAGTGAGATTCTGGCTGAAGTCGAGGGAGTCACTTCGCTGAAGGCTCTTATCTTCCACAATTGTCAAAGAGAAACTTTAAGGAGGAGGGAAATTCCATCTTTTAGAATTGTCGTAGAGAATATTTAGGGTGGAGAGATGATTTATTCCCTTTTAGAATTAATTGATTTTAGGTGTAAATTTTTGCTAAAGTAATAATGAGGGAATAACAATTTTAGCTGAAAAATTAATGCGAATATATAAAGCACACTTATAAAGTGTTGCCATAGGCAGTATAAATGTTACACCTCGTTTTTCGTGCGTTATTATCGTAACATAACCAACACAGGCCTGGATATAGTAGGACTCCCCCAAGAGAATTTCAAAGGTTTATGTGTGTGTTGAGTAAGTTTTGAAATGGTTTAAAACTTAGCAAATCAACAAAAGTAAGTTTTATCAAGTTACATCCCATACTTTCGAGGTCGATTGTGTCATGAGTTAACTAAGTGAGCTTGGAGAGGTTAATATCCCTCTTCAAGATTAAAAAAGGTTTTAAACAAGTGTTAATTAAATCTCATAGGAGTTCGGGGTTAAATGAATTGAAGAAACTAAGTTTGTTGAAATTCAAAGGAAGGTAGGAAGAATTCTGGACATGATTTTGGTCCAACTTTGTGGGGGTATGTTTTCTAGTATATAAGGTATTATAGGATGAAACAAACGGTTTATCAATCAAAGCTCAGTACAAAAGGTTATGGATATTTTAAGAATCTGGCACAGTCTGCGACACAATATGCGAACCGCAGACAACGTCCGCGAACTGCAGGCTATGTCACGAATTGAATCGGTGGAAATTTCTTAAGTTGCTATAAATAGACCATCATTCGACCAAAACCTCATTTCACCTCATTTTCATAACCCTAACCAACTCTCATATTCTCTCTAAGGGATTTCAAGTGATCCCAAGTGAAATGCACGATAAACTACATAAATCTAACGTAAAGAATCATGTGATCATCGTTAGATTGTATTCTTCCCTATTGTATCTATACTTAGAGAATTCTTGGTGTTTAAGTAAGCTATTTTTTGGAGTGATTCTTGAGGTTTAAGGTAATAAGATTATACAAGTATTTGAGGATGGATTGTTGAAGAAAATTTCATAGAACATGAGTTTTGTGAACTTGAAGCTAAGTTGTGTTTTTGTGGGATTTGAAGTTGTTATATGAAGTTGTGAAGATATGGATGGAGTTGTGGAGATGAGTAAGAGTAGTAATGAAGATTGTTGTTATTATATGTGTGAAACTTAAGATACAAATCATCTTATTATGCGCTCAAGTTGTTCGACAAAATGTCTAAAAGCACTTTCTTATTAGTTATGAATTTGTTATTGATATGAATCGTTCGTATAATGTAGATAATCATTCTTTAGGCATACGAGGAGTCGTGGAATCCATATAGCTTCAACAACAAGGTCGGTAAGGCTTATTCATTCTTTTAGCATGATCTTGATTAAAGCAAAAATGAGACAAAACATGATTGATCGAATTCCATTCTTAGTAGCTTGATTATCCTGTGTTTCCCTCCCATTGTTGATTATGATTCTTGTAAGTTCCTTGTCAGAACTCTTATTCACATCTTATGATATTCAATGTGATACGATTGATTCATAGAGCTATAGTTTGATTGTAACGGTTGATGTTTATGATTCAATAATGATAGTCGGAGGATAATGACCATAGGTCACTCCGACTTCGTTCATGATATCCCCTTTGAGTCTGGTATTGTATTTCACTTATATATATGTATCAATTTTTATTATCGCATTGCGCTATAGTCGGCTAGGAAGACACATAGATGTGCACCTAGATGTATTTCTTTCATTACTGCACTGTGTCATAGACGGCTGGGCATGCACGTAGCTATGCATTCCACTGATCAGTTAAACAGATATTACCGCGTCCTATATGGCTGGGTCATTTATGATGAGCTTACCCCACAGAGGGACTTGATACTATATTATATAGCCCCATAGAGTAGTTTGATATTACTCTCATTCATATGATCATGGTTATATCAGTTGTGCGCCCTCAGTGGCAGTTTTGAGTTCCAAGTTGAGATTTTGTACTCTTCACTTGTATTACATTCTTATGTACATGTTTACATGCCTTACATAATCAGTACATCTTTCGTACTGATGTCTTTTTTTTTCGTAGGACACTGTGTTCATGCCTGCAGGTGCAAGTAGACGATTTAATGGGGCTCCTTAGTAGGTTCACTGTTCATCTTGAGTTGGTGCACTCCTCTTCTTTCGGAGTTACTGTTTGAATTTTGGGTTATGTTTTATATATATATATATATATATATATATATATATATATATATATATATATCCTGTCCCTACTTGATGACACATGGTAGTACTCCTAGAGGCTTGCAGTAGAGGTTGTTGTACATATGTTTTGTTGGGCTTTTTTTGCGTGCAGGTTATTGTTGCTTTTATCTTATTATTATTATATTATTATTATTATTAATATTATTATTATTATTATTATTATTATTATTATCATTTGGATGCCTTGTCGGCCAATGTTTCATGTCATGTGGTTCAGATATTACATTTGGTATGCTTAGGCCATTCAGGTGCCGGGTGATGGCCACACTTGGGGTGTGACAAGCTTGGTATCAGAGAAGGTCTGTCCTATAGAGTCTGCAAGCCATGTCTAGTAGAGTCTTGTTTATGGATGTGTTGTGCACCACATTTATAAGCAGAAGGCTACAGGGCATTTCGACATGGTTTCCATTCTTTCATCTTATAGATCTTGAAATAGAGCCGAGTCTTAAGAATTTGAGTCTAACTTGTGCCTTATACTGTTTCAGTAATGTCGATTAACATAAGACTTCAGTTATTTCACATTCGTAGCCAGTAAATGAATGACTCCTACCAGACTATTGATACGCCAAAAGTGTGGGTATTATGTTAAAGTTTTAGAGTGTGAGGAATTGTCTCATCATATACAGAAGAAATAATGAAAGCCTAGAAAGGTAAAATGTATGTTTCGGGATACAAAAAGAGTAAAGTAAAGGAATTACAGAGTACTTGAACACAAAAGATCGTACGGAGATTGATATTTAGGTAGAATGATGTAAGTAATGTTATCTTACCGTCAGTAGTGGTCGAACCACAATGAGAAATACTTATTCTTTCTTGTGATTTATCGACGATGATAAATATAGTTTTAGAAAGAACGAGAGATAATAACGATTAGAATGATCTTTAGCAGGGGCAATACTGAATAATAGTACAATTTTGTTAAAGGCATCCCCATCTTTAGAATATATATATAGGATGTACTCGAGAATTGTTAGTTGGATATGACCTTCAAAGATCTTGACAATTTAATGGTCATGTATTGGAACCTTGGTGTGCAAAGTAAATGTTTCACCTTAGGAAGGATCTTGTTTAAAGTAAAGCAGAAATAGTAAGTGCCTTGAAGATAAGGTCGATTGCTGAAGGAGAAGTTAAAAGCGAAAGAATGTTTTGTTACAAATATCTGATTAAGTTAAAAACGAGATTGATAGTAAAGGGATAATACAAGTATAGATGGGACATGCGTAATATGAGGAATAAAAGAGAGTCATACGATGAAACATAACAATACGACAAGATGGTAGCCAACTAAACAGAAGACAAGAAGAAGTAAATGTTGAGTTGAGAAAATGAATGTGTTATGAGACTAAGTATCTACTATCAGAATTGAACAACTAAATATCAATAGAACATATTGATCGGGTGATTTAGCTCCCTGAATTAGAAAGTATCGATATTGAGGAATTTTCTCAATTAAACGGAATGAGAGTTGGAACCTCGAGATATTGTTATAATAAAGGATATTGAGAAGTTGCAAGGTAAGCAATTAGACAGTAAGAGAATAAACTGCAAAAGGAAGGGGTAATCCTTAAAGGTTATCAAGAAAGAAGCCCTAAAGATTAAATGTCTTAACTAGAAGATAAAAAGTCTATCGAGATTGAGAATGGCAGTTACGAACACATGACGTTCTATCCAGGTAAATGGTTTGTAAGAGAGAATTATGTTGGAGCAGGTTGTAAGTTGTTAAAAGATCATAGAAGTATAGAGGGAGTTGAGACAACAATGACTTTTCAGGATGGAAATCTCTGAGCACAGAGAGTGTTCCTCCTCCTATAGGGAAGATAGTATGATGATGGATCAATACAGAACTCATATGATGGTTTAATGAGAAAAGAAGAAGGTTATGGGAATGAAGTTTCAGGTCGAATTAGATAGTGTCATCTAAATTTGATGAATGTATCATGACTATAAAATTATATGTAAGTATCAATACTAAGAAAGGAATGACAGCAATATCTTGGTTAAAGGAATTAAGAAATGGTAAGAGCCACTAAATATATGAGGCTCAGAAAAGAGGAGCATGGTCAGTAATCAAAGACAAATGTATATTAGCCCAAAAAGGTATTCAAGATTAATAAATGATAGGGGTAAATTGAGTTCAAAATTGAAGATGATATATGTAGAACCTAGAAGAAGGCCATCCATGAGGCTGAAGTCGATACAAATTTTACAATATAAAATGGTGTAGGAGCCGGAAGTTTTAACCTCACCAGTAAGTGATCACAACTCTCAAGAGATAATTCAGATGGAAAATAACAACGTAAAAGGGGCTAGCATAAAGTAAATCAAGCTAAAGGGCTGGGAAACCTAGAATGGAATGCAAGTATTTAAGAAAGTACTCAGAAGTGATAATGTCAGATCGAAAGTGGATCTGAAGGTAAGGAGGATAATGATGGGCAGTTAAAAGTGCCTAAGATATTATAAGGATATACAACGACGGTATTACTAAAAGTATATTGTTAGAAGATGTTAGCTAAGAGGTGAAAAAGGAGAAATTGCTACAATAAGTATTTTAAGTATATGTATACATCTGACAAGGAATACATCAATAACTATCATTTGATATGTTGGTTTAATAAAGGACTAGGGTTATAACCCAGAGTAGAACTCAAGGTCAAAGTATATAAGAAACTCATGGGTGACAGAGGTTGAAATAAATCAATGTATTATGATGCACATACCCAGAATGAATGAGGTAATGAGATCGATTACGCTTAAGAATTGTTGGGAAAGCCAAGGGAAGTTTTGGACCCATACTAAGGACCATCTTAATGAGCATGTATTAAAAAACAATCGAGATGGGATTTTCCTACTAATGGTGAAGACACCTCCAGGACAAGTTGCAATGATACAAAACATGAGTTTTCTTAAAAGAGGAATGCTTTTTGGGAGTAAAAACCAAGGGTAAATAAAGATAAGCCTAGATGATATGGCAGAATAAGGTCCTCACTTAGAGAAAATTGATCAGAAGATAGAGTTACTAATCAGAACTTACCAATTTCTCTTGGGTGGTCAAAGTGAAATAATAAAAATATAGGGATTCTATCCTATTACAGTTTAAAAGAGAGTTTAACATAATAAATTTCCAGCCTTCAGGGCAATATAAGAAGGGATGTATGGATAACTTAGCTTAACTAGAGGTCGGGAAAAGAGAAGGTTAGCTAAAAGAGCTTCAGTAGTTAGCCAATTTAAGGGTCCAATCTCATGGATCTAATGATAACAAGGTTGTAATGCATAAGGTAGCAGTATTTCTCCTGTTGCAATGGTAACAAAGTAACAATATGATAACATAGAGTCAGTACCATCAGAAAAGAAAGTCCCATGGAGAACGGAGCCAATATTTGAGTTAAAGGGAGATGTAGTTCTCCGATACCCAAGTCAAGTGTGTGTCCCCAATTTAACTAGTTTTTGGAGCAAGATTTAAGTGGAGGCGCATTATTCCTCCTATCTTATTTCATTTAGTTCAATGAAGATGTACCAGGGTACTAAAGGCACGTATTGATGTAATAATGTGAAAATGAGTATTGGTGAGTTTGGTACAATCACCCAATAGTCAGTAGGTAAAGATAGAATATCAAAGCCCAGAGAGTCAATACAAAGAATATAGTCTCAGACAAAAGAATAGAAATGTAGTTAAAAGATAAAGTTCAGTATGAGTTCACCTCGCTCTTATCAGAAATGCTACACAGATGATGAATGGTAGACATAGTAATAAGATAAACACATTCCTCGCCAGAATGAGCTATTCTCATAGCAGAGGATCATACAAGTAAAGTATATAGATGAAGAACATACGACTTCATAATATTCCAATGTGTATTATCTCAAACAGAGGAGCTTAGTTATAGTAAACTTCTAAAGATTCTTTCAGAAAGGTTGGAAGCATAGAAAACCCTATTGTAATTTTACCCTGGATGAGTGACTAGGACGAAAGCACGATATAGACGCTTGATGACATGTTATAGACAGTTATGCTAAGTTTCAAAGAAAAGTGGGAAGGTCGCTTACCCCTCAAAGAGTTATGTATCATAGCAATTATCATCTTAACATCTAAATGCATTCTTATGAGACCTTGTCTGGTCAGAAGTACAAATCTTCCATTGATTAATTCGACGTGTCTAAGAGTTAAAGGAAGTTTAGTAAAAAATTTTCTACATCGATGTTACAGAACTGTAAAGGAGATTCATTTTGTATATCCCTAGTCAAGGGTGTTCAGGGTATATAGAATTTGTCTGAAAAGAAATCTTAGTTTCTATTCTATATCATCAAGTCCATATATTACAGACTAAAAAGATGGCCTCTGATTGGGGTGTTGTGAAGGAAGCAATAGGGTAAAAGAGATGAATTTATAAGTTAAGAAAGACATGAAGTCTAGGTACCCTTGTTTATTCCAGCTAAAAGGTTACAATGTAACTTATGCAATATGATTTCCCTATTTCTATCCTATCTATCAAACATATTTTATATATCTTGTTCAGGAGATGTTACTGAGGCAGATGTGACAGATGCAACCCAGACTTCAGTAGTTGACAATTGAGGTGAGATATGACTAACCATTTATATATCTTGTTCAGGAGATATTATGTTATTTTATGGCCATGTGTGTCATTAGATATGTATAATTGTTGCTTGAGAGGTTTTGGATAGTCATGTTTATGGAGGAAACTTTGATGAAATTATTTGAAATCTTGAGAGTTAGAATGTTACACCTCCTGTTTTCGTGCGTGTGTTGAGTAAGTTTTGAAATGGTTTAAAACTTTTGCGTGTGTTGAGTAAGTTTTGGAATGGTTTAAAACTTAGCGAATCAATGAAAGTAAGTTTCATCAGGTTACACCCCATACTTTCGAGGTCGATTGTGTCATGAGTTAACTACGTGAGCTCAGAGAGGTTAATATCCCTCTTCAAGGTTAATTAAGGTTTTAAACAAGTGTTAAGTAAGTTTTGTAAGAGTTTAGGGTTAAATGAATTGAAGAAACTATGTTTGCTAAAATTTGAGGGAAGGTAGGAAGAATTCTGGATAGGATTTTGGTCCAACATTGTGGGTGCATGTATTATAGTATATAAGGTATTATGGGGTTCATGTCATAACTAAGTTCATGTTCAGTGAGTCTACTTTCCAACACAACAAAGCGTTCGTCAATCGGAGCTTTGTACAAAAAGTTGTGAATGTTTTAAGAATCTGGCACAGTCTGCGACATAATTTGCGAACCGCAGACAACATCTGCGAACCGCAGACAACATCTGCGAACCACATGCTGTGTCACAGATTGAGTCGGTGCCAATTTATTAAGTTGCTATAAATAGACCCTCTTTCTACAAAAACCTCATTTTACCTCATTTTCATAACCCTAATCATATCTCATATTCTCTCTAAGGGATTTCAAATGATCCCAAGTGAAATCCAAGATAAACTACGTAAATCTAACGAAAAGAATCCCGTCATCATCGTTAGATCATCTTTTTCCTTATTTTATGGATTCTTGGAGAATTCTTGGTGTTGAAGTAAGCTCTGTTTTGGAGAGAATTCTTGAGGTTTAAGGTAAATTTCATTTCTACCACCTTATCTTTATGATTAGACAAATATTTGAGGATGTATTGTTGAAGAAACTTTCATAGAACACGAGTTTGGTGAACTTGAAGTTAAGTTGAGTTGTTGTGGGATGTTTTATGTGATTTGAAGTTGCTATATGAAGTTGTGAATCTATGGATGGAGTTGTTGAGATGATTATGAGTAGTAATGAAGATTGTTGTGATGATATGTGTGAAACTTAAGTTACAAATGATCTTACAAAGTTATGCACTCAAGTTGTTCGACAAAATGTCTAAAAGAACTTTCTTATTAGTTATGAATATTTCGTATAATGTAGATAATAATTTGTAGAGCGTATGAGGATTCATGGGATCTATATAGCTTCAACAACAAGGTATGTAAGTCTTATCCATTCTTTTAACATGATCTTGATTAAAGCAAAAATGAGACAAAACATTATTGATCGAATTCCATTCTTAGTAGCTTGAGTATCCTGTGTTTCCCTCCCATTATTGGTTATGATTCTAGTAAGTTCCTTGTCGGAACTCTCATTTACATCTTATGATATTCCTTGTGATACGATTGATTTAGAGAACTATGGTTGGATTGTAAGGGTTGCGGTCTATGATTCCATAACGATAGTCGGAGGATAACGACCATAGGTCACTCCGAATCCATTCATGATATCCCTTTTGAGGTTGGTCTTGCATTGCACTTATATATATGTATCTATTTTCATTACCGCGCCGCGCTATAGTCGGCTGGGCAGGCACATAGATATGCACCTAGATGTATTTCTTTCATTACCGTGTCGTGTCATAAATGGCAGGGTAGGCATGTAGCTGTGCATACCATTGTTTAGTTAGGCAGATATTATCGAATCCTATATGGCTGGGAAGTTTGTAATGGGCTTACCCCACAGAGGGACTTGATACTATATTATATGGCCTCGTAGAGTGGCTTGATTTTACTTTCATTCATATGATCATGGTTATATCAGTTGTGCGCCCTCAGTGGCAATTCTGAGTTCCAGGTTGATATTTTGTACTCTTAACTTGTATTACATTCTTATGTACATGTTTACCTGCCTTACATATTCAGTATATCTTTCGTACTGATGTCCTTTTTTTCGGGGGACACTGTGTTCATACCCACATGTGCAAGTAGACAATTTAATGGGCCTCCTCAGTAGGTTTACTGTTCAGCTTGAGTTGGTGCACTCCTCTTCTTTCGGAGTTGCTGATCGAGTTTTGGGGTATGTTTATATATATATATATATGGTTATATATATATATATATATATATATATATGGTTATTTGGGTATGTCAGGGCCCTATCCCGAGTTGATGACACATGGTAGTACTCCGCTTGCAGACTAGAGGTTGTTGTAGATATGTTTTGTTGGGCCTTTTTTACATGCAAGTTATTGTTGCTTCTATTTTATTATTTTCATTTGGAGGCCTTGTCGGCCCAGGTTTTGTGTCATGTGGTTTAGATATTACATTTGGTATGCTCGGTCCATTTAGGCACCGGGTGCCATCCACCCCCCAAGGTTGGGGTGTGATAATACATATTTCATGCTTAAAAGTGTAACGATATATACAATTAAGAGTTGCCAATTATGTTATGATTTGGAAATGCTTATAAAGTGTAATTTATTTTTCAAAAGCCCACGCTTTTCAAGCATTGCCTAATAGACTGTAGCCGAAAGGTTAAAGCAAAAGTCACACACTAAAAGCGTGCCCTTAGATACTTTTGGGAACACTCTTTAAGTGTGGTCTAAAATTAGTGTGGCATTAGATCAAATTTGTTGTAGTGTGTTATGAATTCAGGGATATGCAAAAGAAACAAGGGAGATGCTGTCCGATTATTTACAAGCCAAACTTGTTACTCGATATATGAGTGTTGTATCATTCATAGCTTGACGCTAGTGTTATTATTGTTCAATATAGATTGAAGCGTAGAGGGAAATTTTCCCAATAGTAGTAAGAGCATGGCATAAGGTATGTAAAGGATATCATTTCTCCTCTTTGTGGCATGAACTATTTTAAAAACAAACTTCTGAAAGAAATGTTTTAAAGGAGGATTACTCTTAAGTACGCTACTCATGTCTTAGTACCTCGTAGTGTTGAGTTGTCCCTTGTAGTGAATTTCTATTCAATTAGTATTACTCCATGTCCAGTCAGGCAGTAGTGAGTTTATTATATATATATATATATATATTATAGTATTATGTGCACTTTGCCTTCAGGGTTATACAAACATACATTTGCCTTTGGTGCTATGCATTCAATTACCTTCGGAGCTATGCATTCGTTTGCCTTCGGGGCTATTTACATTTTCCTTCGGGGCTATATATATACTCATTTGCCTTCGGGGCTTTGCATTCATTTTCCTTCGAGGCAATATACTCATTTTCTTTCAGGGCTATACATTCATTTGCCTTCATGGCTCTTTACATTTGCCTTTGGGGCTATATACTCATTTGCCTTCGGGGCTATGCATTCACTTTCCTATGGGGCTATGCACTTACACACCGAGCCCTATATGAGATCAAAAATTTCAGTATTTCTTATATGATATGAGTTAGACACAGATAAGTATACCTCCAGATCATCATTGACTCTTAAGATTTCATTTAGTATATCAGTTCAGTTTTAGTTATTCAGTTGCCTTACATACTCGGTATATTATTTGTATAGAGGTCCCTTTTGTCAGGGGAGCTGCATTTCATGCTTGTAGGTCTTGATAGAAAGGTAGACATGAGTCCCCAATAGATGTTGCCAAGTATCAGCTTGATTGGTAAGCTCCATCGCATCTGGAGTTACCAGGTCTAGAGTTTTGGAGTCATATGTTATATATAGATATGATGGGTAGGTCGGGGCCTTGTCCTGACCATAATACAAATGTGTTTCCTTTAGAGGCTTGTAGTCGTGTCATGTATATTTAGTATATCAGCATGGTGGCCTTACTGGCTAAGATGGTATTGATTATTTTACAGGTTGGCCTTGTTGGTCTAGATTGCTTGTTGGCATTTAGGGTTCATGAGTTACAAATTAGTACGCTCGGTGTCAAGTAAGGCACCGAGTGTCGGCCATGCTTCCCCAGGTTTGGGCATGACAGGTATTTCAATCTTTCATCAAGAGAGACATAATTTCCCTAAGTGTGACCTATGTTTATAGTTTATAGAAGATAGTATATAACCGTAGAATATGATTGTCATACCTCAAACTTGGGGGGAGTGACCGGCACCCGGTCCCCTAAGGACCGAGCGTACCAATCTTAATACCTGTAGCGTGCTCAACAATATATGGGCCGATAAGTTCTCTGGCTAATGATTACAGATCATGACACAATTACATGCATGTAGAAAAGGCCCAACATTGACTTATATATACTCCAAGGCTAACAAGAACAATATGAATACAACAAGTCTACCGAAGAGACCGACAAGGCCACACAAGATCAATATACATAACACGACTGTCTACAAGCCTCTAGGAAGTATATTGATAATATCTGATCGGGATAGGGCCCTGCCATACCCATCTATATATGTATATATATGCAACTATTATACATATAGGCTTATAAGACAACTCCGAAAGAAAGGAGCATGCCAAACTTCTGCTGAGTCAAGCCACCTACTGTGAGGGATCGTCTGTATCTCTATCTGCACCTGCGGGCATGATATACAGTGCCCCATAAGGGATATCAGTACAAAAGATGTATTGAATATGTAAGGTTGAACTGTAAACAAGTACAACACTGTAAATGAAGCATAAGTTGAAACTGCAACTAACACATAACTGTGAGATAGAGCAATAGATAGACTAGTTGTACTCGGAGTGCCTCTGTGGGACATAACATGCATAATGAGATATAATCATGTATATAATTCCACAGGCCACTCTGGGTAGTATTGTCAATATCATATCTGTATAAACTACGCCAGTGGCGCCATATGCCTCTGTGGGCAACCTCATCAATATCATATTTGTATAGTCTCATTTATAATGCCATAGGCCTCTAAGGGCGTTACAGATATACAATACATGCATATAGTGACCTCCTAAGGGATATAGAATACTCTTTTGAACTCGTCAGAGTGATGTAAGGTCGTTACACCTCCGACTCCTGTATGAGGGTTACATATTACCTTTCCTTCTTATGTGAATCAATAAGAACAAAATGACATACAATCGACTTCACTTTCAAGAATGTTAACATGGAACTTTGCTATATCAAATTAAGTATGACTCAATATAATGCGGATAGTAAACTCAAGCAAGAGCAGTTAAGAACCACAACCAAGGGGAGGAGATAAGTCACAAGTTCTTTCTTGGCGATTAGGAGTGGAATATATATTGGATAGCAACTCGCAAATGTCTTATTTACATCGATCATGCCAAAAGAGAGAAAGGTAAAACTTACATACGTTATTATTAGGGCAACATAACTCTTATGATGACTCTCTTATTGTATAAGCGTCAACCTAAATAACTAAGACAATCCATATCAATATCCAATCAATGGTTTCATAATTTCGTCATTGCGACATTTTGTCGAACACTCAGTACATGTAATATTATTATCTTGTTTTCATTGTAACCAAGCTAACATAATTATCCCATCATCATCCACACAATTCCAAGGCTACAACAACAATATTTCACAAGATCTTAATCCAAATTCTTTTCAAGAACTCAACTATATCAATTTTTCAATCAATACAACAACCATCATAACCAACTATGGGGTTTACCTCAACTTTCCATGGATTTATTTACTACAAGATCACTTAAGCTAGGAGAATAATATAAATAACAAGAATAGCTAGAATCATACCTTAATCATCTAAGAGATGCTTCATACCAAAGCTCCTTTCAATTCTCCAAGGCTTTCGAGTTGCCGCGCAATCAGATAACATAACAGTCACTTTATATGGTTACATAAACATAATATTATTGGCATATCATCTACCCTACACGGTCTCATATCTCCTTTACAATATCACTTAGTAAATTGTAATTTATTTGAACCATTGTATCTTGAAATTTGGATTATGCCTTTTAGTCCCTTGTTACAATTTCAGTCTTATGATAAAATATACGTAATAGAGATTCGTAGGCATGAAGCATAAGTTATAATGAGAAGCCGTGGCACGATGATCGTCAAAGGTCACTGGTTTTGAAAATGATAGGGTTATTCGAGTTTAGTTCTTTTCCTTCCGTTCTTCCTTTCCATCTCTCTGTTACGTTCTTATACATTCCTTTCTCATTACATTCATATCATCATACTTGAAGACGTACATCATAGGCAATTTGCTAGACTTGGAGTTTTTTTCTTCAATAAGTTCCTTTTCACCTTTACATTTTCATTATGGCAGCACTTGAAGTGAATATCTGATGGACATATATGGTTAGGAATACACTCTTCTTTCCTATTACTGCATCTCTTAGCCGAATTTTGGGAATTACAATCGCGAATATTTCAGTTGAAATTTTCCTTTCTTGTCAAATTGTATCCTATTCTTGCAACCATGTCTCTTAAAACATCCCCTCATTGATATGAATATTTTCTCATAAATTACTTCATCAAATCCGATACCGCTATGTCTGGTCACTTCCCCTTTCATTGTTCGATAGGAGTCTTCTTCCGTACACCACACTTTATACATTAACTTCGGTAGTATCTCGCATAATAGTTGTCGATCCTTCGAAATTCCATAAACATGTGTCCGGTGATTTGAATCTTAATTTTTAAATTGGCCCCTCCTAAACATCCAAAATCGTTGATCGCTATAGAGAAAGGGTTCGAAATAATTTACAGGAAAATGAATAATATTCTACTGCATTCTACCTCTGAGAATTATCATTACTTGATTTCTATTTTGCTGGTTACCGATTACTTTACTCTCCCCTTTAGTCTTCATATTTGTCCCCTTACGAATGGTGCTCGACCATGTCACTACTACATCCTTGTTTGTTATATTAGAACCCTTTATATTTTATAATGTTTCAACCCGGGTACTCAATACATGATGTTGTCAAAATATCATTCCTCGACCCATGTCATTTCCTTTTGATTCACTTTATTCTCCCTTTTGTTTAAGAACTGGAAATGAGGAATCCTCCCACCTTCGACATTCTTTCCTAAATCAGCCTTATATTTTAGGCACCCATCATCTTTGCTGACTCTGTACTTGTGCCTCTCTAAGAGCAACATTTACTTCGTACTAATGGTGCAATACTTGACCCTTGTAACTTCAAGATTTTCTACTCATGATACTCGACTATTCTTCCGTTGGGGATGTTGTTTATACCTTTTCTAAGGGAAAGCTATCAACATAATCGTGTTGTTCTTTATTATCACTCATGATAAATATCGTCCTATACTTTTTCCAATCAAGGAATTCACCTCTGCAAAGCATCGATCTTCTAGATTCACTATGGTCACCGTACTTAAGTTACACTTCAGTCTTTACTTCACGATTCAGGATTATATTTCCACCAATACCCTTAGACTTCATGATCACTTCATTACCTATCTGGCAGAATTCTTCTTTAGTTTGATAATCCAAAGTTTACCATTTTCCGCCTACTCCTATCTTTGCCTTTCATCCCTGTCCATTAACTCCTTCTCTTAATGTTTACCCTGACCCTTTAAGATTTGTTGACCATTTTGTCCTTCCATTATATGCCTACATCGGGCCTTATTATCATTACTTCTACTTTACTCATCCTTCCATGACTTGCTGGTACTTAGGGCAGATCTAGTGTTTAACTTATCCAAGTTCAGATCGTAACTCGGTTCCAATTTACTACTCTACTCAGGCTTCCCCCCTTAATGGGTATTAACTCTTCTCTTAACTGCTACTTGATCCTTTCATCTTTACATTTTTCAATTTGAATTTCCTTTAAGGATTCCTTTATCTTGATGTAATTCTTGTACCATCACTTCAGGACGTCGGGTGCTATAGTCTTGTCTAGGAAGATTTAAGTACCATTTCCTTGCTACAATCCTTATCTTCAATGGTAATCATACTGTTGTAGGTTCCACCGTAGTTCTATTATCAGTATCCTTATTACTATAATATTCCCGCCCGTCTATCCATTTGAAGGAACATCCTTCGGCCTCATTACTCTGTCAAATCATTTTACTTGCATTTCCATTTACCACTTATAGTCATTTTCCTGTCACACAGAAATGTTTATCGGAAATGGTCTTCAACAAGCTATTCTTGCCCAGTTGACTTATCAAATTACACCATAGAATTCAAAAATCTTATCACCCAATGTTGAAAAATTGCTATATTTTACTTCCACCCACACATGTATTTGTTAACGGTAAAGAAGGCATGTTTTTTGCCCTTAAATGACGAAACTCATCTTGTCCCTCGGCCTTTATAGATGGTCCAGTATTTTTGTTGGAGTTGGGGTTACTAGTTTGGGCATAACACTTCGCACCCCTTTTCTTTAACTGCTTCTTAAAACGAAGCTTCAGGTAACTTAACTCCGGAAATTCATTTTCCTTGTCAATTTGCTGGGGTTTCCCTAAATTCTTTAGACCCAAAAGTACCCTTATAAACTGCGTATTCATAACATTTCCTCAAATTTAAAAGACGTAAGTCACTAAGAAATGAGAAACATTCTCAGGACACTCCAAACTTCCCCACAATCCTTTTTGCTTTACATTTTCTTCTGTTCATATTTCAGTTTCCCTTTCTTACCCAGAGTCTAGGATTTTCATACAATCATCAAATGATATATTATCACAAATTTGGAGTTTATCTAGTATATTCCTTTGAAAATATGCCACATATTTTAGCACTAGGTCAGATTGGGGTTCGATACCCCTTCTATTTATAATGCGCATATGTAACTTTAACTGTCCATTGAACTAGAAGTTCTCTTCTCCAGTTGATATCATTACATATACAATTTTTTTCATAGCACACTCTCTCATTCCATAAGGAATTCAGGAAATTGATTCTTAAAATGGTATCACTCTTCTAGAGTATAACCAAGTTCATTTTGCGAACATAGAAGGTAAATAAATGAATAAGGAAATCAATAGCGTACCTTCGCTCATCTGTCCTCCTTGGGTAACATCTGACCTCGAGGCTACATCCTCGCTCTTTTATTTCCTCCTATAGGCTAACCCGGGACACTCTTGTATTTTGTGTCCTCTATTACCAATCGCCTGTTCCTGTACGACAAGGTCCAACATTCATCCTTCCACATATTTTACAACATGGACTAGACAACCCCACTTGATCTGAGTCATTCCTATTCTAACCTTGTAATATCGAGGACTGTAACTCCTGCCTCGGCCTTACCTGAGTATTATAATTGTACATGATCTATCGCGAACCTCTATTATGCTGATCATGTACCCGAAATCCTTCCTCATTCTGTCCTCCCCAATAATAACCAACCTCCTCACGCCTCTTAACCCTTTTCCTTTTCTTCATATGAGTTAAGCCTTCCAAACATCAACTATCTCTGGTCAACGATCTCTCTAGGCTATGAACTCCCTGACCCTTCTAGGGGTCCACTACTATCAGTCATATGAAGGTCGTATCGTGCCTGAGACGTAATTAATTAGGTCAATACATGAACCGCCATCCTAGCATATTCATCCGATGGTGTTGGAGGTATCTCATATGGTATATCTGATGGTATATGGATCTCTCTCAGTGCCCTTGATCAAATCTGGGTCAAACTTTTGATGGGGAGGTAACCCGCTCATATCCTCTAACGGGTCAGTCTCGATAGAATGTGTATTTCTTGAAGAGAACATTGCTGAAATTGTAATATGACTAGGTTAAGAGTAGAATACTTACAGCTCGGCTGTAGTGCACAAACTATAACACGAAAGAAGGAAACCATCCTAAATACCCTATAACCTTCTGTTTATAAGTGTGGCGCGTAACACACCCATAAGCAAGACTCTAGTAGACATGGCTTGTATACATCCCTAGGATATACTTGAAAGTTTGTCACACCCTGACCTTGAGAGTTGTGGCTGGCATAGGTGTCCTAAGGCCCAAGGGTACCAATCCTAATACATGTAGCATGCTCAATAATATATGGGCTGACATAGCCTCTGATGAATGATTACAGATCATGACACAATTACATGCATGTAGAAAAGGCCCAACATTGACTTATATATACTCCAAGGCTGACAAGAACAATATGAATACAACAAGTCTACCGAAGAGACCGACAAGGCCACACAAGATCAATATACATAACACGACTGTCTACAAGCCTCTAGGAAGTATATTGATAATATCTGATCAGGATAGGGCCCTGCCATACCCATCTATATATGTATATATATGTAACTATTATACATATAGGCTCATAAGACAACTCCGAAAGAAAGGAGCATGCCAAACTTCTGCCGAGTCGAGCCACCTACTGTGAGGGATCGTCTATATCTCTATCTGCACCTGTGGGCATGAAACGCAGTGCCCCAGAAGGGACATCAGTACAAATAATGTACTGAATATGTAAGGCTGATCTATAAACAAGTACAACACTGTAAATGAAGCATAAGATAAAAATGTAACTATCATGTAAATGTGAGATAGAGCAATAGAAAGACAACCTGTACTCGGAGTGCCTCTGTAGGCCAGAATGTTCATAATGAGATATAAACGCATATATAATGCCATAGGCCTCTATGGAAGTATTGTCAATATCATATCTGTATAAACTACGCCAGTGGCGCCATAGGCCTCTATGGAAAACCTCATCAATATCATATATGTATAGTCACATATATAACACCATAGGCCTCTAATGGAAATATAGATATATAATACATGCATATAATCACCTCTTAAGAAATATAGAATACTCTTTTGAACTCATCGGAGTGATGTAAGGTCGTTACACCTCCGACTCCCTTATGAGGTTACATATTACCTTTCCTTCTTATGTGAATCAATAAGAACAATATGACGTACAATCGACTTCACTTTCATGAATATTAACATAGAACCTTTCTATATCAAAGTAAGTATGACTCAATAAGATGTGGATAGTAAACTCAACCAAGAGCAATTAAGAACCACAACTATGCGACGGAGATAAATCACAAAGCCTTCTTGGCGATTAAGAGCGGAATATATATTGGATAGCAACTGGCTAGTGTCGTCTTTATGTCGATCATGCAAAAAGAGAGAAAGGTAAGCCTTACATACCTTATTAGCAGGGCAACATAACTCCTATGATTACTCACTCATCGTATAAGCATCAAACTAAATAATTCATACAATCAGTATTATTATCCAATCAACAGTTTCATAATTTCATCATTGCGACATTTCATCAAACACTTAGCGTGTGTAATATTCTTATCTTGTTTTCATGTTAACCAAGATAACATTATTCTCCCATCATTAGCCACACAATTCCCAGGTTACAACAATAATATTTTCATAAGATCTTAATACAAATTGTTTTCAAGAACTCAACTATATCAATTTGTCAATCAATAAAACAACATCATATCCAACTATGGGGTTTTGATATAAGTAAGGAGGGGTGTGTGAGAATGAGTGGATTGGTGTTTGGGTGTAATCGGGTCAACTCGAAAATAGGACTCAAAGTGGGGTTCTCGGGTGGGGTATTTCTACCGGGCAGTGTGGTGTTGCGGGGCAGTTTCAGGTCATTTAGGGTAGAGTCGGACTTAGGTATTTTATGGGGGTGTTCCGGGTGTGTTGAGGGTTGTCTTGATGATTGGGGTTTGGTGATTTGATAGTGGAAAGGTGGCGGAACTTGGCTGAAATAGTGAGGTCTCGGTAAGGGTTGTCTTATGGACTTTTTGTGGTTGTCGGGTTTGGACGGGAAGTTGTGGGTGGTTTTGGTCAGTGACCTTTAGTAGGGATGTTTGGGATGTATTGTGGGATGTGGTGGTGGGAATAATGAAGTGGTTTGGTCAAGGAATGAACACTGGATGCTAGGTGCAAACCTGAGTATAAACCAAGTATAGGACGATCGATATAACAAGGATAGAGACACGAGGGTTTTAATGCTCGAGTCGACATCAAGTTAAAGTTGGCCAATTGGACAAGGTCTTGACCGAGGTTTCTAAGTACAAGATCGTGAACAAGACAAGTGAGGGTGGTCGGTAACCTTATGATAAACCATAGTCTTGGGTTCGGTTGGATCACACAGGTTCCAATGTCCACTTGCACCAAGGGGTTTCTTAATCTTGGGCATAGCTAGTTCACACAAGTCCTAACCAAACTTACACTGAAGGGACCTTAGCTTAGGTTTAACTAGGTCACACAAGTCGTAGCTTCAACTTACACTAAGGGGTTGGTTCACACAAGAACCGAAGGCCCACACAAGGACCAACTAAGGTAGACAACACACAAGTTGAATAACTTAGCAATTGGGTAAAACTCAAGTTTTTCTATTCATCAACTTCTCCATTTACAATATCCTAAGGGTCCTATTTATGTAATACATGTACCTTTCTAGAAGACAAATTAAAGAGACAAAAACTACTTGAACCTCTCGGCCAAGTATGGACAAGTGGGAAGGGTCTCGGCTTGCTTCGGAATCAAGGAAGTTCTCGGCCGCAACTCCATCAATGGGAAAGATTTCGGTTTTATGTGGGGATAAGGATGAACCCAATCTCTTTCACACCCCTTTGTAGTTCCCATGTAGAAGAATGCATGAACTTGGCTCCTAAAAAATCTCATCTTCTTGGAATATGTTTGGAAGCTTCCATTCCTTGCATATGTCCTTGGCCGAATATTGATGGAAGATCATCTCGACCACCCCTTCATATTCTTGGTGTCTTCCATGTAGCAAAATACATGAATTGCCTTCTTTGAAGCCTCATCTTCTAGATCATTCTTGTTCCTTTGTCACATTGCTATCTTACTCTCGGCCTAGTCACCTTCTTGGAAGGCTTTTCGGCCTAGTCACCTTATTACATGTCCTAGTCATCCCTTTCTACTACATGGCTTATTAATGATGTCCTAGTAAGAACTAAAAGCTAAGCTAAGGATTAAAGACAAGCTAAAAAGAAACAATATGGTCTTCGGCCAAGATCTACATACAAAGCCGAAATAAAATGTCTTCTTAAACCTTTACGTGATGTTCTCAACTCCACTCTATAAACCCTGCAATTTTAGGCAACTAACCGTGGATTGATGGTTCATTGTTGGCATCTTCGGAAACTCACTTATCAACTCAAGTTGAGAGTTCAAGTCTGTGGTCTTTCTTGCATCAATCTCACATTCTTTAAAGGAATTTATCCTCAAACTCCTGTTGTTTATATGGATTGATAAGTCTCTACCATGATACAGTGAACTTCCACATTGACTTGGGAGTTCCTCAGTGTAGGAAGGATCCACATACAAGCAAAAAGGTTTCGATTCTAAGTAAACGTCCTTGCTGTAAGTAGGATAACCAAGTCGTGTACCATCTAATTTATCGTTAGAGAAAACATTGGCTCCTTCATCTTGAATTAAGATGATATCACCTTCAACTTCACATAATACTTTCATGTTCAGGATATGAGCAGAAAAAGGGCTACAATCTTGAATGAAAGGTTGACAAAAGAAGTAAAGCCACAAAAGTTTTTTATCACACTTAATATAGTACGCTCGGTCCAACTCCGAATAGTCTTTACTTTGGGTGGATTAACTTGAATGTCCTCAGATGATGTTAAGTATCCCAATGATGGCTGAAGTACCTCATGTAAGGAAGAGCTTGGAGCGTCACACGATCCAAATGGCGTTACAAGAAATTCATTCAAACCGTACTCGATCTTGAAGGCTAATATTTTACAAGGACTATCCGCCCTTGGCATTCGACTGTCCCTCAAATTCAATGATCCAAATACCAACCAAGTCAAACCAAGGCTAGCTAAATGTTGCCAATGGACCAAAGGTTGCACCATATAAAATTCCTCATCGTAAGTGTGATACTTGAGTCACGCACTGCCCAATGTTATACTAGAGAAGGCAATGGATGCTTGTTCTTGGGTTAGGCTGGTATCTACATCAACTCCTCTTTCCTTATGTTCCGCTTCAAGTGGTAACTCAATATTTGGAACATGTATATCAAAGGCACTATAACTTCAGACGACACGATGATAGGAAAGAGCCAAACCATATACGCATCGTATCACACTTGTATTCTTGAACCAACTTCGGATAGTTCCCACTCTGGATGGATTAATATGAAGGCTCCCGGATAATACCTTGTATCCTTGGATCAAACATTCCTTGTGCATGAGACTTACGGAAGAGCTTGGAACGTTGCACAACCCAAATGGCATTATAAGCCATTCATAACAACCATACTTGACTTCGAACATCACCTTCCTTTCATCTCCTTCTAGGATCTTCATTTGTTAGGAGCCGTTTCTCAAATCCATTTCGGAAGATAATTTAGCTCTACCTGATTTATAAAACAAATCTCTTAATCCCAGCTTAGGAAGGTTGCACCCCATTATGGTGTTGTCGACAGCTGGGATATTAATATATATATGCCAAGTCACCTTTTCTTTTGGCCCCAACAAGTCGGGTATTATAGACGGACCGAAGTTCTTTTGGACAAGGCCCTCATTTGGTGTCTCTTGTACTCCCTTAGCCCTTTCCGGATTGTGTCCATAGGCTTGAGTATTGGGTAATGAACTTCTTGGAAATAATCCAAGAGAGTGTTCACTACTTTCTATCGGTGATGGTCTGGTTGTAAGTTCATCCATACATACATCTTCCAAGGGTTCCCTTAAGCCAACATCTATAGCACTCCCATTCATAAACTCTTTCTCTATCTTTCGTGCCTCAATCAAGAGGATCTCGGATTTCTCCTTGCATTTTTTGCACTTTGGATCTATATTTCTATCACCTAACGGGGTGATAATGGTATTAATTGGATCTTCTTATTATCGTTTTGAAAAGAATAAATATTATTCTCTTCATCATGTTGCACCTTCTGATCCAATTTCCACAGTCGTCCCAATAAAATATGACACGTATCCATAAGGAGGATGTCACACCATATTTTATCTTTATACGTTGCAATCCGAAAGCTAACAAGAGTTTGTTGTACTAATCTTAGACCTTCGTCTTGGTTCACCCATTGGAGATCATATGGCTTCGGATGATTGCGGGTGGGTAGTTTTAACTTGTCCACCATTTCCACAAAGGCCAAGTTGACACCACTTCTTCCTTCAATAATCACATTGCACACTTTATCATTTACTTTGTAATGCATGTGAAATAGTTTCTCCCCTTGTGTCTCCTCATGTACTTCAAGTGGAACACTCCACACATGTGGAGTACTAAATTTTCACACTCTTTTGCCAGAGTAACATGTTCTTCCAAGAACTCCTCAATTACGAATTTCTCCATAAAAAAGGTATCCCTACATTCGTGACTATACAATGGATTATTAAAGGTGGCATTGTCCTCTTCTTCAACATCATATAATGGATTAGCAAAAGAGGTACTTCCATTCTCATGCCTTGGGCTGATTTGTACAACCCCAGATTCGGCATTATACATCATGGCATGCTCCGCAAGTTCCTTTCTCAAGGAGTGCGCACGTTCCGCAAGAATGTCACTTATGATCCTCCTTAATATTTCTTTTTGTGTGATCTATAGAGTCAAATATTGGGATGGGATGGCCTCACTCTGATACCAATCTGATAAAAGTAAGGAGGGATATGTGAGGGTGAGTGGATCAGAGTTTGGTTGTAATCGGGTCGACCCGAAAATGGGACTCAAAGTGGGGTTCTCGGGTGGGGTATTTCTGTCGGGCAGTGTGGTGTTATGGGGCGGTATAGGGTAGTTTAGAGAAGAGTCGGACTTAGGTGTTTTATAGGGTGTTACGTGTGTGTTGAGGGTTGTCTTGATGATCGGGGTTTGGTGGTTTGATAGTAGAAAGGCGGTGGAAGTTGGCTAAAACAATGAGGTCTTGGTAAGGGTTGTCTTATGGACTGTTTGTAGTTGTCGGGTTTGGACGGGAAGTTGTTGGTGGTTTAGGTCAGTGACCTTTAGCGGGGATGTTTGTGACGTATTGTGGGATGTGGTGGTGGGAAGAATGAAGTGGTTTGGTCAAGGAATGAACACGGGATGCTAGGTGTAAACCCGAGTACAAACCAAGTATAGGACGGTCGATATAACAAGGATAGAGACACGAGGGTTTTAATTCTCGAGTAGACACCAAGTTGAAGTTGGGCAATTAGACAAGTTCTTGACCGAGGTTTCTAAGAAAAAGATCGTGAACAAGCCAAATGTGGGTGGTCAGTAACCTTATGATAGACCCTAGGCTTGGGTTTGGTTGGATCACACAAGTTCCAACGTCCACTTGCACCAAGGAGTTCCTTAAGCTTGGGCTTAGCTAGGTCACACAACTCCTAACCAAACTTATACCGAAGGGACCTTAGCTTGGGTTTAACTAGGTCACACAAGTCGTAGCTTCAACTTACACTAAGGGGTTGGTTCACATAAGAACCGAAGGCCCACACAAGGACCAACTAAGGTAGACAACACACAAGTTGAATAACTTAGCAATTGGGTAAAACTCAAGTTTTTCTATTCATCAACTCCGCCATTTACAATATCCTAAGGGTCCTATTTATAGTAATACATGGACCTTTCTAGAAGACAAATTAAAGAGACAAAAACTATTTGAACCTGTCGGCCAGGTATGGACAAGTGGGAAGGGTCTCGGCTTTCTTGGGAATCAAGGAAGTTCTTGGCCTCAACACCATCAATGGGAAATATTTCAGTTTTACTTGGGGAAATGGATGAACCCAATATCTTTCACACTCTTTTGTGGTTCCCATGTAGAAGAATGCATGAACTTGGCTCCTCAAAAATCTCATCTTCTTGGAATATGTTTGGAAGCTTCCATTCCTTACATATGTCCTTGGCCGAATGTAGATGGAAGAGCATCTCGACTACCCCTTCATATTCTAGGTGTCTTCCATGTAGCCAAATACATGAATTGTTTTCTTGGAAGCCTCATCTTCTAGATCATTCTTGTACCTTTGTCACCTTTCCCTCTTACCCTCAGCCTAGTCACCTTCTTGGAAGGCTTTTCATTCTAGTCACCTTATTACATGGCCTAGTCATCCCTTCCTATTACATGGCTTATTAATGATGTCCTAATGAGAACTAAAAGCTAAGCTAAGAATTAAAGACAAGCTAAAAAGAAACAAGATGGTCTTCGGCCAAGACAAAGTCGAAATAAAATGTTTTCTTAAACCTTCACCTGATGTTCTCAACTCCACTCCATAACCCATGTCATTTTAGGAAACTAGTCATGGATTGATGGTTCATTGTTGGCATCTTCGGCAACTCACTTATCAACTCAAGTTGAGAGTTCAAGTCCGTGGTCTTTCTTGCATTAGGTTTACTTAAACTTTCCATGGATTTCTTTACTACAAGATCACTTAAGCTAGGAGAAGCTTAGAAATAACAAGAATATGCAGAATCATACCTTAATCATCCAAGAGATCCTTCATACAAAAGCTCATTTCAATTCTCTAAGACTTTCGAGTTATTTCCGACGAATTCAGGGAGTTTCCGAGATGATCCAAGCTTTCATGATGGAGAATTCATCTCCAAATCGTGTGGAATAGCTCTTCTATGATGTATATACCTTGGGAGAGGGTTTTAGGCATGTAAGTTTAGTTTGGTGGCAAAAATGAAATGAAAATGAGGAGGGTTCGAGATTGAGCTTTATATAGGGCAGCCCACCGCCTCACATATGCTGCCCCATATGTGGCGCATATGCCCATATGCTGCAGCATATGCCACCGCATATGGTGGCAATGAGGTGGTGAAAAAGTGGCCTTGATCCCTGGTGGCATCCGCGAGGCGGCATGGGTTCCGTGCGGCGAAACGCTTAGCGTATCATCCTATCTTCGTCAAACTTCGTCGAGATATGATTACTTTGATCCCCATGATATATAACTATCCATAAACCTTATTAACATCCATTTATGTCATTCATGACCCTCGGAATAGGGCTCGAGTCATAGGAACTTAAATCAGTTAATCGGGCCCTTAAACGTGCGCGAAATGACGGGTATAACTCGAATCTTTTGGATATGTTTCCCACTTTGGACCAAGGCCTTCCTCATTCCATTGAATGGTCATTATGATATTCTCATGTTACATCGTCTTGACACGATGCACTCAACGTAAGGATTATAAGCATGAAAGACATAACAACACTTTGAAACTTTCATGACTTCTTTGGCTTTCCACTCAACCGTTCCTTAATTATTCCAATGGAACCTTCTTCCTTATCTTAGGTTTCTTAATTTAAGATATATTCGATATGCATATTTACAGGGTGTAACAAGGATCAGATAATAAGGGAACTTAGAAATAACCTTATGCATCAATATTTTGGTCTAGAGTAGACTAAGAGAATATGATACTAGTAAGTGATCCATAGAATAATAGTAAGTTTTGAGGAGATATAGATGATGATTAGAGGTCGTAAGCCAAGTATGGTGGTGTGACAACATCCTGGTTAGGAAGAAGAAATAGCGAATGAAGACGAGTATTAGGATTATAATCAATGTATAACTCCAAAGATTATGTTTTCAATATGAAAAGTGAATTGACGATTTTAGCAGAGCTATTGGAGGTATGATTTGATTTCCTTAGTCAGAGGAACACTAGTGAGTGGGTGACCATTTTAATACATCCAAATGCGTGTTAGAACCCAAGGGTTTAAGTTAACTTTGAAGTAAAGTGATAAGTGGAAGAAGTAATCAACTATGCAGTAAGGAGTAAACTACAGAAGAATATCCTTTGAGAATTATCAAAAGGGGTTTCCCTATGTCACACCCCAACCTTGGGAGGTGCGGCCAACACCGGGAACCCTAAGGCCCGAGTGTACCAATCATGATATATGTAATATATCTTGACAAATCTTGGGCCGACAAGGCCTTTGATGAATGATTATTGATTAACACACAATCACCTGCACATAGAAAATGCCCAACATCTACATTTATATACACCAAGGTTGACAAGGCCGATATAAACACAACGAGTCTACTGAGAAGGCCGAAAAGGCCACACAAGAACTCATTTGAATCAAAGCATGCGTTCATGGATTACAGACAAGTTCATGACAATAATAATGACCTATCATGAATACAATTAATGAATTGTAATAAAGACATGACGTATAATATTACATGTATTAGGGTTATCATGATAATAGAACAAAACCCTAAACTTATGAAGAATTTGTGTTTCATGGAAAAACATAGCATGGGGAAGAACATGGATATTCCCACACGTGGATAGGAGATCTACATACCTTATTTGCTCTAATACTTGTATTAAAAATCTAAACTTTGGAGAGGAAAACCAAAGCTTGAACCTTGAAACCTTGAGATGGGTTTATCTTGAAAACCCTAGGTTAAGAACAATGAATTTTACTTAGAATTGATGAGGATGTTATTAGAATCTCTTAGGAATGCATAATAAATGTTTACCTTGATGTAAGAGAAGGTTGGGAAGAGATAAACTTCATTCTAGGACTTGAGAGTATGAAAACTGACTTTTGGAACTAAGTTACATATTTATTCTTTCAGTCTGTCGGGACTTTTACGACTGTAATAGATGGACCATCAAATTTTCTACGGTCTAAGCATGGACCGTATAATATGTACGATCCATATAATCGGACCATCACGTAAATGAAAATTTCCAATGACTTTCCTAAGTTGGAGAGAATGTTACGGCAAAAAATGACAGGACGTATAATCTTATATGTTCGGTAAAAATTATTGCTCATCGTCAATTTCAAGAACAGAATATAAGGTTCACTTTGACGGTCTGTAAAGTTTTTATAGTCCGTCCTTCTTGAGAATAATTTTAAGATTACAAAACTGAAACTAATTTTTCAACCTTAATACCCGCCTGGATTTTCTACACTCCTTGTCATGAACAAGGCTTAGTTTAGAGGTATGAGGTGTTACACCCTGACTGCCTCTATCTTCTTCGGATCAACCATAATCCCATCCTTAGACACCATGTGTCTGAAAAATGCTACTGAGAACCACTCTCAAATGCATACAACTTCTTCTCTTTCAGCAAACCAAGAACCACTCTCAAATGCCGCTCGTGGTCTTCCTTACTTTTCGAATAGACAAGAATATCATCAATAAACACGATCACAAAAGAATCCAAGTAATGCTTAAATTTCCCATTCATCAAGTCCATATATGTTGGAGGGGAATTTATAAACCCAAAGGACATTAGTAAGATCATACCAAGTCCTGAAAGTCATCTTGGGAACATCCTTGGCCCAAATCGTCAACTGGTGATACTCGGACTTCAAATCAATATTCGTAAACACAGAAGCACCCTGAAGCTGGCTGAATAGGTCATTAATACGAAGGATCGGATACTTGTTCCTGATGGTGACCTTGTTCAACTGTCTATAGTCAATGCACATATTCATGGTACCATCCTTCTTCTTCACGAACAATACATGAGCACCCCAATGAGACACACTAGGTCGAATAAAACCCTTACTCAATAAATCTTGAAGTTGTTCCTCTAACTCTCTCAATTATACCAGAGCTATACGGTATGAATGAATAGAAATAGGTTGAGTACCTAGCTCTAGATCAATGCATAAGTCAATATCTCTATTTCTCAGACTGGTATACCCGAAAAATTTGTCAGAAAGACCTCGACGAACTCACTCACTACTGGAACTGACTTAAGGAAAGGAGTCTCCACACTCGTATCCCGAATATGAACTAGGTACACCAGACTGGAACTGAGCTAGGTACGCCTTGTGTTGTCATTGGCATTCATACACTTATGTCTAGGCAGTTTTGCTCTCACGGACTCCACCATCCTAGAATGCTCTACCACTGTCTCAAAATAAGTCCTAGAGGCCACCAACTGTAAGGTAGCCAACTGAAGGGGAATACTCAACCCTCTCACAAAATATCTGACTCTCTCTGCGTCTGTAGGTAGCAACAATATTGCATAGCTCGACAAGGCATGGAAGCGAGTCTCGTAATCAGCAACTAATGAACCCCTCTACTCCATCTTGGATAACTCATCACGCTTGCTCACATGCAAGCTCAGGGGAACATACTTCTCTAGAAAGATCTAATGCCTGGTCTATGATAGTGGAGGCGACCCCGCTGGTCGACGATCAACATAAGCCCTCCACTATAGCTTTGCAACCCCCATAAGCTGAAGAGCAACAAAACAAACTCCGTGTGACTCAACGATACCCAATATACAGAGCCTCTCATGGCTACTCACAATAAACTCATAGGAATTATCCTCCAACTGAACATAGAATATGAGAGGCTTCATGTTAGAGAAATGCTCCCGTATCTTCCGCTCATCGCAGGTTATAGAAATCCCTATAATCGGTCGGGGACCAAACACTAGTGCCTAGAGTACGAAACTATGGAGTCTGTCCCTCGGGTATGTGACCCACTTGGAGTAGTAGGAAGAATGCCCGCCTGGGCAAAAACATTAAGCACACTTAATAATCTGACCAAAGTGTCCTGAATAACCAAAGTAGTTATAAATCCGGGTTGATCCTGGGCTGGCCCCATCTCCTCATCATACTACTCAACCTGAGGCTCAATATCCAGCTTAGGGGACACTAATCTAGAATGAGCTTGACCGACTCCTTATTCTCCTCCCCGTGCAGCTCTCAAGCTCTATTCCAGTTTATCATGACCTGTTTTAGGAATCGTGGTGGCACCTACACTTTTCTCACCGGTAGGCGAACCACTTCCCAATTAACCAACATAATTATAAATAAGAATGTGGAATTAACACAATACATAATAAAACTGTTTAATCATAATATAAATGCTGAAATAAGTCTGATAATTATCAATACAACCCCCAAAATCTGATCAATGATACAAGAGCACTAAATCTTAATACAAGAGTAAAATATAATAGCATCATAGTCAGAAAGTCTAGAAATGTCTCCTGTATAAATAAAAGACAAGAGTAGAGATAGGAGCATCTAGGGGATGCTGAAGAGAAGCACCCTCACCCCGAACACTAGAAGTCCGCATTCTCAGACTCAGCCACGAAGTTCTGAACTAGTGGAAGGCGTTGTAACTGCATAAAAAAAGAATGCAGCAAGTATAGCATGAGTACACAACATAACCCCGTAGGCATCATAGGCTGACAACTATGGAAGATACGTGAAAGAAATAAATATCAAGTTAACTCTCAAGTAATCATGTACTAACAGTTCAATAATCGTATAAGTTACCTTGTTCACATAAGAGTTTATTGAATCATATAAATCACCTTTTTCCAAATAAAAGTTCACGAATCATATAAGTCACCTCATTTACAAAGGAGTTCAATAACCAATAATCCAAATATCAACAGACTAATTAACAAGACCATTTATCAAGAAGTTATCCAATTTTCATTAACCATTCCAACCACTTTACCAATCAACATGTAATCAATATAATAATGTATGCATGATATGAATGCAATACATATGCCATGTACCTTTCATTTCAAGTATATAGGCATTCAAATTTTATAGGACCCGTGTTGTCCATAAACTCATCCAGAATTTCTCAACGGATCCCAGCCTTGGCTATAGTATCATCAATAATCATTTCCATCAAACCAAGGCCCCTTTGGAGTCATATCAATCATCTCAATATCAACAATGGCGATAAGCCAACATAATGATGACACGCCCAAACAAGAGAAGTCGGAATCAACTTAAGACTGATTCTCCAAATCACCCATCATCACAATTCAATATTGTTACCCACCCAAGCGTTCATCACAACCTCTAATGTGGGACCCCCAAACAAGCCCAATACCCCTCAACATTTATAACTAATATGCACTTCTATCGAAGTCTACAAAAAAGAAATCGTAGCCTACCTCAAAATCGAGCAGGAGCTACTATAACACCTCATACCTTCAAACTAAGCTTTGTTCATACTTCAGGGGTTTAGGAAACCAAAACTGTGAGTTTAAAGTTGAAAACCAGTTTTAGTTCTGGAGATCAGATTTTATGTTGGATTATACGGACCGTAATTACATGTACTACTATATCTATATCATGTCTCTATTACGGTTTGTAATTTTATTTGTGATACATCATTATGATTGTTATGAATTTGTCCGTAATGCATGAACACGTGTTTTGAATTCCATGAGTTCCTAATCTACAAGTTATGACCATTGTTACTCAATCCATGAAATTATACATGTTTTTCAAGATTTATACAAGTTATATGATATATCTATTTCACATGCTAAATTATGATTTCACACCATGCTTTACAAGTTGCTTTCATGAAATCATGGGCTTACAAGACACTATTTTCAAGTACATGTTTTGGGAGTTGCATAGTTTATCGAGAAGGCTCAGATAGCCTGAAACTACATATGCCACCGTAGGATAAGGGTAGCTCCACTAGAGGATAATACCTTTAGATTATAGATTGAATCCTTTCATGCCATGTTCATAAATCATACCACGGCAAGGTATGGGATTGCTCTACTGGTCGGGCCAGGTACTACACTCAACTTACCCCCGTGGTGTTTCATGTGATCGTTTATGCTACTACTCTCGCCATACATATATACTGATACATAGATATACAGCTATACAAATACAAAACTTTATAGATTTTACACGTGTTTTATACTCATGCCAAATCATGCCCATGCTCATGTTATAGTTTCAGTTTCATTTACTATTATTCTATGTGTTTGCTTATTTCTTCATTTTCTTTACATACAGTATAATTCAAATGTAATAACATCCCTTTTGCATGGTGCCTGCACTTTACAGTGCATGTGTTGAGTTTCAGAGAGATGGATCTTCTCAGTAAGATTATTTGATAGGCTGCCTGCAGAAAGGAAAGTTTCAGTATTAGCTATTTGGTGAGCCCTATCTCATTTGGGGTGTCAGTATAGTTATTTTTATGATTATATTTTATAACAGAGGTATGCTAGGGCCTTTTCCTAGTAAACAATTTTGCAGTCAAACTTAGGTTCAGAGGTTCATAGACTGGTTTAGTATGTCATGTCAACATTGATTTTAAGACTTATTATATTTTTAGATTATTTCTGTTATAATTATTTCAGATTATAAATTCAATAATTTGAATTATATGTTTTTAAATTATTACTATAGCATGTTTTGAGGCCCATGATAATCAGCAAGCCATGTGGTTTGCTCGGCTACATGCAGTCAGGCACCGAGTGTCATGTTTTATCCAGGCTATCGTTCGGGGCATTACAAAGCTTGGTATTAGAGCACTAGGTTCAAGTGTCTTAGGGATTCTATGAAACCATTTCTAGTAGGGTCACTTTTATGTGTGTGAGGGCCCCACACATGTAAATAATTGACCACCAAGACATCTAATATTGTCTCACTTCTTTCATACTCTAGATCATGTAGTTAGAGCTATACCTTTAGGAAATCCTTCTAACTCACGCATATTACATATTTCAAAAAATACTTGCAAAAGGAAAATCAACTACACGCAATAGGGCTGCTACTAATGCTGCTCGTAAGGAAGACGCTCAGGGAGCTAATTCGAGGAAAGCATCCCCACCTGGTACCACAGGGCCTTTGGAGATCCCAATTTCGTCGCCCAGTTCCATCGACTTGGATGTTAGAGGATCTATTCACATGCTCACCCAGCTTGTGGCTTCTCAAGCCTAACAGCAAAGAACGATTCCAAGTAAGGGAACTAAATGAGAGTCACTCAGTTTCAGGAAGTTTCTTCGTATAGACCCTCTGGTGTTCACAAGGTAAAGCAAGATAGAGGATCCGCAGAATTTTATTAATGGGCTTAGAAAATCTTTTGTGTTATGCATGTTACTGAGATAGAGGTAGTAGAGTTGGGAGCTTATCAGTTGCAGGATATTGCTAATATCTGGTATGAGTCATGGGAGAAGTCCCGATGGGACGATGCATCCCCTGTAACTTGGGATGAATTTTTAGATGCTTTTATTGAACATTTTTTGCCAATAGAGGTCAGGAAGGCAAATGTTGTAGAGTTTGAGAAGCTCATGCAGAAAGGTAGGAGTGTTCAGGAATATTATCTTCACATTGTTTCTATGGTAAAATATGCTCCACATATGGTTCACGACATGAGGGGTAGATTTAGTTATTTCGTGTATGGTCCTGATCCCTATTTGTATGATGCAGCTAATATTACAACTCAGAATAAGAAGATGACTATTACAAAGATGGTTGCCTTTGTACAGGGTAATGAGAGTAGGTTGAAGGAAGAGAAAGCTTTGCAGAAAGTGAAGGACGTGAAATTTAATAAGAGAGCCAAGTTTTAGGTCACTTCAGTCACAGGAGAGGTGGAGGCAGACAATACTTCAAGAACAAATCATCTGGACTTGCTCCATCTTCAGCCAGTGCCCTAGTCCTTAAGTTCAGGAAAGATCACAAAAAATAAAACTTCAAAGCATCAAGTTTTCGGCCACAAGCCAGCTTTGTCAAGGTACTTTCAGTAATCTAGTTTGTGTTAAGTGTGGTAGGATACACCTAGGGGAGTGTCACATGGGTATGGACATTTGTAATGGTTGTGGTCAGCATGGTCATTTTATGAGGGACTGTCCATTAGTGAGGCAGGGTGCAAGAGGTATTGTGGCTCAGTCCGCAAATTGTACAATTCCTCAAAATTCTCAATCCCAATCAGGGCGTGGTCCAGCTAAGTCTGATAATACAGGTGGAGGTCCAAACTGCTTGTATGCACTATCAAGTTGTGAGGATACTGAGGCCCTTACATACGTGGTCACAGGTATACTCACCATTTTCACTTTTAACATTTATGCCATTATGGATCTTGGATCCACTCTATCATATGTAACCCCTTTTGTTTCTAAAAAATTGGGATAGAACCAGAAGAGTTGTATGAACCCTTTGAAGTATCCACTCTAGTTGGCAGTCAGTTATAGCCAAGCTGGTATATAGGGGTTATCGAGTTAAATTCTATCACTGCATTACCATAGCAGATCTAATAGAGTTAGAAATGGTAGACTTCGATGTAATCAGGGGTATGGATTAGTTGTCTTCATGTTATGACGTAGTAGGTTGTAGAACCAAAATTGTCAGTTTTAAATTTTCTGGTGAACCAATCATAGAATGGAAGAGTGATGCAGTATCCCCCATATGGAGGTTTATTTCCTATCTTAAAGCTAGAAAGATGGTATCCAAGGGGTATATTTACCATCTAGTTCGAGTTAGGGATGCAAATACCCAAACACCAACTTTTTAGTCAGTAGCCGTTGTCTATAAGTTTTCAGAAGTTTTTCTAGAAGATCTTCTCAGAGTTCCTCCCGATAGGGAGATTGAGTTCAGAATTAATCTACTTCACGACACTAAGTCAATATCTATTTCGCCATACATAATGGATCCAGCAGAGTTAAGAAAACTAAAAGACAAAGATCTCCTTGATAAGGGATTAATTAGACCAAGTGTCTCACCATGGGGTGCGCCAGCCTTGTTTGTTCGAAAGATGATGGATCTTTGTGTATGTGTATTTACTATCGATAGCTGAACAAAATCACCATTAAGAACAAGTATCCTCTTCCCAGAATTGATGATTTATCCGATCAACTTCAGGGTGCTCAGTGTTATTCCAAGTTTGACCTTAGGTCAGGGTACTATCCGCTTAAGGTTAAGCAAGTTGATATTCTGAAAACTGCTTACAGAACTCGTTATGGTCATTTATAATTTTGTGTTTTGTCATTCGGATTGACAAATGCACCAGTTGCTTTCATGGATCTTATGAATAGGGTCTTCAAGCCTTATCTCGATTTTTTTTCATTGGCTTCATTGATGATATTCCAGTCTATTTCCGTAGTGAGGCCCATCATGCAGAATATCTCAGAATAGTATTTCGGACACTTTAGGACCGCGAGCTCTATGCAAAATTTTCTAAGTGTGAATTTTGGCTAAATTCAGTGGCATTCTTAGGGCATGTAATTTTAGCCAAATGCGACCAAGTTGATTTCCAGAAAATAGACGTTGTTAAGAATTGGCCTATACACACATCTGCTTCAGATATATAGAGTTTCTTGGGTCTGGAAAGCTATTACAGACGATTCATAAAAGATTTTTCTTCCATCTCTGCTCCATTGACCAGATTGACTCAGAAGATAGTCAAATTCCAGTGGTTAGATGCCTATGAGCGTAGTTTTGAAGAATTGAAAACGAGACTGACTTCGTCTCCAGTGTTAACATTACTACAGGGGCCGAGGGGTTTGTAGTATATTATGATGCATCAAGCATTGGTCTTGAGTTTGTTTTAATGCAGCATGGAAAGATTATAACTTATGCATCCAGACATCTTAATCCTCATGAAAAGAATTATCCGACTCATGACTTAGAGTTGGCAGCCGTGATTTTTGCACTCAACACATGGCGTCACTATTTGTATGGAGTTCATATTGACATTTTCACAGATCACAAGATCCTTTAGTATATTTTCAAGCAGTGGGAGTCGAATCTTAGACAAAGGATATAGCTCAAATTGATAAAGGATTATGATGTAGATGTTCTCTACCACCCAGGGAAAGCAAACGTAGTAGCTGATGCTCTTAGTTGGTGATCCATAGGAAGTTTAGCTTATTTTGAAAAATATAAGAGAACCATGATGAAGGAGATTCATCGACTATCTAGTCTAGGATTTTGACTCATGGACTCCGAAGATGGTGTTGTTGTTGTTCAGAACAAGTCTGGATCCTCCTTAGTTGTCGAGGTGAAGGAGAAGAAGTTTAGTGATCCCTACTTGTTGCAGCTGAGAGAGGGGATTCATAAGCATAAGACTATGTCTTTCGAACAAGGGGGAGATGACGGTACTTTGAGATACCTAGGCAGGTTATGTGTTCCAGATTTGGACATGCTCAAAGAGCGAATCATGACAGAAGCGCATAATTCTAGGTATTCTATTACCCAAGTTCTACGAAGATGTATCATTATCTTAAGGATATTTATTGATGGAATGATATAAAGAGGAATGTGGCATATTTTGTAGCCAAGTGTTCAAATTGTCAGCATGTGAAAGACAAACACCATAGGCCTGGTGGGTTAGCTCAGAATATTGATATTCTTATTTGGAAATGGGAGATAATAAACATGGACTTCATAATATGTTTACCTCGCTCAGCCCGAAGGCATGATTCTATTTGGGTGATTGTGGATCGACTCACTAAATCAGCCTACTTCTTGCCAGTCAAGACCACATAATCAACAAAGGATTATGCTAAGTTGTATATCTGAGAAATTATCAGACTTCATGGGACCCAGTGTCCATTATTTCAAAAAATAGTGATTAGTTCATAGCATACTTTTAGAAGTCTTTCCAAAATGGGTTGGGTACCAAGGTAAATATCAGCACAACTTTTCATCCTCAGAAAAATGTCTAGGTAGAACGTACTATTCAGACTCTGGAGGATATGTTGAGGGCATGCGTTCTCAATTTTAAAGGTAATTGGGATGATCATTTGCCTTTCATTGAGTTTTCTTATAATAACAGTTACCATGCCATTATCCAAATGGCACCATTCGAAGCTCTATATGGGCGAAGGTCTAGATCACTAATTGGTTGATTCGAAGTTAGTGAAGTAGAATTGTTAGGACCAAACTTGGTCCATCAGGATATGGAGAAAGTCAAGTTGATTCAGGAGCATTTGAAAATAGCTCAGCATCGCCAAACGTCCTATTTATACGTGAGGCATAGAGACTTAGAGTTACAAGTTGATGATTGGGTATTTCTGAAAGATTCATCTATGAAAGGTGTCATAAGGTTTGGAAAGAAAGGAAAGCTCAATCCCAGATATATCGAACCATATAGGATTTTGAGGAAAGTTGGATAAGTGGCGTATGAACTTGAATTGCCACAAGACTTAGTTGATGTGCATCCAGTTTTTCATGTGTCCATGTTGAGGAAGTGTGTGGGAGACCCATCATTGGTTGTCCCTACCGATTCCATTACAGTTAAGGATGGTCTGACCTACGAAGAGATCCATTTGGCTATTTTGGATCCTCACATTCGAAAGTTGAGAACTAATGAAGTTGACTCAGTGAAAGTGTTGTGGAGAAGTCAGAATGTTGAGGAAGCTACATGGGAAGCCGAAGAAGAGATGAAGTCTAGATATCCACAGTTATTCGAGGAGCAAGCTGAAAATGCTCAATGTAAATGACTTCAGTATTCATGCCATATCCCTTGCGTATCTATGTCTCATGTTTCCCGGTCACGTATTCAGTACTCATGTTCCATGTCACCATGTTCATATTTTCATGTAATCATGTCAGTTCAGTCACCATGTTTTATGTCATGTTTTTACACGTTCATGTACTCATGTCACGTCTAGTCTTATTATTACCCATGATGTATCATTTGTGAATGAATGATCCTAAGGAGGAGATAATGTAACACATTATACCTTCAAACTAAGTCTTGTTCATACATCAAGGGTTTAAGAAACCAAAATGGGGAGTTTAAAGTAGAAAAACCAGTTTCAGTTCTACAGATCAGATTTTACGCCTAGATTATACGGATCATAACATATATTACAGACCGTAGATTTGTACCGTCAATTTGTTTTGAGATTGACGGAACCCCTGTAATTTTTACAGACCGTAAAATATTATACGGTCCGTCCTTTTCAACCGTCAAAATCCCGTAGCTTTTACAAAACACTGGAAAAAATTGGAAATTTCAAAACGATCCAATTATACGGACCGTATAATATTCTACGGTCCAGACCCAGACCGTAGAAAATTTAATGGTCCGTCGATTTCAACCATAAAAGTCCCAACTGACTGATCAGTATAAATATGCAAACTTAGTTCTAAAATTAGTTTTTCATATTCTCAAGCCCTAGAACGAAGGTCCTCTCTTTCCAACCTTCTCTTACATCAAGGTAAGCATATTCCAAGTATTTCAAGTGAATTCTAACGTACGTATATGAATTCTAAGTAGAAATTCATTGTTCTTAACCTAGGGCTTTCAAGATAAACCCAATCCAAGGTTTTGGGGTTCAATCTTTGGAGTTCTTCATCGAAGTTTGGATTGTTAAATACAAGTTGAAGCGAATAAGGTATGTAGAGTTTCTATCCACGTGTGGAATATCCATGTTCTACCCCACGCCTTTTCCTTGAAATCATGAAAATTTCATAACTTAGGGTTTTAACCCATTATCAAACCTTAATTACAACAACAACCACATACCCAGTGAAGCCCCACAATGTGGGGTCTAGGGAGGGTAGAGTGTACTCATACCTTACATCTATCTTGGTAAGTAGAGGGGCTATTTTTGAAAGCCCTCGGCTCAAGATAAAGCGTAGGGACAAGCAAAGAAATAGAAATGGTTAGACCCGGATAAGAAATTTAAAGCAGTATGAAAATGATGGTAACAAAAGTGAATAAAACATGATAAAGCATTCTGAAAAAGAAGCAGTAACTAACGCATGTAAATAAGATACACCAAGTACATGAAAGAACATAGAGTAGCAGGAATAAAATGACAGGGGACTATAAAACAATGTTGCGCCTACTAGTATGATAGGATAAGCAGTGCTACAATAATAACACTACAATTATCAGTATATAAGTGTAAGCAGGACTACACTCAACTACCTACTACCCTTCTACCCTAATCCGTGTCCTCCACAACCCTTATCTAAGGTCAAGTCATTATAAGTTGCACCTACGTCATATCCCGTCTAATTACCTTTCCCAAATACTTCTTCGGCCTACCTCTACCCCTCATGAACATGTCCATATCCAACCTCTCATACCTCCACACTGGGGAATTTATGTATCTCCTTTACAAATGCCCGAACCATCTCAACCTCACTTCTTGCATCTTATCCTCCACCAAGGACACTCCCACTCTATCTCGGATATCATCATTTCTAATCCTATCCCTCCTTGTATGCACATATATCTATCTAAGCATCATTATCTTTATAACTTTCATCTTTTGGATGTGCGAAGTCTTAACTGGACAACACTCCACCCCATACAACATAGTCAGTCTAACCACCAATCTATAGAACTTGCCTTTAAGTTTTGGTGGCACCTTTTTATCACACAAGACTCTAGATGCGAGCCTCCATTTCATCCACCCTGCACCAATACGACGTGTGATATCATCATAAATCTCTCCATTCCTTTGGATAATAGACCCGAGATACTTGAAGCTTCCTTTCTTTGGAATGACCTGAGTACCAAACCTCACCTCCATGCCTGTCTCATGGTCTCTCTCATTACTGAACTTGCACTCCAAGTATTTTGTCTTGGTCCTACTTAGCCTGAACCCTTTAGACTCCGGAGTTTGTCTCTAAACCTCCAACTTAGCGTTCACTCTGTGGCAAGTCTCATCAATCAGGACTATGCCATCTGCGAATAACATACACCATGGCACCTCCCCTTGAATTTGTCATGTCAGTCCATCCATCACCAAGGCAAATAAGAATGGGCTAAGAGTTGATCCCTGGTACAGCCCCATCATCACCGAAAAGTGCTCTGAGTCTCTTCCTAATTACATGTAATACATATATATATATATATATATTATTATTATTTTATTCATGATACGTCATTATAATTTTCATGAACCTGTCCATAATCCATGAACACATGTTTTGAATTCCATGAGATCCTAATCTATAAGTTATGACCATTGTTACTCAGACCATGAAATTATACATGATTTTCATGATTTATACAAGTTATATGATATATCTATTTCACATGATAAATTATGATTTCAAATCATGCTTTACAAGTTGCTTTCATGAAACCATGGGCTTACAAGCCACTATTATTAAGTACATATTTTGGGACTTGCATAGTTTACCAAGAAAGCTCAGATAGCCTGAACCTACGTATGCCAGCGTAGGATAAGGGTCGCTCCGCCAAAGGACGATACCTTCAGATTGCAGATTGGATCCTTTCATGCCATGTCCATGTCTCATACTCCGGCAAGGTATGGGATTGCTCTGCTGGTCAGGCCAGGTACTAAACTCCACGTACCCCCATGGTGTTTCATGTTGTCAGTTATGCTACTGCTCCCCCCACAGATATACAGATACATAACTTTACAAATTTTACACATATTTTATACTCATGCCAGATCATGTTCATGCTCATGTTACAGTTTCAGTTTCATGTCCTAGTATTTCACGTACCTGCTTATTTCTTCAGTTTCTTTACATACAGTACAATACAAATTTACTAACGTCCCTTTTGAATGGGGCATGCACTTGACGGTGTAGATGCTAAGTTTCAGGAAGACAGATCTGCTCAGTAAGATTGCTTTAGTATCAGCTATTTGGTAAGCCTCATCTCATTCAGGGTATCGGTCTAGTTTCTTTTATGATTATGTTTTATGATAGAGGTATGCCAGGGCCTTGTCCTGGTAAATAATTTTTTGCAGTCAGACTCAGGTTTAGAGGTTTTCATGAAAAAAAGGTCGTGAACTTAAGTTTCCAACATGAGCCGCGAGGTGATTTGCTATGAGTGCCAAAGATTGTCAACCAACCTATGGTGACATCCTTAATATGGAGTTGAAGACAAGACTTGAAGATTCAAGAAAGAAATATTTTTTCAGCTTTTATGTAGGTCTTGGTCGAGACCACCTTTTAGCTTGTTTTAATTCCTAGCTTAATTACTAGATCTCCTTATAGCTTAATTAATATTCCATGTAATAAGATAAGATGACCAAGCCAAGAACCATCTTGAATGAGAAGCTTCCAACGTTCCCCAATGAGGTAATTCATGAACTAGCTAGTTCATGCACATATCTACATAGATTACACAAAATGGTAGCCTAGAGAACATGAAGAGTTGGGACTTTTCCCTTCCCTCAAATCGGTCGAACTCTCCCCATTTCCCATTCAGCCTAGATGCATGTTTATGTCTATCTTGTTACCTCTTCTAGAAGGTTTATAAATAGTATAAATATGGGATGTAGTTCATGAAAGGAGACATTGAATTTTTATGAAATATATTTGAGTTTTCTCAAACTTTGCTAAGTTATTCATCTTTTGTGTTGTTATCTTAGTTGGTCCCTTTCTGGTCCAAACCTTTGTCCTTTTATGGTCCAACCCTCAATCCTTTTGTGGTCCAACCCTTGGTCCTTTTGTGGTCCAAACCCTAGGTATAAGTCTAGTTAGAACTTTTGTGATCTAACTATACCCAAGCCAAGGTTCTATCCGGTAACTTTGTCACAAACACATTAGATGGTCATCTCAGCCTACATCACCTCACTAGCACCCGAACTTTTCTATCAATTTCGTGTCCAATCATTGTCCAAACTTCCTAATCCCTTTTACCCCAATACACTACAATACTTCCCCAACCTATACCAAAAAGGTCGTTAACCAACTCCTCAAAAAAACCCCGAAAACCCAACCAACTACTCCATCGTCCTCACCGGGTTCAACGTTTGTACCTTACTGTCCCGACCAGTTTCTGCCACCTTACCACTATACAACCACCAACATAACCTACGACGTTTCTAGTTCATCCTCTCTAAACTCCTTATCCCCAAACCACCTAAAGGTACCTGCACACCTCCCACAAATCTAAACTGTCTGGAAACCGTCCTATTCCGCCAACCTCTATTTGACTCCCATATTTATATCCGACCAGCCCCAAACCAACTCCGACCAACCTAACCATACAATCCCCTCCTTATATATATCATTTTGATATCAGAGCAAGGCTTTCCCATCCCACGCCTTGATGCTATGGTAACATAAATGAAGAATTTCGGAGGATCATAAGTGACCTTTTTACGAAACAAATACAAATCTTGAGAAGAGAGTTTGTGGAGCTTTCCGTAATTAATGATGCCGAGTCCGGGGAGGAGGTTACACAAAAAAACCCGAGGCATGAAAGGGAAGATGTCCAAGACAACTCGAGGCACGAAAGAGAATATGACAGAAGTCTACGGTTTGATCTTTCAACTTTTAAAGGAAATATGGACCCAGAAGAGTTTCTTGAATATTTAAGGGCCATTGATAGGCTTTTCGAATACAATCAATATGATGACCACACGTGTTTTAAGGTTAATACATTAAAGTTGAAGGAATTCGCTTCAGTGTAGTATGCAAACCTTAAAACAAGCCAGATGAGTAATGGGAAAACCAAGATTGAATCTTGGGACAAACTAAAGAAACATTTGAAGAAGAAGTTCTTACCAAGGGAGTATGAACAAGACCTATACCTCAAGCTCACCAAACTTCGTCAAGGAGTTCTTAAAGTTGAGGAATACGTTCGAGAGTTTAAGAAAGTAACCATGCTTTGTGACTTGGAAGAAAAAGAGGCTCAAAGGATTGCAAGATTCATTGGAGTCTTGAACGTGACAATTCAAGAGAAAGTCAAAGTTGCAATATACAACACATTTGAAGACGTATGTCACTTATCACTCAAGTTTGAAAAACAACAAAAGAAAGGTACCCCAAATCCTATGTAAAGCCCATTAATGTTAAAGAAAAGGGCAGTACCTTTTTTACTAACCCATTGTATAGCCAAGAAAGTGTAGAGAAAGATAAATGAAAGAAAGTAGAGGTTACAAAGGGGTAGATAGAAGTAGAAAAAGGTTTTTTAAATGTCAATGATTAGGACACTTTGCAAATAAATGTCCTAACCCTCGGGTAATGACTATCGAAGAGTATCACGATTATGGGGATTCCTTTGTTATTGAGGAACCCGAAGTCAAGGAGGTCCTAGAGGAAGATGTTGATCTTGCGGAAGAGAGTGAAAGTTTAGTACTCCGACGTGTGTTGAGTGTTCAACTTGAAGAACATAAGGAGATACAAAGAGAGCAACTATTTTACACTCGATGCAAGGTATGTAATGTGATCAGTGATAGAGGAAATTGTACGAATGCGGCCTCTGTGGAAATGGTAGTGAAATTGAAGTTGCCTACCCGCATCCATCCTAAACAATATGCTATACAATGGTTGAACAAAGACAAAGGACTAAAGGTAATGAAATAAGCTCTTGTTAGTTTTCGGGTTGGTAAGTATGAAGATGAGACATGGTGTGATATCCTACCTATGGATGCTTGTCATATTTATTAGGTCGGCTATGGCAATTTGATAGGAAAGTGCAACATGATGGAAAAAATAATGTCTATTCTTTACAAAAGGATGACAAGAAGGTCCGGTTGATACCATTGTCACTTAGTGAGGTGAAGAAAATGAAGATCCAAAATGCTAAGAACCGCAAGGAAAAATACGAGGCCATCTTGCTTAATGCATCAGAGATAGAAGAGGAGTTGAAGAAGGGAAGTCCTATATATGAATTGGTGTGCAAGGATAAGAGAAGTCTTGTGGAAGATGAGGTCAAAGATGCAGACTCGAAGGAGCTCTTGAAGAAATTTGAAGATGTATTTTCGGATGATCTTGCACCCGGATTACCACCAATCAGAGCCTGTAGATGCAATGCAAAAGAGTATAAGGATTAAATACAAGTGCAAGAATTACTAGACAAAGGCTTTGTTCGAGAGAGCCTTAGTCCCTGTGCGGTACCTGCCTTGTTTGTGCCAAAGAAAGATGGGACATGTCGCATGTGTATTGATAGTCGAGTGGTCAAAAACATCACTGTGAAGTACATGTTTCCTATGTCGAGATTGGATGATATTTTGGATGAATTGAGTGGGGCCAAATTATTCTCCAAGATATATTTGAGGTGTGGCTACCATCAAATGAGTATACGAGAGGGAGATGAATGGAAGACGGCTTTCAAGACCAAGTATGGTATGTACGAATGTCTTCTGATGCCATTTGGGTTGTGTAATGCTCCAAGATCTTTCATGAGGCGCATGCACGAGGTACTATGAATATTCATGGGTAAATTTGTTGTGGTTTACTTAGATAAGGAGTCTCACTTGTCGCATTTATAAGCTTTAGTTGAGAAGTTAAGAGATGTAAAGTTGCATGGCAAGTTTGAGAAGTGTGCTTTTATGATTACTAGTATCCCATTCTTAGGATACATAGTATCATCTAAGGTCAATCATATGGATTCATCCAAGGTGGAGGCTATCCGGATTTGGCCCAAGCCTACGAATGTAAGTGAGGTAAGAAGTTTCCATGGTTTGGCTTCTTTTTATCGTCGTTTCATTCGAGATTTTAGTACCCTTGTTGCCCCTATCAATGAACTAATTAAAAGGGTGAGTTTAAATGTTCCCAATGAGCACAAAGAGCTTTTGAAACATTGAAGTGAAGGTTATGTGAAGCACCAGTTCTAGATATTTCAAACTTTGAGAATCTATTTGAAGTTGAATATGATGCTAGTGGGGTAGTGAAGACTTTGGAGATTCCACAAGAACACTTTTACTGGCCACGGATGGATAAAGATGTAAATAGAGTGGTTAGTAGGTGTTCCACTTGTCAAAAGGCTAAAATTTTCTTCCACAAAGGATTGTATACTCCTTTACCGGTTCCGGCGCGACCATGGGAAGGTGTGAGCTTGGATTTCATCCTCAGCTTACCAAGAACGGGGCAAGGACTCTATCATGGTAGTTGGGGATATATTCTCAAATATGTCTCACTTCATTGCTTGTTACAAGACCGATGATGCAACATATATTGTGGACTTGTATTTGAAGGAAGTGATAAGATTACATGGCGTTCCTAAGAATATTGTGTTTGATAGGGATGTGACGTTCCTAAGTTATTTCTGGAAAACACTATATACACATATTAGTTCAACGGATGGTCCTTTCAAGATATTGGAAAGGTTCGGGGAAAGCGCCTACAAGGTAGAACTTTTGGATGAATATGGAGATATCAGTTCAACGTTTAATGTTGGAGACTTTTCACCATACATGGATGATGAGAATTTGAGGGCAAATTCTGTTAAAGAAGGGGAGTATGATGAAAATAAGGTCGTGAACTTAAGTTTCTAACATGAGTTGCGAGGTGATTTGCTAGGAGTGCCAAAGATTGTCAACCACTCTATGGTGACATCCTTAATGTGGAGTTAAAGAGAAGATTTGAAGATCCAAGAAATAAACATTTTTTTTTACTTTTATGTAGGTATTGGCCGAGACCACCTTTTAGCTTGTTTTAATTCCTAGCTTAATTACTAGATCTCCTTATAGGTTAATTACTATTCCATGTAATAAGATAAGATGACCAAGCCAAGAACCATCTAGAAGGAGAAGCTTCCAACGTTCCCCAATGAGGTAATTTATGAAATATCTAGTTCATGCACTCCACATGGATGACATAAAAGGATGGCATAGAGAACATCAATAGTTGGGACTTTTCCCTTTTCCCAAATCGGCCGAACTTCTCCACCTTTCCCATTCGGCCTAGATGCATGTTTATGTCTGTCTTATTACCTCTTCTAGAAGGTTTAGAAGTAGTATAAATAGGGGATGTAGTTCATGAAAGGAGACATTGAATTTTTATGAAATATATTTGAGTTTTCTCAAACTTTGCTAAGTTATTCAACTTTTGTGTTGTTATCTTAGTTGGTCCTTTTGTGGTCCAAACCTTGGTCCTTTTGTGGTCCAACCCTCGGTCCTTTTATGGTCCAACTCTTGGTCCTTTTGTAGTCAAAATCCAAGGTGTAAGTCTAGTTAGAACTTTTGTGATCTAACTATACCCAAGTCAAGGTTCTATCCGGTTACTTTGTCACAAACACATTATGTCATCTCAGCCTACATCACCTTACCCGCACCCGAACTTGTCTATCAATTTCATATCCAATCATTGTCCAAACAGCCTAATCCATTTCACCCCAATACACTACAACACTTCCCCAACCTACACCAAAATGGTTGTTAACCAACTCCTCCCAAAAACACCTGAAACCCAACCAACTACTCCACCGTCCTCACCGGGTTCAACCTTCGTACCTTACTATCCTGATCAGTTTCTGCCACCTTACCACCATCCAACAATATAATACCAACCACCAACATAAATTACGACGTGTCTAGTTCATCCTCTCAAAATGCCTTAGCCCCAAACTACCTAAAGGTACCCGCACACCTCTCACAAACCTAAACTGTCCGGAAACCATCCTATTCCACCAACCTCTATTTGACTCCCATATTTGTATTCGACCAGCCCCAACCAACTCCGATCAACCTAACCATACAATCTCCTCCTTATATATATCAGGTTTCATAGACTGGTTTAGTATGTCATGTCACCATTGGTTTTGACTTATTCTATTTTCAGATTACACAGGCTATGATTATTTCAGATTATAGATTCAACAATTTGAATTACATATTTTTAAATCATTACTATAGCATATTTAGATGCCTATGATGATTAGCAAGGCCTGTGGTTCGCTCGGTCACATACGGTCAGGCACCGAGTGACGTGTTTCTCCTAGGCCATGGTTCAGGGCATTACAACCACGAACTATCAACCCTCAACACAAGATTTGCCCTTTCGGAGGGCCTCAAAATACTTGTAGTCTAACATATATAGATTCTACGTTAATAATTAAACTAATACACATACAAGGACTTAGTCCTTAAATAATCTAAAATACACCCAAAACCGATCCCGGGCCCACGGTATCAAAATTTAAACTTTATTACCCAAAAAGCATAATAACATACTAAATAATCATAACCTTAAGTTAATTGGAAAATTAAACCTAATTGGACCCTCAATTGCAAGATTTAGTAAAAGCCCCAATTTCTAAATCCTGGATTTTTCCCAAATTTAGAAAGGGTTTGTAATATCAAGTTAGTATTCACAATATGATCATCTATCATAAATCAACACTAGTTTGCAATAACATAATCATCTAATCAATAATCAACTCGCAAATTAAGATTATAGTCCTTTTATTCTATCATGAAAAGCTTAGGACATTCTTTCCCCCAAATAGAATCTATACTAGAATTAGGAGACTTAAAAGATGAATCATAATTAAAAAGGATGAAAAATATACCTCCAATGAAGAACCTAAGTGAAATTCTCCCTTATTCAGCTCTAATCCCGAGATAATGATTTGGGGGAAATGGAATCGTTTATAGGGTGTTTAAGGATCTGAATGAACAACGATTCTGCTTTGGAAGAATTGACTTCGCATGGGCGGTCTCGCTTCAACAAAAAAATGGTCCGCTGAGGCGGAGTCACTTAACATCCCGGATTAGTGCTGAAGCGAGAAATACTCCATAGAGCCAATCCCCTCAGAGGCGGGTATGTAGAAGCGGCCAACCAACTGCTAGTGCGGACACCAACACGAGCAACATGGAACTACCCAATTCTTCCACCAAACAACCGAAACGCTCCCAGAAACCCTCGGATACAAACCAAAAATGCTACCCCAAGGTTAACAGTGCTACAAACTCGCTCGCATCCCCGAATTTCTCATTCGACTAAGCTAAGACATGCTTTTATAAGGAATCGCCCAAAACAACCCAATATCACAAATTCACAAATAAGGCCATAAAGTACATCTGAATGTCTTGAGAAGTAAACTAATGACTCGACTAAGTCATAAATGACCCTCCAGAACTACCGGAAGTGACAGAAACCAAAAACAAACCCATCTACCCTAAAGTCAACTTTGGGTCAAACTTATCAATTCTAAGACCTCTAATTTGGATTTTTTCTTCCACAAGTCACATAAATGAACCTTGGCATCCATGCTACGCATCCTCGCGCATCACAAACCTCACACAGAGTCTATGGGAAGGGTAATATAGTCAAATAACAGTCTTTAGATAAAAATGACCAAATAGGTCCTTACACATATTAACCATTTCCCATTTCTATCGGGTCCTTAATGTTCCGAGTCTACTCACCGACTTCAGGTTTTTAATATTTACGTGCTGACAATTAATATACTGGCTACAATCCCTATAAGGTTCATTCTCATACCATTTCATTAAGTCATTCATCATAATCTTTATACATCTAAGGACATCCTAGATGGATGGAATATTGTGAATAATGAACCACTGTCGAATTCTTGCCTTATAGTTCCACTACAATGGGGTCACATAAATGGCCATAGTACCTGAGGGTTCCTCTTCCATTAAGCACAAGGGTTACGATTTCCTTTTGTTAAGTATCCTTCTAATTTTTCCTAAAAATAGGCACTTTATCCTTATGTTCCTTATCTCTCCATACGAAGGATAACTCTATTAAGTCCTATATCTTAAGAATAGCATCTTTTGAATTCATTAGTCATGCTTTCACTAGATTAACTGATATATTCCTTAGACAAATTCATTTCCTTAATTTTACACTAGTCAGGTTTGTCACACCCCAAACTAGGAGGTGTGGCTGACACCCGGTGCCGTATTGGCCTGAGAATACCACTCTAAAACCCAGTCTCATGTACGTATAGAACTTCTTGCCAACAATGCCGTAGTAGAATTTAACCTAAATAATAACACAATTGAAGGGCCGATAAGGCCACAACCTGTAAAGTAAGAGTACAATCCAAACCTTTTAAACTGGTTGAGGGAAGATCAACCGAAAATATATATATATATATATATATATATATATATATATATATATATAAACAACGCCAACAAGGTCGTAACACAAATTAACAAAATGATAACCAGTCTGACAAGGCCATACATCACTACTGGACATACTACACAGGTCTACGAGCCTCTATGAGTAACTAAATAGTTATATGGTTGGGACAGGGCCTGACCTATCAATTATCTACATGTATACATATAATATAACTCAATACCTGACTAGGAAGCTCTGGAAGAGGCAAAGCTTACCAACTGACGGCTGAGACTTAACAGCTCCTATTGAGGTGGTCTATCAAAGCCCATATCCGAACCTACAGCATGAAATGTAGCGCCCCCGGCAAAAGAGATGTCAGTACGAAAGAAATGTACCAGTATGTAAAGCATGAATAATAATATGAAAGTATAATTGTAAATATGATAAATGAGGAAACCTGATGACCTGATAACATGTATGCCACTCAGGGTGAACTGTGGAACTATTAAACTTACTTTGAGACTCTTATACATATAATATGCTATATAATCTACCCTCCAAATTATAGTCTAGGTATGTGTGTGTATATATATATATATATATATATATATATATATATATATATATATATATATATATATAACGCCCTCCGATTATTGCTCGGAGTGTGTATGCGCATAAATAACTTTTCACTAGTATTGGTTTGATAGGGTGTATCATATAGATAGCTGCCCACCGATATTAGTTCAGTGGTGTGTATAGTATACTATAGTAAAAATGGAATTTGGCCTTTAGTTCTTGTACGACTCTTTACTTTGTTTAAGAACGACACTTGGTCGATATGTATGCTTATATCTTCGATAGACTTCCTCAGAGAAGGATGTGAACTCAACTAGATAGCCAACTAAACTAAGATAGATAAGCTACGATCTCGATACAAAAGGTACTCCCGACAAGGGGCATGTGAACATTGATTTATAATACTTCATTAGGAAAATTTGTTGGAAATCGAATATATATGTTTTAGGATTCATACTTTTAAAAGAAGGGTTATCCTTACATTCCTTTTTCAATAGCTCACAAGCCCCGAATGCTTTACGAATGATAATCAACATATATAAATGGTTTAGGTCAAGATCGGATCAATAAATGACAGATCATCTCACTACGACATTTAATCAAACACTTAGAGTACATAGAACTTCATGTTCTTCATTAATAATAGCTTAAGACCAATACAACATATTCACTTTACTTAGCATCCATAACTTCTTCATAAAACAACCAACAAAATCCAGCAACTAACACCATCAAGTAGCCCTAAACAAGCAGCTCAACAACAACAAAACATCTCCCAAGTTTTTCCAAGCATTGTATAGCAAGTTCTTAACAACAACACCTCTACTTCTCACATAAACTCATACACATGAAGAAGAGGAATAATCTTACCTCAAGGACTCCAAATCAGCACCTTAGCACCCTCCTCTTACAGCCACACAGTATCCAACTTCAACACAAAAGAAAGGAGGAGGAGTAGACTATCACCACAGAGATTCTAGTATTTGATTCACATTATTAGCTTTGGTTTTTGGTCTAAGATAATAGGAGAACCTTTGGAGAGTGTTTTAGGGCTCATACAGTCTAAAATGGTGGAAAATGAATTAAGGATCGAGTTCCACCACTTAAATATAACTTTTACAATTTTCCACTGCCATTAATCTACGGCTCGCATAACCCATCTGTGGTCCACAGATCCTCATCTGTGATGGAAGATGGAGTCGCAAAACTTCCCAGACTTCTAGAAATTCCATGGACAAACTGAAGCTAATAGTGCGAGGTGCAAGACCATTCTGCGGTCAGCAGAATGCCTTACAGATCATGCCCTCAAGTCAAAATTTTGTCGGAACTTATTTTCTTTGATCCGATCGGTCTCAAACTTTTCCAAAACTTTAATAACACTTCAGTAAGCCTTTATTATCCTAGAAGAGAGGTCTCCCCTTATCCGACACTACGTTGGATAACTTATGATGATGATGTATAAGGTACGAGGTATAACATTCTCCTCCTCTTAAGAACATTCTCCTCCTCTTAAGAACATTCGCCTCAAATGTAAGGCTGACATGACTTAGGATTCTAACTCCCAAAATTCTCTAAAAATTTCAGTAGAGTTTCCTCTATAAATAGGACTATCCAAAACCTATCACATAGCCAGAAAACATATCCAATGCCACAGAGAGATATACAATACAATATATAACATCATACCGGCCTCACACAATCGTCTATCTATCAAGAGATCAATAAAGTAATCCATAACTCACCTCAATTGTCAAGTCTCGTAGTCTGAGCTGCGTCTATCATATATGTGTTATGATCCTTACCTATATAAGGTACATAAGGTAAGGTTACTACCATAGAGTAGGAATAAGGAAGTCATTGTGCACGGATATCAACATAAACTTGAAATCTGGAAAAGATGAGGATATCTAGGCTTCATATCTTCCTCACCCCCCCCCCCCCGCATGTTATTTCTTCTACATTATTGTTTCTCTATAATATTTTTACAGAGGCTATTTCTTTAGTCTGCAACTATCAGACTCGACAATATAGAATAAAACTTCAGATATCTTTGTAGAACAAAATCTCTGTAATCTAAACATTCTTGACTAGTGATATATAAGAGGAATCCCATATATATTTTGTAATGTCGCTATGTGGAAAATTGAATGAACTTCCTTTAACTCTGGAGGTAACTCAAGCTCATAGGCCATTTGGCCAGATTTCTTAATTGTCTTATACGATTCAACATATCTGGGGTTAAACTTTCTTTTGTGGTCGAACCTCATTACACTTCTTATGGGCAAAACCTTCGAGAATACTCAATCGTGAATGACGTTCTTCAAATCTCGGCATCGCATATCAGAAATCTTAGATTGTTAACATTCACTCCTGAGGGAGCTATACTTCATCCACCGCCCGGTGGACTAAAATAGGTCTAAACAATTCCTACTTTCTTATGTCAAATCAATGATTAAAATGTCTATACTCATGACAATACGAGGTCTTAGAAGGAGCCATCTTGATGGTAGAATGATAACTGTTGTAATACGCAACTCATTATGGGGAAAATAGTCATTTCACCCCCCGTGTTGGAAGAATCTCTAGAAGTTTGTTGTAACTAAGCCCTTTTACCTGAGGCAATAGAAATTAGAATATTCTAAAGTCATACAGTCTTCTTAATATTTTACTTGTCCAATCTTCGGCTCTGCGAATAATTCTATCTGGCAAAAAATGGGTCAACCTTGTAATTCTGGCTATCATCAAACCATTTGGAGTAATATTTCTAAGAAAAATGGGGTAAACTCATACCGAACTTTATCTTTGAACCATTTTTTTCATTCCAAGTCAGGATCTCTATTCTCTATACTAGCTCTTATGGGCCTTTGGTGCTCTTAGCTTTACCGGCTGACCATTGGTCACTATGCCAAATGTGACAATGCTCATTTCCGCATTGTTATATCAATACATGCCTCTAGTACCATGGTACATCTTTTTTAAGATAGGATGAATAGAATATCGGAATTAACGTACCACTACGCTAATCTTGCCCCAAAAACCATCTAGATCATGGACATACAATCAACCTGGGTCTCGGAGAACTCCATCTCCCTATAATCCAAACATTAGCTTTCTTTTCTACAGAAATTCCCCTTCTGGTAGTACTAACTTTGGATTCTCATTTTGATACCCCTTTCTTTTTCCACAGGGGCGACACAAATACCTTCTGCGCTACAACTCTATTATCCTTGGAGTCCTAAAATTAAACCCTTAAACTTACTAACTGATGAATTTCCTTAGTTAAATTTTTCTTTCCTCGACCTCTAGATTGGATAAGTTGCTCATATATTTTATCTTACGTTGCCCTGAAGGATGTCATTTTGTTCTGTTGAACTTCCTCTTTAAATTATAATATTTCGATCACCAAAGGTGCTACCCCTGTGTCATGGTTAGCAACTCTAGTCGTAGTAATCTAGATTTTGAACCATTTTCCTCTTGAGGAGGACCATGTTCTACTATACCATCTAGGCTCCCCTTTACTTACCCTTTGAACCCCAAGAACTGTCATTCCCATTAAGAATACTCATAAGTCTCTTGTATCATTGCGACTCATCCTGGAGGATGCATTTACTATTAATAAGAGAAACGCATCTCTGAATTTGTCTATTGTCTCCTAAAGGTGTGCTGGAGGTCCTTATGGTTATTAAGGATGTAGCGCCATACATATAATACATGCTCACTGCTACCAACTCTATGTCATGGGTCTGTAATTCTTTTTGGTTTTCCCAACCGCTGTTAAGCGTAAATGACCTCATTCCCTTATCCATTCTAAATTTACAACGCATTGACTTAACTCAACCTACACCATTTTGGAGTTCAATCTTGGCGTTAAGTTCCACTCTGGGTTTCAATCTTGGTTTTTTATTCAACCAGCACAATTCACAATAAGTTATTGAAGTATTTTTGTATTGGATACACACCCATCATTAGAAGGGATTTACGTTATTAGTCAACCATTCTTAAATCTATGCTCAACCACTATATTCGGAGTAAATTCTCCTCCCTTGTCTCTTAGCTAACATCTTATAGCAGTAAATTTTAATCTCAATGTCATATACCCCTATAGGGTGTTGGGCACCTCCATCTACCTCCATTTTATCTTTCTTTCTCTCACTTCCGCTTGTATTCTAACAGTACCAACTCATGGTATATCTTTTGTTGTTTGCCTTCACGTTCGGGCTTCTTAGCCCTTTAACTTTTGATCTGCTTTATACTAGCCCCTTGTGCCATTACTTTTTGTCTGACTTACTTCATGAGAATTGTGATCACTTACTTGTAATGTGAAATGTTGTATCGGTTGGCGGCCCATCCGGCCTTTGGATTGGTTGTAACACCCCATAATTTCATATATCAAAAATACCTTAAGTTAAGGAGCCTAATACAAGGAAGAGGTTTCCTTTGGAAGGATATAGGAATAAGTCAGTTAAAACCCAAAGAAGTCGTAAGAGTTTAAGAGCCGCTAAGCCCTTCGTGCTTGCAATCCTCATGTTGGGTACATCGTGTCAAACCGATGCAATGTGAAAAGAGATATAGTGCCCATAGAATGATAAGGAAAGCCTTGGGCCAAGGTTAGAAGTATATTTAAAGATTTCTAGTTACACTTGTCATTTCTTGCACGTTTGAGAGCATAGTTAAATTGATTTGAGCTCCGATGACTCGAGCCCTATTCTAAGGGTCATTTATGATATAAATAGATGTTAAGAAGGTCCATGGAAGGTTAGATGTCATTTGGATTAAAGGAACCATATCTCAATGAAGTTTGACAAAGATCGGCCGATACGCTAGAGCATTTCGCATCACGGATGGGATCCGCCTCATAGAATTAGGCGCATATCCAAGCCTGGCCTAGAGGGTCAATCTACCTCAGTCTGCCCTTGGATCTGTGGCTGCAGATGGCTTCTGTGATGCAGACCTTGGCGCAGACCAAGGGTAATGCCACCTCTATATAAATAAGAGAAAGCAGTGGATTCACTTCCACACCTCCATTTCTCACCCCCTCCAACCCCTTGAGTGCCCAAACCTTCTCCCAAGGTTCCAATACTATTAAAGGACCTTCCCTCAATCTTATTATGTAAATCTTCCATCCTAGATACTATATTACCTTGGAATACCATCTTGGTTCTTGAAAGGAAGCTTGGATGTTCTTGGAGATTCAAGAAGAGCTTGGTGGAGAGAGTTCTTGGCTGGTTTGAGGTAAGGTTCTTGCTACCTTTCATGTTCTTAAACTCTCATAGCTTAAAGTGACCTTTTGGCAAAAGTAATCCATGGAAAGCTAAGATAAATTTCATAGTTGATCATGATAGTTGTTGTGTTGGTTGTTGAATGGTTTTTGTGAAGCCTTGAGATAACTATGGCTAGATTTCATGGAGTATGATTGATGTAATCTTGATAGTGTTGTGATTATTGTAAAGAAGGTGATAATAGATTTAGTGTCCATAAAAATAAGATAGGAAAAAATATGCACGCTAAGTGTTCAACGGAATGTCACAACGATAAAGTCTTGAAACTTTTGATTGGATATTGACATGGATTGTCCTTATTTCTTAGGTTGACGATTGTAGGACAAGAAAGGCTCCATATAGGTGATGTTGGCCATCAACAAGGTATGTTAAGGCTTGCTCTTTCTTTCTCATGGCAGGACCTATGAATAAGCATAACCATAACAATGTTCCTTCAAAAAGGACTTCATTCTTAAGATTTGAGTTTGTGGATACCTTTGTTTCATATTGTTATATTTCATGATTCTTAGTGTTCTTTGTTGGGAGAACTTCCCCCCTTGATGGTATCTTAAACCTTATGCTTCCTTATGATCCTTATTGATTCTTAAACAGTTGATACATACATAGTTACATAACGATAGTTGGAGGATAATGACCATAGGTCACTCCGACTCTGCTCATGGTGTCCTTCAAGATCTGTCTTGCATTGCACTTGTATATATGTATCTACTTCCTTACTGTGCTGCGTTATAGTCGGCCGAGCAGGCACTTATATGTGCATACCACCGGTTGGGAAGCTATACATCATTATTACCATCGGTTGGGCAGTTACTACTGATTAGTTGGACAGATATTACCGCGTCCTTTATGGCCAAGCAGTTATAGTGAGATTACCCCACAAAAGGACTTGATATTATATTATGTGGCCTAATTTTATTTACACGTATATATTCATGGTTATGTCAGTAATCTGCCCTTAACAACCCTTTTTCTGAGTTTCAAATTGATTCTATACCATTTTCTCTAGTATTACACTACTTATTTACATGATTTACCTGACTTACATATTCAGTACATCTTTCATACTAGCGTCCCTTATTGGGGTGTTGTATTTCTTTCCTGCATGTATAGATAGAGAAACAGACGATCCCTTATAGTAGGTGACTCGACTCAGCTGATATTTGTCAAGCTCCTTTCTTTCGGAGCTTTCTAGTAAGCTGATAGGTATGGTTGTTGCATATGTGTACATAATTGGGTATGGCGGAGCCTTATCTCGACCAGATGTTGTTGATATATTCCCTAGAGGCTTGTATACAGTCGTCTTGTATATAGTAGTCTTGTATGGCCTTGTCGGCCTTTATAGTTGGCTCGTTGTGGTTATATCAGCCTTGTTGTATATATATATATAGCTTTTTCTGTGTGCAGGTGGTTGTGTCATTTGATCTGGTAACCATTCGTCAGAGGGCTTGTCAGCCCATGTATTATTGAGTATGCTACAAGTATCATGGTTGATACACTCGGGCCTTAGGACCCTAGGTGTCAGCCACACCCCCTAAGGTTGGGGTGTGACACTGGCCTTCTTCTAGGCTTTACATACGTCATCTCTCAATGTAACTCGACTTACCCCTTTCATCCATTAGTTCTAAAAATTTATAGAAATGTCTTTGAATCTAATTTTGTCCCTTGACGGTAGTGCTTTCATATAATATAAGCTATCTCTTATTGTGTTATAAATTCTTATGATGAAAATGGTATGTTTGACGACACGTTACCTACACAATGATAGTTAGTGGTGAAATGACCTTATGTCACTCTGATAAAATTCAAATATTCTATTGACGTCCCTCATGCATTATATATATGTATTACCAAACCACGCTATAGTCGCTCGGGTATGACACCTCATGTTGTAATGTTCATGTTAACCCTGCTTACGATTTCCTTCCCAAGTTCTACATAGGTATCCATGTAAATATTCACGATGAGAGATAAGGGAGGTACATTTACGAAAGATTTATACCATACATGTTAAGTTTGACTATAAGAATCATGATAGATCATTCAAGGATGAATGATCCCAAGGGAGAGATATTTTATCACCTCATGTTATGGGCTAAGGGTTGACCCTATAGATCTACATAAGTTAAATCGAGTCTAGAAGATGGGTATTTAAATTTAGGATCAAACGCTTCAGGCTGTGCATTAATTTGAACCTTGTACAAGAAGTTATGCACGTTTTATCTAAATGACTGAAATTATTGTAAGTGTTGGATGTTGTGGAACATGCGAGGCATTCTCCATAGAACGATTTTGGGATGCTGTGGAGCATGTGAGACATCCTCCATAGCATGGTTTTTGAGTGCTATGGAGTGTGTGACGCATCCTCTATTGCGCATTTTTGGGTGTTATGGAGCATGCAACGCATGGTCTAGGAAATTCAGCTCAGGTCTATAAATATGACCCTTGCGCGTTTCATTCCGAGTTTTACATTCTAAACTCCGTTCTCAAGCCCAAAGGAGCATTTTCTTCTCTTCTCAACCTCCCACGTCAAGGTAAAGTCATTCTAGTGATTCTCCATCAATTATAACACTTAGTACATGATGATTCATCTACTAAAACATAGGATTTCCAAGGTAAATCCTTCCCAAGCACTCAAGCAAGTGTTTTGGTGTTCTTTGTCAGAGCATTGAAATTATTCGTTGATGGAGTGATTAAAGGTATGTAAGGCTTCTATCCATGTGTGGAAACATCATTGTTCTTCCCCGCGACACGTTCAATTCATAAAACTACAATTTCTCCTCAAAGTTAGGGAATGATGTCTTAATTCGTGATAAACCATAGATACAATATATATATATATATATATATATATATATGATCATGCTCAATCATGTTTTAGTTATTTGTATTCATGAATATCACTACGATTGCCATGAATCTATCCGTAATTCATGTATACTCATGTTTTGATTTTCATGAGTTCTCAGATACAAGTCATGTTATACAACCAACTATGTTCATATTCACATATTTGGAGTAGCACATATTACCGAGAATGTTTAAAACTTGAAACTATGTATACCAACATAGGATAAGGATTTCTCCGCCGGCTAGTACGATTCCTTCATGTTATCCTTTATGAGATTTTTGTTGATGGATCCATTCATGTCATGTTCATGTCTCATACCCCAACAAGGTATGAGATGGCTCAGTTGATCGGGTTAGAGGCCAAATGCCATGTGCTCACGTGGTGGATTACATGTTGGTTATATATACATGTTAAACTATATATTCGATCATGTTATATAAGTCATGTTATACAAGTAATGGCTTTTCATCCAACCATGTTCATATTCACTTTTTGAGTAGCACAAATTACCGAGAAGGTTTAATACCTGAAACTACGTATGCCAACATAGGATAAGGATCGATCCACCGGTTAGGATGATTCCTTCATGATACCCTTTATGATTTTTTTATTGATGGATCCATTCATGTCATGTTCATTTCTCATACCCCGACAAGGTATGAGATGACTCAGTTGGTCAGGTCAGAGGTCAGATGCCACATGTTCACGTGGTGGATTACATGTCGATTTTACTAATGCTCTCCCACATCCAAGTAGATTTCTTAATGTTATTACATGCATATCAGTTTATACTCACGTTCATGTTCATATTGAACATTAGCTTACAGTTTCAATTTCAGTTCAGTATTACTTCATGTACCCATGTTTAATTGATTCGGGTTGCCATTTTCGGATCATCCCATGTTCACTTATTTCATTCAGTTACTTTACATATGAATATTATTTTGGAGTACTCATGTCCCTTTCGCCCGGGGCTTGCATTTCATGATGCAGGTCTAGATTTGCATGACGACACAGCCACACATTAGGATCCGCACATATCAGCTACTTTTGAGCCCTACTTCACTCGGGGTGTTATTTTATTTTCATATGCACATAATATTAGGCAGCCAAATATGCCGGGTGTCTTGTCCCGCTAACAGTTTAACATTTAGACTTATGTTAAAGGTTTCATAGACTGGTCTACTATGTCATGTCAGATGTTTAGTTATCGTACAGCCCCCATGTTGGCTATATTTTAGCATGTTTCAGACTACTTCCGCATTTATATCTACATACAGTATTTCCAGTATTGTAAATTTGATGTATTATTCAGATTTTCAATATCTAAAGCGTGTTTTAAATAATATTCCACAATAGTGCATGTTTCATGTTGAGTCAGCAATCCATGTGGTTCTCTCGGTCACATGCAGTTGGCATCGAGTGTCGTGTTACGTCCAGACCCAGGTTCGGGGCGTGACATTTTCAATTCCAATATTTTATATTGCAAGTTTAAGACTATAATATTTAAAGCACTACAAACATCTTTAATTTAAGATCACAAAATTTAAAAGTGTTTCTTTATTTCTTAAACTTAGTCTTAATCAAACTTAGACACTTAAATTAGGGATGGAGGGAGTATTAATATTTTAGAAACATTTGTCTTTTAAACTAGACTTAGCATCTTACCACTTTAGCATATTATGATTTTAGTGATATTTTCGTCTTTCAACTTTAGACTTCGCACTTATTAGTATAGTATGATGATAATATGATCTCATTAAAAAAAAAGCAGCTCGATGTACTAAACTCTCATAATGTACGAGATTCGGAAAAAAATCGGACCGTCTAAACTCCTGGTCATATGATCTCAGTACGTATGGATAAATAAATGAGCAGAGTCGGTGGCTTTTGTTACTATTTCATTTGAATTAGTATGTGCTAATATTAAATAGGAAGTGGTAACGTGAGATTAGTTGAAACGTGAAAGTTGAGTCCACTCCAAAATTAAAAAACAACATCTCAGAGAGTATGTGCCATGTGGGAATCTTTTTAGTAGTTGAGCAACGGGTAGTGTACCGTACTACGGGAGTTGTTGCTTCAGCTTTCAATCAATAAAGTTGTATAATGCCTTTACTTCCTATTTACTTATATCATTACCTCTATATTTGTTGAGGCATCGATCTTTCCTTTGGTCTTGTTCAATGGCATCCGAGATCTCATTCGCCGGAATCTTCGCTATTAGCGCTACTGCTGCTTGTTTTGCCGAGGTATCTCTCTTCCGTAATTGTGCCTTCGTATCGCAATTTAGATGATGTTTGATTAGAACCTAGCCTGACCTAGGTTGTGTGTGAAATTGCAGTTCTGTACTTTACCTCTAGACACGGCTAAAGTTAGACTACAGCTGCAAAAGAGAGGGGAAGATGCCGGTGTATCCAAGTACAGGGGATTATTAGGTACTGTTGCTACAATTGCTAAGGAGGAAGGTTTATTAGCTCTTTGGAAAGGCATTATACCCGGCTTACATCGCCAATGTATATATGGAGGCCTCAGGATTGGGTTATATGAGCCTGTTAGTATTCATTTTTCGTATGTATGTTTGATTGATTTATATTCGTTAAAAATAAAACATGTTAATCGATTGATTGTAATTGCACTAGGTCAAGGCGTTCTTTGTAGGCAGCTATTATGTTGGAGATGTTTCCTTATTCAGTAAAGTTTTTGCTGCTCTTGTTACTGGTGAGACGAACTTGAGATACTGCTTGTGGATCAGACTTAATGATTTGTATTGACGTCTTCTTTCCTTTGTAAAGGTGCAATAGCAATTGCTGTGGCTAATCCCACTGATCTTGTAAAAGTTCGACTCCAGGCTGAAGGTAGAGCTGGTACACCTAGGCGTTATGATGGTGCTTTGGATGCATACTGTACCATAGTCAAACAGGTGATCCAGGACCTAACATGCACAAGTAATTTATTGATGCACAATCATTTACATATTTTTGTTGACCAAATTATAGGAAGGCCTGGTGGCTTTGTGGACAGGAATCGTGCCAAATATTGCACGGAATGCCATTATTAATGCTGCTGAACTGGCCAGTTATGATCATCTGAAAGAGGTACATCTACTCATATTTTGATGCACTTGCACTACCTCAGACTACTATTTCGTACGCTGCTTCTCTAAATTACATGATATGCAGATAATCGTAAAACTTCCAGGATTTACAGACAGTGTTTTAACTCATCTCCTAGCTGGTTTAGGTGCTGGATTCTTTGCAGTTTCTATTGGTTCTCCAGTTGATGTGGTAAAATTCCCCATTTCTCAATATTTTACCAGTGTTTTTAAGTGAATTAAAAAAAAACAGATTATCTACCTCTGGAACCTGCATTTTTTATTTAATTTAGCTCTTATCTGTTTTAAATTGTTTTTTCTGATAAATTACTCTTTTTTAAGCATGGAAATTTTTTTCGTTTTGAGACCAGAAAGTTTTGATATTAGATATATAGATAAGAAATGAACCAAAATGTGGCATAGCTGGTGCTTGCATGTCCGGACACCACTGTTATTTAATGAAAGAAAAGAAGGTTTAGAGGACTGATAATCGATCAACTTAATTATGTACACCTTTTCATTCCAAGCTAGTTAGGAGTGTACGCATTCTCGATATTCAGTTCCCTCTAGTGGGTCTCAATTTGAGTTTGGTGATTAGAGGATTTATCATAGTTAGACTATGTTTACGTTGATTGTTAACCTACTGCAAGGCTCCCCTTTATCCGGACATCAGACCAGCTATGATTTGTGAAGCTCGTATAGGCAGAGTTGATTTAAACTCTAGAGCAATGTTAGTAAAGAAGAATAAAAGAAATCCTAGAATCTGATAGAACAGATACAAGTGTTCTGTCAGTTGTATATTGCCCAGCTAGAACTCAATGCATTTTACCTTTGAAGCAATTGGTTTTTGAAGAAAAGTGAAAGAATAAGTAAGCTGTAGTTGAGGTTATGTGGCAATGAGTATCATACTTTTAGGGCTTAGCTATATCTGTCATGCTTGGTTGCATGTTCGAATTCCATTAGGAACTTGTAAACCATACCAGAAGTTTTAGTTTGAACCAGAAAGTGGAAATTTCCCGTCGGACTGACTTAAAATCCCATCAAGCTTAGTTCCATGTATTGTTGATATTTAAGGTATTCTAATTTTTATTTTTTAGAAAAATGAAGTTCTTGGTGATTCTTTTAAATAGTAACTTATTAAAATGTGTTTGTCATAATGTGTTACTTTTTTCTTGCAAGCTTAGTTCCGTGTATTGCTGATATTTACGGTATTCTAACTTTTCTTTTTTAGAAAAATGAAGTTCTTGGTGATATTTTTTAAATAGTAACTTATTAAAACGTTATAATGTGTTGCTTTTTTCTTGCAATCTGAAACTAGTGTTGTTGTTTATTACATAGTATTTCATGAATGGTTAGATTAATAAGAATAAAAAGAGTACAAGTTTGCAGCATTCTCACATACACACAAACACAAGGGTCCTCTAAGTGATGACCAAAGGAAGTTATTCATGACTTGGTTGAGTTTTTGTTTGGAAGTTTGGTGAATACTCTGTAAAAACACAATTTATTTTGCGCCTGTTAAAATGTCTTTTGCTTTCTGTCTTTTAGGTCAAATCAAGAATGATGGGAGATTCAGTATACAAGAACACCTTTGATTGTTTTTTCAGAACATTGAAGTACGAGGTAATTTTGTTCAGTCATTTTCTGTTTTCAGAATGCATGGTCATTTATCAGCACATCATATTTACTGTAGGTAGAAATTTTTTAGCAAAATGTACTTCAGTAACTTGCGACCTAAAATTGTTTACTGCATATGTAGACTATTTGTTATCTATCTCGCTACCTACTTCTACCACATTTTTTTTTCTTTATGATCAGTGGGAGAAATTCACTTCTCATTGCATGCAGAGACACATTTTTTTTTGAAACTGGTATCTAAATGCAGAGACACATTTCAACTTCTGGATTATTTTTGATGAAGTACAAGTCTTTCATTAAAAAGCTTCGAGAAGATGCATAGGAAAAATACAAATGCTTTATTTTCAACTTCAACTTCTGGATTCTCCAAATACAAATAAAACAATCTTATGTGTGATGTTCAAGCTGAAACTCGAAATGTTCAACTATTTCAAGCATGACTATTGTTTCATAGTTTGGGACGTGTATTACTTTCAAAATACAATTAGTGAATGGAAACACCCTTCGACTTGCTACAATTCTTAGTCTACATATAGGGCAGCCCAGTGCACAAAGCATCCCGTGTTAGCAGGGTCCGGGGAAGGGCGCTCCCAAAGAGTTGTGATGCGGACAACCTACCCTAATGCAAGCACTAATAGCTGCTTCCATTTCTCGAACCTCGTGACCTATAGGTCACACGGAGACAAGTTGCTAAATAAATGTGGTAGGAGTAGGTAGCGAGATAGATAACACATAGTTGATGACAGAGAGGACCCACTTTGTCTAATTGCTAAATGACAGAGAGGACCCACTTTTGTCTAATTGCTAAATAATGTATGAGGGAAAAGATTGCTATAGAGGAAGTTTTTTATAACACAGAAAACAGACAATTAAGAAAATATTTTACTCTTGTTTCTATCCTCTCGGTATGAGTTCACCCTGTCTACCTATACTTCTTAATTCCTTTACGTGTCAACTGCCATCAATGGGGAGCTCAGAGCAGTGAACACCCTTCAGTCACTATGTGACAAAATGTTTTGTGGTTGATCCTGTCTTCTCAATTTTCCTTGTGTTGCATTATTGATCTCAATTTTACCCTGATAATCTCAAAAAAGATGGTTGTCAGATTAGTAGATATTAATATGAAATGCTTATGTAGCTTAACATGGCTAATGCAGGGATCACTTGCTTTTTATAAGGGTTTCCTCCCAAATTTTTTCCGACTAGGATCGTGGAATGTTATCATGTTTTTGACTCTTGAGCAAGTAAGTATAGCTCTTACTCTGGGATTAAAAGGGTGACTACAGACGTTAAGCATAATACTTACATTCCAATGAATCATGATAACATAATTTTCCCGTCATCGTTATATATGTTGAGCTAAATGAACTCTCATTTAACCAAAAGCTACCTCTTTATCATTTAAATAGTCTCTTTTGACCATGCAAGACAATTAAGACAGGAGTCAGATTGTGCATTGTCCAGTATTTGTGGGGGAACTAACATTTGCATGTTAACTTTTATGTTTTTAGATAATAAATATAAAAGAACAGAAAAGTTGTATCAAGAATCAAGAACAACGAGATTGTCCCGTATAACATCTTTTGTTGTATAAAATGATTAATACCTTTGTCTCGAAGGAAAGTGAACACCGTTTTGGGACTGACCAAATGAAAAGTTGGACTACTTTTCAAACAGAGGAAGCAGGATTCAGGAAAGAGTTCAATTTGTTATGTTCCTAGGATGCAGCCTAAGATTCAATTTTGTTTTGTTCCTAGGGCTGGTATTTCTTGGTATAGTTATAATACATCCTTCTGTACTTTTTCTTAAACTTTTACGACGGTGGCGTCTGGGCAAGCTTGCGCGCACGTCGGCTAATTTCGACGGGTAACTACTCTTACACTTTTCATAGGCGACTAATTCCACAGAATACATTCTTCTGTACTCTAATCATGGGCTTTTTTAGTGTTGGTCATTTTAATTGTGCAGCTCGCACACCTCTCAGCTATAACTTAAGACGAATAATGTGGACCTCCCCTCTAGTTTAACAAAACTAAGTAAACTTCGGTTTCCACATTGGGAAATAACTAAGATCTCCTGACTAGTTTTATATGCCATTACAAGGATCTTGATTGCCGTCTACCCAGAAAGACCATGACATGTTTGGTCAGTCAATAGGTTTGAATTTTACATGCAGTACCCTCCGTTGGAATTATATTCCCTAGACAGGTATTAGGGCAAGATTTTAATCAACCTTGAGCTCTTGCTCGACTTCAGCCATGTAAAAATCCAAGTTTGATAGTAATGGAATCCCCAAACCAACTGCTCTGCTCTGATCACTTCCCTTGCCCCTCTCTGGTTCCTTAGACCATCCTTTCTCCAGTCCGCCTTTCTCTCTGGCCCCCTCCCTCTCCCTTCCAGTAGGGAATCTTTTACGCCATTCCCACCTTGGTACAGCCACCGTTTCGTTTGTATATATATCTTCTTGTGTCATGTGTGCTCATCTCCACTTTGAAACTTGCAGAACCATGTTATTACACATTCTTAATTATTTTGTGTACATTCTTTTGTTTTATTTCCTTTCCCTGTGAAAAAGAAAAGTGACTATGTGTTAAATTTCTTAATTGAGGGAGAATAGCTGCATGTTTGAACAAGTGGCAGTTTTTTGGTTGGATTAAGTATGTAGGGAACTTCGGAAACTGAATATGTAGATTTGTCTAATGAAGGAAGCCATTACCCAAATGGTGAAAAGTGAAAAGCTAAGCTTCATTGTTCCATGTTAATTATTGACTGGTTATTGTGGAACTAGGCCTTGCCTGCGTCTGACTGGACAAAGCCTTGTGAAAGTTATTCTACTTTCTCTTGCTGTGCAACAGTAGAAGATCATGTAATTTCTGTATGAGGTGATTATTGTGTTTGCAAGATGAAAGCCTCTTATCAAACAAAAAAAGAAGAAGAGAAGCATCTCTTCATTTTCTCTTACAAACAAATGAAGAGGTTTTGGTCATATTACTCAGTGAACTAACTATATCATTTTTCAAACTAGAGCCATGTCTAATTAGTTTTCTTTAAGCTGATGACCTAAGTGCCCTTAGGCTGGGATGACTTTGTTGCTCTCATCTAACCTAACCACAAAATAGCATGTTGGCGAAAATCTAGTAAACTCTATTAACCGTGCTATTGCTTACCTTTTCTGTAATATTTCTGTGATAGGTCAAGAAATTCTTCAGATGATAAATTTAATACGCCATTGAGTGTTTGCCAGCAGAAAGTGCTTTTAGCTTGGGATCGGATTTGTGCATCTGCAATTGCTTTCTGAAGAGGAAACAGATGTTCCTTAGAATCAGTGTATGGTTGATCACAATCGGGAACAGGTTGAAAACCTATTAGTGCTCGACTTGTTTCAACATTTGGAGGCATTTTTTTATATTTTCCCTTATGATTAAGCACTGGCATTGTACCATTGTTAGTCGAGTCAGTAAAATAATCGTGACTGCAATATTTACTCTTTGATTTCTTATTCCCTTCAGAATCATCAAATGTTTCGAAATGATTCCAGGCACGGAACCTCGTTTTCTTTTCATTCTTTGTATTTGACTCAATTGTTTGCTAGTAGAATTTGAATTCAGGGGCGGACCCACCTTATAAGAAGGGGGTTCAGCTGAATCCGCTTCATCGAAAATATAAATTATTTTTACTTGTCAATTTCACCATAAAAACATTAAGGGTCGTTTGGTAGGCTGTATAAGAATGATGCTAAATATAGTGTATTAGTAATGTTGACATTAGTTATACAAGGATTATTTTGCATCCACCGTTTGGTTTGGTATATTAGAAATAACATGCATTGCATAATTTCTAAAAATAATTGATTGTTTACAAAAATACCCTTTATACTATACTATGTGAGTCATTTCACGGGCAATTGTGTCTTTAATCATGCTTATGCATGCATTAAAACACATTACATTGTTAATATAATGGTTTGCTAGGTATTAGTTATACATAAATAATACCAAATATAATGTATAACATATGTTTGTTTTAATTATATATAAGTTGAAAAAGTATACCAAACAAGATATTAGTAATAGATAAAGCTAATGCATCCTACCAAACGACTCCTAAAGTTTTTAATAAGAAAGGAACTGAATCATCTTGACACAAGCAAAGGCTGCAGGATACCAACAAGTAGGGATGGCAATCAGGCAATGGCAAACCCGTAAAGGGGCGGGACAGGGCAACTCTTAAACGAGACGGACCATGGCGGGTCAGAGCACATTTTTAGAGAAAAATAAAAGGGAGCGGGGCGAGGTTTTAGCTCAAACTCAAATAAACTGATTTTGTTTTTCACGTGGATGTGCTGCTTTCTGTAATTTATTTTCCTATGACCTCACTCTATATTTTTTACTTTGAAGTATTTTCTACTTTTCTTATTCACATTGTATCCTTCTTTTTTCATCCTTTTGACCATAAATTGCACACTGGTACATACTTCAAAATACATGCACATTATTGTTTCTTTCTAATTTTTTCATAAAAATTTACATTGTCATGTTCATATCTATCTTTAACCTTCTTTTTACCTGATAACTTCTGATCCACATGTTGGAATATGTAAAGAAACAACGGAAATAGTAAATAACTATTACAGTGATCGAAAGGATAAACAACAATGAGGACAACAACAAGTTGTCAATATTTTGATCTTGAGTGAAACTTCAAATATAGAACTTGTATTTGGAAATACAAGAACATGAACTGCTACACTTGTGGCTTGTAGATCCGCTGAGAATACGAACGATTAGAGTCCTTCGTATGTTAAGATAACACCTGAAACACTTAGCAACCAATTAGATAAACACAACACCACCGGCTGAGTCGAGAGATGACTCTCTGTCTTTAAGACAAGATTGCCCCCGTATATAGGCTTTACGGAAGTGTGGACAATAGTCTCCCAAGATGAAACAACAAACTATCAAGTGTGCAAAGCCTACACAAATGATCTCTACGAAGAACACAAATAATGAAGATTGCTAAGAGAAGGATTGTTTATCAGGAAAATATGATCTCTTTGTGGTGTTGTGAACTTATTTTTCAGTTCATATGCTCAATTATTTTCTCATGTTCATCTATAGAATTGAGCCAAAGCTTCAATTTATAGGTGTGCAAGATGGCCTCTTCAAATGCCCCACAATGGCAATCAATTGCCATGTAATGGATGACATTTAACCCACAAGTAATGCAGCAACATAATGGTCCAAGTAATGGTCATTATTGGGTGGATTCAATGCCATTGAAACCCCCTTAACAGCCAAGACTTTTGGGATTTCGTCGAGCAGTCACTGCCCATGAAGCGCCGCGGCTCTGGCACGTTAGCGCATCAGCGCTAATTCAACTAGAGAGCCGACGAACTTACTGCCAATCACGCGCTCCAGCGCCACGGCCCAGTCCGGGAGGCACCGCGACCCTTCTCGGCTCCGCGACCCTTTTTCCGACCCGATTCATCTTACACCTCGCACAATCCTCCCTTCGTTTACCAACGTGAAACACTTGTCATTTATAAAATAACCATCCATCATTCTATGTCTCAAACATTTCACTTACGTACCAATATCTCTTTCATTAACGAAATTTATGATACTTAGCACTAAGATTGCACGTGTGTGGAAACGATATTTCCGACGTGCGATGCCCAATTGTTCGAGTCATAAATAATGGGATAAACTTAATTCCACATTAGTAAATTTCCAACAATCCCATCTTGAAAGAGATTTTGGCGCACACACAAGGTGCCTACTTTTAGCAATTAGCGAAAATATATTGCATTAGGAGAGGTAGCTTACGCTTTGAACTTTCTCTAGTTGAATACCATCGGACTTACTTACTGCGCGGTGAATGTGATGTCTTGAACCATCAATGTTTAATGTAAGCCAAGACAACGGTACCAACACAACACCTCCAATTTATTCGTTTCTTCTTTTGTTCTTGTCCGTTGTGGCCGTGGACACACTTGGATTCTTAAGTGCGTTCATTTGAGGCGTCCTGTCCTCTCACTTAAATAGGTGATCTCCTACAAGGTATCCTGCTATACCCCACTTCACAAGTGTTAGGAATCATTAAAAGTTTCCCCAACCTTAACCTCAACCGTTTGAGGATCGTTAAAGGTTTGGAAGCTTAACCTTTACCCACCATGCAGGTAGAACTTTAATCTCTATCGTGGGAACGACTTTGGATTCATGTTTCTTTACGAAAATCATCATTCGAAATGCTCTTGCTTCCACCGAAGCGCTCAACTGAACCTTTTGCAGCTTAGTTTTCCCATTGAACCATATTCTTGGGATCTCCAGTCAGTATGGTTGGGTTACCACCGCAAAGGTTTGTATCGTTTGGGTTTTTAAGCACATTCCCCTAGACAAGCAAAACTCTTGATCTTCGGGTAGCCTTTAGTTAAAGGTTCGCAATATCCTTTGATTAGTAATCAAGGAAGTGACCCCCGTGATGATCAACTGCCATATAGTATTATGTCTCCGACAGATCCTGACAGATATGTCCAGACGCCGTCATCCGTGTCCTTCCTGAAGTCGACCGGCTAGCCACAGTGTATAACTGCTGAAGGCACGGGTTTCTCCCAATAAGGGACGTCCTCTAAGGAGTCGTGAAGTTACTCAACTTCTTTCATGCTTTGTTTAAAGCGATAAACTCCGATTTCATCATGAATCGGTCGATGCAAGTTTGCTTAGAGGATTTTTCAAGACCCACCATACACATTTACTTGTGGCTTTGGTGTTCTTCATATTTGATGTCCAGTTTGCATCACTGTGTTCTCCCAGAATCGCTGAACATCCAGAATACCATGATCCGTAGATAAGTGAATATTTCAAATATCGTCATATCCGACTTAACACCTTCTATCAATCATTTCCAGAATCACGATTGAACCTTAGTTCAACTAATCTGCTTTGTAAGCCGATATTAGGTCAGTTGTAGTGTGTAACATACATTGAACTACATTTGACCTGCGCATATCGCTCCTTGTATATGGGTGCACCATGATTCCAATCGGTTATATGATTCATATCCATTGGTGGCTTCAACGTGACTGTCAACTACCTTACAAATGAGTTTGGAATTAGACTAGTCCGTTGGATGTCTTAGAAATTCCAATTCCTAAGATGTCATCTGTGATATCCATATCTTTCATATCGAGACTTTTGTTTCAATATGACTTCCACTTTCAGACTGTTGGTTTTCCAACTGTTGGCTTTCTAACTTTAGAGTCAATGTTTTTGTTGTCTGATTCATTATTTCTGTTTTATCTTAATCTTCCAGGACCAAAATGTAAACATTTCAAGGACCAAAATGAAAGTTCAGGAAGAAGCCAAATAGTCCAGCAAACCAACTCTGATCCTCCACTTCCAACTCTCCGGTTAGGAAGGTTGTTTCAACATCTATGCCACACAAGACTGCAATGGCCCTGGGTGTTAAGCTATTCACAGGGAAGCACATGTACAAGTAGCCGAGGCCTTATACTCGTCAGTAGATCCATCTACTTTGTACTCACTTTTGAGTATCCTTTTTCACAACCCAAAGGTTCTTTTTCCGGAGGAAGATCAACCGTTACACAAGTATGGTTCTATATGATGGAGTTTATTTCTCTCTTTGTAGCTTCTTTCCAAAGCAGCGCTTCTGGAGATGACAATTATTTGTTAATTGTCCATGGTTCATTCTCAACCATACAAGCTAGAAGGCCTGGAACAAGTCTTTGTCTCCTCTTTGCTCTGTCTCGATTCAACAACTAAAATCCCTGAGTTCTGTAGATCCGAATTATTAAGTTTCGGATAGTCAGCAACTTCCGAGTCCTGTAGATACGGAACGTCTAGTTCCGGACAATCAGGCCCTCGCGGGTTCTTGTTAACCTCGAGCAATTACTTCTTTTTCCTTCTCAAGGAAAGTTATCCTCAAAGAATTCAATATTCTTTGACACCAAGAGGCGATAAGCACTACTGTTATCGGCAAATCCAGTGGATATGAAATCTACAGTCTTAGGTCCAACTTGACCTATTTCGGTATTCCAACTTCTACCAAGCCACCCCACATCACAACATTTGTATGTGAGATCCTTTCCATATTTCACACGGAGGGTTATCCTTATCCTTATGCATATTTATGTTGAGAATCGCATTAGCGGTAAGGATCGTCTACCCCTACATAATTTGGGCATACGGCTTTGCGCTTGGATAACGTCGTTAGACTGAGGTGAGAAATGAACAGTCGTTTGATGAACGATGCTTCACATTCTCCCCCTCTATCACTACGAATTCCTCAATCCATAGGCTTAGTTGATTTTTAACTTCTGCTTTGTAGCGCTTATTCGCTTCAACAACTTCATCTTTGCTTTTCAACAAACAAATGATGCAATACATTGGACCATCATCAATGAAGGTCACAAAGTACTTGTCTCCCCCCTCTATTTTGTATAAACTTTAAATCACCCATAAAGGTGTGACTAAGTTCTAGAGGAGCAGTGCTTCTTTCGTTATTCCTTTGAAGGAATTTGGAAAGGTGATTTTTCCTCTTCGCCTACCTCACATTTATTTTGACGGTTTATGTCGACAGAAGGCAACAATCTCAACTTCATTAGCTTTTGAATGAGTTTCTATTTAACGTGTCTTAATCTATGATAGCATCGATGCACGGATTACAAATATATTAGTCATTTAGCTACGGACATACTGTACCATTCTTAGTTATTACAGACCTGTTGGACTAGTCTCAAACCAGCTTGACCAACAACGTCCCTTAAACCAAGTTTGGGATATGTATCACCTCCTTTTTGGAGTGATCCCATTCCATGAAGTCCTATTGAGGACAACCTCTCCAACCCCTTCCACTTTAGAGGTAGCGTTGCTTTACGTGAACAACCTCTTGCCCGTGAGTAGGGCGTAACCGGATCATATGTGATCTGGATACTCTGGCCCACTCCAGTTGCTTTGGCCGACTGAGTGTCCAATTTTTTTTCTGCCTTTCTTTTGGCCTTCAGATCATTTAAGACCAGGAAAATTTGGCCCACCTCACTAGGTGTCCATTACTTTTCTGTCAATTGAATTCTGGCCCACTCCAGTCGCCCGTAGGATTTGTATGACTGAATGTCTAATATCATCTTATCAAATGAATTCTGGCCCACTCTAGTCGCCCGTAGGATTTGTACGACTGATTGTCCAAAATCATTCTATCAAATGAATGATCTTCTGTCAGATAATGTGACAGGTTCAACGTCTTAAGATAAACCATTATCTTTTAGTCTTCTTCCCTTATGATTGGTGCCCAGGGAAATTCCTGGCGCTTACTTAAGAGTGGTAACAGTTTTTTGCACAGTCAGTGGATCTCTCTCCTTCGTATGTGCGAACATACTTTACACACTTTTAATAATTACACTCAAAATAACGGATCTTTTTAAGTCGTTTACAAAGTCCAATTTTTAAGCGGGAAGGAACGAGATTTAATATCTAATTTTATAGTGTAGAAAATATAAGTTTTTAATGAAAACACTTTCATATTCCCAGCCCTGCTTTACACACTTTTATTCAGATATTAAATAACCTCATTATAGATAAGGAAGGATAATTAACTTAGACCTTTTGGATTTTGGCTCACTTCAGTTAGACTGAGTGTCCACATCCTCCTTACCATAATTCAGACACTTTGTCTGAGACAGATATAAGCCTTTTGCTAAATGACCGAACATCATCTTCAGCCTTCTCTTCTTGTCCCAGTTAACATCCTCAGCCTCTCGTGGGCGCTTGTTTCCCCCACCCTCGGGAGTGGTGACACCAACTCGTCCTTGATCTTTAGCCGTACTAGCACGACTATCAACAGTATCTTGAAGCTCAGCATCAGATCCAGCGATCCCTCATTTGACGGAAACAGATTTGTAACAGTCGTCAAAGAGAGAACCATAACTAGGACCAATCTTGAAAGCACGGTTGTTGACAGAGATAGTGTTTGAACTGTTAGCAAAACTATCAACAAAACTGTTTTCAAGAAGAAAACCACAGCCAGATTTGATCACACTTGTCGACCAACATCTTTCGAATCACTAATACAAATCTTGTCTTAAAAGTGTTGGAATATGTAAAGAAACAACGGGAATAGTAAATAACTATTACAGTGATCGAAAGGATAAACAACAATAAGGACAACAACAAGTTGTCAATATTTTGATCTTGAGTGAAACTTCAAATATAGAACTTGTATTTGGAAATACAAGAACATGAACTGCTACACTTGTGGCTTGTAGATACGCTGAGAATACGAACGGTAAGAGTCCTTCGTCTGTTAAGATAACACCTAAAACACTTAGCAACCAATTAAATAAACAAAACACCACCGGCTGAGTCGAGAGATTGCTCCCTGTCTTTAAGACAAGATTGCCCTCGTATATAGGCTTTACGGAAGTGTGGACAATAGTCTCCCAAGATGAAACAACAAACTATCAAGTGTGCAAAGCCTACACAAATGATCTCTACAAAGAACACGAATAATGAAGATTGCTAAGAGAAGGATTGTTTATCAGAAAAATCTGATCTCTTTGTGGTGTTGTGAACTTATTTTTCAGTTCATATGTTCATATATTTTCTCATGTTCATCTATAGAATTGAGCCAAAGCTTCAATTTATAGGTGTGCAAGATGACCTCTTCAAATGCCCCACAATGGCAATCAATTGCCATGTAATGGATGACATTTAACCCTCAAGTAATGCAACAACATAATGGTCCAAGTAACGGTCATTATTGGTTGGATTCAATGCCATTGAAACCCCCTCAACAGCCAAGACTTTTGGGATTCTGTCGAGCAGTCACTGCCCATGAAGCGCCGCAGCTCTGCCACGTTAGCGTCGCGGCGCTAATTCAACCAGAGAGCCGACGAACTTACTGCCAGTCATGCGCCGCGGCTCTTCGGCGCCACAGCCCAATCCGGGAGGCACCGCGACCCTTCTCGGTTCCGCGACCCTTTTTCCGACCCGTTCCATCTTACACCTCGCACAATCCTCCCTTCGTTTACCAACGTGAAACACTTGTCATTTAGCAAATAACCATCCATCATTCTATGTCTCAAACATTTTACCTACGTACTAATATCTCTTTCATTAACGAAATTTACGATACTTAGCACTAAGATTGCACGTGTGTGGAAACTATATTTCCGACGTGCGGAGCCCAATTGTTCGAGTCATAAATAATGGGATAAACTTAATTCCACATTAGTACATACATAATAGATCCTTAAACATATAATTGAAGCTACAGATACAAAACCAAAACCTCATTTGGTGGTTCCTCGAACGGAGAAGCTCCTGAACAAAGTGAACATATATAAAACGTTAATACTTTAAAATAACAAAGAATTTGTAGAAAATTCCTAGAATAACCATGAGTTTTTTCAGAGACCACATTGCTCTTTCAGCATGAAATGTGTATAAATTTAAAGGTTACAGTTGCAAACTTTGTTTAAAAAAATGATCTAAAAAGGGTGGGCGGGGCAGGGTAAATAGGACAAGGCATGGCAGGGTGGAAAACAAATAAAAATGTTAAACGGGACAGGACACACCCTATTGCCATCCCTACCAGCAAGTGGTTCAAAATGTTGGTGCCGATGCAAGTTCGAACCTCAGCAGCAGAGCAGATTCAAAATGTTTTTATTTTGGGTTTTGCGTATTTCTGAACGCTATTTTGCTTCTTGATTATGATAGGGTCTGTTTATTCCAATAAATATAACCATTACTAATTTCTATTTTATCTTATTTTCCTATTTATCTTTATAATTTGTTTTCTTTGCTTAAATTCAATAAAATTTATTCTTATTGATAAGAGTCCCACATCCGATATGAAATGAGAACATGGACTCCTTATATGGATTTGGACAATCCTTACCCTACAAGCTAGCTTTTGGGGTTGAGTTAGGCTGAGGTGTCATATCTATACATGGTATCAGAAGCCAAAACATAATCCCTAAGAATTTTTTTCAGCTGCAGCAACCCCTCGGTTTCTGCGTCATTGTTCATTACCCGAGAAGCAATCAAAGTTTTGTCTGCGTTTGTTTCCTTCCTTGGCCCGTGCTCCATTACCCAAGAAAGCACAAGACTCTGTCCTCTGTTTCTTTTAGTTTTCTTTCGGCCCTCACTGCCCTAGAATCAATAAAGCACAAAACTGTCTAGTCTCCACTATCCGAGAAAGAAATCATATTTTCTGCTTTTGTTTTCTTTCGTTTACCATTGCCCGAGAAAGAAAACATATTGTTTGCTTTTTCTGCCTTCTATTTTCTTTCTTTTCTCCTTACCCGAGAACAATCAAAGTTTTTTCCTTTACACGAGAACAAAATAAATGGCTTCCTTGACTCCTCCCAATTCTCCCCCAGCTTCGACCACCTTCCCTGTCATCATAAACAACCCACCCGCTCCCTCTTCCACTTTTCTTTTCATCTGGCCCAATTTCCTGGAGCCCAACAGTTCGCTCCAGGCCTTCCCCAATCCAATTTGGGTCAGGCTTTCGTCACATTGACTCTTCGGTAGCCTGATAATGCGTGGAATATGGATACGGGCGCCACTTCTCACCTCACCAACAATTCTGAAAATCTTCCTCAACTGCAAAATTTAAATACTCCACAATCTATTTTAGTTGAAAGTGGTCATCCATTCCACTTCAAGGGTTTGGCCACATACTAACCCCACCACCGCATCCTCAGTTCTCCCTAAATAACGTCCTATATGCCCCAAATATTATCAAAAACCTAATCTCCGTTAGAAAAATTGCCACGAATAATTCCGTCTCAATCATCTTTGACCCGTTTGAGTTTTCTGTAACGGACCTATGTACCAGAAAACTCCTTACAAGATGCAATAGTGATGGGGACCTCTATCCTTTCCTATCCACGCTCGCTGCCAGTGTCACCCCTCCCACCTCTAGTTGCCCGTGTCTCTCCTGCCACCGCTCTCGCAACAATATCTCCGTCAACCTGGCACAATAGACTTGAAAACCCAATAGCTCCTATTTTTAATTTTCTTGCAACAATAACTTAATTCGTTGCAATAAAGAGAAACTTGCCCAATAATGTTTTTCTTGTCCTTTAGACAAACATGTTCGCCTTCTTTTTCAGCCTCCTTCAAATGTAACGTTTTCTTCCTTTGACATTATTCATGCAGATTTATGGACATCTCCCATTACTAGCTCCTTGAGTCATAAGTTTTATCTAGTTTTATTAGATGACTTTTCTCACTTTATTTGGGTTTACCCACTTAAATTTAAGTGTGAGGTTTTTGTCAAACTTCTTGAATTTCGTGTCTATATCAAAACATAGTTCGAAAAATCCATCAAATCATTTCAATGTGATAATGGTCGTGAATTTAATAATTTCTTGTTTCACAATTTTTGCAAAAATTATGGCATGATTTTTCATTTTTCGTGTCCACACACTTCCTCCCAAAATGGCAAAGTAGAATGGATCTTCCGCACCATAAATAACATGGTTCGTACTCTCCTGTTTCATGCCTCTATGCCTCCCTCTTTATGGGTTTATGCAGTAAAAATGGTTATTTTACCTATGAGTACTCTTCATAATATGACCCCAACCGAAATCTTATACCGTTGGATCCCTTCCTATGATCACCTTCAGATTTTTGGTTGTCTTTGCTACCCAAATCTTGCCTTCACCGCCCCTCATAAATTAGAACCACGCATCACTCCGTGTGTCTTTGTAGGATTCCCGTATAATTATAGGGGATATGTGTGCTATGACCCGTCTACTCGTCAGATCTATGTCTCCCGTCACATCACGTTTGACGAGATAACTTTTCCGTTTGCAAACATATAAAAATACCGCAACACGGACTATACCTTTCTAGACTAGTCAAACATCTCACCAGTCATACTCATCGAGCTCTCCCGTACTGCTGCCAGTGTCACCGTGTTTCCATCTCCATCCCATGATAATGCCACTGCCGGCAGTGTCTCTACTCCAATCCAGTCACCACCGACTGCTCCCACTATCTCTCCATCGATTCTGGTCATCATCTCTGACACTCAATCGACGCCTAATATGTCCCAGTCACCAGCCGCTACCAACCCCAACACTGTACCAGCCACCGGAACCTAAAACACCATCGTTACCCGAAACAACCCAACAACCCCACCACACCGTCACTCCAGTACCTACCTACCACCGTCACCGTACCTGACAACAACTACCCCAAACCACATCGATCTACCCAGATCGCTAAATTTTACATGGTATCAGAGTCGGGCCCATTCCAATTCTTTGTCCACCGATATTGGGCCCCCAAATTATATTATCCACACTCCAGTTAACAAGGTCTGGGCGTGAGGGGGAGTGTTAAGAGTCCCACATAAGATATGGAATGAGAACATGGACTTCTTATATGGACTTGGACAATCCTCACCCTACAAGCTAGCTTTTGGGGTTGAATTAGGCCGATGTGTCATATCTTTACACTTATTAAACTCTACTTTACTTCAAATTGATTAAACATTTTGTGAATTTTGACTCACTTTCATAGTTTTTCTAACTTAGTTTAGTTTGCTTTATGTTAAAATTGTTAATTTGTGTTAGATACTAAAAAAATTCGTTTGCTCTGTGATTTATTTTTCTTTATTTGCTTGTATTAATTAGTTTAGTTTACGACTCCTTTTCTCAGTGTCATTTGTTTTAATAACTTTGTTATGTTAAATTTGTCACACCCCAATCTGGGGGTGGGGTGGCCGGCACCAAATGTCTTACTGGCCTGAGCGAACCACATCTACAACCATAACTTAAACATACAGAAGGTCAAGGCCGCCATAAAATAATTTAAATGAAATCAAGGGACCATATACAACTGACAATCTCAAGGAGACATGCATATATATGTATGTAAGTTGACAAGGCCACCATGAAAGACTGTACCACAAAACATAGGACGTCAAGGTAATACAAAACATCTATACTCATGACATGTGTCTACAAGCCTCTAAGAGTGCCATAAACGTTATAAGATCGAGACAGCGCCTCGCTATACCCATTCCATATATATAAAATTATACCGACTCAAAACGACAATTTCGGAACAAATGGAGTGCACCATCACCACAGTTGAGCTGAGTAGACTACTAAGGAAGTGTAGAAGCACTGCTCTGTGTCTGTATAGTATTTAGAAGCCAACAAGCAAGTGTACGAACACTCCTCTATGTGGCTGTACAGCAAGCAAAATAAATTGTACTATAAGTGGGACGAACACTGCATATATTGATTTTACAAAAAGCTTTGTGATGTGTACTGTAAAGTGTAAGAACACGTGTACCCATTAAATTAAATATTGAATCCCTTTGCCCTTTGACTATGTACACGTGTAACCACTACCCAGTACTCCACTTTATTGCTCTTATCTGTGCTAATCAGTTTCATCTTGTCAAGCACCGCCTTTCTTTTCTTCTTGTCTTCCATTCTCCAACCTTGGATGCTTCGTCTCAAGCTATTGATTTAGTACTCAATAGCTTCTTCATTATTTACCGGTATGAATTCCTATTCTGGGGATTTTCCTTTTTTCTACTGTGTGTCTTTCTAATTTGCTTCATCACCAATTTTGTTGTATATTTCTCAGTAATTTTACTTCGTCAGGAAAAGTCCTTTCGGCAATACTGTAATATTCTCTGACTTGTGCGTTACTTCTCTTTGTTTTTAGATGACAGTGGAAGTTGTGAAAGAGAATCTATGGAAAAAGTGTGGTAATTCTGTCAATTCAATGTATCTAGAGTTCTATGACAGAACTCATATGTTTATACGAATATTACAGATTACTCTCTTTCGAAAACCCGGATCTGCAAATCCGGGAGAGAAAACATGAATGTTTTTTTCTCTTTCAAGAGTACTCATATTGCAATTTGTTATTTGGTATATCACCATATTGCTTTCTAAGTTGATATCCATTTGATGATGGTTCCGTAGATATCTTAAATATGCAATGCTTATCAGAGTTGGAATTAATTCAGGCCACTTAAACAAATAACGGAGGTAAATCTGCAGCCACATCAGAAGCATCGAAATATTGGGACATATTGATTGGACAAAGGGTCAGTAACCGTTGAGCTTTATTTACTTTAATACAATATTAAGCTACATGTCTTTTTGTTAGATATTTATAAGCAATTCATGAGTACATATCTTCTGTGGTTGAGGTAACGGCAAATCATTTATTTTAAACCCGTGCCATGTTTCTGTCACCTTCGGTTTGTATGTATCCACCATGTAAATGACTAAGAAAATGCTTGCGTTTATATGATTAGTAGGTTCCAGATAAGCTTAAAATTCTTTTATTGGTGCAATTCTATTCATTACTCAAATATTTGCCTACAGTTGAGGGCTTTTCCTGACAAGCAATTCTATTTATGACATGAAAATTACTTCCGACAAGAAAGACTCAAGAGACATTTTCATAGAATGAAGAACTTGAGCATCTCTAACTTCGCAAGAATAGAGTTATATTGGCCGGACGTTCAGTTTCGTTTCTATTGGATTCATGTCAATAGAAGGAAAGGGATAGCCTTAACGTACCTTATATCAAACCACGACGTATAAAGAATGAATCATCCTCCTTCACGCCTAAGTGTACAACTAATAATAAGGGTACTAACGTTAATTTCGAGTAGTTCAACAATCCCCAATCGAGTGGCAAACTCGTTCTATAAAAAATTGGATAACATCTGCCCCTTTTTTCCATACTTTCCCAAGTCCATAAAAACAACAACACATACAACCTTCAACTATATACTTCCAGCATCACAACACATACAACCTTCAACTATATACTTCCAGCATCACAACACATCCAAACAACTCAACAACACAACACAATAATATTCAATATCGAGTTTACAACTTCTAGTCGACATTTTGCATGTTTTCGACCATCCAACATATCCAGAACCTAAACTAACTTTTATACATGAAAAAGAACAAGACTATTACCTTAAATCTCGAAAACTAACCGCAACCTAACTTGGAAAAACTTCAAAATAGTCCAGCAACTCACAACTACACCATATACGATTTCCTACCTATTTTTCACAAGATATCAACCAAACAATCTAGCTACAACTTGTATGAACTCAAATACATGTAGGATAAGTAGAATCTTACCATAATCTAGCAAGAACAAGCATTTTATTATGCTGCCTCAACTTGGAAGAACAACTAACACAAGCATAACGCAATAGAACTATGTTCTACTAGCACCACGAGATTCACGACACTCGATTTATGTTGTTTATCTTTGGTTTTTCCCTTGGATCATGTAGGAACCCTTTAGAGAGTATTTTTGGGTTTTTAGGATATGTTGGTATTGAAAATGAAATGAGATAAGGAAGCCACCAATTTATATATCAAAAGAAGTTTCCCACCGCCTATGTGGGTCCCAAAAACGGCTTCCTGCGCAATCTCGTGAACACACAAATATCTCTATACTCTGACGTTATATTGACAAGAGGTTTAATGTATTGGAATTTAGACTTGTAGACCTTAATTTTGGTTGTTGGATCACTCCTTAACTCTAAGCATACTGAGAGAAACCCTCAGAGGCATCTGACCGAAAGATTAGCTAATTTATGAACGTAACTTGCGATGACTTTTGCCAACTTTTGTTTTACAACTTGATTAATTTCAAAACTTAACATACTACAATTGTATAATATAAATACCTCATAACAAGAACTTCTTAGCATATTATGCACTCCTAGCCTTACCTAAAAAATACAGACTATTACAATTCACTTTCCTTCGGTGTAGTTTGTCGAAAAGCATTTTCTTTGATTCGTTTAGCCTCAACCTCCAACGACACTTACTTAACACTTGTTTAATACCTTTAATATCCGTGTAAGGGATCTTAACATCTCGAGGTTCTCGTTACTTTACTTGCGACACACACGAACATAAAAATACGCAGTGTAATATCTTCCCCCATTTGGAACATTCGTCCTCGAATGTAGGGGTGTGTAGGTGAGAAACTAACCCTTATGGATTTTACAAATTTTTTGACAGTCTCCTTTGTATACTGGACTACATCCAGCATGTAATGCAGCCAAAAGCACACAATATATATGCTACACAGGTCCATAAATGATCAACAACAACTATTGGCTCCACACGACCATCAACGTTAATAAAACATCCTTCCTAATGTATATATATTTATCTATGATTTATGCTGAAACTTTCTCAACTCGAATATCTTCTAATTATAAAACGGGGGTTAGTATGAGACACTATGACCAAAAGCATTGAACTGAACGGTAGTCAGTGGAGGATTTTAGACTTCATATTTTCGCTAGCTCCCCACGTCATTTCCTTGACGTTCTTTCCCCTCCGGGAAACGTTTGCGGAAGCTATATCTTTGATTATCAACTTTAGGGAATCGACGATCTAAGATAGTATCAGGAACTTCCTTGTAGGACAAGTCTTCCGTAATCTGAATGTCATTTACTAGGACAACTAGAGAAGGGTCCCTGATACATTTATAGATGCATGGAATACAAGATGGATGAACTTTAGCTTTGAATGCAAATTTAGCTCGTAGACCACTTGGCCTTTCTTCTGAATAATTTTGTAAGGCCAAATGTATTTTCGGGCTAAGCTCGCTGCCATTAATTTTGTAAGATCCAATGTACCTTGGTTTAGGCTTTCCATTCTTACTGAATCTCATTGCGCCTTTCATAGGTGATATCTTTAGGAAATCTCAATTATCAACATGGAGCTTCTACATCTCGGTATTTCACTTTAGCTTATGATTTTCGATATTTTGGGTCGTTATCAATAGCTTTTTCTATGGTCTACTGAACTAAATCATGTTGCAATAACTCTGACTCGCCTCCTTCGAATCATCTAATAGGAGATATGTGTTTACGTCCATGCAAAGGCTCGTAATGAGCCATTTTGACATTAACATAGTAACTGTCATTATAAGCGCACCCTATACGCGTTCTCTTTAAAATCTAGCACGCACAGTTGTGGCATCATCATGTGCTCCACTTGACTTTCTGTCTGCGGATGGTAGGCCGTATCAAGATTTACTTATGTACTCAAGCCCTATTGCAAGGTTTCTTAGTAATTCATTGCAGACTGTATCCCTTCATTTGATATAATAGACAATAGAATGCCATAGAACGACTTTATCCCTTGATGTACAGCTTCGCGCAATATTTTGCTGAATAAGTGGTCTTACCCGACAAGAAACATGCTGATTCTATAACTCTGCCAATGATCACTCAGTAAGAATTAAATTTCCAATAGGAACAGGGATATTGTAATGAAATTCATATTAATCACTTCCCATTCTTGCATCGGAATCTCAATGGTTTGAGTTAACCTATCGAGTTTCTGATGCTCCATCTTTCCCTGCTAAACTGTGTTATGTATTTGACAATACTCTTTTCCATATTATTCCACCAACAAAGGTTCCCCTAGCATGATATATCTTAGTCAAACTTGGGTGGATAAAATAGCATGAATGATGTGCCTCTATCATAATATGATTCCTGAGTCCCGCTATATTCATAATACACAATCTTCCTTGATACCATGAATTCCCACTTTTTCTTACCTCAAAGGGTGTTACTCCCTTTTATTACATTTTCTGCTTGAACTGTACTAAAGTAGGATCTTCACTTTGTCGTTCTTTTACTACTACTACTAAGGATGACTTTGTTGCGTTCTAAATAATAACCCTGCTGTCATCTGAGTCCCACTAAATGGACCCCCAAACTAGACAATTGATGTATCTCTCAAGCGAACTCCCTTTCCTTTGCCCCCAAATTAGCAAGCTTCACACAGCTCTATGACTGAGTGCACGACTACAACATTAACCTTACCTAGATGGTATAGGATGTTTACCTTGAAATATTTAAATTACTAAAGTCACTGTCTTTATCACCCATTAGCCCCTTCTTCTTAAGGGCGCACTAGAAACTCTTATGGTCTGTAGAGTTTCAACATGAACACCATATAGTTAAAGCCCTCATATCTGAAGTGCGTGCACCACTGCTGTTAACTATAATTCACAGATTAGATAGTCCTTCTCATACAATCTCACTGCCATTAATCGTAAGCAATTTCCTTTCCTTGCTCATTCTGACACTTGCTCTATGCATATACTAATTCATTGTGATTACCACATATTCTGGAACTTCCTGTATATATAATCTCAAACATTACTCTTGATTCCCACTCTCCATGTTCACATATATGATAGTTGATGAGTCACTAACTTATTCCCTTATAGGATACATGAAAGATTCTAAAAAACTTGACGTTATAAGACATTGTTCTATAATATCTGAATCCGATCACTCTACTTAGAACAAACCTCTTTATTTATCTCTTGGCTAACATTTTTCGTCAATTACACTCGGAAAAAATTTCCTTGCTCTTATTAAACTACGAGCTCATTACATTATATACCCTGTAGAGCTTTTAGTAATTTTGAATCGTCCATCATCATCATTACTTGCCCTTCACTTTGCCTTTGTTCTAATAATATTACGTCTGAACAAAACTCTTTAATGCCTGCCTTGTATCCTAGGCTCAATGGTCCCCTTTCAACTTTTTAAATGCTTTATTGAGCTTCACCTACCATTGCTTCTGTCTGAAATACTTTTCGAGAGTCGCGATCGTGCAATTGCGAGACTGAAAATTTACAAGTTTAGATCCAATATGTAGTTGTATAATCTAATGACTTGTCGACCTCCATAAGCTAATTACTGATTGCTCAATCGATTTATCTTCATATCTCAATTCTTAGCAACTTGGGGCTATGTCTTTTGCCTTGATATACCCCTTACACTAGCTTCATGAGTATCGAATATTCAGTTATGTTTACCAATAATTGACGTCTCTATCCAGGAAGTCCACAATGTCTCTTCTCTACCATTGAACCTCCGCATTATTCTAGAGTCATTACACGTATGTAGAGTCTGAGTAAAAAATTATCTTATCCGCTTCTAACATTTTGTCACAATCCTTCTACCTTTCTATCATTAAGTGAAATGCATTTCTACCTCGATACTTCACCATACCATCTCCTCCTCTTATGAGGATGACTAACACCTTATGCTTTAAGATTCTGATCCTGTAGAAGTCAAACTGTTACCTCTTCACCTTTTTGTAATTCTTTGCACCCCTGATGACTTATAATTTGCTTCATAATAACCTTCTCTTATTAGGGCAACTGGAAAAATTTATATACATAGAGTGTTATCCATTCATACTGGCGTATTTGGTCTTGATGAGCTTAACATTGCTCACGTTGTTCGTCTCAATAAAATCTCCTTCTTACTAACCTTAAAGGTCGCTCTTCTCGTTCATCCTTTCACCACTTAATTGTTCACTTTTTCTAGTATCGTGATGGCAACTACTGTAGAGATCCTTCGAGTCTCTAACTCGATTTCAATTTGTCTTAGGTTACTTCCTAATATTGGTATTTCCAAGTCCAAGGCTAAATCGGTCTTCTGATAATTCTCCTTAAGGTCGCCGCTTCACTTATCGTAATAAACACATAGTCTTATGACTTATATTTCTTTATAATTCCAAAATTTGCTTTCTTTTATCCTTTCTTCTTCTTGACTATAAACCTTGTCGTACTACCATATTTTAGCTTATGTTCTATAATGATTCCTCCTATCTACGCATAACGCTTTACTTAGCCTTCTACCAGTTTCTTGATAATATTACCATCTCTTACCTTATTCCGGAAAACTCCAGCGGGACTCTCTTTCACTTTTAGCTTCCTCAACTTCATTAGCCTTTTTCTTTTGGTCGCTTAATATTCCCTATTTACTAGGAACAGGGCCACACTAAGGTGGATACTTACGCAACAAGGATTCCAATAGCTAACCTCCAAATCTTCTAAACCCTAAAAAAATCGTATATGAATACACAATTCCAAGGTACATCACTTATATGCCTTACAAAGAGGAATTATCAACATATTCGTAATGCTATTAAAAAATGTCATCGAGTCCTAACAATCTAGCCATTGTCAAGGATTACTCTGACACTTATAAGACTCTTGAAATTTCTTTTCTTTTCGGAACTATGTTTGTTGATTCCTAGAAGCCATACGCTGGAAGTGGTGTTGTTACTATAGCTCTATCACAACCGAACATAATCGTAACGCTTATGTCCCTTTTTCTGACTCCAACTATTTACAAGCTTCTCAACTTAGGTACCCCACACCTCCTATACGTTGCCTCTTTTACCTTCTAAAGTTCATACTTTACCTTCTAATGCTCTCGTAGTTTTTTTCCGGCATAGGTGAGATAGATATCCATGCCTTAAGACTCTTAACACAACTTGCACATTTGGTACCTCATGATCTGATAAGATCACACACTTACTTATAACAATCCGAGTTAAAATCGAATGCCTATGTCTCAGCTCTATTGCATGATCTGGAGTAAGAAAGAAGGGTAACCAACTCCTAAATGCCCTATAGCCTCATGTTTATAAATGTGGAGTACAACACATTCATAAACAAGAACCAGCTAGACATGGCTTGAAGACTCACTAGGACATACTTGCTTTGATACCAAGTTTGTCACAATCCAACCTTAGGGGTATGCCGGCACCCGATTCCTTACTGGTCCGAGCGAACCACATCTACAATCATAAGCTGAACATAAAAAGGTCTTGGCCGACAAGGCCCTCGTGAAAATATCTAAATGAAATCAAGGAATCATATACAACCGACAATCCCAATGAGACACGCATATATATATATATATATATATATATATATATATATATATATATATATATATATATATATGCATGTATGTAAAGGCCGAGAAGGCCACCATGAAATATTGGACAACAAAACATAGGCCGTCAAGGACATACAAAACATCTATACACAAGATATGTGTCTACAAGCCTCTAAGAGTGGCCATAAACATTATAATGTCAGGACAGGGGCCCGCCATACTCATACCATATATATAAAATCATACCAATCCAATATGGAAACCCCAGAACAAATAGAGTGCACCAACACCACCGTTGAGCTTAGTAGCCTACTGAGGAGGACTGGCCAATCTGTCTACCTGAACATGCGAGTATGAAACGCAGCGCTCCCAACAAAAGGGAGCAGGTAAAGCATAAACAAAGACATGAACGTAAGTAAAAGATAATAAAAGTCAACCTGAAACTCTTAATTGCCACTGTGGGCGTATTAAACGCATGCTTATACTTATATACATATACATATATATATATATATACACATATATCAAGCCGCTTTGTGGGGCCATATCATATCATATCAAGCCGCTCGGGGCTAAATATCATCATCATAACCAACTAATCAAGGGTTCTATATATATTGAAAACTCGATGCCGCATTCGTTGATTATAACTCGGGGTGTGAAGCCATATCATACACACACACACGCGCGCGCACACACACACACACACACATATATATACATACATGCATGAGGATCATAAAGTACATTCTGAGCTCATCAGAGTGACGTAAGGTCGTTATACCTCTGACTACCGATATGTAGCTAACATGCCATCATACGTTTCATTATCATAAATAGGAACACAATACAATATAAGATAGCTTTTATGACATGAAAAGTACCCTCGACAAGGAATAAGCAAGATTCAGTAGACATTTCCATAGAATAAAGAACCTGAGCATTTATAACTTAGCAAGAATAGAGTTATATTGGAGGGACGTTCATTTACATTTCATTTCTGTTGGATTCATGCCAATAGAAGGAAATGGATAGCCTTAACATGACTTATATCGAACCACGACGTATAAAGTAGGAATCAACCTCCTTTACGCCTATGTCTACAACCAACAATAAGGGTACTAACGTTAATTACGAGTAGTTCAACAATCCCCTATCGAGCGACAAACTCTTTCTGTCCGGACAACATCTGCCCCTTTTTGCCTTAATTTCCCAAGTCCATAAAAATAATAACAACACATACAACCTTCAACTATATACTTCCAGCATCACAATATACCCAAACAACCAACAACACAACACAACAATATTCAATATCGAGTTTACAACTTCTAGTAGACATCTTGCATGAAGAAAAAAACATAATTCTTACCTTATATCTCTAAAACCAGTCACAAATTAACCTAGAACAACTTCAAAACTATCCAGCAAGTCACAACTACACCATATACAATTTCTGACCTTTATTTCACAAGTTATCAACCAAACAATCTAGCAACAACTTGTATGAACTAAAATACATGTAGGAGAAGTAGAATCTTACCTTAATCCAGAAATAAATAGCCTTTTATTATGATGCCTCAACTTGAAAGAACAACCAGCACAATCACAACACGATACAACTACATTTTACTTGTACCACAGGATTCACGACACTTGATTTATGTCGTTTACCTGTGGTTTTTCCCTTGGATCATGTAGGAACCCTTTAGAGTATACTTTGGTGTCAAAAATTAAATGAGATAAGGAAGCCACCAATATATATATCAAAAGAAGTTTCCCACCGCCTATGTGGGTCCCAAAGGGGGCTGCCTGTGCCATCTCGCGAAAATACAATTATCTCTCTACTCCGACGTCGTATCGATAAGTGGCTTAATGCTTTTAAAAACTAGACTCGTAGAACTTAATGTTGGTGGGTGAATCACCTATAACTCCCAGTAGATTGAGAGAAAACCTCTGAGACATCTGACCTAAATTTCAGCAAATTTATGATCATAACTTGCGATGACTTTTGCCAAATTAGGTTTTACAACTTGCTTGACTTCAAAAGTTAATATAAAAAAATTGTATGATCCAAAAACCTCATAACAAGACCTTAGCATATTATCTACTCATTGTGTTACCTTAAAAATATAGGCTATTACAATCCACTTTCCTTTTGGCGAACTTTGTCGATAAGTGTTTTCTTTGATTAATTTAGCCTCAACCTCCCAAAACACTCACTTATCACCTGTTTAATACCTTTACTGTCTATTTAAGGGATCTTAACGTCTTCGGGTTCTTGTTACTTCACTTGCAACGAACACTAGACGCGAAAATAAGGGTGTAAAATCCTCCACTTTAGAAACAGTCATCCTCAAATATAGGGGCGTACTGGGGAGAAACTAACTCTTATGGATTTTATGAAATTTTTTGACAGAGACTCCTCTGTATGCTGGACGATATCCATCCTGTCATGCAGCCTAAAACACAAGATATATGCTACACAGAGCCATAAATGATTAACAACAACTCTTGCCTCCAGACGACCATCAATGTTAGTAAAATCCTTCCCGATGTATATATATTTATCTCTAATTTATGCTGCAACTTCCTCAACTCGAATATCTTCTAATTATAAAATGAGGGTTAGTATGAGATGCTATAACATGACCAAAAGCATTTAACTGAACGGTAGTCAGCGGAGTATATTTAGACTTCATATTTTCCCTAGCTCCACATGTCATTTCCTTTACATTTGTTCCCCTCCATAAAATTTTACAGAAGCTATATCTTCGATTCTCAACTTTAGAGAATTGTCGACCTAAGATAGTATATGTTACTTCCTTGTAGGACAAGTCTTTCGTAATTAAAATGTCACTTATTAGGAAAACTCGAGAAGGGTCCCCGATACATTTATAGATGCATGGGATACTGGATGGATGGAATTTAGCTTTGAATGCAAATTTAGCTTGTAGGCCCCTTATCCTATCCTCTAAAAAATTTGGAAGGCCAAATGTATTTCAGGCTAAGCTCGTTGCGATTTATTCTGTAAGATCCAATGTACCTTGGGTTAGGCTTGCCCTTCTTATTGAATCTCACCACACCTTTCGTAGGTGATATATTCAGGAAAACTCAATTATAAGCATGGAGCTTCTAAATCTCGTCATTACACTTTAGCTTATGAATTTTGATATTTTAGGTCATTATCAATCACCTTTTCTTTGGCCTGCTGGACTAAATTTGGTTACAATAACTCTAACTCGCCTCCTTAAAATCATGTAATAGGGGATATGTGCTTACGTCCACACAAGGCCTTATAAGGAGCCATCTTGATATTAGCATGGTAAGTGTCATTATGAGAGAACCTTATAAGAGTTCTCTTTAAAGTATAGCACGCATAGTTGTGGCATTATCATGTGCTCCGCTTGACATGATGTCTGTAGATGGGAGGTCGTATCAAGATTTACTTATGCCTTCAAGCCCTATCACAAGTTTTCCTAGAAATTCATTGCAGAATGTACCCCTCCGTATGATATAATAGAAAATATAATGTCATGGAACCGCTCTATCCCGTGATGTACATATTGATGTGATATTTTGCTAAGTAAATGGCTTAACCGACAAGAAACTAGTTTATTCTATAACTCCGTCAATGATCTCTCAGTAACAATTAAATTTTCAATAGGAATGGGGCAATACTATAATGAAATTAATATTAATCACTTCCCATTCTTGCGTCGGAATCTCAATGGTTTGAGTTAACCTATCGAGTTTCTTATGCTATCCATTTCCTTGCTAAACTTGTTATGAATTTGGCAATACTCTTTTCCGTATTATTCTATCCAAAAGGTTTCCACTGACATGATATATATTAGTCGACCTTGGGTGGATAAAATAGCGTGAATTATATGCCTCTATCATAATCTAATTCACACGTCCCGCTACATTCGTAATACATAATTGTCCTTGATACCTAGAATTCCCGCGTTTACTTACCTTGATGGCCATTACTCCCTTCTGATACACTTTCTGGTTAAACTGTACTGAAGTAGGATCTTTACCTTATCATTCTTTTATTGCTGCTACTAAGGATGACTCTGTTGTGTTTTGAATAATAACCCTACCGTCATCTGAGTCACACCAAACGAACCCCCAAACTAGCTAATTGATGCATCTCTCAAACCAACTCCCTTTCCTTTTCCCCAAAATTAGCGAGGCTGCCCACAATTCTACGGATGAGTGCACCGACTACATCATTATTACCTTGAAATCTTTAAATTACTCAAGCCACTGTCTGTGTCGCCTACTTGGCTCCCTCAACTTAAGGGAACACTGGAAAATCTTATGATATATAGAGTCTCAAGATTAGCACCATATAGATAAAACAGTCGTATCTAAAGTGCATGCACCACTGCGGTTAACGTTAATTCATAGGTCGGACAATCCTTGTCGTACTTTCTCACTGCTATTAATTGTAAGTAATTTCCTTTCCTTGTTCATTCTGACACTTGTGTGATTAGCTGATCATGAGTTGAATTTCTAAAGACGACAATAGACAGAATTAACAATGGCAGTAAACAAAACTTTTCTGGAAAACCTAAGCCATAATCATCCATTGTACTTGAGTTCGAATATTTTGACGCGGTATATCCAAGGAGAGGTACCATGGTGTCTGTTATTTTCTAATGATATAGTGCTGATTGACGAGACCCGTGAGGGAGTTAACGCTAAGTTAGAGGTTTGGAGACAAACCATGGAGTCTTAAGGTTTAGGTTGACTAGGACCAAAATAGAATACTTGGAGTACAAGTTTAGTGATGTGACACATGAGGCTAACGTGGAAGTGCGGCTTGATACACATGCCATCCAAAAGAAAGGAAATTTCAAGTATATTGGGTCTATTATTCAAGGAAATAGTGAAATTGATAAGGATGTCACACATCGTATAGGTGCGGGGTGGATGAAATGGAGGCTCGCATCTAGAGTGTTATGTGATAAGAAGGTGCCACCCAAACCCAAAGGTAAGTTCTACAGATTGGTGGTGAGACCAGCTATCTTGAATGGGGCGGAGTATTGACCAGTCAAAAACTCCCATATTCTAAAAAATGAATGTTTTGGAGATGAGGATGTTGTGGTGGATGTATGAGCACACTAGGAGAGATAGTATTAGGAATGAAGATATCCAAAATAAGGTGGGAGTGGCCTCAATAGAGGACAAGATTCAGGAAGAGAGACTTAGATGGTTTGGGCATGTGAAGAGAAGGTTCGCAGATGCCCTAGTACGAAAGTGTGAGCGGTTGGCTATGGATGGATTCACGAGAGGTAGAGATAGACCGAATAAGTATTGAGGGGAGGTGATTAGATATGACATAAAGTAGTTGTATCTTACCGAGGAAATGATCTTAGATAGGAGGTTGTGGAGGACACAAATTAGGGTAGAGCATTAGTAGGTAGTAGAGTGTGTCCTACTTTTCTTTCTTTACTAGTAGCCCTAGTATTTTTCATATAGTTTCTTATCCTTCAGTTTATGTTACTATGTACTGTCGCTTGCTATTAGCTTAGCATATTATTTTTTTGTAGTTATTGTTCCTTTTCCTTGTTGATCCGCTTTGTTTTTTATTTATCTTGAGCTGATAGTCTATCTGAGACAACCTCTCTACCTCCCAAGGTAGGGGTAAGGTCTGCGTACACTCTATCCTCTCTATAACCCACTTGTGGGACTACACTGGGTATGTTGTTGTTGTTGTACTTGAGTTCGAATGATAATTGTGGTGCGATTCTGATTTCCTTACTACTAATAGGTGTAGAGAACTATTCCATTTGGAGTCACGCGGTGAGAATTACTATCCTAGGTCGAAACAAGCTAGAGTTTATCGACGAGACTTTCAAAAAGGAAAGCTATGGTTCAAATATGATAGATTTGTGCGAAAGATGCAATGCAATTATACTTTCATGGATAATGAACTGTGTATCATAGGAATTGTGTACTCGAGTGATAAAACAAAAGTTTGGAGCAATCTAAAAGAGAGATTTGATAAAGTTGATGGATCTCGAACATATCAGCTGCACAAAGAGATTGTGACTATTCGTCAAGGTACTGATATGATCTTTGTGTACTTCTCCAAATTGAGAGTGTTGACATTAGTACGACTGACTAGTGTTAGTTTTGATGATTGAGAAAGAGATTGCACAAGGAGTGAACAAGGTAGACATACTCCATCTTAATCAAGTGAACAAGTAGCTGTAAGAGGAATATATTATTATGATCAGCAATGCAAAACAAGAGAGTTTGTTCTAGCAGTAAATCAACCAGGCCCTTTGGGTTGTTCTATCACAGAAATAGTGCAGACGAGTACAAAGGAAGAAGATATGACTCAACTAAGAAAGCAGTTCATTATGGAATAAGAACAAGCTTGCAAACTTGTTATATCTCAAAGGGTCAGCAAGTGCAGTGGATGAATGAACAGGGAGTGAAGATATCAGGTGAAGAGAAACAAATATAGAGCTGAATAAATCAAGCTCATAACAACATATGATGAACGAAATAGGTATGTCAACATGTTCCATCCAACATCTCAGAAACAGGTCAAAGCTAGATGTAGAATGTATAAGAGGAGATTGATGGAACAAGTATATGAACATGTTCCATCTAAGACAGTCGAAAGATTCAGAGGCCGGAGTACTAGGTTGTTGAACTAGGTTTAAGAACATGTTCCATACAAATCCTGCAGCAACTAGGAATTGTGTTTTTATGGTAAAGACTTGGCGTACAAGGTGGCAGGATTCTGTGATATACTTATTAAGATATTTCAGAGTCCTACAAGGAAACTAAATATGCGAGAAGGTGTAAGAATCCTAATCCATCTCAAACCCTATTCTACCTTGATGGATCATATCAAGCATGGTTTAGGTCAACTGCAGCGATGAAGTCCAAGAGCTATAAATATAAAATCTTACTATGAAGAACTTTAAGCACTCATAAGAGAGAAATCAGAATATTGAGCAAAATCTATCAATGATATATTGAGAGTTCTGATTCAAGAAGTGTCACCCTAATACATCGAAGTAGATTGAATAATCTGTGTTACAAAGTTTATGCTTACAGTTCATAAGTCTTGATTTATTTATTAGGTTTGTTTATCGAGTTGTACTGTTATCCGCTTTCATAGAAGAAAATTGTATAGGTATACAGTTAGTCAAATTAAACATCAAGTTAGAGTTCAACATGAAGGTTGCTTACTAGTTTGGGTATATTAGTGAGATAGAATTAAGTTTATAGTTCCTAGGTTGCAGAGTTTGTAACTTGAATTTGCAGAGGCTCACTTTGTAGTGGAGTTAGGGATAAATCCTACACAGGTGTAGGTTATGGTTTATACTGCCCTTGTGAGCCAGGTGGTTTCCAAGTAAAAGTGTTGTGTCCTTACTTTATTGTTCTTTATTATTCTGCATATGCTACGCGTAGAACATGTAGAGTAACGTGTTTCATCCTATAGGCAAATATTAGGTATCACATAGGTTGAGAAACTAGGTGTGCAGGGATATCAATTGGTATCCGAGTTGGTTCTCTTTAAAAGGTTAACACCTAAAGAGAAGATCACGATGAATCTTGCACAGAGAAATGGACATAATAGCGGACCATTCATTTGCAGGCTACCATTGTTGAATGGTAAGTTCTTCACCCTATGGAAAGAACACATGGAAGTCTACCTAAAGGAGTTAGATTATGAGCTCTGAGTGATCACATCAAAAGGACCACTAATCCTCACTAAAATCATACAAAATGGCACAATATGTACAAAAACCAATGAGAAATTTGTTGCCGAAGACTTTAGAATGATGGAACAAAACACTGCAGCAATAAACAGCCTACTCTACAGTCTTGGAAGCAATGAGAGCAATAGGTCTCAAAATGCTTCAAGGCCAAAGAGATTTTGGTATGTCTGAAACAAACACATGAAGGCATGTCTTAGAGAAAGTGGCATAGACTCAATAATCTCATGAGAAAGTATGAATCCGTCTTAATGCACAAAAAAGAACCAGTCTGGGATATGTTCGTCAGATTCTACAACATCATCAGTGAACTTAAGACTATAGAAAGGTAATTCTTCTTCGATGAACTAGCCAGGAATGCTCTAAGGAGTCTCTCTCATTTGTGAAGACCTAATGTGATTGCAATCGAATAAGTATGTGCATTGAGCAAACTACGAGTGAAGGACTTGTTCATAATGTGATAGACAAATGAAAGACTTTCTCAAGATTCTGATTCATCCACTTGAGATTTTTAAATTAAAATAGGTTGGCTGATCCTCTTATGAACTCTTGGAAGCTGAGAGGGAAGCACTGATATCACCAGTTGTAAAAGCTAAGTCAGACATAGATTCAGGAAAACTAAGAGAACAGATTGGGATGGACAAAGGCATGGAAGGATATGAGGTTCTAAAAAGAGAGGTCAAAAGATGAAGTTAAGTGCAAAAACTATTTTGTATATATAAAACCTGACCACATGATCAAGAAGCATATATTTTGGAAAAAGGATACGATGGTGTCATTGAATTCAGAGACAATGGAAGATTTAAAAGATAAATATGGACAACCTGCTGGTATCATCACTAAAGATTTAGGCTCTAAAAGAGAAAGCTACCCAACAAGCCTGTTAAGATAAAAGGTGAAGCTTTAGATGGTAGAATAAGAAAACACCAAAGTATAAAAGAAACTTGCTCATTAAAAGAACAGTTAGAGAAACCCGGTCGACTTATCTTGGGTCACAAACCTAAACTGGAGAGAACAAAAGAAGAATCGCTGGAAAGGTATCTAGGAGTCCACAATGCAAAACTAAGTACTCAATCAACAGAAGCTACAGAGTAAAGAAACCAAAAGTTTCAAAAACACTCTTCACACATGCTAGGAATGCTGGAACTGATACAAAAGTTAAAATATCAATTGAATAGACACTAAAGGGGTCAAGAAACCTGGATGGAATGGAAAAGGGAACAAAGATGATCCATGGTCTTTAATCTAACCTTTAATTATTTTGCAGAGAAGAGTGATAGGAGGAAATCCAAGGTGACACACAAACAATGCTTGATCATACAACAGAAGTAGAACAAAAATCATGATCACTCATAGTATGAAAACGGAAGATGAGGATTTTGAAATAACAAGAAAATGCTTACTAGAAGAGGGAATATGTGGGAAGCCATCAAATATTGTCTCAGTAGTTTACTTCCTGTAAACTGGTATTATCTAGAAAGATTCGCATGGTGTGATAGGTTGAATACACGGGATAGTCAAAATTGCAATAGTATATCTCACTGTTTGGTTATAATAACTACGTTAGTTGGAATTAAAATATTGATTTATTAATACTCTACTCCGTCTTGTGCATTTGTTGTATGTCATGACATGATAGAACTTGAATTCATAACATGTGGCTGAATATTTGATGTCATAGAGATTTGCTTAAACTTGAAATTCCTGACCGCTTGTCAAAACTAAGGTATGTACACTTCCTATGTGTTTAATTATAAATTTAGGTCACAACATATCTTACAGCTCTCTTTTAATTCAAAAGAGAAGTATCCCTTAAATGTTAATTTTTGAAAATCCCCTTTTGGAGGTGTGTAACTGGAATTACTCTTAAAAGAGTCCTTGAAATGATGTGTTTGTTTTTTAAAACACTCAACCCTCTTGTCAAACCCTTCCCAAGAATCATAATTGGATCAAAACTCCTTGAAACAAGTGTTTCAGCCCCTTAGAGTCCACCGGATCTCTCACTTCTCACTTATACTTGTAAAGAAGATTGGTAGGATATCACTCTAACTATATTCACAAATATTCCACACTACCATCCTCGATAATTTTGTGCTCCTAAAAACCCTTAATGGAACAACAAGCACATACCATCACTTCTCCACAAGAACCCCACTCAAATTAATCCAAACCCTTCTACCACCGATCTTGTTATTTCCTCACACTCACAACCTACCATCACTATGCCTAACCCTCTTACCTCTACCTCGCCTAAAATTGTCCAACCATTTGACACCCTTTTAGCCCTAATTCCCTATAGTTCAAACAACTCCAAAGGTTCAAAGAAAATGCTTACTTTAGACCTTCGAACAAACGAAATAAAGGGAAAAACAACAAGGGCACAAAGTGAGGGAGAACTAATTCAGAATCAGAGAGGTAAATCTGATCTACTGGAGCAGAGTGCAGAAATATACAACATGAAAGAAATAGGTAGAGAAGAAGGGAGGCTGTCAGATTGGATGAATAGGAGATAATAGATGTGTCAATATATTTGTAAGAAATATGGAGGAAAGTCAAATGAAGGTGAAAATATTCAGAAGAAGAGTGGCATGCATGAACAAATGGAGCAGGTTGAGCAACATATTCCAGAAAGGACTGTTGTTGACAATATGGATCAAGTCGCAGCACCCGAGGACATCTACTTCCACAACAGAGGATGAAAATAATTAACCTATAGTTATGTTGGTAAAGGAGAAAGTCAGAACTTGGCTAAGAAAGGCTCTTAGAAAGAAATTTTTGTGGCTTGCTAGGGAAGGTATAAAGAAAAGGTATTCACAAACCTTTCCTAAAACTCCTCACACTAGGAGCAAAAAAGGACATGCTAAGGTTGAGCTTGAAGAGGGCTTGCATAAAAGCAGATGGCCCAAATGATTAAGCAGAGAAAGGATTGAGACTCTTAGAGAAAGCTCGTCTAGATTCAGGATGAATAAGGGGAAGGTTGTTGTCATTACAAGGCAAAGGCCATCCGACATAGAGAATATGACTTAGGTAACTACCCATGCAGTAGAAAGGGCTGCTCATTTTTTAGCATTGTCTGTGTTAAGGGGAAGATTAACTATTGGAAATAGTAGTGAATACATGCCCACCTTACTACAAAATAATGGTTTGCAAGGTTGGAGTAATATCTTTATTCCTAGGGGAAAAAGCGGAAAATGGCAAAATAACAGGTAACAGAGTTCTATATCAATGTTGTTTGCACTAAAACCTCATTGACCAGCATTGTGTTAGATGTGCAATTCACACTAAATGTGTATGAGTTGGGGGAAGTATTAAATATGCCTTCAGTTGGAGGGCACATTATGTGAAAAATGATTGTCCACCTTGGATGGGATAAGAAATACCTTTGAAATTAACAGAAAGTTATAAAAAACCCTACAACCATGATGTCTAAAAGGGTGAAGAAGAAGAAGAAAAAGAGCATTAATCGATTGCATCCGTTATACTTTAAGTTGGTATATAGGGTAATTCTCCCTAGGAAGGAAGATAAGAGTGATGCTAGTTTTCTCGACAAGGTCTTAATGGAGCTTATAGACATGGACATTCAGATAAACTTGCCTAGTCTCATGCTTCAACACGTGATGGGGATATCTTAACAAGGGAATATGGAATATGCCCTCGCATATGGGTTCTGGTTAGCAGACATATTTGAACATTTTCAAGTGCCCGTTAAGGTCTGCAAGCATCAAAACTCCAAGGATGTTGTAGGCATTGTGGAACAGGTCGATAGTGAACAAGATGAGGCTGAGATTCTGAGAACTCCGTTGACAGCTAAGGATACTGGAATAATATAGTTAAGGGAAGCACATCAGCAAGAATTAGATCTTAAGTTAAGGTAATCACTAAGAAACCTAAATAAAGATTCTTATTGAATATGGTTGAATATTGATATCGATCCTTTATTTGTTATAGATAATCGGTTGTGAAGAATACGATAGCTTATAGCATGCCGTATCTCTTCGTGAATAAGGTATGTAAGGCTGTCCATTTCTTTCAAAGCATGAAATCCTAGAAGTTATCATTTTTGAAAAGAAATGCCAAAAGCTTGGTCCTATTGTACCTTGAAATTTCTTGTCGAGAAGTCCTACTCTTAATATCCTTATTGTTGGTTACCGATTTTATCCCAAGTCTTCGAAAAGAAGTTTTTAAAAGATAATTGTCGAGTCGACTAAAAGTCATTTTAGGAGTTAATTCAAGAAGTTTATGAGTTTCATAAAAGGCCAATGAGTCGTTATTAGTATAGCATGTTGTTTACACCTCGGATTACGTTGGTATTGACATGTTTTCATTACTATTTATATCATGCATACAATCATGACTATATAGAGGATCGGGTTGCACATTCTGCAATATATAGATATATCGGATCAGGTTGCACGTTCCACAACACATACATATAATAGATCGGGTTGTGCATTCCGCAACCCATACATAAAATAGCAATCATATTACATTGCATATTCATACATATAATTAAGATTAAGGACACGTTATACCTCGCCCTATAAGACGAGGATAGTTCATACCCTAAAAGCCTATCCAGACGGGTTGTATTAAGTTTCAGAGTTTCCTTATTCGCCCCATGTGGCCCAGGTTACCTATGATTTTCCTTACAGCTAATCGTTTCACATTACTTATATGTTTTTCCTTACAGCTTATAGATTCATATTACTATTCATGTTTTACATACTAAGTATATTATTTCGTATTGACGTCCCTTTTGTCGGGGGCGCTATGTGTTCATGCCGCAGGTTCTAATAGAGACTCTGCTAGGCCACTATAGTAGGAGATGTCGGGTTCAGCCGCCAGTAAGTAAGCTTTGTATTTTCGGAGCTTCCTGGTCTTATATGGAGTATTTTATGGAGTTATGTATAGTATGGGTAGGTCGGGGCCCTATCCAGACCATATGTCAGTTCAATTACTCGTAGAAGCTCACAAACTTGTTTTGATATGTACAATGCTTATGTATAGCCTTGTCGGCTAAGTTGTATTTTGTCAGACCATGCAGTGACCTTTTCGGTCCCATTGTATATATGTGTTGGGTTAACCCACTTATCCAAAGTTATTTTCATGATATATTTTAGTACGTCCTTGTCGGCTAGAAATTCTACTTGTACAAAAGACTGGTCATTAAAGTTGTATGCTCGGGCCAGCAGGGCGGGTGCCGTCCACACCTCCAGTTTAGGGTATGACAAACTTGGTATCAGAGAAAGTCAGTCCTAGGAAATTTATGAGTTGTGTCTAGTAGAGTCTTGTTTATGGATGTGTTGTTCACCACACTTTTAAACAAAAAGGTTGTCAGGCATTTAATGATGATTGTTGTTCTTTCAACTCCTAGATCGTATTGTAGACCTGAGTTACATAGCTATGAATCTAATTCATGCTCTAATTCCTTTTTCAGTAATCATGCCAGTTACCACAAGAGATACTGCTTGTACTCGAGCCGATGTTGACAGGGGTGAAGGTACTAGTAATGCCCCGCCCGACCAAGTTGATAGGGTGAGTTGCACTCCTACGTATCACTAGTTCCACCATATCAGTAGGAGATTAGGGAAGATGCAGTACCTCAAGCTCCTCAGGACACAGTTCCTCAAGTCCCACAGAATCTGTTCCCTCTAATTCCTCCACCCGAGTCTTCTGAATAAGGAGTGGCAAGTATTGTGCAGTTATTGACTCAGATAGTCGCCAATCAGTAATGTTAGATAAGGACTTCTACATGATCTAGGTCTTTTGATGGTGTTGAAAGTTCTAGGACTCGAGAATTCCTCGAGTTAAGTCCACTAGTATTCACTGGAACTGATCCAAATGCGGACCCTCAAGACTTTATTGATCAGATGTTACGGATATTGTGAGTGATACATACCTTGGAGATAAAGACGGTAGAGTTAGAGCCTCTTTCAGGTTATATGATAAAGTTGTTCTATGGTATGAGGCCTGGGAACGGTCTCGGGGACCAGATGCACCTCCAGAGGTATGTGAGGAGTTTACAGAAGCCTTTTTGGATCACTATTTTCCATTAGAAGTTCTAGATGCCAAAGTTGAGCAATTCTTAAACCTCAAACAGAGGAGCAAGAATGTAAAGGAATATAGTTTGCAGTTTGACTCGCTGGCTAGATATGCCCCAAACATCATGGATACCATGAGAGCTATAATTCACCAGTTTGTAGCCGGCTTGGATCTGCACCTGATTGGAGAATGTACTACAGCCTTGCTGAACAGAGATATGTATATTGCTAGAATCCAGGCATATGCTCAGGGTGTTGAGGATGATAAATGGCAGCTTCAAGAGAATATGAGTGTAGAAGTATAAGAGGGCTAGGTCAGTTGGGTCATTTAGAGAAGCATCGGGTAGCTCCAGGCAAAAAATTCCTAAATGTTTGCCTCGGTTTGCTAATAGTGCTCTGTCTCAGTTTTAAGGGCCTAGATACGACATACGTACTCAGTTTGGGCCAGGGCAAGGTTTGAGAGCTTCAGGTTTCCAGGAGCAAAGGCGTTCGGGCCAGATGAGACCACCATTGCCGCCTTGTGGCCAGTGTAGTAGGAGACATCCGAGAAAGTATTGGCAGGGTGCCGATGTGTGTTATACATGCGGTGAATCTAGTCATTACATGCGCCAATGTCCTAATAAAGGAAGATATAATACATCTCAACCGACAGGATCGATAGCAATATCTTCATCGAGCATACGTACGTAGAGTGGTAGGCCCCGGACTTCAGCAGGTAGAGGTAGAGGCCGAGAAGGAGCCTCTAGTTCGGGAACTGCTCAGAACCGCATCTATGACTTATCCGACCGTTGGGATTTAGACCGTTGGGATTTAGAATCATCTCTAGATGTCATCATAGGTATACTATCCATTTTCACATATGATGTCTATGCATTGTTAGATCCAAGCTCTAATTTATCCTACGTTACGCCCTTTATTGAAAGAAAATTTGGGTTTGAAGTAGAGTTGTTATCTAATCCATATGAATTAGGTACACTAGTTGGTGAGATGATTGTAGCAAGAAAAATTTACAGGAATTGTACCGTAAAGATTTGCAATTGCCCTACCTTGGCTGATTTAGCCGAGTTACCTATGGTAGAGTTTTATGTTATTATGGGAATGGATTGGTTGGCTTCTTGCTATGCGAATGTAGATTTTTGGACAAAGATTGTCAAGTTTAGTTTTCCTGGTGAACCGACCGTTGAATGGAAAGGCAATGCAGCTACACCTAAGGGCAGATTTATTTCCTACCTGAAGGAAAAAAAAGATGATTTCCAAAGGCTATATATATCATTTGGTTTAAGTCATGGATGCAAATACAGAACCCCCAACCTTTCAGTCTGTTCCAGTAGTCAACGAATTTCCTGATGTATTTTTGGACGAGCTTCAGGGTATACCTCCAGAGCTAGAAATTGAGTTCACTATTAATGTACTTCTAGATACGCAACCGATATCTATCCCTCCATATCGGATGGCTTCAGTTGAACCGAGGGAGTTGAAAGACCAGTTGGAGGATTTACTTGAAAAATGGTTCATCAGACCTAGTACTTCTCCATGGGGCGCGCCAGTATTTGTTGTTTGCAAGAAAGATGGTTCTCTAAGGATGTGTATTGACTATAGGCAATTGAATAAGGTCACCATCAAGAAGAAGTATCCACTTTCGAAAATTGATGATTTGTTCGATCAATTACAAGGCACTAAGTATTTGTCTAAGATTGACTTAAGGTCAAGATATCACCAATTGAGGGTGCAAGAGAAGGATATTCCGAAGACAACATTTCAGACTAGGTATGACCATTTTGAGTTTCGGGTGATGTATTTTGGACTCACTCATGCGCCAGCGGACTTTATGGATCTCATGAATCGAGTTTTTAAGCCATTCTTAGACATCTTCGTTATCGTTTTTATTGATGATATCTTGGTATACTCATGGACAGAGGCATACCATGCAAATCATCTCCGAGCGGTGTTACAAACACTCCAAGACTGTAAGTTATACGCCAAATTTTTGAAATGCGAGTTTTGGTTAAACTTTATTGCCTTTTGGGCCATATTATCTCCTCAGAATGTATTAAGGTGGACACTCATGAGATGGAGGCCCACAACCCCTACTAAAGTACGTATATTTTTGGGCTTATCCGGATACTATCATAGGTTCGTGGAAGGTTTTTATTCTATCTCTGTACCTATGACCAATCTCACTCACAAGGCAGCTAAGTTTCAATGGACGCACACGTGTGAGCGCAGCTTTCAAGAACTAAAGGACAGGTTGATGTCCGCACTTATGTTAGCTCTTCCCGACGGTACCGATAGGTATATAGTCTATTGGGATGCTGCCAGATTCAGCCTAATATGTGTTCTAATACAACATAGAAAGGTACATTATATGACTCATGATATCGAGTTAGCAGGGGTAATGTGGCATCATTATTTATATGGAGTCCACGTTGATACATTCACAGACCACAAAATCCTATTGTATGTATTTCATCAGAAGGAGATAAATTTAAGGCAAAGAAGGTGACTGGAGTTATTAAAAGACTACGACATAGATATTTTATACCATCCGGGAAAGGAAAATGTCATAGTTGATGCCTTAAGTCATAAGTCCATGGGAAGTTTAGATGGTGTTGAAGCTAACAAGTTGGAAATGACTACGGAACTACGTCGCTTCGCCAGTTTAAATGTGCAACTTTTGGACACGGATGATGGAGGAGCGGTGGTGCAGAATACCGCAGAATCGTCTTTAATAACTGAGGTGAAGGCATGACAGTTTGAGGACTTGAGGACTACGAGTTGGTCTGAATGAGAGAAGGAATTTCTCTATAGAAAAATCTGATATTGGCACTTACGGGAGACGGAGTCCTTAGATATCAAGGTCGACTATGCATAGCAAAGGTTAGAGGACTCCAAGAGTAGATTATGGAAGAAATCCACTAGTCCAGATATTCCATTCATCTTGGATCAACAAAGATGTACCATGACCTTCAGCAGGTCTATCGTTGCAATGATATGAAGAAAGATATCGCAACATTTGTGGCTCATTGACAAAATTGTCAATAAGTTAAGATCAAGCATCAGAAGCCTGGAGGGTTGCTCTAGCAGATTGAAATCTCTACTTGAAAGTGGGAAATGATTAATATGGATTTTATCACTAGATTACCCCATTCTCATCAGAAGTTTGATTCAATTTGGGATATCGTCGACAAGCTTACAAAGTCAGCCCATTTTCTACCAGTTCGTACTACTTTCTCGATGGAGGATTATGCTAAGTTATACATAAAGGAAATAGTTTGATTGTATGGTGTTCCAGCCTCTATCATATCTGGCAGAGGTACTTAGTTTACGACTCACTTTTGGAAGTCATTTTAGAAAGGTCTAGGCACCTAAGTGAACCTTAGTACAACTTTTCACCTACACACTGATAGGCAAGCTGAGTGCATGATCCAGATGCTCGAGGATATGCTACGAACTTGTGTATTGGATTTCAAAGGTAGCTGGGATGATCATTTACCTCTCATTGTGTTTTCTTACAATAACATCTATCATTCCAGTATCAAGATGGCCTCGTATGAGGCATTGTATGGGTGAAATTATAGATCCCCAGTTAGCTGGTTTGAAATGGGTGAAGTCGGGTTACTAGGACCTGATTTAATCTAGCAAATAGTAGAGAAGGTGAGATGATTTAAGAATGCTTATTGACTGCTTAGACTTGGCAGAAATCGTATTCAAATGTTAGATGCCGCGACTTAGAATTTACAGTTGATGATTTGGTCTTCTTAAAGGTTTCTCCTATAAAATAAATCATGAGGTTCGACAAGAAAGGAAAACTAAGCACCAGATACGTTGGACCATATAAGATCATCCGCAGGATATGATAAGTGGCTTATGAGCTTGAGTTACCCTCAGAATTGGAGGCAGTTCACCCGGTATTCCATGTGTCGATGTTGCGCAAGTGCGTAGGAGATCCCTCCCATATTATTCTCATAAAGGATGTACAGGTCACCGAGAATCTGACCTATGAAGAGACTCCAATAGCTATTTTTGACCGTCAAGTCAAAAGCTGAGAACTAAAGAAGTTGCCTCCGTTAAAGTGGTACGGAGGAATAATAATACAGAAGATATGACTTGGGATTAGATGTGTGGGACAAAGGGCTCGTAGTACCTGCTAGCGCGGTTGAGTCCGCTATGAACAATCCATCATTTTCTGGATTATTGCCGATGTAATCATAAAAAGCAAATTTTTCAGGGATCGAATTTCTACTCATCTTGAAAAGAAAAGAAGCCTCAAGACGATAAGTCATCATTTTTTAGAATACTCGCCTCGTCGATTCTTCCCCTCGTTCTTTAGCTGGAGAAGATATGAAGTCCAAATATCCCTACTTATTTCAGTCTTTAGGTATTAATGTTGAGGTAGAGGAGGCAGGTGTAGCTCAGAATATGACAGAAGACAGTTATGGCTAACCCTCTTGATACTTGCCTATATAGATGGTCGTGTGAGGCCAAGTTGTTCTTATCTTGTGATTACGTTGCCCTGTGTGGCGTAGGATATGTGTTTGGGTTGTTTATCAGATTTTGGGTAGTCCTCTTTATAAAGGAAACTTTGCCGAATTTAGAACCCTCAAAAGTTAGAGATATCCTCAATAGTCGAGGACGAATGTTAATAAGGAGAGAAAGAGTTACACCTCGTAGTTCGCGCTCTATCGGGTCATCGATGAATACCGATGTCCCAGGAAGATGTACGGCATTATGATAAGGTAATAATGGTTTACTGCAGGGTAATAAGGGTTTACGGCTTGTTTATGAAAGTACCGAAGTGATGGGAAGTCAAATGGATCGAAGAAAGTACGTTTCGATGAAAACGGGAAACTGATAAATTTACAGGAAAGTTGATGGACCATCAAATACTTTGACGGACCGTCAATTTTTCACTCTGAGCTGTTAATTTTCCTTGGAGGTTTGATGGGAAGATTGACGGACCATCAAAATACTTGACGGATCGTCAAAGTATTTAACGGTCCATCAATCCCACCGTCAAATTACGGCGGTGAAGATTTTCTGCCTGGTTTAAAATGGGTCAGGTCAAATTTTCATTTCTCACCCTAAATCGGATCCTAACATCTCTCAAATCCTCTCTAGAAATTATACAATATCTAAGGTCAATTCCTAATCAAATTACGCAAGATCAACGCTACTAATCCCGTAGAAATCATAAGAATTATCTTCTTCGTATTGAGTCGGGTTTGGAAACCCTAGATATTGGGGCAAACTATTGTTTGTAGACAATTTGATTGCGTTGAGGAAATATTCATCCTCCTCTATCTATATATGTGATTAATTGTTGATTTGGGATAAGTTGTAAAGGATTTTTCATAGCCGAAACCCGTAAACTTATGAAGTTATGATATGTTGAGTTGTAGGCTGATTTTGTTGGGATTATGAGTTGATATTGTTAATATATTGATTTTTCGTATTGCAAACCTAAGAGGGTATGTTTCAGAGAATCGTGGGGTCAAATTACATGAATACCCCTTTCGTTAAACAAGACTAAAAACCTTTTTTAAGTTAAGGTGATCGCTAAGATACCTAAATAAGGTTTCTTATCGAATATGGATTGAATATTGATATCGATCCTTTATATGTTATAGATAATTGGTCGTGAAGAATACGATAGCTTATAGCACGACATATCACTTCGTGAATAAAGTATGTAAGGCTATCCCTTTCTTTCAAAGTATGAAATCCTAGAAGTTATCATTTTCAAAAAGAAACGCCAAAAGCTTGGTCCTAGTGTACCTTGAAATCTCTTGTCGAGAAGTATTCATTGAGTATTCCTATTCTTAAAATCCTCATTGTTGGTTACTGATCATATCCTAAGTCTTCGACAGGAAGCTTCTAAGAGATAATCGTCGAATCGACTAAAAGTCATTTTAGGAGTTAAGAAGTTTATGAGTTTCAGAAAGGGTCAATGAGTCGTTATTAGTATAGCCTGTTGTTTACACCTTGGCTTATGTTGGTATTGACATGTTTTCATTAGCATTGGTATCATGCATACAATCATGACTATATAGAGGATCGGGTTGCACGTTACGCAACACATTCATATATTAAATCGGGTTGAACGTTCCGCAACATATACATATATCATATCGGGTTGCACGTTCTGCAACACATACATATAATGGATCGGGTTGTGTGTTCCGCAAGACGTGCATAAACCAGCAATCATATTGCTTTACATATTCATACATATAATTAAGTTTGTGGACATGTTATACCTCGCACTACAAGATGAGGATAGTTCATACTATAAAAACCTATCCAGAAAGGTTGTATTAAGTTCCAGAGTCCATGTGGCCCAGGTTACATATGTTTTTCCTTACAGCCAATCGTTTCACATTACTTATATGTTATTTTTACAGCTTACAGATCCATATTGTTATTCATGCTTTACCTACTTAATACATTATTTCGTACTGACATCCCATTTGTCGGGGGTGCTGTGTGTTCAAGCTGTAGGTTCTAATAGAGACTCTGCTAGGCCACTGCAGTAGGAGCTGTCGAGTTCAGTCATCAGTAAGTAAGCTTCATCTTTCCGGAGCTTCCTATTCATATATGAAGTATTTTATGGAGTTATGTACAATATGGGTAGGTCAGGGCCCTGTCCCGACCATATGTCAGTTTAGTTACTCGTAGAAGCTCACATACTTGTTTTGATATGTACAATGTTTATGTATATCTTTGTCGGCTAAGTTGTCTTTTGTCGGACCATGTGGTGACCTTGTCGGTCCCATTGTATATATGTGTTGGGTTAATCCCTCTTATCCAAAGTTGTTGTCGTGATATATTTCAGTATGGCCTTGTCGACCGAAAATTCTACTTGTATAGAAGACTGGTCATTAGAGTGGTACGCTCATGGCATCGGGTGTCGGCCACAGCCCAAGTTTGGGGTGTGACACCTTTTGTGTCTATTTTGTTTTTGTTGTCTTTTACTTAATGCTTGTACAATTCTTTTATTAGTTTATTAATAAAATACAACCACTAAGATTAGTGGTATTTAAATTTAAAAAAATCACTCTAACTTGGAAAAAAAAAAGCCAAATACCTGGATAGCCCCTTAAACTTGAATTTTTTTATAAGATTGCCTTATAAACTTAAAAAGTGATCAGTTAGACACTTGAACTTGGCAGAACTATGTCTTTTAAGCAAAAATATGTGACGTGGTGAATGATGTAATTGAAAGCCAATATTAAGCCCGTGAATCAAAAGCAATATTTGAAAAAGAACTCCTAAATTCAATCCATGTCTTTCCTATTTTCGGCTAGCATCTGAACAGGACAAATTGCATAGTTACAATTTTTTAGAGAAAACATCGCGAAGGCCTATGCTTGTTGCATCTACTGCTGAAGAAATTGAAGGCTAAGAACTTAATGACTCTGCCGATTGCATAAGCGTCACCATCTCTGGCGGCTTCAGCACTACCATTTCCGGCGGTACCACAAAGCTCCAAACCATGCCAAACCAAAAGAAAACCCACTTCATATTGAGATAGGAAGAGCAATAAAAAGATTAAACATACCAAATTTCAAACTTAAAAACAGAATTCTGAATTAAATTGAAATAAGAAAGGCTGTATTCAATTTATATGACGAGCTTGCATCGGAAAGATGCTTTCTCTGGCGAATGAAATAGTTTTCACACAGATTCAATTTAAGAATTTGATTTTTTCAAGTCTGTTGGGAGATAGTGAGTGCAGACATGGTAAGTATTATGCATGCTTTCATTAGAGGATAAACACTGCCTAAGTCTATTACTCACACAAATTTAGTGCTACTTCTAAAGAAGAATATTGTCAATATTTACTCTGACATTAAGCTAATTAGTTTAAGCAATTTTATCAATAAGGTGATTTCTAGAGTGGTGCATGACAGATTAGAGATCATATTGCCATCTTTGATATATGCAAACCAATCACACTTTGTAAAGGGTAGAAGTATCATTGAAAATGTATTATTGACTCAAGCAATTATCAATGATATGAGGAAAAGGGGGAAGCCAACCAATGTCATTATAAAACTTGATATGGCAAAGGCATATGATAGGATATCATGGTCATATCTTATCAAGGTTTTGTACAAGATGGGATATGCTAATGAGTTTGTGGATATAATTTGGAGATTACTGACAAACAACTGGTATTCAGTCGTTTTTAATGGTCAAATTCATGATTTCTTTCATTCAACTAGGGAGTGATACAAGGGGATCCACTCTCACTAGCCTTATTCATATCTGCAGAATTCTTGTCTAAAGCTCGTAACTCTTTACTTGAGAATGAACTCATTATATGATCTGGAATGCCTAAGTGGAGTGTTGATCTCAATCATCTAGCTTATGCTGATTATAATATAATTTTCTCATCCTGCAAACTCGATATGATAATGCATACTTTATAGAAACATGAAGAACAATCAGGCTAGACGATTAACAAAGAGAAAAGTTCATTTTACATGCATAAAAAGGTGGCATTTTCATTGGTTTGGCGGGTTGAACAATGTGCTGGCATGAATTGTAGGATTTTGTTGGGTTCAAAATACATAAGTAGGCACAGCGGAAGTTTAAAATTTCGTTCTACTTACCACAACAATTTCTTCTGGTATGGTTATATGACAATCAAAACCTGTAACATAAAAAATGAACAAGAACTTACAGGTTATAAAATCTGGAGTCTTTACATTAGGGTGAACACGCGATTCCCTTTCCGACTACAAGCACAATGCTACTGTGTATTCATCTGTCAAGAAAGCCAGGAATTCTTGACAGAGGTTTGAGAGAGTTTTATCCTAAACTCTAAGTCTAAAATTTGTTTATGAGAATTGGTGTTCTTAGTATATTAATAACTAGAAATTAGTGTTGTATATATAGTGATTTTTAGGTCACAAAATGGATTAGGGTTGGGCTTCAAACCTGGCCCAAAACTGAGGTGCAGTGGGCCAGTCTGACTGGGCTCACTGCCGGGTCGGTACCGCGGCGCCTTACGTCAAACAATGTTTCCCGTTTTTCGTTTAACATATATATTCAGAACATTAAATCCAAAATTCAATTTTGATTTAAGTAAATAATTTCCATCTAATAGAAATTGTACCGTAGTTATTATCAATTTAAATATCTCAATTCCAAATCAAATATTTAATATTTTCTCAATACACCCTTAGATCGAAGAAAACAATCGACATAGTGTGACCCTATAGGCCTTCATATATCGACACTAATCCAATTAAGGTCCATACGGAACTCCTAGACTGCATCGTATGACGAACTCAATATATGAAATACGTTTACATGAATCCAGCAAACATAACATTTATGTAAGATGATAAATTCCTTTCATTCGCGACACACTCGATCAAGCTTAGGATTTGCCATGTGTCTATCCAAATGGCTTGATCACTTTATCTCATCTATATTAGTCGACAAATAGACCATATTCTAAATATGTTTCTTGCATTGGCCAATGACTTGGTCGACCTAATATCACTGAGAAGCTGAGTGCTCTCTCGAATATCCAATCGAGGAATGAATCCTATTCTTGGCTCAATTACCACCTTAATTTACATCATAATGTACCCAACACAAGCCGTATCTTATCCTATAAGGAGTTTAAGCTTAGGACAGGTTCAAAATGTATTACTCTGTAAACAAGGTGTGTATTGACCTCAAGTCAAAGGACCTTCATCTCCCACACGCTGATAACACTTTAGACATGTATAACAAATAGTTTATCAGAAGTGTATACCAATACTTTTCAAAAGTATCCATGTGTCCATCACTAGTAACCATTACTAGTAACAGGTGAGACATACTACATTCACATGTCGACTTAAAACATATCATCGATATCTCATTCTCGATGATCATTAGTCGAGGCTATTTTAGAGTTATGCTATATCATTAATATCTCACTGTATTAATGATAACGTAAGCTCAAGGGATGCACATTAATGAATAATTATAAAAAATCAAATAATAATTCAATAATTGCAAATGCCATAAATATTAATCTTATTAATAATATGAATGTGTTCAAATACATTTGTCCCTAATAATGATTGTCTCTAGGACATACATACTTTCAATCTCCCACTTGGCCTAGAGCCAATCTCTGATGTATCTAATACTCATGTTTTCAAAATGACCATTATGCTTAACTAAGCTTAATGGTTTAGTAAATGGGTCAGCTAGATTATCATCTGTGGGAATATAGTCTAATCTTATTTCTTCAATTTCCACCATCTCCCTGAGTATGTGGTATTTCCTAGGTACATGCTTGTTTCTGTTTGTTGATCTTGGTTCCTTAGCTTGCGCAATCGCACCAGTGTTGTCACAACAAATCGTTATTGGACAAGTGACACTTGAAACAACCCCTAGTTCCTTCAGGAACACAGATATCGCGACAACTTCTTTACCAGCTTCCGATCCAACAATGTACTCGGCTTCAGTTGTCGAATCAGCAGTTGTAACTTGCTTGAAACTTTTCCAACTCACTACTCCGCCATTGAAAATGAAGGCATATCCAGATTGAGATTTGAAGTCATCAAGATCTATCTGGAAGCTAGCATCAGTGTACCCAGTACACACTAGCTTCTCTTGTCCACCATAGACTAAGAGATATTCTTTAGTTCGTCTAAGATACTTAAGAATACTATTGATTACTTTCCAGTGTTCTTTCCCAGGATTCTGTTGGAATTTACAAGTCAAACTAAGTGCATAGGCCACATCTGGCCTCGTACAGGTCATGGCATACATGATAGATCCTATAGCTGAAGCATATGGGATTCTTTTCATGTGTTCAAGTTCTGCAACAGTAAAAGGACTATCCTTCTTTGATAACTTGATGTCTTGACCCATAGGAAGACTTCCTTTCTTGGAGTTTTCCATAGAGAATCGTCTTACCACTTTGTCTATGTATATGGACTGTGACATCCCCAACAATCTATTAGGTCTATCTCTATAGATCCTAATTCCAAGAATGTAACAGGCTTCACCCAAGTCCTTTATCATGAAGGTGCTTGATAACCATTCCTTGACTGATTGCATGAAAGTCTTATTATCTCCCATTATTAATATGTCATCTACATATATAACAATGAAGACAATACTCTCTTCCTTGCGTTTACTATAAATGCAGGGATTTTCTTTGATTCTAACAAATTCAAACGATTTGATTGCTTTGTCAAAACAAATATTCCAACTCCTTGAGGCTAGCTTAAGTCCATAAATGGACTTTTGTAGCTTGCATACTGCTTTAGGCTTAGTCTTTAATGTAAAACCCTCAGGTTGTATCATATGCACCTCCTTAATTAGATTACCATTGAGGAAAGCAATTTTAACATCAATTTGCCGAATGTCATAATCATAGTATGCGACTATTGCAAGCAAAATCCAAATGGACTTAATTTTCGCAATAGGTGAAAAAGTTTCATCATAATCGACCCTAGGCCATTGATTATAATCTTAGCCACCAATCTTGCCTTATAAGTCTGTACCTTGCCATATGCGTCAATATTCTTCTTGAAAACCCATTTGCATCATATGGGTCTAACCCTGTTGGAAAATCAACCAAGTGCCAAACTTGATTGATGTACATCGAGTCCATCGAGTCCATCTCAGATTTCATGGCTTCTTGCCATCTCTGCGAATCAATGTCTAACATAGCTTCGTTGTAGGTTGTAGGTTCATCGTCATCAGGAATATCTATCTCATTATGTGTTTTAACAAGGAGATTAAGTCTTTCAGGCGGACGATGAGTCCTAGTGGTCCTGTGGAGTTGATTATTCTGTGTTTCAGTGTTTGTTGCATTCTGATTGTGAGAAGGTCTTTGTGTGCTGAAAAATCCATCACCTTGAAAGCTTTCAGGAATGTCATTTTCATGTATTTCCTGAATGGAATGATGTACAACCATTGTATCATCTTCCATTGGTTGTGTCTGAGAGCCTTGCATTTTTGAACTATCTCTCACAATACTCCCACTGGCTGAAGGGCGTACTCTAAGTACCCAATCTTCACCAAATACTCCCACTGAATCCTTGTCTAGGTCTTTTGATAAGGGTTCAACTTCTGTGTTATCTTGTAGTTCTTGAATTTCTTCAAGTTCTATCTTATTGTAGCTCTGTTCCTTATAGACATAGTCTTCTTCAAGGAAAGTTGCATTTCTGGAAACAATGACCTTATGTTCTACAGGAGGATAGAAATAGTATCCCTTAGTTTCCTTTGGATACCCCACAAAATAATATTTCTCACTTTTAGATTCCAACTTGTCAGTAAGCATCTTCTTTACATATGCAGGGCACCCCCAGGGTCGCATGTGTTTAAGTGCTAGCTTCTGCCCATTCCATATCTCATATGGAGTTTTCTCTACTGACTTTGAAGGAACCCTGTTCAGAATATAAATTGAGCTTAGCAATGCATAGTCCCAAAGGTATGTTGGTAAAGCTGAGAAACCCATCATGGATCTAACCATATCTAATAAGGTTCGATTTCTCCTTTCAGCAACACCATTCATCAGTGGCGTTCCAGGAGGTGTCCATTGTGATTGGACTCCATGAAGCTTCAAGTAATCCAGAAATTCTTTACTTAAGTATTCACCTCCTCGATTTAATCGAAGGGTCTTGATACTTGTTTCAAGTTGCTTCTCTACTTCTGACTTGTACTCCTTGAATTTCTCAAAGGCTTCGGACTTGTGTTTCATAAGATACACATGCCCAAAACTTGTGAAATCGTCTGTAAAAGTGATGAAGTAAGAGAAGCCTCCCTTAGCTTGAGTTGAAAATGGCCCACATACATCAGTATGGACCAACTCAAGTACCTCTTTGGCTCGCACCCCTTTCCCAGAAAGTGGTTTGTTGGTCATCTTTCCTCTCAAGCAAGATTCACAGTTACCATAGGACTCCAAGTCAAATGGTTCCAGGTAGTCTAACTTTCTTAATCTTGCTATCCTTGATTCATTGATGTGACCAAGTCTACAATGCCATAAGTAGGTGGGGTTTGTTGGATTACTTATCTTAGCTCGTTTATTTTGCACATTTGAAAAGTTCATGACTACAGTTTAGAACATACAAACCATCCACAAGTGGAGCATTTCCACAAACAAAACCTTAAAATACAGTACATAACTGTCATTGGCAATAAATGAGGAAAACCCCTCAATGTCTAATATTGGGATAGAAATGATATTCCTCGTTAATGAGGGAACAAAATAACAACTATTTAGTTCTAAACAAAATCCTGAAGGTAAATCTAGTCTATAAGTTTTCACGCGTTCAGCATCCACCCGTGCTCCATTTCTAATGCGCAGGTCTACCTCCCAAGGTCTAACCTTTCTGCTTTCAATCAGACCCTACACATTATTAAAAATGTGTGAGCCACATGCGGTATCCAATACCCAGCAATGAGAGTTATTTATATATATATTTATCTCAATGACAAACATACCGTGTCCAGTAAAGCCAGGAGAACCTAGTGTTTTGCCTCCTCCTGGAGCTGTGCAGTCCTTCTTCTAGTGCCACTTCTTCTTGCAATTAAGGCACACATCCGAAGCTACCTTTTCCTTCTTCTGAACACCTCCTCTAGGTTTCATAACTATAGGTGCAGCAAATGTCTTACCCTTCTTCTTCTGCATGTTCTTACCCTTGGGTTTGAACTTGCTAGAAGAGCCCACCATGAGCACGGCTTTACCTTTAGATGTAGATAATTCAAAGGTCTTGAACATGTTGTGAAGCTCTGGAAGACTTGCCTTTTTCCCATTCATATTGAAGTTCACAATGAAATTCTCAAATGAACTAGGAAGTGAATTCATGATCAGGTTGATAGAGACATTTATAGGCAGCTTCGTTCCAATCGAAGCCAACTTTTCTATCAACCCAATCATCTTCAGAACATGTGCTGACACTTGACCCCCATCGTTCAGCTTACACTTGAAAAGGTCTCTCAACAGTTCATACTCCGTTGTATGAGACTGTGAGTCATAGAGACTCTTCAAGTGTTCTAGCATTTCGTTGGGGCCCATGTTTTCATGTTGCCTCTATAACTCCACAGTCATGGAGGACAATATTACACATTGTGTCGAGGTAGCATCGTCTAGATGTTTCTGATAAGACACATTGTCAAATAGGGCATACTCAGCAGAGTTTTCAGCAGGGACTGTGGGGAACACTATGTTTAACACATACTCAATTCTTTCTTGTCTTAACACCAATCGCAGATTTCTTAACCAATCAGGGTAATTTGCTCCACTCAGCTTGTTTGTCTCGACCAATATTTTCAGTGATAAATTCGACATTTTGTATAAACTAAAGATATAGATAAACTTGAAATTAAACTCTAATATAATTTCTATTGAACACATTCGTTAACTAATTAATATGGCCTTTAATTTAATTAGCTCCCACTATTTTAACATACTCTTCGACCCCATGGAAGAATACAGACTCATATAAAATATGGTCATAATAGGCCAAGATCCAGGTTCATGCTATCTCCGCATTTGTTGTGGCTGATAACTTCAATAGCACAACCTGGTAGGTCTCCAAACCAATTACAAACAATTTGTAACTCTTGTTTGACCGAATGTTCTAAACAATCGATCTGCGTCCCTCGGCTTGTCCGACACTGTGGCGCCAAGACAACCTAGTAAGTCAACCCCGTTTTGCGACTGCAATTATGTATCTAAGTGAGTTTTTCCTTATAGAGCAAACACTGTGGTGTAAATACTCATGAAGGTTTATCACTCACTTTACATTTAACATGCATCTATAAAAGAGTCTGAATCCTCGTAGACTTAGAGCAAATGCTGTGGCATAAATACTCATCTCACCAAAAATGATTTTGCACTACAATCAATTATAACGGACGACGCGTTCATTTTAAATGAGACTTGTATTAAAATTTTAGGGAACATTTTAATTCAGGGTTTTAACCAAGATCAACTCTAGTATGCTATATCAAATATAACATCTTAATTATCATGCAAAGTCTATTCAACACTTATTGGGTACCGCCTGCCTAAGCATGAAATTAAGCGGTTTAAACACATACTGGGTGCCGCCTACCCAGACAGTTATTTGCGGACGTTATTCTAGTAATTTAAATGACAAATAATTTGACATTTAGCACATAAACAGTATACTTATCAAATAAAATACTTTATAATAATAATTGTGGGTTAAACATTTTGAATTTTTTTTTTGGGACCGATGGGGCCGCGACGCTAATCATTAGAGTAGCGACGCCAGTGAGGCAGAAGCCGAAATTCTGCTTCTGCAATGCATTAGCGTCGCGATGCTCCACCATGGTGTCGCGGCGCTGGCAAGGCAGAAACCTTTCAACTTCTGTAGTTCATTAGGGCCGCGACACTCCACCATGGAGCCGCGGTGCCTACTGTCCAGTAAGTCCAAAATTTTAAAATGAAGCATTAGGGTCGCGGCGCTCCACCATGGAGCCGCGCCGCTGCCTTAAAACTTTAGCAAGCGCCCTACCATAGGGTCGCGGCGCCGACGTCCTGACAAAACATTTCTGTGTTGATATTTCTAAAATCATTCGAGCCCTAAATCTAATTTAGGGATTAAATCACAGATTTTTTATCCTCGCCCACCATTATCAATAACGCACATATCGACCATCATCCATTCTTACCCGTTCTTTGGCGTGCACCGTGCAATGAGTCGGATACTTGCACTTTTGGCTTAGTTCGAGTTAGAACGGAATGACTTCCTCGAGTTAGCGTAGGAGATAATTTAGGGTGATATAAAAAGGTCTACTTTGTTCAGCCAAGATTTGTAGGATTTCAAGAAGTCTTGTTTTAATCCAATTTTATGTTTAACTCATATTATTATCTTATTCAATTGTTATATAACCATTGAACCAACCTGGGCTCTGATACCATTGTAGGGTTTTGTTGGGTTCAAAATACATAAGTAGGCACAACGGAAGTTTAAAATTTTGTTCTACTTACCACAACAATTTCTTCTGGTATGGTTATATGACAATCAAAGCCTGTAACATAAAACATGAACAAGAACTTACAGGTTATAAAATCTGAAGTCTTTACTTTAGGGTGAACACGCGATTCCCTTTCCGACTGCAAGCACAATGCTACGATGTATTCTTCTGTCAAGAAAGCAAGAAATTCTTGACAGAGGTTTGAGAGAGTTTTATCCTAAACTCTAAGTCTAAAATTTGTTTATGAGAATTGGTGTTCTTAGTATATTAATAACTAGAGATTAGTGATGTATATATAGTGATTTTTAGGTCACAAAATGGATTAGGGTTGGGCTCCAAGCCTGGCCCAAAACTGAGGTGCAGTGGGTCAGTCTGACTGGGCTCACTGCCGGGTCGGCGCCGCAGCTCAGCCTAGCAGGCGCCGCGGCGCCTTACATCAAACAATGTTTCCCATTTTTCATTTAACATATATATTCAACACATTAAATCCAAAATCCAATTTTGATTTAAGTAAATAATTTTCATCTAATAGAAATTGTAGCATAGTTATTATCAATTTAAATATCTCGATTTCAAATCGAATATTTAATATTTTCTCAATACACCCCCAGATCGAAGAGACAATCGATATAGTGTGACCCTATAGGCCTTCATATATCAACACTAATCCAATTAAGGTCCATACGGAACTCCTAGATTGCGTCGTACGACGAACTCAATATATGAAGTATGTTTACATAAATCCAGCAAATATAACCTTTATGTGAGATGATAAATTCCTTTCATTCGCGACACACTCGATCAAGCTTAGGAATCGCCATTTGTCTATCCAAATGACTTGATCACTTTATCTCATCTATATTAGTCGACAACTAGACCATATTCTAAATATGTCTCTTGCATTGGCCAATGACTTGGTCGATCTAATATCACTGAGAAGTTGAGTGCTCTCTCGAATATCCAATCGAAGAATGAATCCTATTCTTGGCTCAATTACCACCTTAATTTACATCATAATGTACCCAACACAAGCCGTATCTTATCCTATAAGGAGTTTAAGCTTAGGACAAGGTCAAAGTACATTACTCTGTAAAAGGTGCGTATTGACCTCAAGTCAAAGGACCTTCATCGCCCATACGCTGATAACACTTTAGACATGTATAACAAATAGTTTATCAGCAGGGTATACCAATACTTTTCAAAAGTATCCATGTGTCCATCACTAGTAACCATTACTAGTAGCAGGTGAGACATACTACATTCTCTAAGAATGTGACGCAGACCACATGTCGACTTATAACATATCATCGATATCCCATTCTCGATGATCATTAGTCGAGGCTATTTTAGAGTTACGCTCTATCATCAATATCTCACTCTATTAATGACAATGTAAGCTCAAGGGATGCACATTAATGAATAATTACAAACAATCAAATAATAATTCAATAATTGCAAATGTCATAAATATTAATCTTATTAATAATACGAATGTGTTCAAGTACATTTGTCCCTAATTATGATTGTCTCTAGGACATACATACTTTCATGAATAGGGAGAATTTTCTTACATATACTTGGTATTTCCCATAACACATTCCATAAAAAGGAAGATTGATTATTTAGAGCTTATCAAGAAAGTAAAGGACAAGCTTCAGACTTATAAAGGAAAAATGTAAAGTTATGGTGAAAAGGGTGTATTGATCTCTAGTGTCTTGCAAAATATTCCAATCCATATTTTGTTTGATGTAGTCCCACCTAAATGTGCCATTAAGGAAATTCATAAGATTCTAGGAAAGTTTTATTGGAGTACCAAAGAAGATGGCAGAAGTAGACATTGGTCTTCTTGGCCTAATGTTTGCTTACCCAAGCAGGAAGGAGGTCTTGATTTCAGATCTATGTTTGAATGTTTCCAAGGTTATATTTGCTAAATTATGGTAAAAATTCAGAACTGATAGATAATTATGGGCTAACTTCATATGGAACAAATATTGCAAAAACAAAGATACCAAATCTGGTTCAATGGAAAGGTGAAATCAGATTTGGTAGATGATGCTGTAGAACAGAGAGATTATTAAAAAGGGAAATTGGTGGGAATCTAGAAGTGGCACATTCAATATCTGATATAAAAATTGGACAAAGTTCAGGCCTTTGCACCAGAAGACTCAGTATGATGTTCAAGTGGATCACTCGGTGGAGGACATTACTGAAATAATGACTGAAGACAGGTGGAATTTTGACAAAATATACCAGTTGTTTTCTTCAGCAGTTGTAGAGCATGTCAGGCTGAATCTAAATAGTATGGGAATATCGGAAATGGGATCATGCATGATGGATGAAGACACATACATACAAGTTTACTGTCGCCGGTGCATGGGCTTTGCTGAAAATAGGAGCACTGAGATTCCACAGTTTGAAAAGATATGGGTGAAAGGATTAGCTTTTAAGGTATCCTTGTTCCTTTGGAGATCGTGGAAATAAAAATTAGCTATTGATGAAGTTTTGACCAGGATAGGTAAGTTGTATCTAGGTGTCCTTGTTACTCAAATTCACATCAGGAGACCGTTGATCACTTGTTTCTTACTAGAGAAGTTGCAACTCAAATATGGTAGTATTTTATTCATGGAGAAGGATTACAAAGGCCTTTTGTGCAGGTGAAATAGACAGTTATCAAATGGTGAGAAGCTGAGGTTAATACTAAGCTGAAAACTGTTTACCAGGCTACTCCTGTAATTATACATTTATACTGTGGTCTATATAGAAGAGAAGGAATATTGTGATGTATAGAGGATCATGTACTTATAGTAAAGTGATTCATGATATTAATCCAACTTATCTTTTTGCTAAGTCTAGATATCCATGACTGAGAGATATACTATGTTACTGGACTCAACTGCTGCAGATGTTGGAAGGTTATAGACCACAAATTGAGTACTGCAAAGTGTTTACTGGTGTAAGCCTCCTACAGGATGTTTTAAGTGTAATACTGATGGAACATCAAAAAGAAATCCTGGGCCTAGTTCAGCAGCTTTTTACATCAGGAATGAAGAGGGTGATATGATATATGCAAGTGAGAGGCACATTTCATATACTACAAATACTACTGCAGAAGCAATTGGTATAAGAGATGGGCTGCAATACTGCATTTCTAATCAGTTTCTGCCAGTAATACTGGAAACTGACTCTCTAACAATGAAGAACATTTTGGAAGAAAAGTGGGACGTGCCTTGGAGTATAGCTATGGAGGTGAATGCGATTCAGATGATAAGGAAAGACAAAGCAGTGAAATTTGAACATGTGCTGAGAGAGGGCAACACTGCAAGTGATCTTTTCACTAACTTAGCTTTTCATTTTGCAGGTTCTTTCCATTTTACATGATTTCAGGAGGCACCAGCTGAAGCAAGAAAAATACTGTACTTGGACAAGGCTTCAATACTACAGATTAGATCAATAACCATCAGAAGAACAAGTTACAACAACAACAGTTAGCAATATAGCATACAGTCCACCTTAACTACCCAGAGTCCTCATATAACATTGAGATTTACTTAACAATTTCATTTTTAACTTTCATCCGATATGTGGTATTTACATCTAAGATGTTCATTCTATTAGGTGAAAATTAAATATGGAAAAGGAAAGTTGGTTTAAATCTCAGAAACTGATGTAGTTTAAGGTAGCACAATGTCTTCAGAAGCTGAATATGGTACTTGCAGGACTCTCTTGTTTGCATGAGAATACTCATGTTGTTTTTTATTCCATAGCACCTAATGAGATATTTTAGGTGTTCACATATTGCATCATATCAAGGAAATGGATTATCCTGCGTTCCCCAGTTTCAGCAGAAGTCATTTCCCTGTGTTTTTATTTTAGTTTTACTGCATTTTGGAATTGTTGTCCAAATATAGCTTTGTTATTTTCTGGTTATTGTTTTTTACATACTTTCTATTTCATTTTATATATTTGTCACTAATCATTGATAAGTGGTTTTGCTTAAAAAAAAATTAACAATTTTATAAAAATAGAACTAAAAAGGAAAATGACAGCTCAAGAATTCAAAAAAAAAAAAAAAAAAAGAGGGATGATGCAACGGTGGGGATGAGAAATTGGGGGGAGCCTCTAGCATGCGTGATTTACAACAAAGGAAAAATCGCGGTCATCATGAATTAATATAACTTAAAAAGAGTAAAAGAATATTAACTTACTCATTGATTTGTATGATTGATTCATAATATGAACTCTTTTTTAATCTACTAATTACATATCACCAAACTGAAGTAATGCACTGTTTCTACTTTCTTTTGTTCAAACTTGTAAAAACTATTTTAGCTGGTTTGTCTTTCTTTTAGAAAAAAATAATTGAATCAAACTGAAATAAAACAATATTTGTACTTTCTTATGAATAGAAAATTATTTAGACGTTCTGTGTTTTCTTTGAATCAACTAACGAATACTAATCACTACAGAAATTAATAAAATGTAATTCTAAAGTTAACATGCTTATGAGTTTATCTCCCCATGATTATGAGAATAAATTTAAAATGTATGATATGTATATCATCTCTAATAAAATCAATCATTAAAAAATTCAATTCATAATGCAAAAGAGAAAGTTAGTGCATTGAAAATAGAACATACCTGGAAAATAATTTAGTTTGGTTAGAAAAAAGTAGAGATTGAGATGGAAGGTGGAGGGGACAAGCACTAGAGGGGAGCCGGTTCCTGTACAAAAACGGTGCAATTCTGGTTGGAGAAAATGTAGAAACAGAGACACTGTTTCTCAATCTTTGGAGAAAATTTAGGAAAAGACACATAGTTTTTTTTTCTTATTTTAGTTTTTTGTTTATTTATTAAATAGTAGGATATTTAGGTTGAGAGGAGGGGTATTAAAGTAATTTAACTTTTCAATTTAGGAGTTCATGCTATATTGAAGATATAGATAAATTAATCCAAACATATTTTAAAACCCTTAATATGACTTAGTTTCGGATACACTTCGTCTATTTTAAAATCAAACATTTTATACCTTATATAATGTGGCAATTCAACACTTAACACCCCTATGAGGCATATCCATAACTAAGTACATTAAAAGTAATTATTAAAGTATGAATTAAAATTATAAATAAAAAACTGATTAGATACGAGATAAAAACAAGTGAAGTGAAAGATATATGGTAAAATGCAAAAGAAGAAGAAACCGTTTTGAGAAAACATGACAGTGGAATTCCATCTCAAGTTGGTGCTTTCAATTCGAAAAAATGTGGTGCAGATTTATCTCTCTTGACCGGTTTAGGTTTGAGGGCGACTGAAAGGAGGCTCGACCTCTCAACCCTACTTCCACGAGTCATTACATCTTTAAATTATATAGAAAACATTCTATGGAGGTTCCAAACTCTGGTGGATAACTGGCCTTTTCTTTTTCCTCACATTCGTACAGTTATTCCTGTAGTGGTAACATATAAAGTCGGAAAATGCATGTATTCTTCTCACTTCTGAATACTACTAGTTGGGATCAACCCGATCTAAGCTCTTGCCCAATTGGTGTAATTTTTTTTAAGCAGTTAGAACTAAAGTATCTATAAATGATCGCAATGGTAATTTAGCGCTTTTGACTTATGTTATGGAATGTCCATATTCAATACTTTGAAAACTGTTTTAGAAAAAGCTCTAAACGATTACATATTCCACGGTTATGTGCCATATTGAAGCATCCAAAGAACGATATTGCAAGTGTCTAAGCTTCCGATTAGATATTTGACAGTCGAGGACAAGCGCAGTTGACAGTCTTGGATAAAAAACATCAATGAGATAAAATATAATGAATTAATATCATCAGTTCAGCAACAGTAAATCCAGTTCACTATGTTACTTTAGAGGAAGTAATGATTTTTGGAAGTTGTTAGTTTAATTACTCCTAAAAGATTCTTCTTTTACTGACTTTCCAATATTTAGATCAATAGGTCATAAAATAAGTGGTAAAATGGACATGGAATATCTGAGTACTATAACGTCCAAAACATCGATGTAATTAACTACAGGTGTAACATGTTTACCTCAGAATTTTCAGGAAAAAATCATAATACTGAGAAAATTTCCGCCTAATTAGTAAAAACCAACCATTTTAATAATAAAATTAAACACATCAGAAGACCAAAAAAGGGAAATAAGTTGCTATTCCAGATGAATCTTGTGTTATGAGTAAATTCAGAGAGAAGCTACTGTACTTCAGTTTGAGATAAGCATTACAAATGATATTGGTATTGTGGGCTCCGGCCATAACCCATTCCACATTTCAAGTTAATTGGCAGCCTTCTATTAACTATAATATTAGATAGAGTTGAACAATAATCAGTAATTAAGCATATAGCTCAAGCAGGCATGTTGACCCTAAGCTGCTCAAGTATGTCGCTGATATATTAGCAGTAAAGTATTAGTATTAGTACTCCTTCCGTGTCCTATAATTTAGTCGAACTAGGAAGAGAGATCCATCCTAGAGGTTTGGTACTGGCAGAATTCGGTTACGTTTTGGAAATTCCGTTAAATGGACGAAAAGTGCTCAAAAGGATGTTTTTCGATCACTATAAGGACCAAGTTAGACCAACCTTGAAACTTGAAGAACCATTTGGGTAGGGAACTCCAGTAAAAATCTCTAAAACAAATGTCTCCAGTTTTGTAGGTTTATAGTGATTTGTCATTAGTGCATTTCTCAGACTTGGAATCTTGCATTCCATATATTCACAGGTAAAAGAAAAGAGGAAAAACAAAATAGAAGTTAAATGCTAATGGCATTTTGCATTGGGTACAGGTTATAATGGTGCGACATGACTCCTAGCAAAGGAGATCAGAGATGTCAGAACCTCATGACGTAAAGGAGTAACTGAATGTACGTATAGATAGATATTCAATAAAGATAAGTGTAGAACTACCTGTTGAGAGCAGTATATTGAGTAGCCAATAAGATAGGGATACTTCAGAATGTTGCTTGAACTTACATTTTCATATTCTAGTAAACAATGAACATTAGATCCATATAGATACCACGTTCGGAAGTGCCGCCTGATGCAGTCAAGGCACGCGACACTCCTCAATGTTCCAGATCTCTTTTGCATATTGAGAAATAGTACGGTCACTACTAAATTTGCCACTCCCGGAAGTGCTCAGTATAGACATCTTTATCCATCTTTGCCTATCCCTGCCAGGGTAAAGGATCCAAACCTCAGTATTCATGTTACCACATATTTTACAATAAATTGAGAGTTTCCTTCCAAAACTTCTGATGCACGATGTAAATACACCCTCTAATAAGTAAATGAGTCATAGCAACTTAGGTGGGAGTCAAAACTGTGTATAATAAGAACTGAAATCATTCATCCTTGGTGTGGAATGTGAACAAATTGAATCTGTATATAATTACTCGAACAATCATCATGGATTGTCATGAGGCAAACAATAATGTCAGAACAAACTCAAAATATCACCAGAAATGAGCCTTAGGATTTCTGGTAACAGTGTCAAAGGGGAACTTCAAAACCTACTGGAAGAAATTATTGTTTTATTTTCCATTTACCCCCTTTTTTTTAACAGCTTCTTTGCTCTTTCTGACCGGATTTATATTGACGAAAGCGATACATGTAAATGAAGTTTACTTCATAAAAAGGCAAGCACCAGGAAGGCAATCTAGTTCCATAAAAGAATAATTTTAAGCAGTGACATTTTGTTGGAAACAAACAGTAGAAGTTAGTAAAGTAGAATATCTTTTTTTATAAGAATAATGTATATGATTAGTAAAGTAGAATATCTTACTTGTAAGCTTCATCTACCCTTGACTGAGCATCCATGTAGCTCGGAAAATCATGACCAACAAGAAAATAGTCACCACGACCATAGCCCGAGTTCCCTTCTAGTGACTCAAGGAGGGGATTATAATCATAGGTCCCAAATGCTCCAGACCTTATAAACTGCTTCGCCTCTTCAAACCAAGGATCAGGTTTGAACTGCGTAATTAAGATGAGAAAACTAGTTACTGACACTACTTGCTCTGATGGGAATATAACAAATGAGTGTATTCTAGTGCACATAGGGTAAAATAACATTTCAACTGCAGTAAGAATAGCTAATATTTTTTTAAAAAAATAATTACGCCCAAATGGGAATTTTATTTAACTGGAAAGCAAAAAGAAAAAACGTCCAGCAATGGCTAATACACTACAGAATTGACATTCCTCCCATATATTTTGGGCTGGTCCAAACAAAAAAATACTTCAATGGGAAAAGAACTTTGACTAGTACTGTTCCTTGCGACTAAATTTGAGGACTTCTACAGTTTTCTATCACGAGAGGAAGTAAGTCAGTCATATCATTAACATTTTTTGACCTACTGATTTTTCAAGTCAATCTAGGACTGAAACTGAGAGGACCTACTGTCACAGTAACCTATTACTCCCTCTATCCCAATTTATGTGGCAAACTTTCCTTTTTAGTATGTCCCTAAATAGAATGTCACCTTTTTATATTTAGAAAAAAATTAATTATAAATTCCCATTTTACCCTAAATGAGATGATTTATAGTCAGACAAATATTGAGGCTTATTTCAGATCACAAGTTTCAAAAGTGTTTCTTTATTTCTTTTAAACTCTGTGCCCAGTGAAAGGGTGTACTAATTATTGAGATCTCTACAGGAAAACATTATCCTTTACGGCACATTAAATCTCGACAAAACAGCAATCAGTACCATGGCCGGTGGTGAAACTAAGCACTCTGCGATAAGATAATTTGGAACCAATACAAGCAAGGAAAATTTATTTCTCGCAAACTAGTTAAAATCCACCTGACACATGTCAAAGTGAGTAGGCTAATCAGATGACGAGTTATAAATTAGCAGCATGGCAATGAAAATAAGATAGTGCAAATGCTAAAAGATGTAAATCAGAAATATGGCTGACTAATCAACTTTACAGTAGAGTAAATACTATATCTTTAGAACAATACCAGTCCATTCTCTCGTTCTTTGCGCAGTCGAGGAACTTCATCAGCTGTTGCGCCAAAAAGAAAGAAGTTATCTTCTCCAATTTCCTCCCTGATTTCCACATTGGCCCCATCTAGTGTCCCTATAATAAGGCATCCATTAAGTGCAAATTTCATGTTGCTTGTTCCACTTGCTTCCATGCCTGCAGTACTGATGTGTTGTGATAGCTCACTTCCCGGAATAAGCATCTCTGCCACAGATACATTGTAATTGGGAATAAATACCACCTGCAAAAATCAGCCAACCTCCTATTAGTCCAAAGAAAATGTACTGACATACTGAAACTGAAAAATGCGTGCTAATTCTGCCACAAAGTATACTGAAATTAGAGGACAATATCCACACTTAAGCGTGAATCGTAAAGATGTGACCTGGGTGTATCAAATTAAAATGATTTTTGTTCAGTTTCATCTTATTCCACATGTTAGATCTTTGAAAAGAGAAACAGCATCGGAAAAATACTATATTAACATATCACATATCACTAATAGCTGTAAATGAGAGACCTGTATTAAATATTATTCTTTTTAATGACTGCAACTAAAATCCTCGCACCCTTTCTTGTTCTCTCATTCCTTCCTCTTCCCCCAAAGAGACACAGAAGTCCAAATATTTATGCTCCATAAAAATGAAAAATTAATTTGATATGCTGGTTAAAGATCCGCCAGAATTTACCTTTCGTATAGCAAATAACTAACGGAAACGACCAATTCTATTCAAATTAGTTAGTGCTCCAACATATTATACGTATTCGGCCCCTGATCATGACCCATTATAACTTCTAAACAGAGGAAGTTACATATTTGAAAAAACAAAAGGTTTTCTAAGCTAATACTTGGTTGAGTAATAGAAATAAATTCTATATATGTATTACTCCCTCTGTCCCAATTTATATGGACCAAAAGTTAAATTACTAAAATATCCTTCATATTAATTGCATATCCTATTTAAAAAGGAAAAAAAATAATGCACTATTCTTATATTATTCAATTTATCAATAATATACTGAACCTTTGGACTTTTCCATTCTAATACAGAGACAATGGTCAGAACGAGCCGAAAGCCGCATCACTAGGATTGTATCAGATGCAAATTTTGAACTCCACAAAAATATAATACATTACCTTTTTCACATGAAAACTTTTTTACTATTGCTTGATTTGTGATTTTAACCGTGCTGTCAAAGTACCCATTCTCGAAGAAACTATTTTTAGTGCTTGAAATGAGTCTTTAATCAAAGTCCTAAATTTTGGATAGGGTGAATACTTTGAGAAAAAGAAATGATTTTACAAAATGACATCATAAAAGAAATTGATAATGTCACTCCCACCCAACATTTTCAAATGGTTCTGAATCCTTCGAAGAGGCAGAAAAATTTTCTGACGACACTATGTTTGGTAATTCTCTATAGAAATTTATGAACTATTTTCGTACATAATAACTTGATACTTATTACTAATTTTAATATCATATTTTTGAGATGTAGTTGCATGTTAGTAATAGAGAAACCATGACTTAGAGAAAAGAGATAATAGTTACAAATAAAAGGTAAGTTAAAATTAGTACATCAGTTACTATGAAAAATGTTCATTTGATGTACTATATAGATAAGTTACCGTAATTTATGCAATTTATAATTTTAAAAGGCAAGTACAGTCATACAACTTTTACTATATTGGAATTCATCATTTTGACTTCGTAACAAATAATGGTATTGATTATTCACAAAAATTAGAACCTTATTTTTTTATGTATAATTATTTTTTAAACTTTTTATTTTTAATAATATTAAATTATTTTATAAAATCGTATATTATGTAATTTGACATACACGTGCCGATGAACTACACTCAATAGACAATACAATGTGCAAGTTAAACACATTCAGGATACTACTTTTAAGATGAAATTTTATTTATCGACAAGAGGGAATTGCTTAGGTGGTAAGCATCATTCACCTCCAAACCTAAGGTTGTGGGTTCGAGTCACCAAGGGAGCAAAAAGGTGGGAGCTCCTAGGGAGGGTTAAAAAAAAGAAGAAAAATTATTAATTAAAACAGGACAAACGTTAAGAAAATTAAAAAGAAAAAGAAACACAGACACACACACACAGTCTACAACACACTCCCTTGTAGGAGATATACCTAAGTTGCCATTCATAAGGAAAACATCATCTCTAGAAGGAAATTTGAGTTTTATAACGAAAGAACAAGTACTATTTGGTCAGCAAAGGATCTAAAGCTCTCCCTACTTAGTGCGGGACACAGGAATAGAAAGGAGTGGGCTAGTTATGTAGGAGAAATAGTAAAGAAGATTTAGCAAAACTATAACATACATTTTTAATATATCAATTATTTTGGGGCAAAACTGTCTCTTGATGTATTTATTAAAATTTCCATAACTTCAAAAGGTAAAAGTTTAGTTTTGATTCAATTTTGGAGGGGGGACACCCCTCCTTAGACCCACGCATACTTATAATTAAACTGCTTACCTTCAAATAGTTATTGACGTCAGGGTCACTGTTGACAACGTCGCCAACGTCAGTCACCAGCTTGACAATTCTTTTTGCATTTGTATATGTTGCGAATGCTTTTCCTCCAATCATGACTGTGCGAGGAGTCGTATTCTTCCTCTCTTGTGGGCTCATTTCCTGCAGTCATGATACAAGTATAAAAATGTCATTACTTTCTAAAAAGTGGAGTATCCCAATCTTGAGATCTTGCATCATCTCAAGATTTCATCATGTGCAGAAAGGAAACCACAGAAGTAGAAAAGTTTAACTCATATATGATCCATATTTTTACTTGTTAAATCATTGCTGGCAGTGACAACTGTCTTGAACTCTTAATGCCACTAACAAGGAGAAATTAACAGAAAATGGAAATTTGGCAGTTTCACACACCTTAAGCTTCTTGTACCTATAGATGACGCCCAGAACATTTAGAAGCTGCCTTTTGTATTCATGGATACGCTTGACTTGTATGTCAAAAAGGGTATTTGGATCGATGCTCACACCTGTCACTCGCAGTATATACTGTGCCAAACGCTTCTTGTTGGCCATCTTGGCTGATTCCCATTCAGCATGGAGCTCCGCATTATCAGCAAACTTTGTAAAATGTATAGTCAATTGCAATATCATGACCCACATGAAGCATTTTTAATGAAAATGTTCAACGTATGCAAGATAAATGATAGTATATGAGAAAGATATATATATATAAGATACCTCGCGAAGATTAGCAAGCAGTTCGAGGTTCGTCACCCACTGATCTGTTTTTAACCACTTGGTGATTATATGACTCAGCGCAGGACTACAAAACCGGATCCACCTACGAGGAGTTATACCATTGGTCTTATTCTGGAACTTGGTGGGCCATACAGAGACATAATCAGCAAATAACTCAGCTCTCAGGATATCACTATGCAGCTGAGCAACACCATTCACCTGTCGGATATAGCTAATGCGATTATGCTTCTCTTTTTAAAATTCCATAGGAACTTTGACAAGGAGGAACACTTTTATATGGAGATTCTTATAAGTTATTCTTCAAGTCTTTACTTCTCAAAAATAAGTTTCTTTTAAATCTGTTGATAGGTAAACACTTGAAGAATAACTTAAACAAAAAAAGCCAAGTAGCTTAATGCTATCAGCTTTTTCATACTTTTGGAGTTGGCTAAAACTGAAACATCAATAATGGTGTGCAGCTCTGGGTTATGCATCAATAAAAATAAAAGCCAGTGTATTTTTAGATGGTCTTCTGACTTCTATTAGTGGATGATATTCGTTTAGTTTACGTGTACTAAGAGATGCAGTTAGAAAAGATCATAGAACGTTCTGCATGAAAAGAAATATAAAATGAATTATCCATTGTTTGGGGATGGATAAGTTTAACTTATCAAACTCTCGTGCATAGTATCTCTTACCGTATGCGAAGAGACAACACACAAGTTAGCCATACGCACAACAGGCTTCGAGGTGTCATGATCCAAAATGCGCATGCTAGGCATCTTATTCTCAAGATCAGGTCTTTCTGACATTATTGTAGCAACAAACTGCAAGGAGTTTCAAATATACCTTTTTAAGTAAGCTATATTTTCAAGTATGGAGAGACAAACTAGCTGCTTCTATACCCGTTTGTCAATTTCTTCAATGATTTCCATATGTCTAGGAAGGAGCTTCCACATGACTGCCTGTGACCATTTTTCCAGTGCTTCAGGTAGGACTGTATGATTTGTATAGGCAATTGTCCTGGGGATATAATGTTGCAACACATAATCTTTCATTCATAAATGTGCAAGATACCGCACCAAGACAAAGCAAACAGAGGAACCATATCCATGTATTACTCAACAAAGAGCATCTTACTAGGCAAAATAAGATTTTAAAAAGCACCTAGTAGTGATATTCCAAGCTTCATCCCACCCAAGTCCTTCATCATCCATTAGTAACCGCATCAGCTCTGGAATTGTAAGAGTTGGATGCGTGTCATTTAGTTGTATTGCAACCTTCTTGGGGAATTCAGACCACTGGTGATGGCCCTTTCCATCTTCTCTCTCTTTGAATCTGGCAATGATATCCTGATGTTGATCCAATGGTCAGTTCATAAATAGAAGGTCATTTTTCTGACACAACAGAACTACCAAATATCACCAAGCTCTAGGTCAAATTAAATGCCAATTACCTGGCTTTAGACATGAGTTAAAGTTCATCAAAGGCATATACTCTGGAAAGTAGGTCTCTTAAAAACTTTTAATAACTCAAATATTCTGACAACTACGCTCCTTGGAGAGTGAAACTCTTAAAAGATTCCAAGAAAATTGGACATTGTACAGTATTTGACCGAAAACTTCATTGTGTTTGGATTAAAACATGGTTTACAATTTCCAGTACAAAAATATGGTTTCCTCTATTTCTATTATCAGTTTTTTTTCCGACTTTGCTTTTCCTTTTATCAGGAGAAAACACAAGTTATGTAAAAAATATTGTAAACATAACAATTGTCAGGATGCTCCAGAAACAAGTAAGAAACTTCACTCAAAAGTCAAAACTAACGAGGAGAAGGACAGATTCCAATGCAGAAGATCAATATGAAAATATAAGCCAGACAAAAAAAATGCTCATTAGTTTCATTCCATTAGGCTGACATCCTAAATAAGAGAATGCCTTAAGATATGGTATTTAAATGGAGCACGAGCAGAAAGGAGAAAAGGAAACTGTAAACCTGAAGCGATGCACTGCACAGAAAAAATTGTTGCTTTAGCCGTAAGAGTTTTCCATTCTCTGTAGCATCCCCAGGATAAAGAACAGCACAAATCTGCATTGACCAATATCAAACCACTCATCTCTTGAACATGGGAAGTGAGAGTGTCAATTCAAGGTAAATCATTTCTATCTCCGGGTTAGCCTTACAATATTGAACCTAATAATTCAACTCCCTTACTAAGAAAAACAGAACATTTTGAGCTGTAGAGTTCTCGCAACAAACCTGCTGAGCCCTAGAATAAAGCTGTGCAGCAGATTCATACTGTCCATCATTAAACAGAAACAAGTTGAAATCCTCAGAGCTTGCTTTGGCTTCCCAGAGACGAAGACTATTAGTGTTTTTAGTTCTGTATCCTGGAATTGGCACATCATATGCAACAGCCTGTATGACCTCTCCACCAACCCATTTTCGCCTGCGACAAATTCGACGAATAATTGAGTTTGAATTAGACAGCATTCTGGCTCCTAAAAATCAATCTGATACGTATGTTTCTTTACATGCTTTACCCCATATATAGTTTGTATTAGTACTTACGAGCCAGAAGGGAGGACTTCAACATGACCAAAAAAACTGACAGGAAAGACAACATCATGCCTTACAACTTCCCAGGGACTAAATTTCTGCATAGTACACAACCGAGTTTGATTACAAATTCTCATGGTATTTTACAAAGGCTTTTATAAGAAATCAGACCTCCAACCAATCTTCAGGAACTTCTTCTTGCCCAGCCTTCGTTATAAGCTGCTTAAAAAGTCCATATTTGTACCTCAAGCCATAACCCCAGGCTGGAAGGTTTAATGTGGTCATGGAATCAAGAAAGCATGAAGCGAGCCTTCCTAAACCACCATTTCCTAATGCTGCATCTTTTTCCTATAAATGATGTTAGAATAGGAATAGGATTTCATATATAGTATTCTACTAGGAAAAGGATTGTAATGGAGTGTCTATAAATAGAGCTCAGTGTAATCATGTAGTTACAACAATTCAATAATAATATATTTTCTCTCATGGTATCAAAGCTTCTACGATCTTGACAGAGAATCAAAGAGCTTTCGATGCCGGCGGGCGGACACTAGTCAATGTGTGTCGCCCGTCTGGCCAAAGATAATGGTAGAGTGAAGATTGTAGAGAACTTTCAAATATTTATAAATAAAATATTCTCTCAAAAAAAGTAGGCGTGAACAGTACCGCGTGAACATTGCTTCATAAACAGTGTCACATGAACAGTGTTTTCCGATTCCGATCGTCGGAACTAGGGTTCCGGCGAATCCACGTTGTCTCGGGACATTCTTTTAAGAATTGTTTTTACTGTCAGCATAGCGTAGATATTCCGAACTGATTCATACCACTTTCTTCAAGGTTCGACAATTTTTCCGGCATAACTTCTCGTCCCGTAGGGTCATGCCATCATTCCGATCCTACCCAAAAAATACCATCACAGTCTCGTGCCTCAATTTCGGTGACTGTTTTGCATCCCCTAGGGTCGTGCCATCATTCCGATCCTACCCACAAAATACCATCACAGTCCCGTGCCTCAATTCCGGCGATTGTTTTGCGTCCTCTTCTAGAGTATTAGTAATCAAGTATCCACTGTGCAATATTCCAGCGAAGATTCGGAAAAAAAAAAATCACCACCATGCATAATATTTTCGGTGGCTACTAGCGTCACATCTCTATTTAGTGGTGTCGTGCAAAATCAACACCACCACAACATAGATCAGGTTCAAGCTAGTGAGAAACTAATTGTTGTGCAAATTTCTAACAATTTCCGAAAAAGCAAATCAGTCACCGTGCAATATTTCCAGTGACAACATAGATGTCCGCATCAAAATTACGTTCGAGTAGTGTTGCGCAAATTCCAACACCAGCACGAGGTAGATCAGTCCCTTTCGACCAAAACTCAGTCAACGGCTCCGGAAAATACCCACTCACGTGCCGCTCAAAGTGCTAGCTCCGGCTAGCGCGTCACATCTACGCGCCGCGCATGCACCTTTTTCTAGCCAGATCTCAGTGATTTTCTTCTTGGGTTGTGTTCACCAGATTTCATCCATCTTTCAAGACAGATTTCTCCACGTCTCTCGATTTTGATATGTTTAACTCCAAAAATACGGGAATTGAAAGTTCAAGTCCTATGATTACTTCAAAACACTTGAGGAGATCAGAAAATCGCAAATCACAGTCCATAAAAAAACGATGAGGAGGAGGTCTCCTTGAAATATCTCGACCTAGGTGTAGTTATTGTAATAGGCTTGGATACATTCGTGAAGTATGTTATTCTCTCCATTGTGACCTTGAGGAGGAAATTTATATGGAGCAACCACCTGCTTTTGTTGCTCAGGGAGAGTCTAACCTGGTGTGTCGATTGCGTCGGTCACTTTATGGTCTGAAACAGTCTCCCAGAGTCTGATTTGGAAAATTCAGCACAGTGATTCAGGAGTTTGGCATGACTCGTACTAAAGATCTCAGCAGACTGAAGTATTTTCTAAGTATTGAGGTTGCTCAATCCAGATCAGGTATACTCTCCGGTGATATTATTACAAAATTTATGAAGTCAAGTGATTAGCCTGCAGATATTTTCACCAAGTCCCTCATTGATCCTCGTATTAATACATCTATAACAAGCTCGGTACATATGACTTGTATGCACCAGCATGAGGGAGAGTGTTAGAATAGGAATAGGATTTCATATATAGTATCCTACTAGGAAAAGGATTGTAATGTAGAATAGGAATAGGATTTCATATATAATATCCTATTAGGAAAAGGATTGTAATGGAGTGTCTATAAATAGAGCTCAGTGTAATCATGTACATACAACAATTCAATAATAATATATTTTCTCCATAATTCCTCACAAATGAAAGATAAATTATAACAAGCCAAATATTCTCCATCACTTACCAGTGGCACTAACAGAACTAAGCCTCACAACTCCAATTCAGAAGAGAGCTCAAATAGAAGGTCAGATAATTGTTGATTGATTACAATCAGTAATAGAAAATGTAGAAGATTGAGGATAGCAGTACAGAATGAATGCAATGGACATTTCACAACACAAAGTTGAAGAATACAGTAACATTATGTGGTGAAATCTTCATCCAGCAATATCTGAATTAACAAGGTCATAATATCACCATAAAGTGGAAGTCTTAGACTTGGACTTGGGGAGAGAATCTTTTCACCCACTTCATCCAGCCTTCATCTTAAGAAAACCTGGGCATTAGATCATTTTATAGAGTATATAGAAACAAAGTATACGTAACCCACTAACTTATTAAAAAAAAAAGAACATGTAACCCACTATGCAGTCATTAAAGGTTCAGCCTATTATCAGAAAGGAAGCTGTTGTTCAGGCTCGACATTTACTGGAATGCGTGCTGCCTTTAAAATTAAAGAGAAACCTAATTTAGACATAATGAAGAGAAACTAAGTAATATCATAGCAATACATGTCAGAAGCTTCAAGGCAAAAGAAAAAAGTACAACTGTCACAAAGAGTGAAGAGTATTCATTTCAAACATATTCCACAATCTAATTGATAGCTTGACAAGCATGGTTTTCGGGAAGGTCCACCAAACAGTTGATAGTTTAAGACAATAATGAACCATTGAAGAACACTATTTCATGCCAAAGATTTTAAAATTTCACTACCTGCTCAACGACCTCCTCAAGATCATGACCCAGTTTCTTTAAAGCATCGGCATATGCATCGTGGATGTCTAAGTTTCCAATTGCATTTGTCAAAGCTCGTCCCTGGAGATACTCCATTGATAAGTAGTATGTTTGCTTTGGATTAACTTTGTCATAATGCAGATAGGTGTCATTCCATTGCTGCAAAGGAAAGAGACAAATAACGACACTGAGATTAGCAACAATGCTTAAAAGCACAAGAATGTTGCTGAAGTAATGCTTAGAAATCAAACTTTCATGCTCCTCATCAAGCTCAATGTTACTGCTCTTTAGAAGGAAGATCTTGTACCATACACCTTAGAAGAGTCTAGGTTTCAAAACATAGAGATCACTGAATGCATAGTAAGATTCTCAATTTCAACACATAGATCGTTGAATGCATCTCGTATTTGATAAGGATCCTATATGCATCTGTACCTTGATATCCTAAGTAGGTTACAATACAGCTTAAAATGAAGACAGCTAGGCCATCAGGTTGGAGCCGTCCAAGTAGGTTACAATACAGCTTATCCTATTGGAAGTTTGAAATGGATTAAGTTCCAATCGAGCATTTATTGTCAATTTTTTATCTTCAGTTGGTGAATAAATGAAAATCTCAACCTATACAGGAAACTTCCATAAAACAAGGTGGGAAAGTAAAAGAATGAACAGTGTTCTGTTTCTATTTTATAATTTTGTCTTCCTGCAAAAAACAACTTGGCTTCAGAAATCCTATACATACAAAACTGTATACTACCATAAAACCTGGCAACTTATCTCCCATGCATATTGAATGCCTTCATTCATCCTATATCCAATAGGACATACACACGCAGAGAGAGAATACAAATTATTTACATTTGAGCACACCTACACTGGGAATTTTGCCTTAAGTGAATCAGTGATTTCTGGCTCAAACTTCCCCTATCTACATCCAATTGTATAAGCATCAGAGAAACATAGTTAAGTAGAAGTAAATGAACTCACTTTGATCAAGCGATCACGAACACTGTCAGCAGTAGCATAGTATGCTTGTTCTGGCTCAAACTTAAAAGGAGAAAAATGAGGACTAAAATGAGCATGATACTTTATGTTAGATGCAATCTCAGTAGCCTGTTCACCCAGTGGTTGAGCGATTGCTTCCACATCAGCTCTAGTATTTCCATTTGATTTTGTAGTAGCTTCCATGCTCATATCACTCAATTTGGAAAAGAAACCTATACAACAGGTGAAATATTCAGCAAAAAGAAAATGTTCAATTATATTTTTACTGTTCAAATCAACTGAATATTTTTTACTAAAACAACCATTTTTATCAGCTGCAGCAAAGAAAGAAACTTGATAGAAGTCAAAATAGGAAAAAAAAAATGCCAAGCCACCATAGAACAACTGAATAGAAAAAAAAAACCAATAATCAACTAAAAAGAAATACAAAAAGACACCAAAATTGTAAGACTAGAATGACAGTAACATTTTTACTATTCAAAAACGAAAGAGATTCTTGAGTAGCATATTGAAGAAACATACAGAATTTGCAAGAGAATATGTGGTAACCGATGCCAGAATTGAAGCTTTTTTGTAAATAGTGAAATGGAAAAGACTGGAAGTGGAAGGTATTTAAATAGTAGGAAGAGAGAAAATAGTGATATAGAATATGCTTCAGATATTTAAGAGAACAATGACAAAAATAAAAGAGCTCTACCCTTATTGTGTATTGATGAATGGTGTAAAAGTGGGCAATAAAAAATCAGAGGAGAAAGGAGAAGACAAAAGACGGGTGGGTTATCTTGATTTAGACATAAATCACATTAGAGGAATGGACGGAGGAGAAGAATACCAAAGCAACTATGGACTCATAGGAGTGAAGTGAATATATCACTATTATTTATTTCAATGACTTCATCATCATTGTATTTTGAATTTCCTTCTTCACTTTTCTAGAATATTGATATAAATAAAACAAATTCTACGTACACGCAAAGGTTAGACAACTTACCATCAAAGGAAACAGTGACATATTCTTTTTTGTTTGACCAAAGGTTCTAGGATTTAAGTTGCGGACTCAAAATTTTAAGGATTTTTCTCTCGGGCCTCATTTGTTTGGATCTTAAATGATTGGGATCATAGATCATTAAGTATATTTATTTATATTAAAATTTAATTATATTTATTAGATATGAATAGATGTTAATCATTAAAATCTAGACTCTCAACCACTACTGTTAGTCACTACCACACCTATCACCTCTGTCATTATGATTATATCTATTGCCACCGACATCATTTTCACTATCACCCACTATCACCACTGCGGCCAATCCCCAACTACCAACAACCTTCAGCATCACAACCAGCACCGCACTCAACTACCACAAGACACATCGTCAATCACCACACATTCTTCAACCACCACAACACCATCAACACCGTCAATTACTAACATCAACTAACTCCACCATTACAATTACCACCACAACTATCAATCGTCACCATCGCGTCAGTCACTACAAAACCAACCACCTCCACCATTGCATCAGCCACTACAAAACCAACCACCTCCACCATCACAACTATCGCCACCACCATTACTAGCAACTAACATCAACTATCACTATCACTACAAATCATCTCCACCACTACTAGCCAACATAAATGTTTTATTTTTTATCAAATAATAATTTTATTTTTTAAAATTTATATTCTATTTAACATTTAAATATTTTTTAATTTGAATTGTATATTTATAAATAAATAAATTATGCACATTCAGATGTTAAAAAATAAATTGTCTGAATCATTCAACGTTCAAATCTAGAAACAATATCTTAATCATTTAGATGTGCATTCAGAATCATATGTTTTAATCTTAACGAAAACAAATGAGATCTACTCAACACAAGTGCAAATTAATCGAATTAGTAAATTCCTCATACCCAATATATTAAAAATGAATTTTTACATAAAAGGTACAATCTAATAATGACCCTAGTTTTAGAGGATTACTCGGTTTAAACATTTAAGTTTTTATTTAATAATTATAGGGAAAAAGCACTTCCCTTTCTCAAGGCAAGCCTTTTCCCTTTCCTAATGCCACAACCTTTTTCTTTTCTCGTGGCCTATTACGCGTCTCTCTCAAAATCTCCCACATTTCCATAAATATCTCATATTTTTCCTCATTTTCCTCTCTCACATGAACCAAGTAGAGTTTCATTTTCCCTTGAATCACTCAAGAGAGCAGGTGATAAGATATCGGGGACCACATCTAGCTCAAGACCTTTCACAGAAACCAAGCCAAGGAACTCCAAGCCTTGCAAGATATTTTCATGAAGAGAGGGGTGTTGAGGAGTGTTGGAGGCACTTGAGGAGCATCACCCGAGAGTGTACAATGTGTGGATGATAGCTTGGACCGAAGCTGAAGACGAAGATGAAAGAATGGAGGCTGCAAAAAAGTGGCTAAGTGGCAGATTAAGAGGGAAGAGCCCATTTTGGGTTATATTTGCAATTTGAAGATCGATCACTTTTGAGCCTAGTTTATAATAATTAAGTCTTGCACTATATATAGTGATTTTCAAGGCCTAGACATTAGATTGATTTTGGATGAAAACTCTTGAGAGTATCTAGCTTATATAATAATGTAGTTCATAGTCATAGCCATAACTTTAGTGTAATTTCTTGGTTGCTCTTGAACCTTGATCATGATTCACACTTGAGTATGCTCACTTGTGGAAACATTCCATAGGATACATGAATCTAATTGAGATCTTGGGTTTAATATGCCTTTGATTACTTTTAGATTTTAATTCTTGCATCTTCCCTTTTAATTTCCGCATTCGATTTCTAGAGTTTCGCTTTAGAAATCGTATCATTTGATATCAGAGCTTAGGCTAAATGATTGTTTCTACAATTCTTAATTCTAGGTTCTTATTTTAAAAAATACAAAAAATTAAAAATTTCGAAAATTCTAAAAAATCATGTTGTTGTTGGATTTGAGTGAAAATATTGATAAATTTGAGTTCCTAAAGGTAAAATTTATCAATCCCAAAAGTTTCAAGCGATTTGGAGGTGTTTTGGGTTAATCACCATTGAAGGACCTTCAAGCTTTGAAGAATATCAAGTTGGTCTTTGAGATTTAGTGACCAATTAATTTCGAAAATTATTAGGCTTTGTTCCATACGTTGATGAGAGGCTAGATCAGAAATTTGAAGCAATTCGGAGTTGATTTAGGTATAGTTGGATTTTTTAATGTTCTTGGTGTTCTTAAGGATCTTCAAACATTCTTGAGGAAGAAGGTGCCAAAAAGAAAGGTTTGATCCAAAATTTTCAACTCCAAGTTGAGAAAATATATTTTTCCAGCCCAAAAGGGTAAATACTGGATTGAATGGACCCAAGTACAAGGAATAGTCAGTAAAAGGACGAGTGTACGAGTTCCAAGACAAGAATTTCGCAACAAGTAAAGCATTTTACAGTCCCATTTCACAGATCGTAAAAACGTTCATGGCCTGTGAAATCTCCACCGAGATTAGAAGCCAAAATTTGAGCTTACTGTTTAAGAGTTACGGTAAAAAACACGGACCGTAAAATAGGAGCGTGAAATTGGGTGACCAAAAGTTGTTCTCTCAATCTTTTCACGGTGCAAATAGACGGACGGTAAAAGTTCAACTGTGATTTGACGTAAACATTTCAACATTTTTGTTTTAGAATTACGGTACAAAATATGCCCATATAATTATTGACGGACCATAAAATTTACACGAGGTCACCGTAATTTGGTGTTACACCCCGTATTGTACGCTCTAGTATGTGTCATAAGTAAAGCAATGTAAGTCTGGTAAGGCTAATACTCCATACTTGGTTGATAATGAGTTTAAACAAGTGTTAAGTAAGTTTCGTAATAAGTAAGTTTTGTAAGAATTCGGAGCTAAACGAATTGAAGAAATTAAGTTCGTCGAAACTTGGAGAAATGTAGGCAAAATTCTGGAAAGAATTTTGGCCCAAATTTTGGGGGGTATATCTTCTAGTGTATAAGGAGTTATAGGGGTGCATAGCCTATCTAAATTCAAGATCAGGGAGTCTATTTTCCAAGGCAAAAAACCATTCATCAATTGAAGTTCGTACAAAATGTTATGTGTGTTTTAAGAAAACACTGCAAAATAGCTCCCATAGGACCCACATAGGTGGTGGAAAGTTCTACCTTTCTATTTTAAGCAGTGCAGCCCTCTTTCTTTCTCATTTTTTTACCAAAACAGTTCCTAAACACTCCTAGATGCTCTCCAAGAGTTCCCCCATGATCCTAGAAAGAGTCCAAAAGCAAACAACGTAAATCTTGCGTCGAAAATCCCGTGGTGCTTGTAGAACTTGAGTTCTCTTGTTGTAGTTGATTTAAGGGTTTCTTCAAGGTGAAGTAATCTTGGATTTGAGTTGTTCTTAATGTTCTAAGGTAAGGAATCTCTTACTCTACATGTATTTAAGCTTATCTAAGTTGCGACTAAGTCGTTGAAGCTAGAACTTGTGAGATATCTATCGAAAAGCTTGTTAGTAATACTAGAATTTACTAGCTCGACTGTTTTAAAGTTGTATTCTTGATCTTTTATGGCTGGAAATTAGTAGAGATAACCTAAGAATACTATTGTGTTACACCGCATATTTCGTGCGTCATCGTCATCATAATGTTAGCCGACATAGCCTCGGAGATGGTATGATCTCTCTAAGTGACTAATAAAGGTATACGGAATTGTTGAGTAAGTTTCGGGAAGGTTTAAGACTAATCGAATAAACGGAAGTAAGTTTTGACACGTTTCATGTTGTACGGTGGCATTTACTGTCCGTACATTTGATTCACGGATGGTAGATAGTGGTTATCAGACCGTAAAAGTGTCACACCCCAACCTTGGGGGGTGTGGCAGGTACCTCCACCCTAGGGCCCGAGCGTACCAACTGAAATACCTAAACCACATGACATGAATCCTAGGCTGATAAGGCCTCCAAATGATTAAAAAACGACAGAAAAGAACAATAACCTGCACACAGAAAAGGCCCAACACATCATATATACATAAACTAAGGTCGTCACAAGTATATCAACAATTGACAAGGGCCGACAAGACCACACAAGACATATATACAACAACCTCTAGACTACAAGCCTATACGAGTACTAATATGTATCATCAGGTCAGGACATGGCCCAGACATACCCAGAATAACCATATATATACCGCAATGCCTACTGACTCTGTAGAGCAACTTCAGAGAAGTGGAGAGTGACAACCAACAGCTAGAAGAAGATATCATACTGAAGAGGAAATTAGTTCTGGCTACGTATACCTGCGGGCATGGAACACAACACCCTAGAAGGGGATATCAGTACAAAAGATGTATTCAATATGTAAGGCAGGTAAAACAAATAAATATGAAATGTAATACAAGGGAAAAGTTCAGAAATCAACCTGAAACTCAGAAAAAAAGCCGCTGAGAGCATACACGTCATAACCATGAGTATATGAATATCTGTAAAAATCAAGCCGCTCAATGGGGCCATATAATATAATATTAAGCCTCTCTATGGGGAAAATCATATCATAACGTACCCGGACTAAAAAAGACTCGGTAATATCGTACTCGACCTTAATAGGACTCGGTAATGTCAAAACCAACTGTAGTGGTGCACACATATAAGTTCCGTACCCGACCGACTATAGCGCGTCTTGGTAAGAAAATAGATACATATATATATAAGTGCAATGCAAGATAGACATCAATGGACTTCATGAACAGAGTCGGAGTGACCTATGATTGTTATCCTCCGACTATTATTATTGTCGCTACGTTCATCAACTTTTCACTAATTAACAAGGTACATATGGAGTACGAGAAGCACTCCCGACAAGGAATCATAAAAAAATATACAAGGACTATGAACAACTTTAATAAGAGAAGAACATGGTTATCTCAAAATTAATGAAAGGAATTTAGTTTCAAGGAATGTTTATACTAAATCATGCCAAAGAAAGAAGTTATCCCTACATACCTTGTCTTTGAAGCTATTCAAGTTCCACAGGGCCTCATAAGCTCTACGAATGATTATCTACATTATACGAATAGTTTGTATCAATATCGAATCCATAGCTTATAGAGAAGTTCACTTACACATTTTATCGAACAACTTCTGTGCGTAATTTTATAGTTATTTGTATCTCAAATTCTACATATCCTATCACAACAATCTTCATTACCATCCCTACTCATCACCATAACTCTATTCATGTTCCCACAACTTCATTTAATAGCTCAAATCCTATAAAAACAGCCTACTCAACGTGACTTGGCTTTAAGACTCATAAACACCAAATTCTTCAAGAATTCTCCAAAATCTTAACTCAATACTTACACAAACTTAAGAATAAGCTAAAGAAGATAAGACACGCCTTAAATCCACCAAGAGCACTCTAATTCGTAGCTTACTTCATCACCAAGACTTCTCTAAGACCGTCACAACAAGGAAGTAAAGAAGCTAATGATATTCACGAGATTCTCTACGTCAAACTTGCGTATTTTATCTTTGAATTTGGTTCGAAGGTATTAGGAAACCTTTGAGAGGGTATGAAAGGTGTCTTAGGGTTTGGGGAAATTTAAAATGAGGCTTACAAGTCGAAGAACATGCTATATATATATATATATATGTGAAAAAGAACCTCCACCGCCCAGAGGTACGGTGTAAATGTACGGTCCATACATTACGGTATGGTCCATACATTTGGACCGTATATCTGGAGCTGAAACCTGAAAATTGCAGAGAAGTTACGACCAAGATTCTCCAATTATACGGTCCGTACATTGATATACGGTCCATACATTTGGACCATACTTCCTGGAAAGTTTGCAAATTTATCGAAACATATTTTCTTCGATCCGTTTAACTTCTATACCCCCGATACTTATATAACCAAGCTTTAAAACCTTTATTACCCCTTCTGTAAGGTCTGTTAATCTTCTTGGGATACCGGTGTTAATCGACAGCATGACTAGATGTGAAACTATGAGGCATAACATCCTTCCCCCTTAAGAACATTCGTCCTGGAATGTTAGGAAAACATTCTAACTCTCAAGATTTCTGAAAATTTCGGCACAATTTCCTTTGTAAACAGGACTATCCAAAATTTGTTAAATAACCCAAAACATATATCAAATTCCTCAAGGCCACAATCAACCAAAACATAATAACATTGGCCTCACACAACCATTTATCTACTCAAAATCGAAGGGTTAACCATGACTCACCTCAACTGTCGGAACTTTGGGATACATCTTCCATATCTACCTCAAGATCATTACCTAAATAAGATACACATATAAGATAAGCTCGACAGATAGAATAGACATAAGAAAGTTGTATCGCACGAGTGTCGTTGTAAACCTGATGTCTAAAATAAATGGGGGTATCTGGACTTCATGTCCTCTTCAGCCTCCCATGTCATTTCTTCCACATTATTATCTTCCAAAGCACCTTAATTGAAGCTACTTCATTGGTTAGCAACTTATGTACCTACCGGTCTAGAATGGCAAGAGGGATTTCCCTGTACAATAAGTCATCGGTGATCTGGACATCCTCTTTATGGGTAACACAAGAAGGATCACATATACACTTCTGAAGCATAGATACATGGAACACTGGATGAACTGCTTCTAATTCTGAGGGTAGGTCTAGTTTGTAAGCAACTTGGCCAATTCTCTGAATGATTTTATACGATCCAACATACCTAGGACTAAGCTTGACCTTCTTGTCGAATCTTATAATGCCTTTCATAGGCGATGCTTTCATAAGCACCCAATCATCAACAACAATCTCTAGGTCCCGATGCCGATTATCGGAATAAGATTTCTGGTGACTCTGAGCGGTTAATAATTGCTCCTGAATCACCTTCACCTTCTCTACCGCCTGTTGTACTAAATTAGGCCCCAATATCTTTGTTTCACCTACTCAAACCAGTCGATAGGAGATCTATACTTTCATCCATATAAGGCTTCATACGGTGCTATCTTAATACTGGAGTGATAATTATTGTTATAAGCAAACTTGATAAGCTACAGATGATTCTCCAACTTTCTTTGAAGTCCAAGACACAAACTCGTAACATATCCTCGAGCGTCTGAATGGTGCGCTCAGCCTGTCCATCTATCTGCGGATAAAAAGTTGTACTGAGATTAACTTGAGTACCCAAACCTTTCTAAAAAGATCCTCAAAAGTTAGCTGTAAACTGGGCACCTTTGTCAGATATAATAGAAAGTGGAACTCCATGTAACTGAACTATCTCTCTGACATATAATTTAGCATAATCCTGGGTCGCATAAGTAGTTCTGAGAGGTAGAAAATGAGCTGACTTTGTAAGCCTATCAATGATAACCCAAATAGAATCAAACTTTCAACAAGAATTAGGTAACCCCTTAATGAAGTCCATATTAATTACTTCCCATTTCCATGTTGGGATTTCAATATTCTGAAGTAGTCCTCCAGGCTTCTGATGTTCAACTTTTACTTGTTGGCAATTTGGACATTGGGCGACAAACTTGGCAATATTTTTCTACATATCGTTCCACTAGTAGATCTGTTGAAGGTCATGGTACATTTTAGTAGAACTAGGATGAATGGAATACCTGGACTGGTGAATTTCTGTCATAATCCACCTTCGGAGTCCTTCAACATCGGATACACACAATCGAACTTTGTATGTGAGAACCTGGTTGTTTGATAATTCAAAAATTGCTTCTTTTGGAAAGGAATCCCTTATTTTATATTGACAAACTATGGGTCGTCGAACTGCCTTGCTTTTACTTCTACTACCAAAGATGATTCCGTAGTATTCTGAACTACAGCACCCCCGTCTTCTGCATCAAGCAATCATACGCTCAAACTGGCCAATACGAGCTATTTATGAGAAGAAACCAGCTTGATCATTTTGGTGTACCATCGACACATTTTTAACGGAGAATTTTCCAACGAAAGATTATTTGAATACTAGTCATGCCACAAGAGAAGAGAAATCCCAACATACCTCGTTGAGGGAGTTATATATATTTCCCGAGTCCTTTAATGCTTTACGAATGATTGCCTAGATAATACGAACCATTCGGGGTCAAACTCAAGTCTATAGCTCATACAATTCTTCATTTAGACATTTATCGAGCAACTTGTGAGCACTAGTTTATAGGATTATTTGTAGCTTAATTCACCCATGAAACGCTGCCAAAACTTACTTTTCTACTCCTCCTAGCCAATACGCTTCCATCCATATCACCACAACTCAAAAAACACCACAAAACCATACAAAACATCCTACCAATTAAGTTATGTTCATGAGAGTTAGTAAGAACTTATTCTTATGGGATTTTCTTCTAATTTTCTAGGTTTAAACATTTATGGAGTTCAAGAAGATGCAAATAAATTTAAAACATACCTCAAATGATGTATAATACTTCAAACTATAAATTACTTCAAGGCAAAGTTTTCGCCAGAGAAGCAAAATAGAGAAGAAATCACGATTCAGTTATCGCCATATTGTTCTTCATGTTAAAGTTGATAGATTTGCTCTTGGATTTGTTTGTGATGATGTAGGAATGCTTGAGAGGTTGTTCTAGGGTTTCCAGGTCTTTGAAGATGATAAAATTAGGGGACAATCGTGAAAGGTCCTTATATATATACAAGGCAAAAGTGCATCCACCGACCATACTCGATGTCCCGCGGCAGTGTACACCCTTGGACAAAAATGTGAATATCTCTCTACTCTGACTTCATATCGATAAACGGTTAAATGCGCTAGAAACTATACTAACATACCTTCAATTTGAATGGTGGATAATCCTGTAACTCCAATTATATTGAGAGAAAATATCGGCGACATCAGCCCAAATTTCAGTGAAATTTACAAACGTAACTTACGACGACCTTTGTCGACTTTCGTATCACAACTTGTTTGACTTCAAAACCTAACATATGACTATAATACTATTTAAATACCTCATAACACTAATTCTTAGCACATTAGCCACCGTACGATATGATAATGCACGAAAACACGAGGTGTAACACCATATCATCCTAGGTTAGAGTCAAAGAAAAACCAAGTAAATCCAATGTAAGGAATCATGTGGTTATCGTGAGGTCATTCTTATCCTCGTTGTGCTGATTTTGGAGAATCCTTTGAAGTGAAGAAACCCTTGATTTAGAGTAAATCTAGTGATTTGAGGTAAGTTCCATCTCTTTGTTCTTGTTCTTAAGTTTATACAAGTGTTAGAAGAATGATTGTTGAAGAATCTTGTAGAACAAGTTCTTGGAATATTGAACCTTCCTTGTTGTATTGTTGGGCTGCTTGTATGGAGTTGTGAGGGTGATATAAAGTTGCTGGATTGTTGATGATGTTATGGAGGTTAAGAAGAAAGATTGATTGGATTGTGTTGATATACATAAGTTTCCAGGTAGAAGATGGTGTGAATTCTATGCATGATAGGTATTCGATGAAATATCTAAATGAGTTTTTTCTATGAGTTATGAATCCGTCATTAATACAAATAATTCATATACTATAGCTAATCATTCGTAGAGCATACGAGGACTCGTGTCATTCATATAACTATGGCGAAAAAGGTATGTAGGGCTTATTCCTTCCTTTGGAATGATCTTGTTTAGAACGGAAATAAAATGAAACGTCTTTCAAAATGATCCTATTCTTGATAAATTGAGTTGTCATATATTTCCATTATATTGGAGTATATGACTCTTGTTTGTCCCATGTTGAGAATACTTTCCGCACTTTATATATATCTCTTATTGATTGATGAAAGTTGATGTGCGTAGTTACATAATGATAATTAGAGGATATCGACCTTCAGTCACTCCAACCATGTTTTATGATGTTCCTAGAGGTCGTTCATGCATTGTACATATATATATATATATATGTATCTATTTCTACCGAACCGTGCTATAGTCAGCCGGGTATGACACTTATATGTGCATACCAATGCAGTTGGGTACGTTATGATGATTCGCCCCGTAGAGAGGATTGTTATGAAATGATATGGTCCCTTAGAGTAGCCCGATTTTACTATTATGCATATGATCATGAGTATGTCTATTGTACGCCCTTAGTGACAGTTATGAGTTTCAGGTTGACTTCTGTACCCTTCACTTGTATTACATTCTTATATACATGTTTTGTATGCCTTACATATTTAAATACATTCTTTTGTACTGACATACCTTTGTTGGGGTGTTGTGTTTCATACTCGTAGGTGCAGGTAGACAGACAGACGTACCTCCATAGTAGGTTTCCTAGTTCAGTAGTTGGTCGTCACACTCCTTTTCTTTTGGAGTTGCTGTATAGTGAGTGGTATGATATATTTCACATGTTTATATTTATTTCGGGAATACGGGGCCCTATCCTGACCTTATGACATGTTGTACTACTCCTAGAAGCATGTAGACTAGTATTCGATCTATAGTTGTTTTGTACGACCTTGTCGGCCTTCTAGTCAGTCTGTTGGTACACTTATTATGGACTTGCCGGCCTTGTTATATACATGTTGGGTTGGCTGTCATTTGTTGTAGGTTGTTAATCAAGATCTCAATTATGATTGTCATTATGAGGCCTCGTCAGCCTAGACGGTTATATGTTCATGTTATTATATACATGTGGTACGCTCGGGCCTTGTAGGCATCGGCTGTTGGCCACACCCCTCGTGGTTGGAGTATGACAAACTTGATATCAAGGCTGGTCTGTCCTAGGGATTCTTCAAGCTGTGTCTAGTAGAGTCTTGTTTATGAGTGTGTTGTGCACCACAATTATAAACAGGAGGCTACGAAACATTTAGGATGGTTTCCCTTCTTCTTATCTTAGATCATGTGTTAAAGTTGAGTTGTAACAATTTGATTTCCTAATCTCTATCTTGTTTACAATTTCTGCAATGCCCACGATTAGTAGGTAGATGACTATCATGAGGTTGGATGTTAATACGAGAGAGGCCACCAGTCAGGTGCCACCCGCTAATACAGGACAATATGAGCCTCAGGATAATGCCTTATCTCAAGCCTCTAGGACACCACCACCACCACCTCCAGAGGAGCCTAGGAGAGCTGATGTACCTCAAGTTCCTCATCAGGATGCTCCTGATTATGATTTAGATATACGGAGTGCGGTTTAGCTATTAACTCGGTTAGTGGCCGCTCAGGCTCAACATCAGGTTCCTGGTCCTTCAGATAGAGCAATTAGTGCAAGAGTTTGGGACTTTATTACTTTAGATCCCTTAATATTCACGGGATCATACCCGAATGAGGACCCATAAAACTTTCTAGACTAGATATAATGGACTTTGTGGGTAATGCATGCCTCAGTCGAGTTGGCTTCTTATATATTATGGGATGTCATCGTGGTAAGGTATGAGTCATAGGAGCAGTCTAGAGGATCACGTGCTCCCCTAATAGTATGGAGAGAGTTTTTTAGGCCTTTTTACAGCATTATATGCTAGTTGAGCTCCGTTAGGCCAGGCATGATACGTTTCTACACCTTCAGCAGGGTAACATGAGTGTACGAGAATATAACCTTGTTTCACTCTTTGGACAGATATGCCTTGCGGTTGTAGTAGAGATGAGTGATCGAGTGCATCTATTTATGAATAGTTTGGGTCGCACTTAGTCAATAGGTGTACTAAACTTTCATTGAATTTGGGCATGGATATTTCTCGTAGTCAGACTTATGCATAGAACCTGGAGGATTGTAAGAGACAGTAGCCGGCTGACCGAGAGTATAAAATGGGACATTATAAGAGGGCTCGGTCTACAGGTAATTCAAGAGAGTTCAGAGGTAGGTTTAGGCTATAGTTTCCTAGGCGCCCATCCTATCTGGCAGCTAGTGCACCACCATAGTTTTAGGGCCAGTATCGTGATCAAGTTGGTTATTCTGGGTCAGGTTAGAGTTCACAGGTGTCAGGCCCGCAGCATAGAGGAGATTCTATCCAGATGAGGCCTCATTTACCCTATTGTGATCTATTCGGTAGAGTCCATTTTGGGAAATGCCATCAGGGTTCAGACTTGTGTTATTCTTATGGACAACCCAGCTATATTATGTGGAACTGTCCGATAGAGGCAGAGATAGTATGGCACAACCGACTGGATCTGTAGTTTCTTCTTCTTTTTTATCATCTATACACACTGTTAGGCAAGGTACTCAAATATCGGTTGTTAGAGGCAGAGGTAGAGGTGGAACTTCTAGCTCAAGATGTCATCACAACTATATCTATGCATTGACAGGTCGACAGGACCTAAAGTCGTCTCCTGATGTTGTTACAGGTATATTATATGTCTCTTCTCTTGATGTGTATGCATTGATAGACCCAGGCTCCAGTTTATCGTATTATTACTCCTTTCATTACTGACAAGTTTGGTAGAGAATCTAAGTTATTAAGTAAACCATTTTGTAATGACCCATTTGGTTGTCATGAACTTTTATTCTATTTTCCTAAAATATCCCTCATTCGGGTACTCACCGATAATTGTTACACGTGGGGCTGAAGGGTAAGAGCAACTTGTTAGCCAATTTAGAGAGAAGAACAATCGACTTGGGATTTTTGGAAATTCTATTTTCACTTCTGTGAAAGTTTAGTAGTTGTAGCGAGCTTGCATCAGCGGCAGAGATTTTGAAAATTTAGTGAGTTCGCATCTGCAGAGGGTCTTTCACAGAAGCGGTACCGCGTAGGCGAGTGATATTCTACTTTAGCAGAAATCGTTGTACAGACTCTAGCTTTTAATTGCTAAAACTTCCAACTTCGATCCTCACTTTTCCAAAACATTTTCACAAGCTAGGAGGCTCGGTAGAGAAGGATTTTCAAGAGCTTTTGAAATAAATACTTGGGGGTAAGATTTATTAACTTTATTTATGATTCTTATGCTATTATGTTATGTTTTAAAGGTGGAAACTTGGGTGGGGAAGATGAGTTTTGATGTAAAAATCCATAAATATTGGGAACTTGATTTTTTAAATTAAAACTATGGTTTTTGAGATGGTTTTCTGATTTTAATCATGTACTAGTGATGGGAAACAACTACTAATTGAAGTTTGGGTTTTAAAACTAGTTTCCTAAATGAAACCAAAAAGGGGCTTTTTTTTATATAAAAATCGGGGCTTTGTGATAAATTAATAAATTGATATAAAATTGAGTAGTTAGTGGATATTTTTGACTTCATGAATGTTGGGTAAACTATTTTCAATGTAAAATTCCTATATTGCCCTTTTAATCCGGATTTCCCCCATTTTACTTGAGTTGTTCCTTTTCAGGATCGGGTAGCGGTTACTTCTATAGAAATAGCCCTTATGTGTTAATTTTATGTGTGATAACCTAGGACATCTATGTCCTTGTTTGGGTTATGATCACCTGATACTCATTCAGAAGGACTTCATGGATTAGGAGTTCATGGCACCCGCTCTGCAATGAGATATGCTATGATTTTTTATAGACTTAGATAGAAGTGCATACTAATTATCAATGTTAAGGGGTATTGGCGTGTTTAGGGGTCCCACCTTAGCGGTTGTGATGGATGCTAGAGTGGGTATCGATATTAAACTGTTATGATGGCTGATTTGGGGAATCAGCCTTAAGATGATTCTGACTGCTATTGTTTGGGCTTGTCGTCATTATGTGGGCTTGTCGCCATCGTTGAGATTGTTGTGTTTATTAATCACATTACTTTCGATATGATAAACTGATGTACATGAAGTTATGTGTTATATGGGCTCGTAGCCATGTTTGAAAGCTTATTATAATTTGACTTGTCATGCATTTATCACTCTACATCTCGTCTAAATACTTGGAAAGAAATTGATAATCCTAGTTGTGTTGATTTATGCTTTTTTCATCGTGCATGCATATCTATATCATTCATACATAATATTATTGGCATTTGGACTATTGAGATACTGATGAAAGGGGCTCGTAAGACGGTTACTGGATACGGTACATAGTGCGAGCGTGATGATTGATGATGATACTACAACCACAGAGCTGGGATCTAATGGGAAATATCGAATGGGTATATGGACCTCATGAGTCCCCCATGAGTCACGTGACACCAACTGTAGGAGCGTGTGTATACCAAATATATATTATCATTGCATACATACATATCATTGTATTGCATCCCATTCAAACTTGTTGATGTGTATTTGATGTTGTATGTACTCGGTCATGAACAATGATAGACTGTATGATCTTGTGACTCTTAGTAGAAGAAATACTGGCTGTGAAAGGTACTTGGCATTTGAAATTGCATTAATATCATACATTGATTAGTTGTTGATTTGTATTGTGATTTGGAATGATTGTTTGGAACTTGGGTGGTTTTCATGATTAGTTGCACTTGGACTATTTGATTGATCATATTAGACTGGTTTTCATTACTAGGCTTGTTCTCTATTGGATTTGGTTGTGTGGGTTACAACTTATGAGTCTAAATATTCAATGTCAAACGGTTATTATGGTCAGAAATGCCTAGTTGTCAGAACTATCATCTAGATCAAAAGAATTATGTGTGTTTGTGTCTCTACTTAGTGATGATAGCATTATTCAGTAAGGTGTCCAACGAAAAACTTGTTGAAGTGTCATTGTTGTAGTTGTTGACTTGTATGATATGTGTGTGTAGACTTTCCTCCTTAAGGCGTAGACTTCTACTTGGAATATAATAGGAACATTAATGAACTACTATGTGTCATGCCCATAAACGCGTAGCATCGTAACTAAGTCTAAAGGCTAAATCTAATAAAAGAGCTAATGTGGTTATGGTCAATCTAATTGTAATATCCTTGGCAAGCATCCTTAAGATGATGTTGTCTACTAAGTGTCAACTTGCTTACTGAACGTGATACGTTAGGTAAGTGGGGCTAAATATGAATATGACTTTGATAGAGTGTTAGATCGGTGGGTATTGATACTAAAATCCCTGTGTGTTACATGAATTGAAGTGTACTTGACTATGATTGACCCTTACGTGAACTAGGTGATTTATATAATTCATGAACTCATATGTGATTAAGGTGGCTTATGTGACTATTTGAACTGCCTAGAATAAGATCTATTTGAGAGTCAACTTGATGTTTATATCTTTACGTAGCTTTTGTCGCTATCATCCTACGATGCCTACGGGGGTTGGTTGTGTACTCATGCTACGCTTGCTGCATCTTTTATATGGATGTAGGTATTCAGTCTATTGAGATTGCAGCTTGGAGCACAAGGAAGTTAAGGCAGACCACCCATTCTCGGTAGCCTTGGTCTTCATCCGGTCAAACTGACCTTATTTATTCAGGGCACAGTCGTTACTTATTTCCTTACTTTGTATCTTAAGGTCCTTGTACGAGTCAGAGCAGGTTTTGGGGAGTAAACGTTGTAATTGGTTAAATAATGTAAACGTTAAATGAGCATTGTTATATAATATACTTTTCTTGTCTTCCGCATTGTTAAATTATTATGATCTTAATTGGTTTTGGGATTTATTCGCCTACCAGATGGATAGTATAGGTGCCGCCACGACTCCCATGATTTAGGTCGTGATACGTTTGCGGTATCTATGCCGGTTGGCGAGCCAGTGATAGATAGACAGGTGTATCGGGGCTGTGAGGTGGTGATTTGTAATCGTCATACTGTAGCTGATTAATGAGTTGAAATTGGTTGATTTTGATGTCATTATGGGCATGGACTGGTTAGCCTCTTGTTATGGAAATGTGGTGTTTTGAACACCTAACTTTTTATCAAACATAAGTTTTTACACCATTTGTAGCGTTTAAATATTTCTTTTAGGTTTTGTTAAATATTTTAATTTTAATTTTTTCTTAGTAAGTCTTACTTTTTTCAGTGCAGTTATAGAATTGATAAAAAAGAAGTACAATAATTCTCTCTCTCCCCCTCTCTCTAACCTACTCCCCCAACGATAACATCACCAATCCCCATCCCCACCCCCTGTCGCTCCGACCACTCACCGGCGGCGACGGCAAGAGCATTGCTCTGAGCACCCACTGGTGGCGACGGGATTTTTTTTTCAGGTTCTTTTGGTCTTTTATACAATTTTTTTGTTCTTTTGTTGCTTTTCTTGTGTTCTTTTTCTCCTAGATCTACGCAGGTACTCAATTTTTTTTGGGTGAAAACTCTGGTGAACAGTACCCTGGTGCCCGTGAACAGTATGTGACAGTACCGTGAACAGTCGATGGTGACGGACAAATAGTACTTCCAGGCCTATGAATAGTACAGGGAACATGGATTTTCGTCGGTAAACAGGTTCGATTCAACTGGAGTTGGTACCTCCGGTTGCCCGTATCCATTCTTTGTGCTTAACCTTGTTAAATTTTACCGCTTCTTGTCTTTAGTTATAACATTCTTAGTGTAGTGGTTTTACTTGTTTTTAGATTTCTGTTAACTTGTGCTTGCACTTTGATCCCTCCATGTTTTAGGATAAACATTTGAGTAGTTTATTAATTTATATTTACTTTAGTGGCTTTGGTGAATGATGGTAGGCTAGGGTTATATTCTCGGTCGGGGACGGGGGCGAGGATTAGGGTGGGTAAGCGGGGTAAGGGAGATACTAGGCTGAGAATAGGGTCTTGGAACATTGGGACTTTAACGGGGAAGTCCATAGACCTAGTTAAGATTCTTAAGAAGAGGAGGATTAATATAGCCCATGTCCAGGAGACCAAATGGGTAGGACCTAAGTCTAAGGATGTAGACGGGTATAAACTATGGTTCACGGGTAGGTCGAAGTATAGGAATGCGGTAGGCATTTTGGTAGACAACGAGCTAAAGGATCAGGTGGTAGAGGTGATGAGGATCAATAACAGGATGATGGCGATTAAGTTGGTAGTTGGAGAGTACACTATGAACATTATTAGTGCTTATGCGCCGCAGGCGATCTTAAACGGAGAGGAGAAGAGACACTTTTGGGAGGATTTGGATAGAGTTGTGGGAGGTATATCACCCATTGAGAAATTATTTGTATGAGGGGATTTCAAGGGACATATTAGGTCATTTCCGGAGGGTTATGACGACGTGCATTGAAGCTTTGGATTTGGGGACAGAAATGGGGGAGGCGTCTCACTTTTGGAGTTCGCTAGAGCTAGTAGGATGGTGATAGCCAATTCAAGGTTCCTGAAGAAGGAGGAACACTTGGTGACTTTCCGTCGTTCGGTGGCTAAGACTCAGATAGACTTTTTGCTCCTTAGAAAGGTTGACAAATGTTTTTGTAAAGACTGCAAGGTTATTCCGAATGAGGGTCTTACAACTCGATAAAAGCTTTTGGTGATGGATTTGAAGATCAAGTTAGAGAAGAAGAAGAGGGTTGTAGATGATAGGTTAAAAACCAAATGGGGGAGTTTAATTATGGCTAGTGCAAATGAGATGGGGGTGAGGTTGATGGCCAATGGGGCTTGGGGGAGTAGTGGGGATGCGACCGGTATGTGGGACATGATTACCAGTTGCATTCGAGAGGTAGCTAGAGAAGTGCTAGGTTGAAACTTGAAAGTTGTAAATAACATAGTAAAATTGCAATTAAAAAAATTACATATTTAATAATACCTTTTCTAGTTTCTTTATAATTTCTTGTGGTTCTTCGGTTGGAATTGGTATTTGTTGGTCAAATTGCTCGACATCGCTTCCACCTCCGTCGGATATGATTTAGTTTTAGTTTTCATCTTCTTCTTTGTTGATCTCCAGTTGACCGCACCTTCTCTGCTTTGCTTTTATCGAATCTATGAATAATACTGCAATCTCCAAGTTGTCTCTCGCTAATGTGTGTCTGTGCTCTCCTATTTGAAATCTGCCGACAGAAAAAGTGCTTTCAGACGTTGTTGATAACGCTTGAATGTTCAACACATCTCGGGCCATCTTTGACAGTGTCGGAAATGGCTTCTCATTCTCCCTCCAATATTTCAGTAAGTCTTCACTTCCTTTTTCATTGAGAACTGCTTCGTACGGTACAACACTTTGAATAAAAAAACATCAAACTCGCTAACTTGGTTAGTAGTGTTACCACTAAACATTCTATTTCTAAGGCTTTCAATACTAGCCGCAGAAACAACATGTCTTTTTTGAGGTTGTGTTGAAGAAGAAGAAGAAGATGGTATGGAAGCCGGTTGGTTGCTAGCACTTTCTTGTTGGTAATACCTATATACTTTTTTGCATTCATCTTGTATGCTAGACAACACTTCTTCTTTAGTGTGTTCAACAGGTGGTGGGTCATTTGGATTTTTTGGAGTAGGAGGTGGAAGTACTGCTACACAATCATAAATAGTTTCAATAAGTGTTTTACAACCGTCTATTTTAATAGTCGAATTTAATACAGTATCAATAATATAAATAGTGGGAATAGGAATAATTTTTTATTTATTTTGATAAATATTTTTTTAATAGCTGTCTTATAAGCTGATTTTTCCATATATTCACTAAGCAGTAAAAATATTAGAGCTACATAAAACAACATAATTGAAATAGTATGATATTATATACCGAAAAATTCTTTTGTTGGTCGAAATAATTTCTCTAGAAATACAATAAGTTCTGAATTTTTTTCCTAATCACTATCTACAACCATATCAGTTGGATTTCGATTATGGGTTTTAAAAAATAAATATATAGGTCTTCTATAGTGATAAGCAACAAGTAGTTGCTCGTATAAAGAATTCCACCTAGTTGCTACTTCTTTGGGAATTTTTCTATAAGGTAGTCCGCAATCATGCCAAGTTTCTTTATAATCTTTTTTTCGTTGTATTCTATTACTTTTAAAAATAAAGTTTATAGCAAATTATATTTTATTAAGAATGTCTGCAAAAAGTGTTAGACCATCCTTTACAACTAAGTTATATATATGGCATGCACATTTTATATGAGAATGATTTGGAAAATATGGAGTTAAAAGATTTTTAAAAATTGTAATAGCATAATTATTAGAAGAAGCGTTATCTAATGTAATAGTCATAATGTTATCAGTTATTCCGTAATAATCACAAACTTGATGAATATTTTCTGCAATAAAAGTATCAGTATGCCTATCATCTATATATCTATATGCTAAAATACATTTTTGCATAGACCATTTATAATCTATCCAATGACAGGTTACCGTTAAATATTCATGGCCGCTAGTACTACGGCCTATATCAGACGTGATAGATACTTTACCAGGAAAATGATATAAGGAATAACGTAAATACTGTTGATATTCATGTGTCAATTTAAATACATCTCTCTTAACAGTTGATCTAGGAAAACCGTTAAAAGCAGGATTATACATATCTCTAATATAATGAATATAACCGGGAGATGAAGGAAATGAAAAAATCAAATCCTTCACAACAACTAATTTTGCTATTGCTTCCCTATCTCTATTTTTATCGTATTTAGGACCTACAATTTCCCTCCGTCATAGGGTTAATTTGACCATGTACTTGGTCCAGGATAGTAAGTGAACCTTGTCCCGAGCCCGACTGAGAGGGCACTAGCGCACCCGATTTTTCAGCCAGGTGTTGATTCCACCTAGCTGGGTGAAAGTTGTTTATGTGTCTCAATAAACCCCCGTACCACACTAACCTTTTCCCATTTTAAATTTAAAAATATTTTTACAAATTTGACATTTAACTACTTGATGCTCTACGTCCCTATCAAAAATTTTCCATGCATCTGATTTTAATTTTCGTTGTGGTGGGCCTCGTCTCATACTAGGGGGAATGATGTATTTATAGTTGAAAAATTGGGTTAAAATATAAATATAATAACTTAAGGGTTAAAAATAAATATTAAGGGGCTAGGGGGGTTAGGGGAGGCCAAAAATGGCCGTTGCATAACGGCCAAAATATAAAATGGTCGTTGTGCAACGATTATTTTGTGCAAATGGGGGGGGTTAAACTAGGGCGGGACATGAGGCGGGACCGTGGCGGGTCGGGCCCCGGCGGGACTATCCGAGGTCCCATCGCGGTTCGAGTCCTGTTACCGAATATTTTTTTTTAATAGTGAGGTAGGAGCGGGATCGGGCTGGCAAATGGGGCCGGGTCGGGTCAGGACAGGGTCGACCCGCCCCATTGGCCAGCCTTACATATAGGTGCCACATCAACATATCATGCATGCATCCTTCCACTTGCTGCCCAATTATCAATGACACATGTGGATTATATCCGCATAATAATTAACCAACAATTCTAATTAATTTTTTTATCTCATTTCACTTAAATATCAATCACACTTAATACACTTCATATACTCATTATCATGGTCAAGTGATAAAATACTACTCTGTTGCCTCTTTTGGCACACAAAAAAAAATATTCTCAACCACCATCGTCACACTTTTAAGTCCTAACTCATTTTGAGGATTCATATTCTTATACGACGGGCCCTTTATTTACATGCTTGAATATGACCAAAATTCCCCGGGGCTCTGGTCTACTTTCATACACCTAACCGCTCAAACCATCGCCCGAAAGTACGGGGTGTTACATCGTTTCCCCATTTTGAAACATTCATCCTCGAATGTTGGGGTGACGTATCTAATCCCAGTCACGTAGCCAGAAAACACAACCACCGCTTCACGGGCCATTTAATATAACATACATCATTATATCCGATCTCACATGGTCATCAACCCTTAATTATAATAATCTGAAATAGAACTCACCTTATACTTCTCTCGGAACCTCGATGTTGGTATGAAATAGGTAGAGATATTTATGTTTCATCCCTCTTCCGCCTCCCATGTCATTTCTTCTACATTCTTATTCCGCCATAGAATTTTCACGGAGGCTACTTCTTTAGCCCTCAACTTGTGGACTTGTCGATCTAAGATAGCAAGAGGAATCTCTTCATATAATAGATCCTCCGTAACCTTCACATCATCAATTGGTACAATTCGGAAAGGATCCCCAACATATGCTCTTAACATAGAAGTATGGAAAATCGGATGAATAAACTCTAACTCCGAAGGCAAGTCCAATTCATAAGCTACTTGTTTGATTCGTCGAATTATGCGATATGGCCCAATATACCTTGGGCTGAGCTTCCCCTTAAAGTCCAATACACAAGATCGTAGCACGTCCTCGAGCGTTTGAATCGCACGCTCAGCTTGCCCGTCTGTCTGAGAGAAAAAAACTGTTCTAAGATTCACTTGGGTGCCTTAAACTTTTTTGAAATGATTCCCAAAAGATAGCTGTAAACTGTGCACCTCGGTCAGATATAATAGAAATAGGCATACTAAGAAGGCGAACAATCTCCTTAACTTATAACTTCGGTCAGATATAAACTGTTACTTCCATTTACATACTTTCTGAGATGTATGACTGCATATGTTGTGGAACTGATGCTTCGCATGTTTAGATCTAAGTCACGGTGGTACATGATCCAATGACTTGTCAAGCTTTCTTGTCTTATCATTATTAGGTCTCTCATCGACCGAGTGCTCATTCGTCTTACCTTTACATTTCCATTTCAAGTTGCATTGGGGGGAATCTCTTATCTTAAAGTATTTCTCATACTCTCTTCCTGAACATCAGAGAACCGTCACTTTTGGCCGAAGAGTGCTTATTGTCCCTCCTCTACCATTGGTCCTTACGTTGTTCTGGAGTAATCATACCTTTGTGAAACCTACATAACTATAATCTCATTCACCTTTATCCTTGTCGTAATCCTTCATTCTACTCGTCATTAAACGAAAAATATTTCTGCCTTGATACTTGATCATACCGTTCCATTCATACTTATTAACTGTTTTCATATTTCTTACAACCATTCTTTGATTGTTCCATAGTTCTCGTCCTCAATTTCCCTTAACAAGCTATTATTATCCAGAGGTTATTTAGAATTGTAATATGTTGAACAATGAAGTCGGAGACCTTACCAGTCCAATACCTATAGCATGCCTTAGCTCACTAACATTGATACATGTAATTCTCAATAATATGTGGTATGGCCCTTTACGCACAGACGAGAGGCTTATGTCCCCTTCCACTATCGTGGATAACTCGATCCTTGTATATTACTTGGGCTCACTATTCTGGGCACGTCACTTTACGTGATCTTCTTAAATTTACTGATGGTCACTCTTCAGACGATTCAATTGTGGCAATCCATTTTCGTTAATGATATCCTTGGACAGTTCCCAGACTATTATAGGTAAGACGTTATAATTTAGGTCGCATGTACATAACATATTCCCTCATTCCAATCAGCACAACTCACTGTAAAACGTGTAGATCTTCATAGCCTACTAAACCTTCCAATGATGTCTTTTGCCATTTTTTTCCGTACAACTTACAATAATTCTATCCTTACCTTTGCGCATCAACTTGGGACACCTCGAAACATTGTGTCCATGACTGTCACACTAAACCAACACTTGTACCTTTGCGGCATAATCTGGCATGCGCTCGACCACACTGACTACGAAATGGTTGGGGCGGTCTCACTCTACCTTTACAACTTTGACCTTGAGGTATTGGCATCTTGAACCCTTTAAATATCGGACATTCCTGACTAATAAACTCTCTGGGTTATGAGCTCCCTAACCCCTCAAGGGCGTATCTCTATGAGATACTCTAGGATGAAGTCGTGCCTAGGAAAACAACTTACTCATATCTTCTGACGGATCTGTCTTAATAGAGAGCATACTACTCGTATTTACACTCAATCCAACTTCAATCTCCCTGCTAATCATAATCCTACTGGAAGAAGGCATTGCTGTAATCATAAATACGATAAGGTCTACAGAGAGAATCCTTACAATCTTCTGCATTCCGGTGCTTAGTACTTCCTTTACTTTACTCTTTTTTTTGTATCCCATGACAAACCTTTTGCTTTCCAGGCTTGCATTATCTCTTCCGTATATGAGTGAGACAATTCCTCTCAATATCAAAAATTTTAACATAATATTGCCCTTCTGGCGTATCAATCGTCTAGTAGAAGTCACTCATTTACTGGCTACGAATATGAACTACCCGAAGTCTTTTTGGTAACTGGCATTACTGAAACACCATCAGGAACGAGTTAAACTCGAATTCTTAAGACTCAGCTCTACTGCACGATCTATGATATGAAAGAACGGAAACCATCCCTAAATGCCATGCAGCCTCCTGTTTATAAGTGTGACGCATAACATACCCATAAACAAGACTACTAGACAAGACTTGCAGACTCCCTAGGACAGTCCTTCTCTGATACCAAGTTTGTCACGACCCAAATCGGAGGGCCATGATGGGCACCCGGACCTTACTTGCCGAGTACCACTAATCATATATTTAACGTATATCCTTAATTTCGCATGGCCCATGAGGCAGCCACGAGATACCCTACTGACATATGAAAATAGTAACCTGGAAATGAGCTATGTACATATACATAGACAAGGCCATACATGACTACTATACACAGAACAACTGTCTACAAACCTCTAAAGAGTACGTGACAAAATAAGGTCGGGCAGGGCCCCACCATACCCTAACACATAACCAAAATATCATACCACGACTAGACTGCAACTCTGGAACAAATAGAGTGCTCCAATATCAGCTGGACCAGCAACCTACTAGTGCGGACTGTCGCCCTGTCTACCTGAGCCTGCGGGCATGAAACGCAGCATCCCCCGACAAAAGGGACGTCAGTACGATTGATGTACCAAGTATGTCAGGTATGAAGAATAGCCTAATAGAAACCTGAAAGTAACATGAGACAAGAAACAACCAACCAGTAAAGAATGCCTTGAGGGCCATAATATGCATAAGTATCATGTTTGTGCAGAATGCCTCTGAGGGTCATAATATGCCTAAGTATCATTTAAAATGCGATCATATATATATATATATATATATATATATATATATATATATATATATATATGCGTATATAATTCTATCTCCCATCATATCATTTCTGCCTCTGTGGGCGTAATCATCATCATATACCTGCTGATCAGGTGGTGTGATTATATAACGCCGTATCCCCTTTTCCATCCCTTACATATATGTAATGCATACCATATAGTAGTGTATATAACACATGTGGGTCAAGGGTAGTACATAAATATAATGCATGAATGACAATTAAAACATTTTGAGTCTATCGGAGTGACGTAATGCCGCTTCACCTCCGATTAACATTATGAATACTAACATATTTTCCATTTACCTCAATAAGGATTTAGGAACATATTTAGGCATGCTTTGAACGTAGGAATGAATGACATGAACATCCTTAACTACTAAGAGTGGAATCATTTATGGGACAATATTACGTTTATGTTTCGTAACTTAGAACATGCCAAAAGAAAGAAGGATTTGCCTTAACATACCTTTAATGTCAACTTCCTACTAGTTGAGGTGATCAATCTCCTCTACGCCTCGATCTTATATGCCAATAACTACTCTTGTTTCATATTACTTCACTTCGAAGAAAGTCCGAATTCAACAACACAACCAATGGAACAACGAGATCGAAGCGATGCGCAAAATCTGTAACACAATTGAGTAACGTTGCTTCTCAACGTTTTGTTCTTTAAGAAAATATGGAACTCACATTTGTATTGAGAAGATAATTAATGTTAATTAATGCTAATGTAAAGTCGTAACTTGCAGAACATATTTCTTATGTCCAAAAGCCATGAAATGAAATTATAGTCTTTTAAGTGATCCTTATCTCCTTTTACACGTGTAGCTTCCTTTGGATGTCTACTTTAAACTCATCACATATAGGTGCAACATCAAGATAGAATGCATGCATCCTTCCACTTGTTGCCCAATTATCAATGACATATGTGGATTATATCCGCATAATAATTATCCAACAATTCCAATTAATTTCTTGATCTCATTTCACTTAAATATCAATCACACTTCATATACTCATTATCATGGTCAAGTGATATAATACTACTCTGTTGCCTCTTTTGGCACACAAAAAAAATTATTCTCAACCACCATCGTCACACTTTTAAGTCCTAACTCATTTTGAGGCTTCATATTCTTATACGACGGGCCCTTTATTTACATGCTTGAATATGACCAAAATTCCCCGGGACTCGGGCCTACTTTCATACACCTAACCGCTCAAACCATCGCCCGAAAGTACGGGGTGTTACAAGTATAGGGAGAGGAAGAAAGATTTACATATGGTTTTCATAGACCTTGAGAAGGCATACGACAAAGTCTCTAGGGAGGTTCTATGGAGATTCCTATTTGCCTTGGTGATGGACGGACTGACGCGATAAATTCAAGGGGAGGTACCATGGTTTATGTTATTCGTAGATGACATATTCCTGATTGATGAGACTCGCAGCGGAGTGAATGTCAAACTGGAGATTTGGAGACAGACTCTGGAGTCTAAAGGGTTCAGGTTGAGTAGGACCAACACATAATATTTGGAGTGCCAGTTGAGCAACAGGAGCGACCCTGAGACAGGCATAGAGGTGAGGCTTGGTACTCAGGTCATTCCAAAAGAAGGAAGCTTCAAGTACCTAGGGTCTATTATCCAAGGGAATAGAGAAATTGATGGCGATGTCACACATCATATTGGGGCATGGTGGATGAAATGGAGGCTCGCATCTGGGGTCTTATGCGACAAAAAAGTTCCACCAAAACTTAAAGGCAAGTTTTATAGGGTGGTGGTTAGATCGACTATGTTGTATGGGGTGGAGTTTTGGCCAGTCAAGACTTCGCACATACAAAAGATGAAAGTTGCAGAGATGAGGATGTTGAGATGGATGTGCGGGCATACAAGTAGAGATAGGATTAGAAATAATGATATTCGGGGTAAAGTGGGAGTGGCCTCGGTGGAGGATAAGATCCGGAAAGCGAGGTTAAGATGGTTCGGGCATGTGCAGATGAGAGACATGGATGCCCCAGTGCGGAGGTGTGAGAGGTTGGCTATGGACGGGTTCATGAGTGGTAGAGGTAGGCCAAAGAAGTATTAGGGAGATGTGATTAGACGGGATATGGCGCAGGTGCAACTTACTAAGGACATGACCTTAGATAGGGGTTGTGGAGGACACGAATTAGGGTAGAAAGGTAGTAGGTAGTCGAACATAGTTCTACTTACGCTTACAAAATGATAGTGTAGTGTTATTATTGTAGGCTCGATTAGCCTATCACACTTATAGACACATTATTGCTATATAGTCCATTGTAGTTTGATTTTTGCTGCTATGTGTTCTTTAGTGTACTTTATTTATCTAATTTAGTTGTGTTAGCTACTGCTTCCTATTGATAGAATGCGCTACCATGGCGTATTCGATTTTATTATCTGCATGTTCATACTGCTTTAATTTCTCGTCTGAATCTGACCGTCTCTCTTTCTTTGTTTTGCTTGCTTTGCCCGTGATTATGCTTTCTCTTGAGTTGTGGGTCTCCCGAAAATAGTCGCTCTACCTACCAAAGTGGAGGTAAGGTCTGTGTACACCCTACCCTTCCAAACCCCACGTTGTGGGATTACGCTGGGTATGTTGTTGTTAGTAAGTCTTACTTTTAAAAAGTTGAAAACTATAAGAAATAGAGTAACATTTTAGGATAAGTTTTGTCTTTATTTTTTAAAATAAAAGAAGATTTATAAAAAAAAAAAATTCTTATAATATAGGTTTTATTAAATAAGCTAGTGATTTTTATAGTTTTCGTAGTTAAATCTTATTTTAGTCTAGCTATTTAATAGTTTTATATATTATGAAAAAGCTAAAAAAGGAAAGAAAGGAAATTACTAACCTAAACCTAAGCTAACCTCACCATCACCCTAAACTCCCCACTTTTCGTAACTACCCTAAAAATCCATCCCTTTCGTCTCTTTACACATCCTAATCCCAAAATCAAAGCCAATTCCCAAACTAATCCTAAAACTATATCGTTAAACCTCTCTCACGTCATTTTATCCTAAACAAAACAAAACCCAAAAACATCTCTCCCTCAAAGTTTCCTCTCCCCAAATATCTATTAGCAAACCAAGTCCGTTTAGACTCCAACTACCTCACGTCCCTTATTTTTTCAACACACAAATCCTATATAAACAGATACATACCAGACCGAAAAAGGAGGGGGGACACGAACAAGATACACAAAAAAAACATACACACAGAGCAAAAACACGGAGAGAGAAAAATATATAGAGCAATCTAGTAGTTTCGTTGTTGGAATTCGAGGTTTTTTGTTTGCGGTTTCGAATTCGTCGACTTGAAAGTTAGCCGTCAGTAGATTGTAGCCGATATCTTGTTGCGAATTAATCTACACAAGTAACACTCAATCTTCTTTGTATAATTTAATATCACAATTATATGAGACCGGATTCCAAAGTTACGAAGTTGCTAAGATTTTGTACGTGTCTAACTGGTTTTTATTCTTTGAAATAACAATATGAAGTATGTTCAGATCTTTATATCGTTAAATTTAGAGTAAAATTGGTAAAACATGTGATTATTTTTACATGCTTAAGGTCCACTTTTTATGGCCTTTGTTTTATGTTCTTGAGTTCTTCAAATTGATTACGTACCAACTGCTTGAGTGAGTTACTCATGCTTTGATAAGTTCTTCATGCTTTAGGGGTCATCTAATTGAAATAAGAATTGTTTATTGTTAAATTTGGTCAGTTTCATTTTCTTTTTTAGTTTGAAATATAAACTATGGTTTGTTTGAGCTGATATGAAAAAATGGGATTTGAAAATTAAGGTTGTAATGAACCACTGTAATGCTATCTTTGAAAAATCTAATTTGTAAGCTTCTTAAATAGTTGGCAAGTATTAATAAATTGCAAATTCATGGCTTAAGGTGTTAAAATTGAGCAAAGTCTAAGAGATACACACTGGTTCAATAGGAATAATATTGGTCGTCGTCCTTTTTATGCATTTGTTATATCGAGAATGTTGTCAGTATTTTATGACTTGAAGAATGAATGTTGTTCATTATCCATTCTTTTTAAGTTGGTGGAAACAAGCATGCTTTGCGTTGGTTTGATTCACTGTCAAATTGGAAATAGAATTCCTAGATTAGCAGAGAACATTTCTTTTTTAAAAATCGGATCATTGACTGATATTAGGAGCAGATGAAAAGAAATGAGAAGTTTCCTGTCCATTAGCGAATATTCTCCGAATATTCACAGTATATTTTATAATTATGATAGATGTATATTTAAGGTAACTTAGGATTCTTATTGTATTAGGAATCAACCAGTTAAGGTAAGTTAAGATTCTTACTGTATTAGGAATCAATCTCTGTACAACTATATATATTGTGAATAATGAAAGGAATCCCTAAGGGAAATTATTCTATCTTACATGGTATCAAGAGCCTAAACCTAATCCCTACTCTTCTCTTTCTTTTTTCGGCCGAAACCACCCACCCTCCCTTCCTCTCGGCCGGCGGCTACACGGTTGCCACCATGTCTTCTCCCACTAATTCCAGTTCATCCACTGGCACACTTGGCAACCCCTTTCAACGTTCATTATCTTCTTTTCATCCGGCATTCGCCGTTAACAACATCAAGAATTTTATCCCTATAATCCTTGACCAAGAAGACTGTCAATATTCCATGTGGATGGAACTATTCTACATTCATGCACATGTGCATACAATGTGCTCGATGAAAATAAAGACCTCTTCTGGTTTCAAAAACCTCTTGTGAGTCTTCTTTTCGATTATAATCGATGGAATCGACCATTTCGCTACATAAAGAATAATCGATTTGAACAAGCCGTAAGAACTGAAATGTCACAATATTTTTTTGACACATGTAAAAGTGATGGAAAACAAAGAATATCTTTTACATACCCCCAAAGTTTATCAACTTTTTGGAAAATGATAAAAGGAAGGCTACCCTTATTGTCATTTCATTTTTTTTTCTGAATTCACTCTTCCCTGTTCTTGGTCTGAAAATAAAGAAAACAAGTTTAGATAGAAGGCAACCTTATCGCCAAGAATTTTTTTATAATGAAGAGGATTAAGTTGGCAAAACATAAAAAATCGCTCTAAACTGATCAATGGAGATAACATTGCTTTATTTAGGAATTACAGTAATAAAACAGCAATTCATTGAGCCTTCACGGGAAGAAGAGGATTGGATCGCCTTGCAAACGTCGCTGCCTATGATATGCCAACAGGTTCGAAAGAAGCTTTCTGGGAAGCCATCGGGCTGAAGTAACCCATGCCATACTCCCAGGAAAAGCTCGAACGACTTTGAGCAAGAGGGTACCTGTACCCGAAACCGACACAGGTGGGTAGGTAGAGAATACCTAGGGGCGCGAGACAACTCTCTCTAAGGAACTCGGCAAAATAGCCCCCTCTCTAAGTAAAGGTAAGATTCTTAGCCCTGTAGATGACTCCATCTAAAATACAATAGGGACAGCCGAAAACCCATCCCACAACGAACACCTTCCTACTGCAAGGTGAGGCTCTGCCCTTCCCCTAGAATCCACTCCGGGTCGGAGGAGCAACTAGTCAAACTTCTTGAGCAGCCGAGATATTGAACAACGAACATTTGAAACAATTCCTTGCCTTACCCTGAGATGAGAGGGAAGGTCGATTTGACTCGAATCCTGGACCTGATCTTGAATCCTACACCGGTTAATGATGCGATGGGGGAAGTTTTTCTTTTTTCATCAATGCTGGCCCAGTCGAGGCTCGTCCATGCCCAATCCCGATGGGCCAAGACTTTTGAAGATTCATCTCAAATGAAGGATAAAATGAACCTCATCCAACGATATTTGTTGATAAACAGTAGTAAGACGAGAGAAAGAATCCAAAAAAGTTGACATTTTTAGTCAATACCAAAAGCGTAAATGAGTTAGGAGCGAAGAGTGAAGACCAGGAAATTTCCTTCAACATAGAGTAAGGGCAAAGGAAAGTCTTCCGATCTTTGATCCTCCGATTCAGGAGCGATTGAAGCGAATACAATAAAAGAATGCAAGGAAGGGTTCCCCGCATCTCGACTGCTTCCAAAATAAGGTCATCGACCAGTAATGCGACTTGTAGAAGACCTTCGAAACTCTCTTCTCATACTCCTCGTTCGTCGTTCCAGGCGTACTCCAGTTAGCTCTTCTCTTACAGAGCCTTGTCTGTTCGATTGCTTTCCTAGTCTTCTTCCTGCTTGTCTTGGGGAGCATTGAAGCTTGCTTCTTCGGAAGACTTTTCTTGGTCATCAATACGACCTGTTCTTAATAGAACCGATCTTATTCTCTGAACAATCGGAATTTCGTACTTCTGTCGGATCCTCCCCATCTCCTGATCGAGCTTCCCCCGGAGGGCTTTCAGGGACTGGGGAAGACGGGTGGATTATAGAGCTAGGGTAGGGGCAAATCGAAGGCCCATCGGGATTGGGCATAGACGAGCCTCGACGGCGCATTGTATGAATCAGCGTGCGAACCGTGTGAATCATCAATACAAGGACTATTTGTAACATGCGAATTGAAAGCGAAAAAATGTAGTTCCCCATGTGGTGATTCTTTAGCTATAATAAGATGAAAGTGTCATTTTGTCGAGGTTCGAATATTCTAGTAAGCTTGATGAAAATATCTCTTATTAGAATACTTGAAAAGAGTTGTTGCTTACTTTGAATGTGCTAAACTATTAGCAGGAGTAGAAACTGCGGCTGTTAAGAAATTGCAGCCTTGACTCTTTCCGATTCATGTCTGGCCCTTCCTGGGTCTGGATCACAATATACCGGCGACTTTGTCCTTGAATTCATTCTATTTCATATCCACCGATCCGTGGAAGAGACCAAGGAAGAGTAAGATAGATTTAGGGTCGGCAGACGAGTCTAGAATAGATTCCCCAACGGGTCCTGAGTCATCCCGGGATCTTTGGCTTATGCCATGTGCACCAAACTTGAACTCAACTTCCTTTTTTCACCAACATCCGCTTCTCACTCAAGAAACTGGTGAAAGTCCTGGACCGAGGAGAAAGGGGGCTCCGCGGGAAGAGGATTGTAACATGAGAGAAGCAAGGGGGTCAACCTCTTTCAAATATACAACATGGATTCTAGCAATGCAATGGAGTTGGACTCTCATGTCGATCCGAATGAATCCTCCTTTCCACGGAGGTAAATCTTTGCCCTTGAACAGGCTAATTTCTCAGGTTTCAGCAACTCTGCACAATTTACTGGATTCTAACAACCTTTCTAGTTATTTCGTTCTCTATTTATATTTAATAGGATCCTGAGGAAAAGGATTTTGTTTCCACCGAGCTAAAACAATATTCTTCAACAATAAAATAAGCTCTTGCTCACCGAATCCCTTTCAGGTGCAGATGAATATGCTGTTTAGGTTGGGACTAGGGCTTATGATCCGGTAGAACAAAAATAACAAAGGAGCTCTCCTAACCTAAGCAACCGCGGAGTCGTAGACCATTGCTTTAAAGACGGGATGGAATCTTTCTTTCTGATCCTAAGCTGTGAACTCATGGTCAAATGGCTTCCGAGCAGCTTCGAATTTTGTTGTGCCGGTGCACAAAGCAAGCACACAAGGACTGCGTAAATCTTTGGTGTGTCTATCATTGCCCATGTTGGGCTGACTCCTTTTTTTAGGCAAGAAGACCACTAGTTGAATTATTAAACTATGTTGACTAAGCGAAAAAAGGGTACTACTCTTCTTCCTCCACTACGATATTGACCGACTGTTGATAGGATAGCGAGGGAAAGTTGAGAGTATATGCGGAGAAAGAAAAAAACCTTTTCAGGATGAGACTACGAACCCTAATGGAGCCAATGAGAAAGTTGCGCAGGCCGGTGTAGGCTTGCTCCGCACAAAGTTACATCCGGGCCTTATATTGATATTCTTTTCCATTCATTTTGAAATTTCTTCGGTCCGGGGTACCGCGCAATCCGTTTAGATCTATTTCAGTTGCCAATGAAATGGAATACGGGGAACTCTCCGTCTAAGTGGTTAATCCGATGGGTCAATTCTCAATGCGATGCATCCGTGAAATGGGACGGAGATCTGCCCGAACTTAGTCCAGTCCTATTAAAGATGGGGGCGAATCAAGCAACTCTTATAGATAGATGGGATAGGAAGAAAGAAAAAAGAACGAACGGATCTTGTAGGATTCCCAAGAAATTCTTCGATTTCTTCCGGAAACAGATGATCAATCATCTGCTTCTCACGTTCCGTGAATAGCCGGGACATTGAGGAATATCCAGAAAGGCATTTCGGGAATCGGCCTGATTCTATCTCTTTTCATTCCATTTGAAGAAAGGAAGGATCCCAAAGAATCGATCTTTCTTTTCGTTGTTGAATCTCTCTTTGATTAATCAATGTGTGATATTCCGAATCCTCATTACTAACGTCTTCCTAGTTATATTGCGAATCTTTTAGATAAACCTCTTAAAGAATTAGAAGGCCTAGTATACTGCGATGTGTGATTTGATCGAAATTCTGATTTTACAGACTCGGAAGGAGAAACTGTCATCCCAGTCAATCCAATTGGGATGCCCTGGAACCTGACATGTCACTTGGAAAGAGTAACATGAAGCTCAGAATTGGGGTGTAGTCAATACTCCCAAATAAAAACGGAATTGATCTATGGTCGATTTTGTGATGATTCTGTTCCTCGTCCCACCGATGTTGCAGACTCAATCTGGCGTCGCCTTGACGCCATCGTCAAACAATGGATCTACGGCACCATCTCCAAAGACTTGATGTGCACTATCATGAAAACAGGTGCTACGACACGTGAACTTTGGGTCCGGCTAGAAGAAATTTTTCAGGACAATAAAAATACTCGGGCCGTGTATTTGGAAGAATAGTTCAACAATACACGTCTCGAGAATTTTAACAACATGTCCGAATATTGCAAGCAACTGAAACTCATAATCGACCAACTGTCTAATGTAGGAACTTCTGTTTCAGAAACCAAGATGGTGCTTCAACTTGTTGCTGGTTTACCGAAAGGTGAATATGACACACTTGCAATGATGATTCAACAAGCCGACCCTCTCCCAAGTTTCAACGAAGCACATTCCCAACTTTTGCTAGAAAAAACACCCCGTGCTAAACAAGACGAGCACAATCACAAGGCACTAGCCGTTGACGGCATGACTCCATCGGCGGCCACCACCACCCAGCCACCACCATAAGACCACAAGCAGCAGTAGTACCGCGGCAAAGGGCGTGGCGGCAGAGGCCGTGGTAACAACAACAAAGGAAAGGGCCGCGGCAAAGGCAACTGCAACCAGCAGCCAGGCCCAACCACTGCCTATTTACCTTGGCCTGGACAGTAGCCAACATGGCCCAATCAGCAGAACTGGGCCTTGCCTGCATACCCAACTGCAGGGGCCCAGTTCCAGCAGCCTTGGTCGCCTGGCCTGTTGGGCTCTCGCCTGCCCAACAGAGCAAGCCCACCCAGGCGAGCCAGCGCAGCCCACCGATCACTCTCCAACAGCAACCGCAACCAGGCAGCCTGGCCCCCACTGATTTGGGCCAGGCCTACAACACCGTGATCCTTCAACAGACTGATGAAAATTGGTACATGGACACCGGCACCACATATCACCTCACCCGGTCGTCAGGTAACTTATCTCAACTACTTCGGTTAAAGTATCCTCAATTTATTACTGTCGACAATGGTCATCGCATTCCAATTGAAGGTTACGGTAACACACACACTAAACATCCCCATCCACCTTTCTCCCTAAACCACGTCCTATACACCCCTAACATCATTAAAAACTTAATCTCTGTTAGAAAATTCACTTGCAATAATTTTGTGTCTGTCGAATTTGACCCTTTTGGTTTTTCTGAGAAGGAACTCAATACGGGGAAAATTCTTACGCGTTGCAATAGTGTGGGAGACCTCTACCCATTCACTCAATCTTCTGCTGTCAGACCGCAAGCACCTCTATCCCTTGCGGCTATCTCTCCCTCAACTTGGCACAACAAACTCGAACACCCCGGAGACCCTGTTTTTACTTTTCTTAGGTCTACTAACCGTATTCAATGTAATAATGGGAAACTTGCCCAACACTGTTTTTTTTGCCCGCTCGGCAAACATACTCGTCTTCCATTTATGTCATCCAACAATGTTACTTTTTCTCCTTTTGATATTGTTCATGCTGACTTGTGGACATCTCCGGTTATTAGCTCATTGGGTCTCAAATTTTATCTTGTATTTTTAGATGATTTTTCACACTTTGTCTGGATTTACCCACTGAAATTCAAATCTGAAGTGTTTGCCAAATTCCTTGAATTTCACAAATACATTAAAACATAGTTTGAAAATCTATCAAATCTTTCTAATGTGATAATGGACGTGAATTTAATAACTCGACATTTCACAATTTCTACTCTAAGCAAGGCATGGTTTTCCGTTTTTTCTGTCCCTATACCTCCTCCCAAAACGGAAAGGCTGAACGAATTATATGTACCATCGATAACATGGTTCGCACCCTTCTATTTCATGCCTGTCTTCCACCACCTTTTTGGATTTATGCTGTTAAAATGGTAGAATATCTCCTTAATATTTTACCAACTAGCACTCTCCAAAACAAGACCCCTACCAAAATACTATACCGTAGGTTCCCATCCTATGACCATGCTCGTATTTTAGGCTGCTTATGCTACCCTAACATAGCCTCCACTGCACCTCACAAACTTACCCCTCGCACCATACCATGTGTCTTCCTTGGTCTATCTCCCAATCATCGGGGTTACCTGTGCTATGACATTGACACTCGCAAAATCATCGTCTCCCTTCACGTCACCTTTGACGAGACGACCTTTCTATTTTCCAATCTCAAAAAATTTCAGACCACCGATTACACCTTTCTCGATGAACCGAGTCTATCCCCGGCTATCCAATCTCTGTACCACCGGCAGTCCGATGTTCAGTCAGAGCTTACAGCTCCATCACCACCACTGTCCGGCACCATCTCCAACCAAAATGATCCCTACTCTCGGTCGAACACCACACAAACAGCCCTGCTGCCTCTAGCCAGAAACAGTCCAGAACTGCAGAACTCGCAAACCTCTCCCAGTCCAGAACCCATAAACCTGCAGCCTCCAACTCCGACACTGCTGCCTCCCAGTCCAGAAACAGCAGCCCTGCAACCTCCCAGTCCAGACCTCCCTCTGTTGCCTACCCATCGCATAGAGACTCGTGCACAACACGGGATCTTCAAACCCGAGGTTCATTTCAACCTCTCCACACACACCTTATTACCCATTCCAAAAAATCCAAAAATAGCAAAATTGGACCCTAATTAGAATGCGGCCATGTGCGAGGAGTTCAACGCTTTAACTAACCAGAACACTTGGGATTTGGTACCTAGAACAGATGGTGTGAATGTTATCCGGTGTATGTGGCTATTTCGTCACAAGTTCAGAGACAGTGGTGACTTAGAGCAATATAAGGCAAGACTAGTTGCAAATGACACTAATCAACTGGAGGGTATTGATTATGGTGAGACATTCAGTCCGGTTGTTAAACCGGCCACTATTTGGATTGTTCTCAGTATTGCTATGGGTATGCATTGGCTGATTCATCAGCTTGATGTCAAGAATGCATTTCTTCATAGGGATTTGAAAGAAACTGTGTACATGCATCAGCCCTCTGGCTTTGTTCATCCTGCAGTTCCACAGTTTGTATGTCGATTCAGGAAGTCATTGTATTGCTTGAAACAGGCACACTGCGCTTGGTATGATCAATTTGCCAAGTATCTTCTGCAGATCGATTTTTTATGTAGCAGGTGTGATAACTCTCTTCACTTTTCATCGAGGTAGTAGCACTGCTTATTTGCTATTATATGTCGATGACATTGTTCTTACTGCCTCCTCTGACGGTTTGAAGAATGAAATCATTGCTTCACTCAAAACTGAATTTGCTATGACCAACTTGGGCAAGCTGAGTTATTTTTTGGGTATATCAGTGACCAGATCTGCAGCTACCATGTTCATGTGTCAGCGTAAGTATGCAGAAGATATAGTGTACAGGGCTAAGATGGAAAATTGTAAAATTATGTCAACTCTGGTTGACTCAAAATCCAAGCTTAGTGTCAATGACAGTGCGCCAATTTCTGAGCCCACTCTATATCGGAGTCTTGCAGGTGCCCTTCAGTATCTTACATTCACTAGGCCTGATATTGCATATGCCATTCAGCAGGTGTGTCTGTTTATGCACGACCCCCGAGAGTCCCATTTTGCCGCCATCAAACGTGTTATTATATATGTTAAGGGCACACTAGACTTTGGATTACATCTCTACCCCTCTGCCCCAACTAAGTTACTCGCCTACACGGATGCAGATTGGGCAGGATGCCCCGACACACGTCGCTCCACCTCAGGCTACTGTGTATTTCTTGGGGATAATCTTATCTCATGGTCCGCCAAGCGGCAGGCCACACTATCCCGTTCGAGTGCTAAAGTAGAATATCGTGGAGTTGCTAATGTCGTTGCTGAGATCTGTTGGCTCCGAAATCTTCTTTTGGAGCTCCAATGTCCACTACAAAAGGCGTGTATAGTCTATTGTGACAACATATCTGCCATCTATATGTCTCATAATCCGGTCCAACATCAACGGACTAAGCATATTGAGATGGATATCCACTTTGTGCGAGAGAAGATTGCCCGTGGCCAGATCAAAATATTACACGTGTCTTCCTCTTACCAGTATGCAGACATCTTCAGAAAGGGACTACCGAGACAGCTCTTCACCGACTTCCGATCCAGCCTTAGTGTTCGGCCTCCTCCCACTCCGTCTGAGGGGGAGTATTAGCAAATATTCTCTGAATATTCATAGTATATTTTGCAATTATGATAGATGTATAAATAAGGTAACTTAGAATTCTTATTGTATTAGGAATCAACCAGTTAAGGTAAGTTAGGATTCTTACTGTATTAGGAATCAACCTCTGTACAACTATATATATTGTAAATAATGAAAGGAATCCCTAAGGAAAATTATTCTATCTTACACCGTCTATCAATATTGTTCTCAATTTTTTTCTGTAACCATGTATGCGTAACTCTATTAAATTTCCCTCAACTTATGTGTCTCTGTATTTCGTACCTTATGCTCGCTAACCAGTGCTCTCGTGAATAAGGAACAATACAGTTAAAGCCTAGTCATTAGTTAATATAATTCAAAAGTGAGAAAGAGCGAGAGCCGCAAAAATCAAAGAGGAGTGCAATCAATTTGAGTTTAATAACGTGTGTGAATATGCTCCTTGGTTGACTCTTATAAATAAAAATATTGTGTGGTTACGCTCCTAGGCCGAAAGTATAAGTCAAAATTTTAAGCGAATTAAGTGGGCAAATGTAGTTTAGAGTTGAGGCAAATAAAACATAATTTTTTCAAGAATTAATTTAAGTCGAATATTAGTCAATTAAGCGACGTGCTAGAATCACGGGACTTGAGGGGTGCCTAACACCTTTTTATCCGTCAACAGAATTTCTTACCCAAATTTCTGTTGGAAATTTGCCTTTAGCGGGAGTTGCGACCGACCAACTTTAACGGCTTAAACACTAGTGTTACGCATATTGGAGAATTCGGTTCTTCACACATGCATGATCTACTAAGTACGTAGATAACCGTAGGGCCAAGAATCGTCAAATTTCATTGAGAAATGAAAGAGATACTGGTTCACGAAGTAAGGTGTTTGAAGCATGGAAAGTGTGGTATTGTGTGTAATTCTCCCTCATCGGTAGAGGAAGAAAGAATTGTTGTGTATATAAGACTCGAAATTGGTTTGGGGTTTGGGACCCCAAGGGGTATCCCATGTGTTTAAAGGAGGGAGGACCTAGATGTGCTTCGGTTCGAGGAAAGACCACACGCGCGCCACCGCTGCCCGCCCGTCCGGTTCCGAGTTCCGGGTTCCGGTTCCGAGTTCCGGGTTCCGGGTTCTCTGGTCGTGGGTCGTGGGCTGTGGGCTGTGGGCTGTGGGTCTTCTGATATTATCTTTTTGGGCCAGAAAACTTTGCCAGAAGTACAGTTTGATCCCAAAAGTTTTCGATGTACGATTTGGTCCCCCGAAGTTTCCAGAACGTCAGAATTTGGACAGTCAAAAGCAGAAACGCCAAGCACTCAATTCAGCCATTTATTTTGGCTGAATTACTCCTCCTATAATGGCCAAATCCGTTGGTCTTTCTCCCATTTATGTTGGTGGCTTTACTACCTCCATAATGGCCATTATTTGGCTGTTATGGAGGCAGTAAATCAGTCCATCCCTCACCTATATAAACACCCCCTTACACCATTGTTGAGCACACTTGATATGCACGAAAATACACAACCAGAAAAAATCTTTTTCCTACAACTTCCAAGCATCATTTCGTTATTCAATATTCTTCACGGTAGCTCTTGAGTTTCCTTTGCTCAAGGGTTCCATTGCTGTTTTATCTTGGGAGACAAATTGTCCAGGACGTATAAAGGATACATACGGGCAATATTGTCTTAAGGACAGAGTGCTACACTCGACTCAGCAAAAACAATTTCCATTTTCCATCTTCTACAAAACTGGAATTTCCAGTTTTCTTGTGTAACTATTGTAATTTTTAGATTTCTAGTTGAATTATTGAATCTTTGTTTATCCTTTCGAATACTTGTAATAGTTATATACTTCCCGTACTGCATTATAAAGTACCATAGAGCAAAAACTCCCAACAACTTAAGACAATATCATATTACTATTAGTGTTCGAAAGATGTCGGTCAAAAATTGTGTGACCAAATCTGGATATGAAAATGGTTTTCTGGTAGAAGAGAGTGATGATGATGAACGTGTTCATGGTGTCACCGCTACCAAGACTAGTGGAAACAAGCGCTCTCGAGAGCCTGAGGATGTCAACTGGGACAAGAGGAGAAGACTGAAGATGTTATTCTATCTTGCAGTCGAAGGCCTATATCTGTCCCAGACAAAAGATCCAAATAATGGTGAGAAGGAAATGGACACTCAGTCTGATGAAGTGACTGAAGTGAGCCAGAATTCAAAATTGGGATAAGTAGTTTTTCTTACTTGTCAAGAATAAAGATTAAATGATGTCTGATTTAAAAAAAAAAATTGATTAAGTAAGGAGGAATATGAAAATAATTTATATTCCTTACGCTTTAAAAATCAGAAGTTTAATCTCATCTTCTTTCCCGTTTAAAGATTGGATTTTGTAAACGACTTAAAAAGATTCGTTCTTTTAAGTGTATTGATTAAAAGTGTGTAAAGTATGTTCGCACATACGATGGAGAGAGATCCACTAACTGTGCGAAAACTGTTACCACTCTTAAGTAAGCGCCAAAGAATTATCTAGGCACCAATCATAACGGAAGAAGTCTAAAAGTTAAAGACGTTGAGCCTGTCACACCATTTGGCAGAAGATCCTTCATAGGATGATATTGGACACTCAGTCATACAAAGCCTCCGGGCGACTTGAGTGGGCCAAAATTCCTTTGATATGATGATATTGGACACTCGGTCATACAAAGCCTCCGGGAGACTGGAGTGGGCCAAAATTTCTTTGATATGATGATATTGGACACTCAGTCATATAAAGCCTCTGGGCGACTGGAGTGGGGCCAAAATTCATTTCATAGGAAAAATAATGGACACCTAGTAAGGTGGGCCACAATTTCCAGGTCTTAAATGATCTGAAGGCCTAAAGAAAGGCAGAAAAGAAATTGAACACTCAGTCTGCCAAAGCAACTGGAGTGGGCCAGAGTATCTGGATCACATATGATCCGGTTACGCCCTAACCACGGGCAAGAGGTTGTTCATGTGAAGCAACACCACCTCTAAAGTAGAAGGGATTGGAGAGGTTGTCCTCAATAGGACTTCAGGGAATGAGATCACTCTAAGATGATATGATACATGTCCCTAACTTGGTTTAAGGGACGCTGTTGGTCAAGCTGGTTTGAGACAAGTCCAACAGGTCTGTAATAACTAAGAATGGTGCAGTATGTCTGTAGCCAAATGAATGATATATTTGTAATCCGTGCATCTATGCCATCATAGATTAAGACACGTTAAATAGCAAGTCATTCAAAAGCTAACGATATTGAGATTGTTGTCTTCTGTCGACATAAACCCTCAAAATAAATATGAGGTAGATGAAGAGGCAAAATCACATTTCCAAATTCCGTCAAGGGAATAGCGAAAGACGCACTGCTCCTCTAGAACTTAGTCACACCTACTTGGGTGATTTGAAGTTTATACAAAATAGAGGGGGGAGACAAGTACGTTGTGATCTTCATTGATGATGGTACAACGTATGGAATCCTTTGTTTGTTGAAAAGCAAAGATGAAGTTGTTGAAGCGGATAAGCGCTACAAAACAGAAGTTGAAAATCAACTAAGCCTATGGATTGCAAAATTCGTAGTGATAGAGGGGGAGAATGTGAAGCATCGTTTATTAAACGACTGCTCATTACTCACCTCAGTCTAACGGTGTTAGCCAAGCGCGAAGTCGTACGCCCAAATTATGTGGGGTAGCTTGGTAAAAGATGGACTACCGAAACAGGTCAAGTTCGACCTAAGACTGTAGATTGCATATCCACTGGATCTGCAAATAACAGTAGTGTTGATCGCCTCTTGGCGTAAAAGAATGCTGAATTCCTTGAAGATAACTTTCCTTGAAATAGGAAAAAGGAGTAATTGCTCAAGGTTAACAAGAACCCGCGAGGGCCTGACTGTCCGGAACTAGACGTTCCGTATCTTCAGGACTCGAAAGTTGCTGGCTATCCGGAACTTAATAATCCAGATCTGCAGAACTCAGGGATTCTAGATGTTGAACCGAGATGGAGCAAAGAAGGGGACAAAGACTTGTTCCAATCCTTCTAGCTTGTATGGTTAATAATGAACCATGGACAATTAAAAAATAATTGTCATCTCCAAAAGCATTTTTTTTTTGGAAAAAAGCTAAAGAGAGAAATATATTCCATCATATAGAACCATACTTGTGTAATGGTTGATCTTCCTCCGGGAAAAGAACCTTTGGGTTGTAAAATGTGCTCCCTTGTGAGTAGCTTAACATCTAGGGCCATTGCAGTCTTGCGTGGCATGGATGTTGAAACAGCCTTCCCAACCGGAGAGTTGGAAGAAGAGGATTAGAATTGGTTTGCTGAACTGTTGGGCTTCTTTCTGAACTTTCATTTTGGTCCCCGAAATGTTAACATTTTGGTCTGAAAGTCTCGATAAAACGAAACAATGAATCTGATCACAGAAACATTGACTCTGAAGTTAGAAAGCCAACAGTTGGAAAACCAACGGTCTTAGAGTGAAAATCATATTGAAACAAAGTCTCAATATGAAAGATATGGGTATCACAGATGACATCTTAGGAATTGGATTTCTAAGACATCTAACGGACTGGTCGATAGTTGATGAGTCTCGTTGAAGCCACCAATGGATATAAATCATAGAACTGATGGAATCATGGTGCACACATAGACAAGGAGCGATATGCTCAAGTCACGTGTAGTTCAATGTATTGTACACACTATAACGACACGGTATCGTCCAACAAACGGATCGGTTGAACTAAGGTTCACCGATGATCTTAATACATGATCAATAGAAGGCGTTAAGTCGGATATGACGATATCCGAATTATTCGCTTATCTACGGATTATAGTATTCGGATGTCCAAGCGGTTCGAGAGAACACAAGTGATGCAAAGCGGACATCGGATCGAAGAACACCAAAGCCACAAGTAAATGTGTATGGTGGTTCTTGGAATATCCTCTAAGCAAACTTGCATCGACCGATTCATGATGGTATCGGAGTTTATCGCTTTATACAAAGCATGAAAGAAGTTGAGTAACTTCACGACTCATTAGAGGACATCCTTTATTGGGAGAAACCCGTGCCTTCAGCAGTTATACACTTGTGGCTAGCCGGTCGGCTTTAGGAAGGACACGGATGACGGCGGCTGGACATATCGTCGGGATGCGTCGGAGACATAAGACCGTATGGCGAGTTGATCATCACGGGTGTAACTTCCTTATTTACTAACTAAGGGACTACCGGAGATCAAGTGTTCTGCCTGTCTAGGGAATGGGCTTAAAACCCAAAATATACGGACCAATACGGTGGAAACCCAACCTTACGAACCGGAGATCCCGGTAATTTGGTTCAATGGGAAAACTAAGTTGTAAAGGTTCGGTTGATCGCTTCGGTGGAAGCATGAGCACTTCGGATAGTGATTTCGAAAAGAAACACCAAATCCAAAGCCGTTCCGCGATAGACGTTAAGTGCTATCTGCGGTATGGGTAAAGGTTAAGTTTTCAAAACTCGTAATGATCCTCAACATCAGTTGAGGTTAGGTCTTTGGGAAACTTTTAATGGTTCCTAACACTTGTGAAGTGGGGTATAGCAGATACCTTGTAAGAGACCACCTATTTAAGTGCGAGGACTGGCCGCCTCAAAATGAACGCACTTAAGAATCCAAGACGTTGTTCATGGCCAAAACGGACAAAACATTACGAAGAAGAGAGTAAGGGAATTTGTTGTGTTGGTACCATTGACTTGGCTTACACTAAACACTGACGGTTCAAGACATCACGTTCACCGCGCAGTAAGTAAGTCCGATGGTATTCAACTATGGAAGGTTCAAAGCCGAGGCTACCTCTCCTTATGCAACATCGGTCCGCTGAAATATTGCTGGAAATGAAAAGACACCATGTGAGTGCGCCAAAATCTCTTTCAAGAGGGGATTGTTGGAAATTTGCCTTTAGCGGGAGTTGCAACCGACCAACTTTAACGGCTTAAACACTAGTGTTACGCATATTGGAGAATTCGGTTCTTCACACATGCATGATCTACTAAGTACGTAGATAACCGTAGGGCCAAGAATCGTCAAATTTCATTGAGAAATGAAAGAGATATTGGTTCACGAAGTAAGGTGTTTGAAGCATGGAAAGTGTGGTATTGTGTGTAATTCTCCCTCATCGGTAGAGGAAGAAAGAATTATTGTGTATATAAGACTCGAAATTGGTTTGGGGTTTGGGACCCCAAGGGGTATCCCATGTGTTTAAAGGAGGGAGGACATAGATGTGCTTCGGTTTGAGGAAAGACCACACGCGCGCCGCCGCCGCCCGTCCGGTCAGGTTCCGAGTTCCGGGTTCCGGGTTCTCAGGTCGTGGGTCGTGGGCTGTGGGCTGTGGGACTTCTGATATTATCTTTTTGGGCCAGAAAACTTTGCCAGAAGTACAGTTTGATCCCAGAAGTTTTTAGATGTACAGTTTGGTCCCTGAAGTTTCACGATGTACAGTTTGGTCCCTAAAGTTTCCAGAACGTCATAATTTGGATAGTCAAAAGCAGAAATGCCAAGCACTCAATTCAGCCATTTATTTTGGCTGAATTACTCCTCCTATAATGGCCAAATCCGTTGGTCTTTCTCCCATTTATGTTGGTGGCTTTACTACCTCCATAATGGCCATTATTTGGCTGTTATGGAGGCAGTAAATCAGTCCATCCCTCACCTATATAAACACCCCCTTACACCATTGTTGAGCACACTTGATATGCACGAAAATACACAACCAGAAAAAATCTTCTTCCTACAACTTCCAAGCATCATTTCGTTATTCAATATTCTTCACGGTAGCTCTTGAGTTTCCTTTGCTCAAGGGTTCCATTGCTGTTTTATCTTGGGAGACAAATTGTCCAGGACGTATAAAGGATACATACGGGGCAATATTGTCTTAAGGAAGAGTGCTACACTCGACTCAGCAAAAACAATTTCCATTTTCCATCTTCTACAAAACTGGAATTTCCAGTTTTCTTGTGTAACTATTGTAATTTTCAGATTTCTAGTTGAATTATTGAATCTTTGTTTATCCTTTCGAATACTTGTAATAGTTATATACTTCCCGTACTGCATTATAAAGTACCATAGAGCAAAAACTCCCAACAATTTCTAGTTCACAGACCATAATTTTAGGAGTCAAAACCTTCCTTTTGTTAAAGGATTCAAATAAAAGGTGACTTGAAACACCAAAACTTAATTCTAAGTGGCGATTCTAGATAATAAAATTATCCCCTTTCAAAACGTCACTTCTATTGGAAAAACTCTTTTTGAACCTTCTAAAGGGGGGTCGACTCCGCTGGGGATAACCATAATTCTAGCTTTGTATATTGACTCATGTTGACTTCATTTATTTTTTGGATATATATATTTTGTTTGTTGGCCTATTGTCCTCTTCGCCGCTTATTTACTGCTTTGATATTGTGACTGTATATAAATTTTCTTTCGCGCATCCCTTTGAGTCTATGAGCACATTCACCACTGTTTAATAGTGTGCGGACACGCTCCACAAAATTTTCTATCTGAGTTGAGCTTGTATGCGGTTACGCTGTTGGTTCAGGATTATTAGTCACACATGTTCGACATGGTTGGACCACCAGTGAAGCCGAAAAAACTCGGCTACAGGTAAACTGGTTCTTCAGTCCGAGTTGTCCGCTTGGGTAAGCCAGTCTAGACACCTTCTCCTTCAGGATGTTAAACCCTGTAGAACAAGTCCCAAGCAATTATTATCCCAGTAGGCTACATTTTGTTGCTTCACATGTATTTGACCTAGTGGGACTCGACACAGGGGTCGAGCCCGTCTAAGACAAGTATTCTTTTAAAAGATTACCATGTTCGTTGTATGTGCTATCCAAAAATGCATTTATTTGGAAGGCCTTGCATGTTGACCGATTTTTAGGGTAATTAGGAAGAATAAGAGAAAAATAATTGTCCTCCAATTTTATAAAATCCTATTTTGCAATTAAAGCCCGGAGATTGTTTGGTGTAAAAAAAGGGGTTTTCAAGAGTTGATGCTTTCTTTGTTTCACGAACTACGCACACATAATTCTCATCCCTATGAGATACGTAGGTAGTCCAACCTGGGTTCGGTATTCCTTATTAAAAACAAAAAAGAACTTTTATTTTTAGCCGAAAATTTGAAAAAACAAATTCACATATATTTTTATCTAAACTACGTCTGACCTGATTCTTGTTATAGCAAGATACATAGGCAACCCTTCTTTTGGGTTCAGTCCCACTTAAAATGAAAAAGAAATAAAAATCTCTTGACTTGGTTGGTACGAATTGGAATGTTAGAGATGACCAACTTTGTTGTTAACCATAGATTCCTTTGGTACCTCTTGATTATACCTAAGTGACACTTGAGAAATTCTTATGGTAAAAGTTAGGGTAAATGATTCTGACCTTATTGTTTCATGTGCATTGTGTGGTGAGCTTTAGAACTTGTTGATTTAGAACTTCACCCAAATGTTTGTTGACGCAAAATTTTGAGCAACACTTGATTTGAGAAATAATTGTAGACTTTATTTGACCCGATTGTGCCTTTCAACCCTACCAAATGACATGCGATCCTTAGCGTTCGCCTTTGAGCCCAATCCTTTTTCTTTGAATAACCATACCTTAGCCTATACCTTTTTAGTGATTAAATGCACTGTCCCTCTTTTGGCCCCACCTCCCTAAGCGCACTAACACAGATCTAAATTGGGTCAAAGCGAAAAGGTAAAACATGCGAAAGTCCAAAAATTTCAAAGACAAAGAAAGAGTTGAAAAATAAATAACTCCAAAAAAAGGAGAACGTCAGAGAACAAAAAAAAAAGAAAAATAAGAAGAAGCGAAGCAAATGAAGATCAAGTGTGAAATCATAAAAATATTGAAAGAATAGTGCAATGCTCAAGGAGTGAATAGTCACTTTATCCCCAATAAATATCCTTCACATCCTTAATCTACATTACAGGTCAATGACAAATCCTACTTGATTCCATTCTGAGTGTTCTCATATTAGTGGATACTTACATGAAGTTCAAGTATATGGTATTTCAATTGCATGCATTGAACGTCCTTCTGAGTGTGAGTTTACTTCTGAAATGTCCTAAGATCTAAATTCTTCTATTGATTTTGAATTAGGACTTTATTGGTGGTAAGGACACTAAAACAATGAGGATCGGAACAATAAAAAACTTCTAATTGATGCAAGATGAATATTTCTTATCAATACTTAGGTATATTTGAGGTACCACTTAAAACTTTAGGGATTACATCTAGGTTGGCCTCAAAATTCATCTGGATATAATTGGTGGTAATTCCTATGCATATTACTAATTGTTGGTACCAACTGAAGTCAAGACATGCTCAACTAATAAATTGGTTTGTCTCTCTTCATCCTCATGTGCTCTTTACACAAGATACCCTTTAGAAAAAAAAGAAAAAAATCTTTTGTAGTTTTTATATGAACTATGTTTGACATGATTCTTTCTCAGGAAAGATACGTAGACAGTCCTACAATGGAGCTCTGTCTCACCAAATAAGAAATTCCATGTCTCCAAAAGGTAAAAAAAACTGGGACACTTTTTAAAACAAAAATCCAAAAAAGGAGCTTCAAAGTTCCTCAGTTTCAAAAACTAGGTTTTTTTTTTCAAAAAAAAATAACTTTACTTTCTTACTTTCACAGAGTACGACATTCCCTGGTTGCAAATTAAGGAACAAACACCCTATCCCTTCCCATGTCTTCACAGGGTACAATATCCCCTGATTACATTTTAGGGCACAACAACCCCTATTTCTTTCCATGCATTCACAGGGTACGACACTCCCTGATTGCATTTTAGGGAACAAACACCCTATTTCTTTCCATGTGTTCACATGGTACGACATTCCCTAGTTGTATTTTCGGAAACAAAAATCCTTATTTCTTTTCATATGTTCACTGGGTACAGCATTCTCAGGTTGTATATTAGGACACAAAACCCCATATTTCTTTTCATGCCTTCACAGGGTACGACACTCCCTGATTGCATTTTAGGGAACAAAAACCCCTATTTCTTTTCATGACTTCACAGGGTACGACATTCCCTGGTTGCACTTTAGGGAACAAAAATCCCTACTTCTTCTCATGCCTTCACAGGGTACGACAATACCTGGTTGCACTTTGGGGAACAAAATTCCCTACTTCTTTTCATGACTTCACAGGGTACGACATTCCCTGGTTTCATTTTAGGGAACAAGAACCTCTATTTCTTTCCATGTCTTCACAAGGTATAACAATCCATGGTTGCATTTTAGGGAACAAAAACCCCTACTTCTATTCGTGACTTCACATGGTATGATATTCCCTTGTTGCATTTAAAGAATAAGAACCCCTACTTTTCATGACATCACATGGTACGATATTCCCTGGTTGCATTTTAGGGAACAAGAACCCCTATTTCTTTCCATGTTTCACAGGGTACGACATTCCCTAATTGCATTTTAGGGAATAAAATCCCAACTTCTTTACATGACTTCATAGGGTATGACATTCCCTGGTTGCATTTTAGGGAACAAGAACTCATATTTCGTTTCATGTCTTCACAGGGTACGACAATTCTTGTTTGCATTTTAAGGAACAAAATCCCCTACTTCTATTCATGACTTCACAAGGTACGACATTTCCCGATTGCATTTTAGGGAACAAAAAACCCTACTTCTTTTTATGACTTCACAGGGTACGACATTCCCTGGTTGTATTTTAGGCAACAAGAAACCCTATTTTTCCATGTTTCACAGGGTACGACAATCCCTGGTTGCATTTTAGGGAACAAAAACCCTACTTCTTTTCATGCCTTCACAGGGTATAACAATCCCTTGTTGTATATTAGGGCACAAAAACCCCTACTTCTTTTCATGTCTTCACAGGGTAAAACATTCTCTGATTGCATTTTATAGAACAAAAACCCCTATTTCTTTTCATGTCTTCACAGGATACAACATTCCTGGTTTGCATAGTAGGGCACAAAAACCCATATTTCATTCATGACTCCACAGGGTATGACACTCCCTGCTTGCATTTTAGGGACAAAAACCCTTATTTCTTTTCATGATTTCACAAGGTACGACATTCACTGGTTGCATTTTTGGGAGCAAAAGCCCCTACTTCTTTTCATACCTTCACATGGTACTACAATACCTGGTTGTAATTTAGGGAATAAAAACCCTATTTCTTTAATGACTTCACAGTGCACGACATTCACTGGTTGCATTTTAGTGAATAAGAACCCTTATTTCTATCCATGTTTTCACAGGGTATAACATTCCCGGTTTGCATAATAGTGCACAAAAACCCCTATTTCTTTCATGACTTCACATGGTACGACACTCCCTACTTGCATTTTAGGGAACAAAAACCCTTATATCTTTTCATAACTTCACAAGGTACATCATTCACTGATTACATTTTAGGGAACAAAAACCCCTACTTATTTTCATGCCTTCACAGGGTACGACAATACCTGGTTGCACTTTAGGGAACTAAAATCCCTACTTTTTTCATGACTTCACAGTGCATGACATTCCCTGGTTGCATTTTAGTGAACACGAACCCTTATTTCCTTCCATGTCTTCACAGGGTACAACAATCCCTGTTTGCATTTTAGGGAACAAAAACCCCTACTTCTTTTCATGATTTCACAGGGTACGACATTCCCTGATTGCCTTTTAGGGAACAAAAATTCCTATTTCTTTTCATGACTTCACAGGGTATGACATTTCTTGCTTGCATTTTAAAGGACAAGAACCCCTATTTATTTTCATGTCTTCACAGTGTACGACAATCCCTGGTTGCATTTTAGAGAATAAAAAACCCTATTTCTTTTCAAGCCTTCACAGGGTACAATATTCTCTAGTTGCATATTAGGGCACAAAAACGCCTACTTCTTCTCATGCCTTCACAACGTACAACATTCCCTGGTTGCATTTTATAGAACAAAAACCCTTATCTCTTTATTTCATGCCTTCACAAGGTACAAAATTCCCTGATTGCTTTAGGGAACAATAACCCCTATTCCTCTTCTCGTCTTCATCGGGTACAACATTCCCTGGTTACACTTTACTTTAGAACAAGAATTTTATTTTATTTTTGTACATAGCTTACATCCCTATCATCGTCTCATTTTCCATTGGAGTAGTTAGTTTCTAATTTTCACTAATAACTCACAAAAGTTTCTTACTGCAAACATGGGCACAAAAAATTGTCATTTTTGTTCATCTTTGATGGCTTGTAGGTTTTTCTGCAGAGCACAGATTTGATGCCAAATGAAGTCACATATCTGATTAGATAAAATAAGATTGTTCAATCACAAGGACAGTTTGAGTCAGCTTTGACATATAAAGTGGCCCAACGTCTCAAGATTCATTTTTCTCATAATCTAATCAAGAAACAAACATTCAAGAAAATTCTATGAACTATCATTTGGAAGTGAGTCAAAGACTCGGTCCAAGTTTTAAGTTCAAGTCTCAAACCCTTGCTTTAAGATCAAACTTCAAGATCAAGGCACCCACTAGAAGAAGATGAGGTGATTGATGAAGATCCAAAGTGAAGATATAAAGGAAGAGAGCCAAGACAAATAGTGTTTATAAGATCTTGTATTTTCCTTATCTTTTGTTGTATTTTTCATTTTGATGTAATAATAAGTTCAAGGGTCTTATCATTTTACTGTTTGTGTCATGCTTTGATTTACTAACACCATGATATGCAACTACCAACGGCCAACAATATAATTTTTTTGTGACCAGATGAAGGGTTTATACCGCCTTATATTACTATGGGTACTAGCCCTTGTAACTTAGGGTCACTATTCTAGGTGTGTCGTTCTATGCATTCTCATTAAATGTTTCCATAACCAACTTTAATACGACTTATTTGAAATGTCCCATCCTCCGTAGCAATGTTCTCGAGTCATCCACACTCTCTTGAATAAAGTGTAACCATGTGGGTCACGTGTATCATAAGATACTTTCTTGTTTACGTCAACGAGGTTCACCGTGAGATGGCTAAGTTCTCATAACCTTCTTCAATCATCTAATAAAACTTCCTTCATCTCATCTTCATAGCTTATCTTAATCTTTCCGGCCAAACTTAGACTTTCATAAAGTCATTAGAGTAACATAATATCGTAAATTCAATATTCTCCAAGCATAATCAGTTGGAAGAGAGAACCACATTACATACTCTGCCATTACATCATATGAAGTTCCATATTCTTCCAGCCTACCAATGTGTATATGGAGATCTAACTAGCATTTTACCTTTACGGTCATAACTTATTCTCATTAGAGTGTCTAATCCCGCAAGTGGTGCCATACAACTAATACCTAAAATAATGGTCAAGTCGATACTTTTGACATAAAATGGGTCAATACTAAGTTTATAGGAGGAAATGTTGATGATAACTAAGTAATAACATACCTCAAACAACATCGGGGCTCGGGGCTCGGGGCTCGGGGCTCCATCATCCCCTCTGCCCTTATCTTTACCGATCAACTTAAGGCACTCGCGAACCTTGTGGATTTGGCTGCCACACCAGTAGCAAACCCCTGTACCTTTACAGCATAATCCCATATGTGCTCGACCACACTACCTGTAAGATAGTCGTGGTGGTCTCACTCTATCTGTACTGCTCTAACCCTAAGATACTGATGTCTGGGAACCCTGTCTCAGCATTACTCGAGAGCTCTGACCATACACAATCTGTCGTAAAGGTCCAGCCTACAAATCATACTACCGTAACTCATCGCCACACTGTCACCTATTGTACTCACCAACTACCTTGGTCCTCTTGGCCCTTTCGTCACCCTCAACTGATTCAAATCATGTAACCATAGGCGGTCCCTAACAGAAAATCTCCCTAGGTTGTGAACTGTCTGACCCTTCAAAGGGGATGTCAACACAAGCTACTCTGGGATGGCGCCATGCCTGGGAGGCCACAAACTAAGTTAGCACCTACACCTCTCTCCTAACATCCTCATCAAATGGAGCCGATGGTGGAACTGGTGATATGGGAGCTTCCCAAAGCCCTTTCGGTACTACTAGAGTCGAAGATACCTGGAAAGGCGACTCAATCGTGTCCTCTGATAGATCTGTCTCAATAGGAGGCATACTACTCACATCCTCTCTCAACTCATCCTCAATCTCCCTGCCAGTCATAGCTCTGCTGGAAGAAGGCATCGCTATAATTAGAAACACTATAAGGGTTACAAAAAGAACTCTTACAACTCCGCTCAATAGCATGATTCTAGATCACGAATAAATGTAACCATCCTAAATGTCCTGTAGCCTCCTATTTATAAGTGTGGTGCACAATACACCTATAAACAAGACACTACTAGACATGGATTGTAGATTGTCTAGGACAGACCTGCTATGATACCAAGTTTGTTAGACCCCAACTTCGGGGGTGTGGCGGTACCCGACGCCTGAATGGCAAAAGCGTACCACCTATTTATCATTGCATAAACATAAACTATATGAGTCGACAAGGCCTTCGATTAATAGCCATAAGGGGGAAACAAAATATGACAACTTGATACAAGGGACATCAACACCAACATATACATATACAATAAGGCCAACAAAGCCATAACCACTGTACCTTCAGATTGAGAAGAGACCAGCAAGGCCATACAAAATGACAGATACATGACCTATTAGTCTATAAGCCTCTAAGAGTAGTGCAACATAGTATCATGTCAGGACAGGGCCCCTATCACATCCCAACCTAGGTGAGGCATGGCTGGCACCCAGTGTCATATTGGCTCGAGCAAACCGCTCCATAACTCATAACTGCTGGACATAATAAAATATACATAGGCCAACTTGGCCGACTATATCATATCATAAATCATCATGGCCGACTTGCCCACAACTCATAATATATAACCATAAATGGGCAAGTGTCATATCAGCGAGCCATCATACTCAAAACATATATACACGCGGGACATCGAGGCCTCTGGCATACTGTACATAATGAACCTGTGTCTACAAAGCCTCTAAGAGTAACTGTCATAAGAATATGGTCAGGATAGGGCCCCAGCCTACCCATAAATCTGTAACAAAAGTTGATATGATGACTTCTAGACTCGACTGCACTCCAAAAGAACTAGTGTCTTACCAATACTTTGTTGAATATCAACCACATCTACTCTAAGGCCTCATTAAATTTATTACATACACCTGCATACATGCAATGTAGCACCCCAGCAATAGGACGTCAGTACAACGAAATGTACCAAGTATGTAAGGCAGAAAGCAAAATATATAAGTAAACTCTGAAACTGAAAAGTATGAACGAATACAATGAATCTTCTACTAAAGGAAAGGAATTAGAGTGGCTTACCACGTATTCTAGATCGGTTTACCATATCTCTATCATTTGGACCACTTGGTCCATTTTTTTTAACTATACAACTTCACTATTGTGGTACTCAGAACTACCTCTAGTTACTTTGATTACTACCCTTTATTACATCATCATCTTTCCATAGAATGTCGTAGTGATTCAATTCTTAGGTTATTGTTCGGATTATAAATCACTTTAATTATATTATGTAGCTCATCACCCGTAGTGTGGACTGGAACCCATGAGACCATCATAGTTAAGGCTATTGAGGTGTGTAATAGCTATTTTTTCCTTCAAAGCATGATTCTGAGTCGTAAGTATCATTTTCCTTTCAATGAACATGTCTTAGAAATGTATCTTACTCATGAGTTGATTGTCCCTTGCCGAGAGTACTTTCTAGTCATAGATCATATCTTGTTTAGGTTGGGTTGTTAGCTGTTGTTCTGAGTTACATATACTTCCTTGTTTCTCCCAAACGGAGTTGATCTAAAGAGTCATTTGTAAGTTCTACTAAAGGTCGTCTAAAGGAAAACAAAAGAGTTTCTAAGAGAAAAATAGCCAAGAGTTTCATAACTATATATATATATATATATATATATGAGTTACACTTACCATCGAGTTATAATTGTGTGGGTGATGGCCCTGATGTGGCAGATATGCATTGATTACATACCATCGATTAGGCGACAGACATTCATACATGTAATACTACCACCGAGCTATAATCAGTTGGGAAATGGATATATATATATATACATGACTACCATCGAGCTATAATTGGTGGGCGATGGATAGTTATATATGTGCTTGAGGATTAGTAAGGGTTTCGGAGTTTCATGGTTCTCCCTGAGTGACATACAAGTTATCAAATTTCTTTTTATACCTTGTTTTACAACTTATGATTCCATATTATTATGTCTTATATACCGGTACATTTCATTCGTACTGACATCCCTTTTGTGGGGGAGCGCTACTTTTCATGTTGCAGGTTCAGGTAGGGGTACAAATACAATTTCACAGTAGGAGCTTGTGAGATCAGCCATTGGTTGGTAAGTTTCCCTTCTTATGATGCTACTAAGTCCAAGTTTGTGAGCCGAGCCTTTTGTGTATGTACAGATGATGGGTAGGTCAGGGCCTTGTCCTAACCATTTTATAGTCATACTTCCATAGAGCCTTGTTGTATTTGTCTAGATGTATTGTACGGCCCTGGCGTCCTGAATGTTAGTTTGTTGATCTGTATGATGACTTTGTTGGTCTTGTCTATGTATGTATATATTTGTTTTGGGTTTGTTTACCCTCTTTGTTCAATCGTCCAAACGACGTATAGTGGTTCCAGATTGTGTCTTTGTCTGCCCACATGTATGTTGGTTATACCTCCATACTTTTCATGATTATTGTGGCCTTATCAGCCCCAATTTTTGTATGTCCATGTGTTGTGTTTCTATGTTGTACGCTTGGGCCAGTACGACATCGAGTGTCGTCTACACCCTCCAGTTTGGGGTGTGACACTTATGAACTCATGTTATGATTTACATGATAAATATATGAACTATGATATGAAAACCATGAACGTACATACCATCTTTTTGTCATGAAAGGTTTTGGTAGTAGTATTGATTACCGAGAAGGTGTTAGTCCTTGAGACATAAGCCTGAAATTATGTATGACAACATAGGATAAGGATCGTTCCATTGGTTCAGGCGACTCCTTCATGTTACCCCATTTAGGGTTTATTTATGAATCCATTCATGGTATGCATGTCTCATACCCCGCAAGGTATGAAATGACTTAGCCGATCGGCTAGAGATAAGATTTCATGTGCTCATGGTGGTTTATATGTCAATTATTATAATTCTCCCAATAAAATGATTTAATTATGATTATGATACTCATGTTCAGATATAGTCATTTTTAGATTCAGTATTCAGTTATGATGTATGTTTATTAATTTAGGCTACCCAATCCCTCGTGCATCCCTTACGATTCATTCATTTAGTTGTTTTACATACGAGTACTATTCCGCAGTACTTAGGCTCCTTTTACGGGGATGCTGCATTTCACGATACAAGTACATAGACTCAGGACTCCTCGCTAGGATATCTTACGTATCAGCTTTGGTGAGTTCCACTTGCTATCCAGGGCATTATCTTTCATTCAGTTATTTTACATATTTTAGGTATGTCGGAGCCTTGTCCAGGTAAATAGTTAGATTCATGTCGTGTCAGAGGCTTCATAGACTAGACTATATATGTTATGTTAGTTTAGCAGATGTTATCTTTAGCCATTGCGTCTATACACTTTCATATTTTAAAAACTATTATAGTTATTCATTTGAGACTTATGAAGCGAGTAAAATAGTCATCGATCGCGACCTGTGCCAAGCTCTGTTATATCTGATTAGGAGATCACATAAAGTTATAAGATCATGCCAAGTTATGTGTTATGAGGATAGTGTCATCGCACGAGACTCCAACCTTAAGGGTGATGGGCAAAGACTTAGCACATAACAATACTATGAGTATTTTAGGAAGTATCTCGGAAAGAAATCAAGTATGGAGAGTTTAGCTCATGCCGAGGAAGGCAAGAGAGTTATGGTGAGAGAGGTTCACTGTTTAGCAAACCTAGGAGTTAGACTTCTGAAATCCAAAGATGGTGGTATTGTTGTGCAGAACATCACCATACTTGGCTTACGACCTCTAGTCGTCTATATCTACTCAAAATTTACTCACTATTCTTCTGCTAGCATCATATTCTCTTATTCTGCTCTGAACAACTAAAGTGAAGCATAATCTTACTTCACTCACAATCTGACCTTATTCTTCAGTCATAGCCTATCTCTTCATAATTTAAATATGGATCATACTTAGGGAAATTACATCCCTCTTATACGAAAGATTGAACTACCCCAAACTTTCTCTACACTTCAAATTCATATCAGACCATACACATCTTGGGTAAACAATTAGTTACATAACCTAAGATGAATCTGTTACATCTTCTTATCTCATAATACCATTTGCTTCATATAGTAACTTACTAACATCGTGCTCTCTAATTTTGATCTGAATCAACTTGCACAAATTAAAAAAATCCGGATTTTCCATATCGTCTACTCTCGGTTCGCATGTCGTACATCATCTATTCTTTGGTCATATGCATTGGTCGTACGAAAAATACACATCTTTTGTAATATCAAACCTTTTTTTACACGGATATTGTAGTTCTAACACGGATACCGATTACTATCAAGACACATGGAAATTATGGAATTTAGAGTATTAGCTGTTCATAGGTATTTTGTGGCTCATGACTGAGACGCATGGATATCAAACATGCATATATATATATATTACGACATGAGTTCACAATGTTCGAAATGACATACATGCATGAACATACTACAAAGTTATACCGTTTAAAGTATAAAAGTTCTAAAGCTTTTCATGAAATTAGGGCTTAACTCTATTTCTTATGTGGATTCGTAATAATCATGAAAGAAGTGGTGTGCACAAGAACAATAATGTTCCCACACGTAGAGAGCTAGCCTTACATACTTTAATTACTCCAAAATTCGAAGCAATTTGGAACTTCGAAGAAGAAACCCAAAGACCTTCACTTGAACCTCTGAGAAGGGTTTTCTTGAAAATCTATAGATTGCATGAGTAGGAGGTATTAATTTGTGTTAAGATGGAGAAATCATCAATATTCTATGGCCAAATCTTACCTTGGAGTGGGAGGATGATGAGAGAAAAGAAAAGTCAACTTACGGTTTTGTAGAAGTGAAAATAGACATAAATTGCATAAATTCACGTTAAAAACGGAGTTATGCATTGTTTGTTACCCCGAGCATCGCCCCACCAATGCATAGAACATTCTGGAATTGAAAACTTTGTCATGACTTGGCATCGCCCAATCATAGCACAGAAGTTTCTGCACATACACCCGATGGTAAAATGACCATAACTCCTTGTAGAAAACTCTGATGGATTTGATCGTAAGGTATTTCAATGGGCTACAAGTTTCATCAAATGAGTTTTCCCAGATTCCCAACTAATAAGGGGGTTACGCTTGCTTTAAGTGATGCCTTGTGCAAACTCTTTTGAAAACATTGTCCATAAAGTAGCTTCCAATTTTACTTTATCCTAAGACTTCTTATACATCGATTACGTTTCAAAACACTTCCTACCATGGGCTACAAGTTTCATCAAATGAGTTTGCCCAGATTCCCAACTAATAAGGGGGTTATGCTCGTTTTAGTGAGGACTTGTGCAAACTCTTTTGAAAACATTGTCCACAAAGTAAATTCCAATTTTACTTTATCCTAAGATTCTTCTTATACCTCGATTAGGTTTCAAAACACTTCCTACACTCCACATCTTGGTTCTATTATATCCCATCCAACAGGTCAAACCTTAGCCCATATGTACAAGGTGTTACAAGCGCCTAGCTTTGGTAGATCACCCAACGCAATCCACAGAAATTCCACAAATCCCTTGGTGGGTGAGGATTGGTGGTTTAAGGGTGTCAAATATGGAGGATTTCACCAAGGTGTGGGTGATTGATCAGTGGTGACTGGTCTCCAGTATCAACAACAGATCTAAGGGTTTTTTCCTCTTCAACAATCTAAAATTAGATAGATGGGATCCCCTTTTCTAAATGTAGTTAGTTCTATTATATCCAATTAGAAAACATTATATGTTCATTTTTTAATCAATCTTCAACTCTATTTTCACTTTCACGCACATTTAGAGGATTGTTGCAACTTTTCTTTCCACGACATCACTGAGGGGTACTAATTTCATTTCAAAAGAAATTAGGGTACAAATGTACGATGGGTCACCATGAAATTAAGGTGTAACTAATCTTTCCAGACAAGTTTAGTGGTAAACTTGTGTGTTCTCCCAACTGGTCAAAATAAAAACAGCACCAGAAAGGTTTTTGCTTAGATACTAACCATCATCACGTAGAATATTGCCACAGTGCCACTCAGTCCAATTTGACTGGTATTACATCGTTTGGCACTTGTAATGGGGAACTTGGACAACGGTGCTTACATTCCTTGTTTTTCAGAATGAAACTATAAAGCTATAATAGACATCCATCCTTTTATACTGATGAAGTGAACAGGAAAAGAAACCACGAAAAATTTAAACAGCAATACAAGACAAAAACTCAATCTAAGTGGAATCGTCAAACTTTACTCTCTCCCCAGTAGAAAATACATTCCAGAAGACGGCAGCAGAAAAATACAAGAATGATGTAAGCAGCAAAAATCCCTTGAAAGATCCCACCAGTTCAACAAAGAATCCAGCACCAACAGTTCCAATTATTGCAGCAAAAGTACCAGCAGTGTTTGATAGACCTATACAGCGAGAAAAAGTAATCCGGCTAGCTCGCTGAAACAGCATAAATAATATGCATACAGCCATCGTCTAGTTCATAATTGAGCTGCTAACACAACATGCCATTTTCTATAACACAAATTGCTTTCATGGGCAAGCATGCATGTAAGAACATCTCAAAACCCAAAATGTTAACTAACACCAGCGCAATACAACGCAAACTACGCAACCTTACTTGAAAAATAATGCTCTAAATAACATATTGGCACTCTGACCTATACTGTGAGGTAGAGTTTAGTTAATTCAGTAATACACTCTCTGAAAGACCTAACATCAAGCCCAAAAAGAGTCCTCTAAACTCCATGGTTCACATCTTCGAAACAAGGATAGCTTTTCTTTTTCTGTTTCTTTTCTCGCTGGTCTTCTTAGCTATATTTGGAAGAAAGGGTTGCCAAACTATTGGCACTTGAATTGATGAAAAAGATATAAACTGATATAAAGAATATTGTGATTTCTAGGAAATCCTCTCCGTGTCATGTTATCCATACTCCAGTTTCAGTCCTGGGTGTGAGGGCAGTGTCATGTTCCACGTTAGTTGAGGGATTGGGTTATGATCTACTTATATGGACTTAGACAATTCTCCCTCATGAGCTTACTTTTGGGGTTAAGTTAGGCCCAAGATCCTTTTCTACACTAAAAACATGAAAGGACGGAGAGATGAAATGGCCCGAGGAAAGCAAAAGTATTACCTCTGTTCCTTCATGTCTTTGTGAAATGTGCATTGCCTATCTAAACAATCAGATTTTATTGCTTTGCTCTGACTTTCCAATGTCTAAAGTATGTAGTAGATGTGATCGACTTATTCGTGGCTTTCATTGCACTACCGAGGTGTGGTCAATTTGCATATAGGTGCAATTCCAACACCACACCACTCCAAAATAAAAATATAAATAGAAGGCTCCCAAAAAAATTTGTACATAAAGAAAACAGAAAGGTAAAAACCCAGGAAAGAAACAAAGGAAGAAAGAAATAGGAAATAATATCATGGTGGGTTTAGAATGAACTTTGATGAAGGTGAAAAAGGGAGCCCCAGCAGGAGTGTTTTATAGAGGGGATGGGCCAGTGGGTTTCCTGATAAAATAGACTAACAATGACTTGTGTGATTGGGATTTAGGGTTTTGTTTATTTTATTACTCAGTGGATGATAAGATGCGGGAAGTGAGGTTGAGATGGTTCGGGCATGTGCAGAGGAGAGACACAGATGCCCCAGTGCAGAGGTGTGAGAGGTTGGCTATGGACGGGTACATGAGGGTAGAGGTAGGCCGAAGAAGTATTGGAGAGAGGTGATTAGACGGGATATGACGCAGGTGCAACTTACTGAGGACATGACCTTAGATAGGGGGTTGTGGAAGACACGGATTAGGGTAGAAGAGTAGTAGGTACTCGAGCGTAGTCCTACTTATGCTTACAAATTGATAGTTGTAGTGTTACTACTGTAGGCCCGATTAGCCTATCATACTTATAGGCACATTATTGCTTTATAATCTACTGTAGTTTAATTTCTGCTGCTATGTGTTCTTTAGTGTATTTTGTTTAGCTTATTTAGTTGTGTTAGCTACTGCTCCTTTTGTTCGAATGCACTTTATACTGTTTTAATTCCTTCTGACCGTTTCACTTGCTTTACTCCTTGCTCTTTACTCTTGCTTTGTTTTGATTGCCTTGCTTGTGATTATGCTTTGCTTTGAGCCGAGGGTCTCCCGGAAACAATCGCTCTACCTACCAAGGTGGAAGTAAGGTCTGTGTACACTCTACCCTCCCAGACCACACGGTGTGGGATCTCACTGAGTATGTTGTTGTTGTATTATTGTTGTTGTTGTTGTTGTTATTGTTATTTTTGGTGTTTTTACTATTGTTATTGAACCATTTTGTATTCAGATATAGAAAAAGAATAAGAAAATAGGACCATCCTTAAATTTTGATAAAAATGTTATAAATTCGGACAAAAAATGCAGGGTGCAAATACTTGAAAACTCAAAATTGTAAGCTTACAAAAGATCTAAATTTATAATCCAATTTGACCTAGTATGGATCTTCAGAGCCGAGTCCCAGTTATTGAAAATTTAGTGGAGGGTAGCACAAAATTATGACTGTTATATTATATGAAAGATTTGAAATTTCACAAGACAAGTAGTGTGTAACTAATTTTTGAAAGAGAATAATTGTAGCCAAGTTAGAGATTTGTATGTTAATAGAGATAAACTATATATATATAACTACCAAAAGTGCCCTAAGTAGCTAGTGGTTTTCAACATGCCATGTTTATTTCTAAAAGAACATGTCATTACGGACAATTTGAATTATTGAACCGAGAAGAGTTTTCAACTATAAAAAGATTCTTTTTGGACCAAAAAGAAACAATGTCATATAAGATGGAATTGAGGGAGTAATACATTAGCTGTTGTTGTACAGATAAGTGCCAAGGAAGAAAGTTAAACTTTTATATGAATTGAAATAATCAAATCAAATGAGAGTTCCTTATTTAATGTAGACTTATCTGCTTATAAGCTGTTCAAAGTACACCCCAGTAAAGAGAAACACAAAAGAAAGCCTAGAAAAGAGGAGTAAAAAGATCACAGCAACATTGGCGAACAATAATCATATTGCAGTGGTGTCATGAACTCTTGAATGGTCGTGCGGCTTATATCCTTTAATGGGCACAATACTAGTAAACAGCCAGGAAAAAGTTGAGAACAGAGACACTATTATGAGGATGTTGTGGGCGTCTCTTATGAGAATACTTTGTGCACATTGACCAAGAAAAAGAAGTTTTGAAAGATATTGGCCCCTGTTTTCTTACTTATTTTTCTAGTAACCACTTCAAAAAAGTTTTCCTTTGTTTCACTATTTATCAAATGAGAAGTGGATGCAGACAGACAGAAATTATGAAACAACCACTCAACCAGCATAAGCTAACATTATACAATAACCACAAAATGCTGTTTCATGTGTGCCAGATAAATAGAGACATGAGAACAAGTAACTAAAATCAGGAAACAGGACAAGATAATTCCAATAAGTGGCAAAAGTTGCACGAGAAAATGGACAAGAATTACCATGGAGAACGCCAGAATACTGCGGGGCAATCTCCTGTTAATGGATATAAAAGGAAGATCAGTTCCATAAATGAAAACTTTTGCTTCACTGATTCATAAAGTTTATACTCTTAAATGCTAACCTGAAGGTTGACAAGGAAGCCACAATGACTAAATGCTTTCAGCCCTACAGCTAAAGTAAGCCAAGCAGATGCTATGGATGGACTTGGTGCCATAGTTAAACCTATGAGAGCAAAACCAGGGCCGAAAAACCCAACTGACTGCAAAAGGAACAAAGAAGTTCTGTTTGATACGAGTCTTACTGTGTGTGGCACAAAAACCAAACAAAGACCAAAATCAGAAGAAGCAATAATTAAATATTCCATTGAATCAATGATATTCAACAAGATTTAACTGAGCATTGACAAAAATAATTTGAAAAGAAGTAGATCAATAGTCCCACTACTGAATAAGGCTGTTTTCAGCTTGCACTTTGATCTGACTAATCCCGCAGAACCAGTGGCTTCTGATAACCAGCCATTTCTGTCACATGCTATTAGAAAATATTCAACTTTTAACACGTAAAGAGATGTGCCTTGAAACAAGTCAAACAACTGTGGGCTCCTTTTATTAGTAGTCAGTGTTTTAAAGGTGGAGTGGAGACACAAGGGGGTAAGAACATTTTTCCAATCATGGGGCCAGACGTTCCCAAGAGACATTTTCTTTTAGCTTTTTAAAAAAGAACGAGACTTTAAAAATGTATCAACTATGAAAAAATATGGTATGCATTAAAAATTGGATAAAATTCAAGAGCAGAAAATGTATCAACTTAATATATAAGTATGTGTAGCATTACATATACAGACAATTTACTAAATACTAAGCTACAATCCTATGTTAAGAGCAAACAAACATATTTTGCAAAATTCTAGTCAAATCCATTAAAAAAACTAAAAAGGCAATTATTCAGTGTAAGGGGACGCTCATCACAAGTCATAAAGCAAGCATGAACCTTTTTGGGTATATAGGACATACAACCCAAGGTAAAGTGTGTACGGGAAAACATGGGGTGATGCTCCACTTAAAAAGATATCAGTCCCTGCAAAACTTAAGCCCCACATGTGATAGCATCCATAGAAGCTCTACTCCATTGAAGGATAAGTATGAAGCTTTGGAAGCTCCATGGAGGCCCTTAACAAGATCTCTAACCAAGGGGTTGAATGACAAGCTTATTAGTGATATTGACGTCACAACACATGTCTAATTGAATAGAATTGGATACCCTTATACCCATAATATAGCATACGGGTTTATTATTACATATGACCTTACTACTCTACAAGTCGAGGGGTAGGATTGGACATGATCAGTTATCAAAACAACAATCCAGAAGAAAACAAAAAACAGGGAATACGGAGAAAATGCACCTGCATAACTTTCCGGGTTAGGGTCACACTTATGCCTCTTTGGATCATCATGTCTGACAGGACCCCAGCAAAATAGCCAGTCAATGCCATCATACTCCATGGAACGGCACTAAACCATGCTGCTTGTCTAAGATCAACATGATATATCTAAAAGGACAGAAACAGCTATATCACTACAATCATCACAAAAAATATATTGAAGTCTATCAGAGGATGTACTAATGACACCCTTTTGCAACAGTTACTCACAGTTTTGAAGTAAATGGGCATCCATGATAGTATAACAAAGAACCCCTGCATCAAGAACAAAGAATTACCAACTAAGACTGAATAATCCAGAAACTAGGTATAAGATAGGCCAAATACATAGACAGCTCCTTAAAAGTTGTCACAAATTTTCATTTAAGACACTTTTACAAAGCCTGTTACCTATTAGACACCTAACATACAAGAAAATATATTATTAAACACCTCATGCAAATGTGGCACAAGCACTGATTCTCACTAGGAGCTAGGCGCGTGAATCACTGAATTTCTTTTCTTCTGTTTCTTCTTCATAGAGAACCCTGCCATCATCTTTTTCCCCTGTCATGACAGCTCACTAGGCATCTACTGCTATGAACAATATCGGCATAGAGAAAGGTGAACTGTAACTTAGTATTCTCTTTCTTGAAAGAAGAAAAGGAAAGAAACGTCTTCCTTGACTTTTCATCCGGAGAAAATGGAGAAGAACTACTTGATTCTCTCAGCTCTTTAGAAGAACGAAATCAGATTTGAATACCTGTATCTCCATCGAAATGGGACTTTCTCTCTCTTCGACCCTCGTTATCCCCCGACTTCGGGCATGGCCAGCTCCCATAGTGTGACGGGCGGTGTGTACAAGGCCCGGGAACGAATTCTCTCGGTGAACACCCTCAGTCGGCAGCTTTAACCTGCGAAATTCTTCGTCGCTGCGACCACCCACGTAAGACCCACCCACCACGGCCGCACAAGCTCCTCCTCCTTGTCCCCCACCCGACCCTTCCCCCCTCTCGTTTTCACTCTCACCCCCCCCCCCCCTCTTCTCCCCCCAAGGTAATCTGCCAAAGCAGTTCGGCGACACCCACATCCGGCAGCAACTCCAATTGAGGAGACGATTAGGTGGCAGTACAGATGCGTGGAGGAAAGTGTACCACTGAAGCGCGATTCAGTGGGACAGTAGCAGCGTCTTGGCATCTACGTTTACGTTCCAGGTTCTGTCTTTCTTGATTTGTGTTGAAGTTCGGATTTTCTTGCTTGTATCTTAATATCGACTGATTAGTTGCTTCAGCGCCTTTTTTTGATAAAGGTAGGTTAAATTTTATTAACAAAGTACCAAGCTGGTACAGAAATTACAGCAGAAAGAAAAACTCAGACCAATCAACCTTACATGCTTCCCCATAACAACTCTAGGAAATCAAGATACTAATCAATATCCTATAACAAGCCCTCCTTACACCATAATACAGATAAGGATACATTTGTTTTCTACCACAGAAATGTGACTCTTTTTGCTTTCAATGCATCTTCTCTTTCTCTCCAACCATAGATTCCATAAAATCCATAGTGGAATTGTGCTTCAGCGCCTTAATATTGACTCCTGCCTATTGAGCCTTGCCTTTAGATTCTATCATTCTTTTCTTGTTAGTTCTACTTGCCTTTAGATTCTTCCTTGCTTGTGCTTTAGTATTTGATTCTTGCCTTTAGTTCTATCATTCGTGTCTTATTAGTTCTACTTGTCTTTAGATTCTTGCTTGCTTGTGCTTTCGTATTGATTCCTGATTTACCCTTGATTAGTTTATATTTGCTTTAGTGAACGATGGTAGACCATGCTCATGTTCTCGGTCGAAGACGGGGGCGTGGATCGGGGGGGAGTGGGTTAAGGGAGCTTCTAGGTTGAGAGTTGGGTCTTGGAACATAGGGACTTTATCGGGAAGTCCATAGAATTAGTGTAGGTTCTCAAAAAGAGGAGGATTAATATAGCTTATGTCCAGAAAACCAAATGGGTAGGAACTAAGGCGCGGGATGTGGAGGCTCGAGGAATAGGGTAGGCCTTTTAGCTCATAGTGAGTTAAAGGAGAAAGTGATCGAGGTTAGGAGGGTCAATGATAGGATGATGGCGATTAAGTTAGTCGTTGGAGGGTTTACTTTGACCATTACTAGCGCTTACGCACCGCAAGCGGGCTTGGACGAGGAGGACAAGAGTGTTTTTTGGAGGACTTGGATGAGGTTATGAGAGGTATATCGCTTACAGAAAAGCTATTCATAGGAGGAGATTTTAATTGACACATCGGGTCAACTCTGAGGGGTTATGACGAGAAAAATTGGGGGCAATATAATCCTTACGTAAGGGTCATCCTATCCAACTTTCAGGCGATGATTATCATAAGAGATTCCCAACATATCATATGATTCTCGTTCTTGAAAATCCACACTTTTCAAAACCCAGAAAACAGACGGAACTTTAGGATTCCTCCCGGAGGCAAATACTTTTATGCATACCTCTTCTAGTTAATCCACACCATCCTCCCGGTTCGGGGACAAGAACGAAGGAGGAGTCTCACTTTTGGATTTCGCAAGAGCTTTTGGGTTAGTGATAGCCAATTCGAGTTTCCCAAAGAAGGAGCACTTGATAACCTTCCGTAGCACAGTGGCTTAAGACTCGGATGGACAATTTACTCATTAGGAAAGGCGATAAAAGTCTTTGTAAAGAAAGATGGCAAGGTTATCCCAAGTGTGAATCTTATGATCCAATATAAGCTCTTGGCGATGAACTGGGAGATCAGACTTAGAGGAAGAAGAGGGTTGTGGATCACCAGCCAAGGATCAAATAGGGTAGCTCGACTATGGCCAGTGCCCACGAAATGGGAAAGAAGTTGACAGCTATGGGGCTTGGGGGAGAAGTGGGGATACGAACAGTATGTGGGATAAGACTGCAAGTTGCATTAGGGAAATGGTTAGAGAGGTGTTGGGGGTCTCGAGTGGTAGGTTTAGTAGACATCGAGGGGAGTGGTGATGGGATGGAGAAGTCCAAGAGAAGGTGGAGGTAAAGAAAGTGGCATATGTGAAGTTGGTGGAAAGTAAAGACGAGAGGGAAAAGCGGACGAATAAGGAAAAGTTTAAGATGGCAAAGAAGGAGGGAAGGTTAGCGGTTACAGATGCAAAAACGACATCATTTGAACGCATATTGTAGAATTAGAGGACAAAGGCAGAGACAAGAAGTTATTCAGGCTAACCAAAGCGAGAGAGGCGGGCTCGTGAGCTGGACCAAGGTAGTCGTAAGGTCTGCATACATTCTACCTTCCCCGGACCCTACTTGTGGGATTACACTAGGTATGTTGTTCTTGTTGTCCATCGGAAGTAACAAAATAATTTGTTCAAGATTTTCTCCGAGCAGCTTTGAAGGTGAGATGACGCTGAATGGAACAATCCCATCCCCGTTTTCTTAGTCTATACTTTTAGCATCCAATTGCTCATATTGTTAGTCAAAAAAATTCAAGTTGATGAATACACTTCTTACAAGAACTGGCAAAAAAGAAATACATAACCCAAATTGACAACCCCCAATAGCCCGAAAGGTGTGCTGGGGAAGGGGGTTCTGGCGCATAGTGGAAGCTCCAGCGGTGGTGACGGTATTAGTGCTGGAGTTGTTCATTCAAGGCAAAAATTGTCTTCTGTAAAGCAAGATGACAGAAGGAAAGGTTATGCGAAGATGTTTTCTCTTTTCACCTTTTTGTGCTGACATGTATCTTTTTTCTTTTGTTTTTTGCTGATATGCAATCTTTTTATTGGTGTGATTTTCCATGTAAAAAGAGTCCTAAGAGAGTGAGATTCACACATCTTGTGTCGGCTTGGAGCTGTTAAATATGTGTTCAATAGGTACATTTTTTTACATACGTTAAAATGTCTAATAGGTACCAACTTAAATTGAGGTATCTAAATGAAAGTTCGTGGCAACTTTAGGGGATTGTCTATGTATTTTGCCTATAAGATATTAAAAGTACATACATTTCCACATAGATTTGAATGTAAGGTAATAGAAACATTGATAAGCAAAGAGACACTTGCTGCACAGTTAAGTTTAGCAAACCAGAAGACTTTGACAGGTATTTAGAAACAGCAGTGCAATAAATATGTATTGTACTAAGAGACAGTAAGTTCCTTCAGCATGTTATTAAACTCAATAACCTTCAGGATACCCATAATTTGCAATTTTTAAACCTAATATGATGGTGCTTTACAGATTCTTGATCCACTAAGATATGGACTTCTGGAAAAGACACTGTAGATTAGCACCTCTATAAAGTTAAGCAAGCTAGCACATAAGTAGGCGATGGTGCATTGTTATCATGCGAATTGTACTATTAGAAATAGATATGCGTACCCAGCTATGCATGGCATTTGCAACAATTATAGACCATGTCGGTAGTTTGGAGAGTAAACACCTGAAAGGAGGGATCCTTCTGCTTGTTTTTGATTTACCCTCAACTACCGTGTGTATCTGCCCCTTGTTCTGTATATACCTCAACTCATGAATGGATATTTGCCGACTACGTTCTGGAGTACTAGAGGTAGCAGAAACCCACACCAAAACCCATAGGAATCCGGACAAGCCAAATATCACAAATGGTCCAAATAGGCCACCTTGTGACATAAGTATAGGAGAAAGGGTAAGTCCAATAGCACTTCCAAGCTGAAAACCAGCCATGGCAAGTCCGACAGCCCTTGAGCGCTCAGTAGGAGGAAACCATCTACAAGGAGAAGCACCAAGGAATTTTAAAGCTACATGTTAAATTAAATATTCCAGTTGTACAGACTACTACTGAATAGTATATCATAGAGACCACGTTATAAACTCAAAAGGTTCTTAACTTCAATACCTTGCAATCATATTATTCATGCAAGGAAGAGCTACCCCTTCTGCAATGCCTAGCAGCATCCTCGTGGCAAGTAATGCCCATAACGATGCTTCTGCTGCCCAAGGAGTTAGAAGTGTTGCCATGGACCACAAAGCCACACCCCATGCCATGACTAACTTACCTCCGTAGTAATCCACCAGAGTCCCCCCGGCTATTGGCGAGATCAGGTATCCCCAGAGAAATGATGACTGCCATTAGTAACTATTTATCAATCAAAACATTGAATATCAAATGGAAGGTCATAATAGAAATGAAACACGATTTGTTAGTCGATTTCTTTTGTTATAAGTTACAGATTTTGTTCGTATAATATTATAGCTTCTATAGTAACACATGAATTCAGAAATTGGTCAGTACCTTGAAAATCTAGTTCTTTGGCTCAATTCAAGAAATGCATATTTATCATGAAAATGATTTACCATAAAAGACTCCAACAACCAAATTCAAACCGCGTTTAGGTGTCCAACATGAGGTTTTTGGAAGAAAAAATAGTTTAGTTTTCAAATTTTCACATCAGAAAATAAGAGCACCGAAAGAATATTAATTTTGAGCAACTGTTCAATATAAATGAATTCGATTGCCTGGGATTTATTGCCACTTTTCTACCTAAAAGTCTATGAAAAGTTTTTTCCGCATTTATAATATGTTGAAAGTGTTCAATATAAAGTGAATTCAATAGTTTGGGATGTCTTCCCGCTTTCCTGCCTAAAAGTCTATGAAACGTTTTTGGCATTTACAACATGTTGGTTGCCTAATGTGAAGTGCCGCTGCATGGGAGACATTGGACCATGTGAAGGGAAAAGAAGGACAACCCGGTCCATAAAGCATCTCGCATTTAGCAGGGTACGGAGAAGGGTCGCTCCCCAAAGGGTGTGATGTAGACAGCCTACCCTAATGCAAGCATTAGTGGCTGCTTCTATTGGACCATGCGAAAGAAATTGAGAAATTTCGCCCCCACACCCTCCACAGATTTTATACGGTGTGGTAGCCCGTGGGGAAGGTGGTCGTTTGAATTTGATTTATGAAGTATTTGCTTTCATAGACTGTTAAAACAGATCATGTGCTAGAATATCAGATTTGCATCCTTAGATTTTGTCGCATTTAATTTCTCCTCCCACTCACACCCCCACCCCACCCAGAAGGAAAGAAAGAAAAGAAAGTGGACAGAGAATATAAAATGTTAGACCAAAATCGAATACGATGATTATGAAAAAGCTAGACCATAACAGAGGATATTACCTTTTTCCCTTTTAGAAAATTAACTTTGGATCTAAAATTAATGAAACCAGACTATATAAGACACGCATTTTCCACACCTTGACAATACTTTTATACGAGATCCGACTTGAATTCTAACTAGGTAGACGCCTAGTATTCGACGTAAAAAATTGACTTTATGAATCAAGCCAACTTTTCTTACACCAGATCCACCATAGCAACATACTTGATATCATTAAAAACGTCGAAGAGTAAAACAATGACCCACTTCACATGATGAATTTTTATTTTAAGCTTGGAGTTTGACTTGCACTGTTGATGAAAAACAAAGAAAGTCAGCTCTGACACTAGCCAATGTAGACAGAATATCCTAGTTGACTTTTTTCTATCTTCCTTTCAGAATGCCTCTTCAACTTCGTCAATGAACTTGTGGACTTCGTTTTCCAAGCCAAGATTTGAGCTTGGCTAGTTTATATACTCTAACTTGTCCGCACTTGGCGAGGTCATAAAAGAAAAAGGTGAATTTATGATATGATCTTGTAGTAAGTTTGATCTAAGAGATACTCCCTCATTCACTTTTACTAGTCCACTATACTAAAAATAGATTTTCACTTTTACTTGTCACTTTCAGCATATCAAGAGAAGACAATTTCTTTTTTTCTGTTTTACCCATAGTATTAATTACTCATTTCACATTATTTTTTCAAGTTCATTAAAACTATGCATTAATTAATATGGTATCATGATAAATTATGCACTTTATTTATTATTTGTTAAGGGGTGTGCCAATAGTGGACAAGTAAAAGTGATCGGAGGGAGTAAAATTCTTTTACCTACATTCGTACAAATATGTATATTTACTCTTATTAACTCCACAACTCTCCGTGTCACCAATTTCCAAATTTATTTACATCAGAATGTAAGTAATTCAATAATTGCGCAAACAATTAATTAGATGCTTATGTTTTATGGAAAAGAAGACGTTGGGAAAGGAAAGGAGAGTACCTGAACAACGCCAGCAAAAGACTGACGCCAACCATGAGAAAGGGATAGGGGAACTATAGCGACAGACATGACAACTCGATCGGCGTTACATAAAGCCAAAGACAAGGCTAACATCGCCACCACTTTCACTCTCTCCGAAGTGATGAACTCCACAAAGCTCTCTTCTCTCTGTATGCTTCCGCTACCATCTGAAGAAGCTCCTATTCGCCAAAATCCATTACTCTGAACGGGAACTCTATACGAAAACTCGGTTCTGTTAGCAGTAAACGATTTGAAACACTTCTGATTGGACGAGAATTCGCAATTTGAAGGCAACTTCACGTTGAATGCTAATTGTCTACCAAAGTAATTAGGTTTCCTGAAGGTTGAACTAGGGCTCAGATATTGGAGAGCCGCCGGAGAAGAATTCATCTTCAGATAATTATTCCTACCCTCTGCTGTTGGAGCCCAGCTTTGCCATTGAATTACGGATGATACATCCTTCAAGGAATTTAACACAAGGGTTCATCCGGAATTTCAAACGGCGGCTGCTTTTAAACTTGAATGAATAGACGTCATTTCAGAAGCTGCAAACGTGAAAACGCCGCTACGGAGTCCGTCGCTGTACGTTTGTTCGTATGGATAAAGTTGAGCTCCACGGATTAGATAATTATTTCTCCCGACTAGTACTACTCCACTAATGATAACGATGAATATAACGCCAATACATTAAAAAAATTAAAAAAGATCTATCAATTGTAAAATTAAAATACTAAAATATTGAATAATGACAAAATATTGATAAACTTTTATAGTACCATTTAAGAACTAAAATACTTCCTTAAAAAGTTAATTAATATTAAAATATTATAATATTTAAAATTTTACTACTATATAGGACTTTTAATTCAACTAAAATGGTAAGAACTTTCTCCTAAGTAATTTTCAAACATAAAAGTCGTTAACTTCAACTAAGTCTTAACCAGTAGAAACCAAATTCTCTAAAAAAATTAGAGCCTAAACCCTAGTCCTACGCCGGCCACCTAAGGCTAGTCCGGTCGGTGGACAGACTCTGCCAAGTTGTTCCGCCAGCAATCAACCGTACACAATTGTCAAATACATTGAATTATGTTAACATATTGAAACCACCCACGAAAACAGTAATCCAATTGGTGCCCCAAACCATTCGTGTATCTACATGGAGTTAAACGTTTGTTCATTCAAGAAAATCTACAATATGCAGTTTTGGGTGAGTTTCTTATGACATAATTGATATACGGGGATTGAGGAAAGTACTACCAAATCAATGAGAGATTAAAGATTCATGTACAATTGGTTTAATTGAAAATAGAAATATTCTAATTCGATTATTTGTACTAGAAGACTATGTCAATATGGTATCCTTGTTTGCATACTACTTGAAGGTTCAGGATATTGTTATATGAGACCTTTGATATGGGATCCTTGGTTTAAGTTTGAGGAGGAAACTTCAATAGTAATGGCATGGGTCAGCTTTCCAGATCTGCCTCCAAGCTTCTTTGCAAGGGAGGTTGTGTTTTCGATGGCTTCTGCTTTAGAGAGACCTTTAGCAGTCGAATGGCAACTGCAGACAGGACAAGACCTAGATGTGGTTAAAAATAGCAGTGGATTTTGTTAGCAAGTCATCCTCGAAGAATCCATATAGCAAAAGAAGATGAGGATACTGCAAAGTTAACCCCCTATTTGGATGGTTGTTTATCGTGGTTCATTATTGTATTGTTTTCTAAGAAACCATATTTATTTTCATTATTCTTAAAATTATGTTGTATTGTATTATAAATTCATTGTAATCTCAAGGTTATATGACAATGAAAAAGCTCAAATTTTCAAATCACAACAAATGATACAATATATCCAAACATTGTATTCATTAATACAATATAATAGCATACTATATTGTACAATATTGTACATTATGAAACCATGGGTAACAACCATCCAAACAATACGTAAATCAAAGTGGACCAAGATAAAGTATGATTACCTCCCAAAATACTATAAACATTGCAAATTGTAAGGGCATGGGGAGATAGAATGTAGGGCTCTATAAGTGCAACGCACGCGCGGAGAAACTAGTTATATTAAAAGTGGAAGCCCTTAAACTAAAGTTAAATTACTAAAATACTTTTTTAAATAATCTAACTATCCCACTTTACAAAATTAAAAAAAAGAGAAAATACATATTTTCACCCCTAAACTTATCTCCAAAACTCATTATATCAATTTAATTTTTTGGATTTTTTTTACACCTCTAAACAACTTTCAAATGAATTTTATTCAACCCGTCCTTGCCCAAACCGAGTCAAAGTTGGATGTTGTCGAGTCACTGGCTTTCTAATTGGGCCACGTCATTTAATTTTTTCTTTTACAATTTTCTTCAAAACTAAGAAAACAATTATAATATGAACAAAGCCGACCCAAAATTAAAATCCCATCTGTTTCTAAATTTATTTGATCTATTTCTCTTCTTTTAGGATATTTAGGATTGCTTTCGAAATTACTCCTTAATTTCCTTTGATTAATCCTTCAACCAGGAGCTTGCACCGTCTTCCCATTTCATCCGCAACACCAACTGAACAACAAAAACAACACAAATCCAATTGAAATGATACAGGGTAATAGGGCTTTTTGCATCCAATTTTTTGCAGTGGATATCAATGGAACCGGAGGAATTCAAGTAACTCAAACGACGTCCTCACAAATTTCTCTACAAATGGCGTTTTTTTTTTTTTTTTACAATTTCCTTTGCATTTTCACCACATTTTCCACCTCCTTCAATTTCTCCATTGCAGCTTTTTCTATGCTCTCTTTCAGATCTAATACCACATGGTAAGGTAAGATTATGTAAAGTCTTCGATCTTTCAGGTCCCGTCGCAATATGAACACCTCAATATCAGTCTAATACGATTTAAATTGATACACCCACACGCCGCTTGCAACACAGAAGAAAATCAATAGCCAAAAGAAAAATATAGTGAAAATCATTTATCCTATTGTTGATGATCTGAAAAATTGTGAAGCATTATAAATTGACTGGAAAAAGGTTGTGGAGTGGAGGAGTTGGAGGAGGACGTTTTGGAGGTGGTGAAAGGGAGGGGAAGAGGAAGAGGGAAAAAAAGAAAGAATTTTAAAAAGGAAATGTTTAATATTAAGTGTATTAATTATATAATGACTAATTATACTATTGCATAGAAATAAGTTAGTCAATTTTAAGTATTATTTTTCTTTCATGCGTTTTTTAAAAAGTGTATACACTCTTTTTGCCAAGTCACCTCTATGGGGTATATAAATTACACTTTAAACGATATTAAGAGAGTAAAAATATCTATAAAGTTAAATTGCTAAATTGAATTTTAGAGACAAGTTTAAGGGTGAAAAGATGTATTTTCTTTTAAAAAAATGTTTGATTCAATAAATAACTCAAGCCTACAGTCACAACTATTATGTTTTCCAAATAATAGTCTCACAAGTACATCTTCCACCAAATATTGACGAACTTGATCACGCCAAACTCTAGTCCTAAAAAGGATAAACTATCGCTGCAAATATAATTCGGTCTAAGACCGGAGTCGAATCTCACAGAGAACTGACGTTAGCTATAAATGTTCAATATTACTAAGAAAATAGTTCGAACAATATTATGGATTATAAAGATTAATATTTTTATTTCTAACTAATTAACTAAAAATAATAAAACAGTAAAAATTATCAACTAAAGAGGATGAAGTTGGAAACAAAATTAAAGAGGTCTAGGGTTAAGATTTCACCAATTATCGGAATCATTTTCGCTACGTTATCCATAATTTCGCTGATTTATTCTATATGGATCATGATCACTCAACTTATCGTAATTCTCTCTTGAGCAATCACAATAATTTACTAGATGTATTCTCTCGAACTACTCTAGCTAGCAATTTTTCACCGCTCACTATGACCATGTCAAAGCTTCGTTATCTCTAATCCCATTTTTAAACCCCCAATATTGATCTCTCATGTACCTAAGGAGTGACATTTTTCAACAACTACCTAAATATGCATTCTCTCTCGAGCAACACATAATAAATAGGAACAACTAATTGATGACCATTCAATCAACTGAAATAAGCATGTAGTTGAACAAGTAGAAAATCCAAGGCTCAATTATATAGAAACGTAACAAGAATCTATCCTACAAAAGGTTCCATCAAAGCCCTAGAAAGGAAATCTAGCTACTCATATTATTATTTAAGAACATAATAGGAACAAGTAAAAGAATGGAAGAAAGCGAAACTCTATGGAGAATTTCCGTTGCTTCCGCTACTAGCATGTTCTTGCCTCCCAAGTCGCCTCCAAAATATGGCCCTCCCCCTCAAAATACGTATTTTTAGGGTTTAAATATAACCTAGTATGTGTAGGAGGTCTCCCTTGCCAAGCCAAATTTGAAATATAAAAACTGGTCGGGCTCGTCTTGACGAGGATATTGACGAGCCCTCTCAAGCATGTTTTTGGTCTGGCTCGTCTTGACGAGGATATTGACAAGTCCTCTCAGACATGTTTTTAGCCTGACCCATCAACTTCCTTGCCTTTTCCTTCACTTTGTTATTTTGTGCAAGTGATTAAACTTCTTGGCTCTTCAAGATACTCACATGGCGAACTCGGTCATTCTCCGATCTTTATTTTATCATCTAAACTTGCATCAAATAAGCTTTTTCCAATCGCTTTCGTCCAACAATCTTCCTACACAGAAAATCATGAAATAAGCTCAAAGCAATATAATTTATACTCAAACGAAGATAAAAGTACTAAGAAGTGAGAAAAAATAATGACTAAATATATGCATTTTTGGCCGAACATCACCACCCCACACTTAGACTCTTGCTCGTCCTCGAGAAAGCCATAAACGAATCTCCAAAATCAAGTTCAGAAGCATCACCACTAGGTTGATATCAACAATTAGGCCATATAGCAACTCAAATTATTAAATATACACTTTGATCATCATGCAAGATATACAAGTCCCACAATCAAACAACAAACCTCTAGCCTCCTAACCTCAGAGACTGACTCTGACTCATAAAATTTAAGCTCGCTCACCTATTTTGTCAAATAAAGCTAATAACATCACTTATCTATCATGAAACAAGTGCCCTTACAAAATAAATAGTCCACACACTCAAATCAATGGATGAATATAATTTAAGGACTAGCATCAAAGAACAACTCTCGCACTCCCAAAAGAATTAACATGTATGCACAAAGAACCATAGGTTTGTCCATTATGTACATCTCCACTAATTATGCGTGCTCGAACAGAATCAAATAGGACTTTAACGGATTGTAATGTTGGATAGGGGACGGGTAGGGTAACTATATAATAGTGACTTACACTTCCCTAAACACTTTGTACTTTTAGACTTCATCACCCAATAGTCTATTCTCTTAACTTTATTTTTCAGCTCTATCTTCATCTATTATTTTCACAAGTATTTTCCTCATATCAAGAACGTTTCAATCATTTTTTCTCAAACAATTTTTTTTCTTTTTTTTTCATGTTACATTCTTTCTAAGAGGGTCTTTTTATCACCTTGCAGCTATCATTGGTCACCTTTTACACTCAAACATCCCTTTCTTCACATTTATCAATTTCATCACAATCTAAGCTACCGTGCTCAAGAAAGCAGGGTACGAAAACTAGGGATTCAAATAAATGGATCAAGGCAAAATACGACTAACAAATGAAAGGCTACAAGCTCAAAGGGCTAACTAGTGGTACATTATCTGAAAGGCTAAAATTCACAAGACATATAAAAAAGCCTATTATCATCTTCTTAACAGAACAACACTTTTTATTTTACTTCAATAATATACAGAGCAAGTTCTAGACTACGACGCATGACATGGAATATGCAAGAAATCCTCACCACACATGGCACAAGTATCAATCAATATGGATCAATTCTACTCTAAGACAGATAGATCATCATGAACTACAAAATAAGAATAAGTTATATTTAGAGTCACTACCCTGAGCCAAGGTGTTAGAAAGTTTGTTATTTTATATTTAACACACAAGCACTCACATAAAGTTTGTTATTTTATATTAACACACAAGCACTCCCAACAAGCACCTGATTTAACGTCGCGACATGACTTGAACCACTTTTTACCTTCACTTCGAACTTATGAATTGTACCCCAGTTTTGATTATGCTTTATGATCATGTTTTTGGGGCGGTACAAATTGGTGCATGCCAAAATTGGATAATTCTTTATGCACTTTTTGCTTTCATTTGAGGACCGCCTCATTGCCGAGACGACCTTGAAAATAGCAAAATATATGGCTTATCTACCTCATCCTTCAGTTTCTGCATCGACTCGTATGGTTTAACTGTCATATCTCCTTCTGAAAACAATGTCGAAAAGTATCTGGAGTGAGGATTAATGCGCTCAAATTGAAAATTCAACTTATTATCGACCTCATCTTCTTGACATAACCTAGAGTCGATTAAAATTGCATCTGTAAGATCCTTGGTTGACTCTAGTACCACTTCTTCAATATCGACATCATCAATTTCTATTTGGTTAGATTGTTGGTGTTCTACTTTGAACTCTTCTTGGCTACATTCCACAATATTAGCCTATTGAGTTGTAAAAACTTCAATTAGTTGACTCAATTGAGCCTCCAACTTGTGAATAGTAATCTCTTGCCTTTGTATATGTAGTTGTTTCTCAACATCTTTTTCCACAAGGAACTTTAACATATCCTTGATCACCTTCATATCAGCATCCCTCGATTCTTTATTCCTATTGACTTTACAAGAAAAAGTACAACCATCATAACAAGGGGTTGGGGGAGGGTACAAAATATAAGCACAACCATGAAAGTGATCATCTTGACCACCACACATATCACACATATTCCGCACATAAGATTGAGTTGGTGCACATAACTCACTTCCGGAAATATTTTGATAATTATTCCATAGGTGATTTCCTCTGGAATATGCATAAGGATGATCAAAAATAGAATTACCAACCCCTGAACTCCCATAATTCCAAGATGTCATGTTTCTCAGATTAACAACTAAAATAAGAAAAATAAAAAACAAAAATAAAATTGTTCAAACTTAAAACCTAGCAATATTTACAACTATAACTAAACCATTAATTCCCCAGCAACAACGCCAAAATTTGGTTACGCCCAATTCTAGTCTTAAAAAGGATAAGTGGTAGATGCAAATATAATCTGGTCTAAAAGTCCGGAATCAAATCCCACAGAGAACTGACTTTAGCTATAATTGTTCAGTATTACTAAGAAAATAAGTTCGAACAATATTCTGGATTATAAATATTTAGATTTTTATTTCTAACTAATTAACTAAAAAATAATAAAATAGTAAAAATTATCAACTATAGAAGATGAAGTTGGAAACAATATTAAGGAGGTCGAGGGTTATTATTTCTCTAGTTATCAGAATCTTTCTCGCTACGTTATTTATAATTTCATCGATTTATTCTCTACGGATCGTGAGCACTCAACTTATAGTAATTCTCTCTCGAGCAATCATAATAATTTACTAGACGTATTCTCTCAAACTACTCTAGCTAACAATTTCTCACCACTCATTATGACCATGTCAAAGCTTCGTTATCTCTAATCTCACTTTTAACCCGCCGTATTGATCTCTCATATACCTAGAGAGTGACGTTATTCAACAACCACCTAAATATGCATTCTCTCTCGAGCAACACATAATAAATAGGAACAACTAATCGATGGCCATTCAATCAATTGAATAAGCATGTAGTTGAACAAGTAGAAAATCCAACAGCTCAATTATATAGAAACGTAACAAGAATTTATCCTACAAAAGGTTCTATCAAAGCCCTAGAAAATAAATCTAGCTACTCATAATATTATTTAAGAACATAATATGAACAAGTAAAAGAATTGAAGAAAGTGAAACTCTATGGCAAATTTCAGTTGCTTCTGCTACTAGCGTGTTCTTACCTTCCAAGTCGCCTCCAAAATATGCCCCCCCCCTCAAAAGATGTCTTTTTAGGGTTTAAATATAACCTAGTGTGTGTAAGAGGTCTCCCTAGCCAAGTCAAATTCAAAATATAAAAACTAGTTGGCCTCGTCTTGACGAGGATGTTAACGAGCCCTCTCAGGCATGTTTTTGGTCTGGCTCATCTATGGACTCATCTTGACGAGGATGTTGACGAGCCCTCTCAGATATATTTTAAGCCTGGATCGTCAACTTCTTTGCCTTTTTCTTTGCTTTGCTATTTTGTGTAGGTGATTAAACTTCTTCGCTCGTCCAGCTACTTTCAAGGCGAGCTCGGTCATTCTTCGATTTTTATTTTCTTTTCTAAACTTGTATCAAATAAGCACTTTTTCAATTGCTTTCGTCCAAGAATCTTCCTACATAGACAAAACACGTAATAAGCTCAAATCAATATAATTTATACTTAAACGACGATAAGAGTACTAATAAGTGACGCAAAATAATGACTAAATATATGCATTTTTGGCCGAACATCACCATCCCACACTTAGACTCTTGCTCGTCCTCGATCAAGCCCTAAACTAATCTCTAAAATTAAGTTCAGGAGCATTACCACTTTGGTTGATACCAATAATTAGGCCATATAGCAATTCAAATTATCAAATATACACTTCTTGATCAGCATGCAAGATATACAAGTCACACAATCAAACAACTCTAACCTCCTATCCTCAAAGACAGACTCTTACTCATCAAATTCAATCTCGCTCACCTATTCTGTCAAATGAAGCTAATAACATCACCTATCTATCATGAAACAAGTGTCCTCGCAAAATAAATAGTCCACACACTCAAATCAATGATTGAATATAATTAAAGGACTAGCATCAAAGAACAACTCTTGCACTCCCAAAAGAATTCACATGTATGCACAAAGAACCATAGGCTTACTCATTGTATATATCTCCACTAGTTACGCGTGCTCGAATAGAATCAAATAGGACTTTAACCAGTTGTAATGTTGGCTAGGGGATGGGTAGGACAACTATATAATTGTAATGACATGTCTGGTCGATTTTAGCTAAAAAAAACCCTTATTTGCTTATCTGACCCTTCACGTATACTCTATTTGGGATTTTTATGCACATAAATGAGTGGCACATATCCCGAGGTCCGTTTATATGAGTTTCAAATGAAAAACCCAAAATAAGAAACTTAGAGTTGGTTAGTTTGATTCAAAGTTGGCTTTTGGCTAGATTCGTTCATTTTCAAGTTTCGTCGCTTCCGATAAATTTGGAAGGTCATTTATGACTTAGTCGAGTCATTGATTTGTTTCTCGAGGTAATTAGATGTATTTTGTGGCCTTATTTGTAAAGTTTGGATATTTAGTTTTCTCGGATAATTCTTTAGAAAAGTATACCTTAGTTCAAATAAATGTGGAATTCAAGGATACGAGCTAGTTCGTAGCAATATTTACCTTAGATGAGCGTGTTTGGTTTGTGTCTGGGGGGTCTCGGGGGTTTGATGGAAGTTTGGACTTGTAACACCTCATACCTCTATACTAACCCATGTTTATGATTCAGGGAATTAGGAAATCAAAATGGGGAGTTTAAAGTTGAAAACCATTCCAGTTCTGCAGATCAGATTTTACGCCAGGATTGACGGATCGTAAAATATTTACGGACCATCAAAATGAACCGTCGATTTCATTTTTAAATGGACGAAACCCAATATCTTTTTACAGACCGTATAATAATTTACGGCCCGTCCTTTTCAATCGTCAACATAGACTTGTGATTGATACTCATGAGTCTCAGTCTAGAATACTCAGTATACATGTAAACTAGTTAAAGCTCCAGTACTCATAATCAGTTCATGAATACATGTCTTATCGAATCGTTTCTCAGTATGTCAGTATTGTATTAAACAACAAATATATATATTTGTTGTTTAATGTTGATCACCTGTATTTTGGGCCCAAGACCACAGTTTATGTATATGTATACTTGGGCCCGAAGCCACAAATTTGTGCACATATATTAGGCCTAACTAGAGCTGGTCAGTGGGCCGGGGTTGGGACTGGCGGGCCGGGTTTGGTGGGGTCGGGTCGCGGTGGGACGGGTGAAGGGGGCGGGATCGGGGCTGGCGGGTAAGGCGGGATTGGGTTTGGCGGGATTTACCGAAGTCCCATCCCGATCCCGATCCCGTCGGAATCAGGTCGGGGCGGGGTCAGGTTGGTTGCAAGATCGGGATCCTGGCGGTTTTTCTATTTTTTTAATAACATATGTATAAAAAACTCAATAATTAAACAAGACAAGATAGTGTAATAAAAACATCTCAAGGCTGTTTTTGTGCCTCTTATATTATTTAATAGACATATGATTTTTTTGTAATACAAATACAATTGTCAAAATTGCAACTTTGTGGTGTTGTCCAAAAGTTGCAAATTACATAATAAAATTGCAATTAAAAAAAATTACATTCTGAAAAAAACTTGTTCTAGTTTCTTGATAACTTCATGTGGTTATTCGGTTGGAATTGGTATTTGTTGGTCAAATTGATCCACGTCGCTTCCACCACCTTCGGATAAGATTTCGTTGTAGTTTTCATCTTCTTCTTCGTTGATCTTCGGTTGACCGCACCTTCTCCGCTCCGCTCGTATCCAATCTCTGAATAATACTACAATCTCAAAGCTGTCTCCGACTAATGAGTGTCTGTGGTCTCCTATTTGATGTCTGCCTGCAGAAAAAGCGCTTTCAGACGCAGTTGATGACGCTTGAATGTTCAAAACATCTCGGGCCATCATTGAAAGTGTCGGAAAGGTCTTTACGTCCTTCTTCATTGAGAACTGCTTGGTACGGTACAGAACCCTGCAAAACAAAAATATCAAACTTGCTAATTTGGTTAGTAGCGGTACGGCCGCACATTCTATTTCTGAGGCATTCAATACTAGCCGCAGAAACAACATGTCTTTTGTGAGGTTGTGTTGAAGAAGAAGAAGAAGAAGAAGATGGTATGGAAGCCGGTAGGTTACTAGCACTTTTTTGTTGGTAAAACCTATATTTTTTTTTGCATTGGTCTTCTACGCTAGACAACACTTCTTCTTTAGTTTGTTCAATAGGTGGTGGGTGATTTGGATTTTTGGGACTTGGAGGTGGTAGTACTTCTATACAATCGTAAATAGTTTCAATAAGTGATTTAGTATCGTCTATTTTAATAGTCGGATTTAATACAACACCAATAATATAAATAGTGGGAATAGGAATAATTTTTTTTTATTTTGATAAACATTTTTTTAATAGCTGCCATATAAGTTGGTTTTTTCATATATTCACTAAGTAATAAAAATATTAGAGCTATATAAAACAACATAGTTGAAATAGTAGGATAGTATATACCGGAAAATTCTTTTGTTGCTTGAAAAAAATTCTCTAAAAATACAATAAGTTCGGAAATTTTTACCCAATCACTATCTAAAACCATATCAGCTGGATTTTGATTATGAGAGTTAAAAAATAAAGTTATAGGTTTTCTATAGTCATAAGCAACAAGTAGTTGCTCGTATAAAGAATTCCACCTAGTGGATACTTCTTCTGGAATTTTTCTATAAGGTAGTTGGCAATCGTGACAAGTTTTTTTATATTCTTTTCTTCATTGTATTCTATTATTTTTAAAAATAAAGTTTATAGCAAATTGTATTTTACTAAGAATGTCTTCAAAAAGTGATAGGCCATCCTTTACAATTAAATTATAGATATGGCACGCGCATTTTATATGAAAATGATCTAAAAAAGATAGAGTTAAACTATTTTTTAAAATTGTAATAGCGTAATTGTTAGAAGAAGCGTTATCTAATGTAATAGTCATAATTTTATCAGTTATTCCGTAATAATCGCACACTTGATAAATATTTTCTGCAATAAAAGTACCAGTGTGCCTATTATCTATATATCTATACGCTAAGATACGTTTTTGCATAGACCATTTATAATCTATCCAATGACAAGTTACCGTTAAATAATCATGGTCGTTAGTACTACGGCCTATATCAGAAGTGATAGCCACTTTTCCATTAAAATGATATAATGAATAACGTAAATACTGTTGATATTCATGTGCAAATTTAAATACATCTCTCTTAATAGTTGATCTAGGAAAACCGTTAAAAGCAGGATTATACAAATCTCTAATGTAATGAATAAAATCGAGAGATGAAGGAAATGAAAAAGGCAAACCCTCCACAGCAACTAATTTTGTTATTGCTTCCCTATCTCTATGTTTATTGTATGTAGGGCCAACAATTCCCCCCGTCATAGGGTTAACTTGACCCTGTACTTGGTCCGGGACAGTATCAGTATGTGAACCTTGTCCCGATGGAGCGGGCATTTGCGCACCCGGTTTTCAAGCCTCGTATTGGGCATACCTAGCTGGATGAGCCCTTACTACGTGTCTCATTAACCGTGACCTTTTCCAGTTTTAAATTTTAAAACATCTTAACAAATTTTACATCTAGCTACTTGATTCTATACGTCCCTATCAAAAAATATCCATGCATCTGATTTCAATGGTCGTTTTGCTGGACCTCATCTCATACTAGGGGGAATAGGAGGCATTTCAGTTGAAGGTGCACTAGTGGGTGTGTTGTCATCAACATTAGTGGGTGTATCATCTAGATTATCGTCTAAATTAAAGTCTTCTTAAGTTCCATAAAATAGCTCATCGTCTAAATCTAATGGTATTGTAGGAAAATGTTTAGTATTAACAAAATCATCCTGTGTAGGAATATGATGACTAGAAGAAGTACCCTTGTCCTTGTTGCCCCTACTAGAAGAAGCCTGACCCCTACCCGTAAGCATACGTTTAAATCCTTCCATTATAAATTTATAATTATACTAATAAATAATTAAAGTAAATGAAATTAAGTGCTCTAAATAAAATAAACAGACAATAATAATTTAATGAAGGAACGAATGTACCAAACGCCGACGTAACGTCGACGTGTAATCGAGAGATTGAAAATTGAAACTCTGCTCGATGAAAGATCCTCAATCTAGTTGCCAACTTCACTCCCAATTCCCAAATGAATAAATAAAATTGAATATTTAGTAGACAATGTAGACTTGTAGAGAGATAGATTGAGAGATTGTAGGAAGATTTGTGAGAAAGATGAAGAGAAAATGAGGTATTTATAGTTGAAAAAAGTGGGTTAAAGTGTAAATATAATAACTTATGGGTTTTAAAAAAATATTAAGCGGGTAGAGAGGGTAGGGGGAGGCCAAAAATGGTCGTTGCACAATGACCAAAATGTAAAATAGTCGTTGGTGCAACAGTTATTTTTGCAAAAAAAGGGTTTCGGGCGGGATCAGGATCGGGTCGGGACAGGCGGGACTGGGGCTGGCCGGGACGGGTCGGGACGAGACATGGTCCCATCCCGGTACGAGTCCCGATATCAAATTTTTTTTAACTACTCGGGTTTGGGGCGGGACCGGGCTGACCCGACCCACTGGCCAGCCCTAGGCCTAACTCCACCGTTATTTATTATTTCACTTAAACAATTGATTTTTCATATCAGTACAGGAAGTATTCATAATTCTTGCTTCCTTATTCAGTTATCAATTACAATTTTCAGATTTAGTACAACATTGTTTATTGATTTGAGTTGCCCTTTCTCGAGCACCACACAACTATTTATTCTTTCAATTGATTTACATATAATACAATTCAAATGTACTAACATCCCTTTGCATGGGGCTTGCACTTCACGGTGCAGGTGCCAAGTTTCTAGACCACAGATATGCTCAGTAGGATTGCTTCAGTATCAGCTGCTTGGTGAGCCTCATATCATTTGGGGTGTTAGTCTATTATTTCATTATTATGTTTTCAGATAGAGGTATGGCAGGACCTTATCCTGGTAGACAGTTTTCAATTAGACTCATATTAGGGGGTTTTATAGGCTAGACTAGTTATCATGTTATGTCAGTTTTTCAGTTGTTGAGACTTATTATATTTTCAGACTATTTTCGCAATATACTTTTAGATTACTAATTCAGGAGTTGGATTACTTGTTTCATATTATTGTTATAGTATGTTTTGATACCCATGTTGATTCAGCAGCCATGTGGTTCACTCGGTCACATGCAGCTAAGCACCGAGTGTCGTGTTTTGTCCAGACCAAGGTTTGGGGCATGACAAAGCTTGGTTTCAGAGCATATGTTCAAGTGTATTAGGGAGTCTATGAAATCGTGTCTAGTGGGCTCACTTTTATGTGTGTGTAGGCCATACACATGTAAAAAGTTGACCACCAAGACATCTAGGATTGTCTCACTTTTGTCATACTCTAGATCATGTAGTTAGACATGTACCTTCAGAACATCCTTCTAACTCGTTCATATTATGTATTTCAGAAAATGTCTGCAAAATAAAAGACAACTACAAGCAAGAGTGTTCCTGCTAATGTTGCTCGTGAGGAAGATGTTCAGGTTTAGGGAGCTAATTCGGGTACAACACCCCCACCCGATGCTATAGGGCCTGTAAAGATCCCAGTTCTTCTGACTCTAATGTTAAGGGAGCTATTCAGCTGCTCACCCAACTTGTGGCTGCTCAAGCCCAACGTCAGGGAACTAATAGAGAGTCATCCAGTTCCACGACTCATGAATTTTTATGTATGGACCCTCCAGTGTTCACAGGGTCTTGTAAAAAGGAAGATCCACAGAATTTTACTAATGGACAGCAGAAAATCTTTCGTGTTACGCATGTTACCGAGATAGAGGCAACAGAGTTGGGAGCTTATCAGTTGCAGGATGTTGCCAATATCTTTATGAGTCATGGGAGCAGTCCCGTGGGGAAGATGCACCTTCAACAACTTGGGATGTGTTTGCTGATGTTTTATTGAGCACTTTCTGTCAGTTGAGGTCAAGGAGGCAAATGTCGTTGAATTTGAAAAGCTTAAGTAGAACGGTAGAAGTGTGTTGGAATACTATATTCAGTTTGTCTATTTGGCAAAGTATGATCCACATATGGTTCTCGACATAAGGGCCAGAGTTAGGTGTTTTGTATATGGTCTTGATCCCCATTTGTACAATCTAATATTACAACTCAAAATAAGGAGATAACAATGGAACCATGGACCATTTATAGCCCGTCCCTTTCAACTGTCAAATTCTCTCAACTTTTATAGAACCATTGAAAATTAGAAATTTCAAGACGGCCTGATTATATGGACAATACAATTATTGCCGGCCTAGACCCAGACCGTAAAAATATTGACGGTCCATCAATTTTGACCATCAAATCCTTTCGATAGTGAACAATATAAATACGCAACTTAGTCCTGAAAAATTAGTTTTCACTATTCTCAAACCCTAGCACGAAGGTCGTCTTTTCCCATCATCTTCCTACCTCAAGGTAAACCTATTCAAAGTATTTCAAGTGAATTCTGACGTACATACATGAATTCTAAGTTAAAATTCAATGTTCTTAACCTAGGGTTTTTAGGATAAATCCAACTTAGGGCTCAAGGTTCAATCTTTGGAGTTCTTCTTCTAAGTTCATATTTTTAAGACACGTTTTGGAGCAATCAAGGTATGTGAGGCTAACTCTCCATGTGTGAGAACATCTTTAATCATCTCCACGCCTTATTCATCAAGATTACTATGAATTACTTCAGACTTTAAGATTATGCCCTAGTTAATGAAAATACTAGAACATCTATCTTTAAGATTATAACTTCTAGTTGTTCATAATTATCACTTTTATTGTTGTGGACTCAGTACGTAATCAACACAGACTTGTGATTGATACTCATGAGTCTCAGTCTAGAATACCCAGTATACCTGTAAACTAGTTAAAGCTCCAGTACTCATAATCAGTTCATGAATACATGTCTCATCGAATCATTTCTCAGTATGTCAGTATTGTATCTTTCCGCATGATTCTCAGTTCTTATATATATATATATATATATATATATATATATATATATAATGTTGATCACCTGTATTATGGGCGCAAGGCCACAATTTATGTATATGTATACTTGGGCCCGAGGCCATAGATTTATGCACATATATTGGGCCTAAGGCCACATTTATTTATTATTTCAGTTAAACAATTGATTTTTCATATCAGTACAAGAAGTATTCATAATTCTTGCTTCTTTGTTCACTTATCAGTTATAGTTTCAGATTCTATACAGTATCTGTTTATTGATTTGGGTTGCCCTTTCTCGAACACTCCACAACTATTTATTCTTTCAGTTGCTATACATACAATACAATTCAAATTTAACATCCCTTTGCATGGGGCCTGCACATCACGATGCATGTGTCGAGTTTCAGGACGATAGATTTACTCAGTAGGATTGCTTAAGTATTAGCTATTTGGTGAGCTCCATCTAATTCGGGATGTCAGTATATTATTTTATTATAGTATTTTATGATAGAGGTATGGCAGGACCTTGTCCTGGTAGATAGTTTTCAGTCAGACTCATGTTAGAGGTTTCATAGACTAGACTAGTTATTATGTCATGTCAATTTTTTTAGTTGTTTAGAATTATTATATTTTTAGACTATTTCCGCAATATACCTTTAGATTACTAATTCAGTAGTTGGATTACTTGTTTCATATTATTATTATAGTATGTTTTGATGCCCATGTTGATTCAGCAGCCATGTGGTTGGCTTGGTCACATGCAGCTAGCCATCGAGTACCGTGTTATACCCGGGCCATGATTCTAGGTGTGACAGGACTATTTTCTCTATCTTTGTATCTGGTGTCCACTCAGGTAGAACATGTTTCCGCTTTGGCATGTCCGCCTCAGCGTGAGGTTGGCTCACCGAAGTGAGGGCTTGGGAAGTGGGAAATATCTGTCGTGGTGGAGGGTCAGTTTGCAGGGGTGAGTCTGCTCCTGCGGATTTATGTTTGCCATGGGGCTGAGATAAGGTATCCAGTAACACTACCTCAGCGAGGGTTTGGTTAGCCGCAGTGGGTCCGCTCCAGTGAAGTCGATTCCGCTAGGGCCGAAGTATTGTATCAAGTGTCATATAAATTCCTTAGGTTATAATTTTCTTTCCCACAATTTTCTTTCCCAAAATAGAAAACCTCGAGAACAGAGCCACCATTGAGTATTTTCAGAACCCTAGTAGCAATTTTAACCTCGCGGTAAGAGATTCTTTCATTTATGACTTAATTTTATGTTTCTAAGTTTTTTAATGGTGATGTAGTATGTGTTTAAGTTGGAAAAATGAATTGCAAGTTTCTATGAGATTAAGAGAGCTAGGTTATTGATTTAATAGAGGATTTATGGATTAAATTGTGTTAATATCATAAGTTAGTGTTGGAATATGTTAAATTATCATGCTGCAAGACTTAATTTAAGAATACCTATTTTCAATTGGGAAATATTTCTAGGGTTTCAAAGTGGGGCTTTTGAATTATTGTTCAATTGAGGGGTCGAATGTGTATATATTTCAAATTTACTTAGGGATATGACTACTTAGTATGTATTCACGGTTTTTGGATATTAAAGTTTGAATCTTAGTGATGTGGGCCCAGATTGGTATTTTAAAGTCTTGTTTGAAAGGTTTATATCCTTATATGTTGCGAACGAATATCATATATACATGGATAGACTTCGACCATCACGAGGCATAAAGGAAGGGCAAGGCTATCACCGAGGCTTGATCACATAACATTCGTGTTCGGCCCCGAGGTAGGCAACAATTTAGCTTTTCGAGACTTCAATAGAAGTGTGTAATTAGTTATAAATATAAAGGCGTATTGGGCATGTTTGGGGGTCCCTCTCAAACGGTTGTGATGAACGTTTGAGAGGGTACCAGTGTTGAACTATGATGATGAGGTTTGGGGAATCAACCTTATGTTGGTTCCGATTGCTAATTATTTGGGCTTGTCGCCATATGTAGGCTTGTCGCCATAGTTGTTTGATATGTTTACTCATCACACATGCTTTCGATATGATATCTTGAATGTACATGGATTCTATGTGTATAGAATTCTTGGAAGCATGTGATATGTCATCTCTTATTTAGTTGCATCATGATATGTTGCCTTATATTGTCATTTGCGTTCATACACTCATGGTTCTATGATATTGATATGAGAGTTATATGGATATGTTATGGACCCAAGAGTCTGAAAAGGTAAGAACACTTATGAGATTATGGAAACACTGAGATAATATTGATACGCGATGAGCGGAGTTGCATACCTGCAATATGATATTATTACAGCCAAGAGCTGGGCTCCGTGATCTGATGAGTTATTCCAAAACGGAGGGGTATATGAACTTTGCGGGTCCCCCATGGGTTTACAGATCATAATAAAATCTTGACGTATTGTATACCGATTGATAAAGGTACCTGGTATATGTATCGCATTCATATCATCTATTTATATGCCATTTCATTTATTACTTATGGTTGGACTTGTATTGAAGTGATTGTTGATGACTTGACTAATTTCTGGACATGAAAGTATTATACTTGCTTCTTGATACTTGAGTTATTGTAGAACTCTTTTCGAATTGGATAATGTAAGTAACTGTGGACTTATTGAAATAAGGAAACATGTGAACTCTGTGAATCATTATGTGGACTATGTGACTTTACTTAGATTATTAGAATATGTAGTTTAGAACTACTTGGTGTCAACTTGGTATTTATTTCTGATTATGTACCTTCTGTCATTGTCGGCCTATGATGTATATGAGGGTACATTGTGTACTCATGCTACACTTGCTGCATCTTTCCTTGATGCAGATACATACACGACTACCAGCTCGAGACCACATGGCTAAGTTCGAGTAGTTGATTCCATCACTCAGGGTGAGGATGCTATCTTCAGCATACCCTTGGGTGTTTTTCTCCATTTCAGTCTTTATTTTGCATTTGAGAGACATGGCAAATTTCCTCAGTTTATGTATTAGTTTTGGCATGCGTGCCCATTTACTCAAACTTGTATCAGATAGCTAGTGCTCTTGTACGCACATACTAGATCACTTGGGGGTTATTTTGGATGTATCAGACTTATTATTTTCTTCCATATTATATTATGAAAAAGCTTATGTAGTATTTGTATTTCTTTCGCTTTTACTTATGTTGTATCATGTGAATGATTGGAAGTGGTTTGTCTACTGGTTGGATTATGTAGGTGCCACCACGATCCTTGAAAAAGGGTCATGATAAGGTTGATATCAGAGCCCTAGGTTAAATGGTCTTAAGTACAAGAGCAATGTCTAGTAGAGTATCGCGGATTGGTGCGGAGATGTCCGTACTTATTTTTGGGAGGCTATGACACATTTAGGAAATTTCACTTTCTTCATTCCTTTTGTGCTAAGTTGAATTAAATCGGTATCTGACCCTTATTTTTGTTATCTCACAAATGGTGAGGACTCATGTCGACATGACGAGAGAGGAGGCAAAGGCACTACCACCGACATCAGTAGTGCGCAGTCACGGTAGAGGTCGTGCTCGTAGCCGAGGTAGTGCCAGAGCAGCAACACTAGTTTGGGGAGGGGGAACATAGAGAGCCAGTCAAGCTCATGCTAGATCAGAGTCCCCAGATCCCTATACTAAGCCTCAAGATGATATGCTAGAGGAGGAGGTGGGGCCATCCCAGTATCAGCCTGGATTTATTGCTACTCCGGTTCTACAGGACACTTGGTCAGGTTATTAAGTGTTCTCAATGGTTTTGCTCACACAAACGCACATCCTACTACTTTGGGTGGTTCTTAGACCCGCATGGGATGGGGGTGGACTTAGACCCCCAAGTTTGGTACACCCAGTATTAAGCAATCAATGATGTCAGTGCCCCGTATTGATGAGGTTCATGCTCCAGAGTTTGGTCCCTGGTCTATTGGAGAGATAATTATGACCCGCAATGAGCGGATGATTTGGGAGCACTTTTTGAACATGAAGCGTCCTAAGTTCTTTGGACAGCCCGAGGAGGATGTGTAAGAGTTCATTGTGAGCAGCCATGAGAGGTTGCATACCTTGGGTATTGTTGAGTCGCACAAAGTCAGTTTTGTGGCCCTTCAGCTTAGAGGAGACGCGATGCAGTGGTAAAAGGCGTATGGTGATTGTTTGCTTATAGGGACACCTCAATTGACTTGGGTTAGCTTCTAAAGGGTCTTCTTAGAGAAGTTTCTGCCTTTATGGTTGAGATTGCATAAGTGTGACGAGTTTCAGAAGATTGGTCAAGGCAATTATATATTTGCGCAGTATGAGACTCACTTCCATGCCTTATCATGATATAAAGCACTGTTGTTCCCTATTGAGGTTGAACGAGTGAGATGCTTTGTTAAAGGCTTATGTATTCTGCTCCAGTTGGCCACGTTGCAGTTGGTGGCTTCGGGAGCTTCTTTTGAGACTGTGGCAGAGCATGCTAGAATGGTGGAGTCTGTGAGAAGCGGTCTATCTAGCTATGAGCTCGATAAGAGGGCAATGTGACATGGTCAGTTCAGTGGTTCTTCTTCTTGTGGTTATGGGTATCAAGGGAGATATCAACAGTCGCAGCCCAGTCGACTAGTTCAGGCAGCTCTACAGATTACCGATGGTTATAGTGGGGGCCGGTCTTTAAGGGGTTCTCATTCTAGATATTCAGACCATGGTGGTTCAGGTTCTTCTATTTATATTTGTAAACCCTCAATGGCTAGGAATTGTTTTAAGTGCTGAGAGGTTGGAAATTTTAAAAGATATTTCCCAGACATTTTTTTAGTACATCCCATGCACCCAGGACCCTAGCGCAACTATTCCAGGGTGGTAGTCAGGGTAGCCAGAGAGGATCTCAATCGGGCTGTGGTGGTCATCAGTCTAGTCGTGGTGGATCCCAGTCGATGAGAGATAGAGTTCGTTTGGGCCGAGGTAGCTAGCAAGGTACTCAATTTGAGGTAGGACACGTCTATTCCTATGCATTACCTGGTAGGATCGAGGCTGAGGCATCCGATACGATCATCAAATGTATCATCTTAGTCAATTATCGATCTATTACTGTGTTATTTGATCCAGGGTCTATATTATTTATGTGTCTGCCTACTTTTCTGCTAAATTGGAGATGTTGTGTGATATACTTGATGTACATATTTGTGTGTGTATACCGATCGGTGATTATGTGATTGTACATAGTATTTATCGCATGTGTGCAGTTACTTTCATGGATTATGACACTTGGGTATATTTGATTATCTTAGATATGGTGGATTTTGATGTTATCTTGGGTATAGATTGGATATCACCATATCATGAAATTCTGGATTGCTATTCCAAGACAATCACGCTAGCTATGTCTGATCTTCCGAGGTTAGAATAGAGAGGCTCTCCCAGTCCTGCTCCTAGAAATGTGATTTCTTATATTCGGTTAGGAAGTTAGTGGACCAGGGTTGTTTGTCTTATCTTTCTCATATTTGGGATACGAGTAAGGAGACTCCTTCCCTTGATTCTGTTCTAGTAGTTAGTGAGTTCGTAGAGGTCTTTCTTTCAGATTTGTCGGGTATGCTGCCGGACAGAGATATCAACTTCTGTATTGATCTCGATCTCGGTACTTGACCCATTTCTATTCCTTTGTACCGTATGGTTCCAGCAGAGTTGAGAGAGTTGAAGGAGCAGCTTCAAGACTTATTGAGTAAGGGCTTTATTCAACCGATTGTATCTCCATGGAGAGCTCTTGTCTTGTTTGTGTAAGAATAAGGATGGCACTATGCGTATATGCATTGATTATAGATAGTTGAACAAGGTCACCATCAGAAACAAGTATCCGGTTTCGCGTATTAATGACATGTTCGATCATCTCCAGAGTGCTTTTGTATTTTTAAAGATTGACTTTAGGTTCGGGTATCATCAATTGAAGATCCGAACTGAGGATGTTCCCAATACGGTTTTCTAGACTCGTTATGGGCATTATGAGTAATTGGTGATGTCATTTGGGCTTACCAATGCCCATGCATCATTTATGGACTTAATGAATGGGATATTTAAGTCGTAATTGGATTCTTGTGTGATTGTGCTCATTGATGACATCCTAATATATTCGAAGAGTCAGGAGGACCATGAGCATCATCTGAGAGTGGTTCTTGGGATTTTGAATGAGAAGAAGTTGCACGCTAAGTTCTTGAAGTGTGAGTTTTGGTTGAGTTCTGTGGCATTCTTGGGACAGGTGATGTCGAATGATGGGATTATGATCGACCTTAAGAAGATAGAGGCAGTTAGAGACTGGCCTAAACTGACTTTTGTGATGGACATTTAGAGTTTTATATATCTTGCTAGCTAATATCGCCGGTTCGTCAAGGGTTTTTCTTCTATCGCTTCACATCTGACGCGTTTCACTCAGAAGGAAGTATCATTTCAGTGGTCTGACCAGTGTGAGGAGAGCTTTCAAAATCTCAAGTCTCTTTAGACCACAACCCTAATTTTATCCCTTTCGGTAGAGATGAAGGACTTTACTGTGTATTGTGATGCTTCTAGGATTGGGTTGGGTTGTGTGTTGATGTAGGAGGTAAGGTTATTGCTTATGCATCGAGGAAGTTGAAGGTGCACTAGAAGAATTATCCTCTTCATGATTTGGAGTTAGCTGCTGTTGTGTTTGCTTTGAAGATTTGGAGGCATTATCTTTATGGTGCTCATTGTGAGGTTTATACTGAGTACTGCAGTCTTCAGTATGTGTTTAATCAGAGGGATTTGAATTCTTGATAATGTCAGTAGATAGAGTTGTTGAATGACTATGACATAACCATTTTATACCATCCAGGCAAGGCAAATCTGGTGACGGATGCATTAAGCTGAAAGGCAGTCAACATGGGGAGTCTAGCTTGTTTGGCTATTTCTGAGCATTTTTTGGCATTGGAGGTCCAGTCTTTAGCCAACCATTTTGTGAGTCTTGATATTTTGAATTCGGGTAGGATTCTAGTTTATGTGGAGGCAATGTCGTCTCTTTTGGATCAGATTCGGACTCACCAGTATGATGATGTAGGATTGTGGAAGATTCGAGTTAAGGTGATGATTGTTGAGGCTAAGAAAGCCATGATTGATGGTGAGGGTGTTTTGAGGATTAAGGGTAGAGTGTGTGTGCCTTGTGTGGGGGATTTGACCAGATTGATTATGAAGGAGGCCCACAACTTTAGGTATTTAATTCATCTTATTGCTACTAAGATGTACTGTAATTTGAGGCAACACTATTAGTGGGGTAGGATGAAGAAAGACATTGCTGATTTTGTGTCTCGATGTCAGAATTTCCAACAGGTCAAGTATGAGCACCAACATCCTGGTGCTATGTCTCAAAGGATGCCCATTCTCGAGTGGAAGTGAGAGAGGATTGTTATGGATTTCGTTATTGAGTTGCCCAAGAATTTGGAAAGTTTGATGTTATTTGGGTCATTGTTGATAGATTGACCAAGTCCGTGCATTTCATTACAATGCAAACAACTTATAATGCAGAGAAGTTAGCTAAGATCCACATTCGGGTGATTGTTCTTCTTCATAGGGTTCCTAATTCTATCTTCTCAAATCGGGGTACTCAGTTTACTTCACATTTTAATGGACTTTGCAGAGAGAGTTGGGTACTCGCTCCGATCTCAATACAACATTTCATCCTCAGACCGACGATCAGTCCGAGCAGACTATTCAGGTATTAGAAGACATGTACGAGCCTGCATGATTGATTTTGGTGGTCATTGGGACCAGTTTTTATCATTGGCAGAGTTTGTGTACAACAACAGTTATCACTCTAGTATCGATATGGCACAGTTCGAGACCTTGTATGGGAGGAGATATCTATCTCCCATTTGTTGTTTTGATATGTTTGAGGTCTGTCCTTGGGGTACTGATTTATTGAGGGATTCATTATAGAGGGTGAAGGTGATCTAAGACAAACTCCTGGCAGCGAAGAGCAGGTAGAAGAAGTATGCAGACCGGAAGGTCTGAGACTTAGAGTTTATGGTTGGTGACCAGGTTCTTCTGAAGGTCTCACCTATGAAAGGTGTGATGAGGTTTGGCAAGACAAAGAAGTTGAGTCCGAGGTATATCAGACAATTTGAGGTTCTTTAGAGAGTTGGGGAGGAGGCAGATAAGTTGGCTCTGCCACCAGGTCTTTCAGGCGTCCATCCAGTTTTCCATGTATTTATGTTGAAGAAGTATCATGCCAACGGTCTTATATCATTCAGTGTAACTTCGTATTATTTGATCAGAATTTAGAGTTCGAGGAGGAGCCTATGGTTATTTTAGACAGGCATATGAAGAAGTTGAGATCGAAAGAGATAGCTTCTGTAAAGGTTCAGTAGAGGCATCGTCCTATAGATGAGGCACCTTATGAGACCGAGTCTGATATGCAGAGCAGATATCCTAGCTTGTTCGCGACTTTCAGTACATTTCCGCTAGTCGTTTCTCTCCGTTCGAGGATGAACGTCATTTTAATTGGTATTTGATGTAATGACCCGTCTGGTCATTTTTAGCTAAAAACTCTTATTTGCTTATCTGACCCTTCATGTAGACTCTATGTGGAGTTTTTGACAGGGATGGGTGGCATAGATTCCGAGGTCCATTTATATGAGTTTCGGATGAAAAATCCAAAACTAGAAACTTAGAGTTGGTTAGTTTGACTCAAAGTTGACTTTTGGCTAGATGGGTTTGTTTTCGGGTTCCGTCGCTTCTTATTGTTCTGGAGGATCATTTATGACTTAGTCGAGTCATTAGTTCACTTCCCAAGGCAATAAGATGTATTTTGTGGCCTTATTTGTAAACTTTGGATATTTGGTTTTCTCGGATAATTCTTTAGAAAAGTATGCTTTATCTCGGTTAAATGTGAAATTTGAGGTTATGAGCGAGTTCGTAGCACTATTTACCTTAGACGAGAATGTCTGGTTTGTATCTGAGGGGTCTCGGGTGTATTTTGAGGGTTTGATGGAAGTTTGGACTATTTTCCCTATTTTGGTGTCTGGTGTCTGCCTCGGCGGGAGGTTGGCTCGCCGAAGCGAGGTCTTAGGAAGTGGGAAATTTTCGTTGTGACGGAAGGTCTGTCTGCAGGGGTGAGTCCGCTCCTGCGAAGTTGTGTTCATCGTGGTGCTGAGGCGATGTGTCAAGTGAAACTGCCTCAGTGAGGGTTTGGTTCGCCGCAGCGGGTCTGCTCCAGCAGAATCGATTTTGCTAGGGCGGAAGTACTGTATCAGGTGTCTTATAAATTCCTTAGGTCAGAATTTTCTTTCCCAAAATAGAAAACATCTTGACCAGAGCCGCCATTGAGTATTTTCAGAACCCTAGGAGCAATTTCAACCTTGGGGGTAAGAGATTCTTTCATTTATGACTTATGTTTATGTTTCTAATTTTTTTAATGGTGATGTAGTATGTATTTAAGTTGGGGAAAATGAATTGCAAGTTTCTGAGAGATTAAGAGAGCTAGGTTATTGATTTAATGGAGGCTTTAAGGGTTAAATTGTGTTAATATCATGAATTAGTGTTGGAATATGTTAGATTATCATGTTTTAAGACTTAATTTAAGATTAGAAACCTATTTTCAATTGGGGAAAATTTCTAGGATTTCAAATTGGGGCTTTTGGATTATTGTTCGATTGAGAGGTCAAATATGTATATATTTCCAATTAACTTAGTGATACGACTACTTAGTATGTATTCACGACTTTTGGGTATTAAAGTTCGAATCTTGGAGACGTGGGCCTAGATTGGTATTTTAAAGTCTTGTTTGAAAGGTTTATATCCTTATATGTTATGTAAGCTTTATATTAATGAATAGTATATATACATGGATAGACTTCGACCATCACGAGGCATAAAGGAAGGGCAAGGTTATCACCGAGGGGTATTCGGCATGTTTGGGGGTCCATCTCAAACGGTTGTGATGAACGTTTGATACGGTACCAGTGTTGAACTGTGATGATGGAGTTAGGGCAATCAACCTCGTGTTGGTTCTGACTGCTTATTATTTAGGCTTGTCGCCATAGTTGCTTGATATGTGTACTCATCACACATGCTTTCGATATGATATGTTGAATGTACTTGGATTCTATGTGTATAGAATTCTTGGAAGCATGTGATATTTCATCTCTTATTTGGTTGCATCTCATTGTATCGTGATATCTTGCCTTATATTGTCATTTGCATTCATACACTCATGGTTTCGTGATATTCATATGAGAGTGGTATGGATATGTTGTGGGCCCTAGGGGCCAGAAAGGTAAGAACACTTATGAGATAATGGCAACACTGAGATGATATTAATACGCGGGGAGTGGAGTTGCATGCCTGCAACATGATATTATTATAGCTAAGAGATGGGCTCCGTGATCTGATGAGTTATTTCGGAGGGAAGGGTTATATAGACTTCGCGGGTCCCCCATGAATACTTATGTCACGACCCAAATCGGAGGGCCATGATGGACACCCGAACCTTACTTACCAAGCACCACTAGACATACATTAACCATATAATCGTAATAAGTATGGGCCACGAAGGCCGTTACGAGGTAACCTGCTGACTCAACGAAATAATAAGCTGAAAAGGTGCAAGAATGACAGGGCATATATGTATATACATAGATGTTGGACATGACCGTACGAGCTGACAAGGCTACCATAGATGACTATACAACAAAAACATAGGCCGAGGAGGCCACATCTAACTGCATCATAACTTCCTACAAGCCTCCACTGGAGTACGTGGCATCATAAGGTCGGGATAGGGCCCCGCCATACCAATATGCATATCAAAAATACCATACCAAGATTATATCGAAACTTCTGGACAAGTAGAGTGCTCCAATATCAGCTGAACATGCAACCTAGTGATGCGGACTATCGCCTTGTCTAACTAAGCCTGCGGGCATGAAACACAGCATCCCCCAAGAAAAAGGGGCGTCAGTACGAATAATGTATTGAATATGTAAGGCATGAAGAAAATCATAATAAATGCATTGAGGTAACTTAAGACAAGAAAAAAATCAACCTGTACAAAATGACTCTGAGGGCCATAATATGCCTAAGTATCGTACATGTGTGTATATAATGCCTGGTCCAACATATACATATTCGTATATAATGCCATCAAGCCTCTAAGGGCATCCCATCATATCATATCGGCCTTTGTGGGCATAATCATCATCATATACCAGTTGATCAGGTGGTGGTGCGTATATAACGCCATAACCTTTCCCATACCTCATATACATATCATATAGCATACGCGTATGTAACGCCTGTGAGGTCATAGTATATACTTGTATATAATGCATGAATGATACTAAGACACTATGAGTCTATCAGAGTGACGTAAGGTCGTCGCCCCTCCGATTAACATTATGGAACTAACATAATCAACATAACTTACTTTGAAGAATCAACAAGCCATAAGATAAGATCACTGTCATTATATAGAAGTCAAGAACATCAACCACTAACATTTCTAAGAGTGGAGCCGTTATGGATATTGTTCATTTACGTTCATTTCATTCTGATCATGCTAAAAGAAGGAAGAGTAGCCTTAACATACCTTTGTTGATAACGACTCCACATCCTGCCTGTAGTACTTCAACCTACATCAAGGTATTAGAACTATGGTCAATTCCATGGAAGGACTCAAAACACATTTCTAAGCTAGTAGCTCTCTTACGGAAAATTGGGCAGCACTTCCCCTACATTTCCTCACTTCCCCAAATTCAAAAAATAGCACCAAACAACGAAATTAACAATATCAATAACCAATCCCATCCATTCAGCCCCTCAACAATGTAAGAAAAATTTTGACAATTCAAACAATAGTATAACGAGCAGCAAGCTAGATTTACGATTAAACAATTATTGCTCTAAACCCCTTTTTCTCCTTCCAGAACCTAATAACAACATTAACCACAACATATCCACTTACTCCTACTGATTTTCAACCACAACCTAACATTAAAATAAAGTCATAACAATCGTCCACCCAATTTCCAACCCCTACTTCACAAGTTCTTCACCAAACAACCTCGCTAGAACTTAAATTAACTCTAATACATGAAGAAGGGAGGATTTTCTCACCTAAATCAGATCTTGTAGGGACGAAATAACCTTGACATGTATGATCATCAACTTGCGTCACTTTATGTCCTTCAAGATTGGAGATAACCCTTTAGCATGAATTGAAAGAAGAAGAAATTACTTAGAGCTTCTAAGGGTTTTGGAGCTGGTTATTTTGGGAGAATTTCATGGTTCCTCTTAAGTCCTACTAATTGGAAAATTATGAGGAGAGATGAAGAGGATCAGCTCCTAAAAAGACCCTTTTGGCTGACCCACACATGTCTTTTTGGGTGGCTTAATTTCGGCCTTTCCTTTTAGCAAGTAGGTGATACACCTACTTGTCACCTACTTGCTTAATTAATGGGTGTCATTTGCTGCACTTAATCATTTATACACGTGTATCATCCTTGTTTAATAATCACGACAAATGTTAAGTAGCTGAAGGTAGTAGGACAGAAGGTAAGTTGGTCAAGCAGACACGTCGAGTAAGTAAGCATCTCATTCATTTTGCATTTTTTTATATGGTCAAATCTTATTTCCCACGTTTCAGAGCATTCATCAACCTCAACTTAGTCGTGTATATGTTGAATGGAAGTATGGGATGTAATAATAGGCATGTCTAATATTGTATAACCTCGAAGATAATCCTGATGTCCAAGACTATGAGGACTAACATACGACGAATCTCAACATACAAAACTACGAGGTGTATTATACTTCCCCCCTTAGAAACATTCGTCCTCGAATAGGAAGTACACATAAGGGACCAATTAATCCGCAAGATTTTTTGAATTTTTTTGACCGAATCTCCCTTATAAATTGGACTATCCGAACCCTGTCAACAAGTAGAAGATATACAAACTTGCCTCATACAGCCATAGAACAATATATACATATCACCGGGCCTCATGTGGTCATCAAAAATCAAACATAACTATCTAAAGTGGGAACTCACCTCATGTATCCATACGTCAGCTCTTGGTCAGGCTACGCTTCACTCGGAACCTCGGCTTTAGTCTAAAATAAGTGGGGATACTTATACTTCATCTCCTCTTCTGCCTCCTACGTCATCTCTTCTATATTCTTATTTCGCCATAGAACCTTCACGGAGGCTACTTCCTTAGTCCTTAGCTTGCGAACTTGACGATCTAAGATATCAATAGGAACCTCTACATATGATAAGTCCTCTATAACTTTCACATCGTCAATCGGTACAATCCAGGAAGGATCCCCAACACACACTCTCAACATAGAAACATGGAAGACCGGATGAACAAACTCTAACTCGGGAGGAATGTCCAATTCTTAAGCCACTTGGCCTATTCATCGAATTATGCGATATGACCTAATGTACCTTGTGCTGAGATTTCCCTTTTTACCAAATCTTATTACACCCTTCATAGGAGAAGTATTCAAGAAGACCCAATCATCCACTTGGAAATCTAAGTCCCGTCATCGCATATCTAAATACGACTTCTGATGACTCTGAGCGGCTAACAACCGTTCTTGGATAAGCTTCACCTTCTCTATGGCTTGGTTTACTAGGTCAGGCCCAAATAATTTTGATTCGCCTACTTCGAACCATCCGATATGAGATCTATATTTCCTAAAATGGGGTCTTCCCACTGACGTTCCTTAACTTCCGATATGAGGGATGGATCTGATGTATCCTGAATCACAAAGCCACCATCTTTCGAACCCATTAATCGAACTCCCAACCTAGCTAACTAATAAAGCTCTCTTATCAACTCTTTCCTCTCGGCCTGCACCGGTATCGAAATGACCATAGACTTGCGACTAAGTGTGTCTGCTACAACATTAGCTTTATCGGGATGATATAAGATATTCACATTATAATCTTTCAATAATTCAAGCCACCTTCTTTGTCTCAAGTTCAACTCTTTCTGCTTATATATATAATGCAGACTCTTATGATTCGTGAAAATATCTACATGAACACCATACAAGTAGGGCCGCCAAATTTTCAGTGCATAGACCACCGCGGCTAACTCCAAATCATGTGTCAGATAGTTCTTCTCATATTTTCTCAACTGCCTTGAGGCATATGCAATCACCTTACCATGTTGCATCAACACGCATTCTAAACCCGTTCCTGAGGCATCACAATACACAATATAGCCTTCTGGACCCTCTAGAAGAGTAAGAACTAGTGCCGGTGTTAGTATGTCCTTTAACTCCTAGAAACTCTTCTCACAGGCATCGGACCACTGGAACTTTATGGCCTTTTATGTCAACATTATCAATGGTGCTGATATGCTAGAAAATCCTACTACAAACCTCCTATAATAGTCGGCTAAGCCTAAAAAACTATGAACATCTGATGAAGTCGTGGGCCTCGACCAATTCTTCACCACTTCTACCTTTTGAGTGTCAACTCTTATACCTTTATCTGACACTATATGACTAAGAAAAGCCACTTAATTCAACCAAAACTCACACTTGGAGAGCTTAGCATACAACTTGCGATCCTGGAGCGTCTGTAGTACTACCCGCAAGTGATCTGCATGCTCTGCCTCTGAGTGAGAATAAACCAGAATATCATCTATAAATACTATCACAAATACATCCAGAAATGGGCAAAACACATTGTTCATTAGATCCATAAATACTCCTGGCGCATTTGTGAGCCCGAATGACATTACTAAGAACTCGAAGTGCCCATACCTTATTCTGAAAGCCATTTTCGGAATGTCCTTCTCCTTGACCCTTAGCTGATGGTACCCTGACCTTAGGTCGATCTTTGAGAAATATTTTGCACCCTGTAACTGATCAAACAATTCATCTATTGTGGGAAGAGGGTACTTGTTCTTAATAGTGACTTTATTCAGCTGCCGATAGTCAATACACATTCGCAATGAGCCATCTTTCTTTTGTACGAACAATATCGGTGCACCCCAATGGGAAATGAATGAAGCCTTTCTCAATTAGATCTTTTAATTGCTCCTTTAATTATTTCAATTCAGCTGGAGCCATTCTATAAGGAGAGATAGATATCGGCCGAGTGTCTAGAAACATATTTATACCGAACTCAATCTCCCTTTCGGGAGGAAGGCCTGGAAGTTCGTCTGGAAATACATCAAGAAACTCATTAACCACCGGAATTGATTGAAGAGTAGGTGGTTCAACATCGGCATCTCTGGCCCAAACAAGATGGTATATACAATCTCTGAAAATCATCTTTCTTGCCTTAAGGTATGGAATAAACCTACCCTTTGGCGTCACAGTATTACCCTTCCATTCAAGGACTGGCTCGCCTGGAAACTGAAATGTAACAGTCTTTGTTCGACAATCAACATTAGCGTAGCACGCCGCCAGCCAATCCATGCCCATAATAATATCAAAATCAACCATTTCTAACTCTACCAGATCCGCTAGGGTCTTATGGCTACAAATTAACACTACACAATTCCGATAGACCGGTCTAGCAATTACTGACTTACCAACTGGTGTAGATACTGAAAATGGCTCTTTTATCAACTCAGGCTCCATACCAAACTTATATGCAATGAAAAGGGTGACATATGATAGATTGGAGCCTGGATCTAATAACGCATATACATTATGTGAAAAGATTGATAATATGCTTGTAATAACATGAGGTGAAAACTCCAGATCCTATCGACCCATCAATGAGTTAATGTTGTTCTGGCTACCACCGAAGCTAGTTGCTCCACCCCTACCTCTGCCTTGATTGGATGATGTCTGATGACCTTCCTCTGACAGGTGTGATGAAGATAATGAAGCTACTACAGATTCAGCCGGCAGGGCCCTAACACCTCCGCCTCTTATAAAAAATCTCGCATAATATGATCGGGATAACCATAAGAATAACACATAACTGATCCTCGTTGGCACGACCTCTGATGGGCCTTACCACATTGCTCACGTCCAGTCAAAGGTGACCTCATCTAACTAGAATGCCCTCTATAATAGGACCATGATGCTCGTGAACTCTGACTTGGTCCTGATTAAGAAAACTAATCAACCCTCGACTTCGAAAATTGTGATGGTGGACTAGCTGCCAGGTAGGATGGGCGCCTATAAAACTGTGGCCTAGACCCACCTCTGAACTCTAATATGTTACCTACGGACCGGGCCCTCTAGTGCTGGCCCCTATCATACTCTCGATCTACCTATTATTGTCTCTTAGGATCCTCTAGATTCTGTGCATAAGCCTGAATGCGAGAAATATCCATACCAGATTCAGAGAAGTCATAGTACACTCATTAACTAAGTGCGGCTCCAAGCCATTAACAAACCTATGTACCCGGTCGCTCATCTAAGCTATGATCGTAGGAGCATATCTAGAGAAAATAAATTAAATTGCAAGCTATATTCCTGAACACTCATATTACCCTGCTCAAGACATGAAAATCTATCCTGCCTGGCCCATCGGAGCTCGACCGGCAGTAAATGTTATAAGAAAGCCTCCGAAACTCTCTCCATCCCGTTGATGGGGCACGAAGTCCCCTAGAATGCTCCCATGTCCCATACCAGGTCACCGCAATATCCTGTAATCTATAAGAAGCAAACTTTACCTACTCAGTATTGGTGGCATCTATTACCCGCAAGGTACGCTGCATATGATCTCGAAAATTTTATGAGTCCGTGTTCAAGTCTGATCCCGTGAATATTGGAGGGTCTAGGTTGATGAAATCCCTAGCTCTCGCACTAATTGATCTATCAGAAGGACTGGTAGTCTGATGTTGGGCCTAAGAGGCCACCAATCAAGTCAATAATTGTACATCACTTCGTATATCAAGATCCTCATCCAGTGTATCAGGTGGAGGAACTGGGCCTCACTCTGGCCCTCACCAGCAGGTGGTACTTGGCTAGTACCCTCGTCCGCATCCATATTCAATGCCCTCTTACTCTGGGACTTCTTCCTTGCTGTAGGCATTGCTGAAATTATAAACACGAGATGAATTAGGAGTGGAATGCTTATAACAAGAAGAAAATGTAAGCATCCTAAATGCCTCGCAACCTCCTATTTATGAGTGTGGTGCACAACACACCCATAAATAAGACTCTACTAGGCACAACTTGCAGTCTCCCTAGGACAAACCTACTATGATATCAAGTTTATCACGACCCAAACCGGAGGGCCATGATGGGAACTCGAACTTTACTTGCCGAGCACTACTAAACATACATTCACCACATAATCGTAAATAAGCATGTGCCACGAGGGCCGTCACGAGGTAACCTGCTGACTCATAAAAATAATACGCTAAAAAGGTGCAAGACCGATAGGGCATGTATGTATATACATAGATGCTGGAAATGACCGAACGAGCCAACAAGGCTACCATAGATGACTATACAATAATCTATTAGAGTACATGACATCATAAGGTTGGAACAGGGCCCCGCCATAGCCATATGCATATAAAAAATACTGTACCAAGACTAGACCGCAACTTTGGGACAAGTAGAGTTCTCCAATATCAGCTGAACATGCAACCTATTAGTGCGGACTGTCGCCCTGTCTAACTGAGCCTGCGGGCATGAAACACAGCATCCCCAAGAAAAAGGGGCGTCAGTACGAATAATGTATTGAGTATGTAAGGCATGAAGAAAAGCATAATAAAGGCATGGAGGTAACTTAAGACAAGAAAAAAAATCAACCGGTACAGAATGCCTCTGGAGGCCATAATATGCCCTTAGTATCGCACATGTGCATATATAATGACTGGTCCTACATATACATATGTGTATGTAACGCCATCAAGCCTCTGTGGGCATCCCATCATATCATATCGGTCTTTGTGGGCATAATTATCATCATATACCAATTGATCATGTGGTGGTGCGTATATAACGCCATAACCTTTCACATACCCCATATACATATCATATAGCATACGCGTATATAACGCCTGTGAGGTCATGGTATATACATGTATATAATGCATGAATGATACTAAGACACTCTGAGTCTATCAGAGTGACGTAAGGTCGTTGCCCCTTCCGATTAACATTATGGAACTAACACCATCAATATAACTTACTTTGAAGAATCAATAAGCCATAAGATAATATCACTGTCATTATATAGAAGTCAAGAACATCAGCCACTAACTTCTCTAAGAGTGGAGCCGTTACGGATATTGTTCGTTTACGTTCGTTTCATTCTGATCATGCCAAAAGAAGGAAGAGTAGCCTTAACATACCTTTGTTGATAACGACTCCACATACTACCTGTAGTACTTCAACCTACATCAAGGTATTAGAACTATGGCCAATTCCATGGAAGGACTCAAAACACATTTCTAACCTAGTAGCTCTCTTACGGAAAATCGGACAGCATTTCCCCTACATTTCCTCACTTTCCCAAATTCAAAACAGCACCAAACAATGATATTACAAATATCAATAACCAATCCCATCCATTCAACCCCTCAATAATGTAAGAAAAATTTCGACAATTCAAACACTAGTATAACGAGCGGCAAGCTTGATTTACGATTAAACAATTATTGCTCTAAACCCCTTTTTCCCTTCCAGAACTTGTTAACAACATTAACCACAACATATCCACTTACTCCTACTAATTTTCAGCCACAACCTAACATTAAAACGAAGTCATAATAGTCCAATAATTTCCACCCAATTTCCAACCTCTACTTCACAAGTTCTTCACCAAACAACCTCGCTAGAACTTAGATAAACTCTAATACATGAAGAATGGAGGATTTTCTCACCTAAATAAGATCTTGTAGGGATGAAACGACCTTTCCATGTATGATCATCAACTTGTGTCACTTTAGGTCCTTTAAGATTGGAGATAACCCTTTAATATGAATTGAAAGTAGAAGAAGATTACTTAGAGCTTCTTAAGGGTTTTGAAGCTGGTTATTTTGGGAGAATTTCGTGGCTCCTCTTAAGTCCTACTACTTGGAAAATTATGAGGAGAGATGAAGAGGATCAGCTCCTAAAAAGACCCTCTTGGCTGACCCACACATGTCTTTTTGGGTGGCTTAATTTCGGCCTTTCCTTTTAGCAAGTAGGTGATACACCTACTTGCTTAATTAATAGGTGTCATATGCTGCCCTTAATCATTTTTACACGTGTCCCATCCTCGTTTATTAATCACGACAAGTGTTAAGTAGCTCAAGCTAGTAGGACAGAAGGTAAGTTGGTGAAGCAGACACGTCGGGTAAGCAAGCAGCTCATTCATTTTGCATTTTTTTATATTCCCAAATCTTATTTCCCACGTTTCAGAGAATTCGTCAACCTCAACTTAGTCCTATATATGTTTAATGTAAGTACGGGATGTAATAATAGGCATGTCTAATATCGTTTAACCTCGAAGATAATCCTGATGTCCAAGACTAGGAGGACTAACATACGACGAATATCAACATACAAAACTACGAGGTGTAACAACTTACTCACAAAAACTGCACGGGCGACTCTAAATATAGCTTACACTTTCCTAAGCACTTTGCACTTTTAGACTCTAGTACATCTTCTTCAACATTGACATTATCAAATTCTGTTTGGTTAGATTATTGGTGTTCTACTTTGAACTCTTCTTGGCTACAATCCACAATATTAGCCTGTTGGACTATAAAAGCTTCAATCGGTTGACTCAATTGAGCTTCCAACTTGCGAATAGTTACCTCTTGCCTTTGTATATATAACTGTTTCTCAACATCTTTCTCCACAAGGCACTTTAACATATCCTTGATCTCTTTCATATCAACATCCCTCTGTTCTTTGTTCCTATTGATTTTACAAGAAAAAGTACAACCATCATAATAATAGGTTGGGGGAGGGTACAAAATATAAGCACAACCATGAATGTGATCATCTTGACCATCACACATATTTCGCACATAAGATTGAGTTGGTGCACGTAACTCGCTCTCGGAAACATTTTGATAACTATGCCACAAGTGGTTTCCTCCGGAATATGCATAAGAACGATCAAAAATAGAATTACCAACACCTGAACTCCCATAATTCCATGATGTCATGTTTCTTAGATTATCAACTAAAATAAGAAAAATAAAAAAATAAAAAAAGATTGTTCAAACTGAAAAACCTAGCAATATTTACAACTACAACTAATTCGTTAATTCCCTGGCAAAGTCATCAAAATTTGATCACGCCCAACTCTAGTCATAAAAAGGATAAGCGGTTGCTGCAAATATAATCTGGTCTACAAGTCCGGAGATGAATCCCACAGAGAACTAACGTAGCTATAACTGTTCAATATTACTAAGAAAATAAGTTCGAACAATATTCCGGATTATAAAGATTAAGATTTTTATTTCTAACTAATTAACTAAAAAATAATAAAATTATAAACTAAAGAAGATTAAGTTGGAAACAAGATTAAGGAGGTCTAGGGTTATGATTTTCCCAATTATCAGAATCCTTCTCGCTACGTTATCCATAATTTTGTCGATTTATTCTCTGCGGATCGTGAGCACTCAACTTATCGTAATTCTCTCTCGAGCAATCACAATAATTTACTAGATGTATTCTCTCAAACTACTCTAGCTAGTAATTTCTCACCGCTCACTATGACCACGTCAAAGCTTCGTTATCTCTAATTCCATTTTAAAACCCGTCGTATTGATATCTCATATACCTAGGGAGTGCCGTTGTTCAATAACTACATAAATATGCATTCTCTCTCGAGCAACACATAATAAATAGGAACAGCTAATCGATGGCCATTCAATCAACTGAAATAAGCATGTAGCTGAAAAAGTAGAAAAGCCAACGACTCAATTATATAGAAACGTAACAAGAATTCATCCTATAAGAGGTTCTATCAAAGCCCTAGAAAATAAATCTAGCTACTCATAATATTATTTAATAACATAATAGGAACAAGTAAAAGAATGAAAGAAAGTGAAACTCCATGGCGAATTTCTATTGCTTCCGCTACTAGCGTGTTCTTGCCTCCCAAGTCGCCTCCAAAATATGACCCTCCCCCTCAAAAGATGTCATTTTAGGGTTTAAATATAACCTAGTGTGTGTAGGAGGTCTCCCTTCCCAATCCAAATTCGAAATATAAAAATTGGCCGGACTTGTCTAGACGAGGATGTTGACGAGCTCTCTCAGGCATGTTTTTAGTTTGGCTCGTCTGTGGGCTCATCTTGACGGGGATGTTGACGAGCCCTCTCATGCATGTTTTTAGCTTGGCTCGTCAACTTTCTTGTCTTTTCCTTCTCTTAGCTCTTTTGTGGAAGTGATTAAACTTCTTGGCTCATCAAGCTACTCGCTAGGCGAGCTCGGTCATTCTCCGATCTTTATTTTCTTATCTAAACTTGCATCAAATAAGCTCTTTTCCAATCGATTTCGTCCAACAATCTTCCTACACATACAAAATACGTAATAAGCTCAAAACAATATAATTTATACTCAAACGACGATAAAAGTACTAAAAAGTAAGACAAAATAATGACTAAATATATACATTTTTGGCCTAACATCAGAACTCCTAAAAGTTTTTCTAACATGTTTGTGGGGAATTGGTATAACAACGTAAACACTTGGGTTGGTGGTGTATTTTTATTTGATTGCTAATGACCTGAAGGTGTGACTTATAAGTGCTGTCAATGAGTGATGTTTTTCATTTTGGAATCGATTTATGCTACGTTTTATTGGTAATGGAAAAGAAGAGATGATTATTAGGCACTAGACAGTGCAAGGTACACTTTCCCCTATTCTTAGAAATTAAAACAGAAAATATACACGACACACTCATATTAATTTAATTTTTTTTATTGACGTTAAAAAAATATAGTGAAATTTCATATAACTTTTTGATGATCTTCAATATATTTGCGCTGATTGTTTATGCAGCAAAGATTTTATACTTTATATACAAATTCAAGTGTAAAGTTATTTAGTGACTACATATATAAGGACAACCCAATTTTTTTTTACCAGTGCATGATATGGTGTTTAGACTTGATAAAAATATTTCTCTTTATGTGGCACCGTTCGAATTTCAAAAATTAAATTTCTCAAGTTTGAATTCAGAGATGTTATTCCCAAGTTTTTAAATTTTCCCCATATTTTGAGACTACATAAAAATTAGAAGTCACAAAAATTGATAATTTAAGATATTTAATTACTATATTTTATATTAAAGATAAAAATTCCAAAATTTAAAAATTAAATTATCTAAATACCTTTTAAAATAATCTAATTTTTTTTTTAAAAAATAACTCAATCCTCCGAATAGTCACAACTCACAACCATACCAACCTTCACACTCCTTTACTTACTCATAGACTCACAACTATCCGTTCCTTCATAATTTGTGAGACAATCTTTCCCAAGCCTTCACTCAAACCAAGAGAACACACACACACACACGTGTGTGCAGGTCTCACGGCCTTCCGTCGGAGACTTCTCAATTGCTTAGTGCTATTTTACATGTTTAAAATTGTCGTATACTTTTACTTTGTCCATTTCTCTTTGTTGACTTGATTATAGCTATTAATGGGTAGATATATTACACAATCTAATAAATATCTTCAAATTGAAAATTTACTTTGAGAGATGATTAGTATTTGTGAGAAATCTTATCACACCGAGGATTGCAAAACATTATGTATATGCTGCTCATTTGATGGTGTTAACCAGAAGCTTTTGAGGTGTTCTATTTTCAAAGATTGGTACTTATCTGGCTTATTAATTTATTATTTTTGTATCACTTAAAATGTGGAATATTTGAAAGAGGAGATTCTGAATGACTATTTATTATTGTCAGTTCTCTAGGGTGATATATTCCCTTCAGTTCATTTTGTCACGTATGTCATTTGCACGCAAACTATTAACTAAAAGGATAATTTAACTATATTATCCTTATCTATATTTTGATCTCAATTGAATAAAATTCTTCTTTTATCATATTAATCTCTCTCCACTTGTATTAGAGCAAGGATAAGGTGGAAAAAATAATTAATTATTTTTTAATTTTCTAAAATGATAAATATTTTGATCAATTATTTTGAATAATCATAATAAGTAAAATGGACCGGAAGGAGTAATTCTTAATTTCCATGGAATTGTTATTACATTGAACACTATTTTTTCTTAATATTCTTCTCAACATTGTTCTGATTATCACGTATCATAAATGTGATGTTTTTAATCAGCTTCCTTCATTGGATGCCAATGATTCAAAAGCTTTTGTTTGCCCTTATTATCATTTTACGAATAATGGAAAATATCAAGAAATAAAAGTGATCCGCTGTAGGCTTGGATAGAGATGGCAATGGATCTTGGACCCGATCCGGATTCGGTGGATCCAGATCCGTTTTATAGGATATGGATCTTCAAAATTTGGACCCGACGGATCCGGATCGGATCCGGATCCATTTCTGACGGATCGGATCTGGAACTGGATCTGGATCTTGTATTTGAGATCCATATCCGGTCCAGATCCGATCCGTGGATCCATTTTTTATTAAATATATCCATAACCTAGAATGTAGTTTTATAAGTATTTTCTTAAATTTTTTTCATAATTTATGTATTGGGTAAAGGGTTGAACCAGGATAAGGCACAAGTCACACAGCCATGTAATTTGTCTTTGAAGTTTCATTTCTTTTACATATATGCTCTCTGTAGTTTTCCATATTTTCATTTCTATAAAAAGAAAAAATTATCACTCTTCTTTAAATTTCCTTTTCATGAATCTGCTAGTCGTAAGCTTTAAGTATCTTTCTCTCATTTGTTTGATCAGCTGACTGACATTGTTTTATATTGTTTAATGAAGTCAATCAGTAGAACTACAAGTGGAGCATCACTAAAGCCTCCAAAAATTAGCTCAAAGTTGCAACTTGTTCAGCATCACTAATGAAGCCAATCATCTTTATTTTCTTGTGATGCTAAAACTTTGTTCAGTATTTTGGAAGAATGGTGTCATATTTGTGTAGGTTGATTGAGTGAACTCAATTATTTTTTTCAATCAGATTGCGCTTCATTTTGTCATAAAAGTTTCAACATGTGGGAATATTATTCAAGCCAAAAAAATTTACATGTAGATCCAGATCCGATGGATCCGGATTTGGATCTGATTTTTATGGACCCGATGGATCTGGATCCGGATCTGGATCCAAATATGAAAAATGGATCAGGATTTGGATCTAGTAGGATCCGGTCTAGATCCGATCTAGATCCGATCTGTTGCCATCCCTAGGCTTGACCCATTATATCTCTGAATGAGTTTGCATCTATGTTTGTAGTATTTGGCCCATTATATACCTATGCCAATTTTGCTCATAAGCAACCCCATGGTCTTTGAACCAAGCATATCCCAAACACAAGTCACATGTACCCACAAAAGTACTACACACCATACTTCCTCTTGATATTTCCCATGCAAAAAATGATACATTCACCATATCGACCTAATATCCCTTTTTGCCAATATAAGGGTCTTCTTTCTTAGTCTAATGTAATTCTAGCCGGAGTGCGGCTTGAGGAGTAATGTAACAACCATGATGATGGTCATTAATTTCAAGTTGAATTCCCCAATCATTACGTACTTTCACCAACATTAATGTAACACATCCTACCTTCAAACTAAGCCTTGTTCATGATTAAGGAGTGTAGAAAATCGAGACGGAGAGTTAAAGTTGAAAATCCAATTTTAGTTCTGTAAATCCTATTTTGCGCCAGAAATAAATGGACCGTAAAAAGTGTTACGGATCATCGAATTGTACCGTATAAATAACCGTCAAAACTGACAGTGTACGGTAGGATTACATGGACCGTTCCTTTTTTATCGTAAAGCCTCTTCTCAACTTTGGCAGTCACTGGAAATTGACACTTCGGTGACAGTCCATTTATACGGACCGTACAAAATTATACGGTCCATACCCGGACTGTAGAAAAAGTGACGGATCGTACAAATTTGCCGTAAAAACCCCCCGACGGACTGAGCAGTATAAATACAAAGACTTAGTTCTAAAAATCAATTTTCTTATTTTTTTCAAGCCTTAGAACGGTGTTCTTTCTTCCTACCATCCTCATAACTCAAGGTAAGTCTTTTTCATGTATTTTTACGCGATTCTAATCAAGTATACACAATTCCTAAGTGAAACCCTTTATTCTTAACCTAGGGGTTTCAAGAAAACCCAACTCAAGGAATTAAAGTTCAAGCTTTGGGACAAAGACCAAATTTTTAATACAAGTATTGGAGAAAATAAAGTATGTAGAGCTTTTATCTACGTATGAGAACATTATTGTTCTTCCCCACACCATGTTCTTCCATGAAACCATGAATTTCCATAACTTAGGATTTTACTTCAAGTTCATGATAATCCTAAACTACATGTATTATGATATACCATGTTTGTAATACTAATTCATTATTGTATTCTTGATATTCCATTGTGGTTATTGGAAATCCATTTGTAATCCATGAATACTCATGTCTTGCATTCCATGGGTCCTTAAACGCGAGTCATGAACCTATATTATGGAATTCCATGAATTTTACGTGTTTTCCATGTTTTATGCAAAGTATATTATGTATTTATAGTCATGATATATCTTATACTTATCAGCTATGTTTACAAGTCATGATTTTACAAACCATTGGCTTTCTAGCCAATTATATTTCATGTTCATGTTTTGAGAGTTGCACAGATTTTCGAGAAGGCTCAGATAGCATGAAACTACGTTCTTCGGTGTGGGATAAGGATCCCTATGTCCAGAGGATGATACCTTCATGTTACCTCTTTATGGGATGATTGGATTCATCATGTCATGTTCTTGTCTAGTACCCCAGCAAGGTACGAGATGACTTAGCTAATCGGGCAAAGATCAGACGCCACGTTCACACGTGGTGGTTACATGTTAGTTTTGTTAATGCTCTTCTACATATATACAATTATATAGATTTTATACATGTTATCACACTTATGTTAGATTATATCCATGTTCATGTTCAGTTTCAGTTTCATGTTCCTATTATTTCATATGCCTGCTTATTCTTTCAGTTGCTTTACATACAATACAATTGAAATGTACTAACGTCCCTTTGCCCTGGGCCTGCACTTCACAGTGCATGTATTGAGTTTCAGGATGACGGATCTGCATGTTAGGACTTCACTTGTATAAGCTATTGGTAACCCCTATTTCATTCGGGGTATAAGTTGATTTCTGTTACAACCCGTACTTTATACATCGTTTCTGTCGTAGGTTAACTAACATAAGCTTGGTGAGGTTGAGATCCTTCCACAACGTTAAGAAAGGTTTAAATAAGTGTTAAATATATTTCATAAGAGTTTGGGGCTAAACGAATCGAAATTAAGTCCGTCGAAACTCGGGGAAAGGTAGGAAGAATTTTGGACCAAACCTTTGGGGGTATATCTCCTAGTATGTAATGACTTATGGGTTCTATAACATATGTAAATTCAACTTCAGTGAGTCTAGTTTCCAGATTATTTAATCACTCGTCGATAAGACATTAGAGTAGAGAGATATTTACATTTCCGTCCAAGGGTGCAAACTGTCGCGGGACAGAGGGCATGATCGGTGGCAACTTAAATCATCTCATATAATAAATCCCCATAACGAATTGGAACTTCATTTCTCCAAAACTCCAAACCCTAAACACCTCCTACACTCTCTCAAACTCTCCTCCATGAATGAAGACCAAATTCAAGAGTTAAACAAGTAATTACAACGTAAGGAATCTCATGGTACTCGTAGAATCGTCGTTTCTCCGTCGTTTGGCTTTTCGGAAGGATTCTTCAACTTGAAGTAATCTTGGTGCTGGGGTGTTTTTCATAAATTGAGGTATGTTTACTCATGTTTATGATCCTCCTAAGCTACTACAAGTGGTTTACATAGAAATTGGAAGGAGAATTCCCTAGAACAAGTCCTTATGAAGTTTTGTGAACTTAGCTAGTTGTGTGGGCTGTTTCATATGGTTTAAATGTGTTGTTTAAAGTTGTGGAGTTATGGATGGGATTGTAATTAGAAGTAGGAGTAGAAGGAAAGAAAAAGGGTAGCGTTCTATAGGAAATTAAGCAACAAAATGACTATGAACTTAAGCCCGCAAGTTACTCGATTAAATGTTTAAATGAAAGTTTCCATAAGCTATGAACTCAGAATTGATCTCAAACTGTTTGTATTATGTAGAAAGGCGTTCGTAAGGTGTTCAAGAACTTGGGAGAAGTATATAGCTCCATCGATGAGGTATGTAGGGCTTTCTCTTCTCTTTTGTGGCATGACTAAAACTCGATGAGTGTTTCATTGATACATTCATTCCGTGAAAACATAAGTTGATCATATTATTATGCTTGAGCTGCCCTCTACATCATATATGACTTATACTAAAGTACTACCCATACTTCCATGTTTCTTTGGTTATTGATTGAAACATTTCTGTTAAACTTGAGTCGACCGTATTCCAAAATGGTTAAGCTTACCTCTTCTAATGAATGGCATGTATTAAAGTATATTCTCGCATCCTTATCTTTCTTGTCCATTACTCAAAGATGACGGACCCTCCATTGATATACTTTCCGATAAACATGAGATGAATATGCTTCATTGTGATTGACTAATCTTTATTACATATATGACTTGTGTGAAGTACTTTCCCTATTTTTATATTTCCTTTGGTTATCAATTGGAATGTCCCCAATAAACTTGAGTTGATAGTGGTTTATCCGATTGAGCTTAACCTTACCTCATGTGTAATATATATCAAATTTATTTCATGTTCTCTATATCAGTTATCTCTTTTGCCTGCTAATTGAAAGATGATGAATATAATGACAATAACGAAAGTTGGAGGATAACGACAATAGGTCACTCCAACTCTTTCTATGATATCCCTTTTGAGGTTGGTCTTGCATTATATATATATATATATATGTATATCTATTTTTGTTACCGCACTGCTCTATAGTTGGCTGGGCAGGCACGTAGATGTGCACCTAGATGTATTTCTTTTATTACCGCATTGTGTCATAGACAAACAGGCAGACACGTAGTATATATCACTGATCAGTTGGGAAGATGTTTACCATGTCCTATATGATCGGGCAGTTATAATGAGCTCACCCCATAGAGTGATTTATTATTATATGATTAGTATGCCTCCACAATGAGGAATGATTTTACGCTCATGCATTTGTAGTCATATTGTGTTCTCTGGATATCCACAGTGGCCTTATTTTGAGTTTCATGTTATCTCTGTACCTCTTTCTCATGTTATTACATTCTTTATGCTTATGCTTATCACCTTACATACTTAATACATGTTTCGTATTGATGCCCTTTTTGTGCGTTGTGTTCATGCCCACATGTACAGATAGACAGGTCAGCGCGCCTCCTCAATAGGATACTGAGATCAGTAGTTTGGTGTTGCACTCTACTTCTCTGGAGTTGTTGGTTTTGAGTCTATAGGTACATATGTATGTATATATATGGTGGGGCCCTGTCCCGACCAGTAGGAATTATACAATACTCTTAGAGGCTTGCAGACTTGCAGTTAGTGTATATATGTATTTTGTCTGGCATTGTCGGCCAGTCTGTCCTAGGGAGTCTGCATGTCGTGATTAGTAGAGTCTTGTTTATTGGTGTGTTATGCACCACACTTATAACGAGGAGGCTACATGACATTTAGGATGATTACCTTTCTTTTTTATCTAGATCGTGCAATAGAGCTGAGTTGTAAGTGTTTATTCCTAACCTTCACTTTATTTACCTTCTCAGTGATGCTTAATACTAGACGACATACGGCTATACAATTTATATAGATATTAGATGAGAAGGCAGGAGAGGGCACCAATCGAATGCAGCGGACCTTGCAAGTTATGCATGCCACCGACACGGAGTCAGTGGAATTTGCCTCATATAGGTTGCAGGATATTGCTGCCACATAGTGTAAGATTTGGGAGCAATTTAGGGGGCTTTGTACCCCATCAGAAGGATGGAGGGAGTTTTCTGAAGCATTTTCGTAGCAGTACCTGCCTATTGAGTTTCGTCGGGCTAGGCAGGACAAGTTTCTACGCTTGGAGCAGGGTAACATGAGCATCCGGGAGTATAGAATGTAGTTTAATTCTTTGGCTAAATATGATCTTACAGTCATGGCAGAAATGAGTGATCGAGTATATCGATTTGTGGGTGGTTTGGGACCATATTTGGTCAATGTGTGTACTAAGGCTTTTCTGAATCCCATTATGGATATTGCTCGCATTTAGGCCTATGCACAGAATTTGAATGATCGTAAAAGGCAGCAGTGGTTCGATAGAGAGTGGGATAGGGGCCAGCATAAGAGGGCCCGATCCGCATGTGATACATAAGACTTTAGAGGTAGGTTCATGCCACAGTTCTCTAGGCGCCTATCTTATCCAGCAGCCAGTGCACCACTAAAGTGTTCCAGCATCGTGACCGGACCACTTATCCTGGTTAGGGTCAGAGTTTATGTACATCAGGTCCGCAGTATAGAGGCGAGTCCAGTTAGGTGAGACCTCCATTTCCCTACTGTGATCGATGTGGTAGAGCTCATTCTGGGTAATGCCATCAGGGTTCGGATGTGTGTTATTCATGTAGGAAGCTCGGTTATATTATGAGGTTTTGTACGATGAGAGGCAGATGTGGTATGGCACAGCCGACAGGCCTGTAGCTACTTCTTCATCTATATGCCCTTCTAGGCAAGGTACGCAGATGTTGGCTGGTAGAGGTAGAGGCATGAGTGGAGCATCTAGCTTAGGCAGTCATCAGAATCGTATTTATGCATTGACTTAGAGTCATCACCGGAAATGGTTACATGTACATTATCCATATTTTCCCTTTTATTCTAGTATTCATGTGATATAATCAAGGATTTGAAAGCAAATCTAGTGAATGCAACTTGAAGATAAGAAGACGATATTAATGCAAGTTATGGATGAACTCTCTTTGATTATTATAAGTATAAGCGGACGTATGAGGCCGATTGATATTATCGTAATATTGTGTTGTCTTGTGTGGCATTAGATATATGTTGGGTTATTTTATAGGTTTTGGATAGTCCTGTTTATAAAGGAAACTCTGCCAAAATTTCTGGAAAACATGAGAGTTAGAATATTTCCAATATTCGCGGACGAATGTTCCTAAGGGAAGAAGGATGTTACACCTTGTAGTTTCGCATCCTACTTTGACATCAATGGATACCGAAGTCCTAGGAAAAGGTATAACCCTACGTAAAAATAATGAAGGTTCACAACTTGTTATAAAGGTACCGGTGTTTGGGAAGTTAAACGGATTGAAGAAAGTACGTTTTGATAAAAACATGAATCTGGGCAGTTCGACGGTGTAGTTGATGGACCGTCAAATTGCCCAAGGTGAGCCATCAACTTTCCTCGAAGTTTGATGGGGAGAATGTCGTACCATCGAGAGTTTGACGGTCCATTGAGTATATTGTCGAATTTTGATGAGTTGTTTATATTGGAATTTTCTGATTTGGGATTCATTTTTCCTCCATACCAAACCCTATCACTCTCCCTAAATTTCTTATAGCATACTCCAACATCCCCAAGATGAAATCAAAGCCTATTACGCAAGGGTAACATGATAAAACCCGTGATTAACATAGTATTCTCCTTCTCCATACAAAGTTGGACTTGGAAATACTATTGCAAATCAGATTACTCACTGTTTTGGGGAGATTATGAAGTATTAAGGTAAGTTCTATCATCTTCTGTCTATGCTTATGATTAATTGACGATTTGAAAGAAGTTATGAAAAAGTTTTATGATCAAAACTTCAGAAATTTATGAAATCTTCGTAATATGAATTGTTGGGCTGTTTCACTCTAAGTATGAGTTGAATTGAATGATACTATTGATTGTAAATGTTATGGATTAAGGAACGTAAGGTTTGAAAGGTTGTGAGACTAATTCACATGAAGTTTTCCATATAAGAGAAGCTGAAAGAATTACTCATGCCTAAGAGTTCTCGAAGAACAACTAGCTAAGGTTTTATGGAAATTGTGTTTGGATTAAAACACGAGACTAAATTACATAAGCATCCCTTGTAAAGAAGTCTAAGAACATGATGTGTATACAAAAGTCGATAAGATACCTAAGCAAAGTTTTATGGAATTTAGATTCGATATTGATATTACTTCCTTCTATGATATAGATGATCATTCGTAAGAGTAGCGAAGACTGGTCGAACGATCGTAGCAACAATAACCAGGTATGTAAGGCTTTTCATTTCTTTCAAAAGCATGAATCCAGAAAGTTATCATTTCTAAAAAGGAACGTGAACATTCCACTCTAGTATCTATCAAAAGTCACTAATTGAGAAATATTCACCGCTTGTTCATATTCTTATGATCCATGTCGTTGGTTAATGAACTTATCCTAAGTCTTCAAGAAGAAGCAATTTTAAGAATGAATTATCGAGTCAACAAAGAGTCGTGTCAAGGTAAACTCTAGAGATATATAAGTTCCGAAAGAGGCCAAAAGGCCATAGTTGTCACAGTCTATTGTCCACACCCCGAGCCCCTTTTGGTACTGTTATATTATTTGTTAGAAACTAATCTCATGCATACAATCATGAGCATACATATAGAGGGTCGGGTTGCACGTTCCGCAACATATTCATATAGTGTATCGGTTTGCACGTTCTGTAACATATTCATATAGAGGATCAGGTTGCACGTTCTGCAACATATTCATATAGAGGATCGGGTTGCATGTTCCACAACATATTCATATAGAGGATTGGGTTGCCCGTTGCGCAACATATTCATCTAGAGGATCAGGTTGCATATTTTGAAATATATTTATATAGAGGATCGAGTTGCACATTCCACAACATATCCTTATAGAGGATCGGGTTGCACATTCTACAACATATGCATATGATAGATCAGGTTGCACGTTCCGCAACATACACATGAATTAAGGTGAATATCACATTGCATATTCATGCATACACCTAAGATTAATGACATGTTATACCTCACACTATAAGACGACGATAGTTAAACAGTAAAATCCAAGCCATACAGGTTGTATTAAGTTTTAGAGTTTCATTTTTCGCCCCATGTGGCCCCCAGGTTGCTTATGCTTTCTCTTAAGCTATTCTTTTCACATTGTTGATATGCTTTCTTTACAGTTCACAGATTCATATTATTTTTCATGCTTTACATACTCAGTACATTATTTCATATTGATGTCCCTTTTTAGGGACATTGCGTTTCATGTCACATGTGTAGATAGAGATGTAGATGCCTTCCTCACAGTAAGAGCCGATTCAGCTGGAGTTGTCTCGCTCCTTACCTCCAGAGTTGTGTAGTGAGCTAATAGGTATGACAGATGTGCATATGTGTATAGTTGGGTATGGTGGGGCCCTGTCCCAACCAATTATTGTTAGTATATTCCTTAGAGGGTTGTAGACAGTTGTGTTGTAAGTGACAATCATGTGTGACCTTATCAGCCTCCCCAATAGAGTCATTGTGCTTATTTCGGCCTGGTTATATATATATATATATATATATATATAGGGCCTTTTTCTGAGTGCAAGTGCTTATGTACTTATTCAATAAAGGATATGTAAGAGGCCTAGTCGGCCCATGAGTTATTATTTATATCACATGTATCAGGATTGGTACGCTCAAGCCTTAGGACATCAGGTGCCAGCCACCCCCACCCCCCTCCACAAGGTTTGGGTATGACATATGGCTTTCTCTTCATTGATACATTCATTCTGTGAACAAGTTGATCATATTCTTATGCATGAGCATCCCTCTACCTCATATATGACTTGTACTAAAGTACTGCCCATACTTCCATATTTCTTTGGTTATTGATTGAAACATTTCTGTTAAACTTGAGTCGGTCGTATTCCAAAAATTTTAAGCTTACCTCTTCTCATGTATGGCCTATATTAAAGAGTATTCTTGCATATTTATTTGTCTTGTCCATTACTCAAATATGACGGACTCTCTGTTGATATACTTTCCGATAAACATGAGATGAATACGCTTCCTTATGATTGACTAATCTTTATTTCATATGTGACTTGTGTCAAGTACTTTCCCTGTTTTCATATTCCCTTTGGTTATCAATTGGAACGTCCCAATAAATTTGAGTTGATAGTGGTTTACCCGATTGAGCTGAACCTTACCTCATGTATAATCTATATCAAATTTCTTTTATGTTATCTATATCGGTTATCTCTTTTGGCTACCAATTGAAAGATAATGAATGTAGCGACAATAACGAAAGTCAGAGGATAACGACGATAGGTCACTCTGACTCTTTCTTTGATATCCCATTTGAGGTTGGTCTTGCATTACACTTATATATATATATATATATATATATATGTGTGTGTGTGTGTGTGTGTGTGTGTGCCTGTCCGACATTATCGCGATGTGCTATAGTTGGCCGGGCAGGCACATAGATGTGCACCTATATGTATTTCTTTTATTACCGCACTGTGTCATATACGGTCGGACAGGCACATAACTGTGCATACCACTGATCAGTTGGGCTGATGTTTATCGCGTCCTATATGGCTGGGAAGTTATAATGAGCTCACCCTAAAGATGGATTTATTATTATATGATATGATGCATGCCTCCACATTGAGGAATGATTTTATGTTCAAACATTTGTAGTCATATTGTGTTCTCTGGATGCCCGCGGTGGCCTTATTCTGAGTTTCTGGTTGTCTCTGTACCTCTTTCTCATGTTACTACATTCTTTATGCTTATGCTTATCACCTTACATACTTGGTACATATTTCGTATCGATGCCCTTTTTGTGCATTGTATCCATGCCGATAGGTGCAGATAGACAGGTCGGCGCACCTCCTCAGTAGGATACCGAGATCAGCAGTTGAGTGTCTCACTCCACTTCTTAGGAGTTTCTAGTTGTCAATCTATAAGTACATATGAAAATGTATATATATTGTTTTGGGTATGGCTGGGCCTTATCCCGACCAGTGGACATTGTACAATACTCTTAGAGGCTTACAGAATTACAGTCGGTGTATATATGTGTTTTTTCTGGCATTGTAGACCATTTTGGATAGTCGATGTCACTTTTGTTATGGCCTTGTCGGGTATTGCATATGTATATAGGTTGTTGGGTTTTTTCTTCTTGCAGGTTATCATGTCTGGTTATTTAAGTTGTTTAGTGGCCTTGCCGACCCAATATTATGTCACATGTTATAGATGCCAAGGTTGGTTCGCTTAGCACTTCGGGTGCTGGGTGTCGGCCACACCCCCCTAAGGTTGGGGTTTGATAATTTATTTTTATGATTATGTTTATAGTAAAGGTATCGCAGGGCCTTGTCCTGGTACACAATTTTGTAGTCAGACTCATGTGTCAACGATTTCATAGACTAGACTAGTTAGTATGGCATGACAGTATGGTTTTCAGACTTACCATATTTCCAGATATTTTCGCTATGATATTTTAGACTAATTTCAGTATACAGTTTTACATGTTTTATTACCATTATTATTGCATTTTTTATACCCGTGTGATTAGCAAGCCATATGGTTCGCTCGGTCACATGCAATCAGGCACCGAGTGTCATATTTTACCCAGACCGTGGTTCTGTGCGTTATAAAAATTGGTATTAGAGCCTAGGTTCAAGTGTCTTAGGGAGTCTATGAAACCGTGTCTAGTGGGGTCTCTTTTATATGTGTGAGGCATCCATACATGTAAACAGTTGACCATTATGACATATAGGATTCTCTCACTTCTTTCGTACTCTAGATCGTGTAGTTAGAGCTATACCTTCAGGACATTCTTCTAAGTCATGCGTATTACGTATTTCAGAAAATGACTACTAAAAGGAAATTAGCTACAAGCAAGAGGGTTGCTACTTATGCTACTCGTGAGGAAGATACTTAGGCTCAGAGAGCCAAATCGGGTACAACACCCCCACCTGATACCACCGGGCATGTAGAGGTTCGTATTCCAGTTGTGCTACCCAGTTCCACTGACTTGGATGTTAGGGGAGCTATTCAGCTGCTCACCCAGGTTGTGGCTGCTCAAGCCCAATGTCAAAGAACAATTCTAAGTACAAGGGCTAGTGGAGAGTCATTCAGTTTCAGGACTCGGGAGTTTCTGCATATGGACCCTCCGGTGTTCATAGGATTTAGCAAGACAGGATCCACATAATTTCATTGATGGGCTCCAGAAAATCTTTCTTGTTATGCATGCTACCGATATAGAGGCAACGAAATTGGGAGCTTATCAGTTGCAAGATGTTGCTAAAATCTAGTATGAGTCATGGGAATAGTCTCGAGGAGAAGATGCATCTCCTACAACTTGGGATAAGTTTGATAACGCTTTCATTGAACACTTTCTGCCGATAGAGCGAAGGCCATTGAATTTGAGAAGCTTAAGCAGAATGGCAGGAGTGTGCATGAGTACTATTGTCACTTTGTTTCTTCGGCAAAGTATGCTCCACATATGGTTCCAGACATGAGGGACAGACTTAGGCATTATGTGTATGGTCTTGATCCCCAGTTGTACGATCCAGCTAATATTTATACTCAAATCAAGGAAATGACTATTACCAAGATGATTGCTTTTGTACAAGGTAATGAGAGCAGAATGAAGGAAGAAGAAGCATTACAGAAAGAGAAAGACAAGGAGTTCAATAATAGAGCTAAGTCTTCAGGTCACTTCAGTCATGGGGGAGGTGGGGGCAGATAGTTCTTTAAAACTAGGTCATCAGGACCTGCTCCATCTTCAGTCAGTGCCCCAGTCCCTAAGTTCAGGAACGATCATAAGAGGCAGAGCTTCAGAGAATTAGGCTCTCAGTCAAAGGCCAGTGTGGGTCAAAGTACCTTTATCTATCCAGTTTGTGGTAAGTATGGCAAGAGACACCTAGGGGAGTGTTGCATGGGTATGGATATTTGTTATGGGTGTGGCTAGCGATGTCACTATCAGAGAGACTGTCTATCAGGGAGGTAGGGTACAAGAAGTAACGTGGATAAGTTCATAAATTCAGCAGTCCCTTGTAATTCACAGGCCTAATCAGGGCGTGGTCCAGCTAAGTCTGATAACGCAGGTGGAGGTACAAACAACTTGTATGCACTATTAGGTCGTCAAGATACAAAGGCTCATGCAGATATGGTCACAAGTATATTAACCATTTTCACTTTTGACGTTTATGCTCTTATGGATCCTGGATCCACTATATCATATGTAACTCATTCGTTGCTAAGAAATTTGGAATAGAACCAGAAAATTTGCATTAACCCTTTGAAGTATCCAGTCCAGTCAGAGAGTCAGTTATAGCTAGACAAGTTTATAGGAGTTGCCTAGTTAAAGTCTATCACCGCATTACCATAGATGACTTGGTGGAGTTAGAAATGGTGGACTTCGATGTAACCATGGGCATGGATTGGTTGTCTTCATGTTATGCCACAGTAGGTTGTAGAACCAAAATTGTTAGTTTTGAATTTCCTGGTGAACCAGTCAAAGAATGGAAGGGTGATGCAGTAGCACCCATAGGTAGGTTTATTTCCTATCTTTAATCCAGAATGAAGATATCAAAATGGTACATTTACCATATAGTTAGGGTTAGGGAAGTAGATGCCCAAACCCCAACTCTTCCGTCTGTGCCAGTTGTCAATGAGTTTCCAAAAGTCATTCGAGAAGATCTTCTCGGAGTTCCTCCTGATAGGGAGATTGACTTTTTGAATTTATTTACTTCCCGGCACCAAGCCAATCTATATTCCTCCATATAGAAGTGCTCCAGTAAAACTAAAAGAATTAAAAGCTCAGTTGAAAGACCTTCTTGATAAGGGATTTATTAGACCAAGTGTCTCACCTGGGGGTTCACCAGTCTTATTTGTTCGAAAAAAGGATAGATCCTTGCATGTGTATTGACTGCCGACAATTAAACAAGGTCACCATCAAGAACAAGTACCTTCTTCCCAGAATCGATGACTTATTTAATCAACTTCAGGGTGTCACGCCCTAAAATATGAGTTGGATGAACCATGCTCTACATTCATCTACTGTGATCTTGTAATAGGGTAAATGACATAACTTGTAACACAAATGAATTATATGAACAAAAATTCTTTTGTACATGAACGTGGCCACTGGCCCATGGTATGCAATTGAATATGAAAGAACCCACTGACTCTATCTATGAAGCCTCTATGAGTACCTATTATTGAATAACTAATACAAGTGTTGGGACAGGGACTAAATCTACCCATAATCTCTAACATCAATGCAATTACTAGACCTGACTCGACTGCAGGTGAAATTGGAGCTTGAAACTCTTCCACTGATGATCTGCACTATCTAGCAAACCAGTGTGCCAACCTGTACAATTGGACCTGCAATGTGAAATATAACAAATGAAGTGCTCCTGGCAAAAGGGACGTCAGTACAGAAAGATTATACTGAATACGTAAGGTAGATTGAAATAATCATATGAAAGAACATCAAGTGTAAGGAGAGATAGGGAAGAATCAACCTAAAACTCTGAATTGCCACTGAGGGCCATGATATGCACATGTATACTGTATATGCATATATAATATCATCGTACATATACATACGTATATAACACCATTGGCATCATTAGACATCTTCATTACCATAACAGCCTTTGTGGGCATAATCATCATCATATAACCAGCTGATCAGGTGGTGGTGCGTATGTAATGACATAACTTTTCCCATACCCCATATACATATCATATACCATACGTGTATATAACGCCTGTAAGGTCATGGTATATACATATATATAATGCATGAATGATACTAAGACACTATGAGTCTATCGGAGTGACATAAGGTCGTCGCCCCTCTGATTAACATTATGGAACTAACATCATCAATATAACTTACTTTGAAGAATCAACAAGCCATAAGATAAGATCACTATCATTATATAGAAGTCTAGATCATCAGCCTCTAACATATCTAAGAGTTGAGCCGTTATGGATATTGTTCGTTTCATTCTGATCATGCCAAAAGAAGAATAGAAGGTGCCTTAACATACTTATCGCTCTAAGATGCTTTACTTATGAACCTTGGAAATATATAAGATTCATAATAATGAGAGTTGGGTTATTATCGAGGACTTAATACGACACAAATAATATCACACGGGGGGAACAACTTTGTAGAAGTAGAAGACTGGTGATACTTCTTTTTTTTGGAACTCACATTAAAGGAAGGAATCAAATGATATGACTTTATGTCACTGGATACGATAGGAAAATACCTACTATTCTATGACCCGATTATGACACATTCAAAAACCATTATCTAGTCTTGTGGACCACCCTACTTTGGATAGACTGTGATCATCTATGTCAATGTGGTTTATCTTAAAAGAAGTTTTATACCCCCAAAATGGTCATCTAGAAGCTTACGACATATATCCTCTTACATTACATCTATAACCCCTTAACGATCATCTAAATTCTTAACCATATGATGGCTTGTTACCGTACAACTGACATCACGTGAAATGAGCACCTGAGCATGAACAAGAGAGTCGCGATGCTTTACTTCTATGAGCTCAAATAGGAAGGGAAAATTTAATAGGACTTTATCTCGCTAAAAGAGAGATGTACATATGCACTCTCTTTACTATAATCCTTATTGGGTTTTCCCCAAGCATGTAATTTAACTCCCTATGTTGTCTTACCTCAAGAAGGCTATAACTTTTATATCAACTTAGTTCATTTTATGTACAATATCTAAACCATTAACGATCACCTAAAAGCTATCATATAATTCATCTTAAGTAGTATTCTATCATCCATTAGTGATACTCTGAAAGCTAATACTTAATCTTTCTTAAGTAAGATACTACAATCCGATAATTATAATTTGGATATTACTGATATCATTCATCTTAATTAACAAACTATAATCCATCAACAATAATCTAGAACCCATCCACATAATTCATCTTCATTATGACCTATAAACCATCGACAAACATCTGAAACTAATTACGTGATTCATCTTACCTTATGCTCTACACCCCCACAACATTTACTTAAACATTAGCCGTGAGATATCATCTAGATTAGGCAACATGGTGTAGTCCCGTACCTATCATACCTTAACCTTAGATCTATGATCCTCCAACTATTATTTGACAATCATCTTATAGTCATTCTAAACATACCTATCCTAGACAACCTACTGTAACTTCTTTGTTTACACTTATAGGCTATCACCTTCGTTAACAAGTAAGGTTCCCATCTCATTGTAAACTAGTCGTCATGAACTAGTAAATCCTTTTCACTGGTTGCTACTGGTCACTAGAATAGACAACAACTATCAACATGCAAGGCTCCTCTTTTGTCATCATATAGTCATCACACTACGGGAGTTCTTTTGAGGGTGCCACTATATTTCATACTTACTCTCTCATAGGAAAACGTGGCTACTAATACACTTATGAAAACTCAACTCATTGGGGTTATACCAATTAGACATCTATGAAGCTATTAAACATATGAGTGGAGCAACTCTTACTAACCGTCGCTATGCTATCGGGACTCTCACGAGGAAGCTGTTGTGGCTCGTATACACTTTCTAAGAAGAGTACAAGACTTTTAATAGATATATGAAACTCGTATTATGGAAGCGGCACCAAACAGGGAGTACATGAAACTATTAAATACATATGTAGAGCACCTATAGAATTCTATTTTGGAATCGTACTCTATAGGTTACTAGTGTGGTCCCACATAAGGGGGAAACTTTATCCTCTTCGCTATAACTCGTAACTTAATTTATGAGATGTATGTTTGAGTAACGACCAAGTGTGAGCACATAACATCTCTTTTATTTCACTTTGTGTGCTAGAAATGTCATCATAATTAAGGGGAATTCCAATCCCACCATAGCAACTAGAAACTCGAGTCTTGGGAGTAAATGCTTGAATAACAACTAATTACAGACACATATCTTTACTTAAGATATTCGTGACACTTGCAACATGGAACTACTACACTTGGATGCTCTAAATTTCATGGTTTACATAAGAAGCAAATGTCGTATATCGTGTTGTAGTGGCGAGTCAAGAAAGTAGCCTTACATACCTTTAACTTCTGCCCTTGGATACCAATGAAGAACTCATCCTCCTTTTACCATAAACTACAATAAGGAAATAATACTATTGATAACAACCAGAAACACAAGAACTTACCGACGAATGACAAACTAAGCTAAACAATCTTCTATAACATATATCTTCACCTAGCTCCCTTCCAATCCTTAAAACTTCATAAATCAACATATAAACACATACATAAACATTTCCAACCCCAACATGTAATAAAACAACCCAACTTACCACCAAACCAGTCCCAACACACTATATAGCACAAATAACACTTCAACTACATTATCTAGTCATTCTTACAACTTGTATCTTCTAAGCATATTTAAATCATCAAACTAACTTATATACAATATGATAATACTTCCAGCACCTGCACATACCAAAAACAATCCTAATCTGATATACCAAACAGCTAGTAACTCAACTACATCAATCAATCTCAACTTACAAACTAGCTAATGAGCGACAAGCTCATTTTATGACAAATTGACATCATCTCCCTTGTTTCTTTTACTTTCCTCAAGTTAAAAACAACAGTCAACAAGTACATCTCCATCACCTTTATACAATCAAATCAGCCCCAACATACTTCATAACATGTCCAGTAACTCAGCTGCAATATCCAACCACCAACTTGTAACAACTCAACACATCTAGAGCTTAAACTAAGTCATACACATGGGGGAAGAGAGAAATCTTACCTTTCTGTCCAATTACTTACTTCATCTCAACTCGCTGCCCTTTAACTTTCCCCAAATAACTAGAATAGGAAAGACAAATCAGCACAAACACTATGTGACAGCAGGAAAGATAACCCAAACTTTAGACTTGATCTTCATACCTTAACCTTGGAGGAGAGGGCTGATTTTATGGACTGTTTGCAAGAAAATAAAGAATAACGTAGAACCCTAAAGGGAAAGAGTAGTGGCGGCCTTGCTTGTGTGTGTAAGAGAGAATTACCTTCAGCTTATGGAGGAGAAAGAGAAGAAAACATTCATGGCTGGTCTGGTTGGGGCTAATCATTTGAGAGAAAAAGAGAAGAGAGAGAAACATATAGGGATGATGTCTACGTAGAGAGATGAGAGAGAGGGTTGTGGAATTTTTTTGGAATGAAAATGAGACATATACATGTATATATAACCCCATTAAATGGGCTTGGGAACATAGGTCTTGGGCTAACCCATCTCACATTTTTCTTTTAATCTGGTCCACACACTATAAGTAGGTGATGCACCTACTTGTCACCTACTTAAGCAAGTAGTTTACTAATTACCTCTAAACACGTGCGTCATCCTCATTTAATAAGTAGGATGTTAAACAAGTATGAAGTGTAAGCAAATAGGACGTGCAAGCAAGTAGGACGTGTGAGAAAGTAAATGAAGCATATAGGACGTTTAAGCAAGTAGATGAAACTAGTAGGTCATTTACTTGTCGAATAGCTCATTCGTTTATGAATCTCCTCTACTTTAACTAGGTTCGACATTTCCATACACTTGGATCCTTAGGCAGCAACTATAACCTCATTGTTTCATATTCAAGTAACTTCGTCGACTTCAACTTAGTCGTACACATGTTGAGAAGTATGGGGTGTTACACATGGCGCCCCAATGTTATTCCAAGATAGACCTTAGATCAGGGTATCATCAGCTTAAGGTTAAGGTCTGAAACCACCTTTAGAACTTGCTATGGCCATTTCAAATTTTGCATCATGTCGTTTGGATTGAGGAATGCACTAGCTGCTTTCATGGATCTTATGAACATGGTCTTCAAGCCTTATCTTAAACTTTTTGTCAATGTCTTTATTGATGATATTCTAGTTTATTCTCGTAGTGAGGCTGATCATGCAGAACATCTCAGAATAGTGTTGCGTACACTTTAGGACCACAAACTCTATGTGAAATTTACCAAGTGTGAATTTTGGCTAAAGCCAGTAGCATTCTTAGGCCATGTGATTTTAGGTGAAGGCATCCAAGTTGATTTTCAGAAAATAGATATTGTAAAGAATTGGCCCAGACCCACCTCAGTCTCTGAGATAGGAAGTTTCTTGGGTCTAGTAGGCTATTACAGGCGTTTCGTAGAGTTTTTTCTTCCATCTCAGCTCTATTGACTAGATTGACTCATAAGAAAGTCAAATTTCAGTGGTTAGATGCTTGTGAGCATAGTTTCAAAGAATTGAAAATGAGACTCACTTCTACCCTAGTGCTAACGTTTCCAGAAGGAACCGATGGGTTCATAGTATATTGTGATGCATCAGGAATTGGTCTCTGATGTGTTTTAATGCAACATAGTAAGGTTATAGCTTATGCATCTAGATAGCTTAAGCCTCATGAAGAACTATCCAACTCATGACTTAGAATTGGCAGCCGTGATTTTTGTGCTTAAGATATGGCGCCACTATTTGTATGGAGTTCATGTTGAAATTTTCACAGATCACAAGAGCCTTCAATACATTTTCAAGCCGCGGGAGTTGAATCTTAGGCAGAGGAGATGGCTTGAATTGATAAACGATTATGATATAGATGTTCTCTACCATCATAGGAAAGCGAATGTGGTAGCCGATACTCTTAGTCAGTGATCCATGAAAAGCTTAGCTCATGTTGAAGAAGGAAAGAGGATAATGCGAAGGAAGTTCACCAACTAGCCAGATTAGGAGTTTGACTTTTAGACTTCGAAAATGGTGTTGTTGTTGTCCAAAACTAGTCTAAGTCCTCCTTAGTAGCCAAAGTAAAGGAGAAACAATTTAATGATCCATATTTGTTGCAGCTGAAAGAGGGTATCCACAAGCATAAGAATATGACTTTTGAACAAGGGGGAGACGATGGTTCTTTGAGGTATCAAGGCAGATTGTGCATTCCAGATGTAGATGGGCTCAAAGAGCGAATCATGGTAGAAGAACACAATTCCAGGTATTCTGTTCACCCAGGATCTACCAAGATGTATCATGATCTTAAGGAGAATTATTAGTGGAATGATATAAAAAGGAATGTGGAAGATTTGTAGCCAAGTGCCTGAATTGTCAGCAGGTGAAAGCCGAGCACCAAAGGCTTAGTGGGTTGGCTCAAAATATTGATATTCCTATTTGGAAATGGGAGATGATAAATATGGAATTCATAATAGGTCTACCTCGCTCATCCCGAAGGCATGATTCAATTTGGGTGATTGTGGACCGACTTACTAAATCAGCCCACTTCTTGCCAGTCAAGACCAGAGATTCAGCAGAAGATTATGCTAAGTTGTATATCCGATAAAATGTCAGGCTTCATGGGACCCCAGTGTCCATTACTTTGGATCATGGTGCTCAGTTCACAATGCACTTTTGGAAGACTTTCCATAAAGGATTGGTACTAAGGTAAATCTCAGTATAACTTTTCATCCTCAAATAGATGGTCAGGCGTACAATTCAGACTCTTGAGGATATGTTGAGGGCATGTGTTCTTGATTTTAAAGGTAATTGGGATGAGTACTTGCCTCTCATTGAATTTGCTTATAATAACAGTTACCATGCTAGTATCCAAATGGTACAGTTCGAAGATACATATGGGCAAATGTGTAGATCGCCAATTAGTTGGTTTGAAGTTGGTGAAGCAGAATTTTTAGGGCCGGACTTGGTTTATCAGGCTATGGAAAAAGTCAAATTGATTCAGGAGCGTTTGAAAATAGCTTAGAGTCACCAAAAGTCCTATTTGGATGTGAGGCGTAGATACTTGGAGTTTCAAGTTGATGATTGGTATTTCTAAAAGCTTCACCTATGAAAGGTGTCATGAGGTTTGGGAAGAAGGGAAAGCTCAGTCCCAAATATATCAAACCATACAGGATCCTTCAAAGAATTGGTCAAGTGGCTTAAGAGCTTAAATTGCTACAAGATTTGATTATTGTGCACTCAGTGTTTTATGTATCCATGTTGAGGAAGAGTGCGAGAGACCTGTCGTTGGTTATACCTAACGAATCCATTACAGTTAAGGATGGCTTGATCTATGAAGAGGTCCCTGTGGCTATTCTAGATCGTTAGATTCGCAAGTTGAGAACTAAGAAAGTCGCCTCAGTGAAAATGTTGTGGAGAAGTTAGAAAGTTGAGGAGGCTACATGGGAAGCCGGAGAGGACATGGAGTCCCAATATTCGCATTTATTTGAAGAGCAAGCAGAAAGGTTTAAGGTAAATACTCATGTCCCTTGCGTATACATGTCTCATGTTCCATGTTCATGTATTCATACTCATGTTCCATGTTCATGTTTTCATGTAATCATGTCAGTTCAGTCTCCATGTTTCACGTCATGTTTCTTCACGTTCATGTACTCATGCCATGTCTAGTCTTATTCTTAAACATGACCCATCATTTGAGGATGAATGATCCCAATGGGGAGATATTGTAACACCTCGTACCTTCAAACTAAGTCTTGTTCATGATTAAGGAGTGTACAAAATCAAGACGGAGAGTTAAAGTTGAATATCAATTTCAGTTCTGTAAATCCTATTTTGCGTCAGAAATAAACAATTGTAAAAAGTGTTACAGACCGTCGAATTGTACCGTATAAATCACCATCAGAACAAATGGTGTACGGTAGGATTATACGGACCATATAAAAATATACGGTCCATCCATTTTAACTGTAAAACCCCTGAACTTTGGCAGTCACTGGAAATCGACACTTGGGTGATGGTCCATTTATACGGACCATACAAAATTATACGGTTCATACCCGGATTGTAGAAAAAGTGATGGACCGTATATATCGGCTGTAAAACCCGCCGACCGGCTGAGCAGTATAAATACGCAAACTTAGTTCTAAAAAATCAGTTTGCTTATTTTTCCAAGTCCTAGAACGAATTTCTCTCTTCACACCATCCTCATAACTCAAGGTAAGCCTTTTCCAGGTATTTCTACGCGATTATAATCAAGTATACACAATTCCTAAGTGAGATCCTTGATTCTTAACCTAAAGTTTTTAAGAAAACAAAACTCAAGGAATTAAAGTTCATGTTTTGGGTTTCTTCTTCAAAGACCAGATTTTTAATACAAGTAATGGAGCGAATAAAGTATGTAGAGATTCTATCTACGTGCGGGAATATCATTGTTCTTCCCCATGTCATGTTCATCCATGAAACCATTAATTTTCATAACTTAGGGTTTTACTTCAAGTTCATGATGATCCTAAACTACATGTATCATGATATACCATGTTTTTAATTCTAATTCATTATTGTATTCTTGATATTCCATTGTAGTTATTGAGAATTCGTCTGTAATTCATGAATACCCATGTCTTGCATTCCATGGGTCCTTAAACACGAGTCATGAACCTATATTATGCAATTCCATGAATTTTCCATGTTTTATGCAAAGTATATTATGTATTTATATTCATGTTATATGTTATACTTATCAGCTATGTATACAAGTCATGGTTTTACAAACTATGGGCCTTCTAGCCAATTATATTTCATGTTCATCTTTTAGGAGTTGCACAGATTAATTAGAAGGCTTAGATAGCCTGAAATTACATTTTCCAGCGTAGGATAACGATCCCTCTGCCTAGAGGACGATACCTTCATGTTACCCCTTTATGGGATTATTGGATCCATTATGTCATGTTCATGTCTCGTACCCCCGCAAGGTACAAGATGACTTAGCTGATCGGGCAGAGATTAGATACCACGTTCTTTCATAGTGGTTATATGTCAGTTTTGTTAATGCTCTCCCACAAATATACAGTTATAAAGATTTTATGCATGTTATCATACTCATGTCATATTATATTCATATTCATGTTCGATTTCAGTTTCATATTTCTATTATTTTATGTGTCTGCTTATTCTTTCATTTGTTTTATATACAGTACAATTCAAATGTACTAACGTCCATTTGCCTGGGGCCTACACTTCACGGTGCAGGTACTTTGTTTCATGACAACGGATATGCATGCCATGACTTCACTTGTATCAGCTATTGGTGAATCCCATTTCATTCAGGGTGTTAGTTGATTTCTTTTCATAATTATGTTTGTAGTAGAGGTATGCCATGGCCTTGTCCTAATAAAAAATTGTAGTCAGACCCATGTGTCAGAGGTTTCATAGACTAAACCAGTTAGTATGGCATGACAGTATGATTTTCAAACTTATCATATTTCTAGATATTTTCGCTATCATATTTCATACTATTTTCAGTATATAGTTTGACATGTTTTATTTCCATTATTATTGCATGTTTTGACGCCCATATTGATTATCAAGCCATGTGGTTCACTCGGTCACATGAAGTCAGGCACCGAGTGTCGTGTTTAACTCAGGTCATAGTTCAGAGCGTTACAAATGAATGAAATCTCTTATTAGGCTAAATTCTCATCTTGAGCTTAGGTTGAACTCTACTCACAGCTCTTTGAGTAGTTTTGGTGGTCGCATGCCCTTTAAGCAAGATCGCTCTATGCTGCCATGTGAGGGGGGTAAGGAAAACCACCACCGGAAAACATAACATGGCTATAAGTGGGGCTTTCATGACCTTGAGATTTACTTTCATCATAAGTACTTGATATGTCACTATCTTCAAACTCAAGGTCACTACCTTCATTACTATGTTCATCACAAGAAGAGTAAGGGTTGTACATCGAAGTACCTTCAAAGTTATGATGGTCATCATAAGGCTCTTCCAAATCATTAGCCTCCACACAGGATCCATGTGTACTCCTTGCGTCATGTTCATCATTGTAATGACCATTATTATATTCACAACCCTCATTTAAAATACCACATTCTTCGTTGTAGCCATAGTCCTCATCATTATAGCGATATTCCTCTTCATCACAACCACAAAGTCATCATCACTTGAATCATAATCCATGTAGAAGTACCTATTTAGAACATTAAACAAAATAAGAAAACACGTTATGTCAGTGAAAATAAATCTCACAATCACTCAAGTGTGCGCACCTTTGATTGCCTCACATATTGCTTCAGCCAATAACTATACTTTTGTTAATCTGATTGGTAACAAGGGATTTAGTTTCTACTCTTGGCTGGAATGGATTCTTGTTCGACTCGAAGAACGGACGACTCGATTAAAACTAATGGACTTGAATCAAGAAGTTAACTACAAAGTAAAAACGAGAAAAGCACTAATGAAATTAAGGACTCAAGAACTAACTAAACATTAAGTAAGGACGGTTACTAGTGTTAATTAGCCTAGAAGATCAGAATAAATGGAAAAGAAATCGAATCAAAATGTAATTTTGAGTTAAAACCTGAAAAGCACAATCCGTTAAACATTGTGCAGAGTCTGAAATTCTCAGATAGTGTCTGTTGTTCAATCTACAATTCGCAGATTACGCTGGAAGCCTTGCAAATTTTATGTCAATGTTTGTTGTTTGTCTGCGGTTCGCAGGTTCAACCTGAGATTCGCAGGTCGTGTCATAGGTGTCATGCGGTTTGCAACTCTCAACTTCAGCGACGTGCCCACCCGCTGCGGTGTAAGGCTGTCCTACCTCACGCAAATGGGTTATTCGACCCGCATCTTAGCCGCAAGTCTGGCCTGCAAGTTTTCAAAAATCTTGATTCCTCTTTGAATTTAGTGCAATTTGTTTTTCTCAATTTGAGGCTTCCTTGGGCCCACTTAACCTAGAAGCTTCCCTTTTTGGGTTCTATAACACTTTTCTTCAAGTTTTCACCAAGGGTTGTTTTATCAAACTTGTACTTTTTGCTTCTTCTTCACCAAGAAGATAAGAAGATCTTCAAGAACACATGAACATTCAAAAAATTCAGATCTTCAAATCAACACAGAATGGCCCCAAATTTTGGATTCTAAACCTTCTTCACTAGGAGAACAAAGGCCAATAGGTTGTAAGCTTCAATTATCCCTTCTTCAATAATACTCACTTTCATGTTCTTAAACCTTCAAGCTCCAACAATGGTAAATGACTCAAATGACTTGAAACTTGAGATTTAGACTCTTCAAACATTAAGGAACTCAAAATCTAGTGCTAGAATCAACAAACAAACAAGTATTTTTGGAGTTTCGAATTTTGGACTCTTTTTTTTGTAGTAACAAAACCTAATACTAGATTTGCTAGGGCAAACCTATTAATGACTCTAATACCAATTGATACAATAATGGATGCGAAAACAAAGAAAAAAACAAGAAAAGTAAAGGGATAGATAGATTGACACAAAGAAAGACACCAATTGACAACGAAAGCTCTATAATAGCTAAAACCTCTAATTGAGCATACAATCTAGCACAAAATATCTTAGGATGACCTCAAGGGAACTAACGTCCCGAGCAACCAATTCTCTCAACAAAACAAGTACAATCAAAAGCTTCAAAATAGTCTAACCCTAATGAAAATAACAAGTCTAGCGAGCAAATTCGTCGTCCTGAAACTCAGTACCTGCACCGTGAAGTGCAGGCCCCGGGCAAAGGAATGTTAGTACATTTGAATTGTATTGTATGTAAAGCAACTGAAAGAATAAGCAGGCATATGATATAATAAGAACATAAACTGAAACTGAACATGAACATGGATATAATCTGACATGAATATGACAACATGCATAAAATCTGTATAATTGTATATTTGTATATCTGTGGGGAGATCATTTGTATAACCGATATGTAACCACCATGCATGAACGTAGCGTCTGATCTCTGCCCGATCAGTTAAGCCATCCCGTACCTTGCCGGGGTACGAGACATGGACATGACATGATGGATCCAATAATCTCATAAAGGGTAACATGAATGTATCGTCCTCTGTTCGGAGTGATCCTTATCCTATGTTGGCATACGTAGTTTTAGATTGTCTGAGCCTTCTCAGTAATCTGTGCAACTCCCAAAAATATAAACATGAAAATAGTTTACTTGTAATCCCATTAATTTCATAAATATAACTTGTAAACATGATTTGTGATTAAAATTTAGCATGATAATAAATATATAATATAACTTGTGTAAAACATGTATAACTTCATGGAACTGAGTAATAATAATGATAACTTGTATTTAAGAACTCATGGAATTTGAAGTATGGTTCATGGATTACGGACAGGTTCATGAAAATCATAATGACATATCATGAATACAATAAACTAATTATAATAGAGACATGACATATAACATTACATGAAATTAGGGTTATCATGATAATAGAATAAAATCCCAAGTTATGGAATTTCATGGTTTCATGAATGAACGTGGCGTGGGGAAGAATATGGATTTTCCCGCTCTTGGATAGAAGCTCTACATACCTTATTCACTCCAATACTTGTACTAAAAATCTGAACTTTGGAGAGAAAACTTAAAGCTTGAACCTTGAGACCTTGAAATGTGTTTATCTTGAAAACTCTAGGTTAAGAACAATGAACTTTTACTTAGAATTCATGAGGATCACGTTAGAATTACTTTGAATCGCGTGAAAAAGGCTTACCTCGATGTGGGAGAAGGTTGGGAAGAGAGAACCTTCGTTCTAGGGCTTGGAGATTGTAAAAACTAGTTTTTCAAGACTAAGTTGCTTATTTATACTTTTACTGTCGGAAGGATTTTACTGCCAAATTCGACGGTCTGTCGAATTTTCTACGGTCTAGGTATGGACTGTATAATTTGTACGATCCATATAATCAGACCGTCTCAAAACTGCAAATTTTTAGTGACTTCATTAAGCTGGAGAGAATGTTACGGTAAAAAAAGATGGGTCGTATAATTTTATACGGTCCATAGAAATTACTGTTCATTATCAAATTCAAAAATAGATTTTATGGTTCACTTTGATTGTCTGTAAAACTTTTATAGTTCGTCTTTCTCTGGCGTAATTCTGAGATTGCAGAACTGAAACTGGTTTTCAATTTTAACTTCTCCGACTTGGTTTCCTAAACTCCTGAGTCATAAACATGGCTTAGTTTGAAGGTACGAGGTGTTACAATATCTCCCCCTTGGGATCATTCATCCTCGAATGATGGGTCATGGTTAAGAATAAGACTAGACATGGCGTGAGTACATGAACATGAAGAAACATGTCATGAAACATGGGAACTGAACTGACATGGTTACATGAAAGCATGAACATAGGGGTATGAATACTGAATACATGAACGTAAAACATAAGACATGGATACGCAAAGGACATGTCATGAATACTGAAGGTATTTACCTTGTTCGTTTTTGCTTACTCCTCAAACAAGTGCGGATAGTTGGACTTCATATCCTCTTCGGCTTCTCATGTAGCCTCCTCAACATTCTGACTTCTCCATAACACTTTCACTGAGGCAACTTCCTTAGTCCTCAACTTCCGAATCTGATGATCCAAAATAGCCATAGGGACCTCTTCATAGGTCATGACATCCTTAATTGTAATGGATTCGGTAGGACAGTCCACGACGAGTCTCTCACACACTTCCTCAACATAGATACATGAAACACTAGATGTACAACAATTAAGTCTTGTGGAAATTCAAGCTCATAAGCCACTTGGCCAATTTTTCACAAAATCCTGTATGGTCTGATATATCTGGGGCTGAGCTTCCCTTTCTTTTCAAACTTCATGACACCTTTCATATGTGAAACTTTTAGAGCCTCACATCCGAATAGGACTTCTGGCGACTCTGAGCTATTTTTAAATGCTCCTAAATCAACTTATTTTTTCCATAGCCTGATGGACCGAGTCTGATCCTAATAATTCTGCTTCACCAATTTCAAACCAACCAATTGGCGATCTACGTCTTTACCCATATAGAGATTCAAACTGTGCCATCTTGATACTAGCATGGTAATTGTTATTATAAGAAAATTCAATGAGAGGCAAATGATCATCCCAATTACCTTTAAAATCGAGAACACATGCCCTCAACATATCCTCAAGAATCTAAATAGTATGCTCTGTCTAGCCATCTATCTGAGGATGAAAAGTTGCACTGAGATTTACCTTTGTACCTAATACTTTCTGGAAAGACTTCCAAAAGTGTGTTGTGAACTGAGCATCACGATCTGAAATAATGGACATTAGGGTCCCATAAAGTCTGACAATTTCTCGGATATACAACTTAGCATAATCCACTACTAAATATGTGGTTTTGACTGGCAAAAAGTGGCCTAATTTGGTAAGTCGGTCCACAATCACCCAAATCGAATCATGCCTTTGGGATGAGTGAGGTAGACCTGTTATGAAGTTCATGTTTATCATCTCCCATTTCCAAACTGGAATATCAATATTCTGAGCCAACCTACTAGGCTTCTGATGCTCGGCTTTCACCTGCTGATAATTCGGACACTTGGATACAAAATATGCCACATTCCTCTTCATATCATTTCACTAATAAATTTCTTTAAGATCATGATACATTTTTGTAGAACCTGGGTGAAATGAATACCTGGAATTGTGTGTTTCTACCATGATTCGCTCTCTGATCCCATCTATATGTGGAACACATAATTTGCCTCTGTACCTCAAAGTAACATCATCTCCCCCTTGTTCAAAAGTGGTAGTCTTATTCTTGTGAATCTCTTCTTTCAGCTGCAATAAGTAGGGATCATAAAATTGTTTCTCCTTCACTTCGGCTACTTAGGAAGATTTAGACTTGTTCTGGACAACAACACCACCATCTTCGGAGTCCATGAGTCAAACTCCTAGACTGGCTAGCTGGTGAATTTCCTTCGTCATGGTTCTCTAACCTTCCTCAACATGAGATAACCTTCCCATGGATCGCCGACTAAGAGCAACGGCTACCACATTCGCTTTCCCCGGCTGATAGAGAATATCCACATCATAATCCTTTATCAATTCAACCACATCATCTACCTAAGATATAACTCCCGCTGGTTGAAAATATACTGAAGGCTTTTGTGATCTGTGAAAATGTCAACGTGAACTCCATACAAATAATGACGTCATATCTTCAGTGCAAAAAACATGGCTGCCAATTCTAAGTCATGAGTCGAATAGTTCTTTTCATGAGGCTTAAGCTGTCTGGATGCATAAGTTATAACCTAACCATGCTGCATTAGAACACACCCAAGACCAACGCCTGATGCATCAAAATACACTACGAATCCCTCGATTCCCTCTAGCAATGTTAACACTAGAGCAGAAAGTCTCATTTTCAATTCTTCAAAACTACGCTCACAGGCATCTGACCACTAAAATTTAACTTTCTTCTAAGTCAGACTAGTCAATGGAGCTGCGATGGAGGAAAGACCTTCTACGAAATGTCTGTAATAACCTGCCAGAGCTAAGAAACTTCTTATCTCAGAGACTGAGGTGGGTTTTGGCCAATTTTTTATAGTGTCTATTTTCTAAAAATAAACTTGGACGTCTTCGCCTGAAATCACTTGGCCTAAGAATGCTACCGACTTTAGCCAAAATTCACACTTGAAAATTTTTGCATAGAACTTGCGGTCCTGAAGTATCCGCAATACTATTCTGAGATGTTCTACATGATCAGTCTCACTACGGGAATAGACTAGAATATCATCAATTAAAATAATAAAGAAAAGATCGAGATAAGGCTTGAAGACCATGTTCATAAGATCCATAAAAGAAGTTGGTGCATTCGTCAATCCGAACGACATGACACAAAATTCGAAATGACCATAGCGAGTCCTGAAGGCAGTTTTCGGAATGTCAATATCCTTAACCTTAAGCTGATGGTACCCTGATCTGAGGTCAATAATGGAATAACACTGGGCACCCTGAAGTTGATTGAATAAGTCACCGATTCTGGGAAGAGGATATTTGTTCTTGATGGTGACCTTGTTCAATTGTCGGTAGTCAATGCACATATGCAAAGATCTGTCGTCTTTCAGACAAACAAAACTGGTGCATCCATGACGAGACACTTGGTCTAATGAATCCCTTATCAAGGATATCCTTCAGTTGGGCTTTTATTTCTTTTAACTCTGTTGGAGCCAATCTATATAACGAAATAGATATCAGATTAGTGTCGAGAAGTAAATCAATTCCAAAGTCAATCTCCCTATCAGGCGGAAATGAAGGTATCGTCCTTTGGGCGAAGTGATCTTTATCCTATGTTGGCATACGTAGTTTTAGGTTGTCTGAGCCTTCTCAGTATCTGTGCAACTCCCAAAAATATAAACATGAAAATAATTGGCTTGTAATCTCATGAATTTCATAAATATAACTTGTAAACATGATTTGTGATTAAAATTTAGCATGATAATAAATATATAATATAACTTGTGTAAAACATGAAAACATGTATAACTTAATGAAACTGAGTAATAACGATGATAACTTGTATTTAAGAACTCATGGAATTCGAAGTATGGTTCATAGATTACGGACCAAGTTTATGACAATCATGACATATCATGAATACAATAAATGAATTGTAATAGAGACATGACATATAACACTACATGAAATTAGGATTATCATTGATAATATAATAAAACCCTAAGTTATGGAATTTCATGATTTCATGAATGAACGTGGTGTGGGGAAGAACATGGATGTTCCCACACGTCGATAGAAACTCTACATACCTTATTCACTCCAATACTTGTATTAAAAATATGAACTTTGGAGAGAAAACTCAAAGCTTGAACCTTGATACCTTGGAATGAGTTTATCTTGAAAATCCTAGGTTAAGAACAATGAACTTTTACTTAGAATTCATGAGGATCACGTAGAATCACTTTGAATCGCGTAAAAAAGGCTTACATCGATGTGGGAGAAGGTTGGGAAGAGAGAATCTTCGCTCTAGGGCTTGGAGATTGTGAAAACTAATTTTTCAAGACTAAGTTGCGCATTTATACTTTTCCTATCGGAAGGATTTTACGGCCAAATTCGACGGTCTGTCGAATTTTCTATGGTCTAGGAATTTGTATGATCCGTATAATCGGACCGTCACAAAACTGCAAATTTCTAATGAATTTATTAAGCTGGAGAGAATATTACGGTAAAAAAGGACAGGTTGTTTAATTTTATACGGTCCGTAGAAATTACTGCTCATCATCAAATTCAAGAACAAATTTTACAGTTCACTTTGACAGTACGTAAAACTTTTACGGTCCGTCTTTATCTGACATAATTTTGAGATTACAGAACTGAAATTGATTTTCAATTTTAACTTCCTCGCATTGATTTCCTAAACTCCTAAATCATAGACATGATTTAGTTTGAAGGTACGAGGCGTTACATAAATTGTAGTTACAATTTCATCCGTGATGAAAAAATTCTCACTTGCTGAAGGGAAGATCAATGTTAATTTATACAAAGGCCCTTGAATTTTTTCAGGAATTCCACTTGAACTCTCCAACTAAGACTCTGTATCATCTGAACCCTCCAAGACCATTTTGATTGTGTCACTTGACACAAAATTAATATGCAGTCAAACACAAAAAGAGTGAGTGCATTCACAAGGCAAGATAACAAATAAGATGGAAACATGTGGATTTCTGCTTCGCAGGTACATTAATGGTAGCAAGACGCCGGAATGTGAATCATGAAAAATGCAACAGCGTCACAAATTAGCTCAAAAATCATCGAAAAAGTCCAACGTCGTCGGAAATCGCAGGTACATCAATACGTTGAAGACATTGAAAATTTTTAAAAAATCAATCCCAAAAATTGGAACTTTAGATCAAAATTCACCAAAACAATTCAACGGTTATGCCTTAAAATTTGAAAAGGAGAAAATACAGATTTGTGTTTATCTTGAGAAAACAAAATAAAAACTGGTCGGCGGCTAGATCTGGTCGTCGGTCGTTTGCTCGCCGGCGATGGCGTTTGTTCATAGTGGTCGAGGAGAGAGGGACGATAAAGGATGGGAATGAGGCTGCTGGTTGGTCGAGGAGAGAGGAACGATGAAGAGAAGGGGAATGGTTTGCTGGTTGGTGTCATTGGTGGTCGCCAGAGCTCCGACGAGCTCGCCGAAGAAGAGAGCACAGAAGAAAAACAAAGGAAAAAAATTAAAATAAAGAAGAAAAAATTTGCATCTCACGTCCTTTGGAGCAGTGTAATGCACGCATTGTGTCACCTCAATAAATTGTAAGTGGTCTTAAAGGATTCAGATGGTATGAGTCTTAGTTGAAGGGTCCAAGTTGAAATTTCGGAAAAAAATTGAGGGTGTATCTATGTGTTACGCTTAATACAAATAGACACGACATAATGGTATGGAACTTCGAAGTTAATATAGTACTCCCTCCGTTCACTTTTAGTTGTTTATTTTTAATTTTGCACACCCTTAAGAATTAATAAATGAAGTAGTATTATAGCATATTACACATATTAATTGGTGTGTAATTTTGATAAATTTGATTTTTTTTTTTTGAAAATGAGTAATTAATATTAAGAATAAAATAAAAAAATTAAATTTATTTTTCTCTTTATATACACTAAAGTAGACAAATAAAAATAAAAATATATTTTTAATATAATGACTAGAGTAAAAATGTAGGGAGGGAATAAATCTGAGATCGGTAAGTGATGGAATAAAAAGAAAACTGTAGGAAAAATAAAAGTCAGGAAGGACAAAAGTGTAATGAAACCCATTATCCTAAAGTATACTATGTGATGACACGTGTAAGAAACAGAACCAGTGGCTATAAATATCCCGTGCTATTACTATGCCAGAACTAGAATAGAAAATGGAAAGCGGTCGGGTTAATACTTAATAGTAGCACCACGCCACCACCAGATTTTCAACTTTGTCGTGACAGTGGAAAATCTTGCCTTACAAATTTACACTTAGAAACCAACCCCCTTTGGAGTTGGAGGTTTGCTTCTCAGCTGCCTGCTATGACTGCGAAAGCATTTCTCCTCTCCCACTACGGTTGTTCTCCTCCCAAAAATTGCAACTCCCCTCGAAGAAATTTGAATTGTCATTCATTTCACTATACTAGAGGGAGAGGTCCATTTCAATATGTGGAAAGAAGGAATAGTAATAATAGTTGGAAGGTGTGGGCTGATGTGAAGTCAAAGCCCTTCAAAATTGCTGAGGATCCCCCCATCTCCGATGCTTTATTGAGAAAGAAAGAAGATGGAGATAACTTAGTTGTGAGTCAAGAGTTCCCAAAGCGTTGGGTTATTGTGCTTCTTTGTTCTTCCGCTTTCCTTCTTTGCAATATGGATAGAGTAAGCTCTCCCTACCCTACCTACCTACCTACTGCTTAATTATTAGGCACTCACTCCCTCTCAATTTAAACGGATTGTGGTGGTGTAGGTAAACATGAGTATCGCCATACTTCCCATGGCATCCGAATTTCACTGGAGTCCTACCACTGTTGGTTTAATACAATCTTCATTTTTCTGGGGTTATCTTCTCACTCAGGTAACAATTCAACCTTGCAACTCATTTTAGAGATAAAAAGTGGTTCTTGCCTTTGTATTTTAGGTAATCAGTCCTTGCAATTTTTAATGTTAACCCAGATAGCAGGAGGTATATGGGCAGACACTGTTGGTGGGAAGGCTGTGTTAGGATTTGGAGTATTGTGGTGGTCTGTTGCTACAGTTCTCACGCCCATCGCTGCAAATCTTGGATTGCCCTTCTTATTTGTTGTTCGAGCTTTCATGGGAATTGGTGAGGTTGGTTTTCTTCACCTTTTACTACTCTTTTCCTTTGGAATACTCTGCCATCATCATAACTTTATTTGTCACATCCTGCAGGGTGTTGCAATGCCGGCAATGAATAACATTCTCTCTAAATGGGTTCCTGTATCAGAAAGAAGTAGATCTCTCGCACTCGTCTATAGTGGAATGTATCTTGGATCTGTGATTGGCCTAGCATTTTCCCCTTTGCTCATACACAAGTTTGGCTGGCCTTCTGTCTTTTTTTCTTTTGGTTCTTTAGGCACTGTATGGTTTGCACTGTGGCTCAGCAAGGTACATTTTACTGGTCCCTACATTCATATTACTACTTGAAGAAATTTTACCAACATGTGTTTTCCTGTAAAAGAAACATTTAATAAGACGTCAAGATTGTGCTATATGTATATTTGTCAAAAGCTCTGTGGTGGGGTATATTTATTGCTTTGAACTTCATTTGTAAAGCAGCCACTCTTGTTTGATCCTAGACATACTCAACCAACAAACCACATCCCTGCAAATTCTTGAACTCAGAATTTCTTGGTAGACTATTGGTAATGCTGCTTATCCTCGTCAGAAACTTTCTATGTAGGCATACAGTTCACCCCTGGATGATCCTGAGCTGCGGCCTGAAGAGAAGAAGCTTATTCTTAGTAGCTGTGTTTCCAAGGAACCTGTTAAATCAATCCCTTGGAAATTGATTCTATCAAAGCCACCTGTATGGGCCTTGATAGTATCTCACTTCTGTCACAACTGGGGGACATTTATTCTTCTTACCTGGATGCCAACATATTATCACCAGGTAGATTTTTCACTTCCATCATGTTGCTTCATTTTCTTTGTACATGATTATGACTTACAATAATTGTTAAAAATATATGAAATTTTGGTGTAAAACAAACTTTTCTTATTCTTAAATAAGATAACAAACTTGTGAAAAACTTCTTCAAGAGGAAGATGCCAGACCAAGAGATTTAGTAGAAATAAAGATTTGACATCTTACTCACTAAAAAGGACAGCCCGGTGCACTAAGCTCCCGCTATGCGCGGGGTCCCGGGAAAGGCCGGACCACAAGGGTCTATTGTACGCAGCCTTACTCTGCATTTTTGCAAGAAGTTGTTTCCACAACTTGAACCCATGACCTCCTGGTCGAATGGGGGCAACTTTATCAGTTACGCCAAGGCTCTCCTTCTAACATCTTATTTACTGTCATATGATATTAGGTCCAAGTGCACATATTTGGTCATGAACGGATGACAATTTCCCAATATTTAGGTTACATATCTATCTTCAGGAATAAGGCTGGACAGTTTCCTATAGAGGGTAAAGCTATACTTTACTCGCAATTTTTCATGGTAGATTTTTGTAAGTGACAATCAATCTGCATCTGCACTTGGTATTGGAATGCGTTTTTGAACTTGTAATGTATGTTGAAAGTAAGTTATCCAGTGACAGATATGGTGATATGTGGTATTCTTCTTTATTGTAAGGTTGTAAACAGAAGATAAAAGGCAGAGAAGGATGGGTATAGGAAGGATGGTTGTATATAGTTTGAGACATTTGGGACTCTTTTTACAATTTCATTTATGTATTGATATAAAGAGACACATGGCTTGTTCCTACTTACCTGTCACTGTATTGTCTTGAATAGGATGTGAGTCTCGTCCTTCACTAAATCATCAACCGTGATGCTTAATCTTCATGTCACATTTAATGGTTTCCACTATTAAATTAGAATGTTTCCGACTTAGTGGTGGTCATAATTTTAGTGACTTCTACTGTTAAATCAAAATTGTTCATGCATTTCTACTGCAGGTATTAAAGTTTAATCTTACAGAATCGGGACTTTATGCCGTCTTGCCATGGCTCACAATGGCAGTCTCTGCAAATATTGGTGGGTGGATTGCAGATTCCCTGGTGAGGAAAGGCGTATCAGTAACTGTAATCAGAAAGGTACTACTCACTTCTATTAATGTCATTGCACTTCAATATAAATCTTGAGATATTCATTACCCTATGTCATTTGTTTTCTAAAGATCCCTGTGAGAACAATTTTTCCTCTAAAGAGCCGTGCCACATTAATGTCTGCCTGTTCAACTTACGTGACTGCTCGCAGACAGAGAAGATACGTATGACTCAAATGATTTAGTTTTATTTGCATGGCTTCCTTACTTCCTATGTAAAATGCTGCCATATCTTAGTAGATGGCCATCCTATGCTGAAGTCAATGTATTTTCTCCTTAGAGGTTTTTGAAATAGCAGTGGTTGTATTTATAAAGAAAATGCACCTATCTAAAATGTTAAGAGCAGCTTTTAAGAATTCATTTTATCCTTTTTGCAGATTATGCAAACAATAGGATTTCTTGGACCTGCTTTCTTTTTAACCCAGTTGAGCCATGTTGACTCTCCTGCAATGGCAGTTCTATGTATGGCATGCAGTCAGGTTTGTCTTCTTATATTGAACAAGAATATTTGTGTTCCAAACCAACAAGAAAAACCAGAATGAAAATAGGAACCTCCCAACCATGAAGCCGAGTAAGAGAAAACAGAAACCAGCATTACCTTTCGACAGATATTGTACAACTATGAAAACTATGATGTATAACTAGTACGGAATTGTCAAATCATGCACTATCTCTCTCAGTTTGCTTATGAGTTAACACTGTGTCAGCTTGCTTATGAGTTAACACTGTGGAGTGTGCAGTTTAATGTGAATGGATGGGGTAGTGCCAAGCAGATGCAAGTATTGAAGAAGTTGAATTAATAATATTGCTTTTGTTATCCATCAAAGTTCTTGGTGATGGCATGTTATCTCTTCTTGCTTCAGCTTATGAGGTGCTGCTTTTGAGATATTCTTTATTCTTGAAACAGGGAAGTGATGCTTTTTCACAATCTGGTTTGTATTCAAACCATCAGGATATTGCTCCACGGTATTCTGTGAGTATTACCTTATCGTCTTTCCGCATCTTCGTGTTGGTATTTCTTAATTATTAATGAGCTTCAAATAATATCTTGGAGTAACCGTTGTGAATTACCTTATGTTCTCAAGACAAGAATTGTTTAGATGTATTATCACTGCATATTAATATAAATAGTTTATGATATTGTGGGTAATATGAGTTAATGAATGATACGTTTGCAGGGAGTACTACTTGGACTATCCAATACTGCTGGGGTGCTTGCTGGTGTTTTTGGCACAGCAGCAACTGGATACATCTTGCAACATGGTATTTCATCCTTCACATTTTAGTCTTAGATAATTGTGGGCTGCCTTTGTTACAAAATTGATTACCTATATTTTTAATTTATGGCGGTAGTGCTATTGGGAACGACCTAAAGATAGTTTGACTTCTCTGTCCATCGTACTACTGCGAACTTCAAGACATCGCGAAATGTGTAGAGTATAGATTAAGGGCTTGTTTGGTTTTAATATCACCTGATTTCATATGTTTGTTTTTAGTAAATCAGTTGTTTAAATAATTATTGTGGATGGTCTATACCGGAAACTCACTTTGCAACTAATAACCATAAATTAATTCTTTAAGACTGATTATCTTTAAAATATGGTTTCAACAATCAGCTGTTAAGGTGATTATGATCAATTTTCTTTTACCCATTCACATAATATTTAGTCATGGACTGGTCACATACTCACATGCTTAGATATGCTTAATTAGACTAATTGAATTAGACCTGTTCTTGTTAATATTACGGAGAGTCGCTTTTAGCTGATCAAGAGACTAACTATTATTGCCTTGTAGACATAGTTTAGCGCAATTTAGGAGTTACAGAAATTGTCTTAATCGTGTCTGCAGTGTCAAGTTTGCTCAATAGGTAACTTTAACTTCACTTCCCACTCTTTGGGGGGGGGGGGGGGGGAGGCATTATTTTCCATCTGATGGCCGGTATGGCTACCCATTTCCTCATTATCTGTCATGCTAGAACAGTGTGTTGAGTTTTCAGACCAAATAATGACATCTCATCCCTTCAAAAGCATGTGTCCCTTTAATGAATTATATTTTATGTTCTCTGGCTCCTCAGGTTCTTGGGATGATGTCTTTAAGGTTTCAGTTGGGCTTTACTTGGTTGGAACCGTAGTTTGGAATGCCTTTTCGACTGGTGAGAAGATTATTGATTGAAACTTCCAAATGATTTCCGTGGAGACAGCAACTTAAGTCCTTCGTGTTAAGCTGGACATGCGCTGCAATCAGGAAGGAGTGATTGGTTAATATTTGGAGATGAAAAGAATTTTAGGCCGATATAGGTGGGAGTATTTTTGGCAGTGTACCGGAAGACGAAGGAACAATTTTTTTGACACTGGGTTGATTTAAACCAGGAGACTCCAAGATTTGCACGAAGATACCAGACTATATTGCACTTGATTGAACAACCAAATGAAGGATACATCATTGACATAGCTTGTAAATCTGTGTAAAGTTACTAATCAAATCCAGCAGTAGTATACCTAAAACAGTTACAATATTTTCTTATGTTCTGTAAGAATTAAGGTTACCATTAGTATTTAATCCAACTGACCAAATTTTAGCTTGTTGCGTGTAGACAACAATTCCTACTATACTACTATTTTAACGAAATTCTCCAGGACCAATAGAAAACCAACATCTCTTTTCTTCCCATAAGGCCATACTTATCTCCAGTTAACTGGGAACTGGCCAAGCATCTTAAAAGTCCGAAACGACTGAATGAAGGTTAATTTATGTAATAAATCGTTTACATGATGATCGACTGAAAAAAGAATTAGGTCACTAAGTCATTTCGTCGAACACTTTGGGGGCACTAGTTATGCTGACCCTTAAACCTAGTAATTTTAGGTGTAACAACCACCCCTCATGACAATCAAAGAAACAAAGAAGTCACAGGTCCTTGTCAACCTCCGACAATACCCACCCAATCAATGGACACCCTCAATCAAACCAGTCCTATCAATTACCTCCTTTATCAACCCAACAATAACATGCATCAAGCTAGGGTTTTCAAAACACTATTGCTGGCCGCTGCTAGTGTAGCCTTCAACTGGTAGACACGATGGGATACTGAGGTCGCCTTTAAGGACCCTACACAAAACTGAAATCAGATTAAAAGTGAGGCGTAATGGTTCAATGGAGTCAATTACAATAAAGTAAGAGGTGAATGATGGAAAGATAGTAAGAAAAGAAAAAGGGTACGGAGAAAGAGAAAGAAAGAACTTGCCTTTTTTCAAAGTATGACCAAAGGAATCAGCCTATCTTCTTCCTGTATTTTACCTCATTTTCTTGATTTGAAAGCTGCGCTCAGAATATACCAAGTACCAACTGTCGCGCCCGTTTTTGACGTACGGACTTTGCGACGCGATGGCGTCTATTCCCTCCGAATTGGTTAAAAATGCTTGTTTGAGGAGTCGCCACCTAATTATTCTAAGGTGAATTAGGACACCTAAATACTAACTAAAAATGCAAAATAACTCTAATTTTGTGATCTTCGAAACTAATGAGATTCTAGGTAAGGGTTCTCTATTATCCTAAAGGGAAGGGGTTAGACATCCTTTAAGATCCGCTAACTTGCGGTTATCCGATCAAACTCATGTTAATTATTGTACTAAAGAAATGCATATTTAAAAATATGAAGTTGAAATGATGTTGCAAGTATTTAATGAAATGATGCATTTGTACAGGTATGCATTTGTATGACATTAATATACATGTAAAGCTGGAAGAAAAAAGTATAAGTATGCATTTGTACAACATTAATATACATGTAAAGCTGGAAAAAAAATATGCATTTGTATGAAAATTGATAACAATGTATGCAAGGTGATTTTTATGGGCGACGGGCCTAAAAATAGATAAACTAGTGATTTCCAATTTTAAAACTAACCGAACCTAAAATAAATAAACTAGCGATGGGTTTTCAGTTTTAGACTACCCTATTAGTTAATTCTAAGTCTAATATTCTAAACATTTCAATAATTTCAGAGTACAATACTATTACAATACAAAATGAAATAAAGCTGAATTAAAGAAGGTAAAAAAAATAACAAAATAAATAATCTCCGAGGGGTATTTGCCTTTTTTGACCTTATCCCTTGCAAGCTGTCAAGAACACGGTTAGAAACAATTGAATACACATAACTTCGGATCCGTATCCAAAACAGTAAATGTTTTGATTACGGAGGGCTCAGACTTAAATTTTGAAAAGATCATTCCAATCACGTCATGGCTGCGAACATATGACTCATTTGTCATTTTAGTTGCCTTGCCTACCGAACATGTTTGTCTCTCGGGTGAAAAAGATTTAAGTTTCATCATTGCCCAGAAGTTTTATTTTCCGTCTTTACAACTGTGGAGGCCTCAAAAATCGACGGATATTTTTTCTTCGGCCAAATAGTATCATGCTCAAATCAGTAAAACAAACCAAAAACAGCAAACTGAAATTGAGAAGCAATTCCCGAAAAGACGCGGCCTCGAATTCAATTTCATTGGCCTAAATGCAGTATTAGTTCAAATCAGTAAAATACCAAAACAGCAAACTGAAACGGAGAAGCAATTTTCGAAGGGGCGCGGCCTCAAATTCAATTTCATTGGCCTAAGTGCAATATTTATTTAAATCACTAAAATAATAAGATATCTGTGTACGAATGTTTAAATGCCAAAATAAACCAACAGTTTGCAATTAAAACATACAACCCGAATTCTGAAATTTTCAGACCGAAGCAGGATTCGGAAGGTTTCTGAAAAATCAGACCTGAGACTGAACAGTGATACGACCAGATTTCGGGTCGACCCGACTTGGAAAGACGACAAAACAGTAAAGAAAAATTAGGTAATCGACCCAGTTCTGAAAAACAGACCCGGATAGACGACCCGGATTTCGGGGGCAACACGACCCGAGAAATGCAACTCGGAACAGTGGTGACCCGGAATCAATCAAAATCTTTTTGGATTTTCCGATAAGCAACAACAAAATATCAAACACACAAATCTGGGAATTTACCAAGCCGGGTCGACCCGACCCGAATCGATTTCTTTCCAAATTTCAGATAACCAACAACTAAATATTAAAACACAAAAATCTGGAAATGTACCCAAACCGACCCGATCCGGATCGATGACCCGACTCGGAATCAAATTTTTTTTTTGGATTTTCAGATAGCCAACAACAGAATATTGAATACAACAAAAATCTGGAAATTTACCCAAATCGGGTAGACCCGACCCGGATCAAGTCACGACCCGAATTAGGTTTTCTCAGATTTTCAGATAGCCAACAGAATATTGAACACAACAAAATCTGGAAATTTTACCCGTCGGATAGACCCGACCCGGATCAAAGTCACGACCCGAATTAGTTTTCTTTCCAAATTTCAGGTAACCAACAACTAAATATTAAAACACAAAATCTGGAAAATTACCCAAATCGGGTTGACCCAACCCAATTCAAAGTCACGACCCGAATCGAAGTCCCGACCCAAATCAATTTTTTTATTATTTTCAGATAACCAACAACAACAAAAAAATATCAAAGCCAATCTCTGGAAATTTAACCCGACCCAGATTCTGGCCCGACCCGACCAGAAAACAGTGTCGAATCCGAGAAACACATTTGTTTCCATTGTAAATTTCAGATAACCAATCAAAGGTAAAAGAATTATCATTAACAATAAATCACATAAGAACCAACCTTATTTTTGGATTTTGGCAACCCAAACCAGAGAGCAGACCCGACCCGACCTGACTTCGGAATCCGAAAAACAGGGAAGAAAATTGCAAAAATTTCAGGTTCTTCATCACCCAGAACCACCCACTTTGTATCCTTTTCGAAATTTAGAACACAAATTTGGAGTTCTATATATGAATTTCGGGACCTCCAATTATCAAGATTTTCAACTTGTATTTTCAGACTCTTAACATGAAGAACAACACAAACAAAATACCATCCAACCTTTAAGAAGATTTCGGATTCTTAAACTTAAATTTTCGAACCTAAAATCGACCAAAAGAAAGAAAACCTAGAAATATGTTCTCCCCAAAAACCACCCCTAAAACAGTGAGCAAAACGGGTTTTTTATAGATGCGCACCCCAATGTTCATCCTCCCCCCATACCCCTTACAAAAAATCGAATTCGAAATTCAAAATAAAGGGGGGGACAAAATCTGATTTTTGGGGCGATTTCTTAGGCCATGTGTTGTGGATTTTGGGGGGTGTGTTGGTGAGGTGATGGGTTCGGCGGTGTCAGGGGAGGGTGGTGGCAGTGGTGAGATGACGGGGGTAGGGGAGCGGCGACGTAGGGGCAGGGGTGTAGGGTGTGCGGCGAGTTGAGAGGGTTAGGGTGTTAGGTTTGAGATTAGGGTAGGGTTTGGTTAAAAGGGTGTAGAATAAAAGGGATGTGGGGTTGGGCATCTTAGGGGTTGTGGGCCGTCGAGGCCGGTTGGACATGGGTGTGGGCTGTTTCGGTTGGGCTTTGGCCGAAAATGGGGTGGCCAAATAGGCTACCCTTTTAAAATGGGTGTTTGTGATTGATTGGAAAATAAATGGGTTATGGGTTTAAAATATAAAAAGGGGTTTTATTATATAAAAAGAAAGCTTTGCAAAATTTATAAATTGTAAAGATGATAATATGATAAAATATAATATTTGTGAAATGCTTGATGCTTAAATAAAAAAAATAAAAATGCGATGCCGTTTTGTCAAAATAAAATAACATATATTATTAGGAAAAAGTATGATTATGATATAAAAAATGCAAATGACAAATAAAATGCAAATAATAATAATAATAATGATATATATACATATATATGCCTATATTTTAAAATTGTCTTAAGGTGTCAAAAATATTTAAAATTGCAAATAAAATCGGAAAAGATTGGACAAAATTGGGTGTCAACAGATGCCCCTCTTTGGCCGGAGACGATGAAAGAGTTTTCGGCCAAAGAAGTTGACTAAGTAGCCAATTTTGTCCTGATCATTGAGGGAAGGTTAGGGATGCGTGGGAAGAAATAGAATCCCGATGGGGGAGAGAAGTTGCAACAGATGGTGCAGATTCAAGAAGCATTGCTCCAGTGTCGAGTTATGATGACACTGGTTGCGGATGTGACGAGATACTGGGGAAGGGCGGAACGACGTTCGAAGTACTCCCCCAATGCAGATGACGTTGTTGCATAGGCGTGATGAGATGACGTTGTTGCTTAGACGTTATGCAGATGGCGTCGTTGCATAGACGTGATTAAAATTAAAATACCCGCATTAGAAGGTGGGCGCCTGATAGAAATTAAAATACCCGCATTAGAAGGTGGGCGCCTGACATAAATTAAAATACCCGCATTGGAAGGTGGGCGCCTCACATAAATTAAAATACCCGCATTGGAAGGTGGGCGCCTGACAGAAATTAAAATACCCGCATTGGAAGGTGGGCGCCTGACAGAAATTAAAATACCCGCATTGGAAGGTGGGTGCCTGACAGAAATTAAAATACCTGCATTGGAAGGTGGGCGCCTGACATAAATTAAAATACCCGCATTAGGAGGTGGGCGCCTGACATAAATTAAAATACCCGCATTAGGAGGTGGGCGCCTGACAGAAATTAAAATACCCGCATTAGGAGGTGGGCGCCTGACAGAAATTAAAATACCCGCATTAGGAGGTGGGCGCCTGACAGAAATTAAAATACCTGCATTATAAGGTGGGTGCCTGACTAAAAATAAAATACCCGCATTATGAGGTGGGCGCCTGACAGAAATTAAAATACCCGCATTAGAAGGTGGGCGCCTGACTGAAATTAAAATACCCGCATTATGAGGTGGGCGCCTGACTGAAAATAAAATAAACGCATTATGAGGTGGGCGCCTGACAGAAATTAAAATACCCGCATTAGAAGGTGGGCGCCTGACTGAAACTAAAATACCCGCATTATGAGGTGGGCGCCTGATTGAAATTAAAATACCCACATTATGAGGTGGGCGCCTAACAGAAATTAAAATACCCGCATTATGAGGTGGGCGCCTGACTGAAATTAAAATACCCGCATTATTAGGTAGGCGCCATGACTGAAATTAAAATACCCGCATTATGAGGTGGGCGCCTGACTGAAATTAAAATACCCGCATTAGGAGGTGGAAGCCTGACTGAAATTAAAATACCCGCATTAGGAGGTGGGCGCCTGACTGAAATTAAAATACCCACATTGGAAGGTGAGCGCCTGACTGAAAATAAAATACCCGCATTAGAAGGTGGGCGCCTGATATGACGTCGTTGTATTGACGTAATGCAAAGTGTGACCCTAAGGTCGAAATGCTATGTTGAAGTTCTCGCAAACTCAATCTGGATGAAAGGTTAACGAGTGGATATAGGCAATGTAAGATGAATAGGTGCTGATAATAATATGAACCTGGCATGAAATACCATCCTTGTATAGACATAATGTAGTTGGGACCCTGTAGGTCCAGATGGTGCTTTTGTACATACGCAAAATAGGAACGTGATCCTTGTGGGCTGAATTGTGATGCGGAGTTCCTTGCGAAATTGAGCATCATGTTGCGGTTTCCCGCCTTTGTCAACTTGAAGACATGCACTCAAAGAAATTCGTGAGTTTGGAGGAAGGGGCGGTTGATTCGCGTTGACTTTGTAGCTTTGGATCTTGACGCTTGCAAGTGTAGACTGGTTTTTACTGAAGACTTAGTTGGCTTGCACTTTTCTATGTCTATTGGCTTATTCTTGCAGTGAACCCTTAAATTTTGCCCCAGTTTCTAGTATATATGAAAATGTTGAACTTCCAACTGGACAAAACCGAGTTTGTGTGGGTAACTTGCTTGTCCTATTAAGGCGATCATGTGAGCCTATTGTGTTGTGTGCAAGATAATGGAAAAAAATTAGCAATGGTGTGACCGAAGCCGATATAGGCCACCTACGTATTCCGACAAGGGAAATCAGGTCATAACGTAGTTCGTTGCAAGCAAAATGGCGATTATGAAGTTCTCCAAAAATGGGACCGAAGCCGATGTGGCCGCCTACGTATCCCGCCGAGGGAATCAGGTCATAACGTAGTTCGTAGCAAGCAAAATGGCAATTATGAAGTTCTCCAAAAATGGGACCGAAGCCGATGTAGCCGCCTACGTATCCCGCCGAGGGAATCAGGTCATAACGTAGTTCATGTGGCAAAAGAAATTTGTAAGAATTTTCTAAAAAATTGGACCGAAGCTGTTGTGGCCGCCTACGTATCCCGCCAAGGGAATCAGGTCATAACGTAGTTCATGTAAGCAAAAAGGGATTTGTAAGTTTTTAGAATGTTTTTTGGTAAAAAAAAAAAGAGTGACTAGAGTTTGAAAAAATGATGCAATATTTTGCAAGGTTTTTTTATTTTTCTAAATATGAAAAAGACAGAATCACATCTTGACTTCAGTTGATACCAACCATTAGTAATGTGCTTAGGGTCCCCGTTATTTGCTTTCTGTATAACCGAGACTGACTCCAGGGTAATTCCTATAGCTTCAGATGCTACCTCAGACATACCTGAGTATCGACACTTGCTTCAAGCCAAGGTTTCGACATATACGCATCCTCATGTTTCAAATGATCTCACTAAAAGAAAGTCCCTTTCTCACATGTATTTCAGTATTTTGAACTTTGGGACATCTAGAGAAGTACACTCACCCTCAGAAAGATGTTCAATGCATTTAATTGTGATACCATAGGCTTGGCCGTCATGTGAGTATCCACTAATGTGAGAACCCTCTGTATAGGATCATGTAGGGCTTGTTATGGGTTTGTAATGTAGGCTTGGGGAAAGGAAAGGATATCATTTGGGTAAGGAGTGACTAATCCTTCCTTGAGCGTTGGGATATTTCTGCGCTTGGTACATGTGTGTCTTGATGCCGATTTGCTTCTTTTTGCCCCGTTTGTTTTTTACCGACTTCTTTTGAATATTTCGTTTGGAGCTTTTCCCCCTTTTTAAGAGTTATTTCCTCTTCTTCTTTTTTTGGTATTGTCGGGGCTTTTTGACTTCTTCTTTGTGTGAAGTCGTCCTTTTGTTTTGTTTTCATTTCCTCTTTTGGGAACATTGCAACTTCAACTCGGATCATTTTCAGCAATTTGCATATTTCTGATGCGCTCAAGGAGGTCGGGCCAAAAGAGGGATAGTGCGTGTACGCACTCAGAAAGGGTATAGGCATAAGATGTGGTTGTTAAAGAAAAATAGGCTTCAGGCTCAAAGGGAAAGTACTACGGATAATGTTATTTGGTACGCTGGAAAGGCTCAAACGGATCAAAGAAAGCCTACGATCCTTTCCTATACCAAGTGTTACTCAGGATTTTGCCTCACAAACATTCGAGCCAAGTTCTAGATCACAATGCAATACAATTGAACTTATTCTAAAAACTCACTACACAATGCATATGAAACGATGAGGTTGATTTTGTTCATATCTTGGAAGTATGCAAAGCAAAAAGAAATTCAAGTGTCGCCACAGGCGTGAATGAGAGGTACCAAAAGAATCTATGGTTTACCACGAAGTCAGTCTTCTCCGCTTGTTCTTTCTATGCACACTCTTAACTGTGTTGGTATCAACCAAGTCAATCAATGATTCTTAAAATATTTTTTTTGTATTTTTGAATAAAGGGTACCGAACCCAAGTAGGGCTGCATACGTATCTCATCTTTGACGAGAATCAGGTGTGCGTAGTTCGTTCAGATAGGTTATAAAATTGTATGCTTAAAAAAGAATTCATCCACGATAGGATAGTAAAAGTAAAAACTGTATAAAACAGATGATTGTCCACTATGGGACGAATGCAAAGTAAAATGATTGTCCACGATAGAATGAATGCAATGAAAAAATGATTGTCCACATTAGGATGAATGCAATGGGAAAAAAATGATTGTCCACAATAGGATGAATGAAAAGATGGGTGAGACAAATATGTCCCTTTCTAATGTGGACATGGAAGAACGTTTCTTTGGCAAATTCGTTCTACTTTCGCTGGGTAGCGTTCCGCAAGGACTAGATTTACATTTTGTGGTGTCGAACCCGAGAAGGGCTACCTACGTATCACACCGTAGGGTGAGAATCAGACACACGTAGTTCGTGAGGATATGTTGTAAAAATTGTATGATATAAAGGAATTATGTAACGAAAATTAAGCATATCAATTGAATTTGCAAATATGTAAAAAAAAAACAAAAGTATAGACAAACTAGAGTGATGCCTCATTGAATCTAGTTTTGGCCGACTTTTTCTAATCAAAACATCTTTCGGTCATCTTTGTGAAAACCTTTTGCTTTGTTCTTTCCTGGAGTATATCCATGGATAATGTTTTAGAACGACCGCCCCGACTGTTCGCGAGGACGATCTTCCTGCAAAAATAAGAGCACCGGGTGAAAGGAGGAAAGTCACAGAAAAAATAATAAAATGTGGAAGTGTGATAGTATAGTCAAAGACTCCCCTGATTGATTTGTTCGGACTGGAGGTTGGATGACTTCTTTCAGTCAAAGTATCTCCCGGTCATCTTTGTAAAAACTTGTTTTTTCTGGAGTATCTCCACGGACGACCGCCCTCGACTGTTCGAGAGGACGGTCTTCCTGCAAATATAAGAGACATCGATGAAAGTAGGAAAGTCGCAAAAATAATAAAATGTAGGAGTGTGACAGTATGGTCAAAGACTCCCCTGATTGCTTCACAAGGTCCGAGTCTTGATGTTCAAGAAAGGCTTTATCCTCGGGCGGCGACACAATTTCTGTCCCGAGGACCAAAAGATATAGCGTTGCCCCAGTAGAAGTCTTGATTGTAGTGCGATAGCCCAAAAGTGCAAAGGGCAAATGTTCATGCCCAAAGTTGCAAGCGACATGACATGATATGTACAGAATTGAAGCGGGTAATTATTGCATTAAATAATATGTACAGAGTTAAAATAAGAAAAAGAACAAATAAATTGTGCGGGAATTAAATATGCGTCCTAACATGCATGAAGCCTTTCTTATGCCAGAGGTGAGCCTAAACACCAATTATGAGAGATTATGACAAATTAATCCAAGTTGTCGAGCTGCAATGCTTTTGTTGGAAATGAAGACAAAAATGTATGTACATTTTCCAATTTCGGCATGTCATGATTAGGCTTGGATTCGTCTCTCATTATCACGCTACACATAACATGCTGATGGGTCGTTGGTTCGTGAGACCCGTCGACAATTTGGTAGATTTCTTAATTGTGGAGTCAATGTCAAGGATCGACCCGTCTATGGTGTATGTATGCATGACTTAAAAATAAAATGTGGTATAACTCTATCCTAAATTTTCTAAGATTTGGCTTACTAGACTCAAGGTTCCCGAGCGGACTACTCGAGTGAGAAGGCTACGCGGCCACCGGATGGTCCGGACGCTCCGCGCATACGCCAACTCTCCTAAAATTTGGTAATTTGAAAGAAATTTGCGGGTGCGCAAAACACACCTCGCGTGTAATGTGTGATAGTGTCAATTTTCCAGAGTGGAAGAAATATGAGAGAAATGCCAATTTAAGGAAAGCAGTAAATGAATAAAGCAATTAAAGCAGTTATGCAAAATTTCACAAATGAAATATATCAAAGCATTAAATCAAATAATGAGCAAAACGTAAAGCGCAATAATAATTAACCTGGTTTGCTATGGTTAAGAACCTGAAGTTTCCCCAGTGGAGTCGTCATGCTGTCGCGCCCGTTTTTGACCTGCGGGCTTTGCGACGCGATGGCGTCTATTCCCTCCGAATTGGTTAAAAATGCTTGTTTGAGGAGTCGCCACCTAATTATTCTAAGGTGAATTAGGACACCTAAATGCTAACTAAAAATGCAAAATAACTCCAATTTTGTGATCTTCGAAACTAATGAGATTCTAGGTAAGGGTTCTCTATTATCCTAAAGGGAAGGGGTTAGACATCCTTTAAGATCCGCTAACTTGCGGTTATCCGATCAAACTCAGGTTAATTATTGTACTAAGGAAATGCATATTTAAAAATATAAAGTTGAAATGATGTTGCAAGTATTTAATGAAATGATGCATTTGTACAAGTATGCATTTGTATGACATTAATATACATGTAAAGTTGGAAGAAAAAAGTATAAGTATGCATTTGTACGGCATTAATATACATGTAAAGCTGGAAAAAAGTATGCATTTGTATGAAAATTGATAACAATGTATACAAGGTGATTTTTATGGGCGACGGGCCTAAAAATAGATAAACTAGCGATTTCCAATTTTAAAACTAACCGAACCTAAAATAAATAAACTAGCGATGAGTTTCCAGTTTTAGACTACCCTATTAATTAATTCTAAGTCTAACTATTCTAAACATTTCAATAATTTCATATTACAATACTATTACAATACATAATGAAATAAAGCTGAATTAAAGAAGGTAAAAAAACAACAAAATAAATAATCTCCGAGGGGTATTTGCCTTCTTTGACCTTATCCCTTGCAAGCTGTCAAGAACACGGTTAGAAACAATTGAATATACATAACTTCGGATCCGTATCCATTACGGAGGGCTCAGACTTAAATTTTGAAAAGATCATTCCAATCACGTCGTGGCTGCGAACATATGACTCGTTTGTCATTTTAGTTGCCTTGTCTACCGAACATGTTGGTCTCTCGGATGAAAAAGATTTAAGTTTCATCATTGCCCAGAAGTTTTATTTTCCGTCTTTACAACTGTGGAGGCCTCAAAAATCGACGGATATTTTTTCATCGGCCAAATAGTATCATGCTCAAATCAGTAAAACAAACCAAAAATAGCAAATTGAAATTGAGAAGCAATTCCCGAAAAGACGCGGCCACGAATTCAATTTCATTGGCCTAAATGCAGTATTAGTTCAAATCAGTAAAATACCAAAACAACAAACTGAAACGGAGAAGCAATTTTCAAAGGGGCGCGGCCTCAAATTCAATTTCATTGGCCTAAGTGCAGTATTTATTTAAATCACTAAAACAGTAAGATATCTGTGTACGGATGTTTAAATGCCAAAATAAACCAACAGTTTGCAATTAAAACGTACGACCCGAATTCTGAAATTTTCGGACCGAAGCAGGATTCGGAAGGTTTCTGAAAAATTAGACCTGAGACTGAACAGTGATACGACCAGATTTCGGGTCGACCCGACCCAGAAAGACGACAAAACAGTAAAGAAAAATTAGGTAATCAACCAAGTTCTGAAAAACAGACCCGGATAGACGACCCGAATTTCGGGGGCAACACGACCCGAGAAATGCAACTCGGAACAGTGGTGACCTGGAATCAATCAAAATCTTTTTGGATTTTCCGATAAGCAACAACAAAATATCAAACACACAAATCTGGGAATTTACCAAGCCGGGTCGACCCGACCCGAATCGATTTCTTTCCAAATTTCAATTAACCAACAACTAAATATTAAAACACAAAAATCTGGAAATGTACCCAAACCGACCCGATCCGGATCGATGACTCGACTCGGAATCAATTTTTTTTTGGATTTTCAGATAGCCAACAACAGAATATTGAACACAACAAAAATCTGGAAATTTACCCAAATCGGGTAGACCCGACCCAGATCGATGACCCGACCCGGATCAAGTCACGATCCGAATTAGTTTTTCTCAGATTTTCAGATAGCCAACAGAATATTGAACACAACAAAATCTGGAAATTTTACCCGTATGATAGACCCGACCCAGATCAAAGTCACGACCCGAATTAGTTTTCTTTCCAAATTTCAGATAACCAACAACTAAATATTAAAAAACAAAATCTGGAAAATTACCCAAATCGGGTTGACCCGACCCGAATCAAAGTCACGACCCGAATCGAAGTCCTGACCCAAATCAATTTTTTTTTTATTTTCAAATAACCAACAACAACAAAAAAATATCAAAGCCAATCTCTGGAAATTTAACCCGACCCAGATTCTGGCCCGACCCGATCGGAACAGTGACCCGACCGAAAAACAGTGCCGAATCCGAGAAACACATTTGTTTCCATTGTAAATTTCAGATAACCAATCAAAGGTAAAAGGATTATCATTAACAATAAATCACATAAGAACCAACCTTATTTTTGGATTTTTGGCAACCCAAACCATAGAGCAGACTCGACCCGACTTGAATTCGGAATCCGAAAAACAGGGAAGAAACTAGCAGAAATTTCAGGTTCTTCAACACCCAGAACCACCCACTTTGTATCATTTTTGAAATTTAAAACACAAATTTGGAGTTCTAGAAATGAATTTCGAGACCTCCAAATATCAAGATTTTCAACTTGTATTTTCGGACTCTTAACATGAAGAACAACACAAACAAAATACCATCCAACCTTTAAGAAGATTTCGGATTCTTAAACTTAAATTTTCGAAGCTAAAATCGACCAAAAGAAAGAAAACCTAGAAATATGTTCTCCCCAAAAACCGCCCCTAAAACAGTGAGCAAAAGGAGTTTTTTTATAGATACGCACCCCAACATTCATCCTCCCCTCATACCCCTTACAAAAAATCGAATTCGAATTTCAAAATAAAGGGGGGGACACAATCTGATTTTTGGGGCGATTTCTTGGGGCATGTGTTGTGGATTTTGGGGGGTGTGTTGATGAGGTGATGGGTTCGGCGGTGTCAGGGGAGGGTGGTGGCAGTGGTGAGGTGACGGGGGTAGGGGCGCGGCGACGTAGGGGCAGGGGTGTAGGGTGTGCGGCGAGTTGAGAGGGTTAGGGGTGTTAAGTTTGAGATTAGGGTAGGGTTTGGTTAAAAGGGTGTAGAATAAAAGGGATGTGGGGTTGGGCCGGTTTAGGGGTTGTGGGCCGCCGGGGCCGGTTGGACCTGGGTGTGGGCTGTTTCGGTTGGGCTTTGGCCGAAAATAGGGTGGCCAAATGGGCTACCCTTTTAAAATGGGTGTTTGTGTTGGATTGGAAAATAAATGGGTTATGGGTTTAAAATATAAAAAGGGGTTTTATTATATAAAAAGAAAGCTTCGCAAAATTTATAAATTGTAAAGATGATAATATGATAAAATATAATATTTGTGAAATGCTTGATGCTTAAATAAAAAAAATAAAAATGCGATGTCGTTTTGTCAAAATAAAATAAAATATAATATTAGGATTAAAGTATGATTATGATATAAAAAATGCAAATGACAAATAAAATGCAAATAATAATAATAATGATGATATATATACATATATATGCCTATATTTTAAAATTGTCTTAAGGTGTCAAAAATATTTAAAATTACAAATAAAATCAGAAAAGATGAGACAAAATTGGATGTCAACACCAACCTTTAGGTAATATAACAAAGTAAAGATTGTGGAATTTGGAAGAAGTTGTGTGGGAACTGAAAATATTCTTGTGGATGATTCTTCCGCATCACTTAGAGAAGTCCAAATCAAGCATACCAAATTTTATCAGTTTGAGCATTTTACGAACTCAAAGCCATGGAGAAAACTACGGGGGTTAGATGGGCGTTTGGGCTGAAGTTGGGAGGGTTAAGATGGACTGAATCAATAGATGGGTCAATGTCCAATACGTTCAAAGCTTACATGGGCTAAGATGAGCGGGTCAAGATAGGTTAAATATCATAACCCAACTTGTTCAACTTGACCCATTACTTTTTTACAAATTTCAAACTTATTTTCTATAATGTTATTTTATTTTGTATGATATTTATTTTTTTTCATATCTTTATTTTTAAAATAAGAATAACATTTTTAATTTTTTTTATTTTTTATAAAAGCAAAATAAATATATAAAATAATGGGTGGGAGAGCACGGGGTAGTGGGGTGAGGGGTAATGGAGTAAGAAAAGATTCTCATTTTTATAAATATTTTTTATAAGTAAAATAAATATATAAAGTAAAAACTTCAGGTTGGGGACGGCGATGGAGTAAGCAAATTTTTCTCTAATTTTTATAAAAAAATTATAAAAGTAAAATAAATATATAAAATAAATTTTTTGGGGTGGGGGTGAGAGGGCAGGGGTAGTGGGGGAAGGGGGGGTTGAGTGATGGAGTACGAAAAATTTCTCATTTTTTAATAAAATTTTATATATAAGTAAAATAAGTATATAAAATAAAAACTTTGGGGTGGTGTGGGAGGGCAAGGGGGGGGGGGCGGGGGTTTAACAAAATTTTTTATATTTTTAATAATTATTTTATAAAAGTAAAAAATATGAAATAGAAATTTGAGGATAGGGGTAGGAATGGGGGTGGAGGGGGAGGAGGTAAGAAAAAATTTCATATTTTTTATAAAAGTAAAAAAAATATGAAATAGAAATTTGAGGATGGGGGTAGGGCATGGGGCGGAGGGTAGAGGTAAGAAAAAATTTCATATTTTTAATATTTTTTTTATAAAAGTAACAAAAAATATGAAATAGAAATTTGAGGATGGGGTGGGGTTAGGGCGGTAGGGGAAGGTAAGAAAAAATTTCATATTTTTTATAAATGCAAAAAAATATGAAATTGAAATTTGAGGATGGGGGTAGGGCAATGTGGTGGGGTGGAGGGGGTAGGTGTGGGTAGTGGCGGGGGAGGGGGCGCAGGTAAGAATTTTTTTTATATTTTCTATAAATTGTTTATAAAAGTAAAAAAATATGAAATAGAAATTTGAGAATGGGATAGGGCAAGTGGGGGTGGGGGTAAGATGGGGTAGAGGTAGGTAGGAATGGTAGGGAGGTAGGAGTAGGGTGGAGTAGGCAAGGTAGGGGCAGAGATGTGAGGGTGGTTTAGTGCTTAGGTGGGGGTTGGTGTAGGGGAGGGGTAGGCTGGATGGATAGTGTGGTGAACGGTTGGGGTGCGTTGGTGTATTTTTATTATTTCGAAATAATAAAGAAATTTTTTAATTATTTATAAGCAAAAATCTTAATCTAGAGTGGAGCTATAATTGTTAAGATTGAGCATTTTCGTGAATCAAGTTTGGGCATCATCATGTATTAATTTGGGCTATTGATTTATGATGGGTCAACTTGAATTTTAGCCCAAACCAACCCATCATCAAAATCACTCTTGTCCAAACTCATGAAACCTTGGGCAGGTCATTTGGGTTTGGCTAATTTTGACACCCCTAATTCTATCCAAAGGTGGAAAAGAACCTAGTATTGCCGGCTCTCTACCTAGGGAAAAGGGAAGCTATTCGGCTTTCAAGAATACACAAACATTTTTGAGAAGTTTGGGTTCATCAATAGTAGTGTTCAGAAAAGTGTGAAGCGGAAAAAAACCACAAGACCCTACTTCACGCTTTAAGCGAAGCACTCGATTTATTTGAAGGGAAGTGCAATTATATAAAATAAAAAATTAAATAGAGACTATATATAAGTAAAAGTTCAATGTATTGTCACAAAAAATACATGTAACTTTGCTCCTATTGGTCGCACTAGCTCTTGTACCATATTCCCAAGCCGAGTCAGACTGGGACATTTTTTGATCATTGTTAAGATTTAGAAAAAAAAGTCAGCAAGGCAGCTCCATTTTTTTTCAGAATGCTAGAAGTCAAAAAAAATATCAGCAACATAGTCACTGTTAAAATATAAATGCTTCGTGAACAACATAACAGACTAGAGAAAAAAAAGAACAGAACAGAGCAAAAATAGAGCAGAAAAGAAGAACAGGACAGAGCAAAACAGAGCTGAAAAACCTGCGCAGAAAACAGAGGAAAGAAGATGACGATAAAAGAAGAAAATGAACCCTAGCACTAGCTGCGCCAAAAGCCCAGAAACAAAAAAGAAGAGAAATTACCTTAGAAGAAGAACTGAAACCCTAGCAAAGAAGCAGAAAAGAAGTCGAACAATTCTGAGTCTGCGAAATAAGAGCTTTCTGAAGTCGGGACTCTTTTTTCCTTAAAATCGACCTTTTAAAGCTTTAAAAAAAACAGACGCTTCACAACGCTCCTCACATCGCAGCGCTTCTGCCTTCGAAGCGACCGCTTGTCTTCATCTCGATAACTTCAGGTTTTGGAAGAGACAGGTCCACGGAGCGCTGCTTTACTGAACACTGATCAATAGTCGCATGGTTATAATTCTATGCACGCTTACCTTGATTGCTTTCTTCAATGAAGTCTAACAATTGCTAATGTTGTATTCTTTCTTTTGTTTATGTTGGCTTCAAATGCTTCTACACTAGTTCTCAAAAAACGAGAAATTACTGGTCAAGGTACCTTTGGCGTAGAGCACTAGTAACAAATCTAATGCACCCTAGTCAACTAGTACACCATCCACTCTTCAGGCCTAAAACCATCACAAATCGAGACTCTCACTCTTTATACCCACATAAAGCACGCCCAGCAAGGTATTTATCATATCACCCGAAGGAAGTATCCTATCTTTACCATAAGGTTCAATAAGATCTGGACATGCGGGTCTCTTTGATAATTTGGTCGATTGTGGGGTCCGAGAGAGTATTATGAAGTTTCAGGTGAGTGGTGTCATTTCCTACTGGAGTTAATGGTGAGAGGATATATACAAAAATCAAGAAGTTTGACCATGGCGTGAATTAGTAGAAAGGAGCGAATTAAGCAACGACTTTGGGGCTGGTGAGTGGTGATCAACACTGGGAAGGTACTGTTCAATCAACCTTTGTTTGGCGACGAAAGCACATGAACAGCAGTCGCCCCCGTTAATTTTTAACCATGTTAAAAGTGCACCAGTTTCGCATACTATACAGACTATTAGCGCGCCAAATAATAGATAGGGATGATTTTGGTTCACCGCCCAAAGATAATGAACTATATTGAACTTTTTCTCCCAAGAAAAGCGCATTGCTCGACTATACTGCTAATAAAAATGATCCAAGATTTGTTTCATCAAATTTCTTAACCACCCCCTCCGTCCCAAATTATACGACACTCTTTCCTTTTTAATAAGTCTCAAAAAGAATGACACATTTCTATGCTAACAATTCAACTTCAAATTTACGTAACAATTCAACTTTAAATTTACCTTTTTACTCTTCATAAAATGATTTCTAGCCACACGAATTTCTAGTCTGTTTTAGACCACAAAATTCAAAAATCTTATGTACAATTTTTAGCGAGTCTAAAAGGAACAAAAACAAGAATTACTGAACCACGAGGCAGTATTTTTCTTTACTACTTTGGTGCAACATGGTTGTACACATCATTTTCTTATAAATGCCTCTCAAAAGAGAGAAGGAAGCTTTCTAACTAATGCTTCATACCGCACCCCAACTCCTAAAAGCTCACTAAAGAAACTCCGAGAAATTTATGGTGTTTATCAAAACTTGGCTGATGTTGAAGAAATTGTAAGAGGGGAGGGGCATACAATGATGGTGTCACCTACACAAGGATATCAGGAGAAACATGGCAATGATGTGCATACGACACAGCTCACAAGCACAAATAACTACAGCTCAGTACTAGCGTAAAACAAAATATTCAGAGTAGGAAAACACAGCCACAACTACAGCTTCTCCTACAACTCCAGTTTGGATGGGAAGGTGACACTGAATAAATTTAAGCTACTTCATTCCAGAAAAACTATTACTATGATACAACATATCAGTTCATCCACTTTTTAATCCATTCATCCAATTTTATGAAATATGTATTTCCTTTTACCAGATGAGGTATGTATACCCTCTTTGCACCTCTACAATGTGGACAAGAAAAGAAGACGTATGCAACTACAAACATGGCACAATAATCAAACCGCTAATATTATGTCTCTTACCGTACATCCAAAAGGATTTCATAGTACATTCGTCTGGATAAAAACAAAAGATGCAGATGTTCTCCCTTTGCCTCCCCCTTTGCTGGATTATCTCTCTTCCCCATTGTCCATCAAAGCATAAAAAGTCCTACCTCCCTTTACATGCCCCTTACATCCTTGAGAAAACCTTTATGCTTATGTTACCTTCCTTTACATTTCCCTTCCTCTAGAATCCTTGAGAAAACCTTTATGCTTATGTTTATTATGATATTAAACAATTTAGCTTCTTCGGAATTATATGGGAGGTAAGGAAGATTGCACCTCAGATAGAAGTGATATCCACATTGAACTCATCCGATATGGTATAAACAATGCAATAAGTTATCCTGATATACACGAGCACACCTACATGCATGGAATAATCTGATAACAGCCAGCCAGACAAGATCGAAAGATTGGTATAATATATCAAACCATACCTAGGTGAACAATCAGAAAGCATGAAGTACAGGGTTCTAAACCAGGCGGGGAAATGGGGTGGGGTGGGGTGGGGTGGGGGGGATAAAAGGTTCACTTCTACAGTTTTATATGGATTTCAAGTACAGTATAATGCACCATTACTGTCTTAACTGCTGATACAAACAGTGATAAAAACGAACAGGAACTCAAATCATCATGAAAAGCAAATCACATTCTGGAGAGGAATTCAAGCTGCCAGCCACAGAAAGTAAATCAGCATTCATACCATGAGACCTAAATAAGATTTAAGTTATATTTAAGGGTAAATGCTCCAGCCTTGAGGCACTCTACTATCTAAGGCAGCCAATTTAGGATGGTAACACATCACCTGTATTGGAGATCCACGTATGGAGCTGCACAGGTCTGCTCAACGAGGTCATCTAGTGGAAATATAATGATCTATCAATTAACCAGAAAGCCAACTTAGAAACAACATCATAGAAGGGAAACTTCGGAAACCTTCATGATAAAGTAATAAGAAAAAATATAAATATTTGGATCAGTTAATGCACTAAACCTGGTATTTTCTTCTAAGTGTAACATCACTTAAATTCGTCTTTCAAGCAAAACATATTCTAAATTAAAAATTACAATCTCGTATATTCATAAAGGACCAAAAAATAAGAACGCCTGTCAAGACTAGACTGAGCCACCAAAACAAAACTTCCAGTGGATTAGGAAACAAACACATTCCCAGGAAAGGGAAGACAATTATTACCAGAAAGTTTAGCAGGTAGGTCAGCATAAAGTTGAAGTCAAGACACTAGCTCAGGAAACCCTCTTTTATGCAATTCAGCTGCCAGAGGTAAAGATAGACTACATTAAATATCCATAAACAACAGATCCACAATAAACATTTAGTTCTAGATATATAAAGCAAGCTGAAAGAAAAGGACGATCAAGACAAGAATAACAGCTTAATAATGTCCAAAAGCAACAAGAATCTTAATGACTGATGCCCTTTTTTGCTCTGAGAGATTCAAGAGCCTTCTCCCGCAGCTCAATCTCAGTTCTTTTCTGCAAGGACTCTGACTCCTCGATCTCATGTCCATGTCGATCCTCCTTCCTCAAATGTTCATCATCAGAAGCACGACTATCATGATTCTTCTCTGTATCTGAAGGCGAAGATATGGCATTAGCTGACTTCGATTTTAGTTTCTGGGCACGTCGTTCTTCCTTTCTGCGCCGCCTCTCCTCCCGCCGGCGACGCTTCTCCTCTTTCTTCAATCTTCTCTCCTCTTTCCTCCTCCTTTTAACCTCCTTCCTATCCTCAACATCAGAATCAAAACTATCATCTGACGATGACTCATATCTGCCAGACCTCTTATGCTTTCTTTTTTCCTTAACTTTAGCTTTGCGCTTTTCACTTTCCTCAAAACCAGAACCCTCATTACTACTTGGATCATTCTGCTCAACTTTCCTTGATGAAGTGAGGGGAGCTTCTGACTCAACATGTAGCTCTTTGCCCTTGGTATCGTTTGTGTGAGACAGGTTTTCCTTATCTGCTTTGATACTCTCCCCGTCATATGATTCCCTTACCCTCTTAACTGAATGAGAGTGTCTATGAGTTGATGGTGACTTTTGTTGAACCAGTTCCTTTGTGTGCTCCATCCTTCCGGAAAATTTTTCACTGAGGTGCAAAAACACACGAGCATTAAGTCAGCATACAGGCTGAACCTCTTTTACTAGCTCTACAAATAAAACATGCAGGTAATATTCATTTAAAGCTGCCAAAATGCAGAAAAGCAATTGTAAACAAACCTTTTAATCACTTCAGTTCGCTTTCTCAACTCCAAGAGATCTGAACGGCTATGAATTTCAGAAAATGCTTTCTCATCCCACCCTTTTCCAAGATCTTTATATGGATCGGGTGTTGTAGGCTTTTTTCTTGAAGACCTATGTTTATGCTCAAAAGCCTCCCTGAACCACAGCATCAGCAAAAACAAAATATTACTCAAAAATATCCATGGACAATATAACTTAGATTCTCAATGATGCATTATTCATTACTGACCTAGAATGGTTCATTTCTTTCTCATCTACAATTCTCTCAGAAATGTCAGAACTAACTATGTGCTCTCTCAATTTCCTTGGACTACGGCTGTCAGTGTCAATTGTCTTCCTCTCCCTCCGATTCAAAGTACTCTTTGGCCTATAGTGATGAAATAACAACATTAAGATTCAAAGAACAAATTCATGAAGCACAAGTAAAACTACAGTATTACTAAGCAAATCATATACCCTCTATCTTCACTAGGACTTCTTTCCCTTTTGGTTGGTGCAGATTCTGAGGCAGATCTGGAGCGACCTGGAGATTCTGGAACAGATGGTGACCGGCTTAGCTGAGGAGGCAAAGGCAAATCTTTTTCTCGTGAATCCTTACGGTCATATATATCCTTCTGCGGTGACCTAGAAGAAATAGGACGTCTACGTTCCAAAGATCTGGATCCTTTATGGGCCTCAGTTTTTACTGGAGGGGCATCTCGAACAGGGGTGTATTTCTCACGGCTCCTATAATGGTGTATTAGTATCAAGCATAGCAAGACATAGGAACTCCATGCATAAAAAAATTGTGCACTCTATCTATGAGGCAAAGCAATCCAGTATTCTCAATGATCAGAGACAACACAAGACAAGTTAAGCATGCAAGGCAGCTAACGACACTGGGCTAGCTAGCACAATAACAAGCATCAATAACAAATATTTAGGAAAGATGAGAGTTGATGTGTCAATACCTTATGCTTCCCCGAGGAGACCGAACTGGTGACCTTTCATTCTTCGATATTCTCTCTCTGATTGGTGAAGGAGACCTGCGGTAAATGGGTGAGGGAGAAAGTGATTCTTGAGGTGAAAGAGACTTTCTGGCAATGGTTAAGGATCTCTTCCTACCAGAAATGGAGGATTTTCGTTGAACTAGAATCGGAGAACTTCTCCTAGAACTCAATGGAGATCGGTGGTACCCCCCACTCACTGGAGAAGAGGACCTACGTTTTGTTGGAGATGGTGTTCTGCGTCGAAGTGGTGATCGATGTCTAATAGGTGACCTTGATCTGTATCGTACTGGTGAGCGTCTACTTGGAGACCTTGAACTGCACCACATAGGGGACCGTGATCTACGTCGAAGCGGAGACCGTGATCTACGTCGAAGCGGAGACCGTGATCTACGTCGAAGCGGAGACCTCGATCTACGTCGAAGCGGAGACCTCGATCTACGTCGAAGCGGAGACCTCGATCTACGTCGAAGCGGAGACCTCGATCTACGTCGAAGCGGAGAATGTCTTCGGTATCGCGCTGGAGAAGGTGACCTACGACGTACTCGGGAGGTTGATCTTTGCCTGTGCCTTGGTGGAGAAATGGATCGTCGAGGTGAATGTTTCCTACGAGGTGAAACAGAACGCCTTGGCGGAGAGCGATAAACCCTTTCAGATGAAAGGGGGCGACCTCTCCTTTCTTCAGGAGATCCCGATGTACTTTGTAACCTGCACCTTTCACTTTAAAAGATATCAATTTAACAAGCAATCACCAAATAAGTGAAAGTAAAAGTAGAAAGCACGTATAATCAAGAACAAAAGGGAGAAATTTTCAAAAACATAAAGGAGCATACTGCAGAACATACCCAGAGTAACTCCTCGAATTGGAGAATGACTTGCTGATTGATCTAGATCTCCTGCACAGTACCCAAAGAATTCAACTAATGCTATTCTATGGGTAGGAAGCCACCAGAAATACAAGAATTTATACCTGGGGGAGGGTGAGTGATCTGCTGAATGTGGGGATTTAGAGACCCTGCACAACACAAAGGATATGGAGGATGAAATGAACCAGGCAGATAAGTACTACAATTATGTTTTCCAAGAGTGGTAACATACAATGGTTAAGTGTTAGAGAAGGTTATTTGGTATTAACTTATACAAACTGGCAACTCAGACACAAAAGATCAATCAAGTTCTCTTACAGGGTGCAGCTGGATCATTTTCAGAGTAAGAGAAGGTCAAGCCACTATTAGCATAGAGTGAAGTAATGCCCCTAAAGATTTATAAGCAAAAGAACAGGGAAGTGAAAGCAGATAAACTTTGGAGATAAGAAGTGCAACAAAAAGGAACAAACCCTCCCTCGCAGACTCTAAATAAGAAAGACCACACCCCTCCTCATCTGCTTCTAACTTTGCTCCATCCACCACAATGCCTTTACACAAACCTCAACCTCCCCTAGACCAGGTTACCCTTCCAGAGTGAGATAGTGGTATCTCACTGATGGCTCGGGCCCCCTTAACCTTGCTTCTTTGTATTTACCAGCATTACCTTTTATAGGAATAGAAACTTCATTACTACTCCATGTTCCTATTTTTATACCCTTTCTGTTTCATATGGCCCAAACACTTCTGTCCATTAAATAAATAGGTAAATGCACTCTTGACTGATACTATGTTTCATGCGATAGTAGGGCTGCTGATCCATGCAGATCAAGGGTAAAACCCCATCATTATTAGCGTGGACTACCATTACCCCCATGCTTTTGCACCTCAGCATTGTTAAGAATGTGCTTTTAGCATTACCTCATGGATCTCAGGATTACAACCGCTACACACAGAACTGCACTTTACTCCGGCTCACTCAAGTAAATAGGTTAGCATTCCACCCCCACTTTTAACAGATTTTTTTCCAATATGATTCACCACTTATGCGCCTTTACACTAATCATTCAGAAGTCGAACTTGACAGCTGCATTTTGGCAGCAAGATGCACATAGTGAACTACTTAATTCCTTGAGACTTATGTCTTATCTTTTATCTAATTAATAGGAAGTGCCCAAGGTTGTAATAAAGGACTTTAGGTAAATGAATCTACAAATTACTCAGTGCATGGTGTAACTGCAGATTATCATCACCATTTGAGTTAGTAAAAAATTGCTTCACTCTTTGCATACATTTTATTGTCTCCTACAGGCTGGGAGTTGAGACTAACACTGAACAGCCAAATATGTGTATGTTCCAGTAGATCTTGGCAATATGAGAGAGTACTACAAGAAAGCTGTAAGACAGAAATAAGTAGATTAGTAATGTCAAAGGCTTGCTTGCCCTTTTTCATTTGGGTTGGGGGCAGCTTACTTTCCGTCTCATTCATGACCTGATCAAGGAATTTCCCCTTTTTACTTTTTTGGTGTCCCCTATCTTTGTTTCCTCTTCTTTTTCTTCTCTTTGAACTATTTTAATTATCACCTGGTTCGCTTATTTGCTATCTAGTACTTCACTGGTCTACAGTGTCGCCTAATTATTGAATATTGGAGAATTGAAGTTCATAAGCATTGACATTTAGCATATGCAATAAAATCTTTATCAACCTTGAACAATCCATTTTATGTTCACTTCTAAAATGGAATTTAAATGCTCTTTAAATATAGTAGTCCAACTGTAACCTATGTGACTGGACACCACAACCTCTCAACTGCCAACCAGCCTCAGGAGCACAATCGTTCTTCTGTGTCTGTGAACCTTAATCTCTTGATTATGTGTCCAAGGTTTCAGTGATCAGTGGTAATTCCAAGACTCCGCTTCAATAAATTATTTTACATTCAAGAAAAAATTGAAATCCTGACCTGTCTCTTACTCTTGAGCCGTTTCTCTCAACAGGGTCTAAATCATCCATCAAACCCACCTGAAGCTGATGTTCCGTACTTGGCTCCTGTGCAGCATTTTTCTCTCTCAAATTGCTGCCATAATCGTCCTACAGTAGTGTGAGGTAAAGGATATGAACCCAAATAATTGCAGAAGCAGGCTGATACCAGGAAACACAAACAAAGATTAACAAATAAACCCCAACTTCAGATTACAAAAAAAAACTAATTTAATGGGAACTATTTTAGTTACCATCTTCTTCCTTTTCTCTTGATCCAGCTCCCTATTTTCTCTCTCCTTTTTCTTCTGAATCGCGTTTGCAATTCGATCCGTCTCAGCCTAGAACAAAAGGATGAAAAAAGAGTATCAACAAGAGGTACTTAAAGACCACCGCCAAAGCAAAAAACACCGAGAAACACCTTCTTCTTTCTCATTTCCTCTTCTTTGGCTTCTAGGAACTGCAGAGGAACACCGCTGGCATTGTTCTGTGCACTAAGTAGTAGCACCCAAAGCTCTTTCATGAATTTGCCAGTGTTTCTTTCCATGAATCCAGTAAGTGAAATCTGAACTTCCTTGCCATTAACTACCTGAAATACATTAGCAGCACCAGTTTAACTTACTCCTTTTTGTTTAAATTGCTGATAAGTAAAATCTGGTTGTAACATTAACTATAAACTTAAACAAATCAAGCAAACAAGTATACAACGTATACGTCTACCTTTCGTTCAAGAAGGCTATAAATGAAATTGATAAGCACTTCATCTTCGAAGCCGATAAACTCAGTAACTCGCTTAGCGATCCATGGTTTCATCACATCCATCTTCACCTTTGTCATGTCCACCTATCACATTCACATAATCAAATATGATGTGTATTTCTATTCTCTACGGACCAGATAATTCAAAACAACAAAAGGAAGAAAGTCAGATTGGCATTCCATGGAGTCGTCACACATACATCTTAATTTTCCACATGTCCACCTAAACACATAATTCGTACATCAATTAAACAAAACAAAAAATAGAAAGAGAAACTAGGACTAGCCTAAACGAACTCATTGGAGAGTAAACCCCAAAATATATATAAGAAGAGGATATAGAGGACCCAAAATCAATTGAAACGAAGAAACGACGAACCAGATGTTCCAATTCAGGAGGGAACTTGTGAGATTTTAAGAGCTTAGCTTGCTTATTAGAGAAGCGAGTGTCCTGCTCGGCAGACGTGCCCTAATCAAAAGAAACAAAAACTTACAATATATCATCATCATCATCATTCTACAAATTAGGAACTTGGATCTAAAATAAGAATCACAAAAAGAAAGGATTCGATAATCAAGAGGAAAAATTACCCGGAAAAACCCGCCCGACATGTTTTAGGGTTTCCTGAGAAAAGATATTCTTCTTCTCTATATTAGTTTTGTTTGATTGGAAGAGAGGTTATAGTTTTTTTATCCTTTTAGGACATGGCTCCAAGAAGATGACAAGCAACTGGCTTCAATATATATGGGCCTGCAGCCTACCCTAAAGCCCGTAATCATATCTTAACAAAATAAACTAATATCACCGGGCAGGCAGCCCCTAGTGAATTTTTTATATAACACAAAACCAAAAAAATCAGTTCAATCCACTTGCCTTTAATTACAACATCTACATTATATATTGCTTCATTGCATATAAAATCTACAGGTTAGTGCTCCTAAATTTGTTCAGTTATCATACCAGAATTGAGATAATTTATTTTTGATTGCCACCATATCTTATATTTCATTAAATCTCTAGTTTCTAACAATTTCTTCTAAATCTATGAACCACTTGCTTTTAAATTTACCAAAATTGGATTTAAATTTTTACAGTATTTAGTGTTTATGAAAGCACTCCATAATATATAGGTCTTGTCCTGAAATTTTGTCCTAGTTTACTGAATAGTGTCATTCACACATCATAGACTGATACAAATTCAAGAATACCTTCTTCCTCGGGTAAATATAATTTATACCATGAAGTCCAATATGAGATTTTTTTTCTCCAATGCAGCTATCCCAGAAGAATTGAACAAATATCTAATGTAATTGTCATAGGACATTTCCTAGAGCATTCACAATTAATAGTAAATGTATGAGGTACTTTGTAGGACATGTTTGATCAATACTTCCAACCTCCATAAGATAGTAATTTTTCTGATAAGTTGATGATCATAATATTTCTTTTTTATTCTTATGTGAAAAATGGGGCAGCCCAAAGAAGTGAAAGAAAATTTCTTTTTACCTATTTCAGTTATCACTTCGGCAGTCGCCAGAATAAATATTGCTACATTATTATGCAAATATATTGCACTTTTCTACTTGATGATCTTTTGGCCAGATGTAATTTCATACTCAGTTAGCACTTTCATAATATGTTGTAAAGACCACAGTGTTGTAGAGCTAAAATTGATCAGCATATACAAGAAGGTTTTAGACTCCATTTTGGCATTATAAAGCCTGTAGAATATTAGGTTTTGATGTAGTGCATTAAGTGATCTAGATAACACCTCTACTATAATGATAAACAGAGTTGGAGTTAGTGAATCTCTTTATTTAACTCCCCTGACATTCAATAAAATGGAATACCAGTTATTGCTATTAAACATGTATACCATATCAATGATCATTTCATAAAAGTTCATCTTCCTAAATACTTTAGTAAGGAATAGCCAAAACACTATATCATGTATCTTTTTCATATCTGACTTTAACAATACATTAGTATATTTGGCTTTTTTACTAGTGATGATTTTTTTAACTAGTAATATATTATCTACTATACTCCTCCCCTTCACACACACTGCATGTTCTGTAGATATAATAATTGGTAATAACAGTACCAATCTTTTATGTATCACTCTTGCAAAGACTTTATTGATGAAGTTGCTCAAATTTATTGGCCTAGTGTCTGAAAAAGTACTTACTTCATTCTTCTTAAGCAACAATGATTAAATTTATGTGAGTCACAAATTTAGGCAGTTCAACACCATATATTACGCCTCGAATCATGGTATGGGCGTAACACGTCATTCGGTGCCTGATTGCATGTGACCGAGCAAACCACACGGCTTGCTGGATCAACATGGGCGTCAAAATGTCATGAAATAATTATAAGTTAAAACATGTAAATCTGAATACTGAAAATATAATGTGAAAATACAATTGCGAAAATAATTCAAAAACATAGTAAGTCTGAATATCTTACATGGCATGCTAAACTAGTCTATGAAACCTCTGAACATGAGTCTGACTGCTAAAACTGTTTACCATGTGAAAGTCCTGGCATACCTTTTTTGTAAAGCATGACATAAAAATAAATAAGGATAACATCTCGAATAAGATGGGGCTCACCAATAGCTAATACGTGAGAATCCTAGTGAACTGATCCATATGTCATAAAATTATATTCCTGCATCGTGATATGTGGGCCCCGGGCAAAAGGGATGTAAGTACATCTGAATTTTACTTGTATGTAAAACAACTGAATGAATAAGTAAAGCACATGAAAATAACAGGAACTGAAACTGAAATTGTATCCTGAGCATGTATGTTATCTGACATGAATATAATAAAGCATGATAAATTATTTTAAATGGGAGAGCTTTAATATAATCGATATGAAACCACCACACTAGGACGTAGCGTCTGATCTCTGCCCGATCAGCTAAGTGATCTCGTACATTGTCGGGTACGAGACATGAACATGACACGAATGGATCCAATAACCCACTGTGGGTAATATGAACGAATCGTCCTAACTGGGCGGAACGATCCTTATCCTACATTGGCATATGCAGTTTCAGGTATTAAACATTTTTGATAATCTGTGCAACTTCCAAAATATAAACATGGATATATTTGGCTTAGAAAGACATGTATTTCATAAACATGATTTGTAGATATAATATAACATGTATATAGTTTTCACAAGACATGGAGAATTCATGAAGTAAAACAATAGTAGTTCATAAATAATTCGTATTTCATGCTTGAAATTCATGAAATTGATATTATGAGCATTCATGGATTATGAACGGATTCAACAAAACCATAATGACATATTATGAATACAATTAACGAAAATATGATATAAGCATTGTATATAGTTGTACATGTATTTTGGGTCGTCATGAACTTGAGCAAAATCCTAAACTTATGGAATTTCATATTTCATGGATGAACGTGGCGTGGGAAAGAATAATGATGTTCGTACACATAGATAGAAGCCCTACGTACCTTAATCGCTCCTAGTCTTGTATTAAAGGTCTGAACTTGAAGAAGAAATCCAAAATCTTGAACCTTAAAACCTTGAGAATGGTTTATCTTAAAAACCCTATGTTAGACATGATTTCGCTTAGAACCTGAGTATTATTGATAAGAACCACGTAGAAACACATGGAAAGGACTTAGCGTAAGCTATGAGGATGATGAGAGGAAGAGAACTTCATGCTAGGGATTGGGAGAATGAAGAATGAAATAAAAATACTGAAAAACACAATATTTATATTATTCAGTCATCGGACCAATTTCACAGTCCGTAAAAATAATTTACTATCCGTGAAAGTGACTGTGAATCAGTTCCAGTGAGCGATTTTCCTTGGCCCTTTCCACGGTCCAAAAGATAGTATGTGGAATATTCTGTGGTACAAGTCACCGTCAGTGAAACTTATATGGACTGTGAAACCCATCGGGAATTGTAAACATTGTGGTGGATTTCTAAAGTCTATTTCACGATGCATTTGATGGTCCGTAAAATATTTTACGGTCCGTATAACTTGGCGTAAAAGTAAACAGTGTTGATTTTGACAAATTTCTAATCCCAACATTTTCCACTTGGTTTTAAATCCCTAAATCATGAAAAATACTTAGTCCAATGGTACGATGTGTTACCATATCTCACTTTTGGGACCATTCGTCCTCGAATGATGGGTCATGGTTAGAAATGTGACTAACTCGAGAACTTATGGACATGACATAAGTACATGAACATGAAGAAACGTAATATAGATCATAGGAGCTGAAATGACATGATTACATGAAAATATGAACATGGGGACATGAGACATGAGTAGTAAATACATGGACATAAAACATGAGACATGAGTAGTAAATACATGGACATGAAACATGAGACATGGATATGTATGGGGACATGACATGAATACTGAAGGTATTTACCTTATACACTTTCTGCTTGCTCCTCAAACAAGTGCCGGTATCTGGACTTCATGTCCTCTTAGGCTTTTCATGTAGCCTCTTCAACTTTCTGACTCCTCCGTATCACTTTCACCGAGGCAACTTCCTTAGTCCTCAACTTGCGAACACGACGATACATAATAGCCACCAGGACCTCTTCATAGGTTAGGTCATCCTTAACCGTGATGGATTAGGTAGGAATAACCAACAACAAGTCTCCCACACACTTTCTCAACATGAATACATGAAACACTAGGTGCACAACAACTAAATCTTGAAGTAGTTCAAGTTCATAATCCACTTGGCCAATCCTTCGTAGCATCTTGTATGGTTTGATATATATGGGACTGAGTTTCTCGTTCTTTCCAAATCTCATGACACCTTTCATAGGTGAAACTTTCAGAAACACCCAATCATCAATCTAAAATTCCAAGTCTCTTCGCCTCATATCTGAATAGGACTTTCGGCCATTCAAAGCCATTTTTAAACGCTCCTAAATCAACTTGACCTTCTCCATAGCCTGATAGACCAAGTCTTGCCCTAAAAATTCTGCTTCACCAACTTTGAACCAACCAATTAGCGATCTACACCTTCGCCCATACAGAGCTTCGAACGGTGCCATCTTGATACTAGCAAGGTAACTGTTGTTATATGAAAATTCAATGAGAGGCAAATGATCATCCCAGTTACCTTTGAAATCAAGGACATATGCCCTCAACATATCCTCAAGGGCATGAATAGTACGTTCTGCATGACCATATATCTAAGGATGAAAAGTTGTGCTGAGATGTACCTTGGTATCCAATCCTTTCTAAAAAGACTTCCAAAAGTTCGTTGTGAGCTGGGCACCTCGATCTGAGATAATCGACACTGGAGTCCCATAAATCCTGACAATTTCTTGGATATACAACTTGGCATAATCTTATGTTGAATCGGTGGTCTTGACTAGCAAGAAGTGTGCTGATTTAGTAAGTCATTCTACAATCACCCAAATTGAATCATGCCTTCGGGATGAGCGAGGTAGACCTGTTACGAAATCCATATTTATCTCTCCCATTTCCAAATAGGAATATCAATGTTCTGAGCCAACCCACCAGGTCTCTGGTGTTCGGCTTTCACCTACTGACAGTTTCGACACTTGGCCACAAAATCTACAAATTTCTTCTTCATATTGTTCCACCAATAAATCTCTTTAAGATCATGATACATATATGCCAAACTTGAGTGAATGGAATACCTGGAGTTGTGCACTTCTGCCATAATTTGATTCCTAAGTCCATCCACATCTGGAACACATAACCTACCTTGGTACCTCAAAGTACCATCTCCCCCCTTATTCAAAAGTCTTAGTCTTATGCTTATGAATCCCCTCCTTCAGCTTCAACAAATAGGGATCATTAAATTGTTTCTCATTTACCTCCACTACTTAGAAGGACTCAGACTTATTTTGAACAAGCATACTACCTTCTTCGGAGTCCAAAAGTCAAACTTATAAACTGGCTAGTCGGTGAACTTCCTTTGCTATGGTTATCTTTCCCTCTTCGACATGAGTTAAGCTTCTCATGGATCGCCGACTAAGAGCATTGGCTACCACATTCGCTTTTCCTAGATGATAGAGGATATCCACATCAAAATACTTAAGCAATTCGAGTAATCTCCTATGTCTAAGATTCAACTCTTGTTTGTTGAAAATATACTATAGGATCTTATGATTTGTGAAAATATCAACGTAAACTCCATACAAATAGTGGCGCCATATCTTGAACGTGAAAACCACAGCAACCAATTCTAAATCGTGAGTTAGATAGTTCTATTCGTGAGGTTTAAGTTGTCTGGATGCGTACGCTATAACCTTACCATGCTGTGTTAAAACACATCGAGACCGATTCTTGATGTATCACAATACATTACGAACCCTTTGATTCCTTCTGGCAATGTTAACACTGGAGCAGAAGTTGGTCTCATTTTCAACTTTTTGAAACTGCGCTCATAGGCATCTGACTACTGAAACTTGACTTTCTTCTGAGTCAACTTAGTCAACGGAGCTGAGATAGAGGAAAAAACCTCTACAAAATGCTTGCAATAGACTGTCAGACCCAAGAAACTTTTTATCTCGGAGACTGAGGTGGGTCTGGGTTAATTCTTCACTGCCTTCTCCAGAAATGACATGGCCTAGGAAAGCCATTTTTTCAGCCAAAATTCACACTTGGAAAATTTAGCAATTCAGGAGTGTCTACAATACTATTCTGAGATAATTTGCATGGTCAGTCTCACTACAGGAATAGGCCAGGATGTCATCAATGAAGACAATGATGAAAAGGTCAAGGTAAGATGAGAACCCTGTTCATAAGGTCCATGAAAGTTGTTGGTGCATTCGTCAATCCGAATGATATGACACAAAATTTGAAATGACCATAACAAGTTTTGAAGGTGGTTTTCGAAATATCAACTTCCTTAACCTTAAGCTGATGGTACCCTAATCTAAGATCAATCTTGGAATAACATTGGGCACCCTGAAGTTGGTTAAGTCATCGATTCTGGATAGAGGATACTTGTTCTTAATGGTGACCTTGTTCAACTGGCCATAGTCAATGCACATACGCAAAGATCCATCATTTTTCGAACAAACAAGACTGGTGTACCCCAAGGTGAGATGCTTGGCCTAATAAATCCCTTATCAATGAGATTTTTCAACGTGGCTTTCAATTCTTTTAACTCTGCTGGAGCATTCTGTATGGCAGAATAAATATCAGCATAGTGTCGGGAAGCAAATCAATTCCAAAGTTAGTCTCCCTATCGGAAGGAACTCCGGGAAGATCTTCTGGAAATACTTCAAGAAATTCACTGACAATTAGCACGGACTGAGGAGTTGGGGTCTGGGTATTTATATACCTGACCGAACTAGATAGTAAATGTACCTCTTGGATATCATCTTTCTGGCTTTAAGATAGGAAATAAACCTACATATGGGTGCTACTACATCACCCTTCCATTATATGATTGGTTCACCAGGAAATTCAAAATTCACAATTTTGGTTCTACAGCTTACTGTGGCATAACATGAAGACAACCAATTCATACCCATGATTACATCAAAGTCTCCCATTTCTAACTCTAACAAGTCGGCTACTTCACTACAGTGATAAACTTTAACTGGGCAACTCCTATACACTCGTCTAGCTATAACTGACTCTCCAATTGGAGTGGATATTACAAAGGATTCATGCAACCTTTTTGGCTCTAACAAAAATTTCTTAGCAATAAATGGGGTTACATATGATAGGGTGGATCCAAGATCCATAAGGGCATAAACGTCAAAAATGAAAATGGTTAGTATACCTATGACAACATCTGCACAAGCTTTTATATCCTGACGACCTCCTAATGCATATAAGTGGTTCGGACCTCTGCCTGCGTTCCCAGACTTAGCTGCACCACACTCTGACTGGGCTTGAGAATTGCGAGTACCCTATCTCGCTGATGGACTAAGCCACATTACCTCCAGTACCCTATCTCGCTGATGGACAGTCTTTCTAAAAGTGACCTCGCTGATGGACAGTCAAAATAGATATCCATGCCCATACGACACTCCTCTGCATGTCTCTTACCACATTTACTGCAAATCGAGTTATCATACATCTTCTCACCTACACTGGCCTAAGATTGCGAACATGTTGCCCTGAAATTCTGCCTTCTCTCAAGTACTCAAGTAGCGTGACATAAATAACATATTTACAATTTAAACCGGTAAACAACAAGGACAACGGGATAATATGATATGCAAATGCAATACAAGACCATTCCATCAACAATACACACACGTTCGAACATAAATGAATCGTGACCCATGGGGGACTCGCGAGGTCCTTATACCATCCAGAATTCTTTCCCTTCGGGTTCTCAGTCATTACTAGGCTTATAATGCATGTCTCTAGCTACATTGGCTCATATCAGCGCATCACTCCGTTCGGAATCATTTCTCCTCGGACCGGCATATGTATCCTCAAGTATAACATGCATGAGATATCATATGAAGCATGAATATGACATACACAACAATAAGAAGCCAAGATAAGCAATAAAAATCAATCTTTAATCAATTTATGCAATAAACACCCGACCTTTAAACATTTAGACAATAAAGACTCTATATTTTCCTTCTTTTCCACTTTTATACGAGTATATAGGAGTGATGGGAACACATAATTATAGATAAGATAGGCATATATTATTGATACGGAAAGTACGAGCTTCATACCCTAATCACAAATTCAAAGGATTGTACTATTCTATCAACTAATGCCCAAAGCATGGAATTCACTATTTAATTTAAAGGCGCAAGTACTCATAACATGTCACCATTACCTGATACAAGTGCTCGTCACCTCACAAGTATCAGGATCCCCTTATTATCCCCATTATGTGTTGAGATCGAAATAATCAGGGTGTCTTGCGGAAGCTGACAATTGTAAACCTTGATGGCGATAAATCAGATGACAAAGAAAATTATACTAAAGAAACATAATATTTAATATGATTTGGCCAATTGGCCTACATATGAAAAACTAATATAAGAGAAAGCCTAAAAACTATTGAGAGAATAATCTCCCCCTAAACAAGACTCTTTAATGATTTCATTGTGGATGTTATTGTGTTATGTATGAGAAGAAATGATATCCTATTTATAGAAATTCAAAACGTCTCCTCCAAGAAAGGATTAGTCAAATATGGAAGAGATCTTTTCCACCAAGGAAACCTTTTGTAAAACCTTTTTTGAAGGAAAATACAATTATAGTATAATTCAAATGAGGTAGGAAATTCAAGGCAAACCCTAACAAATCTCCCTTTGGCCTGAATTTTTTGGTAAAATAATCTTGATTCTTCTTCTTCTTCACATAATCTTCATCACTAGTGCTTGTCATTGTTAAAATAAGGTTAAAAATAATATGGGTTAAAAATTGGTTTAAACATATTTTGCTTTATTTTTAAAGATGCAACAGCAGAGATGCTAAAAATATGGTTGAAAATTTATCTCCACATGTAGTACTCCGGATAAAATCTTCATTATCAGGAACTTGGTTTGCAGCTTGATTTGAATCAGCCTTAAAACCATCTTCAACTCGTTGAACCATTGGCTCTGATACCACTTATTGTGATTGAAATAATCATGCGTCATACATAAGCTAACAATTGCAAATCTTAATGACGATAAATTAGATGACAAAACAAAACTATACTAAAGAAACATAATATTTAATATGATTTGGCCAATTGGCCTACATATGAAAAACTAATATAAAAGAAAGTCTAAAAACTATTGAGAAAATAATCTCTCCATAAGCAAGACTCTTTAATGACTACATTGTGGATGCTATTGTGTTATGTATGAGAAGAAAGAGTATCCTATTTAAAGAAGTCCAAAACTTCTCCTCTAAGAAAGGATTAGTCAAATATGGTAGAGATCTTTTCCACTAAGGAAACCTTTTGTACCAAGAAAACCTTTTTGAAGTAAAAAACATAATTATAATAGAATTCAAATAAGGTAGGAAATTCAGAGTAAACCGTAACATTACACCCTCTTATTTAGTTAATTAGACCAACCATGGCGCCTTATATAAGGTACAAGATCTCAACTTGCCTAGAATAGGAGCCTGACAGGCACAATATAGCTTTACCCTTTCGTAACGCCTCATAATAGTCTCAATCTATTCAAATATGGAAAGTACATTAACACGCGATCTAACGATACCCATATTACTATACAAAACTTTCGGACCTAAAAGTTACCCAAAAATAGGATCCCGATCCTAAAAGGGCAAAACGAGAAATTTATTCCAAAATCGGTTTACCCATCGTCTATGGAGTCTATATATCAAATATGAACTAAATCAAATATCAATTTCATTATTTATTAGAGAAAACTCCATTTTCAACCTAGGGTTCATAAACTCATGAAACCCTCATCCCAAATCATAGTTTCTACCATAAATTTATTTACTAATCAATGAAATAACCATAAAAGGATGGTTAGAAGCTTACCACCCCTTGATGAATCTTGAAAAAAAACCTCAAAAATTGCCTAAGACTGAAGTCAAACTCCAAAAATGTGAAACAAAATGTCAAAAATCGAAATAGGACTTTTTAAGCCTTATGCCCAACGGATCTGTAAGTGCAAGCCCATCTCCACATATGTGAGGTCCACTTAAGTGGCCCAGGAGCGCAGGTGCGACACCCTGTTCCCAGGCGCAGCCTCGTAGTTGCGGGCATCTTGTCGCAGGTGCGGCCCTTGCCTAGGCAGCCCAACCTCGCACATGCGTTGCACATATCACAGTTGTGGTTTCGCAGATGCGAGCCATACCTCACAGGTGTGGCTTCGCAGATGCGAGTCATACCTCACATGTGCGATGCACCAGATTCCCAAAATAAACTCAAACTTTCAAATCAATCCTGAAACTCATCTGAGACCTCGCGGACACAAACCATATATGCCAACCACCCCTAAAATATGCAACGAACTTGATCGCGCACTCAAATACTCATATGAAGTCGTCCTAACCCACTGTTGACTATAGTAAACTCCAATTCTCTTAATTAACTATAATCTCAACCAAGAGTCCAAAACATACACGAGTCCTTTGGGAACCAAACCAATGACTCGACTAAGTCATGAATGACATTCTGGACCTAGTGGAATCAATGAAAGTTCGAAAAAGAATCCAATGCCATCGCTGTTTACTTTTGTCAACTAAACCATATCTTAACTTAAGAACTTATCCACAAACTCACCAGATTCTCACCCCAATATCTCGGGACTCGTTCCAACCATTCACCTAAGTAAAAAATTACATTCTGGAGCTAATGAAACAATCAAAATTCAATTCCGAGTGTGTCTTCCCTAAAGTCAACTCCTAATCAAACTTTCCAAACTTAAGGCTTCAATTTCCAAGACTTTTGATTTCCTTCCGTTATTTTCATCTGATTGCCTCGGGAATTGCACCACCCATCCCCTCACATCAAATACATCAAAACAAATCTAGAGGAAAGGGCATTTATGGTAAATCAAGAAAAATATCCAAAACGAGCTAACAGATCGTTACATCATCTACCACTTAAACACATGTTCGTCCTTGAACATAAAAGAGAAAAGAAGTACTTGAATCTCCATAAAGCTGAGGATATATAGTATGCATGTCCATCTCAGTCTCCTAGGTAACCTCTTTAACCGGATGATGCCACCACTGAACTTTTATCGAAGTTATCTCATTGGATCTCAACTTCTGAATCTGCCTATCAAAAATAGCAACCGGCTCATCCTCATAAGTCAAGTTCTAGTCAATCAATACTAAACCCCACTAAATCACCTGAGAACCATCTGAATGATACTTCTTGAGCATGGAAGTATGAAATAGAGGGTGAACACGCGACAATCCTGGAGGCAAAGACAACTCATAGTCTACCTCACTGATACACTGTACGATCTCAAAAGGACCAATATACCTGGGGCTCAACTTGCCCCTCTTCCCAAACCTCATCACACCCTTCATGGATGAAACCTTCAATAGAACTCGTTCAGCAACCATGAACTCTAGATCACAAACATTCCGGTCTGCATAACGCTTTTGTCGACTCTGAGTTGTGAGAAGTCTCTCCTAATCAATTTGAACTTGTCTAAGGAATCATGCAACAAATCTATACCCCAAGGCCTAACCTCAAATGCATCAAACCAACCAACTGGAGAACGGCAACTTCTACCACATAATGCCTCAATCGGTGCCATCTCAATGCTACAATGATAAATATTATTGTATGCAAACTCAGCCAAAGGTATGAACTGATCCCAATGACCACCAAAATCAATCACACAGGCACGCAACATATCCTTAAGGACCTGAATAGTCCGCTCAGACTGACCATCCGTTTGAGGATGAAATGTCATGTTATGCTCCACCTAAGTACCCAACTCCTTCTGCATAGATCTCTAGAAGTGGGATGTAAACTGCGTGCCCCGATCCAAAATGATAGAAATAGGCACCCCGTGTAATCAAACTATTTCTCGAATGTAGATTCTGGCTAACTCCTCTGAATTATAAATAGTCTGAACCGGTACAAAGTGAATCGACTTCGTCAACCAATCCACAATCACCCAAATAGCATCAAACTTTCCTAAAGTCTGTGGTAATCCTACCACAAAGTCCATAGCAACTCGCTTGCTCACTTAATCCGCCAAATCTTCCTTTAAGTTACCCCAATAGTGTGATCCTCACACATTTGATCCGACTCTACTTGAAATACATGATTCTGATTATATCCATAACTTTGAACGCATTTGGTTGATTCCACAATTATTATCATAGTCTCCACGATCCTTTAGCTGAAGTCACAACCCATTGCCCAACCTGTACCAGTAAAGTACCCTAATTCTATTTATCTTTCTTCCATACCTCCCAAGTCGTCTTTAGTACAAAGAATCCATAGAAAATATGTTATCACACATCGTAAGTCTGAATCATGACTCCCTCTGATTAGAAAATAATTTGTGCTTTTACTTAGCCAATTCCAAGCATTCCCATCAAAATTGACCTTATCCAAGGTTATTTGTGCAAATTTCAAATCCCTTAGTTCCATTTTAACGAACTGAAACTACTGAGTCAACACTCATTGTCCAATCCTTCTTACTAATTCAAATAACGTACTATGTGTGTCATCCTAGTGATTATCTTGTTGTGATAAATCTATAAAAATCAACTAACGACCCCAAAGACTTTCCATATCCATTTATAACTCCTAAAAAACGTCACCAAGTATCAGTATATACCATTAGAATTTGCATGTATAGTTCCCATCAATAAATATTATCATATCTCCTTGTAAACCCAATAACGCTCAGTAGACCTACCATGCTTCTATTTCGAACTGAAATCCATCAATTCTTCAGAAATGAGTTACTAGAATATCCATAAATCTTTCTAGTAAAATAACTACAAGTCACCCGACTTTAAATGAACAGACCTGACCGTTAAAATGCACCACTCCTTGAATGTCACTAATAATCACCCGAACTATTTCCCAATCATTATAAATGTTCTCCATAAGTATGTGGTGACCCATTCTAATGTGTTGTTTCTGAATACCCAACCTCGTGATGTCGTTCCCAACATCAAAAGCTGAAGTTTTCCCAAGTCATCAACCAAGTATCGATGATTTATACTTTATGACCTTAAACCTTCATGTTCGTCAACTCGCACTAGTCTCCCAAATATGATAAACTTCATAGAATATCATCACATCTACTCTCCTCTTTGTACTTTCACTAAACTCATTCGTCACCTTAAGCACTCCAACGTAAGGCCTACTGGCCCGCACTTCACACTTCACAATTGTCAAATCTCTGAGCGTAATGCCTTATTATGCCTTTAGCAAATCCAAAAGTATCAAATATTACAATCCATGTGCTTTACCATACAAAAGTACTCTCAAGTCATCTGTATTTGAAATACTTAACCATGATATCTAGCCATCAACGCTTCGACACAGTCTACTACCACGTTCAAAGTCTTACCTCAAAATTATAACTCCAACTTTCAACTATAGAGATTACTCTTGATTAATCAATTCTAGCTCATCCATTCAAGGATGTCATAACATTACCCATCCTGGTACTGCACAAGTTACCTCATCATCAATCTTCAATCGTAAAGTTCGACGGCTCCTTCCATATATCAAGTGAAATTTGTCGTAGATTTCTTCCCCAATCACACTTATCACCTTCTGACCCTATCCAAAAGATATAATATAATATCACTATGATACGTACATGCTTCAAGTCGTTATGCTGCTTCAAATTCAAGTTTTACGAAACTTAATCCTCCAAAACCAATAGTAAGATGCCTTTACCTCAATTCTTCACCTACCATATTGCCTTCAAAATCACGTTTATCCTTATCAACTAAAAATCACTCAACCCACTCGTGGGATGAATTGAAATATCGCACACCTTTTAAAATATCTAAGTCAATCAGTGAGATGGTAGTAAACCACAATCTTGAGTGTCTGAAAGTTTCCCTTGCCTTAGTCGAATCTTTAACTAAGCATCTCTCTAAATCAAACACAATCATACATACCACTTCCCACGAAGCCTTCCTACCAGAAATATCGACCAACCCTAATCATACAAACGAAGTTGATTATTGTCGTTGTAATACCTTAGACTGCCATCAAACTACTCCATAAATGGTAGGGTGATTCTTGATTCCTACACATAAAGTCATACTGACGTCCTCATATAGCTCATACCTATTCCCTTGAAAAAAATCTTAACATATGAATTGTCCTTCTATCTTGGTTTTTGAGTCTACCAACTCAACATAGACACTTGAAAGTCACTTGGTGAATTCACTTCTTTTGTTAACTGACCCTCAATTAATCGCATGAAGTATACCATGCAACTTGAATTAGTTACCATCCACTATTACTCATAGAAACTTGTCAAGCCTAAGCAACACATACAATGCTCACATTTCTTCTCCCCATTTAGGTGTAACAACTGATAATTCTGTAAGTAGTTAAATCTCCACACTCATCTATTGCTAGAGTCATCCCATCAGCCAGTTACTGTTTTCCACCAAAAGCCTGTGATGCAGTGCATCTTACCAATTAAATCATGTTCCTTTAGCATTCCCTTCATTAATAGTGTAGCCTCACACAAAATAAACATGCTCATAATTCAGCAACGATTTCTTATCACTATACACTGAAATATCGAGCCAACTTGTAACCACATACTTTAATTTCACCTAATTATTCCCACGAGATTCAATCATCCATAGTAACTTTTTGTCAAACGAGCACATCCACCGCTTATGCTTATCATATAACTGAGAATAATCCATTGTAATTTCTTTCATTGCATTTTTTATTTTGTCAAGTAGCTGAAGAGTCTACACACGCTCCCCAATATGAAGTCCTACTCCCTCATACCTTATCACAAAAGGTCATTTTTCATGCTAATATGCCTTCCTAAAATTTCCTTCATAGCCTCATCATTTATACCTCTTGTTCGATCAAAGATTCATCCTAGTTATTTTTTTCACCTTCAGGTTATTAGTTTAGGCCCCATCTCATTCCATTCTAAGAATTCCTTATGTGGTGCCAAAACCTCTCAATCATGATCTTTAAAGGCACAACACTCATCACCTGGTTAATCCGTTAACCGTACTATTTAGAATCACCAAATCTCTTCTCATCACTTGCTACACCATAAATGCACTTTCTCGACTTTCGAGCCACTAACCCCTGAAACATGGCCATCATGTAGTCATTTGCACCATCACTCCCATTTCATAGGGATATCACCAAACTAGAGGATCTGAATCATAACTCCACCCAATTGAAATTCGCATCATAGCTGTAATCTGAATCAGGTCACGCGTCCTCATCATGGTGACACATCTCTTACCATACCACGTGATATCACATACAGTCGCTCATGTACGAACCCGAGAACGTATCCTTACCATTAGTGAGAGATTGAAATAATGAAGTTTAGACCTTAAACTGAATCACATATGCACGATTATGATTGAAAGAATGGAATTTTCCTAAGTGACTCATAGCCTCTCAAAGATAAGTACATGCATCTCTATACCGATCTACAAGACTCTACTAGACATTGTTCTTATACTGGTGAGACCGGTGAACTAACGCTCTAATACTAATTTATCATGACCCAAAATACCGAGTCGTGATGGCACTGGCCCCAAGGGTCAATAAGCAAGCCACAACCTTGTATACCTAAATTAAATAGAGAATTAAGTGCAGAAATAGTTAAGAAAACTAAATTAAGTCTTAAAAGAGTAACATAATTTAGATAATATGAAGATACAACAAATCCCCAAGTCTGGTGTCACGAGTATAAGAATTAACTAGAGAATAATACAAGTCTGGGAATACATCCCGATAATACATAAGTTGTCCGAATGTAAAAGACATAAAGTAAAGGATAAGAGGGAGGATTCGGTGCCATGAATCTCTAGAGTGGCTCATACTAAATCGTCCAAGCGGGCTCCTCAACGAAAGGAGAAATCACACATTCTGCTAGTACTAGGAACTAAACCTACACAAACAAGGGTGAAACAAGAATAGCGTGAGTATATAAACAATGGGTACTCAGCAGCATCGTCATTCAACCCTAGATAAAATAGAGATGAGGGATGGTCGTACGACTACCACTTCTACACAAACCGCTATTAGTTCGAAATTAAGATAAGCCCAAATAGTACAAGATTCATGCCTAAGTATAAGTAGTCTCACGTAGTTCAGATTTATCTCAAGTAATCAAGTAGCAGACAAGAATAACATTTTTTTAAATTTAAACAGGTAAACAACAAAGACAATAAGATAATATGATATGCAAATGCAATGTAATGTAATGCAATGCAAGGCCTTTCCATCACCGATACACACACGTTCGAACATAAACGAATTGACCCATGGGGGACTCACGAGATCCATATACCACCCAGCATCATTTCCCTTTGGGTTGTCAGCCGTTACTAGGCTCATAATACCTATCTCTAGCCATACTGGCTCATATCAATGCATCACTCTGTTCGAAATGATTGCCCCTCGGACCCACATATGTATCCTCAAGTATAACATGCATGAGATACCATATGAAGCATGACTATGACATGGACAACAATAAGAAGCCAAGATAAGCAATAAAGATTCAATCTTTAATAAATTTATGTGATAAAGATCTGACATTTAGTCATTTACACAATAAAGACTTAATAGTTTGCTTCTTTTCCACTTTTAAATGAGTATATATGAGTGATGGGAACACATAATCACAGATAAGACATGCCATATAATATTGATACAAAAAGTATGGGTTTCATGCCCCAATCACATATTCAAATGATCATACTATTCGATCAATTAATGCCCCAAGCATGGCATTCATTATTTAATTTAAAGGCACAAGTACCCATAATATGTCACCGGTACTAGATACAATTGCTCACCACCTCACAAGTATCGGAACCCCCTTATTATCCCTATTACGTTGTGTTATTTAGTTAACTAGACCAACTATGACGCCTTAAATAAGGTATAAGATCTCAACTTGCCTGGAATAGGAGCATGACAGTCACAATATAGCTTTGCCTTTTTTGTAATGCCTCCAAATAGCCCCAATCTATTCAAATATGGAAAGTACATTAACACGTGGTTCTAACGATACCCATATTACTATACAAAACTTCCAGACCTAAAAGTCACCCAAAAATAAGATCTCGAGCCTGAAAGGGCAAAACGAGAAATTTATTCCAAAATCAGTTTACCTATTATCTATGGAGTCTATATATCAAATATGAACTAAATCAAATATCAATTTCATGATTTATTAGAGAAAACTCTATTTCCAACCTAGGGTTCATAAACCCATGAAACCCTCATTCCAAATCATAGTTTGTACAATAAAATTCTTTACTAATCAATTAAATAACCATAAAATGAGGGTTAGAAGCTTACCCCTTTGATGAATGAAAACCCCCTCAAAATCACATAACGTCGAGTCCAAAAAAGTGAAATGAAATGTCCAAGTTCGAAATAGGGGGTTTTAATCCTTCTGCCCAAGCCCATCTCCGCATTTGCGGGGTCGTATCTGCGATCTCTCGCTCGTATCTACAAGGTCCACTTAAGTGGCCTAGAAGCGCAGGTGCAACACCTTGCACGCAGGCGCGGCCTCGGGTATAGGCCTTCTATCACAGGTGCGGCCTTTGCACAGGCAACCCAGCTTTGCACATACATCCCACCTAGCACAGATGCGGCTCCACATGTGCGAGCCATACCTCGCAGGGGCGATGCACCAGACACCAGAATCCCAAAAATAAGCTCCAACTCAAATCAATCCCTGAAACTCATCTGAGATATCCCGAACACAAATCATATGTGCAAACCACTCCTAAAACATGAAACAGACTTGTTCACGCACTCAAAATGCTCATATGAGGTTGTATTGACCCGTTGTTGACTATAGTCAACTCCAATTCTCTTAATTAACTATAATCTTAAGCAAGAGTCCAAAACACACTCGAGTTCCTCGAGAACAAAAGCCAATGACTTAATTTTGTCATAAGTGATATTCTTGACCTAATGAAATCGAAGAAACCTCCAAAAAGACTCAATTGTTCTCGATGTTGACTTTAGTCAACTAAAACTCATCTCTTAACTTAAGAACTTTTCAAAATCCACAAATTCACCCGACTCACTCATTCCAATCATTCACCTAAGTCAATAATCACTTTACGGAGCTAACACAACCATCAAAATTTGATTCTGAGCGCGTCTTCCCTAAAGTCAACTCCTAGTCAAACTTTCCAAACTTAAGGCTTTAATTTCCAAAATTTATGATTTTCTTCTGTTATTTTTATCCAATTTTCTTGGGAATCGTGCCACCCATCCCCACATATCAAATACATGAAAACAAATCTAGAAAAAAGGAGCATTTATGAGAAATCAAGTAAAGGATCTAAAATAACCTAACGGGTCGTTACATATATAAACACAATAACAAGTTTTGAAGCTTAACCACAATCAGCGATACAATTCCAACGTGAGGCAAGAGTGAGTGGAGTCAACACCTAATCTCTAGAAGAATCAACTACTAAGAACTTGAGCTTATCACGATTTATCATTCAATTCTTTGGTTATATTACTTCTCTTGATTTGGGGGCTTGACCAAAATTGCAAGACCACAATTATTTTGAGTAGATGACACTGACAACCTGTGTCTTGGGTTCTACGACTCGTCTTAATATAATTTTAGAGATGTAAGAAGTTGGAATGTGATTTTTAGATATAATTTCTCTTATAAACAAGTTGAAAATTTGATATTTCAATTTACATGGAATATTCTGCTGAAATGTTTAAGAATTTAAAGAGTTAATAAAATTTGGAGTCTTACAAATTTCACAATATATCAGATGTAGGCGTACACCTTTTTGTATACATTAAGTTTCATCTTTTAGCATTCACTCATTTTATAATTTTATGTCATGCATTATGATGTCGGAATAGCATGCGAAATAGTTGAATACCATGAGGAGTTGCGAGAATTGTTTGAGGGATATGCATTTAAAATTTTATTATTGCAACTATTTAATAGAAATAGTTACGATGACATTAGCTATTTAGTTAAACATGCAAATATTATCTTTTAGTTCACTGATTACATTAGTATTATGAATTAGTACTTTCTATTGTTTATCTTAAGTTATTGAAATATGTTATATTTTTCTGTATTAGTAGTAGTGTATTTTATTAATTATTACCATTATAATTTTCGCTAAAAAATTAGTACTAGCAAAAAATGTATGCTAAAAGAGTAAACTGAGCTATTTTGGAAATACATTTAGCGGCTATTATAATTATTGCTACACTATACCTGTTAAAGCAAGTAACTTTTAGCCGTAATAAAAATTAGATTTAGCAACAAAAAATAGACGCTAAAAGTGTTGTTTTTTCCATTTTGGGAATAAAACTAGTGACCATTAAAATTGTCGCTACACAATAGTCGTTAAAACTGTAACAACCCTCCATGTCATTTGATGTGTTTTGACTTTTTTTCTCCAAAATACTCTTCTCGTAGCTTAATCTTGGTATTTATGACTTGGGGAGATGGGTGGTATGGTTCCGGAGACAATCAGGTGAGTTTCTGATCAAATGTAGTGAAATGAGAAGTTCTTAAGTTAAAGAATTTGAGAAGTTTGACTAAAGTCAACACCAAGAGTTAACGCAGTCAAATGAGAGTTTCGTCAATTCCATTAGGTCCGAAATGTAATTTATTACTTAGTTGAGTCACTGGTTCGGGTCTTGAGGGGTTCTGGTGTGATTTGGCTCGTTGGTTGGAAACTAGTTAAGTTTGAAGTTAAGAGTTGATCACGGTTAACATCAGGTCAAGATGATCTTTTCTCAGTGTTTTGAGTGCGCGAGCGGATTTGTAGCATGTTTTAATAGTGAAATGCATATTTGGTTTCTGTCAGGGGGGTTCCGAACGTGTTTCGGGTGTCAAAACCAAGTTATTCAACTTGGTTTATCAACTTGGTTTAGCTGCTCTTGTCTGGTGTTATTGCACCTGCACAAAAGGAAGCGTACCTGTGGAGCAGCACCTGCGCGAGGTGGGTTGCATGTACGAGCTTTAATGAGTTGGTCAGGGTTCGCAGTTGCGGAAGATTATCTACATTTGTGTATGCCGCTGGTGCGAGACTTCTTCCTCACATGCACGTTTTTGGAGTTTAAGTGGAATCCATACCTACAATAGTTTTCCCGCAGGTGTGGAATTCGTACCTGCAATGGTTTATCTACAACTGCAACGTCACTAGGAAGAAATGCCTTTTATTCCCAACGTGGAACTTAGACTTCATTTTACCATATTTCAAGTTCTAGCTTTGTTTGGAGCGACTTCAGGGGAGTTTTGCTCGTTTATGCTGGGGGGGGGGTAAGATTCTAATCCTAATTTTGTTATTCTATCTCGATTCCTATCATTAATTTGTAGTTTAAATCATGGTTTGTTTGAAAAATTAGGGGTTTTAATCCCTAAGTTGAAAATGAGTTTTTCTTGAAATTGGAGGTCAATCCATGGTTAGTATTGGATGATTTTGTAGTCTAGCCTATTTAGGTTATGGGTAAACTATTTCTGAAATAAAATCTACTCATACCCTTAAAACTCGGGTTTGACTATTTTGGATTTATTTTTGGATTCCTGGTGTAAGTATAACAATATGAGTGTCAACGGACTCATAACTCATGTAGATCTTGAGGGTTTGTGGCACGTTGGTCGGCTTTCGAGGTATGTTAAGACTTGACTTCACTTTAGGGATGCTTTCATTAATTAAAGGCTAAAATAGATTAATAATAGGTTGGCCAGAGTTTCCAGGTCTTAAATGATTTGAAGGCCAAAAGAAAGACATAAAAGAAATTGGACACTCAGTCTGCCAAAGCAACTGGAGTAGGCCAGAGTATCCAAATCACATATGATCCGGTTACGCCCTAACCACGGGCAAGATGTTGTTCATGTGAAGCAACGCCACCTCTAAAGTAGAAGGGGTTGGAGATGTTGTCCTCAATAGGACTTCAGGGAATGGGATCACTCCAAAAGGAGGTGATACATGTCCCAAAACTTGGTTAAGGGACGTTGTTGGTCAAGCTAGTTTGAGACTAGTCCAACAGGTCTGTAATAACTAAGAATGGTACAGTATGTATGTAGCTAAATGAATGATGTATTTGTAATCCGTGCATCTATGCCATCGTAGATTAAGACACGTTAAATAAGAAGTCATTCAAAAACTAACGAAGTTGAGATTGTTGCCTTCTGTCGACATAAACCCTCAAAATAAATGTGAGGTATGCGAAGAGGCAAAATCACCTTTCCAAATTCCGTCAAAGGAATAGCAAAAGAAGCACCGCTCCTCTAGAACTTTGTCACACCTACATGGGTGATTTGAAGTTTATACAAAATAGAGAGGGGAGACAAGTACTTTATGACCTTCATTGATGATGGTACAACATATTACATCCTTTGTTTGTAGAAAAGCAAAGATAAAGTTGTTGAAGCGGATAAGCGTTACAAAGCAGAAGTTGAAAATCAACTAAGCCTACCGATTGAGGAATTCGTAGTGATAGAGGGGGAGAATGTGCAGCATCGTTCATCAAATGATTGCTCATTACTCACCTCAGTCTAACGGTGTTGCCAAGCGCAAAGTCGTACACCCAAATTATGTGGGCAAGGCTATCCTTACCGCTAATGCAATTCGCAACAGAACTCCACATAAGGATAAGGATAACTCTCCGTGTGAAACATGGAAAGGATCTCACATACAAATGTTGTGATGTGGGGTAGCTTGGTAGAGATTGCAATACCGAAACAGGTCAGGTTGGACCTAAGACTGTAAATTGTATATCCACTGGATCTGCAAATAACAGTAGTGCTTATCGCCTCTTGGGGTCAAATAATGCTGAATTCTTTGAAGATAGAACCCGTGAGGGCCTGGCTGTCCGGAACTAGACGTTATGTATCTACAGGACTCGAAAGTTGTTGTCTATCCGGAACTTAATATTCCAGATCTACAGAACTCATGGATTCTAAATGTTGAACCGAGACGGAGCAAAGAGGGGACAAAGACTTGTTCCAGGCCTTCTAGTTTGTATGGTTGAGAATGAACCATGGACAATTAATAAAGAATTGTCATCTCCAAAAGTGCTACTTTGGAAAGAAGCTAACGAGAGAAATAGATTCCATCATATAAAACCATACTTGTGTAATGGTTTATCTTCCTCCGGGAAAAGAACATTTGGGTTGTAACAGTGGATACTCAAAAGTGAGTACAAAGTAGATGGATCTACTGACGAATATAAGGCCTCGGCTACTTGTACATGTGCTTCCCTGTGAATAGCTTAACATCCAGGGCCATTGCAGTCTTGCTTGGCATGGATGTTGAAACAGCCTTCCTAACCGGAGAGTTGGAAGAGGAGAATCAGAGTTGCTTTGCTGGACTGTTGGGCTTCTTCCTGAACTTAAATTTTGGTCCCTGAAATGTTTACGTTTTGGTCTTGGAAGTTTCAGATAAAACAGAAATAATGAATCTGACCACAGAAACATTGACTCTAAAGTTAGAAAGCCAACAGTTGGAAAACCAACATGTCTGAGAGTGGAAGTTATAATGAAACAAAAGATATGGGTATCACAAATGACATCTTAGGAGTTGGATTTCTAAGACATCTAATGGACTGGTCTGACTTCAAACTCAGTTGTGAGATAGTTGACAGTCTCGTTGAAGCCACCAATGGATATGAATCATATAACTGATTGAAATCATGGTGCACCCATATACAAGGAGCGATATACGCAGGTCACATGTAGTTCAATGTATGTTACACACTACAATCGACCTGGTATCGTCCTACAAAGCAGATCAGTTGAACTAAGGTTCACTGATGATTCTAAAAAGATCAATAGAAGGCGTTAAGTTAGATATGACGATATCTGAAATATTCGCTTATCTACGGATCATGGTATTCTGGATGTCCAGCAGTTCTGGGAGAACACAGTGATGCAAACTGGACATCAGATATGAAGAACACCAAAGCCACAAGTAAATGTGTATGGTGGGTCTTGGAAAATCCTCTAAGCAAACTTGCATCGGCCGATTCATGATGAAATCGGAGTTTATCGCTTTATACAAAGCATGAAAGAAGTTGAGTAACTTTACGACTCCTTAGAGGACGTCCCTTATTGGGAGAAACTCGTGCCTTCAGCAGTTATACACTGTGGCTAGTCGGTCGGCTTCAGGAAGGACATAGATGACGGGGTCTGGACATATCTGTCAGGATCTGTCGGAGACATAAGACAGTATGGCAGTTGATCATCACGAGTGTCACTTCCTTGATTACTAATCAAAGGATATAACAGACCATTTTATCTAAGGGACTACCCGAAGATCAAGTGTTCTGCCTGTCTAGGGGAATGGGCTTAAAACCCAAATAATACGAACCTTTGCGGTGGTAACCCAACCATACTGACTGGAGATCCCAATAATGTGGTTAAATGGGAAAACTAAGCTGCAAAAGGTTCAGTTGAGCGCTTCGGTGGAAGCAAGAGCACTTCAGATGATGATTTCTGTAGGGAAACATGAATCCAAAGCTATTACCGCGATAGACATTAAAGTGCTACCTGCGTGGTGGGTAAAGGTTAAGCTTTCAAACCTGTAACGATCCTCAAACGGTTGAGGTTAAGGTTGGGGAAACTTTTAATAATTCCTAACACTTGTAAAGTGGGGTATGGCAGGATACCTTGTAGGAGATCACCTATTTAAGTGCGAGGACAGGCCGCCTCAAATGAACGCACTGAAGAATCCAAGTGTGTCCACGACCACAATGGACAAAACAATAAGAAGAAAATGAATAAGGAGAGTTATTGTGTTGGTATCATTGTCTTCGCTCACACTAAATACTGACGGTTCAAGTCATCACGTTCACCACGCAGTAAGTAAGTCCGGTGGTATTCAACAAGTAAAGGTTCAAAGCAGAAGCTACCTCTCCTGATGCAATATTCTTTCGCTGAAAAATTGTTGAAAGTAGGCACCTTATGTGTGCGCCAAAATCTCTTTCAAGAGGGGATTGTTAGAAATTTGCCTTTGGTGGGGAGGTGCGTCCACCCGTATTTAATGACTTAAACACTAGGGTTCCGCATATTGGAGGCTTTGTCTCTTCACATGTGCATAATCTACTAAGTGAGTAGATGACCGTAGGGCCAAGAATTGTCAAATTTCGTTAAGAAATGAAATAGATATTGGTCTACGAAGTAAGGTGTTTGACGCATGGAAATATGATGTGGGACAAATCTACCACATCGGTGGAAAAATGAAGAATTGCTCTCTTGATAACGTGAATTTTATAAGAGAAAATTTCTGCCTACCGTTTGGGTTGGTTTTTTGGAACGCTGCACATTAATCATTATCCATTACCTGCTGATTAAACTCCCTCACTAACTAATGGCCATAAACTGCCATTACTTGGCTGATTAATGGTCATACTAATGGTCATTACTTGGCAGTTGAGGAGTCCACCCCTTACGCTATTTATTGGTGTCTTGGCACAATTGTGAAGACGAAAACAGACAAAAAATGAGACAACACTATATACACAGAGACAAAACAGAAGAGAGCATAACAGATTCTGTCCATAAACGTGAGCAGAAACAGTGACAAAATAGAAACTCTTCCTTCCTTCCTTTTCCGTTCTTCAGCAAGTCATTTCGTATTTGTTTTCTTCATCAAAATCAACCTATTTGCTTTGTAGTGTTGATTAGTTGCTTTTTTATCTTGGGAGACTATTGCCCGTTTAACGTAAAAGCATATATACGGGGCAGTCTTGTCTTAAGGACAAAGTGCAATCACTCGACTCAGCACACAGTTGTAACAATCCAGATTTAGTGTTTCTTGATTTCAGGTTATCAAGATTCAAGACTCAACAACTTTGCAGCAGTTCTGAACATTGGCCTATTTGTTTATCCTTTCGAACACTTGTAATATTTATTTACTTTCCGTACCGTTTTACAATATACCCAACAGATACTGCAGCAGTAGCTTTTGTCTTTGTCACTGAAGATATTATCAGGATTTGTATGAGTAACTTAGAGCTCAAGCATTTGAAAATGCATTTCATAAAAATGGATACGACTCATTTTTTCTGTTAAGTTATGCTACATTATTAGATGACTGTTTGATGTAAGTGTAAGAATATTTTCCTCAATTTTAACATTCCAAAAGTGTGGTAATTATATCACAAATACAATATCATCTAAGGCTAGGATTAGGCTAAGATTAAGATAGGATTAGGCTAGGATTGACTATCTTATCTACATATCATATTCACATGATCCTAACATCAATTACAATTAATACTAAATAATTACAATAAATATTCTATTAATAAATTATTCTATCACACCTCCGCAGTCGAAGCAGGAGGCAGGCATATGCTGAAACTGTCCCGAAAATCTTCAAATAACATCAGCGGAAGACCTTAGTAAATATATCTGCAATCTGATAGCGTGACGGGAAATGTAAGACACGCACTTGTTCACGAGCGACCTTTTCGTGAACAAAGTGAATAAGCAGCTCAATATGTTTAGTGCGTTGATGGTTTACCGGATTTCCAGGGAGATAAATAACACTAACATTATCACAGTACGACCAATGTTGCCTTTGGAAACAGACATTGGAGCTCTAGAAGAAGATTCTGGAGCCACAAGATTCAGACACTACATTGGCAACACCTCGGTATTCTGTTTCGGCACTGGATCTGGACAACGTCGCTTGCCGTTTGGAGGACCAAGATACCAAGTTATCACCAAGGAATAAACCATAACCAGACGTGGAGCGTCTGGTGTCCGGACATCCTCCCCAATCGACATCTGTGTAGGAAACAAGAGTGGACGTCGACGATGGATATAAATGCAAGTCATACTCTAGAGTACCCTGAATATAATGCACAATGCGTTTGAGAGCATGTATGTGGTCCTCCATCGGGTTATGCATAAATAGACAGACTATTGTACAACATAAGAAATGTATGTCCTTGTGAAGGTGAGATATTGTAGGGACCTTACAAGGCTGCGGTAATGTGTCGGGTCGGCATATGGCTTGTCGGAGGAGGCGCTCAACTTGGGTTTAGTATCAACCGGAGTTGCCAACGGCTTACAGGATGACATGCCAGCCCGTTCAACAATCTCTGTTGCGTACTTCTTTTGGGATAAAAATAAACCATATGCATGACGTGTCACACCTATCCCTAAGAAGTAACTTAGTGGCCTTAGATCTTTCATAGCAAACTCAGCGCCAAGCAGTGACATGATGGACTTGCGAAGAGCATCGGATGAGATAGTCAAGATAATATCATCCACATATAAAAGAAGGTAAACAATATTATTACCCTGACGGTAGATGAACAAAGAATGATCAGAACGACTGTTAGAAAACTCAATATGCGAAACATAATCCGCAAACCTCTTGTACCAGTCCCTAGGGGCATGTTTGAGCCCATATAATGGTTTCTTTAGCAGACACAAATGATTTGGATAAGTGGAGTTTCGGTATCCCAAAGGCTGGTACATGTATACTGTTTCATTTAACTCTGCATGAATGAAGGCATTTTTGACATCTAGCTTATGAAGCGGGCATGCTTTCGAAAGAGCCAAACTAAGAACTGTTCTTTTAGTTGTCGGTTTAACCACCGGATTGAACGTCTCCCCGCAATCCACACCAACATGTTGTGTCTTTCCATCACTTACAAGACGGGCTTTATACCTTTCAAAAGTACCATCATAATTTTCTTTGTCACTGAAAATCCACATAGACCGAATCACATTAGCATTAGGGGGACGGGGGACCAACTCCCACGTCCTATTTTTAATAAGAGCATTAAATTCATCATCCATAGCCATTTTCCAATTTGAGTCATTAAGAGCAGACACATGATTACGAGGTAATGGTGATTTTGTAACCTGGGTGTGGAGGCTATATTTTGTGTTGGGTTTGACAATGTCGTGTTGACTACGAGTGACTGGCCACTGGGCCGAAATTGGAATTAGGCCAACGGCAGTAATGGAACTGTCTGGCAGTGGGCAGTGAATTGTGTCGTGACTCACTCTGCCACGTGTTGGGTCGTGACCCAAGTAACTGCCAAGCAGTGGGCTGCCAAGTAGAGGCCCATTGTTCCCGGCATTGGCTGGGCTCAAGTACGGAGGGCCAGACAACTGGGCAGTGTTAGGTTGCGGCTAGGCCACTGTTTCTGGGCCCTATTCTCCAAATTTTTTAGGCTGGACGAAACAATGGGTTTGGGATGGGTAACAAAATGTTGGGAAAAATACGGTGGTATGCCATCATCTAAAAAATCGTAGGTAAGAGGTCCGGACCCATGAATTTTGGTAAATAGAAAATTTATTTCATAAACAATTACGTGACGACTCACAATGATTTTATTGGAGGATAGGTCGTAACATTTGTAACCTCGATGATTGGAAGGATAACCCAAAAAATGCAAGGAGTAGATCGGGGTTGAAGTTTCTTGATTATGGTGGATAGAAAAAGAGGATAGCATAAGCACCCGAATACCCGTAGATGAGAATAAGACCGATCTGTTAGGTATAAGATTTTTAGAGGGTCTTGGTAGGACAAGTGTTTGTTGGGAAGTATTTTCAGTATATAGGTTGTCATTTGTAGTGTGTGATGCCAAAAGAATGGTAGTAGAGCGGCATGGGCAAACGATGTTCTAATAATGTTATTGATGGTTCAGAATTTTCTTTCTGCCTTTCCATTTTGAGAAGAGGTATGAGAACATGAAAGACGAAAGGTTAAACCATTAGCATTGTAAAAATCCCAAAAAGACCCATTATCAAACTCCCTACCAATCTACCATTATCACATTGAATATTTTTAATATCCCGTTCAAATTGATTTCGGATGAATGCTCTAACAGTGAGAAATGTGGAGGAAATTTGTGATTTTTCAGACAATGGAAATGTCCACAAAAAATTAGAGTAATCATCTAGCAAGAGCAAATAATATCTATGGCCTGAAGAGCTCAAAACGGGAGATGTCCAAATATCACAATAGATAATATCAAAAGGCATAAGTGTGCATGAATTAGAGAAAACAAATGGCAATTGAACATGTTTTGCAAGTTGACATGAACGACACATATTTGAATTACGTATTTGAGTACATAAAATAAAATTATTTTATTTAAAGGAGGCTAAAACAGGTGCTCCCGGATGACCCAAACGTTCATGTCACAATGAAGGCGCTAAAGCTTCAAAGGTGGATGGTAACTTGGCTCGATGATTGAGTGTGATGATTGGATAGAGCTCGCCCTGGCTGTCACATCTCATTAGACACATCCCCATCTGAAAAGCCTTCACGAAAAATCCAAAAGGGTCAAAATTAACAGAAACCCAATTATCACTAGTAAACTTTCTAACAGAAACTAAGTTTTTAATCAATTGTGGGACATAAAGGACATTCTTTAAAGTTAACGGTGGGTTTGATGGAGACAATTTGGTAGAACCATAACCACGAATTGGAATAGAATGACCATTTCCGATAATTATACCATTATTTTTGCTCAATTTAAAATAGGACGAAAGATTACCTTGGGAAGACGTCATATGAGACGTCGCTCCGGTGTCCGTATACCAATTTGCATCGGGCGGATTAAGTCCGAGAGTGTGCAAGGCGGACTCAATATCGGTTGGGCTAGACACTGCCGAATGGGCCTCCTGCCACTGGTTCGGCAGTGGCCCAAATACTGACTGTCCGCGGATGTTGGCGCTGGGTCCAAATCCAGTGGGCTGCTGGTTGGTAGTGTGCTGACCAGTTTGCCTTAGACTGGGCCGTGCCCAATTTCCTGTGGGAAACGGGCATAGTGGTACAACCCAAGGCCACTGCCAAGCCCACTATGATGTCAATTGCCCTATTGGGCTCGGTGCTACCACAACTGTACGAAATTTGGTTGCTGGCCGCCGCCTCTGCCGCCAGTTCTGCCGCCACCAAAATTCTGGTGGCCTCCAAGTTTGCAACCACCATGATTTTTACCACCATTTCATCTTTTTTGTCCCCATCTTGGTGGCAAAGTGTCAAAATATGTAGAAGCTTCATTGGACGAGGCGACATCATGGCGGAATTCGATACGGTTCTGGTCTTTTTGGCGAAACCCGCCTCTTCAAGAATAAGCATAGAACGGGCTTGGTGAAAAAGTGGTAGAGGATTGCTTTGGCGGATGAGTGTACCCACACCACTATACGCGTCAGTAAGGCCGACAACCAATTATAAAACTAATCGATTGTTTGTAACCGGCGACCCAACTTGGTCCGATAAAACTTTAAGGCATTGACAATAAGCGGATGCATTCAGAATCCGACATATCAGTGGTGGAGAATTCTTGCTCCAGGGTGACGACTCGAGAATTTTTGTTATCTTGGAAAATATCCCTAAGCGATTCCAAGCCTCCATCATCGTGGAGTCGGGTTCCATAATTGTATGCAACAAATTGCTTAAAATGGATGCATAAATCCATGAAAAACTGTCGCATCAAGTGTGATCCACAATTCTTTTTCATCATCGGTGTTCAACACCTTTTCCTTGCCTTTTTCCAATGGGATTATGTGATGAATAATAACTCGGTGAGAGCGGCAACAAATTTTAAATAGCTCTGCCCAAGTTGCGTAATGAACATTTTCCATCTCAAGGGTGATGGAAATATGAGTTTTGATATTGGAAACGGTAAGAGCGGGATGAAATGTGGATTTAGAGTCAGACATTGTTGACGGAAAAAAAATAGAAAACTATGGTGGTCGGCCGGTTGAGGGGGGTGGCCGACGGTGGAAGGTGTATTTTTTAGGCTAGGATTTCTTCCCTAAACTCTTGATACCATGTAAGAATATTTTTCTCAATTGTAACATTCCAAAAGTGTGGTAATTATTCCACAAATACAACATCATCTAAGGCTAGGATTAGGCTAAGATTAAGATAATATTAGGCTAGGATTGACTATCTGATATACCTACCATATTCACGTGATCCTAACATCAATTACAACTATTACTAAATAATTACAATAAATATTCTATTAATTATAATTATTCTATCAATATGTACAAAAACTTAGGCTTGAAGCTTATGTATCTTTTCCAAACAGCTTTAAGTCGCTTCATCATGTTGCATTCATGTAGTCTTTGTTTTTATCTTTATGTGTGAATATTAGTATCAATATGTAATACAAGGACGAAAATATTAGTAGCAGAAAAAAGTTGGGGAACTGGAATTGGTTGCATCGGTTCCCAAATTGGACTCTGAATGATAATAAAAGTATATGTTATGAGATTATGATAAGTATTCCCTACATACTATTATTAGTGTATAATTGTATTAATCTCCCTTGGGAGCCTTTCTCATTAATACAATATATATAGTGTGTACAATGTGGAATTCTAATACAAAAGAGATCCTATAATTACCATAATTATACAACACTAATAATTATGGTGAATATTCTACTAATATTCACTAATACACCCCCTCAGTCGGAGCGGGAGGAGGTCGGATGCTTAGACTGGATCTAAATTCGAGGAATAGTTGTCTAGGTAATCCTTTAGTAAATATATTAGCATACTGATATGAAGAGGGTACATGCAATACCTTGACATGTCTGATAGCAACCTTCTCACGAACAAAATGTATATCCATCTCAATGTGTTTGGTTCGTTGATGCCGAACCGGATTATGAGATAAATAAACAGCAGATATGTTATCACAATAGACTATAGACGCCTTAAGCAAAGGACACTGAAGCTCCAAAAGTAGATTTCGGAGCCAACAGATCTCAGCAACAACATTGGCAATGCCTCCCTACTCTGCTTTTGCACTCGAACGAGATAGTGTGGCATGTCTCTTGGCAGACCATGAAACTAGATTATCACTTAAGAATACACAATAGCCGGAGGTGGAGCGTCGCGTGTCTGGACAACCTACCCAATCTGTATCCATATATGATAGTAACCTGGTAGGTGCAGAGGAGTATAGATGTAATCCATGATCAAGTGTGCCCTTAATGTATCGGATAATACGCTTAAGGGCAGTAAAATAAGGCTCCTTGGGGGCATGCATAAACAGACACACCTATTGAACATCATAAGCAATATCAGTCCTGGTGAATGTGAGATATTGTAGTGCACCTGCAAGACTCCTGTAAAGTGTGGGATCGGACACCAGATTACCATCAACAACACTAAGCTTTGATTTAGTATCAACTAGAGTGGACATAATCTTGCAATTTGCCATTTTAGCCCTGTGTACTATCTCCTCTGCATACTTACGCTGACATAGAAACATAGAGTCTGCAGATCTTGTCACTGATATCCCCAAAAAATAACTTAGCTTTCCCAAGTCGGTCATAGCAAATTCGGTTTTAAGCAATGCAATTATCTCATTTTTTAACAAATCAGATAAGGCAGTAAGCACAATGTCATCCACATATAACAATAAATAAGCGATGATGTTACCTCGATGAAAAGTGAAGAGAGAATTATCACATTTGCTACATACAAACTCAATCCGCATAAGATACTATGCAAAACGATCATACCATGCTCTATGGGCATGCTTCAAATCATAAAGTGACTTACGGAGATGACATACATACTAAGGGGCTGCTGGATGGACAAAACTAGACGGTTGATGCATGTAAACAGTTTCTTTTAAATCCCCATATAAGAACACATTTTTCACATCAAGTTGATGAATTGGCCAATGCTAACCCATAACAATACTCATAATAGTGAGAATGGTGGTCGATTTAACAACCGGACTGAATGTCTCACCGCAATCAATACCCTCCTGTTGATTAGTGCCATTAGCCATAAGTCTCGCATTATATCTCTCTAGGTCACTGTTGTTTCTGAATTTGTGACGAAAAAGCCATATGCATCGGATAACATTCACCCCCTCCGGTCTATGAACCAAATCCCAAGTATGCTATTTCGTTAAAGCATTAAATTCATCACACATGGCCGCATTCCAATTAGGGTCTTATTTGGCTAATTTTGGATTTTAGGAATTGGAGATATGGTTTGGGTAGATAGGTTGAAGTGGACCTTTGGTTTAAAATCTCGTGTTGGGAACGGGTTTCCATGTGGTGTGTGGGGCAGGGATTGGGAGAGTAGTCTGATGTATTATCGGGCCGGTGTCGGGTGTACAGGTGGGTCGGGTGGTGAGGTAGGGTACTGGTTCTGTGGTGACGGTGTTTGATGCTGGGTTTGGGGACAATGATATTGGGGTAGTGGTGTCGGGTTTTGATGTTGGGTTTTTGAAGGACGACGATCTGAGTAGATCGACGTCGGCTTGGTGTCCTAGAGACATTATCAGTGACGGGAATATGGTGGGTGGAGGTTGTGGGTTCTATGATGGGGCGAGAAGGTTTTGGGTCCGGGAACTGTGTTAGGTCAGGGTAGCTTGTACAGTGGTTGGGTGAGGGTGTTCGATTGGACTGCTAATGGTCGGTGGTGATGCTACTAGGTTTACCTGGGGATAATGCTGGTGGGGAGGAGATAAGACATCGGGATGGGGAAGAGAGGTGGTGGCCGACCGATTGCTGATGGGAGGAGAGGCAACCGGCGGCGATTGTGACTATTCGGGGGAACTGTCGGTGGTGGCAGAAGCGTAAGGCAGTGACAATGACTGGGTAGTAGTGGTGGTACCGGCGGAGGACTGACCATCGATAGTGGCAGTGACGGTAGGTGGTGGTGGCAGAGTGTTGACTGCTGCCGAAACAGTGGTAGCATGTCGGTGAGCTTGGTGGACAAGCGGTGATGTGTCCGAATCATCAAAAAATTTGTAATCAGTGACTCATAATTTTTGAATGTTATCAAACGGGAAAATATACTCGATAAAAGTGATGTGGCGTGAGATTATGATTTTGTCGGTGGATAGTTCATAGCACAGGTACCCCCTATGGCTCGATGGGAAGCCTAGGAAGGCGCACAGAGTATATCTGGGTGCCAATTTGTGGGGGCCGTGGATGTCAGATTAGGGTAACACAGACAACCAAAAATTCTAAGATGGTCATAGGTAGGGACTCGACGGTAGAGAATTTCGGTGGATGTCCTATTTTGAATCGCACGGGTAGGTAAAATGTTGAGAATGTGTTCTACCATTTTTAGTCCATATACCCAAAAAGTAGGGGGAGACGCATGAAAAAGGAAGGTACGAATCATATTATTAATGGTTCGGAGAATTCTTTCGGCTTTTCCATTTTGAGGGGAGGTATGGGGGCACGAGAAACAAAAGATCATGCCATTAGCCGTACAAAATTTATGAAATAGGGAATTATTAAACTCACGACCATTATCACATTGAAACGATTTTATGTCTTTTTCAAATTGCGTTTTAACCAGTGTACGAAACTCAACAAATTTGGAGAACACTTGAGATTTTAGTTTGAGTGGATAGACCCAAAGAAAATGAGAGAATCATCCAAAAATACCAAATAATATTTATTACCTACTAATATTCACTAATAATTAGGATATTATGACAACCTATTCCTCTGCAAATTCAATGTATATACACATATTAGGGTGTGTTGTTATATATGATTCAACTATATCAAGATAACAAACTGAAAGAAATAATCCCCTTGATTATTTTCATTAATTGAAAGACTATATATACATATTACATATTTCCATAATAGGAGAATCATATTCCTATTCTATTCCTAAAACCTTATTCTACTTGGATACTAAATATACAATTATGGTAATACAAATATTATGGTAAGTGTACAAGACTATTTACACCATAATATTACCTAAACTAGGAGACTACAATGTTACCTAATTTATTACACCATACACGGTTTTAGTGAGGAATCCGAGAGCAACAATATACACAATATATACATGTATATTGTGTGTGTATTGTGTGTATATTGTGTATATTTAACTATTAGCGAATATTCTCAGAATATTCTCCGTATATTTTGTAATAATGGTAGATGTATAATTAAGGTAACTTAGGATTCTAACTGTATTAGGAATCAACCTTTGTAAGGTAAGTTAGGATTCGTACCATATTAGGAATCAATCTTGTACAGCTATATATATTATGAATAATGAAAGGAATCCCTAAGGGAAATTATTCCAACTTTCATGGTATCAGAGCCTAAAACCTAAATCTCTCCTCTTCCTTATTCTTGGCCGAAATTAGCAATATTTTTTCTGATTTCGCAGATTTTTTTTTTCCTGCTTTCTTTCTCTCTTTCTCGGCCAAACCAGAAAATTCCCTTCCCTCGACAGGAGGCAACCATGTCTTCCCCCCCAAATTCCGATTCATCCACTGGCACAATTGACAACCCCTCTCAACGTTCAGTATCTTCTTTTCATCCGGCATTCGCCGTTAACAACATCAAGAATTTTATCCCTATAATTCTTGACCAAGAAGACTGTCAATATTCCATGTGGATGGAACTATTCTACATTCATGCATGTGCATACAACGTGCTCGATCATATTGACGAATCTGCTCCTCGTCCCACCGATGTTACAGACTCAATCTGGCGTCGTCTTGACGCCATCGTCAAACAATGGATCTACGGCACCATCTCCAAAGACCTGTTGTGCACTATCATGAAAACAGGTGCTACGGCACGTGAACTTTGGGTCCGGCTAGAAGAAATCTTTCAGGACAATAAAAATACTCGGGCCGTATATTTGGAAGAGCAATTCAATAATACCCGCCTCGAGAATTTTAACAACATGTCCGAATATTGTAAGCAACTGAAACTCATAACCGATCAACTATCCAACGTCGGAACTTCTGTTTGAGAAACCAAGATGGTGCTTCAACTTGTTGCGGGTTTACCAAAAGGTGAATATGACACACTCGCAACAATGATTCAACAAGCCGACCCTCTCCCAAGTTTCAACAAGGCACGTTCACAACTATTGTTGGAAGAAACTAGACGTGCTAAACAAGAGGAACATAATCAAAAGGCGTTAGCCGTTGACGGGATGGCAACACCGCGACCAAGCGAAGAACGGCAGATTAGCCAAAGCAGAAGCAGCAGCAGAGTGGCGAAGGTCGTGGCGGCAGAGGTCGCAACAACAAAGGCAAGGGCCGCGGAAAAGGCCAACGCACCCGGTGGATCGGGACAGCGGCCAACCACCGGACAAGAAGCAGCAACACCGCAAGCAGTGGCCCAACCAGCAGAACCGGGCCTCGCCGCATGCCCGTACCCGACCGTAGGGGCCCGGTTCCAGCAGCCTTGGTCGATCGGACTCTTGGGCCATGCCCCGGCCACCAGCGAGCCCACTCAAGCAGCAAAGAATAAAGCCCACCGATGGCGGTCCAAAGAAGAAGCTACAGCAGCCCACTGCAATCCAAAGAAGAAGCAGCACTGCAGCGGCACTCTGCAAGCAGCCGGCAGCCGGCCCCGACCGATTTGGGCCAGGCATACACCACCGTGAACCTTCAACAGCCCGACGAAAATTGGTACATGGACACCGGAGCCACATCTCACCTCACCCGGTCGTCGGGTAACATATCTCAACTACGTCGGCTAAAGTGTCCTCAATTTATTACTGTCGGCAATGGTCATCGCATTCCAATTGAAGGTTACGGTAACACACCCACCAAACATTCACACCCACCTTTCTCCCTAAACCACGTCCTATACACACCTAACATCATTAAAAACTTAATCTCTGGTAGAAAATTCACTAGCAATAATTACGTATCCGTCGAATTTGACCCTTTTGGCTTTTTCCGTGAAGGAACTCAATACGGGGAAAATTCTTACACGCTGCAATAGTGTGGGAGATCTCTACCCATTCACTCAATCATCCGCTGACAGACCGCAAGCACCTCTATCCCTTGCGGCGATCTCTCCCTCAACTTGGCACAACAGACTCGAACACCCCGGAGACCCAGTTTTTACTTTTCTTAGGACTTCTAAGCGTATTCAATGTAATAATGGGAAAATTGCCCAACACTGTTTTTCTTGTCCACTAGGCAAACATACTCGTCTTCCATTTATGTCATCAAACAGTGTTACTTTTTCTCCATTTGATATTGTTCATGCTGATTTGTGGACATCTCCGATTGCTAGCTCTTTGGGTCATAAATTCTATATAGTATTCTTGGATGATTTTTCACATTTTGTCTGGATTTACCCACTGAAATTCAAATCTGAAGTTTTTGCAAAATTCCTCGAGTTTCAAAAATTCATTAAGACACAATTTGAAAAACCTATTAAATCATTCCAATGTGATAATGGACGTGAATTTAATAACTCGGCATTTCACAATTTCTGTTCTAAACAAGGCATGGTTTTCCGTTTTTCTTGTCCCTATACTTCTTCCCAAAACGGAAAGGCTGAAAGAATTATACGTACCATCAATAACATGGTCCGCACACTTCTATTTCATGCCTGCCTACCACCGCCTTTTTGGATCTATGCTGTCAAAATGGTAGAATCCCTTCTAAATATTTTACCAACTAGCACACTCCAAAACAAAACTCCTACAGAAATCTTATACCGTAGGCAACCATCATATGATCACCTACGTATTTTTGGATGCTTATGCTACCCCAACATAGCCTCCACTGCACCCCACAAATTTGCCCCTCGCACTCTTCCATGTGTCTTCCTTGGTCTATCTCCTAATCATCGGGGCTACTTGTGCTATGACATTGCTACTCGCAAAATCATCGTATCCCATCACGTCACCTTTGACGAGACAACCTTTCCTTTTTCAAATCTCCGAAATTTCAGACTACCGATTACATCTTTCTCGATGAACCAAGTCGTCCCCGGTCATCCAAAATCTATACCAACAAGCGACCCACCTGTTCCGACGGCCCCACCTGTCCGGCACCACCCCACCAGCCTCCTGCTCACCCCTACTGACCCCCCCGGTCGAGTCACTGCGCCACCGGCGACACACGCCGCCCACCGGTCCAGAACCGGTGGACCAAAGCAACCTCACGGCCCCGACCCTCCACCACCACCGCCCTCACATCGCATGGAGACTCGTGCACAACACGGGATCTTCAAACCCAAGGTTCAATTCAATCTCTCCACACAAACCTTATCACCCATTCCAAAAAATCCAAAACTAGAAAAACTGGACCCAAATTGGAATGCGGCCATGTGCGAGGAATTTAACGCTTTAACCAAGCGAACACTTGGGATTTGGTACCTAGACCAATTTGGTGTGAATGTTATCCGGTGTATGTGGCTATTTCGTCACAAGTTCAAAGACAGTGGTGACTTAGAGAGGTATAAAGCAAGACTAGTTGCCAATGGCACTAATCAACATGAGGGTATTGATTGTGGTGAGACATTCAGTCCGGTTGTTAAACCGGCCACTATTCGGACTATTCTCAGTATTGCTATGGGCATGCATTGGCCGATTCATCAGCTTGATGTCAAGAATGCGTTTCTTCATGGGGATTTGAAAGAGACGTGTGTACATCGCATCACCTCCCGGCTTTGTTCATTCGGCAGCTCCGCAGTTTGTGTGTCGTCTCAGGAAATCATTGTATGGATTTAAACAGCACCCGCGCTTGGTATGATCGGTTCGCTGGGTATCTTCGCAGATTGGTTTTGTATGTAGCAGGTGTGATACATCTCTCTTCACATTTCACCGAGGTAGCAAAGATCGCATATTTGCTATTATATGTCGATGACATTGTTCTTACCGCCTCATCCGACGGGTTGAAGAATGAAATCATTGCTCTACTCAAAACCGAATTTGCTATGACCGACTTGGGCAAGCTAAGTTATTTTTTGGGTATATCGGTGACAAGATCTGCAGCCACTATGTTCTGTGTCGGCGTAAGTATGTAGAAGAGATAGTGTACGGGGCCAAGATGGCAAATTGTAAAATTATGCCAACTCCGGTGGACTCAAAATCCAAGCTTAGTGCTAATGACGGTGCGCCGTTTCGATCCCACTCTATATCGGAGTCTAGCGAGGTGCTCTTCGATATCTTACATTCACTAGGCCACGATATTGCATATGCCGTTCAGCAGTGTGTCTGTTCATGCACGACCCCGAGAGTCCCATTTTGCCGCCCTCAAACGTATTATCAGATATGTTAAGGGCACACTAGACTTTGGTTTACATCTATACACCTCGCCCCAACCAAGTTGCTAGCCTACACGGATGCAGATTGGGCAGGATGCCCCGACACACGTCGCTCCACCTCAGGGTACTGTGTATTTCTAGGGGATAATCTTATCTCATGGTCCGCCAAGCGGCAGGCCACGCTATCCCGTTCGAGTGCTGAAGCAGAATATCGCGGAGTGCCCTTAATTCCAACTTTCATTAACACAAACAATGCATTTTTTATCATTGATATATTCTTAAATTTGGGCAGCAAAAGATGGTTATCAAATTATCTTTAAATAAAATCATGAACAGAAATCTCTGTTTTATTTATTCAGAAATATTGCTTCTTCAAGGAGAGAGCAATAGCTGTCAGCTTTTCTAGATTTAGCAATCTATGTTATGAAAATTCACTGAATCCTTAGAAGAAGTAGTTGACGATCGTGTCGGTAACAGCTTTGCCATAGTTTCTGAATGATCCTATCTCTTTTTCGGGATGATGATGAAAATGAAATAATTCATACCACTTTGCTCCTACAATTATTTTCTATATTCCTACAGTGAAATAATTCATACCACAAGCGGTGATGTGCCAAGAAAAATCAAATATTCAATTAGCCAATTTTTATAGGTAATTAGCAAGACTTCTTGTGCGTGATTTTTTTCAATACTAATACAAGATTGAAAAGAGTTGTAAGCGTTTTGTTGGTTTATCTTAGTATCTTTTTTAATTCTACACTCAGCAACAATTATAGATTCTATCTTCACTTTCAATTTCAGATTCATTAAACAAGTACCACATAATCTTTTAAAGATTAAAACATTGCTACACTGAAGGATTAATATTTTGGTGTTTGTGAAAACCCATTTCAGTTTCTTTATCCTCGCCTGTTCAGGTTTAGAAGTTCTAAACTTTTAAAAAGATCTTGATGGCTTTCGTGTAGGAAATGAATAGTTACTTTTATGATTTATCTTTACAAGGATTTATAATTATTAGCTGATTCTAATAATCTTAAGTAAAATTTGAGCTTATGAATGTGGTTAAAAGCTACTTTTAGTGACTGTTCATTTTACACATCAATGATCAAACCAGATAAAAGGTGAAGCTCTCTCTACACAATAATGTGAGCAAGCTGCGACATCAGGATTATCATGCTAATCAATTTCTATTACCTTTCTGTTGTAACAAGTAAGAGCGAAGCCTCTAAAAAAGACTGCAAATAAAGATATTGCAACTGTTTATCCTTTAGAAAGTAAACACCTCAGCAACAAAATAATTGCCTTATGATGCCACTAATTTTTCATCCTTCTCTGATTTCCTTTTTGTAACAAAAAGAATTTGAAACTTGAACCTTATAAAGGTCAGAGCTTTATGTCTCTGTCCCTTCAAGATTGTTGAGCCAAATGCTGAAACACTTATTATTTGTAAATCTTTTATGGCTTTTGAAGTGATCGTAAGTTATCATTGATCTTACTGCCTTTTCTTGATTGCTCATTATTATACTTAGTGATCTAAGGTAATTTCTTTTCTCCATCGTATGCTTGATTCCTCTCTGTTTACACTATTTTTTGTCTAAAAAAAAGAGACTCTTGCTGCTCAAATTCCCAGCAGCTTCTACAAATGGCTGTTGGAAATTTATGTGGGATTGAGTCTTTCCCGTCTTTAGTGATTTAAACACGTGGGCTCCGCATGTCGAAACATCGTTTCTTCGCACATGCCTAATCTACTAAATGAGTAGATGATATTAGTGTCAAGTATCGTCAAATTTCGTTGAGGAATGAAAGAGATATTGGTACACAAAGTAAGGTGTTTGAGACGTGAATACATGGATGGGTTTTGGCCAATTAACAAATCTCCCACATAGGTAGAAGATGGAAGGATTGAGCAATATATAAGCTCTATTTTTTAGTAAGGGTTTGGGACCCCAAGGGGTAACCCATGTGTTTATAAGAGGGAGGACCTAGGTGAGCTTGGGTTCGGGGCTAAGCCCCATACGCGCGCCACCGTCGCCCGCCAGGTCCGGTCGGGTCTCGGGGCTCGGGTTGTGAGCTGTCTTCCGGAATTTTCTTTTTGGTCCCTGAAGTATTTTTTTATTTACACTTTGATCCCTGAAGAATTCGAAAATGTTGCAACGACCCTCCTCTTCTCATATAAATTGAACATTACTGTTCATTTTACAGATACAACAAAAAATAACAAAAAAACTCTTACAGAACAGAGAAAAACACAAAGACTCTTCTGTTTTGTTCCAAATACAGAAACATAAACACAGTCTGTTTTGTTCAGTTCGAAAAACAGAAACACTGAAATCATCTCCTCTTCAGCAGTCTTTCTATATTGTTTTTCTTCGCCAGAATCCACAGTACTTGGTTTGTATTGTTGATCGTTGTTGTTTTATCTTAGGAGACTAGTATCCATTACCGTAAAAGCATATATACGGGGCAATTTCGTCTTAAAGACAGAGAGTCATCTCTCGACTCAGCTTACTTCTTGTTTAACCTTTCTGACACCATTTTTACCTGCAATGGCAAGTCATGTGATTCCTAGCAGTAGTGTGCCTGCAAAATAGAAGCAACAACTTCTAAATAATGTATCATGTATAGGAGTTTTCTACTAAATGATACGAGGATAGGTGTGCTGTGCAGGCTGAGTTTTCAGGAATTGTTGAGAAAGTGAGAGTTGTGAAACAGTGAAAGAGAAGGAAACAGTGGTAGGGCTTCGGATTTACATTAGTGTGTTGTAATGGTTTAGATTGTTGATCCTTCGCCTCTATTGAATGCAGGTCTTCACAAAACAAATATCTTTTTGATGTTTCAACATAGTTGGTAGTGTCATTTGAATTGGTACATAGAATTTGAAGGGACTCCACCCTTGACAGTTCATGTGACTGGGTTTAAGAAATTTCACGGAGTTGCTAAATATCCCAATGAAACAGTTGAAAATTATATGAATAATGTTATGAGTAGAATGAGGCTTTGATGCCTAACAAATTGATTCTAAAGTATTGTTGCTTTCTGTTGGTTTATATCTGCCTTTTGAAGTGAATAATATTTTTCATGACATATTTCGTCCTAGCGAGTGAAATAGGTGGTCTGCTAACTGTGAAAAACTGCTTGCTCAAATAATCATTTAAAAAGGTTACACATTTTATCGGTTTTGGAGAAACATAGAGAGTGTTGTTCCAGAAAAGTTTAAGAAGAGCAAGATTAGATGGGAGTCTTCAAATGTGAGAAAAGAGAAGTGAAAAGCTGCCCACCGTGATAACTTCCATTTTCCTAGACAGTGTAGTAAACAGTTGCCAACCAGCTTATAATTATTCCATTGGTGAGTAGCTACATATTGATGTTATTGTGTTATTTTCATTTTTTATGGCATTGTGTTTTTTGCTGCTTGCCTAAGGATTGTCAGCATTGTTCTTGGTTCTTTAGTTGATGTGGTGCAAAAGAGTAAACAGAAGAAAGTGTTCCAATTTTGTTTTTTCTTCACTGTGCTAATTTATGTTTTTTTTATTTCTTTTATCCTTTTCCTATTTTAGCTATCTCATCCATTCAATGCAAATATTAAAATAAGGCGGTTATCTTTCAGGCTTGCTGCTATCTTTGTAATTTCTACTCTTTCCATGTAAAAACTCCATGTGACACCATAACTTGGTGTTTGTATATGTTCTTGATACATCTTCTATAAAAGATATTGTGCCCAAATGGAAAATCAGATTGTATTATCATTTTGCGTTGCTTGATTATTCAATTCAGCCAATACTACTGCAGTTCTCATGAAGTGCATAACCAGGTTCTTTTTATCACCTTAGTTGATAATATATATTCTTGCAATAAGGATGTTGAATGGCGAGCATTCTAATTACAAAAATAAAAGAGAAGGGATCCATGCTGGAACAACTGTTTGATATTTTCCTATGTCATATTATACAGTACCCAAGAACATATTAAAGATGTTTAAAACATGGTATTCTGCTGTTTGTAGATATTTGTGTTGTTGATATGCTGCCTTTTCTACCTGTAGTTGCCAAAGAAAAATTGATGATCTAACTTGTGGGTGTTGTTATGCTGATACATTTAATTGCTCAACTTTAAGTTAATTATGTGCAGCTTCTTGGATCTAACCTTAAAGTGTAAAGATAGTAGAAGTTGGCCCAAGAGATATGACTGCAAAATGATAAAAAAAAACTCTAAAGTTAAGGTTGAGCTTTAAAGGTTTGGCAATTCGAATTTGCTAATGGCCGCTGGATCACTTAAGACTGGCACAAAAATAGAAAGATAAAAGTCTCTGTCAAATTTAGCATAATGAGACAATGTAAACTGAAGAATGTATGATATTTAAATCTATTATAGATGTACTTTAAATTATTAGTTTAGTATTTTCCATTTCAAAAAAAATTATCAAATAGCCACTCAACATCAAAAAGTCACCATTCTTGATTTCAATTTCCTTTAACAAAGGTAGTGACTTTTTTTAAAGTATGGATGTACTAGAGACAATCATTATTAGAGACAAATGTACTTGAACACATTCGTATTAATAAGATTAATATTTATGACATTTGTAATTATTGAATTATTATTTGATTAGTTGTAATTATTCATTAATGTGCATCACTTGAGCTTACGTTGTCATTAATAGAGTGAGATATTGATGATAGAGCATAACTCTAAAATAGTCTCGACTAATGATTATCGAGAATGGAATATCGATGATATGTTATAAGTCGACATGTGGTCTGCGTCACATTCTTAGAGAATGTAGTATATCTCACTTGCTACTAGTAATGGTTACTAGTGATGTACGCATGGATACTTTTGGAAAGTATTGGTATACCCTGTTGATAAACTATTTGTTATACATGTCTAAAGTGTTATCAGCGTGTGAGAGATGAAGGTCTTTTGACTTGAGGTCAATACGCACCTTGTTTACAGAGTAATGTACTTTGACCCTGTCCTAAGCTTAAACTCCTTATAGGATAAGATACGGCTTGTGTTGAGTGCATTATAATGTAAATTAAGGTGGTAGTTGAGCCAAGAATAGGATTCATGCCTCGATTGGATATTCGAGAGAGAACTCAACTTCTCAGTGATATTAGGTCGACCAAGTCATTGGCCAATGCAAGAGACATATTTAGAATATGGTCTAGTTGTCGACTAATATGGATGAGATAAAGTGATCAAGCCATTTGGATAGACACATGACAAATCCTAAGCTTGATCGAGTGTGTCGCGAATGAAAGGAATTTATCATCTCACATAAAAGTTATGTTTGTTGGATTCATGTAAACGTACTTCACATATTGAGTTCGTCATACAGCGCAGTCTAGGAGTTCCGTATGGACCTTAATTGGAGTAGTGTCGATATGTGAAGGCGTATAGGGTCACACTATGTTGATTGTCTTTTCGGTGTAAGGGTGTATTGAGAAAATATTAAATATTCGATTTGGAATCGAGATATTTAAATTAATAATAACTATGGGATAATTTCTATTACATGAAAATTATTTAATTAAATCAAAATTGGATTTTGGATTTAACGTGCTGAGTATATATATTAAATGAAAGCGGGAAACAGAATTTTGCGTAAGGCGCCGCGGCGTTGACCCGGCAGTGGGCCCAGTCAGATTGGCCCACTGCACCTCGGTTTTTGGGCCAGGCTTGGAGCCCAACCCTAGTCTGATTTGTGGCCTAATTTTAACTATAAATACAGCACAACCTCATTGTTATTAAACACACTAAGAATACCAATTCTATAAACTTTCTACACTTAGAGTCTAGGACGAAACTCTCTCAAACCTCTGCTAAGATTTCCTGGCTTTCTTGACAGAGGAATACACTATAGCATTGTGTTTGCAGTCGAAGGGACAGTCGCGTGTAATCCCTAAGTAAAGACTCCAAATAATACAACCTGTAAGTATTCATGTTTTATGTTACATGATTTGATTGTCATATAACCATACCAGAAGAAATTATTGGGATAAGTATAACAAAATTTTAAACTTTCGTTGTGCCTACTTTTATGTTTTGAACCCAACAAAACCCTACAGTGGTATCAGAGCCCAGGCTGGTTCAATGTTTATATAACAATTGAATAACATAATAATATAGGTTAAACATAAAATTGGATTAAAACAAGGCTTCTTGAAATCCTACATATCTTGACCGAATGTTAACCTTTTTGATATCACCCTAAATTATCTCCTACACTAACTCGAGGAAGTCATTCCGTTCTAACTCGAACTAATTCAAAAGTGCATATATCTGGCTCGTTGCACGGTGCACGACGAAGAACGAGTATGAATGGATGATGGTCGATATGTGCGTTATTGATAATGGTGGGTGAGGATAAAGGATCTGTGATTTGATCCCTAAATTGGATTTAGTGCTCAAACGATTTTAGAAAATCAACACATAAACGTTTTGTCAGGACGTCGGCGTTGCGGCCCTATGGTAGGGCGACACGGCGCTTGCTAGGGTTTCAAGGCGGCGTCGCGGCTCCATGGTGGACCGACGCGGCCCTAATGCTTCTTTTTTTAATTCTGGACTTTCTGGACATTAGGCGTCGCGGCTCCATGGTAGAGCGTCGCGGCGCTAATGCATTACAGAAGTAGAATTTCGGCTTCCGCCTCACTGGCGTCACTGCCCCTTCGGTCCGAATTTTTTTTTATTCAAAATGTTTAACCCATGATTATTATTATACAATATATTTGATGAGTATATTATTTATGTGCTAAATGATTGTCATTTAAATTACTAGAATAACATCCGCAAATAACTGTCTGGGTAGGCGGCACCCAGTATGTGTTTAAACCGCTTAATACCATGCTTGGGCAGGCGATACCCAATAAGTGCTTAATAGACTTTGTATGATAATGAAGATGTTATATTTGATATAGCTAATTATAGTTGATCTTGGTTAAAACCCTGAATTAAAATGTTCCCTAAAATTTTAATACAAGTCTCATTTAAAATGAACGCGTCGTCCATTATAATTGATTGTAGTGCAAAATCCTTTTCGGCGAGATGAGTATTTATGCCACACCATTTGCTCTAAGTCTACAACGACTCAGACTCTTTCATAGATGCATGTTAAATGTAGAAGTGAGTGATAAACATTCATGAGTATTTACACCACAATGTTTGCACTTTAAGGCAAAACTCACTTAGATACATAATTGCAGTTGCATAACGGGGTTGACTTGCTAGGCTGTCTTGGCGCCACAGTGTTGGACAAGCCGAGGGACGCAGATCGATTGTTTAGAACATTCGGTCAAACATGAGTTACAAATTGTTTGTAATTGGTTTAGAGACCTACTAGGTTGTGTTGTTGAAGTTATCAGCCACAGCAAACACGGAGATAGCATGAACCTGGATCATGGCCCATTATGACCATATTTGATATGAGTATGTATTCTTCCATGGGGTCGAAGAGTATGTTAAAATAGTGGGAGCTAATTAAACTAAATGTCATGTTAATTAGTTAAAGAACGTGTTCAATAGAAATTATATTAGAGTTTAATTTCAAGTCTATTTGTTTCTTCAGTCGTATAAAATGTCGAATCTATCACTGAAAATGTTGGTCGAGACAAACAAGTTGACTGGATCAAATTACCCTGACTGGTTAAGAAATTTGTGATTGGTGTTAAGACTAGAAAGAATTGAGTATGTGTTAGACACAATGTTCCCCACAGTCCATGCTGAAGATTTGCTGAGTATGCCCTGTTTGACAAGGTGGCTTATAAAAAACATCTAGACGATGCTACCTCGGCACAATGTGTAATGTTGTCCTCCATTACCTTGGAGTTACAGAGGCAACATGAAAACATGGGCCCCAACGAAATACTAGAACACTTGAAGAGTCTCTATAACTCACAATCTTAGACAATGGAGTATGAACTGTTGAGGGACCTTTTCAAGTGTAAGCTGAACGATGGGGGTCAAGTGTCAGCACATGTTCTGAAGATGATTGGGTTAATAGAAAGGTTGGCTTCGATTGGAATGAAACTACCTATAAATGTCTCTGTCAATCTGATCCTGAATTCACTTTCTGGTTCATTTGAGAATTTTATTGTGAACTTCAATATGAATGGGACCAAGGCAAGTCTTCCAGAGCTTCACAACATGTTAAAGACCTTTGAATTGTCTACCTCTAAAGGTAAAACCGTGCTCATGGTGGGCTCTTCTAGCAAGTTCAAACCCAAGGATAAGAACATGCAGAAGAAGAAGGGTAAGACAGTTATTGCACCTACAGTTATGAAACCTAGAGGACTTGTTCAAAAGAAGGCAAAGGTAGCTTCGGATGTGTGTCTCAACTGCAAGAACAAAGGGCACTAGAAGAAGGACTGCACAGCTCCAGGATGAGGCAAAGGACTAGGTGCTCCTGGCTCTACTAGACAAGGTATGTTTGTCATTGAAATAAACATGTCTATAAGTAACTCTCACTGTTGGGTATTAGTTATCGTTTGTGGCTCACATATTTGTAATAATGTGCAAGGTCTGATTGACAACAGAAATGTTGGACCTTGGGAGGTAGACCTACGGGTTAGAAATGGAGCACGAGTGGATGTTGGACGCGTGGGAACTTATAGACTAGATTTACCTTTAGACTTTTGTTTAGAACTAAATAATTGTTATTTTGTTCCCTCATTGACGAGGAATATTATTTATATCCCAGTATTAGACATTGAGAGGTTTTCCTCATTTATTACCGACGACAGTTATGCACTGTCTTTTAATGGTTTTGTTTGTGGAAATGCTCCGCTTATGGATGGTTTGTATGTTCTAAACTATAGTCGTGAAATTTTCAATGTGCAAAACAAATGAGCTAAGATAAGTAATCCAAGAAACCCCACCTACTTATGGCACTGTAGACTTGGTCACATCAATGAATCAAGGATAACAAGATTAAGAAAGTTAGACTACATGGAACCATTTGACTTGGAGTTCTCTGGTAACTGTGAATCTTGCTTGAGAGGAAAGATGACCAACAAGCCACTTTCTGGGAAAGGGGTGCGAGCCAAAGAGGTACTTGAATTGGTCCACACTGATGTATGTGGGCCATTTTCAACCCAAGCTAAGAGAGGTTTCTCTTACTTCATCACTTTTACAGACGATTTCATAAGGTTTGGGCATGTGTATCTTATGAAACACAAGTCTAAAGCCTTTGAGAAATTCAAGGAGTACAAGTCAGAAGTAGAGAAGCAACTTGAAACAAGTATCAAGACCTTTCGATCAGATCGAGGAGGTGAATACTTATATAAAGAATTTTTAGATTACTTGAAGCTTCATGGAGTCCAATCACAATGGACACCTCTTGGAACGCCACAGATGAATGATGTTGCTGAAAGGAGAAATCAAACCCTATTAGATATGGTTAGATCCACGATGAGTTTCTCAGCTCTACCAACATATCTTTGGGGCTATACATTGCAAAGCTCAATTTATATTCTGAACAGGGTTCCTTCAAAGTCAGTGGAGAAAAATCCATATGAGATATGGAATGGCAAGAAGCCAGCACTTAAACACATGCGACCCTGGGGTGCCCTGCATATGTAAAGAAGATGATTACTGGCAAGTTGGAATCTAAAAGTGAGAAATATTATTTTGTGGGGTATCCAAAGGAAACTAAGGGATACTATTTCTATCTTCCTGGAGAGCATAAGGTCATTGTTTCCAAAAATGCAACTTTCCTTGAAGAAGAATATGTCTATAAAGAACAAAGCTGCAATGAGATAGAACTGGAAGAAATTCAAGAACCACAAGATAACACAGAAGTTGAACCCTTGTCGAATGACCTAGACAAGGATTCAGTGGGAGTATCTGGTGAAGATTTGGTACTTAGAGTACGCCCTTCAGCTAGTGAGAGTGTTGTGAGAGATAGTGCAGAAATGCAAGGCTCTCATACACAACCAATGAAAGATGATACAATGGTTGTACATCATTTTATTCAGGGAATACATGAAAATGACATTCCTGAAATCTCTCAAGGTGATGGATTGTCCAGCACACAAAGACCTTCTCACAATAAGAATGCAACAAACACTGAAACGCAGAATAATCAACTCTGTAGGACCACTAGGACTCATCGTCCGCCTGAAAGACTTAATCTCCTTGTTGAAACACACAATGAGATAGATATTCTTGATGACGATGAACCTACAACCTACATCGAAGCCATGTTAGACATTGATTCACAGAGATGGCAAGAAGCCATGAAATCTGAGATGGACTCAATGTACATAAATTAAGTTTGGAACTTGGTTGATTTGCCAACAGGGGTTAGACCCATAGGATGCAAATGGGTCTTTAAGAAGAAGATTGATACATATGGCAAGGTACATACTTATAAGGCAAAATTGGTGGCTAAAGGTTATAATCAACTGCCTGGGGTCGATTATGATGAAACATTTTCACCTGTTGCGAAAATTAAGTCCATTTGGATTTTGCTTGCAGTAGTCGCATACTATGATTATGACATTTGGCAAATGGATGTTAAAACTGCTTTTCTCAATGGTACCTAATTGAGGAGGTGTATATGATACAACTTGAGGGTTTTAAAGCAGTGTGCAAGATACAGAAGTCCATTTATGGACTTAAGCAAGCCTTAAGGAGTTGGAATATTTGCTTTGACAAAGCAGTCAAATCGTTTGACTTTGTTAGAAGCAAAGAAGATCCATGCATTTATAGTAAGCGCAAGGAAATGAGTATTGACTTCATTGTTATATATGTAGATGACATATTAATAATAGGAGATAATAAGACTCTCATTCAATCAGTCAAGAAATGGTTATCCAACACCTTCATAATGAAGGACTTGGGTGAAGTTGTTACATTCTTGGAATTAGGATCTATAGAGATAGACCTAATAGATTGTTGGGGCTGTCACAGTCCACATACATAGACAAAGTGCTAAAACGATTCTCTATGGAAAGCTCCAAGAAGGGAAGTCTTCCTATGGGTCAAGGCATCAAGTTATCAAAGAATAATAGTCTTTCTACTGTTTGCAGAACTTGAACGCATGAAAAGAATCTCATATGCTTCAGCTATAGGATCTATCATGTATGACATGACCTGTACGAGGCCAGATGTGGCCTATGCACTTAGTATGACTTGCATATTCCAGCAGAATCCTGGTGAAGAACACTGGAAAGAAGTCAAGAGTATTTTTAAGTATCTTAGACGAACTAAAGAATATTTCTTAGTCTATGGTGGACAAGAGAAGCTAGTGTGTACTGGGTACACTGATGCTAGCTTCCAGACAGATCTTGATGACTTCAAATCTCAATCTGGATATGCCTTCATTTTCAATGGCAGAATAATGAGTTGGAAAAGTTCCAAGCAAGCTACAACTGAAGCCGAGTACATTGCTGGATCGAAAGCTAGTAAAGAAGCTGTCGCGATATCGGAGTTCCTGAAAGAACTAGGGGTTGTTCCAAGTGCCACTTGTCCAATAACGATCTATTGTGACAACATTGGTGTGATTGCGCAAGCTAAGGAACCAAGATCAACAAACAGAAACAGGCATGTACCAAAGTAATACCACATACCCAGGGAGATAGTGGAAACTGAAGAAATAAGATTAGACTATGTTGCCACATATGATAATCTAGCTGATCCGTTTACTAAACCATCAAGCTTAGTTAAGTATAATGGTCATTTTGAAAATATGGGTATTAGATACACCGGAGATTGGCTCTAGGCCAAGTGGGAGATTAAAAGTATGTATGTCATAGAGACAATCATTATTAGGGACAAATGTACTTGAACACATTCGTATTAATAAGATTAATATTTATGGCATTTGTAATTATTGAATTATTATTTGATTATTTGTAGTTATTCATTAATGTGCATCACTTGAGTTTACATTGTCATTAATAGAGTGAGATATTGATGATAGAGCATAACTCTAAAATAGCCTCGACTAATGATCATCGAGAATGGAATATCGATGATATGTTATAAGTCGACATGTGGTCTGCGTCACATTCTTAGAGAATGTGGTATATCTCACCTGCTACTAGTAATGGTTACTAGTGATGTACACATGGATACTTTTGGAAAGTATTGGTATACCCTGTTGATAAACTATTTGTTATACATGTCTAAAGTGTTATCAGCGTGTGAGAGATGAAGGTTTTTTGACTTGAGTTCAATACGCACCTTGTTTACAGAGTAATGTACTTTGACCCTGTCCTAAGCTTAAACTCCTTATAGGATAAGATACGGCTTGTGTTGAGTGCATTATAATGTAAATTAAGGTGGTAGTTGAGCCAAGAATAGGATTCATTCCTCGATTGGATATTCGAGAGAACACTCAACTTCTCAGTGATATTAGGTCGACCAAGTCATTGGCCAATGCAAGAGACATATTTAGAATATGGTCTAGTTGTCGACTAATATGGATGAGATAAAGTGATCAAGCCATTTGGATAGACACATGGTAAATCCTAAGCTTGATCGAGTGTGTCGCGAATGAAATGAATTTATCATCTCACATAAAGGTTATGTTTGTTGGATTCATGTAAACGTACTTCACATATTGAGTTCGTCATACGGTGCAGTTTACGAGTTCTGTATGAACCTTAATTGGATTAGTGTCGATATGTGAAGGCGTATAGGGTCACACTATGTTGATTGTCTTCTCGGTCTAAGGGTGTATTGAGAAAGTATTAAAGATTCGATTTGGAATCGAGATATTTAAATTAATAATAACTATGGGATAATTTCTATTAGATGGAAATTATTTAATTAAATCAAAATTGGATTTTGGATTTAACGTGCTGAATATATATATATATATATATATATATATATATTAAATGAAAGCGGGAAACAAAATTTTACGTAAGGCGCCGCGGCTCTTGCTAGGTTGCGCCGTGGCGCCGACCCGGCAGTGGGCCCAGTCAGATTGGCCCACTGCACCTCAGTGTTTGGGTCAGGCTTGGAGCCCAACCCTAATCTGATTTGTGACCTAATTTTAACTATAAATACAGCACAACCTCATTGTTATTAAGCACACTAAGAACACCAATTCTATAAACTTTCTAGACTTAGAGTCTAGGATGAAACTCTCTCAAACCTCTGCCAAGATTTCCTGGCTTTCTTGACAGAGGAATACACCGTAGCATTGTGCTTGCAGTCGAAGGGACAGTCGCATGTAATCCCTAAGTAAAGACTCCAGATAATACAACTTGTAAGTATTCATGTTTTATGTTACAGGATTTGATTGTCATATAACCATACCAGAAGAAATTGTTGGAGTAAGTAGAACAAAATTTTAAACTTCCGTTGTGCCTACTTATATGTTTTGAACTCGACAAAACCCTACATTTTAAAGATGATAACTATTACTTGAGTGATCATATGAGAAATCAACTCAAATTTTGAGCATTATCTTTTGTATTTTTTGTCGTCTTGGGTAAATAGTCTTAGCAATTCATGACGGAAGTGATGTGTTTGTGAAATTTGCAAAGATGACAAAATAAGAGTGACTTCGTGAAGATGTTCAAGTTCCTGACAATTTTCAGGTTGTCATGTATAGAGGGCAATGTGTAATGTGCTATACTTTTAGAAGTAATCTATGTGTCATTTCATAAGGCTGATCGATTAAGTCAAATTCAAAGTTTATCTACTTAATAAGTTTATGGAGGGGGGGGGGGGGGGGGGGGAAATGATAATCAATAAATGACGCTTACAGTAAATTGCTTCCATTAAAACTATACAATGTCTTCTTTTAGCCCACCCTTCCACCAGAGATGACTTCAGTTTCTCCCGGACATGGACAAAAATGCTTTTTCTATCAAGCAAGTAAAAAAACAAAAAAGTTAGGCTTATATTGTATAGACGAATGCAATGACCCCTTTGCAGATTAAATTAAAGAGACTTATTTGTTTTCTATTAAAATACAAAGTGACTTAGGGTGTGTTTGGTATGAAGAAAAATGTTTTTTTTTGAAAATATTTTCTTGGAAAACAAGTGAACTTCTAACTTGTTTTCTAGTGTTTGGTAAGTAAGCAAAAGAAAATATCATCCTAAGAGCATTTATATATCTAGCAAAATACTATGGGGGTGGGGATTTCGGAAAATACTTACTTTAGCCCTACCATCCCACCCCAAGCACCCACCCTCCACCACCCACCTCACCCACCACCCACCACCCACCACCCAACCAAATTTCAACCCACCCAACCACCCTCAAACGCACTTCATCTTTACCCACTCCTACCCCACACCACACCCCCCAACCCACACCACACCCCCATACCACTCAACCCTCCCCCCTCCTTCAATTTTCTATTTCATATATCTTATTTTATTTTTATAAAATTAGAATTTTTTTTACCTCTACCCTAACCCTTGCCCCCCCCCCCCAACCACAACCCACCCACACCAAATTTAACTACGCAATTTTTTTATATAAAAAATTTATAAAAGTAAATCAAGATATATGAATTAGAAAATTCGGAGGTGGGGAGGGGGTTGGTGGAGGTGTAGAAAACAAAAAAACAAAATTTTTTTTTTTTACAAAAAACTTTTTTTTGGAGGGGTGTTGGGGTCGGGGTGGTGGTGGTGGTGGTGGATTGATGGGTGGTATAGAAAATTTAAAAAAATAAAAACTCTTTTTTAAAAAAAATTAATTTTTAGAGGGGGTGGGGTGTGGGGAGGTGTAAAAAAAAAAAAAAAGAACTTTTAAAATTATTTTTTAAAACGAAATTAATTTTTTTTGAAGGTGGTGGGGGTTGGTCAAGGGGTGGGTTCGCATGGGGGTGTAGAAAATTAAAAAGAAACTAAAACTTTTTTAAAAAAATGGGGGGTGGGGGTGTTTGGTCGTTGGGGGGGGGGGTGGGAGGAGATGGTTTAGAAAACTAGAAAAAAATGGGGGGGGGGGGTGGAGGTGGGGTGCATAGGGTGGTGGTAGTAGTTAGGGTTTGGTAGGGTGGGTTGTTGGAGGTGAGTTATTGGTGGTGGGGTAGTTGGTTGAATGTCAATTGTGAGACTTATTTTTCCTATTTTCATTTGGGGAGTCATTTTTCTCATCTTTAAGGAACTTGTTTTCATTTTTCAAAAATTTTAACCAACCAAACACGAGAAAACTGGAAAATATTTACCAAACACACCCCTAAGGTGAAATCCTTTTCCTCTGGCCAGATGACTTGGGCTTTGATAACCTCCTCACATCTCTTGCAACTAGGGGTGAGCACGGGTACAGGGTACCCAGATACCCGACCGGAACCGATACTATCGGGTAGGTTCCGGATAGATATATTATAATAACGGGTAAGTTCCGGATATTAAAATTAGGAACCGATCAATATCGGGTCCGGTTCCGATTCCGATAAAAATAAACCGGGTACCCGGACCCGGAACCGATACCCGGACCCTATGAACCTACCCCCATTTAAATTATTTAGTTTTGGGCTTTGGGGCGTTTAAATTTTTGGCCCAGTTCGGTTATTTGGCCCAGTCCGGTTAAAAGGAATTATACAGGAATTAATTGGCATTTCAGTTTCACTACTTCACAAGTTCGCCCTAATTTCCAAAATCTTCACTTCGCACGCAGCTCACACTCACAGTTCACTTCGCACTTCACACTCACAGTTCACTTCGCACTCGCCATCGCCATCAGCCCATCACCATCATCATCGCCAGTCTCCTCTCTCACTCCAGAAGCTTGACAAAGGTTGTTGTATTGTGCTCGAATTCCTCTCGGTTTTGTTAAAGGTAATGAATAACCCTTAAAGTTGTTGCATAGTGAAGAACATTAGATTTTTGCATTTCTTGGGTTGATTTCTGTATTGGATTGATTTCTTGGGTTGATTTCTGTATTGGGTTGATTTCTGTATTGGGTTGATTTCTTGGGTTGATTTGTGTGTTATAATGTTACTGTTTTTTATTTCTGTATTATAATGTTACTGTTTTTTATTTTTTATTGTTTGTTGTTAGTATTTGGGTTGATTTCTGTTAGAAAAGCTAGTATTTGGGTTGATATTTCCCTTTTATTGTTTGTTGTTAACTTGTTATGCTCAATTTATTGGAGTTGCTGTTTTGTTTTGTTTTATTTTGATACTTTTTTTTTGGTAGATGGCTGAGGCTAGCACGACATCCACAACTTGTGCACCATCGAAAAAGAAGGCAACAAAATCTGAGGTTTGGGAGCATTTTGGTAAAGCAATAGATGAGAAAACTGGTAATGTTGTTTCTATTTGTAACTATTGCAATGAAGGCTTAGCTTATAGTGTTAGCAATGGTACCTCATCCATGTGGAAATATTTGAGAAGTTGCAAAAAGTATCCTCACAATATTGACAAGAAGCAAAAATTGCTTGGTGGTCATTTTAAAGGTAGTATAAATGGGGATAATGAGCATATGCTTAACACTTGGAAATATGATAAAGAGTTTTGTAGGCACATGTTGGCTAGGATGATTATTATTGATGAGCAACCATTTAGAACGGTTGAACGTGAAGGTTTTAGGGGTTTTGTGTCGGCATTACAACCTTTATTTAAGCATATTTCAAGATTCACAATTGCTAGGGATTGCATGAAACTTTATGTTTGTGAAAACTCATGCTTAAAAGATAAGTTGTCATCTCTTAAATCTAGGATTGCTCTCACCACTGACATTTGGACTTCCATTCAAAATTTGAGTTACTTATGTCTTACCGCTCACTTTATTGATGAAAATTGGAATTTGCATAAGCGATTGCTAAACTTTGTTGTTATGCCTAGCCATAAAGGTAGTGATATTGGTAAGATGGTAGAAAAATGTATAATTGAGTGGGGAATTAGAGATCGTATATCAACAATTACGGTTGATAATGCGAGCTCTAATGATGTGGCAATTGCTTATTTGAAGGACAAGTTAAGAAATACCCTTGTTTTGGGGGGTGAGTTTTTTCATATGAGATGTGCAGCTCATATATTGAATTTGATTGTGAAAGATGGGTTGAGTGAGGTTCGTGAATCAATTAGTCGAATCCGAGTGCAGTTAAGTATGTTAGGAGTTCCCCAAGTAGAGCACAACAATTCCAAAGTTGTATAATGAAGAGGGCATAACTTATAAGGGCTCTGTTTGTCTTGATATTAGTACGAGGTGGAATTCTACATATCTTATGTTAGAAAGTGCTAGTAAGTTCAAACAAGCATTTGTAAGACTTGAAGATGATGATATGGCTTTTGTGACTGAGCTTGATTGTGGTGTCCCGAAAGATGAGGATTGGGAAAATGCATTCTTGTTGTCTTTATTTCTGAGAAATTTCTATGAGGCTACTATTAGGATGTCAGGAAGTCTCTATGTGACAACTAACCATTATTTTCATGAAGTTATTAGCATGTTTTCAACATTAACTGAATGTGAAAGCCAAAATAATAATGAAAACCTTAAGGCAATGGCTACAAAAATGAGAGCCAAATTTGAGAAGTATTATGGGAGTATTGAGAAAACAAACATGATGGTGTTGATAGCCGTAGTACTAGATCCTCGATATAAGTTGAGATTTCTGAATTGGAGTTGTAGAAGGATTGGTGTTGATGATGCTAAAATAGAATTGATCGTTAGTAAGGTAATGAATGTATTGGAACGTCTTTTTGCATTCTATGACAAAAATCATTCTTCTATGCTTGATTCTAGTGTATTGGATGAGTCTCAAGGCTCTATTGACAGTGTTGGTGGAGAAAATTTTGGTTTTGTTGATCCAGCTTCACTTGTCAAAGATTGGTACCAGGATGACAAAGATGAACTTAGTGGGGATTTAAGATCTGAATTGGAAAGGTACCTTAGTAGTCCTCGTGAGCCCAAAAATGAAATATTTGATTTATTGATGTGGTGGAATGCTGCTAAGTCGACTTACAAGGTTCTCAGTTTGATGGCTAGAGACATCTTAGCCATCCCCGTATCCACGGTAGCCTCGGAATCGACTTTTAGCACATCTGGTCGAGTGCTTGATCAATTTCGCAGCTCTCTAACTCCTAAATTTGTGGAAGCTTTGATTTGTTGCCAAGATTGGTTGCGCTCATCTTCAAAATCAATTAGTGTTGAGCAATATATGGAAGATGCAGAAAGATATGAGGAAGGTAAGTCACTACTCACTAGGTCTTTCTTTATTTTTGTTTTATGGATTTGGGTTATTTAGAATTTTTATTTTTGTGTATTATCTTTTGTCTTGGAATCTCACAATAGTTTTATTTTATTTTTGTAGAGCTTACTTGTGTCACGGAAGACATAATGGTGGATTAGTATGCAAGTGGACGTGTGACATTTAAACTCTTCTCAAAATGCAGATGTTAATGCAACAACAGGATGTCAATGCAGCAGCAGCAGCAGCAATGCAGATGTGTTGAAGCCTCACAATGCAGATGTTAAAGCCTCACAATGCACTGGATTATGCAGTGTAATTTTGCATTGGATTATGCAGATGTTAAAGCCTCACAGCACCTAGACTAACAATTTCTCTAAATTAATAAATCAGTGACTGATATTTCTGTTAAATGTCACTGGATTATGCAGTGTAATTTTGCAATGTTTTCTTCATTTAGTCATTGTGAATTGTGATTGTGTTGTAGTCATTTAAAAGGTCGGGTTGCGATATATCTCTGTATATCTAGTCTCCTGCTATTTTGGGTATAAGTTTGTCTATCCATTTCCTACATACACTTTTCGTTGTATCCGCTCACAATCCGCCTATATGTGATATATCGTTGTCTTTCAGATCGCTTCATTGCAGATGTTAATGCAAAGATAGGATGTCAATGCAAAGAAGAAGAATGCAGATGTCAATGCAAGAAGAAGAAGCAATGCAGATGTCGGTGCAAAGAAGAAGAATGCGATGTGTTGAAGCCTCACAATGCAGATGTTAAAGCCTCACAATGCACTGGATTATGCAGTGTAATTTTGCACTGGATTATGCATATGTTAAAGCCTCACAGCACCTAGACTAACAATTTCTCTGAATTAATAAATCAGTGATCGATATTTCGTTAAATGTCACTGGATTATGCAGTGTAATTTTGCAATGTTTTCTTCATTTAGTCATTGTGAATTGTGATTGTGTTGTAGTCATTTAAAAGGTCGGGTTGCGATATATCTCTGTATATCTAGTCTCCTGCTATTTTGGGTATAAGCTGTCTATCCATTTCCTACATACACTTTCTGTTGTATCTGCTCACAAATCAGTCTATATGTGATATATCAGTGCTGTTGTATCTGCTTCATTTCTAGCCCTCCATATGTGATATATCAGTGATGCTGTATCTGCTTCATTTCTGTTGTATCTGCTTCAGTAGTATACTATTTATGACAAATGTTTTACAGGGTACCCGGGAACCTACCCGGAACCGCAGGGTCCGGGTAGGTTCCGGGTAATGATTGCTATGGGTAGGTTCCGGGTAACTGATTTAGGAACCGATCGTTTACTGGGTAGGGTCCGGATAGTTTAAAAAAGTTAGGATACCCGGACCCGCTCACCCCTATTAAGTAGAGCCATTTTCACATATAGTACCCACTAAGAGTATTATCAGTGCACGAATTGGTTGAATTATCTTTTTGCCACAAATAACTAGCTGTCAAATTATTATTTCTTTATAGAGTTTTTTTGCTAAAATTTTCAACATTGCCGATAGATCAATTCAATTTTGTCAAAAAAACTAAGACTGTTACCTCATCATCGGAGAATTCAAAATCTCTATTAAATCTTGAATACGGCACTATTTAAATATAGGTAAAATAATAGCTATAAAAAATTAAATATCGATAAAAAAAAATAGGAAAATTGTATAAAGAACACTACTAAAAATATAGGAATTATTCACGGAAAAATTTATAGTTAAATGGTAAAATTCGTTGCTAATCCTATCCCGGCGGAAAAGACTTTCTGAATGGGGTAAAAGAACTTGGGATTGTCGATCTCTTCCTTAAAGATTGGGATGAGTCGATGTCGGTCGATGGTGTGAAAACACTTCCTAATGTCGAATTCCAAAAACCAGCGTCTAGCGACGATGACTTATCAAAATGTTGTGTTAACAATGTAATAATACGAAATATTGGATAATATAATAACGAACGATACGAAATAAAAAGGTAATTTGATGACTATATATATGAGTTTCCTGTAAATTAATAAATATTTTGTTATTGAGTATATTGTATTGAGAAATAATATGACATTTGAAATTTATATACGATCTAATATGTCCAAAAAAATCCGATCGTAATATATCATGATTAATATTCTTTAATATTAATTGTTCATCGCGCGAATACTTATACTAATAAATATTAAAATCTAAAGAACAATTTAGAACAAATGAATTACTTCATCTTGTTGGCTAAACAAAGACACATTATTTAGTTTTGCACAATCACGATATGTTTGCATAATTGTACATGTATGCCAAAATTTGGTATTTCAAATAAAGCTTCAGTGTATTGATCAACAAATACATACGTAACCTTATGCCCCGTAAGCACGATTACTGATTTTAAACAAACAACAGTATCCACTTCAACTTGTTCAAATAGTAACTTACTAATTACTTTTCCGCGCTTCACACTGTCATAGAATTTCTAATTGTATTAATATTAAATATTTAATTTATTATATCTCCAACCATAAAAGGATTTATGTTATCAATTCAAACAAAACAAAAATAACAATAATAAAGCAATTACTTCATCAACAAACGTTTATCGTCAGACGGTAAATAGATATGTTATCAAAACAATTTGGTCTTAGGTCAAACAACAGCAAAAAATGTAAAAGTAACACTAAACAGTTTGCATCTTGAAGTTCTTGGCACCGAATAACCGACCTTCACCCAAGTGCTAATATCTATTTGATAAATTTTTCTACAAAAATTCTAACCGTCAGTCTCAAAGTTAAAGAACAAGTCTATTACAATTACTCAATTAAAGAATCAACTTTTTTTCTTCAGTAATTATAGGTTCCAATATGTAAGGGCTCAACCGATCATTTTGAGTTGTAGGACCTCATTCCCCTATTTGAGATTAGTACTTTAAGAGACGTGGGCGTGAGACGAGGTGTTTTACGAAGTACGGGGTGAGGCATAAATCCCATGATTCTATGGGACGTATGTCTCATGTATCTTCAATTTTATAATTTAATACTAAAGATAAGCAAAAGTAAAATTTTCATTAAAATTCTGGAAATAAATTCAAATAAATCACCAATAATATAAAGAAATTATTATAATTATTATATGAGAAAGGTAAACATCACAAAAGTGATACTCCATAATAGCCTAGATAATCTTTAAAATAAAATATTCATCCACTTCGTCATTAATCTCCACATCTATTAGTTCTTTTCACCCTCAACTAATATTTGCACTAATTTTTATTTATATATTTCAAAGAAGGAGAATGATGAAAAGTGTAACACCAAAGACAAAAAACGGTAAAAGTTGCTTAATCAACATAGTGCTATGAAATCTATATCCTACCAATTTCAGAAATAAATATTTTAAAAACTTATTTATGGCAATGTTATTTATATATTTTGGAAAAAATCACTACAACATGAAAACATGATAACATGAAGTATAAATATCATTCCACCAATAATAAAATTAAAATCTATAGCAAAAATAATTTTAATTTTAAAAAAAATAAATTTAACGCTCGGGGCATACGCTTTTATGCCCTAGGCTTATGCTTTCGCGCTCGGGACTTACGCCCCAAATTCTAGGGCGTATATGGATCTACGCCTTTCATTTGCAGTTCGGAGCGTTTTTGGTATGCCCCGCCACGAAAACGCCTCTGAAAATATTGTTTGAGACTTTATTAAATTCATTTGATTTATGGCTTGCGGGTATGAATGACATGGATCCCGAGAGGTTCGAGAGTATTTTGAATTATTGAACTTGAACTGAAGCTAAAGTTACGAGAGTTGACCAATAAGTTCGCATGATAGATTTTGAACTTATATGTATGTTTGGATTAGGGCCTGAGAGGCCCGGGTGCGATTCAGTACTATTGCATAAAAAGTTGGAGTTTAAGCTTAATAAGTTTGTATTTGTGTTGTAGTGCTTCTCTTTGTGTTTTGAGCATTTGGACTAGTCCATATAATGTATTTGAACTTGTCGGGGTGGTTTGAAGGGACCCGGGGACTCGAATGAGTTTCACCGCGTTTGGCGCACATTTTGAATGATTTAAAGTGTTGAAACGTGGTTTTCTACACTTGACCTGGCTTCAAAAGAGATTTGCGCTCAATCTATAAAGAATTTGATGAATATGTGAGAGTTCTAGCCCTTTGAATTTAGTTTTTAGAAATTTAAACCGTTTGTGAAACCGGCATCGTAGAAATAGTTATGACTATTAGTGAAGGGTGACAATGTTGCTATTTTCTAAAAATCTGCACTAAATATTTATGCACTTGTGTATATAACCCAATTATATTTGGGCTTCACTTTGGCAGCTAGGGATCTTGGATTGAGGTGGATTTTGAGAAGATTTTCATCTACTTCATTGGGTAAGTAATCCTAACTGTGATATATGATTATTACATAAATGTATCTTCGATTTTGCCTTATACTCAAAAGAGTAAAAAGGAGTGTTTTTGACTTGAATGAAAGGAAAATGACTTTTTATGATTTGGAATCAATTGAAACTAGATTGAGAATCTAACTACATATCTGAACTCGAGAGGTTACGAGTCACATAAATTTGACTCTCATCTGATATTTGACCATGTGAATTTGGGGTTGACTTTTTGATGATTTTTGAGGTTTTGATAAAGATTGAACTATTTCTTACGGTTTTGTTGACTCACCATAACGCACAAAGATGGGTCCCCAAATAAAGTTGGAGGTAAATGTTAGATTTCCTAACATTAGGGGATATATGATAAACAGCTGGAAAATAAGTTATATGTACAGTAAAACCTCGCTAAATGAATATTCAATAAATTAATAACTTCGATTAAATAATAATTTTTTCCGGTCCCGACTTGGGCCAATGGGATAAAATAATAACCTCGATAAATGCATAAGATAATAATTTTAAAAAAATTCCTTGAGGCCCACTGAAAATATAAAATAATAATTCATTAAATACGTATGAAAATTACATATATAATTCATAAAATAAAGCACTTCCTAAGCAATTTTTATTTCAAACTTTTGCTTTCCTAAAACTACATAACTTGATGATTTTTATTTTTGTACTCACGTAATGCTTTTCTCATCTCATCAGTTAGCGTAGATTTTTTTACACCTTTCAAATGAGTAGCCATGGAAGAGAAGATATAATATATGAATTTTTATATTTTGGTAAATGAAATTAAAGTACATGTGTCTATTTATAAACTCTATATTGTGTACTTGAAACAATTCACAACACTTCATATTCTAATGTACATGCATTCTATTTTGAATCACGCCAACCCACGATTGATAAACTTCTTTTTGACAAGATTAATAAACTTAGATACAATGCACCATCATTAATTAATTGTTTATTTATTTTCTTTTCTTAGTTACCGAAAAAAAATTAATTGTTTAATTTGAGAAATATAATGTACAAAATAAAAATTATTCTATAAATTAATAAATATTAATTTATCGATAAATTAATAAAATATTTATTTATCGATAAATTAATAACCCCGTATAAGATAATAATTTTTCAGGTCCCAAGGATATTCATTTATAGAGGTTTTACTGTAATGGATTATCACTGATATGATCCTCATTCAAAAGATAATGCAAGTCAACTGACAGACGCATTTGCTAACTCAAAAAGTGAACATATATTTCAGTTGCAAATGCTCCAATTAGAATTAAAGTCTTTGAAGGACAGAGTCTATATCGACAGACAATCGGTTCCAAAGGTAAACTACTTGAAGAAGGAGAGGAGCAAATGATCAAATGGTTATAATAATGAGGCAAGTGCTTTAAAAGAGCATCACGACATAATACCTTATAAAACCTTAAGAAAGGTTCAAGTACCTGAAAATGATGAAAAATAAAGAGATCTCGATAAGTTATGTCGCATTGGAACCGATGATTGTTGATGATATTTTTGATAATGTAGTGCTCAAAATTATAATTGGTGACGATGATCTTGAATTCAAATCTGTCAAAAAGTGTGGACATATAAATGATTGGCCAAATAAAATTATGTAGTTCAAGTATATTTTGTTTCACTTGAAAAGTGATGCAAGGTATAATGCCAGTTGGGTACAAAGGAATTCTTGTGTGAAAAGTAAAATAAAAAATTAAGTTGTAAGATAAAGTACAACTTGTGCCTTGTGGCATAAAAGTCTTTCGCAAAAAATCTGCCATTATTGTATGGATATATGTTCTCCTATGATGGATGCAATGAGGATTCTTTCAATCAGGTAATACATTAAAAACTTGAATGCGTATAATGAATTGTTATCATGTCTAGCTAGACAGTGAAGTATATATAAAAATTATTTAATGATTTAAAAGGTTTTAAGCGATTTCATTGAATATAACCATTGTGTGAGATCGCTTAACATAAAGAGGATCAATTTTGATCTCATAAAAATGGCAAGATATAATTTCACTTTATGTGGAGATATTATAGTGAAATCAAACACTGATATGAATTTATTATTTCTAACCAATATTGTTTAGGGATTGTTGGTTTTGCAAATGCAGGAAGATGATTTGTTCTATTTAACATTTGGTGGCACGCAAGTTTTTTTTATTTGTGTATGGGTGCTGCCATATTTATATTGTACAACTAAGCAGTTAATTATTTGATCATGCAAAGATAACAATGATTGTGAAGCAAGAAAATGATATATAGGGATGAGCTCAAGGATACAACATTTTCAGGAATGTATTTTGGTCACACAGACGACCAACATCACCATTTGAAAAGCTAATATATAAGGTTGGAAGACATCTATCTACAAGGATTGATACATTAAAGACGGTGGAATAGAAGGAAACGTATTTCAACAAAAGTTTTTTTCACACAATATTTTCAAAAGAACGGTGAAAAAATATTCAAGAAATTCAAGTGATAATTTAGCAGATTTATTAACTAACGCGTCGTCAACTTCAATATTTGAGAAACTGATATACAAGATCGGAATGCGTCATCTCGGGAATATCAAAATGGTGTTTATTAAGGGAAGAAAATACGCGTTGCACTCTTTTTTCCTTAGTCAAGGTTTTGTCCTATTGGATTTTCCTGACAAGGTTTTTAACGAGGCAATAAATAATGCATATTACAAGATATGTGTACTCTTCTTCCTTCACTAATTTTCACATGATATTTTAGTAAGGTTTTAACGAGACACATAATCGTACATCCAAGGGGGAGTGTTGTAAATATTATAAATGTGGCTGTCCACAACTTCTAGGTAGGGGTGTTCAGGTTTGGTTAAAAACCAAACCAAATTAAAAATCGAATCAAACCGATTAAATAAACCGATTGTTGTTTGGTTTGATTTTAAATTTTAAAAACAGATAATATTTGATTTGGTTTGATTTTACTAAAAACAAACCAAAGAAAAAATTGATCAAACTGATAAATTATAGTATACACAAAACTTATAATTACATATATACAATATATTGATTTTTATAAATAATTTTAGATACATTGTATACTTTTTGATTAAATTTTATTCATCTTTAATAGGCTAATGAACTTTACACTTTAAGCTCATTTTATAAAAGAAAGTCATGAATCTAAACTCATTAATTCAAAGAAATAACTATGATATTTACCTATATATTTTTTATTTCATATAAACTTTATTCACTTCATTAAAATTTATAGATCTTAAGATATTTTCCAATAGTCTAAAAAAATTATAGTCGCCAAAATAAAAGGTTAATAACGGATTATAAGTCAAAAAATGTGAAAAATTCTTTTCTAATTGCATGAAAAATTATGAAAGTGAAAAATACCATTAAGTTTTTTGAAAGATGAATAAACCAAACCAAACCGACAACAATCAAATCGATGGATATGAATTATATTTGATTTGATTTGATTTTAATAATAAAGAAATTGACATAATTGATTTGATTTTGATTTTAACTAAAAACTAATCCAAACGACCCATGAACACCCTACTTCTAGGTGTCATTCCACCATTACATGTGTAGTAATATCTACACCTCCGCTACTCCCTCATTGATATCCCACAACCCCGTAATCTTCCCCACCTTCTCAAGGGTAAATGCCATGTTTATAATACGCTTTCATGTTACTCAATACAGCCATATAGATAGAGGCATTGAGAATGATGTTATACACACTTAGAAACATATTTGGATGAATAAGAAAACTCTCCTTCTCTCTATTTCTATTATTTTCATCTTTCAAATATTAAAAGATTTATAACAAATTTACTCTTACCAATCACGTGAGAAAATTATATTAAAGAGTAGTTACACTGCAACTCATGTTCAATTTTTCATTTTATTGAACTAAAGTTTGATCAATTGATGTTGTATTTTTTAGAAAGGTCATCTAACAACATATTAACTTTGTTATAAACTATGACCGACTCATTTGGTAAGATTTTATAAGAATTGAGAAAATTTTAATAATTTTCACAACTTATAAATTTTTTATGTCTATAAAAAAAATATAACTTAAAAAAATCAAATTACATATACAAATAAAACTTCAACTTCAAATCTATCATCCAAACAACTCTATAAAGTATAAAAGTTTATTATTTTATACTCCCAATTAGCAGGAAAGAAGAGGTATGACGGAAACAAAAACAATTAATGTCTGAGCCAGGTTCAAGCCAGCGACCTCTACTAGCGTGATAACCAACTACACCACCCAGACAATACATCACAATGTCACGGAATTTCGTAGTCAGAGGGAGCAAATTGGATTAACGGAAGTTGAAAGCTGTAAGGGAATTTTTGCTTAGGGAAAGCAGCGGAGCCGGAGATAGGTCGTTTCGGATTTGATCGATCTCCCTGCTATGGACTCTCGTCACGCCTCCCTTTCCCGTCGAACGGTATTCCTCCGCAATCCTTGTTTCTCTTTTCCAAACATAGAGAGAGATATGCCTATGATAAATTGTGTTTGTATGTATGTATTCAGTTGGAAGAAATTCGTCAAAAGAGAGCAGCAGAGAGATTAAGGAAAACCTCTTCTGGACCCGATCTTACCAATGCTTCAAACACCAATGGTATGTACTAACACAAATTTCCTTTTCTCTATTCTTCTCATCTTAATACACATTTTTGTTTATTTTTGGCCAGAGGTTTTGGGGATAAAAAAATCTGAGAGTGCAACTCGACTATCAGAGGTCTCAATTTGCATTTCTGTTTTTCCCCCTTATTGTGAATGCTTAATTGACAAACTGCCCACGAATCAAAGATTAATTTCCTCTTTATAAGATTTATGCATCTCTATGTAGGTTAATACTTATAGTATTTCTTTTCTCAGTTTTATTGAGTTTAATTTAATATCTACACATCCATGTGCAGAATGATATCACTGGTTTAGTTTCTCAATTGAAAGTAGTGCAGAAAAATAACGCAGAACTAGACGAAGAATATAGAGCACTGGCCTCAAAGGTATTACTTCTTTGCTCTCAAATTACCAGATTTATCAACTCTCGTTTTTGACCTGGAATACTTTAGATGCTGCTTTTCTGTAAAGTACTAATGAATATCTTCTGTTCATGAAAATTTTGTTATTCAGCCAGACAAAACAAGTCGAGAACAACATGCTGCAAAAGCGTCTTCATGATCTGGTAAATGCAGCTTCCAAATGATATATATTTACACATTTTTGTCAGAGAAAAAGGATGTTGTATGTGTAGTTATAATTTCTAGGATGGAGACCAGTCATGTAAATGGCCCACATAGAATGGGTTCTTTCTGGAAAAAAATTTATACCATCAGTTATTGGAAAGTCATCAATTCTCTTAATGTTGTTAAAGAATTTATATTATGTAATTGAAATCGATAATGTCCCTTTCTTTTATAAGGTAAATGTTTTATTCAAATAAACCTCCACCACTAAGATTCAAGTTCTGTGCCAAGTGAACTAAGTCCAGTATTTAAGTGGAGAATGGTAGAGAGGTGGGCTCATCATCCCCGAGTTTTTAAGGCTACGGTTGGCTCCAGACTTATTTTTCGCCCATTAAAAAAAAGTTCCAGCAACATCACAATGGTTGCTGGAATAACATTTGCTCCCAAAGATACTGAAAATGAGATGCCAAAGGTAACCAGCTACCTCACAATGCAGGAATGCCTACTATTCTCAATTCCCTTCCCACAGTGGAAGCATCTTCTGCATGAGACCTCTTTTCTGTCTGTGGAAAGCATCCACCATGAGCCAATATGCAGCTGAAACATGCCACTTTATATTAGGAATTTTGGCTCCTCAAATGATCTTCCAAGGCCATGAAGGAAAATCTTCTGCTGCTACCAAAACTTTATAGCAGGATTGTATGCAGAAAACACATTTCTTCCTGTCCATACCAAAGAACCCTGATTTTTAGCATCTAGTGATATCAAACTTAATTCTTGCAGAAAGGTAGTCATCCTTCAACTTCCCAATTGAAACAACTCCTTCTAAAGCTCAAACACCACTCATTACCACATCTCTGTTGCGCCACAGCAACAGCTCGATCATGTCCCTTTAATGATTGTAACATTTAACAATCAGCAAGTATTGGGAGTGTATATAAGGACTTTGACAAAGTTTATTTTTAAAAAAGAATATAAGGACTATGATACAGAATGACTTAGGCACATGGGCGACTCAATAAGTTTGGTGGCCTAAAGCCAATCTTTAAATGAGGCCTTAAACTTTTGAAAATTGTAGTTTTAAAAGTTTAAGCATAAAAGGTTTTGTGAGTCCATAGCATTTGTATGGGCTATAAAAGCTTCTCGTTAAGGGTGAAATGTGTAAAACGGAAAGTTTAAAGTTAAATTAGTTTTAAATATAAAAATATGCCATTTTATAAAACGATCTAATACAAAAATTGTGTCACATAAATATAAATTGAAATGATTGAAGTACCTTTTTTACTTAAAATACTCAATATCTATTGTGGAAACAACCTCTTGCAGAAATGTGAGGTAAGACTGCGTACAATAGACCCTTGTGGTCCGGCCCTTCCCCGGACCCCGCGCATAGCGGGAGCTTAGTGCACCGGGCTGCCCTTTTTTTTATTCAATATCTATTGTGGGTAAAATTTGCCCCCCCCCCCCCCCCCCCCCCATAAGGGTGAGGCGTAGAGCAACTGCTTTAGTTGCTTCACCCATCAGCCGGCCCTGCTTAGGCAGTGGACATTGTTCCTATTAGTTAAAGACATTGAAAGATGAAACAAATATCATTACCTTATCAATATGGTCTTTATCTGCTCATATTCTAGCACTATTGTGTTCATTCGTGGATGAGGTCATGATGTTGCAAATTTACTTTAAATTTAAGATCTTAGTACAGCAATAGTAATTTGTTGCTCTTTCACTATATAATATGTTACTCTGCACACTTGGACCTTTTCCTTAGATGATTAACCATTCTGAAATTTGTCTTATCTTTCGCTGAAAGGAGGAAAAATAAGGAATTTATGTAAGATGTTGAGACCTCTTTTCAGTAGATAGGCGGCTTCACTTTCTTTTCTTTGAAAGTGCAGGAGCAAAACACTGTACCTTCATTAAGAAAAGCACTCAAGGATGTTGCCATGGAAAAGGATGCAGCAGTTGTTGCACGAGTACATATCATTTCTACTACCATTCTATAGTTTTCTTTAACCTTATATTTGCTTTATCTTCCTTTTTCATATGAACCCTGTTATTCAAATATAGGAGGATCTTTCAGCTCTGCTTCGTACAATTAAGAAACGTTTGAAGGAAGTAGAAGAGGAGCAGTATCGGATATGCAAATATTTCATGCATTAAAATGAGTTGAAGTGGAATAGTCTACCTTATTACGTAGTGAATCCTTTTGGGACTAGGCTGAGGAGGATGCGGCAGCTCTAAGAGCAGAACTTAACTCATTACAGCAGCAAGCAATGACCGGTCCTGTTAGTGGTTTAACTTCAATGAGTTTCCCACCAGATCATATGCATGCTATGGAGAAGGAGCTAGCAGATCTAAAATCTCAATTAGAGGTTACATTGTTTGCTTATGTTGTCATGATTACCTCTTTAAGCTTTATTTATTTGCTATACCATTTTTAAAATTACAGAAAGTTACCCTGTTGAGGCAACAAGAAAGACAGCAGTTAGTGGAGGAGAAAGCGCATATTTCTGCACTAAGTTCTCAAAAGCAGGATTTGGAAGAGAAGCTTGCTGTTATGTCCAAAAAGGTCTCAGGTATTTATCGTTCAATATTGTTTGATTGAAATGCTTAGCTCTTAGAAATTAGTATAAATGTAAATATAAGCATTACAGTTTGTTGTCATTTTTTGCTGAACCATGACATGTCCTGAGTAAAGGTTTGAGGAAATTTCGGATCTTTATTTATGCCTTGACTGCTTGCTTACTTCTGTCATTTTCTAAATTAACAATGATTTAGGAATTTATTTAAAGCTGGAAGTTCACGGGAATACTGAAACTATGTTGTCCACATTTAAATGCTCCGAAATTAAAAGGCCTCCATTAGATTCTTAATAGATAATGAAATGACAAAAGAATCACTCAGTAAATAAGGGAAAATGACAATAACCTAAAACTCAATAAATTGGAGAACCACTTTGATCATGTTTTATATTGGTTGCCAACATGAAATTCCCTGGCAATTCGAGTTACCCGTGCCACAAATGTTACCACAAGTAATATAACCCTTTTTTGATTTATAGTCGATGGATGTTTGGGCCTAGAGAGAGAATGTCCTCTCTAGAACTTTACTCCTAAAATAGGACACTTGTTTTACAGTTACCAGTTTTAAAAAAACACTTGTGCACTTTGATTCTTCCGCAACCTCTGTGCGTTGCATCACAACTTGAATGAAAGTAATGGATTGGATTACTAATAACATACGCTTGCTGTATACAACATACCCAATGTAATTTCACAAGTGGGTATGTGTTGGGTAGTGTGTACGCAGACCTTACTCTTACCTTGAAAGGTAGAGCGGTTGTTTTCGATAGACCCTTGACTCAAGAAAAAGCATTTAAATGCAGTTCGAAAAAAGAAAATAATGAGAGTGGAGAAGTCATGTCAAAATACTAAAGAAAGCATGTCAAAACATTCTTAAAAAGAACAATAACCAAAATAAGACGATAATCGAGATACTAGAACAATAAATAGTAATATAAATCGAATAACAAGAAACTACTAGAGTAATACTACAACTACTAGTATGGATGGATAAATGAGACACCACTCATCTACCTACTAACCTTTTACCCTAATTTGTGTCCTCCATAATCTCCCATGTAAAGTCATATCCTCGATAAGCTGTAGCTGCGCCATGTCCTGTCTAATCACCTCTCCCTAATACTTCTTCGGCCTACCTCTTCCTTTACTGCGATTGATTGGGAAATAGTGCTAATCTAACTGTCAGGACATCTGTGCATCTTATCTTTGCATGACCAAATTATCTGAGTCTTGCTTCCCGCATCTTGTCCTCCATCGAGGCCACTACCACCTTTTTTTATTAGGTCAAATTCGAGGCCACTCCCACTTTGTCCCGAATATCATCATTTCTAATATTATCGCTCCTAGTATGACCACACATCCATTTCAGTATCCTCATTTTCATAACTTTCATCTTTTGAACGTGAGAATTCTTGAATGGTCAACGCTCTGCTCCATACAACACTGTTGGTCTTATCACCATTCTGTAGAACTTGTCATTAGGTTTTGGTGGGACCTTCTTATGACACAAGACTCCGGATGCGAGCCTTCATTTCATCCACGCTGCACCAATACGATGTGTGATATCCTTGTCAATCCCCCATTACCTTGGACAATAGATCCAAGATACTTGAAACTTTCTTTTTTTGGATGGCCTGGGTATTAAGTCTCACTTCCACTCCAGCCTCATGCATCACGTCTCTGAACTTGCACTCCAAGTATTTTGTCTTGGTCCTGCTCAACCTGAACCCTTTAGACTCCAGGTTTATCTCCAAACCTCCAGCTTAGAATTAACTTCGTCATGAGTCTCATCAATCAGAACTATGTCATCTACAAATTACGTGCATTGACACCTCAACTTGGATTTGCCGCGTCAATACATCCATCACTAAGGTAAATAAAAATGGGATAAGAGCTGATCCCTGGTGCAACCGCATCACGACCGGAGAGCGCTCCGAGTCTCATCCCAATGTCCTTATTTGGGTCTTGGCTCCATCGTACGACACTGCGACCTCTTAACACTACTATTGTGCAAAGTGAAAAACTAAGTCAAAAATGGAAAAGGAAGATCAATTGTACCTATACAAGGTCTTTTGAAACTTCAATAGTGTGGGAGCTGGTTGAAGTAGTGCAGGGAAGAAGAGGGCTTCCTTGAACCAATCTTAAGATTGTCCAGGATGAAGGATGGAGGGTAGTCAAACATTGGAAAATATGATCTAAAAGGTTATTGAGAAAGGGAGTAAGTCTTAGACAGTAAAGACAGAAGGATAGCAATGTGATGATATCAAGATTGGGCACAATGTGGAAGGTGCAAAATATAAAATAATTATGCAAGAAAGACAAAATCAAAGTTGAATGTCGTGAACAAATGTAAAGTTGGTAGGTCTGAAAATCTAAGATCGGAGATTCCAAGTAGAGGTGAAACTGAGTGATGGATGTGCAACATGGAGAGTACCGATTGGTGTAAGGTGAAAGATAACAAAAGTGTATATTTCATCGTGTAGTTTTCATCCGGAACGGAGACGGAAAGGATTAAATATGGGTGAGTCAACGTAGCAGGATTTGAAGCTACATATAGCGGTTGTCACCTGTGGCTATGTTGAATGGTGAAAACTAAGGCCAGAGCGTATTGGATAAAATTGCTGGGTTATCTATACATTGATGGTTAGAAATTTTTTCCATTCCATTAGAGAGGTCACGATTGAGCTCGGTGTGACAATGAAGCATTAACTCGCCCCTAGGGGTTATCTCAATTGACAAAAGTTGAAGAAATTGTGTCCTAAGTCACAAGTTCGAGCTTGTGCCAAGTATGTTAGTGGAGGAAGGATAGAGGGGAAGCCCATCATTAATGAGTTTTGAAGGCCACGATTGGCCTGAAGGGTGGGTTCCACGGATTTCTCGGTAATAAAAAGCATGAACTCCATTTTCAGTTCACTTTGGATTTGCAGACACCAAATTAATGCAAAATCTAGAACATTTCATAGAGATTAAATACCTTAAACAAGCAATTAAGAAACACCTACTCAAGTGGATATAATTCCCTTGAAAACACTCTTGCAAGTCTTCAAACAACAATTAGAAACTCTCTGATCCTCACATAAGTCATCATTCATCAAAGGTTAGCCAAAATTAGCCATTCTAGGAAAGTAGTTATTTATACTAGGTTTAAATCTTACATAATAAAGTAAAAAGTCGTAAGTAGCCCTAAAATGAAAATAAGTCATAATTAACAACACTGAAGCTAGTATGATCAGGTACTCTTTGCGATTGCGATAAGTGGTCCACGATCACGATCTTTAACTAGGCCGGGAGGCTTGACATACGTGGTCATGATCCACTCTCGTAGATGGCTAGCAAGTGGGCTTCCTCTGTGATAGTGATGGCATGTCCGTGATTGCGCCCTTCAATGATCTGGTGCCTTCCCCAAATCGCGAGGTATATTCCGTGATAGCGATGCTCTTGCATAGATCCTGTAGTTGTGCCTTCAAGGCCTCCATGCTTGAATCTCGGTTTTCCATGGTCCAAGACAAGGTTTAAATCTTCGTAGACTTTTCCCAAACTTCTTTAAGGTCTCATAGACTTAGAAAGATCAGAAAAATGAACTAAATATATCATTCAAGTCTTGAAATTAGAAATGGTGACAACTTTGACCAGCCAAGGTCAAAACCCAATTAAAAATCTGATTTAGTTAAATAGGGTCCAAAATGTATTTTTTAGAACTTATTAATTTTAAATACAAAAACCCACATTCACCCACACCCCCCTACCCCACTATTTAAAAAATCATCAGTTCTTCATCGAACCCACAACTTCTCTTCCCTTCTTTCTCTCTTGTTTCTCCATTGTTCAATTTTTGCTGTCGTTGCTCGAAGAATGCATTTGTCTCGTCCTTCTCTCTCGTCGCTGCTTCTACAACTTCTCAGGTAATTATTTTGTTCTTTCTCTTTCACCATTATCCACCAATGGCTCAAAAAGTTAGGATTTTGAAATTAATCACGGAAAATGATGATATTGGTTAACGAAGAAGAACATGAGTTTCTCTTCAAAGTTGTTTATTTTATTGTTCCATGCTTGAGAGATCCTTATTTGGTGTATTTGTTTAATTTGTTGTGGTTGTGTGCTTGAAAAATAGCATATCTGGTTGTGAAATTTACGTTTTTCCTGTTGTTCTTGTTCTCCTTCTATGGTTAAGGAAAAAAGGGCTTGCACTTCTTTTGATTTTTTCCAACAGAGGAAGCTGTCGCATCAACTTCAGCACTTGTTTGGCAAAAGCAAACAATTGCTGAGGTTGCATGCTTAAAAACCCTTATTTGGTGTATTCTGTTTAACTTGTTATGGTTGTGTATTTGTAAATATCGACTGGTAGTGAAATAAATGTTTTTGTTGTTATTGTTCTTGTTGTCCTCGTATAGTTTAGGAAAAAGGGCCGTGTATTTGTTTTGATTATATCCAACAGCTGAGGAATCTGTTGAAGCTGTTGCAACAGATTCCTTAACTGCTGAGGTTGATGTTGAGGAAGTTGTTGCAACTATTTATTTTTTTCAACAGTCGAAGAAACTGCTGCAACAACTTCCTCAACTGCCGCAACAACTTCACATGTTGCAACAACTTCATTAATTGTTGCAACAACTTCCTCAGTTGATGGAAAAAATTCATTACTTGTATTTGTTTGATCAACTGCTGCTGTTTTTCCCCTGTTTACTTTGAATGATGCATCAAGTAGAGATAGTAAAAGACCTAAGGTGCAAACACCATTAGAGGAGTGCTGAACAAGCAAATGATATTTCTGAATCAACAAATGAATCTCCAAGTCATAGTTAGCATGATAAACAATCTTTAGATGGAGAGGAGGGCTCAGAGTCCAATGAAACCTCTCAATTAGAAGGGTTTGAAGATGGCCAATAAACAACATTATGAAAATGGGAGGAGGAAATGTAGATACACAGGAACAAAAATCTAGACAAGTTGGAGATAGAGATAAAAATGAAGAGGATGAAGAAGAAAATAGAGATGAAAGGTCGACCACTGCAGGTGAACTAAGACAAAAAATCAAAATGATGAGAATGTCAAGTGTTGTACTATTTAGTCTTCTAGTACTGGAATTGATCCTAACAGACCTTCCATCGATAATGTCGTCAAAAGTTTCAGTCTTGACAAGTACGGTGTGAGGATGCCGTTGGATGTACACAATGATTTGTCTGGTGATATTGTGGTAAAATCAGACATGAGAAAAAACTTGGATAAGTTTAGGGTGATACTTCAAGAGGAGAAATTGGAGAATTTCTTCAGGGCCAGTTGTTTTGGCCAGTATCTAGATTTGCCCGAGGAAACTAGTGCACGGTTTCAAGTGACCATGGTCTATGATCTTCTCAAACGTAGGATTCTTTGTAGCAAAAATGATAAGGTTTGGATAAACTTTTGTGGCATACCGGTTTGCTTTGGCATAAAGGAGTTTGCCGTAATTACCAGATTGAAATGTCATGCTCCTTCTCAGCCTCTTCCTATCGTTACAGTAAAGAAGATAGCCCGGACACCCAAGAAAGGAAAACGTAAGGTTGATAATGATTTGGTGGATGTTGTGTGAAATCTATATATGTCTCAAGAAAGCACAAGGAATCACTGTGCTTAGTTGGTTTGTGCATAGTGTTCTTTGGGCAAAAGACAAACAATAATGTACAACTTAGTTTGGTTAAACTCTCGGAGGACCTTGATGCATTCAACAACTAATTATGGGGTCGAGAAAGTTTAGGTTGACTGTTGAATATCTATTGAGAGAGTTGAAGCCAAATGTGAAGACGGTCAACCTATATGGCTTCTGTTGGGCTTTCATGGTAAACTTTCTTCAATGTTTTATCTTTTTATTTTTTTCATTTCTATCATTGTAGCTCTTTCCCACAACATCCACCAAATCTTTATCAACCTTACCTTTTTCTTTCTTGGGTGTCCGGGCTGTCTTCTATACTTCAACGACAGGAAGAGGTTGAGAAGGAGCATGACATCTCAATCCGGTAACTATGGCAAACTCCTTCATGCCAAAGCAAACCGTTATGCCACAAAAGTTTATTCAAACCTCATCCTTTTTGCTACAAAGAATCCTACGTTTGAGAAGACCATATGCCATGGTCATTTCAAGTCGTGCACTGGTTTCCTCGAGCAAATCTAGATACTGGCCAAACCAGCTGGCTCGGGAGAAATTCTCCAATTCTCTTGAATTATCACCCTAAGCTTATCTAACTTCTTTCCTATGCCGGAGTTTACCACAATATCACCGGTCAAATCATTGTGTACATCCAACGACATCCTCACGTCGTACTTGTCAAGACTGAAACTTTTGATGACATCATTGGTGGAAGGTCTGTTAGGATCAGTTCTAGTACTAGAAGACTCAATAGTACAAGACTCGACATTCTCATCATTTTGATTTTTTGTCTTAGTTCACGTGCGGTCATCGACCTTTCATCTCCATTTTCTTCATTTTTTCTCGAACTTTGCTAGATTTCTGTTCCTGTGTATTATCTACATCTCCTCCTTGGCCATCGTTAGATTGTTCATGGCCATCTACAGACCCTTCTGCTTGAGAGGTTTCCTTGGACTCTAAGCCCTCCTATCCGTCTGAAGATTGTTTATCATGCTGGCTATGACTTGGAGATTCATTTGTTGATTCATAAATAACATTTTCTTGTTCAGCAAGCTCCTCTAATGGTGTTTGCACCTTAGGTCTTTTACTATCTCTACTTGATGCCGCAGTTGATTTCTATCATTTTCTTTTGGTTGGAGCCATTTTATCTACACACATGAGATAAATAGAAAAAGTTTCAATTGATTTGTGCATCATTCAAAGTACACATGGAAAAAAACTGCAGCAGTTGATCTAACAAGTAATGGATTTTTTCTAATTGAGAAAGCTGTTGCAACAACTGATGAAACTGGTGTAACACACAACCACAACAAGTTAAATAAAATACACCAAATAAAATACACAACCTTAACAGCTGTTTCCTTTTGTCAAACAAGTGCTGAAGTTGTTGCAACAACTTCCTCACCGGTTGTAAAAAATCAAAAGAAGTGCAAGCCCCTTTTTTCTTAACCATAGAAGGAGAACAAGAACAACAGAAAAAAACGTAAATTTCACAACTAGATAGGCTCTTTTTCAAACACACAACCACAACAAGTTAAACAAATACACCAAATAAGGATTTCTCACGCATGGGACAACAAAATAAACAACTTTGAAGAGAAATCCATGTTCTTCTTCTTTAACCAAAATCATCAATTTCCGGTGATTGGTTTCAAAATCCTAACTTTTTGAGCCATTGCTGGATAATGGTGAAAGAGAAAGAACAAATAATTACATGAGAAGTTGTAGAAGCAGTGACGAGAGAGAAGGACAAGACAAATGCATTCTTTGAGCAGCAACAACAAAAATCGTGCAAGGAGTTGTGAGTTCGATGAAGAACTAATGAGAGGAGACAGTTCAATTTGATTTTTGAAATAGTGGGGTTGGGTTAAATGTGTTTTTTTTTGTATTTTACAAAAAATTAACAAGTCTTAAAAATTACATTTCGGACCTCATTAACTTAATCATATTTTAAATTGGGTTTTGACCTTGACCGGTCAAAGTTGTCACCATTTCTATTTTCAAGACTTGAATGATACCTTTAGTTCATTTTTTCTCCTAATAATCTGAGGTGGAGATTTCATTCAGTGTATTCCTATTTAGCTCTTGCTACTACATTCCAAGCAAACCAGATATTGATAATACAATATGGCATTGAGAAACAATATGGAAGACAAGCATTTTCAAGGGCCAATGTTTTGGTTGGAAAGCTTGAGAACAACCTGCACAAGAGAGGATCCAAGTTATGCAATTAGTTCTATCTATGTAAAGCCCACACTGAATCTAATCCTTTACAAACATATGCTTTCACCTCCCTTTGCTTGAGATATTTGGGTCATGCTTGTGAATGTAGGTATGCCTTCATCTGTAGTTTGCTATAAAGAATTGGAGTGGCAAGAGAGTGGCGAAGCGGATAGATTACATAAGGAACATTGTCTTTTATGTATTTTGGGTGTCTATGTAAAGAAAGATATTACAATTTTTTTGAACAGTTACATGGCTTTACCTCGTGTAAAATTTAGGATTTTGCAGCTTTTGTACTGTTATTGTAATCCGAGTATGAGATCATGATATAAATACATTTGTGGAAATGTATCTTTTACATAAGGGATTTTGATTTTTTGTTATTGTACATAAACATCTTCTTGATGCAACACCAACAACATACCCAATGAAATCCCACAATGTGGGGTCTGGGGAGGGTAGAGTGTATGCAGATCTTACCTCTACCTTGATAGGTAGAGCGACTGTTTTCGAAAGAACAAAGCATAAGCACAAGCAAAGCAAGAGAAACGGTCAGACCTGGACACGAAATTTAAAGTAGTATGAAAATGATGGTAACAAAAGCGAATAATTCATGGTAGCACGTTATGAAAAAAGGAAGCAGTAGCTAACACAGGTAAATAAGATAAATAAAGTACACTAAAGAACTCAGAGCAACAGAAATCAAGCGACATGGGACTATAAAGCAATACTGCGCCTACAAACATTTATAAAATGCAATCAATGAAATACTTCAAAAACTCTATAAAAAAGTGAAAAATTAAAGAGAAGTAGAACTAAACAAAACCATTTATATTGCTCACGGTGAACAAATCTAGTCATAGTAGGAAAAATGGACTCCTCAATTATAGTTTCATTTGTTAGTTATTTTCTTTTTTCTTTTCTTAATTTTGGTTGAAGTAATGGCCTATAAATTGGATGAAAATTATGGGATTTGTTAAGAGTCCACATCGGGTATGAGATGGAACATGGACTCCTTATATGGACTTGAATAATCTCCTTCTCATGAGCTAGCTTTTGAGGTTGTGTTAAGCCCAAAATCCATTCTTTACAGGATCAATATTTCAGAAAACATCCGTAACTTGCAAAATATGTTTACCTGGACTTCACAAGCATTAAAGTATGAAAGCTTGAATTTATTAATAATTAATGTATTTTGCTTGGGGCAAGTGTCAATCAATCAACTACATCTCAATTTTAAAATAGTTGTGGTCGGTTTAATCTATTGTAATCCATTCCGTTAGTATTAAATTAACTCCTCTCTCTCCTCTCTCCAAAATGGTAACAACACCCCCAACCCCCACCTTCTCCGACGGTAATCTCATCTTGGTGCGCCACTTCGGCCGGTGACCGGTGACCAGGGTCCCGTTCGCTGACGGATATCAGTGCGTCCCGACCATGTACTCTTTTCCCTAACCGCCGGCGAAGTTAGAACGATTTCCGGCCAGTCATCCCTCCTCTCTTCTCTTTTCTCCTCAACCGAAACCCCTCCCCAGTGGGTTTTCGGTCAGATCTGCACAGGTACTCGATTTTTTCAACATGCTCTACGGCAAACAGTGAGTTTTCGACGGTGAACATATTATATTCACCTGGAGTTGGTTCCTCCGGGCGCCTATATTCAATCATTTCCCTTTATTATTGTAGTTGAATATTGCTTGTCTGCTTTATTAGATCTTGATGTTGCATTTCTTGCCTTAATTGTCTTGCCTTTAGACATATCTCCCTTATTGTCGTAGTCCGGCTTGCTGCTGGATTCTTGATTGTGTTGTATTGGTTTGCTTGTCTTAGGTATCTTTGACTAGTTTTTGTTTGCTTTAGTGGCGTTAGTAAATGATGGTAGACTAGGGTCACGTTCTCGATCGGGGACGGGGGCGAGGGTTAGGGGTAAGGGGGGGTAAGGGAGATGCTAGACTGAGAATAGGGTCTTGAAACATTTGGACTTTGACGGGGAAGTCCATAGAGCTAGTTAAGATTCTTAAGAAGAAGAGGATTAATATAGCCTGTGTCCAGGAGACCAAATGGGTAGGATCTAATGCTAAGGATGTGGACGGGTATAAGTTATGGTTCTCGGGTAGGTTGAGGTATAGGAATGGGGTATACATTTTGGTAGCCAGCGAGCTAAGAGATCAGGTGTTAAAGGTTAGGAGGGTCAATGGCAGGATGATGACGATTAAGTTGGTAGTTGAAGGGTTTACTATGAACATTGTTAGTGCTTACGCGCCGCTTGGACGAGGTGGTGTGAGGTATACCACCCACAGAGAAGTTATTTGTTGGAGGGGATTTCAATGGACATATCGGGTCACTTCTGGGGGTTTATGACGACGTGCATGGAGGCTTTGGCCTCGGGGATTGGAACACGGGAGACGTCTTACTTCTGGAGTTTGCTAAAGCTTGTGGGATGGTGATAGAAAATTTGAGATTCCTAAAAAATAAGCACATGGTAACTTTTCGTAGTTCGGTGGCTAAGATTCATATAGACTTTTTGCTCCTTAGGAAGGCTGACAACGGTGTTTGTAAAGACTGTAAGCTTTTAGTGATGGATTTGGAGATCAAGATGGAGAAGAAGAGGAGCGTTGTGGATGACAGACTAAGAATCAAATGGTATAGTTTGACCATGGCTAGTGCAAAAAAGATGGGGGAGAGGTTGATGGCCAGGGGGCTTGGGGGAGTAGTGGAGATGAGACCGGTATGTGAGACAAGACGGCCAGTTGCATTCGGGAAGTAGCCAGCCTCGCGGGGTAGCCGTGGTGGGCATCGAGGGAACTGGTGGTGGAATGGTTAAGTTCAAGAGAAGGTGGAAACAAAGAAAGTGGCGTATGCGAAATTGGTAGAAAGCAAGGATGAGGTGGAGAAGTGGACGAATAGAGAATTATATAAGATGGCGAGGAAGGAGGCAAATCTAGCGGTTATGGCGGCGAAAACGACGGCTTTTGAATGCATGTATGTGGAATTAGAGGAAAAAGGCGGGGATAAGAAGTTGTACATACTAGTTAAGGTGAGGGAGAGGAGGACCCGTGACTTGGATCACGTGAGGTGCATCAAGGACGAGGACGGTAAAGTACTGGTGGAGGACACGTGTATTAAATGGAGGTGGCAATCTTACATTCATAAACTCTTGAACGAAGGAGATAGAGACATTGTGTTGGGAGATCTGGAGCAATCCGGAAGGTAGCGGGATTTTGGATATTGTAGGAGTATTAAGATTGAAGAAGTTAAGGGTGCTGTTCGCAGGATGCGCATGGGACGAGCGACCGGGCCTGATTAGATCCCGGTTGAATTTTGGAAAGCGCAGACATGACAGGTTTGGAGTGGCTGACAGAGTTGTTTAATGCCATTTTTAAGACGACAAGAATGCCCGAAGAATGGAGGTGGAGTACAATGACTCCTTTGTACAAGAACAAATGTGACATCCAGAGTTGCAACAACTATAGGGGTATCGAGCTGCTAAGCCACACTATGAAAGTTTGGAAAAGGGTCATGGAGATGAGGGTGAGAAAAGGCGTGTCTATTTTCGAGAACCAGTTTGGATTCATGTCGGGGCATTCGACTACAGAAACCATCTATCTTATTAGGAGGTTGGTGGAGCAGTATAGGGAGAGAAAGAAAGACTTACATATAGTTTTCATCGACCTTGAGAAGGAATACGACAATCCTTAGGGAGGTTCTATGGAGATGTTTAGAAGTTAGTGGTGTACCTGTGGCGTACCCTAAGGCGATCAAGGATATGTATGATGGAGCCAAGACCAGAGTACGGACAGTAGGAGGAGACTCGGATCACTTTCCAGTGATGATGAGGCTGCAGCAGGGATCAACTCTTAGCCCATTCTTATTTGCCTTGGTGATGGATGGACTGACGCGATAAATTCAAGGGGTGGTGCCATGGTGTATGTTATTCGCAGATGATATAGTCCTGATTGATGAGACTCACAGCGGAGTGAACGCTAAGCTGGAGGTTTGGAGATAGACTCTGGAGTCTAAAGGGTTCAGGCTGAGTAGGACCAAGACAGAATACTTAGAGTGCAAGTTCAGTAACGGGAGCAACCTTGAGATAGGTGTGGAGGTGAGGCTTGGTACTCAGATCATTCCAAAGAAAGGAAGCTTCAAGTATCTCGGGTCTATTATCCAAGAGAACAGAGAGATTGATGACGATGTCACACATCGTATTGGTGCAGAGTAGATGAAATAGAGGTTTGCATCTGGAGTCTTGTGTGATCAAAAGGTGCTACAAAAACTTAAAGGCAAGTTCTATAGGGTGATGGTTAGACAAACTATGTTGTATGAAGCGGAATGTTGGCCAGTCAAGACTTCGCACATCCAAAAGTTGAAAGTCGCGGAGATGAGGATGCTGAGATAGATGTGTGGGTATACGAGGAGGGATAAGATTAGGAATGATGATATCCGGAATAGAGTGGGAGTGGCCTCGGTGGAGGATAAGATGTAGGAAGCGATGTTGAGATGGTTCGGACATGTGCAGAGGAGAGACCCAAACACTTCCAATGCGGAGGTGTGAGAGGTTGGTTATGGACGGGTTCAGGAGGGGTTGAGGTAGGCGGGGAGAGGTGATTAGACGGGATATGATGCAGGTGCAACTTATTGAGGACATGACCTTAGATAGGGGGTTGTGGAGGACACAGATTAGGATAGAAGGGTAGTAGGTAGTTGATGGTAGTCCTACTTACTCTTACATACGGGTAGTTGTAGTGTTATTATGGTAGCCCTGCTTAGCCTATCATACTAGTAGGCGCAATATTGTTTTATAGCCCTCTGTCCTTCGATTTCTGCTGCTGTATGTTCGTTGGTGTACTTTATCTTATTTACCTGCGTTAGTTACTGTTTTTTTTTCCAGAATGCGCTATCATGACTTATTCGCTTTTGATATCAGCATTTTCATACTGCTTTAAATTTCTTGTCCGGGTCTGACCGTTTCTCTTTCTTTGCTTGTGCCTATGCTTTGTCTTGAGCCGAGGGTCTTTCGGAAACAACCTCTCTACTTACCAAGGTAGAGGTAAGGTCTGCGTACACTCTACCCTCTCCCCAAACCCCACGTTGTGGGACTTCACTGGGTATGTTGTTGTTAGTATTAAATTAACTCATCAATGTTTGATAATATTTCTGCTGACCCAAACCAACTGTAATGTTCCTCGGTTATCCAAAGCTGGAATAGACTATGCTTTGCAAATATATAGGCTGAGTAATCAGATAATAGTCGGGGTAAGTTTATGTTCCTGAAAATATCGAATTGTTGGTATATAAATATTTCCTTTCTGGCCGGGAAATAAAGGAAATGTCAATTGGATGCTTATCCCAACAAAGAAAAGGAAAGCAATGGCTTATTTATAAATTCAAGAGATTTATCCCAAGATTTAAGGAAAAGAAAAGACTTCGGAGGAAAAGGTAAAATAGTAGTTATAAGCTCAAAATCGAGGGTACTCCACAATGTCAGGAGAGCCTATGTGGATTGATGGCGCCATTATCGAATAACTTCATGTCAATCAATATTAATAGAAAGTAATGTAGATCATATCGAAGCAAGCGAATAAGAGTGCAAACAAATTGAAATTATTACAGTCGCCACAAAATTTAGGAAGTGAAAAAGAAACAAGAATCACCCAACATAACTAACTACAAATCATTTGCATTACATGAACTTTTTTGTTTGTAATATCTATCATTCAACGACCAGTTGGCTTTCTTGTGATATCTGTTGATCTTTTCTATATTTCTACTCTGTTTATTACAGATGAAGTCACCCGAAAGGCATCCCAGAAGACATTCTCGGGGGTAATCAATGTGTCTGCAATTGATAAAATCTTTTTCAGCATGTTAAAATTTGAGTTGGGCAATGTTCTGTAGAAAAAGAAAATGATCATCCAATAAGATAAATTATTAAAATTTTAACCAAAGCTAAATTTTCTCATTAATCCTCTTCATCTTTTTGGTCCCTTCCAAAGAAGGTTTTTGTAGTTTGAAAAAAAAATTGTGGCTAATGTATTATAGAGTTTTGGTAGAACGATTTTCTTTGAGTTTAAGGTCTTATTTCACAACCCTTCCAGGAAGACAAGGTGAGGCTTGAAAAACAATTACATGATATGGCAGTGGCCATTGAAAGATTGGAAAGTAGTCGGCAGAAACTTCTAATGGAGGTAAAACCTCTATATATTTTTTTCCATTTTGCAATGTGGAATTCGAAATCATTCCATTATGTACTTGTTTCAGATTGATTCACAATCCTCTGAGATAGAGAGGCTATTCGAGGAAAATTCTAATCTTTCGTCCGCTCATCAAGAAGCTCTAGGTGTGGCGGTGCAGTGGGAGAATCAGGTATTTTTTAAGTTCTTGAAGTTATATGAATGAGCAGATGGTATGATGCCTATTCACATTGCTCCGTAGATTCTTTGAAATATTCTTATATGTAGTTTCTTTCATGTCCTGTTACAATAGTAGTAACTCAACAACAACATACCCAGTGAAATCCCACCAATGTGGGGTCTGGGGAGGGTAGAGTGTACGCTGACCTTACCTCTACCTTGGTAGGTAGAGCGGAGGTTTCCGAGAGACCCTCGGCTCAAGACAAAGCATAAACACAAGCAAAACACCAGAAAAAACAAAGCAAGAGGAACGGTCATACCTGATAAAAAATGTAAAGCAGTATGAAAATGCTGATATCAAAAGAGAATAAGTCATGATAGCGCATTCTGAAAAAGTAAACAGTAACTAACGCAGGTAAAATAAGATAAACAAAGTACACTAAATGGCACATAGCAGCAGAAATCAAAATACAGGGGACTATAAAGCAATACTGTGCCTATTCTTATGATAGGCTAAGCGGGCCTATAATAATAACACTACAACTACCCGTTTGCAAGCGTAAGTAGGACTACGCTCGACTACCTACTATCCTTCTACCCTAATCTGTGTCCTCCACAACCCCCTATTTAAGGTCATGTCCTCAGTAAGTTGCCCCTGCACCATATCCCGTCTAATCACCTCTCCCCAATACTTTTTCGACCTATCTCTACCCCTCATGAACCCGTCCATAACCAACCCCTCACACCTCCGCACTAGGACATTTGTGTCTCTCCTCTGCACATGCCCAAACCATCTCAACCTCGCTTCCTGCATCTTATCCTCCACCAAGGCCACTCTCACTCTGTCCCGGATATCATCATTTCTAATCCTATCCCTCATTGTATGCCCACACATCCATCTCAACATCCTCATCTCCGCAACTTTCATCTTCTGGATGTGCGAAGTCTTGACTGGCCAACACTCCGTCCCATACAACATAACCGGTCTACCACCATCTATAGAAGTTGTCTTTAAGTTTTGGCGGCACCTTTTTGTCACATAAAACTCCAGATGCGAGCCTCCATTTCATCCACCCTGCTCCAATACGATGTGTGACATCATCATCGATCTCTCCATCCCCTTTGATAATAGACCCGAGGTACTTGGAGCTTCCTTTCTTGGAATGACCTGAGTACTAAGCCTCACCTCCACGCATGTCTCAAGGTTGCTCCCGTTACCGAACTTGCACTCTAAGTATTCTGTTTTGGTTCTACTCAGCGTGAAACCCTTTAGACTTCAGAGTCTGTCTCCAAACCTCCAGCTTAGCGTTCACTCCACTGCGAGTCTCATCAATCAGGACTATGTCGTCTGCGAATAGCATACACCATGGAACCTCCCTTGGATTTGTCGTGTCAGTCCATCCATCATGGTCTGTATCTAATTACTGACAAGTCTGTTATACTTTTTCTTAACGTAATCTTTGATTGTAATTAATAGTTGATGGATTGGAGGAAGGTTTATGACTGTCGTTTCTCTCATAAGGTTGGAACCAAAAAGTATGGATAATTGCATAAGAAGTTACCTGGGAAGAACTAGGAAATCAATCCCGCAATTTGTTAACCCTCAAAATCAAATAGTCTTGGTGTATGTGTCTAAACATCTGTGGATTGAAATCAAAGTTTGAAGCGCTAATAGTACCACAGAACAAAAAAGATGTCTAACCTTTCTTTAAGTCAGAAATCAGTATAATAAAAACATCATCTTCTTGAGGAAGATTTTGGGTTAGCTGGCTTCTGCTACTGCAAATTCTTAAAGTACTCAATAGATTTCTCAGTTTGGCTACACGTGACTATTTCCCCTACTCCTTAAGCATAAGCTATGTTCTAGCAAAACTCTTATACACAACGGTGGTCTCATTTACTTCTGCTCTTAGATGCAATCAGTTGGTTGAATATGCTTCTTTCTTTGGCATATGAGATAATTTTCTTAAAAAAATTTGTTGTAATTTATTACATCCTCAACTTAGTTCCAATTTTGCGAATGTGTTTCTTCGGGTCAAAGGCATTATTTTTGAAGTACTCCCACGCAGGTCAAAGATTGTCTCAAGCAAAATGAGGAGCTTCGTGCCGTGTTAGATAAGTTGAGGACAGACCAAGCTGCAAACAACAACCTAATCAAGCAAGGCGTCTCGGGATCTATCAAAGGCAGCAAAAATGAATTTGAAGGCACAGAATATGCTAAAATCCTCTCCATCAAGGTTATTCATCAAGCTTTTATTCGTTGTTCATAGAATATGTTACTACGTGCTATTTGAATTTGAATCTGGTTTCACTGCATCTTGAAATGCAATAGGAGAATTGTCACCCTGTGCCTTTTACGTTCATTTAGGTCTAATAGCATACAGGTAGATGCATTAGAACTGTAATAAAAGAGCTACTCTATTTCATTCATGCATGTATGCTGCAACTTCTGAACAGTGGGTTATGCCACAAATTTTCTTCTCAAAATACATATTGATAGTTAGATTGAATTCCTTGTCATTGTGATATTGGTGCAGTATAAGATAATATTATATAATGTTCTTCCAATTGATTGTTCATTTAGGGTCAGCTAGTTGAAGAGCAGAGCAAAACAGAAGCCTTGTCTGCTGAAATCTTGCAGCTCAATGCAAGGCTCCAGCAGGCCACGCAAGCATACAATGGTCTCACTCGCATGTATGGATCTAATCTTGCTTACTCTTAAAACTTGTTGACATATTCTGGAATCCATCTTCATAAGCATTGCTGATATCCTGTTTGTTATTAACTACCATTCAAATATTTTCCAGCTATAAACCTGTTCTATGGAACATCGAGAACAGTCTCGTGAAGTTGAAACAAGATAGCACTGTGAGAGTCCAGTGAAGGTGTAAGATTGTAAGTGGTCCTGTGAAGTTGAGGCGACAATTACATGGTGAATGAGCAATGAAGGAACAGTATATATATAAATTATTCTATGAATCTATTTGACACTAGTTGAGCAAAATATTCATTATTTTCCTTCATGTATTTTTTTTCTGGTGATGTGTATTTTTTTTTCTGGTGATGTGTTTTCTACCAATTAGTGATGTATACATGGACCTTTTTATTTTTCAAAAGGGGGAAAACGGGAAAAAAAGGAGAACTATTCATTACTTCTTCAGTGTTTCAGTTTCTGACAACCGTTTGCATACTGTTGGGAATAAATAACTAGCAGGTTAGAGTGCGTGTATTTCCTGAAGTTCTTTCCGTCCTTTGTTCTCTTTCTTGACTTTTGCTGAAGTTGTATACTACAGTTTTTGTTTTGTTTTTTATCTGTTCTGGTTGGAAAATATAAGGCCATAAGTTTATCTTCCTGTTAAATCCGAAACAAATCTATAAATAAACCATTGTAATGACAAAAAAAGTTTTTTTTCTAACATTTTGTTGCGGGAAACAAATGACGGCTAGGATTACATATTGAGATATACTCTCAGCATCTTCTAGAGGACATCCGAGTTGTGAAAATAAAAGAATACTTTCGCTTTGTGATAATTCTTACCGAGCGGTAATTTAAGTTGTGGTTGTTGCCGATTGACTCTATTGGTTGTAGACTTGCTTTCTAGTTATTTTACGTGATTTATATATGCATGAGAAATAGGTTTTATGTATAATTTTGATTTTTATTGAAATAAGTCATGTAGGTAAATGCATAATTTTTGCATGAGAAGTTAGGGCTTATGTATATCTCGTTAAGAATTTTTTGATGATATGTAGATCATACATCTTGGCTTATATTTTATGAGGTTGGATTTTTGAGATCTAGGGATTTATTATCACAAATGTTAACCCCAAAAATTCAGTAATCCATGTTTCATATAATATTTGTGCAAGTTTTGTTGTGCAATATGTTATTAACACGTTTTTGAGCAAAATTAATAATCAATTGTGATTATCATTGAAAATTAGGATAGGATTTTATAGAAAATTTGTTTGGGTGTTTGTTTGAAAAATCAGTCATTTTCGTATCATAAGGATCAATTTTGAACGATTTTCTTGAAATTAATGTTCCAAATAAGTCCTAAAGTAAGTCTTAGACTTTAATATGTGTTTTAGACAAATCAATTTGGCAGGAAAATACGTTTTTTCTCTGGAAATTGATGAACTCGCCCACAGAAAAAGAGTCACTATTTAAACAAATTTAGGCACTGTTTTTATGAGTTTTCGAACAACTGATACTTGAAATCAATCCTAAAACACGTTTGTGATAAAAAATTGTACTATGATGATTGGATCAAAATAAGCTAAATGTTAAGAAAAACTTATCTGGGTCACGAAAACCTGTTTTTCGAAGCTGGGTCACGTTTGATCCGTGATTTGGGGAAGAAGATTGAGCAACGAGTGGCTGCGAAACCCAGTCGCGGGTGGTGACGCGGGCGGCGTTCCTTGTGCTTCATTTTCGGTGAATTATTTTTTGTTTTGCTCGAAATTAAAATTTTTGATTTTCCTATATTTTAAAAATAATTTTTGGGATATTGAAAAATATTTGTTCTGTAATAATACTATTCTGAAAATATTAGTTTCACATTAATTATTGAGTAGTATTTTTTTCAAAATAAAATATATAAAAAATTATGTTATGATGCAGAATGCATGTTTGTTTGCCTCTCTGATTTTTGGTTTATGAAAAATAAAATCTATTTTCTAAGTAAAATTATGTTTAAATGTTGATTTTTTAATTTATTTTTCAATAGATACGAAATTTATATTTCAGATCAAATTAAATTATAATCCAGATTAAGATTTGACTTATCATTGATATGATATATTCTCGTATTTATACTACGTGCTTAATTGAGGAATAAAAGTGTTTGTTGGAATATTTTTATTTGGTGACTTGAGTTGAGTTGCTATGGTTAATTTACACTTAACCTCTATCTTTAGACGTTGTTAGGAATGTAGTAAAATTTCGACTAAAGTTATATTTGTGTGTGCAAAAATATTAAACATGCACATTTTTATGTAAAGTGTGGAACTTTATATTTTATAAATATGTTTAACTTTTGTGTTTCACAATATCATGTCTACTACTTTCAAAATGTTGTTGCAGGCCTTATCAAAAGTGACAAGCTCAACAGAAACAATTATAAGCCTTTAAAATATTGAATTGTAATACAATTTTTAACACCATAAATAATGTCATAAATAAGAATAATATGGGCAACACAACCCAACATATGCAAAACCTTGAAGACTATGACACTTGAATAATAAGAATCTCCTAGCTCACATTACGTCACTAAGCAGTGATAATATCACAACAAAAATTCTAGACTCACATGATTGCCAAAGATCCGTGGAATGCTCTTGAAGCTAAGTAAGGTAGTACTAAAGTTATCAAATTAGGGTCCTAAGTCGACTAATGAGCAACAAGTTTAAGCAATCGTATGTTTCGTGCCTCAAAGTTAAGAGCATATAAAAAAATTATCTGACTCATAATGAGTTTAATAATATGTTTTGTGCTGTGAGATAACATCTAGAGTTAGAAGAGGAGCGACAAGAGGCTGTCAAAGAAGGTAAAAAAGTGCACAAAACTACAACTTATAGCTTAATGAATGATTTTAAATGTAAAAACAGAGAAAACTAGAAAATTAAGGTTCAGGCATACAAAAATCCTAAAATGATAACCAATACACGATAAAAAGTGTGGAAGAAAAAAATTATGACTAAAGTGAAGTTCTTCAATTGTGATAAGAAAAATCACTAAGCAAGTGATCACCCTAAGTCTAAAAAAGCACCGCACAATGAGTCTAAAAAGGTACTTCGTGTTCTTCATGCTAGAAATATATGTGTTGCAATCTTTATTTTTCTTTCTGAGGCTAATTGATCGGCGTCTAGAAGTACATGCTTTTAGATACAATCTGTCTCATAATTGGTGCTCTTTTTTGTGCTTAATTAAATTTCATTCACTTTATCCTTAATATTTGTGCTTTGTGTGTGTAGAATGTGATGTGATGAAAAGTGACCATTGATACGACGATAGAAAAATGACTTTGAAGTCTGATCGGAAGTCATTCATTAGTATTCGGATCAAGTCAAGGACCCAAGGGTCAAAGTACACATGAAAAGAAGTTGAAAAAATGAAGTGTCACAGAAAATGGCTTGGTGCCCCGTATGGGGTATCACATGTATACAAATTCCTGCAAAACCTACAGATTTTTGACTCATTAAATTTTTGGCTTGGTACGTTGTTGGTGTACTATGCTGTCCGGCTCATCATTTTATTTTTCTATCAATCCGGGTTAGTTTTGGACTAGACGAAGTATTTTGGTATAAGGTCAATTTCTCACACTGTAAATAGATCTTAAACACCTTTTTAAGTGAAGAATTAGACTTTGGACAGAAGATCATCACAAGAACAACTAGAGCATCGTGGAGCAGATATTCACGCAGTTTATCTTTTCCTTCTTTTATTTTTATAGTTGATTGGTTATGAATTGTGTTGTCATCATGAACATGAGTGACAAGTTTGTTATTATTCTAGAATTACGGTATTATTCATGAACGTTGTAATTTGAAGCTTTTGTTAGATTATTTTTTATTATCATTGATTTTGATTGATTTACTAATTTTATCATGTGCTTAAATATGTGATTTTTTAATTAATAATTGAATACTATCTACGAGTCTAAGCTGAGAGCTCGGCAGAGGAGGTCTAGATTGCATTATAGGATAGATTAGATCAAGTTCTTAACATAACAGTTCGTGTGGCATGAATTAGCGGCTATGATAAAGTTTATACTAATCATCTTGCTTAGTCAGATACAAGAGATGCAACTACATTTTTATTGCTTGTAATATGCAACTCTATTCTTATTGCTTGTAATATCATAAACATAAAGGTATTTTCAGTAGTTTGAATAGGTGACGGATCATCAGGCATGAGTCCCAGATTAATATCAATCTTGTGACTAGTAAACCAAAATTTCGAAATAGCTAACTTAAGTGGATGCTCAATTGAATTGGAAAAATCGATCCGTAACCTTGAAATATATATCTCATCCGAATTCTCAACAACGTTTTAGTTTAGATTATGTTTCTGGTTTAGATAACACTATAATTTACATCTTTTGATTAACTCTTGAATACCGTTATTGTTTAATTTATTCAGAAAGTTAATTGAGAAAGTCCATCATTGTATTAATTTTAGAGCTGGCCAGTGGGCCGGGATGGCCCGGTCCCGCCCCGACACCGCTCCGAACTCGCGTAATAAAAAAAAATAATTCGGTATCGGGACTTGAACCGGGACGGGACAATGTCTCGTCCCAGCCCGCCCCAGTCCCGCCAATCCCGACCCGATCCAGAGTCCGTCCCGATCCCGCCCCGATCCCGCACGTAACCCCCCATTTGCAAAAATAACCGTTGCACCAACGACCATTTTAGATTTCCATTGTTGACCTCCCCCCCTCCCCCAACCCCCCTATCCCTTAATATTTATTTTTAACCCATAAGTTATTATATTTACACTTTAACCCAATTTTTCAACTATAAATAACTCATTTTCTCTTCATCTTTCTCACAAATCTTCCTACAATCTCTCTAATCTCTCAATATATCTATCTACAAGTCTACATTGTTTACTAAATATTCAATTTTATTTATTCATTTGGGAATTGGGAGTGAAGTTAGCAACTAGCTTGAGGATCCTCCATCGAGCAAAGTTTCAATTTTCAACCTCTCGATTACACGACGACGTTACGTCGGCGTTTGGTACATTCGTTCCTTCATTAAATTATTATTGTTTGTTTATTTTATTTAGAGCACTTAATTTTATTATCTTTAATTATTTATTATCATAATTAAAATGAAAGGATTAAGAGGTATGTTTAAGGGTAAGGGTGCTTCTTCTAGTAGGGGCAACAAGGGCAAGGGTACTTCTTCTAGTCATCTTATTCCTACACAGGATGATTTTGTTGATACTGAACATTTTCCTACAATACCATTAGATTTAGAAAAGGAGCTATTTTCTGGAACTCAAGAAGACTTTAATTTAGACGATGATCTAGATGATACACCCACTAATGTAGATGACGACACACCCACTAGTGCACCTTCAACTGAAATGCCTCATATTCCCCCTAGTATGAGACGAGGTCCAGCAAAACGACCATTAAAATCAGATGCATGGATATTTTTTGATAGGGACGTAGAGAATCAAGTAGCTAGATGTAAAATTTGTAAAGATATTTTAAAATTTAAAACTGGAAAAGGTCATGGTGGGGGGGGGGGGGGGGGTTAATGAGACACGTAGTAAGGGCTCATTCAGCTAGGTATGCCCAATACCAGGCTTCAAAACCGGGTGCGCAAACGCCCGCTCCATCGGGACAAGGTTCACATACTGATACTGTCCCGGACCAAGTACAGGGTCAAATTAACCCTATGACGGGGGGAATTGTAGGCCCTAAATACAATAAATATAGAGATAGGGAAGCAATATCAAAATTAGTTGTTGTGGAGGGTTTTCCTTTTTCATTTCCTTCATCTCCCAGTTTTATTTATTACATTAGAGATATATATAATCCTGCTTTTAACAGTTTTCCTAGATCAACTGTTAAGAGAGATGTATTTAAATTCGCACATGAATATCAACAGTATTTACGGTATTCATTATATCATTTTAATGGCAAAGTGACTATCACTTCTGATATAGGCCGTAGTACTAACGGCCATGATTATTTAACGGTAACTTGTTATTGGATAGATTATAAATGGTCTATGCAAAAACGTATCTTAGTGTATAGATATATAGATGATAGGCACACTAGTACTTTTATAGCAGAAAATATTTATCAAGTGTGCCGTTATTATGGAATAACCGATAAAATTATGACTATTACATTAGATAACGCTTCTTCTAACAATTACGCTATTACAATTTTAAAAAATAGTTTAACTCCATATTTTCCAGATCATTTTCATATAAAATGTGCGTGCCATATATATAACTTAATTGTAAAGGATGGTCTATCACTTTTTGAAGTTATTCTTAGTAAAATACAATTTGCTATAAACTTTATTTTTAAAAGTAATAAAATACAACGAAGAAAAGAATATAAAAAAACTTATCACGATTGTGGACTACCTTATAGAAAAATTCCAGAAGAAGTATCCACTAGGTGAAATTCTTTATACGAGCAACTACTTGTTGCTTATGACTATAGAAAACCTATAACTTTATTTTTTAACTCTCATAATCAAAATCCAGCTGATATGGTTGTAGATAGTGATTGAGTAAAAATTTCCGAACTTATTGTATTTTTAGAGAATTTTTTTCAAGCAACAAAATAATTTTCCGGTATATATTATCCTACTATTTCAACTATATTGTTTTATATAACTCTAATATTTTTATTACTTAGTGAATATATGAAAAAACCAGCTTATATTGCAGCTATTAAAAAAATATTTATCAAAATAAAAAAATATTTTATTCCTATTCCCACTATTTATATTATTGGTGCTGTATTAAATTCGACTATTAAAATAGACGGTACTAAATCAATTATTGAAACTATTTACGATTGTATAGAAGTACTACCACCTCCAAGTCGAAAAAATCCAAATCACCCACCACCTATTGAACAAACTAAAGAAGAAGTGTTGTCTAGCGTAAAAGACCAATGCAAAAAAAAGTATATAGGTTTTACCAACAAGAAAGTGCTAGTAACCTACCGGCTTCCATACCATCTTCTTCATCTTCAACACAACCTCACAAAAGACATGATGTTTCTGCGGCTAGTATTGAAAGCCTCAGAAATAGAATATGTGGCCGTACCGCTACTAACCAAATTAGCGAGTTTGATATTTTTATTTTGCAGGGTTCTGTACCGTACCAAGAAGTTATCAATGAAGATGGACATGAAGACTTGCTGAAATAATGGAGGGGGAATGAGAAGACATTTCCGACACTTTCAATGATGGCCCGAGATGTTTTGAACATTCAAGCGTCATCAACTGCGCCTGAAAGCGCTTTTTCTGACGGCAGATATCAAATAGGAGACCACAGACACTCGTTAGCCGGAGACAGCTTGGAAATTGCAGTATTATTCAGAGATTGGATACGAGCGGAGCGGAGAAGGTGCGGTCAATCGGAGATCAACGAAGAAGAAGACGAAACCACAACGAAATCTTATCCAAAGGTGGTGGAAGCGACGTGGATCAATTTGACCAACAAATACCAATTCCAACCGAAGAACCACAGGAAATTATCAAGCAATTAGAACAGGTTTTTTTAAGAATGTAATTTTTTTAATTGCAATTTTATTATGTAATTTGCAACTTTTGGACAACACCACAAAGTTGCAATTTCGACAATTGTATTTGTATTACAAAAAAATCATGTCAATTAAATAATATAAGGCACAAAAACAGCCTTGAGATGTTTTTATTACACTATCTCGTCTTGTTTAATTATTGAGTTTTTTTTATACATATGTAAAAAAAAAAAAAAAAAAAAAGAAGCCGGAACCCGATCCCGATCCCGCCCCGACCTAATTCCGACGGGATCGGGATCGGGACGGGATTTCGGCAAATCCCGCCAAACCCGGTCCCGTCAGACCCGATCCCGCCCCCTTCACCCGATCCCGCACCGACCCGATCCCGCCCGTCAGACCCGAGTCCGGCCCACTGGCCAGCTCTATTAATTATTGATCACGTTTGCTTGCGTGTTAGTTGGACATGATTAAATTTTTGATGTCGTTGCCAGGAAATTCAGTATTAACTTTTCTGTTTGATTAGATAGTTTTATTTTTTTCAACTTTACTATTTGATTGATTGGTGTGTTATCTCAAGAATATCCAAAGATGACACAAGGGGTATATAGAGCAATGATAGAGGTGGCTAGGCCCGGTGTTGAGAACATGAGCCAAGCCATTGTTAAGCTACTATCACTAGAAACTTTGAGCTGAAACAAAACATGGTGCAGCTAGTCTAATCTCACTATCTCAGAGCCAATTTATAAGTAAACCTTAAGAAGATCCGTAACAGCAAATTCAAAACTTTCTGAAGATAACAAACACTTACAACACTTATCAAGCTGGCTTTATTCCCATTCTCCTTGCTGGGAGAATTGAAAGCATGGTTGCAGAAGGAGTCTGATAATTCCATTTGGACATGGGATGATCTTGCTCAGAAATTCTTGATAAAATTATTTCCATCTAGGAAGACTAAGTCTCTTAGGAGTCAAATTTTGGGTATCCAACAAGAGAAAGGGGAAACATTGCATGAAGCCTGGGAGCGATTCAAGAAATTGCTCGCATCACGGGCAGTCATATCAGATACTTGATCACACCTTCATAAATGTATTACTTGATGACACCAAAATGTTCCTTGACTTTGCTTATGGAGGATACTGCATAAAAAGAACTTTGATGAAATTCAAATATTTTTGAGTAACTTCACATCAAACAATTGATACTGGCGAGGTGAGGAGAGCATAGGTGAGGTTCCGAAGAAAGGTGGTGATCTTGGTGGAGATGCATTGATAGTTACCAAAGTTGACATATTAGTGTTTATAGAACAAGCTGGCGAAATCTTACTGTCAATAAAGCATAAATAAGTATTGAAATGAAATTAAATACCGACTTTAAGATTTATACATGGCGACTTAACATATCATGACCGTGACAGGCATGGCCGCAATTGTAAAGAGCGACCAGGTGGGCACCTTGCACGACCGCAAGGCCTCCACACAATCACGAAGATCTTGAACCCAGGCCTTTGCGAATGCGAGGCCCCTTCCGCGAACGTGAAGCACAAAACCTGTTTCACTAGGGAAAATAATTTGGTGCTGCTAAATGGAAATTAGCAACTAAAACTCACCCGAGCCACTCGAACTATGATGTTAGGTAAAAAATGCATATGTTTAGTCATTCTTTGCCTCACATTTTAGTATTTTTAATCATTTTTTGAATATAATTATATTGTTTCAATCAGACAATGTAACTCTAACAGTAGATTACGAATCCAACATGACTCAGCAACCACATTGGCTACCACTCGGTATTCTGCCTCAGCACTAGACCGAGACAATGTGGATTGTCGCTTTGACGACCATGAAATTAGATTGTCCCCCAAGAACACACAATAACCGGAAGTGGAACGACATGTATCCGGACAGCCACTCCAATCCGCATCTGTATAGGAGGAGAGACTCGAGATAGAGGACTTACATAGATGTAAACCGAAATGAAGAGTGCCATTAATATACCACAGAATTCTTTTGAGAGCCCCCATATGTTCTTCCTTCGGATCGTGCATGTGTAAACAAACTTGCTGGACCGCATAGGAAATATCGGGCCTCGTAAAAGTCAGATACTGCAAGACCCCTGCAAGGCTGCGCTAATGTGTAGGGTCGCTGTATGGAGTACCTGCAGCGTTACTCAATTTTGCTTTAGTGTCAACTGGAGTATGTGATTGTTTGCAGGAAGACATCCCTGCTTTGTCAATTATTTCCTCGGCATATTTCTTTTGACTGAGAAACAGACCACCTGCATAGTGAGTGACAACAATGGCAAGAAAATAATTCAACGGACCAAAATCCTTCATTGCAAATTCAGCCGCAAGAAGGGACATAATAGACTGGCGAAGTGAAGTTGATGATGCCGTGAGAATAATGTCATCAATATACAAAAGTATATATGCCATGTTAGCGCCCTTCCGATAAATGAATAATGACTGATCGGACTTGCTGTGAGAGAACCCCAATTTGGAAATAAATCCTGCAAACCTGTTATACCATGCCTAGGAGCTTGTTTCAAACCATATAAGGATTTCCTCAACAGGCAAACATGATCTGGACGGGTATAATCGCGGAAACCCAACGGCTGATACATGTATACTATTTCATGCAAGTGGCCATGTAAAAATGCATTTTTTACATCCAACTGATGAATGGACTAAGATTTGAAAAGTGCCAGGCTAAGAACAGTCCTGATAGTTGCTGGCTTAACTACCGGACTAAATGTTTCACCACAATCTACTCCAACCTGCTGAGACCTGTCATCACTAACAAGACGAGCTTTGTATCTCGCAAAAGAACCATCAGAATTCTTTTTGTGGAAAAAAACCCACATAGACTGAATTATGTTCATATTAGATGGACGTGGTACTAAATCCCACGTCTTATTTTTAATAAGAACATTAAATTCGTCTAACATGACAACTTTCCACTTTGGGTCGGATAAGGCAGCTTTGGGATTTTTTGGTATCGGTGATGGTTGGACGGAGGTGGTTAGGTTAAAATGGTGTTTAAGTTGAAAAATTCCGTGTATTGCACGGGTTTTCATGGTCCGTGGTTGAACAGTTGGGTTGTCGTGTATGCTAGATATCTGGGTGGTTGAGCAATTTTGGGCATGGGTAGTAGGCTCGGTATGGCTACTAGATTGGGCTAGTGTGTCCCGGCTAGTGGTAGGGGGCTGTATGATGGGTAGGGTGTAGGGGTTTCCCTTTGTTGGGCTTTCCTGCCACCAAATGTGGATTGGGCCGAGACCGAGTGAAGAGAGACAGTGGCCTCTGTTCCTCGGGTCAGCCCGCTCACTTTTTGTGGTTGGGTCAGGTCATGAGGCCGTGGGTTTTGGAATGTCCCTACAACATTATTTTTAGAGTTTAGATGATACCTCAAAATTGGATGAATTCCATCGTCCAGAAAATCATATGAAGGTGAGGATGCCACTCGATATTCGCAAACGGGAAGGTAGATTCATGAAAGATGACATGACGAGAAATAATGATTTTCCACTTGACATATCATAGCACTTATATCCCCTATGATTTTGTGGGTATCCCAAAAATACGCAAGGAGTGAAACAGGCCTGAAGTTTGTTAATGGTGGTGGATGGAAACAAAGGATAACACAAACACCCAAAACCCGTAAATGCGTAACTGATGGGAGACGGTGGTACAACATTTAAGTGGGTGACACATTGGAGAGTTGTTTACTAGGAAGAATATTTAAAAGATATGTAGCCATTTGAAGGGCATTGTGCCAAAAATTTGATGGTGTGGACGAATGCACAAGGAGAGTGTGAATCATATTGTTAATTGTTCGAATCTTTATTTCGGCTTTCCCATTTTGGGGAGAGGTATGTGGACATGAAATACGCAAAGACGTCCCATTTTGGTGACAAAAATCCTTAAATTGAGTTTTGATAAACACTAAATTGTTTTAAAATGGTGTAGGTTTGTGATTTATGTCCTAAGAGAAAAGTCCACAAAAAATTTGAATAATCATCAAGAATGAGCATATAGTATTTATGACTTGCAACACTCAAAACCGGTGATGTCCACAAATGACAATGCAAAATATCAAATGGCATAAAAGTATGAGAAGTAGACGAAGAAAAAGGAAGCTTAACATTTTTACCAAACACACGTTTGGCAAACAGAAGAGTCCAAAAGTCTGTTACAAGAAAACAAATTATTCTTCCTAAGATGATTAAAAATCGGTACTCCTGGGTGTCCCAACCGATTGTGCCATATAATAGGAGAAATGGCTGCAAAGGTTGATGGTTTGACCATGCGAGTGTTGGAAACAGTGGTGATGGGATATAAGTCCCCCGTGCTATTACATCTCATTAGTGGCATCCCCATCTAAAAATTCTTCATAGAAAATCCAAACGGATCAAAATTCACAGAAACATTGTTGTCAATTGTAAAACGTCTAACAGAGATCAAAATTTTAATCAGTTTTGATGCATGTAAGACATTTTTCAAGTATAAAGGTGGGTGTGGAGAGGGTAGTGTTACCTGACCAATACCACGAATTGAAATTTTCTGCCCACTGCCGACAACAATATTTTTATTAATGCTCGTATTAAAATAAGACGAAAGATTACCTTGAGATGTCGTCATGTGTGATGTACCCCTTTGTCCATGTACCACGAAACATCTGGAACACTTAGATTCATGTTGTTCATAGCTTGTTCAATGTCAGTGGGTGTATAGCCGACAGAAGATGGTGCCTGGGCTGCAAATGCATGTTGTGGACGAGACCCTAGAATTCTGGGTTGGCAATTTGAAGAGGGAGGAGGCCTGGCCCACGATGACGTCGGATATGGGTATGGCGGGGCAACCCACTGTGGGGCCAGGCCCATGGTGGGTACTGGCCCCACTGATTTCTGTCACTGCCCGAATTGGTCACTGCCGCCGGCAGTTTGGCCACCGCCTCGTCCTCGTCCCTTTCCACCATTATTTTTTCCTTTGTAATTGGAATGATTTGAACCCCGTTTTTGGCCATTATTTTGACGATTACTATTGCCCCTCGAACCAGAATTTTGGGACTCCAAATCCGTGGAAAATGAGTTGGTGGAGACGAGAGCATTTCCAGTGGTGGCTGCTCCGAAAGATGCATGTTTTGCTTTCCGCGTTTCTTCGAGAATCAACCTCGAATAGGCCTCATAATAAGGAGGTAATTGATTACTTTGCTGAATGAATGTAGCAACTCCATCATACTGTTCATTCAACCCTGCAATCAACTAAAGGACCAATATTTGATTTGTCACGGGCGAACCAACGTTGGATAGTTGGTCCGCAAGCATATTCAATTCATGACAATAAGCGGAGATATTGGAAAAATCATCCAATTTAACATTAGTAAATTGATGTTCAAGATAAACGGCGCGAGAAATTTGTTATCCTGAAATATATTTTGTAGACGTTCCCATGCCTGTTGAGCCGTAGAATTCGGCTCCAAAATGGTATGTAAAAGATCGTTGGATATAGTGCCATAAATCCATTGAAGGACAATAGAATCCAAACGGGATCATAACTATTTGTCCACTAAAATGGCGTCCGATGACGACTCAAAAGGTATGATATGGTCGATCACCTCATACGCGCGACAATGAATTTTGAACAATTCCGCCCAAGAGGTATATTGCCATTTCTCCATTTCAAGTGTTATAGAGATAAAGTTTTTGACGTTATTAACGGCAAGAGCGGGACGAAATGTTTGTTTTTCGGACATAGGTTCCATAAGAAATCAAAACTAGAGAAGAAAATAAGTATTGTTTGATGTTTTAGATGTGGAGAACCCTTAGGGTTTCGGATACGAGTAAGCCGAGGATGGGGGAGGGGGGGTTGTGGTAGTTGTCGGCTAGGGTTTTGCTAGGTGTAAGAAGTGGTTTAGGGTTTATGAGAGGTGGTCGGATATTTTAAGAGAAAGAGAAGGGAGAAATCGGTAGAAGAGAGATGTATTAGAGCAAATGATCTTTGACTCTTGATACCATGTAGGAAATTGATTCATTGATCAATGTTTATTCCCATGGTACAATATATATACAATCATAATATGATTGTCTTATGGAATACTAATCTACTTTACCTAAAGTATAAGATGCTAATTATAATCATCCTAATTAATGAGATATTACAATATCAATTATAATTAATGAAGATTGGAGGTAATTATGAGATTGCCCCATAATTACTCTAACATGCTTGTGATTAATATTATATTTTATTGTGTAGGAATAACGAATTAGAAATTTAAATAGATTTGGAGAAAAATTGAATAAAATGCAAAAAAAAATAAAAATTGAAAAGAAGACAAGAGACAAGAGGGGGATATAATTATTATGTGATGATTGGGAATATTATTGTGTAATGGTTTGAATTAAATTACAAAATAAAGAATTGAAGCAGCAGTTCATCGTTACCATTTGAATTAGAAAGGAGCAACAAAGAAGTTAAAGGCATTTAATGTTACACTTACGTGGCACCAAATGAAGACCAAGACAAACGCAACAAACAAGTTTGGTCATCGCGGCGCGCTCCTGGACGCGACCAATTTGGTTGCGATACACAATGTGGCGCATTGAGCCGATTTTCGGATTTCAACTTTTTTCAATTCGTTTTGAATTCGGTTTATTTCTTCTAATACTTTTCATACACCTATAAATAGTCCATAAGCCATGATTTTACATAACTTCGGATATTTTGGAGAGCGAGGAGCCGTCGTGGAGGTCAGAGATTACTGCATTTTACCTTTTCTTCTCCATAGTACCTGTTTTTATTTTTTTGGATGATTTGTTATATTTCCTCCATGTCTATTTGGAGCTAAATTTCTCGTTCTACGATTATGGTTCTTTCAGAAAAGTTGTTATTTGAATATTGATTTCAAATAATTAATTTATCGTATTGATTATTTATTTCATCTTTAGCTTAATTATTTAATTGTTTGGTTAACTATCGAATAATATCTTTGATTCTTAGATTGAACTCAAGAGAAAAATACTAACATATAATTAAGGTTAAGTAGATCAGGATCTCAACCCTGGGCATCAGGGAACACATTTGCATCTAAGATCGAGATTTACCTAGTTGGCATTGCTTGGTTAATTTATGGGAAATATAAATGCATTCGTGTTAAGGTTCATGACCTTAGAGATATAGGCGTGACAGTAATACAAATAGACGACTAAGGACTCGAGAGATATTTAGTTGTAATATCAACCCTGTTAATCAGTAAACTAGATAAATTACGAAGTTGAATCAATTGAAGAATCCAACGTGATTGGTAGATAGCCAATAGCCCTAGATCGATTTTATCTCATTGATAATATAAAATCCCACTCTTTTCTTGGTTGAAGTTCATTGTATATTCTTTAAGTTTAGTTGGTTTAAAATCACAACTTTGGGGTTTAACGCTTGTATAGATAATTAGGACCGTTTAGTTTAGTTGACGGTTAATTATGAATCTCTATGTGTTCGACATCTGCTTTCTAAATCACTATATTACTTGTGCGATCACATACGTTTGTGTGTGAGTTTGGGAGAAATAAGGTTTTGGTGTCGTTGCCAGAGACTTAGAAATTAACTGTTTATCTAGATTAAACTTTTCATTTTGTTTAATATTTTCATATTCTTCTTGACATGGCATCTTGGAATAAAAATTTATCGAATGTTAGTTGTTCTTATTTTGGTAATCCTTGTCTGATTTATGGAGGAATCCACGATTTATGGAGGAATCCACCTTTGGCAACAATTTCATAATATTTCCGGAAATGGGTTGTGCGCACCTCCCCAATCTTTTGAGTGGAATGTTTGTAGTATTTGTGGTGGTTAAGACGACCATTGAAATGGTTGTCATAACTCTTATTCCATATAGCTCAGCCTCTATTATGATTCTCTTATTGTTTGTGACGTTGATAGGAGTAATGAAGTGGGGGATGCGAAAAGTCTTGCACGGGTCAACGATATGGTAAAACAAATACTGAAGCATAACTCATTAATAAGAGATCAGAACGCAGAATAATGGAAAGCCATAGAGAGGATTAGTGTCAAACTCATAGAGATGCAGGTGGAGGCTAAGACCTATAATGATCTGCAAGGTACAATCTTAGCCAATACCCAAGACGAACCTCAAACAAAAGAACATAGTGATTTCCCGCAAAGTGATAGCTTTTAAGAAGCAGAGATAGTGAGCCAATCTTGGCTAATGGAACAAGTTCAACAATTAAAATTTCATGGTTTCTCCATGATGGTCTTACGTACATGGTGACACAACTGATAGAAGGCTGAACTGAGCTCATACAATAAATCAATGAATTTGACTCAGATATCCACAACATGCACGCTCAATTGCATAAAAAGGTTGAGGCATCTGATGGCCAACTACCAATTGTTGTTATCACGACCTAAAATCCCAAGGTGGCTGTAATTGCACCTACCCAATCCCCTAGGTGAACCCCAAGTAAAAGTCTAAGTCTTTCAATAATCATAAAAGTGGAAAAATAAGGTAAACACAATCCATAAGTTAATAAAAAGATCTCATAACTCATAAAATGCGGAAATATAAGTCATACACCTCCCAAACTTGGAAGTCATAAGTATAAGATCCTTTAAATACAGAGTACAAGTCTCAAGTGTACAATAACTGTCCTAAAAGTAAAGGACATAAAGTAAGATAGAAATGGAGTCTAGTGTCGCGGAACAGGCATCGACTCACCCTGAAAAATCCAATTGATAGACCTCAACGATCGGCGATGGCTCATCCACTCCTAGAAATCAGAATAGAACTTGCACAGAGAAAAGGTGCAGCAAGTGTAGAATGAGTATGGGGAAACACACAAGCATCATCATTGACCGAGCCCAAACTGAAGTGATGGCAAAGGTTGGTATTTCCGATACTTACGCCCACAATTCGTTAGTAATCAATCCAACAAGTTATAATCACTAAAGAAAATAGGAATGAGAAAGTCCACGACCAAGTAAACTACCAAAATCTAGTTATTTAAAAAAAAGCCATGTACAAGTCAAGTAATGAGAATGCAAGCAAGTATGAATGATATGCAAATTTCGTGGCCAATATGCACCAGTATACACACGCTCATGCAGTAAATTTCACGTGATCCATGTGGGACTCATGAGGTCCATATAGTCATCCGAAATTCCATATCTCTCAGATCACATCGAGCATTCAGCCAATAAGCTATATTGTCACCCTCACTCCATCCAACACCATGTCTAAATGGGCCACCCCGGACCATCCACATGATTCATTGTAATGATCCGTTTGGTCGTTTTGAGCTTTTAGACTTGTTTTCTCAAGAATACCCTTTCCCTAGCTTGATCTTGATATTTATGACTTGAAAGATTGGTGGTTTGATTCCCGAGGCAATCATGTGAGTTTCGAATCAATTTTAGTAAAATTAGAAGCTCTTAAGTTAAAGAAAGGAAAAAGTTTGACTAAAAGTTGACTTTTGGATAAGTGCATCATTTTCAAAGTTTCGTCAATTATGTTAGGTCCAAAATATGATTTATGACTTAGTCGAGTCATTGATTTGGGTACTCGGTAGAGGTTTATGTCATTTTGAGGAAGTTATTATATTTTTGTGGATAAGAGTATCTTAACGGCCTCATATGGGTGTTATGTCGATTTGAGTAGCTTTGTAGCATGGTTTATAGTCAAGTTACACTCTTGGTTGGTGGTCATGGGTTTCTGAACGAGTTTCGGATCGTTGGTGGAAAAACCAGTTAAAGTAAGAATTGGAGTTGACCACGGTCAACACCGGGTCAAGATGACCTTTTTGGTGTGTTTTGAGTGTGCGCGCAGGTCCATAACATGTTTTATGACTGAAATTCATATTTGAGGTTTGTGTTCGGGAGGTTCCGAATGAGTTTCGGGTGTTGAATCGAAGTTTTGAAGCAATTTGAGTAGTTTTCTGGTGTTTGGTGTGATTTGTGCTTCACGATCGCGATCCAAGGGTTTATATCATGATGAAGAAATTTCTCAAGCAAAAACAAAATTTACCTTTGCAATCGCGAAATATGGCATCGCGATCTCGATGAGGAAAAATTGCTTGGACAATGTATTAAAAACTAGACCGCGATTTTAGTATATTTTTGGCATATTTTGAGTTCTAGAGCTCTGTTGGAGGTTATTTTAGTGGATATCTTCTCATTTTAAAAAGGGGGTGAATATCCAATCTTAAAGTTTTTGTTTTCCCATAATTAGTTTTTTAGGTTATCAATTTTATCCGTGTTCGAGTTGTGGAAATTAAGGTTTTTGAGCTCTAAAATTGGAAAAATGATAAATCTTTGATTTGAGGAAAAATCATGGATGAAATTAGTTGATTTTAAAGATTTAAAACCTACGATCTCTGGGTAACTCAATTTTACACTGAAATTACAGTTTTGACCTTCAGAGCTCGGGATTAGTTTTTTGGGTTCTAAAATAAAGTATAGCAATATGGGTATTATTGGACTCATATAACTCTGTAGATTACTATTTTGACTAGATTGAACTTGTTTGGTGAATTTAGATGCGGTAGAGCTTTCAGAAGGCTTAATCTTTGCTCGGATCGAGATTGGAATTGTTTGGAGGCGTTAATGAAGGGAAATCCGTTCGTGAGCTATGGGAATTCAAATATAAGGCAAGTTGAGATTTAATAGACCCTTTATGTAGTGTTTTGTGTTGGTTAATTAAATTAAGGGGCGTAATGGGGAATTAGAGGTTCCGTACTCGTGAGGTGACGAGCACTTGTGCGGGTACCGGTGTTCTTAAAGGGGTAATTAGAAGGTAAAGCAGCTATACATGTGATAGAGACTATGTGTTTTGCCTTTGGGCCATGAGTGTGGTGTATAAATCCACTTAGGTTGGTATGACCGTTGTTTACTTGGGCTATGATAACTATGTTTGGTAGATTCTGTGATTATGACTTGTCATGCATTCATCATTCTACATCTCGTCTAAATTTTGGAAAGGAACTCATATGTTAATTGATGTGATTTTATGCTTCTGTATAGTGTACACATATCCATTTCATACATTCATGATATTATTTGCACTTGATTGATGAGATACTGAAAAAGGGCCTTGAAGGTCGGTTATTTGGATATTGTACATGGTAAGAGTGATGATGATGATATTACAGCCACTGAGCTGGGATCCGATAGAAAATGATTCCGGGTGGGTATATGGACCTCATGAGTCTCCCATGGGTCACATGATACCTAGTGCAGAAACGTGTGTATATCGGATGCATATGACCATTGCATAGCATACATATCACTTGCATTGCATATCATTTATACTTGCTGATGTGAACTTCATGTCATATGTGCTTGATTGATATAAAGGTATAATCTTTATGGTTTACTTGCTTGAAAAGGAAATAAAAATAGAATTTTTATGACTTCTTTAGTGCAACAGGTGTAAAGATAGAATCTTTATTATTTATCTCGCTTGAAAAGGAAGAAATATAGAATCTTTATCGGTTTCCTTAATTTAAAGGATGGAAAGATTGAACCTTTATGATGATACATGTTCTAAAAGATAAAATGACTGAATATTTATTTATATATTGTCTTAAATAGTGTAAAGGTCGAATCTTTATGAATGTATGTACCTTAATTGATGCAAGGATCAAATCTTTAAAGTAAACTTGCTTAATTTGATGAAAAGGTGAAATCTTTGTGGGTTTAGATGCCCGATTTGGATATAGGGCGGAACCTTATCGCTATACTTATCATAATTGAGGTAAAGTTAGAAACTTTAATATGATCCTTAAAAAATAATGTACTTTATGACTTGGTTTGGTTGTAGAATCTTAAATGGTTGTAGTACTTATAAGTTATATCTTAACTAACTAAGAAAGAAGAGAAGTATCAGAAGTATCATCCCGCACCATCGCTACAGTTTAGGGCTGATCAACGATGTTGCTGGGTATACGTGCTTTCCGTACTCATTCTATGCTCGATTGATATAAAGGTACAATCTTTATGGTTTACTTGCTCAAAAAGGAAAGAAAAATAGAATCTTTACGACTTCTTTAGTGCAATGGGTGTAAAGATAGAATCTTTATTGTAACTCGCTTGAAAAGGAAAAAATATAGAATCTTTATGGGTTTTCTTAATTTAAAGGATGGAAAGATTGAACCTTTATGATGATATCTAAAAGATAAAATGACTGAACATTTATTAATATATTGTCTTAAATAGTGTAAAGGTCGAATCTTTATGAATGTATGTGCCTTAATTGATGCAAGGGTCAGATCTTTAAAGTAAACTTGCTTAATTTGATGAAAAGGTGGAATCTTTGCGGTTTAGATGCCCGATTTGGAAATAGGATGGAACCTTATCGTTATACTTATCCTAATTGAGGTTAGAAACTTTAATATGATCCTTGAAAAGTAATGTACTTTATGACTTGGTTTGATTGTAGAATGTTTCCTTAAATGGTTGTAGTACTTATAAGTTATATTTTAACTAACTAAGAAAGAAGAGAAGTATCGGAACTATCATCCCTCACCATCGCTATAGTTTAGGGCCGGTCAACGATACTGCTGGTTATACGTGCTTCCCGTACTCATTCTAAATTTGTTGCACCTTTTGTGTGCAGGTACAGCTTCGAGCATGAGTTGAGTATCGAGGTCTGAGCGCTTATTGGAGATCTTGATTTTGAGTCCAGGGTGAGCTGCCAATGCCTCTCCAGCACTGGATTCTTCTCTATCTTTTATTTTCCGTCTTCTTTTATTTTAGATAGTATGGTATTAGTATTCAATACTTGTCATCCCATTTTAGAAAGCTCTTATAGTTATGGCTTCCAAGTTTTGGAGAGCTTGACTTAGACTACCTTTATTAAGTTATTAAGACCCTTTTCAATACATTGGGTACTTTATTCACTTTTTCGCATTTTATTTATGTATGCAACTTGCATGTTCTTGGGGTTCACCTACGAGTTCAAAATAGGTGCGCTCACGACACAAATATGATTTTGGGCCGTGACAAATTGGTATCAGAGCACTAGGTTCACAGGTCTCATGAGTACAAGAGCAATGTTTAATAGAGTTTTGCGGATCAGTACGATGGGCTTTGTATCTATCTTCGAAAGGCTATAAAACATTTAGAAAACTTCCATTTTTTCATTCCTTATCGTGCGTACATAATTCAGTTGAAGGTCTAAACTTTTTTGTTTCAATCTCCCACCAATGATGAGGACACGTTCTCGAGTTCGCACACGAGCGACTGGATAAGACATCGAGCGGTGTGGTACGAGATGGGTCACCGTGATAAGGACGCAAGATCAAGTTCAGATTGCAACTATGGCTTGAAGATTCTATCACACTCCAACCTTGGTGAGGCGGACACGCACCAAGTGCCTTACTTACATGAGTGACCCACTCTATAAAGCAAGTAACTTACTGTATTCAACTATCTGCAAACAGAAAATCCCACACATATACATATATACATGGGCCTACAAGGCCTCAACCTGTATGACACTTTACTCACATAATGTTACTGACCACATACATCCACAAAAACATCTAAGAGTATCTGGCAAAATAACGTGGTCGAGACAGGGCCCGACCTGATCATATAGCCTGTACAACTATATCATAAGTATGTTTAGACTCGGTTACTCCAAAAAGAAGTGGAGCTTACCAAACTTCGACTGATCAACTGAAGCAACTATTGGAAGACCTGTCAACCTAGGAACTTGGACTTGTAGCATGACATGCAGTGCTCCCGGTGAAAGAGGCGTCAATACGAAACAATATACCGAGTATGTAAGGCAGGTAAATATAATAACAAGTACTAAAACTTCAAGTAGAAACAAGTAACAACAAGTGTAGTGAGATCTGTCACTTACCTGTAAGCTGTATTCTACTAAAGTTACCGCTAACTCTGAAATGTGAGGTACTACAAAAATTCAAGTTATGCCTATTTATACAACTAATCTTTGTTTCGGAAATATGATTCACTAGAGTGACAAATGGACCTTGGTAGGTCAACAAGTAGGCTTCGATGGCCGCCAAATAAGTCTCGATGGCTACCAAGTAAGCCCAATGGCTAGCAAATAAGCTCAAAGGATGACAAATAAGTCGCAAAGGCCAGTGAGTCGTACCACTCAAATCAACTAAGATCTCTGTATGAAACTCATTCAACTAACATTCCCCTTCCGAGGAAGCAACATATGATACATATAATTATCTACAGGTAATGCAACTAAAGACTCGTTTACCTTATGAGTTTGAACCAAATGCAGTATTCGACTAGAGAAATAATAACCGCTAATGCATCAAACTTAGACAATTACAAAACTAACAAGTATGTGATCCAACTCTTACTACAACTGACTTTTGAGACTCCTATCTCAAGAAGACAACTAATGATTCCAAATACTCTATAAAATCATATCAAGTAGTATAGCTTCTAATGAGGACCTTGTAGTTTGGAATGAAATCAACTAGGCAACCTCAAGACCAACAAGTATATATATTGAACTCCTTGTTACAACTCTTCTCTTACATCATTTGGCTCTTATTATACGCTAGCACCTATTACGCACAACTAGGATTTTGAGATTCAATTGATAAGACCTCTTACAAGACGCTTCACCTACTATTTATGATATACACTCATGCGACGAATCAAATGAATGCTAATGGACTTAGGAACATATTTATGAGCCACAAAACCCTCAACTTGACTATACACGTCTCAATTTGGGGTAGTATGTGTCGCGCTCCATTTTCCTCACGGAAGACATGCCTCGACGCATGACAACTCTTTTAGGATTTAAAAGAGAAGAGTCGCCACCTAACGAGTTAAGGTGCATTAGGGCACCATTTATTACTACTGATTACAAATAACTCTGTTTAATTTGTCTATGCCACCAAAGATCAGGTAAGAGTTCAAATCACCTCAAAAGGAAGGTGTTAAGCACCTTTGGAGGTCCACAAATGTGGGTCTCTGCTGGATTTAATACTATGTGGGATTAAGTGATTAAAATAAAATATAATACACAATTAAAATTATAAAGTAAAATCACGTAAAACAGTGAGTAAGAGTAATATTTAAAGATAGATAAAGTCTAATTGTAGAAGGATTTAAGTAAGATATAACTTTAAAAATAAGTAAAACTTTAAAAGAAAACAGAGAATATAACGCTAGTTTTTTTAAGAATAAGTTCTCAATAGGTAAACTTTTTTTTAAAAAGTGATGTTGGTAAAAATAAGTAAAAAAATGTAAAGTTTTTATAAGTAAAAAAATGTAAAGTTTTTAAAAGTAAAGAGCGGGAACAAGAGTAGATATAAGTTCAAAATATCACAAATAACTTATGTTAGTTTTAACCTATTCGGATCAACGTCCGGCTTTATCAACCGAAGACAATTTCAAAGTTTATTGTCGATTTCCATTATGTTAGTCTATCTACCCAATTATTACAAATTATCTTATTACTTAAAGGCGTGTCCTACATAATTCTTACCCGTTCCAACCCAATCCTAAACTTAAAAGAGCTATTAGGGAGGTCACTAGTCTTAAAGAAAATCCTATAGTTGAATTTATTAAACTACTAGCGTGTCAAAACATAACAAATTAGGACTTTAAACCGTTAGCACGTGAAGAGAAAAAAATCAAACCTTAAATTCCTCCTTAAACTATCAAGCCATTTTGAAGTAATAACATCGGCTCCTTTAATATTCAAACTTCTTTAATCTAATATCTAAATTATGAAGTAGTAAAAATATCAAGTAAAATGGCTAGAGGACAAAATGTTTTTTCCTTCTGGACTGTCGTGAAAAACAGTAAACTAACTATATAAGAGGCAGTAAAATAGTTTAGATATATAGCAACTGTACATAGTATAAATAGTAAATGGTTTATATGTAATAGCAACGTAATGTTTAAACAAAAATTATTTAAAGGGGTTGATACATTTTATAAGCAAGTAATATTAAAATATATATTTCAAAAAATTTACTTTTGACAAATAAAATTTCATTATATCTCTTTATACAAGGCGAACATGACGTAAGATAAAAGTAAAAGAAAAGCTTTAACTCCTTTGGGATAGCGCTGAGTCTCACACAAAAATGAATAGAGCAAACAGAGGTTAGCAAGCAAAATCAGATTTTGGATGAATCGTACGACGATACTTGTGATATCTCTATTTGATCGTATTAAGAGGTCTCTAAGAAATGTTATGGGACTATAATCAGTTAGTACTCGAGCGTGTTACTCCTTGAATTCAAGTTACGAGTTGTTGCAGTGGAAATTGAGTTTCCACTTAGGTGGGACTTTATTAGTAGTCTATAGAGTACGATTCCAAAAACAGAATTCTAGAGGTGCTCCATTTGTGTATTTGACAGTTTCATGTACTTCCTATTTGATGTTGCCCTGGTGACATGAGTTTCAAACATCTATCAGTGATATCTTGTTCCTTTCAGGTAGGTATGAATGGTTCATAGCGGCACACTTGAAAGAGTCTTTTTAATATGATGATGGTCAGTCGACGATGGGATAAGAATCTTACATGTTTGATAGTTGTGGTATGTCATGATGACTAGTAGTAAAGGTTTCATGGGGATTTTCTTGTTGAGGATTACTATCTGATACGAGATGAGAACTTTACTTGTTATTGATGGTGATAGTCTATAAAGTATGATTAAATGGGCTATAGGAACGTCTAAGACGGATGATATCTAGGATGAATCGTATGACGATACTTGTGATATCTCAATTTGATCGTAGATCATCCTTGTAGAACTAGTCATGTGAATATAGGTGGGTACAAATCCTCGCGAGAATACAATAGTCTTAAGAGGTTAGAGCCCATATTTGAAGTACTAGGATAGCTTCATCAAAATATGTGTGAATGTCCCTATGGTATCCCTCGATTCAAAGTTGAGTCATTTGTCCCCTCTTCTATATAAGTTCCACAGGATAAAGAGTAAAGGACTTCTCCCATATTCAGTCGTTCCTCCATATGGTGTCATTTGTATTGTATCAGATTCATATTAGTCTATGTGCATATCCTTGGTTAGAATAAACATATATTCTTGTTATATGAGTAATTTATAAGTCATTTGAGTATTATAAGGATTAGACTACATTTTCATAATCTCAGGCTACATTGATAGAGATCGGTAGTCTTTGTCTCATAAGACAAGAGGCCTTAAGAAGCAATGAGTCATAGGAACCTCGTTCAGATACTTTGATAGGTGTCCAGCTCATCCACTGATGTCACTCATGACTACTAAGTTTATATTTGATTACATCATACTTGATTTGCCTCTCGAGAGTGTTTAGACTTCCTAGTTTTGTTACTTGCAAGTGTAGTATGGGTTGTATCCTTGAATCATTTGTGATATCCCCTCCAAGTTATAAGTAATATGAAAGGAGTTAATTATGTGTATTCGAGATATGTATTTGGGTATAATTTTCGTGCAGAGTACGTGGCCAATCAAGGCTTATTTGTTAGCCCACACTGCCTTATTTGCTTGCCTATCGAGGCTTATTTATTGGCCTAGAAAGGCCTATTTGACAACCCACATAGGGTTATTTGATGGCCCTTAACGGCTTATTTCATAGCCTACCAAGGCTCATTTGCAGAGTAAGTATTTGACATCCTTAAATGTATTAGATCCTGTTATGGCTCGAAAAATTACTTGTGATATTATGTACTCATTTTATTCATGTACTATATGGAAGATAAAGAACAAATCTAATGTACCATGGCCCTAAGTGTTCCAATAATCAATCCCAGAATGTCGCTCCACATAGCAACCAACAGATATCATAAGAAAAACTCTAAAGAAGATTCATAAAGACAAATGCACAGTTTATTGTATTTATTTTATGTGTGCCTTGCGTACTCTGTACAATCTTTCTGTACCGACGTCCCTTGGCCAGGGACACTGCATTTTCTATGTTCACATTTATAGGCATATACAGGTCGGCAAATATACTTGCTAGTTGTTGTGGACACTCAGCGAGAGGGTGTAGGCTCCTTTTTTTATCCGGAGCTGAGTCAGGTCTAGTATTTGCATACATAGAGATTATATGTATGTTAGGCCCTGTCCCAACTCTTGTATAAGTTGTCGAGTATTAGGTATTCCTAGAGGCTTCATAGAAAGTGTATTTGGGTTCATTTGTATAATATTTGCATGTTAGAGGCCAGTGGCCACATTTACATACAAATGTCACTGTACTTGCATATTTGTCTTCCGAATTATGTCATATGACTTGTACTAGGGCTGGCCAGTGGGCCGGGACAGCCCGACCCCGTCCCGAGCCTGCCCCGGTCCCACCCCGACCCCGCCAAAAAAAAATAAATAAATTACGGGGGCGGGACTCGAACTCGGGACGGGACGATGTCTCGTCCCGCGAGACCCGACCCCGCCCCGACCCCGCCCCTTTGAAAAAATGGCCGTTGCACCAACGACCATTTTAGATTATGGCCGTTGACCAACGGCCATTTTAGCCCCCCCCCTCCCCCAACCCCCTACCCCTTAATATTTATTTTTAACCCATAAGTTATTATATTTACACTTTAACCCAATTTTTCAACTATAAATAACTCATTTTCTCTTCATCTTTCTCACAAATCTTCCTACAATCTCTCTAATTTCTCAATATATCTCTCTACAAGTCTACATTGTTTGCTAAATATTCAATTTTATTTATTCATTTGGGAATTGGTAGTGAAGTTGGCAACTAGCTTGAGGATCTTCCATCGAGCAAAGTTTCAATTTTCAACCTCTCGATTACACGTCGACGTTACGTCGGCGTTTGGTACATTTGTTCCTTCATTAAATTATTATTGTCTATTTATTTAGTTTAGATCACTTAATTTTATTGTCTTTAATTATTTATTTATTTATTTATTATCATAATTAAAATGGAAGGATTAAAAGGTATGTTTAAGGGTAAGGGTAAGGGTGCTTCTTCTAGTAGGGGCAACCAGGGCAAGGGTACTTCTTCTAGTCATCTTATTCCTACACAGGATGATTTTGTTGATACTCAACATTTTCCTACAATACCATTAGATTTAGACCAGGAGCTATTTTACGGAACTCAAGAAGACTTTAATTTAGACGATGATCTAGATGATATACCCACTAATGTTGATGACAACACACCCACTAGTGCACCTTCAACTGAAATACCTCCTATTCCCCCTAGTATGAGACGAGGTCCAGCAAAACGACCATTAAAATCAGATGCATGGACATTTTTTGATAGGGACGTAGAGAATCAAGTAGCCATATGTAAAATTTGTAAAAATGTTTTAAAATTTAAAAGTGGAAAAGGTCACGGTGGGACGGGGGGTTTAATTAGACACGTAGTAAGTGCTCATCCATCTAGGTATGCCCAATACCAGGCTTCAAAACCGGGTGCGCAAACGCCCGCTCCATCGGGACAAGGTTCACATAATGATACTGTCCCGGACCAAGTACGGGGTCAAATTAACCCTATGACGGGGGAATTGTAGGCTCTAAATACAATAAACATAGAGATAGGGAAGCAATATCAAAATTAGTTCTTTGTGGAGGGTTTGCCTTTTTCATTTCCTTCATCTCCCGATTTTATTCATTACATTAGAGATATATATAATCCTGCTTTTAACGGTTTTCCTAGATCAACTGTTAAGAGAGATGTATTTAAATTCGCGCATGAATATCAACAATATTTACGTTTTTCATTATATCATTTTAATGGCAAAGTATCCATCACGTACGATATAGGTCGTAGTACTAACGGCCATGATTATTTAACGTAACTTGTCATTGGATAGATTATAAATGGTCTATGCAAAAACGTATTTTAGCGTATAGATATATAGATGATAGGCACACTGGTACTTTTATTGCAGAAAATATTTATCAAGTGTGCGATTATTACGGAATTACCGATAAAATTATGACTATTACATTAGATAACGCTTCTAATAACAATTACGCAATTACAATTTTAAAAAATAGTTTAACTCCTTCTTTTCCAGACCATTTTCATATAAAATGTGCGTGCCATATATATAACTTAATTGTAAAGGATGGTCTATCACTTGTTGAAGACATTCTTAGTAAAATACAATTTGCTATAAACTTTATTTTTAAAAGTAATAAAGTACAACGTAGAAAAGAATATAAAAAAAATTGTCATGATTGTGGACTACCTTTTAGAAAAATTCCACAAGAAGTATCCACTAGGTGGAATTCTTTATACGAGCAACTACTTGTTGCTTATGACTATAAATTACCTATAACTTTATTTTTTAACTCTCAATATAAAAAGCCAGCTGATATGATTTTAGATAGTGATTGGGAAAAATCTCCGAACTTATTGTATTTTTAGAGAAATTTTTTCAAGCAACAAAAGAATTTTCCGGTATATATTATCCTACTATTTCAACTATGTTATTTTATATAACTCTAATATTTTTATTACTTAGTGAATATATGGAAAAACCAGCTTATAAGGCAGCTATTAAAAAAATGTTTCTCAAAATAAAAAAATATTTTATTCCTATTCCCTCTATTTATATTATTGGTTCTGTATTAAATCCTACTATTAAAATAGACGGTACTAAATCACTAATTGAAACTATTTACGATTGTATAGAAGTACTACCACCTCCAAGTCCCAAAAATCTAAATCACCCACCACCTATTGAACAAACTAAAGAAGAAGTATTGTCTAGCGTAGAACACCAATGCAAAAATATATATAGATTTTATCAACAAGAAAATGCTAGTAACTTACCAACTTCCATACCATCTTCTTCATCTTCAACACAACCTCACAAAAGACATCTTTGTTTCGCGGCTAGTATTGAAAGCCTCGAAATAGAATGTGCGGTCGTACCTCTACTACTAACCAAATTAGCGAGTTGGATATTTTTGTTTTATAGGGTTCTCGTACCGTATCAAGAAGTTATCAATGAAGATGGACATGAAGACTTGCTTTGAAATCTTTGGAGGGGAATGAGAAGACCTTTCCGACACTTTCATTGATGGCTCGAGATGTTTTGAACATTCAAGCGTCGTCAAGCTGCGTACGAAAGCGCTTTTTCGCAGCGAGATATCAAATAGGAGACCACAGCCACTCATTAGCCGGAGACAGCTTGGAAATTGTAGTATTATGCAGAGATTGTATACGAGCGGAGCGGAGAAGGTGCGGTCAACCGGAGATCAACGAAGAAGATGATGAAAACTACAACGAAATCTTAACCGAAGGTAGTGGAAGCGACGTGGATCAATTTGACCAACAAATACCAATTCCAACCGAACCACATGAAATCATCAAGCAATTAGAACAGGTTTTTTTGAGAATGTAATTTTTTTAATTGTAATTTTATTATGTAATTTGTAACTTTTGGACAACACCACAAAGTTGCAATTTAGATTTTAGACAATTGTATTTGTATTACAAAAAAATCATATGTCTATTAAATAATATAAGAGGCACAAAAACAGCCTTGGGATGTTTTTATTACACTATCTTATTTTATTTATTGAGTTTTTTTTATACATATGTTATTTAAAAAAATAAAAAATAAAAAATGAAAACCCGCCGTATCCCGCCCTGAGCCCGAGCCCGCCCCGACCCGAGCCCGACGGGATCGGGATCGGGACGGGACTTGCTCCAGTCCCGCCGGACCCGACCCCGCGAGCCCGCCGGACCCGACCCCGCCCCTTCTCCCGTCCCGCCCCGACCCCGACCCCGCCGGACCCGGCCCGCCAGACCCGAGCCCGGCCCACTGGCCACTCCTAACTTGTACAGATTTACAATAGTTGCATTTAGAGTATAGTCCATCTCATCCAAATTTGGGGCGTGATAGAGTGGTATCAAAGCTGTTCAGTCCTAGAGAGTCTATAAAGTTGTATCTAGTAGATTCTCACTTATGGGTGTGTTGCACGCCGCCCTTATAATTTGGAGACTACAGGGCATTGAGTAAATGTTACTCTTCTTTCACATCTCATATCGTGTAGTAGAGTAATATTTTAAGAAGTTATTTCCCTTTATGCGTGTATGACTAAGGCGATAAGTAATCACAAAAGTCCTTCACACATCAGTGGTACATTAGATGTGTTATCCATGTGTTAGAACCTCTAATTCCAGCCCAACATTTGTGGACAAATGTTCCTAAAAGGTCGATGATGTAACCCCCCATGCTTCTCAACGTGTGTACGACTTAGTTGAAGTCAATGAGGATACTTGAACATGGAACAATAAAGTTATAGTCGCTGCCTAAGGGTCCAAGTGTATGTCAATGTTGAGTCTAGTTGAGGTAAATGAGATTTATAAACAAATGAGATGTCAGATAAACATAGACGACTTACTAGTTTCACCTATGTGTTTCACCAACTTGCTTAGACGTCCTATATGCTTGAACAACTTTCTCACACGTCCTACTTGCTTGCACGTCCTATTTTCTTACACGTCCTACTTATTTCACGTCTTAGTTATTAAATGAGGATGACACACGTGTTTAGGGATAATTAGGAACCTACTTGCTTAAGTATGTGAAAAGTAGGTGATGCACCTACTTAATAATGAGTGGCCCAAATAAAAGGAGAGATGGGGCAGCCCAAGATCAGATATGCCCAAGCCCATTTAATGGGTCATATATACATGTGGTATATATCATTCTCACTTAGAAAACATCCACAATCCTTTATCTTCTCTCTCTACAATATGAACTCTCTTCCAACCCAAAACAGCCACCCTTCGATTCTCCTAGGGTTCTAAGTCGAAAAGCTTCAGGTTTTATTCTCTTCCATGGTGTGAAAGAGTTTGATATGATTTCCTCCTTTTAAGTCTCTTAGATCTTGTATTGCTCTTCTTTTCCATTTGGTTGCGGGATTAGAGCTTTCTTCATGATGAGGTAAATAAGAAAAATGGTTGCTTCTTATTATCTGAGCTTAAGTGCAAATGGAGCTAGTTCTATTTCCATTGTTCTTGGATAAAAAATAAAGGTATGTAAGGCTATTCCTTGACTCTCCAAAATGGCACGGTGTGTTATTATTTGTGTCCTATGTGAACTGTGAGGTTTAGAGCTTTCAAGTGTAGTGATTCCATGTATTGAGCCTACGAATCCCCTAAGAAATGTTATGTGACTATAATCAGTTAGTACTCGAGCATGTTACTCCTTGAAATCAAGTTATGAGTTGTCGCAATAGAAATAGAGTTTCCACTTAGGTGGGACTATATTAGTAGTCTATAGAGTACAATTCTAAAGATATAATTCTAGAGGTGCTCTATTTATGTATTTGAAAGTTTCATGTACTTCATATTTGATGTTTCCCCAGTGACACGAGTTACAAACATCTATCAATGATCTCTTGTTCTATTCAGGTAGGTATGAATGATCCACAATGACACCCTCGAAAGAGTTTCTTTAGCGTGACGACAGTTAGTTGATAATGGGATAAGAATATTACATGTTTGATAGTGGTAGTGTGTTATGACGACTATTAGTAAATGTGGCATGGGGATTTACTTATTGAGGATTGCTAGTTGATAACGAGATCTGAACTTTACTTGTTATTGATGGTGATAGTCTATAAAATATGATTAAAGGAGTTATATGATGACATCTAAGACGGATGATGTATAAGATGAATCATATGGCGATACTTGTGATATCTCTATTCGATCGTAGATCATCCTTATAGGACTAGTTATGTGAATATAAGTGGGTACGAATCCTAATGAAAATACAATGGTCTCAAGAAGCTAGTGCCCATATTTGAATTACTAGGAGAGTGTCATCAAAACATGTGTGAATGTCCCTATGGTATCCGTCAATTTGATATTGAGTCATTTGTCCCCTCTTCTGTATAAGTTCCATAGGATAAAAAGTATAAGTCTTCTCTCGTATTCTGTCGTTCCACCATATAGTGTCATTTGTATTGTATCAGGTTCCCATTTGTCTATGTGCAGATCCTAGGTTAGAATAAATATCAGTTCCTATCATATGAGTAATCTATAAGTCATTTGAGTATGAAAAGGATTAGACCGCATTTACATAATCTCAACAGAGTCGTAGATAATGACTACTTGTTTGTCCTCCTTGATAGAGATCAGTAGTATTTGTCTCTTAAGCCAAGAGCTCTTAAGAAGCAATAAGTCATCGGAACCTTGTTCAGATATTTTTACAGGTGTCCATCTCATCTAGTGATGTTTCTCATGACTACTAAGTTTATATTTAATTGGATGATACTTGATTTTCCTCTCGAGAGTGTTTATACTTCCTAGTTCTGTTACTTGCAATTGTAGTATGGGTTGTATCCTTGTATGATTTGTAATATCCCCTCCAAGTTATAAGTAATTAGAAAAAAGTTAATTATGTGTATTCGAGATATGTATATGGGTATAATTGTTATCTAGAGTACGTGGCCTATCGAGGCTTATTTATTGGCCCACAACAACTTATTTGCTGGCCTATCGAGGCTTATTTGTTGTCCTAGAAAGGCCTATTTGACAACCCACATAGGGTTATTTGATGGCCCATAACGTATTATTTCATAGCCTACCGAGACTCATTTGCAGAGTAAGTATTTGTCGTCCTTATATGTATTAGATCTTGTTATGGCTCGATAGATTACTTGTTAAATTATGCACTCATTTGATTAATGTACTATAAAGAAAGGTAAAGAACAAATCTAATGTACTATGGCCCCAAGTGTTCTAATAGTTAATCCCATAATGTCACTCCACATATATCATAAGAAAGACTCTAAAGAAGATTCATAAAGACAAATGTACAGATATCATAAGAAAGACTCATTTGCTGAATTTCATTCTAGTCGTCTCTTCTATGAGCTTCAGTTTATTGTACTTCTTTCATGTCTGCCTTGCACATTCCGTATAATATTTCTGTACTAACATCCCTTGTATAGGGACGCTACATTTTCTATGTTCATATTTGCAGGCATATACAGGTTGTCGGACACAGTTGCTAGTTGTTCTAGACACTCAGTAGGAAGGTGTAGGCTCCTCTTCTATCCGGTGCTGAGTCAGGTCTAGTATTTGCATACATAAAGATTATGGGTAAGTTGTGGCCCTGGCCCGACACATGTATCAATTTTCGAGTATTAGGTATTCATAAAGGCTTTATAGACAGTGTGTGGGGTTCATTTGTATATTATTTGCATGTCAGGGGCCAGTAACCACATTTACATGCAAAAGTCATTTGTAGTTGCATATTTGTCTTTCGAGTTATGTCATATGACTTGTACAAATTTATAGTAGTCATATTTAGAGTATAGTCCGTCTTATATGTATTTGGGGCGTGACATGTCGTCATATTTAGAGTTTCCATCTTTCTTTTGCATGTGCACAATGTTAGCCAGCCACGTCAGATACGAAGTTACTTCCACCACGCCAAACTTGATATGTTTTTTCAAATTCGTCCTTGATTTGGATGCTCAAGTACGGTTTAAACTATTTGATTTTCTATTTAACCTGGGTGAAACCTTCGTTAATGGGCAACCTGTGGGTCACTATGTATATGCTTAACCCAGACATGGATGTGTACGACCACACGAACATATAGATATATTCTCTCAGCAAATTTATCAGTTCCTCTTTTTGAGGTGCTTCTAAATGTGCGCTTATCCTAGTTTCTTTGACTGTTTCCTCATCCCCAAGGTTGATTACTTCAGTCTCATCCCGAGTGGGTTTGTGCTCATTTTCAAACTGCTCTACCTTTTCGACAAGACCCTTGAGTAACATGGTTTCTTTATTGTATTCCTCATATTCCCCTTCTTCGGTGTCACTCGACTCACTGATTTTGCGATATGTCATGACATTATGAATTATTTATTATTATTACGAGGAGCTAAGAGTGGGGCAGTGGTACAGTTTGACAGTTTCTCACCCGAATCAACATCACAGATAGTGGGTGCTTCATTTCATTCCTCTAGTATCACGACGTAATCTTTCTCTAGGGAAAACATCGCTAACCCTTATTTCGCATCTCCTTCCTTGTGCATTGACATTCAGAATGGGAATGACTAGTACAAGATCAAAATTGTCTTGCGTAACTTTTGGGGACCCCTCTTCTTCTGGTCCACTTCAGAGGCTTTTTCAAGGTCAGGGACATACCCAAGGCCAAAATAGAAACCATTTTCTAGGATACCTTGTGGACTCTGCCCATACCTTTTCTGGGTTTGAACCCATTCTAAAGCATAGTAAATTCAATTATCTTGTATACCGGTGGCATAGGAGTTTGTTCATCATCTCTTCTATGGGTGGCTCCTACCAACTCTACCACATAGAAGTCTATGCCTTTGGGAACTTCCTTGTTTACTAGTACAAAATTATTAGGGTAGTTGTGAATACTACTTTCTCCGTGAATCACAACCTCATGGTCTTCCCATATAAATTTCAAAGACTGGTGTAGGGAGGACGGTACCTCTCCGGCCATGTGGATACGAGGTCTTCCCAATAACAAATTGTAGTTGGTTGTGATTGCCATGACTTGGAATTCTATACTGAAATTAGCGGGCCCTATTTAGATGTTAAGGTCTACTTCTCCAATAGGATCACGTTGGGTTCCATTAAAAGCTCATACATTTGTACGACTGGCATATCTTTCTGACATCGTAGCCCAATTGTCTAAGCGTAGATTTGGGATAAATGTGGAGACTGGCTCTATTGTCCACTAGCACTCATGCCACAACCCTGTCTCTGTATTTGACGATGATATAGAGGGATTTTTTGTGTGCCATTCCTTCTTTGGGCAACTCATCTTGAGTTAAGAAAATCTGATAGGCTCCGATAACATGGGCCACCATATCAGCCAGATTCTCAGTGCTTGTACCCGCAGGGACATGTGCTTCACCCAACACTCTCATCAAAGACTGTCAGTATTATGAGGAGCTTAGCAATAACGACATCGCTGATATCTGGGCTGGCATTTGCTTTAGATGCTCAACAATATAGTATTCTTGAGGTTGCATCATTCACCAGAAGTCCTCAGCCTCTCCTTCTATAATAGGCCTTCGATGATTCCCTTCTTTTCTCAGCACTCCTTGTGCCATTTCCGTAGGAGTATAGAATCTCTCGGACCATGAGCGAATGTCGCCTGGATGACAAATTCCTTTCTCGGAGCCCATACCATTTCTTGAGATACTTGTGGTACCACCGGTGCCGGGATTAGCACTTTGAATTGAGGTCATTCCTAGAGTGAGAGAGAGGCCATCATTTGCTCTAGGTTCTCAATAGATTCTTGGATCAGTGGCTTATAGACGACCCAACCTTCCTCCCGCTCAATCATTTGGATGTAAGGTAATCTCTCATTTGGGTAAAGGATTGGTATTCATGTTCGGTGCTGCTGTCTGTAAGGTAATCTGTCTTTTATCAATAAAATCTTGTATCTTGTGTTTGAAATTAATATAGTCTTCCATGTCGTGCCCATTTCCGCTGGAATGGTAGGCACATATTTGGTTGGCTCGGTAAAAGCGACTTCTGGAATTGGTGAGTTTGGGTGGAATAGTCTGGATGAGTCCTGCGGCGCTCAATCATTTGAACAACCTGGTTTGAGTTTCAATTAACGGGGTAAATACCCAAGGTGGCTTCCTTTTGAAGTTTGGACGTGGTAACTCATATGTGGCCGAAGGTGGTTGGTTTTAGTGATATTTTGCAGCTCAGTAGACGGGTGAAGGCATTTGATAATTTGGTTGTAGAGCTTGGTAAATAAGAACTAGTGTTTGGTAATTTGGCTGTAGAGCTTGGTAAGTGGAGGTGGGTGTTTGGAAGTTTGGTTGTGCATAGAAGACATGCACGGGTTGTATGGTGCGGATTTTTTTGATTGAACTATGCCCTTTTGGGGGCCTTTTTATCTAATATGTAAAAGCTAAAAACAATACAAAAATGGACAAAATGTCCAAATCATCCAAAAAAATAAAAAAATAAAAATCCAAAATACAAAAAAGGAATTAAAGCAAGTAGTGAATATCATTTGTTGCTCTATTTTTACGCTGTTCTTTCTCTCTCTATCTTTAGGTATCACCATTGCCAAAAGAGATTATCTAAGCTAAAAATTTCAATGCATTTGATTTGATTTTGCAAGTCATCTGAAAGATCTTTCATTTTGCTCTTGTTGGAAGATTCTTTAGGTATGATTTGTTGTTTCCTTTCCCTAATATGTTCATTTTTGCTTATTTCCATGAATTTATGCCTTATTATAAGTTGCATGCCTAGGATTTGTGTTGTGTATCCACCGGAGTTGTCAGTTCTGATGAGACCATTCACCATCCGTTGTTTTCCATGTAACATTTGGTCCTTTTGAATTCTTGTTGGTGCATTTGTTGTGATTATGATATTTTCTTGTTTGCATATGTTGAAAATCCCGTTGAGGAGCTTTGCTTTGATATCTTGTAGCTCATTACAACCCCTCAACTTTATGTTGATGCTTCTGCTGCTGCTATGCTCAAGTATTCCTTTGTACGCCCTTTGTTTTTCTGGATTTGTGCTTGTTGTTGCTATTTTTATTTTTTCCTCCTTGTTTGTGTTACGAACTGTTGTTGTATGGTCTCCTCTATGCTCAAGAAATGTTGTATACCTGCTTAATTGTGATTTGTTATCTGTGTTGATTTTTGATTAAAACCAAACCTGCAAAATGGTAAACATTGTTAGTATAAAAAATCACCATAATCTCCTCCTACAGGATTTGATTATGGTGATATTCTTATTACCCCCTGTGCTTTACACATTCCCCTACTCCTTACTCATTCTCCTGTTTCCTCCTCATCCAACTGTCCTTATCCTTAAGTAACGGATTTGAGATTTGTCACTATTAAGGATCTTCCTGCACTTAATCATTAGTTCATGAAATGATTTGCATTGCATAATGCCATTATCTAGAGTCTAATTAGCTAGAGCATCAACCAACTTGTTTCTTTCCCTCAAGATATGACTGAAAGTAATTTGCATATTACTAATCAATTTTTGAATCTCCTCAATGAAAGTTGCTATGCTCCATGATGGCTTTCATCTCTCTTTCACAATCTTATAGACCATTTCAGCATTTGTTTGAATAATAACATTATCCAGCCCCTGAATTTTGCAGTATCTTAATGCCTCCACTATTGTAATTACCTCTGCCTCTGTATTTGTTGTGATGCATATCTCTTCATCTTGTGCATAAATTAGGTTTCCATTGGCATCCCTAAATAAAAGTCATATGAACTTCTTCCTGAATTTCCTCTTGAAGACCCATCTGTATTGCATTTAATTCAATTCCTTGGAGGAAAATTCCATATAACCTTTGTAACCTTCATTCCTTCAGACCCATGTTCTAGCTTCTTGATCAATTCATCCCATATGTTAGGTACAATCTTGATAGAAGGATTTCTAACAGGTACCATTCTTTGGATGATACTAAATACTTGGTATATAGTCCTCCCCAAAGTTCTATTCTCCCAATGTTTGATGCTTTTCCTCCTTTTCCATAATTCCTAGATAATTATAGCTTTAAAAATCTATTTGAGCCTTCCTGTAACAGGTGCTATCCACAATTTAATTATCATCTGTTCCCAAGAACAAAATTACAATCATGTTTTATGAGCTATTGGATAGTTGATGAATAGATGTTGTGTTGTGTTGTTTCCTCACTAGGATTAGTACAACACCAACATCTAGACACCATGTTGTAACTAATCTTCTTCCGCACATCATCAACTAGTATCTTAAACTTCCAACATCTCCACATGAAAAAAGAGAATTTGAAAGGTAGACCCTTCACCCACATGTTCTTAAAACCGCCAGTTTCTTGCCCTCTTAATCTAATGTAATTCGAAGCAGACTTAACTGCAAATGCACCTCTATTATCAAAAAGCCACCATGGATTACCAATTCCTTTATCTTCCCTTAGGGGGATAATATTGCTTGTGATATGTTGAACTATGTCATCTAGTAACATTGTTTCCAATCTTGCACTATGCTACCTTCCATTCTCTGTCATTTGATGTACATTCTGAATTCTATCATCATAGAAATCTCCAAGATCCAAAAAATATAAAGCACCTAGCCCTGTCCAATTGTCAAACCAAAATAGGGAATTTCCCATTTTAGTTTTCCACCATATATGATGTTCCACCAATTCTCTTGCCTGAATTATCTTCTTCCATGTCTGGGTCCCAGTCTTCCATTGTACCACCACTACTTTCTCCTTCATGTAGTACTTGTTACTGATATATATATACTCCACATAGATGGTTTAGTTTTAAAATTCCACCACAGTTTGTAATATAAAGCCATAGAAACATTATGCAGGGATCTAAACCCCATTCCGCCTTCCTTTGTAGGCAGACACAAATGATTCCATGAAGCCCAATGTCTAGTCTTCCCCCTACAATATTATTCCAAAAAAACTGGGCAAATAGCCTATGCATTTGTTTGATCAGAAAGTCAAGTGGATTGATTGCTGACAACAAATGTATATGCATACTATGCAATACATGTTTAATCAAAATAGCTTTTCCCCCAAAAGACAACATCTTCCCCTTCCAACATCGCAATCCATTCATGATTTTAAGCAAAAACCATTGAAGTAATTTTCCCTTCTCCTACTATTAAAAATAGGACATCCTAAGTAAATAAAAGGAAAACATTTCCTTTCAATACCTATTACAATTTCAACAGTAATGCTTATATTCCCTGGAACATTTTGGTGCATGTACACTACACTTTTCTCCTTGTTGATCTTCTAACCAGACACTTTATCATAGTTCTCTAACACTTCCATAATCATCTTTAGATATAGAATATCAACAGAAGAAAACATTATCATATCATCAACAAGTGATAGATGGTTGACTCGAGGCTCCATTTTGGAAAACCAAATCCCTTGAATTGAGGGCAATGATGTAGGGCATTTAGGTTTCTTGTAAGAACATCAGAAGTTAGTATGAAAATGATTGTGGATAAGGGGTCTCCATGTTTGACCCCTCTTGAATATTGAAAAAACTTATTATGATGACCATTTATCAAAATTGAGTACCAGTTATTACTAATAATTCTATACACCATAACAATCAACATCTCATCAAAACCAAACTTCCTGAGTACCTTAGTTAAAAATATACAAGAAACTCTATCATATTCTTTAGCCATATCTAATTTTATCACCACATTAGCATTTTTAGTCCTTAATCTGGTATCTACCACTATTTCTTGTGTAAGAAGTATGTTTTCCAAAATACTTCCCCTCACAAATCCAGACTGATTCTGTGACACAATATCTGATAGTTTATCCACCAACCTCTCATGAATTAGCCTTGAGAAAATTTTGTTTACAAAATTTCTCAAGCTAATTAGTCTTATGTCAGAAAAAGTAGATACTACATCCTTATTTGGAAAAAAATACCAAGTTTGTATGAGTTATAAATATGAAAAGTTCTGCTCCACAAAAGAAAGCCCTTTCCATATTGATAATGTCTTCCTCTATTATTTCACAGTAGATTTGATAAAACAAACCAGTGAAACCATCTGGACCACGTACACTATCTCCATTTAATATGAAAACCACACTTCTAATCTCATCTTCTTCTGGAATCTCTACTATTTCATCCCTCATATTATTATCATTTAATCTAGGGACATAATCCATCATTTCAAATTTTAATGGATCTCTTTCCTTTGTAAATTGTTCATGATAAAACCTGATGGCTTCACCCACAATCTCCTCCTTTTCTTCCAATGAATTTCCCCATTGATCTTGTATTCTTTTCAACTACAATCTCTTTCTTCTCCCTTGTACATAGGCATGGAAAAATCTTGTGTTTCTATCCCCATCTTGAAACCATTGCATCTCAGCTTTCTGTTTTCAGAATTCTTCTTCAAGATGCAAAATTTTGTTCAAGTCTGCCTGTACTTTATGCCGATTTTCTCTACTTATAGGAGTTGGGTGTACTCCAAATTGAGCTTCATGTACTTTAATCACATCTTCTAGAGTTTCAATCTCCTTGAAAATATTTCCAAAAGTCTCTTTACTCCATTGTGTTAAACCAACTTTCACTTTCTTCAACTAGTGATGAAAGATAGTGAAAGGGATTTCCAGGAAATCTATAGTGCACAAAGACTTCACCTTCTAAAGAAAAGACTCTTATTTAAACCAAAAATTCAAAAACTTGAAAGATTTTTAATTTGGCTCAGTATTTTCCTATATATATTATCAACATAGGCGCATGATTAGACCCAGTTCTGATTAAATGTATGATATCAATACTAGAAAATTTATTTTGCAAAGAATTATTTTCTAAACATCTATCCAACCTTTTGAAAATGAAATCATCTCCGCTTTGGTCATTCCACCAAGTATAAGTACTACCTCTAAAATCAAGATCAGATATTCCACATTTCTGAATACAAGCTCTAAAATCTTGAATTTCATTGATAGTAACTGGTACCCATCCATATTTCTCTGACTCTGTCACAATAGTATTGAAATATCCTCCTATCAACCAACGATGTTGCATTGTATTACTCATATCCTCTAAGGCTTCCCACAGTTCTAACCTCTCCCCTTGTGAACATTTTGCATATACCAAAGTGATCACCATCTCTTCTTGAGTCCCCTAAACTTATGTTTTAAACTTAAGTGCTTAATTTGGTCTTCCACAACCTCTACTTCAAACATATCATCCACAAAAACCTAAATCTTCCCTGAGCAGTTAGCCATGGCATACTATAAACCTATTCTCATCCTATACCCTTTAATTTTGTCTGCCTCTAGAAAATGATCCATTATTACAATGAAACCAAAATGGTATTTATTATGCATTTGTATTGTATTGACTGACCTAACATTCCAAATGATAGCATTCATTATGAAATATTATTTTTATTAAAATTTCTTCTAGTTTGTACACTTATCCCTGGTGGTAATCATTGATCCCTGGGGGCTTTGTTCTTTTCTTTTCCCACTCCTTTGTCTATCAACTTTGTGAGATGTCACCCGATCTTGCTGCTGCCTTCATTCTTTTCTCTATTGAGTGAATATCTAGGTATTTTTCTGCTGGTTTTCCTCCCTTTTTCTCCTTTACTCCAATCCTTGTTGGTGCATGATTCCCTTTTTTGCCATAATTAGAATCATTTTTTGTTGTATGCTATTCTTGGGATTGATACTGATCATCTTCCTCCTTGTCATCTTTATTAAACTCATATAGACTTTGTATATCCTTCTCTTAATCTACATCTTTTTTCTTGTGGACCAATGCTTGAATATGTATTCCCTACTACTTCCTCTTCTCTTTCCCTTTGTTGTGATTTATTTGTGTTGTTGTTACTTTTAGTAGGAATTCTCCCCTGTTCTTCATTGTATTTGATCGGGTTGATGCATTTCTTATGTTTTGGACTTTTACTACTATTTCTACCATTTCTTCCTTTGTCCTCTAGTTCCCTTTCATTATCTGTAGTTGGCTGAACTTGAGTACTAGTTGTACTCTTTGCTTTGCCCTCATCTGTTATGTTGTTATTATCCATTGTACTTGACTTGACTTACTCCTTATTATTTTATATACCATTTTCTCCTTTTTCTTCAATATCCTTAATGCTCTAATTATTGTTCAATTGATTACCTTCTTGTTGTGATTTAACGGGACTACCTGCTTCCCCTTTTTGTTATGTCTGTTGTTCTTCCTCAGTAAGCACTTGGAAAGCATTGTGAATATAAAATTTATCAAAGTTCTCCTTTATTTCTCCTAGTATTATGCCACTCATGTCTTTTATGTATATGTTTTTCCTTCTTAGCATCCTCTTTTATTTCCCCTTATTAAATCCCCCTACTCTTCCATTGTTTCCCTACTTTCTTTGATTAGGATCACTAGTGTTGTCTTCTGGTTGTCTCCTGTCACTGTTTGCTTGTCTCAATTCCTCTTTATATTGTTTGTCCAACTCTGGATTCAGAGCTCTACACTCTAGTTCATTATATCCTTGTAACTTACAGTGTTTGAAATATTTTGGCAAGAAATCATAATTAATGTTTACCCATTTAGATTGTATTTTTCCTATTACATCATCTCCTTCAGCAATATCAATTCTCTTGGGAGGTTCTGCAATCAAATCTAACTCCACCTTTACTTTTGCACAACTTGGTCTAGTTCTATTTGTTATAGCTAAATCTACCACCAGAGGTTTTTCAACCACAGAGGCTAGGGAGAATACTGCATCATTTGCAAAGAAATTAGGAGGCAATTCAGGGAATCTTATCCAGGCAACTGCAACAGAAATTTCTTTAGAAGGTTTAAACTAGAGACTCTATATTAATGGCCTTATCTGGAAATATCTTGAGTCTACTTTGATGTGATATGTTGGTTTAGCTAGAACTTTGATATAATGTTCTAGTAATTCTAGTCTAATTAGCATATGTCTATTATCCATTACTCAAACAGTACAAGGACCGTTAACTGAACACTGCTCCGGGATTGCATTCCTTAACTCTTCAATATCTATTATGTCATATGATAATTTTCCAATGATTGCATACTGTAAATGATGAAAGAAAGGCCGTGAACTTAAGCTTCCAAAATGAGCCGCGAGGTGATTTACTCCGAGTGGCAAATATTGTCGATCGTCCTAGGGTGACATGCCTATTATGGAATGGAATATAGAGCGGAGTTGAAGATTGGACGTGAAGATCTAATAAGGGACATGTTTATTTTTGGCTTTTATGTATATCTTGGCTGAGACCACTATCTTTTAGCTTATTTTTAATTCCTAGCTTAACTACTAGCTCTTCTTAAGACATAATTAATATGTTGTGTAATAGAATAAGGTGACAAGGCCAAGACCCATATAGAAGAAAAATCTTCCAAGTAGGTAATTCATGAACGAACTAGTTCATGCACTTATCTACATGGATGACACAAAAGGGTGGCCTAGAAAACATGAAGAGTTGGTCATTCCATTTCCCATTCTCAGCCGAACCTAGCTTCCAAAAAGGTAATTCAAGAAGGGAAAGAACTCAGAAGCCCTTATTTTAGAACAGTTAAATACGATAGAGGGAAACCAAAAAAGGCTAGTAATAGTTGTCCTTAATTTCCATAATTTTTTTTGCTTTAAGGAGTCTTAGTTTTTCAAATATCTACAATTAGTAGGGGGAACATAAAGACCAATTCGGTATAATAAACTCCTAATCACTTCATTAAAACTCATAAATCACGGAAAGGATCATAGAGAGGCACTATCAGGAACTTTTAAGGGTCGACATATCTTGACAGGGTTGTTAACTCAGAACAGATCCAAAAATACCCTAACGCCACCATGGCTCAGTGAGTTAAAATAGGACCATCAGTTTGAGCTTCAGACATTCTGCCTGGGCTGTCCTCTGCCCAACCTTAGTACTTTCTCACATGAATAATCAACTTTAATTAAAGCATTAATACCATAATTCCAAGTCGTCTAGTGCAACATGGTTCAACACAAGGGATTTAACCTATTATTTAGGCTAAATTGATAATTAATGTATATAGTTTAAAGAAAAAGAAAAGAAAATTACCAAGGCCTTGAGGTTGTGCTCAACAAGAGAGATAGATATCAAACTTCCAATTTTTATTTTAGAGAGAGTTTTTTACAAAGGAGAGAGAGGTTGGCGAAAGCCTGCTTCTGAACTAAAATTAAGAATTCTTATATAATGAATCCATTACAGACACAAACAAATAAAAGGGGCCAAAGTGTGGCCGACAAGATAAAAAGTAAAAAGAGAAAAGCTAAAAAGAAAGGGCCTACTTATGTGGCCGACAATGAAAAATAATAAGAGGCCAAAACGTACTTGGCTAGCTACTACAATAATACATTTGCTTTTATTAAAGTAGATTTTTCTTTATAAAAGTAGATTCATTTCCCATGTGCTTTATCAAACTGGGATCGGCTGCATCATCAAATTTGTTCCTTTCGCTTTGATTTTTCTGAATTGGAGGATTCCTCCATTTTATCTTGAAACTTCAAGATATAATCTTCTATGTTGAAATTTGGATCATATGAGTCCTGAGAGTCTTGAATTTGATCCTCTCCTTCAGTATGACTGGATGTCATTGATGCGTCTGAGTGGAATTCCTGACTTAGATTTTTTAGTAATTCTTTCTTGACTTCAGCTATATCAGATTTTGAAACTACTCCTTGTTAAGTTGTAGTTTTCTGGTGATATGCTTGTATGGACTATTAACGTTTGGTGAATGTTCCCTATGGTTCAGTTCTTTATAATTTGTGGTAGTAAGTTCCTGTCCATGTAAGACTCCATCTTTGGTTTTCTGTAACAATTTCTTCCAAAACCTTGTATAAAAGGTTCTTTGAAGACAAGGAATTTGTTGCGGGTTATAACCCCCTTCCACAGACCATCTCATTATCCATGGGATGGAAAACTCAACAAAGAACAACATATTAGCAATTCCTGTGATAATTGTATTATTTTGTTCCCATGCTATAACTTTGGGCGAGACATCAATCCATTCAGTGTATAAACTCTTGAATGGTGAAGGCAACAAATGAATAGATGGACCATAACTAATCCACCATTGCCAGAACCAATTAGGAATGTTCTGTTTATAAACATTAGAACATATTTTTATGAACCAAGAATGTTTTTTATTAGGGTTTTAATAAAGGAAAGTTTTATAAAAACTATCCACATAATCCTAGTAATTGAATTTTATCTGAACTTTCTGCTTAATGTGGAAATATTCTCTTTCTTTACCGGTGTTGAATCCTCACTCTTCTGGGGTAAATATTTTCTTTATTATGATCTTGAAAAAGTTATAATTTTTTCTGGTATTCATTGGATAATAATGCTGAATTTCAGCTGATCCAGTGGTTGAGAGTATAGTCTCATAATGCATTCTCGATTTATAAGTGAGGATAGGATATGGCCCAACTTCTAGATATCTCTCCATCAATTTCCATGGCTTGTCCTACCATTGAAGGTCTTTATAATCTAAAAGAGGTATAATTTATTTATGCTCGTGTTGCTTATAAGCATCATTATCATCTTGTTCATCATTTGCAACCTCTGAATAAGAAGGTTGTGGACAATTATCATTTTCTCTTGATTTTTTGAAATCCATAAACTGTTGATATAAATGACTTTCTTTATCAATATTAGAAGCTCTTGACATGTTTTCAGCTATAAGCCTTCTGTTTCCTTGATGAAAAAGAGTATTACCACGTCCAGTTCCACTCCTCGTCCCCTTCCTCTATAATAGCGAGGGTCGCCTGGTAAACTCGACCTCATTTCTTCAACAAGAATCTTAGCAAAGTTATGAACTTAAATATTCCCTGGTTAAGAAACAAGGCAGACTATTATTAATCCTTTTATATAATATATTTTAAAATCAAATAGTGCCAGTAAAGCTTGCCATTTAGCAAAAATCTGTTTAGAAACATCATGCTTGCAGTCTTTATTACACATCAACTTAGCTGGTTGGAAATCCGTTTTTATTAAAAACTTATGATTGTATAAATAGCATTGAAATTTTAAGACACATTTTACAATTGCTAGGATCTCCTTAGCAACTGTCGAATAATTCTTCTGACTAGGATTCCATTTGGCAGAATAAAATTATATTAAATACTCATATTTATCAACTGGAGAGTGTTGCCTCAGTATGATTCCATAACCAATATATGAGGCATATGTCTCTATTATCCTTGGTCAAGTAGGATTGGCTAATGTAAGGCAAGGAAGGTTCTGAACCTATTCTTAATTTGTTTGACAGCTTGAGTATGATCATCTGTCCAAGGTTTAGGAACCTTTTTTAGCCGTTCATATAAGATGGTTGTATCATTTGCCAAATCCTTTATAAAAGGACTAATATAATTAGAGCTACCAAAATATCTCTAAACTTGGATTTTGTCAGTTATAACATCTGGGAATTTTGATGCAAATTCAATACTTCTGTTAATAGGAATGATTTTTCCTTTTCAATGTTATGACCCATAAATCTAACTTTAGATTGATAAAGGAGCATCTTTGGTTTTGATATGACCAAACCATTTTGTATGGTAATTTTTTTAAATAAATCAAGATGTTTGAAATGGGTTTCTATATTATTAGAGAATACCAAAATATCATCTATATAAATAATGATAAAGTTACTATGAGGCATAAATATATCATTCATAATATTTTAAAACTCAAAAGGGGCATTTTTCAGTCCAAATGGCATTACATTCCATTCGAATTGCCCAATAAGAACATTAAAAGTAGTTTTATATTTATCTACTTCTGCAATCTGAATCTGACAGTGATCAGACTTTAGATCAAATTTAGAAAATATAATAGCACTATTAAGTCTATCAAGTAAATATTTTTTATTAGGAATAGAATAACTGATCCATCTCAAAAAATTATTAAGAGGTTTATAATTGATAACGAGTCGAGGAACTCATCTTCTCTGCTCAGCATGTTTATTAACATAGAATGCCATACACAACCATGGAGACTTTGAGGGTTTTATCAAACCTTTCTGTAACATGGAAGCAATCTGTTTTTTGCATAATTCAAAGTATTTGGAATTCATTTGGCATGGCCTAGATTTTGTAGGGATATTACCTTCTTTAAAATCACCATCATAAGGGAGAGAAACAATATTTTTTTTCTATCCCAAAAAGCATTAGGATGGTCACTACAAATTTGAAGTGAAAACTGAGTTTGTATTAAATCAATTTTTTGTTGTAGCTTAGGATTTCCCAAAAGCTCTTCAATAGTAGATATATAAATCTCTTGTTTTAGAAAACGGATTTGCTGGTGTTTATGTACCAGCCTATCTTTGAGTTCATTTAACACCCTTGAAAATGGCTCAGTTATAAACTGAAATGTAATGGGCTTTCCATTGAAGGTTCCTATGATACCTTTCTTATCAATATTAGTAATTGAAAATATTTTTTGTATAAAAGGTGTGCCCAATATAATTTGGCTAGAAATATCTTTTATAAAAAAAAAAATGATATACAAGTTTTATCATTGCAGATATAAGCCTTTGGTAATTTGAAGGTAATTTGTAATTTCTGCCCATTAGCAGATCTAACACTATAAGTGGTTTTATAAAAATATGTAGAAGGAATAAGTCATTCCTGTATACAATTTACGTCTTCCCCGCTATGAACAAGAGCAGTGAATTCTCTTTTGAAATTATAATCAATTAAAAGACTTATTTTTATATAAAACTTTTGTGAAGTCATTAATTCTAGGGTTTGTAGAAAGTTCCCTGCGTCATCACTAGTACCTGTAATCAATAGATTATCTAAAGCAGAAATATCATCTACACTTTCCGGATCTATAATCTATTTACCTTTACATTCAATATAGGAAATTCGTGTGTCAAGCATATTATTACTCCTTTTTAATGTCATGATTTCTTTCTTGAGATTATTAATCTCCTTCTCCAAATCTCTGGGAGTACTTGTAATTCCTTTTTTCTCCCTCATTTGTTTTTTTTATTCTGACATGGTATAACCGCTTGATCTTTCTAGAATTTTCCTTCCTTGTGAAGGTTCTGGAGTATCCCGGAGTTGATCTATAATTTGTGATCTCATACCTAGATCCTTAATCAATTTTAATAACTCCATAAGGTTATAACCTTTGAGAATATTAATGTTCATATCCTGGAAATGAGCAAATATATTATAGAACTCATCATCCTCCTTATTCTGTTTGTTAGAACAAGGTTGTCCGATTTGACAGGGTAAGCATTCTTCTTCCGAAGCAATATAATCTTCGTTATTAAGAACTCTAATTTCCTCATCTGAGGAGCAATCCTTTGCTTCATCAGCTTCGAAACCTAAATCTTCTAGTTCCGAGTTAAGCAATAGCTTGAATAATGTATCCTTTAAATAATCTCCAATGTTAAGGGCGTTAATCTTTTTCTTAACTTTACAATCCTTATAATAATGGCATGTCCTGCCACATTTCCAACATGCCTTTGTATTCTTTGATGGTATAAAATTCTTGCGAGTTTTAAACTCTTTCTTTCTTCTCACCTTCTTATCCAGGCGTTTTTCTTTCCATTTTTGGAAATTTTCCTGATTTTTTGCTTTTAGTCTATGAGACACCTTGGCTTGGGGTATTTCCATTCCTAACTGACCACAAAACTCCCCGTACTGTTGTCTTTCATTGAGGTTCTATCTTTTGATCGGTTGATCATGCTTGATCTAGTTACACAAGGCTAAGCCTTCTTGTATACATGTACCTATTAGGCTTCCATAAGTATAAACATCATAATTGATGGTAATTCCCCATTTTCTAACTCGTTCTACGAAGAGGGCTGGTAATCCATCTATAAATTTATACTTCCAGTGAGGGCTATTACACTCTGGTAATTCCATGACTCTGCTAAGGAAAACACCCTTATACCACCTAAATGAGGAGAGGGTTTTGCATCTTAAGTTATGGAGTAAGGTTCTAATTTTTCCACTATCATCTGACCATCTTCTAGTAAAATGCTCTATAATATTAATTCCTAAGGTATACACCGCATCCAGCGTAGGTTCTAGACATGGTTCAATTTTTACTGCCCCAATAATACTATTACGTTGTTCTTGGGTTAAATAATGATCCCATCAGCCTTTCAATTGACCAGTAAATCCTGATATGATCATTTCTGCAACAGTCTTGTCAGAGTTACTGTTATCTTTGCAGATTGTGCTATACATAAGCATTCTGTGAACCGCCGTATAAATTTGTCTTTATGTAAAACCATCTATGTTCCATTCATAGATACACTTTTCACAATAACTATTGTTATCAACAATCTCTTGCTCCTCAAACGAAACATCCTGAGGAATAGGTCTGGGATTGTAGTAGTACTATTTCCTAGCATATTTTTCTAGGTTATTGAGCTTATCAGACATCCTCTGTTTATAATCATCTTCAGTATAGTTCAACTGATAATCTTTTGTCAATTAAACTTATCATCTAGTAATTGCTCAAGCTCTGAGTATGCTCTTAACTTGAAATCTTTAATTTCAGGTTGAGGTTGTACGCTAGGAGTAGCTACAAGTGTATGGTGGCTAGAAGAAGAAATCGACTTCATAATTTCTGAAGTTAATTTCTCTACTCTATTATGTAAAAGAACAATTTATTCACCCAATATGTTCATATAAATATTTGTGTAATTATTATGTTTGAGCATGTTATTAATATGCGAAGTTGTAACTAAAGCAATATTATCCTCAAATAATTTTGAAAAGGCAGCAAAATCAAGAACTTTATTATTCTTTTCAATTTGGAAAGGTTGTTGTGGAGGGAAAACAATATGGACGACTCCCCCACTTGAGAGTTTGTACTATCTTTATAAAACAGAGATATAATCTCCTACATATTTATCCATAAACCAAGGAACAAAAGATATAATTTGTTAGCTTGAGAAAGATCTTTATAAAAATCCTCTTGAAGCACTAATCGTTCACTGTTATTATTTTTTTTAAAAAAACATTTTTAAATGGTTCCCATCCGAGTTTCTAAAAGACTTCACTGATTTTTATTCGTGCGGGTGATCCCCGAATAAATTTAAATTTTTTGACTTTGATCTATTAGACACATGGACAACCCATGTCTGACTCAGCTATATCTGGGTCTGCATTAACTCCTCTGGCAATATTATCATTACAAATTATAATCCTATCAATTCTATTTCTATCAGTATTATCTGGGATAGGTGGATTTATAAAATCTTGAATACGTGAAGTAGAAGCTCGTGATGGAGATCTAACATCATAATAAACTGGTGAAATATAAGAATGGTTTGAAACATCAGATCTAGTAGATCTTGATCCAAAATCATTTGTCAAGTAATTTGGTTTAGAAAACTTTAGCTTGACAGTCCCATCTGGGGCCCGTTCAATATGAGTAATATTAGTATTACAATTACTCTTGGGAGGAGGAGCTCCCTCTATGACCCATTCTTTGGGAAAATCTATCTCATCCCATTTTATAGGCCTTCTAGTGGTAATTTTTGATTTACCAAAATTTGTTTCTATTAAAATAGTTTCGTTTTTAAAATCCATGATCTTGCACATAGGATTCATAGTGTATAAGGGTTTAAAATAAATTCTATAACAAATACATATAACCTCAGTTTCAGGCATATAATCATATCTATGCAACTTAATACTTAATACTAAATCATTTAATGAATTCTCATCTTGCAAAGATACCTGCAAGTTAGGATAAGCATTAAAATAAACAGGGCCATATGCCAAACTGATCTGTACTACCCCTATAAGGGATTTTTTCTAGTTTTGATTTATACCATCGCTTAGAGCTCCTATAAAGCTCTCTGGCAAGCCTCTTAATGTAAGTGGATTAAAAGCAACCTGTACTAACCGAATATGCATAAATCGATGGGTTTCCCTATAAGGGAGAATATCACTGTCATTTAATAATATAAAAGTAGCATGATCGCTATCTACAGTGATTGTTTCTTCAGTAGTTTTGACTACTTGTTTAAATTCTAGTTTTTCGAAAGTACCCATATGATATATTAACTTGGGTTGGATCTTTGGAATAGTTCACTTATTAAATAGATCTAAATGTTGAGGTATATCATATTCCTTTTTTTTTTTTTACTATTTTTAACAGTGTTTTTGTTCCTGATGATATTCATCATTTACAAAGTGTGTTGCAATCACTCTAGATAGCGATAATGCTACTTTTAAATTATTAAATGACTTTGATATTTCCCCTTATAGGAAAACCCATCAATTTATGCATATTGGGTTAGTACGGGTTACTTTTAAACGACTTACATTAAGAGGTTAGCCAAAGAGCTTTATAGCAGCACTAAGGGATGATAGAAATCAAAACTATAAAAAATCCTTTATAGGGACAGTACAGACAAGTTTGGCATATGGCTCTGTTTATTTTAAAGCTTATCCTAACTTGCAGGTATCTTTGCAAGATGAGAATTCATTAAATGCTTTAATATTAAGTATTAAGTTGCATGAATATGATTATATGCCTGAAACTGAGGTTATATGTATTTGTTATAGAATTTATTTTAAACCCTTATACACTATGAATCCTATGTGCAAGATCATGGATTTTAAAAATGAAACTATTTTAATAGAAACAAATTTTGATAAATCAAAAATTACCACCAGAAGGCCTATCAAATGGGATGAGATAGATTTCCCCAAAGAATGGGTCATAGAGGGAGCTCCTCCTCCCAAGAGTAATTGTAATACTAATATTACTCATATTGAACATGCTCCAGATGAGACTGTCAAGCTAAAGTTTTCTAAACCAAATTACTTGACAAATGATTTTGGATCAAGATCTACTAGATCTGATGTTTCAAACAATTCTTTTATTTCACCAGTTGATTATGTTGGTAGATCTCCATCACGAGCTTCTACTTCACGTATTCAAGATTTTATAAATTCACTTATCCCAGATAATGTGATAGAAATAGAATTGATAGGATTATAATTGGTAATGATAATATTGCAAGAGGAGTTAATGAAGTCCCAGATATAACTTAGTCAGACATGGGTTATCCAAGTGTCTAATGGATCAAAGTCAAAAAAATTGATTTGTCGGGGATTGCCTGCATGAATAAAAATCAGTGAAGACTTTTATAAACCCAAATGGGAACCGTTTAAAAAATGGTTTTTTGAAATTTTAATAACATTGAACGATTATTGCTTCAAGAAGAATTTTATAAAGATCTTTCTCAAGCTAACAAAATTATATCTTATGTTCCTTGGTTTATGGCTAAATCTGTAGGAGATTATATCTCTGTTTTAGAAAGAGAGTATAAACTCTCTAGTGGGGGAGTCGTCCATACTGTTTTCCCTCCACAACAACCTTTCCAAATTGAAAAGGATAATAAAGTTCTTGATTTTGCTGTCTTTTCAAAATTATTTGAGGATAATACTGCTTTGGTTACAACTTCGCATATTAATAACATGCTCAAATAAAATAATTACACAAATATTTATATGAACATATTGGGTGAACAAATTCTTCTTTTACATAATAGAGTAGAGAAATTAACTTCGGAAATTATGAAGTCGATTCCTTCTTCTAGCCGTCACACACCTGCAGCTACTCCTAGCGTACAACCTCCGCCTGAAATTAAATATTTCAAGTTAAGATCATACTCAGATCTTGACCACTTACTAGATGATAAGTTTAAGGATTTACAAATCAGCCGTTTAATAAAAGATTATTTGTTGGACTTTTCAGAAGATGATTATAAGCAGAGGATGTCTGATGAGCTTAATAACCTAGAAAAATATGCCAGGAAACCAGTACAAATGATGTATTACTATCCCAGACCTACTCCTTAGGATGTTTTGTTTGAGGAGCAAGAGATTGTTGATAAGAATAGTTATAGTGGAAAGAATATCTATGAATGGAACATAGATGGTTATACGGAAAGATAAATTTATACGGAGGTTCACAAAATGCTTATGTATAACACAATCTGCAAAGCTAACAGTAACTCTAACAAGACTGTTGCAGAAATGATCATATCAAGATTTACTGGTCAATTAAAAGGATGGTGGGATAATTATTTAACCCAAGAACATTGTAATAGTATTATTAGGGAAGTAAAAAATGAACCAGGTCTAGAACCTACGCAAAATGCAATATATACCTTAGGGATTAGTATTATAGAGAATTTTACTGGAAGATGGTAAGATGATAGTGAAAACATTAGAACCTTACTCCAGAACTTAAGATGCAAAACCCTCACCTCATTTAGGTGGTATAAATATATTTTTCTTAGCAGAGTCATGGAATTACAAGAGTGTAATAACCCTCAATGGAAGTCTAAATTTATGGATGGATTACCGGCCCTCTTCACAGAAAGAGTTAGAAAATCTCTTAGAAAATAGGGAATTACTATCAATTATGACGTTTATAGTTATGAAAGCCTAATAGGTACATGTATACAAGAAGGCTTAGCATTGTGTAATGAGATCAAGCTAGATCAGCAGATCAAAAGACAGAACCTTAATAAAAGACAACAGTTAGGGGAGTTATGTGGTTAGTTTGGAATAGAAATACCCAAAGCCAAGGTGTCTCATGGACGAAGAGAAAAAAATCAAGAAAATATCCAAAAATGGAAAGCAAAACGCCTGGATAAGAAGGTGAGAAGAAAGAAAGAGTTTAAAACTCGTAAATTTTTTATAAAATCAAAGAATCCAAAGGCATGTTGGAAATGTGGCAGGACATGCCATTATTATAAGGATTGTAAAGTTAAGAAAAAGATTAAGGCCCTCAACATTGGAGATGATTTAAAGGATACATTATCCAAGCTATTTCTTAACTCGGAACTAGAAGATTCAGGTTTCAAAACTGCTGGAGCAAATGATTCCTCCTCATATGAGGAAATTAGAGTTCTTAATGACATATATTATATTTCTTTGGAAGAAGAATGCTTACCCTATCAAATCAGACAACCTTGTTCTAACAAACAAAATAAGGAGGATGATGAATTCTATAATGTATTTGCTCAAAGGTGATAACCTTATGGAGTTATTAAAATTGATTAAGGATCCAGGTATGAAATCACATGTTATAGATTAACTCCAAGATACTACAGAACCTTCACAAGGAAGGAAAACTCTGGAAAGATCAAGCGGTTATACCATGTCAGAATTAAAAAAACAAATGAGGGAGAAAGAAGGAATTACAAGTATTCCCAGAGATTTGGAGAAGGAGACTAATAATCTCAAGCAAGAAATCTTGGCATTAAAAATGAGTAATAATATGTTTGACACACGAATTTCCAATATTGAAGATACATGTAAAGAGAATATAGATTCGGATACAGTATATGATATTTCTGCTTGAGATAATCTATTGATTACAAGTACTAGTGATGAGGCAGGAAACTTTCTACAAACCATGGAATTTATCACTTCACAAAAGTTTTATATAAAATAAGTCTTTTAATTGATTATAATTTCAAAAGAGAATTCATTGCTCTTGTTGATAGCAGGGCAGACATAAATTGTATATAGGAAGGACTTATTCCTTATACATATTTTTATAAAACCACTCATAGTGTTAGATCTGCTAATGGGCAGAAATTACAAATTACCATCAAATTACCAAAGGCTTATTTATGCAATGATAAAACTTGTTTACTAGAAAGTTTTATTTTGGTAAAAGATATTTCTAGCCAAATTATATTGGGCACACCTTTTATACTAAAACTATTTTCAATTACTAATATTGATAAGAAAGGTATCATAGGAACCTTCAATGGAAAGCCCATTACATTTCAGTTTATAACCGAGCCATTTTCAAGGGTGTTAAATGAACTCAAAGATAGGCTGGTACATAAACACCAGCAAATCCGTTTTCTAAAACAAGAGATTTATATATCTACTATTGAAGAGCTTTTGGAAAATCCTAAGCTACAGTAAAAAATGATTTAATACAAACTCAGTTTTCACTTCAGATTAGTAGTGACCATCCTAATGCTTTTTGGGATAGAAAAAATATTGTTTCTCTATCCTTTAGGAGGATGATTTTAAAGAAGGTAATATCTCTACAAAATCTAGGCCATGCCAAATGAATTCCACCAGATTTTGGGGATGTTATAGATGTATCATACTTATAATTTTTTCTCTTTATGATATGAGATAACTTATGTAGTATTTGTATTTCTTCCGCTTTTACTTACGTCATATCATGTGAATGATTGGGAGTGGTTCGCCTACTGGTGGGATTATGTAGGTGCCACCACGATTCTTTAAAAGGGGTCATGACAAAGTTGGTATCACATCTTTAGGTTAAATGGTCGTAAATACAAGAGCAATGTCTAGTAGAGTCTTACAAAGACATCCGTATTTATCTTCGAGAGGCTATGGAACATTTAGCAAACTTTGCTTTCTTTATTCCTTTCGAGTTAAGTTGAATCAAATTGATATCTGAACTACTTCTTCCTATTCTATCACCGATGGTGGTAACATGCTCTTAAATTCGTGCGTGAGTGGTTCGATATGATGTCTCGGTAGGGTATGAGTTGTTCTACCATGATACGGGCGCGTGACCAAGTTTAGTCTCCAGTAATAATTTGAGGGTACGCTTGATTGGGGTTATGTTTGTGACTCTTCAGTATAGTGGTATCCTTGGAAAATAGGAATGACAATTCATAGATGCAAGAGAAAGAATTTGGATGGATCAATCTCCGTCGTATGAAGGGAAAAATTGGTATCTGACGTATTTGTTGGGATAAGTTGCAAGGTGTACGAGGACGGATGTCGTATATGCTATGAAATGTTGAGTTGGCTTGGATTTGATAATATTATGATAGTATAGTAGAATTAGTTGTTGTGAGTTCTTTTAGGGAATGATTTTCTTATCGAAATTAGGTGGCAGTGTTACTTGTGATGAGTGAAGCTTAGAGGAATAGACAACTGTGTTTCTTCACCTAAAAAGTGTGTTCATGGGTTCACTTGGCATTTTTGAGGTAAGTGATGATAGAGGATTGTTGAAACCAAAATATTGTTGATTTGTGAGTTATTTCGTAGTTGTTTATTATTGAGTGAGTGTAAAATTTATATATGCGTTGGTGTGTTGGACTCATCGTAGGCTAATGGTAGTCAATGATCGACTAATAGGAAAGAATCTTACACTAGACAAGTATGGAGGTATATTTGAAGGATTACCGGGTGTTGCCTCAAGTTTTGGATGAGATTTGTGGGCATTGGTATGTAAAGTTTAATACTTGAGAAGTTCTATAATTACTGGTATAATGACTTTGGAGTTGACCGAAGGACATGGAAAAATTGCACTGTTAGTTGGATGTGTATTGTTTGGCAAAATAAGGTAAGGGTTGGTTCTTTATAGGTGAGCATTATTTAAGGACTATCGAATAAGGTGTTGGTCAATGGGGTTATTTACGGTAACATATTGATGATGGTTTGACTAATACTAGTGGTGAAGAGCTTTTCAGATATTGATGATCAGGTCAGTGAACTTATGAACCAATATAGAAGAATGATTATTTCGGTTAGGGATTTTTGGCAAGGATACTTCGACGAAATGATATGAGAATGTTAGCAGGTTTGAGAAGTATCGGTCATTAGTGGTGGTTATGATTTGAATGAATGGTGTGAATTCAAAACTTAAGATAATTTGGAATGAGTATGGTATCTCATCGAGAAAAGGGAGAATTTTGATTTAAGCAATGAGAATTCTTGGGTTAGGTGTGGATTATAGTGGCTTTAGTTTCGCACCTTTCAAATCGGGTGAAATTGTTAGTATGCTCAGAGGAGTAGGTCTATGGTAATTTACTAAGTGTTATGATGAATGTTTCTTAGGGTTTGTGATTGGCAACTTGTGGTAGATTGTGTTGAAGCATTGTTGATTAATAACATGGGTGAGTATTTCAGGTAGTAAAGACTTGGACATAATTACGCAAGGTAAGGTGCATGGATCGTATAGTAGATGTGTTAGGAATTGGTAAGGCTGGTAATTAGCGAGATATAACAGATAGAGGTTTGATAAGGTGTCTAGAGTGTGGGCGAGTTAAGAGAAAGTAAAAAGAGGATTTGCTTTCTTTAGAATTCATGGATTCCTATCAGACTTGCATATCGAGTGGAAGTTGAGAAACATGAAGATTACAATCAAAGGTATAGATCTTCAGTGCTAAGTTGATTACTAGGATAGAATCCAGCTTTTGTAGTCGTGGGTGATGGCACATGATTGATTACTCATGAGAAAAGGGATAGAATAGGTCACTGCATGCTTATGGGAAGTGTATCAGTTATGTATGGAATCAGTTCTGATGACTATCAATTATTTAGAGATTCCGCATTTTATTCCGAGTCAGATTTGTTTAGGGTTGGGTGGCCCGTGTTTATGTTGCCTGAAGGACTTATAGTATTCTAGTAAACCAACAACGAGGGTTCAATGGATTTTAATTCGGAATGGAGGAATGCCATTATTACTGGTCATTGAAGTTTGCAAGTAGGATTTATGATATTTCCGAATGGCAATGATTTGGAGTTCTGATAGTTTACACTGGTACTTGGCGATGTATTAAGGAGGTACAAATGGTTATGAGAAGTATGTAGAGTGATCAGTTGATTTTCAATAAATCTGATACGGTAAAGTAATCAGCATGTATGCTTATAGTATGGCGATTTGGAGATTTGAGGAAAATTGGACTTGTGACATGTGTATATGTATTTCTAAGAGATTTTATGCAATGCCATCCTTGATAGTTAAGACGGAAGTCTAGTAGAATCAGACTATGTTATCAGGTACATATTGGATTTTGGTTGTGACTACAACTAAAGGATGATGGTGATAATTGCGGATTCAATCGGATGCGTAAAGAGATACAGTGGTGATCAAATCAGGGAATTTGAGCTTAGTCGGTTCTTACATTCGAGAATCAGCTGTGAAATAAATTTCAATTATTAAGGATGGAAACTTGAGTCATTGAGCTAAGTTAACAACAACTTGAATGATACAGTGAATAGGCGGTGCTATCGAATTATTTCTTGTCTGTTGGGGCTCTCATGAGGTTATGATGGGGATTCCTTGGCTGCTCGTTACCTTACGTACTTTCCTTTTTTCATTTGAGGACGAAAGTTTGTTTAATTGCTATCTAATGTAATGACTCATTTGGTCGTTTAGGCATTTTATGCTTTTACCCCTATTGTCCCTTCCCCTAGCACCATTAGAGTGTATTCGACTTAAACGAATGGGTGGAGCAATTCCTGAGACTTTCGGAGGAGTTTTGGATAAGGAAGAGGATATTTTGGAAATCATTAAGTTAAGAAATGAAGAAGTTTGACCAAAGTCAACATCAGGGGCAAATGCATCATGTGTTTTATGACTTAGTTGAGTCGTTGATTCGATTCACAAGAGGTTTGGATGTGATTAAGGTGGTGGGTTGAGAAACTAGCTTTTGAGATGATTTGAAGTTGACCACGGTCAACATCGGGTCAAGACGAATGTGTTTGGGTGTTTTGAGAGTAAGAGTAGCTACGTGTGATCATTTGTGACTTGTAGGAACTTTTGGAATTGGATTTGGACTTCGTTTGGTCGTGTTTAGGTGTTTGAGTCGTTGACATAAGTCACTCGCTTGCGACGCTTCAATATACCATTATATTCATTTGATGTTAGAGTTGAGTTTTGATTGTTGGAATACATGATAATCGAAATTTTTGATCCGTAGCAACTTGAATCGTTGAATTCCGACACCGTATGAGGGAGTTATGCTCATTTTAGTTTTGGAAAAATTTGCTGGTTTCTGGTGTCCACCGAGGTGGATATCCGGGCGCCGGAGCAGATCCGCCGGAGCGGAAATTGGTCCGCCGGAGCCGAAACCACTGTGTATTAAAAATCAGACTGCGTCCATTTAGTATTTTGCACATAACTTGAGTTCTAGAGCTCCGATTCAGGTGATTTTCATTGTGTAGTTCTCATCTCAACTAGGGGGTAAGTATTCAACCTTTATTTTGACATTTATTTCAGATTATTTCTGTTGGTTATTGATTTTATCCGTATTTGGTTGGGGAAAATTGGGGGTTTTGAACCCTAAGTTGAAAGTTGAGTTTTCTTTAATTAAATATTGTTGGATTTGAGTAAATTCTAGATTTTATCTTGTTTAAACCTTGGGTAAACTATTTATAACATAAATTTTTATTTCAATATGGATTTTTCAAACATTTGATTTATGGGTTTTGACACAAAGAGGGTTTTGACAAAGTCATAAAATTGGAGGCTCAATTGAGGTTAGAATTTCATGAAACTTTGGATTATGACTATTTAGATTATGGGTAACGTGTTTCTAACTTAAATTTCCGATTTTCCCCTTGTGGACTCGGGGTCAGTTTTTGGTTTTTGGACTAAAGTATAGCAATATGGGTGTTAGATTCGTATGAACCCGTAAAATACTATTTTGATAATATTGAGCTCATTTTCTTAATAAAATTACCATTTTGACCCTTGGGGTCCGAGATGAGGTTTTAGATTTACTTATGACCCCGAGTTCCTTACAAAATATGTTTGATATCATTAGAATCATGTGTAATATAGAATTGGTCCTTATGTCGTTGATTGAATGTGTGTGGTAACCTAGGAACTTCATGCGCTTGTTTGAACTACGACCGTCCGATATTCGCTCGGGAGGATTTGTGGATTAGGAGTTCGTGGCTCCTGCTCGGCTTTGAGGTAGCATACAGTTTAGTTTTTCGCAACTCTGATAGAAGTACGTAGTAGTTATAAATGTTGAAGGGTATTGGTGTATTTGGAGGTCCCACTAAAATGGTTGTGATGAAAATTTGAGTGCGTACCGGTGTTGAACTGTGATGATGTGTGATTTTGGAAATCAGCCTTATGCTGTTTTCGATTGCTGTTATTTGGACTTGTCGCCATTATGTAGGCTCGTCCCCATATTTGTTATTGTTGTGTTTATTTATCACACATGTTTTGATATGATATCCTGATTGTACTAAGATTATTGTTGATTGACCTTTTTTGATATGAAATCATGTGTATTAGATTATATGTGTGTTTTTGAACTCTTGAAAACATGTGATATTTAATCTCTTTACTTGGTTGCATCTCATTATATCATAATTTCTTGCCTTGTATTGTAATTTGCATTCATATACTCGTGATTATGTGATATTGATATGAGAGTGGTATGAATATGTTGTTGGCCCAAGAGGCCGGAAAGGTAAAAACACTTATCATATTATGGAAACATTGAGATGATGATGATGCAGATGGCTCGAGTTGCATGCCTCAATGGATATTGATATGAGGGAAATAGAGTTGCACGCCTACAATATGATATTATTCAAGAAAAATGAGTCCTGGGATCTAGCCAAATTCGTGTGTTGAATTTCGGCTGGCTAGAAGCGGTATATGGACTTTGCATGTCCCTAGTCCCTAATGGTTGTGCGGATCATAAATAAACCTTTACTTATTGTATACCAGGTTGAAAAGGTGCATTGCATTCATATCATACATACATCTATACATTGATTAATTGTGGTTTGGTAATGTGATATGGTTTGTTATTGGAACGTAGGTGAAACCCTGATTTACTTGGATTGAATTGATTGTATTGGACCGAAATGGTCTCTATGATTGACCTTGTCTCTCAGAATACTTAGAGATAATGATTAGGCTGGACTCTATGAATGCTTAGATAAATGGTTGAGGTTATTGAATTGATTTTATTATCGTGTGTGGCTTGTTTACTCGTGTATTGGTTTTTGGGTTTAATAATTATAAGTCTAAGTGTTTGATGTCAATTGCTATTGTGGTCGGAAATGTCGATTATGCCATAACTATTGTTTAGGTCCAGAGAATTATGTGCATTTGTGTGTTGTCTAGTAATTGGTCGTGTGACTGGGTAACGAGTCTAGTAAGGAACCTGTGATAAGTGTCACTAGTGGTAAGGTAGATGTAGAACGATCTATGTGTGTCAGAACATAACTATATAGAAACTTAACGAAGTGTATAAGCTAAGGTTAATAAAGGAGGTAACGTCATCATTTTTAGCTTAGGTCTAATACTCTTGGAAGCATTATAAAGTGGTTGTTGTGATATAAGTGTTGACTTATTATTTAATGTGATAAGTTGGGTATGTGGGGTTAAGCTTGAATATGACTTGGATAAGAAAGTATTAGTCGGTGGTACTATGATAGTAAGGTCTTTGTATATGTGAATGGATTGATTGTACTTGACTGTGATTGGAACCTTATGTGAACAATGTAACTTTTTGAATCAGTGAATTGATATGTGTACAACGTGATTTATATGAGCTATTGAATTGTCTAGTATAGGCTAATCTGGTGTCACTTGATATTTATCTCTGTTACGTATCTTTCGTCATTGTCGGCCTATGATGTATATGGGGGTACGTTGTGTACTCATGCTACACTTGTTGCATCTTTTACAAATGCTGATAATGATTCTTCTACCAGTTCGTGAGCTCGAGTGTGAGACCGAGCGGGCAGACTTCCAGGGTTTGGGGTTAGGATGCTTCCATTCAGCATGTCTTGGATACTCTTATCTTTACTCTTGTCTTTTATTGTATTCGAGAGACATGTACGACCTTTCAGTTATGTATTCAGTTTTGGCACTTGGTTGCCCATTTCAGACTTGTATCAAATTTTAGTGCTCTTGTATTCCTAGACCAGATGTGGGGGATGTTATAGATGTATCAGACTTACAATTCTTCCGCTTTATGATATGAGATAGCTTATGCAGTATTTGTATTTCTTCCGCTTTTACTTACGTCATATCATGTGAATGATTAGGAATGGTGCGCATATTGATGGGAATATGTAGGTTCCACCACGATTCCTGAAAAGGGGTCGTGACATTCTAACTTGCGGCGCCAGAGTAAACAGAGAGCAATGGCGGTGAAATACCTATAAGGTGTGAGCCAGTGGTGGAATCGTTAACGTCATCAATGAAAAATAGTACAAATTGACTAACAAATTCCAAGAACGAAAATTGGTCAGTTGCTTTCCTATTATCAAAATTCTTATAATCTTTTCTTTTCAGGGATTCCTTTTTCCATAGTTGAGTTTGGTATGGTGTGAAATTTTTGCAAGAAAACATTTACTATTGCTTGATAAACTTGTTTTTCTTTTTTCAATTAATGGCTCCACTATTGGTGTAGGTTGTATGAAGACATTTCTGACATATGTGGGAAATTTGTACTTTAATTTAAATATTCGGCTTATATTTTGATTCGAAGAAAATATATATCTTTACCAAATTAGTTATTGTTATATTAACGTGCAACGCACGTTCGTAAACACTAATATATATACTATCATCATATATATATGAATATATTACATGTTTGCACCTAATAACATCATAATGTAACTCATTATACATTTTAGCTACCGAAACAAATTTAGTTATTAAACTTACCAAGTTCAGACAAAATCTTATCTCTCAACGACGGAGTAATTCAAATAAGCTAACTGTTTATTTATTATAGTGTGTATTTTTAAACATAAAATTTTATATTTATTTATTACATTGTAGTTTTACTATATTCATACCGAATGTACTACTTGCATGGGACTCACAGCAACGCACATGATTAGAAATTAGTTAAATTAAACGTGGAAAAACACTTCTATGGGTAAAGTGTTATAGGATGCACGGAAGGAGAAACTAGATAAAATGACTAAGCTCATGCCCTTAGGTAACAAATCATCAATAAATAAATAAATAATAGCTATTATTTGTAGAGAATGAATGTAGTGTGTAAGCGGAACTTACCTCTACCGTGTGAAGGTAAGGAGGTTGTTTCCGATAGACCCTCGACTTAATGTAGATATATAATAGTTAATTAAATAATCAATTCAGAATAATTAGCTTCATTGACACAAAAATGATTACTGAATGATTCCTTTTCATAAAAATGATAAATGTTCTAGATTTATTTTAAAAAATTATTACTAAACCAAGCATAGAAAGCAACAAGGATGTTGAAATAAAGAGCGACTAAAAACGTGGTACGAGTGTGAAGAGTTAGGCGGACAGGGCGGAGGAGGGGGGATTTTCTTCTCAGGGATTTGTGTCTGGTATGGCGTGAAATATTTGCAAGAAAATATTTACTATTACTCGATTAAATTGTTTTTTTTCCAATTGATATCTCCGCTATTAGTGCAGATTGTATGAAGACTTCGGATACAATATGTGGAAAAATTGTAATTCAATTTTAATATTCGACTTATATTTTAATTGAAAGAAAATATCTTCACAAATTTAATTATTGTTAGATTAACGTTCAACGCACGTTCATAAGCACTAATGTATATATAATGCATTATATATATATGAATATATTACATTTTTACACCTAAAACATTAAAATGTAACTCATTATACATTTTCGCTACCGAAACAAATTTAGTTATTAAACTTACCTAGTCCAGACAAAGGTTATTGCTCAACGACGAAGTAATTCAAATAAGTTGACTGTTTATTTATTATAGGGTGTATTTTTTCACATAAAATTTTACATTATTCATTACATTGTAGTTTTGTTTTGTCACTGGGTATGTTGTTGTTGTTATTGTATTACATTGTAGTTTTACTTTATTCATATCGAATGTACTACTTGAATTGGACTCGAGTGCAACACACGTATTCATAAACTAGTTAAATTAAACATGGCAAAGCACTTCTACAGGTAAAGTGATGTACGTTCCATGAAAGGACAAACTAGATAAAATGAGTAAGTTCATGCCCTTGTGTAGAAAATCATCAATAAATAAATAGCTAGCTATTATTTGTAGACAATGAATGTGGTGTTTACGCAAACCTTACATCTACCTTGTAAAGGTACGGATGCTCTTTCCGATAGACCTAGACTCAATGTTGACATATAATAGTTAATTAAATAATCAATTCAAAATAATTAGCTTCATTTACAACAAAATGATTATTGAATGATTCTTTTTCATCAAAATGATAAATGCATTAGATTTCTTTTCAAAAATTATTACTAAACCAAACATAGAATCTAAATACGAAAAATTTGGCGAAAAAGAAAAAATTAGAAAAAAATGAGGCGAATAAAAGGAGTGACAAAAATGTGTCTTTCCAGTTTTTTTGTCCTCTTTCACCTGCGGCGCCAGAGTAAGCAGTGAGCAATGCCGGTAAAAATACCTATAGGGTGTGAGCCGGTGGTGGGATCGCTAACGCCATCAATGAAAAAACAGTACAAATTAACTAACAAAATCCCAAATCGCAATTGGTTAGTTGCTTTCCTATTATTAGAAGTCTTATAATGTTTTCTTCTTAGGGATTCCTTTTTCCGGATTTGTGTCTAGTATGGCGTGAAATATTTGCAAGAAAATATTTATTATTACTCGATAAAATTGTTTTTTTCCAATTGATAGCTCCGTTATTGGTGCAGGTTGTATGAAGACTTTTCGGATAGAATATGTGGAAAATTTGTAATTCAATTTTAATATTCGACTTATATTTTAAATGAAATAAAATATCTTCACAAATTTAATAATCGTTAGATTAACGTTCAACGCATGTTCATAAGCACTAGTGTATATATAATGTATTATATATATGAATATATTACATTTTTACACCTAATAACATCAAAATGCAACTCATTATACATTTTTGCTACCGAAACAAATTTAGTTATTAAACTTACCAAGTTCAGACAAAGGTTATTGCTCAACGATGAAGTAATTCAAATAAGCTGACTGTTTATTTATTATAGGGTGTATTTTTTGACATAAAATTTTACATTATTCATTTCATTGTAGTTTTTTTGTCACTGGGTATGTTATTGTTGTTGTATTACATTGTAGTTTTACTATATTCATATCGGATGTACTACTTGAATTCGACTCGAGTGCAACGCACGTACTCATAAACTAGTTAAATTAAACGTGGCAAAAAACACTTCTATAGGTAAAGTGTTGTACGTTGCATGAAAGGACAAACTAGATAAAATGAGTAAGTTCATGCCCTTATGTAGCAAATCATCAATAAATAAATAGCTAGCTATTATTTGTAGAGAATGAATGTGGTGTGTACACGGATCATATCTCTATCTTGTGAAGGTAAGGAGGTTATTTTCGATAGACCCTCGACTCAATGTAGACATATAATACTTAATTAATTAATCAATTCAGAATAAGTAGCTTCATTGACACAAAAATGATTACTGAATGATTCTTTTTCATCAAAATGATAAATGTACTAGATTTCTTTTCAATTTATTACTAAACCAAGCATAGACTCTAAATACAAAATATTTGGCAAAAAAGGAAAAAGGCGAAAAATGAGAGGGGTATAAAAGGAGTGACAAAAATGTGTCTTTTCAATTTTCCAGTCCTCTCTAACCTGCGGCGCCAGAGTAAGCAGAGAGCAATGGCGATAAAAATACCTATAAAGTGTGAGCCAGTGGTGGGATCGTTAACGCCATCAATGAAAAAATAGTACAAATTAACTAACAAAATCAAAAATCGTAATTTGTCAAACGCTTTTCTATAATTAAAAGTCTCATAATATTTTCTTCTCAGGGATTTCTTTTTCCAGATTTGTGTCTGGTATGGCGTGAAATATTTGCAAGAAAATATTTACTATTACTCGATAAAATTATTTTTTTTTTCAATTGATAGCTCCGCTATTGGTGCAGGTTGTATGAAGACTTTTGGGATACTATATGTGGAAAATTTGTACTTCAATTTTAATATTCGACTTATATTTTAATTGAAAGAAAATATCTTCACAAATTTAATTATCGTTAGATTAACGTGCAACACACGTTTATAAGCACTAATGTATATATAATGCATCATATATATGAGTATATTACATTTTTACACCTAATAACATCAAAATGTAACTCATTATACATTTTCGCTACCGAAAACAAAATTAGTTATTAAACTTATCAAGTTCAGACAAAGGTTATTGTTCAACGATGAAGTATTTCAAATAAGCTGACTATTTATTTATTATAGGGTGTATTTTTTGACATAAAATTTTACATTATTCATTACATTGTAGTTTTACTATATTCATATTGAATGTACTACTTGAATTGGTCGCGAGTGCAACGCACGTACTCATAAACTAGTTAAATTAAACGTGGCAAAGCACTTCTACAGGTAAAGTGTTGTATGTTGCATGAAAGGACAAACTAGATAAAATGAGTAAGTTCATGCCCTTATGTAGCAAGTCATCAATAAATAAATTGCTAGCTATTATTTGTAGAGAATGAATGTGGTGTGTACATGGACCTTACCTCTACCTTGTGAAGGTAAGGAGGTTGTTTCCGATAGACCCTCGACTCAATGTAGACATATAATAGATAATTAAATAATCAATTGAGAATACATAGCTTCATTGACACAAAAATGATTACTTAATGATTCTTTTATATCAAAATGATAAATGTACTAGATTTCTTTTCAAAATTTATTACTAAACCAAGCATAGAATCTAAATAAAAAATAATTGGCGAAAAAGGAAAAAGGAGATAAAATGAGAGGGTTATAAAAGGAGTGACAAAAATGTGTCTTCTCAATTTTTATGTCCTCTCTAACATGCGGCGCCAGAGTAAGCAGAGAGAAATGGCGACGAAAATACCTATAGGGTGTGAGCCAGTGGTGGGATCATTAATGCCATCAATGAAAAAATAGTACAAATTAACTAACAAAATTTAAAATCGCAATTGGTCAGTCGCTTTTTCTATTATTAAAAGTCTCATAATATTTTCTTCTCAAGTATTTCTTTCTCCAGATCTGTGTCTGGTGTGGCATGAAATATTTGCAAGAAAATATTTACTATTACTCAATAAAATTGTTTTTTTTTTTCAATTGATAGCTCCGCTATTGGTGCAGGTTGTATGAAGACTTTTCGGATACTATATGTGGAAAATTTGTACTTCTATTTTAATATTTGACTTATATTTTAATTGAAAGAAAATATCTTCATTAATTTAATTAACGTTCAACGCACGTTCATAAGCTCTAATGTATATATAATGCATTATATATATATATATATATATATATATATATATATATATATATATATATATATATATGATAAAGACCCGCCAAAGAAAAAAGGTTATAAATACAAGAAAAGATATAATAAATACGGGTATAAAGACTACGATAAATATAAGAGGAAAAAGTACTTTTTAAGAAAATCGTCAGCCAAGAAACCCTATTTAGACAAAAATAGACATATAAGAAAATATAGAACTGATAGAAACTATAAAAACAAGTTAGAATGTTTCACTTGTGGAAGCATAGAACACTTAGCAAATACATGTCCAAAAAGAATAAATAATAACACCCGGAATTCTCAACTAATAGAAGATTTCCAAGAGACTTTAATTAATGTAGACGAATACATGTCAGACACAGAAAGTATATACTCAGTAGTGAGTATAGAAACAAGAGAAAGTAGCAAAATAGACTCTTCCGACTCTGAAGAAGATGAACTTATTAACGAGATCGGAATGGAACAGTTAGATTTAAATATAGATTAACACTATTAATAATCTAGTAAACATAAAAATAGAATGTGATCATATTTTTGAGAGAAATAAAGGATTAGACAGCAATGCTTGCTGCCTCTGTAAATGGTTCCCTAGCAGAAGCAAAAGAGCAAAATGTAAAAGTTGTTTTCTAGAAGGATGCATAGAATGCCTCCAGAAAGAATTTAACATTTTAATAAGCCCAAAGGAAACCATAAAAAAGATACCAGAAGACTCAACTCTAGATAATCCCAAATAATTTAGTTAAAACTTAGGATAAGCCTGCTTCTGCCATGCAAATGGATGGAACTCATAATGTTTATAAACATTATCACCAAGAAGCCTCAATAAGCTTTATAAATACCTGCTCAAAGTTTTATAATCTTAGTTATAAGATGGACAGAATTCTTTTAAGTGATTTAAACATTAATGCAGATTTTATTATAGGACTAGACTTCTTATTAAATAGACACTACAGAGAAGAACAATTATCTGTATTAGGAAATTCAGCTACAAACCTAAATTTAATAAATTTAGAATCTGTAAAGCAAATAAAAAGAACTATCAGAACTCTCATGCATATGGGATTATTGGTTATAGGAATAAAAGGTTTAACGAGAAAATTTTTAGGAAGTAAAGTCCTCATAGTAGTCTATGATGATAGATGGACAGATATGAAAAAATCCATTATAGGAATGACTGAAATAGACATGACATATAATGGAGGAATATTTTATATCAGCCCAGACTTCTTAATGAACCTAGCAGAATTTGGAAAACACATAAAGATAGGAATACAAACAAAAGGTTATGAAGAAATGCATAGCGGAAATAATCTACTGTTATGCTTAGGATTCTTAGGAAAAATGACAAATAGTAGTAATACAAAATTTAAAATTAAGATTAACGATGTAGTAGAATTAATGAGTAACAAAGGTATTAACCTAATTAAACTTGTAAAGATCCAACCAGAAGAATATGCTGGTTTAGAATGGAAATTAGAAAAATTCAATACTAGAAAGAAAATATTACAACCCGAATCTCATCTAGAGTATACAAATCCAAAAGGAGAAACCTCGATAAGATTCATAGACTATAATTACACTCCACAGAAAGACTGTGAAGAAGAAAAAATAGTAGATGAAGATGAAATAACAGAGACTACGTTTATGAACATAGAATTAATCCAGGAAGGCTATGAAGTAGACATCGCCATAGAAAAAGATAAAAGCCTGAAAAAAGAAAAACCATGGATGTTATTCAGATGTAAAGGATGTAAATTAGACAATATGAATTTAGAACAAACTATAGATCATTTTAAATTATGCGAAAAAAGAAGCGATAACTCAGGGTATAAAGAAGAACAGATTTTAAAAGCAAAGACAGATAATTGCGAAGAAATCTGGAAAGACTTTATTCTTAGTGAAGACGAGTTAGAAACAATTTCAGTAGTGAGCCAAAAGGAACTAATGGAAACTAGCGCATCAAGCTCTAGCCCATTTCAAAGAACAACCGGAGAACACTACACAGTAGATACTAATACCGGAAATGTACCTAGAAGAAGAGTTTTTAGAACAACAGGTGAACCTGTAGAATAGGTAAAACCCTCAGGTAGAAGAATGCCGTTAGAAGAACCTATTACTCTCCAAGAAGGAGGAAATAGGGGCAAAATATTAAACATAGCAGCCCACGATCCACAGAGATGGAACTCTGTAATCGATTTGTGGAAAGGAATAGTAGTAGCAGACTATATACAGAATTATGCAGAAATAGATGCCGAGACAATGTATAAATACCTAAAAACATTTTTAGGAGAGTCAACAAAAGCTTTATGGGAAGCTTATAAAACAGACTTTCAAAATGAATTCCAACACTTAGTAGCCATGGGAGCAAACCCATATAACTTTACAAATAAGATACATACTCTAATTACAGGAGAAGACCCAAATAGTGGCCTCGTAATACTACAAAAAATGCTCTAATAAAATCAGAACAATTGAGTATAAGTAACTGGGTGTACATAAAGAAATTTTTAAATGATTTCTTTTATTACTGTACCATCAGTGGAAACTTAGTTGATCAAGAATTAAGAAAGAAACTTTTTAATAAATTACCAGGAGCCTTAGGTAGAGAAATTGAAGAACGTTGGAATAAAAGAGACGGGGTAATACAAAACCCTAATGTAAAATGGTCAATAGGACATAGAATACAACATGTGATGGACATTTTACAAGAAAAATGTACTCACTTACAGATACAGAAACAACTGAAGCAAAATGAATTAAATTTTTGTAAGAGTGTAATTTATACAACGCAGAGTTATGATAAAGACCCGCCAAAGAAAAGAGGTTATAAATACAAGAAAAGATACAATAAATATGGGTATAAAGACTACGATAAATATAAAAGAAAAAAAGTACTTTTTAAGAAAATCGTCAGCCAAGAAACCCTACTTAGACAAAAATAGACACATCAGAAAGTACAGAACTGATAGAAACTATAAAAATAGGTTAGAATGTTTCACTTGTGGAAGCATAGAACACTTAGCAAACACATGTCCCAAAAGAATAAATAATAACACCCGGAATTCCCAACTAATAGAAGATTTCCAAGAGACTTTAATTAATGTAGACGAATATATTTCAGACACAGAAAGTATATACTCAGTAGTGAGTATAGAAACAGGAGAAAGTAGCAAAATAGACTCTTCCGACTCTGAAGCAGATGAATTTATTAACGAAATCGGAATGGAACAGTTAGATTAAATATAGATGTTAACACTATTAATAATCTAGTAAACATAAAAATAGAATGTGACCATATTTTTTAGAGAAATAAAGGTTTAGACAGTAATGCTTGCTGCCTCTGTAAATGGTTCCCTAGCAAAAACAAAAGGGCAAAATGTAAAAGTTGTTTTCTAAAAGGATGCATAGAATGCCTCCAAAAAGAATTTAACATTTTAATAAGCCCAAAGGAAACCATAAAAAGGATACCAGAAGATTTAACTCTAGCAGTAAGGGTAATGACTTTAGAAACTAGAGTAAACATTTTAGAAACTAGACTTTTGCAATTAGAAAAAGGAAAGCAAAAGGAACAAGATAATGATCCCACTACTGAAGAAGACCAATTAGAAAATGAAATAATTACAGAACAATCTTCAGAGCTAATGAACACTGAAGAATATAGAACTTTAGTATGTAATGAAGATAAGAAATTTGGATCATTAAAGCTATTAACAAAAATTAGAATTAAGGATTACGAGATTACTACTCTAGCCCTAGTAGATACAGGTTGTACAAAGAGTATTTTAAATAAAAAGATAATTCCAAATAATTTAGTTAAAACTTTGGATAAGCCTGCTTCTGCCATGCAAATGGATGGGACTCATAATGTTTATAAACATTATCTCCAAGAAGCCTCAATAAGCTTTATAAATACCTGCTCAAAGTTTTATAATCCTAGTTATAAAATGGACAGAATTTTAGTAAGAGATCTAAACATTAATGCAGATTTTATTATAGGACTAGACTTCTTATTATATAATAATGGAAGCTGTACTATCACAAGAGATGGTGTTATTTTTCTAAAAAATAGCACGTATACCCCAGTACAGACCCAAAAGACGGAGACCAAAGTTCTCCAAATATCTACAGTAAACCTACAGAATAACTTAGACGACAGTTGTTGTCAAGATTGTAGAAATGGAGAAAAATATTGTAGTAAAACTAGTAATAGAAATCTCATTCTAGAAGAAATTCTAGAAGAAGACGAAGATAATATAATAGATAAAAATTATACACTTATAGATATAGAAACAGAATTCTATAACTTTAAAAATGGAATAGATAAAATAGGAATAATAAAAGATAAAGAAGATCTAGATAACATAATAAAAATATTAGATGAATTAGAAATAATAGGAGAGAAACCATTAAAACATTGGAATAACAATAAGATATTATGTCAGCTAGAAATAATAAACCCAGAATACATTATTAAAACTGCTTCAATAGAGGCAACTAATCAAGACCTAGAAGATTTCAAAATACAAATTAAAGAACTATTAGACTTAGGAATTACAAGAAGATCGACCTCTAAACATCGATCGGCAGCCTTTATAGTTAGAAATCACTCAGAAATAGTTAGAGGTAAAGCCAGAATGGTAATAAATTACAAAAGACTAAACGATAATACTAGAAATGACGGATATAAATTACCAGACAAAACATAACTAATTAATAGAATACAAGGTAAAAATATATTTAGTAAATTTGATTGTAAGTCAGGTTACCGGCAGGTGAAGATGCACCCAGACAGTATAGAATGGACTGCTTTCACTTGTCCGGAAGGACATTTCGAATGGCTAGTCATGCCATTTGGCTTAAAGACGGCCCCACCAATTTTCCAGAGAAAAATGGATTCAATTTTTGGGGAATATAAACGATTTGTTATAGTATACGTAGACGACATTTTAGTATATAGTAACAATATGGATGAACATCTAGGCCACTTACAGACAGTGTTTAGACTTTTTGTAAGTAACGGAATTATAATTAGTAAGAAAAAAATGGAGTTATGTAAAAAATACATAAACTTCTTAGGAATAATTCTAGGAGAAGGAAAAGTAAAGTTACAGCCCCATATAGCTAAAAAAGTCTTAGATATGTCAGACAAATTAGATAATACAAAAGAATTACAAAATTTTTTAGGAATTCTAAATTATGCTAGAACATTTATAAAAGATTTAGGGAAACTGGCAGGACCTTTATATTCAAAAACTGGTTCAACCGGGCAGAAACATTTCAATACAGAAGATATAAAAAGAGTAAAGCTCTTAAAAGAACAAGTTAAAAATATCCCTGACTTGAACATGCCTTTAGAAACAGACTACCTGATCATCGAAACAGATGGTAGTTTCGAAGGATGGGGAGCAGTACTAAAAGCAAAGAATGACAAATATTGTAGTAAGACCACAGAAAAAATTTGCGCTTATCAAAGCGGAAAATATAAAGAAAAAGGTAATATGAGTAGTATAGATGCTGAGATCCTAGCAGTAATTTACGGTCTTAATGCTTTCAGACTATACATACTAAATAAACCAGAAACTTTAGTTAGAACAGATTGCGAAGCCATAGTGAAATTTCATCAGAAAATTAATGATAAAAATAGCAGTAGAAGACGATGGCTAAATTTCCTAGACACCCGGCTATGGGCCCCATCGTCACGTGAAAGTCTTCAAAGTTACTTTATCATTTTGTCTTTGATTCCTCTTGTCGCGCATTATTTTCTTCTTTTAGCTTTATGTCGCTATCTTATCTTCTGCTTTATGTCTCTTTCTTATCGTCTGATTTATTCGTCTTTTAGTCGCTATCCATCTGTCTGCTATTTTTGAAAATATCTACTGTCTGAACTGCTACGTGTCTAGATTATGCAGTGCGATTGAGTCGAAACTCATTCCAGAGTCATAATCGTTAGGATCTTGAGCATCGTTAGGGTCTAGAGTATCGCTATGGAAATCGGTATCTGAAACATGTTCACTATTTCCATTGTCTGAGCCTTGATTCTGTTCTTGACTATCACCTGGTAACTGACCCGATATCGGGGGATTTATGTGCTTGTCTTGTTCAGTCTCCAAGTCCTGGGTAGTGTTTCTTTCTAAAATTCTAGCTAATGTTTCTTCAACAATTTTTTCTATTTTTTTATTTTTTTTCTTTTTTGCTGTAGTAATTCTAGTTCTTGAAGATGAGCCTTCATTAAAAGTTCTAGGGAGTCTTCGTCTGTTCTGAGAGGAATTATCTTCCTCACTTTCACTTTTTGGCAAAGTGACAGCCATCAACGGATTTGTTATGTCTTTACCGGCAACCGTTTGCACCGGACTAGCTGTACATCTATCTTGTACAGTAGATTTGTTTGCATTCAGAAGGGAACGCACACCTGTCTCATCCATTTTATTTTGAGATGGAGAACTCTGTTTCTAGATTTCTTTCCGGTTTTTGCTATCTTGTAGTTTTTGTTCTAACAACTGTATTTGTTCTAAGAGTCTAGTGTTTTGTAGTAAGAGAGTCTCTTTGGTCTGATTTAGGCGTCTGACTGTTTCGGTCATTGTAGAACAATGATCGCAAAAGATTATTTTATCAGTGTCTTTCTGGATATTGTATTGAGGGGTTTTGTTTGGATTTTGTCTAAGAGCTGGAGAGATATAGTAGTTCGGTCCAAGCACTCCTCTTGTGTAGTCTAGAGCCTCATTAAAATCATTAAAACCTTTAAAAATCTGCTTTTTGATGTCTTTAATAGAGTCTATTACTTCTAACCAAGTCTGGAAAATTCCGTTTGTTTTTCCGTGTACTACCACGTAAAACTTAGAACGTCTGTCTTGGTTCTTTTCTGAAAAATACTGACATAAACAGTTTAAAGTGGCTACGAAATGGATAGAGTCTTTTCGATTATGAGATATCCATAGATTGTCTACCAAACACCTTTGTTGTTTGTCTACTATGAATTCTTGTAGTATTTTGAAAGTCATATTTGACAGCGGAAAAGAAACTAGATTATTCTTACCAAAATAGAGCCTTTCTATTGTTGGAGTCTCTAGAGCGGTCATGGGTCTAAATTTTATATTACCCAATACCGTGTGTCTGTAGTCATCTTGGGATTTGGCTGGGCCTTTTCCCTTGTCTATTGGATTAGTCTTTGACGAGCTCATGTTGTTTCATAAAACAAAACTCGTTAGTTTGACGTAATCTTTAGTCTGCTGAGCTTGTCTGCTAGATTATTGTCTTTTCCTTTTATGTGTTCGAATACTAAGTTATAGATTGATATGGTGTCTAGGAAGTTTAGCCATCATCTTCTACCGCTATTTTTATCATTAATTTTCTGATGAAATTTAACTATGGCTTCGTAATCTGTTCTAACTGAAGTTTCTGGTTTATTTAGTATGTATAGTCTGAAAGCATTAAGACCGTAAATTACTGCTAGGATTTCCGCACCTATACTACTCATATTACCTTTTTCTTTATATTTTCTGCTTTGATAAGCGCAAATTTTTTCTGTGGTCTTACTACAGTATTTGTCTTTCTTTGCTTTTAGTACTGCTCCCCATCCTTCGAAAATACCATCTGTTTCGATGATCAGGTAGTCTGTTTCTAAAGGCATGTTCAAGTCAGAGATATTTTTAACTTGTTCTTTTAAGAGCTTTACTATTTTTATATCTTCTGTATTGAAATGTTTCTGCCCGGTTGAACCAGTTTTTGAATATAAAGGTCCTGCCAGTTTCCCTAAATCTTTTATAAAGGTTCTAGCATTATTTAGAATTCCTAAAAAAATTTGTAATTCTTTTGTATTATCTAATTTGTCTGGCATATCTAAGACTTTTTTAGCTATATGGGGCTGTAACTTTTCTTTTCCTTCTCCTAGAATTATTCCTAAGAAGTTTATGTATTTTTTACATAACTCCATTTTCTTCTTACTAATTATAATTTCGTTACTTTCAAAAAGTCTAAACATTGTCTGTAAGTGGCCTAGATGTTCATCCATATTGTTACTAAATACTAAAATGTCGTCTACGTATACTATAACAAATCATTTATATTCCCCAAAAATTGAATCCATTTTTCTCTGGAAAATTGGTGGGGCCATCTTTAAGCCAAATGGCATGACTAGCCATTCGAAATGTCCTTCCGGACAAGTGAAAGCAGTCCATTCTATACTGTCTGGGTGCATCTTCACCTGCCAGTAACCTGACTTACAATCAAATTTACTAAATATATTTTTACCTTGTATTCTATTAATTAGTTCTGTTTTGTCTGGTAATTTATATCCGTCATTTCTAGTATTATCGTTTAGTCTTTTGTAATTTATTACCATTCTGGCTTTACCTCTAACTATTTCTGAGTGATTTCTAACTATAAAGGCTGCCGATCGATGTTTAGAGGTCGATCTTCTTATAATTCCTAAGTCTAATAGTTATTTAATTTGTATTTTGAAATCTTCTAGGTCTTGATTAGTTGCCTCTATTGAAGCAGTTTTAATAATGTATTCTGGGTTTATTATTTCTAGCTGACATAATATCTTATTGTTATTCCAATGTTTTAATGGTTTCTCTCCTATTATTTCTAATTCATCTAATATTTTTATTATGTTATCTAGATCTGCTTTATCTTTTATTATTCCTATTTTATCTATTCCATTTTTAAAGTTATAGAATTCTATTTCTATATCTATTAGTGTATAATTTTTATCTATTATATTATCTTCGTCTTCTTCTAGAATTTCTTCTAGAATGAGATTTCTATTACTAGTTTTACTACAATATTTTTCTCCATTTCTACAATCTTGACAACAACTGTCGTCTAAGTTATTCTGTAGGTTTACTGGAGAGATTTGGAGAACTTTGGTCTCCGTCTTTTGGGTCTGTACTGGGGTATACGTGCTATTTTTTAGGACAATAACACCATCTCTTGTGATAGTACAACTTCCATTATTATCTAATAAGAAGTCTAGTCCTATAATAAAATTTGCATTAATGTTTAGATCTCTTACTAAAATTCTGTCCATTTTATAACTAGGATTATAAAACTTTGAGCAGGTATTTATAAAGCTTATTGAGGCTTCTTGGAGATAATGTTTATAAACATTATGAGTCCCATCCATTTGCATGGCAGAAGCAGGCTTATCCAAAGTTTTAACTAAATTATTTGGAATTATCTTTTTATTTAAAATACTCTTTGTACAACCTGTATCTACTAGGGCTAGAGTAGTAATCTCGTAATCCTTAATTCTAATTTTTGTTAATAGCTTTAATGATCCAAATTTCTTATCTTCATTACATACTAAAGTTCTATATTCTTCAGTGTTCATTAGCTCTGAAGATTGTTCTGTAATTATTTCATTTTCTAATTGGTCTTCTTCAGTAGTGGGATCATTATCTTGTTCCTTTTGCTTTCCTTTTTCTAATTGCAAAAGTCTAGTTTCTAAAATGTTTACTCTAGTTTCTAAAGTCATTACCCTTACTGCTAGAGTTAAATCTTCTGGTATCCTTTTTATGGTTTCCTTTGGGCTTATTAAAATGTTAAATTCTTTTTGGAGGCATTCTATGCATCCTTCTAGAAAACAACTTTTACATTTTGCCCTTTTGTTTTTGCTAGGGAACCATTTACAGAGGCAGCAAGCATTACTGTCTAAACCTTTATTTCTCTAAAAAAATATGGTCACATTCTATTTTTATGTTTACTAGATTATTAATAGTGTTAACATCTATATTTAAATCTAACTGTTCCATTCCGATTTCGTTAATAAATTCATCTGCTTCAGAGTCGGAAGAGTCTATTTTGCTACTTTCTCCTATTTCTATACTCACTACTGAGTATATACTTTCTGTGTCTGACATGTATTCGTCTACATTAATTAAAGTCTCTTGGAAATCTTCTATTAGTTGGGAATTCCGGGTGTTATTATTTATTCTTTTGGGACATGTGTTTGCTAAGTGTTCTATGCTTCCACAAGTGAAACATTCTAACCTATTTTTATAGTTTCTATCAGTTCTGTACTTTCTGATGTGTCTATTTTTGTCTAAGTAGGGTTTCTTGGCTGATGATTTTCTTAAAAAGTATTTTTTTTCTTTTATATTTATCGTAGTCTTTATACCCGTATTTATTGTATCTTTTCTTGTATTTATAACCTCTTTTCTTTGGCGGGTCTTTATCATAACTCTGCGTTGTATAAATTACACTCTTACAAAAATTTAATTCATTTTGCTTCGGTTGTTTCTGTATCTGTAAGTGAGTACATTTTTCTTGTAAAATGTCCATCACATGTTGTATTCTATGTCCTATTGACCATTTTACATTAGGGTTTTGTATTACCCCATCTCTTTTATTCCAACGTTCTTCAATTTCTCTACCTAAGGCTCCTGGTAATTTATTAAAAAGTTTCTTTCCTAATTCTTGATCAACTGAGTTTCCACTGATGGTACAGTAATAAAAGAAATCATTTAAAAATTTCTTTATGTACACCCAGTTACTTATACTCAATTGTTCTAATTTTATTAGAGCATTTTTTGTAGTATTACGAGGCCACTATTTGGGTCTTCTCCTGTAATTAGAGTATGTATCTTATTTGTAAAGTTATATGGGTTTGCTCCCATGGCTACTAAGTGTTGGAATTCATTTTGAAAGTCTGTTTTATAAGCTTCCCATAAAGCTTTTGTTGACTCTCCTAAAAATGTTTCTAGGTATTTATACATTGTCTCGGCATCTATTTCTGCATAATTCTGTATATAGTCTGCTACTACTATTCCTTTCCACAAATCGATTACAGAGTTCCATCTCTGTGGATCGTGGGCTGCTATGTTTAATATTTTGCCCCTATTTCCTCCTTCTTGGAGAGTAATAGGTTCTTCTAATGGCATTCTTCTACCTGAGGGTTTTACCTGTTCTACAGGTTCACCTGTTGTTCTAAAAACTCTTCTTCTAGGTACATTTCCGGTATTAGTATCTACTGTGTAGTGTTCTCCGGTTGTTCTTTGAAATGGGCTAGAGCTTGATGCGCTAGTTTCCATTAGTTCTTTTTGGCTTATTACTGAATTTGTTTCTAACTAGTCTTCACTAAGAATAAAGTCTTTCCAGATTTCTTCGCAATTATCTGTCTTTGCTTTTAAAATCTGTTCTTCTTTATACCCTGAGTTATCGCTTCTTTTTTCGCATAATTTAAAATGATCTATAGTTTGTTCTAAATTCATATTGTCTAATTTACATCCTTTACATCTGAATAACATCCATGGTTTTTCTTTTTTCAAGCTTTTAGCTTTTTCTATGGCGATGTCTACTTCATAGCCTTCTTGGATTAATTCTAAGTTCATTAATTCATTTATTTCTTGTTCACCTATTGTACTTTCTTCTTCACAGGCTTTCTGTGGAGTGTAATTATAGTCTGTGAATCTTATCGAAGTTTCTCCTTTTGGATTTGTATATTCTATATGAGATTCAGGCTGTAATATATTTTTCTTTGTATTAAATTGTTCTAATTTCCATTCTAAACCAGCATATTCTTCTGGTTGGATCTTTACAGGTTTAATTAGGTTAATTCCTTTATTACTCATTAATTCTACTACATCGTTAATTTTTATCTTAAATTTTGTATTACTATTTCTGTCATCTTTCCTAAAAATCCTAGGCATAACAGTAGATTATTTCCGCTATGCATTTCTTCATAACCTTTAGTCTGTATTCCTATCTTAATATGTTTTCCAAATTCTTTTAAGTTCATTAAGAAGTCTGGGCTGATATAAAATATTCCTCCATTATCTGTCATGTCTATTTCAGTCATTCCTATAATGGATTTTTTCATATCTGTCCATCTATCGTCATAGACTAATATGAGGACTTTACTTCCTAAATTTTTTCTCGTTAAACCTTTTATTCCTATAACCAATATTCCTATGTGCATGAGAGTTTTGGTAGTTCTTTTTAATTGTTTTGGAGATTCTAAACTTATTAAATTTAAATTTCTAGCTGTGTTTCCTAACACAGATAATTGTTCTTCTCTATAGTGTCTATACAATTGAGCTGTTGACGAAAACTGTCTAGTATTATACAGAGTCTTTGGGTTTAGTAGTTTTAACTGATTCTGTTGAAAAATACTAATGTCTCGATCTACATTTATTACTTCACTAAGCTGTCTATTATTTTTTTCAGATGTTCTCCTGTTTAATAATCGAGATAATAGACTATTTCCTATTCTGTCTTCAGAGAAACTTAGTCTTTGTCTTTCTCCTTCTGTTCTTGATCTAGCTGGAAAAATGTCCATTTTAGTGGTGGTTTTTTATTTACTTTAGTTCTTTCTAGTTGAGGAGTTATTTCTACTTTTTTTAATTGGTCAATTAAATCGTCTACCTGTTTATCTTTAGATACTTCTTTATCTTGTGCTCTTGCTATAACATAAATACGTTCGCTTGGTACGTCTAGTCGTGCTGTTAATGAATCTACTTTCCTGATAAGGTCTAATATTAAAGATGTTGTAATAATATTATGTTGCAACAGTATTTGGTCTGATTTTGCGTTAGGTATGTATTCTTTATAGTCTGAGGGTAGCGGTATAGATTTTTCTATTAATTTTATAGCTTCTTCTTGAGCTATAGTTAATCTGCTCATGAAAGGATAGCTTCTTTCCGTTCTCGAACTGTTTCTTCTAACTTTAAAATCTTAGTAGTTAATTCTGTTAAATCCTTTTTACTTTTATTATTTTCTTGGATATTTTTTGATTCTAAACTTATTAAATTAATTTTTAATAACGTTTCTAAATCTTGTTTTGTTGATAGCTTCTTAAAGTCACACTTGTTGACTATAGTATTTATATAATCTAAGTTCTGTTCAGATTTTTCAAAAATCTTCTTTTGTTTAAGTAGTGCTATTTCTAATTTCTCTAGACTTGTACTAATAAACTTGTTATTTTCTTTTATATTTTCACTTAGATTTATAATTATATCTACTATTGTATTTAATTGTTTTTCTTCACTGTGTAGTATATGGTCTCCTGTGTCAAAATTACACCTTACAATAGTATGATCTTTTAATATTCTATATTTCTTTTCTGGAGCTATTCTTAAATCTAAATATTCTAAATGTTTTAAGTGAGCTATTTTTATCCTAGAGGTATAGTTATCTTATTAATTCTATTTTGCCAAGCTATACTATCGCTATAGTATGTTATATCGCTTTGTATTCCTTGTAACTCCCAATCTAGATGAGAGAGTAGTTCTTTACTAAAACTTCTATGTAATAGTTCTTCTTCTATTTGCGCGGATAAAGTTATAGAGTGTACTAGTCCTAGATAATGACGTAATTCTTTGAAATGGCTGAGTAATTCAGCTTGAGTAAAAAGTTTGGACGTTACTAATTCTAAAAATGAGCGTAGAGCTTTTTCTGCTAATATATATTTCTTCTTTCTTTTTATATCTCTATATAAAAGCCACTGAATAAATTGGATCCTTTTTACGAAAGGCAGAGATCTCAGATTAAAATGGATGAGACAGGTGTGCATTCCCTTCTGAATGCAAACAGATCTACTGTACAAGATAAATGTACAGCTAGTCCGGTGCAAACGGTTGCCGGTAAAGACATATCAAATCCGTTAATGGCTGTCACTTTGCCAAAAAGTGAAGGTGAGGAAGATATTTCCTCTCAGATCAGACGCAGACTCCCTAGAACATTTAATCAAGGCTCATCCTCGAGAAATAGACTTGCTACTTCTAAAAAGAAAAAAAATAAAAACATAGAAAAAATTGTTGAAAGAGCATTAGCAAAAATTTTGCAAAGAAACATTACCGAGGACAAAGAAATCACTCAAGACAAACATGTAACTCCACAGTTACCAGATAATAGTCAAAACCAAAATAAGAACTCAGACAATGGAAATAATGATCAGAACTCAGACAATGGAGATAATGAACATGTTTCAGATACCGATGATACTCTAGACCCCAACGATGCTCAAGATCCTAACGATTATGACTCTGGAATGAGCTTCGACTCAATCGCACTGCATAATCTGGACACGTAGCAGTTTTCAGACAATAGATATTTTAGCAGCAGACTGACAGACTGACAGCGACTCACAAGACGAATAAATCAGACGATAAGAAAGAGACATAAAGCAGAAGATAAGATAGCGACATAAAGCTAAAGGAAGAAAATAATGCGCGACAAGAGGAATCAACGACAAAATGATAAAGTAACTTTGAAGACTTTCACGTGACGATGGGGCCCATAGCGCACCCAGCGGAAACTTTAAAGATTTTTATTTCATTTTGAAATCCGGAGACTGAAGTCCGCAAGACAGTATAAATAGCAGACTCTGGAGAAGAGAAAGACAGAACGAAAGAGAAGAAAAAACACACAACACTCTCAACTCTCTATGCCTCAACTACCTCCCAGTTTTTTCTCAACCCCACTTGTATAAACACCCCATGTAAGATAGTTTTCTCATTGGCATTTTTCGTGTGCAGTTAAGCTTTCGGGACTCCCGAAAGGGAAACCTCCCTGTTTCTAAATTATGTAAGTCTTTTTATCCAGTAGTTATCTCCACCATGTATCATGTAAATTATGTTTGCTTTTCATATTTATGAACCTTGCAGAAATGCAAGAATTATGTTGTTAATATAAAGTTTTTATTGTTATCATGAAGCTTTATTTACTGTTAGAATCATGAACTCAATATGCTTAGACATGGTTATCTGCTGAACTTAGTATATGGTTATCTTTTAAACTCTAGAATGACCTCAATGGATTAGCCTGTAAATTCCTATGTCAACGGTGGTTGATAATATGGCCTTTTGATGTCCGCTGAAGGACGGTGTTGGCCTGAAAATTGGGTGTGGCTAAAGACGATTGTCATTTTAAGGGTAAGGTTTACAAGAAGAGATGAATAGTTCAAAAGAAGAAATGAACAAGCATAATGGTTTCAAGAGATGAACAGTAGTTAAAGATTTCATGACTGGACAGAGTCCAAATTAAAAAAAAAACACATCAAGCCCAAATCCTCTCTATGCTCCAACTCCCTCAAAACTTTTCTTTCACCCCATTTGTATAAACACCACATGTAAATTCATCTACAAACCTAAATTTAATAAATTTAGAATCTGTAAAGCAAATAAAAAGAACTACCAGAACTCTCATGCATATGGGATTATTGGTTATAGGAATAAAAGGTTTAACGAGAAAAAAATTTAGGAAGTAAAGTCCTCATAGTAGTCTATGATGATAGTTGGACAGATATGAAAAAATCCATTATAGGAATGACTGAAATAGACATGACATATAATGGAGGAATATTTTATATCAGCCCAGACTTCTTAATGAACCTAGCAGAATTTGGAAAACACATAAAGATAGGAATACAGACAAAAGGTTATGAAGAAATGCATAGCGGAAATAATCTACTGTTATGCTTAGGATTCTTAGGAAAGATGACAAATAGTAGTAATACAAAATTTAAAATTAAGATTAACGATGTAGTAGAATTAATGAGTAATAAAGGTATTAACCTAATTAAACCTGTAAAGATCCAACCAGAAGAATATGCTGGTTTAGAATGGAAATTAGAACAATTCAATACTAGAAAGAAAATATTACAACCCGAATCTCATCTAGAGTATACAAATCCAAAAGGAGAAACCTCGATAAGATTCACAGACTATAATTACACTCCACAGAAAGACTGTGAAGAAGAAAAAATAGTAGATGAAGATGAAATAACAGAGACTACGTTTATGAACATAGAATTAATCCAGGAAGGCTATGAAGTAGACATCGCCATAGAAAAAGCTAAAAGCCTGAAAAAAGAAAAACCATGGATGTTATTCAGATGTAAAAGATGTAAATTAGACAATATGAATTTAGAACAAACTATAGATCATTTTTAAATTATGCGAAAAAAGAAGCGATAACTCAGGGTATAAAGAAGAACAAATTTTAAAAGCAAAGACAAATACTTGCGAAGAAATCTGGAAAGACTTTATTCTTAGTGAAGACGAGTTAGAAACAATTTCAGTAGTGAGCCAAAAGGAACTAATGGAAACTAGCGCATCAAGCTCTAGCCCATTTCAAAGAACAACCAGAGAACAATACACAGTAGATACTAATACCGGAAATGTACCTAGAAGAAGAGATTTTAGAACAACAGGCGAACCTATAGAACAGGTAAAACCCTCAGGTAGAAGAATGCCATTAGAAGAACCTATTACTCTCCAAGAAGGAGGAAATAGGGGAAATTTTTAAATATTGCAGCCCACGATCCACAGAGATGGAACTCTGTAATCGATTTGTGGAAAGGAATAGTAGTAGCAGACTACATACAGAATTACGTAGAAACAAATGCCGAGACAATGTATAAATACCTAGAAACATTTTTAGGAGAGTCAACAAAAGCTTTATGGGAAGCTTATAAAACAGACTTTCAAAATGAATTCCAACACTTAGTAGCCATGGGAGCAAAACCATATAACTTTACAAATAGAGAATGAATGTGGTGTGTACATGGACCTTACCTCTACCTTGTGAAGATAAGGAGGTTGTTTCCGATAGACCCTCGACTCAATGTAGACATATAATAGATAATTAAATAATCAATTGAGAATACATAGCTTCATTGACACAAAAATGATTACTTAATGATTCTTTTATATCAAAATGATAAATGTACTAGATTTCTTTTCAAAATTTATTACTAAACCAAGCATAGAATCTAAATAAAAAATAATTGGCGAAAAAGGAAAAAGGAGATAAAATGAGAGGGTTATAAAAGGAGTGACAAAAATGTGTCTTCTCAATTTTATGTCCTCTCTAACATGCGGCGCCAGAGTAAGCAGAGAGAAATGGCGACGAAAATACCTATAGGGTGTGAGCCAGTGGTGGGATCATTAATGCCATCAATGAAAAAATAGTACAAATTAACTAACAAAATTTAAAATCGCAATTGGTCAGTCGCTTTTTCTATTATTAAAAGTCTCATAATATTTTCTTCTCAAGTATTTCTTTCTCCAGATCTATGTCTGGTGTGGCATGAAATATTTGCAAGAAAATATTTACTATTACTCAATAAAATTGTTTTTTTTTTCAATTGATAGCTCCGCTATTGGTGCAGGTTGTATGAAGACTTTTCGGATACTATATGTGGAAAATTTGTACTTCTATTTTAATATTTGACTTATATTTTAATTGAAAGAAAATATCTTCATTAATTTAATTAACGCTCAACGCACGTTCATAAGCTCTAATGTATATATAATGCATTATATATATATATATATATATATATATATATATATATATGATAAAGACCCGCCAAAGAAAAAAGGTTATAAATACAAGAAAAGATATAATAAATACGGGTATAAAGACTACGATAAATATAAGAGGAAAAAGTACTTTTTAAGAAAATCGTCAGCCAAGAAACCCTATTTAGACAAAAATAGACATATAAGAAAATATAGAACTGATAGAAACTATAAAAACAAGTTAGAATGTTTCACTTGTGGAAGCATAGAACACTTAGCAAATACATGTCCAAAAAGAATAAATAATAACACCCGGAATTCTCAACTAATAGAAGATTTCCAAGAGACTTTAATTAATGTAGACGAATACATGTCAGACACAGAAAGTATATACTCAGTAGTGAGTATAGAAACAAGAGAAAGTAGCAAAATAGACTCTTTCGACTCTGAAGAAGATGAACTTATTAACGAGATCGGAATGGAACAGTTAGATTTAAATATAGATGTTAACACTATTAATAATCTAGTAAACATAAAAATAGAATGTGATCATATTTTTGAGAGAAATAAAGGATTAGACAGCAATGCTTGCTGCCTCTGTAAATGGTTCCCTAGAAGAAGCAAAAGGGCAAAATGTAAAAGTTGTTTTCTAGAAGGATGCATAGAATGCCTCCAGAAAGAATTTAACATTTTAATAAGCCCAAAGGAAACCATAAAAAAGATACCAGAAGACTCAACTCTAGCTTTAAGAATAATGACTTTAGAAACTAGAGTAAACACTTTAGAAACTAGACTTTTGCAATTAGAAAAAGGAAAGCAAAAGGAACAAAATAATGATCCCACTACTGAAGAAGATCAGCTAGAAGATGAAATAATTACAGAACAATCTTCAGAGCTAATGAACACCGAAGAATATAGAACTTTAGTATGTAATGAAGATAAGAAATTCGGATCATTAAAGCTTTTAACAAAAATAAGAATTAAGGATTACAAGATTACTACTCTAGCCCTAGTAGATACAGGATGTACAAAGAGTATTTTAAATAAAAAGATAATCCCAAATAATTTAGTTAAAACTTTGGATAAGACTGCTTCTGCCATGCAAATGGATGGAACTCATAATATTTATAAACATTATCTCCAAGAAGCCTCAATAAGCTTTATAAATACCTGCTCAAAGTTTTATAATCCTAGTTATAAGATGGACAGAATTCTAGTAAGAGATTTAAACATTAATGCAGATTTTATTATAGGACTAGACTTCTTAATAGATAACAATGGAAGCTGTACTATTACCAGAGATGGTGTTATTTTCTTAAAAATAGCACGTATACCCCAGTATAGACCCAAAAGACGGAGACCAAAGTTCTCCAAATATCTCCAGTAAATCTACAGAATAACTTAGACGACAGTTGTTGTCAAGACTGTACGCGTGGAGAAAAATATTGTAGTAATACTAATAACAGAAACCTCATTCTAGAAGAAATTCTAGACGAAGATGATAAAATGGATAAAAACTATACACTAATAGATATAGAAACAGAATTCTATAACTTTAAAAATGGAATAGATAAAATAGGAATAATAAAAGATCAAGCAGATCTAGACAACATAATAAAAATACTAGATGAATTAGAAATAATAGGAGAAAAACCATTAAAACATTAGAATAACAATAAGATTTTATGTCAGCTAGAAATAATAAACCCAGAATACATTATTAAAACTGCTTCAATAGAAGCAACCAATCAAGACCTAGAAGACTTCAAAATACAAATTAAAGAACTATTAGATCTAGGAATTATAAGAAGATCGACCTCTAAACATCGATCAGCAGCTTTTATAGTTAGAAATCACTCAGAAATATTTAGAGGTAAAGCTAGAATGGTAATAAATTACAAAAGACTAAACGATAATACTAGAAATGATGGATATAAGTTACAGACAAAACAAAACTAATTAATAGAATACAAGGTAAAAATATATTTAGTAAATTTGATTGTAAATCAGGTTACTGGCAGGTGAAGATGCACCCAGACAGTATAGAATGGACTGCTTTCACTTGTCCGGAGGGACATTTCGAATGGCTAGTCATGTCATTTGGCTTAAAGACAGCCCCACCAATTTTCCAGCGAAAAATGGATTCAATTTTTGGGGAATATAAGCGATTTGTCATAGTATACGTAGACGACATCTTAGTATTTAGTAACAATATGGATGAACATCTAGGCCAGCTACAGACAGTATTCAGACTTTTCGTAAGTAACGGAATTATAATTAGTAAAAAGAAAATGGAGTTATGTAAAAAATACATAAACTTCTTAGGAATAATTCTAGGAGAAGGAAAAGTAAAGTTACAGCCACATATAGCCAAAAAAGTCTTAGATATGCCAGACAAGTTAGATAACACCAAAGACTTGCAAAAATTCTTAGGAATTCTAAATTATGCTAGAACCTTTATAAAAGATTTAGGGAAACTGGCAGGACCTTTATATTCAAAAACTGGTTCAACCGGGCAGAAACACTTTAACACAGAAGATATAAAAATAGTGAAGCTCTTAAAAGAACAAGTTAAAAATATCCCTGACTTGAACATGCCTTTAGAAACAGACTACCTAATCATCGAAACAGATGGTAGTTTCGAAGGATGGGGAGCAGTACTAAAAGCGAAGAAAGACAAATACTGTAGTAAAACCACAGAAAAGATTTGCGCTTATCAAAGCAGAAAATATAAAGAAAAAGGTAATATGAGTAGTATAGACGCGGAAATCCTAGCAGTAATTTATGGTCTTAATGCTTTCAGACTATACATACTAAATAAACCAGAAACTTTAGTTAGAACAGATTGCGAAGCCATAGTTAAATTTCATCAGAAAATTAATGATAAAAATAGCAGGAGAAGACGATGGCTAAACTTCCTAGACACCATATCAATCTATAACTTAGTATTCGAACACATAAAAGGAAAAGAAAATAATCGAGCAGACCAGCTCAGCAGACTAAAGATTACGTCAAACTAACGAGTTTTGTTTTATGAAACAGCATGAGCTCGTCAAAGACTAATCCAATAGACAAGGGAAAAGGCCCAGCCAAATCCCAAGATGACTACAGACACACGGTATTGGGTAATATAAAATTTAGACCCATGACCGCTCTAGAGACTCCAACAATAGAAAGACTCTACTTCGGTAAGAATAATTTAGTTTCTTTTCCGCCTTCAAATATGACTTTTAAAATACTTTCAGAATTCATAGTAGACAAACAACAAAGATGTTTAGTAGACAATCTATGGATATCACACAACAGAAAAGACTCTAGCCATTTTGTAGCAACTTTAAACTGTTTATGTCAGTACTTTTCATAAAAGAACCAAGACAAACGTTTTAAATTTTACGTGGTAGTACACGGTAAAACAAACGGAATTTTCCAGACTTGGTTAGAAGTAATAGACTCCATTAAAGATGTCAAAAAACCGATTTTTAAAGGTTTTAATGATTTTAACGAGGCTCTAGACTACACAAGATGAGTGCTTGGACCGAACTACTATATCTCTCCAGCTCTAAGAAACAGAGTTCTCCATCTCAGATTAAAATGGATGAGACATGTGTGCATTCCCTTCTAAATGCAAACAGATCTACTGTACAAGATAAATGTACAACTAGTCCGGTGCAAACGGTTGCCGGTAAAGACATATCAAATCCGTTAATGGCTGTCACTTTGCCAAAAAGTGAAGGTGAGGAAGATATTTCCTCTCAGATCAGACGCAGACTCCCTAGAACATTTAATCAAGGCTCATCCTCGAGAAATAGACTTGCTACTTCTAAAAAGAAAAAAAATAAAAACATTGAAAAAATTGTTGAAGGAGCATTAGCAAATATTTTGCAAAGAAACATTACCGAGGACAAAGAAATCACTCAAGACAAACATGTAACTCCACAGTTACCAGATAATAGTCAAAACCAGAATCAGAACTCAGACAATGGAAATAATGATCAGAACTCAGACAATGGAGATAATGAACATGTTTCAGATACCGATGATACTCTAGACCCTAACGATGCTCAAGATCCTAACGATTATGACTCTGGAATGAGCTTTGACTCAATCGCACTGCATAATCTGGACACGTAGCAGTTTTTAGACAGTAGATATTTTAGCAGCAGACTGACAGACTGATAGCGACTCACAAGATGAATAAATCAGACGATAAGAAAGAGACATAAATCAGAAGATAAGATAGCGACATAAAGCTAAAGGAAGAAAATAATGCGCGACAAGAGGAATCAACGACAAAATGATAAAGTAACTTTGAAGACTTTCACGTGACGATGGGGCCCATAGCGCACCCAGCGGAAACTTTAAAGATTTTTATTTCATTTTGAAATCCGGAGACTGAAGTCCGCAAGACAGTATAAATAGCAGACTCTGGAGAAGAGAAAGACAGAACGAAAGAGTAGAAAAAACACACAACACTCTCAACTCTCTATGCCTCAACTACCTCCCAGTTTTTTCTCAACCCCACTTGTATAAACACCCCATGTAAGATAGTTTTCTCATTGGCATTTTTCGTGTGCAGTTAAGCTTTCGGGACTCCCGAAAGGGAAACCTCCCTGTTTCTAAATTATGTAAGTCTTTTTATCCAGTAGTTATCTCCACCATGTATCATGTAAATTATGTTTGCTTTTCATATTTATGAACCTTGCAGAAATGCAAGAATTATGTTGTTAATATAAAGTTTTTATTGTTATCATGAAGCTTTATTTACTGTTAGAATCATGAACTCAATATGCTTAGACATGGTTATCTGCTGAACTTAGTATATGGTTATCTTTTAAACTCTAGAATAACCTCAATGGATTAGCCTGTAAATTCCTATGTCAATGGTGGTTGATAATATGGCCTTTTGATGTCCGTTGAAGGACGGTGTTGGCCTGAAAATTGGGTGTGGCTAAAGACGACTGTCATTTTAAGGGTAAGATTTAAAAGAAGAGATGACCAGTTCAAAAGAAGAAATGAACAAGTATAGTGGTTTCAAGAGATGAACAGTAGTTAACAACTCTCATGGCTGGACAGAGTCCAGATTAAAAAAAAAATGAGCGTAGAGCTTTTTCTGCTAATATATATTTCTTCTTTCTTTTTATATCTCTATATAAAAGCCACTGATTAAATTGGATCCTTTTTACGAAAGGCAGAGATCTCATTAATATGGTCTAAACTTTTTTGAATCTTTTACTATCTTTCTACTCTTGAGGTGTCTTATCAACTTGTATTCTAAAGCTGATATCTGATCTATTAATTCTAATAGTCTTAAAGGGTTGTCTTTACTATTATTTAGGCGACTATACTCTGGGTATAGAGTACTTAATTTGTTCTTGACTTCTAAATAAGAGTCTGTCATACAAAGTGGTCCTAAAATCTTTTGGCTCTGATACCAAAATCGAGGGGGGTGTATATTTCAATAAAATATTTCAGTAGGGGGTGAGTCAGTTGGTGTGTAATCCTACTCGGTACTCCCTTCCTGTTATATTTCTCCTTATGTTAGTCTTAAGAACCAATTAGCTATCTCCTGTATCAATGTTTTTTTTTTTAATCCGGACTCTGTCCAGTCATGAGAGTTGTTAACTACTGTTCATCTCTTGAAAACGCTATTCTTATTCATTTCTTCTTTTGAACTGTTCATCTCTTCTTTTAAACCTTACCCTAAAAATGACAATCGTCTTTAGCCACACCCAATTTTCAGGCCAACACCGTCCTTCAGCGGACATCAAAAGGCCATATTATCAACCACCGTTGACATAGGAATTTACAGGCTAATCCATTGAGGTCATAATAAAGTTTAAAAGATAACCTTATACTAAGTTATATATATATATATATATATATATATATATATATATATTAATTTTTTTCACCTAGTAACATCAAAATGTAACTGATTATACATTTTTTTCTATAGAAACAGATTTTGTTGTTTAACTTACCAAGTTCAGATAAAAGTTATTGCTCAACGACGAAGTAATTCAAATAAACTTACTATTTATTTATTATAGCGTGTATTTCTTAACATAGAATTTTAACTATTGATTACATTGTAGTTTTATTATTTTCATATATAATGTACTACTTGCATGGACTCATGTGTAACGCACATGCTCAGAAACTAATTAAATTAAATGTGGCAAAGCACTTCTACGAGTAAAGCCTTATACGTTGCACGAAAGGACACACTATATAAAATGAGTAAGTTCATAACTTTATTTAACAAATCATCAATAAATAAACAAATAGCTATTATTTGTAGAGAATGAATGTGGTGTGTACGCAGACCTTACCTCTACCTTGTGAAGATAGGGAGGTTGTTTCCGATAGACCATCGACTCAATGTAGACATATAATAGTTATTAAAATAATCAATTGAGAATAATTAGCTTCATTGACATAAAAATGATTACTGAATGATTCTTTTTCATCAAAATGATAAATGTAATAGATTGCCTTTTAAAATTATTACTAAATCAAGCATAGAATCTAAATACTAAAAAAATGGCAAAAAGGAAAAAGGAGAAAAAACGATACGAGTATAAAAGGAGTAACAAAAATATATATTTTTAGTTTTTCTATCCTCTCTAACCTGCGGTACCAGAGTAAGCAGAGATCAATGGTAGCGAAAATACCTATGGGGTGTGAGCCAGTGGTGGGCTCATTCACGTCATCAATGAAAATAGTACAAATTGACAAACAAAATCCAAGAACGCAATTGGTCAGTCGCTTTCCTATTATTAAAATTCTTATAATATTTTCTTTTCAAGATTCCTTTATCCATATTGTGTCTGGTATGGCTTGAAATATTTGCAAGAAAATATTTACTATTACTCGATAAAATTGTTTTTCTTTTTTCAATTGATGGCTCCACTATTGGTGCAGGTTGTATGAAGACTTTTCGGATACTATATGTGGAACATTTGTACTTTAATTTCAATATTTGGCTTATATTTTGATTAGAAAAAAATATATATCTTCACCAATTTAATTATCGGTATATTAACGTGCAATGCACGTTCGTATAGACTAATGTATATATAATACATCATATCTATGAATATATTACATGTTTGCACCTAATAACATTAAAATGTAACTCGTTAAATATTTTCGCTACCGAAACAAATTAGTTGTTTAACTTAACAAGTTCAAACTAAAGTTATCGCTCAACGATGAAGTAATTCAAATAAGCTGATTTTTTATTTATTATAGCATGTATTTTCTCACATAAAATTTTATATTATTCATTACATTGTAGTTTTACTATATTCATATCGAATGTACTACTTGCATGAACTCATGTGCAACACACGTGCTCAGAAACTAGTTAAATTAAACGTGGCAAAGCACCTCTACGAGTTAAGTGTAACACGTTGCACGATAGGACATACTAGATAAAATGAGTAAGCTCCTGCCCTTATGTAACAAATCATCAATAAATAAATAAATAGCTATTATTTGTAGAGAATGAATGTGGTGTTTACGCAAACCTTACATCTACCTTGTGAAGGTAGGAATGTTGTTTTCGATAGACCCTCGACTTAATGTTGACATATAATAGTTAATTAAATAGTCAATTCAAAATAATTAGCTTCATTTACAACAAAATGATTATTGAATGATTCTTTCATCAAAATGATAACTGTACTAGATTTCTTTTAAAAAATTATTACTAAACCAAGCATAGAATCTAAATACTAAAAATTTGGCGAAAAAGAAAAAATTAGAAAAAGTGAGGGGAATAAAAGGAGTGACAAAAATGTGTCTTTCCAGTTTTCCGTCCTCTTTAACCTGCGGCGCAAGAGTAAGCAAAGAGCAATGGCGGCAAAAATACCTATAGGGTGTGAGCCGGTGGTGGGATCGCTAATGCCATCAATGAAAAAACAGTATAAATTAACTAACAAAATCCCAAATCCCAATTGGTTAGTTGCTTTCCTATTATTAAAAGTCTTATAATGTTTTCTTCTTAGGGATTCCTTTTTCCAGATTTGTGTCTGGTATGGCGTGATATATTTGGAAGAAAATATTTACTATTACTTGATAAAATTATTTTTATTTTTTCAATGGATAGTTTCACTATTTGTGCAGGGTGTATGAAGACTTTTCGGATATTATATGTGGGAAATTTGTACTTTAATTTCAATAATCGGCTTATATTTTGTTTGAAAGAAAATATCTTCACTAATTTAATTATCATTATATTAACGTGCAACGCACGTTCCTAAGCACTTATGTATATATAATGCATCATATATATGAATATATTGCATGTTTGCACATAATAACATCAAAATGTAACTGATTATACATTTTCGCTACCGACCCAAATTTAGTTGTTTAAGTTGTAGTGACAAAAATGTCTTTCCATTTTTTTTGTACTGTCTAACCTGCAGCGCCAGAGTAAGGAGAGAGCAATGACAATGAAAATACCTATAAGGTGTGAGCCAGTGGTAGGATCGTTAACGTCATCAATAAAAATAGTACAAATTGACTAACAAAATTCAAGAACGCAATTGATCAGTTGCTTTTCTATTGTTAAAATTCATATAATCTTTTCTTCTCAGGGATTTCTTTTTCCATAGTTGTGTCTAGTATGGCGTGAAATATTTGCACAAAAATATTTACTATTAATTGATAAAAATGTTTTTCTTTTTTCAATTGATGGCTCCACTATTGGTGCAGGCTAAGACTTTTCGGATACTATATATATATATATATATATATATATATATATATATATATGCACACATTGGTGTTTGCGAACATGTGTTACACATTAATATAACGATAATTAAATTTATGAATATATTGTCTTCTAATTAAAATATAAGCTGAATATATATATATATATATATATATATATATATATAAGAGGCTAGAAGCAGGCACCTCTTTGTCAACATGTCTGTTTGCGGGGAGGGTAGTTTGATCATTCCAGCTGAGTTCATTTTCCTTATTGGTCCATATAAAATGCTATAACTTCATCTTTGTGACCTCGTTAACATTGCCGGTCCCAAGTCTGGGTAAAGGAGGAGGGTTGCCTAGAGTCAATAGAAATCAACCTCTCTGTAAAAACCTATTTGGTCATTATTGCATTTTGATTATTTTACCCCTGTTGACCCAATTGCTGAAGTTATCAGATGTTCCTAGTGAAAATTGAAAGAATTAGAACCTTCAAGTGAGAACATTTGACCTATAGTTGACCTTTGGGTAAATGAACTTTTTTTGGAATTCCGTCGATTTTGTGAGGTCTGAAGGGTCGTTTATGTCTTGGTGGGATAGTTAGTTCGGGTCCTAAAGTTCTCAGAAGCATTTTTGGCTATTGGTTAGGAAGTTGATTTTAGGTCGTTGGGGGTTGACTCGATTAAATAAACCTCTGATGGGAATTTCGAGACCACGACTGAGTCTGTAGTGTAATTTTATATGTGTATGCATATCTGATTTGTGTTGGGGAGGTCTCGGGTGATTGTCGAATTGTGAGGTGGAAGTTTATAAAATACCAACATCTGGTGGTGTGTAATACCTCTCTGAAGGAGCCGTAGTGCGCCATAGCATGGCCTGGTCCGTTTAGCGGATGGGGAAGTTTTGGGAGAAGCCGCCCTAGCGGGAAGTGGGCTGCTACTGCGGGTGTTGGAAATTCTTGGTGGGCTGTCGTAGCGAGCATGTAGCCACTGGAGCAGGCCCCGCTGCAGCGGACCTTTGACCGCTGCAGCGGACGATGGGAAATCATAAATCCTTTTTTAAGTGTGTGATTAAACCCTTCATCCTCCATTCCAAAAATTATTTCCTCCAAGCATCCCTAGGGAGATTTCAAGCATTTCTAGGTGGATTCCTCTTGGGGTAAATTTCCTTAGCCTTGTTTTACTTTATTTACCTTTCTGAAGTTGAAATCCATGGTGGGAAAAAACTAGTAAACTAGTTGAAGAAGATGAGACTCTACCTACTTAGTATTAATTGATTATTAGTCTTAAATGTGAGATAAATAGATTGATTTTACTAATCTAAGCATGAATTTCATTATTTAGCAACCATTAGGCTTAATTCTTCCATTGTTGTTGAGAAATTGGTTATGATAAATCTGGGGTTTATACTTGATTTGGGGGTTTTGCATTGAATGATGAAATTGACCTATTATTGAACTAGTTTAGCAATTGGAGAGTAGAATTGAACTTCTAGAATGTTGGGTACCGATTTCACCCTTTAATTATCATTTTACCCTTGTGGACTCATTTCCCCCTTTTTCCCATAGTTGATCGAGATTCAAAGAATAGTCTAGTAATTTAGGTATTGTTAGTTTCCGTTTCTAACTTAGATTTCCATAATTACTAGACTTTGAGTACTACCGATATCTTGGGAAAGACAAGGCTCATATGTGATCATTTATGGCTCCCACTCGGCATCCAGGTGGGTTACAGCTTACCTTCTGGTTAGACTTCGGTTAGCGAAGCATATGTAGAGTTAGTTACTATTGGAGAAAGCATGTTACGCCTTCAGGTATGAAGTTGGGATGGATTACTTATGTTTGGTATTGTTGACTAATTTGTGGGCTTATCGCCATATTTGCTATGTTTGTGACTTGTATTTGCATTCATGTCTCTCTTGATATCTCACTTATCATTAAAAAAAATGGAATGATAATTAAAATGGCTTGAAATTGTGAAGTGTGCTTTATGACATGTGTAATTGATATCATGCATGACATACAGTCTTACTTCATATGATGATTTGTTATGAATTGTGATTGAAAATGATGATAAGTGAGAGAGTATAGCCTCCGCGGTCCTTGCCGGAGAGTGTAAAAGAGAGATGAGTATCCAATGCCCGAGGCCTTTGCTGAGATCGTGAGAATATCTTATGCCCGAGGTCTTTGCCGGAATCATGATAATGAAACATGGACTTCACGGGTCTCCCAATGGGTCATTACTGTCGAAATGTAGATATATTCTGCTCGGAGCATGTATGTATGGAGATTACATTCGGCAGTGCATTGCATTGCATATCCACTCATCTTTACATTTACATATTTCTTGTATTTGACTTGATACTCTATGCTTGGGTTGTTTATTCTTAGATTGTGATAGTGTTTGTACTTGATTGTGAGCATGCCTATTCTTCAGTTCCTTCCTTTATATATGCTAGCTAACTGTTGTCGGCTTATGATACCTACCAGTATAGTATTGTACTGATATTACCTTGATGCATTCTATTTTAGTGCAGAGTTCGTGGCCAGTTCTACATCCACTCCTCGCGACTGATCTCGAGGCCTGTTGTTAAGTTTCTAGTGTGAGCATGCTTGATGGATCTGCATCCCAGAGACTCCTTACTTATTACTTGTCTTTTTCTTGTATTTTGAGATAGTATTCGTATTTTTGGAGACTTGCATTATTCCAAACATGTAGTTTATTCATAGTGGCTCTTGTACTATATTCATACCGGTTCCTCGGGGATGTTGTTGTATTTTTGCCTTTATGTTATTTGTGATTTAGACTTTCAGTTATTCTGTTATACTTACTTTATTGTTGTTGAATTAATTATTTAGGGATGGGTTCGCCTATCGAGGTGAGAAATAGTAAGTGCCCGCACGACTAAGTGATTTTAGATCGTGATAAGTTGGTATCAGAGCCCTAGGCTACCCAGTCTATAAGTACAAGAGTCTGTCTAGTAGCGTCTTGTGGATCGGTATGATGAGCTTCGTCCTTATCTACGAGAGGCTATAGGACATTTAGGAAACTTCAAATTCTTTCATTCTTTTGTGTTAATTCATTCAAATTGGTATCTAGTCAATTCCAATTGGTATCTGAATTTCCTTATCATAATCACCCACGGAAGGTGGGAACTCGCCCTTAAATTCTTATGCTAACGGGTTGTCTATGATGTATATGTGGTATGGTACGAGATGTGTTATCATGATAAAGACACGTGACCAAGATCAGTTCTAGCTTTGGCTTGAGGATTCAATTGTCGGGGGGGAGTTTCTTGAGAAATAGGAGAAATAGTATAGAGGATCACATGATCTCCATGTTTTTAGTGTTGGGTTGCTCAGAAGTGCTAGAAGTGCATTTATGGCTTAATAAGAGTGGTTTGTCTGATGGCATAATTGGTTTGGAAAAAGTTTCAACATCGTCAAGGTATTATGATGGTTTGTGTGGCACATGTGTACCAATAGCAGGTCTATGATTCATCAGTGGCAAGCTATTGGTTGTCGATATGCGGGGATGAGTGTAATTTCGGTGAGGATCATTGGATGTGGCAAAAGTATAGTGACCGCGTGTAATAAATAAAAGAAGTTGAGAATAAGGACGTGAATGACGACTTTGTGGAAAACATATAGCGAAGTAAGATTTCTTAGGGTATTTTGGTAAGAGTGCTTTTTGTGTTAATGGAATGGAGGTATAAGGATGAGGATTTGGTAAATTAATCTTCATTATTAGGAAGGGAAATTTGGTATCTGACGTGTTGATAGGATAAGGTTGCAATTGGTATGAGAGTGAATTTTGTATTCGGTTGTGAAAAGTTAAGTCGTATTTCGACGTGACTATATGGTAGTGGTTTGTGGGTTTTTCTAGAAAAGTGGTTATCGGTTTGAGATCAGAAATCAAGGTTACTTGTGACGAGTGGAGACTTAAAATATTAGGTGGTTGTAGTCGTGGTCCTTTAGTAAAGGGTATGTTCGTCGGATCGTCGTGTTTAGAGAAATGATAAAGAGATCGTAAAATCAAGAGCTAGTTGAATTGAAGATTATATTGAGGTCATAAATGGTAGGATAGACATAAGGGTTCAGTATCGATTTGGTAAGTTTGGTTATGTCGTGGACCAATGAGAGCCAGTGGTTGATTGATAAGAATGACCCTAGCATTGGACAAATATGATGTTTTAAAGCACAAGGAGCTATCAGGTGTTGCATCTAATATTGGATTAGTGTTGAGAGCTTTGTACCTATTGTGTAAGTTTCGGCTAGTTTCTGCCACTACTAGTGTACTACTCGATTGAGTTGATCGGATGAAAAGGATAATTGCTTGAATAGTTAGAGGTGTTTTGGTTCGACAATTAGGATGTTCGAAGTGGTCAATAAATGATGCGGTTTAAATTAATTCGAGTTGTGGAGAATATTTCAGAAATTGAGTTAAGGGAATTTGAGCTAGGACATCTTGGTGGAGATACATGAGGACATTGTAGGACTGTATATGTGATACGCTGTATTTAGAAAGTATTCGGTTTTATAGTTTAATGGGTTTTAGAAATGGTTAGACGGTGATGATGATTGTGATTCGATTGAAATTGGCGAACTAAATAGTCAAGAAAAAGTATAGTTGATCAAGAATCGGTAAAAATAAACTACATCTTTGGGGTTTCTTTGGTCATTATACACTGTGGTGTTGTTGTCTTGCTTATTTCAGATGAGGGGTGATTGTTGAGTATGCTTAAAGAAGGGAGTCCACAGAAATGGACTAAGTGATATGATAAAGTCCAATGGGGTTTCATGATCACCTACTACTGAGAAGAAAATTTTAGGTAACCGACATGTTAAGGCTTATTGATGCAAGTAAGGAGGGGTGTTGGTGGGTAAGTGGGTCGGGTCTTGGTTATATTCGGATTGACCCGAAAATGGATCCAAAGTAGGGGGTCTCGGTTTCTCGGCTGGGCCGGCAGTATGGTGTTTGGGGGCTATTTCGGGTAGTTATGTTTGGAATCGGGCTTAGGAGTTTTGTGGAGTTGTCACGTGTGTGTCGAGGGTCAGGGTGATGATCGGGACTTGGTTGTTTGGTGGTCGCAAGGCCACAGAAATGAATCGAAACAGTGAGGTCTCGGCAAGGTTGGTTTTAGTGAACTTGCTGTGGTTGTCGGGCTTGGATAGTTATAGATGTGTGGCTCTGGGTAGTGACCTTTATAGTGGGTGTTAGGCAAGTATTTTGGAACATGGTGGTGAAAGGATTGAAATGGTTTGGACGAGGGATGAACATGGAATGCGAGGTGCAAGTCTGAGTACACACCAAGTTTAAAATGTTTGATTTGGTGAAGTGTTTGTTCGATGTAGTTTAAGTGAGGTGCGGTCCATATGTCAAAGATATGGACACGGGGGTTTTAATGCCCGAGTCGATACCAAGATGAAGGTGACCAATTTCACAAGGACTTGATCGGGGTTGCTAAGTACAAGCCCGAATACAAACCAAGTAAGAGTGGCCGAAAACCTTAAGATAGACCCTAGGCTTAAGTTAGGTTGGATCACACAAGTTCCAACGTTCACTTGCAACCAAAGGGGTTACTTAAGCTTGGGTTTTCATTAGGTCACAAAAGTCCTAACCAAGACTTACACCGAAGGGAGGGTAGTTCACACAAGAACTGTGGCCCACACAAGGATCGATTAATGTAATCAACACACAAGTTGAAAACACTCAAGTTTATATTTCACTCAATATTCAACATGTCTATTTACAACATCCTAAGGGTCCTATTTATAGTAGCATAGGGACCTTTCTAGAAGATACACCAAAGGAACACAAAACCACAATCACTCAGCCGAATGGGAACAAGGAAAGGGATCAGGTTGGCTTGGGAACCAAGAAGGTTCTCGGCCATTGTGAGAATAATGGGAAAGGATTTGGCTTTTCTTGGGGCAAAGATGAACTCAAACTCCTTCACACCCTTGTTGTGGCACCCAAGTAGAAGAATGCATGAATTTGGCTTCTCAAGGTCTCATCTTCTTGGAACTAGTTTGGAAGCTTCCATTCCTTGCACAAGAGAGTGGTTCTCGGCCAACTCTTAATCTCCCCTAGGCCGAGATTGACTTCTTCTAGTTGGTTCATGAATGTCCTTCTTGGAAGTCTCTTGTCCTTGCCACTTTGTTGGACAAGTCATCACTTTTCCTTGCCATCTTGGTACTCTCGGCCAAGTCACCCTTCTCGGCTTCATCATTCCCTTACAAGGCATTGATTGTGTCCTAAAGTAAGCTAAGGGTTATTACATAATTTTAATATGTCCTAAGACAACTAGTAACTAGTCTAGAATTTAAAGACAACAAAATAAAGGCATGGTCTCGGCCAAGACCAACACAAAGGCTGAATAAAAGATTATCTCCTAAGACAATTAAGTAATAGTTCCTAATCCACCCCAAATTCCATGTCGTTCTCGGCCCTTAACCGTGTGTCAATGACAAACCTTTGACACATTCGGTCCTTTGTTTAACAACTTGAGTTGAGAAGCTAAGTTCGGATCCTTTCTTGCATCAGTTATGGAGGTGGCTTGTGTGGTGCACTGTTAGGAAGTTCGTAACACTATTCAGTTGATGAGTTAGTGTGGTTTAAGGTAAATGGATTGTGGAAATCCCTATTATGTAGAGGCTAGAGTTATATTTTCGAGATGAACATGTATTCATGGTAGTGCATTATGTTGCAAGTAATATTGACTGGACAGCTTGGGTGAGCACTTCTGGATATTAAGGATTTGGGAGTAGTTGTGTGAGATTTAGAGCAGTAGTTGTAAGATTTGATACTTTCAGAATTTTTATGGGCATATCGAGGTGTTACAATGGGAGATTCGATGATTAAAAGGGTATTATATGAGGCTACAGGTTTTGCGTAAAATATTTTGGGGTTTTATCAAATTTGCATATTAGGTAGAAGTTAAGAAACCTGAAGATTACAATCATAAGGTATAGTTCTTCGATACTAAGTTGACAACCTGGATATGATTCAGCCTTTGGAGTCGAGAGTGACTGACATGAATGATTACACACAAGGAAGAGATTGGAATTGGCCACCACAGATGTGTGGCAGGACTGTGATTGGTTTCAGAAAGTTGGAGTCAATTCGAGTGACTATTGGTAGTATTCATGGGTTATGCATTCATTCCGGGTTAGAATTGTTCGATTAGAGCTTGATGGACTATGTTTATATTTCTAGGAGGCCTTATGGGTTCCCAGTAAATCACCTTCACGGATTCAATGAGTTTCAATTCAGATTTGAGGTATGACAGGTTTACCGAGCTTTATCAAGGTTTGCGAATGGACTGATGATATTTAACTGAGGGAAGCCATTCGTATAGTTATAATGGTTTACGTTGGTGCTTGGTAATGATTTGAGGAGGCACTATGGTTGTGAGAAGTCTTTAGAGTGATCAGATGGTTCGTTACGAGGTTGACTCGGTGAGGTGATTAGTGGGTATGCTTCCATTATGATGATTCAAAGATTTAAGAAGACGTAGGCATTGGGTTTTGGCTAAAGTATTTTTAACACCGGGTTACGAAATTAACAGACTTAGAACTAGCAAAATCGGCTTTGAGCAAGATTAGTTGTGATGGAATTGCATAGAAATCGCAGATGGATCAATGATTCTTTTATGGAAGGAGTAAGTCATGGTCTCGGGCTTGTGGTGTGTATTTATGTTTCTAAGAAATTATGATGTGTAGAATAACTTTAGAAGGTATAAGAGAGGGGTTAGCAGAATCAGAACATTTACCGATTTAGGGTGGGCTATGAGTGTGTTTATATCTAAAGGTTTGTGTTGTTTTGAGGAATGTTTGTGGGATCTATCGATCGCGTTCAGAGGTCTGGTTGTATCGAATCAGATAATTCCAGCAAAAGAAGTTCTTATATTCGGGAATCGGTGGTGAGAGAAATTCAAATATGGAAATATAGAAATTGGGCCTTTTAGCCAAGTTAGAGGATGTTTTGAGTGATAAGGTGAACAAGTAGTGATTTGGCATACTTCGTGTCGTGGAGGCTTCCGTGTTGTTATATAAGGGATTCCTTGGTTACCATTAGCTTTCGTACTCTCTTTCTTCATTTCATGATGAATGATTATTTAATTGGTATCTGATGTAATGATCCATTTGGTCGTTATTGCATTTTGACTATTTTTCCCCCATTGACCCAATTCCTGAAGTTATCGGATGTTCCTAGTGAAAATTGAAAGAATTAGAACCTTCAAGTGAGAATGTTTGACCTATAGTTGACCTTTAGGTAACTGGACCTTTTTCGGAAGTTCGTCGATTTCGTGAGGTCCGGAGGGTCATTTATGACTTAGAGGGATAGTTGGTTCAGATCCCCAGGCTCTCATGAGCATTTTGGGCTATTGGATTGGAAGTTGTTTTTAAGTCGTTGGGGGTTGACTTGATTAAATATACCTCTTATGAGATTTCTGAGACCACAAGTGAGTTTGTAGTGTGTTTTTACATATGTATGCATATCTAGTTTGTATCGGGGAGATCTCGGGTGATTGTCGGATATCAAGGTGGATGTTTGTGAAAAAATAGCATCTAGCAGTGCGCAATAGCAGACCCGCTATAGCGTGGCCTTGTCTGATGTAGCGGATGGGGAAGTTTTGGGAGAAACCGCCGAAGCGGGCAGTTGGCTGCTAGGAAAAGTGTTGGAAATTCTTGTTGGGCCGCCGTAGCGGATGTGTAGCCACTGGTGCGGGCCCCGCTGCAGCAGACTTTTGACCGCTGCAGTGGAAGATGAGAAATTAGAAACCCTTTTTAAGTGTGTGATTAAACCCTTCATTTCCCATTCCGAAAATCATTTCCCCAAGTATCTCTAGGGGGATTTCAAGCATTTCTAGGTAGATTCTTCTTGGGGTAAACTTCATTAGCCTTGTTTTACTATTTACCTTTCTTAATTTGAAATCCATGGTGGGAAAAAACTAGTAAACTATTAGAAGAAGATGAGACTCTACCCACTTAATATTAATTGATTATTAGTCCTAAATGTGAGATAAATAGATGTGTTTTACTAATCTAAGCATGAATTTCATTATTTAGTAACCATTAGGCTTGAATTTTTCATTGTTGTTGAAAAAATGATTATGAAAAATCTAGGGTTTATACTTGATTTGGGGGTTTTGCATTTAATGATGAAATTTACCCACTATTGAGCTAGTTTATCAATTGGAGAGTAGAATTGAACTTCTAGAGTTTTGAGTTATCAATTTCATCCTTTAATTGTCGGTTTACCCTTATGGGCCCGTTTCCCCCTTTTCCCATAGTTGATTAGGATTCAAAGAAAGTCTAGTGATTTGGGTATTGTTAGTTTCCGTTTCTAACATAGATTTCCATAACAACTAGACTTCGAGTACTACCGCGATCTTCAGAAAGGCAAGGCTCATGTGTGATAATTTGTGGCACCCACTCGGCATCCAGGTGGGTTACGGCTTACCTTCTAGTTAGACTTCGGTTAGTGAAGCTTATGTAGAATTAGTTACTGTCGGAGAAACCATATTATGCCTTCGGGTATAAAGTTGAGATGGATTACTTAGGTTTGCTATTGTTGACTGATTTGTGGGCTTGTCTCCATATTTGCTATGTTTGTGACTTGTATTTGCATTTATCTCTCTCTTGATATCTCACTTATCATCGAAAATGAAAGATAATTAAAATGGCTTGAAATTGTGAAGTGTGCTTTTTGACAAGTGTAATTGATATCATGCATGGCATACATTCTTATTTCATATGATGATTTGTTATTAATTGTGATTGGAAAAGATGATAAGTGAGACAGTGTAGCCTCCGAGGTCCTTGCCAGAGAGCCTAAAAGAGAGATTAGTGTCCAATGGTCGAGGTCTTTACCGAGATCGTGAGAGTATTCGATACCCCAGGTCTTTGCCGGAATCATGAGAATGGAAAATGGACTTCGTAGGTCCCCCATAGGTCATGACTGCCGGAATGTAGATATATTCCGCTCGGAGCATGCATGTATGGAGATTACATTTGGCCAGTGCATTGCATTGCATTGCATTCAATATTCACTCATCTTTACATTTACATATTTATTGGATTTGACTTGATACTCTATGCTTGAGTTGTTTATTCTTAGATTTTGATAGTGTTTGTACTTGATTGTGAGCATGCCTAGGTCGGTACCAGTAGTAAAGAAGGTTAAGAACCGTTTGCATCGTAACAGACGACCGTTACTAAGGCCGGTCATACGACATACAAATGCCTTTTAATGGAATTTATTGAGAGATTGATTGTCCAATTATTACAACATTTATTCTCCTGTATTTATGAGGGCATATTGCGTGGGATGTGTACCCGTGATCTCATGTATGAATAGGAAATTTCATTCTATTGTAACCCATCTGATTCTAGGGATTACAAAATACTTATTGTTATTATCTTGATTTCTATGCTTTCACACAAGTTAACACCACTTTTCCCGGAAACTGTCATAAGGCTTAGGCTAAGTTTTACTTTATTTTGTCTTGTTACTATTTATTTTCAGTATAATGCATCTAAGATTCCTATCTAACGTGTCACTTGAGATCCACGTGTCCTTGACCACGTATATGAATTCAACTATACCATTTTACGGGTAAACAGTTTGACGCCCATTGTGGGGCGTGGACAATTGTGATGTCACAAGTGACCCCTCTACTAATCTAATTTTTCCTTTAAGTCTTATTCTTTGTTCAAATTGGACAGATGACATGAATAGGTAACATCGAAGACAACATTAGTAATCTGGGGCCTGATGGTTTGACAAGAGGAACCATAATGCCTAGAGACCCGACGCATACGGACGGAGTCACTTCTGAAGACGGTCAGTATAATGACGTTCCCACTGATGAAACACCCAAAGAAACCATACAGAATCTTCGGGCGCAGAATGCTACAATGAGCGAAGAGTTAGAGCATCTGAAGAAGTTTCAAGAGGAGTTCATGTCCAAATGAAGTATATTCAATTGGTGTATACGCCAGAGGTTGCGCCTGAATTGATCCACAAATGGTTTAAAATGCCTTTTGTGGCCAAGTATGATGGAACTACTGATCCACAGAAGCATATCATGGCCTATACTATGGACGTGAAAGGAAACAATCTAAGAGAATACAAAATAGAATCGGTTCTGATCAAGAGTTTGTTGAAACACTCGCTAAGGGAGCTCTGACATGGTATTCACAACTCCCTGAGCATTCTATTGGTTCTTTCTCCCATCTTACTGACATGTTCATAAAATCTCATACGGGAGCTCAAAAGGTGAAAACACGCAAATCGGATTTCTTCCGCATTGCACAAGGAGAAACAGAACTCTTTAGAGACTTCATTGGTTTCAGAAGGAATGGATGCTATTACCCGCAGTCTCAGATGAATGGACTGCAGAGGCCTTCACAAAGGATTTGAATCCTTCAAGATCTGATTCTTCACGAAAGCTCAAAGAATATCTCTTGGAATTCCAGGATACAACTTAAGAAGATGTGCACAACCGGTATGAGTCCAAGATCTGCATTGAGGACGATATACTTAGAACTAACGTTTGAAGCATCTTTGCGAAGGTAGAGAAAGGAAATTCCTCGAAAAATCATTATCAACCTTATCCTTTCACCGGAAAGCAAGGAGGAGGACATGGTTTTTTGGTCTTTTGATAAATTAAATAACAAAGAAGGCTACAGACGAAATAATCAAGGATTGGTGAATTTCGAGAAAAGTAATTCATCTAAAGGTGTCGGGTATCTGAAATTATTTGAGTATAATTTCAATATCAATGAAGAAGAGATGGTGGCAGTGTTGAAAACTCAATTGGCATCTCGACCATCGAAACCACTGCAGTCTTATTCGAGTAATATAGATCAGTCCGTCTGGTGCGATTTCCATGGAACTCACAAGCATAAAATGGTGGATTGCAGGCATCTGCGAGAAAGGGTGGAAAGAACGTTAAGTAGGGGCCACCTCAAAGAATATTTGAGCGAGATAGCTCGAAACAACTAAGAGTGGTGACCACCCGCAGAAGGTAAGCCTAATTCGGTTGCTCCACCCCATGTCATAAACATGATATGTGGTGGATCAATGATTGTTGCCACGTCTTTCACGGAAGATAAAAAGATAAAAAATTATGAGCCCCTGAAAAGAGGTTCGGGGAGATACCTGATGAACATACTGTCATGTTCACTGAAGAAAATGTTGTCGTCGATGTAATCTTTCCCCATAATGATGATTTGGTGATTGTGGTGCCTATCGACTTCTTCCAGGTGAAAAGAGTTCTAATTGATCCCGGAAGCTCAGCTAATATAATTAGGCTAAAGGTTATGGAAGAAATGAATATGGCGGACAAGATAGTTTCTATTGCCAGAACCCTTTCAGGTTTCAACATGTCAATTAAGACCACAAAGGGGGAAGTGGACCTACCGGTGGACGCAATGAGAGTTATTAAAATGACAAAATTCTACGTTATCGATTAGGATATCATGTACAATGCAATATTCGGGAGACCGTGAATACATGACATGAAAACGGTCCTATCAACATTACATCAGTTGGTGAAATTTTCTACACCGGAAGGGATTCAACAAATTCAGGGTGAATAGCGCGTTGTCAATGAGATGTACGCCATAGGTGAACTGAAGGTGGAAGCAGACCCCAAATAGCTATTATAGGAAGCGGAGCTGATACTAGAAGAGGTTCACTAGGTTCTGTCGGTAGAATCAGTATCAGCCTATCCGGAGGAGAAATTTTTAGATCGGTATCAAGTACCCAGATACTTTCAGGTACCAAATAAATGAGATGCCACCAAATCCACTGTAGAGGAGTTGGAGCAGATGGCACTACATAAAGAAACCCTTAATCAGAAGGTATACCTGGGCACCGGATTAACCCCGGAGCTAAGGGATTTAATTATTAAGTATCTTATATCTAACATTGATTGTTTTGCTTGGTCTCATGAAGATATGACAGGCATTCCTCCAGAAGTCACAGCTCATAAGTTGGGCCTGGATCTCAATTTCCCTCCGGTACGACAGAAAAAAGGCCGATAGTCGAACTCCGCAACATGTTTGTTAAAGAAGATGTAGCTAGACTACTCAATATAGGATCAATCCAGGAGGTAAAATACTTGAACTGGTAAGCAAACGTAGTTGTAGTACCTAAAAAGGGAAATAAATTTAAAATGTGCATTGATTACAAAGATTTAAATAAGGCATATCCTAAAGACTCGTTCCCGCTACCGAATATTGATCAAATTATCGATGCTACGACCGGGCATGAGATAATGCGTTTTCTCGACACGTATTCCAGGTATAATTAAATAAGGATGCACCCTAAAGACCAAGAAAAATAGTTGTTTTAACTACTTTTGGTACTTATTGTTATAATGCTATGCCTTTTGGACTAAAAAATGTCGAGGCCACATATCAAAGGTCAGTAAATAAAATATTTGAAAAGAAAATAGGTAAAACAATAAAAGTATATATAGATGATATTCTTGTTAAGAGTCGTCGTGCGGAAGACTATTTAAGTCATTTGCAGAAAACCTTCGAGGTATTGAGGAAGTACAATACGAAGTTGAATCCTGAGAAGTGTGCCTTGGTGGTTGGCTCCGCTAAATTCTTAAATTTCTTGGATTCCCAGAGGGGATCGAGATAAATCCTGATAAAATAAAGGTTATCTAAGACATACCGGACGTACTGGATTATGTTAAAGCAGTACAACGGTTAACTGATCGAGTGACGGCCTTAAGCAGATTCATATCCCGATCCTCAAAAACGTGTCATAGGTTCTTCTCAGTTTTAAAGAAGAAGAATGACTTTGTATGGACACCCAAGTGCCAGCAGGCCTTAAGGGATCTGAAGACATACTTATCCAGTCCTCTGCTCATGTCAAAGCCAAAGAATGGAGAGTAACTACTTGTATACTTGGCAGTCTCGGAGCTAGCGGTAAGTGCAGTACTGGTTTGGGAGGAAAAAGGTACACAATATCCTATTTATTACATAAGTAGAGTAATGTCATGGGCGGAGACGGTACCCATTACTTGAAAGATTGGCTTTTGCCTTAGTAATGTCATCGCAAAAGCTTCGACCTATTTTCAATGCCACCCAATTATTGTAGTAACAAATTTTCCTCTAAAGAATGTAGTGCATAAGCCCAATCTATCTGGGCGCTTGGCTAAATGGACAGTAGAATTAAGTGAATTTGATATTGAATATAGACCCCAGACTATAATAAAGTCACAGGTCCTTGCAGATTTTGTAGCCGATTTCAGTCCAGGAGTAACCCCACAGGCGGAAAAGTAGGCTAACCTAGTCTTAGGGACTGCCCCCGGGATCTGGACACTTTTTATAGATGGTGCCTCCAACGTCAAGGGGACTGGCTTGGGTGTTGTATTGTGAACTCCAACCAGTGAAGTTATAAGGCAAGCAATATATATTGTTCAATTGACTAACAATGAAGTAGAGTATGAGGCTTTGATTGTATGTTTAGAACTAGCCCGGGGGAAAGGTTCGCAAATCATCGAAGTTAAATATGACTCATTGTTGGTAGTAAACTAAGTCCATGGAGTGTTTGAAGCCAAATAGGAGCGTATGTTGAGATATATTGAAAAGGCTTTGAAATTGTTGTCCCGTTTCCAAGAATGGACGGTAGTACATATATCCCGGGAGGAAAATAAGAGGCGGATGCACTCACAAATTAGGTTCAAGCACGTAGGCTGAGGGTTCTAAAATTGAGTCGGTTATTCAATTATTGCAATCGACATTGGATCCCGTTGGATATGACGAAATAAATTCAACCAGCCTAACTTGGGACTGGATAAATGAATTCTTGGATTATCTCATGAACGGTAAGCTCCCAGAGGACCCAAAGGCATCCAGAGCTCTGAGGACCAAGGCTGCCCAGGACTGTGTCGTAGACGGAAAGCTTTATGGTCAATGTTTTTATGGTCCTGTAGCCCGGTGCATAGGCCCGGATGAAGCAAATTACGTGATGAGAGAATTCCATGAAGGCATCTGTGAAAATAATTTTGGACCAGAATCCTTAATGATGAAGCTTATGATGGTCGATTACTATTAGCCTCGGATCGAGGAAGACACGAAGGCATTTGTGTGGAAATGTGATAAGTGGCAGCGCCATGCACAACTATTACACCGGCCAGGAGAAGAGCTGCATTCGGTTGTGTCCCCATGGCCATTTATGAATTGGGGGATGGTCATCGCCGGACCCTTACTAGCAGCTCCAGGACATGTATTTTAAATTATTTTATGACTCGTTATTTTTTTAAATGGGTTGAAGTTGCAGCTTACGTAAAGATATAGGAGAAAGAGGTGAAGTATTTCATTTGGCAACATATTATTTGTCGTTTTGGCATCCTTAAGGAGATAGCTTGTCACAATGGCCAGAATTTTATTAGAGCCAAGGTCACGAATTTCCTTGACGAGTTGAATATCAAACGGATCACCTCTACTCCCTGTCATCCCAGTGCAAATGGACAAGCAGAGTCAACAAACAAGACTATAATCCAGAATTTGAAGAAGAAATTGAAGGTTGCAAAAATAAACTGGCCGTCCAAACTACTGGAGATTTTATGGGCATATTGAACTACAGCAAAAATGAGTACCAAAGAAACTCATTTTTCCCTGGTCTATGGTACAGAGGCTTTGATCTCGGTAGAAGTCGGAACCCCCAGCTTGAGGTACCTTGGTACTGAGGAGGAATCAAATGTAGAATCAATGTCCTTACACTTGGATTTGCTTGAGGAGCGTCGGAATTTAGCATACGTCCGGATGGTAGCCAAAAAGCAAAGAATGAAGCGTTACTACAACCGGTGCACAAGTCTCTGACACTTCAAATTTGGGGACTTGGTGCTCTGGAGAGTCAATCAAAGTACCCGGAAGCGTAATGCTGAAAAACTAGGAGCAAACTAGGAAGGACCATACATTGTGGCCGGTATCGCCGGTAAAGGAGCTTATCATCTAGCAGAACAATAAGGAAATATACTTCCTAGCAATTGAAATGTAAGTCACTGGAAGAAGTACTATGTGTAGTAGGTCAAAACATGCGCTACACTTTTTTTCCCTTCGACCGATTTATGTCCCAATTGGGTTTTTCCGGTAAGGTTTTTAATGAGACAGCACCAAGATATAAGTATGTTGTTGATCTTGCTACCGAAGAAGTCTATACAATATCCAAGTCTTCATAGTATGAAGTCTCATATACTTGGGGGCCATACACCCAGAATGGAGTGAAGATTTTGAAATTTTAAACGCTTCAAAGGAGCGCTGACACTGGGACTTCCCATATTCTGGGGACTGTCGGATATTCAATATATATGTAATTGGACTAACCACACTAGATGGCAGTCATATTATTCTTCCAATTTTCTTCATATTTGTAAGTCCAGGGAATCAATAAAAAAATTCCTTTTACGATAAATAATTTTTTCCATCGAGAGCATAAAACATATGTTATTATATTAAACATATTGAAAATTCCGTACCATAATGAACATGAGATGTCCTTTTCTACAACATCATTAAAAATAAGGGCCCTCTCTTATTAAAATCTTAATAAAAAGTTAAGGCTCCGAATACAAGAAGTATCGGGTATTTTAAGTTGTTCGGAACCAAGTTAAATCTGGAACAGACTTTGGAGGCCATAAGAGGCCCCGGTTAAAGATGAAGAAAAAAAACTCATCTTTGGAATTTAATTAAGGTTATTGGAAAGGCTGTAAACTTCAAGGCTTAACCTATTATGATAATATGAATCTCAAAACTAGATTCCAGTTGATTAAGCAAAGTAAAAAGTTTGAAACTAATGCTTGCTTATGAAAGTAAATAAAGAATAAAAACTTGAAGCAAAACTGCAGAAGGGAAATTCATTCATATTCTTCCGGAATGAAACAAGTCCGGATACAAAGGATACAAACCGGGCCCAAAAGTGACCCGCTAACATAATTAAAAACAGAAATAAAAACCTGCGTGAAAGGTTACGGCCTGCTCGCTCCATAGTCGCCAAAGGTGTTTCAAGTGTTGCTAAAAAATGAGAGATCTACAAAAGATCAGTTTTGGGGAGTTCATCATCCTTATCAGCCTCTCCATTAGCCTCGGAGTATGAATCCTCTCTGTCTCTCTTAGGAGCTTCCAAGGATAACTCAACATCAGTCAGATCAATTTCTGCATCCAGAATTTCTAAAGTAATATCGAAGCCCAACTTGCTTGCTTCCTCAAGGGAATCCAGTCGACTCTTCAAAATGGTAAAGTCTCATTGGAGTTTTACCTCTGACATTTGTCTTTGAGCTCAGTGATGGTATGATTGAAAGCACGGAGCTGTCCTTGGGCAGCGTCTAAGTCGACAACAAGTTCGGTTATTCGTCCCTGAAGGGTTATATAGTTGGTGGTCAGGACTTGAAGAGAATTCTCTCGGTCCTTCCGAGAGTCAATTTCGTCTTGCAAATATAGCCGAAGTGAAGCCTGGAGAGAGCTAGAATCCCTAAGATCAGCACGTAGGATTTCAACTTCTGCCTTGAGGTGTTGAATCTTATCCTTTAGCTTCTTTTCCTTATCAGAAGGGTCGATTGCCTTCGCCAAATACACAGTGGATAGAGTAGAGGCCTGACCATGAATGGAGGGATTGTGGTCGGTAAATAAGAGCAAGATTGTGGAAAATGAAAGGAAATGAAGGAATATTCTACTTGTAAGAACAAGGTTGCAAGATAAGCGATCGAAGCCTCAAGGGTAGCATGTGGAGATTTCTGGGGGTAAGAAGCAAATGTCGCGGCCTAGGTTTCGAATGTAGGAATTTAGCTATGCTTAGAATGGTCCTCTGAGAGAACGTGAGTTTTTGTCTGTGGGGCTTCCTGATGTGGACTATCTAAACCGGGTTTCTCTTCACTCACCCTCTCTTCTTCATTAATGTGAATGACACTCGTTTTATCTTTCGCCTACAACAATTCCAATACTCTGTGAGTTGACGACGATTTCTCACCCAGGAACTAATTCCCACCGGGGGCTCGGCATTCTCATCTTGAGCTTTTCGCTTTCGGTTGCTAAAATCAGACTTAATGTTCGACAAGGCAGCGAGATAGCACTTTATGGGCTGAGGAGCTTCGAGCCGAGAGTCCTGATAATAAAGGGAAAATGTCGAAAAAGGAGTTCCGGAAAATCCAGGATACAATATGGATAGGAGAGAGTGTTGGGGTCAAACATTTACCATGGTATTTCCCCTTCTACCATGTTGAGGTGATACTCTTCCAAGTCCTGGTGATGTTGGGGGAGACATGGAGAAGATTTACTACTCATTCAAAAATTCCTTCGATCAGTTGTGGTTCGATAAGAACAGCTAAAAAAATTCCAAACTTTGAGTTAGAAAAAAAATATCCTCTATTTGGATAACCATGCAAATAAGATTGTAAGGGAAAAACTTAAATACTCACAGAATGGATTCCGCTCTTCCGAGAAAGGGTGTGGAGAAGGCTGGTGAATTTGATCAGTCTTGATTAGAATGTAACGGGTCTGCCAACCATAGTCGTGATTATCCTCCGCATTAATTAGGCTTTTCCTCGAGGGTACATGGTGATGATTCTGCCTCGTAAAACCCTAGGGTAATATAAGAGGAAGAGGTCGTCGATAGTAAATGGAGCATCAGCAGTGTTGGTTAACATCTGGATGCAGAAGACATGTCTCCAAATCTGCAGAGACACTTGGCCTAAGTAAACCCTATACCGCTGGCGAATCCTCAATAATCTTTAGGATGGGGAGTTTGAAACCAATTGTGAATGGATATGTGTACGTCATAGTAAGCCCGTCGACATGGTGATGCACACGATCAATAGGATTAATGATTCTGACAACTATGTTAGGAGAAAAACCACAATCCTTTATAACAGTAGGAAGAAACTTGGTTGTTATTTTGGACTCAAAGTTTTCAACATGTTCATAGTTGGTTTGAACACGGAGGTCTCCTGAAAAATCGAAGCCTGAAGGAATGATTTCGGCAAAAATAGAGTGGGAAGGATAAGATTGAGTATAAGACATTATTGGGAAAGTTTGAAAGAAGGAAGGAAAAGTTCTTAAGGAAATTGGAAAAAAAATATGTGGTTGCCTTATGTGAGAGATTCGGCCTCCTATTTATGGTAAAAGAAATATAGCATTTTTTTTAGGTAAAAGGACGTAAACCATCATTACGGCAGTTCACGTCGATCATAGAAATGGTATAGTGGTCGTTGTTTCAAAAACAGTGAATGGATGTGACGTTTGACAAGTTCTGTAATCATTATGGTTAAAATTTCCCACCAATGCATGAACCGGTCAATTGGTTATGTCAAATCCACTTCCCGGTTGCACAAGAGTCACAATCGAAAAGTGCGGGGACTATCTGTATAGGAAAAAATTCATATAAGACAGCTGTACAAATTACGGTGTGACACGTGGAGTGTGACGCTGAGTTAGACCTATGTCAGATTACAACTTTATTGGTTTGATACACATGGTACCGGGAGTGACACAAGCAAAGCCGATACCGATAGTAAAGAAGGCTAAGAGTCGTTTCTATCGTAACAGACAACTGTTACTAAAGTCGTTCATACGACTTCCAAAAGCCTTTTAATGACATTTTTTTAGAGATTGATTGTCCAATTATTCTCCTCTACTTATGAGGGCATATTTCATGGGTTGTGTACCCGTGTAGCTCATGTATAAATAGGAAATTTCATTCCATTGTAAGTCATCTTATTCTAGCAATTACAAAATACTTATTGTTATTCTCTTAATTTCTGTGCTTTCATACAAGTTAACATTACTTTGCTCAGAAGCTGTCATAAGGCTCAGGCAAAGTTTTACTTTATTTTGTCTTGTTACTATTCATTTTCAGTATAATTCATCTAAGATTCATATATAATGTGTCATTTGAGATCAATGTGTACAAATTCAACTATATCATTTTACGGGTAAACGTATATTTTGGTATCAAATTCAAGAAAATTATGTCTGGCGGATCTATGCGGCGGGGGGGGGGGGTTTGAAAACATAAATTTTTGCTCAACGGGGCGGGGCGGGTTGGAGTCTTCGTGGGTTTATGCTGGTTTAACCCGCAACCGTACTGCCCCGCACCGTTTTCCATCCCTATCTACAGTGGACCCAATACTTGATGTTGACATGACATCACATGCCAGGCTTTAGAATGTTGTGCCTTGCTCTGTTTGGTTTGTACAGGAATAGTAGTGGACCCAATAATTGATGTTGACATGACATCACATGCCAGTCTTTAGAATGTTGTGCCTTGTTCTGTTTTGTTTGTACATTTGGAAGAGTAAACTTACAGTTATTAATGCAAACAAATATATCTCTAATCCCAGGCAAAACAGAACTTTTGATTAACTATTCTAAAGAGAAAAAAAACTGAAACATAGCAAATTTTATTACCAATCCAAAATTCATAAAATATTTATCCACCAATTTCAAGATTATCATCTGTGTTTGGACGTGCACAGTACGGGTTCTTATAACTAGTATTACTTTACTACTATATATAAGGGAGAATATAAATTTTTTTAGTCCTCACAGGGATATTTTTGGAATCTCAAATGTTTTATCCTTACGTGTGCAATAATCTTTGCCCTGCATAATTTCTTAAGACTCCTGGGCCTTAGTGATTGGTGGGTTGTGACATTTTGTTGATCGCTTTGGAATATTTATTTGGGGCTCTCGGTCAAAAAACCATTTTGAAAACTTATATTGGTGAAAAAGGCACAAGTCTCAAAGTATTGGTTAAAAGGTCACCTATTATTTAGTCAGTAATATCATTATCTGATGCGTCCAAACCTAATCCCAAAGTTGGAAATGGATTTTTATGAGCAAGGTGACAGGATGATCCTAATAGTGATGATGAAGAGTGTAACAAAAAATAAGAAATGAAACAACAAACCCCAATCTCAAACCTCAAATTACACAAATCTAAGAAATCGTGGATAGGTATACCATAAACCGACCATCATCAATAGCTAATAGTAATCATTTTGACTCGACTTCATAAATGATCAATAATTTTTCACATGTTATTTATAGACCAAGGACAATATTTGTCTAAAACGTCATAAATAAATAAAATAAATAATAAGACATGCCACTATTTAAATATTATAATAACAATTTAATACATTATATGAGAGTTCACGTCCATTGAACACATGATCAAAAGAGTTTTAGGTCAAGTAATGGTACTTAAATAGTAGCTTTTTACGGCCCGTATAATATTTGATAACCTGTCTTTTTCAACCGTCAAATTCCCTCAGTTTTTACAGAACCTTGAGAAATTGGAAATTTCAAGATGGTCCAATTATACGGGTCGTATAATTATTGACAGTCTAGACTCAAACTGTAAAATATATTGATGGACTGTCAATATCAACCGTCAAATTCTTCCTACAACAAAAAGTATAAATACTCAACTTAGTTCTGAAAAATTAGTTTTCACTATTCTAAACGAAGGTTCTCTTCTCCCATCATCTTTCTGCATTAAGGTAAGCCTATTCCAAGTATTTCAAGTGAATTCTAACGCATATATATTAATTCTAAGCATAAATTCAATGCTCTTAACCTAGGTTTTTCAGGATAAACCCAACTTAGGGCTCAAGGTTCAATCTTTGGAGTTCTTATTTAAAGTTCAGATTTCTAAATACAAGTGTGGAGCAAATAAGGTATGTAGAGCTTCTATCTATATGTGGGAATGTCTTTAATCATCCCCATGCCTCATTTATCGAGATTACTGCGAATTACTTCAGAATTTGAGAGTATGTCCTAGTTTATGAAAAGACTAGAATTTCTATCCTCAAGAATATAAATTTGTAGTTGTTCATAATTATCACTTTGATTGTTGTGAACTCAACGCGTAATCAGTATAGACTTGTGTTTGATATATACGAGCCTCAATCTAGAATACTCAGCATGTTTATAAATTAGTTAAAGGTCCATCACTCTTAATCAGTTCATGAGTTCATGTTCAGTATTTCATATCAGTATATTTCAATATTTCAGTATCATGTTGAGCACTTGTATTTTTGGTGGGCCTAAGGTCAAATTTTATATATATACTTGGGCCCGAGGCCACAGATTTGTGCTTATTTATTATTTCTGTTAAACATGTGACTCTCCATTTCAGTACATGAGTTTTAGATTTAGTACAATAGCTATTTATTTATTTAGGTTGCCTTTACCGAGCACCCCACAACTAGTTATTCTTTCAGTTTCTTTACATACAGTACAATTCAAATGTACTAACGTCCCTTTTCATAGGGAATGCACTTCACCGTGCAGGTGCTGAATTTCAGGATGACGGATTTACTTAGTAGGATTGCTTTAGTATCAGTTGCTTGGTGAGCCCCATCTCATTCGGGGTGTCAGTCTAGTTATCTTTATGATATTGCATTATTAGTAGAGGTATATCAGGGCCTTGTCCTGGTAAAAAGTTTTCAGTCAGACTCATGTCAGAGGTTTCATAAACTAGACTAGTTATCATGTCATCTAAGTTTTACAGTTACTCAGACTTATTATAATTACATAATATTTCCGCATTATGCTTTCAGATTATAAATTCAACAGTTTGAATTACATTTTTTTAAATCATTACTATAGTATGTTTTGATTCCCATGTTGATTCAGCAGTCATGTGGTTCTCTCAGTCACATATAGTCAGGCACCGAGTGCCGTGTTTCACTCAGGCCATGGTTCAGATCTTGATAAAGCTTAGTATCAGAGCCCTAGGTTCAAGTGTCTTAAGGAGTCTATGAAATTGTGTCCGGTGGGGTCACTTTTATGTGTGAGAGGGCCCCACATATGTAAACAGTTGACCACCAAGACATCTAGGATTATCTCACTTCTTTCATACTCTAGATTTTGCAGTTAGAGCTATACCTTCGGGATATCCTTCTAACTCGTGCATATTATGTATTTCAGAAAATGCCTGCGAAAAGGAAAACAACCACAAGCAAGAGAGTTGTTGCTAATGTTATTCGTGAGGAAGATGTTCAGGCTTAGGGAGAAAATTTGGGTACAACACCCTTACCGATGCTACAGGGCCTGCGGAGATTCTAGTTTCACCACCCAATTCTACTGACTCAGATCTTAGGGGAGCTATTCAGCTGCTCACCCAACTTGTGGCTGCTCAAGCTCAATGTCAGGGAATGACTCCAAGCACAAGAACTAATTTAGGAGTCATCCAATTCCAAGACTCACGAATTTCTACGTATGGACCCTCCGATGTTCACAGGGTCTTGTAAGAAGGAAGATCCACAAAATTACATTGATGGACTTTAGATTATCTTTCATGTTATACATGTTAATGAGGTAGAGGCGGTAGAGTTTGAAGCTTATTAGTTGAAGGATGTTGGAAATATCTAGTATGAGTCATGAGAGCAGTCTCGAGGGGAAGATGCATCTCCAGCAACTTGGGATGAGTTTGCTGATGTTTTTATTGAGCATTTTCTGCCAGTTGAGATCAGGGAGGCAAAGGTCGTTAAACTCAAAAAGCTTAAACAGAATGGCAGGAGTGTTCGGGAGTACTATATTTAGTTTGTCTCTTTGGAAAAGTATGCTCCACATAGAGTTCCAGTCACGAGAGCCAGTGTTAGGCATTTTGTGTATGGTCTTGATCCCCATTTGTACAATCCAGCTAATATTACAGCTCAGAATAAGGAGATGACTATTACAAAGATGGTTGCTTTCATACAGAGTAATGAGAGCAGGTTTAAAGAAGAGGAAGCCTTGCAAAAATAGAAGGACAGAGAGTTTAATAAGAGAGCCAAGTCTTCAGGTCACTTCAGTTATGGAAGAGGTAGAGGCAGATAGTTCTTCAAGAATATGTTATTCGGACCTGCTCCCTCCATAGCCAGCACCCCGGTCCCAAAGTCTAAGTTTGATAAAAAAAAAGGCTAGAACTTCAGAGCAACAGGCTCATAATCATAGGTCAGCGTGGGCCATAGGGGTTTGCAATACCCTACTTGCAACACTTGTGGTAAGAGGCACTCAAGGGTGTGACGTTCAAGCATAGATGGTTGCTTTGGGTATGTGTAGCAGGGTTACTTTCTGAGGGATTGCCCATCAGCAAGGCAAGGTACTGGTGGTAATGTAGCTCAATCCACCAATTCAGCAGTCAATCGCAATTCTCAGGCCTAACCATGGGGTGGTGCGGCTACGTCTGGTAATATAGACGGAGGTCCAAATTTCCTATATGATTTAGCCAGCCTTTAGAATATAAAGGCTCGTATAGATGTTGTTATAGGTCTATTAATGGTTTTCACTTTTGACGTTTATGCTCTTATGGATCCTGGATCTACTCTATCATATGTAACTCCATTTATTGCTAAGAAATTTAGGATAGGACCAGAAAAGTTACATGAACCCTTTGAGGTATCTACTCCAATTGGTGAGTCAGTTATACCAAAGTGAATTTATAGGGGTTGTCCAGTTAAATTCTATCACGGCATTACCATAGCCGATCTGGTAGAGTTAGAAATGGTAGACTTCGCTGTAATCATAGGTATGGATTGGTTGTCTTCATGTTATGCCACAGTAGGTTGTAGAACCAAAATTGTCAGTTTTGAATTTCCTGGCGAACCAGTCATAGAATGGAAGAGTGATGCAATAGCACCCATAGAGAGGTTTATTTCCTATCTTAAATCCAGAAAGATGATATCTAAGGGGTATATTTACCATCTAGTTTGGGTTAGAGATGCAGATACCTAGTCTCTAACTCTTTAGTCAGTACAAGTTGCCAAGGAGTTTCTAAAGTCTTTCTAGAAGATCTTTCTGAAGTTTCTTCCGATAAGGAGATTGACTTTGGAATTGATCTACTTTCCGGCACTAAGCCGATATCTATTTCGCCATACAGAATGGCTCCAGCAGACTTAAGAGAGCTAAAAGCCCGGTTGAAAAATCTCATTGATAAGGAATTCATTAGACCAAGTGTCTCACCATGGGGTATACCAGTCTTGTTTGTTCGAAAGAAAAATTTGTCTTTGCGTATGTGCATTCAAAATCGACAATTGAACAAGGTCACCATCAGCTTGTGGTTACGGAAGTTGATATTTTGAAAACCGCTTTCAATTCGTTATGGTCATTTTGAATTTTGTGTCATGTCATTCAGATTAACGAATTCCCCATTTTCTTTCATGGAACTTTTGAATTGAGTCTTCAAGCCTTATCTCGATATTATCATTATTATCTTCATCAATGATATTCTAGTCTATTCCCATAATGAGGCTGATCATGTAGAACATATCAGAATCGTATTGTGAATACTTCAAGACTGCGAGCTCTATGCAAAATTTTCCTAGTGTGAATTTTGGCTTAAGTTAGTAGCATTCTTAGGCCATGTGATTTTAGGTGAAGGCATCCAGGTTGACTTTCAGAAAATATAAGTTTTTAAGAATTGGACCAAACCCACTTCTGCTTTAGATATACGGAGTTTCTTGGGTCTAGCAGGTTATTACATGTATTTTGTAGAACGTTTTTCTTCCATCTCAGCTCCGTCGATCAGATTGACTTAGAAGAAAGTCAAATTCCAGTGGTCAGATGCCTGTGAGCGTAGTTTTGAAGAATTAAAAATGAGACTAACTTCTACTCCAGTGTTAACATTGTCAAAGGGAACCGATGGGTTCATAGTATATTGTGATGCATCAGGAATTGGTCTCGGATGTGTTTTGATGCAGCGTGGTAAGATTAAAGCTTACGCATCCAGACAGCTTAAGCCTCATGATGAGAATTATCCGACTCATGACTTAGACAGAGGCGATGGCTCGAATTGATAAAGGATTATGATGTAAATGTTCTCTACTATCCAGAGAAAGCGAATATGGTAGCCGATGCTCTTAGTTGGCGATCCATGGAAAATTTAGCTCATGTTGAAGATGATAAGAGAACCATGACAAAGGTGATTCATCGACTAGCAAGTCTAGGAGTTTGACTCATGGACTTCAAAGTTAGTGGTGTGGTTGTCCAGAACAAGTCTGAATCCTTCTTATTAGCCGAAGTAAAGGAGAAACAACTTAATGATCTTTTTTGTTGCATATGAAAGAGGGGATACAAAATCATAAGACTACGGCTTTAGAAAAAGGGGGAGATGACGGTACTTTGAGGTACCGAGGCAGGTTCTATGTTCTAAATGTAGAAGGACTCAGAGAGCATATTATGACAGAAGCGCATAACTTCAGGTATTCTATTCATCTAGGTTCTACAAATATTTACCATGATCTTAAGGAGATTTATTGGTGGAATGATAGGAAGAGGAATCTGGCAGATTTTTTGGCCAAGTGTCTGAATTGTCAGCAGGTGAAAGCCGAGCATCAGAGGTCTGGTGGGTTGGCTCAAAATATTAACATTCTTGTTTAGAAATGGGAGATGATAAGCATGGACTTCATAACAGGTTTACCTCGCTCAGCCCAAAGGCATGATTCAATTTGGGTGATTATGGACCGACTGACTAAATTAGCCCACTTCTTATCAGTTAAGACCACAAATTCAGTAGAGGATTATGCTAGGTTGTATATCTAAGAAATTTTCAGGCTTCATGGGACCCTAGTGTCCTTTATTTCAGATCGTGGTGTGAAGTTCACAGCGCACTTTTGGAAGTCTTTCTAGAAAGAATTGGGTACCAAGGTAAATCTCAGCATAACTTTTAATCCTCAAACAGATGGTCAGGCAGAACGTACTATTTAGACTCTTGAGGATATATTGAGGGCATGTGTTCTCAATTTTAAAGACAATTGGAATGATCATTTACCTCTCATTGAGTTTGCTTATAATAACAGTTATCATGCTAGCATCCAAATGGCACCGTTCAAAGCTCTTTATGGGAGAATATGTAGATCGCCAATTGGTTGGTTCAAAGTTGGTGAAGCAGAGTTGTTTGGACCAGACTTGGTCCATCAAGCTATGAAAAAAGTCAAGCTGATTTAGGAGCGTTTGAAAATAGCTCAGAGTCGCCAAAGGTCCTATTCGGATATGAGGCATAGAGACTAAGAATTTCAAGTTGATAATTGCGTATTTCTAAAAGTTTCACCTATGAAAAGTGTCATGAGTTTGGAAAGAAATGGAACCTCAAGCCCAGATATATCGGACCATACAGGATTTTGAGGAGGGTTGGCCAAGTGGCTTATGAACTTGAATTGCCACAAGATTTGATTATTGTGCATCCGGTGTTTCATGTATCCATATTGTGAAAGTGTGTGGAAAACCCATCGTCGGTTGTACCTATCGATTCCATTACAGTTAAGAAAAGCCTGACCATCAACTTCCATAACCGTGCAATTATTGAAGGTCCAAACTCATACTATAAAATATATTGATGGACCGTCAATATCGACCATCAAATCCTTCTGACATCAAGCAATATAAATACGCAACTTAGTTCTAAAAAATTAGTTTTCACTATTTTAAAAACCTAGCACAAAGGTTCTCTTCTCCCATCATCTCCCTACATCAAGGTACACCTATTATAAGTATTTAAGTGAATTCTAACGCATATACATGAATTCTAAGCATAAATTCAACGCTCTTGTCCTAGGGTTTTCACGATAAACCCAACTTAGGGCTCAAGGTTCAATCTTTGGAGTTCTTATTCAAAGTTCAGATTTTTAAATACAATTGTGGAGAAAATAAGGTATGTATAGCTTCTATCTACGTGTGGGAACGTCTTTAATCATCCCCACGCCTCGTTCGTTGAGATTACCGTGAATTACTTCAGAATTTGAGATTATGCCCTAGTTCATGAAAAGACTAGAATGTCTATCCTCAAGAATATAAATTCGTAGTTGTTCATAATTATCACTTTGATTGTTGTGAACTCAAGGCGTAACAAGTATAGACTCGTGTTTGATATCCACGAGTCTCAGTCTAAAATACTAAGTATGTTTGTAAATTAGTTAAAGCTTCAACACTTTTAATCAGTTCATGAGTTCATGTTCAGTATTTCATATCAATATAATTTAGTATTTCAGTATCATGTTGAGCACCTGTATTTTTAGGCGTGAGGCGACATATATATATTGGGCCCAAGGCCATAGTTTATGTATACGTATACTTGATCCTGAGGCCACAGATTTGTGCACACATATTGGGCCTAAGGCTACATTTATTTATTATTTCAGTTAAACATGTGACTCTCCATTTCAGTACAGGATGTATTCAGATTATTTGCTTCCTTGTTCAATTATCAGTTTCAGATTCAGTACAGTATCTGTTTATTGATTTGGGTTGCCTTTCCCGAACACCCCACAGCTAGTTATTCTTTCAGTTGATTTACATGCAGTACAATTCAAAAGTACTAACATCCCTTTGCATGGGGCCTGCACTTCACGATGCAGGTGCCTTCTTTGTGAGCCACATCTCATTCGATGTGTCAGTTTAGTTATCTTTATGATATTGCATTATTAGTATAGGTATACCAGGGCCTTGTCCTGGTAAACAGTTTTCAGTCAGATTCATGTCAGATGTTTCATAGACTAGACTAGTTATCATGTCATGTCAGTTTTTCAGTTACTCGGACTTATTATAATTACAGACTATTTCTGTATTATTCTCTTAGATTATAAATTCATTAGTTTGAATTACATTTTTTAAAATCATTACTATAGTATGTTTTGATTCCCATGTTGATTCAACAACCATGTGATTCGCTCAGTCACATGCAGTCAAGCACCGAGTGTCATGTCTCTCCCAGGCCATGGTTCGGGGCATGACATAAAATTCTTTTGATCATGTGTTGAATGGATGGGGAGTCTCATATGATGTATTAAAGTGTTATTATAATATTTAAGTAGTGGCATGTCCTTTTATTTATTTTATTTGTTTATATCTTTTTTAGATAAATATTATCCTTGGTCTATATATAACATGTGGATAATTATTGACCATGCATGAAGTCAAGCCTAAATGATAATTGTTAGCTATTGATGACGGTCAATTTTTGTGCAATTTAGGGTTGGGTTGGGGGTTAGGGTTTAGCGATTTGGGGTTTGGGTTTGAATTTCATTTTTTTTTTAAAAAATCGTTAGCCTAGTGCAATTCAGCATGTTTCACATTTCAACAGTCACATTTATTTCTCTAGTTTATCATCGATCAAAATGGTCTAAAATTATCCTAAGCAGTGAGCTATTATAGAGTGAGGTGATTTATTTTTTATTTGACTTATAATTGACTCAATGCTCTTAGCTTTATTTCGATTGACATACTACAGATTTTTTTACAACGGTAATGAAATAAAAAAAATCTTAAATTTATAATTGTAAAAATACACCCTTCCATTTATTAAATCGACTCAAAGTTCAAACTACTCCATTGTTTATTACGGGGTAGGAAGATGATGGTCTAATCATCAGCTATTTCCCGAACGTTTCAAAGATTACACGTAGAGAATGTGCATTTCCATCGGATGTATGTGATCTACATGCAAACAATAGAGTGGTGTTGACCAACCATAATATTAAAATAATAATAATTGACAACAAGTATATTAATTGATCGTGATAAATTTGAAAAAAAAAACATAAAAAGCAATACCAAAATAAGAAAAATAAGTAGAAATAGCACATATCTCGACCAACAAAAAAGGATAAAGTTTCAAGTCTAGTAATAGATGAAGATGAATTTGCAAAAACAAAAACAGAAAAAAGCATGATCGAAACAAGCAAAATAAGTTGAAATATCACATATTTCAATTTTTTTTTAAAAAGACTAAAGTTCCATAAAATTGAAAAGACCCAGAATTTTATGAACACTAGGTTTTATCAAGTTCGAAATAAACAATAACTTTTATATAGGCAATATGGAACTCAAAATGCTCTGAAACTGATGCAAAATTAATTAACATATCCGAAAATGATGATTGGAGAGCTTCCGAACTCTGGAGAGAAGAAAAATCGAATGGAGAAATTGAGATTTTTGATAGAAACGAGGGAGAGGGAGGGGGAAACTTATTCATAATTTAGGAGAAAAGAGAGTGGACTTTTGTATATTTTAATACAAGTCAAAGAGACTTAAGTGTAGAAGTTTAAAACTCTAAACTTTTAAAAATTATAAAATAACCTCAAACCCACATATTTGAAACCCTAATTCTTAAAAATAAATAAAAAAGAAATTAAGTGGCATGTTGGCCAATTTAAGTGTGAGAGCGGCTGTTTTGCCAAATCTTCTCTACTTACTTTTTATATATTGTCCTTTACGTTGCTGGGAAATTTTAAGAAATTTTGCAGCCATATTTTCTTTTACAACTAGACCATTTATTAGGTCTCACTAAACATTTAAACATGTCTCATCCTATGTGCTTACATCTGTCTTATAATCAATTTTGGATAAAGTTTAAAATCTTTTACTTTATGTAATAAATTATTATTCGTATAAAATTATTAAGTTAATTTGTGTAAAGACTTAAATTAAGATTATAAATATAAACTTGAAATTATTGAAAAGTTTATTATGTTATGTAGATGATTCTTGAAGATGAAAACATTAGTGTTTGCTAATACACGTGTAAACAAAATACATTATTAAAATTACAAATGAATTTAAGATAAGGATAAGTGAGTTTGAACTAAATAATCACATCAACAACGAAAGTTAAAATGTTAAAAGGGTAAAATGAAAATTTGATTTTATATATTGGAAATATATTTAAGATTTTAGTTTTATGTGAGTTTGTTACAAAGGTGCAAATATATCTCTCAATTTTGTGATTTAAAATAGATATATTCCTCGTTAAAAAGATTGTGCATATGTATACATGCCGTTACACAAATTGTGCAAATATATCCTATAAGCTAATGGATTTTTAAAGAAATATTTAGCTTATTTTTTAATTAAAAATATATCACGTGACTTTAAAAAAATTAATGTACCCATTTTTTTAGTAGTCTTATTTTCTTAAAGTCACGTGAGAATTTTGTTTTCCTGGTCAGTCGAGTCTGGTTCATTTTAAAAAATAGGTAGACTTAACTTTTTTAAAGACACGTAGATATTTTTTAAAACGAACAATACAACCCACCATTGAAAAGGATATATTTGTGTCGTTTGTGTAATGACAACAATATATATACACCATTTTTTTAACGAGGGATATATCTGTTCTAAATCTAAGAATGTATTTGCGCCGTTTGTGTAACGGTAGCAGTATATATACATCATTTTTTAATGAAGGGTATATCTTCTTTAAATCACAAAGTTAAGGGTATATTTTTTCGCCTTTTCCCTTTTCTCTTTTCCCTTTTACATATTTGAAAGTATTCATCCAGTCTATCACTAATTTCACAATTCCCCTTGCTTCATGTTTTTATTTTTAAGAAAATTAAAACCTATTTTTATGGGTTTATGTAATATCTCATACCTATAAACTAAGCTATATTCATGATCCAGGGGTTAGAAAAAACTAAAACGGAAAGTTTAAAATTGAAAATCAATTTCAGTTCTGAAGATTATATTTTTACGCCAGGATTAACGGACCGTAAAATATTTTATGGACCGTAAAAATGACCGTCGATTCTGTTTTTGGAATTGATGGTGTACGGTAAATTTGACGGACCGTAGAAGATTATACGGCCAGTCCTTTTTTACCATCTCAAACTTTCAATTTTTTGAAGTTACTGGAAAAGTGGTAAATAATTCGACGGTTCGATTATACGGACCGTACAATTATTGACGATCCCGACTCAGACAATAAAATATTAATGGACCGTCAATATCAACCTCAAATACTTCTGACAGGAAGCAATATGAATACGAGATTTAGTTCTGAAAAATTATTTTTCACTTTTTTCAAACCCTAGCATGAAGGTTCTTTTCTCCCATCATCTTCCTGCATCAAGTTAAGCATATTCCAAGTATTTTAAGTAAATTCTAACGCATATGACTATTTTACTGAAAAGATGAAGAGCAATCCGCTAGACCGATATGCCTCGCAGATGGCATATGCGACTGCATATGCGACGCATTTTGACCCAAATTTTTCATGTATTCTATTTGGATATGCGATAGAAAATACTCTAGCATATGGGATATGCAACACAAACCCTAGGAAAAACCAGACCCACCTATAAAAAACCCCAGAATGTAATTTTTTCTTAAGTCTTTCATCCCACTTTATTTTGGATGACGTTTTGAGAGAAAACAACCCTAAAGCTTCCCCAAAACACCTAAGGTAAGTTCTTGATCAATCCCCGTCATTATTACATCAATCTAATATCAAATTTACCTTAGTTCATCTCTCCAAATCATAGATTCTTGAAAATCGAAGAAAGAAAAATTGAAGGAAACTTTGAGAAATATCTTAAAAGTATGTTCTTTGATATTTAATAAGGTTATTGAGAGGATTTAGACTAGTTTAGAATATTGGAAACAATGAGAATCCATGGGATGATTCACAGAAATTCAAGAACACGTTCCTTTAGACATGAAAATCCTAGTTCTTCGCTAATGGGGGTAAGATGGATGGAATTAGATTAAAGTTCTAATATTTATCATCCTTATCATTTGTAGACCGATTATTGAATGTGGAGGAATATGTTTGCTAGCTTTTAGCCGGAATCAAGGTATGTCTCGTCTGAATATACTTTTTCAACCTTTAAAATTATTTCTTGTGAAGGTTTCATATGCGTGAGGAACAAGCCCTCATGGAACCTTATGGGTATATATATTCGTGATTTTTCCTATCAAAGGATTGTTGAAACTAATTTATTAAGTTTTGGACTTGGAACATGATTTACCCCTATAAGAGACGTTTTAAACTTGATTTCAAAAGCTTGGATATTTTATGTATTTTTCCCTATGAACAGGCTTTGTTGAAGTTGGACTTATCTAATGACTTGAACATGGTTTCTAAACCTATTATTGACTTGATGTACCCCTAATAATGAGATAATGAACAGAATTCATAATGAACTAATTGATTTCCATGCCATGATTGAGATTCAGTTTCTATGCTGTGATTATGATTCGACTATTATGCCATGATTTCTATAGTTTGTATTTGGCCTAGCTAATCGGGAGAAAGGGTAGTCACTATGGATCCTAGTGAGGTTAGCCTAGCCATTTGAGAGGAAGAGTGGTCATCGAGGGTTCATAACCCCCATGTGGTATTAGCCTAGCTATTCGAGAGGAAGAGTGGTCATCAAGGGTTCATAACCCCGGTGTGGTATTAGCCTATCCATTTGGGATGATTATTCGTGGGGCACTATCCTATCTTTATTTTATTAGTATTAGTTTTCAGGCTGCGTCCTCAAGTTAGATTATTTTCTTTTATCATCTTAGAGGCTCCATAGATAGATATTATTTTGTGGGTATTTGGTTGAAGTCGTTATTTGACTCTCATGGGTGTTTCTACGTTTTGAAATTTATTTACTACAGACTTCTGCTGATTTGATTTTATAAATTTTGACCATGAATTTTACTTAGTATTTATAGCTTAATTGAAATTATTAATACAAGACTAAGTAGGGACTTGATAGTACTAATTCACAAGGTGTTTTCAGTGTTTTTTATAGCATCTGATGCTTGTTACATCCAGGGTCGGGTTTGGGATGTGACATCATGCAGAACATCTCAGAATAGTGTTGCGGACACTTCAGGACCGCGAGCTTTATGCTAAGTTTTCTAAGTGTGAATTTTGGCCTAAGTCAGTGGCGTTCTTAGGCCATGTGATTTCATGCGAAGGCGTCCAAGTTGATTTTTAAAAAAATAGACGCTGTAAAGAATTGTCCCAGACCCACTTCTGCTTTAGAAATACGAAGTTTCTTGGGTCTGGCAGGCTATTACAGGCGCTTCGTAGAAGATTTCTCTTCTATCTCAACTCCGTTGACTAGATTGACTCAGAAAAAAGTCAAATTATATTGGTCAGATGCCTGTGAGCGTAGTTTCAAAGAATTGAAAACGAGACTGACTTCTGCTCTAATGTTAATATTGCCAGAGGGAACCGAGGGGTTCGTTGAATATTGTAATGCTTCAGGCATTGGTCTTTGGTGTGTCTTAATGCAGCATGGTAAGGTTATAGCTTATGCATCCAGACATCGTAAACATCATGAAAAGAATTATCTAACTCATGACATAGAATTGGCAGCCGTGATTTTTGCACTCAAGATATGGCGTCACTATTTGTACGGAGTTCACATTGACACTTTCACAGGTCACAAGAGCCTTCAGTATGTTTTCAAGCAGTGGGAGTTGAATCTTAGGCAGAGGAGATGGCTCGAGTTGATAAAGGATTATGATGTAGATGTTCTCTACCATCCAACGAAAGCGAACGTGGTAGCCGATGCTCTTAGTTGGCGATCCATGAGAAGTTTAGCTCATGTTGAAGAAGATAAAAGAACCATGACGAAGGAGATTCATCGATTAGCCTGTCTAGGAATTCGACTCGTGGACTCCGAGGATGGCAGTGTTGTTGTTCAGAACAAGTCTGAATCCTCCTTAGTAGCCGAAGTGAAGGAGAAATAGTTTAATGATCTCTTTTTGTTGTAACTGAAAGATGGGATTCACAAGCATAAGACTACGACTTTTGAACAAGGAGGAGATAACAATACTTTAAGATACCGAGAGAGGTTATGCATTCCAGATGTGGACGGACTTACTGAGCGAATCATGGCATAAGCTCATAACTCCGAGTATTCTATTCACCCAGGTTCTATGATATTCCTATTTGAAAATGGGAATATGATAAACATAAACTGCATAACATGTCTACCTCGCTCAACCCGAAGGCATGATTCGATTTGGGTGATTGTGGACCGATTGACTAAATTAGCTCACTTCTTGTCACTTAAGACCACAGATTCAACAGAGGATTATGCTAAGTTGTATATCTGAGAAATTGTCAGGCTTCATGAGACCCCAGTGTCTATTATTTTAGATTGTGGTGCTCAGTACACAACGCACTTTGGGAAGTTTTTCCAGAAAGAATTGGGTACCAAGGTAAATCTCAGCACAACTTTTCATCCTTAGATAGATACTTGAGGATATGTTGAGGGCATGTGTTCTTGATTTTAAAGGTAATTAGGATGATCACTTGCCTCTCATTGAATTTGCTTATAATAACAGTTATCATACTAGCATCCATATGGCACCGTTTGAAGCTCTGTATGGGCGAATATGTAGATCGCCAATTGGTTGGTTTTGAAGTTGGTCAAGCAGAGTTGTTAGGACCGGACTTGGTCTATCATGCTTTGGAAAAAGTCAAGTTAATTCATGAGCATTTGAAAACAGCTCAGAGTTGCCAGAAGTCTTATTTAGATGTGAGGCATAGAGACCTGGAGTTTCAAGTTGATGATTGTGTATTTATGAAAGTTTCACCTATGAAAGGTGTCATGAGATTTGAAAAGAAATGGAAGCTCAATCCCAGATATATCGGACCATACAGAATTCTGAGGAGAGTTGACCAAGTGGCTTATGGACTTGAATTGCCACAAGATCTGATTATTGTGCATCCAATGTTTTTATGTATCCATGTTGATAAAGTGTGTGGGATATCTGTCGTTGGTTGTTTTAACCGATTCCATTATAGTTAAGGAAGGCCTGACCTATGAAGATGTCCCTATGGCTATTTTGGATCGTCAGATTTGAAAGTTGAGAATTAAAGAAGTTGCCTCAGTGGAAGTGTTGTGGAGAAGTCAGAAAGATGATGAGGCTACATGGGAAGCTGAAGAAGACATGAAATCCAGGTATCCTCACTTATTTGAGGAGCAAGAAGAAAAATATTGAAAGTAACTAACCTTTACACTCGTACCTCCTATTCAATTCAGTAATTCAATTTAGTATTCAATTCAGTAATTTAGTTTAGTATTCAGTTTAGTAATTCCCTTTAGTATTCAATTCAGTATTTGTTCATTTCATCACTCTTTTCAGTTAGATAATCATTCAGTCCAGTATTCGTGCAGTTACATTCTTAATGTATGTAAGTTCCATTACCATAACTAGAACCCATCATTCGAGGATGAATAATTCGAAGGGGGAGATATTATAACACCTCGTACCTCTAAACTAAGCTATATTCACGATCCAGGGGTTAGGAAACCAAAACGGGAAGTTTAAAGTTGAAAACCAGTTTCAGTTCTGCATATCAAATTTTTACGCCAAGATTGACGAACCATAAAATATTTTATGGACCGTGGAAATGAACTGTCGATTCTGTTTTTGGAATTAACGGTGTACATTAAATTTGATGGACCGTAGAAGATTATACGTCCCCTCTTTTTTTACCGTCTCAAACTTTCAAGTTTTTGAATTTATTGGAAAAGTGGTAAATAATTCGACAGTCCGATTATATGGATCATACAATTATTGATGGTCCCAACTCAGGCCGTAAAAATATTGACGGACCGTCAATATCGACTATCAATTCTTTCCGAATAAGAGCATTATAAATATGAGACTTAGCTATGAAAAATCAATTTTCACTTTTCCTAAACTTTAGCACGGAGGTTCTCTTCTCCCATCATCTTCCTACATCAATGTAAGCATATTTCAAGAATTTTAAGTGAATTCTAACAAATATACATGAATTCTAAGCATAAATTCATTGTTCTTAATCTAGGATTTTCAAGATAAACCCATCCTAAGGTTTCAAGGTTCAATCTTTGGGTTTCGACTCCAGTCAATTCTTTCTGACTGAGAACCTAAGATCTGCTCAGTAGGATTGCTTCAGTATCAGCTGTTTGGTGAGCCCCATCTCATTCGGGGTGTCAGTCTATTATTTTATTATTATATTTCATGATAGAGGTATGCCAGGACCTTGTTCTAGTAGACAATTTTCAGTCAGACTCATGTTAGAGGTTTCATAGACTAGACTAGTTATCATGTCATGTCAGTTTTTCAGTTGTTCAGATTTATTATATTTTCAGACTATTTCCGCAATATACTTTCATATTACCAAATTAACATTTGAATTACTTATTTCAGGTTATTGCTATAGTATGTTTTGATGCCAGTGTTGATTCAACAGTCATGTGGTTCGTTCCGTCACATCTAGTCAGGCACCGAGTGTCGTGTTTCGCCAGACCATGGTTCAAGGCGTGACAGTTTAATAAAAAAATCATTGGTCCCAAAATGTTTGGAATCCTTTTCATAAATAACTATTCTTTTAAAAGAAAATATATTTCAAATATAAATTAGGTTTGAACTATAATTTCTTTGCATGTACAAGTCATTTTTTATAATATTGTTTCTTCTTTCGTAGAATGTGTATGAATCTTGTTTTTCTATAAAGAAGTTAGTACAATGACTTTTAGTAGATTAACTTAGAGTGTATTATATTTTTAAAAATTAATTATAGCATCTTTTGTAAAAAAAAAAACAAGAACCTTTAATTTTTTAAAATATTTATTCAATTACATCGGGGTATCAAGAAAAGAAAAAAGGAAAAGAGGTTAAATCCTGAATTTGGTGATTGTATCAATTGGTTATATATTGTTCCTGTTGAACTAAGTACGATTCTCATGTAATTAGTTCTTTTTTTCCTGACTCATTTTCACTGAACTGAACAAAATCTTTTGTGGACAATTTTGTGTTGTGTTTGAAATATCTATGATACATTATAAGTATTGAAAGTAGAAATTACTAAACGTTGTCATATAGTGTTGAAATGAAGGTAGCATTATCAGTAAAATATTATCATTAAAATTTCTTGTTTGACTAATTAAGAATTAATCTTTTTAAGAATAAATCATAAATGAATAACTAAATTAATTCTTGAGATTCATTTTAATGAATTTAATTAGGGTTTTTATCTAGAATTTCATCTAAAACAAAGCTTAAGTCACCAATATTTAGCTAACATAAACCCTTGAACATGAAATAATGAGTGAAAAGTTAATAGATATCAAAGAAACCCGTTCTATTAATAAATAATGACCATACACTCATAATTTTTAAAAAGGTCAATATTTTTCAATTTATAATTTTTGTCGGGTTGTAAATTTAAATCATGTTACTTTATAGAATATCAAATCACTTGTATCCTGTTGGTATTTGTATGTTCCAGTGAACACTTCCTCATGTAATTTTTCTTTCAAACTTATCCAATTATATAGCTAAGAAACTCTAATTATTACGATTTACAATTCTTATGTGCAGTAAAAAAAAAATGATACACATTTTATATTTTGTGCCTCCTACAACTAGTATATATATATATATATAGTCGAGGCCTAATTCCCACCACACCGGTGGACTCTGATAAAAAATTATAACAATACAAGATATTAGCTAATTGAAATAATTAAAATATAATAAAGATGTGGGACATAAGTGAAATTTGTGGCAAAAAGAAGGAAATAATAATAATGGGAAGAAAAAAAGGAGGAATGGTTTTTTTACCTTTTTTTGACAAAATACGAATGTTTTTTTTTACTTCTAGGGCTCATTTATTTATGAGTTGAAAGTAGAAAAACTGTCAATTTTCCTCTGTCTTTCTCGACTATTTTGTTTCATATTATCTCTTGTTGAAGAAGCAAAAGGATTGCTCCATCCGGCACTTGGTATCCAACTTTCTTGTGGGCGGGACAATTGAGAAATGGTGCTATTCTGCTCTCTCTGTGGTGTTTTCAACTAGGGTTTATGAAATTTGATAATTCTTTCTTTCGCAGGACAAATTCAATGAAGAACTGGAGGCACTCTTTGATTACAGACGTGTCCAGCCCTTCAATCTTGTCTGCCTCGACGGTCAGCTCCCCTTTTCATTCAGATGTAATTGCTGTTGTATGTGCATATATACTACTTATTAACCTTTGTAATTTTGCCCCCCGCTGTTACAACTTGTTTGGATGGCTGTTACCTATTGTATTGTATTGTATTGTATTGGATTGTGTTGTTATTTTAAATACAATGTTTGTTTTGATTGTTACTTTAATTTTATTGTATCGAATTGTTGAATTAACTATGAAAAGTCCTATTTTGTGCAATGACCGATTTGGTTTGATCTCGTTACCTTATCTTTTTCCCCTCATTTTATCTTTACTTATTATCTAATAATCCTATTTTATCCTTTACCAGAGGTCACATGTTTAAGCCGTGGAAATAACCTCTTGCAGTCTAAGGCTGCGGACAATAGACCCTTCCCCGGACCCGCGCACAGCGGGAGCTTAGTGCACTGGCTGCACATAACCTATTTTATCCTTTTATCTTATCTTCTTATAATAACTCTACCCCATACCCTACTTTTCTTGTTAGTTTATCCTTCAATTTGTTGATGTGTGTGACATTATATAATGATGGGGAAATGATACAATCTATCTGAATGTTGTAGTCATCAAAACAATACAGTACGATACAATATAATACAATACATTATGAAACAATATATAACAACCATCCAAACAGTGTTAGGAGGTCGTCTTTTTTTGCCATGGATAAGTTCTCCCTCGCTGTCCGATTCTTAAGAAATACTGATATAAGATAGTCTGATTCATGAAAGTCGGGTGAGAGAGCATTATTAATGTATGTATGTATCTGCTTGATATTGTTCCTTCTTAAGAATTTTGTCATTTTTCTTTTGTACGTCACAGATGATAGTCCAGACTCGTCTCCAGTTATCTCAAAGAAACGGAAAATGATCGACACTGCTGTAAACTTCTTTTCTTTAGTGTTCTGTAAAATGTAAATTGTCGTTTTCTCAATTTGTTAATTTGATCTTGCTTTATATGGTTGTTGGACTTGGAAATAGGCCAAGAAGAAAGAAGACAAAGGGGAAGCAGTTCAAATAGTTGACTGCGAAGAAAAAGAAGAAGATTGGCTGCCACCTTCCCCAAATATTTCTGCTCATACTAGTAACCTTGTTGAAGATTCAACTATAAAGGAAATTAGGTAAATTCGTAGTACCTTATTTGATTTCTATATTTTGTTTGTATCCATTGATTTATGATTTGCATTACATGTTTTTTAACAAGGGCTTAATGGTGGTGGGTTCGCTTGCTGAAGTGTTTTCAGCTCAATTAAATTAATTTAATTTTGTGTCTGATTTTATTATGGTGATTTTATTGCTCCTTTATTTTGAATGAAATGAGTTTTGTGATCTTGTGAATTTTCACTTTTCAAAGTTGGATTCTCCCAGTAATTTAATAAAGTTGATGTAAATATTAATACCCTTTTGGTGAATCTAACTTTGATGTCTGCTTTCTTTAGGTGACAACTGATTAGATAATTCTTTTTGCTTTGGTATAGCCAATCTTTAATGAGTTAAGTTCCTAAATGAGATATTGAATTCAACTAAATAGATTCTATTAGATAACGAAAGCATAGAATTGACCATCCATTCTCGTTATTAGATTTGTATTACTAATTAAGTTGCACTTGCTCTTGTTCTTCTCTTTTTCTCTTTACTATTATGAGTGGCTGTTTGTAGGTTGAAAAAGAAAGAGCTGGCATCATTTGCCCAATCAGCTAAGGATGAGCTGCGAGATGTTGAAGAATCTGTAAAAAGAGATCTTAGTGCTTCACTCCATTCACTTCAAGATAGTGTTGCTGAGCCTTCATCAAAATCCTCAACTGAAAGAGCCAAAATAGTCATTTCTATCCAAGACAAGGATGGAGCGAAACAATTTCGGGTTTACATGGTATTCCCCGGGGGTGCAATTCATATTTACATATATTGAAGTTTGCATATCTGTTGTGTGGTTATGTCAACCATAATGTTTAAAAGAGGTGTTCTATTATCTTTCCTTCATTCTTAATATACTCATTATGTGTCTCTCGAGCTACTTGAATGGAGTATGTACTTGTATATTATCCTAAACAATGAATAATATACAAACACAAAGAAGTTATACTAAATAATAAATGTACAGTGCTCCCGATTAAAAAAGGATGAATGTATAGTGCTTTCTACAAAAGTACTTGGTTTTTATTGCTTTCGAGGTATTTTTTTTTTGAAACTGGTAAGGTTGTATTCCTCAGCATTACCTCCAAAAAGTTACAGAGATCCTAATAAATCTACAATCTGATCTACATCCTCTATACATTGTTGTTTACACCAAGAAAATAAAGATACAATACAATTCCATTTAACTTTCTGAATGGACTTGGATTTATCTTCATAGTATCTATCATTTCTCTCCCTCCACACAGTCCACCAAATGCAAGAAGGTATAATCCTCCATCATCTCTTTTGACTTTTGCTTCCTCCCCTTCTAATCCAGCAACTTATCAAATCTACTGTGTGTTCAGGCATGATCCAAGTAGTGTGAGTGAGGTTGAAGAAGAGAGCCCATAGTTGAGCAGTGAAGCGACAATGTAGGAACAAATGATTGTTTGTTTCCCCTGTTCTGTTACAAAGAAAACATCTTGATACCAGTTGCACTCCTTTCTTCTGAAGCACTTCATGTGTGAGACAAGCTCTATTTATCACCAACCATGTGAAACACCTTACCTTGGTGGGAGACAAACTTTTCCAAATGCAGTTCCACTGATATTGTATTCTCCCAGATGGATCTAACATCTCTTTTTTGTATGCACTATTGACCATGTAGCATCCATCACTGCTAAGTTTCCAAGATATCCTATCTGAGTCAGTTGTGAGACCACTGACAGTTTCTAATTTTCCCAGAAGAGATGCCACCCTTTCCACTTCCCAGTCATTTAAAAGTATCCTAAAAGTAAGATCCCATCCTTGGGGTGACCAACATTCACCCACTTTTGCTTCAGGATTGGTGCAAATCCTGAACAAATCTGGGAAACAATCCATGAGGGAGGTTTGGTCAATCCAGGTTTCTTTCCAGAACTGGATTTTGCTTCCATCTCCTACCTTTAGTTTGATGTTTGCTTCAAACAGGGGCCAAAGATTCCTGATAGCTCTCCAAACTCCAACTCCATAAATTTCTGACTTCCTTTGTGCACCAAGGATTTGTTTCACCAAACTTTGCCTTGACTACTTCCTTCCATAGAGCATTTTCCTCACCATTGTATCTCCAGAGCCATTTCATCATTATACATCTCTTTTGTAAGCTTAGGTTTCTGATCCCCAAGCCACCCCTCTTCTTGCTAAGTAAAACTGTTTCCCACTTCACCAGATTATAACCCTTCCCTTCATTATCTCCCTGCCATAGGAAATTCCTCCTAAGTTTATCCAATTTTTTTATAACATTGGAAGGTATAGGAAATAAGGACATCACATATGTGGGGAGAGAGTCAAGAACAGAGTTAATTAGGGTGAGTCTACCCACAAGAGATAGATATTGAGCCTAACATCTAGTTAACTTTTTCTCAGTTTTCTCCACTATATCATCCCAGATCTAGTTAACTTTCGAGGTATTAATAAGTTCGTTTATGTAGGAGAAACTAAATCAGTTTTTTAAAAAAATTACTGCATAAGTAGCTTACAATTATCAGCCATATTGTGTTACATATATGTAGCTCAAATGCTCAATGATGCTTATAATATACTACTTGAAGTTGACTTCTCCTTACTTTAATCCTTTAGCCGCATTTATATTACAAAGAAGCTGAGCCTAAGTGAGTTGGAAAGTTTTAAAATGTGCTGTCTGCCAAGTGTTGTTTCTGAAGTGGTGTTGTAGGATCATTTGATTTTCCTTGGAAGCCAAGATCATAGGAGGCTTTAATTCTATAACTGTATTAGAAAGTTCTTTGAAGTATTTCTCTTGTCATCGTTAAATGCAATATGGATAGAACTCTACGTTGCTTTGATCTTTATTTGTGTCAAAGCATTGTCAAACAAATATGACTGCAGTGTAAGTGCTTTCTAACAACATTGCAGAATACACTAAAAGACCTACATACACGTGTAAGTGTACATGTACTGGTACTAATTTTTGAGTTCATGTAACATGCAGAAATAAATGAGTTGAGATTAGCATAGGATAAAGTAATTACTCTTATAAGGGAGATAAGTTTATGCTCTCAGCATGCAGGGAAAGAAATTAGTTAGGATGGTTTCATCATCTCTTATGGCACTTCAAAGACTAGAGAGCTTGATTGCTGGTGGTACAACATATTTTTGATTATGTAATACAGCATTTAAAAAGGTACATTAGAAAATCACTAAATTGTAAAGTGTCCTATTTAAAAAGCAGATATCACTTTAGGATCTAATCAATTCTGTTGTAGCTTGACTTTTATGATGGAACAAATATGTACCACAAATTGCAGGATTTAGTTTCCTACCTTTTCTCCATTACAATTAAATTGGTTTCTTTGGTAGATGAACTTAATAATTACCAGACTTTTATCTTTTATAATAACAACAGCTTTAATTACCATCTGGAAAATCAATACATCATATCTCAATAAAACTTATTTAACAAATTAACCATTACTCCCTGCCCCAATTTATATGACACACTTTCCTTTTTAGTCAGTCCCAAAAAGAATGATACATCTCCTTATTTAGTAACAATTTAACTTTAAACTTTACCTTTTACGCTTAATGAGATGATCTATAACCACACAAATATTTTTGACTTGTTTTAGACCAAAAGATTCAATAGTCTTCCTTTATTTCTTAAACTTCGTGCCTGATCAAACTGGATCATATAAATTGGGATAGAGGGAGTATTAAAGATGACAGTCATCCAGGCTCATCAAGTTTACCAGTGATGCCTTCAAGTGATCAGCACTTGTTAACATTGACATGCCATTAATCTTCAAGATATTGCTTGATTTCTCTTTTGTTTTGGCCTTGAACTATTTCACTCTAAAGCTGTTTCTACATCATGCTAAACTCGTCATGGTTCATATTTCTGTATGCTGTTTGTCTCTCTTATTTTACTCTGTTGTTTGTCTAGTTCAGGAAAAATATACGCTTAAGTCATACTTCATAGCCAGGAATCAAATGTTATTATGACACATTCCTATTCTATATTCACGTAGGATGATAAATTTGAGAGGCTGTTCAAATCGTACACTGATAAAGTCAAGCTTGAGCTGCAAAATTTGGTTTTTTGCTTTGACGGGGATAAAATTAATCCGAATGCAACTCCCAGTAGTCTTGGGATGGAGGATGATGACATCATTGAAGTGCATGTAAAATCAAGTTTTTGAGGTAAAGTTGTTATTATTGGAATGTTCTGCTTCTCCTTCCTCTTCCCCCCTCCTGGGAACTTTTTCCTTCGTCTGGATATCTCCGTTTTCTTTTGTCTATGTTTTAGAAGCTATGTATAAAGGAATTCAGCGCTGCATTTCCCATGAATGCATAATGTTTAAGAATCTTACCTCTTTATTCTATGACATCTCAGTTGTATTTTTGTCATTTTACTAGTTTCAGTTATGGAGTCCTTTAAAATGATCAGAATTAAGTACAAACGGACATTATCCAGATACACCTCTTCCTTTTTTCTTGTTTCTCTCTTCCATCATAGATGATTCTCGTACTCCTGCAGAAAATTCTGAACATCCCTTGGAAGGTGGTGAAGGATAGTTAGGATTGATCAGTTTTCTTGATCCCTTTTTCTTGATACTTGATCATTTTCGTCTCCACTCTCTTGATGTAAATTATAAGAATCAATGCAGGTTTTGATAATGATATTTATTTCTGAGGAAGCCATGAACATATAATTGAATTCAGCTCATAATCTTTGGTTTTTTGTGACGTTCATGTGTTCTCTATTTCCGTATGACATTTAACTCATGCACATATTGCTCATATCATCCTTGTAAATGGATGTCATTCTTCTTGGAAAGTGTCTCATTGTTGGATTAAACTTTACTTAGGGTTAAAGGGTTTTAGAGATGGTTAAAAAAGAACAAGGAAGAAGGATGGAAGGGAGATGCATGCTTTTTATAAGCAAGGCTATACTTACCCTATTTGATAAAGAAACATAATTTGTAGTGTTATTTGGTCAATTTTTGTCAATAAAAGGTAGAATTTTCCATACTGAATACATGTGACAGATATAGGAAAAGACGGATGAATGATTTTGGGAATAAGGAGGTTGAGCATCCGTCTGAAATAAGTATACATTCCATCTGAGCCAACCCAGGGGATACTTTCTTTGGCTTATCCTGATTAATCCCAAGCTAGAGCTTGCCAATTATTCCAAGTTTATAGCTTTACCGAGGTCAATTGAGAATGGGTTATCAAGTTCAACATGGTTTGACTAATATCATTGTAAGGAGGGCTTTTTTATTTTGTTCGTCTTGACATAATAGGGTTGAGATAGGCAGCAAGAGTGAATGTTGTGTAGGATGAAGCTGGGGCAGGAGATATATTTCAAATACAGTTTTGAATCATTTATACCCTTGAAACAATTTATTTACTCTCAAGTAAAGAGACATGTGTAAATTTAGAATACGTGTATGAAACACCTTGGAGTCTCAAGAAGCTTGTTAGCCAGGTTTGAGGATAAAGTTACTTGAATTCTGCTCTAAATGGATACTATTGACTAGGGCCTGAAGACAGCTCAGTAGTTCACACTAACCGTAGTCTGCGCAAGGTAGGCTTCAAGCCTGTGAGTCAGGACTTTTGAGGCTTAAGCTTAGATAAATTTACACGTCCTGTGTTCCGAATGCATAATATTGAATAGGTTTGAAGGTTGCCAAGCTCAAATAGTTCTCAAGCAAGCGCTAGTTGCAAGGGTAGTCTCACGATTCCCATGTTCTTAATTTAATTTTTTGACTTTACGGCAGTTAATCATTTATATATTATCAATTGAAGATAAGTTGACGAGATAGTGCTTAATGTAGTATGTGATAGTACGAGGCAAAACCTAATGTGAGGCGTTTTACTTTACTGGCATGGGCATGAAACCCAAGGATATAATTTCCTAGAAATAAAATATCTTTATGCATTTGGTCGGCTCTTTGCTTATTGAGAGCTACAAAAGATATTCATCCCGTGGGTTAAAAATGCAACACGTGATGTGTGGGTTTGACTCACGTCATGTTCCAACTTCACTATAAGCTTTAGCCTGGTATTTAAGTGAGGCTAGAGGAGTGGGCCCATTACTTGTTCGAATTTTGAATTGCGCGCCAATTTTTTTTATAATGTAAATAGTTTCGTTAATAATTTGGGGAAAACATTGTATAGGTATACCAAAAGAGAACCTACATCAGAATATGATTCTCAAGAAAGGAGACCCAGTCTTCTATACAAAGTGGGGTCTCATGGGAACACCAAAAGAAAACTAGAACAAAAGACTAGTTTGCAACTTTACAATATCTTGTTCAACCCCTTCAAACGCTCTCCTGTTTCTCTCTATCCAAATAACCCACATAACTGCTAGTGGGACAACATTCCATGCCCTAGCACTTCTCTTTCCCCTCCTGTAAGCCCAGCTATGCAATGCCTCTTTCACTGTGCTTGGCATCACCCACTGCACCCCAAACCAATTAAGAAGAACTCTCCACGGTTGGTTAGCCACTTGACAATGCATTAAGAGATGATCCACATCTTCACCGAGCTCTTGCACATGAAGCACCAACTAACATAGGTGATCTTTTTCTTTCTCAGGTTTTCCGCTGTCAATATCACATTCCTTACTGCCAGACACAAAGAATCACATCTTCCTCGCAGCCTTGGGTACCCCTATAGCACAATGAGGGAAAATACATTCATCTCTTCTTAATAACCTCTCGTTTGATAAGATTTAACAGTGAATAAGTCAACTCTACTCTCTCTCCATCTCCATACATCCAATCTATCGATTAGAATATGCTGCCATATAGTAACTCAACCAAACTAAGAAATTCTTCCAACTCACAGTCCTGTAGATTCCTCCAGAACCTCAGATCCCAATGAGCCTCCCCCTCATGAGACCTACAAATTTGTTGGATTGTATCTCTCTTTGACAAGACAGTCTAAATATGTTAGGGAAAGAATTTCCTCAGCTCATCCCACACCACTTATGCCCCCCAAAACTAACTCTGCTGCCATCCCCATCCCCAACCCTGAAAGAAATGTCAACTAAAGTCTTCCCACCCTTCATAATACTCCTCCATAAGCAACACTCAAACAGTGTTGTGATGTTTCTAGTCCTCCACCCACCTTCCAAAATACCATATATTTCCACTACCACACCCCTCCACAGCGCTCTCTTCCACCCGAAACCTCTACAACCACTTCCCCAACAAGGCTTTATTGAAGATCCTGAGATCTTTCACTGAGTCCTCCACATTCCTTTGGAGATGTGACAACTCTGCAATTCAGTAAGTAAAATATTCTAATTCCTTCCGCTGTATCCCATAAATTTTTTTGCTGAAGTCTTTCCAACCTGTCTGTCACTTTACCAGGAGTCTTCAAATGCGACATGAAATATATGGGGATGCTAGACAAAGTACTTTCGATCAATACTTCCTTCCCTCCTTTCGACACGTATATCTTATGACGCGCCAATAACCCTCTCAAATTTCTCGGTTATCAAAAAAATAAACATGACAAAAGATATCCAAAGTTCACTTAGTTTGATGCTCGGTAAGCAAAATGTGACAAACATGCTGGGAAATAATATTACTTTTTTTATAAACAATGAAAAATTAATAAGAACATCTGTGCTGCTGGATAGTTTTTCCCCCCTTAAAGAAATGAAATGAAGAAAAAAGAAGAAAGCTCTTTCTTTTGCACTTTAAGCTGCTATACAACTCTTTCTTTATTTGTTCTGTGGCTGGAAAGGACATTTTCGTATTATACCACCTCTTCACTTTATATTTGGTCAGCTTTCTTATTTTTGCTGATCTGTTTCAGGTTGAGTTCATCGTGCGGCTGAAGGTGACTTCTCACTTGGTGAAGTTAACATTGCAGACTTTTTGCGTCCTGTTTTGCTATGCTTTCGGTGCATTTGATCAGACTTTTGTCCTGCAACTGTACAGTAGAGGCTCTTTTATTTTTATCATTTTTCCAGTGCTTCAGCGGGCTTTGGCCTTTTTTGTTATAGGTATTTAACCGATTCGGAAGATAAACTATCAGTCAATGACGTCTTCGTTGCCAAGGTAGATCTTTTTCTTTGCCTTTCTACCTGAGACTGTCCTTTGGCCTAACGGTCCTGACACAAGGTTAGAATTCTAGCCCTTCCAGAGTGGTATTTCATTGATGCCCCCCGGGTTTTGAGCGTGAGCTAACACTCATGCAGCGGCAAGGACCCGCAACTCTCGAAGGGGCCACCAACTGTTTGAATCACTGTAGCAAACCCTCTCTTTACTCGATGGATAGCGCTTATTACATTTCAATCAACAAAATGAGAAATGGGGGAGAAACAAAAAAAAGAGGTTTTATTGAAGAGGCTTTGCACCTGAAATAGCTATTTTGGGTGGGGAGTGGGGGAAAATCTAACATAGTAGGTGTTCATCTGGTGCTTTTTGTCCTCTAATTGCATTTTTTTTTTAGGAGAAACCAGAAACAAGGTCTCCCCTCTGCGATGCATCAGTGATTGCGTATGTCAAAGGCTTAACAGCTTTCATCATGTAGATAATAGCAAAAAGTATAATCCTTGTTTAACGTCTAAGGTCTGAATTTAAATTGTTTAACCTTTACTCGACGTACACCTATGGATGCACATGCACGTACATGTGCGTCTGAGCACAATCATGAATCATTTCATCTTTGTCCAGCGTGACCAATTCCATATGTATGGTCTTAGCGTTATCTATTTCCCCTTTCTATTGCGACAAACCATCCATGGCTACTAGGTTGTGCAATCATTTGAGACACAACTTAGGAGTTGACAGGATCAGAAGTTGTTGCGTTGGTATATTATGTGAGACGAGATCTGTGGATGCATGCAGATAAAAAAAAGGTTAAATACGTACGTGGATCCCTAAACTTTCCGACTTGTTCATTTAAACACTACGGTTAATACCTATTGTCCTGAGGAAAATGTGTGCATTTTACACGGTAAACGTGGCAAAAGAAACAAATGAGACTGACACGTGCATTTTGATCTCAAACAATTTAGGGGAAAAGTATATAAAAATTGAGGGGGTAAAAGTAAAAAGCTCGCATCGTTCCTCTTTATCTCTCTTCCGATATTTTCGATGTAGCTTTTTCATTGGAAGATTCGCCTACGTTCTCATATCAAATCAATTGATGTTAGGGCATAGAGATCTATAACCAATGGGTACGTTGTTCCTATGTTGCCACCGGATGAGGAAGGTGGCATTCTTGTTAAACCTGAATTCAAATGGACTGTGGAAGAAACCAATAATGCTAGTTTTAACGAAAAGATCTTAAATGCAATTTTTGGATGGGTTGATATTTACATATTCAAACTCATTCAAAACTGCCCCACAGCTAAGGATGCATGAGATACTTTACAAATTCATTGTGAAGGCAACTCAAGTGTTCGTCGAACAAAACTACGTATGCTCATGAGTAAATATGAACGTTTAAGGATGGAAGAAACGGATGATATTAAATCTTATTTTGAAAAGTTGATTGACATCTCAAATGAATGTCAAGTGCTTGGTGAATCATTAACCAACACTCAAATTGTTGAAAAGGCTCTTCGTTCTCTTCCTGAAAAGTTCAATTTAAAGATTGTGCCATTGAAGTAGCTCACAACCTTGCCACAATGGATCTTCATACCTTAATGAGCATACTCAAAACTTAAGAGATGAACATTGAAAATCAAAAGGAATTATATAAAATCAAGAATGTGGCACTTCAAGTTCAATCCTCGGAGAGTCAAATCGAAGAAGAGGATGAGAATCTTGAAGAGATTGGTGAAGGTGCAAATGTTTCCTTACTCACTCGAAAATACAATTCGATGGTGAGGAAGCTCAACAATGAGAGATATCAATCTAAATCTAAAGAGCACCAAAATCAAGTCTTCAATCAAAAGTCCACTAGATTCCTTCCAAAAGTACAAAAAAGAAATCAACTACGATGAACCAACTTAGATCGTACCAAATTTGATACCAAATAACTTTAGTCCGTACAATGTCATGCATGCTCGGATTGGGGTCATTATGCCAATAAATGTGCAAACACTCTTAGAAAATTTGGAAAGAACATATGAGTTTTACTTAGTGATGATGAAGAAGAAGAGGAACGAGATCGTGAAATTGAAATACAAGCAATGTTGTCCACTGTTTACGAACAGTCTCTATCAGATAATGAAGATGTCATCTATAATGTTGACTCATATGTCACAACATTTGCTGTAACTTCAGCAACGACATCAACATCCCTAGCGACATCCGAAAGGTATGAATTCTTTAACTGTTATGCCGTTAATTGCTTTAGTGGTTCTATTTCTGTTAGTGAGGCTGATTGTATAAATCAAGTTGAATGCAAAGATGATATGATTAATGAATTACAAAGTATTTGTAAAGTCTTAATCATAGAATCCAACCAACTTGATACAAAGGTAAAATCTTTAGCTCGTGAGAATGTAGATTTAAAAGGCACAATAACCCGACTAGAGGTTGCACTTACCAAAAAGGATATTGAACTTGGTAAGATTCGTGCAAAACTGGATCTAGCCGAAGCAACCTTCCACAAGCTCAACACAGGGACTTCAAAATTGGATGAGATACTTAACTTCAGTAAACCTTCACATGCATGTATTGGGTATGAAAACTCTCTTAAAACTATATGCTCTAATCTTTTTAACACAAATGAGAAAATGCGCTTTATAAAAGAAAATTGGATGAATTGTAGGTTCTCGTATATGTCAAAGAATATGAAGTTTCTATGTCATCACTATAACTCCCCTGGACACTTAAAACCATACTATTTCAAACTTCAAAATTATGTGAGCAAAATATTGCCTAAATTGTCGTCCAACATTTCGGATAAAAATCGGAGCAATATTTCTGAGCCAAAAGGTAAAAAATGTTTCAAGAGAGTTTGGGTTCCTAAAATGAATTTAACTTGTAATGTTGTCATAGCTGCATTAAGAACTAACATTTCAGGTTTTTGGTACTTTGATAGTGGATGTTCTCGCCACATGACATGTACAAAAGGATTTCTAAGGAACTATGAGTCATTCAATGGAAGAAATGTGACTTATAGAGGTGGCAGTAAAAGCAAAATAATTGGAAAAGGGATCATGGATGTTCCTGGATTTCCAGCCTTAAGGAATGTCTTACATGTTGAGGGTTTAATGGCTAATTTAATTAGTATTAGTCAACTGTGTGATGACGACCTTGAGGTAAAATTTAATAAGAATGCTTGTAAAGTTACGAATGAAGCTAATGAATATGTCATGACATGTACTAGATCAGATGATAATTGCTATCTTGTTGTAAGACAAGAAACATGCAATAATGCTAAGATAGATGACACAACACTATGGCATCAAAAGTTGGGACATGTCAACTACCGCAATTTAGAACAATTGGTCTCATATGAAGCGATTAGAGGCTTACCCAATCTTAGCCATAAAGGTAAAACTGTCTGTGAGGATTGTCTGAAAGGTAAGCAAACCCGTGTCTCTCATAATATTGTCCAACACGACGGACAACATTCAGGTACGTCTCACTGTTTTCAATTACTGCATATGGATTTAATGGATCCAATTGAAGTAGACAGTCTAGGAGGCATGAGGTATTCCTACGTGATAGTAGATGATTTTTCTAGATATTCATTGATATATTTTTTGAAATAAAAATCACAAACTTTTGACAGGTTTAAAGTTTTGCACTCTAGAATTAGGAACTTGTTCTATTCTCATATTTTTCGGATTAGATCCGACCATGAAAAAGAATTTTAAAATAGCTTATTCACAAATTTTGTGAGAAAAGGGGAATTTTCCATGAGTTTTTCGCTCCCAAAACTCCTCAACAGAATGGGGTAACAGAAATAAAGAATAGAACATTGCAAGAAATGGCTAGAGTTATGTTTAGTTCTAAAAAATTATCAAAATATTTTTTGGCTGAAGCCTTAAATATTGCATGTCACATCTCTAATATAGTCTACTTAAGGCCAGGAACAAAGATGACACCCTATGAGCTTATAAATGGAAAGAAACCTAACTTGCGTTACTTTCATGTTTTTGGGTGTATTTGTTACATTTTAAATGATAGTGATCATTTGGAAAAGTTTGACTCTAAGAGTGACAAAAGAATTTTTGTTGGCTATTCTCATAATAGTCATACTTATCGAGTATACAATTTAAGGACTAGAACTGTACATGAGTCTATAAATGTTATTTTTTATGAATTTTCTAATCTTACAGGAAATACAACTGAAAATAACACTGTAGTTTCAGTGGACAATGTGCAGACTGCTGAAGAATCAGATGTTGCCCCAAATGTTGCCACACCCGAAGCAACATCTGAACCTAAAATAGAGACCACGGAGGCCATGTATGAGGAATCTCATGCAGAATTGCTAGATCAAGTTTGAAGGGACCCTTCATCAAGGATTAGGAAGAATCATCCTACATGCCAGGTGATAGGAGGAGTTTTTGAAGGAATTAAAACAAGAGGGAAAGAACCACTCAACTACATAGAAACGGTAAGGTATGTATGTATGTAAACCATATACCAAAAGGTTAGTCTTTCTTGTTTTATATCAACATTAGAACCAACAATGTTTTAGAAGCACTCAAAGATAATTTTTGGACTCAAGCAATGCAAAAAGAACTTGAACAATTCTCTCGAAATGAAGTCTGGGACTTAGTTCCACGTCCAAACAATACAAATGTTATTGGAACTAAGTGGATTTTTAAAAATAAATCAGACGAATCGGGAACAGTTGTCAGAAACAAAGTTCGTCTAGTTGCACAAGGCTATACTCAGGTTGAAGGAATCGATTATGACGAAACATTCGCACTTGTGGCCAGAATTGAGCCAATTAGACTGTTACTTGCTAGTGCTTGTTGTCTAAAAATTACTTTACACCAAATGGATGTGAAAGGTGCTTTCTTAAATGGTTATCTAGATAAGAAAGTCTATGTTGAACAACCAAAAGGATTTGAAGATCCCTACCATCCACACTATGAATTTTAGGTGTAAGTTATTTAGTAAAAATGAAACACCTAAAACTAAGGGACATTTGTTGTTTAAAAAGGTTTTCCATGTATATAAAATCCTCTAATTTGCAATTTTTTTATCATCTCCATTTTTCCCTAAATACATTTAAAAAGGAGGGGGAAATCACATCATTCATCGGGTAAAACCTACCTACCCGATGTAATCATCTCCAAATCAAACTTCATCCTCAATCTCAAACCCTAACTCCTCAATTCTCACCAATGAAAACTTTTTCAGTGTCAGAACCCATGTCAGCTAACATTTCATCTAACACCCCTATGAGCATCAGTCCTCATTCGAACACACGTCAGCAACCGGGCCAGTCCTCTTCCTCAAATCTCCCAGAGGATCTTTCTAAAGCAATAGTGTTTAAAGGTTTTGATGAACCATTAGATATCAGCTATCCTGGAGATAACAACAACCTCATAGATGTTGATGAGACTGCTGATTTTACATCCTTGGGTAAGAGGCCCAGATCATCTGCCTTTCCTACTCTCCTATCGAGTAGAGTGTTCGAGAAAATAGTCCAAGAAGATTCGAGTACCAAAAGGACTAAATGTGAAACATCTAAACCCACCTACTCGAGCAGTGATAGTGAAAGTACGGACTCGATTTTCTCAACTGATGAAGAACCATCTGCTTCAGTACAGCCAAGTGTGTCTCAAGAAGAGGAAATCCCTGATGAAACCCCATTGAAACAATTCCTTCCGAAGTGAGTTCCCAGATCTGCAAGGTCGAGTGCTGCTCCAAATGTTGCCCAGATGCCACAACATCTCAGGCAACATTTCAGCCAACATCAGAAGAGACACAAATACAGTCATCCTCCAGCAGTACAAAATCAGATAGTGAAGCCGTGTCCGATTCAGACACAGAGTTATCTGCCTTCTTCGATAAATTCTATTCTAAAGCTAAACATGATAAGTGGAACTTTTATAAGAATAGAGTAATTAGGCATGAGAGAGTGTTAGATATTAATTCATGTGATGAATATGGCTTGGTAGAATTCTTAAAGGACTGACAGCTTCTTGGCTCTGTTACTGAAAAAGAACCATATGTTGATGAGATAATAAGGTTGTTTTATGCTAACTTAAACTCTGTTATAGAGGATACCTCCTCAAAAAAAATTGGGAAGGTATATCTCTATAACAAGATGTATCAATTTACACCCTCAATTATAAATCAATGTATGGGACTTGATATTGAAGAGAGAATGAGAAATGCAGAACGAGTGACAGAATCTAGGGATACAATGATTGAATACCTCACTGGAGGTGTAATGAAGAAATGAATTCCTAGATGTCCAGCCTCTAAACTAACAGCTCTATTTTCCACCCTCCACAAAATTGGTATTCACAATTGGCTTCTTTCCTTGAATGAGTCACTTGTGACATCTGAACAAGCCTCATTGCTGTTTAAAATTGGGAAAGGATTCAAAGTTGATTTAGGAAAAATGATCTTTTATCAAGTTGCCAATTTGGCAGAAAAAGATTCAACTTTTATCTTTCATTTTCCTTCTCTGATCTACAAAGTATTAACTACCTAAGGCTATGAGCCCAAGAGAGAAGACACTTTAGGGAAGGCTCTAGAGTTTTACACTGTAAACAAAGCAATTTTGAAGAGCAAGGAAAGAGTCATCGACTTACCCTAGAAGAAGAAAGTTGGAAGTGAAAATATTGCCAGAAATGCCAACATTCTGGATAACACTGACCCGAGACAGTCTACATTGTCTACAAATTGGTTTGTGGATCAAATTGCAAAAATCAACCAACAAATTGCAGAGGTTAATGCTGCCAGAGATGCCTTGGTTCAAGCCAGAGACCATTTTCTACTTGTGTTTTATCCACAAAAAGGGGGAGATGCTTATGTGCAGGGGGAAGCAACTGAAGCTGCACAAGATAGTGAAGTTGTTGAAGAAGTTGTTGATGATGTTGTACAAAGGGAAGAAGTTGTTGGGAGGAAGGTGTTGTTGAAGAGGCTGAGGCTGAGAGATGAAGCTGAATCTGTTATGTAGAAGTAGAAAGTTGCTGGAAGCTGCTACTACTGTGTGATGAGCAACGAGGAAGCTGAAGGATGTTGCTAAAACTTAGCTATAAGTGGTTGTTAAATGTTTTGATAGATTGATGTGGATATTTGTTGACAATGATTTATTTCTATTTCAATTTTGTATATACTGGAGGATGTGTGCATATATATGCCTATTTTTTTTTCTAATCCTATATATTGGTATACACATGTTTTGCTTGTATGCCATCACAGGTTAAGGGGGAGCATGTCTGTAATCACAGGTGTTGGACAACATCTGTGACAATGCACTAAGTCGTTTGAATAGTTTGTAATGTGTTTTGTGAAGAAAGGCAAAAAGGGGGAAATTGTTAATGTTGGGTTTGGTTTTGTGATATTTGACCCAACATATCTTCGTAAGTACTGATTTGAATGCAGAAAATGTTGGAACAAATGTTACAACATTCGGACCAATATTTTGTTTATAACAGTTTTGTCTTACTTCACGATAAGCATTAATATTTTTACTAAGAGGTAACAACGACTTAGGTTTATGAATTGGAGCTGTGTAAAACATGGGAGAAAGAGTCAAAGCTTGGGGAAGAAGTCGAGTGAAGAACAACTCAAAGTTGTTGAGATTTTGACTCCATGATCTTCTCCAACAAATACACCAGCTGCCCACCTTTTCCTCAACCTCCACAACCAATCGATGAGATTTTCAAGAAAGACTCTCTACTATAAATAGAGAGGCTACTGCATTGAATCGATATCCAGAATCAGATTGCAAAAATATCAAGAGAGCTCTCGGGATTTCATCTCAGAAATCTAGATCACAAGTGTTGCCTGAGTGTGTCAACAACATTCTGTCCAACATTACAATTGTTGTTGTCTACTTAGTTAGATTTTTCAGGCAGAAGTCAACTGCGACTTCAACGTTTAATTCCTTTCCATTTTATATTGTAAATCTGTAAAGAAAGGAATTTGTAATTTTGTATATAAAATATATACAATACTTCTGGTCATTGACCATCATAAGTTATATCAACATATAACTTATGAAAATATAAACATTTGTGTTCTTTTTCTTTTCCGCTGCATTTTAATCTTAAAGGTTTTCTGTTTTATCGAAGTGTTATCACTTGTGTCAGACGACATTATCGCTGACATTCGGAAACATAATCGGCATTCGATTTATTTCATCTCTTGTTTTTACTTTCCGTAGCCTTTGACACCCTTCGGAAATGAAGCAGATGACAATATTTTGGGGAAGAAATAGCTGGAAAAGTTTACAAATGTATGTATTGGATTTGATTGCAGTGTTTGCGCTTCTTTTATGGTGGAATGGCTGTCGCACTCGAGATTTATAAGCTCAGATACAAACAACGTTGTTGCGGGGCTGTTGCAAACAGGGTTGTATGGCGTTAGAATATTTCTGGCTTATTAGGTCATGCTTTCTGTCATGTCATTTAATGTTGGTGTCTTGCTGGTGGCAGTGGCTGGTTACACTATTGGTTTTTTAGTATTTGGGAGTCGAGTGTTTGATAAATCTGAGTCTCCTTCCTATCACAAACCTTCCGACCTTCCTGCTCTCAATTGCTGATAGGGAAATCGCCGAAATGTGTGCCTGCTCCATCCTTCTTATGACTTTTTAACACGGTTATCTGAGTTATAAATTAGACTTCAGCTCTGGAGTGGAACTACTACTTTTGTGAAAAATTATGCACTGGTGCATGTCATGGTGTGCACTGTTCATTAACTCTAACCTATTAAATGTTGGCTGGAAAAGCATACTGTAGGGAGAAAATATGAGTCATTTTACAACCCCGAAGTATATTTAGAGTGTGCACTGGTTAATCAAATGTGAATAGTCATTTTTCTATTAAAGGCGATGATAGTATGTGTTTGCCCTCTTTAATGTGTTACATTAGAAACTTATCAAACCCTCCTAGATACCTGTCTATACTTTCCTTAATCTTTTTGTATCCCTCTCCCTTCTCTACAGTTCTTTCTTCCTACACTACGAAATTGTAAGCTGCAACTGATCCAAGTTTTCCAGGACTATCTTGCACAATGGAGGATGTTTCCCGCTTTGGTCTATCATTATTTGCATAACTGAAGTAGGCAAAACTCATCTCCCGAGTAAAGTTCACACCCACAAATCTCAGTTCCCTAAACAATTACGCATTTCAAACAGAGATGTGTTTGGTATGACCCCAGTTATCTACCAACAAAAAAACATCATTCATGAAAAAGCCATCTTTTGGTGTTGTTTGGTTACCAGAATTTTCCAGGGAAAATGACTTTCCTCACATATACAAGTATCTTAACTTTAATTTACATTACTTGTTCCAATAACATTTATTAGACATTATAATTAATCTTTAATGTTCAAGATTTTCATCAAAACACTTCCAATATGCTAATACTATTTTTAATCTTCAATTTATTTTTTTTCAGAAATATATTTTCTGCTCACAATGAAATACCAGAAAACACATTCATTCATGACTTCCGTCCTACCAAACACACTCAGAATATAGTTGCAATTTCAAAATTTTCCAGTCTCCAACATTGCACAAAACAAAGGGAAATCCCCTTTTCCATGAGTTTGGAGTTTGGACCAAGGAAAAGAAAGAAAAGGACCTGCCGCGCATATAAAACTTGCACTGCGTACATTATACGCACACTATTTCCAGCTTCCCTACTAAAACGTATTAATGTCCCTCCATCAAAAGTATTTGAAGGTTAGCTTCATTGGAAAAAACTGTTGTTCTTATAACAGCTTGAAGCACAATGGAAACAACTTATCAATGCACTATCCTCCCCTCCACCCCCCAACCCCACCCCACCCTTTTCATCTGAAGGAAATACAAGGGCAACCACTAACCAGCGAGATTGTTGAAAGCTAACATTACGTGGAGCTGAACGATGCAATCGCGTCCATTTCCTCCCGCAATAGGAGAGCATCAATAAAAGCATCCAAATCTTCTCCCTGCAGAACATCATCTATGGAATGAGTTGTGATGCCAACACGGTGATCAGTAACCCGTCCTTGAGGGAAGTTATAGGTGCGGATCCGCTCAGATCTGTCCCCACTGCCAATCTACTCCACATGTAAATAATATACTATTATTATTTCAAAGAAGAAACAGAAGAAACATTAAAAAAAGAAAGAGCTCCATCTCAAAGTAAATTCTACCTGATCCATTCGAAGTTTCGATCTACTTGACTGATTATTGAGTCGCTCTATTTCATATAGTTTTGCACACAATATTTTCAGTGCTTTGGCCCTGTTCTGAACAAATACAAAAAAAAAAAAAAAACAAATGAGCGGGGGAAAAACGCTTAAAAAAGACATCAAAGCAAGCGAAGGCTAACAAGCAATCAAGCCAGAATGGCTCTTAACCGAAAACTCAGCAATGATGCCAAGGAACACATACCTAAATGAACTATATGATGGGTAGGCTTAACATATAAAACTAAGAACATTATTAGTTACTAAAAGAAGTACACATCCTCAAAAATGCCCGCTTGTTTCCTCCTTCAAGTTGCTAAATATGTCCAACAACAACATACCCAGTGAAATCCCACAACGTGGGGTCTGAGGAGGGTAGAGTGTACGCAGACCTTATCTCTACCTTGGTAGGTAGAGCGGTTGTTTCCGAAAGACTCTCGGCTCAAGACACAGCATAAACACAAGCAAAGCAAAAAAAAACGGTCAGACCCGGACAAAATATTTAAAGCAGTATGACAATAATGGTAATAAAAGCGGATAAGCCATGATAAAGCATTCTGAAAAAAAGAAACAATAACTAACACAGGTAGATAAGATAAACAAAGTACATGAAAGAACACAGCAGCAGGAATCAAACGACAGGGGACTATAAAGCAATATTGCGCCTACTAGTACGATAGGCTGAGCAGGTCTACAATAATACCACTACAACTATCAGTATGTAAGCGTAAGTAGGACTACGCTCAACTACCTACTACCCTTCCACCCTAATACATGTCTTCCACAATCCCCTATCTAAGGTCATATCCTCAGTAAGTTGCACCTGCGTCATATCCCGTCTAATCACCTTTCCCCAATACTTCTTCGGTCTATCTCTACCCCTCCTGAACCCACCCATAACCAATATTTCACACCTCCGCACTGGGGCATTTGTGTCTCTCCTCTACACATGCCCGAACCATCTCACCTTGCTTCTCGCATCTTATTCTCCACCGAGGCCACTCCCACTCTGTCCCGGATATCATCATTTCTAATTTTATCTTTCCTTGTATGCCCACACATCCCTCTCAACATCTTCATCTCCGCAACTTTCATCTGTTGGATGTACAAGACATGGCCAACACTCCGGCCCATACAACATAGTCGGTCTAACCACCACCCTATAGAACTTGCCTTTAAGTTTTGGTGGCACTTTCTTATCGCACAATACTCCAGAAGTAAGCTTTCATTTCATCCACTCTGCACCAATACGATGTGTGACATCATCATCAATCTCTCCATTCTCTTGGATAATGGACCCGAGATACTTGAAAATTCCTTTCTTTGAAATGACCTGAGTACCAAGCCTCACCTCCACGCTTGTCAAGAAAAAAAAGGGCAGCCCAGTGCACTAAGCTCCCGCTATGCTCGAGGTCCGGGGAAGGGCTGAACCACAAAGGTCTAATGTATATAGCCTTACCTCACATTTCTACAAGAGGTTATTTCCACGGCTTGAACCCATGACCTCCTAGTCACATGGCAGTAACTTTACCAGTTACTCCAAGGCTCCCCTTCAAGGGAGACTAGGAGAATTGAGGAATCAAGTTACAGCTTTATTTATCTCCGCAAATTCATCTCAAGTAACTAGGAAACTGTTGAAAGAATTAAATCAATGAAGGAAGAGCGACAGATATAGGCATTTTCAAAATATCACGTAGTAATCTTATTTTTAAAACATTCCCAGCCTCGTCTCATGTAAGACAACTAAATGCACCTTGAGGTGCTGCCAAGGAACTGAGGGACCTTCTCGAGCACAGGATAGGTAATTGAGAGGGTCTAGACGTCGTAGAGAATTAAGAATTCAAAGTTCTTTTAATTATTTGAATTGGAATGGCGTCGAATCCACACCTATGGATTCCAATGTGTTTGCGGCTCACCTAGATGCCTTGCTGATGCATATGTTCGGCCAAACCAACCTTTGCTTTCTCTGTGCTTGTTTTGAAAGTGACTACTAGCCTACCTACCTAACACTGCCCCTTGGCCTATAGGTCCTGACACAAGGTTAGAATTGTAGCCATTTGATGACTCCATCATCTATGATTGAGTTGCGAAAACTTCTGAATAGGTATCCTACATTTGAACCGAATTCTTTCTTTTATGCTCGGTTTTAATAGATCAAGGGTATTCGCCAGCAGCAAGACAAATGTAGTTTCCCCAGACAAAGCATACCAGACATGGATAAGTTCCACAAAAGTTAGCAGGTGGATAGTGAAATAATTTACTAGAAATGTTTGATAACGAGCAACACCCTCACGAGAAATTAGGTTTATAATTAGTCGTCTATTCAACTGCAATGTCAAAGGTCAGTGAAGAAGTAATAGAAAGAGAGAACATAGTAGAAGAAGAAAGTAATTAAATACAAATAAACTAACGTGATTTGCACATTACATATCAACAAGATGAATTGGGCAGTAGAAAGCAAATTAGAATTCTATAATTTTCTAAAGATTGTCATGACATTTAGTCAAACAGATGCAAAGAACACACAAAAGATTGCTGCTCATAATTATGCTAAGACTTTGAATAAACCACGCGGCAAGGACAAACTGCCAAAAGTTTGCTCTCCTTACCATATGCTGGGAGCGCTGATCTTGTATGGAAACAGTTATCCCTGATGGCATGTGAGTGATTCTGACAGCACTGTTTGTGGTATTTGCATGCTGACCTCCTGATCCCCCTGATCTATAAGTATCAATTCTCAAATCTTCATTCCTCAGCTTCACATCTAGCTGACGAAGATTCAAAGATTAACTAAGCAATCAGGAAACATCACTGTCAACCTTAAATGATCAATTAAAAGGAAACTTGTGCATATATCTAATCCAAATACACTAGAACATGTGTGTGTGCATGCCTGTCCTCCACCCCCTCCCCCTCTCCTTTCTTTCCTTCTTCTAAGGTGTGTCAGACATGACGCATGAAATTTAAATAATACAACATAAAGTATGTCTTTTTGTTTCATAAGGGCATCATAAAGTATGTCTGTTTTATAGGCTCAAGCCGTGGAAAGTGCTCTAGCCAGGGGTTACAAGCAGGGGCGGATTTATAGGCTAAATTATGGGGGCACATGAACCCATGGTCTCTCCGTAAAACTAAGATATTTTAGGTATATATTTTCTAAAATTGGTATAGAATTATCTGCTGGCACCCATGCTATAAGAAGGCAAAATGGTGCACTTGATTGAAACCTAGAGGACTAGAGATCAAACCCATTTAATACATTTTCTCCTCTTTTTTAGTGGTGCACCCATGTCTAAAAATCCTAGATCTGCCTCTGATTACAAGACATGTATCTATTGCATGTTAGAACACACCCTATACGTGTGTGTGTGTGTATATATATAGGGTGCTAACCTACTACATGAAGGTAGTAGGTTAGCATTATACCCACTTTTTAATTCTCCAAAATGTCCTTAATATTTTATGTCAGCACATTAATAATAGGGACTTTCTTGTCTTTTATCAAATTCCCCCTATTTCCTTCTCTGTCATTTTGCTCCTACAGAAATCTCCCTCAAAATCTGAAGCTCCAAAAAGATTGAAAAGGATGAAGATCATGTTTACTCATTTTAGAGTTGCAAATACTTGAAATAAAGTCCATAGATCTAATGAAAATAAAATTGGGAGTTCTACTTTCACAATTCCAGCAACATTGTTTTTGTCCACCACCGACGGTGAATATTTCTTTTCTCCACTATTTTAACTTTTGCCAACTCAATACATTACTAATTTCTTACTAATCCATGTCTTATTTGCCTATCGAAAGCAAAAGAACATAGAAAGAAGATCAATCTGTCAAATAGAAGACACCGAATGCTGATTCTTTAATTCCATTTCTCTTCTCCTATGCAGTCTTTTTCAAGCCACGACCATCAAATTTTATGGCCACTGACCCACCGGAGATATTCAAAGTAAACCCCAAATCATCACAAGTTGAAAAAAACAAATCTTTACTCTGTTGCAGCAAAAATTCAAAGCGAGAGGGGAACCAAAATCTATCAGAAAAGAAAAAAAAAAAGCAGATCGTTCTTCTTCACATCAGAAAATCAGATTGGAAAAGGAAGCCAAAAATGATAGAAAAAGTAGACGAGAGAGAGATGGGGAAGCAGATTTCTCTTAGAGAGTAAGTTGGCATAGAGAGAGAAACAGATGAGCTGTGAATGGGTAAAAGTTGGAGAGAAGAGATGAGAAATTTTAGCAAAGACAAAAAAGTCACATTATATATATATATATATATATAGAGAGAGAGAGAGAGAGACATTGGTACAACAGGAGACTCGAGAGACCTCGATGTGATCGACATCGCATCTCGACCTGTTCGTGTTGCAGAGCGAACACCGTCACCCGGCAGGTTAGCTTGCTTCACTTCATAGAAGGGGGTTTGGCTATTTGTGTGTGTGTGTGTGTGTGTGTGTGTATATATATATATATTATATCATGAATATGCTATCACTCATAAGGACAAGCTCTGTATCCTCCTAAGATCCTTTAACCCACCCCCAATTCCACCCTAGTGTTTCCCATGCATATGTGAATTATGAGATTAATAATATTGCAAAGAATCATTTCCTTTAAAGGATAAAACTGCTGAAGAGCCCTGCACTGATGCAAGGTGAGCATCTAAAGTCCCTATATGCAGTATCTTGGAGCCTTGTGCACACTGTTCCCGTGATGAAATTTTTAAATTGCATTTATGCTTATAAATCTATCACATGCATAGAACTAACAACACTCACCTGATCTGCCTGCGGGAGAATTGCAACAGAAACAGCACTGGTGTGAACACGTCCACCTTTCTCTGTTACGGGCACTCGCTGCAAAGGAAGTAAATCTCTTATTTGGCAATATAAAGTGCAGTCAAGCACTACACTTATGGTGATATTACCTGAACTCTGTGGATTCCACTCTCAAATTTTAGTTTCCCGTACACACCAGCTCCAGAGATAGAAGCAATAGCTTCCTGGCCATAAATTTTGCACAGTCAAAAACATACAATTGGGGACAACAAAGTACAAAAACATGGTACACTATCATTTACTTGGAGGCATTGATACCATTATTTGAAGCTTACAAGCTCCTTTTGATCCAATAATGTCGGTCGCAATTCCAAGCCAACAAAGGTAAAAATATTTCAGGTAACATTTAAGGTGATGAATGAAGCATGGTAGACAAACCTTGTATCCTTTAAGATCAGACTCAGCTACTTCTAGAACCTCATATTTCCAACCTTTTTTCCCAGAATATTTTTCGTACCTGATGTTGAAATAATATCAGCATCAGGAATGAGAAGTTATTAGTTGAACCAAGGGAAATCCAGGAACTCAACTCATGTTCTAGTAACCCACATTTTGAATATATCCATTGCAAATAAAGAGGCCTCTTCCCCTCCAGTTCCTGACAAATTTTTTAATTGATTATTATATTGGAATTACCAAAAGAGTACACATTCCATACCAATGAAAGTAGAGGTCAAATGAAGTTAGGATACGTCCAGCTTCAATGAAGCTCATTACCTGCCCTCACTTCGAGAATGCAGTCCCTCTCGTCAGCATCATCTTTGGGTAGTAATGACTTCAGAAGGAGAAGCTGAAATTTCTTCTCTCCTTCTGTGGCTTCACTCAATTCTTCAGAAGCCATCTGCTGCATGTCTTTGTCATCTTGGCATTCAGATATTACTGATTTCAGTTCCTCAATATCCTAGAAGGGGAAAGACAAAGTAGCAAGATCTATTAGAGCAAGACTGAGAACAAGATAGGATACAAATGATCCTTTGGACAATATAGAAAAGAAAATTAATATAAATGTCAAGAATGCGAGGAAAGAAATGATATCTCGCGAGAAAACAGAAAGCTAAGGTGTTTGCTTACAACAATTTGCACCAAATTAAATAATGCCTTAAAATAAAATTCAGAAGGGTGTTAGGTACATGTGCTAATATGAAAACTGATAAAGTAAAAAAGAGATAAGATTCATAGGACCACTAATCAAACAAAAAAATTTAATCCTCATATTTAAACATCTTTGTTTGAGCACACCTTGCTCCCAACAGAAACCAATTTAAGCACACATCAAGAATAAGATGAGACAATAAAGTTCTCCTTTAATTGTAGAAATGATGTGTGGATAGTAGTTGTAACAACCAAAACACTCTTTTGAGTTAATTTGTTCCAAATTATGTGTTACCACTTAGTTGCATAACCATATATGACACTTCTCGAGTTGTCTTGGGTTGTGTCTTGATGCAGAATGACAGAGAGGTTGCATATGCTTCTACGCAATTGAAGGACCACAAGAAGGATCTAATAGAATCATGATATTGGAACTTGTGATAGTGGTTCTTGCACTTATGAGATAGTGTTACCACCTTTATAGTTAAAAGTGTGATGATCTACGCAGACCACAAAAGTTTACGGTACAGTTTAAGCAAAAAAGACTTGAATCTGAGACAGTATCGATGGTTTGAGTTGCTTAAGTACCGTGATGTCACTATCTCGTGTCATTTCACGAAGGCGAACGTTATAGCAGATCCTTGAACTAGAAGCCTATGGGTGGTATGGCCAATATAGCAGTTTGTGTGTGACTTGTAATTGTGAATTTGCAGACTTTTGCTAACCGGCTTTTCTTTAGAAAAGAGTAAGTATGCTGACTGCGGGTTAGATTTGTGCCACAGGGTCTAGTAAGACACTTGCATGGATTGTTACACAGTTTTCCTAATGTTATCAAAGGTTAAAAGCGCAAAAACACTCTAAGGTGACATTAAGCGCAAAAACGCTCTAAGGTGACTTTAAGCGCAAAACTCAAATGAACTGTGGGTTCTACTGAAAAAGGTGCAAATGAAGAAAAAACATAGATATGTATGTGTAGTCCAAGACTAATAATTATAAGCATGCATAACAAGTATATGAACAAATAAACTGAAAATAAAATTACAATAAAGTGAAATATCAATTATTTAGTATCGTCTCTTTAAAATTATGCTCACCGGCAAGGAAAAATATGCCTTAGAGCCTTGATGACGATACCAAAATGCCCGTTAAGGGAGGCTAAGCGCTCCTCAACATGTTTTGTGTCTAGCTTTAGGGCTTAAGCGCGCTTTTAGCACGCCTTTGACAGCACTGAGTCTTACTTAGTTGAGCAGAATAAGGCAAGATAGTAAGATAGTCCCTTTCGTTTGGAGTTTAGAGAGTGTATTCAGAATGGATGGTAGTAGTTCTGCTTTTGTGATTAATGATGATGGTGTACTACGACTCAATGGTCGGATATGGGTCCAGCCATTGATAAGTTTAAGGAACTGGTTTTAGAAGAAGCTCATAGTTAGCGGTATTGGATACATCTGGGTATTACGAGATGTTTCAGGACTTGCTTGACTTGGTACTTGTGAGAAAAATGAAGAATGATGTTATTGAGCATGCATCTCGTTTCTTGATCCGTCAACATGTCAATTACTAGCTTCAAAGACCCAGCGGGTTAGCTCAGAATTTGTGTTGTAACCGAGTGGAAGTGGGAACACATCTATGAATGTTAGAGTAGGCTTACCATGTACATAGAATGAGGCTTGACTCAGTTTGGGTGATGGTTGAAACACTTACGAGTCTGTGCGCTTCTTAGCGTTCCAGACTACCGCATAGCGGAGCAAAACTCACAGATATAGTTTTGGGAAGATAGCATGGTTGCACGGGGCACCTGTTTCTATCATATCTATAATAGGAACAGGATTTATAGCTCACGTTTGACAATAGTATAGAAGCCTTTCGGTACTCTGGTTAAATTTTGCACAGCTTTTCACTTGTAGACTGATGGGCAGTTCGGACAAACTATTCAAATACCTGAAGATTTGTTGAGAGCATGTGTCATTGACTTTGAGGTCCTTCGGAGAAACACTTGCCTTTAGCAGAGCCTGTGTGCAATAATAGTCACCAGTCCAGTATTTAGATGGCACCATTTGGGGTTCTATATGGGTCTGCTGACCCTACGAGGAAGTGTTGCTCATTAAAATCAGATTCAAACTTCCGGTAACCGCTTATCCCAAGGAAGGTGGGCTTAGATAAGAAATATAGGCATTTTTTCTCTATATCAATCCTTCGATAAAGCACTTCTCTATTTGGATGAGTTGTGTTGAGTTGGGCTAGACTGAGTTGTTGGGTCCTATTTTAGTATGACATGCCTTAGATAAGGTTAAGTTGACACAAGCATGACTTAAGATAGTTCAGAGCAGGCAAAAGTTCCACGTGGTTGAGAAAATGTGACTTTTGAGTTAATGCAAAGATACCAGGTACTCCTTAAGGTTTTGCCACGAAGGTCTTGATGCGTATTAGAAAGTAGGACAAGTTGAGCCCGAGATATATTGGCCTATATGCGATATTGGAGAATATTGATGCAATGGCTTACAGACTTGCCTTGCCACCATGCTTATCGGGTGTTCATCCAGTATTGCATGTATCCATGCTCCAGAAGTATGTTTGGGACCCGTCCCACATCATCCTGCCTGAGACAGTGCAAACAGATGAAAGCATAGCTTCAAAGGAAGTCCCGTTGGGTATTTTGAATACAAAAGTCTGAAAGTTAAGGTCGAAAGAAATTTCTCCGGTTAAAGCGTCATGGCAAAACAATCCAACCGAGGAAGCTACTCGGGAGTCTGAGGCGGACATGCGAGAAGTTTACCCACCATCTTTTATAACTCCTAGTATGATCCTAGACCCGTTCGAGAACGAACATTTGTTTAAGTAGGGGAAAATATAACAACTCACCCTCTTATTTTGAGTTAATGTGTTCCAAATTATGTTATGAGCACTTTGTATAAGCTGGTATAACCATTTATGTCTTATTGGGATGGTTTGGGTTGAAACCCAATGGGCACAGCTGAGTATTGGAACACTTTAAACCAAAACTGCAGTTGTAGGTTTTTTATTGATATATGGTGCATTGCGATTGTGGTCACCGGTCCGCAATAGCAGAGACGAAGGAATTTCAATGTTCCACAATAGTGAAGACTTCGCCCGGTCCTTGGGATCACGGTGTAGGACCGTAATACCGAAGATTACGCCCAGTCCGTTCTCCGGGATCGCATTGAAGGACCGCGATAGTGAAGGGTTGCCTAGCACACTTCTAAATGATAGAGGTAAGACCTCCACGATCACGGAGAACCCTGCATATAGAAACATAGTACTTCGGAAAGAAGCCGCCTTTTCTCAAATTTTTGGGGTTCTAAGTCGCGGGTTTGCACTCTTTTTGAAGGGGATCGATCGTCACCAATCATCAAGGTAAGCAATATAAGAACCCCTATGGACTATTTACATGATGGTAATCCAAGTTTTTATCTTCAAATTCATGGATCTAGACATACAATTGTGGACTTTAACCCCAAATAAATGAGAATTTGAATGACCAAACGAACTCGGATTTGGTATATGAACATATATTTGGACTTGTTAAATCATGGGAAATTTGAAAAGGTATTAGGTATCGGGTTTTGACCTAGTTGACCAAGAGTTGACTTTTTTGTTGATTTTGACTCTAACCAAAGTCCATTTTTTTAGAAATGAGTCTTATGAGTATAATTCACCCCGAGAATTGTTATTTTTCATAGATCGTGGATGTTTGAGTCCACTTGAGCAGGGTAAATCAGTGTTAGAGCAGTAAAGAGAGCTTAAAGTTGAGGTATGTTGAGACTTTGCTCTCTAAAAATGGTCTTTCCAAGTTAAGCTCGTTTGATACAGATGTTTGAATACTACAAGTAGACGAGCGAATACATAGGGACTGAGTTACTATTTGGGTTATGACTATACCTAGCATTAAATTGTGTATTATCTAATACATGCCTATATCGTATGAGTATTTGCTTTCTTATATGCTTTGCCAGAGTATGAAATGATTGTTATGATAAGATACTTGTGAATTAAGTTACCAGTGCATATTTACATTTATATGCTCGAGTACATAGAGTTAAATGTTTTGATGACTTAATTATCCATCCTAGAGCAGAGTTAAATATTTTGATGGCTTAACTGCCCATCCCAGAGAAGAGTAAAAGAATTTAAAAGAGATATGTTGGGGTCTATGACTCACAGAATTAGTGTGTGGATCGTTCATCCCTCATCACTGGTCTGTGTTTACCCTCCAATCTCAGATCACCTTAGTGCCTTGCCTACACTAAAGCGCAAGTTAAGCGAGGCGATGCGCCCTCCCTAAGCTTTTCTGAGCTTAAGGGCTTAAGCGCACCTTAAATGATCCTTTTGACAAACCATTTCCTTGCATATGCTTCATGTTTCAGAATGTTATGACTTACTGATTGGCGGGTGCTGATTGGGGATCCTTAGAATTTGGGTCGTCACAGAGGATGTAAAATAGGAAGGAAGAATCTATTTGGTCTCCCTTCCAGCCACACCAAGCATTGTGTTAGGGAGGGGGGAGGAGAGGAGAGGTATAAATAGTTGCCAACATTAAAATATCATATGAAAAGCACACCAGAACTATAGGAAGTGTCAGCTCATATAGCATGCAAATCTAGAGCCCAGTTACCTGAGCAATCAATTTTTCTCATTAAGAAAGGATGCATCAAAGATGTCAACCTGCACCAGATCAAGTTGAGTTACCTTCTGTTTTGCCCTTAACTCGCTTATGAGATCAACTGAATCTCTGAGCTTCCTGAGCTCTTTGTTGGCCGTTGAATATTCAGAAGGTGTCAATTCTGGCTGAAATTAATCAATATATAAGGGAAAGAATAAAGAGAACAAAAGACTCAAATAATTGTAGTCTGCACTTAATACAAAATAGATTAAAGAGAATAGAAGCATTTATTTTCTTACATCACTAGTAGACGACAACAATATAGCAAGCACACAGTAGAGATAATCCAAATTGTTACATTTAAAGTTAGTTTCTTTAGACTGTATAATTTAGGTTTCTTTCTTAGAAAGAGACATTTCAGTAGTTGTAAGTGCTCCAATTATGTTCGATCAAGTTCATCAGCACCAGTCACAAGAAACTGTCACGGAAACAAACATAGTACATAGGGTGAGCTCACCTGCTTCAACATAGTTACCTGACACTCATGCCTATAGCTGCTGATGGACTAGTCGAGACAAGTAGCCCGTACACAAAACAAAGCTAGAAAACATCTAGGAAATAGTCAATCACCTGATCTAAAAAACGCTGAAGTTGAGTACTCCTGTTCTCAATTGCTGATAATCTTTGTTCCATTATTTTAATGAGGTCAATAGACAATTGAGGCTGCAGCTCTGCCATTTATAACAATCAAGTAACACAGTGAACTGGCTGTTCTCAAATTACATAACATAGCTCAGCTTTTCCAAACTAATGCAGCTGACCTGTAGAATATAAACGAACAAGACGGATTCTTCTGAAATCTTTGTTTAGATTGGACAGTAACTTCCCAAAGATGGGCCGCCAAAACCCGTGATTCCTCATCCTTTATTTCAAAGAACAAGAACCCTCCTATTGTTGGATTTCTTCGGGTTCCAAAGTACGAGAATATCACTTTACCCCCTCTTAATTTCTAAGTAGATGTAAAAATATATCACAATATGTTCAACTTTGTCCTTCCCATATAACTCTGAGCACCGTTTATTCTTTAATTTCTCAAAACTTGAGCACATATGCTCCTCAAATATAAAATGAATAATATTCCTTTAAATTTGTAAAACTTACACATATAGTCTTAACTTTAATATAAATCACTCATAACATAATCAAAACTAACATTAAATTCATTTTTATTATTTCTCACCCTGTGTCCAATATATATATTATAGTCTGACTAAATTCACTTACTTACACATGAAACCAATTTTATAAAATAACCCTTCCCCTAAAAATAATCTTGCTCTGTTTCATCCTCAATTAATTAATTCTCAACTTCCAAGTTTAAAGAAAAAGAGCAGGATCATTTTAAAAAAATTGATCTCACGTGTAAGTAAGTGAATTTAATCGGCTCTAATGTGAATACCGGACTGGAAGAAGGATGAGAATTGACTAATTGGGGGTGAAATAAAGCAATATTATTTTTATGTAAGGAAAAAAGCAAGATTATCTTTGAAAAATAATTTCACGTGTAATTAAGTGAATTTAGTCGGGCTCCAATACGGATAGAGACATCTGGTGAAAAATAAAAAATAAGAAAAAGGAAAAAAAGAAGTGAATTTAACGTTAATTTTAACTGTGTTGTGGGTGATTTATGTTAGTTAAGACTATATGTGCTCAAGTTTTACAAATTTAAAAGACGAATAGTGCTCAGGCTATATTTGAGAAATGATATGTCCTCAAGTTTTACAAACTTAATGGACAAATGATGCTCATGGTTATATTTGAAAAACAAAGTTAGACTTACCCCTAAAGATAAGGGATACTTTTGGCCAAAAACTCAAACTTTCACCTACTAACACAAAAGTCATTATTATCAAAAAATCTAACATTTCGATAGTGATAAAATTTTACTCCATATTTTAACATTTCGGAAAACCTAACCTTTTGTGTGTGTGTATATATATATATGAGATTTACAAAATGTGTACCGTTATAATTAATTAATATAGATGTTACAGATAAAAGATTGTTATGAAAAGATAAAATATTGTTGGTTACAATGGTGCAGAAAACGGAAATAAGTAACTGCTAAGTATTATAACAAACTGAAATTACAATAAACTTGAACAAAAAATTGGAACAGTTTTTGGTATGCTGAGTCGAGTGATTGCACTCTGTCTTTAAGACAATATTGTCCCGTATGTATCATTTCTATGTCCTGGACAATTGTCTCCCAAGATAAAACAGCAAATGAGCAAAGGAAACTCAAATGCTACCGTGAAGAATTTTGAGTAATGAAATGATGCTGGAAGATAGTAGGAAGAACAACTTTAGTTTTTCTGTTTATGTGTCTCTCAACAATTGTGCAAAGGGTCCTTTATATAGTTGAAGGAGAGGCTTACCAACTGCCCACATAATTGTTGTTACTGGCCAAGTAATAGCAATTATGGAGGTAGTAATTCACTAAAATAAATGGTGAATTGATGTCCAACGGATTGGCATTTAGGAAGATTAATTCAGCCAAAATAAATGACTGAATTGAGTGCTGGTTGACGTTCCAGAAACCATAAAGTTCTCTGCCCAATTTGACTTTCTTGAACTTCAGGGACCAAACTGTACATATAGCAAAGTTCTCTTCCCAATTTGACCTTTTTGAAACTTCAGGGACCAAACTGTACATATGAAACAATCCTGGTCCAAAAATATAATATCAGAAGAAGCACAGCCCACAGCCCGAGACCCGGACCGGACGGGCGGGCGGCGCGCGTGTGGGCTTTCCTCGAACCGAAGCACATCTAGGTCCTCCCTCCTTTAAACACATGGGATACCCCTTGGGGTCCCAAACCCCAAGCCAACTTTGAGACTTATAAACAAAAAAATTCTTTCTTCCCCACCGATGAGGGAGAATTGGTCTCAATACCACATTTTTCCATGCTTCAAACACTTCACTTCGTGGACCAATATCTCTTTCATTTCTCAACGAAATTTGACGATCCTTGGCCCTACAGTCATCTACTTACTTAGTAGATTATGCACGTGTGAAGAACCGGATTCTCCAACATGCGGAACACTAGTGTTTAAGCCGTTAAAGTTGGTCGGACGCAACTCCCGCCAAAGAAAAATTTCCAACAATCCCCTCTTGAAAGAGATTTTGGCGCACTCACATAGTGCCTTTTCATTTCCAGCAATATTTCAGCGGACCGATGTTGCATAAGGAGAGGTAGCTTCAGCTTTGAACCTTCCATAGTTAAATACCATCGGACTTACTTACTGCACGGTGAACGTGATGTCTTGAACCGTCAGTGTTTAGTGTAAGCCAAGTCAATAGTACCAACACAACAAATTTCCTTACTCTCTTCTTCGTAATGTTTTGTCCGCTGTGGCCATGGACAACTTCTTGGATTCTTAAGTGCCTTCATTTGAGGCGGCTCGTCCTCGCACTTAAATAGGTGGTCTCCTACAAGGTATCCTGTGATACCCCACTTCACAAGTGTTAGGAACCATTAAAAATTTCCCCAAACCTAACCTCAACTATTGAGGATCATTAAAGGTTTTGAAAACTTAACCTTTACCCATAATGCAGATAGCACTTAACGTCTATCGTGGGAACGACTTTGGATTTGGTGTTTCTTTACAGAAATCACTATCCGAAGTGCTCATGCTTCCACTGAAGCGATCAACTGAACCTTTACAGCCTTAATTTTCCCATTGAACCAAATTACGGGATCTCCAGTTAGTAAGGTTGGGTTACCACCGTATTGGTCCTTATACTTTGGGTTTTAAGCCCATTCCCCAGACAAAGGAGACCATCTGATCCTTGGGTAAGCCCTTTGTCAGCGGGTCTGCTATATTATCCTTTGACTTAATGTAATCAATGGATATAATACCTGTGGTGATCAGCTGCCTAACGGTATTATGCCTCCATCGAATATGACGAGACTTGCCGTTGTAAATAGCATTCCGTGCCCTTCCTAGAGCCGACTGGCTGTTGCAGTAGATCATTACCAAAGGTACGGGTTTGTTCCAACACGGAACACCCTCTAAGAAGTCATGAAGCCACTCAGCTTCTTCTCCTGCTTTGTCTAAAGCGATAAACTCTGATTCCATTGTGGATCGGGCAATGCAAGTTTGCTTAGAGGATTTCCAAGACACAGCCCCACCACCAATTGTAAATACATACCCACTGGTGGACTTGGTGTTCTCTATATTAGATATCCAGTTTGCATCACTGTACCCCTCTAGTACAGCTGGATATCTCGAATAATGTAACCCGAAAGTTAACATGTATTTCAGGTATTGTAATACCCGATTTAACGCCTTCCAGTGATCATCACTCGGATTACTAGTAAATCTAGCCAACTTATTAACTGCATAAGCAATATCAGGTCGGGTGCAGTTTGTTATATATATCAAACTACCGATCACCTGTGCATATCGCTCCTGATATACGGGTGCACCAAGATTTTTATCAAGCTTTTGAGTTGTATCCATTGGTGACTTTATCGGTGAACTGTCAAACATCTCGAACTTTCTCAAAACATCCTCGATGTAGTGAGACTGAGATAAGATCAGTCCGTCAGACGTCTTAGAAATTTTTATCCCTAAGATGACATCTGCGATACCCATATCCTTCATGTCGAAGCATTGTTTCAACATGTTCTTAGTTTCTAGGATTACCCTAGGACTGCTTCCTGTGATCAACATGTCATCTACGTATAGGCATATCATGACGAATGAGTCAAAGTTACCTTTCGTGTAGACACATTTATCACACTCATTAATGGTGAAACCCTTCGATAGTAGAGTACTATCAAATTTTTCGTGCCATTGCTTCGGGGCTTGTTTCAGCTCGTACAGAGATTTGACAAGCCGACAAACTTTCTTCGCTTGCCCTTGAACCACATACCCCTCGGGTTGGTCCATATAAATTTCTTCTTCCAAATCACCATTTAGGAAGGCTATCTTGACATCCATTTGATGTATCTCAAGGTCACGCAAAGCTTAGATCGTAATGAATACACGTATGGATGTCATCCGAGATACCTGGGAGTACGTGTCGAAGTAGTCAAGACCTTCTTTATGCCGATAGCCCTTGACTACCATCCTGGCCTTGTACTTGTCTATAGACCTATCTGCTTTATATTTTGAGTATCCACTTGCAACCCAATGGTTTATTTTCCGGAGGAAGATCAACCAACTCCCAAGTATGGTTATGCAGAATAGAGCCTATTTCACTCTCAATAGCTTATTTCCAGAGCGGTGCCTCTGGAGTTGACAACGCTTTAGCAATTGTCCTTGGTTCGTCATTAACCATATAAGCTATAAAGTCAGGACCGAAGGATTTATCCTTCCAGACCCATTTACTTTGCCTTAGTTCCATCTCTAGGGTCTCCGAGTTCTGAGAATCTGGAACACTAGATTTCAGATATTCAGCCACTTCGAGATCCGCTAGATCTGAACTATCTACATCCGGGCCGTCAACGACTCCCGGTTCCTGAGAGCTTTGTTCATAACATCGTTTGCGAGAGGTTATGTCTTTTTCCTTTCTAGGAAAGGTACCTTCAAAGAATTGAGCATTCTTTGATTCCACGATTGTACCCTGGTGGATATCTGGAATATCTGACTTATGCACTAAGAAGCGATAAGCACTACTGTTATTTGCATATCCGATGAATATGTAATCTACAGTCTTAGGCCCAATCTTGACCTACTTTGGCTTGGGTACTTCAACCTTTGCCAAACAACCCCACACTTTAAAAAATTTGTAGGTGGGTTTCTTTCCCTTCCATGATTCATATGGAGTTTTGTCCTTACCCTTATGTGGGACTCTGTTAAGAATCGTATTAGCGGTAAGGACGGCTTCTCCCCACATGTTTTGGGGAAGACCAGAATTGATGAGCAAGGCATTCATCATTTCCTTCAATGTGCGGTTCTTACGTTCCACCACACCGTTCGATTGAGGTGAGTATGGAGCCGTCGTTTGATGAACAATGCCTTCTTGGGCACAATATTCCTCAAATGGCGCTACATATTCTCCCCCTCTATCGCTATGAATGGATTTAATCCGTAGGCTTAGTTAGTTCTCAACTTCTGGTTTGTAACGTCGGAACGCTTCAAAGGCTTCATCTTTACTTTTCAACAAGTAAAGGTAACAATACCTTGTGCTATCATCAATTAATGTGACAAAGTACTTGTTCCCCCCTCTAGTTTGTGCGAACTTCAAATCACATAGATCTGTGTGAATAAGTTCTAGAGAAGCGGTATTCCTTTCGACTGATCAAAAAGAAAGCTTGGTGAGTTTTGCCTCTACCACACCTTAGACTTATGTTGAGGGTTTACGTCGATAGACGGCAACAACTCCATCTTTACCAGCCTTTGGATAGACTTGTAGTTAACGTGTCCTAATCTATGATGCCATAAATTAGAAGACTCAAGCAAATAAGAAGAAGGTTCAACTTTATTACTTGGACGCATTACAGACATGGCATTCACTTTGAAGAGGTCTTCACAGACGAAGCCTCTCCCCATAAAAGTGTCATTATTAGTGAGTACAAACTTATTGGATTCAAACACTAGCCTAAAACCAGCATTAACCAATAAAGGTCCTGAAATTAAATTTCTTCTAATCTTAGGGACATGCATCACTTCCTTCAGAGTGAGCTCCTTTCCGAAAGTCATCTTCAGGACCACCTTTCCTACCCCTAACACGTCAGACGAAGCGTTGTTGCCCATGAACAGCTTCTTGTCGGTGACCGGTGTGTACGTGGAGAAGGCATCTCTGTTGGAATAGATGTGTCTGGTAGCACCTATGTCCATCCACCACTGCATCGGATTCTCAACCAGGTTTGCTTCTAGTACCACTGCCGAGAACTCCTCAATCATGTCATCCAGGAGCGTGTCCTTGACGATGTTAGCATGCGCCTTGCCTTTAGCCTTGGATTTATGTTGTTGCTCAGTCTTGAGCTTGCGGCATTCCTTGATCTTATGACCAGGTTTCCCACAGTGGTGACAGTTACCTCTGAACATCTCCGCTGCGTGAGCCTTGCCGTCTTTCTGGAACTTCCGCTTCTTGCTTGGGTTCCCTTTGGCCTCAGCCAAATTTGCTTTGCCTCAGCAGGTTGTTTACCCCTAGGCAAGGCCTTCTTATTATCTTCCTGAATTTGGAGTTTGATAATAAACTCTTCAAAGGTCATCTCATTTGTCTTGAGTTTTAAGTAACTCATTCCACGAATGAGGTAACTTTTCAATCAGCGATGCAACCAAAAATTGATCATTTGGTTTCATTCCTTCCAAATCCAGGTGATGTAAAATCATTTGGAATTCCTGGACTTGGGACATCACTGTCTTACTATCCACCATTTGAAATTTTAGAAATTTCCCAACGATGAACTTCTTAGTACCCGCATCTTGTGCGTTGTACTTCTTTTGCAGTTTTTTCCACAGCTCTTTGGCAGTGCTAACGGTGCAATAAACCGTGTAGAGAGGGTCTGCCAAGCAGTTCAGTATGTAATTCTTACACATGAAATCGCTATGATTCCATACATCAAGAACCATCTTCATGCCATTAATGACATGGATACCAATGCCCCCTTCACCCGTTTCAGAAGGTGAAGGGTCCATTTCATCTCCAGCTTATGGAGGATCTTCCGTTAGGAACCGGGCCATACCCATAACAGTTAGGTAGAACAACATCTTCTGTTGTCATCTCTTAAAGTTTGAGCTCATGAATTTTTCAGGGCGTTCGTGGTGGAAGGCAGAAGGTGGAGTAGCAGCAGTCGGGAAGGCAGCGGACGTGCCTTGGGCAGCAGCGGTGAAAGCAACAGAGTTGCTACCTTGGACAGTAGCGGCAGCAGCAGGGTTGGCAGAATTGCTGTCTTGATTGGCAGCATCAGCATCGGCATTATTCATGTTTCCAGCCATGTTTGGAAGCAGTTATAGCAAGCAAAATATTGTCTTAAACTTGTTGGTTACAATGGTGCAGGAAACGGAAATAAGTAACTACTAAATATTACAACAAACTGAAATTACAATACACTTGAACAAGAAACTGGAACAGTTTTTAGTATGCTGAGTCGAGTGATTGTACTCTGTCTTTAAGACAATATTGCCCCGTATGTATCCTTTCTACGTCCTGGACAATTGTCTCCCAAGATAAAACAGCAAATGAGCAAAGGAAACTCAAATGCTACCGTGAAAAATTTTGAGTAATGAAATGATATTGGAAGATAGTAGGAAGAACAACTTTCGTTTTTCTGTTTCTGTGTCTCTCAACAATTGTTCAAAGGGTCATTTATATAGTTGAATGAGAGGCTTACCAACTGCCCACATAATTGTTATTACTGGCCAAGTAATGGCAATTATAGAGGTAGTAATTCACCAAAATAAATGGTGAATTGATGTGCAACGGATTGGCATTTAGGAAGATTAATTCAGCCAAAATAAATGACTGAATTGAGTGTTGGTTGATGTTCCAGAAACCACAAAGTTCTCTGCCCAATTTGACTTTCTTGAAACTTTAGGGACCAAACTGTACATATGAAACAATTCTGGTCCAATAAGATAATATCAAAAGAAGCACAACCCACAGCCCGAGACCCGGATGGGACGGGCGGGCAGCGGCGACGCGCGTGTGGGCTTGACTCGAACCAAAGCACATCTAGATCCTCCCTCCTTTAAACATATGGGATACCCCTTGGGGTCTCAAACCCCAAGCCAACTTTGAGACTTATAAACAAAATAATTCTTTCTTCCTCCACCGATGAGGGAGAATTGGTCTCAATACCACACTTTTCCATGCTTCAAATACCTCACTTCGTGGACCAATATCTCTTTCATTTCTCAATGAAATTTGACGATCCTTGGCCCCACGGTCATCTACTTACTTAGTAGATTATGCACGTGTGAAGAACCGAATTCTCCAACATGCGGAGCACTAGTGTTTAAGCCGTTAAAGTTGGTCGGATGCAACTCCCGTCAAAGGCAAATTTCCAACAAATATAACAAAAAATCGATTAGTAAATTACTGTTATAGAGGATCGCAATCACGCTCCAAAATTGGACAAGCGAACGGACACCTAATGCCTTAAAGTTACTATCGAGTAACTGATCTATCATGACATGAATGCATGTCATGTGAGACTCAACATAAATGTCAAAATATAATTTGACACAGCACGTTTATTGAGCCTTTATGGCATTGTAAATGAAATGAATGTCAACACAAATCCTAATTATACCCAAAAGAAAGAAAGATACTAAGCAATACCCCAAACGAGCATCAGTAGGGTCGCTGACAAAAGTTGAGGAAGTAAGGAAGAGGCCTAGCAAGTGGTAACGTCGTCGAAAGTATCAACACTTCCAAAATTAATGCAGCAGCTTTGCTAAGAAGTGTGAGTGCAATATAAATTGCACTCAGTACACATCACTGACTCCCCAACACATAGAATAGGACAATACTTTAAAGAACCAACATGTGATTGGTGCAATTTAAATCATGAATAAGCATTTCATAAATCATAAGGCATTTAAAGACTTAAAACATATTTGAAAAATTGAACATAAGACCTTAGTCCATTTTAATAACATCATAGAGTACAATTTTAATCAAGAGCACATGTAGACACTAAATAATAACCTACAATGTGTACACATGGTGTTCGATTTGGGGTAACGACTAGATCGGCTAAGTTGCCTGATATTTGACACAAATATCTGTATTTAGTGTCCCTTTACCTCTATATCTTATCGCTTTAATCGCATTCTTTATAGTGAAATCGTTATATTCGAGCTTATGTTTGTGTGTTTAGGTACAACGAGGACAAATGAGTGAAAACCGAGCAATTTTGGTAGATTTTGGAGGCATTTAGATGTGAAAAAGATGACGGGAGGATCGCACAACACTTAGAGCGGAAATTGGTCACTAAAGGACCCTCCTGCGATACGCCCGTGTAGCGCACCCAGCGCGAGAAAAAGGCCTCTCTGAATCTCGCGTATCAGACAACACCCGCGATGCATGCTCGTCGTGGGTGCATCGCGCACTGCTACCAGTTTTCTCCCGATTTGACTAGGATTTGGTCTACTTATTTTAGCTTTTAACCTTGACTATAAATAGTTATTTTTAGAATTATGAATGACGTGCTGAGATTATTCTTGAGACTTGTAAGTCGTCGTTCTTGTTTTCTTTCAGTTTTTATTCTATTTTCTTCATTCAACCCTAGTTTATTCACGAATTCCTGCGTATTTTCTCGAATCGTGAGTAGCTAAATACTTCTATTCTAAGTTGTGGCAGAGACATGAAAGTTAATTTGATGACAGAGACTATCTATTGAATTTCCATCTTTTAGGTTATTATTTATTCTTGGTCTTAATTGTTTAATTACCTGATCAATAGTTAAACACTATATGTGGCGTGTAAATTGAACTGGGAATAGGGAATTTGCATGCGTAATAAGAATAAATAGAGTCTTTACTCTATTCTTTGATTCGTGTTGTGCATCTCATGTGACTAATGCAATTTATGCCAAATACTCGGAGTCAAGGCAAATCTTTGGTTATCTTTGATCTCAAAATCAAGAGAACTTTTCACAAGGCAAACAACTTGTCTGGCGAGGTTCCTCCTGGGTTAGTAGAAAACAGAGAAGTCACAGTAGTTGAGATTGCACATCCACGGGTTCTTGTGTTGAACTTTGCTAGGCCTAGTCTAGAGAATACATCAAAGGTTATCGCTAAGCCTGCCATCATAAGAAATTTTGAGCTGAAAGAAGGTACAATGCGGCTGGTACAGAATATGTGCCAGTATACTGGTAAACCTCACAAAGACCCACATAAGCACATAATTGCATTCGTTGAGCTGACCGAGAATTTCCACTATCAAAATGTCCCACATGACTACGTGATGATGACATTATTTCCTTTCTCATTGATCGGGGAAGCAAGGGAATGGTTGCAGAATGAGCAATCTGGCTTTGTTATTTCTTGGGAGATCTTGTCCACCCGGTTCATCGACAAATTCTTTTATCCAGGAAACAAAAGAATTGAGATGGAGAATTGCTAGCTTCACTCAAAGAGATAGAGAGTAATTACCACAAGTGTGGGAGAGATATAAAGGATAATTGAGAGATTACCCACGTCACAAATACCTGAATGAGATCATTGTGCATAATTTCATTGAGGGCTTGCGACATGATTCTAAAACATTGTTGGATACTACTGCTCAGGGTCAGATTTTGGCAAAAACATATGAGGAGATGGACGCAATCTTGAATCTAATATTTGTGGATAGTCAAGTTTATGTAGATACAAGTCGTTCATGGATTACTCAGAAAGCTTCTAGGGTATTTCAAGTAGATGAAATGACAGCACTTCGAGCGGAAGTGATCCAGATTGCCCACGCCATCACCGGTTAGTTAATAATCCAAACTTCAGTCAGGTGCAGCAAGTACGAGCATCTTGTGAGGTTTGTGGTGATGATCATTATTACATAAATTGCTTGCGAAACCCAGAATATATCTACTACGTGGGGCAACATAATCATGGGTATGGCAAGGTAATTAGTTTGGCAACAATTACAACCAGAACTACTAGAATCACTCGAATCTCTCTTATGGTGGAAATCAAAATAATCAGAGGCCACACAATAATTTTTAGCAACCTCATGTGCAATAACCAAGCAATTATCTATATGGCTAAGAAAGACAAGGTGAATATTGATGTGCAGAAATCCATTCATGAGCTAGAGCATCATATGGGGCAGATGGCGGTTTTGCAAAATGCCAGACCTAATGGTGCTTTTCCAAGCAACACTGAAAAAGAATCCTAAGAAGCAATGGCATGATGTGTCCTTGAGAAATGGGTGGCAATTAGAAGAAGTTCCTCCAAAGAACAAGAAAGCGAATGATGAATTAATTTCTTCTATGAGGATAGAGATCAAACAGAAAAATGATGAAAAAGTCACAGAGCAGCCGTAAATTATGGTAGTCAAGCCACCACTACCATTCCCACATAGATTCCAAAAGTAGAAGGCTGATTAGTCTGTAAGAAATTTCCTGAGATCTTGAAGCAGGTACATGTCAACATCCCTTTGGTGGAGCTCGTGCAAGAGGTTTTGGAATATGTTAAGTTTATCAAAGACGTTGTTGCAAACAAAAGAAGGCTGACAGAGTTTGAAACAGTGGCACTTATTGATGAGTGTAGTTCAAGGGCGAGGAGAAAAATTCCTCCAAAATTGAAGGACCCATGTAGCTTTACCATTTTGATCAAAATTGGTAACATTAAGGTAGGGCTAGCGCTATGTGATATTGGGGACAGTATCAATTTGATGCCCACTTTTGTGTTCAAAATGTTTGGATTGGGTGAGCCAAGACCAACGATTGTGACTCTATAGCTGGCTGATAGATCTTTGGCTTATCCTGACGGTATAATTGAGGATGTGCTTGTTAAAGTGGGGCCCTTTATTCTTCCTGTCGATTTTATCATTCTTGATGATGAGGGTGATAAATATGTACCCATCATTCTTGTAAGAGGATTTCTATCTACTTCTGATTCTATTATTCGAGTTCGAGAGGGCAAGATGACCATGATAGTGGAAATGCATGAGGTGACTTTTGATGTGTTCAAAGCCACTAAATTGCCTACTTATTATGAGGGGTTGAAGATGATCACAATGGTGGAACCTGAGAATACATCCATGGAGCTAGATCACTTTCTAGCTACTAAAGACCCGTTGGAGAGAGCACTGGTGTACGGGGGAGATATGGTAGAATATGAGGCAGTCGAGAAGTGTCTTCAAATCCTTGACACTACTTGTGCATATGTACAAGGAGATAGATTATTTGAGGAGATTAACAGATCAGACATGTGGAAGAAGCCAAAACCCTCCATTAAGGAGCCTCCGGTTCTTGAACTTAAACCTCTACATTTTCACCTTTGGTATGCTTATTTGGGCAGTGATAGCACACTACCCATGATTTTTTCTGCGTTTTCATCTGATGTGCAAGTTGAACATGTGTTGCGGGTGTTAAGAGACAGAATAAGAGCTTCCATAGCTGACATCCTAGGGATCAGTAGTTTGTTTTTCATATGATATTAATGGAGGAAGACAACGTTCCTAGTGAACATCAGAGAAGGTTGAACCCAATCATGAAAGATTTGACCAAGTGGCTTGATGCCAGCATTATTACCTTATCTCTAAAAGCAATTGGGTAAGCCTTATTCAATGTGTTCCTAAGAAAGGGGGCATGGGGGTTGTGAATAATGACAAATATGAATTGGTGTCTTAGAGAATGGTAATTGGTTGGCGGATTTGCATTGATTACCACAAGCTGAACACTACAACCAAGAAAGATCACTTTCTTTTATCCTTCATGGATCAAATGTTCGATCAACTGTAGGGCATATTTATTTTTGTTTCTTAGATGGCTATTCAGGTTACAATCAGATTATGATTGCGCTAGAAGATTAGGAGAAGACCACGTTTACGTGTCTTTATGGCACTTTCGCATTCTGGAAGATGTCGTTCAGGTTATGCATAGCTCTAGGTACTTTCCAGAGATGTATGATGGCTATTTTCACCGACATAGTGGAAATATTTGTGGATAACTTTTCGGTATTTGGGGATTCTTTCGATGAGTGCCTGTATCATTTTGATATTGTACTTGCTCAATGTGAATAAATGAATTTGGTACTCAACTAGGAGAAGTGTCACTTCATGATTCGAGAAGGCATTGTTCTTGGGCACAAGATCTCTAAGAAGGGCAATGAAGTTGATAAAGCAAAGGTTGAAGCAATCGAGAAACTGCCACCTCTGTTCTATGTTAAAGGGGTACCCAACTTCTTAGGGCATGCAGGTTTCTATCGTCGATTTATAAAAGACTTCTCCAAGATTGTGAATTCGATGTGTAAGCTGCTAGAAAAAGATGTGAATTTTATGCTCAATGAGGCCTGTCTGAAGGCTTTTGACGAGCTAAAATTGAGGTTAGTGGCTGCCCCGATTATCATTGCACCCGACTGGACTCTACTATTTATTTTAATGTGTGATGCAAATGATGTTTCTGTGGGAGCTTTTCTCAGTCAGAAATGGGACAAGATCTTTCATCTCATCTATTATGCCAGTAAAACACTTGATGCGACTCAGATGAACTATATTGTCACAAAGAAGGAGTTATTGGTTGTGGTTTACGCCTTTGACAAATTCAGATTTTATTTGGTGGGAACGAAGGTGATAGTGTACACAGACCACAATGTTGTCCGTTACTTGTTTGCAAAGAAGGATGTTAAGCCCAAACTCATTCATTAGGTATTGCAGCTGCAAGAGTTCGATATCAAAATTCTAGATCAATAGGGCACATAGAACTAAGTAGCAGATCATCTGTCCAGACTTGAGGATCGATAGCATGTTGATGAGAGCACGTTGGTCAAGGAGACTTTACCAGATAAGCAATTTTTTGCTCTTCAGTCAGCTGAGCTACCATGGTATGCAGACATGGTGAATTTTTTTGTTAGTAAAGTATCCGCCCGAGGCTAATTCCGAGAGAAAGAAGAGTCTCTTGTATGATAGTAGATTTTATATTTGGGATGAGCCATATCTCTACAAGATTGGTCCAGATCAGTTAGTGTGGAGAAGTGTCCCACCTGAGGAAGTAAATGCAATTCTTGAAAGTTGTCACTCGTCACCATATGGCAAACATCAAAATGGAGACATAACATCAGCTAAGGTACTTCAGTCAGGCTTCTATTGGTCGATATTGGTTAAAGATGTTCATGCTTTCGTGAGAACATGTGATAATTGCCAAAGAACTTGGAACATCTTGAAACATCATGAAATGTCGTTGAACAATATCTTGGAGATTGAAGTGTTTGACTGGTAAGGTATAGACTTCACGAGACCTTTCATTCCATTAAAGGGGAACAAGTACATTCTTGTGGCAGTAGATTATGTCTCAAATTGGGTGGAAGCAATTGTGCTCCCTACCAATGATATTAGTGTGGTGTCCAGATTCTTGAAAAAGAATATTTTCACACACTTCAGGACCCCAAGGGAAATTATCAGTGATCAAGGTACACACTTTTGCAACAGGCTTTTTGATAAATTATTAGCCAAGTATGGGGTGAAACACACGGTGGCGAATGCATATCACCCTCAGACGAGTGATCAAATGGAGGTGTCAAACTGTGAGATCAAGCGGATTCTAGAGAAGACGGTGAGCATTAACAGAAAGGATTGGTCATTAAATCTTGATGATGCTCTCTAGGCCTACAGAAGTGCCTACAAAACTCTTATTGAAACCTCTCCATATGGGTTAGTTTTCGGTAAGGCATGTCATTTCCCTTTCGAGCTTGAACATAGGGCATATTGGCAATAAATAAGTTGAAGTTAGATATAGAAGCAATTGCCAAGAAGCGATTGTTGATCTTGATGAGTTTCGTTTTCATGCATATGAGAACACGAAACTCTAAAAGGAGAGGACAAAAGAATGCATGACAAGCACATTAAATTTTGTGTTGAGTCCGAACAATTGGTACTGATGTACAACTCAAGTATCAAATTATTTGGGGGAAAGCTAAAGAGTAAGTGGAGTGGGTCGTATAAAGTGGTTCGTGTAATAACACACGGGGTGGTTGAGCTGAAACCGCTAAATATAGATAGGACTTTCTTGGTGAATAGGCAGCGAGTGAAGCATTACTTCCGGGAGGACCTCGAATGACTTCGAGGAGGCTTGAGAGAGCTTGTGTCATGCCGCAACATTAAATCAAGTACTTCACGGGAGGCGATCCGTGTTTTTGTAAAAAATAAGAAGAAGAAAACAAAAAAATGAGAAAAAGAGGGAAAATACAAAAAATGTTTTGCCACGACTTTAACTAAGGCGCTTGCTGGGAGGCGACCCAATTTTTGGTATTATATATCATGTTTGTTAATGTTGAAGGACTAAGTGTCACACCCCAACCTTGGGGTGTGTGGCCTGCCCCCGCTGCCTGGACGACTCGAGCGAACTACCTGAATATCATCAAGCGAATATGTAACCATCTGGGCCGACAAGGCCTCCAAATGATAATTATAAATCAACATAACATACAATCCTGCAAACAGAGGAACCTAACATATGCATATATACATACTAAGGTCGACAAGGCCAATATAATCTCTAACTGCATCCAGGCCTACAAGGTCGTACTGAACAAGCTATACAACGCATTACATGTCTACAAAGCCTTTGAAATGAACCAATGACATAGCATATAAGTCAGGACGGGGCCCCCGACATACCCACAATACCAAAAAAGATATAAACATGATCCTAACTCGGCAATACTCCAAGAGGAAATAGAGCTCACCAACAAAAGCTGATAACAAGAGGCAATCTATGATGACAAATCCTCTCCTTCCCTATCTAAACCTGCATGGCATGAACACAGCGTCCCTAGGCAAAGGGACGTTAGTATGAATAATGTATTGAATATGTAAGGCGAAAATAACACACATAAGTAAGTAATAGTAAAAGAGAGAGAGATACGAATGAACTTGAAATCCTGAAATGCCATCAAGGCCCACAATATACATAATGATCATTATTATATTATAACCTTACTTTATACCATTATATCAACGTCATAAATCTAATTGCTCGACTTCCCAACTAATCAGTGGTAAATGCCGAACCAGCTGTAGCTCGGTGGTAAATAAGGCATCTGCCAACCGGTGGTAAATAATGATATATATAACTACCCAGCTAGTGGTAACTGTCCGAACGGTCGTAGCCTAGTGGTAAATAATGTGTTTGCCCAACTAACGGTAAATAACGATACATAACTGCCCAACTGGTGGTAACTACTCAACCAGTATTGGCCCGGTGGTAAATAGAACTACATAGTCATGCTCTTAGGTATTGTATATGTATGTATATATATATATATATATATATATATATAATGCCATTACTCATTTACCTATGTACATACAATGCACGACCAGCCTTTCAGGATCATTAGAACACCTTTCGGAGTTACATATAGTCGCTCACCCTCTGATTACGTTATGAACATTAACATCTTTCTCATATGCTTCAATAGGGACCTAGGAACATATTTAGACATAGAAATGAATAACATAGACATCCTTAACTACTTAGGGTAGAATCATTTATGGGATAACATTACGTTTACGTTTCATTTACTTGGAACATGCCAAAAGAAGGAAGGATTAGCTTTAACATACCTCGATTCGACATTTATTACAAGATCATCTTAATCTCTTATACGAGCTCGTACAAGGTTGTAGACGAGTAAGTGTACTTGCGTCACCTTCTTAAAAGTTTCATGACACTTTACTTCACCACAAAGTATTCTCCGACATGCTAGAATTCGGAAGAAATCGATGCTATAACAAGAAATCGATAGAGGAAGAAATCTATACTTGATCTTGGATGAACATACTTTGGGAAAACATAAGAGAATTGGAGTAGGATAAAACTTTTTAAATTAAATTGCTGAGTGTCGTTGGTTACCAAAGAAAGGAGAAAGAGAGAAAGTTGCTTAGCACATATATAATGGTGTATTTATATTATAAAATAATTTTATCCAAAAAGATATCAACAAGTATTAAATGGTGTTGCCCAACTTGTCCCATTGTTGACAGTGGAGGTGTCTTTAATTGACACCTATATTTTCTACATACTTTTATGCTTATCCCAAACATATAATTTTTCATAATATAAAAAAATTGTTTTCTTAATTAACTAATTTCTAAAATTCTTATTACATTATTAATAAATCATAAATATTTTATAAAATTAGGACATATACTAATACTTTATAAAAATTAAGATGTTGATAAAAATTATATTTTATCAAATTTTAATTTCTTTTCCAATTTAATCTCAAGAGTACAAAATTTTGTACTATTAATTCTCAAATTCTCAAACACAGGAAAAAATAATTTTTCTTATGAGCAAACAATTTTTATTTTTATAATAAATAAATCTCATTTATAAACATTCCTCATATCATATATATAATTTAAAGCACATTACAAAAGTAATAACAATGACAATTATATAAATTAATACTCATCAATTTCTTTTATATAAGTGTTTCACTTAAAAAATATTAATACTATATCAAAATAATAACTGACGGTATCAAGGTTGTCAAATTTGCAGGGTCTTACAATAAAAATGTCATAAACTCTGTATAACCTCATGAATGACCTTAATCCCTTCAAACTCATATGAATTTACTACGACATATTCTAACACCAAGGTACGGGGTGTTACACTAGGGAAGGAACGAGAATGCAAAACGAGTAGAAAAAATCGACCGAAATTGTTTCCCCCATATTTTCCTTGTGTGTTGCTCGTGCGTAGGGCAGGCAACACAGATGCTTTTGAGAGATCTCATACGAGATTCAGAGAGGGGTCTTTTTCGCGATAGGTGCGCGTCACACATGCAGCGCACACCTACTCTGAGATTTAGAAAACGGCTTGACCCATGCTCGGTGCGCGACGCACAACTATCGCACGGGTCGGCCTAGTTCGAAAAAAATTAAGTTAAAAGACCGTACCCCTTCCCTATTATGTCATAATTTCAAAGAACACAAAACGACTCCCCTCTCTCCACTACTCAAAAAAACCTTCCCCAAATCCCTCTTCAATCCTAATTCAGACCCAAGAACTTGTGTTAATCACCTCATAACATCACAAGGTAAGTGATTATCATCCTCCATTCACGAGATCCCTTCCTTCTTCCTCAATTGTTCTTGAGTTGTGAAGGTTGAAAAATCTAGGGTTATGGGTTTGGGTGAAATTTGGGCTAGGATTGGTATTGTTTACTTATTTGTGGTGATTAAGGATAGAAAATCACTCCTATTGCAAAAACAATGGTTTCACACCCCACCAATTTTGTCAAATTAAAAGGGGAGATTCTACACTTACAAGGTATTCGATAAAATACTTGAATGAAGTTTTTGTGAAATTGTGAAATCTTGAGTAGAAATGGAACATTAAACAATTCAACGAACCCTTGGGCACCAATATAAACTAAAAATTTGAAAGTTCGATTGAAATTTTGAATAGGGGCAAATTGTGAAACCTTCCAACCCTGGTCTGTAAACTATGTTTTTCTTGTTTTCGTAGGAGGAATGTAGAATAGGTAACTTCTTTGTTTGCTATTTTTGTAACTTAGTTTGAAGTAAGTGTGGGTAGATTCAAACCCGGATGATCTTAAAAGAATGAAATAGGCATGAAAGTGCCCTAATTTAAAGAGTCAAGTACTCCAAATACAGGTATGTAATTTGAAATAAGTGTGGGGTTGTTCCAAGACCCTCCTTGATTATTGCATTTAAACTTATCATTTAGAATCCTTATTGCTTGCAGGCACAATGGTTAATACTAAAGGAAAGGGAAAGTCTGCCGCTACATCCTCATCCCAAGGCACAAAGAGGGGCCGCTCTTAAAACCTAGAAAAAGAAACAGGGTACCAAATCAAGAGTGGGCAAAAATCCAACTACTCATGTTCCTTGGGCTTTTTCTTTGAGGCCTCGCCCCTATTTCATGGGATCTAGGGAATAGTACTATTTTGATTTATCGGAGGGGTACATCCACGATAATGTTGTTAATCCGGCTCCATTGAGGCAAAATTTTAGGGATATATTTAACCAAATCATCGCCTGGGTTGGAGGTCAGTCTTTGATAAGTCGGGGCCTGTGAACATTGATATGATCTTGGAGATGTATGACAACTTTCAGTTGTCACGTTCTGATAATGACCAGTGGGCAATCAACATTCGAGGCGAGTACGTCCCTTTGCAACTATCTGCTATGTGTGCCATACTTGGGGTGCCAAATCATCCTATCGAGCCATTGAAAGATTTTACTCGGAGGCTCGATTACAAAGAAATAAGAGAGACAATGTGTGGTCCTGACTCTGAGGCCAAATGGACCCGTTATGATGGAAAATACCGAAGGCACAAGAGCATGCAGATGCGCAACTTCTACAGAGATGCACGAGTCTGGTTGAGATTGCTGAACAACTGGATTACGCCACTCGACTATTATACAAATGTGCAAAAGGAAAGGGTGTGCATTGTGTACTTCCTCATGAAGGTTGCTTGTTATTATTGGGTATTTGATGATTTAAGAGATGATGAGAGTGTGGTAGAGCAAGTCCCGAAGGTTGAATTTTGGCAACACGCTCACCACATACTTGATGATGGTGAATAGTGACTTAGATCATCCTCTTTATAGGGTGCTTGAGCCACTTGAGAGCATGATTGATATTTCCAAAGTCAAGGTGCTGAAGTAGTCTGTCAAGCGTAACCTCACTCCAGTTGAGGAACAGTCAGCACAATCTACTTTGCTGACCCAACTCCACAAGATAATGGTGATTCAGGCCAAACACTTCAAGCTAGACCTCTCGAGTGTCTATGCAGATGCCCCGCATACTGTGTACTCCCTGGCGCTTCTTGGTGATGAGGCCTAATTGCCTGAGGATGAGGATGTCAATTCGGCAGATCTTATGAAGGGCGATGGAGCAGAGGGTGATGAGGCGGAGTCACAAGCACAGGGCAACTCGGAGGATAAGAAAGATGGGTTCAAGCCGGATGACGGTGAGGACGAATCAGAGATGATAAGGAGTAGGTCCTAGTGGACTCCAAAGAGTATTTATTACCTTACTTTGCTTTTTTATTTTGATTGTAGATGCATTAAGGACACTGCATGTGTTTAAGTGTGGGGTAGAAAATGAGTCCCTTTGTATTATAACATTTTGAGGTTAAGGTTGATGACAAATATGATGTAGGATGTTTTTAGTAGTTTTGAGTCTTAGAAAAAGAAATTGAAAAAAGAAAGTTTCAAAAAGATTTTTGTTTCTTTTATTTTCTTTAGTAGCTTCTTAAATCCCTCATTAGTGGCATACATCACCCGCCCCTATGGGTTTTCTTATGGCCTCGATTCTTTCCCGATGGGGGAAATTAATCGGGTAGTAGTTTTCTTTTTAGGGAATCGTATAATCAAAGTTCCAAAGCCATTCAAATGCTAGGTGCTCGAGTTAGGTGAATTATGAAAATGAGCAATTCTCAATGTTTAAAATAAAAGGCCTGCTTAATAAAAATAAAGAAAATAGTCTCTCTTGAGACACTTAAGCTCATCTTCGTGACTCATAGATGACTTATTGTGGCTTAATTTGAATTATGACATTGTTTCTTGATTTGAGGGTCGATATGGATCCATCTTGAGTTGATTATGTTCCATATTTGTGTAAGGTTGATTTTGTGTACTCCGTGCTTTATATTGAGATCTAGAACTTTCCTGGTGTGTTCACAAAATGAAATAAGGTTTGTTGAATCTAGGAGGTGATAAAGGCTTTCCTTGTAAGCTGAATTTTAGCCTTAGCTTACCTACCCGTACATGATGTCCTAGTCAGTCTTGTTGAGCCTTTAGCCTTTTTTTTTTGTAGTCGTTGATGAGCCTATTTCCTTTTTCTAATTGATCCTAATTTGATCCTCCCTACTTCTTGAGCACTTTAAAAAATTATTCGATGTAGATGGAGTTAGAAAAGTGAAGAAAAAATGGGATGTTTTGTCATTTGACACCTGAAAATAGTCTATTGGTGCACCTAGATGATAGAGAAAATGTTTGCTAGTTGGGAATACTATTTTTTTTAAAAAAGTAGTTATTTGGAAGTTGAAAGATTCTCCCTTCTAGCTTGTATAATCAAAACAAATGGTGTTTTAACGTAAGAAAAATGGGTGTGATTGGGATGGATGGGTGTTGGTTGATTGAGTTATGTTGGGTTAGTAAAGGAGTGTGCAAAAATGATCAAGTTGTGTGTATAATTAAAGTGCTTAGGGATCCGTCCCTTAGCCTACATTACAACCCTTTAAGTCCTCGTTGATCCTAGGTTCAACGTACCTATATTAGTGAAGCAGTTACACTAAGGGCAAGCCTATGGTTCATCATACATTGCATGTGATGTTCTTTGTGAGAGGGAACATAATTTTCTTTATTCTTTGTCCATTAAATTAATTCAAGTCAAATCATGTGAGATATGGACAACTCTCTTTCGGTGAGGGCACATAGTTAACGTACGATAGGTGAAGTGTTGGTTTCTCTGTTGGGAAACATGATGGTTCTACTTGAAGCAGTGTCGTTGAGTCAGTTTTTGAGGTTGAGTCATTTTGAGGAGGTTGTTTGTGAACTTTGTATGTTGAAAATATGTTGGCATGACTAGAGTGAGTATTGGCTCGATGTTTGATTTGTAATATGATTTTTGAAAGAATCGTATTACCCAAAACTCGAGTAGACCTATCCAGATTGGTATGCTGTTGTAACTGGTGTCAGGGTAGTGGTCGCTAGTGGTTTTCTCGAGGGTGAGCAAAGTCTAAGTGTGGGGTGGTGATATTTGGCACAAATATCTGTATTTAGCGTCATTTTACCTCTATTTCTTAGTGTTATAAACTTATAATCGTATTCTTTATAGTGAAATCGTTGTATTCGAGCTTACGTTGGTATATTTGTGTGTTTAGGTAAAATGAGGATAAATGAGTGAAAACTGAGCAATTTTGGTAGATTTTGGAGGTATTTGCACGTGAACACGATGATGGGAGGATCGCGCAACACTTAGAGCGAAAATTGGTCAAAGGACCTCCTGCGATAAGCCCGCGTTGCGCACCCAGCGCGGGAAAAATACCTCTCTTAATCTCGCGTATCAGAAGTATCAAACAACACCCGCGATGCATGCGCGTCGCGGGTGCTCGCACATTGCTATCAATTTTTCCCGATTTGACTGGATTTGGTCTACTTATTTTAGCTTTTAACCTAGACTATAAATAGTTGTGTTTTAGGATTATGAACGGCGTGCTGGAATGATTCTTGAGACTTGTAAGCCGCCGTTCTTGTTTTCTTTTATTTTTTATTCTATTTTCTTCATTCAACTCTAGTTTATTCATGAATTCTTGCGTCTTTTCTCGAATCATGAGTAGCTAAACACTTATATTCTAGGGTTGTGGCAAAGACATGAAAGTTAGTTTGATAATTTCTATCTATTGAATTTCCATTTTTTGGGTTATTTATTTATTCTTGGTCTTATTTATTTAATTACCTGATCAATTGTTAAACACTATATGTGGCGTGTAAATTGAACCAGGAATAGAAAATTTGCATTCGTAATAAGAATACTTAGAGCTTGTTCGTAAAATATACGTTTCGCTACTGAGGATTGGAATATACCGTTTAACCTTGCTTATTTGAATATGGAGATTCAAATGTGTTGTTGTTATTTTCTGATGACCATAGGAATATAGGCGTTAGAGTAGCTTGAATAGACTTGTAAGCAGCTTGGAAGAGACTCATAAAGTGAATATCAACCCGTCAACAAGTAACCCAGGAAATAAAATAGGTGGAATTGTTAGAAGACTTAACTGGATTGTCGGAATCCATGACCCTGGAACTCATTCTCATCTGATAAACTTAAAAGTCTCGTCCCAGCTCCTTTTGTCACCAATTGCCTATTTTTTTACTTTCTTTTAGTCGATACGTTAGTTACGGCAATCTCCTTGATTTTTACTCTCTTGAATAGTTACAAAGGAATTTGAATTAGTTAAACAGTAGAAAATAGAAGTCCATATGGGTACGATATCTAGACTTAAAATCATATATTATTTGTATGATCGCGTATACTTGTGTGCGCGTTTGAGAGCAACATCGACTCACTATGGTGCCATATGGATCAACCTGGTAAATTTTGGGGGTATCCCTCGATAACTAGAGTATCTATCACCTGGTTTAAGCCATACATATAGTCACTACGTCATTATATCAGCACGTGCCGATTCTAGAATTGGACCCCTTTTTCCTACACCGTCTTAATGACTTAAGAATACTCCGGAGCATTTTTGTTATCATTTGACATATCTGTTGCTTAAACATAAACATTTAAATGGCCTTTAGAGCACATCATTTCATTCTTCTTATTAAACATGATACAAATGTTTCGAATATTTCATTTGGTTCATATAGAAACTCATATCATTCATGAAATCATCTTCTAACATGAGCATTTGAAATAATATTTCACGGCTTATTACAAGGTTGATTCCTAATATGGTACGAATCCTAACTTACCTTACAAAGATTGATTCCTAATACAGTTAGAATCCTAAGTTACCTTAATTATACATCTACCATTATTACAAAATATACGGAGAATATTCTGAGAATATTCGCTAATAAAATGCACTTGAACCATGTCATCTTAAAGTTTGATGCAATGCTTTGAACAAATGAATAACATATGCTCGCTTATCCTCGTTATATTATAATTTTAAACATTTGTATCATACCCCAAACTTTGGTGGGACAAACTCATACCTGGTGCTTTAACTTTCACTGAGCAAACCAACATTTACATGATTTAGTAAACAAGGCTCATGCATAATTAGAAATTCGAAAGCTTTCATAAAAAAGTTTCTTCAATTAACTTGTAAAACCATAATGTTATTCACACAACCATAAGGTATATCAATAAAAATGACAAAAGGATATAACATGATATAATGTGTCTATGAGCCTCTGTGACATTATAAATAAAAGAAGTGTCAGTGGAGAGAGATTCTGGGGACTGGCGCCATATTCTTCCGTTTTGGGAAGAGATTTTAATATTCAAATCCCTATGTGATTAGTATGCATTTTTCTAAAGTGGCGGATGAGATTATATAAGCCTATGAGTCTAGAGCTAGATCATTTGAGTTTTGAGATTTAATGAACTCTAGATGATGTAGAGAGATTAGCTATGATTATGGCGAGAACCTTTTCAAAAGTGACCATTGAGTGTGAACATCAGTTTTTTTGCTTTTCTTCTCTCATTGTTCAATAAGAATGTATATACCTTTTTGAAATTTCCCTAGTTAGATGTCCTTTTATTTCCCTCAAAATCATGTTCACTTTAAATAAGATAAAAGTTAATCAAATTATATTAATTTATATAAACATTATATCCATTTTCTTCTAGAAACAATAAAGTTGCCAGAAAAATATTGAACACTTAAATAAGCACGAGTATTTTGCCCCCTTTTTGGGTGAGTGTTTGAGTTAACTATCGTCCAAATGTCCAACACAAAACTGAACTACCCAGAAACCTGATCTCACTTCAATTTGCCCAATACTGGCTCACGCTATAAACAATAGTGTGAAGTATCTCCGTGTTTGCTATTAAGCTCCACATGTGCAACAAAATCATTGTGTTCGTCCAAGCATCAATTACATAACAAATGTACACGTCATCAAAAAACATTTTGATACTAGCTATTTCTAAGACATTAAAAGATGCAGCAGCCAGTTATCCATGACTACTACTAAAACTTTGTCAACCACAGCAGCTTTGCAGGGAAAAGAAAGCAAACCCTTTATGATTTTCAATTGGTACATGTTCAAAGCAGGTAAACCATTTAGTTTGCAGCCAGACACAACCAAAAAGATGTTGCTCAATATATCATTGATCTTTTTTGCAAGGAGTATCAATTCAATCCCATCAGAGACCTAATTCCTTTTTCAATTGGGCAAGGGCTGCTTCAATCTCATCAATATTTTCTTCAATACTGCTGTCTTTATTTGTCCTGTTTTGTTTTGCATTACCAGTTCCACTTGTTCCAGATTGTGCATTGCCCTTCTGGCGTCTCTCATTGCTGCTTTCATCTTCTACCTCTGCATCGGTTATATTAAGCTCCTTCTCTAAAAACTCGACAAATTCTTCTCCAATTTCCTGTCAACAATCAAATTGTAAACTCTAATTCTTTCTTTATCGCGTGCAAAGTGAAAGTACCACAATTTCTTCCAAGTCTAATAGTTAAACGATTTTTACATCCAAGGAAACCTGCTCAACCCCCTGGACCCAGGGGTATCTAAGCCAGAAACACCTCACAGGGAAAATAAAGTTTGATTAGAGGGTGGCGAGAGGCAAATGATCAAAAGGAGAAAAGAAGAAATAGCAATTTACCATTTCTAAATTGTGCTTTTCTTTCTAATAAGTAGAATTTTATCAAATTCTTACCGCCAACTCTTCCCACAAACTCTTTGGTTTTCCCGCGGAATCAACATATGCCTCCCAATTCCGATATTCTTCTTGGAGATCCTTAAAGAAGTCCGCTGCAGAAAGAAATTAGACTTGAGACCCACATGACTTTTTGCAAGACAGGTTATATATGAAAAATGTCCTAGCACAGTTGACGATAATGGAAACTGTCTTTAACTGGCATGTGCAAATCTACCTATTGTTATTTGAACATCCCTGAAAAAGCTACCTGCAGGATGAAGGGGTTAAACATAAGAATGTAAAGCAAAAAAATAAAACTGCCTTACTGAACAGGTTAACGTATAATTTTTATTTTTTTTTGAGCTTTCTTTTTGTTTAATGAAAACATACAGTTTGTTAGCATGGATATCATAGGTGAAACCTTTGGAACACTGAAATTAATGACCTTATGCTTCGATGCTGTATGGTGGAAGTATTGCTATATTCAAGATATTGGTGTCATAACTATTTTGAGGTATCACAAACAATTTTCAACATCGGGTTCAAACATCCACTCTATTAAACAATCAAGTAATCAGGTTCTGTGGTGAGATTTGTCATCCACGATTGAATTTAGTTCGATGGAGCACCCCCTGCTGTTTGTTTGTAAAAGCCTGGGGAATGGGGGAAACCTGAAGAGCTAAATGTAGGTTAGACCTCAATCCTCATAAAGTAAGATATTCGTTCTACTTTGTGAGCTGGTGCCTGTAAGGTCAGCAAATGTCTCCTTCAGAAGTCCGACCTAAATGCTTTATTTCGTAAACTTTACAATTCAATCAAGAAACTGGAGGCATTTCAGATTACACACTCTACTTGATTAATTAATTGATGACAGATGCTTTAACCATTTTCATGTTATAATTCTTGTAACAGTTATCTAGTTCTTTTTGAGGACAGAAATGATTGAGGTTTTGAACCATCTCCTGACTTCGAGATGGCAAGGTAAAACCACTTTTGCTTTATTACGAGGCACTTTGCCAAGGACTATTTGTAGAAAACTAGTTTTTTATTTGTCTGGACATAAAAAAGAACGAATACCAACAAAACGAAAGTACTAGTTAGCAGCAAATATAACAATTGGCAAAGATGTTTTACCAAAACTATAGAAGTCTTCTTCATCTGCAGTACTTCTATCTTGTTCTGCTCCACTATAATATGAATAACTTGATGTGTCACTTCTAGAATCATATCTTTTCCTGGTTTTGGAGTTCAATAGTGTGTTGTATGCATGCTTAATCCTCATAAACTTTTCCTGAGCATTGTGCTGTGCAGAAAGACATCAAACAAATATGGAGAAGTACTTAAATAAAAACAGGTTTTGTTCGCTCGGAAGGAAGAGAAAGTTTTAGTTCCTATTCCCCGTTTTAACTTCAGAAAATCTGTTTTTCTTTTTTTCCTGCCATCCACAAGGACTATGCAAACAAAGTGAAAAAGGAAAAGCTAATTTAACATATGACCTTGATTTCCTAAAGTAAAATAAATCGTGTTGCACTATATATGAAATTTCTGTTGCTAGATTTACCATATCCTGTTATTTCTAGTGCTAATCCTGGCCCTCGATGGAGAAGTAAAATACAAAGCAAGCATGCATGTTTGCAACTGATGAACCACTATAGCTGTAAGCAACACTGTCAAATGTCGTCTCTTTGCGACAATATTATTCCAAGGTTGAAGAGTCTTAGCTTTCTTCATTCTATGAATTGTCACAAGGCTAAGAGCTGAGATAGCACTACCAACATGAAGTACGCAGCACGAAACTCAGCCCCTCTCAACAGGGATAGAAGTTAACTTGTAGAAACAAAATGAAGCAGCGAATAAGTAACTATACACTTCTTCAACCCTTAACTGCCAAAAACTGGAAAAAGGAGTAAAAGGACATGCACAAAGACAAGTGCTGATATATATTTCTTTTTCATGATCTATGCCTCAAGTGCTGCACATTAGAGCTATCTTTGCCTCTTTTTTTTCCTTTATGTTCTACAGATACAGAATACTGACAGCAGTTTAGTCTGGTAAAATTAAGTTTCTTTGACAACAATCTGAAATGACACAACTTGAGACATATTTAACATCAGAAATGGAGTGTTTCAATGTAGATTAATTTTCAAACAGTTGCAGAGGCAGACCACGGGAGGCATCAACAGAAGAATGAGTTACAAACTATACACAACAGAAACAGATACACTTGTGTTTTATTTTCAGATTGCAGAATTCACGAGTTAAAAAAGCTCATATCAAGGTCATCCTACAGGTAAAATTATCAAGTGAAAGGTCTATTCGTAATTGAAAGGGCTTACCTCTTTGTTAACATCAGGATGATACTTGAGAGCAAGTTTGCGATAGGCCCTTTTGATTTCATCGGTTGTCGCGGAGGAAGAGACCCCTAAAACTTGGTAAGGAGACTCTTTTCGACTTGCCTTAGCCAATGCATGTTTGTATTTTTGACCCCGCGCATAACGGGAGCTTAGTGCACCGGACTGCCCGTAGCTAGGTGAGAAAGTCATTCGTCTGTGGTCGATTTCATACCCGATTCTACAAACGGGTCTTGAAGTTAGGGTTTGAACTAGAGGAAAATGGAAATTGTTTGGTGGGTTTTGAGATAGAGTAAGAGCAGATGCAAAATCCATGCACCTTGTTGATTGCTTGTGTTATCTTTCACCACGATATAAATGGACGGCTGAAAATTGCTATCATGTCTCTGTCAATTTACCAAAACACCCATCCTACGCTATGCTCCAATTTTCTTTCTATCGCATTCGGTTTTTGTTATCCATGTATTGTATAGGTTGGGTTAATGGTGAAGCTCCAAATGAGTACCTCAGCCTTTTGTTCCTTGCCTTTCACTGTCAATGGCAACCTAAAGCCAGTCCATCCATATTCTTCAAATAAAGTGGCTGCATATGAACCCCTCAAATTAGCTGCTGCACGCAAACTGCTTGACGAAATTTCTAAAAGAACAAGGTGTTCAGTTGCTGAAATGGGTATGAAAAGCAGTGGGAATTTTGGAAATTCCAATGCAACTGATGAGCTATTAGGAGAATCTATGATGGATGAGCAATATATAATTGATCAGTTGAGGTACTGTAGCAGTGAAGGAATTATTGAGCTTGGTGAATTATACCATGGTTTAACAATTAAGACCGCTATTTGTTTCAACAAGTTTGTAGCTACAGCCCTTCTTAATATGTATGCCAAATGTGGTGAAATAAAAAGTGCTGAGATGATATTTGATAGGATGTCTTGCATTGATGTTGCTTCGTGTAATAGCATGATTAGCGGGTATGTAAGCAATGGAATGTTATCCGAAGCCTTTGCTTTCTTTGTCAAAATGGGCAATCTAGATATCGTGCCAAACCACTACACCTATTCGATATTGTTATCTGCTTGTGGGTATTCTATAGCTGTTCAAGTAGGAGAACAGTTGCATGCTCAAATTGTAAAACTGGAATTTATATCACTTACAGTGGTGGGCAATTCAGCTTTGACAATGTACATCAAGTTCGGAATGATTGAGGAGGCCGAGAATTTGTTCCAAGGACTTGATAATAGGAACCTTATATCTTGGACTGCATTTATATCTGGACTTTACCATCAAAAGGCCTTCTATAAGGCATTGACACATTTCTGTTTGATGAGAAAGAACAATACTGAACCTAATGAATACACCTACTCTGTGGCCCTTTCATGTGCAGCTTCTGCAGAATATCATGATTATGGTTGTGCACTTCATGCTCAGGTAATTAAACATGGAATGACCTCAACGGTATTCGTTGGGACTGCCATCATAGAGATGTACTCAAAATGTGCAGAACTGGGCAATGCTAGAAAACAGCTCGAGGAGATGGGACATATAGCATCTTCTGCATCATGGAATGCAGTGATAACCGGCCTTGTTCACAATGGTGAGGTTGCTTCCGGATTGGAGGTTTTCGATAAGATGCTAAATAATGATATAGCTTGTGATGAATATACATGTTCAGTTACTCTCAAGGCCTGCTCGTCACTGCCATCCTTGGCAACCTGCAGGCAGGTGCATTCTCGGGTAGTTAAGGGGATGTTTGGGATGAACCTGCATGTGACAAGCTCATTAATAGAAACATATGCACAATGCGGCAATTTAGAGGATGCTGAGAAGGTTTTCTGTCTAACATCTACACTAGATGGTGTGACATTTAATGCAATGATTAAAGCTTATTCACAGTATGGTAATCCAATGAAGGCTATATTCTTGTTTGGAAAGATGGTGGAGAAAGGGATATTACCAACGAGTTTTACTTTCCTTGCTGTTATTTCTGCTTGTAGCCATTGTGGTTTAATTCAACAAGGGAAAGAGTTGTTTGAGTCTATGACAAGAGATTACGGAATTCAACCTGAAGAGAATCACTATAGCTGCATGGTTGACCTACTGAGTAGATCAGGGAAGTTAGAGAATGCTCTCAAATTCATAAACAAGATGCCAATCGAGCCCAGTGCTCCAATTTGGAGACCTTTTCTTGCAGGTTGCAAATTTTACGGTATCCTTGAAATGGCAGAGATGGCGGCCAGTAAAATATTAGAGCATGACCCAGGAGATGCGTCAGTTTATGTCACCCTCTCAAACATGTATGTTGAAGCAGGCAAGGCAAGTGATGCACTCAAACAAAGAGAGCTGATGAAGTCTAAGTCAGTCCAGAAGGAACCCGGTTGTAGCTGGTTGGAGGTGAATGCAAAGATTCATAGATTCTTTTCTGGTGATACAAGACATATAGCTATGCCAAAAGTATATTGCAGATTGGAAAACTTGATGCAAAAGATTCAGACCAATTCTTACAATTTAGCCAAAACATCAGTACTTTATCCAGAACTAGGTAAGGTTACAAAAGAGAAGTGCTTATCTCACAGTGAACGGTTAGCAGTTTGCTTTGGCCTATTGAACTTACCTAAGGGAACCACTATATGTGTATTCAAGAATATTAGGATCTGCTTGGACTGCCATACGACGATGAAGCATATCTCAAAGATCACAAATCGAGATATCATAATAAGAGATAATTACAGATTTCATCATTTTAAGCAGGGCTGCTGTTCTTGTGGGGATTTCTGGTGACGTTTCATCAAATTAGATCCTTTTTTTCACCGAACTCATGTAACTCGGTGATAGGACTAACAAGTTCTGTTAATTTAAGAAAAAGACGAGCTCTCTGGGAAACTTTGGTTAATGTTGTCCAGATATACCTTCAAACTCTTTCCCATGCCTAAACTAACTATTGGGTGATCGTAGTACAAGAGCTCCCGGTTACTTCTTTTCCTCTCTGTACATCAACGTTGACATGTTATTGTATTGTATTATATTATAGTTTATTGTTTTGATGAATATAACATTTGAATAGATTATTTCATTTTCCACCTACAATATTATAAAGAACTAAAAAGGATTAAAAATGTTCTCAACGTATTAGAAATGGTTTTATAATGCCTCCTGTTCCACCTATTGGATCATAATTGCCCTTAACGTTATTTTAGGTTTAAAAATGCCCCTCTTGCACCTATTGGATCATAATTGCCCTTAACGTTATTTTAGGTTTAAAAATGCCCCTCTTGCACCTATTGGATCACAATTGCCCTTAACATTATTTTTAAGCTTAAAATGCTCATCTAAGTAACAACGTATTCTATTAAGGTAATATACACACATAGTGATCGTACAAATTAAAGATGAGTTTCAAAGGTGCAGCGTGAAAACTGAAAGTACAAGACGGGCATGGATTAAATTGTAAGACTGCTAAAATTCACTTTACTCTTTGGACTTAGTCGACTAATACATAGACAGCCTGCACAAACTGTTAGTCCTTCCATTTACACAATTACAAACCACAACAAATAGTGAAGTGCGAAATATAATATGAGAGCGATAAAATACATGTTTGAGACACGAGAATATATCATCTTATTTAGAGTATTTCTAGAACTAAGAAACGATTACCTCCATTTAACAGTGTGCAATGGTAAATCGTAGGTCCTAAGCTCTACCCTCTTAGACCAATCTTACCATATTCTCCAAAGAAAATATAGAGCTTCCATAAGAAGTACTATCCATTGCTCCATTGGGAAATTACTATTCCGAATGAAACATATATATAGTTCAAAGAAGCAGGAAAGCTTCATGATGCAACAACATTTCTGTGTAAGATATAACCAAGACACACGAAGAAGCTCAAATCCAAAATAGTTGTACTTGGAATAGGAAGAGAATTAGACAATTCATTACATTATTCCCATATTTGAGTTTTAGTATTTAAAGAAGTAACATTTTAAGCTTTAAGCAAGCATCAACCTCTCTAGATACGCTAACTAGATAATAGAGATGGGAGTATGGAGTTGGGACATCTTCATTGACCTTCTCATATTCCAGACTCCACTTCACCGAGTTCCTAGCACCTTCACTAGTCACTTCAATAGTAGCCTTAAAATTCTTGAAGTATTTGGTGACTTCACCTCCAATAAGTTCAAATGTCATTGAATTGTTTTTCTCGTCAATAGCGTCAATCTTGTCCTTTGCGATCACTGGAGCGCCTGAAAGCATGTATTAAAGTCGTTAAAGATTGAATATCCATTACGGCAATAATCATTTTATGTATGGTATAATCTTATTTCTCTGTGTTGAAAATATGCATGAATCATTTGGCCCCTTTTCTATTTCCTTTGTATTCAAACTTACCCAAATTGTATGTCCATAGCCTGATAGAACCAACAGTCTTTCCATCTCCCTCAAGCACTTTAATGCTTTGTAATTTGTGTGGGCTTATTTTGGGGAGGAAGGTTTTATTCTTGTAGACATCAAAGAGCTTTTCTGGAGAAGATTTGATCTCAGCTTGCAGCTCAAGCCTGTGAATTTGAGCCATTCCTTTTAATAATAGATGAACTGAACAATTGGAAAATTGGATGCTTGGCATGAAAAGAAATGGGTGTGTTTTATATTGTGAAAGAGCATACAGAGAACTGAAATTATTCCCTTAGTGCTCCTCCATTGCATCAAAAAGATTCAGTTATGGATGCTAGTAGCATATGGTAAGGTTTCATCTTTAAGAATGGTCCAAAATTTCAGCCTCTTTCTGTATCTTTTTTAGTTGTAGTTCTAGTTCTAGCATAAAAGGGAAAGGGTAAGGGGCTTTTCAGCTCAGGAAAAGATAAATTTTGTGGACAAGAAATGGAAATGGTAATGGAGGACAAGAATCTTGAGGGGAAAAAGTTAACTTCCATAATTGATCAATTTTATCTAGTTTGCAATGGAATAAGCAATTGGTATCTGTTTTTTCTTTCTTGGTTAACTATTATTCTTTGAGCACTAGGGATTCGATAAAGTCAAATTAGATCATTTTTGTTTCGAACCTTCTGTCATCACACGAGAGCAAAAACTTTTCAAAAAGTGACTTCCGCTCATGTAGTTGAAAATAAATTAAATGTGTACAAATACTTGTTACAAACTTACAATGAAATCACTTTTCTACTATTTCCTAGATCAGGAGATTATATGTAAAGAAAATGTTTCATACTAATGAACTAGAGAATTTGTCCGCGCTTTGCGCGGTCACAAAAAGAAACTCCTTGAACTTATGATATACTTTTTTTTAATACTCAACATTAAAGAAACAATGTTTAATACTCAACATTAAAAATAAAACAGTTATTATTTCAAAAACTAAAATTATTTAGAATATTTCAACATAAATTAAATGAAAATAACATACCTCGTCATAATGGCAGGAAACTGGGATAAAAATAATGTGCAATATTGCCATTATTAAAACCAGCTAAATATTCATAAGCAGAAATGCTAAATCACGAATGATCGACTGGTCACAGGTTCAATAACGAAACTATATTTCAACAATTAAAATTCTAAAAACATGTAAATATTGAATTAAAACAAACAAAAAAAAAGAAGATAGAGAGTGTTAGTGAAACCCTTACTCGTTTGAATAGTCTTTCCGGATGAAAGACGTGACCTTTCTTTTTCATACTCAAATTTCTTCCCCTCCTAACGACGAAATTGCTTCCCATTAATGTTAATATAGCCTATAGGACTGTTCCATGTTCAATCTCTTATCATTCCTCCTCTTCATTTCATCCGTATATTTCATAGACACTACAAGAAAAAAAAAAGATAATTATTCCCACTATGATGTAACACAAATAAAAAGTAACACCGTTAAAAATATTAAATCAGATATAATTAAATTGATGTAAAGTAAATTTGAAAGGATACAAACTAAAAGTTCAACTCAGAATTCTAACACCCTCTTCCTCAAAACACAGAACTCAGGGCCGAAGGTGGAGAAATAAGCGCTCATTAAAGATTGGTTTGGATATTGGATCTAAAATCTGTTGAGACAAAAAACTCAGACCAATTGGTTTAAGGAAGGTGACTACAATACTAGATACTTTCACAGCATCTTAAGGGACAGAAGAAGAAGACTTCATCTTCACAGAATTAAAAATCACAGAGGAATGTGGATTGAAGGAGAAGAGAACTTCTAAGGCTGCTATTAAGCATTTCAAAGGTTTCTTCAATCTGAATCACCATACTAATGATCATAGAATTCTTAGCTGTATTCCTAATATGATCAATGATGAGGATAATGAGCACCTCACTAACATTCCAGATGAGGAGGAAATTAAAGAGGCTATTTTCAGCATGAATGCTGAGAGTAGTGCAGGTCCAGATGGTTACAATGGCACATTTTTTCAGACCTGCTGGCATATCATCAAAAATGACATCATTGCCTATGTGTCAGAATTTTTCAGAGGAAAAAGTCTTACCAAATTTTTCACTCATACTTGTTTGGCTCTGATTCCAAAAGTTGAATCCCCTTCTACCTTCCATGAATTCAGGCCCATTAGTCTTAGATAACTTCACCAACAAGATCATATCTAAGCTAGTTGCTAAGAGGCTTAGTCCTCTTTTGTCAAAATTAATTTCTGATAACCAAAATGGTTTTCTTTCTGGGAGATTAATCACTGAGAATGTGATGCTAGCACAAGAAATTGTGCATGATATTGGGAAACACAAGGGAGGAAATATGGTGATGAAACTTGACATGGCAAAAGCTTATGACAGATTGTCCTCGTCTTTTTTGTTCAAGGTTCTGCAGAGATTTGGATTTAGTGATATTGGGTTGACATGATTAGAAGAATTGTTGATAATGTTTGGTACTCAATCCTGATCAATGGAACCGGACAAGGCTTCTTCCATTCTTCTCAAGGGCTCAAACAAGGTGATCCTGTTTCCCCTTCATTTTAGCAGCTGAAGTTCTGTCTGGATCTTTGAATAACCTTGTCAATCACAACAATTTTATTCCTTTTTCCATTAACAAGAGAGGACCACAGATTAACCACTTAGCTTATGCAGATGACATTATCATCTTTTCAAGTGGAAATTCTGAGTCTGTAAAGCTTATTATGAGACAAATAAGAGACTATGAAAAAGTATCTGGTCAAAAGGTCAATAAGAGCAAGAGCTTCTTTCTAACTGGACCTAGGACCAGTCCTTACAGAATCAACAGGCTAAGACCTTTCCACTTACATACCTGGGTTGCCCTATTTATTCAGGAAGGAAGAAAATAGAATACTTTGATGGCATGGTGGCTAGGGTAGTAAAAAGGATGAACGGATGGCAAGGGAAGATGCTCACTGTTGGTGGAAGAGCTGTTTTGATCAAAAGTACACTTCAGCCTTTGCCTACATACACCTTATCTGCTCTATTCCCTCCTAAGGGCACTATCAATCTTATAGAAAAGCACATGGAAAGATTTTATTGGGGATCATCTGCTGAGAAAAGAAACTTTCACTGGAGCTCCTGGGCCAATCTTTGTTATCCTAAAGATAAAGGTGGAATTGGAATCAGAGGCCTACTTGGCATCTCCAACACTTTATCCATCAAAAGATAGTGGAGATTGAGAACTAAACACTCTTTTATGGGCTGATTTCGTGAAAAAGAAATATGGTGCTAACAAGCACATTGTACAGAAGAAATGGATTCCAGGAAACTCTCAAGGTTGGAAAAACCTGGTTTGGGCTAGAAATAAAGCTGAAAATCATATCAAATGGACTATCAATGCTGGTAACTGCAATTTTTGGTGGGATACCTGGACCAATCATGGTCCATTGGCTCTGATCCCCTCCATTAATAGTGATGGACTTCTAGCTAAACTTACTGTTAAAGATTTTATGCTTAACAGATCTTGGGATGAAAGAATTCTCTCATGTATTCTGCCTCCTAATATTGTTCAGGACATCAAAGACATTGAAATTGGCCCTGTAGATCAAGATGATGATCCAATTTGGAATTGCACAGAAGATGGTATATACTCTAACAAAACTGCCTGGCATATTATCAGAAATTTTAGGCAGAAGGATGACTTCTTGAACAACATTTGGCACAAATCTATCCCTTTCAAGGTTTCATTCTTGGTATGGAGATTATATCATGGGAAGTTGCCTTTCAATGAAGTAATCAACAGACTAGGCCTTTACTCTAATGAGGTATGCTTTTGTTGTACAAATCCTGTGATTGACTACATTAATCACACTTTTACTCATGGAGGAGTTGCTAAGCATATATGGAGATACATTGGGGCCCCTCTTGGAATTATTCATCAACCAGGTCCTATCAAGAGAACCATTCAAAACTGGAGGAATCAGAAGGCTAAGAACAGTGTGCACAAGTTGCTTATTCATGTTGCTCCAATTTTTATTTGTTGGGAAATCTGGAAACAATGGCAGCTTGGAAATCTGGTAGGTGCATCAAGGACGAGGACGGCAAAGTACTGGTGGAGGACGTGCATATTAGGCGGAGGTGGCAGTCTTACTTCCATAAACTCTTGAACGAAGAAGGAGATAAAGACATTGTGATGGGAGATCTGAAGCAATCTGGTAGGTACCGGGATTTTGGGTATTGTAGAAGCATTAAGGTTGATGAGGTTAAGGTGAGGTTCGCAGGATGCGCAGGGGACGAGCGACCGAGCCTGATGAGATCCCAGTTGAATTTTGAAAGAGCGCAGACAGGGCAGGTTTGGAGTGACTGACTGAGTTGTTTATCGTCATTTTTAAGACGGCGAAAATGTCCGAAGAATTGAGGTGGAGTACAATGATTCCTTTGTACAAGAACAAAGATGACATCCAAAGTTGCAACAACTATAGGGTATCAAGCTGCTAAGCAACACTATGAAAGTTTGGGAAAGGATCATGGAGATGAGGGTGAGAAGAGGCGTGTCTATTTTCGAGAACCAGTTTGGATTCATACAGGGGTGTTCGACTACAGAAGTCATTCATCTTATTAGGAGGTTGGTGGAGCAGTATAGGGAGAGGAAGGGAGAAATATATGTTTTTCATCAATCTCGAGAAGGCATACGACAAAGTCTCTAGAGAGGTTCTATTGAGATGTTTAGAGGGTAGAGGTGTACCTTTGGCGTACACTAGGACGATCAAGGATATGTATGATGGAGTCAAGACCAAGGTACGGACAGTAGGAGGGGACTCAGAGCACTTCCCATTGACAATGGGACTGCACCAGAGATCAACTCTTAGTCCATTCTTATTTGCCTTGGTGATGGATGGAATGACGCGACAAATCCAAAGAGAGATGTCATGGTGTATGTTATTCGCAGACGACATAGTCTTGATTGATGAGACTCGCCGCAGAGTGAATGCTAAGCTGGAGGTTTGGAAACAGACTCTGGAGTCTAAAGGGTTCAGGCTGAGTAGGACCAAGATAGAATACTTGAAGTGCAAAGTTTAGTAACGAGAGCGACCTTGAGACAGGCGTGGAGGTGAGGCTTGGTACTCAGGTCATTCCAAAGAAAGAAAACTTCAAGTACCTCGAGTCTATTATCTAAAGGAATGAAGAGATTGATGACAATGTCACATATCGTATTGGGGCAGGGTGGATGAAATGGAGGCTCGCATTTGGAGCCTTGTGCGATAAGAATGTGCCAACAAAAATTAAAGACAAGTTCTATAAGGTGGTGGTTAGACCGACTATGTTGTATGAGGCGGAGTGTTGACCAATCAAGACTTCGCACACCCAAAAGATGAAAGTTGAGGATGTTGAGATGGATGTGTGGGCATACAAGGAGGGATAGGATTAGAAATGATAATATCCAGGACAGAGTGAGAGTGGCCTCGGTAGAGGATAACATGCGGGAAGCGAAGTTGAGATGGTTCGGGCATGTGCAGAGGAGAGACACAAATGACCCCGTGCGAAGGTGTGAAAGATTGGAAATGGACGGGTTCAAAAGGGGTAGGGGTAGGCCGAAGAAGTATCAGAGAGAGGTGATTAGACGGTATATGGCGCAGGTGCAACTTACCGAGGGTATGACCTTAGATAGAGGGTTGTGGAGGACACTGATTATGGTAGAAAGGTCGTAGGTAGTCGAGCGTAGCCCTACTTACGCTTACAGACTAGTAGTTGTAGTGTTATTATTGTAGGACCGCTTAGCCTATCATACTAGTAGGTGCAGTATTGCTTTCTAGTAGCGTTTGATTCCTGCTGCTATGTGTTCTTTTATGTACTTTGTTTATCTTATCTACCTGCGTTAGTTATTGCTTTTTTTTTCAGAATGTTATCATGGCTTATCCGCTTTTGTTACCACATTGTCATACTGCTTTAAATATTTTGTCTGGGTCTGACTGTTTCTCTTGCTTTGCTTGTATTTATGCTTTGTTTTGAGTCGAAGGTCTCTCGGAAATAGCCGCTCTACCTACCAAGGTAGAGGTAAGATCTATGATACATGCTGATATATATTGTGATGCATCATATACTCCGTCCATCCGTCCCAATTTATGTGATGTAGTTTGACCGAGCACAGAGTTTAAGAAATAAAGTAACACTTTTGAATCTTGTGGTCTAAAACAAGCCAAAGATATTGATCTGGTTATAAATCATCTCATTAAGCGTAAAAGGTAAAGTTTAAAGTTAACCTATTGCCAAAAAAGAAAATGTATCATTCTTTTTTTAACCGACTAAAAAGAAAAGTGTCGTACAAATTAGGACAGAGGGAGTATACATTTGATGTATGTTTTGTGAATTAATAGATATACATTCAAATACACATATTGTGAGTTAACATACATATATATTCAATTATACATGGTCCGACCCTTCCCCGGACCCCGCGCATAGCGGGAGCTTAGTGCACCGGACTGCCCTTTATACATGTTGTGTGTAATAGGTATACATACCGGGAAGGACAAGACAAGCTTTTGGATATACATATTGTGAAGGATCAGTGTCAAAAGAATCATCTTCAGTTATGTATACAAATGATAAGAATGTATACGGTGTAGCGCATACAGGGAGTAAGTCAATTCTAGATACACATACATATATAGAAATATATAGGACATTATATTCCTTTTAAACCCAAGAATTACTAGTTTAAATAGACGAAATACATCAATGATACAATGTATATCACGATATGTATACAATGTATTAATATCGCACATAAGAAGGTGAACTAACTTTGGATTCTGCCCTTATTATTATGTTACTATTAATTTCTAAGTATGCCTAATAATAGCGTGATTTTAGGAGAAAGAATATTGTGCTCAGCATGGTTTTAGGAAAAGAATATTGTGCTCAGCATGATTTTACGGGTTGGATAAAAGATTGACAACATAATGCAATTACTTTTAGGCCTGCTTTTGCGATGCTAATTTTATGTCCGACTTGTATCTACATGTCAATTCCTCGTTTTTGTTCAAGTTGTTTCCAACTCACCCATATTTCATCCAACCCGCCTGTTTGCCACCAATAATTTTGGGGAATGCCCCGAGAACATATGTTTTTAGTATTTTTAGAGGCTCATTACTGGTCTTAATTTTGTAATATTATCTATCATGTTAGCTAGTTCAGGGTTGCCTCGATAGGCAGTTAGTGTCAAGTGCCAATCACATCCCACCCAATTTTGGGCCGTGACAAATACCATAGCCTAGCTTGGCATAATAGTTTCTTCACTAACAAACAAACAAGATAACTACAGAAAATTATTATACCATAGACAAATTAGTATTGATTCCATCGGTTGTCCTAGATGGCAGAAAAACACGGTACCTACTTGATATCGAAATCACTTGAAGAGCAAGAAATCACTTTTGCCTTTGTATGAGGTGCCATATTGCGGAGGGTAAAAGTTAGAACTAAAAAGTTAACTAAACAGCTACGTAGTAGCTTCTCCTCTTCTAGCTCCTGGAAGAAAAGAAAAACATGAGAAAAAAATTAATTGAGATTATATTTCCACCTTTTTGCACTAAAACCCTACAACATCGGGATAGTGGAAAAAATATTGGCGAATGAATTTACTATTTATCTGTCACAGGAAAAACAAATTGAGGAATGTACCAATTTAATAGCAGCAACACGCTGTCGTTGCCTTTCTTTCTTCTTGCGCTGGCACTCTGTACACCAGCTAGATAAATCTTTCTGGCGCTTCCTCAGCTCTCTAAAAACGGAACTGTAAAAGAGGAAAAAGTGACACATTCAATAATGGTGGTGACAGAAAACAACCAAAAGGGAGCCTTCTGAGTACCAGTAATCTGATCCAATTCAGTACCTGCAACAGAGTTCACAAAGGTCCTCAAGCTTTTTTATTTCTACAATTTTTTTAATTGAAAAGGCTTTAAAAAAAATAGACTATTTATTCCCAGAAGCACAATACTAGGAGGATTCACAGAATAATTATATCGACTTTAACCAAGAGAACATATCCTACTAATATTCACACCAGTAGACTGAACAACATATAACAAATACCCAGGTGTGCTAGGTATAGAATGTAACTGCACTGACTTTTTGCTGTCCTATTCACCCAGTGAGCCCCGGATCATCCTTCGAGAAATAATTCTTCCAATCCTTTCAAAGCAACCTTCCCCGTCCGATTTATCGAGGGCCATTGGACCAACTGTTCACAGAAGAGCAATTCCTATAACCATTCTACACTATAATGAAAGACCTAAGCACCGTGATAAGTTTTGCTCCTAAAGAGCCTTATACATAAAACTTTGGTTACCGAACATGATAAAGAAAGAATAAGAAAACCCTGGCCTGAATCCAGGTGATATTTAATGATCAGACTCAATTTGGTTTTCTGGTAACCTTGCACAACAGGACAAAAGATTCCAAGAATTAACATATTTAGTTCTTACATGACACAATCTCATGACAACATTGGACATATTTAGTTCTTACAGATTCCAAACAGTATAAATGATTCCAACAGGACAAAGGTATATTATCTCATATTTAGTGGGACAAGAAAAATTAACATGAACTAATGGAGATTTGATCGTGGACGGTGGTATTTGGTGATAGTCATGAGAAGGAAGTACAGAAAATAATGATTATATTGTAGGAGCAATGCTACGTAAATTTGAAGTCACCTACGAGCAACAGAAAGTGCCTATGCTACTATGCAGTACAGATTTATTGTAAAAAAATTGATTATCATTATACTTCATTAAAAAAAGAAAAAGAGAAAAAATCAAATGGTCTTCTCGAATTTTTGTATGCAAACACATACGTAAAGGTAATTCAGTAAACACCACATACGTTCATCTGTATATGATTAAAAATACCAAGAAAAAGAGAAAAGGATCAAGTGTATGAATCATCAGGCATTCATCAATTCCACAATTTCTGTAACGTATATATGTTTGTTCCACCAACCATTGTCAATGGTAATGAAATAAGACTAGAGATCTAGATCACAGAGCCCTCGAATTGACGTTCCTGGAAAATATGTTAATATGTGCACATGTTACAAACTTAGTAATAAATTTTTGTTTTCCCACTCGGCATGATCCTAATTTAAGTTTCTTGGAGAACATATGCCTAGGATCAGACACTATTTCCTGTATAATTAAGTTGGCAGATCTTCTCTGTATAATTTACACAAGCTAATTCTCAGTACTCAGCAGTATTGCTCTTAGAAATTAAGGGGAAGGACGCCTGAATTTTCTGCATCAGAGTGGACTATCTAAATCTGGCAAAGATAGTTAGTCAGAAGAAACCATGTTACCGTACTCAATGTTACAGAACACGGAGGCAATAGAGCACTTCAAAATATAGGGAATGCAGAACTTTAGCATATTCTGTTTGAAGCTACATGCCCAGCAAGAAAAAACTACAACAGCACTGAGTACCTTCTACACCATAGCAATAAGTTGATCCTATGCCCAGATATTGTTGCTCTAGCACCATGCCGGTGGCGACCATGATGAAGAACAGCACGCCCCGCTACATGAGAATAATCAAAGATCTCCTGCGAATGTATAATTATTATGAACCCAATAGTGAATCTATCCATGACGTTTATTTACTCAAGTTATACTGAGAGCTTACTCACTTGTACTTCTAAAAACATCTTAGACACTGGAGCAAGTCTTTCTTTTAAAATAAAAAAATTATATTGACCTTATACGACAAGCAGGAGCTGATATGCCGCATAATCAATCAAACACAGCTTAAGTTTCCCACTGCCTACAGTTCTTAAAAGAAAGAGAAACAGACGCTTATTTGTAGCTCAGAATAGAGGTCCTGGACCATAATCAAAATCTTGTCATGGACATCATCTTTGAAACTAAGAATTATGACGAAATAGCATCCCAGTCCACCCAAAATGTAAGAAATTTCACACTGTATAGTGTTTGAAATGGTAAAAAAATTAAGTTTCACACTGCATAGTGCTATTTCTAAGAAAATAAGCTGTGACACACTTAGCTATAGTGTCAAGTGTCAACAGTATGTCAGAATATTACTTCTTATCAGAACAAAGGTGTTTCTACGGAATAAATTAACATGTTTCAGAATAATTACCTCTGGTTGTGTTTGAGCATTTACATGTTTCTCGCACCACACCACGGAAGAACAATTCTCCACCAGAAAATTGCTTACCCAAGCACACATTCAAAGTGACTTCGGAGTCATCAACATGGAAGCCTGAAAATGTACGCTAGTGAGATCGTAAAGAAAAACACAATGTCATCCGAAAGGGTTCCAAGATACCCGAAGTCTCATCACTGAATTCATGCACCAACAAAACCATGATGACTGTCAAGTGTGGATCCACCAACTTCAGAAAAGAAAACTGCACAATAATTTCAAAGCGGGAAACAAGAGCCATGTTATATTTCCCATCAGCATTTCTTCCATTTTCTCTGTTTCTTTCCCCATCAGATCCTAATATAATGAGTACAAGTTGGTACCTCTTGAAATAGGACGTATGAAATCTTCCATCAACTTGTCAAGCATGGTTTCCAGTCCAAAATCATCAAGAACAACACCAACTCTGTGCAGCGTATTGGGACGCATGATTCTGAATTTTGTCTAACGAACCCACTTTCAAAGTTCTCTACCTACACAATCAGAACCTGATAAGAAAACAGAACAGCTAAACTACAATGAATTAAACATAGAAAGTCAAATAACAACAGAAAAGCTAGATGCTACCTCAGCCAGCAACATCTCGCAAAATCGTGGTTGAAGCATTTCAAATGTCAAAACTCCTGCAAAAGGTTCAGACACCATACTTCGAAAACTTTTCTCTGTGTTCTCGTTGACTGCCTTAAGAAATGATGGCACAAAGAAACTTGCAGCATGCATGGTATATAGCTCCCTGTGTAGAGGCTGGAAGATAAGGGAAATTAATTTAAATGGAAGACCAAGAAAAGAAAATTGCTGATTTTGCTACAAAATGAGCTGGCCAGTACAAGCAGTTTACCCATTACATTCCTAAGCAGATTAATGGTCCAATTCTTCACCAAAAAAATACAAACCAGTCATGTATACTTCTTAAACCTTTCAATGTAATAGGTCAGAACTTCTTTAACCTTAATAAATATTGACATACCATTTAAAAACACTGATCAAATGTTAAATATCACTAATTGTGTTTGTCAAAATCCCATTGGAGTATACCTGATAGTTTGATAGAATCTTTTGTCGGTATTCTCTGTGCTTCTGGACCTGGTAAGCAAAGTGGTCGGAAACCATCAACCATTAGGCCCAAAGAAATTATTCTGGATGACAGAAAAAGAGAAGGAGTACAAATTTTGTTGGGCATAGCACAAGCATAAGATTACACTAGAAGATGGAAAAGTAACTGCTCGTAACTATTCGAGCATAAAAAAGGATTTAATCTAGAGGACAGGCAGGTTTTCAGAACTGTTCAGTCATATTACAAACAAATAATAGGCATGTCTGATTTCCAATTAATCAAAATGATTTTTCTACATTTTTAGGTGTTGTATACTCTGTTTGTATACAGGTTCCATCTCCTGCAAATGATCTTATCTATTAAATCATTTACCAATCAAAAACTAACCGTAACACACTACACTTAACATTCTGTAAATAAAAGGAACACCACACTAAATAAACAAATAATAAACTAATGGTAAACCTGATTACTGCATTTTTATAGGTCCATTAGCAACTGAAACCTAACTGGCACTTGGACATGGCAAATGCCTTAATTATACTCTAATGATAAAATTCATTTCAGAACCATCATAACTCTTTACATAATTCTCGATGAACAACTCCAAAAACACTGAATTCTTAGGATGCGGCGAATGCGTAGCAACTTTAGAAATCAGGATGTAATTGTGTGCTTACACGAGCGCGGTCGGCAGTGGGGGACTAGCGGAGAAGAATTTCACGCATGTAGTGAGTCTTGTGGTCACGCGATAAATTGAGGAGGGTGGGTGGAAGATGACGCTCCAGAGAACTCAACAGCAAGGGACTGAATTCCAATTGCATGTCCTCATAGTTATCCGACTTGTGATCCATATTTGGGACAAGTTGCAGCCTCTGTGACGATGGCACAACCATCCCATTTTCGCCAGGCATTGCTTTATCCTTCTTCTCATTCACAGACAGTATTGCTCTATCCACGGCAAGCCAAGGAGGGAGGCAGATTATGCCATCATTTTCACATAACATTAGGGTTTTTCCACATTGGATTTCTGTAATAATTCATTTTCATTAAATGCAATTTTTTCTTTAATTTAAAACATAAAGGGTAAAAATATCCTTAAATATTAAAAGTGATTAAAAAATGCTCTCATTCCACATATTTAATTAAATTTGCCCCTTGAATCAAAATGACTCATTTCCCCTATTATATCAAATTTGCTCTAACGTTATTTTCACACATAAAATTGTCTCTTTATTAACGACACAACTATAAGCATTTAATTAAATTTATAATAAATATATGATCTTTATTTATCGATCCACATAAAATAAGATGTGATTCGTCCATGACTTAACCCAACACAATATTGTTTTAAATCCAATGCATGTGTAACGAGACTAATGTTGGGGAACTGACTAAGGTGATCTATATGACCCTTTGCTCTTAACAACCTTGCTCCTAAATGAAGTTGAACTGAATATCCCTAATAGTAGGCCTCTCACTGCATGATAATGTCTATAACCTAAGCATAGAAAGATCTTCGCATCTTAGTGACCAGTGTCGCACAATGAGGTGCTGCCAAACCATCAATAAACCTCATGAATCTCTCCTCCTCAGTAGGAAGAAAAACTGCAGTATAACGTGGCAGTTTGGTGAACTTTATATCATACTTTATCACTAACATGTATCCCTAATAGAGCTTCTCAAATTATTTGTGCATGACATCACACTGGCTAGGAGAAAGAAGTATATCCATGAATAATAGTGACACCAACTGAATCCAAGTGAGTGCAAATCTACCCACCTACTACAAGTGATTTGCTAATTTCTCTTTCTTTCTCTTCTTGAATTTTCTCATTCTTTTTCCTTAAGTACGTCGTTATGATTCGACTTTCACATCCATGATACAACTGCCCTTTCTTGGGTGACATGCACTTTATTCCACTCTCAATATCATATCAAGTCTCATTCGTTACTATTAGACATTTCACAATTTACCCCAATGGTAATCATCCTCACCTGGAACTTGGATTTCTTGCTCCTTGCTTTCGCATTCCGATAAGTACGGAAATCGATTGCATGATCTGGAGTATGAAAGAAGCGAGACAATCCTAAATGTCTTGGTAGTCAACCATTTATATGTGTGGCCGACACACACATATAAAGGAAACTCTACTGGACACAGTTTTATAGACTCCCTAAGACACTTGAACTAGGGCTCTGATATCAAGCTCTGTACACCCGGAACTTGGGCTTGAACGTAACACAACACTCGGTGTCTGACTGCATGTGACAGAGCGAACTACATGATTGGCTAAGTCAACATGGGACATATACTGATGCAGAATATAATTTAAAACATGAATAATCTGGATAAAACATTTGAACATCATACTAATACTGAGAATACTGTTTAAAAAATGTAAGTGCGAAAATAGTCTGAAAACATAATAGTGTAGCTTATAAAGCCGAACATAATTGAAAGCCCAACATGACATACTAACTAGTCTATGAAACCTCTTAAATGAGTCTGAAATACTGAATAATTACTGGGACAAGGCCCCAGCATACCTGACTGTCTAACATGATATGACTACAGGAAATAATACTGACAATGTCCCGAAGGGAGTGGGGCTCACCAAATAGCTGATACGATGAAGTCCTAACGAGTAGACCCGTCGTTTTGTAAATCAATGATGTATCATGAAATGCAGGCCCCGGGAAATAGGGACGTAAGTACACTAGAATTGTACTTGTATGTAAAGCAACTGAATGAAATAACAATAAGTGTGGTGTTCGGGGAATGGACAACCCAAATCAATAACATGGATACATGAAGTAATCTGAAATTGTAAAGTTGTAACTGAAACTATAACTGTAAGATGTACTAGACATGGACATGATCATGATCTGATATGAAAATGTAGTAACAAGAGTAAATCATTTTAAGTTTATATATTTGTGGGAGAGCGATAGTAAAACCGACATGTAACCATGTGAGCACGTAGCGTCTGATCTTTTCCCGATTAGCTAAGTCATCTCATACCTTGTCGGGGTATGAGACATGAACATGACATGAATGGATCCATAAATAACTCAAAATGGATAACATGAAGGAATCGTCCTAAATGGGCGGAGCGATCCTTATCCTATATTGACATACATTGTCACGCCCCGAACCATGGTCTGGGCGAAACACGACACTCGGTACCTGACTACATGTGACCGAGCGAACCACATGGCTTGCCGATCAACATGGGAATCAAAACATGCTACAGTAATAATGATGAAACATGTAAAACTGTATATTGAAAGTAGTCTGAAATATCATAGCGGAAATATCTGAGTAAAACATGTTAAGTCTGAAAATAATGTTACCATGTCATGCTAACTAGACTAGTCTATGAAACCTCTAAAACATGAGTCTGCAAAATAATTTATCGGGACAAGACCTTGGCATAGCTCTACTAATAATGCATAGTAAAAAGTAACTAGGCTGACACCCCAAATGAGATGGGCTCACCAAACAGCTGATACTGAAGCAATCCTACTGAGCATATCCGTCTCCTTGAAACTCAGCACATGTATTGTGAAGTGCATGCCCCATGTAAAAGAGATGTTAGCACATTTGAATTATATTGTATATAAAGCAACTAAAGAAATATGCAGGCACATGGTATATAATAGGAACATGAAACTGAAACATGAGCATGATCATGATCTAACATGAGTATAAAACATGTGTAAAATCTGTATATCTGTATATTTGTATATCTATATATATGTGTATCTATATATCTGTGGAGAGAGCAGTATCATAACCGATAACATAAATCACTACGTGGGTACGTGGAGTCTGGTACCTGGCCCGACTAGCATAGCAATCACATACCTTGCCGGGGTATGAGACATGAACATAGCATGAAATGATCCAATCTGCAATCTGAAGGTATCATCCTCTGGCGGAACGACCCTTATCCTACGGTGGCATATGTATTTTCAGGCTATCTGATCCTTCTTAGTAAACTATGCAACTCCCAAAATTTATACTTGAAAGTAGAGGGCTTGTAAGCCCATGAATTTCATGAAAAATAACTTGTAAACATGGTTTACAATTATAGTTTAACATATGAATAGATGTGTCATATAACTTGCATAAATCATGAAAAACATATATAGATTCCTTGAAACTAAGTAATAGCAATCATAACTTGTACTTAGAACTCATGGAATTCAAAACATGCATTCGTGAATTACTGATAGGTTCATGATAGTCATAATGGCATATCATGAGTACAATTAACGAAGACAAGATTTAACATGAAATATAATTCTACATGTATATAGGGTTATCATGAACTTGAGCAAAATCCTAGGTTATGAAAATTTATAGTTTCATGGATAATTGTGGCGTAGGAAAGAACAATGATGTTCCCATACATAGATGTAAGCTCTACATACCTCACTAGCTCCAAAACTTGAAGGAAAGGTTTGAACTTTTGAAGAAGAAACCCAAAATTCTGAACTTGAAACCTTGAGAAGGGTTTTCTTGAGAACCCTAAGATTATAACATGGAAATCTTGTTAAGAATTGATGTATAAGTGTTAGAATTACTTAGGAATACATGAAATAGACTTACCTCGATGTGGGAGGATGAGGAGATGAGAGGAGAGAAAAGTCGTGCTAGGGCTTTGGGGAACTGAAATATGGAATAAATTCAGAAAAATGCAACTTTAAATAAGTTTCGGGAGCATATAAGCTGGCATCCGCGTCGCGGATGGCCATCTACGACCACATACGCTTCCTTACATCAAAACAGAAGGTTGGGAACTTCAGAACATAAATTTGGCCCAAAATGCAGTGGGATATGCATCACAAAATGTGTTTTGCGTCGCATATCACATATGCGACTTCGGCGGACTGCTCTACGACCCTTTAGTAAAATTGTCATAACTTTTTGTACGAATGTCCTTTTGACCTCCACCATATACCTTGAAAAGGTATTTCAAAGGGGTACAACTTTCATGAGGAATCATTTAAATTCCTTATAGAATTTTCCAAATACTCGCTTGAAGTGAAGCCTGGTGCAAACTCACTCGAAACATGCTCTGTAAAGTAGTTTCCTACTATACTTCGCCCAAAGACTCTTCTTATGACTTGATTAGTTTTCAAAACACTTCTTATACTCCTCATATTAGTTCTCTTATAATTCTATCATATGGGCCAAACCTTAGCTCGAAGGTACAATGTGTTATAATATCTCCTTCAAGGTATCATTTATCCTCAAATGATGGGTCATGGTTAGGAATGCGATGAATTCAAGAACGTACTGACATGACATGAGTACATGAACGTGAAGAAATATGACATGAAACATGGGAATAAATGACATAATTACATGATTATATGAAAACATGAACATGGGGACATGGAACATGAGTGTTGAATACATGATCGTGAAACATGAGACATGGATGCGCAAGGAACATGACATGAATACTGAAGGTATTTACCTTGTTCGTTTTCTTCTTGTTCCTCAAATAAGTGCGGATATCTGGACTTCATGTCTTCTTCGTCTTCCCATGTGGGCTCCTCAACATTCTGATTTCTCCACAACACTTTCACTGAAGCAACTTCCTTAGTCCTCAACTTTCAAATTTGATGATCTAAAATAGCCATAAGGATATCCTTATAGGTTAGGCCATCCTTAATTTTGATGGATTCGGTAGGGACAACCAACGATGGGTCTCCCACACACTTCCTCAACATGGATACATGAAACACTGGATGAACAATAATTAAATCTTGTGGCAATTCAAGTTCATAAGCCACTTGGCCAACTCTCCTCAAAATCTTGTATGGTCCGATATATCTAGAACTGAGATTCCCTTTCTTTCCAAATTCATGACACATTTCACAGGTGAAACTTTCAGAAATACCCAATCATCAACTTAAAACTCCAAGTCTCTATGTCTCACATCTGAATAGGACTTCTGGCAACTCTGAGCTATTTTCAAATGCTCCTTGATTAACTTGACTTTCTCCATAGCTTGATGGACCAAGACTGGTCCCAACAACTCTGCTTCACCAACTTTGAACCAACCAATTGATGATTTATACCTTCACCCATACAGAGCTTTGAACGGAGCCATCTATATGCTAGCATGATAACTGTTATTATAAGCAAATTCAATGAGAGGCTAATAATCATCCCAATTACCTTTAAAATTGAGAATACATGCCCTCAACATATCCTCAAGAGTCTGAATAGTATGCTCTGCTTGACCATCTATTTGAAAATGAAAAGTTGTGCTGAGATTTTCCTTGGTACCCAATGCTTTCTGGAAAAACTTCCAAAAGTGTGTCATGAAATGAGCACTACGATATGAAATAATTGACACTGGGGTTCCATGAAGCCCGGCAATTTCCCGGATATACAACTTATGATAATCCTCAACTGAATATGTTGTTTTGAGTGGCAAAATGTAGGATGATTTAGTAAGTCAGTCCACAATCACCTAAATTGAATCATCCCTTCGGGCTAAGTAAGGCATACCTGTTATGAAGTCCATACTTATCATCTCCCATTTCCAAATAGGAATATTAATGTTTTGAGCCAACCTACCAGGCCTCTGATGCTCGCTTTCACCTGTTGACAATTCGAACACTTAGCTACAAATTCTGCCACATTGCTTGGGAAAAATACGACACTCGGTGCCTAACTGTATGTGACCGAGTGTACCACATGGCTTGCTGATCAATATGGGAATCAAAACATGCTATAGTAATAATTATGAAACATGTAAAACTGTATACTACAAGTAGTCTGAAATATCATAGCAGAAATATCTGAGAAAAACATGTTAAGTCTGAAAATAATATTGTCATGTCATGCAAACTAGACTAGTTTATGAAACCTCTGAAACATGAGTCTGCAAAACTATTTACCAGGACAAGGCCTTAACATACCTCTACTACTATGCATAATCAAAAGTAATTAGACTAACACCACGAATGAGATGTGGATCACCAAATAGCTGATACTAAAGCAATCTTACTGAGCAAATTCGTTTCCCTAAAACTCAGCACTTGCACTGTGAAGTGCAGGCCCCATGCAAAAGGGATGTTAGTACATTTGAATTGTACTGTATGTAAAGTAACTGAAGAAATAAGCATGCACATGGTATATAATAGGAACCTGAAACTGAAAATGAAACATGAACGTGAGCATGATCTGACATGAGTATAAAATATGTGTAAAATCTGTAAAGCTGTATATTTGTATATATGTATATTTGTGTATATGTATATTTGTGTATATGTATATTTATAGGGAGAGCAGTAGCATAACCGACAACATAAATCACCATGTGGGTACGTGGAGTCTTGTACCTAGCCCGACCAGCAGAGCAACCAGATACCTTATCGGGGTATGAGACATGAACATGACATGAAAGGATTCAATCTGCAATCTGAATGCATCGTTCTCTGGCGGAGCGACCCTTATCCTACGGTGGCATATGTAGTTTCAGGCTATCTGAGCCTTCCCAGTAAACTATGCAACTCCCAAAATATATTCTTGAAAGTAGAGGGCTTGTAAGCCCATGCATTTCATGATAAATAACTTGTAAAACATGGTTTATAATTATAGTTTATCATGTGAATAGATATGTCATATAACTTGCATAAATCATGAAAATCATATATAATTTCCTAGAAACTGAGTAATAATAATCATAACTTGTATTTAGAACTCATGGAATTCAAAGCATGCATTCGTGGATTACAGACAAGTTTATGATAGTCATAATGACATATCATGAGTACAATTAATGAAGACAAAATTTAACATGAAATATAATTTTACATGTATATAGGGTTATCATGAACTTGAGCAAAATCCTATGTTATGGAAATTCATGGTTTCATGGATAACTGTGGTGTGGGGAAGAACAATCATATTTCCACACATAGATAGAAGTTCTAAGTACCTCACTCGCTCCAAAACTTGACAGGGAAAGGTCTGAACTTTTGAAGAAGAAATCCAAAACTCTGTACTTGAAATCTTGAGAAGGATTTTCTTGAGAACCCTAAGATTATAACATGGAAATCTTGTTAAGAATTGATGTATACATGTTGGAATTACTTAGGAATACATGAGAGAGACTTACCTTGATGTGAGAGGATGATGAGAGTAGAGAAAAGTCATGCTAGGGATTTGGAGAACTGAAATATGTAATAAAATTCAGAAAAATGTGACTTTAATGAGTTTCGGGGGCATATGTGTTGGCATTCACGCCACGGATGGCCATCTGCAGATGTGGATGCTTTTGCACATCATAATAGAAGGTTGGGAACTTCGAGACGTAAATGTGTCCCAAAATGCGATGGGATATGCGTCACAAAATGTGTTCTGCGTCGCATATCGCATTTGTGACTCTGGCGGACTGCTCCGCAATCATTCAGTAAAATAGTTATAACTCTTTTTACAGATGTCCATTTGACTTCCACCATATACCGTTGGAAAGGTATTTCAAAGGGATACAATTTGCATGAGTAATCATTCCAAAATTCCTTATAGAAATTTCCAAATATGTGCTTTAAGTGAGGCTTGGTGCACACTCCCTCGAAAACATGCTCCGTAGAGTAACTTCCTACTATACTTAGCCCAAAGACTCTTCTTACGACTTGATTAGTTTTCAAAACACTTACTATACTACTCATATTGGTTCTCTTATAATTCCATCGTACGGGTCAAACCTTAGCCCGAAGGTACGAGGTGTTACATACATAGTTTCAGGTATTAAACCTTCTCGGTAATCTATGCTACTCCCACAACATGAACATGGATATAGTTGTCTTAGATGCCCATGGATTTCATAAACATAACTTGTAAACATGATTTATAAGTATAATATAACATGTTTATAAATACGTAATATAACTTGTATGAAACATGTACAATTTCCTAGAATTGAGTAATATTGATTCATGACTTGTATTTAAGAACCCATGGAATCCAAAACCTGAGTGTTCATAGATTACAGATGAATTCATGATAACCAAAATGATATTCATGAATACAAGTAACTAAAACATGGTTGAACATGATAACACACACACACACTTATATATATATATATGGGTTTATCATGAATTGAGATATAATTTCCTAATTCTGAGGAGAAAACATGTTTCATGAATTATACGTGGCATGGGGAAGAACAATGATGTTCCCACACGCGGATAGAATCCCTACATACTGTAAATGCTCCAATTCAACAAACTAGGTTGCTTCCCTAACGAAGAACACCAAAACTCTAGCTTTGAATCGCTTGAGAAGGATTTCCTTTGAAATCCTAAGTTTTTGTTTAAGAATAACGTTAAGAATCATGAAATTAATGCTAGAACTAATTAAGAATCATAGGAATGATCTTACCTTGATGTGGGAGGTTGAGAGGAGAGGAAAACTGACTACTAAGGGTTTTGAACAAAGTGGGAAAAGGTTTTACGAAGTTGGAGTTTATAAAATTCAGAAAAAATTTATTTCAGGCATAAAATAGCCTGGCGCAACGTAGCCCGCGTCGCGCATGGTATACCTTTGATAGGGATCAATATTTCTTTCGATCCCTGGAAATTTGGCCTGGCGTGGTGTGGCTCGCGTCACGTACATGTCTATTTCCAGCATTCTGTAAAATGGTCATAACCCCTAGCACAGAGCTCTGTTTGACCTACACCTTATACGGATGGAAAGTTATTTCAAAGATATACAACTTTTATGCTTTGAGTTTTTCCAAATTCGCAACTTATAATGGTGTTATACTCGCTAGAAGTGAGGCCTCGTGAAAACTCACTTGAAAACATGGTTTGTAGAGTTGCTTCCGTCTATACTTTGCCCATAAGACTCTTCTTATACCTTGATTAGTTTTTAAAACACTTTCTAAACTCCTCATCTTGGTTCCATTATGTTCCCATGGTACGAGTCAAAACTTATCCCGAGGAAACGAGGTGTTACAAGTTTGAGAAGTAGTTAGAGGTACTAGCCCATCCAAACATGAAACAATAGCCTCTAATACTAATACCATCCTCAGTAACAAGAGTATGTCTTGAACATCTCCTTCTAATGATAGCTCGAGCAATGCCTATCTAGTGGCTAGGGGGTCTTCCTCAGCCCTAACGGCTGGCTATGATGGGGGCCATACTCGTGACCTGGATCTGGCCCTTGATGTACCACGTCCTACTTGTATATGCCCTCGCTCTGCAGATATGGATGAATGTGTCCTAACCATTGTTCTAGAAAAAAGAGAAGAATTATTTCCTTAATTGACAATATAGCACAATAACAATCAGAAATAAGGGAAAATTTCCTAAAATGCTCGTGTAGCCTCTCAAAGATAAGTATATACGTCTCCTTATCGATTTGCCAGACTCTATCAGACATTACTCCATCACGCAAAGGAATTTGAAGACCTAGGCCCTGATACTAAGATTTTCATGACCTAAATCTAGCACCTAGGTCATGATAGGAAACCCAATGATCCGCTATCCATTAGGCACACCCTCTATACAAAAAAAGGATCGGGGATATTATAACTGAAAATAACTTAAAGCAGTAAACAAAACTTTGAAATACTATACAAAATACTCACACGTTTTATTTAAACGAAAGCGGAAAGCATAGGGATACAATAGTAAGGCAGAGAAATTCCTTTGTGGGTAATTTCGGGGGGTGCCTGGATGATTACATCTTGAGAGCCTTATATAGGCCTCAGAAATAAAGTTCTACTTTACATCAATGGTTGAGATTAAATGACTCTTCAGAATGTCTTTTGCTTTCTTGAAGGGCCATTTGCTTTTGCTTTTCTTGAAAGGTCATCTCCTGTAGGTAGATTCCTTTGTCACTGTTTCCTTTATGACTTTCCGTCATAATCTTGCTTTTGCTTTTACGGCTTTTCCAGATAGTACGATTGTGCTATCCCTCGTGGGGCCAGCATGTCTCCATTATCTGCTTCGCCTGAGCTGGATGTTGTGTCTAATAACTCTAAAGCCTCATCGGCTTCATTATTGTCAAGCTTTGTTAAAGCTTCTAAGAGCTTTCTCCTTATTTCTGCCTTTGATACAGAACTGGAACCTGAAGTAGAGGGGCTCTTTTTCTTTGCCTACGCTCTTACCTTTGGACTCCATCCTTTAATTCTGATATTTTTACTGAGATATTTAATTCGGTTCATTTCTTGGATATCAAATGACCAATTAATAATATATGAAACTCTTTTATTAATAAAGAACTTGCATTCTTTGATATGGTCTGGTAGAGTACTGATTTGTTGTTCTTCACAAAAGCTGGGATATTTACTTAGGAAGCTGGGTGCTACCACCTGTAGGTTTCCACCAAATATATTCCACTACTCGTAAAACCAGCGGGGAATTACTTTCTCTTTTAGCCCTTCCGCATGCTTAACGAACCAAGTATGCGTGTTAGGCCTGACATAAAGGAAGTTGAACCAGGCATCTTTATAATCGTGCCAATTGTAGGTTGCTGGTTTAAAATTCTTGGAAAAGGGGATGGGGGTATGCAGATGATCTGTATACCACTCAAATGGACTTAGAATCCGTTTAATAGTGAATTTCGAGAATTCAATTTCTTCTGGATTATTTTTGAAAAAATTGTGCTCAATCTCTATGGATTCTGTATCAATAAGGATGAACTCATAAAACTTTCTGGTTTTAAGTGGGTCTTGTGACTCCACATACTGGTAATTGGTATAGCAGGGCTTGATAAGGTCCTGTACTTTGAAATTTTCATATTTCTTGTCAAGGGCCATTATAGGTAAGGCCTGATGGTTAATAAATTCCCATTTCTGCGAATGGGAGCTGGTACCTGCTGCTGTAGTCTCTTTCTTAGTTGGAGTACCTGGTTTAACTGCTTCGGAGTATGAAGCTGGAGGCTTCATCTCATAGCTTTCTTTTGTTTGTACCTGTGAAGGGGATGCCTTAAAAGGCATGTTTCTGGTTTTTTCTGCAGGTTGTTCTGTACCTGTAGGAAGACTAGCCAATACTGAAAACCGTCCTTCATAAGCGGTTGCCAAGGCTGGATGGGTAGCTTTTTATGGTATCAGAGCCATGTTGTCCATTAGCATGAGTAGCTAAACCTATACTGTTGTCTTGAGCATGAAAGTCTAGAGGTCATTACTGTTGATTCCTATATACTGTTTATGTTTCACTTATACCTTGTTATTATCTTCAGATCCATGTCTATGTTCTTTAGTTAATAGTCTACAGTAATTATAATCTTTCTGACAAGATGAGGTATCCGGTTAACGACCGGTTTGGGCGTTGGTCAGCCGATGTAAATCCATTGGATTAGCTCCAGGTGTGAGCCAGACCCGGTGAGGTGGTCCCGTCGCTAAGATGCTTGCTGAAAGAAAGTAATTACTTGACCACTATACATTAAAGAAATGATATACTAGATCTAAAGGTATTCGCTAAGATATAGATGAAACTTAGAACAGTGTTATAGAATCGACAGTTACCGACCACTAGTACTCTAGCTCTTACAAGACGGCAGTTTCCCCTAAAACAGCTTACCCCTAGTTGCTCATAACCCTTCAACATGCGAAAGCATCCCTCTTTCGATAGGATTAGAAGGGCCAACCAAATTAAAATTTGTTATCAAACCGATATGACCAAGCTAGTAGAACAACTAAAAGAATATAAGTTCAGATTAAGTTACTATAAGCATGTTGCACCTTTAGAAGAGGTCTCTATCCAACATCAAACCCAAGCCAGACAAGTAATTCTTACAGAAATTACTCATTGCTATCATATGATAAGACAAATAGAACATCTTATAGAAGCCCAGAAATCCCTTATAGGAAATTCAGATTGGCTACTAAGCCGATACTCTTGCCAGTTTTAAAATGAATAGTTCCGAACATCACAGTATCGTGAACAGTGAAAACCTCTCCACTTCGACTATGAAAATAGCAAAGGTGGAAAGAGATTTACAGAATTGGGATATTCCCAAACAACCTTTCAAAACCATTTATGAAACAGGAAAATTTGATTTTATAAAAAATTATAATATCAAAACTTGTGAGTCTACCATAGCCATAAATAATTCCAAAGAAATTATTAGGCTATTGTCCCCACAAGACATTAACAGTTATAAAAAAGATTTTAACTTCCTGCATATAGGTCTTGTCCAGGTTGCGGTCAAACCCCTTTACCGTTTGGGGTTAGATACGCCCATCTGCCTTCTCTTACGAGATGCCAGAATGTTAAACTTTGAAGACTCTCTCCTAGGAGTCTTACAGAGTAATTTAGCCAGAGGACCAGTTTACTTTAACTGTTATCCAAATTTTTCTGTAGATATCCATGATGATAATATCTTGGATACCTTGACTTTAAATATAAAAACAAAAAACATGAATAGTAAATTCAACACCAAAGAAATTGCTGTTATTTACAGAATTTACTATAGGTTGATGAAAACTACGTTAGCCCCTAAGGCTAAATTGATGAGTAATAAAGGTGTTACCATGCTCATGGAAGCTAACCAAGAGCACAACAACATCTTCGTCCCTAGAATGCTTCGCTGGGATGAGACTCTCACTAAAGATGAATGGCGCTTTGACGCTATCACCCCGCCTAAAGTAGAATCAGAGAATTCTAGGATCAAGAATGTTATTCAGCACCCTGATGGATCAATAAACTTAAAGTTTCTTAGGTCCGGTTCTGAAAATTCTTCAAAAAGATTCTCTAGAGATAGAGCATCTTCCTCAAAAACCCGGGAGGATGACTATGACGAAGAAGCTTTAATCTAAGAATTAGAGCACAAAATTAAAGGTGTAGATTTTTCCAGAAATATTCCCAAGGTCCACTACGAATCCACCGTACGACCAGGAAGTCCTACCCCTAGTGATTTGCAAGGATTATTAGGAATGATAAAGGTAGAAGGTAATTTTAAGATTAATTCTAAATACCTTAGAGAATGTTGGGAACACCCTGACAACACCATTAATAGAAATTGGTATGTAGAAACATACACAGAAGACCAGAGGCTAGCATTCAGGAAAGATTGGATAGCCGACATGAAAAGGTTACGCTGTAACATAGAGTTTTTAGGTGGTTCCAAGTCACGGGACAACTAGGCAGCGGACATGATTCGTTGAAAACCTTAGTTAACAAATGGTATACAAACACCAAGACAGTTAATACCATTATTCCTCCATTAGAGAAAATTAGAATCCCCGTCGAGGGAGAAGTCATTGAAGTTGCCCCTTTTAAGAGAGGCATAGAAAACCCCACAGGCAGGACCAATGAGGATGTCAACAAGCTAATTCAGCAAAACAATTATACCAACCAACTACTACACGTAGTATCCACTCAGATTGTTAGAACCAAGGAAACCTCTAGTCCTATCAAGGAAGTCAGAACTTTTAACCCCTTATTCAAGATTCCAGAATTTAAGGCTAGTAATTATCCAAGTTTAGGTACACCAGTAGAAAAGAGTAGTGAAATCTTAGACAAGATTAACGCTAGACTTCAACAAGATTCCCTAGCCATTAAAACCATTACAGGATAGGGAACTGACTTGAACAAGTTATCTAGGTATGTTAATACTAAGAATTATTACCCCAGAGCCTCTTTTCCTGATATGCAATTTGAGGAAAATGAGTTCTTATCTCACTCCTCTCATTCAGGATCAGAGATAGTTGAATGGAATATTGATGGCCTAGCCGAAGGTCAAATCTATAATAAACTCCATGAAATGGGTATAGCCATTACTGCTCTCAAGATCAAAAAGACTGAGGATAAACAGTGTGCTTCTATGATAGTCGCAGGTTTTACAAGAATGATAAAGAATTGGTGGGACAACTATCTCACAGAAGCAACCAGACAAAGTATTATTAATGTATCCTCTTATCATCAGGAAGCAAAATTAGATGGGACTGTAGAACAGAAGGTAGTTTCCGATGCTACGGCAACCCTCATCTACAACATAGCCAAACACTTCATAGGTGAACCTAAAGTGTTTCAAGAAAAGAGTTTAGAGATTCTTAGCAATTTAACCTGCCCAAAGCTCCATGACTTTAGGTGGTATAAAGACATTTTCCTAAACAAGGTTATGATCAGAGAATATTGTAACCATGACTATTGGAAAGAAAAGTTTATTAGTGGCCTACCCCCTCTTTGCAGAGAAGGTAAGAACCACAATTAGGAATAAGTTTGATGGAGAAATCCCCTATTGCAACCTGACATATGGTGATATAGTTGGCTTAATAAACCTTACAGGTCTAGAGCTGTGCACCGACCTAAAACTTAGGCACCAGCTGAAGAAGGAGGGACGACTTTCTACCACAGAGTTAGGAAGTTTCTGCCAAGATTTTGGATATACCAAGATAACTACCCCTTCTAAGGCCGCTACCAAAAAGCATAAAAACCTAACACCTCATCCAGAAAGGCTTACAAAAATCCTACAAAGAAACCTTATAAACCTAGAAGAACCACTAGGCGAAAGACAGCCCCAGTATCTAAAGAAACCAAATGCCGGAACTGTGGCAAGGCTGGCCATTTAGCTAGTTCTTGTAAAGTACCTAACAAGAGGAAGGATAAAATCAACCTTTTAGAGCTTAACCCAGAGTTAAAAGATAAACTCTTTGCCATCCTAGGAGAACCCAGTAACTCATCCGAGTCAGAAGATTATAGCGATGAAGATCTCTTAGACATCGACTATAGTTCAGATAGTTCAGATTCCAGTAGTGAATGCATCTGTTCAGGAGCATTCTGCTCATGTGATTCCAGCGCTGTTAATGTCATTTCAAAAGACAACTAAGAATTCTTCTTTGACATGATCGAAAAGATCGATGACGAAGATCTTAGAAAGTAGTATCTATCAGAACTTAAGAAGCTTATTATCCATGATAAAGATAGTAAAGCTATTGTAGAACCTTTTAACATGAAACAAGCCCTTAGTAAATTTAAGGTTCCTAAACCTTCTAGTTCTTCCATCCCAGATCTTCAAATAGAAGTTACCAGTCTTAAGCAAGAGATTAAAGACATTAAGGAGCGCCTCAGTACCATAGAGCTAGACTCCTTCGCCAATAAGATTGTTAGGGAAGCAAATGAAGAAATGAACAGACCATCTACTTCCAGAGGAATAACAGAGATTAACTCTGAAGAGGAAGATGATTCCATGAGCTTAGATCGATCAGGTCTAAGAGTAATTACCAACGTCAAGCCCCTATCTTATCATATCCCGATAAAGTTAGTCATTAATAAAACCTTGGTTCTCAATAAGATTGCCTTATTTGACATAGGAGCAGACCAAAACTGCATTGCAGAAGGCCTTATTCCTACTAAGTATCTAGAAAAGAGCACTTCTAGGCTCTATTCAGTAACAAGTGAAAAGCTTAAGATTAATTATAAATTGTCTAAAGCCCATGTTTGCAATAGTGGAGTCTGCTACATAAACGACTTCGTCATTACCAGAAATATTACAGAGGAAATTATCTTGGGTATTCCTTTTGCTACCCAGATCAAACCCTATACAGCCAACCTTGACGGTATCTATACCAATTCTTTAGGAAAAGAAATTATTTTTCCTTATTTAAATCCTCTTTCAAAAGATGAAAGCAATTTTATTAAACAGAAGACTATTTTTCGGATACAATTACTATCCAATCAAATTAACTTTTTAAAAGATGATATACAGGTCAAAATAATTGATGCGGCTTTAATGACCCCTGAGCTTATCAACAAGATTGGCGCTCTTCTCAAAACTATTGAGAAAGACGTTTGCTCAGAATTGTCAAATGCCTTTTGGGAAAGGAAAAGACACGTGGTATCTTTACCATATGTCGACGACTTTAATGAAAAAGTCATTCCTACAAAAGAAAGGCCAATACAAATGAGCCACGAGCTCATGGAATATTGTAAAAAGGAGACCGAAGATCTGCTTCAGAAGAAGATCATCCGGCCCTCGAAATCCCAGTGGAGCTGTTCAGCGTTTTACGTTAACAAAAGCTCAGAACAAGAGAGAGGAGCCCCTAGGCTAGTTATAAATTATAAACCTCTTAATCAGGTCTTAAAATGGATTAGGTACACAATACCTAATAAACGAGACCTTCTGAAAAGAACTTTCAAAGATAATATTTACAGTAAGTTCGATATGAAATCTGGATTTTGGCAGATTCATATCGAAGAAAAAGATAAATATAAAACTGCTTTTAACGTCCCCTTCGGCCAATTCGAGTGGAACGTTATGCCTTTCGAGCTCAAGAATGCCCCCTCCGAATTTCAAAATACTACGAACAACATTTTTAACAGTTTAAGCTTGTTTTCTATAGTTTATATAGATGACGTTCTTATATTTTCAGAAAGTATTGATCAGCACTTTAAGCACCTTAATATCTTCATTAATACAGTGAAGAAAAACGGCCTGGCTGTAAGTGCTAAAAAGATTAAACTTTTTCAAACTTCCATCAAGTTCTTAGGCCATGACCTCTATCAAGGAACCTACAAACCCATCTGTAGAGCCATAGAGTTCTCAGCTAATTCTCAGATGAAATTACTGATAAAACTCAGTTACAAAGATTTCTAGGTAGTCTCAATTATGTCGCTGATTTTATTCCTAAAGTCAGACAAATTTGTGAATTGCTTTATAAGAGACTTAAGAAAGTCCCTGTCCCTTGGAGTGAAGAACAGACTAGAGCAGTCAAACAGGTTAAGGATATTGTCTAGAAACTCCCATGTTTAGGGATACCCAACCTTGAGGCATTTATGATTGTAGAAACTGATGCTTTTGATATAGGTTATGGAGGCATTCTCAAGCAGAGGGTTTCTCCAACAGATACCGAACAATTAGTGCGGTTTACTTCAGGAGTCTGGAACTCCGCCCAAAAGAATTACAGGACTGTTAAAAAAGAAATTTTTATCTATAGTACTATGTATTACAAAGTTTCAAGATGATTTAGTAAACAAAGATTTTTTACTAAGAGTCGATTGCAAGGCTGAAAAAGATGTTTTGCAAAAGGATGTTAAAAATCTTATATCTAAGCAAATTTTTGCTAGATGGCAAGCCCTATTATCCAGTTTTGATTTTAAAATCGATTTTATAAAAGGAGAGGAAAACTCTCTACCAGATTTTTTAACTAGGGAATTCTTGCAGGGCAACAATGAGGCCAACCTTCCCGAGCCTTCGCCCGATGAGGCCCCCATTCCAGTTAAACCCAGAACAAAAAATGAAAAGCCCCTTTATACTAGATAAAGCTACCCATCCAGCCTTGGCAGCCGCCTATGAAGGATGGTTTTCAGTATTGGCTAGTCTTCCTACAGGTACAGAACAACCTGCAGAAAAAACCAGAACCATGCCTTTTAAGGCATCCCCTTCACAGGTACAAATAAAAGAAAGCTATGAGATGAAGCCTCCAGCTTCATACTCCATAAAAAGGATCGGGGATATTATAACCGAAAATAACTTAAAGCAGTAAACAAAAGTTTGAAATACTATACAAAATACTCACAAGTTTTATTTAAATGATAGCGGAAAGCATAGGGATACAATAGTAAGGCTGATAAATTCCTTTGTGGGTAATTTCGGGGGTCCCTGAATGATTACATCTTGAGAGCCTTATATAGGTCTCAGAAATATAGTTCTACTTTACATCAATGGTTGAGATTAAACGACTCTTCAGAATGTCATTTGCTTTCTTGAAGGGCCATTTGCTTTTGCTTTTCTTGAAAGGTCATCTCCTGTAGGTAGATTCCTTTGTCACTATTTCCTTTATGACTTTCCGTCATAATCTTGCTTTTGCTTTTATGGCTTTTCCAGATAGTACGATGGTGCTATCCCTCGTGGGGCCAGCATGTCTCCATTATCTTCTTCGCCTGAGCTGGATGCTGTGTCTAATAACTCTAAAGCCTCCTCGGCTTCATTGTTGTCAAGCTTTGTTAAAGATTCTAAGAGCTTTTTCCTTATTTCTGCCTTTGATACAGAACTGGAACCTGAAGTAGATGGGCTCTTTTTCTTTGCCTCCGCTTTTACCTTTGGACTCCATCCTTTAATTCTGATAATTTTACTGAGATATTTAATTCGGTTCATTTCTTGGATATCAAATGACCAATTAATAATATATGAAACTCTTTTATTAATAAAGAACTTGCATTCTTTGATATGGTCTGGTAGAGTACTGATTTGTTGTTCTTCACAAAAACTGGGGTATTTACTTAGGAAGCTGGGTGCTACCACCTGTAGGTTTCCACCAAATATATTCCACCACTCGTAAAACCAGCGGGGAATTAATTTCTAATTTAGCCCTTCCGCATACTTAACAAACCAAGTATGCGTGTTAGGCCTGACATAAAGAAAGTTGAACTAGATATCTTTATAATCGTGCCAATTGTAGGTTGCTGGTTTAAAATTCTTGGAAAAGGGGATGGGGGTATGCAGATGATCTGTATACCACTCAAATGGACTTAGAATCCGTTTAATAGTGAATTTCGAGAATTCAATTGCTTCTGGATTATTTTTGAAAAAATTGTGCTCAATCTCTATGGATTCTGTATCAATAAGAATGAACTCATAAAACTTTCTGGTTTTAAGTGGTTCTTGTGACTCCACATACTGGTAATTGGTATAGCAGGGCTTGATAAGGTCCTGTACTTTGAAATTTTCATATTTCTTGTCAAGGGTCATTATAGGTAAGGCCTGATGGTTAATAAATTCCCATTTCTACGGATGGGAGCTGGTACATGCTCCTGCAGTCTATTTCTTAGCTGGAGTACCTGGTTTAACTGCTTCGGAGTATGAAACTGGAGGCTTCATCTCATAGCTTTCTTTTGTTTGTACCTGTGAAGGGGATGCCTTAAAAGGCATGGTTCTGGTTTTTTCTGCAGGTTGTTCTGTACCTGTAGGAAGACTAGCCAATACTGAAAACCGTCCTTCATAGGCGGCTGCCAAGGCTGGATGGGTAGCTTTATCTGGTATAAAATGGGCTTTTCATTTTTTGTTCTGGGTTTAACTGGAAGGAGGGCCTCATCGGGCGAAGGCCCGGGAAGGTTGGCCTCATTGTTTCCCTGCAAGAACTCCCTAGTTAAAAAATTTGGTAGAGAGTTTTCCTCTCCTTTTATAAAATCGATTTTAAAATCAAAACTGGATAATAGGGCTTGCTATCTAGCAAAAAATTGCTTAGATACAAGATTTTTAACATGCTTTTGCAGAACATCTTTTTCAGCCTTGCAATCGACTCTTAGTAAAAATTCTTTGTTTACTAAATCATCTTGAAACTTTGTAATACATAGTACTATAGATAAAATTTCTTTTTTAACAGTACTGTAATTCTTTTGGGTGGAGTTCCAGACTCCTGAAGTAAACCACACTAATTGTTCAGTATCTATTGGAGAAACCCTCTGCTTGAGAATGCCTCCATAACCTATATCAAAAGCATCAGTTGCTACAATCATAAATGCCTCAGGGTTGGGTATCCCTAAACATGGGAGTTTCTGGACAATATCCTTAACTTGTTTGACAGCTCTAGTCTGTTATTCACTCCAAGGGACAGGGACTTTCTTAAGTCTCTTATAAAGCGGTTCACAAATTTGTCTGACTTTAGGAATAAAATCAGCGACATAATTGAGACTACCTAGAAATCTTTATAACTGAGTTTTATCAGTAATTTCATATGGGAACTTAGCTGAGAACTCTATGGCTCTACAGATGGGTTTCTAGGTTCCTTGATAGAGGTCATGGCCTAAGAACCTGATGGAAGTTTGAAAAAGTTTAATCTTTTTAGCACTTACAGCTAGGCCATTTTTTCTTCATTGTATTAATAAAGATATTAAGGTGCTTAAAGTGCTGATCAATACTTTCTGAAAATATAAGAACATCATCTATATAAACTATAGAAAACAAGCTTAAACTATTAAAAATGTTGTTCCTAATATTTTGAAATTTGGAGGGGGCATTCTTGAGCTCGAAAGGCATAACGTTCCACTCGAATTGGCCGAAGGGGACGTTAAAAGCAGTTTTATATTTATCTTTTTCTTCGATCTGAATCTGCCAAAATCCAGATTTCATATCGAACTTACTGTAAATATTAGCTTTGAAAGTTCTTTTCAGAAGGTCTCGTTTATTAGGTATTGGGTACCTAATCCATTTTAAGACATGATTAAGAGGTTTATAATTTATAACTAGCCTAGGGGCTCCTCTCTCTTGTTCTGAGCTTTTGTTAACGTAAAACGCTGAACAGCTCCACTGGGATTTCGAGGGCCGGATGATCTTCTTCTGAAGCTGATCATCGGTCTCCTTTTTACAATATTCCATGAGCTCGTGGCTCATTTGTATTGGCCTTTCTTTTGTAGGAATAACTTTTTCATTAAAGTCGTCGACATATGGTAAAGATACCACGTGTCTTTTCCTTTCCCAAAAGGCATTTGACAATTCTGAGCAAACGTCTTTCTCAATAGTTTTGAGAAGAGCGTCAATCTTGTTGATAAGCTCAGGGGTCTTTAAAGCCGCCTCAATTCTTTTGACCTGTATATCATCTTTTAAAAAGTTAATTTGATTGGATAGTAATTGTATCCGAAAAACGGTCTTCTGTTTAACAAAATTACTTTCATCTTTTGAAAGAGGATTTAAATAAGGAAAAATAATTTCTTTTCCTAAAGAATTGGGAAAGATACCATCAAGGTTGGCTGTATAGGGTTTGATCTGGGTAGTAAAAGGAATACCCAAGATAATTTCCTCTGTAATATTTCTGGTAATGACGAAGTCGTTTATGTAGCAGACTCCACTATTGCAAACATGGGCTTTAGACAATTTATAATTAATCTTAAGATTTTCACCTATTGCTGAATAGAGCCTCGAAGTGCTCTTTTCTAGATACTTAGTAGGAATAAGGCCTTCTGCAATGCAGTTTTGGTCTGCTCCTGTGTCAAATAAGGCAATCTTATTGAGAACCAAGTTTTTATTAATGACTAACTTTATCGGGATATGATAAGATAGGGGCTTGAATTTGGTAATTACTCTTAGACATGATCGATCTAAGCTCATGGAATCATCTTCCTCTTCAGAGTTAATCTCTGCTATTCCTCTGGAAGTAGATGGCCTGTTCATCTCTTCATTTGCTTCCCTAACAATTTTATTGGCGAAGGAGTCTAGCTCTATGGTACTGAGGCACTCCTTAATGTCTTTAATCTCTTGCTTAAGACTGGCAACTTCTGTTTGAAGATCTGGGATGGAAGAAATAGAAGGTTTATGAACCTTAAATTTACTAAGGGCTTGTTTCATGTTAAAAGGTTCTACAATAGCTTTACTATCTTTATCATGGATAATAAACTTCTTAAGTTCTAATAGATACTACTTTCTAAGATCTTTGTCATCGATCTTTTCGATCATGTCAAAGAAGAATTCTTGGCTATCTTTTGAAATGACATTAACAGCGCTGGAATCACATGAGTAGAACGCTCCTGAACATATGCATTCACTACCGGAATCTGAACTATAGTCGATGTCTAAGAGATCTTCATCGCTATAATCTTCTGACTCGGATGAGTTACTGGGTTCTCTTAGGATGGCGAAGAGTTTATATTTTAACTCTGGGTTAAGCTCTAGAAGGTTGATTTTATCCTTCCTCTTGTTAGGTACTTTACAAGAACTAGCTAAATGGCCAGCTTTGCCACAGTTCCAGCATTTGGTTTCTTTAGATACTGGGACTGCCTTTCGCCTAGTGGTTCTTCTAGGTTTATAAGGTTTCTTTGTAGGATTTTTGTAAGCCTTTCTGGACGAGGTGTTAGGTTTTTATGCTTTTTGGTAGCGGCCTTAGAAGGGGTAGTTATCTTGGTATATCCAAAATCTTGGTAGAAACTTCCTAACTCTGTGGTAGAAAGTCGTCCCTCCTTCTTCAGCTGGTGCCTAAGTTTTAGGTCGGTGCACAGCTCTAGACCTGTAAGGTTTATTAAGCCAACTATATCACCGTATGTCAGGTTGCAGTAGGGGATTTCTCCATCAAACTTATTCCTGATTGTGGTTCTTACCTTCTCTGCAAAGAGGGGGGTAGGCCACTAATAAACTTTTCTTTCCAATAGTCATGGTTACAATCTTCTCTGATCATAACCTTGTTTAGGAAAATGTCTTTATACCACCTAAAGTCATGGAGCTTTGGGCAGGTTAAATTGCTAAGAATCTCTAAACTCTTTTCTTGAAACACTTTAGGTTCACCTATGAAGTGTTTGGCTATGTTGTAGATGAGGGTTGCCGTAGCATCAGAAACTACCTTCTGTTCTACAGTCCCATCTAATTTTGCTTCCTGATGATAAGAGGATACATTCATAATACCTTGTCTGGTTGCTTCTGTGAGATAGTTGTCCCACCAATTCTTTATCATTCCTGTAAAACCTGCGACTATCATAGAAGCACACTGTTTATCCTCAGTCTTTTTTATCTTGAGAGCAGTAATGGCTATACCCATTTCATGAAGTTTATTATAGATTTGACTTTCGGCTAGGCCATCAATATTCCATTCAACTATATCTGATCATGAATGAGAGGAGTGAGATAAGAACTCATTTTCCTCAAATTGCATATCAGGAATGGAGGCTCTAGGGTAATAATTCTTAGTATTAACATACCTAGATAACTTGTTCAAGTCAGTTCCCTATCCTGTAATGGTTTTAATGGCTAGGGAATCTTGTTGAAGTCTAGCGTTAATCTTGTCTAAGATTTCACTACTCTTTTCTACTGGTGTACCTAAACTTGGATAATTACTAGCTTTAAATTCTAGAATCTTGAATAAGGGGTTAAAAGTTCTGACTTCCTTGATAGGACTAGAGGTTTCCTTGGTTCTAACAATCTGAGTGGATACTACGTGTAGTAGTTGGTTGGTATAATTGTTTTGCTGAATTAGCTTGTTGACATCCTCATTGGTAGGGCTGCTTGTTGGGTTTTCTATGCCTCTCTTAAAAGGGGCAGCTTCAATGACTTCTCCCTCGACGGGAATTCTAATTTTCTCTAATGGAGGAATAATGGTATTAACTGTCTTGGTGTTTGTATACCATTTGTTAACTAAGGTTTTCAGCGAATCAGGTTCGCTGCCTAGTTGTCTCGTGACTTGGAACCACCTAAAAAACTCTATGTTACCGCGTAATCTTTTCATGTCGGCTATCCAAGCTTTCCTGAATGCTAGCCTCTGGTCTTCTGTGTATGTTTCTACATACCAATTTCTATTAATGGTGTTGTCAGGGTGTTCCCAACATTCTCTAAGGTATTTAGATTTAATCTTAAAATTACCTTCTACCTTTATCATTTCTAATGATCCTTGCAAATCACTAGGGGTAGGACTTCCTGGTCGTACGGTGGATTCGTAGTGGACCTTGGGAATATTTCTGGAAAAATCTACACCTTTAATTTTGCGCTCTAATTCTTGGATTAAAGCTTCTTCGTCGTAGTCATCCTCCCGGGTTTTTGAGGAATATGCTCTATCTGTAGAGAATCTTTTTAAAGAATTTTCAGAACTGGACCTAAGAAACTTTAAGTTTATTGATCCATCAGGGTGCTGAATAACATTCTTGATCCTAGAATTCTCTGATTCTACTTTAGGCGGGGTGATAGCGTCAAAGCGCCATTCATCTTTAGTGAGAATCTCGTCCCAGCGAAGCATTCTAGGGACGAAGATGTTGCTGTGCTCTTGGTTAGCTTCCATGAGCATGGTAACACCTTTATTACTCATCAATTTAGCCTTAGGGGCTAACGTAGTTTTCATCAACCTATAGTAAATTCTGTAAATAACAACAATTTCTTTGGTGTTGACTTTATTATTCATGTTTTTTGTTTTTATATTTAAAGTCAAGGTATCCAAGATATTATCATCATGGATATCTACAGAAAAATTTGGATAATAGTTAAAGTAAACTGGTCCTCTTGATAAATTACTCTGTAAGACTCCTGGGAGAGAATCTTCAAAGTTTAACATTCTGGCATCTCGTAAGAGAAGGCAGATGGGCGTATCTAACCCCAAACGGTAAAGGGGTTTGACCGCAACCTGGACAAGACCTATATGCAGGAAGTTAAAATCTTTTTTAGAACTGTTAATGTCTTGTGGGGACAATAGCCTAATAATTTCTTTGGAATTATTTATGGCTATGGTAGACTCACAAGTTTTGATATTATAATTTTTTATAAAATCAAATTTTCCTGTTTCATAAATGGTTTTGAAAGGTTGTTTGGGAATACCCCAATTCTGTAAATCTCTTTCCACCTTTGCTATTTTCATAGTCGAAGTGGAGAGGTTTTCACTGTTTACGATACTGTGATGTTCGGAACTATTCATTTTAAAACTGGCAAGAGTATCGGCTTAGTTGCCAATCTGAATTTCTGGGCTTCTATAAGATGTTCTATCTGTCTTATCATATGATAGCAATGAGTAATTTCTGTAAGAATTACTTGTCTGGCTTGGGTTTGATGTTGGATAGAGACCTCTTCTAGAGGTGCAACATGCTTATAGTAACTTAATCTGAACTTATATTCTTTTAGCTGTTCTACAAGCTTGGTCATATCGGTTTGATAACCAATTTTAATTTGGTTGGCCCATCTAATCCTATCGAAAGAGGGATGTTTTCACATGTTGAAGGGTTATGAGCAACTAGGGGTAAGCTGTTTTAGGGGAAACTGCCGTCTTGTAAGAGCTAGAGTACTAGTGGTCGGTAACTGTCGATTCTATAACACAGTTCTAAGTTTCATCTATATCTTAGCGAATACCTTTAGATCTAGTATATCATTTCTTTAATGTATAGTGGTCAAGTAATTACTTTCTTTCAGCAAGCATCTTAGCGACGAGACCACCTCACCGGGTCCGGCTCACACTTGGAGCTAATCCAACAGATTTACATCGGCTGACCAAAGCCCAAACCGGTCATTAACCGGATACCTCATCTTGTCAGAAAGATTATAATTACTGTAGACTATTAATTAAAGAACATAGACATGGATCTGAAGATAATAACAAGGTATAAGTGAAACATAAACAGTATATAGGAATCAACAGTAATGACCTCTAGACTCTCATGCTCAAGACAACAATATAGGTTTAACTACTCATGATGGACAACATGGCTTTGATACTAGCCCATCCAAACGTGAAACAATAGCCTCTAATACTAATACCATCCTCAGTAATAGCTTTGGTGGTCCTGCCACTGTGAATCCCCTAATTGGGGCTTCGGCTGGTATGTCTTGAACATCTCCATCTAACGATAGCTCGGGCAATGCCTGTCTAGTGGCTAGGGGTCTTCCTCAGCCCTAACGGCTGGCTATGATGGAGGCCATACTCGTGACCTGGATCTGGCCCTTGATGTACCACGTCCTACTAGTATATGCCCTCGCTCTACAGATATGGATGAATGTGTCCTAACCATTGTTCTAGAAACAAGAGAAGAATTGTTTCCTTAATTGACAATATAGCACAATAACAATCAGAAATAAGGGAAAATTTCCTAAAATGCTCGTGTAGCCTCTCAAAGATAAGTATATATGTCTCCTTATCGATCTGCGAGACTCTATCAGACATTACTCCATCACGCAAAGGAATTTGAAGACCTAGGCCCTGATACTAAGATTTTCATGACCTAAATCTAGCACCTAGGTCATGATAGGAAACCCAATGATCCGCTATCCATTAGGCAAACCCTCTCGCTAATTCATTCGAATAATAAAAGTATAAAATACTACTAAAGTTATCTTATTACAAAAGGTGTGGAAACGTAATACAAAGCATAGACAGTCAACATATAAATACCAAAATGAATATTAAGTCATGAAGCGATAATATTTCAATACAACTAGTTGAGATACAACTCGAGAAATAAAGAAACAGACTATAATGATATAATAGAGATGAAGCCGCCTCCACGGTCTAGTGGTGGCTCACCTCATTAATAAGGACTGAGTAGAAGGTGGTGTCACTGCCCTATAGCCGAATCACTCTTGTGTTGATCTTCTCACACTCAGTAACATTGAGTCTAAAAGACATATTAAGATAATAGACTTGCTCTTCTAACATACCCTTAGGCAAGTCCTTAGAAATCACTCTTAGTGCTAAGATGTACAACATATACAGTACAAGTATAGAAATAGTATACGAGTAAAGCAATTGATCTAAGATCATATATCCCCAAATAAAGCATAATAGCACTGGAAACTAATAACTAATCACGTGACATGGAATATCTATTCCCATGTCTTACACCGTCTTTCAGAGTATTAGTCACATGGTTTCTCACATGTCGCGGTCCATGGACTACATGTCTTGCCCATGAAACTATTTACTAGCAACTACACCTGACTATATGACATCAACATGCTAAACAACTTAAGCAAATATCACATAATGGTACAATATAACTTTTGAGAATTGAATGAATCACAAAGCAAGTTAAATAACTAATCATATCAAATCAAGGTACAATACACTCCTGAAAGCCAAAGTAAAGACAAAGCATGATAAACAACTAAGAATATCAATCATAATATTGAATTGGTAAAAAGTATCAATTCATGTGAAAACACACTCTAGGACAATCACGATCAACTCTAGATACTTTAAAACTGTATGATTTAGGTCACGCGTTCCCACTCACATAAACCAGATGGTTTTACTGCATACACGCAACACTTAAATAATGTTTTTGAGAAAAAATCAAGTAAATTAGGGGGTTAAAGTCTTAGGCTTATATCCAGTATGTTGTCCGGCCCCAAAATTTACCCTGGCGCAATAGGCATCCAATGCTAAGGAACCAAATTAGAAGCACCTTATAAAAATAGAAACTACGAACAATGCCCCATACTTGTTCAATTAATCTAGTTATGCAGATCCAAGCTAAGAAAATTAAGAATTAATAAATGATATAAATGATAATAATCTGCAATATCTGCCACATGTGGAAAACACCAGAAGCCAAGTAATGACTTGCACAATACTACCCATAGTATGCCGCCTGTCTATGAAGCTTCTAAGAAAATAAGCTAACTCAAGACATATCTCGAAACTACTAAGAAATAATAAATGTCTCAATGGAAACCCACGAACAAGTGTGTGGGTTCACCAATAATCTGAAGAGCAACAAGTACTCCTAGTCTACCAGATTTGTATGTACCTGCTCTTCTTCATTACGTAACATACCATCAAAAACAATAATGGTATGCATGAGTACTAGTTACTCAGTGAGTGTCTAAGGGGCAATACCGAATATAACAAAATAATACAATTCATATGTATGATAAAAGTAATTTAAGAATAGTCCAAAATTAGTAATACAGTTCAGTGTAAATTAATAAAGAAGAAATATATCTATTTCGATTCATTATACCGTTTATCATATTAAGTCTTTCCTTTCTGAAATCTAGATCATCAACATACCAACTCACGGGAAATCAAAGAATATCACATGCCAACTCATATGCTAACAATCATTAGATGCACTGGGATATCAACCCATGGAGGTCAATAGTCCTTTGGATTGACACGACTAGACTAAGGGAGCCACTTTAGGATCTCATTACAAATAGATGCATCGGGGCTACAAAACCACATAGGTCATTCGTCCTCTGCACTAACGCGACTGCTAATTAGTGACACATTAGTAACCATAACGCCTAATCATTCTCTGTACTGCCATGGCTGCTAAGCGGTGACACATTAGGATCCATAATGGCTAATCGTCCTCTAGACTAGCATGCCCATAAAGGCCCAACCACAATTAATTGAAAGTCATGGCATATTATCCGAATCATCCATTGTGGCTTATTAGTCAAAATCATTTCTCAAATCATCTTCTCATTAATAGAGGTATTTCAAATTCATCGATTCGAAACCATATTTAAATAATTTATTAATTATCAAGTTCAACAAACCCGTTCTTAGGGCAAAGCATATATGAATGACCAAAGCTTTAGGAAACAAGTTCAATCATTCCATAATAGGGGTAAAAACATTTAAAGATTATCACTTTTAGAATTCAATTCGATCATCCCATACAACAGCAATAACATACCCGGTGTAATTCCATAAAGTGGGGTATGGGGAGGGTAAGATGTACGTAGACTTTACCTCAACCATTATGGTGTAGAAAGGCTATTTTTGATAGACCCTCGACTCAAAATTAAAGTAGTAGATGTAGGATTGCAAGAAAAATAAGACAATAAAATATTCATATATAAAGCACCTGAAGCAACACATAGTAATACAAATATAAAGAGTAAGGATCTACACGATACCTAAATAGTGCCACTAAGAAACATGGGAAGAGGAGAAGAAGAGGCTAGCCCCCACTTCTCCCACACAAAGAGACAACAACTCAATACCCACTAACCTTCTACCCTAATTCCCGACCTCCAAATCTTCCTATCGAAGGTCATGTCCTTAGTCAACTGGAGTTGTGCCATGTCTTGTATAATCATCTCCCCCAGTTCTTCTTCGACCTACCTTTACCTCTCCTAACTCCTGCTACTGCTAATCTCTCATATATCTTGACTGGCGTATCCTTACACCTACTCTTCACATGTCAGAACCATATCAGCCTCGCTTCCCTCATCTTATCCTCCACGAAAGAAACTTCAACCTTATCATATATGACTTCATTCCTAATCATATCTCTGCTAGTATAACCACATATCCATCTGAGTATCCTCATCTCTGCTACCTTCATCTTCTAAACATGGACGTTCTTGATTGCCCAACATTCAGCCCTATACAATAATGCTTGTATAACCACCGCTCTATAGAACTTACCTTTCAGCCTTGGCGACACCTTATTATTACAAAGCTCCCCCAAGGTGAGCCTCCATTTCATCCATCGTGCTCCAATATAGTGTGCGACATCATCACCAATATCCCCATCTCCTTCGATTACGGATCCAAGATCTTAAAGTTTTCTCTTTTAGGTATAACTTGTGCCTCGATCTTCACTTCCACGTCTGCCTCATATCATTAACTCCACTTTGTGTCTCGTCAATCAAAACTATGTCGTCTATGAATAACATAAGCCAGCGTACCTTATCTTGAATATATTGTGATATAAATAACCCATAGACCTTCATTATCCTTCCAATATGTCACACATCTTCCCGAAATACCGGTCTCAATCAACGACCCGATGGAATATGGAATTACCAGGCATAATAGTTAACCGTAATAATATTCACATTTCAGATTCGATAACATTATCTATAGAGTGTTCATGATTGTTTGGATAAGGTAGCAATATAGCCAGTACATCTAGCCATTTATCCAAGAGCGGATTGACTATTATAGAGAATAGGTAAAGAAGTTGACCTGAGGAATGTATCAATTAGTCAAGTAGAAGTCCGATTAATGAATTCAGACGATGGTATTTTAAGGATTCAGGACTCAGTAGAGTCATCTCTTATATTGGAAGATAAAAAACGCCAGGATAAAGATCCTATTTTAAGGGAAATTTGGAAGGGCATTTAACAAAAGTGAATCACAACCTTCGAGCTTAATAGGAGTGGGACCCTCAAGTGGAAGGGTCAATTGTGTATCCCCAATGTGGTGGAACAATGAGGCCAGATTACAATAGAGGTCTATTAATCTCACTATCCTATACATCGAGGATCTACTAAGAGTATCATGATGTTAAATGGACGTGTTACCAAAATGATATGAGAAGGAGCCTTACAAAGGTTATAGCAAGTGAAATAAAAGTTAGCAGGTAAAGAATGAGCACCTAAAGCCTAGTAAACTAGCTCAGGACATTTAGAACTGATATAAAAATATGAAATAACAAAAATGGATTTTTACCATGAACTACCTGGACAGCCGAGGACTACATGAGATTGTACGTTAAGAAAATTATTTGCCTTCATGACGTCTTTGGTTCTATAACAATGATGCTCAACTTATAGCTAAGTTTTGAAGATCATTTTGAAAATGTTTTTTGGGCACTCTAGATAGCCCAACCCTCAGACAGATAGGCAAATCGAGCATATGATTCATCAATCACTAAAGCAAATTGAAACGGGCTAAGGGCTGATCCCTGATGCAACCCCATCACGACTATAAAGTGTTCTGAATCACCTCTAACTGTCCTAACCCTGGTCTTGGCACCCTTGTACATGTCTTTAATTGTCCTGATATAAGCCACATATATACCTCTAAATTCCAAACATCTCCAAATAGCCTCCTGAGGAATTTTATCATACGCCTTCTCAAGATCAATGAACAATTTGATCATCCTATTGTAGAAGAAAAATAGTTTGAAGATCATCACTTTCAAAATCAAGTTAAATCATTTCATTAGGGGAACAACCACAAATACGTATATAATATAACATGAAGGTTTGATTCGGGATTGACCCTACACACCAGCGATGAAGCCATGATTTTCGTCAAGGGTGTTCATACTTTTAGGCTAGGGGAGGGTTGAGAAAAAAATAGAAAAAGTAAGCAAATTGTAGGAGTTGAGGCTCGAACCCGCACCTCTAAGGAAAATTTGCACACCGTTATCCACTAGACTATCTTTCTCTTCTTTGTCAAGGATGTTCATGAATTAATATATATCCAAAAATATATATATTTAACCTATATACCCGATAGTGTTTTTCAACAAATGGTATTTATCTGACCACCCTTGGGTGAGTGTAGATCCGCCCCTGGTACATACGCATGGATCCTTGTTCAAAAATCATCTTCAAAATCAAAAAGTATGTTTAAAAGAGACATACCTCAAATCCGGCCAATAACACTCTCTAACAGAATTTCCGAGGTTCAACAACCATTTTACAATTGATTAGGATGATTAAGATTAGAACTTTAATTCAATTTCTCTCTTTCTACAAAACTGGCCTTTTTATGTCCAAAATCATGTTCTTGATATCCCAAAAATCACCCATGAATTTTAACGCTTTTCAATTAATATATGAACCCAAAATAACCCCCATAACTATAAATGAATCGAGTAACTTACCTCACAAAATTTCTCAAAGATTCTTCTCTTCAATCGCTCATAAATCGAATCTCATAATCTATGGATTGAATGATGATTTAGTGTTAATCCCCAACTTTCATTTTTTCAGTGGAACACATGGTCTTAAATTCAATCTTAAACTTGATGATTTTGTGGATCAATCTGTGGAACGCATATCGGTAAAAGGGTCACAACTTTTTGTAAAGAGCTCGGATTGCCCATATTCTTATATGGCTGAAAAGTATTACAAAAGGCTACAACTTTCTTCTTTTAAGTTTTCCCAAATTCATTACCAATAAAAGGTTATACGCGCTGGAAGTGAGGCCTTATAATAACTCAATTAGAAATTTTGAGTTACAAAAATAGCCTTGATGAAATAAGGGTCTTCTTTCTAGTCTTCAAAGCACAACGACTTGACTTTGAAGACTAGCCTCTTTGCACAAATAACCCTTCTTTCATGCTATCTCTCATAGCTTGATATCTTCATATATGGGTCTTCAGTGTCCTTCAAAGGCTCTACATTTATCATAACGAAGTGTGTAGAGCAAGATAAACACTTGAGACTCCTTGAAGCACATCAAATATGGTGAACGTGCTCCATGGACCATCATTGGCTTGAGGTAGAGCTCCTTACTCTCATAATCACCCTCTAACTTCTTAGCATCGTATCATTATTCTACTTCATTTGTATCTTATGAGCCTCAGTGCTTTATATATTTATGTCTACCTTACATACTCAGTATATTCTTTCCGTACTGACGCCCATTTTGCCGGGGGTGCGACATGTTATGCTGCAGGTTTAAATGGCCAGTTTGATGAGCCCTTACAGTAGGTAAGGTTGATATTCATTGGTGGATTGGTAAGACTCCATATCATCCATAGTCCAGCTGAGTCTAGAGATCTTTTGTCATAATCATGTGTAGATCTTATGGGTAGACCCGAGACCTTTTCAAACCCTATTACAGACTTACACTCCTAGGCTTAGAGACTTATGTCATATGTATAGTATATGGTATCGCCTTGTCGGCCTTGATGCTGATGTATCAAGTCACCCGGTAGCCTTATCGCCCCTTATATATATATATATATATATATATATATATATATATATATATATATATATCTTTTGGGTTGTTATATATCGATGATGTTATATACTCTTTATCTCCAGGTTGTCATGTATTACAACCTTGTCAACCTCAGATGTTGTTGTGATGTTAAGGATATGTGATTACAGGATAGTATGCTTAGTCAAGTGAGGCACTGGTTGCCGGTCATGCCTCCCTAGGTTTGAGGCATGGCATGAAAGTAATTTGAAAGGATTAGAATTATAATGCTTATCACGCCCCGTCTCTAGAGGGACAAGACCGACACCCGATGCCTTACTTGACCGAGTGAACCAAACTGTAACTTATATCTTTCAATGCAATCATGCATACATAGGCCCGTAAGGCCAAACTTAAGATAATCTAAAACTGAAACAACTCCAAAATGAATATACACAACTGGGACGATAAGGCCTCTCTGAGTGCTATCATGATATAACGAAAAATGTGTATATATACAAGGGCCGGCAAGGCCTCAAGAGTGACATCTGTACAACAAGAAATATGTCTATAAGCCTCTAAAGATAATACTGTACTGGGGGTGGGACAGGGCCCCGACCTACTAATGCTAGCTATACACAGAACTCTTACTGCGGCAACACCGAATCAAGTGGAGCTTACAACTCTGCTAATGCTCAGAAATCTACTTCTGGAAGATATCTCATTGTTAGTCAGATCCTGCGTGACATGAAACACAGCGTCCTCAGGAAAAGGGACGTCAGTACGAATAATGTACCGATCATGTAAGGCAATTGAAATAACTAAAAGCTGAAACTGAACTAAAAGTTGTAATAATTGAAAGTACTGAGACTCAATGATAAAATATGTAAGTACTTATCTGTTGTTGTCTCATCTCACACTAATGCAATGCAATACATATATAGCTACCCGACCGCTCATATGGCTTAGTATATGTGACTACCTAGCCACGTGGGCTCGGTGCTACCCGACTATGAAAGGATCAGTATGTCTACCTAACCATGGGAGGCTCAATGTGTCTACCCGGCCATGGAAGGCTCGGTGTGTCTACCCGGCCGTGTGTGACTCGGTAATGCAATACATATATATAGCTACCCGACCACATACAAGGCTCGATATTCTATTTCTTTGTGAATCTGTAAGCTTGTGACTGAATTCTTTTCTTTCTCATTGAACAATAATCAATATGGACTGAAAATTACTCTCGGTGAGGGGCAAACACAATACAGCTCTACAAAAAGGAATTAAATGGAATAGATAACTTTCTGATAAAACGCTTCTTTGAAATACTTAAAATCACTAAGGGTTGATATGAAACCTTTAGGAGAGTATTTTACAGAACTTAAACCACTTAAAAAACTCCACACACGAGATGGAACCACACCAAAATCAGCAACCACAAAAAGAACAAGAAACTCACTAGCGCCACGGGATTTCCGACACTTGATTTGTGTTGTTTGTCCTTTGTTTGGGTCTTAGATCATGAGAGAACTTTGGGAGAAGGTTTGTAGGTGTCCATGGTCTGGATAGAGTGAAAAATAATGACTGAAAAATGATATGTTGGCGTCACATATATATCAAGATATTTCCACCGCCTCAAGTGGGTCCCAACTGGGCTGACTGCACAGTATCGCGAAAATGCGAATATCGCTCTACTCCGACGTCGTATTGACAAATGGTTTAATGCGTTGGAAACTAGACTCTTAGACCTTAAATATTATTGGTGGATCACCCCGTAAGTTTCAGTATATTAACAGAAATGCTCTACTACATTTGACACAAATTTCAACGCACTTATGAACGTAACTTGCGATGACCTTTGCCAACTTTCATTTTACAACTTGCTTGAATTTAAGGCTTATCATATGACTATTGTATGATTCAAATACTCATAACAAGACCTTCTTATCATATTAAGCACTCTTATTCTTACCCCGAAAGTACGGGCTGTTACAATCTACTTTCCTTTGGCGAACTTCATCGAAAAGTATTTTCTGTGATTTGTTTAATCCCAATCTCTTAAGAATCTTACTTAACACTTATTTTGAAACCTTTCCTTAACCTTGTAGAGGTATCTTAACCTCTTCGAGTCACGTTCATCTTATATCTTTTATAATTTCAAAGATGATCCCATTCTGAGCTTACGTTAACTAAATCACGATGCAACTTAGCGTGCAAAATTACGGAATGTAACATCCTCCGCCCTTAGAAACATTCATCCTCGAATGTACAAATGAGGAACTGTCTCTTATAGACTTTTCTAAAAAAAATTGGCAGAGTCTGCTTGTAATACTAATTATCCCAAACCTGCGCGCAACCCAGAAAAATATACTATATGCCACACAGGGCCATATCTCAAGATATCACACAATGCTAGTCTCAATGGCAATCAAACATCAACGTAAGTGCAGGGACAATGGAACTCACCTCAACTAACTTTGGATAAGCTATGATGCCTCGCTCTAAACTACGTCTCCTGTTTGAAACAAGAGATGATACTTCTTACTTATTGCCTCATCTGATTCTCAAGTTATATTTTGTTGGTTCTTGTCCCTCCATAGTACTTTCACGGAGGCTACCTCCTTATTCTTCAGCTTGTGGACCGGACGATCTAAAATTTCCATAAAAATCTCTCTATAGAATAGGTCCTCAGTGACCTGAACACCCTATACTAGAACAACCCGAGATGGGTATCCCACACACTTACTCAACATAAAACTATGGAAGACTGGATGCACTGCCTCTAACTCTGAAGATAAATCTAGCTCATAGGATACTTGTCCCATTCTGGGAATGATCTTGTTAGGCCTGATTTATCTTGGGCTTAACTTTCCCCTTCTTGCCAAAATGAATTACACCTTTCATAGGCAAAACTTCCAATAATACCCAATCTCCCACATAAAACTCTAGATTATGTCGACGAACGTTTGTATACGTCTTCTGGCGACTCCGAGCAGTTGCTCTTGATTAAGTTTCAAGTTCTCTACAGCTTGATGGACCAAATCTACTCCCAAAAGCTCTATCTCACCTATCTATGACCACCCGATCAAAGATCTGCACTTGCACCCATACGTAGCCTCGTAAGGAGCCATTTTTATACCAGAATGAGAACTGTTAATATACACAAATTCACTGAGGTGAAAATGGTCATCGTAATTATCAATGAAGGCTAACACACACGCTCTCAATATATCCTCGAGAGTCTAAATAGTGTACTCTGCTTGGCCATCTATCTAGTGATGAAAGGTTGTACCAGGGTTCACTTGTATTACCAAACTTCTTTAGAAGTTTACTCTAAACTAGGGTTGTCCCACTACCCAGCCCACCTCGCCCCGCCCCGCCCCGCCCCACCCCAATCCCCCATAATTTTTTTTTGTCGTTGTCGAGGTTTGAACTCGGGACGGGGCCTGGAATCATCCCGCCCATCCTAATCCCAACCTGACCCCATCCCGCCCCCCTCCCCCTTTGCAAAAATAACCGTTGCAACAATAACCAAATTTTGATTTTGGCCATTGTTCAACGGCTATAACGACCATTTTTGGCCCCCATCCCATAAACCCCCCACCCCCTAATATTTATTTTAACCCCTAAGTTAATATATTTATACTTTAACCCTAATTCTCAACTATAAATACCTCATTTTCCTCTTCATTTTCTCACAAATCTTCCTACAATCTCTCTAATCTCTCAATTTATCTCTCTACAATTCTACATTGCCTACTAAATATTATATATTTTTTGCTCATTTATATCAAAGTTAAAAAATTGGGAGTGAAGTTGGCAACTATCTTGAGGATCATCCATCGAGCAAAGTTTCAATTTTCATCCCCGATTACACGTCGACGTTTGGTACCTTCGTTCCTTCTTTAAATTATTATTGGTACTTTATTTTAATTATCGCACTTAATTTCATTATCTTTAATTACTTATTTGCATAATTAAAATGGAAGGATTAAGAGGTATGTTTAAGGGTAAGGGTGCTTCTTCTAGTAGGGGTAACAAGGGCAGGGGTACTTCTTCTAGTAATCCTATTCCTAGTCCCGATGATTTCATTAATTTCACTCATATAGATGAAACTTCTTTTTTAATGATATACCATTAGATGATGAGGCAGATGAACCAAACTTTAATTTAGATGACAATCTAGATGACACACTCACTAGTGCACCTCAACCTTAAGCTTAGACTGAGTCTCAAACTGAAACGCCTCCTATCCTCCTAGTATGAGTCGAGGCCCCACACAACAAAAATTAAAATCAACTGCATGACATTTTTTTTAGGGACCAAGAGAATCAACTAGCTAGATGTAAAATTTGTAAAAATGTTTATAAATTTAAAACCGGAAAAGGTCAAGGTGGGAAGGGAGGTTTATTCAAACATGTACAAGGCGAGCACACAGCTAGGTGAAATCAATACTAGGCTAAAAAATCAGGTGTGCCAGCTGAGTTGGGACAAGGTTCACATAGTGTCGCCGACCAAGTACAGAGTCAAATTAACCCGACGACGGGGGGAATTTTCGGTCCAAAATATGATAAAAACAAAGATAGAGAAAATATGGCAAAATTAGTTGCGGTGGAGGGTTTGCCTTTTTCATTTCCTTCCTCTCCTGGTTTTATTCATTACATTCGAGAAACATATAATTCTTCTTTTAATGGTTTTCCTAGATCAACTGTTAGAAGTGATGTTTTTAAATTTGCAAGTGAATATCAACAATATTTATGTTATGCATTGTATCATTTTAATGACAAAATGACTATCACTTCTGACATAGGCCGTAGTACTAACAGTAATAATTATTTAACGGTAACATGTCATTGGATAGATCAAAATTGGTCTATGCAAAAACGTATTTTAGCATATAGACATATTGATGATAGACACACTGAAAGTTTTATTGCACAAAATATTAATGAAGTTTGTGATTATTATGGAATAAATGATAAAATTATGACTATTACATTAGATAATTCTACTTCTAATGATTATGCTATAAGACTTTTAAAAGTTCGATTAACTCCATGTTTTCCTGATTATTTTCATATAAGATGTGCTTGCCATATTTATAACTTAGTTGTAAAGGATGGCCTAAAACTTTTTGAAAGCATTCTTGATAAAATACAATTTGCTATAAATTTTATTTCTAAAGGTAATAAAATACAAAGACGCAAAGAGTATAAAAAAATTTGTCATGATTGTGGATTACCTTGTAGAAAATTCCTGAAGAAGTTTCGACTATGTGGAATTCTCTGTATGAGAAACTATTTGTTGCTTACGATTATAGACGACCTATAACTTTATTATTTAACGCCCATAATAAAAATCCAAGAGATATGCTTGTAGATAATGATTGAGATTTTTTTTAGAACTTAATGGATTTCTAGAGAAATGTTTTCAAGCTACTAAAGAATTTTTTGGTATTTATTATCCTACTATTTAAAATATATTAATTTATATAGCTCTAATATTTTTATTACTTAACGAATATATGCAAAAACCAACTTATAAGGCATCTATTGAAAAAAAAATTAAAAATACTTTTTTCCTATTCTCACTATTTATATTATTGGTGCGGTATTAAATTTTACTATTAAAGTAGACGATTGTAAAACACTAATAGAAACGATTTATGATTGTATAGAAGTACTTCCAACACACCCAACTGAAAACCAACTCACAAACCAACTAAAGAAGAAGTTACGTCTAGCATACACACTGAATGCAACACAAGTATATATGTATTACCAACAATAAAGTGCAAATAATCAACCAGCGTATGCACCATCTTCTACTACTTCACTGCAATCTTATAAAAATATGCTATTTATGCTGCTAGTATTCAAGGCCTTAGAAATAAAATGTTTGGTGGTTCAACTTCTTCACAAGTTAGCGAATTTGATGTTTATGTTTTGCAGGGTGTTGTACCGTATGAATTAATTGTTAATGATGAAGGACATGAAGACTTGTTGAAATATTGGAGGCAGAATGAGAATACATTTTCGATACTAGCAAAGATGGCCCGAGATGTGTTGAACATTCAAGCGTCATCAACAATGTCTGAAAGCGTTTTTTCTATTGGAAGATTTCAAATAGGAGAGCGTAGACATTCATTGGTGGGAGATGCATTGGAGATTGCAGTTCTATTCAGAGATTGGATTCAAGCGAAGTGTAGTAGGTGCAGTCAACCGGAGATCAACGAAGAAGAAGACAATAAATACAATGAAATCTTGTCCGAGGGAACAGGAAGCGACATCGAACAATTTGACTTACAAATTCCAATTCCAACAGAAGATCCTCAAGACATTGTGAGGAAATTAGAAAAAGTATGGTTAACTATGTAATTTTTTTAATTGCAATTTTACTATGTGATTTGCAACTTTTGAACAACACCACAAAGTTGCAATTTTGAAATTGTATTACAAAAAATTATATTTTTATTAAATAATATAAGAGGCACAAAAATAGCATTGGATGTTTTTATTACACTATCTTGTTCAATTATTGAAGTGTTTATATATATATATTATTTTTGTAAATTAAGTGGCAAAAAAAACCACAAATCCCGATCCCGACCTGACCCCTCCCCCCAAATCCCAGCCCCTATTTCAGCGGGATGTGGGACGAGACAGGACCTCTTCTTGTCCCGCCTATCCCGACCCACCTGGCCTACCGGAGCCCGCATCCCCCCCCCCCCCCCCCCCCGTCCACCCGCCCCACCCCATTGGATAGCCCTACTCTAAATAGAGCTCTTTTATCTAAAATAATAGATATTAGAATGCCATAAAGTTGCAAGGTCTCCTTAATATATGACTTTGCATAATCCTCGACTGTGTGAATAGCTCCGTCTGGCACAAAATGGGTCAACTTTGTGAGTCTATCGTCCATCACTCATATGGAGTCATACTTCTGTTAAGAGTGAGGGCGACTCCACAATGAAATTCATATCAATCATCTTTTATCTTCAAGTTTATATCTCTATACTTTGTACTAGCCTTCTAAGCCTCTGATGCTATGTCCTTACTTACTTCTTAGTCCCACAGACTATTACTCTCTGGAAGAGGACTCATGTATCTCTATACTATAAAATTGTCACGTTATATCTCACACACGTGCTCCACTGTTGCGAACCCTAAGTCATAGGTCCATAATTCTCGCTAACTTTTCCAACCGATCTTTAGTGTAGAGAATCTCATTTCCTTATTCATTTTGAATATATACATTACGGCTGCATTATCTTTTCTTAGTCTTTACTAATATGGAGTTTCCTATAAATGGCTTCAGGTATAATTCTGGGTTCTGATTTGGTTTGTCCAACCAGTATAGTTAACAATAAGCTGTGGACATACTCCTTTATTAGTTGCATACCCATATTCTGAAAAGATCGACGTTATTAGTCAATTTTATGACCCACACTTTAAACCACTATACTCTAGTTACTTGTAACAAAACATTCCCTCGTTTTTAACTTCTTTCTAAAACTACGCTTGCCGACGTCTCTAAACCATGAGCTGGAAATGATACTACTCACTGTAATCCTATCACTGCTGAAAGTGGAATAACCACATTCATGGTGTTCTTCCTGAATGTCAACCACATCACAACCTTTTCTATTCAATCACTTGTACTTCTTTTGCTTTACTTTCTTTGCATTCTAACACTCGCACTTTACCCCTTTAAGACTTTCATTAATTTCTCTACATACGAGTGAAATAACTTCTCACGCTTTGAAACTTTAGCGTAATACTCACACCTCTAGTTCATATAATCTGGTAAGGATCTTTCATTTACTAGCTATGTACTGAATGGAAATTGAGTTCCTATGACTCAGCTCTATCGCATGATCTGGAATCAGAAAGAAGGGTAACTGACTCCTAAATGCCCTATAGTGTCCCATTTATATAATATGGTGCACAACACATTTATAAACAAGACTCTACTAGATACGACTTATAGTCTCCCTAGGACAGACCTGCTCTGATACCAAGTTTGTCACACCTCAGCTCTGGAGGGACGAGACCGACACCCGGTGCCTTACATGACTGAGTGAACCAAACTGTAACTTATATCTCTCAATGCAATCAAGTATATATAGGACTGTAAGTCCAAACTCAAGATAATCTGACACTAAAACATCTCCAAAATGAATATACATAATTAGGCCGACAAGGCCTCTCTGAGTGCAATCATGATATAACTCAAAAGGTGTATATATACAAAGGCCGGTAAGGCCTAAAGAATGACTGTTGACACCCAATTTTGTCCCATCTTTTCCGATTTATTTGTAATTTTAGATATTTTTGACACCTCAAAAAATATTTTTTAATATATATACATATAGGCATATATATACACATATATTATTATTCTCAATATTATTATTATTATCATTATTATTATTCGTATTTTCTACAACCATTTGCCTTTTTAAATCACGATCATAATTTTACCCTAATAATCTATGCTATTCTATTTTTCGCAAAACGACATCGCATTTTTCGTTTTGAGCATTTTAAACATTTCGCAAATATTATGTTTTATTATTATCACATCGTTATATCTTGTTTTAAATAATTTACATCTCTTCAAAGCATCTCTAATAATAAATCCTTTTATATTTTAACCAACTCCCCATTTTATTCTCCTCACCCAAAACAATATCAACCAAAGGAGGCCCAATACACAACCCTCCTTACCAAGCCTAAATCATCCCAAAACACCTCAACCCGTCGGCCCAACAAATCCAACCGAGCCCAAATGTTTTGGCCCAACCGGCCATTCCCTTTATTCCCTAAAAAGTCCAAAAAAAACCAAGACCCCTAATTCCCCATCGTCCAACAACCAAACCGGCCCAAGTCATCCCAACCGAAACCCCATTGTCGGCCCAAGACCGCGGCCCAATACCCACTCCACATTAACCCATCGCCCATTCCACCCTAAAACCCCAAATCGCCCTAAACCTAACACCAAACCGAAAACCAACCAAAGAAACCTACGGTCCTTAGTCCGAAACCGCCGTCGCCTCCTTTTACTCGCCATACAAACACCCTCACCATACCATTGCCACCATGTCCCCTCGACCGTCGAGCCCACACATCGCACAGTCCCCTTTTTCTATTTTTGCAAAACCCCAGAGCTTTGAATAGCTCATCCGAGTCAAATAGACCTGCAAAGCATGCATGCTACAGTGGACCTCTAGAACACCTTCAAGAACTCGGTGGGTAAGAGAATAAACCCGTACCCCTTTATTATCATCTCGGTTTTCGAAATGAAAAGAAACCGTCACATTTTCAATCTTTGTTTTGAATTCAAAATTCAAACCTTAGCCATTAGGGTCTCGATTGGGGCTATAAATAGAACCCTTTATGGGTTGTTGAAAAAAGAAGAGGAGGAAAAGAGAAAAAAGGATTCGGATTTTCAGAGAACCAAAAATCCCTCATTTTCTAAAGTTGTAGCAAAGAATCGACCTATCTAGTGGTTTCACAAAAGAGTTTTCTTTTTTTTAAAAAAATCCTTCTTGAACAAGTTTCGATTCTGTGAAAATCTTTTCTTTTACTCTCGTTTTTGGCTCGACACTGCCACGAAACACTCAAGCTCGTTTTCTTTTCAAACACATAAACATACTCCTTCGAGCGGACTCGACAATTCGAGACGACGCGTCGGTTCGTTGCCCGGAGAAGGTTAGTGAGTTTCAAATTTCCCTCGTTTACTTTAATTATTGTGTATATTAGTTGTGAAATGTTTATATTAGTTGCTGTTAACTTAATATATCTATTACACATTTGATATGCTTATTATTAATGATTAGGTCCTATTTTTGTATCAAGTACTGTGTGTTTAAACCTGATTAGGTTTAAATATTTAACCATCTAGTTGTGTGTGGCATATTAAAGTACTGTTAACAATTTATCAAGGGTGTTTGAATGCTTATTACTATTTTAATTTACCTCAGGACTAGGCCTGATTCCTAGATGCCATTTTGAGTTCATAATATGCTCATAATTAATCCCTGGTTGGTGGGAATCATGTTTGGTCCTTGATATGCCTCTCTGCTGTTTAAAAGATCATGTTAAGATATGCAGTGATTTGAACTCAAACTGTATGGATGGTGTTATCTGTATAAGTAGATTGTGTGAAGTCAGGTTTGTTTTGAAATGGTTCTTGAAAGAAACATTTCCCCTCTCATATAAGTGACATGTTCTAGATATTTTTTGCTTTGGATATAATAGTATGTTGAGCTGAGGTTCATTTGGTAACCATGTTGAGTCATGCCATGCCTAACTTGAAGTATCATCATGTCTCATACAACCTAAGCTATGATTGTGTATGTCTTTGTGCCTGTGGCCTTGCATACTTAAGTTGTTAATTTTCTAATGACTACGAAAATCTCTTCTGTTTGCCTTCCATGTTTATCCTAAGTTGGTTATACATATATCTTTGCTTATCTTAGTGTAAGTTTGTTTTGTGCTAGTATGAAAATCCTTTTGGAGACATGTGGTTAGTGTATGTTGCTTACTTGAAAAGACATGCATGTTTGGCCTAGCTTGGCAGTTATGTACCTATAAAATTTCATCTTTGGATTAGCCAATGTTGTGGTTATGCCTATGAGTCTGTTTAAGTGCCTATCTCGCTTATTTAAGGGTTATCATGCATAAATGCATAACATAAATATAACTATGAATGTTTAATATAGTTCAGGTAGTTTTACATCTCTGAAATATTATTGCTGACTGGTCATCTGTTCATTCTTATGCTTACTTATTAATCCAAACTTATAATATGCTTATCCTATCATGTCCAAGTGTTAATGTGTTACCATGCCAGTATATGATGACTTTTCAATCATTTTTATATCCTGTCTTGTTCATTAAGTGGTGGACATTTGTGTTGGCATCTGTTTGAAAATTGATTATTGTTATGTTGGGCTAGAATTCCCTGTTTGTACCTAGTTTGAAATATGATTGTATATAGGGTATGATTAGATGTAGAATCTATCTGAGAATGAATAGAAATGTTGTATTAGTTTTTTTCTTATATATATATATGAATAAATTTCATACACTCTGTGACAAGCTGCACATCTACATGTCTAAGTTACCTACTAGAAATGTCAGGGTTAGATTTGTAGTCCACTTTGATTCTCTCTGTCATAATTAACAGACATTTTGTCTATATGAGTGTGATTTGCAGAAGGCTGAATTCTCTGCTTTGCCTTGTAGTTTGAAATTGTCACTTTGTACATTTTGGTGAAGCATGGAAATGATACACCTAAGGATATATATGAGGTATATAACTCTGATATATGCCTCGTATACATCAGAATTGTATATTGGTGCATATTCCTATGTATATCACATATCTTCGAGACATTTTGTATACCGCTATGTCAATCAGATCTAAATGCACCGTATTGGGGGCTTGTCTTCCCTTCTTTCCTCTAAAATCTGAATTGTTGGGCCTGCCATTTCGTATACCTGTATCATGCGGGCTAGTTAAGCCCAGATCTGAATTAAGTCATCTAAGTTATTATCTTTTGGGTTTACTATTTTGTCTAGCCTTAATCAATCAAATATGTATAAAATAAATGTTAAATTTCATATTTGATTATAGTTAATATAATTGGATGCTTTGATAACTGGTCTATGTGTTTTCTCCCTTCCTTATGTATGTCTCGTGGGCCTACGGGCCCATACCTTATTGATTTACGGCAGTAATGAGTTAGTGTGTCCGAAGGCCCAATAACATATTACTTTTTCATGAGTAATTTATTTACACGTATGTATATGTCCATGTTCCGCTACTAATCCTTTTCTTTTCTTTTCTTCACTTACATGAAATGCATCAGGAGCTACAAAGAGTCTCGTTATGAGACTCATCATGAGACTCATCATGATCATTGCCGAACGAAGACCCGCATTCACACTCCTTGCATTCTCCAAACTCGGGATTTCAAAACAAATAGGACGAGATGACATCATCATCCGCTTTAGTTCCCTTTCATTGTTATTCTTTAAATTTCGTTATTTCTATTTTGGGGTTGTAATAATTATTTAATGTTTGTGTATTTGTTAGGACATTTAGAATAACTAGGCTAGGAATAGATAAGTAGTAAAGTAGATTTAAATTTAGAAACCGTCGCTAGTTATGTATTTTAGGCTCGGTTAGTTTTAAAATTGGAAATCCGCCGCTAGTTTATTTGTTTTAGGGGTGTCATGCATGTTCAAACGTTCAAAACAATTGATCATCTGCTACTTTGCATTTTTCACTTACCTATAAAGCTTTGTCCTATCCAATGTAATGATATAAAATGACTTCCTAAAAAATCATTTCTTTATATTACAAATAATTTACTTTTCCCCTTTACTATCAATTGCGAAATAAGCACTTTATCAATTTTCATACAAATGCACTTTTATCCAAAATCAACTTTATATGTATTTTATAAATCATACTTTACAATGTCATGCATGCTTTTCCGGATTTCCTACCGGGAATTATTTTCACAACTATTTTGCAAAACTCCTCAAGAAGGAAAATTATTACTTTATAAAAAAAATGCATTCTATTTAAATATTATTTTTGTAGACATGCATTTCCTTAGCATAATAATTAACCTGAGTTTTACCGGATAATCGCAAGTTAGCGGATCCTAAAGGATGCCTAATCCCTTCCCTTTAGGATAATAAAGAACCCTTACCTAGAATCTCATTAGTTTCGCAGACCACAAAAAATGGAGTTACATTGCAGCATTTAATTAATATTTAGGTGTCCTAATTCACCGTAAAATAATTAGGTGACGACTCCTTAATCCAATTCAGGAATCACCTATATGTTGTACTTCGCTTTGACCGAGTTAAAACGGGGCGCGACAATGACATATGTACAACAACAAACAGGTCTACAAGTCTCTAAAGATGATATTGTATTGAGGGTAGGATAGGGCCCCAGCCTACTCGTGATATATGTACACAAAACTCTAACTACGGAAACTCTGAATCAAGTGGAGCTTACTAACTCTGATCTACTCCTGGAAGCTGTCTCACTGTTTATAAGATCATGCGTAGCATGAAACACAACATCCTCAGAGAAAGGGACGTCAATACAAAATAATGTACCGAGCATGTAAGACAAATGAAATAACTGAAAGCTGAAACTGAACTGAAAGCGGTAATAACTGTAAGTACTGAGAGTCAATGATAAACTGTGAAAGTACTTATCTGTTGTTGTCTCATCTTACACTGACGCAATGCAATACATAAATAGCTACCCGACTACTTATAGGGCTCGGTATGTGTGATTACCTAGCCACGTGGGCTCAGTGCTACTGGCCATGGAAGGCTCGGTATGTCTACCCAACCATTGGAGGCTTGGTGTGTATACCCGACCATGGGAAGCTCGGTGTGTCTACCCGGCTGTGTGTGGCTCGGTAATGCAATACATATATATAGCTACCCGACCATATATAGGACTCGGGGTTCTGTTGCTCTGTGAATCTGTAAGCTTGTGACTGAACTATTTTCTTTCTCATTGAATAGGAATCAATATGGACTGAAAATTACTCTCGATGAGGGACAAACATAATACTGCTCTACAAAAGGGAATTGAATGAAATAGACAACTTTTTGATAAAACGCTTCTTTGAACGTTTCTTTCTGAAAACTCATTTTGGAACTAAAGTCACGTCAAAAGAAAGGAATAGCCTTAACATACCTTATAGCAATACTTTCAATAACCACGCTGAAGTCAACTCATCGCACCTTAATCTACAACAATGATAATGACATTATTGTTAAGCTACAAAAAATTCAACTAACGTACAATGAACGACAAGTTCATTCTATATTAAAAGAGACATCATCTCCCCTGATTTTGTTACATTTCCCACGCCCTATATTGAAACAACAATCCAAACAACAACCGGTATCTATATGGAATACAACCAACACAACCTCGAGCGGCAAGCTCGATTCATGTCTAATAAAACTATATTTCGAACCCTTCCCTCTTATTTATTTTTAGGAAAATGTTGATAATTACAATACAATATACTCAGGTTATTCCATCATTTTCCAGCCATAAAACACTGCAAGAACACCTCCCAAACAGTCCAAAAATCAACAACATTACTAACAAGTCTTTCGGTAGATATCTCACAAGTTCTAGGTTCAACGACTTAGCCACAACTTGGATAAGCTTAAATACATGTAGATTAAGAGAATCCTTACCTTAAAACATCAAGAACAACTCCAATTTGAGATTACTTCACCATCAAGTATCCTTCCAACACAGCCATAAGAACAAGGAAGAGAAACTAGTAGGAACTTCAGGTTTCTCAGCACTAGAATCACTTTGAAATACTTAAAATCACTTAGGGTTGATATGAAACCCTTAGGAGAGTATTTTACAGAACTTAAACCACTTAACCCCCCCCCCCGCCCCACGAGATGGAACCACACCAAATGCGGGTATTTTATTTTAAATCAGGCGCCCACCTCCTAATGCGAGTATTTTAATTTAAGTCAGGCGCCCACCTCCTAATGCGGCTATTTTATTTTAAATCAGGCGCCCACCTTCTAATGCGGGTATTTTAATTTAAATCAGGCGCCCACCTCCTAATGCGGGTATTTTAATTCAAATCAGGCGCCCACCTTCTAATGCGGGTATTTTAATTCAAATCAGGTGCCCACCTTCTAATGCGGGTATTTTAATTTAAATCAGGCGCCCACCTCCTAATGCGGGTATTTTATTATAAATCAGGCGCCCACCTTCTAATGCGGGTATTTTATTTTAAATCAGGCGCCTACCTCCTAATGCGGGTATTTTATTTTAAATCAGGCACCCACCTTCTAATACGAGTATTTTATTTTAAATCAGGCACCCACCTTCTAATGCAGGTATTTTAATTTAAATCAGGCACCCACCTCCTAATGCGGAAATTTTATTTTAAATCATGCGCCCACCTTCTAATGCGGGTATTTTATTTTAAATCTGGCGCCCACCTCCTAATCCGGGTATTTTATTTTAAATCAGGCGTCCACCTTCTAATGCGGGTATTTTATTTTAAGTCAGGTGCCCACCACCTAATGTGGGTGTTTTATTTTAAATCAGGCGCCCACAGGCGGACTGTCCTCGCACTTAAATAGGTGGTCTCCTACGAGGTATCCAGCTATACCCCACCTTATAAGTGTTAGGAACCATTAAAAGTTTTTCCAAACCTAACCTCAACCGGTGAGGATCATTAAAGGTTTTGGAAACTTAACCTTTACCCACACTGCAGATAACACTTAACGTCTTTTGAGGGAACGACTTTGGATTTGGTGTTTCTTAAAGGAAATCACTATCTGAAGTGCTCATGCTTCCACCGAAGCGTTCAACTGAACCTTTACAACTTAGTTTTCCCATTGAACCTAATCCCTGGGATCTCCAGTCAGGAAGGTTAGGTTACCACCGTATTGGTCCTTATACATTGGGTTTTAAGCCCATTCCCCTAGACATGCAGAACATCTAATCTTTGGGTAAGCCCTTTGTTAGTAGGTCCGCTATGTTATCATTTGATTTGATGTAATCAATGGATATGATACCCGTGGTGATCAGCTGCCTAACGGTCTTATGTCTCCGTCGAATATGACGAGACTTGCCATTGTACATAGAACTCCGTGCCCTTCCTAGAGCTGACTGACTGTCGCAGTGGATGATTACAGAAGGTACGGGTTTGTCCCAACAAAGGACATCCTCTAAGAAGTCGTGAAGCCACTCAACTTCTTCTACTACTTTGTCTAAAGCGATAAACTCTGATTCCATTGTGAATCGGGCGATGCAAGTTTGCTTAGAGGATTTCCAAGACACAGCCCCACCACCAATTGTAAATACATACCCACTGGTGGACTTGGTGTTCTCTATATCAGATATCCAGTTTGCATCACTGTACCCCTCTAGTATAGTTGGATATCTCGAATAATGCAACTCGTAAGTTAAGGTGTATTTTAGGTATCGTAGTACCCAATTCAACGCCTTCCAATGGTCATTACTCAAATTACGGGTAAACCTAGCCAACTTGTTGACTGCATAAGCAATATCAGGTTGGGTGTAGTTTGTTATGAACATCAAACTACCAATCACCTGTGCATATTTCTCATGGCATACAGGTGCACCACGATTTTTATCAAGCTTTTGATTTCTATCCATTGGTGACTTCATAGGCGAACTGTCAAACATCTAGAATTTTCTCAACACATCCTCGATGTAGTGAGACTGAGATAAGACCAGTCCGTCAGACGTCTTAGAGATCTTTATCCCTAAGATGACATCTGTGATACCCTTCATGTCGAAGTATTGTTTCAACATGTTCTTAGTCTCTAGAATCAAGCTAGGACTGCTCCATGTGATCAACATGTCATTTACGTACATGCATATCATGACGAACGAGTCAAAGTTACCTTTCATGTAGACACATTTGTCACACTCATTAATGGCGAAACCCTTCGATAGTAGAGTACTATCAATTTTTTCGTGCCATTGCTTCGAGGCTTGTTTCAGCCCGTACAGAAATTTGACAAGCCGACAGACTTTCTTCTCTTGCCCTGGAACCACATACCTCTTGGGTTATTCCATATAAATTTCCTCTTCCAAATCACCATTTAGGAAGGCTGTCTTGACATCCATTTAATGTATCTCAAGGTCACGCAACGTAGCGATCGCAATGAATACTCGTATGGACGTCATACTAGACACCGAGGAGTACGTGTCAAAATAGTCAAGGCCTTCTTTCTGCCGATAGCCCTTGACTACCAACCTGGCCTTGTACTTATCTATAGACCCATCTGCTTTATACTTCCGCTTGAGTTTCAATTTACAACCCAACGGTTTATTTCCTGGAGGAAGATCAACCAACTCCCAAGTATGGTTATGCAGAATGGAGTCTATTTCACTCTCAATAGCTTCTTTCCAGAGAGGTGCCTCTGGAGTTGACAATGCCTCAGCAATTGTCCTTGGTTCATCATCAACCATATAAGCTACAAAGTCAGGACTGAAGGATTTATCCTTTCTGGACCTTTTACTTCGCCTTAGTTCCATCTCTGGAGTCTCCAAGTTTTGAGAATCTGAAACACTAGATTCTGGATATTCAGCTACTTCGAAGTCCACTAGATCTGAACCGTCTAGATCTAGGCAGTCAACGATTCTCGGTTCCTGAGAGCTTTGTTCATAACTTCGTTTGTGAGAGGTTATGTCTTTTTCCTTTCTAGGAAAGGTATCTTCAAAGAATTGCGCATTCCTTAATTCCATGATTGTACCCCCGTGGATATCTAGAATATCTGACTTATGCAATAAGAAGCGATAAGAACTACTGTTATTTGCATATCCGATGAAAATACAATCTACAGTCTTAGGCCCAATCTTGACCTGTTTTGGCTTGGGTACTTCGACCTTTGCCAAACAACCTCACACCTTTAAATATTTATAGGTGGATTTATTTCCCTTTCATGATTTATATGGAGTTTTGTCCTTACCCTTATGTAGGACTCTGTTAAGAATCGTATTAGCGATAAGGACGGCTTCTCCCCATATGTTTTGGGGAAGACCGGATTTGATGAGCAAGGTATTCATCATTTCCTTCAATGTGCGGTTCTTACGTTCCGCCATACCGTTCGACTGAGGTGAGTATGGAGCCATCGTTTGATGAACAATGCCTGATTGGGCACAATATTCCTCAAATGGCGCTACGTATTCGCCCCCTCTATCGCTACGAATGGATTTAATCCGCATGCTTAGTTGGTTCTCAACTTTTTCTTTGTAATGTCGGAACGCTTCAAAGGCTTCATCTTTACTTTTCAACAAGTAAAGGTAACAATACCTTGTGCTATCATCAATGAATGTCACAAAGTACTTGTTCCCACATCTAGTTTGTGCAAACTTCAAATCACATATATCCGTGTGAATAAGTTCTAGAGGAGTTGTAATCCTTTCGATGGATCGAAAATGAATCTTTGTGAGTTTTGCCTCTATGCAAACCTCACACTTATGTTGAGGGTTTACGTCGATAGAAGACAACAACTCCAACTTTCCAACCTTTGGATGAACTTGTAGTTAACATGTCCTAATCTATGATGCCATAAATTAGAGGACTCAAGCAAGTAAGAACAAGCTTCAATATTATTGCTTGCACGTAATACAGACATGGTGTTAAATTTGAAGAGGCCTTCACAGACGAAGCCCCTTCCCACAAACGTTCCATTCTTGGTGATTACAAATTTATTGGACTCAAACACTAGCCTAAAACCAGCATTAACCAATAAATGACTTGAAATTAAATTTCTCCTAATCTCAGGAACATGTATCACCTCCTTCAGAGTGATCTCCTTTCCAGAAGTCATCTTTAGGACTACCTTTCCTACCCCCCAACACGTCAGAGAAAGCGTTGTTACCCATGAACAACTTCTTGTTAGTAACTGGTGTATAAGTGGAGAAGGCATCTCTATTGGAACAGATGTGTCTTGTAGCACTTGTGTCCATCCACCATTGCATGGGATTCTCAACAAGGTTTGCTTCAAGCACCACCGTTGAGAACTCCTTAATCATGTCGTCCAGAAGCCTGTCTTTGACGACGTTAACCTATGCCTTGCCCTTAGCCTTGGCCTTCTCTTGTTTCTCAGTCTTGAGCCTGCGGTAGTCCTTGATCATATGACCAGATTTCCCATAGTGGTGACAGTTTCCTTTGAACTTCTCCGCTGCTTGAGTCTTGCCGTCTTTCTGAAACTTGCGCTTTTTTCTTGGGTTCCCTTTGGCCTCAATCAGATTTGCCTTTGCCTCAGCGGGTTGTTTACCCCTAGGCAAGGCCTTCTTATTATCTTCCTGAATCTGGAGTTTGATAATAAGTTCTTCAAAGGTCATTTCCTTTGTTTTGAGTTTCAAGTAACTCATAAACTCATTCCACGAGGGAGGTAACTTTTTAATCAGTGATGCAATCAAAAACTGCTCATTTGGTTTCATACCTTCCAAATCCAGGTGATATAGAATCATTTGAAATTCCTGGACTTGGGACATCACTGTTTTACTATCCACCATTCGAAATTTCAGAAATTTCCCAACGATGAATTTCTTAGTACTTGCATCTTGTGCGTTGTACTTCTTTTGCAGCTTCTCCCATAACTCTTTGGCAGTGCCTACGGTGCAATACACCGTATAGAGAGGGTTTGACAAGCAGTTCAAAATATAGTTCTTACACATGAAATCATTATGACTCCATGCATCAAGAACCATCTTCATGCCATTAATGACATGGATACCTTGGCCCCCTTCAGCCGTTTCAGTAGGCGAAAGGTCCATTTCATCTTCAGCTTGTGGAGGATCTTCTGTCAGGAAACGAGCCATTCCCATAACAGTCAGATAAAATAGCATCTTCTGTTGTCATCTCTTGAAGTTAGAGCCCATGAACTTTTCTGGGCGTTCATGATGGAATCCAACAAGTGGAGGAACTGGAGCATTCCCTTGAGCAGCAGAAAAGGCGTTGTTTGAGCCTTGAGCAACCGAAAAGGCGTTGTTTGAGCCTTGAGCAACCGAAAAGGCATTGGGTGTGCCTTGAGCAGTGGGGAAGGCAAAGGTGTTGCCTTGAGTAGCAGCATCAGCAGAATCAGAAGCGAGTTGTTCTCTTCCAGTTATCTTTCTAAGCACTTACAACAAATCTTGTCTTAAAATTGTGGGATACAACAATTGCAGGGAACGGGAAGTAAGTAAATCTTACAATTCCTAGAAAGGATAAACTAAATATTACAACAAAAACTGGAAATCAAGAATGAAACAAACTCCTTGTGTGATTTGCTGAGTCGAGTGATGGCACTATGTCTTTAAGACAAGATTGCCCTGTATATCTCCTTTTACGTTGTCGGACAATAGTCTCCCAAGATACAACAACTTAACAATTGAGCAAATGAAACTCAAGTGTTACTCTTGAAGAACTTTGAGTATAGTAAACTTGCTAGAGAGGAAGAAGATGAATTCAAAAATTATGTAGTCTTTTCTAAGTGTTGTGAACAATTGAGCCAAATACCTTAATTTATAGTGTAATGAGATGACCCTTCAACTAGCCAACTAACGACCCTCAATAGTCATGTAATGGCACTTAATGGAGGGGTTACATTCAGCCAAATAATGGCTTAATTCATGTGCCAAGTAATGAAGATTCAATGCTCCAAAACTAGCCCAAAGGTCAGAACTTTCAAACTTTTCGTCATAGCATTCCGCCTCCGAAGCGCCGCGGCTCTGCGAATTAGCACCGCAGCGCCACGGCTACAGTGGCTGAAGACCCAATTAGCGCCGCGGCGCTCCCTGGGAGGTGCCGCAGCGCTCCGACGCCTCGACTCCGACGGGGCTGCGCCGCTGCCCTTCGCGGCTCCGCGGCGACTTCCGACTCATATCATCTTACACTTCTTCCTTCATTTACCAACGTGGAATACTTTGTCATTTGATCAATAACCGTCCATCATTCTATGTCTCAAACGTATTACATACATACCAATATCTCTTTCACTAATGAAATTTGCGATACTTGGCACTACATGTGCACGTGTGTGAAAACGACGTTTCCGACGTGCGGGGCCCTAATTGTTTGAGTCATAAATAATGGGATATACTTAATTCCACATTAGTAAATTTCCAACAACAATTCTCACTCGAAACATAGCTTATTAGCGAAAACCCGATTTTCAAACTTTGAAATTTCAAGCTTCAACGATGGATGCCTATGGAGTTTCTACTTCCCATTCACGTTCTCAGCCTTAAAATCAATGGATAACCACATTTTTCGGTAGTAGCACATATTTGTGGTAGTAGCACCTCGAGTTCTTCCATCAAAATGTAGCAATAATGTCTAGACCTGGTCAAACTTTTTAGAGAAAGTGCAACCTAAAAATTAAACATAAGAGAACATGGAGATGGAAGATAGATAAGAACATTAAAGAGAAAAGAAGATAAAAATAGGAAATATATCTGAAATTAGAGAGGAAAGAAGATGGAGATGGTCAGAGAATAGAGAGGCGCGTGTAGAGAGACACAATGTATTTGGGGGGTGTAGTGAAGAGAGAGGAAGAGAAAAATCAGTAGGTTAATAAGTGAAAAGTTTCTTTTTAAATATGTACAAACTGGGTTAAATTTGAAAACTAAAATACGTGGGCTCAATTTGGCAATGTACTTGGATCAATTGTACTTTCGCGTAATTATTCCTTAAAACAACTGTTACTAAAAATTTAAAATAAGGGAAGAAAGCGCAATAAAAAAAAATATAAAAAGCACATGCTACATCAACAATGTTATGTCTCCACATTTGCTTCGCCAAACCAGACCGGCGACCAACAGAATATAGAGTAGCACAAGAATCCCCAAAACGAAACAGAATTGCAAAGTCATCAATATAGATACAGCAAACTTCATACTGAAAAATGAAAACTAAATTCAAACTCTTATTGGAATAGGTAGTGTTGCAACTCAAAGCATGTAGTCTCAGTTGTGCACAGAGGATTCTTGTGTTCTGCTCATCACAAACAAACAAAAAAATTGAGAAAAATACTAAAACAAGAATAGTTCCTTCCTTTGCTAGGAATAAACCATTCTCAAGACCGTCAAAGTTAAAAGACACTAAAAATGTTGTTTTGTTTTGTTAAAAAAAACTAAGAATGCTTTTATCTTCTTCCAGCCAGTCAAGCCCATATTACAGCCATAGAAATCATACCAGTTTATCATTTACAGAACAGCCATAAAGCATGTATTCTGATAGAATTGATACATTAAAGAACAAAATATTATTCTATTTATGTGCTCAAGGACACGAAACTATGTTTTCACTTCAAGATTTTGGATTCAATTTCCTCCAAGCTCAAGCCTTTAGTCTCTGGAACAGAGGTGACCACAAACAGAAGTGACAACAAAGCAATCACTCCAAATAGAAGGAAAAGATTTTCTGCTCCAAGCAACTCCTGCAAAGTGGAAACCATGACCATCAGACACAGTTACAGTGGAATTGACATTTGCAGGAGAACAAATTCTTACCTTCAGAGGTGAAAAAGCAAAGGTTACTATCGCATTAGAACCAAAATTCGTGAGAACAGCTAGACTTATCCCCTTCCCTCTGGTGCGGAGTGGGAATATCTCTGACACCATAAGCCAGCTAATAGGCCCAAAAGATATCTTCAATGCCATGGAACAAACATATTTCAGTGAGGTCATTCATCACAACGACACACTCACTAGATTCAAGGTGATATAATGCTTGGTTACAAATATAAAATAATTATTTTAGTGATACCTTTCCTCACTGGTACCTATAATCATCATAGCTTAAAACGCTAACTAAATCTTATATGGTTATTTAAAGAAAAAAAATTATACAGTTATCTGTTGCATATATATAGAGAAGAGAATAAAGTCCCCCGTAGTTCATGCAACATAAACGAACCAAAAAGCTGCAACTTAACTGAAGCTCCACAATCACTCACTTCAAAGACAGACGCAAATATAACTGTTTCAGTGCAGAATGTCGTTCTTAAATAATGTCCCTTTCAATCTCTAATGATCAAAATCTTCAGCAATAAAAGCATTAATTAACATGTCACTCTGATTATTTCAAATGTCGTGCTCTGATTTTGAAGTGTCTTTTCAAAATAAAGACATCCATTTAACATAGCACTTGACTGTCAATAAATACATATTAGGTAATACATCTTCTAGGATTGCAACTGGAATATGAGAACTTAATACATAATTCTCTTACTAATACCTAAAGGAATCTGTATTCAAAAATAAAAGTTTGTTACCGAATATATTAGGATGAAATGTGCCACAATATAACGGATTGGATGCAGAGGATCCGTATGCCAGACCCCAGTTAGGATTGAGGTTTAGTTCAGGTAGAAGAATTAATTCATTTTGAGATAAGGCAAAGTGATGTAATCGAAATAGCTTTTCTCAGTTGTAAGATATTATTAACTTGCAAAATACAGTAGATTGAATATGTCAGCCTACTAATAAATTAGTAAAAGCCATTAAGTAAATTTTTCTTTCATAATTGAAAAATCGCCGAAGGCCAGTGGTGTACAATTCGAAACTCGGTGGATAATGGCCCGCCCCTTTACCCTTCTCCACTTAAATACCAGGTTTTGTCTGCGGCAGGGTTCGAACCCGTGACGTGTGTCTAACCCACACATCACAAGTTGCGCTCTTACGACTACACCAAAATCCTTAGGGGCTACTTCGATTAGGTAAATTCCTGACAAAATTATGGATTTGGGGTATAAAAAATTAAGTATTCCATATTAAAGAGCAGAGAGGAGAAACAAGTTTACTGAAATAGCAAGAAAGCTGATCAGTAGATCATGGTCAACAAGTTAATAATGAATATTCCGAAGAAACACATACAGCTTTTAGAGTTGATTACGCAAGCATGAGTATATGAAAACATCACCTGGTAGCATCCCACGTAGAGAAGCAGAGCACCAACAGCAACTAAAGGGAAACTCCCGAGAAATTTATAATAAGCTGAAAGAAGAAACAGTGATAGGGCCTGTAGAAATAGCAACGCTTTCTCTCAGAAATCATACCAACAAGTAGAAAAATGATAAGTATCTAAAGTGCAATCCTATGATTAGATGCGTACAATTCCACTGACTCCTCCAATCAACAATGGCCTTCTCCCTAGATCATCGGCTTTTAGGACAGCGACTGCTGTCATCAGTGACTGCAGGAGAATAAGTAAACTCGATGCAAACAAAGAGCCAGAGTATCAGAGATAAATCAACACTCCAGTCTAACAAACTATCAATCCTTCTGATAAAAGACTCAAGTTAATATTCTTGAATGAGAGATAAAAGACTTCTCTTGGCTCCAGTTACTTCACTTACCTTAAATATACCAATAATGACTGAAACTCGAGCAGCATCTGCAGCCGCAGAAAATCCAGCACTCTAGGAACAAATTGCTTTAAAATTACCTTATGCAAGATCAAATTATAACAATGAGAAAATTTAAAGAGTGTAACCAGAAGGATACCTGAAGAATTGAACCAGCATAATACAGAACGCTTGGCTGCCCAGTTATCTGTCAAAACTACCACATAAGCTTGAAAGCAAGAAACTATTTTGACGTGCTCTTAATGAAAACTGCAAAGAGTCACAAAACAAAAGCAGTAGCTCAATGCCTCAATCTCAAACTATATTACCTGTTGAAAAAGGACCAAACCTCCGCCAATTGTAAATGCTTTCAAACTTGGCCCTTGCAATACCTCCATAAAATTTCCTTCAGCTTCTTCATCTGTGTAGGCAGTTTTCAATGAGATAATAGTATCTTCTATTTGTTTTTCAGATACTTTGTCACCAGCAGGGCGGCCTCTCAGTTTGCTCAATGCTCCCATAGACTTCTCTTTGAATTCCTGCAATGGTCCTTTACCTTGAATTGCCCTCAGAAGTAACCATCTGGGAGAGGGTGGGAGAGTCCACATGCCAAACCCCATCAATAAAGCAATTGGCGCACTAAATCCAAACATGTAACGCCACCCTCCAATGACATTAATTTCATAGCTACCTACAAAATAACCCAGCTGGAAAATACATCATTCAATGTGATCCATTTCTCTTGCCAAACTAAGATGATATGAGAATTTAAGAGATATAATAGATACATACCAAAATACCCAGTACTATTGCGAGCTCCTTTAAAGAGATTAATGTTCCTCTGATTTGGGATGGACAAGTCTCTGCTATATATAGAGGTGCTCCATGCATTGCCTATTGAAATGAAGAATCTCAGGTATTTTCATCCAATAGATTAAGCTGTGAAAGAGATATGGCCAGTAGAGCAAGCACAAAAGGTATAAGTAAAAAGTAAACTATGTGACCTACCAAACCAATTCCTAGTCCATAAACAAGCCGGCCCAACAAGAGTACCCCTAGTCCTGGAGCATAGGCAGTTAGTGAACCGCCAGCCACATATAAAATGGATGCTATGATCAGTTCCCTCCTCCTTCCTTTACAAGTTAACCCAAAAAAAAGAATAGATAATATTATTTTCTGAATAAGTTTGAGACTTAGCAAAACTCAAAGTAATTCAAGTCCACCTAGGAAATCAGCAAATGGGTAGGCGAGTATGGAGCCAATAAGAGCTCCATAAAGGGAACCACTGACCTATATCCAAGGGAAAAAGAAGAATAGATATTCAAAAATTTGCTATGTCAGAGCAATAATAACTCATGGAATATGCAACATAGAAAGCATACCACAAGACCAAGCTGAACAGCAGAGAGGTTGTACCAAGTCGTTCCACTAAGCTCAGGTGACTGATACATCAGTTTAAGAAAAAAACCATAATTGACAGTACATGAATAATAAAGCAGCTAGGATGCAGCAATGAAACTGACAATTACCTGCAATGCGATGGTAGCACCTGAGGTCGCACCAATATCATAGCCAAATAATAAACCGCCTAGGGCTGGGAAGAGAAATCTGTATTTGACACAATGAGTTATTATTTTTGCATGGAGAAAACCATACAATCTGAAAATGAAAACCATGATATATTTTATTGGGCAAAAGAGTCAACATACTTATTTGAACCTCCTAGATCATATGACCATTTTTATTAACTTATTCGCTGAATAGTTCACCCAGATCACAAAGAGCATCACGACAAAAGAATTTAGATGGAAAATTGTATATCTAGAGAGTATGGATGGTAAAAACTTGTCGCTTAATATCACATACATGAGTATACACATCGCAATCAAGTAAGACTATTGTCACACGGAGATGAATACTAATAACTTGTCAATTAAAATAACTTCAATTTTTTTTAGATTGTCAATTATTGAGTTAATTTGCTAACTATTCAAGAATTAAGCTAATAATGAAGTAAAAACAACAACATACCCAATGAAATCCCACAATGTGGGGTCTGAGGAGGGTAGAGTGTACGTAGACCTTTAACTCTATCTTGGTAGGTAGAGTGGCAGTTTCCGAGAGACCCTCGGCTCAAGACAGAGCATAAGCATAAGCACAAGCAAAGCAAAAGCAAAAGCAAAAGCAAAGCAAGAGCGAAGCAAGAGAAACGGCCAGACCCGGTCAAAAAAATTTAAAACAGTATGAAAATGCTGATATCAAAAGCGAATAAATCATGATAGCGCATTCTGAAAAAATAAACAGTAACTAGTTCAAGTAAATAAGCTAAACAAAGTGCACTAAATGACACATAGCAGCAGAAATCAAACTACAGGGACTAATGAAGTAAAAACAACGACAAAATATGGAATCCACTGCTGAAGTTCAAGTCCTGCGGTTATAGTTGCCTCGATCACTTCATTTAACTTGTTGCATTCTCTTTGTCTTAAGTTCAATAAATTGAGTTATTAACCCAGCCAACCAATATAGGTATAAGTATCTTTTGAATTGCTTATAAGGTCATAAGAGTAGTTCATTTACTCTTCTCCAAAATATGATAACCTCAGTAAGAAAAAAAGTTATAAATGTCCCATAATACTTGAATTTGGGTGTAGAAAATTCAACTCAAGAGACTGTGGCTTAGTCTCAATAACTTTTGATTTATACCAACATTTGCTAATTATTTGCTCCACAAAACAAATTAAACAAGCCATCATGAAAAACAAACTAAACAAGCTCTAACTGGATGTTTTGGACTTGCTTATCAAGCCAACGAAAATTTTGACTTGAATCAAAAGGGAATATCTGGTTGAAAAGGTGTTGAACCAATTACTTACGGCAAAATAACAGAAGACCAATTGAATTCCTCTACATTCGCTGACTCAGCTTCTTCTCCTAATGATGCCCAAACCTATGAAGGAAGAGGGAGGAATCAGAAGTAAAATTCGAAATTGAAGTATTGAGTTTGTGTGCTGCATCTACCTTCACTCTGACTGGCCTTCCGTTAGGCAGTAATGGCAGAAAATTTTGCTTGTTCCTTGCCATTAATGAGCAATTTCTTCTACACTGATTTACGTTCGTACAAGTCAAAATGTAAGATTTGGAGATGAGACTCTTGGATCGAATTAGCAATTGTGGTTTTGAAAGTTCCACTGTAGGATTGTACCTTTGTTGAAGACAAGTGAAAGCCATTTATGCACTACTGTACAACTATTGAGCACCATGAGAGTTGGAAACAAATAAAGCCATTAATAAAACCATCAAATTGACTTGTCGTTTACTTCACGCGCTGCATACAATCCACAAATTTCGCTCAAACATTAACCATTTAAAAGATAAAAAATACTCGCTCCGTCACTTAACTTATATGATATAATTTATCTTTGATACGGAATTTAAAAAGTAAAATAAATCTTGTGATTTGAAATAAATTTAAAATATTTATATCATTAAACGTAAAAAGTAAAAAGTAAAAATTAAAGTTAATTATTATAAAATAAAAAAATATATCATTCTTTATTGACGTACTAAAAAAGAAATTGTATCACATAAATTAAGGTATATACAATACTAATTTGGCACCAAATTTTTAAGAAATAAAGGAAATTTTTGTAACTTTGGTCTACACCAACCCATAAAATCCTATATAGCTACGAATCATATTCTATAGTAATTTTTTTTGAAAAAAAAATCATATTCTACATTTGCTCTATAAGATGCCGCTTAAACCAGGTGCTCTTGTTTGACATCTTGATCATTGTGTGTTTTTGAAATGTGTATTGTGCTACTCTAAAGTTAGATATATGCTCTTCAAAAATAGATTTTATGGTAATTCGTAACTATTAGCCTTGACGCTTGCCGCTTCAGATTTTGTTTTATCCTGCTGATTTGCTTTGTGTCCTCTCCATTTTGATTTTCACACTACTTTTCACAAAAATTCTAATTTTGAATTGGTTTTGTGGAATCTCTCAAAGTAAACTAATTGAGAGTTGCAGTGGTTTACTGGTTTAAAGAGGTTTTTTGGGTTTTTCTGAAGAATTTGATTATCGACAGTTGGTTACTTGGTTTCAAGAAATTCTCTTCTGGATGTTTTGCTTCTATTAAAGTAATTGGGACTAACATATCATCCAATTATTATTTAATACATAGGTAGCCCCTTAAATTTGTCATGATATGTCATTTAAACACTTGAACTAAGTCTTGTTCTAATTGAATACCGTGACTTCTTATAAAGTGTTTGTCACACCCCAACTTTGGGGAGGTGGCCAGCACCCGGTGTCTGAACGGCCTGAGCGTACCACCTGTATATCATGACATGAACACATAACCGTTTGGGCCGACAAGGCCTCAGAAAAATAATTATAAAGAAGATCTGGGCATAACAACCTGTAACAAGTGACAACCAAACCAATATACACATATATGACAAGGACGACAATGTCATAACCAGTATACCAACAAACTGATAAGAAAGCCGACAAAGTTGTACAAAACAAATGTATATCGATCACTAGTCTGCAAGCCTCTAAGAGTACTACAACATGTCATCAAGTCGGGACAAGGCCCCGCCATATCCAAAATAACTATAAACATATTCAACATGTCCTACCATTCTATATACAGCAACTCCGGAAGAAAGGGAGTGTGACGACCAACTGCTGAGCTGGATAACCTACTGTGGAGGTGTGTCTAATGCACCTGCAGGCATGAAACACAGCGCCCCAACAAAGGGGACATCAGTATGAAAGAATGTATTGAATATGTAAGGCAGGAAAAACATGTAAGTAAGAATATAATGCAAGAGAAAGGTACAAAAGTCAACCTGAAACTAAGAACTGCGACTGAGGGCGTACAATAGACATACTCATGATCATATGCATATTGTAAAACCAGGCCACTCTATGGAGCCATATAATATCATATCAATCCTCTCTATGGGGCGAATCATCATAATGTACCCAACTGTAGTGGTATGCACATATAAGTGTCATACCCGCGCTATACGTAGAAAATAGATACATAAATAGATGTACAATGCATGAACGACCTCAAGGGACATCATAAACAAGATCGGAGTGACCTAAGATCGATATCCTCACTATAAAACATTAAGTAATTTGCAGAGGTTGAAAGTGCAATTCGCGGAGGTTAAGAATCTCCATGATTTGGGGAGGTTTATAACCTCCGCGAATTGCACTTTCAACCTCCGCAAATTACCCATTTGTTGTAATGCCTCCGATTACCATTATGCGGCTACGTGTGTATATCAATCTTCAACAACCAATAAAAGAGATATGTATATAAAGTGAATAAAGTACTCCCGACAAGGGACAAACAATAGTCATAAATTACTTTAATGGAATACAAAGATTTGGCAATTCAAACTATTACGAATAGAGTTATTTTGAAAAATGTTTCTTTACATTTCCGTTAGTTAACAAGATCATGCCGAAAAGAATATATAATCCCTACATACCTTGTCGCCTTAGATCTATGATTCTACAAGCCTACATATGTTCAACGGACGATTATCTACAATATACAAACGATTTGTATCAACGATGAATTCATAACTCATAAGAAAACTCATTGAGACATTTCGTCGAACACTTAACATATATGAACTTCATGTCATTTTCTCATGGTGATTACATACTATTACCTTCTCTCCTTTAACTACAACACAATAAACATCCTAATCATCATCTATACCTTACTATTTTCATCCAATAAAATACCTCAAGGAATTATTAAAATAGTCCACAAATTACAACATCTTAACTATGGAATTTAGCCTAAGTTGTGCAAGTTTCCCTTACAATTCAATTAATTAGACCAACATAAGCTAGATAACATACAAGATTTAGCATAACCTTACCATAATCAGCAAGAACAAATTTCCAAAATAAGGTTTTCCTCTACTTCATGAATCTCCAATTCAACCACAAGAAATGATGAGCAAGTTATATGATCTTCTTGAGCATATAGGGTTGAAATCACTTGGAAACCTTATGGAACACTTCCTAGATGATGGAGGAACTCTTGGAGAGTATTTAGGAATGTTTAGGGTTTGAAACAATTTAAGAAATGAAGTCCAAAGTTGAGCCAAAATAATATAAAAGCTAAAAAATTTCCACCGCCTTAATTTATGATCCAAGATATGGTCCGTACAAAGGGAGGTACGGTCCTACCTACCTCAACGTACTTCACCAATAGAAAATTTCCAAACTCCCTAAACTTGATAGACCATCCTACCTTATTTATACGGCCCGTACATCAAAAGTACAGTATGTACCATGTATGAAATAGGTGTAATTCTATCAAACTTTGACGAAACTTATTCTCTTAGGTTCATTTAACTCTTATACTTTCCGATACTTCCACACATAGGTTTTAAACTATCATTATCCTATCATAAGATCTCATTCCTTCTCGTGATACTTAAGTTAGTCGATGACATGATTTGATGTAAAATCATGAGGTGTAACATCCTTCCCCCGTTAGGAATATTCGTCATCGAATGTTGGAGTAAAGTATCTTTAAGATTCTAACTCTTAAGAATTTTCTAGAAATTTTGGCAGAGTTTCCTCTTTAAACAAGACTATTCAGAACCTGTCAAACAACCAGAAAATATATCCAATACCACACAGGGATATACCATAGCATAATTTAACAATATCGGCCCTACACGACCGTCTATCTATCCAAAAATAAAAAAGATATTAGTCATAACTCACCTCAACTGTCAAATGTCAAAATCTGGACTGCATCCATCACATCTGTATCAACAACATTGCATATACAAGGCACATAAGATAAGCTTGATATATAAAATAATAATAGGGAAATCGTATCGCATGAGAGTTAATATAAACATGTAGTCTGAAACAAGTGAGGATATCCGGACTTCATATCCTCCTCAGCTTCCCACGTCATTTCCTATATATTATTTTCTTCTTCACAACACTTTAATAGAGGCTACTTCTTTGGTCTGTAGTTTTCTGATTTGCTGATCTAAGATTACAACTGGAATCTCCTCATACGACAAGTCCACTGTAATCTGGACATCCTCTACATGGGTAATACGGGAAGGATCTCATACACATTTCCCAAGCACAGATACATGGAACACTGGATGGACTACTTCCATCTCTAGGGATAGTCAAGCTTATAGGCCACCTAGCCGATTCTCTGAACAATCTTATAAGGTTCAACGTACCTGGAGTTAAGATTGCCTTTCTTGCCAAATCTTATCACACCCTTCATAGGCGATACTTTCAAGAGCACCCAACTGCCACCAGCAAACTCTAAGTCTGGGCGTCGATTATCTGAATAGGACTTTTGCCGACTCTTAGTAGTTAACAATTGCTCCTGGATTAACTTTACCTTTTTACTGCTTAATGTACCAAGTCTTGTCCTAATAACTTTGCTTTACCCACTTCAAACCAACCGATATGAGACCTACATATTTTCTCATACATGGCTTCACACGGAGCCATTTTAATGATGCAGTGATAATTGTTATTATAAGTGAATTCAATAAGTGAAAAATTATCTTCCCAATTATGTTTGAAGTCCAAGACACAAACTTGTAGCATATCCTCGAGGCATTTGACATGTCTGTCTGTCTGCGGATGGAACGTTGTACCCAATCATTTCTGAAAAGATCTCCAAAAGTTAGCTCTAAACTGGACATCTCTGTCAAATATAATGGAAACTGGAACCCCATAAATCCGAACTACCTCATTAACGTATAACTTGGCATACTATTCAGTCGAATAAGTAGTTCTAACAGGTAGAAAATGGGTTGACTTTGTGAGCATGTCAACAATAACCCAGATGGAGTCAAACTTCCGATAAGAACGAGGCAAACCTATAATGAAATCCAAATTGATTATCTCTCATTTCCACATCGAAATTTCTATACTCTGAAACAAACCTCTAGGTTTCTGATGCTCAACCTTAACCTGGTGCCAATTTATACATTGAGCAACAAATTCTACAATATTCCTTATCATATCGTTCCACCAGTAAATCTGTTAAAGATCATGGTACATATTAGTAGAACCAGGATAAATAAAATACTTGGACTGGTGAATCTCTGCCATAATCCGCCCTAGGAGTCCTCCAATATTAGGCACACATAACCGGCCTCTATATCTAAGAACCCCGTCATCTAATAGCTCAAATAACTATTTCTTCTGAAGGTGAAACCCTTCTCTTATTCTGATCAACTCTGGATCCTCAAACTGCCTTGCTTTAACTTCTACTACTAAAGGTGATTCTGTGGCATTCTGAACTATAGCACCTCCGTCATCTATGTCAAGCAGACATACACTTAAACTAGCTAAGTGGCACAAATGTTTGGTCATCTCTAACTTGTCAGCCTTCATATACCTCAGGCTACCTATGGACTTACGACTCAAGGCATCGGCTACAACATTTGCTTTATTGGGATGGTACAGAATATCAACATCATAGTCCTTTAGCAACTCAAGCCATCTTCTCTACCTCATGTTCAACTCTTTCTTCTTGAATATATATTGTAAGCTCTTATGATCAGTAAACAAATCAACATGAACCCCATATATATAGTGACACCATATATTTAGGGCAAATATAATCGCTACCAACTCAAGATCATGAGTCGGGTAATTTTGCTCGTGCCATCTCAACTGCCTCAAAGCATATGCAATAACCTTGCCATGCTGCATCAGAACACAACCCAACCTTACTTTGGAGGCATTAGAATAAACAACATACCCATCTGAACCTTCTGTAAGTACTAGGACAGGTGATGATGTCAACATGGCCTTCAACTTTTGTAAACTCCTTTCAAAAGCATCCGGCCATTAAAACTTAGCTTCCTTATGAGTTAACTTCATCAATGGGGTAGCAATAGAAGATAAATTATCCATGAACCTCCGGTAATAACCTGCCAAGCCCAATAAACTACGTACCTCAGTAGGGGTTGTGGGTCTCAGCTATTGAGGCCTCAATTTATAGTGTAAGGAGATGACCCCTCAACTAGCCAACTAATGGCCTTCAATAGCCATGTAATGATACTTATTGAAGGGTTATATTCAGCAAAATAATGGCTGAATTCATGTGCCAAATAATGGAGATTCAATGCTCCAAAACCAGCCCAAAAGTTAGAACTTTCCATCCTTTCGTCGTAGCATTCTGCCTCCGAATCGCCGCGGCTTTGCGAATTAGCGCCTCGGCTCCAGTGGCTGAACTCCCAATTAGCGCTGTGGCTCTGCCTGGGAGGCGCCGCGACGCTCCAGCGCCTCGGCTCTGCGGCGATTTCCGACTCGTTTTATCTTACATTTCGCACACTTCTTCCTTCGTTTACCAACGTGGAATACTTGTCATTTGGCCAGTAACCGTCCATCATTCTATGTCTCAAACGTTTCACTTACGTACCAATATCTCTTTCACTAATCAAATTTGTGATACTTAGTACTACGTGTGCACGTGTGTGGAAACGATGTTTCCGACGTGCGGGGCCCCAATTGTTCGAGTCATAAATAATGGGATAAACTTAATTCCACATTAGTAAATTTTCAACACTTTGTTGGTATCCTTTGGGTGTTGTTTACCGGTGTCGTTTGGGTGGTGTTTGTTGGTGGAGGTGCTCGTTTTCTGGCCATTTTATCTATTGGGCGTAGGTTAGCAAACTTTGCGTAATCGTGTGCCCGGAGAGAACCTAGCTTAACGTGCGCCTATGGCGTATTTATCCTAAAATAAGGTTTGATGGTTCGATAAGTTTGAGGGGGTAGGGGTCAAACTTATCAAATTGTCAAGTTCAAAAAGGTAATCAGGAATACAAAATAATTTAGAATTAAAGTAGAACGCAATAGAATGTAATTTGTCGAAATCGTCAAAAGCGCCACTCTTCCTTTGACCCATAACGTAACCTCCAGCAAACAACAAACAACAAACAACAAACAACTACTTCTACCTCCCCTAATAATTTTGTCCGACGTCTTTATCTTATAGACTTATTATACCCACCTTCCCATTTCAGCTCTCTCGTCCTAATGTTGCAACAGGGTCCTCAAACCTAAAAGTCGATCGAGTTTCTTTTTATTTTCACCTTTTAGTTTTGATTAATATATATATATTTAGAAGAAGGGAAGCTGAAGCTTGTACAAGTGTGACAAAGAAGCAGAAGAAATGGGGAACAGTCTTGGAAGAGGTAAAAGGACAGTGAAGGTCATGACAATTGATGGTCAAACCATGAAATTGAAGACGCCAGTGTATGCCAGGGAGGTGCTAAAAGATTATCCAGGTTCGGTTTTGCTAGAATCTGAGTCAGTAAAGCATTTTGGTATTCGAGCAAAGCCATTGGAATACAAGCAAGAGCTAAAACCGAAAAGGCTCTATTTTATGGTTGAAATGCCCAAAGAAGAGAAAGTGACGAGAAGGGTCAGCTCAGGGATCCAAATTAGCGCAAAAGATCGACTGGAAAGCTTAATGCTAGCACGAAGATCGGTGTCAGACATTTCACTCATGAAACCTGCTGCTAGTATTGTGACGACGACAGAAGAGGAGATCAATGGCACAGCAGTGATGAGGATGAAATTGAGACTGCCCAAGGCGGAGGTTGAAAAGATGATGCAGAGCAACCATACGGCTGACATAGCCGAGAACATAATGAGACTTTGCATGCTCAACAATAACACTCGAAGCTGTCCCTTGTTGGACAAACAAGATTATGGGAAGGACTATCACAAGAAAGGAATCAAATCACAAAAGGTATGTTTTAATTTCTTTCATTATGGCCATTATATTTGTCCACTTTTCATGCCATGTCTCCTGCTGCTTTACTTTTGTTTGTTCAAATTTTCACATCCTACGTGACTCCAAATTATAAAAAGAAAGTAAATTTAGTTTATCGGGATCAGCTTAATTAGTAGTAGTAAAACGTTAGAGCCGTTTTGTTTTTTAAAAAGTTCTTTTCAAAAGATTCTTCCGAAATTAATTACAACAAAGTCACGTTCTAATTATAGGTGAGATCTCGAGTTCAAACTTCAAATGACTTTCATATAACTTTATACTACACTTTTGTTTAGAAAAAAAATGATAATTAGTGAAATCAAAATAACAAATTTTAAATAAATATTGAAAATGTTCAGTGAAAACTCCTTATTTTGACTGGCAAATCGATCTGTATCATTCCCGTTTCAAAATTTTCAATTAGTCGTATCAAAAACTAATTAGTTAACCATGTAATAATATTTGTCCTACAAAATTACCATGAAAACTATATATATATATATATATATATATATATATATATATATATATAAAGTTGAAAACACGTTAGGCCAAGTGATTATAATTATTTACTCCTCCGTTTCATAATAAATGGTTTTTAGCTTGTGTACACTGCTTAAGAAAATGTCTACTCCTAGAAAATTAGAAGTAATATTGTGCTTACATAATTAAATGTCTAGAAAAATAAAAGATAGTTAATGAATCTTGATTATTTAAGCAAGGACACATTTTAAAAGAATCAGCTCAAAGTATTCTTCAAATTCTAAATCACCACTCATTTTTTAAAAAAAATTAAAAAGCCTGAAAAAATCATGGAACTGAGGAAGGAGAATATAGCTTTCCAAAATTGACTTTTGCATCTTTCTAATAAATACTTGCATGTGCTGATAGTGATTGAGTTGAACTTTGTGTTTCCACGAAAAGAAACAAACTACAGCTCTTAAATGCAATTTCTATTCGGACATCTCCAAATCAAGCTACATGAAACCAGAAACATTTTCCTTTACTGGAAATTTAATTCTTAATATTGACGGTTTCGTTTAGGGATGACAACGGATCGGATCTGGATCGGATTCTACTAAATTCAGATTCATATCCATTTTTCATACCTTGATCCAGATCCGGATCCAGATCCATCGGGTCTATAAAAATCATATCCAAATCTGTATCCATCGGATCTACCGGGTCCACGGATCAGATCTGGATCTACATATAATTTTTTTTGGCTTGAATAATATTCCCACATGTTGAAACTTTTATGACAAAATGAAACGAAACCTGATTGAAAAAAATGATTGAGTTCATTCAATCAACCTACACAAACATGACACCATTCTTCCAAAATAATGAACAAAGTTTTAGCATCACAAGAAAATAAAGACGATTGAATTCATTAGTGATGTTGAACAGGTTGCAACTTTGAGCTAATTTTTGGAGGCTTTAGTGATGCTCCACTTGTAGTTCTACTGATTGACTTCATTAAACAACATAAAACAATGTTAGTCATATATCAAAAGTCCTAATTTTTTTTTGTTGATCAAACAAATAAGAGAAAAATACTTAAAGCTTACGACTAGCAGATTCAAAAAAGGAAAATTTTAAAAAGAGTGATAATTTTTTCTTTTTATAGAAATGAAAATATGAGAAACTACAGAGAGCATATAGGTAAAAGAAATGAAACTTCAAAGACAAATTACATGGATGTGTGACTTGTGCCTTATCTCGGTTCAACCATTTACCCAATACATAAATTATGAAAAATATTTAAGAAAATACTTATAAAATTACATTCTAGGTTAGGAATATATTTAATAAAATACGGATCCACAGATCGGATCTGGACCGGATACGGATCTCAAATACAAGATCCAGATCCATATCCGATCCGTCAAAAATGGATTCGGGTCCGATCCGGATCCGTCTGGTCCAAAATTTAAAGATCCATATCCTATAAAATGGATCTGGATCCACTAGATCCGGACCGGGTCCAAGATCCATTGTAGTTTCGTTATTTTAAGCTCGTTTTTCAATCAGTTTCGCCTGATTCTGAAACTAGTTGAATTGCTAATATTCCTTTTTGAACTATCTAGAAGCATGGCCAAAGTCAAATTTTACAACTTCAACTTTTTCTTATTCCCTTTTTTCCTTTTAAGTTTTCCTTCATGCATATTAGGGATAAAACACAATGTTCAGTCATTCATTCAATTAAAGCATGTAGGGCTAGGTATGCAAGTGCATGCACGGCTGTACAAATTGATTTTCAATACCAAGTGGGAACAAATAATTAAGAATATGTTAAAAAGAATTTTAAGAGACTTTACTATAAATAGAAGTGGAACATAATGGCTACAAACACAAGTTCTATAAGATCTAATATACTACACTTGTTTTTTATATTTTCTCCAAAAGTTGTTACATTGATCTTTTTCGCTTAATTAAACCATAATCCATATTATATAGAACTTTTAACTTTTACAGAACGAAACGAATAGGAAAAGAGAAAACTAAAAATAAACAGGTTTTACTATTGAATAAAAGAAATTGGTTCATGATTACGTTCAAAACTCATCCTAAAAAGGATAAGTTATCGTTATAAATATAATTCAATTTTTAAGTCTGGAGTCGAACCCACGAAGAATTATTTCAGTCACACTTTCGTATCACCAAGAAAACTAATCAATCAACTTTTAGGAGTTATAATATTCTTGGTTTGTAACATAAACTAACAAATAATCAATAACAAGAGTAATAAATTTATCAAATAAACAAACGAAGTTCTTTCGAGAATAAAAAGGCTAGGATAATAATTTCCGCAGTTATCATAATATACCGTGTGTTAATTATAATTTCACTGAATTATTCTCTATTCATCGTGAGTCTTAACTTACCACAATTACATGTCGATCAATAGTAGTAATTTTGTAGAGTATATTCGCTCGAACTAACCGTAGCTAGTGATTCAAACTACTCACAAGATCATGTCAAAACTTCATTATTTCTAATCCCATTTTTAAATCTAAGCAATTAATCTCTTAACAACTTAGAACTGACGTTATTCAACTAAACCTAATCTGGTAATATTTCTCAATTCCAAACTCAGTAAAACGCAATTGAACAAATAGAGAAGGAACAAAACGGCTGAATTCCATTGAATACTATCAAAGAATTAATCGAATAATTGGTTCCATCAAAATCCTAGATAAGCTCATAATATTGTTCAAAAACACAAAACTAGAATTCATAATCAACAAGATTAAAGGAATGGAAGAAGGTGAAACTTGTCACCGTATTCCGATAGCTCTTGCCCGTCGTATGTTTTTGTCTCCAAAAGTAGTATGTCCCCCTACAGACGTTTCTTGGAGTTTATATATATGACCTAGGGTGGGTAGGGAATCATTAAAATCAATCCAAACTCAGTCAGGAATTAATCAATGAACAACTCGTCAATAAGCTCGCGATCTGTTGAATTGACTGCTTTGCTGAAGCTAAAATCTTTAGCTCGTCTAAACGTATCGTGAGGCAAGGGTGGTAGGAGAAACCTTGCTTTCATCAACTTTTTTTCCTTTGCTTCAAGTCCTGCCAAAATCACTTCTTTTCGGTCAGTTTCCATCCCAAATACTTCGTACACACATAAAATACGTAATGAGCTCAAAATATTCCAATAATAATGTAAACCACCCAATTATGGTTTAATTGTAATTATTTAGTCATAATATTGTAATTATTTAGTCATAATTGTAATTGATTATAGTATATTGTATATATGGTAGGTATATATGTTAGTCAACTAATGACTTAATCCTAGTCTAATCCTAGCCTTAGATGAAGATTCTACCCTTAGATGATTATTGTATTTTGGGTATAATTACCACACTTTTGGAATGTAATCATTGAGGAAAATATTCTTACATGATATCAAGAGTTTAGGGGGAAATCCTAGCCTAAACTATTCACCTCCCCCGTTGGCCCCCCTCCCCCTCCTCTTATCTCGCAGGCCGGAGACTTTGGACACCACCAAAACTTTATTTTTTTCTTTTCCGTCGACAATGTCTGACTCTAAATCCACCTTTCATCCCACTCTTGCCGTTTCCAATATCAAAACTCATATTTCCATCACTCTTGAGATGGAAAATGTTCATTATGCGATGTAGGCAGAGCTCTTTAAAATTCATTGTCGCTCCCACCGGGTTATTCATCACATAATCCCACCGGCAAAAGGCAAGGAAAAGGTGCCGGTCACCGATGATGAAAAATAATTGTGGCTCACCATTGATGCGACGGTTCTTCAGTGGATTTATGCAACTATTTCAAGCGATTTGTTGCATACAATTATTAAACCCGACTACACGGCGATTGAGGCTTGTGATCGCTTACAGGATATCTTCCAAGATAATAAAAATTCTCGAGCCGTCACCCTTGAGCAAGAATTCTCCACCACCGACATGGCGAGTTTCCCAATGCATCCGCTTATTGTCAACGCCTCAAAGTCTTATTGGATCAACTCAAGAACGTTGGGGCATCAGTTACTAACAATTGATTGGTTTTACAATTGTTTGTCGGCCTTACCGACGCGTATAGTGAAGTGGGTACGCTCATCCGCCAAAGCAATCCTCTACCGTCGTTTTACCAAACTCGATCTATGCTTATCCTTGAAGAGGCGAGTTTCACCAAAAATACCGCCACCGTATCAAATTCCGCCATGGTTGCCGCTCCGTTGGATGATGCTTCTTCCAATTTTGACACTTTGCCTCCAAACCAGGGACAAAAAGGACGAAGTAGTAGAAATGGTGGTAAAAATCATGGTGGTGGTCGCGGTAGTGGCAAGGGTGGTGGCCATCGGAATTCCAGCGGTGGCGAGACTGGTGTCAAGGGCAGTGGCCAGGAGCCCAGGTATGGCCAGCAGTGGTAGCCCCGAGCCTAGTGGGGCAATATACCACCACAGTGGGCCTGGCAGTGGCCTTGCGTTGTGCCATCCTGCCCATTTCCTTCAGGAAATTGGGCCAGGCCCAATCCAAGGCACACTGGCCAGCAGTCTGCCATCCAGCAGCAGCAGCCGAGGTCCAACAGGTTTTGGGCCACTGCCGAACTAATGGTAGGAGGCCCATTCGGCAGTGGTTAGCCCAACGGATATTGAGGCCGTCATCCATACTCTTGGACTTAACCTACCCAACGCAAATTGGTACATGAACACCGGAGCGACGTCTCATATGACGTCCTCCCAAGGTAATCTCTCATCCTATTTTAATTTAAGCAAAAATAATTGTATCATTGTCGGAAATGGTCATTGATTAAAAACTTGGTTTTAGTTAGAAAATTTATTACTAATAATTGGGTTTCTGTTGACTTTGACCCTTTTGGATTTTCCGTGAAGGATTTTCAGATGGGGATGCGTCTTATGAGATGTGATAGTTGAGGCGAGCTCTATCCAATCACCAAGAAAAGCGACCATCTACCTTTGCAGCCTCAGCTCCTTCATTATGGCATGAACGTTTGGGTCATCCAGGAACACCTGTTTTAGCCTCCATTATACAAAATAATTTTATTTCATGTACTCGCACACAAAATTCAAATATGTGTCGTTCTTGTCTGCTTGGAAAACATGTTAAATTGCCATTTGTTGCTTCTAATTCATGCACTCTTATGCCTTTTGATATTATCCATTGTGATATTTGAACATCTCCCATTTTAAGCTTTTCGGGCCATCGATATTATTTGTTTTTGCTAGATGATTACTCTAATTTTTTGTGGACATTTCGTTGTCTAAAAAGTCACAAGTTTTTCCACATTTCTCACTTTAAGAGCATTTATCCGAAATCAATTTGAATGGGATATTAAAAATATTCAATGTGATAATGGCAGGGAATTATAAAATAGGCCATTTTGTGATTTTTGCAATGCAAATGGTTTAACCTTTCGTATTTCATGTCCTCATACCTCCTCTCAAAATGAAAAGGCGAAAAGAAAAACCCGAACCATAAATAACATTATTAGAACCTCCATTTCCCATGCCTCTCTACCGCCATCCTTTTGGAATCACACACTACAAATGGCATCTTATCTCCTTAACATACTTCCAAGAAAACACTTGTCCTATCAAGCCCCTCTAAAAATAATATACCTAAGGGACCCATCTTAATCTCATCTACGGGTGTTCGGGTGCTTATGCTATCCTCTTCTTCCATCCACCACAATCAATAAACTTCAACCCCGGTATACTCTATGTTTTTTTTTTGGGTTATCCCTCCAATCATCGGGATTACAAATGTTACGACTTATCATCTCAAAAAATTATTATGAGTCGCCACACAATTTTTTATGAAGCAACTTTTCCATTTACCAAAATGCATGGGTCCGGGCCTCCTACATACGATTTTCTTGACAATGGCATACTCCCGTATTTGGCCCAACATTTTTCTTCTCGTCCAAGCCGCACTGTTTCAGCCAACCCATTAAATTTGGGTGAATTAGGCCCTGAAATAGTGGCCCAGACGCTGCCTCTCATAGCCCAGCGTTCTGGGCCTTCTTGCCTAAGCCCAGTTACTTCCGGGTCAACTGGGCCTCTACTTGGCTGTCCATTACCAAGCAGCCCACTGCCTGGCAGCAGTTTGGGTCACGGGCCAGCACCCAGCAGTTTAGGTCATGGCCCAAGTCCCTGCCCACTATCGGGTAGTCTCGTTCCACCCACTGGCCCACTTTCTCTTTCGGCCCAATGGCCAGTAACTCGTAGTCAACACGGAATATTCAAGCCCAACACAAAATATGGTCTTCACACCCTGTTACCAAATCACCATTGTCTTGTAATTCTGTGTCTGCCCTTAATGACCCGAATTGGAAAATAGTTATGGATGATGAATTTAATGCTCTTATTAATAATAGGATGTGGGATTTGGTTCCCGGTCCCCCTGATGCTAATATGATTCGATCTATGTGGATTTTCAGTCACAAAGAAAAATCTTATGGTACTTTTGAGAGGCACAAAGTCCGTCTTGTAGTGATGGGAAGACACAACAAGTTGGTGTGGATTGCGGTGAGACTTTCAGTCTGGTGGTTAAATCGGCAACTATAAAAACGATCCTTAGTCTAGCTCTTTCGAAAGCATGGCCACTTCATCAACTTGATGTCAAAAATGCCTTTCTACATGGAGACCTATATGAAACAGTGTACATGTACCAGCCCTTGGAATACCGAGACTCCACTTATCCGAATCATGTGTGCCTTCAGAAGAAATCATTATAAGGGCTCAAACAGGCTCTTCGGGCCTGGTATAAGAGGTTTGCGGATTATGTTTCACATACTGGGTTTTCTAACTGCCGATCTGATCATTTTTTATTCATCTACCGATAGGGTAATGATATTGCTTATCTTCTTTTATACGTGGATGATATTATATTAACTGCCTCATCAGATGCTCTTCGCAAGTCTATCATGTCACTGCTTGGCTCTGAATTTTCTATGAAAGATCTAGGGCCACTAAGTTACTTCTTGGGGATAGCTGTTACACATCATGCATGTGATTTATTTTTATCCCAAAAGAAGTATGCAACAGATATTGTTGAATGAGTTACCATGTCCTTCTGTATGCCGTCTGCAACTCTAGTTGATACTAAATCGAAGTTGAGTGCCTCCTTTGGCAAGCCATATGCCTACCCGTCACATTACCGCAGCCTTGCAAGGGCCCTGCAATATCTCACCTTCACGAGGCCCGATATCTCATATGCTATACAAAAGGTCTGTCTATTCATGCATAATCCGATGGAGGACCACATACATGCTCTCAAATGCATTGTGCGGTATATTTAGGGCACTCTAGATTATGACTTGCATGTATATCCATCATTAATATCCACCCTTGTTTCCTATACATACGTCGATTGGGGTGGATGTCCGAACACCAGACGCTCCACGTCTGGTTATGGTATATTCCTTGGTGATAACTTGGTATCTTGGTCCTCCACACAACAAGCGACATTGTCCAGATCCATTGCCGAAACAGAATACCGAGGCGTTGCCAATGTGGTGTCTGAATCTTGTTGGCTTCGAAACCTTCTTTAGAGCTCCAATGTCCGGTTCCGAAGGCGACATTGGTGTATTATGATAATGTTTGTGCTATTTATCTCTTTGGAAATCCGGTTAACCACCAACGCACTAAGCATATTGAGCTGGATAATCACTTTGTTCGCAAAACAATTGCTCGTGGACAAGTGCATGTCTTACATGTCCCGTCACGCTATTAGATTGCTGATATTTTTACAAAAAGGCCTTCTTCCGCTGGTTTTATTTGAAGATTTTCGGAACAGTCTCAACATATGCTGACCTCCCGCTTCGACTGCAGGGGTGTGATAGAATAATATTATAACTATTTAGTCATAATTGTAATTGATTATAGTATATTGTATATATGATAGGTATATATCTTAGTCAACTAATGACTTAATCCTAGCGTAATCCTAGCCTTAGATGAAGATTCTACCCTTAGATGATTATTGTATTTTGGGTATAATTACCACACTTTTGGAGTGTAATCATTGAGGAAAATATTTTTACATGGTATCAAGAGTTTAGGGGAAAATCTTAGCCTAAAATATTCATCTCCCCCGTCGGTCCCCCTCCTCTCATCTCGCCGGCTGGCGACTTTGGACACCACCAGACTGGAATATCCTTACACTAACGTTACTGTTGGAATAAGTATTTCAATAAATTTGAAATAATGTATTTGTAGACGACACTTTGTTCCAAAGTGAACGAATGTGAAATGAATTTGAAAAAATTCGCAAGTTTCATTTGCTAAATCTATAAATTTATTCATTACTATTATTTAATAAAACCTTGTCTTTCAAGAATTACTTAGCATATAAATAGTGCTTATTTTTCTTTGAAAATAAAGCAATTCACAAACTACTGTCTCTTGAAATTATTTGAGAGAAACATTGATCAAAATGTGAAATTACATGTTCAAGAACAGATGAGTAGCATTCTTGAATATTACTTGTCGTGTGGCTAGTTGAATTCCAAAGATAGAGTTGTTATTCATTCTTCCGTTTGCTTGTGATGTGCCTCTAAACCAAGTAGATCTCTAATATTATTATCATCTATATTCTAACAATTTGATGATATTTCAGTTTGATCAATTGGAAGATATAATTATCCTTTTAATAGACAAATTTTACAGTAACTCCATATAATAAAATATGAAATAATGTAATATGTGTATTAAAATACCATTTTTTGACTGAGATGACACTATAGGGACCTTTATGGGTCGATAACCCTGGCAGCGAGTTAAACTTAACTCAAAATAGATTAAAAAATGCCCTAACACCACATCGGCTCCGCGGGCTAAAACAGGACCACCAGCCTTAGTGTCAGTCATTCCGCCTGGGATATCCTCTGCCCAACCTCAGTACCTTATCATTTTTGGATCTTTGCTAATTAAATCATTTTCACCACAATATCTCATAGTCTAGTGTGACATAGTTCAACAAAAAGTGTTTAGCCTATCATTTTAGGCTACATCTAGAAATTTTAATTTAAACAAAACAATAAAATTACCTATGATCGAGGGTTGCGCTCAGAGAGAAAGAGAGAGATGTACCATAAATATTCAACTTTTATTTATCCGAAGAGTATTTTACAAGTAGAGAAAGAGGGTGGTTCCGAAAACGTGTCCCTTAAACTAAAACTCAAGATCTTTATATAGAGGATCGAAATGATAAGAAAACAGTGAAATGGCCAATAATTTACAAATATGGCCGAAAAAGAAAAGAAAAAGTGGCCCAATACATATGGCCGACAAAGAAAATTTAAAATGTGTAATTATGCATCGTTGCTTTATTAAAGAAGATTCTTTTTCTCAGCAGATAATGCTGCTGGGTCCTATCCTTTACTCTTTCTCAGTTCCCTTGGATTTTCTGAAGGTGGAAGATTGTTGCATCTAGTCTTGAAACCTTTTGAGATATTCTTCAATATCTGTTGTTTGATCAAATGGTTCAAATGGCTGAGATTCTCCTGCAAGGACATTTTCTTCCTCATCTTATTCGCCTGTATTAAACAAAGCTATTGATGCATCTGAAGGAAATTCCTCTTCTAAATTTTTTATTAATTTTTTTTTTTACTTCTGCCATATATGAGGCTATGATTTCTGATTTTGAAATTACTCATATTTTCATCTGGAGTCTTCTTGCAATCTGCTTAAAAGGGTTATGAGCCTCATGCTGCTGCTTTGTTTGTTTTAGCTCCTTATACTGAGCTATGGTAGCAGTAATTTGGTCTATTAACTCTTGGCCAGGGATAGCATCATTCTTTGACTTTTGAAGAAGTTTCTTCCAAAATTTGGTATAGAAAGTTCTGTGAAAGGGTATGTTTTGTGGGGTATAACCTACTTCTACGGACCATTTCATAATCCATGGAATAGAGACTTCAATGAAGAAATGCATATTAACAATTCCTTCAATGAGCATATTTTCATTTTCCCAATCTGTAACCTTAGAATATACTTCAACCCATTCAGTGTATAAACTCTTGAATGGTTCTGGTAAAATTGTCACCGATGGACTATAATTATTCGATCATTGAGAATACCAATTTGGTATGCTCTGTTTATAAACATGAACACAAATCTTTATGAACCATGAGTGTTTCCAATTAGGATTCTCGTATAACAGAGCTTTATTAAAACTTTCAATGTAATCCCAGTAATTAAATTTTATTTGGACTTTTTGCTCAGGATGCAGATATTCCCTCTCCTTAAGAGTACTTAGTCCCTATTCATCTGGATAAAATATTTTTTTAATAATAATTTTTGAAAAGTTATAAACTTTTCTAGTATTTGCTGGATAAAAATATTGTATTTATACTGATCCGATTGACGAGAGTATTATCTCATAATTCATCCTCTATTTATAAGTAAGAGTGGTATATGATACCGTATCCAAATACATGTGCATTATTTTTCAAGGTTCATTTTTTCATTGGAGATATTTATTGTCTAAGAGAAGTATTACCTCTGTGTTGTTACTCTGCTCATATGAAGTAGGGTCTTCTTGATCTTTTTCGGTAATAACCTTTGAATAAGAAGGTGGCATCTCACCATTCTTTTCTTTGGATTTTATAAAATTCATGAATTGCTGGTATAAAGGACTATCCTTATTAAAATAGGATGATCCCGTCATGTCTTCGGATATTAGCCTCTGTTTTCCCATTTGGACAAGGGTATTACCTCTTCCAGTTCCTCTTACTCCCCTTCATATATAAGAGTTAGGGTTTTTCTGCCAACTTGGCCACATCTTACATAATTTCAAATTATTAGAGTTATTATCTCAAATATTATCTTGTGAAAAAATCAGGGAGACTATTATCTGACCCTTTCTTATACTGGATATCAAAATCAAATGGAGCTAATAAAGCTTGTCATCTTGCAAATATGTGTTTAGAAACATCATGTTTACAATCCTTATTGAACATAAATTTAGCCGATTGACAATCAGTTTTTATTAAAAACTTTTGATTGTATAAATCATCTTGAAATTTTAAGACTTTTAACTATTGCAAGAATTTCCTTAGCAACAATTGAGTAATGTTTCTGGTTGTCATTCCATTTACTAGAATAAAATTATACTAAATACTCCTGCTTATCTAATGGAGAGTATTGTTTTAAAATACCTCCATATCCAATGTCAGAAGCATATGTTTCAATAAAAAAAATTCCAAGTAGGATTGACTAAAGTAAGACAAGGAAGGTTATTAACTCTTTCCTCAATTCGTTTAACTGCTTGCGTATGACCCGTAGTCCATGGTTTAGGGATATTTTTTAATCTATCATATAAAATAGATGTGTCTTTGACCAAGTTTTTATAAAATGGAGAAATATAATTTAAACTTCCCACAAATCTTTGAAGTTGGGTTTTATCAGTAATAATATCAGGAAATTCAGAGGCAAATTCAATACTTCTATTTATAGGAATTATTTTCCCTTTCTCAATATTATGGCCCAAAAATCTTACCTTCATTTGAAAAAGATCCAGTTTAGTTATAACTAAGCCATTTTGAATAAGAATTTTCTTGAATATATCAAGATTTTTAAAATGAGTCTCTATATTATTAGAAAATATTAAAATATCATCTATATAAACGATGATGAAATTACTATATGGTATGAAAATATCATTCATAATATGAAACTCAGAAGGGGCATTTTTTAATTCACATGGCATGACATTCTATTCAAATTGACCAAAAGGGACATTAAAAGCAGTTTTATATCTATCTGTTTCAGTAATTTAAATCTGACAGTACCCTGATTTCAAATCAAATTTTAAAAATATTATTGCACTATTAAGCCTATCAAGTAAATCCTTTTTATTTGAAATAGGATACATAATCCATTTTAAAACCTTATTAAAGGGTTTATAATTTATCACAAGTCTAGAAATTTCTTGTTCAACATGCTTATTAACAAAAAAGGACAGTGCATGACCATGGGGACTTTGAAGGTCTTATTAAACCTTTCTGTAAAAGGGAAGTAATTTTTTTTTACATAATTCCAAATATTCGAAATTCATCTGGCATGGTCTTGTCCTTGTAGGAATATTTTCTTAAGTAAAATCATCTTCATATGGAAGAGTAACAACATGCTTCTTTCTATCCCAAAAAGCATTAGGGTGATCACTACAAATTTGTAATAAAAACTGATTTTTTATGAAATCAATTTTTTGCTGCAATTTAGGATTCTGCAAAAGTTTGTCAATATTAAGACTATAAACTTCTTGTTTAAGAAAATTAATCTGTTGATGTTTATTCATCAACCTATCTTTCATTTAATTTAAAATTATTGAAAACGGTTCAGTTATAAATTGGAACTTGATTTCTCTTTCTTCAAAAAATTCTATAATTCCCTTTTCATCAATTCTCACAATAGGGAATATGTTTTTAAAAAAATGGTGCTCCCCAGATAATCTGGCTAGAAATATCTTTAACCAATACAAAACTGTTTGGTATGCAAACCTTTTCATGGCAAATATATTCTTTTGGTAATTTAAACGCAATTTCCAATTTCTACTCATTAGCAGATCTTAAGCTATGAGTAGTTTTATGAAAATACTTTGAAGATATTAGTCCTTCCTGCATACAGTTTAAATTTGCTCCACTATCAACAAGAGCAGTAAACTCTTTTTTGAAATTATAATCAATTAAAAGAGTAATTTTTATAAAAACTTTTGAGATGTTAGCATCTCGAGGGTTTGAAGAAACTACTCCTTTTCACCTACTTCAGTACATGTGGCGGTTATCTCCTCCAAGGTAGGGTTGTCTATGATTTGTTTGCCTTTGCCCTCAATACTGGAAATCCTATTATCCAACATGGTATTATAATTCTTGAGATCTGAGATTTCTCTTTTGAGATTATCAATCTCTTTCTCCAAGTCCATGCTGGTACTGGGAATGCTTATTACACTATTCTTTTGCCCAATGAGTTTTTTAAGCTCGGACATGGTATAAACACCTGATCTTTCCAGAACTTGTTTTCCATTTGAAGTTTCTGGTGTATCCTAAATTTGATCAATGATTTTAGACCTTATATCTGGATCTTTGATTATCTTTAATAATTCTATAAGGTTATTACCATTCAGGACATTGACATTCATGTCCTTAAACTGGGAAAAGATGTTATAAAATTCATCCTCTTCCTTGTTATTCTTACTGGAACAAGGTTGTCCTATTTGACAAGGCATGCACTCTTCATCCGTATCTGAAGAGATATATTTTTCATTATTTAAAACTTTAATATCCTCATCTGAGGAGGAATCCTTTGCAATATCATATTCGAAATCTAAATTTTCTGGCTCCGAATTTAATAATAATTTGGATAATGTATCCTTCAAGTCATCATCGATGTTAAGGGTTTTAATTTTTCCTTAAATTTGCATTCCTTATAATAATACCCCGTTCTGCCACATTTCCAACATGCTTTAGGGTTTTTAGACTATGAAATTCTTTCGGGTTTTAAATTCTCATTTTCTTCTAGCTTTCTTCTCCAAGCGTTTTTCTTTCCATTCTTGGAAAATTCTTCACTTTTTTTTATGCCTATGAGGCTCTTTAGACTTAGGTAATTCCATCTCAAATTTTCCACCGAATTCTCCTAATTGTTGTCTTTCATTTAGACTTTGTCTCTTGATCTGCTGATTCATCTTAATTTCATTACACAATGATAAACCTTCTTGAATGCATGTACCTATTAACTTGCCGTAAGTATTGTCATCATATTCCCCTAATTGTTGTCTTTCATTCAGACTTTGTCTTTTGATCTGTTGATCTGTTGATTCATCTTAATTTCATTACACAAGGATAAACCTTATTGAATGCATGTACCTATTAACTTGCCATTAGTATAGTCATCATAATTTATGCTAGTTCCTCCTTTTCTTAGAGTTCTCCTAACTCTTTCAGCGAAAAGGCTGGGTAGTACGTCTATAAACTTAGACTTCCAATGAATGTTATTACACTCAAGTAACTCCATAACCCTACGTCCTTGTACCACTTAAATGAGGTATGGGCTTTGCATCTAAGATTCTGGAGCATAGTCCTGATATTTTCACTATCACCAGACTATCTTTCAGTAAAGCGTTATATTATATTAATGGCTAATGAATAAACAACATTTTGTTCTGGTACTGTTGTTGATGCTTCTGGCTTAACAACTGTTAAAATCTTATGACGTTGATCTAGGGTTAATTAATTATCTCACCAATTTTTTAATTGGCCTGTAAACCCTACAACAATCATTTCTGCAATGGTTTTATCTACATTATTATTAGCTTTGCAGATAGTGTTGTACATAAGCATTCTATGTACTACCGTATAAATTTTTCTTTATGTATTGAAAAAAATAATCCCTTGATTATTTTCATTAATTGAAAGAGTATATATACAATTTACATATTTCCATAATAGGAGAATCCTATTCCTATTCTACTCCTAAAACCTTATTCTACTTGGACACTAACTATACAATTATGGTAATACAAATATTATGGTAAGTGTACAATACTAATTACACCACAACATTACCTAAACTAGGAGACTAAAACATTACCTAAATTATATACAAAAACCGAGACCAATATACATAGGATATACACGTGTATATCGTGTATATCCTATGGATATTTAACACACCCCCGCAGTCATAGCGGGCGGTCTTCGAACGCTGAGACTGTCCCTAAAATCTTCAAAAAGGACCGAGGGAAGACCCTTTGTAAAGATGTCTGCAATTTGATACCTGGAAGGGATATGGCAGACGCGTACTTGACCACGAGCAACATTTTCCCGAACAAAGTGAATGTCCATCTCGATATGTTTAGTGCGCTGGTGCTGAACCAGATTACCAGAAAGGTAGACGGCACTAACATTATCACAATAGACCAAGGTTGCTTTCTGAATAGGACAATGAAGCTCTAACAACAAATTACGTAACCAACATGATTCAGAGATCACATTAGCTACCCCTCGATAGTCGGGCTCTGCACTGGAATGGGATAAAGTCGACTGGCGCTTTGCAGACCATGGGACCAAGTTATTACCAAGAAATATACAATAGCCATACGTAGACCGTCTGGTGTCCGGACAGCCACCCCAATCAGCATCCGTATATGAGAAAAGTGTGGACTTTGAAGAAGGATATAAATGCAAGCCATAGTCAAGTGTACCCTGAATATACCGAATGATGTGTTTGAGTGCATTCATGTGCTCAACTCTGGGATCATGAATAAACAAATACACATGCTGGACAACATACGTAATATCTGATCTCGTGAACGTAAGATACTGAAGGGCCCCTGCAAGACTGCGATAGTGAGTCGGATCCTCGTATGGGGTGCCGGCCGCGGCACTAAGCTTGGACTTAGTATCAACTGGAACGGAAGTGGACTAACAAGATGACATCCCAGCCCTCTCAATGATCTCAGCTGCATACTTCCTTTGAGATAAGAACAACCCACCTGCATGACGAGTGACAACAATCCCCAAAACATAACTCAAGGACCCTAAGTCTTTCATAGAAACTTAGAACTGAGCATTGTCATGATAGACTGACGTAATGCATCGGAAGAGGCAGTCAAGATAATGTCATCCACATATAATAGTATATAAGCTAAGGAAGAACCACGACGATATATGAACAAGGAATTATCTGACCTACTGTGAGTGAACCCAATAGTCGAAACATAGTCGGTAAATCTCATATACCAAGCCCGTGGAGACTGCTTAAGCCCATATAAGGATTTTTTCAACAAACAGACATGATGAGGATATTGGGGATCCCTAAACCCCAAGGGCTGATGCATATAGATAGTTTCCTTGAGATCACCATGTAAGAAAGCATTATTCACATCTAACTGATGAATGGGCCATGCTTTCGAAAGAGCCAAGCTGAGCACAGTGCAAATGGTAGCCGATTTGACCACTGGACTAAACGTCTCTCCACAATCCATACCAACCTGCTGAGTCTTACCATCACCTACAAGCCGCGCCTTATGCCTTGCAAATGAACCGTCTGAATTGTGCTTATGAGCAAAAATCCACATAGACCTAATAATATTAATATCAGATGGACGGGGCACCAACTCCCACATCTTATTATCAATAAGAGCATAATATTCATCGGTCATAGAAATTTTCCAATTCGGGTCATTTAATACAGACACAGGATTATGGGGTAAGGGTGATTTAAGAGCATTAGAATGTAAATTAAAATGCCTTTTTGGTTTAAGAATATCCCGTTGACTACGAGTGACTGGTGTATGACTCGGGGAAGAATTGGGCTGATTTTGGAAATTTTCTGGACTCGGGGCGGACTGGCTAGCAGGCAGTGGGCCTGCTGGCCAACTCGGTAGCGAAACGATGGCGGATGCGAGGCGGACCGGTTCCGGTATTGGGCCGGACCGGCCTAATTGCGGCGGCCCGGTGACAAAGCGGGCACAGAGGGCTGCGACAGACCAGTGGGACCAGCGGACAGTGGACCCGCTGGAGGATTTGGGGTGCGGGATATGTTCAAAAAATGGTGAATAATATACGGGGATATACCATCATCCAAAAAATTATACGAACTGGGCACGGGATTACTAACTTTAGAAAACGGAAATTGGGATTCATCAAAAATTACATGGCGACTAATGATGATTTTATTAGAGGATAAATCAAAACATTTGTAACCACGATGATTAGACGGAAACCCCAAAAACACACACGAAGTAGACCGGGCCTGAAGTTTGTTAATTGTGGTGGACGAAAATAACGGATAACATAAGCACCCAAAGACCCTAAGATGTGAATACAAAGGAATCTTATTATATAAAATTTGAAGGGGGGAAGAATATGTCAAACCTTTGGAAGGAAGAATATTTAGGAGATATGTAGCCATTTCTAGAGCATGATGCCAAAAAAATGGGGGTACGGAAGCATGAATCAATAAAGTGCGGACAATGTTATTAATGGTATGAATTTTGCGTTTGGCTTTCCAATTTTGTGAGGACGTATGAGGGAAAGAAAAATGAAAATTGATCCCATTAGTTGCACAAAATTCCCGAAATACCCCGTTGTCATATTCTCTGCCGATAGCCCTTGACTACCAACCTGGCCTTGTACTTGTCTATAGACCTATCTGCCTTGTATTTCCGTTTGAGTATCCATTTACAACCCAACAGTTTATTTCCCGAAGGAAGATCAACCAACTCCCACGTATGGTTATGCAGAATGGAGCCTATTTCACTCTCAATAGCTTCTTTCCAGAGCGGTGCTTCTGGAGTTGACAACGCCTGAGCAATTGTCCTTGGTTCATCATTAACCATATAAGCTACAAAGTTAGGGACTGAAGGATTTATCCTTCCTGGCCCTTTTACTTTGCCTTAGATCCATCTCTGGAGTCTCCAAGTTCTGAGAATCTGGAACACTAGATTCCGGATGTTCAGCCACCTCGAGATTCGCTAGATCTGAACCATTCAGATTTGGGCAGTCAAGGACTCCCGAATCTTGAGAGCTTTGTGCATAACTTCGTTTCAGAGAGGTTATGTCTTTTTCCTTTCTAGGAAAGGTACTTTCAAAGAATAGAGCATTCCTTGATTCCATTATTGTACCCTGGTGGATATCTGGAATATCTGACTTATGCACTAAGAAGCGATAAGCACTACTGTTATTTGCATATCCGATGAATATGCAATCTACAGTCTTAGGCCCAATCTTGACCTGCTTTGGCTTGGGTACTTCAACCTTTTCCAGACAACCCCACACCTTAAAATATTTGTAGGTGGGTTTCTTTCCCTTCCATGATTCATATGGAGTTTTGTCCTTACCCTTATGTGGGACTCTGTTAAGAATCGTATTAGCGGTAAGGACGACTTCTCCCCACATGTTTTGGGGAAGACCAGAATTGATAAGCAAGGCATTCATCATTTCCTTTAATGTGCGGTTCTTACGTTCCGCCACACCGTTTGATTGAGGTGAGTATGGAGCCGTCGTTTGATGAATAATGCCTTCTTGGGCACGTATTCCTCAAATGGCGCTACATATTCTCCCCTCTATCGCTACGAATGGATTTAATCCGTAGGCTAAGTTGATTCTCAACTTCTGCTTTGTAACGTCGGAACGCTTCAAAGGCTTCATCCTTACTTTTCAACAAGTAAAGGTAACAATACCTTGTGCTATCATCTATAAATGTCACAAAGTACTTGTTCCCCCCTCTAGTTTGTACAAACTTCAAATCACATATATCTGTGTGAATAAGTTCTAGAGGAGCGGTATTCCTTTCGACGGATCGAAAAGGAAGCTTGGTGAGTTTTTCCTCTACGCACACCTCACACTTATGTTGAGGGTTTACGTCGATAGAAGGCAACAACTCCATCTTTACCAGCCTTTGAATAGACTTGTAGTTAACGTGTCCTAATCTATGATGTCATAAATTAGAAGACTCAAGCAAATAAGAAGAAGGTTCAACTTTATTTCCTTGACGCAATACATACATGTCATTCACTTTGAAGAGGCCTTCACAGACGAAGCCCCTCCCCACAAATGTGCTATTTTTAGTGAGTACAAACTTATTGGATTCAAACACTTGCCTAAAACCAGCATTAACCAATAAAGGTCCAGAAATTAAATTTCTTATAATCTCTGGGACGTGCATCACTTCCTTCAGAGTAAGTTCCTTGCCGGAAGTCATCTTCAGGACCACCTTTCTAACCTCCAGCACGTCAGAAGAAGCGTTGTTGCCCATGAATGAACGCAGCTTTGTGTCGGCGGAGTGTACGTGGAGAAGGCATCTTTGTTGGAACGGATGTGCCTAGTAGCACCTGTGTCCATCCACCACTGCATCAGATTCTCCACCAAGTTGGCTTCTAGCACCACTGCAGATAATTCCTCGATCATGTCATCCAGGAGCGTGTCCTTGATGACGTTTGCTTGAGCCTTGCCTTTAGACTTGGCTTTCTGCTGTTGCTCAGTCTTGAGCTTGCGGCATTCCTTGATCCTATGACCAGGTTTTCCACAGTGATGACAATTACCTCTCGAACATCTCTGTTGCGGGGGCTTTGCCGTCTTTCCGGAACTTCCGCTTCTTGCTTGAGTTCCCTTTGGCCTCGCCCCATTCGCCTTTGCCTCGGCGGGTTGTCTACCCTTTGGCAAGGTCTTCTTATTATCTTTACGGATTTGCGGTTTGATAACAAGCTCTTCAAAGGTCATCTCCTTTGTCTTGAGTTTCAAGTAACTCATAAACTCATTCCATGAAGGAGGTAACTTTTCAATCGCCGATGCAACCAAAAGCTGCTCGTTTGGTTTCGGTCCTTCCAAATCCAGGTGATGTAAAATCATTTGGAATTCTGGACTTGGGACATCATCTTTGTCTTCTTGTCCACCATTTGGAATTTTAGAAATTTTCCAACGATGAACTTCTTAGTACCCGCATCTTGTGCGTTGTACTTCTTTTGCAGCTTTTCCCACAGCTCTTTGGCAGTGCCAACGGTGCAATAGACCGTGTAGAGAGGGTACGCAAGCGATTCAAGTATATAGTTCTTGCACATGAAATCGCTATGATTCCACGCATCACGAACCATCTTCATGCCGTTAACGACATGGATACCAAGGCCCCCTTCACCCGTTTCAGCAGGCGAAGAGTCCATTTCATCTCCAGCTTGTGGAGGATCTTCCGTATGGAACCGGGCCATGCCCATTACCGTTAAGTAAAACAACATCTTTTGCTGCCATCTTTTAAATTCTGATCCCATGAATTTTTCAGGGCGATCATGGTGGTGTGATGAAGAGGGTGGAGCTCTAGCAGTCGGGAAGGCGCATTATTCGCCTTGAACGATGGCGACGACAGCAGCAGTTGCAGATGAAGGCTGCGGAGTTACCGCCTTGAGTAGTAGCGGCAGTGGCTGGGAAGGCAGCAACGTTGCCTCAAGAGGCAGCAGCAGTAGCAACAACATCGGTCATATTTTCAGCCATGTTATAGCAGTTGTAGTAAACAAATATTGTCTTAAGTTGTTGGTTATACAAAGGTTGCAGGAAACGGGAATTACAAGTAACTGCAAAGTAATTCAAGAACTGAAAATTACAATAGAACAACAAAATTGAAATTACAATTTTGTTGAAGAAGTAAAACTGGAAACTGTTTTGTTATTACTGAGTCGAGTGTGGCACTCTGTCCTTAAGACAATATTGCCCCGTATGTATCCTTTATACGTCCTGGACAATTCATCCCCCAAGATAAAACAGCAATGGAACATTTGAGCAAAGGAAACTCAAGAGCTACCGTGAAGAATATTGAGTAACGAAATGATGCTTGGAAGTTGTAGGAAGAACTGTTTTTGCTTGTGTATTTTCGTGTAGTATATCTCTTGCTCAACAATGGTGTAAGGGGTGTTTATATAGGTGAGGGAGGGGCTGTTTAACTGCCCCCATAACAGTCATTATTGGCCAAATAATGGCCATTATGGAGGTAGTAAAGCCACCAAAACAAATGGTGAAAGACCAACGGATTGGCCATTATAGGAGGAGTAATTCAGCCAAAATAAATGGCTGAATTGAGTGTCTGACTTTCTGGAAACTTCAGGGACCAAACTATACATCTTAAAACTTCAGGGACCAAAATGTATATCTGAAAGAATTCTGGTCCAAACTGTACATTTCTGGGATCAAACTGTACTTCTGGCAAAGTTCTCTCGCCCAAAAAGATAATATCAGAAGGCCCACAGCCCACGACCCGTGACCGGAACCGGACCGGACGAGCGGGTGGCAGCGGCGCGCGTGTGGTCTTTCCTTGAACCGAAGCACATCTAGGTCCTCCCTCCTTTAAATACATGGGATACCCCTTGGGGTCCCAAACCCTAAACCAATTTCGAGTCTTATATATACAACAATTCTTTCTTCCTCTACCGATGCGGGAGAATTGATCACACACCACACTTTTTCATGCTTCAAACACCTTACTTCGTGAACCAATATCTCTTTCATTTCTCAATGAAATTTGACAATTCTTGGCCCTACGGTTATCTACGTACTTAGTAGATCATGCATGTGTGAAGAACCGGATTCTCCAACATACGTAACACTAGTGTTTAAGCCGTTAAAGTTGGTCGGTCGCAACTCCCACCAAAGGCTAATTTCCAACAGGGATTTCTTCCAGTTTTGGTTCCTGCCATATCTTAAAGATGCTATGAAGCTTTCCGGTAAACCTCTTAATGTAAGGGGCTTAAATGCAACCTGTACTAACCCAATATGCATAAATCTATGGGTTTCCTTATAACGATCAATATCATTGTCATTTAACAATTTAAAAGTAGCATGATCGCTAACTACAATGATTGATTCTTCAATAGTTTTAACTACCTGTTTGAGACTTAATTTCTCAAAAGTACCCATTTGATATATTAACCTGGGTTGGATCTTTGGGATAGTCCACTTATTAAGTAGATTTAGATGTTGAGGTATATCATATTCTTTTTTTTTTATACTATTTTTACAGTATTTCTATTCTTAATCTTATTCATTTTAAGAAACTGTTACATATATCACCTATTACTACGTGTGAGTACCAAAATATGAAATAATGTAATAATGTAATCTGTGTATTAAATTCGGGTCTTCTCTGAACTTACATAAGCTTCCTATATAATTTATATGTGTATGTCAACAGTATGAAAAATGTTTTAGGTCTGCCTGTTAAACGTTCACGTAATTGACGCCATATGGCTATATATAGGAGAAGGATTTGACAATTGACTATAAGATTCTGTTTAAAAGAACTTTTAGATGAGAATTGTTGGCAAGAAGTGGAAAATGTTCAGGCAGAGGCATTTCGTCGACTACTGTAGAGTCTCTGCTCTGAAAGGACCATTAATTCCCTTTAAATAGTTTTATCTTATACTATACTTAACTCTGTGAAGTTTTTTTTCTAATACATAATATTTATGAATGGCAGAAACGTGTAGGGTTCCTGCCGATTACAGAAAGGGAGATTCAATCAGACGTGGCTTCTTAACAGGGCTAAAACGAAAAGGACTATAGTTTTTGTAGCGAACAAGTCTCTCCGAGTTACCTAGAAGACTACTTTGCTATTCTATTACTACTGTTTATTTTTATGTCCTTTGTTATGGATAAATCAACAAATCAAGGATGCGTTCATATATGTCGTAGGTGAACTATGTGAGAGACTGGTTAGAATAGTATTAGTAGTATTATTTATGTCTTAAATAATCTATCTTTGTAACAATTCAACCCTCCATAGTATATGTATTCCGAATTGAGTTTAGAGCATGTAAATATGTATGTTGTCTAATCATTTGAGACTGTTGTGATGGTTTGAGTTAGGACTCGAGAGGTTCATGTAGGTTTCGGCATCATTTGGAAAAAAATTGAATTTTCACGATCTCACGATCCAAAAAATTTTAAGTCGTGATGGCACCTACACCCCAACCAGATAGGCGAATCAATTTTTTCTTTATAAGCAATGACTAGTAAGGGCATTAAAAGCAATAGTCAATAACCGTAAGTCTGATATGATAATACTGCGGAAGATAAAATTAAAATCAAACATGATGATATGAATCGAGAGCATCTGAGATGAAAAGTAAAATACATCGTCTGACTCAAATACATTGTCATGAATAATAGGCAGGAAATAAAATGATAGAGGAAGTCCAGTTTGGCTCTGCTGATACTCGGATCAAGATTTGCACAAAAAAGTGCAGCAAGTGTACTATGAGTACTGTTAAATATACACAATATACATGTGTATATTGTGTATATTGATCTCGGATTGTCCCTTGCAATACCGTATTTAGAGTATATATTTAGGTAATATAGTTTAGATAATATTGTAATGTAATTAGTATTGTATACTTACGATAATAATTGTATTACCATAAATATATAGTTAGTATCCAAGTAGAATAAGGTTTTAGGAGTAGAATAGGAATATGATTCTCCTATTATGGAAATATGTAACTTGTATAAATAGTCTTTCAATTAATGAAAATAATCAAGGGGATTATTTCTTTCATGGTATCAAGAGACTAGGTCTTGCTTCCGCCTTTGCTCTCGGTTTTTGTGCCCTTTCTCGGCCACAACCGTCTCCGATTTCCGTCCCCCTTCACCGGAATTCGTGATATTATTTACCTCCACTCTTCCCAAATTTCCCTTCCTCTACCTTTGTTCTTTCATTATGTCTATGAACAATTTTCATCCTTCCCTCATGGTTTCTAACATCAAGAACATCCCTATTGTTCTTGAGATGGAAAACGTCCAATATGCGACGTGGGCAGAATTATTTAAAATTCACGCTATCTCCCATCAAGTCATCCATCACATAATTCCTCCCGCAACCCCTATTCCCGCGGAGGATCCTCAGTTATGGATTACTCTTGATGCTACCGTTCTCTAGTGGATTTATTCTACTATTTCGGTTCACCTCTTACAGACGATCATTGAGCCGGACACTACGGCTATGGCTACCTGGAATAGATTGCGTGACATATTCCAAGATAACCAACATACACGTGTTGTCACACTCGAGCAGGAATTCTCTCAAGTTCGCATGGAAGAATTTCCAAACGTGTCTGCATATTGCAAGAAACTCAAGGAGTTGGCCGACCAACTCCGTAACGTTGGCGCACCTGTGACAAATAATTGTCTGGTTCTACAATTGGTTGCCGGCCTTTCTGAGGCCTATAATGGCGTGGGAACCCTCCTTTGTCAAAGCAATCCACTTCCCGCTTTTTATCAAGCCTGTTTGGATAAGAAGGCGACTACCGGCGCAAGGCCTATAGTCATGATGACGTCCTCCACAAATTCTTCGGGTTTTGTTGATAATTCGGGCCAAAACCGTGCTCATAGTGGCGGCAAAAATAATCGTAAGAATAATGGCAAAAACCGCACGAGCAAACGCGGCGGTTCCGGTGGTGGTTCTAGTGGACAACAATCCGACAGTGGACCCGGTCCAGTCAGCAGTGGGCCACCTCCCTACTGGTCTCAGTCGTGGGGCCCATGGCAGTGGGGCTGGGGCAGTGGGCCATGGCCCAACAACCCCTATTTTCCAAGGCCTTCCAATGGGCAGTGGGCTGGCCAGCCCCAATAATCAGGCGTCTTCTTCTCGGTTAAGCACTGGGTCGGGGCAGCAGGGTGGACTGCTTGGGCCTCGGCCCATACAAGCATTCTCGGCAGTGGGCCCCACACCTACTCACACTGATATTGAGGTCGCAATGCACATGCTTGGGTTGACACAACCGGATCTAAATTGGTACATGGACACCGGCGTGACGACACACATGACTTCCGATCAAGGTACTCTCTCGTCTTATTCCAATTTGAGCAACCCTCGTAGTATAATTGTCGGTAATGGTAACTCTATTCCAATTCAGGGTTATGGTCATAAAAATGTCTCCCCCCAATCCACCCCTTATCTTGAAAAATACTTTACATGCCCCCAAATTGATTAAAAACTTAGTGTCTGTCTGAAAATTCACCACTGACAATTCTGTTTCTGTTGAATTTGATCCTTTTGGTTTCTCTATGAAGGATTTCAAGACGGGGAGTCCTCTCATGAGGCGTGATAGTAGGGGAGATCTTTATCCTATCACACCCGGTTTCAGTCCATCTAGTCCAACCTTGCCGTCAGCGTTTGCAGCCTTTGCTCCTTCATTGTGGCATGCTCGGCTTGGTCATCCGGGATCTTCTATTTTGTCGTCATTACATAAAAATAATTTTATTTCATGTAAGGGTACGAATAGTACTCCAAATTGTCAGTCTTGTTCTTTAGGAAAAATTGTTAGGTTGTCATTTGTAGACTAAAATTCTCATACTTTAATGCCATTTGATATTATTCATAGCGACCTATGGACGTCTCCTGTTCTGAGTTCTTTAGGTCATCGGTATTATGTTCTCTTTTTGGATGATTATTCTAAATTTTTATGGACGTTTCCGATTGCAAATAAATCTCAAGTGTTTTCCGTCTTCTTAAAATTTAGAGCATTCATTAGAACCCAATTCGAACGAGAAATAAAAAATATTCAGTGTGATAATGGCAAAGAATATGACAATGGGGTGTCTCGGGAGTTCTGTGCTAATAATAGGATCAATTTTTATTTTTCTTATCCTCTACATCTTCACAAAATGGGAAAGCCGAACGCAAAATTCGTTCCATAAATAACATTGTCCGCACTCTCTTAATTCATGCTTCCGTACCCCCATATTTTTTGAATCATGCTCTTCAAATGACTACATATCTCCTTAACATAATTCCTTCAAAAGGTCTGACATATTCTTCCCCCTTTCAAATTTTATTTAATAAGACTCCTTCTTATTCTCATCTTCGGGTTTTTGGGTGCTTATGTTATCCGTTATTCCCGTCCACCACAATTAACAAACTTCAGGCCCGGTCTACTCCGTGTGTGTTTTTGGGTTTTCTGTCTAATCAACGTGGTTACAAATGCTTTGATTTATCCTCCAAGAAAATCATCATTAATCGCCATGTAATTTTTTATGAAACCCAATTTCCATTTACTAAAGTTCATACTCCCGAGCCTAGTTCGTATAATTTTTTGGATGATGGTATATCCCCGTATATTACTCACCATTTTTCGGACATGTCCCGCACTCAAAATTCTCTAGTGGGCCCACTGCCCACTGGTCTGTCGCACACTACCGTCACTGGATCAGTTCCAGCGATTGGGCCAGTCCAGCCCATTCGGAACCGGTCCGGTTCCGGCCGATTACTATCTTGGGCCAGCAGGCCCACTACCTGCTGGCCAGTCCATCCCGAGCCTAGAAAATTCCCAAAATCTGCCCTCTTCTTCCTCAAGTCATAGACCGGTCACTCGTAGTCAGCGGGGTGTTTTTAAACCAAAGAGACATTTTAATTTAAATTCTAATGTTCTTAAATCACCCTTACCCCGTACTCCTGTGTCTGCGTTAAATGACCCAAATTGGAAAATTGCTATGACCGATAAATATAATGCTCTTATTGATAATAAGACCTGGGAGTTGGTGCCCCGTCCTTCTGGTATTAAAATTATTAGGTCTATGTGGATTTTTGTTCACAAGAAAAATTCAGATGGTTCATTTGCACGACTTAAGGCGCGGCTTGTGAGCGATGGTAAGACTCAACAGGTAGGGGTGGATTGTGGTAAGACATTTAGTCCGGTGGTCAAGCCGACTACCATTCGCACTGTACTCAGCTTGGCTCTTTCAAAAGCATGGCCTATTCATCAGTTAGATGTAAAGAATGCTTTCCTACATGGTGATCTCAAGGAAACAGTTTATATGCATCAGCCGTTGGGATTCAGGGATCCCAAACATCCTCATCATGTTTGTTTGTTGAAGAAGTCCTTATATGGGCTTAAGCAGTCTCCACGGGCCTGGTATACAAGGTTTGCTTACTATGTTTCGACTATTGGGTTCACTCACAGCAGGTCGGATAATTCCTTGTTCATCTACCGTCGTGGTTCTTCCTTGGCCTACATTCTGTTGTATGTGGATGATATCATTTGACTGCCTATACAGATGCCTTACGCCAGTCTATCATGACCATGCTCAGCTCTGAGTTTGCTATGAAAGACTTAGGGCCCTTGAGTTACTTTTTGGGGATTGCCGTCACTCATTATTCCGATTGATTGTTCTTGTCTCAACGGAAGTATGCAGCTGAGATCATCGAGAGGGATGGGATGTCATCCTGTAAGTCCACTTCCACTCCAGTTGATACAAAGCCCAAGCTTAGTGCCACGGCCGGCGTACTATATGAGGATCCGACCCGTTATCGCAGTCTTGCAGGGGCCCTTCAGTATCTTACCTTTACAAGACCGGATATTACATAGTTGTCCAGCAGGTGTGTTTGTTCATGCATGATCCCAGAATTGAGCACATGAATGCACTCAAACGCATCATTCGGTATATTCAAGGTACACTTGACTATAGTTTGCATTTATATCCTTCCTCGACGTCCACACTTGTCTCGTATACAGATGTTGATTGGGGTGGCTGTCCCGACACCAGACGGTCTACGTCAGGCTATTGTATGTTTCTTGGCAACAACTTGCTCTCCTGGTCTGCAAAGCGTCAGTCAACTCTATCCCGCTCAAGTGCCGAGACTGAATATCGAGGGGTAGCTAATGCGGTCTCGGAATCATGTTGGTTACGTAATTTTCTTTTAGAGCTTCATTGTCCCATTTTGAAGGCAACCTTGGTTTATTGCGATAATATTAGTGCCATCTACCTTTCTGGTAATCCGGTTCAGCACCAACGCACTAAGCATATCGAAATGGACATTCACTTTGTCCGTGAAAAGGTTGCTCGTGGTCAAGTTCGCGTATGTCATGTACCGTCGAGATATCAAATTGCTGACATCTTTACAAAGGGTCTTCCCTCGGTCCTTTTTGAAGATTTTAGTGACAATCTCAGCGTTCGAAGACCGCCCACTATGATTGCGAGGGTGTGTTAAATAAACACAATATACATGTGTATATTGATCTCGGATCCTCCCTTGCAATTACCGTATATAGAGTATATATTTAGGTAATATTGTAATGTAATTAGTATTGTACACTTACCATAATAATTGTATTACCATAAATGTATAGTTAGTATTCAAGTAGAATAAGGTTTTAGGAGTAGAATAGGAATAGAATTCTCCTATTATGGAAATATGTAACTTGTATAAATAGTCTTTTAATTAATGAAAATAATCAAGGGGATTAATTCTTTCAAGTACAAAAGAATAATGTGTACTCAACAAGTATTATTCACCGACCCCAACAAAGTAGTGACAACGGTTGGTCTTTAGAAATACATGCTTTCAAACGGTCTCACTTATACAATCTCAGTAGATAAGGAATGTAATTGCACAACTCAATTCATATGAAACAACCTAATAAATTACATAATCAAAGCATAAATGATATGCACAAATAAGAGTAATGATGCAATGCATGTGATGCATACTCTTTACCTTTATCTGTCTCATAACTAGTACTTCCACCACTATGCATACACACTGTCTTATTGAGAATGTTCAGAAGCAATGACTCGTGAGTGACAAGAATGTTGTCAATACACCAACACAGAACATGATCTCATTGTGTTAATAATCATCTCAATTTGCCCATAAGGCCATAATCTCATCACTCCGTTGGTAATCAGATCCCATCATGCCATAATCTCATCAGTCCATCTAGAACCAAATTTCATCGGGCCATATCTGTATAAATCATCCTAGAGCATAAGAATGGAGGTCATAAACACACGAACCTTATATGCACACATATGGCATATAAACAACGCAAGAAACGAATGTATGCTACTTGATTATCACAAATTTCATAAGGTATTGTGAGTGATGTTCTAGCATGTGAATCAATACTACATGTATCATGATTAAATTATTTAAAGCATGTTCACAAAATCGATTACCAATAAATTAAACAAGGATGAATTCACATAATAGCTAAAGTACCCTAAAATGGCACCTGATACTCACATATGCGCTAGTCACCTCGCATATACGGGATCCCTTAACCCATTTTATAAGTTATTTAGTTGGGAAAACATTCTATTATCGAAGTCAAGTCTTATCTTACCTTAATCTGTAGCTTTATAACTCTGAGAATGACCTTTTCTCACCTCAAGCCTCTGTATACTTCAAATCTATTCAGAAATGTACTTTCCAGGATTAAATGAGTTGGATGATACCGATATTGCAGCATAAAAGAGTCGGGCCATAAAGTCAATAACAAGTCAAACTTGATGTAACACATCGTACCTTCGGACTAAGGTTTGACCCATATGATAAAATCATAATGAAATCAAGATGAGGAGTATAGGAAGTATTTTGAAAACTAATCAAGGCATAAGAAGAGTCTTTGGAAGAATTAGAGTTGGAATCTACTCTACGGAGCTTGTTTTCAAGTGAGTTTGCACAAGACCTCACTTCAAGCGAGCATAACACCCTCACATGTTATGCATTTGGAAATACTCAGAACATGAAAGTTGTATATCATTGAAATACATTTCCAATGATTTATAGTGGAGTGCAAATTAACAATGGTACAAAAAGTTATACATGATTTACCAAACATCATCGGCTCAGTCAAAATAAGTTTGGAAGTGGGCGCCCGCCTTAGGCATGGCCACGCCGCGCCAGACATATTTTTTAGCAAGGAGTGAATTTTAGCCATTTTTTGATACAAGCCTGACACGGAGTGTGGGTGCACGCATATTTTGGCAAGACACAATTTTTTTCCCAAGTTTTAAATACCCTAACTTCAAAATACTCTTCTCATTTTTGTCAAAAACCATTAGCAGTCGTTCTCCTATCCTCTCAAACTCCCCACATCAAGGTAAGGTCATTCCTATGATTCTCAATTAATTCTAGCATTAATTTCATGATTCTTACAAAGATTAAACCCTTCAAATTCATAGAGTCTTGCTTGAATGTTAATGATTCTCCCCACACCACGTTCTTTTATGACTATTATGAATTGTCAGAAATATAGTTAAGCCTTAGTTCATGAAGAGCTTTAGAACTTCAATTCTTTAAATGATATAGTTTCATAATTCATTCATGATTGTTATTCTGAATGTCGTGAACTCAGTAAGTATCAGTATAGACTCATGTCTGAAATTTCATGAGTCTCAGTTGTGAACACCTCAGATGCAAGTTAGTTAATTATATATCATGTTTCAGATAATTGTATTCATGTATATCATTACGATTGTCATAAACCTGTCTGTAATCCATGTATGTTCATGTTATCATTTCCATGAGCTCTAAGATATCAGCTATGAACTCTGATTGTTCCACTCCAGGGATTTTTATATGTTTTCATGTATCAAGATAAATATACATATACTTATATAGATTTTCATGAAAAGCTATGTTATGTATACATGTTATAAATTATATTATGAACCATGTTTTGAAAACCATGGGCGCAGATGCCCCTATTATTCATGTTCATGTTTTTAGGAGTAGCATAGATTACCGAGAAGGTTCAGATAACCTGAAACTATGTATGCCAGCGTAGGTAAGGATCGCTCCGCCAGTTAGGAAGATACCTTCATATTATTGATTGGATTCTTTCATATCATTTTATGTCTCGTACCCCGACAAGGTGCGAGATGGCATAGCTGATCGAGCAGAGATGGGATGCTATGTACTCACGTTGTGAATTCATGTTGTCCGTTATACTAAGGCTCTCCCGCTTAAATATATTTTAATCATGTTACAGCTTGATCATGCAGATCATGATCATGTCCAGGTTTCAGTTCATGTTAAAGTTTACAGTATTCAGTTGTAGTTTACTACTTCAATTGCAAACTATTATTTACAACTTACAAAAATACAGATTTTATACATGTTATTATATTCATGTGAGATCATATTCATTTTTATTAATTCAGTTTCAGTTTCATGTCCTTATTATTTCATGTGACTGCTTATTCTCTCAGTTGCTTTACATATAGTACAATTCAAATGTACTTACATCCCTTTTTCTCGGGTCCTGCACTTCACAGTTCAGGTAAGTAATTTCAGGACGACATATCAGTTCGCTGGATTTCTACCATCTCAGCTATTGGTGAGCCTCATCTCATTCAGGGTACTAGTCTATTTATATTACATATCAGGTTATGCAGTAAAGGTATGCTAGGGCTTTATCCTGGTAAATAGTTTTTAGCAGTCAGACTCATGTTTAGAGGTTTCATAGACTATCTTAGCATGTCATGTTAGATATTCAGTTGTTTAGACTTATTATGCTCTTAGATTGTTTAGACTTATTATGCCCATGTTGATTCAGCAAGCCATGTGGTTCTCTCGATCACATGCAGTCAGGCACCGAGTATCGTGTTATGCCTAGGCCATGGTTTGGGGTCTGACAAATCTTAGTATCAGAGCACTAGGTTCAAGTGTCTTAGGGAGTCTATGAAACCATGTCCAGTTGGGTCTCTTTTATGTGTGTGTGAGCGCCACATATGTAAACAGTTGACCACCAAGACATTTAGGATTGTCTCACTTCTTTTATACTCTAGATCATGGAAGTAGAGCTATACCTTCAGGAACTTTTCTAACTCATGCCATGAAGCTTAGAGTAATAAGTGACATTCTCTTCCTATCAAATTCCAGAAGTATCGAATGCGTAAGCGATGAGAAGAAAATTCAAGTGGCAAGTGAGGATGACTACTCTTTGGGGTGTAATCGTGAAGTGCATGTTGGTAAAATATTAAACTTAAGATAATATTAGAAGTTTGACAAAATGCATACTTACTACAGACTAGAGCATGACCCTTATCAAAAAGTGCAAAAGCAGTTACCATGATTTATGGTTATCAATTAAACTCATTTACCAGTTATACAATACTTCAGTTAGCAAGGTTATGGTTACTCAGTACACTAGTGTTCAGTTATGTAGTTATCACATTTTTAATTTTCAGTGTATCCAGATTCTTGCGACTTGACTTGTGAGTATACAGTGAGGCCTATAGGTTCTAAAAGAAAGATTAAGTAACGATGACTATAGCAAAATGTTCACATTTTTTTAAGTTCGGGTTAAGATCCAAGACTTGTTGAATGGCGCATGAAGTACTTATCAGGTGATAGTAGCATTTGAAGGACAAGTTTGTGCATGATATATGTTATATACCTTACAAAATAAGTTTATTGGACATTTGGATCAAGGAGCTTCAAGTGTGAGGATGATAGCTCAGATTTAAAACCTTACAGGGTAACATGTTATAAAGTTAGCCGCAATGGGCATAAATGACTCATGATAGTTTTGAGCTGAAAAGAGCCTAAGGACAAAATACCTAGGAGGCAAAAAGACATGATATTACAGAATGTGTTTCCGTGCGACCTATGCACATGAGTAAGAATAGATGATGCACGACATGAGAACTAAGAGCAGACGATATTGGACTTCAGGGAATAGAATTTTATTGTGCAAGTTTATTTAAATCAGAACCAAAGAGTATGATGTTAGAAAGTTACTACAAGAAGTAGTTATTACTATGAGATGATAAGATGTGACATGTCCTTGTAAGGTTATGTGATTAAGTGTTTACCTTTGGGGTTAGGTATTTCAATCTCTCATTTAAGAGAGACGTAATTTTCCTAAGTTTGATCCATGTCTATAGCTTAGAAAAGATAGTATACGACTGCAGAATAGGGTCGGATGATGAGGGAAGTTAGAAATAATCTTATGCTTCACTTTAGTATTCAGGATAGAACAAGAGAACATGATGCTAGCAGGTGGTTAGTAGAGAATAGTAAGTAAGTTTTGAGTAAATACATTGAATTAGCAATTTCAGCAGAGCTAGTAGAGGTACATTTTGATTTCCTTAGTCAGGTTAACACTAGTGAGTGAGTAAAAGTTTGACTACACCGAATGCCTGTTAGAACCCAAAAAGTTTAACATAAACATGAAATACAGTGATAGTGGGAGAAGAAATTTAGCTAAGAAGTAAGAGATGAATTTACAGAATAAGTCTTTTTGAATTATTAAAAAGGGATCTCCCTAAGACTAACAATGTGAGAGAAGTTAAGTCGTTAGGACAGAATATGCCATTAATTCAGTGCATGTAAGTAATTTAGTTCCATGTTCATATAAGTAATTCAGCTTTCCCTGGTAAGAAAGATCGCTTAGAAGTGAGTCGAAAGATGAGTCGTCAGTGACATAAAGTGCAAAAAATTACAGAAGATAAGGAAAATTGGTTGGATCCCAACGAGAGAGAAGGATCCCCAAATATAAGACTTTCACCTTTGGTCCAAGTGAGAGATGTGTAAATTGTCAATAAGTGCAGTTAAGTATTTGAAAACTCAAAAGATTAGCATGAGATATGAAGAACCTCAGTTTAGTAATAAGGGCGTAATGAGATAGTCTCCATAAGGAATGTTCCTCCTTTGCACAAGGAACACGAAGTAAGTAGAATAATTGGCGACCGACTTATGTCAAGATCAGTTATTATAGTTTAAGCGATTACAAAAAAGCTATGAGATCATGCCCAGTTATGTGTCACAAAGGTAGTGCCATCGCACGAGACTCTATTGTTCAGGGTGCTGGTCAAAACCTGAGCGCACAATAGTACTATAATTATTTCATGAGGTACCTCAAAAAGAAATCAAGTATGGGTAGTTTAGCTTATGTTGAGGCGGACAAGAGAATGATGATGAAAGAAGTCCATCGTATAGAAAACCTAGGAGTTCAACTTTTGGACCGCAAATATGGTATAGTTGTTGTACAGAACAGAGCCAGATTCTCCTTAGTAGTTTAGCAAAAGAGGCAAACAGTTTCATGATCCCTATCTATTACAGCTAAAGGAAGGGATTCGCAGACATAAATCCATGGCTTCAAAACAAGGGGGAGATGATCGTACTCTAATGTACGAATGAACGTTTTGCATCCGGGATGTAGATAGACAAAAATAGAGGATTATGGCAGATGTACACAATTTCAAATATTCTACCTACCCAAGCTCCACGAAAATGTATCATGACCTTGAGAAGGTTAATTGGTGGAATAAAATAAATAATAATGTAGCCAATTTCATGGCTAAGTTTCCAAATTGGTAGCAAGAAAAAGCTGATTCAGCAGGAGATTATGCCAAGTTATATATTCAGGAAAGTTCCAGATTCCAAGGGGATCCAATGTCCATAAGATTAGATCGAGGTTCCCAATTTAAAATGAAATTTTTTTGAAGTCTTTTTAGAAGGGATTGAATATCATCACAGTACCGTTTTTCATCCTCAAACAGATGTTAGATATAGTGCACTATCTAGACACTCGAAGATATATGGAGCACATGTGTCCTAGACTTTAAAGGTAATTGAGATAATCATTGCCTCTCATTGAGTTGTTTCTAAACATAGATATCATGCTAGTATCAAGATGGCACCGTTTGAAACCTTGTATGAGCGAAAGTGTAGATCACCTATTAGTAGGTATAAAGTTGGCAAAATAGAATCTCTATGGCCAGACTTGATCCATTAGGTTGTTGAAAAAGTTGAACTAATTTATAAGCGTTTGAAAATGTCTAAGAGTCGTAAGAGTCCTATGCGAATATGCAGTGCAGATATATAGAGTTTCATGTTAACGATTGGGTGTTTCTTGAAAGTTTTGCCTATGAAAGGCGTCATGTTATTTGAGAAGAAAGGGAAGTTAGTCCCAAATGTATTAGACCATACAAATCCTACGAAAGATCGTCAAGTTCGCAAGTTGAAGACTAAGGAAGTCGCTCCAGTGAAAGTGTTGTAAAGGAACCATAATGTGAAGGGGACTACATGGGAAGAAAAAGAGGGTATGAAGCCCAAATATCCTCTCTTATTGATGGACAAGCAGAAAATGGCTAGGGTAACTACCTCAAGTATTCAAACCTCATGTCAGTTCAGTGTTAAGATCCCATCTGCGCTTAGTATTCAGATCTCATGTTATAATATTCATCTTTTCGGAAATCAAATATCATGTTATGAAAGTCATGTTTACATGTATTCATCTCTCATGTCAGTTTAGCACTCATGTATCCATATCATCTAATTTTCATGTATTCATGTATTCATGTCATGCTCCTCACGTCCATGTAATTATGCCATATCCATGCTTATGTTCCAGTACTCATGTCATTCATGCCAACAAATTCTTTTCTAAATCCCATATATAGTATTCATGTATTCATTCAGTTCAATATCCATGTGTTCATGTCATATCGGTATTCATGATAGTTGGTTTTCACATATCCAAGCCAGTCCAGTATTGATGTTAGTCACATTCATGCTTCAGTTACCTTGTTATGTCATGTCATGCATATTATGATGTCCTGTGAGACTTGTGTTGTGCTCTGGTTAGCTGGTAGGTGCTTGATAATGTAATATTTTGTACCTTCAAACTAAGCCGTATTTATGATTCAGGGGTCTAGGAAACCAAAACGGGAAGTTTAAAATTGAAAACCAGTACCGTCGATTTCATTTCTAAATTGACGGAACCTAGTAGCTTTTTACAGACCATATAATATTTGACGGTCCATCCTTTTCAACCGTCAAATTCCCTTAGCTTTAACGAAACCTTGGAAAATTAGAAATTTCAAGACGGTCCGATTATATTATCCGTACAATTATGACGGTCCAGACTCAGACCGTAAAATTATTGACGAACTGTCAATTTTGACCGTCAAATCCTCCCGACAATAAATAGTATAAATACGAGACTTAGTTCTGGAAATTAAGTTTTCACTTTCCCAAACCCTAGCATGAAGGTTCTCTTCTCCCATCATCTTCTTACATTATGGTAAGTATATTCCAAGTATTTCAAGTGAATTCTAACGCATATAAATGAATTTTGAGTAGAAATTCAATACTCTTAACCTAGGGTTTTTAGGATAAATCCAACTTAGGGCTCAAGGTTCAATCTTTGGAGTTCTCATTCCAAGTTTAGATTTTTAAGACACATTTTTAGCGAATAAGGTATGTAGAGCTTCTATCAATGTGTGGAAACATCTTTAATCATCCACAAACCTCATTCGTCGAGATTACTACAAATTACTTCAGAATGTGAGATTATACCCTAGTTCATGAAAAGACTAGAATGCCTATCCTCAATAATATAAATTCATAGTTGTTCATAATTATCACATTGATTGTTGTGAACTCAATGCATAATCAGTATAGACTCGTATTTGATAACCACGAGTCTCAGTCTAGAATACTCAGCATGTTTGTAAATTAGTTAAAGATTCATCACTCTTAATCAGTTCATGAGTTCATGTTCAGTATTTCATATAAGTATTTTAGTATCATATTGAGCACCTGCATTTTGGGCTCGAGGCCACAATTATATATTGAGCCTAAGGCCACAGTTTATGTATATGCATACTTGGGCCTAAGGCCACATATTTGTGCACATATATTGGGTCTAAGGCCACATTTATATATTATTTCAATTAAACAAGTGACTCTCCATTTCAGTTAAGGAAGTATACATATTCTTTGCTTTCTTGTTCAGTTATCTGTTATTAGTTTCAGTTTCAGATTCATTACATTATCTGTTTATTGATTTGGGTTGCCTTTTTTCGAGCACCCCACATTTATTTATTCATTCAGTTTCTTTACATACAGTACAATTTAATTGTACTAACATCCATTTGAATGGGTGACTGCACTTCATGGTGCATGTGTCGAATTTTAGGCTGACAGATCTGCTCAGTAGGATAGCTTTAGTATCAGCTTCTTGGTGAGCCCCATCTCATTCGGGGTGTCAGTTTAGTACTTTATTATTATATTTTATGATAGAGGTAGGCCAAGGCCTTGTCCTAGTAGACAGTTTTCAGTCAGACTCATGTCAGAGGTTTCATAGACTAGACTGGTTATCATGTCATGTCTGTTTTTCAGTTGTTCAGACTTATTATATTTTCATACTATTTTCGTGATATACTTTCATATCACTAATTCAGTAGTTGAATTACTTGTTTCAAATTATTGTTATAGTATGTTTTGATGCCCATGTTGATTCAACAGTTATGTGGTTCGCTCGGTCAAATGCAGCTAGGCACCGAGTGTCGTGTTTCACCTAGGTCATGATTCAGGGCGTGACAAAGCTTGGTATCAGAGCCTAGGTTCAAGTGTCTTAGGGAGTCTGTGAAATCGTATCCAGTGGAGTCATTTTTATGTGTGTGAGGTCCCCACACATATAAATATTTGACCACTAAGACATCTAGGATTGACTCACTTCTTTCATACTCTAGAACGTGCAGTTAGAACTATACCTTCAGGACATTCTTCTAACTCGTGCGTATTACGTATTTCAAAAAATGCCTATGAAAAGGAAAAAACTACAAGAGAGTTGTTGATAATACTGCTTGTAAGGATGGCGCTCAGGCTCAGGGAGCCAATTCCGGTACAACACCCCACCCGATGCTACAGGGCCTACGAAGATCCAAGTTCCGCCTCCTAGTTCTACCGACTCTAATGTTAGGGGAGCTATTCAGCTACTCACCCAACTTATGGCTGTGCAAGCCCAACGTCAGGGAATGACTTCAAACACGAGAACTAATGGGGAGTCATCCAGTTCCAGGACTCGTGAATTTCTATGTATGGACCCTCTAGTGTTCACAAGGTCTTGTAACAAGGAAGATCCACATAATTACATTGATGGGCTTTAGAAGATCTTTCGTGTTATGAATGTTGATAAGGTAGAGGCAGCAGAGTTTGGAGCTTATCAGTTGCAGGATATTGCAAATATTTGGTATTAGTCATATGAGCAGTCACGCGGAGAAAATGCACCTTTATTAACTTGGGATGAGTTTGTTGATACTCTTATTGAGCATTTTATGCCAGTTGAGGTCATGGAAGCGAAGGCCGTTGTATTCGAAAATCTTAAGCAGAACGGCAGAAGTATGTTGGAGTACTATTTTCCAATTTGTCTCTTTGACAAAGTATGCTCCATATATGGTCCCAGACATGAGGGCCAGAGTTAGGTGTTTCGTGTATGGTCTTGATCCCCATTTGTATGATGCAGCTAATATTACAACTCATAACAAAGAGACTACTATTACAAAGATAGTTGATTTCGTACAGGGTAATGACTGCAGGTTGAAAGAAGTGAAAGCCTTGCAAAAAGAGAAAGGCAGGGAATTTAACAAGAGGGCTAAGTCTTCAGGTCACTTTAGTCATGGGGGAGGTGGAGGGTGACAGTTTTTCAAAAATAGGTCATCATGACCTGCTCCAACTTCAGCCAGTACCCCATCTCCAAAGTTTTGAAATGATAATAAGAGGCAGAACTTCAGAGCAGTAGGCTCACAGTGACATGTCATCATGGGCCACAGGGGTTTCCAATATCCTACTTGAAATACTTGTGGTAAGAGGCACTCAGGAGTGTGTCATTCATGCATGGATGGTTGTTTTGGGTGTGGTCAGCAAGGTCACTTTCTAAAGGATTGCCTATCGGCAAGGGAAGGTACTGGTGGTAACGTAGCTCATTCCACCAATTCAGCAGTTAATCACAATTATCAGGCCTAACCAGGGTGTGGTATGGTTATGTCTGGTAACATAGGCAGATTTCCAAACTGCCTATATGCTTTAGCCGCCCGTCAGGATATAGAGGCTCATACAGATATCATCATAGGTATATTAACGGTCTTCACTTTTGACTTTTATGACCTTATGGATCCTAGATCCACTCTATCATATGTAATTCCTTTTGTTGCTAAGAAGTTTTGGATAGAACCAGAAAAGTTGCATGAACCCTTTGAAGTATCCACTTTAGTAGGAGAGTCAGTTATAGTTAGGGGAATTTATAGGGGTTGTCCAGTTAAAGTCTATCACCGTATTACAATAGGTTACTTGGTAGAGTTATAAATGATAGACTTTGATGTAATCATGTGCATGGACTGGTTGTCTTTATGTTATTCCACAATAGATGTAAAACCAAAATTGTCACATTCGAGTTTCCTAGTGAACTAGTCATAGAATGGAAGGATGACGCAGTAGCACCCATGGGTAGGTTTATTTCCTATCTTAAAGCCAAAAAGATGATAACCAAGGGGTATATTTACTGTCACACCCCAACCTTGGGGTGTGGCCGGCACCCAGCACCCGAAGGCCTGAGCATACCACTATAGTATCTGAAACTTGAAATACGAAACTCAAGACGACAATGCCTCCACATGATTATATAAGACAAGAATGAATGACAACTTGCACGCAGAAGAGTCCCAGTATGATATATATACAGATAACCAAAGCTGACGAGGCCATAAGAACAGTATATCACTGATAAAAGGGACCAACAAGGCCACGACATACATACACCCGCTATACACAAGTCATCAAGCCTCTAAGAGTGACATAATACATAAATAGATCAGGACAGGGCCTCGCCATACCTAAAATGCCAGTAATATATACAACAGTACCTAAAGACTCCTATAGAGCAACTCCGAGAGAGGGGAGTGTGACAATCACAGCTGAACAGACAACCTACTGAGGAGGAGCGCCTCTTTGTCTATCTGTACCTACGAGCATGAACACAGTGCCCCAGAAAAAAGGGCATCAGTATGAAAGATATACTGAATATGTAAGGCAGAAAACGTATAAATAAAGGATGAAATATGAAGGAAGAGTATAGAAATCAATCTGAAACTCATAACAAGCCTCTGAGGGCGTACCGATCATAATCGTGAGTATGTATGCATGTCATGTAAATATTAAGCCACTCATTGGGGCCATATGTATATAATATAGTATCAAGCCACTCTGTGGGAAAATCTTGTCATGTCATATCATACCCGACCTCGTACAAGACTCGATCGTACCCAGCCCAGATATGGGACTCGGTAATATCACAAACAACTGCAGTGGTGTGCATGTATAAGTGTCGTACCTGGCCGACTATAGTGCGGCTCAGTAAGAAAATAAATACATATATATATATATATATATATATATATATATATATATATAACTGCAATGCAAAACCGACTTCTAAAGACATCACAAGTAGAGCTAGAGTGACAAATAGTTGTTATCCTCCGACTATAATTATTGGAGCTACGTTCATGAATTTCAATACAATCAGTTTGCAACATGTAGAATCTCAGAGGTACGTATGAATGAGAAATACAAGAGGAACGTGATCGACTTTATCAAAGATGGCATATCATTAGTTGGTTACACAAGATGTAACCCATTTTCAAGATAGCATTTTGTTAAGTCATGCCGAGAAGGAAAGTTTGCACTACATAACTTGCCGATGAAGCTATTTATGATGCACGGAGCCTCATACATGGTACAGATTGTTATCTACATCAAACGAGGGATTCTTATCAATACTAAGCTTATATCTTATTAGAGTTTTCATTTAGGCAATTCATCGAACAACTTGCGTACGTGAAGTTCTAGAGTTATACTATCATGGATTCTTGCTCAATTTAGCACCGCTATCTTCCTTAACTCTTTTCCTCAACTACACAACATCACCAACATGATTATACACCAATATTTACTATTAATCTCAAATAACAATACCAAACAACAAGTTGACACAACTTCATATAACAAGAGATGTTTCTCCAAGATCATATTCACCAAACTCCCAAAATTCCCAAGTTACTTCCATCAATCCATCAAGCCAAGTTAGGAGAAACTAAAGGAAACTTAAAAGGGATAAAACCTTACCTTAAATGTCCAAGAGAGTTCCTACTTCACACCTTCTTCTAAGTCTCCAAGAATTCTAATTTCAAATCACAATCTAGTGGGAGTTTCCTTGATGATCCAAGCTTCCTAGGGATGAAGTTTCCTTAAAATATTCAAGAATGGTCCTTGATTGATATGTTTACCTTGAGAGAGTGTTTGAGAGTATATAGGTTTAATTTGAGGTGGAAATGAAATAAAATGATGAGGGTTTTCGAGATTGGGCTTATATAGCCAACTCCACCGCCTCTATTCTGCGGAGAGATCTGCGCCACAAATCACCATCTACGGCCATATTTTGCACCACAGATGGTGAGAGAAAGTTGGCCAAACTGAGCCCTAGAAATGCAACCAGATCTGCAAGGGGGATTGGGTTCTATGACATAAAACGTGTAACGTATCATCGAAACTTCATCGATCTTCGTCAAGTTGTACTTTCTTTGGTCCTATTAACTTCCAACCTTCCAAAACCATCCCTTAACATCCTTATACGTCATACGAACCCTCAAAAACTATTTCAAGTTCTCACGACCTAAGTTGACTGACAATACTCTCATCCGGGTGTGAAACTATAGGGTGTAACATCCTTCCCCCTTAAGAACAGTCGTCCTCGAATGTTGAATATCGTCCCAACGCATTAGGATTTCAGAGAAGTTTGACAGAGTTTCCCTTGTAATAAGGGCTATCCAAAACCTATTAATCACCTCAAACAAATAACCAATGTTATACAGGGCTACATAATAGCATAACAACATCTAATTGGCCTCACACGACCTTCTATATATGTAATAAACGAAGAGGGTTAGCCATAACTCACCTTAACTATCATATGTTGTACTATGAGATGCATATGCTATATATGTCTCAACATCAGCACCTAAATAAGGTATACAAAATTAAATTGATGGATGGATAGAATAGGAACAAGAGATTTGTAGCGCATGAATATCGATATACACCTGAGATCTGGAACAAATGAGGGTATCTAAATCACATGTCCTCTTCGGCCTCCCAAGTCATCGCCTCTACGTTATTATTTCTCTAAAGTACTTTAACTGAAGTGAATTCCTTAGTTCATAACTTATGTACTTAGCGATCTAAGATGGCAATGGGAACTTCTTCGTACGATAAGTTTTCTGTGACTTGGACATCTTCAATAGGGGTAATGCGGAAGGGATCTCCCAGACATTTATGAAGCATGGATATGTGAAATACAAAATGAACGACTTCTAACTCTGGGGGCAACTCAAGCTTATAGGCAACTTGGCCTATTCTTTGAGTAATCTGATATGGCCCGATGTACCTGGGGCTAAGTTTACCTTTTTTGCTGAATCTCATCACTCATTTCATAGTGACACCTTTAAGAACACCCAGTCTCCTACAACAAACTTTAAATTTCGATGTCGGTTATCAGAATAGGAATTTTATCGACTCTAAGTTGTCAACAATCGTTCCTGAATTATTTTCACTTTATCTATGGCTTGTTGCACCAAGTCTGGTCCTAATAAATTTGTCTACACCAACATCAAACCACCCAATAGGGAACCTATATTTCCGTCCATACAAAGCCTCATACGACGCCATCTGAATACTAGAATGATAACTGTTATTATATGTGAACTCAATAAGCGGAAGATGATCTTCCCAACTCTCTTTGAAAACTAAAACACAAGCCCACAACAGATCTTTGAGCGTCTGAATAGTGCGCTCTACTTGCCTATCAGTTTGCGGATGAAAAGTTGTGCTAAGGCTAATCTGAGTACACAAACCTTTCTAAAAGGACCTCCAAAAGTTTAGTGTAAACTGAGCGCCTATGCCAGATATAATAGACAATGGAACTCCATGAAGTTGGACTATCTCTTTGATATACAATCAAGCATAATCTTTGACTGAATGAGTAGTCTTGACGGGTACAAAATGAGCTGACTTTGTTAGTCTATCCACAGTGACTCATATAGAATAGAACTTCCAACGAGAACTAGGTAGTCCCATAATGAAATCCATGTTGACAGTTTCCCATTTCTATGTCAGAATCTCTATATGCTGTAATAATCCCCTAGGTTTCGAATACTCAACCTTAACCTGTTGATAATTCTGACACTGAGCAACAAATTCCGTGATGTTCTTCATATCGTTCCGGACATTGAGAAACAATCCCTTCTTTAATTTTTACCAAGGTTGGATCGTCAAATTGACATGCCTTCACTTCTGCCACTAAGGAGGATTCAACAACATTCTGAACTATGGTACCTCCGTCTCCTGTATTAATCAATCGCATGCTTAGACTGGACAACTGATACAAATCCTTTGCCATCTCTAACTTATAATTTCCCATATGCTTTAGGCTACCCATAGACTTCTGACTTAACGCGTCGGCTACAACGTTTGCTTTGCTAAGATGGTACAAAATATCGACATCGTAGTCTTTTAGCAGCTCAAGTTATCTTCGTTGCCTCATATTTTACTCTTTCTACCTGAATATGTACTACAAGCTCTTACGATTTGTAAATATATCAACATGAACCCCGTACAGATAGTGACGCCATATCTAAAAAGAAAATACAACAACCACTAACTCAATATCATGGTTCGGGTAATTCTACTCGTGTTTTCTTAATTACCTCGAAGCATACGCAATGACCTTAACCATGCTGCATTAGAACATATCCAACCCTTACTTTGGAAGTGTCACAATACACAACATAGCCCTCTAAGCCCTCAGGAAGTGCTAGAATATGTGTTGATGTTCACCTGCTCTTCAACTCCTGGAAATGCTTTTCGCAAGCTGCCTTATGAGTCAACTTTGTCAGTGATGCAGCAATGGAAGAAAAATTCTCTACAAATCTCTGATAGTAACCTGCTAAGCCCAAGAAACTACGCACCTCATTAGGAGTTGTGGGCCTTGGCCAATTATTTACCGCCTCAATCTTTTAATTATCAACTTTGATGCCTTCATCTGATACTATATGACCTAGAAAAGCCACCGGGTTTAACCAGAACTCACATTTAGAGAACTTAGCATACAACTTGCGATCCTAGAGCATCTATAATACCACTCTCAAATGATCCGCGTGCTCCGCTTCTGAGCAAGAATATACCAAGATATCATCAATAAATACTATCACAGAGATATCCTGAAATAGCTTAAACACATGATTCATCAAATCCATAAAAGTTGTTGGCGCGTTAGTTAAACTGAAAGACATAACTAGAAATTTATAGTGGATATATCTGGTCCGAAAGGCTGTCTTTGAAATATCCTTCTTTTTAACTCTCATCTGATGGTATCCAGATCGAAGATCGATCTTTGAGAAATACTTGGTGCCTCGCAATTGATCAAATAAATCATTGATTCTGGGAAGCGAGTATTTATTCTTAACAATCACCTTGTTCAGCTGACGGTAATCGATACATATTCTTAACGAATTGTCCTTCTTGCAAACAAATAACACTGGTGCATCCCACGGAGAAGTATTGGGCTTAATGAAGCCCTTCTTCAAAAGATCTTTTAGCTGCACTTTCAATTCTTTCAGCTCGGTAGGAGCCATTCGATATAGAGGAATAGATATAGGCTAGGTATCTGGGATAACGTCAATAGTGAAATTGATTTCCCTTTTGAGAGGAATACCAAGAATTTCATCAGGAATTCGCTAACGATTGGAACTGACTGAAGGGCTGGAGGCTTTGCCACATCTTGAACTCGCACGAATTGGTAGATATATCCTTCTGAGATCATCTTCCAAGCCTTAATGTAGGAAATAAACCTACCCTTAGGTGCTGCCACATTGACCTACCATTTAATTATGGGCTCGCTTAGAAAATTAAAGTGAACGATTTTCGTCACAATCAACATTAGCATAGCAAGAAGCCAACCAATCCATACCCATAATAATGTCAAATTCTACCATTTCCAGCTCATTCAAATCGGCTACAATATGGTAATTATAGATATTTACATCACAATTCCTATACACCTCCCTACCTATTACGGGCTCACCCACAGACGTAGACACTTCAAATGACTTATGTAACAATTCAGGCTCTTTCCCACACTTACCAGTAATAAAGGGTATAATATATGACAAGGTGGAACCTAGATCTATCAAAGCATATACGTCAAGAGAGAAGACGAATAATATACCTATAACCACGTCTGGAGATGACTCAAGGTCAACAAAGTATAAATGCGGTTCAAGGGACAGGTCGAACTAGATGTTGCTTCTCTGCATATGCCTCTACCACCTGATATATGCGTACCGTGCACAGAAGGATGTACTAATGAAGAAGAAGCTGCTAAAGACCCTGTCGGCTGTTCCATACCTCCCCCACCTCCCGTAGGACAAAATTGCATAATATGACTAGGATGCCTACACGAATAACACACATTCGAACCCTGGCAGCATTCCCTGAAATGAGTCCTAGAACATCGACCACAATACGACATCGGTGGCCTCGCCGGACTGGACTCTCCTCTATACCGGGAGCATAATGCTCGTGAACTCTTACCCTAACCAGAATAAGTGGTCGGATCACAACACTGGCTCTGAAACTGCGGTGGCGCACTAGTCATTGGATAAGGTGGGCGTCTAAGAAACTGAGGCCTAAATCCACCTCAAAACACTCTCATATCGCCTGCGGATTGGGCCCTCTTATGTTGTACCCTATCATGCTCTCGACCGACTTATTGCTTCCTCTTACGGTCCTCTAAATTTTGTGCATAGGTTTAAATGCAGGAGATATCCATATTCAGGTTCAGGGAAGCTATAGTGAACTCATTCACCAAGTGTGGCCCCAAACCATTAACGAATTAATGTACTCGATCGCTCATATCAGCAACAATCATAGGAGCGTACCTAGCCAAGGAGTTGAACTGCAAACTATACTCTCAGATGCTCATATTACCCTGCTCCAAGTGTAAAAACATGTCTCTCCTGGATCGCCAAAGCTTGACTAGCAGATACTGTTATAAAATTGCCTCGAAGAGCTTCCTCTAACCCATAGGTGGAGCTTGGGGTCCTCGAGTCTGCTCCCAAGTCTCAAACCAGGTCGTGGCCATATCACGCAACCTATTGGAAGCCAACTCTACTGTCTCAGCATTTGTAGCATGCATAACCCGTAAGGTCTACTATATCTAATCTAGAAAATCTTATAGGTATGCATTAGCATTCGTCCCTGTAAATAATAGAGGGTCTAGGTTAACAAAGTCCCAAACTCTCATACTCACAACCCTATCAGTAATACCAGGGGTCTAACGCTGGGCTTGAGAGGCTATAAGTCGAGTCACTAGTTATACTGCACTCCACATATCTAGATCCTAGTCAGGGGCAACCGAAGGAGGAACTAGAGGTACATCAACTCCCATCTGCCCTCTGGAGGTGGTGGTGGTGGTATGGTAGAGTCTTGGAGGCCCGAGATACAGCCTCATCCTGGTGCTCCTGTCTCCCAAGGTAGTGAGTGGTATCTAACTGGCACCCTCTTCTACCTCCTCATCTAACCTCCGCAAAGCCTCCTATCGCCTAGTAGTAGAAAGCATACTTGAGAACATAAACAAGATGAAGATTAGGAATGAACACGTATAATTCAGCACTATCGCACGATCTAGATCAGGAAGAAAAGTAACCATCCTAAATATCATATTGCCTCTTGCTTATAAGTGTGGTGCACAACACACCATAAACAAGACTCTATTACATACAACTTGCAGACTCCCTAGGATAGACTTGCTCTGATACCAAGTTTGTCATATCCCAATCTTCGGGGGTATGTCTAGCACCCGAAGGCCTGGGCGTACCACTATAGTATCTGAAACCTGAAATATGAAACTCAGGCCGACAAGGCCTCCATATAATCATATAAGACAAGAATGAATGACAACTTGCACGCAGAAGAGTCCCGGTATGATATATATATATAGATAGATAGATAGATAACCAAATCCGGCTAGGCCCTAATAAGAGTATATCACTAACAGAAGGGACCGATAAGGCCACGACAAACATATATCCTCTATACACAAGTCCGCAAGCCTCTTAGAGTGACATAATAAATCAACAGGTCGGGATAGGGCCCCAACATACTCAAAATGCTAGTAATATATATAATAGTACATAAAGACTCTTGTAGATCAACTCCGAGAGAGGGGAGTGCGACAATACAACCGAACAGGCAACCAACTAAGGAGGAGCACTACCATGTCTGTCTGTACTTGTAGGCATGAACACAATGTCCTAGAAATGAGGTATCAGTACAAAAGATGTACTGAATATGTAGGGCAGATAATATATAAATAAAGGATGAAATATGAAGAAAAAAATCAACCTGAAACTCATAACAATCCTCTGCCTACCGATCATAATCGTGAGTACGTATGCATGTTATGTAAAAATTAAGACACTCATCGGGGCCATATGTATATAATATAGTATCAACCCACTCTGTCGGCAAATCATGTCATGTCATATCATACCCGGCCTCGTAGAGGACTCGATCGTACCCAACCTAGATATGGGATTCGATAATATCAAAACCAACTACAATGATGTGCACATATAAGTGTCATACCTAGATGACTATAGTGCGGTTAGGTAAGAAAATAGACACATATATATAAGTGCGATGAAAGACTGACTTCCAAGGACATCACAAGCAGATCCAGAGTGACCTATCATCGTTATCCTCCAACTATAATTATTGGAGCTACATTCATGAATTTCAATACAATCAGTTTGGAACATGTAGAATCTCATTAGTTGGAGCTACATTCATGAATATGATTGACCTTATCAAAGATGGCATATCATTAGTTGGTTACACGAGATAGAACCTATTTTTATGATAGTGTTTTGTCAAGACATGCCGAGAAGGAAAGTTTGCCCTACATATCTAACCGATAAAGCTAGTTACAATCTGCAGAGCCTCACACATGGTACAGCTGGTTATCTACATCAAACGAAAGATTCATACCAGTACCAAGCTTATATCTTATAAGAGTTTTCATTTAGGCAAATCATCAAACAACTTGCGTACATGAAATTCTAGAGTTATACTATCATGGATTCTTGCTCAATTTAACACTGCCATATTTCTTAAATCTTTTACTCAACTACACAACCTCACCAACATGATTCTACACCACTATTTACTCTTAATATCAAACAACAATACCAAACAACAAGTTGACACAACTTCATATAATAAGAGATGTTTCTCAAAGATCATATTCACCAAACTCCCTAAATTTCCAAGTTACTTCTATCAATACATCAAGCCAAGTTAGGAGAAACTAAAGAAGACATATAAGGGATAAAACCTTACCTCAAATGTCCAAGAGAGTTCCTACTTCACACCTTCTTCCAAGTCTCTAAGAATTCTAAGTTCAAACCACAATCTAGTGGGAGTTTCCTTGAAGATCCAAGCTTCCTAAGGATGAAGTTACCTTAAAATCTTTAATAATGGTCCTTAATTGATATGTTTACCTTGAGAGAGTGTTTTAGAGCATATAGGTTTAATTTGGGGTGGAAATGAAATAAAATGAGGAGATTTTTTAGATTAGGCTTATATAAACAACTCCACCGCCTCCATTCTATAGAGGGATCTACGCCGCAGATCACCATCTATAGCCACATTTCCCACCGCAGATGGTGGGAGAAAGTTTGCCAAGCTGAGCCCTAGATATGCATCAGATCTGCGAGGCATATTGGGTTCTGCGACACAAAACACGCAGCGTATCATCGAAACTTTGTCGATCTTCATCAAGTTGTACTTTCTTTGGTCCTATTGAATTCCAACCTTCCAAAACCATCCCTTAAAATCCTTATACATCATACAAACCCTCAAAAATGATTTCAAGTTCTCACGACCCAAGTCGCCGAACTATACTCTCATTCAGGTGCAAAACTACGGGGCGTAACATTTACCATATAGTTCAGGTTAGGGATGCAGATACTCAGACCCCAAAATCTTCAATCTATGACAATTGTCAATGAGTTTCCAGAAGATATGCCTAGAGTTCCTCCCGATAGGGAGATTGAATTCAGAATTTATCTACTTCTCGGCACTAAGACGATATCTATTCTTCCATAAAAATGGCTCCAGCAGAGTTAAGAGAACTAAAAGCCTAGTTGAAAGATCTCATTGATAAGGGATTCATTTGACCAAGTGTCTCACCATAGGGTGCACTAGTCTTGTTTATTCAAAATAAATATGGGTCTTTGCGTATGTGCATTGACTATACACAGTTGAACAAGTTCACCATTAAGAACAAATTCCATCTTCCCATAATCGATGATTTATTCGATCAACTTCAGGGTACTCAAAATTATTCCAAGATTGATCTCAGATGAGGATACCATCAGCTTAAGGTTAAGGAATATAATCATGTTACCCATTGTGGGTTATTGGATTCATTCATGTCATGTTCATGTCTCGTACCATGGCAAAGTATGAGATGGCTTAGATGATCGGCAGAAGCCATATTCCAGCCTGGTGGTTTCATGTCGCTTATACTATAGCTCTCCCATTTAAAATAAGTTATCATGTTTTTTTATATTCATGCTAGATATTACTCATGCTCATGCTCAGGTTACAGTTTAATGTCCCTATTATTCCATGTGTCTATTTATTCATTCAATTTCTTTAAATACAAGTATAATTCAAATGTACTTACGTCCCTTTTGCCTGGGGCCTCCACTTCACGATACAGGTACGGAGTTTCAGGATGACAGATCAGTTCGCTAGGATTCCTTCAGTATAGGCTATTGGTGAGCCCTGTTTCATTCGGGGTGTTAGTTTAATTATTTTCATGTCGTGTTTTACAGTAAAAGTATGTCATGGCCTTATCCTGGTAAAATAGTTTTTCAGTCAGACTCACGTTCAGATGTTTCATAGACTAGTTTAGCATGTCATGTCAGATATTTAGATTTATTATGTTTGCAAACTATTTTCGCAATCATATTTTCAGACTATATTTTTAGTATTCAGAATTTCCATGTTTTAAATTGTTAATTCATGTTATTTGGTTCCTAGGTTGATCCAACAAGCAATGTTGTTCGCTCGCTCCTATGTAGTTTGACACTCAATGTCATGTCACGCGCATGCCATGGTTCGACGCGTAACAAAACTTGGTATCAGAACCTAGGTTTAAGTGTCTTAGAGAGTCTATGAAACTGTGTCAAGTGGGTTTATATGTGTGTACGCGCCACACATGTAAACAGTTGATTACCAAGATATTTAGGATTGTCTCACTTCTTTAATACTCTAGATCGTGCAATTAGAGCTATAACTTCAGGACATTCTTCTGACTCATACATACTACATATTTCAGAAAAATGCCTGCTAAAAGAAAGTCAGCTATGAGCAAGAGGTTTGTTGCTAATGCTGCCCGAAGAGTGAACTCTCAGGCTCAGTGAGTTGCATCGGCTTCAATGCCCCCGACTTCACCTCCACCAGCTACCAAAAGGGCTGCAGGAGCCTGTGCCATTGTTAATCTACCACTCTATTCCATGGATGTAGATGTCAGAGGATCTATCAAGCTTCTCACTCAAATTGTTGCTAACTAGGCTCAGCGTCAAGAGATGACTTCAAATAATGTTATCAGTGGAGGGTCGTCCAGTTCCAGGATCATAGAGTTCATTCGCATGAAACCTCCAATATTCACAGGGTCCACCAAGACTGAGGACCCATAGAATTTTATTGACGGGATTCAAAAGGTCCTTCATACTATGCATGCCATTGAAACAGAGGCGATAGAGTTTGTAGCCTATCAGCTACAGAACATTGCAAATATTTTGTATGAGACATAAAAACAGTCTCGAGGGGAAGATGCACTACCTCCAGTTTGGGATGAATTTGTAGATGCCTTTATCGAGCACTTTCTTCCACTGGAATTCAGGGAGGCCAAGGCCTTAGAGTTTGAAAGGTTCAAATAGAACAACATAGGCATACAAGAATATTATCACAAGTTTGTCTGATTGGCAAAGTATGATACACACATAGTTATAGATATGAGGGTCAGAGTTAAACAATTTGGGTTGGGTCTCGAGCCATATTTGTTTGGTGATGCTAATATTGCTGCTTATAATGAAGAGATGACCATCACTAAGATGGTTGCTTTTGTTCAGGGTAAGAAGGACAGGAAGAAGGAAGATGAGCAGTTGTAGAAGGAGAATGATAGGGAGTTCAACAAAAGAGTTAAGTCTATAGGTCACTTCAATAACGGTGGAGGTGGAGATAGACAGTTCTTCAAAAACATATCATCAGGACCCGGTCCATCTGCAGCTAATGCCCCAGCCCCAAATTTTAGCAATGATCGGGGAAGATAGAATTTCATGGCAACATATTCGTAGTCTCAAGACAATGTGGGTCAGAAGGCGTACGATAACCCAGTCTGCAGAAAGTATGTTAAGAGGCACGCAAGAGAGTGTCGATTAGGCATAGATGCTTGTTTGGGTGCAGCTAGCGAGGTCACTTTCATATATATTATTCATTAGCAATATAGGGTACCAAAGGTAATGTGGCTCAGTCCACAAATTCAGTAGCTCCTCACAATTCTCAAGCCCAGTCAGTGCGTGGTGCAGCTAAGTATGGAAATGCAATCGGAGGTCTGAACCGCTTGTATGCATTAGCTGGTCATCAGGATATAGAAGCACGTGCTCATATAATTACAAGTTTATTTGATGCAAGTAAGGAGAGGTGATGATGTGTAAGTGGGTCGGGTGTTGGTTATATTTGGGTTGACCCGAAATTGGATGCTCAAGATTGGGTTCTCGGTTCTCGGTTTAGCTGGATAGGGTGGTGTTAGGTGGCTATTTCAGGTATTGTAGTTGGAAATGGACTGAGGCCTTTTGTGGAGTTGTTACGGGTGGGTAGAGAATTAGGGTAATATTTGGGATATGGTGTTTTGGTGGTGGCAAGGTGATGGAACAGAACTGAAACAGTGAGGTCGTCGATAAGGTGTGTTATGCGGACAGTTTAGTGTTGTCGGGTTTGGACGGTAGTATTTGTGGGGTTTCGGTTGGAGACCTTTGTAGTGGATGTTAGGGAGCTGTTTTGGGACCTGGTGGTGAAAGATTGAAGTTGTTTAGATGAGGAATGAACATGAAATGTGAGTTGTAATCCGGGCACACACCAAGTGTTGGTTGGTACGTTTTGGGTTAAGTGTTTGGTTGTTGTGGTTGAAGTGAAATACGGTCTATGAGCCCAAAGATAGAGACAGGGGTTTTACTGCCTGAGTCGACACCAAGGATAAGGTGACTAATTCCAAAAGGTCAAGATTGGGGTTTGCTAAGTGCAATGCCCGTGAACTAGCCAAGTGACGGTGATCGGAAGCCCTTTTAGTAACCAGAAGCTTAGGCTAGGTTGGTCCACACAGTTCCAACGTTCGTTTACCACTAAGGGGGTTCCTCGAGCTTGCGTATTAATAAGATCACACACTCCTAACCAAGACTTACACCAAAAGGAAACCTTAGCTTGGGTTTAACTAGGTCACACAGTTCTAGTTTCAACTTACACCAAGGGGTTTGGCTCACACAGAACCAACTAAGAATCACAACCCCGGGTTGAAACACTTAGCAATGAGTAAAACTCAAGTTTATATCTCAATCAACTCTGCCTATTTACAAGGTCCTAAGGGTCCTATTTATAGTAGTACGTGGATTATTCTAGAAGACAAACAAAAGGACACAAACTCTAACTACTTTCTCGGCCTAGTGAGAACAAATGGGAACGGGTTTGGGTTTACTTGGTGATCAAGCGTATTTCGACCAAACCAAGACAATGGGAAAGGTCTTGGATTTTCTTGGGGACAAATGATGAATCTTTCACACTCTCCTTGTGGATTCCAAGTGGAAGAATGCATGAACTTGATTCTTCCAACAATCTCATCTTCTTGGAATGTGTTTAGAAGCTTTGCACTTGTTTGATGAACCATTTTTGCCACCTTCTTCATCTCCCCTTGGACGATTTTGAAGACTTTAATGTATCCAAATTCATGAACTAGTTGGTTCCTGAATTGTCTTCTTGGAAGCCTTAGCTTCTAGATCATTCTTGTCCTTAACACCTTGTCCTTCTTACACTCTTCTCGGCCTTGTCAACTTGTAGGAAGAACTCTCGGCCTTGTCACCTTATTACATAGCTTATTAAATGTGTCATAATGAAAACTTATAGATAAGCTAAGAACTAAGGAAAATAAGAAGATAAAAGAAATGCATGGTCTCGGAAAAGACCAATAAGAAGGCCGAAAATGCAATGTCTTCTTGAACCTTCATGTGACAACTCCAACTCAACTCCATTTTCCATGCCACATTAGGAATGTTAGTGTGTATTTACGGGCCATCATTGGCACTCTTAGAAAAACATCTCTCACTTAGTTTGAGAGTTTAAGTTCGTAGGCTTTCTTTCATCAATCTCCCTTCTTTGAAAGAATTTGCCCTCAAATTCGTGCCGTCTAAATGGGGTAATAATTTTTCAAAAACAAGTGGTGACCAAATACTTCCATCATTAGATAAGTCCGGAAATTTTATCTTGTGGGCGCCTCCCTCGAAACTTGCCAAATAGGGATCCGAATATATGCCAAATGGTTTTTGATTTAGAATGATGTTCGTATTGTGCCACGAATCCCATAAAATAGAATGATTTTCCATAGGTAGCATAATGGCATCGTACACCATTCAATCTTGTGCTCGGGAAAAAGATGGCACCAACTCTCATTTTATGTTTGACGTCCAATGGCTTTTCACGGCTAGGCATCGTTAGGACCGGGTCTTCACAAATCATCCTTCTCAAGGCTTCAAAGACTCTTATGGCTCCTTGGAACCATTGGATAGGGGAAGAAAGGGCACAACAATTTCGCATGACATGATGAGAAGAATAAGCCGAAACAAAGAATTTTTTTGCCGCAATGACCCTCGTAAACTCCGACCACCTTTGGCTAGACCCCACCATGATTAAATTTTCACATATGCCCTCGGGTGATGTGGTGTCATCCATGGATTGTTGTAGCATCTTGCGTGTGAAGCTCATGGTAAGAATTTTAGCGTTGCACAATGGCATGATGGAGGTTTTGCTCCGTGGTGCTTTTGGCTGACCGAGAATAAGATCCAAGTTCCTATTTTCCTTTGGTTGTTACGGAACCGGCAAGGGAGTATATGATTCTTGGTGGAAGAACCTTCTAACCCTGTGACACGTGGAAAACTTTCTTACTACATCTTTGAACTTGGGGTCTCGTTCATGGAACTCTTTTAACACTTCTAATACCCTTGACCTTTGTTCCAACATGGTCAACATCATGAGCCTTCAAAGAAGTGTGTCTGCCACCATAATGGACTTGTCATCTTCATGTCTTGTGAAGGATGTGGGATTTTATAGATGTGCTACCCAATTAACAAGCCTCGGATTCAACTTCTTTTGCACCACATAAAATTCTGCGTCGTAAGTATAATAAGGAAGTTGTGTATCCCCAGATCTTCCACTAGATGAGGCCATGGATTCTTGGCCTCGACGTAAGATGACTCCATCACATTCAACTCCGAGTTTTGGAATAGGGGCAGTAAGGGCCTAAGAATTTTGAGTCAATTGATGAGGGACGGAAGCCGAATCATGGAAACCTTTTGCAACACTCCCATTGAATGGTTCGGGCCAACACTGGAAAGTTAACACTGTGGATGGAACATTATACATGCCGTCGGAAGATGTGATGTAAGCCATTGGTGGTTGTAGCACTTTGTGTATGGAACTCACGGGAGGGTTTGGAACGTGCACAATCCCAATGGCATCACAAGCCATTCATAGAACCATGCTCGATTTTGGAAGCCACCTCTCTTTTATCTTCCTTGAATGTATCCCCCTTTTAAATCTGTCTGGTAGCACAACTTAGCCCTACTCAAGTAATCCAAACAATGGCACATTCTCGGCATAGGAAGTTGGGACTCCATGGTGATTTTGTTGGCCGTTTGGCTTTCAACATACGTGTGCCAAGTTTCACTTTATTTTGACTCAATCAAAATTGTTGCCTTGTCTGGATTGTAGCTATAGGCTTAATGATTAGATAATGAACTTCTTGGAAATAAACCAAGAGTATGTTCAACACCTTCCATCACTGATGATCCAGTTGCAAGCTCGTCCGCACAGACATTTTTCCAAGGGCTCCTTTGAGTCGGCAACTACAGTACTCCCCTTCTTAGACTCTTTCTCTATCATCGGTATATCGAGCAAGGGAGTCTTGGTTTCTTCTTGTTCTTCAAGTAGTATGGGTTCCATAATATCCAAGGAAAACCCACACTCTCGATATTCCTCTCTAAGCACGGCTCAAGAATTAGGACATTCACTTACAAAGTGACCTACTTCTTGACATTGAAAACGCTTCTTTTTCCTTTTATCTACCCCTTTTGTTACTTCAATACTTTCATGTTTATACAAAAGGTTAGTAAAGGAAGTACTACCATTTTCTACCCTTGTATCTTTCTTTACTCTTCCGCGGCTATACAAAGGGTTTGTGAAAGAGGTATCGCCCTTGGTCTTATCATTAGTGCGCTTCACGTAGAGCCTTACATGGGACTTTGGGACATATTTATTTTCAAGCCTTGGGCTATTTTGCACAACCCTTGACTTGGCATTGTTACTCATGGTACATCCCGCAAGTTTTCATTTCAATGCTTGCACATGTTCCGAAACTAGCTCGGACATAACCTTCCTAAGTTCCTCGTTTATGTTAACCATAGCGTTGTTGCGTGGGACGGGAAAGCTTGGCTATGATACCAATCTTATGCAAGTAAGTAGAGGCGATGATGTGTAAGTGGGTCGGTGTTGGTTATACTTGGGTTCACCCGAAATTGGATGCTAAAGATAGGGTACTCGGTTCTCGGTTTGGCCGGATAGGGTGGTGTTTGGTGGCTGTTTTGGGTAATTGTACTTGGAAATGGATTGAGGACTTTTGTGAAGTTGTTACGGGTTGGTAGAGGATCAGGGTTATGTTTGGTACATTGTGTTTTTCTGGTGGAAAGGTCATGGAATATAACTAAAACAGTGAGGTCGTCGGTAAGGTGTGTTATGCGGACAGTTTAGTGTTGTCGGGTTTGGACGGTAGTATTTGTGGTGTTTCGGTTGTATACCTTTGTAGTGGATTTTAGGACAGTATTTTAGGACCTGGTGGTGAAAGGATTGAAGTTGTTTGCATGTGGAATGAACACGAAGTGCGAGTTGCAATCCGGGCACACACCAAGTGTTGGTTGGTACGTTTTGGGTTAAGTGTTTGGTTGTTGTGGTTGTAGTGAAATGCGATCAATGAGCCCAAGGATAGATACACAGCTTCTTTACTGCCCGATTCGACACCAAGGATAAGGTGACCAATTCAAAAAGGTTAAGACCGGGGTTTGCTAAGTGCAATGCCCGTGAACTAGCCAAGTGACGGTGATCGGAAGCCCTTTTAGTAACCCGAAGCTTATGCTAGGTTGGTCCACACAGTTCTAACGTTAGCTTACCACTAAGGAGGTTCCTCGAGCTTGGGTATTGATTAGGTCACACAGTCCTAGCTTCAACTTACACCAAGGGGTTTGGCTCACACAGAACCAACTAAGAATCACAACCCCGGGTTGAAACACTTAGTAATGAGTAAAACTCAAGTTTATATCTCAATCAACTCTGCCTATTTACAAGGTCCTAAGGGTCCTATTTATAGTAGTACATGGATTATTCTAGAAGACAAACTAAAGGACACAAACTCTAACTACTTTCTCGGCCTAGTGAGAACAAATGGGAACGGGATTGGGTTTACTTGGTGACCAAGGGTGTTTCGAACAAACCAAGACAATGGGAAAGGTCTTGGATTTTCTTGGGGACAAATGATGAATCTTTCACACTCCCCTTGTGGATTCCAAGTGGAAGAATGCATGAACTTGATTCTTCCAACAATCTCATCTTCTTGAAATGTGTTTAGAAGCTTTGCACTTGTTTGATGAACCATTTTGGACAACTTCTTCATCTCCCCTTGGACTATTTTGAAGACTTTAATGTAGCCAAATTTATGAACTAGTTGGTTCATGAATTGTATTCTTGGAAGCCTTAGCTTCTAGATCATTCTTGTCCTTGCCACCTTGTCCTTCTTACACTCTTCTCGGCCTTGTCAACTTGCAGGAAGAACTCTCGGCCTTGTCACCTTATTACATGGCTTATAAAATGTGTCCTAATGAAAACAAATGGCTAAGCTAAGAACTAAAGGAAAACAACAAGCTAAAAGAAATGCATGGTCTCGGCCAAGACCAACAAGAAGGCCGAAAATACAATGTCTTCTTGAACCTTCACGTGACAACTCCAACTCCACTCCATTTTCCATGCCACATTAGGCATGTTAGTGTAGATTTATGGGCCATCATTGGCACTCTTCGAAAAACATCTCTCAGCTTAGTTTGAGAGTTTAAGTCTGCGGGCTTTCTTTCATCTATATTAGTAGTCTTCACGTTTGATGTTTATGCCCTTATGGATCCTGGATCCACTCTAGTATATGTAACCCCATTTATTGCTAAGGAATTTAGGATAGAACTAGAAAATTTTCATGAACCCTTTGAAGTATCCACTCCAGTTGGAGAGTCAATTATAGCTAGATGAGTCTGTAGGGGTTGTTCAGTTAAAGTCTATCATCACAGTACAGTAGTCGACTTGGTAGAGTTAGAAATAGTAGACTTTGATGTAATCATGGGCATGGATTTGTTGTCCTTGTGTTATGCCACGGTAGGTTGTAGAACCAAAATTGTGAGTTTTGAATTTCTTGGTGAACCAATCATAGAGTGGAAGGGTGATGCAGTAGAACCCATAGGTAGGTTTATTTCCTATATTAAAGCCATAAAGATGACATCCAAGAGGTACACTTACCATCTTATTCGGGTCAAGGATACATATACCCAGACTCCAACTCTTCAGTCCGTACCAATTATCAGTGAATTTCCAAAAGTCTTTCCAGAAGATCTTGTCGAAGTTCCTCTTGATAGGGAGATTGACTTTGGAATCGATTTACTTCCCGACATTAAGCCGATATCCATTCCGCCATACAAAATGGCTCGAGCAGAGTTAAAGAAATTAAAAGCCTAATTGAAAGATCTCCTTGATAAGGGATTTATTAGGTCAAGTGTCTTGCCTTTGGGTGCACAGTCTTGTTTGTTCGAAAAAATGATGGATCTTTGCATGTGTGCATTGACTATGGCTAGTTGAACAAGGTCACCATTAAGAACAAGTATCATCTTCCCATAATCGATGATTTATTCGATCAACTTCAGAGTGCCTAATGTTATTCCAGGATTGACCTCAAATCAGGGTACCATCAGCTTAAGGTTAAGGAAGTTGATATTTTGAAAATTGCCTTAAGAACTCATTATGGTCATTTTAAATTTTGTGTCATGTCGTTCGGTTTAACAAATGCACCAACTTCTTTCATGGACCTTATGAACAGGGTTTTCAAGCCTTACCTCGACCGTTTCATCATTATTTTCATCGATGACATCTTGGTTTATTCCATAGTGAGACTGACTATGCAGAACATCTCAAAATTTTCCAAGTGTGAGTTTTGGCCGAAATCAGTGGCGTTTCAAGGCCACGTCATTTCTGGAGAAAGAGTGAAGGTAATTTTTTAGAAAACCGAGGCAGTGAAAAATTAGCCCTGGCCCACTCCAGTCTATGACATAAGAAGTTTCTTGGGTCTAGTAGGCTATTATAGGCATTTCATAGAGGGTTTTCCTCAATCTCTGCTCTGTTGACTAGATTGACTCAGAAGAAAGTCAAATTTCAATGATCAGATGCCTAGGAGCGTAGTTTCTAAGAATTGAAAACAAGGTTAACTTCTGCCCCAGCTTTGATATTACCAGAGGGAACCAAGGGTTCGTAGTGTATTGTGACGCATCAAAAGTTAGTCTCAGATGTGTCCTAATGCAGCATGGCAAGGTTATGGCTTATACATCCAGACAATTTAAGCCTTATAAAAAGAAGTATCTGACTCATGATTTAGAATTGGCAGTTGTGGTTTTTGCACTCAAGATATGGTGTCGTTACTTGTATGGAATTCACATTAACATTTTCACCAATCACAAGAGACTTTAGTACATTTTCAAGCAATGAGAGTTGAATCTTAGACAGAGGAGATGGCTCGAATTGCTTAAATATTATGAAGAGCATGTTCTCTATCATCCAGGGAAAATGAACGTGGTAGCTGATGCCCTCAGTCGGCGATCCATGGGAAGCTTAGCTCATGTTGAAGAAGGAAAGAGAATCATGGAGAAGGAGGTTCACCGACTAGCCAGATTAGGAGTTCGACTTTTGGACTCCAAAGATGGTGTTGTTGTTGTCCAAAATAGGTCTAAGTCCTCCTTAGTAGCCAAGGTGAAGGAGAAACAGTTTACTGATCCCTATTTGTTGCAGCTGAAAGAATGGATTCATAAGCATAAGACTACTATTTTTTAACAAGGGGGAGATGATGGTACTTTGAGGTATCAAGGCATATTATGTGCTCCAAATGTAGATGGGCTCAGAGAGCGAATCATGGCATAAGCGCACAATTCCAGGTATTCCATTCACCCAGGTTCTACAAAGATGTATCATGATCTTAAAGAGATTTATTGGCGGAACGACATGATGAAAAACTTAGCAGATTTTGTAGTCAAGTGTCCAAATTGTCAGCAGGTGAAGGCCGAGCATCAGAGCCCTGGTAGGTTGGCTTAGAATATTGATAGTATTGTCTAGAAGTGGGAGATAACAAACATGGATTTCATAATAGGTCTACCTCGCTGATCTCAGAGACATGATTCGATTTGGGTGATTGTGGACCGACTTACTAAATCTGCACACTTCTTGTTAGTCAAGACCATAGATTTAGTAGAAGATTATGCCAAGTTATATATCCAAGAAATCGTCAGGATTAATGGTACCCCAATGTCCATTATTTCATATCGTGATGCCTAGTTCACAATGAACTTTTGGAAGTCCTTTCAGAAAGGATTAAGTAGCAAGGTAAATCTCAGCACAACATTTCATCCTAAGACATATGGCCAGGTAGAGCGTACTATTTAGATACTTGAGGATATGTTGAGGGCATGTGTCCTTTATTTAAAAATGTAATTGGGATGATCATTTATCTCTCATTGAATTTGCTTCAAATAACAGTTATCATGCTGGTATAAATATGGCACCGTTCGAAGCTCTGTATGGGCCAAGGTGCAGATCGTCAATTAGTTGGCTCGAAGTTGGTGAAGCGGAATTGTTAGGTCCAGGCTTGGTCCACCAGGCTATGGAAAAAGTCAAGGTTATTCACGAGCATTTGAAAATAGCTTAGAGTCACCAAAAGTCCTATTAGAATGTGAGGTATAGAGACTTGGAGTTTCAGGTTGATGATTGTGTGTTTGTGAAAGTTTCACCTATGAAGGATGTCATGAGAATTGGAAATAAGGGGAAACTCAGTCCCAGATATATCGAGCCATACAAGATTTTGTAAAAGATTGGCCAAGTGGCTTATGAGCTTGAGCTACCACAAGATTTGATAGTCGTACACCAATGTTTCATGTATCCATATTAAGAAAATGTGTGGGAGACCATTGTTGGTTGTTCCTACCAAATCCATCACAGTTAAGGATGTCCTAAGCTATGAAAATGTCTCTGTAGCAATTCTAGATCGCCAGGTTTGCAAGTTGAGAACTAAGGAAGTTGCCTCAGTGAAAGTGTTGTGGTGAAGTAAGAAAGTTTAGTAGGCTATATGGGAAGCCGAAGAGGACATGAAGTCCAAATATACGTACTTGTTTGAAGAGCAAGCAGAAAGCGTATAAAGTAAATACCTTCAGTGTTCATGTCATGTCCCTTACGTATCCATATCTCATGTTTCACGTTCATGTACTACCTACTCATGTCTCATGTCCCCATGTTCATATTTTCATGTAATCATGTCATTTCAGTCCCCATGATCTATGTCATATTTCTAAATGTTCATTTACTCATGACATGTCCATAAGTTCTTCAGTTAATCGCATTCCTAAACCATGACCCATCATTCGAGGAAGAATGATCCCAATGGGGGGATATTGTAACACCTCGTACCATTGGACTAAGTATTTTTCATAATACAGGGGTTAAAAATCAAGTGGGAAATGTTGGGATTAGAAATTTAAAGAAATCAACATTCTTCACTTTTTATGCCTAATTATACGAACCGTCAAATGAATCATAGACCGTTAAAAGAACCATAAAACAAACTTCAAAAACCCAGCTCAGTGTTTCTAATTCACGATGGGTTTCACGGTTTGTATAAGTTTTATAAACCGTGATTTGTACCACAAAATATTCCACGGATCATCTTTTGGACCATAGAAAAGGCAAGGAGAAATTGACTCACTGTAATGGTTTCACAGTCACATTCACGGACCGTTAAATAATTTATAGACCGTGAAATCGGCCCGATGACTGAACAGTATAAATACGTGTTTTTTAGTCTTTTTATTTTATTCTTCATTCTCCCAAGCACTAGCATAAAATTCTTCTCCTCCCACCATCCTCATAGCTCAAGGTAAGTCCTTTACATGTGTTTCCACGCGATGCTAACCAAATATATTTAGGTTCTAAGCAAAATCATTGATTCTTAACCTAGGGTTTTCTAGAAAACCCAACTCAAAGGTTTAAAGTTTGGGCTTTTGGGAATTCTTCATCAAGATTCATACTTTATTACAAGATTAGGAGCGAATAAGGTGTGTAGAGCTTCTATCCACGTGTGGGAACATCAGTCTTCTCCACGCCACGTTCATCCATGAAAGTTGTAAATTCCATAAGTTTAGGATTTTGCTCAAGTTCTTGATGACCCTAAATACATGTACAACTATATACCATGCTTATATCATATTTTCGTTAATTTTTATTCATGATATGTCATTATGTTGTCATGAATCTATACGTAATCCATAAATGCTCATAGTATCGATTCTATGAGTTTCAAGCATGAAATACGAATTGTTTACGGATTACTACTATTTTTTAATTCATGAATTCTCTATGATTTCCCATGTCTTATTACAACTATATACACGTTATATTATACTTACAAACCATATTTACAAGTCATGTTTATGATATCCATGGGCTTACAAGACAAATATATTCATCTTTATGTTTGGGAGTTGCACAAATTATTGAGAAGGCTCAGTCTGAAACTATGTATGCCAACGTAGGATAAGGATCACTCTGCCTAGTTAGGATGCTTCCTTTAGGTTACCCATTGCAGATTATTGGATCCATTCATGTCATGTTCATGTCTCGTACTCCGGCAAGGTATGAGATGGCTTAGCTGATCGGGCAGAAATCAGACGCCACGTTCCAGCATGGTAGTTTCATATCCCTTATACTACAGGTCTCATGTCGCTTATACTACATGTCTCCCATTTAAAATAAGTTATTATATTTTATTACATTCATGCTAGATATTACATATGTCCGGGTTACAGTTTCAGTTTGGTGTCCATATTATTCAATGTGTCGGTTTATTCATCAGCTTCTTTACATACAAGTACAATTCAAATGTACTTACGTCCCTTTTGCTCGGGTCCTGCACTTCACGATGCAAGTATGGAGTTTCAGGACAATGGATCAGTTCGCTCGGATTCCTTCAGTATCGGCTATTGGTGAGCCTCATTTCATTCGGGGTGTTAGTTTAATTATTTTCATGTTATGTTTTATAGTAAAGGTATGACAGGGCCTTGTCCTGGTAAAACAGTTTTGCAGTCAGACTCACGTTCTGAGGTTTCATAGACTAGTTCAAAAGGTCATGTCATGTATTTAGATTTATTATGTTTTCATACTATTTCCGCAATCATATTTTCAAACTATATTTTTTGTATTCAGAATTTCCATGTTTTAAATTGTTAATTCATGTTATTTAATTCCCAGGTTGATCCAGCAAGCCATGTGGTTCGCTCGATCACATGTAGTTAGACACTGAGTGTCGTGTCATGTGCATGCCATGGTTCAGGGCGTGACAGAGAGTCTTTTTATCACAACCCAAAATCTCATTATGTTGTAAAGGCACCTAACAAAACCTGTAGGCGAACCCAAATAAAAGCAATTTCTCAATTTATAGGTAAAAGCGAAATTTTAAAAGAAATCAACCCATACGTTCATAATAAGTTTCAATAATCATAACAATAGTAATTCTAAGACATACATCTTCCCAAAATCCGGAAGTCACAAGCACAAGAGCTACTAAATCTAGAGTATAAGTCTAAAATACTACATATGTTGTCCAAAATGATAAAGACAGAAAATTAGAATAGAAATGGAATTTAGTGTTGCGGAATAACCAACAACTCACCTAAACTCCAAAGCACACCTCAACGATCGACTGGATCTCATCCTCTACTAAAACTCGGATCGAAACTTGCACACAAAAAGGTGCAGCAAGTGTAGAGTGAGTACGAGGAAACACGTGTACTCAACAACATCATTGATTGACCCTAAACTAAAGAGATAACAAGGGTTAGTCCTTCCGATATTCACATCCACACTTTGTTAGTGATAAGTTATACTTATAAGCATTTAAGAGAACATGATTAGTAAGTCCACTTTCCAACCATGTCATAAAGCTTAATCCTTTCTAATTACAGTCATTAAAGCTCAAACCTCTTCAATTATTCATATATGTGTATCATGAAAATAATACAATCAATTAAGAATGATATGAAATGCAAGTGTTATGCAATGCAATGACCAATATACACCAGTATACACACGCTACTCAGTAGATTTCAAGTGACATATGGAAGACTTATGAGGTCCATATACTCATCCGGAATTCCAGATCCTCCAGATCATCATCGGGTACTAGCCAATAGGCTATCATAATATCATCACTCCAACCATGTACCATATCCAATTTGGCCTCTATAGACCATTCCTCGTGTCTTATCAATCATATACCAAGAATATTATGAATATGCGTACACCATGAAATGCATAATATTAATTATTTGCCAAGTATAGTTCCCTTTTTCATAATTTTGATGAGATATGAAGTGATAAATGCACAATGAATAAATATTCACAAGTATTAATCAAATATGTGCAGCAGCCAAGCGCATGCAATGGACACGTGGCACATCTGATAGTGCTTATATATGAACGCCATAACCATTTTTTTATTCACTTTTATTCATCTGCATCACTTGAAATTGAATCCTGCTAGTTCTAAATCCATCCCTTCTATCTTATATCTTCAAGGTAAGTTAATTCTACCATCAATCAAGATTATGCTAACGTAAAATACATGATTGTAATGTCGATTCTCGTCAGATTATAGAGAATCGGAGAATTCCGCGAAGCTTCAAGCGAAAAGGTTCTTGAGTTCCATTGTATTAAGGTATGTAAAGATTTCCCTTATCTTTGTATATGAGCTCATATGAGTATTCTATGTATGTTCTACGGCTGGGACTCGGTGATCCAAAGTCGTGAGTCCGAGTCTTATTGATTGTATGAGTTGTGTTGGGAGATGTGGGGGTTGTTCTAGGTGAAATAAGGTGAGGGATTATTTATCGGTGGCATAGCAAGGTTGTGGATTGTTTTTAGTAGGAAGAAGGTTGTGTGTGGTGAAATGTCATTGAATTGAGGGTCTCGGGAGCTCATCGCTCTTCGAATGTTTGATGAATTTCTTGTGTAGCTTGATCGTGATGTTGGTTGTTAATACTAGTTCCCATTTTTGCCACTCTTGTATATTAGAAAATTAAGTGGAATAATCGATTCATTTTTAAGTTGAGAATCGAGGTATGTAAGGCTAAACTTCTCAATTTGGAATTCCTATTTAATTCCATTGATGTTATATTCTCCTATTCGATGTGCTTCCCGTATGAATCGATATGTGTTTCCTAATAAGATCCAAGCTTTACAGTAAAGGGCCATAGGTGTCAAGTTTACGAAAAGGCCAATAATGTCGTTTTATAATAAATATTTTGGGAGAACTCTTAGAAACTGAGAAGCTATAGGGAATAGAGTTCCGTAAGTCTCATACCTGAAGCTACACATTATCGGTGTAGGGCTAGGAAGGTGACTAGATAGTCTCCCTTAATTGGGATAGATATTCTCCCTTGATTGGGATTGGCCATTAATTATGGTCAGATGGCCTAGTCGATTAGCTGTTGATCGAACGCCATGCCATACACATGTTGAATTGTTATATATGATACTGTGTGTGTGTATTGATGTTCACTTCAGATTTATTTATGATTCATTTTAGATCGTTTTAGCAGATGTTATTTAAAGCTTTACCTATTATCTTCATGATGACTTTTTAAGCTATGACTTGTATTTAAGTTATCTGTCAGAAAAGTTTCTCAAATCTTAGTGACAGTATGATGTTAGGTTACATGTTCTCTTCCTTGAACTGTCAGGATTATTTCTTTATTGCGTTATTATCTTGCATAAGAGTACTACTCCACAGTACTTACGTCTCTTTTACTGGGACGATGCATTCACACGGCAGGTTTAACGTCAGTTTTGTACTTCAGCTACTATTGGTGAGCCCCACTTACTATCGGGGGCCAAGTCTAGTATCCATATGTTATATATAGAAGTTTGGGTAGGTCAGGGTCCTATCTCCACACTTCTACAGTTCTGGATTATCTTAGAGATTTCATAGACCAGTGTCATTCACGTCATATAGATAGTAACGCTTTTGGCTTCATCTTACTTTGCATTTTTCAAACTTATGTTTTGAAACAAATGTTCCATAGTTATGAAACGAGAAAATCTTTTTGTGAAAAATCGTGTCATATGTTTTCCTTTTTATATATTTTCACAAGAATGTCAGATTTATGTTTATATTCATATAGTGCAGGGTTCGCTCGGTCAAGTTAAGGCATCGAGTGCCGGTCCGCCTCACAAGGATTTTGGGGCGTGCCTATTTCAAAATAGACTTTTGAATTAATTAAGGCCAAAGACTTAAAATTTGTAGCAATAACTTAGAGACTTTGTATTTTTAATAGTTATTAAATAATAAATAAAAAGTTTATCAATTTAGAAGTTGGATTAAATTATTTAATTCAAAGTCTTGAACCAAATGACATATACATTTTAAACGAAATAACCACTTTTGTAAAATATAACCAAATTATTATGGTAATTCACTTAGTTGAATTAACTTTAATAGTTAAGCGCTAAATATATGATTTATACAAAAATCAACTTTCAAATTCCCATTTTATGAACGAACTATAATTGTTTTGATCTCAAAAGTTCAAACTTCGTCAGTAATAGCATTTGCGAATTTTCCGAGATGCCTAACACCTTTCTCGGGAGATTATTTGAACCCTTACCCATTTTTTTTTTATTTTCAAACATATTTTCAAAGGAATAAATCCTTTTTTTAAAATAAAAGAGTTCCTGATTCCCAAATAAATATTGGGTGTCAACTCTATTTTAGAAACAACCCAAGTTATTTGATCTTTTTAGTCGAGTTTAAAAAACGGATCGTAACAGTCATTCTTCTCATTGACAGTCTCCTTATCTGCTCCATTGTTCACCCGTAATCTACCATTATGTCAATGTTTTGGCTTATTATCTTTCACCTGATTCTAAACTTGTTTATTTTAAATATTATGTCCAGTATTCGTAGTTTCGTACTACCTTATCACTTGGTAGTGTCTTAATTGGAGCATTTTTCTTTCCTTTCCCTTTGTGCGGATTGTCATTATTATTCTCATCCATGGGTAACAATTTAAAATGTAGAACATGATAATAACATACCGTGAAATACACGGTTTTGTATACCATGTATATCACGGTTTCAAAAGGAAGTTTTTCCATAATTGAAACCGTGATATGCACGGTATACAAAACCGTGTATATCACGGATTGGGGTTTATATTTTAGGTAATGTTGTTGTAATTAATTAGCATTCTACACTTACCATAATTATAGAATTCTTGTACACGTAGAATAAGGTTTTGGGAATAGAATAGGAATAGGGTTTTCCATATTATGAAAATTGTAAATTGTGTATATACTCATTCATTAATGAAAATAATCAAGGGATGAAACCCAATTCCCGTTTGCTAAAGTCAGTAGTCCCGGTCCTAGTTCGTATAATTTTTTAGATGACGAGGTCTCACCGTATATTATACACCATTTATCAGGCTTGTCCCGTGTCCAAAATCCGCCAGTGGGCCCACTGCCCACTGGCCCCACTGTTACGTCGGAACTGCCCAGTGGGCCAACCACCCGGGCCAGTACCGATCTCGGTATTGTTCCAGTGGTCCAGCCCACTGCCCCAACTCCTGTTCCCGGCACGGTTTTCATTGTTGGGCCAATAGGCCCACAGCTCACTTCATCAACTACTTCTGCTCTTGTTCATCTACCGATACCGAGCCATGTTTCCCGTGTTGGGCCAGCAGACCCACTTCCTGTTGGCCAGTCCGTCACCCAGCTGAATTTTTCCCCAAATCCACCCAATTCTCCCCTGAGTCACAGACCGCTCACTCGTAGTCAACGGGGTATTTTTAAACCAAAAAGACATTTTAACCTAAATTCTAATGTTCTTAAGTCCCCTCTTCCCCGTAACTCAGTGTCTGTCTTAAATGACCCGAATTGAAAATTGGCTACTACCGACGAATATGATGCTCTTATTGCAAATAAGACGTGGGAGTTGGTACCCCGTCCTTCTAGTGTTAATATTATTCGGTCTATATGGATTTTTACTCATAAGGATAATTCTGATGGATCTTTTGCGAGACATAAGGCTCGCCTTGTAGGTGATGATAAAACTCAACAGGTTGACGTGGATTGTGGTGAGACATTTAGTCTGGTGGTCAAACCGGCTACCATTTGCACTGTTCTCAGTTTAGCTCTAGGGCATGGCCCATTCATCAGTTAGATGTGAAGAATGCATTTTTACATGGTGATCTTAAGGAGACCGTTTACATGCATCAGCCTTTGGGTTTTCGAAACCCCAAATATCCGTATCATGTCTGTTTATTAAAGAACTCCTTGTATGGGCTTAAGCAGGCCCCACGGGCTTGGTATAAGAGATTTGCAGACTATGTTTCGTCTATTGGGTTTTCGCACAGCAGGTCTGATAATTCATTGTACATATATCGTCGTGGTACTTCCCTGGCTTATATTCTCTTATATGTGGATGATATTATCTTGATTGCCTCTACTGATGCTTTGCGGCAAGTCTATCATGACCATGCTCAGGTCTGAGTTTGCTATGAAAGACTCGGGGCCCTTAAGTTACTTTTTGGGGATTGTTGTCACTCGTCATGCAGGTGGGTTATTCTTATCACAACGGAAGTATGCCGCTGATATCATTAAGCGAGCTGGTATGTCCTCATGTAAGTCTACTTCCACTCCCGTTGATACTAAATCCAAGTTGGGTGCTGCGACGGGCTCACCTTACGAGGATCCGACCCACTATTGCAGTCTTGCAGGGGCTCTTCAGTATCTTACATTTGCGAGACCAGATATTACGTATGTCGTATAGCAGGTGTATTTATTTATGCATGATCCCAGGGTTGAGCACATGAATGCGCTCAAACGCATTCTTCGTTACATCCATGGGACAATTGACTATGGCTTACATTTATATCCTTCATCGACGTCTACACTTGTCTTATATACAGATGCCGATTGTGGTGGCTGTCAAGATAACAAACGCTCCACGTCTGGCTATTGTATGTTTCTTGGTACTAACTTGGTCTCCAGGTCTGCAAGCGACAGTCTACATTATCCCACTCTATTGTAGAGGCCGAGTATCGATGGGTCGCCAATGTGGTCTCTGAATCTTGTTGGCTACGTAATTTTCTTTTAGAGCTTCATTGTCTTATTCAGAAATCTATCCTTGTTTATTGTGATAATATTAGTGCCGTCTACCTTTTTGGTAATCTGGTTCAACACCAGCGCACTAAACACATCGAGATGGATATTCACTTTGTTCGCGAAAAGGTAGCTCGTGGATGAGTACGCGTCTGCCATGTCCCTTCCAGGTATCAAATTGCAGACATCTTTACAAAGGGTCTTCCATCGGTCCTTTTTGAAGATTTTAGGGACAGTCTCAGCGTACGAAGACTGTCCGCTATGATTGCGGGGGTGTAATAACATACCATGATATACACGGTTTTCTATACCATTTATATCACGGTTTTAAAAGGAAGTTTTTCCATAATTCAAACCGTGATATACACGGTATACAAAACCGTGTATATCACGGATTGGGGTTTATATTTTAGGTAATGTTAATTAGCATTGTACACTTACCATAATTATACTTGTACAAGTATAATAGGGTTTTGGGAATAAAATAGGAATAGAATTTTCCATATTATGGAAATTGTATATATTATATTCATTCATTAATGAAAATAATTAAGAGATTATATTCTTTCACATGATACTCACTTCATTGTGACCTTGCAATTTACGGTTTCTATAATATTTTGGTAAATATTCATATTTAATTTTAATCCATCTCGACCTTATTTTTTCTTCTGTGTCTTCTTTTCGAAGGCCAACACTAAACCTTCGTGGGAATTCACTAAGCAAACCAATCTCGACTTTCGCTCAAGTAAAACTAGGTAGAGTCAGATTTCTAGTAGCCATATCAACTTATCTTATTTCAAATTTATCATATGTTGCTACTACATTCACTTCAGAAAACGAAGCAGATGCAGTGGATAGGCTTCACGATTTTTTTATCAACAAAGAATTATCCTGCTCAGTCACATGTAAGCATGAGATTAAATCTTTTTATTGTATCAACACATTTAAAGCATGAAAAGTGGTAAAGATTTTCTTCCCCAGTAAACCCTAAGATGCGAGTGTCTCTACATAATTTTAATAAAGAACTTACTTTGAAAAAAATCAGAATTATACTCACTTACAATTTTAAAGTTTTGCAACTTTTAGTGCATCCACTCGTACTGAGCTTTCGGTAATACTACAAGTTTTAGGTGGCCATATCAATCCTTCAAATTATTTCACAATTTAAGCGGATCATGGTTAAATATTCAATTTCTAACCCTTCATGGAGATGGTGACGAATGAAAATCATGACCTTCCCTTTATCCTGATTTAATGCTTCATTTTGTTACATAGTAGTGTCTACAGGACCTTTAGCGTTAAGGTGAATTACACATCAAGAACCCATTATAAATAAAAAAATTCGGTGATATCAAGTGCTTTAAATTAACATGGTGAAAACTAAAAAAGAAAGAAATGAATTAGAACAGTAAAGATGTTTATCAATGAGAAGAAAAAATCCAACTTTCAAGTTTTTGAAAATCAATAATTTAGAAATGTATGAATTAAGTAAATTATAGATATATTTAGGCAAAAATAGGTTATTGTATTTTTTTTTGAAATACTACAACGTATGACCATCTATTTTAATTTAGAAAAGAAAGAAAAGATCATATGGTGCCTTTTAGAAGTAACAAAGTTTATTTCCATTAGTTTTATAACTCTCGAATCATATTATTAACATGAATTAAGGGATCAGTTTAACACCACAAAAAAACTATATAAAATGATATAGAAGAGGAAAGAATTATGACAGTACCAATGTAAGTTGTCATGCTAGAGTATATACAAAGCACTCTGATTCAGGGAAGAAATTCAATTTGAAGATGATGATAGAAAATAAGATTAAATCTTCTTCCTCATAATGTGTTATGAAATAATAGTATAGCAAAAACAAAATACTCCATATCTCTCAAATTATATGAAACACTTTCCTTTTTAGTCAGACCATAAAACAATGACATATTTTACAAAATACTCCCTATCTCTCAATTTATATGACACTCTTTCCTTTTTAGTCGATCTATAAAAAATTGACATATTTTAAAGTATAAGGCATTGTTACCCTCCTGAACTTTGGCCAAAGTTGCTACGACATATCTTACATTTTCAGGGGTCTTATTACCCCCTGAACTTTTTTAAAACCGAATAATTACAACCCTAAGCGCTGACATAGCAAGGAGAGTATATTTCACTCTCTTTGAGAGAGTGGGAAGCGTAAAATCTGACACGTGTCATTTTTTAATTGGGTACTTCACATTTAACTATACCTAATTAATTATCCTTAAAGCTTAAAAAAATTAAACTGATTTTTTAAAAACAATATGGAAAACTTAATTTTTTATTAAAAATATGTATTTTCGTAGAATATAGAAAAATGATTTTATTTAATATGTGGAAAATTCATTTTTTAGAAAATAAATCTGGAAAACTGAGTTTTTCATTAAAAATCTGGACATTTTTAAATTTGGAAAACTGATTTTTTAAGAATAACGTGGAAAAAATGATTATGTTTTTCTATATATTAAAAAAATCTAGTTTAAAAAATGGATTTTCCACATTTAAAAAAAATAGTTTTTCCAATTTTTTTTATAAATATCAAGTTTTATTACATTTTGAAAAGAAAAAACACTTTTTCAGATTTATTAAAAAATAATCCAGATTTTATCTGAAAAATAAAAGTGTCCTGAAAAAATGAAATCATGAAAATCTAGACTTTTAGGACATTTTAAAAAATCCAGTTTTTTCATATTTTAAATTAAATCCATTTTTTCCATATCTTAAAAAATTGCCACGTACACGAAAAGAATTTTAAAAAAAGGAAACAAATAAATATACATGTGGCAAGGAGAGTGTATGTCACTATGCCATAAGAAAGTAGATATTCAGTTTTAGGGTGGTAATTATTCCATTTTAAAAAAGTTCAAGGGGGTAATAGAACCCCTGAAAAGATAAGGTGTGTCGTAGCAATTTTAGCCAAAGTTTAAGGGGTAACAATGTCTTATCCCTATTTTTATATTTAGTAATAATTTAACTTTAAATTTACTTTAACCCTTAATGAAGTGATTTCTAGCCACACAAATTTCTATGATTTATTTTAGATCACAAGTTTCAAAAGTCTTCATTTATTTCATAACCTTCGTATCAAGTCAAATACCTTCATATAAAATGGGACAAATAAAATAATTAATGAGAGCTTAAAATATAAATAAAAGTAATAATAGTGAGGGAATATAAGTATATAACTCCTTTTCTTCTTCCAATTTGTAATTATCATTATGATTCATATTGCCTTTTATAGGCATATATAAAGTGGAGTTATTGTTGTAGTGAAAGGGATGAGTATCCAATATATCTCATGGATATCCATTCCACAAATTATTTAGACTTAATACATTGATAACCCCTTAATTTTTTTAGCAAATTTCATTTAGACGCTCGAACTACGACTTGTTTCAATTGAACAGCTGAACACATGATATAATGTTCCATTAGACACTTCAGTTCAAATTTTAAAATTGTTGCACATGTTTTTAAATATCGGTTACATAGATAAGTTAACTACTTAAAATATGTTTGGTTGCAATAATTTTTTTAATATGAAAAATTACTGCAATCACAAAATAAATATGAAAAAATATAATTTTATTGATAAACAATGTGGATACAAATTTGTTTATTCACTTGATTCTTTTCTCCTAATTTTTCTCTATGATATGAGAATCGTTAATAGTGTATTTCTCAAACATAGGATAATTTGGATGTGGACTTTCTTGGGATAGATTTGATCTCCATGAAAGGTTATTGTGGATCTTCTTGAAGTATTTGACTGTCAAGAAATATCCGGCCACATATTGATCTCTTTGTGAATATCTCGAGAAATTTATGGGATTTTTGAGATTCCTTTTCAAGGGAATATGTGTCCCTTTATATAGGAGTGAGATGGGGTTTATGGTAAAGTAGCCTCCAAAAAATTTTGACAGATATTAGAGTTTGAAGATGGATTGGACTCGTCTTGTAGAGTCCTACAAAGTTTCGATGTCTACAATGTTATCTCATTTAATTATACACATATGTTTTGCGGCTTATTGAGACTAATTTGTAAAATTAAATGAGATGACATATTTTAAATTATTAACTTATATACATAATGAACATTTGAGAACACGTGCAAAAAAGTTTCAAAATTTGAACTGAAAATGTATAATAGGAACACTTTATCATTTGGTTAGATGCTTAATTATAATGAGTAGTAGTTCGAGATATTGAGTGTTTAAATGAAACTTACTGACGAATCCAGATGAGGATCGATGTATTAAGCCAAATATTTACAACCCATTCTAAATGTTTTAGAGCAAAAGGAGGAAATGAGATAAATATCTTGCCCTCTTGCAATTTGAATAGAAGAAAATGATATTTTCAGATCTCTTAAGTATTTTTTTAGTGTATAAAAAATGAAGACATCTCGTAAAAAGATCATAATTTTTTTTTTTTGTAAAGGGTTAGAAATCATTTTCCCCAAAAAGCGACTAAAATTCGTTGACATTTGCATCTGTGACTTTTTCACTTATATGCCATTTCTACAAAAATGTGTTATCCTCCTTATATCACAGCACAAATACTCTCATCCTTTATGAACCAAAACACACACGAAAAAAAAATTAGAGTGTGTTCGGTATGGAGGAACACATTTTTAAATTTTTTCATGTTTGTTTGATCAAAAAATTTAAAGAATATATTCTTTAGGAAAATAATTTTTTTTAAAATGAGGAAAATGACTTCCCTGATAAAAATAGAAAAAATAAGTCTTACAAGTTCATTCAACCAACTACCCCACTACCACCCAACCACTCAACTCATCAAACCCAAACCACTCCCACCCCCAACCCCCACCACCCAATTCACCCCCCAAACCCCACCACCTAATTCACCCACAACCCCCTCCAATTTTTTTAAAAACATTCTTCTTTTTTTTGTTGTCTACACCACTCCCCCCCCTTACCTCCACTGCGAACCCCCACCCCCCACCCTGCGGCGTAGCCCCCAAGCCCGTCGACCCTCCCCCCCACCCCCTAAAAAAATCTTAAAAAGTTTTAAAACAAATTTGGTTTTCTACACCCCCACCCCAACCCCTCGCTTCTACCCCCTCCCCCCCCCCCCAAACAACACCCTCCGGAAGAAATTATTTTGTTTTAAAAGAGTTTTTAAAGTTCCTTTTCTGGTTTTTTATCCCCCCCCCCCCTGCATCCCACTCCCTACCTTCTCCCGTATTTTCTAGTTCATATATTTTTACTTTTATAATTGTTTTATAAAAAATTAAAAATTTGTGTGGTTAAATTTGGTGTGGGTGAGTTGTGATTGGGCGGCGAGAGGGGATGGAAATGGGAGGTAAGAAAATTTTCCTAAATTTTATAATTTATTTTTAAAATAAAATAAAATATATGATCATTTTTTGTGACAAAAATGACATTTCATGTTTAAATACATGAGCTATATACTTTTAGTGAGGAAATATATAATTTTGTAGCAAAGTTTCATCCACTAAAGTTTCTTACCAAAAATTAATATGGCACCATATATTAAGCAGCATTAGCGACGAATTTTAAGTTATTGGTGACACATTATTTTGTCCCTAGTAATGTATCAAATTTATGACAAACTATTATTTGTCTTAAAATTAGTTACATTTTGGATACAAAAACATTTCGTCACAAAAAATATATTGTTGCTATAGCGAAAAATTATAGTTTGTAGCTAAATGTTGTAAGCTTTAGCCACAAAATCATGCTTACTATAAGAAGGAAGCGGGCAGAGACCGAGTCTTGCGAATATGCAAAAATGTTATTGTTGAATGCAGATCAGACACAATTGCTTTAGAGGGAACTGAAATCGTAACTATGTGTGAATGAATTAGAAAGAAGTAATGCCAAATTTGAGACATATCAAATTAATTTCGGTAATCATTAGGGCTTTCGGGGCTGTTCTAGCTCTTTCCTGCCTACGTTTTTTTTTGCTCCCTTTCTTATGAACTTCTAGTGATACGCACTAAAAAGTCAAGGAGAAGCTTCCATTCTAGAAGTGGTAGCTTCCCGCCTCCATTTAATATTTAATTGTGACATTAATTTTTGTCACTAATAATATAAGCAATTGGTGACGGTCATTTTATTGTCTCTAATGAACCTGCCACTTAGTGACAACATAGTTTTGTCACAAAAAATGAAATGTTAAATAGCGACGATTTAAAATTTATAGTTGAATAATTTAACTATTCTCTACGAAAAACATTCATAGCTAAATATAATATGATGTTTGCTTACAGTTGCTTATGGTTACAAGTGACAATCACTACTAAAAAGCTAAAACCGACTCCGAAAATCGATTTTTGGGCAATACTGATTAAAAATTATCTCAGATCGGAGGTCAGTATTTTTTAAACCGATATCAAAAATTGATCTCCATAAATTGGTATTACTGACTGCTCACGATTTAATTTTTTCTTTTTTTGGAAATATCAATCTCTAAAGGTCTGTTTTTTTTCTTTATTTATATTTTAAAAAAATACCGATCTTTGGTGGCCGGTCTTTTAAACTACACAATTATAAGATGCACTATCTGGGATCGAATTCCCATCTTCATTGTGGTAGGATATATTTCTACCACTAGACTATTGGTGCTTGTTGGTTTAAGACTTTGATTTTTTTTATTCATATTCTTCAAAAAAAAAATTGTGATTTGTTTTTGCTTAAATTGACCTCTGGAGGTTGATTTTTGAATTTGTTTTTTAATTTTAAAAAAAATGATCGAGCCACTTTCTCAATCTTTGGGGCTAAAAAACCGACCTTAGAGGTCGGTAAGGTCGGTTTCATGAAAAAAAAAATATTTACGCCAAAACAGACCTCTAGAGGTTGATTTTGTTGATCTTTTATGGAGATCGGTTGTTTAGATCGGTTTTTGCTCTTTTTAGCAGTGGATTGACCAATATTTTTTCAAATGCTCTTCATAAAAAACAACAAGACGAAACTGTAGAATGATGCAATCTTATGAAAAGTCAACTGTCAATGCAAATATAAAACCTAATGTAAATTGGGGACTTGATTCCACAAAGACCAATTATTTGAAATAAAGTCGATTTGCAAGAGCCTAAATTTTACAAAGGTGATGATTTTTTGATTACCTATTTACCATCAATGTGAAAATTAAATAAATTTAAAATGAAAGTATTAATTACGTTTTCAAATATATTATGATTCTTTCGATTTCTGTTATTGTCTATTATCTTTTGTTATTCACTCAGCGTACTGTTTTGTTGCAGTTATAGTTCCTTTTTTCTCTTTGACTTGCTTTGTATTTGCTTTATCCTGAGCCGAAGGTCTATCAGAAACAACCTCTCTACCTCCCAAGTCAGGGATAAGGTCTACGTATACTCTAACCTTCTATAACGACTGACATGTTCAGTCGTTACATGCGTTTTGACTACTTTACCCCTGTTTACCCAATTTTCAAAGTTACCGGACGATTCTAGTGGAAGTTGAGAAATTAAAATCTTAAGGTGTAAATATTTGACCGAAGTGGACTTTTAGGTAAAAGAACCTTTTTCGAAATTTCGTCAATTCTGTGAGGTCCGGAGGGTCATTTATGACTTAGTGGGATAGTTGGTTCGCTTCCCGAGGCCCTCGGGAGTGTTTTTGTCTATTGCTTGAAAAGTTGGTTTTAGGCTGGTGGGGATTGACCCGAAGAAATAGACCTCTAATGGAAATTCTGAGATCACGAGTGAGTCTGTATCGTGCTTTTACATGTGTGTGCATATTTGGTTTGTGTCGTGGAGATCTCAGGTGATTGTCAAATTTCGGGTTGGAATTGTGATAGAATAAAATCTATTGGTGTCTGGTGTATTTGTTGGGGAGAGCCTCAGTGTGTACCAGCGGATTGGGACCGCCGCAGCGAATAGCGGGCCGCTACGACGGAGGTTTGAGTTTTTGCTTGGGGATGCGGGCGCGGTCGAGTGACCGCTGGCGCAGGCTCCGCTACCGTGAATGACGAGAATCCATAATCCTTTTTAACTGTTCTCAGCCTATGATACCTACCAGTGATAATACCTTGTTGCATTATTTTTTAGTGTAGAGTGTGTGACCGGTTCCAAATCCACTCCTCGAGATTGATCCCGAGGCCTTCTATCGAGTCTTCTAGGGTGAGCACTTCTTGATGGATCCGCTGCCCAGAGACTCCTTCCTTATTACTCGTCTTTTCTTTTATTTAGAGACAATATCGTATTTTGAGACTTGTATTATTCAGACTTGTATTGATTAGTGGCTCTTGTACTGTTTTCAGACCATTCCTTGGGGTTGTATTAGTATCGTACTTACGCTCTTATTTATTACATGTTTTAGACTTCTGTTTATCCTATTCTAATTATTTAATTGTTATTGAATTATTGATTAAGGGAACGGGTTGGCCTATCGAGGTGGGGAATGAAAGGTGCCCGCGCGACTTAGTGATTTGGATCGTGATAAGTTGGTATCAGAGCCCTAGGTTACCTAGTCTATAAGTACAAGAGCATGTCTAGTAGAGTCTTGCGGATTGGTACGATGTGCTCCGTACTTATCTGTGAGATGCTATGGGACATTTAGGAAACTTTAAATTTCTTCTTTCTTTCCTGCTATTTTATTCAAATTGATATTTGGAACGTTCGAATTTGTATCTGGTTCATTTTTATTCTCTCATAGATGGTGAAGACACGAGCTGATATCGCGAGGAAAGGCGCGCCTGAGCCCGCTGTTGGGGTCAGCACTAGAGAATGGGGACAGGCGAGAGGTCACGACCAAGCTAGAGGCCATGGTGCTACACTAGCTAGGGGCAGGGCTCATGTGGCTAGACAAAGATGGGCACGATCAGTTTCTCCAGAGTGTGAGCCTGAGACAGAACAGGAAACCGGGAGAGGTGTGGGGCCAGCCCAGACTCTCCCGAGGCTATGTCTGACCTAGTATTTCAGGAGACATTGGCTTGTATACTTCTGCATCTTGATACCCAGCAGGCTGTGGGCGGTGTCACTCTAGGTGGTTCTTAGACTAGAGTAGGGTTACATACTCCCGAGCATGGATGACACATGGGATGCAGTTTGCTGCTGCCATGGCCCCGCGCATTGATGGTATACCAGCCCCTAAGGGCATTCCTAGGCTAGTAGCAGCCCAGGCTTTGACACTTAGAGATCAGGAGTGCATAAGCAGGTTCCTAAAGTCGGAGTCGCCCAGGTTTCATGGTACCCGCAGTGAGGATGCGTATGAGTTCATTGTAGACATGCATGAGAGGTTTTACAAGATGGGTATTGTTGAGTCCCATGGTGTGGACTATGTGTCCTTCCAGTTTCGCAAAGACGTGGTGGATGTATTATATTAAGGGCAGACCAGCTTGTTCACCTCCACTCACTTGGGTACAGTTCCACCAGGTCTTCTCAGAGAAGCATGTGTCGTGTACTTTGAGGAATCAGCACAGGGACGAGTTCACCTATTTGCGGTAGAGGGGTATTTTTGTGGCATAGTATGAGGCTATATTCATATTTTTAGCTCGATACGCGATGCAATTGATTCAGACAGAGGTAGAGATGGTTCGTAGATTTGCTAATGGACTTGTGCCCTCAGTCCATCTTCCATGTCTTCATTTTGTGGCTTTGGGGTCTTCATTAGTAGATCACACTATGAGTGTTGAGGCTGCCACGGTTCAATCTTTTTGAGGGTCTAGTAAGAAGAGGCCTCGTCAGCATGGGGGATTCAGTTGTTCTTCTAGTCACAGGGGTAGGAGTCAGTCGTCCAAGACCTATCATTCAGCCCTCAGTCATCCCGTTCAGCCCGCATTGCAGGCATCTTCTGGTGGCCCTTCTAGACAGAGTGGTTATGGGGTTGGACAATCTCATGAGGTTATTTCTCTCGGCCAGCTAACTGAGGTGGTCCATCTTGTTCTTCAGCCTCCGTGTATCAGCCTTCAGCGCCTATAGTTTGTTATGGTTGTGGTGAGTCGGGTCATATCTGATAGATTACCCTGAGCTAGACAGAGTGAGACTCAGTAGGTTTCAGGGTTCAAACTCTAGCTAACAGTTTTGTGCGATTGGATTTTTCAAATCCGGGCAGAGTTTTAGTGTGTGTTGAGTTAGTAGTTTGTGGATGCTCATTTAGGCAAGATTTGTGATAAGGTATTGCGTGGGGAGGCCAAAGAGGCCATGCTTGATGGTGAAGAGGTTCTGAGGATCAAAGGACGTGTGTGCATTCCTTGAGTTGGTGATTTGATTCGTTTGATATTAGCGGAGGCCCATAGTTCCCAATATTTCATTCATCCAGGTGTTACTAAGATGTATCGTTACTTGAGACAACACTATTATAGGGTCGGATAAAGAGAGATATTGCAGAATTTGTTGCTCGGTGTGGGAATTGTCAACAAGTTAAGTACGTGCACCAAATACCTAGTGGTGAGCTTCAGAGGATGCCCATTCCCGAGTGAAAGTGAGAGAGGATTGCCATGGATTTTTTTGTAGGTCTTTCGAAGACCTTGGGCAAGTTTGATTCTGTTTGGATCATTATATACAAGCTGACTAAGTCCACACACTTCATTCCGGTTCAGGTTACTTATAATGCGGAGAAGTTAGCCAGGATTTATATCCGTGAGATTGTGCGATTGCACGGGGTTCCTATTTCTATCATCTTCGATCGACGTCCTTAGTTTACTTCCCATTTTTTGGTGGACATTGCAGACAGAATTGGGTACTTAGTTGGATCTTAGTACTGCTTTTCACCCTTAGACTGATGGACAGTTCGAGAGGACTATTCAGGTGCTCGAGGATATGTTGAGATCACGTGTTATTGACTTTGGTGGTCATTGGGACCAGTTCTTACCCTTGGCAGAGTTCGCGTACAACAATAGCTATCATCCAGTATTGATATGACGTCGTTTGAGGCTTTATATGGTAGGAGGTGTCGTTCTCCTATAGGATTGTTTTATGCTTTTGAGGTCCGACCGTGGGGCACAGAGTTATTGAGGGAGTCTTTAGATAAGGTGAAGCTTATTCAAGAGAAGCTTCTGGTAGCTCAGAGTCGATAAAAGATGTATCCGGACCGGAAGGTCCGACTTAGAGTTTATGAAAGGTGAGCAGGTTCTTCTGAAGATATCACCCATGAAGGGTGTGATGTGATTTGGAAAGAGGGGCAAGTTAAGCCCGAGATACATTGGTCCATTTGAGATTTTTCGTCGTATTAGGGATGTTGCTTATGAGTTGGCCTTGCCACCAGGTTTGTCGGGTGCTCATTCAGTTTTCCATGTGTCTATGTTCAAGAAGTACCATTCAAACGAGTCTTATATCATTCGTTGGGATTCTGTGTTGCTTGATGAGAATATGTCTTATGAGGAGGAGCCTATAACGATTCTAGATAGACATGTTAGGAAGTTGAGGTTTAAGAAGATAACTTCCGTGAAGGTGCAAAGAAAGCATCGTCATGTTGAGAAGGCTACATGGGAGACCGAGTCCGATATGCGTGTCAGATATCCCTAGTTATTTGCAAACTTAAGTACCTTTATCCCCCTTTCTTTCCTTGTCACTCCAGGACGAGCGATTATTTAATTGGTATCTGATGTAACAACATGTTCAATCGTTACATGCGTTTTGACTATTTTACCCCTATTGACCCAATTCCCGAAGTTATCGGATGATCCTAGTGGAAGTTGAGAAATTAAAACCTTAATGTGTAAATGTTTGACCGATAGTTGACTTTTAGATAAACGAACCTTTTTTGAAATTACGTCGATTCTGTGAGGTCCGGAGGATCATTTATGACTTGGTGCGATAGTTGATTTGGTTCTCAAGGCCCTCTGAGTGTTTTCATCTATTGGTTGGAAAGTTGGTTTTAGGCCGTTGGGGGTTGACCCAAAGAAATAGACCTCCGATGGAAATTCCAAGACCATGAGTGAGTATGTAGCGTGTTTTTACATGTGTGTGCATATATGGTTTATGTCGTGGAGGTCTCGGCTGATTGTCAAATTTTGGGTTTGAATTGTGATAGAATAAAATCTACTAGTGTCTGGTGTATTTGCTGGGGTGAGCCTCAGTGTGCCCCAGTAGATTGGGACCGCCACAGCGAACAGCGGGCCGCTACAATGGATGTCTGAGTTTTTGCTTGGGGATGCGGACGCGGTCGGTGATAGAGTCATCTACAGGCTGTGTGTGCGGAGTGACTGGTACATGGACTTCACGGGTCCCCCATGGGTCATGACTACCGAGACATAGAGATATTATGTCCGAAGCATGTGTGTACGGATATTACATTTAGGAATTACATTGCATATTTACTCATCATTACATTCACAATTACTTGGATTCTGACTTGATACTATATACTTGAGTTGGTTATTTTTGGATTGTGATAGTACTTGCACTTGATTGCGAGCATGTATATTCTTCAGTTTTTTCTTTATATATGTTAGCTAACTGTTGTCAGCCTATGATACCTACCAGTGCATAGTATTTGTACTAATAATACCTTGCTGCATTCTTTTTTAGTGCAGAGTGTGTGACCGGTTCCAAATCCACTCCTCGAGATTGATCCCGAGGCCTTCTATCGAGTCTTCTAGGGTGAGCACTTCTTTATGGATCCGCTGCCCGGAGACTCTTTCCATATTACTTGTCTTTTCTTTTATTCTGAGACAATATCGTATTTTGAGACTTGTATTGATTCGTGGCTCTTGTACTGTTTTCAGACCATTCCTTGGGGTTGTATTATTATCGTACTTACTCTCTTATTTATGACATGCTTTAAACTTTCGTTTATCCTATTCTAATTATTTAATTGTTATTGAATTATTGATTAAGGGAACAAATTCGCCTATCGAGGTGGGGAATGAAATATGCCCGCACGACTTAGTGATTTGGGTCGTGACACCTCTTCCGACCCCACTTATGGAATTACATTGGGTAGGTTGTTGTTATTTCCAAGTATATTATGATAAGGCACTATGTTACAGCCCATTTTTAACTCGATTAAAAATGTTTCATAATTTACCTATTTGTGAAATAAACCGAGTCGTCACCTAATTTGTTTTGTGAATTAGGAAACTAATATTAAAAGAAGGTATTTGAAAACCTTAAAATGTTTGACAATTAAGAAAGGGTAAGGGTTCAAGTGATTTCCCAACGGTGTTAGGCATCTCGGGAAATTCGCAAACGCGGTTACCGATGGAGTTTTAACAATCTTTTAGGCTAAAATTGTAACTTATTTGTAATGCGCGATTCTAAATGTGTTTTGTATGAAATCATTTATTTAGCGCTTAAGTACTCTATTAATTCAATTAATGAATTAGCTTCATGATTTCGGCCGATTTTAAAAGGTGTAATATGTGGCCAATTTTGCATTTTCAGTCGGGACCCTTTTTGTTTGTAAATAAAACTTGTTTAAAAAGCCGATTTAAAACCAATTTAAAATACATTTCACAAATTTGACCAATTTGAAGTAAAATTGAGATAATTTAATTAATTAATGAAGCTTCTTGAATTAATAAAATAAATAAATTATTGGCAAATGAACTAGTTGTGACAATTATGTTGTAAATAACTTTATATTGACAATTTAAAACACATACTTAATGAAATACTTATTTTTGGCATAATTTGATTTTCAAATTAATAAATACACTTATATTTTAGAAAATAATACACAATTAATTTATATAGACATAATTAATATTTTAAAAATTATGTAATATATATTTTGTATATATGTATGTGTGTTTAGGTATTTTTCCAAATTTAGATAAAAATAACCAAGATTTTTAAATACTTTTATAAATGATTATTTTACTTGGTTTAAATTCAAGAAGCTCAACCAATTAATTAAAATTGTGGACATCCAAATTGGGTGTCAACATACTGTTGTGCTAAGAAATTATACGTGCTCGAAGTGTCTCCAGACACGATCTCTTGACCTAATTCGAAGTTAAACCATGCGCCGAAACACAAATATTCACGCTTAGGACAACCCTCAGTCTAAGGCTAAATATAAATATTCACGCGCAGAACAATCCCCAGTGTACGGCCATACCTATTGTCCGACTTACATCCACCGGATCCAGGCTTCTATCTCAAAGCTATACGCCACAGGGCACATGCCCCCACATTTTTAGCCTCATGCGATCTATATTCAGCCTCATCTCAGCTCGTGTCAACTCCCTTTATCTGAATCTAAAAGAATCAGACTCACGTCCAGCACTTCTACGACAATCTCCACAACAATATCTTGGATCACTGTACGCCTTGCGCACGTTATAATTTTTATTTTTAAATTCCTGTTAAATATTTCAATATAAGAACTTCAGGGGTTAATATGTTAATAACCAAGATAGTTAAATTAATTTTATAATTTTTGTTTCTGAATTTTGTATGATTCTAGTATATATTTTGTAATTTATTTATATTTGATACCCATTGTTAAATTACTGATGACTTAATTCACTAAAAGTTGAAGAAAAACATGATACGAAATCAATAACTTGGAGCATGAAGTAGAATATGTTCTCAAATAATTTTTTTTGTTGCACAAGTTCTTATTACCTTGATTAAAAAATTAGTTTGTCAAAAAAAAAAGATTAACATTTAGTTGTATCAATAGAAGATAAAAGTTAGTGGGGACACAAAGAATTTAGTGGGAGGGAGAGATCACGTTAGGATTAGAAGAAAATTTAGGTAAACCACCTTTTCACTTTCTAAGTTTTAGGGATAATCTATGACACTACTCCTTCACATGATACACCTCTCATCAAAAGGAAAATGTAGCACTATCTTTGGGGCAGTAAAACTATAAAAGAAAATGTCTTTTGGCGCATAGTTTATAGGTTTTGGCTCCAAATAAATTTCAGAATTCCCACCATATATATGAGACTACAAGTGAAAAACTACATTGCAAAGTGTAGAGTGATTCTTGCATAAAGAGACTAGATATGAGTTAATTATTTTCCTAATTTCATATTTTAAGTTTGAATATTAATTGAGACGATCTAATAATTCACATTTCAAATTTTAAGAACTTAGCTCTATATGTTATTGCTAGTTTAAGTTCTCTTGATAAGTTGGTACCAAATTAAAGTCTCTTTATTTCTCATATATTTTAATTTCCAAAATTTAATTACTCATTTTCACCCATTAAAACTTTATGTTGAACAAGAACTCGTAGTTTACTGGAGTATTATATTTTGTTTATACTATGAAATCAAATCTTAATTTTTTTTCTTTCTCTTACACATGTATATGAAGGTTTTAGTCGAATTAAGACTAACTTCAAATTAAGTGTCAGGTTAAAGGAATCAAGAAAAACTCTCTTTCGCTATTGTAGTTACTTTTTCAGAATCTCATCATGCGACCTAAGTATGACATTCTCTCCGTCAATGCATTGGTACTTTAAGAAGCAACATATAGTTTTATGTCTTAGTTTATTCATATCTAGTAGATATCGGTGAAACTTTTATTTTGGATAGATTTTACTTTATTATGCTCTTTTATTTTACTTTAAGGAGCTTATAATAATGATATATGTAATATCTCAATGTAATTTGTTGTTCTTAATTGTATGATCATGGGTGAAATTTTTTTGTTATTATTTTGCATATTTTAATATGTTATTTTCAATCTGTATAATGCAAGGGCAATGGTGAGTTTTCCTCGTAAAACTTTTACATTAGTGATTTATTTTATCTTAAAATTTGAGAAAACTTGGTATCATCCATAAATTCTCAAATTAATGAAAAATTATTCAAATAAAAATTATAAATAGTATCATTATAAATATAGACGTCATCAAATACTTTGTAATTAGTGACAAAATATATTTATCTATAAAAACTAAATTTTTAGCATCAAATGTATTATACTTTTCAAGACAATCACTTTTTCGTTATTGGACACATTAGTTCATCATAAATTGAATACCTTTAGTGACAAAAAAAACTTTTGACCCAAAACCGCCTTCTTATTAACTATGAATTAACTCAGTATCTTATGACAATTGTAATTGTCACTAATCATGATAAAATTTAGTGACAAAACTATTTGTCAGTAAAAGTAATATTTTTATCTACGAGATGATAGTTTTAGCTACAATATTATAAATAATTTTTATAAAAGTAAAGTTGTCACTAATTTATATATCTAGGGATGAAGCACCTTTTTGTATATAAAAGGCAATATTTAGTGACCAAATTATGTTTGTTCAACCACGAAAAACATATACTTTCGAGACAATAGTGGTTGTCACTAATTAAACTAACAAATTAGTGACAAGGTAGTTTTGTCGGTGATAATAATCTTTTTAGTGACGAAACTACACTATCAACTACAAATTTTTATACTTTTCTTGACGATCGAGTTCCTCATAAATAACATGCATTTGGGGATAAAAAAGAATTTTGTCGTTAATGCAACTTTATTTAGCGACGAAACACTAAATTATCTTTGTATACATTTAGTGACCCATGATTTAGGGACTGTCACACCCCAACCTTGGGGATGTGGCCGACACTCGACACCCTAAGGCCCGAGCGAACCAACTATAGTACCTGAATTCCACGACATGAAACTTGGGCCGACAAGGACTCCAAATAGCAACAATAAGATAGAAAGTATCAATAACCTGCACACAAAAAAGGACCAACACAACCTATACGCATAAACTAAGGCCGACAAGGCCGTCACGAGTATATCAACAACAGACAAGAGCCGACAAGGCCACACAAAAACTATATATATAGCAACCCCTAGTCTGCAAGCCTCTATGAGTAATAACATGTGTCATCAAGTCGGGACATGGCCCCGACATACCCAAAATAACCATATACATATGTAGTGGCGCCTTTTGACTCTATACAGCAACTCCGAAGAAGTGGAGTGCGACAACCAATAGCTGAAAGCAGATACCCTACTGTGGAGATAAGTTAAACTATCTATCTGTACCTGCCGGCATGAAATACAGCGCCCCAAAAAGGGATGTCAGTATCAAAGATGTACTGAATATGTAAGGCATGTAAAACATGTAATACCAGAGAAAAAAGTATAGAATCAACCTGACACTAAGAAAAAGGCCATTGAGGGTATCCAAACTGACAAAACAATGAATATATGCATGAAAGTAAAATTAAGCCTCTCTTTGAGGCCATATAATATAATATCAAGTCCCTGTATGGGTAAGCTCATCATAAATTGTCCGGCCATATAGGACGCAGTAATATCTACCCAATTGATCAGTGGTATACACTTATAAGTCTATGACCGGCCGACTATAGCGCAGCGCGGTAAGAATATATATATATATATATATATATGCAAGATAGATCTCTAATGACATCATGAACAGAGTCAGAGCGACCTATAATCGTTATCCCCTGATTGTCATTATTGTCACTACATGCTTCAACCTTAAGCCAATCATCAAGAGACATATGGAATATGGAAAATACTACTCATAAGAAATATACAAGAGATATACACAACTTCAACAAGAGCGGAATATGGTTGTTTCAAGCTTAACGAGAAGAGCTCAATTTCAATGAAAATGTTTATATCAAGTCATGTCAAAAAAGGAAGTTAGTCCTACATACATTATCGTCGAAGCTATCTAAGTTCCACGAGCCCTCGCACGTTCTAGAACGATTATCTACATTATACGAATAATTTATATCAATATCATGTTCATATCTTATAAGAAAGTTCATAGACATTTCGTCGAACAACTTAAGTGTATGAAGTTCTTGAGCTTCACTACAATGGAAACTTATGTATATCAATACCACAATATTTCAAACACACTTCCCTTAATACCCACAACACATACAATAGGAATTCACTACTTCTACAACTCTATAACTTCACCTAAACATTCCAACAACAAGTTACCCTAGCTTCAAGTTCACAAGTTCAAGTTCTATAGAATTTCCTTCAACAACTAATATTCAACTTTTTGTATAATCTTAAGAACATTATAGAAAAGATGAAACTTACCTTTAGATTCAAGAATCACTCCCGAACAGAGCTTTCTTCACGGTTAAGAATTCTCCAAGGATCAATATGACGAAGAAAAACATAATTCTACGGTGTCCACTGGATTTCTTACATCGGATTAGCTTGGTTTTCCCTTGATCTGAGTCTTGGACCATAAGAGGCTTATTAGACAGAGTTTAGGGTCATCTAGGGTTTGAATATGAGATGAAATGAGCTCCAAGTCGAAGGGGGGGTCTATTTAGGACATGTCCAAAATTCTCTATCAATGTCATACCCTCAACTGGGGGTGGGGGTGACCGACACCCGAAGCCTGCACAGCCTGAGCATGCCACCTATATATCATAATATGAGCATACAATAATCTGGGCCACCAAGGCCTCAATATGATCAATACAAAAGGAACTGAATATAACAATCAAATGTAACGACAACAAAACCAACATATAAACAATAATGCTGACAAGGCCGTAATGAGACAACTATACACAAACCCTATCTACAAACCTCTATGGAAAATATATCTGTGATGTGGCTGGGATAGGGCCCCGACCTACCCATATATTGTACCTATACCAGACTCAACTCATGACTCTGACTCGGTAGCTTTGAATGAAGTGAAGCTCACCACCCGATCTGCAAAGCTCAACCAGCTCCTACATGGGAGGTCTGTCTGCACCTCTATCTAAATCTGCAACATGACATGCAGCGCCCCCATAAAATGGGACGTCAGTACGAATGAAATATACTGGTATGTAAAGCATGAATAACAATATGAGAATATAAGATGTAAAGATAAGCATAAAAGCAATCTGATACTTTGATAACCTGTATGCCACATGGGGCAAACAATGAAACTCTGAAACTTTACTTAACTTATAGTATAGAAACTTTGGTTTGTAATATACCAAAGGCTTATAAATCGAGGTGTAATTTGGCACTACCTTCAGGTATACTCTGAGGTGTATGTATGAATGCACATATAAGTGCCTACCCGGCTGATTATAGCACGGCACAGTGTGTGTACATCGGTTGGTTACATAAGTTCGATAGTGTGGATAACATATTGTGATAACAATGGCTCTTCAGCCTCTTTTTAAACTCATAAGCTCTTTGACTCTACTTTTACACGACTCTTCATCGACTTGACGATTAATTCTTTAGAATTCTCCTTTTTAAGGTCTATGAAATCCAGAGACAAACAAGACATATAGAACTCAATAGCGAGATAAAATATATTCTCAATGAACGACATGTGAACGAGACTTTCCCTTTAAAGGTAACCACGACTTTTTAGCCGTTAACTTTGGTTCGATCTTTTCTTTAACTTTGTACTGACAACTTGTAGATATACAAGACTGTGACTTGAGAGATTCGATCAAGAAAGAGTATGGTTTCAATCGGAAGATCAACAATAACTATGGAATGTATAATCACAAGAGAACTACTCCCGATAAGGAATAATAGACCTACGAATAGAATGATTCTTTGGCGTTTCTTTTTGAAAACGATAACTACTTTGGATGTCATGTTTGTGAAAGAAGGGAATAGCCTTAAATACCTGTGTCACTTAGTTACCAATGCCTCTCGAACCCTTGAACACTTTACGAGCGATCATCTACACCATATAGAAGGTTTGGATCAAAATAAGATTAACAACTAGGAATCGATTTACTCAGACAATCCAATAAGCACATAGAAGACGTGTTTCTCACACTACAATGTTCATAGCTAACAACATGTTACGAACTTCCCCTCAATCACAACATCAATAGAAACAACCACAACAACTACAACAACTACAACAACAATAATAATACATACTCCAACTTCTAGCAATGATCATCTTCAAAGTTTATTCAAGAACAATAAAAAAAAAATCCAAGAACAATAGCAACTTCTTCATGAAGTTCTTAGCTTAGCTGTCATAATTTGCCTTTATCAATAACTCCAAATAATCTATGAGAAGCTAGAGATCATTAATAACATCAAGATCTTACCTTGAACCAGCCACAAGGTCCTTTACAACAAGTTCTCCTCCATCATCAAGAACACCTTAAACTTTTATAGCTATCAAGGTAGGATTTCCAAGTTTCTTAATGATTATCCATGGAGGATTCTCTTCAATTTGGTATGTAACCAGTCCTTAATGACCTAATATCCCTAGGGAGGTATTGGAGAGGGTTTGGGAAAAGTTGGGGTCGGATTTGGGGTAAAATGAGTAAGCCACCGAATTTGTCTATATATAGCACTCCCCATCGCTTCACATCTGCGGCTGGTTATGCGCCGCAGATCACCATATGTGGCTGCATATGCCACCGTAGATCATCATATGTGGTTGCATATGCCACCGTAGATCACCATCTGTGGCTGCATATGCCACCGTAAATCACCATTTATGGCTGCATATGCCACCACAGATCACCATTTGTGGCTGCATATGCCACCGCAGATAGTGGTAGTGAGGTGAGGGAATAAGGGTTTCAATCCTCTGCCCCATCCGTAAGGTGGAACAACTCCTGTGGGGCAGATTGCTTAGCGTATCGCTCAATCTCTCTCGAACTTTTCCGAGATGTGTTTCCTTTAATCCAATTGATTTCCAACCATCCATATACATCTGTAACACTTATATAAGTCATACATGACCCTCAATAAGGATCTTTATTTGTCGGAGCTCAAATCGACTAATCATATATTCGATCGCATGCAGAATCGAGGGGTGTAACATCCTTCCCCCTTAAGAACATCCATCCTCGAATATTGAGGGACATAACTGCGAATCTTTAACTCTTAGGTTTTTAACAGAATTTCGGCAGAGTTTCCTCTATAAATAGCACTAACCTAAAACTTGCCAAACAACCAAAACCAACACAAATACCACATATGGCCATCCAAAGCAGTATAACATCATACTAGCCTCACATGACCATCTATCTATCACGGTACTTAAAAGGGTAGTTATAACTCACCTCAACTATCCAATCTTGGCATCCGAGCTGGGTCTATCATATTTGTGCTATGATCATCATCTGTACATTATGTATAAGATAAGTTCACTGCTATAGAGTAGGAACAAGGGGATCGTATCACACGAGTATTATGCGAACCTGATGTCTAGACTATGGAAGAAATCTAAATCTCATGCCTTTCTCACCTACCCATATCATTACGTCTATGCCATTGCTTTTCCATAGTATGTATACGAATGTCATCTCATGAGTCCGAAACTTATGGACTTAGTGATAAAAGATAGTAGTTAAGATATCTTCATAGGACAGGTCGTTAGTAATCGGTGCATCCTTGTTAGGTAATATACAAGAGGAACTTCCTATATATACTTTAGTAGTATCGGTATGTAAAAACTGAACGAGCTTTCTCTGATCCTGGAGATAATCCTTAATTCATAGGTCACTTAGTTAGATCCTGGGGTGATCTTATACGGTTTGTTGAATCTGAGAGTAAGATTGCATTTTTGGTCGAATCTCATCATGCCTTTTATAGCCAAAATCTTACAAAAAGGTCAATAAACCGTCAACAATGTTTGTAAGTTCTTGATATCGCACATCGGCAGGTGATCCCTGGCAATCCTAAATGGTCATCTTATCTTCTAAAGGGACTATACTTGTTCCCCAACCTTGGGAACTGATGGGACCTATATCGGTTTAAACAATGCTTATTTTCTTATGCTAAAGCAATAGAGTGACGACCTATGCTCTCGACCATACCAAGTATTATAGGAATTTATCTTGATGATAATATATTAACGGCCATAATATACATCTCGTAATAAGTTAAATGATCATCTCACTCCCCTTATTGATTCATCATACCTTCATGTATCATATCTCCGAGTGTCTGAATAGTGCACTCAGCTCGACCATATATCTGAGAGCAATCACCATGGTTCTCTGATACGCCTATACACCTTTCTTTGCAACTGATTCCTCTCCATTTAGAGTGTTTGGATACTTAAATCTCCCAAAATCTTACGACCTTTTGTCGATGGACAGCTAGCGTAATTCTTAACTGCGTGAATAGCTCTATTTGGAAAGGATGGGGTCAACTCTATAAATTCATTGATTATCAACCGTTGAGAGCGGCATTTCTGATAAGAACATGTATGAACACATACTGAGCTTTATCTTCAATCCACGTTATCCTTTTTAGGTGGGGATCTGAATTCTATATACTAGCCTTTCTTGGCCCTCTAATGCTTTATTTTCCCATGCTGACCATTGGGGTGCTATGTCAAAACTCGGCACTACTCTACTTACCATTATCACATCAGTCCCTATTTTTGGGGTCGTCATATGTCCTCTCCAACTTTAGATGAGTAGAATGGCGGGAACGAGGCACCCCCGCTCTTAATCTTAGCTCATAACCCAGCAAAACTAGAACACACAATTAGATTAGTGATGGAGAACTCTGTCTCACTTCCACTCTAGCATTGGTTCTATTACCATAGAACCTTACCTTCCGATGGTATCACTTCCAACTATCCCTTTGTTATTTCTTTTCCTCGCGTATTGCTCTGTTATCAGTGGAGCCCTGAGGTTGAACCTTTAAACTGGCTATCTATGGAAGCTTCTTTGCTAGTCCCTCATTTTTTCGGGCTTCGTTATGGGCTAACCCGGTTGCATATCTCATCTAAGGTTAGTTTGAAGGTTGTTATTATGTTCCGCTGAACTTCTTCCTTTCAAGGTCTATTACACCTCATAATTTTTGCATTTTGTTGTCGTCAATGGATACTGAAGCCCGGGGGAGGGGGTATGACCTTACAGAAGGATAATAAAGGTTTACATCTTGTTTATAGAGATATCGGAGTGTTTGGAAGTTAAATAGATCGAAGAAAGTAAGTTTTGACAAAAATCGGAAAACTAGGAATTTGATGGGAAGATCGACGAATCGTCAAATAATTGATGGAGTGTCAAATTTCCCACACTGGACAGTCAATTTTCCTGGCAGTTTGACGGGACGGTTGACAGACCGTCGAACGTTTGACGGTCTATCAAATGGACCGTCGTTTTACGTCGGTGCAGTGGTGGTTACAGGTTTAAATTGGATTTTTTGATGTATAACCCTTATTTTCTGCCCAAATCAGTCCTAAGACTTCTTCTAAATCCTCTCAATCTTGCCCCAATGCCGCAAGTCAAAATTGAAGTCATAATTCGCAAAAATTTCATAATAAGCCCCATAATTATTGAAGGAATTTCCATTTTCTTGAGGAATTGGTTCGTGAAAACCCTTGGAGCAAGATGCTATACTGTTTTGAGGAGATTTTTGATACATAAAGGTAAGTCTTACCCATCTCTACTTATGATTATGATTAATTGTTGATTTGGAGGAAGTTATGAAAAAAAAATTCATCATCAAAACTTCGCAAAATTGTGAAATCTTCGTAATAAGATTTGTTGGGTTGTTTTACGCTAAGTATAAGTTGAATTGGATGTTAAGGATTAAGGAAAGTATGGGTTAAAGTATTGTGAGGTTGAATCTCAACTATATACTAAAGATCATTGCGTTTATACTTCTAATATGGGCTCACTGTTGTCGATTGTAAGTCATAGGCTTAACTTTCCCATCCGGGCTTTAGGTGTAAATAACCTCGTCCTCTAATTTCTTCTATGTAATCACCATGCAATGCATCGTCTGATCTCCGCCCCTACTATTCAGGTGTTCTTTACATATCTAGCCTCACGCTCCACTTTGGTATCAAATATGGGTCCTTATTCCACCGCCACCATTCCCGGTGAGTTACTCTCATAGATATGCGAATTAAATCTTTCTGTTGTTCTTAGTAGATATGTACCAGCCATTTGCCTTTAACATCTTTATAATCATATATTCTTGTAGGATTTTGGATATCCCCAATCTTTTATGACTTATCCTCCTTACTATTACATCTTTTTTCGTTCACTATGGGCGTCACCTTAATTATGGGCTTATACTTCTAGGCTTCGTAGCCTCTCAGCTTGGTCACCTTATACCAATCCCTCATACTATCACTTCTTGCTTGAAATATTTTTTTAGAATCGTTGCCGCTAGCTTGATATCAATGTCTCAAATGTTAAGATTGTCCCTTGATATAAATGTACCATAGTCTGATGGCTCATCCGGCCATTCAACTCATCTCCTTCTAGATTCCGTATACATTCTTTCTTGATGAAACTCGACTTATCCTCTTATTCATAAATTTAGAATACTTTTCTTGAGCCTATGTATGCTTTCATCTCTGATTATTCGTCATGCTTTCCTGGGTGAATCCTTTACAATTAGCGGCCTTTGATGTTGCTTTACCTCTTTTAACTGGGATGCCACTATCATTCCTTTCATAGTATCTCTATCAATACGTACATATCCGTTGACATTTATGGCAGGTCCAAAAAATTTGGGTAACACAACCTTAGCCATCGCAAAGCTTTCCCATGTAGCCCTTGCATTTGCTTACTAAATTAACGTACGAGTCTATGTCAGTTCTTTCCCGCAACATCTTCTATGTATTACTCCTCCCGCATCTGAAATTTTCCTCTTAAGATATCAAGTCATCAATTCGATGTTCTCCATAATCTACAATCCTTTAATGACCCACAACCCGCCTTAAAGCAACACCCCTTAGTAGGGTCACTGAATCGCTCGCATAAGTAAGGTGTCATATGTTTATGAGTGACATGCTTAATTCCACTAACAAAGACGTTAACCTTGGGGGCTCATTCCTTGCTAACCTTTAAAGGTCGTCCCTCCTTGCGGTTTATTCTTTTACCGCCCACTCGCTTATTAGCGATTCCACGATACCTCTTATTATATTATCTCAAGAATCTTCAACCATTGTTCCGTCTTGTCTGAAGGATCGACTCAACATTAATGTTCCTTGATTTAATGGCTAAATCATCTTAACGGCCTATCCTGTCGATTTCTACTTACTCAAATCTCATAATAGGTACTTGGTCTTATAACACCTTCCCATCAACGTCCCAATCGTTACTGCTTTCATTTTTTTCTATCGTTATTGGCCACAACTTGCCATTCTTCTATACTTTATTTTAAGACTCTTCCTCGTCTCCCATATTTATTCTAATAATTCATTTACCTTTACATTATTCTAATGCTATCAATCTCACTTTTTATCCTCATCTATACCTTCATGATATAACCCTTTCTTACGTCTAACGTCTTCTTCTTCTCCACTTCTGACAGATGTCTCACTGAGGGAAATGCTTATCTTTCATACGAAGGGCTCCATGCTTGACCTCTAGATCTTCAGAATCTTCAAAGGGCATACTCGATTAACATTCCATCCCAGATACATCATATACATGGACTCAAAAGGGGGTATCACTGTCTAACCGTACTATTATTCATTACCATCCATGCTGAGGGTCGTGCTAAGTTCTCACTAAATCCCGAGGTCCCACTTCTTTCGAAACTTACGTTCATTGACGTCAATCATTAGCAACAGAAATAGGTACTTTACCGTGATTCTGTCACCGCCGAATATAGGACAACAAGGCTTTCATTATTGTTATCTGGATTTCGGCCTCGTTACTATCTTCTGTATTTCAGATATCGGGCACCTCTATTACTTTGCCTTCTTTAGAATTCTAAGGTCAATACTTCACCTTTTCGAACCCACATCACTTTCTCTGTATGCGGGGGAGACAGTTGCTCACACTCTGAAGTATTAATATCATACTCGCACCTCTGGCGTGTCAATAATCTTAGTCATGATCTTTCGTGGGCTAGCTATGAATAAGAGTTAACCAAGGTCTTTCTAGTTATTGTCAGAACTGAAACTGTGTAAACCACAGGTAAGACTCAAACTCTTACAACTCAGCTCTACTGCACAATCTATGAGAAGAAAGAACAGAAACCATCCCTAAATGCCCAACAACCTCTCGCTTATAAGTGTGGTGCACAACATACACATAAACAAGATTCTGCTAGATATGATTTTTAGACTCCCTATGACTGACTTGCTCTGATACAAAGTTTTTCACACCCCAAACCTGGGGGGGGGGGGACACCAGGCATCTGTACGGCCTGAGCATACCACATGTATATCATAATTTGAGCATACAACGATCTGGGCCGCCAATGCCTCAGAATGATAAATACAAGAGAAACTGTATATGACAATCTGATGTAATGACAACAAACCCAATATTTAAACAACAAGGCCAACAAGGCCGCAATGGGACAACTATACACATACCCTGTCTACAAGCCTCTATGGAAAACATAACTGTGATGTGGCCAGGACAGGGACCCGACCTACCCATCTATTGTACCTATACTAGACTCAGCTCATGACTCTGACTCGGTAGCTTCGGATGAAGTAAATCTCACCACCCGATCCGCAAAGCTCAACCAACTCCTACAGGGGAGGCCTGTCTGCACCTCTATCTAAATCTACATCATGACATATAACACCACTAACGAACGAGATGTCAGTACGAATGAAATATACTGGTATGTAAAGCATGGATAGCAATATAAGAATATAAGCTGTAAAGAGAAGCATAAAAGCAGTCTGATACTTTGATAACCTGTATGCCACATGGGGCGAACAATGAAACTATGAAACTGTACTAAGCTCTTGGTATATCAATTTTGGTTTGTAATTTTCCTTCAACTTATAACTCGATGTGTAATCTGTCAATACCCTCAAGTATACTCTGAGGTGTATGTATGGATGCACATATAAGTACCTACCCGGCCGACTATAGCGCGACACAGTGTATATAATGTATATGTACAACTTCCCATCGACTGGTCACAACAATGGTGTAAATATATATATATATATATATAACTACCCACCGACATAGGTTTGGTGGTTTGGATAACATACTGTGATAACAATGACTCTTCAGCCTCTTTTGAAACTCATAAACTCTTTTACTCTGCTTTGACACGACTCTTGGTCGACTCTACGATTAAATCTTTTGAATTCTCCCTTTTAAGGTCTATGAAATTCAGAGACAAACAAGACATATAGAGCTCAATAACATGATAAAAGATATGTTCAATGAACGACATGTGAACGAGACTTGCCCTTTAAAGGTAACCACGACTTTTAGCCTTTAACTTTGGTTCGATATTTTCTCTTACTTTGTACTGACAACTTGTCGATATACAAGACTGTGACTTGAGAGACTCCATCAAGATGGAGTATGGTTTCAACCGGAAGATCAACAATAACTATGGAATGTATAATCACAAGAGAACTACTCCCGACAAGGAATAATAGACATACAAATAGAATGATTCTTTGGCGTTTCTTTTTGAAAACGATAACTACTTTGGATGTCATGCTTGTGAAAGAAGGGAATAATCTTACATACCTGCGTTGCTTAGTTGCCAATGCCTCTCGAACCCTCGAATGCTTTACGAGTGATCATGTATACCATATAGAAGGTTTGGACCAAGGTAAGATTAACAACTAGAAATCGATTTACTCGGACAATCCAACGAGCACCTAAAAGGGGTGTTTCTCACACTACGGTGTTCATAGCTACCAACATGTTACTAACTTCCCCTCAATCACAATATCAATAGCAACAACCACAACAACTACAACAACAACAACAATACATACTCCAACTTCTAGCCATGGTCATCTTCAAAGTTTATTCAAAAACAATAAAAAAATAATCCAAGAACAATAGCAACTTTTTCATGGAGTTGTTAGCTTAGTTATCTTAAGTTGCCTTTATCAATAGCTCCAAATAAGCTATGAGAAGCTAGAGATCATTAAGAACATCAAGATCTTACCTTGAACCAACCATAAGGTCCTTTACAATAAGTTCTCTTCCATCATCAAGAACACATTCAACTTGTCTAGCTATCTAGGTATGATTTCCAAGCTTCTTAATGACCTAAGAGCCTTAGAGAGATGTTGGAGAGGGTTTTAGAAAAGTTGGGGTCGAATTTGGGGTAAAATGAGAAAGCCACCGGATTTGGCTATAACTAGCACTCCCCACCGCCTCACATCTACAGCTGGTTATGCGCCGCAGATCACCATCTGCGGCCGCATATGCCACCGTAGATGGTAGCAGTGAGGTGATGGAATAGGGGCTTCAATCCGCTGTCCCATTCGCGAGGCGGAACAACTTTCGTGGGGCGGATTGCTTAGCGTATCGCTCAATCTTCGTCGAACTTTATTGAGATGTGTTTCCTTTAATCCAATTGACTTCCAACCTTCCATATACCTCTATAATATATAAGTCATACATGACCCTCGGGAAGGGTCTCGAGTTGTCGGAGCTCAAAATCGACTAACCATACATTCGATCGCATGCATAATCATGGGGTGTAACAGTCAATTCCTGAGGCAGCTCTGTGTCTTGCAGACACTTCCTACAAGTTGTAGAGGGCTCCTGGAGGTGTCGTATTGAAGAACGTTCGTCGAAACCTATTTTCGTTGATCCGACGAGTCTTACACCTTCCAAAACTTATTCAATACATACGTAAACTTTTGTAAACCACTTAGAGTGGTTCTACCATCTCTGAGTATATATTGGTTGCGTTACGATAACGACGACGCACGAGAACACGAGGTGTAACAAGGACGAACGAGTGACAATTTTTGTGACGAAATATGATATTTAAGTGACAAAATAATTCGTCACTGATAAGCGAATTTGTTGTAGTGGAGTGAAACGGTGGTGTGGTGGTGGTTGAGTGGATGTGGAATTTGATTGGGTGGTGGGGGTATGGAGTGGGGTGATGGAACTTGGGTGAAAAAATATATTTTCTACTAACAATTAAATATGAGAAAATAAATAAAAAATATATTTATTTTTCACTAATTAAACGAACATGATTTCTCACTTATTTTTCAAGACGACATTTTTTGAGAAAAACATTTTCCACCCTACCAACACACCCTTAATTCCTTAGTCACGTGCACACCTCCTAAAAGTTCCCACCCACACCTGTCTTCCTCTTTCTCTGCGTCGTTCCTTCGTCATTCTCTTGCGCAAGCAATCAACCCCCCCCCCCCCGGCAATATATACGTATATCTATACTGTATGTATGTATGATGTGAAAGCAGAAGACAAGACATGCACGCATACAATAGGATACCGAGTAGCGGACACAGCAGCCCATCATCTCCCCGCTCTCGCTCCCCTCGCCACCGTTCCAAACCCGCTCCTCGTTTTCCCGCCCCCAAAACCCTTCCCCAGCGTCTTTCTCGGCTTTTCCTTTCTCTTCTTCTTCGTAGACAACGCATTTTTCTCTTTGCCCCTTTGATTTACGTCTCCGCTATGCTTTTCTACATGGGTACTGACAACGTTCCACCTCCACATTATGCACCTGGCTCCATTTACCGCAGCCCACAGCTTTATGCTAGGCTCCGACCTGAAATGGACTCCGATAATTCCACTGCTGATGCGGTTAGCTTTTTCGCTAATTTGTTCTGAATTTGACATATGATATGTGTTATTGTTATTGAATATTACTTGGATGACAGTTTCCGTGATGTTTTGACCCTTCAGCTTTTGCTGAAACTTGACAAATTAGGTGAAAATTGGTTGTTTTTGTTCAAATTGAATTGCGTGAATTGGAGAGGTTTTGTCTAGATATGTAAACTCTCACTGAATTTGGCTTGTTCTTTAATGTGGATGAATGTCATTGATCATAGCGGGCATTAGTGTCTTTTAGCAGTTAGAAGATAGAAGACGAAGGGGGAGTGTTTTGACAGTTAAGTGTAAAAATAGTCTAACTATGATGAATCATTTGAATAAGCATATTGAAGTTATATAGCTGGCCCCAAATTAATTTGGAATTAATATGTTGTTGATTGATTTGTCTGTAGTCAGAACAGGAAACAAAGATAAAGAGGAAAAAAGCTAAAGAAACACGAGAAAGAAGAGAAGATGAAGTTGGAGAAAATATATGCTGAGTTCTTCATTCCATTGAAGCAGATGATATTGATGATTTAAAACGTATTAATGATATTAGGTTTCTAGCTAACAAACCAACTCTGACAGGGGTAGAAAAGTGTAATCAGACTAATTGGGGGACTAAATTGAACTTCAAATTTTTTAATCTAAGGGTTCGTTTCTCGCCAAATATCCTCTAGCTAAAGCTTTGGAGTACATTAACTGTATGCTACATCTCATCCTTGGTTAGAAGCTGATAACCCGAGGTCCTCCTGCATTGCTACTTTTGGCAGGAGGTTTATGTGTTGGATCAAAGCGTGGTTGAAGCAGGTTTCCTGTCCTAGCCATTCTTCTATCTACAATAACCATTGGTTCGGTCAATGGTTGTTTGTATGAATGAATCATGGTTGATGAAGGAATCATATGATTGGTTTTCTGATTGGATACATGGATATTGGTTAGAGTTTGGAGCTTAAGCCGTTTAGAGTCCATAGGTCATTGGCCTGTCTCCTTGATAATTCTGTATGACTGTCAAACGCACACCTGAATGATTAAGATGTCTGTAGATTTGAACACTGAACAATTAAGACTGTTTGATTTTCATCATATGAATGTGCATAATTTTTTTTAAACATAATAAATATACAATTCAAATAAAATAATAATTAAACATTAGAATATAAATTAATAAAATAATATTATTATATGATAAAAAAATGAAACATTTATGTTCACTAGTGATGGTGGAGATGGTTTGTAGTGGTGGTGGTGATGGTTGGTGTTAGTGGCTAGTAATAGTGGTGGTGATAGTTGTAATGGCGGAGGTGGTTGATGTTGTAGTGACTGGAGTGACGGTTGCAGTTGGTAGTAGACTAGTGGTGGTGGAGTTGATTGATGTTAATAGTTGGCGGTGTTGATGGTGGTGGTGGCCGAAGAATGTGTGGTGGTTGATAATGTGTTCGGTGGTAGTTGGCAGCGGTGCTAGTTATGATGGTGGAGGTGGTTGGTAGTAGGAATTGGCCACAGTGGTGGTAGTGGCTGATAGTGATGGTGATGACGGCGGTGGCGATGACAGTGAATATAATTATAATGATGGAGATGGAAGGTGTGGTAGAGACTGACAGTAGTGGTTGACAACGGTGTTGGTTGCCAATGGTGGTTGTGATGTCAAAGGTGATTGGTGTTGGTGGCTGGTGGTTGGCGACAGTAGTGGTGGTTGTGATGACAAAGGTGGTTAGTGGTGGTGGCGGGTGATTGTGAATAAAGTGGTGGTGAAAATTATCTGCACAAGAATACCTTTTAATGATATTAAGACTTTGTTCAAGATCTTAATGGTTAAGACCCATTTAAATGAAATAAGTGCTTAAATATTAATACAAATGTACTTAATGGCCTAAGGTCTAAACCATTCAGATTCAGACCTCCATAGTGCAAAAAAATGAGGCCTTAGTATGTGATATACAATACATAAAATGCGATCTCACTATGCCTTTAGAAAACCATAATGATATTCATAACTCTTAGAAACTTGTAGTTGCCTGTGGCAGGTTAAGTTGTGAGAACTCATGCAGGTGAAATCGTTTTCTCTTTGAAATACCGAGAGCAGGAATGCTGCAATTGTGTATAATATTTTTGCAGCATTGAATCCAAAAGTTAAAATGTGATCCAGTAGAATTTGTTTAAATTGAAGGAGTGTTCTCTAATTCCAACTCCAGTGCTTTAGTGCTAAATGGAGCTCGGTTGTTAAATGGAGCTCGGTTGTGTATTACATTTCATAGGGCCTCTCTGAAGAGAGTGAGAAGATCAAGGCCCTTTCTTCAGCTGTTGATTTTTGAGTTAAACTTTATCAGCCATGACAGCTAATTACTGAGAATTTTGGGAGGGTAGTTCTTTGTAGGGTAAGTATGAAGAAGGGCATAAAGATGGTTGGCTTGTTTTCTTAATCATTTGAGTTAAAATAGGAAGACAACTTATGTCCTAATGAAACCAGGCTGCTGATGTCCAATCATGACATTTATTTCATGTCTCCTTTGTACCTTTACCTCCTTTTATGAATGCATAATGGAATATTTTAATTTTAATCTCTTGTAAAGATGGTTTGACCACGTTATATTTTGTAATGTCATGCTGGTCACGGAATTGAAACATTAAATGTATTTCCAATGTAAGGTAAATTTGTGTATCATTTTTTCTTTCATCTTCTAAATGCTGCTAACATGAAGTACTCAATACCTGTAGATATCGACAATATGGAAAAACTCCTATAAAGGCGGTGAATGGAGGCCATGTATTAACAAGTCCTCAAGAGGTAGAAAATCTGAGAACTGAACTTATCTCGCTCATGGTTTTTATGCTCAAGTGCTCTTTCCTTTTCCCTCCTTGAATTATTTTTCCACAAAGTCTCAACATTCCTTTACTGCTGTATGTTCTACGGATGTGCAAATGCATAATCTTATATTGTTTTCCCTACTTTTATTAGAATCGGCAATTTCTGTTTTTCCCCTTTGGTCGACTCCTCAAAGTGTTAAAGAAAGATCATAATTCATGACTCAAGAGAGGAGAACGGGAGGTTAAGTAGTACTTGGGTTTTATGTAGGAGTAGGTGGGGTGGTATGACTAAGCTTTCTTTATGGGGGTTGCGAAGCAATATTGTAGAATTGATGTTTTTTTCATTTAATTTATTAAATAGCGAAGAGATATATTAGTACCCTATCTATTTCAATTTATATGATGTTCTTTTCATTTGGAACCTTCAAAAAGATTGGACCAATTTCAACAACTTGCACAGCTTCAAGAACTAAATTCATTAAGTCATTCAAATTTTAAACAAGGATAATTGCATTTTGATCCCTCAGCTTTTGGTAAAATCTGATTTTTGGTCCTTGTGATGTTTGGCTGACCATATTTACTCCTCAATAAATAAAATGTATATTTTGGTCCCCTTGTATATGTTATATTTAGATTATAATCATAACTATATTACCCTCAAATTTGGAGTAACAATGCAAATTTAACATAACACATGTGTAATGAATTGGTTTAGCCTTTAATAGTTCATTAAATTTGTGAAGATTAAAGTGCTTTTTTAAATTAATTGAAGGTCAAATTTGCTTAATTAGATATCGAGAGAACCAAAATCATAATTTGTTACATTTTCTGGGACTAAAAGCACAAATATCCCTTTAAACTATGTTGTTGTGTTTTCTCTCAAAAGAAGATGGATCTTGACCTTAAGTCAACCACAAAAGCTTTCTCAAGGGGTGGACGCTCTAACTCCCTTGGGCATACAAACACTTAACATCTAGTGTGTGGATAACATAACGCGGGGGCTCAACATCATGTAGTAGAACAATAGAAATGAGTCTAGTTCTGATATTATGAAAAAATGGACCTTGGTTAACTCAATCCCAAAAGGTTGGTAGCTCAAGGAGTGAGGATTGCCCGAAAATCATATAAGGAGGTTGCAACTTATTCCGCAATCGAGCACTCTAGCATTATTTATTAGCTTTTCAACCATCACTTTAATATTATTTTCACCACCAGTGATATATTATTTACGTCAATTATCATCCCAAGCTTCGTGTCTAGTCAAATACACTATGTCTCTGTTTTGTATGCCTGAGATAACTCGTAGTAAGTTAGATTCCATCAGAAGACAATTTTTATGGGATGTGGAAATGCAACTAAGAGAAATATTCGCTTGGTTAAGTGGGAGGTGGTCACTGAAGATCAGAAGAAAGGGGGAATGGGAGTAAGGAATTTGAAGTTACCAATAAAAGTTTGCTTTTTAAATGGTTACGGAGATACAGAAGGGGAGGTGAAGAGGTTTGGCAAAATATGTTAGATACTATTTGTGGAAAAAGGAGGGTTGGAGACAAAATCCAGCTCAATTGAAGCAGCGTGGGGGAGTCTGGAAGGAAATAAATGAAAGCTGGGATGAATTCTTACAGTATACAAAGTTGGAGGTTGGTAATGGTGCTTGAATAAGGTTCTGGATAGATATTTGGTATGGGGATGAGAGCTTGAAGAATAAATTCCCAAATTTATTTAGATGAATGTGCATTAAATAAAGAGAATCATGTTGCAGATTTTGATCGAACTTCAGGTTGGGCTGTTGGCATGTCACTTCCATGAGGAATTTGAACGATTGGAAGGTGAGTAGCTTCTGTCAATTGCTTCAACAACTGAACACATGCCAAATTGATCTGAATAGAGAAGACGGATTAGTTTGGATTAATAGCAGGGACAAATTTTTTTCAGTAAACAATTGCTATAAAATGCTACTACATCAGAATAGCCAGGAAATTTCAAATTGGCCTTGGAAGATGATTTGGAAAACCAAGGCACCTGTGAAAGCAGCCTGTTTAGGTTGGTTAGCAGCTAGAGATGCTTGCCTTACTCAGACCAAATTGCAAAGAAGAAACTTTCCTTTGTGCAGCAGATGCTAGTTTTGTATAAATGCGGAGGAAACTGTTGAACATTTATTCCTTCATTGTAGATTTTCAAGATAGTGTTGGGAGTTTTTTCTTTCTATCATGGGAGTATATCACAGAAATTAGCAGTCTGTTTGAAATCTGGCAGACTCATGGAATTAAAAGAGAATTGAAGAAGATATGGAGGACAATTCCCATATGTATATTGTGGAGTGTTTGGCTGGAAAGAAATAAGGCATGCTTTGAAGGAAAGATGGTGCAGATTCCTAGAGTGAAGAACAAATGCATCAAAATTCTGTTCTTATGGTGTTCCAATAGTACTCTAGATAGGATAGATCATTATTTGGATTTCCTGTATTTCTTAGGGGGTCATATGTAGTGTGACTGATGATAGTTATGTAGTTCTGATTTGTACTTTCCCTATGTACCAGCTTGGTACCAGATTAAAAAACAACATATAAAAACCATTCCATTTACGCGAAACAAAATAGTTATGAATGTTTTTTGCTATACTTTTATTCATATTTGAAATACAGTATAATATCAAAACCTATATTATAGAATGCTTCTTCACGTCATACCTCATTATGCTATATATCATGTCCTTGTATACTGTCAATCCAGAGGAAGTTACATAATTTTCTACCTTTTCTTTTCATTCATGATCATATTGCAATGAGCTACAAAGCTTTCTCTAAAGCTGAAAGGATAGGAGTTTGTCTTGTAGTTGATAAATCTTGTAATTATGGTATAGGAACAATTACTTTCTATAACTATGTATTTTTTGATTCTCTTTCCTTTCTTAAAACATTCATTATCTCTCAATTTATCTTCTTACTGTCATGGCATCGAGCCACAATAGTCATTGTATAGTTACCAGTAACATATAGGAGAGAATTCCCGCTGCCCAACATTTTTCGGCAGCTATACACTGTCTCGAAGTTTGCTCACTCGGCCATAACCCAGAAATTCTGTTGCCGTAGGGTCATCCACACGCCTTCATGCGTCGCCAGCAGTACCTGCTCTTTGGCATCTTGCGCCTCAAGCGCCTGCGCATGTTTTCCGGCCACTATCTTCACCCACCTGGGTCGCCTCTTGATTCAAACCTTACCCGTCCAAGTCCCACTATTTTTTGCTAATTGCAACTCTTCTTCATCGAAGATCGACGAAGTTCCCAACAATTTTGTCATTGTCCAGCCCACTTGCCACCAATGTTTCAGCACTCTGCTGGTCGACCTGCCACTCCAGGCCCTCCAAGTAATTTGAGTACCTTTTTAGTAAGTTTTCTGGTGAACAAACTATTTTACTAGGTGAGCAGGCTACTCTAGTACTGCCAGTTTCACTATTAGCATTTTGTATTTTTCAGCCGCTAATTTTTGTAAGATTTTGAATTACATCTATCCCAATTTACTTTAAAAATGTCACTTGGAGTGGATATCTTAGTAGGCGAAACAAGTAGGTCACTTATTTTCATTTCTGCCCAAGTCTTAATCATCCTAGGTTTTACTCAACACATATATAAATATATATATTGGCCCCTTAGGCTTCACTACACTTTATTCTCTCATGTTCAAGTAAATTCGTCAACGTCAACTTAGTTGTACACATGTTGGGAGATACGGGGTATTACATCATCTTTGGGTCAAAAACCATGGGATCCGCAAATGGTTTCTCTCCCCAATTATATTGAGTTCTTCAGCTCAAAACACGTAAGCAGGCATTCTTTAAGATAGCTTCTGCGGTTCAGGCTTGTAATATTGTAGCATGTGCTTCTCAATCTTCATCTGTCGGTTTATGAATCATTGATTCAGGTGCATCAACTAATATTTCTGGTAACAAATATATTTTCGCTACTATTTCTTATTCTTCAATAACTTTGTTGTCATACAGGAACACAGTATGGATAACTGGTACTGTTCATGAATTACACGAACTTTCCTTATTCTTGCTAATTGTCTGCAACTTGTCTTATTATTTATTCACCTATGTATTACAAAGACGGTTAGGATATCCTAGTTTATCAAAACTTCAGAAAATGGTACCTAGTTTGTCTCACTTGTCTAGTTTAGAGTGTCAGTCATGTCAAATTGGAAAGCATATTTGATCCCCTCTCCCTTAGACGTCCTGATAATCGGACAAAGTATCCTTTCACTTTAGTTCATTCAGATGTTTGGGGTCCTAGTCGGATCAATTCTACTATAGGATTTCACTACTATGTCAGTTTCATTGATGATTAGTCCTAGTGCATTTGGACGTTCTTGATGAAAAATTGATTTGAGTTGTTTTTCATTTCTCAAACTTCCTATGCGGAAATCCAAAATCTTTTTTGGGGGTTCTATTGATCCGTACATATCGTAGTGATACTGTACCAGAATATTAATTTTCAATTCAACAAATCATGAACTTTCATGAAATCATTCATCAAACATCTTGTCCTTTCACATCTTACTAAAATGGGGTATAGCTGAGAGGAATAAGCATCTTATTGAGACTGCTGGTACCCAACTCATAAAATATCATGTTCCATTTGTATTTTAGGGATAAATCATATGCTTTCCTCAGCTATCTAGAATCAAGTCCCACACTCTGTTTTGTTCCCGCACTTAGCTTTGATCTCTTTTGCACCCAACGTTTTTGGGAGCACATGTTTGTCGATAACTTTACTTCCGGAATAGACAAGTTAGCTACTTGTGCTCTTAAGTGTGTATTTTTAGGTTACTCGAGGGTGCAAGAGGGATTTCTGATTATTTGTGCTACTCACCTGGTCCCCAATGGTACCATATGTCCGCTGATGTACATTTTTTGAAACTCAACCATACTTCACAGGTCCAGGTGACCACTTAGACATCTTTGAGGTGTTACCAGTTCCATCTTTCAGGGATCATGTCATTATCTCTACTTCATTTTCTTCTACAGCTCCACCACCTACAACTTTCATCATCTATAGCTCCACCACCTATGACTCCACCATCTACAATTCCACCACCTACAGATCCACATTCTACAACTCCACCATGCTTGACTAAATCGCCAAAGTCTGATACTTCTGTGAGAGTGATGCTATAAAGATATAATGCAGAAAACATGTCTCAGATTTCATCACGGAGAACTATATCAAAAGTTTATGGTTCCGAACGTTTTGGCATCTGAAGTCTGCTGCTACTTTGATGCAATTGTGGAATTCTTGTCATGCTTCTTGCTGATGCATATTAGTTCTATATGTTGCTTGATTTCTTCTATAGCTACTGAGCAACCCTGTTTCTTTGCTGATAAATCTTTTATTACCTCACAAGAACAGTTATCAACAATGTTAGGTTATGCAGTATATATCTATATACTGTAATAAGTGGTGTCTTGTATGCTGGTATTGTTTTTGGGATAATCATTTGTGTATTTATTTAAAATTTAATAGATGCTACAGTAAATCTATTTTATATTTTTGGTAGTGTGTCAACTAAGCTTGTATCGAATATCTTTAGGTTTACCTCAATCAAAGGGGTACATTTACATTGAGGCAAATGGTGGTTTGAATCAACAAAGAACATCAGTAAGTACTCTGTTCTAAGATGATTATTCTTGAAATGCTGAAGCTTCATTAGACTGTCATGCCTACCTCTGGTTGCTTTTTTGCTTTCTAGATATGCAATGCTGTTGCTGTGGCAGGTTATCTTAACGCGACCCTGATCATTCCACATTTCCACTTTCATAGCATTTGGAGGGATCCAAGGTTGCTTTTCTCTTCTATTGTTCTAATACTTTCAGGGGCTCAGTGATTTTGTTATTTCATAGATGTACATATAATCACTGTACAACTCAGAAGTGTGTAGAAGCATGCTAACATCTCATGGGTAGCTGTTAGTGGTGAAAAGCTCTTGAATTGTGTCATATGATTGTGTAGATCAGTGAAATGCATTAAACCTGACTATGACATTAAAAATATGGCAACTCTAATTGAATATATCTTTAGAAAACAGAAAAGGTGTTATTACCCAGCCCCCTCATGTTCATGAGCCGTTCAAGCAATATGAACTCTGAATTTGTATCTTTCTTCTCATTGAGGTGGTGGTTGGTTTGTCTCTTGGTGGACATACTTTAATTAATCCTTTTTTTGGGGGGGGGGGGGGGGGGGGGGAGTATTATGCCTGTTCCTTTTCATTACCAATATTAATTTGCGGGGATAATTTCAAAGACCTCCCTCCAGGTGTCACTTCGTAACGTTGACATCCCTTGGGATTACAATATTACACTTGCATCCTTTTTTTTTGGGTAACAATTCTTAACCTATTTATCATTAATGTTTAATAGTACAATATGACCACTTTACCCTTTTTAATATTATACTCTTCTAATTAATTAATATTATCAAAATATCTTAGTTAACAAATTCCTTAAGAATACAAAACTAATTCTCTTAATTTATTACGGCTGGCAAATCATTAATAGTGGTAGAGTGGCAGCCAATGATATCTGAAGACAACCTTCAAAGCAACCTCACAGAAGAACTGGCTTTGGAAAAGCATTTGTATTGTGTTTGTTCCAGAGCGTTACACAAGACTATATTGGATAAGGATCTGAGGTCTCTTGGTCAATATCAACCAGGTGATACGAAGCCAGGTTCTAAACTATTAACGGATATTTAGGTTTCTCAGATGATCAATGGAACTAATTGTTCCATGTAGTTGTCATGGCCCGAAGTTCAATTGTATGTGATTATATGGCCTCTTTTAATCTTCTGTTGGTTCTTTCAATTTAAAAAAACCCATTGTCTTTTCTTGATCATATTGTTTTTTTTTGTCGCTTCTTACAATGTTCTTTCTAAAGAATAAGAATTGAGGGATGACTAATCATTCTGGTTATTGCCACTTGCCAGAAAAAATGAAGCCACCGGTGAATAAGTTGGCAAGTGTATAGATGAGAATTTCTTAAAGAATTTGCTAACTAAGATATTTTGATAATATTATTTAGAAGATATAATATTAAAAGGGTAAAGTGGTCATATAGTATTTTTTTAACATTAATCATAAATAGGTTAAAAGAATTGTTGCAAAAAAAATTAAAATAAACGAGGTAAGCGTGATATTGTAAACCACAAGGGATGTCAGTGTTACAAAACGAAACATGAAGGGAGGTCTTTTTTTAAAATTAAATTTCGTCCATTGTGGGCCTTTCTTATTTATCTGCAAAATAAAGGAGTCCAACAAAAATGGATCCAGCCCAAAACAGGCCCAATCCCAAATAAAAAACAAAACTAAAAAAGGAAATGACTTTTGTCTTTAAGAAATTGCAAAAAGGAAAGTCATCCTTGGTTGCCCTATTTCCTCTTGTGAAGGGAGGTCTCTAGAATTATCCCTAAAATGTTTTATCCTTTGGGGGAGGGGGGGGGGGGCAATCATGCTTGTTCCTTTTCATTACCAATATTAAAATGTTTTATTTTGTATGTACAGCAAATTCAGCGATATTTATGATGAAGAATTTTTTGTTAAAACCCTAGAAAATGATGTAAGGGTGGTGGACAAGGTTCCTGATCTTATTATGGAACGGTTTGATTACAATATGACCAATGTGTACAACTTCAGGATCAAGGCATGGTCCTCCATCCAGTACTACCGGGACACAGTTCTTCCTAAGCTACTTGAAGAAAAGTGAGCTTCTATATATCTTTTGTTTTTTTTTTGTCTCTTCTATTCCCTCCTAGTTTGAACTGCTTTCATTAAGTAACAATACTAACAGATAACTATCACCTATAAGAGATCACTTCTCTGTGGTAGTAGCAGTCAGTGCTAAATATAGCAAACTCATTAAATTCCTAGTTTGGAAGTGGTCACATAATTAGTTTGCCAAACTAGTTAGTCTAATGATGTTCCTCATTTTCTCGTGCTATCCTTTTTTCCCCTTGACATCCTCTTTTGCATTAAATTCATGTAGATAGATTATGCCCAAATGTTATTGCTATGGGAGCCTTTTGATACTTCTTTATGTCTGTCTCATCCTCTTGTAAGGGCACCCCGGTGCACAAAGGATCCCGCATTAGCAGGGTCCGGGGAAGGGCCGCACCCCTAGGGGTATGATTAGTAGCTGCTTCCACGGCTCGAACCCATGACCTATAGGTCACACGGAGACAACTCTCCAAGGCTCCCCTTCATGTCTCATCCTCTTGTAATGACAAAATTAATGGGGGTGTCACGATGCAAAATTGGGGCCATGGCCAGCATGTGAAGGTGTTAAAATTATTTATATATATAACTTGGGATTATTAGGAAATCAGTTCGAGAGATTATCTCTTGTTATTAGGAAATTATAGATTGGTCTTTCGTTTTAGGATATGTAGAGTTTCCTATTAAAACACCCATTGTATTGAAGGTAAAAAAACAAGTTTTTCTTTCAATGCTTTCTTCCTTTCTTATTATCTCACATGGTATCGGAGCTCGTGGCAATTGCTCGCTGCACATTTACCAACGATGTCACAAAAGAGGATATCGTCACTGTACATTTACCACTGTCAAAGTTGTCCTCTGGCTACTGTCAGTTCACTTCTTTATCTTTGAGAGTGCTGTGCAAAATTCAGCACCACCACTAGGTCCAGGATACTCCGGCAAGCGAACCCCGAGTCCATATAGGAGCCACCACGTGCCTCCATGTGCTACTAGTAGTATAGTCTCAGGTGATGCGTCAGACACACGTGTCGGGCACATGATGCCTTTTCCAGCCACATTTTGAAGCAAATCTCTTCTCCCTTGGGGTTCGGGCAATCATATCAATTCCATCAATATAATGTTTTGCAATTTCAGATCACCGGAACCCTACTCTGGCGACTTCAATCGTCTTTTCCGACATGTTGGCAATTTCCGAACTTCAGTTTTTGTCCTTGGGATTGCCTATCTGTTGGAGACCACTCCATGTATTGTATGGATACTCGGGTGACCAAGTCACTGTTTCAATCAATCTAGCTTTTCCGGCGACACCTCTACCTTGCACTTTGGGGTCTTCTGTCCATTAAAACCAGCAGTTACTTTTGTTGATTGTCTTGCACATCTCTGAGAAAATTTGATCCAGTGCTTTGAATGATCGGATGGTTTCTATACCTGAAGTTCCTTCAGCACAAAATACGTAAGCAGACGTCCTCTGAGATAGCTTCTGTTGTCAGGTAACAATGTCGCTTATGTTTCTCAATCTTCTTTTATCTATCTTTGGGTCGCTAATTCAGGTGCATCAGATCACATCTCTGGTAATAAATCTTTTTTTAATTTATCCTCAAACTATGGCTACCAAAATACGTCAAATAGTCGAGTCCAATGCTCACGCAAGTGGATGCGATTGACAAGAAATAAACTGATAAGAAAGATACCATTCCCATAAGGACTTTCTCGATTAACTTTCCAAATCAGATTAAACAGTTGTAACTATCTATCCAAGAGTTCATTAAGTTGAGTATCAAGTATCTGAAACAAAAAACATAAACCAAACTAAGATGCTTTTGAGATAGATGAGAGATATTCCAGGGTCACGGTTACATATCTCCGATCCAGTTGAGTATTCACTTCAGTTAGTTATTTTGAGAATCTGGTTTACTAATCACAAGGTTGATATTGCTAGTGGGCTCTTTTTAATACCTCGTCGCCTATTCAAACTATTGTAATACCTATATTTCTATGGCCAGGGGCGAATTTTAAGCTAATTTATGGTGCATGTGAAGTTGTGAACCCATGGTCTCTTTGCCAAACTAGGTATTAATCTACATATTTTGTAGAATTGACCTAATATTATCTACTGGCACCATGCTTCAAAAATGCTAAATGGAGCGCTTGTTTGAAAGTTGAGTTATTTACCTAAAGGAACATGGATCGATTCCCACTTAATATTTTTTTCCCTCCTTTTTTGTGGTGCACCCATGTTATAAAAATCCTAGATCTGCCTCTGCCTATGTTCATCACAAGTAATAAGAACGCAGTTGCTTTTCTTGTAATTGATTAAGCAAGAGTGAATCTGTTCCCGCCTTATCTCAGTTCAATAACAAGCTCTATTTTATCGTATAATTCGCAATCTATGTCCTCTTCCGAGTTAGACCTAGATTCATAGATGTTATTCAATTGTTGATCAGACAATCAAATAATTAAGCTCTTGATAAAATAAGTAAACCAATAGAAATCGGTGATAATCAAAGATACGCTAACATAAAGCTTCAAAAGAAGACGTTCATGGATATCCCGTAATCATAGAATAATAGAAAATTAGTTACTCATGCTCGTGGAGAATACATAATTCATAATCATTCAATTATAAAATAGAAGAAAAAAGAAATTAACTCTGCGAATCTCTGTTCCACGGTGCTCTAGCCTTCCTTGTGATCTTGCTTTCTCCAAAGTCTGAATCTCCCTTCAAAAATGTTTCTAAAGATGTATTTATAATGTGTAGAATTGACCTTGGACCAAAATACCTCGTCTAGTCCAAACCTGACCCAGATTGCCCGAAAAAAGCACTTGTGCTCCGCAAGGGGAATAAGGTTGCACTAGGCACGAAGTCAAAACATCAGTGAGTCGTCATCTGTAGGCTCTATTGAAAAATACTCATGTGAAGTGCAAGCCCTAGAAGGCTGTGCGTCGCACCAAGCCATTTCATGCGGTACTTACTTGACCCTCGGGTCCTCAAGTCGATCCAAATACTTGGTATTGACTTATATTCAGACTTCAAAACCAATTTTCATCTCTTTTTGCATCAAATCGTCATCTCTTACTCAGCTCCACCTCCACCTCCACCATTAGACTTATCATCGTCACCCCTGTTCCTCATCCCGTCCAGGCGATTCACGCCTACCACCTGAGTCTTTACCTACTGCGGACTTGTCTACATAGAGTTTTTCTATTGTCACTGGAAAAAGGTATTCGTTCTACTCGTAACCCTCATCCTATCTATACTTGTTTGAGCTATCATCGTTCATCACTATCATCTGTTTCTATTTCTAAGACTATGAGTGAAGCTCTTTCTCATCCAGGTTGGCAACAAGGTATGATTGAGGAGATGTCTGCCTTATATTCTAGTTGTACTTGGGAGCTTGTTCCTCTGTCTCAAGGTAAGTCTATAGTTGGTTGTCGTAGGGTATATATGGTGAAGGTTGGCCCTGATGGACAAATTGATCCCCTAAAGGAACGACTAGTCGCCAAGGTTTATAAAAAGATTTCTGGCCTTGACTATGGTGATACCTTCTCTCATATGGCTAATATTTCTTAAGTCCGTCTCTTTTTATCCATGACTGTTGTTTTTGCAATTATTGAGAGAGGAAAGCAGCGACATGAGACCTCCGGATTCAAAATCAAAAGCTTTAGGAAGCTCGAAGACACATGTTGGTGAACCTTTAGATGCTTGATCTGAATAATTGAATATATAATAAAGACTGGATCGACTAAGGCTTTAACCTATTAGTTTATAGCAGTTATTGCTCCGGTTCCAGAAGGTATAGCTCTCGCCTCAACATTTCTTTTCAATCGGAGACTGTTCCAATTTCTACTTGTACCGATCCGTATTTAGCTAGCTCTGTAGCTCTACTTGGGTCTTGTTTTCTTGTCCCTCAAGAGAATAAAGAGAGAACCTTCCTCTACTGGAGAAAATGAAAAAGAGAATCTCAGATTGGAAAAGCAAGTTGTTGTCCTCCGGAGGTCGACTAATCCTGGGATCGTTGATCAAACGGATGAAATGGTTGATTCCTGCTTTTCTTTTAGTTTATACCTCAAATGAAAACCCATTGATTCAAGCCAATAAGGGTTGTTCTCGGAGAAGACCTGGCCTTTTAACCGCCTCTCTGATTAGGTCAATTCTCAATGCGATGCATCCGTGAAATGGGACGGAGATTTGTCCGAACTTAGTCCAGTCCTATTAAAGATGGGGAGAATCAAACAACTCTCTCTGCCAATTGGATATTAAAAATGCATTTTTCATGGGGATCTCAAAGATGAGGTATATAGCAACCACCAGATTTTCTTGCTCCAGAGAATCTAGTAACATGGTGTGCAGACTACGACCACTCTATGGCCTGAAACAGTTTCCTTGAGTATGGTTCGAGAAATTTAGCATGGTTATTCAAGAATTTGTCATGATTCGAAGTGAAGCTGATCATTCTGTGTTTTATCATCACTCTACTTCAGGTTTGTGCATGTACTTGGTGGTTTACGTTGATGACACAGTAATCACAGGCAATGATGATGAGGGAATTACCAAGTTGAAACATCACTTTTTTTTTAATGACAAGGTAACCCGCAGTCGCTACCCTTCGGGTGCGCACAGGGTAAACCCCACTTCTGTGCAATAGCTCACAAACCACACAGGAGAAATAACCCGCACTAGGCAAACCCCATGCGACGAGCTCGACCCATAAGACAAATTCCTTGTCGTCGTAGGCAGGGAGTTTTGAACCTTAGGTTTCCATTATGGAAGCCCCAAGCTCAACCGAGCCACCCTTGTGGGTTGAAATATCACATTTTTCAGCACTTTTGGACTAAGGATTTTGGTCGAGTGAGGTACTTCTTAGGCGTTGAGATTGCTCAATCCAAATCAGGAATTGCCATTTCACAGAGGAAGTATGCACTTGATTTTTTTGGGAGACATGGATGACAAATTATAGGCCTATTGATACTCCAATGGATCCAAATGCTAAGCTCGTACCAAGTCACGGGAAGCCGCCTAATGATCCTGGAAGATATCAGAGGCTTGGTAGGAAAGTTGAATTATCTCACTGTGGCTGCTAATGATCCTGGAAGATATCAGAGGCTTGGTAGGAAAGTTGAATTATCTCACTGTGGCTGCACCTGACCTTGCCTTCGTAGTTAATGTTGTACGTCAGTTTGAATTCTCCCTGTGGCGGTCAGTAGAATGCAATTATTCGCATTCTTTGATACATAAAATCTGCTTCAGGAAAATGACTACTTTATGAAGACTGAGGACATAAGGAAATTGTTGGATATTCATATGTAGACTGGCCAGGGTCACCCTCTAACAAACGATCCACATATTGTGATCTAGTTGGGGGAATTAGTGTCATGGAAAAGTAAGAAACAAAATGTGGTTGCTAGATATAGTGTAGAAGCAAAATATCAGGATATGGTAGTGGCAACATGTAAACTCATATGGATCAAACAAACTATTAAAGGAGTTGAAATTTGGAGAGATTAAAGAAATGGAATTTGAGTGCGATAATGAAGCTGCACTTCACATTGCATCGAATCTAGTGTTCCACGAGAGGACCAAACACATAGAAACAAATTGTCATTTTGTCTAAGAGAAGGTACTCTCTGGAGATATCATCACAGAGTTCGTGCAGTTAAATGACATTAGCTTGCAGACATTTCACCAAGTCCCTAGCTGGTCCCAGAACAAGTTATATATGTAGCAAGTTTGGCACATATAATTTGTATGCACTATCACGAGGGAGAGTGTTAGAATCCTTGTGAATATTCTAGAATATTTGTATATATATTAGGTTGCTTAATTTACTCCTATTGAAATTAGGTATTGGTTCCTTTCCTTTTTAGGACATATAAACATAGTTATTTAAACCGCAATAGCTTGAGGGAGTAATCAAGTTGCCTCTTATTTGCACTTCCACTTCACAACATTTAAGCACTTTTTAAATTTACCAAAGACCAAAACAAGCCAAAATGTGCTTTTAAGCTGGTTTAACCAGCTTTTAAGCCAATTCAAACACCCTCCTAATTTTACTTTGAACAAGAATAAGGGCTTCTAGGTTGCCAATAATATTAAGGTGTTCAAATGGATTTTCTAGACAATGTAGGGGCAATTTATGTATTTCCTTTTTCAACTTTTCACGCACCCCAATGGAGGTGTATACAAGTTCTCTTCAGTATCAACACTTAGGGTGATCAAAATTCCACTTTGAAAATGTAGAGAGTGTAATAAGTCTTTCGCTAAGTTTAATTGTGTAGTTGAAAATCCCGTTATAGTTACAAACGTCTAATAGTATTTTTGAGGATCATCCAGGTCATAACCCTTCCCGTGAATGTGTAATAGAGCTTCAATATGATACGCGTGATATATTATGAGAGTTGATGCCTAACAAGAGTGCCCAAAATTTTTGGAAAATTGATGTGCGTCGAGACTCGAACCAAACTTCTTACCATCAATACGCATTGTCGGGCCCTATCCAGCGGTTCCACAACCATATCATATGCTATGCTTTGTGTAGTGCATCTATCATGTTCATTTCGGTGTATCCAAACATGTTTAAATCATGTTGCTCAAGACAACTAGTTTAAAATTAAGCTATAAAACATCATAAAAAATCATTAAATGGCGTAAAATCGATGATGTCACATCAAGGTTTCTAAAATCATCTTACCGCCTTGTACATGTTCGTCCCCTCTTATACAAGGTAGTTAAAACATAAGTTGTTCAGACTTGGGTGCGAATTTCCGATAAGGGTGCAGATCTAAAGGTTGGATTGTTTCAAATAACTTTAGGATTCGGGGGTTTGGATCCGAGTGCTGATATGGGTGTTGGGTACGGACAATAAATGCGTATTACGATATTTTTTTCTTGATGGCAAGGGAACCGTAGCCTACCCTTCCAGTGCACACAGGGTAAACCCCGCTCAATGTAATAGCTCGCAAACCACACATGAGAGATAACCCTGTGCGACAAGCCCTGTGCGACAAGCTCAACCCATAAAGCAAATCCACTGCTGTCGTAGGCTGGGGGTTTCGAGCCTGAGACCTCTATTATGGAAGTCTCATGCTCAACCAACTGAGCCACTCTTGCGGGTTCAATATTTAAAGTATATATCTCAATTAATTAAAGCTATTAAACTACAACAACAATATACCGAGTGAAATCCCACAAAGTGGGGTCTGGAAGGGGGAGGTAGATAGGCTGTTTCGGTAGACCCTCGGCACAAGAACAAACAGTTCAAAGTAGTATATAAAGCCATGGAAAAATAATAAAAAACATAACAAAGTTGTATGAAAAGAGGAAAAAAAGGCGTCATAACTACATAAATTAATACAATAATCGAAATACAAGAAACAACAGATAATAGCATAAATAAAAGGGCAAGAAACTACAGGAGTAATACTACGACTACTAGTATGAAAGGATAAGTAAGACAATGCTCAACTACCTACTACCCTAATTCATGTCCTCCATAATCTCCTATCTAAGGTCATGTCCTCGGTAAGCTGGATCTGCGCTATGTCCTGTTTAATCACCTCTCCCAATACTTCTTCGGCCTACCTCTACCTTTTTTGAAACCGTCCATAGCCAACCTCTCATACCTCCGCACTTAGGCATCCGTGCCTCTCCTCTGTACATGGTCGAACCATCTCAGTCTTGCTTCCCGCATCTTATCCTCCACCGAGGCTACTCTCACCTTGTCCTAGATATCTTCATTTCTAATCCTATGCCTCCTAGGATGCCCACACATCCATCAACATCCTCATTTCCGCAACTTTCATCTTCTGAACGTGAGAGTTCTTGAGTGGCCAACACTCTCATATAACATAAAGCTATTGAACTGAAACTAATAAAATTTAGTTCTTTATAAACACCTAATATTTTGTTCATAAGATATCTCGTGTAATAGAAATACATTCTCATACTTTATGTAACTATATATATTTTAGACATAAACCCAAAAATCGAACCAAATACTCAATCGATATATACTTCCTGGTCATAGATGTAGCCAAAGCACCCAAGGTAAGTTGACCAAATGCGGTGTGGATCCCACACCCATGTCGTGTCGACATGGGCGCGACAAGGATTTTTAAGAGTCCGAGTAACATTGATGATCAATCAAGATCAGTTAACATGCAGGTTTACGGAAAACAAACAATCAGGGGGATGTCTCCTTTTACCTCAACTTCGAGCTATATATATACGCTACACTACCTATACTCAGACGTCTCCAATTTACACAAAATATTGTTCAACGGTAACCATATACACCCAAACAACTCATCTCTCAAAATTGGATTTTGGTCAAAGCCAACTCTTGGTCTAAGTTTGTCAACAAACGGATCCATTCTAATTCTAGATCAGCTATACCTTTCTAAGTCCAACACCACCATTAATTATCCATTAAACCCATCAGATAGGTTAAATCTGAGAATTTCTAGTTTTGGGATTCAAGGCTAAACTCATTAAGTTCCATGCTGTAATCCTCAATCTCAATGTAAAATCACATACATATGCATTAGTGTAACAATATAGCATAATGAATCTTACCTCGATGCTAGGTATGGCCAAAATCCTCTCCAATCCATGACCTCTTTGCCCGCACATGAGTTGAGCAGTCTAAAATTCATGAAGTTAGGTTTTTATAAACATAAATTGTTGCTTCCATCGCGGCAAAACGCTCGGTCAAAGCTGCAATCGCGGAGCTGGTCCTGCGGTTGTGGCCTCTGCGTTCGCTACCAAGTCCCTGCGATTGCAAGAGAAGTTCTATTGCTGTTCAGCCCTTTTTTTTTTCTGTGATCACAGCCTCAGGCCTGCGATTGCAAACCTGCAATAATCAAAATGAGTGATCGGGGTGTTACAAGTTGGTATGCTTTTTGATGTTAAGGTGGTTTTTTGAGTAGTAGGTGATTCTGGTCTTGCATGATGGTTTCTTACGTGTTCAAACTTGTCTGTTATGAGCTCAAATGATGTTTTCAGATTGGAATATGAGAAACATTTCTTGTACATTATATGTGGCTTCTATTTTAATGCAGTACTTCATTGGATGTTATAAGTTCTGTAGGGGTCTGTTCTTAAGATTATAGTGGAGTTGTTAGTCATGCTAATTCAATTTGTATTTTCACTAGATTCTATTATCTCTATTTCAAACCTTGTTTTGGTGACCCCCCCTTTATTTTTCTTTTTTCTTCTTCTTTGGCTGAATGTTGTGTTTGTTAAACGCAGGATCATCAGGATATCCCCGTTTGCGAATCGTTTGTCATTCGATGTTCCTCCAGCAGTTCAGCGGCTTAGGTGTCTGGCAAACTACGAAGCCCTTAGATTTTCAAATCCCATTTTGAGTTTAGGACAAACATTGGTTGCTAGAATGAAAGACCGAAGTGCAAATAACAGTGGGAAGTATATATCTGTGCATCTTCGCTTTGAGGAGGTTGGTTTTCATGTAGTGCAAACTGATGTGCATGCATACTCTATGTAGTTCATAGCGACTTCCAAGGGCATTAGCCTTGATTGCTTTTTCGTGCAGGATATGGTTGCTTTCTCTTGTTGTATATATGATGGTGGAGGTAAAGAGAAACGAGATATGGATGCTGCAAGAGAGAGAGGATGGAGGGGAAAATTCACAAAACGTGGTAAAGTGATTCATCCTGGAGCAATAAGGATCAACGGGAAGTGTCCCTTAACGCCGTTGGAGGTAATATTTTCTGTCTTGTCCGTTTGCTATTTAGTTGACTTCCTTATTCTGTTTTTGATAATTAACTCAGATGACTTTCATATCCTTTATTTTTCTCTTATGTGACAAAAAACTGGAAATATTAACTTAAGTAAAAGTAAAACCTTTTGTTTCGGATGTTTTTATGCGTTCCATCTTTAGGGCTTGCTTTGAGCATTCTATGAGTCCCTTGTAAGATTACCTTTACCAAAGAATATTTCCGAAAAGTTTTATTTGGAAAGGTGATATGTAAGAGATGCCTGCGAAGATAAGATAGTTGCATAACCATTTCAGAAAAAAGATAAGATAGTTGCATAAGATGTACTTGTGAGAAAGAAAGAAATAAGAGAAAACTCCGCTTGATTATTCACTCAAGCCATTGAAGTTTAAATAGCTATGTACATATTCTAAGAAAGGAAAGAAAATAAAAATACATAACTACAGGAGTAAATCAAGTTATACTATATTTACAAGATTCTAGAATATTCTACAATATCCATGAAATTCTAACACTCCTCAAGTTGGCACATATAAATCATATGTACCAAGTTAGTTACAGATGTAGCTGATACGAGAACTAGTGAGGGACTTGATGAAAATATCTGCAAGCTGATTATTTGATTTCGCGAATTTTGTTACAATGTCTCTTGAGAGTATTTTTTCCTCTGATGAAGTGGCAGTCGATCTCAATGTTTTTAGTTCTGTCATGAAACATCAAATTTGGTGCAATATGAAGAATATCTTGGTTATCACACACAAGCTCATCTAATTGATTTCTCGGAAATTCAATTCCCCGAGCAACTGTTTATTCCAAATTAGTTCGCAAGTTGCACAACCATTGCTTGGTATTCTGCTTCTGCACTAGATGGAGAAACCACATTTTATTTATTGCTTTTCCAAATACTTATCCCGACGTAAACCGCCTATCAAAAGGTTGTCTTGCCAAATTAACATTTGTGTATCCAACAATCTGCTCCTGACCTTGATCCTCAAAAAGTAATTTTTGCCCGAGGCTGATTTTATGTATCAAAGAATACGAACAACTACATCCGTGTGACTATTACACGGAGAGTCCATAAACTAACTTACAACACTCACATGAAATGCAATGTCAGGTCGAGTCAATTTGGGATAGTTCTACTTACCAAACAATTGCCTATACCTTTACAAGATCATTAAGGAATCCCCCTGTCACAGTAGAAGTTTAATATTCGAGTCCATAGATCTGTCTCAAGAATATCTAGGGCATACTTACGTTGTGAGATGACAATTCTTGATTTGGCTGCAATCCGCAGGAAATACTTCAATCTGCCTAGGTCCTTATGCACAAATATGAGCAGTATGTGAGATAGAGTACAAAATGATCAACCTCACTACGTGTCATACCAAACTCCTGAATGATCATGCTGAACTTACCGATCCATGCTTGAGCAGATTGTTTCAGACCATGTAAGGGACTACTCAACGGGTATATATGACCATTAGGCACCCTATGAGCAACAAAACAAGGTGGTTGCTCTACATATACTTCATCCTCAAGATCACCATGGATAAATTCTCAGTGTCTAACTGATAAGGAGGCCAATGGCGAATAGTCATTGGAATGAATTATTTGCATTCTTTGATACATAAAATATACTACAGGGAGAGGACTACTTTATGAGGACATAAGTAAATTGTTGGATATACAGATGCAGACTGGTACAGTCACCCTTTGAAAGATGATCCACTTTTGGATACTATGTTCTAGTTCGGAGAAATTTGGTGTCTTGGAAAAGTAAGTAACAAAATATGATTGTTGCATCGAGTGCAGGGGCAGAATATCATGCTATGGAGTGGCGACATGTGAACTCATATGGATCAAGCAACTACTAAAAGAGTTGAAATTTGAAGAGATTAAAAAAATGGAACTTGTGCGCGATAATGAGGTTGAACTTCACACTGCATTGAATACAGTGTTTCACGAGAGGACCAAACACACATACTGATTGTCATTTTGTCGGAGAATACTTTCATGAGACATTGTCACGAAGTTTGTGGGGTTAAATGATCAGCTTGCAGACATATTCATCAAGTCCTTAGTCGGTCCCAGAACAAGTTATTTATGTAGCAAGCCTGGTACATATAATTTGTATGCACTAGGTTGATGGAGAGTGTTTGAATCCTTGTGAATATTCTAGAACATATATAAATATAGTAGGTAGCTTAATTTACTCCTATCGTAATTAGGTATTGATTTTCTTTCCTTTTTAGAACATGTAAACATAGCTATTTAAACTCCAATAGCTTGAGGGAATAATCTAGTTGAGTTTTCTCTCAAACTCTGTTCTTTCTCACAATTGGTATCTTCTATGTCGATACTTTGCTTTCATTAGTATTTTATTCTTCCTTAAATCTACTTTCCAGATTCGAACCAATTGTGGGTCTTTTAGCACTTTCCTCTATGTGATTATAGGTATGTCTCATTCATTTTTAGTGCTTTCACTAATCACGGTATTGCACATGCCAATCTGTGCCTTTGAAGATCTATGTAGTATATGAACAAACTATTTAAGGTTATCCTCTCTTTTTCCCCTCTATATGTGATACTTGCACCTACCATAAATACATCTTAATATTTACATTTCTACCCCACTCGTCTTAGGGATATGTTGGACCTTAAAAGCTCAACATTCGTTTTCATATAATATTGTTGGTTCACAGCTGTTTTATATGATTTTTCTTTCACTTTGGTTGGTACCCCTCTATCGCATAGCACTCTGTAACACTACTTGATCCAACCATCCTATTGTGATGTTATGTTACATCTTCATCTAAATTGCCTAAAAGACTGAATCTCAATATCTGAATCTTTTGCATTGAGACACTACAATTCTGTCTATCTCACTTCAATTTCATTCTTATGGGGGCTAAATTTGTATATTTTGTGTTGCTTATAATTAGAACTTATTCTCTAGAGGAATTTTCATTGTAAATTTTTTTGATTGATTCATTTGCTAGTTTCCTCAATTAATACAGAATGGAACACCCAATTTGATATGAAAAAGGGCAGCCCGGTGCACCAAGCTCCCGCTATGCGCGGGGTTCGGGGAAAGGCCGGACCACAAGGGTCTATTGTACGCAGCCTTACCTCACATTTCTGCAAGAGGCTGTTTCCACGGCTTGAACCCAATTTGATATACTATTTGTTAAATCATCCATAACTAGGATAAACAAATGTGGACTTGAGGCATATCCTTGATGTAAACTCCCATGTATATGAGTATCAACTTTGTTGTTGATTTTGTGACAACTCATTCATATATATCATTTATGGTACTTATTTATTTGGTAGGAGTTCTTTTCTTCTCAAGAACTGACCGAAGAACATCTTGGCTATGTTTTGTATGTTTTCTTTAGGTAAACGATAATAATGTTGGGATCCTTCTTTCTTGTCATAAAATTTCGATTTTCTTAGCAAAAATATCGTCTTTATTGTAGATTCACCGGACACAATGGTCTAGTGGTAGCTTGTGATGTGTAGGTTAGGCACACATTATGGGTTCAAACCCTGCTGCAGACAAAAGTGTTGTAGTTAAGTGGAGAAGGCTAGAGAGGCGGACTCATTGTCCACCGACTTTCAAACTATGTGCTGGACCATCAGAGATTTCTCAGTTTAATTTTTTTTCCCCTAAGTTCAGACTAGTTCTTGATATTCTTGTAATGTCATTAAATCTGTGTTTTATTACGCTTTTCCAAAATTTGCTTTGAGGTATGAAGTGACTTTCAACAAATATTTACAAACAGTGTTGTGCTTCTTAATGGTACCAAAAGTTACATTGAAGAGGGAATTAGTGTAGCACTAAACTTAGAGCAATGCAAAACAATGTGAAATGTTACACTGGGTAGCTTATAATTCTTTACGGTCTCTTGCATATTTTCAAAATATTTCTTTCTTGTTTGGAATGTAAATTTTCTTCAACTCCTTATATAATTTATTCTAGATTTTATTTGAAGTATAATAATCTTACATTTTTTAAATTAACCGCAGCATCCATTTTTTTTTTTATTTATGTATTTTCATTTAATTGACGAAGGGGAGCCTTGGAGTAACTGGTAAAGTTGCTGCCATGTGACCAGGAGGTCATGGGTTCAAGCCGTGGAAACAACCTCTTGTAGAAATGTGAGGTAAGGCTGCGTACAATAGACCCTTGTGGTTCGGCCCTTCCCCGGACCCCGCGCATAGCGGGAGCTTAGTGCACCGGGCTGCCCTTTTTTTCCATTTAATTGACATTTTCCTGTGTCGACTTCTTTAAATAGAGGTCATTTTTCAAACATTTGTTTTATTAAAAATGTATCCCATTAGAGGAGGTTTCATTTATAAAATATAAGGATTTCTTGGTATAACGTCCGTTACAAATACATCCTTCTGACAAAAAGAGAAAAAATACTTTTTATCTTGTACTAAAATAATAGAGAACTCTTGACACATTCAAGTATCCATTATGCGAGGTACTTCATTGAATTTTATTTGTGTTATGGGAAGAAACAAACTTGAATGTAGTGAAGCTCCATCTAGAGGTAGGTTGATAATTTGAAGAACCAAATAGACTTTACCTTTGTAAAATCACTTACTCCCTCCGTCCCAAAAAGATTGGCCTTTGACTTGGCACGGAGTTAAAGAAATAAAGGAGAACTTTTGAAATCTGTGGTCCAAAACAAATCTTAGATATTTGTGTGGCTGCAAATGATCTCATAAAGTTAAATTGTTTCTAATTATAGAAAGGTGTCAATCTTTTTGGGACAAACTAATAAGGAAAGTAGGCCAATCTTTTTGGGACAGTGGAGTATTAATTTTAGTCAATCATTAGATATTGAAAATAGAGGGAGAGAATGCCTCTTCAAGTAGAGGGAAAGTTTGATATTCTACATAATTTGGGGGTATATGATCTTTTCTCCTACTTCTATTAGATTGTTCCAGCTTTAATTCCTACTCCAATGGGCTCTTTCATTTCATTTATCATGCTTTCCTTTCCTTGGTGCCTCAACTTTTTGTTGCTAAGTTTCTTCCCACACTTATATCAGGTTGGTTTGATGTTACGAGGGATGGGGTTTGACAAAAGCACATCCATATATTTAGCTTCTGGAAAGATCTATGACTCTGAGCGACACATGAAACCACTATTAGAGATGTTTCCTCTTTTACAGACGAAAGAGATGCTAGCAACCCCCGAAGAACTCGCCCCATTTCAGGTCTGAATTGTTCGAGTGCCTTCTCCCTGTCGTTTGTCTTACCTTTTTCTCACATCTGACTCAGTTATTGCTTCTAGAATTACTCTTCCAGGATGGCTGCTATAGACTATACTGTTTGTCTTTATAGTGAAGTATTTGTGACAACTCAAGGAGGAAATTTCCCCCACTTCCTGTTGGGCCATAGAAGATTCTTGTATGGTGGGCACTCGAGGACAATTAGGCCAGACAAGAGGAAGTTAGCTTTGTTATATGATAACCCAAATATTGGGTAAGTCTTTGATATATTTCCATGATTTTTATTTAGATGACACGTGTCAGCTAAATTGCCTATGAAGAAACCTGAATGTGTTTCTGAAGCCCATTTTGGTAGTTAAAAGTGTAATAGAATGTTATAGCTCCTTGAGCAGGAGATTCGTACTAGTAGTCTTTGTTTGTTAATTCAATAGAAACACTAGTGTCATTTGTTGTATTTTGATTTGGGGAGACATAGTTCTGGTTTAATTGCTCTACTTTGCTTTCTGTGTCCACTCATCGAAAAGCTCATTCTGTTCTACATACCAGATGCGAGTGAGTCACATTAAGCAGTTCTTTTTGTAGATTGCAGCATTTGCTGCTAGTTTTAACTGAATTTGTTGATGTATTTACCTAAGGCACTGCTGTTTCCAGGTGGAAAAGCTTCAAGAGGCAAATGCTAAATATACGAGCACATAGTGATTCAAAAGGAATTGAGATTAAAAGACCATCTGACTCTGTATATTCAGTCCCATGCCCAGGTTGCATGTGCCGCAGTAACAAGACTGAAGTTTCGAGATCATCCTCAGCGACGTGATCTCTTGGCATATCTTTGGTGGTGTTTCCGTTCCCATTGTTTGTATGGATTTCAGCTGCTAACCGTTGTCATTCTTCCATCTTTTGTCCCCCTTCACTGTGGAGAAGGCCCCAGACCATATCCTAGAGAATCCTTCTTGAGAGATTTTGTTCGATCGCTGGTCAATTTGGTTATTCTGGGTACGAGTTGAGGGGTATGCTGTTGTACATGATGCTCCGAGTAAAGGACGTAAAAATCATCTTGGTTGCTGGCTATACATAGGTGTTGATTTATATCGATTCATATTCCAGCTGCTGTGTCTGACAAGCTGTGAATTGACACGGGATACATATAATTCAACATTAGTTTTATCAGTGAGGATCCTGTATATTACTTGAGAGGAGGTAGTATTCGACTTTAGCAACAGGATGAAATAGCAGATGTCTTATCAAAAGACAGGGTTCCTAATTTTTAATTTTGGATACCCTCATCTTTGCAAATATTAGTTGAATCTCTCTGTTGATATTTATCTCCACTTTTTACTAGATTTATCATTTCCCATTTTACATGGTCGCACGAAAATTTCCCAAGAACACTGTTCTAAACCGAGGAGCGAATTTTGATTAGTCAGTACATTAAAAACGTCTACCGTTGAATGTGAAACAATATAAATCTTGATTTTTCTTGTTAGCTGATTATTTTATAGAAAGCATTCAAGATGACACAGTATTCTTTGAATTGTTTAAGGATTTTTGGGTGTCATTCCTTTTCTTTTTACCTTTTTTTATTTTTTTCACCTATTTATTGTTTCGAAGAAAGTGGAGTGACTTCCTGCAACTGAACTTTTAATTCTGATTTCTGTATTATCTGTAATGACCATCTCTGTCATCTCCAAACTCCGGATATCCCATCTTCATCTTTAACGTCTTTGAATACCTAAAAGCAAAAGCTAAAACCTTGTCCCTCATGTTTGAGTTCTAACATTCTAGTCAGATTATGATGACTGACATCCTCACATACACAATCAAATTGGGTTGATGGAGCGCTTGAGTTATTCTCTTCGGTATCGCCTTCTCGGGAATCTATGTTGTGCTTTGTCTATATCACGTTCAATATATTTCACGCAAATAAGATTGATCGAATCGAACTACTCACATTGGTCATACCAGATGATATGTACGTATTTATTTAGGATAAAGCTATTCCCGGTCCTTGGTCTGTAAATCCTCGTTGTAAGTGAAACGTAATAGCCTTTTTATATTTATTTCTTCTGGAAGTATGAATAATGCTATTTTAATTAAGTGAATTAGTTTGGCTTTTGAAGAATTATTAGATATTCTTCGTGCATCATTCCTTTTCTTTTTTGCCTTCTATACCTATAGAAGGGGGGGGGGGGGAATAGAGAAACAGCAAATCTGTATCTCATTCTTTTTTAAGTTGTTTAATTCTATGTTGCAAAAGTTTGCTATTCCTAATTAACAGAAAATAGAACAAGAGGAAAAAGTGTTGAGAAGTGGGAGGAAAAAAATGCATTTGTTTGGTTGGAATTTGGAAGAAAATGATATTAAAAAAAAAAAAGAATTTCTTTACTTTCTTCCCTTCCAAACCAGCCTCATATCGTTGGATGTTATGATAACATTTCAGTTTCTTCTTTCTTCTTCATGCAAAGGTCTAACTTTCACTTATAGATTTTCCCTTGTTGCATCTTGTTGTCGAAAAAAGTACAATGATTGTCCGAGATGACATTACACAAAAAAGAAAAAGGGATAGGAGTTGTTGCTTTTGGACAAAAAAAGAACCTTCGTTGGGTGCTCTGTGAAGTGTTTATCACATGCACGACTATGTTCAGGTTTAGTATTTTAACAGAATTATGTTACACTTGAGCTGAGATTAATGATCAAATCAGAATGAAAACAAGGATTTGAGACAATTTCTAAGCTAAATAAGGAATTTGAGTTGAGAAAGAATAAGAGAAAACTAGGTTAAAACCTTTTCATTGAAAGAGATAAATTCCAAATGTAATCTTTACAACTTATATATTGTACCAAATATTATAAGGAACGAAAAAGAAAGGATGCTCTACTATGCTTATTCACCGCCAACTGGCATTGGACTTGATTGGAAGAGATGAAAACTATACAAGGACCAAAGTGTAACAATCATAGTTTCTACTTAAAACCCAACTAGACTAAATGGTAATTTCATCAAAGTATAACTAATCAATTAATTAACTCCCTTTAGCTACAAATCTGCCCCCAACCTTCATTTGTAACATCACCCCCTCTTAAAAAAATTCCCTTATCCTCGAGGAAATAGGGATGAAAATCTGGTGCGCATTCTAGAGTAATCTTGTCCAGTGGTCTGAATGATAGCCACATATCTTTCTACCTGTAAATTACTTTACTACTCTACCTCTTTCAATCGTTCTTCTAGTTAGGATAGCCTCCGATTCAACACAATGAGTCTCACTCACGGACACCACTGGTGTTAGGATCCATACCTGCACACAAAGTACTATCACACGTACTCAACAAGTATCATAGACCACCCCAACAGAGTAGTGGCGAACGTTAATTAAAAACATCCATTTCCTTCAACCTGTACAATATATCAAGAGAGAGATATACATTTATAGAGCAGATAAATCATTTAAGCTGTTAACACAGATAAATCATAAAGGATAGGCATGCTCAGCTCAAATAATCAATCAAGGAGCAAGTATAAATCAAGAAGTACAGTTTCACGTTATGCCCGCCTATTAACATATATTATCAAATATACTTCATATATTTTGTAATATTGAGTGTTGTATAATTATGGTAGATATAAGATCCTTATTGTATTAGGATTTCACATTGTACACACTATATATATTTGTATTAATGAGAAAGATTCCCCAAGGGAGATTAATACAATCTTACATGGTATCAAGAGTCTAACCCCAAAAACACCTAAACCCTACTTTTTCTTTTTGCCAGCCCCCCCCCCCCCCCACACACACGTCGGCCGGCAGCGGCTTTCTCCTTCTTAAACTTCAATATTTTCCTGTCATTTTTTTGGCTACCATGTCTACTCCCACCTCTCCCAAAGCTTCCGCATCCTCCACAATCGTCATTGAAAACCCCCCTCCCTCCTCCACATCCTCCCATCCTGCATTCACCGTCACAAATATCAAGAATTTCATTCCATTAATTCTTGATCAGGAAGACGGTCAATACTCTTCGTGGGTTGAACTGTTTTATATCCACGCTTGTGCGTATAACGTACTTGACCACATTGACGACTTTATCTCTCGCCCTCTTGACATCCCATACACGACATGGCGTCGCCTTGACGCTATTGTCAAACAATGGATTTACGACACCATCTCTATGGACTTGCTTCACACTATTATGAAGTCAGGTGCCTTGACTCGTGAATTATGGGTACATTTGGAGGAGATATTTCAAGATAACAAAAATACACGTGATGTGTATTTGGAGGGACAGTTAAACAACACACGTCTTGAGAACTTCGCCAACATGTCCGAGTATTGCAAATAATTAAAGCTTGTTGCAGACCAACTTTCCAATGTGTGGACACCGGTTTTTGAAATGACGATGGTTCTCCAACTTGTTGCAGGGTTACCAAAAGGTGAATACGATACACTAGCAACAATGATACAACAAGCCGATCTTTTTCCTAGTTTCAACAAGGCTCGGTCACAATTATTGTTGGAAGAAACCTAATGTGCCAAATAGGACGAACACAATCAGAAGGCGTTCGCGGTTGATAGTCAGGCAATTCACGTCGCCCCTCCCGTCGGCCAACCACCGTTGAACAACCAACAAAATCGGGGTGGCCAGAGATGTGGCAAAAGCAGAAGGGGCCGCAGCAACTGCAAGGGTGGTCGAGGCCGCGGGCGTGGCGGAAAAGGTGGTCAACAGCCGCAGGCCATTGTTGCACCGATATGGGCTGGCCCAGGGCGTGGCACAACACTGGACCCTGGGCCTCTGCCCTATTTTATTTTCAGCAACAGCCGCAGCCGAGAATAATTTCCAATCGGCCCGGACCAATTTCCAACAGTCGGGGCCGCAATTCCACGGCCTGACCCCTACTGATCTGGGCCAGGCCTTTAACTCTTTGAATATGCAACAGCTCGATGAAAATTGGTACATGGATTCGGGAGCCACGTCTCATCTCACCAGGTCTTCAGGTAATCTCTCCCAACTATTTCGATTAAAGTCTCCTCAATTTATTACAGTTGGCAATGGTCATCGCATTCCAATTCAGGTTATGGTAACACCTACACTCAACCACCTCACCCACCCTTCTCCTTAAATAACGTCCTGTATGCCCCCAACATCATTAAAAATTTAACCTTTGTTAGGAAATTTACTCGTAACAATTCTGTGTCTATTGATTTTGATCCATTTGGTTTTACTGTGAAGGATCTACGTACGAGGACTCCTCTTACGAGATGCAATAGCACAAGGGACCTCTATCCTTTCCCATCCTCTTCCGCTGCCAGTTCCTGCTCACACACCTCCCTCGCTGCTATCTCTCCGTCAACTTGGCACAATAGGCTTGGACACCAAAGAGCTCCTGTTTTTAATTTTCTTAGAAGCAATAATTTTATTCATTGTAATAATAGGAAACTTGCCCAAAACTGTGTCTCTTGTCAGCTAGGCAAACATGTTCGCCTTCCTTTTAAGTCGTCTCTTAGTGTTACGTTTGCTCCTTTTGATATTGTTCATGTTGATTTATGGACATCTCCCATTACTAGCTCACTGGTCATATATATTATCTAGTCTTATTAGATGATTTCTCTCATTTTATTTGGATTTACCCACTAAAATTCAAGTCGGGGTTTTTTGCCAAATTTCGTATTTTTATCAAAACTCAATTTGAAAAAGCCATTAAATCTTTCCAGTGTGATAATGATCGTGAATTTAATAATTCCACGTTTCACAAATTTTGCAAAAATAATGGCATGGTTTTTTTATTTTCGTGTCCCCACACCTCCCCTCAGAATGGCAAAGCAGAACGAATCATCTGCACCATAAATAACATGGTTCGTACTCTCATGTTTCATGCCTCTCCCTCCGTCCTTTTGGGTCTATGTAGTCAAAATGGTAGAATACGTCCTTAATATTTTACCTACTAGTACTCTTCATATCGTAGGTTTCCCGTCTAATCTTAGGGGCTATTTGTGCTTTGACTTGTCCACTCGCCAAATTCATGTCTCTCATCATGTTACGTTTGACGAGATGTTATTTCCTTTTGTAAATATTCAAAAATTCCAAAACACAGACTATACCTTTCTAGATGAGTCTGACACCTCCCCCGTAATACTTTGCGAACTATGTCAGTCCACCACCACTACAGCTTCCCAATCACCGCCACTGCCACCAGTCGCTGCCACTATCGGCAGTCCCTCCGAACTGTCACGGTTACCGCTAGTTGCCTCTCCCACCATCGGCAATTGGTCGACTACTTCTCCATCCCATCTCGATTTCTTAGCTCCATTCCGCCGGCTTACTCCACCGTTAAACCCAGTGTCGTCACCACCTGCCACCAGTATTCCAGTCATCCAACCTCATATCGCTATTGTATCGGCCACCCCGACCCAACACAATCCCTGGACCTAGACCAATATTGCTCTATCACATACCCCATAACCTTCTCCCACCTATTATCCGTTATCGATAATGTCACCAGGTCACCCAATCGACCTCGATCTACCTAGATCGTCGCCCCCACCAAGCCAGACGTCAAAACCAAAATCCACTACCCTAACACCCGACCCAGCCTTCAACCCGACTCCAACATAAAAAATCGTAACCCAAAACCAATACTAAATCAGACTACCCACCCTACCCCAGCCCCCTACGCACCCCATGGCAACCCGTGACCAATACGGGATTTTCAAACCCAAAGTCCACTTTAACCTATATACACAAACTATATCCCCAATTCCCAAGAACCCAAAATTAGCCAAACAAGACCCTAATTGGAATGCAACCATGCCTGAGGAATTAAATGCTTTAACAAAACATCACACTTTGGATTTGGTTCCTAGACCGGAGGGGTGAATGTGATCCGATGCATGTGGCTTTTTATCACAAATACAGAGACCATTAGGGATGGCAACGGATCTGATCTGGATCGGATCCTACTAGATCCAGATCCAGATCCATTTTCCATACCTGAATCCAGATCCGGATCCAGATCCAGATCCATCGGGTCTATAAAAATCAGATCCAAATTCGGATCCACAGGATCCACGGATCGGATCTGGATCCACATGTAAAAAAAAATTACCTTGCTAAGATTGTAACCTTGCTAAGAATTTTTTTTGAACTGACAAACGATTTTTACTTAGCTAACAGTTTACTGTGTTTCAATTTTGAAATGTTCATATGAGATATTTTGTTCGTTGTCTCGTTTTGATTCTGAGTTATTAATTGAAAATGTTGGACAATGACAATAGTTGTGGAAAATGTTGACTAGTATTTTCACAATGCAGAACTTGCATGTGCTTGGAATCTTCACAAATGAAGTGAATGTAATTTTAACTACTTGTCTATGGAGATGTTAGTTATGCACTGATATAACATTATTATCGAAGTTACCTCTTTATTTTTTCGCTTTTGAGTTAACGCGAGGATAAATTAAACTTTTTTTAGAATTAAACTTGCAAGGATGTGCTTAGAAAATTTAAGAAAATACTTATAAAATTACATTCTAGGTTATGAATATATTTAATAAAAAACGAATCCACGGGTCGGATCTGGACCGGATACGGATCTCAAATACAAGATCCAGATCCAATCCGTCAGAAATGAATCCGGGTCCGATCCGGATCCGTCGGGTCCAAATTTTAAAGATCCATATCCTATAAAACGGATATGGATCCACCGGATTCGGATCAGGTCCGGGATCCACTGCCATATCTAGAAACCATGGTGATCTAGAGAGATATAAGGTGAGACTTGTGGCTAATGTCACTAATCAGCAGGAGGGTATTGATTGTGGTGAGACGTTCAGTCCGGTTGTTAAATCGACTACCATTCGCACAGTTCTGAGTATTGTTGTAGGTAAGCATTGGTCGACTCATCGGCTTGATGTGAAGAGTGTGTTTCTATATGGAGATTTGAAAAAACTATTTAAATGCATCAACCGCCTGGTTTTGTCCATCCAGCAGCCCTTCAGTATGTATGCCATCTTCGTAAGTCACTTTATGGTTTGAAATAGGCCCCTAGAGCGTGGTATGATCGCTTTGCACAGTACATTATGCGGATTGGGTTTGTATGCAGCAAGTGTGATAAATCTCTATTTATTTTTTATAAAGGTAGTAGCATTGTTTATTTGTTGTTATATGTGGATGACATTGTACTTACTGCCTTCTCTGATTTATTGAAAAATGAGATCATTACATTGCTTAAAACCGAATTCGCTATGACTGACTTGGGGAAGTTGAGTTATTTTTGGGGATATCAGTGACTATATCTGTAGATTCTATGTTTTTCTGTCAGCGCAAGTATGCAGAGGAGATAGTATACAGGGCTAAAATGGTGAACTGCAAGAGAATGTCCACTCCGATTGACTATAAATCAAAGCTTAGTGTTGTTGATGGTAATACAGTGTCCGACCCCACACTTTACATGAGTCTTGCAGGAGCACTACAATATCTTACTTTCACCAGGATTGATATTGCTTATACTGTTCAGCGGGTGTGCTTATTCATGCATGCCATCAGAGAGCCTCATTTTACTGCCCTTAAGCATATCATTCGATACGTTAAGGGCACACTTAATTATGGATTACATCTATACCCTTCAGCACCGACCATGTTGTTATCATATACAGATGTTGATTGGGTAGGCTATTCGGACACGCGACGTTTTACCTCCGGCTACTGTGTTTTCTTAGGGGATAATCTCATTTCTTGGTCTGCCAAGAGACAAGCTACCTTATCCCGTTCGAGTGCAGAAGTAGAGTATAGAGGCATTTCAAATGTTGTTGTTGAGATATGATGGCTCCAAAACCTTCTTTTGGAGCTTCAGTGTCCCATGTGTAAGGCTTCTTTGGTTTACTGTGATAACATATCCGCCATATATTTATCTCATAATCTGGTTCAACATCAGCAAACCAAGCACATTGAGATAGATATACACTTTGTTCATGAGAAGGTTGCTATCGGTCATGTTCATGTGTTGTATGTGCCTTTTTTGTATCAGTATGCAGATATCTTCACGAAAGGTCTTCCTAGACAGCTATTCCTCGACATTAGATCTAGTCTTAGCGTCCGACCTCCTCCCGATCTGACTGAGGGGGTGTATTAACGTATATTATCAAATATACTCCATATATTTTGTAATATTTAGTGTTGTATAATTATGGTAAATATTTATTGTATTATGATTTCACACTGTACACACTATATATATTTGTATTAATGAGAAAGATTACCCAATGGAGATTAATATAATCTTACACTACCAAAAGTGCCAAATCGCACAATATTGTACCAGTCCACACTTTTGCATTATGCCCTCCCCACTTTTCCCCTGTCTGCCACACTTTAGTAGAATGTACATCTCTTTTTGTAGGAATATCCAAATGGCGAACGATTTGCGGCGTCAGAACTATACTTGAAGGCTTTAAACAACTCACAAAAAAATTCTTTATATCTTGGGGTTCATGTTTGTCATTAGGCCTTATGTTATATCATTTGCAATTTAGTTATTTGCGTAGTTTCTAACTTGTCTTGGCTAAGATTTTCTGTAGACGCTAAATCACTTTTTACGCACTTCGCTCTCCTAATAGTAATACTATGTTCAAATCATTCGTACGTCCTCGTGTGGGTCATAGACACCTCAAGTTTTCCTTTATTATTATCTTTAATTTTATTGAAGAATTAAATTGTAACACCTCGTACCTTCAAACTAAACCTTGTTCATGATCCAGGAGTTGAGAAAAAAATGAGACGGGAAGTATGAAGTTAAAAATCCATTTCAGTTAAGTGATTCATGAGTTGTACGCCAGGACGTATACATACCATACAAAGTTGTACGGGCATAAAGTTGCACCGTACAAAGTCAGTTGAAATCCAACGTGTTTACGATGGCTTTGACGGGCCGTAGAAAATTATACAGACCGTCCTTTTGTACTGTCGAACAACCCCCAGCTTTTGATGCTCATTGGAAAGTGACTACCTATTACGACCACTTTTATATAGACCGTACAAGTTATACAACCCGTACTTGTCACCGTACAAAATTGTACAAACTGTACAATCCAACCGTAGAAAAGGTCTGACGGCTAAACATATATATATATATATACGCGAAATCAGTTCTAAAATTCAGTTTTTCAATCCTTTCAAGACCTAACATGAAGTTCCTCTCCTCCCAACATTCTCCTACATCAAGGTAAGCATATTTCATTCAATTCCAAGTGATTCTAACATCATTCCCATGAAATTCTACCTGAAATCCATTGTTCTCAACCTAGGGTTTTCAAGATAAACTCTTCCCAAGGTTTCAAAGTTTAAGCTTTTGGAATTCTCCTTCAAAGTTTAGACCTTTAATACAAGACTAGGAGCGATTAAGGTATGTAGAACTTTTATCCACGTGTGGAAACATCATTGTTCTTCCCCACTTCACTTTTAATTCATGAAACACAAATTCCCTCAGACTTAGGGTTTGTTCTAATTCACGATGACCCTATATACATGTACAACTATATACCATGCTTATATCACGTTTTCATTAATTGTACTCATAATATATCATTATGATTGTCATGAACTTGTCCGTAGTCTATGAACACATGTTTTGAATTTCATGGGTTCTAAACTACAGTCCATGAACCAATATTTCCATGAATTTTACTTGTTTTCATGTTTCATACAACTGTATTATGTATCCAATTTTATGTTTAACCCTTATTATTATGTTATTCAATTGTTATATAACCATTGAACAAGTCTGGGCTCTGAATACCACTGTAGGGTTTTATTGGGTCCAAAACTGATAAGTAAGGCACAACGGAAGTTTAAAAATTTATTCTTACTTACCCAAACAACTTATTCTGGTATGGTTATATGACAATAGAAACCTGTAATCATAAAGCATGAACACTTACATGTTGTATTTATCTGGAATCTTTATCTACTATAGGTGCGCACGCGAATCCCCTTACGATTGCAAGCTCCAAGCTTCAATGTATTCCTCCTTTGGAAAGCTAGGAAATCCGGCAGAGGTTCGAGAGAGTGTTTTAATTCTGCGTCTTTGAGACTTAGAATAATGATATGAAATCAATTGTATGAATAATGAAGTGAATGTCTGTATTTATAGGTGAAAATTAGGTCAAACTGGATTAGGGTTTGACCTGGCCCAAAAATCAAGGCAAATTAGGTCATTAGCGTCGCGTCCCTAGGGTATGGGCGTCGCGACGCTTGACGTGGCCCTGCACTGTCTCGATTTATTTTCTGCACATTCTTAATTAAATATAAAATCCAATTTTTATTTAATTAAAACAATCATTATTCATTTAAATATCTCGATTCTAAAGCGAATATTTAATATTCTCTTAATACATCCTTAGATCGAAAGGACAATCGACATAATGTGACCCTACATGCCTTCACATATTAACATTAATCAAATTAAGGTCTACGCGGAACTCCTAGACGTCGCCGCAAGACGAACTCAATATGTGAAATACATTTACACAAATCCAGTAAACTTAACCTCTATGTAGTAAGATAAAATCCTTTCATTCACGACACACTCGATCAAGCTTAGGATTTGTCAAGTGTCTATCCAAATGGCTTAATCATTGTATCTCATCTATATTAGTTGACAACTAGACCATATTCTAAATATGTCTATTGCGTTGGCCAACGACTTAGTCAACCTAATATTACTGAGAATCTGAGTGTTCTCTCGAATATACATTCGAGGAATAAATCCTAATCTTGGCTCAACTACCACCTTTAATCCATATCGTAATGTATCCAATACAAGCCGTATCTCAACCTATAAGACATTTGAGCTTAGGACAGGATCAAAGTATTTTACTTTGTAGACAATGTGCATATTGACCTCAAGTCTAAGGACTTCTATCTCCCACACGCTGATCATACTTTAGACAAGTATAACAAACAGTATATCAGCAGGGTATACCAATACTTCCAAAGTATCCATGTGTCCATCACGAGTAGCCATTACTCGTAGCAGGTGAGACACACTACATCCTCTAAGGATGTGATGCAGACCACATGTCGACTTATCACATATCATCGATATCCCATTCTCGATGATCATTAGTCGAGGCTATTTTAAGAGTTACGTTATAATATTAATATCTCACATTATCAATAACAGCGTAACCTCCAGGGATGCATATTATAGAATATTATAAACAATCAATTAATAATTCAATAATTGCAAATGCCAAAATATTAATCTCCATTAATAATAATACGAATGTGTATAAAGTACATTTATCCTAATACATATTGTCTCTAGGACATAAATATACATTCATAATATACATCCTTCAATTGAACGTAGTATGCACCCTTCGATATTAGATTCACAAAATTCTCCATTATTAATAACCTAATCAATACATGCCTATTCCAAGACAATTCAATTTGGCAATCTCATTTATACCACATTGTGCTGGAATGGTCTTCCTAAGTTCGTCTATCTCTGTCCATCCATAAGAAAAAAATTCAATCATTGCGTATTGTAAGTTTCCATGATTTTCATTCGTTCTGCTTTCGACTGTGTCCATAAGAATAGGCTCCCCATTCTGATACATAATAGGCTTCATCGGTACCGTTAATGTTTACATAGGGTTTTGCATGGAATTGTTGATTATTGTAGGCTTTATCGGTACTGTATTGTTGGTTATTGACGATGATGGATCAGATGTGGGCTAGCCAGCCATCGGAGGAGGCTTGCCGGCGGCTGGACTAGCCATAATTCTGGTGCCGATAAGAAGTTACTTAGGTTTTTGCATGTAGGGTTTCGACTAGGCTAGAGAGCGTTTTGGAATGCCTAGTAGAGAGAGATCTATTCGAGTGTCTTTAAGAAGAGAAAAGAATCAACTGCGGTGAGCCGATGCTTCTAACTTTTACTCTTATATTTAATTCAACGATTTTCTGGAAAATAATTATTTTGAGCCGAAAGTCTATCGGAAACACATTTACTGAACATCAAAGCTCAAAAGTATAAGTAGAGTTAAAAGATAAAGATTATTTTGTCTGTGGGAAGGTGAATCACTTGATACTAGGGCTGTCTAATGGTCCGGGTTGGCCCGACCCTGACCCGGCCCATCCCGCTACCCGCCCCGCCCCCATTCTCCCATAAAAAAAATTGGTGTCGATGTTCGAACTCGGGACAGAGCCTGTGATCATTCCGCCCGTCCCAATCTCGACCCGACCCGCACCAACCCGACCCCATCCCGCCCCCTCCCCCTTTGCAAAAATAACTGTTGCAACAACGACCAAATTTTAATTTTGGCCATTGTATAACGGCTATAACGACCATTTTTGCCCCCTCCCACCCATTACCCCCTACCCCCTTAATATTTATTTTTTTACCCCTAAGTTAATATATTTACACTTTAACCCTATTTTTCAACTATAAATACCTCATTTTCATCTTCATTTTTCTCACAAATCTTCCTACAATTTATCTAATCTCTCATTTTATCTCTCTACAATTCTACATTGCCTACTAAATATTATATTTTTTTTTGCTCATTTATATCAAAGTTAAAAAAAATTGGGAGTGAAGTTGGCAACTAGCTTGAGGATCATCCATCGAGCAAAGTTTCAATTTTCAACCTCAATTACACGTCAACGTTACGTCGGCGTTTGGTACCTTCATTCCTTCTTTAAATTATTATTGTTACTTAATTTAAATTATTTTGCTCATTTATTGTTCTTCTAGTAGGGGTAACAAGGGTAAGAGTACTTCTTCTAGTAATCCTATCTAGTCCCGATGATTTCACTCATATAAATGAAACTGTTTTTTTAATGATATACCATTAGATGATGAGGTAGATGAATCATACTTTAATTTAGATGATAATCTAGATGACACACCCACTAGTGCACCTCAACCTCAGGCTTAAACTGAGTCTCAGCCTCAAACTGAAACTGGAATGTCTTCTATTCCCCCTAGTATGAGTCGAGGCCCCACACAATGAAAATTAAAATCAGTTGTATGTGATTTTTTTGATAGGAACCAAGAGAATCAACTAGCTAGATGTAAAATTTATAAAAATATTTATAAATTTAAAACCGGAAAAGGTCAAGGTGGGACGGGAGGTTTATTGAGACATGTATAAGGTGAGCACACAGCTAGGTGGAATCAATACCAGGCTAAAAAATCAGGTGTGCCAATGCCATTGCCATCTGAGTCGGAACAAAGTTCACATAGTATCCCTGATCAAGTACAGGGTCAAATTAACCCGACGATGTGGAGAATTTTTGGTCCTAAATATGACAAAAACAAAGATAGGAAAAATATGGCAAAATTAATTGCGGTGGAGAGTTTGCCCTTTTCATTTCCTTCCTCTCTTGGTTTTATTCATTACATTCGATAAACATATAATCCTGTTTTTAATAGTTTTCCTAGATCAACTGTTAGAAGGGATGTTTCTAAATTTGCAAGTGAATATCAACAATATTTACGTTATGCATTGTATCATTTTAATGGCAAAGTGGCTATCACTTCTGACATAGGCCGTAGTACTAACAGTAATGATTATTTAATGGTAATATGCCATTGGATAGATCATAATTGGTCTATGCAAAAACGTATTCTAGCATATAGATATATTGATGATAGGCACACTGGAAGTTTAATTGCACAAAATATTAATGAAATTTGTGATTATTATGGAATAATTGATAAAATTATGACTATTACATTAGATAATGCTACTTCTAATGATTATGCTATAAGAATTTTAAAAGTTCGATTAACTCCATTTCCTGATCATTTTCATATAAGATGTGCGTGCCATATTTATAACTTAGTTGTAAATGATGGTCTAAAACTTTTTGAAAGCATTCTTGATAAAATATAATTTGCTATAAATTTTATTTTTAAAGGTAATAAAATACAAAGACGCAAAGAGTATAAAAAAATTTGTCATGATTGTGGATTACCTTATAGAAAAATTCTAGAAGAAATTTCGACTAGGTGAAATTCTCTGTATGAGCAACTACTTGTTGCTTACGATTATAAACAACCTATAACTTTATTATTTAACGCCCATAATAAAAATCTAAGGGATATGCTTGTAGATAATAATAGGGAAACTTTTTTAGAACTTAATGGATTTCTAGAGAAATCTTTTCAAGCTACTAAAGAACTTTTCGGTATTTTTTATCCTACTATTTTAAATATGTTATTTTATATAACTCTAATATTTTTGTTATTTAATGAATATATGAAAATACCATCTTACGCTCCATCTATTAAAAATGTTTATAAAATTAAAAAAAAATCCTATTCCCACAATTTATATTATTGGTGATGTACTAAATCCGACCATTAAAGTAGACGGTTGTAAAATAATTATAGAAACGATTTATGATTGTATAAAAGTACTTCCAACATACCCAACTGAAGAACCAACTCATAAACCAACTAAAGAAGAAGTTACGTCTAGCATACACACTGAATGCAAACAAGTATATATGTATTACCAATAACAACGTGCAAATAATCAATCAGGTTCTGTATCATCTTCTTCGCTGCAACCTTAAAAAAAAATATACGGTTTCTGCTGCTAGTATTCAAGGCCTTAGAAATAAAATGTTTAGTGGTTCAACTTTTTCACAAGTTAGCGAATTTGATGCTTATATTTTGCAGGTTGTTGTACCGTACGAATTAATTGTCAATGATAAAGGACATGAAGACTTGCTGAAATACTGGAGGCAGAATGAGAATACATTTCGGACACTAGCTAAGATGGCGCGAGATGTGTTGAACATTCAAGCGTCATCAACAACGTCTGAAATTGCTTTTTCTGCTGGAAGGTGTTGTCAACCAGGGATCAACGAAGAAGAAGACTACAACTATAACGAAATCTTGTCCGAGGGAACATGAAGCGACGTTGAATAATTTGACCAACAAATTCCAAATCCAACTGAAGATCCTCAAGACATTGTGAGGAAATTAGAAAAAATATGATTAACTATGTAATTTTTTTAATTGTAATTTTACTATGTGATTTGCAACTTTTGAACAACATCACAAAGTTGCAATTTTGAAATTATATTACAAAAAAAATCATATTTCTATTAAATAATATAAGAGGTACAAAAACAGTCTTGAGATGTTTTCATTACACTATCTTGTTCAATTATTGAAGTGTTTATATATATTATTTTTAAAAATAAAGTGGCAAAAAAAATCTAAATCCCGATCCCGTCCAGTCCCCCAAATCCTGGCCCCTCTTCCGGCGGGATGTGGGACGGGACCGGACCTCTTCCCGTCCCGCCTATCCCGACCCGCTAATTCCATCGAAGCCCGCATCCCGACCCTCCCGTCCCGCCGGGACTGCCCCAGCCTACCCGCCCGGTTGGACACCCTACTTGATACTACTAGTACAATGGGAAAATGTAAAACTTAATAAAAATAAAGGCATGCACGGAGCTTCCACTAAATAAGTTCCACGTAGGCGGGTAAATCCTAGACAGTATGAAATGGAAAGAACCTTTTTTGAGTTTGCATAGGAAAACGTGTATGAAGCCCGGCTCCGTTCAGTATAATTGTCATTACTCGGTGTTTGTTGTATTTATATTTAAATTTTTAAGAATTACTACAATTTAATATATAAAAAGCCTATCAATATTTACAACATTGGAGGAAGGGTTGCAGAACATAAACAGGGGTTTGGAGGCGTAACAAAGAGGAAGTAGAATAAGGGCAAATAGGGGACGTGAAACAAAAGAGCAGTCTTTTTGCTCTTCTCAATATGAAAGCTGCTATCTTTTGAATCAACTCTTGCCAATCAATATGAATACTCCTCCCAAACTCCAAGTTGATCAAAAGGTCGAGGTGAGGTCTTCTATACGTTACTCCTCTCCTCTGGGTATTCAATTGGGTTTTCTTGAAATTGGTTTATCATCTTTTTTCAAGATTTACTTTAAATTTCAGCCAAACAAAGTACTATCACAATGGGTAATAAGCTGTATAGCGATTGCATGTGGTTCTTTTTTTTTTAATGTTCATGTGCTGAAAAACTTTGAACTTGTAAAAACTACTAATTGAGCGTTAAACAGATAATAAATTACTTCTTTTTTCCAAATTGGGATTCATTGAACACATAACAACAACATACCGAGCGTTCCCACAAGTTGGGTCTGGGGAGTGTAGGCGTCTTTGTGGTTTAGAGAGGCGCTTTCCGATATAAAGCTCAATATTGCTTTCAATCTCTCTCAGAGGGTGCATTGTTTCAAAATAGTTCAATTGTTTTTTCTTCCTCAGGAGGGGGCAGGCCTTTTGGGTTTTAATATGAAGCATTGGTATTTGTGCAGGTGAGGAGTATTGAACATGGATTCCTGGGTTCATGGCACTTGGCTACTGTGGTTGCTTCTGATGATTTGGTTCGTCAAGTTCAATACCATCACCTTCTGTCTGATGACTGTTCCATCAACTTGATCGAATCCGTGAAGGTTTCTCCCATGGTTGATGGGGTTATTCCTGCTGAAAAGATTCCAGTTAGCTATCGTGGTATCATTAGGCCTTTGCCACCTTCAATTCAATCTGGGAGATGGGGTCTACCTTACGGACAATGTGTGGATTTGTTTTATCAAGATGCTTGGTGGGAAGGTGTGATTTTTGACCATGAAGATGGTGCCGAGGAGCGGAGAATTTTCTTTCCAGATATGGGTGATGAAATAAAGGCTCAAGTAGACAAACTACGTATAACTCAAGATTGGGACGAGGTTTTGGAAGAATGGAAGCCTCGTGGTAGCTGGATGTTTCTTGAAACAATTGAGGAGATTGAGCATCTGTACCCCCTTTTGGTCTCACTGAAGCAAATTTGGTATGAAGTGCGGGTGAAGAATGGCTACGGAAATCTTAAGGAGTGGACATCTACTTCGAGGGATATCTGGAGGAACTTGATCAAGGATGTTGTGCATGAAAACACCATGTTAACTGTCAAGCAAATTTTTTGTGAGTTAAACACTTCACCAGACATTGGCCAATTGCTAAAATTTTCAGAATCCGCTCTTCAGGCTATACTGAAGGTTGAAACATATTTTGATAACTCAGCCATTGTACCTTTTATTGAAGCAATATGCAATTCGGTTAGTGGGGAGATGGATATGGATGTATCATGTCTTCAGCCTGTACTTGTTTCAGAGGATGTTCCATTGAGTGCAAGTGTTATGTTTAGCCAAGAAGAACAACCATCTGTATCACCTAATGCTTTGTCAATTTTAAATCCCCCTAAAAATGAAATTTCTTCAATTACTAAGAGTGAAACACTCAACTTTGAGTCTTCCACTGAGATACAGTCTAGAAAGAGGAAGCGACTTGAGTGGAGGACCGTGGATCATGTAGCTGAGTTTTGTCCTGATGTAGTTTCTGAGTGCAATGATAATTATAGGTCCCCACAGTCCTTGCAAAAACTTAAGAAACATTTGTTTTATTTAGGATGGAAAATTGAGCAAGCAAAGGATTGCAGCATCATTAGGACACGGTACGTTGCTCCTGATGGAAATATATTCAGTTCACTTCGTCAAGTTTGTAAGATGTTGGAAACTTCATCTGATGACCTCAGCCTGTGCCTGACAAAAACACAAACATGCAGTGAGGTGTCTGAGCTGCTGCCATCTACTTGTCAAGAACCAATTATTGATCCTGAATTCTGCCCTCAAGCTGTAATTGAGTATTGTAGATTACAAGACAATCCTGCTAATAACAAGTTAAAGAGTGGGGAAAAGAAGTATATGAACATAAAAGCTAAGAAGCACCTAGCTGCAATGGGATGGGTATTTTATTATCATTGGAAAGGGGACGGGGACAGGAGAGAACTGCGGTACTTTTCTCCTCATGGGAAAGTATTCTACTCCCTTCTAACGGCATGCAAATGGTGTATGCAGCAGTGGGAAGCTGAGGGCCAGTTACCTTGGAGGACCTCATGTAAGAAGTTATCAACGGCTGTCATACCACTTTCGAAAGAACCTGCTCAGCTTAATAAAAAAGTGATTCGCTGGAACATGTTGAAGAAAGGAAATGATTCCAGATCTTCAAGAACAGTTACAGATGGTATAGAATCTCAGCCTTCAGCTCGTCTGTTGCGATCAAGTAAAAGAGCTCGGCAGGAAACACTTTCTTCTTCCTTGAATCATACACCTCGAACAGTGTTATCTTGGTTGATAGACAATAATGTGGTTCTGCCCCGTTCCAAAGTGCAGTATCGTGGGAAAAAAGATGGTCGTCCAATGGCCGAAGGGCGGATCACTCGTGCAGGTATCAAATGCAAGTGCTGCCAAAAAGTTTATGGAATTAGCAACTTTGAGGTGCATGCTGGAAGTAGTTATCACAGACCTTCAGCAAATATATTTTTGGAAGATGGAAGATCTCTTCTTGATTGTCAACTGGAGATGAAAGAAAAGACTAGTGTAAGAAACATGAGGAAAAGACCACGTTCGTTGAACAAGGGAAGCCATTTGGGCACAAACGACTACGTGTGTTCTGTGTGCCATTACGGTGGTGAATTACTTCTGTGTGATGAGTGCCCATCTTCCTTTCATACTGGTTGCCTTGGGATGAAGGTGTGTGTGTCTTTCTCTCTCTCTCTCTCACTCTCACTCTCACTATATATATTATTTTCTTTTTACTGGTATATCCTACTTTTGTTTCGCATTTTGCATGTTGGTCCTACACCTGGTTTGATACAAACTGCATTCTATTGCTTAAACAGGAAGTCCCAGATGGAGAGTGGTTTTGCCCATCATGCTGTTGTGAAATGTGTGGCCAGAGCGGATTTAATAAAAACAAAGAGCACTTTACAGACAGCAGTCAACTTATCTGTTGTCAGTGTGAGCACAAGTGTAAGTAGCTATTTGGATCGTTTTTATGTTCCTACAACAGCTTATCTTGGGCATAGAGAATTCTGTGAATGTGTGGCACTACTGATGTTGATCAATTTTGTACAGATCATGTTCGGTGCGTGAGAAATAAGGGTCTTCAAAAGCTGGATTTTTATCCTGTAGGAAGTTGGTTTTGCAATAAGAGATGTGAGCAGGTATTTGGTTTCATGCCTAACACTGGAATAGAAAGCATTGACACCATAAGTAGAGAGCACAGTTACCATGCATATCTTGTCAATTGTCTCATTTGAGAAGTTGTTTCAGTGTAGAATGCAGTTGACAAGTCGGATCTTAGAAAAAATTCTTATTGATTATTCCCATGTTATCAATCCTAGGGAAATGTTTAATGTGTGAAAAAACATCATGTTGACATGAAGCAGTTATTCTTTTGTCTATGGAATTTTACTTTTAAGAAACATTTTGTCTGAGTCAACTTATTAATATCTGTTGCAGATATGGCTGGGCATCCGCCAACTTCTGGCAAATCCAGTTATGGTGGGAGTTGATAACCTCAGTTGGACTTTATTGAAATACGTAAAACCTGATGATTTTGATTCTGATGCTGCTAATGATGAGTCCATCTTGGGGACTTATACTAAACTTAGTGTCGCTCTGGATGTGATGCATGAATGCTTTGAGCCTGTCAAAGAACCTTACACAAGGAGAGATCTTATGGAAGATGTTATCTTCAATAGATGGTAATATCATTCTTGAGTTACCATTGTTGAATTATGTGCAAATATTGTTGTTCAACTACATAATTTATGCAAAACAAAATTATGCATTTCATATGACACTTTCATCATTGACACACTCATCAAGGGTTAGAGTAGAGCTTTCACCGTTCATGAACTTAATTGCCCTGATTTTAAACTTGCCATAAATAGAAGTAAGTTGAAAATGCCTTTATTACTTGTAACTATAGATGACACGGTATATCTCAACTTGAATACAGAGTCATATTAGTTTGTAAGCTGCAGTACCTAGCTGATGTTTGAGTATGGGTATTCGGTTCTAACCAGATATTCTTTTGACAGCAAATTTCTTGTGGCTTTTCTAAGCAGATGCATTATTTATTTCTCGAGTTACTTAAACACTATCTCAGAGACTTGTATGAATATGCTTTAATTATATATTCTCTGACAAAAATTGGAATTCGAAATTGCAGGTCAGAGCTGAATCGTTTAAATTTTCAGGGTTTCTATACTGTGCTTCTGGAAAGAAATGATGAAGTGATTACAGTAGCGACTGTAAGGTATCCAACCATTATGTATTAATATTAATCATTCAAGTATAGTTTTCTCTACTCTTTATTTCAGTATAAATCTCCTTAGTCTTAAAAATTAGTTGAACAATGTCACTGAATCTTAGAAAGTAAGCTAACACTTTTCCTGCTCATAGGATTTATGGAGAAAAGGTAGCCGAGGTTCCTCTTGTGGCAACACAATTTCAGTACCGCCGACTTGGAATGTGTCGCATCTTAATGAATGAGCTTGAAAAGGTATGCAAATCTACTTTCTTTCTTTTTCTTCCTTGGGGAGAGGAAGGAAGAGTTGTTGCTGAGGATGTACCTAATGTATGTGTATAAAAGATCCCCAAGAATTACTTAATTAAGCAGGGGATGTTCATGAAAGCTATAATTTGTAGGAGATATCTTTGACTTTTTAATTTTAGTTTTGTCCTCCTTTCCTTCCCTGGCTATATAGCTAATATTTTCGAGGCTATGCATTTGAGTTGTTTTTTTGGGGACATCTTGTTCTCCTTATCAGAAGTATAAACATGCATTTTATAGGAGAAAAACCGTTGGACATGGTTATTTTGGTTCTCTAGATGTCATATTAGCAGCAGTCTTAGGGCTTCTTTTTTGGCTTTAATGCTCAATTATGCTGCATCAATGTCAAGTTCTAGTTACCTAACAAAAAGGACTTTAATTCTAGTTAGAATAAGTGATGGTATGACAGTGGGAATTGCAATTGTCCTGATAACTATGACTATTTTATATGGTTTTCTTTCTTTGTCACGATACTGAAACAAAAACATTAAACCTTGTAATTTCTCAGAGTCAGCTGCTACGTACTGCTAAGCTTGAAAAATGTGTCAAGTAGTCTTAAACATGTGGATTTTCGGATAATGATGAACATGCTTTGACATAGATTGAATATACTTGTCATCTGATCTGCTTGCATTTCATCTAATGCTATTTTTTTATTCATTCCAGAAACTCATGGAATTAGGAGTTGAGAGGCTAGTTTTGCCTGCTGTCCCCACCGTGCTAAACACATGGACCACTTCATTTGGTTTCTCAGTGGTGGAAGAGTCTCAGAGACTAAATTTGTTGAATTACACTTTCCTTGATTTCCAGGGTACAGTAATGTGTCAGAAACTCCTCCAGAATATCCCTCCAGAAGTATCAAGTGGATCAACAGGTATGTAAAACTCTTCATTTACTGTTACAGGAGATCGCGATTGATATGGACAGACTAAAAATTCTTTTTTATCCAGAAGCCTATCGAACTCAATTTGACAACATCAACAGCAAGGAGAATGTTGAGTTGGATGGAAACAGTGCACTTTCTGAGGTCTTCCAAGCTGAGCAAATTGAGGGGAGCGAAATTGTGGACCAAGGATCTGCAGAGTATGTTCCTCTTTGTTTTCTCTGTTTTTAAAGGACTGAACAAGGGAGTAATAGCTATGCATGAAAATTGTAATATGACTTTGATACCTATTCAAGCTTGATAATTATGTCGTTGGGAGACTGATCATTCAAACAACATAGTAATGTATCTCAGCTAATCCTTCTTCAATATAAGGTGAGGGTAGGGACATGTTTTTATTGAGGTTGAAAGTCCTATGCTTTGGATGTCCAGGGACGACATATCATTGATTAAGTGGTTTTGAGTTTTAGAAAAGCAATGGATGAGGTGTGAAAGATTCAAATTTCTATTAATTGAGAATAAATCACAATCCGGCTGTATATGAGGATTCCTTTAGCTGCAAACAAACTTTGTTTTATGCATTTAAGTAGGAGTTATCTCAATGAAACAATTTCTATTTTGCTGGTGATATTTCTTTGTTTTTCTGTAATACTCAAGAAACATGGTCAGTTAGGGATTCATACCCAACTTGTATGGATTGAGGCGTAATTGTTGCGGATTTGCGGTACTACTCATATAGTTTTGATTTAGGCTTACCGCAAGAAAAATGTAACAAGTGTTGAATTTGGTCATGTGTAATGCTCTATTGGTGAGGTTTCACATATTACAATTTAAGAGAAGATGAAATTGAATTACTCTTGCCTTTTTTAAGCTTTCCACTAAGGGTTGAGCAAGTCTCTTGTATGCATCATTTACTGTTCTTGCTTAAAATGTGCTGCAGTGTTAGGGTAAATGGTCAGTCAACGTGCTCATTGAGATGATTTTTACCCCAACCAATGTGTATTTACCAGCTCGTTCAGCAAGGGCAAACTTCCAGAAACCTAACAAATATATAGTAAAAGACCCTGTTTAGAATGTCATATGATTAGCCCAAACCGCCACAATGCCCCTAACCGATCCATATGTAAAGAAGCACTAAGCTGTAGCTTGTATCATCAGAATCAGATTAACTTTAGGCAATTTAATGATGATGGCATGGTGTTGGACTGCATAGTCTCGTCATTTTTCATTGTCAAATTACCATGTTGAACATTCCGCTTAAGGGATAAGGAGTGTATCGTTCAATATTCTTGCTTAAGAAGTGTAAGAAATATTCAGTTTGAGAGAAGTGGTCCATCAACCTGCTCATTGAGATGATGTTTACCCAACAAAGGTGTAAGAATTGTTATTTTATTGGTTCACCAAGGGTTTCTTTAGGATTACATGTGGGTCACGAATATCGTAGTAATTGCCAACTTGAAAGGCTTGATATTCTTGATTCTTCCTCTTTTTGGAAAGAGAATACATCTGAGTTATTGGTGTCGAAAATAAAAAAAGTTATTTTGCAGAATAAGAAGCCCTAAATTCAAGCCTTCTTCCAGAGACCTAACAAGAACTTCGCAGAGGACCAACCCCCCCCCCCCCCTCCCCCAAACCACCAAAGTATGTAAAGAAGGAACAAAGCCCTGTACTTAGCTTGTCTCATCATGTTAGCTATAGAGATTTTATGGTGTTTGTCTTAATGGTGGTCTCTTCATTTTCAATTTCACTTCGGATAGGTTAAGAAAAGCTCAATTTGGCAAAGATAGTGTTTAGCTAAAAAGAGTTCTCAAGTGAGTTTGCTCCGTAAGTAACACACACAGAGAGACACAAACACCCAGATGATTACGTGGTGAATCACAGCTACTATGCTCATAACATGGTGCATACACTTTCAGATGTAAGATCACAGATTTGGATCTACTACCCATTGTCTTTTGTGTTTATATGTCTATTGTTTGAAGAGACGGGGATATGGATAGGGGATTAGGAAGTTAAGCAAATGAACATCTTACTGATTGAGCTATTTTTTCTATAAGTTTGGTTGCAGAGGCTGTTTGTAGTTATATTTTAGGTTGTTCAGTGAAAAACGGTATGTCTTGATTGTCTTTGGAACAGTGAACACATTTAGGATCCAAATTGCCACTTAGAACTTGATTGTGTTCTTCTAGTGTTTGTTGTGTCCAAACCATGGCAATTTCTTTCCCAGCTGATAAAACAACTGTTGTACTATTTCTCAGTGCACCTGGAGGATGTGAAACCAATAATACGGATGCTCCTGCTCATGCTCCAGTTCCTCTCGTTATTGTGGTACATTTCCTTTGCTCAGCACATTGTCCTAGCAGATTCTCTTACTTAGATCCTCGTGTTAAGTATTACTGTTTTGGGTCTTTGAACAGGTGAACGAACAAGCTCCTGTTGGTTGTCTGCCTTGCCAGCATGAGACTAATCTGCAATACCGAGCTGGAGTTACTGATAGTAAGGTTTTTGAAAAAGCAGGTGTTGGCGAATACAAATATTACAAGCGGAGAAGAAGATATCAGCCTGTGGAAGCTAAGCTGATTTTGGAAGGTGTAACTATCTAGTTAGCTGGTAAATTATTAGAAAAAGATGACATAACCATGGAACTGTGAAGGCCAAACATTTTTGCTCCGTTAACCTTATTTTTTCCTCCTTAAAGGATAGAATGTTAAAGGGATGTTGGTCTCCCGCTCGTATATATGTTCATGTACAGCTATCTCTAGGTACCATTAGCTAATATAGATCTTTTATAATCCTGAAAGTACAAATGTACAGAACCAAAGTCCACGGCTTGCAAGTACTCAATGTCACTCCACGAATGTAATTCTTGTCCAAAGCCAATTCATTTACAAAAGCAGAATGTTTGAGAAATTTTCCATAATGGGTATTCGTGGAAACAAATAGAGGAAGGCAAATGTATGCTTACTTTTGGTAATCGGATACTTTGTTATACGCCCACCGAAAGAATGAAACAAGGCTTATACGTTGTCGCCTCATTCTTGTCTGTTTTAGCTTTGCAACATTGAATTTGTTGACTTGATCATCAATTAGTTAGCACCACTCGCATTTTATGACTTCCCTACGAGGAACTAAACACCCAAATGCTTTCCCCACAGGAGCTGAAAAGCCCATTTGATCCAGCTTTTAAAATTAGATTATTTTGAAAAGTAATTTTTTCAAATGCACTTTTTGAAAAGGTATTTTTGGTGAGAAACAGTTTTGTGTTTGACTCATCAATTGAAAAATAATTTTGAGCAATTAGTATTTGATTAAGCTTTTAAATGTATTTTCTCAAAAGTGCCTTTAGTGATGAATGAACTCATGTGGAAAATTCAAGGGAAAGTGTCATGAATGTATGTTATTTGCGAACAATATAGTTTTGATTGAAGAGACTCGCAACGGAGTTATGCTAAGCTGGTGGTTTGGAGACAGGCCCTGGGGTCCAAAGGGTTCAAGTTGAGCAGAACCAAGATGAAATATTTGGAGTGCAAGTTGGAAGTGAGGCTTGAGACACATGTCATCCAAAAGTAAGGAAGTTTTGGGTCCATTATCCAAGGAAATGAGGAAAATGATGATGATGCGACACACTATATTGGGGCAGGAGTGGATGAAATGGAGTTTTGCCTCTGGAGTCTTATGTGATAAGAAGGTGTCACCAAAACTTAAAGGTAAGTTCTATAGAGTGGTAGTTAGATCTACTATGTTGTATGGGGCTAAGTGTTGGCCAGTCAAGAAATCTCACGTCTAGAAGATGAAGGTGGCAGAAATGAGGATGTTGCGATAGATGTGTCGGCATACTAGGAAGGATATGATTAGAAATGAAGTTATTCGGGACAAGGTGGAAGTGGCCTCGGTGAAGGACAAGATGCGGGAAGTGAAGCTGAGATGGTTCGGGCATGTTCAGATGAGAGGAAATGAGACTCCGGTGCGGAAGTATGAGAGGTTGGCTATAGACGGTTTCAGAATAAGCCAAGGTAGACCGAAGAAGTATTGGGGAGAAGTGATTAGGCAAGACATGACACAATTGCAACTTACCGAGGACATGACCTTAGATAGAAGGTTGTGGAGGACGTAGATTAGGGTGAAATGTTAGGTAATAGAACGTATCTCATGTATCCTTTCATACTAGTATGCGTAGTGTACCTTTGTATGTTCTTGTCATTCGATTTCATATATGTTATTTCACGTACTTTGATTACCGTGTTAGTTTTATACATTTATTGTTACTTTACTTCATTAATATTTATCTATAGTATTTTTGTCATGATCTTTTTACTTTCTTCAATTCTTATCTTACCTTTTTTGTCATACTTTCTTTTGAGTTGAGAGTCTTTTGAAAATAATTTCTCTATCTCTCTCAAAGGTAGATGTAAGGTCTGCGTATATTGTATCATCTCCGGACCCACTTTGTGAGATTATATTGGGTATGTTATTTCTCATAAGTATTTTTTTTGGAGAGAAACTATATTTTCCGGCTTCTGAAAAATAGCTTTCCCTTCTACTCAAAATACATTTTCCCCGATAAAATGTTGGCCAATACTTCAACTTTGACAAAAGAAATTAGTTTTCTTTTTGAGAAGAAGGAACTTTTGGTCTTGGAGAAAGAGAAGACGAGTATGGGTGAAAAGAGGTATGTGTGTCGTTTCCATTGGAAGGCGGATGAAAGCAAAGGAGGTGTGTCAGTCTGGGGTTCACATTTGACAACTCTTACTAGACATCCTATGATTAAATCTACTAGCAACACTTTCAAAACCTTCTCTCTTAACTCGGGATTTAGGATTTAGGGTTTTTTTTACTCCTACAATTTCAATTAGATTCATGGAGAATTTCAGTAGCAACTCTACAAATTCTTACACCACAAGCTCTGAAGGCTAGTTAAGAGGTACATGTTCAGACAAGGGACTGGCATAACATAATCCATGTAACTAAAAAGTAGGAAATGTGAATGCTGAAGAAAATACCAAGCAAGTTTTATTTAATGAGGAAATAATTAGTGCAGAAGGCTCAATTTTTTTACAAATATATAAAATCCTTTCTCTGATGATGAAGATAAAATATAGAAGAAAATGCTACTGCTAAGTAACAATTTCACCATCACTATGATCAGTCTTCCCCTAGGACTTCTGAAATCAACTAAAAAAATACTTTCATTGTTTATTATTTGGACAAGTCTTTTGACTATAATAGTATAATACCATGGGTGCTAAAGCTCTAAAACTTTGAAAACTCCAAAGGGACTTTGAAGCTCCAGCACTAAGATTATAACTACTTTCTTTTTATATTGCAGATATATCTCTCAATTTTGCGATTTAGAACTCGTTATAAAAGTGATGAATATATATTTTTGTCGTTACAAAATGGTGCAAATGGTTCAAATATATCATTTTCTCTGATTAATATTTTTTTTAAAATCATTAATCTTATTAATTAATTAAATAAAATGACACGGGCTTTAAAAAAAGTCTACCCATTTTTTTTAAAAGACATGTTTCTCTAAAGCCACATGGTAATTTTTTTCCTGGTGGATCGGGTCTGATTTGTTTAAAAAAATCTCCGGTGGATTTAAAAGAATAAGTCTACCCATTTTTTTAAATGAACCAGACCCGACCCACTAGAAAAAAAATTACTATGTGGCTTTAGAGAAATATGTCTACTAAAAAAATGGGTAGACTTTTTTTAAAGCCCCGTAATATTTTTTTAATTCAAAAATAAGATAAATGATTTTTCAAAAACATTCCGTCAGTAAAAAAAGTATATTTACACCATTTTGTAACGGCAGGGGTATATATCTACTACTTTTATAACGGAGGTATATCTGCTCTAAATCGCAAAGTTTAAGGGTATATTTGCACCTTTTCCCTTTTATATTTTATATGGCCAATGATTTTTGTAAAAGTTCTAATAGATGGTCCTTGAATTATTGATATATAATTATCTTAATGTCAGAAAGTTATAAAGTGATTTTAAGCCATCAGCAACACAAGCATCTACTACCACATTATGGGTGCGGATTTTGAAACTTTGTGGGAAAACTATTGAGAGAAAGTCATCTATAAAATTGCATAAAGATTGGTGCAAATCCGTCAAAATCAACATTCACACTGTTAAAATGTCTAGAGTCCAATATGCAAGGTTTGCTTACAAATCAACTTGAGCAAACAATTGTCATCCAAATACAAGTTAAGTTAGGAGATAACATCCTTTTATGTCGAATATGAATCCTTAAACTCTCTATACTTTGGAAGTGGAAGAGTAGGACAGATAAATATTTGTGTCGCTTAAGAGTCAGGATCATAAAATGGAGATCTTCATGGATAACGCGTATCTGAAAGTCATGAAAATAGTTCTCCATAATTAGAAAAGTACAACAAAAATGGAGTGGATACGGTAATAGATGGTGACAATGATGCTTCTAGTTATGGAATGTGGAACCTTAGGGAATATTCTCTGTTAAGAGTCTCCAATCGGATATGGAATGAGAACATGGACTCCTTATATGGACTTGGACAATCATCATCCTACAAGCTAACTTTTGAGGTTGAGTTAAGCCAAAATCTATTCTTTACATGGTATCAGAGTTAGACCCATTTCAATTCTTTGTTCACCGATGTTGGGGCCCCAAATTCTATTATTCACGCTTCGGTTAACAAAGTCTGGGCGTGCAGAGGAGTGTTAAGAATCTTACATCGGATATGGAATGGGAATATGGACTCACTTGGACAATCCTCACCTTACAAGCTAGCTTTTGGGGTTGAGTTAGGCCAAAGATCCAAATAAGAAGTCCATGTACCCATTCCATATCCGATGTGAGACTTTTAACAATCTCGTAAATAATCTATCAAAATTTTAATTAAGCCAATGTTTTACTAAGGAAAAATATAATCAACCTAAGCACTCCCACTAAACTCAAAAGTAATTTTAAACTAAAGTAAAAGAACAATATAAGCAACAAGAGACCAGGAAAGGCGATTCACAAAAATCTCAACCACCAAAACATGTGGTTGTTCAAGAAAGTCTTAGAGGAAAATAAGGGGTCAGCAGGGATACGATAACTTTAGATTTCACTAAGGTACATTTTAGATCGTGTGGTAATTGCACTAATGGAATTGGATTTAGAGTCTATTCTTGGAGATCCAATTGGTTGAGTAAGAAGAATCTGGATCACAAACACAATCACCACTATTCCAAAAACCTCCAACTACCAAGTTTTCCATTTGAGTATTCAAAAATAAATTTTTGGAGAATGACTTTTTTCAACTGCTTACGCAAGTCTCAATCCTTTAAAAAAATACTTTTGGGACCATTTCCAAAGTATCACCGAAGATATAGTTGATCAAACTTGCATGTTAGCGGGAGACTTTAATGATTTTAGTAGCTTGAACAAAAGAAGCAATTTTATGAATGACATCAGTGGCGGAGCGACAACCCAACAAGGGTGACACCCTTCGCCAAAAAATTATACCGTATAGACATATTAATTATTACGTATTATATATCTATATATTACATAGATGAACACCCTTAACATATATATTACTCCATATATTACTCTTTCAAAATCCGAACACCCTTTATAAAATTTCTGGCTTCGCCACCGAATGACATGCCATCTAAATAGAATAAGAACCCAAGTATTCATGGACAACATGAATCGTTGTGATCTTTTTGATTTGGGTTGCTCTGATCCAAAATTTACTTGGAGTAGTGACAAAACATTGACTAATGAAAACCGAAAACGATTATTTCTCGAAACAGAGGTTAAGAATCTTTCCAGAACTAGCTCCGGCCATTCTCCAAAGATGTCATATGCATGCAAAATGAGGAACAGTAGGATATACTCTAGATACAGCTGCTTTCATCTCTATTGGATACAACACACATGTTCTCCCAAACCCATAAGGTTTCTTGAACCGTTCAAAGAACCATGTCCAAGACTTATCATTCTCTGAATCAATCACGTCATATGTTAGCGGCAGTATAATCCATTGAAATACAGTCGCATACATACAAAAAGTTCAGTTAAATTGTATTTGATTGAATATAATAAGCTTTATGTAAGTATATGTATGCTTTATGTAAGTGTATGTACCTTGTGTGCACTCAAAGAGTAGCGGTTGCGGGTTTCCTTATCATAAAAAATAATTAGTTTTATGTAAGTGTATGCGACGTCGTGATTTAAGGTTCGAGGTAGGCGACTGGGTATTCCTAATGATCTCGCCTATAAAAGGCATCATGTGGGATGATAAGGAAGATATGCTAAGTTCGCGACACTTCGGGCCATATAATATCATTCGACGAATCGGTTAAATAACTTATTAATTGGAGCTACCTTCAGGGTTAGAGTTAGTACATCAGTGTTTCGTATATCTATGTTATGAAAGTGCATCGGAGACCCTTCTCAGGTTGTCCTGATTGACAGTGTTCGGACAACAGAAGATCTACCGTACGAAGGAGTACAAGTTATAAGCCCGTAAGTTGAAAACTAAAGACGTGGTTTCCGTGGAGTGTTGTGAAGAAGTAAGAACACCAAAGAAATAACATGGGAAACCGAACAAGAAAATAAAGTTCAAATACCCCTACCTACTCCAGAGCAAAGATAATGATCGAACTGAAGGAGTACAACGAACCACAAGAGTGAAACCAACCCTATAAGGTAAATGTCATTTTGTAAATATTTCACTCGACATATAAGGTCAGATACATAGGTATGATGTTTGTGGATCCATATGAGGTATATAGGTTGGATTTTTGCTGGTTGCAGGTTTGGATAGTGTCCAGTTTATAGGGGAGGCTTTGCTGAAATTCTCATAGAGCCCTTTGCTTAATCTCCTCATTTACGCCCTACATTCGAGGACGAATGTTCTTAAGGGGATGATGTTACATCTCGTGTTTTCGCACATTGAGTTGTGTTGTAAGTTATGTCAACGAAAAGCCAATGAACGATGTTATTCCTAAGGCTATAAGTGTTTAAAACCAATGTTAGTATGTTTTCGAAGGATTAGAGGTTAAATGAATCGAAGTGAGTGAATTTCCGCGAAATTTCGAACTTATGGAGTGACTTACGGTCCTTACATTGGAGGTACGGGCTGATGTTCTAACCCATACTTTTTGGGTAATACTAGGAGTTCTTAACATGTTAATAAGGTCATGTTATGATGTATTTGAATCGTATAATAGTCATATATATGAAAGTGTTGGAGTCAAGCAAGTTGTAAAACAAAAGCAGACAAAAGTTATCGCAATTTACGTTCATACTTCTACAAAAACTTGGGTCAGATGTCACTGTCTTTTTATCCCAATATACATGGAGTTACGGGGTGATCCACCCACCATATCGATGTTCTACGAGTCTAGTTTCCAATGCATTAAGCCGTTCATCAATATGACATCGGAGTAGAGAGATATTCGCATTTTCACGAGATTGCGCAGGCAACCTTTTTGGAACTCACTTGAGGCGGTGGAAATCTCTTTTTAAGTATATAAACAGTGGCTGCTTTGTAGATTTTATTTTTCATCCTTTCCCAGACCCAAAACCCTCCCAAGCTCTCTCTAGAGGGTTCTACACCATCTAAGATAAAACCAAGGTGAGACAACGCAAATCCAACGTTAGGAATTCCGTTGTGTTTGTGAATTTTTCTTCTTTATGTGGCTGATTTGGAGGATTCTCACGTGTAAGGGTTGTTCTAAGGTGTTTGAGGTAAGCTTTCACCTCTTCTTTCTATGTTTGATCTTATATAGGTTTTGTCAAGGTTGTGAAAGTTAGAACTTGTGAGATATTGAGGGAGAAACCATGTTTGAGTTGTAGTAACTTGTGGAACTGATTTGGAGGTGTTATTATGGTGTTTTGAAATTGAAAATTGATTAAATAACCTGTATATATTGTGGTTGTTGTTATCATATTTAAAGGAAGAAGAAAGATTGAAGTGATATTTGTTAATCGTAATTTGAGCTTGCCGCTCATTGTGTTGCTAAGTCATTAAGGAACTGGTTATAGGCTTGTTAAATGTTGGGCTGCTATTATGTCATCTATGAACTTGAGGGAAGTTAAAGAAATAGGGAAGATGCTGCCCATTTTTTTGTAGGATGAAGTTTATCGTTCGGGATACGATATGTTAGTATATCGCTTGTAATGTGACGTTAATACTTCCTCCATTTCAAAATATTTATCTTACTTTCCTCTTTAGTCCGTTTCAAAATTTATGTCTCTTTTCTTTTTTGGCAACTCTTTTGTTAAAACTTTCCACATGGCATATTTAAGACCACAAGATTAAAGGGCATTTTAGTACATTTTACATATCTTTAGTTAATAACCACATTATTCAAAAGTATTCTTTATTTTCTTAAACTCCGTGTCAAGTCAAAACCAGAAAAATATTTTAAAACGGAGAGAGTATCATCTTACTTGTTGTAAATGAATGAGCGGCGAGTTAAGTTTAGCTTGTTGGATTGTTAAGGAAGATTACAAGGTATGTAAGGTTATCTTTTCCTTCTTTTGGCATGATCCGAATGTAAACGAAACGTAAACGAATATCCCTACAAAAATGATTTTATTCTTGATAAGTTAGATGTACTCTTATTTTTGAATTCCATAGAATTGTTATTGATTCTTGTTTGTCCTTGTCTGGAGTACTTTCATGCCATAGAAGTTATCTCTTATTGTGTTGTGAATTCTTCTAGTGAAAATGATATGTTTGACAACATATTAGCTACATAGCGATAGTCGGAGGTGTAACACCCTTACGTCACTTAGACAAGCTCAGAATACCTACATGTATATATATGTATAAATCTATATATGTACGATGATGTTATATATGCATTTGGTATATGGTACCACTGAATGATAATGATGCCCACAGAGGCTTGATGGCGTTATATGCGTATATATATGTACGCTGGCATTATATACGCGTATACAATATACATTTACATATCATAGCCCACAGTGGAAAATCTAGAGTTACAGGTTGATCCTTCTTGTCTCTCATTTACTTCAACATCTTTACTTATGCTCTTACTTGCCTTACATATTCAGTACATTATTCGTACTAACGTCCCTTTGTTGGGGTGTTGCATTTCATTCCCACAGGTTCAGGTAGACGGATTGACGATCCTCCCCCAATAGGTTCTCAACTCAGCTATGGTTGATGCACTCCACTTGTTCCCAATTTGCAATTTTGAGTCGGTATGACTTTTATGTACATGTTATAGGTATGGCAGGGTCCTGTCCCGGCCTTATGATGCTTATGTTACTCTTAGAGGCTTGTAGACATGTGTATAGATGTTATAATGGTTGTGTCGGCTTATGTCTTGATGTATAGACCTCCATGGTCTTGTTAGGTTGGTATCATCAGTTGTTTATATCTTTTGATTTCTTTCAGTCTATCATGGCGGCCTTGACGGTCCGTTTGTATGTTAAATCATATATGTTGGTACTCGGTAAGTAAGGCCCGGGTGATGGTCGTGCCCCTACGGTTTGGGATGTGACAAACTTGGTATCAAATTACTTGCACCATATAATGTGCTGGCTGAAACGGATGTCCTATTGTATGCTATTTTGATGTGGTTGTCCTATACAACCACGATGGGTCGACAATAATTGAACCCTTTTATAAAGGCATACAATGCCACAAACAGATACAATAACTCATTTTCAGGCGATTTTGGAATTTGATATGAGAAGCGGAGTACGTTTTATCCAAGATATATACGTATCCCAGTAGTTTCTTGTAGGAATCTATTGGCTCCCCCCTTAACTCATTCATAGCCTTTTCTTTAGCGCACCAGGCCAACACGTAGTTCACATCCATACCAAAGTCATTTTTCACATCATCTACTATATTTTTTGGGTTATATTTCCTCTTATAATTTGTTATTTTGGGCTTAATAATGCATGCGATAAAATCACTACTTGATTGACGTTGCGAATACATCTTATCCTTCAATGGATATGTATGCTTGTCCTGGAACTCTCTAATTTTGAATAATTTTGATATGTTAATACTCGAAGCGTTGAATTTTCATACACATTGTTTGGATAGACATACAATGGTATAACTGCAAAAACAAATTTGAATACACATACATTCAGTTGTCATTATATATCAATTGATTACGCAAACATTCAGTTTAGAATACATAGACCAATCGAACACACATACAGTCGGATCTGTGTAGTAACAACCAGTTGAATACACTCACTTTATGTACACAAATACACATTTATACAGATACATTTTCAATACATAATATAATACACTTTTTTAATACAAATACATAAATACATCCAAACTAGCTTTAACCAACTGACCGTATAACATTTGACCTCTCCGTACAAAATTGAAATGTATTGGTAATTGCATACTTCGACATTTCAACCTTTATAGTATCCTTATCATTGTATATCTGATCTACCATAACATTTTTGTGACTATGATCTGAAATGATCAAATCTTTGTCCCCTTCGAATACAACAATTGGCTGACCAAAAGTTGATGCCGCCAATGCTATCGAATCAACTGTATTCATAGCTTATATGCCAGTAATATCTTCTAGTTGCGCTAGGTCGCCTTGCATAACACTTTTGCCCGATACACTGTATTCACTCTCATTATCTGTTGTATTTATACACAACGGATACATCTCGAACACTATATTATCTTTCTTCAATTCAACATACACCCTCACACCCACGTCGTTGTGTATTTTCATAGGCATATAATTACATTCAATGTGTATTTGATTTTAGTGGTTTTAATACTCGTATTTATTCGCACCTGATTCGCTATTGCATCAACTAACTTTGTATACGAAGAATAATTTTTCAACATGATTGCATCTATGGTGTAATTCACAAATCAGTTCTACTCATTTCAATTCTCAAAGTGTCGAATTAGCGTATGATGGAATAATTATAATTAATAGAATATTTATTGTAATTATTTAATAATTATTATAATTGATATTAGAATCATGTGTATATGGTAGGTAGATTAGATAGCATAATGTTAGCCTAATCATATCATAATTTTAGCCTAATCCTAGCCTAAGATGAGGTTGTATTTGTGGTATAATACCACATTTTTGAAAGATGACAATTGAGGAAAATATTCTTACATGGTATCAAGAGATTAGGGAAAAAGATCCTACCCTAAAAGTTATACACTCCACCGTTGGTCCCCTTCCCCTCCTCCCACCAACTGGCCGACCAACCAAAGTATTTTTTTCCATTTTTCTTTTCTTTTTCCGGTCAACAATGTCTGACTCTACATCCACATTTCATCCCGCTCTTGCCGTTTCCAACATCAAAACTCATATTTCCATCACTCTTAAGATGGAAAATGTTCATTACGCAACTTGGGCAGAGCTCTTTAAAATTTGTTGCCGCTCCTATCGGGTTATTTATCATATAATACCACCAGAAAAAGGCAAGGAAAAGGTGTTAAAAACTGATGATGAAAAAGAACTATGGTTCACACTTGATGCAACAGTTCTTTCATGGATTTATGGAACCATTTCTAGTGATTTGTTGCACACAATAATGGGACCCAATTCCACAAAGATGGAGGCTTGGAATCGCTTACGGGATATCTTCCAAGATAACAAGAATTCTCGAGCCGTCACTTTGGAGAAAGAATTCTCCACCACTGACATGGCGGACTTTCCGAATGCATCCACTTATTGTTAACGTCTCAAAGTTTTATCGGATCAACTCAAGAACGTTGGTTCGCCGGTTACAAACAATCGGTTAGTTTTACAATTGGTTACCGGCCTTACCGACGCGTATAGTGGCGTGGGAACGCTCATCCGACAAAGCAATCCTCTATATTTTTTTTACCAAGCCCGCTCTATGCTTATTTTGAAGAGGCAGATTTCGCCAAAAAGGCCACAACCGTCTCAAATTCCGCCATGGTTGCCGCCTCAACGAATGAAGCTACTACACAGTTTGAACCTATACCACAAAATCGGAGACAAAAATGACAAAATAGTGGTAAAAATCTGGGTGGTAATCGCGGTAATGGCAAAGGTGGAGGCCATCAAAATTCTGGCAGCGGTGGAAACGGCGGCAGGGGCGGCGAAAATGGCAGCCAGCAGACAAATTTCGGCCAGCAGTGGCAACCCCGAGCCTAGTGGGGCGACGGACCACCACAGTGGGCATGGCAGTGGCCTTGGGTTGTGCGACCCTGCCCATTTCCATCGGGAAATTGGGTTAGGCCCAGTCCAAGGCAAACTGGCCAGCAACCTATTTTTATGCCCAGGAACAGTGGCAATTCAACGTCATTTGGGCCACTGCCGAACCAGTGGCAGGAGGCCCATTCGGCAGTGGCTAGCCCAACCGATATTGAGTCTGCCATGCACACTCTTGGACTTAATTCGCTCGATGCAAATTGGTACATGGACACCAGAGCAACGTCTCATATGACGTCCTCCCAAGATATTCTCTCGTCCTATTTTAATTTGAGCAAAAATAATGGTATAATTGTCGGAAATGGTCATTCTATTCCAATTCGTGGTTATGGTTTTACCAAATTGTCTCCACAATTAACTTTAAAGAAAGTCCTTCATGCTCCACAATTAATTAAAAACTTGATCTCGGTTAGAAAGTTAACCTTTCGCCTACCTCCTCTCAAAACGGGAAGGCGGAAAGAAAAATCTGAACCATCAATAACATTATTAGAACATCCCTTGCTCATGTCGCACTACCACTATTTTTTGGCATCATGCACTACAAATGGCAACATATATATTAAAGATACTTCCCCACAAAAACTCATCCTATCAAGCTCCTCTCAAAATCCTATACCTATAGGATCCATCTTATTCCCATCTACGAGTATTTGGGTGCTTATACTATCCTCTTTTTTCCATCCACCACAATCACCAAACTTCAACCCCGGTCTACTCCTTGCATTTTTTTGGGATATCCTTTTAATCATCGAGGTTACAAATGTTATGACCTATCCTCCAATAAATTAATTGTAAGTCATCACGTAATTTTTGATGAAACAAATTTCTCATTTACCAAAATGCATGAGTCTGGACCTCCTACCTATGATTTTCTAGATGATGGCATATCCCCGTATTTGTCCTAACATTTTTTGTATCAACCCAAATCCACTATTTCGGCCAGCCCAGATTTTTTAGGTGAATTAGGCCCATAAATAGTGGCCCAGCCACAACACACCACTGCCCAGCGGTCTGGGCCTCCTTCCTTGAGCCCAATTTTGGTCGAAGGTATTGGACCAATGCCGCACAGCCCACTGCCTGGCAGTGGCTTGGATCACGACCCAACACCTGGCAGTATGGGTCACGACCCAGTTCACTGCCAACTGCCAGGCAGTTTCGTCCCTCCAGTTGGCCCAATTCCAATTTTGGCCCAGTGACCAGTCACCCATAGTCAACACGGCATTGTCAAACCCAACACCAAATATAGCCTCTACACCCAGATTTCAAAATCACCACTGTCGTGTAATTATGTGTCTGCTCTTAATGACCCAATTGGAAAATGGCTATGGGTGATGAATTTAATGCTCTTATTAAAAATAGGACGTGGGAGTTCGTCCCCGTCCCCTCATGCTAATGTAATTCGGTCTATATGAATTTTCAGTCACAAAGACAAATTCGATGGTACTTTTTAGCGGCATAAAGGCCATCTTGTAGGTGATGGGAAGACACAACATGTTGGTGTGGATTGCGGTGAGACGTTCAATCCGGTGGTTAAACTGGAAACTATAAAACGATCCTTAGTTTGGCTCTTTCGAAGGCATGACCACTTCATCAGCTAGATGTCAAAAATTCCTTCCTCCATAGAGAATTAAATGAAACAGTATACATGTACCAGTCTTTGTGATACAGGGACTACACTTATCCAAATCATGTGTGCTTGCTAAAGAAATCATTATATGGGCTGAAACAGACCCCCATGGTACAAGAGGTTTGCAGATTTTGTTTCACATATTGGGTTTTCTAACAGTCATTCTGATCATTCGCTGTTCATCTACCGTCAAGGTAATAATATTGTTTACCTTATGTTATATGTTGATGATATTATATTGACTGCCTCATTTGATGCTCTTCGCAAGTCCATTATGTCACTGCTTGGCTCTGAATTTGCTATGAAAGATCTAGGGCCACTAAACTACTTTTTAAGGATAGCTGTGACACATCATGCATGTGGTTTATTTTTATCCCAAAAGAAATATGCATCATAGATTGTTGAACGTGTTGTCATGTCATCTTGTAAGCCGTCAGCAACTCCGGTTGATACTAAACCCAAGTTGAGCGCCTCCCTCCGGCAAGCCATTTGCCGACCCGATACTTTACCGCAGCCTGACAGGGGCCCTGCAATATCTTACATTCACAAGGCTAGACATTTCTTATACAGTACAACAAGTGTGCCTATTCATGCATAATGCTCTCAAACGCATTGTGCGTTATATTCAGGGTACTCTAGAGTATGGCTTGCATTTATATCCATCGTCGACATCCACCCTTGTCTCCTACACAGATGCCAATTGGGGAGGATGTCCGAACACCAGATGATCCACGTCTGGTTATGGTATATTCTTTAGTGATAACATGGTATCTTGGTCCTCCAAACGACAAACAATGTTGTCCAGATCCAATGCTGAAGCAGAATACCGAGGTGTTGCCAATGTAGTGTCTGAATCTTATTGGCTTCGGAACCTTCTTCTAGAACTCCACTGTCCGGTTCCGAAGGAAACTTTGGTGTACTGTGATAATGTTAGTTCTATTTACCTCTCAGGGAATTCGGTCAACCATCAACGCACTTAACATATTGAGCTAGATATTCACTTTGTTCGTGAAAAAATCGCTTGCGGACAAGTGCGCGTCTTACATGTCCCGTTACGCTATCAGATTGCAGATATTTTTACTAAAGGTGTTCCGCTGGTATTATTTGAAGATTTTCGGGACAGTCTCAACATACGCCGACCTCCCGCTTCGATTGCGGGGGGAGTGATGGAATAATTATAATTAATAGAATAGTTATTGTAATTATTTAGTAATTATTGTAATTGATATTAAAATCATATGTATATGGTAGGTAGATTAGATAGCATAATCTTGGCCTAATCATATCATAATCTTAGCCTAATCCTAATCTAAGATGAGGTTTTATTTGTGGTATAATAACCACACTTTTGGAAGATGACAATTGATGAAAATATTCTTACAACGTCGTTATATTTGACATTTTTAGTATTCGATTTCAAAATTGAAAAGGATTAACAACAAAATCGCCATATCACTGGTCGTATCAACTATTTGCTGGATCAAACATTTTCTTAGTGTATAAACTAGAGATGAAGATCAATTGAACAAACTTTTACCTTCAAAAAGTCGTTGCTGTATATACTGCCGATGAGAACAATCCAATAAATTATGTATAATGCAACTAGAAGGAACTCTGTAACTTTTCATACGAACAATGTCGAATTTGGAATACACAAACGCAATTGCTTCGTCTGCGTATTTGAAATAGTTTTATCCATTGATTTGGAATAATTGAATTCAATTGATTGGAAGTGCTATGTGTTTACTTTTTTGTTGATGAAAATTTGAATTGAAAAGATGCATGTATGAAAGAATAAAGAGTAATGTTCAATTTTGGAATCTATATCTTTAAGCGTCATTGAGGAAGATTTTATTTTATTTGCCATGTTTAAACTGATATCAGTCTACGATTTTAGAAAATCTTCCCTCGCTGTATTCATAAATACAATGGAGAAATCCTAATGAATACAACGAAATACACCCGCAAACCAATAAACTATAGCTATAAAATATAATTATAAAAAGTATAGCTATGTCTAAAAAGACCCCAAACTATTCCTTTATTGAGCTCGCCTAATAGGATTAAAATTCATCACCTTAAGAACTTATACTTTTTCCTTTAGTTTATATTTTATAACTCAAACATGTGCTTAATGATATTTATGTAATTTTTGAAAATTGTGTACTCAACTGAAAGGGAATATGTATGTATTTGTGAGAATTTTCCTTAAAAGAATCTTTCTTTTGTTCGTATACATGAAAAATTTATCTCTTCTATTTTTACTAAAGTTATCCCAATTTTCCTTTAAGGCAATTTAATTAAGGATATGACCTATCAAACACTTGAAGCTTATAAAAACGGTGTCTATTAAACACTTTATTATGCTTTTAATACACCTACAGGTCTTCTTCTCCCCCTGCAAGCTCTACCGCCTTTGCTGGCTCACCTGGTGGGACAAAAACTTTAATACTTGATTTCAACAGGACATGAAAAATACTAATCGCAATTATGAAGCAACGCCCAAATATAATTTACCATTAAAGGAAGCTATAATGCAAGCATTTTTAGAGAAAAATTGGTTCAAATTATAAGCATGATAAAAGCCATGTTAACTTGATTGATCAACCAAAAAACCCTCAACTGATTCAAAAAAACAAATAAATAAAAGGTCTTGAGAAATAGAGAGAAAGAGCAAAAAATGTAAGGGTAATAAAAGGAAAAAATAAAAGCTGTTTGAAAGCATCTGACGCGCTGAAAAAGGTTGAGAATCACGCACTGTGCCATGTCAGCACTTCATGCTTAATAGGCAGTAGGCACTGGTTTCACAATTTCCAAGTGTTTGATAGGTCACATCCTTAGTTGAAGTGCCTAAGAAAAAAATTGGGACAACTTTAAAGGACTACACATGTTTTCAGCCTTTATAAAAAGATAATTTTTAAATTTACTAAGATATGTTTGCCATCTAATCCTAATTTCATGTCATTAATGAGGTTTTACATCTTTTGTTTTTACAAAAATCTACTTTTGGTGTTTTTTTTTTTAAAAGTGGTAATGTTTTACTTTTTAGTTATTTTAATAGTTAAGTATTACAGTAAAGATTATTTGGAAGTAGGCGTAGGCTCAATGACTCGAAAGTTAATAGCGCTCGCAATGGCCACCCTGATAGTTGAACCCTTCGAAGGAAAATTTCGTTTTGAGAGTAATATAGGAAAGCTCGACTAAATTTAATAAGCTATTTTCGTTTGGTCAAGTTTCCTAAAAAAAAAAGAACAGTCCGGTGCACTAAGCTCTCGCTATGCGCGGATTCCGGTCAAGTTTCCTAGTGTTTCATAAACAAACACTTGGAATACTTTCACTGTGTTATTTAATAGTACAACAACAAAAGTAACAAGTTGTGTGTAATGCAGAGACTTGTACATTCTCCAGACTACTGATACACAATCCTGGGTTAGACTAACGCAATACCATTTTCAGTTAGCATTTCTACGTTTGACGGTCCATCCATCTCAGGCTACAATCTGATATCATATAACAAGACTTCCTACCAGAACCGAGATTAAGGGAACAGTTAAGTTGTCATCGAGTTCACTGCTTAGAGGATGGGATTCAACCAGTGCTGCAGCAAGCGACACAAACAAGAACCCTAAGATCGTCTTGGAGCTCACCTCTATATACCCAAACAAGGAGAAATAGTGCAAGTATCTGTAGCAAAACATTTAGACCAGTAAGCAATTCGCAGTGTTTAAGAAACATGATAACAATGAAAGCTTCAATTACCCAATGGATGCTAAGAAACCAGCAGTTGCCATTGCAACACTGCCAGCAAATGATTTGTTTTGATTGTATGGGAGTTTCTGTTTCCCAAACCTCCTGCCAACAATGTCAGCTATACCTGGAGCAGGAAAACACTATCTTTTTACTATTTGTTAGGACACTGTCAGACAATCAGGGAGAGAGAGAGAGAGAGATTATATTTCCTCAGCATAGCTTACCATCACCAGCACAAAGGTTGCAAATTAGTCCAATTGAAATAGGAGAATATCTCCAATATACAGCACAAGCACAAGTGATTGCAAGGGCATAGTACAACGGTCCCTTGAGAAGCTCCCTAATGTAAGAGGCATGCCAAACACACTATAAGTTACCAATTAAATTGCTTAGTAAAGAGCAAGAGGTAATAGAAGGACAAAAAGAAGTAACCCGTAGCTTAATAAGGACTAGAAACAAGGAACGGGGTTGGCCCGGCAATTATGCATAGCCTCTGGTACCATTTTTAGCACTACTGCATGTTTTCAGAAACTTTTCTTCCGCATCGTTTAGTTATGATATAGGAGAAATAGTAGGACTTGTAAGTATAAATATTGTTAACATGTTCAAGTTTTCACAGATGTTGGCAGCATCATATTACCCACAGATTGCAACTTAATAAAAGGGAAAATGCCTAAAATACATCCCAACATTTGCCCGGATTTGTTGTAACACACCTGACCTTTACGGGGGTCCTATTACCCCTGGATATATTTTAAATAAATTTCTTTGCAATTTATCGAGTGATCTGGATAACAATTCAAACATGTGCTCAAAAAAGACCTTAAAACAAAAGAGTCCGGTCATTTCACTCTTCGAACAAAACAAAAAATTAAAATTACTTCCTACACTCTTAATTTTTTTCATGGAGAAAGCAGTTGATTCTCATGGAATTTGATATTATGAATCACTATATTCTTTCATAATCGAGTCTTGACTTGTGTCTCATTGGATTTTGATTCGATTTTTCCAGATAAATGTCAAAGAAATGCTTTAAAAATATATTCAGCGGGTAATAGGACCACCGTAAAGATTAGGTGTGTTACAACAAATCCATGCAAAGATTAGGGTGTATTTTAGGCATTTTCCCTTAATAAAATTAACGAATATCCTGTTGCCATTAGAGGAATGAAGAGATGGATGCACATATATAAAAATGGATTGCAACTGAACCAGTTTTTGGTTGTGACATCTCGTTATTGTTAGTAATATCTAAGTTCTGTAACAAGAGATGGTTGAATGAAATTGTTCAGGTAAAAGCTGAAAATATTCTTCAAATTACTAAACCTGTGGTCTCCAAATCTGCTCATAGACTTGACAGTTGCATCATCTTTCCATATTCCTAGTCCCAAAAGAAGCATTTTTATTATATTGAGACCTGGAATAAGAGCTGCTAGAATTGCTCCCTGGTGACCAGAGCTGGAAAACAAACACTACCTCAATCTCCACGAAAATTAGGAATTAAAAGGCTTCATGACTAGGTTGAAAAACATTACCTGAACATTGGCCAGCAGAGCATGAAGACAAGCCCAATGCTAATATGAACAAGTTTTCTGTTCGTTTTCTGTGCAATATAATATTGTAGAATTCAGAAAATACAGTAAAAAGGCCATATTAGAACATCATTAAGAAGAACAGGTAAGGATACCACTTCCAGAAGATGAGGGAATCCAATTATATACTTAAGGTGGGGCTATTTCGTCTAACGTGGTCATGAAAAGTAAAAGGATAAATTAATACCAAATCCTGGCACTCTAATAAAATTAGAATCTTGAAATGAAAAAGTAGCACACATGAAAGAAGGGAAATTACATTCAACGCTCTATAAGTGATAATAAAAGTACAGAATTCATAGAGAGTTGAATCCTCGACCTAATCCTCAGAAAGAATCAATTGAACCTGAGTGACAAGACTCCTTCAACGCTCTATAAGTGATAATAAAATATTTCAATTCGTAAAGAAAGTTATTTCAGCATATATAAAGGAATTTGGAATCATCATTTTGAAAACACAACTCTTCTTTTGAGATTTGTTAATTTTGGACATGTTGGCTTGCTATTGTTGCTGTTCTCAACTTCTCATCTCTCTTACTATTTGTCCCAGTTCATTCATTCTTTTAAATGTCGACTCCGTTTACTAAAAGTTTTGCGTATCCACTGACTGTATAGGTTAAAACCGGACAATATATTAAAGAATCATTGACGAAGACAACACAGAAATTGTATCACTGCAAAACCACTATAGTTTGTGGGCTAAGGTCATACATTTAGTAATAATCACTATCTTGTTTCAGTATATAATCACTACAGAGATTACGGCTACATACCAAAAGCCGTAATTTATCTTGTTTCAGTACATAAATTCTAGTTTTCAGTCTAATTTCTGAATTATGTAGGAAAAATTAGATGAAATTGGCCACCACCCGATCATCATGCAATCTATATGGCAGTAAATGCACTCAAAATTAGCAGTAGTAGACAATATAAACCCTGCGTACCTTTGTTTTGTTATCTGGTTCTCAATATACACCACAGATGAACATACATCAGATTCAGAATAGTTAGTTGCACAAAACGGTGTGGATGAGTGGTCAATGACTGGGGTACAAAACCCAATGATTGACTGAACCTTGGTGGGCAGAGTTATCCGATAGTGGGCCGAGATGTGCCCAAGTTGTCCCAAACACCACCATCATCAAAAAAACAAACAAAGAAACTAATCTATTTCATTGTTAAACTTAGCACAAGGGAAATTAGCATTCATATTTAGGATCTATCAGAACCTTAACAGTGAAAAGCAGACAGTTGGTAGCACTAGTATATTAAATTAGTACAGACTTACAATTGAAATTCGAATATATCTTAGAGCTTTGAAAACTAGTTGAATCCACACAAAATATACAACTAAACAGTAAGAGAGAGAATTTTAGGGGGAAACAGAATTAGTGTTTGCTCCCATAACTTTAAAAGTAATAAAAAGGACTAAGTTCTAGCTATATGTGTGGAGTACGGGGAAGGACCGAAGAAGATCTTTGACCTGAGCTGGGGAGGGATTGGGGTCGCTTTTCTTTAGGATTTTAATCCGTAACAAGGCTTGAAGACCCGCTTTTCTACCAGGTCTACTTTCATACCAGGCCAAGCCGATATGCTTTAACGCAAAGCTTTTCTTTTTGGATACTTCAGGAAAATAGTTGGATCGGGTATCACTACCAGTAGGGGGCCGCTTCCATATAAAAAAGATAAAAAGCAAAGGGCCCACCTGATCGAAAACCCCTCTCTTGGCTGTTTCTTCCCACAATCGAAGCACGGAAAGGGCAATACCACCGGACAATGCAGTGGCGATTAAATCCCCAATCACTCGATTTCCTGAAAACATTACAGCTTTAATCCTCGTGTGTAATCTTCTGGTTTTAAGCTTCTTGAATCCAAAATATTTGTTGACCCCTTTCTTCTTGCTCAACAAGAGACAAGAGGGAAGACTTGGATCTGAGTTTGACTTTAACAAAGGGAAGACACAAGCAAAGAGAGCCATAATTGTAACCACATACTTATCTTGTTAAGTGTACTATTTCAGTAGAGGTTTCAATGCGACTACTCCAGTCCTCGCATCACCTACTTAACTCTTTATGTGATACCTTACTTTGAATTTGGACGGGATTTGGGGAAACGGGGTGGGGGTCAGTATTGGGACTTGGCGGGCCATGCGGGTCGGGATAGGGGGACGGGAAGAGGTCCCGTCCTACATCCCTCCGGAAGAGGGGATGGGATGGGTCGGGACGTGTTTTGGGGGACAGGTAGGGGTTTAATTTTAGCCTAGTGTAACTCCTCCACAGAAGACTTGCTAGAATAGCTACCACCCTTTCTCTTGACTTTCCTTAGTCAATCCGGCCGGGGAGGGTTTCTCAAGTTCCCGATCAAATATGGGCTTCGGTGCCATCGTGAAAGGCCCTACCCTATACAGAGGATATCGATTGTCTTTGAGCTTTCCTTCTTTCTACGGGTCAGCTAACCTTATTGGTATTGCAGGAAATCGTTCGATAACACTTCTTCCTATTTCTTTCTCAATGATATCCGACGATCAAGACAATTCCCGTGAAACTCTAGCCGTTTGCTTGTTGCCAAACCCTTCGCCTTAAAAAGTAAAAAAGATATATCGAAGTAGTTTTGATGATTTAATAATCTTATTACTTCAATCCGAAGTTCTTAGTTACTTCAACTGGATGAGTCCTAGCGAGGGAATAATTAAGTCATAATTCATTGGTTGATTGTATCATTAACCATTTCTTTTTTTTTTTGGTACGAGGAACTTATCATGAATACACTGATTTCTGCTGCTTCCGTTATTGCTAATTTAACAATATATATATATATTTAAACACTTAAATAATTGAACAAGGTAGTGAATAAAAGTATTTTAATGTTGTTTTTGTGCATCTTATATTATTTAATAGAAATATGATTTTTTTTTGTAATACAATTTCAAAATTGCAATTTTGTTTCGTAATTCAAAAATTGCAAATCACATAGTAAAATTGTCATTAAAAAAATTACATATTCAATCATACTTTTTCTAATTTCCTCACAATCCATTGAAGATCTTCTGTTGGAATTGAAAGTTGCTGATCAAATTGTTCGACATCGCTTCCTGCTCCCTTGGATAAGATTTCATTGTAGTTGTAGTCGTCTTCTTCGTTGATCTCTGGTTGACCGCATATTCTACGCTCCATTCTAATCCAATATCTGAATAAAACTGCAATCTCCAAACTGTCTCCCTCCAATGAGTGTCTATGCTCTCCTATTTGAAACCTTATAGCAGAAAAAACACTTTCATAAGTTGTTGATGATACTTGAATATTCAACACATCTCGGGCCATCTTTGATAGTGTCGGAAATGTCTTCTCATTCTCCCTCCAGTATTTCAATAAATATTCGCATCCATTTTCATTGACAATTGATTCGTACGGTACAACACCCTGCAAAACATAAACATCAAACTCGCTAATTTGTAAAGAACTTAAGCCACTATACATTCTATTTCTAAGGCCTTGAATACTAGAAGCATAAACAACATGTCTTTTATTAGGTTGCAGTGAAGTAGAAAATGATGGTACAGACGCCGGTTGATTATTTGCACTTTGCTCTTATATATATATATATATATTTGCATTCAGTGTGTATGCTAGACATAACTTCTTCTTTAGTTGGTTCGTAAGTTGGTTATTCAATTGGGTCTGTTGAAAGTATTTCTAAGCTTTCATAAATCGTTTCAACAAGTTCTTTACAACCGTCTACTTTAATAGTAGGATTTAATACAACACCAATAAAATAAATAGTGAGAATAGGAAAATGTATTTTTAAATTTTTTAAAATATTTTTTAATAGCTGGCGCGTAAATTGGTTTTTGCATATATCCATTAAGTAACAAAAATATTAGAGCTATATAAAATAACATAGATGAAATAGTAAGATAATAAATACCAGAAAATTCCTTAGTAGCTAGAAAAAATTTCTCTAAAAATACAGTAGTGGTCGAGGACACTATGTGAACCTTGTCCCGACTCAGAAGACATTTGCACACCCGATTTTTCAACCAAGTATTGGTTATACCTTGCTTTGTGAGAGTTTTCTACATGTCTCATTAAACCTCCTGTCCCACCTTGACCTTTTTCAGTTTTAAATTTATAAACTTCGCGATAAATTTTACAAATAGCTAGTTGATTAGGAATATCCCTATCAAAAAAATCTCATGCAGGTGATTTTAATTTTTGTTATTTTTGTCCTCGACTCATACTAGGGTGAATAAGAGGCATTTCAGTTTCAGTTTCAGCCTGAGGTGGAGGTGCACTAGTGGGTGTGTTATCTGAATTATCTTCTAATTCATTTTCTAAATTAAAGTCTCGTTCAGATGCAGAATATACCTCATGATCTAATGATATATTAATATTAAAATTTAAAAAACCAGTTTCATATACATGAATGAAATCATCGTAATTAGGATTACTAGAAGATGCACCCTTACCCGTGTTACCCCTAGTACCTCCACCAGAAAAACGTCCAATTCATTCCATTATAATTATGCAAATAAATAATTAAAGTTAATGAAATTAAGTATTATAATTAAAATTAAGTAACAATAATGATTTAAAGAAGGAACGAAGGTACCAAACGCCGACGTAACGTCGACGTGTAATCGAGGTTGAAAATTAAAATTTTGCTCGATGATCCTCAAGCTAGTTGCCAACTTCACTCCCAAATTTTGAACTTTGATAGAAATTAGCAAATAAAATATAATATTTAGTGTGCAATGTAGACTTGTAGAGAGAGATAGAGAGATGGTATGAAGATTTGTGAGAAAAATAAAGAGGAAAATGAGGTATTTATAGTTGAGAAATAGGGTTAAAGTGTAAATATACTAACTTAGGGGTTAAAAATAAATATTAAGGGGGTAAGGGGCAAAATGGCCGTTATTAGCCGTTTCCAATGACGAAAATAAAAATTTAGCCATTGTGCAACGACTATTTCTGTAGGGGGATGGCGCGGACATGTCGGGGGGGGGGGGGGGGGGATGGGCGGGATCGGACTGGCGGGACGAGCCCTAGTCTCGTCCCTAGTTCGATCCCCTATACCGACGGTGGACATCCCGATTTTTTTTGGGGGCCGGGTCGGGGGGGGGGGGGAGGGGGTTGCGGGATGGGCCAGGGCGAGATCGGGCCGTCCTGGCCCACTGGACACCCTTACTTTGAATCACACTATATAAATAGGAAATTAATACTTTTGAATATTGTAATATTCATTATAGTATTTATGTGCTTATAATATTTTTAAAACTTGTAACTTATATATCATATCGTTTATGTAAATATAAAAAATCTATTAAGTAAAAGGGCAGCTCGGTGCACTAAGCTCCCGCTATGCTGCGGTCTAGGGAAGGGCCGGACCACAAGAGTCTATTAAGTATTAAATATAAAATAAAATTATTTCAACTTTATAAGTAGAGTTGGGCAAAGAGCCGGGCTGGTTCGGCTCGATTGCAATTAGCTCGACTCGGCTCAGCTCGTTTCGAGAAAAAGTTTGGCCCGACTCAGTTTCAATTAAATTTTGGCTCGACTCAACTCGATTCGGTGAAAGCTCGGCTCAGTCAAAGTTCAGGCTCGATTGGCTTCATTTAAGAAATAATATTCATTTAGGCTTAATTACTAAGTACACTAGAAATTTAACTTAACATGCTACGTTAATTTAACATTTATATAATTAATATTTATTCAATGTAAGTAAATTTGTAACCACAACGTAACTTAAGCCTACTATATCATATGAGTAGGGGTGTTCATGGTTCGGGTTGAGTCGATTTTTGGTTAAATTAAAAATAAAATAAAATCAATCTTTTCAATATTGAAATCAAATCAAACCAAAATAATACATATTTATCTATTTGGTTGTTGCCAATTTGGTTCGATTATTAAGAAATCTAATAGTATTTCATATCTTTTTTTCTTCCTACAATTAGAAACTTATTTTTCATTCTCTGTCAACTTATAATATTTTGCTATCCTTTTAGTGTTCCTGTGATTTTTTTTGGATTATTGAGAAAATATCTTGAGATCTATAAGTTTTAATTAAGTAAATAAAGCTTACAAAAAATATAAAATGATATTACTTTTAACGTATTCATTATTTGATAACAACTAAAATAATCATGTTCTTGACTTAATAATATAAATGTTCTTTTTTATGATAGCTTGTTTAATCTCAATCATAGATTTTCTTAATTATATATTTTATTTAATAGAAAAGAGTTGGCTCGGCTTAGCTCGGGCTCGGCTTGTGCTCGGTCAAAATATAGAAAAGCTTGATGAGTTAGGCTCGGGCTCATCTCGGTACTGTCTAAAGCTCGATTAGGCTCGAGCACAACTCGGCTCGGTCGGGCTCGGCTCGCTCGACTGGACGCCCAAATAGAATATGTTCCATAAAACTGGAACAAATGGGGTAATACTTTTCTTGACAAGCCCAGAAAGAAAGTTCGGATTAGCAACACAACATGCCTCTTTGAATTCTTTAACTTAGTTATTTACTAATTCATCTATCTGATTTACTGATATACTTTTTTAAGGAATATTATATTTTATATTTAAAAATAATTTGATTTTAAACATTTTATTTATTTTTAATGATAAGTTTATATTGTTAAAAGAATATTATATAAATATTTAAATTTATAAGCTCCAAAAATCTGCCATTCTTTTTCACATTTACTATTCAATGAAACACCACCACTTAAAATAAAATTAGTTAATTTTACCCGCGCACCTGGAGCATTGACCATCTGCAAGAGGAAATTAAATTGGAGTATACTTCATGTCCCTTATAATAGTGTTGATGGCATATGTGTTGTCCACTTCTATCTCAACACATTAATTCTGCATGTAGGGAGCAGTTAGAGTAACATTTGAAACTAAATCCAGCAATCCAAATGGAAATAACAAGCTTAGCTCGATGAGAGGTGAATTCAACATTTAGAGTTAATTAGATTACAAATAAATACATTTTTTAAATTTGCATTGTTTTTACATATATAGTTCAATCTGAAAGCGATGTTCAGTTGAACACTAAACCCACTTGTGGCTCTAGCTAAGATCTCCAGCTTCGATTTAGACGTTTATACTTGCAGTCAAATCCAGGAAAAGGTCCTTTACCTCGCTTTACTCTAAACTAATTGTGCTCACATATGAAATAGCTTTTGCAACTGTAGTTCACAATTGCATTTGTTGGATTGCATGGAAATGAAGGCAATGGATGAAAAAGTATGCTAAATTTTACTGCTAACAAACAGCAAAAGGTCTTGATTTCATTATTTTCTTTGCTATGTTCCCTCTTCTTCTTATTCCTTTCAATTTCTCTCATACTTAGATTAATTAGTTGTGATTTAAAAGAAGTGAGCATCAGTGTTGTCCAAGGCATGTTAAGCCCTAAAGCGAGGCGCAAACATGTTGAGAGTTTCACCTTGCTTAATGTGCGCTTCAGCACAATCATCAAGGCTCTAAGACATACTTTTCTTTGCTAGCCCCCCCCCCCCCCCCCCCCGTACAACACAACAACTGCTAGCCTCCCTTGTACAACAATAACACAATTATTGAAGTGTGTGACCATCTGATCTAAAAGTTTAAGCTGTTAGATAGAACACACTTTTAATATCTGATTATATTCTCAACAAAAACCAAGTGACCCAAAATTACCCGAATTGTCCCACCAAAATCTTGATGATCCATCTTTCACTTGCCAATACTAAATATGTCTTTTCATCTCATTTTTTGAACTCACTAGTGCTTGCCAGATACGAGAATTATACCATTGAGCTTCATAAGTATACGCATTTTTGACATATTTAGCTTTGACAAAGCTTCCCCTGAGAAGTGTTCGCATCTTCTAAGCACCTATAAAATAAGCATCAAGGATCACTAGTGTGCACATGAGAAAATAATCAGGTAATCGGCATAAGCAAAACGTTCAGTGACACTTAAAATATTGCAATCGATACATGTTCCAATGACAGAGAGAAGAAGATAAAGGATCTTCCTGCCTCAGACTCCTTGAGGAATGGGCAAGTCCATAAGAGCTACGAGATAAAAGCCATCCAAATTAAATAAACAAGTTCATGAGAAATTTAGAGCTACAAGGATTCGGCATTGACCTGCTCAGATTGCTTTTGGGAGTACTTCTCCATCAGCTTCGCCAGTTTGAGGTCGAATTTCTTCTGAAGTGCAATTGCCTCTTCCCGCTGTTTGTGTCTCCTATCTTATTAAGCTCTTTCAAATTCTCCATCGCTTCCACAAACTCTTCAATTTCTTTGTCATCTAGTTTGATAAATTTCGCAACTCTTCCTTTTTTTGTCCGCTAGTTTGATAAATTTTGCAACTTTTTCTGCCCCCATTCGATGATCCTCAATGCATTTGTAAAAGATTGTTTGATCATCCCTCACTGTATTTTTTCAAATTTGTCCTCCTCAGCAGTGTAAATCATTTTGAACCAATCTTCGTCAGGCTGAAAACAAAGATACACCATGAGCAGAACAAGGAAGAGATGGATTATATCAAGAGCAATTTTTCAAGGATCGAAATTGAAAAATTGCTCGTGATACTCCATCTCTTCCGTGCACGGCTAAAACCAATCTTCGCACGGCTGCTGAAAAATTGATCTTGATACTCCATATCTGAACCAATTGCTAAAAACCAATTCATGGTCTATTACATGGCTAAAGTAATTGCAGCATGCTACACTACCTAGGAGCAAAATGGTTACTTGACTTACTCCTGCGTCTTTCCCACTCGAGTCAGCTTGAGTGAGCATACAAATGAAATCACCACAACTTTTAGGGCCCAGTATATTTGGATGCCAAATATCACAACTTTGATCAGCTACTATTAGCACGTGTACATTTAATATATTTAGCCATATTTAGTCTTGTGTAATTATGGTAAATATAGGATCCATATTGTATGATGATTCTATATTGTACACCATATATATATTTGTATTAATGAGAAAGGCTCCCTAAGAGAGATTAATACAATTCTACATAGTATCAAGAGCTAAAATCTAAACCCTAATTATTTTCATCAGCCTTCTCTTCCTTTACACGAGAAATAATCAAAAAGCACATACCTTTATTGGTTTTTTCCTTTGAGTCACTGAAGTTTTTTTCTTCCATATCTCAGAGGTAGTTTTTGCTTTCTGCATTGAGTGTCCGAGAATTGTACAACCTCGCAATTACAGTCCACGAGACATACTTGTTCAATTGTCTGTTTCTTTCCTTTTATTTTTTCTCATTCCAGAAAATCCTTTCTCATATCCACTATAATGACTCCTCCACACCTCAGGCAGCCTACTATTCCGCTCCAGGCCTCTCCCAATTCAATTTGAGCCCGACTTTCGTCACATTGACTCCTCGGCAGCCCGATAATGCGTGATATATGGATACGAGCTTCACGTCTCACCTCACCAATAATTTTGATAATCTTCCTCAACTGCGAAATTTAAATACTCCACAATCTATTATGGTTGGAAGCGGTCATCACATTCCAATTCAAGGGTTTGGCCACACATTAACCCCACCACCGCATCCCCAATTTTCCCTAAATAATGTCTTATATGCTCCTAACATTATCAAAAACCTAATCTCCATTAGGAAATTTACGACCAATAATTCTGTATCAATTAACTTTGACCCGTTTGGATTTTTCGTGACGGACCTCCGTACCGGAAAACTCCTTACGAGATGAAAAAGTGAGGGTGGTCTTTATCATTTCCTATCCACGTCCTCTGCTAGTGTCAATCCTCTCACATCTCTAACTGCTCATGTCACTCCTCCCACCGCTTTAGCAATAATTTCTCCGTCAACCTGGCACAATAGACTTGGACACCCAGGAGCCCCTGTTTTTAATTTTCTTAGAAGAAATAATTTAATTCGTTGTCATAATGGAAAATTTGCTCAATAGTGTCTTTCTTGTCTCTTAGAAAAACATGTTCGCCTTCCGTTTCAGTCTTCTTCAAGTGTTACGTACTCCCTTTGACATTGTTAATGCACTTTTATGGACATCTCATTACTAGCTCACTGGGTCATAAATTTTATCTCGTCTTACTAGATGACTTTTCTCACTTTCTCTGGGTCTATCCGCTTAAATTCAAGTCTGAAGTGTTTGCCAAGTTTCTTGCATTCTGTGTCTATGTCAAAACACAATTTGAAAAAGACATAAAATCACTTCAATGTGATAACGGTCGTGAGTTCAATAATTCCGCATTTCACAATTTTTGCTCTACTAATGGCATGGTTTTTTAGTTCTCGTGTCCCCACACCTCCTCCCAAAATGGCAAGGCCGAACGAATCATTCGCACTATCAATAACATGGTTCGTACGATCCTATTTCATGTGTCCCTCCCCCTCCCTTTTGGGGCTATGCTGTGAAAATGGCCGAATATATTCTAAATATTTTTCCCACTCAGACTCTCCAAAATAGAACACCCACCGAAATTCTATTTCGTTGGATCCCAACTTATGAGCACTTACAAATTTTTGGTTGTCTGTGCTACCCGAATCTTACCTCCACGGCCCCGCATAATCTTGCATCCCGCACCACCCTATGTGTATTTTTAGGTTTTCCGCCCAATCATAGGGGATATCTGTGCTACGACTTGTCTTCCCGTAAAATATTGTCTCACGTCACGTCACATTTGACGAAGCAATCTTCCCATTCGCAAATATCCAAAAATTCCAGAATTCGGATTACACATTTTTAGACGAGTTCGACACATCATCGCTTCTCCACCTAGCTCTCAGTCGCGCTACCACTGTTCTGGGGGTGTAAGCATGGTAGGGGTGGGTTAGGTGGTGGGTGGGTAGGTGGGTGGTGGAGAGTGGGTTAGGATTGGGGTGCGTTGATGTGTTTTTTATTTGATCCGGAAAATATTTTTCCCAAATTTATATTTTATCCTATTTTGAGGAAAATGAGTTGTTATTAGGTCTAGTGAGTCACATATATGGGTACCTATATTTTACCCATATTTGACCATATGTTTATGGGCTAGAAAGATAATTGAAACTCATATTTACCCAACATAAGTATCATTTTTCACGGATTTCCCTTCAAAGGCATTGGTCTTTAAGTATTGCCCTCAAATTTAGAATCTTTAATTTTTACCCTTCGCTTAAAAATACCCCGAGGTTCCGTGTTCGATCCCTCTCTCAGTCAAAAAAATTTGCAAGGTTGAGTTTGGATTCGCAAGACAGAATTTGCTTGCAAACTCTACCTTATAAGACAAAGATTGCCTTATGCCTGACGGTAAATTATGTTGGGAGATTTGCTCTATGGTACTTTATAAAGCAGTACGGGAAGTATTTAACTATTACAAGTATTCGAAAGGATAAACAGAGATTCAATAATTCAACATGAAATCTGAAAATTACAATCGTTACACAAGAAAAACTGAAAATTCCAGTTTTGTAGAAGACGGAAAAATAGAAACTGTTTTTGCTGAGTCGAGTGTGGCACTCTGTCCTTAAGACAATATTGCCCCGTATGTATCCTTTATACGTCCTGGACAATTTGTCTCCCAAGATAAAACAGCAATGGAACCCTTGAGCAAAGGAAACTCAAGAGCTACCGTGAAGAATATTGAATAACGAAATGATGCTTGGAAGTTGTAGGAAGAAGATTTTTTCTCGGTTGTGTATTTTCGTGCATATCAAGTGTGCTCAACAATGGTGTAAGGGGGTGTTTATATAGGTGAGGAATGGACTGATTTCTTGCCTCAAAATCGCCTCCATAATAGCCAAATAATGGCCATTATGGAGGTAGTAAAGTCACCAACATAAATGGGAGAAAGACCAACGGATTTGGCCATTATAGGAGGAGTAATTCAGCCAAAATAAATGGGGAATTGAGTGCTTGGCTTTTCTGTCTTGACCGTCGAAATTTCGAACTTCGGGGACCAAATCGTACATCTTGAAACTTCAGGGACCAAACTGTACATCCGAAATAATTCGGTCCAAAGCGTATATCTGAAACTTCGGGATCAAACTGTACTTCTGGCAAAGTTTTCTGGCCCAAAAAGATAATATCAGAAGGCCCACAGCCCACAGCCCACGACCCGTGACCCGTGAACCCGTGAACCCGAGAACACGGAACACGGAACACGGAACTCAGAACTCGTAACCGGAACCGGACCGGACGGGCGGGCGGCGGCGGCGCGCGTGTGGTCTTTCCTTGAACCGAAGCACATCTAGGTCTTCCCTCCTTTAAACACATGGGATACCCCTTGGGGTCCCAAACCCCAAACCAATTTCGAGTATTATATACACAACAATTCTTTCTTCCTCTACCGATGAGGGAGAATTGATCACACACCATACTTTTCCATGCTTCAAACACCTTACTTCGTGAACCAATATCTCTTTCATTTCTCAATGAAATTTGAAGATTCTTGGCCCTACGGTTATCTACGTACTTAGTACATCATGCATGTGTGAAGAACCGGATTCTCCAACATACATAACACTAGTGTTTAAGCCGTTAAAGTTGGTCGGTCGCAACTCCCGCCAAAGGCTAATTTCCAACAATCCCCTCTTGAAAGAGATTTTGGCGCACTCACATGGTGTCTTTTCATTTCCAGCAATATTTCAGCGGACCGATGTTGCATAAGGAGAGGTAGCCTCAGCTTTGAACCTTCCATAGTTGAATACCATCAGACTTACTTACTGCGCGGTGAACGTGATGTCTTGAACCGTCAGTGTTTATTGTAAGCCAAGACAATGATACCAACACAACAAATTCCCTTACTCTCTTCTTCGTAATGTTTTGTCCGTTTTGGCCATGGACAACGTCTTGGATTCTTAAGTGCGTTCATTTTGAGGCGGCCTGTCCTCACACTTAAATAGGTGGTCTCCTACAAGGTATCCTGCTATACCCCACTTCACAAGTGTTAGGAACCATTAAAAGTTTCCCAAGAACCTAACCTCAACTGTTGAGGATCATTACAGGTTTTGAAAACTTAACCTTTACCCATACTGCAGATAGCACTTAACGTCTATCGCGGGAACGGCTTTGGATTTAATGTTTCTTTTCCGAAATCACTATCCGAAGTGCTCATACTTCCACTGAAGCGATCAACTGAACCTTTACAACTTCGTTTTCCCATTGAACCAAATTCGGGATCTCCGGTTCGTAAGGTTGGGTTACCACTGTATTGGTCCTTATATTTTGGGTTTTAAGCCCATTCCCCTAGACAGGCAAGCCATATGATCTTTGGGTAAGCCCTTTGTCAATGGGTCTGCTATATTATCCTTTGACTTAATGAAATCAATGAATATTATACCCGTGGTGATCAGTTGCCTAACGGTCTTATGCCTCCGTCGAATATGACGAGACTTGCCGTTGTACATAGCATTCCGTGCCCTTCCTAGAGCCGACCGACCGTCGCAAAGTGGATCATTACCGAAGGTACGGGTTTGTTCCAACACGGAACATCCTCTAAGAAGTCATGAAGCCACTCAGCTTCTTCTCTTGCTTTGTCTAAAGCGATAAACTCCGATTCCATCGTGGACCGGGCGATGCAAGTTTGCTTAGAGGATTTCCAAGACACGCCCCCACCACCAATTGTAAATATATACCCACTTTGGTGGACTTGGTGTTCTCTATATCGATATCCAGTTTGCATCACCTTTGTACCCCTCTAGTACAAATTTGGATATCTCGAATAGTGCAACCCGAAATTTAACGTGTATTTCGGTATTGTAATACCCGATTCAACGCCTTCCAGTGATTATCACTTGGATTACGGGTGAACCTAGCCAACTTATTGACTGCATAAGCAATATCGGGTCGGGTGCGATTTGTGATATACATCAAACTACCGATCACCTGTGCATATCGCTCCTGGTATACGGAGTGCACCAAGATTTTTATCAAGCTTTTGATTTGTATCCATTGGTGACGCTATCGGAGAAGCTGTCTAACATCTTGAACTTTCTCAAAACATCCTCGATGTAGTGAGACCGAGATAAGACCATCCGTCGATGTCTTAGAGATTTTAATCCCTAGGATGACATCGCGATACCCATATCTTTCATGTCGAAGCATTGTTTCAACATGTTCTTAGTCTCTAGGATTACCCTAGGACTGCTTCCCGTGATCAACATGTCGTCTACATACAGGCATATCATAACAAATGAGTCAGAGTTACCTTTCGTGTAAACACATTTATCACACTCATTAATGGCGAACCCCTTCGATAGTAGAGTACTATCAAATTTTTCGTGCCATTGTTTCGGGGCTTGTTTCAGCCCATACAGAGATTTGATAAGTCGACAGACTTTCTTCTCTTGCCCTTGAACCACGTACCCCTCGGGTTGGTCCATATAAATTTCTTCTTCCAAATCACCGTTTAGGAAGGCTGTCTTAACATCCATCTGGTGTATCTCAAGGTCACGCAAAGCTGCGATCGCAATAAATACCCGTATGGATGTCATCCGGGATACCGGAGAGTATGTGTCAAAGTAGTCAAAGCCTTCTGTCTGTCGATAGCCCTTGACTACCAACCTGGCCTTGTACTTGTCTATAGACCCATCTGCCTTGTAATTTCCGTTTGAGTATCCATTTACAACCCAACGGTTTATTTCCGGAGGAAGATCAACCAACTCCCAAGTATGGTTATGCAGAATGGAGCTTATTTCACTCTCAATAGCTTCTTTCCAGAGCGGTGCTTCTGGAGTTGACAACGCCTGAGCAATTGTCCTTGGTTCATCATTAACCATATAAGCTACAAAGTCAGGACCGAAGGATTTATCCTTCCGGCCCTTTTACTTCTCCTTAGATCCATCTCTCCGGAGTCTCCAAGTTCGAGAATCGGAACACTAGATTCCGGATGTTCACCACCTCAAGATTCGCTAGATCTGAACCATTTAGATCCGGGCAGTCAAGGACTCCCGGTTCTTGAGAGCTTTGTGCATAACTTCGCTTGCGAGAGGTTATGTCTTTCTCCTTTCTAGGAAAGGGTACTTTCAAAGAATAGAGCATTCCTTGATTCCATTATTGTACCCTGGTGGATATCCGGAATATCGACTTATGCACTAAGAAGCGATAAGCACTATCGTTATTTGCATATCCGATGAATATGCAATCTACGATCTTAGGCCCAATCTTGACTGCTTTGGCTTAGGTACTTCAACCTTTGCCAGACAACCCCACACCTTAAAATACTTGTAGGTGGGTTTCTTTCCTTTCCATGATTCATATGGAGTTTTGTCCTTACCCTTATGTGGGACTCGTTCGAGAATCGTATTAGCGGTAAGGACGGCTTCTCCCCACATGTTTTGGGGAAGTCCGGAATTGATAAGCAAGGCATTCATCATTTCTTTAATGTGCGGTTCTTACGTTCCGCCACACCGTTTGATTGAGGTGAGTATGGAGCCGTCGTTTGATGAATAATGCCTTCTTGGGCACAATATTCCTCAAAAGGCGCTACATATTCTCCCCCTCTATCGCTACGAATGGATTTAATCCGTAGGCTAAGTTGATTCTCAACTTCTGCTTTGTAACGTCGGAACGCTTCAAAGGCTTCATCCTTACTTTTCAACAAGTAAAGGTAACAATACCTTGTGCTATCATCTATAAATGTCACAAAGTACTTGTTCCCCCTCTAGTTTGTGCAAACTTCAAATCACATATATCGTGTGAATAAGTTCTAGAGGAGCGGTATTCCTTTCGACGGATCGAAAAGGAAGCTTGGTGAGTTTTGCCTCTACGCACACCTCACACTTATGTTGAGGGTTTATGTCGATAGAAGGCAACAACTCCATATTTACCACCTTTGAATAGACTTGTAGTTTACGTGTCCTAATCTATGATGCCATAAATTAGAAGACTCAAGCAAATAAGAAGAAGACTCAACTTTATTTCCTTGACGCAATACGGACATGGCATTCACTTTGAAGAGGCCTTCACAGACGAAGCCCCTCCACACAAATGTGCCATTTTTAGTGAGTACAAATTTATTTGATTCAAACACTAGCCTAAAACCAAAGCATTAACCAATAAAGGTCCGAAACTAGATTTCTTCTAATATCCGGGACGTGCATCACTTCCTTCGAGTGAGTTCCTTGCCGGAAGTCATCTTCGGGACCACCTTTCCAACCCCTAGCACGTCCGAGGAAGCGTTGTTGCCCATGAACAGCTTCTTGTCGGAGACCGGAGTGTACGTGGAGATGGCATCTTTGTTGGAACAGATGTGTCTTGTTGCACCTGTGTCCACCCACCACTGCATCGGATTCTCCACTAAGTTGGCTTCTAGCACCACTGCAGAGAATTCCTCGATCATGTCATCCAGGAGCGTGTCCTTGACGACATTTGCTTGAGCCTTGCCTTTTGACTTGGCTTTCTGTTGTTGCTCAGTCTTGAGCTTGCGGCATTCCTTGATCCTATGACTAGGTTTCCCACAGTGATGACAATTACCTCTGAACATCTCTGCTGCAGGGGCTTTGCCGTCTTTCTGAAACTTCCGCTTCTTGCTTGAGTTCCCTTTGGCCTCAGCCAGATTCGCCTTTGCCTCAGCATGTTGTCTACCCTTTGGCAAGGTCTTCTTATTATCTTCCTGGATTTGCAGTTTGATAACAAGCTCTTCAAAGGTCATCTCCTTTGTCTTGAGTTTCAAGTAACTCATAAACTCATTCCATGAAGGAGGTAACTTTTCAATCGGCGATGCAACCAAAAATCGCTCATTTGGTTTCGGTCCTTCCAAATCCAGGTGATGTAAAATCATTTGGAATTCCGGACTTGGGACATCACTTTGTCTTACTTGTCCACCATTTGGAATTTTAGAAATTTCCCAACGATGAACTTCTTAGTACCCGCATCTTGTGCGTTGTACTTCTTTTGCGCTTTTCCCACGCTCTTTGGCGGTGCCAACGGTGCAATAGACCGTGAGAGAGGGTCGCTAAGCGATTCAAGTATATAGTTCTTGCACATGAAATCGCTATGATTCCATGCGTCACGAACCATCTTCATGCCATTAATGACATGGATACCAAGGCCCCCTTCACCCGTTTCATTGGGCGAAGAGTCCATTTCATCTCCGGCTTGTGGAGGATCTTCCGTAAGGAACCGGGCCATGCCCATAATGTTAAGTAAAACAAAGCATCTTTTGTTGCCATCTTTTGAATTCGATCCCATGAATTTTTCGGGGCGATCATGGTGGTGTGATGAAGAGGGTGGAGCTCCAACGATCGGGAAGGCGGCGGTGTTACGCCTTGAAGAGCAGAGAGAAGAAGAAGCGGTGAAGCGGCGGAGTTACCGCCTTGGGCGTAGCGGCGATGGCGGGGAAGGCAAAGCAACATTGCCTCGAGAGGCAGCAGCAGTAGTAGCAACATCGGTCATATTTCCAGCCATGTTATTGCAGTTACCGTATACAAAATATTATCTTAAGTTGTTGGTGTTTACAAGGATTGCAGGAACGGAAATTACAAATAACTGCGTATGTAAGAATTGAAATTACAATTCAACTATAAAACTGAAAATTACAATATAACAACAAAACTGAAATTACTATTTTGTTGAACAAGAAAACTGGGAAAGCGGTTTTTGCGGAGTAGAGTGTGGCACTCGTCCTTAAGACAATATTGCCCCGTATGTATCCTTTATACGTCCTGGACAATTCGTCTCCCAAGATAAAACAGCAATGGAAATATTGAGCAAAGGAAACTCAAAAGCTACCGTGAAGAATATTGAATAACGAAATGATGCTTGGAAGATTTAGGAAGAAACTGTTTTGCTTTCTGCTTTGTGTAATTTCGTGTATATGAAGTGTGCCTCAACAATGGTGTAAGGGGTGTTTATATAGGAGGAAGAGGATTGTTTGATTGCCTCCATAACACCATTATTGGCCAAATAATGACCATTATGGAGGTAGTAAAGCCACCACATAAATGGAGAAAATTGCCAACGGATTGGCCATTATAGGAGGTGTAATTCAGCCATAATAAATGGCCGAATTGAGTCTTCGGACGTTTCGTTCGGACCATCGAAATTACGCCTTTCGAAAAATTTCGGGGACCAAAGCGTACATCTTGAAACTTCGGGGACCGACTGTACATCCGAAAGAATTACGGTCCAAAGCGCATATCCGAAACTTCGGGATCAAAGCGTACTTACGGCAAAGTTTTTACGGCCCAAAATGATAATATCAGAAGGCCCACAGCCCACAGCCCACAGCCCACAGCCCACGACCCACGACCCACGACCCGCGACCCGTGACCCGTGAACCCGAGAACCCGAGAACACGGAACCCGGAACTCAGAACCGGAACCGGACCGGACGGGACAGGCGGGCGGCGGCGGCGCGCGTGTGGTCTTTCCTCGAACCGAAGCACATATAGGTCCTCCCTCCTTTAAACACATGGGATACCCCTTGGGGTCCTAAACCACAAACAAATTTCGAGTATTATATACACAACAATTCTTTCTTCCTCTATCGATGAGGGAGAATTGATCACACACCACACTTTTCCATGCTTCAAACACCTTACTTCGTGAACCAATATCTCTTTCATTTCTCAATGAAATTTGACGATTCTTGGCCCTACGGTTATCTACGTACTTAGTAGATCATGCATGTGTGAAGAACCGGATTCTCCAACATACGTTACACTAGTGTTTAAGCCGCCAAAGATGAGGTGATACATGTCCCAAACTTGGTTAAAGGGACGCTGTTGGTCAAACCTGGTTTGAGACTAGTCCAACAGGTCTGTGATAACTAAGAATGGTACGTAGATGTCTGTAGCCAAATGAATGATATATTTGTAATCCGTGCGTCTATGCCATCATAGATTAAGACACGTTAAATAGCAAGTCATTCAAAAGCTAACGATGTTGAGATTGTTGCCTTCTTCGACATAAATCCTCAAATAAATGCGAGGTAGATGAAGAGGCAAAATCACCTTTTCAAATTCCGTCAAGGGAATAGCGAAAGAAGCACTGCTCCTCTAGAACTTAGTCACACCTACTTGGGTGATTTAAAGTTTATACAAAATAGAGGGGGGAGACAAGTACGTTATGACCTTTATTGATAATGGTACAACGTATTGTATCCTTTGTTTATTTAAAAGCAAAGATGAAGTTGTTGAAGCGGATAAGCGCTACAAAACAGAAGTTGAAAATCAACTAAGCCTACGGATTGAGAAATTCGTAGTGATAGAGGGGGAGAAAGTGAAGCATCGTTTATTAAACGACTGCTTATTTCTCACCTCAGTCTAACGGTGTTAGCCAAGCGCTGAGCCGTACGCCCAAATTAGGTGGGGCACGTCGATCCTTACCGCTAATGCGATTCTCAATAGAACTCCGCATAAGGATAAGGGTAACCCTCCGTGTGATACATGGAAAGGATCTCACATACAAATGTTGTGATGTGGGGTGGTTTCATACATAAGACTGTAGATTGCATATTCACTGGATCTGCAAATAACAGTAGTGTTCATCGCCTCTTCGCGTCAAAGAATGCTGAATTCTTTTAAGATAGCTTTCCTTGAAAGGAAAAAGGAGTAATTGCTCAAGGTTAACAAGAACCCACGAGGGCCTGACTGTCCGGAACTAGACGTTCCGTATCTACAGGACTCGAAAGTTCTTGGCTATCCGGAACTTAATATTCCGGATCTGCAGAACTCAGGGATTCTAGATGTTGAACCAAGACGGAGCAAAGAGGGGACAAAGACTTGTTCCAGTCCTTCTAGCTTGTATGGTTGAGAACGAACCATGAACAATTAACAAATAATTGTTATCTCCAAAAATCTTTGCTTTGGAAAGAAGCTAAAGGGAGAAATAGATTCCATATATAGAACCATACTTGTGTAATGGTTAATCTTCTTCCGGAAAAGAACCTTTGGGTTGTAAAATGTGCTCCCCTCGTGAGTAGCTTAACATCCGGGGCCATTGTAGTCTTGCGTGGCATGGATGTTGAACTAGCCTTCCCAACCGGAGAGTTGGAAGAAGAGAATCGAGTTAGTTCTTCGAACTGTTGGGCTTCTTCCTAAACTTTCGGTTTGGTCCACGAAATGTTTACATTTTAGTCCCGAAAGTTTCGAGATAAAACGAAACAATGAATCGACCACGAAACATTGGCTCGAAGTTAGAAAGCCAACGAGTTGGAAAACCAACGGTCTCGAGAGTGAAAATCATATTGAAACAAAGTCTCGATATGAAAGATATGTGTATCACGAGATGACTTCATAGGAATTGGATTTCTAAGACATCTAACGGACTGGTCAATAGTTGACGAGTCTCGTTGAAGCCACCAATGGATATGAATCATAGAACCGATTGGAATCATGGTGCACCCATAGACAAGGAGCGATATGCTCGAGGTCACGTGTAGTTCAATGTATTGTACACACTACAACCGACGACGGTATCGTCCAACAAACAGATCGGTTGAGCTAAGGTTCACCGATGATCTTAATACATGATCAATAGAAGGCGTTAAGTCGATATGACGATATCGAATTATTCGCTTATCTACGGATTATAGTATTCGGATGTCCGGCGGTTACGAGAGAACACGGTGATGCAACCGGACATCGGATCGTAGAACACCAAAGCCACAAGTAAATGTGTATGGTGGTTCTTGGAAAATCCTCTAAGCAAACTTGCATCGACCGATTCATGATGGTATCGGAGTTTATCGCTTTATACAAAGCATGAAAGAAGTTGAGTAACTTCACGACTTATTAGAGGACGTCCCTTATTGGGAGAAACCCGTGCCTTCGAGCAGTTCTACTTCGTGGCTAGCCGGTCGGCTTTAGGAAGGACACGGATGACGGCGTCGGACATATATGTCGGGATCGTCGGAGACATAAGACCGTATGGCGGTTGATCATCACGGGTGTCACTTCCTTGTTTGCAAACTAAGGGACTACCCGGAGATCAAGTGTTACTGCTGTCTAGGGGAATGGGCTTAAAACCCAAAATATACGGACCAATACGGTGGAAACCCAACCTTACGAACCGGAGATCCCGGTAATTTGGTTCAATGGGAAAACTAAGTTGTAAAGGTTCGGTTGATCGCTTCGGTGGAAGCATGAGCACTTCGGATAGTGATTTCGAAAAGAAACACCAAATCCAAAGCCGTTCCGCGATAGACGTTAAGTGCTATCTCGCGTATGGGTAAAGGCTAAGTTTTCAAAACCAAGTAATGATCTTCAACATTTGAGGTTAGGTCTTTGGGAAACTTTTAATGGTTCCTAACACTTGTGAAGTGGGGTATAGCAGGATACCTTGTAGGAGACCACCTATTTAAGTGCGAGGACCATTTGCCTCAAATTGAACGCACTTAAGAATCCAAGACGTTGTCCATGGCCAAAACGGACAAAACATTACGAAGAAGAGAGTAAGGGAATTTGTTGTGTTGGTACCGTTGTCTTGGCTTACACTAAACACTGACGGTTCAAGACATCACGTTCACCGCGCAGTAAGTAAGTCCGATGGTATTCAACTATGGAAGGTTCAAAGCTGAGGCTACCTCTCCTTATGCAACATCGGTCCACTGAAATATTGCTGGAAATGAAAAGACACCATGTGAGTGCGCCAAAATCTCTTTCAAGAGGGGATTGTTGGAAATTTGCCTTTGGCGGGAGTTGCGACCGACCAACTTTAACGGCTTAAACACTAGTGTAACGTATGTTGGAGAATCCTTTTCTTCACACATGCATGATCTACTTAGTACGTAGACAACCGTAGGGCCAAGAATCGTCAAATTTCATTGAGAAATGAAAGAGATATTGGTTCACGAAGTAAGGTGTTTGAAGCATGGAAAGTGTGGTATTGTGTGTAATTCTCCCTCATCGGTAGAGGAAGAAAGAATTGTTGTGTATATAAGATTCGAACTTGGTTTGGGGTTTAGGACTCCAAGGGGTATCCCATGTGTTTAAAGGAGGGAGGACCTATATGTTCTTCGGTTCGAGGAAAGACCACACGCGCGCCGCAGCCACCCGCCCGTCCCGTCCGGTCCGGTTCCGGTTCCGGTTCCGAGTTCCGGGTTCCGGGTTCTAGGGTCACGGGTCGTGGATCGTGGATCGTGGGCTGTGGGTCTTATGATATTATCTCTTTGGGCCAGAAAACTTTGCCAGAAGTACAGTTTGATCCCAGAAGTTTCCAGATGTACAGTTCGGACCAAAATTCTTTTAGATGTACAGTTTGGTCCCTGAAGTTTCAAGATGTGCAGTTTGGTCCCTCAAGTTTCCGAATCTGGACAGTCAAAGCGGTTGCCAAGCACTCAATTCAGCCATTTATTTTGGCTGAATTACTCCTCCTATAATGGCCAAATCCGTTGGTCTTTCACCATTTATGTTGGTGGCTTTACTACCTCCATAATGGCCATTATTTGGCTATTATGGAGGTAGTTTTTCAGCCCATTCCTCACCTATATAAACACCCCCTTACACCATTGTTGAACACACTTGATATGCATGAAAATACACAACCAGAAAAAAAAATCTTCTTCCTACAACTTCCAAGCATCATTTCGTTATTCAATATTCTTCACGGTAGCTCTTGAGTTTCCTTTGCTCAAGGGTTCCATTCTTTGTTTTATCTTGGGAGACAAATTGTCCGGGACATATAAAGGATACATACGGGGCAATATTGTCTTAAGGACAGAGTGCCACACTCGACTCAGCAAAAACAGTTTCTATCTTTCCGTCTTCTACAAAACTGGAATTTTCAGTTTTTCTTGTGTAACAATTATAATTTTCAGATTTCATGTTGAATTATTGAATCTCTGTTTATCCTTTTGAATACTTGTAATAGTTATATATTTTTCGTACTGCTTTATAAAGTACCATAGAGCAAAATCTCCCAACAACTTAAGACAATTTCTTCCTCAATCCATTAACAACCGAACTCCTCGTCCTATCGGACGAACTCCCAGGACCACACCCGGGAAGACTCCGATTGGCAGCGTTGGATCTGTCCAACGCTTCCAATCTAACTTTAATAAACTTGGCCTTTTTTAAGGCCATTGAAACGTCGTCGTCCATTTTGGATCGTAGATCCTTAACAGCGTTCACGTTGTGAAGTGTTTTACTTTTTTCATTGGAAGTTTGGAGTTGGGAGAACAATTTTTCAAAGTTTTTGAGCTCGTCTTTGATGGCTTCTACATCTTCGAAGAACTTATCGAGATTGACTCCACCGGTATCTCCCATCTCGATGGTATGAAAATCTTGATGGTTTGGTGATTGATCGTTCTCTCTGTAACGAGAGAACGATCCTGAGAAAAGATCATTCATTTTTTATGATCTGCAATAAAAAAAACTCGGTATTTCAGTATTTGGTAGTAAAATTAGAACAATAATAAGCAATGAAAGACGAAGTGGAAGAGAAAAATTTGATGTTATAATGATGGAAGAAGAAAAAAACGCGGGGTTGAGAAATATTGAGGTGGTGGGAGGAATACAATGTGAAGGTTGCTAGAAGGAGAAGAGACTAGTCAATTTAGTTGTCTGATTCAACTACTATAAACAAGACTTGGCTAATTATTAGTGTTAGAAGTCCTCGTGTTGCATCCCTGTTGTTTGAAATTTGCCTTTGGCGGGAGTTGCGACCGACCAAATTTAACGGCTTAAACACTAGCGTAACGTATGTTGGAGAATCCGGTTCTTCACACATGCATGATCTACTAAATACGTAGATAACCGTAGGGCTAAGAATCGTCAAATTTCATTGAGAAATGAAAGAGATATTGGTTTACGAAGTAAGGTGTTTGAAGCATGGAAAGTGTGGTATTGTGTGTAATTCTCCCTCATCGGTAGAGGAAGAAAAATTGTTGTGTATATAAGATTCGAAATTGGTTTGGGGTTTGGGACCCCAAGGGGTATCCCATGTGTTTAAAGGAGGGAGGACCTATATGTGCTTCGGTTCGAGGAAAGACCAAACGCGCGCCGCCGCCCGCCCATCCCGTCCGGTCCGGTTCCGGTTCCGAGTTCCAGGTTCCGGGTTCTCGGGTTCTCGGGTCACGGGTCGTGGGTCGTGGGCTGTGGGTCTTCTGATATTATCTTTTTGGGCCAGAAAACTTTGCCAGAAGTACGGTTTGATCCCAAAAGTTTCGATATACGATTTGGACCGAGAATTATTTCGGATGTACGATTTGGTCCCCGAAGTTTTAAGATGTACGGTTTGGTCCCCGAAGTTCGAATTTCGACGGTCAAGACAGAAAAGCCAAGCACTCAATTCAGCCATTTATTTTGGCTGAATTACTCCTCCTATAATGGCCAAATCCGTTGGTCTTTCTCCCATTTATGTTGGTGACTTTACTACCTCCATAATGGCTATTATTTGGCAATTATGGAGGCAGTTTTGAGGCAGTAAATCAGTCCATTTCTCACCTATATAAACACCCCCTTACACCATTGTTGAGCACACTTGATATGCATGAAAATACACAACCAGAAAAAATCTTCTTCCTACAACTTCCAAGCATCATTTCGTTATTCAATATTCTTCACGGTAGCTCTTGAGTTTCCTTTGCTCAAGGGTTCCATTGCTGTTTTATCTTGGGAGACAAATTGTCCAGGACGTATAAAGGATACATACGGGGCAATATTGTCTTAAGGATAGAGTGCCACACTCGACTCAGCAAAAACAGTTTCTATCTTTCCGTCTTCTACAAAACTGGAATTTTCAGTTTTTCTTGTGTAACAATTGTAATTTTCAGATTTCATGTTGAATTATTGAATCTCTGTTTATCCTTTTGAATACTTGTAATAGTTATATACTTTCCGTACTGCTTTATAAAGTACCATAGAGCAAAATCTCCCAACACCTTAAGACAATTTTTGTATTGTATTACTATTAGTGTTCGAAAGATGTCGGTCAAAAGTTGTGTGACCAAATCTGGATATGGCAATGGTTTTTTGGTAGAAGAGAGTGATGATGATGAATGTGTTCATGGTGTCACCTCTACCAAGACTGGTTGGAACAAGCGCTCACGAGAGCCTGAGGATGTCAACTGGGACAAGAGGAGAAGACTGAAGATGTTATTCTATCTTGTAGCAGAAGGCCTATATCTGTCCCAGACAAAAGAACCGAATAATGGTGAGAAGGAAATGGACACTCAGTCTGATGAAGTGACTGAAGTGAGCCAGAATCCGAAATTGGGATAAGTAGTTTTTCTTACTTGTCAAGAATAAAGATTAAATTATGTCTGATTAAAAATGGATTAAAGTAAGGAGGAATATGAAAATAATTTATATTCCTTATGCTTTAACAAATCAGAAGTTTAATCTCATCTTCTTTTCCGTTTAAAGATTGGATTTTGTAAACGACTTAAGAAGATCCGTCCACTAACTGTGCGAAAACTCTTACCACTCTTAAGTAAGCGCAAGAATTATCTGGGCACCAATCTTAACGGAAGGAGTCTAAAAGCTAAAGGCGTTGAGCCTGTCATACTATTTGGCAGAAGATCCTTCATAGGATGATATTGGACATTCAGTCACATAAAGCCTCCGGGCGACTGGAGTGGGCCAAAATTCCTTTGATAGGATGATATTGGACACTCAGTCATACAAAGCCTCCGGGCGACTGGAGTGGGCCAAAATTTCTTTGATGTGATGATATTGGACACTCAGTCATATAAAGCCTCGAAGGATCGGAGTAGGGCCAAAAATTCATTTCATAGGAAAAATAATGGACACCTAGTAAGGTGGGCCACAGTTTCCAAGTCTTAAATGATCTGAAGGCCTAAAGAAAAGGCAGAAAAGAAATTGGACACTCGTCGCAAAGCAAGCGGAGTGGGCGAATATCGGATCACATATGATCCGGTTACGCCTAACCACGGGTAAGAGGTTGTTCATGTGAAGCAACACCACCTCTAAAGTAGAATGGGTTGGAGAGGTTGTCCTCAATAGGACTTCATGGATTGGGATCACTCAAAGATGAGGTGATACATGTCCCAAACTTGGTTAAAGGGACGACTGTTGGTCAAACCTGGTTTGAGACTAGTCCAACAGGTCTGTGATAACAAAGAAGGGTCCAGTATGTCTGTAGCCAAATGAATGATATATTTGTAATCCGTGCGTCTATGCCATCATAGATTAAGACACGTTAAATAGCAAGTCATTCAAAAGCTAACGATGTTGAGATTGTTGCCTTCTTCGACATAAATCCTCAAATAAATGCGAGGTAGATGAAGAGGCAAAATCACCTTTCCAAATTCCATCAAGGGAATAGCAAAAGAAGCACTGCTCCTCTAGAACTTAGTCACACCTACTTGGGTGATTTGAAGTTTATACAAAATAGAGGGGGGAGACAAGTACGTTATGACCTTTATTGATAATGGTACAACGTATAGTATCCTTTGTTTATTGAAAAGCAAAGATGAAGTTGTTGAAGCGGATAAGCGCTACAAAACAGAAGTTGAAAATCAACTAAGCCTACGGATTGAGAAATTCGTAGTGATAGAGGGGGTGAAAGTGAAGCATCGTTTATTAAACGACTGCTCATTTCTCACCTCAATCTAACGGTGTTAGCCAAGCGCTAAGCCGTACGCCCAAATTATGTGGGGCACGTCGATCCTTACCGCTAATGCGATTCTCAATAGAACTCCGCATAAGGATAAGGGTAACCCTCCGTGTGATACATGGAAAGGATCTCACATACAAATGTTGTGATGTGGGGTGGTTTCATACCTAAGACTGTAGATTGCATATTCACTGGATCTGCAAATAACAGTAGTGTTCATCGCCTCTTCGCGTCAAAGAATGCTGAATTCTTTTAAGATAGCTTTCCTTGAAAAAAGGAAAAAGGAGTAATTGCTCAAGGTTAACAAGAACCCACGAGGGCCTGACTGTCCGGAACTAGACGTTCCGTATCTACAGGACTCGAAAGTTGCTGGCTATCCGGAACTTAATATTCCGGATCTGAGAACTCGGGGATTCTAGATGTTGAACCAAGACGGAGCAAAAGAGGGGACAAAGACTTGTTCCAGTCCTTCTAGCTTGTACGGTTGAGAACGAACCATGAACAATTAACAAATAATTGTTATCTCCAAAAACGCTGCTTTGGAAAGAAGCTAAAGGGAGAAATAGATTCCATATATAGAACCATACTTGTGTAATGATTAATCTTCTTCCGGGAAAAGAACCTTTGGGTTGTAAAATGTGCTCCCCTGTGAGTAGCTTAACATCCAGGGCCATTGTAGTCTTGCGTGGCATGGATGTTGAACTAGCCTTCCCAACCGGAGAGTTGGAAGAAGAGAATTAGAGTTAGTTTGCTGAACTGTTGGGCTTCTTCCTGAACTTTCAGTTTGGTCCCTGAAATGTTTACATTTTAGTCCTGAAAGTTTCAGATAAAACAAAAACAATGAATCTGACCACAGAAATATTGGCTCGAAGTTAGAAAGCCAACGGTTGGAAAACCAACGGTACGAGAGTGAAAATCATATTGAAACAAAGTCTCGATATGAAAGATATGTGTATCTGAGATGACTTCTTAGGAATTTGATTTCTAAGACATCTAACGGACTGGTCAATAGTTGAGTCTCGTTGAAGCCACCAATGGATATGAATCATAGAAGCGATTGGAATCATGGTGCACCCATAGACAAGGAGCGATATGCTCGGGTTACGTGTAGTTCAATGTATTGTACACACTACAACCGACTCGGTATCGTCCAACAAACAGATCGGTTGAGCTAAGGTTCACTTTGTTGATCTTAATACATGATCAATAGAAGGCGTTAAGTCGATATGACGATATCCGAATTATTCGCTTATCTACGGATTATAGTATTCGGATGTCCAGCGGTTCGAGAGAACACGGTGATGCAAAGCGGACATCGGATCCGTAGAACACCAAAGCCACAAGTAAATGTGTATGGTGGTTCTTGGAAAATCCTCTAAGCAAACTTGCATCGACCGATTCATGATGGTATCGGAGTTTATCGCTTTATACAAAGCATGAAAGAAGTTGAGTAACTTCACGACTTATTAGAGGACGTCCCTTATTGGGAGAAACCCGTGCCTTCAGCAGTTCTACACGTGGCTAGCCGGTCGGCTTTAGGAAGGACACGGATGACGGCGTCTGGACATATCTGTCGGGATCTGTCGGAGACATAAGACCGTATGGCGGTTGATCATCACGGGTGTCACTTCCTTGTTTGCAAACTAAGGGACTACCCGAGAGATCAAGTGTTCTGCCTGTCTAGGGGAATGGGCTTAAAACCCAAAATATACGGACCAATACGGTGGAAACCCAACCTTACGAACCTGGAGATCCCGTAATTTGGTTCAATGGGAAAACTAAGTTGTAAAGGTTCGGTTGATCGCTTCGGTGGAAGCATGAGCACTTCGGATAGTGATTTCGAAAAGAAACACCAAATCCAAAGCCGTTCCCGCGATAGACGTTAAGTGCTATCTCGCAGTATGGGTAAAGGCTAAGTTTTCAAAACTCCGTAATGATCCTCAACAGTTGAGGTTAGGTCTTTGGGAAACTTTTAATGGTTCCTAACACTTGTGAAGTGGGGTATAGCGGGGATACCTTGTAGGAGACCACCTATTTAAGTGCGAGGACGGGCCGCCTCAAATTGAACGCAATTAAGAATCCAAGACGTTGTCCATGGCCAAAACGGACAAAACATTACGAAGAAGAGAGTAAGGGAATTTGTTGTGTTGGTATCGTTGTCTTGGCTTACACTAAACACCGACGGTTCAAGACATCACGTTCACCGCGCGCGGTAAGTAAGTCCGATGGTATTCAACTATGGAAGGTTCAAAGCGAGGCTACCTCTCCTTATGCAACATCGGTCCGCCTGAAATATTGCTTTGGAAATGAAAAGACACCATGTGAGTGCGCCAAAATCTCTTTCAAGAGGGGATTGTTGGAAATTTGCCTTTGGCGGGAGTTGCGACCGACCAACTTTAACGGCTTAAACACTAGTGTAACGTATGTTGGAGAATCCGATTCTTCACACATGCATGATCTACTAAGTACGTAGATAACCGTAGGGCCAAGAATCGTCAAATTTCATTGAGAAATGAAAGAGATATTGGTTCACGAAGTAAGGTGTTTGAAGCATGGAAAGTGTGGTATTGTGTGTAATTCTCCCTCATCGGTAGAGGAAGAAAGAAGTGGTGTGTATATAAGATTCGAAATTGGTTTGAGGTTTGGGACCCCAAGGGGTATCCCATGTGTTTAAAGGAGGGAGGACCTAGATGTGCTTCGGTTCGAGGAAAGATCACACGCGCGCCGCCGCCGCCCGCCCGTCCCGTCCCGTCCGGTTCCGGTTCCGAGTTCCGAGTTCCGGGTTCTCGGGTCACGGGTCGTGGGTCGTGGGCTGTGGGTCTTCTGATATTATCTTTTTGGGCCAGAAAACTTTTGAAGTACGAGTTTGATCCCGAAGTTTCAGATATACGAGTTTGGACCGTAATTATTTCGGATGTACGAGTTTGGTCCCTGAAGTTTCAAGATGTACAGTTTGGTCCCTGAAGTTCAGAATTTCGACGGTCAAGACAGAAAAGCCAAGCACTCAATTCAGCCATTTATTTTGGCTGAATTACTCCTCCTATAATGGCCAAATCCGTTGGTCTTTCTCCCATTTATGTTGGTGACTTTACTACCTCCATAATGGCTATTGTTTGGCAATTATGGAGGCAGTTTTGAGGCAGTAAATCAGTCCATTTCTCACCTATATAAACACCCCCTTACACCATTGTTGAGCACACTTGATATGCACGAAAATACACAACCAGAAAAAATCTTCTTCCTACAACCTCCAAGCATCATTTCGTTATTCAATATTCTTCACGGTAGCTCTTGAGTTTCCTTTGCTCAAGGGTTCCATTGCTGTTTTATCTTGGGAGACAAATTGTCCAGGACGTATAAAGGATACATACGGGGCAATATTGTCTTAAGGACAGAGTGCCACACTCGACTCAGCAAAAACAGTTTCTATTTTTCCGTCTTCTACAAAACTGGAATTTTCAGTTTTTCTTGTGTAACGATTGTAATTTTCAGATTTCATGTTGAATTATTGAATCTCTGTTTATCCTTTCGAATACTTGTAATAGTTAAATACTTCACGTACTGCTTTATAAAGTTCCATAGAGCAAATCTTCCAACAAATTATGCCTTAAGGTAGAGTTTACTATCTTAAGGCAAAATCTGCCTTAAAAGACATAGTTTGCAGGTAAACTCTGTCTTAAGGCATAATTTGGTTTTTAAATTTTTGATTGAGGCGGGAGTTTGAACCTGGAACCTATGGATTTTTAGGGGGAAGGAAAAAAATTAAAGATTTTCAATTTGATGGGCAAAAATTAAAGACCACCCCAAAATAAGGGCATTCTTGCGAATTTCCCCATAAATATGAGTAACTCAATTCACTAAAATGTGTGTTAAATGAGCTAATTTTCTAAATATGGGTTGAAATTTCCACCCCTACGTTGGATATTATTACTGCACTAACCGTCCTTTACTATTTTAGAGAGATATGTTGAAGTGATGTGATAATGTGATATTGAGCTTTGAAGTAATTATTTTTGATTTTGTGGTCTGTTTCAGCTATTAATTCTCCCCATGAAGCATTTTTGCAAGTCTGGTGGGGTAAATTTATGAAGCATTCAGGTCCAGGTTCCCCGACAATCCTGTATTCGGTGTTGAATCCTTTGATGAGGTGTTAACCATCGACCTTTCTATGCCATGTTCATGTTTAACTGATAAAAATGATGTGTCTAACGCTTTGCCTGAAAACATAGTGTCTAACGCTTTGCCTGCAAACTCTTTGCCTGCTTCACCAGAACTTACTGATGCAGGTTTGTTTGTAATTTAGCTTTAAATATTTTGCATTTAGGTTATATAAGTTTTTGTCTTTTTGCATTGATAATGTTGGATGTTTGAACATTAAGATAATCCATTAGAAGGATAAATGCGCATAATTGAAGTGGACTGACTCACTTTTAATGGGTAGCAAATAGTAAATCCCTTTTATTTTGGATTATATGCCTACCTTTAACATCAAAAGAATATTTCTGGGTTTCATTTTGCTTAAAGAGAATATATTTATATACTAAGATGAGGTCTGATCAGGAATACATTTTCGAATGGAAAAGAAGAATTGCATTGTTGTAACATCCACATGTTTAGTTGATATATGAAAACATTAACTAGGATTTGCTGATCTACTTGTTAACTATCAGGGCAAATTAAACTAATAATATATGCTCTGCAACTCTTGTCAGGCTCTTCAACCAACTGCTCCTGAATGCGCCATCAAACTCTCCATCCAAATAAAGATTGTTTGATTATTATCTTCCTTTAAACATGGGACAGATGAAGAAGTTGATATTTTGAGAAAGCTGATACTATATTTAGGTAAGAAAGTCGTGGGGGATCACCTATTACCTTAAAATTGATGAAGATGCATGAATAATCTATTGTTTCACGAGCATTTGACGCACTTGTAATACCGACTTTATCCATAAGTACCCCCTGAGTTTATTGTGTTGAATAACTTCTGATTCAAACATTTCAAAAGGTATTAAAGAAGTATTCAATGATAGTAATTTCTTTCTCCAAATGATTAAATGTTTGTTGTTTTTCTCTGAATCAAATAGAGATTTGGGAGAAAAAGCTCTTCTTTTGATAAGGAGGGGAAGAATCTCTTCAAGAAGTTGTTATTACTTTTGCTATTGGTATAAAAAGGACACAATACTATTGCAGTGCACAGGTCCCGCTTTTAGTCACTTAGTAATGGTACATTGGTGGATTCAGGAGTAAGAACTTGTCCAGCTGCTGGAGTAGCAAATTGGTTGTTAGTTCCGGTTGAAGATGAGTTATCATCAGTGGAATCATTTATCCCAACTTGAAAATCATTGATCCAAAGATTTTGAGGACGTGTGAGACACTCTTTGATAATATGTCTGTGTTATTTACAATAATTGCATAACTTGTTACTACAATTGCTAGCAATATGACCATATTCCTTGCAACTGTAGGATTGGGCTCTGCTCATACCTCAGCCCTTTCGTTTTCCTTGACTAGCAAATGCAACAATATGAACATTTTTCTGCTTGAAAGTATTTAGTGTGAGAAGATGTTGCTCTTCACGAAGTAATTTCCTAAAATAAACATGGACTGATCTCTCTTGCTTTGCTCATGAACTGCTATATAGATTACACATGTATTTTAACATAAACAATATCAGTAAATTCAGCACATAAGTTCTGAAATTCTGAAAAATAATCCTGAACATAGAGATCTCCTTAAGAGTAATTAGCAATTTCATGCACTAGCTGAAATCGTCTTGCGATATTGTCTTGGTTGTAAACCTTTTGTAAATAATCCCACATGGCCTTTGCAGTCTTGTACGACCTGAGATTAACAACAATAAGAGGGTCAATTGACCCTAAAATCCATGTCATCACCCGAGCATCTTTGACCTTCCATTGACCTAACTTTGTAAGATCAGTAGGAGCATGATCACTTCCATATATGACCCCATAATTCTTTTCCCGTGATAAATAGTTAAAACTGAAATTCTCAAGCAGAATATTTTTTCCAATGAAACAAAAATTGAAGGAATCAAACTGATGTGAAGTCATGTTTTTAAATAGAGAAAATAAAAAACACAATGATAAAAAAATAGCTAGAATAACCAAAATCAAGACCAACAACCCTAAATGCTTAGGACTAATTGTTGACGAACAATTGAGAACCAGGAGAACTAAACTTTTTAAAATTATTTTTTAAAAGGAACCACTGATGAAAGACATTAAGAATCAAAACAATGAAAAGAAGACAATTGGTGCGGCGGTTAGGCATTCTTAGACGAAAGAGTTATAATACCATGTCAAGAACAGAGAAAGCACAAGTGAAACTGAAGAATGACTATCTCAATTACTTGATTCATATACATCATAATACATTGATATTTATACACAAGAGAAATAAGAGATGAAAGGAAGTAAATATCCTACACTTAATGTAAATTCTACAAAATATTCTTCATAATATTCTACAACTAATGCTACACAATATTCTACACTAAATGTAGAGTATCCCTAATAATATTTCATATATCCAAAGTATCTCTTACATATTCACCATATCGAGAATATCTTAATGTGGATATTCTACAATCTGTCCATTATGCTAACACTTCACCCCCACCCCCATAACTTCCATCACCGATCACCAACCCACACCCCTTGATAGGATCCTAATTGGAAATCTAAGAAACTCAATACACAAAACAAGGATAGAATTGAAATTAAAATTGCAAGGAAAGAAAGATAAGAGTGAGACACAATAATTGAAATTAAAGGCAACCAAGGGTATATCAAACCCAAGACCTCATTCAATTAAATTCAACTAAAGCACCTGCACTATAGATGATTTCCAGAAGTGAACATATTCATGTGAGAAATCATGGAAGTGTTCTCTAACAACAAAGAAATTATACTCTAACTAAGCGTATTACTAATTAACACTAATTATATGCCTAAGTAGAATTATAATGAAGGTATTAATTGTCATCCAAAAAAACTCCCCCTATCAAATGAAACTAAGGCAATTATTTATAGTTATTCCTATTACAACAAAGTCCCAAAAGTGGCCTTTGCACAAATAACCCCACATGAGTTCGTCTTTAGCCACTTTGTGAAGTGACTCATTCTCTTGTATATTCTTCTTCTTGAAAATCCTCCTAAGCTATCATCCAAATATTATACACTTGTGAGATATTCTCTTCAAGCTCTTCCAACTCTCCTCTCGTCATGAACATGGATTGTAATTCTTGGAGCTCCCTTGCTTGGCTACGAGTGAATGGTATTGAGCTCACTCGGGTCGTATCATCCTCCCCTTCTTGGAAAGGATTCGTCCTCGAATCTAAAGGTTTACCTACAACACAAGAAGATATATCACTTACATTGAAAACATTATGGACATTGTACTCACTTGGTAAGTCAATCTTGTAGGCATTGTCATTGATCTTCTCAAGGAATTTGAATGGCCCATCTCTTCTTGGGCACAACTTTCCCTTCCTCAATTGGGGAAACCTCTCCTTTCATAAGTGAACCCAAACTCAATCATCCGATTGGAAGTTCACTCTCTTTCGGCCTTTGTTTTGTCTTTTGGTCACTCTTTTGTTGATCTTCTCTATGTGTTCCTTCACTTTAGCATGAATTTTCACTATTTTGATTGCCCTTTGTTTTGCATCTAAACTCACAACAACATCAGTATACAAAGGGATTAAGGTTAAGGGAAACAAAGGATTAAAACCATAACAAACTTCAAATGGAGTCATGCCAATAGAGGAGCGGAGAGATCTATTATATGCAAATTCCATCAAAGGTAAATGGTCCTCCCATGAAGTTGGTCTTCCTCTAACCACACACCTAAGCATGCTCCCAAGAGTCCTATTCACTACTTCGGGTTGTCCATCTGTTTGAGGGTGACAAGAAGTAGAGAACACGAGCTTGGTGCCAAGTGCACCCAATAGACTCTTCCAAAAATGACTAAGGAATTTGGAATCCCTATCACTAACAATAGTGTGAAGTACCCCATTCAATTTAAGAACATGAATAACAAACAAGGATGCCACATGAGATGCATCATCACACTTGTGACATGGTATGAAATGGTACATTTTTAAAAATCTATCATCTACCACAAAAATACTATCATGATCCATTGCTCATTGGTAGACCCAAAAAAAATTCATAGAAATGTCTACCCAAGGACTATTAGGAGTAGGAAGAGGGATATACATACTTTGAGGGTGAGTCTTGGACTTGGCTTGCTTGCACTCTAGGCACTGTCTACAAAACCTCTCCATGCCATGTCTTATCTTGGGCCAATATAATTGCTCCTTGACGATGTCAAGAGTTTTGGCAACTCCAAAGTGACCCATCATGCCTCCACTATGTGCTTCTTTCACGAAATGTTTCCTCAATGAGATTTTGGGAACACATACTCTACCATTTTTAAACAAGAACCCATCAATTAATTGGAACCAATCAACCCTCTTTTCTTGGACTAACTCTTCATAAACCACATTGAAATCGGGGTCATTGGAATAGAACTCGTTCAAACTTTCAAATCCCATCATTTTAGAAGTCATGGAATTCAACAACACAAATCTCCTAGACAAAGCATCCGCCACAACGTTCTCCTTTCCCCTCTTGTAGGTGATCACATAAGGAAAAGACTCAATAAATTCCACCCATTTTGTATGCTCTTGTTGAGCTTAGATTGACCCTTCAAGTGTATCAAGGATTCATGATCCGAACGGATCACAAACTCCTTATGCCATAAATAGTGTTGCCAATGAGCTAACACCCTCAATAGTGCATTCAACTCTTTATCATAGGTAGAGTAATTCAAAGAAGCCCTATTTAACTTTTCACTAAAGTAGGCTAATGGATTCCCTTCTTGCATCAAGACTCCACCAATGCCAATACCCGAAGCGTTACATTCAATCTCAAATGTCTTCTCAAAATCTGACAATTGTAATAATGGGAAAGTACTCAATTTCGCCTTTAACTCTTGAAATGCCTTCTTTTGCTTATCTCCCCATACAAAAGGTATATCTTTCTTGATCAATTCAGTTAAATGAGCGGTAATGGTACTAAATCCTTTACAAATCTCCTATAGAAACTTGCCAACCCATGAAAACTCCTTACATCAGCTGCATATTTAGGAGTGGGCCAAGTTCTAATGGATTTGACCTTCTCTTCATCAACCTCCACGCCATTTACACTTACCACAAAACCCAAGAATATCACATGGTTAACACAAAATGAGCACTTCTTGAGATTAACATACAACCTCTCACACAACAAGACATTAAAAACTTGCCTCAAATGGCACACATGATCCTCAATAATCTTGCTATAAACAAGAATGTCATCAAAATACATGATGACAAACTTATTGATGAAAGACTTCAACACATAGTTCATCAACCTCATGAAAATGCTAGGCGCATTGGTGAGACCAAATGGCACGACAAGCCTCTCATATAGCACAAACTTGGTTTTGAAGGCCGTCTTCTACTCATCACCAGGGTGCATGCGAATTTGGTGGTATCCACTTTGAAGATCAATTTTAGAGAACACACTTGAGCCACGTAGCTCATCCAACATATCATCAAGTCTCGGGATAGGATGTCGATACTTCACCGTTATTTTGTTAACGGCTCTACAATCGATACACATCCTCCAAGTGCCATATTTATTGGGAACAAGTATCACGGGAACAACACATAGGCTAAGGATCTCTTTCACTAGCCCATTGTCAAGTAGCTTTTCGACTTGCCTTTGCAATTTTTTAGTTTCTTCCGAATTGCTCCTATATGCCGGTTTGTTGGGGATTTGGAAACCCGGTGCAGAATCGATTTGATGTTCAATACCCCTCAATGGAGGCAATCCTTTGGGCATCTCCTCCGGAAATAAGCCGTCATATTCTTGCAAAAGAGAAGAAACAATACTAGGCAAAGTGCTAGTATCTTGGTTAGTATGTAACAAGATATATTTGTTGACAAGACACACCATAAAATGTCCCTCATAAACTCTTTTCAAACAATTATTTGGTTTGGCAAGTGTACACATCTTAACTTTCCCCTTTGTTACCCATTTTCCCTCTTGACTAAGTAAAGACTCTTTCTCAACCTTCTCATTTTGACCCCTCTCCTGAAGCTCTTTCATGATTATATAGCCCTCACTCACTTGGTAGGGTGTCAATGGGGTGAGAATATATTTTCTTCCCTCAAATACAAATGAATACTTATTAGATCTCCCATTATGTTGCGTATCCCTATCAAATTGACATGGCCTACTGAGCAACATATGACAAGCTTGTATTGGCGCTACATCACATATGACTTCATCTTGGTACTTGACAATGCTAAATTTCACTACAACCCACTTGGTGACCCTCACTTCTCAACAATCATTGAACCATTGAAGCTTGTAGGGGCTAGGATGTTTCCTTATGGGAAACCTCATATGGTCAACCAATGTTGTGCTCACCACATTTGTGCAACTACCGCCATCAATGATCAAGAAGAATACCTTATCTAGGATTTTGCATCGAGTATGGAATAGGTTTTCCCGTTGATCAAGATCCTCTCTATTCATTATACCCATAATCCTTCGCAACACACATGCCAAATTAATATTCTCCTCTAGATGCCTCTCATCATCCTCCTCTTCAAATCCTCCCTCATGCTCACTTTTAGATTCATCATCACCACCCTCCTCACCGCCTTCCTCATTTTCATCGGTTCAATAACCATCAAGCATGGTCATAATTGATCTCCTATTAGGACATTCACTTGCAATGTGGCCTCTACCTTAGCATTTAAAACATTGAATGGTAGAAGGACGAGGAAAGTTAGTTTTAGCATTAGTACCTCCTCTAGGCTTGTCTTCACTCTTAGGTTTGTAGTCGAACTTGGCTTGGAGAGTTGAAGTAGTGGTCTTGGGCTTCTCCCACTTATCTTTGTCTTTGCTCTATGATGATGATGAGATATTCCTAGCCTTGTAATATTTCTCTGCTTTCAAGTCCATTTCAACCTTAGTTGCGTCATGAAATGCTTCTTCAATAGTGGTATAGGATTGAAGCCTCATAGGTTTGGAGATTTCATGATTCAAATTGGCCACAAATTGGGTCACCGTGTAGTTCTAATGCTCTTCAATTTTAGATTTCAACCTTAAGTTCTCAAACTCATCGAAGTAATCTTCTACACTCTTACTACCTTGTCTCAACATGTACACCCTCTTAAGAACGCCTTGATAATAGTCGGGTGTCACATACCTTACCTTGCTTCCATGAGCTCAGTCAACTCTTGCCAAGTTGGAATATCAAATAGGTATCGTTGAGCTCGTTCATGCCTCTTGGATTCCCACCAAGTGGATACATATCCCTCAAATTGAGTGAGGACATATGTCGCCTTTAAAGCATCCGATATGTTATTGGTGAGGAATATCCGCTCGCTTTGTAACCTCCATTCCAAGAGTTCTTCCGGATCACTACCTCCTTTGAACTTTAGAAGTTCCACTTTAATGGTATTCAAATTGCGATCTGGACTCCCCTATCTTCATAGCCCTGCCATCTTGCCCCGTCATTATGACCTTGCCATCTACCCCTCTCTTCTTGAACATAGGGCCTACCCATACCTCCTCGTCCCCCTCATCCCCTATGGACATCATTCCTATGTCTCCCTCCGTATCTAGGCTTCTCCCACCATCTCTCCCTATCAACCTCCTCAATGCCTTCGTCAAATAGAGAGTTTTGAAAATGCATTTGTGTCTCCGGGTGAATCTTGTGGTGGCGCATGCATTGGGGTGTGGGGAATATTTTGTGGAGTGACTCTCGAGGTCATGTGGGATATTGGTTCCTCTTGGGGTGGCCGATATAAATATGGATGTGTTTGAGGATATGTTAGTCTCATAGGACCTCGGGTGGTGGTGTTTGGGATAGTAGGTGGGGGATATATTGAGAAGGTGCGGAGTGAGTTTGGGGATGGAGCAACTCTTATACTTGCCCCAGGGTAAGAGTAGGTGACGTGTTAGGACCCTTACTTGATTCGACGTCAACGTTCGACTGGGGAATGCCCACTCGACTAGCATTTTCAACATTCACCAACCTATTTTCCACACCACCCATTTGTTCCATCATCCCTCCTATCGCCGTACTCAACCTATTCAATTCACAAAGTATATGGGACAACAGATCCTCTCCATCATGAGAATGGCTTCCAGAATTTGTCATTATACCTACAAAACTCAACAAACAAGTTAGAGCAAGAGTTTCTCACTCCACTCGTGTTTTCGCTCAAGTCTCACTTCACTCTAGTGTTCTTCGAATGTTGGTGAAGAACATCTAATCCAATCAATCTCATACGTATGCTAAGCCTTGTGGAAGAACGGATTCTTGTTAGATAGAAAGACGTACAACACAAATCTAACGGACGGAGCCAATGAAGTTTCAACGAAAATAGAGAGAAAAAAACACAAAAGAAATTGGCACGAAATGAAAAGCTCGGACTCAAGAACTAGTTAACAATCAAGTAAGAACAATTACTAATTGTTAACTAGCTTATAAAATTAAAGAAATGAGAAGGAAAGAAGAAAAAATGAATTTCAACACTTAGAATTTTTTTGGAAAAAGGGATAAAATTCAAGAATTAATTAGCAAAAAAATATGTTTAATTACTTATTTTAATTAATTATAAGTATCAAAGTATTAATAATAGGATAAGAAATCAAAACGGAAAAAATTTGCGCCAAAATCGGGTAAAGAATGCCCAAAACAGGGCTGAAAATAGAGCAACAGAGAAAAAACAACCTGTGAAGTTGTCTGTCACGTGCCCTGCAAGCGCGACTAGGCATGCCCTGCAGGCGCGACTAGGCATGCCCTGCATGCGCGTGGCTGACGTGAATTTGTTTTTTTGAAAATCAGACTTTTGAATTGATTTTGCCTTCTTTTTTTTAATTTGGACCCACAAAACCTTTTCAACCTTTGACTTGAAGACTTTTGGATGGCCAACGGGGCAGGTCCCGGCGGGACTAGACCCGACAGGACAGGGCGTACGGGCGGAACCGGTCCTCCGGCGGGACTGGCGGATTATGTCGATGTCCCATCCCGTTTCCGATCCCATAAAAAAAGGGGACCGGTATTAACAAGTCGGGTTTTTCCAATTTTTTTTTGCACTTAATTTTAGAAAATAACATATATATAAACACCTCAATAATTGAACAAGATAGTGTAATAAAAACATCTCAAGACTGTTTTTATGCCTCTTATATTATTTAATAGAAATATGATTTTTTTGTAATACAATTGTCAAAATTGCAACTTTGTGGTGTTGAAATCTGCCGGCAGAAAAAGCGCTTTCAGACGCTGTTGATGACATTTCTCCTAACAGTTGATCTAGGAAAATCGTTAAAAGCAGGATTATACATATCTCTAATGTAATGAATAAAACCAGGAGAAAAAGGAAATGAAAAAGGCAAACCCTCCACCGCAACTAATTTTGCTATTGCTTCCCCATCTCTATGTTTATCGTATTTAGGGCATACAATTCCCCCCGTCATAGAGTTAATTTGACCATGTACTTGGTCCAGGACAGTATGTGAACCTTGTCCTGACTGAGAGGGCATTGGCGCACCCGATTTTTCAGCCAGGTATTGGTCTCACCTAGCTTTGTGAAAGTTTTGTATGTGTCTCAGTAAACCTCCCGTCCCACCCTGACCTTTTCCCATTTTAAATTTATAAACATGTTTAAAAATTTGACATCTAACTACTTGATTATCTTCGTCCCTATCAAAAAAATCCATGCATCTGATTTTAATTTTTGTTTTATTGGGCCTCATCTCATACTAGGGGGAATATGAGACATTCCAGTTGGAGGTGCACTAGATCCTGCTTCTTATTATGGCGGCTATGTTGGGTGTGTCATATAGATTAGTGGGTGTGTCATCTAGATTAGTAGGTGTGTCATCTAGATTATCTTCTAAATTAAAGTCTGGTTGAGTTGCAGAAAATATCTCGTCGTCTAAATCTATTGGTATTTCAGGAAAAAAATCAGTTTCATGATCTATATGTGTGTAATCAACCAAATCATCCTGTCTAGGAATAGGATGACTAGAAGAAGTACCCCTGCCTTTGGTACCCTTACTAGAAGAAGCACCCTTACCCTTACCCTTAAACATACCTCTTAATCCTTTCATTTTAATTATGCTAATAAATAGTTAAAGATAATGAAATTAAGTGCGCTAATTAAAATAAAGTAACAAAAATAATTTAAAGAAGTAACGAATGTACAAAACGCCGACGTGTAATCGGGGTTGAAAATTGAAACTTTGCTCGATGGATGATCCTCAAGCTAGTTGTCAACTTCACTCCCAATTTTTGAACTTTGATGTAGTTATACAAATTACAAATGAATAAATAAAATTTAATATTTAGTAGACAATGTAGACTTGTAGAGAGATAGATTGAGAGATTGTAGGAAGATTTGTGAGAAAGATGAAGAGAAAATGAAGTATTTATAGTTGAGAAATTTGGTTAAAGTGTAAATATATTAACTTAGGGGTTAAAAATAAATATTATGGGGGTGGAGGGTTTAGGGGGAGGCCAAAAATGATCGTTGCACAACGGCCAAAATATAAAATGGTTGTTGTGCAACGACCATTTTTTGCAAAGTAGAGGGATCGAGGCGGGGCAGTATCGGGGCGGGACGGGCCCGGGCGGGACGAGCCCAAGTCCAGTGGGGTTCGAGTCCCGTTACCGATTATTAATATTTTTTATAGCGGGCGAGGGGCGGGATCGGGTCGCGACCGGGCTGACCCGTCCCATTGGCCAGCGCTTAGATCAAACACACCTCGTTTGGGTCTTCTTCTCCATGAAGATTTGAAGTTCTTCAAGAACACCAAATTTTCAAACACCTTCAAATCAACTCCAAATTGCACCAAATTTTAATTCTAAGCTCATCTTGATTGATAGAACAAAGCCCAATAACTGTTGAAGCCAAAATCACCTTCTTCCACCAAAACTCATCTTCAAGTTTCAAACCTTCAAGATCCTTCAATGGTAGAATCTTCAATACAACTTTAAATGCCACGAAATTTGAAAGCTAAGGGGTTTTTGACATTAAGAAACTCAAATTTGGCCTTAAATCCACCAAAATAACAACAAATTTTCGGGGGCATTTTTTTTGGGATTTCAAATTTTGATTTTTTTTTTGGATTTTGTAATAACAATAACCAAGACTAGATTTGTAGGAATAAATCTATAACCTAAGCTCTGATACCAATTATAGGATCCTAACTGAAAACCCTAAGAAACTCAAAACATAAAATAAGGATATAATTGAAATAAAAATTGCAAGGAAAGAAAGATAAGAGTGAAACACAATAATTGAAATCAAAGACAATCAAGGGTATATCAAACCCAAGACCTCCTTCAATTAAATTCAACTAAAGCACCTACATTATAGATGATTTTTACAAGTGAACATGTTCATGTGAGAAATCATGGAAGTGTTCTCCAACAACAACAAAAATTATACTCTAACTAAGTGTATCACTAATTAATACTAATTATATGCCTAAGTAGAATTCTAATGAAGGTATTAATTGTCATCCAAAAAAACTCCCCCTATCAAATGAAACTAAGGCAACTATTTATAGTTATGTCTATTACAACAAAGGCCCAAAAATGGCATTTGGACAAATAACCCCACATAGGTTCTTCTTTAACCACTTTGTGAAGTGACTCGTTCTCTTATATCTTTTTCTTCTTGAATATCCTCCCAATATATCATCCAAACATTATACACTCGTGAGATATTCTCTTCAAGCTCTTCCAACTCTATTCTCGTCCTTGCTTTACCACGAGTGAATGGTCTTGAGCTCGCTCGGGTCATATCACCCCCCCCCCCCCCCCCCCTTCACCTTCCACAGTATTCATCTAGATTATATATAGTTGTTGTAAGATTATATTTTTCGCTTACGTGTCAAACACAAGAAAATAAATAAAAAGACCACTTACTTTTTCCAAAAAAACATTTTCCTTCATACTGATACACCCTAACATTTCAATTTAGTGTCATTGCAGTGGGAGTTCCAATATGGTAGATATAGATCCAATCCATATAAGTGTAACCCGTTGGACCAATTCAAGTATGGATGAATAAGACTACCTAGATAGCTCAAATTAGTACTAATCCAAACCTCAAATTGTCAAAAAGATACAGATATTAAAAGGATATTATAATTTGGGAGGTATTCTTCACTCGGTACAAATAACAAAATTTTCAGTTGACTTGGTAATTAAACAAACGGAGAAGGGTTTAAAATGTCCTTAATGTATTAGAAATGACTCAAAAATGTACTTCTACCTATTAGGTCAAATTTGCCTTTTTCTTCCACCTATTTAGATAAAAAATCTTCTTAACGTTAAATTTAATTTTAAAATTGTCCTTCCTTTTAACAAAAGGTGATGTGGAATATATAATTTTTTAAATTAAATATGTGACATTATTTTTATTGATTCATACTTTATTTGATCCAAATCCAACCCGTTAACCCAAATCCAGAAAGTGCGGACACTTCTTCCTGTTCACATGGTTTAAGATTAGGAGTAATTGAATCAAAGTTGTAACTGGCTGCTAAGTACTATGGTTTTCATTGTTTTCTGTAATTCGATGAAATAACGAACAAGGAAATAAAAAATAAAGATTAAAGCACAGGAATCAAAAGGAATTGTTTAGGCACTATAGCATACAACTTTTCGAGTTCGAGAAGGTTATTTGTTTAACTCCAACATGCTTTACGGACTACGGTTATGGCTCCTCTATAATCCACTTCTGATATTGTTTTGTCGATCTGATGTAGTACATTTAATCATTAAGTTATCAAACATTGTAAATTAAGCTCAATAATAAAGAGAAAAAGTTAAGGACATTTTTGAGTCATTTCTAATACGTTAGGGGTATTTTTGACCCTTTTCCGTTAAACAAATAAAAACAAAACCAACAAACTAGTGAAAAAGTACTTGTGAGTTGAACGGATTGGGTTGCGACTCTTTATTTTGATAAAATTGACTCAAAGTCTAAGTCATGACCCATTTATCGATTCAATTCACATTAGTCTGTCTAAATTTAGTTTAACCCGTCTATGAACTCGGTTACACTTCTTCTTTATTCCTTTTCTTTGTCTTGATGTTCCACTCCATCTTCTTTTCTTAACACTTCACAATATTATGCAACATTTGCAAGCGCAAACAATTATTTAAACCATCATCTTCTAGATGCACATTTGTAGGATAGCTTCCATAATCATTTTGATTATTGTCACTTTGATCATCAACTGCATCTTTATTTTTTAAGGAAGTACCTTTTTCTTTTTTTCCTTTCATTTGGTTTCTCAAGATGCTTTAGTAGTCTATCAAGCTTTAACTCTAGCTTTTTCTCTAGAGTATGTAAGACAGAAAAAAACTAGTATTACCATGAACTAGGAGCCTGAAGTTCTAGATTAGGTGCAGACTTTTTGAAGTGAACTTCGGTCTACTGTGTTAGGAAGGTTAATTTTAGTACCTCAGATTTTAGGACACTTAGTCTGAAGTTCAAATTAGCAGTTCAAAACTTCAAGACATAGTGTCCTAAAAATTGTCACTATCCGATTTCTTGTCGAGCCGTGACTGATACTTGATGCTTGAACTTGACCGAGCTAACCTTCCTGGTTTTCTACCCTTTTTCTATTCTTACCCTTTTGTGAAATTTAAATGTAAATTTCGAACCCAGGACCTTTTACCTGTGGCCAAAATCCATGATTTTCTTTGTTTCAATTTGTCATAACTAATTAGGTCATGTTCTACCAAGCCTATGCAAATAGTTAACTATTAATTCAGTGCCACATTTTTGTTTGTTGAATGAATGTTGGGAAGAAAGGTGTCAATGATTATCGTAAGAGTTCACCATTATCTCAAGATTGAGGATTTAAAGTTAGTGAATTTAGAGTAAAAACTTTTTCTTATATAGTAGGTAAAGTTCATTGATCACACGATAAATTTAACTCAAGATGGATGTATATCTCGGACAATTCATGGGTTCAAAATGATTGACATCTAAAATGATTACACATTTTAATTATACGAAAATAGCCAGGTATCCAACAACTTGTCCGTATGATCAGAACATGGTCTAGCTACCATGAGGTCTCCAACTCCTAAGTTGAATTGGGTCAATCATCAACAAGAAATGAAAAGCAGAGCTACTAAGATGTTAATTCAGTGAATGCGATATACCACTAAACTCATTATATTCTCAATAACAATTGGTGCAGGAAAAACATAAATATAATTAAATTTCTTAAATTGTCCGACTATACATATATGAGAGTGTTCCTGCCCCCGTGCACATACACTGCATCCGCCTAGGTGAAAAAAAGCATTGCGTTATATTGAATAATATTTTCACAAAATTCACACGAATTAATTTGGATCGATAAATACCCAAAAATTTAACTTACTCTGCTGATCTCCACAAGAAATTTGCTTATCCAGTTACAATTTCTTTGAATCTGAAAGGTCATGCTTATAATTCTTACAGTTTATACCACTTTTAGCAATTTTTAATATTCAGTGGTGTGCTTAGTCCTCACTCAATTTTCCATGCATACAAGAAGAGGCAAAATGGCGATGCTTTGGAGTAGCTTAATGTCGAATAATACTTGCTATGATCACTGCAATCGCTGCCACCGCCCACGCTACTCTCTTCCCTGTCACTGTGGTCCTCAGACTCCCCCGGTTTGAAAATAAATAGGCCATGACCCGACCCTGGTGAGCAGAACAACCAAGCGTGCACGTCCCAGTAGACTTGCACGGGTTGTTTGTTCACTAAAACGGTTTCGTTTCCCCTGAATTTCCATTGCAAGTTTTTTATGTGAATCAAAACAATCCCATCTATGCTTATCCACATTTCAGGATCCCTAGGACCTGAAGTTGAGCTCTCTACCACAATATCACTTTCTTGTTTCCTTTGATCAAATTTAGCTCTTGTTGAGAAACTTTTTTTGCCAAAAACATGTTCTTTCTTGTAAAACAACAAAGCATCCACAAGGGCTGGCCTTGATTTAGTTTTTTTGTAGGCTTTTTTCTTGTAATCCCCTAACAATAAAACAACCTCTTCCTCAGAAACTAAGGCAACGTAAAAATCCGAACATGGTTCTGGACTTCCAGAAAATTTTGCTGATCTTAGATCCCAATAAGCCTCCAATTGATTCCCATCAACCTCAAAGGTCTTGTATCCTTTTTTGGCCCAAAAATGCCAAGGTTTAAGATCAATCTTGCATGTTTGATGATAATCACTTTCCACACTATCGACCGTTAGGGTCACAGAATGACTCATTAGATTCTTGCTCCATATAACTGTCATATTGCGCCAATAGCCCCCAATATGAGACTGATAAACACATGTAACGCTACTTTGCACGTTCTTAGGGTTTACAGGATCATCCGTTAGCTTTTGGACGATAGGCGGTTGAGAAGAAGAAGATGATTGGGCCCTATTTGTAACATGATAAGCCATGTTTTAGAATATTCTTTTTGCCCAACTTCTCAATTCATCAACTGAATAAACACAAACTTTAAAGGTGATGGAACAAACATGATTCCCAAGATACATGAAACTCATGGGATAAAATTTAATTTTCTCTGCAGGCTAGGTGTATTTCCAGATTGAGCCAGTCATATATACAACGTCAAATAATCGTACCCTTTTATCAGATCTCCACAGGAATTGGGAACAACATATGCATGTACCTTAAGAGAAAATTTTACTCAGATTTTCAATATATCAAGACAGAAAAAAGTAATTGTTGTGCCCTTTCCTGACGAATCGTATAATTTTACAATTTTATCGACTAAAAAGGTTATTATCTGCCATTTGCAGGCATGTTAATGCCTAGCTTGAAATGGGGTTGACAATAACAATATCAAAATTGAGAATTGCAAACCTCGGACGAAAGAGATTAATTGGCTGTGGACTTGGAATTTTGGAGAAAATTTGCAAGGAAAAAAGGCAGTTAGTATTATTTGGTGGAAGAAAAAAGGAAGTTCAGACATCATTTTTTTTTTTAAATTTTATATTTGTCTACTTTTTTATTTTTGTGTGGAGAAAATATCTCTTGCTAGAGGCTGGGGGCAAAAGGCTTCCGGGAAGGAAGGCCACAAGGTGAGAAAATATTTCTACAAGCCTCAGAGGCAGCTGTATCGAGTGCGAGTTAGTATTATCATTATCAATACTTAGCAAATATATCTTTTTGTTTTTTTGGTTAGAGAGTATTTCTTATTACCTATATTTTACTTGTACTTATTTTCGTCCATTTTCACATGAAAAAAATCATATGGCGTAGAGGCTAAATTCAAGAAAAATAATGTTGAAGGAGATTTATTTTTTCCTTTATTTTCACTATAAAAGAGCCGGGGTTAAATTTAAGAAAACGTTTTAGGGAGATTGTATCACATGAAATATTTTGTCTTAAGGTATACTAATTATAATTATAATTATAATTAAAAGTGAAAGGGGGGAGGGGGCGGGGGGTTTCCCATAGAATATGATTTGTAAATGCTACTATCTGACTTTTTTTCAAAAAAATAACAATCATTTCCATTGATCAATGACGTGCAAAAATACATTTTGACTCTGGCTAGTTAACCAGTACACGATCATACGAGGAGTGACTATTTCTTGATGTCCTACCCAAATAAAATCCTAGAGCCATAGGGATCATAGGCATCGAGGCCTAGACAGAAACGAAGGGGGTTCATATTGTTGGAAATGTAAAGCATGTAGGAGACTAGTAAACAACTATTACAAGTGCTTCGAAAGAATAAACAATAAATATTACAACAACAAGTTGTCAATCTTTTAATCTTGAACTAGAACTTCAAATCTGAATTTTGTATTCAGAAATACAAGAACATAAACTGCTGCACTTGTGGCTTGTAGAACCGTTGAGAATCCGAACGGTTAGAGTCCTTTGAGATTCAAGTTCACATCTGAAACACTTAAAAACTAATTAGATAATCACAACACCACCGACTGAGTCGAGAGATGGCTCTTTGTCTTTAAGACAAGATTGCCCCCGTGTATAGGCTTTACGGAAGTGTGGACAATAGTCTCCCAAGATAAAACAACAAACTATCAAATGTGCAAAACCCACACAAATGATCCCAGTGAAGAACACGAATAATGAAGATTGCTAAGAGACGGATTGCTATCAGGAAAATCTGATCTCTTTGTGGTGTTGTTAACTTGTGTGTCTCTTTTTCATATATAGAATTGAGCCAAAGGCCTCAATTTATAGGTGGCAAGATGACCTTTCAAATGCCCCATAATGGCATTCAATTGCCCTGTAATGGATGGCCTTTAATCCCCAAGTAATGCAACAACATAATGGTCCAAGTAACGGTCATTATTGGGTGAATTCAATGTCATTGAAACCACCTCAACAACCAAACTTTTGGAATTCTGACGAATAGTCACTGCCTGGGAAGCGCTCGAGTCATATATAAAGGGATAAACTTAATTTCACATTAGTAAATTTCCAACAATCCCCTCTTGAAAGAGATTTTGGCGCGCACACAAGGTGCTACTTTCAGCAATCTTTCAGCGAAACGATATTGCATCAGGAGAGGTAGCTTCCGCTTTGAACCTTCCCTAGTTGAATACCATCGGACTTACTTACTGCGCGGTGAACGTGATGTTTTGAACTGTCAGTGTTTAATGTAAGCCAAGACAACGGTACCGACACAATACCTCCCATTTATTCATTTCTTCTTATTGTTCTGTCCGTTGTGGCCGTGGACACGCTTAGATTCTTAAGTGCGTTCATTTGAGGTGGCCTGTCCTCTCACTTAAATAGGTAATCTCCTACAAGGTATCATGTTACACCCCACTTCACAAGTGTTAGGAATCATTAAAAGTTTCCCCAACCTTTACCTTAACCGTTTGAAGGATCGTTAAAGGTTTGGAAGCTTAACCTTTACCCACCATGCATGTAGCACTTTAATGTCTATCGCGGGAACGACTTTGGATTCATGTTTCTTTACAGAAATCGTAATCTGAAGTGCTCTTGCTTCCGCCGAAGCGCCCAACTAAACCTTCGCAGCTTAGTTTACCCATTGAACCAAATTCTTGGGATCTCCAGTCAGTATGGTTGGATTACCACAACAAAGGTTCGTATTGTTTGGGTTTTAAGCCCATTCCCCTAGACATACAGAACTCTTGATCTTCGGGTAGTCCCTTAGTTAAAGGGTCCGCTATATCCTTTGATTAGTAATCAAGGAAGTGACACCCGTGGTGATCAACTGTCATACGGTCTTATGTCTACGACAGATCCGACAGATATGTCCAGACGCCGTCATCCGTGCCTTTTTTCTGAAGTCGACCGGCTAGCCACACTGTATAACTGCCGAAGGCACGGGTTTCTCCCAATAAGGGATGTCATCTAAGGAGTCGTAATGTTACTCAACTTCTTCTCATGCTTTGTTTAAAGTGATAAACTCTGATTCCATCATGAATCGGCCGATGCAAGTTTGCTTAGAGGATTTTCCATACACATTTACTTGTGGCTTGGGTGTTCTTCAAGTTTGATGTCCAGTTTGCATCATTGTGTTCTCCCAAAACCGTTCGACATCCAGAGTACTATAATCCGTAGATAAGCGAACATTTCAGATATCGTCATATCCGATTTAACACCTTCTATCGATCATTTTTAGAATCACGAGTGAACTTTAGTTCAACTGATCTACTTTGTAGGCCGATACCAGGTCGGTTGTAGTGTATAAAATACATTTAACTACATGTGACCTGCGCATATCTCTCATGGTATACGGGTGCACCATGATTCCAATCACTTCTGTGATTCATATCCATTGGTGGATTCAACGAGACTATCAACTATCTCACAACTGAGTTTGGAGTTAGACAGTCTGTTAGATGTCTTAGAAATCCCAATTCCCAAGATGTCATTTGTGATACCCATATCTTTCATATCGAGACTTTTATTTCAATACGACTTACACTTTCAGACTGTTGATTTTTCAAATATTGGTTTTCTAACTTTAGAGTCAATGTTTCTGTTGTGAGATTCATTGTTTCTGTTTTATCTGAAACTTCTAGGACCAAAATGTAAACATTTCAGGGACCAAAATGAAAGTTCAGGAAGAAGCCCAATAGTCCAACAAACCAACTCTGATCCTCTCATTCCAACTCTCCGGCTATGAAGGTTGTCTCAACATCTATGTCACGCAAGACTGCAATAGCCCTGGATGTTAATCTATTCACATGGGAGCACATATCCAAGTAACTGAGGCCTTATACTCGTCAGTAGATCCATCTACTTTGTACTCAATGTGAGTATCCACTTTCACAACCCAAAGATTATTTTCCCGGAGGAAGGTCAACCATTACACAAGTATGGTTCTATCTGATGGAATCTATTTCTCTCTCTATAGCTTCTTTCCAAAGCAACGCTTCTGGAGATGACAATTCTTTGTTAATTGTCCATGGTTCATTCTTAACCATACAAGCTAGAAGGCCTGAACAAGTCTTTGTCCCCTCTTTGCTCCGTCTCGGTTCAACATATAGAATCCTTGAGTTATGTAGATCTGGAACATTAAGTTCCGATAGTCAGCAACTTCCGAGTCATGTATGTTGACACCCAATTTTGTCCCATCTTTTCCAATTTATTTGCAATTTTAAATATTTTTAACACCTCCAAAACAATTTCAATCTATATACATACATGCGTATATGTATATATATATATATATATATATATATATATATATATATATATATATCATTCTCATTATTATTATTCGCGTTTTTTACTATCATTTGTATTTTTTATCATAATCATAAGTTTTATCCGAAATTCTATGTTGTTCTATTTTTCGCAAAAATTGCATCGCATTTCCATTTTTTTTTAAGCATTAAACATTTCCCAAATATTATATATTTTAGTATTATCACATCGTTATGTTATTTTATATAATTCACATCTTTTACAAAAATATCTTTTATAATAAACCCCCCCCCCCCCCTTTATATTTTTTCTAACCCATTACCCATTCATTTCCCAACCCAACACAATTTCTACCCAAACTAATTTCACCCAAAACCCATTTTTTCGCCCAAGGCCCAACAACCCATTCCTTTATTTCCCCAACCCACAAAACTAAAACACTCTACTAACCTACCAAAATCATCCAAACCGAAGCCCAATCCTCAAGCCAACCCGTCGGCCCAACAACCCTCACCCTTTATTCCCCTTACCCCTCCACTCCAACCCGAATCGGCCCACAACAAAGCCCACTCGACCAAACCATCCCTTTTATCCCCTTAACCCAAAACCCAAAACCCAAAACAAAACAAAAACCCTAACACCTCTAACCCCTTTGTTACGCCGCACATCCCTACACCCCTAGCCCTACGTCGCCACACTATCCTGACACCGCCGAACCCTCACCAGTTTTTTTTTCTTTTTCTCTCTCACCTTTCCCCAAAAAAAGCAGCAGCAGCAGCAGCAGCTCCCATTTCCTCTTCTAGACAAAGCTTGTAGCTTTGTCAACCATGGAACAGAGGGTGTTTGCTCCATTTTCGTGCTATGAATCACGTGAAGCCTGCAAAGCCATCAAACGTTCGGATTTTGAAGGATTTCGTTTGACCAATTTCAAAATCTAAAGCCTAAAAATCCGACCCATAGGAGCCCTAGCAAACCCTAAGTTCGTCTTATAAATATTAGCATGTGGAGTCCATTTGGGGGAGGCTTTTTTTTTTACGGAACAAACTCTCGGTTATTCAAAAAAATCAATCCAAAAATTCACCATATTTTCTTAGGTTTGCTCAAAGGCAAAGATAGGCGGAAAACCCCTCTCTCGAACAGTTTCGATTCTGAAAAAATCATCTCTTTTACCCTCAGTTTCGACTTGACCAAGCCACAAAAACATTTAAGCTGTTGTTCTTCTTCTATCGCAAAAACAAAACTTCTCCGAGCGGGTTCGACGATTCGAGACGACGCCTCGGTTCGCTGCCCGGAGAAGGTAAGATCGAATTCCCTTCAGCCCTTTTTTTTGTGTGTGTGTTATGTGCTTTATGTATTGATTCAGCTTAGCTACTTCTGTGATTAAATGCTTAAGTTTCCTTATGTAATATAACATATTTGGTTTTAGTTAAGTTAAATTAGTAACATTCATATATGTTTTGTTATCATGATTGATGTGTTTATCTGATTAGTAAAATCCTATGTAGATTAGCAAAGATGTTTAGGTACGATATTTGGTTAAGTTATTTGTGCTTAAGCTGAGTAACACAGTTGTTAAGTTATTTATATTTTTTATACAGTGTATCAGAATATTATTAGTAACCTGTTTTGAAAGGATCATTATTAATTTGGTTAAGTATTATGTGATGTCTTGCTTGTCCAGTTGATAATGTATGCTTGAATATCAGGTAAGATTCTACTTAAGGGCACGCGACATGTATATGGTTCAATATTCGTTTAATAAAGGTCATGAGGTAGGGTCATTTAAGATTCATCATGTTTTCCTTTTAAATGAATATAATGTGACTAGCATAATCCCCCTATGATATTGGCATGTCTACCTGTTTATTTGTGTCTATACATGTTGAGTTTTAGATCTATTCCTATGAAATTTGTGTAATTGTTTAAGTGAAGCTTGTGATACGAATTGTCGTTTTGATAGTCTGGTCTACCTTGAGGATCATGTCATGTCTAGTCCAGTCTTGAATATGCATATGTGCTTTGAGTTTTGACTTGGCTAAACCTCATGTTGAATAATAACAAGAGCCCATCTTGGGTACATGTTGGTATTTGGTCTGTTCATGTGATTTGGGAGTAGTAGTATGAAGCATTTTAGATTTGAGGGTTCACCAGCATGCCTAAAACCTATATAAAATGAACCTGAGACAGTTAATATGAGTCTTATGTGTGTTTGCTGGTTTCTAAATGAGTGGATTACACATGTACTAAGGCAATGGAATCATGCCTATCTCTGTTAAATCTCTGTTCCATTTTAGCATGTCCGAGATGTTTTTTGTGATATTTGGTTTGTTAATTTAGGGTCTATTGGATAACTATGTTATGTTTAGTTCAAAGTGTCGCCATGCCTAACACATTCTGAACATGATTGTATATGTCTAAAATAGACATCAGAACCCCTCTGCATATTAAAATGGTATATTTGGGGGATTTGCTTGGTCATTCCTCTATGCAGTATGTCCACTGGATTGAATGCATTTGCCCTGTTTGTCTTAAGGTTGAAGCATGTCTATAATAGCATCTCATATTCTGAATTTTCTTACATCCTGCCATGTCCCAGTCTTTTTATATCATGATATAACAACCAATTGATTAAGATAGTACCTTTATTGGCACTCCCTCTGCTGGAACCAGTTCATAGCATGTTAATCAAGAACCCCTCTGCATATTTAAATGGTATATTTGGGGATTTGCTTGGTCATTCCTCTATGTAGTATATCCATTGGATTGATTGCATCTGCCCTGTCTGTTTGAATGTTGAAGCATGTCTACAATAGACCTGTTAACCTGGACTGTTTGTCCATGTTTTAGGACTGAATATATTAAGTCATATTCTGATTCATTGCCATCCCTGAAGCTTGGTAATAAGATGTGTATATTTGTTCTTCCCTTGTTTGAATCCGAGCATGTTCACCGTATACTTGACCGATGTTGTCCATCTGAAATCATGAGGGATATCCTTATATTTTACTTGCGTTCGTTAATGCGTAAAAATTGCTCCTGTTGGTCTGTTTTTTCTTCTGATTTGCTGAGCCTGCGGGGATATATTTCAAAGGTATACAGGATATATGGGCTTCAATATACACAAGATGTATATTAAAGTTGTATATCTTCAAGTATATCCTATTTACCCCAAATATCATATGTATATCAGCTCTTAGATATGCCTAAATGTATATCTGCGCATATGTGTTGAATTGGGCCCTATTATGCATTTGGGGCTGGTTTATTCTTTTTAAGTTTGATAATTATCATTTTTTGGGCCTATTGCTTATATTGGACTGGTCCATTTGGTATGCAGTTTTTGTTAGTAAGAAAAAAAAATCCAAAAGTATACAGTAAGCCTGTTTTATACTTCCCAAGGCCCACCACTTAATTTTTTTGTTGTGCCTCAACCTCCTTTCATGTAATACGGACTTAGCTTTGTGCTCTTAGTATGGGGTCTCTGTTGTTATTCCCATTAATAAGTCCCGAATAAGTCCCAACAACATATTACTTATGAATTATTTGTTTACAGTTTTAGATATATATATATATATATATATATATATATTTTATGTCCGGTTGACTAATCCTTTTCTTTTCTTTATTTTACAGAAATGCATCGGGAGCAACGAAGAGTCTCTTCATGAGACTCGTCATGGCTATTGTCAAACGAAGATCCACATCCACCTTCTTTGCATTTTCCAACCTCGGGATTTCAAAACAAATAGGGCTAGAAGACATCATCATCTGCCTTAGTTCCCCTTTTATTGTTATTCTTTAATTTCTTTATTTCTATTTGGGTCTGTAATAATTATTTAAAGTTTGTGTGATTGTTAGGATATTTAGAATAATTAGACCGCGAATAGATGAATGAATAGGATAGTCTAACTACCGTTAGTTTATTTCTTAGGCTCGTTTGAACTTAGAAACCCTCCACAAATTTATTCATTTTTAGGCTCGTCATGCATATTTAAAATTTTCAAAACAAACTTCGATCATCTTCTGTTCACTTTATTAATTGTGCAACTCAAAATATTTCCAAAAAAAATCACTTCTTTGGCATTATAAGTAACTTGTTTTTCTCCTTGCTATTAATTGTCCCAAATGCATACTTTTTCAACTTTACATGTATTTTTCTTTAATATCATACAAATGCATACTTGTACAAAATGCATCCTTTTACGAAATACTTGCAACATCATTTTAAGTTTATATTTTAAAACATGCATTTTTTAGCAATAATTAACCTGAGTTTGACCGGATAACCGCAAGTTAGCGGATCTTAAAGGATGCCTAACCCCTTCCCTTTAGGATAATAAAGAACCCTTACCTAGAATCTCATTAATTTTACAGACCTTAAAATTGGAGTTATATTGCAACATTTAGTTAATATGTAGGTGTCCTAATTCACCGTAGTATAATTAGGTGGCGACTCCTTAATCATACCCAGGAATCACTGGATACGTTGCACTCCGCTTTGACCTGCGAGTCGAAAAACGGGCGCGACAGCATGGCGACTCCACTGGGGATTTCAGGTTCTTAACCATAGTAAAATCAGGTTAATTATTATTGCGCTTTACTTTTGCTCTTTATTTGATTTAATGTTTTGATTCATTTTCTTTGTGAAATTTTGCATGCATAACTGCTTTAATTGCTATATTATTTTACTACTTTCCTTAAATTGGCATTTCGCTCATATCTCTTCCACTATGGAAAATTGACACTATCACACACTACACGCGAGGTGTGTTTTGCGCACCCGCAAAATTTCTTTCAAATTACCAAATTTTAGGAGAGTTGGAGTATGCGCGGAGTGTCCGGACCATCCGGTGGCCGCGTAGCCTTCTCACTCGAGTAGTCCACTCGGGAACCTTGAGTCTAGTCAGCCAAATGTTAGAAAATTTAGGATAGAGCTATACCACCCTTTATTTTTAAGTCATGCATGCATACACCTTAGGTGGGTCGATCCTTGGTATCGACTCCACAATTAATAAATCTACCAAAAATTGTCAACGGGTCTCGCAACCCAACGACCAATCAGCATATTACGTGTAGCGTGATAATGATAGACAAATCCAAGCCTAATCATGACGTGCCGAAATTGGAAAATGTACATTTATTTTGTCTCATTTCCGACAAAACCATTACAGTTTAACAGCTTGGATCAATCTGTCGTAATCTCGCATATCTGGCGTTTAGGCCCACCTCTGGCATAAGAGAGGCCCCATGCATATTAGGATGCGCATTTAATTTCATACAATTTGTTTGCTATTTACTTACACCCTACGCATGTTATTTGAAGCAATAATTGCTCGTCTTATACTAACTTAGTTTGCTTCATTTTGAAGAAAGTTCATTCTGCCTAAATTATTTTTCCCAAAGGTTGATTTGCGTTGACTAAAACTGGCGGAACACCCCTACTTCACGAGATCAAAGGCCCGATCCTTCAGCAAAATGACTGATTCAGATGCATCCGAACAGACTGGCCTGGAACTTATCGCTCTTTCGAGAGATGAACCAGAAGCTTCGGAAAATAGAAATGCTACCGTCCAAGAAAAATACATCGCCCAACTGTTACAACAGATGGCTCCATGCAGACTGAGATAGAGCGGCTCACCAACCTGTCCATTAGAGACAATACCCCACTCCCTGAACAAGGGACGAATGCAACTGCACCGCAAACTTTTTCATCTCCTGAATCGCCATTTCCCCAAAACCTCCCCGAAAATTTGCCACTAAACAAAACCAATCCACAACACACTAACCCGCAAGCTAGTCCACAACAAAGCCCGCTACAAAATGATCTGGCATTCTTCACAACTCCACATACCCAAACTACCCCACTCATCCAAAACACCTCTTCCACGCAAAATCACCAGGCAGCCCAACACATATTGATGGCACACATCGCTGATCATAACAAGCAGTATGTGCCACCAGTATATACAACGGAAGCTCAACCTTTTACTACCGCAGTACCAAACATGGCTCCTCAGGGGATTGGCCAGTATGAAGAGATAGAGAGGCAGGTAAGGATCAGGACCAATGAAAGTGTGGCGAGAGAAATTCATAGCCTAAAAGAAGCATTCAAGAATATCCAAACCATCAAGGGGCATGAAGGACTTGAGTACGAAGATCTGTGTATGCATCCCGACATTGAATTGTCTGTCGGGTATAAGGTGCAAAAATTTGACTTGTTTGATGGGAAAGGAAATCCTCACGCTCATTTAAGATCGTACTGTGACAAACTGATTGGGGTAGGTAAAGACCAGGCCATCATAATGAAATTGTTCGTAAGGAGTTTAACATGAGAAGCACTCGACTGGTACACGAGCCAAGACCCGCGAAAATGGCATAATTGGGGCACGACGGCACAAGATTTCGTGGACAGATTTAAGTTCAACACTAACACAGTCATGGATAGATTTTATTTGATGAAGTTGGAAAAGAAATCCACAGAGACCTTCAGAGAATATGCCATGAAATGGAGAGCAGAAGCAGCAAAAGTTCAACCCCCGATAGCAGAAAGTGAGATGACCACTCTCTTTGTACAATCTTTAAAAGACGCAACCTACTATGAAAGAATGATAAGCGTTATAGGATGGAGTTTCTCTGAAGTTGTAAGGATGGGAGATTTCATAGAAGAAGGAATAAGAACTGGAAGAATTACAAACTTTGTAGCGTTGCAGGCAACGAGTGAGACAATTCAATCGGACTCATTTGAGGGAGCAGTAAAGAGGAAGAGAGACGGAGTGCCCCCCATCATGATAGTTCAGAAACATAAGCCAAATCAAATGTCAACCTACCAAATGTCATCACCCCAGCCTCTCTACTACAATCAAAACAACCAAAGTCCTCAGCCTTCCTATTATTGCCCATACGCCCAACGCTCTCAACCTTACTATCAAAACCCACTTGGTCAGGTTGCCTCGAGCGCCAGCCTATCCGAATCCCCCACAATATCAGCTTGCATACTTACCTCATCCACGAGTCCATCCACCAAATTCACCCAGACCCCGCGCAAAACACGAAAGAAAGCCAGCTAAAACCTATACACCTTTAGCCGAACCTCGAGCCCAGTTATATGAGAGACTGAAAACTGTAGGAATAATCCAGCCCATCCCAGGAAATGTCCCCAATCCTGTTCCCAAATGGCACGATGAGACTAAGCATTGTGCATACCACTCGAAAATCCCTGGACACGACACTGAAAATTGCTATGCCCTCAGAAACAAAATCGAGGCATTAATCAAAAAAGGAGTTATCCAACTGAAAGGACCTTCCTCTAATGTAAACAATAATCGTTCGCCAAATCACGACGATGCCAATGTGAACATGATTACTGTTGATGAGGAACACAACTTGGAAGGAACCAATGTGCCAGTCCAGAGAGAGAAAAAGGTTGAATCATCGGCCTTTATCACCCCTATGATTACAGTCCAAGTGAGGGCACCATTTGGAGTGGAAGTACTTCCTCTAAAGTCGCGGGTCATGGCACCATCTTTTCCTGAAAAAGTCTTATCAACCAATCTCCGAAGGAAGAGAGATGCTCCTTTACCAAAACCTGTTCCACCTCTAAGTCAGTCATTCGTCAAAGCATGTGCCACTCAGGAATCAAAGGAGGACAATGCAGCCAACCTCGTGAAGGGATTCCAAAGATTTTTCATTGCTGAAGAAGTAGCAAAATGCAATGTGATTCTCAATGATTACGCTAGAGGCTCAACCATTTGGGATGCAGAGCAAAGAGATGTTTTGGAAAAATTGGACCTGTGCCTCGGCCTTGTTTCTCCCGGAAACTTGTTAATTGCATTAATATTTAATGAAACAATGCGATTCAGATTGAGGCCTAAATCACATACATGCATTTAATAGGTTTTACCTCCTCCTTTTGAAAGCTCGAAATGACAAATCCGCATTACTTTTGCTATTTTAAAATCCGTTGTTTAATAATTTTCTTCTCTCTCTCATCATGCAAACTAATAAATCTGTCGTTAATGTGTGACATATTTGAAACAAGCAAGCAAGACTTTGAAGAATATAAGGAAGACTCATAACCGGAAAAATTGGGGCATTTTTAGAATAATTCAAAGCCAGATTTGGATGAAACATCAGGATGGTTGATAGTTACAAGCATTGGCACGAGCATTTGCCCTTTGCACTTTTGGGCTATCACACTACAATCGGGATTTTCTACTGGGCAACGCTGTATCTTTCGAAGCCAAGTGGATACAGAATCATGTACTAAGAGACTGATTGATGAAAAGCAGATGGACGCAGTTGTTCGGGGCAACCTTATCAGAATAGAATGGCCAAAAACTATCAATGCAGATGCAGTGAAAAGATACTATATTTAGGAATTGTTATAATCTATGTAATACTGTTTACATGTTGTAAAAGTTGCGCTCCCTCGACGGGATACGCATAGAACCCACGTAGGGTTTCGTCTCTTTAGGACAGAAATTTCCTGAAAAATCACATTTTGTTTACTTGTAACAGGAACTACGTCATGACCTGATTCCCTCGGCGAGATACGTAGGCGGCCACATCGGCTTCGGTCCTATTTTAGAAAAACCCTTACAATCCGTTTTGCTTGTAATGAACTACGTTATGACCTGATTCCCTCATGGGGATACGTAGGCTGCCTATATCGGCTTCGGTCCCACCATTAGGAAATATTTTCTCCTTTATATCACATATGACAAAATGCACCCATCTGATCACCCTGATAGGACAGGCAAACAACCTAGACAAGACTCGGTTGTCCGTTTAAAAGTTCATCATCCTCACATATCGTAGACTGTGGCATTTTTAAGGGATCACTGCCAGAGGACGCCGATAAACATGGAAAAGCATCGGCAAACTAAGTCTTCAGCCAGAAGAAGGATTTTGGATAAGACGTTTGCTTTGTTTCACCGCATGTCACTACTCGACAGACATTTACATATATGCATACTTTCTTATAAGCAAATTATTTTCAACAAATATTTTCATTAGAGTTCGACAAGAACTTTTTACTGATATGCATACTTTATTATAAACTAATTATTTTCAACAAATGTTTTCATTAACGGTTAGCCAAGACTGGGAACCAGACAGGGGCTACAGGTCCGAATCAGCAGGACATGCAAGTATCAAGAGCCAAAGCTACAAAGTCAACGCGAATCAACCGCCCCTCTCCCAAACTCACAAATTTTCTTTGAGTACAGGTTCTTCAGGTTGTAAGAAGCAAGGAAGCCACATCACTTATGATCAATTTCCCAAAGAATTTCGGCATCACAGCTCACCACAAGGATCACGTTCCTGTTTTGCATCTATACAAAGACATCATCTTGAACTACAGGGTCCCAACCATTATGTCTGCACAAGGATGTTATTTCAACGCACATGGAGCTTAAACACAGCAAACCGACGTGGAACCATCTATTACAGAAAACTAACGGCAAGAACGTCATTTACATCAAACGATGACAAGGACGTCGCATCACATTTTCGTCTGGATGACATTTCAATTCACAGTCCACAAGAGTTTGAATCGGCAGAAGATTCAGCACAACGTGGAGCTATCTTTTACAGCATCTCAACGACTTCACAATGACGTCTTCAGCACGACAACTATTTTTACAGCATTACAACGACGTCAGCAACATTACAATGATGTCTTCAACTCAACAAACTATCTTTTACATCACAATAGCATTACAATGACATCAACAACATTACAACGACGTCTTCAGCGCAACATCTATCTCTTACAACAAACATCGTTACAACAACGTCACCGACGTTACTGCAGCACAACAACTATCTCTTACATCAAACATCATTACAATAACGTCATCGATGTTATGTCGGCATGACAATTATCTTTTACAGCAAAACATCGTTACAACAACGTCACCGACGTTACTGCAGCACAACAACTATCTCTTACAGTAAACAATATTACAATAATGTCATCGACGTTATGGCAGCACAACAATTATCTTTTATAGAAAAACAGCATTACAACAACATCCTCGACGTTACTGCAGCACAACAACTATCTCTTACAGCAAACAGCATTACAACAACGTCATCGACGTTACGACAGCGCAACAGTTATCTTTTACAGCATTACAACGGTATCATCAGCATTACAACGACGTCATCAGCACAATAACTATTTTTACAGCTTTACAACGACGTCAACAGTATTACAACGACGTCTTCAGCATAACAGCTATTTTTACAGCATTACAACGACGTCTTCAGCACAACAACTGTTTTTTTATAGCATTACAACGACGTCAACAGCGTTACAACGACGTCTTCAGCACAATAATTATCTTTTACAGCAAAACAGCATTACAACAACGTCCTCGACGTTACGGCAGCACAACAACTGTCTTTTACATCAATGCAGCGATGTCAATAATATTACAACGACGTCTTCAACATAACACGTCAACCCAACGACGTCATTTCAAGCACTCCGCCTCATAATACGGGTATTTTAATTTCAGTCAGGCGCCCACCTTATAATGCGGGTATTTTAATATCAGTCAGGCACCCACCTCATAATGCGGGTATTTCCAAGTCATATTCTCTACAAATTTTCTCAGCAGTTATACACTAATTTTATCTTAAGCTTTAGTTTGCAGGAGCTTTAATTTGCAGGAACTTTATCACAACGTGGAACTATCTCTTACGGCGAACCGAGGCAATTTTTGTCAGCAGCCTACTTCGAACGTCGTTCTGCTCTTCCCCAATAATTTTGTCACATCTGCGACCAGTGTCATCATAACTCGACACTGGGGCAATATTTCTTGAATCCGCACCAACTTTTTCAATGTCTTCTCCCTCGAAATTCTATTTCTACCATGCATACCTAATCTTCCTTCAAGTCCCGTTGATTAGGACAAAATTGGCTACTCAGTCAACTTCTTTGGCCGAAAACTCTTTCATCGTCTCCGGCCAAAGAGGGGCATCTGTTGACACCCAATTTTGTCCTGTCTTTTCCAATTTATTTGCAATTTTAAATATTTTTAACACCTCCAAAACAATTTCAATCTATATACATACATGCGTATATATATATATATATATATATATATCATTCTCATTATTATTATTCGCGTTTTTTACTATCATTTGCATTTTTTATCATAATCATAAGTTTTATCCGAAATTCTATGTTGTTCTATTTTTCGCAAAAATTGCATCGCATTTCCATTTTTTTTAAGCATTAAACATTTCTCAAATATTATATATTTTAGTATTATCACATCGTTATGTTATTTTATATAATTCACATCTTTTACAAAAATATCTTTTATAATAAACCCCCCCCCCCCCTTTATATTTTTTCTAACCCATTACCCATTCATTTCCCAACCCAAAACAATTTCTACCCAAACTAATTTCACCCAAAACCCATTTTTTCGCCCAAGGCCCAACAACCCATTCCTTTATTTCCCCAACCCACAAAACTAAAACACTCTACTAACCTACCAAAATCATCCAAACCGAAGCCCAATCCTCAAGCCAACCCATCGGCCCAACAACCCTCACCCTTTATTCCCCTTACCCCTCCACTCCAACCCGAATCGGCCCACAACAAAGCCCACTCGACCAAACCATCCCTTTTATCCCCTTAACCCAAAACCCAAAACACAAAACAAAACAAAAACCCTAACACCTCTAACCCCTTTGTTACGCCGCACATCCCTACACCCCTAGCCCTACGTCGCCACACTACCCTGACACCGCCGAACCCTCACCAGTTTTTTTTTCTTATTCTCTCTCACTTTTCCCCAAAAAAAGCAGAGCAGCAGCAGCAGCTCCCATTTCCTCTTCTAGACAAAGCTTGTAGCTTTGTCAACCATGGAACAGAGGGTGTTTGCTCCATTTTCGTGCTATGAATCACGTGAAGCCTGCAAAGCCATCAAACGTTCGGATTTTGAAGGATTTCGTTTGACCAATTTCAAAATCTAAAGCCTAAAAATCCCACCCAAAGGAGCCCTAGCAAACCCTAAGTTCGTCTTATAAATATTAGCATGTGGAGTCCATTTGGGGGAGGCTTTTTTTTTTTACGGAAAAAACTCTCGGTTATTCAAAAAAATCAAACCAAAAATTCACCATATTTTCTTAGGTTTGCTCAGAGGCAAAGATAGGCAAAAAACCCCTCTCTCGAACAGTTTCGATTCTGAAAAAATCATCTCTTTTACCCTCAGTTTCGACTTGACCAAGCCACAAAAACATTTAAGTTGTTGTTCTTCTTCTATCGCAAAAACAAAACTTCTCCGAGCGGGTTCGACGATTCGAGACGACGCCTCGGTTCGCTGCCCGGAGAAGGTAAGATCGAATTCCCCTCAGCCCTTTTTTTTTGTGTGTGTTATGTACTTTATGTATTGATTCAGCTTAGCTACTTATGTGATTAAATGCTTAAGTTTCCTTATGTAATATAACCTATTTGGTTTTAGTTAAGTTAAATTAGTAACATTCATACATGTTTTGTTATCATGATTGATGTGTTTATCTGATTAGTAAAATCCTATGTAGATTAGCAAAGATGTTTAGGTACGATATTTGGTTAAGTTATTTGTGCTTAAGCTGAGTAACACATTTGTTAAGTTATTTATATTTTTTATACAGTGTATCAGAATATTATTAGTAACCTGTTTTGAAAGGATCATTATTAATTTGGTTAAGTATTATGTGATGTCTTGCTTGTCCAGTTGATAATGTATGCTTGACTATCAGGTAAGATTCTACTTAAGGGTACACGACATGTATATGGTTCAATATTCGTTTAATAAAGGTCATGAGGCAGAGTCATTTAAGATTCAGCATGTTTTCCTTTTAAATGAATATAATGTGACTAGCTTAATCCCCCTATGATATTGGCATGTCTACCTGTTTATTTGTGTCTATACGTGTTGAGTTTTAGATATTCCTATGAAATTTGTGTAATTGTTTAAGTGAAGCTTGTGATACAAATTGTCGTTTTGATAGTCTGGTCTACCTTGAGGATCATGTCATGTCTAGTCCAGTTCTGAATATGCATATGTGCTTTGAGTTTTGACTTGGCTAAACCTCATGTTGAATAATAACAAGAGCCCAGCTTGGGTACATGTTGGTATTTGGTCTGTTCATGTGATTTGGGAGTAGTAGTATGAAGCATTTTAGATTTGAGGGTTCACCAGCATGCCTAAAACCTATATAAAATGAACCTGAGACAGTTAATATGAGTCTTATGTGTGTTTGCTGATTTATAAATGAGTGGATTACACATGGACAAAGGCAATGGAATCATGCCTATCTCTGTTAAGTCTCTGTTCCATTTTAGCATGTCCGAGATATTTTTTGTGATATTTGGTTTGTTAATTTAGGGTCTATTGGATAACCATGTTATGTTTAGTTCAAATTGTCACCATGCCTAACACATTCTGAACATGATTGTATATGTCTAAAATTGACATCAGAACCCTCTGCATATTAAAATGGTATATTTGGGGGATTTGCTTTGTCATTTCTCTATGTAGTATGTCCATTGGATTGATTGCATTTGCCCTGTTTGTCTTAATGTTGATGCATGTCTACAATAGCATCTCAGATTCTGAATTTTCTTACATCCTGCCATGTCCCAGTCTTTTTATATCATGATATAACAACCAATTGATTAAGATAGTACCTTTATTGGCACTCCCTCTGCTGGAACTAGTTCATAGCATGTTAATCAAGAACCCCTCTGCATATTTAAATGGTATATATGGGGATTTGCTTGGTCATTCCTCTATGTAGTATATCCATTGGATTGATTGCATCTGCCCTGTCTGTTTGAATGTTGAAGCATGTCTACAATAGACCTGTTAACCTGGACTGTTTGTCCATGTTTTAGGACTGAATATATTAAGTCATATTCTAATTCGTTGCCATCCCTGAAGCTTGGTAATAGGATGTGTATATTTGTTCTTCCCTTGCTGAATCTGAGTATGTTCACTGTATACTTCAGCCTGAAGTTGTCCATCTGAAATCATGAGGGATATCCTTATATTTTACTTGCCTTCGTTAATGCGTAAAAATTGCTCCTGTTGGTCTGTTTTTTCTTCTGATTTGCTGAGCCTGCGGGGATATATTTCAAAGGTATACAGGATATATGGGCTTCAATATACACAAGATGTATATTAAAGTTGTATATCTTCAAGTATATCCTATTTACCCCCAAATATCATATGTATATCAGCTCTTAGGTATGCCTAAATGTATATCTGCGCATATGTGTTGAATTGGGCCCTATTATGCATTTGGGGCTGGTTTATTCTTTTTAAGTTTGATAATTATCATTTTTCTGGGCCTATTGCGTATATTGGACTGGTCCATTTGGTATGCAGCTTTTGTTAGTAAGAAAAAAAAAATCCAAAAGTATACAGTAAGCCTGTTTTATACTTCCCAAGGCCCGCCACTTAATTTTTTTGTTGTGCCTCAACCTCCTTTCATGTAATACGGACTTAGCTTTGTGCTCTTAGTATGGGGTCTCTGTTGTTATTCCCATTAATAAGTCCCGAATAAGTCCCAACAACATATTACTTATGAATTATTTGTTTAAAGTTTTAGATATATATATATATATATTTTATGTCCGGTCGACTAATCCTTTTCTTTTCTTTATTTTACAGAAATGCATCGGGAGCAACGAAGAGTCTCTTCATGAGACTCATAATGGCTATTGTCAAACGAAGATCCACATCCACCTTCTTTGCATTTTCCAACCTCGGGATTTCAAAACAAATAGGGCTAGAAGACATCATCATCTGCCTTAGTTCCCCTTTTATTGTTATTCTTTAATTTCTTTATTTCTATTTGGGTCTGTAATAATTATTTAAAGATTGTGTGATTGTTAGGATATTTAGAATAATTAGACCGCGAATAGATGAATGACTAGGATAGTCTAACTGCCGTTAGTTTATTTCTTAGGCTCGTTTGAACTTAGAAACCCTCCGCTAGTTTATTCATTTTTAGGCTCGTCATGCATATTTAAAATTTTCAAAACAAACTTCGATCATCTTCTATTCACTTTATTAATTGTGCAACTCAAAATGATTTCCAAAAAAAAAATTACTTCTTTGGCATTATAAGTAACTTGTTTTCTCCTTGCTATTAATTGTCCCAAATTCATACTTTTTCAACTTTACATGTATTTTTCTTTAATATCATACAAATGCATACTTGTACAAATGCATCCTTTTACTAAATACTTGCAACATCATTTTAAGTTTATATTTTAAAACATGCATTTTTTAGCAATATTTAACCTGAGTTTGACCGGATAACCGCAAGTTAGCGGATCTTAAAGGATGCCTAACCCCTTCCCTTTAGGATAATAAAGAACCCTTACCTAGAATCTCATTAATTTTGCAGACCTTAAAATTGGAGTTATATTGCAGCATTTAGTTAATATGTAGGTGTCCTAATTCACCGTAGTATAATTAGGTGGCGACTCCTTAATCATACCCAGGAATCACCGGATACGTTGCACTCCGCTTTGACCTGCGGGTCGAAAAACGGGCGCGACAATGTAGATCTGGAATGTCAAGTTTCGGACAATCAGGCACTCGCGGGTTCTTTGGTAAGCTCGAGCAATTACTTTTTTTTCCTTCTCAAGGAAAGTTATCTTCAAAGAATTCAGCATTCTTTGACACCAAGAGGCGATAAGCACAACTGTTATTTGCAGATCCAATGCATATGCAATCTATAGTCTTAGGTCCAACTTGACCTATTTCGGTATTCCAACCTTTACTAAGCCACCCCACATCACAACTTTTGTAGGTGGGATCCTTTCCATGTTTCACATGAAGCATTATCTTTATCCTTATGCGGAGTTCTGTTGAGAATCGCATTAGCGGTAAGGATCGCCTTTCCCCATATATTTTAGGCGTATGGCTTTGCGCTTGGCTAACACTATTAGACTGAGGTGATTAAGGAGCAGTCGTTTGATGAACGATGCTTCACATTCTCCCCCTCTATCACTATGAATTCATCAATCCGTAGGCTTAGTTGATTTCTAACCTCTGCTTTGTAGAGCTTATCCGCTTCAACAACTTCATCTTTACTATTCAACAAACAAAGGATGCAATACGTTGTACCATCGTCAATAAAGGTCACAAAGTATTTGTCTCCCCCCTCTATTTAGTACAAACTTCAAATCACCATGTAGGCGTGACTAAGTTCTAGAGGAGCGGTGCTTTTTTTGGTATCCCTTTGATGGAATGGAAAGGTGATTTTGCCTTTTCGCCCACCTCATATTCATTTTGAGGGTTTATATCGATAGAAGGCAACAATCCCAACTTCATTAGCTTTTGAATGACTTTCAAATTAACGTGTCTTAATCTATGATGGCATAAATGCACGGATTACAAAATATCATTCATTTGACTACAAACATACTGTACCATTCTTAGTTATTACAGACCTGTTGGACTAGTCTCAAACTAGCTTGACCAACAGCGTCCCTGAAACCAAGTTTGGGACATGTATCACCTCCTTTTAGAGTGATCCCATTCCCTGAAGTCCTATTGAGGACAACCTTTCCAACCCCTTCTACTTTAGAGGTGGCGTTGCTTCACATGAACAACCTCTTGCCCATGGTTAGGGCATAACCGGATCATATATGATCTGGATACTCTGGCCCACTCCAGTTGCTTTGGCCGACTAACTATCCAATTTATTTTCTGCCTTTCTTTTGACCTTCAGATCATTTAAGCTCTGAAAACTCTGGCCCACTCTAGTCGCCCGTAGGATTTGTACGATTGAGTGTCCATTTCCGCCTTACCATAATTCGGATTCTTTGTGTAGGATAGATATAGGCTCTCTGCTACATGATAGAACATCATCTTCAGCCTTCTCCTCTTGTCCCAGTTGACATCCTCAGCCTTTCATGGGCGTTTGTTTCCACCACTCTTGGGAGCAGCGACACCATAAACACCTTGACCGTTAACAACATGACCAGAATAGGCGCTCTCAACCTTAGCATTAGAACCATAGTCTAGTTTGTTGACACAAATAAAGTTATTGTCAACAGAACTGTCAATGGAACTGTCTTCAACCAGAAAACCACAACCAGATTTGAGAGCATATCTGCTGGCAGACATCTTTTGAGCACTAATACAATCTTGTCATAAAATTGTTGGAAATGTAAAGCATGTAGGGGAATAGTAAATAACTATTACAAGTGCTTCGAAAGGATAAACAATAAAGATTACAACAAGTTGTCAATCTTTTAATCTTGAACTAGAACTTCAAATCTGGATCTTGTATTCATAAATACAAGAACATGAACTGCTACACTTGTGGCTTGTAGAACCGCTGAGAATCCAAATGGTTAGAGTCCTTTGAGATTCAAGTTCACACCTGAAACACTTAGAAACTAATTAGATAATCACAACACCACCGGCTGAGTCGAGAGATGACTCTTTGTCTTTAAGACAAGATTTCCCCCGTGTATAGACTTTATAGAAGTGTGGACAATAGTCTCCCAAGATAAAACATCAAACTATCAAATGTGCAAAGCCTACACAAATTATCCCAGCAAAGAACACGAATAATGAAGATTGCTAAGAGAAGGATTGCTATCAGGAATATCTGATCTTTTTGTGGTGTTGTTAACTTGTATGTATTTTTCATATATAGAATTGAGCCAAAGGTCTCAATTTATAGGTGAGCAAGATGACCTTTCAAATTCCCCATAATAGCATTCAATTGCCATGTAATGGATGGCCTTTAATCCCCAAGTAATGCAACAACATAATGGTCTAAGTAATGACCATTATTCGGTGGATTCAATGCCATTAAAACTACCTCAACAGCCAAACTTTTGGGATTCTGACGAACAGTCACTGCCTGGGAAGCATCGCGGCACTGCAGCATTAGCGTCGCGGCTCTAATTAGCCAGAAAGTTACTACCGACCAGGAGTCGTGGCCCTGCTTGGGGAGAGTTGTGGCCCTCTTCGACGCCACGGCCCTTTCTGACTCATTCCATCTTACACTTCGTACAATGCTTCCTTCGTTTACCAACGTGGAACACTTATTATTTAGCCAATAACCATCCATCATTCTATGTCTCAAACATTTCACTTACGTACCAATTATCTCTTTCATTTATGAATTTTATGACACTTGGCACTAAGATTGCACGTGTGTGGAAATGATATTTCCGACGTGTGGGGCCAAATTGTTCGAGTCATAAATAATGGGATAAACTTAATTCCACATTAGTAAATTTCCATCAATCCCCGCTTGAAAGAGCTTTTGGCGCACACACAAGGTGCTACTTTCAGCAATCTTTCAACGAAAAGATAATGCATTAAGAGAGGTAGCTTCGGCTTTGAACCTTCCCTAGTTGAATCATCGTACTTACTTACTACGCGGTGAACGTTATGATTTAAACCATCAGTATTTAATGTAAGCCAAGACAACGGTACCAACATAATATCTCCCATTTATTCGTTTCTTCTTATTGTTCTGTCCGTTGGGGCCGTGGACACACTTGGATTCTTAAGTGCGTTCATTTTAGGCGGCATGTCCTCACACTTAAATAGGTGATCTTATACAAGGTATCCTGCTATACCCCACTTCACAAGTGTTAGGAATCATTAAAAGTTTCCCCAACATTTACCTCAACTATTTGAGGATCGTTAAAGGTTTGGAAGCTTAACCTTTACCCACCATGCAGGTAGCACTTTAATGTCTATCGCGGGAACGATTTTGTATTCATGTTTCTTTACAAAAATCATAATCTGAAGTGCTCTTGCTTCCGCCGAAGCGCTCAACTAAACCTTCGCAGCTTAGTTTACCCATTGAACCAAATTCTTGAGATCTCCGGTCAGTATGGTTGGATTACCACAACAAAGGTTCATATTGTTTGGGTTTTAAGCCCATTCCCCTAGACAAGCAGAAATCTTGATCTTTGGGTAGTCTCATAGTTAAAGGGTTCGCTATATCCTTTGATTAGTAATCAAGGAAGTGACCCTCGTGGTAATCAACTGTCATACGATCTTATATCTCCGATAGATCCGACAGATATGTCCAGACGCCGTCATCTGTGCCCTTTTTCTGAAGCCGACCGACTACCCACATTGTATAACTGCGGAAGGCACGGGTTTCTCCCAATAAGGGAAGTCATCTAAGGAGTCGTGAAGTTACTCAACTTCTTCTCATACTTTATTTTAAAGCGATAAACTCTGATTCTATCATGAATCGGCCGATGCAAGTTTGCTTAGAGGATTTTCCATACACATTTACTTGTGGCTTGGGTGTTCTTCAAGTCTGATGTCCAATTTGCATCACTGTGTTCTCCCAAAACCGCTGGACATCCAGAGTACCATAATCCGTAGATAAGCGAACATTTCAGATATCGTCATATCCGATTTAACGCCTTCTATCAATCATTTTTAGAATCACGAGTGAACCTTAGTTCAACTAATATATTTTTTAGGCCGATACCAGGTCGGTTGTAGTGTGTAAAATACATTGAACTACATGTGACCTGCGCATGTGGTGTTCTTCAAGTCTGATATCCTATTTGCATCACTGTGTTCTCCCAAAACTGCTGGACATCCAGAGTACCATAATCCGTAGATAAGCGAACATTTCAGATATCGTCATATCCGATTTAACGCCTTCTATCAATCATTTTTAGAATCACGAGTGAACCTTAGTTCAACTAATATACTTTTTAGGCCGATACCAGGTCGGTTGTAGTGTGTAAAATACATTGAACTACATGTGACCTGCGCATATCGCTCATGGTATACGGGTGCACCATGATTCCAATCACTTCTATGATTCATATCCATTGGTGGATTCAACGAGACTATCAACTATCTCACAACTGAGTTTGGAGTTAGACAGTCCGTTAGATGTCTTAGAAATACCAATTCCCAAGATGTCATCTGTGATACCCATATCTTTCATATCAAAACTTTTGTTTCAATATGACTTCCACTTTCAGACTGTTGATTTTTCAACTGTGGGCTTTCTAACTTCAGAGTCAATGTTTTTGTTGTCAGATTCATTATTTCTGTTTTATCTGAAACTTCCAAGACCAAAATGTAAACATTTCAGGGACCAAAATGAAAGTTCAGGAAGAAGCCCAATAGTCCAACAAACCAACTCTAATCCTCCCCTTCCAACTCTCCGGTTAGGAAGGTTGTCTCAACATCCATGTCACGCAAGACTGCAATAGCCCTGGATGTTAAGATATTCACAGGGGAGCACATGTCCAAGTAACTGAGGCCTTATACTCATCAGTAGATCCATATACCTTGTACTCAATGTGAGTATCCACTTTCACAACCCAAAGATTCTTTTCCCGGATGAAGGTCAACCATTACACAAGTATGGTTCTATCTGATGGAATCTATTTCTCTTTGTAGGTTCTTTCCAAAGGCACTTCTGGAGATGATAATTCTTTGTTAATTGTCCATGGTTCATTCTTAACCATACAAGTTAGAAGGCCTAAAACAAGTCTTTGTCCCCTCTTTTCTCTGTCTCTGTTCAACATCTAGAATCCCTGAGTTATGTAGATTTGGAACATTAAGTTCCGATAGTCAGAAACTTTCGAGTCATGTAGATCTGGAACGTCAAGTTTCAAACAATCAGGCACTCGCGGTTTCTTGTTAACCTCGAGCAATTACTTCGTTTTCCTTCTCAAGGAAAGTTATCTTCAAAGAATTCAGCATTCTTTGACACCAAAAGACGATAAGCACAATTGTTATTTGCAGATCCAGTGGATATGCAATCTACAGTCTTAGGTCCAACTTGACCTGTTTCAGTATTCCAACATTTACCAAGCCACCCACATCACAACTTTTATAGGTGGGATCCTTTCCATGTTTCACATGAAGGGTTATCCTTATCCTTATGCGGAGTTCTGTTGAGAATCACATTAGCGGTAAGGATCACCTTACCCCACATATTTTTGGCGTACGGCTTTGTGCTTGGCTATACCATTAGACTGAGGTGAGTAAGGAGCAGTCGTTTGATGAATGATGCTTCACATTCTCCCCCTCTATCACTATGAAATCCTCAATCCGTAGGCTTAGTTGATTTCCAACATCTACTTTGTAGCACTTATCCGCTTCAACAACTTCATCTTTACTATTCAACAAACAAAGTATGCAATACGTTGTACCATCGTCAATTAAGGTCATAAAGTACTTGTCTCCCCCCTCTATTTTGTACAAACTTCAAATCACCCATGTAAGCGTGACTAAGTTCTAGAGGAGCGGTGCTTCTTTCGCTATCCCTTTGACGGAATGGAAAGGTGATTTTGCCTCTTCGCCCACCTCACATTCATTTTGAGGGTTTATGTCGATAGAAGGCAACAATCTCAACTTCGTTAGCTTTTGAATAACTTTCTAATTAACGTGTCTTAATCTATGATGGCATAGATGCACGGATTACAAATATATCATTCATTTGGCTACAAATATACTGTACCATTCTTAGTTATTACAGACCTATTGGACTAGTCGCACACCAGCTTGACCAACAGCGTCCATGAAACCAAATTTGGAACATGTGTCACCTCCTTTTAAAGTGATCCCATTCCCTGAAGTCCTATTGAGGACAGCCTCTCCAATCCCTTCTACTATATAGGTGTGCAAGATGGCCTTTCAAATGCCCCATAATGACATTCAATTGTCATGTAATGGATGACCTTTAATCCCCAAGTAATGCAGCAGCATAATGGTCCAAGTAATGGCCATTATTGGGTGGATTCAATGTCATTGAAATCACCTCAACAATCAAACTTTTGGGATTCTGACGAACAATCACTGCCTGGGAAGCGCTGCGGCGCTGCACCATTAGCGCCGCGGCTCTAATTAGCCAGAAAGTTACTGCCGACCAGGCGTCGCGGCCCTGCTTGGTGGGCGCCGCGGCCCTGCTTAGGTGGCGCCGCGGCCCAGTCTGACCCGTTCCATCTTACACTTCGCACAATCCTTCCTTCGTTTACCAACTTGGAACACTTGTTATTTAGTCAATAACCGTCCATCATTTTATGTCTCAAACATTTCACTTGCGTACCAATTATCTCTTTTATTAACGAAATTTACGAAACTTGGCACTAAGATTGCACGTGTGTGGAAACGACGTTTCCGACATGCAGGGCCCTAATTGTTCGAGTCATAAATAATGGGATAAACTTAATTCCACATTAGTAAATTTCAAACACATATATGATATGTAAAGGTTTGGTTTGCCTATTTCTAATGAAGAGAAAGTCCCACTTGTTCGTATTTACCAGACCTTCGACTGATCTAGGTAGCTCATGAAGAAAAGAGTTGAAGACATGGATTCTCTTTACATTATGGCTAAAGGATGCCAGGTTATCAACAGGCTGATTTGCCTCTGTAGCAATGAGTTATGAAAAATCTATGCTCTGCAACTAGCTTTTGAATATCCTTGATGTAGTTGTTGATACTCCAGGGTGGTCTCCATTCTCAAGAGATGCATTTAGTGATCAACATTGAAACAGTTTCTCCCCAAACAACCAATATCCTGACCAGACAAAAGAATCTGGCAATGTACTTCTCAATTAACTCCAGTATACCCTTAGGAGGGTTAACTGAAGCTAAAAGGTGGATGGGAAGTGCAAAAAGAACATGTCTTATTAAGACAACTCTTCCACCTATAGACAAAAACTTAGTTTGACAGCCTCTAATCTTATTAATAATCTTGTAAGTGATATGAGAAAAATATGCTAGTGTTTTCCTTTCAAAAATGAAGGGACAACCCAAATATTGAATAGGAAACTAGTGGTGAACCATACCGGTGAAGTTCTTCGGTCTACTTATAGAAATAACACTGGTATTGGGGGCTATAGCAAAGCAGATTTTATCTTTATTGATAAACTGGCCTGAAATTTTCTCGTAGGCACTTAATGTGCCCAAGATTAAATCCATAGGCCTTTTTCTATCAGTACAGAAGAAAATGGTATCATCAACAAAGGCAAGATGATTTATTCATGGACCACAAGTATTCATATAGAAGTGTTTGTACCCAAGGGTATTATGAAGACCATTGAGCATACAAAGAATAATTCAGCACTAAGGGTTCTCCTTGTTTCAGCCCCCTACCAGATTTAAAAATTCGTGTCTTCCACCATTGATAATTATAGGGTATGAATTATTGGAGATATATCTGTGAATGAGCTCAACCAAAACTTCAGAGAAGCCTAGTTTTTTTCAAAATCATGCATAGGAAAGGCAAAGAAACCATATCATAGGCCTTGGTTATGTCAAGCTTTTTAACAACATTCTTCCCTCTGTTAGGCTTTTTGAAGTAATTGATGATTTCTTCTGCAAGTAGAGTGTTTTCAATGATAGCTCTCTCTTTTACAAAGACACTCTGATTCCTAGAAACGATTCTAGGCAAGATATCAGCCAGTCTAGAATTGAGTATTTTAGAAATAATCTTGCTAGATGCATTGCAGCATTGCAAAGACTTATAGGCCTGAGATAAGAGAATATTTTAGGGTGGTCTATCTTAGGGATCATGACAAGGCAAATATGAGTAAAGAATTTAGGAAGGAGGGCTTCACTGAAGAAAGAAACAACAACCTTATGAAGATCATCAGCTATAATCTGCCAAGAATATTGGTAGAAGCAACCACTTTGTCCATCTGGACCAAGAACACTATCAGGGTCAATAGAAAATACACTATCCTTTACCTCATGAAGGGTAGGACTTGCTATGAGCATGGAATTTTCATCACCAGTGATTTTCCTCTCCAAACAGTTGAGGGTATCAATGTCATGACAATGGTTTAAAAAAAAAGGCAGTCCGGTGCACTAAGCTTCCGCTATGCGCGGGGTTCAGGAAAGGGCCGGACCACAAGGTTTTATTGTATGCATTCTTACCCTGCATTTCTGCAATAGATTGTTTCCACGGCATGACATTGGTTATCAAGGGCAAATATGTTTTGGTAAAAGTGGACAGCAGCATCAGCTATGCAATCATTTACTTCAATTAAATTGCCTAGTTCATCCATAATTTTTTTGATAGTGAGTTGTCTTTATTATGCCGTGGAGATAAGCAATGTTGGCATTTCCCTCTTAGAACCATCTGATTCTAGCTTTTTATCAAAGAATTGAGTCGTGGATCTTCAAGTGTCTACGTAGTTAAATCAGCTCTGTATTTGGAGAGCTTGGTTCTATTATCAGGAGAGTTGTCAATCAGGCATTTTTCTTCCACTCTCTCATTTTATTCTCAAGTCTCTTTGGTTTTTCAAAAATATCCCCAAAGGTCAATCTTGACCAAGTACTCAAGACATTACAAGCGTTTTTGAGTTTTTGATGCAGGATGTATAAGGAATTAATTCCCATGTTTCTGTTGGTACTCTATTGTACTTTATAAAGCAGTACGGGAAGTAATAACTATTACAAATGTTCGAAAGGATAGATAAATGGTCAATCTTCAAAACTGCCGCAAGTATGTTGTGTCTTGAATCTTGATCACCTTGCAAAAATGTTGAGAGCTGACGCAAGCTTGTTGTGTCTTCAATCTTGAAATCCTGAAATAAAGAAATAACTAAATCTGGATGGTTACAACGTTGTGTGTTGAGTCGAGGATAGCCCTCTATCCTTAAGATAAGATTGCCCCGTATATATGCTTTTACGTTAGCGGGCAATAGTCTCCCAAGATAAAACAACACTTTAATCTCAACACTACAAAGCCAATAGGTTGAGCCTGTCGAAGAAAACAAATATGACTCGACTTGCTGAAGATATGGAATAGGAAGGAAGAGTTTCTCAATACTCTTCTCTTTTGTCTCTGTGTGTATAGTGTGTCTCTATAGTGTATATCATGTGTATATGAGGGTGTTTGGTCAGTGATTTTCGTCACTGGTTTGGAGTGTTTCTGCTCACTGTTTTGTGTGCAATATTACTGTTTTCCCAGTGTATTTTGCTGTCTGTTTTTCTGCTTATTCCAGCCTGTTTTGAGCCTATTTTCTGGTTGTTTTCTGGTCATTTTTCTGCCTGTTTTCAGCCTTTTGTGTTCTCCAAAATTGAGCCAACAACTACTCAATATATAGCATGCAATAGGGGTGTCCAACTGCCAAAACAAGGCTGTAATAGCCATTAAGGGAGGCCATTAAAACAGCCAAGTAATGGCTATTAAGGCCATTGAAAGAGGCTGCCCAAATGCCCAAGTAATGGGCTGTTAATGGAGAGTTAATCAGCCAAGTAATGGCTGGTTAATGCTCCAAAATGCAGTCCAATGGTAGGCAGAAAAAGTCTCCAGAAATTCTGGGGACCAAACTGTAAATATTAAAACTTCAGGGACCAAACTGTACATATGAAAGAATTCAGGGTCAAACTGTACATATGAAACTCCAGGGATCAAACTGTACATCTGGCAGAGTTCTCTGGTCCAAAAAGATAATATCAAAAAGTCCCCACAGCCCACAGCCCACGACCCGTGACCCGTGACCCGTGACCCGAGCCCGAGACCGGACCGGACCGGACGGGCGAGCGGCGGCGGCGCGCGTGTGGGCTTAGCCATGAACCCAAGCACATCTAGGTCTTCCCTCCTTTAAACACATGGGATACCCCTTGGGGTCCCAAACCCTTTACCAATTAGAGACTTATATAGAGAGTAATTCTTCATATTCCCACCGATGTGGTAGATTTGTCCCACACCACATTTCTATGTCTCAAACACCTTACTTCGTAGACCAATATCTCTTTCATTTCTCAATGAAATTTGACGATTCTTGGCCCTACGGTCATCTACTCACTTCGTAGATCATGCATGTGCGAAGAGACAAGGTCTCCAACATGCGGAACACTAGTGTTTAATTCATCAAAGATGGGTGGACGCATCTCCCCGCCAAAGGCAAATTTCCAACAATCCCCTCTATGAAAGAGAGATTGTGGCGCACGCACAAGGTGCCTACATTTCAGCAATCTTTCAGCGAAAAAATTATTGCATCAGGAGAGGTAGCTTCCGCTTTGAACCTTCCCTAGTTGAAACCATCGGACTTACTTACTACGCGGTAAACGTGATGTCTTGAACCGTCAGTGTTTAGTATAAGACAAGACAATGATAACAACACAATAACTCTTCTTATTCATTTTCCTTCTTACGTTTTTGTCCGTTGTGGCCTTGGACACACTTGGATTCTTAAGTGCGTTCATTTGAGACGGCCATCCTCGCACTTAAATAGGTGATCTCCTACAAGGTATCCTGCTATACCCCACTTCACAAGTGTTAGGAATCATTAAAAGTTTCCCCAACCTTAACCTCAACCATTTGAGGATCGTTAAAGGTTTGGAAGCTTAACCTTTACCCCCCATGCAGGTAGCACTTTTATGTCTATCGCGGGAACAGCTTTGGATTCATGTTTCCGTACAGAAATCATCATCCGAAGTGCTTCTTGCTTCCACCGAAGCGCTCAACTGAACCTTTTGCCGCTTAGTTTTCCCATTGAACCACATTCTTGGGATCTCCAATCAGTATGGTTGGGTTTCCACCGCAAAGGTTCGTATTGCTTGGGTTTTCAGCCCATTCCCCTAGACAGGCAGAACACTTGATCTCTGGGTAGTCCCTTAGTTAGTAAATAAGGAAGTGATACCCGTGATTATCAACTGCCATACGGTCTTATGTCTCCGACAGATCCTGATAGATATGTCCAGACGCTGTCATCCGTGTCTTTCCTGAAGCCGACCTGCTAGCCACAGTGTATAACTGCTGAAGGCACGGGTTTCTCCCAATAAGGGACGTCCTCTAATGAGTCGTGAAGTTACTCAACTTCTTTCATGCTTTGTATAAAGCGATAGTGATCAAGCCATTTGGATAGACATATGGCAAATCCTAAGCTTGATCAAGTGTGTCGCGAATGAAAGGAATTTATCATCTCACATAAAGGTTATGTTTGCTGGATTCATGTAAACGTACTTCATATATTGAGTTCGTCGTACGGCGCGGTCTAGGAGTTCTGTATGGACCTTAATTGGATTAATGTCAATATGTGAAGGCCTATAGGGTCACACTATGTCGATTGTCTCTTCGATCTAAGGGTGTATTGAGAAAGTATTGAATGTTCGATTTGGAATTGGGATATATAAATTTATAATAACTATGAGATAATTTGTATTAGATGGAAATTATTTAATTAAATCAAAATTAGATTTTGGATTTAATGTGCTGAATATATATATTAAACAAAAATGAGAAACGTTATTGGGCATAAGGCGCCGCGGCGCTTGCTAGGTTGAGCCGCGATGCCAACCCGACAGTAAGCCCAGTCGGACTGGCCCACTGCACCTCGGTTTGGGCCAGGCTTGGAGCCCAACCCTAATCTGATTTGTGACCTAATTTTAACTATAAATACAACACAACCTTATTGTTATCAAATACACATTCTATAACTAATTCTAGACTTAGAGTATAGAATAAAACTCTCTCAAACCTCTGTTAAGATTTCCTGACTTTCTTGACAGAGTAATACACTGTAGCAAGGTGCTTGCAATTGAAGGACACAATCGCGTGTTCACCCTTAGTAAAAGATTCCAGATTGTTAACATGTAAGTGTCTTGTTTAAAGTTTTACTTTACAGGTTTTGATTGTCATATAACCATACCAGAAGGAATTGTTGGGGTAAGTAAATAAAATTTTAAAATTTTGTTGTGCTTTACTTATGTGTTTTGAACCCAACAAAAACACTACATATCGATAAATATTTAGTTGTTTTGGAGACGGTAGCATATATAAGGACATTTATATTTGAGTTCTGTGTAATATTTCTTTGGTTGCAACTGTTATTTAGGAACAAAGATAAGAGAAATTTAACAAACTGATAAGAATAGATACTACACTTGCTCCTAGCTAACAGGCGAGAAAGGTGCGAGGAAAGACGAGAAAAGCTAGAACAAAAGTACACTTCAAATTATAACTAAAAATAGGTCGATTTCTCTGGTTTTTGTTGGTCATATTGTAGGATGTGATGTCTCTAAGTAAAGCAAATTGATTCATCTTTCACTTGAGTGTAGCAGATATAGTTGATTTAACTTTTTCGATAAAGTTCTTGTATCTCTAGATATAACCGCTGTTAGTAGTTTGTATTTGCTATATCTAAATGTTAAAGAATGGCCTTTTACCATGCGAGTAAACCAACAAAGGAGCTCTCACAATATTACAAGTGTGAGCCTTACTTAACATCAGTACAGATTGCAATATCTTAATATATGGAATATGTTTATATGAGAGAGTTACTCCAACAGAGTGTGGTATGCTCTAACGAAGTAGGTGAAACCACCTTCTTAATGCTTTTTTAATATATAATAAAAGAAACTGTTGGAAATTTGCCTTTGGCGGGGAGATGCGTCCACCCATCTTTGATGAATTAAACACTAGTGTTCCGCATGTTGGAGACCTTGTCTCTTCGCACATGCATGATCTACGAAGTGAGTAGATGACCGTAGGGCCAAGAATCGTCAAATTTCATTGAGAAATGAAAGAGATATTGGTCTACGAAGTAAGGTGTTTGAGACATGGAAATGTGGTGTGGGACAAATCTACCACATCGGTGGGAATAGGAAGAATTGCTCTCTATATAAGTCTCTAATTGGTAAAGGGTTTGGGAACCCAAGGGGTATCCCATGTGTTTAAAGGAGGGAAGACCTAAATGTGCTTGGGTTCATGGCTAAGCCCACACAAGCGCCGCCGCCGCCCGCCAGTCCCGTCCGGTCTCGGGCTCGGGTCACGGGTCGTGGGTCGTGGGCTGTGGGAACTTTCTGATATTATCTTTTTGGATCAGAGAACTCTGCGAGATGTACAGTTCGATCCCTGGAGTTTCATATGTACAGTTTGGCCCTGAATTCTTTCATATGTACAGTTTGGTCCCTGAAGTTTTAATATTTATAGTTTGGTCCCCAGAATTTCTGGAGACTTTTTCTGCCTATCGTTGGACTGCGTTTTGGAGCATTAACCAGCCATTACTTGGCTGATTAACTCTCCATTAACAACCCATTACTTGGGCATTTGGGCAGCCTCTTTCAATGGCCTTAATAGCCATTACTTGGCTGTTTTAATGGCCTCCCTTAATGGCCATTACAGCCTTGTTTTGGCAGTTGGACAGCCCCTATTGCATGCTATATATTGAGCAGTTGTTGGCTCAATTTTGGAGAACACAAAAGGCTGAAAACAGGCAGAAAAATGACCAAAAAACAGCCAGAAAATTGAACGAAAAACAGGCTCAAAACAGGCTGGAATAAGCAGAAAAACAGACAGCAAAATACACTGGGAAAACAGTAATATTGCACACAAAACAGTGAGCAGAAACACTCCAAACCAGTGACGAAAATCACTGACCAAACACCCTCATATACACATGATATACACTATAGAGACACACTATACACACAGAGACAAAAGAGAAGAGTATTGAGAAACTCTTCCTTCTTATTCCATATCTTCAGCAAGTCGAGTCATATTTGTTTTCTTCGACAGGCTCAACCTATTGGCTTTGTAGTATTGAGATTAAAGTGTTGTTTTATCTTGGGAGACTATTGTCCGCTAACGTAAAAGCATATATACGGGGCAATCTTATCTTAAGGATAGAGGGTTATCCTCGACTCAACACACAATGTTGTAACCATCCAGATTTAGTTATTTCTTGATTTCAGGATTTCAAGATTGAAGACACAACAAGCTTGCGTCAGCTCTCAACATTTTTGCAAGGTGATCAAGATTCAAGACACAACATACTTGCGGCAGTTTTGAAGATTGACCATTTATCTATCCTTTGGAACATTTGTAATAGTTAAATACTTCCCGTACCGCTTTATAAAGTACCATAGAGCAAATCTCCCAACAACTTAAGACAATATCCGTATTGTATTACTATTAGTGTTCGAAAGATGTCGGTCAAAAGTTGTGTGACCAAATCTGGATATGGCAATGGTTTTCTGGTAGAAGAAAGTGATGATGATGAACGTGTTCATGGTGTCACCGCTACCAAGCCTGGTTGGAACAAGCGCTCTCGAGAGCCTGAGGATGTCAACTGGGACAAGAGGAGAAGACTGAAGATGTTATTCTATCTTGCAGCAGAAGGCCTATATCTGTCCCAGACAAAAGATCCGAATAATGGTAAGAGGGAAATGGACACTCAGTCTGATGAAGTGACTGAAGTGAGCCAGAATCCGAAAAGAGGATAAGTAGTTTTTCTTACTTGTCAAGAATAAAGATTAAATGATGTCTGATTAAAAATTGATTAAAGTAGGAGGAATATGAAAATAATTTATATTCCTTACGCTTTAAAAAAAAATAAAAATCAGAAGTTTAATCTCATCTTCTTTCCCGTTTAAAGATTGGATTTTGTAAACGACTTAAAAAGATCCGTTCTTTTAAGTGTAATGATTAAAAGTGTGTAAAGTATGTTCGCACATACGATGGAGAGAGATCCACTAACTGTGCGAAAACTGTTACCACTCTTAAGTAAGCGCTAAGAATTATCTGGGCACCAATCATAACGGAAGAAGTCTAAAAGTTAAAGACGTTGAGCCTGTCATACTATTTGGCAGAAGATCCTTCATAGGATGATATTGGACACTCAGTCATACAAAGCCTCCGGGTGACTAGAGTGGGCCAAAATTCCATTGATATGATGATATTGGACACTCAGTTATATAAAGCCTCCGGACGACTGGAGTGGGGCCAGAATTCGTTTCACAGGAAAAGTAATGGACACCTAGTAAGGTGGGCCAGAATTTCCAGGTCTTAAATGATCTGAAGGCCTAAAGAAAGGCAGTGAAGAAATTGGACACCCAGTCTGCCAAAGCAACTGCAGTGGGCCAGAGTATCGCGATCACATATGATCCGGTTACACCCTAACCACGAGCCAGAGGTTGTTCATGTGAAGCAATGCCACCTCTAAAGTAGAAGGGGTTGGAGAGGTTGTCCTCAATAGGACTTCAGGGAATGAGATCACTCTAAGATGAGGTGATACATGTCCCTAACTTGGTTTAAGGGACGTTGTTGGTCAAGCTAGTTTGAGGCTAATCCAATAGGTCTGTAATAACTAAGAATGGTACAGTACGTCTGTAGCCAAATGAATGATATATTTGTAATCCGTGCGTCTATGCCATCATAGATTAAGACACGTTAAATAGAAAGTCATTCAAAAGCTAACGATGTTGAGATTGTTGCCTTCTGTCGACATAAACCCTCAAAATAAATGTGAGGTAGATGAAGAGGCAAAATCACCTTTCCAAATTCCGTCAAGGGAATAGCGAAAGAAGCACCGCTCCTCTAAAACTTAGTCACACCTAATTGGGTGATTTGAAGTTTATACAAAATAGAGGGGGGAGACAAGTACGTTGTGATCTTCATTGATGATGGTACAACGTATGGAATCCTTTGTTTGTTGAAAAGCAAAGATGAAGTTGTTGAAGCGGATAAGCGCTACAAAGTTGAAGTTGAAAATCAACTATGCCTATGGATTGCAAAATTTGTAGCAATAGAGGGGGAGAATGTGAAGCATCGTTCATTAAATGACTGTTCATTTCTCACTTCAGTCCAACGATGCTAGCCAAGCGCAAAGTCGTACGCCCAAATTATGTGGGGTGGCTTGGTAAAAGTTGGAATACTGAAACATGTCAAGTTGTACCTAAGACTGTAGATTGCATATCCACTGGATCTGCAAATAACAATAGTGTTGATTGCCTCTTGGTGTCAAAGAATGCTGAACTCTTTGAAGATAGCTTTCCTTGAAAAAAGGAAAAATGAGTAATTGCTCAAGGTTAACAAGAACCCGCGAGGGCCTGACTGTCCGGAACTAGACGTTCCGTATCTACAGGACTCGAAAGTTGCTGGCTATTCGGAACTTAATATTCCAGATCTGCAGAACTCAGGGATTCTAGATGTTGAACTGAGACGGAGCAAAGAAGGGGACAAAGACTTGTTCCAGTCCTTCTAGCTTGTATGGTTAAGAATGAACCATGGACAATTAACAAATAATTGTCATCTCCAAAAGCGCTGCTTTGGAAAGAAGCTAAAGAAAGAAATAGATTCTATCATATAGAACCATACTTGCGTAATGGTTGATCTTCCTCCGGGAAAAGAACCTTTGGGTTGTGAAAAATGATACTCAAAAGTGAGTACAAAGTAGATGGATCTACTGACGAGTTCAAAGCCTTGGCTACTTGTACAAGTGCTCCAATGTGAGTAGCTTAACATCTTAGGCCATTGCAGTCCTGTGTGGCATGGATGTTGAAACAGCCTTCCCAACTGGAGAGTTGGAAGAAGAGGATCAGAGTTGGTTTACTGGACTGTTGGGCTTCTTCCCGAACTTTCATTTTGGTCCCTGAAATGTTTACATTTTGGTCCTGAAAGTTTCAGATAAAACAGAAACAATGAATCTGACCACAAAAACATTGACTCTGAAGTTAGAAGGCCAACAGTTGGAGAATCAACAGTCTGAAAGTAAAAGTCATATTGAAACAAAGTCTCGATATGAAAGATATGGGTATCACATATGACATCTTAGGAATTGGATTTCTAAGACATCTAACGGACTGGTCGATAGTTGACAGTCTCGTTGAAGCCACCAATGGATATGAATCATAGAACTGATTGGAATCATGGTGCACCCATAGACAAGGAGCGATATGCACAGGTCATGTGTAGTTCAATGTATTTTACACACTACAACGGACCTGGTATCAGCCTACAAACAGATCAGTTGAACTCAGGTTCAATGATGATCTTAATACATGATCAATAGAAGGCGTTAAGTCAGATATGACGATATCTGAACTATTCGCTTATCTACGGATTATAGTATTCTCGGATGTCCGGCGGTTCGGGAGAACACGGTGATGCAAACTGGACATCAGATCTGAAGAACACCAAAGCCACAAGTAAATGTGTATGGTGGATCTTGAAAAATCCTCTAAGCAAACTTGCATCGACCGATCGACAAATAGACCGTATTCTAAATATATCTCTTGCATTGGCCAATGACTTGGTCGACCTAATATCACTGAGAAGTTGAGTGCTCTATCGAATATCCAATAGAGGAATGAATCCTATTCTTGGCTCAACTACCACCTTAGTTTACATCATAATGCACCCAACACAAGTCGTGCCTTATCCTATAAGGAGTTTAAGCTTAGGACATGGTCAAAGTACATTACTCCGTAAACAAGATGCTTATTGACCTCAAGTCAAAGGACCTTTATCTCCCACATGTTGATAACACTCTAGACATGTATAACAAATAGTTTATCAGCAGGGTATACCAATACCTTCCAAAAGTATTCATGTGTCCATCACTAGTAACCATTACTAGTAGCAGGTGAGACATACTACATTCTCCAAGAATATGATCCAGACCACACGCCGACTTATAGCATATCATCGATATTCCATTCTCGATGATCATTAGTCTAGGCTATTTTGAGAGTGACGCTCTGTCATCAATATCTCACTCTATTAATGACAACGTAAACTCAAGGGATGCACATTAATGAATAATTACAAATAATCAAATAATAATTCAATAATTGCAATGCCATAAATATATTAATCTTATTAATAATACGAATGTGTTCAAGTACATTTGTCTCTAATAATGATTGTCTCTAGGACATACATACTTTCAATCTCCCACTTGGCCTAGAGCCAATCTCCAATGTATCTAATACTCATGTTTTCAAAATGACCATTATGCTTAACTAAGCTTAATGGTTTAGTAAATGGGTCAGCTAGATTATCATCTGTGGGACCATAGTCTAATCTAATCTCTTCAGTCTTCACCATCTCCCTGAGTATGTGGTATTTCCTTGGTACATGCTTGTTTCTGTTTGTCGATCTTGGTTCCTTAGCTTGCGCAATCGCACCAGTGTTGTCACAATAAATCGTTATTGGACAAGTGGCACTTGGAACAACCCCTAGTTCCTTTAGGAACTCAGATATCGCGACAGCTTCTTTACCAACTTCTGATCCATCAATGTACTCGGCTTCAGTTGTCGAATCAGTAGTTGTTGCTAGTTTGGAACTTTTCCAACTCACTGCTCCACTATTGAAAATGAAGGTATATCCAGACTGAGACTTGAAGTCATTAAGATTTGACTGGAAGCTAGCATCAGTGTACCCGGTAGCCACTAGCTTCTCTTGTCCACCATAAACTAAGAAATATTCTTTAGTTCGTCTAAGATACTTAAGAATACACTTGACCGCTTTCTAGTGTTCTTTCCCAGGATTCTGCTGAAATTTGCAAGTCATACTAAGTACATAGGCCACATCTGGCCTCGTACAGGTCATGACATACATAATTAATCCTATAGCTGAAGCATATGGGATTATCTTCATGCGTTCAAGTTCTGCAACAGTAGAAGGACTATCCTTCTTTGATAACTTAATGCCTTGACCCATAGGAAGACCTCCCTTCTTGGAGTTTTCCATAGAAAATCGTCTTAGCACTTTGTCTATGTATATGGACTGTAACAGCCCCAACAATCTATTAGGTCTATCTCTAATTCCAAGAATGTAGCAGGCTTCACCCAAGTCCTTCATCATGATGATGCTGGATAACCATTCCTTGACTGATTGTATGAGAGTCTTATTGTCTCCCCCATTATTAATATGTCATCTACATATATAACAATGAAGATAATACTCTCTTTCTTGCGCTTACTATAAACGCATGGATCTTCTTTGCTTCTAACAAAGTCAAACGATTTGACTGCTTTGTCAAAGCAAATATTCCAACTCATTGAGGTTTGCTTAAGTTCATAAATGGACTTATGTAGCTTGCATACTGCTTTGGGATTATTCTTGGATGTAAAACCCTCAGGTTGTATCATATACATCTCCTCAATTAGATTACCATTGAGGAAAGCAGTCTTAATATCCATTTGCCAAATGTCATAATCATAGTATGCGGCTATTGCAAGCAAAATCCGAATGGACTTAATTTTCGCAACGGGTGAAAAGATTTCATCATAATCGACCCCAAGCCATTGATTATAACCTTTAGCCACCAATCTTGCTTTATAAGTCTATACCTTGCCATATGCATCAATCTTCTTCTTGAAGACCCATTTGCATCCTATGGGTCTAACTCTTGTTGGCAAATCAACCAAGTTCCAAACTTGATTGATATACATCGAGTCCATCTCAGATTTCATGGCTTATTGCCATCTCTGCGAATCAATGTCCAACATAGCTTCGATGTAGGTTGTAGGTTCATCGTCATTAGGAATATCTATCTCATTGTGTGTTTCAACAATGAGATTAAGTCTTTCAGGTGGACGATGAGTCCTAGTGGAGTTGATTATTCTGTGTTTCAGTGTTTGTTGCATTCTGATTATGAGAAGGTCCTTGTGTGCTAGACAATCCACCACCTTGAGAGCTTTCAGGAATGTCATTTTCATGTATTTCCTTAATGGAATTATGCACAACCATTGTATCATCTTCCATTGGTTATGTATGAGAGCCTTATATTTATGCATTGTCTCTCATAACACTCCTACTGGCTGAAGGGCATACTCTAAGTACCCAATCTTCACCAAATACTCCCATTGAATCCTTGTCTAGGTCATTGACAAGGGTTCAACCTCTGTGTTATCTTGTGGTTCTTGAATTTCTTCAAATTCTATCTTATTGCAGCTCTGTTCCTTGTAGACATATTCTTCTTCAAGGAAAGTTGCATTTCTGGAAACAATGACCTTATGTTCTCCAGGTAGATAGAAATAGTATCCCTTAGTTTCCTTTGGATACCCCACAAAATAATACTTCTCACTTTTAGATTCCAACTTGTCAGTAAGCATCTTCTTTACATATGCAGGGCACCCCCAGGATTGCATGTATTTTAGTACCGGCTTCTTGCCATTCCATATCTCATATGGAGTTTTCTCTATTGACTTTGAATGAACCATGTTCAGAATATAAATTGAGATTTATAATGCGTAGCCCCAAAGGTATGTTAGTATAGCTGAGAAACTTATCATGGATCTAACCATATCTAATAGGGTTCGATTTCTCCTTTCAGCAACACCATTCATTTGTGGCTTTCCAAGAGGTGTCCATTGTGATTAGACTCCATGAAGCTTCAAGTAATCCAAAAATTCTTTACTTAAGTATTCACCTCCTCGATCTGATCGAAGGGTCTTGATACTTGTTTCAAGTTGCCTCTCTACTTCTGACTTGTACTCCTTGAATTTGTCAAAGGCTTCAATCTTGTGTTTCATAAGATACACATGCCCAAACCTTGTGAAATCGTCTGTAAAAGTGATGCAGGAAGGGAAGTCTCCCTTAGCTTGAATTGAAAATGGCCCACATACATCAGTATGGACCAACTCAAGTACCTCTTTGGCTCGCACACCTTTCCCAGAAAATGGCTTGACGGTCATCTTTTCTCTCAAGCAAGATTCACAGTTACCATAGGACTCCAAGTCAAATAGTTCCAGGTAGTCTAACTTTCTTAATCTTACTATCCTTGATTCATTAATGTGACCAAGTCTATAGTGCCATAAGTAGGTGGAGTTTCTTGGATTACTTATTTTAGCTGGTTTATTTTGCACATTAAAAATTTGACGACTACAGTTTAGAACATACAAACTATCCACAAGCAGAGTATTTCCACAAATAAAACCATTAAAAGACAGTACATAACTGCCATTGGCAATAAAAGAGGAAACCCACTCAATGTCTAACACTGGGATAGAAATAATATTTCTCACCAATGAGGGAACAAAATAATAATTATTTAGTTCTAAACAAAAGCCTGAAGGTAAATCTAGTCTATAAGTTCCCACGCGTTCAACATCCACTCGTGCCCCATTTCCAATGCGCAGTTCTACCTCCCATGGTCCAACCTTTCTGCTGTCAATCAGACCCTCCACATTATTACAAATGTGTGAGCCACAAGCGGTATCTAATACCCAGCAGTGAGAGTTATTTATAGACATATTTATTTCAATGACAAACAACCTTGTCCGGTAGAGTTAGAAGCACCTAATGCTTTGCCTCCTCCTAGAGCTGTGCAGTCCTTCTTCCAGTGCCCCTTCTTCTTGCAGTTGAGGCACACATCTAAAGCTACATTTGCCTTCTTCTGAACACCTCATCTAGGCTTCAAAATTGTAGGTGCAGCAACTGCCTTACCCTTCTTTTTCTGCATGTTCTTACCCTTGGGTTTGAACTTGATAGATGAGCCCACCATGATCACAACTTTACCTTTAGAGGTAGATGATTCAAAGGTCTTCAACATGTTGTGAAGCTCTGGAATACTCGCCTTGGTCCCATTCATAATGAAGTTCACAATGAAATTCTCAAATGAATCAGAAAGCGAATTCAGGATTAGGTTGACAGAGACATTTATAGGCAGCTTCGTTCCTATCGAAGCCAACCTTTTTATCAACCCAATCATCTTCAGAACATGCGCTGACACTTGACCCCCTTCGTTCAACGTACACTTGAAAAGGTCTCTCAACAGTTCATACTCCATTATCTGAGACTGTGAGTCATAAAGACTCTTCAAGTGTTCTAGCATTTCGTTGGGGCCCATATTTTCATGTTGCCTCTGTAACTCCACAGTCATAGAAGACAACATTACATGCTGTGCCAAGGTAGCATCGTCTAGATATTTCTGATAAGCCGCCTTGTCAAACAGGGCATACTCAGCAGAGTTTTCAACAGGGACTATAGGGAACAATGTGTCTAACACATACTCAATTCTTTCTTGTCTTAACACCAATCGCAGATTTCTCAACCAGTCAGGGTAATTAGCTCCGGTCAACTTGTTTGTTTCGACCAACATTCTCAGTGACTGATTCGACATTTTATATATATTGAAGAAATAAATAGACTTGAAATTAAACTCTAATATAATTTCAATTGAACACATTCGTTGGTCTTTATTTGGACTATCCAAAACTGCGGTTCGAAGTGCGGTTCACAGAACATAACTACGGTTCGTAGAACATAACTGCGGCCCGCAGAAGTGTCCTGAGACTTCGCAATCTGAGTTGGACTTGAACTGGAGTAGTGGTTTGCAGACAGGACTGCGGTTCGCAGAACAGAAATGCGGACCGCAAATTGGGTCGCACTTCGGGGCTTCGAAATCTTCCTTTCACTATCTATTTCTACGAGTAGCATTACCATTCTGCGATCCGTAATTTGGTTCTGCGGTCTGCAGAAGTGATCTTCTCAACACTTCTTCCTTTTTTCAGAACTTTTGTCCATATTTATGCTATTTTCCTCATTTCTGGTGTCCCGAGGCAAAAATCCTACAAAATCTAAAATAACATAAGAAATGACATTGAAACTTACTCAAATGGCTAGAAAAGCTTAAGAAAATGGTATCAAAACGTGTAATTTCACTGCAGATCAACACCCCCAACTTAAACTCTTGATTGTCCTCAAGCAACTAAAATAAAACTAAAAGTTACGACTAACAACAAAGCAAGAATGACTATGGTTGGTTCTACCTATGAGTTCACAAGCATGTGATTCAAAATGTTTACAACCCCTTAATTTTCTCAAAACAACCCAAGAGTGCATAGCTACGAACAATCATTTCATGAAAATCAAGCCTCAATTTATGACTAAATGCTACTAGTGACTAGATGTGCACAAGTACAACAATTTGAGAAGCTCACATCACAAAGTTCATGCAATTCATATGCCCTCACAATAAAGAAAGTCCCAACACTCCATATATCAAAATCACAACATGGGACATAGACAAAATCACTCACACTCACAAAGAATGTCAAGTGTCACAAGTATCATGCCTTATGGTTGTCCGTATTTTAAGTCACCGCTACTCAAGAAATGCTCGATTTTGAATCTCAAATGACGTTTTCAAGCTTGCAATGTAGGCTTAGGGACGGGTAGGATGTTCATTTGGGTACAAGTGACTTTTCCCTCCTCTAGCACTCCACATTTTTCACTTTTTTCTCCATTCCTTTATTTTCCACCCTTTTATTCAAGTATTCTCCATTTTATTTCATTCTTTTTGTGGTTCATTTTCTCTTTTCTTTTCTATTATTTTTGCATTTCAATTTTTTCTCTTTTTTTTAGAACCACTCACATCACAATCTTTCTGCCCTTCTTATCTCTCTATCTCACCCCCAACTTAGGTTTTTGGCCTCATTTTTACACTTTTCATGCATTCAATGAGGGATTTCGATTCAAAAGATGGTTTATTTCAAAAAGGAATTTAGTTTGTAATGTGGTAGCCAAGAAAAAAGGTTAAAAGGTTCAAAAGTGGACAACTATGTACTCTCATCTCACGGGTAGGCTAAAGAAGTTTCAAGAAGAGGTTTACTATCATATGAAAGTCTAAGATCATTTTCTCAACCAAACAAGTTCAATTTTCGCGGTGACAAACCAACGGGACAAGTTCTAGATGATACAAGCAAACACAAGAGATCAATCAAATCATCATCACACAATGCACATGATCTGTAAGAACCACTACATTTTTAGATATCTATTGAATACAAGGCTATCATCTCGTGAAGATTCAAACACAAGTAGACATAGATGTAAAAAATGAGGCATGATTTAACAAAATGATAATTCAAGTGCGAAGCTACTCTCTTTTTCCAAAATTCAACTTTTTGAAGGATGTTATCAAAACCAAAAAGAAGCTACACATGCTAGAAACTATACAAAAGTACCAAGCAAGTCAAAATGCTCTATCATTAGGCCATGGTTACTGAACATACACCTTTAGAAAAGAACCAGGCAAAGAAAAACCAAGGGGATTAAAGAAAAAACTACAAAGCAAAGACTAAACATTTTACCCCACTCCCAACTTTAAAAGCATGCAGTGTCCACAATACATAAAATCAAAAAGTAAGGATAAAGTTTGAGGGGCTCCCTGTGGCGCATTAAACGCTCTCCTAAGTTTAGTTCTATCTGGGCATCAACACCCTCGGACTGTGAAATGGGAGCGGATAACTATGAACTATCCTTCTCGGGCTCTAGTAGTGTAGGACTAGTAGCACGGGCAGGTGAAGTGGTGTCCAAAGACAGTGGAGGTGTGAGATACACCTATTTTTCATCGGCTGCATAATACCCAAAATACGATCGCAGAACAGGTCGTGAAACTATTTTGCGGTCCGCATAATGGATCCTTTTCTTCACAGTTTTATGCTCAACTTTCAATAATCTGTCTGATTTTGCGATCGAAAGTGAGGGCCGCATACCGGGAATGCAGACCGCAGAATGATCTGCATTTTTTAACCTTTTGAAGTTATATTTTTAAAATCGTCGGGGAGAATTTACGGACCAAAATAAGGTCCACCGATCGTGTTTGCGGTCCGCAGAAGGGGTCGCATAATGGTCCTCCTTATTTTCAGCTCTTTTTTTCTTCTAACACTTCCATGTACCAGTTTTTCCAGTTCCTACACACTTAGACAAACGATCAAAGCACACAATGGAATAAAATAAAATAAAATAAAATAAAAACCAAACAACAAAAAATAACAAATTTGAGTTGCCTCCCAATAGCGCTTAATTTAACATCGCGGCACAATATGTGTCAACCTTATCACTTTTTCCTCCACTTGAAAGATATGAATTGTCGCCCCAACTTTGAATCAAATTTTTGGTGATGCTCATGAGGCGGTGGTAGAAAAGCAAAGATGCCAACTCTTGGTTGTCGCATCGTACGCATTTTGCCCTTTAAGTGAGGGATGTCTTGTTGTCGTTTTGGCAAGAAAAACTCCAAAATGTGCACGATTTTGTTCTTCATCTCCATAATTCTCCATAAGCTCGGATACTTCAACCTCCATAATAATCAAACCATTTATGTAGTCATTAACATTTGTTTTTGGTCTGTATACATTTGTTTCTGTTATATCTCTATTTTTTTCTTTAAATAATTTGTGCATCGCGTAGGTACGGATTCTAGTTTTTCTTAAAAAGATAGAAATAAAATTTATTATTTTTAATTCAAAAATAATAGCTAATAAATTAACTATTTTTTGTCCTAAAATTGCCACGTATCTTTATCATGTGTTACCATTTGTCATAATCCTAAGCCAAACTATCCTCTTTTGGGGGATAGAAATGAGCATGATTAACAGTACATTTCTGGAGAAAAATGTCTCACGACAGCATTGACCTGAATGCAAATTATCAATAGAGAAATCAAAAGAGTTGAATTTGTGAAGATACAGGACTGTCACAAACATATCATATTTTGTTAACAAGGTAACATATCATATTTTGTTAACAAGGCAATCGACACTTACCTTAGATGATTTAAATCTTCTTTGGCTGTAAAGGCCAACATTTGCTCCATTAAAAATAATTTCAAATGGTCCATAATTATCAAACCATTTATGCATTCATTAACATTTGTTTTACCCTCACTAGAGACACAAATTATCTATTTAATGTTTGAAGAAATGGTCAGTAATATAGCAGTAGTAGTTATATATATATACCCTAAAAAATGTTAGTCTGAAATAAAATTATTCCAAAATAAGATTATAAAATAAGTAATATGTCACACATGGTCTGTATACATTTGTTTCTATTATTTTTCTTCGCTCTTTTTTCTTTAAATGATCCGCAAATCGCGCGTACGGATACTAATTTTTCTTAAAAAAATAGAAATAGAATTTATTATTTTTAATAATAACTAACTTTTTTCCTAAAAATGACACGTATCTTTATCGTGCGTGGTCATTTGTCATAATCTTATGTCAAACTGTCATCTTTTTAGATATAGATAGAAATGAACAAACTTCCAAATTTCATTAACATACACATACCTCCTAGTGGCCCACCCATTTAGTCGGACTACCCAATAAGACAAACCGATCCATATAATCTTCAATCCCCAAAAACCCGAAAACAATTCAAATTCAAAGAAGACAGTAAGAAAGTGACCGTTGGGCGAAATGCCGACGAACAATTTCATCAACCCTGCCGGAAAATCTACGACGAGATTGAGATCGACAAGAAAACCACTACGAGATGTTTCGAATTCTTCAAATATGGTAAAACCATTCGCAACAACTTCCTTCAAAACCAAGAAGCTCCAAAACGACGACGTCCAACAAGCGGTGAGCGAAAATAATGTCATTGATCATCTTCTTCTCATTCGCTCCGACTTCTCCTCCGTCATTCATCAGGTAAGAATAAATTTGCGCTCTCAATAGTTTAAGAAGTATTTATAATTTTTCGTCTTCTTTAATTTGTATATATGTTGTGAGATTTACAGAGTATTTGATTTGCCTTAAAAGATAAATTATTTAGCATTGGAATAAAGTGGGTTCAAATAGAGTGGATATAAAGATTCTATACAGACACGACCGTTCGAAATAATTTGGGATATAAGCCAATTGATTGATTAATTGAACTTAGAATTTGTTCTATTTAGATGAATTTTAGTTATAGAGAACCCGTGAATTATACTGTAAAAATGAAGTTTTTTGTATTGGATTGAAATTTTGAATAGAGCGGGGGTGGGGTTTGAGGGTTTGGGGGGGGGGGGGGGAGGGGAGAGGTGGATTTACATGATTTATATAGCCAACTCAATGAGGATTGCGTTGATGCGTGGTTAATTAATTGTTTACTTATTGAACTTGAATTGTTTTGTTCCACAGCAGTAGATGATTTGTGTGGCATTTTATAAGTTGTGCAGTTGCAATTTCACTTGATTTTTTCAACTTTTTCAGATTGTTCCAATTTTCTAGTGAGCATTTTAAATTTTCCCAGGCAGTGTTAAGTTTGTCGATTTCACCTGTTTATGTACTTCTTAGTGCAACCAAAAGGCTCTTGATGTCAGGGAACTTTATTCGTGTAAGACTAGATAATTATTTTAACTAATGGCAAAATCTAGTTAGATGTTGACAAGGAGGCAAATTGTGTGAATGCTATCTAATCAATAATACCTCCTGCGTTGTTGATAAGTAGTTTTGCTGCATTTTTTTCTATTGGTTTCTTCGGGGCAGAGGGGGGAGATTGGAGTTCACATTGGTTAGTACTTAGTAGATTTTCGGTGTTTTTGCACTCTGCTGTTGAGTGTCTCTGCCTGCTCTTACTGCTTCCACAGATGAGTCTACAAACGAACGGAAATTGTAGGTCTGAGCAGAGGCAGCTTCTTATTAACAGTGTGCAACCCTAGATAAAGTCGCGTGAACAGATGGATAATGTAGCTACTTCATGGCGACTTAATGTTCTTTAGGAAATTCATAGATCTTCATAGGCAATCCCAATTAGTTGGGATTAAGTTATAGTCATGTTAGTACATTTCATTGGATCCAATATTTTACAGGAGTCTTTGAGTCTTGTTAGAGACCTATATGCCATTTGAAAATGTAGACTTTAAATAACTTTTTATAATATTGGGAGGATTCAAATTGCCAACCCCAATTTGCTTGGAATCGAAACGTAATTGTTATTAATGTTCTTTAAGAAATCCATAGGGCTACCCCAAAATAAGATGATGAGCATCAGTAAATGGAGAAAAACTGAAGGCCTGTGTGAAAGTTGGACCTTCCTGCTTTCTTTATCCCTTTTTCCCTAACATCATCAGCACAGCACTCAATCACTTTTGGCATTGCTTAAATGTAGGAGTTTTACTTGTGGTCGTCTTTACCTGACGTTTAAGCATTTTGAATAATGATGACAAGAGATCAAGATATCTATATCTTAATGACATCTTTCTTTACATGATCAACTGCAGATCGATGAATTTGTTCAAGTGCTCAAACTAGGAGGCAAGAAGAGTGGAAAGGAAATTGAATCTTTCGCACATGTCTTGTCTGAAATGCAAGCTTCTTTGAAGGTTCTCTTTTTTCTGTCATATTCTCCTCTCCTTTGTTAGAGTCTTCTGTTACACCGTATTTTACATATATTTTATGTTGGCAAATGCAGCCATGGGTTCCTAAATTCCAGAAAGCCCTTTCTGATCTATCCACGAGGGCCGAGTATCCACCTGAACAGTCACGAATTAGTGAGGCAGCTCCCGTGGTAGCTGATAATATAAGCGATGCTGTTGATAGCCCTGACCAATCCAAGTGGGATTCACTAGTTTCCCCATCACCCCTTGTGTCCTGGCGGGCAGGCTGTACAACCGAGAGTGGCAGACAACTTTTTCTGCTCACACCTTTGCCTCTTCGCAAAGTGCTCTCATCCAAATACCAGGAATCCTCTAAAAAGTTTGATAAGTATACATCAAACATCAATGCCCAGCAACACCCTCTTTTTGATATCACGGGAGATATGGAAGATTGTACGCTTGAGAATACAAAATCTATGGTTAGTCAACCACCGTCCCTTTCTGATGATGTAAATAATGAAGCAAAGTCAAGTCCGAACAAAGTTTCTTATAATGATATAACCATCAACAACGAGGCTCGGAAAAGCGATCTTATTTCGCCTGTAAAACTTTCACAAATTGACAGTTCGATACTAGTAATGACTCCGCGCTTGAAAATGTCACCGCCGAAGACCTGTGTACTGCTTGAACCTTCATCAGAATACCACTGTAGAGACGAGCATGGGGCTTATAAAATGACACCGTTTCCTGTTTCACGTCATTTTTCTAGCATGTCTGAGGATTCAGAATCCTCCAGCTCTGAAGCTGCTGAACATTTGACAATGAAGTATCCAGAGCTATTTGGAATCAGATTAAGTCAAAACTTGACAAACGGAGGGAAGGTGGCAGATGATGAATCGCCGGACTTGCTTTTTTCACCACCTAAGACTTGTGTTCTGATGGAGCCACCTGTGGAAGAACCATTGACCAGTGAGTAAAATGCTACCCCCCCCCCCCTCTCTCTCTTAATCAGCAAACAAGTTTTTGTTATCCTAAACAAAATGATATTCAAGATCTTCCTTTTCTGAAAAAAAACTTAAACATGCAATCAGGATGTTTCCAGTTGGTTTTCATTAACATGGTCATTCTGATATTTATTGTTCTTTCTTTCGTTTGGGAACAGAAACTGGTGGCAACTTAGATATAGTTGAAAGCACTCCCATGATGACAGAATCCAAGAGCATTCTTGTAATGGGAAATCATCCTGGTGAGAACACTTTGAAGAGAGAACTATGGATAAAATTTGAAGCAGCGTCCAGCGATGGCATATGTTTTAATCCCTCTACTATCCAGAAAACCATCCAAAAAGATTTCCTTGAGAGATTGGAAGAGGCTTCTGATGATGAAGGGGTCTAAGATGGCGGATATCATCACCCTCTGATGCCGGAGTATGCAGGGAAGAGGGAGGCTATCTTAGGTAAATTTGAAACTTGTATCAACTTTCCTTATACCCCCACCCCTTCTTCCCTCCTCTTTTGTGAAGTAAAGATGAACATAGTAAAAGGACTTCAAATATAGTCCAAGTGCAATTTTTTTGTAATTTTTGAATGAAAACTTTTAAGTTCTTTAGTAGGCGTTTGGATAATATTTGAGTTGGAAGTAGAAAAAGGGGTTAGCTCTTCTGCAGTATCCCCTGAAACTTTGTGCACATATTTGACCTTCTTGGCACCAATGCTACCGAAAAAGGGAAAAAAAGAAGATGATGATGATATGATTTTATTTCTGTCCTTGCAGACAGAGACTAACTTGATTAAAAGTGTATATATGAAGTTATGATCCATTTATTTGTGAAAGTAGCTTTTGAACTGCTGTCCAGCTTTGAAAATTTTATCTGTTTGGCTTAACTGGTTATGAGTTGTTGTAATTATCATTTCTTCTCCTCGCGTGGGGAACTTGTTATGGATTTATTGTTCTATTGTAATTTCTTTTAGTAGGAGGTAATTTGGATTTTGGAGTTCATAGTTTTGCTGGAAAAAAAACTTTAAACCATTTAAGTAGATCAAGTAGTGTAAACAACCCAAAGCAAAAAGAATATGCTTTTATTATAGTCGTAAATTTTAATCTCATCCTCGCAAATACCAATTATTCTAAACCAAATGCTACTGAATTGAATAGACATGTCAATAATTTAGCCATTTAGGTGCGAAATAGTAAACTCCTTATCCCCAACACCTCATGATGTAAAAGAAAAATAATTAAAAGAGGTGGAAAAGAAGCTTCTAGCTGTCCCAAAATATCTGAATTTACTTTCCTATATTAATCTTTATTTACATTTCAAGATTGTGACAACAAGCGAAAAGAGCATAGGACAGCTAGATGATCAAGATCAAGCATGCGTGTACGTCTCGACGGCAGAAATTTTAAGAGAAAATCTTTGCAATCTAAATTTAATGTTTGCCACTGATTGCGCTCTCTACCAGTAATAGTAAGAAAGTGAATAACCAATGACCCTCCATTGTGGTGCCTTTGCTACTTATTTGAGTGCTTCTCGTCGGTAATTCAGGTTCACCTTGAACTGTGTCTTAAATTTGTATGAAAATTCTAAAATATATTTTTTTCATCGTTACGATACTAGAGAACTTTGGATGCAATATTTTTTGTAATAGTTATTAATTATTTGATTTTTACTTTAAAATGTGATATTTTAATTTGATTTAGCGTAGAAAAATTGATCAAATAGATTGGAGATAACAAACAGTGTCAAACAATATAAATGTTCTTGAAAGGTGTTGAAAAGAAAAGAGGACGATACCCAATTAGGGCCAGAAGTGTCATTTGGTGATTGGAGAAATTAACACCTAATTCGTAGTGAACTTTTTTTTATTAAAATAATTGAATTATATCTCGATTTGTGACTGTCATTTATGCAAAGAGTTATTATATTATAATCATCGTATAAAGTTCTACTTATATGGAAAATTATCGAAGGGACTATGATAATGGAGTCTTAATTGGATCCACATTTTCTCAACATTTCGATATTCGCTCACTAGCAGATTAATAAATATATTTGCAAACGGGTACACCCACAATAGATACGAAAGGTTCTCAATGGATTATGATAATAATGAATATATAAAAGCTCTTAATTGGATCGAAGATGTCTTGTTCTTTTGTTTAATTCGTACTCCCCATCTCAAATTATATGTCGTCATGTTTTTTTAAAAAATAAATACTCCAAATTATTTATTATTTTAAAAACTCAAGATAAAATTAGTTATTTCTTTGTCACGGGACATCTCAACCATGTATAACGGGGACAGTCAACCATGTTTGTAGTGTAAGGCCAAATTCTAATGAGGGCCTAACTTAAAGTATATATTATTTTTTCATTTTTTATTCATAAATATATTTGTATATTTAAAATCTATATTCTGGTTTTTTGAGATGCAAAGTTATTTATAATTTTTATAGTGAATATCTTCTAATAATTCTTTTATCGAGGGGCTCACTTTTGGGATTTTATTAAGATTTCAATTCTTTATTTTTTTTTTGGAGTTGAATAACGAGATTCATATTTTCTATACACATGTCTAAAATTCCAATAAATCATTAAAGATGGGCACAATATACGTATCAAATGATAATATATAATAAATTTTAGATGACAAAAAATAAAGAAATAGAAAAATAGAACCTGATTTAAGAAGTAGATAGTTTACTGCTAGAAAGCAGAAACATAGGTTTTCTTCGTCGATATTCAGTGAAATTTTTGTGATATAAAACATGATTTTCTCACATCGTTGAAAATAGGTTCTCATTGAAATGTTGGAAAACTTCTAAATTTTCTTGTGTGAAAGAACTTTTATTTAGATTTTTTTTCACCCGACATTTCATCTGAATATTTTTCAGTAAAAAAATAGAGATTTTTGGTAGTGACTTAATCCAACGCTTTCTCTTTTTTTCACAGAATAGTACTGACTTGATTAGTTGATTTTAGCTTATAGTAATTTGAGACTTGAGAAAAAAAAGAGTCAAAGAAAAATATTAAATTGCAACTATGCAAGTTTCTAGACTTGCGAAGAAAATGTTGAGTGCAAAAATAAACTAGAATTGCATAAGGTTAGCAGATTTATAGAAGTACTCTTTGTACATTACCCAACGGTAAAAAAAGAAAATTAACATACCCATATATTATATATACATACATACACCGAAAAGTGGGGGCTCATATTTGTGGGGCCTAAGGCAAAGGCCTTACCTGCCTTACGATAAAGCCGCCCAAGCTTTCTCATTTTGTTATTAGTAGTTTTTCTCAAAAACTATAAATATCTCAATTATAATAAGATATCATATAAATAAAATAATTTCAATAATAAAAAATTATACCTTAACATATACAACATCACCAACAACAATAATAACAATAATAAATTTAATATAATTTTATAAGTGAGGTCTGAAGATGATAGAATGTACACAAACATTTTTTATGTGTGTATCCTTCCGAGCCATTGATATTGGCAAGTTTGTATTCGGGGACTGTATGCATCTGGAACTACCATACCCATGTGTCGAAAATCGTATTGTTTTCTAGTACATTTGAATTCTTGAATCTTTTGAGAGACATGTGCGACATTCTCGTAAGAATGCCATAGATTTAGAGCCCGTTGGATTTGACTTATTTTTGGTGCTTTTAAGTCAAAAAATCTTTTAAGCACTTTTGTAGTGTTTGTGTAAGATAAAAAGTGCTTTTAAGCATTTGTTTTTAACCCAAAATAACAAAAATAAGCCAAATAGCTTTTGGCTTACAAGAACAGGCTCTTAGGATGTTCCAAAATAGAATGTGTGTAACGTGATATGATGAGATGGTTTATCTTTTATGACCTTGGACCAATCTTTATATACAAATGCGGAGACTTTGAATAGTTGGTCTGGTGGTAGCTCAATTCAGGCCACACTTAAATGAACACGTCATGGAACGTGATCAATGGACTTTTATTTTGGGTGTGTGTTGATTCTTCAATGTTTGAATATGTTTACATAACAGACTTAGGTTGGGAGGATTGGATGGGAGTATAGAAAGACGATATGCAAACCTATTTATCAAAAAAAGATAACATGCTAACTTGTTTGATAATAGAGAATTTTAGTAAAAGAAAAAGAAACTAAGTTAGGAGGTTGGTGGAGCAGTATATGGAAAGGAAGAGAGACTTACATATGATTTCATCAACCTCGATAAGGCATACAACAAAGTCCTTAGGGAGGTTCTATGGAGATGTTTGGAGGTTAGAGGTATACATATGGCGTACACTAGGGCGATCAAGGATATGTATGATGGAGCCAAGACCATGGTACAGACAGTAGGAGGAGACTCGGAGCACTTTCCAGTGATGATGGAGTTGCATCAGGGATCAGCTCTTAGCCCATACTTATTTTCCTTAGTGATGGATGGACTAACGCGATAAATCCAATGAGAGATGCGATGGTGTATGTTATTCGCAAATGACATAGTCCTAATTGATGAGACTCGCAGCGGAGTGAATGCTAAGCTGGAGGTTTGGAGATTGACTCTGGAGTATAAAGGATTCAGGTTGAGTAGGACCAAGATAGAATACTTGGAGTGCAAGTTCAGTAAAGGGAGAGACCTTGAGACAGGCGTGGAGGTGAGGCTTGGTACTCAGGTCATTCCAAATAAAGGAAGCTTCAAGTACCTCGGTCTATTATCCAAGGGGATGGTGAGATTGATGACGATATCACACATTGTACTGGGGCATGGTGGATGAAATAGAGGCTCGCATCTGGAGTCTTATGCGATAAAAGGTACCATAAAAAATTAAAGACAAGTTCTATAGGGCGATGGTTAGACCGACTATGTTGTATGGGGCGGAGTGTTGACCAGTCAAGACTTCGCACATCCAAAAGAGGAAAGTTGTGGAGATGAGAATGCTAAGATGGATGTGTTGGCATATGGGGAGGGATAAGATTATAAAAGATGATATCCGGGACAGAGTGAGAGTGACCTCGGTGGAGGATAAGATGCGGGAAGCGAGGTTGAGATGGTTTGGACATGTGCAGAGGAGAGATATAAATGTTGTAGTGTGAAGGTGTGACGGGTAGGCTTTGCACGGGTAATGGGGGTAGAGGTAGGCCGAAAAAGTATTGGGAAGAGGTGATTAGACGGGATATGGCGCATGTGCAACTTACTGAGGACATGACCTTATATAGGGGGTTGTGGAGAACACATATTAGGGTAGTAGGTAGTCGAGCGTAGTCCTACTTACACTTACAAACTGGTAGTTGTAGTATTATTATTATAGGTCCGCTTAGCCTATCATACTAATATGAGTAGTATTGTTTTATAGTCCCATGTAGTTTGATTCCTGCTGCTATATATCCTTTAGTGTACTTTGTTTAGCTTATTTACATGTGTTAGTTACTGCTTACTTTTTCAGAATGCGTTATCATGACCTATTCGCTTTTTATATCAGCATTTTCATACTATTTTACATTTTTTTATCGGATATGATCGTTTCTCTTGCTTTACTTGTGCTTATGCTTTGTCTTGAGTCGAGGGTCTCTCGAAAACAGTCGCTCTACCTGCCAAGATAGAGCTAAAGTTTGCGTACAATCTACTCTCTCAAAAACTCACGTTATGAGATTTTACTAGATATGTTATTGTATGGAGGTATCTCTTAATATATAAATAAAAGCAAAAAAGTAAAAAAATACATCTTAATAAAGTGCAATACCATAATTATAAAAAACAAAAAAAGACAAAAGAAAACGGAAATCACTTGCAAGCCACCTTTTCTTTTACACTCCCGTCCACAAACTCAAGTCTTTTACCTCTTTTATGTATCTTCCTTCCCTGAAATGAAAACTTAGTGCAAACAAACTGTATTTATTTATCCACCTTCCCCTCATTATTCGCATATTCTTATCCACTATCACAATAACATTTATAAACCCTTGCCCTTGCCCTTCAAAAACAAAATCTTATCCATAACTCGCCGAGTCAATCAGAATGACTCGGCGGTGTTCCCATTGCAACAACAATGGCCACAATTCCCGCACTTGCCATACCAGAGGTGGTGGCACCGCCACAGTGACCGCCGGCGGTGGTGGAGGTGTGCGGCTATTCGGTGTAAGGCTTACAGATGGATCCATCATGAAGAAAAGTGCTAGTATGGGAAATCTGTCATCCCTTCATGGCTATCATTCTTCTTCTTCGCCTAATTACCCTGGTTCACCTAGTTCTGATGTTATTCATTTGACTGATGGTTACCTCTCTGATGATCCTACACATGCTTCTTCTTCTGCTAATCGCAGAATTGAAAGGAAGAAAGGTTCGATTTTCTTTCATTTTTTCTAAAATTACTGAAATACCCTTTGATTTAAGAAAGATTGGACTACTTACGGCTACAAATTATTTTATTATTAAGGATAAAAGAGAAATTCTAAAATTTAGTGACATTTTTTTGGAGACATTAAAAAGGAAGCTTGTCGTATAAATTTATTCGGAGCCAATATTTTGAAATGAATGCATCCAAGAAACTGATATTGAGGCTGCCAAATATAGCTGGTTTCGACATGATAGAAGAGGAGTAATGTTATTCCTTGGAAGCAAGAGTAAAATTAGTCTAATTATGAGTTATCTTTAAAAAAAAAAAATTGGGACAAATAAATCTAGTGGCATGCCTAAATAGAGCAGTATGGAATACTGTTCTAACTAGTTTGTGATTGAGGATTAATTGATTAGTTGATTTGCAATTTTACGTTTTTTCCCTCTTTGGATTTGATGCTATTTGAGTTATCATCTGGTAATTGATTTGGATTGGGATAGGAGGGATGATTAGGTTTACCTAATGCTTGATTGTGAATTGTTATCTTTACCCCCGTTCTATCCTCCCTCTTAGTTTTGTTTTGTTTTGTTTTATAGAAAATAAGAAAGTATGGTTTTTATGTTTTTTAATTTTGTTCATTTACAACTTTACACTTCCAGAGTCGAGGGTCTATCGTAAACAAACTCTCTACCAGAGATAGGGGTAAGGTTTGTGTATAACCCACCCTCCCCAAACCCACTTGTGGGATCACACTGGGTATGTTGTTATTGTTGTTGCAATTTTACACTTTCCCCTCTTTACAGTTTAAGGCATTTGATTCATATCTTCTACATTGAATTAGATAGGCAGGATGATTAGGTCTATGTTTTGCATGATATGTGACTATGATGAATTCTTTGAATACTACATAAGATTCAATACTTATATACCTGAGCCAACTTGTTTGGTTAAATTGATTGATATACCACTTCTCCTTCTCTTTTCTCCCATTTAGTTTCTTTGTTTTTTCAGGAAAAATGGGATTATCTTTAAGTTTTTTGCTTTCTATTTTTTCTTGGGGCAGGGGGAGGGAGGTAAGAGGTTGATGGTTGGTTTGCATCTTTGATTGCTGGGACTTAGTTGGTATTTTCTTCTCTTAAAAATTGGTTTTAGTATCCCCCTCCCCTCCCCCCCTTTTAGGGTTTTAATGGTCTTGTTTCTGCATCCGCTGTTATATATAGCTGTTGTGCTTTATATTTAATGTATATCTTTCAGGTTATGTTGTGTGTTTGTGTCAGAGACGGGCTTTTGTGCCTGATAATTCAATAATTTAATTCAGTTTTGTAAAGAAAACTAGACCTTGAGACTAACTCAATCCAAAAAGTTAGCTCAATAACTGAGGATTGCCTAAAACCTTATAAGAGAACAATCTATTCCCTCTTCCCAACAGTTTTGAGTTTCCTAAGCACAAGTAGATAATTCTTTTTACGTCAATATGGGTTTGTTGCTTTTTTGTGCCATTGTTAGGAACCCAGAAACTCTCCTAACTTTAATCTGTAAACTTCCAACCACAACACAGAAATAAGAGCAACACTTTATCTATTAATTGCTGCCACAAATAAAATAAGTTTTACAAAGAGAAAGAACACCACTACATCTAACAACCAAGGTATTTTGAGGAACCTTAACCTCCAATTCTGCCAAAGAAAATCCTACAGAAAAAACTGACCATCTTTAATAAAACAATTACATTTAAGCCTTATTTTCTCCCTTTTTCCTGCGGTTATAGACCTTAGTGACAGCGGGTCTAACAATAACCGCCCCAACGAGTTTCACCTTGTCCTCAAGGTGAAAATGAGGAAATTGTGCATCAATAACTTCATAGGATTCCCAAGTGTTCTCAAAGTCTGGCAAGCCCTTCCACTTAATTAAAACCTCTTGGGAGCCATTCAAAAGTGTCCGACAGTCTACTACACCCTCAGGTTGCACTTGCATTAAAGTTCTTCAGATAAGAAAGGAAGGAGGGAGCTGCTAAACTGGAGTAGAATCCTTCACAACACGCTTTAGCCAAGAAACATGAAATACGGGATGCACCCGTGAATGAGGGGGTAAATTGAGGCGATAAACAACTTTACCAACTTTATGCAAGATAGTATATGGCCCATAGTAGTGAGGACTTAACTTCTGGTTAACCTTTTTAGCAAGGGAGCGAAGCTTGAAAGGTTGAACATGAAGATAAACCAAATCACCAGGCTGAAACACAACTTCACGGTGCTTAGCATCAGCATAAACTTCCATTTGAGCTTGAGCATGGGTCAAATTAGCTTTGACTTCATCTAAAATAGTGTTGCGCGCGGCAAGCTGCTGGTTGACCTCTTCAACAGAAATTTCATCAGTGAACCGCAACAGAGTTTTGAGTGAATTCACTGATTTGGACAATGTGGGGTCTCCTCGAACAACTCGTGTTTGCCCTCCTATTTCAAATTTCAGCGTCAACGTTTTGAAATTAGCTTGAATATCCCCCAGTGTCTCCAGCCACTCTAATCCTAACACTACGTCGGCACTGCCCAAATTAAAAAGGAAATAATCTTGTGTTATGCACAAATTATCAATCCACAATTCCACTTCTTTGCAACTTCTCCTACATTTTACTTGTTGTCCATTCCCTACTTCCACCACAAATGACTTAGTTTCTGTTTGCTTTAACCCCAATTCTTCAGCCACTATGCGAGAGATAAAATTTGTTGATGCTCCGCTATCAATCAACACAATAACTTTCTTCCCCAATATTGTTCTCCATACCTTCAAGGATTTCTTTGTGGTAAATCTTGCAATAGAGCACAAAGGCAACTCCATTTAACTTTTGCGATTCCGGTTGTCCTTGAACATTTAATTGGTCAATCCCTGCATTTAATATTTCCTCTGAATGCTCTTGTATGCCTACATCTTCTTCGTCCTCTGCCGCTACAATAAGCAGATTTAACTGTTTTGAATTGCATCGGTGATTGGGACCATATTTTTCATCGCATCAAAAACAAAGTCCTCTTCTTAATTTATCCTGATACTCTGCATCAGATAGCCTTTTGTATGCTCCTCCACGCCTTGCAGAAGTTTCAGGTCTTGGCTGCTCGATTTCACCTCGCTTTTGCTCTTGAAAATGTCGTGGTACTGCTGAAATTGTTGTACGGGCAGAATGAAAGGGTGTTGTGGCTACACGCACACGAGGACTTGTAACACTTCCTGCCTGGCTAATGCGTTGAACTCCTAGGAAGCGCCATACGCATGTGTCTAGGCAAGTGGGCTTGGCTAAGAGCCCAATTCCTTTCTTCAATACGCTGGGTTTGGTCCATAATCTGGGTTAGAGTTCCCAACTTGCTAAGACGCAATTCTGCCTTGATCTCGTCTCTCAGGCCATTTATAAAAATCCCCATCAAAACTGCATCATCGGTATCTTTCAAAGGTGCTGAAAGTAATTTGAAATCTTCTCTATATTGGGAAACGCTTCCAGTCTGTTGCAATCCTATCAAGACCTCATATAAGTTCCCTAATTGTGATGGAGTAAATTGTTGGAGTATGGCTACTCGAAACACATCCCTTGTGACAATCGGCGTTCTAGTCTCCCACCATTGGAACCAATTTAGGGCTCTACCTTCAACACAAACAGCAACAACCTCCAATTTATCCTTGTCATCAATGCCATTGAAATGAAAATAACGCTCTGCTTGGTTAAGCCACCCATATGGATTATCACCATATGGTAGAGGTAGGTCTGTGTACACTCTACCCTCCCCAGACCCCACGTTGTGGGATTTCACTGGGTATGTTGTTGTTGTATGGATTATCACCAGAGAATACGAACAGTTTCAGTCGTCGAGGACGCGTTTCATCACGAAATTGTGGCTGAACTTCTCGGAATCCATCACCTCTGCGATTGTTGTTGTTCTCTGTCATCACATTTGCGTCTTTAATTGGATCTTCCTGAACCACTGATTTTCCTTTCATATGTTGAAGAATTTCAGCGTCATGTTCATCTTTTTTTTGCATCCAGTCTCGTAACTGCCCCAAAATAATTACGTACTGAACCAATCTCCTCTTGTACTTCGTCCATTGTCTTCTCTAACCCTTCAATCCTTCCCTCCATTCTGGTTGAAACCATGAAGGCTTTGATACCAAAAATGTTAGGAACCCAGAAACTCTCCTAACTTTAATCTGTAAACTTCCAAACACAACACAGAAATAAGAGCAACACTTTAACTATTAATTACTGCCACAAATAGAATAAGTTTTACAAATAGAGAAAGAACACCACTACATCTAACAATCTAGGCATTTTGAGGAACTCCTCTATTTCATGCTTCGCAGTATATTGGATGATCACACTTCAAATGTCAATTATCTTCTAGTTAGACATGAGAATGGATGCACCCTCTCGGTCAACGTCTCTTCTAGGGGAGTTTAGCTAAATCAATCCTTTCATTTTTGGCTGTCTTAATGACTCAAAAGCTGTTGATGGTAAATAAATGGAAATGAAGATTTACTGCTTCCTGCTGCAGATATTAATGAATGTGATGGTCTTTGAATGCAAGATGTTTGGAGTGGTAGGGGTGAACTTGATAAAAAATAGTGAATTTGGTCTATAACGCTTCATATTGTTGGAGGTTCATACAGTGTCGGTATGTGGCAATAGTTGACGAATAAAAAAGAACTGATGTTGAAAATCAGTTATTAGTATACCTTTGTTCTGGTCTGGATTACTGCATTTTTGTGAAAAGGGAAACTTTCTTATTCACTTGCGTGGTTACTGCATCAACTGAATAAAAAAGGTGCCCTTTCTTCTGGTGTGACTACTGCATTTGTGTGAAAGGGCACCGTTCTCATTCACTTGATACAAATGCATTCAATGGAATTTATAGTGTTACCTAGTTTGCTAGCTTTTCCTACAGTTGCTGGTTAATTACCGAAAGACAGAAATGAAGGGCGGGCTCCTTATTATCATGACCATAATCAAGATATTAGTCCTGTTACTATAATGCATGTTACATCGATGGATTGTCAAGTTGACATTTTCTTGTGATCCAGTAATGCAGCTTAGAATGGAGGTTTTGGTTTCTCTTATATTTCTTGGTGTAGTTCCCGTCCTCATTTACATGGAAAAGATAAAACTGAAAAGATCAACGATACAAGCATGGTGGACCCAGAATGTGATCCCACCAATAGTTCTCGTAGTAACGGCATGGTTGTCTGCTTTGAAATGAAGTTGTATAACATGTCATTGATCCAATAATTTTTTCGTATAAACAGTAAACTTTAACTTCGTTATCTCTGAGGCTACTAAAACAAGAACTGATGTGCTCTTGCAATAATTTTCTAGTCAATTTATCAAATATTCTTCTTCAACTCACTCTGTAATAATTTGACATAGCATGTCACCTTTTGACTAGTGATGCCATCAACCATCTTGATTTCGTGCGGTGATAAGAAAGTTGTCTATGACTAAAATGTAATCCTCCCAAATTCTTGAATTGTGCAAAGATGCATGAGAATTCATGGCATATCATCTTAAACAAAAGCTTTCTGGAGTAGAAAGCTTTTCTGTTTCAATTTGCGGTTTTTCCTTTCGATTTTGGATCCCACTTTAGTTAGTTGGAATGACTTCTTAAGGGAGTTGTAATTAGCTCCAACTTTGGGTGGCAAATTTATCACTTAGCTGCATGGAGGAAAGTTAATTGTGAACTTGTTTCTTGGATGTGTTTGTAGGTGTTCCGTGGACAGAGGAAGAGCACCGGCTTTTCCTGATTGGTCTACAGAAATTGGGCAAAGGAGATTGGCGGGGTATATCGCGAAACTTTGTGACATCAAGGACTCCCACCCAAGTAGCTAGCCATGCCCAGAAGTATTTTATTCGGCAGACTAATACTACTCGGAGAAAGAGAAGATCCAGTCTTTTTGACATTGTTGCTGATATGGTTCGTCTTGCTTTTCAAACTTGGGCTTGGATAATGATCATATTGTGACCACATAGGCATGTTGTGCCAGTGTTATCAAAAGTGAAAAGCGCAAAAAGCTCTAAAGTCCTTTGGGGCTTTAAGCACAAAGCACAAATTAAGTGTGGGCTTTAATGAAAAAGCACAAACGGAGAAAAAAATACAAATACATGTGTACTCCAAGATTAATAATCATACGCATAAATAACACATATATGGACAAAGAAATTGAAAAAAATAACGATAAAGTGAAATTTCAATTGTTTAGTGTCTCATCTGCAGGATTACGCTCATTGGCAAGGAGAAGTATGTCTTAGAGCCTTGATGACGACACTGAAGCGCCCATAAAGCGAGGCGAAGCGCTCAACATGTTTGGCGCCTTGCTTCAGGGCTTAAAGCGCGTCTTTGACAACATTGTGTTGTGCATAATGATAATGCCTGAAAACTGCCTCCCTACCCCCCCCCCCCCCCCCCCCCCCCACACACACACACACACAACCCCCAAATGCAAAGGCACAAATAGTGAGCTGATATGTCATTGTAGCATGTCTGCTCTTAGTTACTTGGTCATCCATCACACAAGCTTCCCATTTCGAGAGTGACACTTGAGCTTCCTGATTTCCATGTTTTGCTTTGTTATCTGGGGCTTTTGGTTCCTTTCTTCTAACTTCTGTTTTGATTCTTTTTTATGTTCTCTTTTTTATGATGGTTAAACAGGCCACTGATGCTTCCCATCCACTTTCTGAAGAACAATTTATGCTCCCACCTAGAGCATTAGAAAGTGATAAGAAACAGTTGGCACCTTCTGCAACAAAAGCAATAGAAACTGATTTTGCAGATTCACTCCCTTCCTTAGATCTTTCTCTCAAGTCAGATTTTGAATCCATGGAAACCGCTCCAAGTGAACCTATTGAAGAAACGAAACCAAATACCACAACCAACCAGATTCCTTCAGTATTTCCAGCATTCTTTCCAGCTTTCATTCCAGTTCCATATCCCTTCTGGCCATCAAATGCAATTCCTGTGCCTGAAGATAGAGGAGCAGAACCATCCCATCATCAGATCCTCAAGCCAATTCCAACCGTCCCTAAAGAACCCGTGAATGTAGATGAACTAGTGGAAATGTCACAGCTCACTTTAGCAGACGCTGGTTCTGGCCATATCGAACCTTCACCACTCTCCCTTAAGTTAACAGCAGAACCATCAAGGCAGTCAGCTTTCCATGCTAGAACACCAGTCAAAAGCTCAGAGATTACCAAGGGTGAAACTGCTCCAATTCAAGCACTTTAAACCGATTAGGATGAGTCTGCCTTGTCCTCTCTCTCTCTCTCTCTCTCTCTCTCAAGGGGATAAGTACATGTTTTTTTCCTGGTCGTCTATGTAACATAGGATAGGTACTTTCAAGGAAACAGCACGTAGGTGAATTTAGCTGGAAATTCATTCTGTCATTGTATAGAACTAGGGTGTCTAACAAATCTAATACTGTGGTGTTTTATGTAAATTGTTGGCTTCTTTGTAATTGCTTTTATTTTCTCAAATAAAGAGAAAAGAAGGGGCCATTGGTCTTGTTCAGCGAGGGAGTGGTGGGTCTTTGGCGTAGTTTACTTTCAATTTGGAAAACTTTTCTTATAGAGTTAATTGTCATATATTATGCATGTATTATGTATAGTATGGTACAATTCTCCCACCGTGTGGGTTTCCCACACGGGATATGTTGTTGTTAGTATGGTACAATCCTTAAAATGTAAACCAATTCATGTTATGCTTATAGAATAATCATAGACTTATCTTTAAGTTACTACTTTAACTCGTTCAAAAGAAAAACAAAAACATTGAAGTACGAGTGAGATCTGTACTGTCATTATTGCATGGCTGATAATATACTTGTGTTTCTTCTTCAGTGCCTCAATAGGTGAGTAGGAGTCGGTATAATGTCGAACTCGAAGTCACACTCAATTAAACTTGCCTCCTCTCTAGTTTGCCTTAATTATGGCCTTATGGACACTTCTTTCTCATACTGGGACAATTTAACTTAACTAGGGTGTGTTTGATAGGGAGAAGACGTTTCTAATATTTCCATGTTTGATTGGCAAAACATTTTATCCAAGAAAATAAGTTCGAAAACAAGTTTCGTAGTGGTATTCCACATTATTTTTTTCATACCCATCTTTCAACACATTCCACCCTCAGCCCCACCCAATAGCCCCCACCGCCTCACTCACCCCACCATCATCCTGTATGTGTTTAAATTATATACAAATGTTTTTTGGATAATATTTTTTGCTTACTTATCAAAGATCAAATAATAAGTAAAACTCATTTATTTTGAGAAAAATATTTTTCCGTGGAAAACATTTCCTTTCATACCAAATACACCCCTATTCTTTTTTGACAAGCTACTGATGTACTCCCCTCCCCACCTATCAATTAAGAAATAATAAGTCATTACATTTAAAGTTTTATGTAGCACAATAGCTTCTTTTTTTTGTTTTTATTACATAGGGATAGGGGTAGGAGAAATGAGAGAGAGGATTATAATGTGGGGAATCGAACTGAGATACTAAGATTCTCCTTGGTACAATAGCTTAAGTTTGAAGGTTGCATGTTATTTGTTCACACCTAGAAAAAAGCATATTTCATTCATTCGAACGGACTCTGTCGAAAGGGAAATCCAGAAGACCCACACGCAGACACATTTCTAAAGAAAATTAGGAAGTGTTCTTACCTTACAATGAAAGTCACTTCCAAAACAATATTTTCATGAGGAAATTACTTTCAGGTGGGGTTGATTACTCTTTATTTAAGATTGGACTAAAGGTACCAAACAGGCAAAAACATTTTCATCAAAAAGTCAGAAATAACTCCTCCCACTTTAGACAAAAGTCGTGTTCCTTGTAGATATCTTAATTTAGTTTCATATCGATTAATCCATTTAACACTTGGACATTAATAGTATTGATCTCTACTATATATGTTTTCTTAAAGATATTTCTCGCCTACCAACAAAAAGAAATACTTTCCCTGGAAAATGACTCCCAGGGTACCAACGCCCTAGATACTCATAAATTGCAAAGATTGAGTCATCAGTGATTGGTGAACCGGCAAATCCATTTGCAAATTCTTTGAAAATATTACCTGAATGGTAATTTCTTTTTTGTTTCAATGCTTATCTTTCCTCTTCCTTTTCTTCACTACTAAGCAATTCAAATTGCACAAAAAAAACATTCTACTTGTTAAACTGGCAACAAATGATACAAGGCTTTCGACATTTTATATAATCACCCCGAGATAGTTTACGTTCACAACTAACAAAATTAATGAGGCTCACTAAGACTTGACGCTGCAGAGTTCCTTACATTTAACTCTTAACACAATGAAATACTTTACGAATACACCATATCTGCAAGCTACTGTATTTTTCTTTGGTCACCTGTATATTACTAGCAGGATCGAACATAGAAATTTTGAGAGCAAAAAAAAAAAAACAAAAAGAGAGAAAGAAATGACGCCAATAACTAACTAAACTTAAAAGGAACAATGATTGGCTAATTTTTGAAGCAACAAATATCTTCTATGACTCAACGGTAGCTGCGGTAAGTGGGGCTGTACATACAGCTCTCTGCGTATGCTACTAGGTCCTTGGGTTTCGGTAGACGAGTGGCCAAACCTATTAAGCAACAAAATGGACAAAGTTCAACAAATCTATATTAAGCATGTGAATCTTCTAATGGCACGATTCTGTAAGAGAAACATACCTAGTTCATATGCTTTAGCTGCGACTTTAGCAGCAATGTGGGCTGAAATCTTTCTTATGTTAGAAAATGGTGGGTATATGAGTCCCTTTTCGAAGTTCTCTTGAGAAACTTGCTCCGCTAAAGCTTCCGCTGTTTGAAAGAACAAAATTGGAGAGATAAAAGTAAGACCTTATGAAGCCAAAAATAAAAAAGAGAAGTCAATTTTTTCGTTTGGCCATCTGGAGTCAGCGGTGAAGAAGTTGTTTGCAAAACATAAAACATGGCTAGAAGGAACTGCAATATTATAATGGAAATGAAGCTACCTACGGTAGGAGGATTCTAAGCAATGTCTCACATTGGTGAGAAAACACTATATTATTGTGTTTATAAGGGAAAGTTCTTCCTTATGGGTTAAGATATATTTGGATAGAATTAATTAATTCAGAAAATTATGAAAAGGCACCATTCTTAACCATTGGTTTAATCTCAAGAGGGTACCATGAAAAGACACCATTCATAACCATTGGTTTAATCTTAAGAGGTACCATGAAAAGGCACCATCTATCTATAAATACATTGCCATATTTCCATCAGAATATCAATCAAAATCAGAAAAATTCTCAATACAGTAGGAATCAAACGTTGTTTTAGTGCAAACGATATTTGATTAGACTTCTTAGTATCTCTAAGACATTCAATCCTTCCCGGTGCACTCTATGGGGGGGTGAAATAGTCTTAAGGGGAGAGTTCGTACTCGCTTGTGAAGTCGATTTTCTACATTTTCTGCAATTTGTTTCTAACAATCTTAAGACTATTCTATTTTTTTATGGCTAGTATTAGGGAGATGACATCAAACTTTGTCAAACTGGACAAGTTTGATGGTGGTAATTTTCGAAGATGGCAGAAAAATATGCATTTTCTTCTCACCGCATTGAACGTTGCCTATGTTCTGACTACTCCACAACCAGAAGAACAGGAGAACGAGAACGAGATCATTGCACAGACACGAACCAGGGCAAAATGGGAGAATGATGAGCCATTTCTGAATGGGATGACTGATGTCTTGTTCGATTCTTAGCAGACCGTGTCTTATGCAAAGGAACTGTGGGATCAATTGGAGGCAAGGTACATGCGTGAAGATGCAACAAGTAAGAAATTTCTTGTCACCCAATTTAACAGTTATTCTATGATGAAAAAAGGTCAGTAATGGAGCAATTCTATGAGATTGAACGCATTCTAGGTAATTTCAAACAACATAACATGAATATGGATGAATCTATTGTTGTATCTAGTATAATAGACAAACTGCCCCTAACTTGGAAGGAATTCAAACACAGCCTTAAACATAAAAAATAGGATCTTACTCTTGAGGAATTGGCTAACCATTTTCGTGTAGAAGAAGAATTTCGAAAACAAGAAAACAGGATATCCACATTGTGGAGGAAGGCCAATCCAGTAAGGGAAAAGGCAATTCAATTCAAACAAGCATAACAACAACAAGAAAAAAAAGTTCGCTTGTTGGAATTGTGATGGTCCTCACATGAAACGTGATTGTCCAAATAAGAAGGATCCTGACAGTTCGGGTTCAGGACAGAAGAACCGAAAGGCTGCAGATAGCAACGAAAATTTCACTGCCATGATTTTCGAAATCAACATGGTCGAAGATGACAATGATTGGTGGGTTGATTCGGGTGCTACAAGACATGTTTGCAAGGACAAGTCTCACTTCAAGACCTATAAACCAGTGAAAGATTCAACGTTTCTCTATATGGGAAACAAGTCTCCTGTTAATGTTTTAGGGAAAGGAAGTGTTGTATTAGATTTTACTTCTGGAAAAAATTCAACTTTGAATGATGTTTGTCATGCTCCAAAAGTTGGTAAGAATCTGATGTCTAATATGGGTTCAAACAAGTGTATGAGTCTGGAAACTTTGTACTCTCTAAGGGTGAGGTGTTTGTAGGAAAGGGTTATTTACATTGTGGTATGTTTAAATTAAACCTTGTTAACATTAATAAAGTGATGAATGTTTCTGTTTATGTCTTGGATTCTCTTGATACTTCTTTATAACATTATCGTTTAGGACATGTAAATTTTAGAAAGTTGAAAGATATGGCTCTACAATCTCTAATTCCTTCAATTGACAAGAATGCTGTAAAAGAGATTCGAAATTGCTTGATTTAGTTCATAATGATTTATGTGACATGAGTGACAATGTGACAACAGATGGAAACGTTATTTTGTTACCTTTATTGATGACTATTCCAGATTTTGTTATGTATATTTGTTACATTCAAAAAGTGAAGCACTTGAAAATTTTTAAGTGTTTAAAAGTAATGTAGAACATCATTGTGAAACCTTTATTAAGTGTCTTAAATCGGATAGAGGTGGGGAATATTATTATCCATCATTCTTTGAATCAACTGGAATTGTGCATCAAGTTACAACACTTTATACACCACAACAGAATGGCGTGGCCGAAAGGAAAAATACAATCCTAACGGAAATAGTAAATGCCATGTTATCCAAGTCGGGTTTAGGACATGGATATTGGCGTGAAGCCTTGCATACAGCTTGTTACATTCTTAACAGAGTACCTAACAAGAGAAGTAAGACTACCCCATATGAATTCTGGAACAAAAAAAAAACAAACCTAAGTCATCTTAGAGTCTGGGGATATAGAGCAATTGTTAAAGTTCCAGAGCCCAAAAGAAAGAAACTTGGGGAGAAAGGAATTGAGTGTTTTTATAGGCTATGCTATGAACAGTAAAGCCTATAGATTTAAGGTTATCGAACCTAATGATTCATATTCTGTTAATACTATAATTGAGTCTAGGGATGTTATTTTCGATGAAAATAGATTTAGTACCATTCCTAGATCTCATGACACAACGTTACCATCTAGTTCTCCTTTACGGGAAGAGCATGGTTTAGTTGATAATAACTCAACTAATGAGGAAGTTGTGGAACCAAGAAGTAAAAGGGAGCGAAAAGCTAAAGATTTCGGAGATGATTTCTTTATGTTTCTCGTTGAAGGAAGTAGGGATCAGTCTTCTGTTGACACTTACATACCTTTCTGTTATAATTTAAAAGCTAATCCTGTCACTTTTGAGGAGACAATGAAGTCTCCATATGCTTCCTTTTGGAAAGAAGCAATTAATGATGAAATGGATTCGATTATGGGTAATAGAACTTGGAAGTTGGCTGATCTACCACCAAGTTATAAACCCATTGGTTGTAAGTGGATTTTCAAAAGGAAAATGAAAGTAGATGGAACTATAGACAAATTAAAGGCTCGTTTAGTAGCCAACGGTTACACTCAAAAGTTAGGTATTGATTACTTCGATACCTATGCTCCTGTTGCAAGGACAACAACAATAAGGGTGTTAATTGCATTAGCCTCAATTTTTTGTCTCGTTACTCATCAAATGGACGTGAAGACCGCATTTCTAAATGGTGAATTAGATGAGGTGTATACGGAACAACCCGAGGGGTTTGTTGTTCCTAGTCAAGAACACAGTGTGTAAGTTGATCAAATCATTGTATGGGCTTAAGCAAGCTCCCAAACAATGACACCAAAAATTTGATCAAGTTGTACTTTCTAATGGATTTCTTATCAATGATGTCGATAAGTGTGTATATAGTAAGTTTGTTGGAAACAAGGGAGTTGTCATTTGTTTATATGTGGATGACATGTTAATATTTGGCACTAATCTCTAACAAGTGGTGGACACAAAGGAGTTTTTATCTGCTAATTTCTCCATGAAAGACATGGGTGAAGCGGATGGGATTTTAGGCATTAAAATTACTAGACATACGAGTGGTTTGGCCTTGACTCAGTCACATTACATTGAAAAGGTGTTAAAGAAGTTTAACAACTTTGATTGTAAATTTGCATCTACACCTCTTGATCAGAATGTAGTGTTATCTAAGAATACAAGAGAACCTGTGAAACAATTAGAGTATGCTAAGGTAATTGGGTGTCTTATGTATGCCATGACATGTACAAGACCTGATATTGGTTTTCTTTGTAGGAAAACTGAGTCGTTTTACTCATAATCCAAGTCATGCTCATTGGCATGCGGTTCGAAGGCTACTTAAGTATCTTAGGAGAACTATTCACTATGGAATACATTATGATAGATTTCCCTGTGTATTAGAATGGTTTTTAAATCATTCCTCTACGAGTGGGTAGATATACACACTTGGTGGCGGTTCAGTTTCATGGGGATCCAAAAAACAGACTTGTATTGCAGATTCAACTATGGCATCTGAATTTATAGCATTAGCGTATGCAAGCAAGGAAGGCGAATGGCTAAGAATTTTTTTGTATGATTTGCCTTTGTGGGCAAAGCCCATGTCACCTATCTCAATTCATTGTGATAATGAGGCTACATTGGCTAACGCATACAGTGAAGTTTATAATGGTAAATCAAGGCACATTGGTTTACGACATAGTTATGTGAAACAACTTATTCGTGATGGTGTTATAACTGTGGACTTTGTACGTACAAATCAGAATCTGGCAGATCTCTTGACAAAAGGCCTTACGAGGGATTTAGTCACCAAAACTACAAAAGGGATGGGTTTGAAGCCTATACTCTTAACTACCAACGGTGGAACCTCGACTTTAACACTCGGTAAAAACCTCGAGTCTTAAGTTCAATGAGTCCAAGTACATCATTCTGTAGTTGCAAGCACTTGTCTTACCATCCCAAGTTGTGCTTGGTTCCATAATGTGTATGTAGGATGAGCAAATTTTTGCTCTTAATGAACCTTTAGTGGTATATTTATGCAATAAAGATGTGTGATATATTTTATATTTCTCCGGGTATGTCTGGGTTAATATGTACATTTGATCGTAAATGAATAAAGTTGCTCATATCTATTATTCAATTGATTTCCACAAGTGTATTATATTATGGAGTATGTGAAAGGTTCACCTATATGAGTTTAAAGTGAGGCCGCTTTACGAAATCAAATAGGCTTGATTTCTTAATGCTCATGAAAAGGATACAGGACATATGGCCATAAAAGTGTCGGTAACTTCTATACATAAAAGTGTCGGTAACTTCTATATGTATTGGAAATAAAGTATCTTATGTGTGACTTGAAATTAAGTAATAAGAGAGGATCGCAAGTCAAAGCATAGACTATCATGCCATCCTAATTACTTAAAAGACATTTCACTAATATAGGGGTTCAATCGCGAGACACCTCTATTTAAGCATAAGATCATGTTATTAAGTATTGCTTGAAAATGATGGGGGATTGTTGGAGATCTCTAAGCAATGTCACATTGGTGAGGAAACACTATATTATTGTGTTTATAAGGGAAAGTTCTTCCTTATGGGTTAAGATATATTTGGATAGAATTAATTAATTCAGAAAATTATGAAAAGGCATCATTCTTAACCATTGGTTTAATCTCAAGAGGCACCATGAAAAGGCACCATTCATAACCATTGGTTTAATCTCAAGAGGTACCATGAAAAGGCATCATCTATCTATAAATACATTGCCATATTCCCATTAGAAAATATCAATCAAAATCAGAAAAATTCTCAATACAGTAGGAATCAAACATTGTTTTAGTGTAAACGATATTTGATTAGACTTCTTAGTATCCCTAAGACATTCAATCCTTCCCGGTGCACTCTATGGGGGTGAAATAGTCTTTAAGGGGAGAGTTCGTACTCGCTTGTGAAGTCGGTTTTCTACATTTTCTGCAATTTGTTTCTAACAGCTACTTAATAAAAGTAAGTGTAAAGACTATTGATCTTTGCACCAAACATAAGCCTAGAGGTGTCGTGTCTGATTATGTAAACCATGTTTGATTGCATAGGAAGCAAGTTTTGGACTACTAGCTAACTATGACCTTGTGAATTTGATTGCAAAATCTTCCTTGATACTCCCTCCGATTCAAAATAAGTGTCTACTTAGCCTTTTTATTTTGGTTCAAAAAATAAAAATAAGGTAAGGGGTAAGGTCTGCGTACAGCCTAGCCTAGCCTACCCTCCCTAGATTCCACTGGGTATGTTGTTGTTGCTTAGGATAAAGGCTGGAAAGATGCTGATTATGGTAAATTATATCAATGACATATGTCATAGGAAAATTTCAAGATATAAGCATGGATGCATGTCAGAAGGACACCCCACTGCTCCCCACCCGAAAACAAAAATAGAAGCAAAAGAACGATGATTGCACGTAAGCTCATCAGTTTTTTTCCTTTTTTGCTGTTCTCTCTTCCCTCATTTACGTACTTTTGAGAAAAAGGGGAGGGGGTAATGTTGAACTACAACAATTTCCACAACTTACAGGCTGCCAGGAGCATGTCATCGTGTACACGAATTGCACCGGAAATTATCAGTCCGAGACCAAACCCAGGGAAGATATATGCATTATTTGCCTAGACAAGGAAAAGAGAGAAGTTCAGTAAAGGGATCTTGCATAAGTACTGATAACGTAAAAAAAAATTATGATGAAGAAAAAAAAATGGTGATAATGGGAAGTAGCTAAGGTTTTGAAATCTCAGACCTGGCCTGAGGCATAGACCTTCCCCTTGTACTCAACTGGAGCAAATGGACTCCCACTAGCAAAAATGGCTCGTCCCTGAAGGAGAAATGATAAGAAAATTACACAGCTTAAAAAATCAAAACACAAGCATATGGTCCTGGGAGAGAAATATTGACAGTGTAAGAGACCAACTTCAAACATGAAGAGTAAAGGGTTTGTTTCATTTTTACCCATCGGCCGAAATTAATTACGGGTGCTAGCCAAAATATACAGAACATATACACTAATTATGTATATTATAGTGTATATGTATATTTATACTTAATATACAAAACCTATACTTTGTTGGCTATTATTTTTTTGAGCGGTTCAAAAATGCAATTATCCCAAAAGTAAACTGGCCAGTATCTTACCTCACTCCAGGTATAAGCCTCCTCAGCAGTACATTCAGACTGTGATGTTGGATTGGAGAGGGCAAAAATAATTGGTTTCTGCAAGACATAAATTGAAGGGGAAAAACCATCAGTACATTGTTTCACATGTTAACTACTTCTCCTATCCAAGTAGGGATTCATTCTCTTACCTCATTGAAGGTTGCCATGGCTTGTACAACTTCTTTAGTAAACGTTCTCCCAGCTCCAGAAGACCCAATCAAGACTGTAGGCTTAATTGACTGGCACAAAAGGAGAATTGTGAGAGGGGGAGAGAGAGACATAGGGGGGGGGGGGGGGGGGGGGGGGGGGGATAGAGGTACAACCTTCACAGCATTCACCAGTTCTTTTACTGGTTCGTGGTCATGTGCCCATGGCCTCTTAAAATGTTGAAGCATCTCCATGCGAGACTTAACAATCAGCCCCTATAGAGAGAATGACATATGGATGCTTTAATAGCATACGAACTGTGGGAAATGATGAAAAGAAATAAAAAGTGTGATAAAGGAATTTGTAATACCTTAGAATCCACCATCCAAATTTTCTTGCGAGTCTCTTCTAGAGGGATTCCAGTCTGCACAAGAAAGAGAAGTATAAAGGCTTGCCAAATATCTTCCTTTTAGACGTAGTTGAAACTAGGATTGAAATTAAAAAAAGATGTATTGTTTTATTTAAGTCTGAACCTGCTTTGACATCTCAAGAGCTATGAGTTCTGCTATACCTGTACCAGCCTGCATTGACAATAAGGTGAATGGGACACAAAATGATCAACTGATGAGGCAGAAATACAAGCAGCTCTTGAATAATTGCTAAAATCATAGAGCAGGAACACACGGAGCAACTTTAAACAGAATACATTTTGGTCTAGCAGTACACGATACTTTATCACAATCAAATTTTCAGTTTCTCAGTAAGCAATGTTATTTCTAGAAATAGTGGCAAAAGAAAGGTTACAGATCAAAGTGCAAGAAGAAGATAAAATTCTTCGTATAAGTGATAGATGTACCTCCCCTGCTCCAAGGAATAAGAACGTATGTTCAGCCAAGGTTCCTCCAACCAAATTTAATGCTGCCACCAGCCCAGCGAGGACCACGGATGCTGTCCCCTGGAACAAAGACAAGATAATATGTTTGCTACAGAATGTGTGAAAAGAAAACAATAATAAATTGTTGAGTCCTTGACTTACCTGTATGTCATCATTGAAAACAAGGTGGCTAGTTCCGTACTTAGCAAGGAGGTCAAATGCATTATGATTTGCAAAGTCTTCAAACTAGAGATGTGGATAAACAAAGTTAGGTTATCAAGTAAAATATTTAAGTGCAGTTATCTGCAATTTTGCCAGAAAACATCTACCTGAATGAGCACTTTCTCCCCATAATTCTGCTTGACGGCATACATAAATTCATCTAAAAGTTCGGCATATTCCTGAACATGGAAAAGAGGACCAAACAAAGTACATTAAGGAAACATTATATCTTCTGTGTAAAATGTAAGGTAAAGTAAGCATGACCAGATATAAAAAAAATTGAACCTGTCCTGTAGCTCTTCTTTGCCTGAGCCCAATGTAGAATTCATCGTTCAACAAATTCTCATTGTTTGTACCCACATCAATTGTAACGGGCAAACACTGAAAATAAAGAGAGGATAATCAGGCTTTCAGTTGATCTAATCTGATAGGCATAAAAAGCAGAGAGGAATCAGATAAGACGAAATATTTCCTTAATATACTGTTACATCTATCCTACAAAAACTTACAGCTGATGGGCGAATGCCTCCCAGAGCAGTGTATAAAGAGAGCTTGCCCACTGGTATCCCCATTCCCTGGTAAAATGTAATGATTGTTATAATATGTGTTTACAATGACGGAGAAATACATTATGGAAAACTGATATATAAAGGTCCAAAAAAAGAACTGGAACCATTAGTTAAACTGAAGGATTTATTTGTCCTGAAAAAAGGTTTTAGGAATTTCAACAAAATCAATACACAATATACCTGGCAACCAAGGTCCCCAAGGCCTAGAATCCGTTCTCCATCAGTAACAACAATAACTTGAATTTTCTTCTCAGGCCAATTTTTTAATACCTCGTGAATTTTGCCTCTGGAAAAAGCGAGCATATTAGTTTTAACAAGAAATAAGAAGTGTCAGGCCTTTAATTTGAGAAGCTATCTAGTGAATTTCTAATGCTTACTTTTCTTTCAAGCTGATAAAAAGACCTTGAGGACGCCTGAAGATGCTACCATATTTCTGGCATGCTTCACCTACAGTTGGAGTGTAAACTATAGGAAGCAGCTCCTCAACATTTTCAATAAGAAGTTTGTAGAATAGCCTTTCATTCATTTCCTGCACCACGACGCATACAGCAATAAACAATAGCATTATGAAGCCACTAAAGATGCAGAAGGACTTCGGGACTTGAGCTGACTAAACAAATGGTTTTACATTTCCCATTGTCATCCCACTTGAAAGATTATTATACCCTAATCATTTGTGTTCTCCTCAAATTAGTATAACTTAAGGAGCTGATGCAAGAACACCTTAATTGCAGAATTTCGGGCTTTTTTTCATTTTTGACCAGTCGGCCGAAATTAATATACAGGCGCTAGCCAAAATATACAGAACATATACACTGATTATGTATATTTATGTATTCAATATGTATATTATATTACATATTATATGTTTGTACTTAATATACAAAACCTTTACATTTGCTGGCTATTATTTTTTTAGAGGTCCAAAATGTAATTATCCCAAAGTATTTAGAGCCTTAAAATCAATTTCTTTTAACTACCTGAAGATCCATCATGGCCATGTATCTTTGAAGTGGTACATCATACTGACGGATGCTGTTCATCATTTTCTTGACCTATGACGAGGAGTGGCACAAGAACGTTGTTAAACATTGAGCTTTCATCTGATCAGAAAAAGAGACAGAAATAATAGGGATCTGTAAAATGCAGAATATACAACCTGAACGTCATGATTCACTACGCCGGGAGGAAGAAGACCACGCAAATAGTGGGAATCTCTCTCTCTCTCAGTGAAAGCAAGGCCTTTATTGTAGTGTGGGTTACGCAACAATGAGTAACCACTGCAAGCAAAAGAAAGAAATTCCCAATGCATGTAAGTAAAGAACACTCCTGAGGTAGTCAAGTGCAGATTAATACTTGAGCCTACTTTATCAACATGGAAGTAGGAGTTGTTAAATGAATGCTGAAAGGAGATGATGTTTGTAAGAAAAAAACGTCACGGAAGTTCAGCCCTTTTGCCTTTAATGCTGGTAAAAGAAAAAGGGCAGAATAAAAGACCAAACTGCGTCTGTGATATCTCAAAAAGATACAATCAAAAATTAACAACTTCAAAAAATTAAGAAATTGACATACTATTGGTTAATATGGAAAACTCAAAATCCACAGCAAGGCTTATAGAAATAACCCCAAATTTCTGGCATCACCCTTGATGACTGTTGGAACACAGAGGCACCATACTTAGAAAAAGGAGTCTAACACAATATATGTCCATCCTTCTTAAACAAAAAGACAAATACCAATAGCTCTTAAGAATAATAACAAAAATAGTAAAAAAGGTTAAATGGGGACAAGTTCTTATATTTCAATCCTCCCCAAAAGAATTTTATTTTATTTGTAAAGAAACAGAAGAAAAGCAAGTGCCTTTATTGAGATAACAAAAAATCTACAAAATCAGATCATGCAAATATAGACAAAGATTATAAGCCCAGTTGTGATGAAGGCTCTTTTTTAAAAAAAATTATAAAATGTCAGAATAGAAGAGCCTTTGCTAATTTTTATTGGAATGAGATGGATCTAAATAGAGCAGAATACACAGAGGATTCAAATGGATATCCATTTAGGGTGCCATATTTGGTTAATCAAAATTTTTGGAAAATATTTTCTTAAGGAAAACAAGTTACTTTAAAATGAGGAAATGACTTCTCTAGTGGAAGTATTGACATTTCACATTGATTGTCTCCTCCACATCCTCCCGCACACCTCATACCCACCCCACACTCCCTACCCCTCCACACTCACCTCCCATAGTATTTTTCTAGATTTTATACAAATACTTTTGAGATAATATTTTTTGCTTACATGCCGCCATACATAAAGAATGAGTGGGCGTTTGGACATGAGAATTGTGAAATTTGAAAAAAAGGAAGTTTTTGTTTTTAAGCTGAAAATGGTAATTGGAAATTGGAGTTGTGTTTGGACATGAATACTACTTGGGGTTGTTTTTTATTTTTGGTGAGTGATTTGGAGTTGGAGTGAAGATTGTGAAAACAACTTTTTGGAGTTTTTCGAATTTCGGAACATCAACTTCAAGTTAGAACTCCGAAAAATTGTAACAATTCTATGTCCAAACAATTTTCTAGAAGGTGAAACCGTGGCCAAATGGGCACTAAGTAAGAAAACCACTTATTTTCTTGAAAAATATTTTCCACGGAGAACATTTTCCTTCATAACAAACACACCCTTAGTTTCGAATTGACACATTGATTAATTGAATTAACTAAAACTCATCTAATCCTGGACTGAAACCCCAATTGAGATATAAAGCATAGGAATTATCGAATCGAAATCAAAAGAATTGATCTTTTCACCTAGCAACAGATAGGACCCAAGGGGTAATGGATTGATCTTCTGTAGCACTATCTTCGCCATAAACGTCTCCAACACCTCCAGTAACAGTAGTTTTCGCCTCCAACTCTACCGGTGCAGCACTTTCCGTCGAAACATTCGCCATAACATTTCTGTCTCCAGGTTTACCGTTTGAGTTCACAGCTGCCACTACCACCATAGGAGCTGAAACTCTTCTGCTTGACTGAGTCAAACATCTTGAAACACCAGATAACGAATTGTTCTGCAAAATAACAACTTTAATTAGATATAACCTTATACAACAACATACCCAGTGTAATTCTATTTTGTTAGGACTCTCCAATATACTGTGGCACCCATGTTGGATCCTTCACAAATGCACCACTTTGGGAGGATCCAACACGCACTTGAAAATGAGGGAATGTAAATAATGGATGATGGCCTAACTCAATCCAAAATCTAGTTTGTAGGGCGAAGATTGTCCAAGTACACACTGAAATCCAAATTGGAATGAGAAACAATATTGACTTTAACTCAACCACAAAAGTGAGTTTGTGAGGGAGTATTGTCCAAGTAACGCATGTTAACATATGTGAGAATTTTAACAATAAAGTTAGTAGTATTACCGTAAAACTGCTGCCATTCAAGGAGAACATGGTAACAAAATTAGTAGGATAAATATAGAGTTTCTAGCAGTGAGATGAAGTGAGAAAAGAAAGAAAGAGAGATGGATCTGCTTTCGTATTCTCTCCCTCTTTTCATCTCTCCTCGCAAATCTCAGGGCATTTTGTAGCTGAACCAGCAAGGAAATTACACACTTTCCAATCTCTCACTGTAGCTTCTTTTTGTTCCACCACTTATCCCTCTCGACCCTTTCTATGTTTTAATCAAATATTTTTTCCCTTGGTTGGCCATAGATATTATTCCCTTTTCTCGTAAATTAATTTCATTTTTAAAAAATTAATGTTTGACTATAAAAAATTCAAATATAACTTCAAATTGTATTTAAAATTTAAAAAATAATTGTTTCCTTCTAAAGTGTATGTCATTTTATCGCTGATGAAATCGAATGACAAATTGATTCCTTAACTAAGCGATTTGGGTCGGAAGCGGAACTCTAACCTCCGGCAATGGGTTCCCCAACTACTTCAGAAAGTGTTAGGATGGTGATTGAGTAAACTAAGTGGTAAGAAACATAAATACAGTTAGAGTGTAATAAAGACGATAAATATAGAATAAAAATGTGTAAATTTCAGAATTTTGATTGATTGTGTTATCCTCTTCTGTACAAATGATTCCTATATTTTTAATACAAGAAAAATAATTGTGACCCTCTATGTTAGTCACCGAACTACCCACTAAATCCACTAGCCAACTATGAGGAGGTGGTGCCAATTTTTTCGCCTGAACCTCTAGCACGATCGACGGCACTCCCTTCTGGCTGCTGTTGGTTGCTACCTTTTCTAGAAGGTCCTTTGACTTGGTCTTCGAGGTGTCTGAGTATGCGTGGATCTCAGTCGTTCCTCGAAATTATGACTCGGTCAGACTACTGTAATAGCCGATGATGTTTTTCTAGCCGAGGTAAGGACTAACGGATTCGACTATGATTCGGCTCAGTTATGTCTTAGAATCTTTTTTCACATTCGGATGTCACTTGATTCAGCTAAACACTTTTGAGTGTTAACAACAACCAAATTTTTATTTTTGTTTCAAATTTTATCCTATATTTTTTATTTATATAAATTTGACCTTATTTCATTCAGCCGATCAAGAAATGCATGCTCGACGAGAACAGATTGTCCACACAATGTGGGAGGATTACATTAAATAATAGTAGTTATTATTACTAGTGTGGTTGATTTTTAGTACTAATGAATCTTTGTAATAATATTTAGAATTGACAAAATGTAATACTATATAGTAGCTCGTAGGCAAAAAAAAAACATACTAGGTCATTTTAGTTCTGTAGTTCATATGCATTAGTGAACAAGTCCATGTCCGTGATTAATAACGATACATAATGCGGACAATTGTAAAATTGATTATATTATCGTATTAAAGAATGTCTATATAAATCATACTTAATGTGATAGGAAGTGATTGATGAGCATTGTTTATGCACAAGTTATGTTTATTAATCTTTTGGGTGATTTTGTTAGTTTTTAAAATTTTGGGGTATAAATCATATTTCATATTTTTAAGAAACAATACATTCCAACAATCAAATATTATTTACAAAAATTATGGCCAAATACAACTCCAATTTCAAATTCCAAAACAAGTGAAATATTTTTTTATTTTTATGGCCAAACGCCTATTAAGTAAATTTTAATTAATATTTTAAAATATATTAATATAAAATAATTATAATTTATAATATTTTATAATTTTTTAAAAATGATTTAAATATAAAAAAATTAATTTAATTGACTCTCGAAAAATTGCAGACTCTCCAATTTTTCACTGTTACATTTTTTTGTTCCACCATTTACCCCTCTCGACCTTGAGGTCCTTTTTTCGTTTTATTTTTTTATCACGTGCTTCTTCCGTTTCTAAATTACTCCGCTTGTTTCTATACATATATACTCGACGTATAAAAAGGAGAATTAATATCTCAAAACCTCTTAAATCTATAGTTTAATGTTTAAATTATAAGATGTTGTTGTCGCCGCTAAAGTATTTCCTCTGTTTCAAAATGTTTGTACTGTTTTTTTATTTAGGGTATATTCGGTATGAAAGAAAATATTTTCTTGAATTTTACTTGTTTTCTCATATTCGTTTGGTTAGTGAAAAAATAAGTGAATTTTTTATTTATTTTCTCATATTGGATTGGTTAGTAAGAATGTTTTTCAAAAAATACTCATCCAAGCCCCACAACACAACTACCCCCTACACCCACCACCCAACCAAATTCCACCGCCCACCCAACCACCATCCTTGAACGGACTTCATCTTCACCCTCCGCTACCCCACACCATCACATGACCCACCCCCACCCCACACCACCATTCCACCCAACCTCCCACCCACCCCCTCCCAATTTTCTATTTCATATATTATATTTTATTTTTATAAAAAAATTATCAAAAAAGAAAAAATTTCTTATCCCCACCCCCTTCCCTCTCACCCACCCCCAACCACAACTCACCCACATTAAATTTAACAATGCAATTTTTTATTTTTTATAAAAAATTTATAAAAATAAAATAAAATATATGAACTAAAAAATTCAGGAGGGGTAGGGGTGCAGGACATGGGGGATATGGGGTGAGGTGGTGTAGAAAAAGCAAAAAAGAATTGGGGGAGGGGGTTCGCAGTGGGGGTGGGGGGGAGTAGTGTAGAAAATAAAAAAATAAAAAACTTATTTTTTTAAAAAAAGAAGAAGTTTGTTGGAGGGGGTTAGGGGGTGAATTGGGTGGTGGGGGGTGGAGGGCGGGGTGATGGGAATGGTTGTAGTTTGGTGGGATGGGTGATTAGGGTGGGTGGTGGTTGGATAGTTGGTCGAATGCCACTTGTGATACTTGTTTTGCCTACTTTCATTAGGGAAGCCATTTTTCTCATTTTTAAGGAATTTATTTTCCTAAAGAAAATATTTTTCAGAAATTTTAACCAAACGAACATGAGAAAATTGGAAAAAAAATCAGAAAATGTTTTCCTCCATACCGAACACACCCTTAGTCTGTTTAAAAAATAATGTCTCTTTGTTTTTTTAGCAACTTTTTAATTTTAACCTTTCACATGACATATTTAAGATCATAAGACTAAAAAATATTTTAGTACATTGTACACATCTTTAATTTAAGATCACAAAATTCAAAAGTCTTCCCTACTTTTCTAAACTTTGTGTCATGACAAAAACAGACAAACATTTTAAAATGGAGTATAATATGTTTTAATCTATAGTGCCAAGTGGCATGGAGAGTGGTATCACTCTCCTTGCAGTGTGTTATAGTTAGAAAATAGATCAAAAAGAGCATTATTTGACATTTTATATTTATTTTAACAAATTAATTATTTTTTATTTAAAAATTGAAAAATTATTACTTTCTCCGTTTCAATTTGAATGACACAATTTCTTTTTTAGCACTCTAAAAAAATGGTTTTGACTGAAAAGAACTAGCTTTATATCTTTTATGTTATCTTTAGTTAGAAGTTTTTTATAATCAATGCCTAAAAAGTTTTTTGGAACTATCAAAACTCCTTAAAGCTCATGTGTGAGACTGAGTTTGATGAAGCTTAAGATTTAACTTTTCATATGTGCGTTCTAAACATGCCTAACAACAAATATTTGGAGCTCTTACCTAGTTTTCACACAAATTATGTGTCAAATTTTCTTATAAGCATTGTTGACCTTTAATTTTTTTTAACATAATGATGAAATATAATATTAAGAGAATCTCAAAGAACGAGTCATCGTATTACATTACTAATTGAGAACATCAATCATTTGAACATGATTTCTTATTAAAATGAATAGCCAAAATTTATATCTTCATTTGTTTTGATTTTCATATCTTAGTTCTATGCCACTAAAAATTATTAAAGCAATTTGAAATCAATTTTATATAACTCATAGAGGAGTAATGTTTTAAATTACGTTATCTTTGATTTATATCTCATAGTAACTTTGATACTATTACATAATTATATTAATCAAAACATGCTAGATTATGTGCTATGAGTTGCTTTAATTAAGTCTTTTATTTTTCTTAAACTTTAATGTACTTCCTATATTTTTGTATTATTATGCTATTTTATTGACGTATAAATTAAAAATTTTAAAATCCATATAAGAGTTATATATCCTTATCTCAGGGCTTACATCTCGCCCGTAACAAGTAAAGTATCTCATTCCACCCCACCCCACCCCCACCCCCCAAACACTCTTTAAAACATTAGTTATAACCACACAACTGTTATTACATGTTTAACATCATAAGTTTTAAAAGTCATATAATCACATAAATATTATGACATATTTGAGATCACAAATTTTAAAAAAAATCTTTTTTAAAAAACTATGTAACATTACATAATTTGAAACGAATAGAATATTTTTTCAAGTTCATATCATTGTTCTAGTTAGTCAGTAGAGTGTTAATCGAGTAAGACATAATACATAATAAAATGCAAATAATATGGACTTTAAGTAATACTAGCATTTTTTCCTAAGCAAATATAAATTAAATATCAATTAAACTCATGATGAGATGTAGCATTTCCTATCAAGATGATTATATTCTAATATTTAAATTCAAGGCGTTATTTGACATGCGGGATGGGATAGATAATGATATCTCATGGAAATATTTTATGGGATTAGCTATCCCGCTTTCTATAGGGGATAGCTAATTCCACCATTTTAGTATAAATAATGAGATAAAATAATTTCAAAACTAATTACTTTCGAGCACCTTAAATTTATAAATTTATACTCCACAAAGTTAATAAATTTTTACTCCATCTGCCTCAAATTATTTATTGTAATTTATAAAAAATAGATATTTTAAAATATGTATTATTTAAAAGTTCAAGATAATATTAATTATATTTTTCATTTTATCTTTACTAATAGTAATTGTTCTTGAAGATTACAAACACCTCAATTATAAGGTGATGACACATAAATAGAATAAATATTCAATAAAGATAGATTATATCTTAAGTTATAAATAAATATAAAATATTCAAAACTTCTTCTTAATTAATATTTTTTAAATGAACATGAAAAAGAGAAACGCGAGAAATTCCTATGAATTGGAATTATTGAATTAAAGACAATCATCAAACTAAGCGCACAGTTTATACCTATGAATTTCTCGTACATTGACTGACAACCCAAGGCATTTGTTGTACTTTAACTTGATACAGTTTAATAATGAAAGATTTTAAAAAAAAAATTATAATCTTAAAAAAACCATATATTTATATAATCATAAATTTCTTGAACTTGTGATCTTCTAAATATATTATTGTGTGATTATAAAAAATGTATTGAAAAATAAAAAAATGTGCCATGTTTTTAAATTAATAAAATCATTAGTATCAAACGAAATAAAAGGAAGAGTATTGTGTTTAGGCAACATCAGGAGAATAGTGAACCCATGTGGAAAACTGATATATGAACTGTCAAAGTTATGCTAAAGATTTTATGATTTGCTGCTAATAATAAACTAGCAGGAAGTTCCGATGTGAGAAATTAATATTACTAAATTCAATATGTGAAATTGTTAGAGACCACTTGCCCCAACATCGATGCAAGTCGTCTATTTCCGCCTGCCTTCTGGATTTTGTTCTTATTTCCTTCAACAAGACAACTAGGAATATAAGATGTAAAATTCATGGAATACTGAACAAGTTTACTAGTCTTTAATATTTTTATCAAATCTGTTAATTAGCCATATTGAATACGTAATACATTGAGGTAAAATTATAATTATATTAAGTACTAATAGAAGTATATAAAAAGGACATATGTCATGTATAAAAAGCGAAAAGAAGAGTATTAGAATCTCAACCATCATACTTTTTTATATCATGTGAAACTAGAAAATAGCACACATGATTTACTTACAACGGTTATAAATTAGGGCTAAGAATGAAAGAAACATTTGTGCTAAGCACATTGTAAATTCGCCCAGAATAGACGAGAAGATGTTTCAAGTGAATATGAATTAATAGAAGAAATTAAAAAATAAAAAGTGAAAAAACAACTCATTAGCTAATAGCTCCAATGGTCCTTAATCAGAGATCTCGAGTTCAAATTTTAAAAATAGAAAAGTTCCTACTAAAAACAGCGAGAGGCGAGGCGAAATGTTTTACGCAGCACGGGGCGAGGCGTAAGCCCCGAGACACGGGACGTAAGTCTCATGAATCTACGGGGTGTATGTCTCATGTATCTTCAATTTTATAATTTTAACGGAAAAGGGTAAAAAATATCCTTAACGTATTAGAAATGGTTCAAAAATGCCCTCCTTCCACCTATTGGATCAAATTTGCCCCTCCTTCCACCTATTGGATCAAATTTGCCCCTCCTTCCACCTATTGGGATAAAAAATGCACTTAACGTGTTAGAAATAGCTCAAAAATGCCCCCTCATTCCACTTATTGGGTTAAATTTGTCCTTAACATTATTTTCAAGCTTAAAATTTTACCTCCATTAAGAGCACAATTATATGACATTTATTAAATTTTAATTAAGCATGTGTCCTTTATTTAAAAGGGAGTCTCAGATACCAAATTGTTACTGTATTAAAATAGTTCAAGAAGAAAGTTGGAATATAAGATTGATGAATTGTTATCAAAACTCAACTTTATCTTTTACCCTCCTTAGTCATTACAAAAAGGAAATGCCAACGGGTACCTGTTCAACATAATTATTTTCTTGATTTACTTATCATTTATAGTACATGTAAGTTAATCCGGTTTATAAACAAAAAACTATATGATATATGACCTTATTAATCAATTGATATATGATGAAACTTAATTTATTGTAAAAAAAAAAAACAGTACATTAGATTTTGATTAACTTGGTGAGTTTTATGACTTTTGTGTGTATACTCCTACTTAAATAGTCTATTTTCTAATTATAAAAAAAAATTAGCGTTCTCTCATTATTACGAATACATCTGTTTAAATGACATATTCTAAATAATTGAATTAATTCATGTTAAAATATTGCCTTTAGGAATGTCTCTTTCTAATTTAGATATTATAGTGAATTATATATTTTAGGAAAAATCACTACAACATAAAAACATGATAACATAAAGTACAAATATCATTATACCGATAATAAAATTATAATCTATTGTAAAAATATTTTTAATTTTTTTAAAATCAAATTTAACGCTCGGGTCATACACTTTTACGCTCGGGACTTAAGCTTTTACACCCGGAACTTGCGCCCCAAATTCTGAGGCTTACGCCTTATAGATTTACTATGCCTTTCATTTATACCCGGAGCGTTTTTGGTATGCCTCGAAACACACCGCGAAAATCGCCTAAAAAAGCCTCTAAAAATACTAGTATCAGGGACTACTAAACACATTTCTACTACTAAAAACGTCTCTGCTTTTATGGACTGTGCACTGAGAATTAGTTGAGGCAGTAGTTTTCGGATACCAATTAAATACTTCCTTCGTCCTATTTTAACTGTAGTTTTACGCCCATTAATTAGCTAATGCTTTGGCATCATTGTTATTAATGCCTTTTATAAATGACATAATTAATGAACTGTGAATAACACATGCAATGCAATTTGCCTGGGTAAGGTAGGGTAGGACGTAATGTTGTACAATTGGCGTCCATGCAATCAAAAGAGTAGCCAACTGTTTGGAACTTTATATATCCATATATAACACCATGAAATTGCACACGGTAGAATTCCTTTTGGGCATTAATGCTTATAACAAATGATTTACTCCCTCCTTCCATAATAATTGGTATTTTAGGATTTTCATTTTGTTTCTCAATAAGTGGTGCTTTAAAATTTCAAGAAGAAATTAATCTTATTCTTCCAAAATTAACCTTATTTACATAATAAAAAATTATTAAGTAGCTTTTCTTTTCTAGGTATTAATTAAGAGTAAGTAAAAACACTTATAATTTTCTAAAAGTGAGAAATTCTTAAGAGGTGTGCATAAACTAAAAACACCACTTATTATGGAAACCAAGATATTATTTGGGCACCCCCTGTGAAAACTGACATATCTGACCTGTCAAAGTTTAACTAAAGGTTTTGTGATTTTCTTTGTGAAGGGGAAAGTCCCGAAGGCGAAACCCCCCACCTGTATTAGAGGTCCCTTGGCCAGGTGGGATGTAAATCAAGGGATATGCGAGAGTGGCAGCCCTGCAAGGGAGAGGACCAACGGGACACGAACCCAGCAACAACCCTTGCAATATTTCAGCAAAGACTGTCACCACACGGATTCGAACCCGCGTTATACCCCAATCACCTTGTCACTTACCAACTCGCCTGTGCTCCTGGGGGCAGGTTTTGTGATTTTCTATACTGATAAACTACTAGGAAATTTTCGATGTTTGAAATCCTCTTTGGTACTATATGTTAAAAGTTGTTAGAAAATACCCTTTGGGGGAAACAGAAATCACATATTTTTTCTGGAGTTATGCTTCTACTCAATTGTCATCTTGGCTACACGTTACACCACTTTCTCCTACATCAACGTTAAGTACTGTCTGTTGCTTTTGTTAATTCTCTTCTTCAACAAGACTATAAGGAATCTAAAATTTTCATTCATGGAATAAGGAAACTATTTATATATTCTCAATGTGTTTAACAATATATATTGTTGGGTCCGGAGCTACGGATAAGTAAGAATATGTAAGAATAAAATCGTAACAGCTAAAATAATTAAAACAGTTTCTGGATGTTGCCTTCAATGTTGTGTCAACATCTGATGCAACATTGTGATAAAACAATTATAAACCTTATAGAGTAAATGCAACGGAAAAGTAAAGAGACACAAGATTTATATTTTCAAGGGTATATATTAATATATCCCTTGGTGGTCAATGACCAAAGAATTGTATAAATTATATACAATTACAAATGAATTTCTTTTTACAAGATTGAACAATAAATGCGAAAAAGAAATTACAAACAAAAGTGAAGTCGCAGATGACTTCAGCCTAAAGTTAAAAGATCTAAAAAGATAAATATTGTTGGTTACTATTGTAAAGCAGTACGTGAAGTAAATAAATATCACAAGTGTTCGAAAGGATAAACAAATAGGCAATATTGAGAACTGCCGCAAGCTTGTTGAGTCTTGAATCTTGATAACCTGAAATCAAGAAACAACTAAATCTGGATGGTTACTGTTGTGTCTTTGAGTCGAGTGATTGCACTCTGTTGTTAAGACAAGATTGCCCCGTATATATGCTTTTACGTTAATGGGCAATAGTCTCCCAAGATAAAACAACACTTTAATCTCAACGCTACAAAGCAAATAGGTTGAGTCTGACGAAGAAAACAAATATGAATCGACTTGATGAAGATACGGAAAAGGAAGGAAGAGTTTCTATTTTTGTCCAACGTTATTGGACTGACTTTCTCTTCTGTTTTGTCTCTGTGTATATAGTGTGTCTCTGTTGTGTATATCTTGTGTATATGTGTGTGTTTGCTCACTATTTTTCGTCACTGTTTTGTGTTGTTGTTTTCGTGTATGTAGGTACAACACAATTGAGCCAAAAGGCATCAATATATAGCATGGAGGAGGGACTCCTCAACTGCCACAAACATGGCTGTTAATGGCATTAGTGAGGGCTGTTAATAGGGATGGCAACGGATCGGATCTGGACCGGATCCTACTAGATCCAGATTCAGATCCGGATCCAGATCCGTTTTTCATACCTGAATCCAGATCCGTCGGGTCCATAAAAATTAGATCCAAATCCGGATCCATCGGATCCACGGATCGGATCTGGATCCACATGTAAAAAAATTTGTCTTGCTAAGATTGTAACCTTGCTAAGATTTTTTTTTGAACTGACAAACGATTTTTACTTAGCTAACAGTTTACTGTGTTTCAATTTTGAAATGTTCATATGAGATATTTTGTTCGTTGTCTCGTCTTGATTCTGAGCTATTAATTGAAAATGTTGGACAATGACAATAGTTGTGGAAAATGCTGACTAGTATTTCCACAATGCAGAACTTGCATGTGCTTGAAATCTTCACAAATGAAGTGAATATAATTTTAACTACTTGTCTATGGAGATGTTAGTTATTCACTGATATAACATTGATTTTATTATCGAAGTTACCTCTTTATTTTTTGGTTTTTGAGTTAACGCGGGGATAAATTAAACTTATTTTGAGAATTAAACTGGCAAGGATGTGCTTAGCAATTTTAAGAAAATACTTATAAAAGTACATTCTAGGTTATGAATATATTTAATTAACAACAGATCCACGGATCGGATATGGATCTCAAATACAAGATCCAGATCCAGATCCAGATCCGATCCGTCAGAAACGGATCCGGGTCCGATCCGAATCCGTCGGGTCCAAATTTTGAAGATCCATATCCTATAAAATGGATCTGGATCCACTGGATCCACCGGATCCGGACCGGGTCCAGGATCCACTGCCATCTCTATCTGTTAATGACATTAGAGAGGGCTGTTAATGGCCATTTAGAGAGGCTGATTTATGGTCATGAAGGAGGGCTATTTATGGAGTAGTTAACAGCCAAGTAATGACTGGTTAATGCTCCAAAAAATAGCCCAAACGGTAGGCAGAAAGTTTCTACCTTCCGTCATTCCCAAAATCAACCTTCCAGAAACTCTAGGGACCAAACTATAAATATTAAGCAATTTGGAGTCCAAAAAGATAATATCATAAAGTCCCCACAGCCCGAGCCCGGACGGGCGGGCGACGACGGCGCGTGTGTGGTCTTAGCCTTGAACCCAAGCACATTTAGGTCCTCCCTCCTTTAAACATATGGGATACCCCTTGGGGTCCCAAACCCTTTACCACTTTAGAGACTTATAAAAAGAGCAATTCTTCATTTTCCCACCGATGTGGTAGATTTGTCCCACACCATATTTCCATGCCTCAAACACCTTACTTTGTGGACCAATATCTCTTTCATTTCTCAACGAAATTTGACGATTCTTGGCCCTACGGTCATCTACTCACTTAGTAGATTATGCATGTGTGAAGAGACAAAGCCTCCAACATGCAGAACACTAGTGTTTAATTCATTAAAGATATGTGGACGCATCTCCCCCCCAAAGGCAAATTTCCAACAAATACAACATCTTCATTACAATTGCTTGAAATATAAGCTTGATCTAGAATCTGGGCAGCAATAGTAATGTGAGACTAGATGTTGTTATACTACTTTAGGCTAAGTGTGTTGATCCAGTTTCTAAGGTGAATATCTGAGAGCTCTCTTGGTAATTTTTTCCGTTCAATTCTGGATATCGATACTCTGAAGCTCCCCTCTATTTATAGTGTGGAACTTCCCTTGAAATCCTCATTGATTGGTTGCGGAGGTTGAGTAAAAGAAGGCTTCAGCTTGGACCGATTCTTGCTCCTTAAAAAGCTCAACGTTCTGGACTTGGTCTTCACGCTGCTTCCTCTCCAAGCTTTAACTGTTTCTTTTACCACGTTTTAAACACAGCATCATTGTAAGCTTGCCTAGGTCATTTTTTTACTCACAGTAACACAATCTGTTTTGGCCGAAAGAATAGGCAAAATCGTTACAGAGATGTTGTCAGGAATGTTGTCACAACATCGCAGACAACATTCTTATTCTCATAAGATGTTGTCGCATTTACAGATGTTGTCACAACATCCATCCAACATCAACATATATATATCGGTGGTAAACTAGCACATAATTATATACAATGCAAATAGAGAAGAAAAAATTAAGATCCAACCAAACCTACGTCCCCGGCAGTAAACTAGCACATAATTATACAAAGCAAGCTGCTATATAAAGCATGTGTTTATTTCAAGAATTCAACTTTCCTTGAAAATTAAGAAAACCAATAAAATTATTCGAAAGTGATATCCTACACATTTATATTTCGAAATTTTGCAACATAACTTGTCGTATAAATACAAGGCATATATAGAAAATGATATATATTTTATAGAGAGAAGCAAAGGAAGAGGGTTAGGATCTCAATCATCAGGTAGAATAGTGTAATTCTACCCTGAGAGAGTTTTCTTATTAATGTAATATATATATAATTGTAGTCCTAATAGAATTAGGATATCTATTTTACATTAAATATTAATTACAGAATATATTGTGAATATTTATAGAATATATTCACTATCACACCCCCTCAGTCGGAGCGGGAGAAGGTCGGACGCTGAGACTGAATCTGAAGTCAAGGAACAGTTGCCGATGAAGCCCCTTTGTGAAGATATTTGCATACTGATACGAAGAAGGAACATGCAACACCCTAAAGTGACCCAACATTCTCACGAACAAAGTGAATATCCATCTCAATATGCTTGGTTCGCTGATGCTGAACCGGGTTATGAGACAAGTAGACAACAGATATGTTATCACGGTAAACCAAAGATGCCTTACATATGGGACACTGAAGCTCAAGAAGGAGATTTTGGAGCCAACATAGCTCGGCAACAACGTTCGCAAAGCCTCGATATTCTGCTTCTGCACTCGAACGGGAAAGTGTGGCTTGCCACTTGGCTGACCACGATATGATGTTATCCCTAAAAAACACACAATAGCCGGACGTAGAGCGACGGGTGTCCGGGCAGCCTGCCCAATCTACGTCTGTGTAGGAGAGCAATCTAGTCGGTGTTGAGGGATATAAATAGAGTCCATAGTCAAGAGTGCTCTTAACGTATCGAATGATACACTTAAGAGTTGTAAAGTGAGGCTCCCTAGGAGCTTGCATGAACAAGCACACCTGTTGAACCGCATATGCAATATCTGGCTGAGTGAATGTGAGATACTGAAGAGCACCTGCGAGACTCCTATAAAGAGAGGTATCACTGACCAGATCCCCATCATCTACACTTAGTTTGGACTTGGATTTGACGGGAGTGGGCATGATCTTACAATTTGCCATTTTAGCCCTGTAGACGATATCCTCTGCATACGTAACTGACACATGAACATGGCATGTGCGGATCTGGTCACTGATATCCCAAAAAAATAACTCAACTTACCTAAGTCAATCATAACAAATTCAGACTTGAGTAGAGCAATGATCTCGTGCTTCAGGCCATCTGAAGAAATTGTCAGTACAATATCATCCACATATAACAGAAGGTAAGCTGTGTCAGTGCCTCGATGCAAAATGAACAATGAATGATCACTCTTGCTGTACACGAAATCGATCTGTAAGATATAGGTGGAAAACCACTCATACTAAGCCCTTGGGGCTTGCTTCAGCCCATATAATGACTTACGAAGACGACAAACATGATGAGGAGCCTCCGGATGCACAAAACCCGGCGGTTAATGCATATAGACGGTTTCTTTCAAATCCTCATGTAAGAAAGCATTCTTTACATCATGCTAGTGAATAGGTCAATTCTTCCCCATAGCAATGCTCAAAATCGTGCGGATGGTAGTTGCCTTAACCACTAAACTAAAAGTCTCACCACAATCAACACCCTCATGTTGCCTTGTGTCATTTGCTACATGTCTGGCCTTGTGATGTTCAAGGGCACCATTATCTCTAAACTTATGATGAAATAGCCATATACATCGAATTACATTCACCCCTTCTGGTCACGGAACAAGATCCCAAGTGCGCTGCGAGGTAAGCGCATTAAACTCCTCTCGCATGACCGCATTCCAATTCGGGTCAAGTTTGGCTAATTTTGGATTTTTAAGAATGGGTGAGATAGTTTGAGTGGATAGGTTAAAGTGAACTTTAGGTTTGAAGATCCCGTGTTGTGCACGGGTTTTCATGCGGTGAGTGGGGATGGTCACGGTTGGGGCAGGGGGGTTGGGTGGTAACAGACATGACTGGGCAGCGTGATTGGGACTGGGCAGTGGGACGGGCAGGGGCTGGGCAGGGTCTGGGCAGTGGGCTGGGGGCAGTGACTACCGGGCAGTAGGTGAGGGTAGTGTGTCGGGTGGAATTTCGGGCAGTGACTGGGCAGGAACCGGGCAGTGGGGCGGGGTCGATGGGACGGGTGGTGGGACGGTCGGAGGGTGCGTATTTTATAGTGCATTTTGGACTAGAGGTGAGGTGTCCGAGTCATCAAGGAATCTGTAATCAGTGACTCAAATTTTTTGGATGTTGTCAAATGGGAAAATGTACTCAACAAACGTGACGTGGCGTAAGATTACGATTTTGTGTGTGGATAACTCATAGCACAAGTACCCCTTATGGTTCGACGGAAAATCTAGGAAGACACACGGAGTGGAGCGACGTACTAATTTGTGAGGGACCGTGGATGCGAGATTCCAGTAACAAAGACAACCGAAAATTTGAAGGTAATCATAGGAAGGGATCCGACGGAAGAGAATTTTGGTGGGTGTCCTATTTTGAATCGTACGGGTAGGTAAGATGTTAAGAATGTGTTATACCATTTTTAATGCATACACCCAAAAGGTAAGGGGAGAGACGCATGAAAAAGAAGGGTACGAATCATATTATTAATGGTGCGAAGAATTCTTCCGACTTTACCATTTTGAGGGGAAGTATGGGGGCAGGAGAAACGAAAAACCATGCCATTAGCCGCAAAAAAATTATGAAAAGGGGAGTTATTGAACTCACAATCATTATCACATTGAACCATTTTGATGTCTTTTTCAAATTGCGTTTTAACCAATGTACAAAATTCAAGGAATTTGGAGAATACTTGAGACTTGAGTTTAAGCGGCTAGACCTAAAGAAAGTGAGAGAAGTCATCCAAAAATATCAAATAATATTTATGGCCTAGGTTGCTAGTTATAGGAGATGTCCATAGATCCGCATGAATAATATCAAAGGGAGAGAAAGTAATACTTAAAGAAGATGTAAATGGAAGTCTAACATGTTTCCCTAGTTGACAAGAGGAGCAACTATGAGAAAGTTTTCCTTTATTACATTGGATTAAATTGCGGTTTCTAAGGGAATAAAAAATATGAGCTCCCGGATGACCAAGTCTACTATGCCACGTTAATGGAGATATTGCAACTAAAGCGGTGGGAGGAGTGACATGGGCAGTGGACGTGGATAGGAAAGGATATAGTTCCCCCTCACTATTGCATCTTGTATGAAGTTTTCCCATACGCAGGTCCGTTATAGAAAAACCAAATGGGTCAAATTGATAGATACAGAATTATCGGTGACAAATTTTCTAACGAAGATTAGGTTCTTGATAATATTAGGGGAATATAGGACGTTTTAAGGGAGAATTGGGGATGCGGTGGTGAGGTTAGTGTGTGGCCAAACCCTTGAATTAGAATGCGATGACCATTTCCGACCATAATAGATTGAGGAGTATTTAAATTGCGCAGTTGAGGAATATTACAAGAATTGTTGGTGAGGTGAGACGCGGCGCCCGTATCCATATACCACGCATCATCGGGCTACTACAATTTTAAAGAACCGAAAGTAAGACCCAAATTCGTTTGGATTGAGGCTGAACGGCTGCTGCTGGGCCACTGTGTAGTGGGTCTGGTGCTGGTGGCCCGTGTACCGTGGGCCTAGAGGTGGGCACATGATGCTGGGTTGCGACGAGGAATAATGTGCCACGTTCGTGGATGATATTCAATCAAAATTTTCTGCTAGCTTGTAGGGTGAGAATTGTCCAAGTCCATATAAAGAGTCCATGTTCCAATTCCATTTCCGATGTGGGACTCTTAACACTCCCCGCATGCCCAGACCTTGTTTACTGGAGCGTGGACAATATAATTTGAGGGCCCAACATCGACGAACAAAAAACTCGAATGAGTCTAGCTCTGATACCATGTAGAATAGTGTAATTCTCCTTTGAGAGAGTTCTCTTATTAATGTAATATATATATAGTATACAATTGTAGTCCTAATAGAATTAGAATATCTAGTTTACATTAATTATATTAAATATTAATTATAAAATATATTGTGAATATATCCATACTTAATATTATGGATCATGTGAAACTCAAATTGCTAGTTAGAGTGGACAAAAAGTTAAAGGTTAAGTACCTAATAACAAACCTTAATCCCATTATAGAAACAGTACGTAAGAGAGGACTATCATAACATTTCAAGTTGAAAAAAGCTACTCCACATGTATTATAGAAAAGAAAAGGTGAAAATACAAGTCATAAGCTAATGCTTTGTCATCATTTTGCATCAAAGTTTAATGAAATAAAAAATAACGGTGAATAACATGTCATGCAAATGGGTGTGTTGGGTTAATAAACTTGCTAGTGTGAGACCTGCTGTTTGGAAGTGCAACCAGACAAACTAGGAATTCTTTGCACATCGTAGAATCCGTCTAACGTTAACATTAATGCTTTTTTTTGGTGATCCATTTTCTGTGGCCAGCAAATATCCATCCTTTCTCCTATCTATTATTATTTCCACCATCCAGACATCAATCTGGACCCCTAATTCTCTACTCACTGTTTCGATCTCGTGACACCATTTAATTTAACATAATTTTTTATATAAAAAAGAGAACTTTTGAAATTTGTAATTAATCTAAAATAAATTTTAATTATTTTTGTGATTCTAACTCATCTCATTAAGGATAAAAAAAGATTTAAGTTAAATTATTTCAAATTATACCAAGGTGATATTTTTTATGAGACGGACTAAAATAGAAAGTGTATCCCATAAATTGGGATGGAGAGAGTATTTTCTAACATAGATGTCATAAACGTTCAAGCGAATTAGGATAAAGGGTGTTAAATGGCCGGTTCTCCAAAGTTAGTTGGACTGAAATAGACTAACAAACGGATCATAACTCAACCCGTTTATTCTTATTGAGTTTTAATTTCTTTACTTATTTTTTTATAATTTATTTAAGTATCTAATAGTTTTTTTATTATGGCTATATTATTTTTTAAAAATAACCTGACGATATTTTTCATGAGTCAATTTGAATCACATAATTTTTTTAAAAATAAATTAAATTAAACGGATTATAATAAACTGAAGTATAATAACTTGTCAAACTTGAAGAGATTATATTTTTATAGGTTAATTTTGGCACTCTAATTTAGATGAAAGTTTTTAAACGCCTAGAAACAACCATGTATGCAACATGTTCTTATGAAACTAACTTCTCAATATGAGAGAAAAGATTATTTTCGTATACCCCGTATGTCTTTAGGGGCGTTTGGTTTGTTAAAAGAGATTTAAATTCCCCGTACAATCTAGCACTACTTTCAGAATTTGTATCATATTTGATTGGATATGAGGAAATTTAATCCTTACATAAAACTCAAGATTAAATTATATAATATGTGGTTGTTATTATTTACTTTTAATATGCATAGGTTATGCAAGTCTTAATGTGAAATAAGATTAATGTGTATTAACAATACATGGATAAAAATTCTAAAATGATAAAACTAACCCCTCATAATAGTAAAAAATATTTAAGAAAAAAATAAATAATCAAATTATACACTGTACACTAATTTTAATATATTAATCATTAGGCAAGAAAATTTACGCATGTGGAATATTTACTTTACAATCTCCACATTATAATCTCTATATTACTATTTCATGCCTAACTTGTCTCTCAACCAAACAACCGTCATTATCTATTATTAGTTTAATAAGTTTCACGAATATTATGTATGTTTTACTTTGATGTTGAGTTGTTTGCTCGCGAAACAATTTTTATTTTTCCTTTCATTATTTAACTATAACTTGTCGAGTATATTCTTTTTATAATTTAGAATTGTTGTGAATTTTGCTCTATGGTACTTTATAAAGCAGTACGAGAAGTATTTAACTATTACAAGTATTCGAAAGGATAAACAGAGATTCAATAATTCAACATGAAATCTGAAAATTACAATTGTTACACAAGAAAAACTGAAAATTCCAGTTTTGTAGAAGACGGAAAAATAGAAACTGTTTTTGCTGAGTCGAGTGTGGCACTCTGTCCTTAAGACAATATTGCCCCGTATGTATCCTTTATACGTCCTGGACAATTTGTCTCCCAAGATAAAACAAAGACAATGGAACCCTTGAGCAAAGGAAACTCAAGAGCTACGAAGTGAAGAATATTGAATAACGAAATGATGCTTGGAAGTTGTAGGAAGAAGATTTTTTCGGTTGTGTATTTTCGTGCATATCAAGTGTGCTCAACAATGGTGTAAGGGGGTGTTTATATAGGTGAGGAATGGATCGATTTATCGCCTCAAATCGCCTCCATAATAACCAAATAATGGCCATTATGGAGGTAGTAAAGTCACCAACATAAATGGGAGAAATACCAACGGATTTGGCCATTATAGGAGGAGTAATTCACCAAAATAAATGGCTGAATTGAGTGCTTGGCTTTTCTGTCTTGACCGTCGAAATTCGAACTTCGGGGACCAAACCGTACATCTTGAAACTTCGGGGACCAAACCGTACATCCGAAATAATTCGGTCCAAACTCGTATATCGAAACTTCGGGATCAAGCGTACTTCGGAAAAGTTTTCGGCCCAAAAAGATAATATCGAAGACCCACGGCCCGTGACCGTGACCGTGACCGAGAACCCGAGAACCCGGAACCGGAACTCGGAACCGGACGGACGGGCGGGCGGGCGGCGGCACGCGTGTGGTCTTTCCTCGAACCGAAGCACATCTAGGTCCTCCCTCCTTTAAACACATGGGATACCCCTTGGGGTCCCAAACCCCAAACCAATTTCGAATCTTATATACACAACACTTCTTTCTTCCTCTACCGATGAGGGAGAATTACACACAATACCACACTTTCCATGCTTCAAACACCTTACTTCGTGAACCAATATCTCTTTCATTTCTCAATGAAATTTGACGATTCTTGGCCCTACGGTTATCTACATACTTAGTAGATCATGCATGTGTGAAGAACCGGATTCTCCAACATACGTTACACTAGTGTTTAAGCCGTTAAAGTTGGTCGGTCGCAACTCCCGCCAAAGGCAAATTTCCAACAATCCCCTCTTGAAAGAGATTTTGGCGCACTCACATGGTGTCTTTTCATTTCCGGCAATATTTCACGGACCGATGTTGCATAAGGAGAGGTAGCCTCGGCTTTGAACCTTCCATAGTTGAATACCATCGGACTTACTTATTGCGCGGTGAACGTGATGTCTTGAACCGTCGTGTTTAGTGTAAGCCAAGACAACGGTACCAACACAACAAATTCCCTTACTCTCTTCTTCGTAATGTTTTATCCGTTTTGGCCATGGACAACATCTTGGATTCTTAAGTGCGTTCAATTTGAGGCGGCCCGTCCTCGCACTTAAATAGGTGGTCTCCTACAAGGTATCCTGCTATACCCCACTTCACAAGTGTTAGGAACCATTAAAAGTTTCCCAAAGACCTAACCTCAACCGTTGAGGATCATTACGAGTTTTGAAAACTTAACCTTTACCCATACCTGCAGATAGCACTTAACGTCTATCGCGGAACGGCTTTGGATTTGGTGTTTCTTTTCGTAAATCACTATCCGAAGTGCTCATGCTTCCACCGAAGCGATCAACCGAACCTTTACAACTTAGTTTTCCCGTTGAACCAAATTACCGGGATCTCCTGGGTTCGTAAGGTTGGGTTTCCACCGTATTGGTCCGTATATTTTGGGTTTTAAGCCCATTCCCCTAGACAGCGTAACGCTTGATCTCTCGGGTAGTCCCTTAGTTTGTAAACAAGGAAGTGACACCCGTGATGATCAATCGCCATACGGTCTTATGTCTCCGACGGATCCCGATAGATATGTCCGTACGCCGTCATCCGTGTCCTTCCTGAAGCCGACCGGCTAGCCACAGTGTATAACTGCTGAAGGTACGCGTTTCTCCCAATAAGGGACGTCCTCTAAGGAGCCGTGAAGTTACTTAACTTCTTTCATGCTTTGTATAAAGCGATAAACTTCGATTCCATCATGAATCGGTCGATGCAAGTTTGCTTAGAGGATTTTATAAGAACCACCATATACATTTACTTGTGGCTTTGGTGTTCTTCAGATCTGATGTCCAGTTTGCATCACTGTGTTCTCCTAGAACCGCTAGACATCCAGAATACTATAATCCGTAGATCAGCGAATAATTCAGATATCGTCATATCCGACTTAACGCCTTTCTATTAATCATGTATTGAAATCATCAGTGAACCTTAGTTCAACTGATCTGTTTGTAGGACGATACCAGGTCGGTTGTAGTGTGTACAATACATTGAACTACACGTGACCTGTGCATATCACTCCTTGTCTATGGGTGCACCATGATTCCGATCAGTTCTATGATTCATATCCATTGGTGGATTCAACGTGACCATCAACTATCGACCAGTCCGTTAGATGTCTTAGAAATCCAATTCCTAAGATGTCATCTGTGATACCCATATCTTTCATATCGAGACTTTGTTTCAATATGATTTTCACTCTAAGACCATTGGTTTTCCAACTCGTTGGCTTTCTAACTTCGAGTCAATGTTTCGTGATCGATTCATTGTTTCGTTTTATCCGAGACTTTCGGGACCAAAATGTTAACATTTCGGGGACCAAAATGAAAGTTCGGGGAAGAAGCCCAACAGTTCAAAGCAAACCAATTTCGATCCTCTTCTTCCAACTCTCCGGTTGGGAATGCTGTTTCAACACCCATGCCATGTAAGACTACAATGGCCCTGGATGTGAAGCTACTCTCAGGGGAGCACTTTTTACAACCCAAAGGTTCTTTTCCCGGAGGAAGATCAACCATTACACACGTATGGTTCCATATGATGGAATCTATTTCTCTCTTTAGCTTCTTTCCAAAGCAGTGCTTTTGGAGATGACAATTCTTTGTTAATTGTCCATGGTTCGTTCTCAACCATACAAGCTAGAAGGTGTGGAACAAGTCTTTGTCCCTCTTTGCTCCTTCTTGGTTCAACATCTAGAATCCCTGAGTTCTGTAGATCTGGAAAATTAAGTTCCGAATATCCAGCAACTTTCGAGTCCTGCAGATACGGAACGTCTAGTTCCGGACAGTCAGGCCCTCGCGGGTTCTTGTTAACCTTGAGCAATTACTCTTTTTTCCTTTGCCAAGGAAAGTTATCTCCAAAGAATTCAGCATTCTTTGACGCCAAGAGTCGATCAACACTACTGTTATTTGCAGATCCAGTGGATATGCAATCTACAGTCTTAGGTCAAACTTGACCTGTTTCGGTAGCCCATCTTTTACCAAGCTACCCTTCATAATTTGGGCGTACGACTTCGCGCTTGGCTAACACCGTTAGACTGAGGTGAGAAATGAACATTCGTTTAATGAACGATGCTTCACATTCTCCCCCTCTATCATTACGAATTTCTCAATCCGTAGGCTTAGTTGATTTTCAACTTCTGCTTTGTAGGCTTCAACAACTTCATCTTTGCTTTTCAACAAAGGATTCCATACGTTGTACCATCATCAATGAAGATCACAACGTACTTGTCTCCCCCCTCTATTTTGTATAAACTTCAAATCACCCAAGTAGGTGTGACTAAGTTCTAGAGGAGCGGTGCTTCTTTCGCTATTCCCTTGACGGAATTTGGAAAGGTGATTTTGCCTCTTCGTCTACCTCACATTCATTTTGAGGGTTTATGTCGACAGTGGCAACAATCTCAACATCGTTAGCTTTTGAATGACTTGCTATTTAACGTGTCTTAATCTATGGTGGCATAGATGCACAGATTACAAATATATCATTCATTTGGCTATAGACATACTGTACCATTCTTAGTTATTACAGACCTGTTGGACTAATCTCAAACCAGCGACCAACAGCGTCCCTTAAACCAAGTTAGGAATATGTATCACCTTATCTTAGAGTGATCACAATCCATGAAGTCCTATTGAGGATAACCTCTCCAACCCCTTTTACTTTAGAGGTGGCGTTGCTTCACATGAACAACCTCTTGCCCGTGGTTAGGGCGTAACCGGATCATATGTGATCTAGATACTCTGGCCTACTCCAGTTGCTTTGGCAGACTGAGTGTCCAATTTCTTTACTGCCTTTCTTTAGGCCTTCAGATCATTCAGGACCTGGAAACTCTGGCCCACCTTACTAGGTGTCCATTACTTTTCCTATGAAATGAATTTTGGCCCCACTCCAGTCGCCCAGAGGCTTTATATGACTAAGTGTCCAATATCATCATATCAAAGGAATTTTGGCCCACTCCAGTCACCCGGAGGCTTTGTATGACTGAGTGTCCAATATCATCCTATCAAAGGAATTTTGGTCCACTCTAGTCGCCCGGAGGCTTTGTATGACCGAGTGTCCAATATCATCCTATGAAGGATCTTCTCGCCAAATAATATGACAAAGCTCAACGTCATTAACTTTTAGACTTCTTCCGTTATGATTGGTGCCCAGATAATTCTTGGCGCTTACTTAAGAGTGGTAACGGCTTTTCGCACGATCGGTGGATCTTACTCCCTCGTATGTGCGAACATACTTTACACACTTTAGTAATTACACTTAAAAGAACGGATCTTCTTAAGTCGTTTACAAAATCCAATCTTTAAACGGAAAAGAAGATGAGATTAAACTTCTGATTTGTTAAAGCATAAGGAATATAAATTATTTTCATATTCCTCCTTACTTTAATCCATTTTTAATCAGACATAATATAATCTTTATTCTTGACAAGTAAGAAAAACTACTTATCCCAATTTCGAATTCTGGCTCACTTCAGTCACTTCATCAGACTGAGTGTCCATTTCCTTCTCACCATTATTCGGATCCTTTGTCTGGGACAGATATAGGCCTTCGCTACAAGATAGAATAACATCTTGGCCTTCTCCTCTTGTCCCGGTTGACATCCTCAGGCTCTCGAGAGCGCTTGTTTCCACCAGTCTTGGTAGCGGTGACACCATGAACACGTTCATCATCATCACTCTCTTCTACCAAAAAACCATTTCCATATTCAGATTTGGTCACACAATTTTTGACCGACATCTTTCGAACACTAATAGTAATACAATACAAATATTGTCTTAAGTTGTTGTGAATTTTGCTCTATGGTACTTTATAAAGCAGTACGAGAAGTATTTAACTATTACAAGTATTCGAAAGGATAAACAGAGATTCAATAATTCAACATGAAATCTGAAAATTACAATTGTTACACAAGAAAAACTGAAAATTCCAGTTTTGTAGAAGACGGAAAAATAGAAACTGTTTTTGCTGAGTCGAGTGTGGCACTCTGTCCTTAAGACAATATTGCCCCGTATGTATCCTTTATACGTCCTGGACAATTTGTCTCCCAAGATAAAACAGCAATGGAACCCTTGAGCAAAGGAAACTCAAGAGCTACCGTGAAGAATATTGAATAACGAAATGATGCTTGGAAGTTGTAGGAAGAAGATTTTTTCTGGTTGTGTATTTTCGTGCATATCAAGTGTGCTCAACAATGGTGTAAGGGGGTGTTTATATAGGTGAGGAATGGACTGATTTACTGCCTCAAAACTGCCTCCATAATAGCCAAATAATGGCCATTATGGAGGTAGTAAAGTCACCAACATAAATGGGAGAAATACCAACGGATTTGGCTATTATAGGAGGAGTAATTCAGCCAAAATAAATGGCTGAATTGAGTGCTTGTACTTCTGGCAAAGTTTTCTGGCCCAAAAAGATAATATCAGAAGACCCACAGCCCGTGAACCCGTGAACCCGAGAACCCGAGAACCCGGAACTCGGAACCGGATGGGACGGGCGGGCGGCGGCGGCGCGCGTGTGGTCTTTCCTCGAACCGAAGCACATCTAGGTCCTCCCTCCTTTAAACACACGGGATACCCCTTGGGGTCCCAAACCCCAAACCAATTTCGAATCTTATATACACAATACTTCTTTCTTCCTCTACCGATGAGGGAGAATTACACACAATACCACACTTTCCATGCTTCAAACACCTTACTTCGTGAACCAATATCTCTTTCATTTCTCAATGAAATTTGACGATTCTTGGCCCTACGGTTATCTACGTACTTAGTAGATCATGCATGTGTGAAGAACCGGATTCTCCAACATACGTTACACTAGTGTTTAAGCCGTTAAAGTTGGTCGGTCGCAACTCCCGCCAAAGGCAAATTTCCAACAAGAATTTGATGATTTAATATACAGTTATAATTTAGTACATATTACTACATCTTATATTTTTTTTTCACTTTTAGTACTACTTCACTTTCTCTTCTTATTAATTTTGATGTATTTTCCATGTTTATATATATAATTTAAAATCTAACAAATAAAAATTCCTTAAGATTTACGCCCATGCCTCAGAGTTAATGTCATGTCCTAAGAGAAGCAATACCTCCCATATATCCAGCTTCTAAAGTAATATATGGTAGTATAATCTATTTCAGAAACACATATAATTTATCCCACACTCTCTCTTTTTATATGAACAATATTCACTAATTACGTTGCTTTTTCAATATTTAATTTTAATTTTTTGACTCACAATAACATACTTTTATAGCCATATAATTTTTATTACAAATTTAAAATCACGTAATTCAAAATAAAATCTTTTAACTTAAACTTCGTATTGAATTAAACATAAGCTGGAATGGAGGAAATATTAGTTAATCTAAAAATGCATCAACTTTTAGAACTAGCTAGTACCTACAAATACAAGGTCCCAATTGAAAATTTAGTAACACCGGTCATTAATTAATAAATCATCTGAAAAACATCTTCCTTCAACAAATAAAACTCTTTCTTTTCAAAGTACTATATAACCTCATTTTTTCATGCAATCTACAATACTTTTCATATGCAAATCACAAGGTAAGAATGACTACTATTTTAACTCGAAACACAAATAATTTGGTGTCAATACCAATTATACCTCTACTTTGTGTTGGTCTATAATTTTTGCCTCTTATAACAAATAATTTGTTCTCAGAGCATAAATTTATATTTTCACATTATAATATTCTATAAATTATGTCTCACGCCTTTAAAGAACTTATATCACATTAAGTATAAGTTTGATTGCTAAGGTAAAAAACTTAAATACCAGCCTATTTGAAGGTAAATCGTGCAATTTTTTAGAATAATTTATTACATTTTCAGAATTTTGTATAAAATACTCATAGTGATATCATCTTTTATTTGATAGGAATCCCTTCAAACATCATAACTTCGTTGAATTGTCGATTTGTCATGCCCGCTTGAGCTTTAAAATAAATAAATAAATTGGTATTACTATTACACTTTTTTTTGGATACTGACTTTCTGGCAACTTCCTTGGTGGAAGAGTAACCGCGTCGACTCGTTCATTTACTAGTACTCCCTCGGTTCTAAAATAATAATAATTACTTTTAGTTTATGCACCTCCTTTAATAAATAGTTAATTATTAGAAAATTATGAATATTTTTTTAAATTTATTCTTAATTAATATTTGAAAAAAATAATTATTTAATAATTTTTGAATATGTAAATAAGGGTTAATTTAAAAGAATAAGATTAATTTCTAAAACATCACATATTTTGAAATAAAATAAAAAGTCTAAAACATAATTTACTATGGAATAGATGGAGTAAAAAATTATTAGACATTTGGGTCCGCTCAAAATATGCCAGCCGGAATCTTATTTTTTTAAAATAACAACTCGAAATTTTTAGGATGATATTAGAGTTAGTTTGGTGCGTATATGGACTAACTTATCATGTACTCTTTACATGTTATTTTTCAACTAATATAAATTTTAAATTAATTTTATCTATCAATATTTGAATTTAAATAAAAGTGAAGAAGTCACCCAATACTTTTCTACTGAAATTTGAATATTAATTTCTTCCTTGCTAGATTAGCCTCTTATGCACAACACTTTCTTCTCATTTTGTATTCTTTAATTAAAAATAGTATCATTACACCTCATTACTATTAATTTCTGTCAATAAACAAAAACCTCAGGTATGATATATTTGTTTTAAAGAAATTCAATTATCCGAGTTGAGTAGTGGATATTTTCTTAATGCGGATATTACACTTTTTTTTTCCAAATAATAAACAAAGTTGCTGATGTTCAACTACATCCACAAAAAAATTGTGTCTTCGAAGCTTCATTATTGTTAGATGTATGAAACTATTTTTATCCAAGGCTCAAAGACATTGTACACATAGTGCTATTTAAGTATGACAGGCAAGCAATATTACTTTCTTTTATGATGCTAAAATAGGCGGATATAGAAATAGGATAGCAGGTACGATAATATATAAGAGAGGGAAATTATCATATGTTTTTAAACTATGAATCTAAAATTTAATTTTCTGAATGCATGGCCCGTACAATCATCATCCTCATCCATAAAAGGACCACAAAACCATATAGTGTCCGCTGGATAGACGTCTACTTGTGAGGTACAAGCACTTACTACATCAGTATAATTTAACATATTTATCATATTTAATTATGTTGAATTAAGATTCCTATTATATATAAGAATTACACATTGTACACCTATATATATTTTGTATTAATGAGAAAGGCTCCTCAAGGAAGATTAATACAATTCTACATGGTATCAAGAGCCTAAGCCACAAAACCTAATTTTCTATTCTTCAGCCGCCGGCCCCCTGCCCTCGGGAATCCCGCCGCTGGTCACTTTCTCTTTCCTCTCTTTCATGGTTGTTTTCTCCCGTCTATGGCTACCATATCTGCTCCCGCATCACCTAAAGCTTCCGCATCTTCTACGGTTGTCTTTGCCGACCACCCTCCCTCCTTCAATTCCTCATTCCATCCGGCGTTTACCGTCACCAATATCAAGAATTTCATCCCTTTAATTCTTGATCAGGAGGAGGGTCAACATTCTTCTTGGGTTGAATTGTTTTATATTCATGCTTGTGCGTACAACGTGCTCGACCACATTGATGAGTCTGTTCCCCGCCCTCTTGACATCCCCGACACGACATGACGTCGTCTTGACGCTATTGTAAAACAATGGATTTATGGTACTATCTCTAAAGATCTGCTTCATATGATTATGAAGTGTGGTGCCTCGGCACATGAACTTTGGGTCCGTTTGGAGGAGATCTTTCAAGATAACAAGCATACCCGTGCCGTATATCTAGAAGAACAGTTCAACAACACCTGTCTAGAAAACTTCACCAACATGTCAGAGTATTGTAAACAATTAAAAATTATTGCATACCAATTATCCAACGTGGGGACACCAATTTATGAGACAAAAATGGTTCTCCAACTTATTGCAGGATTACCGAAAGGTGATTATGTCTCGCAACAATGATCCAACATGCCGACCCTCTTCCCAGTTTCAACAAGGCTCGATTGCAATTGTTGTTGGAAGAAACACGACGTGCAAAATAAGACGAACACAATTAAAAAACATTAACGATTGACACTCCGACCAATTTCGCCGCCAGTAGGGGGTGGTTGCGGTGGCGGCAGAGGTGGCAAGGGGCGGGGCAGTGGCAAATGGGGGCAGGGCCGAGGGCGTGGCAGCAAGGCCATCCCCCAGTAGTCACAGCCTTCAGCAACTTGGGCTGGCCCAGGATAGTGGCCCAACACTGGCCCCTGGGCCTCGGTCCAGCCATATTTCAGCCAGCATCAGATGGGCCAAACTCCACTTCAGTTTCAGCAGCAATCTGGCCTCCTAGGCCTAGTTCCCATGGTTCGCCAGATGGCCCATTACATACAAGCCCAGTCGACGCCATCCTACAGTGGCCTGGGCCCATCCGAATTGGGTCAGGCCTTCAGCAGCATGACCATGCAACAACACGACAAAAATTGGTACATTGACACGGAGGCTACATCCCACCTCACCCGGACTGCAGGTAATCTTCCCAAACTATTTCCGCTAAAGTATCCTCAATATATCACTGTGGGCAGTGACCATCACATTCCAATTCAGGGGTATGGTACCATCTACACCCAATCACCTACACAATTTGAAAAAGCCATTAAATTTTTTTAATGTGATAATGGTCGTGAATTTGATAATTTCATATTTCACAAATTTTGTAAAATAATGGCATGGTGTTTCGTTTTTTATGTCCCCACACCTCCCATCAAAATGGCAAAGCCGAGCGAATCATCCGCACTATAAATAATATGGTTCACACTTTTTGTTTCATGCTTCTTTATCTCCCGCGTTTTGGGTTTATGCTGTTAAAATGGTAGAATACGTCATTAGTATTTTACCCACTAGTACACTTCATAACATGACCCCAACCAATATATTATACCGACGGATCCCTTCCTATGACCATCTTCGAATTTCGATTGCCTGTGTTATCCCAATCTCGCATCTACCGCACCTCATAAGTTAGCACCCCGAACCACCCCATGTGTCTTTTTAGGTTACCCACCTAACCATAGGGGCTACTTGTGCTATGACTTGTCCACTCGTAAAATTCATGTTTCTCGTCACATCACTTTTGATGAGACTTTTTTTTCGTTTGCAAACATCCAAAAATTCCGCAACACGGACTACATCTTTCTTGATGAGACTGACATCTCCCCCGTTATTCTTTACGAACTCCAACGTACTGCCACCACAGTTCCAGCGTCACTGCCGGTAATGACGTCCACTATCCGGCGTTTCTCTGGTTCACTGTCACCGCCGGTAACGGCGTCCACTGTCAACCAATCACCTAGTCCACCTTCACCGTTGACAGCCCCTGTCACCACCGGTAGTCCACCAGAATCGTCTCTGGCACAGAACACCGCCACACCATCGATCTCTGTATAGTCACCACTACCGATAACCTACCCAACCCAACCAGGTCCACCCTCTAGATCGGCACCAACATCAACTCTGATAACCCAACCAGCACCCACACCTCCACCCATCGACACCACCGTCGACACCCACCCACTGCTCAATCCAACTACTGACAACCAGCAACAGATTCTAATCCCGAACCAATACTATGGCCCAAAATCCAGCAGACCCACCTCGCACACCCCTGCCTCTTTGCACCATATGAAAACTCATGCCCAACACGAGATTATCAAACCCAAAGTTCATTTTAACCTATCCACTCAGACAATATCCCTAATTCCCCAAAACCAAAAACTGGTTAAACTTGACCCAAATTGGAATGCAACCATGTGTGAGGAATTTCATGCTTTAACGAAATAACACACTTGGGATTTGGTTCCTCGACCGGAGGGGGTGAATGTGATCTGATGCATGTGACTTTTTAGTTACAAATACAGTGACAATAGTGACCTTGAGAGATATAAGGCAAGACTTGTGGCTAATGACACAAATCAGCAGGAGGGTATCGACTGTGGTGAAACTTTCAGTCCGGTTGTGAAGCCGGCCACTATTCGCACAGTTTTGAGCATTGCTATGGGTAAGCACTGACCGATTCATTAGTTTGATGTGAAGAATGCCTTTCTGCATGTGGATTTAAAAGAAATTATTTACATGCACCAACAACCTGGTTTTGTCCATCTAGCAGCCCCTCGGTATGCCTGTCGTCTCCGTAAGTCACTTTATGGCCTGAAACATGCCCCTAGAGCGTAGTATGATCGCTTTACCAGGTATATCATGCAGCTTGGGTTTGTATGCATCAAGTGTGATAATTCTCTATTTATTTTTTCATAGAGGTAGTAGTATTGCATATTTATTATTATATGTGGATGATATTGTGCTTACTGCCTCATCTCAGTTGTTGAAAAATGAGATCATTGCACTACTTAAAAAAGAATTTGCTATGACTAACTTGGGGAAGTTGAGCTATTTTTTGGAGATTTCAGTGACTAGATCTGAAGATACTATGTTCCTTTGTCAGCGTAAGTATGCAGAGGAGATTGTGTACAGGGCGAAAATGGCAAATTGCAAAATCATATCTACTCCAGTTGATTCTAAATCAAAGCTCAGTGCTTTGGATGATGATCTCATGTCAGATCCCATTCTCTACCGGAGTCTTGCAGGTGCACTACAATACCTTACTTTCACCAGACCTGATATTGCTTATGATGTTTAGCAGGTATATTTATTCATGCATGCCCAGAGAGCCTCATTTCACTGCCCTCAAACGTATCATTCGATACATTAAGGGCACACTTGATTATGGATTGCATCTCTACCCCTCAGCACCAACCAGGTTGTTATCATATACATATACTGATTGGGCAGGCTGTCTGGACACGCGACGATCCACATCAGGCTGTGTTTTTGGGGATAATCTCATCTCGTGGTCTGCCAAGAGACAAGCCAAATTATCCCATTCGAGCGCAGAAGCAGATTACAGAGGTGTTGCTAATGTTGTTACTGAGATCTGTTGGCTCCGAAACCTTCTTTTGGAACTCCAGTGTTGCGTAAGGCGTCTTTGGTTTATTGTGATAACATATCCGCTATCTATTTATCTCATAATCTGGTTCAGCATCAGCGAACTAAGCATATTGAGATGGATATCCACTTTGTTCGTGAGAAGGTTGCTCTTGGTCACGTCAAAGTTTTACATGTGCCCTCCTCTTATCAGTATGCAGATATATTCACAAAAGGCCTTCCCCGACAACTCTTTCTTGATTTCAGATTCAGCCTTAGTGTCCGACCTCCTCCCGCTCAGACTAAGATGGTGTATTAGCCGTGTATAATGTAACATATTTACCATATTTAGTGTTATGTAATTATGGTAGAATTAGGATCCCTATTGTATAAGGATTCCACATTGTACACCTATATATATTTTGTATTAATGAGAAAGTCTCCCCAAGGGAGATTAATACAATTCTACAAACCATATAGTGTCCGCTGGATAGACATCGACTTGTGAGGTACAAGCACTTACTACACCACTAAGATTCAGGATAGGGAACCCCTTCCGGCCTTACTTTTTTTTTGTTTCCATCTAGTGTTCGGTATTCGTATTAGGGCCAGATTAAATTCGTGGGAGGCAAAGCGCTCCGATACTCACATCCAACTAAATCCGAATTCGCGGTGGAAAGTCCCACATTGGGGAACAAAGTGCTCCGATACTCGCATTAATGCCCGACTAAATTCGAATTCACATCGAAAAATCTCATATTGGGGCAAAGCGCTCCGGTACTCGCATCTGTTAAAAATCTCACATCGGTGGTTTAGAGGTGGGTGGACTCCTTATAGACTTGGACAATCTTCCCATCACAAGCTAGCTTTTGAGATTGAGTTAGGTTCAAGATTCATTCTTTACATGATATCAAATATCTGATTAAAAATGAAGAAGTAATTGTCACTCCAACCCTGTTAGCAGGAACCCTTCTCTCCCAAGGCAATAACAATAACCCCGCAAAATGTATTTCTTTTCCTAAAAAAAGATAACTCTTTTCTGTAAATTGAATGTTTCTATCACTCGTCTCTACACATAATCCTACATGCAATTGTAGAAGGGTAAGTAGAGGCGAAACACAATGTCCTCATATGTTTATTCATCTTGAAAAAGCACCAAAAAATATAAATTGACAATGTCTTCAAAATTTATCTTCAGGGGAAGTTAATCTTATCCAATATATGCATGTTAATTAATTGACTATAGCATGTTTATTTCAAGAGATTACAGAATTGGAGTGTAGCTCAATGGTTACAATCAGGATGTCATCCCTATGAAAATTCTTCTCCCCTACTTTTCCCTCCCCATTATTCATGGCCTACATCCAATGATTACTTCATTGATCTTTTCGGGTTAATTTATGTGATGATATTTAATTGGGCATAAAGTTTTAATTTTTTTAAATTTGTAATTTAAAACAAGTTATAATAAACATTTGTGTAGCTATAAATCATTTTATCAAGATTAAAATGAGAAATTTAACATTAAATTATTTCTAGATAAGGAAGTGTAATTTTTTCTTAAACATATTAAAACAGAAAGTATGTGACAAAACAGATTGAGAAAACTTTTTGATGTAGCAGCCCAGTACAACTAAGCTTCCGCTATCCGTGGAGTTAGGACAAGGGTTGGACCACAAGGATTTATTGCATGCAGTCTTACCTTACATTTCTGCAAGAGACTGTTTTCAAGGGTCAAACCCGTGATCTCCTAATTACAAAACAAACTTTATCAGTTACGCCAAATCTTTCAGAGTCAGAAATTTTTTAAAAAGAAGCAAGAGGGTTGCAGTACTTCATAAGTTGAAAATGCTTTACTTTGATTATTTGATATTGGTGCATCTTCCTCTTACCTGTATACAGAGCCCAATTAATGATCTTCTTGTCTTCATTAGAAATTTTAGGCTTTGAGATCCACTCGTGTGTAGCACAGGAAAAATAGACGTGTACATCCAAATAGTATTTACATCATTATCTATCAATAACAAATCAACGATAAAAAAAAAAAACAAATCAACGATGTTGCTTGAGTAGCAAAATTCCTACCTGCTGAATTCTAAGAGGCTACAACAATTCATTCTATTTTAGTTTTTAGGCATAAAGTCAGGTTATAGACGTGAAAATCCAGGACCTCTTGTTTTATATTTCCACATGTTTTCTAACTTTTCTTGTTTCTATCAAAAGGCACTTATCATAGAGCCTTTTATAATTTTTTTTTTTTGATAATCCAGGTTTCAAGGCTTGCGCATGACTACTTCACTGGTATTACCCAGACGTCCTGGAGATGATGGGACCGGTCCTTCAGCACCCCACCACCAGGTAAATCGCGGGATGTGCACACATGGTCGTGTCGCGCCGTCCAACGGATCAATGCTACAAGGTTGACCCCCCCACATGCCCCATCCACAAGGCTTGGCGGAGACCGAACCCACACTGCAACATGCTCGCGCGGCTTTTAGCGCCCAGACTTTACCACATGTATGTGCCCCGAAGGACGATATCTGGAGGGGAGAATCGAACTTGCGACCCTAAGGCCGCAAAGTTGACTCCCTGCCACCAAGCTGACCCCTCTAGATGAGCCTTTTATAATATTGTCTTGAGAAGAAGTGGCTCATCACATTCTTGTGTTTGACCAACAACAAACTGCTTTGTTTAGTGAAATGAGTTTAATCACCCCCACCAACCAGGAAATGACACGGGGTGTCTTAAAAGTGTCCGATTTTGAATTTTTGTCTCTGCTTAATAATTGTTTTTTAAAAAATTATCTTAATTTGAAAAAATTCATTGTGAGAAACTTTTGTTGCCCATGAAGCATAAATTCTAGCTTATGCTTACAAGACATAACTTCTAATCAATTGAACAAATTCAGTGTCTTGAAATATCTTTAACTTCTGTCTTACAGGCAAAAGCTAGAACTTATGCCTTGAGCAACAAAAGTTTTGCATTTGTTTCTATCAGGCATAAATTCTAGATTTTGCCTATTAGGCAGAACTTATGGTCAATTGAGCAGGATGACTTTCTTGAAATATCCTGAGCTCCAGCCTTACAGAAAAAGACTAATTTATGTCCACAATTTATGCCTGATCGGCAACAAAAACTTTTGCCTAGCGAATTTTCTGAAAACGAATGCTATTTTATAAAAGTTTTGTTAAGCAGGGCCAAGAAATCAAGACCACCCTTATGGAGGCCATTTGTGAACTTAACCCTCCACCGACTCAATTTGGTGGGCCTAATAACATGTTGAATATTGCAAGGAAGAAATTGGGTCATTCCCACAAATGTCCCTATTTCGGGGTGGTCTTTAATTTTTACCCTTCAAATTTGTGGTCTTTAACTTTTGTCATTCATCACTTTTCGTGCAACATAAATTTAGATTTCACTCGGCATAATTTATATTTAATTCCCACAAGTTAAATCAGACATGACAAAAGTTTCAAAACTCGACATAAAAGTGGTCAAAAACACATCAAACTCCATGAAAATAGGCATAAAAAGGGATGAAGAACATATGCCCCAAAAGGCATAACCGCAGTTTCTGGACACTACAGTAAATTCTGAAAAACCTACACAACTTATACTGCATGACTTAATTTCTACAGAACTTATGCTGAGCGAGACAAAAGTTAAGTTTCTGAAGATAATTATTACAAAACTTATGCCAAGCGAAGCAGATTCCGATATTTTCATTAAATGAGGGGTAAAAATTAAATACAACTGATATGAGGGGGAAAAAATAAAGACCAGTGCATTTGAAGGGAAATTTGTGCAAAAACTTCAAAATCAAACTTATGCCTAATGATACACAAAGGGCATGGGGCATAACTTGTGAAATATTATGATGTGAAAATATAAATTTATACTCGACAAAAAAGTTATTTACCTTGAAGGATAAAAATTAAAGATCAAAATAGGGAAAAAGTGCAAATGACCCTATTGCAACTAGTTTCAAAGATAACATTGTTCGTGTGACCATAAGCTCATAATTATAATAACTAGCGCTATTAAAACGGGTTGACCCAATCTAATTCAGTTCAGCTGGAGACTTCAATAGTTGGACTTTCATTTGAAAGAGCCTAAAAAGTGCTAGCCCAACCCAACCCAACCCAACCCAACCTTAAGCGAGCCGTAGGATGACTCGATTTTATGTTTTAAAGAAATCTACACGATAGTTATTTTTTCAAAAAATGATCAAATATACCTATCTACTTTCATTTATTATTGAACTTATGCTCCCTTATACTATTTGACCATTTTAACCCTTACCGTCTTGGTAAGTTTTAAATATTCCCTTCGTTTGACGGGGCGACCACGTGGACGACTGGGTTTGTCTTGACCCATCTAAATTTAAAATATCTGATAGATCGGGTTATACCCACAACCGAATTAAAAACCCACCCCCAATTGAAACCCCGCCCTTAATTATAATCCCACCTCCAATTAAAACCCTAGTCTAGGTTTGTTCTTCATCTTCAAATAACTAACTTCCATATCAGTGGAGAAAAGTAGTTCACCACCTTCATCTCCATAAACGCGATTGGAAAGCCTCAAAAAGGTAATTTTGTTCACTAAATTAACTTCTTTAACTGAGATTCACCCTTTTTAATTTAGTTTTTTCTAAGTTTTAGGGTTTACAAAATATCGGAGAATAGTATTTCGTCGGCTAGGACTTGCCACTGCGGTCTAGTTCCTCGACAATTCACTTCAAAAATTATCTCAAATTCCGGAAGAAAATTTAATAAGTGTGCTAATCGTGAGGCTAGTATTTATGTGTATCTAACATAAATCTTTTTTTATGTTGTTAATATTCATTAATTAATTTCATTTATTCTTAGTAGAATTCTTGTGGTTATTGAAAATGGGACGATGAAGATTTTTCTGATGGTGCGGTGATTGTAATTAACCAAGTACGATTAGAATTGGAAGTGGCAAAATGATCGATAATTGTTCTGAATATGACCTTGGATAAAGTGAATATCGAAAGGGATGGTTTGAAGGAAAAAGTGAAAGCTTTGGAGGCCATGAAATTTTTTGAAGTTAATAAAGCTATGAATTTGAAAGAGAAAGTTTTGAAGATGAAGATGTGCATTACAATGTTATTTCGCATTTGCGGTGATGACAAAATGAAGCGCATTATAGTGTTTGTGTTTTAGTTTGAAGGTAGATTAAGAATGTTTAATATGACTAAATTAAGTTATGTTAGCGTTTAATTGTTCATTTTGAATGAAGTTTAGCTTGAATGTGTAATGTTTAGTATGTATTTTGAATGATACTCATTGATCTTTAATGTCAATGTACTAGTGCATATTAAGTTCTTCGAGTATGTTGTTGTGAAATTCCTTTAACTAGATGAGTTTGTGTATTTGTATATTGTTGTGAGTTTTATCAAACATATTGGTTAATGAACAATATAGTTGTATATAGTTTTTGCCAAGAGATGTACACCAAATCTGGATGATTTTTGCTCAGAATTTAGTCCCATATTGGACAGTAACATTTCCCAGATTTTTTCCGTCCAAATCTGGACATTGTTTGGCCCAGAAATTAGCCTATTGAGCTGAACTGTTTTGCCAGCAATTTGCCTTTATAGCTGGACTGTTTTGCCCAGAAATTTGGTATGTTTTCCTGTACTTTAATGGTGTACAATAATAAAACAAATATAATATAAATACTGGATAATAATAGAACAAAACAATGGCAATTGAACTACTAAGCCTTCACTACATTAAAACAGCAAACACACATAGTTTAACATTTACGTGTCAACAGTTAGATATCTACACAAATCATGTCATTTGGATGCTATGTTGTAACTGCAAAAACTTACACCGAAGTCACAACATGACATCCAAATCCAAAGTCACAGCAAAAATAACATTAAAACACAATGTTTTTCTGTCATTAAGCAGCAATTACATCTCATACTAACAACAAAATAACATCAAACTAAATAGCAATTTCCTTCCCCTTTCTTGTCCTTAATTTCTCAAGCTGATTCCTAATCACTGCAGCATTTTCCTTTCATGTGAGCTTAGTTGGTGAGTAAGGAAGATCTGTGGGTTCACTAACACCTGTCTCATCCCCTATGAAGTTGATTTTTCTTATCCCAGCAGCCACTTGAACATCAGCCTCTGATATAATTAAAGGCCTTAATGCTGGGTCAGGATCATGTTCAAATGATGGATACTCAAAGTATGAAAAGTGATCTTGGAGTAGGCATGAATACAAAGTCACTTTGATGGGACACTTGAGGTGCAGATGGTTGAACATCTTCTTGGGTATGCATGATGTCATCTTCACTGTCCTCATTAACTAGAGTCCTCATTCTCTTAGCTGTTGGCTGCTTTGTTTTTTATGACTGCCTTACCTCAAAGGAGTTCTTGCCTTTAGACTTAACTACACCTTTACTTTGCCTTGGTAGCCTTGCTTTGACTGGCTGAAAATAGAAGTAATTGTTGTTAGACAATGAAAAATATATATTAAATGTAGTTAAAATTAGACATTACCTTTTTACATCCCCTAGCATTGTGTCCAGTTTCTCCACAAGTGCCACAAGTCATGACCCTGCCTTTCCTGGACTGACTCCACAGACCTTGCCTCTTAGTAGCTTCATTTTCCCCCTGGTTCTCTTAACTCTAGGCCTTTCTGCTAGAGTCATCATATCTGGTGGATCCATTGCATGAGCTGGATCAACTGTCCATAATTTCTCATTAGGAACAAGCTGAATCTTGTGGTGATAAGTCAGAATGTATACCTCTTTGGTGTACCACCAGTGTATCTCATTTAATGGGTCTTTCTTCAAATAAAGCAGTGCCCTAATTGCATGAGGACATGGGATCCAAAAGATGTCCCACATCCTACATGTACATCTTCTCCTCTCCAACTTGACAATGTATTTGTCCTGCCCCTCTAAAACTTCATAACCATCATCACCATTGACATCCACCACACAGACTTAAAAAGCAATTTTGAGGAAGTCATAATACAGTTCTAAATATTTAGGATTGTATTTATGTTTCCATGAACTCACCTTATCTTCATAAGTTCTCAACTGATTCATAACCTCTACCCTTATACTTTCAAGCATCCTAAGTATTGTCTTGTATCTAGCAGACATAATTCAAGAGTTGAAGGACTCAGTGATATTATTGGTGATTGATGGATCCTTGCAGATGGTGTCAAAATATGCCCTACACCAACTTTGGGGAGGATATTTCAACAGAGACTTCACAGCACCTTCACTCAAGACCACCAAAACAGCTTCTTCATGTTCAAGGATCTGTGATTTTTTGTTCAGTTGTTTAGCACAAAATCTTTTCTTTGCTTCTGGAAGCACATTTTTAATGGCATCAATAAATCCCTGCATTAATGTACAGAATTTAAGTCAAACAGTGAAAGAATACTATGTGCATAATTTAAGTCGAGTATGTTCTTTAAGTCAACTAATTATCATGTTTAAGTATACTTTGTGCATAATTTAATACAAAATAATGACATAATTTAAAAGACATTTAAAGTAAACCAAGTATGCTCTTTAGATCAACTAATTACCATGTTTAAGTATACTATGTGCAGAATTTAATACAGAATAAGTACAGAAGTTATCAATTCAGCGGATTGGGCAGAGTTTAATACAAATTAAGCATAACTTTTGCTTATTTTATCATTCATCAGCCATCAAAAGTCACATTTTCCGAGCTGCGTGCCGTAAATTAGAAGTATTTTTAATTTTTACTCTACCTTCTCTCTTTCTTACTTTTCACTGACTGACATTTATTTCACTTCCTCTAGCTCATTGATAATCACAAACACAGATTTCAAATGAAGCCATTGGAGCACAGCAACTTGAAAACAGACTACCTCAGCTTCAATTAACTTCACGTATGGAAGAAATTGAATTTCCGTTTGGTTTATTATTTATAATGTAAGATTTCTATTATACTTATGGTACTTGTTAATTCATTAGTGAAGTTAATGTTAAACGAAGGTAATATACCCGTGATATACACTGAATGTACAACAGTATATATCGCAGGTATACAGAAGCAGTGGGCAGCCCAGCAAAGCAGTGGGCAGTGGCCCAAATCGCTGAGGCCCATCACGGGATTTCCCCAGCAAAGCAGTGGGCAGATTTGTATATTAGGAAAATATATTTTGTGTATATTGTAGTGTATTTGTTACTTAAATTAGGATATACACTTACTATAATTAGGATATACACTTACCATAATTGTATAGTTAGAATTATGGTAGAATAAGGTTTTATGAATAGAATAGGAATAGGATTCTCCTATTTTTGTAACTTGTATATATATCTATTCAATTAATGAAAATAATCAAGGGGATTATTTCTTTCATGGTATCAAGAGACTAGGTCTAAACAAAAGTTTTTCTCTCCCAACTTTTGTCCTCTCAATTTCGGCCGAGACACATCCACCCCCCCTCGGGTTTCTCTTCCAAAATTCATTTCCACTCTAAAAAACACCTCTCTTAAATTTCCCTTCCTTTTTTGTTCTTTCAATATGTCTAAGAACAATTATCATCATGCCCTCATGGTTTCTAACGTCAAGAACAGTATCCCTATTGTCCTTGAGATGGAAAACGTCCAATATGCGACGTGGGCGGAGTTGTTTAAAATTCACGCTATCTCCCATCAAGTTCTTCATCACATCATTCCTCCCGCTAGACCCCTTCCTGCGGAGGATCCTGAGTTATGGATTACTCTTGATGCTACCGTTCTCCGGTGGATCTACGCCACTATTTCGGTTGACCTTCTACAGATGATTATTGAGCCGAATACCACGACTATGGCTGCCTGGAATAGATTGCGTGACATATTCCAAGACAACCAACATTCACGTGTCGTCACACTAGAGCAGGCATTCTCTCTAGTTCGAATGGATGAATTTCCGAACGTTTCTGCATATTGCAAGAAACTAAAGGAGTTGGCGGATCAACTCTGGAATGTTGGCGCACCGATAACTAATAATCGTCTAGTTCTACAGTTGGTTGCCGGTCTTTCGGAGACCTATAATGGTGTTGGAACTCTCATTCGCCAAAGCAACCCTCTTCCTGACTTCTATCAAGCCCGCTCCATGCTTACTTTGAAAGAAGCCGGTTTGGCTAAAAAGGCGGCTACCGGAGCAAGCCCTATCGTCATGGTGGTGTCCTCTCCTAGTTCTTTGGGTTTTGTTAATAATTCGGGCCAAAACCAATCGCAAGAATAATAACAAAAACCGCGGGGGCAAACGCGGCGGTTCCGGTGGTCAGCAAGCAGCGGTGGGTCCCATCCAAGGAACAATGGCCCACCACCCTCTGGGCCCAGCAGTGGGGCTAGGGCAGTGGGCCGTGGGCCAGCAACCCTTACAATCCGGCCCAATTCCAGTGCCCGGTGGGGGCAAGCCAACGGTTCGAGCCCAACGGCCCGGCGGTGGCGGCCCATCGGTCGGTGGCCCAAGCGGCGGCGGCAAGAACGGCCTACGGTCCAGCTCCATCACAGACAGGAATTCTTGGGCCCCGACCTCCGCAAGCTCATCATGCAGCAGGCCCCACTCAAACCGATATTGAGGCCGCGATGCACACACTGGGGTTAACTCAACCGGACCCAAATTGGTATATGGACACCGGTGCTACTACTCACATGACTTCCGAATCAGGTACTCTCTCATCTTATTCCAATTTGAGCACCCATCGGGGGATAATTGTTGGTAATGGCAGTTCTATTCCAATTCTAGGGTATGGTCTATAAAACGTTGTCTCCACCCAATCCACCCCTTCTCTTGAAAAATACTTTACATGCTCCTAAATTGATTAAAAATTTAGTGTCTGTCCGAAAGTTCACTACTGACAATTCTGTTTCCGTTGAATTTGATCCTTTTGGTTTCTCTGTGAAGGATTTCAAGACGGGGAGTCATCTCATGAGGTGTGATAGTAGGGGGGATCTGTATCCTATCATGCCTGGTTTCAGTCCATCGAGTCAAACCTTGCCATCAGCTTTTGCAGCCATCTCTCCTTCCATGTGGCATGCTCGTCTGACCCGTCTGGGTCATCCATGATCTTCTATTTTATCAGTTTTAGATAAAATAGCTTTATTTCTTGTAAGGGTACGAGTCGTACTCCACTTTGTCAGTCTTGTTCATTAGGGAAAATTGTTAAGTTGCCATTTGTAGACGCCAATTCTCATACTTCAATGCCATTTGATATTATTCATAGCGACTTATGGACGTCTCCTGTTCTTAGTTCATTGGGTCATCGATATTATGTTCTTTTTTTAGATGATTATTCTAGATTTTTGTGGACGTTTCCAATTGCGAATAAATCACAAGTGTTTTCCGTCTTCATCAAATTTAGAGCGTTCATTCGTACTCAATTCGAAAGAGAAATAAAAAATATTCAATGTGATAATGGGAAAGAGTATGACAATAGGGAGTTTCGAGAATTTTGTGCTAATAATGGGATCAATTTTCGTTTTTCGTGTCCTCATACATCTTCACAAAATGGGAAAGCCGAACGCAAAATTCATTCCATAAATAACATTGTCCGAACTCTCTTAATTCATGCCTCAATACCTCCATATTTTTGGCATCATGCTCTACAAATGACCACATATCTTCTTAACATAATTCATTCTATAGGTCTGACATATTCTTCCCCCCTCAAAATCCTATATAATAAGAACCCTTCTTATTCTCATCTTCGGATTTTTGGGTGCTTGTGTTATCCGTTATTCCCATCCACCACAATTAACAAACTTCAGGCTCGGTCTACCCCGTGTGTATTTTTAGGTTATCCGTCGAATCATCGTGGTTATAAATGTTTTGATTTATCCTCCAAGAAAATCATAATTAATCGCCATATCATTTTTGATGAAACACAATTTCCTTTTACGAAAGTTCATACTCACGAGCCTAGGTCGTATAATTTTTTGGATGACCAAATATCCCCGTATATTATTCGGAATTTTTCAGACATATCCCGCACCCAAAATCCTCCAGCGGGCCCACTGCCCGCTGGACCCACTGTACCGTGCATCTTGTTCCAGCGATTCTTGGATCGGTCCCCAACAATTGGGCCAGTCCGGTCCAATTCAGGCCCCTGGTCCAGATGTTGATTCCGATTACCGATTTGGGCCAGAGCAGCCCATCGCTGCTCGCCGCGTCCGTCCGAGCCCAGAAAATTCTCAAAATTCTCTCAATTCTTCCTCGAGTCATAGACCGGTCACTCGTAGTCAGGGGGTATTTTTACACCTAAAAGACATTTTAATTTACATTCTGATGTATCTAAATCCCCCTTGCCCTGCAATCCTGTGTCCGCATTAAATGACCCTAATTGGAAAATTGCTATGACTGATGAATATAATGCTCTTATTGATAATAAGACGTGGAAGTTGGTGCCCCGTCCATATTGTAATAATGTTATCAGGTCTGTGGATTTTTGCTCACAAGGAGAATTCAGATGGGTCATTTGCTCGACATAAGACGCGACTTGTTGGTGATGGTAAGACTCAGCAGGTTGGGATATATTGTGGTGAGACGTTTAGCCCGGTAATCAAGCCGGCTACTATTCGCACTGTGCTTAGCTTGGCTCTTTCAAAGACTTGGCCTATTTATCAGTTGGATGTCAAGAATGCTTTCCTACATGGTGATCTCAAGGAAACAATATATATGCATCAGCCGTTGGGTTTCAGGGATCCCAACCATCCTCATCATGTCTGTTTGTTGAAGAAGTCCTTATATGGGTTTAAGCAGTCTCCACAGGCCTGGTATACGAGGTTCGCTGACTTTGTTTCGACTATTGGGTTTACTCACAGCATGTCAGATAATTCCTTGTTCATCTACCGTCGTGGTTCGTCCTTGGCCTACATTCTGTTATATGTGGATGATATCATCTTGACTGCCTCTTCCGATGCCTTGCGCCAGTCTATCATGACCATGCTCAATTCTGAGTTTGCTATGTAAGACTTGGGACCTTTGAGTTATTTTTTGGGGATTGCCGTCAAACGTCATTCAGGTGGCTTATTTTTGTCACAACGAAAGTATGCGGCTGAGATCATCGAGAGGGCTGGGATGTCATCCTGTAAGTTCACTTCCACTCCAGTTGATGCAAAACCCAAGCTTAGTGCCGTGGTAGGTGCACCATATGAGGACCCAACCCGATATCGCAGTCTTACAGGGGCCCTCCAGGATGCCGCGGCACTAAGCTTGGGTTTCACATCAACTGGAGTGGAAGTGGACTTACAGGATGACATCCCAACCCTCTCTATGATCTCAGCAGCATACTTTCGTTGAGACAAAAACAAGCCACCTGAATGACGCTTGACGGCAATCCCCAAAAAATAACTCAAAGGTCCCAAGTCTTACATAGCAAACTCAGAACTGAGCATGGTCATGATAGACTGGCGCAAGGCATCGGAAGAGGCAGTCAAGATGATATCATCCACATACAACAGAATGTAGGCCAATGACGAACCACGGCGGTAGATGAACAAGGAATTATTTGACATGCTGTGAGTGAACCCAATAGTCGAAACAAAGTCAACGAACCTCGTATACCAGGCCCGTGGAGACTGCTTAAGCCCATATAAGGACTTCTAAAACAAACAGACATGATGAGGATGGTTGGGATCCCTGAAACCCAACGGCTGATGCATATATACTGTTTCCTTGAGATCACCATGTAGGAAAACATTCTTGACATCCAACTGATGAATAGGCCAAGTCTTTGAAAGAGCCAAGCTAAGCACAGTGCGAATAGTAGCCGGCTTGACTACCGGGCTAAGCGTCTCCCTACAATCTATCCCAACCTGCTGAGTCTTACCATCACCCACAAGCCGCGCCTTATGTCGCGCAAATGAACCATCTAAATTCTCTTTATGAGCAAAAATCAACATAGACCTGATAACATTAATACCATATGGACGGGGCACCAACTCCCACGTCTTATTATCAATAAGAACATTATATTCATAAGTCATAGCAATTTTACAATTAGGGTCATTTAATGCGGACACAGGATTTCGGGGCAAGGGGGATTTAGAAACATCAGAATGTAAATTTAAATGTCTTTTAGGTGTAAAAATACCCCGCTGACTACGAGTGACCGGTCTATGACCCGAGGAAGAATTGAGGGAATTTTAGGAATTTTCTGGACTCGGGACGGACTGGCCAGCAGGCAGTGGGCCTGTTGGCCCAAATCGGAAAACTGGAGCGTCATCTGGACCGGGGCCTGGTGGGGCCGGACTGGCCCAATTGCTTTGGGACCGATCCGATCCACGGAACATGGGACTAAGATACGGTGGGTCCGATGGGCACCTTTGGGCCCGCTGGAGGATTTTGGGTGCGGGAGATGTCTGAAAAATGCTGAATAATATACGGGGATATTTGGTCATCCAAAAAATTATATGACTGAGGCTCGGGAATATGAACTTTCGCAAAAGGAAATTGGGTTTCATCAAAAATGACGTGGCGATTAATTATGATTTTCTTGGAGGATAAATCAAAATATTTATAACCACGATGATTAGACGGATAACCCAAAAATACACACGGGGTAGACCGAGCTTGAAGTTTGTTAATTGTGGTGGATGGGAATAACGGAAAACACAGGCACCCAAAAATCCGAAGATGAGAATAAGAAGGGTTCTTATTATATAAGATTTGGAGGGGGGAGGAATATGTCAGACCTTTGGACGGAATTATGTTTAGGAGATATGTTGCCATTTGCACGGCATGATGCCAAAAATACGAGGGTACGGAAGCATGAAGTAAGAGAGTACGGACAATGTTATTTATAAAACGAATTTTGCGTTCGGCTTTCCCATTTTGAGACGATGTATGAGGGCACGAAAATTGAAAATTTATCCCATTATTATCACAGAACTCCCGAAACACCCTATTATCATATTCTTTCCCATTATCACACTGCATATTTTTTATTTCTCTTTCGAATTGTGTTCTAATGAATGCTCTAAATTTTATGAAGACCGAAAACACTTGAGATTTATTGGCAATTGGAAACGTCCACAAAAATTTAGAATAATCATCTAGAAACAGAACATAATATCGATGACCTAATGAACTTAGAACAAGAGACGTCCATATGTCGCTATGAATAATATCAAAAGGCTGTGAAGTATGAGAATTTGAGTCCACAAATGACAATTTAACAATTTTTTCCAATGAACAAGATTGACAAATATGAGTACGACTCGTACCCTTACAAGAAATAAAGCTATTTTTATCCAAAACTAATAAAATAGAAGATCCCGGATGACCCATGCGAGCATGCCACACGGAAGGAGAAATGGCTGCAAAAACTGACGGCAAGGCTTGACTCGATGGACTGAAACCGGGCATGATAGGATACTGACCCCCCTACTATCACACCTCATGAGATGACTCCCGTCTTAAAATCCTTCACAGAGAAAGCAAAAAGATCAAATTCAACGGAAACAGAATTGTCAGTTGTGAACTTTCTGACAGACACTAAATTTTTAATCAATTTGGGAGCATGTAAAGTATTCTTCAAGATAAGGGGTAGATTGGGGGGAGACAACGTTTTTTGACCATAACCCTGAATTGGAATAGAGTTGCCATTACCAATAATTATGCCCCGAGGGGTGCCCAAATTGGAATAAGATGAGAGAGTACCTTAATCGGAAGTCATGTGAGTAGTGGCCCCGGTGTCCATGTACCAATTTGGGTCGGGTTGAGTCAACCCCAATGTGTGCATCGCGGCTTCGATGTCGGTCTGAGTGGGGCCTGCTGCATGATGGGCTTGCGGAGGTTGGGGCCCAATAATTCCAGACCGTGACTGAGCTGGGCCGTAGCTGCTGGAGCTGCTGCTGCTGGGCCACTGGCCAGTGGGTCGCCAAGCGGCCGATGGGTCGCCACCGGCCGATGGGTCGCCACCTTGGTTGTTGGGCTCGAATTGTTGGCCGGCCCTCGGCCGATGGAATTGCTCTTTGGATTATAAGGGCTGCTGGCCCACGACCCACTACCCCAGCCCCACTGTCATGGGCCCCACTGCTGGGACCAGGGGGTGGTGGGCCACTGTTCCCTGGATGGGGCCCACCGCCTGCTTGCTGACCACCGGAACCGCCACCAGAACCGCAGCGTTTGCCCCTGCGGTTTTTGTTATTATTCTTACGATTATTTTTGCCACCACCATGATTATGGTTTTGTCCCAAATTATTAACAAAACCCGAAAAACTTGGAGAGGACGCCACCATGACGACGGGGCTTGCTCCGGTAGCCGCCTTTTTAGCCAAACCGGCTTCTTCCAAAGTAAGCATGGAGCGGGCTTGATAGAAGTCATGAAGAGGGTTGCTTCGACGAAGGAGAGTTCCAACACCATTATAGGCCTCCGAAAGGCCGGCAACCAATTGTAGAACCAGACGATTATTTGTTATCGGTGCGCCAACATTATGGAGTTGATCCGCCAACTCCTTGAGTTTCTTGCAATATGCAGAAACGTTAGGAAATTCGTCCATTCGAACTAGAGAGAATTCCTGCTCGAGTGTGACGACACGTGAATGTTGGTTATCTTGGAATATATCACGCAATCTATTCCAGGCAGCCATAGCCGTGGTGTCCGGCTCAATAATCGTCTGTAGAAGGTCAACCGAAATAGTGGAATAGATCCACTAGAGAACGGTAGCATCAAGAGTAATCCATAACTGAGTATCCAACGCGGGAAAAGGTGTAGCGGGAGGAATGATGTGATGAATAACTTGATGGGAGATAGCGTGAATTTTAAACAACTCCGCCACGTCGCATATTGGACGTTTTCCATCTCAAGGACAATAGGGATACTGTTCTTGACGTTAGAAAACATGAGGGCATGATGATAATTGTTCTTAGACATATTGAAAGAACAAAGTAGGAGGGGAAATTTGGGAAAAGTAAGAGAGATTTTGAGAGCGGAAGACTACTTTCGGAAGAGAAATCCGAGGGGGGGGGGGTACTCGGCCGAGGTTGTCAAAACTTTTGGGAGAGAATATTTTTGTAAAACCTAGTCTCTTGATACCATGAAAGAAATAATCCCCTTGATTATTTTCATTACTTGAATAGGTATATATACAAGATACAAAATATTCATATTCTATTCCTAAATCCTTATTCTACCACAATTCTAACTCTCCAATTATGGTAGTGTATATTACTAATTTAGGTAACAAATACATTACAATATACTACACATATATTTTCCAAATATACAATATTCAATGTCCAAATAACACCATAACCGAGAGCACCAATATGGGGCAGAATCGTGACATTGAATAAGGCAATATACACCTGTATATTGTGTGTATATTGCCTTATTTAACATATACTACTTAGATTCTTGACCAAATAAACTGTGCTTCCAGAGAGCTCAATAAATCAGATTGGTATCTGTCACTTGCTTAAATTTGATAGAACAAACATGTCTTTTCTACATTTATATTATTTTTTGAAGTGCATTCATTACATGTTTAGATAAGTATATCAAACCACTAGCTGTTAAAATGAATAAGAAATGAGGAAGCACTGACCAACATATAATGCATATGAATTTGCAAGAAAATAGGAACTACATGTGTGTTGGGCTATTTTTAGTTAGACCTATTACACGCTCATTACCTTTTTAGAAGCCAATCATATGAGAAGAAAGAGCACAAGAATTGAGGAATTGCAAAAAAGAACAACAAAGTTTAACTTCCAACGAAATATAGAAAGTTATCCCAGACAGATATACTAAATTCCTAGTTAGTCTAGCCGTCAATTAACGTTATCCTCCAACATTATTTTGGTTTGACAATCATGTCTAAATTTAAAATATGAAGATGGACACATAATATATTTTTGAATAAGAAGCCAAATCTTACTACTGCATATTACGTAAGAGTAGACTAAGATTTTCTTAACAGATATTTGAAACACCAGCACCAATGATAGAGATGTAAACCTAAAGAGAAGAAACAAAATAAATGAAGGAAAATATAGCCGGATGAAGATGCAATCATACCATGACAATTTAAATGAGCAGAGAATCTTCAAGCAAGATGGTGAAGAAATTGAATGAAAGAAAATGTAAAGGAGTAACTTAATGTTAATATCAGAAACCATATTATTCTTGATAATGACCTACAACAAGCATCTTGCTCTGTCCCTCCAATTTTAACAACTTCACCATTTCAGTCACTTGGGAAGCTGATTTTCCAGACAACATTATCTCACACCACAATAATCAACAGAGAAAAATACGTAAAGCATCACATTATACCCAGAAGGACGAAGGAAAGTGGAAAAAAGTTAATAATATATCATGAACTTTCGGTAGCTTGACAAGGAAGAGAAAACGACGTTGGCGTTCTGAAGAAAGCACGAAGCTTGTGAACTTTAAACCAAACAGAATACTAGTAAATTGCTCAACACTCTTTAAGGTTATGATAGCCATGTCCTATGATCTTCCCTTTTTTTTCCCAGGATAATGAAATAGCAAAGGAAAAATCTTTACAATATTCTTTACCCTTTATCCATTTTAACCACGTGCCAACTCACTGCATCCAAATTAGTCATCAATTTCATTCTTGAAAATATGAGCAACATTAGAATTCGATGGCAGGATCAATAAGAGTACAAAATTATTTCATTAAAAGCTTCGTTGGAACTCTTTAGAGATGGAAAGTTGCTGGCTTTTGACAATGCTTCTCGCAGTTCTTGGTCTGTGAAGATGCGTTGTTAGGTGCTCAATTTTATTTTCCCGTTGAGGCTGAACCTAAATATACTTTGAATATAGGCTAGCTACATGTGTCTCTCACAGAACAGAGAAGTTATAGTTTAAACATATTGAGTGGAATATCTCTCTCTCTATATATATATACACACACACAATGTTGGTAAGTTGGTGACATTCCTTGGGAAGAAAAAGTATATTGGAATTTATATCTGATCCTCTAGATGCAGATTTATTGGTACTTTACGCCTCAATACCAAACTAGTTGGATGGACCACTATATGAATCCTCGTATACCGCAACCCTCTTTATCGGGATCTGAGGTCAGCTATACTTTGCGGAACTCACACAGGTGGAGTTCTCAAGGAGCGGACTGAAGTTACAATTATTGATGTGATGAAACAAGAATTGAGATGAATACTGTAATATTCTATATATGCCACAGAAGTAGTTATTTACAGAACTTCCAAATGCAATACAAATAGAGATGGACAACCTTGTTGGTCGCTCTTTACATCATATGCTTTTAGCATAATATGTAACAATGACCATACTCTCCTGTGAGACAATGGTGACCTATGATAATAATTACAAGCCACTGTAACTATTACTAAGATCTATCTACCTCCTTTGGAAGTTCAGTGTCTTAATGCAGTAGGAATACACAAATGCAAAAAAGACTGAAACCGACCAATACAATGGCAACCTGTCCCATGAAGTTTGGATTATATCCAAAATGATCTGTTATGTAGTCCTTAGTCATAGGGTCAATGGACATTCCTGAAACTTTTATGGTATCCTCCACATCACCATACTGTGAGACCATGCACCCATAGACGGTCCATGCCACCGGGCAAATACAGTAATACCAAATCCACCACTTTGGAATTCTCTGAGATATAAACAAGAAAAAATAGTATTGTCATTAGGTTCAAGATTAACATGATATTTTTAACTCGTGAGAAAGATTAAACTTACTGGTCTGGGGATGAAGAAACCTGAGAAGAGATTGAAAAGAGAGAAAAAAGCTGCAGCAAAGATTGGAGCCACGTGGTGGTTTGGTGTGATAACGACAGTCATCATTCTGTAGTATGTAAAATATAGGAAGGAGAAGAAGGTCACAAAGTAGGACCAGAAGAATTTAGCTGCTGTCAACTCAAAGCCCACCATTGTGTACACTATAAGAGTATAGTATGTAGTTTGGACAATAATATAAGGTATTTCAGAAATGACCTGCAATCCAAATAGATGAATGAAATATAATTGTGCTTGTTATTTTTGGTATTTCAGAAATGACCTGCAATCCAAAGGTAATATGTTCCAATACATATTACATTCCGAATGTGTTTGTGAAACTAATTGTGCTTATTATTTTTGGTATTAGAAGATAGTCCCTATACATATTCCCTTCCTTGTCAAAAATTTGGTGCTAGAAGATGGATAATTTTTGAATTACAATATAGTTTAATAAAGGTTACCTGCGCCATAGCATATGGTAATGCTGAGTACATCCCAGCAGCTCTTTCTCTATAAAAGACGGTTCTACCAACGGCTACAATTGCCTGTACAGTTGAACAATTGTTGATTCCGACAAACAGAACAGCTGTGTACATTGCCCCAATGATTGTCATTATATCACTGCTAGTTTCTCTGTGTTGGAAATTTGCCTTTGGCAGGAGTTGCGACCGACCAACTTTAACGGCTTAAACACTAGTGTTACGTATGTTGGGGAATCCGGTTCTTCACACATGCATGATCTACTAAGTATGTAGATAACCGTAGGGCCAAGAATCGTCAAATTTCATTGAGAAATGAAAGAGATATTGGTCCACGAAGTGAGGTGTTTGAAGCATGGAAAAGTGTGGTATTGTGTTCAATTTTCCCTCACCGATGGAGGAAGAAAGAATTGTTGTGTATATAAGACTCAAAATTGGTTTGGGCTTTGGGACCCCAAGGGGTATCCCATGTGTTTAAAGGAGGGAGGACCTAGATGTGCTTCGGTTCGAGGAAAGCCCACACGCGCGCCGCCGCTCGCCCGTCCGGGTCCGGGTTCTCGGGGGCTGTGGTTCTTCTGATATTATCTTTTTGGGCCAGGGAACAGAAACGCCATAGCACTCAATTCAGCCATTTATTTTGGCTGAATTACTCCTCCTATAATGGCCAATCCGTTGGTCTTTCTCACCATTTATTTTGGTGACATTACTACCTCCATAATGGCCATTACTTGGCCAGTAATGGCACTTATGGAGGCAGTTTTGCTGCTCCTCCCTCACCTATATAAACAACTCCTTGCACCATTGTTGAGACACACAAACTACACGAAAATACACAAGCAGAAAATAGTTTCTTCCTACAACTTCCAAGCATCATTTCATTACTCAATAATCTTCACGGTAGCATTTGAGTTTTCTTTGCTCAATTGTTCCATTGCTATTTTATCTTGGGAGACAAATTGTCCAGGACGTATAAAGGATACATACGGGGCAATATTGTCTTAAAGACAGAGTGCCACACTCGACTCAGCAAAATCAAAACAGTTTCCAGTTTTCCTTCTTCAACAAAATTGTAATTTCAGTTTTGTTGTTGTATTGTAATTTTCAGTTCTTGTATTACTTGGAAGTTATTTGTAATTCCCGTTTCCTGTACCTTTGTAACCAACAAGTTTAAGACAATATTCGCTTACTGTAACTGCTGTAACATGGCTGGAAATATGACCGATGTTCTTTCGCATTCGTTTCGCCTCCCGAGGCAACGTTGTCGCCTTTCCCCGCCCATCGCCGCTCGGCCAAGCGTGTAACTGCTCTTGCCGCTGCTGCTGCTGCTGCTACTACTACTATTGTTCAAGGTAGTAACACCGCTGCCTTTCCGACTACTGGTGCTACACCTTCTGCCTCTCATCAACATGATCGCCCTGAAAAATTCATGGGATCAGAATTTAAGAGATGGCAGCAAAAGATGTTGTTCTACCTAACAGTTATAGGCATGGCCCGGTTCCTTACGAAAAATCCTCCACAAGCTGGAGATGAAATTGACTCTTCGCCTGCTGAAACGGGTGAAGGGGGCCTTGGTATCCATGTCGTTAACGGCATGAAGATGGTTCGTGATGCATGGAGTCATAGCGATTTCATGTGTAAGAACTACATACTGAACTGCTTGGCAGACCCTCTCTACACGGTCTATTGCACCGTTGGCACTGCCAAAGAGCTGTGGGATAAACTGCAAAAGAAGTACAACCACAAGATGCGGGTACTAAGAAGTTCATCGTTGGAAAATTTCTAAAATTCCAAATGGTGGACAGTAAGACAGTGATGTACCAAGTCCGGAATTCCAAATGATTATACATCACCTGGATTTGGAAGGAATGAAACCAAACGAGCAGTTTTTGGTTGCATCGCTGATTGAAAAGTTACCTCCTTCATGGAATGAGTTTATGAGTTACTTGAAACTTAAGACAAAGGAGATGACCTTTGAAGAGCTTATTATCAAAGCGCAAATCCGGAAGATAATAAGAAGACCTTGCCAAGGGGTAGACAACTCTTTGAGGCGAGGCGAAGGCGAATCTGGCTGAGGCCAAAGGGAACTCAAGCAAGAAGCGGAAGTTCCAGAAAGACGGCAAATCCCCCGCAGCGGAGACGTTCAGAAGTAATTGTCACCACTGTGGGAAACCTGGTCATAGGATCAAGGAATGCCGCAAGCTCAAGACTGAGCAACAACAGAAAGCCAAGTCTAAAGGCAAGGCGCAAGCAAACGTCGTCAAGGACACGCTCCTGGATGACATGATCGAGGAATTCTCTGCAGTGGTGCTAGAAGCAAACTTAGTTGAGAATCCGATGCAGTGGTGGGTGGACACAGGTGCTACTAGGCACATCTGTTCCAACAAAGCTGCCTTCTCCACGTACATACCAGTCGCTGACAAGAAGCTGTTCATGGGCAACAACGCTTTTTCCGACGTGCTGGGGGTTGGAAAGGTGGTCCTGAAGATGACTTCCGGCAAGGAACTTACTACGAAGGAAGTGATGCACGTCCCGAGAGATTAGAAGAAATTTAATTTACGGACCTTTATTGGTTAATGCTGGTTTTAGGCTAGTGTTTGAATCCAATAAGTTTGTACTCACTAAAAATGGCACATTTGTGGGGAGAGGATTCGTCTGTGAAGGCCTTTTCAAAGTGAATGCCATGTTTGTATTGAGTCCAAGTAATAAAGTTGAACCTTCTTCTTATTTGCTTGAGTCTTCTAATTTATGGCATCATAGATTAAGACACGTAAACTACAAGTCTATTCAAAGACTGGTAAATATGGAGTTGTTGCCGTCTATCGACGTAAACCCTCAACATAAGTGTGAGGTGTGCGTAGAGCAAAACTCACCAAGCTTCCTTTTCGATCCGTCGAAAGGAATACCGCTCCTCTAGAACTTATTCACACAGATATATGTGATTTGAAGTTTGCACAAACTAGAGGGGGAAACAAGTACTTTGTGACATTTATAGATGATAGCACACGGTATTGTTATCTTTACTTGTTGAAAAGTAAGGATGAAGCCTTTGAAGCGTTCCGACGTTACAAAGCAGAAGTTGAGAACCAACTGAGCCTATGGATTAAATCCATTCGTAGCGATATAGGGGGAGAATATGTAGTGCCATTTGAGGAATACTGTGTCCAAGAAGGCATTATTCATCAAACGATGGCTCCATACTCACCTCAATCAAACGGTGTGGCGGAACGTAAGAACCGCACATTAAAGGAAATGATGAATGACTTGCTTATCAATTCCGGTCTTCCCGAAAACATGTGGGGAGAAGCCGTCCTTACCGCTAATACGATTATTAACAGAGTCCCATATAAGGGTAAGGACAAAACTCCATATGAATCATGGAAGGGAAAGAATCCCACCTACAAATATTTTAAGGTGTGGGGTTGTTTGGCAAAGGTTGAAGTACCCAAGCCAAAACAGGTCAAGATTGGGCCTCAGACTGTAGATTGCATATTCATCGGATATGCAAATAACAGTAGTGCTTATCGCTTCTTAGTGCATAAGTCAGATATTCCAGATATCAACCAAGGTACAATAATGGAATCAAGGAATGCTCTATTCTTTGAAAGTACCTTTCTTAGAAAGGAAAAAGACATAACCTCTTGCAAACGAAATTATGCACAAAGCTCTCAAGAACCGGGAGTCCTTGACTGCCCGGATCTAAATGGTTCAGATCTAGCGAATCTCGAGGTGGCTGAACATCCGGAATCTAGTGTTCCATATTCTCAGAACTTGGAGACTCCAGAGATGGATCTAAGGCGAAGTAAAAGGGCCAGAAAGGATAAATCCTTTGGTCATGACTTTGTAGCTTATATGGTTAATGATGAACCAAGGACAATTGCCAAGGCATTGTCAACTCCAGAAGCACCGCTCTGGAAAGAAGCTATTGAGAGTGAAATAGGCTCCATTCTGCATAACCATACGTGGGAGTTGGTTGATCTTCCTCCGAGAAATAAACCGTTGGGTTATAAGTGGATACTCAAACGGAAATACAAAACAGATGGGTCTATAGACAAGTACAAGGCCAAGTTGGTAGTCAAGGGCTATCGGCAGACAGAAGGCTTTGACTACTTTGATACCTACTCCCCGGTATCCCGGATGACATCCATGCGGGTATTCATTGCGATCGCAGCTTTGCGTGACCTTGAGATACACCAAATGGATGTCAAGACATCCTTCCTAAATGGTGATTTGGAAGAAGAAATTTATATGGACCAACCCGAGGGGTACATGGTTCAAGGGCAAGAGAAGAAAGTTTGTCGACTTGTCAAATCTCTGTACGGGATGAAACAAGCCCCGAAGCAATGGCACAAAAAATTTGATAGTACTAACTATCGAAAGGGTTCGCCATTAATGAGTGTGATAAATGTGTCTACACGAAAGGTAACTCTGACTCATTTGTTATGATATGCCCGTATGTAGACGACATGTTGATCACATGAAGCAGTCCTAGGGTAATCCTAGAGACTAAGAACATGTTGAAACAATGCTTCGACATGAAGGATATGGGTATCGCAGATGTCATCCTAGGGATTAAAATCTCTAAGACGTCTGACGGACTGGTCTTATTTCAGTCTCACTACATCGAGGATGTTTTGAGAAAGTTCGAGATGTTAGACAGTTCACCGATAAAGTCACCAATGGATACAAATCAAAAACTTGATAAAAATCTTGGTGCACCTGTATACCAGGAGCGATATGCACATGTGATCGATAGTTTGATGTATATAACAAACTGCACCCGACCTGATATTGCTTATGCAGTCAATAAGTTGGCTAGGTTCACCCGTAATCCGAGTGATAATCACTTCGGAAGGCGTTGAATCGGGTATTACAATACGAAATACACGTTAAATTACGGGTTATACTACTCGAGATATCCGCATTTGTACTAGAGGGGTACAAAGTGATGCAAAGCTGGATATCGATATAGAGAACCCCAAGTCCACCGGTGGGTATGCATTTACAATTGGTGGTGGGGCGTGTCTTGGAAATCCTCTAAGCAAACTTGCATCGCCCGATCCACGATGGAATCGAGTTTATCGCTTTAGACAAAGCAGGAGAAGAAGCTGAGTGGCTTCATGACTTCTTAGAGGATGTTCCGTGTTGGAACAAACCCGTACATTCGGTAATGATCCACTGCGACAGTCAGTCGGCTCTAAAAAGGGCACGAAATGCTATGTACAACGGCAAGTCTCGTCATATTCAATGGAGGCATAAGACCGTTAGGCAACTGATCACCACGAGTATAATATCCATTGATTACATTAAGTCAAAGGATAATATAGCAGACCCATTGACAAAGGGCTTACCCAAGGATCAGATGGCTTGCCTGTCTAAGGGAATGGGGTTAAAACCCAAAATATAAGGACCAATACAGTGGTAACCCAACCTTACTAACTGGAGATCCCAGTAATTTGGTTCAATGGGAAAACTAAGCTGTAAAGGTTCAGTTGATCGCTTCAGTGGAAGCATGAGCACTTCGGATAGTGATTTCGAAAAGAAACACCAAATCCAAAGCCGTTCCCGCGATAGACGTTAAGTGCTATCTGCAGTAAGGGTAAAGGTTAAGTTTTCAAAACCTGTAATGATCCTCAATAGTTGAGGTTAGGTTTTTGGGAAACTTTTAATGGTTCCTAACACTTGTGAAGTGGGGTATAGCAGGATACCTTGTAGGAGACCACCTATTTAAGTGCGAGGATGGGCCGCCTCAAATGAACGCACTTAAGAATCCAAGAAGTTGTCCATGGCCAAAACGGACAAAACATTACGAAGAAGAGAGTAATGGAATTTGTTGTGTTGGTACCATTGACTTGGCTTACACTAAACACTGACGGTTCAAGACATCACGTTCACCGCGTAGTAAGTAAGTTCGATGGTATTTAACTATGGAAGTTTCAAAGCTGAAGCTACCTCTCCTTATGCAACATCGGTCCGCTGAAATATTGCTGGAAATGGAAAAGGCACCATGTGAGTGCGCCAAAATCTCTTTCAAGAGGGGATTGTTGGAAATTTGCCTTTGGCTGGAGTTGCGACCGACCAACTTTAACGGCTTAAACACTAGTGTTACGTATGTTGGAGAATCCAGTTCTTCACACATGCATGATCTACTAAGTACGTAGATAACCATAGGGCCAAGAATCGTCAAATTTCATTGAGAAATGAAAGAGATATTGGTCCACGAAGTGAGGTGTTTGAAGCATGAAAAACTGTGGTATTGTGTTCAATTCTCCCTCATCGGTGGAGGAAGAAAGAATTGTTATGTATATAAGACTCAAAATTGGTTTGGGGTTTGGGACCCCAAGGGGTATCCCATGTGTTTAAAGGAGGAAGGACCTAGATGTGCTTCGGTTTGAGGAAAGCCCACACGCGCGCCGCCGCCGCCGCCCGCCCGTCCGGTTCGGTTCCGAGTTCCGGGTTCTCGGGTCGTGGGTCGTGGGCCAGAGAACAGAAACGCCACAGCACTCAATTCAGCCATTTATTTTGGCTGAATTACTCATCCTATAATGGACCATTCGTGCAAATGATGTTTAGCGATTGCCACCTGTGTCACAATGGGCTTGTGCTTAAAGAGAATGTCACCTATGTCATTGTTGGCTCGTGCTTTGGGTAAATGTCATCTGCGACACTGTTGGCCCGTTAGTGCAAAAAATGTTGAGCGAATGTTACCTGCGACATCGATGGTCCATTTGTGAAAACGATATCGAGTGAATAGCACCTGCAACACAGTTCACTCGTGCTTTGAGCGAATGTCACCTACAACATCATTTTCTAGTGATTCTAGCAAATGTCACCTGCGACACTGTAGGCCTATTTATGAAAAAAATGTTGAGTGAATGCCATTTACGACAGTGTTGGCTCATATTTTGAGTGAATGTCATCTATAACATCGTTGGCTCATACTTTGAGAAAATGTCACCCGTGACACCGTTGGCCCGTTTGTGCAAAGGATATTGGGTGAATGCCATCTGCAACACCTTTGGCTCATGCTTTAAGCAAATGTCACCTACAACATCATTGGCTCATTCTTTGAGCAGATGTCACCTCGTGCTTCAAGGGAATATCACTTACGACATTATTCGCCCATTTGTGTAAAATATGTTGAGTGAATGCCACATGTGACACCGTTGACTCGTGCTTTGAGTGAATGTCACTTATGACATCATTGGCTCATGCTTCGATCGAATGTCACAAGCGACACCATTGGCCTGTTTGTGCATAGAATGTTGAGCGAATACCACCTACGACCCAGTTGGATCTCACTTTGAGAGAATGTCACCTGCGATATTATTAGCTCGTGGTTTGAGTGAATATCAACTACGACATTGTTGGCCCATTTGTGCAAAAGATGTTTAGCGAGTGCCACCTGTGTGGACCAGAATTCTTTCAGATGTACAGTTTGGTCAGAATTTGGGCCAGAGAACAGAAACGCCACAACACTCAATTCAGCCATTTATTTTGGCTGAATTGTTCCTCCTATAATGGCCAATCCGTTGGTCTTTCTCACCATTTATTTTGGTGACATTACTACCTCCATAATGGCCATTACTTGGCCAGTAATGGCACTTATGGAGGCAGTTTTGCTGCTCCTCCCTCACCTATATAAACAACCCCTTGCACCATTGTTGAGACACACAAACCACACGAAAATACACAAGCAGAAAACAGTTTCTTCCTACAACTTCCAAGCATCATTTCATTACTCAATATTCTTCACGGTAGCATTTGAGTTTCCTTTGCTCAATTGTTCCATTGCTGTTTTATCTTGGGAGACGAATTGTCCAGGACGTATAAAGGATTCATACGAGGCAATATTGTCTTAAAGACAGAGTGCCACACTCGACTCAGCAAAATCAAAACAGTTTCCAGTTTTTCCTTCTTCAACAAAATTGTAATTTCAGTTTTGTTGTTGTATTGTAATTTTCAGTTCTTGTATTACTTGACAGTTATTTGTAATTCCCGTTTCCTGCACCTTTGTAACCAACACTCTGTACCACGTAAACGAAATAAAGATGTAATTAGTCACCTTTTAACTCTCTCAGTTTATTCAACCATGTGAAAGAGACTCTATCTGTTAGCTATATATTAGAAACGGGCCATTTACTGCCATCTTTCCAGAAAATTGTTCCAACCATGAGTGCTGCAGCCAAACTAAAGAAGAATCTAACACGATTATGGTTTGGACTTCTCCAGTGAGTCCACCATTCTTTCCATAAACAGGATTTGAACTGCCCCCATGCGGACTGAGAATACTGTGTAGGAAAATAGAGGTCTTTGGCTCCTGGAGGAGGTGTGCTCAACTCTTTGACAAGAGCTTTAGTTCGTCTGTGTACAACCGCAATTATCATGTTAGATATTATTTTGAATATGGCTAATACATTTATAGCAGTGTGCTCCTTTTGACTTACTGATATGAAGCTGATGAGTTGTAGTATTCAGCAAATCCAATTCCTAGTCGGATTTCTGAGTTAACTGAACTCACTTCTAGCATCCAGGTGGCTGGATTGTTTTTCTCTTTAATTTTAGGAACTGCTGTAATTGCCTGCATTAGGTGGTTGAATTAGAAGGACAAAATGAGGGGGTTCTTTAGTGATTTGATATATATCACATTATACTTAAGTAGCTCAAAATACTCAATAATTTTCATAGAACGCTGACCTAATGGCCCAGCGTAGATTAGTTGTCTTCCTTTTTTCATATGTAGCTGATCTACAACATAAGAGAACATATTAGAGAGAGCGGGGTTACAATTTTATGGGTTTCACAAGTTCTTGTGTTCACCTCATCAAGTTCTTCAAAAATATCAATACTTGGTTGGTGAATTGTGCACACAACAGTTCTCCCGGTATCCACTGTGTTTCTAACAACAATAGCTGCTGCTCGTGCATCCAGACCAGAAGTTGGTTTGTCCATGAATATAATTGAAGGATTGGCAACAAGCTCAACTGCTATGGTCAATCTCTTTCTCTGTTCTGCTGACAAACCACTAACTCCTGGAAGCCCCACGATTCCATCTTTGAGATTGTCTAGCTCAACCAAATCCATTACTTCATCCACAAAAATCTGGAGAAGTTGTTAGAAGAACTTTTCTTTAGTATTTAAATTCTTTGTTGTAGTATTTAAATTATAAAATTATTGCAATTTAAGCAGATTTTAGTCCCTTACCATCTTATGTCGCTGACTTCTTTAGGAAGACGGAGGAAAGCTGAAAATATCAATGATTCACGGACAGTTACTTGAGGTGAGTGTATATCAGTTTGTTCAAAATATCCTGAAACTCTAGCAAAGGTTTCTTGCCTCTTTGGAAACCCGGATATTCTTATGTCACCTTCAATATAATCACCTATTTTTCGTCCTGCTAGAACGTCCATGAGTGTAGTCTTCCCTGCTCCACTGACTCCCATTAAAGCAGTCAAGACTCCTGGCCTAAACGCACCAGTTACTCCACGAAGTAGTTGGAGTTTGCCCTTGTTATCAATCTGAATTCCAAAAAAAAAACCAGTAAATAATAATAACTGAAAATAAACAGAATCAGTGTTGAAAAATAAGAATAATTTTTCAGAATATAATCGAGCCCACTTAGTTCAAAGTGTGTCCTTAAGGAAATTATTCCCCTCACAGTACTCGAGGTTGATGGAATATCCCCTCCCAGGATAGAACGATTATCTTACCAGAATAGTAGTACTCCAAATTCAGGTAGCGGCGAACCACTCAACGGCATTATATCACACAGAATTTATTTGTGCAGAAGAAGACGAAGTTTGTGTTGTTCAGAAAATTAGTAAGTAAAATTCTGAGGAATCAAACGAATTTATTTATATGTTTGCAACCCTTCTGAACAACCACTAAAAAACTGGTGGGAAATTTAAAAATGGGAAAGAAAAGGGTCGCGGGTCAGACACGCGGATCCGGGTCACTAACGGGTAGGATTGGATAAGCTAATTAATTTAATTAAATAATAATTAATTAAATAATTAAAATTAAAGAAAATTTGGTCCAAAAAGATTATCAATCAATCAGATCATAAATCCGAATCCGAATCCGAATCCGAAGCAGAAGCCGAAGCCGAAGCCGAAGCCGAGCCGAGCGAGCGACGACGACGGCGCGAGGGGTCCTTGCCCCCTCAACCCTTTTAGTGACTGGAGAAGGTGTAATGTAATATATACACCTATCTTTTCCTTTTTTTTTTCCGATGTGGGACAAATGCTTATTTTATAAAGCAAGAGGAAACTCCCACTTTTCTTTGCACTACCGATGTGGGACAAATGCTCCATTTTCCATTCAATCTATCATTTAAACCCAACAATCCCCCACATGAATGGGGAATGACTATAATATAAAAGAATGCGCAGACAAGTGTGATATACAAGCGAGGATTGACTGCATCTGGATAAGTAGGTTTCCCTTTGAACTTTTCGTAGTGAACTTATATCAGATATATTCGATCAATCGGTAGATTTGATATCTTTGAACCGTCGAACTTTGTTGCATACCTAGACAACATAAGTCACACAATCAACCCTCAACCGTTTATGGTTCTCACGGTTGTGTTCGTTTCAGCCATGAACACCTCCTGGTTTCACGAGTGCATAGAGAATGGGCCTTCACTGTCATTCCCCTTTAAAGCGGCTTACACTTAACACTCACATAGGTGATTTCTAAACACGTGGTCCTATAGCCACATTATCTGGTCATACACTATCAGATTTAGATAATCATTAAAGAACCTTAATACTTTATTAACTCATTAACAAGCCATAAGGTTTTATCCTTATTTCTGAACATTGTCTTCATCTGAGAACGGGTTGAGTTATTTGACAATGTTGAACCGTCAGTCACAACTTTATTTGATCTCTTTGAACCTAGCTCTTGGGATCTCCAGTCTGCTAGGTAGAGTTACCGCCATGATGACTTGTCCTCGGCCTTAACCCCATTCCCATTAATGATCTACTAACTCCCTTTCTAGATAAGCCTTTTGTAAGCGGATCCGCCACGTTATCTCTTGACTTTACATAGTCAATCGTGATAACGCCACTAGAGAGGAGTTGTCTAACGGTATAGTGTCTTCGTCGTATGTGACGAGATTTTCCGTTGTACATTACGCTCCCTGCCCTACCTATTGCTGCTTGACTGTCACAATGTATACATATAGGAGCCAAAGGTTTGGGCCAGAATGGAATATCTTCTAAGAAATTCCGGAGCCATTCGACTTCTTCACCGGCCTTGTCTAAAGCTATAAATTCAGATTCCATTGTAGAGCGGGCGATGCATGTCTGTTTTGATGATTTCCAAGACACTGCTCCTCCACCAACAGTGAAAATATATCCACTCGTGGATTTAACTTCAGATGATCCGGTGATCCAGTTTGCATCACTATATCCCTCAATTACTGCGGGATATTTATTATAATGCAAAGCATAGGTTTGAGTGTGTTTTAAATACCCCAAGACTCGTTTCATAGCCATCCAATGAGTTTGATTGGGATTACTCGTGAATCGACTCAGCTTGCTTATAGCACATGCTATATCTGGTCGTGTACAATTCATAATATACATCAAACTTCCCAAAACTCGTGCATAGTCCAATTGTGAGTCACTTTCACCTTCATTCTTTTGAAGTGCAAAACTTACATCAATTGGAGTCTTTGCAACATTGAAATTTAAATACTTAAACTTGTCAAGTACTCTTTCAATATAATGAGACTGCGATAATGCTAGACCTTGTGGAGTTTTATGAATTCTGATGCCTAAGATCAAATCAGCAACTCCTAAGTCCTTCATATCAAATTTGCTAGCCAGCATACGCTTCGTAGCATTTACATCGGTAATATCTCTACTCATTATCAACATGTCATCAACATATAAACAAACAATGACTTCATGATTTGGAGTATTTTTAATGTAAACACATTTGTCACACTCATTAATCTTAAATCCATTTGCCAACATTATTTGGTCAAATTTCGCATGCCATTGTTTGGGTGCTTGTTTAAGTCCATAAAGTGACTTAACAAGTTTGCACACTTTCCTTTCTTTACCAGGAACCACAAAACCCTCAGGTTGTTCCATGTAAATTTCTTCCTCCAATTCTCCATTTAAGAAAGCTGTCTTGACATCCATTTGATGGATTTCAAGACTATATACGGCCGCCAGTGCCACTAACACCCGAATAGATGTTATTCTTGTTACCGACGAGTATGTGTCAAAGTAATCAAGGCCTTCTTTTTGTCTATAACCTTTGACCACAAGTCTTGCCTTATATTTGTCAATAGTGCCATCAACTTTCATTTTCCTTTTAAAAATCCATTTTGATCCTAAAGGTTTATTTCCAGGAGGAAGATCAACCAATTCCCATGTATGGTTGTTCAAAATTGATTCAATCTCACTATTGACTGCCTCTTTCCAAAATGCTGAATCAGAAGAAGACGTCACTGCTTTAAATGTTTGAGGCTCATTTTCAAGCAAGAATGTCACAAAATATGGTCCAAAGAAAGTAGATGTCCTTTGACGTTTGCTACGCCTTGCATCCTCTTTACTTGGTGTATTTTCCTTTGCTTCTTCCCGCGGTTGTTTAGATCTTTCACTTGACAACTCACATTCAGTTTTATACGGATAAATGTTTTCAAAGAATTCAACATTATCTGATTCAATTACCGTATTAACATGAATTTCAGGATTGTCGAATTTGTGAACCAAAAACCGACAAGATTTGCTGTTTGTAGCATAGCCAATAAAAACACAATCCACAGTTTTTGGTCCGATTTTTATCCTTTTGGGCAAAGGAACTTGGACCTTTGCTAAACACCCCCACACTTTGAAATATTTCAAGTTGGATTTTCTTCCTTTCCATAGTTCATATGGAATAGATTGTGTTTTGCTGTGGGGCACCCTGTTGAGTATTCGGTTAGCTGTAAGGATAGCTTCCCCCCACTAGTTTTGCGGTAAACCGGAACTTATTAGTAAGACATTCATTATTTCCTTTAATGTTCGGTTTTTCCTTTCCGCAATTCCATTTGATTGTGGTGTGTAAGGGGCAGTAGTTTGATGAATAATTCCATATTCTAAACATATCTCTGCAAAAGGAGATTCGTACTCTCCACCCCTATCACTTCTAATCATTTTTATCTTTTTATTCAATTGATTTTCCACTTCGTTCTTGTATTGCTTAAATGCATCAATTGCTTCATCCTTACTATTAAGCAAATACACATAACAATATCGAGTGCAATCGTCAATAAAAGTTATAAAATACTTTTTCCCACCACGAGATGGTATTGACTTCATATCACATATATCTGTGTGAATTAAGTCTAAAGGATTTGAATTCCTATCAATAGGCTTATATGGATGTTTAACAAACTTAGATTCAACACATATTTCACATTTAGATTTATTACACTCGAATTTAGGCAATACTTCTAAATTAATCAATTTTCGCAAGGTTTTGTAGTTGACATGTCCTAAATGAACATGCCATAAATCATTTGGCTCCAATAAGTAAGACGAAGCTGAATTTTCATTAATACTGTCAACAACCATTACATTGAGTTTGAAAAGGCCCTCGGTGAGGTAGCCCTTTCCTATGAACAAATCATTCTTACTTAATACAATTTTCTCACTAACCAACACGCACTTAAACCCGTTTTTGACGAGTAGTCCGGTTGAAACTAAATTCTTCCGAATTGTTGGAACGTGCATAACATTGTTGAGAGTCAGGACCTTGCCGGAAGTCATCTTCAGAAGTATCTTCCCATATCCTTTAACCTTGGCTGTTGCAGTATTTCCCATAAACAAGTACCTCTTCGGGTCCGGCGGGAGCATAGGTTGCAAATACTTCTTTTGTAGCGCAAACATGTCGAGTGGCACCAGAATCAAGCCACCACTCCTTTGGGTTTCCAACCAAATTGCACTCCGATAGCATTGCACACAGATCATCCATATCATCATTCTTTTCCACTATATTGGCTTGTCCTTTTCCCTTGTTCTTTTTCGGGAGACGACAATCTGGGGCTTTGTGGCCAGCTTTCCCACAATTAAAGCAGTTGCCCTTGAACTTTTTCTTGTTGGAATCCTTCTCCTTTCCAGAAGGCCTCTTCATTTTCTTGTTCTTGTTCAGAGCAGCATCTTCAACGATGTTTGCCCCTTCAATTGGTGAAGTCTTACGGTACCTCTTCTCAGCGGTTTTGTTATCTTCCTCGATCTTGAGACGAATCACAAGAACTTCCAACTTCATTTCCTTTCTTTTGTGCTTAAGATAATTCTTGAAATCTTTCTATGAGGGCGGAAACTTCTCAATCATTGCAGCCACTTGGAACGCTTCATTTACTACCATACCTTCAGCAATAAGGTCATGGAAGATAAGTTGAAGCTCTTGAACTTGGGTTCCAACGGTTTTTCCATCCACCATTTTGTAGTCTAGGAATTTGGCAACCACAAACTTCTTCAAGCAAGCATCTTCGGTTTTGTACTTCTTTTCAAGTGCACTCCATAGTTCTTTGGAAGTCTCTACTGCATTGTAGACGTTGTACAAGTCATCTTCTAAGGCACTCAAAATGTAGCCTTTGCACAAAAAATCTGCCTGTTTCCAAGCCTCAGTAACCATGAACTGTTGGTTGTCAGGCATGTCGGCGGCAGGCACGGGAGGGTCCTCACTGGTGAACTTTTGCATACCAAGGGTGGTAAGACAAAATAATATTCTTTGCTTCCATCCTTTAAAGTTGGCACCGGTGAACTTCGCAGGTTTCTCAGCCGGTGGCATAACGGTACGGGTTGTAGGAGTAACCGCTGGTGCAGTATTTGCAGAGGTAGTTCCAGTCTCAATTGCCATTATTCGTTTGTCACTGTCAAATCGACAAACTGTTTTAGTTAATAAAACCAGAATAACAATTCAATCACAGACTTAAACGATGAAGATTTTATTTCTTCAAATCGCAGTATAATTATGAAACTTTAGTATTCCAACGAAGTTTTTATATCTTCGAGTCAGAATACTAATATTTATATGGAGTAGAAAACTACACAAGTTTTAATCTCCAAACCAGAATACAACAACGATGAAGTTTTAATGTTCTTCAAAACATTGTACAAGTATGAACTTTAATATTCCAACGAAGTTTTTATGTCTTCAAGTCAGAATATGAAATTTCATACGGAGTAGAAAACCACACAGGTTTTAGTCTCCAAAACAGAATACAGATTAATCTAAAAATATAATTTCCTTAAGATTGTTATCAATCTGTATTCCAAAAAAAAAAACCAGTAAATAATAATAACTGAAAATAAACAGAATCAATGTTGAAAAATAAGAATAATTTTTCAGAATATAATCGAGCCCACTTAGTTCAAAGTGTGTCCTTAAGGAAATTATTCCCCTCACAGTACTCGAGGTTGATGGAATAACCCCTCCCAGGATAGAACGATTATCTTACCAGAATAGTAGTACTCCAAATTCAGGTAGCGGCGAACCACTCAACGGCAGTATATCACACAGAATTTATTTGTGCAGAAGAAGACGAAGTTTGTGTTGTTCAAAAAATTAGTAAGTAAAATTCTGAGGAATCAAAGATTATCAATCAATCAGATCATTTGACTAAATCCGAATCCGAAGCCGAAGCCGAGCCGAGCGAGCGACGACGACGGCGCAAGGAGTCCTTGCCCCCTCAACCCTTTTAGTGACCGGAGAAGGTGTAATGTAATATATACACCTCTCTTTTCCTTTTTTTTTTTACGATGTGGGACAAATGCTTATTTTATAAAGTAAGAGGGAACTCCCACTTTTCTTTGCACTACCGATGTGGGACAAATGCTCCATTTCCCATTCAATCTATCATTTAAACCCAACTGCCCTCAGACACTACTTGGTTCTTCATTTCCTGAAAAATTTGATAACCAAAATTTAGTTCTGTTATATAAGCAATGTCTTTAGGCTGATTAAAATGCTACACAACTCGAGCTGTGTATCTCAAAGGGATTTTTTCATTTTTGGTCTCTCGGCCGAAATTAATTACAGGCGCTAGCCAAAACATACAAAGCCTGTTCTGATTGTGTATATATATATATATATGTGTGTGTGTGTGAGAGAGACCAGGAGGTCATGGGTTGAAGCCGTGGAAATAGCCTCTTGCAGAAATGTGAGGTAAGACTGCGTACAATAGATCCTTGTGGTCCGGCCCTTCCCCGGACCTGCGCATAGCGGGAACTTAGTGCACCGGCCTACCCTTTTTTATATATATATATATATATATATATATATATATATATATATATATATATATTCTTTTTTTTGTACAATATGTATATTTATACTTAATATACAAAACTTATACATTTAATGGCTATTATTCTTTGGAGCGGTCCAAAAATATAACTATCCCTATCTGAAATATAATTTTTGACAATATGAGAGAATGAAGTGCCTCTTACAGGTGGCATATTTACATAATAATTCACATTGTCGAAGGACATCGCCAGAGGGGTAAATGGCAGAATCATTCCTTTCTTTGTATCAACACCATTTGCAGCCTTGAGCAGTTGAGCCATGCATTTTCATTCATGCGAATGCCATTGGAGTCAACACGGCTACTCATACACCGGGTTTTCATTTCTCCTGCCAAGAATATTATAATTATGATTAATATTTATATTGCAAAAGAGCTATTGTTCATCATTGAGCACAGCATCTTACTTGAGTTATTTCCATTTGTTATAAGTCTCACGGATTCCTTGCCTTCTTCTTGATCAGGTTCCATATTCCTTGCTTGCTTTTTGGATGTAATAGCTTTTGGCTTCCCTGCAGCTGTTATGATGACCATAGCAGTTAACAGGCTTAGATTGTGCACCGAATGGGAAAAAAGCTATTATTCATTTTTATTAACATGTACTGTCCACATTGTACCATAATTAGAATATATCTTATATATTGTGTAATATTTAGTGATGTATAATTATGGTAGATATATGATTCTTATTAGTATTTCACATTGTACACTATATATATTTGTATTAATGAGAAAGACTCCCCAAGAGAGATTAATACAATTCTACATGGTATCAGAAGCCAAAACTTCACTCCTACCCTAAACTCCTAAATCGGCCACCCTTCACCTTACTTTTTCTGGCGCCAAACCGGCTATCTACCACCGGTATACCGCCGATATACGCTGATATACACCTCGTAACAGCAACCTAGACCTCCTCGGCCTCGTATACATCTGATATATCACTAATATACGGTCCTCTCCACTCTAATAATTCTCCAACAGGATGTATACTATTAGTATACAACCTCTCGAAGCTGATATACACCCCGTATACGGCTAAAATTGCCCGTATACAGCCTCCCTAAGCCGATATACACCTCATATACGGCTAATTTTGCCTCCCATCCACCTCGGCTACGCCCTGAACCCCCCAAAATTTTCTTTTCTGGCAGAACCTATGACGGAGACCACCCTAGGTGGATTTTCTGGCAGCAGTGGGCGCAAACAGAGGGCTTGGGCCTCCAGCAGCTACCCAGAGCCTGCACCCCAAATGCCATATTGGTTGCTTCAGCTGCCCAACGTCCTGGGCACAATAACGCCAGGCCTCAATTGTGAGGCCCAAATGCCTGCAGCCCAGCAACGGCCCAATAGTCTGAGCGCACCAACAACATGCCATAACCATCCGACTCACTGTCCTGGAGCCCAACAGGCCACAACCATCCGACTCACTATCCTGGAGCCCAACAGTCCGCCCCAAGCCTTCCCCAATCGAGTTTAGGCCAGGCTTTCGGCACGTTGACTTCTCGGAAGCCCGATAATGCATATATGCATACGGGGGCCATGTCTCACCTCACCAATAATTCTAGTAATCTTCCTCAAATGCGTAATTTAAATACTCCACAATCTATTCTGGTTGGAAATGGTCACCACATTCCAATTCAGGGTTTTGGCCACACTTTAACTGTCACGACCCAAACCGGAGGGCTGCGATGGGCACCCGGATCCCCCCGTCGAGTATCACCATTCGTATATTTAACATCTAATCATAATTAATTATGGACTAAGCCAAAAGAAAATTATGAAAATCAGGTAACCATCTTATATATACACATACACATACCAAGACCGACAAGGCCATACAAGACCACTATCCACATGACACCTGTCTACAAGCCTCTAGGAGTAGCAACATCAAAGGTCGAGACCGGGCCCCGCCATACCCATATATACAAGCAAAAGTACCGTACCAAAATTAGCCCAACACTCCGAACAAGGGGAGTGCTCTAAAAATCTGCTGAACCCGAAATCAACTAATGTGAACCGTCACCTTCCTTGATTGAACATGCGGACATGAAATGCAGCGTCCCCCGACAATAGGGACGTCAGTACGACTGATGTACTGAGTATGTCATGCATAATTAATAGCATAATAGGGATATACAACAACTGAAACAGAAACAACTGACCAGCAGTAAATGCCTTTGAGAGCCTAATACATATGCCAAAATGTTATGCACAATGCAGTTTCCATATACATCAGCCTCATCGGGCATCTTCCTTACCATAACAACCTCTGTGGGCATCATACCATATAATGGTTAATGAATGTATGAATAATGCAAATGCGGTATACTAATGTCCACATAGGAATCCTCCCATAACCGCCTCTGTGGGCATCAGGTTATATCGCCACACAAGGGCATCACATCATCACATCATATTGGCTTCTTAGGGCTCTTTTGTGATAGTCTGTACCAACTGCAGGTGGTGTGCGTATATAATGCCTTTCCCTTTCCCCATATCCTCTACATATATAAAATATTTACCATATAGTAGTATGCGTAGCACAAGTGGTCCAGGGTAATATATGAATGTAATGCAAATGAAAATGCGTGAGTGATAATAAAACCTTCTTTGAATTTACCGGATGGCAATAATATCTTTGTCCCTTTGGCTAACATTGAATATTTAATATGTACCTTCAGCTGACACTATAAATATCAATATCTTTTTCCGCATGCCTCAATAAGGGCTTAGACACATATTTAGACATGCTTTTAGCACATGAATCAATAACATGAATATTCTTAACTACCAGGAGTAGAATAAATTATGGAGCAATACCACAATTATATTTCGTTACATGGAACATGCCAAAAGAAAGAAATAATTTGCCTTAACATACCTCGATACCACTTAAAAATTAATCACGTTGGAAAGCTTCATTCTCCCTTTCAGAAGACTGATCAGGTTCAATCTTGCATAATGATTCACAACCATTCTAATCCTAATTCCACAAAGCCAAAATGAGATGCTGTCTCACGATTTTTTTTCCCTCAACGTAAAACTCTCCCTTTCACAAACAAACCAAGGCAACGAAATGACTCCCCTAATTCCTAACTTACACCAAAATGAATTGCTCCCTAATTCTCCTAAAAGAAATGCTTTGGATGCAATGTTCATTAGCCTTAAATAGCTGTAATGATTCGGTCTCCCACCAGCCAATTCTTGGCGGTGGGGAGCCTCAAATGATGCCACCTTGCTTCCCATGCATGGTCACTAAGGGTATGATAGAGAGGCTTGAGAAGGTGGACAATCCTTCAGTGAAGACCTAACGAGAGGCTGAATTCAAACACACCCAAAATCCACAAGAATCGTACGAACGTCTATGGAGCGTAGCAAGGAACCTTGGCTTCAGCTCTCGTCACCTCACTCAATCCTACAACGGAAACTCGAGGAGAGGAGCGGAGCCACTCGACTATAAGGAGAGGAGCGGAGCCACTCGACTATAAGGAGAGGAGCTGCAAGCGAGCAAAGAAGCACTTCTTGTAACCAAAACGATTAATTAAGTGACCTGCCTCCGTATGATTTATCAATCACACACATAATTAATTCCGTGATCCCAATTCACTTAAATCTTGATAACTTATAGGACCTTCATATATTCAATGTCATAATTTGTGGTATGACACTAGTCCATAACCTCCTCATGCACACACCAAATTTATTTTCGATCCCCGTCGTCACACTTGTTACATCCAAAATTATTTTGGAGTTTAATCATTTTATATGCTAAACTCTTTATTAGCATACGTAAATATGATCCAACATTTTCCCAACACTCGTATCCATTTACACACGCCTAGTGATTTTACATACGCTTAGCGATTCAAACCGTAATCCGAAAGTACGCGATGTTACATCCTTCCCCCCTTAGAAACATTCATCCTCAAATGTTGGGGTACGCATCTAATCCCCGTTACGTAGCCCTGAAATACAACTGTTCTTAGTTCCACCAAATACGCTAGGGTCCAATGGCTACAAACTAATATTGCACAATTTCAACAGGTCTGTATTTACAACACGTGCATATTATGTAGAAAGATCGATAATGTACCTGTAACGACATCAAGTGAGGATTCCTGATCCCGTCGTCCCACCAATGCCTAAGTACGGTTCTGTCCCCCACCAAAATTAGTTGCTCTACTCCTACCTCTACCTTGATCAGATAATGTGTAATGACTCTGCCCTGATGGACGTACTGACCATGATGAAGCTGCTGCAGATTCGACCGGCTGAACTCTAACACCTTCGCCTCCTGTCGGACAATCCCGCATAAAATGACCAGGTTCACCATAGGAGTAACATACCCTCACTCCTTGCTGGCATGACCCTGTATGGGTCCTACCACACTGTCCGCATCGAGCCAATGGCGGTCTCATCTGGATAGCATCCCTTTTATAATTAAGCCCTGACGCTTGTGAATTCTGACCTGGTCCCGATTGAACAAACCGATCAGCCATCGACCATGTTGACGGTAATGATGTATTGGCCACGTGGTAGGATGGGCGTTCATAAGGATGTGGCATGGGCTCATCTCCAAAATGTCCTACGTCACCAATGGATCGGGCCCTCTTATGCTGGCTCTTATCACATTCTCGATCTTCCCGCTGTTGCATCTTACGGCCTTCCAAGTTCTGTGCATAAGCCTGAATGCGAGCGATATCCTTACTCGGATTCAAAGAGGCAGTAGTACACTCATTAATCAAGTGCGGCCCCAAGCTGGTAACTAACCTATGTACCCTGTCACTCATCTCTGCTACAATCATAGAAGCATATCGGGCCAACGAATTAAATTGCAAACTATATTCTTGAACACTCAGGTCACCCTGCGCAAGACGTAAGAACCTGTCCTGCCTGGCCCATCAAAGTTCGACTGGCCGAAAATGTTGTAAAAAGGCCTCTAAAAATTCTCTCCATCCAGTTGGTGAAGCACGAGGTCCCATGGATTGCTCCCATGTATCATACCAGGTTACTGCGACATCCCGCAGTCTATACGAAGCAAACTTTACCGACTCGGTATCGGTATCATCCATCACACGCAAAGTGCGTTGTACCTGATCCAGAAAATTCTGCGGGTCCACGTTCAAGTTTGTTCCTGTGAATACCGGAGGGTATAGATTAATGAAATCCCGAGCTCTTACGCTAGCAGCTCTATCAGAAGGACTGGTAACCTGACGTTGGGCCTGAACGACCACCAATCGTGTCAATAACTGAACCGCACTCTGCATGTCAAGATCCCCGTATGGAGTATCATGTGGAGGAACTAGGGGTGCTGCAGCTCCACTAATCTCCTCCGATGGTGATGTACTGGGAGAACCATACGAAGGAGTCGTACCGAGGGTCTCACTCTGGCCCTCGCTAACGGGTGGCAATCGGTTGGTACTTTCGCCCGCTGTCTTATCCAACGTCCTCAAACTCTTGAAATTCTTCCTTGTTGTAGGTATCACTGGAATTATTAATACGAAATGGATTAGGAATGAAATACTTATGACTCAGCTCTACTGCACGATTTATGAGAAGAAAGAATGGAAACCATTCCTAAATGTCAGGCAACCTCCTATTTATAAGTATGGTGCACAACATACCCATAAACAAGACTCTACTAGACACGGTTTGTAGACTCCCTAGGATAGACATGCTTTGATACCAAGTTTGTCACGATCCAAACCGGAGGGCCGCGATGGGCACCCGGATCCCACCCGCCGGGTACCACCATTCTTATATTTAACATCTAATCATAATTAATTACGGACTAAGCCGAAAGAAAATTATGAAAATCAGGTAACCATCTTATATATACACATACCCACACCAAGGCCGACAAGGCCATACAAGACCACTATCCACAGGACACCTGTCTACAAGCCTCTAGGAGTAGCAACATCAAAGGTCGGGACAGGGCCCCGCCATACCCATATATACAAGTAAAAGTACCGTACCAAAATTAGCCCAACACTCCGAATAAGGGGAGTGCTACAAAAATCCGCTGAACCAGAAATCAACTAACGTGAACCGTCACCTTCCTTGATTGAACCTGCAAGCATGAAATGCAGTATCCTCGACAATAGGGACGTCAGTACGACTGATGTACTGAGTATGTCAGGCATGAATAATAGCATAACAGGGATATACAACAACTGAAATAGAAACAGCTGACCAGCAGTAAATGCCTCTGAGTCTGAGGGCCCTAATACATATGCCTAAATGTTATGCACAATGCAGTTTCCATATACATCAGCCTCATCGGGCATCTTCCTTACCATAACAACCTCTGTGGGCATCATACCATATAATGGTTAATAAATGTATGCATAATGCAAATGCGGTATTCTAATGTCCACACAGAAATCCTCCCATAACTGCCTCTGTGGGCATCAGGTTATATCGCCACACAAGGGCATCACATCATCACATCATATTGGCCTCTTCGGGCTCTTTTGTGATAGTCTGTACCAGTTGCAGGTGGTGTGGGTATATAACGCCTTTCCCCTTCCCCATATCCCCTACATATATAAAATATTTACCATATTATACGTAGCACAAGTGGTCCAGAGTAATATATGAATGCAATGCAAATGAAAATGCGTGAGTGATAATAAAACCTTCTTTGAATTTACCGGATGACAATAATATTCTTGTCCCTTTGGCTAACATTGAATATTTAATATGTACCTTCAGAGGACACTGTAAATATCAATATCCTTTTTAGCATGTACATATTTAGACATGCTTTTAGCACATGAATCAATAACATGAATATTCTTAACTACCAGAAGTAGAATAAATTATGGAGCAATAACACAGTTATATTTAGTTACATGGAACATGCCAAAAGAAAGAAATAATTTGCCTTAACATACTTCGATACCACTTAAAAAATTAATCACGTTGGAAAGCTTCATTCTCTCTTTCGGAAGACTGATCAGGTTCAATCTTGCATAATGATTCACAACCATTCTAATCCTAATTCCCCAAAGCCAAAATGAGATGCTGCCTCACGATTTTTTTTCCCTCAACGTAAAACTCTCCCTTTCACAAACAAACCAAGGCAACGAAATGACTCCCCTAATTCCTAACTTACAGCAAAACGAATTGCTCCCTAATTCTCCTAAAAGAAATGCTTTGGATGCAATGTTCATTAGCCTTAAATGGCTGTAACAATTCGGTCTCCCACCCGTCAATTCTTGGCGGTGGGAGCCTCAAATGATGCCACCTTGCTTCCCATGCATAGTCACTTAATTAAATTAAGTGACCTGCCTCCGTATAATTTATCAATCACAGACACAATTAATTCCATGATTCCAATTCACTTAAATCTTGATAACTTATAGGACCTTCATATATTCAATGTCATAATTTGTGGTATGACACTAGTCCATAACCTTCTCATGCACACACCAAATTTATTTCCGATCCCCGTCGTCACACTTGTTACATCCAAAATTATTTCGGGGTTTAATCATTTTTATATGCTAAACTCTTTATTAGCATACGTAAATATGATCCAACATTTTCTCAACACTCGGATCCATTTACACACGCATAGCGATTTTACATACGCTTAGCGATTCAAACCGTAATCCGAAAGTACGCGATGTTACATTAACCCCAACACCGCATCTCCACTTCTCTCTAAATAACATTCTCTATTAATTCCGTCTCAATTAATTTTGACCCATTTGGATTTTCTGTAACGGACCTACATACCGGAAAACTCCTTACACGATGCAATAGTGAGGGGGACCTCTATCCTTTCCTATCTACGTCCGCTGCCAGTGCCACCCCTCCCACATCTCTAACTACCCAAGTCTCTCATACCACAACTTTAACAACAATCTCTCAGTCAACTTGGCATAATAGACTTGGACATCCCGAAGCTCCTATTTTTAATTTTCTTCGGAACAATAATTTAATTCATTGTTCCAGTGGGAAACTTGCCCAATAGTGTTTGTCTTGCCCTTTAGACAAACACGTTCGCCTTCCATTTCAGTCTTCTTTAAGTGTTATTTTTTGTCCATTTGATATTGTTCATGCAGATTTATGAACATCTCCTGTTATTAGTTCATGACGTCATAAATTTTATCTTGTGTTGTTAGATGAATTTTCTCACTTTATATGGATTTACCATTTAAAGTTCAAGTCTGAAGTCTTTGACAAGTTTCTTGAGTTTCGTAACTTTATCAAAACACAATTTGAAAAATCCATCAAATCATTCCAATGTGATAACAGTCGCGAGTTTAATAATTTTGCGTTTCATAATTTTTATACCAATAATGGCATGGTCTTCCGTTTCTCCTGTCCCCACACCTCACCCCAAAATGGAAAAGTCGAACGAATCCTCCGTACTATCAACAACATGGTTCGTACCATTCTTTTCCATGCCTCTCTCCCCCATCGTTCTGGGTTTATATAGTCAAAATGATAGAATATATCCTTAAAATTTTACCTACCAGTACTCTTCACAAAAAAACTCCCACCGAAATTCTGTACCGTCGGATCCCCTCCTATGATCACCTTAGAATTTTTGGTTGCCTATAATACCTGAATCTTGCCTCCACTGCTCCTCATAAATTAACACCTCGTACCACCCCGTGTGTCTTCGTAGGTTTCCTTCTAATCATAGGGGCTATCTGTGCTATGACTTGTCCACTCGTAAAATTCACGTCTCTCGTCATGTTACGTTCAACGAGACCATATTTCCGTATGCAAACATCCAAAAATTCCAAAACACAGACTGTACCTTTCTAGACGAGTCCGACATCTCCCCCGTCATACTCACCGAACTCAGTCATACTTCCACCACTGAACGAGTACTGCCAGTTTCTACAGCCACCACCCCTACCCCATCGTGTCTCCCATCCCCGGCGGTAATACAGTCAATCGCTGCATCCCCTATTTCGGTAGTCATCAACACCCATTATTCCGGTCGACCTCTGCCAGTGCCACCGACACCTACTATTCCGATCAACTACTGCATCCCGTATCTATCCCGTCTACCACCACCGGCACTTTTCCAGATCTCACACCGGCAGAGAAAACTAGTTCAGTTATCGCATCTCCCACCCACATGTCTCCTTCATCGCTGACCCCAATGTCGCAGTCCCGCACTGCACCAATTTCCATCGATCAAACCTGCCCAGCGTCCTCTCCACACCCACCCAACCACCATCGTATAACCCACTCACTGTCATCGTTGATATTACCAACACCGATACCACCACTAACCTAGTCACCATCACCGAGACCAACCCACCCACAATACCACGATCTGACCCGACACCAGTTCACACCCAACTAGTCCATGTCGCCGGACCCAACCCACTCTCACCCCTACCCCGTCGACCAGGCCAGACCCCCCTCCACTGTAACCAACTCGATTTCCGATCCAGACCCAATTTTGAGCCTACACCCGACACCTTACCAGCCCGCAACCCACCTAAATTCCCAACTAGCCACTGCTCCCACGCATTGAATAGAAACCCGTGCCCAACATGGGATTTTCAAACCCAAAATTCAATTTAACCTATCCACACAAACTATATCCCCAATTCCTAAAAACCAGAAATTAGCCAAACTTGACCCAAATTGGAATGCGGCCATGTGTGAGGAATTTAATGCTTTAACAAAACAACATACTTGGAATTTGGTTCCTCGATCGGATGGGGTGAATGTGATTCGATGCATGTGGCTTTTTCGTTACAAATTCAGAGACCGTGGTGACCTAGAGAGATACAAAGCGAGACTTGTGGTTAATGGTCCAAATCAGCAAGAGGGCATTGATTGTGGTGAGACATTCAGTTCAGTTGTTAAACCGGCTACCATTCACACAATTTTGAGTATTGTCATGGGTAAGCATTGGCCGATTCATCAACTTGATGTGAAAAATGCGTTTCTTCATGAGGATTTGAAAGAAATTTGTACCAACCGCCTGGTTTTGTCCATCCAGCAGCCTTTCAGTATGTATGTCATCTTCGTGAGTCACTTTATGATTTGAAACAGGCCTCTAGAGCATGGTATGATTGCTTTGCACAATACATTATGCAGATTTGGTTTATTTGCAGCAAGTGTGATAATTCTATATTTAATTTTCATAGAGGTAGTAGCGTTGCCTATTTGTTGTTATAAGTGGATGACATTTTGCTTACTGCCTCCCCTGATTTGTTGAAAAATGAGATTATTGCACTGCTTAAAACCGAATTTGCTATGACAGACTTAGGAAAATTGAGTTATTTTTTTGGGATATCAGTGACTAGATCTGTAGACTCTATGTTTTTGTGTCAGCGCAAGTATGTAGAAGAGATAGTATACAGGGCTAAAATGGCAAACTGTAAGATAATGTCCACTCCGGTAGACTCTAAATCAAAGCTTAGTGTAGTTGATGGTAATCTAGTGGTCGACCCCACTTTTTACAGGAGTCTTGCAGGTGCACTATAGTATCTTACCTTCACCAAGCCTGACATTGCTTATATCGTTCAGCAGGTGTGCTTATTCATGCATGCCCCAGAGAGCCTTATTTTACTGCCCTTAAACGTATTATTCGATACGTTAAGGGTACACTTGACTATGGCTTGCACTTATACGCCTCAGCACTGACAAGATTATTATCCTATACATATGTTGATTGGGCAGGCTGTCCGGACACGCGACGCTCCACATTCGGCTACTGTGTGTTTTTAGGGGATAATCTCATCTCTTGGTCTACCAAGAGGCAAGCCACATTATCCCGGTCGAGTGTAGAAGCAGAGTATAGAGGAGTTGCAAATGTTGTTGCTGAGATCTATTGGCTCCGAAACCTCCTTTTGGAGCTTCAGTGTCCCTTGCGTAAATCGTCTCTAGTGTACTATGATAACATATCCGCCATATACTTATCTCATAATCCGGTTCAGCATCAGCAAACCAAGCATATTGAGATGAACATTCACTTTGTTCGTGAGAAGGTTGCTCTTAGTCATGTTAAGGTCTTGCATATGCCTTCTTCCTATCAGGACGCGAATATCTTCACAAAAGGTCTTCCTAGACAGCTATTCCTCGACTTCAGATCCAGTCTCAGCGTCCGGCCTCCTCCCGCTCCGACTGCGGGGGTGTATTAACGTGTACAATTTACATTGTACCATAAGTAGAATATATCCCATATATTGTGTAATATCTAGTGATGTATAATTATGGTAGATATATGATCCTTATTGTATTAGGATTCTACATTGTACAGTATATATATTTGTATTAATGAGAACGACTCCCCAAGGGAGATTAATATAATTCTATACTTTTAAAGGAGTAAGAACTCACGATTGAGGTACATTAAGGCAAAATTGAAAAGAATGTGAAAGAAAATTGTGAACCCAGTAGTGCAGCAGTGCCTATCCAAAACTAGGGGTGGCCAGTGGGCCGGATTCGGGACGAGACTGGTGGGGATGGCGGGACCGGTCCTTCGACGGGACTGGTCCTTCGGGATCGGGTTTTCCAATTTTTTTGCACTTAATTTTAAAAAATAACATATATAAACACCTCAATAATTGAACAAGTTAGAGTAATAAAAATATCCTAAGACTGTTTTTGTGCCTCTTATATTATTTAATAGAATATGATTTTTTTGTAATACAATTTCAAAATTGCAACTTTGTGGTGTTGAAAGTTGCAAATAACATAGTAAAACTGCAATTAAAAAAATTACATATTTATAAACACTTTTTCTAGTTTCTGCACAATGTCTTGTGGTTCTTTGGTTGGAATTGGAATTTGTTGGTCAAATTGCTCGACGTCACTTCCACCTCCGTCGGATAAGATTTCGTTGTAGTTTTCGTCTTCTTCTTCGTTGATCTCTGGTTGACCGCACTTTATACGCTCCGCTCATATCCAATCTCTAAATAAAACTGCAATCTCCAAGCTGTCTCCCACTAATGAGTGTCTATGCTCTCCTATTTGAAATCTTCAGGTAGAAAAATCGCTTTCAGACGCTTTTGATGACGCTTGAGTTCAACACATCTCGGGCTATCTTTGATAGTGTCGGAAATGTCTTCTCATTCTCCCTGCAGTATTTCAGCAAGTCTTCACGTCCTTCTTCATTGAAAAATTTAGTTTCATCTATATGAGTGTAATTAGTCAAATCATCATGTCTAGGAATAAGATGACTAGAAGAAATACTCATGCCCTTGTTATCCCTACTAGAAGAAACACCCCTACCCTTACCCTTACCCTTAAACATACCTCTTAAACCTACTATTTTAATTATGCTAATAAATAATTAAAGATAATGAAATTAAGTGCGATAATTAAAATAAAGTAACAATAATAATTTAAAGAAGGAACGAAGGTACCAAACGCCGACGTAACTTCGACGTGTAATCGAGGTTGAAAATTGAAACTTTGCTCGATTGGATGATCCTCAAGCTAGTTGCCAACTTCAGTCCCAATTTTTGAACTTTGATACAATTATACAAATGAACAAATAAAATATAATATTTAGTAGGCAATGTAGACTTGTAGAGAGGTAGATTGAGAGATTGTAGGAAGATGAAGAGAAAATGAGGTATTTATAGTTGAGAAATTGGGTTAAATTGTAAATATATTAACTTATGGATTAAAAATAAATATTAAGAGGGTAGATGGCCAAAAATAGCCGTTGCACAACAGCCAAAATATAAAATGGCCGTTATGCAACAACCATTTTTTGCAAAGGGGAGGAGGGGAGGGGGGGGGGGGGGTCGGGCGGGATCGGGCCTGGGGCGGGACGGGACGAGCCCAGGTCCCGTCCCAGGTTCGAGTCCCGTGCCCATTTTTTTAGGGGGATCGGGGCGGGACCGGGGCAGGGTCGGGTCGGGACCGACCCGGCCCACTGGCCACCCCTATCCAAAACCATCTTTTTTCAGGGACGACGTCAAAGTTTTTCATCACTAGCACGCCCAACCTTGTTGTGTTGTCTGAGGCCTGTGAATTTTGTACATATGGTGAATGAAGTTCACTTTCTGTATATTGACGATCTTGTGAGTTATGCATAGTTTTGCTTAATAATATGGCAAATCAGGTGAACAGGCAAAGGTATTTAGAACATACCAATTTGCTCATCCACCTTTGAGCAAACATCTCATTTACAGTGAGGGCGTTGAACCCATAGGAAAAAGGTGAAATTCAAGAGCCCCATCTCCACCAGACTGGAATCGATCCTGTCATAAATAACCAATGCTCTGTCAGTGAATGAATTTTGTGAAGAAGCCTCAGAAATAGGTCATAAAGTTAATGACGTTCGATGCTGCAGATTAATATTTATTCGTGTTTTTTGAACTAACCTTTAGGGAGGATAAAACCACCCAATAGGAACACCAGAAGAAGAGTGAGAGATCCACCAGTATGTGCAATAACCATCTTTCTACAAACTCCGGCAATGAGCCTAAATAATCCAGTACCATTTGTTGGATCAGGAATATCAACAATAATTGCTTGAAGAACCTGAACAAGAAAGAATATAGCACAATTATTTCCAATACTCAGCTACCTAGAACTTTAAAGACATGAGGAAAGACTCTCATTGTTGTGTGTTTTCTTCATGCTTTATCCGTCTTCTGTGCAATCAATGCAATGATTTAGTACAATACATTTGCAACCTATATTGAAAATTCAACCATAAGCCCACGTTACTGAAATGTACTTGTATGGCTTTCTTCTATCTGCCCAGTATTGCTCTTGGTCCTTTCTTGACGTGACCTATTTGCACGTTTAAATGTTACTATATCCCCTTTTTCCACACAAAATTTAAAAGGAAGAATAATATTGGGGCTTCAAGGTCCAAAAACATCAGTCTACTGAACTCATGGGGCGCATGCACGGTGCAGACGTACCCATTGCTTTCTACTGGAACTATATACTCCCTCTGTTTCAATTTCTCTGTCTTTGTTTGACTGGGCACGGAGTTTCAGAAGTAAAAAAGACATTTGAATCTTGTGGTCTTAAACTAAAGATATGTATAATGTACCAAAATGCCCTTTAATCTTATGTTCTTAAACATGCCATGTGGGATGTTGGAATTAAAGAGTTGCCAAATTAGGAACGAGACATTCTTTTTGAAACAACCAAAAAGGAAAGTAAGACGAACAAATTGAAATGCAGGGAGTATACAGTTAAGTTTATTTATACCAGGTTCACATTTCATATGTATTGACACTTGGGGCTAGCATAGAAATGTATACTGATATTTTTGATGATTACCTCTTGCAAGAAGTCAGCGACACCTTTTCTCTCTGGACATTTAAAACCACAGGTTTCAAAGAACTCAAGGACATGCTCACGAGGGCCCTGATAAACAATCTCGCCTTCTGATAAGAGAATGATATCGGCAAAGAGATCAAATGTCTCAGGAGCAGGCTGAAGGAGGAACATCAAGATGGTGACATCTGTGAGATGTACTATCTGTTGTAAACATTTCACTATCTGAAATGTCGTTGAGCTGTCTATCCCAGTAGATATCTCATCCATAAATAGTGTTTTTGTTGGCCCGACAATCTTCTCCCCTGCATCAAGCTCAAATTAAACTATTAGCCCACGATAGCCCAATGACCGTATTCTTTGTTAAGAGATTATATTTCTGGATTAAATCAACTTTTCTGCAATTTCCTTATACATTTGCTTATCCTGTATGATCTTTTGATCACTCTTTTTGCATAGTTGATAAATGGTTATTCTAATTCTTTACTTTCGTTAGGATGAGATATTGATATTGTCTTAATATTTACCCTGTCCAATTACTAGTATCGATAGCTTACTAATTCGTCACCTGTAAATTTTAGTTGGTTTATTATCACCTATATTTAAGTTTATTACAATCTACTTACCTTTTTACTGCGTTGGACACTCCATGCAACTGGTTCAATGTAAACTCTCCTAGCTTGATGAAAGGTCTTAGCTAGTCTCACAACATGTATACAGTAGGACGAAATGAATTTGTTCACTAGTGTCTCTCTATAAAACACACATTTATTTCACACACCATGCACGGTTGGTTTAATGTAGACTATGAATTTTATTTTGTTGTTACTTTACTTCAAGGCTAGCAAATAAATAGAGTAGAAGTATTTGGTTGCTTAAGCTTTTAAAGTGGGTGGGAAAGCGTTGTTGCAGTAAGAAACTAACACTAGTAGTTTGAGAATGCAGACAATTCTGATTAGGAAAAGAAGCATATTATGGTGATCATTCAACAAGAAAGTGCAGCTGAAAGTGCTGCAGTTCTCATCATTATCCATATGTGAGGTATGATTTGGTAGTTCAACACTTCAATATTTTGGGATCATGTCAATAGAAGCATTGCAATTTTTTGTTTTTTGTTTTTGGTCGAGTATGTTGATTTATTCTCTGAAAAAGTTGTATAACATAATCATGGAATGTTAGCAAAATATTTCAAGAAACACCTTAGTAAATTGTTGGGAGATGGAAATAACCTGTGGTGAGACGCTTCTTCTAGCCACCTGAAATGCCTCGTATCATTTCATGGCCCACAATGGTATCGTGACAGACATCAACTCCCAAAATCTGCAACATGTTTCTTAAATTAGATAGCAAAAATCCAGCTGCAACTTAAATATAGTTCATCTTCTGCTCTATTTAATAACTTGTAGAAGAAGTTTCTTGTATGAACTTTATTTAAGAAGAGCTTTTTGAGATAACTTGTCGTTACACGTTTTTACAAAATACCTGTTAGTTGATTGTTGTTTCTAAAGAGTTGGCACTTCTTTTTTCTCAAATTCTATGCTCCTTACACTATCATACAAGTCTCTGATTAACTAGATTAAATTAAAGAAACTTTCACTAAATGAACATAATGCAAATGTACAGCAACTAAACATTAATCTCGAATAGTTAGTATGGCCTATATATCTTGCTTTCATGATTTGTTGTCAGAAAAATCCGAGTTGATTCATGAAATATTGTAGATCTTTTAATAACTTTCCTCCATGTTATATTAAGTCTACATCGTCTAATTTTAACGCTTTCAATCATCTAGTAATTTACTTGGAGAATCATTCACTCACCCTGAGCGTGTAATCGGTAATGAGACTGCTCTCGACTCCCTCCACAGCAGTCGGCTAAATTAAACAAGAAAAGAAATCGAAGAACATGACAACCTTCATGAAAAGATTGATTTCAGCCCCAGCTTCCCTTTCCCTCCTAGCAAGTTCCACCAGAAGTTCTAAATAATAGAGTCAATTTTTAATTGAAAGTACTAAACGATAATGAAAAGAATGAAGTGAGGACTGAAAAGTACCATATCTGAAGCCAACCCCTTGGCATCTAGCAGAGAAATCCAAGGTCTCTTTCACAGTCATTTTGTCTAATGTATGCTGATGTTTTCTGGGGTACAAATTCCTCAAGATCATAGCCATTGTAAGTGATTTCTCCTCTAACCTGTCTCGTAATATAACATAACATACATTATGCAGAATTATTATGAGCATTTGCTTTCAAGTAACTGACCTTTAAGCTATGGTCTAACTTTCCAACCAAAGCCAACGAGTCTTCCCAGAAGGGTCATCCTGCGGAGCAATAAATATTTGAGAGTTAAAGTCAGTGGTGCATAATAGGTACCATTCAACATGTATAATTCCCTCGATCATTCTTCAGAGCAGCCCACTTGAGAGCTTCTTCATCTTCCTCATTGTTAATGCATGCTTCCTAGTGGAGTACTAAATACTTCTTCCATAATCCAACTCTTTTCTGCCTCCCGTGGGACCCAATAATTAAATAAAAGAAAAGAAAAACAAAAGAATGAAAAGAGAAATTAAAAGTAAGTGATTCGAGGAATAAAATCAATTTTAGGTGGCAGCAGCACTTGTTGCAATAGCAACACTTCATAACAAGCAAATTGCAATTTGTAAATTGGACAATGTATCTTTGTTCTGATTGGTTGAGGTTGAGGCAACTTCTACTATAAATATAGTAGAGGACTTCCGTTTCAGTTTGAAGACACACCAACAAAGAGAAATACATAGAGAGTTTGAGATTAGTTCAGATAGAGTGATAGAAAATAGTCCGGGTAAGAAAAATAGAGTGTGTGAGCGGGTGTTATAGTGAGGAGTCTAAAATAAAGTGAGTCATTTTCTTTGAGTGTCGTGCAATCTTTTGAGATTACCAAGTTGTAATATTTTCACTATAGTGGTATTATATTGCTCCTCTCGTGTATTGTATTTTCACCCCGTTAAAAATTTTGGTGTCATTATTATTCTCTTGTTCTTGTTATATAACGTGGATATTATTCTTGGGTGAAATTACTATTTCTCAACAATGTGTTATCAGAGCCATGACAAATAATAGTCCACTGTCTTTTCAGTATCCCCGTCTTACAAGAGAAAACTATAAAAAATGATGTCTACGAATGAAAGTCATTCTTGGCTCTCAAGATGTTTGGAAAATCGTAGACAGAGGGTATACAAAATCCATTATGAGAAAATTCTGTCTCAAAATGAAAAAGATGTCTTGACAAAGACAAGAAAGAAAGATCCACAAGTCCTCACTCTCATCCATCAATGTTTGGATGATGGCATGTTCGAGAAAGTGACCGATGCAATCACCTCAAAGGAATCTTGGGAGATTTTATAAAATTCTCTCCAAGGAGTGGATAAAGTAAAGAAGATAAAACTTCAAATTCTAAGGGATGATTTTGATGTTTTAAAGATGAAAGAAACTGAATGCATTTCGGATTTCTGTTCAAGAGTGATGGTTGTTGTAAATCAATTAATAAAATACGCGGAGGAAATAGATGATGTTCGTGTGGTAGAAAAGATTATTCGCTCTTTAACACCAAAATTTAATTATATGGTGTATGCTATTGAGAAGTCTAAAAATTTAGACTCTATGACTGTAGAGCAATTGGAGGGTTCTTTACAAGCCCACAAAGAAAATATAAAAATCTGACAAGAAGAGCCAGTGGAGCAACTTCTGAAAGACTCAGGCATCTTTAAAATTTTTTGGAGGTGAAAAGAGTTATAGGGAAAATGGACGAGGATGAGGTCGTGGCACTCGTGGAAGAGGAAGAATCCTTAGCAACAACTTCAACAATGAAAGGAGAAGCCAACAACCATTCAGAGGCCGTGGTCGTGACCAAAGAAGAGAAATAGGACGTGGCTATTATCAGGGTACTAACGAAATGAGGTATGATAAATCTAAAATTGAGTACTACAATTGTCATAAATTTGGACATTACTCTTGGGAAGCTAACCTTGTTGATGACAAGAAAAAGGAAGATGAGTCAATATTGTTAATGGCACTCAAAGAAGAAGATAAGAGTGATTGCAGTTTGTGGTATCTTGATAATAGAGCAAGAAACTATATGTGTGGATGCAAAGATAAGTTTGTGGAGCTCACTAAGAAGGTGACAGACAACGTGTCATTTGGAGATACTTCAAAGGGACAAATTGAAAGGATAGATACGATTCTAATCTCTTGTAAGATGGTGGTCACAAGTTAATTCAAGATGTTTATTATGTGTCAAAATTGAAAAATAATATTTTGAGTTTGGTCCAACTTCTTGAAAAAGAATATGATATTCATATGAAGAATATGCATCTTTGGCTCAGAGATTCAAGTGGAAAATTAACGCAAAAGTGTGTATGGCAAAGAATATATTATTTTCTTTGAATGTTAAGACAACTGATGCAAAGTGTTTGAAGGCTAATGTGAAAGATGAGTCATGGTGTTGACACATGCGATATGGGCATTTGAACTTTGAAGCACTCAAATCAATGGGAGAAAAGAACACGGTGCATGAGATTCCCTCTATCAACCATCCCAATCAGTTGTGTGAAACTTGTTTTCTTGAAAAACATGCAAGCAGGAGTGTTCTGAAGGAGTCCACGTCAAGAGAAACCAAGCCGCTCCAGCTTGTTTACACCAATGTGTGTGGTTCAATTGATCCACCCTCTTCTGGTAAAAGTAAATACGTCTTGCTCTTTATTGATGATTTCAGTAGAAAGACTTGGGTGTATTTTTTGAAGCAAAAATCATAGACTTTTGTTGCATTTAAATTTTTTAAAGCACTTGTAGAAAAAGAGAGCGGCTATGAAATAAAAGCTTTAAGGTTCGATAGAGTAGGTGAATTCACTTTAAAAGAATTTAATGACTTTTATCAGTCTTATGGACTTAGTCGTCCTCTAACGGTACCTTACCCTCCCAACAAAATGAAGTTGTAGAGAGGAAGAAAAGGACAATTCTTAATATAGAAAGATGTATGTTGAAAGCTAAAAATATGCCAAAAGAATTTTGGGCCAAGGCTATTTCTTGTTCAGTGTACTTGAGAAATAGGTCTCCAACAAAAAATATTAGAGATCAAACACCTCAAGAAGCATGGAGCGGAAGAAAGCCTAGTGACAAGCACTTGAGAATCTTTGAGAACATAGCCTATGCTCATGTGCCACATCAAAAGAGAGCTAAACTTGATGATCGAAGTGTCAACATGTTTTTGTTGTCTATAACACAAGTTCAAAAGACTACAAGTTATACAACCCAAGCAACAATAAAGTGGTAGTGAGTCGTGATGTTGAATTTGATGATGAAATGACATGAAATTGGGAGGCTCAGAAAGAAAGGACATATGATTTTCTTCCATACTTTGAAGATGGTGAAGAACAGAAGACCATGATACCTGCACATGATGCAATCCCACCTCATTCTCTAATAAATGTTGCATCTCCTTCTTTTCAAGAAGGTTCAAGTGAAAGGCAACAGAGGATGAGGAACATCCAAGAACTTTATGATGATACAGAAGAAGTTACTAATTTTAATTTTTTGTGTTGTTTCTTTGCTGATAGTGAACCAATGAATTTTTATGAAGCTATTACAAACAAAAGGTGGAAACAAGTCATGGGGGATGAGATCAAGACAATGGAGAAGAACACCACTTTAGAGTTAACCACTCTTCCCAAGGGTCATCAAGTAATTGGAGTCAAGTGGATATACAAAGCAAAGAAGAATGCTCATGGAGAGGTGGAAAGGTACAAGGAAATACTTGTGGCTATAGGCAACAAAGGAATGTCATTGACTATGAGGAAGTCTATGCACCTATTGCCTGCATGGAGACGATCCGTTTGTTGATCTCTTTGGCAACACAAATGAAATGAAAAATCTATCAACTAAATTTCAAGTCAGCATTCTTGAATGGATATCTTGAAGAGGAAGTCTATGTTGATGAACCATTGGGCTTTGTGGTAAAAAATTATGAAGATAAAGTGTTAACTAGAGAAATCTTTATATGGATTAAAGCAAGCTCCAAGGGCGTGGAATAATCGCATCGACAAGTATTTTCAAGACAATGGATTTACTCGTCGTCTCCATGAATATGCTCTTTACATTAAAGTTCATACTAATGGAGATATTTTACTTGTTTGTCTTTATGTTGATGATCTTATTCTGACAGATAATAACCCAAGTTTGTTTGAAGCTTTCAAAAAGCTATGTCCCTTGAGTTCGAGTTAATGGACATATAGCTCATGTCATATTACTTGGGCCTAGAAGTGAAGCAGATGGAGGAAGACATCTACATATCTCAAGAAAGCTATACAAAGGAGATTTTGAAGAAGTTCAACATGTTCGATTGCAAACCGTGAACACCCCAATGGAGAGTGAAACAAAATTGTCAAAGTTTGATGATGAAGAAAAGGCGGACTCCACGTTTTTCAAAAGTCTTGTGGGAAGTCTAAGGTACTTGACAAATACAATGCCAGATATACTCTTTGCAGCTAGAGTAGTAAGTCGCTTCATGGAAGCTCCTACCTCCACTCACTTGAAAGTTGCTAGAAGAATTCTTCATTACCTAAAAGGTACGATATACCTTGGGATGTTTTAATCTTCTTCTAATTACTTTAACCTTGTGGAATTTTGTGATAGTGAATATGCGGGAGATATTGATGATACAAAAAGCACATCTGGTTTTGTATTTTTTTGGTGATTGTGTTATTTTTTGGAGTTCAAAGAAACAATCCATTGTTACTCTCTCGACTTGTGAAGTCGAATATGTGGCAGCAACATCATGTACGTGTCATACTATTTGGTTGAGAAGATTATTGAAAGAACTTAATTTGCCGCAAATTGAAGTCACGACGATTTGTGTTGATATCTTGCTAAGAATCCGGTGTATCCGAAGCAAACATATTGACGTAAGGTATCACTTTATCAGAGAATGCATTGCCAAGAAAGAGATAAAACTCAAGTATGTGAAGTCTCACGATCAAGTTGCGGATATCTTTACAAAGCCTTTCAAGTTTGAAGACTTTCAAAAATTGATATTAAGTCTTGGAATAAAGAAGAAAAATCAAAATTAAGAGGGATATTTGCGGGACCCAAAAATTAAATAAAAGAAAAGAAAAAAAGAATGAAAAGAGAAATTAAAAATAAGTGATTGGACGAATAAAAGCAATTGTGGGCGGCAACAGAACTTGTTGCAATAGCAACAACTTGCAGTACTACGTGATCACTTCATAACAAGCAAATTGCAATTTGCAAATTGGACAATGTATCTTTGTTCTGATTGGTTGAGGTTGAGGCAAGTTCTCCAATAAATAGAGGACTTCCGTTTCAGTTTGAAGACACACCAACAAAGAGGAAAATACATAGAGTTTGAGAGCAGTTCGTGATCTATGTAAAAAAATAGAGTGTATGAGCGGGTGTTATAGTGAGGTGTGTAAAATAAAGAGTCATTTTGTTTGAGTGTCGTGTAGTCTTTTGAGACTATCAAGTTGTAATATTTTCACTATAGTGGTATTAAATAGCTCCTCTATTGTATTGTATTTTCACCCCGTTAAAAAAATTGATGTCATTGTTATTCTCTTGTTCTTGTTATGTAACGTGGATATTATTTTTAGATGAAATTACTATATCCCAACACCTCCATCATCTTCTTCTTTTTTTCAAAAAGAAATTTCTGCACGTGTATATCTTTAGTAATATTTTTTTTCCGTTCTTGAATCTATAGTGCAAGAGAAACAAAGAAAATGTGTTATAGATAGAAAACACAAATAGCTGATATCAACTTACTTGAGATTAAGATGTAAATTCCTGTGTTGATCAGTTGGTGATAGACGCTCCACTGAGTGACTATGTTATGTGCTCCTTGCACCATATTAAAGCCCTGAGTTTGGAAGTTGCAAAATTGCGCTAATGTGAGGATATATCAATGAGGGCACCTTTAGAAAAGCTGTCTTTGTAATGATATCTTACACTCTTAAGCCAGCAGAAAATCTGTGAACATTATTAAGTAGAGGTAGGCAAGAGCGATATCAACTTACTTGACCTCAGACATTATCTAACAAAGTTTTCGTGTTGTTGATTCCTTAGGTGTAGTGCTTCTTCCCCGATGTTACCTATATGTTGTGAAGGGGACACAAACATAGAGAAGAGAAATACATCTAATATATATAAAGAAATGAAATACAAGAATGACTGAAATTGAAGAGTGTCAAATGCTACGAAAAGTAAAAACAAGAGATGAAATAAATCAAATGCCAATTCTGTTTTCGAATGTCGGCAATTATGTCGTCCGACACCAGTAACAACACTTTAGCAAAACAGAAAACCTTGAAGAGTAAATGCAGCAGAAACTTAAAGAACACAAATGTTTTAAATTTTCATAAGTTATATATATTATATAACTTATGATGGTCAATGAAAAAATATATTGTATATATATTATATAAAAATAGACAAATTCCTTTCTTTACAGATTTTCAAGATAAAATGGAAATGAATTAAAAGTTGAAGTTGCATATGACTTCTGCCTGAAAAATCTAACTAAGTAGACATAAACAACCTCTCATTACAATCGCTCCATACAAAATTAATCTAAAATCTAAAACAGCAATTGTAATGTGTTGGATACAAAGTATGCAGGAAACAGAAATTACAAGTAGCTGCTAAGTAATACAAGAATTGAAATTACAATTTAACAAGAAACTGAAATTACAATGTTTTTGAACAAGAAACTGGAACTGTTTTTGGTGTATGCTGAGTCGAGTGTTTGCACTCTGTCTTTAAGACAATATTGCCCTGTATATATCATTTCTACGTCCTGGACAATTGTCTCTCAATATAAAACAACAAATGAACAATTGAGCAAAGAAAACTCAAGTGCTACCGTAAAAATTTTGAGTAATGAAATGATGCTTGGAAGATTGTAGGAAGATGAATTCGTTTCTGTTTTTTCTGTAAGTGTAAAGTGTGTAGCTCAACAATGGTGACAAGGGGTTCTTTATATAGTGTAAGGAGAGGCTGTTGAACTGCCTTCATAAGTGCCATTACTGGCCAAGTAATGGCCATTATGGAGGTAGTAATACCACCAAAATAAATGGTGAAGATGTGCAACGGATTGGCCATTTAGGAGGAGTAATTCAGCCAAAATGAATGGCTGAATTGAGTGCTGTTGACGTTTCTGATCTCTGCCCAATTCTGACTTCTTGAAACTTCAGGGACCAAACTGTAGTACATCTTGAAACTTCAGGGACCAAACTGTACATATGAAAGAATTAAACTGTACATATGACAAAGTTCTCTGGTCCAAAAAGATAATATCAGAAGAAGCACAGCCCACAGCCCACAGCCCACAACCCACGACCTGTGACCCAGACCGGACGGGACGGGCGGGCGGCGGCGGCGCGCGCGCGGCCTTTCCTTGAACCGAAGCACATCTAGGTCCTCCCTCCTTTAAACACATGGGATACCCCTTGGGGTCCCAAATCCCAAACCAACTTTGAGACTTATAAACAAAACAATTCATTCATCCTCCACCGATGAGGGAGAATTGATCAAAATACCACACTTTTCCATGCTTCAAACACCTCACTTCGTGGACCAATATTTCTTTCATTTCTCAATGAAATTTGACGATTCTTGGCCCTACGGTTATCTACGTACTTAGTAGATTATGCACGTGTGAAGAACCAGATTCTCCAACATGCGGAACACTAGTGTTTAAACCGTTAAAGTTGGTCGGTCGCAACTCCCACCAAAGGCAAATTTCCAACAATCCCCTCTTGAAAGAGATTTTGGCGCACTCACATTGTGTCTTTTCATTTCCAGCAATATTTCTGCGGACCGATGTTGCATAAGGAAAGGTAGCTTCAGCGTTGAACCTTCCATAGTTAAATACCATCGGACTTACTTACAGCGCGGTGAACGTGATGTCTTGAACCGTCAGTGTTTAGTGTAAGCCAAGTCAATAGTACCAACACGACAAATTTCCTTACTCTCTTCTTCGTAATGTTTTGTCCGTTTTGGCCATGGACAACATCTTGGATTCTTAAGTGCGTTCATTTGAGGCGGCCCATCCTCGCACTTAAATAGGTGGTCTCCTACAAGGTATCCTGCCATACCCCACTTCGCAAGTGTTAGGAACCATTAAAAGTTTCCCCAAACCTAATCTCAACTGTTGAGGATCATTAAAGGTTTCAAAAACTTAACCTTTACCCATACTGCAGATAGCACTTAACGTCTATCGTGGGAACGACTTTGGATTTGATGTTTCTTTTCAGAAATCACTATCCGAAGTGCTCATGCTTCCACTGAAGCGATCAACTAAACCTTTACGGCTTAGTTTTCCAATTGAATCAAATTACTGGGATCTCCAGTTAGTAAGGTTGGGTTACCACCGTATTGGTCCTTATTCTTTGGGTTTTAAGCCCATTCCCCTAGACAGGCAGACCATCTGATCCTTAGATAAGCCCTTTGTAAGTGGGTCTGCTATATTATCCTTTGACTTAATATAATTAATGGATATTATACCCGTGGTGATCAGCTGCCTAACGGTCTTATGCCTCCGTCGAATATGATGAGACTCCATTGTACATAATGTTTCGTGCCCTTCCTAGAGCCGACTGGCTGTCGCAGTGGATTATTACCGAAGGTATGGGTTTGTTCCAACACGGAACATCTTCTAATAAGTCATGAAGCCACTCAGCTTCTTCTCCTGCTTTGTCTAAAGTGATAAACTCCGATTCCATTGTGGATCGGGAGATGCAAGTTTGCTTAGAGGATTTCCAAGACACAGCCCCACCACCAATTGTAAATATATACCCACTGGTGGACTTGGTGTTCTCTATATCAGATATCCAGTTTGCATCACTGTACCCCTCTGGTACAACTGGATATCTCGAATAGTGTAACCCGTAAGTTAACGAATATTTCAGGTAATGTAATGCCCGATTCAACGCCCTCCAATGATCATCACTTGGATTACGGGTAAACCTAGCCAACTTATTGACTACATAAGCAATATCAAGTCGGGTGCAGTTTGTTATATACATCAAACTACCGATCACCTGTGCATATCGCTCCTGGTATACGGGTGCACCAAGATTTTTATCAAGCTTTTGATTTGTATCCATTGGTGACTTTATCGGTAAACTGTCTAACATCTCAAACTTTCTCAAAACATCCTTGATGTAGTGAGACTGAGATAAGACCAGTCTGTTAAACGTCTTAGAGACTTTTATCCCTAAGATGACATCTGCGATACCCATATCCTTCATGTCGAAGCATTGTTTCAACATGTTCTTAGTCTCTAGGATTATCCTAGGACTGCTTCCTGTGATCAACATGTCGTCTACATTCAGGCATATCATAACAAATGAGTCAGAGTTACCTTTCGTGTAGACACATTTATCACACTCATTAATGGCGAAACCCTTCGATAGTAGAGTACTATCAATTTTTTCGTGCCACTACTTCGAGGCTTGTTTCAGCCCGTACAGAGATTTGACAAGCCGACAGACTTTCTTCTCTTGCCCTTGAACCACATACCCCTCGGGTTGGTCCATATAAATTTCTTCTTCCAAATCACTGTTTAGGAAGGCTGTCTTGACATCCATTTGATGTATCTCAAGGTCACGCAAGGCTGCGATCGCAATGAATACCCGTATGGATGTCATCCGGGATACCGGGGAGTATGTGTCAAAGTAGTCAAGACCTTCTGTCTGCCGATAACCCTTGACTACCAACCTGACCTTGTACTTGTCTATAGACCCATTTGCTTTATATTTTCGTTTGAGTATCCATTTACAACCTAACGGTTTATTTTTCGGAGGAAGATCAACCAACTCCTAAGTATAGTTATGCAGAATGGAGCATATTTCACTCTCAATAGCTTCTTTCCAGAGCGGTGCTTCTGGAGTTGACAATGCCTTAGCAATTGTCCTTGGTTCATCATTAACCATATAAGCTACAAAGTCAGGACCGAAGGATTTATCCTTCTTGGCCCTTTTACTTCACCTTAGATCCATCTCTGGAGTCTCTAAGTTCTGAGAATTCGGAACACTAGATTCCGGATGTTCAGCCACCTCGAGATTCGCTAGATCTGAACCATCTAGATCCGGGCAGTGAAGGACTCCCGGTTCTTGAGAGCTTTGTGCATAACTTCGTTTGCGGGAGGTTATGTCTTTTTCCTTTCTAGGAAAGGTACCTTCAAAGAATTGAGCATTCCTTGATTCCATTATTGTACCCTGGTGGATATCTGGAATATCTGACTTATGCACTAAGAAGTGATAAGCACTACTGTTATTTGCATATCCGATGAATACACAATCTACAGTCTTAGGCCCAATCTTAACCTGCTTTGGCTTGGGTACTTCAACCTTTGCCAAACAACCCCACACCTTAAAATATTTGTAGGTGGATTTCTTTCCCTTCCATGATTCATATGGAGTTTTGTCCTTACCCTTATGTGGGACTTTGTTAAGAATCGTATTAGCGGTAAGGACGGCTTCTCCCCACATGTTTTGGGGAAGACCGAAATTGATAAGCAAGGCATTCATCATTTCCTTCAATATGCGGTTCTTACGTTCCGCCACACCATTCGATTAAGGTGAGTATGGAGCCGTCGTTTGATGAACAATGCCTTATTGGGAACAATATTCCTCAAAAGGCGCTACGTATTCTCCCCCTCTATCGCTACGAATGGATTTAATCCGTAAGCTTAGTTGATTCTCAACTTCTGCTTTGTAACGTCGGAACGCTTTAAAGACTTCATCCTTACTTTTCAACAAGTAAATGCAACACTACCTTGTGCTATCATGAATGAATGTCACAAAGTACTTGTTCCCCCCTCTAGTTTGTGCGAACTTCAAATCACATATATCTGTGTGAATAAGTTCTAGAGGAGCGGTATTTCTTTCGACGGATCGAAAAGGAAGCTTGGTGAGTTTTGCCTTTACGCACACCTCACACTTATATTGAGGGTTTACGTCGATAGACGACAACAACTCCATGTTTACCAGCCTTTGGATAGACTTGTAGTAAACATGTCCTAATCTATGATGCCATAAATTAGAAGACTCAAGCAAATAAGAAGAAGCTTCAACTTTATTACTTGGACGCATTACAGAAATGACATTTACTTTGAATTCACAAATGTGCCATTCTTAGTGAGTACAAACTTATTGGATTCAAACACTAGCCTAAAACCAGCATTAACCAATAAAGGTCCAGAAATTAAATTTCTTCTAATCTCAGGGACGTGCATCACTTCCTTCAGAGTGAGCTCCTTTCCGGAAGTCATCTTCAGGACCACCTTTCCTACCCCAGTACGTCAGAGGAAGCGTTTTTGCCCATGAACAGCTTCTTGTCGGTGACTGGTGTGTACGTGGAGAATGCATCTTTATTGGAACAGATGTGTCTGGTAGCATCTGTGTCCATCCACCACTGCATCGGATTCTTAATCAGGTTGGCTTCTAGCACTACTGCCGAGAATTCCTCAATTATGTCATCCAGGAGCGTGTCCTTGACGACGTTAGCATGCACCTTGCCTTTCGACTTGGCTTTTTGTTATTGCTCAGTCTTGAGCTTGCGGCATTCCTTGATCCTATGAGCAGGTTTTCCACAGTTGTGACAGTTACCTTTGAACGTCTCCGCTACGTGGGCCTTGCCGTCTTTCTGGAACTTCCACTTCTTGCTTGGGTTCCCTTTGGCCTCAGCCAGATTTGCCTTTGCCTCAGCAGGTTGTTTACCCCTAGGTAAGGCCTTCTTGTTATCTTCATGAATTTGGAGTTTGATAACAAGCTCTTCAAAGGTCATCTCATTTGTCTTGAGTTTTAAGTAACTCATAAACTCATTCCATGAAGGAAGTAACTTTTCAATCAGCGATGCAACCAAAAACTGCTCATTTGGTTTTAATCCTTCCAAATCCAGGTGATGTATCATCATTTGGAATTCCTGGACGTGAGACATCACTGTCTTGCTATCCACCATTTGAAATTTTAGAAATTTCCCAACGATGAACTTCTTAGTACCCGCATCTTGTGCGTTGTACTTCTTTTGCAGTTTTTCCCACAACTCTTTGGCAGTGCCAACGGTGTAATAAACCGTGTAGAGAGGGTCTGCTAAGCAGTTCAGTGTGTAATTCTTGCACATGAAATCGCTATGATTCCATGCATCATGAACCATCTTCATGCCGTTAACGATATGGATACCAAGACCCCTTCACCCGTTTCAGCAGGAGAAGAGTCCATTTCATCTCCAGCTCGTGGAGGATCTTCCGTTAGGAACCGGGCAATGCCCATACCTGTTAAGTAGAGAAACATCTTTTGTTGCCATCTCTTAAAGTCTGAGCCCATGAATTTTTCAGGGCGATCATCGTGGGAGGCAGAAGGTGGAGCACCAACAGTCGGGAAGGCAGTGGAGTTCTTTGCCTTGAACAGTAGCGGCAGCAGCAAGTGAAGGCGAGCAGAGTTCTTTGCCTTAGCGATAGTGGGGAAGGCAGAAACGTTGCCTTGAGTGGCAGCAGCAGTAGCAACAGCATTGGTCATATTTCTAGCCATGTTGCAGCAGTTACAGTAAGCAAATATTGTCTTAAACTTGTTGGATACAAAATATGCAGGAAATGAAAATTACAAGTAACTGCTAAGTAATACAAGAATTGAAATTACAATTTAACAAGAAACTGAAATTACAATGATCTTGAATAAGAAACTGGAACTGTTTTTGGTGTATGCTGAATCGAGTGTTTGCACTTTGCCTTTAAGACAATATTGCCCCGTATGTATCCTTTCTACGTCCTGGACAATTGTCTACCAAGATAAAACAACAAATGAATAATTGAGCAAAGAAAACTCAAGTGCTACCGTGAAATTTTTGAATAATGAAATGATGCTTGGAAGATTGTAGGAAGATGAATTCGTTTCTGTTTTTTCTGTAAGTGTAAAGTGTGTAGCTCAATAATGGTGACAAGGGGTTCTTTATATAGTGTAAGGAGAGGCTGTTGAACTGCCTTCATAAGTGTCATTACTGGCCAAGTAATGACCATTATGGAAGTAGTAATACCACCAAAATAAATGGTGAAAATGTGCAACGGATTGGCCATTTAGGAGGAGTAATTCAGCCAAAATAAATGGCTGAATTGAGTGCTGTTGACGTTTCTGATCTCTGCCCAATTCTGACGAAGCTTCAGGGACCAAACTGTAGTACATCTTGAAACTTCAGGGACCAAACTGTACATAGAAAGAATTCTGGTCCAAACTGTACATATGACAAAGTTCTCTGGTCCAAAAAGATAATATTAGAAGAAGTACAGCCCACAGCCCACGACCCGTGACCCAGACCGGACGGGACGGGTGGGCGGCGGCGGCGCGCGCGTGGCCTTTCCTTGAACCGAAGCACATCTAGGTCCTCCCTCCTTTAAACACATGGGATACCCCTTGGGGTCCCAAACCTCAAACCAACTTTGAGACTTCTAAACAAAACAATTCATTTTTCCTCCACCGATGAGGGAGAATTGATCACAATACCACACTTTTCCATGCTTCAAACACCTCACTTCGTGGACCAATATCTCTTTCATTTCTCAATGAAATTTGACGATCCTTGGCCCTACGGTTATCTACGTAGTTAGTAGATTATGCACGTGTGAAGAACCGGATTCTCCAACATGCGGAACACTAGTGTTTAAGCCGTTAAAGTTGGTCGGTCGCAACTCCCGCCAAAGGCAAATTTCCAACATAATGTTCGACAGAATGTTGTCAACACACTCAGGCAACACTGGTGATCTAGATTTCTGAGATGAAATTCCGAGTGGTCTCTTGGTATTTTTACTTTCTGGATATCGATTCTCTGTAGTAGCTTCTCTATTTATAGTAGAGAGTCTTCCTTGAAAAGCTCATCGATCAGTTGTGGAGATTGAAGGAAAGGTGGACTGTTGGTGGGATTGGTTGGAGAAGATCAGGGAGTAATAATCTCAACAGCTTTGGCTTGATCCTCACAACAAGCAACATCTTTTGACTTAGTTCTCGCTCATTTTTTATCCGCTCCTTTTTACCTTGTCAAGTCGTTTTTACCTCATAGTAATATTTACACAAATATTACTGCATCGCGTGAAGTAAGGCAAAATCTGTTCAGAAAATGTTGGTCCGAATGTTGTGCAATATTTGTCCCAATATACTTACACATTCATATCAATACTTTAGAAGATATGATGGGTCAAATGTTACTACACCAAATTTTACATTAACAGAAACAATGATTTAGGAGGAAGGAAAGGCAAGAAGGAAAACAGACTGTATTCATTAGTTCATGCTAATAAAGATATATGTTTCTTTTATTGGTGACTTGCTCTATATATATTGATTGTATTTTGAATATTTCCAACCATTTTAGAAAGTGTCTCACCCACTCTCTTATGGTTGTCAACAAGGGAATTCGGGAATATCCGTCCAGCCGAACATGCCCGGGTTGGGTCGTTAGAGTGATAACTATTATACTCTACTATATTTTGTTTTCTTTGTTGTTTATGAATATCTTCTTCCATTTTTTCCTTTTCTCGGGTTCCTATTAGTTTGTGATCTTGAAACTGAAGAATATATAATATTTCATCCGTATCAATTTATAAATGATATCTTTTTTATATTTGGTAAAAATTTGACGTTAAACTTTCATTTTACTCTTAATGAAATGATTTATAGCCTCATAAATATGTATGTGACTTGTTTTAGATTACAGTTTAAGTGTCTTTTTTTCATTTTTAAATTTCGTGCTTAGCCGTATATCATGAGCCGCGAATTTATGTGTAAAAAATGGGTCATGTTAACCCATGGTCACCCGACTAAACTCGGTATATTATGTGTGTAATTCTTATAAATATATCGAATATTAACTGAAGGAACACATGGTCAAACTAGACTGAGTGGAGCACTGGGTAGGCGTCAGGCTCAAGTGCTCCAGGTCGAGGGATTGAATCCTTTTGAACCCCCTAAATCACTGAGCCAACGGTCTTTGGCTTATGTGATTCAACATTTATATATGTGCATGAAAAATAAAAATATTACTATATATATAGTGTGTAATTTTTTATCGAGGGGATTCGAGTGAACACTTTTCTGCTCCTGATGGTGCATTCATCTTGAAATTCTAGATTAGCTTCTGATCACGAGGGAATACTTAATAAAGAAAAGACGACAGACTATTTGACTATTCCCATGTTTCATGAGTAAGAACTTTTAGAAGATTCGGATCCACTCCCAAACGTTATCCAGTGGACTAGGGTCGGATTGATCAATTGAGAAACATTTGGTTATGATCGTTCTTATGTCAATAAAGTATAATTCCTGCTGATACTTTGCAGTTTGGTTACTAAGGCGTATAAATATACCTTTTAAAAAACAGAATTTTATTTGTTTATCACATGACAATGTTAAGAACAAAGAAAATTCGTAACCAACATTCCTTATAGGTCTTTGTCAAGGCTAGATTGAGTGCTTTATACCGGCCAAGACGATGAGAGCTCGCTCTTCATCTGGCAAGGGGTTACCTCTAGAAACAAAACGGACTATCGAATATTTGCTAAAATCGAAAGGGACGCGAAAGAGACAAGAATATTTTGGGAGAATTTTCTTTCTTGTATTGGTTGGATTTTGTAAAGAAGTACGGAAAATAAATAAATATTATAAGTGTTCGAAAGGATAAACAAGTAGCCAATATTCAGAACTGCCGCAAAGTTGTTGAATCTTGAATCTTGATAACCTGAAATCAAGAAACACTAAATCTGGATTGTTACAACTGTGTGCTGAGTCGAGTGATGACACTCTGTCTTTAAGACAAGATTGCCCCGTATATATGCTTTTACGTTAACGGGCAATAGTCTCCCAAGATAAAACATCACTTAATCAACACTACAAAGCAAATAGGTTGAGTCTAACGAAGAAAACAAACACGACTTGCTGAAGAATAGAAAAGGAAGGAAGAGTTTCTGTTTTAATCCCAACGTTGGACTGAATTTCAGTGTCTATTATGTTTGTCTCTGTGTATATAAATATTCTCTCATTTTTGCTGTATTTTTATTCTGTTTTTTTGTGTTTTTCGTGTTACACAATTGAGCCAAAAAGCTCAATATACAGCATGAGGGAGGGACTCCTCAACTGCCAAGTAATGGCTGGTTAATGCACACTAACACCCCAAAAAAAAAACTCCAACGGTAGGCAGAAACTTTCTGCCTTCCGTCGTTCCCAAATTCAACTTTTCAGAAACTTTAGGGACCAAACTGTAAATATTAAGCAATTTGGGGGTCCAAAGAGATAATATCATAAAGTTTCAAGACCCGAGACCCGAGCGCGAGTTCGAGCCAGAGCCCGAGACCGGACAGGTGGGCAGCGCGCGTGTGGGCTTAGCTTTGAACCCAAGCACATCTAGGTCCTCCCTCCTTTAAACACATGGGTTACCCCTTGGGGTCCCAAACCCTTAGCCAATTTAGAGACTTACAAAGAGAGAAATTTTTCCTTTTCCCACCGATGTGGTAGATTTATCCAACACCATATTTTCATGCCTCAAACACCTTACTTCGTGGACCAATATCTCTTTCATTTCTCAACGCAATTTGACAATTTTTGGCCCTACGGTCATCTACTCACTTAGTAGATTATGCACGTGTGAAGAGACAAATCCTACAACATGCAGAACACTAGTGTTTAATTCATTAAATATGGGTGGACGCACCTCCCCACCAAAGGCAAATTTCCAACAATCCCCTCTTGAAAGAGATTTTAGCGCACACACAAGGTGCCTACTTTCAGCGAAAAGATATTGCATCAGGAGAGGTACCTTTTGCTTTGAACCTTTCCTAGTTGAATACCATCAGACTTACTTACCGCGCGGTGAACGTGATGTCTTGAACCGTCAGTGTTTAATGTAAGCCAAGACAATGATACCAACATAATAACTCTCCTTATTCATTTTCATTCTTATTATTTTGTCCGTTGTGGCCGTGGACACACTTAGATTCTTAAGTGCGTTCCTTTGAGGCGGCCTGTCCTCGCACTTAAATATGTGATATCCTACAAGGTATCCTGCTATACCCCACTTCACAAGTGTTAGGAATCATTAAAAGTTTCCCCAACCTTAACCGTTTGAGGATCATTAAAGGTTTGGAAACTTAACCTTTACTCACCATGCAGGTAGCATTTTAATGTCTATCGCGGGAACAACTTTGGATTCATGTTTCCCTACAGAAATTATCATCCGAGGTGCTCTTGCATCCACCGAAGCGCTCAACTGAACCTTTTGCAGCTTAGTTTTCCCATTGAACCAAATTCTTGGGATCTCCAGTCAGTATGGTTGGGTTACCACCACAAAGGTTTGTATTGGTAGGGTTTTAAGCCCATCCCGTAGACATGCAGAACACTTGATCTCCGGGTAGTCCCTTAGTTAAAAAGGGTCCGCTATATCTTTTGGTTAGTAATCAAGGAAGTGACACCCGTAATGATCAACTGCCATATGGTCTTATGTCTCTGACAGATCCTGACGGATATGTCCAGAGCCGTCATCCGTGTCCTTCCTGAAGTCGACCGGCTAGCCACAATGTATAACTGTTGAAGGTACGAGTTTCTACCAATAAGGGACGTCCTTTAAGGAGTCATGAAGTTACTCAACTTCTTTCATGCTTTGTATAAAGCGATAAACTCCGATTCCATCATGAATCGGCCAATGCAAGTTTGCTTAGAGGATTTTCCAAGACCCACCATACAAAATTACTTGTGGCTTTGGTGTTCTTCACATCTGATGTCCAGTTTGCATCACTGTGTTCTCCCAGAACCGCTGGACATCCAGAATACTATAATCCGTAGATAAGCGAATATTTCAGATATCGTCATATCCGACTTAACGCCTTCTATCGATTATTTCCAGAATCACGAGTGAACCTTAGTTCAACTGATCTTCTTTGTAGGCCGATACCAGGTCGGTTGTAGTATGTACAATATATTGAACTACACGTGACCTGTGCATATCGCTCCTTGTCTATGGGTGCACCATAATTCCAATCAGTTCTATGATTCATATCCATTGGTGGCTTCAACGAGACTGTCAATTATCTCACAACTGAGTTTGGAGTTAGACCAGTCTGTTAGATGTCTTAGAAATCCAATTCCTAAGATGTCATCTGTGATACCCATATCTTTTGTTTCAATAAATTTCCACTCTCAGACTGTTGGTTATCCAACTGTTGGCTTTCTAACTTCAGAGTCAATGTTTCTGTAGTCAGATTCATTATTTTGTTTTATCTGAAACTTTCAGGACCAAAATGTAAATATTTCAGGGACCAAAATGAAAGTTTAGGAAGAAGCCCAACAGTCAAGCAAACCAACTCTGATCTCCAATTCTCCGGTTAGGAAGACTGTTTCAACATCCATGCCATGCAGGACTGCAATAGCCCTGGATGTTAAGCTACTCACAGGGGAGCACATGTACAAGTAGCCGAGGCCTTATACTCGTCAGTAGATCCATCTACTTTGTACTCACTTTTGAGTATCCTCTTTCACAACCCAAAGGTTCTTTTCCCGGAGGAATATCAACCATTACGCAAGTATGGTTCTATATGATGGAATCTATTTCTCTCTTTGTGGCTTCTTTCCAAAACAACGCTTCTGGAGATGACAATTATTTGTTAATTGTCCATGGTTCATTTTAACCATACAAGCTAGAAGGCCTGGAACAAGTCTTTGTCCCCTCTTTGCTCAGTCTCGGTTCAACATCAAGAATTCCTGAGTTCTGTAGATCTGGAATATTAAGTTCCGAATAGACAGCAACTTCCGAGTCTTGTAGATACAGAACGTCTAGTTCCAGACAGTCAGGCCCTCGCGGGTTCTTGTTAACCTCGAGCAATTACTTCTTTTTCCTTTTCAAGGAAAGTTATCTTGAAAGAATTCAGCATTCTTTGACACCAAGAGACGATAAACACTACTGTTATTTGCAGATCCAGTGGATATGCAATCTACAGTCTTAGGTCCAACTTGACCTCATTTGGTATTCCAACTTCTACCAAGCCACCCCACATCACAATATTTGTATGTGAGATTCTTTCCATGTCTCACACGGAGGGTTATCCTTATCCTTATGCGGAGTTCTGTTGAGAATCGCATTAGCGGTAAGGATTGCCTTGTCCCACATAATTTGGGCGTACGGCTTTGCGCTTGGCTAACACCGTTGGACTGAGGTGAGTAATGAGCAGTCGTTTAATGAATGATGTTTCACATTCTCCCCCTCTATCACTATGAATTCCTTAATCCGTAGGCTTAGTTGATTTTCAACTTCTGCTTTGTAGCGCTTATCCGCTTCAACAACTTCATCTTTGCTTTTCAACAAACAAAGGATACAATACGTTGTACCATCATCAATGAAGGTCACAACGTACTTGTCTCCCCCCTCTATTTTGTATAAACATCAAATCACCCAAGTAGGTGTGACTAAGTTCTAGAGAAGCGATGCTTCTTTCTCTATTCCTTTGACTGAATGGAAAGGTGATTTTGCCTCTTCGCCTACCTCACATTCATTTTGAGGGTTTATGTCGACAGAAAGCAACAATCTCAACTTCATTAGCTTTTGAATGACTTTCTATTTAACGTGTCTTAATCTATGATGGCATAGATGCACGGATTTCAAATATATCATTCATTTGGCTACAGACATATTGTACCATTCTTAGTTATTACAGACCTGTTGGACTAGTCTCAAACCAGCTTGACCAACAACGTCCTTTAAACGAAGTTTGGGACATGTATCACCTCATTTTGGAGTGATCCCATTCCATGAAGTCCTATTGAGGACAACCTCTCCAACCCCTTCTACTTTAGAGGTGGCATTGCTTCACATGAACAACCTCTTGCCCGTGGTTAGGGCGTAACCGGATCATATGTGATCTGGATACTCTGGCCCACTCCAGTTGCTTTGGCAGACTGAGTGTCCAATTTCTTTACTGCCTTTATTTTGGCCTTCATATCATTTAAGACCTGAAAACTCTGACCCACCTTACTAGGTGTCCATTACTTTTCCTATGAAATGAATTCTAGCCCACTCCAATCGCCCATAGGCTTTGTATGACTGAGTGTCCAATATCATTCTATCAAAGGAATTTTGGCCCACTCCAGTCGGCCGTAGGCTTTGTATGACTGAGTGTCCAATATCATCCTATGAAGGATCTTCTGCCAAATAGTGTGACAGACTCAACGTCTTTAGCTTTTAGTCTTCTTCCGTTATAATTGGTGCCGAGATAATTTTTGGCGCTTACTTAAGAGTGGTAGCAGTTTTCGCACAGTTAGTGGATCTTTCTCCCTCGTATGTGCGAACATACTTTACACACTTTTAATAATTACACTCAAAAGAACGGATCTTTTAAAGTCGTTTACAAAATCCAATCATTAAACGGAAAGGAAGAAGAGATTAAACTTCTGATTTTAAAGCATAAGGAATATAAATTATTTCGTGGAAATATTTTCATAGTCCTCCATACTTTAAGCCATTTTTAATCAGACATCATTTAATCTTTATTCTTGACAAGGAAGAAAAATAATTTATCCCAATTTTGGATTCTGGCCCACTTCAGTCACTTCATCAGACTGAGTGTCCATTTCCTCCTTACCATAATTCGGATCCTTTGTCTGGGACAGATATAGGCCTTCTGCTACAAGGTAGAACCACATCTTCAGCCTTGTCCTCTTGTCCCAGTTGACATCCTCAGCCTCTCGTGAGCGCTTGTTCCCACCACTCTCAGGAGCGGTGACACCATGAACACGTTGACCTTCAACAGCATAATCATCACTCTCTTCAAGCAGAAAACCACAGCCATATCCATATTTGGTCACACAACTTTTGACCGATATCTTTCAAACACTAATACAAATCTTATCTTAAACTTGTTGGATTTACAAAGCAGTACGGGAAGTAAATAAATATTACAAGTGTTCGAAAGGATAAACAAGTAGCCAATATTCAGAACTGCCGCAAAGTTGTTGAATCTTGAATCTTGATAACCTGAAATCAAGAAACACTAAATCTGGATTGTTACAACTGTGTGCTGAGTCGAGTGATGGCACTCTGTCTTTAAGACAAGATTGCCCCGTATATATGCTTTTACGTTAACGGGCAATAGTCTTCCAAGATAAAACATCATTTAATCAATACTACAAAGCAAATAGGTTGAGTCTGACGAAGAAAACAAACACGAAACGACTTGCTGAAGAATAGAAAAGAAAGGAAGAGTTTCTGTTTTAGTCCCAACGTTGGACTGAATTTCAGTGTCTCTTATGTTTGTCTCTGTGTATATAAATATTCTCTCATTTTTGCTGTATTTTTATTCTATTTTTTTGTGTTTTTCGTGTTACACAATTGAGCCAAAAAGCTCAATATACAGCATGAGGGAGGGACTCCTCAACTGCCAAGTAATGGCTGGTTAATGGCCATTAGTGAGGGCTGTTAATGGCAGGTTTACGGCCATTAGGAAGGTTGTAGAGGAGTTAATAATCCAAGTAATGACTGGTTAATGCACACTAACGCCCCAAAAAACAACTCCAACGGTAGGCAGATAATATCAGAAAGTCCCAACACCCGCGACCCGAGCCCGAGACCGGACGGGCTGCGGCGACGCGTGTGTGGGCTTAGCCTTGAACCCAAGCACATCTAGGTCCTCTCTCCTTTAAACACATGGGTTACCCCTTGGGGGTCCCAAACCCTTAGCCAATTTTGAGACTTATAAATAGAGCAATTATTCCTTTTCCCACCGATGTGGTAGATTTGTCCCACACCATATTTTCATGCCTCAAACACCTTACTTCGTGGACCAATATCTCTTTCATTTCTCAATGAAATTTGACGATTCTTGGCTCTACGGTCATCTACTCACTTAGTAGATTATGCACGTGTGAAGAGACAAAGCCTCCAACATGCGGAACACTAGTGTTTAATTCATTAAATATGGGTGGATGCACCTCCCCACCAAAGGCAAATTTCCAACAGTATTCACAAATATGACATCCTTATATACAAGTAAGTCATTGACTAAGGTAACTATTCACTAAAATCGAAAGGGACACGAAATCGGTAAAGAGACAAGAATATTTTGGGAGGATTTTCTCTCCCTTTGTATTCACTAATATGACTTCCTTATATACAAGTAAGTCATTGCCTAAGGTAACCCAATTCTAGTATGACTACAATTCCTATATTATCATAATTACAAGTAACCCTATTTTAATAGGACTAAAATTCCTCTTTTTATCATAATTGCAATTGAACTATAATTACCATATATATGTATTTCCACCGCCTAAACTATTTCTGGTCGCAATACCTTCCTCAAGTTGGAGCATGAAGGTTCCGAATACCTAACTTGCCAAGTAAATGTTCATATTGGAATTTTCCCAACGCTTTCGAAAAGACAACCAACTGCTCATCGGTTGGCACGTAGATGGGGATATATTACCGGATTAAAGTTCATCCCTGACATAATCACAATAGACTTCAATATGTTTGGTTTGTTCATGAAAAATTGAATTTTGGGAAATATACAATGCCGCTTGACTGTCACAGTACACATTAACCGGATACTCGTGTTTAACTCCTAAACTATGCAAGATTTCTTTCAACCATTTCCATTCACATACTATCATCGCCATTGATCGGTATTCTACCTCTCCAGAAGACCGTGAGACAATATGCTACTTCTTTATCTTCTAAAGATGGGCAAATTCCCGAACATGATAAACCACTCGGTAAGCTATCTTCGGGTTAATGGGCATCCTACCCAATATGAATCATACCACCCATAGAGATGGAGGTCAAATTGTCCCTCATTACTATTCCTTGTCTCGAGTTCTTATCCAAGTAACGCACAACTCGAAGAAAAGCATTTTGGTGCGCCTCTTTCGGTTGCTGCATGAACTGAGACAGGACATGCACACAATATGATAACTCTGATAAGGTAAAACAAAGATATATTAGTTGACCTACCAGTCAACGGTATGGTTCTGGATCTACTAGGTTGGATCCACCGATCGGTGCCAAACATTGATTCTATTCCATTGGCGTGCTAATGGGCTTAGCTCCCAATAACCCAATCTCAGATATTATGTCCAAGGGGCCCATATCCTTCATGTGGAAGCACTTGTGAAGATAGTCTTTGACCTGTTCACTGACACCATGCTTATTCCCTGAGATTATCAAGTCATCCACATAAACTAGAACATTGAGTTGCACACCTTTCCGGTGCATAGTGAAAAGGGAGTAATTCGAGTACGACTATTTAAATCCGTACTTTGTTAAAACGCTGGAAAACTTTGCAAACCAACACCCTAGAGCTTGTTTTAATCCGTTCAAACACGACTAATAAACACATCTACATCTGAGCGCCTTTTTATCCGGTGGCAACATCTCTAATGTCCATGTTCCATTATCCTTCAATTCTTGTATCTCTTGTTGCATTGCTTTCTGCGATTGTTTCTTTTTTATGGCTTCTGAGAAATTTCTCGATTCATTTCAAGTAGTGACAGTTGTAAGAAATTTTCGGTGCCACTAAGAAAAATTGTCATAAATTATATAGTGAGCTAGAGGATAAGGTGCATCTGAAGGTTGGTGAGGAGCAGGTGGACGATCTGATGGGATTAGTTTTCAGACCGTTTAAGTGACATAGTCGTGCAACCGGACTGATTCCTATTTCTGACATTTTCCCCGGTCCATCTGTTCCTACGATCGGATCTCTTCACAAAACCAAATCTCTCACCTAGAACCGACGCTTCTACCGAACACCTTCAAATAAGCTAAAAAATATCCTGAATAGAAGGAAGCTATGAAAACGAAATTTGATGCTTTACTGAAAAACCATATGTGGGAACTTGTAGCACACGATCCAACTAAAACTGATGTATGTTGTAAGTGGCTTTTTTTGAATCAAAAGGAATGCATATGGGTCCGTTGACAGATACAAAATGTGCTTGGTTGCAAAGCCTACCACTGTTTGCATCGTTCTCTCTGTGGTATCTCTGCTATAATTGGCCTATTTATCAACTTTACTTCAGCGTGACCTGGACGAAGAGGTGTACATGGAAAAACCTCCTAGGGTCGCATGTGATGACAAATCAACCCACATTTGTCGGTTGCGAAAGGCAATCTATGGTCTAAAATAAGCCCCTAAGACGTGGTACAATTCCCTCACAAGTCATATCAACTCCACGGGGTTTGTTAAGACTAAATCAGATAACTCATTACTTGTCAGGCATAGTCTTGGTGACACATTGTTCGATCTCGTCTATGTCGATGACATTATTGTCACTGGGAGCAACCCATTCAGTGTCAATTAGGTTATCACTTTCCTTGCTTCTCGCTTCTCAATTAAAAATTTAGGTAATCTTTACTATTTTCTTGGTATTGAGGTGGTATGCATCTGAATGACTTATTCTCACTCAAGCGAACTATATGAATGAGATATTGAATGGAGAGCTAATGTCCGACTGCAAAAGTGTACATATGCCAATGAGTGCCTCTGAGTTGCTCAAACTCTGCGATGATACCCACATTACTAATCCAACTCGCTATCATCGAGTCTTAGATAGACTCCAATACTTGTCTTTTACAAGACTGGACATATCATATGCGGTCAACAAGTTGTCTCAGATCATGCAAGCACCATCAAACCTGCACTGGAAAGCTGTGAAGTGTGTTCTCCTGTATCTTCGAGGTACAACCCAACTTAGCTTGCGTGTGTCTCCTATTGATGACTTCAATATCCATGTGCACTCTTATGCAGATTGGGCTGGTGACATCGTTGATAGAGTCTCGACATCTGATTACATCTTGTTCCTTGGTTGCAATCTGATTAGCTGGTCCTCAAAAAAGCAAAAGACTATCTCTCACTCTTGCATAGAGTCTAAATACAGGGCGGTGGCTAATGCCCTTGCTAAAACCTGTGGGTCACCAATCTCCTAAGTGAGCTGTGATTTCCAGTCCACCAGGTACCTGCCATTTACTGTGACAACCTTGGAGCCACAACCTTGAGCGAAAATCCCTTCCTCCATAGCCGTGTGAAGCATGTTGCTCGCAACTTTGTCGAAAACAAAAGGATTCGTGTTATTCATGTCCATGGTGCTGACCAGCTAGTTGTCTTTCTCACTAAAGCACTGGCTAAGCCTGCATTTGAGAATAATCTATTCAAGTTACGCTTAATCAACCATCGCCTAACTTGAGGGGTTCGTATTGGAACACTACTTCAGAATATTATTTGGATAGTGTTGAGTATTGTTAGTCGTCGTTAGTAGCAATACTTCGCTTATGTTTATCTTCAGAAGTCAATGTTTAGTTAGAATACATTATTAACATTAAGTTATGAGTCTTATTATTTTCATCTAAATCTATTTAATACGCTCTATTATTTCAATATGAAATACAGTTTTATGTAACTCCCTCTATCACATGATTACAACACCTCTTCAGTGTTCATACCAAGGGGCTCAGGGGTGTTTCGACACCATTGATATGTCACTCAAAATAGTAGTTTTATAGGTACTAGTGCCTTCTTTGCAATCGCGAATGCGAAGCACAGGGGGGAAGTGCCTCGTGAACACGAGCTAGAAGGGTCGCAAGCGCGAGGCTTAAGGTCGCGATTGCTTAGGAGCATTTGGCATAGCTTCGCAAACGCGGAAATGGGGTTCTCGATCGCGTAAAAGGAACTAAAGCTTATAAATGATGTGAACTGAAACAGGACTGGCCTCAGCTGGATAAAAGTGGACACTGATGGCTGTAAACAAGCCAATGGGATGAGAGGGTCTAGAATCATTAGGGATCATGAAGGTAAACTATTGATGGCTTTTGCAAATAACCTTAGCAGTAGCACTATTAGATATGCTGAACCACTGCAGTTCTTATGGGATTATAGTGGTGTTATGGATTCGGCAGAATCATAATTGGATGTAATTTTGTTGGTTATTGATATATTGAGAGGAAAAGCAAAACCCCTTTGGAAGCTTCACTTCAGTATCAAGGATACTTAACACATCAAACTATTTGACTCTACCTGACTTCCCTTATTTTACAAGTTATATAGGACTATCTAAGGAAATCCAAAAGACAATTCTTTATAATAACAAGGGGAAGAAATAAATCTCCAAACCTTTGTAAATGAAGAAGTATTTTCCTACGAGGATAGCTGTACCAGGACATTTAAGTTTATCATTGGGGAGTTTCTTCAAGGGAAAATAACATTCTAAATTTTGCGTACAACTATATATATATATCATTTAATGGTGTCTCTAATTTTCACCCTACTATTTAAACTATATTCCACTTTTAAAAATTCTTAAACATGCAGCGAGTGTTGATGAGCATCACAAAATACTGTCTCCTTCTTCTTATTATAAGCAATATGTCAAACTTCAAGCAATAACTTCATATTCGGATTTTTGCAACTTTGATTGTGTATCTCAGAAGTGACTACACTTACAAAAATTTATTATTTGGAGTTTAACTTAAGAGATGACCCCAAAATCGGCTATATATATATGTGGATTTGCCCCATCAATTGCTCTAAGAAATCGATTACCAGCCAAATTACAGGGTTTAGATTGAAGATGACAAGATTATAGCAATTAAATCAAATAGCAAATATGTGGTGACTGAATGGTGTTGGATATAAAGCAGGACGGGAAGTAAATAAATATTACAAGTGCTTCGAAAGGATAAATAACAAAGATTACAACAAGAAGTTGTCAATCTTTTAATCTTGAACTAGAACTTCAAATCTGGATCTTGTATTCAGAAATACAAGAACGTGAACTGCTACACTTGTGGCTTGTAGAACCGTTGAGAATCCGAACGGTTAGAGTCCTTTGAATTTCAAGTTCACACCTGAAACACTTAGCAACACCACCGGGTGAGTTAAGAGATGACTCTCTGTCTTTAAGACAAGATTGCCCCGTATATATGCTTTTACGTTAGCGGACAATAGTCTCCCAAGATAAAATCAACACTACAAATCAAATATGTTGATTTTGACGAAGAAAACAAACACATGGGTTACCCCTTGGGGTCCCAAACGTTTTGTAACAAGTGCACCCACGACTCACGACCCACACCCTTGGGGTCCCAAACCCTTATCCATTTTTGAGGCTTATAAAAAGAACAATTCTTCTTTTTCCCACCGGTGTGAGAGATTTGTCCCACACCATATTTTCATGCCTCAAACACCTTACTTAGTGGACCAATATCTCTTTCATTTCTTAATGAAATTTGACAATCCTTGGTCCTACGGTCATCTACTCACTTAGTAGATTATGCACGTGTGAAGAACTAAAGACTCCAACATGCGAAACCCGAATGTTGTTTAAGTCATTAAAGATGGGTGGACGCAACCCCATCAAAGACAAATTTCCAACAAATGGTATAGTCATGTAACTTAGTGAAGATCGTCGTCATCCTAATTAATGCAAAAAGGAATTTTGTAGATTTTCAAATTCTTATCAAAAGGTGAAATGGATTGTTTCTTTAATTTTGAAAATAAGCATTGATTGAGACTGCACCTACTATCCAAAGTGGCCTTACTTTATTACAAATCATTTGTTTTTGAGATTGTCTATATATCTTTCACTTATTACCACATACATATCACGACTAATAAACACATGAAAGGCGTATATAAGAAAGGCCAATTCTATTCAAGTTGCTTTGCTTATTGGTGGTCAACTTTTAATATTGGTTCAACTTTCTCAATTATGTGGAAGTAAATTCTTATGATAAATCTCATGAATAAAATTCAATATAGTAAAATGAAAAACATAAGGCTGGAGAAAGAAAAAGGAGTGGAGGCATATAAGAAGGAGACAGATATTCTAAGTGCCACCAATCATGCATATAAAGGATGAATTTCATGGGAGTTCACAATAAGTAAAGCAAAGGTAAGAGAAGAGGAAAAGGCAAAAAATATACTCCCTCGTTCCAATTTATATAATGTATTTTAATTGGTATGAAATATTTTTTAAATTTATCGTCTAAATAAGTTATAAATATTTTTGTGGCTATAAATTATCTCAAGAAGGCTAAACTAGAAAGTTCAAAGGTTAAATTATTTTTAAGTACAATATGATAACATTATTTTTGGGACAAACTAAAAAAGAAATGCATCATACAAATTATGGGACAAAGTCAAAAGAAAAGTGCTTCACATAACCTGAGACAAAGGAAGTAATTGTTGTGGAAATATGGAAGACGTGATTAAGTAAATAAAATATACTCTCTCTAACCTCTAAAGCTTTTAGATGAGTTGATGATACGATCAAAATTGCATGAATTAATCACACATAAATAATCACGTTCAACACATAATTAAGTGTATATATATGTCTGAATTCGGCTCTTTAATAACTTAAACTTTTAAATGAGTTTTCATACATATATAATCTCTTTTGAAATAATTTCAACCAGGGGATATTATGTGTCCCTCTCCCTCCCTTACCCAACATCCACAATTGCCCTATATTCCATTATTAACTTGGACAATGATAGTGCAAGAAGATGAGGAATGAAGATCATATGTGCAACGTCCCATGAGTTCAAACAAAAGGACCTAGTGATAAGTGGCTATAAAATAAAAGTGTCAGTGCTAGATCAGTGAAGTATCCCTTTAACTAAAAAGCTAGCAGTACGGATGACGTTTCTGTTTTATTTCATTCGGAGCAAACAAATGAAAAAACTATGTGAAAATATTGTGCTTTAAAGTGCAACTTCAAACACCGTTAAAGTTAAGCCACTAAAAATGTTCAGAAGCTTCTCTAGTTCATTATCATTTCAAAATTTTGCAAATAAACTACAATATGGAACCAAAGTGTTATAAGTACAATTTGAACTCAACGCAGGAAATCTACACACATCTATACTCCATTTTTCCAACTAAAAATGGGTTCGTATAGAGAAGAAGTAAGCAAAAAGATAAAACATAATTTGAGCACTTACTCGCAAATATATATATTTTGTGTCTCATCCAGTGTCCGGTATCCGTATTGAGGCTTCATTAAATTTGGATTTGAAAAGTCCCATATTGAGGCTAAAATACTCCCATTCAAAGGAGAATAAGATGAAAGTGTAATTACCACTCCATTACAATCTTTGTTGGTACTGCAAGTATATTTATGTCCTAGAGACAATCTATATTAGGACAAATGTACTTTATACACATTCTTATTATTATTAATAAAGATTAATATTTTGACATTTGCAATTATTGAATTATTAATTGATTGTTTATAATATTCTATAATATGCATCCCTGGAGGTTACGCTGTTGTTGATAATGTGAGATATTAATATTATAACGTAACTCTTAAAATAGCCTCGACTAATGATAATCGAGAATGAGATATCGATACTATGTGATAAGTCGACATGTGGTCTGCATCACATCCTTAGAAGATGTAGTATGTCTCACCTGTTACGAGTAATGGCTACTCGTGATGGACACATGGATACTTTGGAAGTATTGGTATACCCTGTTGATATATTGTTTGTTATACTTGTCTAAAGTATGATCAGCGTGTGGGAGATAGAAGTCCTTAGACTTGAGGTCAATACACACCTTGTCTACAAAGTAATGTACTTTGATCCTGTCCTAAGCTCAAATGCCTTATATGTTGAGATACGACTTGTATTGGGTACATTACGATGTGGATTAAAGGTGGTAGTTGAGCCAAGATTAGGATTCATTCCTCGAATGTATATCCGAGAGAACACTCAGATTCTCAGTGATATTAGGTTGACTAAGTCGTTCGCCAACGCAATAGACATATTTAGAATATGGTCTAATTGTCAACTAATATAGATGAGATACAATGATTAAGCCATTTGGATAGACACTTGACAAATCCTAAGCTTGATCGGGTGTGTCGTGAATGAAAGGACTTTATCTTACCACATAGAGGTTAAGTTTACTGGATTCGTGTAAACGTACTTCACATATTGAGTTCGTCTTGCGGCGCCGTCTAGGAGTTTCGCGTAGATCTTAATTTGATTAATGTCGATATGTGAAGGCCTGTAGGGTCATACTATGTCGATTGTCTTTTCGATCTAAGGATATATTGAGAGAGTATTAAATATTCGATTTAGAATCGAGATATTTAAATGATTAATGATTGTTTTAATTAAGTCAAAATTGGATTTTGGATTTAATTAAGAATATGCGGAAAATAAATCGAGACGGTGTAGGGCCACGTCAAGCGCCGCGACGCCCACACCATAGGGCCGCGACGCTATTGACCTAATCTGTCTCGATTTTTGGACCAGGCCCAAGGTCAAACCCTAATTCGGTTTGACCTAATTTTCACCTATAAATACAGACATTCATTTTATTATTCAATACACTAATTTCATATTATTATTCTAAGTCTTAGAGACTTAGAATCAAAACACTCTCTCGAACCTCTGCCGGATTTCCTAACTTTCCGAAAGAGAAATACATTGAAGCTTGGAGCTTGCAATCGAAAGGGCTTTCGCGTGCGAACCCACAGTTGATAAAGACTCCAGATAATACAACCTGTAAGTGTTCATGTTTCATGTTACAGGTCTTTGATTTTCATATAACCATACCAGAAGTAATTGTTGGGGTAAGTAAGAACAAAATTTTAAACTTTCATTGTGTCTTACTTATGTGTTTTGAACCCAACAAAACCCTACCGGTACTTGCGCCAATACATACCACCACCAAAGAGTTACTCTACATCTCAAAGAGCTTATGCACTATATGGTATAAAGTCTAAAACACTGAACTTAATTAGTTGTAAACCCAGTCAGTATGCTAAAAAGAAAAACATATTTTGAGTTTGTATACAAACTACAATAAGATATTGATTGTTACGTTCATAATGCTTGATTTGCTGATTACATTAGTTATGGCACTAGTGCTTGTCAATTGATTAAGCTAGCCTAGAAAAGAATTCCCTTTTGTTTCATTTAATACTTTTTCATGTGTGATATATTTAATCCGCTAAATGTTTATGATCATCAAGGAGAGCTTTTCATTGCACTTAACTTTTTAAGCTTAATTTCTATATATCTTCTTAAAAAAGTATCCCCAATAATAATATGTTCTTCTTAATTTGCTTACCGAAGATTTACAGACATATAGAATGGTTATATAACTGTTCTTGTTTCATATGATTAAGTCTGAGAGGCATACACAAGCAGCAGAGCAAACTGAATTAATCGAGAAAATCCCCAAAAAATTAAAATACTAAAATATTGATTTAATTTGATTTTCAGATTTAATGAATTAATCAGGAAAGTTGGTTTGGTGGCTGTTTGCTACAAACTTTGAATATGTGAAAAATAAACTGTAATCATAAATAAATTATGAAGAAATATAAATATTTTATTGATAAGTATTGCGGGTACAATTCTGTTTATTTCCTTTATTATTCTCTCTTGATTGACTCCGTGATTCGAGGGCTGAAGCAATATGTTTCTCGAACTAGAATGATGTAGGCCTCCTTGAGATTTATCTCCATTTAAGGATTTTGTGGATCTTCTTGAAGTATTTGATTGTCAAGAAGAGTCTGGCCGCATCGTGATCTCTTTGTGATTATTCCATGAGCTTATAGAACTTTCGAGATATCTTTTCAAGGAGAATATGTGTCCCTTTATATAGGTGTGAGCTAGGATTTATGGTAAAGTAGCCTCCAAGAAACCAACAGGCCTTAGAGTTTGAAGATGAATTCGACTTGTCTTGTAGAGTCCTACAAAATTTCGATGTCTACAAATGCCCCCTACTTCAAGACTATTGTCTGAGTATAGACTTATCGAAACTCAAAGACGAGACTTGAAGTACCCATAAAAATGACGCTTCCATATTTGCGGTTACAAATCTGATTTGTGAGAAAAGAGATGAATAGCAGATTTGGTTCTATTGGGCCTGCCAATTTGTTTGCAATAAATTTTGAATATGTGGAAAATAAACTGCAAGCACAAAAATATGATGAAACAAAATATTTTATTAATAAATATTGCTGATACAATTCTGTTTATTCCATTGATTCTTCTCTCTTGATTAACTCTGTGATTCGAGGGCTGAAGCAGCGTGTTTCTCGAACTAGGATGATGTAGCCCTCCTTGAAATTTATCTCTATGAAAGCATTTTGTAGATCTTTTTGAAGTATTTGATTGTCAAGAAAAGTCCGATCGCATCTTGGTCTCTTTGTGATTTTCCATGAGTTTATGGAACTTTCGAGATGGTTTTTCAAGGAGAATATGTGTCCCTTTATATAAGCGTGTGAATAGGATCAAGTCATAACATAGTTCCAAAAAAGTACTATTTTTGTCTACGGCCTAACTTTTGGCTAGGCCATCTTATTTGAGGTTTTTTAACATAGCAGACACTTTTTTGGTTGCCGTCATACACAGTTTAAACTCACGTGGTCCAGGAGCATCAACATGAAGACTTAGCTCATTTTCATAGAGCTTTTGTAACTTCAAGACTCTACTCAATTTTAAAGAGCTTTGTAACTTGAGAATTTAGCTCGAAGTTGAAGAGCTTTGCTACTTGAAGATTTGACTCGAATTTGACAAGCTTTGCAACTTGAAGATTTGGCTCGTATTTAAAAAGCTTCGCAACTTGAAAATTTGGCTCACATTTTGTGAGCTTTGTGACATACAGTTTAGGTTCGTGTGTCGAAGAGCAATATAACTTGCAGTTTAGACTCGTGCATCGTGGAGTGTTGTAACATACATGGACTCTTTGATTTCATCTTCGGATTCAAACTTTCCCCTATTATGAAGTTCTATATCTTCATCTTCATAAGGCTCACAGGCAAGCAACCATTGATCTCCACTTGTTACCAAGCTTAATTCCATATCATGAGCAGAAGTGGCCAATTCTTCAAAAGTCTTAGGCTTTATGCCTTGCAAGATATATTAGAGACCCCAGTTTATACCTTGAATCCACATCTTTATTCTCAAATCTTCACTAAGTCTATCTTTGCAGTTTAAATTTGCATGCCTATATTGATTGATGAAGTCAATAACTGGTTCTTCTTTTCGCTGGCCAGTATTTGTAAGTTGCATTATGCTTATGGTACGTCTTGTGATGTAGAAGCGGTTGAGAAATTTTTGCTCAATTCGCTCCCAACTATCAATAGAACCAGACTCAAGGTCTGTGTACCAATCAAAAGCATAACCTTTAAGCGAACAAACAAACTGTTTGGCGAGGTAATATCCATATGTTCCAGCGTTGTTTCATATTTTAATGAAGTGTGCCACATATTGCTTCAGATTTCCCTTGCCATCAAACTGCTGAAATTTTGGAGGTTGATAACCGTCAATCATCTTCAAGCTATCAATACTTGCAGTGTACATCTTCGAGTATGTAAGGGATAATTTTGTGGCAACCTCATACTTGTCCTTGATTATCGTATGATGAACTCCTTTGTTTGATCAATTGGAATCATGCCTTCAAAAGAAATTTGGATTACCTTAGCATGTTCCACTTGTTTTGTGGAAGAATCAATCATTTCTTGTGCTTGCAGACGCTTTCCAGCTGCATGACTCAAATCCCCCTTCATCACACTATCAAATTTGTCCGTCAACTTGACAGTTCGATTATCTTGATCTTGCACATATTTTGTCAAGTCGCCAATTGTCTTCGTCAAGCTTGCAAGTTGTTCTGCAATAGTCGAAGCATTGATCATCATCGTAGATGATCATGGATTTTCCCGAACATGGGATACATACATGCTATGCGGAGTAGATTCGGTGCTTAAGACATCATAATCAGATTGCGTTAAGGATTTTTTTGGACGTAGATAAACTAAGTTGGGAAAGGACCATCTCGATCATTTTGGCGACATCCTCCCCTTTTTCTGTAGTGTTTGCGAGAGATCTCACACTTTTTGAAGATGAACCAAAGACAACAGTTGATTCAGATTGCGGTTGTATGGCTCATTTTACTAGCAATTTTGCTTGGTTCCTTGTGACTGGTTCCATGCTCCCCTCAGTAACATCTAGAATATTTTCCATAGCAACAGAGAATTTGAATCTAGTAGTTTTTGTGGATGCGGATTTCAAGTTGACCTTCTTGAAGGTCATACTAGTATTTTTGAACTTCGATTGTTGGAGAGAAGAGATTAGAGGTAACGATTGTCCTACTGGACGTGCTAAAGTTATAATGACTAATCTTTCGATCCTGAAAAATAATAATCAAGACAAAAAAATAGTAATAAGTAATATTATTTTATTTTAGTGATTTGTGAGGGGGTCAAAATCTTTATAAAATCTCAAATAAAAAGATGTAATCCTCTTATTCTTCTCCTCACGACTGTCAATCAAGGGCCTTGCTTTTTATTTGACGGATTACTTGTTACGATTTCACTACGAATGGGAAGCCAAGTTTTGATCACAGATGTGGAGGTATGGAAAGTTGCGGCTCACCACTTAGAGACGAAGACTTCTTAGTATGCAGAAGACTTGTGGGTCACCTTTGTAGAGGAGAGCTTCTCTATGTATTTCTCTTTCTTGATCTACAGAAGACTTATGGACCTTCTTGATATGCGAAAGACCTATGGATACTTTTGATATGGGGAAGACTTATGGATTCTTTTGATAAGAAGATGCCTTCGGGAATCTATGGATGCCTTCTCTCTAATTATTCCTCCTTTTGGCTTTATGAAGACCCCTATTTATAGTTGCTACGGAGAGCTAAGGTATGTATACGATTGGTCGAACCTTGTCATTTGATCACTTGACAACATTTGATTGGCTCTTATAATAACTTGGTATGCTGCGTCACTTATGCACGTGGCATGATTCTATTAGTCCTTGACTTGACTTGGTATGCTACGTCATTTGATACGTGACATGGACCTTGGGCTAATGGAGCGAGCTCATCATTTGAAGACCAACTCAATGGACCAAACCCAAATGAAATTAGACTTTACTTTAAATTCATGTCTTGGATAAATAACTTCATCTTGATTTGGACTTGATATTTCTTGAATTTAAGAATTTATCTGAATTTTATATGGATTTTAATTTTACAAAATTCATATGTCTACGGTGGCTTTTCAGGAAGAATATCAGCCAAACTGATTACACACCTATATAGAATAAAGGGAAGCCCGGTGCACCAAGCTCCCGATATACGCTGAGTTTGGGGAGGGCTGGGCCACAAGTGTCTATTGTATGCAACCTTACCCTGAATTTCTGCAAGAGGTTGTTCACCAGGGGCGGATTTAGGGGGTCTCGAATACCCGCGACAAAAAATTATAGTGTATATACAGTATATTTTCTGTGTTTATGTGCATATATTAACTTTTGAATACACTAAACAAAGGCAAAAGATTAGCTCAAGTGGGCCAGGATGTTCAAAATTATTTTCAGAATTCAGGTTCGATTCTCATTATTTTTTATGTTTAGTTTTTATTATTTTTTCGAACTCCCCGAGTGAAAATCCTGGATCTGCCACTACTGTTCATGACTCGAACCCGTGACCTTCTATCACATGACAGATGGTTTTCGCAACGTGTTTTCATTAGCTGGAGAACACGTGAGATTTACCAAAAAATAATATCTTCATATCTGGTGTCTAGTGGCCTTTCTTTTTTATAGCTATACCAAACCTGAGTACAAATGTAACGTACATTGAATCAGGTAACGTAATCAATCAAGCCAATGCTAAAACTGCAAATTGTTTTCCTTTTCAACCAATATGCATGGCCTAAACAATGGACCCAATTTGGTTAATAACTTCTTTGGGGTTAACAATAACTCTAAAAATCTTGACAAAAAATGTTTTCCGAGTTTCAAAAAGTGAAAAAGCAAAAGTGATAGAGAATAAATAAATATTCTCTATATATTTTGTAATTATTATTCTAATGTAATTAGGTAAAGTAGAGATCCTTATACAATTATGTTTGTAATTGTAAACACCTATATATATTACATAAATGAGAAGCCTTCAACCAAGGAGAATTACACTATTCTACATGGTATCAGAAGCCAAACCCTCCCTGCCCTAAATTATACTCGGCCGCCACCCCATCTCTTTTCTTATTTTCCGACGGCAACTCCCTCCCAAACCCTAAAAATATTCTGCCGCCACCCTCCTCTCCTTCATTGCTTTCGACGGCCACATGGCTTCTCCCGCTTCCTCCTCCTCCACCCACGACGTCACACATCCTCCTCCCCCCTACTAATACCTTTCATCCGGCCTTTGTCATAACGAATATAAAAAACTTTATCCCTCTAGTTCTTGATCAAGATGATGGACAATACTCATCGTTGGTTGAATTATTTCAAATACATGTTTGTGCTTACAACGTCTTTGATCACATCGATGCCACCACCCCCCGTCCACCAAACGTCGACAATCCGACGTGGAAGTGGCTCGATGCTATTGTCAAACAATGGATATATGTCACCATATCCAAGGATCTACTTCATACTATTATGAAGACATGTGCCTTGGCTCACGAATTATGGACACGGCTAGGGGAAATCTTTCAAGACAACAAACATACACGTGTCGTCTATTTAAAGGAATAATTCACCAACACTCATCTTAAGAACTTTTCCAACATGTCAGACTATTGTAAACAACTAAAATTGGTTGCCGATCAATTGTCTAATGTTGGCACTTCGATTTCTGAAACAAAGCTGGTTTTACAACTTATCAACGGTTTGCCGAAAAGTGAGTATGATACATTTGCGATGATGATCCAACAAGTTGATCCCCTCCCTAACTTCAACAAGGCCCGGTCATAATTGCTGTTGGATGAGACTATATGAGCCAAACAAGACGAGCACACTCCACAGGCATTGGCGGTTGTCGTAACGTCAAGCGCCAACACACCCACCGGTCCTCCGCAACCTATGGACCACCAACCTCAACGTGGTGGCCGAGGAGGAAAAAGGGGATGCAGTCACCGAAAGTGAGGCGACGACAAGGCCCACTTCTCCACGTTCGAGCAGCAGGCCTACGGCCCCATGACCCCTACCGATCTGAGTCGGACTTACAACACTATGAATCACCAGCAACCCGATGATGCATGGTACATGGATACAGGTGCCACATCCCACCTCACTCGCGACTCTGGTAATCTCTCTCACCTATTCAATTTGAACAATCCTCAATTTATTTTGATCGGCAATGGCAATCGCATTCCAATTCAAGGTTATGTCACCACTCAAACACAACTACCTCACCCACCCTTTACCCTAAAATATCCTATATGCTTCTAACATCATTAAAAACTTAATCTCTGTTAGGAAGTTTGCTAGTGACAACTTTGTATCTATTGAGTTTGATCCTTTTGTTTTTCTGTAAAGAACCTACGTACGGGGACAACTCTTACGAAATTCAATAGTGTTGGGGACCTATATCCTTTCTTATCCAATTCCGATGCAAGTTTCAATCCACCAACCTCTCTAGCTTATATCTCTCCATCCACTTGGCACAATAGACTCGGGCACCCGGGAGCACCAATTTTTAATTTTCTCAGAAGTCAGAGTTTCATTCAATGTAATAACGACAAATTTACCCCCACTTGCTACTCTTGTCCTTTAGGAAAGCATGTTACACTTCCTTTTCAATATTCATTAAGTGTAACGTTTTCTCCTTTTGATATTATTCATGAGAATTTATGGACATCTCATATTACTAGCAAACTGGGTCACAAATATTATTTGGTGTTTTTGAATGATTTCTCTCACTTTCTTTGGGTGTATCCTCTAAAATATAAGTCCCAAGTTTACACAATCTTTCTTGAATTTCAAGCATATATTAAAACCCAATTTATCTGTTACACCTCGTAAGATTAAGACGATAATTAAGAACGTCATTAAGAAAGCAAGATTCGGATATTGAATATAAGGAACGCTTACATATGTTAATACGGGAAATTAGTGTATAAACGGATGCTATCCCGGAATAGTATTGTATAAAAAAATTTATGACATTGAGGATACGAGGCTTATGAAATTCTCGGGAATTAAAAGAAGTGGGTTTGAGATTTACTAATTGAAGAACTTGGGGGCCAAAGTGTAAAGGAAAAAAATTAGATTTTTCATATAACCTTACACCAACCTCTTCATCTTCTTCCTACACTTAAACAAAAAAAAAACCAAACTCTCCTCCCATTCTCTCCTCCAAACTAATCCGAAAATCACCCTCCACCCATAACCAAAATTAAGGTTGTTATATTCTCTTCCTAGACTACATTTTTCACCAAAAATTAGAAGCAAAATAACACCAAAAACAGTGGCGAAAACAGTGGAAAAACAGCCACTGTTTGGGCCGAAATCTGCCCAGAATTTTCGAATTTTTTGGATGAAATTTTGGAAGAAAAACGTGTAGGGATGATGGCTTAACATTGTAGAACACTTGCATGTCAATTGGAGTTGAAGAAGTGAACAAAAAGGAGGAGAAAAATTATAAAACAGTGGGAATTTTCGGACAAACAGTGGCAGAAAATTTGCGGACTGTTTTGACGAATTTGAGGTATAAAAATTCTTCCTTCTATGATATAATTGGAATGCATGTTGTTAGAATTAAGGTAATGAATTTGTGTTAAGGAAGAATTGGAATTTAAGCATTGCATGTGACCATTTTGGGCTAGTTGCCAATTTGTGACAGATTTTGGTGTTGGTGGATTCGTTGGTTATTGTTGTTATTATTATCACTAATTGCATGATGAAATTGAAAGGAAACATGGAGATTTAGTTGGAATTAGTTATATGGAAGTATTAAAATCCGAAATTGGATTATAGAAATTAAGATAAGAGTTATGGAATTACGACATGTTGTGGCCAAGAACTTGCATGAAATTGTTGGACATGTTGTGATGTATATGGACTGTTTTAGGGGCTGTTTTGTGGTGTTATAATTCTGAAAATTTAGTCACCATTATGCATATTTAAGTGTGGTAATTTCTAAGGTTAGTCCTAAAGGAATAAGGGTGTGGAAAGGCATGGAAAGGCTTCACATTCTACCCTCGTTGTTGTTGAAACATGGGCTATTTTGTGGGCTGTTTTTAAGGTGGATTAAGAGGCTAAATTTACATGAGAAGTGGGTGTGTAAATTCCCTTTATTGTTGTCTTGGTTGTGCCCTTAATTGGTGCTTGTTTATTGATGTTATTAGCCTCGTTTGGAAGTTGTGGAAGCATGTATAAACAGGGGAAGTGCTGCCCGAATTTTTATAAAATAAGAAGTCGTTATTCGATATAAAGTATGCTAGTGAACATAGAATTGACGAACGTATTACCATTATTATAGGTTGAAGTTCTAAATCGAGACGTACTCTAATATAGAGTTGATTAGTTCGTCTAAGAGGTATGTGAACTATTCCTTTTTTCTTTGGCATGATTTTTATTTAATGAAGGTACGGCGGACGTACTTGATTCTTATACAGTTTAATTCCTAAAGAGGATTGTTATGAGAAGTGCCTATGATTTTTCAGCAAAGAGTTTATTATGACATTAGTATAATGATTTTATTGAGAGTCAAATGATAAATTTTACTTGCATATGGTTACTCATGATATCTACTCGTACTAAGTGTTACTACTTCACCTCACCGAGTCCCGGGCTGGGTTACGATTCGTGCACAGCCTTGCATTGTTCACCGAGACCCTCACTAGAGGGCCGAGTTACGTAGGATGGATCCATAGATGAGATATGACTTTACCGAGTCCCAACATGGGCCGGGTTATGACATGATTCCACCGAGTCCCGCACTAGTGGGCCGGGTTACGTTAGAGATATATATATATATATGTATATGGACAGACACTCATGTTTTCTTGACTTGACTCTCATTTTTATAAGGCAACTGACTTTTATTGTTTATGGCATGGTTGGATTTGGATCCTGACTTTTATATTGATCTCCTGTTTCTGTTAGCTACTTATGATCTCATATGCAGTATTTCATGTTTACATACTCAGTACATTATTTCGTACTGACCCCCCTTTCCTCGGGGGGCTGCGTTCATGCCCGCAGATACATGTGCTCAGTTTGGTGATCCTCCGGTTTAGGCTCCTACTCAGCAGGTTGGGAAGCTCCTTTGATCCAGAGCTTTGTCATTTTGGTACCGAACCTCTTTTAGACTTATGTTTGTATTTAGGGGCACGACGGGCCCTGTCCCGTCATATGTCGTTGTTCTTCTTATAGAGGTCTGTAGACAGTGGTGGGTTGTACTTATGTAAGGGTTATAACTCTGTTTTGGTCAGCCATATCATTGTACTCTATGTTAGAGGTGTTCCCGTGTATATGTTATCTTATCTGTTGGCAGCCTTGTCGGCTTGCCTGTATATTGTGTTGGCTAGTTGTGATTCCTCAGGAGGCAGGTACATTCGGGGGTAAAGGCAGCCTTGTCGGCTCGCCTACCCTGGCATATGTTGTTAATGCAGCATTATGCTACCGAATTTCAGACTCATTAAGTGTTAGTTGGATTATGTGTGACAGGTTAGTGTAATGACGTCATTAGGGCGGTTAGTCGCGGCCCGTCGGGTCGGGTGGTGACATTATCAAAACTTTTCAATGTGATAACGGCTGTGAGTTTGACAACCTTCCATTTCATAAATTTTGTGCGGACCACAACATGGTGTTTCAACTTTCTTGCCCTTATACCTCTCCTCAAAATGGTAAAGTCGAAAGAATCCTATGCACCATCAACAATAAGACTTGCACTATGTTCTTCCATGCTTCCATCCCCTCTTCTTTTTAGGTGTACGCCTTACACATGGCGGCATAACTCCTTAATATATTACCAATACGAACACTTCAAAATAAAACTCCAACCAAAATTCTCTTCCGTTGAATCCGCTCTTATGATTACTTTCGGATTTTTAGTTGTTTATGCTACCCGAATCTCGCCTACACGGCCCCTCACAAATTAGCACCAAGAACTACCCTTCTATTTTCTTAGGTTTACCATAAAATCATAGTGGGTACTTATGCTATGATTTGTCCACAAATAAAATCCTAGTCTTTCGCCATGTCACATTTGAGGAGAACATTTTCCCATTTGCAAACAAAAAAAATTTCAAGTCCCTGATTACGACTTCCTTGATGATCCAGACACGTCCTCTCTCATTATAAATGATATACATCATGCCACCCATTATGTCTCGTCACTGCCCCAGCCCACTGCTCCACCGTCGACTACTCCCAACCTCCGACAACTACCCTCCATCCCGTCACTGCCCCAGCCCACTGCCTCACTGCCGACTACCGCCCAACACCCATCGACTTCCCCCCATCCCATCGACCACCCACCGTAATCAGTCACTGCCCCACCCTCAATCATTCACAGAAAATATCGTGTCCCAAGCCACCCCACTGCCCGTGACCCAAACAGTCCCGTTTTTGACCCACCGTATGGAAACCCATGCCCAGCAGGGGTTTTCCAACCAAAATTATCTTAACCTCTCCACTCATAATATCTTACCTATACCTAAAAACCCAAAATTAGCCAAGCTTGACCGAGTTGGAATGCGGTCATGCATGAGGAATTTAATGCGCTCACTACACATCGCACTTGGGATCTTGTCTCGAGACCAGAGGGGGTGAATATGATTTGTTCCATGTGGCTATATCGTCACAAATTCAGAGATAGTGGTGAGCTTGAACGCCAAAAGGCGAGACTTATGACAAATGGCATGGGGCAACAAGAGAGAGTGTATTGTGGTGAGACCTTCAGTCCAGTGGTTAAACCAGCCACCATTCACACTATTTTAAGCATAGTTATGGGAAAGAACTGCCAATTCATCAACTTGATGTGAATAATGCGTTCTTACATGAGGATTTGAAAGAAACCATATATATGCATCAATCTCCTGGCTTTGTGCATCTAGAAGCTCCTCAATATGTCCGTCGTCTTCAAAAGTCACTGTATGGCTTGAAACAAGCCTCCAGGGCTTGGTATGAGCGGTTTGCCACTTTCTTAATGTAGATCGGGTTCGTGTGTAGCAAAAGTGATAATTTACTTTTTATTTTTCATCGAGGTAATGACACTGCATACCTTTTACTCTATGTGGATAATATTATTCTGACTGTCCCATCTGATATGTTGAAACACGAGATCATTACCCTGCTCAAATATGAATTTGCTATGACAGACTAGGATAAGTTGAATTATTTTTTGGGGATTTCAGTGACCAGATCCGAAAATGCAATGTTCATGTATCAGCGTAAGTATGCCGACGAAATTGTTTATGGGGCTAAAATGGCAAACTGCAAGATCATGCCCACTCCAGTCAACTCGAAGTAGAAACTCAGTGCCGATAATGGGGATCCAGTGCTCGATCCTTCTCTTTATAGGAGTCTTGTTGGTGCACTTCAGTATTTTACCTTCACTAGGCCCGATATTTCCTATACCGTTCAACAGGTGTGTTTGTTCATGTATGCTACCAGAGAGCCTCACTTTACCACGCTTAAATGTATCATTTGGTATGTTAAGGGTACTCTTGACTACAAATTACATATTTATCCAACTGCACCGACCAAGCTGATATCGTATACGGACATATGTCCATTGGGGAGGTTGTCTGGACACACGTCAATAATTCCAGCTACTGTATATTTTTGGGTGATAATCTCATCTCGTGGTCTACCAAACGGCAAGCCAAGCTTTCTTGTTCTAGTGCAGAAGCAGAATATAGAGGTGTTGCGAACGTTGTTGCCGAGATTTGCTGGCTCAGAAATCTTCTTCTAGAGCTTCATTGTCCCTTCTGGAAGGCATCTCTTGTCTACTGTGATAACATATCTGTTTTTTACTTGTCTCATAACCTGGTTTAGCAACAACGAACCAAACATATTGAGATGAATATTCATTTTGTTCGTGAGAAGGTTGCCATGAGCCATGTTCGGGTGTTACATGTTCCTTCTTTCTATCAGTACGCATATATATTTACTAAGGGACTTCCTCGGCAGCTGTTCCTTGACTTTAGATCCAGTCTGAGCGTCCGACCTCCTCCCTCTCCAACTGAGGGGGTGTGATAGAGAATAAATAAATATTCTCCATATATTTTGTAATTATTATTCTAGTGTAATTAGGTAAAGTAGATATCCTTATACAATTAGGTTTGTAATTGTAAACACATATATATATATATATATTGTATAAATGAGAAACCTCTAACTAAGGAGAATTATACTATTCTACAAAAAGAATAAGAAGGGGAACTCTTCATTAAAATGAAACAATTTTGAACGTAACGAACATGCCATGGAGTTTTTTTTTTATGTTAGGTACGTTTTTGTTCTAATGTATTAAAGTTGTATACAGCTGTGTTTGAAAAATAGGACGAAAGTGGTTACTTGAGAAAAGTTGCACTCACCTTATTATAATGTTAAGCTAATTATAATGTTCACAAGGTTCTCGATCAAGTTTATTTACATTAAAATCTTGCAAATAACAATATTATTATAACAAAGTCGTATTATATTGGTCAAGGTTGCAAATGATTTTGACTCGTCTCAAAATTGAATTTTACGTAATGTGCTAAAAAAACCTTTTTCCATTTATAGCTTTTATAATAAAACCTTGGAGTGAGACCTACCAACAACCAGCTAGGCGCTAGCCATGCAACCAAAGACAAAAATTATATACTTGGTTACAGACCTTTTGTAATGTAATTTCTCGAGGACAAAAATTAACAGAAGAATTGTTATTAATATAATTAGATCCTTATCTACAATAAAGTTAATATAATTCACAAGCTTCTCGATCGAGTTCATTTACATTAAAATCTTGCAACTAATTAATTGACTACATGAAACCAAAGTCGTATTATTGGTTAAAGTTGTAAATGATTCTTCACCTGTCTCAAAATTGAATTTTAGTTTCATCTTCGGTCAACGTGCTAAAAACCTTTTTTTTCTTTTATATTTTAGAAAAAGAGGTAAAAATACTTCTGGATTATTCAAAATAGGTCAATTTTACCTTTGAGAAACAACTGGTTCTATAAGCAAAGACAAGGATTATGTACTTGGTTACATTACAAACCTTTTGGAACGTAATGTCTTGAGGACAAAATTAACAGAAAATTATGATTAATATATTAGATCCTTATCTACAATAAAGTTTATCTGATGTTAAGTGTAATTAGATATCCATGTCACAATATTTCCTTTTATCTTTTTTCTAATGTTAAATAAAAACGACATATATAGTCACTAACGTTGCGTTTATAAATGTTCAAAGTTACTACTCCTGTTTGTCTATTATTGTACTATGTTGAAAGCAGAAAATTAGAAAAGCACAAGTTAGACTAATAAACGAAAAATAATTTACAGAGTTTATTGTTTATCCTTAACGAATTTGAGTCTCTCATTGTTGTCCCAAAATATTAGAAATAATTCCTCTTATGATAAAATAGAAAACTATTTTGTAATAGCAACACTTCAAATTACTGAACTTCGTTGAACTCAAAATGATGAAGCAGATCACAATGAACACTTACTTTTGTTTTAAAAAAACAATGCAGAAATGCAGAAACGAGAGGGAAGAGTTTACGGATTTTCGAAGATTAAAAACCACAGACATCTATGTAGTTAAAAAGTTATATCATTAAGAATAGAGTGAAAATTCAAAATTTAGTTATTTTTAAATATATATTAAAAAAATGTCTGCATACAAAAAAATTATCCCCCGGACATAGTTGAATGACAAAAGAGGGGAACATAAAATTCAATTGGAGGCCTGCAGTGTGGATAGGAACCCTGGTGCGAGCAATTTGCTCTCTTCTGGGGTAGGACTTTGTAAGTGATATCAATTGCTCTATTCTCAAAATCATTCAGGCACATCCGCGATTTATCGGTAGTAATGCTGAGGGACCAGAACTACTATCTCCAGGAATAGTCTGGCGTAAGCCGAAAAGTTGTATATAAAAAAAAAGGAAGTTTTAAGAATTACAATACGCCAGTAAATTAATCGTGAGCTATACTTTTTGGATATGGGGTCTCTGTAAAATTATGGGGGAAACTGTAGAAAGAGAATATAATAAAGAAAGAGATAAAGAAGTAGGTTCTCATTATGATTGTGTCCTTTTATATTGGTACGCCCACAATAAACTTTCTTTTTCATTTTTTTTTTTTTTTTTTTTTTTTTTTTTGATAATCCAGGTCTCGGGGTGGCCTTAGTACCCCATATCGCTAGTACCTGCACAAGTACGGTACTAGGCTCCCGGAGGTGATGGGACCGGTCCTTCAAAGACCCCACCACCAGGTAAATCGCGGGATATGCACACATGGTCGGTAACCGCTTGCGTCCAACGGATCAATGCTACAAGGTTGACCCCCCCACAAGCCCCATCCCTAAAGCTTGGCGGAGACCGAACCCACATCGCAACATGCCCGCGCGGCTTTTAGCGCCTGTGCTTTACCACATGTATGTGCCCCGGAGGACGATATCCTTAGGGGGGAATCGAACTTGCGACCCTAAGGCCGCAAACTTGACTCCCTGCCAGCAAGCTGACCCCTTTGGATAACTTTCTTTTTCATTCTTTCCTTTGAATAGAAGGGACACACGGCAGAGAAAACCTACCTTGTTAAGTAAACTTCAAATCAAACTGTAGCTGCTAGGGTTTTGGAGCTAGCAAGACACTCTTTCAATCCATCTAGAAGCAGAGAAAAGACAAATGTACCCAAACAAAAGTTGCAATAACGTACACATATTAATTCTGTTATTTTATTTCTTTCCATTATGTTTTTGTTGATTATCCTATGTATCTTAAGAGTCACGACATCAAATCTAGATAATATCATCAACAGGAACAAGACAAACTGAGATAGCATTATGTACGAGTGACTTAATTCAGAATTATTATCACTTCATGGAGCAATCTTGAATGTTGAGACTATTTTGATATGTTTTTTTCTTATTCTGTGTTCAATATTCATTTTGAGGATTGATTAATTTGAATTTGCAAGGTAAGGTTTCACTTTTTAAATAAAACACTTTCTATCAAATGCAACTGTTAATGTTTGATTTGGTATTGTAACATTTGACCTAACATCTCTTATGAAGTACTGATTTGAATGCATAAAAATATTGGGACAATGTCATAACATTCGGACTAACATTTTTGAAAAATAATTTTGTCTTACTTCACGGAATGAAGTAATATTTTTGTAAATATTACTATGAAGTAAAAATGACTTGGCAAGGTAAAAAGGAGCCGGTGAAAAATGTGGGAAGAACGAGTCAAGGCTGTTGCTTTGTGTGAGGAACAAGTCAAAGATGTTAGAGGATTTTACTCCATGATCTTCTCCAACAAACATACCAGCTGCCCACATTTTCCTCAAACTTCTCAACGGATCGATGAGCTTTTCAAGAAATACTCTCAACTATAAATAGAGAGGCTACTACAGTTAATCGACATCCAGAATCAGATTGCAAAAATATCAAGAGAGCTCTCAGGATTTCATCTCAGAAATCTAGATCACAAGAGTTGCCTGAGTGTGTACATTCTGTCCAACATTACAATTGCTGTTTAGATTCTAGATTAGTTTTGTATGGAGCGATTGTAATGAGAGGTTGTCTATGTCTACTTAGTTAGATTTTTCAGGCAGAAGTCATCTGCGACTTCAACTTTTAATTTCTTTCCATTTTATCTTGTAAATCTGTAAAGAAAGAAATTTGTAATTTTGTATATAATATATATATATAATACATATGGTCATTGACCATCATAAGTTATATAATATATATATTATATAACTTATTAAAATTTTAAATCTTTGTGTTTTAAATTCCGCTACATTTACTCTTTAAAGTTTCGATTTTACTAAGTATTGTTACTAGTGTCGGACGACATAATTGTCGACATTCGGAAACAGAATTGACATTCGATTTATTTTATCTCTTATTTTTAATTTCCATAGCATTTGACACCCTTCAGCAACTTCATTTTCAGAATTTGAACCTTACAATTAAAGATGAAAGGATACTGATCCCCCTCTATAAAAATAACTACTAGATCAGTGCAAAATACCTTAATTAGTGCAATTTTAGCAGAGACAAACAATCAAATTTTAGCATAAGCATATTTTTGCTATATTCGTGAAACATTAATTTCTTTAGATGTACTATTATATACTTTCAGATAATTAAGAAAATGTCCATTTATGTGATATTGTGTATTTGTGCTATTTAAGTACAGATAGCTTCAGTGGCGGATTGATGTAGAATTTTGAATACGGGTTCATCTGAACTACTAACTTTCAATATGGAGTATATATTAGACCGAATCAATAATTTTAATATTATAATAAATTAATGCTGAAAAATCTTAAAATTTGAAATTAATAAATTAAAATTCTGAATCCACCTTTTGATAACTTAATCATCTGTCAATCGTAACCTGAAAATTGGACTAATATAGCTCCTACAAAATATATGCGATAGATAATTTAATTCGGATGAGAGAAATATGCATATTCTGGAATCAATTATTTGGAAATGATAGTAATTATATTATTTGGTGTAATGATGTAAATTAGATATTTTCATATAATTAGGTTTGAAATTGTAAATAACTATATATATTGCATTAATGAGAATACTCCAACAAGGGAGAATGACACAATTCTATGTGGTATTAGAAGCCAAACCCTAAAAAAATTCTCTACTCTAATTTTTTTTTCTAGTTTCGGCGGCTCCTCCCTCCCCCCACTGTTTTGTGTTTGCACAGTCGATAGTCTCCATACATGGCTTCTCCCGAATCTTCCTCCTCTACCACAACGTCACGCGTCCTCCTCCTCCCCCCCCATTCTAACACCATTCTTCCGGCATTTGCCGTGACAAACATCAAGAACTTTATCCCTTTGATTCTTGATCAAGAGGACGGATAGTACTCATCATGGGTTGAACTATTTCAAATACATGATTGTGCGTACAACGTTCTTGATCACATCGATGCCACCATACCCCGTGTTACTGATGTCGACAATTCGACGTGGAAAAGACTTGATGCAATCGTCAAACAATGGATATATGACACTATATCCAAGGATCTACTTCATACTATTATGAAGACATGTGCTTCGGCTCACGAATTATGGACAAGTATAGAGGTAATCTTTCAAAACAACAAACATACATGTGCCGTGTATCTGGAGGAACAATTTAATAACACGCGTCTTGAGAATTTTGCTAATATGTCTGATTATTGTAAAAAATTGAAATTAGTTGCGGATCAATTATCTAATGTTGGCATTCCGATTCAGAAACAAAGATGGTTTCGCAACTAATTCATGGTTTGCCAAAGGGTGAGTACGATACACATGCGACGATGATCTAACAAGTTGATCCCCTCCCTAACTTCAACAATGCCTGGTCACAATTGCCATTTGAGGAGACTAGACGTGTCAAACAAGACGAGCATAATTAATATGTGTTGGTGGTTGATGCACTAACAACCACCACTACACCCGCCGGACCACCGTAACACACGAACTACCAACATCAGCGTGGTGGCCGAGGTTGTGGCACGGGCCGATGTCGCAGCAACCAGCGTGGAGACGAAGGAAGAGGACGTGGAGGAAAGTCCAACTCCGATGGACAAACTCAGCAAACCCAATGCAACCCCCAAGCCCAATACCCCTATCAGTGGGTCAGCCCAACATCATGGCCGACTCTTGGACACTAGGCCTCCCTCTCATGCCCTTACCCAATAGCTCCAGCCTAGAACACTAGTCAGCATCATCAGCCGAGCATACTTGGCCCTCCTCCAGGCTCACGCTACACGACCCATCAATATCAGGCCTACTTTTCCCTGGCCCAACATCAACAACAGCAACCATATGGCCGTATGACCCCTACTGAACTGAGCCAGGCCTCATCACTATGAATTTACAGCAGCCCGGCGATATCTGGTACAATAATACGGGGCCACATCCCACCTCACTTGTCATTCCGGTAATCTCCCTCACCTATTTAATTTGAACAACCCTCAATTTATTTTGGTCGAAAATGGCAATCGCATTCCAATTCAAGGCTATGGCATCACTAAAACTCCACCACCTCACCCTCTCTTTTCTCTAAAAAATATCCTATATACTCCTAACATCATTAAAAACTTAATTTCTATTAGAAAATTTGCTAGTGAGAATTTTGTATCTATTGAGTTTGACCCTTTTGGTTTTTCTGTAAAGGACCTACGTACGGGGACAACTCATACGAGATGCAATAGTGTGGGGGACCTATATCCTTCCTCATCCAATTCCGCTGCAAGTGTCACTCCACAAACCTCTCTAGCTGCAACCTCTCCATCAACTTGGAATAGTAGATTTCGGCACCCGGGAGTACCAGATTTTAATTTACTTAGAAGTCAAAATTTGATTCAATGTAATAAAGGAAAATTTACCCACGACTACTACTCTTGTCCTTTAGGAAAATATGTTAGACTTCCTTTTAAGTCATCTTTGAGTGTACCTTTTTATTCATTTGATATCATTCATGCGGATTTATGGACATCTCTCGTTACTAGCAAAATGAGTCATATTTATTTTGTATTATTAGATGATTAATCTCATTTTCTTTGGGTTTATCCTCTCAAATATAAGTCCCAAGTTTACTCATTTTTTCTTAAATTTTGAGCATATGTTAAAACTTAGTTTGAAAAGAACATCAAAACGTTTCAACGTGACAATGGTCATGAGTTTGACAATTCCCCCTTCCATAAATTTTTTGCGGAAAATGACATGGTATTTCGATTCTCTTTCCCTCATACCTCAGCTCAAAATGGTAAAGCCGAAAGAATTATTCGCACCATTAACAATATGATCTGTAATGTACTCTTTCATGCTTCTCTCCCCCCTTCCTTTTGGGGCTACACATTACACATGGTAGCATACATCCTTAATATATTACTCACACGTACTCTTCAAAATAAAACTACAACCGAAATTCTCTTTCGTATGATCCCTTCCTATGGTCAACTTCGGATTTTTGGTTGCCTGTGCTGTCCAAATCTTGTCTCCATGGCTCCCCATAAATTAGCACCCAAGACTACTCCTTGCATTTTCTTGGGTTTCCCTTCAAATCATAAGGGGTATTTATGCTATGATTTGTCCACAAATAAAATTCTAGTCTCTCGCTATGTCACATTTGAGGAGCACATTTTTCCATTCGCAAACGTCCGAAAATTCTAAGTCACTGAAAATGACTTCTTTGATAATTCAGACATTTCCACTCTCATTAGAAATGTCATACACAGAGCTGCAATGGACTCCTCTTTTAGTCCAACTATTTGTCCGGCCCAATCCGTGCCTCAGACACCTTCCTCTACCTCCCTCCAGGCCCAACCATAGCTCGGGCCCAACCCTCCGCCTCCTTCCCCTGCACTGCCAGCCTACGGTCGACATCACACTCCGACCACCCCCCTGCCCACATCGACCACCTCCCTGCCCCCGTCTGACCTTTATCATTTGAGCCCAGATCCACAAAATGCCACCCATTTAGCCCCTATTCCTACACACCGCATGGGAACTCATGCCTAGCACATGATTTTCAAACTGAAAGTCCATTTTAACCTATCAACTCAAGCTATCTCACCTCTACCTAAAAACCCAAAATTAGCTAAGCTTGACCCAAATTGGAATGCTGCTATACATGAGAAATTTGATGCGCTCACTACACATCACACTTGGGATCTTGTCCTTAAACCAGACGGGGTCAGTGTGATTCATTGTATGTGTCTATATCATCACAAATTCAGGGATAATAGTGAGCTTGAACGCCATAAGGCGAGACTTGTGGAAATGGCACGGGACAACAAAGGGGAGTTGATTGTGGTGAGATCTTTAATCCAGTGGTTAAAACAGCCAACATTCCTACTGTTCTGAGCACTGTTATGGGGAAGAACTGACTAATTCATCAACTTGATGTGAAAATGGATTCTTACATGATGATTTGAAAGAAACTGTCTATATACATCAACCACCTGGCTTTGTGCATCTCTCTGCTCCTCAACATGTATGTCGTCTTCGAAAGTCACTCTATGTCTTGAAATAAACCCCCTGGGCTTGGTATGAGTGCTTTGTCAATTACATTATACAGATCGGTTTCATATGCAGCAAAAGTGATAATTCAATTTTCCCTTTTCATCAAGGTAATGACACTGCATACCTTTTGCTTTATGTGGATGACACTGTCTTGGCTACCTCATATGATATATTGAAAAACAAGATCATTACATTACTCAAATCTAAATTGTCATGACGGACTTGGGTAAATTGAGTTACTTCTTGGGGATTTTTGTGACAAGATCCAAAAATAACATGTTCCTGTGTCAACGTAAGTATGCAGAGAAGATTGTTTACATGACTAAAATGGCAAATTGCAATATTATGCCTACTCCATTCGACTCAAAGTCGAAGTTCAGCGCCAATGATGGGGATCCGGTGCTTGATCCTTCTCTTTATAGGAGTCTTGCTGGTGCACTTCAGTATCTTACCTTCACCAGGTCCGATATTGCATATGATGTTCAACAGATGTGCTTTTTCATGCATGCTCCCAGGGAGCCTCACTTTAACGCTCTTAAACGTATCATTCGGTACATTAAGGGTACTCTTAACTATGGATTACATATTTATCCATATGCACCGACCATGTTGATATCCTATACGGACGCCGATTGCGGTGGTTGTCCTGACACACGTCGATCTACTTCCGGCTATTGTGTATTTTTTTGTGATAATCTCATTTCGTGATCTGTAAAATGGCATCTACGCTATCCCGTTCGAGTGTAGAAACAGAATATAGAGGCGTTGTGAACGTCGTTGCCGAAACCTGTTGGCTCAAAACTCTCATTGTAGAGCTACACTGTCCCTTATGTAAGACATCTATTATTTACTGTGATAACGTATCTGCTATCTATTGGTGTTACTCTATTGTACTTTATAAAGCAGTACGGGAAGTAATAACTATTACAAATGTTCGAAAGGATGAATAAATGGTCAATCTTCAAAACTGCCGCAAGTGTATTGTGTCTTGAATCTTGATCACTTTGCAAAGCCAATGTTGAGAACTGCCGCAAGCTTGTTGTGTCTTGAATCTTGATATCCTGAAATCAAGAAACAACTAAATCAGGATGGTTACAACGTTGTGTGTTGAGTCGAGGATAGCCCTCTATCCTTAAGACAAGATTGCCCCGTATATATGCTTTTACGTTAGCGGGCAATAGTCTCCCAAGATAAAACAACACTATAATCTCAACACTACAAAGCCAATAGGTTGAGCCTGTCGAAGAAAACAAATATGACTCGACTTGCTGAAGATATGTAATATGAAGGAAGAGTTTCTCAATACTCTTCTCTTTTGTCTTTGTGTATATAGTGTGTCTCTGTAGTGTATATCTTGTGTATATGTGTGGGTTTGCTCACTGATTTTCATCACAATTTGCTCACTGTTTTGAGCTATTTTGTGGTTGGTTTTCCAATGTATTCCTCAATGTTTTCAGCCTTCTGTGCAGTGTATTTCCGTCACTGTTTTCAGTGTGTTTTCTGCCTGTTTGCTGCCAACGAATTGAGCCAAAAGAGGCTCAATATATAGCATGGAGGAGGGGCTGATCAACTGCCCAAACATGGCTGTTAATGGCCATAAGGAGGGCTGTAAATGGCATGTTTAATGCCATTAGTGAGGCTGATTAAAGGTCTTGAAGGAGGCTGCTCAATTGCCCAAGTAATGGGCTGTTAATGGAGAGTTAATCAGCCAAGTAATGGCTGGTTAATGCTCCAAAACGCAGTCCAATGGTAGGCATTCTGCCTTCCGTCACCTTCCCAGAAACTCTGGGGACCAAACTGTAAATATTAAAACTTCAGGGACCAAACTATACATATGAAAGAATTCTAGTCCAAACTGTACATATGAAACTTCAGGGATCAAACTGTACATCCGGCGAGTTCTCTGGTCCAAAAAGATAATATCGACAGCCCCACGAGCCCCACGGCCCACGACCCACGACCCACGACCCGTGAACCCGAGAACCCGGAACCTGGAACTCGGAACCGGACTGGACGGGACGGGCGGGCGGCGGCGGCGCGCGTGTGGGCTTAGCCTTGAACCCAAACACATCTAGGTCTTCCCTCCTTTAAACACATGGGATACCCCTTGGGGTCCCAAACCCTTTACCAATTAGAGACTTATATAGAGAGCAATTCTTCCTATTCCCACCGATGTGGTAGATTTGTCCCGCACCACATTTTCATGTCTCAAACACCTTACTTCGTGGACCAATATCTCTTTCATTTCTCAACAAAATTAGACGATTCTTGACCCTACGGTCATCTACTCACTTCATAGATCATGCATGTGTAAAGAGACAAGGTCTCCAACATACGGAACACTAGTGTTTAATTCATCAAAGATGGGTGGACGCATCTCCCCGCCAAAGGCTAATTTCCAACAATCCCCTCTATGAAAGAGAGATTGTGGCGCACACACAAGGTGCCTACATTTCAGCAATCTTTCAGCGTAAAGATATTGCATCAGGAGAGGTAGCTCACGCTTTAAACCTTCCCTAGTTGAATACCATCGGACTTACTTACTGCGCGGTGAACGTGATGTCTTGAACCGTCAGTGTTTAGTGTAAGCCAAGACAACGATATCAACACAATAACTCTTCTTATTTATTTTCCTTCTTACGTTTCTGTCCGTTGTGCCCATGGACACACTTGGATTCTTAAGTGCGTTCATTTGAGGCGGCCATCCTCGCACTTAAATAGGTGATCTCCTACAAGGTATCCTGCTATACCCCACTTCACAAGTGTTAGGAATCATTAAAAGTTCCACAACCTTAACCTCAACCGTTTGAGGATCTTTTAAAAGGTTTGGAAGCTTAACCTTTACCACCATGCAGGCAGCACTTTAATGTCTATCGCGGGAACAGCTTTGGATTCATGTTTCCGTACAGAAATCATCATCCGAAGTGCTTCTTGCTTCTATCGAAGCGCTCAACTGAACCTTTTGCCGCTTAGTTTTCCCATTGAACTAAATTCTTGGGATCTCCAATCAGTATGGTTGGGTTTCCACCGCAAAGGTTCGTAATGTTTGGGTTTTAAGCCCATTCCCCTAGACAGGCAGAACACTTGATCTCCGGGTAGTCCCTTAGTTAGTAAACAAGGAAGTGACACCCGTGATGATCAACTGCCATACGGTCTTATATCTCCTGACAGATATGTCCAGACGCCGTCATCCATGTCCTTCCTGAAGCCGACCGGCTAGCCACAATGTAGAACTGCTGAAGGCACGGGTTTCTCCCAATAAGGGCCTTCCTCTAAGGAGCCGTGAAGTTACTCAACTTCTTTCATGCTTTGAATAAAGCGATAAACTCTGATTCCATCATGAATCGGCCGATGCAAGTTTTCTTAGAGGATTTTCCAAGACCCACCATACACATTTACTTGTGGCTTTGGTGTTCTTCGATCGATGTCCGCTTTGCATCACCGTGTTCTCCCAGTAATCGCTGGACATCCGAATACTATAATCCGTAGATAAGTGAATAATTCAGATATCGTTTTATCTGACTTAACACCTTCTATTGATCATGTATTAAGATCATCAGTGAACCTTAGTTCAACTGATCTGTTTGTAGAACGATACCAGGTCGGTTGTAGTGTGTACAATACATTGAACTACACATGACCTGTGCATATCGCTCCTTGTCTATGGGTGCACCATGATTCCAATCATTTCTATGATTCATATCCATTGGTGGCTTCAACGAGACTGTCAACTCTCGACCAGTACGTTAGATGTCTTTAGAAATCCAATTCCTAAGATGTCATCTGTGATACCCATATCTTTCATATCGAGACTTTGTTTCAATATGACTTTTACTTTCAGACTGTTGGTTTTCCAACTGTTGGATTTCTAACTTCAGAGTCAATGTTTCTGTGGTCAGATTCATTGTTTCTGTTTTATCTGAAACTTTCAGGACCAAAATGTAAACATTTCAGGGACCATAATGAAAGTTCAGGAAGAAACCCAACAGTTCAGCAAACCAACTCTGATCTTCTTCTTCCAACTCTCCGGTTGGGAAGGCTATTTCAACATCCATGCTATGTAAGACTACAATGGCCCTGGATGTGAAGCTACTCACAGGAGAGCACATTTTACAACCCAAAGGTTCTTTTCCCGGAGGAAGATCAACCATTTCACAAGCATGGTTCTATATGATGAAATCTATTTCTCTTTTTGGATTCTTTCCAAAGCAGCGCTTCTGGAGATGACAATTATTTGTCAATTGTTCATAGTTCGTTCTCAACCATACACGCTAGAAGGTATGGAACAAGTCTTTGTCCCCTCTTTGCTCCTTCTCGATTCAACATCTAGAATTCCTGAGTTCTGCAGATCTGGAATATTAAGTTCCGGATAGCCAGCAACTTTCGAGTCTTGTAGATACAGAAAGTCCAGTTCCGGACAGTCAGGCCCTCGCGGGTTCTTGTTAACCTTGAGCAATTACTCATTTTTCCTTTTTTTTCAAGGAAAGTTATCTTCAAAGAATTCAGCATTCTTTGACGCCAAGAGGCGATCAACACTATTGTTATTTGTAGATCCAGTGGATATGCAATCTACAGTCTTAGGTATAATTTGACCTGTTTCAGTATTCCAACTTTTACCAAGCCACCCCACATGATTTGGGCGTACGACTTTGCGCTTTGGCTAACACCGTTGGACTGAGGTGAGAAATGAACAGTCGTTTAATGAACGATGCTTCACATCCTCCCCCTCTATCACTACGAATTTCTCAATTCGTAGGCTTAGTTGATTTTCAACTTCTGCTTTATAGCGCTTATCCGCTTCAACAACTTCATATTTGCTTTTCAACAAACAAAGGATTCCATACGTTGTACCATCATCAATGAAGATCACAACGTACTTGTCTCCCCCCTCTATTTTGTATAAACTTCAAATCACCCAAGTAGGTGTGACTAAGTTCTAGAGGAGCTGTGCTTCCTTCGCTATTCCCTTGACGGAATTTGGAAAGGTGATTTTGCCTCTTCGTCTACCTCACATTCATTTTGAGGGTTTATGTCGACAGAAGGCAACAATCTCAACATCGTTAGCTTTTGAATGACTTGCTATTTAACGTGTCTTAATCTATGATGGCATAGATGCACAGATTACAAATATATCATTCATTTGGCTACGTACGTACTTGTACCATTCTTAGTTATTACAGACCTGTTGGACTAGTCTCAAACCAGCTTGACCAACAGCGTCCCTTAAACCAAGTTAGGGATATGTATCACCTCATCTTAGAGTGATCTCATTCCCTGAAGTCTTATTGAGGACAACCTCTCCAATCCCTTCTACTTTAGAGGTGGCGTTGTTTCACATGAACAACATCTTGCCCGTGGTTAGGGCGTAACCGGATCATATATGATCTAGATACTCTGGCCCACTCCAGTTGCTTTGGCAGACTGAGTGTCCAATTTCTTTTCTGCCTTTCTTTAGGCCTTCAGATCATTTGAGACCTGGAAACTCTGGCCCACCTTACTAGGTGTCTATTATATTTCCTATGAAATGAATTCTGGCCCCACTCCAGTCGCCCGGAGGCTTTATATGACTGAGTGTCCAATATCATCATATCAAAGAATTTTGGCCCACTCCAGTCGCCCGGAGGCTTTGTATGACTGAGTGTCCAATATCATCCTATGAAGGATCTTCTGTCAAATAGTGTGACAGGCTCAACGTCTTTAACTTTTAGACTTCTTCCGTTATGATTGGTGCCCAGATAATTCTTGGCGCTTACTTAAGAGTGGTAACAGTTTTCACACAGTTAGTGGATCTCTCTCCATCGTATGTGCGAACATACTTTACACACTTTTAGTCATTACACTTAAAAGAGCGGATCTTTTTAAGTCGTTTACAAAATCCAATCTTTAAACGGGAAAGAAGAAGAGATTAAACTTCTGATTTTTAAAGCGTAAGGAATATAAATTAATTTTATATTCCTCCTTACTTTAATCCATTTAATCAGAAATCATTTAATCTTTATTCTTGACAAGTAAGAAAAATACTTATCCCAATTTTGGATTCTTTGTCTGGGACAGATATATGCCTTCTGCTGCAAGATAGAACCATATCTTCAATCTTCTCCTCTTGTCCCAGTTGATATCCTCAGGCTCGCGGGAGCGCTTGTTCCCACCACTCTTGGGAGCGGTGACATCATGAACATGTTGAACTTCAACAATATCATCATCACTGTCTTCAAGTAGAAAACCACAGCCATATCCAGATTTGGTCACACAACTTTTGATCGACATCTTTCGAACACTAATAGTAATACAATACAATCTTGTCTTAAGTTGTTGGTGTTACTCTATTGTACTTTATAAAGCAGTACGGGAAGTAATAACTATTACAAATGTTCGAAAGGATGAATAAATGGTCAATCTTCAAAACTGCCGCAAGTGTATTGTGTCTTGAATCTTGATCACTTTGCAAAGCCAATGTTGAGAACTGCCGCAAGCTTGTTGTGTCTTGAATCTTGATATCCTGAAATCAAGAAACAACTAAATCAGGATGGTTACAACGTTGTGTGTTGAGTCGAGGATAGCCCTCTATCCTTAAGACAAGATTGCCCCGTATATATGCTTTTACGTTAGCGGGCAATAGTCTCCCAAGATAAAATAACACTATAATCTCAACACTACAAAGCCAATAGGTTGAGCCTGTCGAAGAAAACAATTATGACTCGACTTGCTGAAGATATGTAATATGAAGGAAGAGCTTCTCAATACTCTTCTCTTTTGTCTCTATGTATATAGTGTGTCTCTGTAGTGTATATCTTGTGTATATGTGTGGGTTTGCTCACTGATTTTCATCACAATTTGCTCACTGTTTTGAGCTATTTTGTGGTTGGTTTTCCAATGTATTCCTCAATGTTTTCAGCCTTCTGTGCAGTGTATTTCCGTCACTGTTTTCAGTGTGTTTTCGCGCCTGTTTGTTTCGCCAACGAATTGAGCCAAAAGAGGCTCAATATATAGCATGGAGGAGGGGTCGATCAATCGCCCAAACATGGCTGTTAATGGCCATAAGGAGGGCTGTAAATGGCATGTTTAATGCCATTAGTGAGGCGATTAAAGGTCTTGAAGGAGAGGTCGCTCAATTGCCCAAGTAATGGGCATCGTTAATGGAGAGTTAATCAGCCAAGTAATGGCTGGTTAATGCTCCAAAACGCAGTCCAATGGTAGGCATTCTGCCTTCCGTCACCTTCCCAGAAACTCTGGGGACCAAAGCGTAAATATTAAAACTTCAAATTTCGGTCCAAACTCGTACATATGAAACTTCGGGGATCAAAATGTACATCTGGCAGAGTTCTCTGGTCCAAAAAGATAATATCAGACAGCCCCACAGCCCACGACCCACGACCCGTGAACCCGTGAACCCGAGAACCCGTGAACCCGAGAACCCGGAACCCAGAACTCAAAACCGGACTGGACGGGACGGGCGGGCGGGCGGGCGGGCTTAGCCTTGAACCCAAACACATCTAGGTCTTCCCTCCTTTAAACACATGGGATACCCCTTGGGGTCCCAAACCCTTTACCAATTAGAGACTTATATGGAGAGCAATTCTTCCTATTCCCACCGATGTGGTAGATTTGTCTCACACCACATTTCCATGTCTCAAACACCTTACTTCGTGGACCAATATCTCTTTCATTTCTCAACGAAATTAGACGATTCTTGGCCCTACGGTCATCTACTCACTTCGTAGATCATGCATGTGTAAAGAGACAAGGTCTCCAACATACGGAACACTAGTGTTTAATTCATCAAAGATGGGTGGACGCATCTCCCTGCCAAAGGCTAGTTTCCAACACTATCTACTTGTCTCATAATCTGGTTTAATATCAACGAACAAAACATATTCAAATGGATATTCATTTTGTTCGTGAGAAAGTTGTTATGGGTCATGTTCGGGTGTTACATGTTCCTTCTTCCTATCCGTATGCAGATATATTACTAAGGGACTTCCTCGACAGTTGTTCCTTGACTTTAGAATCAATCTGAGTGTTCGGCCTCCTCCCACTCCGACTGTAGGGTGTGATAGAGAATATGTTTATTCTCCTTATATAATGTAATTATATTATTTGGTGTAATTATATAAATTAGATATTCTCATATAATTAGGTTTGTAATTATAAATATTTATATATATTAAATTAATAAAAACACTCTAATAAGAGAGAATGACACAATTCTACGTGAAAGTAAGTTAGTACCGACTTTTGTTAGAGTTCATATGGTTTGAACTTTGTAGTATTAAAGAGGAAAATTGTTGAACGGGGAGCCGTAAAAGAAAGGGCAGGGCGTTAATTGGGACGTGACAAAATTAAAATTGTTTTCCATGTGAAGTATGAGGAAAAAATAATCACACGAATTAGGGAGGGAGTGACAATGACCTAAAGCTGGATTGCACAACACAAATCTCCACCTCCACGGCTCCACCACTAATAATTGAGTCAATAAATTATTCGATTTTTATTCGAAATATCAATGGACCCTTTCTTCAACTGCTCACTTTAACATAGTAGCGTTAGACTGGTCCAGTACTATATATACCCCCTCATATACTTTTCCCTTCTTCAGTCCCACAAATTAATCAACTTACACATTCTTCTAGCCTTACCAATTCAATTAGCAACAACAACACAAGTAAAATAGAACAAACAAGTACACAATGGAACAAAATTTGCCAGTGATAGCAAAGAAGTTTTGGAAAATAGTGCGAGTGGCTTTGTGCATGTTGAGAAAAGGTATATCAAAGCAAAAAATAATGCTTGATATTAAATTAATGATGAAACGTAGCAAGATTAGTAGCTACAAATACGCCGTCCAAAATCTCATGTTCCACTTCCACCACTACGCTCATAACCGCCGCGATAACGTCGATAGTAAATTACCATTTTCTCCTCGAGAGGATGAGTATGAGTTTAGCTGCAGTAGTAGCCCAAATTTGAAAAAGCACAATGAAGAAGAGGATGTTATTGTGATGAATGCGGCTGTAATGAAAGCATTAGAGATGATTAAGGCTGAAACGGCGTCAAAAAAGGCAGGTCAGTGCACAAAGTATCCCGCCTTAGCCAGGTCCGAGGAATGGCCTCACCCCAAGAGGTGTGATGGAGACAGCCTACCTTTGTCGCCATATAATTATTTGCGTGGGTTCGGGAGGCAGCTGAGGGTTACTGATTCGCCTATTTCGGTAAGAGATGAGGTGGAAGAATTGGATAACCATGTGGATGAGGCAGCTGATGAGTTCATTTCTAAGTTCTACAGAAATTTGAGGCGCCAGTCTTCGCTTTCTGCTTCTTAAGTTAATGTTACGTGCTTTTTGCTAAATATAGTAATACTTTTGGAAGTTTGGTAGTAAATCTTTTTTTATATCCATCTTTTCGGCTTACGCCAGACTATTCCTGGAGATAAGCAACTGATATAACCTACATGTCCTACCCCAGAAGAAGAGAGCAAATTGCTCCCATCAGGTTCAAATCCACGCTACAGGCCTCCAACTGAATTTTAAGTTTATCTTCTTTATCATCTAGTTATGCCCGGGGACCGTTTGGTAGTCAATATTAGTGTATATGCTCACGGGTTCGATTTGAGGCGGATTCAAAATTTAAATATTTATGAATTTTGTCTACTGTTAGGTTTGATACGGATTCAGAATTAAAATATTGAATTCTTCCTTCTATATTTTTAGCATTGAACTCATTGTACTTTACAAATTATGAGTTCAGATTTAATGCTTGTTCAAATTTTAGCGGTGTATGTGTGTGTATATATATGTATTTATATGTATAGTTAAACTTTAATTTTGTGTTATGAAATTATTGAAATCAATTGAATATATCTACATGTATATGGAACTGGCATAGGCTCTCCATGGGGTGTAATTAATTGTATTTTTCATAGAAGAATTTGTTTAGCTTGTGTAAACAGAACGGAATCCTATTGAACAACGTGATCTCTGACGGGTAAATAACGTGCACATTATTTGAATCATTGTAAAATTGGAAGGCTTATTACTAGCTATAGCATTAAATATCGGAATTTGGATGAATTTGAAATCTTGCACGTACCTACGTCTCTATTCAGTATGTACGAGTGGAGAGCACTTAGGTGGCGTTGGTTTTTTAAAAAAATTGGTGAATATTTTTAAGATTCTTTTTTTTTTTTTCAAAGTTTTGAAAAAATTCCAAACTAAAAGATCGATCCAAGGACACAACTCCATGCAAATTATAGGGGAAAAAATAGAGTTTTGCGGCACGGAAGACTAGAAAATCGATTAAAAAAAAGAGGTAAAAGTTAATCATGCAACCCTCTTACATTTTTTCAATATAAATATATAGACATAATAATTAGCAATGAAGTAAAACTATCAACTAAAATATTCGACAGTACAATACAAGAGAGAACGCCGGTCTAAGTTACATCAAAAGTCAAAATTAATACTCCCTCCGTTTCAGAAAGATCATCTTAGTTTAATTTGATACGAAAATAAAGAAATAAAGGAAATTTTTTGAAATGTGTGGTCCAAAATAAATCTTAGATATTTATGTGGTTGTAAATCATCTGATAAAGTTAAATTATTTTTAAATATAAAAAATTAATAATACTTTTTTACTAAACTAATAAAGAAAGTAGAACAATTTTTTTAGGACTAAAAGAGCCCATCAAAATATTAAACTGGTAAAGTCGCCCTTCAAGTTGGAGGGTGCTCATGAAGAAGCCCAATTCACTACAATTGGATCCAAATCACAGAATCCATCAAAATATGTTTGTTACGTCATAAAGAATTAACAACAAAATGATATATTTTTTTAATTAATTTAAACGTTATTAACAATTGGCTTACAACATACTATAAACTCTTCTATACTTGGCACAATTTGCGAGAATTTCACGCTTAAGCTATGTGAGATTTTCATTATACCTCTGAACAAAGTTTTTTTTGTGTCTATTAGAGTGGTTAATTACAATTCCTTATTAGTGCATCGGATCAAAGAAAATGTGAAAAACAAGCTTCCAAATATTTTTTGGTTTCGAAAACTAATTATCACATGGTTATATAGGGAGTCCTTGATATTAAGGTTTCAAGGTGATTGAAGAAAGGATGAAAGAAAAAAAATAGAGTTGTGGCTGTCACGGTTGGACCGTGAAATGATCCGCATTGGGTTGTATCAGTATTAGGGTGGCCCAATTGAGGATGATTCTGAAGAATAGTCATCAAAGCCCATCAGTATTCATTGTTTTAGACTTTATTATTTAGTCCCTTATTTTTATAATTATTCAATTAAGTCCTCATGTACTTGTTCAATTAGGACTGGACACGTGTCATAGTAGTACAAATTTGTTAGAGAATTAGCTGTAGAATTCTAGAATTGTATTTAGAGGATGTCTGCTATGCCTTTTGGGGGTATTGAATATTGAAATCATAATTTTATTTTGTTATCTTTTAAGTTCATTTTCTTGTTCTTTAATCCAACAGTAGCTTTAATGCTACAATTGGTATCAGAGTATTGGATCTTGGCTCTAATCGTGAAACATTCCGGTGGCAAGGACGGAGAAAAAGGTCCCTCGAACTTGAAACTTCAGATTCAAGGTTTTATTGAAGCCTCTATGAAGATGATGGAGAATCTAGAACAAATGCAAAAATGCAACAAAGAATCGAATCGGAGAATATAGAATCTCATTTGATACTTTCAATGGAGAGGAGATTCCGGGGCAGAAGCAAGGTCGTACATGGCACAGGCCCAAGGAGCCCATATGCAGAGACATGCCAGTCCTTCGTGGGTGGAGGAATGAGACACCCTACGAAGCCATTAACTTCTGCCTCGTCGTTGGGCCAACAAAATGTAAGTAGTGCTCAGTTGTTGATTTCACCTAACACTTTGATTCCACGACTCGGAACAACTCCGGTGATAAGCGAGCCTTTTTTCTTTTCCTCCAATGAACTCATATTTCTCCCACACCTCGGCTATAAAAACTATAATACCCATCTCTTTAAACTCTTCCGGGCCTTTTACGACTTATTTCGTCCCTACCAGATCCACAAATTTAGGCCAAATGAACTCATATGTTCTATCTTTTCCTTCTACCATGAACCCTCCTACGTTTAGGGCTTACGTTCCTGCCACTTTCATAGATGGTCAAGCTCCTTACATAACCCAACTACCCTCATATTTTACCTAGACTTCTTTTCCTTACAGTCAAATGCCCATATATACCGGCCAAACCCCCATACCCATTACCCAATTTCCCCAAAATGTGGACTAGCAATCAGGTCCACTCTACGTTCTTTTTTACCCAGAAAACTCATCTGGAAATCTCTATTTCCTTAAAGCCAAATTACCATTTCCAGAATTTGACGGGGCCAATGTTAGGTCTTGGTTAAGGCGTTGTGAGTATTATTTTGATTTTTACCAAGTTCTAGACCAAGCTAAAATGACATATGTCGCCCTAGGAGCAAAAAATGATCTGGATAGTTAGTTCGACTCCTACGTCATTGACCATGGGGGAAGGTTCAATTGGAATAAGTTTTGATATGACTTATGTGAGCGTTATGATGGAACTGGGCCATCAGACGTAGTCACACTTCAAAAGATCTATTATAGAATAGTGCTAGATGAATATATAGGGCAAAGACAGCTGAAGGAAGGTCGCGTTAGCGCCCCCTATTTCACTAAAGCACTGATTTTAACAGATTGCAACAATGGTCAAATGTGACTAGTTATCAAAAGAAGCTTTAGGAATTGTGTTGCAGGGTCCAAGTCGTAAGGCCACATTTAGACAAACTTTATTTCGTTACATGTTTCGTGGATGGACTGAAGGATGGAATAAGTCCGACGGTCAAAGTCGCAAACGTACAATCCTTAGTGTCAGCTTACAACACGGCAAGATTGTATGAGCAGTCTCTAAATGCTATGGCAAAGAAAAACACCCCTAAACCCAATAGGCCCAACTTCTCAAATTATCCCGCCCATAAAAACCCACCAGTATATCTTGGACCCAAGCCTGGACCAAGTAGCACCAAGCCCGCTTCCCAAAAATCCAACTATTGAGACCTTATGTGAAAGAAACTTATGCTTCTGATGCCATGAAAAAATACCCTGGGTCACTAATGTAATTCAATGGAGGGGAATGAGGAATTTGTAGAGGCGTCGGATGCCGAATTAGCTATTGAACTAGTTGAGAATGAAGAGGAGGAGCAAGGTGAAGTATCTCTCAGTGTGGTATTGTGCCTCAAAGATTCCCCCAACACCATAAGAATTGCAGGCATGGTCAAGAAAGAGGCCATAACCGTGTTGATCGATGGTGGATCAACCCACAACTTTGTGTACCCTCATACGGTTAAGAAATTAAAATTGAATGTGGTTCCATTAGGTCAGATCATGGGGGTCAAGGTCGCGAATGGGCAAAAAATGTTGTGCACCCATAAATTTCCAATGTTCTCCTGGAAAATGAATAGTGAGAGGTTTTGTTTGATTTAAGGTTATTAAGAGAGGGTGGCAATGATGTAATTTTAGGAATGGATTGGATTAACACAATAGCTCCGAGGAATGGATTGGATTAACATAATAGCTCCGGGGAATGGATTGGATTAATAGAATAGCTCCGATCATGTTGCATACTAAACCTCATAGCATATGTTTTAATAGGGATGATAAGTTAATAACCTTATTTGGTCATGATATTAACGGTACCCTTGAGATTACAGAAGCCAAGTCCGTTGGAAAATTATTGGACATAGGCCAATGTGTACTTTCAGGATAATTGATGGCCCTTGAATCTCGACAAGAACAAGCTATCCCCAGCCCAATACAGTCCATGATCCAGGATTTTGCAGATCTTTTTTAGGAGCCCAAAAACTTACCCCCCCTATGCAACATTGTGATATATCATGCTATTAATTTATTACTCGGGTCCAAACCAGTGAATCAGAGACCCTGTCACTATTCGTACGAGCAAAAGAACATGATCGAAAAGATGGTGAAAGATATGGTGGAGTCTCAGATTGTAACAACTAGTACATCTTTATTTGCCTCGCCAGTAATCTTGGCTAAGAAAAAAGATTATTCATGGTGCTTTTGCGTGGATTATCATAAACTTAACGAGATTACAATAAAGAACAAATATCATATTCTACTGGTAGAAGATATGTTGGACGAATTACATAGGGCTCAATTTTATTCAAAATTAGACTTGAGGTCGGGCTATCATCAAATACATATGAGGCAAGGAGATGAGTTTATGACGTCCTTCAAGACACACCATGGTCCATGGGAGTTTAAAGTCATGTCGTTCGGATTAACTAATACTCTGGCCACCTTCCAAGCCTTAATGCATACTATTTTTAGTCCTTACTTACGGAAGTTTATGCTTGTCATTTTTTATGACATCTTACAGCCTAAATATGGAGAAACATGTGAAACATTTTGAAATAGTGTTTGAGGTATTGAGGACTAACAAGTTGTACGCAAAGTAGGGGTGGCCAGTGGGCCGGGCTCAGGACGGGCGGGGCGGGTTTGGCGGGATCGGGTCGGGGTGGGACGGGGGAAAAGGGCGGGATCGGAATAGGCGGGATTTGCAGTAGTCCCGCCCCGATCCCGTCGGGTCGGGATCAGGATCCCGCGCGTGTTTTTTTTTTTTTTTTTTTGCACTTAATTTAAAAAATAACATATATATTAAAAAACTCAATAATTAAACAAGATAGTGTAATAAAAACATCTCAATGTTGTTTTTGTGCCTCTTATATTATTTAATAGACATATGATTTTTTTGTAATACAAATACAATTGTCAAAATTGCAACTTTGTGGTGTTGTTCAAAAGTTGCAAATTACATAGTAAAATTGCAATTAAAAAAATTACATTCTGAAAAAAACATGTTCTAGTTTCTTGATAATTTCATGTGGTTCTTCGGTTGGAATTGGTATTTGTTGGTCAAATTGATCCACGTCGCTTCCGCCACATTCGGATAAGATTTCGTTGTAGTTTTCGTCTTCTTCTTCGTTGATCTCCGGTTGACCGCACCTTCTCCGCTCCGCTCGTATCTAATATCTGAATAATACTACAATCTCCAAGCTGTCTCCGGTTTATGAGTGTCTGTGGTCTACTATGTGATATCTGCCGGCAGAAAAAGTGCTTTCAGACGCATTTGATGACGCTTGAATGTTCAAAACATCTCGGGCCATCATTGAAGGTGTCGAAAAGGTCTTCTCATTCCCCCTCCAGTATTTCAGCAAGTCTTCACGTCCTTCTTCATTGAGAACTACTTGGTACGGTACAGAACCCTGCAAAACAAAAATATCAAACTCACTAATTTGGTTAGTAGCGGTACGACTGCACATTCTATTTCTGAGGCTTTCAATACTAGCCGCAGAAACAACATTTCTTTTGTGAAGTTGTGTTGAAGAAGAAGAAGATGGTATGGAACCCGATATGTTACTAGCACTTTCTTATTGGTAAAACCTATATACTTTTTTGCATTGGTCTTTTATGCTAGACAACACTTTTTCTTTAATTTGTTCAATAGGTGGTGGGTGATTTGAATTTTTGGGACTTGGAGGTGGTAGTACTTCTATACAATCGTAAATAGTTTCAATAAGTAATTTAGTACCGTCTATTTTAATTATCGGATTTAATACAGCACTAATAATATAAATAGTGGGAATAAGAATAAAATATTTTTTATTTTGATAAATATTTTTTTAATAGCTGCCATATAAACTGATTTTTTCATATATTCACTAAGTAATAAAAATATTAGAGCTATATAAAACAACATAGTTGAAATAGTAGGATAATATATATCGGAAAATTCTTTTGTTTCTTGAAAAAAATTCTCCAAAAATATAATAAGTTCGAATTTTTTTACTCAATTGCTATCTAAAACCATATCAGCTGAATTTTGATTATGAGAGTTAAAAATAAAGTTATAGGTTTTCTATAGTCATAAGCAACAAGTAGTTGCTCGTATAAAGAATTCCACCTAGTGGGTACTTCTTCTGGAATTTTTATATAAGGTAGTTGGCAATCGTGACAAATTTTTTTATATTCTTTTCTTCGTTGTATTATATTATTTTTAAAAATAAAATTTATAGAAAATTGTATTTTACTAAGAATGTCTTCAAAAAGTGATAGACCATCCTTTACGATTAATTTATATATATGGCACGCGCATTTTATATGAAAATGATCTGAAAAAGATAGAGTTAAACTATTTTTTAAAATTGTAATAGCGTAATTGTTAGAAGAAGCGTTATCTAATGTAATAGTCATAATTTTATCAGTTATTCCGTAATAATCGCACACTTGATAAATATTTTCTGCAATAAAAGTAACAGTGTGCCTATCATCTATATATCAGTATGTGAACCTTGTCCCGATGGAGCGGGCGTTTGCGCACCTGGTTTTTAAGCCTCGTATTGGGCATACCTAGATGGACGAGCACTTACTACGTGTCTCATTAAACCCCCCGTCCCACCGTGACCTTTTCTAGTTTTAAATTTTAAACATTTTTACAAATTTTACATCTAGCTACTTGATTCTCTACGTCCCTATCAAAAAATATCCATGCATTTGATTTTAATGGTCGTTTTGCTGGACCTCGTCTCATACTAGGGGGAATATGAGACATTTCAGTTGAAGGTGAACTAGTGGGTGTGTTGTCATCTACATTAGTGGGTGTATCATCTAGATCATTGTCTAAATTAAAGTCTTCTTAAGTTTCAGAAAATAGCTCCTCGTCTAAATCTAATGGTATTGTAGGAAAATATTCAGTATCAATAAAATCATCATGTGTAGGAATAGAATTCTGTCTAGAAATAGGGCCCTTGCCCTTGTTGCCCCTACTAGAAGAAGCATGACCTTACCCGTAATCATATGTTTAAATCCTTCAATTATAAATTTATAATTATATTAATAAATAATTAAAGTAAATGAAATTAAGTGCGCTAAATAAAATAAACAGAAAATAATAATTTAATGAAGGAACGAATGTACCAAACGCCGACGTAACGTCGACGTGTAATCGAGAGGTTGAAAATTAAAACTTTGCTCGATGGAAGATCCTCAAGCTAGTTGCCAACTTCACTCCCAATTCACAAATGAATAAATAAAATTGAATATTTAGTAGACAATGTAGAGATAGATTGAGTATTGAGAGATTAGAGAGATTGTAGGAAGATTTGTGAGAAAGATAAAGAGAAAATGAGGTATTTATAGTTGAAAAATTGGGTTAAAGTGTAAATATAATAACTTATGGGTTAAAAATAAATAGTAAGGGGATAGGGGGAGGCCAAAAATGGCCGTTGCACAACGACCAAAATGTAAAATGGTCGTTGGTGCAACTGCTATTTTGCAAAAGGGAGGGGGGGGGGGGTTTCGGGCGGGATCGGGTCGGGACAAGCGGGCCTGGGGCGGGCCGGGACGAGACCATGTCCCGTCCCAGTTCGAGACCCGTTACCGCAATTTTTTTTAAAAAATTGTCGGGTTCGGGGCGGGACCGGGCCGACCCGACCCACTGGCCAGCCATAACGCAAAGCACTTTAAATGCAGTTTTGGCCAAAATCAAGTGGAGTACTTGGGCCATATCATCTTAGGCCAATGAGTAAGCACTGATCTGACAAAGGTTGAGGCTATGGTGATCTGGCCCGTACCCTAAGACACTCAAAGAATTGAGGGGATTTCATGGTCTAACAGGGTATTATCATCGATTCATTAAACGTTTTGCTCTTATTAGAAAAGCTCTCACAAGCAAAGCTCTCACAACATTTCTTAAAGAATGTGTTCTTTAATGGAGCAAAGAGGCAACAGTGGCATTCGATAAGCTCAAGCAAGCCATGACAAGTGCACCTGTTATAGCATTACCAGATTTTAGTATTCCATTTATGATTGAGGTGGATGCGTGGGAGCAGTTTTGATGAAAATCACCAAGCAATATCCTTTTTAAGTCAAGCTCTATGTCCTAAACACTTGGGACTATTGACATACGAAAAGGAGTTGATTGCTCTTCTACTAGCTATTGAGAAATGTCGACATTACTTGCAACCTAGTCACTTCATAATCAAAATAGACAATTCCAGCCTTAAATTCTTGAGGGATCAAAGGATTACAACAACTTTAGAGCACAAAGGAATCTCTAAGCTAATGGGTTAAGCTATGAGATACAATTTCATAAAGAAAGTGAAAATATGGCGGCGGATGCATTATTGAGGAGGTTTGAACAAAAAAAAGAGTGCTTGGGGCCGACTGTGGTCCTACCTAAATGGACTCAAGAGGTAGTAGACAACTATCTTAGGGATCCTGAAGTTCATAAAGTTATTACTCAACTAAGTATTGATTCCCAAGCTATTCCAAACACTACCCTATCAAAGGGGATTGTGAGGATGGACGTAAAAGTATGGGTGGGTAGCAATGGTAACTTAGGGGAAAAGTTGATTAAGCATATGCATTCCACAGCTTGGGAAGGTCATTCTGGCATCATGGGTACTCAACAAAGACTACGAGTTGTGTTCTATTGCCCTAGGTTGCTTAAGGAAGTCAAAGCATGGGTGAAGGCATGTGATGTGTGTCAAAGGAATAAGGGAACCCAGAATTGTTACAACCATTGCCAATTCCCTCTAGAGCATGGGATCATGTGACTATGGATTTTATCGAGGGATTATCAAGGTCCTATGGGAAGGATATTATATTGATGGTAATAGACAAATATACCAAGTATGGACACCTGTTTACCCTAACACGTCCTTATAATGCAGCACAAGTGGCTCAACTGTTCCTAGATAACATCTGTAAGCTACATAGAGTCCTAAGTTCAGTGCTTTCGGATAAGGATCCTATTTTTAGGAGTATGTTATGGAAGGAAATCTTCAAGGGATTGCAAGTGGAACAGAAGTTAAGTTCAGCCTACCATCCCCAAACGGATGGCCAATCAAAAAGACTTAATCAATGCATCGAAGGTTACCTACGGTGTATGACGGGCCACAAACCCAAAGATTAGAGCAAATGCATTCCTATGGCTGAATTTTTGTATCACTAATTACCAATCTAGAATAGGCATGACATCCTTCAAGGCTCTGTATGCATATGAACCCACACAATCGACCTTCGAAATTGGAATCGGTGGATCAAGAATTAAAGAAAAGGCAACTGATCAGCAAGGTCTTGAAGGATAATTTGACAAAAGCTCAGAATCGTATGAAACGATTTGCAGACTCTTAAGAGAACTGAAAGGAAGTTTGAAGTAGGGAAATTGCAGCCGTATTGTCAAATGTCAGTAGCAATTCGAAGAAATATGAAGCTCTCAGCCAAGACTGGAAATGTGGCTTACAAACTGAAGCTGCCCTAAGGCTCAAGGATCTACCCTGTGTTTCATGTGTCATAGTTCAACTTGAAGGTAGGTGACAAAGTGGTTCCCTATTGCAAGGACGACAGTCAGATCTTGGCGGAACTAGTGGCAATGGAAATAAAGGGGTGGTTCAAGTGCTTGTACAGTGGGCAAACTTGGGAGGACTATTCCTTTCTCCGTTCCCAATTCCCCGACCTCAACCCATAGAGACGATGGTTCCAAGGATAAGAGGATGGCTCTGAATAGTAGGCATCAAATCCCATCAGTATCCTCATGTACTTGGTACATGTCATTAGTTGTAGAATTCTATAATTGTATTTACTATTTAGAGGATGTCGGCTCTGCCTTTCGGGGTATTGAATATTGAAATCATAATTTTATTTTTCTATCTTCTAATTTCTTTTTCTTATTCTTCAATCCAACAGTAGATATAACACTACATCGGCCAAACAAAAGCTTAAGCATGTTTCACTTCTGATGTTAGATCAAGAGATTAATTTGTTTTTTGAGTTCTCAACAAATATTTTTCTATATATTTAATAGATTACTCACTATAAGATCTGCGCGAAAGTTATTGAGTTACAGAAACCCGCATCACATGCACTAGATCCGCATCCGCCTATGTAAAATACATGACTTTGAGGAAAAAATAATTTGAAAAAAGGCATATGTTGTGTCTAGCGCGTGAAGAGTAGCTCGATCATACCAAAATTTTGTCGACTGCTATAATTAATGAACAACGAAAATTATAGTTAAAGGGTACAATAGAAACCCCATACAGCGTAAGCGTGTGCAAGATGCAAATTAAGCCACTTTAAAATAAGTCTTTAGGTAAATTAAGCCACAAATGTTCATTACAGGCAAATAATTATTAGAAAATGTCCCCTTACTTTCATGTCCCTAAAATTATTTATTCGGATGTCCCCAAAACTATGATACAAATATGGTATCACCCTATCTCTTATATATCATGATGATCTTACAGATGATTTCTTTCATTTCTTCAAAACATTCATCAGCCCTATATAAAAATCATATGATGGAGTATATAATATACTGACATTATATCATAAAGGATCATATTCATTTATTCAAAAAACACAATTTTCTAAAAAAAATCTCTATGATATCATTATCTTATATACATATACTGAGATGGTATTATGGAGGATTGCTTCAGTCCTTCAATGAGATACTCCTTAGTCCTCCATGATACTATCATGGTATCTATCATATACTGATGAGATGGTATCATAGAGAATTGTTTCAGACCTTTAATAAGACATTCTCTCAGTCATCCACGATCCATCATGGGTAGAAGCAAAATTAGTTTATGAGGGACTATAGCCGGGTAAATATTTTGATTTTTATGGGTATTTTATGTTGTTTTCCCAAGTTTTTATGTATTAAGCCCTTAATAATTTAAACTCTTGACTTTTATTACATTTCATATCATCATAAAGTAATTAACTCAAGTTCTGATCAAGACCATACAATTATATATATCATACAATTATATGATACAATGTAATTTTCAAGTCGTAAAATACATTTCCTAATTATTACTACTAGAGTAATAATTATTACATTTTCAAATTATTGTCTGTGTCAAAAGCATTATTGCTTTAATTACTTTTTAATATTTACATTTTCAATGGGCGCGTTTGAAAGCATTTCGATACATTCCGCTTGAGGAAAAAAGTTACAAATATCTAACACAGCTGGTTTGATCAAACCAGTTTCTCAAAAGGAGAACACGTGAAATGTATCACAAGAACCAATAAGGGTAGATGGTGGAATGGGTAGGATCATCCACTCTTAATAAGAGATTTGGGGTTTGAGCCCCTATTAGGGATCGCTTCTCCTTTAAATGGGTTTTATACGGTGTAAATTTGAATTAATCGGGCCCCAATACGGATACTAAACACCGGATAAAATATCAAAAAAGAAAAAAAGAAATATATCAAAGGAAATATCTTCAAAGTGGCCTTTCTTTTCGAAAGCCATTCAAAACCCGAGTACAAATGCATAGTACGTTGAATCAGGTAACTTAAACAATCAACCCAATGCCAATATTGCAAATCTTTTTCCATCTCAACCAATACGGCCTAAACAATAGCTACCTTATTTGGCAATTAATTGTTCAAAAGCTTCTTGTCGAGTCAAGTTGCTGGAAATATAAACTATAGAATCGAAGTAGTGTACACTAGTCAACGTACAAATTGAGCCGAAAGTAGAATCCTATAATACGTACTTGCACACTCTCCCGAATTCCAAATATAGAGTTGGGGTCAAATTGAAAGGAACCAAAGTCTTAACAAAATGTTTGCTCCATCCCTTTAAGACAACCAATTAAGCCGACCTAGCTGATTAAATTTGTGCAAAATATGGGATAATATATATACTTGTTTCTTATTGATTGTGTAAGGATGTGTATAATGGTTGTATGACCATTCTTTTGTTGTCTTAAGATTTTGAGTTACATTTTGTTGAAGATTTAGTAGTGATTTGGCCATGCGATATGAAATTATGATTTCATATTTTGATTTTAAATCAACGTTGGTTTATATAATTTGCACAAAATTTTAACTTCAACTTCATATCATGATTTCAAATCTCAAACTCTCCAAAAGGCATGATTTGAAATATATATATATAAAAATTAACCCATAAGTTTTTTTTTTATATAAAATAGATCCATAACTTGGTAGATATATTTACCAACCATTTGTATCAAATATAAAAAAAGATCTGCAAGTTGGTAGTATATTTTAACAAAATTTACACTTACCAGCTAAATTTACTTCTACAACTCATGTTCAGTTTTTCTTTTCTTTTCTTTTTATTGAACTAAAGTTTCATCAATAGAGGTTGTATTTTTAGAAAAGATCTTCTAGTAGTGTATTCTTTGTATAAGAATTTGGAAAGTTTTGATGATTTTCTTAATTTTGTTGATTTTTTATGTTTATGAGAAAAATTACAACTTAAAAAATTCAAATTGCATGTCCAAACAAACCTTCAACTTCAAATCATCCTGATTTTAAATTACTGAAGTTCAAGCCGTGGAAACAGCCTCTTGCAGAAATGTGAGATAAGACTGCGTACAATAGACCCTTGTGGTCTGGCCCTTCCCCGAAGCATAGCGGGAGCTTAGTGCACCGAACTGCCCTTTTTATATCATGATTTCAAATTATGTCCAAACCCGACCTTAATGTTTTAATACTAATCTAAAAAAATTATATACTAAGGTGCATACCCTTTCATCTCTTTAGTGGCTATAAGAACTATAAAGAACTTATTTTCAATTGGAGGGAGTATCTTTGCATTTACTATCTCATGATTCAAAATTATTTTTCTTTACATCCGCTTACTTATGATCTACCCCACTACTCAATTCGATTTTTTTTTAATCGAACCGGCCGGAAGGAGTTCTGCCGGACAAGTACCTAGGCACGGTAGACCGGCCGCCGCCCACCAATGGACCGGCCCGGTTGATAGGTAGTTACTTTAACAAAATTTAACTTAGCAAGCATATCAGTAGCCAAATCTAATTCAAGTCACAAGCCAATAAGACAAAAAGGTAAACTCACAATAGAATAAAGCTAGTTTTAAATAGTTAGAAATTTTAAAGGAATAATTACTTGTAATAGCTACCTCTAAAAAGTACTCCCTCCGTCCTAATTTATGTGGTACCTTTCTCTTTTCGAGAGTTAATTTGATTAAACTTTGAAGTTAAATTGAATTAGATTAATTCAATATTTTAACATTAAAATTTATATATTTGAAAACTATATGAAAATACTATAAGTTGTAACTTTTCTCATATCAATTTAATATATATCTTAAAATATTAGTCAAAGTTCATACAATTTGAATCTCAGAAAGCGAAAAATGTCATATAAATTGAAATATAGAGGGAGTAAATATTGATAGTAACTATACTTTAATTTTGTTATATTTAGTAGCTATAGTGATTTTATAAATTACCATCCATAGTCGTACTAAAATACATTAGGTTTATGGCTTGTATTTATCCCTCACTCATCTCTTCTCACTCACCCATCTCTCTCTCTCTCTCTCTCTGTCCCTCTCTCTGTCGCCGCTCCACTGCCGGAGCTCCAGCGATGAACCACGACTACAACACCTTTCTCGTCTCCCTCTCCTTCACACGACTGTCGGATCTCCCCTTCGATGAGCAATCAGAGCTCTGCTTTCTCTCCGTCTCTATCTACCTCCTCCTAGCTTCAGCGTCATTGTCGTCAATGGAGGCGGCGGGCTTCGCCATTTACGATCGTGGAAAAGAAATAGTATTGTCCGTTTAGATCTAGTCGTTGATGATGGCGGAGTGTATTTCTCATTGTATTATCCGTTCAGATCTAGTCGTGTCGGTATCATTGTTGCCGAAAGCTTAGATATAGCTGGCACCAGTATCATTGTTGTCGGAGTGTATTTTATCAGATCTAGCCGTTGGCACCAGTATCATTTGTTGTCGGAGTGTATTTTCTCAGATCTGGACGGCGTCGGAGTGTATTTTCTCAGATCCAAACGGTGGCTTAGATCGATGGCGCCAAAAAATCACATTGAACTCCGGCGAACCAACTGATTGGAGTGTATTTTATTTCTTGTATTTCATATCCGAGTGTATTCTTATTTTTATAGTGTAAATAGAGTGTTTTTTTATATATTTCTCGCATGTATTTCGAATGAGATTTCATTTTATACAAATGAATACAATAACTTTTGAATACAACTCAATATTCATGTATTATTTTGTATTTATGTTGTTTGAATACAATCGAATTTAAATACAATAAGTTGAATACAATATTATTTTTTGCATTTATGTTGTTTGAATACAATCAATTTTAAATACAATAAATTGAATACAGATACAAATGAATACAACAAATTTTGAATACAACTGAATATCCATGTATTTTTTATATTTATGTTGTTTGAATACAATCGAATTTAAATACAATAAGTTGAATACAATTTTTTTTTTGCATTTATGTCATTTGAATACAATCGATTTTTAAATACAATAAATTAAATATAGTGTAAAAGTAGCTACAAATGAATACAGTTGAGTTGAATACACTTGACTTGAATACAACAAAATATGACCGAATTCTGAATACATGTTATTGTAGCTTCGAAATGTAATTAGCAAAAGTGTAGCTATGTCTAAAAAAGAATCTCAAAGTATAATCATTTGTGAAAATTTCACAATTTTAAACAGTCATATGTTTGTGCTTGTTTGTTCGATTTATCCAATTTTTATATTTCAAGTTTTCTCTGAGAGAAATAATTAATTTTCTATTGAATTTACACCCACCCCCGGCCCCGCTTTTGGTTCAAAGTTTTAGCTAGAATTATTAAATCAAAATATATTCCTGCATATAGTTGATGTGAATATCAATTTAAGTAATAAAATGATATATAAGAAATTTGACCCGCTCCATCCAAAACCACCTTACATCCTGAACATGTATGTGCCGAACTTCCCTTTCTCTCAAAAAGACCTGCCAGTGCCCGCAACCCGACCCATTAAAGGAGGCCCTAATTGACTTCAAAAAGAATTTTGTTATTATTTATTATAACTTATTTTTAAAAATAAAAAATTCCACATACCAATTCATGCTGAAAATTAAGTAATTTAACCTTGATACTCCAAATTATGTCACATAATGTGAAATAGAGAGATTACCAATTACTTGGAAAATTATGTTGGGACAATCTTTCATTTCCTCTTTAAAAGTTAGGAGTAGAAATCTTTCTAGCCAGTTGGGAACTTCTCCAAAACTTAATTATTCCGGACTCAAAGGTGAGGCAAATTTACAAAATTGATGAATGACAATGACCTAATTATTAAAAAAAAAAAAAAAAAAAATCTTCTAAAGCTTCACTGGACCACCTCGGTTTAATAATTGAGCAAATAAAATATTGATTAAAATAGAAAATATCCTTGGACCGTTCCTCAACTGGTCAATTTAACTTTAACATCAAAGTTCCTCTACGTACACAAACCCCCCTATATATACCACATATCAGTTTTACATTCATCATTCCCAAAAATCAATTCACACATTTCTCTCTTTCCACACACCAAATATATAAAGAAAAATGGAACAAAATTTTCCAGTAATAGCAAAGAAATTCTGGAACATAGTACGAGTGGCATTTTTGATGTTGAGAAAAAGCATATCAAAGAGGAAATTAATGCTAGATCTCAACTTAATTATGAAGCGCGGCAAAATCGCTAGCAAAGCGGCAATTCAAAATCTCATGTTCCATCACATGACGCACCAATTTTCATCCGCGACTAACCGCCGCGATAACAATTTACCGTTTTCTCCTCCACACAACAACGAGTACGAGTTCAGCTGCAGTAACACCCCGAATTACCACCTCTCTTCCTTCAACTTCAACAAACGTAACAAAAATAACTTTTTCGCGAGGACTCGTGAAGATGATGTTGTTGTTGTGAATGCGGCTGTGATGAAAGCGTTGGAGATGATTCAGAGTGAAACGACGTCGCCTGGTCCTAATTATTTGCCCGGGTTCGGAAGGACACCTATGGTGAGGCAACTTAGGGTTACTGATTCGCCGTTTCCGGTCAATATGGAGGAAGATAGCCGTGTTGATGAGGCGGCTGAAGCTTTCATTTCCAAGTTTTACAAAAATCTGAGGTGGCAAGCCTCGCCGTGTGCTTAATAATAAACTAATTTCTGAACACGTGCGTTTTGAAAATTTTTGAGTAATTTCATGCATGCAAATATAGAAAGCGCGCAATTATAAGTATGAAGATTGGGAGCTGTGAATAGTGTACGTGCTTTGTTTGCATGTACATATATATGATTTCCGTTCTCTCTTCAAGACTTGCTCTTTTTATTTTTTGGTATTATTATGGAAATCTACAGAAAAATAAAATAAGATTAGTAGTTAAATGAAATGTAATCTTTCTCCTCTCTTGTTTTTTCTCTCCTCAGCTGTAATATTTTCTAAGGTAAGTCATACAATTTTGAATCAATAAATTTCCTTTTGCTTTTTATTTCTTTATTCGATTCTTGACTACCTGCTTAATTCATTTTTCTTGGAAATTGGAAAAGGGAAAAAGGTCGTAAAGACGAAATTTCATTCTTAACTAGGTATGGCGTTTCGTAAAGAAAAGAAGATGTTTTTGAAGCTTATAAGTTCAAATATATTATAAAGTTCGTTTGATTATATAATTTTAGAAACTTATGATAGTCAACATGTCACTTGTGTGACTACAAAAGCTTTTCATTGTCGCTAAAAAAAAAGTTTAAATTAAATTATTTAAAAAGGAATTACTCCCTTTGTTTCAACTTAAGTGACTTATTTTTTTTAGTTCTAAAAATAATGTCTTCTTCTATATTTGACAGCTCTTTAATCCAACATATCTTATATGGCTAGCTTTAAAGCCACAAGACTCAAATGTCATTTTAGCATACATTACACATATCATTAATTTAAGATCATAAGATTCAAAAATATCTCTTATTTTTTTTAAATTCCATGTCTAATCAGACTAATCTATTTAAATCAAAACAAAATCAACTATTAATCTTTGAATAGACTAAAAATAAAATAGAGTAGAAGGAAACGAGTAACAAAAGTTAGTAATGGAGGAAAATTAGCAAGGAAAAGTAATTAACCTTCGTGATTTTTCGACAAAATTTCATATTTTTTTACAATCGTATGTCCATACACCATGTTGAATATTCATGGTTATAAACCCTAATTGTAACAAAGGAATTAGTGGTTTTCGTTTAGAATTGCCTCAATTGAGTAAAAAATAATGCACTAATGGAGCAAAATTGACCGATGTAATTCCACTAATTTCAAAAGGTAAACAGACTCCTCTTTGATTTTTATTTAATCATTCTCTCTCTTTACCTTTTAATAAAGTTATTTATAGTGTTTTATAAAGCAACTCCATTGCTTTATTGGGTTGGTGGTCTACTTGGAAACCTCCTTTCGGAGACATACAAAATCATAACAATTTCAATAATTGCACTTGTTCTTTTTTTCAAATTTTGAGAAAATTATATGAGGTGCTTAGTTATTATATACTTCCTCATTCATATTTATGTGATAATATTTCTTTTTATCATCCTAAAACAATATTTTTTAGTAACATAAATTAAATATTTCATTTGATCTTTAATGAGATAATTTTTAGCCACAAAAATATATCTATGACCTATTTTAGATCACAAGTTTAAGATGTCTTTTTTTCATTCATAAACTTTGTGCCCAGTTAAATATCTCCAATCCCTATTTCATTTCTAGGGTTAACTCGTGACTTGTCAGATCTCAAAATACATTGAATAATTAATCTCTAGTTCGTTCTGGCTGTTGAGCCAATAAAGCCCAAGACACTCTTACATGGTGTGATATTGTCTGTTTTGAGCCAAACCTACACGGTTTTCTTCAAAAGGCCTCACACTATTAAGAGAATCATACACCTTATATATAAATTCTTTTTCCTTTCCACCTCCGATGTGGGACTTTGTTCGCACACCCCAACACCGCCATCCTGACCAATGAATCATTAAAATTCCTTTTTAAATAGAATCATTTGCATTCACAAGTTCCATCATTCCCATATGAATTAGGATGGAGAAAGTATACATTTCAGTTGAGTTAAAGGGCCTAATTATGTAATGAAAACCACCTCATGGCAGAAGTAAAGTAACTCGGACAAAGAGAAATATTTCTCATCAACATCAGTTCTTACCCAAAAAAAACCCAAAAGAGAAATAGCTGAAATTAACATTTTTATCAACAAAAAAATTATTAAATATTTTGTGGTGTTTAATTTACAAAGTTAACTTTAAAAAACAGATTAATTGATACAAATTTTGGCTTTTGATAAATAGGTATACCTCTTGTTGAAGCCTTACAAATTAAAACACTTAATTTTAAACATACAATACACACTTAAAGAAATGTTCTTTTATATTTGATGAAAATTCTTTTAATTGAAAATATGCTCTCTCAAGTATGGTTCAAACGACATGGATGTTTTGGGTATTACCGTACTTGTTTTTTATTTTAGATTTACCTTCTACACACTAACCTTATAAAAGAGTTTTTATACTATCAGATCAACCCTTGAATTAATGCTCTAATTAATATTAAGATCTGAATTAACTAAAACACAATATCATAGCATGTGTAGTAATTAAAAGATAAAGTAAATAACTTATTGGAACAAGTTAAAATTGCAATCGTATAATGAAATGTACATTATCAATGTATATAATCAGTTTCTTATTCTTTTTCTTTCACTCATGTTGCTTTTGGTTTATTACGGTTAATGTACTTCGAAAATTATTATGAGCTTCTATCTTAGCGAAACATGTGTGATTAAGACAGATTGTGATTTCTTGTAAACAAGATCTTTAGTTAGCTCTAGATTAAGTTATTGCGGGCAAGATACATATTTTTTTTGTAAAAGTTAAAATAACTTTTTTTTCTCTTATGCATTTAACCCGCCATGATTAATTATTAAAAGCCAAACCTTTGAGTAATTCATTTGGTGAAAGTATGAAAATGATTAAAGTTAGTAGACATGTCAACTTGTGAACTTATGTAGTTTTCTAACGTTAAACATGCTTCACGTGTCATTTCAATTACTGTGGATTTAATTAGTGAAACCGACTAATTAGTGATGATTAGATTTATTTCTTGATTAGATTTATACAATTCACAACTCTATGATTTGTGGGTTGAGTCTTGAGGCAATTATTGAAATTGTGAGTGTTAAATATACATAGGTATACACAATATACATGAGTATATTATGTATACTTATGTATATCCAAGTCTCGGTCACAGCCCACCCGTGGGCTTTCCTTTCCTTTGTACAATTGTGTAATATCATGTGTAGTGTAATTAGTATTGTACACTTACCATAATTGTATAGTTAGTCTCCAAATAGAATAAGATTTTAGGAATAGAATAAGAATATGATTCTCCTATTATGGAAATATGTAAATTGTATATATACTCTTTTAATTAATGAAAATAATCAAGGAATTATTTCTTTCATGGTATCAGAAGTCTAGCTTTTTTATTCCTCTTTCCAAAAATTCCGTCGACCTCTCCAAATTTCCGGCGATCTGTCTCGATTTTTGAGCCCTCTTTCTCGAATTTCATGCCCGACGGTACCTCATCTCTTCCCAAAAATTTTCTTCCAAATCCCTCAATCACATATTGTTCTATCAGTATGTCTACATCAAGGAACACATTTCATCATGCCCTTGCAGTTTCTAACATCAAGAATAACACCCCTCTTGTTCTTGAAATAGAAAACGTCCAATATGCGACGTGGGCCGAACTGTTCAAAATTCATGCACACTCGCATTAAGTCATCCATCACATAATCCCCACGGCTCCTGAGGATACAGAGGTGTCAAGATGCGAGGATGATCCTAAGTTGTGGACGACTCTTGATGCCACTGTCCTTCAATGGATATACTCCACAATTTCTATCGACCTTTTCCGAACAATTATTGAGCCTGACGCTATGGCGCAGGCAACTTGGGATAAACTACGTGATATATTCCAAGATAATCACAATTTTAGAGTTGTTACTCTTGAGCAGGAATTCTCCCACGTCAACATGGAAGACTTCCCTAACGTTTCGGCTTATTGAAAAAGATTGAAGGAATTGGATAACTAACTCCGCAACGTTGGCACGCCGGTTTCGAATGATCGTTCGGTCCTCCAAATGGTTTCAGGGCTCTCCGAGGCCTATAATGGTGTTGGCACGTTTCTTCGACAAAGCAATCCTCTTCCACAATTTTATCAGGCTCGTTCTATGCTTACACTCGAAGAAGCAGGCATGGCTAAAAAGGCGGCTACCGGTGCTAGTCCCATAGTCATGATGACTGAGTCCACTTTTCATCCTACCGGTTTCAACAACTCGAGCCAAAACCGCAACAACGGTAGCGGCAAAAATGGACAAAATAAGAAAAATAATGGCAAGAATCGCGGCGGCAACACTGGCAGCCCAGCGTTTTAGCCTCACTGGCAGTGGGCTGGCCAACAGCAGTCGAGGCCCAACATGCAGTGGCCCACTTTCAGTAATCTATCTAGGCCGAGGCAGCAAACAGGGGTACTTGGGCCTCGGACCCCACAGGCCCATCACGTAGTGGCCCCCACTTCTACCGACATCGAAGCAACAATGCACATGCTTGGATTAAATCCTCCGGACCCAAATTGGTATATGAACACCGGTGCCACTTCCCACATGACATCCGATTCAAGTACTCTCTCGTCTTATTCCAATTTGAGCAACCCTCGTGGCATAATTGTTGGGAATGATAATTCTATTCCAATTCATGGTTATGGTCATAAAACTTTGCCCCCCCCCATCCACCACTTAGCTTGAAAAATACCCTACATGCCCCCAAATTGATTAAAAACTTAGTGTCTTTTCGTAAATTCACCACTGACAATTCCGTGTCTATTGAATTTGATCCGTTTGGTTTCTCTGTGAAGGATTTCAAGACGAGGAGTTCTCTCATGAGGTGTGATAGTAGGGGGATATTTATCCTATCACGCCAAGTTTCGGTCTATCTAGTCAAGCCTTGCCGTCAATATTTGCAGCCCTTGCTCCTTCCTTATGGCATGCTCGTCTTGGTCATCCGGGGTCGTCTATTTTATCTTCATTAGATAAAAATAATTTTATTTCATGTAAGGGTACGCGTAGTACTCTGAATTGTCATTCTTGTTCTTTAAGAAAAATTGTTAGGTTGCCGTTTGTAGACTCTAATTCTCATACTTTAATGCCATTTGATATTATTCATAACGACTTATGGTCATATCATGTTCTTAGTTCTTTGGGTCATCGATATTATGTTCTCTTTTTGGCTGATTATTCTAAATTTTATGGACTTTTCCGATAGCGAAAAAATCTCAAGTTTTTTCCATCTTCTTAAAATTTAGAGCTTTCATTAGAATCCAATTCGAACGAGAAATAAAAAATATTCAATGTGATAATGGCAGAGAATATGACAACGGGGTATTTCAAGAATTTTGTGCAACTAATGGGATCAATTTTCATTTTTCTTGCCCTCATAGGTCTTCACAAAATGGGAAAGCCGAACGCAAAATTCATACCATTAATAACATTGTCCAAACTTTATTGATTCATGCTTCCATACCCCCTTCGTTTTGGCATCATGCTCTACAAATGGCTACATATCTCCTTAACATTCTTCCTTCCAAAGATTTGACATATGCTTCCCCTCTTCATATTTTATATAATAAGACTCCCTCGTATTCACATCTTTGGGTCTTTGGGTGCTTATGTTATCCGTTATTTCCGTCCACCACAATTAATAAACTTCAAGCCCGGTCTACTCCGTGTGTATTTTTGGGTTTTCCGTCTAATCATCGTGGTTACAAATGTTTTGATTTATCATCTAATAAAATCATCATTCATCGCCATGTAATTTTTGATGAATCCCAATTCCCGTTTGCTAAGGTTAGTACTCCCGTGCCTAGTTCGTATAATTTTTTGGATGATGGTATCTCCCCGTATATTATTCACCATTTTTCGGACGTCTCCCGCACCCCAAATCCACCAGCGGGCCCACTGTCCGCTGGCCCCACTGCCCCATCACGAGCTACAATACCCGCAACTAGGTCTGTCCGATTCTTCGGGGCCGCATGATGAATGGGCCGTGACCCAGCCCATTAACGCCACTGGTCTAGTCCCTGTTTTACCTTCCCATTACCGAATTGGGCAAGCAGGCCCACTGTCTGCTGGCCAGTCCGTCCTGAGTCCAGAAAATTTCCAAAATCCGCTCAATTCTTCCCCGAGTCATAGACCAATCACTTGTAGTCAACGGGGTGTTTTTAAACCAAAAATGCATTTTAATTTACATTCTAATATTCTTAAATCACCTTTACCCCGTAATCTTGTGTCTGCATTAAATGACCCGAATTGGAAAATTGCTATGACCGATGAATATAATGCTCTTATTGATAATAAGACGTGGGAGTTGGTGCCCCGTCCATCTGGTATTAATATTATTAGGTCTATGTGGATTTTTGCTCATAAGGACAATTCAGACGGTTCATTTGCAAGGCATAAGGCTCGGCTTGCGGGGGATGGTAAGACTCAACAGGTTGGTGTGGATTGTGGGGAGACGTTTAGTCCAGTGATCAAGCCGGCTACCATTCGCACTGTACTCAGCTTAGCTCTTTCGAAAGCATGGCCCATCCATCAGTTAGATGTAAAGAATGCTTTCTTACACGGTGATATCAAGGAAACAATATATATACATCAGCTTTTGGGGTTTAGGGACCCCGAATATGCTAATCATGTCTATTTGTTGAAGAAGTCCTTATATGGGCTTAAACAATCTCCACGGGCTTGGTATAAGAGGTTTGCCGATTATGTCTCGATTATTGGGTTCACTCACTGCAGGTCGGATAATTCCTTGTTCATTTATCATTGTGGTTCATCCTTGGCTTATATACTATTATATGTGGATGATATTATCTTGATTGCCTCTTCCGATGCCTTAGACCAGTCTATCATGACAATGCTCAGTTATGAGTTTGCTATGAAAGACTTGGGGCCCTTGAGTTATTTTTTTGGGGATTGATGTCACTCGTTATGCAGGTGGATTATTCTTATCACAGAGGAAGTATGCAGCTGAGATCATTGAGAGGGCTGGGATGTCATCCTGTAAGCCCACTTCCACCCCAGTTGATACTAAACTCAAATTAGGTGTTGCGACCGGCGCACCATACGAGGATCCGACCCGCTATCGCAGTCTTGCAAGGGCCCTTCAATATCTTACATTCATGAGACCAGATATTACGTATATCGTACAACAGGTGTGTTTGTTTATGCATGATCCCAGGGTTGAGCACATGAATGCGCTCAAACGCATCTTTCCCTATATTCAGGGTACACTTGACTATGACTTGCATTTATATCCTTCATCGACGTTCACACTTGTCTCGTATACCGATGCTGATTGGGGTGGCTGTTCGAACACCAGACGGTCTACGTCTAGCTATTGTATGTTTCTTGACAATAACTTGGTCTCATGGTCTGTGAAACGTCAGTCGACTTTGTCCCGCTCTAGTGCCGAGGCCGAGTATTGAGGGGTAGCTAATGTGGTCTCAGAATCATGTTGGTTACGTAATTTGTTGTTAGAGCTTCATTGTCCTATTCAGAAAGCGACCTTGGTTTATTGTGATAATATTAGTGCCATCTATCTTTCTGGTAAGCCGGTTCAACACCGGTGCACTAAACATATCGAGATGGACATTCACTTTGTTCGCGAAAAGGTTGCTCGTGGTCAGGTACGCGTCTACCATGTCCCATCTATGTATCAAATTATCGACATCTTTACAAATGGTCTTCCCTCGATCTTTTTTGCAGATTTTAGGGACAGTTTCAGCGTTCGAAGACCGCCCGCTATGACTGCGGGGGTGTGTTAAATATACATAGGTATATATAATATACATGAGTATATTATGTATACTTATGTATATCCAAGTCTCGGTCACAGCCCACCCGCGGGCTTTCATTTCCTTTGTACAATTGTGTAATATCATGTGTAGTGTAATTAGTATTGTACATTTACCATAATTGTATAGCTAGTCTCCAAATAGAATAAGGTTTTATGAATAGAATAGGAATAGGATTCTCCTATTATGGAAATATGTAATTTGTATATATAATCTTTCAATTAATGAAAATAATCAAGGGATTATTTCTTTCAGTGAGAAGTTGGATGTATGAGCTAATTAAATATGCCAATTAATTATGTAATACGAGTTAAAACAGTTGTTATATGCTCTAAAAATACATGCATGGGAGTGACCTGCCAAAGGAAACACATGAGCTTGACCTTGTTCTTATTCTGGCTGCACAAGTATTGTCTAGAAACCTAAATCATTTGCATAAAGTACCACAATTTAGGAGGTTTGGTCTGTCTAAATGGAGCCCTAATGTGAATCATCTTGGATATGCAAGATGATATGATCATTTTTTCTTCAGCAGACATCATGTCCTTGAAATTAATAATTGAGGTATTACAAAAATACGAGGAGACATCTGGACAGAAGGTGAATAAAGAAAAGAGTGATGTATATTTGCATCATAATGTATCAGGAGATATAAAGATTACTGTGAAAGTAGCTACAGAAATAGGAAGAAAGGAATTTCCTTTAACCTATTTGGGATACCTAATTTTATATAGCAGAAGGAAGAAGAATTACTACAATTCAAACTTGGTGAAGATCATGAACATGCTACAGTCTTGAAAAGGTAAAATGTTGTCCTTTGGGGGTAGGGCAGGACTGATCAAGCATGTGCTTCAAGAAATGTCCATACATCTTTTATCAGCCCTAAATCCACCTGATTGTGTGATTACACAGATGCATAGAATGTTTGCATAGTTATTTTGGAGTAATACAATAGGGGAAAAGCAGACATTGGGCTTCTTGGACACATTTATGTGTATCAGAGAAGGAAGGAGGACTTGATTTTAGATCATTACCTGATGTCTCAATGACTTTATACTATAAGATTTGGTAAAATTTTAGAACAACTTCATCCTTATGGAGTGCATTCATGAGTAACAAGTACTGTAAGAAGAGTAATTCAGTAATTGTATAGTGAAAGTATGTTTCTCAAAATTGGAAGAAGATGCTTTAGGCTAGAGATATTATAGAATAACATATATGGTGACAAATCAAAATGGATAATTCACTCTTTTGATATGACAAATGGACAAGGTTGGGTGATCTATAGTTTGTTTCTTAGCATGATTACTATGATGACAACATTTAAAATGTAAATGAAATGGTGGTAAATAGGAGTTGGGATATCAACAGATTGAAAGGAATCTTAGAAAGTGACATTGTACAGCATATAGTGGATACGGTTAAACCACCAAATAATGACACAGAGATGGATTCACCTTGGTGGATTTTAAGTGATGGAGGTGACTTCACATTCAAATCTGCCTGGAATTATCTAAGATTGAGGGGTCAGAAAAATGAACTTTACAAGTATATGTGGATTAACTTTTAAGATATCTTTCTTTATGTGAAGGTGCTGGAAGTTCAAGTTAGCATTGGATGAGGAGTTGAAAAGGATGAATATTAACTTAGCGTCTAGGTGTTGGTGTTGTTAAAATCCAAGGGATGAGGCAATTCAACACTTATTTGTTAAGTCTTTTTCTGCTAACATGACATGGTCTTATTTTTCTTCTTTTGCAAGTATTTACATTGATGGACTACAATTACAACATATTATAGCGACATGGTGGAAATAGCCTGTCAATGATAGGTATACATGTTATAGTTGTATGAGAGATATGGAGAAGAAGAAATGCATATAAACATGAGAGAAGAAATCTATTGGAAGATGCATTTATCAGATATATGCTACTATCCAAAGGATGATGAAGTTCAACAATCCATCAATGCAGCAAATACCTAACAGGTTGGGGTGAATTGATTCAAGTGATTGAAGGATACAGACCAAAAGAGAAGTTTAGAAAAGTGATATGGCATATTCCTCCTGGGGGTTGGATCTTGTGCAACACAGATGGAGCATCAAGAGGCAACCCTAAAAGATGAGCTTATGGTTTTTGTTTGAGAAATGAGGATGATAATCTAGTTCATGCTCATGCAGAGAAAATAGGCTGGGTTACAAATACTTAGGCTGAGACTATTGCAATTATGGAAGAAGTCAAATGTTGCACAATCAGATATGTCGAAAAGATTATTATCCAAACTGATTCACAACTGGTACAGAGAATCATAGCTGAGGAATGAAAACCACCATGGCCATAGTGGGGTGGATAGAAGAAATCAAGAAGCTAATGGAAGAGAAACAAGTTCTATATACTCATATCCTAAGGGAAGAAAACAAATTAGCAGATTTTCTAGCTAATTTGGTCCTAGACAAAGGAGGAACAATCACCTATAATTATTTCAAGGACATGAAAGTGGGTTTGAAAAAGATTCTAAATAATGATAAAGTCCAGATATCATATATAAGAGTTCAGGCATGTTAAGTCATATAGAGCAGGCAATGAAGGAAACAATCAACAACAACATAAGAGAGGATAGTAAGAACAACAATCAATCAGATTCAAGGCCTGAAGGAAGGAATTTGTACCTAAATGTGGAGATGAGCACGAATATCAGTTCAGTTCTTCATAAACTCGGGAGGATTGTTTAGGTACACAGAATCAGTGCATGAAACAAAAGAGAACAACATATGAAGAAGAAATCAACGAAAAGCAGATAAACAAGGTTAGAAAGTTAAACAAGAACACTTACAGAAGAAAAGATCGACAAATTGATGATAATGGAGTTCCGACCATCAAGCAACAATGTGAATCAGCTTCATGTCACATGGATGAAGGGGATAACACCAAAATGCAGCTGAAATTATCATTTTCACAACTTGGATCGAAGATTTCTAGAGTGAGATGCTCTAATGGTAGAGAGAGATACAAGCGTGAAATTAAGGCACAAATGCATACAACGATTTGTTGTCTATATTTCTCATTTTTGTTCTTTTCTTTTTTTGCTTTTTTGCATTTTATTTTAATTTTATGGACCGGGTCAGCTTTTGAGCCTATGTCTTGGACCTTTTTTGTTTCGTATTTGCTTCAATAAAAAGCCTATACAGGTATTATTTATTTTTTAAAAAAAACATTTCTCATCATAATGAGCAATAAAAAGATTTTAACTCATATATATTGCTTGTGTTATATACATTATTAACTAGATAATGGTAAGCGTGTGCAAGCACGGGCCTAACACAAAACATTTTGGCACACATAAGCTATATTTAAAATCATAATTACGACTCTTTAGGATACTTATATTTAATTATAAAATATAATAACACTTTACCAATTATAGTAAAATAAAATAAAAAGTATGGGATTAGGCTCCAATATTCTCCATTATAGCCTCCAATCTTTTCAAACCCCCCCCCCCCCCTCTCCTCTCCGCCCCAAAGGTCTCTTTCTGACCAAACACGTCCAAAATTAAACTTCGTCAAAAGCCCATTGACATCAACCATTAAAAAGTTGCGAAGCTTTGAATTCGACAATTAATTTTTGCGAAATTGTTATTCGTTTTGATTGAGCATTGTTGCAAACGATTGAAAATATCCTTTGGAGTTTATATGTCAATTTTGAGGTAGTTTGGAAAAGATTAGAATTATTTTTTGTTGGAATCTCATATTGAAAACTCAAAGAGGAAAAATAATAAGTTGTATGTATTTTATATGCCAAGTGTACGTTATTTGTTTGTCCAATGTAGATGGACATATAGTGACGTACACACGACATACAAAATTCATACAATGACGTACACACGATATACAAAATTCATACAAACGATATACGACAATATATAATTGTATGTTTTTGTATGTCAATCGTATATTTTTATCGAATTGTATGTGTTTACCAAATTGTATATATCTTATTAAAATTATTATACTTTTAAATTTAAAAGTAGATATTCTGCTAAACCGGATAGGTTCACTCTTAATTTTGTGAAAAAGGCACTATCTATTTATAAGAAAGAAGATGTGTGAGGTGGACAACTTTAACTTCTGAACTAAAAGTAAAACCTCTGCTAAAATTAACATTACCTGGCACAACCCTTCTTTCCTGTCCAACAGTGAAAAACATGTCAAATAACTGAATTCTCAATAAAAGTTTCGAGAACTGACAACCATCAACAGCCAGTACGCAACAAAAGCATGCCACTTCATATAGTACAATGTATCCCAAGAGGGAAAACTATCCGCTGCCAAGACCATCTTTGCAGTAAGATTACACCAAATTTGCCTGTTTTATGCTCAGTCCAAGCCAAATAATCGTCATTTTCATCCTCGAGTGACACCAGCACATCCTGTTTTTATATGACCATTAGAAAGATATATTGTTTTTATATGATCATTAGAAAGATTGTATGCATATGTAAATTATAATTCTACTGATCTAGATATCAAATGTAAAGAAATCAATAAAAATTAATTATCTATACCTTGTGGTCCAGACTTTCACCGCACCCCGCACGTAACGGAAGCTTAATGCACCAGACTGACATTTTTATCCATACCTTAGCATTTAAATAGTGAAAGTATATTTATGTCCTAGAGACAATCTGTATTAGGACAAATGTACTTTATAGCCTCGACTAATGATCATCGAGAATGGGATATCGATGATATGTGATAAGTCGACATGTAGTCTGCATCACATCCTTAGAGGATGTAGTATGTCTCACCTGCTACGAGTAATGGCTACTCGTGATGGACACATGGATACTTTGGAAGTATTGGTATACCTTGCTGATATACTGTTTGTTATACTTGTCTAAAGTATGATCAGCGTGTGAGAGATAGAAATCCTTAGACTTGAGGTCAATACGCGCCTTGTCTACAAAGTAATGTACTTTGATCCTGTCCTAAACTCAAATGCCTTATAAGTTGAAATACGACTTGTATTGGGTACATTACGATGCGAATTAAATGTGGTAGTTGAGCCAAGATTAGGATTCATTCCTCGAATGTATATTCGAGAGAACACTCGGATTCTCACTGATATTAGGTTGACTAAGTTGTTGGCCAACGCAATAGACGTATTTAGAATATGGTCTAGTTGTCAACTAATATAGATGAGATACAATGATTAAGCCATTTTCATAGACACTTAACAAATCATAAGCTTGATCGGTGTGTCGTGAATGAAAGGATTTTATCTTACCACATAAAGGTTAAGTTTACTGGATTCACATAAACGTACTTCACATATTGAGTTCGTCTTCCGGCGCCATCTAGGAGTTCCGCATAGACCTTAATTTGATTAATGCCGATATGAGAAGGCATGTAAGGTCACACTATGTCGATTGTCCTTTTGATCTAAGGATGTATTGAGAGAGTAATTAAATGTTCGATTTAGAATCGAGATATTTAAATGAATAATGATTATTTTAATTAAGTCAAAATTGGATTTTGGATTTAATTAAGAATGCGCGAGAAAATAAACCGAGACAGTGCAGGAGCACGTCGAGCGCTGCGGAGCCCATACCCTAGGGCCGCGGTGCCCTTTGCCTCGATTTTTGGATCAGGCCCAAGGTCAAACCCTAATTCAGTTTGACCTAATTTTTCACCTATAAATAGTGGCATTCTCTTCATTATTCATACACCAATTTTCAGATTATCATTCTAAGTCTTAGAGACTTAGAATTAAAATACTCTCTCAAACCTCTGTCGGATTTCCTAGCTTTTCGAAAGAGAAATACATTGAAGCTTGGAGCTTGCAATCGGAAGGGAAACCGCGTGTCAACCTTATAGTAGATAAAGATTCCAGATACTATAACATGTAAGTATTATACTTTATGTTACAGGTTTGATTGTTGTATAACCATACCAGAAAACTTGTTGGGGGTAAGTAAGAAATAAAAAAATTTAAACTTACGTTGTGCCTTACTTATGTGTTTTAACCCAACAAAAAAAACTACAGTGGTATCAGAGCCCATGCTGGTTCAGTGGTTATATAACAATTGAATGATATAATAATATGGGTTAAATATAAAATTAGATTAAAACAAGGCTTCTTGAAATCCTACATGTCTTACCAAAATGTTAACCTTTTTTATATCACCCTAAATTATCTCCTACTCTAACTCGAGGAAGTCATTCTGCTCTAACTCGAACTAAGCCAAAAGTGTGTTGTCCGGCTCATTGCACGGCTAAGAACGGGTAAGAAGGGATGATGGTCGATATAGGCGTTATTGATAATGGTGGGTGATGATAAAGGACCTGTGAATTGATCCCTAAATTGGATTTGGGGTTGAACGATTTTGAAAAATCAACACATAAATGTTTGTCAAGACATCGGCGTCGCGGCGCTTGACAGGGTTTCAAGGAGGCGCCGCAACGCTAATGCTTCGTTTCAAAACTTGGACTCACTGGACTATAGGCGTCGTGGCTCCATGGTGGAGCACCGCGGCGCTAATGCATTTTGCAGAAGCCGAAAGGCTTCTACCTCAGTGGCGTCACGGCCCTAATGAATAGTGTCGCGGCCCCACCTATCCAGAAACAAAACAAAAAATTCAGAGTTCAGAATGTTTAACCCAAGATTATTATTATACAACATAATTGATAAGTATACTGTTTATGTGCTAAATGTCAAAATGTTTGTCATTTATATTTCTAGAATAGCGTCCGCTATAACTGTCTGGTCAGGCGGCGCACAGTATTTGATTAAACCATCTTATATCATGCATATTGGGTTGACGGTTCCCAACTATATGTGTCATTAGTTTGCATGATGTTAAGATGTCATATTGGATATGGCGTAAAAGAGTTGATCTTGGTTAAAATCCTGAATTAAAATGTTCCCCAAAATTTTAAATACAAGTCTAAATTAATAACGCGTCGTCCATTATAATTGTTAGAGTGCAAAATCCTTTTCGGCGATACGAGTATTTATGCCAAAGCATTTGCTCTAAGTCTACGAGGACCCAGACTCTTTCATAGATGTGTTTTAATGTAACGGTAAACGATAAACTTTTGTGGGTATTTATACCAAAGTGTTTGCTCACAAAGACCAAATTTGCTTAGATACATAAACACAGTCGTGTAATGGGGTTGACTTGCTTAGACAAATCTTGGCGCCAAAGTGTCGGACTAATCTAAGGACGCAAGATTAAATGTAATATTTGATCAACCAAGAGTTGCAAATAAGTTTTGCAATTGGTTTAGAACCTACCAAGTTGTGTTATTGAAGTTATCAGCCAAAGCAAACACGGAGATAACATAGGCTTGGATCTTGGCCCATTATGACCTCAATTAAAATAGGTTTGTATTCTACCATGGGATCGTAGAAGTATGTTAAAATAGTGGGAGCTAATTAAATAAAAGGCTTTGTTGATTAGCTTAAATGAATGTGTATAATAGAAGATAGATTTTGAGTTTGATTCCGATCTATCTAATTCTTCAGATTATAAAAGATGTCGAGCTTATCATTGAAAATGTTGATTGATATGAATAAACTTACTGGACCAAACTACCTTGACTGGCTAAGGAATTTGCGAATAGTGCTGAGATAAGAGAAAATATAATATGTGTTGGACACGGTGTTCCCAACAGTCCCTGCGACAGACTCTGCTAAATATGCCTCTTTTGATAAGGAAGCTTACCAAAAACACCTAGATGATGCCACTTCAGTGCAGTGCATGATGTTGTCTTCCATGTCTATGGAACTTCAGAGACAACATGAGAACATGGGGCCCAATGAGATGCTCGAACACTTGAAGAGTCTCTATGACTCACAATCCCCTACTATGGAATATGAGTTACTAATAGAACTCTTTAAGTGTAAGCTCAATGAAGGGAGCCAGGTGTCGCAGCATGTGTTGAAGATGATAGGGCTGATAGAGAGGCTTAATTCAATTGTAACGAAGCTTGAAAAGAATGTCACTACCACCCTCATCCCAAACTCTCTCCCTCGTTCTTTTGAGAACTTCATAGTGAATTTCAATATGAATGGAACGAAGGCGACTTTGTCGGAGCTGCACAATATGCTCAAGACCTTTGAGTCCTCCATTTACAAAGGCAAAGTTGTGCTCATGGTCAGCTCTTCTAGCCGACCCAAGCCGAAAGGCAAGGAATGGCAGAAGAAGAAGGGCAAAGCAATCGCTGCACCCTCAGCTATGAAGACTAAGGGAGGTGTGAAGAAGAAGGTAAATCCGGCTAAGGATGAATGTCTCAACTGCCACAAGAAAGGGCATTGGAAGAAGGACTGCACGACACCAGAAGGAGGAAAAGCATTAGGTGCTCCTGCCTTTGGTGGAAAAGGTATGTACGTCATTGAAATAAATATCTCTATAAATAACTCTCATTCCTGGGTATTGGATACCGCTTGTGGCTCACACATTTGTACAAATGTGCAGGGGCTAACTGATAGCAGGAAGGTTGGACCAAGGGAGGTAGACCTATGCGTTGGAAACGGAACACAAGTAGATTCTGAGCGCGTAGGGACTTATAGATTAAATTTACCTTCCGACTATTGTTTAGTGTTGAATGATTGTTTTTATATATCCTCGTTAACGAGGAATATCATTTCTATCCCAGTTTTGGACATGGAGGGTTTTTCCTCATATATTTATAATGGCAGTCAAGTACTGTATTTTGATAATATTATATATGGAACTGCTCCTCTTATGGATGGATTATATACACTAAACTATAGTCGAGAGTTATTCAATGTACAAAATAAATGAGCCAAGATAAGTAATAGAAACTCTACCTACCTATGGCACTGCAGACTTGGTCATATCAATGAATCAAGGATAGTAAGGTTGAGGAAGTTAGACTACCTCGAACCATTTGACTTGGATTCTTATGGTAACTGCGAATCTTGCTTGAGAGGAAAGATGATCAATAAACCACTTTCTGGGAAAGGTGTGCGAGCCAATGAGATGTTTGAGTTGGTCCATACTGATGTATGTGGGCCATTCTCAACTCAAGCTAAAGGAGGCTTCCCATACTTCATCACTTTTACTGACGACTTCACAAGGTATGGATATGTGTATCTTCTGAGACACAAATCCGAGTCTTTTGAGAAGTTCAAAGAGTACAAGTTGGAAGTAGATAAGCAACTTGCAACAAGTATCAAGACCCTTCGATCGGATCGAGGAGGTGAATACTTGAGCAAGGATTTTCTAAATTACTTAAAGCTATATGGAGTCCAGTCAGAATGGACACCTCCTGGAACACCACAGATGAATGGTGTTGCCGAAAGGAGAAACAGAACCTTATTGGATATGGTTTGATCCATGATGATCTCCTCAGCTCTACCTACATACCTTTGGGGACATGCTATACAAACCTCTATATATGTTCTGAATAGGGTTCCTTCCAAGTCAGGAGAAAAGACACCCTATGAGATATGGTATGGCAAGAAGCTAGCTCTTAAATATATGAGACCGTGGGGTGCCCTTTATATGTTAAGAAGATGCTCACTGACAAGTTGGAATCTAAAAGTGAGAAATATTACTTCGTGGGGTATCCAAAGGAAACTAAAGGATACTACTTCTATCTTCCTGGAGAACATAAGGTCATTATTTTCAGGAACACAACTTTCCTTGAAGAAGAATATGTCTACAAGGAACATAGCTGCACAGAGATAGAACTTGAAGAAATTCAAGAACCACAAGATAACACAGAAGTTGAACCCTTGTCAAATGACCTAAAAAAGGATTCAGTGGGAGTATCTGGTGAAGATTGGATACTTAGAGTACACCCTTTAGCCAGTGGGAGTGCTGTGAGAGATAGTCTAGAAATGCAAGACTCTCATACAAAACTAATAGAAGATGATACAATGGTTGTACATCATTCCACTTAGGAAATACACGAAAATGACATTCTTGAAAGCTCTCAAGGTGATGGATTTTCCAACACACAAAGACCTTCTCACAATCATAATGCAACAAACACTGAAATGCAGAATAATCAACTCTGTAGGACCACTAGGACTCATCGTCCTCCTAAAAGACTTAATCTCCTTGTTGAAACACACAATGAGATAGATATTCCTGATGACGATGAACCTACAACCTACAACGAAGCTTTGTTAGACATTGATTCGCACAGATGGCAAGAAGCCATGAAATCTGAGATGGACTCGATGTACATAAATCAAGTTTGGAACTTGGTTAATTTTCCAACAGGGGTTAGACCCATAGGATGCAAATGGGTCTTCAAGAAGAAGATTGATGCATATGGCAAGGTACAGACTTATAAAGCAATATTGGTGGCTAAAGGTTATAATCAACAGTCTGGGGTCGATTATGATGAAACATTTTCACATGTTGCTAAGATTAAGTCTATTCGGATTTTGCTTGCAATAGCTGCATACTATGACTATGACATTTGGCAGATGGACGTCAAAACTGCTTTCCTCAATGGTAATCTAGTTGAGGAGGTGTATATGAAATAACCTGAGGGTTTTTCAATTGAGTCCAAACCAAATGATGTATGCATGCTACAAAAGTCCATTTATGGGCTAAAGCAAGCCTCGAGGAGTTGGAACATTTGCTTCGACAAGGCTATCAAGTCATTTGATTTCGTTAGAAGCAAAGAGGATCCATGTGTTTATAGTAAATGCAAGATGTGAGTATTGCCTTCATTATCATATATGTAGATGACATATTAATAATGGGAGACAATAAGACTCTCCTGCAATCAGTCAAGGAGTGGTTGTCTAGTACCTTCATGATGAAGGATTTAGGTGAAGCCTACTACATTCTGGGGATTAGGATCTATAGAGATAGACCTAACATATTGTTGGGGATGTCACAATCAGTCTACATAGACAAAGTGCTTAGACATTTTTCTATGGAAAATTCCAAGAAAGGTGGTCTACCTATGGGACAAGGCATCAAGTTATCTAAGTAGGATAGTCCTTCTAATACTATAGAACTTGAACGCATGAAAAGGATCCCATATGCTTCGGCTATAGGATCGATCATGTATGCCATGACCTGTACTAGGCCAGATGTGGCCTTTGCCCTTAGTATGACTTGCAAATTTCAGCAGAATCCTGGGGAAGAACACTGGAAGGCAGTCAAGAGTATTCTTAAGTATCTTAGACGAACTAAAGATTACTTCTTAGTCTATGGTGGGGAAGAAAAGCTAGTTGTTACTGGGTACACTGATGCTAGCTTCCAGACATATGTGGATGACTACAAATCTCAATTTGGGTACACTTTCATTTTCAATGGTGGAGCAGTAAGCTGGAAAAATTCCAAACAAGATACAAGTGCTAATTCGACAACAGAAGCTGAGTACATTGCTGGATCGAAAGCTGGTAAAGAAGTTGTCGCGATATCTGAGTTCCTGAAGGAACTACGGGTTGTTCCAAGTGCCACTTGTCCAATAACTGTTTATTGTGACAACACTGGTGCGATTGCGCAAGCTAAGGAACTAAGATCAACTAATAGAAACAAGTATGTACCAAGAAAGTACCACATACTCAGGGAGATGGTGGATACTGGAGATATTAGATTAGACTATGTTCCCACAGACGATAATCTAGCTGACCCATTCACTAAACCATTAAGCGTAGTCAAGCATAATGGTCATTTTGAGAATATGGGCAATAGATATGTTGGAAATTGGCTCTAGGCCAAGTGGGAGATTGAAAGTATATTTATGTCCTAGAGACAATCTGTATTAGGACAAATGTACTTTATACATATTCGTATTATTATTAATGGAGATTAATATTTTGTCATTTCCAATTATTGAATTATTAATTGATTATTTGTAATATTCTATAATATACATCCCTGGAGTACGTTGTTATTAATAGTGTGAGCTATTAATAATATAACGTAACTCTTAAAATAGTCTTGACTAATGATCATCGAGAATGGGATATCGATGATATGTGATAAGTCGACATGTGGTTTGCATCACATCCTTAGAGGATGTAGTATGTCTCACCTGCTATGAGTAATGGCTACTCGTGATGGACACATAGATACTTTGGAAGTATTGGTATACCCTGCTGATATACTGTTTGTTATACTTGTTTAAAGTATGATCAATGTGTGGGAGAAAGAAGTCCTTAGACTTGAGGTCAATACGCGCCTTGTCTACAAAGTAATGTACTTTGATCCCGTCCTAAGCTCAAATGCCTTATAGGTTAAGATACGGCTTGTATTTGGGTACATTACGATGTGAATTAAAGGTGGTAGTTGAGCCAAGAATAGGATTCATTCCTCGAATGTATATTCGAGAGAACACTCGGATTCTCAGTGATATTATGTTGACTAAGTCATTGGACAACGCATTAGACGTATTTAGAATATGGTCTAGTTGTCAACTAATATAGATGAGATACAATGATTAAGCCATTTGGATAGACACTTGACAAATACTAAGCTTGATCGGGTGTGTCGTGAATGAAAGGAATTTCTCTTACCACATAAAGGTTAAGTTTACTGGATTCACATAAACGTACTTCACATATTGAGTTCGTCTTCTGGTGCCGTCTAGGAGTTCCGCGTAGACCTTAATTTGATTAATGTCGATATGAGAAGGCGTGTAGGGTCACACTATGTCGATTGTCCTTTCGATCTAAGGATGTATTGAGAGAGTAATTAAATGTTTGATTTAGAATCGAGATATTTAAATGAATAATGATTATTTTAATTAAGTCAAAATTGGATTTTGGATTTAATTAAGAATGCGCGGGAAAATAAATCGAGACAGTGCAGGAGCATGTCGAGCGCCACGGCGCCCATACCCTAGGGCTGCGGCACCTCTGTCTCAAATTTTGGGTCATGCCCAAGGTCAAACTCTAATCCGATTTGACCTAATTTTTCACCTATAAATAGTGGCATTCTCTTCATTATTCATACACCAATTTTCAGATTATCATTCTAAGTCTTAGAGACTTAGAATTAAAATACTCTCTCAAACCTCTGCCGGATTTCCTAGCTTTCCGAAAGAGAAATACATTGAAGCTTGGAGCTTGCAATCGGAAGGGCAACCGCGTGTCAACCTTATAGTAGATAAAGATTCCATATACTATAACCTGTAAGTATTATGCTTTATGTTACAAGTTTGATGGTTGTATAACCATACCAGAAAACTTGTTGGGGTAAGTAAGAAACAAAAAAAAAAAACTTCCGTTGTGTCTTACTTATGTGTTTTGAACCCTAAAAAAAACTTCAAATAGATACTACACATAGATAGAATAAAAGCTTTCTATTAGTAATTAATAATGAATCCTGAATAAAATGATAATAGTAATTGCAGCACGATGAAAATTTAGAACACTGAAAAAAATTGTCCTTATTCATATTCTCTTTCGAAAGGCAAATTTAAATTCTCTCTATGACTGAACTATGAGAATCTGTGCACGAATAATTTACCTTGTCTGAAGGAACATAGTTGAAGCTGTACTATATTTCAAGTCAAGAATAGAGATAATTTCCATTATTAAAGGGAATAAACTACAAGCAGATAGAAATTGTATAAATTAATTATAAAAATTATGAGTTAAATAATGTATAGTTTATCATGTGCACAAGAAGATCCACGCTAGGTCCTTGACCCCTTATCTAACTACATGAAATGCTGAACATCAGAAACTCAAAAGGATACACAAAGACACATTTACATATATTATTAGTTAGTAACATTATATACATTGTTTTCCCAGTTATATCTCACAATATTTGAATAAGTTGATCATCAATTACCGTTTCTGCAAACTAACATGTAGCTCTCTTTAGATCTTTCCAGATCAATTAATCTCCTTGTTTGATAGATGAAACTGAATTTTGAAATACATATTCAGTAAAGTAACGTCAACAACAACATACTCAGTGAAATCCCACACAGTGAGGTGTATTTTTCAATGTCATGCCTATAATTGTCAAAACATCTCTCATATGTCCAAACCCTAATTTTTCTTTCTATCCAAACCCTAATTTTTCTTTTGTTCCTCAATCATGTCTAACACAAAGAATACCTTTGATCCTTCCCTTGCAGTCTCCAACATCAAGAACAACATCCCTATTGCCCTTAAAATGGAGAACGTCCAATACGCAACATGGGCGAAACCTTTTAAAATTCACGCAAGGTCTCATAGAGTCCTCCATCACATCATCAAACCGGAAAACGGCAAGGAGAAGGTGTCTTCCACCGATGATGAAATAGAGTTATGGGTAACTCTTGATGCTATGGTCCTCCAATGGATTTATTCCACCTTATCTACAGACCTCTTACAAATAATTATCGAACCCGATGTCATGGCAATGGAAGCTTGGAATAGGTTGCGTGATAGATTCTAAGATAACAAAAATTCTCATGTTGTAACCCTTGAGCAGGAATTCTCTCGCATAAATATGGAGGATTTTTTTTAATGCCTCAGCCTATTGTCAAAGGCTCAAGGATTTGTCGGATCAACTCAAGAACGCCGGCGCGCCCCTCACAAATGATCGTCTCGTTCTTCAGATGGTTGTAGGCCTTTCCGAGGCGTATTATGGGATTGGAACTCTTCTTCTCCAATGCAATACTCTCACATCGTTCTACCAAGCACGTTCCATGCTCACTTTAAAAGAAGCAGGATTGGCTAAAAAGTCCGCAACCGAAGCTAATTCCGCCATTATGGTGGCCACGTCTCGCGAAATCGAGGACTCTCAATCATTCTCCAAAAATTATGGTCAAATCTGTAACAACGGGGGTGAGAAAAAGGGTCAAAAACATGGAAAAACCCATTGTGGCTGATGTGGCGGTGGCAAGGGTGGTGGCCGCGGCGAAAACTGTGGCGGCAGTGGCGGACGTGGATGCGAAAGTGGCGGCCAGTAGGGGGCCGGACCACAGCTCCCCTGGCAGCAGGCTTGGGCCGTTGGGCAGTATCCATGGGGCCTACATTGGGCCAGTGGGTAGTGGCCCATGCCGCCCTGCCTGTTCCCATCACCAAACTAGTCCAGGCCCAGTGGACAACAGCGGCAGCAACAAAGCCAGACTAGGCCTTGGAATAACTCGGCTTGGTAGCAGCCTGCTTGGGCCTCAACCTCAGTAGGCTTTCCCTGCTGCAGGCCCACTCATGTCTTCGACCCACACAAATATCGAGGCGAAATTGCATATCTTAGGTTAAATCCTTCGGATGCAAATTGGTACATGGACACAGGTGCTATTTCTCATATGACATTCGTACTAGGTAATCTCTCGTCTTATTTCAATTAGAGCAAAAATCGAGGCATAATTATTGTTAATGATAATTCAATTCCAATTCGTGGTTATGGTCACACAAATTTGTCTCCCCCGAACCCACCTTTAGCCTTGAAAATTGTCCTTCATGCTCCTCAATTAAAAAATTTGTGTCTGTTCGGAAATTTATAACTGATAACTCAGTTTCTGTTGAATTTGACCCTTTTGGATTTTCTGTGAAGGATTTCTGAATGGGGATACATCTAATGAGATGTAATAGTCGGGGTGAGCTCTATCCCATCACTACCACCATAACCACTAATCAAGCCACACCGTCAACGTTTGTCGCTTTAGCACCTTTCTTATGCCATGTGCGGTTAGGTCATCCTGGATCGCCAATTTTTTTCTCCCTTAAAAATAATAAATTTATTGAGTGTAATAGTGCTCGTAGTACTAATGTTTGTCCTTCTTGTCCACTTGGGAAACATGTTAAATTGTCGTTTGTTGCTTCCAATTCTAGTACATTGTTGTCATTTGATATTATTCATAGTGATCTTTGGACATCTCATATTTTGAGCTCTACCGGTCATTGTTATTATGTGTTATTTTTTATGATTATTCTAATTTTTTGTAGACATTTTCGTTATCTAAAAAGTCTCAGATTTATTCCACATTCCTATCATTTAGAGCTTTCATCCGTACACAATTTGAATGGAAAATTAAGAATATTCAATGTGATAATGGAAGGGAATTTGATAATGTGTCATTCAGATAATTTTGTAAGGTTAATGGTATATCTTTTTGGTTTTCATGTCCACATACATCATCACAAAATGGGAAAGACGAAAGAAAAATTTGCATCATTAATAATATTGTTCGTACATTACTAGCCCATGCATCATTACCACCTTCATTTTGGCATCATGCATTACAAATGGCAACTTACCTCCTTAACATACTCCCTAGTAAATGATTAGCATGTCAATCCCCACTCAAAATTCTTTATCAAAAAGACCCTTTATATTCTCATCTTAGGGTGTTTGGGTGTTTATGTTATCCTCTATTCCCCTCCACCACCATTAACAAACTTCAAACCCGCTCTACCGCTTGTGTATTCCTGGGGAACTCATCTAATCATCGTGGTTACAAATGTTTTGATTTATCCTTAGTAAAATTATCATTAGTTGACATGTTATTTTTTATGAAACTCAATTTCCGTTTGCTAAGTTGCATAATTCCGCATCCAAATCTTATGAATTTTTGGATGATGGGCTATCACCGTATGTGGTCCACCATTTGTTCCAGCCTAATCCTTGGAATCTGGACTAGCAGGCACGGTCTAGCCAAATTCCTGTTGGCCGAACCCGTCCCTCCCCCATCGGTCCAGTCAGTCTACCAGCAGGTCCACTGCCTGCTACCCTAACAAATTCTAGCCTCTAGCTGGCCAGTTCCTCCAAATCCGAACCAATAACGACATCACTACACCGACTCAGGTCCATCCCACTTCTATTCCGACTCAAGGGCCCATTACTCGTAGCCAACGGGGTATTTTTAGACCAAAATGATAATTTAATCTCAACTCTAATGGCACTAAATCACCCCTACCACGTAACCCCATGTCTGCCCTTCGTGACCCGAATTGGAAAATGGCCATGGATGATGAATATAATGCTCTTATTGAAAATAAGATGTGGGAGTTGGTGCCCCATCCGTCTGGTGTCAATGTGATTCGTTCTATGTGGATTTTTACTCATAAGGAAAAATATGATGGTTGTTTTGAAAGGCATAAGGCTCGTCTTGTAGGTGATGGCAAAACTCAACAGGGTATCGTGGATTGTGGAGAGACATTTAGTCCGGTAGTCAAATCGGTAATTATTTGCATTGTTCTCAATCTGGCTCTCTAAAAAACATGGCACATTCATCAGTTGGACGTGAAAAATACGTTCTTAAATGCATTTGACAACTGGTTATTGTATATTTCTTGTTGATAACTTGGTCTCTTGGTCGGTTAAATGCCAGGCTACTTTGTCACGATCCAGCGCGGAGGCCGAATATCGAAGGGTAGCCAATGTGGTGTTTGAGTCATGTTGATTACGTAACCTCCTCTTAGAGCTTCATTTCCCTATTCGGAAAGCTACCTTGGTCTACTGCAATAATGTTAGTGTGATATATCTCTCAGGGAATCTATCCAACATAAACGCACTAAACATATCGAGATAGATATTCACTTTGTTCCTAAAAAGGTAGCTTATGGACAAGTACGTGTCTTGCATGTCCCCTCACGTTATCAAATTGCTGACATATTTACTAAGGGTCTTCCCTTAGTTCTATTTGAAGATTTTAGGGACAGTCATAGCGTACGACAATCGTCTGCTATGACTGCGGGGGTGTGATAGAATATACACCGTATATTCTTTTGATATTATTAGTGATCTTCTACATCTGTAATTATGGTAGTAATCATTTGTATTAGAAAAATGTATATTTGATTTCCGTAATTATAGGTTAGGTTTACTATTGTATAGTATGTTTATAAACCAATACACTAATGAAAATAATCAAGAAATTATTCTCTTTCAGACATCGCCTAATGAACAGTTTCAAGTCCCCCCCCCCCCTCCCGCGAATAATCTGGATAAGATATATTGAATAGATGCCAAAGCTAAACTATGCAGTTTAGTATTCGGATTACACACTGCTTATTTATTGACACCGTAAATTGACAGTAGCCAACTTCTCAAACTCGGACTTCCATTCTGCAACTATAGGTTGCATCAAACAATTGTAACCTATGATTGATGCAGAGATGTGTTGGGTTTTGTTGGGTTCAAAACACAAGTAAAGTAGGCACAACGAAAGTTTAAAATGTTGTTCTACTTACCCCCAACAATTTCTTCTGGTATGGTTATATGACAATCAAAACATATAACATAAAACATAAACACTTACAGGTTGTAATAACTGGAGTCTTTACTAAAGGGTGGCCACGCGAATGTACCCTTCGATTGCAAGCACCTTGCTACTGTGTATTCCTCTGTCAAGAAAGCCAGGAAATCTTGGCAGAGGTTTGAGAGAGTTTTATCCTAGACTCTAAGTCTAGAATTGTTATGAGAATTAATGTATAATAACAATGATTTAGTATTGTATTATAGTTACAATTAGGTCAGAAATGAATTAGGGTTGGGCTATAAGCCTGGCCAAAAAACTGAGGTGTAGTGGGCCAGTCTGACTGGGCCCACTGCCGGGTCGGCGCCGCGACTCACCTAGCAGGCGCCGCGGTGCCTTAAGTCATTTTCGTTCCCATTTCGTTAATATATATTCAGCACATTTGATTATATTCAAAATTTAATTTTGACTTAATTAAATAATTTTCATCTAATAAAAATTATCCCATAGTTATTATCAATTTAAATATCTCGATTCCAAATCAAATATTTAATATTTTCTCAATACACCTTTAGATCGAAGAGATAATCGACATAGTGTAACCCTATAGGCCTTCATATATCGACACTAATCCAATTAAGGTCCATACTGAACTCCTATACTGCGTCGTACGATGAACTCAATATATGAAGTACGTTTATATGAATCCAGCAAACATATCCTTTATATGAGATAATAAATTCATTTCATTCGCGACACACTCGATCAAGTGCAGGATTTTCCATGTGTCTATCTAAATGGCTTGATCACTTTATCTCATCTATATTAGTCGACAACTATATCATATTCTAAATATGTCTCTTGCATTGGCCAATGACTTGGTCGACCTAATATCACTGAGAAGTTGAGTGCTCTTTCGAATATCCAATCGAGGAATGAATCATATTCTTAGCTCAACTACCACCTTAGTTTACATCATAATGCACCCAACACAAGCCGCGTCTTATCCTATAAGGAGTTTAATCTTAGGACAGGGTCAAAGTACATTACTCTGTAAACAAGGTGCGTATTGACCTCAAGTCAAATGATCTTTATCTCCCACATGCTAATAACACTTTAGACATGTATAACAAATAGTTTATCAACAGGGTATACCAATACTTTCCAAAAGCATCCATGTGTCCATCACTAGTAACAATTACTAGTAACAGGTGAAACATACTACATTCTCTAAGAATGTGATGCAGACCACATGTCGACTTATAACATATCATCGATATCCCATTCTCGATGATCATTAGTCGAGGCCTTTTAAGAGTTACGATCTATCATTAATATCTCACTCTATTAATGACAATGTAAGCTCAAGGGATGCACATTAATGAATAATTACAAACAATCAAATAATATTTAATAATTGCAAATGCCATAAATATTAATCTTATTAATAATACGAATGTGTTCAAGTATGTTTTATCCCTAATAATAATTATGTCTAAGACATACATACTTTCAAGATGGACATCTAGAAAATAAGAAAAAAGATATAGAAAACGAAAATCTTTACTTCTAGATAACTGAATAAGAATCTCCTTGCTTCTATAAAAAATACATACACCTCTAGCTAATGAAACGCCTAGCTATAGAACCGATGCAAGTTCAATTTATTTCGACTTCATTGAAAAGTCGTTGAGTTCTCTCTTGCAAAATGTATAGGTGCGCCTCTCAAGCCATCGATGACAGCTTCACGAACCCAAAAACCTGCATAACCTCAGTTGTCTCCAGAATAACCATCGGAAGCTTAATAGAATGTCTACATAACCTCATTCTCAAAGAAAATAAAATAGGGAGATGCTTTCTTTAATGATCTTCTGGCTCGAATAAATTTTACAAGCTGATGCAAGTACCTTTAGCTAGAAACTTAAGCCTTTACTTTCCATAGCTACAAGGTAAGGAGTCGTAAATCACTTCCAACTCTTGCTATTCAAATTATTACCATACAGTAAATCCCTGTATCAATAGCTTAAACAGATTTTATCTCTTAGTATATCCACTTCATTCCACTTTATATTCTCATTCATTGCGCAAAGTAAAAAGGTTAAATGAGATGCTCTGCTGTGTAAATCGTATTGTAAACATCCAAATCACACAGAAAAAGTTAATAATTTACTACCTTGGCTTGTAGATAGAATGACCTTGTCTATTTCCTTGGTTTCTGTTGGGATACAATTATTGTAGGGAACGGAAAGTAAGTAACTGTTACAATATTAGAAAGGATAAACAAACTATTATAATAAAACTGGAAATCAAAACCTTAACAAACTGCTTGTGTGATTTGCTGAGTCGAGTGATGGTACTCTGTCTTTAAGACAAGATTGCCCCGTATATCTCCTTTTACGGTGTTGAGCAATAGTCTCCCAAAATACAACATCAACTTTAACAAGTGAGCAAAGGAAACTCAAGTGTTACTCTTGAAGAACTTTGAGTATAGTAACTTTGCTAGAGAGGAAGAATATGATGTTACACCTCATAATTTTAAGACTATAATTAGAGGACGTAATTAAGGAGGTAAGATTCGAATCTTGGATATAGAGTATATTTATATATGCTAATCCGAAAATTAGTATACAAGAGGATGTGATTCCGGAAAGATGTTGGTCACAATAAGGGTGACGTTGGATACTTATAGCAATAATTGTATATTCCCGTTATGGAATAGTATTGTATTATAAAATTATGACATTGAGGATACGAGGCTTATGAAATTCTCGGGAATTAAAAGAAGTGGGTTTGAGATTTATTAATTGAAGAACTTGGGGGCCAAAGTGTAAAAAGGAAAATCAGATTTTTTTTTTATAATAAACCTACACTTACCTCTTCATCTTCTTCTACACTTAAACAAAAAAATAACTCTCCTCTCATTCTCTCCTCTACACTATTCCGAAAATCACCCTCCACCCATAACCAAAATTAAGGTTGTTATCTTCTCTTCCTAGACTACATTCTTCACCAAAAATTAGAAGCAAAACAACACCAAAAAGTGGCGAAAACAAAGTGGCAAAAAGCCACTGCTTGGACCGAAAACTGCCAGAAAATTGGGATTTTTGGGATGAAATTTTGGAAGAAAAACGTGTAGGGATGACGGCTTAACATTGTAGAACACTTGCATGTCAATTGGAGTTGAAGAAGTGAACAAAAAGGAGGAGAAAAATTACAAAACAGTGGGGATTTCCGGAAAAACAGTGGCAGAAAATTTCGGACTGTTTTGACGAATTTGAGGTATAAAAATTCTTCTTTCTATGATATAATTGGAATGCATGTTGTTAGAATTAAGGTAATGAATTTGTGTTAAGAAAGAATTGGAATTTAAGCATTGCATGTGACCATTTTTGGCTAGTTGCCAATTTGGGACAGATTTTGGTGTTGTTGGATTCGTTGGTTATTGTGGTTATTATTATCACTAATTGCATGATGGAATTGAAAGGAAATATGGAGATTTAGTTGGAATTAGTTATATGAAAGTATTAAAATCCGAAATTTGGATTATAGGAATTAAGATAAGAGTTATGGAATTATGACATGTTGTGGCCAAGAACTTGCATGAAATTGTTGGACATGTTGTGATATATATGGACTGTTCTAGGGGCTGTTTTGTGGTGCTATAATTCTGGAAATTTAGTCACCATTATGCATGTTTAAGTGTGGTAATTTCTAAGGTAAGTCCTAAAGGAATAAGGGTGTGGAAAGGCATAGAAAGGCTTCACATTCTACCCTCGTTGTTGTTGAAACATGGGCTGTTTTGTGGGCTGTTTTTAAGGTGGATTAAGAGGCTAAATTTACATGAGAAGTGGGTGTGTAAATTCCCTTTATTGTTGTCTTGGTTGTGCCCTTAATTGGTGCTTGTTTATTGATGTTATTAGCCTCGTTTGAAAGTTGTGGAAACATGTATAAACAGGGGAAGTGCTGCCCGAATTTTTATAAAATAAGAAGTCGTTATTCGATATAAAGTATGCTAGCGATCATAGAATTGATGAACGTATTACCATTATTATAGGTTGAAGTTCTAAATCGAGACGTACTCTAATATAGAGTTGATTAGTTCGTCTGAGAGGTATGTGAAACTCTTACTTCTTTCTTTTTGGCATGATTTAATGAAAGTACGGCGGACGTACTTAATTCTTATACGATTTAATTCCTAATGAGGATTGTTATGAGAAGTGCCTATGAGTTTTCAGCAAAGAGTTTATTATGACATTATTACAATGATTTTATTGAGAGTCAGATGATAATTTTTACTTGCATATGGTTACTCACGATATCTACTCGTGCTAAGTGTTACTACTTCACCTCACCGAGTCCCGGCCGGGTTACGACTCGTGCACGGCCTTGCATTGTTCACCGAGACCCTCACTAGAGGGCCGGGTTACGTAGGATGGATCCATAGATGAGAGATGATTTACCGAGTCCCGCATGGGCCGGGTTATGATATGATTCCACCGAGTCCCGCACTAGTGGGCCGGGTTACGTTACGTGTATATATATGTATATGGACGAGCATTCATGTTTTCTTGCCTTGACTCTCATTTTTATAAGGCACAACCGACTTTTATGGTTTATGGCACGGTTGGATTTGAATCCCGATTTTTATACCGATCTTCTCGTTTCGTTGGCTAATTATGATCTCTTTTACGGCTTTCATGTTTTACATACTCGGTACATTATTTCGTGCGACCCCCCTTTCCTCGGGGGGTGCGTTTCATGCCCGCAGTACATGCTCTCGGTTGGTGAACCTCGGGCCTAGGTTCCTACTCGGAAAGTTGGAAAGCTCCTTTGATCCGAGCTTTGTCATGTTGGTACCGAATATCTTTAGAGCTTGTTTGTATTTAGGGGCACGACGGGGCCCCGTCCCGTCATATGTCGTTCTTCTTCGATAGAGGTACGTAGACGGTGGTGGGTTGTACGTATGTAAGGGTTATGACTCTGTTTGGGTCGGTCATGTTATTGTATTCGTCTTTGGGGTGTTCCCATGTTTATACGTTACTATCTGGTGGCAGCCTTTTCGGCTTGCTTGTTATTTTATATTGGCTAATTGTGACTCCTCAGGAAACAGGTGCATTCGGGGGTAAAGGCGGCCTTGTCGGCTTGCCTACCCCGGCATATGTTGTTATTGCGACGTTATCTTTGCCGGATTTCAGACTCATTAAGGGTTAGTTAGATTATGTGTGACAGGTTAGTATAATGACGTCATTAGGGCGGTTAGTCGCGGCCCGTCGGGTCGGGTCGTGACATATGAATTATCAGAGCAGTTAGTCCTCGGAATGTCTACAGACCGTGTCTAGTAGAGTCTTGTGTATGGGTATGTTGTGCACCATACTTATACGCGAGGAGGTCGCCGGATATTTAGGATTGGTTTCTATTCTTCTCACTCTAAGATCGTGCGATAGAGCTATGTTATTAGGTTGTTCCCTCTCCGACGTATTAATGTGTTACGGCTATGCCTCCAAAGAAAGCGACGAGCGCGGAAGGGCAATATGAATTCGAGGTTATGAGAAACTATCTTACACGTGTACGGGAAGAAATAATGTAAGCTTGGGACATGGAATATTTGAGACTCTTAGAAGATTAGATAATCGTTGAGACCTTAGATATACAAGGCCTTCTTGAGTAAAATATTTTATGTTTGATCCGGGTTAAAGTGCATAGTATATGTGAAGTCTATTAGTTGTGATGACTCCTTGGTATGCTTATGTTTATATGAAAAGGAATATGAGATATGCCAAAAAGCGGAATGCTACTCTTGTTGTACATATAAGGTTTGTTGTCTCGGAGCAAGTTGTCCGGATAAGTCCTTGAAATTAGTTCAAAGAGGTAGTTGATAGTCGTTAACGGGTTGTCCTACTTGTGGATGGGGCTTAGGAGTAGATGGTCCTCTACATGTTGTAATATTACCCTGTTTAAGTTGATGTGTTCCAGCTTTTCTTATGAGTTATTCTATCCATGTTATGTATAAATGTATTTTGTCTTGGTCATACTTCTTTCGGACATGGTGGTCTGTTAATGTTCCTGTACAGTATGTGGGATGAGTATAAATCACTTGTGTTAGGACCTATCTTCGCCAATTTTACTCAGTGGGACTACCTCTAAACAGTTAATTAGACTTGCTTAGATATCTTTTATGTTTGATTAAAATTTCCCCGTAATTGTCTTTGCGTATCATAATGTAGAATGCAAAATGTTCTAATAACCCAAGCCTGTGTTTTATCTCTTAAATAGGGAATAGACTCGTATGCCAAACATGTTGTCAATAGTTGCTTAAGGGAGTGGAAAATTGAGTATTTACATAATTCCAGGAATGACTTGCTGCTGCAATAAACGGTTTACTTATTTAGTTAACTATTAAACCTTGAATATATTATGCCAAGCATTATGTTATATATGTGAATATTGTGGCTATTTGTGACTACTCTATTAATGTCTAGCATATTCAGTTGATGAAAACACTGTTAGAGTATTGTGTGACGATTATTTGTGTGTTAAGTGGTTGTCTTGTTAAGTTTAAGGGTTATTTGACCTTGTATGATCCGTTTAAATGACCTTGAAGTAATTGGTATACTAGTTTTAGTCCATTGTAACCCCTCTTGGATTGTTTAAGTCCTGTGGTGTCCATAGTATGTTAGGTCAAACCATCATTAGCATATGTACTAATTTTGTATGCTTAATACATGAACATGAGGTTTGTTCCCCTGGTTAACTGAACAAATTATTTCGGTATGTTGCTATAGTGGCTTGAGAAGTATATTAAACCTCTTAGACACTATGTTCGATTAATCCATGACTCAACTACACAGGTTATGTTAATTAAACACCAGTTGTTGAAGTTAAAAATTATGCTTACATAATGACTATGTTGGTTGTAAAGGTCACATTTGGTATGGAAATGATTGAAGGGCTTAATATTTTTATTTATTTATTTATCTATCTGCCTATAATAAGGGAACTAAGATTTAGCATAAGAATGTTGTTATAATTATGATAGGATCACCTAATGACTTTGAAATGGATGTGTGTCTTGTTTAAGTGTCTTTGTCATGATCGAAGGATAGTTTAGGAGCCTATTTGGTGTATGTTTTGCGTGTTAAAGGGTCATATCTATCATTGGCATGTCCCAATAGTCTTAGCTGGTCTAATACTCATCCGAACATAACTATTTAAAATAATCTTGTCCTTTCCTCATGTGCATAACTCGCATCCAGTTTGGTTTGATTGTATATGTTCATGTGTTTGTATCTATGTGTTGATTATATCAAACCTGTTAAGTCCATCTATTCCCATGTCTCTATCGCGTATGTCTACCCCCTTCTCCTTTTATGTAAATTTGGTAGATAATATAAGATCATTTGAGTTTTGATAGGTATCTAAATCACATGTTGAAAAAAAAAATGAATGAATATCTGAGTAGTTCCTCAACTATGTGCATTCCCTTGCTTTCGCCGATTTGGTTAAGTTATTAAGTGAGTAGTGATGAGTTTAGCATGGCATGGATAGGCAATCCACATATGTTTGGTCTGTCTATATATACTTGTTTATGCCTACTCATGTCCGGATAATTGGTTTACCTGTTACCACTCGGGATTGAATATCTAATTTGGTATAGTTATAGATTCCTTTAAGTTTTGATTGACATTGTCCATTTTCCAAGATGTGAAAAAGGGGGTACCTTGTATTTTATGTTTCCCAATCCACTTCTTGATGGTACCTACAAGATTGTAGCTTTAGGTAATACCAAACTTAGAAACAAGAAGCGAGAGAGATTCTTGTTCGTCCCTTTAAGAGTTTGGGATTGTACTTGGTCACCATCGACTTTATATAGGAAGAAGAAGGGGCATTGTTACCAAATTGAAAGTAGTAGTAGATGTCAACAAAAGAGTGTAAATGTTCCATGCGATTTAGAATAATCGTACAATTGAAATAGAACAAAACAAAGTTAATTTTAGATTTGTCTAGTCGTGTATGGGCTACTTAGTTAATTTAAAGATATTAATGATATATGAAATGCCTAGATTTGATTTAATGGATTGGCAGGTTGGATTGAAGTTGGGTTTAGCATGTATGGGTTATTTAAATTAACGTGATGACCAATATATTATTTTGGAAACTCGTTTGGCTATCTGTAAGTCGTTTGGTCATATTATCTACCTAAAACAAGCGCCACTAATTAAGAACAAGATTAGTTGTCCTATTTAACAAAACTTGTCTTATATCGTCTGATATGATAATTTAAAACTAGAAGAGAATGAGTTAAGTGGGTTGATATGGTTGAGGTTATATGATGGGAATTGATAAAGGGTAGCCTATGTGATGATTGTGAATTATGAATATTACCTAAATTCCGAGCCTGCTTTACTGATTTGGGGGTATGTTAGAAGTTATGACTAAGCATGCCTAATTAGTGTTAATATGATTTGGATATATCTGTAAGTTTTGGATTAGTAAGTTCAATACGGTGTCGACTTGTAATAGATAAAGTCTTGCTAATCATTGTTAAAAATGAGACATTGAGTAACCTAATTTGATTAACTTAAGCTTCCAATTTATGCTCATTGTTTAAAATTATTCTTAATATGGGTATTAAGTATATGTTAGGCTCAAATAACACGATATGGATAACACTTGCTATTTGAATTATTAGAGAGATAGTGATTAACATCTCGTATAGAAAAAGTTAGATCATTATATGCCTACTATGTGTCCACTTGTTTCGATTTAGGCTTGATGTAGGTCTAATATAATCTTTAAGACTTTTTTTTTTTTAGCCTTAGTACCTGATCATAAGCTTAGTAATGATGGATTGAATATTCATTTAGCATCTCGGTGTTCCTAAATATATATGTGTGGTTGGGACGGTCTAAGGTAGTTTGTATGCATTTGTCACTTATTTACACCGCCTTGTGATCCCTTGTTTATGGTTCGACTAGGTAACTAGTGTATATGCCATGTTGGTGTCTTGAGCATGTTCATATGTATATCATCGTAAGGGTAGCTTGTGTGTTTTTTTCTTAGTACCCTGCATGATCAAACAACGCCTCTATTATGTATATTTGGATTCTATTATATAGAACGCTTGCATCTTGATCCAGGTTGAGGATATTAGGCTTTTGGGAACTCGGAAAAAAAAATATATATATATATTTTAGTCTCTCGCTATTACACTATTTTGAAGTTATGTCTTCCATGATCCTTATGTGCTTAGTTGAAAGCTGCTTTGATTTTGAGTTAAAACATTCATGTAAGTACTTAACTACCGGTTAAAATAGGACCGGGAATCGAATATATAAAATGGGGATTAGTCATTGATTGTGAAGATGCTATCTGTTCTCAAGTTTAAGACTAAGGTATAGATTATGCTTAAAGTTCTTGTATATATGTACATAATGTGGTACTGCGGGAGTAATGACTCTACTTAGCCTTAGTTTTAGTATACTTCACTTTTAGAAAATTACGAATAAGCTAGGACGTAGGTTGTCTCCTTGTTTATCTGAGTCCTTTTGTTAGATAATGGCAAGAGTTGAGTTGTTTGTAAGTTGGATATTTGTTGGCAGAAACGTGTATCATAGAGTCTAAGATGACCTATTATGCAAATTTATGTGTGCTTGTGAATCCTTGAATCAAGTTGTATAAGATGTGCCCAACAGTATGAACATTCGAGGACGAATGTTTCTAAGGGGGGAAGAATGTTACACCTCATAATTTTAAGACTATAATTAGAGGACGTAATTAAGGAGGTAAGATTCGAATCTTGGATATAGAGTATATTTATATATGCTAATCCGAAAATTAGTATACAAGAGGATGTGATTCCGGAAAGATGTTGGTCACAATAAGGGTGACGTTGGATACTTATAGCAATAATTGTATATTCCCGTTATGGAATAGTATTGTATTATAAAATTATGACATTGAGGATACGAGGCTTATGAAATTCTCGGGAATTAAAAGAAGTGGGTTTGAGATTTATTAATTGAAGAACTTGGGGGCCAAAGTGTAAAAAGGAAAATCAGATTTTTTTTTTATAATAAACCTACACTTACCTCTTCATCTTCTTCTACACTTAAACAAAAAAATAACTCTCCTCTCATTCTCTCCTCTACACTATTCTGAAAATCACCCTCCACCCATAACCAAAATTAAGGTTGTTATCTTCTCTTCCTAGACTACATTCTTCACCAAAAATTAGAAGCAAAACAACACCAAAAGCAGTGGCGAAAACAGTGGCAAAACAGCCACTGCTTGGACCGAAAACTGCCAGAAAATTGGGATTTTTGGGATGAAATTTTGGAAGAAAAACGTGTAGGGATGACGGCTTAACATTGTAGAACACTTGCATGTCAATTGGAGTTGAAGAAGTGAACAAAAAGGAGGAGAAAAATTACAAAACAGTGGGGATTTCCGGAAAAACAGTGGCAGAAAATTTCGGACTGTTTTGACGAATTTGAGGTATAAAAATTCTTCTTTCTATGATATAATTGGAATGCATGTTGTTAGAATTAAGGTAATGAATTTGTGTTAAGAAAGAATTGGAATTTAAGCATTGCATGTGACCATTTTTGGCTAGTTGCCAATTTGGGACAGATTTTGGTGTTGTTGGATTCGTTGGTTATTGTGGTTATTATTATCACTAATTGCATGATGGAATTGAAAGGAAATATGGAGATTTAGTTGGAATTAGTTATATGAAAGTATTAAAATCCGAAATTTGGATTATAGGAATTAAGATAAGAGTTATGGAATTATGACATGTTGTGGCCAAGAACTTGCATGAAATTGTTGGACATGTTGTGATATATATGGACTGTTCTAGGGGCTGTTTTGTGGTGCTATAATTCTGGAAATTTAGTCACCATTATGCATGTTTAAGTGTGGTAATTTCTAAGGTAAGTCCTAAAGGAATAAGGGTGTGGAAAGGCATAGAAAGGCTTCACATTCTACCCTCGTTGTTGTTGAAACATGGGCTGTTTTGTGGGCTGTTTTTAAGGTGGATTAAGAGGCTAAATTTACATGAGAAGTGGGTGTGTAAATTCCCTTTATTGTTGTCTTGGTTGTGCCCTTAATTGGTGCTTGTTTATTGATGTTATTAGCCTCGTTTGAAAGTTGTGGAAACATGTATAAACAGGGGAAGTGCTTTGCCCGAATTTTTATAAAATAAGAAGTCGTTATTCGATATAAAGTATGCTAGCGATCATAGAATTGATGAACGTATTACCATTATTATAGGTTGAAGTTCTAAATCGAGACGTACTCTAATATAGAGTTGATTAGTTCGTCTGAGAGGTATGTGAAACTCTTACTTCTTTCTTTTTGGCATGATTTAATGAAAGTACGGCGGACGTACTTAATTCTTATACGATTTAATTCCTAATGAGGATTGTTATGAGAAGTGCCTATGAGTTTTCAGCAAAGAGTTTATTATGACATTATTACAATGATTTTATTGAGAGTCGATGATAATTTTTACTTGCATATGGTTACTCACGATATCTACTCGTGCTAAGTGTTACTACTTCACCTCACCGAGTCCGGCCGGGTTACGACTCGTGCACGGCCTTGCATTGTTCACCGAGACCCTCACTAGAGGGCCGGGTTACGTAGGATGGATCCATAGATGAGAGATGATTTACCGAGTCCCGGCATGGGCCGGGTTATGATATGATTCCACCGAGTCCCGCACTAGTGGGCCGGGTTACGTTACGGTATATATATGTATATGGACAGGCATTCATGTTTTCTTGCCTTGACTCTCATTTTTATAAGGCACAACCGACTTTTATGGTTTATGGCACGGTTGGATTTGAATCCCGATTTTTATACCGATCTTCATTTCGTTGGCTAATTATGATCTCTTTTACGGCTTCATGTTTTACATACTCGGTACATTATTTCGTGCGACCCCCCTTTCCTCGGGGGGCTGCGTTTCATGCCCGCAGGTACATGCTCTCAGTTTGGTGAACCTCAGGCCTAGGTTCCTACTCAGCAGGTTGGAAAGCTCCTTTGATCCAGAGCTTTGTCATGTTGGTACCGAATATCTTTAGAGCTTCTGTTTGTATTTAGGGGCACGACGGGGCCCTGTCCCGTCATATGTCGTTCTTCTCGATAGAGGTACGTAGACGGTGGTGGGTTGTACGTATGTAAGGGTTATGATCTGTTTGGGTCGGTCATGTTATTTGTATTCGTGGCTTTGGGGTGTTCCCATGTTTATACGTTACTATCTGGTGGCAGCCTTGTCGGCTTGCTTGTTATTTTATATTGGCTAATTGTGACTCCTCAGGAAACAGGTGCATTCGGGGGTAAAGGCAGCCTTGTCGGCTTGCCTACCCTGGCATATGTTGTTATTGCGACGTTATGCTGCCGGATTTCAGACTCATTAAGGGTTAGTTAGATTATGTGTGACAGGTTAGTATAATGACGTCATTAGGGCGGTTAGTCGCGGCCCGTCGGGTCGGGTCGTGACATATGAATTCAGAAAATCTTGAGTATTTTCTAAGTGTTGAGTGTTATATTCAATTGAGTCAAATGCCTCAATTTATAGTGTAAGTAGAAGACCCCTCAACTAGCCAACTAATGGCCTTCAATGGCCATGTAATTGGACTTGATTGAGGGGTTATATTCAGCCAAATAATGGCTGAATTCATGTGCCAAGTAATGGAGAATCAATGCTCCAAAACTAGCCCAAAGGTCATATTTTTCCAACTTCCCGTCGCAACTTTCTGCCTCCGAAGCGCCGCGGCGCTGTGAATTAGCGCCACGACTCCAGTGATTGACCAACCAATTTGCGTCGCGGCGCTGATTGGGAGGCGCCGCGGCTCCGACGGTGTGGCGCCACGGCCCTTCACGGCTCGGCGGCGATTTCTGACTCGTTTCATTTTACACTTCTTCCTTATTTTACCAACGTGGAATACTTTGCCATTTGGACAATAACCGTCCATAATTCCATGTCTCAAACGTATTACATACGTACCAATATCTCTTTCACTAATGAAATTTGTGATACTTGGCACTACGTGTGCACGTGTGTGGAAACGACGTTTCCGACGTGCGGGCCCAATTTGTTTGAGTCATAAATTAATGGGATATAATTAATTCCACATTTAGTAAATTTTCAACAATCCCATCTTTAAAGAGATTTTGGCGCACACACTTAGTGTCTTTTCCAGCAATGTTTTAGCGGACCGATGTTGCATCTGGATAGGTAGCATACGCTTTGAACCTTCCATAGTTGAATCCCATCGGACTTACTTACTGCGTGGTGAACGTGATGTCTTGAACCATCAGTGTTTAGTGTAGGCCAAGTCAATGGTACCATCATAACAACTTCCTCTACTCAGTTCTTCGAAATGTTTTGTCCGTTGTGGCCGTGGACAATTCTTAGATTCTTAAGTACGTTCAATTTGAGGCGGCCTATCCTCGCACTTAAATAAGTGGTCTCCTACAACGTATCCTGCTATACCTCACTTTACAAGTGTTAGGAACCATTAAAAATTTCCCAAAACCTAACCTCAACCGGTGAGGATCATTAAAGGTTTTGGAAACTTAACCTTCACCCACACTGCAGATAGAACTTTTAGTCTATCGTGGGAACGGCTTTGGATTTGGTGTTTATTTACAGAAATCACTATCTGAAGTGCTCATGCTTCCACCGAAGCGATCAACTGAACCTTTACAGCTTAGTTTATTTCCCATTGAACCTAATTCCTGAGATCTCCAGTCAGTAAGGTTGGGTTACCACCGTATTGGTCCTTATACTTTGGGTTTTAAGCTCATTCCCCTAGACAGGAAGAACATCTGATCTTTGGGTAAGCCCTTTGTCAGCGGGTCTGCTATGTTATCCTTTGACTTTATGTAATCAATGGATATTATACCTGTGGTGATCAGCTGCCTAATGGTCTTATGCCTCCATAGAATATGACGAGACTTGCCATTGTACATAGCATTATGTGCCCTTCCTAGAGTCGACTGGCTATCGCAGTGGATCATTACAGAAGGTACGGGTTTGTTCCAATAAGGAACATCCTCTAAGAAGTCGTGAAACCACTCAACTTCTTCTCCTGCTTTGTCTAAAGCGATAAACTCCGATTCCATCGTGGATCGGGCGATGCAAGTTTGCTTAGAGGATTTCCAAGACACAACTCCACCACCAATTGTAAATACATACCCACTGGTGGACTTGGTGTTCTCTATATCAGATATCCAGTTTGCATCACTGTACCCCTCTAGTACAACTGGATACCTTGAATAGTGCAACCCATAAGTTAGCGTGTATTTCAGGTATTGTAGTACCCGATTCAACGCCTTCCAGTGATCATCACTAGGATTACGGGTAAACCTAGCCAACTTGTTGACTACATAAGCAATATCAGGTCGGGTGCAGTTTGTCATGTACATCAAACTACCGATCACCTATGCATATTGCTCTTGGCATATGGGTGCACCACGATTTTTATCAAGCTTTTGATTTCTATCCATTGGTGACTTTATAGGCGAACTGTCATACATCTCAAACTTTCTCAAAACATCCTCGATGTAGTGAGATTGAGATAAGACCAGTCCATTAGACGTCTTAGAGATTTTTATCCCTAAGATGACATCTGCGATACACATATCATTCATGTCGAAGCATTGTTTCAACATGTTCTTAGTCTCTAGAATTATGCTAGGACTGCTCTTGTGATCAACATCGTCTACATACAGGCATATCATAACAAACGAATAAGACTTACCTTTCATGTAGACACATTTGTCACACTCATTAATGGCGAAATCCTTCGATAGTAGAGTACTATCAAATTTTTCATGACATTGCTTAGGGGCTTGTTTCAGCCCGTACAGAGATTTGACAAGCCGACAGACTTTCTTCTCTTGCCCTGGAACCGCATACCACTCGGGTTGGTCCATATAAATTTCTTCTTCTAAATCACCATTTAGGAATGCTGTCTTGACATCCATTTGATGTATCTCAAGGTCACGCAATGCTGCGATCGCAATGAATACTCGTATGGACGTCATCCTAGACACCTAGGAGTACGTGTCAAAGTAGTCAAGGCCTTTCTTTTGCCAATAGCCCTTGACTGCTAACCTAGCCTTGTACTTATCTATAGACCCATCTGCTTTATACTTCCATTTGAGTATCCATTTACAACCCAACGGTTTATTTCCCAGAGGAAGATCAACCAACTCCCAAGTATGGTTATGCAGAATGAAGCCTATTTCACTCTCAATAGCTTTTTTCCATAGCGGTGCCTCTGGAGTTGAAAATGCTTTACCAATTGTCCTTGGTTCATCATCAATCATATAAGCTACAAAGTCAGGACCAAAGGATTTTTCCTTTCTGGCCCTTTTACTTCGCCTTAGTTCTATCTCTAGAGTCTCCAAGTTTTGAGAGTCTAGAACATTAGATTCCGGATATTCAGTCACTTTGAGATCCACTAGATCTGAACCATATAGATCCGAGTTGTCAACGACTCCCGGTTACTGAGAGCTTTGTTCATAACTTCGTTTGCGAGAGGTTATGTCTTTTTCCTTTCTAGGAAAGGTACCTTCAAAGAATTGAGCATTCCTTGATTCCATGATTGTACCCCCGTGGATATATGGAATATCCGACTTATGCACTAAGAAGCGATAAGCACTACTATTATTTGCATATCCGATGAATATGCAATCTACAGTCTTAGGCCCAATCTTGACATTCTTTGGCTTGGGCACTTCAACCTTTGCCAAACAACCCCACACCTTTAAATATTTATAGGTGAATTTCTTTCCTTTCCATGATTCATATGAAGTTTTGTCCTTAACTTTATGTGGGACTCGGTTAAGAATAGTATTAGCGGTAAGGATAGTTTATCCCCACATGTTTTGGGGAAGAGCGGAATTGATGAGCAAGGCATTCATCATTTCCTTGAATGTGTGGTTCTTACGTTCCGCCACACCGTTCGATTGAGGTGAGTATGGAGTCGTTGTTTGATGAACAATGCCTGATTGGGCACAATATTCCTCAAATAACGCTACATATTCTCCCCCTCTATCGCTACGAATGGATTTAATCCGCATGCTTAGTTGGTTTTCAACTTCTGCTTTGTAACGTCGGAACGCTTCAAAGGCTTCATCCTTACTTTTCAACAAGTAAAGGTAACAATACCTTGTGCTGTCATCAATGAATGTCACAAAGTACTTGTTCCCCCCTAGTTTGTGCAAAATTCAAATCACATATATCTGTGTGAATAAGTTCTAGAGCAGCGGTATTCCTTTCGACGGATCGAAAAGAAAGCTTTGTGAGTTTTTCCTCTACGCACACCTCACACTTATGTTGAGGGTTTACATCGATAGACGACAACAACTCCAACTTTACCAATATTTGGATGAACTTGTAGTTGACATGTCCTAATTTATGATGCCATAAATTAGAGGACTCAAGCAAGTAAGAAGAAGAGGCTTCAATATTATTGATTTTATGTAATACAGACATGGTGTTAACTTTGAAGAGGCCTTCACAAACGAATCCTCTTCCAAGAAATGTTCTATTCTTAGTGACTACAAATTTATTGGACTCAAACACTAGCCTAAAGCCAGCATTAACCAATAAAGGACCTAAAATTAAATTTCTTCTAATCTCAAGAACATGCATAACTTCCTTCAGAGTGAGCTCCTTTCCAGAATTCATCTTCAGGACTACCTTTTCTACCCCAGTACGTCAGAGGAACCGTTGTTGCCCATGAACAGCTTCTTGTTTGTAACCGGTGTATAAGTGGATAAGGTATCTCTGTTGGAACAGATATGTATTGTAGCACATGTGTCCATCCACCATTGCATAGGATTCTCAACCAGGTTTGCTTCTAGCACCACCGCTAAGAACTCCTCAATCATGTCGTCCAAAAACTGGTCTTGGACGACGTTAACCTGAACCTTGCCCTTAGCCTTGGCCTTCTCTTGTTGCTCAGTCTTGAGCTTGCGGCAGTCCTTGATCATATGACTAGGTTTCCCACAGTGGTGACAGCTTCCTTTGAACTTCTCCGCTGCTTGGGTCTTGCCGTCTTTCTGGAACTTGCGCTTCTTGCTTTGGTTCCCTTTGCCTCAGCCAGATTTGCCTTCGCCTCAGCGGGTTGTTTACCCCTAGGCAAGGCCTTCTTATTATCTTCCTGAATTTGGAGTTTGATAATAATTTCTTCAAAGGTCATCTTCTTTGTCTTGAGCTTTAAGTAGCTCATAAACTCATTCCACGAATGAGGTAACTTTTCAATCAGTGATGCAACCAAAAACTGCTCGTTTGGCTTCATACCTTTCAAATCCAGGTGATGTAGAATCATTTGGAATTCCTGGACTTGAGACATCACTGTCTTACTATCCACCATTTGAAATTTCAAAAATTTCCCAATGATGAATTTATTAGTACCTGCATCTTGTGCGTTGTACTTCTTTTGTAGATTCTCCCACAACTCTTTGGCAGTGCCAACGGTGCAATACATCATGTAGAGAGGGTCTGACAAACAGTTCAATATGTAATTCTTACACATGAAATCACTATGACTCCATGCATCAACAACCATCTTCATGCCATTAATGACATGGATACCTAGGGCCCCTTCACCCGTTTCAGAAGGCGAAAGGTTCATTTCATCTCCAGCTTGTGGAGGATCTTCTGCTAGGAAACGTGTTATTCCCATAACAGTCAGATAGAATAGCATCTTTTGTTGCCATCACTTGAAGTTTGACCCCATGAACTTTTCAGGGCGTTCATGGTGAAATCCAGCGGGTGGGAGGAATGACAACATTCCCTTGAGCGGCAGTAAAGGCGTTGGATGAGCCTTGAGCAGCCGGAAAGGCATTAGGAGTGCCTTGAGCAGTGGGGAAGGCAGAGGGATTGCCTTGAGCAGTAGCAGCAGAATCAGAAGTAGTTTGATTTATGCCAGTCATCTTTCTAACTTACTTACAACAAATCTTGTCTTAAAATTATTGGGATACAATTGTTTTAGGGAATGAGAAGTAAGTAACTATTACAATAATAGAAAGGATAAACAAACTATTACAATAAAACTGGAAATCAAAACCTTAACAAACTGCTTGTGTGATTTGCTGAGTCGAGTGATGGCTAGCTATCTTTAAGACAAGATTGCCCCGTATATCTCCTTTTACGATGTTGAGCAATAGTCTCCCAAGATACAACATCAACTTTAACAAGTGAGCAAAGGAAACTCAAATGTTACTCTTGAAGAACTTTGAGTATAGTAACTTTGCTAGAGAGGAAGAATATGAATTCAGAAAATCTGGAGTATTTTCTAAGTGTTGAGTGTTATATTCAATTGCGCCAAAGGCCTCAATTTATAGTGTAATTAGAAGACCCCTCAACTAGCCAACTAATGGCCTTCAATGGCCATGTAATTGCACTTGATTGAGGGGTTACATTCAGCCAAATAATGGTTGAGTTGATGTGCCAAGTAATGGAGAATCAATGCTCCAAAACCAGCCCAAAGGTCAGATTTTTCCAACTTCCCGTCGCAGCTTTCTGCCTCCAAAGCGTCGCGCTGTTGTGAATTAGCATCTCGGCTCCAGTGACTGACCAGCCAATTTGCGTTGTGGTGCTGATTGGGAGGCGCTCCGGCGCTGATTGGGAGGCGCTCCGGCGCCGCGGCTCCGACGATGTGGCGTCGCGGCCCTTCACGGCTCCGCAGCGATTTTCGACTCGTTTCATTTTACATTTCGTACACTTCTTCCTTCTTTTTACCAACGTGGAATACTTTATCATTTGGCCAATAACCGTCCATAATTCCATGTCTCAAACGTATTACATACGTACTAATATCTCTTTCACTAATGAAATTTGCGATACTTGGCACTACGTGTGCACGTGTGTGGAAACGACGTTTCCGACGTGCGGACCCAATTTGTTTGAGTCATAAATTAATGGAATATACTTAATTCCACATTTAGTAAATTTCCAACACTTTCTTCCTTAAAGAGTGAGGCTGCGGTACTTGTTTAGTGAAGCTGAAAAAGAATTGAGGTTAGAATGTATAACTCCAGAATTCAAAATTCGAATAGGTACAGAGAATAAATCAGATAAAGTAACAATATTTTTGTACAGAGAATAAATCAGACAAAGTAACAATATTTTTGCTTACCTTCTCGGAAATTATTCTGGAGAATAATAAAAAAATTGAAAATCTGACAAAGCTGATAAGACTTGAATTGGAATGACAAAGAACACATTTATTAAATTAGATAAGAGAACAACTCAAACTAATTCAGCTCAACTACACTTTTTCAGATTCCTTAACCATCAAATAATTTTCTTTCTTAGCGTTGTCAGCAATGTACTCACAGTATCCATAACCACAAGTAAAACAAATCTAAGTTGAATGTTAAGAACTATATTTGCATCTACTAAGAAAATAATATCACAATAAATGCGAATATCATGAACACATAAGGAAAGACAACAATCTGACGATTATTTCTAGATTTTCCCTCTGCTTAGGTTCTCTAAATATGAGAACACAAAACATAATTTGAATTTAACAAAATCCAATTCAAGAAATCAACTAAAATTGCAAACTATAGCAACTCTCTCACTTGAAAAGCTAGAAGAACGCATAGCCCAGTATATTAGGGTTTAAGTCTCAAATTCTACTTAATCATAAAACAGTAAATAAGCGAAGAACAAATAACACATACAGATTTATAATGGTTCACCCTCAATGCGAGAGCTACGTCCACTTTGCCGCTGCAGATTTTACTATAATGGAGTTTTGAGTTTACAATTCTCGCTTTCTCTCTTTTTCGACCACTCTTCCAAAAGAAAAACGGCGTCCTAGTTTATATATAGTGAAAACTAGGGCGAACATAATTGTAACATCCCGTACTTTCGGGTCACAGTTTGAATCGCTAGGCGTATGTAAATAGACCCGTGTTGGGAAAATTTATGTTATATTTACGTATGCTAATAAAGAGATTAGTATATAAAAGGATAAGACCCCGAAATAATTTTGGACGTACCAAGTGTGATGATGGAGATTAATATTAATAGTTGTATATCCCCAAAGAGATTATGGACTAGTGTCATATCACAAAATTATGACATTAAGTATATGAAGGTTTTATAAGTCATCAAAATTTAAGTGAATTGGGATCACGAAACTAATTATGTATGTGATTGATAAATTATACGGAGGCATGTCATTTGATTAATGAAGTGGAGCGCTTGTAGTGTGTATGTGGCGTGATTAAAGGCTCTCACCGCCAAAGAATTGACGGGGTAGGAAACACTATTATGAGGCTCATTAATGCTAAGTTAGCATTCATTGCTTTAAGTAAACAAATCTTCATTTTGAGAACTCATTTCTTGTAGACCAACAGGAACAATATATTGCACTTCCAAGTTGAAAACATACGAAGTAGCAGTAGCAAACCATTTCAGTTTTGTTTTGATTTGGAAAAGAAACGTATGAAGCAAAGCAGTAGCTAATTCTCTGGGAAAAGTATAAAGAGAACGTGAATACTCTAGCAACAATATTTTCCTTCCATTTTAGTGGAATCAAGGTATGTTAAGGTAAATTATTTCTTTCTTTTGGCATGTTCCATGTAACGAAATATGATCATGATATTGCTCCATAAATTATTCTACTCTTAGTAGTCAAGAATATCCATGTTATTGATTCCTATGTTAAAAGCATGTCTAAATATGTTCCTAAGTTCTTATTGAGGCATACGGAAAAGATGTTGATGTTCCCAATGTTAGCCGAAGGTACAAAGGTATTTTGTCATCCGTTGAGATGGGAATATTGTTTTACCATTCATGCATTTTCATTTGCATTATATTCATATATTACCTTGACCTCAAAGGAGTTATATACTCTACTATATGTATGTATTATATGTATGTATGTGGAATGGGAAAAGGGAAAGGCGTTATATACGCATATCACTTGCAGCTGGTACTGATTGTCTCAAAAGAGCCCGAAGAGACCAATACGATATAACCTGATGCCCACAGAGGTGGTTATGGGAAGGAAGATGCCCTTGTGTGGCCAATATTTATATGTATACTGCATTTGCATTGTGCATAACATTTAGGCATATGTATTAGGGCCCTCAGAGGCATTTACTGCTGGTCAGCTGTTTCTGTTTCAGTTATTGTTATATCCATGTTATGCTATTGTTCATGCCTGACATACTCAGTACATCAGTCGTACTAACGTCCCTTTTGTCGGGGTACGCTGCGTTTCATGCCCGCAGGTTTAGTTAAATATGGTGACGGTTCACGCTAGTAGGTTGATGGTTCAGCTGTTATTGGAGCACTCTATTTGTTTCAGAGTTGCAGTCTGGTCGTGGTACAGTATTTTTGCATATGCATATGGGTATGGCGGGGTCCTGTCCCGTCCTTGTGATGTCATGTATTCTTTAGAGACTTGTAGACATGTGTCATGTGTGTAGTAGGCTTGTATGGTCTTGTCGGCCTTGGTATGGATATGTATATATATAAGTTGGTTTTCTGGATAAAGATTTCACATACTGGTCTTTCGGCTTAGTCCGTATTTAATTATGATTAGATGTTGAATGTACGATTAGTGGTACCCGGCGGGTGGGATCCAGGTGCCCGTCGCGGCCCTACGGTTTGGGTCATGACAATAATACAAGCCTAAAATTCCCAAAATATCCTCACTCTACACTCTACGTAGGGTCTTCATAATGGAAAGAAATAATCCCTTGATTATTTTCATTAATTGAAAGAGTATATATACAATTTACATATTTTCATAATAGGAAAATCCTATTCCTATTCTACTCTTAAAACCCTATTATATTTGGGCACTAACTATACAATTATGGTAATATAATTATGATAAGTGTACAATAATAATTACAACCAAATACTACCTAAATTATAGCCCAAACCGTGGGCTGACTTATTGTACAAACCTGAGACACCAATAATAGACAATATACATACGATATACATGTGTATATGGTGTATATCATATGTATATTTAACACACCCCCGCAATCATAGCGGGCGGTCTTCGTACGCTGAGACTGTCCCTAAAATCTTCAAAAATGACTGAGGGAAGACCATTTGTAAAGATGTCTGCAATTTGATACTTGTAAGGGACATGGAAGACGCGTACTTGTCCACGAGCTACCTTTTTCCCGAACAAAGTGAATGTCCATCTCGATATGTTTAGTGTGTTGGTGCTGAACCGGATTACTAGAAAGGTAGATGGCACTAACATTATCACAATAAACCAAGGTAGCTTTCTAAATAGGACAATGAAGCTCTAAAAGAAGATTACGTAACCAATAGGATTCAGAGACCACGTTGGCTACCCCTCGATACTCAACATTTGCACTCGAGCGGGTCAAAGTCGATTGACACTTTGTAAACCAGGAGACCAAGTTATTACTAAGAAACATACAATAGCCAAACGTAGAGCGTATGGTTTCCGGACAGCCACCCCAATCAGCATATGTATACGAGATAAGTGTAGACGTCGATGAGGGATATAAATGTAAGCCAAAGTCAAGTGTCCCCTCGATATACCGAATAATACGTTTGAGCGCATTCATGTGCTAAACCCTGGGATTATGCATAAACAAACACACCTGCTATACGACATACGTAATGTCTGGTCTTGTGAATGTCAGATACTGAAGAGCCCCTGCAAGACTGCGATAGCGGGTTGGATCCATATAAGGTGAGCCAGCCGCAGTCCCTAGCTTTGGTTTAGTATCAACTGGAATGAAAGTGGACTTGCAGGCGGACATACCAGCTCTCTCAATGATCTCTGCTGCATATTTACGTTGTTATAAGAACAACCCACATGCATGACGAATGACATCAATGCCCAAAAAATAACTTAAGGGGCCTAAGTCTTTCATAGCAAACTCAGAAGTGAGCATTGTCATGATAGACTGGCATAACGCATCAGAAGAGGCAGTCAAGATAATATTATCCACATATAATAGTATATAAGCCAGGGAAGAACCTCGACGATATATGAATAATGAATTATCAGACCTACTGTGAGAGAACCCAATAGTCGAAACATAGTCTGCAAACCTCTTATACCAAGCCCGTGGGGACTGCTTAAGCCCATATAAAGACTTCTTCAATAAACAAACATGATGAGGATATTTAGGATCCCTAAACCCCAAAGGCTGATGCATATAGACAATCTCCTTGAGATCACCATGCAAGAAAGCATTCTTCACATCTATATGATGAATGGGCTATGCTTTCGAAAGAGTCAAGCTAAGCACAGTGCGAATGGTAGTCGGCTTGACCACCGGACTAAACGTCTCACCACAATCCACACCAACCTGCTGAGTCTTACCATCACCTACAAGACGAGCCTTATGCCTCGCAAAAGAACCGTCAGAATTATCTTTATGAGCAAAAATCCACACAGACCAAATAATATTAACACCAGATGGATGGGGCACCAACTCCCACATCCTATTATCAATAAGAGCAATATATTCGTCGGTCATAGCAATTTTCCAATTCGAGTCATTTAACGCGAACACCGAATTACGGGGTAGAGGTGATTTAAGAATATTAGAATTTAAATTAAAATGTCTTTTAGGTTTAAAAATATCCCGTTGACTACGAGTGACTGGTCTATGACTCAGGGAAGAATTTGGTGAATTTTGGAAAATTTTGGAACAAGGACGAATGGGCCAGTAGGCAGTGGGCCCGCTGGCCCAGATCGATAGACTGTAGCAGGAACTGAAGCCGAGACTGGCCCAGTTTTCGTATTGAGCTAGGTAACTGGCCCAATTTCGGCAACTAGGGCAGAAACTGGCCCAAGGGACAGGAAACCGAGGGGTGAGACGGAACTGTTTGTCCAGCGGGTAGTGGGCCCGCTTGCGGATTTGGGGTGTGGGACGCGTCCGAAAAATGGTGGATAAGATAAGGGGATACACCATCATCTAAAAAATTATACGAACTAGGCACGGGACTACTTACCTTAGCAAATGGAAATTGGGATTCATCAAAAATAACATTAAATGATAAATCAAAGCATTTGTAACCACGATGATTAGACGGATAATCCAAAAACACACAAGGGGTAGACTAAGCCTGAAATTTGTTAATTGTGGTGGACGAAAATAGTGGATAACACTAGCACCCAAAGACCCTAAGATGGAATATGAAGAAGTCTTATTAAATAAGATATGAAGAGGGGAGGAATACGTCAAACCTTTGATAGGAAGTATGTTAAGGAGATATGTGGCCATTTGTCGAGCATGATGCCAAAAAGAAGGGGGTACAGAAATATGAATCAATAAAGTTTGGACAATGCTATTAATGGTACGAATTTTGCGTACGGCTTTCCCATTTTGTGAAGACGTATGAGGACAAGAAAAACGAAAATTAATCTCATTATTAGCACAAAATTCCTGAAACTCCCCAATATCATATTCTTTGTCATTATCACATTGAATATTTTTTATTTTTCATTCGAATTGGGTTCTAATAAATGCTCTAAAATTAAAGAAAGTGGAAAAAACTTGAGAATTTTTCGCTATCGGAAAAGTCCATAAAAAATAGAATAATCATCCAGAAATATAACATAATAACGATGACCCAAAGATCTGAGAACAGGAGATGTCCATAAATCGCTATTAATAATATCAAATGGCATTAAAGTATGAGAATTGGAGTCTACAAATGACAATCTAACAATTTTTTCTAAAGAACAAGATTGACAATTCGGAGTACTACGCGTACCCTGACAAGAAATAAAATTCATTTTATCTAAGGAAGATAAAATAGACGATCCCGGATGACCTAGACGAGCATGCCACAAGGAAGGAACAAGGGCTGCAAAAGTTAATTGCAGGGATGGACTCGAGAGACTGGAACATGGCGTGATAGGATAAAGATCCCCCTACTATCACACCTCATTAGAGGAATCCCCATCTTGAAATCCTTCACAGAAAACCCAAACAGATCAAATTCAACAGAAACATAATTATCATTGGTGAATTTACGAACATACACCAAATTTTTAATCAATTAAGGGGCATGAAGGGTATTTTTCAAAATAAGGGGTCGATGGGGGGAAGACACAGTTTTATGCCCGTAACCACGAATTGGAATTGGAACTGGAATTGGAATTGAATTACCATTACCAATAATTATACCACGATTGTTGCTCAAATTGGAATAAGACGAGTAGGAGTGGGGCCCGCTGCATGATGGGCCTGGTGGGGCCCAGGCCTGCCTCCCTGCTGACCCGGAACCCCACTGTATCGCTGGACCGAAACTGGGCCAGAACTGCTGGGCCGAGAGTGTGGCTGAAACTGGGCCCATTTATCGTGGGCTGAAGGCGCTGGAAAGTAGGGACTGTTGGGCAACTGTCCACTGGCCCAGGCCCACGGCCAGGGGGCCCAAAGCTGGGACCAGTTGGGTTGTGGCCCACTATTATTGGGGCTGGACCCACTGCCACACCACCGCCACTGCCGGAACCGCCGCGTTTTCCCCCGCGGTTTTTTCCATTATTTTTCTGAGTATTCTTGCCGCTACAGTGAGCACGGTTTTGGCTCAAATTATCAATAAAACCCGAAGAATTTGTGGAGGACGTCATCATGACTACGGGACTAGCACTGGTAGCAGCCTTCTTAGCCAATCCGGCTTCTTCCAAAGTAAGCATGGAGTGTGCTTGATAGAACTTTGGGAGAAGGTTACTTTGACGAAGGAGAGTTCCAACACCACTATAGGCCTCGGATATGCCAGCAACCAACTGTAGAACTAGACGATCTTCACTAATGGGCGCACCAACGTTACGGAGTTAGTCCGCCAATTCTTTCAACCTTTTGCAATAAGCTGAAATGTTTGGGAAATTTTCCATGTTGACGTGGGAAAATTCCTTCTCAAGAGTAACAGCTCTGTAATTTTGATTATCTTGAAATATGTCACGCAGCCTATTCCAAGCAACCATCGCCATAGCGTCCGGCTCAATAATCGTCTACAATAGGTCAGTAGAGATAGTGGAGTAAATCCATTGAAGGACGGTGGCATCAAGAGTCATCCACAACTTAGGATCATCCTCGCATTTAGGCACCTCCATAACCTCAGGAGCCGCGGGGATTATGTGGTGGATGACTTGATGCGAGCATGCGTGAATTTTGAACAGTTCGGCTCACATCGCATATTGGACGTTTTCTATTTCAAGAATAAGAGGGATGTGATTCTTGATGTTAGAAACAACTAGGGTAGGGTGAAACATGTTCTTGGAGGTAGACATAACGAAAGAAAATTTGGTGAAAATAAATAATTTCCAGTCATGAAAACCGAGGAAAAGAGCTCGAAACCGGACAGTTTGGATGGAAAAAAAGGGAGAAAAAAATTAACCTAGACTTCTGATACCATGAAAGAAATAATCCCTTGATTATTTTCATTTTGAAAGAGTATATATACAATTTATATATTTCCATAATAGGAAAATCATATTCCTATTCTACTCCTAAAACCCTATTCTATTTGGACACTAACTATACAATTATGCTAAGTGTACAATAATAACTACAACCAAATACTACCTAAATTATAGCCCAAACTGTGGGCTGACATATTGTACAAACCCGAGACACCAACAATAGACAATATACATACGATAACATATGTTTATTTAACAGTAATGCCATAAATCACTACGCTACCTGGAAGGGATATACCGACAGCATTTCCACTATTAGATACAGCCAAAAGTTCATCAAGACGTTGTTATGATTAAAGAGAGTAAATTTGACAGATAACTGATCCGACTTCTATCAAAAGAGTACTCGTTTCTCCCAGCCTTACAACTCTTATGTTTAATATCTTTTATTAGCGAGTATTATAAAATATTTCTCATATATTTTGTAATTATTAGTATTGTATAATTATGATAGATATAGAATTCTTATTATATTAGAATTCCACGTTGTACACATTATATATATTTTTATTAATGAGAAAGACTCCCCAATGGAGATTAATACAATCTTACATAGTATCAAGAGTCAAACCCTAAAAATACCTAAACCACTCTTATTTTCCGGTTACTGCCGCCGCCCTCACCCCCTGAGGCCGACGGCTACACCCAATTTCTTTTTCATTTTTTTCTATCTCGTAATCCTTACGTGTGGCTACCATGTCTTCCCCCACCTCTCCTAAAGCTTCTGCCTCCTCCCAGTCATCATAGACAACCCACTGCCTCATCTAATTCTTCTTTCCATTCGGTATTCACCGTCACGATATCAAGAATTCCATTCCCTTAATTCTTGATCAGGAAGATGGTCAATACTCCTCGTGAGTTGAACTTTTTCATATTCACGCATGCGCATACAACATGCTTGACCATATTGACGACTCTCTCCCTCGCCCTATCAATGTTGCAGACTCGACTTGGGGTCGTCTTGACGCTATTGTCAAACAGTGGATTTATGGCACCATCTCTAAAGATTTGCTTCACACAATCATGAAAATAGGTGCCTCTTCTCATGAGTTATGGGTACATTTGGAAAAAATATTTCAGGACAACAAACATACTCGTGCCGTGTATTTGGAGGAACAGTTCAACAATACACGTCTCAAGAATTTTGCCAACATGATCGAGTATTGTAAACAATTGAAACTAGTTGCGGACCAATTATCCAACGTGGGGACACCTGTTTCCGAAACCAAAATCATCCTACAATTGGTTGCTGGCTTACCAAATGGCGAATATGATACTCTCACGACTATGATTCAACAAGCCGACCCACTATCGAGTTTCAACAGGGAACGTTCACAATTACTTTTGGAGGAAACTCGACGTGTCAAACAGGACGAACACAATCAAAAGACATTAGCGGTTGGAAATCCGATGACACACGCCGCCTCCGCCACCCAGCCGCCACCGTCGGACAACCACCAATCGCAGGACAGTCGCGGTAGTAGAGGCTGCGGTAACGGAAAAGAGGTTAGGGTCGCGGCAAAGGAGGAAAGGCCCAGCAGCAGTTCAACAACACTTCCCAGAATTTCCAGTGGGTCGGCCCAACATGTTGGTCCAGCTTGAGAAACTGGGCCTCACCCCTACCCATTTCCTATAACTGCGGCCCAATATCCGTAGGCCTGGCATCCTGGCCTCTTGTGCTCGGCACTTGGAACCCGACACCCAAGCCAGTGCCTCATTAGGCCAATTTTATCTCGGCCCAGCAATAGCTAGTTGGACACGGCCCGGCCCCCACTAATTTGGGTCAGGCCTTCAACACATTAAATATCCAGCAGCCTGACAAAAATTGGTACATGAATACATGAGCCACTTCTCATCTCACCCGCTCCTCAGGTAATCTTTCCTAATTAGTTCGTTTAAAGTATCCTCAATTTATTACGGTTGGCAATGGTCATCTCATTCAGGTTCAGGGTTACAGGACAACTTACACCCAACCGCCTCACCCACCCTTCTCCCTAAATCACATCATGTATGCCCCCAACATCATTAAAAACTTAATACATGTTCGAAAATTTACTCGTAACAATTCTGTTTCTGTTGATTTTGATCCCTTTGGTTAGTGTGAAGGATCTTCGTACGGGGACACCTCTTACGAGATGCAATAGCACGGGGGACCTCTATCCTTTCCCATCTAATTCCGCTGCCATTTCCCGCTCATACACCTCCATTGCTGCTATCTCTCCGTCAACTTGGCACAATAGGCTTGGACACCCAGGAGCTCATGTTTTTAATTTTCTTAGAGACAATAATTTTATTCATTGTAATAATGGAAAACTTGCCTGACATTATTTTTCTTTCCCCTTAGGCAAACATGTTCGCCTTCCTTTTAAGTCATCTCTAAGTGTTACATTTTTATCATTTGATATTGTTCATGCTAATTTATGGACATCTCTCATTACTAGCTCCTTGGGTCATAAATATTATCTAGTCTTATTAGATGATTTTTCTCACTTTATTTGGATTTACCTGCTAAAATTCAAGTCTGAAGTTTTTGCCAAGTTTCTTGAATTTCGTATTTTTATCAAAATGCAATTTGAAAAAGCCATCAAATCTTTCCAGTATGATAATGGTCGTGAATTTAATAATTCCACGTTTCACAAATTTTGCAAAAATAATGGCATGGTATTTCAGTTTTCGTGTCCCCACACCTCCACTCCAAATGGCAAAGCCGAAAGAATCATTTGCACCGTCAATAAAATTTTTCGCACTCTTCTTTTTCATGCATCTCTCCCTCTATTTTTTGGGTCTATGCAGTCAAAATGGTAGAATACATCCTTAATATTTTATCTACTAGCACTCTTCATAACATGATCCCCACCGAAATTCTATACCCTAGGATCCCCTCATACGATCACCTTCGGATCTTCGGTTGTCTGTGTTATCGGAACCTTAACTTCACTGCGCCTCACAAATTAGCACCACGTACCACTCAGTATGTCTTTGTAGGTTTCCCATCTAATCATAGGGTCTATATGTGTTATGACTTGTCCACTCATCAAATTCACGTCTCACGTCACATCACGGCACGTCACGTTCGATGAGATAATCTTCCTTTTAGCAAACATCCAACAATTCCAAAAAACAGACTGTACATTTCTAGACGAGTCTGACACCTCCTCCGTCATACTCACCGAACTCTGCCGTCCCACAACCTCAACCCCCTACATCTCTGTCTCTGCCATCTACCGCTGCCACCACCGGCAGTGTGTCCTACCAAGCTCGGTCATCACCGATTGCCACTACCACCACCTATAATCGGTCTGACATCTCTCTGTCATATCCAGTCATCATCTCAACCACCCATAGACACATCCAACTAACGACCAATGCATCACCTCCACCTGCCGCCGCCAATCCAAACACCCAAACCAACCCCGCCACTTTACCAATTCTCGGAACCCATCCCAGTACTAGTATCCAAGCCAACACAACTCCACCGCCACCCCGTCACTCCAGTCCCCACCTAACACCATCACTGAACCTGGCATCGACTACCCTACAACAATCTGATCTGACCAGATCCCCAACCCTACCCAACCGCCACCAGTCACGACTACCGACTCATCTCATGACAACACACACCTAGAACATCCCTCTCCCAAACGTTGATACCCACATTGCATCTCCTACCATTGACCCGACGCCAAACACAACTACCAAACTTGCCCCGTATGGAAACCCTTGCCTAACACGGGATTTTTAAACCCAAAGTCCAATTTAACCTATCCACACAAACCATATCCTCAATTCCCAAAAACTGAAAATTAGCCAAACTAGACCCAAATTGGAATGCAGCCATGCGTGAGGAATGTAATGCTTTAACTAAACAACGTACTTGGGATTTGGTTCCTAGACTGGAGGGGGTGAATGTGATCCGATGCATGTGGCTTTTTCATCACAAATACAGAGACAGTAGTGACCTAGAGAGATATGAGGCGAGACTTATGTCCAATGGTACTAACCAGTAAGAGGGTATTAATTATGGTGAGACATTCAGTACAGTTGTTAAATCGGGTACCATTCGCACAGTTTTGAGCATTGCTATGGTTACGCATTGGCCAATTCATCAGCTTGATGTGAAGAATGCTTTTCTACATGGGAACTTGAAAGAAACTATTTACATGCACCAGCCGCCATGCTTTGTCCATCCAGAGGTACCTCATTATGTATGTCATCTTCGTAAGTCACTTTATGATTTGAAACAAGCCCCTAGAGAGTGGTATGATCACTTTGCTAATTACATTATGCAGATTGGGTTTGTATGCAACAAGTGTGATAATTCTCTTTTTATTTTTCATCGAGGTAGTAAAATTGCTTATTTGTTGTTATATGTGGATGATATTGTACTTACTACCTCATCTGATGTACTGAAAAATGAGATCATTGCACTGCTTAAAACCGAATTTGTCATGACTGACTTGGGGAAGTTAAGTTACTTCTTAGGGATATCAGTGACTAGATCTGCAGATACTATGTTTCTATGTCAGCGTAAGTATGTAGAGGAGATTGTGTACATGGCTAAAATGGCAAACTGCAAGATCGTGTCCACTCCAGTTGACTCTAAATCAAAGCTCAGTGTTGTTAATGATGATCCAGTATCCGACCCCACAATGTATAGGAGTCTTGCAGGTACACTTCAGTATCTTACTTTCACCAGGCCTAATATTGCTTATGATGTTCAGCAGGTGTGTTTGTTATGCATGCCCCCAGGGAGCCTCATTTCACTGCTCTTAAATGTATTATTCAATACGTCAAAGGCACACTTGATTACAGATTTCATCTATACCCCTCTGCACCGACCAGGTTGTTATCATACACGGATGCAGATTGGGCAGGCTATATGGATAAGCGACGCTCCACTTCCGACTATTGTGTGTTCTTAGGGGATAATCTCATTTCCTGGTCTGCCAAGAGGCAAGCCACCCTATCCCGTTGAAGTGCACAAGCAGAGTACAAAGGCGTTGCAAATATTGTGGCTGAGATCTGCTGGCTCCGAAACCTTCTTATGGATCTCCAGTGTCCCTTGCGTAAGGCGTCTATGATTTACTGTGATAATATATCTGCGATATATTTATCTCACAATCTGGTTCAACATCAGTGAATCAAGCACATTGAGATGGATATACATTTTGTTCGAGAGAATGTTGTTATCGGTCATGTTAAGGTGTTTCGTGTTCCTTCTTCGTATTAGTATGCGGATATCTTCACAAAATGACTTCCTAGACAGCTATTCCTAGACTTCAGATCCATTATTAGCATCCAGCCTCCTCCCGCTCCGACTGAGGGGGTGTATTAGCGAATATTATAAAATATTACCCATATATTTTATAATTATTAGTGTTGTATAATTATGGTAGATATATGATCCTTATTTTATTAAGATTCCACATTATACACACTATATATTTATATTAATGAGAAAGACTCTCCAAGGGAATCTTACATATTTGATTCTTTACTCAGACAGTTTTATACCTTAATGGATTAGTGAAAAGATTCTTTTACTTATACACCAATCGACTTTCAGCAACTACCAATTGCATATTTAGCAAGTACTCCCTCCGAATCAAAAAGAGTGTCCACTTAGCTATTTGCACACCCTACTAATTCCTAGGTAAAAATAGGTAATTTGATTAAAATACTACGAATTAAATAGGTATTGAGATTTGATCACCTAACACTTAATATGGGCAAACCTGGAAAAAAAAAGTTATTTTTTTCTTAATTTGGTAAGTGAACACTCTTTTTTACTCGAAAAATAAATGCTACCAAGAGTAATAAACAAAAGAACTCTCTTTTCTTTTGTGGCCTCTGCCAGGCACTATGATGCATTGCACTTTCCGCTTTCAAAGACAGCCCATATCTCATATCATTGGCGAACTTTCTCTATATGCACAGCCTTGGGTAATTGACTGTAGAGCCACAAGGATAACATAGTTGGGTAGGAAAGAAAACTTTGTTATTTTGATTTCTGTCTAACATAAAAAATGAAAAGTTCCACAGATAACCCCCAAAAGTAGTTGAAGCGTTTCCAATTTAGAATTCTTCAATCACAAAAGCGAAATCATTGAAAATGAGTAATTAACAGGCAATACTGAGAATTGAGGGAGTCTGACAGGTTCTATTTGTACTCTTACATGAAAAATGCCATTCATGATCATAAACATGCTGATGAAAAAACACCAGAAGAGATACTTTAACCTTGGTGAGAATGCCTGGTATCATCCTCTGTTCAGAATAAGAACAACCAGATATATGAGTAAGATGCAATAAAATGTGTCACTCGAAACTATAAATGTAGCAACCCCTAATTCAATCAAAGATTACAAGGTAAAGTAACCTTTATTTATCAGAAGAAAAAAAAGATTACAAGGTACTTATGAATGTCTAGAATTATAAAATATGATAAAAACAACATACTATATCTTATAGTAATTAATGTAAGTAATAGAAAGCTAGTTGAAATTCTTCGTAAAAAAGAAGAGTTTCACCGAAAGCTGGTCAGGCACTCAGAATCATGGAAACAAAATGTTAATTGCATAAATAATTAGTATGAGAAGATTTAACTTGTTTTTCTTCCTTTTTTCAATTAGTTAGCAACTGAAGTTTTCACTGCATAAATTTACTTTCTCTTCTCCTCTTTCTGCTCTAGCGAGAAGCAGAAGTAAATAATCGAGAATAATTAAATCAACAATTTATCCTATTCTTTGAAAATAAATGATTGAGGTGCTAAAATACAACAACAACATACCCAGTGAAATATCACAGCGTGGGGTTTGAGGAGTATAGAGTGTACACTGAACCGGGTTTGGTTCGGTGATGCTGAACCGGGTTATGAGACAAATAGACAGAGATATGCTATCACAGTAAATCAAAGATGTCTTACGTAAGGGACAATGAAGCTCAAGAAGGAGATTCTGGAGCCAACATAGCTCTGCAACAACATTCGCAACGATTCGACATTTTGCTTCTGCACTCAAATGGGAAAGGGTGGCTTGTCGCTTGGCAGACCACGAAATAATATTATCTCCCAAAAATACACAATAGCCGGACATAGAGCGATGAGTGTCCGGATAGCCTGCCCAATCTGCGTCTGTGTAAGAAAGCAACCTAGTCGGTGCGAAGGAATATAGATGTAGTCCATAGTCAAGAGTGCCCTTAACGTACCGAATGATACGTTTAAGAGCTGTAAAGTGAGGCTCCTTAGGAGCGTGCATGAACAAGCACACCTGCTGAACAGCATATGCAATATCTAGTCGAGTGAAGGTGAGATACCGAAGAGCACCTACGAGACTCCTATAAAGAAAGGGATCACTGAACGAATCCCTGTCATCCGCACTGAGTTTGGACTTTGAGTCGACATGAGTGGGCATGATCTTGCAGATTGCCACTTTAGCCCTGTAGACAATCTCCTCTGCATACTTATGCTGACACAAGAACATGGCATGTGTGGATCTGGTCACTGATATCCCTAAAAAATAACTCAACTTACCCAAATTTGCCATAGCAAATTCGGACATGCGCAGGGCAATGATCTCGTGTTTTAGTGTATCAAAAGAAACTGTCAGAACAATATCATCCACATATAAAAGAAGATAAGTCGTGTCAGTACCTCGATGAAAAATAAACAGGGAATGATCACTCTTGCTATACATAAACCCGATATGTATGATGTATGTTCCAAACCTCTCATACCAAGCCATAGGGTCTTGTTTCAAACCATATAGTGACTTACGAAGATGACAAACATAATAAGGAACCTCCGGATTCACAAAGTCATGCGGTTGATGTATATAAACGGTTTCTTTTAAATCCTCATGTAAGAAAGCATTTTTTTACATCAAGCTAGTGAATAGGCCAATTTTCCCCCATATATATGCTAAACTTGTGCGAATGGTAGCTGGTTTGACCACCGGACTAAAAGTCTCTCCATAATCAACTCCTTTCTGCTGACCAATACCATTAGCCACAAGTCTTGACTTATGGTGTTAAAGTTCTCCACTATCTCAGAATTTGTGACGATAGAGCCACATACAATGAATCACATTCACCCTCTCTAGTTTCGGAATAAGATCATAAGTGTGATGATGGGTCAACACATTAAACTCCTCACGCATGGCCGTATTCCAATTTGGGTCAAGTTTAGCTAATTTTGGGTTTTTATGAATAGGTGAGATGGTTTAAGTGGATAGGTTAAAGTGAACTTTTGGTTTGAAAATCTCGTGTTGTGCATTGGTTTCCATTCTGTATGTGGAGACGGTCACGGGTGGGACAGTGGGGCTGGGTGGTAATGGGCTGGATTGGGCAGTGGGGTCGGGCATGGTCTAGAAAGGCGATGAGCAGTATGAGTGGGCAGTGGCGGGTTACGTGACGGGTCAATGGGGTGGCGCAGTGTCATAATAGGCTCGTCGGGTGGGGAAGTCAGCAGGACGGGTGTGATCGACGGGACGGGTGGAGTCGACGGGGTGTGCGGTACGTCCTGAGGGTGCGAATTTTTTAGTGCATTTTGGACTAGAGGTGAGGTGTCCAAGTCATCAAGGAATCTGTAGTCAGTGGGTCGTAATTGGTGGATATTGGTAAAGGGGAAGATGTTTTCCTCAAACATGACATAACGTGAGACTATGATTTTGCATATGGACATGTTATAGAATAAGTACCCCATATGATTTGATGGGAACCCTAAGAAGACACACAGTGTGGAATGAGGTGCTAATTTGTGAGGGACGGTGGAGGCCAGATTCGGGTAGCTGAGAAAACCAAAAATTCAAATATGATCATAGGTAGGTATTCGACAAAATAGGAACTCGGTAAGGGTCCTATTTTGGAGTGTACGGGTGGATAGTATATTAAGAAGGTATTCTGCCATTTTTAATGCATATACCCAAAAGCTGGGGGAAGAGATGCATGAAAAAGTAAGGTACAAATCATAATGTTAATAGTGCGTAGAATTCGTTCGGCTATACCATTTTGAGGAGAAGTATGGGGGCAGGAGAAACGAAAGACCATGACATTAGTCTTACAGAATTTATGAAATAGAGAATTGTTAAACTCATGACCATTGTCACATTGAAACGTTTTTATCTCTTTTTCAAATTGTGTTTTAACATACGTACGAAATTAAAAAAACTTGGAGTAGACTTGAGATTTAAAGTGGAGCGGATAGACCAATAGGAAGTGAGAAAAATCATCCAAGAATATTAAATAGTATTTATGACTCAATTTGCTAGTAATATGAGAGGTCCATAAATCTGCATGAATAATATCAAAGGGAGAAAAAGTACTACTCAAAGATGACGTAAACGAAAGTCTAACATGCTTTCCAAGATGACAAGACTAGCAATTTTTTGCAAGGTTCCATTTATTATATTTAATTAAACAGCGGTTTCTAAGAAAATCAAAAATATGAGCTCCGGGATGTCCAAGTCTACTATGTCACGTTGAAGACGAGATTGCAGCTAGAGATGTGAAAGGATTGACACTGGTGGCGAACGTGGATAGGAAAGGATAGAGGTCTCCCACACTATTGCATCTCGTAAAAAGTCTCCCATACGTAGGTCCTTCACAGAAAAATGAAACAGGTCAAAATCAATAGATACATAATTATAAGTGGAAAATTTTCTAACAGATATTAGGTTCTTGATAATATTAGGGGCATATAAGATGTGTTCAAGGGAGTAGTGGGGGTGTGGTGGTGGAGTTAGTGTGTGGCCAAACCCTTGAATTGGGATGCGATGACCATTTCTGACCATAATAAATTCAGGAGTATTTAAATTGCATAGTTGAGAAGGATTACCAGAATTGTAGGTGAGGTGAGACGTGGCGCCCATATCCATATATCATGCGTCATCGGGCTGGTGAAGATTCAATAAACTGAAGGCATGGCCCAAGTTGGTTGGAATTGGGCCGGATGCGGACTGTTGGGCTTGTGAGAAGTGGGCATGTTGGTTGCCTGGGTGGAACACTGGATGGAGCCCCAGTATGATGGACCGCGGTTGTTGCCACTGCTGTTGTTGGGCCGCGGCTGCTGGGGAGGCCCAGTTGCCAAAATACAGCCATGGCATTAGGATGACCCATTGCATTGGGTGTTGGGCTTGTTGTTGTGGGTTGGCTGCCTCGCCCCGACCCCCTCGACCTTTTTATTTGGTTCCCCGGCCACCCCCGCGGATTCTGCCACGACCTCCACCGCGGTTGTTTTGAGATGGGGTGGTGGTCAGAGTGCGGTGGTTGATCGGTGGGTGCGGCGGTTGTCGCAGAGGCGTCGACTACCAATGCCTTGGAATTGTGTTCGTCCAGTTTTGCTCGTCTCGTCTCCTCTAATAACAGTTGGGATTGTGCTTTGTTGAAACTTGGTAGGGGATCGGATTGTTGGATCATCGTTGCAAGGGTGTCATATTCACCTTTCGATAAACCATTAAAGGGGCAACCTAGTACACTAAGCTCCCGCTATGCGCGGGGTCCGGGGAAGGGTTGGATCACAAGAGTCTTGCAAAACCATCTTTGTGTCTAAAATTGGATTGCCCACATTAGATAATTGGTCGGCAATTAATTTTAAACGTTTGCAGTAGTCGACCATATTTATAAAATTTTCAAGACGGGTGGTGATGGCGTAGCTCCAGTCTAGTGAGACGTGGCTCCAGTCTTCATAATAGTATGAAGTAAGTCCTTGGAGATAGTCCCATAGATCCATTGCTTGATGATGGCGTCAAGCTGCCTCCACGTCGTGTCGTCGATGTTGGGTGGACGGGGATAGGTGGTATTAATGTGGTCAAGCACGTTGTAAGCACATGCATTAATATAGAAGAGTTCAACCCATGATATGTATTATCCATCCTCCTGATCAAGAATCAACGGTATGAAGTTCTTGATATTGGTTAGGGCGAAAGCCGGATGAAAGGTAGTAGGGGTGGAAGAGGGATGAGGATTTGTGACGTCAGGTGTTGAGGAAGCGGGAAAAGCTATGTGAGCTGCGGGTGATGCCATGGGGGCTGCCGAAAATTGGTAGAAGAATATAGGGTTTGGGCAGCCGTATAACAGGTGTATTCCAGCGGTATATAGGTCTGGTCGGGTGATATAGGGTTCGGGTTGGCTGTATATCATATGTATATGGGCAAGAAAAGGAAATAATAGGGTTGGGTGGGCTGTATATCACGGTATACCAGAGGTATACAAGCCTTGTTTTAGGAAAGAAGATGAGAGGTGATGGTTGTATATGAGCGAGGAGCAGTGGTATACGGTGGGTATACGGCTGATTTCGCCGAAAGAGGGAGGCGGAAAAGTAGGGTGTGGCAGCCGACAATAGGGTTCAGGGTAAGGAGAATTTTTGTCTCTTGATACAATGTAGAATAGTGTAAATCTCCCTTGAGGAGTCCTTTCATTAATACCATATATATAGTGTATACAGTTGTAATTCTAATGGAATAAGGATCTCTACTTTACATAATTATACTAAAATATTAATTACAGAATATATGGTGAATATATATAAATATATTCACTATCACTCGACTCAAGACAAAGCTCCAGCACAAAAAAAGCAATAGAAACGGTCAGACCTGGATAAGAAATTTAAAACAGTATGAAAATACTGGTATCAAAAGCGACTAAGTCATGATAGCGCATTCTGAAAAAAGAAGCAATAACTAACGCAGGTAAATAAGATTAAAAAAAAAGTATATTAGAGAACACATAGCAGCAGAAATCAAACGACAGAGGACTATAAAGCAATATTGGGCCTACTTGTATGATAGGCTGAGTGGGCCTACAATAATAACACTACAACTACCAGTTTGTAAGCGTAAGTAGAACTACGCTGGACTACCTACTACCCTAATCCGTATCCTCCATAACCCCCTATCTAAGGTCATGTCATCAGTAAGTTGCACCTGCGCCATATCCCGTCTAATCACATCTCCCCAATACTTAGGGCTAGACCAGTGGCTATTGGCCCAACAACCCTTATTTTCCGCCTGCTCTTTATCCGAGAAATTAGCTCAGTTCCAGTAAAATTCTAGGCCCAGTTTCTTGGTCCCAAATAGTGAAATACGGTACAGTAATGGGTCGGGACAACATGCAGGCCTGCTAGCGCCTCGGCCCCCGCAGGCCTTCCATGCTGCGGGCCTAAATCCGATCGCGACACCTACATATATTGAAGCCGCAATGCATGCACTTGGCTTAAATCCCCAGGACGTGAATTGGTATATGGACACCAGAGCCACTTCTCATATGACGTCCGATCAAGGTACTTTCTCGTCTTATTCAAATTTGAGCAAAAATCGTGGTATAATTGTTGGTAATAGTAACTCAATTCCAATTCGCGGTTATGGACGTACAATTTTGTCTCCCCGACATCCACCTTTAGTTTTGAAAAATACCATTCATGCCCATAACTTCATTAAAAATTTGGTGTCTGTCCGAAAATTCACCACTGATAATTGGGTTTCTGTTAATTTTGATCCCTTTGGGTTTTGTGTGAAGGATTAAAAAACGGGAATACCTATAATTAGATGCAATAGTAGGGGAGAGCTTTATCCAATCACAACTACCACCACTTCCACGATTCAAGCCATGTCGACTACTTTTGCCACCCTTGCTCGGTCCGTGTGGCATGCACGTTTGGGTCATCCGGGATCGTCTATTATTTCGTGTTTGCATAAAAATAATTTTATTTCTTGTAAGGGTACGCGTAGTACTCCACTTTGTTCTTCTTATCCGTTAGGAAAACATGTTCGATTACCATTTGTAGCCTCTACTTCTCGTACTTTGATGCTTTGTGACGTTACTCATAGTGATTTATGGACATCTCCTGTTTTAAGTTCTTTGGGCCATCGTTATTATGTCTTATTTTTTATGATTATTCTAATTTTTTGTGGACCTTTCCGTTATCCAAAAAATCTCAAGTTTTTTTCATTTTCTTAAAATTTAGACCATTCATCAGTACCCAATTTGAACGGGAAATTAAAAATATTCAATGTGATAATGGCAGGGAATACGATAATGGGTTGTTAAGAGAATTTTTTTATGCTAATGGCATAGTTTTTTATTTTTCTTGTTCTCATACGTCCTCACAAAATGAAAAAGCCGAACGGAAAGTTCGTACCAATAATAGTATTGTCCGAACTTTATTAGCTCATGTTTCCGTACCTCCTTCCTTTTGGCATCATGCACTACAAATGGCAACTTACCTCCTTAACGTACTTACTACCAAAGGGTTAGCATATGAATCTCCCCTTAAAATTCTCTATAATAAGACTCATTCGTATTCACATCTTAGGGTCTTTGGGTGTTTATGCTATCCACTTTTTTCGTCAACTATAATTAACAAACTGCAAGCCCGTTCTACCGCTTGTATGTTTTTTGGTTATCCATCTAATCATTGTGGCTACAAATGTTTTGATTTATCATCTAATAAAATCATAATTAGGCTCCATGTTCTTTTTTATGAAACCAATTTCCGTTTGCTAAAGTGAGTAGTCATGTGCCTAGTTCGTATAATTTTTTAGATGACAAGGTCTCACCATACATTATCCACCATTTATCGGACTTGTCCCGTGACCAAAATATGCCAGTAGGCCCACTGCCTGTTGGCCCACACAGTCCCGTTACCACTATTCCGCCGATTGTGCCCAGTGGTCCAGAAATATGGCCCAGTACCGATCTCGGTATTGTTCCAGTGTTCCAGCCCACTCCAGTATCGGATTCCGCCCCTGTTGGTCAGTCCATCATTGTCCCGCATATTGCCCCAAATCCACCCAACTCTACCTCGAGTCAAGGGCTCGTTACTCATAGTCAAAGGGATATTTTTAAACCAAAACAACATTTTAATCTCAATTCTAATGTCTCTAAATCCCCACTACCACGTAACTATGTGTCTGCAATATATGACCCGAATTGGAAATTGTCTATGACTGACGAATATAATGCTCTTATTGAAATAAGATGTGGGAGTTAGTACCCCGTCCATCAGGTGTTAATATTATTCGGTCTATGTGGATTTTTACTCATAAAGAAAAATTCTGACAGTTCTTTTGAGAGGCATAAGGCTCGTCTTGTAGGTGATGGTAAAACTCAACAGGTTGGCATGGATTGTGGTGAGACTTTTAGTCCGGTGGTCAAACCGGCTACCATTCGCATTGTTCTTAGTTTGGCTCTCTCAAAAGCATGGCCTATTCATCAGTTGGATGTAAATGATATTTTCTTACACGATGATCTTAAGGAGACAGTCTATATGCATCAGCCCTTGGGTTTTCGAGATCTCAATCATCCTCATCATGTCTGTTTGTTGAAGAAGTCCTTGTATGGGCTTAAGTAGGCCCCACGATCTTAGTATAAGAGGTTTGCAGATTATGTATCTACTATTGGGTTTTCTCACAGCCGATCTGATCATTCTCTATTTATATATCATCATGGTACTTCTCTGGCATACATTTTATTGTACGTAGATGATATTATATTGACTGCTTCATCTGATAATCTGCGCTAGTCTATCATGTCACTTCTCAGTTTTGAATTTGCATTGAAAGACTTGGAACCCTTGAGTTATTTCTTGGGTATTGTTGTCACGCGTCATTCAGGTGGTCTATTTTTATCTCAAAGGAAGTATGTTGTAGAGATTATTGAGAGAGTTGGTATGTCATCTTTTAAGTCTACTTCCACTCCGGTTGATATCAAACCGAAGCTGAGTATTATATCAGGCACACCATACGAGGATCCCACCCATTATCGCAGTCTTGTAGGGGCACTTCAGTATCTTACTTTCACGAGACCTGATATTACTTATGCAGTTCAACATGTGTGTTTATTCATGCATGACCTACGGATTGAGCACATGCATGCGCTCAAACACATTATACGGTACATCCAGGGCACACTTGATTATGTATTGCATTTATATCCTTCTTCCGTCTCTACTCTGGTGTCATATACATATGCTGATTGGGGTGGCTGTCCTGATACCAAACGCTCGACATCTGGTTATTGTATGTTTCTTGGGGATAACTTGGTCTCGTGGTCTGCGAAACGTCAGGCTACATTATCGCGATCCAGTGCAGAGCCTGAGTATCGAGGCGTGGCTAATGTGGTATCTGAATTATGTTGATTGCGTAATCTTTTATTAAAATTACACTTTCCTATTCAAAAAGTTTGATCATGAAAATAATTAAGAGATTATTTTTTTAATTTGAAATAAATACATTCAATTTCAGATTTTACTGTACTTGAAGAAGATAACACACTATTTCAAACCAAAAACTGAAAACTATGTAGAAAATTTTTTAAAAGGACGAAAATCAATCACCTCCAAACGCATGCATTAAATCTTGGAACTTGTGCAAAATTTCCTCCGTATGAGATAAAGGAAAGAGCATTAAAACCAAAGCTGGATGAGGGCTGATGCTTTGAGCAGGAAAGGGAGGCTTCCATCGTTCAAAATCGCGAAAACAGTCTCTTATAGAAATGTAAGTTAAAACGGTGTACAACCTAAGTGCATTAGACTACTTTTTTAAGAGTTGCATTTTTTATGGATGCATACAGGTATCGTGTAATAAACTTTGAGTTGACCTGATAGTGTTATACTCTAAATTAAAATAATTTTTATTATAATCAGCAAGAAATCTTTCAAATAACAAACGATCAGTCAGATATAACAAGCCATCACAAAAACTAAATAGTGTGGGGCTTGTAATGTTTCACAAACGTATTGACAAAATGATAATCAAAAACAAATTCTTCCTAGAAAAGATAATATATGTCAGATATAAATAGAGATTGAAATTAAACTAAATCGCCATTCCACATGTTTTCTGGAAGTCAACAAGAAAAATCGGCTTTATTTGGAAGTCAATTACAGTGGTTTCGGAGTTGTGTAGAAAATAGGTAACAAAAATAATAAATACGCCTTAATCTCAAATAAAATAAGGTAGATCATATGAATCAATCATTTATCATATTTTTCCATTTAAATTCAATAATATTATATAAAAAATAAAAAGTACTAAAAATTCTCTATATTTCTACTGACATAAAAATCTTTGATATGATTTAAAAACTTATAAAAATCATAGGAACTAAAATAAACATACTAACGTAACAAAAATATATCTGCAACTAATTGACATCACGTAAATACATTTTTCTCTTCTATAATATCCTATCTTTAGCTAGATCCGCATGAATTCAAAAAACTTATAGATTTTTTGTTGTAATTATTATATCTCCTTTTAATACCTTTACTCGTCATGATTAGTTCAAACCTAAAATCCGGTGCACTTGTTAGAGAAATATGCTTTGATAAATTAAATAGCTGAATTGAATATAATAATTATACATGGTATAGGACTTAATTAGGACACGGAATATCTAGCGCCACGTGTTACATATCCTCTGTATCAAGTGATTAGTCTGTAATTAGTACTCCCTCCGAATAAAAAAAAGTGTGTCAACTTAGTCACTTACACTCTTTAAGAAAATACAAATTTCTAGATAAAAATAACTAATTTGACTAAACTACCCCTAATTAAGTATGTATTGGATTTGATCACATAGTACTTAATAGGGGCAAATTTAGAAAAATAAAGTTAATTCTTTCTTAATTTGATAAGTGGACACTCTTTTTTATCCGGAGGAAGTATATTGGTAATTATTTATACTTGTGCAAGTAAGTCTATATAGTCCAAACACTTCAATTAGTTAAGTGATTAAGTTTCAAAAGACATTTACTTAAAGCTTACTTTATGTTTTGATAGTGAATATATATATTATGTAATTAATATTTTAGTGTAATAAATGTAAAATAAAGATCCTAATACCATTAGGAGTACTATACACTCTATATATATTGTATGTAATTAATATTTTAGTGTAATAAATGTAAAATAAAGATCCTAATACCATTAGGAGTACTATACACTCTATATATATTGTATTAATAAGAGAACTCTAAGGAAGGGAGATTTACACTATTTTACATGGTATTGAGAGCCAAAAATCCCTCCCTACCCTAAACCCTAGTGTTGGCCGACATACCCTTATTTTCCGCATCCCTCTTTCGGCGAAATATCAGTCTTATACTCATTGTATACCACTGCTCCTCCGTGATATACAACCCATCTTCTTCCTCTAACAACAAGTTTGTATACCACTGATATACCGATATATACAGCCTATCCAACTCCTCCGTGATATAAAACCCAGTATACCACTGCTCCTCCGTGATATACCGCCTCATATATATTGCTCCTATGCGATATACAACCTCTCATATTCTTCTAAAAACAAGCTTGTATACCCCAGATATACCGAGATATACGGCCCACATCTCTCATCTTCTTCTAAAAATAAGCATATATACCACTGATATACCGAGATATACAGCCACCCAGTCCTTATATTCCCATTTCTCTCCCGTATACATCTAGTATACATGTGAGATACAGACAACCCGACCCACATATCACCCAACTAGACATGTATACCACTGTTATACAGTTGATATACGGCAGCCCCAATCCTGATATTCTTCCACCATTTTTTGGCTACCCTAATGGCTTCACCCGCGGCCTAAATAGCTTCCCCGCTTCTTCTTTCTCAACACCCGGCGTAAAAATAATCAGCCGCAGTCCCAGGACCCGACAAAATAGGTCAACCCACGTCCTTGGCCACTGTTCAAGCACTAGGCCCCGTCGACTGGCCCCTTTCCAGGCCCTGCCTGACAGCAACAGTAGGCACCGCCAAGGCCCACTACACAGTGGCCCAGCACCACCGAGCCCCTTTCCAGCCACCAGGCCCACTACACCGCGGCCCAACAACAGTGGGCACCGTCAAATGGCCCATTTCCAGGCTAGGCCCTGCAGCTACAGTGGGCACCGCCAAGGCCCACTACACAACGGCCCAGCTCCAACGAGCCCCTTTCCAACCACCAGGCCCACTACACAGCGGCCCAGCAGCAGCTGCCCAGCCTCAATCCAACGGATTTGGGCCACGCTTTCGGTTCTTTAAAAATTCCACAGCCCGATGATGTGTGGTATATGGATACGGGTGCCACGTCTCACCTTACCAACAATTCTGGTAATCTTTCTCATTTAAGCAATTTAAATACTCTTCAATCTATTATGGTCAGCAATGGTCATCGCATTCCAATTCAAGGGCACACTAACTCCACCACTGCAACCCCACTTCCCTCTTAAAATGTTCTATATGCCCCTAACATTATCAAGAACCTAATATCTGTTAGAAAATTTGCCACCAATAATTCTGTATCCATTGATTTTGATCCATTTGTTTTTTCTGTAAAGGACCTACATACTGGGAGACTTCTTACGAGATGCAATAATGTGGCTGACCTTTATCATTTCCTATCCACAAACGCTGCCAGTGTCAATCCTCACACATCTCTAACTGTCATCTCCTCCTCAACATGGCATAGTAGACTTGGACATCCCGGAGCTCATATTTTTTATTTTCTTAGAAACCACAATTTAATTAAATGTAATAAACGGAACCTTGCCCAAAATTGTTATTCTTGTCATCTAGGAAAGCATGTTAGACTTCCATTTACGTCATCTTTAAGTATTACTTTTTCTCCCTTTGATATTATTCATGCTGATTTATGGACCTCTCCTATTACTAGCAGATTAGGTCATAAGTACTATTTAATATTCTTAGATGATTTTTCTCACTTCCTATGGGTCTATCCGCTCCACTTTAAATCTCAGGTCTAATCCAAGTTTCTTGAATGTCGTACGTATGTTAAAACACAATCTGAAAAAGAAATAAAAATGTTTCAATGTGACAATGGTCGTAAATTTAACAATTCTCTCTTTCATAAATTATGTACGGCTAATGACATGGTATTTCATTTCTCCTGCCTCCATACTTTCCTCAAAATGGTAAAGCCGAATGAATTTTACGCATCATTAACACTATGATTTGTACCTTACTTTTTTATGCATCTCTTCCCCCAAGTTTTTGGGTATATGCATTAAAAATGACAGAATACCTTCTTAATATACTACTTACCCGTACGCTCCAAAATAAGAACCCTACTGAGTTCTTATTTCGTCGGATCCCTACCTATGATTATATTCAGATTTGTCTTTGCAACTCGAATATGGCCTCCACCGTCCCTCACAAATTAGCACCATGTTCCACTCTGTGTGTCTTCTTAGGGTTCCCGTCAAACCATAAGAGGTACTTTTGCTATAACGTGTCCACCTGCAAAATCATAGTCTCACGTCATGTCACATTTGAGGAGAACGTCTTCCCCTTTGCCAACATCCACGAATTCTGACCCACCGATTACGGATTCCTTGATGACTAGGACACCTCACCTCTAGTCCAAAATGCACTATAAAATCCGCAACCTCAGCTCGTACCACTACCCATCCCATCGACCCTACCCCCCTGCCCAATCACTGCCTGATAATACACCCACCACACAACCCCACCCCACTTCCCTATCCCACTGCCCAGTCCCGGCCAGCCACACTACCCAGCCCATGCTCGTCACCCTTCCAGCCCATATGCGACCCCACTACCCAGTCCAGTCAGTTACCACCCAGCCCCCCTACCCCACTCGTGACCGTTCCCACACACCGTATGGAAACCCGTGCACAACACGAGATTTTCAAACTAAAAGTTTACTTTAACCTATCCACTCAAACCATATCACCTATTCCTAAAAACCCAAAATTAGCCAAACTTGACCCAAATTGGAATGCGGCCATGCGTGAGGAGTTTAATGCGTTAACCAATCAGCACAATTGGGAACTTGTTCTGAAACCAGAAGGGGTGAATGTGATTCGTTGTATGTGGCTCTATCGTCACAAATTCCGAGATAGTGGAGAGGTTGAACGTCATAAGGCAAGACTTGTGACTAATGGTACTGGTCCGCAGGAGGGAGTTGATTGTGGTGAGACTTTTAGTTCGGTGGTCAAACCAGCCATCATTCGCACAATGTTGAGCATAGCTATGGGGAAAAATTGGCCTATTCACCAGCTTGATGTAAAAATGCTTTCTTACATGGGGATTCGAAAGAAACTGTTTATATGTATCAACCGCCTGGCTTTGTGCATCCGGAGGTTCCTTATTATGTTTGTTGTCTTCATAAGTCACCATATGGTTTGAAACAAGCCCATAGGGCTTGGTACAAGAGGTTTGCTACATACATCATACAAATCGGGTTTCGTGTGCAGCAAGAGTGATCCTTTTCCTATTTATTTTTCATCGAGGTACTGACACGACTTATCTTCTTTTATATGTGGATGATATTGTTCTGACAGCTTCTTCGGATACACTGAAACACGAGATCATTGCTCTGCTCAAGTCTGAATTTGCTATGACAGATTTGGGTAAGTTGAGTTATTTTATGGGGATATCAGTGACCAGATCCACACATGCCATGTTCTTGTGTCAGCGTACGTATGCAGAGGAGATTGTCTACAAGGCTAAAATGGCAATTTGCAAGATCATGCCCACTCATGTCGACTCAAAGTCCAAACTCAGTGCGGATGCCGGGGATTCGGTCAGTGATCCCTCTCTTTATAGGAGTCTCACAAGTGCTCTTCAGTATCTCACCTTCACTCGGTCAGATATTGCATATGTTGTTCAGCAGGTGTGCTTGCTCATGCATGCTCCTAGGGATCCTCACTTTACAGCTCATAAGCATATCATTCGGTACGTTAAGGTCACTCTTAACTATGGACTACATCTATATCCCTCCGCACCGACTAGGATGCTCTCTTACACAGACGCAGATTAGGCAGGTTGTCTGGACACCCGTCGCTCTATGTCCGACTATTGCATATTTTTGGGGGATAATATTATTTTGTGGTCTGCCAAGCGGCAAGCCACGCTCTCCCGTCCGAGTGCCGAAGCAGAATGTCGAGGCGTTGCGAATGTTATTGCCGAGCTATGTTGGCTCCGAAATCTCCTTCTTGTGCTTCATTGTCCCTTACGTAAGGCATCTTTGGTTTACTGTGATAACATATTTGTTGTCTACTTGTCTCACAACCCGGTTTAGCATCAGCGAACCAAACATATTGAGATGGATATTCACTTTGTTCGAGAGAAAATTGCAATGGGTCACATTAGGGTGTTGCATGTTCCTTCTTCATATCAGTACGCAGATATCTTTACAAAGGGGCTTCCTCGGCAATTGTTCCTTGACTTCAAATCCAGTCTCAGCGTTCGGCCTCCTCTCGCTCCGACTGAGGGTGTGTGATATATTTCATATATTCACAATATATTTTGTTACTAGAGATCTTAATTCTATTAGAACTACAATTGTACACTCTATATATATTGCGTTAATAAGAGAACTACAAGAAAGGAAAATTTACATTCATTAAGAATAACTCAAAAGAAAAGAAGTAAAGATAAGCCTCTAATGATTAAGCGTTTGTTTAAAGAGAATGGTGTGGATAAAAATCGGATAAACTCGGGAAAAAGAAAAAGAGAAAATAATACTTGGGTCAAGGATATGATTTGATGAAATTAAGGGGTTCTAAATTTTAATCATTGACCCCATTCTTACGGATTGACATGTAAAAAAAAAAACTAAACGCACATTTATAATTTTTTAAGCTAATATGAAGCCAAGTGGCAAGCCTTGTCCATACTCCATTGGTTATTTTTCGAGTTCAATAATTTCATGATGTTGTCCTTTCCAAAAGTTCCAAAGTCTGTTACTATACAATGTAATACATTTCGTTTACTCGTTGAAAGTTTTTAACATTTCTTGTATTTATTACTTGGAATTTTCCGAAAGATAGAACAGCTTCAGCAAGATTTCTATTTCTTATAAGCTAAGGTATCCAGTATTCCTCGAGGCAAATGATGCGCTCTATGCAGGGTGGAGGAGAGTGTCGGTTACGGGTTCCGCCGAAGTCAATAGCTTTAGTTTAAATTCGGTATTTGTCTTAAAATTTTATGGAATATATACAAATTATTAACTTAAAATTTTATAACTTAAACATATTAGATTCTAAAACTCATAAACTTCAAACCCTAACTTCGCATCTGGCTCTGTAAGAAATAATTTGCAAATTAAAGACATTGATATTTATACATATGTTAACACCCTCACAACATATATCCTTTATTAATACTTCTTCTTTTAGAAAAAAAATACACTAGCAGATTTGTTTATCAATCCCACCACACTTACCAGATTTAATAGAAAAGTTGATAATGTAGCCTTGGCACTAGGATTTTGTTTTAGGCAAAGTTCATATTTTTATAATAAGAAACGTATATATAATAAGCTAATTTAATATGCTAGGCTTAGTGGAGTATGGTTTGTATTAATGTATATTATAAATATACTCCATATATTTTGTAATATTTAGTGTATAATTATGGTAGATATAGAATTCTTATTGTATTGAGATTCTACATTATATACACTATATATATTTGTATTAATGAGAAAGACTCTCAAGGGAAATTAATACAATTCTACATGATATCATAGGAGCCAAAACTTAAACTTTAATTACTTCCGTCAGCCTCTCCTCGTTTCTGTGCTTGCTTTCATTTTCCTTTACACAAGAAATAATCAGAAAGCACAAACCTTTGTCTGCTCTCTATTTTCTTCAGTTTTCCTTTCACGAGAAACACTCAAAAGCACCACACTTTGTCTGCTTTTTTTGTTTTCTCATGTTTTTCTTTAACCGAGAAACAATCAAAAGCACAAAACCTTTTGCTAGTCTTTTCTCCTTACCCGAGACCATCAAAAGTTTTGTCCTTTTTCCGAAAACAAAATAAATGGCTTCCTTGACCCCTCATACCCCCAACTTTATCCACATCCCATATTGTCATAAACAACCCACCTGCTCCCTCTTCCACTCCCTCCTTTCATCATACCCTCACCGTCACAAATATCAAGAAGTTCATCCTCATAATTCTTGATCAAGAAGAAGATCAATATTCTTCATGGGTTGAACTCTTCCACATTCATGCATGTGCATATAATGTGCTTCATCATATTGACGACACCATCCCTCGCCCTCTTGAAATCGACGACCCCACCTGGCGTCGTCTTGACGCTATCATCAAGTAATGGATTTATGGCACCATATCTAAAGACCCCCTTCATACAATCATGAAAACTGGATACTAGGCTCGCGAACTATGGCTTCGGTTGGAGGATGTCTTTTAGGATAACAAACACGCGCGTGTTGTGTATCTTGAGGAGCAATTCAACACTATGCGTCTAGAAAATTTTGCAAACATGTCCGATTATTGCAAATAACTGAAATTTGTGGCTAACAAATTGTCCAATGTAGGCCACCCAATTTTCGAAACTAAGATGGTTTTGCAGCTAATCAATGGCTTAACAAAGGATGAGTATGACACCCTTGCAACGATGATACAACAAGCCGACCAATTGCCTAGTTTCAACAAAGCACACGCACAACTTCTTTTGGAAGAAACCCGACGTGCTAAGTAAGACGAACATAATCAGCACGTACTTGCAGTTGATACCCTCACGCCGCACCCCACCACCGCTAGCCAGCCTCTACCACCCGCTGACCACCAGCTATAGAATAATTGTGGCGGTGGAAAGGGAGGCAGGGGTCGTGGCAACAGTTGAGGCAAAGGCCACGGGAAGGGAGGCTGAGGTCAGCAGCAGCACAGCGCCATCCCTACTTGGGCCGGCCCAGCAGGATATGTTCAGCCAGGAGCTTGGGTCGTATATCAGCAGCATGTCATAGCCCAGAATCCCTTCCAACAACAGGGCATTCTGGGCCCAATCCCGGTAACACGCCCATTGTCCGGACAGTCCCAACAGGCCCACGTTATGCAGGCCCAGTACCAGCAGTCTCTCACCTGTCTAGCCCCCATTGATTTGGGTCAGGCCTTCAATAGTATGAACTTGCAGCAGCCCGATGAAAATTGGTACATGGATACGGGAGCCACCTCTCACCTCACCCGCTCTGCAGGTAATCTTTATAAATGTTTTCATTTAAATCATCCTCAATATATTACTGTTGGTAGTGGTCATCACATTCCAATTCAGGGTTATGGTACAACTTACACTCACCCACCCTTTTCTTTAAATAACGTCCTTTATGCTCCCAACATTATTAAAAACCTAATATTTGTCTAAAAATTTACTCGTAATAATTCCATCTCTATTGACTTTGACCCTTTTGGTTTTACTGTGAAAGATCTTCGTACGGGGACACCTCTTACGAGATGCAATAGCATGGGGGATCTCTATCCTTTCCCATCCACCTTCGCTGCCAGTTTCTGCTCTCCCATATCTCTCGATGCTATCTCTCCGTCAACTTGGCACAATAGGCTTGGACACCCAAGACCTCCTATTTTCAACTTTCTTAGAAGCAATAATTTTATTCTTTGTAATAATGGGAAACTTGCTCCAAATTGTGTTTCTTGTCAGTTAGGCGAACATGTTTGCCTTCCGTTTAAATCATCTCTTAGTGTTACGTTTGCTCCTTTTGATATTATTCATGCTGATTTATGGACATCTCACATTACTAGCTCTCTGTGTCATAAATATTATCTAGTCTTATTAGATGATTATTCTCAATTTATTTAGATTTACCCACTAAGGTTCAAGTAGGAAGTGTTTGCCAAATTTCTTGAATTTCACATTTTTATCAAAACACAATTTGAAAAAGCCATCAAATCTTTTCAATGTGATAATGGTCGTGAATTAATAATTCCACTTTTCACAAATTTTGCAAAAATAATGGCATGGTTTTCTGGTTTTCGTGTCCTCACACCTCACATCAGAATGGCAAAGCAGAATGAATCATTCACACAATTAATAACATGGTTCGTACTTTTCTTTTTCATGCCTCTCTACCTTCCTCTTTTTGGGTCTATGATGTCAAAATAGTGGAATACGTCCTTATTATTTTACCTACTAGTACCCTTCATAACATGACCCCAACCGAAATATTATATCATTGAATCCCCTCCGATGATCACCTTCGGATTTTCAGTTGCCTTTGCTATCCAAACCTTGCGTTCACCACCCCTCATAAATTAGCACCCCGAACCACAAAGTGTGTCTTCGTAGGCTTCCCATCTAATCATAGGGGCTATTTGTGCTATGGCTGGTCCACTCATCACGTCTCCCGTCACGTTACATTTGACGAGATAATTTTTCATTCACATATATCCAACAATTTCGTAACACGGACTATTCCTTTCTCGACGAGTCAGACACCTCCCCCATCATACTCCATGAACTGAGTCAGTCCACCACCCCAGCTCCGCTACCTCTGACTGTCGCTGCTACCACCGGGCATTCTACCGGCCACCCACCATGTCAGCCTAGTTCATCTGCCACCCACCGCTGGCAGCGATTCTGCGTCTTAGTCCTCATCTCTATCACAACCGATCAGTATCCATAATACCCACCGGCCATCGCAACCGGAGACCACTGTGTCACTATCCCCCGCCGCAGTAAATCCAAACTCCCAAACCAACCCAGCAAACCCACCAATTTCTGGCACCCTGCACCACAATAGTACTACCAACTGGACCTCCACAACCAAACCACCACATCGTCACTCCAGCACTGACCCACCACCGACACCATACCCGATATCACTTACCCTGCACCATATTGATCTACCCAGATCGTCAACCCTACCCGACCCATCATCGCCCCCAAAACAACCTGACCCCAACCCAATGCCCTATCCAATCGACCAAACTCGTCACCAACCCGACACCATCCCAGCAGCCAGTGACCCAAAACAGCCGACCACCCACCCAATGGAAACCCATGCCAACACGGAATTTTCAAGCCCAAAGTCTAGTTTAACTTATCCATACAATCTATTTTCCCAATTCCCAAAAACCCAAAATTAGTCAAACTAGACCCAAATTGGAATGTGGTCATGTGTGAGGAATTTAATGCTTTACCAAAACAACATACTTGGGATTTGGTTCCAAGACCAGAGGGGATGAATGTGATCCGATGCATGTGGATTTTTTGCCACAAATATATAGACAGTGGCGATATAGAGAGATATAAGGCAGGACTTGTGGTTAATGGCACTAATCAGCATGAGGGTATTGGTTGTGGTGAGACATTCAGTCCAGTTGTTAAACATGCTACTATTCGCACAGTTCTGAGTATTGATATGGCTAAGCATTGGCCTATTCATTAACATGATGTAAAGAATACGTTTCTACATGGGGATTTGAAAGAAACTATTTACATGCACCAACCGCCTGGTTTTGTCCATCCAGCAGCCCCTCAGTATGTATGCCTTCTATGTAAGTCACTTTATAGTTTGAAACATGCCCCTAGAAAATGGTATGATCGCTTTGCACAGTACATTATGCGGATTGAGTTTGTATGTAGCAAGTGTGATAATTCTCTATTTATTTTTCATAAAGGTAGTAGCATTGCTTATTTGTTGTTATATGTGAATGACATTGTGCTTACTACCTCATCTGATGTGTTGAAAAATGAGATCATTGCCTTGATTAAAACCGAATTTGCTATGGCTGACTTGAGGAAGTTGAGCTCTTTTTTTGGTATATCAGTGACTAGATTGCAGACTCTATGTTTTTGTGTCGGCGCAATTGTGTGAATGAGATAGTATACAGGGCTAAAATGGCGAACTACAAGATAATGTCCACTCCGGTCGACTCAAAATCAAAGCTTAGTGTTGTAGATGGTAATATAGTGACCGATCCCACCCTTTACAGGAGTCTTGCAGGTGCACTACAATATCTAACTTTCACTAGGCCTGATATTGCATATGTTGTTCATCAGGTGTGCTTATTCATGAATGCCCCCATGGAGCCTCAATTTACTGCTCTAAAGCGTATCATTCTATATGCTAAGGACACACTTGATTATGGATTGCACCTATACCCCTCAACACCGACCAGGTTGTTATCATATACGAATGTTGATTGGGCAGGTTGTCCAGACACGTGGTGCTCCACCTCTGGCTATTGACTATTCTTAGGGGATAATCTCATCTGCAGGTCTGCCAAGAGGCAAGCCACATTATCCCATTCGAGTGCAGAAGCTGAATATAGAGGCGTTGCAAATGTTGTTGCCGAGATCTGTTGGCTCTGAAACCTTCTTTTGAAGATTCAGTGTCCCTTGCATAAGGCGTCTTTGGTTTACTGTGATAACATATCCGTCATTTATCAATCTCATAATTCGGTTCAGCATCAGAGAATCAAGCATATTGAGATGAATATCCATTTTGTTCGTGAGAAGGTTGCTTTCGGTCATGTTAAGGTGTTGCATGTGCCTTCTTCGTATCCGTATGCAGATATCTTCACGAAAGGTCTTTCTAGACAGTTATTCCTCGACTTCAGATCCAGTCTTAGCGTCCGCCCTCCTCCCGCTCCGACTGAGGGGGTGTATTAACGTATATTATAAATATACTCCATATATTTTGTAATATTTAGTATTGTATAATTATGTTAGATATAAGATCCTTATTGTATTGGAATTCCACATTGTGCCCCCTATATATATGTGTATTAATGAGAAATACTCCGCAAGAAAAATTAATACAATTCTACATTTGCATTAAATATAATTGACAAAGCCATTCTCTTAGTCTTAAGATGTATTATCAAAGAATTACTAAATCTTGTCGGAAGCATTGTTTCTCCGATATGATTTCTAATATGCAGATCTTGTTGGAAATAATGGAGTACGCTATCAATATCCATTCAGCGAACTAAATTAGTTTACAAACTTTCATATTCTCGCTTAAACAATTTACTCTCTCCGTTCACTTTTACTTGTCCACTATATTAAAAATAAAATTTCATTTTTACTTGTCACTTTTAACATATCAAGAGAAATACAATTATTACTTATTTCAAAATCATTTTTTAAGTCCATTAAAATTATGCATCAATTAATATGGGTATCATGATAAATAATGCACTTCATTTATTATTTTTTAAAAGGTGTAGAAGCCAATAGTGGACAAGTAAACGTAAACGGATGGAGTAATTAATTATTTTTAGACATTATATTATAGGCATAAAATTAAACATACTCTCGCTTAGCGGGGAAGATGATTAAAAGAATAAAAATAATTGTGCATGATGCCAACTCTTAATGATTATTTCCGCACGTAATTACAGGTATGTTTAATTGTGGCCTACAAAATGTTTCTTCGGGATTAGGTGTTGAAAAACAAATATAAGACTCTTATCAATTTGCTAGAAACAGAAAACAATAAAATAGATTGATGTACGAAGCATTTCGTGCTCATGAAAGAAACAGTGAAAACAGTACCCTGGGCGAATGTAATGTCAGCACATTACGTTGATATCTATGTTTCTCTGACTTTTCAAAAATATTACTATGCGTGTGTGTCGATCTTTCAAAAGTAATGTATTTTTAGAGTATCTGACATGAGTGTAGAAATATTTTTAAAAAATCTGAGCAATATACGCATGAAATAAATATTAGTGACGTAATTGCACAGCTCGGACTCGTAATGTATAGATTATACTAAAATGACTTTACCGTTATTTCAACGTTCTTCTTCGAGACTTCATCAATTGCTAAAACAAAATAAAAAATAAAAAAGCTAAAGCAGTCTCCCGAAAGAAGGAAGGATGAGTTTGCAAGCCCGGTGGGGCTTGTAAGTTTAGGAAGATGTGGTATAGAGAAGTGTTAAATTATTGTGGTAAAAATGTATTAATCTCCATTGGGACTATTTGTCATTAATATGAATATATATATATATATATATATAGTGTGTATATTGTTGAATTCTAATTGAATAAGGATCCTATATTTGTCATAATTATACACTACTATTAATTATAAAATATATGGTAATATTCGCTAATACACCCCTTCAGTAGGAGCGGGAGGAGGCCGGACACTAAGACTGGATCTGAAGTCTAGGAATAGCTTTCTAGGAAGTCCTTTAGTGAAGATATCTACATACTGATACGAAGAAGGCACATGCAACACCTTAACATGACCTCTAGCAACCTTCTCACGAATAAAATGTATATCCATCTCAATGTGTTTGGTTCGTTGATGATGAACAGGGTTATAAGATAAGTAGATCGCAGATATGTTATCACCGTAAACCATAGACGTCGTACACAAGGGACAATGAAGCTCCAATAGAAGGTTTCAGAGCTAGCAGATCTCAGCAACAGCGTTTGCAATGCCTCTATATTATGCTTCTGCACTAGAGCGGGATAGGGTGGCTTGCCTCTTGGCAGACCACGAAATGAGATTATCTCGTAAGAACATACAATAGTCGGAGGTGGAACGCCGCGTGTCCGGACAGCCTGCCTAATCAGCATTCGTATATGATATCAACCTGGTCGGTGTAGAGGGGTAGAGATGCAATCCATAATCAAGAGTGTCCTTAACGTATCGAATGATACGTTTAAGAGCTGTAAAGTGAGGCTCTCTAAGGGCATGCATGAACAAACACACATGTTGAACAGCATAAGAAATGTCATGTCTGGTGAATGTGAGATACTGAAGCGCACCTGCGAGGCTCCTATAAAGGGTAGGATCGGACACTGGATCACCATCAACAGCACTGAGTTTCGACTTTGAGTTGACTGGAGTAGGCATAATCTTGCCATTCACCATTTTAGCCATGTACACAATCTCTTTCGCATAATTACGCTGGCACTGGAACATAGTATCCGCAGATCTAGTCATAGAAATCCCCAAGCAATAACTCAATTCCCCAAGTCTATCATAGAAAATTCGAATTTGAGCAAAGCAATGATCTCATCTTTCAACATATCAGAGGAGACAATCAGAACAATATCATCCATATATAATAAGAAGTATGCAATGTTACTACCTCGATGAAAAATAAATAGAGAATGATCACACTTGCTGCATACGAACCCAATCTGCATAATGTAAGTAACAAAACACTCATCTCATGCCCTGGGGCCTGTTTCAAACCATACAGTGACTTACGGAGATGGCATACACAATGAGGAGCCTCCGGATGTACAAAACCTGGTGACTAGTGCATATAAATAGTTTCTTTCAAGTCATCATATAACAACGCATTCTTCACATCAAGCTGATGAATCTGTCAATGCTTACTCATAACTATGCTTAGAACTGTGCGAATGGTAGCCGGTTTAACCACCTGACTAAAAGTCTCACCACCATTAATACCCTCATACTGCTATATGACATTAGCCACAAGTCTAGCCTTATATCGTTCAAGGTCACCACTGTCTCTGAATTTGTGACGGAAAAGCCACATACACCTAATCACATTATCTCCATCCGGCTTTGGAACCAAATCTCAAGTGTGTTGTTTCGTTAAAGAATTAAATTCCTCACGCATGGTCGCATTCCAATTCGAGTCAAGTTTGGCTAATTTTGAGTTTTTAGGGATTGGGGATACAGTTTCAGTGGAGAGTATAAAATGAACTTTGGGTTTGAAGATCCCGTGTTTAGCACAAGTCTACATTTTATACATAGGGATAAGGGTTGTTTGGGCAAAGGGTGGGGTACATGTTGCGTTGTCTCGGGTTAGTGGTGTCTCGGGTGAAGGCATAGAGTGGTTTACTGGATTGGGGGGAGGGTGCGACGCCGGTGACTGGTGTCGGGGTGGGGTATCAACGGGGAGTGGTCTTGGGATGCGGTTTCGATGGGGAGTATTCAGTGGGTCTGGGTTTGGGATAAGATTAGTATCGGGACAGTGGGTTGTGGGTTGTCGGTACCGGGAGATGTGTCAGGTTGGCTGGCCAGTGATTGGTGAAGGTAGTGGCGGACTGGGTTAGTGCCGGTGATGGGAAAGTCAATGGGACATGGATGGCAGCGGCGGAATCTGGTTGTGACGGAGCAGTGGGGACCGGCTGTGACGAAATAGTAGCGTCACGACAGAGTATGGTGTGGACGATGGGGGAGGCTTCGGACTAGTCTAGAAACGTGTAATCCGTGTTTCAGAATTTTTGGATGTTTGCAAATGGAAAGATTGCTTCATTAAACGTGACATAGCGAGACATGAGGATCTTATGTGAAGACAAGTCATAACACAAATACCCCTAATGATTGGACAGAAAACCTAAGAAGACACATGGTGTGGTGCAGGGTGCTAGTTTATAAGGGGTCGTGGAGGCAAGATTCGGGTAACAAAGGCAACTGAAAATTCGTAGGTGATCATAAGAGGGGATCCGACGGAAAAGAATTTTGGTGGGTGTTCTATTGTGGAGAGTGTGGGTAGGCAAATATTAAGAATATATTCGGTCATTTTGACAGCATAAACCCAAAAGGAAGGGGGAGAGGCATAAAAAAAGATCGTAGGAACCATGTTATTGATAGTGGGAATGATTCGGTTGGCCTTACCATTTTGGGGGGAGGTATGTGGACACGAAAAATAGAAAACTATGCCATTATTAGTGCAAAATTTGTGAAAAGTGGAATTATTGAACTCACGGCCATTATCACATTGAAACAATTTTATGACTTTCTCAAATTGTGTTTTGATATAGCCACGAAATTCAAAAAACTTGGCAAAAACTTCAGATTTGAATTTAAGTGGGTAAACCTAGATAAAATGAGAAAAATCGTCTAATAAAACAAGATAATATTTATGACCTAGAGAACTAGTGATAGGAGATGTCCATAAGTCCGTGTGAATAATGTCAAGCGGAAAAAATGTAACACTTAAATATGACTTAAAAGGAAGACAAACATGCTTGTCTAAAGGGCAAGAATAATAATTTTGGGCAAGGTTCCCATTATTACATCGAATGAAATTATTGGTTCTAAGGAAATTAAAATCATGAGTGCCTGGGTGTCCGAGTCTATTGTGCCAAGTTGCCAGAGAGATTGCAATGAGAGAGGTGTGTGATTAGGGTCTGGCAGCGTAAATGGATAAGAAAGGATAGAGGTCCCCACATACTATTGCATCTCGTAAGAGGTGTCCCCGAAAGTAGATCCTTCTCAGAAAAACCAAATGGGTCAAACTCAACAGAAACGAAATTTTTACGGGTAAATTTCTTAAGAGATATTAAATCTTTAATGATGTTAGGGCATAGAGGATGTTATTTAGGGAGAAATGTAGGTGATGTGGTTTTGTGTGGTTGGTACCATAACCTTGAATTAGAATACGATGATCATTACCGACTATAATAAATTGAGGATACTTTAAATGAAACAGTTTGAAGAGATTACATGAGGAACGTGTGAGATGAGAGGTGGCTCCCGTATCTATGTACCAATTTTCGTCAGGCTGCTGCATATTTAATGTGTTGAAGGCCTGGCCCAAATTATTGGGGGTTGAGTCGTGTCCAACTGGTTGTTGCTGGGCCGAGATGAAATGGGACAGCTGAGGCGTTGTTGGGTATGGGAAAGAGGGCAAAGTCCAATTGCCTTGGCTCGGCCAGTGGACTGGGCCGGCCCACTGGAAATATTGGATAGCCTGGGGCTACTGGCCTGTTCGAACTCTACGCCCGTGGCCTCTTCCGCCCTTGTTGTCGCGGCCTCTGCCGCCTTTGCCACCACCGCAACTGCCCCGCAGTTGTTGGTTGTCTGGCGGTGGTCCTTGTTGACACACAATTTTGTTCCATCTTTTATGATTTTATTTGCAATTTTTAATATTTTTGACACTTTAAAACAATTTTAAAATATAGGCATATATATGTATATATATCATTATTATTTTTATTATTTGCATTTTTTATTGTCATTTGCATTTTAATATCACAATCATACTTTTAATCTAATATTATATGTTATTTTATTTTCGCAAAACGGCATTGCATTTTTATTTTTTATTTAAGCATCAAACATTTCGCAAATATTATATATATATATATATATATATATATATTTTCATATTGTCATCTTTACAATTTATAGTTTTTGCAAAGCTTTTTATTTGTTTAGTCATATATGACAAAAACCATTTTATATTTTAAACCCATAACTCATTCATTTCCTCCCAAAACAACTTCTACTCAACCCAAAAACAACTTCTACTCAACCCAAAACAATTCCTACCCAACCCAAACTAAAACCCATTTTCGTCCAAGCCCAACCCATCACCCATTTATTTCCCCAACCCAAAACAATTCCAAACTCATCCGAAGCCCATCCGGATCGGCCCACTCCGCTTTTAACTCCCATATCCCTTTATTTCTCCCCCCTTTAAACCAACAACCCTAAACAAAAAAAGAAAAGAAAAACCCATTTTTTGTTTCTCTCCCAAATCAGCCGCACACCCCCACACTCCCACACCCCATACCCTTCGCCGCCGGTCACCCGACCCCCACGTCGCCGCCGCCACCCCACACCACTACCCCACCTACGCCGGACACCCTACACCACCCACACCACCGTCAGTTTTGGGGGGTTTTGAGGTCCTAAGTCCGAAAATGAGGGTTCCGGTTTACTCTTGTTGGTGGTTTCCGGTTTGCTTTTGTTAGTGGTTTCCGTTCATTTTGTTGTTGGTTTCCGGTCTGTTTTGGTGGTTTTATTTCCGGTCGGTTTTTGTGATGCTGCTTTCTCGGGTCATTCCGGGTCGGGTCACTGTTCGGGTCACAATCCGGGTCGGGTCACCCCTTGTCGGATGAAAATCTCCAGGTTTATGTTTTACTTTGTTGTTGGTGTACCTGAAATTTGGAGGCAAAACGGGTCGGGTCGACCCGGTTTGTATAATTTCCGGATTTTGTATGTTTAATATTTAGTTGTTGGTTATCTGGAATTTGGAGAAAATCGATTTGGGTTGAAAAACATCCGATTCGGGTCGGGTCACTGACCCGGATCGGGTCGACCCAGTTCGGTTAAATTCCAGATTTTTTTGTGTTAATATTTTGTTGTTGGTTATCCGAAAATCTAAAAAAAATATACAATGCATTAGGGTCGGGTCATCGTTCGGTCGGGTCGACCGGTTCGAATAAATTTCCGATTTTGTGTTTAATATCTTGTTGTTTATTATCCGAAAATTCAAAAAAAAATGTTTGATTCCGGGTCGGGTCGACCGAAAATCCGGCCGAATCCACCGTTCGAACCCGGTCCGATTTTTCCGAATCTCGCTTCGGTCCAAAATTTCAGAATTCGGGTCTTACGTTTTAATTGCAAACTGTTTGTTTATTTTCGCATTTTAACATCCGTACACGGATATCTTATCGTTTTTAGTGATTTAAATAAATACTGCACTTAGGCCGATGAAATTAAATTCGAGGCCGCGCTTTTCTTTTTCGTTTCTCTGTTTTTTATTTACTGTTTTAAACATCCGTGCATGGATAGTCTTCTTGTTTTCTTGTTTTGAATTAAATATCGCATTTAGGCCAATGAAATTGAATTCGAGGCCGCGTCCCTTCGGATATCATTTCTCAATTTCTCGTTTTTTTTTTCTTGTTTTCGACACCATTTTACTGCTTTGAATATTATACTACACTGGCCGATGAAAAAATATCCGTCGAATTTTGAGGCCTCCACATTTGTAAAGACGGAAAATAAAACTTATGGGCAAGGATGAAACTTCAATCTTTTTCACCCAAGAGACCAACTTGTTCGATAGGCAAGGAAACTAAAATGACCAACGAGTCATATGTTCGCAGCCACGACGTGATTGGAATGATCTTTTCAAAATTTAAGTCTGAGCCCTCCGTAATCAAAACATTTATTGTTTTGGATACGAATCCGAAGTTATGTATATTCAATTGTTTCTAACCGTTTATTCTTGACAGCTTTCAAAGATAAGTCAAAAGAAGGCAAATACCCCTCGGAGATTTCTTATTTTTGTTGTTGTCTTTTACTTTCTTTAATTCAGCTTTATTTTCATTCTGCATTGTAATACTATTGTACTCGTGAAATTATTGAAATATTTAGAATAGGTAGACATAGAATTAATTAATAGGGTAGTCTAAACCTGGAAACTCATCGCTAGTTTATCTAATTTTAGGCCCGTCGCTCATAATAATCACCTTGCATACATTTTTATCAATTTTCATACAAATGCATACTTATACTTTTTTTTTCCAGCTTTACTTGTATATTAATGTCATACAAATGCATACTTGTACAAAATGTATCATTTTATTAACACCTTGCAATATTATTTTTATATGTATAAAAACATACATTTTTCTTAACATAACAATTAACCTGAATTTGATCGGATAACCGCAAGTTAGCGGATCTTAAACGATGCCTAACCCCTTCCCTTTAGGATAATAAAGAACCCTTACCCAGAATTTCATTAGTTTCGTAGACCATAAAATCGGAGTTATTTTGCAGCATTTAGTTAGCATTTAGGTGCCCTAATTCACCTTAGAATAATTGGGTGGCGACTCCTCAAGCAAGCATTTTTAATCCATCCGGAGGGAATCGACGCCATCGCTTCGCGAAGCCCGCAGGTCAAAATCGGGCGTGACAGTCCTTCAGGAAGCCAGCAACTAGTTGGAGAACCATCTTCATTTCGGAAATTGGTGTCCCCACATTGGACAATTGGTCCGCAACTAGGTTTAATTGTTTACAATACTCGGACATGTTAGCAAAATTTAAGACGTGTATTGTTGAATTGCTCATCCAAGTATACTACACGGGTGTGCTTTTTGTTAAGAAAAATCTCCTTCAACTGTATCCATAACTCACGAGCTGAGGCACCGATTTTCATAATCGTATGAAGCAAGTTCTTAGAGATAGTGTCATAAATCCATTGTTTGACGATGGCGTCAAGCCGGCGCCAGGCCGTGTCATCAACCTCAATAGGGCGAGGGAAGGAGTCTTCAATATGATCAAGCATGTTACAGGCACATGCATGAATGCGAAAAAGTTCAACCCACGAAAAATATTGACCATCTTCTTGATGAAGAACCAAAGGAATGAAGTTCTTGACGTTGGTGATGGCGAAAGTCGGATGGAAAGATGGAGTGGGGGAGGTAGTGGGTGGGGTGTGGGTGATGACTGGGGAGGAAGATGAAGCTGTGGGATCCATTAGAGTGGTTGAATATTAGTGAGGATGAAACAAGAAACCAAAAATTATTTTTGGGTTTCGAAAATTAGGGTAGTTGTCGGCCGAAGGAGGGGGGGGGTCGAGAAGAGAAAAGAAAAGAGAGGTTTAGCTATTTTTAGGGTTTGGCTCTTGATACCATGTAAGAATGTATTAATCTCCCTTGGAGACTATTTTTCATTAATACAAATATATATAGTGTGTACATTTATGAATCCTAATTGAATAAAGATCCTATATTTACCATTATTATACACTATTATTAATTACAAAATATATGACGAATATATTATAATATTCACGAATATAGACTCCGGAAAAGAAGGAAATGTGAGTTTGCAAGCCCTGTGGGGCTTGGAACTTTAGGAAGATGTGGTATAGAGAAGTGTTCAATTATTGTACTCCCTATAGATTTGCACTAATAAAATATCTTTAATTCTCTCTATATTATTTTTCTTCAGCTGTTCCAACAACTTTTTTTTTGGATTGATTTGTCTTCAAAAGCTCAAGAGAACTTATGAATATTCCGGCACTCCTCAACTCACACAAGAAAGAACTGAGAAAAATAAATTAAAGCAAATACCATAAGTCCCAACAACGGAAATAAAAAGGAAAGAAATAATGTAGGAGATATATCACTGTTTTATGCTTAATAATATTTAATCATAATTAATTAATATATTTCGAAATCCCTACTTGAATTAAGATTTAATTTAGTTTTTTTTTTTAGGCAAATCAGTAAAGCTGAAACATCATTAATTTAATTTGTAGCACCTTTTAGTTATATAAAGGAACTTCACTAGCACTGCTTTATAACCATCCATCACTAGAGCCGTTAAAGAGGTTAATTATGATATATGACAAAGGCCCACGGCCTTGTTTTTGAACTCATCCCAGACATTTGGCTTACTCCATATCTTCTTCTTTTTTTATTTTGGAAATTAACGAAACTGTCCATGCGGTCGAAAATAATTATGCAAAAATATTTATTTTTTAAAATATATATTATAATTTACCTATTTAAAAATAAATATGGTATATGGTTTAGTGACATCTGAAAGTGATTTTAATGATTTTTGTGTTAGTTGCTCAAAGTTAAGTGACTTTTGTGTTAGAAATGATAGTTAAGTCACTTTTGTGGGGGGGAAAATGATAGTTAAGTGACCATCTGTGAAATTTATTATTTCGTGTTCTGCCAAGTGGCAAGCCATGCTCTCTCGTTCGAGTGCTGAAGCAGAATATCGAGGCATTGCGAACGTTGTTGCCGAGCTATGTTGTCTCTGAAATCTCATTCTTGAGCTTCATTGTCCCATACGTAAGGCATCTTTGGTTTACTGTGATAACATATTTGTTGTCAACTTGTCTCACAACCCGATTCAGCATCAGCGAACCAAACATATTGAGATGGATATTCACTTTGTTCGAGAGAAAGTTGCAATGGGTCACGTTAGGGTGTTGCATGTTCTTTCTTCATATCAGTACGCAAATATATTCACAAAGGGGCTTTCTCGACAATTTCCTTGACTTCAGATCCAGTCTCAGCGTCCGACATTTTCCCACTCCGACTGAAGGGTGTGATAGTGAATATATTCCATATATTCACAATATATTTTGTAATTAATATTTTTGTGTAATTAATGTAAAATAGAGATCCTAGCTCCATTAGAACTACAATTATACACTCTATATATATAGCATTAATAAGAAAACTACAAGAAAATGAAATTTATACTATTCTACATGTTTAATTAAGAATAACTCCAAAGAAATGAAGTAAAGATAAGCCTCTAATGATTAAGCGTTTGTTTAAAGAGAATGGTGCGGATAAAAATCGGATAAACTCGGGGAAAAGAAAATAACACTCGAGTCATGGATATGATTTGATGAAATTAAGGGGTTCTAAATTTTAATCATTGACCCCATTCTTACTGATTGACATGTAAAAAAAAAAAAAAAACTATAGGAACATTTATATTTTTGAAGCTAATATGAAGCCAAGTGGCAAGCCTTGTCCATACTCCATTGGTTATTTTTCGAGTTCAATAATTTCATGATGTTATGTCCTTTCCAAAAAGTTGCAAAGTCTGTTACTATACAATGTAATACGTTTCGTTTACTCATTGAAAGTTTTTAACATTTCTTGTATTTATCACTTGGAATTTTCCGAAAGATAGAACAGCTTCAGCAAGATTTCTATTTCTTATAAGCTAAGGTATCCAGTATTCCTCGAGGTAAATGATGTGCTCTATGCAGGGTGGAGGAGAGTGTTGATTACGGGTTCGGCCGAAGTCAATAACTTTAGATTAAATCCGATATTTGTCTTAAAATTTCATGGAATATATACAGATTATTAACTTAAAATTCTATAACTTAAACATATTAGATTCTAAAACTCAAAAACTTCAAACCCTAACTTCGCCTCTGGCTTGTAAGAAATAATTTGCAAATTAAAGACATTGATATTTATACATATGTTAACACCCTCACAACATATATCCTTAATTAATACTTCTTCTTTTAGAAAAAAAATACACTAGCAGATTTGTTTATCAATCCCACCACACTTACCAGATTTAATGGCAAAGTTGATAATGCAGCTTTGGCACTAGGATTTTGTTTTAGGCAAAGTTCATATTTTTATAATAAGAAACGTATATATAATAAGCTAATTTAATATGCTAGGCTTAGTGGAGTATGGTTTGTATTAATGTATATTATAAATATACTTCATATATTTTGTAATATTTAGTGTATAATTATGGAAGATATAGGATTCTTATTGTATTGAGATTCTACATTATACACACTATATATATTTGTATTAATGAGAAAGACTCTCAAGGGAAATTAATACAATTCTACATGATATCAGAGGAGCCAAAACTTAAACTTTAATTACTTCTGTCAGCCTCCCCTCGGTTTCTGTGCTTGCTTTCATTTTCCTTTACACAAGAAATAATCAGAAAGCACAAACCTTTGTTTGCTCTCTATTTTCTTCAGTTTTCCTTTCACGAGAAACACTCAAAAGCACCACACTTTGTCTGCGTTTTTTGTTTTCTCACATTTTTCTTTAACCGAGAAACAATCAAAAGCACAAAACCTTTTGCCAGTCTTTTCTCCTTACCCGAAACCATCAAAAGTTTTGTCCTTTTTCCGAAAATAAAATAAATGGCTTCCTTGACCCCTCCTAATTCTCCCCCATCTTTCGCCACATCCTCTGTCGTCATAAACAACCCACCTGCTCGCTCTTCCACTCCCTCTTTTCATCATACCCTCACCGTCACAAATATCAAGAATTTCATCCTCATAATTCTTGATCAAGAAGAAGATCAATATTCTTCATGGGTTGAACTCTTCCACATTCATGCATGTGCATATAATGTGCTTTATCATATTGACGACACCATCCCTCGACCTCTTGAAATCGATGACCCCACCTGGCGTCGTCTTGACGCTATCGTCAAGTAATGGATTTATGGCACCATATCTAAAGACCCCCTTCATACAATCATGAAAACTGGAGCCTCAGCTCGCGAACTATGGCTTCGGTTGGAGGATGTCTTTTAGGATAACAAACACACGCGTGTTGTGTATCTTGAGGAGCAATTCAACACTATGCGTCTAGAAATTTTTGCAAACATGTCTGATTATTGCAAACAGCTGGAATTTGTGGCTAACAAATTGTCCAATGTAGGCCACCCAATTTTCGAAACTAAGATGGTTTTGCATCTAATCAATGGCTTAACAAAGGGTGAGTATGACACCCTTGCAACGATGATACAACATGCCGACCCATTTCCTAGTTTCAACAAAGCACACTCACAACTTCTTTTGGAAGAAACCCGACGTGCTAAGTAAGACGAACATAATCAACACGTACTTGCAGTTGATACCCTCACGCCGCACCCCACCACCGCTAGCCAGCCTTTACCACCCGCTGACCACCAGCTATAGAATAATTGTGGCGGTGGAAAGAGAGGCAGGGGTCGTGGCAACAGTCAAGGCAAAGGTCGCGGAAAGGGGAGCTGAGGCCAGCAGCAGCCCAGCGCCTTCCCTACTTGGGCCGGCCCAGCAGGATATGTTCACCCAGGAGCTTGGGCCGTATATCAACAGTATGTCACGACCCAAAATTCATTCCAAAGCAACACAGTATTCTGGGCCCAGTCCGGGAACACGTCCATTGTCTGGACAGTCCCACCAGGCCCACGTTATGCAGGCCCAGTAGCAGCAGTCTCTCACCTGTCTAGCCCCCATTGATTTGGGTCAGGCCTTCAACAGTATGAACTTGCAGCAGCCCGATGAAAATTGGTACATGGATACGGGAGTCACCTCTCACCTCACCCGCTCTGCAGGTAATCTTTATAAATTTTTTCGTTTAAAGCATCCTCAATATATTACTGTTGGTAGTGGCCATCACATTCCAATTCAGGGTTATGGTACAACTTACACTCACCCACCCTTTTCTTTAAATAACGTCCTTTATGCTCCCAACATTATTAAAAACCTAATATTTGTCTAGAAATTTACTCGTAATAATTCCATCTCTATTGACTTTGACCCTTTTGGTTTTACTGTGAAAGATCTTCGTACGGGGACACCTCTTACGAGATGCAATAGCATGGGGGATCTCTATCCTTTCCCATCCACCTTCGCTGCCAGTTTCCGCTCTCCCATATCTCTCGATGCTATCTCTCCGTCAACTTGGCACAATAGGCTTGGACACCCAGGACTTCCTGTTTTTAACTTTCTTAGAAGCAATAATTTTATTCTTTGTAATAATAGGAAACTTGTCCCAAATTGTGTTTCTTGTCAGTTAGGCGAACATGTTTGCCTTCCATTTAAATCATCTCTTAGTGTTACGTTTGCTCCTTTTGATATTATTCATGCTGATTTATGGACATCTCTCATTACTAGCTCTCTGTGTCATAAATATTATCTAGTCTTATTAGATGATTATTCTCAATTTATTTGGATTTACCCACTAAGGTTCAAGTAGGAAGTGTTTTCCAAATTTCTTGAATTTCACATTTTTATCAAAACACAATTTGAAAAAGCCATCAAATCTTTTCAATGTGATAATGGTCGTGAATTAATAATTCCACTTTTCACAAATTTTGCAAAAATAATGGCATGATTTTCTGGTTTTCGTGACCTCACACCTCTCATCAGAATGGCAAAGCAGAATGAATCATTCGCACAATTAATAACATGGTTCGTACTTTTCTTTTTCATGCCTCTCTACCTTCCTCTTTTTGGGTCTACGCTGTCAAAATGGTGGAATATGTCCTTATTAATTTACCTACTAGTACCCTTCATAACATGACCCCAACCGAAATATTATATCATCGAATCCCCTCCGATGATCACATTCGGATTTTCAGTTGCCTTTGCTATCCAAACCTTGTGTTCACCGCCCCTCCTAAATTAGCACCCCGAACCACTCTGTGTGTCTTCGTAGGCTTCCCGTCTAATCATAGGGGCTATTTGTGCTATGGCTTGTCCACTCATCAAATTCACGTCTCCCGTCACGTTACTTTCGACGAGATGATTTTTTCATTCACATATATCCAACAATTCTGTAACACGGACTATACCTTTCTCGACGAGTCAGACACCTCCCCCATCATACTCCATGAACTGAGTCAGTCCACCACCCCAGCTCCGCTACCTCTGACTGTCGCTGCTACCACCGGCATTCTACCAGCCACCTACCCTGTCAGCCTAGTTCATCTGCCACCCACCGCTGGCAACAGTTCTACGTCTCAGTCCCCGTCTCTATCACAACCGATCAGTATCAATAACACCCACCGGCCATCGCAACCGGAGACCACTGTGTCATTATCCCCCGCCGCAGTAAATCCATACTCCAAAACTAACCCAGCAAACCCACCAATTTCCGGCACCACAACAGTACTACCAACTGGACCTCCATAACCAAACCACCACATCATCACTCCAGCACTGACCCACCACTGACACCATACCCGATATCGCCTACCCTACACCATATTGATCTACCCAGATCGTCACCCCTACCCGACCCATCGTCGCCCCCAAAACAACCTGACACCAACCTAATGTCCTATCCAGTCGACCAAACTCGTCACCAACCCGACACCATCCCAGCAGCCAGTGACCCAAAACAGCTGACCACGCACCCAATGGAAACCCATGCCAACACGGGATTTTCAAGCCAAAGTCTAGTTTAACTTATCCATACAATCTATTTTCCCAATTCCCAAAAACCCAAAATTAGTCAAACTAGACCCAAATTGGAATGTGGCCATGTGTGAGGAATTCAATACTTTAACAAAACAACATACTTGGGATTTGGTTCCAAGACCAGAGGGGGTGAATGTGATCCGATGCATGTGGCTTTTTTGCCACAAATACATAGACAGTGGCGATCTAGAGAGATATAAGGCAGGACTTGTGGCTAATGGCACTAATCAGCATGAGGGTATTGATTGTGGTGAGACGTTCAGTCCAGTTGTTAAACTGGCTACTATTCACACAGTTCTGGGTATTGATATGGGTAAGCATTGGCCTATTCATTAACTTGATGTAAAGAATATGTTTCTACATGGGGATTTGAAAGAAACTATTTACATACACCAGCCGTCTGGTATTGTCCATCCAGCAGCCCCTCAGTATGTATGCCTTCTATGTAAGTCACTTTATGGTTTGAAACATGACCCTAGAAAATGGTATGATCGCTTTGCACAGTACATTATGTGGATTGAGTTTGAAGCAAGTGTGATAATTCTCTATTTATTTTTCATAAGGGTAGTAGAATTGCTTATTTGTTGTTATATGTGGATGACATTGTGCTTACTGCCTCATCTGATGGGTTGAAAAATGAGATCATTGCCTTGATTAAAACCGAATTTGCTATGACTGATTTGAGGAAGTTGAGCTTTTTTTTTGGTATATCAGTTACTAGATTACAGACTCTATGTTTTTATGTCAGCGCAATTGTGCGAATGAGATAGTATACAGGGCTAAAATGGCGAACTACAAGATAATGTCCACTCCGGTCGACTCAAAATCAAAGCTTAGTGTTGTTGATGGTAATCCAGTGACCGATCCCACCCTTTACAGGAGTCTTGCAGGTGCACTACAGTATCTTACTTTCACTAGGCATGATATTGCATATGTTGTTCAGCAGGTGTGCTTATTCATTAATGCCCCAGGGAGCCTCAATTTACTGCCCTAAAGCGTATCATTCGATATGCTAAGGACACACTTGATTATGGATTGCACCTATACCCCTCAGCACCGACCAGGTTGTTATCATATACGAATGATAATTGGGCAGGTTATCCGGACACGTGGCGCTCCACCTCTGGCTATTGTGTATTCTTAGGGGGTAATCTCATTTGTTGGTCTGCCAAGAGGCAAGCCGCATTATCCCATTCGAGTGCCGAAGCTGAATATAGAGGCATTGCAGATGTTGTTGCTGAAATCTGTTGACTCTGAAACCTTCTTTTGAAGATTCATTGTCCCTTGCATAAGGCGTCTTTTGTTTACTGTGATAACATATCCGTCATATATCAATCTCATAATCCGGTTCAGCATCAGGGTACCAAGCATATTGAGATGAATATCCACTTTGTTCGTGAGAAGGTTGCTCTCGATCATGTTAAGGTGTTGCATGTGCCTTCTTCGTATCAGTATGCGGATATCTTCACGAAAAGTCTTCCTAGACAGTTATTCCTCGACTTCAGATCCAGTCTTAGCGTCCGGCCTCCTCCCGCTCCGACTGAGGGGGTGTATTAACGTATATTATAAATATACTCCATATATTTTGTAATATTTAGTATTGTATAATTATGTTAGATATAAGTTCCTTATTGTATTGGGATTCCACATTGTGCCCACTATATATATTTGTATTAATGAGAAATACTCGGCAAGAAAGATTAATACAATTCTACATTTGCATTAAAGAAAATTGACAAAGCCATTCTCTTAGTCTTAAGATGTATTATCAAAGAAGTAATAAATCTTGTCGGAAGCATTGTTTCTCCGATAAGATTTCTAATAAGATAATCTAATATGCAGATCTTGTTGGAAATAATGGAGTACACTATTAATATCCATTCAGCGAACTAAATTAGTTTACAAACTTTCATATTCTCGCTTAAACAATTTACTCTCTCCGTTCACTTTTACCTATCTACTATATTAAAATAAAATTTTATTTTTACTTGTCACTTTTAACATATCAAGAGAAATACAATTATTACTTATTTCAAAATTATTTTTTAAGTCCATTAAAATTATACATCAATTAATATGGGTATCATGATAAATAATGCACTTCATTTATTATTTTTTAAAAAGTGTAGAAGCCAATAGTGAACAAGTAAAAATAAACGGATGGAGTAATTAATTATTTTTAGACATTATATTACAGGCATAAAATTAAACATACTCTCGCTTAGCGGGGAAGATGATTAAAAGAATAAAAATAATTGTGCATGATGCCAACTTTTAATGATAATTTCCGCACGTAATTACAGGTGTGTTTCATTGTGGCGTACAAAATGTTTCTTCGGGATTAGATTTTGAAAAACAAATATAAGACTCTTATCAATTTACTAGAACCATAAAATAATAAAATATTACAAGGATTGTTGTTGGGTTCGTGTCTCGTTGGTCCTCTCCCTTGCAAGGCTGCCACTCGCGCATATCCCTCGATTTACATCCCACCTGGCCAAGGGGCCTCTAGTACAGGTGGGGGGGTTTCTCCTTCGGGACTTTCCCCTTCAAAAAGAAAACAATAAAATAGATTGATGTACGAAGCATTTCGTGCTCATGAAAGAAACAGTGAAAACAGTACCCTGGGCGAATGTAATGTCAGCACATTACGTTGATATCTATGTTGCTCCGACTTTTCAAAAATATTACTATATGTGTGTGTAGATATTTCAAAAGTAATGTATTTTTAGAGTATCTGACATGAGTGTATCAACATTTTTGGAAAATCTGAGCAATATAGGCTTGAAATAAATATTAGTGACATAATTGCACAGCTCGGACTCGTAATGTATAGATTATACTAAAATGACTTTAGCGTTTTTTCAACGTTCTTCTTTGAGACTTCATCAATTGCTAAAACAAAATAAAAATTAAAAAAGCTAAAGCAGTCTCCCGAAAGAAGGAAAGATGAGTTTGCAAGCCCGGTGTGGCTTGTAAGTTTAGGAAGACGTGGTATAGAGAAGTGTTCAATTATTGTGGTAAGAATGTATTAATCTCCCTTGGGGACTATTTCTCATTAATATGAATATATATATATATATATATATATATATATATATATATATATATATATATATATATATATATATATATATATAGTGTGTATATTGTTAAATTCTAATTGAATAAGGATCCTATATTTGTCATAATTATACACTACTATTAGTTATAAAATATATGGTAATATTCGCTAATACACCCCCTCAGTCGGAGCGGGAAGAGGCCGGACACTGAGACTGAATATGAATTCTAGGAATAGCTTTCTAGGAAGTCCTTTAGTGAAGATATATGCATATTGATACGAAGAAGGCACATGTAACACCTTAACATGACCTATATCAACCTTCTCACGAACAAAATGTATACCCATCTCAAAGTGTTTGGTTCGTTGATGCTGAACCGGGTTATAAGATAAGTAGATCGCAGATATGTTATCACTGTAAACCATAGATGTCTTACGCAGGGGAATGAAGCTCCAATAAAAGGTTTCGGAGCCAGCAGATCCCAGCAACAGCGTTTGCAACGCCTCTATATTCTGCTTCTGCACTCGAGCGGGATAGGGTGGCTTGCCTCTTGGCAGACCACGAAATGAGATTATCTCCTAAGAACATACAATAGTCGAAGGTGGAACGTCGCGTGTCCGGACAGCCTGTCTAATCAGCATCCGTATATGATATCAACATGGTCGGTGTGGAGGGGTAGAGATGCAATCCATAATCAAAAGTGCCCTTAACGTATCGAATGATACGTTTAAGACCTGTAAAGTGAGGCTCCCTGGGACATGCATGAACAAACACACATGTTGAACAGCATAAGCAATGTCATGTCTGGTGAATGTGAGTTACTGAAGCGCACCTGCGAGGCTCCTATGAAGGGTAGGATCGGACACTGGATCACCATCAATAGCACTGAGTTTCGACTTCGAGTCAACTGAAGTAGGCATGATCTTGCAATTCGCCATCTTAGTCATGTACACAATCTCTTTCGCATAATTGCCCTGACACTGGAACATAGTATCTGCAGATCTAGTCATAGAAATCCCTAAGAAATAACTCAATTCCCCAAGTCTATCATAGCAAATTCGGATTTGAGCAAAGCTATGATCTCATCTTTCAACATTTCAGAGAAGACAATCAGAACAATATCATCCATATATAATAACAAGTATGCAATGTTACTACCTCGATGAAAAATAAATAGAAAATGATCACACTTGTTGCATACGAACCCAATCTGCATAATGTAAGTAACAAAATGCTCATACCACGCCCTGGGCCTGTTTCAAACCATTTAATGACTTACGGAGATGGCATACACAATGAGGAGCCTTCTGATGTACAAAACCTGGTGACTGGTGCATATAAATAGTTTCTTTCAAGTCCTCATGTAATAATGCATTCTTCACATCAAGCTGATGAATCTGTCAATGCTTACTCATAACTATGCTTAGAACTGTGCGAATGGTAGTCGGTTTAACCACTTGCTAAAAGTCTCACCACAATTAATACCCGTATACCGCCATATGCCATTAGCCACAAGTCTCGCCTTATATCTTTCAAGGTCACCATTGTCTCTGAATTTGTGACGGAAAAGCCATATACACCTAATCACATTAGCTCCATCCGGATTTGGAACCAAATCCCAAGTGTGTTGTTTCGTTAAAGAATTAAATTCCTCACGCATGGTCGCATTCCAATTCGGGTCAAGTTTGGCTAATTTTGAGTTTTTAGGGATTGGAGATACAGTTTCAGTGGAGAGATTAAAATGAACTTTGGGTTTGAAGATCTCGTGTTGAGCACAAGTCTACATTCTATACATGGGGATAAGGGTTGTTTGGGCAGAGGGGTGGGGTGTATGCTGGGTTATCTCAGGTTAGTGATGTTTCAGGTGAAGGCATATAGTGGTTTACCGGATTGAGGGGAAGGGTGCGATGCCGGTGACTGGTGTCGGGGTAGGGTATCGACGGGAGTGGTGTTGGGATGGGGTTTCGACGGAGAGTATTCAGTGGGTCTGGTTTTGGGCTGAGATTAGTATCGGGATGGTGGGTTGTGGGTTGTCGGTACCAGGGGATGTGTCGGATTGGCTGGCTAGTGATTAGGGAAGGCAGTGGCAGACTGGGTTGGTGTCGGTGATGGAAAAGTCAACGGGACATGGATGGCAGCGGCGAAATCTGGTTGTGATGGAGCAGTGGGGACTGGCTGTGATGGAATAGTAACGTCATAATAGAGTGTGGTGTGGACGATGGGGGAGGCTTCAGGCTCGACTAGAAACGTGTAATCCGTGTTTCAGAATTTTTGGATGTTTGCAAATGGGAAGATTGCTTCATTAAACGTGATATAGCGAGACACGATGATCTTATGTGAAGATAAGGCATAGCACAAATACCCCCTATGATTGGACGGAAAACCTAAGAAGACACATGGTGTGGTGCAGGGTGCTAGTTTATGGGTCGTGAAGGCAAGATTCGGGTAACAAAGGCAACCGAAAATTCGTAGGTGATCATAAGAGGGGATCCGACGGAACAGAATTTTGGTGGGTGTTCTATTGTGGAGAGTGTGGGTAGGAAAATATTAAGAATATATTCGGTCATTTTGACAGCATAAACCCAAAAAGAAGGGGGAGAGAGGCATGAAAAAAGATCGTACGAACCATCTTATTGATAGTGCGAATGATTCGTTTGGCCTTACCATTTTAGGGGGAGGTGTGTGGACACGAAAAATGAAAAACCATGCCATTATTAGTGCAAAATTTGTGAAAAGTGGAATTATTGAACTCACGGCCATTATCACATTGAAACGATTTTATGGCTTTCTCAAATTGTGTTTTGATATAGACACGAAATTCAAAAAACTTGGCAATAACTTCAGATTTGAATTTAAGTGGGTAAACCTAGATAAAATGAGAAAAGTCGTTTAATAAAACAAGATAATATTTATGACCCAGAGAACTAGTGATGGGAGATGTCCATAAGTCCGCGTGAACAATGTCAAGCGGAAAAAATGTAACACTTAAAGATGACTTAAAAGGAAGACAAACATGCTTGTCTAAAGGGCAAGAATAATAATTTTGGTTAAGGTTCTCATTATTACATCGAATGAAATTATTGGTTCTAAGGAAATTAAAAATATGAGTGTCTGGGTGTCCGAGTCTATTGTGGCAAGTTGACAGAGAGATTGCAGCGAGAGAGGTATGTGATCAGGGTCTGGCAGCGGAAATGGATGAGAAAGGATAGAGGTCCCCCCATACTATTGCATCTCGTAAGAGGTGTCCCCGTAAGTAGATCCTTCTCAGAAAAACCAAATGGGTCAAACTCAACAGAAATGGATTTGTTACGGGTAAATTTCTTAAGAGATATTAATTTTTTAATGATGATAGGGCATAGAGGATGTTATTTAGGGAGAAATGTGGGTGAGGTGGTTTTTTGTGGGTGGTACCATAACCTTGAATTAAAATACCATGATCATTACCGACCGTAATAAATTGAGGATACTTTAAATGAAACAGTTTGGAGAGATTACATGAGGAATGTGTGAGATGAGAGGTGGCTCCCGTATCTATGTATCAATTTTTGTGAGGCTGCTGCATATTTAATGTGCTGAATGCCTGGCCCAAATTAGTGGGGGTTGAGCCGTGTCCAACTGGTTGTGCTGGGCCGAGATGAAATGGGCCTGCTGAGGCATTGTTGGGTATGGGAAAGAGGGCGAAGCCCAATTGCCTTGGCTCGGCCAGTGGACTGGGCTGGCCCACTGGAAATATTGGCTGCGCTGGGCTGCTAGCCTGTTCGAACTCTACGCCCGTGTCCTCTTCCGCCCTTGTTGTCGCGGCCTCTGCCACCTTTGCCACCACTACAGGTGCCCCGCAGTTGTTAGTTGTCCGGCGATGGTCCTTCAGTAAGCCAGCAACTAGTTGGAGAACCATCTTCATTTCGGAAACTGGTATCCCTACATTGGACAATTGATCTGCAACTAGTTTTTATTAATTTAAGACGTGTATTGTTGAATTGCTCATCCAAGTATACTGCACGGGTGTGCTTGTTGTTCTGAAAAATCTCCTTCAACCGTATCCATAACTCACGAGCTGAGGCACCGGTTTTCATAATCATATGAAGCAAGTCCTTAGAGATGGTGTCATAAATCCACTGTTTGACGGTGGCGTCAAGACGGCGCCAGGCCGTGTCATCAACCTCAATAGGGTGAGGGAAGGAGTTGTCAATATGATCAAGCATGTTATAGACACATGCATGAATGCGAAAAAGTTCCACCCACAGAGAATATTGACCATCTTCTTGATGAAGAACCAAAGGAATGAAGTTCTTGACGTTGGTGACGGCGAAAGTCAGATGGAAAGATGGAGTGGGGGAGGTACTGGGTGGGTGTGGGTGATGACTGGGAAGAAGATGAAGTTGTGGGATCCATTAGAGTGGTTGAATATTGGTGAGGACGAAACAAGAAACCAAAAATTTGGGTTTCGAAAATTAGGGTAGCTGTCGGCCGAAGGAGGGGGGGCGGCGAGAAAAGAACAGAAAAGAGAGGTTTAGCTATTTTTAGGGTTTGGCTCTTGATACCATGTAAGAATGTATTAATCTCCCTTGGAGACTATTTCTCATTAATACAAATATATATAGTATGTACATTTATGAATCCTAATTGAATAAAGATCCTATATTTACCATTATTATACACTATTATTAATTACAAAATATATGACGAATATATTATAATATTCACGAATATAGACTCCGGAAAAGAAGGAAATGTGAGTTTGCAAGCCCTGTGGGGCTTGGAACTTTAGGAAGATGTGGTATAGAGAAGTGTTCAATTATTGTACTCCCTATGGATTTGCACTAATAAAATATCTTTAATTCTCTCTATATTATTTTTCTTCAGCTGTTCCAACAACTTTTTTTTTGGATTGATTTGTCTTCAAAAACTCAAGAGACCTTTTGAATATTCCGGCACTCCTCAACTCACACAAGAAATAACTGAGAAAAATAAATTAAAGCAACTACCATAAGTCCCAACAACCGAAATAAAAAGGAAAGAAGTAATGTAGGAGATATATCACTGTTTTATGCTTTACAATATTTAATCATAATTAATTAATATATTTCGAAATCCCTACTTGAATTAAGATTTAATTTAGTTTTTTTTTTTTGCCATTTGTTGCGGCCATGCTAAAGAGCTATGCAAATCAGTAAAGCTGAAACATCATTAATTTAATTTGTAGCACCTTTTAGTTATATAAAGGAACTTCACTAGCACTGCTTTATAACCATCCATCACTAGAGCGTTAAAGAGGTTAATTATGATTTATGACAAAAGGCCCACGGCCTTGTTTTTGAACTCATCCCACACATTTGGCTTCCTCCATATCATCTTCTTCTTCTTTTGGAAATTAACGAAACTGCCATGCGGTCGAAAATAATTATGCAAAAATATTTATTTTTATAATTTACCTATTTAAAAATAAATATGGTATATGGTATATGGTTTAGTGACATCTGAAAGTGATTTTAATGATTTTTGTGTTAGTTGCTCAAAGTTAAGTGACTTTTGTGTTAGAAACGATAGTTAGGTGACTTTTGTGAAAAAAAATGATAGTTAAGTGACCATCTGTGAAATTTATTATTTCGTGTTCTGCCAAGTGGCAAGACACTCTCTCTCGATCAAGTGTTGAAGCAGAATATCGAGGCATTGCGAACGTTGTTGCCGAGCTATGTTGTCTCCGAATATCCTTCTTGAGCTTCATTGTCCCTTACGTAAGGCATCTTTGGTTTGCTGTGATAACATATGTGTTGTCTACTTGTCTCACTACCCGATTCAACATCGGTGAACCAAGCATATTGAGATGGATATTCACTTTGTTCGAGAGAAAGTTGCAATGGGTCACGTTAGGGTGTTGCATGTTCTTTCTTCATATCAGGACGCAAATATATTCACAAAGGGGCTTTCTCGACAATTTCCTTGACTTCAGATCCAGTCTCAGCGTCCGACATTTTCCCACTCCGACTGAAGGGTGTGATAGTGAATATATTCCATATATTCACAATATATTTTGTAATTAATATTTTTGTGTAATTAATGTAAAATAGAGATCCTAGCTCCATTAGAACTACAATTATACACTCTATATATATAGCATTAATAAGAAAACTACAAGAAAATGAAATTTATACTATTCTACATGTTTAATTAAGAATAACTCAAAAGAAATGAAGTAAAGATAAGCCTCTAATGATTAAGCGTTTGTTTAAAGAGAATGGTGCGGATAAAAATCGGATAAACTCGGGGAAAAGAAAATAACACTCGAGTCATGGATATGATTTGATGAAATTAAGGGGTTCTAAATTTTAATCATTGACCCCATTCTTACTGATTGACATGTAAAAAAAAAAAAAAAACTAAAGGTACATTTATATTTTTGAAGCTAATATGAAGCCAAGTGGCAAGCCTTGTCCATACTCCATTGGTTATTTTTCGAGTTCAATAATTTCATGATGTTATGTCCTTTCCAAAAAGTTGCAAAGTCTGTTACTATACAATGTAATACGTTTCGTTTACTCATTGAAAGTTTTTAACATTTCTTGTATTTATTACTTGGAATTTTCCGAAAGATAGAACAGCTTCAGCAAGATTTCTATTTCTTATAAGCTAAGGTATCCAGTATTCCACGAGGTAAATGATGTGCTCTATGCAGGGTGGAGGAGAGTGTTGGTTACGGGTTCGACCGAAGTCAATAACTTTAGTTTAAATTCGATATTTGTCTTAAAATTTCATGGAATATATACAGATTATTAACTTAGAATTCTATAACTTAAACATATTAGATTTCAAAACTTATTAACTTTAAATCCTAGCTTCGTCTCTCGCTCTCTGTAAGAAATAATTTGCAAATTAAAGACATTGATATTTATACATATGTTAACACCCTCACAACATATATCCTTTATTAATACTTCTTCTTTTGGAAAACAAAATACACTAGCAGATTTGTTTATCAATCCCACCACACTTACCAGATTTAATGGCAAAGTTGATAATGCAGCTTAGGCACTAGGATTTTGTTTTAGGCAAAGTTCATATTTTTATAATAAGAAACGTATATATAATAAGCTAATTTAATATGCTAGGCTTAGTGGAGTATGGTTTGCATTAAAGAAAATTGACAAACCATTCTCTTAGTCTTAGATATATTATGAAAGAAGTAATAAATCTTGTCGGAAGCATTGTTTCTCCGATAAGATTTCTAATAAGCTAATCTAATATGCAGATCTTGTTGGAAATAATGGAGTACGCTATTAATATCCATTCAGCGAATTAAATTAGTTTACAAACTTTTATATTCTCGCTTAAAATAATTTACTTCCTCCGTTCACTTTTACTTGTCCACTATATTAAAAATAAATTTTCACTTTTACTTGTCACTTTTAGCATATCAAGAGAAAGACAATTATTACTCATTTCAAAATCATTTTTTAAGTCCATTAAAATTATGCACTAATTAATATGGGTATCATGATAAATTATGCACTTCATTTATTATTTTTTAAGAGGTGTGCAACGTTAATAGTGGACAAATAAAAGTAAACGGAGGGAGTAATTAATTATTTTTAGACATTATATTATAGGCAAAAATTAAACATACTCGCGCTTAGCGGGGAAGATGATTAAAAGAATAAAAATAATTGTGCATGATGCCAACATTTAATGATTATTTCCGCACGTAATTACAGGTGTGTTTCATTATGGCCTACAAAATGTTTCTTCGGGATTAGGTTTTGAAAAACAAATATAAGACTCTTATCAATTTGCTAGAACCAAAAAACAATAAAATAGATTGATGTACGAAGCATTTCGTGCTAACGAAAGTAACAATGAAAACAGTACCCTGGGCAAATGTAATGTAAGCACCTTAAGTTGATATATATGTTGCACCGACTTCTCAAAAATATCATTATGCGTGGGTGTCGATTTTTCAAAAGTAATGTATTTTTAGAATAACTGACACCGATGTAGTAATATTTTTGAAAAATCTGAAAAATATAAGCTTGTTAGTGACATGATTGCACATCTCGAACTCATAATGTATAGATTATACTAAAATGACTTTAACGTTCTTCTTCATGATTTCACCAATTGCTAAAACAAAATAAAAAATAAAAAAGCTAAAGCAGACTCCCGAAAAGAAAGAAAGATGAGTTTGCAAGCCCTGTGGGGCTTGAAACTTTAGGAAGATGTGGTATAGAGAAGTGTTCAATTATTGTACTCCCTATGGATTTGCACTAATAAAATATCTTTAATTCTCTATATATTATTTTTCTTCAGCTGTTCCAACAACTTTTTTTTTTGGATTGATTTGTCTTAAAAAAACTCAAGAGACCTTTTGAATATTCCGGCACTCCTCAACTCACACAAGAAATAACTGAGAAAAATAAACTAAAGCAAATACCATAAGTCCCAACAACGGAAATAAAAAGGAAAGAAATAATGTAGGAGATATATCACTGTTTTATGCTTTACAATATTTAATTATAATTAATTAATATATTTCGAAATCCCTACTTGAATTAAGATTTAATTTAGTTTTAGAAAAAACTTGAAAATAATTTTTACAAATTGTGTTTATATTAGAAAGGAGAAATAGTTTCTACAATTTTCAAAACCAAACAAGTTAGGTTTTGAATTTGGGAAAAATTCCCGAAAAGGTAAGCTAATCCAAATACTGTTTTTATGTTACATCTCAGACCATTCTGATATATATATATATTAATTTACCTATTTAAAATAAATATGGTATATGGTTTAGTGACATTCAAAAGTGGTTTTAATGATTTTTATGCTAGTTGTTCAAAGTTAAGTGGTTTTTGTGTTAGAAATGATAGTTAAGTGACTTTTGTAAAAAAAAATGATAGTTAAGTGATCACTTGTGAAATTTATTATGTAATAGTATCTCTCGAAGATAGATAATGTATAAAATTATACTGTGTAAATTTTTAATGGTCGAATTTTTTAAATCGGAAGGTAATTTTTTTATCCGGTTTGAGTAATCTTGTATAAGTCCCATTTCTTTGCCTTTTCTAATCTAACATTTGGTATATGAAATTAATTGGCCGATTATTTGTAATACCTAATTTCAGCATGGAATTGCAATCATTGTGTTACTTAAGCTTAGCGGGTAAGATGAGTTATAAAATTAATTGTGCATGATGGCAGCTTTCTTTATGATTATTTAATATTGGTGTGTGTATGGCGGCCGACAAATTTTGTTTCTTCGGAACTAGGTTTTGATTTTTGAATAACAAAATGTAAGACTTCTTAAGAATGTACAATTAGAAATTATAACTCCAAAAGCAAAGGGACTCTCAGAAAAAAAACAAAATTGAAAAAAATGAGTTCACCTGCCCTGGGGAAAGAGGATGTGGGCCAGCCAAGTGCTCAATTATTTTTTTAGGTTCCATTCGATGTTCGATAGTTGCATTGGAGTCCGATTATATTAGGACTGTGCATTGCAAAGCCCGTTTTAGGAGCAACGTGCTCCCAACATAAATTTTTTTATTTTCAAAACGCGAACCTGAGATCTCTGATTAAGATTGAGAGTGTTCAATTATTATTAAGATCATATATCCTGCACTAATCTATCGTCTTCATTTCTTCTTATAAATTTTCTGGAAAAAAAAACACTGTGGTACTCTCTTTAATTTATTTGGCTCCCAAACTAAAAGTCAAGTGGCCTTTTGAATATTCTGTCACTCCTCCGCGTATCATTTTTTCTTTATTTTGTCACCCAATTATAATTAATTAGAATATATTGTGCATGTATTTTATATTATTAGTATTTAAAAAACAAATATGTCATGTTTATTTACTTTCTTTTATGCTCAGTAATAACCTACTTAACTATATAATTGAACCTTGCATTTACTTATACAATCAAAACTTTTCTATAATGACATCGTTTGTCCGAAAATTTTATGGCAGTTATAGAGAGGTGTTGTAATGTATGTATACTGACATTTAATGTTTAGATCTCATTTTTTTGTTATAAATAAAAGTGCGCAAGAAATTATTTTTTTATACTTTATTATGTTATAAAAGAAAACAATATACATTTTAAAATCTCAATTGATTTTCATATTTCATTAATTAAAAGACCAATATTAATAAATTCATAACTAATTGTACTACACCAATAAAGAATTAAAAAATAATAAACATATGCATTTAAATTAATGACATTAATAATAATTACCATAAATATTTTAATATTTTATTTTTATACATAATATATTTCTTACAAATATTATTACACAATATTTGAGTATGACTGTAATATAGAGGTAATTTTATAAAGAATGTACCGTTATAATGAACGTCACTACTGTTATAGGTAGAATGATGTTATAGAGAAATAAAATATAACATGAAAAATCTTTTTCGAAGAAAATCAAGCCATTCTAGTGAATATTGTTATAATGAATGACAATTATAAAAAGATTTTACGGTATACTACTGCTAGCCTTTCTATTTGTAAATCCTTACCAAACATTTTTAATGTGGGAGAGTAATTTTCTCTCTTTTGACGACTCTTTTCCATAAAAGTATTTGGACCTCTCAAACTCTTCGCCTAACAAGTAAAAAGGAAAGACAAAGGATCATAACTCGCATTTTCAATTTGTTTAATTATAGTTGAAGGTTTCAAGAAAAGATAATAGTTTCAAATCTCTCTATAATTGTCATTCGCTATAATAGTATTTCACTATAACGTCCTGATTTTTTTCGGAATCGATTTTTCATGTTATATTTTACTTCTCTATAACAATATTCTACCTATAACAGCAATGACATTCATTATAGCGGTACACTCTTTATAAAATCACCTCTTTATAACGGTCATACTAAAATATTGTGTAATAACATTTGTAAGAAGTATATCATGTATAAAAAAAATAGCAAGATATTTATGATAATCATCATTAATGTCATGCACATAGTAAATTTCAATTATGAATATCTAAAAGAAAAAAATATATTTCTCATAGTGATCTGATTTAGACTTGAATTTCCTTTTGCTGAAAGTTTGGACAAAATACTTCGTCAATTCAAGTGTTATTATCGTTAAGAGACTGAAATTTACGAAACAACCTACAATTGTATAATTCTTACGTCAAATACGAAATTGTATTTAAATTCTCATTTAATTTTAAATGCATGTGTTCCTTAGATTTCAATTCTTTTCGGTATGGTACAACTAGTCATTGATTTATTTGTAATTTATTAGTCTTTTTAATTTTTAATTAATGAGTTATGAAAATAAAATGAGATATAAATTAACAAGTATATTATTTTCGTTTATAGCATAAAAAGTATAGAAAAAATAATTATTTGCGTACTTTCATTTATAACAGCTAAAAGAGATCTAAACATCAAATGTCAATATACATATATAACAGCACTTCACTATAACGGACATGAAATTCTCGGACAAACGTTGTCATTATAGGGAGGTTTTGTTGGGTTCAAAACACATAAGTAAGGCACAGCGGAAGCTTAAATTTTTGCTTCTTACTTACCCCAACAAGTTTTCTGGTATGGTTATACAACAATCAAACATGTAACATAAAGCATAATACTTACAGGTTATAGTATCTGAAATCTTTATCTACTATAAGGTTGACACGCGGTTGCCCTTCCGATTGCAAGCTCCAAGCTTCAATGTATTTCTCTTTCGGAAAGCTAGGATATCCAGCAGAGGTTCGAGAGAGTTTTGATTCTAAGTCTCTAAGGCTTAGAATGATAATATGAAAATTGGTGTGTTGAATAATGAAGAGAATGCCACTATTTATAGGTGAAAATTAGGTCAAATCGGATTAGGGTTTGACCTTGGGCCTGGCCCAAAAATCAAGGCAGAGGCACTGCGGCCCTAGCGTATGGGCGTCGCGGCGCTCGACGTGCTCCTGCACTGTCTCGATTTATTTTCCGCGCATTCTTAATTAAATCCAAAATCCAATTTTGACTTAATTAAAATAATCATTATTCATTTAAATATCTCGACTCTAAATTGAACATTTAATTACTCTCTCAATACATCCTTAGATCGAAAGGACAATCGACATAGTGTGACCCTACAGGCCTTCTCATATCGACATTAATCAAATTAAGGTATACGCGAAACTCCTAGACCGCGTCGGAAGATGAACTCAATATGTGAAGTACGTTTACGCGAATCCAATAAACTTAACCTTTATGTGATAAGATAAAATCCTTTCATTCGCGACACACCCGATTAAGCTTAGGATTTGTCAAGTGTCTATCCAAATGGCTTAATCATTGTATCTCATCTATATTAGTTAACAACTAGACCATATTCTAAATACGTCTATTGCGTTGGCCAACGACTTAGTCAACCTAATATCACTGAGAATCCGAGTGTTCTCTCAAATATACATTTGAGGAATGAATCCTTATCTTGGCTCAACTACCACTTTTAATCCACATCGTAATGTACTCAATACAAGCTGTATCTTAGCCTATAAGGCATTTGAGCTTAGGACGGGATCAAAGTACATTACTTTGTAGACAAGGTACTTATTGACCTCAAGTCTAAGGACTTCTATCTCCCACACGCTGATCATACTTTAGACAAGTATAACAAACAGTATATCAGCAGGTATACCAATACTTCCAAAGTATCCATGTGTCCATCACGAGTAGCCATTACTCGTAGCAGGTGAGACATACTACATCCTCTAAGGATGTGATGCAGACCACATGTCGACTTATTACATATCATCGATATCCCATTCTCGATGATCATTAGTCGAGGCTATTTTAAGAGTTACGTTATAATATTAATAACTCACATTATTAATAACAGTGTAACCTCCAGCGATGCATATTATAGAATATTACAAACAATCAATTAATAATTCAATAATTGCAAATGCCAAAATATTAATCTCCATTAATAATAATATGAATGTGTATAAAGTGCATTTGTCTTAATACAGATTGTCTCTAGGACATAAATATACTTTCAATTTCCCACTTGGCCTAGAGGCAATCTCCAACATATCTAATGCACATATTCTCAAAATGACCATTATTCTTGACTAAACTTAATGGTTTAGTGAATGGGTAAGCTAGATTATCGTCTATGGGAACATTATCTAATCTAATCTCTTTAGTCTCCACCATCTCCTTGAGTATGTGGTACTTCATTGGTACATGCTTGTTTCTGTTGGTTGATCTTGGTTCCTTAGTTTGCACAATCGCACCAGTGTTGTCACAATAAATCGTTATTGGACAAGTGGCACTTGGAACAACCCCTAGTTCCTTCAGGAACTCAGATATCGCGACAGCTTCTTTACCAGCTTCCGATCCACCAATGTACTCAGTTTCTATTGTCGAATCAGCAGTTTTAGCTTGTTTGGAACTTTTCCAGCTTACTGCTTCACCATTGAAAATGAACGTGTACCCAGATTGAGATTTGTAGTCATCAACATCCGTCTGGAAGCTAGCATCAGTGTACCCAGTAGTATCTAGCTTTTCTTCCCCACCATAGACTAAGAAGTAATCTTTAGTTCGTCTAAGATACTTAAGAATATTCTTGACAGCCTTCCAGTGTTCCTCCCCAGAATTCTGCTGGAATTTGCAAGTCATACTAAGTGCAAAGGCCACATCTGGCCTAGTACAGGTCATGGCATACATGATCGATCCTATAGCCGAAGAATATGGGATCATTTTCATGCGTTCAAGTTCTATAGTATTAGAAGGACTATCCTTCTTAGATAACTTGATGCCTCGTCCCATAGGTAGACCGCCTTTCTTGGAATTTTCCATAGAAAAACGTCTAAGCACTTTGTCTATGTAGACTGACTGTGACAGCCCCAACAATATTTTATTATCTCCCATTATTAATATGTCATCTACATATATGATAATGAAGGCAATACTCTCATTCTTGCGTTTACTATAAACACATGGATCATATTTGCTTCTGATGAAATCAAATGACTTGATAGCCTTGTCGAAGCAAATGTTCCAACTCCTCGAGGCTTGCTTAAGCCCATAAATGAACTTTTGTAGCTTGCATACAGCATTTGGTTTGGACTCAAGTGAAAAACCCTCATGTTGTTTCATATACACCTCCTCAACTAGATTACCATTGAGGAAAGCAGTTTTGACGTCCATCTGACAAATGTCATAGTCATAATATGCAGCTATTGCAAGCAAAATCCGAATGGACTTAATTTTAGCAACGGGTGAAAAGGTTTCATCATAATCGACCCCAGGCCGTTGATTATAACCTTTAGCTACAAATCTTGCTTTATTAGTCTGTACCTTTCCATATGCATCAATCTTCTTCTTAAAAACCCATTTGCATCCTATGGGTCTAACCCCTGTTGGCAAATTAACCAAGTTCCAAACTTGATTTATGTACATCGAGTCCATCTCAGATTTCATGGCTTCTTGCCATCTCTGCGAATCAATGTCTAACATGGCTTCGTTGTAGGTTGTAGGTTCATCGTCATCAGGAATATCTATCTCATTGTGTGTTTCAACAAGGAGATTAAGTCTTTCAGGCGGACGATGAGTCCTAGTGGTCCTACGGAGTTGATTATTCTGTGTTTTAGTATTTGTTACATTCTGATTGTGAGAAGGTCTTTGTGTGTTGGACAATCCATCACCTTGAGAGCTTTCAGGAATGTCATTTTCATGTATTTCCTGAGTGGAATGATGTACAACCATTGTATCATCTTCCATTGGTTGTGTATGAGAGTCTTGCATTTCTTCATTATCTCTCACAACACTCCCACTAGTTGAAGGGTTTACTCTAAGTACCCAATCTTCACCAAATACTCCCAATGAATCCTTGTTTAGGTCATTCGACAAGGGTTCAACTTCTGTGTTATCTTGTGGTTCTTAAATTTCTTCAAGTTCTATCTTTGTGCAGCTATGTTCCTTGTAGACATATTCTTCTTCAAGGAAAGGTGCGTTCCTGGAAACAATGACCTTATGTTCTCCAGGAAGATAGAAGTAGTATCCCTTAGTTTTCTTTATATACCCCACGAAGTAACATTTCTCACTTTTAGATTCCAACTTGTCAGTGAGCATCTTCTTAACATATACATGTCACCCCCAGGGTCTCATATGTTTAAGAGCTAGCTTCTTGCCACACCATATCTCATAGGGTGTCTTTTCTACTAACTTTGAAGGAATCATGTTCAAAACATAAATAGAGGTTTGTATAGCATGTCCCCAAAGGTATGTGGCTAGAGCTGAGGAGCTCATCATGGATCGAACCATATCCAATAAGGTTCGGTTTCTCCTTTCGGTAACACCATTCATTTGTGGTGTTCCAGGAGGTGTCCATTCTGACTGGACTCCATATAGCTTTAAGTAATCTAGAAAATCCTTGCTCAAGTATTCACTTCCTCGATCCGATTGAAGGGTCTTGTTACCTGTTGTAAGTTGTTTCTCTACTTCCAACTTGTACTCCTTGAACTTCTCAAAAGCCTCGAATTTGTATCTGTTAAGATACACATATCCATACCTTGTGAAGTCATCAGTAAAAATGATGAAGTATGGGAAGCCTCATTTAGCTTGAGTCGAGAATGGCCCATATATATCAATATGAACCAACTCAAGCACCTCATTGGCTCGCACACCTTTCCCAGAAAGTGGTTTATTGGTCATCTTTCCTCTCAAGCAAGATTCGCAGTTACCATAAGACTCCAAGTCAAATGGTTCGAGGTAGTCTAACTTCCTCAACCTTGCTATCCTTGATTCGTTGATATGACCAAGTCTGCAGTGCCATAGGTAGGTGGAGTTTCTATTACTTATCTTGGCTCATTAATTTTGTACATTGAATATCTCTCGACTACAGTTTAGTGTATATAATCCATCCACAAGAGGAGCAGTTCTATATATAATATTATCAAAAGACAGTACTTGACTGCCATTATAAATATACGAGGAAAAACCCTCCATGTCCAAAACTGGGATATAAATGATATTCCTTGTTAACGAGGGTATATAGAAGCAATCATTCAACACTAAACAATAGTCGGAAGGTAAATTTAATCTATAAGTCCCTACGCGCTCAGCATCTACTCGTGCTCCATTTTTAACGCGTAGGTCTACCTCTCTTGGTCCAACCTTCCTGCTATCAGTTAGTCTCTGCACATTTGTACAAATGTGTGAGCCACAAGCGGTATCCAATACCCAGGAATGAGAATTATTTATAGACATATTTATTTCAATGACGTACATATATTGTCCACCAAAGGCAGGAGCACCTGGTGCTTTTCCTCCTCCTGGTGTCGTGCAGTCCTTCTTCCAATGCCCCTTCTTGTGGCAGTTAAGGCATTCATCCTTAGCCGGATTTACCATTTTCTTCACACCTCTCTTAGGCTTCATAGATGAGGGCGCAGCGACTGCTTTTCCCTTCTTCTTCTGCCATTCATTGCCTTTCGGCTTGGGTCGGCTAGAAGAGCTCACCATGAGCACAGCTTTGCCTTTGAAGGTGGAAGACTCAAAGATCTTGAGCATGTTGTACAGCTCCGAGAGTCGCCTTCGTTCCATTCATATTGAAATTCACTATGAAGTTCTCAAAAGAACGAGGGAGAGAGTTCAGGATGAGGGTGGTAGCGACATTCTTTTCAAGCTTCATTCCAATTGAAGCAAGCCTCTCTATCAGCCATATCATCTTCAACACATGCTGCGAGACCTGACCCCCTTCATTAAGCTTACACTTAAAGAGTTCCATTAGCAACTAATATTCCATAGTCTGGGATTGTGAGTCATAGAGACTCTTCAAGTGTTCGAGCATCTCATTGGGCCCCATGTTCTCATGTTGTCTCTGAAGTTCCATAGACATGGAAGACAACATCACGCACTGCGCTGAAGTGGCATCATCTAGGTGTTTCTAGTAAGCATCCTTATCAAAAGAGGCATATTCAGCAGAGTCTGTCGCATGGACTATTGGGAACACCATGTCCAACACGTATTCTATTTTCTCTTATCTCAACACTATTCGCAAATTCCTTAGCCAGTCAAGGTAGTTCGGTCCAGTAAGTTTGTTCATTTCAATCAATATTTTCAACGATAAGCTCGACATCTTTAATAATCTAAAGAATAAGATAGACTGGAAATCAAATTCAAAATCTATTTCATATTATACACATTCGTTTAGGATAATCAACATGGCCTTTTGTTTAATTAGCTCCCACTATTTTAACATACTTCTACAACCCCATGATAGAATACAGACCTATATTAATTGAGGTCATAATGGACCAAGATCCAAGCCTATGCTATCTCCGCGTTTGCTTTGGCTGATAACTTCAATAACACATCTTGGTAGGTTCTAAACCAATTGCAAAACTTATTTGTAAATCTTGGTTGATCAAATATTACATTTAACATTGCGTCCTTAGATTAATCCGACACTTTGGCGCCAAGATTTGTCTAAGCAAGTCAACCCCATTACACGACTGCGTTTATGTATCTAAGCAAATTTGGCCTTTGTGAGCAAATACTTTAGTGTAAATATCCATAAAAGTTTATCGTTTACCTTTACATTGAAACACGTGTATGAAAGTGTCTAGGTCCTCGTAGACTTAGAGCAAATGCTTTGCATAAATACTCGTATCACCGAAAAGGATTTTGCACTATAACAATTATAATGGACGACGCGTTTTTAATTTAGACTTGTATTTAAAATTTTGGGGAATATTTTAATTCAGGGTTTTAACCAAGATCAACTCTTTTATGACATATCCAATCTGACATCTTAACATCATGCAAAACTAATGACACATATAGTTGGGAACCGTCAACCCAATATGCATGATATAAGATGGTTTAATCAAATATTGGGCGCCGCCTGCCCAACAGTTATAGCGGACGCTATTCTAGAAATGTAAATGACAAACATTTTGACATTTAACACATAAATTGTATACTTATCAATTATACTATATAATAATAATCTTGGGTTAAACATTCTGAACTCTGAAATTTATTATTTTTTTTCTGGACAGGTGGGGTCGTGGCGCTAATCATTAGAGTCGCGGCGCCACTGAGGCAGAAGCCTATCGGCTTTTGTAAAATGCATTAGAGTCGCGGCGCCTATTGTCCAGTGAGTCCAAGTTTTAAAATGAAGCATTAGCGCCGCGGTGCTCCACCATGGAGTCGCAGCGCCGCCTTGAAACCCTAGCAAGCGCCGCGGCGCCCTACCATAGGGTCGCGGCGCCGATGTCCTGACAAACGTTTCTGTGTTGATTTTTCAAAAATCATTCAACCCTTAAATCCAATTTAGGGATCAATTCACAGGTCCTTTATCATCGCCCACCATTATCAATAATGCGTATATCGACCATCATTCGTTCTTAGCCGTGCACCGTGCAATGAGCCGGACAACGCACTTTTGGCTTAGTTCGAGTTAGAGCGGAATGACTTCCTCGAGTAAGCGTAAGGGAGATAATTTAGGGTGATATCAAAAGCTCAAGATTCGTTCAAGACATGTAGGAATTCAAGAAAACTCGTTTTAATCCAATTTTATGTTTAACCCATATTATTACTTCATTCAATTGTTATATAACCATTAAACCAACCTGGGCTCCGATACCACTGTAGGATTTTGTTGGGTTCAAAACACATAAGTAAGGCACAGCGGAAGCTTAAATTTTTGTTTCTTACTTACCCCAATAAGTTTTCTGGTATGGTTATACAACAATCAAACATGTAACATAAAGCATAATACTTACAGGTTATAGTATCTGAAATCTTTATCTACTATAAGGTTGACACACGGTTGCCCTTTCGATTGCAAGCTCCAAGCTTCAATGTATTTCTCTTTCGGAAAGCTAGGATATCCAGCAGAGGTTCGAGAGAGTTTTGATTCTAAGTCTCTAAGGCTTAGAATGATAATCTGAAAATTGGTGTGTTGAATAATGAAGAGAATGCCACTATTTATAGGTGAAAATTAGGTCAAACCGGATTAGGGTTTGACCTTGGGCCTGGCCCAAAAATCAAGGCAGAGGCACTGCGGCCCTAGTGTATGGGCGTCGCGGCGCTCGACGTGCTCCTGCACTGTCTCGATTTATTTTCCGCGCATTCTTAATTAAATCCAAAATCCAATTTTGACTTAATTAAAATAATCATTATTCATTTAAATATCTCGACTCTAAATTGAACATTTAATTACTCTCTCAATACATCCTTAGATCGAAAGGACAATCGACATAGTGTGACCCTACAGGCCTTCTCATATCGACATTAATCAAATTAAGGTATACGCGAAACTCCTAGACCGCGCCGGAAGATGAACTCAATATGTGAAGTACGTTTACGCGAATCCAGTAAACTTAACCTTTATGTGATAAGATAAAATCCTTTCATTCGCGACACACCCGATCAAGCTTAGGATTTGTCAAGTGTCTATCCAAATGGCTTAATCATTGTATCTCATCTATATTAGTTGACAACTAGACCATATTCTAAATACGTCTATTGCGTTGGCCAACGACTTAGTCAACCTAATATCACTGAGAATCCGAGTGTTCTCTCAAATATACATTCGAGGAATGAATCCTTATCTTGGCTCAACTATCACTTTTAATCCACATCGTAATGTACTCAATACAAGCTGTATCTCAGCCTATAAGGCATTTGAGTGTAGGACGGGATCAAAGTACATTACTTTGTAGACAATGTGTGTATCGACCTCAAGTCTAAGGACTTCTATCTCCCACACGCTGATCATACTTTAGACAAGTATAACAAATAGTATATCAGCAGGGTATACCAATACTTCCAAAGTATCCATGTGTCCATCACGAGTAGCCATTACTCGTAGCAGGTGAGACATACTACATCCTCTAAGGATGTGATGCAGACCACATGTCGACTTATCACATATCATCGATATCACATTCTCGATAATCATTAGTCGAGGCTATTTTAAGAGTTACGTCATAATATTATTTGGACCGTTATATGAACTTACATAGGAGTGTAAACCTGGTCGTCATCCTCTTATGCTTACGTTTATCATTGTTGAGCTTGATAATTGATTGTTAACCTTATTGCAATACCGAAATCTAGCATGAAATTGCAGTCATTATGTTACTTGCGTTTGATGGGATTTTTGGTGTTCCGGAGAAGCGAAGATCATCTGATTGGCAAATAAAGTGGGTTTTTTTTTTGCTTCGGCCAAACATTCTTTTTAATTACTAATCGAGCTAATTTTTATATTAGAGCGAGATGCATGAACCTGTTCTTTTGTTTAAACTTATTTCATGTGCATTAGCTCCTTCCACCATATATAGATGGCTCAATTTAAGCTCGATGTCACGAAATGATTGAGAATTACAATGATGATGATTTTCTAACCCAAAATAAAAATTGTTAGTAATCTGTATTCGATAATAATTTGAACTGAATCTGAAAATAAATGTAAAAGAAATAATGTGAAACCACTGAATTTACAATGTTTCCTTAAGAAAATTATTCTCCTCAATGTACCTGAAGTTATGAAATATATCCTCCCATGATATAACGAATTAACTAAGCAGCGTAGCGATAATCAAACCCCAGTGAACGGCGAACGCGGACAGCAAATCACACAGACTATATTTGAAGTGCAGAAAGAAGGAAGAAGATAATCAGAATTTTTGTAAGAAATATCTGAAGGGATGGCCAATTTTTTACAGCCATCAACAGATGTGGGTTAAGATTAGGTGTGCCTTTTCTGAAAAGTCATGTGCCTTTTCAGAAAATAATTGCCTCGTGAAAAAGCCACAAGAAATAAAACTTTCATTTCCCATTCACACCAAAAAATACCTAACAAAACAATCCTTAGTACATTAACATAGAGTTGGTCTATCGATACAAGTGGTAAGACTGATAATTCAACATCCAAGACCTGGTTGATGGGTACTTACCCATTCAAGTGCCACTTAAATATCTTAACATAACTCAGGAATAATCGATTACTAATAACCTAATTACTAAACCTGGTAAAAGCAATATGAAGCCAGAGAAATTTCAACTTCATCTCCTTTCTCCATGAATAAAAATGGTCCATGTATTAACCATCTTGCATATGTTGATGATGTGGTGATCTTTAGTAGTGGTAATACTAGTTCTATTAAACTGGTTATGAAACTATCAAGAAGTATGAAAAGTGCTCTGGTTAATTGGTTAATGAAAAGAAAAGTTTTTTCCTTACTTCTCCTAAAGTTTCTACCTATAGGATAAGAATTCTAACTGGTTTTCTAGATAAGCCTTTCCCTTTTACTTATTTAGAATGCCCTTTATATATTGGTAAAAAGAAGCTTATATACTTTGAGGATATGATTTCCAAAATTGTGAAAAGATTGAAAGGATGCCAAGGTAAATTTCTTTCCCCTGGTGGCAGAATGATATTGATTAAATATGTATTACAAGCTATTCCTACTCGTATCTTTGCTGCACTATGTCCTCCAAAAGGGACTTTGTCCCTAATAGAGAAGTATTTTGCCAGGTTTTTTTGGGGGGATCATCAACAGAACAGACCAAACAACACTGGGTTTCATGGGATAACTTATGCTACCTTATTGATGAGGGAGGTGTTGGTATAGCACGTTAGGGTGTATTAGACTAGGTTATATATTTACCATATTTTGTATTGTATAATTATGGTAGGATTTGGATCCTTGATGTAAAAGGATTCAACATTGTACACCTATATATATTTGTATTAATGAGAAAGACTCCCCATGGGAGATTAATACAATCTTACATGATATCAAGAGCCAAAACCCTAACCTAGAAAAATCCTCCTCCCCCCCCCCCCCCCCCACGGCCGACGGCACCCTCGGATTTTCTCATCCTTTTTTCTTCCCAATCCCCACTACTCTAATGGAGAATTTGGCTAACCCCACCTCTTCTGATGCTTCCGCTTCTACCCCAGTCATCATCCACCCTCTCACAACCCTCTCTTCACCATCTTTCCATCCGGCTCTCGCCGTTACTAACATCAAGAACTTTATACCTTTAATTCTTGATCAGGAAGATGGCCAATACTGGTCATAGGTGGAACTGTTTCGAATTCATGCATGTGTATATCATGTGCTTGATCATATAGACGACTCTTTCCCTCGTCCTCCTGATATGGATGACACCACATGGCGTCGCCTCGACGCCGTGGTCAAACAGTGGATATATGGCACTATATCCAAGGATTTAATCTATACAATCATGAAAACGGGTGCCTCCGCCCGTGACCTATGGACACGTTTGGAAGAAATTTTTAAAGACAACAAGAACACTCGCGCAGCGTACTTGGAAAAGTAGTTCAACAACACCCGTCTTGAAAAATTTTCTAATATGTCGGAGTATTGCAGGCAGTTAAAACTGGCGGCTGACCAATTGTCCAATGTCGGCACGCCTGTTTTCGAAACGAAGATGGTGTTACAATTGGTTGCAGGCCTACCATAAGGTGAATATGACACGTTAGCCACGATGATACAACAGCCTAACCCACTACCCAGTTTTAACAAAGCTCGTTCGCAGTTATTGTTGGAAGAGACACGATGTGCGAAGCAAGACGAGCACAACCAGGCGTTAGCAGTTGACACGTCCACACAAAATAATACTTCCGCCGGCCAGCCACCACTGCCGGAAAATAGTCAGTCGCGGCAGAACCGCGGCGGTAGGGGTTGCGGCAGTAGATGTAACGGGAAGGGCCGCGGAAAAGGCAGCAGGGGACAACAGGCCAGCCAGCAGCCGTAGCAGCCCAGTTCTTCATCCTCATGGTCCGGCCCAGCAGGCGCCTATCAACACAGGAATTGGGCCGCATATCCAGCAGTCCAGCCAGCCCAGTTCCATTTTCAGTCTCCAGGTGTATTAGACCCGGGTCCAGGATATAGACCAGCCCACTACTAGCAGCCGCAGGCCCACTTCTCACAGCAGCTCAATAATTTGGGGCCCTCTGATTTGGGTCAGGATTTTAGCAGTTTGAACTTGCAGCAGCCCAATGAAAATTGGTACATGGACTCGGACGCCACATCTCACCTCACCCGCTCTGCAGGTAAAATTCCCAAACTGTTTCGTTTAAAGCATCCTCAATACATTACTGTTGGAAATGGTCATCGCATTCCAATCCAGGACTATGGTACCGCCTACACACCACCGCCTCATCCACCATTTTCCCTTAATAATGTCATGTATGCCCCGAACATCATTAAGAACTTAATTTATGTCCGCAAATTTACTCGTAATAATTCCGTCTTTGTTGACTTTGATTCTTTTGGTTTTACTGTGAAGGATCTTCGTACGGGGACACCTCTTACGAGATGCAATAGCATGGGGGATCTCTATCCATTCCCATCCACCTCCGCTCCTAGCTCTTGCTCTCCCATATCTCTAGTTGTTATCTCTCCATCAAGTTGTCACAATCGGCTTGGCCACCCAGGAGCCCCGATTTTTAATTTTCTTAGAGGCAATAATTTTATTACATGTAATAATGGGAAACTTGCCCAGCACTGTGTTTCTTGTTCTTTAGGCAAACATGTTCGTCTTCCTTTTAAATCATCTACAAGTGTTACATTCTCCTTTTGATATTATTCATGCTAATTTATGGACATCTCATATCTCTAGTTCACTGGGTCATAAATATTATCTTGTCTTTTTAGATGATTTTTCTCATTATATTTGAATTTACCCACTCAAATTTAAATCCAAAGTGTTTGCCAAATTTCTTGAGTTTCGTACCTTTATCAAAACACAGTTTGAAAAATGTATTAAATCCTTTATGTGTGATAATGGTCGTGAATTCAATAATTACATGTTTCACCAATTCTGTCGAAACAATAGCATGGTTTTTCGTTTCTCATGTCCCCACACATCGCCTCAAAATGGTAAAGCAGAATGAATCATCCGCACCATAAATAACATGGTTCGTACTTTACTGTTTCATGCCTCCCTTCCTCCGTCCTTCTGGGTCTATGCCGTCAAAATGGTAGAATATATTCTAAATATTTTACCTACCAGCACCCTTCATAATATGACCCCAATCAAAATTTTATACCGTCGGATCCCTTCCTACGACCACCTTAGGATATTCGGTTGTCTATGTTTCCCCAATCTTGCTTCTACCGCCCCTCACAAATTAGCACCTCGAACCACACCATGTGTCTTCATAGGTTTCCCGTCTAATCATAGGGCCTATCTCAGCTATGACATGTCCACTCGTCAAATTCACGTCTCTCGTCACGTCGCGTTTGACGAGACCACCTTCTATTTTTTGAATATTCAAAAAATTTAAAAATGGACTATACCTTTCTTGACGAGTCTGACATCTCCCCCGTCATTCTCAGCGAACTTTGTCAGTCCACCGCCCAAACACCACCTCTGTCACCCACTGCTGACACCACTGACCGCCTGTCTGGGATTCTGCCACCTCTAGCCATCACCACCGACCGCGCCTCTGCATCCCCATTGCCATCCTGTTCTCTGTCATAATTATCGCCGACTGCCACCACCGGCTGTTAGCCCACGGCTCTGTTTCACCGCCAGTCATCGTCCCTTTCACTATGTCACCTCCACCGTCTCATGGCAACCCCGCATACCCCCAAGCCACTGGAACCCCACGTCATACCACCACTATCGAAACACCGACCCAACCCATCTGTCCAAGCCCCCAACTACTGGACACCCACACCATACCGCCACTATTGGAACAGCAACCCAACCCTTCACCGACATCGTACCCCACATCTTTTGTCTCATCCAGTATCGAGCTGACCAGATCAGTATATTCACACTTCCCGTCGTCGAACCCAGATACCAACCGACCCGCAGCCTTACCCAACACCTAAATCAACACCCCAAACATGTACATGGACCCACTCCCGCACCATGTCCTAGACCCAGCTACCAGCACGAACACCCACACTGCCCCCACGCACCATATGGAAACCCATACCCAACACGGGATTTTCAAACCTAAAGTCTAATTTAATCTATCCACACAAACCATTTCCCCAATTTCCAAAAACCCAAAATTAGCCAAACTAGACCCAAATTGGAATGCGGCCATGTGTGAGGAGTTTAATGCTTTAACAAAACAACACACTTGGGATTTGGTTCCTCGACCGGAGGGGGTGAATGTAATTCGATGTATGTGGCTTTTTCATCACAAATACAGAGACAGTGGTGACTTAGAAAGGTATAAGGCTAGACTTGTGGCCAATGGCACTAACCAGTAGGAGGGTATAGATTGTGGTAAGACATTCAGTCCGATTGTGAAACCTACTACCATTCGCACAGTTCTGAGTATTGCTATGGGTAAGCAGTGGCATATTCATCATATTGATATGAAGAATGTGTTTCTACATGGTGATCTAAAAGAAAAGGTTTTTATATGCACCAGCCGCCTGGTTTCGTTCATCCAGCAGCCCATCAGCATGTATGGCTTCTTCGTGAGTCACTCTATGGTTTGAAACTGGCCCCTCGAGCGTGGTACGATCGCTTTGCCCAATACATTATGCAGATTGGGTTCACATGCAGCAAGTGTGATAATTCTCTCTTTACTTTTCATGGAGGTAGTAGCATTGCTTATTTATTGTTATATGTGGATGACATCGTGTTTACTGCCTCCTCTGATGTGTTGAAAATGAGATTATTGCACTACTTAAAACTGAATTATCTATGAGTGACTTGGGGAAGTTGAGTTGTTTTTGGAGATATCATTGACTCGTTCTTCGGACACTATATTTTTATGTCAGCGCAAGTATGCAGAGGAGATAGTGTATAGGGTTAAAATGACAAACTGCAAGATCATGTCCACTCCGGTTGACTCTAAATCAAAGCTTAGTGTTGTTGATGGTAACCCAGTGTCTGATCCCACTCTTTACAGGAGTCTTGCATGAGCACTTCAGTAGCTTACCTTCACCGGGCCTGACATCGCTTATGTTGTTCAGCATGTATGCTTATTTATGCATGCCCCCACGGAGCTTTATTTTACTTCCCTTAAGCGTATCATTCGATATGTTAAGGGCACACTTGATTATGGATTGCACCTATACCCTCAGCACTGACCAGGTTATTATCATACACGGATGCTGATTGGGCAGGTTGTCTGGACACGCGGCGCTCCACCTCCGGCTACTGTGTGTTCTTAGGGGATAACCTCATTTCATGGTCTGCCAAGAGGCAGGCCACCCTATCCCGTTTGAGTGCAGAAGCTGAGTACAGAGGTGTTTTAATGTTGTTGCTGAGATCTGTTGGCTTCGAAACCTTCTTTTGGAGCTGCAATGTCCCTTGCGTAAGGCGTCTTTGGTTTACTTTGATAACATATCCGCCATATATTTATCTCATAATCCGGTCCAGCATCAGCGAACCAAGCATATTGAGATGGATATACACTTTGTTCGTGAGAAGGTTGCCCTTGGTCACATTAGGGTGTTGCATGTGCCTTCTTCATATTAGTATGCAGATATATTCACCAAAGGTCTTCCTAGACAGCTATTCCTTGACTTCAGATCCAGTCTTAGCGTCCGGCCTCCTCCAGCTCCGACTGAGGTGTATTAGCACGTTAGGGTGTATTAGACTAGGTTACATATTTACTATATTTTGTATTGTATAATTATGGTAGGATTGGGATCCTTGTTGTAAAAGGATTCGACATTGTACACCGGTATATATTTGTATTAATGAGAAAGACTCACCAAGGGAGATTAATACAATCTTACAGTGTTGGTACAAGAAAGATGCAGGAAGTGTGTAATACTTTAGCCACAAAAAGATGGTGGAATTTTAGGACATCTGATTCACTCTGGGCTGATTTCCTTAGATCCAAGTACTATATCAAAGGTCATGTTGTCACGTCTCTGACATGGACCCGGTGAAATTGAATTCTCGGTGAAGATGCGGAGTACCAACGGCTACACAGTAAGACCCCAAAAATGTAGAGGTCTGGGCAGTCTCATGATTGGCAAAAATTAATGCAAATCAAGCAAGAGGCGGAGAAATACATTATTTGGGAGATCAATAAGGGGGACATAAGTTTTTGGTGGGATAATTGGACAGGACTTGGCCCTTTGTGCTATGCAGAAAATGTTACCAAATCTGATAAACTTAAGGTGGATGTCTTCATTAGAGATGGGAGCAGGATCTTGGATAAACTCCATGATCTACTACCAAATGATGTTGTACACCATATAAGTTCTATTAGAATTGGTAAAAGGGATAAAAAAGATGTATCTATTTGGAATGAAACTAATGATGGTTGTTTTTCTAACAGATCAGGTTGGATGATGATAAGGAACAAAAGAGAGAAAGATGACTTCATGAAGAACTGTCGGAACAAGAATGTACCTTTTAAGATATCATTCATGGTTTGGAGAGTTCTAAAAGGGAGGATTCCATCGATGTTGAACAAGCATAGAACCCCTCAGAACCAATTGACTACAAGTTATTTTTGTTGCAATGTTACTCAGACAGAATACATTCAACATGTTTTCATTGAAAGTGATGCTGCCAAGCATATATGGAATTACTGTAGTAGACCCCTACGTCTGGCTCATCAAACAATGGCTATTAAAAAAGTGTTGAACAAGTGGTGGAATTTAGAAACAAAGAATCAGCTTCACAGAATGATTGTCCATATAGTGCCTATGACGATAATATGGGAAATCTGGAAAAGCTGGTGCTCCTGTAAATATGGAGATCAAAGGAAATTTTTGTATAGTAAGATGACATACCAGACTATGTGGAACATCAAATTAGCTATTGGTAAGGCCTTCCCTACCTGTGACTGGGCTATGTCTTGGATTAGGATTTGTGACACTATGGAGAGATTGAAACCTCCATTGGGGAAAGTAAAGGTGAACACAGATGGGAGTTATATACAAGGGAGTGGGGAAGCAGGAATTGGTGGAATAGTAAGAGATGATCAAGGAAACTTTATCATGACATTTTTTTGTTAATTAATTAGATAGAGAAGGGGACAAACGGGATAGCAGGACCATTATGCCCTCTTCTGCCTCCAAGATGGACTTCACATCTTGTTTTTTTGTAACTTGAGGGTCAGGTTTTATGCCCTCCCCCACAGTCTTGCTGCCATGAAATAAAGCTCACCCAAGCTATATGGTGATTATATCTATAAAAAAAAAAATGAGGGGGAATGATTCTAAGAAAGAGGTTCAACTTTCTGAAACGAAAGAGGAAGTCAATACTTCTTTCGTCTCAAATTATTGGTCATAGTTATTAAAAATAGTTGTCTCGAAAAGAAAAAAAAGATAAAGACACCACACTATAGTAGTACTCTCTTTGATTCATTCGACTCCAAAGTCTATATAATTAGTTATAAGTCAGTATAACTTTTCCTAATTGTCCACAGTTTCCAAACACAGCTATTTACAACAACTAATACCTAATAATTAGAACAAAATCGTTAAAAAACACAAAAGCGGCTCCATGGCATGTGTTTAAAATTGCTTATTTTTAACTAGAAGAGTCCTGTCTCGTGATTTCTTTTGCACTTTTTTAATATCATAAAACGCTTTTTTGAAGCTTTTCAATGTTATTAGCCAAAATAGGACAGCGATTGTTTAGATATTGGTTGAAAAGAAAAAAAAGATTTGCAATTTCAGCATTAGGTTGATTGATTAAGTTACCTGATTCAACGTACTTTGCAGTTGAACTCACGTTTGAAATGGCTATCGAAAAGGAATTGGGCCACTGTAAATTAAGATATTTCTTCTTATAAGTTTTACGTGTTCTCCTATTGAAAAGGTGTTTGCAAAAACTAAGTATATGTTTAGAGATTAACCCTTTTTCTCTAATAACCCTCTGTTTCAATTTACGTGTAGGTGTTTTACTTGACACAAAATTTTAAGAAAGGAAGAAGTCAGAAATTTGTGATCTAAAATAAGTCATAAAATTTACATGGCTATAAATCATTTCTTTAAGGGTAAAACAGAAAGTTTGAAGTAAAATTATTGCTAAATATAAAAAGATACTTCTTTTGTCTCATTTATGTGGCACCATTTCTTTTTAGTCTGTCTCAAAAAGAATATCATACCTATATATTTAGAAATAATTTAAATTTATGAGATAAATTTACAATCACACAAATCTTTAAAACTTATTTTGGACCACAAATTTAAAAAGCATTTCTTTCTTTTTTAAATTATGTGTCTAGTCAAATGGTGTTACATAAATTGAAATAGGGGGAGTATGGACTAAAAATAAAAAAGAGATGTCCCCCGGAGCATAGCTAGATGGCAAAGGAGATGAACTTAAAATCCAGCTGGAGGCCTGCAGCGTGGATTTGAATCCTGGTGGGAATACTTGTTCTCTTCTGGGATAGGACCTTGTAGGTAATATTAGTTGTTCTGTTCTCAAACCTTGGTCATCCAGGTACACATCCTGCAATTTACTGATAGTAGTGTTGAGGGACCGGTACTACTATCTCCATAAATAGTCTGACGTAAACCAGAAAGCTGGATATAAAAAAAAAGCCACTAAACTGGGGGAGAGAGAGAGAGTAAGAGATATGCTTTTGTCAAGAGAGCAAAAACTATTTCAATAAGACAATGTTGATTGTTGACCCGTTTGGATGTTAAAAGTTGCACATTTGAATGGATTATTGATCACGTCGAGTTGGAGAGATGCGGGAAAAATTATTTAGAATTTGAAATCAAAACAAGTACTCCGTTGAGAAGATAATATTAGTTTGAATTTAGAAGTGAGAATTCTAATTTATAAAATAAATCAAGGTTGGTATTATCAACATTTAGTCGACACTTGACATCAATAACGTGAGAATAGTTGAAACTAATAATAATGTGAGGATAATTGTTGTCTTAACTATATCTGGCCTTTAAATTTAAGCCACAACATAAGAGTACCATTTGGGTTATCCCATTATTAACCAGCCAGAAAATGGGCTAGTCAGCTGTGTATTAGAGAGAGAATTACACTATTTTACAACTAAGGTGGTACCCTTTTTGCTTTTTTAGTCCATTCCAATGGCCTGAATGATCCGAATTCCCAATGGAGAGGCCCGAAGGGGATAAAGCGCTTCCTATCAAACAAGTCGTTTAATTCCCAGACTCGAACACAGTACGTACTAATATACTGGCAGTAGTATCAAATCATGCATCTGAAACCGGAAAAAGGTATTGCCTTTACGTTGAGAAGTTTATCCTATCCCCCATATATACTGGCCAAAATATGGGAGTCAACTGTATATGAGAGAGCATATACAGCTTGACTTTAGGCTAATTTTCTTGTTATCAAGATTGACTTTATGTCAAACAGGCATTCTTTTCAAATAATCCCTTTCTGTTCTCCCATTAACCATCTTGTAATATCACATTCCAAACAATTTCATGTCGTACATTGGGTAAAAAACGCAGCCTTTTTTAGTAGCGACAAAAGCACAAAAGCAAGTTAATCCACGAACTAGTTCAAGATGGTTTGTTCCTTCCCTACGGAAAGATAGATATGTAGCTTAAGTTTTACTGATACCTCCATGACAAATTTAGACAAACGACCAATTCACGAACATAAAGCTGATACAATGAGCAGTATCTTCTTCATTCAGAACCTTCCAAGACACAGCTTTCTCATAAGAAACAGGCCTACCCATGCTCGACAAACAGATTCCACCTTGGAGACACGCAAAACCCTGTCAGCATATGTGACAACATGGTTAGTACTATCCTCAAGTTAGAGCAACTCCAGAAAAATTTAGATATGCTTGAATGCTCCCGCTCTTTCAGAAAAGATGGAGAATCACTTTATTCTCGACAGTTCCAGCGAATTTAACCTAGTGAACTTCCAAGGATAAGGTTGACAAGAATTTAATAGCACACTCTAATAGCAGATTCCTCATAGAGGAGTTACTGACCTGTTGCATTATCTGTGGGAACTCAGAGCAGAGATTTTTCCTTCCGTTTTCATCAAATATTTTCTCCAAAGAAATATCCTGAAGCGCAACCAAGGTTGTCTCAAGCATATCAAGACCAGCCTGGTTTGCAAATGTGAAAACTGGCATCGCCTACATAAATATTGAATTTCAGCACTCATAAGCCAAAAGATATAAAAACTGGTAGCAGATAAGACAATTACAAACACCACTAATGATGTCAAAAGGCAAAGTCACAATCAAGAAGCTTTGCCTCTAACACATCCATGTGTCCTATGTGAAGCACTTTCCTTTTTAGTCTATCCCAAAAAGAATGATACCATTATATTTAGCAAGAATTAAACTTTAAGCCTAAGTTGCTCGGACTCGGGTGTGGGTGTCCGATAAGGGTGCAGATCTAGAGGTCGAATCTTTCATGATCTAAATTTTAAGATTCGGGTATACGGATCCTGGTAGGGATATGAGTACGGAAATTCGGCCAAAAATATATCAAATATCTATAAATAGAGTGATATGTCTAAATTATGAGACATTATGTGGAAAACTTACAAGGTATTTTGAGGAGAAAATAGGAGAATCCAAGGAGATAAAAGGAAAACGGCTGACAAAGAAATTTCTATATACAAGGTGTTCTATTTTCTTCAATTTCACCTTAGCCTTTGTTTTTATTACAAAATTCATTGTATCTGCGTGAGAATTTCTCCGTCGATTTTGGTCAAACTGGTATGGAACCCACACCCACGTGTGTTGACATGGGTTCGGCACCAAAAGTTAAAGAGTCCGAGCAACATAGCTTTAAACTTCTCATAAAGTCTTTATTTCTTAAACTCCGCGCCTAGTCAAAGTACCAAATAAATTGAGACAGGAGAGTACATGAATTCAGAGATTTTGCTGAAGGATCAGTTTACACAAGTTTAAGAGACTGCAGAGAAATACAGTTTAAGAAATCAAACCTTTGCAGAGCAGCAGATAATAGCATCTGAGTGATGCCATAGGCTTTCAAGGACTGATTCACTTCCTTCACTGCTCAATTTCGGAAGCTCCACACCCATAAAACGCCTTGTAAAAAAGGGAGAATAGAGTCGAACACTTAATTAACAGTGGACAAAGATGCATCAGCTTCCTTATACTAATCCCTTATTCGAGAGAACTTTTAAACGGAAAGAAGTAAACACTATTTGCACATCAGCACTTGCAGAGATAAAAACGAAAAAGAAATCAAACTAAAAACAAAGAGGAATCAAATCTCTCTTGTTTTAAAGGCAAGCAACACATCTCAGCAATAGCAGAAGATAAATACAAATGACTGGAAAGAGATTTAATGGTTAATTGACAGCAGAAAGATGAAACATGCAGCATTAGCATTGTATGACAGAACCAATATAGGTTGCCAACAAACCATGATAATCGAATGGAAACAGATTGCACAGTTTATCGAACTCAGTAGACAAGATATATCATGACATGACAATTATAAATCTAAACCAACATAGGTTGTCTACAAACCATGTTGCTTCATTTAGAATTGGAGTTAGAAAATCACATACTTATACTTTAAGTACCATGCAAGTATATGCCACACCTGTAACTTTGGCAGATCCACCGAGCCAGTGTATGAGCTTCAGGAGTTCCCAGCGGCAGACAAAGACCTCCCAGGGAACCGAAGTGAGATGGAGAAAGTGCTAATGCGACCCTTTGAACAGATGAAATGAAGCTTCGGACATACTTCCTAGCCATTGATGCAACATTCTCTTGCATGTGGCTTTCAAATGCAAATTGAAAAGCAATTGTCATAATAGATTTTGATGTGCCACCACTTGACTTAAAGTCATTAGCCGCCTTACTTCCTACTGGCCCAGTTTCAAGAGCAGAAGTAAGATCAAGGGTACGATTTGAACTGGAGGCTTCCTGCATGAATAGAACATTCTCAAAGTACTCAGCGGATAACAAGCAAACAAGGAAACAGCAGAATAAGAAGTGATCAAGTGATGAACATGCTAACCTTAGCAGAGTCTAAAGGAATAATGCGAAACCCAGAAGGAAGGAGTGGTGCATCATCAGCAAATGAGGCATCAATAGGAGCAAAAAAGAGTTCAGCACAGGTACCAACAGCATTTTCATCCATTCCACTGCACAACTACCAAAAGCACAGAAGACCTTGTAAACCACGTTTAGAGTCAAAACAGGCATTTTAACCCAGTATACTCAGCTTTCTACACAGGTTTGACCAATCTTGACTCCGCCAAACCTTGTGGCATCAAGAAACTGGATGCTCACTATTTGGATTTTGGATATACAGCAGACTGGTCATACTAAAGATGAACATGCATGGTAACTTTCGTGTTTTAGTAGATCAGGAGAACAACATAGGATCATGTGTTATAATTTTCCTGTGGATCTGGATGGTAGTCCAAAATTAGAGATCCCTGAAGCTTCTCAAAGCATTAAGTAGCCCACCATCTAGTATAGGTCTGTCTTATATAAAGCTAGGAATTTTGTTAGATCTAGTTAAATTTCTCTACATAGGAACATTCACATGTGCAGGAATAGAACTTACTTGCAATAGAAACATATCTCTTGGCATTATAACATCTTCCGGGGAATGGCAAACTCCTTCCAATTTAATGACTTCCAGCAACTATTAGCACAAAGGTGTTTGTGATCAACAATAGTATCCGAAGAAGACAGAAAGGAAGAGTTTTAGGTATGACATGTAGTTGATAAATAAATCTAAACACTTGCCTCTTCATGTTCAACAGTGTGTGCCAGTGGAAGTATCACTTGACCCCCAAAATTACAGGCTCGGGCCCCAGGTAGGCTGCAAGGACCAACTTTAACAGTTGCAGCTGAGTAAGCATCAATATTGTTGTCTACCCATTCTGATCGATGCTCACGCAAAAACCTGAGAAGTATCGCAGGAGTCGCACTCTGAACAACAAAAAAGAAAATGTCAAGAAACCAAGAAAAGAATATAGTCAAGTCAGGATAAAGTACATGAATTCCCCAAAAAAGAAGGAATACCATTCGTGTCAAGAAGTTGATTAGGAAAAGTGACATCACAATTCACGGGTATTAAAAGAGTATACAAATTTTGACAAGACCTCCATCTAACCATTTTACGTTTTTTCAATAAATAAAATATCCAGTATTTGGGCAGCATAATCCACTATACAAGACGATCATCGTCAGTATAAGCCATCAGAAAACCAAGCATTAGTTTTCCAAGGGGTTAAAAGCAGCTAAAATGTATCTACCTTGCATAGGGGAACGGCTAAAAGGAAATTTAACATAGCCAAGCCAATCTAGCTACTCTGTCAATGTATTAAAATGGTTTTTTTCTTTTAATTTGGTTGTTTGTATCCCTGCCACGAAAATAAGTCTTTCTGCAGCCCAAGCACAGAGACTGCGAAGAGAAGAGAACAACCAAGTAATCAAATTACTTAATGATTCTCATCTGTATTCTTAATCATCTTGGAGTTAAAGTCGATAGTATCAGAATAGTGAGCTTGAGAAACATTGCTAATCATTTATTTGTCCATTTTTACAAACAAGAAAGCGTGTAATTCAATTGTATAATTTCAGCATGAACATACTGATTCAGCTGACCTGTAGAAGCATAGATGCTTTTGCACACAAAACTGAATTGCTTAGAGATGTAAATCCATCAGCAAAAGAAAGGTCCAAACCCATCAATTTGTCGGGAGAGGAGTTAACAAGGATGGTAACATCATCCATTCCATCATTATCCAGTATAGACCAGCCCTCACTGGAGAAACCATTGAGAGCCTCGTTGAAGCCTCTGCCAAAAATATTTTAATAAATAGTGAATAGCAAGTAACTCAAACAAAACAGAAAGAGCACTCGTCAAAAGCTAGTATATTCATACCTGCTCAACCTCTTGCTTAATGTCCGTAGAGCTGCTGGTCTTCTGCCCCAATTAGTGACATTAGGCTGTGAAACTTCCAACGTTAACTGCCTCAGTTGACGTAGTGCCTACATGGGAAGGAGGACAATGATATTGAGTGTCCGAGGTAGAAATAATATTCTCATTTTTACATGACGTGTTGCACCAGATTCTATAAAAGTTCTTACTGCCATTGTTGTCTTCTGAGCAAAAACTGTGGATGACTCATACAGTGGACGCAGCACTTCTGGCACACTCCGTGCCTGGCAATAATTAAAAATAAGGGATAATTACATTTTTGGACCGCTCAGAAGAATAATAGCCAGCAAATGTATAAGTTTTGTATATTAAATATAAATATAATATACATATCGTATACAGAAAATATACATATAATATACATAATCAGTGGGTTTTGTACATTTTCACTAGCGCCCGTAATTAATTTCGGCCGACAGGCCAAAAATGAAAAAAGCCCTAATAATAATGATACATAAACTAACATGGAATAAGTAGCTAATGTAAAATGATACATGAATTAAGACATAATAGATTAACACCTTTACCTCTAAATTCATATGATCTACAATATGGACAACAGAGCCGCCGCCCTCACAAGGCCGAATCAGGTATCCACTAGGCAGCATTTCTGTTCTCACAAAATTCTGAACTGGCGGCATACTTGGACCATTTTGAGTATTTCCCAGTGACCTTTCACAAACCTGTGCATTTATTAAATGAAATATTATTTCATGATGAATGAGGAATACAAAAATCTAGTTGCAGGTATAGACACATCAAGAAAAATGTATATGTCCACCAAGCAGAATGCTGTTTGGATTATATTGGAGACATAGTCAAGCATTTTAAGGAGAACGTCAATATTTCTGCTGGCACATTGGCAGAAAATAAATTTCTTGATTTAAGAAAACTACTGGAAAGAACAAATCTCATACCACAAAGCTGCCATCATCTGTAACAGTAGTATAGCGTAACAGCCAGAAGTCACGAGGAGGCGCCAAAGTTGTCGGAGCATAAAGCTAAACAGTACGAAGCTTTCATAAGATCATCAAGAATGCATAAAAGCACTGAAGGCACAAGTAGCGAAAATTATGGATAATATTGACGTACCTGCATGTAAAGAAGTTCAATGGTTCCACCATTGGCAGTAGGCAGCATATTTAGAACTTCAACAGCCCGGCAGTCACGATACCAGGAAGGGCGATCCTTGAGGATTTCAGCAACCTAGAGGGAGTGTAGCCAATTAATTTCAAGTTATAATAATCTCAAAGAAGACTTAAGAAAAGATAACCAACTTACCCTCGTTGGATCTAAACCAACCAGGCCACAAGCTCTTGCTGCCATGCCAGTGCAACCATGAGAAATAGCAATGATTCCAATGGAATCCGGACCAGGCTAGTCATAATAGCATGAGCAATGATTAGGAAGAGTTATTCCGTCAGGGATAAACTTACTAGTGTATAGCTACAATTAAAGTGATGGAAAAGGTAGCATGACAGTAAATATGGTCCTTGCAAGCAATGAGGTCAACAAGGGTGAATACCAATCGCATGCGTCCACTATTCTATTCCCGATCTTTTGAAGGTCAGCTTCTAAAGTAATAGCTTAAATAAGCATTTTCGAGAATCGACCTTTAAACTAAGCCAAAAAGGTGTGGTTACGGATTATACATTTCAAGCCATAAGATTATAACACAGTATAAACTTATACTCCCTCCGTTCCAGTTTATGTGACAACATTTCTTTTTTAGTTCCTTGCAAAAAGATCGACAATATTCTAAATCTGGAAATAATTTAAACTCAAACTCCTCATTTTACCCTTAGTGCCAACTTTTATACCACACAAATATTATGGACCACATATTTCGTCTTCCTTGAGCTCCGAACTCCGAGCGCAGTCAAACTATGCCACATAGATTGAAACAGATGGATTTTTTTTAAGATTATGGTAAGAGAAACTGTGTCCTTGATAATGTTAGCCAAGGGACTTTGCTATTGCTCCGTAATTCATTAAAGATACTTATAAAAAAAAGGAGCATCCCATTTCTTGCACTCGATGATAGGACATTAAAGTATGAGGATTTCAGTAACATAATATTGATCGGAACATATTAGCTGCATGAATTTTTTAATCGCGTGATAGTAGGCTAAAGAATCTTAAAGAAAGAAACCATAACCACTACATAACACTTCCTTCACACACACACCACACCCCAATAACTAAATTTATTTATCCATTATTTTCTTTATGATATACCTTCATTCCAGGCATTTGGACCCACTCAACAGCAGTTCCAGTAGCCTTTGAAAGAAACTCTGTTAAAGTCTCTTCTGCAATGGACAAAAGCCTGGAAAAAAAAACACAAAAAAACAAGAAAATTTGCCACAAGGCACCCACTTAAACACCAAAAACAAGATAAGAAAATGATCTAACAACCATAATCCCACTAACCCTGCAGGACTAGCATCTCTTGGAGGATGCTGAGGTGTCAAGTGGTGTTGACCACTCGTTACCACTGATTCACAACTGGTGTCTTTTGAAGCAACCTTTGTCTGCAAAACAAGAATCACACTTTAATCCTCAATTACCTAAATTGAATAATACCTTAAAACACTACCTGTGTGATGGACTTAAAATCTTACAGTTTGTTTTCGGAAATAGCCATTTTCATATACCAGTTGAGAAACTTGCTTCTGCAATCTATCATTCTCTTCCATTAATAGCTTGTTCATAGCTGACAGCTTTCGATTCACACCCTGAAGCCTTGATGACTCTTTTCTCTGTTTTTCCCTGCATCTATATACCTCAAGAAAAGAAAGAGACAATCAATTATACTACGTCTTAATTCCAAATTAGTTGAGGTCGCTATATGAATCCTTTACCCGGACTAACCATAAAATTAGAAGCCGTTTCGCCATGAGAACTATCAACTTTTTCCCGAAAGAATTTTTCACTTCATATTAAAATCAGTGTTTCGTCATAAAATTTTCAAATCTAACTTGGAGTTGGATTCCAAATTTGGAAAAGTGCTCAAAACCTGTTTTCCAACTCCATCTTCATAAATTCCAAATAAAGTGATCTCACTCTCCTTTGCAAAAAGTATAATCAAACACAACTCCAACTTCATAAATTCCAACTAAGGTGAACAATATTTGGAATCTATGGTCAAACACTTACTAAAAATATAAACTCTGAGTAGTTAGGCGATCAATACCTTCTATTCTGAAACCAAACTTTGATTTGCCTAGGCTCAATATGGGAGAGAATAGGGCATTCGCGGATAAGCTGTCGGCGACGCATTGAACTGGGCTTTGGACACTCATGATATAGCCTTTCAAGAGCTTCAACCTGCTCAGGTGTATAACGGACATACTTCCCGTTATCGTCAAGTGATTTACCATCCTTGCAGGACATTGACATTATGATTTCTTACAATCCAAACACCCCTTTACTCAAAGTACTCACAAAACAAGATTCACAGCTTTCGGTCTTCAACAACAATCCAAACACCCTTTTACTCAAAGTACTCACAAAACAAGATTCACAGATTTCGGTCTTCAACAACAATCCAAATACCCCCCCTTATGCAATCTCAAAGTATTCACAAAACAAGATTCACAGCTTTCCCCAGTCTTCAACAAAAATCCAAACACCCCTTTATGCGATCTCAAAATATTCAAGAAAACAAGATTCACAGCCTTTTCCCCTAGTCTTCAACAACAATTCAAACACTTGCACTTTCAGCTAATTATCTTTCTATGAACAAAAATAAGTATCAAAAACAACAACATTTTCTTGGTAATATTAAAAGAGGTAGGTCCAAAAATCAAGATTCTTGATGTGGAAACAACCAATTACCAAAACGAAACGGCACTTATCCTCAACCTCAAGCACTAAAAAAACACATCTCTCAATTCCAGAGCCTCCCAAAGAACTAAACATGCAATTTTTACTATTACCAATATCAACTAAGCTCCCAAGAATTAAACATACATTAGTCACCATTACCAATATCAACTAAATACACATTATAAAGATTTGCAAGCTTGATTTCCACCAGCATCCATATGTGAAACAGTAAAGTACCAACCTTTGGATTCTAAAACAAGATTAGAAATGGGTATCTTATCTACCAAAAAAGATGCAATCTTTAAGCCTTGTAAAGCAAAATAAGCAAAACCCACAAACCAATCTTCATTTCTTTCAACATTTCACCATCTTTAAGGGTGTTACACAACTTCTATCAATTTTTACACAAAAAAAGAAAGATTCGTAGGTATGAAATTCATGAAAGAACAGATCTTGGATGAATACAACGGGTGGATTTGAGGTATATGTTAGGAAAAGGCAACAGAAACTTGGGGGATAATGTTGTACTACTGTATATGTTTTTGGTTGGATTGGGAAAGTGGTTTTGAGGTGTCAAAGGTAAAATCAGTGGTTCGTTACCTTTTCTTTTCTACTTTTGATGAGGACTAATCTAATCACCCCTATTCTACTCTACACTAGTAGTCTACCACAGTACAGTGTTGAAGTGTGATACTATGCTGACTGCCGAGCTGGACCAGATATGGAATATCTCTGATAGAGACGTTGATATGACTAATATGCCCTTCAAAATGATACATGTAGGCCTGGGCATCCCCGCCAACCTAACCGAGCCTAATATATACCGAGCTTTAAACAGTATCTAGCAGAGCTTTTCTGCGTTTTGACCAGGCCCGAACTGAGCCCACCTGAGCCTATTCTTTTATATTAAATTAAAAATATAATTTAAGAAAATGTATGATCTTAATTGAACAAGCTATCATAAAAAAAATATTCACATTATTAAATCAAGAATATGATAATTTTAGTTGTAATAAATTATTAAAAATTATGATTTAAAAAGTGTGTGATTGTGATTAAACAAGCTTTATATTATATAATTCAAAAAAATTATAACCAACATAATAAAAAGATAGCAAAGGATTATAAATTGGAAGATGGTGAAAAAAAATCTTTTTTAATTGTACGAAGAAAAAAAAAGAGACTGAATACCATTAGATTTCTTAATAACCGAACCAAAATTGACAACAACCAAATAGATAAATATGTATTATATTGGTTTGATTTGATTTTAATAATTGACAAACCGATTGAATTGATTTAATTTTGATTTTAACCAAAATCTATCCAAATCGAACCATGAATACGCGTACTCATATAGTACGCTTAAGTTACATTATAATTAGAATTTTACATCAAATAAAATTTTTAGTAATATCGCGGTTAAATTAACATAGTATGTTAAATTAAATTTCTAATGCACTTAGTAATCGAGCCTAATAAATGGATATTAATTCTTAAATCGAGTCAACTGAGCCGAGCCGAGCCAGCTCAATCGAGCATGAGTTTTGACCGAGCCGAGCTTGATAGAGCTTTAACTGAGTCGAGCCGAGCCAAACCAAAATTTAACTAAAATCGAGTTGAGTCGGACCGAGCTTTTTCTTAAAACGAGTCGGGCCGGCTCTAGATGCATTCATATTCGAGTTATTATTATGTAGTACTCATACAATAAAGAAACATTAACATATACTACTATGTTTATGTCACTGTCAAGAAAAATTGTTGAGCGCAATAATATTTTGCATACTAAATAAAAATCTTGGATGATGGATCTCGTCTATGAATATGTTATTTCTTTAGTTATAATACTCCCTCTTGTGGTCCGGCCTTTTTTCAGAATCGGCGCATAGCAAGAGCTTAGTGCATTTATTTGTGATTCGATCATTCTCCGAATCCCGCGTTATAATGGGAGTTTAGTATACCGGACAGCCCTTTTATAATACTTCCTCTATCCAAATTTCAATTTATATGACACTTTTCATATTTCAAAATTTAAATTATATAAATTTTAATCAATATTTTTTTCACCATATTGATATAAGAAAAATTACAACATATTATATTTTTTGTACAATTCTTGAATATATAAAGTTGAAAAAATTAAGCTTTTAATTCAATTTAACTTCAAATATTAATGTATTGATTCTCGCAAAGTGAGAGATGTCACGTAAATTAGAAAGGAGAGAATGTCATATAATTGGGTTATTTTCACTTTCTTGTAAAAAATAAATGGAGAATGGTTAAGCAAAAATACTATTTACCTCAATTTTATGCAGTGACCTAGAGTTATTTGCAAGAAATGGTTTGCTTTGATCACTTACAAATTTAAATAGAAAAAATGGTCTTTTTAATATCTTTTGTGCTACTTTTAGATCTTTTAAGTATAAAAATTAAAATCTCTTTCCAAAAGATATAAGTCTAAAAGTAAATGTAAAGGACAATAAAATCAATTGATTTGATATTTGATTATACACCAAATCTGCGTAACAAATAAAGACATTTACCCATAAAGTAAAATATACTACCATAAACTATAAACCATTAATGGGGAGTAAAAAATTTATACTCTATGCTCTTTTATATTTCCCTATGAAAAGAGGTTCACAACAAATGTTGATATTGAAAAAGTAGTGCATATTAAAAGCCTAGATTATTTATAGTTGAGCTAGGTTAATAAAGGCAAAAGAGTAATTGGAAGGCTGAAAAAGGAGAGGTATGGGTCACAGAAAACATCATGATGAGGCTTTTTGCATGCGCCTCCATCGATTCTATTTCTGGTCTCCACTTATTTATTATTGTTACTTGTATTTCTTGCTAAGCACTAAAAAGGAGAACTAGTGCTTTATTATATGTCGTACTAACTTTATACTCAATCGTTTAGGAGATCTTCTGCTCTGCCAATGCTTCAAATTTATTGTTTCCATTTTTCAAAAAAAAAAAAATGGAACTTCCCCCTAGAGCCCCACACTCCGGTCCGACAGGTCTGTGAAGGAGGTAAATCATGGTGACTCAATTGATTTCAAAGGTTAGACCAGTATCACGCTGCGCACAAGAAGCCCTCCTTTATTCCAGTTTATATGTGTGGTGAATGGATCAAACTACTAAAGTCACTTTTTTTTTTTTTAAAAATCCATACCTTATCTCAAGTATACTATGATGATTTATTTTAAAAGAAACGTATTTTTCTGTACTTTGACAAGTGTTTATATAGATCAATTTGGTTGTACATATACAAAGTCAAATTGATACAAACTTTTAAGATGTGCTAACGTGGGCTATGTCCAAAATAATACATCAATGAACATATGTTACCACCGTTCAATCTGTTGATGAAGTATGGGCAGATTGACGCGTTATACTTTCTTATGGGCTAATTTATAGGAAATATTACATGATGTGGTAAATATTAGCACTCAATATTTCGTAAGAAAAGAAGATGAGACAAAGAAGGAATTGATAGAGGAACGATAGTTTGCCAAAATTAAGAGGCATAGCTACATTTGAGGTTTTGTAGCAAATACACACAAATCTATTCGGAGCTTGGAGCCTCGACTTTACAGATCTGAAAACCGATAACTGTTGCTGTGTTAGAAATTACAGATCTAAAAATCAGTCGGAAAACCTCGCACTAACTGGAACGACGACCTCATTTTTTAACCCAGCTATCTTCCATTTTATTTCTATTTGTTAAGAGTCTCACGTCGGTAATGAAATGGGAACATGAACTTCTTATATTGATTTGGACAATCATCACCGTACAAGCTAACTTTTTGGGTTGAGTTAGGCCCAAGATCCATTCATTGCATGGTATCAGAGCCAAACTCATTCAAATTCTTTGTTCACCGAGGTTGGACCCCCAAATTAAATTATCCACGCTCCAGTTAACTGGGTCTGGGCGTGCGGGGGAGTGTTAAGAGTCCCACATCGGTAATGAAATGGAAACATGGACTCCTTATATTGACTTGGACAATCTTCACCATACAAGTTAGCTTTTGGGATTGAGTTAGGCCCAAGATCCATTCATTACATGGTATCAGAGCCAGACCCATTTAAATTCTTTGTTCACCGAGGTTGGACCCCCAAATTATATTATCCACGCTCCAGTTAACGGGGTTTGGGCGTGTGGGGGAGTGTTAAGAGTCCCACATCGGTAATGGAATGGAAATGTGGTCTCCTTATATGGACTTGGACAATCTTTACCCTACAAACTAGCTTTTGGGATTGAGTTGGGCCCAAGATCCATTCTTTACACTATTGATTGTCTGGTTGTTTATCTTTTTGAAGATGGGATTGTTTCAGTGGTGGTGTCGCTAGGTGGTTATTGACGGCGGGAAAGAAATGGAGGGGTCATGAGGTGGTTTCTGCTGATGATATAAGTATATCTCACAAAATACATTGAAATATAGTGACATATAAGTGTATGTTGCATGTATAAAAAATTTATGTTGTATGAATGTCGGTTGTATGTGTAGTATTTCGGAGTCATGACCGTAAAGTGTATCTAAGTTGATTTTGTTTCCGCATGATTTCAATTAGGCAGAGGTACTTGTAGCCCGCGGATATAGTGTATTTGCTATACTTTATTTGTCTCAATTTATATGACATATTTTTTTTGTCAGATTTAAAAAAAATGACATATTTTTTTATTTGGTAATAATTTAACTTTAAACTTTATCTTTTATGCTTAATGGGATGATTTATAACCACACAAATATCTTTGTCTTGTTTTGGACTACATGATTCAAAAAAATTCCTTTATTTCTTAAACTATATGCTTAGTTAAACTACATCGTATAAATTGACACGGAATGAGTATTTTGAAACAAACTGTTGCTATCGCTATATTTCGTAATTAGTGGTAAAACTATCGCTTTTATGAAAACTTCTCAACTTTATATCACTAAAGTTAATGATTAATTGTGACATCAATAACATCAATAAGCAATCATTTATTTATGAAGATTTTACTCCTGCTTTATGGCCGGAGTGAAGAACGTGATCAACGGCGAAAAAAAGGAGTCGTTTGGTATGGGATAGACTAAAATATTTCATGGATTGAGATATTCTATTGAATTAGCTATCCTACATACTATGTGGGTTAGCTAATTCCATCATTTTAGTATAATAGTGGAATAAATCATTTCGAAACTAATTAATACTATCATAACTAAATGCAGGATAAAATAATCCCACATACCAAACGACCCCTAAGAGTAATTGGTAAAACTAAATTAAAAAAAAAACTAAAATTAGCTACGAACTTCATCGTTAATCCATCGCTAAATTGCTCGTAGCTAACTGAATTCTATAAATTTCTGCCAATAATCCGTTTTACATTTACTTATTATTTTAGTAAATTATTTTAAAACATTTAATATAGTTAAAGTAGTCGTTGGCTAACCTGGAGAAACACCTATATAATACACTACTTTTGGTGAGCAAAAATGATATGATTTTTTTTATTTAGTCTCTTTTGTTCCTATTCCAAAAGTTGAATTTTTTTTCTTGAAATCCCCGGGTCCTTCGGGTCTCATATTTTGGCCATTTCTATTCCCAGTTAATCACTGAAAGAATTTGTTAAATTATGGAGATATGTATAATAATATTATACACTATTTGGGGAACATTCTAATTGAAGACATTATTCGCGACACGCCGAAGCTAAATTCTATTGCTCATAAAGTAGTATTTTTACAACAATCTTACGGATTGTGAAGAATATTTCAATACTTTCGTCGACGCTCTTACACCTGATGCTTAAGCTACTTCTGTCATTGTTTCAATTTCGTCTACGTCACTGTCGCTAGTGTTCCGGAGGACAACAAACACCATAACAATATTGTATCTTAACCTTACGTTAATGGTAATTTATAGCACACATAATTATTTTTATGTACCAATAATATTGTTGATATCTCTCTTGTTATCAAGTAGATTTTGTTGAAACATGTCATGAACCATTCAAAAACACATACACTGCATGCCATGGGAGGTAAGATTTTCAGTCTTATCTTAATTTTATGTTGATATGTTAAAATCGAGAAAGAGACTAGAATTTAGAAAAACAAAAATAATGGGAGAATTCTTTTTGTTTTACATTTAATATAATGACCTCCTTATATAGAGGTAAAATCCTCATTTTTCAAAGGATAACCCTATTTTAATAGGACTACAAATCTTATATTACTATAATTATCAAATCTTATATTATCATAAATAGACCAATCTGGCTCAGTCTGAATCACACCATCTGTACAACTAGAGATCACAATATTTTCTCATCACAATGTATTGTCTTGGGTTCTTCTTCAAGTACCGCACCACACGGAGAGTCGCGTTCCAATGTGCTTCATTTGATTGATGCATGAATTGGGACAGAACATGCACGCAATACGATAACTCGGGTCTCGTAAAATTGAGGTATATTGATCTACCGATCATACGCCGGTATAGTTCAGGATCTCCTAAAGTAGCTCATTTGGCCAACGCCAAATCATGATTCTGTGTCATAGGAGTATTGATTGGTTTAGCTCCCAGTGAACCGGACTCAGAGATTATATCCAAGGCATACTTTCGTTGATAGACAAACAACTCAGTTGGTCCACGTGCAACTTCAACTCCTAGAAAGTACTTCAGAGGGCCCAAATCATTCATGTGAAAACAGGTGTGGTTCATTCAATGGCACGATGGTCATTTTCGGAGATAATCAAGTTATCCACATAGACTAAGACGTTAAGTTGAATATCTCCCCGGTGCATAGTGAATAGAGAATAATCAGAGTACAACAATTTCGCAAACCAACACCTTGGAGCTTGCTTCAAACCATACAAAGATTTTCGGAGTCGACATACTTGTCTCGGATTAGGAATACGAAATTTTGGTGGCAATTTCATATAAACTTCCTTTGTATGCTCGTTGTGTAAGAAAGCATTATGCACATCCATCTGATGCAACTCCCAATTTGATGTAGCCGCAACTGCCAGGAAGGTTCGTACAATTACTACCTTAGCAATCGGAGCAAAAGTTTAGTTGTATTCAATTCCTTCCTACTGTGTATTTCCGAAGATGACTAAACGAGCTTTATATCGCTCGATTGTGTTGTTTGAGTTATAGTTAATTTTGTACACCCATATACATTCGAGTGCTTTCTTATCTGGTGACAAAGTTTCTAGTGTCCATGTTCCATTATCCTTCAACGCTTTGATCTCTTTCGCATGGCTACTTTCCAATGTTCATTTTTTATTGCCTCTAAAAAGGTTTTTGATTCAGTTTCTATGGTAATTGTTGCAAGGAACCTTTGGTGTCACGGGAAAAAATTATCACAGGATATATAGTTAGCTAAAGGATAAGGTGCACTAAAGGATTGTTGAGGATCAGGTGGATGAGTTGATGGACTTTATTTTCGGAAATATTCAGTGATGTAGTCGCATAGACGAATTGATTCATGTTTTTAACGTTTATCTTAACCCAGTTATTTATCCCGGTGCATTTCGTTGTTACAGATACCTTAGGGCTGTACTTCCTCCATGTTATCTCTATCCAGACCGACCTTTGTCCGGTCTAAATCCTGTTGATATGTAGGTTCGACATTCGGTGTTTGTACTTCGTTCATCTGAATTTTGTTTGTACCTATATTATTAGTCCTGTCTTTTTTTATGTTGTATTGGTTTATTCCTCCATCCATTTCGTCCACGCTAACACAACTTTATTCCAGAGATTCTCCTTCGTTCGGTATTGCTTCTATGATGTTGGTAAAGTTGCTCGGTCTTATAGCGAAGAGGAACTTAGTCTCGTAGAAATTCACATCTCTTGAGATCAAATATTCGTCATTCTCTAACTCATACAATCTCCAACCCTTCTTTCTATAGGGGTATCCCAAGAAGACATACTTACGACTCCGACTCTCAAACTTGTCACTCATCCTTCCATTTGTGTGTGTAGCATAGTAACTCTATCACCCTTAAGTGATCATACCAGGGCGCATTCCCGTACAAAATTTTATAGGGAGTTTTTCCATTCAAAACTAAAGACATTGTTCTATTGATCAAATACCGCGCAGTCAAAATACATTCACCTAAGAATTTAATCGGAAGATGGCCCTGAAATCTCAATGTTCGTGCAACATTAAAAATGTGATGGTGTTTTCTTTCGACTTTTTCATTCTACTGAGGTGTCCATGTGCAAGATGTTTGAAATAGAATTTCATGTTCGAAGAAGTAAGTCTTCATACACGTGAACTTGATTTCGTTATCATTTCTAACTATTTTCACCATTTTTCCGAACTGCCTCTCCACAAGCGTGAAGAAATTCTTCAAGGACTGAGACATTTCTTTCTTATCAACTAAGAGAAAGATTCATTCGGGTCGTGAACGATCATTCACAATAGTAAAAAAATATAAAGCACCACAAGAGGAAGTGGTTCTATATGGTCCTCATAAATCGCAATGAATCATCTCAAAAGTATCTGAAGCAATATTATCACTTAAAGGAAAAACGTTTCTCGTTTGCTTTGCTCGTTGACATATACCACACTCTCTATCCAATCTATCATCACCGTCTTTTAGGCCTAATGCCATAGTAGACTTCGTTAGTTGTGATGAAGGGTGACCCAACCATTTATGTCAAAGATCGAACCAATCAACTGTATATGCCTTCATAGGCTGTATCAACGGCACATTCCGAAAATAGTAAAGTCCACATCGACACTCACCCTTTTCCAATCAGCTTCCTCGTGGTGGAGTCTAGTATAACACACATAATTCTGTTAAATGTCACATCACAATTTAAATAATTAACTAGTTGTGATACATAAATTAAATTGCATGTCAAATCTGGAATATAAAGAACATTCTTCAACCATATCATGTCATTCAGCCCGTTTGTTTCTTCTTTTGTAGCCGCCGAGCTACTTTCGTCCGGAAGACCAAATGTCTCGCTTATTGCTCAATTCCTCCGGATTACATGTCACATGGTTAGTAGCTTCGGAGTATATGATCCAAGATGAGTTTTTGATCTTACTATTCACCTTCATATTCGGGTTTATTCTATGGAAATTCAACATGTGAATCATAGTCTTCCGGATCTTATCACTCAAATTGTGAAATCATGTGCCACTTGTGTTCACCGATCCTGTCTCAGTATAAATTCCTTGTTTGACAACCATGGTGTTAGCTCGGTAGTTTCCTCTTCCACAATCGGATTCCGGTCCACCCCTCTACTATTGTTGTTGTCCTCGTCTTCTTTCTCCGGTTTTCTCATCTCCTTTTTTATTTCCTGGCCACCAATCCGGATAACTAATGAGTCAAAAATATCCATCTACAATGTGTCTGGATCTCTTACAATGTGTGCAGAATGCACCATTATTTTTTTCTTTACCTTGGTCACAGTAAGAGTTTCTTTCTTGTACGACAAAAGTCATGGTTTCACTCCGGTCCTCTATTTTTCATGTGACTCCTCTCACACGCTCTTCTTGCACCAACATCGAATAGACATTGTTTAACGATGGCAATAGTTCCCGAGCAAGTATGTTCGACCTCACCATTTCATACGTTCTCTCATCCAATTCCGTGAGGAAAAGATGCACTTTTTCTTCTTCTCTTTTGGCTTCTAGGACCGTTTCTAGATTGTACGTGCACTTTTCGCACGTACAAGTTGGGACATGTTCATAATTTGCCAATTCCTCCCACGACTTAGTGAGTTTTCCATAGTATTTCACTGTGGTCCTTCCTCTTTGCTTGCACTCTACTAGTTTTGCCTTTAGTTGTTTCATTCGCGGGTCATTAATAACGGCGAACCGCTCTTGATGCTCGTCCATAATTCTTCCGCTTACTCTTTATGTGTAATTGTTGATCGAAGCATCAGTTCTATGGTGTTGCGAATCCACGACACCAACAATAGTTTATTGTACACCAATCTTTCAAGTCCGGCGACTCTTCATCTGGTTTTTTTTTATTGTACCGTCGACGAAGCCGAATTTCTTTCTCGTTCTTAGGGTTGTTCTCATGGATCTAGTCTATTCTTCATAATTTTTCCTCTTCAATTGGACTTGTGTCACCACAATTTCAGGGTTATCATTCGACGTAATGTCATAAAGATAGATTATTTTTCTTTGGGTTTTGTTTTCTTCACCAACAATCCTTTGCTGGTAATGCCGGATTCTTTACCATCACATGTCATTGTTTTAGGGGTTTTATGTTCATTTTAACGTGGCTATGATACTATGTTAAAATTGAGACAAGGATAAGAATTTATAGAGACAAGAATAATGAGAGAATTCTTTTTGTTTTTCATTCATCATAATAACTTCCTTATATAGTGGTTAAATCCTCATTTTTCTAGTCTAATAGAGTAAAGGATAACCATATTTTAATAAAACTACAAATTCTATATTATCATAATTACCAAATCTTATATTATCATAAATAGACCAAACATATTCTAATATGATTTTTTGTTAGCAAAATGTTGCATTACTTCTTTCGGATATGTTTGGTCTCCTTAAATGACAATATGCACAACATTACCCATACAATTGCCACAAGAGCTTAAACTTCGGAATGATTCTAAGGATTAACAGTTACAAAATTAATTACATTTATGATTGTTTTTTTAAAAGATTGAATGATTTACTTGTACTTGCAGGAAGTGGGTTCAAATATGATGAAATGTATATATGATTCTTATTAGCAAGTTGACTATATCTGCAATTGAGAAGTAGATTGATCGATTGATTTTATTTTTCTCATTTTAGAAAGACTGTCCAAAGATATTAAAGTAAAAATATTAAGTATAATTTTAACTGCTTTGTAAGTTATGCTTGACATAATATATGATTTTGAATTACCTATGAATAAGCATTTGAAACATTTAATATGAAAGTATATTTATGTCCCAGAAACAATCTTTATTAGGACAACTGTAATTTATACACATTCGTATTATTATTAATGGAGATTAATATTTTGGCATTTGCAAATTAATGAATTATTAATTGATTGTTTGTTATATTCTATAATATGCATCCTTGTAGGTTACACTGTTATTAATAGTGTGATATATTAATATTATAACGTAACTCTTAAAATAGTCTCGACTAATGATCATCGAAAATGGGATATCGATGATATGTGATAAGTCGACATGTGGTCTGCATCACATCCTTAGAGGATGCAGTATGTCTCACCTGCTACGAGTAATGGCTACTCGTGATGGACACATGGATACTTTGGAAGTATTGGTATATCCTACTGATATATTGTTTGTTATACTTGTCTAAAGTATGATCAGCGTGTGGGAGATAGAAGTCATTGGACTTGAGGTAAATACGCGCCTTGTCTACAAAGTAATGTACTTTGATCCCGTCCTAAACTCAAATGCCTTATAGGTTGAGATACGGCTTGTATTGGGTACATTACGATGTGGATTAAAGGTAGTAGTTGAGCCAAGATTAGGATTCATTCCTCGAATGTATATTCGAGAGAATACTCGGATTCTCAATGATATTAGGTTGACTAAGTCGTTGGCCAACGCAATAGACGTATTTAGAATATGGTCTAGTTGTCAACTAATATAGATGAGATACAATGATTAAGCCATTTGGATAGACACTTGATAAATCCTAAGCTTGATCGGGTGTGTCGTGAATGAAATAATTTTATCTTACCACATAAAGGTTAAGTTTACTCGATTCGCGTAAACGTAATTCACATATTGAGTTCGTCTTGCAGCGCCGTCTAGGAGTTCTGCGTAGACCTTAATTTGATTAATGCGATATGAGAAGGCATGTAGGGTTACACTATGTTGATTGTCCGTTCGATCTAAGGATGTATTGAGAGAGTAATTAAATGTTCGATTTAGAATCGAGATATTTAAATGAATAATAATTATTTTAATTAAGTCAAATTTGGATTTGGAATTTAATTAAGAATGCGCATAAAATAAATCGAGACAGTGCAGGAGCACGTCAAGCGCCGCGGCGCCCATGCCCTAGGGTCGCGGCGCCTCTGCCTCGAATTTTAGGTTAGGCCCAAGGTCAAACCCTAATCCGGTTTTGACCTATTTTTCAACTATAAATAGAGGCATTCTCTTCATTATTCACACACCAATTTCATATTATCATTCTAAGCCTTAAAGACTTAGAATTAAAACTCTCTCGAACCTCTGCCGGTTTTCTTAGCTTTCCGAAAGAGAAATACATTCAAACTTGGAACTTGCAATCGGAAGGGCAACCGCGTGTCCACCTTATAGTAGATAAAGACTCCAGATATTCTAACCTGTAAGTTTATGCTTTATGTTACAGGTTTGATTGTTGTATAACCATACCAGAAATGTTGTTGGGGTAAGTAAGAAACAAAATTTTAAACTTCCGTTGTGCCTTACTTATATGCTTTGAACCCAACAAAACCCTACAGTTGTATCAGAGTCCATGCTGGTTCAATGGTTATATAACAATTAAATAAAGTAATAATATGGGTTAAACATAAAATTGGATTAAAACGAGGTTTCTTGAAATCCTACATGTCTTGAATGAATGTTGACCTTTGGATATCACCCTAAATTATCTCCTACGCTAAATCGAGGAAGTCATTCTGCTCTAACTTGAACTAAGCCAAAAGTGCGTTGTCTGACTCATTGCACGGTGCACGGCTAAGAACAGGTAAGAACGGATGATGGTCGATATGGGCGTTATTGATAATGGTGGGTGATGATAAAGGACCTGTGAATTGATCCCTAAATTAGATTTATGGGTTGAACGTTTTTGAAAATCAACACAGAAATGTTAGTCAGGACATCAGCGCCGCGGCCCTATGGTAGGGCGTCGCGATGCTTGCTAGGGTTTTAGGGCGGCGTTGCGGCTCCATGGTGGAGCGTCGCGACGCTAATGCTTCGTTTAAAAAACTTGGACTCACTGGACAATAGGCGTCGCAGCGCTAATGTATTTGCAGAAGCATAAATGTTTTTGCCTCTGCAGCGCCGCGACTCCATGGTGGAGCGCCGCAACGCTAATGCAATTGGAGAAGCAGAAATGTTTCTGCCCTTGCAGCGCCGCGGCTCCCTGGTGGAGTGCCGCGGGGCTAATGCATTTTGCAGAAGTCGAAAGGCTTCTGCCTCAGTGGCGTCGCGGCTATAATGATTAGCGTTGTGGCCCCACCTATCTAGAAACGAATAAAATCAGAGTTTAGAATGTTTAACCCAAGATTATTATTATACAGTATAATTGATAAATATATTGTTTATTTGTTAAATGTCAAAATGTTTGTCATTTACATTTCTAGAATAGCGTCCGATATAACTGTCTGGGCAGGCGGCGCCCAGTATTTGATTAAACCATCTTATATCATGCATATTGGGTTGACGGTTCCCAACTATATGTGTCATTAGTTTGCATGATGTTAAGATGTCATATTGGATATGGCGTAAAAGAGTTGATCTTGGTTAAAATTTTGAATTAAAATGTTCCCCAAAATTCTAAATACAAGTCTAAATTAAAACGCGTCGTCCATTATAATTGTTGGAGTGCAAAATCCTTTTCGGTGATACGAGTATTTATGTCAAAGCATTTGCTCTAAGTCTACGATGACCCAGACTCTTTCATAGATGTGTTTTAATGTAAAGGTAAACGATAAACTTTTGTGGGTATTTACACCAAAGTGTTTGCTCACAAATGCCAAATTTACTTAGATACATAAACGCAGTCGTGTAATGGGGTTGACTTGCTTAGACAAATCTTGGCGCCAAAGTGTCAGATTAATCTAAGGACGCAAGATTAAATGTAATATTTGATCAACCAAGAGTTGCAAATAAGGTTTGCAATTGGTTTAGAACCTACCAAGATGTGTTATTGAAGTTATCAGCCAAAGCAAATGCGGAGATAGCATAGGCTTGGACCTTGGCCCATTATGACCTCAATTAAAATTGGTCTGTATCCTACCATGGGGTCGTAGAAGCATGTTAAAATAGTGAGAGCTAATTAAACAAAAGGCCTTGTTTATTAGCCTAAATGAATGTGTATAATAGGAAATATATTTTGAGTTTGATTTCCGGTCAATCTAATTCTTCTGATTATAAAAGATGTCGAGCTTATCATTGAAAATGTTGATTGAGATGAACAAACTTACTGGACCAAACTACCTTGACTGGCTAAGGAATTTGTGAATAGTGCTGAGACAAAAGAAAATAGAATATGTGTTGGACACGGTGTTCCCAACAGTCCCTGCGACAGACTCTGCTGAATATGTCTCTTTCGATAAGGATGCTTACCAGAAACATCTAGATGAAGCCACTTCAGCGCAATGCGTGATGTTGTCTTCCATGTCTATAGAACTTCAGAGACAACATGAGAACATGGGGCCCAATGAGATGCTCGAACACTTGAAGAGTCTCTATGACTCACAATCCCAGACTATGGAATATGAGTTACTGATAGAACTCTTTAAGTGTAAGCTCAATGAAGGGCCCCAGGTCTAGCAGCATGTGTTGAAGATGATAGGGCTGATAGAGAGGATTGCTTCAATTGGAATGAAGCTTGAAAAAAATGTCGCTACCACCCTCATCCTGAACTCTCTCCCTCGTTCTTTTGAGAACTTCATAGTGAATTTCAATATAAATGGAACGAAGGCGACTCTACCGGAACATCACAACATGCTCAAGACCTTTGAGTCTTCCACTTCCAAAGGCAAAGTTGTGCTCATGGTGAGCTCTTCTAGCCAACCCATGCCGAAAGGCAAGGAATGGCAGAAGAAGAAGGGCAAAGCAATCGATGCGCCCTCAACTATGAAGCCTAAGGGAGGTGTGAAGAAGAAGGCAAATTCGGCTAAGGATGAATGCCTCAAGGGGAATTGGAAGAAGGACTGCACGGCACCAGAAGGAGGAAAAACACCAGGTGCTCCTGCCTTTGGTGGACAAGGTATGTACGTCATTAAAGTAAATATGTCTATAAATAACTCTCATTCCTGGGTATTGGATACCGCTTGTGGCTCACACATTTGTACAAATGTACAAGGACTAACTGATAGCAAGAAGGTTGGACCAAGAGAGGTAGACCTACGCATTGGAAATGGAGCACGAGTAGATATTGAGCGCATAGGGACTTATAGATTAAATTTACCTTTCGGCTATTGTTTAGTGTTGAATGATTGCTTCTATATACCCTCGTTAACGAGGAATATCATTTCTATCCCAGTTTTGGACATGGAGGGTTTTTCCTCGTATATTTATAATGGCAGTCAAGTACTGTCTTTTGATAATATTATATATGGAACAGCTTCTCTTGTGGATGGATTATATACACTATACTGTAGTCGAGAGATATTCAATGTATAAAATAAATGAGCCAAGATAAGTAATAGAAACTCTACATACCTATGGCATTGCAAACTTGGTCATATCAACAAATCAAGGATAGCAAGATTGAGGAAGTTACACTACCTCGAACCATTTGACTTGGAGTCTTATGGTAACTGCGAATCTTGATTGAGAGGAAAGATGACCAATAAACCACTTTCTAGGAAAGGTGTGCGAGCCAATGAGGTGCTTGAGTTGGTCCATACTGATGTATGTGGGCCATTCTCGACTCAAGCTAAATGAGGTTTCTCATACTTCATCACTTTTACTGACGACTTCACAAGGTATGGATATATGTATCTTATGAGACACAAATCCGAGGCTTTTGAGAAGTTCAAAGAGTACAAGTCAGAAGTAGAGAAGCAACTTGCAACAAGTATCAAGACCCTTCGATCGGATCGAGGAGGTGAATACTTGAGCAAGGATTTTCTAGATTACTTAAAGCTACATGGAGTCCAATCAGAATGGACACCTCCTGGAACACCACAGATGAATGATGTTGCCGAAAGGAGAAACCGAACCTTATTGGATATGGTTCGATCCATGATGAGCTCTTCAGTTCTACCAACATACCTTTGGGGACATGTTTTACAAACCTCTATATATATTCTGAACATGGTTCCTTCCAAGTCAGTAGAAAAGACACCCTATGAGATATGGTGTGGCAAGAAGCCAGCTCTTAAACATATGAGACCCTGGGGGTGCCCTACATATGTTAAGAAGATGCTCACTGATAAGTTGGAATCTAAAAGTGAGAAATGTTACTTCGTGGGGTATCCAAAGGAAACTAAGGCATACTACTTGTTGACACCCAATTTTATCCCATCTTTTTCGATTTATTTGCAATTTTAAATATTTTCGACACCTCAAAATTATTTTAATATATATACATATAGGCATATATATACAGGCATATTATTATTATTCTTAATATCATTATTATTATTATTCACCTTTTAATATCACAAGCATAGTTTTACCCTAATATTCTATGTTATTTTATTTTTTCACAAAATTGTATCGCATTTTCATTTTTTATTAAGCATTTCGCAAATATTACGTTTTATTATCATCACATCGTGATGTTATTTTAAATAATTTACATCTTTTGTAAAACATATTTTAATAATAAACCCCTCCTTTTATTTTTTAACCAATAACCAATTTCATTTCCCAACCCAAAACAATTTCTATCCAAACTAAAATCCATCACCCATTTAATTCTACTCAACCCAAAACAATTCAACTCCCATTTCTCTTATTTCGGCCCACCCGAAATTCCACCGCCCCAAAACCAAACTCGACCAGGCCCAACCGCCCTACCCGAACCGGCCCAGTCGACCCCCCTTTTAATTCCCCTAAACAAAAAAAACACAAAACCAAACAACCCTACCCTTTCTTCAAATCGACCGGCCGCCACACCCATACCCTGCCAACCCCCAAAACCCGTCGGTCACCTCACCCGACACCACCACCAACCCCCCTCTGCCCCTGACACCACCAAACTATCAATCCATACCCTTATCCCCCAAAATCCGCGACCCATACCCCTAAAATCCACTTTCAAAATTCAGAAATCTTTGCCTTTATTTCAAATTTCAAACGCGATTTGACGGGGTGAACGTTGGGGAAAACCATCTATAAATACCCCTTTGTTCACTGTTAAAAAAGAGGAGGAGAAAAGAAAAAAAAAGATGTTGTTTCCTTTTTGCATGGTCGGAAATCGGGTCAAAAAATTTCATATTTTTTTTAAGTTCAGTTTTAAGGATTATAAATTCAAGTTTGTTTGTTCTTAATTCTGGTGAAGAATCACCTCTTTTGTCCCTTAATTTCCAAATCCGAAAATCCCTTTGTTCTTCATATTTCTGGTTGGGTCGAAAATCCAAAAAATATTCCTTTTCTTTTCCCTAAATTTCACCCTCAAAATATCTGATTTTTGTTTCAGTTCGATTCGTGTCGGGTCACTGCCGGGCCGGGTCAGTTCCAGGTCGGTTTAAAGTTTTCAGAAACAGAATTCTTTTCAGAATTATAAATTCAGAATTCGGTGATCAAACATCCAAAAATCTAAATTCTAAACATTATCGAGCAGATCCGACTATTCAAAACAACGCCTCGGTTCGCTGCCCGGAGAAGGTCCGTAAACTCACTTCCTTTTAAGTTTTGCTATGTAATTTGCATTATGTGATCTGTATGATTTGATTATGTGTTGTTTAAATGTTTTAACTTAATTTAGTTATTATTTAGGTCTGTTAGTTTGGGTTTAAAGCATGTTTAAATGAATGTTAAGTGTTACTGGAGCATATTATGTTAATTATCGTGTATGGTGGCTGTATTATGACTGATTTGAATCATTAAGTGAATTTGTCAATTTGTTACTTACTGATTAGGTTTACAGGTTCAAATATTAGCATTTTTGAGGCCATTGTTGATCTACTAGGTAGTTATTAATCATGATTAGTTAGGTTATATACATTCGTTCAGACCATGGTTTATAATAAATTAAGCTGAGACTACTTTTGGTTGTTTCCTATTGAGCATATATATTAGTTCTTGTTTCGGCTGTTTATACTAGCATGTATTGGGAAATGATAGTTGGCCAGTTCATGTGTTTTAAATTACAATTTCAGTCCTCTCTTATCATATTTGTTTACCACCCTTGGCATGTCTTCAAATAGGAATTGTTCTACTTGAATTGAATTTGAAGAGTGGGAAGGTCTAAAGACCCTACCCTTTTTATACAATTTGTCATCCAGAATACAATTTTGGTTTGATTTGCACCCAAGTATAACTATGTTAAAGTTCGTTAAGTGCATAACAATGAATTGATTTTACCATGAGCAATTTGTCTAAGTTTACTTAAGTCCGTATTGGTTTAAGTACTTGATAGGGTGTCCTGTTTAAATTTTGGCTTACAACACATCTCTATTAAGAGTTTATGGTGATGAGTTTAGACTTGCCTTTGTTTGTTGACTGAAAATTCTTTTTTAGCCCTTTAAATGATTTCATTAGTATTTCTCTACTCTTTGTTTCTCTTCTTGCTTGAAGACTGATTCAGAACATGAATTAGAGTGTCCATTAGTTAGAAACTGGCTTAAGGATTTAAATGACTCTTCACTTAACTAAGTTGATTGGCGTCGTCAGCTGTCAGTAGATTAGTATAAGGGAGTAGTAGTAATTTTCTTCATTTATTATTGGTTATTGTAATTTAGTTAGAGGATAAACATGGCCTTGCTATGTCCCATAATGGGTTTTCTATTAATCATGTCCCACCCTTTTGTTTTTCCTTCTTTATTTAAGATGCTGACTGAAATGTGAATAAAAGTAGCTCTAGTTAAAAAAAAAAATTGTTTAAACAGGATGTTGATCCTATTTCTTGAAACCTATTTCTGAAATCTATTAACGAACCTTAAGCTTGCCTTTGATTGTTGGAGTCTGTAACATAAAAACACCCTATTAGCATGATTGAAAGAGATTCTTATCTTGTAAACGAAGCATGTTTGGAGCTGTTATTCTTGAACAAAGAAAAATGAACACAGTATATTGTGAGGTCTAATAGAAAAATGAACAAAGAAAAATGAACACAGAAGAATGACATATTGGCCTAGTCTAATAGATTGATAGTGTAGGTGGGCGTGATATAGATCTGTTCCCTCTGAGTTTACCTTTTCTCTCAAATGCTAAGACATGGTTTAATGTAGTATATTGTGATCTTGTATTTGTTTTGATAAAGGGGTAATGGTTTGAGATCTATATGGATACTATGCCTAGCCTATTTTCGTACCATCTAGACCCTAATATGCAAGCCTCCCCTTTTCCTTGTTCCCTTTTCCTTTCGTGTTATCTGTGTTGGTTGTTCCCTGAGGCCTAACAACATATCATTTTTCATGAATTATTTATTTACATATTTTCTCATGTATATATATTTTCATGTTCCGTCCACTAATTCTTTTCTTTTCTTTCGTTTACATGAAATGCATCGAGAGCAACGAAGAGACTCGTCATGAGACTCATCATGGCTAGTGTCAAATGAAGACCCGCATCCACCTTCATTGCATTCTTCGGCCTCGGGATTTCCAAACAAATAGGACGAGATGACATCGTCATCCGCTTTAGTTCCCTTCCATTGTTATTCTTTATTTTTTGTTATTTTTATTTGGGTCTGTAATAATTATTTAATGCTTGTGTGATTGTTAGGATATTTAGAATAATTAGGCCATGAATGGAGAATTAATAGGGTAGTTCAAAACCATCGCTAGTTTATTCATTTGTAGGCTCGGTTAACTAAACTTAGAAACCCATCGCTAGTTATTTACTTTAGGCTCGTTAGTTTCAAAATTGGAAATCCGCTGCTAGTTTGTTTATTTTAGGCGCGCCATGCATGTTCAAACTTTCAAAAACAGTCAGCTCGTATTTGCATCTTAAACATATGTATAAGGCTTTGTTTTATACAATCTTGTGATTTAAAATGACTTGCTAAAAATCATTTCTTTATATTACTAATAAATTACTTTTTCCCTTTTTATTATCAATTGCGAAATAAGTATTTTATTAAACTTTAATATAAATGTATTCTTATCCAAAAAATCAACTTTATATGTGTTTTATAAATCATACTTTACAATGTCATGCATACTCTTTCAGATTTCATACCAGGAATTATTCTCGCAACTATTTTTGCAATAAAAGAAAATCATTACTTTAAAGCATTCTCTTTAAACATTATTCTTAAAATATATGCATTTTTAGTATAATATTAACCTGAGTTTGACCGGATAACCGCAAGTTAGCGGATCTTAAAGGATGCCTAACTCCTTCCCTTTAAGATAATAAAGAACCCTTCCCTAGAATCTCATTAGTTTCGTAGACCATTAAAATCGGAGTTTACATTGCAAACATTTAGTTTAATATTTAGGTGTCCTAATTCACCGTAAAAAATAATTAGGTGGCGACTCCTTAATTTAACCCAGGAATCACCGATACGTTGTGCTCCGCTTTTTGACCTCTCGAGAGCGGGTCGAAAATAGGGCGCGACACTACTTCTATTTTCCTGGAGAACATAAGGTCATTGTTTCCAGGAACACAGTTTTCCTTGAAGAAGAATATATCTACAAGGAGCATAGCTGCACAGAGATAAAACTTGAAGAAATTCAAGAACCACAAGATAATATAGAAGTTGAACCCTTGTCGAATGACCTAAACAAGGATTCAGTGGGAGTATATGGTGAAGATTGGGTACTTAGAGTACGCCCTTCAGCCAGTGGGAGTGATGTGAGAGATAATGCAGAAATGCAAGACTCTCATACACAACCAATGGAAGATGATACAATGGTTGTACATCATTCTATTCAGGAAATACATGAAATGACAGTCCTGAAAGCTCTCAAGGTGATGGATTGTCCAACACACAAAGACCTTCTCACAATCAGAATGCAACAAACACTGAAACGCAGAATAATCAACTCCGTAGAACTACTAGGACTCATCCTCTGCCTGAAAGACTTAATCTCCTTGTTGAAACACACAATGAGATAGATATTCCCGATGACGATGAACCTACAACCTACAGCGAAGCTATGTTGGACATTGATTCACAGAGATGGCAAGAAGTCATGAAATTTGAGATGGACTCGATGTACATAAATCAAGTTTGGAACTTGGTTGATTTGCCAACAGGGGTTAGACCCATAGGATGTAAATGGGTCTTCAAGAAGAAGATTGATGCATATGGCAAGGTACAGACTTATGAAGAAAGACTGGTGACTAAAGGTTATAATCAACGGCCTGGGGTCGATTATGATAAAACTTTTCACCTGTTGCTAAGATTAAGTCTATTCGGATTTTGCTTGCAATAGCTGCATATTATGACTATGACATTTGGCAGATGGACGTCAAAACTATTTTCCTCAATGATAATCTAGTTGAGGAGGTGTATATGAAACAACCTGAGGGTTTTTCACTTGAGTCCAAACCAAATGATGTATGCAAGCTACAAAAGTCAATTTATGGGCTTAAGCAAGCCTCAAGGAGTTGGAACATTTGCTTCGACAAGGCTATCAAGTCATTTGATTTCGTTAGAAGCAAAGAGGATCCATGTGTTTATAGTAAACGCAAGGATGAGAGTATTGCCTTCATTATCATATATGTAGATGACATATTAATAATGAGAGACAATAAAGCTCTCATGCAGTCAGTCAAGGAGTGGTTGTCCAGTACCTTCATGATGAAGGATTTAGGTGAAGCCTGCTATATTCTGAGGATTAGGATCTATAGAGATAGACCTAACAGATTGTTGGGGTTGTCATAGTCAGTCTACATAGACAAAGTGCTTAGACGTTTTTCTATGGAAAATTCCAAGAAATGCGGTCTACCTATGGGACAAGGCATCAAGTTATCTAAGAAGGATAATCCTTCTAATACTATAGAACTTGAACGCATGAAAATGATCCCATATGCTTCAGCTATAGGATCGATCGTGTATGCCATGACCTGTAATAGGCCAGATGTGGCCTTTACACTTAGTATGACTTGCAAATTCCAGCAGAATCCTGGGGAAGAACACTGGAAGGCAATCAAGAGTATTCTTAAGTATCTTAGACGAACTAAAGATTACTTCTTAGTCTATGGCAGAGAAGAAAAGCTAGATGCTACTAGGTACATTGATGCTAGCTTCCAGACGGATGTTGATGACTACAAATCTCAATCAGAGTACACATTCATTTTCAATGGTGGAACAGTAAGCTGTAAAAGTTCCAAACAAGCTACAACTACTGATTCGACAACAAGAAAGTTTGAGTACATTCTTTGGATCGGAAGTCGGTAAAGAAGTTCGTCGCGATATCTGAGTTTCTGAAGGAACTAGGGGTTGTTCCAAGTGCCACTTGTCCAATAACGGTTTATTGTGACAACACTGGTGCGATTGCACAAGCTAAGGAACCAAGATCAACCAACAGAAATAAGCATGTACCAAGGAAGTACCACATACTCAGGGAGATGGTGAAGACTGAAGAGATTAGATTAGACTATGGTCCCACAGACGATAATCTAGCTGACTCATTCACTAAACTATTAAGCTTAGTCAAGCATAAAGGTCATTTTGAGAATATGGGCATTAGATATGTTGGAGATTGGCTCTAGGCCAAGTGGGAGATTGAAAGTATATTTATGTTCTAGAGACAATCTGTATTAGGACAAATGTACTTTATACACATTCATATTATTATTAATGGAGATTAATATTTTGGCATTTGCAAATTATTGAATTATTAATTGATTGTTTGTAATATTCTATAATATGCATCCTTGTAGGTTACACTATTATTAATAGTATGAGATATTAATATTATAACGTAACTCTTAAAATAGTCTCAACTAATGATCATTGAAAATGAGATATCGATGATATGTGATAAGTCGACATGTGGTCTGCATCACATCCTTAGAGGATGTAGTATGTCTCACCTGCTACGAGTAATGGCTACTCGTGATGGACACATGGATACTTTGGAAGTATTGGTATACCCTACTGATATATTGTTTGTTATACTTGTCTAAAGTATGATCAGCGTGTGGGAGATAGAAGTCCTTGGACTTGAGGTAAATACGCGCCTTGTCTACAAAGTAATGTACTTTGATCCCGTCCTAAGCTCAAATGCCTTATAGGTTGAGATACGGCTTGTATTGGGTACATTACGATGTGGATTAAAGGTAGTAGTTGAGCCAAGATTAGGATTCATTCCTCGAATGTATATTCGAGAGAATACTCGGATTCGAGAGAATACTCGGATTCGAGAGAATACTCGGATTCTCAATGATATTAGGTTGACTAAGTCGTTGGCCAACGCAATAGACGTATTTAGAATATGGTCTAGTTGTCAACTAATATAGATGAGATACAATGATTAAGCCATTTGGATAGACACTTGATAAATTCTAAGCTTGATCGGGTGTGTCGTGAATGAAAGAATTTTATCTTACCACATAAAGGTTAAGTTTACTCGATTCGCGTAAACGTAATTCACATATTGAGTTCGTCTTGCAGCGCCGTCTAGGAGTTCCGCGTAGACCTTAATTTGATTAATGTCGATATGAGAAGGCATGTAGGGTTACACTATGTTGATTGTCCGTTCGATCTAAGGATGTATTGAGAGAGTAATTAAATGTTCGATTTAGAATCGAGATATTTAAATGAATAATAATTATTTTAATTAAGTCAAAATTGGATTTGGAATTTAATTAAGAATGCGCATAAAATAAATCGAGACAGTGCAGGAGCACGTCAAGCGCCGCGGTGCCCATACCCTAGGGTCGCGGCGCCTCTGCCTCGAATTTTGTTCAGGCCCAAAGTCAAACCCTAATCCGGTTTTGACCTATTTTTCAACTATAAATAGAGGTATTCTCTTCATTATTCACACACCAATTTCAGATTATCATTCTAAGCCTTGGAGACTTAGAATTAAAACTCTCTCGAACCTCTGCCGGTTTTCTTAACTTTCCGAAAGAGAAATACATTCAAGCTTGGAGGTTGCAATCGGAAGGGCAACCACGTGTCCACCTTATAGTAGATAAAGATTTCAGATACTATAACGTGTAAGTTTATGGTTTATGTTACATGTTTGATTGTTGTATAACCATACCAGAAATATTGTTGAGGTAAGTAAGAAACAAAATTTTAAATTTCTGTTGTGTCTTACTTATATGCTTTGAACCCAACAAAACCCTACATAATATGTGGGAATATTTAGCTTATGATTAAAATTGAATTTAGTGTCCAATATAATTGATCAACTAGAATATATGAAAGTTATTCAAAACTTTTAAACCTTACAAATCTAGGTGGATCATTCATGTTGTGTTACTGGAAAGAGTGTTCTTTTATTAAAGAGCGTTTGAAAGTTTGTGACTTTCCTAAATATAATTATGTGTTTGAAAGACAACCCTTCATAAAGATAGCGAGATCACGTCAAAGCTTTCTTCTTCAGTTTGTCCACCGCATGACCAAATTATAACTACACATTTTTCTACATGGAGTCTTATTACTCCCCTAAAATATTTGAAACGGAATTTACCTTCCTAAAAAGTCACACCTATGGCCGATGAAGCACACGCGCTCGACACATGTAAAGGGCAGTCCGATATTTTAAACTCCCGCTATATGCAGTGTCGGAAAAAAGTTGAACCACAAGGATATAATGTATGCAACCTCCCTGCATTTCTGTAAAAAACTGTTTTCACGACTTGAACGCGTGAACCATCGTCACATGATAACAACTTTACCAATTGCTCCAACACTCTTCTTCACTTGACACATGTAAATTTTAATTAATTTTTTTTAACTTTTTAAAATTTATTTTAAAAAAAATAAATCATTTTCTTTCCTTTACCTTCCTCATGTTTCTTTTTACAATTTCTTTTTCTTTCATTATCTCTTCCCCAAATCCATAGGTGAGAACATTTTCCGCCTCAATTAACAGACACACACATTCAATTAAAGCGGCGCCGCGACAGTCCATTTTGCTTTTTCCCTGACAAGCTCACTGCCGACGAGCTCATTTTTCTATTTGTCTCTTTATTTTTGTATATTTATGGTGTTAACAGATCTGGCCAGTTTTAGCCTCTCCAGCGAGATCCATTTTACTCCATCCATACCTCTTCTTAAATCTCAAATACTTTCTCGGAGACTTCACATGTACCTCTTCATAAATCTCCTTTGTTCATTTATTAACGACTTCGAATCCGAAATTAACCTCAAAATACGCGACAAAAAATAGAATTGACATGCGGTAATGACATGGAAGAGCCCATCCAAGCGATTGACGAATCGGGTCGATCAAATCTTGTACGGATTAGGGCTATTGGCATGACGAGCAGGTTGAGTTCGTCGAGAACATAGCGGCGAAATGGGGGAGGGTTGAAGGGCGGAAGGAGGAGATGAAAGGGGTGATGGTAGAAGGTGTTGCGGCTGGGATAGAAGATCTCGTCGGCATGTTTGTAAATGTTGTGGAAGAAGTCAGTGCACAGATAAAAACAAAAATTAGAAATGATATAGAAAAGAATAAGGAAAAATAATTAAATACATATATATATATAAAAAAAAAAAATTAAAAATAATTTTTTAATATTTCTTTTTGGTGTTCACTCTCGAAATACGTTTACTTTACCATGCAAGCATTTAAAGAAAGTTCAGGGATAATAAGACCCGTATAGAAAATGTGTATAATTGATAATTTAGGCATACGATGGGGGCATTTGTTCATTTTCTCTCAATTTTACTTGTCCTTAGCACAAAAAATCTACAAATAAGAGACATTTATGTGGAAGTCAAGCTCTTAGATGTCTTGCTTTTACATTTAAAAATTTCACATTAATATTTCAATATGGAATAGACATTATCTGTCATGACTCAATTTAATAAGCCATGATGGCATTCACTCTCACGAGTTAGTAAGCCAATCATAACTCAACTATCCAAATTATAAAGAAAATCAATTGTAGAATAATAAAATAAAATACTTTTTAGGACTTAATGAATCCTTAATATAAGAAAATACGAAGAGTACAATAATTTCTCAAAATTTGAAGTCACTGCAAGAATTGACTAAGAAATTCAAGTTGGTGATACATCCCTAAATACATAGATGTCTGGAAATGGAAAGACAAAAAATAAGGAATAAGGAAGAAGAATTTGGTGCGTGCCACGAATCTGCCATGTAGCTCACCTCTAGTCTTTCGAATAGCTCCTCAACGGACTGGATAGTCACGAAGTCTACTAGAACTAGGAGTAAATCCTGCAAACAAAAAAGTGCAGCAAGTATAGTGTGAGTACGGGAAACAACATGCACTCAACAGCATCGTCGACTGACCCTTTATTAAATGAAGACGAGGACTGGCCTTACGATTACTACTTCCACACTAACCACCATTAGTTTTCCATGATCATAATAATACACCAATTCTGGAATTTCAGTCCAAACCTAAGTTATAGAATCTAGTTCCTTAAGTCTGACAAGGTTTCCACATAGACAAGGCAATATAGTCTAATTCACAAATCAGATACTAAACACATAATATGAATGAAATGAGATGAGATGCCAATGAAATACAATGCAATGCAATGAAAGGCTTTTCCATCACCGGTAAACACACGTTCGAACGTCCATATACCACCCTGAATTATTTTTCTTCGGGTTCTCAGCCACACAGGCTAACAAAATACATATCTCTAGCCACACATGCTCATATCCGCGCATCACTCTGTCCGAAATCATTTTCCCTCGAACCCACATATGTATCCTCAAGTATATCATGCATGAGATATCATATGAAGTATGAATATGACATGTACAACAATAAGAAGCCATGATATGCAACACATATTCTATCTTTAATCAATTTATGCCATAAAGATCTGATCTTTAGCCATTTACATAATAAAGACTAGATTTTTTGCTTATTTTCCACTTTTAAATGAGTATAAAGGAGTGATGAAAACACACCGTCACATACAAGATATGCATATAATAATGATCCAGAAAGTACGAGCTTCATACCCCAATCATAGATCTAGAAGATCATACTATTCTATCATCTAATGTCCAAAGCATGACATTCACTACATAAAGGTGCAAGTACCTATAACATGTCACTGGTACCCGATACAAGTGCTCGTCACCTCACAAGTATCGAGACCCCCTTATTATCCCTATTACGTCCTCTTATTTAGTTAATTTGACCAACCATAACACTTTAAATAAGGTAAGAGATCTAAACTTGCCTGATTTGAAATTTAAAGCTCAAGCGATCACCACATGTTATTTCCGTTCTTCAAAGCCTTCGAACGATTCCAAACTATTCAAATACGTAATCTACGTAAGTATACGAGTCCGTAGACACCCATATTGCTATGATAATAATTCAGGTCCAAAAAGTCACTCAAAAACCAATCCCGAGCCCCGAATGTCAAATGTATAATTTCATTGTTAAATCGGGTTCAATTTAGTCAAAATAGTACTCTACGAGATTAAACGAGTCCAATGATACCCATATTTCTATACTTAAATTCGGAATCCAAAAATGATCCCAAAAAGGTAACCCTCAGCCCCCAAGGGCAAAACTTTTTTTTTTTCAAATTGTTTTACCCATATCTTAATTAGTATAAATTCAAAAAACTCATTCAAAAATCCATCATATTGATCCTCAAATCCATGATTTATCATTTTTCAATGTTTGGGTTCAAAATCCCAATTTTTACAATTTAAACACGGATAAAAATGATAACCAACAAATATAATCATGGGGAAACACCGAAATAAGGGTTAGATACTTACGTCCTCGTTGATACAAGATCAATGCCGTAAAAATCACCTCAAACTGAACTCTAGAACTCAAAATATGCCCAAAATACTAAATATATCGGATTTGTCCGATTTATAGAATATCGGGGTATTTTTCTTCATCGCCATCACGATGCCACGTGTCACGATCGCGAAGGCCAACTTTTTCTTTTTACACCAGAAAACCAACAACAACATTTTTTAGTAAAATGGTCATATCTCCCTCATATGATGTCGAAACGCGGTGATTCTAATTGCTATAGATCCGAACTTACGATACGATCTAACGGTTCAATCGAAACACAAATCAAAGCTCATTAGGCCAATATGGTATCATTTATTCTCAAAACAACGTCGAAACTAAAAACAAACGTCGTACAACCCAAATTCATTCGAAACTCATCGGAATTTAACCAAAAATTTACGAACAAGTCCAAAATCATCATAAAAATCTACTCGGACTCTCAAAACACATTAACGAGTCCTTCTTGACCCGATGTTGATCGTGGTCAACTCCAAATCATATAAAAACTAGTTTCTCAACCAATCACCTAAATCACTCCCGAACCTCTCATGAATCAAATCAACAACTCGACTAAGTCATAAATTACAATTCGGACCTAATGGAACCGATGAAACTTTTAAAAAGACTAATTTAACCCCCGGTGTTGACTTTGGTCAACTAAACCCTTTCTTTAACTTAAGAACCTCCTAAAATCTACTTTCTTGTCTGAAACTCACCCAAATTACTCGGGACTCGTTTCAATAATCCACCTAAGTCAAAAGTCACGTTCCGAACCTAACGAAACCATCGAAAATCAAATCCAGACGTATTTACCCAAAAGTCAACTCTTGGTCAAACTTCTCAAACTTAGAACTTCAAAATTTGAAACTTAGATTTCCTTTCACGATTTTTGTCTTGGGAATCACGCCACCTATACCCTCAAATTATAAACATCAATTTGAAATTAACGGAATCAATAAATTTCCAATCCGGATCTTATTTCTTCTGGTGATCATCTTTTTGCCATAAATAAGCATATTAAATACTAAAACCGACTTAAATTTTAAAATACAACCAAACAAGCTCTAAAATTAGTTCCATCAATTTCTACAAGTCATATATAATATTACAATTCCAACGAATATTCAGTTTGCCAATCCGAGCACGTTTTCCCAAAATGATTAATTAATCCAAATAATTAAATACTGGAATTTCCAAAATGAGACCTTCTCCTAACGTGAACCAAATGATATCCGTTTGACTTCAAATTTTGCAAGAAAGTCAAAATAATTATTATAGAGTTTCTGGAATAGATGTCATATAAAACAGAGCATCAATTCTCAAAATGACCGACCGAATCGTTACATTATCATTAACTAAATTTATGAGGTAGCACTTGAAAAAATGGATTCATATGTCAAATGATATGGCTTTAAGATTTTACAAAGCAAATAATCAAAATTCAATGAAAATTTATTTTTTGTGCAAACTAACCCAGCATGCTCTTTAATGTTAAAAAAAGGGGAGAAATAATAATTTCGCTATACTAAATATAAATTTGACTAAGTGAATGATATAATTATTATGGTCATTTCTGAAGCGAATCTTATGATTAATATGAAAGATCGGGTGTTAGACTCTAATGCTACTACGCATATTTGGATAACAAATTAATATTGTGTCACACACCCTATGTGAAAAAGGAAAAATAGTTTATTTATTTTGATGATTCAAGAACAAATAAAGTTCTTGAAAAGAAAAAATTCTTCTTAAATCGTATTTAATATAGTATATGTAAAACAAGTTGAATTTAAAGAAATTCTTATTGATGTCAAAATATTAACTTGCTCTCGATTCAAGCGATGTTTTCAACCTTCTAAAATTGCTTTTCAACACCGAAACTCTCCAATCGGTTCAAGTCTATTCAACATAATACTTAACAACGTCAAATAATGTCATTAGGATCAATTTCATAATTTAATATGCGGTCTACATCAAAATCAATTTAAAATCGACTAAAAGTCAACCCTGAACCCAGATAGTCAAACCTTGAAACAAAATTCATAACCTTAGATTTTCATTTTAAGTTTATTTCGGTGTTCAAATTAACAATTTAGTAATTTCAGGGTTTAAGCCACAATATCAAATTTTACACATAAAATTTCATATTTAAAGGTTGAATCTTAAGGCAAATTCATGATTTAAATTCGAAGTTATGTTAAAATCACTTCCTTAGCTTTGTAGATGAAACCTAATTTGAAACTTCTCAAAATTTATCTCCCTAAATTTTAAAATGGTGAAAAATGAAATAAAAATAAAATGAAGCCATTTATGCCGAACATGAATTCCAACAGTGTTGATCGCACTTTTCCGTTGATAGCCGCACTTTGGGATGCATTTTCTCGAAAATGAATGTTGTGCCTGAACCATGACTAAGTGTGGTCCGCATTGGCTATCGTGACCACCGTTGCAGCTCGTAATGGACTAGTACACCCATCATTATGGTCTGTAGTTGGCCAAATTTCAACAGTTTTAATAGTATTTAAATTCTATCTGAAATTCACTCGAGCCTTCGAGTCCCAATTCAAATCACACTCCCAGGAATTTCTAAATAATATTGTTAACTTATACAAGGTCTCGAAATATAAATTGAGTTTTAAAACAAAATATAATGGATTAGGTAATTATAGTAAATAAGCTTATGGCTCTAATACCAATTGTAAACAACCAATAATATTAGTGACATTACTGGTTAAATCTCTAATAAGGGATAAAAATCTAAGTAATATTCTCAATAATTATGTCTAGGTGTGGAGGGACTTCTTTGAATCTGATAGAATAGAAAAATAATATTTAGTCATAATTATGTATATTCTGTATATGATAGATGTATATTTTAGTTATTTCTTACCATAATTGTAGCCTAGGATTATGCTTGTATTTTAGTATATGTACTATGACTTTGGGAAGAAAATAATCAATGAATAATATTTCTTACATTGTATCTGATTCTAGGGAAAGTTCCTAAACCCTAACTTTTCTCTCTCAAACCGCCGGCCCCTCTTCCTTGCGCGCCGCCGGCCTTCCTTCTCGTCCGACTGCCATGTCTGACTCGAAATTCAATTTTCACCCAGCCCTAGTTGTCTCCAACATCAAATCTAATATCTCCATCACTCTTGCGATGGAAAACGTCCATTATGCGACATGAGCAAAACTTTTTGAAATCCATTGTTGTTCACACTGGTTATCCATCACATAATTTCGTCGAAAAAGGCAAGGAGAAGGTGCCGAAAACTGAGGATGAGAAGGAATTATGGTTGACCCTTGATGCGACAGTCCTCCAGTGGATCTACGCCACAATTTCGGGTGATTTACTACATATTATTCTTGAGCCTGATTCCACGGCTATGGAAGCTTGAGAACGTTTACGTGACATATTCCAAGAAAATAAGAATTCCCGGACTGTCACACTTGAGCAAGAATTCTCCACCACAGATATGACAGATTTTCCCAATGCGTCCGCATACTGTCAATGGCTCAAGGCTCTGTCTGACCAACTCAAGAACGTCGGGGCGCCGGTAACTAACAATCGGCTCATGTTACAAATGGTTGCCGGCCTCACCGACGTATATAGTGGAGTAGGTACGCTCATCCGCCAAAGAAATCCTCTTCTGCCATTCTACCAAGCTCATTCTATGCTCATCCTCGAAGAAGCGGTCTTTTCCAAGAAGACAGTCTCTGTGTCAAAAATCCGCCATGGTTGCTACTCCGTCCGATGATAATTCGGCACAATTTGAAAATTTGTCACCAATTCGTGGCCAGAAGGGAAGAAACAACGGTAATGGGTGCAAAAACTGCGGCGCTGCTGTAAAAGACAGCGACAACCGTCGCAGAGGAGGTGGTGGTAGTGGCGGCAGCCAACAACAACATCCAGCCCAGTGGCAGCTGCTAGCCTAGTGGGGCAGTGTGCCAGCACCGTGGGCCTGGCAGTGGCCCTGGGCCATGCCTCCCTGCCTATTTCCCGTTGGAAATTGGGCCAGGACCACACCCAGGCCAGGAGCCCAAGCGTAACGGACCAGCCAACAGGCCTAATCAGCGGCTGGAATCCTTGGCCCACTGCCGAACCAATGGCAGCAGGCCCACGCGGCAGTGGTCTCCCCGAGGACATCGAGGCAGTGATGCACACTCTTGGGCTTAATCTGCCAGACACCAACTGGTACATGGACACCGGAGCAACGTCTCATATGACGTCCTTAGAAGGTAATCTCTCATCCTATTTTAATTTGAGCAATAATCGTGATATAATTATCGGAAATGGTCATTCAATTCTAATTCGTGGTTATGGTAATACAAACTTATCTCCACCGAACCCACCATTAGCATTAAAGAAGGTCCTTCATGCTCCTCAATTAATCAAAAACCTGATTTCAGTTAGAAAATTTACCAATGACAATTTGGTTTATGTTGAATTTGATCCTTTTGGATTTTCCGTGAAGGATTTTCAGACGGGGATGCGTCTAATGAGATGTGATAGTCAAGGTGAGATATATCCAATCACCACAACCAAACATCCAGCCACGTTACCATCCACTTTTTCAGCTTTAGCTCCTTCTTTATGGCATAAACGTTTGGGTCATCCGGGAGCGTCTGATATTGCCTCTCTTAAACAAAATAAATTTATTGAGTGTACTAGACTTCGTAATTCTTCTATTTGTCGCTCATGTTCGCTTGGAAAACATGTTAAGTTGTCTTTTATTGCTTCCAATTCTTGTACTATTATGCATTTTGATATTATCCGTAGTGATATTTGGACATCTCCCATTTTGAGCTTCTCGGGCCATAGATATTATCTTCTTTTATTGGATGATTACTCCAATTTTTTGTGGACGTTTCCTTTGTCTAAAAAGTCACAATTTTTTTTCACATTTCTCTCCTTTAGAGCATACATCCGCACACAATTTGAACGGAATATTTAAAATATTCATTGTGATAATGGTTGAGAATTTGATAATGGGTCATTTTGGAATTTTTGCAAAACTAATGATTTATCCTTTCGTCTCTCGTGTCCACATACATCATCTCAAAATGGAAAAGCAGAAAGAAAAATTCAAACTATTAGCAACATTGTTTGAACATTACTTGCCCATGCCTCTATACAACTATCCTTTTGGCATCATGCATTACAAATGTCAACCTATCTTCTAAACATACTTCCGAGCAAACAATTAGCCTACCAATCCCTTCTCAAAATTTTATATCTAAGGGATCCATCATACACACATTTACCACTTTTTGGGTGCTTATGCTATCCTCTATTTCCTTCTACTACCATTAATAAACTTCAACCCCGGTCTACTCCGTATATTTTTTTGGGATATCCGTCAAATGATCGTGGTTACAAATGTTATGACTTATTCTCTAATAAAATCATCGTGAGTCGTCACGTAGTTTTTGATGAAACAAATTTCCCATTTACAAAATTGCATTGTTCCGTGCCTCATACCTACAAATTTTTTGACGATAGCATATCTCCGTATTTGGTCCATAAATTGGTCTCCCAAACTGGCCCACTTGTTTTTGGAGCCTCGGCCAGCAGTTGGGCCTAGTTCCCGAGTCCAATGGCCTGCCAGCCCAGCCGAGCCTCTTACTGGAAGCCCACTGCCGAGAGGCCCAGGCTGGCAGTCCACTGGGTCATGGCCCAATGACTGGAACAGATTGTCCAGTGACTGCCAGACCACTCTCGGGCAGTCCGACCCCTTCAGCCCCCGGACCGTTCTCCAATTCCAGCCCAACTCCAATTCCGGCTAAACGGCCAGTCACTCATAGTCAACATGGGATTTCCAAGCCAAACAAAAAATACGGTCTTCACACCCATGTTACCAAATCACCGTTGCCCCGTAATTCTATGTCTGCTCTTGATGACCCGAATTAAAAATTGGCTATGGATGATGAATATAATGCTCTTATTAATAATAGGACGTGAGATTTGGTACCCCAATCATCCTGATGTTAATGTGATTCGGTCTATGTGGATTTTTGTCATAAAGAAAAATCTGATGGTACATTTGAGAGACATAAAGCCCGTCTTGTAGGTGATAGAAAGACTCAACATGTGGGTGTGGATTGCGGTGAAACTTTCAGTCTGGTGGTTAAACCAATCATTATTCGCACGGTACTAAGTCTGGCTATTTCGAAGGCATGACCACTTCATCAACTTGATGTAAAAAATGCATTCCTGCATGGAGAACTCAATGAAACGGTGTACATGTATCAGTCCATGGGGTACATGGACCCCACTTATCCTAATTATGTGTGCCTACTAAAGAAATCCTTATATGGGCTCAAACAAAATCTTCGGGCTTGGTACAAGAGCTTAGCAGATTTTGTTTCTAATATTGGGTTCTCTAACAGCATATCTGAAATGCTCTATTCATATATTGTCAGGGTGGTGATATAGCTTATATTCCGACCCATACTATGTTACACTTCGCACAATCCTTCATTCGTTTACCAACGTGGAACACTTGTTATTTAGCCAATAACCGTCCATCATTCTATGTCTCAAACATTTTACTTACATACCAATATCTCTTTCATTAAGAAAATTTACGATACTTGGCACTAAGATTGCACGTGTGTGGAAATGACATTTCCGACGTGCGGGGCCCCAATTATTCGAGTCATAAATAATGGGATAAACTTAATTTCACATTAGTAAATTTTCAACAATCCCCTCTTGAAAGAGATTTTGGCGCACACACAAGGTGCCTACTTTCAGCAATCGTTCAACGAAAAGATATTGTATCAGGAGAGGTAGCTTCCGCTTTGAACCTTTTCTAGTTGAATACCATCGGACTTACTTATTACACGGTGAACGTGATGTCTTGAACCGTCAGTGTTTAATGTAAGCCAAGACAACGGTACCAACATAATAGCTCCCATTTATTCGTTTCTTCTTATTGTTCTGTCCGTTGTGGCCGTGGACACACTTGGATTCTTAAGTGCGTTCATTTGAGGCGGCCTGTCCTCGCACTTAAATAGGTGATCTCCTACAAGGTATCCTGCTATACCCCACTTCACAAGTGTTAGAAATCATTAAAAGTTTCCCCAACCTTAACCCCAACCGTTTGAGGATCGTTAAAGGTTTGGAAGCTTAACCTTTACCCACCATGCATGTAGCACTTTAATGTCTATCGCAGGAATGGCTTTGGGTTTATGTTTTTTTTAAAGAAATCATAATCTGAAGTGCTCTTGCTTCCACCGAAGCGCTCAACTGAACATTTTGCAGCTTAATTTTTCCATTGAACCAAATTCTTGGGATCTCTAGTCAGTATGGTTGAGTTACCACCGCAAAGGTTCATATTATTTGGGTTTTAAGCTCATTCCCTAGACATGCAAAACTCTTGATCTTTGGGTAGTCCCTTAGTTAAAGGGTCAGCTATATCATTTGATTAGTAAAGGAAGTGACACCCGTTATGATCAACTGTCATACGGTCTTATGTCTCCGACAGATCTGACAGTTATGTCCAGACGCCGTCATCCGTGCCCTTTTCTGAAGCCGACCGATTAGCCGCAGTGTATAACTGTCGAAGGCATGGGTTTCTCCCAATAATGGACGTCCTCTAAGGAGTCGTGAAGTTACTCAACTTCTTTTCATGCTTTGTTTAAAGCGATAAACTCTGATTCCATCATGAATCGGCCAATGTAAATTTGCTTAGAGGATTTTCCAAGACCCACCATACACATTTACTTGTGGCATTGGTGTTCTTCGAGTTTGATGTCCAGTTTGCATCACTGTGTTCTCCCAGAACCGTTGGACATCCAGAATACCGTAATTTGTAAATAAGCGAATATTTAAGATATCGTCATATCCGACTTAACACCTTTGATCATTTTTAGAATCACGAGTGAATCTTAGTTCAACTGATCTACTTTGTAGGCTGCTATCAGGTCGGTTATAGTGTGTAACATACATTGAACTACATGTGACCTGCGCATATTGCTCCTTGTATATGGGTGCACCATGGTTCCAATCAGTTCTATGATTCATATCTATTGGTGGCTTCAACGAGACTGTCAACTATCTCACAACTGAGTTTGAAGTTAGACCAGTTCGTTAGATGTCATAGAAATCCCAATTCCTAAGATGTATTCTGTGATACCCATATCTTTCATATCAAGACTTTTGTTTTCAATATGACTTCTATTTTCAGACTGTTGGTTTTCCAACTATTGGCTTTCTAACTTCAGAGTCAATGTTTCTGTTGTCAGATTCGTTGTTTCTGTTTTATCTGAAACTTCCAAGACCAAAATGTAAACATTTCCGGGACCAAAGAGAAAGTCCAGGAAGAAGCCCAACAGTCCAACAAACTAGCTCTGATCCTCCTCTTCCAACTCTCCGGTTAAGAAGGTTGTCTTAACATCCATGTCACGCAAGACTGCAATGGCCATAGATGTTAAGCTATTCACATGGGAGCACATGTCCAAATAGCCGAGACCTTATACTCGTCAATAGATACATCTACTTTGTACTCACTTTTGAGTATCCACTTTTACAACCCAAAGGTTCTTTTTCCGAAGGAAGGTAAAGCATTACACAAGTATGGTTCTATCTGATGGAATCTATTTCTCTCTCTGTAGCTTCTTTCCAAAGCAGCGCTTCTGGTGAAAACAATTCTCTGTTAATTGCCCATGGTTCATTCTCAATCATACAAGCTAGAAGGCATGGAACAAGTCTTTATCCCCTCTTTGCTCCGTCTCGGTTCAACATCTAGAATTCATGAGTTTTGTAGATCTGGAATATTAAGTTCCGGATAGTCAGCAACTTCCGAGTCCTGTAGATACGGAACGTCTAGTTTCGAACAGTCAGGCACTCACGGGTTCTTGTTAACCTCGAGCAATTACTTCTTTTTCTTTCTCAAGGAAAGTTATCTTCAAAGAATTCAGCATTCTTTGACACCAAGAGGCGATAAATACTACTGTTATTTACAGATCCAGTGGATATGCAATTTACAGTCTTAGGTCCAACTTGACCTATTTCGGCATTCCAACCTCTACCAAGCCACCCCACAATACAACATTTGTAGGTGAGATCATTTCCATGTTTCACACGAAGGGTTATCCTTATCCTTATGCGTAGTTCTATTGAGAATCGCATTAGCGGTAAGGATCGCCTTGCCCCACATATTTTGGGCGTACGACTTTGCACCGTTAGATTGAGGTGAGTAATGAGCAGTCGTTTGATGAGCGATGCTTCACATTCTCCCCATCTATCACTACAAATTCCTCAATCTGTAGGCTTAGTTGATTTTCAACTTCTACTTTGTAGGGCTTATCCGCTTCAACAACTTCATCTTTGCTTTTCAGTAAACAAAGGATGCAATACGTTGTACCATCATCAATGAAGGTCACACAGTACTTGTCTCCCCCCTATATTTTGTATAAACTTCAAATCACCCATGTAGGTGTGACTAAGTTCTAGAGGAGCGGTGCTTCTTGCGCTATTCCTTTGACGGAATGGAAAGGTGATTTTGCCTCTTCGCCTACCTCACATTCATTTTGAGGGTTTATGTCGACAGAAGGCAACAATCTCAACTTCGTTAGCTTTTGAATGACTTTCTATTTAACGTGTCTTAATTTATGATGGCATAGATGCACATATTACAAATATATCATTCATTTAGCTACAAACATACTATACCATTCTTATTTATTACATACCTGTTGGACTAGTCTCAAACCAGCTTGACCAAAAGCGTCCCTTGAACCAAGTTTGGGACATGTATCACCTCCTTTTAGAGTGATCCCATTCTTTGAATTCCTATTTTGGACAACCGCTCCAACCTTTTCTACTTTAGAGGTGGCGTTGCTTCATATGAACAACCTATTGCCCGTGGTTAGGGCCTAACCGAATCATATGTGATCTGGATACTCTGGCCCACTCTAGTTGCTTTGACTGACTGAGTGTCCAATTTCTTTTCTGCCTTTCTTTTGGCTTTTAGATCATTTAAGACTTAGAAACTCTGGCCCACCTCACTAGGTGTCCATTACTTTTCTGCCTTTATTTTGGCCTTCAGATCATTTAAGACCTGGAAACTCTGGCCCACCTCGCTAGGTGTCCATTACTTTTCTGCCTTTCCTTTGGCCTTCATATCATTTAAGACCTGGAAACTCTGGCCCACCTCACTAGGTGTCCATTACTTTTCTGCCTCTTTGGCCTTCAGATCATTTAAGACCTAGAAACTCTAGCCCGCTCCAGTCGCCCGTAGGCTTTGTATGACTGAGTGTCCAATATCATCCTATCAAATAAAAGATCTTCTGTCAAACAGTGTGATAGGTTCAACATCTTAAGATAAGCCATTATATTTTAGTCTTCTTCCTTAGAGATTGGTGCCCAGACAATTCCTGGCGCTTGCTTAAAAGTGGTAACAGTTTTCGCACAGTCAGTGGATCTCTATCCTTCGTATGTGCGAACATACTTTACACACTTTTAATAATTACACCCAAAAAAACGGATCTTTTAAGTTTTGTTTACAATAGTCCAATATTTAACCGAGAAGGAAGAAGATTCAATATCTGATTATAGAGTGTAGGGAATATAAGTTTTTAATGAAAACACTTTCATATTCCCAGCCTTGCTTTACGCACTTTTATTCAGATATTAACTAAACACATTATAGATAAGGAATGATAATTAACTTAGACCTTTTGGATTCTGGTCCACTTCAGTTAGACCGAGTGTCCATATCCTCCTTACCATAATTCAGATAATTTGTCTGGGACAGATATATGCCTTTTACAACATGATAGAACATCATCTTCAGTCTTATCCTCTTGTCCCAGTTGACATCCTCAACCTCTCGTGGGCGCTTGTTTCCGCAACTCTTGGGAGAGATGACACCAACTCGTCCTTGATCTTTAGCTGTACTAGCATAACTATCAGTAGTATCTTGAAGCTCAGCATCAGATCCAAGAGATCCCACCTTTGACGGAAACAGATTTGTAACGGTCGTCAAAGAGAGAACCAAAACTAGGACCAGATTTGAAAGCACGGTTGTTGACAGAGACAATGTTTGAATTGTTAACAGAACTGTTTTCAAGAAGAAAACCACAACCAGATTTGGGACCATATCTGCTAGCAAACATCTTTCGAGCACTAATACAATCTTGTCTAAAAATTGTTGGATATGTAAAGCACGTACGAGAATAGTAAATAACTATTACAGTGATCGAAAGGATAAACAATAAAGATTACAACAATAAGTTGTCAATCTCTTGATCTTGAATTGTAACTCTAAATCTGGATCTTGTATTCAGAAATACAAGAACATGAACTGTTGCACTTGTGGCTTGTAGAACCGCTGAGAATCTGAACGGTTAGAGTCCTTTGAGAATCAAGTTCACACCTGAAACACTTAACAACCAATTAGATAATCACAACACCATCGGCTGAGTCGAGAGATGACTCTCTGTCTTTAAGACAAGATTGCCCCCGTATATGGGCTTTACGGAAGTGTGGACAATAGTCTCCAAGATGAAACAACAAACTATCAAATATGCAAAGCCTACACAAATTATCCCAGCGAAGAACACGAATAATGAAGATTGCTAAGAGAAATATTGCTTATCAGAAAAACTGATCTCTTTGTGGTGTTGTTAACTTGTAAGTATGTTCATTTGTACATTTTTGTTTTTCTATAGAATTGAGCCAAAGGCCTCAAGATGGCCTTTCAAATGCCCCATAATGGCATTCAATTGTTATGTAATGGATGACATTTAACCCCCAAGTAATGCAACAACATAATGGTCCAAGTAATGACCATTATTGGGTGGATTCAATGCCATTGAAACCACATCAACAACCAAACCTTTGGATTCCGTCGAGCAGTCACTGCCAATGAAGCGCCGCGACTCTGCCACATTAGAGCCACGACGCTAATTCAGCCAGAAAGCCACGATGCTCACTGCCAATCAGGCGTTGCGGCGCTGCAAGGGGGAGCCGCGGTACTCCGGCGCCGCGGCCCTTCTTGGCTCCGCTATCCTTTTCCGACCCGTACCATCTTACACTTCGCACAATCCTTCATTCGTTTACCAACGTGGAGCACTTGTTATTTATCCAATAAACGTCCATCATTCTATGTTTCAAACATTTCACTTACGTACCAATATCTCTTTCATTAACGAAATTTACGTTACTTGGCACTAAGATTGCACGTGTGTGGAAACAATATTTTCGACGTGCGGGGCCCCAATTGTTCGAGTCATAAATAATGGGATAAACTTAATTTCACATTAGTAAATTTGCAACAATCCCCTCTTGAAAGAGATTTCGGCGCACACACAAGGTGCCTACTTTCAGCAATCGTTCAGCGAAAAGATATTGCATCAGGAGAGGTAGCTTCCGCTTTGAACCTTACCTAGTTGAATACCATCGGACTTACTTACTGCGCGATAAACGTGATATCTTTTACCGTTAGTATTTAATGTAAGCCAAAACAACGGTACCAACACATATGATCTCCTTACCATAATTAAGTCACAGTAGAAATACAGACCATGATTCAGTTTACAAAGCTATAAGGAAAATCAAGTTGCTCAATATATTTTCATTCAAGGAATCATAAGTTTTTTGCATGTTAATCTTCAACATGTACCGACGCCTTTAACCAATTCATGTTCCACATATCTCCTTTGTCTCATCACTCTCTTTCTTTAGAAGATTTATTTTTCAAAGGTTTTACGATATTTTTGTCCTAAGATATGCTTATTTGTCAAATTTTCCATTATTTTATTTAATTTTCAATACATCAACATTTGAATTCTCTATGTTCTGTCTCTTTTGGTAAATGATTATTATACAAACTAAGAATATGGAGAGAAAGAAGAGGATGATGTAAGCTCTTGTCTGAAGTTTGCCACACTAATTATAAGTAAAATACTTTAAAAAGAATAAATATAGAAGAGTGAAAACTAACTACTAAATACGAATATATATGTTTCAATATATAATTAAGGCTGACAGGCTCCAGGATAAAATTAAAAATAATTATTTTACGATTACTTTTTGCAATTACATATCCGAAAAGTTGTTTCCAGTGGGCCTTCATTATTGGGCCATCAGTGAAGCCCAACAGAAATGCCTTGCCAACTTCATCTCTCCACTCTTCATTCATGAACTTAAACCTGTATTAACTACAGTATTTTTTGCAGACATTCATTGGTGATTTTATATATATTTCAGGATAATTGCCGTAAATTCAATCAGAGCTGACACCGCAAAATTCTCACCCTGAAGCTGTTTGATAAAATGCCTAAGAGAGGTGTCTCAATGTAAATTTTTCTTTTCAATCTCATGGCCTGTAATTGCATTCTAAATTCTTCATTTTTGTCTTCATTTCCTCAAATTAACAAACCCCATAATCGAAAAAATAGAATTCCAGTAATTATTTCTTGCAATTATGACAAATCAAGAAATCAAGAAGACAAGAAAATTAGGTTAAATCAATTGGATTTACTTAATATTTCTGTTACACTTACTGTTATATCAGCTTCACTTGTTGTAAGACCTGCAAATGCAGCAAAAGTATCGGAAAAAAGGCGTTCGACGAAAAAGTCTGAAGCTTTAACACCACAAGAGTTGAAAAAATGGTCACAAGGTCTTCCAACTGTGAGCAATAGGTTACCTTATACAGAAATATTGGATTTGAAAAGGGAAGGGAAACTTAAGCACATAATTAAACCACCTAATGTGGGGTTAAAACAACGGCCCCAGGTAGTTTTAGCTGTTTTAGAGGATTCTAAGCTTGTTAGAATTGTGTTACCTTCTGTTGATAGTGATCCAAGATTTTGGGCTGAATGGGATGAGTTAAAAGTTGATGGACTTTGTATGAATGCATATACTCCACCATTGAAAAAACCCAAGCTTCCTTCGTCTTATTTGGGGTTCTTGGCAAAGATTACACCTTGGTTGTTTTCTTTTACGAAGCCCAAGCCACAGTCGAAAAAGGCGTTGGAGTTGAAGAGGGTGAGAGAAGAAATAAAGAGGAGGCAAAACCAGGAGTTGGCGAAGATGCGGAATGAGAGGGAGAGGATGGAGAAGGCAATGAAAATGCAGAAGAAAATGGAAGAGAGGAAAAAAAAGAGAGAGTTGAAGAGAATGAGGTATGAGGAGTCGTTGCGTCAAGCGAGTAAAAGTTCTCAGGATATGGCACTAATGTGGGAAAACTTAGCTAGTGATTCAAATGTTTCCACTGCTCTTGGATTGGTATTCTTCTACATATTTTATAGAACTGTTGTATTTAGCTATAGGAGGCAGAAAAAGGATTATGACGATAGGTTGAAGATAGAGAAAGCAGATGCTGAGGAGAAAAAGAAGATGAGGGAATTGGAGAGGGAAATGGAAGGGATTGAGGGTGTTGATGATGACGAAGAGGAAGGAAAAAAAGGGGAGGATAATCCTTATATGAAGATGGCTATGCAATTCATGAAGTCAGGTGCTCGTGTTCGAAGAGCACGTAATAAGAAACTTCCCCAGTATTTAGAGAGAGGTATCGATGTTAAGTTCTCTGATGTTGCCGGTCTTGGAAAAATTAGGGAGGAGCTCGAGGAAATTGTTAAGTTCTTCACCCACGGGGAGATGTATCGCAGGCGAGGAGTCAAAATACCAGGTCAGATATATGCAGATATTGATTTTTTAGGGGTCTTCTTGATATGTGGGTTCCTATTTGAGTTTGTTGTTTGACCCATGTTTTCTTTTACTACGAAAGCCCGTTTCTTTCTATTTCAGATCAGCATGATTAAGCGACATCAATTGCTCTAGACTTGTTAGTTATGTGTTTCGTCATCCGTATATTAGTGTATATTCCTGCACTATACTGTAGTTCCTTATGGAATCATGTGCTTAACAACAACAGCAACAGCAACATACCCAGTATAGTCCCACAACGTGGGGTCTTGGGAGGGTAGAGTGTACACAGACCTTACCTCTACCTTGGATTAAATAGACACAAAGTTATAGGCTTTTTCCACTGTGATATTCTAGTGTGAGCAGGTCCAAGGTTCTTTAATCCATTACTAGCTAGGTCACCTATTTCTCTTTCTTTTCCAGGAAGATTTGCTATTGTTGTGTCCTTTGGCAGTAGACACTTCCTATCTCCATAACCCCTGATAACAATAACAACAACAAATATCACCAGCCTATGAGTAACATTTATAGTGGGAAATGTATCTGCATGCCTTCGTTTTGTGATAAACTGATCTTGCTTTAGTAAATTTTCTTTTAGATATTTCTCTGGTTATTTACATTTACTTGCATTTTACTTCTCTGTGTTTGTTAACATAATTTTATCACATGCAAGAATAGAACTCTTTCTGACTTAAATATAGCATAATATGTTCGATAGCTACTTCTGTAACTCTAATTGAAAGAACTTCTCTGTCTATCTGTCTGCCTCTCTCCCTCAATTTGTACTAATAGTGTTGCCAGTGGTACTTTGCTGCTTTTTTATATTTTAGAACTAATGCACCTGTCTGCTTCACTTTGCCGATGATTCTCTCAGCTTTTCTGCCTTCTTGATTGGCAGATTAGCTTGGTGCTGCTTTATTCTTGTCTTATATCGTTACGTATCTATTGAACAATGCTTTCAGGTGGGATACTGCTTTGTGGTCCACCTGGAGTGGGGAAAACTTTGTTAGCAAAGGCAGTGGCTGGTGAGGCAGGGGTGAACTTCTTCTCCATTTCTGCATCTCAGTTTGTTGAGATATATGTTGGTGTTGGTGCTTCTCGTGTTCGAGCACTCTACCAAGAGGCGAGGGAGAATGTAAGCCAATTTTCTATCTTCTCTACTATCCATGCCATCGTCCAGAGCTATTTGTTTAAAGCGCTTGGTGTTATAGTTGGCTACTCTTATTCCACCTATGTTGTTGATTAAGATTCTGCCATTTCCCTCCTATTCTGAGTGAATTGTTCGCTTTTCTCTTTTCATATTGCAAAGCCCAGCTAGTTTGGCATTGAGTAGTACATAGTTGATTGCTTGATTGATTGTTGCTGAGTGGGCTGCTTCATAAGTCTTGTTTCTAAATCTTGTCAAGCCATTTTTGCTTTTACTTAGAGTGGCTTTATATGTTACTTATAAATTCTCAACAAGATATGAGCATTATTATGTGGTTTGGCTTAGGCCCCATCAGTGGTGTTCATTGATGAGCTGGATGCGGTTGGCAGAGAACGTGGTTTGATCAAGGGCTCAGGTGGACAAGAACGTGATGCGACTTTGAATCAGGTTTCCTTGGCATTTTTCACTTATGAGAAACTGTCACTTCATCTTGTGAGATCTCAGGCTACATTGATTTAGAATGTTCCCCTTTTTTCTCCAGCTTCTTGTATGCTTGGATGGTTTTGAAGGCAAAGGTGAAGTCATCACTATTGCTTCTACAAATAGACCAGACATATTGGACCCAGCACTTGTTCGACCAGGGCGGTTTGATCGAAAGATATACATCCCAAAACCCGGCCTTATTGGCCGAATTGAAATTCTTAAGGTGCATGTTGCATATGTAATTTGTCTGTTGAAAAGTTTAATCACTTGGGGGATGTACAGCATCTTAAAGCTATTTTTATGGGGTTATATAACATCTTAGTAAGCTTGTTATATATATATTGCTTCATGCTTTTCTTACATCTCATTTCCTTGGATTAGGTGCACGCTCGTAAGAAGCCTATGGCTCCTGATGTGGACTATATGGCTGTTGCCAGTATGACTGATGGAATGGTTGGTGCAGAGTTGGCCAACATTGTTGAGGTTGCTGCTATTAATATGATGCGTGATACAAGAATTGAGGTAATGGCTTTTGGGTTCAGACTGAGTCAACAAAGTTTCTAACCTTGTACTAAGCAATATATGTCGATAATAGTTGTTATTGACTGTACAGATAGACTTTTTGGCCAAAAAAAAAAGATAGTCTTTAAGTAGAGTGAAGTCTTCTTAAACCTGAGCTCTTGTTTATTACACATGCGACATGAGAAAAACTTTCTTCATTGTTGCTTTCAATATGATGCCCTTTTTAGGCGGAGAAATGGGGATCGGTTGATGTTGGTTAATGGGTATGCTGGAATTTATCATGACATAGATGAATTGTAGTCTCCATCCATCTCTGAAGTTTACTTTGCAAAGTACTCACCTAAAATGGGTCTTCCAGACCTGCACTGCACTTCACTTCTCCATGGTGTGCTCTTGTGCTATGAGACTCGGTAAACTTTGTATAACCTTAGAGTTCGGACTTTGCAGATTACAACTGATGACTTGATACAAGCTGCACAAATTGAAGAACGAGGAATGCTTGACCGGAAGGAGAGAAGCCCTGAGATGTGGAAGCAAGTGGCTATTAATGAAGCAGCAATGGCTGTGGTGGCAGTGAACTTCCCAGATCTTAGAAATATTGAGTTTGTAATGCTCTTTACTCTCCTCTACATTGTATACTTTCTGCTTTTTAAGTCTTATCTTTTTGATAATTTACTGTCTGCTATCTTATTGTTGTTGTATGGTATGACAAATGAGTTAGGCAATCATGTTCAAGTTTACCCTACTTCTTTGCTTTCCACCCGGTTCACTTTTCATTAGTACCCATATGCTTTTTTCTTACCAGATGCTTGTATCACATCTATGATAAAAGCTAAAGATCTGTTGTACTGCTTGCATTTCTGTCTTAGGGTAACTCCTTGGGAACCTGTATGAATTTCTGGCATTTTTTCCTAATTATTCGGCGTTGGTGGCGTATCATGTCATTATATTACCTTGTCAAGAATTAGCAAGTTCTGGTGTTACGTTTATTGTTTAGATATTAAAACTATGAGAAAAGTGCAATGTGTGATTGTTATCATCTTGCACACAGTAGATGTCTGTTTTAAAGATTGACGAAGTAATTGCAATCATGCTCAACTGTTAAATTTACTCTATTATATTTGTTCCCTATACAAATGCGTGGGTATGAGTCTATGAGTTATAAAGTTGATATTAATAACTAAAATCTCAATCTGATTAAACCATGTGTTGAAGGGAAGTAAGACCCGTTTGGTAGAATACACTTGTTAGGAAGGAGCTTTAGAGTGGACTTTGGTCAGTTAGGAGCAATTTGATGAAAGATCAATCAGTGTATCTCCTTCCTGAATTCGGATTTCTCATGTTTTTCTATGAAAATTAAATGTAATTTAACCATGTATTAAACAAAGTAAGCTGTACCGTGTAATAGAATATGACTTTTACGAAAAAGCTTTGGACTGACTGCTGGTACGGGTAGGCGGGTACAAACAAAATTAGGATTAGTTAGGAGAAATTTGATGAAAGAGCAATCAGTGTTTGTCCTCCCTGAATTCTGATTTGTCATGTCTTTTGCTTGACCAAATGCGGGAAGAGACTTGCTAAAGTAGGTATCTTTTTCTTCCAAAGTGCACTGAGTTCTTATTTTCATACTTATCAACAAAGGTGTTATCAGCATCATTACAATTGATGATTTAGTTAAACCCGTTGTTACTTTCATAATACAGCATAGATGTTCCTCATATTGCCTTTTATGATGGCTGTTTTTTGTTAATGTTTCTTTTTGTGAAGCTCACTATTGCTCCAAGGGCTGGGAGGGAGTTGGGTTATGTGAGGATGAAAATGGATCATGTCAAATTTAAGGAAGGAATGCTGAGGCACGGTTTCTATCCCTTCATATTGCACTTATCTTTCTGATTTGTTCTCTTAAAATATATTATTGGAAATTTCATGCAACAAGATAAATACATATGTAATGGAACTAAGAAGTGAGGGTTCTACTCATGTATTGCCTTAAGTGATATGAAGAAACATATATGAGACACCAGATACAAGAAGTATTTGCGTTTTGAAATACCTCACTGTCCCTTGGTCTTACTTCCCATGTAAGCAATTTGGAAGAGACGACCACCTCCTGCATTTCGAGCCACTGCCGCTCAGATGTCAAAGAAAATTTCCAGATTATAGGCATCTGTAACTTTTGACTTCATTTTAATGCAGCCGACAATCGCTCTTGGATCACATCACTGTTCAGCTAGCACCACGTGCTGCTGATGAGCTCTGGTATGGAGAGTACCAGGTAAGATATGCAGAACTTAATTTTTTTTTTTTTGCATCATTTGTCACCTAGCGTTTAAATAGCTTGAAAAGGATCCATGTTACTTTTGTTGGAGTCTGAAAGACTATTATGAAATGTAGCCAAATAAGTATCATGACGAAATTCCATAGCCATTAGGACACACACACAAATCTCGTTCCCAACATGGAATAGACATACAAACATAAATATGCACAAGGCGCATTGCATGTAGTTTTAGAGTAATTTATTGATAAACTATATTATTTGTCCCAGTTAACTCGGCAGACAGATTTCAGATGCTAATTTGACAGTATGCTACACTATCCACATAGCCTGATTACTGGGCAAACATTTCTTCTGCATGTTTGGTGAGATGTTTTAAATGTCACTTGAGTATGTTAAATGATCAATGAAACATAATATTATATTTCTTTTTGTAGGAAATTAGGACCTAAAGATACATTTGTGGTTTAAGCCTTCAAGGTAGGATCTAATAAAGAAGAGAAGAACAAAAAGAGTAGGTGGATGAGTGGGTTGTTTCCAAATTCTTTCCAGGGTATATATACATTTTCCACTTTCATCTTCTTGATAGAAATACATGTTTTTTTTCTGGTTTCCCCCGGTGTGCTGTACCCGCTTTGGGCTCCGCTGGGTTCCCGCTCCCTACCAGGATTTTCCATTCCTATGGGCATCCTATCCATCCCACCACAACCCTTAGGGGTCGTTTCGTTCGAAGACAAGTTATCCTGACATAATTTTTAAATAGTACTGAATAGGGTTAAGAATTTCTAAATAGTACTGAATAGGGTTAAGAATTTCTAAATAGTACTGAATAGGGTTAAGAATAGTATTGGTCTGGTATTGTTAATGCCATGGTTTACTAAGTATAAGAATAGTACTGAATAGGCTGTATAAGTAATATTGTTATTAGTTGTATTAGATTTAAATTTGCAACCAAACATTGTACTAAAATTTTATACCAGCATTATTCTTCCTAATACAACCCTACCAAACGACCCCTTAGCGGTGAAAATAAGTAATATGGCGTTCTCAGCAGATTCTCATCCAAAAATTTGAATTTTCTCAAAAAAGTGGATAATTAATTCCGAACCATCTTCACCAAATCAATCAATTATGCCTAAATCAAAAAATTACTCTGAGTCGATTATATGGGTCCTATATATTTATTCTGCTCTGGTCAGACCAATTACAACCATCCTCATTAGGTTCTAATTGTAGCTCTTAAAGTAAAAGAAAGAGCAGCTTCTTGTCTTCTCATTCCCCACTGTTGGAGGAAAAATTTCTCCCCCCCCCCACAAGTCTAACTCAAAATCACCATAAGCAGTGCCACTTTCTCAATGATAAATCCAGAATATATTATACTATATACTTATCTAACATAGACCTGTTTCATGCAACTTATTTGAACCTGAGGTGTGCTTTGTGATATTATCATGGAGACCATGCTGTTTTGGAATTTGACACACACAAATGTTAGTGCACAGATGTGCACACATATTCCACTTGTCCCAACTAGCCACCCACTCAGTGCAGTTACCTGTTCATTCTGGGTGTCAACTTGTACTATTGCACATGAAATGTTTCACTTGCCCTTTACTTACCAACTACTTGCTGTAGTTATAGTAGCATATGATTGGCTAGTTCTTTTATTTCCCTGCTCTAATTCGAACGTATAGGAGCATGTGTGTTTTAATCATAGTTAAGTACTGTTTTAAACATGTCATCCATTGGATTTTTACTCTTCTCATTTCAGCTTTGAAAGCAGGGAACTGTTCTGGAGTTCAGAAAATATAGAAAAGACTTCTGAACAGCTGCCAAATGTCTCTTACTAGTGTCAGAGACGTATTAGATTAACATATGAATCATTAGACCCGTCTATGTAAATGTATGGGCAGGTGCTTCTTCTTGTGTACTTACTGTGTAAATATTTAACACCTGATTTCTATACAACCTTTTAGAAGTTTCCATGCATTATTATCCCTACTCCCACCCTTACCTTTTTCTGGTCAGGAGTTAAAGTAGTATCTTAATTTAGCACCTTTAATAAAAGCATTGAACACAATATTTGTATCAAATGGTAACCTAGGAGTTTAATATGCTTTCTCATGGCAGAAAGTCCATTTGGACGATAATTTGTCACTAATACATATAACATATTTCAGCTCAGTACAATATGGGCAGAGACTGCAGATAATGCGAGATCGGCAGCTCGGACTTTTGTTCTTGGTGGTCTATCTGATAAACATCATGGTTTGTCTGACTTCTGGGTTGCAGATAGGATAAATGTAAGATTTCACTATCTTCATCACTCACTTTGGTTATTTAACTATTTCTCCTTCCCTATTCATCAAGGTTTTAAAGGTAACTTTTAGCAAAAGTATATAGTTTCAAATAAGGGTGGTCAGTGGGACGGAATGGGACGGGATTTGGGGGGACGGGAAGAGGTCCCGTCCCGTCCCACATCCCGCCGGCCGAGGGGACGGGATTTGGGGGGATGGGACGGGTCGGGTAGGGGGATTTGGAGGGACTTTAATTTTTTTTCTGGACACTTAATTTTTAAAAAATATATATTTAAACACTTAAATAATTGAACAAAATAGTGAAAAAACATCCCAAGGCTAATTGCCTCTTATATTATTTAATAGAAATATGATTTTTTTTGTAATACAATTTCAAAATTGCAACTTTGTTTCGTAGTTCAAAAGTTGCAAATTACATAGTAAAATTGCCATTAAAAAAATTACATATTAAACCATACTTTTTTTTAATTTTCTGACAATCTCTTGAGGATCTTCTGTTGGAATTGGAAGTTGTTGGTCAAATTGTTCAACGCCGCTTCCTGCTCCCTTGGATAAGATTTCGTTGTAGTTGTAGTCGTCTTCTTCATTGATCTCTAGTTGACCGCACCTTCTACTCTCTGCTCTAATCCAATCTCCAAACTGTCTCCCGCAATGAGTGTCTATGCTCTCTTATTTGAAACCTTCCATCAGAAAAAATGCTTTCAAAAGTTGTTGATGACGCTTGAATATTCAACACATCTCGGGCCATCTTTGATAGAGTCGAAAATGTCTTCCCATTCTCCCTCCAGTATTTCAGCAAGTTTTTACATCCATTTTCGTTGGCAATTGGTTCGAACGGTACAACACCCTGCAAAACATAAACATCAAACTCGCTAATTTTTGAAGAACTTGAACCACTATACATTATATTTCGAAGGCCTTGAATACTTGAAGCAGAAACCGTATGTTTTTTATAAGGTTGAAGTGTAAGTAGAAAAAGATGGTACAAAAGGCAGTTGATTATTTGCACTTTGCTCTTGGTAATACATATACATATTTTTGCATTGTGTTTGTATGCTAGATATAACTTCTTCTTTAGTTGGTTCTTCAGTTGGGTCTGTTGGAAGTATTTCTAAGCATTCATAAATCGTTTCAATAAGGGCATTACAACCGTCTACTTTAATAGTATGATTTAATACAACACCAATAAAATAAATAGTGGGAATAGATAAAAAATATTTTTTTAATTATTTTTGCAATAGCTGGAGCGTAAGTTGGTTTTTTCATATATTCATTAAATAACAAAAATATTAGAGCTATATAAAATAACATAGATGAAATAGTAGGATAACCAGAAAATTCTTTAGTAGCTAGAAAAAATTTCTCTAAAATACAAAAAGTTCCAAAATTTTATCCCATTCATCATCTACAAACATATCCGTTGGATTTTGATTATGGGCGTTAAATAATAATGTTATAGGTCTTTTATACTCGTGAGCAACAAGTAATTGTTTATACCAAGAATTCCACCTAGTCGCAACTTCTTCTGAAATTTTCTTATAAGGTAATCCACAATCATGACAAGTTCTTTTATACTCTTTGCGTCTTTGTATTTTATTACCTTTAAAAATAAAGTTGATAGCAAATTGTACTTTATTAAAGATGTATTTAAAACGTTTTAGGCCATCCTTTACAACTAAGTTATAAATATGACATGCACATCTAACATGAAAAATATGGGAAAAAGATGGAGTCAATCGAGTTTTTATAATGTTTACAACATAATCATTAGAAGTGGCATTATCTAATGTAAGTCATAATTTTATCAGTAATTCCATAATATTCACTAATTTCATGAATATGTTTTGAAATAAAAACTCTAGTGTGCCTTTCATCAGTGTTCCTTTCATCAATATATCTGTATGCTAATATACGTTTTTGCATAGACCAATTGTCATCTATCCAATGACATGTAACAGTTAAATAATCATTACCATTAGTACTACGACCTATGTCAGAAGGGATAGCCACTTTGCCATTAAAATGATACAATGCATAACGTAAATATTATTGATATTCATGCGCAAATTTTAAAACATCTCTTCTAATAGTTAATCTAGTAAAACCGTTAAAAGCAGGATTATATGTTTCTCGAATGTAATGAATAAAATCAGGAGGAAGGAAATGAAAAAGGCAAACCCTCCACAACAACTAATTTTGCTAAATTTTCTCGATCTTTGTGTTTTATCATATTTCGGACCTATAATTCCCCCGTCATCGGGTTAATTCAACCCTGTACTTGGTCGGGGATGCCGTGAACCCTCATAAGGCATTTGCACACCCACTTATTCAGTCAAGTATTGGTTATACCTTGCTTTGTGAGAATTTTTTACATGTCTCATTAAACCTCCTGTCCCACCTTGACCTTTTTCAGTTTTAAATTTATAAACTTCGTGACAAATTTTATAAATAACTAGTTGATTAGGGATGTCCCTTTCAATGCACATGATTTTAATTTTCGTTGTTTTTGTCCTCTTTTCATACTAGGGGGAATAAGAGGGATTTCAGTTTCAGTTTCAGCCTGAGACTCAGTGTGATCCTGAGGTGGAGGTGCACTAGTGGGTGTGTTATCTAAATTATCTTCTAATTCATTTTCTAAATCAAAGTCTGGTTCAGATGCAGAATATACCTCATGATCTAATGGTATATTAATATTAACATTAAAAATATCAGTTTCATTTACATGAGTGAAATTATCGTAATTAGGATTACTAGAAGATGCACCTTTATCCGTGTTAACCCTAATACCTCTACCAGAAAAACGTCCACCGCGTTTCATTATAATTATGCAAATAAATAATTAAAATTAATGAAATTAAGTACTATAATTAAAAGTAAGTAACAACAACAACATACCCAGTGAAATTCCACAACGTGGGGTCTGGGGAGGCTAGAATGTACGCAGACCTTACTTCTACCTTGGTAGGTAGAGCGACTGTTTTCGAGAGACAAGCAAAGGAAAAAACAGTCAGACTCGGTCAAAAAATTAATGCAGTAAGCAGTAAGAAAATGCTGATAGCAAATGCGAATACGCCATGATATCGCATCCTGAAAGAGAAGCAGTAATTAACGCAGATAAATGAGATAAGCCAAGTACATTAAAGAACACACATCAGAAGAAATAAAACTAGAGAAGACTATAAAGCAGTACTACACCTAAAGCAATACTAAGTAACAATAATATTTAAATAAAAGAAGGAATGAAGGTACCAAACGCCGACATAACGTCGACGTGTAATCGAGGTTGGAAATTGAAACTTTGCTCGATGATCCTCAAGCTAGTTGCCAACTTCACTCCCAATTTTTGAACTTTGATAGAAATTAGCAAATGAAATATAATATTTAGTGCGCAATTTAGACTTGTAGAGAGAGAGATTAGAGAGATGGTAGGAAGATTTGTGAGAAAAAATGAAGAGGAGATTGAAGTATTTATAGTTGAGAAATAATGTTAATGTGTAAATATACTAACTTAGGGGTAAAAAATAAATATTAAGGGGGTATGGGGGAGGGGCAAAATGGCCGTTACTAGCTGTTGCCAACGGCTAAAATTGAAAGTGGTCGTTTGTGCAACGGTTAGTTTCTGCAAAGGCGGGCCGTGACCGGTCGGGGGGCGGGATGGGGAGGGATCGGGACGGGCGGGATGAGCCTTAGTTCCTTCCCGAGTTCGAATCCCCCTACCGACATTTTTTATCCCGTATTTTAAAAGGGGTTTGGGGCGGGTACCGGGGCGGGGCAGGATCGGGCTGTCCCGGCCCACTGGACAGTCTTAGTTTCAAATATGGTTCTAAAATTTAAAAAAATTCCCGTCTCTTTTCTTTTCGGTTGCACTCCGTTGGTACTTCACTCCATCTTTATTTTCTACATTGATGTGTTTTGCGTGCCACCTGAATTCCAAAATGTATTGTGTTTGACAGGACATTGACTCAGAGGCACTTCGCATCTTACATATGTGCTATGATCGTGCAAAAGAGGTATCAGTAACACTCATTCCTCCTCTATACCCCCTGGTCTAAGCGGAAAAAAAAATCATGATAGTTTGAGTTACAAAATTGCATGCTGCTTAGGTTTTCATTAATGCAATATTGAAATGACTGTACAGATCCTTCATCAAAACCGGAACCTTATGGATGCAGTCGTTGGCAGACTAGTTGAGAAAAAAAGTCTTACTAAGGAGGGATTCTTTAAATTGGTTGAGCTACATGGGTCTATTCAACCAATGCCTCCCAGTGTAGTCGATCTCAGGTCTGCTAAACGCTTGGAGTTCCAGAATACGCTAACGAAGGAAATTGTTTCTCAAGGACGCAATTGAACAAGGTTTTTGGGATTGTGATGTGATCATTATGTAATCATGAGGGGCTTTGCTCTTTTAGTTTTATCCTGGAAACATGCTCGCCTCCTTCAATGGTTGGTGCGAAGGGTGCTTTTGTGGTTAGTGGGCTCGAGCAGCTACGATATTTTTCCTTCTACTTTGCAGGGGGTACGACTTCCTTCGATCTAATTTTGTCTTGAAGATCCTATTGTAGCGGTACAGCTGTGGGAATTCTGCTATCTCAGATTGGATAGAGTAGAGTGCAAGAGCTCTCTGAATGAATTTTGAAGCTTTCAAGCCCAAATGATAATCTGGGAACTATGAAGCTATAAATGTGTACCACATGTAGTGAAATCCTTTTTGTTTTAAAAAAGGGGGGGGGGGGGGGGTTGTGTTCATTTAGCTGGTTTTCCCTATTCCATGTTGATATAGATTGCATAACAGAAAGGATATGTATCTGGAACAATAGGTCACATAAATATTTATGCTAATGTTGCAAGATATTCTCACTAAAATTACCTGTATAAGACTTTGGGTACTAGAGTTTCACTCAAGTCTTGGTGGACAAAGTTAACATCTACTTGTGCTAGTAGTAGATTACAACTATTTGTATTTGGTAAAATCATCGAGAATAAGTCCTAAAGTTGCTACCTACTCTTAACTATGAAAATGCTAGCACCATTGATTAGTTTGGTCCCTCCTAAATTGTGAACTCATCATAGTCCCTGAACTACAGTTGAGTATTGTACTTTCTCACCTTAATTTATAACTTAATGAAGAGGAGGGTAGATGAACAAGTTGTGTCTAGGGTTCATAACAATACAATTTATTTAATTGATGGTTAAACGTGCTTAGTTGAAAATATAGGGCTCAAAATTGGAATTAAATAATAACTTAGGGACCGAATTTACTACTCTCTATTCTAATTTATGACACATTTTTCTTTTTAGTTAGTCCAAAAAGAATGACACGTTTTCATATTTGACAATAATTTAACTTTAAATTTTACCTTTTACGCTTAATGAGATAATCTATAACCATACAAATATTTTTGAATTGTTTTAGACTACAAGATTCAAAATCAGTCAAATTAGATCATATAAATTGGGAGGAAGAGAGTATTTAATGAACTGTTTTAAATAAATATTATTCGAGCTTAAGGCAATGAATTCGCTTGCTCCTGTTATCACCTGCCAAGAATATAAATACACTCATGTACGAACTTGAGAAGTGAGTAAATATTTGAAATAGTACATTCTAAAATCAGTATAAGTCAAGCCAGAAAATCATATCAATAATGAAGGGGAGCCTTGACGTAACTGGTAAAATTGTTGTCATGTGATCAAGAGGTCACAGGTTTGAGCAGTATAAATATTCTCTTGAAGAAATGCAAGGTAAGACATTATGTAATAGACCCTTGTGATCCAACCCTTCTCCTGACCCAGCGTATAACGAGAGCTTAGTGCACCGCGCTGCTTTTTTTTTTCTTTTTAAAAAAGGTAGGGATGAAGATGGATTTCTAGCTGTATCAATAATCTCACACGTCTTTGCAAGGAGATGAACGTTTGGTACATTATTAAGCGTCTCACACTATTCATTAGTTAACTCAACGTCAATACTAAATGCTATTGGTTAAACCGCTGACAGATGATAATGCTGAGAGGCTGACCATATTTTACACCACCTCAATTCAATTTGTTCTATAATACGTATTCTTTTCCAAGTTTTTGCAAACTCTTTGAAAATGGCATTCAATAACTTTAATGATAAGAGCATTTGTCCTGATTATCATTTATATTGAATATCATATTAAGTCTAATTATAATAGTTTAGTTTATTTACAATATAATTGTAATTGGGAAAACTTCATAAATATACACTTGAGTGACTTACATTGCAAAATATAACTCAAAACATACATTGTAAGAATATAGCCCAAAAACAGTTTTATACAATATTATATATTTATATACAAAAAATAGGTACATTATGTATATAGGTGTATGGAGGTGTATAATTTGTAGTAATATATTAAAAACGAGCAGTGGATCACACATAGAGATATTATTTAGGCTTAATTTACGGGTATGAACAGTCATGTCAAGGCCGTCTTAGCTCATAACAGATCCAAAACACCCTAACGCCACCTTGGCTAAGCGGGATACAATAGGATCATCAGCCTAAGTTTCAGACATTCCGCCTGGACTGTACTATGCCCAACCTTAGTTTCCTCTCACATGAATCATCCACTATATTAAAGCATTTGTACCATGATTCCAAGTAGATTAGTGCAACATAGGTTCAACACTTAAGGATTTAGCCGATCATGGGCTAATCCTTGAAATATGATAAAATAAAATAAAATAAAATACAAAAATTAAAATATACCTAAGATGAGGTGGTTGTGCTCAGTGCCGGAGAAGATATGTTTGCAAATATAAACTTTTATTTAAGAGAGTTTTTTACAGAGCGGAGAGAGAGAGCGGTTGGCGAAAGCCTGCCTCTCTTCCTTGTTACCGAATCCTTTTTATAATGGATTCTAACAAATATCGCCGCCTAGTGGCCGACAATTACAAAAGTAAATAGTGGCCAAGTGGCCGACAGATAAAAAGTAAATAGTGGCCTAACAGGTGGCCGACAGATAAAAAGTAAAAAAGAAATATCGGCCAAAGCTTATGGGCCCTACTAATTTAATAATTCATCTACTTTATTAAAGTAGATTCTATCTGTCTGTCTGGTGGCGTTTTATGATAGGTCCACCAATCCGAATTTATGAATTATTCTTTTTTTTTTCTTTGTTCTTTCCTGAGATGGAGGATGCCTCCATGTTTTCTTGGAATTTTGCCAGATATTCTTGAATATCAAAATCAGCATCGTAAGGGTCATGGGAGTCCTGGACATCTTCATCTTATGTATGAACTGATGCCATAGAAGTGTCAGAGGGAAATTCCTCGTCTAGATTTTTCATTAAATCTTTCTTCACTTCTGCCATATAGCATGATATTATATCAGCTTTAGAAATTACTCATTTTTTAAGTTGGATCTTTCTAGCAATATGCTGGAAAGGGCTATTATCTTCTGATTTGGGTTGTTCGTTCTTCAGCTTAGTATAACCTTCCACTGCTGAGGTAATTTGGTCTATAAGTTCTTGACCGTTTAAGATGCCATCATTGGTCTTTTGCAGTAATTTTTTCTAGAACCTGATATAGTAGGTCTTGTGTAAACAAGGAATCTGTTGGGGTATAACCCACTTCAACTGACCATTTCATGATCCAATGGATGGAGAATTCTATGAAGAAGTTCATATTAGCAATTCCGTCTATGATAGTCTTTTGTTCTCCCAATTTTATGATTCTTGGAGAGACATCAACCCAGTCGGTATATAAACCTTTAAAAATTTGGGGCATAATATGAGCTGATGGACCATATGTAATCCACCAATGCCAAAACCAGTTTGGTATGTCCTGTGTATAAACATGAGAACATATTTTTATGAACCAGGAGTGTTTCCTGTTTGGATTTTCATATAGAAAAGTTTTATGAAAACTTTCTACATAATCCCAATTGTTAAATTTATCCTGAATCCTTTGTTCAGGATGAAAATATTCCCTTTCTTTTGAAGTATTAAATCCCAGTCTTCTGGAGTAAAAATCTTTTTTATGATGATTTTTGAAAAGTTATAAACCTTTTTTGTATGCATAGGAAAGTAGTGCTGAATTTCAGCTGACCCTGTAGTCATGAGAATAGTCTCATAGTGCATCCTTGACTTATAGGTCGAGATGGGATATGACCCCGCTTCTAGATATCTTTCCATGAGTTTCCATGGCTCATCTTTTCGTTCCAGATCTTTATTATCAAGAAGGAGTATGATATCTTTTTTATCATGTTTTTCATATCCTTCATTATCATCTTGCTCGTCATGAGCTATTTCAGCATATGATGGCTGCGCTGATGGCTGAGGGTTATTACCATCTCCTATGGATTTTATGAAATCCATGAACTGCTGGTATAAAGGACTTTCTTTATCAACTGCTGAAGTCCCTGCTTGTGATACAAGCTTTCTGTTTCCTTGCTGGACGATGGTATTACCGCGCCCAGTTCCTCTTCCTCTGACACCACGACCTCTATAATTTGAGTCGTTTGTCCAGTTTGGCCTCATCATCCTGTATACGAAATTCATTAGCTTATGAATTCAAATATTCTCTAGTTAAGAAATCATGCAGACTATTTTCTGCTCCTTTTTTATAATGGATTTCAAAGTCAAATGGTGATAATAAAGCTTGCCATCTAGCAAACATCTGTTTAGAAACATCATGCTTGCAATCTTTATTAAACATAAATTTTGCCGACTGACAATCAGTATTTATAATAAACTTTTGATTGTATAAATCGCCTTGAAATTTCAAGACACTTTTTACAATTGCTAGAATTTCTTTTGCAACTGTAGAATAATTCTTCTGGCTAGTATTCCATTTGCCAGAGTAGAATTGTATCAAATACTCCTGTTTATTAACTGGAGAGTATTGCTTAAGTATACCTCCGTAACCGATATCTGAGGCATCTGTTTCTATAATTTTTGGCCATGTAGGATTGGCCAGAGTAAGGCAAGGGAGGTTATGAACTTTAACCTTAATTCTTTTGACAGCATGAGTATGATTATCTATCCACTGAGTGGGAACTTTTTTCAGCCTTTCATATAATATAGCTGTATCTTTTGCTAAATCCTTTATGAAAGGACTAATATAATTCAAGCTGCCCAAAAATCTTTGGAGCTGAGTTTTGTCGGTTATAACATCCGGAAATTTCGAAGCAAATTCAATACTTCTATTGATGGGAATTATTTCCCCCTTTTCGATATTATGGCCTAAAAATCTCACAGCAGTTTGGAAAAGTATCATTTTGGGTTTTGATATAACTAACCCATTTTGAATAATGATTTTTTTGAATAACTCCAAATGTTTAAAATGAGTTTCAATATTATTAGAAAATACCAAAATGTCATCTATATAGACTATGGTAAAATTGCTATAAGGCATAAAAATATCATTCATAATATTTTGAAATTCAGAGGGGGCATTTTTTAATCCGAATGGAATAACATTCCATTCGTATTGTCCCATAGGTACGTTAAAAGCAGTTTTGTACCTATTTGCCTCTTTTATTTGATTCTGGCAATAACCAGATTTTAAATCAAATTTTGAAAATATGATAGCGCTATTAAGTCTATCAAGTAAATCTTTCTTATTAGGAATTGGATATCTGATCCATTTCAAAGCTTTATTATGCGGTTTATAATTTATAACAAGTCTAGGAACTCCCCTTTCTTGTTCATCATGTTTATTAACATAAAATGATGTACATGACCATGGATATTTTGAAGGTTTTATTAAACCTTTCTGCAATAAAGAAGTAATTTCCTTTTTACATAATTCCAAAAATTCAGAATTCATCTGGCAGGGCCTGGCCTTAGTAGGGATATTACCCTCTTTAAAATCATCCTCATAAGGAAGAGAAACAATATGTTTCTTTCTATCCCAGAAAGCATTTGGGAGGTCACTGCAAACTGGTATGAAAAACTGGTTTTGTATAAAATCAATCTTCTGTCGAAGCATGGGGTTTGCAAGAAGTTGTTCAATATTTGAAATATAAATCTCTTTTTTCAAAAAACTTATTTGCTGATGTTTATGAATCAGACGGTCTTTAAGCTCATTAAGAACTCTGGAGAAAGGTTCAGTTATAAACTGGAAGATAATAGGCTTTGTGTTAAAAGTACCTACTATACCTTTCTTATCAATTTTCGTAATCGAAAAAAGTTTTTGTACAAAGGGAGTGCCCAAAATAATTTGGCTGGAAATATCTTTTACTAAAATAAAACTTTCAGTAACGCAAGTTTCATTATGACAAATATAGGCTTTTGGTAATTTATAAGTAATTTGCAATTTTTATCCATTAGCAGATCGGACACTGTGGGTAGTTTTATGAAAATAAGTAGAGGGAATAAGACCTTCCTGTATACAATTAACATCAGCTCCGCTATCAACTAGAGCAATAAAATCTTTTTTGAAATTATAATCGATTAAAAGGCTGATATTAACATAAAACTTTTGGGAAGTAATAAGTTCCAGAGTCTGGAGAAAGTTCCCTGTTTCGTCAGTGGCTCCTGTGATAAGCAAATTATCAAAATCTGGAATATCATCTACTGAAGCTGCAGATTCTATAATCTTTTTTTTTTCTTTCCCTTCGATATTAGTAATTCTGGCATCGTGGATAGTATTACTTCTTTTTAGATCCAGAATCTCTTGCTTGAGATTATTAATCTCTTTTTCCAAATCTTTGGGGATGCTGGCTATACCATGCTTTTCCTTCATTTGTTTCTTAAGCTCCGACATAGAATAGACACTTGATTTTTCTATGGCCTTTCTTCCCTGAGAAGGTTTAGGAGTCTGCTGGATTTGATCTATGATTTGAGACCTGATAACTGGATCTTTGATCATTCTTAGTAATTATATCAAGTTATCATTTTTAGGACATTAATGTTCATATCCTGGAACTTAGCAAAAATATTATAAAACTCATCGTCCTCCTTCCCTTTACTGGAACAGGGTTGTCCTATTTGACAAGGTTGACATTCATCTTCCGAAGGGATATAATCTTCTTTATCGAGAATTCGAATTTCCTCATCTGAGGAATCCTTTGCTTCCTCAGTTTCAAAACCTGAGTCCTCTAGTTCTGAGTTGAGCAATAATTTGGACAATGATTCTTTGAGATCATCTCCGATGTTAAGAGCTCTAATCTTTTCCTTAACTTTGCAATCTTTATAATAGTGGCCTGTCCTGCCACATTTCCAACATGCTTTGGGGTTTTTGGATTTTATGAAATCCCTGCGGCTTCTGAATTCTTTCTTTCTTCTCCCCCTTTTTTCTAGGCGCTTCTCAAGACGTTTAGCTTTCCATTTTTGAAAGCTTTCCTGGTTTTTTACTCTGTGTTTATGAGACAAAGATTCTTTGTTTTTGGGTATGTCCATTCCAAATTGACCACATAACTCTCCCAATTGTTGCCTTTCATTGAGGTTATGGCTTTTAATCTGTTGGTTTAACTTAATCTCATTACATAAAGCTAACCCTTCTTGGATGCAGGTTCCTATATGGTTACCATAGGTGCAAATATCATAGTTAATAGTAATCTACTTGGAATCATGGTACAAATGCTTTAATATAGCGGATGATTCATGTGAGAGGAAACTAAGGTTGAGCAGAGTACTGTCCAGGCGGAATGTTTGAAACTTAGGCTGATGATCCTATTGTATCCCGCTTAGCCAAGGTGGCGTTAGGGTGTTTTTGGATATGTTCTGAGCTAAGACGGCCATGACAGGACTGTTCATACCCATAAATTAAGCCTAAATAGTGTCTCTCTGTGCGATCCACTGCTATCGTTGCAGGATGATAACTCTTTAAATGCTTTAAATTTAAGCATTAAGTTACATGGTTATGATTATATGCCTGGTACTAAAGAAATATGTATTTGTTATAGGATTTATTTTAAGCCTTTATATACCATGAATCCTATGTGCAAAATCATGGATTTCAAAAATGAGACTATTTTAATAGAAACAAATTTTGGTAAATCCAAGATTACCACCAGAAGGCCTATTAAATGGGATGAAATTGATTTTCCCACAGAATGGGTCATAGAGGGAGCTGCTCCTCCCCAGAATAGTTGTAATACTGATATTACTCATATTGACCAAGCCCCTGATGGAACTGTCAAGTTAAAATTTTCTAAACCTGCTTACTTGACAAATGATTTGGGATCAAGATCTAATAGATCAGATGTTTCAAACCGGTCTTATATTTCTCCTTCTGATTATATTGTTAAGTCTCCTTCACGAGCTTCTATTTCTCGTATTCCGGATTTTATAAATCCTCCCACTACTGATAATATTGAGAATAATAGGGTCAATAGAATTATAATTGGTAATGATAATATTGCCAGAGGTGTTACCGAAGACCCAGAAATAACTGAGTCTGACATGGATTATCCTAATATTTAATGGTTAGCAGCCAAAAAATTGATTTTAGTCGGGGATCACCCGCAAGAAAATTGATTAGCGATGATTTTCATAAATCCAAATGGGAACCTTTTAAAAATTGGTTTCTGAAAACTTTTGATAACGGTCAACGTACCGCCCTCCAAGAGGAATTTTATACCGATATTTCTCATGCTAACAAAATTATTTCTTTTGTTCCATGGTTCATGGTCAAATATGTTGGAGATTATATCTCTGTTCTTGAAAGGAAATACAAGCTCCCCTAGTGGAAGAACCTCTCATACGATTTTCCCTCCCCATCAATCTTTTCAAATGGAAAGGGATAATAAAATTATAGATTTTATTGCTTTTTCAAAACTTATAGAGACTAATACTTCTTTGATTACAGCCGCACATATTAATATGATGCTTAAACAGGCTAATTATACCAATATCTATGTTACTATTTTGGGTGAACAAATTGTCCTGTTACATAATAGGATTGAGAAGTTAACTTCTGAAATTATGAAGGCTATCCCGCCCTCGGGGATTCTTCTCGTGACTTAATCGCTACTCCTCTTTGTGCAGCCTCCTCCGGATATCAAAGACTTTAAGCTAAGAGCTTACTCAGAGTTGGAAAAATTATTGGATGATAAATTTAAGGGGTTAAAAATCAACCCTTTAACTAAGGACGAGGAGCTAGATCTCTCTGGCGATGATTATAAGAAAAAGATGTCTGACGAAGTTAATAGGCTTGAGAAATGGGCCAGAAAACCGGTACAAAGGATGTACTACTATCCTAGGCCCACTCCCCAAGATGTTCTATTTGAGGAGCAGGATATTGTTGATAATAATAGCTATAGTGGAAAAAACATTTATGAATGGAATATAGATGGTTATACGGAAAGACAGATTTATACAGCAGTTCATAGGATGCTTATGTATAGCACTATTTGCAAAGCTAATAACAACAATGATAAGACTGTTGCTGAAATGATTATATCAGGATTCACAGGTCAGCTGAAAGGTTGGTGGGATCATTATCTTACCCCTGGACAACGTAATAATATTATTGGAGCTATTAAAACGGAGCCGAGAGTTATTGAACCGGTACCTAATGCTGTTTATACCTTAGGGATCAATATCATAGAACACTTTACGGGTAGATGGTCAGATGATTCTGAAAATATCAGAACTTTACTCCAGAATTTGAGGTGTAAAACCCTTACCTCTTTCAGATGGTATAAGGAAGTAATCCTTAGCAGGGTAATGGAACTACCGGAATGTAATAGCCCTCACTGGAGATCTAAGTTTATAGATGGACTACCAGCCCTTTTTGCAGAAAGAGTTAGAAAAACTCTAAGGAAAGGGGGACTTACTATTAACTATGATATTTGCACCTATGGTAACCTTATAGGAACCTGCATCCAAGAAGGGTTAGCTTTATGTAATGAGATTAAGTTGAACCAACAGATTAAAAGCCAGAACCTCAATGAAAGGCAACAATTGGGAGGGTTATGTGGTCAATTTGGAATGGACATACCCAAAAACAAAGAATCTCTGTCTCATAAACGCAGAGTAAAAAACTAGGAAAGCTTTTAAAAATGGAAAGCTAAACGTCTTGAGAAGCGCCTGGAAAAAAGAGGGAGAAGAAAGAAAGAATTCAGAAGCCGCAGGGATTTCATAAAATCCAAAAACCCCAAAGCATGTTGGAAATGTGGCAGGACAGGCCACTATTATAAAGATTGCAAAGTTAAGGAAAAGATTAGAGCCCTTAACATCGGAGATGATCTCAAAGAATCATTGTCCAAATTATTGCTCAACTCAGAACTAGAGGACTCAGGTTTTGAAAGTGAGGAAGCAAAGGATTCCTCAGATGAGGAAATTCGAATTCTCGATAAAGAAGATTATATCCCTTCGGAAGATGAATGTCAACCTTGTCAAATAGGACAACCCTGTTCCAGTAAAGGGAAGGAGGACGATGAGTTTTATAATATTTTTGCTCAGTTCCAGGATATGAACATTAATGTCCTGAAAAATGATAACTTGATAGAATTACTAAGAATGATCAAAGATCCAGTTATCAGGTCTCAAATCATAGATCAAATCCAGCAGACTCCTGAACCTTCTCAGGGAAGAAAGGCCATAGAAAAATCAAGTGTCTATTCTATGTCGGAGCTTAAGAAACAAATGAAGGAAAAGCAGGGTATACCCACCACCCCCAAAGATTTGGAAAAAGAGATTAATAATCTCAAGCAAGAGATTCTGGATCTAAAAAGAAGTAATACTATCCTCGATGCCAGAATTACTAATATCGAAGGGAAAGGAAAAAAAAGATTATAGAATCTGCAGCTTCAGTAGATGATATTCCAGATTTTGATAATTTGCTTATCACAGGAGCCACTGACGAAACAGGGAACTTTCTCCAGACTCTGGAACTTATTACTTCCCAAAAGTTTTATGTTAATATCAGCCTTTTAATCTATTATAATTTCAAAAAAGATTTTATTGCTTTAGTTGATAGCGGAGCTGATGTTAATTGTATACAGGAAGGTCTTATTCCTTCTACTTATTTTCATAAAACTAGCCTCAATGTCCGATCTGCTAATGGACAAAAATTGCAAATTACTTATAAATTACCAAAAGCCTATATTTGTCATAATGAAACTTGCATTGTTGAAAGTTTTATTTTAGTAAAATATATTTCTAGCCAAATTATTTTGGGCACTACTTTTATACAAAAACTTTTTCCGATTACGAAAATTGATAAGAAAGGTATAGTAGGTACTTTTAATGCAAAGCCTATAATCTTCCAGTTTATACCTGAACCTTTCTCCAGAGTTCTTAATGAGCTTAAAGACCGTCTGATTCATAAACATCAGCAAATAAGTTTTTTGAAAAAAGAGATTTATATTTCTAATATTGAAGAACTTCTTGCAAACCCCATGCTTCGACAGAAGATTGATTTTATACAAACCAGTTTTTCATACAAGTTTGTAGTGACCTCCCAAATGCTTTCTGGGATAGAAAGAAACATATTGTTTTTTCTTCCTTATGAGGATGATTTTAAAGAGGGTAATATCCCTACTAAGGCCAGGCCCTGCCAGATGAATTCTGAATTTTTGGAATTATGTAAAAAGGAAATTACTTCTTTATTACAGAAAGGTTTAATAAAACCTTCAAAATATCCATGGTCCTGTACATCATTTTATATTAATAAACATGATGAACAAGAAAGGGGAGTTCCTAGACTTGTTATAAATTATAAACCGCTTAATAAAGCTTTGAAATGGATCAGATATCCAATTTCTAATAAGAAAGATTTACTTGATAGACTTAGTAGCGCTATCATATTTTCAAAATTTGATTTAAAATCTGGTTATTGGCAGATTCAAATAAAAGAGGCAGATAGGTACAAAACTGCTTTTAACGTACCTATGGGACAATACGAATGCAATGTTATGCCATTCGGATTAAAAAATGCCCCATCTGAATTTCAAAATATTATGAATGATATTTTTATGCCTTATAGCAATTTTACCATAGTCTACATAGATGACATTTTGGTATTTTCTAATAATATTGAAACTCATTTTAAACATTTGGAGTTATTCAAAAAAATCATTATTCAAAACGGGTTAGTTATATCAAAACCCAAAATGATACTTTTCCAAACTGCTGTGAGATTTGTAGGCCATAATATCGAAAAGGGGGAAATAATTCCCATCAACAGAAGTATTGAATTTGCTTCGAAATTTCCGGATGTTATAACCGACAAAACTCAGCTCCAAAGATTTTTGGGCAGCTTGAATTATATTAGTCCTTTCATAAAGGATTTAGCAAAAAATACAATCATATTATATGAAAGGCTGAAAAAAGTTCCTACTCAGTGGACAGATAATCATACTCAGGCTCTCAAAAGAATTAAGGTTAAAGTTCATAACCTTCCTTGCCTTACTCTGGCCAATCCTACATGGCCAAAAATTATAGAAACAGATGCCTCAGATATCGGTTACGGAGGTATAGTTAAGCAGTACTCACCAGTTAATAAACAGGAGTATTTGATACAATTCTACTCTTGCAAATGGAATACTAGCCAGAAGAATTATTCTACAGTTGCAAAAGAAATTTTAGCAATTGTAAAAAGTGTCTTGAAATTTCAAGGCGATTTATACAATCAAAAGTTTATTATAAATACTGATTGTCAGTTGGCAAAATTTATGTTTAATAAAGATTGCAAGCATGATGTTTCTAAACAGATGTTTGCTAGATGGCAAGCTTTATTATCACCACTTGACTTTGAAATCCATTATAAAAAAGGAGCAGAAAATAGTCTGCCTGATTTCTTAACTAGAGAATATTTGAATTCATAAGCTAATGAATTTCGTATACCGGATGATGAGGCTAAACTGGACAAACGACTCAAATTATAGAGGTTGTGGTGGCAGAGGAAGAGGAACTAGGCGCGGTAATACCATCGTCCAGCAAGGAAACAGAAAGCTTGTATCACAAGCAGGTACTTCAGCAGTTGATAAAGAAAGTCCTTTATACCAGCAGTTCATTGATTTCATAAAATCCAGAGGAGATGGTAATAACCCTCAGCCATCAGCGCAGCCATCATATGCTGAAATAGCTCATGACGAGCAAGATGATAATGAAGGATATGAAAAACATGATAAAAAAGATATCATACTCCTTCTTGATAATAAAGATCTGGAACGAAAAGATGAGCCATGGAAACTCATGGAAAGATATCTAGAAGCGGGGTCATATCCCATCTCGACCTATAAGTCAAGGATGCACTATGAGACTATTCTCATGACTACAGGGTCAGCTGAAATTCAGCACTACTTTCCTATGCATACAAAAAAGGTTTATAACTTTTCAAAAATCATCATAAAAAAGATTTTTACTCCAGAAGACTGGGGATTTAATACTTCAAAAGAAAGGGAATATTTCCATCTTGAACAAAGGATTCAGGATAAATTTAACTATTGGGATTATGTAGAAAGTTTTCATAAAACTTTTCTATATGAAAATCCAAACAGGAAACACTTCTGGTTCATAAAAATATGTTCTCATATTTATACACAGGACATACCAAACTGGTTTTGGCATTGGTGGATTACATATGGTCCATCAATTCATATTATGTCCCAAATTTTTAAAGGTTTATATACCGACTGGGTTGATGTCTCTCCAAGAATCATAAAATTGGGAGAACAAAAGACTATCATAGACGGAATTGCTACTATGAACTTCTTCATAGAATTCTCCATCCCTTGGATCATGAAATGGTCAGTTGAAGTGGGTTATACCCCGGAACTGATTCCTTGTTTACACAGGACCTACTATATCAGGTTCTGGAAAAAATTACTGCAAAAGACCAATGATGGCATCTTAAACGGTCAAGAACTTATAGACCAAATTACCTCAGCAGTGGAAGGTTATACTAAGGTGAAGAACGAACAACCCAAATCAGAAGATAATAGCCCTTTCCAGCATATTGCTAGAAAGATCCAACTTAAAAAAGCAGTAATTTCTAAAGCTGATATAATATCATCCTATATGGCAGAAGTGAAGAAAGAATTAATGAAAAATCTAGACGAGGAATTTCCCTCTGACACTTCTATGGCATCAGTTCATACATAAGATGAAGATGTCTAGGATTCCCATGACCCTTACGATGCTTATTTTGATATTCAAGAATATCTGGCAAAATTCCAGGAAAACATGGAGGCATCCTCCATCTCAGGAAAGAACAAAGAAAAAGAAAAGAATAATTCATAAATTCGGATTGGTGGACCTATCATAAAACGCCACCAGACAGACAGATAAAATCTACTTTAATAAAGTAGATGAATTATTAAATTAGTAGGGCCCATAAGCTTTGGCCGATATTTCTTTTTACTTTTTATCTGTCGGCCACTATTTACTTTTTATCTGTCGGCCACTTGGCCACTATTTACTTTTTATCTGTCGGCCACTATTTACTTTTGTAATTGTCGGCCACTAGGCGGCGATATTTGTTAGAATCCATTATAAAAAGGATTCAGTAGCAAGGAAGAGAGGCAGGCTTTCGCCAACCGCTCTCTCTCTCCGCTCTGTAAAAAACTCTCTTAAATAAAAGTTTATGTTTGCAAACATATCTTCTCCGGCACTGAGCACAACCACCTCATCTTATATATTTTAATTTTTGTATTTTATTTTATCATATTTCAAGGATTAGCCCATGATCGGCTAAATCCTTAAGTGTTGAACCTATGTTGCACTAATCTACTTGGAATCATGGTACAAATGCTTTAATACATCGGATGATTCATGTGAGAGGAAACTAAGGTTGGGCAGAGTACAGTCCAGGCGGAATGTCTGAAACTTAGGCTGATGATCCTATTGAATCCCGCTTAGCTAAGGTGGCGTTAGGGTGTTTTTGGATCTGTTCTGAGCTAAGACGGCCCTGACAAGAATGTTCATACCCGTAAATTAAGCCTAAATAGTGTCTCTCTGTGTGATCCACTGCTCGTTTTGGTATAGGTACATTATGTATATAGGTGTATAATTTGTAGTAATATATTCTAAAAAATAAATATACAGTATTATACACAAAAATATGTACTTATACACATTTATACATAATTATATAATATTTTATAAGTGGATATGATACATAAATCTGGACTATTTTTTTAATTAAAAATTGCACTTTTAAACAACAAATACATATGTATATGGGTGTATAAAAATGTATAATAGTATATATGAGTGTATATATATATATATATATATATATATATATACTATTATACAATATTATACACTAATATTAAAAAATTAACCCGACACCAGATGGAGTAGAAACAGCCATCGCCGGAGTTCTGTTCACCGAAGAACTCCAACACCACCAACGACGGCGAATCGCAGCCCCACAACTCTGGCCCTACACAACGACGCACAACCACTACACATTCACCGACGATCCCAACCACCACTCGTTCTCCCACTCCGTTCATCTTTATTCTACCTCGACGAGATCACACCAGAGTTCCGGCTCACCACTACACGATCTGGGAGAGAGAGATAGCGATAGAGAGCACCAGATCTGAGAGAGAGAGAGAGAGAGGAGGTCGAGAAAGAGAGCGCAATCACTTATCGGATGACGCCGCCGCCGCCGGCCATGAGATGAGGGTAGTGCTAAGAGATAGAGTGAAGGAGAACACGACTGAGAGAGAAGGCCGAGAGAGAGAGAGAGAGAGAGAGATAGAGAGAGAGATAGAGAGTGAGAGAGAGAGATAGGAGGCAGAGAGAGAGAAAAGTTTGGGTAATTTTTTATATGATTTAAAAAGGTGGGTTAATTTTGATAGCATTGTTTCCCTAAATTTCATACATCGTAATTATCTCATTGTTATTATGGTAAATATAAGACTTATTGTCTTATTGGAATAAGGTTACCTTATAAGACTAGGAGAAGGAGAACCTTACTTCTATATAAGGAGGTCATTATGATGAATACAAAGTAGAAAAGAATTCTCCAATTATTCTTGTCTCTCTAAATTCTCGTCCCTGTCTCGATTTTAACATGGTATTAGAGCCATATTATAAAGAACACGAAAACTCTATAATAATGGCAGATAATGGTAAAGAAACCGACGATAACGGTAAAGGAATCATCGGTGAAGAAAACAAAACCCAACGAAAAACAATATCTCCTCACGACATTACATCGAATGATAACCTTGAAATTATGGTAACACAAGTCCAATTGAAGGGCGAAAATTATAAAGGATGAGCTAGATCCATGAGGACAACCCTAAGAACAAGAAAGAAGTTCGGCTTCATCGACGGTACAATAAAAAAACCGAACGAAGAATCGCCGGACTTGAAATATTGGTGGACTATAAACTCACTGTTAGTGTTGTGGATTCGCAACACCATAGAACGAACGCTTCATTCAACGATTATACATAAAGAGGAAGTGGAAGAATAATGGACGAGCATCCGACAATGATGTAACATCTCGTACTTTCGGGCCATGATTTGCGTCGCTAGGCAAATGTAAATAGACCCGAGCATTGAGAAATTTATGTCATATTCGCGTATGTAAATAAAGAGCTTATTATATAATAGGATAAAACCCCGAAATAATTTTAACAAGTGTGACGATGGAAATTGAAAATAATAGTTGCATGTTCCAAAAGAGGTTATGGACTAGTGCTATATTGCACGATTATGACATTGAGTGTATGGAGGTTTTATAAGTCAATAAGATTTAAGTGAATTCGAATTAAGAAATTAGTTATGTGTGCAATTAATTAATTAAGTGGACAAGGGATATATGTATTGAGTTACACGTGGTTACCACTTATATTGGGTATAATTAGCAGCAACACACTACATATTATTGTTCTAAATCGCGACAGAAAGTTAAAGTCTAGTACATGACTATTAAAAGGAGATTATTTTAAAGGGTGAATAGTCATTTTCTTTTGACAAAGAAAAAGGTGTTGAAGTAAGAGATATTGTACAAGGGCCACACGTGTAAAGCCTATAAGGATGTTGCAAGTTCATTCTTTTAATTCATTATCCTTTCATTTCTAGTCTTAACAAGCTTGTCCACTGTTACACGTGGTAGCATTCACCAAATTTCATTTTCAATTTTAGACCTTTCCATTTTTAAAACGTAACAGAACATACCAGCAACCATTTTTGTACTTTGGAGAATTCATTCTTTTTACTTTGGGAACTCTTTTAAACACCAAACACATGCAGCAACCCATGAAACAGTGTGTGTTCCTTCTCAAATTTCTGTAGTTGTGAAAAGGTTAAATTAAAGGTATATTGAGACAAATTATTTCTCTTTTTTGGCATGTTTCATGTAACGAAACGTAACTGTGATATTATTCCATAAATTATTCTACTCCTAGTAGTTAAGAATATTCATGTTGTTGATTCCTATGTTAAAAGCATATCTAAATATGTTTCCAAGTCCTTATTGAGGTATATGAGAAAGATGTTAATATTCCCAATGTTAGCCGAATGTACAAGGATATTATGTCATCCGATAAGTTCAAAAATGTTTTATTGTCATTCATACATTTTCATTTGCATTATATTCATTTATTACCCTGGACCCACTTGTGTTATATACACTACTATTTGGTATGAAATATATGTATGTAGGGGATGGGGAAAAGGGAAAGGCGTTATATACGCGTCACCACTTGCAGCTGGTACATATATCACTAAAAAGAAAGATGCCCATGTGAGGCCAGTATTGATGCCCTTGTGTGGCCAATATGATACGATGCACTTGTGTGGCCGATATAATCTGATGCCCACAGAGGTGGTTATGGGAAGGAATATGCCCTTCTGTGGCCAATATTTATATATATACCGCATTTGCATTGTGCATAACATTTAGGCATATGTATTAGGGCCCTCAGAGGCATTTACTGCTAGTTAGCCGTTTCTGTCGGCTGTTGGTGTTGTCGACTGTTTCTATCAGCTATCCTTGTCGACTGTTTCTATTTTAGATTGTTATGTATCTCTGTGGTGATATTTTTTGTGCCTGACATACTCGGTACATCAGTCGTACTGACGTCCCTTTTGTCAGGGGACGCTACGTTTCATGCCTGCAGGTTCACGTATGCAAGGCGACGGTCCATGTTAGTAGGTTACTGACTCAGTGGATTTTTGGAGCACTCCCCTTGTTTCGGAGTGTCAGTCTAATTTCGGTACAGTATATTTTTGCATGTATATATGGGTATGGCGGGGCCCTGTCCCGACCTTTTGATATCACATACTCTTTAGAGGCTTGTAGACAGGTGTCCGGTATGCAGTAGTCATGTACGGCCTCGTCGGCCTTAATGTATATTTATATAAGTTGGGTTTTTGGTTTACTGTTTCTATGCTTATATATGTCAGCAGAGTACTGAGTGACAACCCTTGTGGCCGCAGATAATTACGGGTAGATGTTAAATGTATGGCTAGTGGTACCCGACGGGTGGGGTCCGGGTGCTCGTCGCGACCCTCCGGTTAGGATCATGACAGTTTCGCCGTTATTAACTGCCCTTAGATGCAACAACTAAAGGCGAAACTAGCGGAGTGCAGGCAAAAGGGAAGGACCATTTTGATAGAACAAGAAAATGATTATTGCTCCTTTCTTTTCAAAACCTCATAGTGGATTACTATGGAAAACTCACTAAATTGTGAGAGAAATTGGTGAATTACGAACAAATCCCAACTTATACGTGTGAAAAGTGCACGTACAATCTAGGAACGGTCTTAGAAGCCAAAAGAGAAGATGAAAAATTGTATCTTTTCCTAATGGAATTGGATGATGGAACATATGGAACAGTGAGATCGAACATACTGGCCCAGGAACCGTTGCTATCATTGAACAAGTTCTACTCGAAGTTGGTGCAAGAAAAGAGTGTGAGAGAAATCACACAAGAAATAGAGGACCGGAGTGAAACTATGGCTTTTGCCGTACAAAGGAGAAATCCTTACCATGACCGAGGTGAAGGGAAAGATGATGGTGTATTCTACACAAATTTCAAGAGATCCGGACACGTTGTTGACGCATGTTTTTAACTCATTGACTATACGGATTGGTGGCCATAAAATAAAAAAGAAGATAAAAAAATCGAAGGAAGAGGATGAGGACAACAATAACAACAGATGAGTGGACCAGGATCTGGTCGTGGTAGAGGCAACTACCGGGATATGGCTATAGTTTCCATAGAAGGAACTCAGACGGAGACATCGATTCACATGTTGAATTCTCAGGGAATAAATCTGAATGAGAAGATGGATAGTAAGACCGAAAACTCATCCTAGATCATAGATTCCGGAGCTACCAATCATGTGACAGGTAATCCGGAAGAACTGAGCATTACGCGAGATATTTCTAAGTGTTCGATTGGTCTTTCACACGAAAGTAGCTCGGTGGCTACAAAATAAGGAACAACCAGACTGAATGATAAGATATGATTGAAGAATGTCATTTATATTCCGGATTTGACATGCAATTTGATTTCTGTATCACAAATAGTTGATTATTTAGTTTGTGGTGTGACATATAATAGAATTATGTGTGTTATACTGGACTCTACCACGAGGAAGATGATTGAAAAGAGTGAGTGTCGAGGTGAACTTTACTATTTTTGGAATGTGCTGCTGATACATGCTATGAAGGCAGAGGCAGTTAATTGATTTGATCGTTGGCACAAATGGTTGGGTTATCCTTCAGCATAAGTAACGAAGTCTATTACGACATTAGACTTAAAGGAGAGTGGTGATATATCAGATATAGAATGTGATATATGCCAACATGCAAAACAAACGAGAAGTGCTTATCCTTTAAGTGATAATATTGCTTCGGATACTTTTGAGATGATTCATTGTGATTTATACGGATCATATAGAAGCCCTTCCCTTGTGGTGATTCATATTTTTTACTATTGTGGATGATCGTTCACGAGCTGTGTGGATCTTTCTCTTAATTGATAAGAAAGAAGTGTCTCAAAACTTGTCGAGTTTCTTTGCCTTGGTAGATATATACTTTGGTAAGAAAGTGAAGATTGTTAAAAGTGATAACAGAAATAAGTTCACATGTATGAAGACTTACTTCTTCGAATATAGAATTCTTTTCCAAACATCTTGCACATGGACACCACAGTAGAATGGAAGAGTTGAAATAAAACACCATCACATTCTTAATGTGGCATGAACATTGAAATTTCAGGGTCATCTTCCGATTAAATCCTGGGGAAATGTATTTTAACTGTGGGGTATTTGATCAATAAAATGCCATCTTCGGTGTTAAATGAGAAAACTCCCTATGAAATTTTATATGGGGAAGTGCCTCGGTATGATCAATTAAGGGTGATAGGGTCACTATGCTATGCACACTCAAATGGAAGAATAAGGGACAAGTTTGAGAGTTAGAGTCGTAGGTGTGTCTTCTTTGGATACCCCTACAAAAAGAAAGGTTGGAGATTGTATGACTTAGAGAACGATGAATATTTAGTCTCAAGAGACGTTGACTTCTACGAGACTAAGCTCCCCTTTGTTGTATGATTGGGTGACTTGAGCGACAATATAGAAGTGATCCCCGATGAAACAGAGGAAGAAAGAAATCAATACGACTTCGAAGAATATACGACTGACAATATAGGTACGAACGAAACTCGGATGGATGAAGTACGGATACCGGATACCGAACCTAAGAATCAACCTACATTAGACAGGACAGATGCCGGTCTAAATAGAGCAAGCATGAAGGAAGTATAGACTTAAGGTAACCAAACTAACAAAATGCCCCCGGAAGAACAATTGGGTCGGGGTAAACATCAGAAGCATGAATCAATTCAGTTGCGCGACTATGTCACAAAAACATTCTGGAAACAAAGTCTATCAACACGTCCTCCCGATCCTCAGCAACCATTAGGTGCACTTTATCCTTTAGCTAACTATATATCATGTGATAATTTTTTCTCGCAACACCAAAAGTTTTTTGCAACAATTACCACAGGAACTGAACCAAAAACCTTCTTGAAGGCAATGAAAAAGGAACATTGGAAAATAGTCATAAATCAAGAGATCCAAACGTTGGAGGATAATGGAACATGGTTACTAGAAACTTTTCCACCAGATAAGAAAGCACTCGGATGTAGATAGGTGTACAAAATCAAGTACAACTCTGACGGCATAATCGAGCATTATAAAGCTCGTTTGGTCATCTCCGGAAATAAACAAGAGAAAAGAATTGACTACAACGAAACTTTTACTCTGATTGCTAAGGCAGTACCTGTTCAGACCTTTCTAGATGTTGCAGTTACGCGAAATTGAGAGTTGCATCAGATAGATGTGCACAATGCTTTCTTAAACATCGAGCTTACCAAGAAAGTTTATATGAAATTGCCACCGGGATTCCGTGTTCCTAATCTGAGGCAAGTATGTCGACTTCATAAATTTTTATATGGTTTGAAGCAAGCTCTAAGGTGTTGGTTTGTGAAATTGTCATGTACTTTGATGAAATATGGGTTCAAACAGTCGTTCTCAGATTATTCTATATTCACTATGCATCAGAGAGGTATGCATCTTAACGTCTTAGTCTATGTGGATGACTTGATTATCTTCGGAAATGATCATAGTGCCATTAAACGATTCAAAGACTATCTCCACACCTATTTTCACATGAAGGATTTGGGTCATCTGAAGTATTTTCTGAAAGTTGAAGTTGCACGTGGACCAACCAGGTTATTTCCCTGTCAACATAAATATGCCCTGGATATAATCTCTGAGTTCGGATTATTGAGAGCTAAACTAATCAATACTCCCATGGAACATAATCATGATTTGGCATTGGCCGAAAGAGCTAATTTGGGTGATCAGAATCCATACCAGCGTTTGATCGATATACCTCAGTTTTATGCAACTCTAGTTATAATATTGTGTGCATATTCTATCCCAATTCATGCAACAACTGAAGGAAGCACACTGGAATGCGACTATCTGTGTGGTGCGTTACTTGAAGAAGAACCCAGGATAAGACATAATGATGAGAAAAGATTGTGATCTCCAGTTGTATGGATGATGTGATTTGGAGTGGCCGGATGTCCGTTGACTCATAAATCACTTACATGTTGATTTATCTTCCTCGGGAATTCACCCAAGACATGAAAAATCAAGAAGCAATATATTGTCTCCCGCTTGTCACCAAAGGCTGAATACAGATCGATGGCAATAATCATTTGTGAATTGAAATGGTTAAAGAGAATTTTGCATAGTTTGTACATTGAACACAAGTCTCCGGTTAAAATGTATTGTGACAATCAAGCAACTTTGTATATTGCTCGAAATTCGATGATTCATGAATGAACTAAACACATTGAAGTGGACTGTTACTATGTTCGGGACACAATCCAATCCGGTATAATATTTTCCAGTCGTGTCAATCAGTGATCAGTTGGCCGATGTATTTACAAAGGCTTTGAAAAAAACACAGCATGAATGTTTACTTGGCAAGTTGGGCACTCGAGACCCTCATGCTCTAACTAAGGGGGAGGGGGATTGAAGATCCTATTCTAGTCTAATTATAATAGTTTAGTCTATTTATGATACAATTATAATTATGGTAAATATAAGATTTGTAGTCTTGTTGGAATAGAGTTACCTTATAAGACTAGGAGAAGGAGAACCTTACTTTTATATAAGGAGGTCATTATGATGAATACAAAGTAGAATTTTTTCCCCATTATTCTTATCTCTCTAAATTCTCGCCCATATCTCAATTTTAACAATTTATCTTTTCGTAAAGGGAATACTCCACTTATTATGTGGTTAATATGGAGAAAAAAAATAACAAATAATTTCTTATGTTTTGAAAACGTCAAACATTTCGAAGCAAATTGAACTTACCAAAAAGATTGATATTTGGAACAAGAGGCAGTAGAAGATTTGTAGTCAAATAGAGGTGGAGCTAAGGCTGACGAGTGGGCCGGGACAGCCCGGTCCCGCCCCGACACCGACTAGTTTAAAAAAAAATTCGGTAGCGGGACTCGAACCGGGACGGGACAATGTCTCGTCCCGACCCGTCCCGAGCCTGCCCCAGTCCCGCCAATCCCGAGCCCGCCCCAATCCCGCCAATCCCGAGCCCGCCCCAATCCCGCCTGTGAGCCCCCCTTTGCAAATATAGCCGTTGCACCAACGACCATTTTAGATTTTGGCCGTTGGGCAACGACTATTTTTGGCCTCCCCCCTCCCCCAACCCCCTACCCCTTAATATTTATTTTTAACTCATAAGTTATTATATTTACACTTTAACCCAATTTTCCAACTATAAATAACTCATTTTCTCTTCATCTTTCTCACAAATCTTCCTACAATCTCTCTAATCTCTCAATATATCTCTCTACAAGTCTACATTGTTTACTAAATATTTTATTTTATTTATTTATTTGGGAATTGGGAGTGAAGTTGGCAACTAGCTTGAGGATCTTCCATCGAGCAAAGTTTCAATTTTCAACCTCTCGATTACACGTCGACGTTACGTCGGCGTTTGGTACATTCGTTCCTTCATTAAATTATTATTGTCTGTTTATTTTATTTAGTGCACTTAATTTTATTATCTTTAATTATTTATTATCATAATTAAAATGAAAGGATTAAGAGGTATGTTTAAGGGTAAGGGTAAGGGTGTTTCTTCTAGTAGGGCAACTAGGGCAAGGGTACTTCTTCTAGTCATCCTATTCCTACACAGGATGATTTTGGTGATACTGAACATTTTCCTACAATACCATTAGATTTAGACGAGGAGCTATTTTCTGGAACTCAAGAAGACTTTAATTTAAACGATGACCTAGATGATACACCCACTAATGTTGATGACAACACACCCACTAGTGCACCTTCAACTGAAATGCCTCTTATTTCCCTAGTATGAGACGAGGTCCAGCAAAACGACCATTAAAATCAGATGTATGGATATTTTTTGATAGGGACGTAGAGAATCAAGTAACTAGATGTAAAATTTGTAAAAATGTTTTAAAATTTAAAACTGGAAAAGGTCACAGTGGGACGGGGGGTTTAATTAGATACGTAGTAAGTGCTCATCCAGCTAGGTATGCCCAATATCAGGCTTCAAAACTGGGTGCGCAAACGTCCGCTCCATCGGAACAAGGTTCACATATTGTCCCGGATCAAGTACAGGGTCAAATTAACCCCACGACGGGGGGAATTGTAGGTCCTAAATACAATAAACATAGAGATATGGAGGCAATATCAAAATTAGTTGCTGTGGAGGGTTTGCCTTTTTCATTTCCTTCATCTCCTGGTTTCATTCATTACATTAGAGATATATATAATCCTGCTTTTAACGGTTTTCCTAGATCAACTGTTAAGAGAGATGTATTTAAATTCGCACATGAATATCAACAATATTTACGTTATTCATTATATCATTTTAATGTCAAAGTATCTATCACGTCTGCTATAGGTCGTAGTACTAACGACCATGATTATTTAACGGTAACTTGTCATTGGATAGATTATAAATGGTCTATCCAAAAACGTATCTTAGCGTATAGATATATAGATGATAGGCACACTGGTACTTTTATTGCAAAATTTTTTATCAAGTGTGCCATTATTATGGAATAACCGATAAAATTATGACCATTACATTAGATAACGCTTCTTCTAACAATTACGCTATTACAATTTTAAAAAATAGTTTAACTCCATCTTTCCCAGATCATTTTCATATAAAATGCGCGTGCCATATATATAACTTAATTGTAAAGGATGATCTATCACTTTTTGAAGACATTCTTAGTAAAATACAATTTGCTATAAACTTTATTTTTAAAAGTAATAGAGTACAACGAAGAAAAGAATAAAAAAAAACTTGTCACGATTGTGGACTACCTTATAGAAAAATCCAAAAGAAGTATCCACTAGGTGGAATTCTTTATACGAGCAACTACTTGTTGCTTATGACTATAGAAAACCTATAACTTTAATTTTTAACTCTCATAATCAAAATTCAGCTGATATGGTTGTAGATAGTGATTGGGTAAAAATTTCCGAACTTATTGTATTTTTAGAGAAATTTTTTCAAGCAACAAAAGAATTTTCCGGTATATATTATCCTACTATTTCAACTATATTGTTTTATATAACTCTAATATTTTTATTACTTAGTGAATATATGAAAAAACCAGCTTATATGGCAGCTATTAAAAAATTATTTCTATTCCCACTATTTATATTATTGGTGTTGTATTAAATCCGACTATTAAAATAGACGGTACTAAATCACTTATTGAAACTATTTACGATTGTATAGAAGTACTACCACCTCTAAGTCCAAAAAATCTAAATCACCCACCACCTATTGAACAAACTAAAGAAGAAGTGTTGTCTAGTGTAAAAGATCAATGCAAAAAAATATATAGGTTTTACCAACAAGAAAGTGCTAGTAACCTACCGGCTTCCATACCATCTTCTTCATCTTCAACACAACCTCACAAAAGACATGATGTTTCTGCGGCTAGTATTGAAAGCCTCAGAAATAGAATATGCGGTCGTACCGCTACTAACCAAATTAGCGAGTTTGATATTTTTGTTTTGCAGGGTTCTGTACCGTACCAAGAAGTTATCAATGAAGATGGACATGAAGACTTGCTGAAATACTGGAGGGGGAATGAGAAGACCTTTCAAAACACTTTCAATGATGGCCCGAGATGTTTTGAACATTCAAGCGTCATCAACTGCGTCTGAAAGCGCTTTTTCTGCCGACAAATATCAAATAGGAGACCACAGACACTCATTAGCCGGAGACAGCTTGGAAATTGCAGTATTATTCAGAGATTGGATACGAGCGGAGCGGAGAAGGTGCGGTCAACCGGAGATCAACGAAGACGAAGATGAAAACTACAACGAAATCTTATCCGAACGTGGTGGAAGCGACGTGGATCAATTTGACCAACAAATACCAATTCCAACCGAAGAACCACAGGAAATTATCAAGCAATTAGAACAGGTTTTTTTGAGAATGTAATTTTTTTAATTGCAATTTTATTATGTAATTTGCAACTTTTGGACAACACCACAAAGTTGCAATTTAGACAATTGTATTTGTATTACAAAAAAATCATATGTCTATTAAATAATATAAGAGGCACAAAAACAGCCTTGTGATGTTTTTATTACACTAGCTTGTCTTGTTTATTGAATTTTTTTTATACATATGTTATTAAAAAAAAAAAAAAGGAAAACCCGCCGGAACCCGCCCCGACCCGATTCCGACGGGATCGGGACGGGACTTCGGCAAGTCCCGCCAAACCCGATCCCGCCAGACCCGAGCCCGACCCACTGACCAGCTATAGGTGGAGCCTTGTAGTTACGAGTTCAGTAAAATCAATAGTTTAGGCTCTAACTCTATAATTTGTGTTAAAAGTTTATTTAATATATATAAATAATTATACAAAATCCAAAACTAATGACCAGTTTGTCCATGAGAATTTTTCAGTTTTTTTCAGAAAATACTTTATTTGAAAATCAACATCTAATCATGAAAATTCTAAATACAACTTTAAGTTGTATTTGAAATTTAGAAAACACATAAAGCCTTGTTTTCGCTTTTTTTCATTTTCAGTACATTCAAACAACCAAATATTCTTTGCAAAACCTATAACCAAACACAACTCCATCTTCAACTCCAACTTCAAAATTTCAAAAAAAGTAAAAAATATTTGATTTCATGGCCAAACACCTATTAAGAATTCTAGCTCCGCCTCTATAGTTAATTAAGGCTCATTGCCTAGGCAATGTTTTTCGTTGGCTTTGTTTCCATCATCTTCGTTGCAGTATGACATGTTTTTTTAGTCAAAGGTCATCCATCTCATTGAGACTGGATGTTCATTTTATTTAACAATCAGGAACTTTACAAAAGTAGGATTTTGGAAAGACAAAATTCAGAGTCCTACTCCTACATGGTTGGAAGTTGGAACAAGCTCCAATCATTACATGAGTAGGTAGACATTTCAGCTCTCAAAATTGGCTGGGAATAAGTGACTTTATATTAGAGTTTTCCCTGTACATTCCAAAGTTTTAAGAAACATCAAAAGAGTAGTTTCTGAGTGCTTGAGTATTCAAAATGACCTTGTTCTTGTTTTGCTTGTGTCTGAACGAGGAAAAGTGAAGTTTGTCCATATTGAATTCACCTTTCACTTCTCTAGGCAACTGTTGAAAATTTGTGAACCAAGTAGGCTAGTTGTAGTCTAGTTCACAGTTTGATAGTCTATCATCAACTCTATTCCCTTCTCTAAAATAGTGAAGTATTTTGAAACTGTCAAAACTAGCTAGTATGTCTCTAATCTTGATGATGTCTTCTTGTAATTTCCATGGTGTGAATATATTCTTCAGAATTCAATTGACCAGAAGTAATGAGTCACATCAATTTCAAGATTCCTTATTCCATTTGTTAAGCACCAAACCACACCTGCTTTTAGAGCTAATGTTTCTGCATAGTTGTTTGTCTCTATTTCAAGGGCAATGGCAAATGCCATTTGCATTTCTCCAAGACTGTTTCTAAGAATTCCTCCTCTCCCACAATGGCCTGGGTTGCTTTTTGAGCATCCATCAGTGTTCAGCTTCATCCATCCTGTTTCTTGTGCTGTCCATTTCACTGCCATAATTGTGGTGCTGATTTTGGCCTTCTCCATGAGTTCAACATAGTGGATCCACTTAATGTAAAGAGGGATCTTTAGAAATTATTTATGAGCAATGATGTTGATTTGCTTAGTAGATCTCAAAATGATTATGTTGGAAGACATCCTAATTCCTTCAAACCCGCATTTACATGTCTTTTCAAATCTGCCGCATAATAACTACTGGTAAAACTTGTAAAGTTAGTTTATGACAGGGTTATGGTCTTTACCCATCCACCATGTGATCAAGTTATGTCTAATACTTCTTTGCTCCATTCTAATGCCAAACAATTGGTTGAAGTATTTCCACACAGTTTTCCCCCATTAGACTATTCATGATAAGATGCTCTTCATCTTCTAGCCCAGAATTTGTACAACAATCACATTTAAGAGCTAAGCATACATTAAATCTTCCCCTCTTATATCTAAGCACTTTCCAAACAAAAAAGGTCATTTTGAAAAGACTTTTATGCCAAGTAATTTATTGATTAGAGAGGGGTTGATTTTATCTCTAATAATAATTCATACAAAATTACTATTGAATCTCCCATCTATACTAGCAGTCCAAACAGGTTGGTCATCAAAATTAGAAGAGTTAATAGTAATTTTCAGAATATTTTGAACCATATCAGGGGATAGATGATTAGAAAGTTTACCTATATCCCATTGATCATTGTTGATATAGTCAGGCACCTTTGATTTTATAGATGTATATGCATGAATGTACAGGGAAAGTCTGTCCATACCTGACCAGTTGTCCCACCAGAAGTTAGCATTACCTCTGTTGATCCTCCACTGTATTAGGTAATCCACCTTGAATCTGATCTTCATTAGTCTCCTTCAAGTGTGTGAATGTGTGTAGTTTTACTTCCTCGCCATAGGATATATCCTGTGAGTATATTTAGACCTCATAAACTTTGTCCATAAAGACTCCTTGATTCTGAAGTGCCACCAGATTTTGTAAGAGAAGGGCAGCCCGGTGCACTAAGCTCCCGCTATGCACTGGGTCCGGGGAAGGGCCGGACCACAAGGGTCTATTGTACGCAGCCTTACCTCACATTTCTGAAATATCATGCAGTCTTCTAACTCCAATGCCACCTTCCAGAGTTGGTTTACAAAGGTTCTCCCACTTTGTCCAATGGTGCTTTTGTTTTCCTTCAGAGCTTCCCCAAAAGAAGTTTGCAAGAACCTTCTCAATTTGATTTAGAGGTGTTTTGGGAGGTTCACAAATTGCTAGCATGTGTAGGGGCATGGATGATAATACATGGTTAATCAGTACTTTTTCACCTCCTGTAGACAGCAAATTACAATTCCATGACCCCATCTTTTGAATAATTTTGGTGATCATATCTGTAAAATAGTGAACCCTTTTTCTTTCATAGAACAATGGACATCCTAGATAGTTGATAGGAAAAACATTCAGCTGAAACTTAAGAATTTTTGTCACAATATTTCTCCTTTTTTGAGGGTCCCGCTCACCCATGAGAAAATAACTTTTGTTAGTATTGATTTAGCCAGAATTTGCTTTGTACTCATTAAGGGTCTGCTTTATGAGATGCAAACAAAAAATGATTATATCATCAGCTTATGAAAGGTGATTTATTTTGGGACAGTTATTATGCATACTGTAGCCAATAAAATTTGGATTTTCAAAAAAAATATTTAGTAGTTTAGATAACACTTCAATTACAAAAAGAGAAGGGGATATAGGGTCTCCCTGTTTGACTCATCTGCCAGACTTAAAGTATCCATGTCTCTTTTCATTCACAATAACAGTGTACCAATTATTGGAGATCAGGTTTTTGATGATAGTTATCCATTGTTCTGCAAAACCCAATTTCCTCAGTAGAGCATACAAAAAGGACCATGAAAGTCTGTCATATGTCTAGTTGATATTCAATTTGATTACAACATTATTACCCTTATTAGGTTGTCTAATGTCATGAATGATTTTCTGTGCAAGTAAAACATTTTCACCAATAGTTCTGCCTTTAATGAAGCCACTTTGATTTTCAGAAATTAATTTTGGAAAGATCTTGGCCAATCTTTCATTTAGAACCTTAGACACTACTTTTTGAGAAATATTACTTAGGCTAATTGGTCTAAAATCAGTAAAGGAGTAGGGGGCTTCATTTTTAGGGATAAGGACTACGCAAGTTGAGGTAATTTTTTTTTGGCATTTGTTGACCATCAAACACAACTCTGACCATCTCTAGAATGTCACTGCCAATGACATCCCAAGATTTTTGGAAAAATATGCTATTAAAATCACCAGAACCAGCAGAGCTATTATGGTTGATGTCAAAATTAACTTCATCTATAGAAGGTTCAACTAGGAGCATAGAATTATCAGAATCAGTAATTAAACATGACAAACAATTAAGGATACTGTTATCAAAGGATATGTAAACATGACAAACAATTAAGGATACTGTTATCAAAGGATATGTTTCCTTCTGAGAATAGCTATTCATAGAACTTCACAGCAGCATCAGCATTATTTTCATTTCCTACAATCCATTGATCATTTGCATAGATTCTATGAATATTAAGGAATTTCCTTCTGCCTTTGACTATCTTATAAAAATATCTAGTATTTTCATCACCCTCAGTGCCATTTAAGATTTGCTTTTTGCTTCTAAAATGTATCCACCATCTTATGTTGAAGAATCAGTTCAGCTTTAGCTTGGTTGAGATGCATTCTGTTTTCTTGACTCAGAGTGTTCATATAATTGGTTTCTAGTTGCTCTACTTTGCTTTCCATTGCTTTGGTGTTTTCAAAAATATCTTCAATTTTGTTTCTGGATCATTCATTAAGAGGGCTGGTTCTTTTCATCTTCTGATGGACTTTCCAAAAAATATTTCCATTGATTTCAGCATCCCATTGCTGCTTTACAATTTCCAGAAAGTCCACTTAATCCACCCAAAAATTTAGGATTTTAAAATATTTTATTTAGCTTTCTTCTTCTTCTTCTTCTTCAATATTCATCAATAAAGGGCAATGGTCAGAACTGACCCTAGGTAAGTGTTGGATTGTTGTCTTTGAGAGGCAAGAATTCCATTCATAATTGACAATCAATCTGTCTAATATTTTCCAAATGATGTCAGTACCCTTCCTCTCATTACACCATGTGAAAGGTAGTCCAAAGTACCCAACATCATATAGATTACAATCAAAAAGGCATTCCATGAAAGGGAGGCTCTTGGATAATCTATGTGGATTACCTCCCATTTTCTCATCCACATTCAAAATACTATTAAAGTCACCTATAACAGTCCAAGGAGTGAAAATTGTACTAGATAGGGCTCTCATTTCATCACATAAATCCTCCCTTCCAGTTTTTCTAGTCTTGGCATACACTGTTGAGATATAAAATTCTTTGTTGGACACTTTTGTAAGATAGAATAATTTCCCTTAGGGATTCCTTTCATTATTCACAATATATATAGCTGTACAAAGGTTGATTCCTAATATGGTACGAATCCTAACTTACCTTACAAAGGTTGATTCCTAATACAATTAGAATCCTAAGTTACCTTAAATATACATCTATCATAATTACAAAATATACGGAGAGTATTCGGAGAATATTCGCTAATACTCCACCTCAGACGGAGCGGGAGGAGGCTGAACGCTAAGGCTGGATCGGAAGTCGGTGAAGAGCTGTCGCGGTAGTCCCTTTGTGAAGATGTCTGCATACCGATAAGAGGAAGCCACGTGTAATATTTTGACCAGACCACGAGCAACCTTCTCTCGCACAAAGTGGATATCCATCTCAATATGCTTAGTCCGCTGATGTTGGACCGGATTATGAGACATATAGATGGCAGATATGTTCTCACAATAGACTATAGACGCCTTGCGGAGTGGACACTGGAGCTCCAAAAGAAGATTTCGGAGCCAACAGATCTCAGCAACTACATTAGCAACACCGCGATATTCTGCTTCAGCACTCGAACGGGATAGTGTGGCCTGCCTCTTGGCTGACCATAAGATAAGATTATCCCCAAGAAATACACAAGACACGAGGTGGAGCGACGTGTGTCGGGGCATCCTGCCCAATCTGCATTCGTGTAGGCAAGTAACTTGGTTGGGGCAGAGGGGTATAGGTGTAATCCAAAGTCTAGTGTGCCCTTAACGTATCTGATAATACGTTTAAGGGCGGCAAAATGAGACTCTCGGAGGTCGTGCATGAATAGACACACCTGTTGAACGGCATATGCAATATCAGGCCTAGTGAATGTAAGATACTGAAGAACACATGCTAGACTCCGATATAGAGTGGGATCAGAAACTGCCGCACCGTCATTGGCACTAAGCTTGGATTTTGAGTCCACCGAAGTTGGCATAATTTTACAATTTGCCATCTTGGCCCTATACACTATCTCTTCTGCATACTTACGCTGACACATGAACATAGTGGATGCAGATCTGGTTACCGATATACCTAAAAAATAACTTAGCTTGCCCAAGTCAGTCATAACAAATTCAGTTTTGAGTAGAGCAATGATTTCATTCTTCAAACCGTCAAATGAGGCAGTAAGAACAATGTCATCGACATATAATAGCAAATATGCAGTGCTGCTACCTTGGTGAAAAGTGAAGAGAGAGTTATCACACCTGCTACATACAAAACCAATCTGCAGAAGATACCTGGCAAAACGATCATACCAAGCGTGGGGTGCATGTTTTAATACACACAACGACTTCCTGAGACGACATACAAACTGCGGAACTGCCGGATGAACAAAGCCACGGGGCTGATGCATGTACACAGTTTCTGCCAAATCCCCATGAAGAAATGCATTCTTGACATCAAGCTGATGAATAAGCCAATGCATGCCCATAGCAATACTGAGAACAATCCGAATAGTGGTCGGTTTAACAACCGGACTGAATGTCTCACCACAATCAATACCCTCCTACTGGATTAGTGCCATTGGCAACTAGTCTTGCCTTATACCTCTCTAAGTCACCACTGTCTCGAACTTGTGCCGAAATAGCCACATACACCGGATAACATTCACACCTTCTGGTCTAGGTACCAAATCTCAAATGTTCTGCTTGGTTAAAGCGTTAAATTTCTCGCACATGGCCGCATTCCAATTTGGGTCCAGTTTTGCTAGTTTTGGATTTTTTGGAATGGGTGATAAGTTTTGTGTGGAGAGATTGAAGTGAACTTTGGGTTTGAAGATCCCGTGTTGTGCACGAGTCTCCATGCGATGAGAAGGCAGTAGTGATGGGTCGGGGCTGTGAGGTTTCTGGTCCACTGGTTCTGGACCAGTGGGCAGTAGTTCAGCGAGATTGGTTTCTGGATTGGGGATTGAGAGGCTGCAGGGGGTGCAGGAGACATGACTGGAGGCAGCATGGGTGGTGTCGGGGTGTTGGACCGAGGGCAGGGGGCTATTGGGGTGGTGCCGGACAGTGTGGGGACTGTCGGAACAGTGGACTGCTGTTGGTACTGTCGGAACAGTGGACTCGGTTCATCGAGAAAGATGTAATCGGTGGTCTAAAATTTTTGGAGATTTGAAAAAGGAAAGGTTGTCTCGTCAAATGTGACGTGACGGGAGACGATGATTTTGCGAGTGGCAATGTCATAGCACAAGTAGCCCCGATGATTAGGAGATAGACCAAAAAAGACACATGACAGAGTGTGAGGGGCAAGTTTGTGAGGTGCAGTGGAGGCTATGTTGGAGTAGCATAAGCATCCAAAAATACGTATGTGATTATATGATGGTAGCCTATGGTATAAGATTTCGGTAGGGGTCTTGTTTTGGAGTGTGCTAGTTGGTAAAATATTAAGAAGAGATTCTACCATTTTGACAGCATAGACCCAAAAAGGCGGTGGTAGACAAGCATGAAACAGAAGTGTGCGAACCATGTTATTGATGGTACGTATAATTCGTTCAGCCTTTCCGTTTTGGGAAGAAGTATAGGGACAAGAAAAACGGAAAACCATGTCTTGTTTAGAGCAGAAATTATGAAATGCCGAGTTATTAAATTCACGTCCATTATCACATTGGAATTATTTGATAGATTTTTCAAATTGTGTTTTAATGAATTTCTGAAACTCGAGGAATTTTGCAAAAACTTCAGATTTGAATTTCAGTGGGTAAATCCAGACAAAATGTGAAAAATCATCCAAGAATACTAGATAGAATTTATGACCCAAAGAGCTAACAATCGGAGATGTCCAAAAATCAGCACGCACAATATCAAAGGGAGAAAAAATAACACTGTTTGATGACATAAATGGAAGACGAGTATGTTTGCCTAGTGGGCAAGAAACACAGTGTTGGGCAATTTTCTCATTATTACATTGAATAGGCTTAGAAGTCCTAAGAAAAGTAAAAACTGGGTTTCCGAGGTGTCCGAGTCTGTTGTGGCAAGTTGAGGGAGAGATCGCCGCAAGGGATAGAGGTGCTTGCGATCTGACAGCGAAAGATTGAGTGAATGGGTAGAGATCTCCCACACTATTGCAGCGTGTAAGAATTTTCCCCGTATTGAGTTCCTTCACAGAAAAACCAAAAGGGTCAAATTCGACAGACACAGAGTTATGGCTAGTGAAATCTTACAAAATATACGGAGAATATTCGCTAATAACTTTGATAGTAAGTTTACAAGTAAGTATTTGGACATGATTAGCATACACAATGCAATTCACTTCTGCCTTCCAAAGTATTCATTTCTTGTTACTAATATTTGCATAACTATCCTGCATTCCCAAAATTCTCTTATAGTCATCAATGCAGGTTTCTTGAAGAAAAGGTTCTTGAATAGCAACAAAAGTTATGTCATTTTGTTTGATCATGTATACAAGTCTCTCAGTAGCAGCTTGGGACTTCATGCCCCTAATATTCCAGTTTAAGAGCTTAATCATTTAACAGGTTTGAAATTGTTTTGTGTAGATTTCTTTTGGTTCCTTGTAACAGGAGTTTTCCTTCGTGCTAGGAGCTTTAAAGGTATTTCTTGCTTGTCAATATTGTCTTCTTGTGCATCCTGAAATATCTCAGTCTCCTTATTATTTCCTTCAAATGCTTGTGCCTCTTCATCATCAGTGGTATCCTATTCTGATTCTTCATCTGATGTTTCTTCTTCTTCTTCAGTTGTTGTCTCTTTAGCCCATTCATCTGGGAGGTGCCCTTCCTGTTGGATATTTGTATTTCTAATACTCACCTCCCCTTTATGTTGGCTCTCATTTTTTAGAATTTCACTCTTTTCATTAAGGCTATCAAACTTATTTTTTGCCTTGAAAACTTCCATTGTGTCTTTTGATGAGGTTCTGGCTCTCTGAGCAATCTTCTTTGGAGTTTTCCATTGTTGGTTTGCTTCTTCATAACTTGCCTCCTCTATATTCAAAGCAACTTGTAGTGCACTTGGATCAGTAATCATAATTTCCTCCCTTCCTTCAATCTGCTCCTGTTGATCCTTTTGCACTTTATCCTTGCTTTTTGTTAGTTGATGAGGTCCTCCTCCTGCATTAACTACATTAGTTGATGGAGATGGTTGCCCTATGCTCATTTGTGACTTTTGTTGGGATATTTTTTCTTGATTTTCTTCAGATACAACCTTGTTTAGAACTGTCTCCTCCATGTTAGCTTGTTCAGACAATTTTCCTTTTTCTTTCTCTTGACTGTTCACCTCATTTGTCGGATGAGGTTTGTCTATTCCAAAAATGAGGTTTATAATAAATTTAATATTTAAATTTTTATTATTTAATCTCATCAAATTTAAATTATGAATACGTCTTTGTTAGATCAAGAAAGATGGTGTAGCCCAAAGTGATAGCAGGGATTGCATGAAGATCTCACGACAATTGTTCTCCTGATGTAAAATTTACTGTGCAAGCAATATTATTTAAAAGCAATTGACAATAAGTAAAATCCACATGTCTGTACTCCAGGATTCTCCTTGATTGTAAAGTGTCATGCCACAAAGAGTCTTATCTTAAAATCGTCGTCTATTATTCCTTTTTGAAATAATATTTTTTTTATTTTTTTTGTACGTATGAACTTCTTAAATCACGATTTAAAGATTTCTCTTAAATGAATGTGAGAAAAAAGTTAGACTATGTTTTAAAATTTAATGAATTATTACAAACGTTAGATAACAATCTAATGTTTTATCTGCAAGCTATTGAGCAATATATTAGCAAACATTATGACCCGTTTATCATGAAAATTGAAGTTTTGTTTGACCATGAGTACAAATTGAAATTGTTTTTGAATTTTAGTAAGTAATTGGGATTGAATAAATTTTTGGTGTTTTTTGAAGATGAATTCCGATTTTTTTCTAAATTTTATGGTCAAACATGATATTCGAAATTCAACTAAAAAGAAAGTAAAACATATTCATGGCCAACGGCCACTATTTCTGAGTCTAACGCGGTTTGGATTTTTTTTTAAAAATATGAACAAAAGTTAAATAGTACTCCTTATTCTTAGTAATTAAATAAGAAGCTAAGGGATAATTGTGTAAATCAGCACGTCTTATCTGGCACCTGCCTGGCTTGTATGAAAGGGAAATAGCTACGAACAAAAAAAACTACGAAAAATAAAAATAAAAATAAAAAATTGGCGTATGCACTTTATTGTTTGATCAATGTATATATGGGTCCATTTGGATATGTGCAATTAGGTGGTTGAGATAATTAACTACACAAGGCTAACCAATATGGCCATTTCCTTCAAGTCAAATTTAAAACACAAGCCAAAAATGAGCAAAATTGAATTGTCATTTTCAAAACAACTATTAAACATCTGATGAATCTTTTAGGGGCAGACTGCCATTAGTTTAGCGTCTGGAGAATGACAGGTTGTTTGAAAGCTGTATAAATCAAGAGATACTCTTTAGTGCTTATCAGTTTATTATTATTATATTATCTTATTAATAGATTCTTATGATCCGATCCTTTCTCGAATTCCGCGCATAACGGGAGTTTAGTGCACAGGACTGTCATTTTATATTCTCTTCATCAATGTCGTCTTTATTGATTAGTCTCTTTTGTGTTAATTCTTTCTCCTAATCTCATCATTAACAACAACAACAACAACATACCAAGTGTAATCGGTAGAGAGGCTTACACAGATATTACCTTTACCTCGGGAGATAGAAAGACTATTTTCGATAAACCCTAATATCATTTTTTTTGATATCCAGCTTCTCGGCTTACGCCAGACTATTCTTAGAGATAGTAGTCTCGGTCCCTCAGCACTACTACCAGTAAATTGCGGGATGTGCCTGAATGACCAGGGTTTGAGAATAGAGCAACTGATATCACCTATAAGGTCCTACCCCAAAAGAGAGTAAATTGCTGCTACCAAGGTTCGAACCCACGTTACAGGTCTCCAGCTAAATTTTAAATTTTTCTCCTTTGCCATCCAGCTAGGCCGGGGACCACCCTGATATCATTATTAACGATTCATAATATTGGTCGAGACTGGAGAGTAGTCTATACCGTTTGAACGTGTCAATCCTCTTTATCTTTTTACACTCTCTATTTGAATATTTAGCATTGAAAGTTCACTTTTAGTCTTTTACTAACGTTGAAAAGTGATAGAATAAAAAGATAATATTCAACCCTTGAAATTATTACTTTCTCCATCTCAATTTATGTGACATTATTTGATTTGACACGAAGTTTAAGAAAAAAATGGATACTTTTAAAATTTATGGTTCAAAACAAGCTTTAAATATTTATGCGATTGTAAAATATCTCATAAAATTAAATTATTTTTAAATATAAAAAATATGACATTCTTTATAAGACAGACTAAAAAAGAAATGTAACATATAAATTGGGACAAGGAGTACCATATAGGTGTAATTGAACGAAACTAAAAAAAATGTGTAGATGAACTGTTTGAAAGGAAGTAGATTGAAAATAGAGAAGTGAATGAGTTAAAGGATAAAAAGTTGATGACAAGGATGTCATTGAACAATTTCTCTAATGTTATAAGTGTTGGATTCTTGTGTAAAGCCGTACGGGAAGTAAATAAATATTACAAGTGTTGGAAAGGATAAACAAGTAGGCCAATGTTCAGAACTGCCGCAAGCTTGTTGAGTCTTGAATCTTGATAACCTGAAATCAAGAAACACTAAATCTGGATTGTTACAACTATGTGCTGAGTCGAGTGATGACACTCTGTCTTTAAGACAAAATTGCCCCGTATATATGCTTTTACGTTAGCGGACAATAGTCTCCCAAGATAAAACAACACTTTAATCAACACTACAAAGCAAATAGGTTGATTCTGACGAAGAAAACAAATACGAATCGACTTGCTGAAGAAATGGAAAAGGAAGGAAGAGTTTCTGTTTTTCGTCCAAACGTTACTGCTCACGTTGTGGACTGTGTTTTACTCTTCTGTTTGTCTCTGTGTATATATTTATGTCTCTTATGTTTTGTGTTCTATTTTCTGTATATTCTCTGTCACACAATTGAGCCAAAATACATCAATATATAACATAAGGGGAGACCTCTCAACTGCCAAGACATGGCTGTTAATGGCCCATTGAAGGAGGGAGTAAACAGCCAAGTAATGGCTGTTTATGGCCATTGAATGAGGGAGTAATTCAGCCAAGTAATGGCTGTTAATGGAGGGAGTTAATCATCCAAGTAATGGCTGGTTAATGCACAATAACGCCCCAAAAAATCAACTCCAACGGTTGGCAGAAACTTTCTGCCTTTCGTTGTTCCCAAATTCAACATTCCAGAAACTCCAGGGACCAAACTGTAAATATTAAATAATTTAGGGTCCAAAGAGATAATACCAGAAGAAGCCCACGACCCACGACCCGTGACCCGAGCCCGAGCCCAAGCGGGACGGGCGCACGCGTGGGCTTAGCCTTGAACCAAAGCACATTTAGGTTCTCCCTCCTTTAAACACATGGGTTACCCCTTGAGGTCCCAAACCCTTAGCCAATTTAGAGACTTATAAAGAGAGCAATTCTTCCTTTTCCCATCGATGTGGTAGATTTGTCCCACACTATATTTCCATGCCTCAAACACCTTACTTCGTGGACGAATATCTCTTTCATTTCTCAACGAAATTTGATGATTCTTGACCCTACGGTTATCTACTCACTTAGTAGATTATGTACGTGTGAAGAGACAAATCCTCCAATATGCGGAACCCTAGTGTTTAATTCATTAAATATGGGTGGACGCACCTCCCCATCAAAGGCAAATTTCCAACAATACACATGGTGGTTACTTTCAGCAATCTTTCAGCGAAAAGATATTGCATCAGGAGAGGTAGCTTCTGCTTTGAACCTTCCTTAGTTGAATACCACCGGACTTACTTACTGCTCGGTGAATGTGATGTCTTGAATCGTCAGTGTTTAGTGTAAGCCAAGACAATGATACCAACACAATAACTCTCCTTATTCATTTTCTTCTTATGGTTTTGTCCGTTGTGGCCGTGGACACACTTGGATTCTTAAGTGCGTTCATTTGAGGCGGTCTGTCCTCGCACTTAAATAGGTGATCTCCTACAAGGTATCCTGCTATACCCCACTTCACAAGTGTTAGGAATCATTAAAAGTTTCCCCAACCTTAACCTCAACCGTTTGAGGATCGTTAAAGGTTTGAAAGCTTAACCTTTATCCACCATGCATGTAGCACTTTAATGTCTATCACGGGAACAACTTTGGATTCATGTTTCCCTACAGAAATCATCATCCGAGGTGCTCTTGCTTCCACCGAAGTGCTCAACTGAACCTTTTACAGCATAGTTTTCCCATTGAACCAAATTCTTGGGATCTCCAATCAGTATGGTTACCACCGCAAAGGTTCGTATTATTTGGGTTTTAAGCCAATTCCCCTAGACAGGCAGAACACTTGATCTCCGGGTAGTCCCTTAGTTAAAAAGGTCTGCTATATCCTTTGATTAGTAATCAAGGAAGTGATACCCGTGATGATCAACTGCCATACAGTCTTATGTCTCTGACAAATCCTGACAGATATGTCCAGAGGCCGTCATCCGTGCCCTTCCTGAAGCCGACCGGCTAGCCACAGTGTATAACTGCTGAAGGCACGAGTTTCTCCCAATAAGGGACGTCCTCTAAGGAGTCGTGAAGTTACTCAACTTCTTTCATGCTTTGTATAAAGTGATAAACTCCGATTCCATCATGAATCGGCCGATGCAATTTTGCTTAAAGGAATTTCCAAGACCCACCATACACATTTACTTGTGGCTTTGGTGTTCTTCACATCTGATGTCCAGTTTGCATCGCTGTGTTCTCCCAGAACCGCTGGACATCCAGAATACTATAATCCGTAGATAAGTGAATATTTCAGATATCGTCATATCCGACTTAACGCCTTCTATCGATCATTTTTAGAATCATCAGTGAACCTTAGTTCAACTGATCTACTTTGTAGGCCGATACCAGGTCGGTTGTAGTATGTACAATACATTGAACTACACGTGACCTGCACATATCGCTCCTTGTCTATGTGTGCACCATAATTTCAATCAGTTATATGATTCATATCCATTGGTGGCTTCAACGAGACTGTCAACTATCTCACAACTGAGTTTGAAGTTAGACCAGTCCGTGAGATGTTTTAGAAATCCAATTCCTAAGATGTCATCTGTGATACCCATATCTTTTGTTTCAATATGACTTCCACTTTCAGACTGTTGGTTTTCCAACTATTGACATTCTAACTTCAAAGTCAATGTTTCTGTGGTCAGATTCATTGTTTCTGTTTTATCTGAAACTTCCAGGACTAAAATGTAAATATTTCAGGGACCAAAATGAAAGTTCAGAAAGAAGTCCAACAGTCCAGCAAACCAACTCTGATTCTCCCCTTCCAACCCTCCGGTTAGGAAGACTGTTTCATCATCTATGCCACGTAAGACCGCAATGGCCCTGGATGTTAAGCTATTCACAGGAAAGCACAAGTACAAGTAGCCGAGGCCTTATACTTGTCAGTAGATCCATTTACTTTGTACTCATTTTTTAGTATCCACTCTTACAACCCAAAGGTTCTTTTTCCGGAGGAAGATCAACCACTACACAAGTATGGTTCAATATGATGGAATCTATTTCTCTATTTGTAGCTTCTTTCCAAAGCAGCTCTTTTGGAGATGACAATTATTTGTTAATTGTCCATGGTTCGTTCTCAACCATACACACTAGAAGGCCTGGAACAAGTCTTTGTCCCCTCTTTGCTCCGTCTCGGTTCAACATCTAGAATCCCTGAGTTCTGTAGATCTGAAATATTAAGTTCCGGATAGACAACAACTTCCGAGTCCTGTAGATACGAAACGTCTAGTTCCGGACAGTCAGGCCCTCGCGGGTTCTTGTTAACCTCGAGCAATTACTCCTTTTTTTCTTTTCAAGGAAAGTTATCTTCAAAGAATTCAACATTCTTTAACTGCCAAGAGGCGATAAGCACTACTGTTATTTGCAGATCCAGTGGGTACGCAATCTACAGTCCTAGGTCCAACTTGACCTATTTCGGTAGTCCTACTTCTACCAAGCCACCCCACATCACAACATTTGTATGTGAGATCCTTTCCATGTCTCACACGGATGGTTATCCTTATCCTTATGCGGAGTTCTGTTGAGAATCGCATTAGTGATAAGGATCCCTTGCCCCACATAATTTGGGTGTACGGCTTTGTGCTTGGCTAACACCGTTAGACTGAGGTGAGTAATGAGCAGTCGTTTAATGAACGATGCTTCACATTCTCCCCCTCCATCACTACGAACTCCTCAATCCGTAGGCTTAGTTGATTTTCAACTTCTATTTTGTAGCGCTTATCCGCTTCAACAACTTCATCTTTGCTTTTGAACAAACAAAGGATACAATACGTTGTACCATCATCAATGAAGGTCACAAAGTACTTGTCTCCCCCCTCTATTTTGTATAAACTTCAAATCACCCATGTAGGTGTGACTAAGTTCTAGAGGAGCGGTGCTTCTTTCGCTATTCCTTTGATGGAATGGAAAGGTGATTTTGCCTCTTCGCCTACCTCACATTTATTTTGAGGGTTTATGTCGACAGAAGGCAACAATTTCAACTTCATTAGCTTTTGAATGATTTTCTATTTAATGTGTCTTAATCTATAATGGCATAGATGCACGGATTACAAATATATCATTCATTTAGCTACAGACATACTGTACCATTCTTAGTTATTACAGACCTGTTGGACTAGTCTCAAACTAGCTTGACCAACAGCGTCCCTTAAACTAAGTTAGGGACATGTATCACATCATTTGAGAGTGATCCCATTCCTTGAAGTCCTATTGAGGACAACCTCTCCAGCCCATTCTACTTTAGAGGTGGCGTTGCTACACATGAACAACCTCTTGCCCGTGGTTAAGGCGTAACTGGATCATATGTGATCTGGATACTCTAGCCCACCCCAGTTTTTTTGGCCGACTGAGTGTCCAATTTCTTTTCTGTCTTTCTTTAGGCCTTCAGATCATTTAAGACCTGAAAACTCTGGCCCACCTCACTAGGTGTCCATTACTTTTCCTATGAAATGAATTCTGGCCCCACTCCAGTCGCCCGTAGGCTTTGTATGACTGAGTGTCCAATATCATCCTATGAAGGATCTTCTGCCAAATAGTGTGACAGACTTAACGTCTTTAGCTTTTAGTCTTCTTCCCTTATGATTGGTGCCCAGACAATTCTTGGCGCTTACTTAAGAGTGGTAACAGTTTTCGCACAGTCAGTGGATCTTTCTCCCTCGTATGTGCGAACATACTTTACACACTTTTAATAATTACACTTAAAAGAACGGATCTTTTTAAGTCATTTACAAAACCAATATTTAAACGGGAAGGAAGATGAGATTAAACTTCTGATTTTAAAGCGTAAGGAATATAAATTATTTCGAAAACATTTTCATATTCCTCCTTACTTTAAGCCATTTTTATCAGACATCATTTAATCTTATTTTTGACAAGGAAGAAAAATTACTTATCCCAATTTTGGATTCTGGCCCATTCAGTCACTTCATCGGACTGAGTGTCCATTTCATCCTTACCATAATTCAGATCCTTTGTCTGGGACAGATATAAGCCTTCTTCTACAAGATAGAACCACATCTTCAGCCTTCTCCTCTTGTCCCAGTTGACATCCTCAGCCTCTCGTGGGCGCTTGTTCCCACCACTCTCAGGAGCGGCGACACCATGAATACGTTGACCTTCAACATCATAATCACAACTCTCTTCTACCAGAAAACCACAGCCATATCCAGATTTGGTCACACAACTTTTGACTGACATCTTTCGAACACTAATACAAATCTTGTCTTAAATTGTTGGATTCTTGTGTAAAGCAGTACGGGAAGTAAATAAATATTACAAGTGTTGGAAAGGATAAACAAGTAGGCCAATGTTCAGAACTGCCGCAAGCTTGTTGAGTCTTGAATCTTGATAACCTGAAATCAAGAAACACTAAATCTGGATTGTTACAACTGTGTGCTGAGTCAAGTGATGACACTCTGTCTTTAAGACAAGATTGCCCCGTGTATATGCTTTTACGTTAGCGGACAATAGTCTCCCAAGATAAAACAACACGTTAATCAACACTACAAAGCAAATAGGTTGATTCTGACGAAGAAAACAAATACGAATCGACTTGCTGAAGAAATGGAAAAGGAAGGAAGAGTTTTTGTTTTTCGTCCCAACGTTACTGCTCACATTGTGGACTGTGTTTTACTCTTCTGTTTTTCTCTGTGTATATATTTTTGTCTCTTCTATTTTGTGTTCTATTTTCTGTATATTCTCTGTCACACAATTGAGCCAAAAGGCATCAATATATAGCATAAGTGGAGACCTCTCAATTGTCAAGACATGGCTGTTAATGGCCCATTGAATGAGGGAGTAAACAGCCAAGTAATGGTTGTTTATGGCCATTGAATGAAGGAGTAATTCGGCCAAGTAATGGCTGTTAATAGAGGGAGTTAATCAGCCAAGTAATGACTGGTTAATGCACAATAACAACCCCAAAAATCAACTTCAACAGTAGGCAGTAACTTTCTGCCTTCCGTTGTTCCCAAATTCAACATTCCAGAAACTATAGGGACCAAACTGTAAATATTAAACAATTTGGGGTCCAAAGAGATAATACCAGAAGAAGCCCACGACCCACGACCCATGACCCGAGCCCGAGCTCGAGCGGGACGGGCGCGCGGTGGTGTCGCGCGCGTGGGCTTAGCCTTGAACCAAAGCACATCTAGGTCCTCCTTCCTTTAAACACATGGGTTACCCCTTGGGGTCCTAAACCCTTAGCCAATTTAGAGACTTATAAAGAGAGCAATTCTTCCTTTTCCCACCGATGTGGTAGATTTGTCCCACACCATATTTTCTTGCCTCAAACACCTTACTTCGTGGACCAATATCTCTTTCATTTCTCAACGAAATTTGATGATTCTTGGCCCTTCGGTCATGTACTCACATAGTAGATTATGCACGTGTGAAGAGACAAAGCCTCTAACATGCGGAACCCTAGTGTTTAATTCATTAAATATGGGTGGACGCACCTCCCCATCAAAGGTAAATTTCCAACAATAAGTGTCATGGTTTTGCCCGATTTTCTTATCATATTTGGAAGTTGTTTTGAAGGAAAGACAAAGAATTTACCATAATTGATTCTACTTTTTCCAAAAAGGAAATATAAATCTTCTATTTTGAGTAACCCTGTTCTTGGTGGAAAAGTTTTAGACATTTATAAATTGAAAACATTCTTCCTACAATTACAACACAATAACATCCACAATGTAGTCGTTTAGAGAATTTTGTTTAGTGGAGATTTTTCTCTCAATAGGCTTAATGCTTTTTATATTAGTTTTTTAATATATAGGTCAATTGACCAAACCATATTAGATATTATGCTTTTTTAGTATAGTTTTTGTGTTAATTTTGTTTTGTCTGATTTATCATCGTTTAAAATTTACAATTGTAAGCTTTTGCATAACGCCCTGGTTATTTTAATCCCAACAATAAGTAAGTGATATCTCATCATGCATAAAAAATTTAATTACCATGTCAACCCCCTTTTCTTTTCTTTGTATCCTTAGCTTTTTTTCAAGTATAATTAATATGAGACTGCACATACCAATCGTTCCTTCAACTTACGTTTCACATAATCCATCACCAAGCCCCTTGAATGTAACTACTAATCACATGGTCCGTCATTTTATGGACTTATCTAAAGATTTAATGTGTGTGACCTACTTCATCAGAATATTTAACCATCAAAACTTCACCGGCATAGACTCTTTATTGTGTGTGTGCGTGTCTCCAATGGCAAGGCCACTAAGAGAGGCCCATGACATATATAGCTGCCCTATCTCTATATACATCTCGTCCAATCATTAGCTTTGGTATCAGTTTTTGGACTAAGTCAATCAAAAGATACTTTTAACATATTTTAATATTGTTCACTTTGTGCCAAACCCTCGTGATCTTAAAAGGTCTGAGACTATTAAGGCCTTATTTGTTTGCACTTAATGGAGATCTAAATTTGAATGGTTCATACCTTAGGTCTTTAAGTGTATTTATAGACATTAAAATCTAAGCACTTATTTAATCTGAATAGATAATTGTACAACATACGTAGTAAAATCCCATAATGTGGGATCTGGGAGGGTAGAGTGTACACAGACCTTACCTCTACCTTGCTAAGTAGAGCGGCTGTTTCCAAGAGACCCTCGGCTCAAGACAAAGCACAAGCCAATCCCAAGAGATCTTGAACAAAGTCTTAATATTATTAAGAGGTATTTTTGTATGAATAATTTTTTCTACCGACTCCATCCAATCCTTGACCCCATCCCCACCACCACCTGCCCTATCCATCCCAGTCTAACCTCCACCCTCACCACCCACCTACCCCAACCCTCTACCCCACCACCCACCACCCATTATCCACCAACACCACCCCACTATAACATTTTACCCTCACAAACCCCCATCCACCCTCTCAATACTCCTCCACTACCACCACCCACCTACCCCCCCACCACCCACCTACCCCCACCACCACCCACCTACCCCCACCACCACCCACCTACCCCCCACCACCCACCCATCCCTCCAATCACTATTGTCAGTCACTACCACACCTACTACCTCCAATCATTATAATTATATCAACAATCATCGTCATCACCTTACCGCCATTGCGACCAATCCTTACTACTAACCACCTTTACTAGCACCGCGGCAAACTACTACCAAAACCTTCATCAACTACCACACATTCTTCAGCAACCACCACCAACACCGTCATTACTACCGACCGCTGCTATGACGCCAATCACTACAATACCAACTCGCTCCACCATCATTAGTATCAACCACCACCATTGCAAAGCATCTACACCATTACTAGCAAACATAAATATTTTATTTTTTATTAAATAATATTTTTATTTTATTAAATTTATATCTATTTTTTATATTTAATTACTTTTTATTTGAATTGTATATTTATTATGTTTAAATAAACACATTATGCACATTCAGATATTGAAAAACAAACAATCTTAATCATTCAATGTTCAGATCTAAATACAACATCTTAATAGTTTTTTTTTCTAGTTATCAATATAAGACTTTTATTTGTACACCCCAACAATTTAGCTTCTCGAACAAATTAAAGTTCCTTATGGTCCATCACTAAGACCCTCGAACTAAGTTCCACATGTCTCATCATCTTATGGGCTTATCCGTAGATTCATTTTCTGTCACCCACATTTTTATAATCAACTTGTTGGCTAAAGTGGTCCAAATATACTAGCTATTAATGTGATGTTATATTGTTCGCTTGAGGCCAAACTCGCATGATTTTATTCAAAATGTCTCAACCATTAAGAGTATTCTTACACCTTTTTTAATACAAATATGAGTCTTTATTCATACATCCAATACAACCAAAACTTGATTTGTGTCTATTTGTTATGGAAAGTTACAAGTTAGGGTCGTATATAGACACCAAAGAAATACACATCTAATTTTTTAAATAAAACTCGCATTGTTTTGAAGCAATGATCTATTTGTTTGTCATTTACCAAATTGATAAAAAAAATTGGGGTAATGTATGGAAACATCAAGTTGAGGGATGGGTTGGCACATAATTTTTGTCTGAGAGTTGACAATATAGAAAGACCGAAAATGGACGAATAAGAGGGGCACATATATACAACTAGATTAATGAGCATCCACTTCAATCAGAGGCAAGTTGACAAGAAAAAATAAAGCTAAATACAACACGTGGATGAAGATTCAATATTAATGAGGGTGCACAATCATTGCCCATTTAAGATACATGCCCTCTTCGACATTGGCGACGACAAGGCCCCGGGGCCAGATGGCTTCACATCCATTTTTTTTAAAATCATGGGATATCGTGGGTGAACAATTTTGTAGTGCTATGAAGGAATTCTTTGTTTCAGGGAAACTCTTCAAGCAAGTGAACCACACCATAATTGCAATTGTCCCAAAATCCTCCCACTGCCCCACCGTGGGAGACTTTAGACCCATTTCGTGCTGCAACATCGTTTATAAAGTCATCACAAAAATTATTGCCGCGCGAATTGAGCCTTGCCTAGACAACCTTATTGATGAAGCCTAATCAACTTTTGTTGAGGGTAAGAGTATGATCGAAAACATTCACCTTGCACAAGAATTATTGAGGAGGTATAACCGCAAGAGAATATCTCCTAGATGCATGCTCAAAGTGGATCTTCGCAAATCTTTTGATTCTGTTGATTGGGGTTTTCTCAAGTCTACCCTCATTGGGCTAAACTTCCCGGACAACTTTGTGTCCCTTATCATAGTGTGCGTCACTACCAACTCTTATTCAGTAGTAGTAAATGAAAGCATCCACGACCATTTTAACGGTAAAAAAGGGCTCCGTCAAGGTGATCCCTTATCCCCCTATCTTTTTGTAATATGCCTTGAGTACTTTTCGAGGCTGCTTAAGGAGAACACCCATGTAACTGAGTTCAACTACCATCCAAAGTGTGGCACTATGGAGATAACACACTTAGCCTTCGCGGACGATTTGTTTCTTCTGTATAGGGGCGACGTGCTTTCTGTTCGCATTCTTATGGACTGCCTACAAAGCTTCGGAAAATGTTCTGGGCTGAACTCGAGTGCTATCAAGTCCAGCATTTATACGGCAGGTATCTCAAGGGAGGATATGAAGGAAATTAAGGAGATCACAAATTTCCAGACTGGCTCCATGCCCTTCTGCTACCTTGGCATACCCTTGGTAGGCGAAAAGTTGAAAGTCATCCACTACGAGCCTTTCATTGACAAGATTGCTTCTTATATAAATGCGTGGACAAGTGCTACACTGTCGTATGCGGGCAGAGCGGAGCTTATTAAGTCAGTGCTCCAAGGTGTCGAATGCTTCTGGTTGTCCATCCTCCCCATACCGGCTACGGTGTGTGATAAAATTGTGCACCTTTGCCGGAATTTCTTATGGCACTCTAGGCACCCATTTGTATCGTGAAGAGATTGTTGCTTACCGACGACCGATGGAGGCCTAGGTTTTAGAGATATGAGATCCTGAAACTCTTTCTTGTTGGATAAATGCCTTTGGGATATCCATCGAAAGAAGGATACTCTTTGGGTGCGCTGGATCAACCAAACATATCTGAACAATAATGATGTGTGGTCCTGGAACATCAGGAAGGAAAACTCTCCACTGATAAAGTAGTTGCTGAAAATCTGAGATCAGATAAGTGTTCGGGTCGGATCGCAAACACTGGCAAAAGTCACTATTGCGGCTGGCATAGTGAAGTATCTTCCGCATCGGGCACACGGGCTGCCTATAACTTCTTTAGAACCCACAGTTTGAGTGTGTCGTGGGCACGTGAAGTCTGGAATGCATGTATCTAGCCCAAACATGTGTTCATTCTCTGGCTGAGTACCAAGAAAAGGCTCCGTACAAAAGACAAGGTGCTCTAAATAGACATTGACATATCGTGCACTCTTTGCAGATGTGTTGATGAGACTAATGCACACTTGTTCTTTAGCTGCACCATGAGTGCATATATTTGGCTACGGGTTAGGCGCTAGTTGGGCATCACGAGAGCCATGTCCACCATAGACAGTGCACTTAAGTTTGTTAGAAAGGAGGGACGCGGTCCGGGATGGCAAGCCAAGGCAAAGCGCATTACACTAGCCAACACCATCTACCACATTTGGACAGAACGTAACAAGGTACTCTTCGACGACGCAAGACTTGATAAGGAAGCCATCATCTTCGGAATCAAGACAAATGTCTATAGAGTCTTGTTTACACTTTTCCCTAATTTGATTTCCCGTTTTGAATTTTTAGCCCAAGGCAATTGTACCGATAGGCAGCATTAACGCTCAGACACTCTTCCCTTGCCACAGGTTTATCCCATTGGGTTTACCATGGCAAGGGTTTAACGAGGCCCGCGGCTGCAACCCATGTTTCACGCTTGAGGGACTTGCCACTGGCTAGATTTTGATTCCTTTGAGTGAGCACATGTGTGTGCAGTTTGAGGCTTTTGTATTGACGCAATTAAATCTTCTAACTTCCTGACTTGTGGGATTAGTATGAGATTTATAGCGTTATTCGCTTTTGAACGTGGGTACGCTCACTGTATTTGTACATTTCATTGATATACATATTTACCGTTACAACAAAAAAAAGATAACTCCCCACTCCTCAATATCACCTCAAGTCCTCAACTCAGTCAAATCAAAACAAAAACACGCATGAGTGATTACTTTTTACGTAATTGGTTGAATACATTGACAAATTCTTAAATTTATTTTGTAAATTTATTTAAATATTCACATTATGGTATATTTTTTAATTGAACACTTGAACATATGATAACGTGTCCCTATTAGATACTTACAATTTAGAATTTGTAAAAGTTTTTGCGCATGTTCTCAATAAGCGTCCATTATATAGATAAGTTAATCCCATAAAATATGACACCTCAAATTTTATTTATACACATCTATCTCAATTGAAACAAACTTAAATTTAGGGCTTATTGATGCTAAATTGTATAATTAAAGGAGGTTATATATATTTTAAGTAATTAACAGATCTACGTAATGATTGCTTGATAATACATACGTGCAAAAAAAAATCAAATTTTGAGCTAAAGGTGTCTAATATTTATACTTTATTAGGTGCTCAGGTGTTCCGTGGAAACAACCTCTTGCAGAAATGTGAGGTAAGGTTGCGTACAATAGACCCTTGTTGTCCGGCCCTTCCCCGGACCCCGCGCACAGCGGGAGCTTAGTGTACCGGGCTGCTCTTTTTTAGATGCTCAGGTGTTCAACTGGGACAAGCCGTAGTTTGAGTGTCTAAATGAACTTTACTGATAAATTTAGGAGGTTATCGTGCAGTAGTTAAGAAGTACACCATAGTGAATACTACTACTCATCCAAATGACTGAATGAGTCCAGTAAACACTGGCCTGTGAAAATGACATGGTAATGCCTATAAAATTTCTTGTACAGCCTCTACCACTTCTCTTCTATTCATATAGTTTATTTATAGAAAGAATTACTTTTCCCCCTTATAAGAAAGCGTAAACGTCACTCTTAATTGGCTGCAACGCGTACGGGAGCAGTGCCTAAAATATGGTGCAAGTTTTAACTTTCGAGTGCAAAGAGCTGTTGGAGTGGAACATTTCAGCCCAGATCATGGATAATGGGCTTCCATACATTAGGCCAACATTTTAATTCTTCTCCAATGGGACCCGGCCCATGTATGGTACATTTGATTTTAATTTTGTACATATACCTCAGTTGGCATTGACCAGATTAGTTAATGAGAAAAGATATTTTATTTAGCTCTACTCTTTCTCTCTCTATTCAACCGACCTTCTCTCACGAACTCATTTTCATCAAATCTTTTCGATTTCATAGCTTAACATGGTATCAGAGCATCGATCCCAGTAATTGATGTCTGTATTTTACTCGATCCGTTGGTTCTAAGCTAGTTTTGGTACGACGGTGTTCAATTTCTCATGGAAAAAGGTGATTTGAGGTTTTTTCGGTGAAATTTGGGGCTTTCCGTTGCAATCTCATTCCCTTTGATTCGTTGTTTGACAGAAACCCTAAACCTAGTTTTTTGCCTATTCGTGATTTTTCATCTGTTCTCGAGAAATATTTGTTGATATTCTGTTATAGCAAGAACTAGTTCATATCTAGTTTGTATTTTTTATCTTTTGAACTTATTTGTGGTGTTTGTGATCTGTACGACTGTTATTCAATTAGTCTTCGATTCTACATTGAAGTATGAGTTCAGAAAATGCTTCCACTTCACATGTAAATGAGGATAGTTCTACAGTAGATGCCACACATCTTTTGTATGTCCATCCGTATGACAACCCTGGTATATTGCTGGTACTGGTTCCATTCTCAGGAACTGGTTATGTTTCATGGAGATAAGAACAAGGCAGGGTTGATAAATGGAATAATTCCCAAACCTAATCCTGAGTTCCCTATCTATGACTATTGGCTAAGATGCAATGGCATAGTCTTTGCATGGTTAAGTAACTCTTTGTCCAAGGACTTGCAGAAAGTGTCCTTCATTGTGAGACTACAAGAGACATCTGGCTAGACTTGGAAAATAGGTATGGTCAGTCCAATGCTAGTAGGTATTATCAAATTTAAATGGAAATTGTTGGGGTCACTCAAGGGTCCTCTGACATAGCCAGTTATTTCACTAGACTTAGGAGGTTGTGGGGTGAGCTTAAGAATGCTTCTTTTGGTCTTGCTTGTACGTGCGGTACTGAATCACAATGCAGTTTAGTAAAAAAACGGATACACTTCCTGACTGATTTAAATAAAGCTTATTCAAATGTCAGGAGCAACATCCTCATGACGAGTCTTGTGCCTTCTCTTGGCAAGGCATACTCCATGTTGCTCCATGATGAGAACCAAAGAGAAATTCAATATGCAATTTCTCCATCTCAAATTCAACTTCTTTTTCTGCTAAATCAACACCTTATGGTGCTTTTACATCTAGTTTAACATTTGCTTCTACATCTATTGGTCATGTGGATATAATTTATCCTCAGAGAGTCAATTTTGATCCCAAAAGATCAAGCCTCTTGTACAAATATTGTAAGAAAGCTGGGCATAATGTTGATCAATGCTACAAGCTGCATGGTTTTCCAGCTAACTTTAAGTTCACAAAGAATAAGAAATCAACATCATGTGTCCAAGTTGATGAATCCAAAGTGTCTTCTTCTAACTCTTCTGAGGGTACTACATTGCATGGTTTCATCAGTGAACAATACCAACACATTTTGTCTCTGCTTCAACAGACACAAATGAATAATTCCTCTACTGGAAATTCTGGTTCTTCATCTGTCATGGCTGCTTTTATTGGTATTGTCTCTAGCTTTGCTACTTACTGTGTTGCTTTAAATTTTGCTTCTCAGTTAAGATGTAATGGTTGGATTATAGATTCAGGGGCTACTAACCATATGACTCATAATGAAGAACTCTTACACAATATACAACCTCTACCGCTTCCTCATCTTGTCACTCTTCTTAATGGCTATAAGGTTAAAGTCAATGATACTGGTTCTTTATCCTTAAATAGTGAACTAGTGTTAACTGATGTCATGTTAGTTTCGTCTTTTCAATTTAATCTTATCTCTGTACCCCATCTAGTTGACAAAGTTCACTGATGTGAAGTTTAATTACATTTCTTGTTCTATACATGCCCCTTCTCTAAAGAGGCACTTGAAAGTTGGTAGAGAGGCAAATGGACTTTATGTGCAGAACTCCTCTACTACTTCCACAACTGTTCCTTCTGTAAATACCATATCTGCTTCTAATTCTATAGTTACTTGTGATTACAGTGCTTGCACCACCACTTGTAACCTACCTTATATTATTAATAAAGCAGATTTATTTTGGCATCAAAGGCTGGGCCACATGCCTTTTCATAGAATGAAATCCATTTTTTTCTGTCTGATAAGCTTTCATCTAAATAAACTTTCATATGTCCTGTTTGCCCCCTTGCCTATCCCCCTTGCCTAGGCAACATAGATTGCCTTTTCGTGACATTAGTATTAAAACATCTCACTATTTTTAACTTATTCACATCGACTTGTGGGGACCTTATCACACACAAACCTACAATGGTTTCAAATATTTTTTGATCATTATATATGTTTTGTCAAGAGTTACTTGGACTGATTTGTTAACTTGTAAGAGTAATATTTTTTCTATTATCAAATCCTTTATACAAATGGTCAAAATTCAGTTCAATTCTTTCATTCAAACTATAAGATCTGATAATGCCTTTGAACTTGGGTCCAGTTCTCAGGCTTCTATATTCTTTGCTGAATCTGGTATTTTCCATCAAACAACTATTTCTCACACCCCACAACTATTTCTGAGTTTCATTGCCTTGATGTCAATCCAGTGCTCAATCTACTTGATCCTCATGAAAAGTTGACCATAGACACTGGTGGTCTTCTTCCTGATCCTTTCATTTATAGAAGGTTGGTTGGAAAACTCATTTTTTCACAACATACCAAACCTGATATCTCTTTCTGTGTTCAACATCTCTGTCAATTTTTGGTTTCCCCAAGAGTTCCACATCTAGAGGCTGGTCTTCATGTTCATACCTTGTTAATGACCCTGCTCAAGGCATTCTATTAACTGGTTCATTTGATTTATATCTTAAGCATATGCAGATTTTGATTGGGCAACATACCCCATTTTCAGAAGATTCTTACTATGTTAGGGGGTTCCCCTATTTCTTGGAAGTCTAAGAAACATCCCACAATTTCTTTGTCTTCTGCTGAAGCAGAATATCGTGCACTAAGAAAGGTAGTTGCTGAGATTATTTGGATACACAAGTTACTGGGTGATTTGGGTGTATTTGTTATTTGCCCTATACATGTTTACTGTGATAGCTAGGTTGCTATTCATATAGCCCGAAATCTATTTTTTCATGAACGCACAAAACATAGTGAAGTAGATTGTCACTTTGTGCGTAATGTTTTGTCATCTGGTCTTATTACACTTTATCATATCTCTACTGAGTTGCAGCTTGCTGATATTCTCACCAAAGCTTTGACTGGAGTATCCCACCATTGACTTCTTTGCAAGCTGGGTGTTCACTCTCCCTCCAGCTTGAGGGGGGGGGGGGGGGTTGGAGTGGAACATTTTAGCCCAGATCATGGCTAATGAGCTTCCATACATTGGGCCAACATTTTAATTCTTCTCCTATGGGACTCGGCCCATGTCTGGTAGATTTGATTTTAATTTTGTACATATACCTCAGTTGGCATTGACTAGATTAATTAATGAGAATTTTTTTTTATTTAGCTCTGCTCTTTCTCTCTCTATTCAACCGACCTACTCTCACGAACTTATTTTTCATCAATTCTTCTTCGATTTCATAGCTTAACAAGAGCCAAAGAGGATTCAACAAACGGCTATATATAAGACTAGGTGATGTAATTTGCATTATTGAACAAAAGAACCATGCCACTTTTTAAAAATAATTTTTGTTACCTTAAAGACAACTTACAAAAGGCAACTTGTTCTTGAAGTGCAAAATCTAGATGTACTTGTTTTAAGAATTTAAACCAAGTACTAAATGGAAGGTGCATACTGGTTTGACTACCTTAAAGGAGAAGATTCTTACATAAATAGCGAGCAAGGACACATGTTGCTAATCAAGGTTATTGAAACTTTGGACATGAGAAGACATCATATGCTGAGGCTAGCCTTTCATTGTGTTGCATTAATTACTATTTAGCTGTCAATTCAAAAGCAACGCAATTTTGTTGTATTGGAGAAAATTAAGATTGACGCAATATTTGCTAGGACGAACATTTTAGGAATGAATTTGATGATTTAGTGATACACCCAAATAATGCCTAACCACTACAATAACATGCCTAAAATTTTCAACTTTAAATCAGTTGAAATCGGTAATATGAATTCTGATTATTTATATTGCTCCATTTAAACCCATCAGTTCAATATTCTAAAAGAAAATTTCTCGAACTCTAGAGGTTTTCTATATTTACTGTTAATATGTAAATTTATGTCAAGACGGATAGATACCTAACAACTATTGAAACTAAAGAGGGTTAACCATTGGCTGAAACTTAATTCCAACTAATTTGGATGGATTATTTTACAATGCCTAATGTTGATTTTTGATTGAGAAAATGATCAAATTTCTAATTGTACTATTTGAAATTGAGCAATTTTATCCTCCATCAATCTTTTGCTTTATTATTACTTCCTTGGTTAGAAAAAAGTCTCATTTTTTCACTTGACCCTCGAATGAAGTTCCAATTTAAAAATAAATTCTAAACCATATTCAAAAGTTGAGAGTTAAAGTCGGAACGTTTTTTCTCCAAAAAAATGGATAGGTGAGAAGAAGTTTTGTTAATGCTAAAAGTATGAATAAACCAAAACAAGGGTAAAATTGAATAATTTTATGTAGTACATGAACAATGGACCCTTCTTGAACTATCACGGATTAATTTGCAAAACATAACTCATGAAAAGTAAATAACTGATAGTTGAGGTGTGTTTTGCAAATTAGTTGGATAGTTTAGATAGAAAAAATGAACAACTTATAGTTTAGATAGAAAAAATGAACAACTTATAGTTTAGATGTGTTTTGTAAATTAATTGATGATAGTTTAGATAGAAAACTCTCACGCGTAGAAAATTCAAGAAAAGATGATACTTGATGTATATTTTTGGTGATTATTTAAAAAAAAATCTAAATCGCTCACACACTTCTCTTTGATCAAAATTATCAAGTCCATTTCATCGTCTCCAATATGCTAGTAGGAATTAAACTCTCTCCAATAGCAATCTCTTCAAAGAAACGCCCATAAAATTCGCCATCTAGGTCGTCCCATAGTGGATACACCCATCTATCAGCCGAGTCAAAAGTCCCCTCCAAACTCGGCAACTCTATTAACTGGCCCAACTCTTCTGATGCTCCTGTTGTCTCCATCGACGTATTAAATAAAGTTGAAGATATAGATTTTAGTTCATCCATATCAGCTGCTTTTGCGGCACCAGCTTGAACATCTCTAGGTGAAACTGAAGCAGGACGAGGTAGATACTCAACCAGTTGAGGAAAATTGAGAATTGTTGAGCTTCCTTTAATGCTAAGTGCAGCAACATCATGTGCTCTTGCAGCCATTTCTGGGGTGGGATAAGTACCGAGCTAAATACACGATTTCTTATGAGGTTGTCTGTTAAATATAACGAGTATACACGTTATGCACGTGTATATCCTATGTATACTTGGTCTCAACTGCTTTACCCTTCTCGGCTACCTTGTCCTAAAACCCTATTCTATTTGGAGAGTAACTATACAATTATGGTTACTCGTTTCAGTGCTTTACCCTTCTCAGTGCCGCGGCCGGCGTACCATACGGGGATTCGACCGGCTATCGTAGTCTTGCAGAGGCCCTTCAATATCTTACATTTACGAGACCATATATTACGTATGCTGTCCAGCAGATGTGTTTGTTCATGAATGATCCCAGAGTTGAGCACATGAATGCACTCAAACGCATCATTTGGTATATTCAGGGTACCCTTGACTATGGGTTGCATTTATATTCTTCCTCGATGTCCACACTTGTCTCGTATACGGATGCTGATTGGGGTGGCTGTCCAGACACAGACGGTTTACGTCTGGCTATTGTATATTTCTTGGCAATAACCTGGTCTCATGGTCTGCCAAACGTCAGTCGACATTATCTTGATCCAGTGTCGAAGTCGAGTATCGAGGAGTAGCTAATGTGGTCTCGGAATCATGTTGGTTACGTAATTTGCTATTGGTGCTTCATTCACCTATTCAGAAAGCAACATTGGTTTATTGCGATAATATTAGTGCCATCTACCTTTCTGGTAATCCGGTTCAGCACCAGCGCACTAAGCATATCGAGATGGACATTCACTTTGTCCGTGAAAAGGTTGCCCGTGGTCAGGTACGCGTCTGCCATGTCCCATCAAGATATCAAATTGCTGACATCTTTACAAAGGGTATTCCCTCGGTTCTTTTTGAAGATTTTAGGGACAGTCTCAGCGTTTGAAAACCGCCCGCTATGACTGCGGGAGTGTGTTAAATATACCGAGTATACATACGATATACACGTTATGCACGTGTATATCCTATGTATACTTGGTCTCAGCTGCTTTACCCTTCTCGGCTACCTTGTCCTAATTGTACACAAGTTTGTATAGTTGTAGTGTAACTTAATTAGTCTTGTACTCTTACCATAATTATATAGTTACTCTCCAAATATAATAGGATTTTAGGAGCAGAATAGGAATATGATTCTCCTATTATGGACATATGTAAATTGTATGTATAGTCTTTCAATTAATGAAAATAATCAAGGGATTGTTTCTTTCATTGTCGAATTTCAGACACCCATTTTACCCAGCTCCGCATTCGTACTCCTCTGTAAACCGGATGGCCATGATCTCTTGTTCGCTTTGTTATAGGTTTGTTTTATGGTTTCTCTGTTTTTGACTTGTTGGTGTTGGAGGAGCTGGAAGAAGATGATGATTGTAAAACTACTTCAGCCATTAATTAATGCTAGATCGAGTTGATTATAATTGTTAATGTTGAATTTGGTGTTGTGACATTTGACCCAACATATCTCCTAAAGTATTGATATAAATGTGTAAGTATGTTGGGACAAATGTTGCACAACATTCGGACCAACATTTTCTGAACAAATTTTGGAATTACTTCACGCGATGCAGTAATATTTGTGTAAATATTACTATGGGGTAAAAACAACTTGGCAAGGTAAAAAGAAGCTGGTAAAAAATGAGTGAGGATTAAGTCAAAAGCTGTTTAAGTTATTACTCCCTGATCTTCTCCAACCAATCCCACCAGCAGTCCACATTTCCCTTAACTTCCACAACTGATCGATGAGCTTTTCAAAGAAGAACATCTACTATAAATAGAGTGGCTACTACAGAGTATCGATATCCAGAACCATAAAGTAAAAATACCAAGAGAGCTCTCGGAATTTCATCTCAGAAATCTGGATCACCAGTGTTGCCTGAGTGTGTTGACAACATTCTGTCCAACATTAAAATTGATGTTTAGATTCTAGATTAGTTTTGTATTGAACGATTGTAATGAGAGCTTGTCTATGTCTACTTAGTTAGATTTTTCAGGCAGAAGTCATCTGCGACTTCAACTTTTAATTCCTTTCCGTTTTATCTTGTAAATCTGTAAAGAAAGGAATTTGTATATTTTTATATAATATATATACAATACATTTGGTCATTGACAATCATAAGTTATATTATATATATAACTTATAAAAATTTAAAACCTTTGTGTTCTTTAAATTTCTGCTGCATTTACTCTTCAAAGTTTTATGTTTTGCTAAAGTGTTGTTATTGGTGTCAGACGACATAATTTCCGACATTCGGAAACATAATTGACATTCGAGTTTATTTCATTTTGTTTTTATTGTTCCATAGCCCTTCAAGTGGTATAAGAGCCAACACTTAACACTATAAGTGATTGATCCTGTTGTCATAAGCTATGGTTCCGGCAAATCCAACTATTGGTAGACTTCCTATTTTAGATGGATCAAATTATATCTATTGGAAGATTCGCCTACGTTCTCATATCAAATCAATTGATGTTAGGGCATTAAGATCTATAACCAATGGGTATGTTGTTCCCATGTTGTCACCGGATGAGGAAGGTAACATTCTTATTAAACCTGAATCCGAATGGACTACAGAAGAAACCAATAATGCTAGCTTTAACGAAAAAGGCTTAAATGCAATTTTTGGATGAGTTGATATGTATATGTTCAAACTCATTCAAAACTGCCCCACGGCTAAGGATGTATGAGATACTTTACAAATTCATTGTGAAGGTAGCTCAAGTGTTCGTCGAATAAATCTACGCATGCTCATGAGTATATATTAACGTTTAAGGATGGAAGAAGCGGATGATATTAAATTTTATTTTGAAAAGTTGATTGACATCTCAAATGAATGTCAAGTGCTTGGTGAACCATTAACCAACACTCAACTTGTTGAAAAGGCTCTCCGTTCTCTTACTGAAAAATTCAATTTGAAGATTTGTGCTATTCAAGAAGCTCACAATCTTGCCACAATGGACCTTCATACCTTGATGAGCATTCTCAAAACTTATGAGATGAACATTGAGAATCAAAAGGAATTGTAGAAAAGCAAAAATGTGACACTTCAAGTTCAATTCTCGGAGAGTCAAACCGAAGAAGAGGATGAGAATCTTGAAGAAATTGGCGATGGTGCAAATGTTACATTACTCACTCGAAAATACAATTCAATGGTGAGAAAGTTCAACAATGAGAGAAATCAATCTAAATATAAAGAGCACCAAAACCAAGTCTTCAATCAAAAGCCCACTAGATTCCTTCCAAATGTATAAAAAGGAAATCAACTAAGAAGAACCAACTCAGATCGTACCAAATTTGATCCCAAACAACTTGAATCCGTGCAGTGTCATGCATGCTCGAGTTGGGGTCACTATGCTAATGAATGTGCAAACACTTTTAGAAAATTTGGTAAGAACTTATGAGTTTCTCTTAGTGATGATGAAGGAGAAGATTAAAGAGATCATGAAATTGAAACACAAGCAATGTTGACTACTGTTTTCAAACAGTGTCTATTGGATAATGAAGATGTTGTATACAATGTTGTCTCAGATGCCATGAAATTTGCTCCAACATCAGCAACGACATTAACATCCTCAGCGACATCCGAAAGGTATGAATTCTTTAACTATTTTGATGTTAATTGCTTTAGTGGTTCTATTTCTGTTAGTGAGGCTGATTGTATGGATCAAGTTGAATGCAAAGATGATATGATTAATGAATTACAAAGTTATTGTAAAGCTCCAATTGTCGAGAAAGAGGAGCACAGAGGGTGCCGTATCTTGAGTATCCATGCCGTTTCCTAGGATCTGTGTGAAATTGAAAGAATCAAAAGAAATTAATTTTTTCTGAGGTGTGAAAAAGCAATAGATTAAATAACAAATTCAATTAGATTAATGAACACATGTTTGTCCATGTCAAACATGACAAATGGTACGGTTACTACTTGATGTAATATGAATTCTGGAGCTATATTATGGAGATGAGCTAATGCTTGGGATGTTTGTACTGGGTGCAACTGGTGTAGTACACAGTGGTTGGAAACCTAATCTTTGAAAGGAGGACACAAGTTTCATTAATTACATTCGGACCCCTTAAATTTAGTTCTCTAATCTTTTCTTTTGATAACCGTGATATCCGGTCAGCTTGCGCGCACTCCATTAATCCCACAAAATAATTATCACCTCCCACCCATAACAGGTACTAGATTCTTCTAGACCCATTAGCTAGCTAGGGTTCTTACTTCTTATTATATATTCTGTTGGTATAACAATTTAGACTTAATTAATGAAATTATCCCTTAGCTTTCTTTAGTGTTGTTTTAGCTTAGCTTAGACGGCCAGAAGCTACAGGGCATCACTGGCAATTTCATTGATGCAGCGATTTCCAGAAGTTGAACCATTTGGAAAGAAAATACGTTCCGCTCCTGAACCGCCTATGCCAATGGTTTGTGTTCTGAAACTCTTTACTTTAAGCGGCGACACTGTTGCATACAATAAAGACAATAGGCCTGTGAAGTTGGATTTGAAGTGTGGTGCAGGTGGGATAGAGGAAAATAGAGTTGACAAGGGAGATATTGAATATAGGCATAAGTTGTTTGATGAAATGCCAAATCACGAGTTAGAACTTAGAAGGGCCTTTTGACAAATTAGCTCGCCTCTGAAAATCTTACGGGAAATTCAGAAGTACCGAGTAGACTGCACCTATGTTGCTTTTGAAGAGGTCAAGAGAAAGGTCAATGAATCATGGAAAGAAAATGTTGAAAGTAGAGAAGGAAATAACCCACTGGTTCCTCTTATTCTGCCAACATCAGTTTGAGAGGGGTGGCTAGTGGGCCGGTTCGGGATCAGTCGCGGTGTGATGTGGGAGGGTCGGGACGCGGGCTCCGGCGGAATTAATGGGCCGGAATTGGCAGGACAGGAATAGGTCCCGTCACGTCCCACATCCCGTCGGAAGGGGATGGGTTTTTGGGGTCGGGTCGGTAGAGGGATTTTTTTAAACCACTTAATTTTAAAAATATATATTTAAACACTTCAATAATTGAACAAAATAGTGTAATAAAAACATCTCAAAGCTGTTTTTGTGCCTCTTATATTACTTAATAGAAATATAATTTTTTTTGTAATACAATTTCAAAATTGCAACTTTGTTTCGTTGTTCAAAAGTTGCAAATCACATAGTAAAATTACAATTAAAAAAATTACATAGTTAACCATACTTTTTCTAATTTCTTCACAATGTTTTGAGAATCTTCGATTAGAATTGGAAGTTATTGGTCAAATTGTTCGACGTCACTTCCTGTTCCCTCGGACAAAATTTCATTGTAATTGTAGTCGTCTTCTTCGTTGATCTCTGGTTGACCGCATCTTCTACGCTCTGCTCGAATCCAATCTTTGAATAGAATTGCAATCTCTAAGGTGTCTTCCGCCAATGAGTGTCTGTGCTCTCCTATTTGAAATCTTCTAGCAGAACAATCGCTTTCAGACGCTGTTGATGACGCTTGAATGTTCAACACATCTTGGGACATCTTTGATAGTGTTGGAAATGTCTTCGCGTTCTCCCTAAGGCTGGAAATTTCACCCTGACCTGATTGATATCCGATCCACCCGACCCGATTATATAAATGAAAATTTGACAAAATACGGATTTTAATCGGGTGACGGATCGGATTCGGGTGGACATACATCCAACCCACCACCCGACCCATCCATCCACCCGTTTATAAATTAATTTTTTTTAATGTACATGTGGTCTTTTAATGGTGACTAAATGGACTCAAGTATTCATGTCCATTTCCTTTGCAATTACCAAGTTTGAGCTCATAAATATCACATTATTTATTTATCCAAATCAAAATAGAAATAGACATAACATAGCAACACATAGAGACTTTCTTCAGTTTCTTGGTTCTTCAGGTGGCTCTCGGCCAATACCTCCCTCCCTGCCACCTAAGGTAAGTTTGTCATATACTTTGTGTTGATTAAAAATAGTTAACACATATATTAAGATCATTCAACTTGAAAAATTGTTAGATTTCAAGAAATCCCTTCTAGAACACCAAAACTTCAAAAGAGGGATTTTCAAGATTCACATAATTTGAGGTAATTACAACAACTCGAACTACTAATTTATGAGTATTTGAGAAGATTTTATCATTTGTTTCCAGTTGTATTAATTGAAAGGTCGGATTATCAAACCCTAACTTATACCATGAATAGTATTTTTTTAATTGAGAAGATAATGGATAGTGACCAAGGGTATTTAGTGGTGAACTTCTATGACCCAAATGAACATAGTGATTCCATTGTTAGGATGATTTGAGGTGATTGAACATGGTATCACCTAAATTGGATAAATTTGGTAACTTTGAGAATTAGGTTTAACTGTTAGACACTTGGTTGATTAATTTAGTATCATTGTGATACTTAGTTGATGAATATGAGTTCGTTTGTGTAGATGTAAATATTTTAGCACTGCGTTTTGGATTTTATCCATTTGGTCAATTATAATTTTATAATCAGTCATAACGAAGAGGCTTTCTAATTTTTTTAATGTTAATGTATGACAACGATGGACACGAGAGATAGTAGTGTTGACTCCAAGTCTGTCTCATTCACCCCTTCTCCGTTGTCTCCTGAAATCTTAGTCCCAATGCCTTCTCGTCTAACTTCTCAACCTCAACAAGGAGAGGGAGAAGAAGAAATGGGATCGTCACCTCCATGTCAGCCCAGGAGACTTAAATCAGAAGTGTGGAATCACTTCGAGAAGACGGTAATCAATGGTGAACTTTGGCTAGATGTTTGCACTGTAAGCATTTATTTTCAGGCTATAGTAAGAATGAGACTTCTCATTAGAAAGACCATCTTGATCTCAGATGCCAACATAGTGACTGAGTTGTTCTCTGGCAGAAAATATCCCACTGCTAACTTGTTCTTTCGTCAAGTATGTGAGATTAAATTAGCTTTGCGCTTGTGAAGAAATAGTAATGAGCAGATTGTTAGGGATATGTCTCAAAAAATGGTTGAAAAGTTTGATAAGTCTTGGTCTAATATCAATGGAATATTGTCGGTTGCTGCAATTTTAGACCCTAGAAATAAGTTGGAATGTGTGGAGTTTTATTTTAATGAAATATTTGGTGATGAAGCTTATGTTGAGGTAGATAGGATAAAGAGTTTTTTGTATGATTTGTTGCACGAGTACCGTGAGAAATCCGAAAGAGTGGATGCTGTGTCTCCTACTTGTAGTCATACTGTACTTCTTGGGAAGCGACCTAGTGATTGCAATGCTTCTGATAATGGTGGTATTTAAGATAAATGGATTTTGATGAAAAAGACTAAGAAAAGAAAAGGCAATGTGCGGGGTGAGTTCGACCACTATCTTGAAGAGGATGCATTACCAGAGAGTAGTGAGTTTGATGTCCTTAATTTTTGGAAGACTGACTTGAAGTATCCAACTTTGAGAAAAAATGCTAAAGATATATTAGCAATACCTGTATCAACAGTAGCTTCTGAGAGTGCTTTTAGTACAGACGGTAGGGTGGTTAGTCCCCATCATTCGAGCCTTCATGCCGATACAGTGGAAACACTTATGTGCATGCAAAATTAGATCCTTAGTGAGTATTCAGGTAATATATATTTTTGATTTACATTCACTTTTGAACCATTTTTTTTAAATTGATATGATGATAATTTATTAGTTCTGGTGGATTTTTTTTAGAATCTTTTTTTGATAATGCACACACATGTGCAACTATTTTGGATGATGCCGATGTGGGAGGTGATGGAAGCTCTACAAGTGAAGTCATTGATGTTAACTCGGTAAACTAATCACATTTATTTCCTACGATAATGTTTGCTTTAATAATGTTTTATTTTTGATATGCTTTTATTTCATTAATGGCAGGATGGAGAGGACATGTATATATGATTTAGAAAATGAATGGATCTTAGAGGATGTGATATGAAGATGGAAGACCTGATGGATTTTAATGTTTTAGTCTATTAAGATTGTTGCTAATTATAAACTCAATTATTAGTATTATTAGAGTGGCATGTAATTTGTCCTTTAAATTTTAGTTACTTCGGATTATTATTGGCTTTTGGCTCCTTTCCGTTTTTTTGGTTGCATGTTTGAAGCATAGACACGGCTTGTAAAAACAGTATAATGATATTTATTTGATGTACTTTTTTTCCCATTTTATTTGAGGTAATTTTTTTCGTTTTACCAAGAATTTTAGGTGATTGACTGATTGTGCTATAATTTTCATCCGCAAAGCACCTGATCCACCCGATTCACCCGTGGATGATGGGTGGATCGGATGTGGATGAAGAAAAAATAGGGGTGATGGATGGATGGTTGGCGGGTGGAGGCGGATTGAGCTCCACCCGATCCACCTCCGATCCATTGTCAGCCCTAGTTCTCCCCCCAGTATCTCAGCAAGTCTTCACGTCCATCTTCATTGACAATTAATTCGTATGGTACAATACCATGCAAAACATAAACATCAAATTCGCTAACTTGTGAAGAAGTTGAACCACTAAACATTTCATTTCTAAGACCTTGAATACAGCAGCAGAAACCACATGTTTTATAAGGTTGGAACGAAGTAGAAGAAGATTGTACAAAAGTCGGTTGATTATTTACACTTTGTTGTTGGTAATACATATATATATATTTTACATTCAGTATGTATGCTAGACGTAACTTCTTTTTTAGTTGGTTATTCATTTGGACTTGGAGGTGGAAGTACTGCTATACAATCATAAATCATTTCAACAAGTGTTTTACAACCGTCTACTTTAATAGTCGGATTTAATACATCACCAATAATATAAATAGTAGAAATATGATTTTTTTTAATTTAACTACTTGATTCTCTTTGTCCCTATAAAAAAAATATCATGCATGTGATTTTAATTTTCGTTGTTTGGGGCCTCGACTCATACTAGGGGGAATATGAGTCATTCCAGTTTCAGTTTGAGACTGAGGTTGAGGTGCACTAGTGGGTGTGTCATCTACATTATCGTCAAAATTATAGTCTGGTTCAGATGCAGAATATACCTCATCATCTAATGGTTTATCATTAAAAAAACAGTTTCATCTATATGAGTGAAATCAATCAAATTATCGGGACTAGGAATAAGATTACTAGAAGAAGTACCCTTACCCTTGTTACCCCTACTAGAAGAAGCACCCTTACCCTTATCCTTAATCATACGTCCAAGACGTTCCATTATAATTATGCAAATAAATAATTAAAGTAAATAAAATTAAGTGCGATAATTAAAATTAAGTAACAATAATAATTTAAAGAAGGAACGAAGGTACCAAACGCTGACGTATAATTGAGGTTGAAAATTAAAACTTTGCTCGATGGATGATCTTCAATCTAGTTGTCAACTTCACTCCCAATTTTTGAACTTTGATATAAATTAGCAAATAAAATATAAAATATAAAATTTATTAGGCAATGTAGAGTCGTAGAGAGAGATATAGAGAGATGGTAGGAAGATTTGTGAAAAATGAAGTATTTATAGTTGAGAAATATGGTTAAAGTGTAAATATACTAACTTAGGGGTTAAAAATAAATATTAAGGGGGTATGAGCATTTTACCGGTAGTTGTGCAAAGGTTATTTTTGCAAAGAGGGGCGGGCGGGTCGGGATGGGGCGGGTTGGATCGGGATCGGGACGAGCCCTGGTCCCGTCCCGAGTTTGAACCCCGACACCATTTTTTTTAAGGGGGGATCGAGGTGAGGCGAGGCGGGTATCGAGACGGGACGGGCCGACCCGGCCCACTGACCAACCTTAGTTTGAGCATTGAATTAGCCGTCACAGCTGTATTACAAGTTGCCTTGATGGCAAGACAATGCCCAACGATGTCTTAAACTCTGCTGGGAGTCTAACGTCCAACTGTGACTGTTTTACAGAATGAGTCCAAAAATACTAGCAGCACCAGTACTTCCTATTGTGGTCACCAGCACCTCCGTGCTCTGTTTAAGAATCTGGATAGATCTAACACAAATACGATATTAAAAGTTGACTTGGTGAGCAGTGGGTTTGATGAGCTATTACTAGGAGAGGTCATGTCGGGCAATACACTTCAAATACTAGTCAGAATAAGGACTTTGGGGCTTAAACTAAGATAAGATAACATTGACAATTATTGCAAGTGCTTATTCCAGTTTAAATGCAACAGGAGGAAAGTCTAGTGATACATCACTATATATAGGATCCATGAAGCACTTCGAGTATGTATGTTGCTAAGGCTCATTCATATCACAAAGAAAAGCTGATGCACTTGGCAATGGGCTCAAGTTCAATTGGTGATTTTTCAATTGCAAATGGAAGAATGAAAAGAGTTGTCACTTTGCTCTCACTCAAATCAAGGTACAGCAACAACAAATCCAGTGAAATCTATAACGTGGGGTTTGAGGAGGGTAGAGTGTACGCAGACCTTACCTCTACCTTGGTAGGTAGAGCGGCTGATTTCGAAAGACCCTCAGCTCAAGACAAAGCATAAGCACAAGAAAAGCAAGAGAAACGGTCAGACTCAGACAAACAATTTAAAGCAGTATGAAAATGCTGGTAACAAAAGCGAATAAAACATGATAGCGCATTCCGAAAAAAGAAGCAGTAACTAACGAAGGTAAATAAGATAAACAAAGTACACTAAAGAACACATAACAGCAGAAATCAAACGATAGAGAACTATAAAGAAGTACTACGCCTACTAGTATGATAGGCTAAGTAGACCTACAATAATAACACTACAACTACCAGTTTGTAAGCATAAATAGGACTACGCTCAACTACCTACTACCCTTCTACCCTAATCCGTGTCCTCTACAACCCCCTATCTAAGGTCATGTCCTTAGTAAGTTGCACATGCACCATATCCTGTCTAATTACCTCTCCCCAATACTTTTTCGGCCTACCTCTACCCTTCCTGAACCCGTCCATAACCAACCTCTCACACCTCTGCATTGGAGAATTTGTCTCTCCTCTACACATGCCCGAACCATCTCAACCTCGCTTCACGCATCTTATCCTCCATCGAGGCCACTCCCACTCTATCTCGGATATCATAATTTCTAATTCTATCACTCCTTGCATGCCCACACATCCATCTCAAACATCCTCATCTCCGCAACTTTAATCTTTTGGATGTGCGAAGTCTTGACTGGCCAACACTCCGCCCATACAACATATTCGGTCTAACCACCACCCTATAGAACTTGCCTTTAAGTTTTGGTGGCACCTTTTTATCACACAAGACTCTAGATGCGAGCCTTTATTACTTTATTTCATCCACCCTGCCCCAATACGATGTGTGACATCGTCATCAATCTTTCCATTCCCTTGGATAATAGACCCATGGTACTTGAAGCTTCATTTATTTGGGATGACCTGAGTACCAAGCCTCACCTCCACGCCTGTTTCATGGTCACTCCCGTTACTAAATTTGCACTCCAAGTATTCTGTCTTGGTCCTACTCATCCTGAACCCTTTGGACTCCAGAGTCTGTCTCCAAACCTCCAACTTAGCGTTCACTCCGCTGCGAGTCTCATCAATCAGGACTATGTCATCTGCGAATAACATACACCATGACACCTCTCCTTGGATATATCACGTCAGTCCATCTATCACCAAGGCAAATAAGAATGGGCTAAGAGTTGATCCCTGGTGTAGCCCCATCATCACTGTAAAGTGCTTTGAATCTCCTCCTACTGTCCGTACTCTGGTCTTGGATCCATCATACATATCTTTGATCGCCCTAGTATACTCCACCAATACATCTCTAACCTCCAAACATCTCTATAGAACCTCCCTAGGGACTTTGTCATATACCTTCTCGAGGTCGATGAAAACCATATGTAAGTTTCTCTTCCTCTCTCTATACTGCTCCACCAACCTCCTAATAAGATGAATGGCTTGTGTAGTCGAACGACCCGGCATGGATCTAAAGTGGTTGTCGTAAATAGACACGCCTCTTCTCACCCTCATCTCCACGACCCCTTTTCAAACTTTCATAGTGTGACTTAGCAGCTTGATACCCCTATAGTTGTTGTAACTCTAGATGTCACCTTTGTTCTTGTACATAGGAATCACTTACTCCACCTCCATTCTTCGAGCATTATTGTTGTCTTAAAAATGATATTAAATAACTCAGTCAGCCACTCCAAACCTGCCCTAACTGGTCTCTTCCAAAATTCAACTGGGATCTCATTAGGCCCGGTCGCTCGTCCCCTGCGCATCTTGCGAACAACACCCTTAACCTCCTCAACCTCAATACTTTTACAATATCCAAAATCCTGATACCTTTCGGATTGCTCTAGGTCTCCCAACACAATGTCTTTATCTCATTCTTTGTTTAAGAGTGTATGGAAATAAGACTGCCACTTCCATTTAATAAGCGCGTCCTCCACCAGTACTTTACCGTCCTCGTCCTTGATGCACCTCACGTGATCCAAGTCACGTGACCTCCTCTCCCTTACCTTGGCTAGTCTGTATAACTTCTTATCCTTGCCTTTTCCTTCTAATTCCATATACAGACGTTCAAAAACTGCCATTTTCACCGCCGTAACCGCCAGCTTTGACTCCTTCCTTTCCATCTTATAAAATTCCCTATTCGTCCATTTTTCCACCTCATCCTTGCTTTCTACCAATTTCGCATAAGTCCCTTTATTTTCTTCCATCTTCTCTTGAACTTTACCATTTCACCACCAGTCCCCTCGATGCCCACCACGGCTACCCCGCGAGACCCCTAGCTCTTCTCTAGCTACCTCCCGAAAGCAACTAATCATTCTGTCCCACATATCGGTCGCATCCCTACTACTCTCCCAAGCCCTCTTGGCCATCAACCTCTCCCTCATCTCCATTGAACTAGCCATGGTCAAACTCCCCCATTTGATTCTTAATCTGTCATCCACAACCCTCCTCTTCTTCTCCATATTGATATCCAAATCCATTACCAAAAGCTTATGTCGGGTTGTAAGATACTCACTCGGAATAACCTTGCAGTCTTTACAAAGCCCTTTGTCAACCCTCCTAAGGAGCAAAAAGTCTATCTGTGTCTTAGCCACCGAGCTACGGAAAGTCACCAAGTGCTCATCTTTTTTCATGAAACTCGAATTGGCTATCACTTTCCTAAAATCTTTAGCGAACTCCAAGTGTGAGATGCCTCCCCCGTTACTGTCCTCGAGGCCAAAGCCTTCATACACGTCATCATAACCCCCCGGAAATGACCCGATATGTCCATTAAAATCCCCTCCTACAAATAACTTCTCAATGGGTGGTATACCTCCCACAACCTCATCCAAATCCTCCTAAAAACGCCTCTTCTCCTCCTCGTCCAAGCCCGTTTGCGGCGCGTAAGCACTAATAATGTTCATAGTGGACCCTCCAACTACCAACTTAATCGCTATCATCCTGTAATTGACCCTCCTAACCTCTACCACCTGATCCCTTATGTCACTTTCTACCAAAATGCCTACCCCATTCCTATACCTCGACCTGCCCGAGAACAATAACTTATACCCGTCCACATACTTGGCCTTAGATCCTATCCATTTGGTCTCATGGACACATGCTATATTAATCCTCATATTCTTAAGAATCTTAACTAACTTTATAAATTTCCCCGTTAAAGTCCCAATGTTCCAAGATCCTATTCTCAGCCTAGCATCTTTCTTACCCCACTTTTCCACCTAACCCTCGCCCCCGTCCCCGACCGAGAATATGATCCTAGTCTACCATCAGTCACGAAAGCTACTAAAGCAGATATAAACTAATAGGCTAATCAAACGTTTACACCTAAAATAGGAACGCCAAGAATACTATAACTAAAGGCATGAAGTGTAAATGTAAGAACGTAATATACTAAGGGCAGGAATAAATATATTACGAAACAAATTCGACAACCAAGAAAAGATAGATTAGCAACAAGAATGAAGACCAGAGAGATAGAACTCGGATGTTTGGCGGGAGACCAGAGAGATAAAGCCCAGATGCACGTCGTGACAAATCTGTTCTAGACGGTCGTGTTCCGCCAGTTGATGCTTAGGATATATATATCTGTTGGTACCTGGAAAATCAACGCAAAGGAAAACACAAAGGGAAAAAGAAAAAGATATAGGGATAACTTATTCCTTATCAGTTAAACAACAACAACAACATACCAGTGAAATCCCATAATGTGGGGTCTATGGAGGGTAGAGTGTACGCATACCTTACCTCTACCTTGGTAGGTAGAGCGAATGTTTCCGAAAGACCCCCGACTTAAGACACAACATAAATACAAGCAAAGTAAGAGAAATGGTCAAACCCGGACAAGAAATTTAAAGCAGTATGATAATGATAGTAACAAAAGCGGATAACCATGATAAATCATTCTGAAAAAAAGAAGCATTAACTAACTAAGGTAGATAAGATAAACAAAGTACACGAAAGAACACACAGCAGCAGGAATCAAATGACATGAGCCTATAAAACAATATTGCGTCTATTAGTACGATAGACTAAGTAGGTCTACAATAATACCACTACAACTACCAGTATGTAAGAATAAGTAGGACTACGCTCACCTGCCTACTACCTTTCCACCATAATACGTGTCTTCCACAATCCCCTATCTAAGGTTATGTCCTCAGTAAGTTGCACCTGCGCCATATCCCGTCTAATCACCTCTCTTTAATATTTCTTCGGCCTACCTCTACCCCTCCTAAACCCGTCCATAGCCAATCTCTCACACCTCCGCACTGGGGAATTTGTGTCTCTCCTCTGCACATGCCCAAACCATCTCAACCTTGCTTCTCACATCTTATCCTCCATCGAGTCCACTCACACTCTATCCCGGATATCATCATTTCTAATCATATCCCTCCTTGTATGCCCACACATCCATATCAACATCCTCATCTCCACAACTTTCATCTTTTGGATGTGCGAAGTGTTTACTGGCCAACACTTCATCCCATACAACATAGTCGGTCTAACCACCACCCTATAGAACTTGCCTTTAAGTTTTAGTGGCACCTTTTTATCGCACAATACTCCAAAATCAAGCCACTATTTCATCCACCTTGCACCAATACGATGTGTGACATCATTATCAATCTCTCCATTCTCTTGGATAATAGACCCTAGATACTTGAAATTTCCTTTATTTGGAATGACCTGAGTACCACGCCTCACCTCCATGCTTGTCTCAAGGTCGCTCTCATTACTGAACTTGCACTTCAAGTATTCTGTCTTGGTCCTACTCATCCTGAACCCTTTAGACTCCAGAGTCTATTCCAAACCTCCAACTTAGTGTTCACTCCACTGCGGGTTTCATCAATCAGAACTATGTCATTTGCGAATAACATACGCCATGACACCTCCCCTTCAATTTGTTGCGTTAGTCCATCTATCACCAAAGTAAAGAGAAATGGGCTTAGAGTTGATCCCTGGTGCAACCCCATCATCATTGAAAAGTGCTCCGAGTCTCCTCCTACTGTCCGTACCTTGGTCTTAGCTCCATCATACATATCCTTGATTGCCCAAGTGTACGCCACAGGTACACCTATAACATCCAAACATCTCCATAGAACCTCCTTAGGGACTTTGTCGTATGTCTTCTCGAGGTCGATGAAAACCATATGTAGATCTCTCTTCCTCTCTCTATACTGCTCCACTAACCTCCTAATAAGATGAATGACTTATGTAGTTAAACGTCCCGACATGAATCCAAACTGGTTCTCAGAAATAGACACGTGGCTTAGCAGCTTGATACCCCTATAGTTGTTGCAACTCTGGATGTCACCTTTGTTCTTGTACAAAAGAATCATCGTACTCCACCTCCATTCTTCGAGAATTTTTACTGTCCTAAAAATGACATTAAACAACTTAGTCAGCCACTCCAAACCTGCCCTGCCTGCACTCTTCCAAAATTCAACTGGATCTCATCAGGACTGGTCGCTCATCCCCTGCGCATCCTGTTAACAAAACTCTTAACCTCATCAACATTAATACTTCTACAATATCTGAAATCCCGATACCTTCCGGATTGCTCCAGGTCTCCTAGCACAATGTCTTTATCTCCTTCTTCGTTCAAGAGTTTATGGAAGAAAGACTGCCACCTCCGTCTAATAGGCGTATCCTCCACCAATAATTTTCCGTCCTCGTATTTGATGCACCTCACGTGATCCAAGTCATGGGTCCTCCTCTCCCTCGCCTTGGCTAGTCGGTACAACTTTTTATCCCCGCAATTTTCCTCTAATTCCACATACAGGAGTTCAAAAGCCACCATCTTCGCCACCGTAACCGCTAGCTTTGCATCCTTCCTCGCCATCTTATATAATTCCCTATTCGTCCATTTCTCCACCTCATTCTTGCTTTCTACCAATTTCGCATACGCCACTTTATTTGTTTCCACCTTCTCTTGAACTTTACCATTCCACCACCAGTCCCATCGATGCCCACCATGGCTACCTCGCGAGACCTCTAGAACTTCTCTAGCTACCTACCAAATGCAACTGGCCATCCTGTCCCACATATCGATCGCATCCCTACTACTCCCCCAAGACCTTTTGGCCATTAACCTCTCCCCTATCTCAATTGAACTAGACATGGTCAAACTCCCCATTTAATTCTTAACCTGTCATCCACAACCCTCCTCTTCTACTCCATCTTGATACCTAAATCCATCACCAAAAGCTTATGTCGGGTTGTAAGATACTCACTCGAAATAACCTTGCAGTATTTACAAAGACCTTTGTCAACCTTCCTAAGGAGTCTAAGTCTTAGCCACCGAGATACGGAAAGTCACCAAGTGCTCCTCATTCTTCATGAACCTCGAATTGGCTATCACCATCCCAAAATCTTTAGCGAACTCTAAGAGTGAGACACCTTCTCCATTCCTGGCTCCGGGGCCAAAGCCTCCATACACGTCATCATAGCCCCCGGAAGTGACCCGATATGTCCATTAAAATCCCTTCCTACAAATAACTTCTCAGTGGGTGGTATACCTCTCACCACCTAGTCCAAATCCTCTCAAAAGCGCCTCTTCTCCTCCTCCATGTCCAAGCCCGTCTGCGGCGTGTAAACACTACTAATGTTTATAGTGGACCCTCCAACTACCAACTTAATCGCCATCATCCTGTCATTGACCCTCCTAACATCTACCACCTGATACCTTAACTCGTTGTCTACCAAAATACCTGTCCTATTCCTATACCTCGACCTGCCCGAGAACTATAACTTATACCCGTCCACATCCTTAGCCTTAGGTCCCACCCATTTGGTCTCCTGGATACAAGCTATATTAATCTTCCTCTTTTTAAGAATCTTAACTAGCTCTATGGACTTCCCCGTTAAAGTTCCAATGTTTCAAGACCTTATTCTCAGGCTAGCATCTTCCTTACCCCACCTACCCCCTAAAATTCACCCCGTCCCCGATCGAGAACATGACCCTAGTATACCATCATTCACCAAAGCTGCTAGAGTAAACTAATAAAAGGTTAACACTAACACACACGAGAACCAATACTAACACACAAGTTAGCATGAATCTAGTGGTAAATCAGGATACTTCAGACCGGATAGATAAAACAAAGGACAAGAATATAATGTCAAGATTTAATACAGAGAAGCAAGTAGAATTTAACTCTAAGGACAAGGACAAAGAATGAATATGGGCACCTGGAGGTACCAATTCCAGGTGAATCGGACTTGTTCACCATCGAAATCCACTGAAATCCATTGTTCAACAGCGGAAGAAATATTCCCTGCTGAAAATATTGTTTATTGCCGGAAATCTTGTTCACCACTTGAGTTATTGTTCACCGCCTGATCTTGCCGAAAAACTTTAGTCTTGTACAGACACGATCGGAAACTACTCTAGGTGGTTGTAACCTGATTGGTTGCCAGGAAAATCACCGGAGCTATGAAGCTGTGGCTGTAGGTGCAAAAATCACGGGTAGGGTCGGAATGGCCTAGCAATACCCGAGAAAGAACATATTTGGAAAAATACCGCCGAAAACTCACTGGAAAAGATCTGTTACGCCAGAAAAATCACTTTCATGTGCTCAAATAGTTACAAAAACGTTGGGGTAGCCTCGGAAAAGGCCTGCGACTCCCGCAGAAAAAATTATTCCTTATCAGTTAAATAAAATAAAAATAAGCAAAAATAGTAGCAAGATGATAACAATAGTGATAGGGCAGTGAGCAAGACCGAGTTTACCGCCAAAATGAATTTAAAAATATGATAAAAATATGAAAAGTAGTGTTGACCGCCAAAAATATTTTCCAAGCACAAAACCAACATTTATTGTAAGTAAAAAAAATAGTTCAAAACTGTAAGAATGAATTAACAGCAGTGGTAGTCCAAGACAAAAAGCAAAATATCCGAAACAAAGCAGAATCAGTCCAAACAAGATCAATGTCGCAGTTGATCAATAGAACCAATAGAAAAACAATAACTACCACATGAAAAATAATAAACCAAGCAGTCCTCCATTGGCGTTAATGGATCCGACGAGATGTGAAAAATAGCAAAAACATTAATAGAACATAAACATACACACATACATACGTAAAGAATACAGAGGTGTTCGATGGCGAGGTCACGTTTCTGGCCAGATCTGGCAGTGGCGAACAAGAAAAACATAGAGGAGCAATGCCGGAGTTACGATGGGGAAGCGAACGGAGAGGGGATCGCCGGCTGTACAGTAAGGGAGATGAAATGAGAGAAAAGAGGGGCGTTGTGGGCATTATGGGTGTTATTGTGGAGATGGAACAGATATGGGTGATGGTTTTAGTAGTTGGACGGAGCGAGAAAAATCAAATCTTCAGTAATAGAAAAGTTACTCAACTAATAATATGTAATTCCACTCAAATCAAAGGTATACATTAGTTTTTCAACAAGATCTTATGGGGCTTCCCTTGCCATATATTTTTCATGGAAATTTTCCTCTGTTAAGCGGCAACTTGCCTGCAAGTTGGTGTATGAGTTGTTTACTGATATGCTGACTATTCAAGAAGCACTTGAGCAACTAGATGAATTTTATATGGAATGCTAAAAAATTAAAGATGGGCATGCGAAAAGGATCTCCGAAGACCATCAAAGAAGAGTAAATCTTCGAGGCGAACAAGTAGAGAACTACTATGACACGGAATTATCTATTTATGTTGTTCTATGGAATGATGGAAAATAGTGGAGATCTGGTTTGGACATTCAGTGTGTTACCGACATTGTTGGTGTCGATATTGTGAAGAACCTTACTTTCGTAGGATCTGATATATATCAAAAAATGTGGGCAAAGACTCTTGCTCATTATTTTGAAGCTTTGCTTCGTCTTATTATTCTATTAAAAAGCCACATGGATGCTAAAAATTCTCATGTAGTTAGTGGCATGGTCCGCAGAGCAGTTGGAGAAATCAACCAGTTTGGTGAGATAACAGTATTAGCAGCATCTACTTATGCACATGGAAAGGGAAAGTAAGATGTTCACTTCTTTGAGATAATGCAAGATTCTTATGGCTTTCTAGATAGGGCCACTTTCAATGTAGTTCTTTTAGCTTCAATGATTCGAGTGCAGTTGGTCTGTTTGGCTATTCTGACGTGACAGAGGAACTGGTAAAGTATAAGCGGGTGGACATTGTTTAATTCATATGTTATTTATGGCCATGTGAGACAAGGAAAAGAAACTGCATACAGATGAGGTGGATCATTAGGTGTTACATTATTTACCATTGAAAGTAAAATGTGTCACACCTAATGATCCAGCTCATCTGTAAGTAGTTTTTTTTCCTTATCAAAAAAACCATTGAAGGAAATCCAGGAGAGTTGTTGTTGTGGTCCCATCACCATGGTTCCACAGGGACTACCATCGCTTTGTGCAAAACACTTGAGGTATGTTTGTTAATGCTTAAAATTGGTGGACTAAGTGGTTAGTTGTTAGTGACTTAGTGACAGATTAATCTCCTAAATTAAAGTAGCATCTTAGGACTACTTAGAAGTTAGAAGTCAGAAGTAGTTGTTAATATTTGGTGGAGTAGATAGTGGACCATGATTATCCAGTAAGTACTAGCATTTCCTATTTTTCAGTTTAAGTTTGTTATTGTAAAGCCTATTTAATGGCCATTTATTGTTGAGTTCAATATATCAAAAAACATTCTGTGTAAATATTTGTGTCAAGTTGCTTAACTTTACAACAAGGTATCACCTAATAGCCTGATATGGTCTATATTCTGTGTGCATCCATCTGTTCAGGAAACACTAAAGGTTATGAAACTTTGGGGAATATATGTTGTAATAGCTATTGTAAAAGGATCTACTAAAGGATACGCTACTTGAAGGCGGAAAAGAGCAAATGGTAGTTATGCTCATCAAGGGCATTCAGACATGGAGTTACACATCTATTTAAGGAGATCACAAGTGTGATGATTATCAAACGTAATTACACAGTAAAGGAAGTCATAGAAGGTAATGGCGGAGATTATCTGGATCAATTGCTAAAGTTATTTTCATTACTTCGGGCAACTGCCAAATATTCATTTTCTTTACCAAACTGGAGGCAACTAAAGCTTGTTATGGAATTTTAATGGGCTTCTAAGCAAGATGGCAAGAACCTTGCTAAAAATAAGCTCAACCTTTTATTAGAGTTTCTTAAGAATTTTCAGAATTTATACTCTCCATTATGAGATGCATCAGAACTTATGCTCCAACACTTTAGAAGCATTGAGGGAATACATCGTGAAAATGCTATAATCAATATTGGTGTTGAAAAATTTCTTGCTGTTGGAATGGTAGCTCCTAAAGAATACCTGAATTCTAGAACTCTTATGTCTGGTGATAGCTCACAATTTCCATTTGATCCTGGTGGCATTATTACCCTTAAGGACGAGTAATGTTGCAGTCTGAGTTTGGGAACTATGTCATAGGAAATGAACTAATGCTTAGGGTGGTTGTACCAGTTGCAACTGGTGCAGTACACAGCAGTTGGAAACCTGATCTTCGGAAGGAGGAAGACATGAGTTTCATTACTTACATTCAGACCTCTTAAGTTTAGTTCTTTAATTATGCATTTTACCCCAATTTCTTATTGTAATAGTTTCTTCTAGACTCATTAGCTAGTTAGGGTTCTTAGTATATAATCTGTTGGTGTAACCATTTTAGAGTTGATGATCAATAAAATTATCCCATAGCTTTCTTTAGTGTAGTTTTAGCTTAGCTTAGTCCTAGGCTAGATTTGTATCCAACTTCATTCTTACATCAATACTCTTGTGAATCCGTGAATATCCTGACAGATTCAGTGACTACAAGAAATATTCAAAACGTTAATATGCAAAACTAATAGAAAGGAGAAAACTTAATTCTATTATTTTCTCGGGGGATAAAAATAGTTGCCAAAATACCATTGCTACTTACTACATTCTGATTACCAAGGTTTACCACTTATAAAACACATATAGTGTATAGAAACCAGGAAACTAACAGAAAGCATGAAACTTTTCCGTTGTTATAATATGTTGCTTCATCTATTTTGTATCTTGATATTTTGCTGTCTTATTTTCCTTGCAATCCTGCATCCATTACGTTTCTTTTGAGCTGAGGTCTATCGGAAACAACCTCTCTACCCCACACAGGTAGGGGTACCTAGTATGTTGTTGCATTTTCTCAGGGTATAGAAAAAGATCTCAAAAATCACATGCCATTACACATTGTTATTCTATATTGAGTAAAATTATACTTAGTAGGCTTTTGGCCATTAAAATAAAATATTTTTCACTTTATTTGAAATTTTGAAGTCGGAGTCGTGTTTGGTTATAGTTTTTGCAAAAAATATTTGGTTGTTTGAACGTACTGAAAGTGAAAAAAGTGAAAACAACGTTTTAGATACTTACCATTTTCCAAATTTCAAATAGAAATTTTCATGATCAAACACTTATTTACAAATAAAGTGAAAAGAAATTCCTGAAAAAAGTGCAAAATTCTAATGGCCAAACAGGTCACAAAAAAATAGGCTTTGACAGGATACTGATTCATCTAATTACAAAATCATGTTTAGATTTGAGCACCATATTGTGAACATGCCTGTATATATGACTTATTGTTACTAGTGTTGGACTTGTGTTCTTTGAGTCGAGGGTTCTTTTTTTCCGGCTTATCATTATTGTCGTTACCATCGGCCCTTCTTTTGTTGAAATTAGAAGATTGAGAATTCCTCTTCTTCCCCATTGGACTTAGTTTCGTGAAAAATTATGCACACCTCTTCTTCGGCGGCCTTTCACGCCGTCTTGTGTTTTTTAGCCCCAAGTTAATACAGTGTTTGAATTTAGGGATTATGTTACCTAAAGTTTTTACAGTTTAGGATTAGTTTGTTGGTGTATTTGTGTAATTTAGGGTTAAATTTCAAGGATTTCCATTTTACTGTTACTTTTAGAGCCTGTTTGGAAAGGCACCTGAGAATTGGATTTGTGTGTAATTGAGTATAATTATAAAGTTTGGCACGTTTTTCTGGCCAATTAATTACTTGGTCAGTATGAAATTGAGTGTAATTGAAATGATGCAATTACACTCTTCAATTCTCAAGGGTGTAAGAATTGGTGGTAATTACAAGATTGCTTTTTAATTTCTTTTTTTTTTGTTTTATTTTAATTTATTATTTTCTTTATAATTTTTGTATTTCTATTATTTTTTATATACAGAGTTGCAACAACTATAGGGGTATCAAGCTTAAGTGCCATCACCCCAGCCTCCCTATTACAATTTTTTTAATATAATTTTTGTTTTATTTTAATTTATTATTTTCTTTATAATTTTTGTATTTCTATTATTTTTTATATACAGAGTTGCAACAACTATAGGGGTATCAAGCTTAAATCCCTCAATTCTTTATAATTCAGTCGGACTCATTTGAGGGAGCAGTAAAGAGGAAGAGAGACGGAGTGTCCCCTATCATGACGGTTCGGAAATATAGGCCAAATCAAATGTCAACCTACCAAATGCCATCACCCCATCCTCCCTACTACAATCAAAACAACCAAAGTTCTCAGCTTTCCTATTATAGCCCATACGCCCAAAACCCTCAACCTTATTATCAACACCCACCTGCTCCCTACCCTGCTTACCATATCCAACCAATATATAGCCTCCCTCGAGTACCTGCTTATCCAAATCCCCCACAATACCAGCCTGCATACTTACCTCAGCCACGAGTCCATCTACCAAACACACCCAGACCCCGTGCAAAGCACGAAAGAAAGCCAGTAAAAACCTATACACATTTAGACGAACCTCGAGCCTAGTTGTATGAACGACTGAGAACCGCAGGAATACTCCAGCCCATCCAAGGAAATGTCCCCAATCCTGTTCCCAAATGGCATGATGAGACTAAGCATTGCGCATACCACTCGGGAATCCCTGGACACGACACTGAAAATTGCTATGCCCTCAGAGACAAAATTGAAGCATTAATCAAAGAAAGAGTTATCCAACTGAAGGGACCTTCCCCCAATGTAAACAATAACCGCTTGCCAAATCATGACAATGCCAATGTGAACATGATTACGGTTGATGAAGAGCACAATTTGGAAGGGACTATTGTGCCAGTCCAGAGAAAGGAAAAGGTTGAATCATCGACCTTTATTACCCCTATGATTACAGTCCAAGTGAAGGCACCGTTTGGAGTAGAAGTACTTCCTCCAACCATGGCACCATTTGTTCTTGGAAAAGTCTTGTCAACCCATTTCCAAAAGACGAGAGATAATCATTTACCAAAGCCTGTTCCGCCTCTAGGTTAGTCATTTGTCCAAGCATGCGCCAATCAGGAATCAAAGGAGGACAATGCAACCAACCTCGTGAAGGGATTCAAAAGATTTTTCATTGCCAAAGAAGAATCAAAATGCAATGTGATTCTCGATGATTACGCTAGAGACTCAACCATTTGGGATGCAGAGCGAGAAGATGTTTTGGGAAAACTGGACCTGTGCCCCGGCCTTGTTTCTCCCGGAAACTAGTTAACTGCATTAATATTTAATGAAACAATGAGATTCAGATTGAGGCCTGAATCACATCTACGCATTTAATGTGTTTTGCCTCCACCTTTTGAAAGCTCAAAAATGACAAACCCGCATTGCTTTTGATATTTTAAAATTTGTTTTGTTTAAATAAATTTCTTTTCTCTTTCATCATGAAAACTAATTTGTCGGTAATATGTGACATATAATGAAACAAGCAAACAAGGTCCCAAACAACAAGCAAGGCTTCGAAGAAAATGAGGAAGATTCACATCTAGAAGAATTGACAGAAAATTGGAGCATGTTTAGAACAAGCCAAAGTCGGATTTGGATGAAACATCGCGATGGTTGATAATTACAAGCATTGGCACAACGTTTGCCCTTCTCTTGGGCTACCGCATCACAATCCGAATTTCTACTGGGGCAATGATATATCTTTCGCAGCCAAGTGGATAACAGAATCATGTACAAGGAGGTTGATTGATGAAAAGCAGATTAACACAGTTTGTCCGGGGCAACTTTATCAGAATGGAATACACATCATGAACTACGTTATGAACTGATTCCCTCGGCGGGATACGTAGGCGGCCACATCGGCTTCGGTCCCATTTTCTGAAAACCCTTACAATCCCCTTTTGCTTGTAATGAACTACGTTATGACCTGATTCCCTCATGGGGATACGTAGGCGGCCTAAATCAGCTTTGGTCCCACCATTAGGAAATCTTTTCTCATCTATCTCACATATGAGAAAATGCACCCATCTGATCACCCTGATAGGACAGGCAAGCAACCCACAAAACTCGACTTGGTCCAGTTGAAAGTTCAGCATCCTCACATATCGAAAACTGGGCCAAATTTTAAGGGATCACTGTAAGAAGACGCCGATAAACATGAAAAAGCATCGGCAAACTAAGTCTTCAGCCAGAAGAATTTTGGATAAGACATTTGCTTTGTCTCACCGCATGTCACTGCTCGACAGACATTTATATATATGCATACTTTCTTATGAGCAAATTATTTTCAACAAATATTTTTCATTGGAGATCGACAAGAATTTTTACTAATATACATACTTTCTTATAAATAAATTGTTTTCATTAACGGTTAGCCAAGACTGGGAACCAGACAGGGGCTACATGTCCGAATCAGCAGGACATGCAATTATCAAGAGCCGAAGCTACAAAGTCAACGCGAATCAACCGCCCCTCCCCCGAACTCACAAATTTTCTTTGAGTACAGGTTCTTCAGGTTGAAAGAAACAGGGAAGCCACATCACTTATGATCAACTTCACAAAGAATTTCTGCATCACGGCTCACCGCAAGGATCACGCTCCTAGTTTGCATCTATACAAAGACATCGTCTTGACCTACAGGGCCCCAACCATTATGGCTGCACAATGATTTTATTTCGAATCACAGGGAGCTAAAAAACATCAAACCGACGTGAAACCATCTATTACAGCAAACTGACGGCAAGAACGTCATTTACATCAAGCGACGACAAGGACGTCGCATCACATTTTCGTCTGTGCAAGGGCGACATTTCAATTCACAGTCCGCAGGAGTTCGAATCGGCAGAAGATTCAACACGACGTGGAGCTATCTTTTACAGCATTACAACGACGTCAACAACAACGACGTCTTCAGCACAACAACTATCTTTTACAGTAAAGCAGCATCTCAACGACGTCAACATCAATGACGTCTTCAGCTCAACAACTATCTTTTACAGCAAACAACACTACAATGACGTCAACATCAACTATCTTTTACAGCAAAGCAGTATCTCAACGACGTCAATAGCATTACAACGACGTCTTCAGCGCAATAGCTATCTTTTACAGCATCTCAACGACGTCAACAGAATTACAACGACATCTTCAGTGCAACAACTATCTCTTACAGCAAAATAGCATTACAACGACGTCAACAACGACGTCTTCAGCACAACAACTATCTCTTACAGCAAAACAACATTACAACAACGTCAACAACAACGACGTCTTCAGCACATCAACTATCTTTTACAGCAAAACAACATCTCAACGACGTCAATAGCATTACAACGACGTCTTCAACGTAACAACTATCTTTTACAGCATCTCAATGACGTCAACAACATCACAACGACGTCTTCAGCACAACAACTATCTCTTACAGCAAATCAGCATCTCAACGACGTTTTCAGCGCAACAACTATCTCTTACAGCAAACAGCATTACAACAACATTCATACAACGACGATATCAGCAACGTCCATACAACGACGACATCAGCAATGTCCATACAATGACGGCATCAACACGCCCATACAACGATGTCATCAGCAACATCCATAAAACGACGACATCAGCAATACACCCATACAACGGCGTCATAAACAACGTTACAACGATGTCATCAACATTACGTCCTTACAACAAACGTCATCGCACTACGTTTGTTCAAGGGCATCATTTCGACTCACAGGTTTGCAGGAGCCTTAATTTGCAGGAGCCTTAATTTGCAGGAGCCTTAATTTGCAGGAGCCTTAATTTGCAGGAGCTTCAGCACAACGTGGAACTATCTCTTACGGTGAACCGAGGAACTTCAGCACAACGTGGAACTTCTTACGACGAACCGATGTAATTTTTCCCGATGATCAAGACAAAATTGGCTACTCAGTCAACTTCTTTGGCCGAAAACTCTTTCATCGTCTCCGGCCAAAGAGGGGCATCTGTTGACACCCAATTTTGTCCCGTCTTTTCCAATTTATTTGCAATTTTAAATATTTTTAACACCTCAAAATAATTTTTATCTATATACATACATGCGTATATATATATATATATATATTATTATTATTATTATTATTCGTATTTTTTACTGTCATTTGCATTTTTATCATAATCATAAGTTTTATCCGAAATTCTATGTTATTCTATTTTTCACAAAGATGGCATCGCATTTCTATTTTTTATCAAGCATTAAGCATATCGCAAATATTATATTATTATCACATCGTTATATTTTTTATTAAAATAATTTACATTTTTTTTCTTCAAAGCATTTTTTAATATTAAACCCCTTTTTATATTTTTAAACCCATAACACACTCATTTCCCAACCCAAAACAATTTCTACCCAAACTAATTTCAACCAAAGCCCAATTTCCCCAAGCCCACTCGACCAAACACCCATTTCCCCCTTTTATTTTTCGGCCCAATTCCCAAACCCATCCTTTATTTTCCCCCTAACCTAACGCAAAACCCAAAAGAAACTCTACTAACCCAAATCATCCAACCGAAGCCCATACCCATTCGGCCCAACTCCCAAAACCCTTTCTCTCATTTCGACCGACCCGAACCGGCCCCATACCCGAAGCCCAACAACTATTCCCTTTTATTCCCCTAACCCCTAAACCTAACAAAACCCAAAAGAAAACAAAAAACCCTTTCTCTTACCCCAAACCGGCGTCGCACCTCACCCATGCCCCCCTTTTTGTTCTTCGAAAAAGGGGGAGGAAAAAAAGAGGACCGGGACTGAAAAGGACCAGGAACCGAGACAAAAAGAAAGAAAAATACTTGTGTTCTTGAATTTTTTTTAGCATTCACCCTCGTTGTTATTCGAGAAATAAGCTCGAAAACGAGTCCAAAATCAAAAGGAAAAGGGGTGAGTTTCATTCTTGAACCTTGGTTATAAATACTTCTATTTGGCCTCGTAAGCCGAATCCGAAAATCTGCTTGTTTTGTTGTTGTTCTTCGCTGTTTTCGGGTTTTCCGATTCAGGTTACTGTTCTGACGAATAAATTTTGTGTTTATGTTCTGTTGTTGGTTATCTGAAAAGCTTGAGAAATTTGATTCGGGTCGGGTCGACCCGGTTTGAACATATTTTCAGATTTTTGCATTTTTACATCTTGTCTGTTGGTTATCTGAAATTGGTGAAAATATTTGATTCGGGTTTGAACCTCTGATTCGGGTCGGGTCATTGACCCGGGTTGGGGTCGACCTGATTTGGGTATATTTCCGGATTTTGCATTTTACATCTTGTTTGTTGGTTATCTGAAATTGGTGAAAATATTTGATTCAGGATCGAGACCTCTGATTCGGGTCGGGTCCGGTTTGGATACATTTCCAGATTTGTTTTTGCATTTTTACATCTTGTTTGTTGGTTATTTGAAATTGGTGAAAATATTTGATTCGGGTTGACACCTGATTCGGGTCGGGTCGACCCAATTTGGGTATATTTTTGGATTTTGCATTTTTACATCTCTTGTTTGTTATTTGAAATTGCTGAGAAGAAATCTGATTCGGGTTTGGCACCTGATTCAGGTCGGGTCACTGACCCGGGTCGGGTCGACCCGATTTTGGTATATTTCCGGATTTTGCATTTTTACATCTTATATGTTGGTTATCTGAAAAATCTGAGAAGAATTTGATTCAGGTTTGAACCTCTAATTTCGGTCGGGTCACCGACCCGGTTTGGATATTTTTCCAGATTCTTGCATTTTATATCTCATTTGTTGGTTATCTGAAAAATCTAAAAAATTGATTCCGATTCCGGTCACTGCTTCGGGTTGCATTTCTAGGTTCGGGACGCCCATTCGGGTCACTGTCCAGAACATGTTCTGTCTTTCATAAACATATCCTAATCCTGTTTCGGTTTCGAAATTTTAGAATTCGGGTCGGATATTTTAATTGCTTATTGTTCGTTACTTTGGCACTGTTGTTATTTTGTTGGATTGAACTAACACTGCACTCTCTTCGTTATTTTATTGATTTGAACTAACACTGCATTCTCTTCGGAAATCATTTTCTCGGTTTCAGTTTACTATTTTTGGTTTATTTTACTGATTTAAATATCGCATTTAGGCCAATGAAATTGAATTCGAGGCCACGTCTCTCCGGGAATTACTTCTCAGTTTCAATTTGCTGTTTTGGTTTATTTTACTGTTTTGAACAAATATTGCATTTAGGCCAAATATTGCGTTTGAAAATCTTTTCTGTTTCAGTTTATTTCTATGTATTTAATTTCATTGTTTTAACTAATACTGCATTTAGGCCGATGAAATTTAATTCGAGGCCGCGTCCCTGTGAAAACCGTTTCTCTGTTTCAGTTTACTGTTTTTGGCATTTAAACATCCGTGCAACGGATATCTTACTATTTTACTGATTTTAACTAATACTGCTTAGGCCAATGAAATTGAATTCGAGGCATCGTCTTTTCGGAAAATGCTTCTCGGTTTCTGTTTTGCTATTTTTGTTTGTTTTACTGATTTGAACAAATACTACACTTAGGCCAATGAAATTGAATTTGAGGCCGTGCCCCTTCGAAAATTGCCTCTCGATTTCGGCTGTGCTGCTTTGTTATAATTTACTGATTTGAACAATACTACACTTAGGCCAATGAAATTGAATTCGAGGCCGCGCCCCTTCGGAAATTGCCTCTCTGTTTCAGTTTGTTGTTGTGGTATATTTTGCTGATTTGAACACGATACTACACTGGCCGATGAAAAATATCCGTCGATTTTGAGGCCTCCACAGTTGTAAAGATGGAATATAACTTCTGGGCAAGGATGAGACTTAAATCTTTTATTTCACCCGAGAGATCAACGTGTTTAGTAGGCGAGGCAATTAAAATGACCGATGAGTTATATCTTTGCAGCCACGACGTGATTGGAATAGTCTTTTTTCAAAATTTAAGTATGAGCCCTCCGTGATCAAAACATTCACTGTTTTGGATACAGATCCAAAGTTATTTATATTTAATTGTTTCTAACCGTTTGTTCTTGACAGCTTGCAAGGAACAAAGCCAAAGAAGGGCAGATACTCCTCGGAGTTTATTTATTTTGTTGTTTTACTTTCTTTAATTCAACTTTATCTCACGCAGTATTGTAATATTATTTATTGCACTTATGTAATTATTGAAATGCTTAGAATATGTATACTTAGAATTAATTAATAGGGTAGTCTAAAACTGGAAAACCGCCGCTAGCTTATTTATTTTTAGGCTTGGTTAGTTCAAACTTAGATATCCTCCGCTAGTTTATTTATTTTTAGGCTCGTCATGCATATTCAAAATTTTCAAAAACAACTTTGATCATCTTCTATTTATTTTTTCATATAAATAGGTTTATCTTTTATTTTAATTTGCAACTCAATGATTTCCAATTTTTTTTTTTTACTTCTTTGGCATTATAAATAATTCATTTTTCTCCTTGCTATTAATTGTTACAAATGCATATTTTTTCAACTTTACATGTATTTTTCTTTAATATCATACAAATGCATACTTGTACAAAATGCATTCTTTACGCAATATTTGCAAACATCTTTTCAACTTTATATACTTTTAAACCTGCATTTTCTTAGCAATAATTAACCTGAGTTTGACCGGATAACCGCAAGTTAGCGGATCTTAAAGGATGCCTAACCCTTTCCCTTTAGGATAATAAAAAACCCTTACCTAGAACCTCATTAGTTTCGCAGACCTTAAAATTGAAGTTATTTTGCAGCATTTAGTTAACATTCAGGTGCCCTAATTCACCTTAGAATAATTTGGTGGCGACTCTTCAAAGCAAGCATTTTTAACCGATCCAGAGGGAATCGATACCATCGCGTCGCGAAGCTCGGGAGAAAAACAGGCGCGACATTAATTTCTTTCTTTTTTTGTTTTATTTTAATTTATTATTTTCTTTATAATTTTTGTATTTCTATTATTTTTTTATAAACAGAGTTGCAACAATTATAGGGGTATCAAGCTGCTAAGCCACACTATGAAAGTTTGAGAAAGAGTCGTGGAGATGAGGGTGAGAAGAGGTGTGTCTATCTCCTAGAACCAGTTTGGATTCATGCCGGGGCATTCCACTACATAATCGATTCATCTTATTAGGAGGTTGGTAGAGCAATATAGGGAGAGGAAGAGAGACTTGCATATGGTTTTCATCGACATCGAGAAGGCATACGACAAAGTCTCTAGGGAGGTTCTATCGAGATGTTTCGAGGTTAGAGGTGCACATGTGGCGTACATTAGGGCAATCAAGGATATGTATGATGGAGCCAAGACCAAGGTATGAACAGTAGGAGGAGACTTGGAGCACTTTCTAGTGATGATGGGGTTGCACCAGGGATCAACTCTTAGCCCATTCCTATTTCCTTGGTGATGGATGGACTGACACGACAAATCCAATGGGAGGTGCCATGATGTATGTTATTCGCAGACGACATAGTCCTGATTGATGAGACTCATAGCGGAGTGAATGCTAAGCTGGAGGTTTGGAGACAGACTCTGGAGTCTAAAGGGTTCAGGCTGAGTAGGACCAAGACATAATACTTGTAGTGCAAGTTCAGGAACGGGAGCGACCTTGAGACAGGCGTGGATGTGAGGCTTGGTACTCAGGTCATTCCAAAGAAAGGAATCTTCAAGTACCACATGTCTATTAACCAAGGGAATGAAGAGATTGATGACGATGTCACACGTCGTATTGGGGCAGGGTAGATGAAATAGAGGCTCGCATCTGGAGTTTTATGCGATAAAAAGGTTCCACCAAAACTAAAAGGCAAGTTCTATAGGGTGGTGGTTAGACCGACTATGTTGTATGAGACGGAGTGTTGGTCGGTCAAGACTTTGCACACCCAAAAGATGAAAGTTTCGGAGATGAGGATGCTAAGATGGATGTGTGGGCATACAAGGAGGGATAGAATTAGAAATGATGATATCCGGGACATAGTGGGAGTGGCCTCGTGGAGGATAAGATGCGGGAAATGAGGTTGAGATAGTTCGGGCACGTGCAGAGGAGAGACACAAATGCCCCAGTGCGGAGGTGTGAGATGTTGGTTATGGATGGGTATATGAGGGATAGAGGTAGGTCGAAGAAGTATTGGAGAGAGGTGATTAGACGGGATATGGCGTAGGTGCAACTCACTGAGGACATGACCTTAGATAGGGGGTTATGGAGGACAAGGATTATGGTAGAAGGGTAGTAGGTAGTCCAATCCTACCTACGCTTACAAACTGGTAGTTGTAGTGTTATTATTGTAGGCCCGCTTAGCCTTTCATACTAGTAGACACATTATTATTTTATAGTCCCCTGTCGTTTGATTTATGCTGCTATGCGTATTTTGTTTATCTTATTTACCTGCATTAGTTTTTTATTCTTTTTCAGAATTTGCTAACATGACTTAGTCGCTTTGTTTGTCTTACATTGCTTGTGCTTGTGCTTTGTCTTGAGCCGAGGATCTCTCGAAAACAGGCGCTCTACCTACGTTGTAGGATTTCACTGAGTATGTTGTTGTTGCTATTTTAATTTATTTTAAATTTAAATATATATATTTTTTATATTATTTATCTTTCATTTCTTTTCTTCTCATTTCTCAACCTTTACTTCTTGTTCCATGCAATTGCTCATACTTTTTTTATTTCTTATTATTTTATTTTCTCCATTTAGCGTAACTGCATTATTATTGTAGTTTTTGAAACTACACCTCTTAATATTAGAAGTAATGAGTCATTAACAAGCTTGACATCTAAAATCTGATACTTTTAAAGTAGAATTTCGTTATTGAATGAGGTTATGAACTTATTACATTTTTCTTTTCTTTTGAATTATCTTTACTTAAGTTATATTGGAACTTATTTTTATTATGTTGGAATTTGACATAAGAGTATTATGTTAACTCTTTTTGTTTTGGATTTTGAAGTAATGTTATATTCACAGTTTCAATTTATTTGCTTTAGTAGTATCGACTTGTTATTCACATTGCATGATGTTCATTTTTCAGTTAGAATTGATAAATTATTTTATGTCAAACATTTGAAAACGTGTGTCTTTGTTTTAATAATTAATTAAACTAGATTTATTAATTTGTAAAATATATATTAATTACTTTTACAATATTAGTTATAAATATATAATTATTAATTAATATATTTTCAAGAAAAAAATATGTATCTTAAATACAAATTTAATATCAATTGTAAAGGCACATTTTGTCAAATATTAACTTTTAAGTTTTGATAATAAACTTTATTTAAAATTGGATAAAGATGCAAATATACCCCTCAACTTTGCGATTTAGAGTAGATATATCCCCCATTAAAAAAATGATGGATATATAATCCTTTACCGTTACAAAATTGTGAATATATACCCCTGTCGTTACACAAATGGTGCAAATATACCTTTATCGCTGACGGAGATTTTCTAAAAATCACTTAGCTTATTTTTAATTAAAAAAATTATATCATCTCTTTTAAAAAAAAGTTTACTCATTTTTTAGTAGACATATGTTAATAAAGCTACATGATAATTTTTTTGGGTGGATCGGGTCTGATTTGCTCACAAAAATATCTCTATGACTTTTAAAAAATAAGTCTACCCATTTTTTTAAATGAACCAGACCCGATCCACCAACAAAAAAATTACCACGTGGCTTTAGAAAAAATATGTCTACTAAAAAAATGGGTAGACTTTTGTTTAAAGTCCCGTGGCATTTTTTTTATTTAAAAATAAGATAAATGATTTTTAAAAAATCCGTCAGCAAAAAGGGTATATTTGCACTATTATGTAACGGCAGGGGTATATATCCATCAGTTTTTTAACGGGGGATATATCTGTTCTAAATCACAAAGTTGAGGGGTATATTTACACCTTTCCCTTTTAAATTTAATCTAATTATGTAATTACACTTGTTCAACCAAACAACATGCTTGTAATTACAAGTGTAATTACATTATGGCAAACAAACATGTCGTCGTAGTTACTATACTGCATAATTACTAGACTGTGTAATTACTACCCTAGTAATTACACCAATTCCAATTTAAAAAAATTGTATTTCACTATTAAGTCGTAAAAAAATCACCCTTTAATTGCAATGTTATACTCCCTCCTGATAAAAAAGAGTGTCCACTTAGCAATTTGCACGCCCCTTAAAAAATACTAACTTCTAGGTAAATATAAATAATTTGACTAAAATGCGCCTAATTAAATAGGTATTGAGATTTGGTCACCTTACATTTAATTAGCGCAAATCTAAAAAATAAAGTTAATTATTTCTTGATTTGGTAAGTGAACACTCTTTTTTACTTAAAAATAAAGGTAAAGTGGACACTCTTTTTTATCCGGAGAAGATACCTTGCCGCCGTCATTACATGTAATAGCTTCTCTAACATTTAATAGGAATAATTAAGATTTTAAAAAATGAGAAAATTAACTTGTCATTTCCCTATAAATAACTGCAATTTTTTTTAAAAAAATCTACGCCATATATTCTATGAAAATAAAATATAAGGTAACACATTATAACATTGAATTATTTTGTTACATTCAATCCCATAATAAGCTTTTTCTTAATCCATTTTTAACTTTGAATATCTTTATATACCACCCTAATGACTTATAAATAAATTCTCCAAAAAGTAAGATCTCAAATTTTAAATTGTGATTTAATTTTTTTCGAAATATTTAAAACTTGTTCTATAAGTTTAGACTTTGCAAAAGGAAACCCATAATTTTAAGTTTTGCAAAAAAAAAAAAAGGAGCAGTGCGTGACATGAAGAGATTGTATGTACAATGTGGGAGGATTATATGAAAGAATAGCTAGTTACTTCTATTGTTGATTTATTGGTTAATCTTTGTAAAATTATGTGTAGTTGAAAGTTTGTAATAATATGTAATTGAGTGAAAGAAATAATCCCTTGATTATTTTTCATTAATGAATGAGTATATATACAATTTACAATTTCCATAATATGAAAAATCCTATTCCTATTCTACTCCTCAAATCCTATTCTATTTGTACAAGAATCCTACAATTATGAAAAGTATACAATGCTAATTATACACAACAATATATTACAAAAACTACCTAAATATATACAATACACGTAACTCCTTATTTGGCGCGTATACCCGTGTTATACACGGTATACACAAGGCTGTGTATATACTATGTATATCACGAGTATACGAGTATATTTATCACACCCCCGCAGTCATAGCGGGCAGTCTTCGTACGCTGATTCTGTCCCTAAAATCTTCAAATAGAACTGAGGGAAGACCCTTTATAAAGATGTCTGCAATTTGATACCTGGAAGGGACATGACAGACGTGTACTTGCCCACGAGCTACCTTTTCTCGAACGAAGTGGATATCCATCTCGATATGTTTAGTGCGATGATGTTGAACAAGATTACCATAAAGATAGACGACATAAATATTTTTACAATAAACCAAGGTAGCTTTATGAATGGGACAATGAAGCTCTAAAAGAAGATTACGTAACCAACATGATTCAGAAATCACATTGGCCACCCCTCGATACTCGGCTATGCACTGAAGCATGATAAAGTAGATTGGCGCTTTACAGACCATGAGACCAAGTTATTATCAAGGAACATACAATAACTAGGCGTGGAACGTCTGGTATCTGGATAGTCACTCCAATCAGAATCTGTATACGAGATAAGTGTCGACGTCGATGAATGATATAAATGTAAGCCATAGTCAAGTGTTCCCTAGATGTATCGAATAATACGTTTGAGCGTATTCATATGCTCCACCCTGGGATCATGCATAAAAAACACACATGTTGTACGGTATACGTAATGTCCGGTCTCGTGAAAGTATGATATTGAAGAGCCCCTGCAGGACTGCGATAGTGGGTCAGATCCTCATAAGGTAAGCCAGCCGCAGTACCCAACTTGGGTTTAGTATCGACTGGAGTGGAAGTAAACTTGCACGATGACATACCAGCTCGCTCAATGATCTCAGCGGCATACTTTCGTTGTGATAAGAATAACCCACCTGCATGACGAGTGACAGCAATCCCCAAAAAGTAACTCAAGGACCCCAAGTCTTTCATAGCAAACTCAGAACTGAGCATTGTCATGATAGACTTGCGCAAAGCATCAGAAGAGGTAGTCAAGATAATATCATCCATATATAATAGAATATAAGACAGGGAAGTACCATGACGATATATGAACAATGAATTATCAGACATACCGTGAGAAAATCCAATAGATGAAACATAGTCCGCAAATATCTTATACCAAGCCTGAGGGGCATGCTTAAGCCTATACAACGACTTATTCAATAAATAGACATGATGAGGATATTTGGGGTCTCAAAAACCCAAGGGCTGATGCATGTTAACGGTCTCCTTAAGATCACCATGTAAGAAAGCATTCTTCACATCTAACTGATGAATGGGCCAAGCTTTCGAAAGAGCCAGACTGAGAACAGTGTGAATGGTAGCCGGTTTGACCACCGGACTAAATGTCTAACCACAATCCACGCCAACTCGCTGAGTTTTACCATCACCTACAAGACGATCCTTATGTCGCACAAAAGAACCATCAGAATTATCTTTTTGAGTAAAAATCCACATAGACCGAATAATATTAACACCAGAAGGACGAGGCACCAACTCCCACATCTTATTTTCAATAAGTTCATCATATTCATCGTTCATAGCCAATTTCGAATTCGAATCATTTAATGCATACACTGGGTTACGTGGTAGGGGAGATTTAAGAACATTAGAATTTAGATTAAAATGTCTCTTTGGTTTAAAAATATCCCGTTGAATAAAAGTGACCGGTCTGTGACTCGGGAGAGAATTGGGTGGATTTTAGGAATATTCAGATGGAGAATGGACTAACTAGCAGGAAGTGGGCCTGCTGGCCTAACACTGGAAATCGAAACTGGGCCAGAAGCAGAAATTGGGGCAAAAATAATTTCGGCATTGGGCTGGGAAATCGGCCCAACAACAAAAACTGGGGCAGAAACAATGGCGGGTGACGAGCCCGCAGACAGTGGGGGGTGACGGGCCAGCAGGTAGTGGATCTACTTGTGTTTCGGGGGTACGAGATTGGCCCAATAAGTGGTTCGTAATGTATGGTGAGACTTCGTCATCTAAAAAAATTATAGGAACTAGGCACGGGACTACTCACTTTGGCAAACGGAAATTGGGTTTCATAAAAAATAACATGACGACTAATGATGATTTTATTGGATGATAAATCAAAATATTTGTAACCACAATGATTAGATAGATAACTCAAAAACACACAAGGGGTAGAAAGGGCTTGAAGTTTGTTAATTGTAGTTGACAGAAATAAGGGATAACATAAACATCCAAAGACTCTAAGATGTGAATATGAATGATTCTTATTAAAGAGGACTTTAAGAGGTGAGGAATATGCCAATCCTTTGGTAGGAAGTATGTTAAGAAGATAAGTAGCCATTTGTAGAGCATGATGCCAAAGGAAGGGGGTACAAAAGCATGAACCAATAAAGTTCGGATAATAATATTAATGGTATGAATCTTTCGTTCGGCTTTCCCATTTTGTGAGGACATATGAGGACAAGAGAAACGAAAAACTATGCCATTAGCATTATAAAAATCCCGAAACAACCCATTATCATATTCTTTGCCATTATCACATTTAATATTTTTTATTTCCCGTTCGAATTGGGTACGAATGAATGCTCTAAATTTTAAGAAGGTGGAAAAACTTGAGATTCGTTTGCTAATGAAAATGTCCAAAAAAATTAGAATAATCATCTAAAAATAGAACATAATAACGATGGCCCACATAACTGAGAACGGGAGAAGTCCATAAATCACTATGAATAATATCAAAAGGCATCAATGTGCGAGAAGTAGAGGCTACAAATGATAATCTAACATGTTTTACTAAAGGACATGAATGACAAATTGGAGTACTACGCGTACCCTTACACGAAATAAAATTGTTTTTATGTAAAGAAGAAACAATGGACAACCCAGGGTGATCCAAACGTGCATGCCACAAGGAAGGAGCTATAACAACAAAAGTAAATGACAAGGCTTGACTCGAGAGACTGGCTGCAGGCATGATAGGATAAAGATCTCCCCTACTATTACATCCCATGAGAGGTATCCCCGTCTTGAAATCCTTCACATAAAACCCAAAAGGATCAAAATTAATAGAAACCCAATTATCAGCGGTGAATTTAAGGACATACACAATTTTTAAAATTAAGTTAGGGGCATTAAGGGCATTTTACAAGACAAGAGGTGGATGCGGAGGAGACAAAGTAGTATGACCGTAACCACAAATTGGAATTGAGTGGTCATTACTAACAATTATGTCATGATTTTTGCTCAAATTAGAATAAGACGAGAGAGTACCTTGGTCTGACGTCATGTGAGAAGTGGCGCCGGTGTTCATGTACCAATTTGGGTCTGAAGGATTTAATCCAAGCGTATGCATTGCGACCTCAATATCCATTGGAGTCGGTGTGTGGCCCACTGCCGAGAATGCCTGCGTAGGCCGAGGCTCAAGCAGGCCTCCTTGCCGCCCCAGCCCAGCAATGTTCTTGAACCCTGAAGCTGAAGATGAAGCTGGAAATTTAGGCTTAAAGGGCTACTGGCCGGCCCATTGCCCAGGGTACGTTGATCCTGAAAAATAAGGGTTGTTGGGCCACTGCCCACTGGCCTAACCCCACTGCCAGGAGGCCCATGGCTGGGACCAGTGGGGCTGCGGCCCACTGCCACCTTGCCGAGCACCGTCGCCACTATTCTGTCTACCCCCACCACCGTCGGAACCACCATGATTGCCACCGCGATTTTTCCATTATTTTTCTAATTTTTTTTGCCTCCACCGTGAACACGGTTTTGGCCCGAATTATCAACAAAACCTTGAGAATTAGCGAAGGATGTCATCATGACCATGGGACTAGCGTCGATAGTCACTTTTTTGGCTAAACCGACTCCTTCTAACATGAGCATCGAACGGGCTTGAAAAAAGGTGGAAGTGAATTACTTTGACGGAGGAGAGTCTCCATAGCATTATAGGCCTCAGATAGGCCTGCAACCATTTGCAGAACAAGACGATTATTGGTAACGGGTTCCCCAACGTTATGGAGTTGGTCTGCCAATTCCTTGAGCCGTTTACAATAAGCTGAAACATTCGGAAAATCTTCCATGCGGACTTGGGAAAATTCCTGCTAAAGGGTGACAACGCGGGAATGTTGGTTATCTTGGAATATATCACGCAATCTATTCCATGTAGCCATAGCCGTAGTGTCCGACTTAATAATCGTTTGTAAAAGGTCGGTAGAAATAGTGGAATAAATCTACTAAAGGACAGTAGCATCAAGAGTAATCCATAACTGAGGATCCTCCGCGGGAGTAGGGGTAGCGGGAGGAATTATGTGACAGAGAACATGATGGGAGTTTGCGTGAATTTTGAACAACTCCACCCACGTCGCGTATTGGACGTTTTTCATCTCAAGAACAATAGGGATGTGGTTCTTGATGTTTGAAACAGTAAGGGCAGGATGATACATGTTCTTAGACATGATGAAAGAACAATGTATGAGGAAGGGATTTGGAAAATATTTGGAAGAGAAGAGAAAAGACGGTCACAGAATCCAAGGTGGTGGCTTAGACGTCACGTTGGCTGAGAGGAGCGGAAGCTGTGGGAGAAGGAGGTATGAAAAACCTAGACTTCTGATACCATGAAATAAATAATCTCTTGATTATTTTCATTAATGAATGAGTATATATACAAGTTACAATTTCCATAATATGGAAAATCTTACTCCTATTCTACTCCTAAAACCCTATTCTATTTGTACAAGAATCCTGCAATTATGGTAAGTATACAATGCTAATTATACACAACAATATATTACCAACACTACCTAAATATATACAATACCCGTAACTCCTTATTTGGCGTGTATACTCGTGTTATACACGGTATACTCGTGTTATACACGATATACACAATAATTTATTATGTGAAAAATTTCTTTTGCTAGGGCGAAGAAGGATTTTCACCTGGACAGTTTTTGAAATGGACATATCAAATATTTTAATATTTTAGGCATTTTGAGTTGTAGTGCTCGGTTTGAGGTTATTTTCACGGTGTTCTTCTCGTTTTTGAAAGAGGGTAAGTATCTAACCTTTTTTTTCCCTGTGTTTTCAAAAAATTACTTCCATTGGTTATCATTTTTATTCGTGTTTGCATTGTAGAAATTGGGGTTTTGAGCCCTAAAGTTGAGAAATGGTAATTCCTTGAGTTGGAGATCGATTCATGATTGGTTGGTTAATGTTTTTGGATTTAGAACCTATAGGTTATAGGTAAACCAATTTTAAAGTAAAAATTTCAGTTTTGTCCTTGGGGGCTTAGGGTTACCTTTTTGGATTCATTTTTGGGTTTCAAATCAAAATATAGCAATATGGGTATCATTGGACTCGTCTAAACTTGTAGAGTACTATTTTGACTAGATTGAACTTGTTTTGTGAATTTATATGTCCTAGATTTTTTAGATGACTTAATATTCACTCAGATCGAGATTGGGATCGTTTAGAGGTGTTGAGGAAGGGCAAGTCCATTTGTGAGCTTGTGGACTTCAAATTAAGGCAAGTTGAGACCTTACTTGACTATTTAAAGTGTGTGTTTGGTTAAAATGAACTAATAAATAGGGAGTGGTGAGAATTAAAGGGGTCTTGTGCTTGTGAGGTGACGAGCACTTGTACGGGTACCAGTGTTATGATTTAGGAATTTATATCGTATTTGAGTCGTTTATGTCTATGGTTAGAATGTGAAAACATGTGCGCATTAGTTGATTCTTGATAATGACTAACTGATTGATCATTTGAGATATGATTTCCTTACTTAATTACTTATGTGATATGTCGATCTCTTACTTGTTGATTATGTGTTCTCATCATTCTGAAATGCTTGTCTAACGATAAAAAGGTAATTAAGTTGAGCTTTTACTTTATAGCCTTGTTGCTTATCTTGTGTGCATATCATTGTCATGCTTTCATATGGTATCTCATGCATATTACACTTGAGGATACATATATGATGTCTGATGGAAAATGGTTCCGGATGAAGTGATATGGAAGATAGCCGAATGTGGGCTAAGTATTGAGATCGAGAGCCAAATTGACTAAGTGTTGAGATTGAGAGCCTAGTTGGTTGAGAACCTGATGGAAAATGATCCGGGATGGTGTATGAACCTCGTGAGTCCTCCATGAGTCACGTATTTGATATTACGGAGCGTATGTATACTAATGATAGAAGGCCTTTGCGTTGCATTTAAGGTCAAGTAAATAATAATTTAGCTAAATATATTTATTAAAAATATACTATTTTATTTTTAATGTGCGTGTCAAAAGTTGAACCATAAATATAAAAATTATGTTGGAAATTTATTAATATGGAATAAAGTTTATCCCATTATTTATGACTCGAACAATTGGGGCTCCGCACGTGGGAAACATCGTTTCCACACACGTGCACACGTTGTACCAATGATCGTAAATTTCATTAGTGAAAGCGATATTGGTACGTAAGTAAAGTGTTTGAGACATAGAATGACGGCCGGTAATTGGCCAAATGATAAGTGTTTCACGTTGGTAAACGAAGGATGAAGTGTGCATAGTGTAAAGATGGAATGGGTCGGAAGGGCTGCGGCGCCGGGGCACTTCCCTGGCAGAAAGTCTTAGATGAAAATCTGGTTTTTTGGAGACTTTTGGGCTGCCCTCAATGGCATTCATTCCAGCATTAATCATCCATTATTTGGGCTAATAAATGGGTGCCATTACTTGGGCAATTCATTGCCATTACATGGGTGATTCAATGCCATTACTTGGCACTTGAAGAGACAATTCTTACACTATAAATTGAGGCCTTTAGCTCAATTGTTAACATACTGGGAGGAAAAACAAAATAGAAATTGTGAAAACCTTCTTCCTCTTTAGCATCCTTTCAATACTCAAAGTTTTTCAAGAGAAACATTTGAGTTTCATTTGCTCAATTGTGTTAGTAGCTGTTTTATCTTGGGAGACTATTGCCTAGCAACGTAAAAGGATATATACGGGGAAATCTTGTCTTAAAGACAGACAGTCATCTCTCGACTCAGCCGGTGGTGTTGTGATTCTCTAATTTGTTGTTGAGTGTTTCAGGTTGGATCTTGCTATCAAAGAACTTTAACCAAGTCTGATTCTCTAGCGGATATACAAGCCATAGTTGCAACAGTTCATGCTCTTGTATTTCTGAATACAAGATCCAGAATTGGAGTTCTAGTTCAAGATCAATAGAGATTGAAAAGTCATTGTAGTAATCTTTGAAGTCTATCCTTTCGATCACTGTAATAGTTATTTACTATTTCCGTACTATTTTTCCAACAATTTAAAGACAAGATTGAAGGAGTGTTCGAAAGATGTCGGTCAACATTTGTGTGAACAAATCTGATTATGGTTGTGGTTTTCTGGTTGAAGACAGTTCTGTTGGCAGAAAGATGTCAGTCAACAGTTGTGTGACCAAATATGGTTGTGGTTGTGGTTTTCTGGTTGAAGACATTTCCATTGACAATAACTTTATTTGTGTCAACAAACTAGATGATGGTTCTGATGCTGAGGTTCAGAGCGCCTATGTTGTTGAAGGTCAAGGTGATAATGGTGTCACCGCTCCCAAGAGTGGTGGAAGCAAGCGCCCATGAGAGGTTGAGGATGTCAACTGGGACAAGAGGAGAAGGCTGAAGATGTTGTTCTATCTTGTAGCAGAAGGCCTATATTTTTCCCAGACAAAGGATCCGAATTATGGTAAGGAAAAAATTGTCACTTAGTCCAACAAAGTGACTGGCGTGGGCCAGAATCTGAAATTGGGCTAAGTTAACTTTCTTCCTTGTTAATAATGAGATTAAATGATGTCTGATTAAAGTGTGTAAAGTAAGGCTAGGAATATGAAAGTGGTTTCCTGAGGAAAAAATATTATATTCCTTACACTTTAAAATAAGAGATTTAATTTCACCTACATCCTTTTTTTTAAAAGATTGGATTTTTGAAAACAAGGCTTAAAAGATTTATTCTTTGGTTACAATTAATTAGAATTGTGGACAAATCCTAAGCAAGCGCCAGGAATTTCCATGGGCTCCAATCACAAGGGAAGAGGACTAAAGACAAACCTGTCACCGGTTCCGACAGAAGATCCTTCATTTGATAGGATGATATTGGACACTCAGTCGTACAAAGCCTACGGGCGACTGGAGTGGGCCAGAGTTTTCAGGTCTTAAATGATCGGAAGGCCAAAAGAAAGGCAGAAAAGAAATTAGACACTCAGTCTGCCAAAGCAATTGGAGTGGACCAGAGTATCCAGATCACATATGATCTGGTTACGCCCTAACCACGGGCAAAAGGTTTTTCATGTGAAGCAACGCCACATCTAAAGTAGAAGGGGTTGGAGAGGTTGTCCTCAAAAGGGCTTATGGGATCACTCTAAAATGAGGTGATACATGTCCCAAACTTTGTTTCAGGGACGCTGTTGGTCAAGTTGGTTTGAGACTAGTCCAACAGTTCTGTAATAACTAAGAATGGTACAATATGTCTGTAGCCAAATGAGTGATATATTTGTAATCCGTGCATCTATGACATCATAGATTAAGACACGTTAAATACAAAGTCATTCAAAAACTAACAAAGTTAAGATTATTGCCTTCTGTCGACATAAACTCTCAAAAGTGAATGTGAGGTGGGCGAAGAGGCAAAATCACCTTTCCATTCCGTCAAAGGAATAGCGAAAGAAGCACCGCTCATCTAGAACTTAGTCACACCTACATGGGTGATTTGAAGTTTGTACAAAATAGAGGGGGGATACAAGTACTTTGTGACCTTCATTGATGATGGTACAACGTATTGCATCTTTTGTTTGTTGAAAAGAAAAGATGAAGCTGTTGAAGCGAATAAGCGCTACAAAGCAGAAGTTAAAAATCAACTAAGCCTGCGGAGTGAGGAATTCGCGGTGATAGATGGGGAGAATGTGAAGCATCGTTTATCAAACGACTGCTCCTTACTCACTTCAGTCTAACGGTGTTATCCAAGCGCAAAGCCGTACGCCCAAAATATGTAGGGCAAGGCGATCCTTACTGCTAATGCGATTCTTAACAGAACTCCGCATAAGGATAAGGACAAAATTCCATACGAGTCATGAAAGGAAAAGAAATCTACCTACAAATACCTAAAGGTGTGGGGTTGTTTGGCAAAGGTTGAAGTACCTAAGCTAAAGCAGGTCAAGATTGGACCTAAGACTATAGATTGCATTTTCATTGGATATGCAAATAATAGTAGTGCTTATCATTTCTTAGTGCATAAGTCAGATGTACCAGATATCCACGGGGGTACGATCATGGAATCAAGGAATACCCAATTCTTTGAGGATAATTTTCCTAGAAAAGAAAGAGACATAACCTCTCGCAAATGAATTTATGAACAAAGCTCTCAGGAACCAGGAGTCGTTGACTGCCCAGATCTAGGTGGTTCAGATCTAGTGGACTCCGAAGTGGCTGAATATCCAGAATCTAGAGTTCCAGATTCTCAGAACATGGAGACTCCAGAGATGGAACCAAGACGAAGTAAAAGGGCCAGAAAGGATAAAACCTTTGGTCCTGACTTTGTAGCTTATATGGTTGATAACGAACCAAAGACAATTGCTGAAGCGTTGTCAACTCTAGAGGCACCGGTCTGGAAAGAAGCTATTGAGAGTGAAATAGACTCTATCTTGGAAAACTATACTTGGAAGTTGGTTGATCTTCTTCCAGGAAATAAACCATTGGGTTGTAAATGGATACTCAAACGGAAGTATAAAGCAGATGGGTCTATAGACAAGTACAAAGCCAGGTTGGTAGTCAAGGGCTATCAACAGAAGGAAGGCCTTGACTATTTTGACACGTACTCCCCGGTGTCTAGAATGACATCCATACGAGTATTTATTGCGATCGCAACATTGCGTGACCTTGAGATATATCAAATGGATGTCAAAACAGCCTTCCTAAATGATAATTTAGAAGAAGAAATTTATATGGAACAACCCGAGGGGTATGTGGTTCCAGGGCAAGAGAAGAAAGTCTGTTGACTTATCAAATCTCTGTACGGGCTGAAACAGGCCCCGAAGCAATGACACGAAAAAATTTGATAGTACTCTACTATCGAAGGGTTTCTCCATTAATGTGTGTGACAAATGTGTCTACATGAAAGGTAATTCTGACTCGTTCGTCATGATGTGCCTTAACGTAGACGACATGTTGATCACATGGAGTAGTCATAGTTTGATCCTAGAGACTAAGAATATGTTGAAACAATATTTCGACATGAAGGATATGGGTATTGCAGATGTCATCTTGGGGATCAAGGTCTCTAAGACGTCTAACGGATTGGTTTTATCTCAGTCTCACTACATTGAGGATGTGTTGAGAAAGTTTGAGATGTTCGACAGTTCGCCGATGAAGTCACCACTGGATATGAATTAGAAAATGGATAAAAATTGTTGTGCGCACTTATTCCAGGAGCGATATGCGCAGGTAATTGGGAGTTTGATGCACATAACAAACTGCACCCGACCTGATATTGCTTATGCAGTCAACAAATTGTCTAGATTTTCCTATAATCTTAGTAATAATCATTGGAAAATGTTGAATCGGGTACTACGGTACCTGAAATACACGCTAACTTACGAGTTGCATTATTCCAGATATCCAACTGTACTAGAGGGGTACAGTGATGTAAACTGGATAGCTGATAGAGAGAACACCAAGTCCACCAGTGGGTATATATATACAATTGGTAGTGAGGTTGTGTCTTGGAAATCCTCTAAGTAAACTTGCATCACTCGATCCACGATGGAATCAGAGTTTATTGCTTTAAACAAAGTAGGAGAATAAGCTGAGTGGCTTTATGACTTCTTAGAGGACGTCCCGTGTTGGGACAAACCCGTACCTTCTGTAATGATCCACTGCGACAACCAGTTGGCTCTAGGAAGGGTATGTTGTTCTATGTATAACGGCAAGTCTCGTCATATTCGACGGATATATAAGACCGTTAGGTAGCTAATCACCACGCGTATTATTGCCATTGATTATGTAAAATCATAGGATAACATAGTAGACCCGTTGACTAAGGGCTTACCCAGAGATTAGATGTTCTGCCTGTCTAGGGAAATGGGCTTAAAACCCAAACAATAAGGACTGATACGGTGGTAACCCAACCTTACTGGCTGGAGATCCCAGGAATTAGGTTCAATGGGAAAACTAAGCGGTAAAGGTTCAGTTGAGTGCTTCGGTGAAAGCAAGAGCACTTTGGGTTATGATTTCTATAAGGAACATAAACCAAAAACCGTTCCCGCGATAGACATTAAGTGCTATCTGCAGTGTGGGTAAATGTTAAGTTTCCAAAACCTATAATGATCATCAACGGTTAAGGTTAGGTTTGGAGAAATTTTTAATGGTTCCTAACACTGGTGAAATGGAGTATAACAGGATACTTTGTAGGAGACCACCTATTTAAGTGCGAGGACAGGCCGCCTCAAATAAACGCACTTAAAAATCTAAGAGTGTCCACGGCCACAACAGACAAAACATTAAAAAGAACAGAGTAAGGGAAGTTGTTATGTTGGTGTCATTGACTTGGCTTACGCTAAACACTGACGGTTCAAGACATCACATTCACCGCGCAGTAAGTAAGTCCGATGGTATTCAACTAAGGAAGGTTCAAATCGGAAGCTACCTCTCTAGATGCAATATCGGTCCGCTGAAAGATTGCTGGAAATAGGCACCTTGTGAGTGTGCCAAAATCTCTTTCAAGAGGGGATTGTTGGAAATTTATTAATGTGGAATAAATTTTATCCCATTATTTATGACTCGAACAATTGGGGCCCCGCACGTGGGAAACGTCGTTTCCACACACGTGCATACGTTGTACCAAGAATCATAAATTTTATTAGTGAAAGAGATATTGGTACATAAGTAAAGTGTTTGAGACATAGAATGATGGACGATTATTGGCCAAATGACAAGTGTTCCACGTTGGTAAACGAAGGAAGAAGTGTGCATAGTGTAAAGATGGAATGGGTCGGAAAGGGCTGCGGCGCCGGGGCACTTCCCTGGCAGAAAGTCTTAGACGAAAATCTGGTTTTTTGGAGACTTTTGGGCTGCCCTCAATGACATTCCTTCCAGCATTAATCAACCATTATTTAGGCTAATAAATGGGTGTCATTACTTGGGCAATTCATTGCCATTACATGGGTGATTCAATGCCATTACTTGGCACTTGAAGAGACAATTCTTACACTATAAATTGAGGCCTTTGACTCAATTGTTAACACACTGAGAGGAAAAACAAAACAGAAATTGTGAAAACCTTCTTCCTCTTTAGCATCCTTTCAATACTCAAAGTTCTTCAAGAGACACATTTGAGTTTCATTTGCTCAATTGTGTTAGTAGCTGTTTTATCTTGGGAGACTATTGCCTTGCAACGTAAAATGATATATACAGGGCAATCTTGTCTTAAAGAAAAAGCGCCATCTCTCAACTCAGTCGGTGGTGTTGTGATTCTCTAATTTTTTGTTGAGTGTTTCAGGTTGGATCTTGCTCTCAAAGAACTTTAACCAAGTCTGATTCTCTAGCGGACATACAAGTCACAGTTACAACCGTTCATGCTCTTGTATTTCTGAATACAAGATCCAGAATTGGAGTTCTAGTTCAAGATCAACAGAGATTGAAAACTCATTGTAGTAATCTTTGAAGTCTATCCTTTCGATCACGGTAATAGTTATTTACTATTCTCGTACTATTTTTCTAACAAATTATTAACCAAGTACTTAACTATAATAAATTAATATGAGTTGGTGTATGTAAAAGTATTTTGTTTTGAAAAAAAATAACCTCTGACATTACCATATCTTCATCAAACGCAAAAAATCAAGTTGATTCGGAAAGTACAGTAGTATGACCCCAATTTATACTCCTTTTCAAGAGCAGCAAAGTCTTGGGTGTGATCTTTGTGAAAATATATAATTTCTTACTTTCCTTTATTTTTCTATTTTTATTTTCTAGAATCATCTATAACATGTATTTTCCTTTTTAACCTTATTCACATAATTTTGCCAATTCAATCCGCCCAATGCTCGCGATTAGGCGAAGACTTCGATACTGTCTCATAATATATTTACATTCATCCAATACACAGAGAAAGTTGATTATCCGATAACGAGGTATCGATTGAATGATCTATGTTACTTTGTTGAAGTCATCCTTCTATATATGTTTACTCGATGAGCACTGACGACTAAGCGAAGATTCAGATGTGATCTCTTAATACATTTTCACTTATCGGATGTGGCAAGAAAATCGATTGTGTGATTTATCTTACTTGATTTTTGTAGATTCAATTGTAAAGTTCATCTTTTCTCCGATCGGTTTAAGTATTTCCAAGCGCATGAAATCACCATCAATTTAAGTATAAGTGGATGACACAAAATTCTCAAAAATACAAGTTACATATTTATTTAATTTAATTTTTAATTCTTTTCTTTAATTTTCAAATTACTTGATTTGTCTAAACTTGTTGAAGACTCAACTTTGTTGATCCTTGAAATTAAAGCATATATGAAGAAATTCGAAATCTGACAAAAAACTCACTACTTAATTTTTAATTGATAAAATTAAAAAGATATTAAATACTAAACAAACCGTTGAAATGGTAGAAGGGGAAATAGTATTTAAAATTGTGCCTAAATCATGATTAGGGTTTCAACAAATTATGTAATCTTAAATACTTAAGTTATGAGATACAATCAAATCTTATTATAACAATCATTCTCTATAACACTATATCATTATAATATCCAAGTTTTCTTTGAAATAAATTTTCATGTTATGTTAAATTATATGCTCTGTATAATAATATTTTGCTATAGAAGCTAAAAATAATTAATTTGGATAATTGACACTGTTATAACGAGGTTTGACTGTATATGAAAATCATACTATAAAAGTTTTTTATATCTTAAAGAAACTTCATTTCCTAATTATGCATAAAAATATATTTTTAACATAATTATATTCGTATATTATTAACTAACAAAAATCTTAGACAATTATTTATGATATATAGTTACATAGCTGTCGTCAGTGGCAACTTAGGAATTTTGATAAAGGTATTCAAAATTTAAATAATAAAAGAGTAATATTTGACTTAAATACATAATATAGTTTTTATATTCATATGACCATCCTTTCTTCATTGTAACCTAAGTGGATTACCTCGGCAGTCTTTTAAACTTGTCAGTAATTTTCATTTAGACATTTAATCTATTGTTTGTCCTAATTTAGCACCTGAACACGTGAGAACGTGTTCACATTAAACACTTATGGCTCAAATTTTGGAAAAGCTTATGTGCATGTTCGTAGATAAATTAACCACATAAAATATATCATACATCAACCTAAATTGGAATATGCATGATGTTTTACGACTTATTGAGGCTAATGTGTATAATTGAAGATGACATATTTTAAGTGGTTAACTTATATATATAATTGACGCTTGGAAACATGCGCAATTTTTTTTCTAAATTTTGAGTCAGAAATGTCTAATAGATATATTTTATCATTGTTCATATGCATAACTGAAACAAGTCATAGTTTGAGTTTCTAAATGAAATTCACTGACAAGTTTAAAGAGTTATCGATGTAGTCTTCTTTGTTACGACTTCTAAGTTGCTTGTCCATTGATATTGTCAACATAATAATTGGAGTATTTCAATTAAGTGTTTACTTATTAGTCCTGTTTATTATTTCAACTTCAACTGAAAATATGAAATCTGAAGTTTGAAAAATATATTTTAATAGTTTTTAATATTTTAATTTCACTATACGTTTTTCCATCATTTACTAATGTAACTAAAAAGTATTCAAAAAATTGCAATATAAATATAAGGGATATATTTAATAATTTACTAGTGTTAGATTTTGCACTCTGATACATACAATCCTAGTTGGGATTGGAGAAAATCTTCTCTACAATTACCACCTTAATATTTTTTTTTGTCACTATAAATTCATCACCTATACTTCACTTTTGTTTGTCCCTTCTTTGGTTTTTCAATTCGAATACTCTTTCTTGTGGTGTTCACAAGTTCTCTTCTAGTTTACTACTTGAGATTATGATAGAATAAAGTGACACAAGCAATACATATATAGGTTGATACCTTTTTAATTCTCTTGAATCTTATGTAGGCTTCTCTCCCTTTCACAATAATTTGATGAGTCTAGAATGAAAATTCAAAAAAGAAAACACATCATTTCTGATAAAATAACTCAAAATTAAAAAAATACTTTGAAGAAAGAGGACTTTACAGAATTAATTACATGAACTGCATTTTGAGAATAAACTGCATTCGGAAAATGCACAAATTCACAGCAGTATCCATCCTACATTTCCAAAATTTTCTATTAAGATGCTTAATCATAGACAAGAAAAATGTATGAGAAAAATTTAAACTAACAATAACCAACAACAATGTAAAACAAACATACCTCATAAGTTTTGAGTTGAACATTGTGACTATGAACTGGTACAAACTGTCTAACAACAGCGCGGAGGTCACTTCTTGTTGCGTTGGTTGGCAATCCTCCAATGTATATCAATTATTCTGTAAACGTGTAAACAAACAATTCAGAAAACTGTTAAACACGGTAAAGATTTCATCAACTATTTAATTGAAGGGAATGCAAATTTACATTGGATTTCCTCATTGGAATTGTCTTGTGCAACATTGGTTGAAGGAGCAGCAGCTTTCGATACACAACTCGAACTAGACGTCAGAGCCTTAGCTGAGCCGCCATTGGCTTGAAATTTTTAGGTGCTGATGGGAGACCATTATCCGCAACAACTCACAAATTTTTTTATGGGGCATTCATAGGCGGTGAGGACTTGGCCTGGTTCATCTATACGAAACATTTCCAATTAGGCAAAGCTTTAGATATAAGAAACTCTAAGAAAAACTGTAATATCTCTGTATAACTAGCATGTGAACCAAATGATCCCTAAAAGTATAACTAATCATTGAAGCATAACAAACTTTAGAAGTCTCATTCTCAACGACTGGAGCTGTCTCAATAACTAATTTTACTTTTTTTCGTTCGAAGTGATTAAACGCTTCTTGCCAACTTGATCATCAGTTATCACCTTAGTCTCTGGTTAATCAGAAACTTCTTTGAAAAAAGAAAAATCAATTGCTGAGACAGCTAGTCGTTGAGAATGAGGCTCCTAAAATTAGCTATACTTCAATGGTTAGTTATACTTTCAGAGGTCATTTGATTCACATGCTAGTTATATGAAGATTTTGCAGTTTTTCTTTGAGTTTCTTACATCTAAAGCTTTGCCTAATTCTACATGTTTCCTATAGATGAAGTAGTGTTGGTCCTCACCGGCTCCGAATGTCCATACAAGATTGTATGGGTTGTTGCGGATGCTGGTTTCCCATCAACACCTAAAAACCTAAAGCCAATGGTGGCTTAGTTAAGGCGCTGACGTCTAGTTCGAGTGGTGTGCCAAAAGATGCAGCTCCTTCAACCAATGTTGCACAAGATAATTTCAATGAGAAAATTCAATATAAATTTGCATTGCCTTGAATTAAATAGTTGATGAAAAATTTACCATGTATGACTGTTTTCTGAATTGTTCGTTTACACATTTATATGAAAATCGATATACATTAGATGATTGCCAACCAACACAACATGACATGACCTCCATGCCGTCTTCAAACAATTTGGACCAGTTTACGGTCGCGATGTTTAGCTCAAAACCTATAAGGTATATTTGTTTTACATTGTTATTGGTTATTTTTAGTTTATCATTTATTCAAATCTTTTCTTTTTTACGATTAAGCATCTTAATAGAAAAAATGTGAATGTAGGGTGAATACTGCTGCGAATTTGTGCATTTCAGAATGCAATTTCTGTTCAAGATGCAGTTCATGTACTGAGTTTTGTAAAGTCCTCATTCTTCAAAATATTTCTGAATTTCGAGCTATTTGATCATAAATGATGTTTATCTTCTTTTTTGAATTTTGATTCTAGACACATCACATTATTGTGAAGGGGGAAGATGACTACATAAGGTTCAAGAGAAATAACAAAGGTACCAACCTATGTATATGTTTGTGTCACTTTATTATGTCACTCAAGTGGTAAAATAGAAGAGAACTTGTGAATACGTCCGAAGAAAGTGTATTGAAATTGAAAAATTAAAGAAGGGACAAAGAAAAATGAAGAATATGTGATGAATTTATAGTGATAGAGAGAAAAATATTAAGGCGGTAATTCTTGAGAAGATTTTCTCTAATCCAGCTAGGATTGTATGTGTGTGTGAAAAATTTAACACTAGTAAATTATTAAATATATTTCTTATATGTATATTACATTTTTCTTGAATACTTTTTAGTGGCATTAGTAAATCATGGAAAAACTTATAGTGAGATTAATATATTAAAATGTATTTTTAAGCTTCAAAAATTATATTTTCAATTTGAAGTTAAAATAATAAATAGATAAATAAATAATTATTTGAAATACTCCAGTTTTTATTTTGATAATATCAATGGACAAGAAACTTAGAAGTGCAGCCAACACTTATTTCTGCTTCAGGTGATTTGCTATTAATTTTAAGTCCAGGTAAGTGACTAATTCCTGCTTCTTTTCTTTTAAAGCAAAGCCACAACATTTTTCACACCCCAGCAAGAACCTGCTACTTTTAAAACAAAACTACAAGTCCATAATATTTCCCTTGTACACCCGCACGCACCACACCCCAACCCCGACTTTCTCCTTTTCCGACCACCGAGTAGGTCGTCTCTCCTCCTCTCTCTCTCCGTCACTTTCTCTCTGCGACCATAATTTCTTTCTCTCTTTCTCCTCTTTTTTTTGTGGTTCTTTGTATGTGGAGTTCACTGTGTAAATTGTGCATTCTTCATTTTGATTCTCACTTGTATGTATACATTGCAATACACAGAGGAAATCATCAAGTTGTTTCTCCCAAATATCTGTTTCTATTTCTTGGACATTGCTTGGAGCCAAAGGATGCTCTATTACTTGAAGCCAACGGATGTATTACTTGGAGCCAAAGGATGCTAAGATGTGGAGGAGAATTGAAGAGCTCATGTAGCAAACTTGGAGCCCAAGTCATTTTATGCCTATAAAATGAGAGGTAATTCTTTATTGTTCATCATCTCAAAAAATCATACAATATATTGTAGTGAGTAGAGAGTTGAGAGAGAAATTCTCTTAGGTGTAATTGAGAAATCTCCCCTTTCTTTATTAATAATAAAGGTGTTGATTTGATGAATCGAAGCAATATTACTGCAGTGTTAACTGCTGCATTAGTGAAGAATGCACAAGAAAGGGAGAATGGGAGATGATGGGAGAGAATGGGAGAGAGAATTGATGACTCAATGCATTAGAAATATTTGGGAGAATTGCATCCTTGAATTTGAAAATATCACCAAGTGCATATATATACACCTCCACTTCTCTAGAATATTCTAATGACCTTTTTGTTAATTACTTCTAACACCCCAACTAACTTTATAACTAATCTTGTAACTAACTACACCAACTAACTACCTTCTTAATAACTTGGACTAACCTCAATTAGTCAAGACACTAAAGTGCATTTCCCTAATGTTTCAACACCTCCCTCAAGCTAGAGGATATGAAGATGTTCTTCATTCCTAGATTGGAAAGTAAAACATCATGTTGTTGTCTACCAAGTGCCTTTGTAAGTAGATCAACTGGTTGGTTCATAGAAGGCAAAAAAACTGTGTTGATCAATCCTGTTTGTATTTTCTCCTTGATGAAATGACAATCAATGCCAATATGTTTTGTTCTTTCATGGAACACTGGATTGGCCGCAATCTGGATAGCAGATTTGCTATCTGTGTGCACTGATATTGGAGTCTGAATCTCCACACCAAGATCATGAAATAGGCCTGTGATCCACACCACTTCTGCTACTGAGGCTGCCATAGCCCTGTATTTTGCCTCTGCAGAGCCTCTAGAGACAGTGTCCTGCTTCTTTGACTTTCATGAGATTGGTGATGAGCCATGCATTACCAGGTAGCCAGTGACTGATCTTCTACTATTAACACAATCCTCCCAATCTGCATCACAAAACACCTTGAGTTGATGAGTACTTGTACTGGACATTAGAATTCCTAGCCCTAGTGCTTGCTTGATAAATCGTACAATCCTGAGACCAGCTTCCATGTGTGACTTCTTAGGTGCATGCATAAACTGACTCAGGCAGTGCACATCAAATGTAATGTCTGGTCTGATAGTTTTCAAATATAATAGCCTTCCAACCAATCTTCTGTAAATACTAGGATCTGATAGCCCAGAATCAGGATTTTCTCCTGATATAGGGCCTGAATATGATGCATTAGCTATGTGTCTGTCAAACTCACAGGTTGTAAGATTCTGATTCATATCCATAGGAGAAGATGCAGGCTTTGCACCTGCAAGTCCCATATCTGATATAAGCTCCATAACATATTTCCTCTGGTGCATGAGGATGCCTTGTGAGTTTCCTGCAAACTCAATGCCAAGAAAGTATCTAAGTTCCCCTAGATCCTTTATCTTGAAAGTGGACTGCAATATCTCTTTAGTGGACTGAATCAGTATTAGATCATTTCCAGTGAGCAACAAGTCATTAACATACACCAGCACTATCACAATACTACTATTTTTCTGCTTGGTGAAAAGAGAATAGTCTCTATGACTTTGTTGAAAACCAGATGAGACAAGAGATGTAGTCAACTTGATGTTCCATTATCTTGATGCCTGTTTTAGCCCATAGAGAGATTTCAACAATCTGCATATATGTCTCTTCCTTTTCTTGACAACAAATCCTTCTGGAACTTTCATGCACACTTCTTCAAACAAGTCTCCTTGCAGGAATGCATTGTATACATCCATATGATGGATTGTCCAGTGTTGTGCTGCTGCAATGGAAATCACAGCCCTTACTGTTGTCATCTTTACAACTGGTGAAAAAATCTCTTGATAATTAAGCCCCTCCTTTTGATTGTATCATTTTGCCACCAACCTAACTTTAAATCTCTCCACTTCTCCTGTTGCCTTGTACTTTATCTTGTATACCCACTTGCATCCTATAACCTTCTTTCCCTCTGGTAGAGTGACCAGCTTACAGGTTCCATTGTCCTCAAATGCTTTGATTTCTGCCTCCATTGCCTCAACCCATCTGTGACCCTTTACTGCTGTTGAATAATTATGTGGTTCTGTGTCAAGAGAAACCTTGGCCACAAATTCCTGATATCCTACTGATAGACCAGTATAAGCAATATTATCAGTTATAGAATACAAGCAACTGGAAGAGCCATGTGTAGTAATATAGTCTTTGTGCCATATAGGAGGTTTGCTGCTCCTTGTGGATCTTCTGACTTCATGATATGATCCTGTGGTCATGTCAATGGTTGGTGGTCCTGTGTTTATGAGGCCAAGACCATGATGTTGAACTGCATCAGGCATATGCACATTCTGAATGTTATTTTGTCTGTGTTGATCATCTTCATGTTGTCTGGTATGTGTTGGTGGATTATCAAGGTTCTATTGACAAATTAAGTCTTCATAGAAAGGAAACTCATGTGTCTTGATGTGATTGGTGTTTTCAGTTATGCCTCATTTGAAGGAAAAATTTATCTCCATGAACAACACATCCCTACTCATGAATAGAGTTCTATTTTCTAAGTCATAAAGTTTGTATCCCTTTTGAGCAGATCCATACCCCAGAAATATGGATCTTACAGCCCTTGGACCAAACTTATCATGTCTGTTATTTATAGTAACAAAACACAGACAACCTAATACTCTAAAGTGATCAAGTTGTGGTACCTTATTATACAACATTTCAAATGGAGACCTATTCTTTATAACAGTGGAGGGGATTCTGTTGATTATGTACACTGCATTCTCTACACATAGTCCCCAGAACTTGTCTGGTAATCCTCTCTGAATCTTAATGGTTCTAGCAGTTTCTAAAATATGTCTATGTTTTCTCTCCACCACACCATTTTGTTGTGGTGTGTATGGACAAGAACTTTCATGAATGACACCATATTTTAGAAACAGCTCACTACAATTTTGATTAAAAAACTCAGTTCTATTTTCTCATCTTATCCTCTGAATTTTAGCTCCAAATTGGGTGTTAACTTCAACAAGGAAATTCTTGATCAGTGTAGAGACATCAAATTTCAGTATCATAAAAAAAATCCAATTCCATCTAGTGTGATCATCCACAATGGTTAGAAAGTATCTCATTCCATTATATGTTTCAGTTTTATAAGGTCCTCATACATCCATATGTATTAGTTGAAATGACTTTGATGCTTTACTAGTACTATCAATGAAAGGTAGTCTAGTTTGACTAGCCAAAGGGCACACTTCACAGTTATTCAAGACAAAATCAGTATTATTCTTGAAACATGCTATTTTCTTTAGGACATTCATGGGCACATGGCACAGTCTCTGATGCTAAGTAACTGCATCAACATGTTGAGTTGCAGACAGACATCTACTCAACTCCCCATCTTTATTCTGAGCATCCATGGATAGTATATACAATCCTGTCTCTTCATTACCAATCCCCCTCACCTTCCCAGATGAGAGATCCTGAAACACACAATATGTTGGGAAGAAGGTAACACTATAATTTAGTTCTTTAGTCATTTTTTAAACAGACAACAAATTAAACCTGAAAGTTGGCACACATAAGACACTTCTAAGAACATCACCTCTTCCTAAGTGGTACTCCCCAACATGTGAGATTCTGGCTGAATCTCATGTGGGCAGTTGCACTTTTCCTGTTCCTTCTGTCAACAGGTTATTATGTAAGTACTTCTGGTCAGCAATCATATGATTAGTTGCACCTGTGTCTACTATACACTGAATCAACTCCCCTGAATCAGTAATATGCTTACCGCCATGTTGGCATTGACATTATTTGCACTGTTGTTCAACAACTCAAGGAATTTTTTATGCTAGCTGGGTGTGAACTGGCTGTATGGTATCACTTCAGCAGTGTGTTTCTGACTTGTGAATGGTTGTGCATTTTGTAGAAACTTTGATGAATGGTGATATTGTACTGGCCCTTCTTGTTCAATGTCCTCACACAACATAGTCCCTCTTGTGACTGCATAGGCTTTCTTCCCTTTATTGTTGAAATTTTCTGGATATCCAATTAGCTTGTAGCAACCCTCCTGCACATGTCCTGTCTTGTGACAATAGTCACACTTCATCAGTTTGTAACATTCCAATCTTGAGTGACCTTTGAGATGACAATGATCACAATATGCATTTGAATTGTATTGTTTCTTCTGTTTTTGAACTCCACTTCCACTTCTGAAATTTCCATTTCTAGATGTGAACATGGCAAATGATTCCACTAATTCAAACATAACCCTACCAGTTCCTGCTACCATCATTTGACTCTCTTCCTGATTGACCATGGCATATACTTGGTTTAATGTAGGTATTTGTTGTATCATGAGGATCTGACTCCTTATTTGACTGTAACTCTCATCCAGTCCCATGAGAAATTGCAGTAGTCTTTGGTACTGTGAGTGATCCACAAAGTCTCTTGAGTTTTGGCAACAAGATGGGATTGGTATGATAGAATCATATTCATCCCACAGATCCTTGAGTCGAGAGTAATACATTGACACAGATAGTGCCCCTTGTCTCATAGAAAATATTTCTTTGTGCAGTTGGAAATCCCTAGAACTATTAGTTTTGTCAAATCTCTCCTTCAATTCTTCCCATATATTGTATGAGTCTGAATTATACAGCATTCCAGTAAGTAAGCTCTTACTCACATTTCCCATTAAGCAAGACACCACAATTACGTTACACCTGTCCCATAGTTTAGTCAAATCTCCATGAAAGGTTTCTCTCCTTACACTTCCATCAATGAATCCTATCTTATTTTTCCTTAGTAGGGCCAACTTCATGGCTCTACTCCACAATATATAGTTGTCTATTCCAGTTAGGATAATGCCCACAGATAGGGAACCAGGCGCATCTGAAGGAAATAGATACAATGGATGATTGTGATCTATTTTGATCACTGTCGGGACTTCATCTGATAGTCTTTCTTCATTACTTTCCATTACTTTTAATCTACGCTTCAATATGATCCTCAATATACAGAGTTTTGTCTATGCGACTCATGTGAATTGTTGACAACAACAACAAAAAAAATCAAAATCGAACCTCAGTGACTTGTTCAGTTGATTCTGAATGATCTATTTTGCACAGATCTGCCTTTATCTTCTTATTTCACTCTGCATGTGTCTGCATTCCTTGAATATTGACAACAACACTTCCAGAAACTATTGCATGCATGATTCATCAAGTTATGCACACAGATCTCTGAAATCTCTAGAAAAAAAATTGTTCATATCTTCTGCAAATTGAATTGTTCAATCGCATATCGGTTTCGACTTTGATACCATGTTGATTTGATGAATCGAAGCAATATTACTGCAGTGTTAACTGCTGCATTAGTGAAGAATGCACAAGAAAGGGAGAATGGGAGAATGGGAGATGATGGGAGAGAATGAGAGAAGATGGGAGAGAATGGGAGAGAGAATTGATGACTCAATGCATTAGAAATATTTGGGAGAATTGCATCCTTGAATCTGAAAATATCTGTACAAGTGCATATATATACACCTCCACTTCTCTAGAATATTCTAATGACCTTTTTGTTAATTACTTCTAACACCCCAACTAACTTTATAACTAATCTTGTAACTAACTACACCAACTAACTACCTTCTTAACAACTTGGACTAACCTCAATTAGACAAGACACTAGAGTGCATTTCCCTAATGTTTCAACAAAAGGCAATTGTTCTCTGGTGGACGTAGGATTATTTTGATTCTTTCTTTTATGTTTCCGCTAACAATTTTCTCTCTCAATTCATCTCCGCAAATGGTTCGAGACAGAGACGATTGATTCTCCATTGAATCTAGCTTTGTTTGTTCAGTTGCCATACCTTGAATTCTTAATAGAAGCAAGTAGTTATACATCTCAGTTACACCAATTGGTTGTTTTAATTAATTAAGTTTTGCAAAAGAATACTTAAGTATTTTTTAATCGTCGGTTCCACCTCACTCCATAAACTACATTTTGTTTCATCAAGATGAGGAACCAAATTATGCTTTAGGTAAAGGCATTTCTGGTTAGATAATCAATCATTAATCCATACGTCAACATTATTTTATACGAGACGAATGAATAAGACCCTTCATTTTTAATCAAATGTTTTTGAGAATGAAAGAAAATCTAATAGGGAGCGTTTTCCTTATTTAATGAGAGTTATACTATGCGAATCTAGATTATTGTACTTGAAGCGAGTATCGAACACCAAGGGCGGGTGAAAACCTAAAAAGAAAAAAACTGAGGCGTTTGATGAAATTAATTGGGCCTTACACTTAGGTGATCTAAGTTAAATTTGTAAGTATATTGTTTGCGATTTTATTCTCTAACTAATTAAACAGTAGAAATACACGTGAAAGCTAATTAGTGATAAATTTGATAACATTAGTATTGTAACATCCCGTACTTTCGGATCACGATTTGAATCGCTAAGCGTACGTAAAATCGCTAGGCATGTGTAAATAGACCCGAGCGTCGGGAAATTTATGGTATATTTACGTATGCTAATAAAGAGATTAGTATATAAAAGGGATTAAACCCCGAAATAATTTTGGACGTAACAAGTGTGACAACGGAAGTCAAAAATAAATTTGGTACGTGCATAAAGAGGTTATGGACTAATGTCGTAATACAAGAATTATGACATTGAGTATAAGAAGATTTTATACATCGTCATTTAAGTGAAATATAATCACGAGTGTGATTGATAAATTATACGGAGACACGTCACTTGATTAATAATTATGGAGGAGACCAGCTTAGCGGGGAATCTTGTACGTGTAAATGCTTAAACTAAGTGCCTAAAGTGACTAAGTGATTAGAATTAATGAGGAATGGACACGTTATTGGAATTTTATTTTGATGGACGAAGCATTATGCAATTTAAGTCGTCTGAGCTACCTATATCAAATGCTTGGACGAATCTAAAAGTGAATATGTATAGTCTAGAGCCTCAACAAAACAATAGCAAAGAATGGATAAGGAAATTGTTTGTATAAGCAGTAGGCTTGAGTTGCTTTACATATTGAATTTGCTACTTGTAAATCCTGTTACCTTTTGTTGAGTTGGAATTTTGGGATTGATAAAAATATGGCCAAGGGAAGCCAGTTTGTCCGTCACTTCCCTAAAGCGGTGATTAAGGTATGTTAAGGCAAATTATTTCTTTTTTTTTTGGCATGTTCCGTGTAACGAAATATAACTGTGATATTGCTCCATAATTTATTCTGCTCCTAGTAGTTAAGGAATGTTCATATTATTGATTCCTATGTTAAAAACATGTATAAATATGTTCCTAAGTCCTTATTGAGGCATACAGAAAAGATGTTAATATTTATAGTGTTAGCCGAAGGTACAAGGATATTGTGTCACCCAGGATGTGCTATTGTTATTCATCCATTTTCATTTGCATTGCATTCATGTTTTACCCAAGATCGTATATTGGGGACGGGAAACGGGAAATGCAGACCACCTGATCAGCTGGGATATGATAATGATAAAGCCTGTGTGGCTTAATGAAGGAAGATGCATGATGAAGGGCCAAACAATATATATATATATATATATATATATATATATATATATATGTTGTGGGGAGGAAGATGCCCTTGTGTGGCCAGTATATATGTATTTACCGCATTATGCATGACATTTAGACATATTATGCCCACAAGAGGCCGATATGAAGTGATGCCCACAGAGGTTGTTATGGTAAGGAAGATGCCTGATGAGGCTGATGTATATGAATACCGCATTGTGCATAACATTTAGACATATGTATTAGAGCCCTCAGAGGCATTTACTGCTGGTCAGTTATTTCTGTTTCAGTCGTTGTTATATCCCTATTGTACTATTTTTCATCTATGACATACTCAGTACATCAGTCGTACTGACGTCCCTTTTGTCGGGGGACGCTGCGTTTAATGCCCGCAGGTTCACATAGGCAGGGTGACGGCTCACGTTAGTTGATTGCGGATCTAGCGGATTTTTGGTGGAGCACTCCCCTTGTTCGGAGTGTTGGTCTAATTTTGGTACGTACATTTTTGCTTGTATATATGGGTATGGCGGGGCCCTGTCTTGACCTTTGATGTTGCTACTCTTAGAGGCTTGTAGACAGGTGTCCTGTGGTTAGTTGTCATGTGTGGCCTTGTCGGCCTTGGTATGGATATGTATATATGAAAATTGGATTTCTGGTTAAGATTTTCTATAATTATTTTTCGGCTTAGTCCGTATTCAATTGTGATTAGAAGTTGGTTGTACGATTAGCGGTGCCCGGCGGGTGGGATCCGGGTGCCCGTCACGGCCCTCCGATTTGGGTCGTGTCAAGTATTACTAGTTTACATACAAAGAACACTTTCATGATGAGAAGTTACATTATTTATTTTCGGGTCATTTGCACATTACCCTATTTTGTACTGGTCTTGAATTTTTGCCTCTCAAATGAAATTTATATTTTTTGGGGCATAATTTTTTTACGGGATTCGATACAAATTGTGTTGGTCTCCAAAAAAATTTATGTTTCAAAAGACATAAATTTTATTTGAGAGGCAAAAATTAAATAGCAGCCCATATGAAGGGAAAATCGTGCAATTTTCTCTTTATTTTCTCCCACAATTTTACTCCATCATTAATTTATTTGTCGGCTTAATCATTGATTTGGCTTTTCATTGCCAAACCAAGGAGGGCAGGGATTTAGTGACTTGGTGATGATTAATTCCCTTTTCTTTTTGGGATGCGGGCTAAAGAAAGGGGAATAATGAAATTTCAAAAAGATAAAAAGCACAACAACATCAATGAATGGTAGCGGTTCTCACCAAACTCATAAATCACTTAAACAGCAACATGTCACCAAAATATGAACGTCCAGCTCCAAACCAAAAGCTAAAAAAAACAAACAAGAAAACAAAATAAAATGTACTAAACAAAAGAAAGAAAAAGCAAACATATTGCTTTTTTCTTTCTTTATCACAAAAAAGAAAGGCAATGGACTTTTTGGACACAATAATCAAATTAAAATTTAAAAATCGCTGGAGAGAGGGGCATGTTCGTGGTTCATGAACACATTGCTGTAGATAAGGCCAGCCAAGCCACCACCAACAAGGGGTCCTACCCAGTAAATCCAGATACCAGCGAAGTTGCCACTGGCCACTGCAGGCCCGAAGGAGCGGGCCGGGTTCATTGAACCACCAGAGAATGGGCCAGCAGCCAAGATATTGGCACCAACAATGAAACCAATGGCAATGGGTGCAATTGTACCCAATGAACCCTTCTTTGGGTCAACTGCTGTGGCGTACACTGTGTACACCAAAGCAAAGGTGATGATGATTTCCATCACCACTCCTTCAGCAGCTCCTACTCCAGCAGCCACACTGTGGATTGGAACAGCCTAAAGAAAAATACCAGAAAAAGTTAAAAATTACACAATTATGGCTAAAAACTAAAATTTGTTATAATCAGTGGAGATTTAGAGCAGGTTTTGTAGATTCATTACTTTCCACTTGAATGATGTATATGTGCATATGGAACTTTAAAAACAATGTAAAAATCATACGATTACACTCATTCAGAAAGAACCAACTCCAGATCCTTAATTCGCCTCTTAATATAACCATATAAATTGTATTGTGTTACTAATATGTAGATTGAACATGTTGCTAGGAAGGAAATTTCCGAAGAAAGCTTCATATAGTATCTTATGTACTGATGGTCTTAAAAATATATATTTACATAATTGGAACACTTTGGGACACTTAAAATCCCTAACATGTTTGTGTCTACACTAATTCTAAACATGGTCAGTAACATGCAAGATACATCATGTAACTTGATACAACAAGCTAACTTATACTGATATAATGTAAGTTAATTTGACAGTGTAAACGTATAAAACTTAAATCTCTTTTTAGAAATATGGAAGAACTTACCGTTCCTCCGGTGACAAATTTGAGGAGATAGGAACCTACAATGGCACCCAAAAGTTGAGCAATCCAGTAGAAAAGACCGGTAAGAACGGTAATTTGGCCACCAAGAGCCAATCCGAAGGTAACAGCAGGGTTCACGTGACCACCAGAGATGTTAGCGGCAATGGAAACAGCCACGAATAGAGCAAATCCATGGCAAACTGCAACAGCTACAAGGCCGGATGGATCTAGAGCAGCATCTGCTGTCAACTTGTCTGCATCCAATTAACATAAGTACAAAACTTAGAACAATATAATTCAAAGAAAGATAAATAGACCAGTTAGTGCTGAAGTGTGTGACTGTCTCTATCTAAAAATTAAGTTGTACTAGATAGGACACATTTTTATTTACTTAATCATATTCTCAACGGTTACTACTCCACATTAATAGTTACATGCATACGGGTCGGAATTTAAATTTTATCAGTCTGGCTATGTAAAAGAATTTTCATAAAATTAATTTATCTAAAAGATAATTATAATAAGTGAGATTAGCAGTAACTTGTAAACGAAAGCAGATTACCTGTTACGACAGACTAAAATACAATGAAAATATATTACATCAATGTGAGTAGATATTATAGTAAATAAGGAATTGGCAAGGAGGAAGAGTTATTAACTGTAAGCAATGGCTGAACCAACTCCGGCAAAGACGAAGAGCAAGGTAGAGATAAATTCAGCAATATAGGCCTTAATAGACCCTAAACTGAATGAATCATCGAAGCGTCCAAAAGCTACACCAGGCATTTTGCACAACAAATAATTAAATTAATTTTAAGAAGATTAGTTAAGGGAAGATGAAAATAGACACAGACAATGCTCTCGAGTGACAATAGAAGCCCTATATATACTACGAATATACAAATATAATAAAAAGTTAATTAATATTAACGTGTACAATTATTTGTATATTACCATATTTAGTGATATGTAATTATGATAGAATTAGGATCCCTATTGTATAAGGATTCCACATTGTACACCTATATATATTTGGTAATAATGAGAAAGGCTCCCAAGGGAGATTATTATAATCTTACATGGTATTAGAGCCAAAACCCTAGGTTTTCTCTCAAAAGTTCCCCCCCCCCTCTCTCTCGGATTTCTCACCGGCGGCCACCACCCTCTTCTCATTCTTTGTTCTTCCTTGTCTCATTTCTCCTACTTCGATACTATTTATCCACTATAATGACTCCTCCTACGACTTCCACAGTAGCATCAACCTCAACCGTCGTCACCTCTGACATACCAAAATCTTCTTTTTCACCCTCTATTCATCCGGCCCTCACCGTCACCAACATTAAGAACTGCCTTCCCATAATTCTTGATCAAGAAAATGGTTAGTACTCTCCATAGGTTGAACTTTTTCGTATTCATGCATGTGTTTATAACGTACTTGACCATATCGATGACTCATTCCCTCGCCCCCTGAGGTTGATGACTCAACATGGCGTTGTCTAGACGCTGTTGTCAAATAGTGGATATATGACACTATTTCTCAAGACTTGGTCCTTACTATAATGAAATCAGAAGCCTCGGCCCGTGATTTATGGATTCGGTTAGAGGAAATTTTTCAAGATAACAAGCACACTCGTGCTGTGTATTTGGATGGACAATTTAATAATACACGTCTTGACAATTTCTCTAACATGTCCGATTATTGCAAGCAGTTGAAACTAGTGGCAGACCAACTATCCAACGTAGGCACACCTGTTTCTGAATTAAAGATGGTCCTACAATTGGTTGCAGGCCTACAAAAAGGTGAGTACGATACTCTAGCCACCATCATACAGCCGGCTGATCCGTTACCCAGTTTCAACAAGACCCACTTGCAATTATTGCTTGAAGAAACCCGATGTGCAAAGCAGGACGAGCACAATCAAAAGGCGTTAGTAGTGGAAATATCTCCGCAAAATAACATAACCGCTGCCTCGCCTCCGCCAAAAAAAATCAGCCACGGCAGAACCGCGGCGGCAGGGGCGACAAAGGCCGAGGCGGTGGACGAGGTGGAAAATGGCGTGGGAAAGGGGGCCGAGACCAGCAGCAAAATCTACAGCCGCATCACTCTATCAGCTCCTTATAAGGAGCTTATCAGACACACCAGGCCCATTTCATGCAGGCCCAGTACCCGCAGCATCCATCTAGTCTGGCCCCGACTGACTTGGGCCAGGCTTTCAGTAGTTTGAACTTGTAGTAGCCCAACGAAAATTGGTACATGGACTCGGGTGCCACATCTCACCTCACTCGCTCTGCAGGTACTATTCCCAAATTGTGTCGTTTAAAACTTCCTCAATACATTACTGTTGGAAATATCCATCGCATTCCAATCCAGAGTTATGGTACCACTCACACACCACCGCCTCACCCACTATTTTCCCTCGATAATGTCCTTATGCCCCAAACATCATTAAAAACTTAATTTTTGTTCGCAAATTTACTCGTAATAATTCCGTCTCTGTTGACTTTGACCCTTTTGGTTTTACTGTGAAGGATCTTCGTACGGGGACAACTCTTACGAGATGCAATAGCACGGGGGATCTCTACCCATTCCCATCCTCCTCTGCTGCCAGCACATGCTCTCCCATATCTCTCGCTGCTATCTCTCCGTCAACTTGGCAAAATAGGCTTGGTCACCCAACAACCCCAATTTTTAATTTTCTTAGAGGCAATAATTTCATTAAATGTAATAATAGGAAACTTGCCCAATACTATGTTTCTTGCTCATTAGGCAAACATGTTCTTCTACCTTTTAAATCATCTCCAAGTGTTACATTTTCTCCATTTGATATTATTCATGCTGATTTATAGACATCTCATATATCTAGTTCACTCGGTCATAAATATTATCTTATCTTATTGGATGGTTTTTCTCATTATATTTGGGTCTACCCACTCAAATTTAAATCCGAGGTGTTTGCCAAATTTTTCAAGTTTCGCACTTTTATTAAAACACAGTTTGAAAAAACAATAAAATCTTTTTCAGTGTGATAATGGTCGTGAATTCAATAATTCACAATTTCACTGATTCTGTAGAAATAATGGCATGGTGTTCCACTTCTCCTGTCCTCACACCTCGCCTCAAAATGGCAAAGCAGAACGAATCATCCGCACCATAAATAACATGGTTCGTACCCTCATATTTCATGCCTCCCTACCTCCCTCATTCTGGGTCTACGCGGTCAAAATGGTAGAATACATCCTTAATATTATACCCACTAGAACTCTTCACTACATGACCCCAACCGAAATATTATACCAATGGATCCCCTCCTATGATCATCTTCGAATTTTCGGTTGCCTATGCTATCCCAATCTAGCCTCCACCACTCCTCATAAATTGGCACCCCGGACCACTCCCTGTATCTTCGTAGGTTTTTCGTCCAATCATAGGGGTTATCTGTGCTATGCCTTGTCTACCCATCAGATTCACGTCTCTCATCACGCCACATTTGACGAAACCATATTCCTTTTCTCGGACATTCAAAAATTTTGAAAACATACTATACCTTTCTTGATGAGTCTGCCATCTTTCCCATTATACTTAACGAACTATGTTAGTCCACCACCCAACACCTACCTCTGTCGCCCTCTGTCGACACCACTGACCGCATCTCTATGGTGCTGCCACCTACAACCATCGTCACCGACAACATCCCTGCATCACCGGCCCAGTCTTGTTCCCCGTCACACATACCGCCACTTGCCACCCCAAAAGTAGACCCACCATCTCGGTTTCCACACCGGTCTCTGTCTCGATCTCTATGTCCCCAACATCATCCAACGACGACCCCGCAATCCTCCAAACCATTGGAAACCCACATTATACCAACCCCCACCAACACCATACCCCACATTCTCCATCTCACCCCATCTCCATCTGCCTAGATCGGTGCACTCTCCAAACCCATCGTCGAACCCAGAACCTGCCAAACCCACTGCCGCACCCAGTCACCACATCGACCCACCAAACCCAGAACCAGCCAAACCAGACTCGACACCCAGCACAAACACCCACGCTACCCTATCACATCGTATGGAAACCCGTGCCCAACACGGGATTTTAAAACCTAAAGTCCAATTTAACCTTTCCACACAAACCATATCCCCAATTCCCCAAAACCTTAAATTAGCCAAACTAATGCGGCCATGTGTGGGGAGTTTAATGCTTTAACAAAACACATACTTGGAATTTGGTTCCTCGACCGGCGAGGGTGAATGTCATCTGATGCATGTGGTTTTATCGTCACAAATACAGAGACAGTTGTGACTTAGAAAGGTATAAGGCTAGACTTGTGGCTAATGAAACTAATTAGAAGGAGGGTATTGATTGTGGTGAGACGTTCATTCCGGTTGTGAAACAGGCTACCATTCGCACAGTTCTGAGTATTGCTATGGGTAAGCATTGGCCTATTCATCAACTTGATGTGAATAATGCGTTTCTACCTGGTGATCTGAAGGAAACTGTTTATATGCACCAGCCGCCTGGGTTTGTCCATCTGACAGCCCCTCAGTATATATGCCATCTTCGTAAGTCACTCTATGGTTTGAAACATGCCCCTCGAGCGTGGTATGATCGCTTTGCACAATATATTATGCAGATTGGGTTCGTATGCATCAAGTGTGATAATTCTCTCTTTACTTTTCATCGATTCTTTGCTGCTCCTCTAGTAAATAAAGGTGATCCTTCGCCCAATAGAGCCTAGCCCGAGAGAGGACTTCTCCAGTGTGGATCGAAAAGGTCTCGCGAAGAGGTAGTAGCATTGCTTATTTATTGTTATATGTGGATGACATTGTGCTTACTGCCTCATCTGATGTGTTGAAAAATGATATTATTACACTCCTTAAAATCGAATTTGCTATGAGTGACTTGGGGAAGTTTAGCTATTTTTTGGGGATATCAGTGACTCGTTCTACAAATACTATGTTTTTATGTCAGCATAAATATGCAGAGGAGATAATATACAGGGCTAAAATGGAAAACTGCAAGATCATGTCCACACCAGTTGACTCTAAATCAAAGCTTAGTGTTGTTGATGGTAACTCAGTGTCCGATTCCACTCTCTACAGAAGTCTTGCATGTGCACTTTAGTATCTTACTTTCACCAGACCTGACATCGCGTATGCTGTTTAGTAGGTATGCTTGTTCATGCATGCCCCAGGGAGCCTTATTTTATTGTCCTTAAACGTATCATTCGATATGTTAAGGGCACACTTGATTATGGATTGCACCTATACCCCTCAGCTCCGACTAGATTGTTGTCTTATACGGATGCTGATTGGGCAGGCTGTCCGGACACGCGCCGCTCCACCTCCGACTACTGTGTGCTCTTAGGGGATAACCTCATTTCATGGTCTGCCAAGAGGCAAGTCACCTTATCCTGTTTGAGTGCAGAGGCAGAATACTGAGGCGTAGTGAATGTTGTTGCTGAGATATGTTGGCTCTGAAATCTTCTTTTGGAGCTTCAGTATCCCTTGCGTAAGGCGGCGTTGGTCTATCGTGAAAAAATATCCGCCATATACTTATCTCATAAACCGGTTCAGCATTAGCGAACCAAGCATATTGAGATGGATATACATTTTGTTCGTAAAAAGGTTGCCCTTGTTAAGGTGTTGCATGTGCCTTCTTCGTATCAATATGCAGATATATTCACGAAAGACCTTCCTAGACAACTATTCATTGATTCAGATCCAATCTCAGCGTCCGACCTCCTCCCGCTCCGACTGAGGGGGAATATTAACGTGTACAATTATTTGTATTATCATATTTAGTGATATATAATTATGGTAGAATTAAAATCCATATTGTATAAAAATTTAATATTGTACATCTATATACATTTGATAATAATGAGAAAGGCTCATCCAAAAAGATTATTACAATCTTACCATTAATACACATAATATGTTTTTCACTGTACGAGTATCTCATCCATACGAAGTAGATAAGAGGAATAGTAAGTGCATATGTGGCCATGCATATCCAATCAACTTCTTTTTTTTTTACAAATCCTAGCTGTCAATAACATGCTTTAATGGAAATGTCTGGAAGATAGTCAATAATCTATCCATGTGAACCGACCGTTAAATGGGTCATGGGGAGGTCCCTTGTGAGAAAAATAATGATTACAAAATGGAGGTATCGGGAAATTAGCACAGTTCAATCTAGAATATAAATTTTATCTGTTCAATCTTTAGAATTTTTAATATTAAATTCAATATACTTTTAAGATTATACGTCCAGATGCACCATTTATTGTAGTTTTAATAAATTTTATACATAAAGTTATGTTACATATAAAAAATATTAGTTCAAATAAATCGTAAGATTAATTGAACATCCGACTGACAATTACTAAATGGGTGTTTGGTCCACAAAGTGCGCCTGACCGACCATGAACAAAGAGAATGGAGTTGTTTGATCTGTTTTGTTGGATTTATTTAAATGTGTGGATAAGAATTGACGTGGCCTTAATTAGGCTTCTAATTATTTGCTTAATATATTGTATAAGTAGGGTTTAATAATATTGAGAGATACGTAAGGCCTCCTGGATGGGGATAAGGAATCTTTAGCGAGCTCAGGTCGTGTTAGATAGTGGCGCGCTTTCATTTTTCAATCCGATTTTAAAATTTCAATGGAAGAATATTTAATTAGGTTTTGTTATTATATAATCTTATAACTAGTGATAATGATGTGAGTTGCCAGTATTGCTTATCTTAACTCGTTGCAATTTCTATTTTGCAAGTATAAATGATATTGGAAAGGTTAAACAGAACAAAAACTGAGTTGAGAGATGTCTCTCTGTATTTAAGATAAAATTACCTCATATATATATATGTTTTTACGATAATGGAAAATAGTTTCTAAGATAAAACAACAACAATTAACAATACAAAGCAAGTAAGGTTGATTCTAGCGAAGAAAATGAATATAGAATAGACTGCTTTCTGTATTCTCTTATTTTTGTCTCTTAGAGCTGAACAGAAGGGTTTAATTTTTAGGAAAGACGAGGACATTTCTGACTGTTAAAGTCAGATTAGTTGCAATGTTTCAGAGTCGTTGCAACGTTTGATTATCTCCGAAACATTTTAGAGACTAAAACCGGAAGACAGTCCGCAGACCCCGATTTAAGGGTTTGGATATTCCACTTTTATTCTTTTGTTCTATTGGAGACTTTTGAGCTGTATTCATGAATTATTTTCAGGTGTCCACAAAAGATTTGAAAGTCTATCCTCTTGTGATTGATAATATAACCCTCTTGATCTATCCTTGTGTATAAAAAAACAAATACTACTGATAAACTTTAGTCTGCACATTTACCAAATGTAATAAAGCATAAAAAAGATTCCTTGATCAACAGGTAAACCAACAGAGACTAATGAAATACATTGTCAATATCCCATAAATTTGGGAATTAAAGTTTCATTAATCCCCAAGTGACAAAAATTACAAAACGTAGCACTGTCATTCCGAGCTGGCTATTCTCGAAGCAAACATCTCACTGTCCTACAAACTGCTAACTAATGCTTGAATAATATAAACATAAAAAAGAACAATTCCATCAAGACTAAAAATAAAGTGTCTGCCGGTACTTCATATCACCCGTAGCTCTAATGTTACAAACGCAAACAATTTCCCTAGCTAGGCTCGCGGGGTCTCTTGTCACACCTTCAAAAATCCTATTGTCTTTTTCTCCAATGTGCAAAGACAAACTCAATGTAGGTTAATTTGAGTAGTCTAGCCATTTTTGCTTTCTCCTTGGACTGCATAATGATCCAGACCAACTATTTGCCCCATAGATCTTTAGAGAATTTGCATTCGCTAAAGAGGTTATCTCTAGTCTCGTTGTTAGCTTCACATAGTACACAATATGGATTCAAAAAATTCCCCACTTTGCAAGCCTGTCAACGGTCATTAGCTTTCCTTGACATTGCAACCACAATGTGAATGAGTTTTGACACACCAAACCTTTTCATTCTACTTTTGAAAAATCAGCAAGTAGTTAAAAATAATTTGCTTGATAAATTTTTTTTCTCTTCCAAAGGTTTCTGTATTTGCACCATTGTATCTCTAGCTCCCAATATCTTTCGCAATTGTCAATATTTATTTTTGCTTATGATTCCTTTTATAACCCATAAAAGTTAGTCGATTATAAATCATCTCAAAGTGAAAAGAAAGTAATTAAGGTAAAAATCAACTTAAATTTACTGAAGATGTTTACCTGTCGATACTAAAAAGAGACTAAGTTAATCACTAACATATCATATATAACATACCATGTCAATCAAAGTAGTCAACACTCAGATATCATAACATTAGCATCAATTTGCATAGAAGTATTCATATAGAGCCAATACAAATGATATATTCTAACACCTAAACTCAGGTAGAGAAAATCAATAGAGCTGTTTTAAATCGATTTCAAGATGACAACATACTCTGTCCTTAAATTTAGACAAAAAATTAATGGACAGAATAAAAAATTACACAGGTGTAAAGCTGAAAAAATTGCAAAATAAAAATAAAAATGCACCTTCACTAACAAATGCATAAAGCATTAAGCATCAGGACAAACACATAAATATACGTTGGAAATATACACAATCTGAAGCTTTTGTATACATAAACATATATAAAGCAAAAAATGACAATAAAGTCCGCTACATGGTTTCAGGCACCAATTGTTCAGGCCATGGGGAGGGGTAAATTATATGTTGGAGCGTCAAACTATGTATTATGAAAAATCAAAGTCATATTAACTACAAACGGTTCCTTTATTATTTGAGGTGGGGAAGGCAAAAATAGAACTCTTGCTCTTTGGGATCACAAATCTTCAAGTGCGTCGCAGTCTTGTTTTTATCAGTGAATACTCCCGTTGACTGCACGATGTACTCTGCTCCAGCCTTAGCCACTGGAATCTCCATTGGATTTCTTTAGATATCCATACTGAAACTTAAATCAAAAGATCAAAAATCATCTCTAAGCTAAACCTAAAATAAAGCAGCAAAATAACTATAAACTTCACCACACTTACTGAATTTCATATGCTTAAAAATGATGAATTTATTAGCGAATATTACCATATATTCGCTATATATTTTGTAATTAATAGTAGTATATAATTATGATAAATAGATGATCTTTATTCAATTAAGATTCAACATTGAACACACTATATATATTTGTATTAATGATAAATATTTTTCAAGAGAGATTAATACATTCTTACATGGTATCAAGAGTCAAACCCTAAAAACACCTAAACCTACTCTCCAAATTCCCCCCCCCCCCTCCAATTCGGCCGGCGGCCATACCCCACCCGAACCCTAAATTCTTTTTGGTTCTTCTCTTCTTCACCAAAATCTAGCCCCTCTAATGGCTCCCATGGCTACTCCCACCTCTACCACCGCTTCATCTTCCTCACCAGTCGTCACCCACACCCAACCCGCTACCTCCTCCACTCCTTTCCATCTGGCTTTCGCTGTCACCAACATCAATAACTTCATTCCCTTGGTTCTTGATCAAGAAGACAGTCAATATTCTTCGTGGGTTGAACTCTTTCAAATTCATGCATGTGCCTATAACGTGCTTGATCATATTGACGACTCTCTCCCTCGCCCCTGAGGTTGATGAAATGGCATGGCGCCGTCTTGATGCCATTGTCAAATAGTGAATTTATGGCACCATCTCTAAGGATTTGCTTCATGAAATCTGGTGCCTCGGCTCATGAGTTATGGACACGGTTGGAGGAGATTTTTCATGACAACAAGCACATTTGTGCGGTGTACTTGAAGGAACAATTCAATAATACACGTCTTGAAATTTTTTCTAATATGTCCGAGTATTGTAAACAATTGAAGCTAGTTGCGGACCAATTATCCAATGCGGGGACACTAATTTCCGAAACAAATATGGTTCTCCAACTAGTTGCTGGATTACCGAAAGGTGAATACGATACTTTAGCAACCATGATACAACAAGCCGATCCCCTATCCAGTTTCAACAAGGCATGGTCACAATTATTATTGGACCCGACGTGACAAACAGGACGAACACAATCAAAAGGCGTTGGTAGTTGAAAATCCAGTGACAAACACCGCCACCACCACCTAGCCACCACCGCCGGACAACCAACAGTCGCGGGGGCGCAGCTGCAGCGGTGGCAGAGGTCGCGGCAGTGGAAATGGGGGTAGAGGCCGTGACAGTGGCAATGGGGGTAGAGGCCGCGGCGAGAGGGGCGGGCGCAACCACGGCGACCCAAAGACCTCTCCATATTGGGCTGGCTCGGGCCAGTGGCCCAACACTGGCGGCTGGGCCCCGACATCCTTCCCACAACACCCGACTGCAGCCCAGTTCATAAATCAGTAGCAGCTCAGGATTTTGGCCACTGCCTAGGCCCACGTCAGGCACAACTCCCGGCCTAGCAAGCTCATTTGGTTTCGGCCCAACAGGCACTACTCTTGGCCTAGCAGTCTATATATGGCCTGGCCTCCACTGATTTTGGCTAGGCCTCCGGCGCATTAAATCTTCAGCAGACTGAGGAAAATTGGTACATGGATACTGGAGCCATATCTCATCTCACACGAACCTTAGTTAATCTTTCCAAACTGTTTCGTTTAAAGTATCCTCAATTTATTATGGTCGGTAATGGTTATCGCATTCCAATTCAAGGTTATGGTACCACCCACACAAAACTACCTCACCTACCTTTCTCCCTAAACAACGTCCTCTATTCCCCTAACATCATTAAAAATTTAATATCTGTTAGAAATTTACTCATAACAATTCTTTTCTGTTGAGTTTGACCCATTTGTTTTTTCTGTGAAGAATCTACTTACGTGAACACCTCTTACGAGATGCAATAGTATGGGGAACTTCTATCCTTTCTCATCCACTTCCACTGCCAGTCCCCGATCACATACCTCTCTATTGTTATCTCTCCATCAACTTGGCATAATAGACTCGGACACCCAGGTGCTCGTGTTTTTAATTTTCTCAGAAGAAATAATTTTATTCGATGTAATAATGAGAACTTTGTCCAAAATTGTTATTCTTGCCCGTTAGGCAAGCATGTTCGTCTTCCTTTTCTATCATCTTTAAGTATTACATTTTCTCCGTTTGACATTATTCCCACGGATTTGTGGACATCTCCCATCCCTAGTTCTCTAGGCCATAAATATTATCTTGTTTCATTAGATGATTTTTCTCATTTTATTTGGATTTACCCATTTAAATTCAAATCTGAAGTGTTTGCCAAGTTTTTTGAATTTCGTGTCTATGTCAAAACACAATTTGAAAAAGCCATAAAATTGTTTCAATGTGATAATGGTCGTTAGTTCAATAATTCTGCTTATCACAAATTTTGCACTAATAATGGCATGGTTTTTCAGTTTTCGTGTCCCTACAACTCCTCCCAAAATGTCAAGGACGAACGAATCATTCGTACTATCAATAACATGGTTCGTACGATTTTCTTTCATGCCTCTCTCCCCTTTTCCTTTTGGGCTATGCTGTTAAAATGACCGAATATATTCTTAATATTTTGCCGACCCATACTCTCAAAAATAGAACACCCACCGAAATTTTGTTCCGTCGGATCTATGGATTTTCTACTGCCTTTGTTGCCCAAATCTTGCCTCCACGGCCTGCATAAACTTGCACCCCGCACCACTCCTTGTGTTTTCTTAGGTTTCCCATCCAATCATAGGGGGTATTTGTGTTATGACTTGTCTTCACGTAAGATCATCGTGTCTCATCATGTTACGTTTAATGAAGCAATCTTCCCATTTGCAAACAACCAAAAAAATCAGACCACAAATTACATGTTTCTAGACGAGTCCGAAGGCTCCCCCGTCGTCCACTACCTACTTCGCCGTGACACCACTGTTCAGTCACGGCTGTCCCATCACAACCAGGTTCCGCCGTTTCCACCCATATTTCATCCAATACACCATCACCGGCACCGACCCAAACCGTCACTACCTCACCCACCCACTGGCCTCACAACCCACCACACCTACCGGCACCGACACCCAATAGCCACCGTCCCAACAACACTCCCCGTTGAAACCCAGACCCACTGACTCCTCACCATCAAACCCAAATACCGACACCACTCCCTGTCAAAAACCGTTCCTGACACCAGTCACCATCAGTGCACCATCTTCCCTTCTGGTAAACCTATCCTTACCTTCATCCGACTCACCATAAACCCGAGACAATACTGACCCAAGCCAACCCCAGTTCGCACCCCACCCTCCTACCCAAACAACCCCTATCCCCACGCATAGAATGAAGACCCGTGCTCAACACGGGATTTTCAAACCCAAAGTCAATTTTAATCTCTCCAGTCAAATTGTATCCCAATCACTAAAAACCCAAATTAGCCAAACTTGATCAGAATTGGAATGCGGCCATACGTGAAGAATTTAATACTTTAACAAAACAACACACTTGGGATTTGGTTCCAAAGCCAGATAGGGCTAATATGATTAGGTGTATGTGACTTTTCCGTCATAAATTCAGAGATAGTGGTGATCTTGAGCGATATACGGCGAGACTTGTGGCTAATGGTATAGGCTAGTAGGAGGGAATTGATTGTGGTGATATTTTTAGTCTAGTGGTTAAACCGGCTACCATCCGCACCGTTATGAGCATAACTATGGGTAAGCGTTGGTCGATTCATCAACTTGATGTAAAGAATGCGTTCTTACATGGGGATTTGAAAGAAACTGTTTATATGCACCAGCCACCTAGTTTTGTACATCCAGAGGCTCCTAATTATGTATGTCATCTTCACAAGTCACTGTATGGTTTGAAACAGGCCCTAGGGCATGGTATGAGTGCTTTGCTACTTACATTATGCAGATTGGGTTCGTATGCAGCAAGTGTGATCATTCTCTATTTATTTTTCATCGAGGTGGTAACATTGCGTACTTGTTATTATATGTTGATGATATTGTTCTTACTGTCTCCTCTAATATGTTGGAAAAAGAGATCATTGTCCTGCTTAAATATGAATTTACTATGACTGACTTAGGGATCTGCAGATACTATATTCCTGTGTCAGCGTAAGTATGCCGAAGAAATTGTGTACAAAGATAAAATGGCGAACTGCAAGATCATGCCTACTCCGGTCGACTCGAAGTCAAAACGCAGTGATAATGACGGTGATCCAGTGTCTGATCCCACTCTGTATAGGAGCCTTGCAGGTGCACTCCGGTATCTTACTTTCAGCAGGCCTGATATTGCTTATGATGTTCAACAGGTGTGTCTATTTATGCATTCCCCCAGAGAGCCTCATTTCACAGCTCTTAAACGTATCATTCGATACGTTAAGGGTACTCTTGATTATGGATTGCATCTCTACCCCTCTGCACCATCCAGGTTGATATCCTACACGGACGCCGATTGGGCAGGCTGTTTGGACACGTGACGCTCCACATCCTGCTACTATGTGTTCTTAGGAGATAATCTCATTTCGTGGTCTGGCAAGAGGCAAGACACCCTATCCCGATCGAGTGCAGAAGCAGAGTATCGAGGCGTTGCAAATGATGTAGTTGAGATCTGCTGGCTCTGAAGCCTTCTCTTAGAGTTTCATTGTCCCTTACGTGAAGCGTCTATGGTATAATGTGATAAAATATCCGCAATCTATTTATCTCATAACCCGGTTCAGCATCAGAGATGGCTGTAAAAGGAAGAGGTTAGTTCACAACTCTGAAAGCCGAAGACGAAGCAAGGAAGGCAGCTACAGAGCAGCAGATAAGGAAGATATTTAGGCAACAACATTGACCTACCGGACTCTAAAGAAAGGGTACCACTTATTTGGAAACTCGCTTGATTATCATGCTAGTGGACTCCATGCTCTGTTTTCGGCCTTATTAGCTTGTTCGTGAGAAGGTTGCTATAGGTCATGTTAAGGTGTGCATGTGCCTTCTTCATATCAGTATGCAGATATCTTCACTAAAGGTCTTCCTAGACAACTATTCCTAAACTTCAGATCCAGTCTTAGCGTCTGACATCCTCCCGCTCCGACTGGGGGGGGGTGTATTAGCGAATATTATCATATATTCGCCATATATTTTGTAATTAATAGTAGTGTATAATTATGATAAATAGAGGATCCTTATTCAATTAAGATTCAACATTGTACACACTATATATATTTGTATTAATGAGAAATATTCCATATGGGAGATTAATATATTATTACAGAATTGATGATTAATTTAAAAATTCAAGGTGTTGATTGTTAGCGATCTCATTAGTTCATAGTCATACATGATCCTTAAGACAATAACTAATAGACATATGACACACAACCAAAAAAAATGCCAACAGATTGTAACTGCATTGTGCAAAAGATTAGAACTAAGAACTTGGTAAGAACTATAAACTAAAATAAAGCAGCAATATAACTATGAACTTCACCACACTTTTGAGGGTGCCCTTTACATTCTTAGGCATCATCATTACATGCCAAAAAAAGTTCAGGACCAGATATTATAATGGGCAGTTGAATAACAATGCAGAAACTGTTAACTAAAGTTCTCATCACAGCATCAGCTCACATAACATCTACTGCAATATTAAGGTCCCTTTTTGTAAGTTGTCACAACTGATTTAGAATTCATTCTCATATAATTACTAACTTTATATTTCTCAAGTTTCCGCAAGAACATAAATATATGTGAAAAAAATTATCCCCTTGATTATTTTCATTACTTGAAAGGCTATATATACAAGTTACAAAATAGGAGAATCATATTCCTATTCTATTCCTAAAACCTTATTCTATACATTTATGGTAATACACTAATTATGGTAATACACTACTAATTATATTACAATATGACCTAAACTAGGATACTAAATATTTATCATAAATTACTTGGTACAAATCAGTCCATAAACCGAGAGCAGATCAGTCCAAATAAACCGAGAGCAAATCGGTCCAAATCCGTGACAAGTAGACACAATATACACATGTATATTGTGTGTATATTGTGTATATTTAACACACCTCCGCAATCATAGCGGGCGGTCTTCGAATGCTGAGACTGTCCCTAAAATCTTCAAAAAGGACCGAGGGAAGACCCTTTGTAAAGATGTCTGCAACCTGATATCTTGACGGGACATGACAGACACGTACCTGACCCTGGGCAACCTTTTCACGGACAAAGTGAATGTCCATCTCGATATGTTTAGTGCGTTGATGCTGAACCGGATTACCAGAAAGGTAAATGACACTAATATTATCGCAATAAACCAAGGTTGCCTTTTGAATCGGACAATGAAGCTCTAAAAGCAAATTACGTAACCAACATGATTCTGAGACCACATTGGCTACCCCTCGATATTCAGCCTCGACACTTGAGCGGGATATAGTCTCCTGACGCTTCGCAGACCAAGAGACCAAGTTGTTGCTAAGGAACATACAGTAGCCGGACGTAGACCGTATGGTGTCTGGACACCCACCCCAATCAGCATCTGTGTATGAGACAAGTGTGGATGTCGATGAAGGATACAAATGCAAACCATAGTCCAATGTACCCTGAATATACCGAATGATGCATTTGAGTGCATTCATGTGCTCAATTCTGGGATCATGCATAAATAAACACACCTGTTGGATAGCATACGTAATATCCGGTCTGGTAAAGGTAAGCTACTGAAGGGCCCCTGCAAGACTGCGATAGCGGGTCGGATCCTCGTAAGGGACGCTGGATGCGGCACCAAGCTTGGGCTTAGTATCAACTAGAGTGGAAGTGGACTTACAGGATGACATATCGGCTCTCTCGATGATCTCAGCTGCATACTTTTGTTGAGACAAAAACAATCCATCTGAATGACGCTTGACGGCAATCCCTAAAAAGTAACTCAAGGGCCCTAAGTCTTTCATAGCAAACTCAGAGCTGAGCATGGTCATGATAGACAGGCGTAAGGCATCGGAAGAGGCAGTCAAAATGATATCATCCACATACAACAGAATGTAGGCCAAGGATGAACCACAACGGTAGATGAACAACGAATTATCTGACCGACTGTGAGTGAACCCAATAGTCGACACATAGTCCGCAAACCTTGTATACCAGGCCCGTGGTGACTGCTTAAGCTCATATAAGGACTTCTTCAACAAACATACATGATGAGGATGGTTGGGATCCCTGAACCCCAACGGCTGATGCATATAGATTATTTCCTTGAGATCACCATGTAGGAAAGCGTTCTTGACATCCAACTGATGAATAGGCCATGCCTTCGAAAAAGCCAAGCTAAGCACATTGCGAATGGTAGCCGGCTTGACCACCGGACTAAACGTCTCACCACAATCTATCCCAACACGTTGATTCTTACCATCATCCACAAGCCGCGCCTTATGTCGAGCAAATGACCCATCTAAATTTTCCTTATGAGCAAAAATCCACATAGACCTGATGACATTAATACCGAAGGGACGAGGCACTAACTCCCACGTCTTATTATCAATAAGAGCATTATATTCATCAGTCATAGTAATTTTCCAATTCGGGTCGTTTAAGGCAGACACATGATTACGGGGAAAGGGGGATTTAGAGACATTTGAATGTAAATTAAAATGCCTTTTTGGTGTAAAATACCCCGTTGACTACGGGTGACTGGTCTATGACTCGAGGAAGAGGTGGGTGGATTTTAGGAATTTTCTAGGCTCGGGATGGGTGGCCGAGTGGCGGTGGGCCCTGCGGCCAATTTCGAAAAAGCGAAGCGAGGCGGAGGCGGACTAGTTCCGAGTGGTGGGCCCCGGCCCAATCGCTGGAACTGATCTAGGGACGGTAATCTGTTACTGACTCGTGGGGCCAGCGGGCAGTGGGCCCGCTGGAGAATTTTGGGTGCGGGATATGTCCGAAAAATGGTGAGTAACATACGGGGATATACCATCATTCAAAAAATTATACGAACTAGGCTCGGGAGTATGAATTTTAGTAAATGGAAATTGGGTTTCATAAAAAATTACATGGCGATTAATTATGATTTTCTTGGAGGATAAATCAAAACATTTGTAACCACGATGATTAGACGGATAACCCAAAAATACACACGGAGTAGACTGGGCCTGAAGTTTGTTAATTGTGGTGGACGGGAACAACGGATAACACAAGAACCTAAAAACCCGAAGATGAGAATAAGAAGGATTCTTATTATATAAAATTTGGAGGGGGGGGAGGGAGAATATGTCAGACCTTTGGAAGGAATTATGTTAAGGAGATATGTCGCCATTTGAAGAGCATGATGCCAAAAATATAGGGGTACGAAAGCATGAAGTAAGTGAGCGCGGACAATGTTATTTATGGAATGAATTTTGCGTTCGGCTTTCTCATTTTGTGAAGAGGTATGAGGACAAGAAAAACGAAAATTGATCCCATTATTAGCACAGAACTCCCAAAACACCCTATTGTCATACTCTTTTCCATTATCACACTGAATATTTTTTATTTCTCTTTCGAATTGTGTTCTAATGAATGCTCTAAATTTTAGGAAGACGGAAAACACTTGTGATTTATTTGCAATTGAAAAAGTCCACAAAAATTTAGAATAATCATCCAAAAAAAGAACATAATACCGATGACCCAACGGACTTAGAACAGGAGACCATAGGTCGCTATGAATAATATCAAATGGCATTGAACTATGAGAATTTGAGTATACAAATGGAAACTTAACAATTTTTCCTAACGAACAAGATTGAAAAATTGGAGTACGACTCGTACCCTTACAATAAACAAAACTATTTTTATCTAAAACTGATAAAATAGAGGATCCCAGATGACCAAGGCGAGCATGCCACAAGGAAGGAGAAATGGCTGCAAAGGCTGATGGCAAGGCTTGACTCGATGGAATAAAACCGGGTGTGATAGGATAAAGATCTCCCCTACTATCACACCTCATGAGAGGACTCCCCGTCTTGAAATCCTTCACAGAGAAACCAAAAGGATCAAATTCAACATTAATGGAATTGTCAGTGGTGAATTTTTGGACAGACACTAAGTTTTTAGTCAATTTGGGGGCATGTAAAGTATTTTTCAAGATAAGGGGAGGGTTGGAGGGAGATAGAGTTTTATGACCATAACCCTGAATTGGAATCGAGTTACCATTACCGACAATGATACCACGAGAGTTGCTCAAATTTGAATAAGACGAGAGAGTACCTTGATTGGAAGACATGTGTGTCGTTGCGCCGGTGTCCATGTACTAATTTGGATCCGGTTGCGTCAACCCAAGTGTGTGCATTGCGGCCTCAATATCGGTGTGAGTAGATGGGGGGCCCACTGCCGAGAATGTTTGTGTGGGCTGAGGCCCAAGCAGTCCACCCTGCTACCCCAACCCACTACCGAAATGAGAAGCTGCTTGCTGAATGTTGGGCCGGAATTGATTCTGGCCAGCCCACTGCCCGTTGTAAGGGCCTGAAGAATAGGGGCTGCTGGCCCACGGCCCATTGCCCAGCCCCACTGTCATGGGCCCCACTGCTGGGACTAGTATAGATGTGGCCCACCTGTTGACTGGACGGGGCCCGCTGCCGGACTGCTGACCGCCGGAACTGCCGCGTTTGCCCCGACGGTTTTTGTTATTATTCTTGCGATTATTTTTGCCACCACCATGAGTACGGTTTTGGCATGAATTATCGACAAAACCCGAAGAACTTGGGGAGGACGCCATCATGACGACGGAGCTTGCTCCTGTAGCCGCCTTCTTAGCCAAACCGGTTTCTTCCAAAGTAAGCATGGAGCGGGCTTGATAAAAGGCGGGAAGAGGGCTGCTTTTACGAAGGAGAGTTCCAATGCCATTATAGGCCTCCGACAGGCCGGCAACCAATTGTAGAACCTGGCAATTATTTGTTACAGGTGCGCCAACGTTACGGAGTTGGTCCGCCAACTCCTTGAGCTTTTTGCAATATGATGATATGTTTGGAAATTCTTCCATGCGAACTAGAGAGAATTCATGCTTGAGTGTGACAACACGTGAATGTTGGTTATCTTGGAATATGTCACTCAGTCTATTCCAGGTAGCCATAGTTGTGGTATCCGGTTCAATAATCGTCTGTAAGAGGTCAACCGAAATAGTGGAATAAATCCACTGGAGAACGGTAGTATCAAGAGTAATCCATAACTGAGGATCCTCCGCGGGAATAGGTGCAGCGGGAGGAATTATGTGATGGATAACTTGATGGGAGATAGCGTGATTTTTAAACAATTCTGCCCACGTCGCATATTGGACGTTTTCCATCTCAAGCACAATAGAGATGTTGTTCTTGATGTTAGAAACCATAAGGGCAGGATGAAAATTGTTCTTAGACATATTGAAAGAACAAAGGAGGAGGGAAAATTTGGGAATAGTAAGAGAGATTTTGAGAGCGGAAGACGAATTTTGGTAAAGAAACCCGAGGGGGGGTTTTCGGCCTAGAGGTACAAAATTTGGGAGAGAAATTTTTTGTTAGACCTAGTCTCTTGATACCATGAAAGAAATAATCCCCTTGATTATTTTCATTACTTGAAAGGCTATATATACAAGTTACAAAATAGGAGATTCCTATTCCTATTCTATTCCTAAAACCTTATTCTATACATTTATGGTAATACACTAATTATGGTAATACACTACTAATTATATTACAACATTACCTAAACTAGGATACTAAATATTTACCATAAATTACTTGGTACAAATCAGTCCATAAATCGAGAGCAGATCAGTCCAAATAAACCAAGAGCAAATCGGTCAAAATCCGTGACAATTATACACAATATACACATGTGTATACACATGTATATTCATGAAAGAAATAATTCCTTGATTATTTTCATTACTTGAAAGGCTATATATACAAGTTACAAAATAGGAGAATCATATTCCTATTCTATTCCTAAAACCTTATTCTATACATTTATGGTAATACACTAATTATGGTAATACACTACTAATTATATTACAATATTACCTAAACTAGGATACTAAATATTTACCATAAATTACTTGGTACAAATCAGTCCATAAACCGAGAGCAGATCAGTCCAAATAAACCGAGAGCAAATCGGTCCAAATCCGTGACAAGTACATGTATATTGTGTATATTTAACAATATGCAAACTATGGAATACGTTAAAATAAAAAAAAATAAGAGACCAATAATACATAATAATAAAATGCTAAATTTATTATTAACGTATCAAATTAAATTAGGAAAAACTTTATGGTACACTACATTTCTAGCTTCATATATTATATGTACATCATCATCATAAACTAAAATCTTTAACCCTTTTCTACTTGTCACTCGTAAAAGAGGAACATACAACTGTCTATTTGTAAACACCGACTTTTAAAAAAATAATTCATCATGAGACAATGACTGGCCTTGATTTTTATTGATCGTTATTGCCAAAGACAACGATTGAAATTTGTTGTCGCTGGTACTTAAAAGGTATTCTTGCATAAGATGAAATCAACGTCATACTTGGGATAAACACCTTTCTCCAGCCAAATTACCTGATAAAATTTTGGCTTCAATAACTCTATCTCCAAGTCTCGTCATGATCAACTTTGTGCCATTACATAATCCCAATAATTGACATATATTTCTCAATAACATCGCAGGAACACGACCTTTAGAGTAATAGAATGATTTGAAATTACAGAACATTTAATACTGTTTTTTAAAAAAAAAAAAAAAATCGGTGTACATACGTGTTCCAAGACTGTAAAATCATGATCAGACATACAAATTGTATCAGAACTCAAATATGTCTTTTCAGGATTGTGAAACATTGACAAATTTCACCATTTAAAGAGTCGGAGCAATAATTGTTCTTTGTTGGAGGAAATCTATGTCATTATGTTGAGAATATAATCAAATATTAAAAGTGCATTCTATCTAACAATTTAAGCTTTTAGATCAGATGGTCACACACTTCAATATGGTATCAGAGCTAGGTCAAAGGTCCTGGGATCGAACCTCACCGCCACCCATTATCAAAAAAGATTTCCACTTGCTTGGACCATGAAAAAAATCAAGTCAGCACGTGAGGGGCGTGTTGAGATTATAATCAAATATTAAAAGTGTGTTCTATCTAATAGCTTAAGCTTTTAGATCAGATGGTCACACACTTCAATACATTAGAATGGCCAAATTTCTCAAACTGAGATATCCATAAATCGGGATCTTGATGCATATAAATACAAATGGTCCAATGGGAGCAAGAAATTTTGGGAACATTTGAAACAATCCGTTTCAGAGCAGAAGAGCTATTTTCAAATAGTGTTCGATCAATTACATATTAATCAATATTCGATTGATTGGTCTGAGGTTATCGACACAATACTTTCTACAATGCAGATATTGGATCATCACACTTATGTATGAGAAGATCATCGGGGATTAGGACTTTTTCAATTCCATCAACGGAACTTCCATTCTTCCATCACCAATATCTTACCTAATTGATTTCCTTACAATATCTTACCGAGTATCTTTTGTAATGACTGTTGGATATGTAAAGCACGTACGAGAATAGTAAATAACTATTACAGTGATCGAAAGGATAAACAACAAAGATTACAACAACAAGTTGTCAATCTCTTGATCTTGAATTGGAACTCCAAATCTGGATCTTGTATTCAGAAATACAAGAACATGAACTGCTACACTTGTGGCTTGTAGAACCGCTGAGAATCCGAACGGTTAGAGTCCTTTGAGAATCAAGTTCACACCGGAAACACTTAGCAACCAATTAGATAATCACAACACCACCGGCTGAGTCGAGAGATGACTCTTTGTCTTTAAGACAAGATTGCCCCCGTATATAGGCTTTACGGAAGTGTGGACAATAGTCTCCCAAGATAAAACAACAAACTATCAAATGTGCAAATCCTACACAAATGATCCCAGTGAAGAACACGAATAATGAAGATTGCTAAGAGAATGATTGCTTATCAGAAAAACTAATCTATTTGTGGTGTTGTTAACTTGTAAGCATGTTCACTTGTTCATTTATAGAATTGAGACAAAGGCCTCAATTTATAGGTGTGCAAGATGGCCTTTCAAATTCTCCATAATGACATTCAATTGCCATGTAATGGATGGCATTTAACCCCCAAGTAATGCAACAACATAATGGTCCAAGTAATGACCATTATTGGGTGGATTCAATGCCATTGAAACCACCTCAACAGCCAAACTTTTGGGATTCCGCCGAGCAGTCACTGCCAATGAAGCGCTGCGGCTCTGCCATATTAGCGCCGCGACGCTAATTCCGCCAGAAACTCATGATGCTCACTGCCAATCAGGCGCCGCGGCACTGCAAGGGGGCGTCGCGGCCCAGTCCGGGAGGCGCCGCGGCCCTTCTCGGCTCCGCGGTCCTTTCCCAACCCGTACCATCTTACGCTTCGTACAATACTTCCTTCGTTTACCAATGTGGAACACTTGTTATTTAGCCAATAATCGTCCATCATTCTATGTCTCAAACATTTCACTTACGTACCAATATCTCTTTCATTAACGAAATTTATGATACTTGGCACTAAGATTGCACGTGTGTGGAAACGACATTTCCGACTTACGGGGCCCCAATTGTTCGAGTCATAAATAATGGGATAAACTTAATTCCACATTAGTAAATTTCCAACAATCCCCTTCTGAAAGAGATTTTGGCGCACACACTATGTGCCTACTTTCAACAATCTTATAGCGAAAAGATATTGCATCAGGAGGTAGCTTCCGCTTTGAACCTTCCCTAGTTGAGTACCATCAGACTTACTTACTGCGCCCTAAATGTGATGTCTTAAACCATCAGTGTTTAATGTAAACCAAGACAACGGTACCAACACAATACCTCCCCTTTATTCATTTATTCTTATTGTTCTGTTCGTTGTGGCCGTGGACACACTTGAATTCTTAAGTGCGTTTACTTGAGGCGGCCTGTCCTCGCACTTAAATAGGTGATATCCTACAAGGTATCATGCTATATCCCACTTCACAATTGTTAGGAATCATTAAAAGTTTCCCCAACCTTAACCTCAACCGTTTAAGGATCGTTAAAGGTTTGAAAGCTTAACATTTACCCACCATGCAGGTAGCACTTTAATGTCTATCATGGGAACGACTTTGGATTTACGTTTCTTTACAGAAATCATCTTCCGAAGTGCTATTGCTTCCACCGAAGCGCTCAACTGAATATTTTGTAGCTTATATGCTCCTAACATTGTCAAAAACCTAATCTCCGTTAGAAAATTTGTCACCGGTAATTCTGTATCAATTAACTTTGACCCATTTGGATTCTACGTCACGGACCTCCGTATCGGGAAACTCCTTACGAGATGCAATAGTGAGGGTGATCTCTATCCTTTTCTATCTACGTCTGTTGCTAGTGTTAACCCTCCCACATCTCTAACTGCCCAAGTCACTCCTCTCACAGCCTTAACAACAATCTCTCCGTCTACTTGGCACAATAGACTTGGACATCCCGCAGCCCATGTTTTTTATTTTCTTCAGAATAATAATTTAATTCGTTGTTCTAGTGGGAAACTTGCCCAACAATGTCCGTATTTCCCTCTAGGCAAACGTGTTACGTTTTCTCCGTTTGATATTATTCATACAGATTTATGGACATCTCCTGTTATTAGTTCACTGGGTCATAAATTTTATCTTGTGTTGTTAGATGACTTTTCGCACTTTATATGGATTTACCCTCTAAAGTTCAAGTCTGAAGTCTATACCAAGTTTCTTGAGTTTCATAACTTTATCAAAACACAATTTGAAAAATCCATAAAATCATTCCAATGTGATAATGGTCATGGGTTTAATAATTCTGCATTTCATAATTTTTGCACCAATAATGGCATGGTCTTCCATTTCTCATGTCCCCACACCTTACCCCAAAACGGAAAAGCCAAACGAATCATCCGTACTATCAACAACATGGTTCGTACCTTTCTTTTCCATGCCTCTCTCCCCCATCATTCTGGGTCTATGCAGTCAAAATGGTAGAATATATCCTCAATATTTTACCTACCAGTTGTTAGATAGACTTTAGTATTGTTTTAGAGTGTGTTTTAGAGAGTCTTTTATTTGTCTTTTAGTTGTTTTGTGCAGTATTATGTGTGTGTTGTATGTTTTCAGGTTTTAAGCGATTCAGAAAGGAATAAGGCGAATCCAAAGGAAATAGGTGGTTATCAAGGACAAAAATGCATAGTCGGTCACAAGAAATGAGTCAAAGAAGCCCTGGGAAGCTCAGAAAGCATTTTAATCGAAGTCCGGATGAAGAAGGCTGAAGAGCCGCGGCGCAACAAGCAGAAGGGTCGCGGCGCCCAACATTAGGGCCGCAGCTCCCCTCAGGCAGTGAGCACATGATTTTCAGAAGTGAATTAGCGTCGCGGCGCTCTAATAGTTGAGCCGCGGCGCCGACGACGACAGTGCAACGAAAACCCTAAATTTAACAAGGGTAAAAAGGTCCATTTAGGGGGGATATTGAGGGAAACGTTTTTTTTGAAAACCAGAGAACATTGGGGAGGCAAGAAACAAGAGAACAAGAAGCCATTAGAGACATCTATTGTTCAAGTTCTTTTCCTTTTCTTTACTTATTCAGTTTATGTTGGATATTAAGTTAATTAGTTTTCTTAGCATGTCTAGGAGCTAATTACCTTATTAGGGTTTTCCGTCGAATCACTTGAAACTCTATTATGATTTAATGCATTGTTGATGTTCTTCTTCATCTATTAAAATCTATTCAACTTGCGTTTATTGAATGCGAATTAATTAGCCTTTAGTTTTCATTATCTATATGATTTCAAATCGAGATCTGAAAAAGGCTATAGTTGATTAGACGTAGGTTTAATCTTGAACAAAAGTATCACGATTGCCTGTATAGCATTTTAGGTTATTAATCTTAATCCTCCTATGTGGTCGAACTTATCATAGAAATATAGAAAGCTATCACGTAGGTTGAGTTTTTATATGTCCTAATCGGAATATAGAACATCTCAGTTAACCTGCTATCTTAATAAGAAGAATAATTGTTAGTCTTGCATTAATGAATGATAGAGTGAAAAGTTAAGGAGATTGGAAACCCTAAGTCCTTCATTACTGAATTAAACTTCTTGTGTTTTCATTGCTATTTTATTCTAGAAATTCATGTTAGTTTGTTAATCCTTTAGTTAGAAATCATCACTTATATTTGTTAGCCAAATAGAAACTAAAGATTAGTTAATTGGTACTTGATAAATCAGTCTTTGTGGACGATACTCAGTCTTGCCGAAATTTATTACAAATTGTGATACGTTCACTTGCGTAGCATCTAGAAATAAAGCAACACCAGTACTCTTCACAACAAACCCCCACCGAAATTCTCTACCGTCGAATCCCCCCATATGACCACCTTATAATTTTCGGCTGCCTGTGCTACCCGAACTTTGCCTTCACTACCCTTCATAAATTAGCACCTCGTACCACCCCGTGTGTCTTCGTAAGCATTCCTTCTAATCATAGGGGCTATCTGTGTTATGACTTGTCCACTCATAAAATTCACGTCTCTCGCCACGTCACATTTGACGAGACCACATTCCCATTTTCGAACAGCCAAAATTTTTTAAAAAAGGACTACACCTTTCTTGACGAGTCTAACATCTCCCCCGTCATTCTCAGCCAACTGCATCACTCCATTACAGGAAACCCGTCCATGCCATCCACCTTTGCCACCACCACTAGCGGTTATGCGGTGGTGTCACCACCATTATCTCAGTTACACACATCATCGATTACCACCGACACCGGCAACCGGTCCAACTCCTCTGTCTCACCACTGGCTCACCCATCATAGGTTGCCACCGACACCGGCAACCGGTCCAACTCTTCTATCTCACCACCGGCTCTCAATACCGCCACCACCCAGAACATTCACCCACCACCAGCTGCTCTGCCGCATCCAACAACCCTCACAACCGACAACCCAATCAACCACCCCTTCCCCGTCGACCTACCAGTTATCAGAAATAACACCACTACACCGACACATCCTAAACCCACTGTCATCGCCATACCAGATGATTTCAACACTATACCACATTGCCCAAACCACATCTTCGACTGTACCTGACCCGTTATCGCCCCCACCTAACCTGCCAACTAACCGCAATCAACCTCACCAACATCCCTGCTCTACCACCCCACATCCCGACACCTCGTACCAGATCAGTGACATGCACCCAACGACCTCACCACATAATCATCCACCCACTGCCCCAACGCACCAAATGGAAACCTGTGCCCAACATGGAATTTTCAAGCCCAAAGTCCATTTTAACCTCTCAACACAAATAATTTCCCCAATTCCCAAAACCCCAAATTAGCCAAACTAGACCCTCATTGGAATGCGGCTATGTGTGAGGAATTTAATATTTTAACAAAACAGCACACGTGGGATTTGGTTCCTAGATCGGAGGGGGTGAATGTGATCCATTGCATGTGGCTTTTTCGTCACAAATACAGAGGCAGTGGTGATCTAGAGAGATATAAGGCACGACTTGTGGCTAATGGCACTAATCAGCAGGAAGGTATAGATTGTGGTGAGACATTCAGTCCGGTTGTTAAACTAGCCACTATTCGCACAGTTCTGAGTATTGACATGGGTAAGCATTAGCCTATCCATCAGCTTGATGTGAAAAATGCGTTTCTACATAGGGATTTGAAAGAAACTGTTTATATGCACCAGCCGCTTGGTTTTGTCCATCTAGCAACCCCTCAATATGTATGTCATCTTCGTAAGTCACTAAATGGTTTTAAACAGGGCCCTCGAGTGTGGTATGATCGCTTTGCACAGTACCTTACGGAAATTGGGTTTGTATGCAGCAAATGTGATAATTCTCTATTTACTTTTCATCGAGGTAGTAGCATTGCATATTTATTGTTATATGTGGATGACATTGTGCTTATTTCCTCATTTGATGTGTTAAAAAATGAGATCATTACACTGCTCAAATCAGAATTTGCTATGAGTGACTTGGGGAAGTTAAGCTATTTTTTGGAGATTTTTGTGACTCGCTCTTCCAACACATTATCGGGCTGTCGTGGAGTCAATATTACGAAAGCCGAGCCCAAATTGGATTGGGAGAGGCCTGGAGCAGCCTGGTAGGCTCCTGGAAATTGGGCCCAAAAATGATCTCCAGAATTGAATGGTGTGGGAGAAGTCATTATATTGGATTTGAAAAAGAACAAAAATTTAATTGTTCTCTGGTGATGAAACAAAAAGCAGAGAAAGCAAACGTGAATAGTGAAGAAGCAGTTGTGTTTCTTGGGTGAAACAAAGGCAGAGAAAGAAAACACAAAGTAAAAGAAAATTGTAAGCTCTTGGTAGGTGGGCAATTGATATGCTTCGTGGGAAAGTAGGCAGAGAAGCAGAGAGTAGGCAATTGGTTTGTTTCTTGGGAAAGGAAACAAGCAGAAAATAAGAGAGTAGGAACAAGCAAAAAATCAGAGAGCAGACCATGTTCTCAGGTGAAGAAAAGAAATTGAATAGGAGATGTCCATAAATCTGCATGAACAATATCAAATGGAGAGAATGTAACACTTAAAGAAGACTGAAAATGAAGGCGATAGTGTTTGCCTAGAGGGAAAGACAAGCATTGTTGGGCAGGTTTCCCACTAGAACAACGAATTAAATTATTGGTCCGAAGAAAATTAAAAACAGGGGCACCGGGATGTCCAAGTCTATTTTGTCAAGTTGACGGAGATATTATTGCTAATGATGTGGGAGGAGTGACTTGGGCAGTTAGAGATGTGGGAGGGGTGACACTAGCAGCGGACGTGGATAGGAAAGAATAGAGGTCTCTTTCACTATTGCATCTCGTTAGGAGTTTCCCGGTACGTAGGTCCGTTACAGAAAATCCTAACGGGTCAAAATTAATTGACACGGAATTATCTGTGGCAAATTTTCTAAAGGAGATTAGGTTCTTGATAATATTTGGAGCATAGAGGACGTTATTTAGGGAGAAGTGGGGATGCGGTGGTGGGGTTAGTGTGTGGCCAAACTCTTGAATTGGAATGCGATGACCGCTTTCAACCATGATCGATTGTGGAGTATTTAAACTCCGTAATTGAGGAAGATTACCCGAATTATTGGTGAGGTGAGACGTGGCACCTGTATCCATATACCACGCATTATCGGCTATCGTGGAGTCAATGTTACGAAAGTCGAGCCCAAATTAGATTGGGAGAGGCCTGGAGCGGATTGATAGGTTCCCAAAAATTGGGCCCAAAATTGATTTCCAGGATTGGACGGTGTGGGAGAAGTCATTAAAGTGGATTTGAAAAAGAACAAAACTTTAATCGTTCTCTGGTGATGAAACAAAAAACAGAGAAAGCAAACGTGAATAGTGAAGAAGCAGTTATGTTTCTTGGGTGAAACAAAGGTAGAGAAAGAAAACACAAAGTATAAGAAAATTGTAAGCACTCGGTAGGTGGGAAATTGATCTGCTTCGTGGGAAAGTAGGCAGAGAAGCAGAGAGCAGCCAATTGGTTTGTTTCTTGGCAAAGGAAATAGGCAGAAAATCAGAGAGCAAGAACAGGCAGAAAATCAGAGAGCAGGCCACGTTCACGGGTGAAGAAAAGAAACTTAATAGGTTTTAGGTATTTGGCTCTAAAACCTGCTTTTGGAGCTTCAGTGTCCGTTGCGTAAGACATCTTTGATTTATTGTGATAATATATCTACCATCTATCTATCTCATAATCCGGTTCAGCATCAGTGAACCAAGATGGACATCCACTTTGTTCGTGAGAAGGTTGCTCTTGGTCATATCAGGGTATTGCATGTGCCTACTTCATATTAGTATGCGGACATATTGACAAAGGGCCTTCCTAGACAGCTATTCCTCGACTCCAGATCCAGTCTTAACGTCCGGCCTCCTCTCGCTCCGACTGAGGGGGTGTATTAGCACGTGTAATTAGTGTTGTACTAGGTTACATATTTATCATATTTTGTATTGTATAATTATGGTAGGATTGAGATCCTTATTATAGAAGGATTCAACATTGTACACCTATATATAATTGTATTAATGAGAAAGGTTTCCCAAGGGAGATTAATACAATTCTACATTGTAAAGAATGGATCTTGGGCCTAACTCAACCCCAAAAGCTAGCTTGTAGGGTGAGGATTGTCCAAGTCCATATAAGGAGTCCATGTTCCCATTCAATATCCGTTGTTGGACTCTTAACGATTAGCCCACAAGAATTTTTCGCTTACAAAGTTTAAGACAGGAAGAATGAAGTTTCAGGAATTGTGTCTGCAAGAAGATTATTTCAGCAATTCTTATTTGACGCATATACAATAATTGAATCTGGTTTATTGAAGTATATTAGGACTCAAAAAAGTTGAGAGTTGTGATGTACAAAGGGTTAGTAGAAGCTATTTTGCATGGAGAAACTAATCCTTTGTCTCAAAGGAAAAGAATTATTCTACCATCCAGCTTCAGGGGGTGCATGATACATGATTCAAAATTATCAAGATGCTATAGCAATATGCAAATGGGTTGAGTACCCTCATCTTTTATCACGTTCACTTGCAACACAAAGTGGCCTGAGATTCGTAAATTTATATTGTAGTAGGCGCTTAAATCTTGAAGACCATCCAAACACCTTAATTAGGGTTTACAAAAACAAATTGGATCACTTAATAAAGGATTTTCGAGATAATAAAATTTTTGGAGAAATAAAAATCAGGTATACATATCAATTTTTTAAATTACTACTTAAACAAAGTGTCTGCTTTTGCATGATAATTTATTTTAACATAGATTGAAACTATTTATTTATTACATAATTTGTTTTTGATCTTTTATGAAGTAATTTATACAATGAGTTTTTAAAATGAGGGTTGTGTCATGCTTATATATTGTTTTCTTCTTCAGCATAACAAATATCCAACCGTTGTGGTTATTGATTGAATAATTACAATTGAAGTAGCTGATCCTCATTATTACAAGGCCATAAAAAAATTCATGATGCATAGCTCGTGTGGTGTTGCTAGTCCTTGCATTAAGAACGGGAGGTGTGTAAAACACTTCTTGAAAAAAGTTTGTAGAATCAACAACGATTGATGAAGATGGTTGTACGTTTATAGAAGAGGAGATAATGGAAGAACTATCAGAAAGAATGGAATTAACTTGGACAAAAGGTTTGTGGTGCCATACAATCATTTCTTATTATTGAAAGTATGGTGTTCATATCAATGTGGAAACGTTCAATCAATCAAGATCCACTAATTACTTATTTAAGTATGTTAATAAAGTGCATGATCGTATCACAATTATTTTTCCTCAAAGTGTGCATGAGGAGGGTTCATCAGATATTGATGAAATCAATGTGTATTTTGATTGTCGATATATATCACCTTGTGAAGCTACAGAGAAGATATTCAGATTTTCTATTCACTATAGACAACCTTCGGTGGAAAGTATCATTTCATCTTTTAAATGAACAAAATGTCAAATTCTCCGATGATGATCTAATTGATGATGATGCCAATAGATCTAGTGTAAGGGAATCAATGTTTTTTTAAGCTTGTTTGAGACAAATAATTTTTCTAAATCAAGAGAATTAACCTATGCAGAATTTTCCCTTAAGTTTGTGTGAAAATCAAAGTTGAAAAGATGGGAGAAAATAAAAACTTCTGCATTTTTTATTGAAAGAATTTTCGTTGTTCCTCCTAGAACTGGTGAACTACACTACCTCAAATTGTCGTTGAGTGTTATTAAAGATTCAAAATGCTATGAGGATCTTAAGAAAAACAACATTTATGATCATATCACTTTTGGAGATGCATGTTATGCACTTGGTTTATTGGTATATGACTGTGGGTGCCATAAAGGAGGCAAGTAGTTGGGTAGGGCATCGTATATTAATCAATTATTTTCTCTGTTATTATTATCAAATCCAAATGTCCCTTTAGAATCATGTACAAATCCAACTTAAAAAGAACTTTTTCCAAGAAAGTCCTATAATAAAAAAATTAAATCAAATATTTTTAATATCACCAAATATAATGTAGAATATTAACTAAGTAAAAGAAAGCGAGTTAAGTTCTTGGTAACAAGGAGTTACAAAATCTAAAATCACAGGAAGAATATGTACTTTAGTAGTCTAAACCATAATTATAAATAACTATCATATAACTAAAATTAATTAATGAACATTTTTACGTAACCATATAAGTCTATTTATATATTATAGCTATTGAAATTCTGTAATATTTATGTTCTTTCATAGGCAGTCTTAATCGATGATGAATTGAAAAATATTATTTACAAAACTTGGAATTTTTTTGAAAGATTGCGGAAGAAGTTTTCAACACTGTCAAGACCTCTTTACAATGAGGAAGAATTTGACAATAATAATTGATTAGTCCGTGATAAATTGCATTATAATAGATGCTCTTTATCATTCTTGCGTTACTTTTTATGTACTTGAGATGAGGATTCATTAATGAAAGAAATAATCCTCTTGATTATTTTCATTACTTGAATAGGTATATATACAAGATACAAAATATTCCTATTCTATTCCTAAATCTTATTCTACCATAATTCTAACTCTACAATTATGGTAGTGTGTATTCCTAATTTAGGTAACAAATACATTACAATATACTACACATATATTTTTCAAATATACAATATTCTTACATTGTCTACTTACCATAAACTACCCAATCCGAGAGCCTCAATCTTCCAATCCGAGAGCCTCAATCTTGGCAGTAAATCCAGAACCTTAATAAGGCAATATACACATGTATATTGTGTGTATATTGCCTTATTTAACACACCCCCGCAATCATAGCGGGCGATCTTCGAATGCTGAGATTGTTCCTAAAATCTTCAAAGAGTAGCGAGGGAAGACCCTTTGTAAAGATGTCTGCAACTTGATATCTTGACGGGACATGACATATGCGTACCTGCCCCCGAGCAACCTTTTCACGGACAAAATGAATGTCCATTTCGATATGCTTAGTGCGTTGGTGCTGAACCGGATTACATGAGAGGTAGATGGCACTAACATTATCACAATATACTAAGGTTGCCTTCTGAATGGGGCAATGAAGCTCTAAAAGCAAATTACGTAACCAACATGATTCTGAGACCGCATTAGCTACCCCTCGATATTCTGCCTCTGCACTTGAGCGGGATAGAGTCGCCTGACGCTTTGCAGACCAGGAGACTAAGTTGTTGCCAAGGAACATACAACATCCTGACATAGACCGTCTGGTGTTCGGACAACCACCCCAATCCGCATCTGTGTACGAGACAAGTGTGGATGTAGATGAAGGATACAAGTGCAACCCATAGTCCAGTGTCCCCTGAATATACCGAATGATGCGTTTGATTGCATTCATGTGCTCAACTCTGGGATCATGCATGAATAAACACACCTGCTGAACAGCATACGTAATATTCGATCTGGTAAATGTAAGATACTGGAGGGCCCCTACAAGACTGCGATAGCGGGTCGGGTCCTCGTATGGTGCACCTGCCGCGACACTAAGCTTGGGTTTTGCATCAACTGGAATAGAAGTGGACTTACAGGATGACATCCCAGCCCTCTCTATGATCTCAGCAGCATACTTCCGTTGAGACAAAAACAAACCACATGAATGACGTTTGACAGCAATCCCCAAAAAGTAACTCAAGGGTCCTAAGTCTTTCATAGCAAACTCAGAACTGAGCATGGCCATAATCGACTAGCGCAAGGCATCGGAAGAGGCAGTCAAGATGATATCATCCACATACAACAAAATGTAGGCCAATGACGAACCACAGCGGTAGATGAACAAGGAATTATCTGACCTGTTGTGGGTGAACCCAATAGTCGAAACAAAGTCAGCAAATCTCGTATACCAGGCCCGTGGAGACTGCTTAAGCCCATATAATGACTTCTTCAACAAGCAGACATGATGAGGACAGTTGGGATCCCTGAAACCCAACGGCTGATGCATATAGACTGTTTCCTTGAGATCACCATGTAGGAAAGCATTCTTGACATCCAACTGATGAATATGCCAAGTCTTTGAAAGAGCCAAGCTAAGCACAGTGCGAATAGTAGCCGGCTTGACTACCGGGCTAAACGTCTCCCCACAATTTATCCCAACCTGCTGAGTCTTACCATCACCCACAAGCTGCGCCTTATGTCGAGCAAATGAACCATCTGAATTCTCCTTATGAGCAAAAATCCACATAGACCTGATAACATTAATACCATATGGATGGGGCACCAACTCCCACGTCTTATTATCAATAAGAGCATTATATTCATCAGTCATAGCAATTTTCCAATTAGGGTCATTTAAGGCGGACACAGGATTACGGGGTAAGGGGGATTTAGAGACATCAGAATGTAAATTAAAATGTCTTTTAGGTGTAAAAATACCCCGTTGACTACGAGTGACCGGTCTATGACTCGAGGAAGAATTGAGTGAATTTTGGAAATATGTTGGGCTCGGGACGGACGGGCCAGCAGGCAGTGGGCCTGCTGGTCCAAATCGGTAAACTGGGGCGTCTTTTGGACCAGTTCCGAGTGGGTGGACTAGCCCAATTCAATTGGGGCCCGATCCAGAAACTGGAATAGGGGACGACACAGTGGGTCCAGAGGGCAGTGGGCCCGCTGGAGGATTTTGGGTGCGGGAGATATCCGAAAAATGCCATTAATATACGGGGATATTTGTTCATCCAAAAAATTATACGACCGAGGCTCAGGAGTATGAACTTTCGCAAAAGGAAATTGGGTTTCATCAAAAAATGACGTGACGATTAATTATGATTTTATTGGAGGATAAATCAAAGCATTTATAACCACGATGATTAGACGGATAACCCAAAAATACGCACGGGGTAGACCGAGCCTGAAGTTTGTTAATTGTGGTGGATGGGAATAACGGAAAACACAAGCACCCAAAAACCCGAAGATGAGAATAAGGAGGGTTCTTATTATACAGTATTTGGAGGGGGGGAAATATGTCATACCTTTAGAAGGAATTATGTTAAGAAGGTATGTGGCCATTTGTAGAGAATGATGCCAAAAATATGGAGGTATGGAGGCATGAATTAAGAGAGTTCGGACAATGTTATTTATGGAACGAATTTTGCGTTCGGCCTTCCCATTTTGTGAAGATGTATGAGGACACGAAAATCGAAAATTGATCCCATTATTAGCATAGAATTCCCGAAACTCCCTATTGTCATACTCTTTCCCATTATCACATTGAATATTTTTTATTTCTCTTTCGAATTGAGTACGAATGAACCCTCTAAATTTGATGAAGACGGAAAACACTTGTGATTTATTCGCAATTGGAAACGTCCACAAAAATCTAGAATAATCATCTAAAAAGAGAACATAATATCGATGACCCAATGAACTAAGAACAAGAAACGTCCATAGGTCGCTATGAATAATATCAAATGGCATTGAAGTATGAGAATTGGAGTCTACAAATGGCAACTTAACAATTTTTCCTAATGAATAAGACTGACAAAGTGGAGTATGACTCGTACCCTTACGAGAAATAAAGCTATTTTATCTAAAACTGATAAAATAAAAGATCCCGGATGACCCAGGCGAGCATGCCACACGGAAGGAGAGATGGCTGGAAAAACTGACGGCAAGGCTTGACTCGATGGACTGAAATCGGGCATGATAGGATACAGGTCCCCCCTACTATCACACCTCATGAGATGACTCCCTGTCTTGAAATCCTTCACAGAGAAACCAAAAGGATCAAATTCAACGGAAACGGAATTGTCAGTTGTGAACTTTCGGACATACACTAAATTTTTAATCAATTTGGGAGCATGTAAAGTATTTTTCAAAAGAAGGGGTGGATTGGGGGGAGACAACGTTTTCTGACCATACCCTAGAATTGGAATAGAACTGTCATTATCAATAATTATCCCCCGAGAGGTGCTCAAATTGGAATAAGATGAGAGAGTACCTGATTCGGAAGTCATGTGAGTAGTGGCACCGGTGTCCATATACCAATTTGGGTCCGGTTGAGTTAACCCCAATGTGTGCATCGCGACATCGATATCGGTTTGAGTGGGGCCTGCTGCATGATGGGCTTGCGGAGGTCGGGGCCCAAGAATTCCTGTCTGTGACGGAGAGCCGGGTCGTAGGCTCTTTGGAGCCGCTGGCCGCTATTTGGGCAGCGTGGCCGTGGGCCACCACCGCTTGGTTGTTGGGCCGAAGCGTTGGCCACTGGAATTTCCTGCTGGATGATAAGGGTTGCTGGCCCACGATCCACTGCCCCAGCCCCACTGCCATGGGCCCCACTGCTGGGACCAGGGGGTGGTGGGCCACTGTTCCTTGGATGGGGCCCACCGCCTGCTTGCTGACCACTAGAACCGCCGCGTTTGCCCCCGCGGTTTTTGTTATTATTCTTACGATTATTTTTTCCGCCACCATGATTATGGTTTTGGCCCGAATTATTAACAAAAACCGAAGAACTTGGAGAGGACGCCACCATGACGACGGGGATTGCTCCGGTAGCCGCCTTTTTTAGCCAAACCGGCTTCTTCCAAAGTAAGCATGGAGCGGGCTTGATAGAAGTCAGGAAGAGGGTTTTTTTGGCGAAGGAGAGTTCCAACACCATTATAGGCCTCCGAAAGACCGGCAACCAACTGTAGAACCAGACGATTATTTGTTATCGATGCGCTAACATTAAGGAGTTGATCCGCCAACTCGTTGAGTTTCTTGCAATATGCAGAAACGTTTGGAAATTCGTCCATTCGAACTAGAGAGAATTCCTGCTCGAGTGTGACGACACGGGAATGTTGATTGTCTTGGAATATGTCACGCAATCTATTCCAGGGAGCCATAGCTGTGGTATCCAGCTCAATAATTGTCTGTAGAAGTCAACCGAAATATTGGCATAGATCCACTGGAGAACGGTAGCATCAAGAGTAATCCATAACTGAGGATCCTCCGCGGGAAGAGGTGTAGTGGGAGGAATGATGTGATGAAGAACTTGATGGGAGATAGCGTGAATTTTAAACAACTCCGCCCACGTCGCATATTGGACGTTTTCCATCTCAAGGACAACAGGGATACTGTTCTTGACATTAGAAACCATGAGGGCAGGATGATAATTGTTCTTAGACATATTGAAAGAACAAAGTAGGAGGGGAAATTTGGGAAAAGTAATAGAGATTTTACGAGCGGAAGACTTCTTTCGGAAGAGATATCCGAGGGGGGGGGGGTACTCGGCCGAGAGGTGTACAATATTTGGGAGATTTTTTTTGTAAAACCTAGTCTCTTGATACCATGAAAGAAATAATCCCCTTGATTATTTTCATTACTTGAATAGGTATATATACAAGATACAAAATATTCCTATTCTATTCCTAAATCTTATTCTACCATAATTCTAACTCTACAATTATGGTAGTGTATATTCCTAATTTAGGTAACAAATACATTAAAATATACTACACATATATTTTCCAAATATACAATATTCTTACATTGTCTACTTACCATAAACTACCCAATCCGAGAGCCTCAAACTTCCAATCTGAGAGCCTCAATCTTGGCAGTAAATCGAGAGCCTTAATAAGGCAATATACACATGTATATTGTGTATATATTGCCTTATTTAACAATTAACATTATGTTGCCTCTACTTTTTTTCTTTCTTTTTGACTTATTGATGGAGTGGATTTCTAGATTCTTTAGTCTTGTTTCTCCGAAACTAGCATTCTGTTCAACTCATGCACATTTTATTTGTCTTTCATGGTGTTGTAGTTAATTTAGAAAAGGTTATACTCAGACGATAATGACTGGATAATGAATTGCACAAAGAAACTTTCATTCACTTCCATTCCTAACGTCTTATGTCTTGCTGGTATGTTTGTCATTTTAATGACGTGTTCATGCATGGTACATGAATCATCAAATTTCATGGTGTTAAAATACCCATTAGTGTCTTAGCAAGAGACTAATCAATAGTTTGACATCATTCTTCCGCAAGTTTCAAATGTTCTTTGACACTTTCAATTTTGAGAAGAATAGTCTTAATGTTGCCCGCAATGTTTATCTCTATAAATATTAGGCCTAATCTGTTAGACCAATCCCAATGCTTATAATAGGGCCTTTCTTCAACACTTCTAGTATAGTAATAGAGTTAGCTTCTCAGTTTAAAGTGCGACATCAAGATCTAAAAGTCTTAAATGAAATTTGATTTGTCGCATCAATCTGAGAAGTTAAGTCTGTTAAAAGTGTAATAAAAGCGGAGTGTGATTGAAGAGCTAATGCTGCAAATAATACATGCTCATTCGTTAATGCTTTAAGTTATGAATTTAAATATGGTATCAGATTCAAAAATGGTTTATGCACTCTTAAATGTATATTGATGTCCTCATTTGGGCGAAACACCAAAATACAACTTTAGACATAGTGATGCTTAAATTTGCATTCAACGTAATTCGATAATTTTAATGCACCAATTGATAATATTTATTATATTTGAATAAATAAATAAATAAAACTAACGATACAACTAAATTATCGCCTTAATATTTAATTATTATAAGAACAAACGATCAACCCATGAGCGATCCATAAATATCTTATAACCAAAAACTTGAATTTACCAATAAAAGAAATAGTTATCATGTCGTATATAAGCATCACAATTTATGGATAATTGAATATAAGTTAAAATCATTATTTTAAAATTAGTTATTTGTAAAAATTCCACCACCTTGGTGATTAACGAATCTCACAAACTTAATTCACTACTAAAAATTACTATTGTCCCACTAAAATTTTCATTGAAAAATATCCAAGTGTTTTCACACGAAAAAATCAAGAAGTTTCCAGTATTTCATTGAGAAATTATTTCTCACCATGTGTTCCCCTGTAACTTGGTTATGTGAGAATGAGGTGAGTAAATCATGTTTTCTTACATGAATTTTTCACTGCTTCGTCAATGAAAAAAGCATCTATTTTTAGTAGTGATTAATTCCAAAGGTATATGTGATACTGAAGTAAACTTAATAACACATAAGTTTAACAAGCCCAACATAATCTGGCACATCACGACTTCATGAATTCACATAATATGGAATACCATAACAGTGTCTTGGATCCATTTAAATCCATCATCGTTACACTACTAAGTTACTTGCATCCAACATACTCTACAATTCAGTCACATTAGGAGTATCTCGGTACTTCCTATTTGAAATTCAATGTTGCAACTATGTCTTATCCTTTTGACTTGTTCCATAAATGGTCAAATAAAAAAAAAACGAGAGAAATATAGAATCAATCATGCAGACCCAAAGTAGAATGTTTTTTCTGTCTAAATCACATGCGTATTCTGCCTTATTCAAACAAAGAGCTTAAAGCATTTAAATCCTTAATGCATTCACCCAATATCACATTGATTTGAATTCTCACTGGAAGACTTACAAATATTTTTTTATAAGTTGAGATTTCCATGGTTTCCAAAAGGCTTTGACTGTCATATTTTTAGAATGACAGTTGATCTGAATTATTTTATTTAAGATTTGGAAAAGATACTTGTTAACTACTATAATAAAAGTATTGTAAAATTTAGTTTCACGTGAAAAAGATCATGTATCAAGCTAATGTAATTGTCAATTTTTCATAACGTTGGTACTAATAGAATAATTTTAGAGAAAGATATACTCCTTTCATCTCAATTTATATATTTCAGTTTTTGACCGATCACAAAATTTAAGAAAGATAAAAAGACTTATAAAACTTGTGATTTTAAAACAAATCATGGAGAAATGTGTGACTATAAATCGTTTCATTAAGAGTAAAATAAAAAGTTTAAAATAAATTTGTTACTAAATACAGAAAAATATAATTTTTTTCTTAACTAAAAATGAAAGAGTTTCACGTAAATTGGAATGTCATAACTAATTAACTAAATTAAACAAACACCAACTTTTTTTCAGGTTACATTGGCCCCTTTGCCTCACAAAAGAAGTGACAAATTACACAAAATTCACAATCTTCAATGGGATAGGCTTATCCAGCCTCAACATATGTGGCACCACACAAAGAAAAACTCCATATCTTTAGAAAGATACTCATTTTGCCACGTGTCTTTTGGGATCCATGAAAAAAAAAGATCAAAAACCCAAAAATGTATCCTTTTGTAGGATCAATTGCCAACCAATTACTACCTAAAATTAGTTTTGTCAGTTTGAAGTAAAGACTATGGCATCTTTGGCAACTCTTGCTGCTGTGCAGTCCACAACTAACATTAAGGGCCTAGCTGGAAGCTCCATTGTTGGAACTAAGCTACATATTAAATCATCTACCCTTAATGTCAAGTCTACTAAATCCAGGTATAGTATTCACCTGATAGCAGGATAAACGTACTAATCATTGTTTTTTCACTTAAATGCATTGATAATCAGGGGCATAGCTACATATGTAGAATGCTAGTCAGTTGCACCCTCGGCTGAAAACCTATACTCCATATATAGGTCAAATATTATTTCCTTCGTCCCAATTTATGTGACACCTTTGGAATTTCGAGAATCAAATAAGTTTTTCTTTGACCGCGATCTTCTAATATGTCTTTTAGATATTTTAAATTATCAATTATTCTGATTTAAAGTACTGTTTACGTAGTTTTAAAATATATAAATTTTATTTTTTAAAAATAGTTAAAGATTCCATATCTAAAGTTACCGTCAAAATTTAAAAAGTTCGATCACATAAATTGGCAGTGTGGGGTACATATTATACATATATATTTAAATCTTTAACGCCCTTGAATATTATTAGCGAAATTACTAACTTCGTCCGCTTTGATAATGTATAGAAGTTAAACTCATATATTAAGGATTTATAGGTTGCTAATTCCATTATGATACTCGCCGGTATTTATCTTTTAGATGCTCAGATGGTTTAAATCTTTTATATTGTGTGTAGAAGTTAAACTCATGATATATAGGAGTACTAAGGATTTATGAGGGTATTTTAACCTGTTGTGTACAGTCACTTGCCTTATTTTGTAGATTTGGTAATATCACTTATTATGAAGATTCACTTATAGTTATCTTGATCTGACATAGTAAGTTTTTTATGCTGCCAATGTATAGAAGTTAAACTCAATCAGGACATTCTGGCACTAAAGCATAGTGGGTGCAGTGGTACTTTGGACCCACTAACTTGAAATAATAAAAGAAGGGTCTTAAAGAAATGTTATTCTCTGAAGTTAAGCATATGTTTTTAGGGATAATTACCTTTTGGACCGCCCTAAAAAATAATAGCCGGCAAATGTATGTGTTTTGTATATTAAGTATAAATGTACATATAGTATACATATTGTATACATAAACATATATATTACCAGTGGCGGAGCCAGGATTTACAGTAAGGGGTTCAAAATATAAAAATGTATACACACAAAGAAGTCAAAGAAGGTTCAACATCTACTATATATACATAAAAAAAAAATTTAACCATGTATAAATAGTGTAATTTTCTGCCGAAGGGGGTTCGGATAATCAGTGTATATGTTTTGTATATTTTGGCTAACGCCAGTAATTAATTTCGGCCGACTGACCAAAAATGAAAAAAACCCTTGTTTTTATTTTGTCATTGTGATCTGACTGATTATACATTTTTCCTAGGCCTGGTGCTGTGGTTGCAAAGTATGGCGACAAGAGTGTATATTTTGATTTAGAGGACTTGGGCAACACCACTGGCCAGTGGGACTTGTATGGCTCAGATGCACCCTCACCATACAACCCCCTTCAGGTATTTGATCTTTATCCCCTTTAAAGAGATTCTTTTCTTGTAGCAATACTTCATATTTCATTCTGTATTTAGGAGTACTTGAGCATGTTGAGCATAAAACGAACTGTTCCCAATTATGGTTTTAGGAAGTTTAACAACCAGGCCTATAAACCGAAATAGCTTTTGTGAGGATTATGAACACATCCTGGAATTTCTAGACATAATTGTAAAAGCTTTTGCTCTACTTAAGATCAGTACTCAGTAATGAGCATAAGAGATATAAGTGACAGATCACCCTATGCAGACGTTAGTGTCTCCCGGATAGATAATGGAATTGAACTGTTTCCTAGTTACTTAAGCTCATAGGCGGATCCAAGATTTTAAGTGGGTCTAGGGGATCACTATCCTACTACTTCTTTGTGGAAGCATACTTACTCTAGACATGTTTGGCAAAAATTTCATATACACTCAGTTAAAGTCGAACGCACTAACTACTTTACATCCACCACTGCATAGCTATATGTGTGTTCTGACAAAACATTAAGAGTTTTCTTGCCATGCTTCTATCCTATGGGATGATTGAGTCCGTGTAAGCTCAGAAATCAGTTGTGCTATTGTGGTAACTTTGTTTTGTATTGCCTTGTGTTTGGTAGAGCAAATTCTTCGAGACCTTTGCTGCTCCTTTCACCAAGAGAGGACTGTTGCTCAAATTCCTGATATTGGGAGGTGGCTCAACTCTTGCATACTTCAGTTCAACAGCATCAGGAGATATACTACCAATTAAAAAAGGGCCGCAACTTCCACCCAAGCTTGGGCCACGTGGAAAGATCTAATTTCTTTTCAATCAAACTTTCTCAACCTTCATTTTGTAATTGATGTATCTGTCCCCAGCTTGTAAGTATTCTTGAAGCCTACCTAAGACCTTTGTTACAAGAAGTTAAATCTTATGGCATTCGGTTTATCTTGTTGCAAAGTTGGAGCATTGCTTTCTAACTTGGTGTCTTATGACAGTCGATTTGTCTTGTTGAGATGTTACTTCTATCGGTTCACGTAGGTGTTAATGCATGTTTAATGTTTTAAGTTAAGCTTTATTTAGAAAATCAATAACCTACTTTGACTTTGAAAAGGCCTTTTGGCGGAACTAAGAGCTTCGGCCGAACCTAATAGTTTAGTCCGAACCCTGTATTTGTCTTGAAATATTCGTTAAATACGTACAAATTATTAATTTAGAACCTGGTAACTTAGAAGGACTAAAATAACGAATCTATAAGCTTCAAACCCTGGTTCCGCCTCTACGGCCTTTGAACTTCTAACTTCACTAATACAGGAAGCTCCTTGCTTTAAATATGGATCACTATGTCAAGCCACTGACTTCATATTTGCTCTCTGCTTCAATCCATAGGAGAAAATTGAAAGGAAAAATTACTTATAAATTGCAAGGGAATTGCTTTAAAACCAAATGATTATACTATACGCCGTATAAATTCCAAGTGTGAGATGATATTAATCTCCCCTTCGGGAGTCTTTCATTAATATCAAGGTATATATAGAGTACAATATTCATCCCTTATACAATAGGAATCCTAAGCCTATACAAAAGAGGAATCCTAGTCTTACCAAAATTATATTTACACAATATATGGAAATATTCTAATTATGGGTAGGGAATATATGGTTTCCTATATTTACACGTTTACACACCCCCTCAGTCGGAGCGGGAGGAGGCGGACGGCGAGCCCCGGATCGAAGTCAAGAAATAACTGTCTGGGAAGTCCTTTGGTAAATATGTTTGCATACTGATAGGATGATGGAACATGTAACACTCTGACATGGCTTAACGCAACTTTCTCACGAACGAAGTGTAGGTCTATCTCAATATGCTTGGTTCGCTGATGTTGAACCGGATTATGAGAAAGATAGATAGCAGAGATGTTATCACAATACACAATAGATGCCGACGCAAAGGACACGAAGTTCTAACAAGTAAATTTCGAGCCAACAAATCTCGGAATTTGCTACATTTGCAACGCCTCTGTACTCACCTCGGACCGGAGCGAGATAGGGTAGCTGTCGCTTGCGACTAAGAAATCGAGATTATCCCCTAAGAAAACACAAAAGCCGGAGGTGGAGCGTCGCGTGTCCGGACACCTTGCCCAATCACGCATCCGTATATGAAAGCAACACATCGGTGCGAGAGGGGTATAGGTGCAAACCATAATCAAGAGTGCCCTTAATGTATCGAATGATATGCTTAAGAGCGGTGAAATGAGACTCCCTGGGGGCATGCATGAATAAGCACACACTGCCGAACAACATAAACTATGTCCGGCACGGTGAATGTGAGATGCGAAGTGCACCTACAAGGCTCCTATACGAGTAGGATCGAGGGCGGAGCACCATCCATAGCACCGAGCTTAGATTTGGAATCAAGCGGAGTAGGCACCTCTTTGCGGTTCGCCATCTTAGCCCCGTACACAATCTCTTCGGATACTTACGCCGACATAAGAACATATGATTGGCGCGACACGGTCACCGATATCCCCAAAAAGTAACTCGGCTTCCCCAAATCAGTCATTGCAAATTCGGACTTGAGCAAGACAATAATCTCATTTTTCAATCCGTCGGAGGAGGCAGTAAGAACAATATCATCCACGTAAAGTAATAAGTAAGCAGTGCTACTACCTCGATGAAAAATGAAAAGTGATGTATCACTCTTGCTACATACAAACCCAATCTGCAAGATATACCTGGCAAAGCGATCATACCACGCACGGGGGGGCCTGCTTCAGGCCATATAGTGACTTACGGAGACGGCACACATAGTGAGGAAGCTGCTGGATGGGTGAACCCACGGTGGCGATGCATGTAGACCTTGTCTCTCTCGGATCCCCATGTAAGAATGCATTCTTCACATCAAGTCGATGGATCGGCGGTGTTTGCCCATGACAATGCTCAAAAGCGTGCGGATGGTAGCCAGTTTGACAACTGGGCTGAAGGTCTTACCACAATCAATGCCCTCCTGCTAATTTGTGCCATTAGCCACAAGACGGGCCTTATACCTCTCAAGATCCCCATTGTCTCTGAACTTGTGACAAAATAGCCACATACAACGAATGACATTCACCCCCTCAGGTCTAGGTACTAGATCCCACGTGTGCTGTTTAGTTAAAGCATTGAATTCCTCATACATAGCCGCATTCCAATTAGGGTCTTGTTTGGCCAATTTTGGGTTCTTTGAAAGTGGAGAGATGGTTTGGGCAGACAAGTTGAAATGGACTTTGGGTTTGAAGATTCCATGCTTTGAACGAGTTTCCATTGGATGGGTAGGGACAGTGGGTGGCGGAGTGGTGTCTGAGATGGGGGGTAAAGTCGGATAAGGAGAAGGTGGGGGCGAAGCCGTCGGAGGCGCCACGGCTCCTGGATCGAGAGTCGCGGTGCTAGAAGGTTGACAGGCTTCTCTGAAGTTTGGGCGCCGCGGTGCTGTCGACGGTGTTTCAAAAGATTGCTCTCTGGAAATCAGGCGCAGCGGCGCCTCTCCTCGAAGTCGCGGCTCTGACGACGGAACAGAGGATGTGAGTTGTTCGATTATGAGGGGAGAGATGGCAGACTCGTCAAGAAATGAGTAGTCCTGTTTTTGGAATTTTAGAAGATTCGAAAATGGGAATGTGGTCTCGTCGAATGTGACGTGACGAGATATGTGGATCTGACGAGTCGACAAGTCATAGCATAGATAGCCCCTATAGTTCGGCGGGAATCCTAGAAAGACACATGGAGTGGACCTAGGAGCGAGGTTTAAAATCCGTAGATGATTATAAGAGGGGATTCTATGGTAGAGGATTTCGGTAGGGGTCATATTGTGAAGAGTGCTAGTAGGGAGAATATTTAGAGTGTATTCTGACATTTTAACAGCATAGACCCAGAAGGGTGGAAGGAGGGAGGCATGAATCAATAGGGTGCGAATCATATTGTTAATGGTGCGGATGATTCTTTCAAACTTTACCATTTTGTGGTGAGGTGTGAGGGCGGGGAGAAGCGAAAGACCATGCCATTATTGGTACAAAAGCGGTGAAACATAGAGTTATTGAATTCACGACCATTATCGCACTGAAATGATTTTATGCCTTTTCCAAATTGTGTTTGAATGAACTTGCGAAACTCAAGAAATTTGACAAACACTTCCGATTTAAATTTAAGAGGGTATAACCAAACGTAGTGTGAAAAATCATCAAGCAACACAAGATAGTATTTATGACCGAGAGAACTAGAGATAGGAGATGTCCATAAATCGGCATGTATGATATCAAAAGGAGCAAATGTAACACTAGTAGATGATTTAAACGGAAGACGAATATGTTTGCCTAAAGAGCAAGAAACACAATTTTGGGCAAGTTTCCCATTACAAGCAATGAAATTGTTTCCTCTAAGAAAATTAAAAATTGGGACTCCTCGATGATCAAGCCTATTATGCCAAGTTGAAGAAGAAACAGCCGCTAGAGTGACGGGAGATCAAGATCTGGCAGCGAAGGTGGAAGTGAATGGATAGAGATCCCCCGTGTTATTGCATCTCGTAAGAGGTGTCCCGGTATGAAGATCCTTCACAGTAAAACCAAAAGGGTCAAAATCCACAGAGACAGAATTATTACGAGTAAATTGGCGGACATATATGAGGTTCTTAATCATGTGTGGGGCATATAGGGTGTTTTTTAGGGAGAAGGGTGGATGAGGAGGTTGTGTGTATGAGGTACCATAACCCTTAACTGGAATGCGTTGTCCACTACCAACTGTAACATATTGAGGATGCTTTAAACTAAACAGTTTAGGAATAGTACCTGCAGACTGGGTAACGTGAGATGTGGCGCTTGAGTCCATGTACCAAGTATTGTCGGTCGTTGCATAGAGAGGGGTCGAACGCCCGACCCAACTCGGGGTGTCATGCGGAGGAGGGCTACGGGACCGACCTTGCATGAAGTGGGCCTGTTTGTGGGGCCGGAGTGGGGCCTAACAAACCGGGGTAAGAATACGGATTGTATGGTCGCCGCCGGGTCTTGGAATGGACTTGGCGCCGCGGCTCTGGATTGGGGCACCGCAGCGTTGTATACGAACTGCTGAGGAGCCGCGTCCCAGTTGTTCTGCGATCTCTGTTGTTGTTGCTGCTGTTAGTTCTGTTGATAGCCCCTTTCCACGACCACGTCCTCCTCTACCGCCGCGGCTTTTTCCACTCTTGCCGCCGCGGCCCTGCCGCTGTTGGGAGTTGTCTGGTGGCGTCTGATCTTGGGGTTGCGTGTCGACAGCTAACACCTGCTGGGCGTGCTCATCCTGCTTAGCACGACTGGTTTCTTCGAGCAACAATTGTGAGCGAGCTTTGTTAAAACTCGATAGCGGATCTGCCTGTTGAATTATGGTGGCCAAAGTATCATATTCGCCCTTAGTAAGGCCAAAAATCATTTGTAGCACCATTTTATCATCAGTGACAGGCGTGCCGATGTTGGAGAGTTGATCCGCTAGAAGTTTAAGCTGCTTGCAGTACTCAGAGACATTGGAGAAGTTTTCAAGACGTGTTTTGTTGAACTGTTCTTCCAAATACACGGCACGAGTGTGCTTGTTGTCCTGAAAAATTTCCTCCAAACGATTCCACAAGTCAAGGGCTGTGGAGTCAGATTTCATGATAGTAAGGAGCAAATCCTGAGAGATACTACCATATATCCATTGTTTGACGTCGGCGTCGAGACGATGCCAGATAGAATCATCAACCTCCGTAGGGCGCGGAATAGTGTCATCAATATGGTCAAGCACGTTATAGAGACATGCATGATTGCGAAAAAGTTCAACCAAGGGAGAATACTGGTTGTTTTCTTGATCAAGAATAATGGGAATATGGTTCTTGATGTTGGAAACAGTAAGGGCGGGATGAAACGGGGGTGATGACTTTCTGGTGGGATTTGTGGAGGTAGAGGCGTCAGAAAGTGTGGAAGAATCAGGGATAGCCATTTAGAGAAGAAAAGAAAGGAAGAACAAAACCCGAAAAACAAGAAGAAAATCTAGGAGGGTCGCGGCGTAGGAGAGGCAGCCGGCAGCTGTGGAAGAGAAATGTTTTTTTTTTTTTTAGGGTTTTGTTTATTTGGCTCTTGATATCATGTGAGATGATATTAATCTCCCATTCGGGAGTCTTTCATTAATATCAAGGTATATATAGAGTACAATATTCATCCCTTATACAATAGGAATCCTAAGCCTATATAAAAGAGGAATCCTAGTCTTACCATAATTATATTTATACAATATATGGAAATATTTTAATTATGAGTAGGGAATATATGATTTTCTATATTTACACGTTTACACCAAGTTCCAGATTACAAAACTCTTTTAGCAGAGGCTATCCAAGGTAAGAATGGACTATAAAAAAAATCCATAATTTCCATGGTTAATTTGTCAACGAGGTGACATCTTCTGCAGAGTAAATCATTTCAAAAAGTGCCACACCAGCAGGCCTACTAACTATATTCCCTATTTACAATAGGAATGACTTAGTGAAATCCTAGATGTGTGTTACTCATCTCAGTATATACATTTGACGCTGATTCACTTTGATGAATTCCTCTGTCTTTCCTCTGATGAGTTGATCAGTGTTTCTGCAGTGACATCATTTAGTGGCGTGCCGCCGTTGGACTTCTTGAACCAACTAAGTTGTCTAAGTAAGAAAGTTTGTTTTTTGTGACTATATTAGGTGGTCTCTTTGCATCAATGTTGATGTCCTCCTTCAAATCTTTCTTTGTGTCATTTTCTCCTTGTTCCACTGTCCAACCCATGAAATCCAAAAGTGTCATAGAAGTTGGATTCTCTACAGCGTTAAGCTTTTCTATTTCTTCCTTAGCATTTGGGAACCTTCCTGATGGTGATACACGTAGTGAATCTCTTAAAAAAGGAGGCCTCTTTACTTCATCACTGGAAGGATTTTTGGCCGTAGCATCTGCTTGGAGCACATCTTCAATCCGTGACATGACTGTGTGTGCCCTGCTCTCTATTATTCTTGAATAGCTTTCTAAAATAGCTTGCCCCACGTCCTGTAAAATAAGATAAATATAGGTTATAACTTACTAAAAGCCCAAGAACTAGATCCTTTTTATCGCTGGCACATTATGTTTGAAGCCATTAGGACATCAGGAAAAGATGAAACTAATAGCATGTTTGGCCAAGTTTCTAGGAAGTCAAAATGCTTATTTTAGAAAGTTGAGGTGTTTGACCAAGCTTTTAAGGGGAAAATACATTCTTTTGAGCAGTTAAAAAAGTTGTTTTTCAGAAGCTAAAAATTGTAACTTTTCCCAAAGCACTTTTGAAACATCGACCAACCATAAAGTATTGCTCTAATATTAACAAAAATGTTTTTCAAATTGATTAGCCAAACACAAAATGCTAGTACTTTTTTTAAAACACTTTTCCAAACTAAGCAGATTTTGGAAGCTTGGCCAAACACGCTATAAGTTTAGGAACAATGTATCCCAGATGGATGTTCTGGTAACATAAAAAAACATCCAATTGGAAATAATACAGAAACAAGGGATAAGTCTAGATTCTGTAGAATGTCAATTAAAATTTGAAGGTAAGCTCAATAGATAGTGCTTCTTACCTCGTTGTATTGGATTTTGCTAATGTCTAGAGATGACTGAGGAATTCCAGGGAAGCGCTGCTTAAGAATAAGCAAGATAGTCTCTGCTCTGTCTTCAAAGATTTCTCTCTTCTCTACACTTACGGCTGAACCCCATGCTGACTTCCCATCTTTAGCAGTCATCTTCCGTCTCCAAATAATTACAGAAGCCTCAAGTTTGTTTTTGAGGTCTAAAATTTTGTGTTCTGATATCAAGTCCAAAGTTGTGAGGAAGTAGTCTGGATCGAAGTATTCATCAGTTATGCTCCTATAGATCGCATCTCCAAGACTTGCTCTCCCATTCTACACATAAAAGAGGAAATATTAGATTATGAAAAGCACTTCAATAAAAATACTTAATAGTGTGACGGTACATTTATATAAAACTTCTATGTTGAAGATTTCCATTTGTTCTTGTACCCATCCACGATAAGTAGGTCCAAGGTTCAAGTCACGCTGGAGGGTTAGTGCGGAAACAAAAAAAAAATTGTTCTTGTACCTTGGGTAGGGCATCTATATAACTTTCAGGGATTTCCATTTCTAACAGGACTTGAGCATTTATGGCCATGGCTGCTTTAAGAACTTGATTTACTGAATCCTTCTGAAATTGCAGCCATTTCCTTGTAACATCAGACAAGCCATTAGGGGGAACCTTAGGAGTAGGTATCCACCATTTGTCATCGTTCCTCCCATCCTGTGATTCATCGTCCTTTGATACATAGGAGAACTCATTTTGGTCTTTAAAGCTATCTAAGCAATCCTGCAAGTCATCAACCCTAGCATCAACATTAATGACTTTATGTTAGATTATTTTACGACATTTTCTAATGAACGTTTTCTCTTACAAGAAGCATAGCATCTAGTTTGCGTAATGCTGGAATGTTCATTTGAAGATCAGTTCTCTGCTTTGTCACCATAACCTGACAAATAAAATTCATGTGCTCTTGTTAGTTGTTAGCTAGATATATGGAATATACGATGAGGGGTTTCTAGGAGAGAGTTACCTCCATGCATGATGTTCCATCTTTTGATAATTGTTTAGAAGGAACAAATTCAACAATGTGATCTGTTACAGATAACAGCCAATCGATTTCTTTTCTCCATTTGGCTTTTCTATCTGCTGGCATAGGCTCTAATCTCTTCTGTTCCCCCAAGGCAGAAGCTGCATTTTGAGAAAAGAGAAAAAGATTGGCAATGCTAAGTATTCTCCGAGAAAAACCTTTCATATATCTCTCCAGAACAAGGAAACATAGACAATGGCGCAGATGAAATGATGTGAAATATTTTGTAATATCCAATATAGAATGATTGTCATATAAAGTGGAACGGAGATAGTATATGCAACTCGTACCTGCTAGGTTTGTGATTGCATTTGACAAGGCCAGCGCAGAAGACACACCCTTTCCTCCACCAGACATATCCTCGCCAAGCAGCAACTTTGCAAACTTTTCCTTCATCATCTCCATATCTAAATTGGTGCCAAAAAAGCTGATGTCTCAACAATATGGTCAAAGGAAATATATAACATTGGAAAATAATATTACCATTTGAAAAGTGAATATAATGTTCTTCATGTTTGAGTTCAATAGAAGATCAATAAACAAAAAGAACCTATCAAATTTTGGACAACTCCCAAATAAAGGAGGAAGGTCAAATTAGGTTCACAATTATTAGCTAAAACTAGTCAATTTATCATAATTGTCATGACATTGAAACTTGCTGCACAACGGTCCAATATGGGGCAGAACATTTATTGAGTATTCATATAGCCGCCCAAACTAGTTTGAAATTGAGGCGTAATCATTATATTTTCCCACATTGAACAGTTTTCCCCTTCCTTGAAAGGGTAAGACACGGGTACTTGGATCACTCTGTTAAAAGTCATCATCAACTTAATATCCAAGACAATGGATAATCAATCTAGAATGTTCAAGTAGTTCTAGAGAGTTGAAAGAAGAACTTTAGGATGAAAGTTCTAGAGTGGAGTCTAGAAAGAATAACTCTAGAAATAAATAGAAGAGTGATTCTAGAAAAAGGTAGTGAGGAATATTCTAGAATAGAGTAGTAATTAAGTATCCTAACTAGATTCTTCCATCACCACCTATAAATAGAGGTGGTCTATTTGAGTTGTAATTAAGTGAGTAAGAAGTTCTCAAGAAGTGAGAGCAAGTCCCAAGTGTGCATCCAAAAAGTGTCCAAGTGAGTCTAAAGTGTGTGTAAATACTTAATTAAGCTTAAGTGTGAGTGTCAAGTGTTGATAAAAGAGTAAGAACCTGGTGTATATTGTGGTCAAGTTATAGTGTTCAAGTCTTGGTATAATTTCTTTTACAATAATAAAGTAATTACCTTTTTCACGTGTTGTGTTGTCTAACAAGTGGTATCAGAGCCAGGTCGGTTCATACCAAAGAGCCGTTTGTTGAGTTTCTTAGAGTGTTCGTGTGTGGTTTAGTACTACAGAGCTTGTTGTCGAAATCAAGATTTCTTGGTAAAAAATAGAATTTTAGCCAAGACACGATGGGTGACCTTCAAGTGGTCGGTGGAATCAAGAAACTTAACAATCAGAATTACAACACGTGGTCAATGCATATGGAGGCATATCTCCAAGGCCAAGACTTGTGGGAGATCGTTGGTGGCAATGAGGTCACACAACCATAAGACGCAGCCGCTCTGAAGAAATGGAAGATTAGAGCTGGCAAAGCCATGTTTGCGATTCGGACCATAGTTGAAGATGAAATGTTGGAGCACATCAGGCCAGCTAAGACACCGAAGGAAGCGTTGGATACTTTTGCAACATTGTTCACCAAGAAGAATGATACAAGACTGCAACTTCTGTAGAACGAGATTCTCTCTATCAGATAACGCGATATGACGATCAACCAATACTTTACCAAGGTAAATTCTCTTTGTCGCGAAATTTCTGCATTAGACTCTGCTGATGGCATGTCAGACGCTAGAATTAGAAGAATTATTATTCATGGATTAAGGCCAGAATATAGAAATTTTATTGCTGCAATACAAGTTTAGCCAAGTCAACCTTCTCTTATTGAATTAGAAAACTTGCTAGTTGACCAAGAAGCGTTGGCTAAACAAATATCTGGAGTCTCATTAAAGAGTGACGAAGAAGCACTCTATAGCGGTGATAAGAAAGGTCGATCCTGACCAAATGCTAGTAGAAATTCTAGAAAATATGATGACAAGGATAATCATCATAGAAGCTCCCAATCAGGGGGAGCTCTAAAGAAAGATAACTGGGGTGGCCAGTAAAAAAATAACAATAAGTTTGATGGAAAATACTATAACTGTGGGAAAAAGGGCCACATGGCTAAAAGTTGTTGGTTTAAGAAGAACACTGCAGAAAGCAATGCAGCTACGTCAAATGCAGAAAGACAAGCGATGGAGAGTGGGATGCTGAAACATCTTTCGTAGTGAAGGAAGAAAAATTAGCTCTGGCAGTTACCGTTCCTGGAACTATCGACTACAATAATGATTGGATAGTCGACTCTGGCTGCTCAAATCATTTGACATGAGATAAAGAGAAGCTACAGAACATGACCGAGTACAAAAGTGGTCGTGTGGTGGTGACAACCAACAACTCAAGACTACTAATCGCTCACGTCGGAAAAATAAATATCATGTCGAGATTCAGTTTCAAAAGAGGTTTCACTCCAGGATGTCTACCATGTCCCTGGGATGAAGAAAAACTTACTATCAGTAGTGCAACTAACGTCATCAGGCCACCATGTCGTATTAGAACCTCAAGATTGTAAAGTCCTGTAAAATTAAAAAAAAAAAACACACAACACACACGACACAACACCTCACTCACCTTAACTCATCCATTTCCCATAACTCCCTCACATCCCATTTATCATGGGCACTTTCTGCACTTAGTTACAAATACACACACACACACACACACGATACAACACATCAAATATAAAATACAACAAAAAGGGAGATACAAGAAAATCATAAAAAGAAAAAAAGAGATTAAAGAGAGCTACTAAGGAGTCCCAAAAAGGTTTGGTTGAAGGATAAGTTGAAGTTAAAGTTCATTCGCAATTACGAAGCAACAAAGGTGAGTTTTCTCACTCAAAGTTCTTAGTAAAATCCTTTATTTTTAAGTTACAATACATGTTAGAATATAATCCGGTTATTGAAAGAATGAGCATGAAATTTATAATTGTTTAATAACTAGTTTGGATTGTGAAATTGTAATATGTTATACTGGGCTATACTTGTTAGAATTGGATGAAATTTTACATAGTTGTACATCTTTCTGTTACGGTCAGTTTGAGACTTTACGGGGATAAATCTGACATACGGTTTGAGAGTTATCTATGTTTAAACGTTCTGCCTTGGATCAACTGAAGTCTGGAAGGGCAGAATGTATAACGTAAAAACGGTACAAATAGGTAAAGCATATGAAAGATTGTGCTGAATAAAAGTTATAGATTACTCTGTCCTCGATAGTTTGAGACTTTACGGGGATAAATCCAACTTACGATTTGAGAGTTAGCACTGTTTAAAGTTTTTGCCTCGGATTAACCGAAATCTGAAAGGGCAGAATGTATAAAGTAAAAACTGTACAAATCAGTAAGGAATTTGAAAGTGTGTGATGAACAAAAGTTCTATATTACTATGTCCTCGACAACTTGAGACTTTACGGGCATAAATCCAACTTACGGGTTGAGAGTTGTAACCCTTACAAGTGGAAAGGGCGAAATATTGAAGGAGGAAAATATTATTTGAGCCTTTTGAACATATGACATATTTATACAAATATATAAATGCATTGGATCGGGTTGCACGGACCGCAACAAATATATAAATGCATTGGATCGGGTTGCACGGACCGCAACAAATATATAATATGTTATATGGGAAAAAGCAGGAGTACTGATTAAACTAAGTTGTTTTTTTTTCTAAGACGAGTGGGGAGAAAATTTTGCACGTGAATATTTATTGATTTATTTAATAAAAGGGTTGTAATCTGTTTATTTTAACATGCTTATTATTTTCTTATAATGTGATTGTAATTAAAAATATTGTGAGGATACTTTGGATTGTAAGGTGAGATTCTCACTCAGCCCCGGATGGTAGGGCTGACTCTTTTATTTAACATATTTTAGGAAGGCGCGATAGAGGAAAAGCTCCGCAAGAGGGCTAGCGATCGTCCCGCAGCCTCATCGTACCACCAATTCATTATTTCGGATTTAGTGAAAGTTACTCTAGACTAAGTTTGTTTAAAGAATTAAGTTTTTTTATCTCGGGGAATGCCCCACATGAGATTGTTCTTCGTAAACTTCAAATTGATTATTATATATATTATTTCCGCAAATACCTGTCTAATTTAGGAAGAAAATGAGGTACATGGTTCGCCTGGAAAGGGATAGTTGTCCAGGTGCCATCACGTCCTAAAGAAAGACTTGAGAAAAGTCGGGGCGTGACAAGTTGGTATCAGAGCTAAACCAGGTTAAGAGATCTTAGGAACTTTCTTTGAGTTGAGTGTTTGAACGATTACTTATTGCGACGGTGTGCGCGCCACCTTAGTAATAAGTGAACGGAATAACATACTAAACAGTTTCCCTTCTTTCATACTCTTCTCGTGCCTATCTTGAGTCTTTTTAAAGACTTGGTTCTTGTACTACCTCTTTAAAAGGGTCTTGGGGAAGGAGATTGTACAACGATAAACTAACTGACAAGTGTTTTGTAGATGGTGGTTATAAGACGAGTTCCTACAAAGAAGGAAGTGCGCATGGAACAGGAAAGGGCATTGAGAGCTCAGAAGGAATTTATGCGCCGTAAGATGGACTCGAGAGACGATTTTGGCGAGTATATAGACGACACAATCGTACTTTGTACGTATTTGCTTAGGGCTAGACAGAAGAGGCGTTCATACGACCCGACCTTCTTCAACATCTCAATTGGGGTCATATTACAGATAATAGTCAACTCCGTCCCGGAAAATTTCCATTCCTCATTCAGAGGGGCAAGGATGCTAAGAGGAGATATTACAGAAGATTCCTTATCCAAATTTCTATGCCAGGTAAGAGGAGTAAGGGATATAATGAGCGATATGGAAAGGGAAGCAAGAAAGAAGGTTCACAGGGAGTTGAATGCCAACCTGCAGAATCGGCAAATCATGCGGTTAAGCCCTTTAGAACGTGTTGTAGTAGGTGCATGTTTGAGTGAGAGAGCTATAGTGGGTGGCAGAGAATGATCTGATGTGATTTATTGTAATGTCATGGCATATATATATATATATATATATATATATATATATATATATATTTATTAAATATGATGAATGAAGTGTTATGAATGCAAGAAAGAAAGGATATGTTATTATTAATTCAGTTTGCATATTGTGGTGTTGCATGCTTATGAAGTATAAGAAGATTTTGAGGAATTAAAAGTAGACATACTGCCTTCTAAAATATGGATGTGTTGTATTTAAAGAAAAAAATGGAAAATGCACAAATACCAGTGGTGCGTAGGTCGACTAGAACTACTCGGGGAAGAGGGAGGAGACAATGGCAACCCCAAAGAGTCCAGGTACAGGAACCAAGGGTTGAAGAGGAGGTTCACTACGAAGCTCTTATACCTCCAGTTGAGGTAGCAATGTCTGAAGATATCGTGGAAAATGTGGAAGAAAATGAGAGCCAAACGTCTCAGGAAACAGTAGGACAAAAGTTGGATAGACTTATAATGTTGATGACAACTGCAGTTCCACAAATGGTTCAACCTACACCTGGTGTCTCAATCCCAACCCAAAACCTGCCGACCCAGGAAACAGTTGTGACTGCACCACTAGACGAAAATGTAGAAGCTCAGGCAGTCCCGGATAGGCTATGGGCGAATTTTATGAGAAGAAGGGAACCTATCTACTCAGGGAAGGACTCTAAGTCCGACTCGATAGTATTCCTCGACGAGGTAGAAGATCTAATGTTTACCCTAGGATGTGTGGATACGTATGACGTTAATTTGGTGAGTGCACGTTTAGTGGATGATGCAGGGGTGTGGTGGAGGAATTTTAGAAGAAATCGTCCCCCGATATCACCACCAATGACGTGGGGGGAGTTCAGGGCTGCATTCATTGAAAAATTCATACCTAATACGCGCAAAGATGCACTCAGACGAGAATTTGAACAGTTAAAGCAAGGGGACCGCAGTGTGCAAGAATATGATACGCAGTTCGTAAGATTGTCAGCATACAACACACATGTCGTTCCTACAAAAAGGGAGAAGGTCAAAAGATTTATTGAGGGTTTAAACCCAAACCTGGCGGAGAAGGTAGTGGCATTAGCCAATGATCGGACCTATCTTCAGGTCGTCGACATGGCTATGAAGGTAGAAAGTTTTGCTAAAGCAAAAAGAGACGCAGAAGAGGCTTCGATCGTTAGGATCCTTTAATCAGAATTAGAACCTGAGGCAAGAGGGCAGCAAGGGTTCGTCAAAACCGAACCAGTTAGTAGGCCAGTCTCATTTCAGGCCTCATGGGTATAGATGGGTCAATCATCAAGGTGGCAAGGTCAAGGCCACCGGCCCTACCACAAGAGGTGACAACCCGGTTTGTAAGGTTTGTCAGAAGAAACATATTGGAGAATGTTGGTTCTCACCAAAAGGATGTTACAACTGTGGAGAACCAGGCCACCATGCCAGGGATTGCAAGAGGATAGTCCAAACTCAATTTTCTCATGGGAGATCAGAAGCAACCACAACCGCCTACAAGGGAAACCAGTCCCGACAGGGTCAGGGAGATCAACAGTCCAACAATTCTAATCGGCTCTACGCTTTGCCCCAGAAGAATGAGGCGGAGGCATCTAATGCGGTGGTCACAGGTATTTTGCTGGTCTCGAGTATTCCTGCATTTGTATTATACGATCCCGGCTCTACATTTTCGTATGTGTCAATGGGTTTTGCTAAGAATTTACTCGTAGAACCTTCCTGTTTAAGTGAACCTTTTGAGGTTATGACACCCGTAGGGGCCTCAGTTTGGGCCTCTCGAGTAGTTAAAAATTTCTCATTAAAAGTGAATGGCAGAGGAACAATAGTAAATCTAGTACTACTTGATATGGTAGATTTTGACATCATTTTGGGTATGGATTGGTTGTCAGCATGTTATGCCATGTTAGATTGCCGGCGAAAGATAGTGAAACTATATTTTCCCGGGGAACCAGAAGTTGTTATAAAGGGTAAGATTGGAATATCCTCACGTCAGCTTATTTCCTATCTTAGGGCTCAAAAGTTATTAAGAAGTCACAAAGTGGAGTACGCATATCTGGCTAATATAGTAGATACCCAAAAAGAATCCCCAGCGGTGCAAGATGTCCCTATTGTTCCAAAATTTTCGGAGGTTTTTCCTGAAGATCTTCCAGGCCTTCCTTCGGATAGAGAAGTGGAGTTCGCTATAGAGTTAATTCCGGGTACAAGACCCATTTCTATTCCTCCATATCGAATGGCCCCAGCTGAATTGAGAGAGTTAAAAGAACAGTTGAAGGATCTTCTGGATAAAGGTTTTATAAGGCCTAGTGTTTCCCCTTGGGTGCACCAGTCCTTTTTGTGAAGAAGAAAGATGGATCGCTCCGAATGTGCATTGATTATCGACAACTCAATAAGGTCACGATCAAGAACCGATACCAATTACCAAGAATCGATCATCTTTTTGACCAACTTCAAGGAGCCAGTTATTTTTCTAAGATTGATCTTCGTTCAGGATATCACCAGCTGAAAATAAATCCGGATGATATATCCAAAACAACGTTTAGAACCCGATATGGTCATTATGAGTTCTTGGTCATGTCTTTTGGGTTAACCAATGCTCCAGCAGCTTTTATGGATCTCATGAACAGAATCTTCAAACCATTCTTAGATTTGTTCGTGATTGTATTCATTGATGATATCCTAATTTACAGCAAGAGTGTTGAAGAACATGAAGAACATCTGAGGGTAGTGCTTCAAACCTTGAAACAAGAGAGAATGTATGCTAAATTTTCAAAGTGTGAATTTTGGTTGGAAAAAGTAGCCTTCTTGGGCCATGTTGTGTCAAGGGATGGAATTATCGTAGACCCCCAAAAGATAGAGGCAGTGAAGAACTGGCCAAAACCTACCACTCCGACAGAAGTTAGGAGTTTCTTGGGTTTGGCTGGGTATTATAGAAGATTTGTAGAAGGCTTTTCTAGTCTTACTGCTCCCTTGACCCGATTGACTCAAAAAGCGATTAAGTACCAGTGGTCAGATGCATGTGAAACAAGTTTTCGTAAAGCGAAGCGTTGTTGACTATCGCACCGATCCTAACCTTACCATCGGGACAAGAAGGGTTCACGATCTATTGTGATGCCTCTAGGGTTGGGTTAGGATGTGTCTTGATGCAATTTGGAAAAGTTATTGCGTATGCATCTCGACAATTGAAGATACATGAGAAGAATTATCCAACTCATGACTTGGAATTGGCCACGGTAGTGTTTGCCTTACGAATATGGAGACACTATTTGTATGGGGTGCATGTAGATATATTTACAGATCATAAGAGTTTGCAGTACATAACCACGCAAAAGGATTTGAATCTCCGATAAAGAAGATGGTTAGAGTTACTTAAGGATTATGACCTTAGCATTCTTTACCATCCTGGAAAAGCTAACGTGGTGGCTGATTCACTCAGTAGGAGATCAATGGGCAGTTTGGCCCACTTGGCAGTACAAAAGAGAGGTATTGTTCGTGTAGTACAAAAATTGGGGAACCTCGGGATTAGTTTAACTGAGGTCGGTGAAGGTAGGGTGGTGGTACGTGATACCTCGCAGTTTGCCTTAACTTTAGAAATAAAAGAGAGTCAGTTTGAGGATATGTAATTTGTTAGGTTTCGGGAGATGATTCAACAAGGAAAACCTTCACAATTTACATTAGGAGGAAATGATGGTACCCTTCGGTATAAGGGTAGGTTATGTGTTCCTAAGGTAAGGGATCTAAGAAGAAGGATCTTAGACGAAGGTCACAATACCAGATATTCCATTCATCCAGGATCAACGAAAATGTATCATGATCTCAAGGCAAATTACTGGTGGAAAGGAATGAAGAGAGATGTTGCAGAGTTTGTCGGAAGATGTCTTACGTGTCAACAAGTGAAAGCCGAACATCAAAAACCCGGTGGCTTACTTCAGGACATTGGCGTCCCCATGTGGAAATGGAAGGCGATTCATATGGATTTTGTGACCGGTCTACCAAAAACACGAGAAGGTTATGTATGATTCTATATGGGTGATTGTAGATCGACTTACAAAGTCAGCCCATTTCCTACCAGTCAAGACTACATATCGGGCACCGCAGTATGCACTAATTTATTTGAAAGAAATAGTGAGGTTACACGAGATTCCATTGCAAATTATTTCAGATAGGGGTTCCCAGTTCACCTCACACTTTTGGCAAAGTTTCCAGCAGGGCCTCGGGACAAAGGTCAAGTTGAGTACGGCTTTCCATCCGCAAACCGACGGACAAGCTGAACGAACAATTCAAACATTAGAGGACATGCTGCGGTCTTATGTGTTGGACTTCCAGGGCAACTGGTTGGACCATTTATGTCTAATTGAGTTCGCTTACAACAACAGTTTTCATGCTAGTATACATATGACTCCGTTCGAAGCATTGTATGGGCGAAAATGTAGATCTCCACTTGGGTGGTTCGAGGTGGGCGAAACACTACTGTTCAGACCCGAAGTCATTCAAGAAACAAACGATAAAGTTCAGATAATTCGGGAGCGGATCAAGACAGCTCATAGCCGCCATAAGTCTTATGCGGATCATCGCAAAAGAGATCTTGAATTTCAAGAAGGGGAGAAAGTGTTTTTAAAAGCCTCTCCAATGAAGGGAGTGATGTGATTTGGCAAGAAAGGAAAATTGAGCCCAAGGTTTATTGGACCATATGAGATCTTACGAAGAGTGGGAAATGTGGCTTACGAACTAGCCCTTCCACAAGAATTAGAAGCGGTGCATCCGGTGTTTCATGTGTCAATATTACGAAAATACTTGCATGATCCAAGTCACGTCATCCAACCCCAAGAAAATGTCCTGAATGAAGAGCTTCAATATGAAGAAATGCCGATAGAAATACTGGATAGACAGATTAAACGTCTTAGGAATAAAGATATTGTATCCGTGAAGGTCCAATGGGGAAATCACTCCACAAAAGAAGCAACCTGGGAAGCCGAAGACGCGATGAAAATCAAATATCCTTTCATGTTTGAGTAAGGTAATAAAATGTGTTTAGTTATGTTTCATGTGTGTGCAGTTTGTGTGTCTATGTGCATGTGTTACGACCTTATTCACATTCGAGGCCGAATGTTGTTTAAGGAGGGGAGAATGTAAAGTCTTGGAAGTTGTGTTTCATGTGTGTGCAGTTTTCATGTCTATGTGCATGTGTTACGACCTTATTCACATTCGAGGCCGAATGTTGTTTAAGGAGGGGAGAATGTAAAGTCTTGGAAGTTGTGTTTCATGTGTGTGCAGTTTGCATGTCTATGTGCATGGATTACGACCTTACTCACATTCGAGGACGAATGTTGTTTAAGGAGGGGAGAATGTAAAGTCCTGTAAAACTGGGAAAAAAAAACACAGAAGAAAAAAAAACACAACACACACGACACAAGACCTCACTCACCTTAACTCCTCTATTTCCCATAACTCCCTCACATCCCATTTATCATGGGCACTTTCTGCACTTGGTTACAAATATACACACACACACACACACGATACAACACATCAAATATACAATACAACAAAAAGGGAGATACAAGAAAATCAGAAAAAGAAAAAAAGAGATTAAAGAGAGCTACTAAGGAGTCCCAAAAAGGTTTGGTTGAAGGATAAGTTGAAGTTAAAGTTCATTCGCAATTACGAAGAAACAAAGGTGAGTTTTCTCACTCAAAGTTCTTAGTAAAATCCTTTATTTTTAAGTTACAATACATGTTAGAATATAATCCGGTTATTGAAAGAATGAGCATGAAATTTATGATTGTTTAATAACTAGTTTGGATTGTGAAATTGTAATATTTTATACTGGGCTATACTTGTTAGAATTGGATGAAATTTTACATAGTTGTACATATTTCTGTTACGGTCAGTTTGAGACTTTACGGGGATAAATCTGACGTACGGTTTGAGAGTTATCGCTGTTTAAACGTTCTGCCTCGGATCAACTGAAGTTTGGAAGGGCAGAATGTATAACGTAAACACTGTACAAATAGGTAAAGCATATGAAATATTGTGATGAATAAAAGTTATAGATTACTCTGTCCTCGACAGTTTGAGACTTTACAGGGATAAATCCGACTTACGGTTTGAGAGTTAGCACTGTTTAAAGTTTTTGCCTCGGATTAACCGAAATCTGAAAGGGCGGAATGTATAACGTAAAATCTGTACAAATCAGTAAGGAATTTGAAAGTGTGTGATGAACAAAAGTTCTAGATTACTATGTCCTCGACAACTTGAGACTTTACGGGCATAAATCCAACTTACGGATTGAGAGTTGTAACCCTTACAAGTGGAAAGGGCGAAATATTGAAGGAGGGAAATATTATTTGAGCCTTTTGAACATATGACTTATTTATACAAATATATAAATGCATTGGATCGGGTTGCACGGACCGCAACAAATATATAAATGCATTGGATCGGGTTGCACGGACGCAACAAATAAATAAGTGTATTGGATCGGGTTGCACGGACCGCAACAAATAAGTGCATTGGATCGGGTTGCACGGACCGCAACAAATACATAAATGCATTGGATCGGGTTGCACGGACCGCAAAAAATATATATAAATGCATTGGATCGGGTTGCACGTACCGCGACAAATATATAAATGCACTGGATCGGGTTGCACGTACCGCAACAAATATATAAATGCACTGGATCGGGTTGCACGTACCGCAACAAATATATAATATGTTATATGGGAAAAAACAGGAGTACTGATTAAACTAAGTTGTTTTTTTTTCTTAGACGAGTGGGGAGAAAATTTTGCACGTGAATATTTATTGATTTATTTAATAAAAGGGTTGTAATCTGTTTATTTCAACATGCTTATTATTTTCTTATAATGTGATTGTAATTAAAAATATTGTGAGGTTACTTTGGATTGTAAGGTGAGATTCACACTCAGCCCCGGATGGTAGGGCTGACTCTTTTATTTAACATATTTCAGGAAGGCGCGATAGAGGAAAAGCTCCGCAAGAGGGCTAGCGATCGCCCCACAGCCTCATCGTACCACCAATCCATTATTTCGGATTTGGTGAAAGTTACTCTAAACTAAGTTTGTTTAAAGAATTAAGTTTTTTTTATCTCGGGGAATGGCCCACATGAGATTGTTCTTCGTAAAATTCAAATTGATTATTATATATATTATTTCCGCAAATACCTGTCTAATTTAGGAAGAAAATGAGGTACATGGTTCGCCTTTTAAGGGATAGTTGTCCAGGTGCCATCACGTCCTAAAGAAAGACTTGAGAAAACTCGGGGCGTGACAAAAATGTCAAGATCTATCAAGATCTTGAAATATCTAGAACACCGATGATGAGAGGACGACACTTAGAGTTTGTCTATGTAATGTCAGCAGAGTCAGCTTATGTAAACAAGACTCGAAAGAACGAAACAACTGATTTGTGGCATATAAGACTTGGACATGTAAGCTATCACAAACTCAAGGTGATGATGAAGAAATCTATGTTGAAAGGTCTTCCTCAACTCGAGGTCAGAACAGAGACCGTTTGTGCAGGTTGCCAATACGATAAGGCACATCAGTTACTATATGAAGACTCAATGTTCAAAGTCAAAGCACCATTGGAGCTGGTCCATTCTGACGTATTCGGGCGAGTCAAGCAATCATCATTCAGTGGCATGAAATACATGGTTACATTCATTGATGACTTCTCATGGTACATATGGGTTTTCTTTCTAAAAGAAAAATCCGAAACATTTTCAAAATTTAAAGAATTCAAGGAAATAACGGAAGGAGAACTCGGCAAGAAAATCCAATGCCTCGGAACAGACAACGGTGGTGAATATATATCATATGAGTTCTCTCAGTACCTACGAGAATGCCGCATACGCCATTAATTCACATGTGCAAATACGCCATAACAGAATGGAGTAGCTAAGAGGAAAAATCGACACCTTGCAGAGATATGTCCAAGCATGCTACATTCAAAGAATGTTTGTAGGAAGATTTTGGGAAGAAGGTATGAAAACAACAGCTCATGTCATCAATAGACTTCCTCAAGCGAAGTTAAGGTTCGTTTCACCCTTTGAAAAACTGTGGGGTGGTAAACCTGCAGTAAGTCTTTTTCGAGTATTTGGCTGTGTGTGCTACGTGTTTGTGCCAAGTCATCTACGTAGCAAATTTGATAAAAAAATGATACAATGTATCTTTGTGGGATACGACATCCAAAGGAAAGGGTGGAAATGCTGCGACCCAACAACTAGAAAGTGTTATACATCAAGAAATGTGGTATTCGATGAGGCAGCATCATGGTGGTCACCTCAAAAGGAAGAGTTACCAGATTCCAAGGAAATAGAAGACAATTTGCAAAAGAAGACGGGGGAGCAAATTGTTGAAGTACATCCAAGTCCAGAAAAGAAACATAAAGATCAAAGTGAGGAAGAAAATATCGAGGACGAGGCAACACAGAATCCGTGGAAAACAAGCATGCATCAAAGAGTAGAAGACCGTCAACCAGAAGGAGTAATCCTACAACCTCGGAGATCGACAAGAGTTCGAAAGCCAAATCCCAAGTACGGCAATGCTGTTGTAGCTGAAGAAGAGTTAGGGATGCAAAAACAAATTAAGTTGGTGCTGAGGGGGAGTATTAAAAGTCATCATCAACTTAATATCCAAGACAATGGATAATCAATCTAGAATGTTCAAGTAGTTCTAGAGAGTTGAAAGAAGAACTTTAGGATGAAAGTTCTAGAGTGGAGTCTAGAAAGAATAACTCTAGAAATAAATAGAAGAGTGATTCTAGAAAAAGGTAGTGAGGAATATTCTAGAATAGAGTAGTAATTAAGTATCCTAACTAGATTCTTCCATCCACTTATAAATAGAGGTGGTCTATTTGAGTTGTAATTAAGTGAGTAAGAAGTTCTCAAGAAGTGAGAGCAAGTCCCAAGTGTGCATACAAAAAGTGTCCAAGTGAGTCTAAAGTGTTAGTGTTCAAGTCTTGGTGTAATTACTTTCACAATAATAAAGTAATTACGTTTTTCACGTGCTGTGGTGTCTAACACACTCTTATTTCTTTATCTCCCAGTTAATCGTATGTTTGTAACAATAGGGATAGAATTAGAAGATGGCTTGCCTGAGGGCTGGCTTTGTTTCTGGCGAGGGCTAGAGATAACAGACGAATCATTCGTCAAACGTGAAAAATTAATAGACTCGCTACGACTAAGAACACACCCAATCCTTTGAGATTCAACCGGCTGATCATGTAATGGCATTGAAGCTTCACTTCTCGACGTGATCCTTTCATCCCCTGAATCCAATATTGATGAATCACTGCTATTATTGTTGTTCTCAATAATCATACTTCGTGTTTCCTGTCCTAAATCTTCAGACTTTCCTTTGAAATGCAACAACCGAGCCTTGCATATTTCTTTCGCTTCCTCAAGCGCTGCTCGAACCATCTTTCTGATTCAAGCAAAATGGAAAAATATCTTACGCTAAGAAACTCGTGACCATGCAACAATATAATCGCATCCCAGTCTGAAACAAGTTGGGGTTGGTTATATGAAACTCGAGATTATAAGACAAGAAACTTATATGGGGATGAAGGGGAGGTGAAAAGAAGGGGAAAAAAAAAGCAAAGTTTGGCTAGGAGAAGAAAAGGGGTTCTCCAGGCAAAGAAGAAATTATGCAAAGTTTTGTTTTTTGACGGAGAAAGTAGAGAATGGAGGAGATTTTGGTGTTAGTTTGGCAAGTTTCTTTTGTGAATGGTTGAGAGAACGTGAGGTGCATGTTTTAGCAACACAGGTCGCTTTTGCAAATTAATTTGACAACTTTTTGTAGAAATTTTCCATCTTGCTATACATATGTATATGTGTGCTTATATTTGGATTGGCAATTTTTCCGGAAGACTACTGAGACTATTGATGGCTGAATATTTTTTGCTTTAAATAAAAGTCAGACACCCCTTCTCATAAATAGATCAAAGGTGTGCAAAATATCTTATTTCTTTCCAAAGAAGATATCCTACATTGTGTTTTTAAGTGACACAAAGAGTTCTATAAATACTACTAATTCTAAATATAGCAAAATACATATATAGGATTATTTCAGATAACCCTAATTAATTTTAAAGTAAAGTGTGGTCGATTGATTGATTAACTAAAATGAAAAAAGCTTTTAATAATAATAATAATAATAATATTATTATTATTATTATTAATATAATAATAATAATAATATTATTATTATTATTGTTATTATTATTATTATTATTATTATTATTATTATTATTATTATTATTATTATTATTATTATTACTAAATTACTGCTATGATAAGGTTAAGTAATAGTTATAGTCTCTAAGTTATTGTTGTGTTCTGATTTTGATCCCTGTATTATTCGATCAAAGCTCATTTAAACTTCTAACTGAATCGTTGTGCTAATTTAGTCCTTGCAACTAACAGGCCTTACCTTTCCGTCTATAACATGTTTTCTCATTTTCTTGAGACAAACTTCATCCTTGATAACTCTCTACCAAACAAACTTGGGAAAGAAGAAAAGCGACACAAAGAATAGAACTCTTGAAAAATATGGTCTTTGTTTACCCATCAATTGATACAGTTGAATTTGTACACATTGTCAAGACATTTAGATCTTAAATGATCAAAATAGCAAAATAATCAACAGTTAAAATTAATACAAATGAAGTATAATTGAAAGTAAGAAGTTAGAATAGCTTGGGCCTTGAAGAAGCTTTAAGCTAGAGTCTCCGACAAGCCGTCAATTGCAATATTGATATGTTAAATTTGAAATAAGAACTAGAAAACAGTGCAAGTATCAAGTGTGTATTATGTTTCTTTTTTCGATGTCCTTAGTGGAATGATAAGCCCTATTATACTTGGACTCAAGGGTAACATTCCATGAATTATGCCCTTATTAAAATTACATATTAATGCTCTAAATATGATGGACAATAAAAATAGCAATAATGACCTAGTGCTCCGGGGTAGGTGCAAGGACTTTCAGTAACGATTAACCGTTGGTAACCAGATATGCCTTTCCACATCCCTGCTTGTTAAAATAGGTAGGGTTTTTGGGTGCTTATGTTATCCGTTATTCTCTTTCACCACAATTAACAAAATTCAAGCCCCGTCTACTCCGTGTGTTTTTTTGGGTTATCCGTCGAATCATCGTGGTTACAAATGCTTTGATTTATCCTCCAAGAAAATCATAATTAATCGCCATGTAATTTTTGATGAAACCCAATTTCTATTTACTAAAGTTCATACTCCCGAGCCGAGTTCGTATAATTTTTTGGATGATGGTATATCTCCGTATATTACTCACCATTTTTCAGACATATCCTGCACCCAAAATTCTCCAGCGGGCCCACTGCCCGCTAGCCCCACTGTTCCGAGTCCAGCGTCTGTCACTGGATCAGTTCCAGCAATTGGGCCAGTCCAGCCAAATTCTCGGAGTCGGTCCCGATTTCGACCCAGATTGCGATTTGGGCTAGCAGCCCACCGCTGCTTGGCCGCGTCCGTCCCGAGCCCAGCAAATTCACTCAATTCTTCCTCGAGTCATAGACCGGTCACTCGTAGTCAGCGGGGTATTTTTACACCTAAAAGACATTTTAATTTACATTATAATGTCTCTAAATCCCCCTTGCCCCGTAATCATGTGTCTGCCGTAAACGACCCGAATTGGAAAATTGCTTTGACTGATGAATATAATGCTCTTATTGATAATAAGATGTGGGAGTTGGTGCCCCGTCCATCTGGTATTAATGTTATCAGGTCTATGCGGATTTTTGCTCATAAGGAAAATTCAGATGAGTCATTTGCTCGACATAAGGCGCGGCTTGTGGGTGATGGTAAGACTCAGTAGGTTGGGATAGATTGTGGGGAGACGTTTAATCCGGCGGTCAAGCCGGCTACTATTCGCACTGTGCTTAGCTTGGCTCTTTCAAAGACTTTGCCTATTCATCAGTTGGATGTCAAGAATGTTTTTCTACATCATTATCTCAAGGAAACAGTCTATATGCATCAGCCGTTGGGTTTCCGAGATCCCCACTATCCTCATCATGTCTGTTTGTTGAAGAAGTCCTTATATGGGCTTAAGCAGTCTCCACGGGCCTGGTATACAAGGTTTGCTGACTATGTTTCGACTATTGGGTTCACTCACAGCAGGTCAGACAATTCTTTATTCATCTACTAACGTGGGTCATCCTTGGCCTACATCCTGTTGTATGCGGATGATATCATTCTGACTGCCTCTTCCGATGCCTTACGCCAGTCCATCATGACCATGCTCAACTCTGAGTTTGCTATGAAAGACTTAGGGCCCTTGAGTTACTTTTTGGGGATTGCTGTCAAGCGTCATTCAGATGGATTATTCTTGTCTCAACAAAAGTATGCAGCTGAGATCATCGAGAGGGATGGGATGTCATCCTGTAAGTACACTTCCACTCCAGTTGATACAAAGCCCAAGCTTAGTGCCGCGGCCGGCGCACCATATAAGGACCCGACCCGCTATCGCAGTCTTGCATGGGCCCTTCAGTAGCTTACTTTTACAAGATCGAATATTACGTATGCCATCCAGCAGGTGTGTTTATTCATGCATGATCCCCGAATTGAGCACATGAATGCAATCAAACGCATCATTAGGTATATTCAGGGTACACTGGACTATGGTTTGCATTTATATCCTTCCTCGCCATCCACACTTGTCTCATACACATAAGCTGATTGGGGTGGTTGTCCAGACACCAGACGGTCGACGTCTGGCTATTATATGTTCCTTGGCAACAACTTGGTCTCCTGGTCTGCGAAGCGTCAAGCAACTCTATCCCGCTCAAGTGCCGAGGCCGAATATCGAGGGGTAGCTAATATGGTCTCAGAATCATGTTGGTTACGTAATTTGCTTTTGGAGCTTCATTGTCCCATTCAGAAGGAAACCTTGGTATATTGCGATAATATTAGTGTCATCTACCTTTCAGGTAAACCGGTTCAGCACCAACGCACTAAGCATATCGAAATGGACATTCACTTTGTTCGTAAAAAGGTTGCTCGGGGTCACGTTCGCGTATGCCATGTCCCGTCCCGATATCAAGTTGTAGACATCTTTACAAAGGGTCTACCCACGGTCATTTTTGAAGATTTTAGGGACAATCTTAGCGTTTAAAGACCGCCCGCTATGATTGCGGGTGTATGTTAAAATAGGTAATATACCCATGATATACACCCAATATACAGAAGTGTATATCACGAGCAATGCAGTGAATTCTGGCCATTCTCGGCCCATCTCTGTGCAGCCCAACAGTGGGCATCTCCAGCAGCCCAGAAGCCCATCATGGGCAGGAATGTATATTTGGTATATATTGTTAATATATTGTAGTGTAAAGGTTATCTTAATTAGTCTTGTACACTTACCATAATCGTATAGTTAGAATTATGGTAGAATAAGGTTTTAGGAATAGAATAGGAATAGAATTCTCCTATTATGAAAATATGTAATTTGTATATATACTTTTCAATTAATGAAAATAATGAAGGGGATTATTTCTTTCACTTCTCTCTGGTACAAGCAACCTTGTAGTGACTTCGGGCAACGTAAGAGCCTCCAGGAACACTTGTTGCTGGTTTGTACCTGGCTCATCCTCTTTGCCACATGTCACAATAGAATTCGTCCGGTATAATATGAATTTCACCCCACGGATAGTTCCTGCATTTTTTGATAGAACGCCAATATGCCACCAGGAAGTGGATTTGACATTCGTCTTTGACCCGATAAATTTTAATGGTGGAAAAATGAAACATCCCGACTATTCATCTTGAAGAGTCGATCATCGAAACCCCATTGAATACCCCTAATGCAAGAATACAACAGCAGTCGAATCACGCCGATTAACGTAAAGCTTCCTAATTATGATGATCCGCGTCTCCGTTGTATTTTGATCATTGTGTCTATCCCCTCACTCTACACGTGTCGTATCTTGAGTGAAGGTCGGCCTGCATTTTTGTTTACCGGGTACCGAGGTAATGAATACTATGTAAAATCTTTGCTTATAAGAAAATGTTTTTGCTTGTGCGTGCCACTTTACCATTCCCTTTGAAATCTTCTCTGCAAACAAATGTCCAAGAAAACTCTGATCATTGAAAAGGTTTACTTTACACTTACTCTTACCTTCTCATTCTCACATTTTGCCAAACGCTCCGAGCTCCTCCATTGAAAACAACATTCCCTCATATTTTGATATTGCTTGAACTTTGGCCACCGTTATGGCGCTGGTTTTATCCGTTGGGGATGATCTTCATCATATTAAGGAGGTTCTTCCTAGTCAAAATCCTCCTGCTAAATCTTTCATGCCAAAGAATTGGCACTTAGGTAATAATTTTCAAGAAAAAATTGCCATTAGGGCTAGCTTGGTGGTCGAGATTCTTAGGCCAACAATTACCAGTCTAGGATCACCACTGATTTGCTATCGATCGTGAAAGCAGATTGTATATGGATTGATGCTGAGGTCATCGTGTTAGGGGAAGGCGATAGAATAACTTCGTATCTATAGGGGTACTCGCATGTCTACACATACCAATTTTCAATGAAGATTGGTGCTGGAATAGACGAAGTCATCCTCAACTTTTGTTGGCGCTACAAGGTATGCTTAGCCCAAGTAGGGCCATAAGTATGGAGAGTCTTAGAGATTCTCTGATACTTTTCCAATCTCGCTGATATGGACTTTACCATTGATCACGTGATCTAGATGTACTCTGAACGAGTCTTTCGAGGTGGAATCATTAATTTGGCCAAGAGGGGTGGCAAGTTCATCCTCACCATCTAGATAATACCATGATAGAGGCTGGCCAGAGCAATTCGTGATTGTAGCCACTACCGATTTGCTCCCCCCGATAGCCCCAACATCTCCTCAGCTTCCTCTGTCAAAATTGACAATATGAGAACTTTATTTGTTTTGCATTTTAGTTTGAAATGTCCCCCTGCGGATCATGGGACCGAGTGTGTTGATCCCTTTCGCGGGTCTGTAATTTTTTACCTCTGGCGTTTACTGGTCCCGAAGTTATATGATGAATCATTTTGACGTTCTCATTGCCTTATTTTTTATATTTGTATCAAATTGTCTTTGCATGCTTTGACTTTCTGACATAGATACTTCGAAGCCTTCCTAAAAGGGAGAGAACAAACGATTAATAATTCAAGGCTTCATAAATTCGAACCAGAAGATTTTAACTTTGAATACCCTCAGCGTTTAAGGATATTCTAGACTTAGAATAATCAACTTATTTGAGTCGAAAGAAAAATTTTAGAACTTTAGTGGCCTTTTTGTGTGTGAACTTCTTGTTCATAAGATTCGGTTTAATCTTTTTTGTACCAGTCAACTTTTTGTCATTATGCTCAAGCAATCGAATTCAACCTTTTATTTCTCAAGATTTTGATTTAGTTTGAATAAGAGAGGCCTGTATAGTTATGGTGCTTTAGAAAATGACGTTTCTTGTTCATTACGGCACAAGTTTTCAGTATGTTATAAATAACATCGGTTTGATTTAATTATTTTTGCTTTCAATTCAAAATTTTATTAATTCCTTTACTTACAAATGTGACTCAAATATAAGAATAATCTGGTTGTTATCTATCGTGGTCAGTCCGATTACATGTATAAAATATATAATCAGACAATCCCCAAAGTTATGCTTTTGCCTTGAAGCTTTTACTAGTACCGAATTTTACGGTATTGGTGATCCGAAATATCTCAGGTTCCTTTGAAATAGGATGATTACTAAGCCTTCACATGGACCCATCCATTCTCATGAAAAAATGAATACAAAGTCTTATCATGGACCTATCCATTTTCGTGAAAAAATGTTGGAGATGTCTTTCTTTCAATCACGCCTAATCCGGATGGCGAGGATATATAGCCCCCTAGTGTTTGAGTGTGCATAATGTAAAACCAAGTATTGGATAATAACAATGGAGCGAAATGCCACAATACGCCTTATGGTGCTGCCTCATTAAAAATCTTGTCGAAAAAACTCAATTGGGACAAAGACCAGTCGAAGGGAAAAAGAGTGCAACACGTATTTTCCCTGTTAGGTATAGTACTTCTTCAAATGAATGACATTCTAGTTATTGGGGAGTTATTTTCCTTCCCGATCTTCCAACTGGTATGATCTTTTACCAGCGATACCGTAACTTTATATGGTCCTTTCCAATTTGAATCTAACTTGCCTGCATTTACATCTCAAGTGTTGTGGGTTACCTTTCGGAGTACCAATTCTCCGACTTTAAATTTTCAGAGGTTGGTATGACGGTTGTAGTATCTTTCTATCTATTGCTTTTGTGCCATCATCTGAACGTATGCAAGGTCCTGAATCCAATAGAACTAACATCACATCTGAATTGGCCCGTTCATCTAACCGGAGATATCACAGACTCGGAGTCCCCACTTTGATCGGGATCAACACCTCTGCCCCATAAACGAAGAAAAATGTGTTTTTCATGTACTTAATTTTGTTGTGGTTGTGTATTCCTACAATACCTCAGGTAGTTTATAAGGCCACGACCATTTGGCATCCTCTAATTTCTTCTTTAGGTTTCGGATTATAGTCTTGTTAGTTGATTCCGTTTGGCTGTTTCCACTGGGATGATAGACAAAGGAGGTGACCCCTTTGATATTCAAATTCGCAAAAAAACTTAGTGACCTTGGACTCAATGAATTGACGACCATTGTCGCAAGCTATTTCCTTTTGGATACCAAAACGACAGATGATACCATCACCTCCTTCTTTTGGACGTTTCGGTAGGCTCTTGCTTCAACCTCACTTAGAAACGTAATCAGTCATAACTAATACAAATTGTACCTGTCCTGATCCAGAAGGCAGAGGCTCGATTATGTCCACCTCCCATTTCATAAATGACCTTGGATACACAGTCGGATGCAGCTCTTCCCCCGGTTTGTTCAACATCTGAGCATGGTGTTGACACTTGTTGTATCTCCATATGAATGCCTTCGTATCTTCCTCAATTTGGGGCCAATAGTATCCAACCCTTATCAATTTTCTCATCAACTCCTGTATTATTATCATAGATTCCCTCGTGGACTTCCCTCATTACGTAATCAACTTCCTCAAGACCTACACAACGTGCTAACGGTCCGTAGTAGCACATACGATGCAATATTTCATTAATGATGCATCACATGGCAGCCTTAGTTCTTAGGTAATATATGAACTCATCTTCCAATCCCATACCAAGAATGTTGAATTCACATCATCATACCTTGCATGATCTAATGCTGAGTGAAGCATCTCAACTACCGATTCAGTATTCGAGCCTTATGACTCGGTAGACGATCCCAAATTGGCAAGTGCAGCTGCCTCTACATTTTCTTCCCTGGGTATGTGCACCACTATCCACTCCTGAACCTAGAGAGCAACTTTAGAACTTTTTTGAGGTATCATGACATGCGCTCATCCTTTGCTTTAAATACACCATGGACTTAATTTACCACCAGTAAGGAATCACACTTTACCTCGATTATCTCGGAACCCAATCCTCGGGCTAATTCGATACTTGCAATCAAAGCCTCATACTCGGCCTGCTTGTTAGTTAAAGGTACACTATGTATTGCCTCACCTCAAAATTTCTCTTGATGGGGTGTGTAATACTATCCCTAAACTGGTTCCTCTAACATTAGACACTTCATGCGTGAAGAGTATCCTAACCTCGGGGGTAGTCCCCTAGACCAATGTGGCTTCCTTCTCTACTTGAGGGGTCACCCCTAAACTAAAATCAGCAACAAAGTCCACCAGGACCTATGACTTTATTGCAATCCGGGGTTTATATTCTATATCGAAATCACTCAATTCTACCTCCCATTTATCCAGTCGTCCTGAAAGTTCAGGCTTGTGAAGTATGTTCCATAAGGGAAACGTAGTCTCTACAATAATATGGTGGCATTGAAAGTAAGGCCAGAGCTTTTGTTATTCCATTACTAAATCAAAGGCTAATCTTTACAGAAGTGGGTAACGAGTTTCATCCCCTGACATAATTCTACTCACATAATAAAGCGGAAGTTGCGTAACTTTTTTTCACGTACCAAAACTGCACTTACCACTATCTATAAGACAACCAAGTACACCAGGAGATATTCTGTCTTTTGGCTTTGACATGAGCAGAGGACTAGATTAAGTATGCTTTCAGATTTCAAAGCGCCTGCTGACATTCTGGCGTCCATTCAAAGTCATTTTTCTTTTTGAAAAGCGAGAAGAACTTATGGCACTTTTCTGATGACTGAGATATGAATCTGCTAAGGGCTATTATCAAACCAGTCAATTGATATACCGCCTTAACATTTTATAGGGAATTGAGAATGTCCTTGATGGATTTGATTTTATCTGGGTTTACCTCAATCCCTCTTTGAGAGACCAAGTAACCCAAGAATTTTCCGAAGCCTACCCCGTAAGCTCATTTCTCCATGTTTAGCTTCATATTGAACTTCCTTACAATTTTGAATGTTTTCTGCAAATGACTCAAGTGGTCTTCTGTATGAGGACTCTCAACAAGCATGTCATTTATATAAACTTCCATTGTTTTCCTAATTTGCTTTTTAAACATCTAATTTACAAGCCTCTGATAAGTGGCTCCGACGTTTTTTAGCCCAAAAGGCATTATCTTGTAATAATAAGTTCCAAAATTGGTGATGAGAGATGTTTTCTCTTGGTCATCCAGGTGCATCATAATCTGGTTATACCTGGAATACGCATCAAGAAAACTCATAACCTAGTGTCCGGCCATAGCATCAATCATTTGATCTATGTTTGGAAGAAGAAAAAAGCCCTTTAGGCACGCCTTATTAAGGTCCTTGAAATCAATGCACATTCTAAATTTGCTTCCCGTTTTAGATACTAAGACTATGTTTGCTATCCAATTTGGGTATTTGAATTCCCGGATAGACCCTATATTAGGAAGTCTTAATACATATTATTTAATAAACCTGTCATGAACCTCAGCTTTTGGCCACTTTTTCGGGCGTACATGAGGGAAACTGAGATTCAGACCCAACTTATTGGTTGCAACCTCTGTAGAAATACATGCCATATCTTTATTGGACCAAGCAAAGCAATCACTATTAGCTTTAAGATATTGAAGAATAATTTCACTAAGCCCCAAGGTCAACTTTGTGCCCAGGTATACTTTTCTTTCCGGTAACTTAAGATGTAAAGCGATATGCTCGAGTTCCTCGACAATTGATTTAGTGGTGTCGTAATAGTCGGGCACCTGAAAGTAATTTGGAACCTGTTGTTGCTCACTTTCTGGATCAATTTAACCCAATTCTTTTGATAAAGTATGTTGAATTACATTCGGGACTGGCTTCGGCTCTTATAATTACTATTTATCATCAACGATTGCCTCTAGTTCCTCGATGGCAAACATCTCATTTTCTGTCGGTTGCTCTCTCCTGATTTGTCTGATTCCTTTCAGAGTAGAAAATTTTACTAGCAAGTGCATAATCAAAGGAATCACCTTCATATCATAGAGCCACAGTCTTCCAATTATTGCATTGTATCTCATGTCACCATCTATGACATAGAACTTAGTCTCCTTTATGACTCCTATAGCTTCTACAGGTAAATCGATCTCGCCTTTTGTAGTTTCACTCACCATGTTAAATTCAACGAGTGTCCTTCTAACCAATACGATTCACTCGCCTTTTTTCCTAGTATTTTCATTTTCTCCACCACTTTCCAATGGATGATGTTGGTCGAGCTTCCTGGATCGACCAACACACATTTTACTTGGAAATAATCATTGGATATGGTGATAACCAGGGTATCTTTATGCGGTAAGATGATGCTAACTGTATCTTCATCAGTGAATGTGATGGTGCTTTCATCCAGTGTTTCTCGGAATTATTTTTCTCGTGTCACTGAGATGTTCATTTTCTTGGCTACCATGAAGGATGTACCTAACAATCATATATTCCCTAAAAATCATATTTATGATGTGCGGAGGAGCATCTAGAGCGACCTTTCCTTATATCGGTCGAACTCTTTTGTAATTGTTCTTGGCTCTGTCACTCAAGAACTCCCACAGATGTCCTCTGTTAAGCATCCCTGCTACCTCCTCCTGGAGATGCCTACAATTTGTCATCTTATGCCCGTGATTGTCATATAAGTCACACCATATAGTTTTGATCCCTAGTGTTAGGATCGGATCGGAGGGGTTCTAGTGGCCGAGATGTCGGTTGGGTCCTCATTATAACTACCATATAAGCTTTATAAAAACTAAAGTTGTAGTTGAAAATTTTAAGGTATTTCGATCCATTTGACGAGGAACCAAAAGAGTTGCCCTATCCCGGTTCTGCAAGCCTCGATTTCCTACCGTAATACCCATTCATGTTCGCATTTGGCTTCTCAAGAGAATGATATCCCTGGCCACCTCCAGATTTTTCGGGAGAAGGGTAAGGCTGGAACATTTCTAGTTTTCACCTCCCGAGCTCCCTCGTGTGCTTTAATGAACATGTCAGCAGGCATGGCAAACAAACTAATCGAGTACTCTGGTAGAAATACCACGTCAAAACACCTTTAGTCAGCGTTTGCCAAATTTCTTAATCAAAACTGACTCTATTTCCTTTTCTTTCAGATTATTTCTCTTGACCGCCATAGTATAAGCCATTATGTGCTCCTGTGGATCTGTCGTCTCGTCATACTTGGGTATGTTTGGCATTTTGAATCTTTTTAGGATCAGCTCTGGCGCAGCCTCAGATTTGTATGCCAACTGAATGTACTTCTTTGCATCTGGACCCTCTATGACCAGTGGAGCTGTAATGACATGTCTAGTCATTTTTATCTTGAGATTTCTATTTGACTATTTTACCTTTCCTGTAGACTCTGTATGGGGTTTGTGATGTGTAGGAATGGGTGAGATGGATCATGAGGTCCATTTTCATGAATTTTGGATGAAAATCCAAAACCAGAAACTTAGAATCGAATAGGTTAAATGGGAAATTCAAGGGTACAAGCAAGTTTGTAGTACTGTTTACCTTAGATGAGCATGACTGGTTTGTGTTCGGGGGGTTTCGGGAGTGTTTCAAGTGTTGGGTAGGAATTTTGGCTTGTTTCCCCATTTCTGGTATCTACTATCCACTCCTGTGGGTCTGTCTTGGCGGGAGGTAAGATCGTAAAAGTGAAGGGTTGGGAGAATTGTGAGTTTTTTCCTTGGCAGAGAGATTAACTGCAGGAGCGAGTTCACTGCTGAGGGGTCGCGTACGCTGTGGCACTAAGGCGATGTGTCATGTGACATCGTCTTAGCAAGGTCATTTCACATCATAGCGGGTCCGCGCCAACGAAGTAAATTCCATTGGGGTAGAATTACTGTATCAGGTGTCCTTTATAATTTCCTAAGTCAGATTTTATTTCTCAAATTAGAAAGTGTCGAACCTAAAGCCGCAAGGAGGGAGTTTCAAACGTCTAAGAAAAATTCCTTCACTTGGGATAATAATTCCATCCTTTATATTTTAGTTTCATGAATTAAGGTGTTCTAATGGTGATATATCGTGTATGTAATTTGGGGATGGTGAAGTATAAGTTCATTTGAGAATAAGTTAAATCATTGATTAATGAAGGTTTTATGGGTTAGATTGTTTTAATATTGTGATTTAGTGATGGATTATACTAGATTATCATGTTGTAGAGCTTAATATGAATATGGAAACCTATTCCAATTGGGGGGAAATTCTAGGTTCCAAATTGAGGCTTTTGTATATTGTTCAATTGAAGGCTCAAATGTGTATAGTTTTCTAATTAACTTAAGGATATGATTACCTAGTATGTGTTCTTGGTTTTTGGATAATAAAGTTTGAGTCTTGGTGACGTGGGCTAGGGGTTTATATTTAAAGTCGTGCTTTGTTAAGTATTAGATCCTTGTATATTGTGTAAGCTCTTCATTAATGAATAGTATATATGTGATTAGATTTTGATTATCATGAGGCACAACGGAAGGGCAAGGCGATCACCAAGGCTTGATTGGTTAGCGCTCATGTTTGGCCTAAAGGTAGGCTACAGTTTAATTTCATAAGACTCCGATAGAAGTACGCAATTAGCTATAAATATTGATAGGTATTGGGCGTGTTGGAGGTCTCACTCAACCGGTTGTGATGAACAGTTAAATGAGTAGAGGTGTTTAACTATGTAGATGGTTGATTTAGGGAATCAACACTGTGCTGGTTCTGACTGCTAACTTATTTGGGCTTGTCGCCATATGTGAGCTTGTGATCGTATTTGCTATTGTTTGTATATTCATAACACATGCTTCCGATATGATATCTTGATTTGTACCTTGTTATGTTGTTAAATTCTTGAAAACATGTGATATTCATCTCTATACTTGGTTGCATCTAATTACATCATGATTTCTTGCTTTATACTGTCATTTTCATTCATACACTCATAGTTATGAGATATTGTTATGAGAGTAGTATGGAATGTTGTGGATGCAAGAGGCCGGAAGGTAAGACTACTTATGAGATTATGGCAACACTGAGATGATGATGATGATATTCGAGGGGATGGGTTGCACGCCTATGATTCTATTTAGCCAAGAGCCGGTCTTTAATGGGAAATTCTAGAGGAGTATATGGACTTCACAAGTCCCCCATGGGTGTGCGTCTCATAATAAAAACTCCAACATATGTATACTGGAAGATCAAGGTACATGTATTTGTATTGCATTCATAACATATCATACACATATCATTCATAGATTATCTATCGATGAAAAAGTGTTGAATTGATTATTGAGGACTTGATTGAATTTCTGGAATAAAGAAGCATGTTACTTACTCAATGATACCCGGATTGTTGTTATTGAACTCTTATGAATTTTAATGATCTAGATGATTATGAAATCTTATTTAAGAAGGGAATTGTGAACTCTATGAAATATGTTGTGAACAGTGTGATCTTACTTGGTTATTGAACTGTTAGAATAGGACTATTTGGTGTCACTTGGTATTTATCTCTTTTTACGTATCTTCCATCGTTGTCGATCTATGATGCCTATGGGGGTACGTTGTATACTCATACTATACTTGATGCATTTTTCTGGTGCAAATTCAGTTCCTTCTATCAGTACGGGACAACGTGGATGAGTTGGAATGAGCGATCTCTAGCATTCACGATGAGGATGCTACCTTCAACATGCCCTTGGCTATTTTACCTTAATTATGACTTTTATTGCATTTGAGAGACATGTCAGACAATTTCAATTTATATATTCAGTTTGGCACCATGTTGCCTTTGACTTTCAGACTTGTATCAGATTATATGGCTCTTGTATTTATAGACAAGATCGTTGGGGGATGTTGTTGGATGTTCATACTTATTTAATCCACATTTATATCATGAGATAGATTATATAGTATTCTATTATATTTTCGCTTTTATTTATGTTATATCATGTGAATTATTAGGAGTAGTTCACCTACCGGTGAAAATATGTAGGTGCAACCAAGATCCTTAAAAGGGGTCGTGGCAATGTTGGTATCATAGTTTTAGATTAAACGATCTCGAATATAAGAGCAATGTCTAGTAGATAGTGAGGACTAAGTGAAATCAAATTGGTATCTGACCTTTGTTCCTATTATCTCATAGATGGTGATGACTCATGCCGATGTAGCGAGAGATTAGGCTCTGGCACTGGTGGTGCACGGTTGCAGTAGAGGATGTGCTCGGGGTCGAGGTAGAGCCAGATGAGAGACACTATCTCAAGGTGGGTACAGGGAGTCGGCCAGACTCGTGCTAGATCAGTCTCCCCTAAGTGGGTTATTAAGCCTCAAGATGAGTTACTTGAGGAGGAGATGGGGCCAGCACATGATCATCCTGGATTTGTTGCTACTCCGATTCTACAGGACACTTTGGTCAGATTGTTGAGTGTTCTTGATGGTTTTGCCCAAGCGGGTATGCTTTCGACTACTTCAGATGGTCTTTAGACCCGTATGAGAGAGGGACAAACTCAGACTCCTGAGTTTATTACTCCCAGGGTTCAGCCAGCAGCGATGTTAGCGCCCCCTATTGATGAGGTTCCTACTCGAGAGTTTGGTCCCCGGCTGATTGTAGTGACAGCTATGACCCGCGATGAGTGAAAGATATGGGAGTATTTTTTTAAAATGAAGTCTCTGGTATTCTATAGTTGTCCCAAGGAGGATGCTTATGAGTTTATTGTGAACAGCCTTGAGAGGTTGCATACCTTGGGTATCATCGAATCACATGGAGTTAGTTTTCTGGCCTTTCAGCTTTTGGAAGATGCTAAATAGTGGTGCAGAGCTTATATTGATTGTCGACCAATGAGGTTGCCTCTATTGTCATTGGTTAGGTTCTATCGCATATTTATTGAGAAGTGTGTGCCTCTTAGTTTGCATCTGAGCAAGTGTGATGAGTTTCATAGGATTGAGCAGACAGGTTCTTCAGTTATAGATTATGAGACTCGTTTCCACGCCTTATCGCGCTATGCAACACCTTCTCTACCTACAAAGGTTAAGTGAGTGAGATGTTTTGTTAGAAGTTTGAGTATTCCCCTTTAGTTGGCTACATTATAGTTAGTGGCAGCTGGAGCTTCTTTTGAGACTGTAGCTGAGCATGCAAGGATGGTGTAGTCTGTGAGGGGAAATATGCCAAAATATGAGTCAGTTAAGAGGGCGAGGCAACAGGGATAGTTCAAGGGATCTACTTTTCGTGGTTATGGGCAACAAGGTAGATAACAATATTTGTATCATGGTCGATCAATTCAGGCAGCCCTTCAGATTACATATGGTGTCTCTGCGGGGCAGAGTGATTATAGTGAGGGCCAGTCTTCGAGGGGTTCTCAGTCTTGGTATTCTGATCATGGTAGTTTGGGTTCTTCTATATCTATTCATCATCCCTCAGTGACTTGGACTTGTTACACTTGTGGTGATGTTGAACATTTCAGGAGGGATTGCCCCAGATCTATATCGAGTGTATCATGTGCACCCAGGACCCCAGCACAACCATCTAGGATTAGTATTCAGATTAGTCAAGGAAGATCTCAATTAGGTTGTGGTAGCCATCAGACCGATCGTGGTGGATCCCAGTCAGGAAGAGATGGAGCTCTTTTGGGCTAACGTGGCTAGCAGAGTACACAGTTTAAGGGATGAGACACTTATTGTTATACTTTCTCGGTAGACCAGAGGCTAAGACATCAGATGTAGTTATCACATGTATCATCTCAGTTTGTCATCAGTCTGCTTTAGTGTTATTTGATCTAGGGTCTACATTCTTATATGTCAAATGCGGTTATCACATGTATCATTGCATAGGTCTGCTTTAGTGTTATTTTACTCGGGGTCTACATTCTCATATATGTCTGCCTACTTCTGGTGATTTGGATATGTGGTGTGATATGCTTGATGTCCCTATTTATGTGTCTACACCAGTTAGTGATTATGTGGTTGTAGATCGAGTCTATCAGCATTGCTTGGTTACTTTTATGGGTTATGATACTTGGGTAGAGTTGGTCATATTAGACATGGTTAATTTTGATATTATTTTAGGGATGGATTAGTTATCACCGTATCATGTGATTTTGGACTGTTATTCCAAGACAGTCACATTAGTGATGCGAGTGAGGAGACTTTTTCCCTTTAGTCTGTTCTAGTAGTTAGCGAGTTTGTCAAGGTTTTCTCTTCAGACTTACTAGGTATGCCGTTAGACAGGGATATCAACTTCTGTATTAATCTCGAGCTGGGCACTCGACCCATTTCTATCTATCTATACCGTATAGATCCAGTTGAGTTGAAAGAGTTGAAGGAGCAGCTTCAGGATTTGTTGAGTAAGGGCTTCATTCGACTGAGTATATCTCCATGGGGTGCTCCTGTCTTATTCATGAAGAAAAATGATGGCATTATGCGTATGTGCATTGATTACAAACAGTTGAACAAGGTCACTATCATAAATAATTATCCGATCCCTTGTATTGATGACATGTACAATCAAATTTATGGTGTTTCAATAATTTTGAAGATTGACTTGAGGTTTGTGTATCAATAGTTGAAGATTTGGGCTGAGGATGCTCCTAAGATGGCTTTCTACACTCGTTATGATCATTATGAGTTCTTGGTGATGTCTTTTGGGCTTACCAATGCCCCCGCAACATTCATGGATTTGATAAATAGGATAGTCAAGCCGTATTTGGATTCTTTTGTGATTGTGTTCATTGACGATATCTTGATCTATTCAAAAATTCGGTAGGAGCATGAGCAACATTTGAGGGTGTTCCTGTGTTTATTGAAGGAGAAAAAGTTGTATGCTAAGTTCTCAAAGTGTGAGTTTTGGTTGAGTTATCTGGTATCTTGTGAGACATGGTGTCCAAGGATGGGATTATGGTTGATCCTAAGAAGATAAAGGCAGTCAAGGACTGGCGTAAACCGACTTCTGTGACAGAGATTCAGAGTTTTGTGTGGTCTTGCTAGCTACTATCGTCGGTTCGTTAAGGGTTTCTCTTCTATTTCTTCTCATCTGACAAGTTTGACTCAGAAGGAGGTGCCTTTTTAGTGGTCCAATCAGTGTGAGGAGAGCTTTCAAGAGCTTAAGACTCTTTTGAACACAACCTCGATTTTATCCCTTCCGGTGGAGGGGAAGGACTTTATTGTGTGTTGTGATACTTCGAATATTGGGTTGGGTTGTGTGTTTATGTAGGAGGGTAAGGTTATTTCTTATGCATCGAGGCAGTTGAATGTGCATGAGAAGAATTACCCTATTCATGATTTGGAGTTAGCTGCCGTTATGTTTGCTCTGAAGATTTGGAGGCATTACTTATATGATGTTCATTGTGAGGTGTATACCGACCACCACAGTTTTCAACACGTATTTAATCAGAGAGATTTGAATTCTAGGCAGCATCGGTGGATGGAGTTATTGAAGGACTATGACATGACCATTTTGTACCATCCAGGCAAAGCCAATATGGTGGCAGATGCCTTGAGCCGAAAGGCAGTCAGCATAGGGAGTTTAGCTCGTTTGATCACTTTTGAGCGTCCTTTAGCATTGTAGGTCTAGACTTTAGCCAACCATTTTCTGAGGCTTGATATTTCGAATCAGGGTAGAATTCTAGCTTGTGTGGAGGTGAGGTCGTCTCTTTTGGATCAGATTTGGACTCACCAATATGATGATGTGAAGTTGTGCAAAAGCATAGATAAGGTGATGAATGGAGAAGTCAATGAGGTTGTGATTTATAGTGAAGGGGTTTTGAGGATTAAAGGTAGAGTGTGTGTGCCTTATGTGGGTTATTTGACCAGATTGATTATGGAGAAGACCCACAACTCTAGGTATTCGATTCATCCAGGTGATACTAAGACTTACCATGATTTGAAGGAACACTATTGGTGGGGGAGGATGAAGCGAGACATTATGGAGTTCGTGTCTCAGGTGTCAGAATTTTTAGCAAGTCAAATATGAGCACCATCGACATGGTGGTATGTCTTGGAGGATGTCCATTCACGAGTGAAAGTGGGAGAAGATTGTCATGGATTTTTTGTGGGATTGCCGAAGACCTTGGGCAAGTTTGATGCTATTTTGGTCATTGTTGATATGTTGACCAAGTCTGTGCATTTCATTCTGATTCAGACGACTTATAATGTAGATAAGTTGGCTAAGATCTACATTCTCGAGATTGTTCATCTTCATGGGGTTCCTGTTTCTATCATTTCAAATCGGGGGACTCAGTTTACTTTGCATTTCTCGCGGACATTACCGAAAGAGTTGGGTACTCGCTTGGATCTCAGTACAACATTTCACGATCAGACTGACGGTCAGTTCGAGCAGACTATTTAGGTTTTGGAGGATATGTTACGAGCCCGCGTGATTGATTTTAGTGGTCATTGGGACCAGTTTTTACCTTTGGCAAAGTTTGCTTACAACAACAGTTATCACTCTAGTATTAATATGGCACCATTCGAGGATTTGTATAGTAGAAGATGTCGATCTTTGATTAGTTGGTTTGATGCATTCGAGGTCTGGCCTTTGGGTACCGATCTATTGAGAGATTCATTCGAGAAGGTGAAGGTGATCCAGGATAAGCTCCTGGCAGCTAGAGCAGACAGAAAAAGTATGCAGAGCGGAAGGTCCGACACTTGGAGTTTATGGTTGGTGATAGAGTTCTTCTGAAGGTTTCACCCATGAAGGGTGTGATGAGGTTCGGAAAGAGAAGGAAGTTGAGTCCGGGGTATATTAGACCTTTTGAGATTCTTCAGAGAGTTGGGGAGGTGGCACATGAGTTGGCTCTGCCACCCGATATTTCAGGCGTTCATCCAGTTTTCCATGTGTCTATGCTGAAGAAGTATCATAATGACGGTTCTTATATCATTTAGTGGGAGTCGATATTGCTTGATCATAATTTGGAGGTTGAGGAGGAGCATGTGGCTATTTTGGACAGGCAAGTGAGGAAATTAAGGTCTAAGGAGATAACTTCTGTGAAGGTTCAGTGGAGGCATCGTTCTGATGAGGAGGAGACTTGGGAGACAGAGTCCGACATGCGAAGCAGATATCTTGACTTGTTTACTACTTCCGGTGCGTTCCTCTATTCGTTTCTCTCCGTTTGAGGATGAACATTTGTTTAATTTCTATATGATGTAACGACTAGTTCGATCATTTTTAGCTTGAGACCTCTATTTGATTATTTTACCCTTTCTGTAGATTATGTGTGGGGTTTGTGATGCGCGGGGAGGGGTGACATGGATTTCGAGATCTATTTTCATTAATTTTGGATGAAAACCCCAAAACCAGAAACTTAAAGTTGGATAATTTGACTCTTAGTTGACTTTTGACTAGACGAGTTCATTTTCGGGTTCCGTCACTTCCAGTAGCACTAGAGGGTCACTTATGACTTAGTCGAGTCATTAGTTCACTTCTCGAGGCAATCGAATATATTATGTGGCCTTGTTTGTAAAATTTGATATTTGGTTTTCCTAGATGCCTCTTTAGAAAAGTATGCCTTAGCTCTGTTAAATGGGAAATCTGAGGATCCGAGTGAGTTTGTGGAACTATTTACTTAGACGAGCATGTCTGGTTTGTGTTCGGGGGGTCTCAGTAGTGTTTCAGTTGTTGGGTAGGAGATTTGGCTTATTTCCCCATTTCTGGTGTCTGGTGTCCACCTTGGTGGCACCAATGTCTGCTCATGTGAGTCCGCCTCGGCAGGAGGTTGGCTCGTAGAAGTGAATGGTTGGGAGAATTGTGAGTTTCCGCCTTGGTGGAGATGTTGTCCGCAAGGGAAATTTCACCGCTACAGGGTCAAACTATTTACCCGTAAATTGGTAGAGTGGTAAGGGTCGAGACCACCTCTAGTTATAATCAATCGGGGCAGGGTTCACCTAAAGAACTTCAAGCGGTATTTTCGCTGCCGTTACTCTCCTAGAGACCACAAGACAGCGGCTAGTTGGTCTATATTCAAGATGCGGAATGCCGGGATAGGATGACCTATCTCTGTATAGATCCAACGCCGGTAATAGAATGATCAAATCCGGTTGCTAAACTCCGAAATTTGCAAATCTGAATTTGTAGACGTGGTCAAGGGCACGTAGATCTTAAATGAAAAAAATATCAAGAGATTCAACAGTTGAAATTAATATAAATAAAATATAATTGAAAGTAAGAAGTTAGATTAGCCCGAGCCTCGGAGAAGCGTTGAGCTAGAGTCTCTGAGCAAGCCGTCAATTGTAATATTAATATGTTAAATTGAGATAAGAACTAGAAAACAGTGCAAGTATCAAATGTGTATTATATCTTTTTTTTTGATGTCCTTACAGTGGAACGATAAAACCTTATTTATACTTGGACTCAAGGGTGCATATTTCATGAATTATGCCCCTATTAATACTAAATATTAATTCTATAATAATGATGGACAATTAATGTGGCAATAATGACTATTAGTGCTCTAGGGGAGGCGCAAGGTCTTTTTGTAACGGTTGACCATTGGTAATCAGATATGTCTTTCCTCATTCATGCTCCCCGATACAAGCAACCTTGTAATGCCTTTGGTGCAATGTAAGAGCCTATGGGACACCTATAGCTGATTTGGACCTGACTCATCCTCTTTTCCACGTGTCACAATAGAATTCGTCCAGTTGTATAATACGAATTTCATCCTATACAATCTTTTTTTCCGCCATTCTTATTCTCCGTACCAGAAAGTTGTCATCCCACTATTATTGCACCGGTGAGTCTAAGTGTTTTCTTGATTAACAATTACTCCCTCCGTCCTAATTTATAGGAAACCATTCACTTAGCACAGAGTTTAAGAAATAGAGAAACACTTTTAAAATATGGTCCAAAATAAGTCTTATATAAATGTGTGATTGTAAATAATTTCATAAAGTTAAATTATTTCTAAATATAGAAATGTGACATTCTTTTTGGGACATATCAAAAAGAAAATGGTGCCACATGAGTAATATTATAGTATGATTGATTATAGGAGAATTAACGAAATGGTACAACTCCTACATATCATTGGCATCTTTTTAACCGAAGAAGCTTTAGCAAATTGTAGGCCTAAAAAAATTGGCACAACTTAACCAACTGAGCAAAGAGGTGGCTGAATAATAGGGATGAATATTTTTTTATCCCTTATTTAATGTAACTAAGCAATGAGGTGGCTAAATAATAGGGATGGATATTTTTTAATCCCTTATTTGACATAATTAAATATAGAAGTTGCTATAATTTTTTATCCCTTATTGAACGTAATATACATTATATGAATACAATAGATGTATATAAATGATCAACAAATAATTTTAATACACATTAAATGTATACAAAATGAAATTGCATATTTGATATACATCAAACACGCATAAAAAATTTAGTAGATGTATACAAATGATCAACAAACAGTTTTTATACACATTATGTGTATACAGATCAAATTGCATATTTGATATACAACACACATAATAAATTTTAACCAAACACCATGTATGTAAAAAAATTAATATTTATGTACGATATACATTTAACTTGAAATTTATGAAATACTTATATACTAGCTTTGTATACATCTATTGTATACAAAAAATCAACGAGCAGTTTTTATATATATTATGTGTATACGAATTATGCAATATGTGTACACTAGCCTATGTATACAAATCAGCATGTGTATAGTTCATCCCCAACTTTTTGTTCCTCCTTTCTATTCGCATGTTGGTCACCCTCATTGTCGTCCCCTTCATCTTTCACAAACTTCATCTTTTGTGATTTAAACCTCAATGTCTGATGAGAAACTATAAATATTGTTTATATATAAAGGAAACACCAAAAAAACCGGTGAAAATTTATATTCTCTCTGTCTCAATTTATATGACACCTTTTTTTTAGTTAGTCCCAAAAATAATTATACATTTTTATATCTAGTAGTAATTCAACTTTAAATTTACCTTTATACTCTTAATTAAAATTACTAACCACACAATTTTTTATGGATTGTTTTAGACCACAAACTTCAAAAGTGTTCCTTTATTTCTTAAACCTTGTGCCAAGTCAAAGACCTTATATGAGACGGATGGAGTACTTTTTATGCATTGTATATCAAATATGTATACACATGTGTTCATGAATCTGATGTACATAATATGTAAACCAACTGCTATATATGTATTCATGAATCTGATATATCCATCATATGTATACCAACTGCAATACAGATTGGTACACACGATTTTCTGCCATCTGGACATGATGTATGCATCATGTGTACAACATCAGCTTCTGCATATAAAACGTCATTTTGAGCTTGACAATGTGATGTACATGTTGATAGAATCTATTATATAGAACATACCATATAGTCATAAAAAACGTAATAACTATAAGAACTATGACTATGTTTGTATACAGAATGTGGTAAACTTTGAGAGATTTCAGAGATTTGAGTAGAGAGATTTGGGGATTGATTAAAAAGAAAGAAATTTTAGGAAGAAAGAAAAAAGTTTTGAGATATTAGTCGCTATTTTAAAGGGAATTTATTTGGTTATGCGGTACCAAATAAGTAGTCAAAAAGCCTGTGAATAGTTATTCAATGTCAACATCATAAAGTTGAGCTATTTTATGCCAATTAAATCTATGATACATGGTGCCAAATTCCTTTGATTATGTGAAGTTCAAATATGATAAGTGTTGTAGAGTTAATTGGGAGTGTTGAGTATTGGACTTGGTGTGATTTGAACTGGCACTTTGATGTGAAGCCCAATTCAAGTAGGAAAAAGGTTTTTGGTATATTTCAAATAGGTTTTATAATTTTAATGTTGGATACGTGATCGTATATATATATTTTGAAATAATTTATGTACATTCATGCGAAAGAATAAAAATCTATACTTACCCAAAGTAATGACATGTGGGATAGAATATAATCAAATTAAGGGAAGCCGTATGTTAATTTTTGAAAAATTTGTAAGGCGGCTAAACTTGTTCCTAATTCCGAGCTTAGATTTTAGATTCTATTAGAAGTCTTATTAAAAACAATTCTGTAGTTGTCTTCTTTTATAAGAACAACAACTGATCAAGCAAGTTAAAGGAATTGAAATATCTTGTTGTTTGTGAAAGTGATGTCCATTGAATACATTAAGGCTGAGCAAATGTTTGTAGATCTCATGACTAAAGAAATTGGCGTCTAAAGTTTATATAATAATCATGGGTCTGACCAACAACATTTAGTAAGTGTATGAATATTTGTATACTAGATGACGGCAAGCCCGTGCGAGCACGGGACCTAAAACAAAAAATGAGTACATTTTATTAATATAATTATGTAATTTTTATTATTAAAAATAATTATAATTCAGTTAATTCAAAACATCGGTAAATTATTTTAGATAAGTTGTTTCTCCCATATATGATTTTCCTGGTTCGATTCTCTAATTGAAAGATTTGAAATATTTTTTCCTATCAAGTTTCATGTCATCATAGCCAACAACGCTGAAAATTATTTTTATGCGTTAACATTTGTTGTAATCTTATATTTTTATATATAGATCAACTTTGTATTTTAAGAAAATATATGTATACATTTCTTAGCCATTTATACTTCGTCTTCTTAATATTATTTTTTCATATTTGTATGAGACATCTGTGCCTAGGATTAGTGCATTTTTATCCTTAAATAAAGGTATAGGTTTTAACTCTTCTTTTGGCGTTTTTTTTTTTTTTTTTTTTTTTGTTGACGAAGAAACCTGCAGCCGCTACTCTCTTGAGTGACGCAATAGCCTGCAAACCACGTCAGCCGATTAACCACACTTGGCAAGCCATGTGTGACAGGCTCAACCAAGAAGGTTTATGCAGGGGATCGAACTCGTGACCTTGCGGTCCCGCGCTCTACTGCTACACCAACTTGGCTACCCTTGCGGGTTTCTTTTGGCGTTTATGACTTCATTAGCGTTTGTTGCGTTCAACTTAAATCCTTCTTTTTCTCCTGAATTATCTTTTGTTAATTTTTTCTAATCATAACTTTACCATTTTATGAATTCATGATCATAATATAAATTTCCTAATTTTTTTTGAAATATTTTTCTCTTAATCGTTATACTATTAGGGAATTTATCTATTACAAATTTTAAAAATTATTCTAATACAATTGATGCACCCTATCATTGTAAGAAAGTCGAGACCGATAGCAATATTACATTAATTTGGGCAGGACATCACATTGTATTATTTGATCTCAAAATATTGAACCATGCTACTAATCATTTCAATTTTCATATTACGATTATGGGCCTAATCCATTATAAACTGACAAATGTTGAATAAAAAATGTCTAGCTTTCAAACTAATATGTTGTATAGTTTATAAGCTATTAAGTTCGTATGCTATATTATTTTTAAATTTTGTTATTAAGTCATAAAAGTAAATCAATTCCTCATTTGCTCTCGAAATTGATCAAATTGGCGTAAAAACATTCAAATTGACCTTAAAATAAAATTTGATAAGCAAATATCTGAAATTGATAAATTAATACGGTGAACTTTGTCAGCTCTTTCTTATACTTATCTTACATGATTGAGATATTGAATAGGGTTGTAATACAATTTTCTTCATTATATCTCACTATTGAATTTTTTGAAAAATAATTAGTAGTTAATTATATTTTAAAGTGTTCTTAAGTTCATAAAATTTAGTACTGCCGAAACGGGAAAGGAATCTGGCCATTTTTAGTACTTTTGACATGAAAGATTCACTAAATGGAAAAGAAATTTAATTAATGTACACGGTTTTAAAAAAGTTAATCACATAATTCATACTCCATATAATAGTAGGGAGAATTGCATGTTAGGTAAGGTTTCAATATTTCATGGATAGGATATTGCTTGTTAAAATCTGGTTGAAATATGAAAAGGTGAGAAATGTTTTGGGCCCTTGGGTTAAGGGATGGGGGACGTGGGGTCCACGTGATGAAGTACAATTTGATGGCAGGGCCCAAAGGTATTTTTTTAGGTGATTGGGCAATAAGTTTTAATTGTAAGGTGGCAGGACACTAATCTGGATTACTGCTAATTAATTGGAGATAAGTTATTGAGGCATCAAAACAAACTACTAAGTTTTAAAAAATATATTTTTGTCCAATTATTTTTAAAAAATAATAACAAAATTAAATTATAACTATTCCAAGTTTTCAAACCAGCCCCCAAGTTTTAAATAATACACTTCTGTCTAAATTAAATAATTAATAATTTTTCCAAAAAAGCAAAAAACTCAGTTGCCCAACTACTACTTCTTCTTCACGTCTACCACCATTAATTCCCTTCCCCAAGCTTGTTTCTTACTATAAAATTGCTCATATTCGACGTTGCACCTTCGTATTTCTCGGATTCATTGCCCTCATCTCCCTCTATTTGTCCTGCTCGGATACCTCCATTTTTATTCTGATAATTTTCATTCAAATCATCGAAATTGATCACCAATTTATTAGTTCAATTGCTTGTGCATTTGTGAGTGGTTCTGCAGATCTGTAGAATTTTTTTTTAATCATCAATCAATTTTTTCCAGTTATTTCATGTTTAATCAACTCAATTGTAGAAGATTTATTTAATTGAAGATAATTTAAACGAGCTGTTATTTTATTAGTCTAGTTGAAGTTATTTTAGATGAGTTGTTCTTTTATTAGTTTAGTTTACTTGTTATGGAGGATGGTATTGTAGTAGGAGGAGAATATTATAGTGAATGGGTGGAGACTTCTGACTGCTGAATTTGGAATTCGAGAACAAAGGTGACATTGTTAATTGAAATTCAAAGGCAATGTACATATAAGCAGTTGGTTGAAAGCGTCATTGTAAGTGGTCAGCTAAAATGCTCGCCCAGCGACATGACGATTAGTGTTGCGTATACTAGGGAAAAATTACTCCTGCATTCATAAAGACGGATTATCATGTCTGTATGTATCTTTTTCATATTACTTGTGATGGTTCTAGGCCCATTCTAAGGATAAATGTGGCTGAGATTTTGTTGTAGGTTCAAATGCCACGACGGCAACATCATCCCCACCACTACCATATTTATTTATTGAAGAATCCAGAATAATTCTTGTTAAGAAAATTACGAAGATTTTGCCATTGGTTTCAACAAATAAGGCTCATCAAAGTATGCTACAACACAACTCAGCTGTCATGATCCTTTTTCATGAATTGTGGTGGCATCTATATAATTTCACCGTTAGGCGAATCACTCCCAATCATTCAAAAGTCATGATATAAATAAAAGCGGACTAAAGCCATTACTACATAAGTTGTCTCATAATATAAATGCGAAAGAAAGTAATAAGTCTGATACATACAAAACAACCCCCAAGAGATTTAGTTTGTGAATACAAAAACACTAAAATATAGTACAAGTCTGAAATAGGCAATCAAGTGCCAAAACTGAAAACATAGTCTGAACATGTCTCTCAAATAAGAACAAAAGACAGTAAATTAGAGAAGGAGCATCCAAGGGTATGTTGCCACTTCAAATACAAGTCCAATCACAATTTATCAATGAAATGACATAAGTATGTATGATATGAATGCAATGCATATGCAAGGTACCTTTCTCAACCTGATATACAGTACATCAAGGTTTTATTATGATCCGTACATCCATGGGGGAGCTGCAAAGTTCATATACCGCTCCTAGCTAGCCAAAATTCAACACACGAATCTGACTAGAGCCCATGACTTATTTTCGAGCCTTATCATGTTGTAGGCGTGCAACTCCACCCCCCGCGTATCAATATCATCTCAATATGCCATAATTTCATAGTATTCTCACCTGTCCGATCTCTTGAACCCACAACATATTCATACTACTCTCATACTAATATCATATAATCATGAATGTAAGAATACAAATGATAATACAAGGTAAGATATCATGATATAATGAGATGCAATCAAGTATAGAGATGACATGTCACATGCTTTCACGATTCAGCAACACGTTTATATAATCCAAGTCAGAATCCAGATATAATATCGAAAGCATGTGAGATGAGTAAACAAATAATAACAAATATGGCGACAGACCCACATATGGCGACAAGACCAAATAAGTATCAGTCGAACCAGCACAAGACTGATTCCCCAATAACCCATCATCACAGTTCAACACCGGTACCCACTCAAACGTTCATCACAACCAACTGAGTGGGACTCCCAAACATACCCAATACCCTTCAATTTATAATTAATTATGCATTTCTATCGATGTCTTGAAAAACTAAACCGTAGCATACCTTTTCACCGAATAGGACCGCTACATGATCAAGCCTCGATGACAGCCTTGCCCTTCCTCTACGCCTCATGATAATCGAAGTCTAATCACGTATATTAAATCATTAATATAAGACTAACATAATAGCAAGACTTTAAATACCCATCCCGGGCCCACTCTACCAAGACTCAAACTTTAATACTCAATTACTAAGAACACATACTAAGTAGTCACATCCTTAAGTTAATTGGAAATCTATACAAATTTAAATGCTCAATTGGAAAATAATCAAAAAGCCCCAATTTGAAACCCTATAATTTCCCCCCAAGTGAAGTAAGCTTCTACAACCAAATCAAGCCTTATACCATGATCATCTAACAATATCCATCACTAATTTATAATAATACAAGTAAACTAATCCATAGACCTTCATTGATCATTAACATAACTCTCTTAATCTCACAAACATGCATAACTCATCTTCCCCAACTTATATTCATATTATATCACAATTACTGAAGAACTTAAAAGCATAAACTTAATTCACAAAGAAAGAATCACTTACCCTAAGGATGAAATTACTCCTAAACCTCTGGAAATGCTGTTATGACGGCTCTGGTCTCGATGTTTTCTATTTTGGGAAAGGACATCTGACCTAAAGAATTTATAAGACACTTGATATAGTACTTCTACCCCGGTGGAATCGACTCCGCTGGAGCGGACCCGCTACAGAGGACCAAACCCTCATTGGGGCAGTGTTACTTGACACCTTGTCCCAGCGCTACGACAAACACGACTCCACAATGGAGGACCTGCCCCTGTGAACAAATTCTCTGCTACGGCGGAAACCCACTATCTCCCAAACTTATGCTTCTGCGAGCCAACCTCTCGCTGAAGTGGACACGCCGAAGCGGACACCAGATACCAGGAATAAAAAATTAGTCCGAACTCCTATCCAACAACCGAAATACTCTCGAGACCCCCCCTGAACACAAACTAGACATGCTTTTCTAAGGTAAACAATGCTACGAACTCGCTCGTACCCTCAGATTTTCAATTTAACCAAGATAAGATATACTTTTCTAAAGAATCGATGTGATAAATCAAAATCCAAACTTTACAAATAAGGCCACAAAATACATCTGATTACCTTAGGAAGCGAGCCAATGACCCGACTACGTCATAAATGACCATCCGGAACTACCAAAAGTGACGGAACCCGGAAACGAACCCATTTAGCAAAAAGTTAACTTTAAGTCAAATTATCCAACTCTACGTTTCTAGCTTTTGGGTTTTTCATTTGAAATGTATATAAATGGACCTCGGGATCCGTACCACCCATCCCCGCGCATGACAAACCATACGTAGAGTATACGAGAAGGGTCAAATAAGAAAATAAGGGTCCTTATATAAAAATGACCGGACGGATTGTTACATCAGATACCAATTAAAATATCATTCATCCTCGAACGGAGAGAAACGAACAAAAGAAACTTACCAGAAGTAGTGAACAAGCCAGGATATCTGCTCCGCATATCAGACTCGGTCTCCCAAGTTGCCTCTCAGTAGGATGATGCCTCCAATGAGCCCTCACATAATCTATCTCCTTCGACCTCAACTCCCTCATATGCCTGTCCAAAATAGTCACCAGCTCCTCCTCGAACTCCAAATTATGATCAAGCAACACAGAGTCCCACTAAATGATATAAGAACCATCATCATGATACTTCTTCAGCATAGATACATGGAAAACTAGATGAAGGCCTAAAAGACTTGGTGGCAAAGCCAACTCATATGCCACATCCCCAACTCTCTGAATAATCTTAAAAGGCCTAATATACCTCAGACTCAACTTCCCTCTCTTTCTAAACCTCATCACACCCTTCATGGGTGAAACATTTAGAAGAATTCTATCACCAACCATAAACTCCAAGTCTCGGACCTTTCGATCCGCATACTCCTTCTGCATGCTTTAGTTGCCAGGAGCTTGTCCTGGATCACCTTCACCTTCTCTAAGAAATCTCTTAATAAATCGGTACCCAAAGGCCAATAACCATGCTCGTAACATGACCTCCAATACCTGAATAGTCCACTCGGACTGACCGTCAGTCTGAGGGTGAAATGTTATACCGAGATCCAAGCGAGTACCCATCTATTTTTGTAAATTCCACCAAAAATATGAAGTGAACTGAGTACCGGGATGATAGAAATAGGAACTCTATAAAGACGAACAATCTCACGGATGTAGATCTTAGCTAACTTCTCTATATTATAAGTCGTCAAAACCAGAATGAAATGCGCGGACTTGGTCAACCTATCAACAATGACCCAAATAGCATCAAACTTGCCCAAAGACTTGGGCAATCCAACAATGAAATCCATGGTAATCCTCTCCCACTTCCACTCGAGAATGGGCATCCTCTGAGACATACCACTAGGTTGTTGGTGCTCATACTTGACCTGCTAACAATTCTGACAGATACAAAATCAACTATGTCTCTCTTTATCCTACCCCACCAACAATGTTGTCTTAAATCACGGTACATATTAGTTATACCTGGATGAATTGATTACCTAGAGCTGTGGGCCTCCTCCATAATCAATCTAATCAAGTCTCCCACACGAGGCACATATACTCTACCCTTGATCCTCTGAATATCCTCACTATCAATCATGGCCTCCTTGGCCTCACGACTCATCACCTTGTCTCTGATTTTTCATAACTTCACATCATCATATTCGTGAGTCTAAATTTGATCCAAAAGAGACGAACTCGCCTCCACACAAGCCAGAATCCTACTCGGGTTTGAAATATCAAGTCTCACAAAATAATTAGCTAGAGACTAGACCTCCAATGCGAAAGGATGCTCAGAAACAACTAAACAAGCTAAACTTTCCTTGTTGACTGTCTTTCGGCTCAAGGTATCTGCCACCACATTGGCCTTGCCTAGATGGTACAAAATGGTCATGTCATAATCCTTCAACAACTCTATCCACCGACGTTGCCTAGAATTAAAATCCCTCTGATTAAACACGTGCTGAAGACTTCGGTGGTCGGTATACACCTCACAATAGACACCATACAAGTAATGCCTCTAAATCTTCAAGGCAAACACAATATTAGCCAACTCCAAATCATGAACATGGTAGTTCTTCCCATGCACCTTCAACTGTCTTGAAGCATAAGCGATCACCTTACCCTCCTGCATCAACACACAACCCAAACCAATCCTCGAAGCATCACAATACACAGTAAAGTCCTTTCCCTACACTAGAAGGGATAAAATTGGGGTTGTGGTTAAAAGAGTCTTGAGCTTTTGAAAGCACTCCTCACACTGATCGGACATTGAAATGACACTTCCTTCTGAGTCAAGCGCGTCAGATGCGAAGCGATAGAAGAGAAACCCTTGATGAACCAACGATAGTAGTTAGCAAGACCCACAAAACTCAGAAAATCCATCAAAAAAGTCAGTCTAGGCCAGTCCCTGACTGCCTCTATCTTCTTTGGGTCAACCATGATTCCATCTTTGGACACCACGTGGCCCAATAATGCTACCGAACTCAACCAGAATTGACACTACAAAAACTTGGCATATAGATTCTTCTTCTTCAAAATCCCTAGGTACACTCTCAGATGACGCTAATGGTCCTCCTGATTCTTCGAATATACCAGGATGTCGTCAATAAACATAGTCACAAAAAAATCCAAGTACGTATTGAATACCCATTCATTAAGTCCATGAACGCTGCGGGGGCATTAGTAAGCCCAAATGACATCACCAGGAACTCATAATGCCCATAGCGAGTCCGTAAAGCCATCTTGAACATCCTCGGCCCAAATCTTTAGTTGATGATATCCAGACTTCAAGTCAATCTTCGAAAACACAAAAACACCCTGAAGCTGATAGAACAGGTCATCAATACGCGAAATCAGATACTTGTTTCTAATGGTGACCTTGTTCAACTGCCTATAATCAATGCACATACGTATAGTGTCATCCTTTTTCTTCTTCTTCAAGACATGAGCACCCCATGGAGATATACTCGACCGAGTGAAGCCCTTACTCAACAAATCCTGAAGCTACTCATTTAACTTTCTCAACTCGGCTGGAGCCATACGGTATGAAGGAATAGAAATGGGTCGAGTACCTGGCTCAAGATCAATACAGAAGTCAATGTCTCTGTTTGGCCGCATACCCGGTAAGTCTGAAGGAAAGACCTCGACGAACTCACTAACTATCTAAATTGACTCAAGAGAAGGAGTCTCTACACTAGTATCCCAAATATAAGCAAGATAAACTAAAAAACCCCGGTCCACTAACTTCTTAGCCCAGATATAATAAATCACTTTCCTAGGAGAAGGGTTGGGAGCGCCTCTCTACTCTAACCTCGGAAGACCAGGCATAACTAGCGTAACCATTTTGGAATAATAGTCCAGAATCGCATGATATGGTGATAGCCACTTCATACCCAAAATAACATCGAAATCCACCATACCTAAGATGACCATATCTATCCAAGTATCGTAAGCCATGAAAGTAACTACACATATTCAATAAACTCTATCTACAACCATAGAATCATCGACTGGTGTAGACACCTGAATAGGAACATCAACCATATCACAGTACATCTCTAATTTAACAGAAAAGTAGGCAGACACATAAGAGAATGTAGACCCCGGTTCAAATAACACAGTAGCAGATCGATGATCGATTGAGATGATACTTATGATGACTGCACCCGATGCCTCAATCTCAACCCTATCATGGAATACATATAAATGAGTGTGCCTTACCTCATATTGAGTACCTTGCTGGCCACCTCGACCTGAACAAGCTCTATCTCTCCCTGAATGGGATCCGCCATGACCAGACTGATGGCCACCACTGCCTAACTGAGATCCTGCCCATCTAGTCTGACTACCACCTCTAGATGTCTGTGCTTGGGTCATAGGTACACAATAGGCACCTAAAAACTGTCTGGGGAAATCTCTCCTGAAATCCCCAACCTCTCCACAACCATAACAAGTATCGGTCGTTGAGGGCTGCTGAATGGAGATAGAAAAAACCAAACCACCATGGTCTGAATATCTAGATTGAGAACCCCTCGAAGACTGGCCCTCACCATCAGTAATTTGAAGAGTTGCCTAAACTGGTGAACTGGGCTGTAACTATTGATATTTACCCTGATACCCATAGCCACAGAAAGTAGAACCACTGAACTATCCATGTCGCCTTGCCCTCTTATCGGACTATATATATATATATATGTATATATATATATATATCTTGCCCCTTACGGACTCCACCATCCTAGTATGCTCAGCTATAGTCTCAAAAGAAGCTCCAGCAGCCACCAACTACAACATATCCAATTGAAGTGGAACAATCAATCCTCTAACAAAATATCTCACCCGCTCCCCCTCAGTAGGTAGCAAGCGTGATGTATAACAGGATAAGGCATAGAAGCGAGTCTCATACTATGCAACTATAGAATTGCCCTGCACAATCTTTTGAAACTCATCACGTATGCCCAAATACAAGCTCAAAGGCACATACTTCTGAAGGAACAATCTGTAGAACTCAACCAATGTCAATGGAGGTGACCCCGCGGGTAAGCAATCAACATTCGCCCTCCACTACTATTTTGTATCCCCCAAAAGCTGAAGGGACACGAAACTAACTCCATGTAACTCAATAATACCCAAAGTATGTAACTTATCATAGTTGCTCACAATGAACTCATATGCATCCTCCTCGGGTTGTCCATAAAATACCGGGGGCTTCATGTTCAAAAATTGCTCCCAAATCTTTTGCTCATCGTGGGTCATAACTGTCCCTCCAATAGGCTGGGGAATAAACTCTGGAGCATGAACCTCATCAATACGAGACATTGACATCGCCGTTGGCTGAACCTCGGGAGTATGAAACTCAGGGGTATGAGTCTGCCCCTCTCTCACACGGATTTGAGAACCACTTAGAGTAGTAGAATGTATGTTTGTCTGAGTAAATCATAAAGAACACTCAATAACTTGACTAATGTGTCTTGTAGAACCGGAGTAGCAATAAATCTAGGTTGATCCTGGGCTGGCCCAATCTACTCCTCTAGCATATCATCTTAAGGCTCAATAACCGACTCAGGGGAAATAGATCTAGAACGAGCCTGTCTGGCTCTCTGTGCCCCACTCTGAGCTGGTGCTTCCGCTCTAGCTATACCTCAGCCCCAAGCATGATCTCTACTATGACCGCGCACCACCGAAGTTGGTACTGGTGCATTCTGCATCAGTGTGTAGGCATGAGTTCTCACCATCTGTGAGGGAATAAAAATAAAGGTCAGATACCAATTTGATTCAACTTAGCACGAAAGGAATGAAGAAAGTGAAATTTCCTAAATGTCTCATATCCTCTCAAAGATAATTACAGACATCTCCGCACCGATCTGCAAGACTCTACTAGACATTGCTCTTGTATTTAAAATCGTTTAACCTAGGGCTTTGATATCAACTTTCTCACGACCCCTTTTCAAGAATTGTGGTAACACCTAAATAATTTCACCGGTAGGCGAACCACTCCCAATCATTCACAAGTCATTATATAAACAAAAGCGGATGATAGCAATTAAAACATAAGCTATCTCATAATATAAATGCAGAAGAAAGTAATAAGTCTGATATATCTAAAATAACCCCCAAGAGAGCTAGTCTGTGAATACAAGAGCACTAAAATATGGTACAAGCCTAAAATGGGCAACCAAGTGCCAAAATTGAAAACATAGTCTGAACATATCTCTCAAATATGAACAAAATACAGTAAATAGAGAAGGATCATCCAAGGGTATGCTGGAGGTAGCATCCTCACCTTGAACACTGAAGGTCAGCTGCCCTGACTCATCAACGTGGTCTTGCGGAGGTGGAAGGTGCTGAATCAGCACCCAAAAAGAATGCAACAAGTGTAGCATGAGTACACTACGTACCCCTGTAAGCATCATAGGCCGACAACGACAAAATATACATAATCAGAGATAAATATCAAGTAATCCTATACTTACAGTTCAACAATCCAAGTAAATCACATAGCTAACATATTATTCATAGAGTGCAACAATAATTCAGGTATCAAGTAACATGTATAACTCTTCAAATTCTAGAATTCAGTCATTATCAATAACCACTTCAAATATAAGTCCAATCACAGTTTATCAATGAAATGACATAAGTATGTATGATATGAATGCAATGCATATGCAAGGTACCTTTCTTAACTTGGTATATAGTTCATCAAGGTTTTATTATCATCTGTACACCCATGGGGGACCCGCAAAGTCCATATACCACTTCTAGTCATCCAGAATTCCACACATAAATCTAATTAGAGCCCAAGACTCATTTTTGAGCCTTATCATATTGCAAGCGTGCAACTTCTCTCCCCGCGTATCAATATCATCTCAATGTGGCATAATTTCATAATATTCTAAGCTTTACGACCTCTTGGACCCACAACATATCCATACCAATATCGTAGAATCACAAGTGTATGAATGCAAATGATAATACAAAGAAAGATACCATAATATAATGAGATGCAATCAAGTATAGAGATGATATGTCACAGGCTTTCACGATTCAACAACACGTTATATAATCCAAGTTAGAATCAAGACATCATATCGAAAGCATACGTGATGATTAAATAAATAATAGAAAATATGGCGACAAGCCCAAATAAGTAGCAATCGGAAGCTGCACAAGGCTGATTCACCAAATCACCCATCATCACAGTTCAACATCGGTACCTACTGAAAAGTTCAACACAACCGTCTGAGTGGGACCCCCAAACACGCCCAATACCCTTCAATAGTTATAACTAATTATGGACTTCTATCGAAGTCTGAAAAACTAAACCATAGCCTACCTTTGGACCGAACAAGAGTGCTACACGATCAAGCCTCTATGATAGCCTTGCCCTTCCTCTGCGCCTCGTGATAATGGAAGTCTAATCACGCATATTATATCGTTAATATAAGGTTAACACAACATAAAGAAAGACTTTAAATATCTATTCTGGGCCCACGCTACCAAAACTCGAACTTTAATCCTCAATTACTAAGAACACATACTAAGTAATCACATCCTTAAGTTAATTAGAAATCCATACACACTTAAACCCTTAATTGGACAATAATAAAAAATCCCCAATTTGTAACCTAGATATTTTATCCCAATTGAAGTAAGCTTCTACACCCAAATCAAGCCTTAAACCATCATCATCTAACAATATCCATCACTAATTTACAATAATACAAGTAAACTTACCCATAGACCTCCATTGATCAATAACATAAATCTCTTAATCTCACAAAAATGAATAACTCATCTTCTCCAACATATATTCATACTATATCACCATTAATGAAGAACTTAAAAGCAACTTAATCTACAAAGGAAGAATCACTTACCCCAAGGATGAAATTGCTCCTAATCCTCTAGAAATGCTCTTATGACGACTCTGGTCTTAAGGTTTTCCATTTTGGGAAAGTACATCTGACCTAAAGAATTTATAGGACACTTGATATAGTACTTCTGCCCCGGCGGAATCGACTCCGCTGGAGCGGACCCGCTGTGGCGGACCAAACTCTCGCTGGTGCGATGTCACTTGACACTTCATCCCAGCACCACGGAAAACATGACTCCACAATGGCGGACTCGCACCTACGGACAAATCCTCCACTTTGGTGGAAACCCATTATCTCCTAAACTTATGCTTCGGCGAGCCAACCTCTCACCAAGGCAGACAGACCAGAGCATACATTGGTGCCGCCGCGCCGGACACCAGATACCAGCAACGGGAAAATCAGTCCAAACTCCTATCCAACATCTGAAATATTCCTAAGACCCCCTAAGCACAAACTAGACATGCTCATCTAATATAAATAGTACTACGAACTCGCTCGTACCCTTGAATTTCTAATTTAATCGAGCTAAGGCATACTTTTCTAAAGAATCGTCCGAGACAAATCAAAATCCAAACTTTACAAATAAGGCCATAAAATACATTTGATTGCCTCGAGAAGAAAACCAATGACTTGACTAAGTCATAAATGAACCTCTAGAGCTATCAGAAGTGATGAAACCCAGAAATAAACCCATTTAGCCAAAAGTCAACTTTAAGTCAAACTATCCAACTCTAAGTTTCTAGCTTTTGGGTTTTTCATCCGAAATACATATAAATGGACCTCAAGATCCATTCCATCTATCCCCATGCATCACAAACCCCAGACAGAGTCTAGGGGAATGGGTAAACAAGCAAATAAGGGTCTTTAGCTAAAAATGACTGGACAATTCATTACATCAGCCAAAGCCTTATCGATGACATGCATTTTTCCGTGAGCAAATATCAATAATCATAAAGGCGTTTGTAAATACATTGATGCTAGCTTTCATAAAAATAAATCATCAATCACGAAAAGGTGTCAAAGCTATACTATGGATACCGGAAAAATATCTATAGCCAAGAAGAGGAGATATAAATGCTCAATGTGCAAACAATATGGCCATAAGAAGACCACCTGCCTAAAAGCTTTGTCACACAATAGAGACTGATTTGTTTTCCTTCAAGTTGTTATAATAATCTTCTATGTTGTGTTCTGATTTTTTTAATTTGAACTTCTTGAATTTGTTGTGTTGTGTTGTGTTGTGAACTTGAAACTTCTATTGTATTGCAAGATAGTGAATTAACCAAACTATTTAGTATTTATGTTATGTTACATGTTACATATTTAGAATCGATGATAGACAAACTGATCACTAGACCGCCTTTACCGATATTAGAACTGCTTTTATTTAATATTTAGCTTTCAAACTGGATCAATCATTAAACTTAACACTACACCGCTTTTACGTTTATTATAACTGCAGATATTCATTATTTAGATTTGAATATGCAAAATGACCACTAAATTGCCTTTACAGTTATTAGAACTGAAGATAGTCAATATTTAGAATTAAAACTGGATAAATTGACGAATGATATAGTCTAATTTAGGACTTGAACATGCACGGAATAAATTTGTGCTAGAAACTGGAAGTAATACGAAATAGTAATAGATAATATTATCACTACATTGTCTTTACGGATATTAGAACTACAAATATTTAATATTTAGATTTCAAACTGGACCAATTGATAAACTTATCACTACACCGCTTTTACATTTATTATAACTGTAGATATTCAATATTAATATTTCAGACTGGTTGATATGCAAACTGACCACTAGCATGGGCAAAATAAATTTATACTAAAAATAGGAAGTAATACGAAATAGTAATAAATAATATTAGCATTAGCATTAATATACTATGAATGATTATATCCAGGGGAGAATAGTAATTATGCTATATACTAAAAACCAATTGGACATGAGGGGGAGAATTGGTAAGGCTGTTGAAATTTGCATTAGGAGGGGGAGAATTCGGAGGGCTCTTGAATTCTGCAAGAGCCTGTCCTTTTTCCTCAATAAGTATAGTGGGTATCCTCTCTATTCTTCTAACGGCCTTGTTGAGTTCTTCCAACCGTCCCTCATAACCCCTATCTCTAGTGTTACAGCGGTTGATCTCATCATTTATATCCCTTATGTTAGTTTCTAGATATGTAAAATCTCATAACAAACGACTTATCATTCGTTCTAATTAGCTCGGGGGTGCTGGAGCTATGTCATTTGGTAGACCATTTGGTACATCATTTGGTAAGTCGTTCCCTTGATCCATATCAAATTTGTCGTCTGGTCTTTCGGTTAATGAAAATACGTGAAGAAGGGTAATTGTGAATGTCACTACAATTCGTGAAGCGGGATATTTGTAGAACCGAAAGGGAACCTTAAAAGGTGAAAAAGCACCTTGAAAGGTGAAAAGGCACATTTACGTGAAGCAGCACCTTATTAGGAGAGGTTTCCGAAGTATGTATTCTAACAGACTGTACTTGGACTACACCATAAGGACTGTTGCTTTAATGATTTAACCCGAAAAAGACATCTTTACCTGAAGCAACACCTTATTATGAGAGGTTTTAGAATTATGTATTCTAATAGATTGTATTTGGATTCTACTACACCATAAAGACTATTGCTTTAATGATTTACACCGAACAAGGCACATTTATGTGAAGCGGTACCTTATTATGAGAAATTTCATAAGTGTGAATTCTAATAGACTGCATTTGGATTTTACTACACGCTATTATAATTTACCCCAAAAAATTCAAATATGTTGGTATTTAAAATTAAGTTTAGTCTACAGAAATAAATTTTGGTATTTATTTTTTAATCTTATCAAGATGTGGGTATTGATAATAGTTAAAATAAACTACTTAATTAGGTGATTTGTGATCTGAAAAGGCGTGTACTCATATTAATGTATGCAATGATTATTTAGAGTAGGCGTGCAAGTGAATTTATTGTATCTAGACGAACAATATATTAGAATAGTCAAGATCACAAACACAAAACTCCAAATTAATACATAAATTATATTTTTAAATTCAAAATCATGATTAAAATAGTAATCTCATGGTGTTTTGTTTTTACATGACCTAAAACATCATTAACATTGAAATATTACAAGAACAAATCATTATTATTGAAATATTACAAAAACATAGATATTAATATCAACATTACAAGTTCATACAGAGTTATCTAATGTTTGAAGTGTAACTTATGTCATAGCTAATGTGTAATTACATATTATTTATAATAATTAATATATCAAGTCACAAATTTCATGCCTTTTAACATATTTTATTCACCATTTTAAGTTTTTTTTTATAAATTTAAGTGATATTTAACTTAAACCTTACATTAATAATTATATTATATTATTATCATATAAAACATACTATCAAAGAAAAATATTATTAATAGGTTCCAGTTGTTCGTCTTCCCCTTATCAAATCACTTCTTAAAACAATGTGATTTAATTGATCACTGCACCAATCGATGTAATTGATGACTAAAGCACGAAACAATACCTAAAGCACGAAAAAACACTTTTTCACTCCTATAAATTCAACACCCACATCGCTTACTCTTCTCACTTGCAATCTTTATCTTTTTCTTCTCACTTGATCCAAAATCCCGCCAATGAGAAACAACCGAAATATTTGTCCTAAATGTCTCAATATAAGAGCTGATTTGAATCACCTAGTACAACGTATCAACGAGGATGCTCAATGACAGGAGATGAACATAAGGTGCATTGCTCGCATGCTAAGGGCCCTATGCCTTTTGGGGGGGATTGAAATGGATGATTTGATCACCCCCCCCCCTCCCCAAACTCCCCTTCTCATGTTTAAATTTGAATGTATTTGAATGGCAGTATGGACCTCTTTTGTTAAATATATGAATATTTAAGTTTATGTTTGTCTAAATATTTGTATTTAAGTTTATATTTGTCAAACATCTGAATATTTATGTTTATGTTTTGTTTTGTTGACAGTTCTTATGTTTGCATATGTTTGAAATAGGCAAATTTATTTCATCACTAGACTTACTAGACACGATATTCGTTATAATAACTGCTACATTAGGAAAATTGTTAGACAAATTTAACACTAGACTCACTAGCTAAAACAATTATTGTAATAACTGCTTCATTATGAAAATTATTAGGCAAATTTATTTCACCACTAAACACGACATTCGTTATAATAACTACTACATTGGGAAAATTGTTAGGCAAATTTAACACTAGCCTCACTAGCTAAATCAGTCGTTATAATAACTAATTCATTATGAAAATTATTAGGTAAATTTATTTCACCACTAGACTGATTAAATAAAACATCTGTTATAATAACAGGTTCCTTAGGCAAATTGTTAGAAAAAATTGACACTAGACTTGGTAAATAAAACATATGTCATAATAACAGGTTTCTTAGGCAAATTGTTAGGAAAATTTAACACTAGACTCAGTAGATAAAACATTTGTTATAATAACAGGTTCCTTAGGCAAATTGTTAGGCAAATTTATTTCACCACTAGACTCAGTAAACAAAACATATGTTATAATAACAGGTTCCCTAGACAAATTTAACACTAGACTCAGTAGACAAAATATCTGTTATAATAAAAGGTTCATTAAGCAAATTTATTTCACCACTATACGCAATACACAAAACATTCGTTATAATAACTGGTGAATTCTGATAGTGAAAATTACAAAATGGCAAGTATAAAAAAGCAAATCAATATTTGCCATTAATGAATTGTTAATAGTGAGTAATTTGTAGCTATATAAAAAAGGAACTTAAATAATTGTTCAAAAAAAGTAACTTAACTTAAATAGTTGTTCCAAAAAGTAATTTAAATAATTGTTCCAGAAGTAACGTAAATAATTATTCCAAAAGAAACTTAAATAATTGTTCAAACAACTTCTTCATTGGCAGTCTCATAGACATTTTGAGCAACATCTCCAAAACCTTCAATGTCATCCTCGTCATGTATTTGTGCTAAGACATCAGTAATTCTTCCATCGGGTGATCGATCTTCACTCTCAACAGCAGAATCAGCAACCTCATGTAACGACCTGTTTGGTCATTTTGAACTTTTGGACTTGTTTTTCCAAAATGCACTTCCCATAATTTATTCTCGGTATTTATGACTTGCGGGGATCGGTGGCATGGTTCCTGAAGTGATCGGGTAGGTTTCAGACCCATTTAATTAAGTTTGAGAAAATACAAGTTAAGAGAATAGAAGAATTTGACCCGTAGTTGACTTTTGGGTAAACGTGCTCTATTTGTAGTTTCGTCAGTTCCATTAGCTTCGAAATAACATTTTTAACTTAGTTGAGCCTTTGGTTTGGGTCCCGAGGCAGCTCTGTGTGTTTTGGGAGTTAGTTTGTATAATTGTGGAATTAGAACTTAAGAGTTGACTTTAGTCTAACCCGAACCTTAGAGACCCTTTCCAGGAACTACAAGTGCACGAGTGCGTCTGGAATGTGTTTTCTGATAGGGTTTCATGTTTGGTTTGTCTTCGGAAGGTTCCATGAGTATTTCGGATAGTTGATAGAGAATTTGATATCCTTGGATTGTTGTTGGTTGCTAGTGTTCGCTAGCGACTAGGCGTCTACCTCGGCGGATCCGCCTCTACGGGGGTCAGGCTCGTCGAAGCGAGGTTGGATTTGGTGATATCGATCCGCTTTAGCCGATGGTTTCCTCGCCGAGGCGCATACGCCTCATCAGAGCTTGCCCCGCTCCAGTGAGGGACGGGCATTTAAGTGACTTTCTCCCCAGTGGATAGGGTTTCCGCCGGAGTGGGTCCGCCCCAACAGAATCGACTCTACCAGAGCAGATACACTATTCAGGTTATAAAAGTCTAAATACCTAGAATTTATTTTATTCCCCAAATATTTCCTTGGGATTAGAGCTTGACTAGTGGAGAATTCTTGAAGATTCCAAGTGATAGTTCTTCAATAGAGGTATAATTTCACCCTTTCCCCTTAATTATTATGTATAACTTAAGTTTGTTGACACCCAATTTTGTCCTGTCTTTTCTGATTTATTTATAATTTTAATATTATATATACATATATATATATATATATAATATCATTATTTATTATTATTATTATTATTATTATTCACATTTTTTACTATCATTTGCCTTTTAAAATCATAATCACAATTTTACCCTAACACTCGATGTTATTTTATTTTCGCAACATTGCATCACATTTCTATTTTTTTATTAAGCATTAAGCACTTCACAAACATTATGTTTTTATTATTATCACTTCGCTATATATTTTATTTATATACGTGTTTTCTTCTGAGCATTTTAAACCTTTCTTTTTTTTAGTTTAGTTTATTTTAACCCAAACCAATTTTTTATCCCTAACCTTCAAACAAACCAAATTTCAAAAAAAAAATAGGGCCCAACCTGTCGAGCCCCAAACCCGTCGGCCCACCCGTAATAGCCCAACTCTCATTCTCCTTATTTTTCAACCAAACCTAAAAACCTAATCACCCACACCCTTTTCTCTCTCAACCCCCCCCCCCCCTCAAGTCGCTGCACACCCCGTCGGCCCCACACCCATCACGTCGCCGACCAACCAACCCCCAAAACACGCCAGTCACCTTCACCCATACCCCTATCCCCTAAAATCCGCAACCCATACCCCCAAAATCTGCTTCCAAAATCAGATTTTTTTACCCTTTTATTAGAATTTCAAACTCGTTCATGGGGGGTAAGCCATCTATAAACCCCCCCCCCCCCTTTGTTTCTTCATTTGGAGGAGGCTGATTTTCGGGTTCAAAAAAAAGGAGGAGGATGTTGGGAAGCCAAAATTTAGGGTTCAAACTTGAAGTTCGAAATTCAAAATCTAAGATTCTCTTAAGGTTTGTATTATTTTCTTTTGTGTTGTTCTTCATCTTAAGGAGTCCGAAAATGTTAAGTTAAGATTATTAGATTTGGTGTCGAAGAATCTGGAATTCTGCCTTCTTCATTGTTCGATTTCGGATCGGGTCGACCCGAAATCTTGGTCACTGTTCACTGTTCTGTCGGGTCAGGTCAGCCCAGGTCGAGTAAATTTCTAGATTTTTGTGTTCAATATTTTGTTGTCGGTTATCTAAAAATTTGAGAAAAGCTGATTTGGGTCGGGACTTGCTGATTCGGGTCGGGTCAACCCGGGTAGAGTAAATTTCCAAATTTTTGTGTTCGATATTTTTTTGTTGGTTATCTGAAAATTCAAGAAAAAAAATATATTTGAGTCCGGGTCGGGATGACCCAAAATTCGGGTCGGGTCACTCATCCTTCTCGGGTCAGATTTTAGAAACAGATTCTATTTCGATTCAAAATTTAGAATTTGGGTCAGATGTGTTGATTGCGGACTGTTGGTTTATTTTGGTATTTGAATATCCATTACGCGGCTATTTTGTTATTTTACTGATTTGAACAAATACTACACTTAAGGCAATGAAATTGAATTTGAGGTCGTGTCCTTTCCAAAAATGGTTCCCGATATTGGTTTGCTATTTTGGGTATAATTTGTTGATTTGAACATGATACTACACTGGCCGATGAAAAATATCTGTCGATTTTTTAGGCATCCACAGTTGGAAAGACGGAAATAAAACTTCTGGGCAAGGATGAAACTTAAATCTTTTTTTTATCCGAGAGACCAACATGTTCGGTAGGCAAGGCAACTAAAATAACAAATGAGTCATATGTTCGCAACCACGACGTGATTGGAATGATCTTTTCAAAATTTAAGTCTGAGCCCTCCGTAATCAAAACACTTACTGTTTTGGATACGGATCCTAAGTTATTTATATTCAATTGTTTCTAACTGTTTGTTCTTGACAGCTTGCAAGGAACACTTACGAAAGTTAAAGAAGACAAGATACCCCTCGGAGATGATTTATTTTATTATGTATTATAATATTATTTATTGTACTTGTGTAATTATTGAAATGTTTAGAATAGGTAGACTTAGAATTAATAATCTAGAAAGAGTAGATTTAAAATCGGAAACCGCTAGTTTATCTATTTTAGGCCCGTCGCCCATATTTTCAAAACGTTAGTTTATTTATTTTAGGTTCGTCGCTCATACCTTTAAAACGCTAGCTTATTTTTGAACTGTTCAGAATTTTCAGAACTATTGGTCACATTTTACTCACACTATTAATCATACAAAATAGAGTCTTATTTTTATATGATTCGTTATTTAATATCACTTTCCTTGCATTACCAATAAGTTATTTTCTTCTTACTAAATCACCTTGTATATATATTTATAAACAATGCCATACAAATGCATGTTTTATCCAAAAAATCAGTTCGCATATTTTCTGTATATAATGCAATTAGAATGTGTGTTTTTATCCAACAAATTACTTTGCATATATTTTTGTAAATAATGCAATACAAATACATGTTTCACCCAAAAATCACCTTATATATATTTTAGTCAAAGCCATTCAAATGCATATTTTTTATAAATCAACTTTGCATGTATTTTATTAATACCACCCAAATGCACGCTTTTTTTTATCCGAAAAATCTACTTTGCATATATTTTATAAACAATGTCTTGCAAGGCATGCTTTTATCTAAAAGGTCAATTTTATATGTATTTTTCTAAACCATGTCACACATCCTTTTCGGATCCTATTTTCCAAAATCACAATCACTTTTGCAAAGCTCCTCAAAAAGGAAAAAAACATTACTTTACCAAAATGCATCTTTTATTAACTATTTGCAACATTATTTTAATTTTATACTTGTAAAAACATGCATTTTCCATAGCATAATAATTAACCTAAGTTTGACTGGATAACCGCAAGTTAGCGGATCTTAAAGGATGCCTAGCCCCTTCCCTTTAGGGTAATAAAGATCCTTTACCTAGAATCTCATTAGTTTCGCAGACCATAAAACCGGAGTTATTTTGCAGCATTTAGTTAACATTCAGGTGTCCTAATTCACCATAGAATAATTAGGTGCCGACTCCTCAATAAAGCATTTTTATCAAATCCGGAGGGAATCGACGCCATTACGTCGCGAGCCACGGGTTAAAAACGGGCGCGACAAAGTTTTCATCCTAAGTATGATTCTTATATAGGGAAAAATAAGAGAACTCCTTTGTAGAGAATAAGAGGATTAAATGTGGGATTTGGGAGTGGATTATTGGATTATTGTTGTTGATATTGTAAACTAGTAGTGTATTAGATTAGAGGGTGGTATTTGATTGATCAATTGCAAGTTAGAAACCCATTTGGGAATTGCGGGAAAATTCTAGGATTAGAATTGGGGCTTTTGCTCATTTATAAAGTAAGGATCTAATTGGGTAAATTAACTTGAGATTATGTCTATATAACATGTTATGATACTATTTGAGTAGTAAAGTTCATATTTTGATAATGTGGGTCCGGGGTTTCTTCGTAGTTTAACATGGTAATTCTAGATTTACTTTGCATTATGGGCATCGATAGACCCATAATCTTATAAAGTTAATGTAATTGATCAGAGTGGGCTCGCGAGGAAGTTCAAATAAAGGGGAGAATTGCTCGTGATTCTTCGGCTCCGAAATAGGCAAGTTGAGACTTACTAGACTCTACTATACCATTTATGTGTTGGTATGTTGTTAATGAATTAATAAGAGTACTGGGGAATTGGGGGTCCCGTATTAGTGAGGTGAAGAACAATAATACGGGCACCAGTGAACTTAACTTGGATAATTAATGAACTAATTTGATATATTTGACGGAGATTATGTGCCTAGCCCTTCGGACTGTAAGAGCGGTGCATAATTCCTCTTTGGTTGATATGATTGTTGATTATCTGGGCTTGTATCCATGTTTGATATGATATTATTGATTTTTCTTGTCATGCATTCATCACTCTGTATCTCGTCTAAATACTTGAAAATGAGTTATTAATACTGATTATTTTGCTTATGTTGATTGCATGGTATACTCATATCTATTTCAATCATATATATATATATATATATATATATATATATATATATATATATATATATATATCATATTGACATTTGAACTGGTGAGATACTAAGGATAGAGGCTTGGGAAGCCAGTTATTGGATGTCGTACATGATACAATAGTGATGACTGATGATGACAGTTCAACCACAAAGCTGGTATCCGATGGGATCGGATGGGTATACAGACCTCAAGGGTTTCTCATAGGTCACGTGACAACTACTGCAACATCATGTGTTTACCGGGTACATATAGCCATTGCATACATACATACATATCATATGCATTGCATTCATTTATATTCTTGACATGTATTTGATGTTGTGTGTACTCGGTGTTGACTTCTAATAGACTTTATGACCATGTAAACATCAAAGAAGAAAATCCTGGAACCTTGTAACCTATACTTGATGTAAGTTAAACGGTATGGTGATGATATAAAGATGATATCTTTATGACTTGGATTGCTAGAAATGATATAGAGATGGAATTTCTACGTGTTCCTTAGTATAAGAACTAAAGATTAACCTCTAATGGTAAACTTATTTGTTTAAATAAAAGATTGAATATTGATAGTGATTGTGCCTTAATTCGTGAAAGGGTTGGACCTTTATGAGTAGAACTTGTTTCATTAATGAAAAGATGTAATCTTTAAGGACTTAGATGCCAATTTGGCAAAGGTTGGAATTTGATTACTATACTTATCGTAATAGTGGTGAAGTTAGAGACTTTAGTATGATCCTTGAAAAGTAATGTACTTTATCATCCGGTCGGGTGTGGAATCCTTAGTTAGATTGTTGTAATGCTCATAAAATGTATAATTTGACTAACCAAGCAAGAAGAGAAGTATTGAGAGTACCAACCCTCATCACCATTATAGTTAGGGTCCATCGATGATGTTGCTGGGTACACGTGTTTCCCGTACTCACTCTACACTTGCTTCACTCTATGTGCAGGTACTGGTCAGACGCTAGTGGAGGAGCTTAGACACAGATCTTGGATATTCATCTTGGGAGTCTAAGGTGAGCGGTAGATTCCATCCTGGCACTGGAACTCTTCATCTTGATATTTTACTTTTTTGTCCTGTATTTCAGACAGTGATTGTATTTAAAGTTCCAGACTTATATTCGATTAGTAGCTTTGTAATTATAACAATTAAATTTTGGGGTTTTTTTCAATGTTTATGTATCAAGTCCTAAGTCTTAATAATACTTATGTTATTTCCTTAATTTTTCTGCATTTACTTATATATTTAATATTTATATGTTAGGGGTCACCTACGGGATAGAGTAGGTGCCCTCACGGCACAAAGCGGATTTGGGGTCCTGACAAATGGTATCAGAGCACTAAGTTCATGGGTCTCATAAGTACAAGAGTAATGTCTAGTAGAGTCTTGCGGATCAGTACGAAAAGCTCTGTATCTATCTTCGAGAGGCTATAGGACATTGAGGAAACTTCCATTCTTTTATTCCTTATCGGGCGCATGTGATTCGGTCTATGGACTAAACTTATTTGTTTCAATCTCTCACCAACGGTAAGGACACGTTCTAAAATTTGCCTACGAACGACTGGATATGACATCACGTGATATAGTAGGAGATGTGTCACCGTGATAAGGGTGCAAGACCGAGTTCAGATTGGAGCTATGATTTGAAGACTCAGTTGAGAGAGGGTGTAATTCAAATAATTTAGTTCAATGATATCCCTAGAGAATGGGTGCGATGGTATTAAAGGCTACATGATAGTCATATCTTCAATAATTAGTTACTCGAAGGTTAAAGAGGTGTATATATGGCATAACATGTGATATGGAAGGAGTTGGAAATTGGAATTCTTATGATTAGCGAAGTAACTAAGTAATAAGCATTACCACTTTAAGGACTGCACTCGAGGAGGTTTGACATATCAATGATACTTTACTTGAGGTGTGATTGATATGGGAATACTTCAGTGTCATTCAGATTTATTGTGATAGTCTTGTGACAAAGGTGTATCAACAATGAACCAATGATTCAGTAACAAAAGATTTCATAGGTTGGCATCTTGAAGACAAACTTAGACTTGAGAGGACAGAGACTATGGCGATGCTGTGATGAGAATTTGATAAAAGATAATGACGTGAAAGGTGATCCTTGGTAATGAGGTCAGAGGTGGTAGGACTTGTTACAAGATTCATATGTGGAGTTTTCTTTCCATCTTATGGAGTTGAGTGGTACTTAAGAGAATTTGAATAGTTCAATCTTGGTGACAAAAATGTCAAAAGGATAAAGTATTCATCTGATAGGAGCGCGAAGTATGCTAAGTCTATTAATTCATGGGAGTATGAAAGGCCAAGTGGAGTGCGACAAGATGGCATTGCGGTAGTGGAGTAAGGACGAGTGGTATGTGAATTCTCTACGTAATTGGCTAATGGCCCAGGATAAGCAGGATAAATTCACTAAATTATCATTGAAAGAGACGGCTCTGGGTATAAAGTGGATGTTAATTGGAGATGGACTGATAGATATTTTTGACTATGTTGTAGACTACCGAGAGTACAAGGATCGGCTAATGAGGATGGGTCTAGCGATGGATAAGTGTGAAGATGTATTACTTAAGAAGTTGCAAGTAGTTACACTTAATTGTGGATAAGGAATATGTGCATTGTACATGTTGCTTAAGGATAGGGGAGTTTTCACAAATGATAGTGATGCGATTTTTTTTTCAGAATGGGAAGGATAACTACATGATTGTTAGAGATATTCTAATTTGACGAGACAAGGCAAGAGATGGTTCTTTCTGGTCAAGCATTGATTAAGGACCCTTGAGTGAGGTATCAGTCGATAAGGATATTTAAAGTGGTAGATCAATGGTAGATGTTAACTAATTTACGTTTTGAAGTACATTTTGGAAATTGAAGTAAGGATCAACGATAACAGTTGAAACCAAGAAAAGTGAATTCATTAAGTACTTTGCGTATTGATATTTGGTTGATGGACTTGTAAGCCAAGGTAGAAGTCTGGTTCTTCAATTAAGGGATCATAGGCAAGGATGCTGGTATGGAACCATATAGGAGCATTAGTAGAACTTTGTGAATGGTAAGTGAGATTGCTCTACATGTTATGGACCTGTAATGACTATTTAGAATATTACATCGACAATAATGGATCTTGTTAGGGGTAACAGAGGTTGATCAGTATTCTGGTGGGAGATTTTGTAAAGGATTGTTCATATGATGCGTTGATTTAGATAAGCATCTAGTTTTGAGATTTGAGTGAGGTAAGGAAAACTTTTGGTTATTCAAGTTTGTGATTTACTACTATTTTCAAGATTTACTCAACTATATTGCAAAATTTATTAATAATTCAATATACTCTCGAATTGGTTCGAGTGATTGTCGGTCGATAGCGGTGAATGTGATTTTTGGAAGAATATGGAAATTGAAGAGTTAAGACAAAGACATATTGGATTCGAAGCAACATAATTATTTGAGTAAAGTGTGAGTTATGGTGGAAATTATCTTGCACTATTTCAGATAGGGTGTAATTGTTAAGTAGGTTGTAAGTCCGCGGGAGTTGACTAAGTGTTATGGTAAAGCGCCATGGGAATTTGTGATTTACGATCGTGAGATTCAGGTTTCAGATGACTAATGTTATAAGATTAATGGGAAAATGGCTTGTGTGGTACCAGTGGATAATTTGATATCATTCTTAAAAGAATGCGTCAGAATTGGTTAATAAGGGGAAGCTTGAAATCTCTTAAGTTTGAAGGTTAAAGTAGATTTTTGAAATGAAACAATATTCGTGATAGTAGAATGTGTCGAAGCATTATTGGCTGGATAACATGGTTGAGTACATCAAGTAATAATAACATGAGAATATTTGCGTGTGGTAAGGCATATGTACTGCGAGAACTGATGTTTTGGATTTACTTTAGGCCCTGCGTCGAAGTATTTGGAGTAGTGAACAAGCTAAGTGAAAACGCAAGAAGGAAGATTCAACGTATTCGGATTCTATGGAGTTCTGCCAGATTTTTGTAGTAGTTGTGAGTTGAGAACACGAAGATTTAAGTTATAAGGTGTTGTTCCTCGGTACTAAGTTGATGGCTTAGGTAGATTTCAGCTTTTTAAATCAAAGATGCCATCATGGCGTTGAACATTCATGAGCAACAGATTGAGATCGATCACCACAGATCAATGAGAGTTCTATGATTGGATTTGTGAAGGAATTGAGTCAGTTCGGGGTGCCCATTTCTAACCAGGGTACACAGTTCACTTCTCACTTTTGATGGTCCATGCAAAAAGATTTGGGTACTAGAGTGGATCTTAGTACAACCTTTCACCGTCAGACTTATAGCCAGTCTAAGTAGAATATTTAGGTTCTCGAGGACATGTTGTAAGCCTGTGTGATTGACTTTGGAGGTCATTGGGACCAATTTCTACCCTTTATGGAGTTTACAAGTTGATTTGATGATATTTTGTTGATCGCTACTATTTGCACAGTTCTAATGGTCTATGCAAGTACTTAGTGATGGTTTGGGAAGGTACAAATGATTATGGGAAACCTCGGGATGATCAGACGATTTTCTACAGTTGGCAAATCAAGATAGTCACTGGGATGATGTGCATACTACAATACTGGGAGGTTTAAGAGGAATCGGATGATGAGAATTAGCTCAAAAGTTTCATCTCAATAAACCCAAACTAACGTATTTGGAATTAGCGCAATTGGCCTTGGATAAGGTCAGTTTATGGATGGAAAGACTGGAGTGGCTCAGAACAAACATATTCTTCCTGGAGAGAGAGAGTCGTGATTTAGACTCTCGGCATATGACGACATGTTTTCTGAGAATTCTTAGTACTAAAGATGACTTTGGATGGTGTGGAGCAAAGATAAGTGGAATTGAAGTAATTGACTGGTACAAGCTTGGTAATGGATTTTTGCTAAAACTAAAGGATTGGAGTGTTCATGATGGAATTATTAGAATCAATCAATTGTGTTTAGAGGTGTGGTTAGAATAAAAGTCAAGGGATTTGAGTGGAGTCAGTTCAAATATAAGAAAATTAGTCGTGGAAGAAATTTGGGTTTTTAAACTACGTCAAGGAAAGTTCTGACTGGTAAAGCAGAAAAGTAGTGCTATTAGCGTGATTCTTACATGTGAAGTCTTTCATGAGGTTTATGACGGAGGTTCCTCGGCTACTCGACGACTTTGGTACTTTTCCTTACCATTCGAGGACGAACGTATATTTAAGTGGTAGATGATGTAACGACCAGTTTGGTCATTTTGAACTTTTGGACTTATTTTTCCAAGAATTCCCTTCCCGTAGTTTATTCTTGATATTTATGACTTGCGGGGATAGGTGACACGATTTTGAGGTGACCAGGTAGGTTTCGGACCCATTTTGTTATGTTTGAGAAAATCCAAGTTAAGAGAATAGAAGAGTTTGACCCATATTTAATTTTTGAGGTAAACATGCTCCATTCGTTGTTTCATCGGTAACTCTGAAATGATATTTATGACTTAGTTGAGCAATAGGTTCGGGTCCCGAGGTAGCTCGGTGTTTTTTGGGGGTTAATTTGTAAAATTATGGAATTAGAACTTAAGAGTTGACTTTATTCAAACCCGAACCTTAAAGATCTTTTTCGGGAAATCCGAGTGCGCAAGAAGGTGTGAAATGTGTTTTCTGATAGGGTTGCATATTTGATTTGTGTCCGGGAGGTTCCAAGAGTGTTTTGAGTAGTTGACGGAGGAACGGGCATTTAAGTGACTTTAGCCCCAGCGGATAGGGTTTCCGCCGGAGCGGATCTGCCCCAGCAGAATCGACTCCACCAGTGCGGATACAATGTTCAGATTATAAAAGTATAAAGACCTAGAATTCATTTCATTCCCCAAATATTCTCCTTAGGATTGGAACTCGACTAGTAGAGAATTCTTGAAGATTCCAAGTGATAGTTCAACAATAGAGGTATAACCTCACCATTTCCATTTAATTATTATGTATTAGTTAAGTTTCCATCCTAAGTATGATTCTTAGTTGGGGGGAAATAAGAGAACTCATTTGTAGAGAATAATATGATGGAATGATTTGGGGGTGGATTATTGGATTATTGTTGTTGATATTGTAAACTAGTAATGTATTAGATTAGTGGGTGGTATTTGATTGATTAATTACATGTTAGAAACCCTTTTGGGAATTGGCGGGAAATTCTAGGGTTAGAATTGGGGCTTTTGGCCATATATAAATTAAGGATCTAATTGGGCTTAGTTATTAAATTAACTTGAGATTATGTCCATATTGTATGTTATGGTACTATTTGGGTAGTAAAGTTCATATTTTGATAATGTGGGTCTGGGGTTTCTTCGTAGTTTAACATGGAGATTCTAGATTTAATTAGCATTATGAGCATCGATAGACCTATAATCTCATATAGTTAATGTAATTTATTAGAGTGGGCTCGCGAGGAAGTTCAAATAAAGGGGAGAGTTGCTCGTGATTCTTCGGCTCCGAAACAGGCAAGTTGATACTTACTAGACTCTAGTATAACATTTATGTGTTGGTATGCTATTAATGAATTAATTAGAGTAATGGGGAATTGAGGGTCTCGTATTAGTGAGGTGAAGAACACTAATACGGGCACCGGTGAACCTAACTTGGGTTATTAATGAACTAGTTTGATATATTTGACGGAGATCATGTGTTTAACCCTTCTGGCCGTGAGCGCGGTGCATAAATCCGCTTAGGTTGATATGATTGTTGATTATTTGGACTTGTATTCATGTTTGATATGCTATTATTGATTTGTCTTGTCATGCATTCATCACTCTACATCTCGTCTAAATACTTGAAAAGGAGTTATTAATACTGATTGTATTGCTTATGTTGATTGCATAGTGTACTCATCTCTAGGTGTTCCTTAGTATAAGAACTAAAATATTGAACCTCTAATGGTAAACTTGTTTATTTGAATAAAAGATTGAATCTTGATAGTTATTATGCCTTAATTCGTGAATGGGTTGGACCTTTATGAGTAGAACTTATTTCATTAATGAAAATATGTAATCTTTGAGGACTTAGATACAGATTTGGCAAAGGTTGAAATTTGATTACTATACTTATCCTAATGGAGATGAAGTTAGAGACTTTAGTATGATCCTTGAAAAGTAATGTACATTATCATTCGGTCGGGTGTAGAATCCTTAGTTAGATGGTTGTAATGCTCATAAAATGTATAGTCTGACTAACCAAGCAAGAAGAGAAGTATTGGGAGTACCAACCCTCGCCACCATTATAGTTAGGATCAGTCGACGATGTTGCTGGGTACACATGCTTCCCGTAGTCACTCTACACTTGCTTCACTCTATGTGCAGGTACTGGCCGGACGCTAGTGGAGGACCTTAGACATAGAGCTTGGAGATTCGTCTTGGGAGTCTAGGGTGAGCCATAAATTCCATCCCGGCACTAGAACTCTTCATCTTCATATTTTACTTTTCTGTCTTGTATTTCAGACAGTAATTGTATTTAAAGTTCCAGACTTGTATTCGATTAGTAGCTCTGTACTCATGACAATCAAATTTTGGGGTTTTCTTTCAAGGTTTATGTATATAGTCCTAAGACTTAATAATACTTATGTTGTTTTCTTAATTTTTCTGCATTTACTTATATATTTGATGATAGGGGTTTGCCTATGGGCTAGGGCAGGCGCCCTCATTGCACAAATGGAATTTTGGGTCCTGACACCTCACCAGGAAGAGTCTTGCAACTAGCATCATCAGCTTGAACAGGTAAAGGACTAGAAGGAAGAGTCTTGCAACTAGCATCATCAACTTGATCAGGCAAAGGACTAGAAAGGCCATCATCATTGTGGACATGGGCAGGATCAATCAAAGAAAGAGTCTTTCAACTAGCATCAGCTACTTGACCAGGAAAAGGACTAGAAGGGCCATCATGGAAATCATCAATATTGTCAGGATGACTCAAAGGAGAATCATCAAGAGCATTTACTGGTTCAAAATTAACAGAAGTGAATAACACAAAAATTGACAATAGACCATAACATTTTGTACTAACTAACTTGAATGTCACAGAAGTTGACATTACCTTTGGTCTTCTTAGCATTGGCAAATCGCAATGCCTTCCGGATCCTCTTCCTACTGGACCTAACCGAAGAAGAAACACATTGAGAACGCCTTCTTGGTTTTGTCTCAAGCAATTTACGAATGGCAAGTAGTTCATCCTCAATTGATATCAATGAAACTTGGCCCACGACCACAAGGGTCACACGTCTCTTTAGCCATTCCTCTAAGATCTTGATTTTCAACTTGGTCTTCGTGCTCATAACCAGATACAAGTTCCATTTTCACACGAAATTGATGTGTATCACCAATCCCCCTCTTTAGGGCATTAATATTCGGATTCGGTACTTCATCGTCATAGTCTATAAGATTTTTAATGTACTTCTTACTCTTCTCCGCATCATCTGGGTATAGAAAAGGTATCACCACCTCAAGTAAACAACAACAACAACAAATTAAATCAGAATAGACAATCACTAACTCAAGTTCTAATACATTAATAGGTTTGTATCATTACCACACGCTCAGTTACATTTCTGAAAGGATCTATAGGTTCGGGATTCTCCTCCGTTTGACATCTCAAAATCCTTGGAATTAGACAAGGACGTTGTTTAGATAGGGAAACAGTTTTCCCAAAAAATGACATAGCTTCGTATGCCCATGCCTATAGTAAATAAAGAAGTAGAATAAGCATTAAGATAGCAATCACTAATCTATAATAATTTAATCTGCATATTGGTTCATTATAAAATACTTACAATGAAGGCCCATGGGTAGCCATATTGTGGTAGTTGCTTTTGTTGACAAGATACTCGGTACGTCTTGTGAATGTCCGGTTTCGTTAAATATTCAAAGGTCAGGTTGAAGCATTCCTTTCCCCATGAAAATTTCTCAAAGAATTTAATACTATGCACCATGGTGATCCACTTCTTATCAACTTTTTTCGCAACATCGTGAACCAACAAGACGGTATAGACAAACACAACCATTACAATCTTATGCTTCTCTAAATCGGTCAGTGTACCTTCTTCTTGAACCAATTTAAGCATCGGACCAGTGGTCAACCCCATATTTCTGATAAACTTTCTTGATTTATTTCAAAAACTCACACCTCTTGAGAAAATATTCTTCCTCATTTTCTCATTGGGAAAATCTCCACAATTCAAACCTGTGATCAGTGCAAACTCCCTCAACCCAAAACAATACGACACTCCTTCCACTATGAACCACATCTCATGCTTCTTCTTATTCTCCGTAACTTGACGAAGAAGAAGAGAATGAATAAATTTTCCATTAAATTCATTCCATAGAGTTCACAATGACATGACGTTGTCAAAATAAGATTTTTTAAAATATTCGGTAAGTCCATGATCAGTAATAATTTGTATCAATTCAAAAAAAACTGACATTCTAGACCATACTGAGAACTAGCCAGGGAAATTACCACCAAGCTTAGTCCTCCATGTAGTCAATCCATACCTTGCGAGATCTATGTCCATCTCATTAACATTATTTTCTTCTTCTACTACTTCTTCTTCTTGTTCTTGTTCTTCATCCTTTTCTTCATCATCAGCATCTTCTTCCTCCTCATCTTCTTCTTCATCCTCCTCCTCTTATTCTTCTTCATCATTGTCATTAACTTCATCATCGTCATTTTTTTTCTTCTTCATCATCATTATCTTCCCCTTCATCTTGAACACTATTTTCCACTACTTATTCTTCTTCTTCATGAACATCACTGTTCCTTTCTTTTTCAATAGTTTCTTCTTCATGAACATCACCATTCTTTTCTTTTGCTACTCATTTATTAGAATCCTTCTTTCGTTTAGTAATAAAATTACGCATCAAGTATTATCCTTCCTCCTCCAACCTTAATTTTTTGTATGTTACCTGTTATTTTCAGCGGACTCCACCGCCGATTTATCTTTCCGAACATATTTCTCACTTTTTGATTTATATTTCTCAAAAGAATTTGTACTCTTCGTATCATCTTTTTCGGGATAGTTCATCCTAGCCATGAATATAATCAAAACTGTGAACAAGAAAAGAAAATATTACAAATCAATATCGGAAAAATAAAAAACAAGGATAAAATTAGAATTCCATACCTATATATCTCTTCAAGGTAATGTAAATTTTGAAATCGCAGCTTTCTAATGAAGTTGAAGAAGGGGACATTGAAGAACTTCAAATAACGACTATGTTTTCCTCAAGTTTTTTTGTATCATCCAAAGCGGGAAGATCAAATGATGGGATTTGGGGGGAGTGAAGATGACAGTGAAGATGCTCGATCAGTTGGAGTCCAAATTCTTAGATTTTTGTTAGTTTAAAACTTAACCTCAGAGTTTTTGAGAATACACAAAAGCCCCCGCATGTTTGAGTCAGCTCATTAGTAATTTCTTGGATGAAAAAAAAAAAAAAAAATGAGGGTCCTGCCACTTACAAAAAAACTTTTGGGGTTCCGCCAACTAAATCATCCGGAAAAGTTATTGTGGGAGGAGTGTATGTTATAAGAAAAACAGTGAAAAGACCAAGTTGCCGATAATTTTAAATTTAATGGCTTTAAGCAGCCATGTTGATTCCAGCTGCTACTCATGTTTCTATTTAGTAGAAATATTCTCTTTAATATTTTAGAGTGCACATAATAAAAGATTGAAGAGATCTATTATATATATATATATATATATATATATTGGGATTATGGAGATCTAATGTTGTGTTTTGACATTATAGTTATACCTTATTTATGAATATCAATTGTTCAATTGGACATAAAAAGTTTAATTGAGTTTGTTAGTCAAAGTGGTAGTGTAGTAAATATGTTGAATGTGCGAACAAAGTCTCATATTGATAGCTGAAAATAAAATGAGCTACTTATAAAGTGTTGGATAATCTTAATGGTGTAAGGTCTTTTGAGAAAAACCATACGGGTTTGGTCCACAACGAATAATATTACACCGTTTAAGAGTATATTGGACCGTTTTAGCCTAATAATTGATATCAGAGTCAATGATTTGGTGGGACGAGTACGAAGATGATAGAGTGTGGGGTAGGGCTCGACTTAGTGACTTTACCTGTTTATAGGTTGATTTACAATATTTACCCGTAGCTTTGAAGACGCATACACCGCATTTGAGCTTCGATGACCGTAAATACTCTGACGATGCGAGTGACACATGAGTACAAACACATTGAATTCTTAACTGGTGAATCATGATAATGAGTCACGTTGAACTTACTTTGTACGAGAAGGAGATTGTTGGGTGTGCGAATAAAGTCCGACACTGGTAGCTAAAAAGAAAAAAAACTACTTATAAGATGTTGAATACCCTTAATCGTACGAGACTTTTGGGGAAAATCGTGTGGACTTGATCTAAAGCGGATACTATCACACCATATTAAAACCATTCATAAAAACATTCATCACACCATATTACACTGGATATGTTGTTGTTATTATTGTATTAGAAGTATTCATGAATCATTTTAGCCCAATAAAATACTCTTAACTTTCTTCCATCTCCACCTATATAAAATATGTCATTCATATTGTTAAATAGTGGCGATTTGCACGAATGTCTTTATTTCGAGGTGGTCTTTAATTTTTTCCCATTAAATTTAAAATATTTAATTTTTTCCCTATGTCTAATACCCCGAGGTTCTGGGTTCGAACCCCTGCTCAGGAAAAAATTAAAAAGAATTTCGCAAGGCAGAAGTTTATAGCAAATATATGCCTATTCGGATAAAATTAGGCCTATTACGCAAAGGTTTACCATAAGGCAAACTTTTACCCAAAATTAGGCCTTAAAAAAAAACTTCTGGCATAAAGGTAAACTTCTGCCGATATAGGCCTGATTAATAGTCCTAAATTTGCCAAAATAGGCATAATTTTGCTACAAACCTTTGTCTAGCGATTTTTTTAAAAAAATTTTACCTGAGCAAGAGTTCGAACCCGAAACCCATGAATTTTTAGGTGAAGAGAAAAAATTAAAGATTTGAAATTTGAGGGGCATAAATAAAAGACAGGTGCCTTTGAAGGGTATTCCGCACAAAAAAAATTAAAATAGTAATCATTTCGTGTAATGTTGTACCGTCTTGACTCTAAATAAAATCGAAATTATTTAATGTCGTATTTGGTAATTTGTAACCAAACATAAAAACAAAGAACATTGATTGCAAAATAACGGGTTGAAAGCCATAGTAGGTACAGACCGATCTTGATAATAAAATCTCACTGAATATGACCTAAATAATAAATTACTAACAATAATGAATGCTCGCGAACCAAGTGATACATGGATCATACTCCCTCTAATTCATATTAAGTGTCATTTAAAATTTTGACACATCAATTAGCTTCATTAATTATAAGATTTTCAAACTAAATTACCCATTATTTTTCCTCAAGCATGATATTTTCTTAGAAGTTGTACAAATAATTTATTAGAGCAAGGATTTATTTGAAAAGAAATAAATTAAAACTATCTTGATTTCTTCAAACAATACTTATTATGCACCAATTTTAAAAGGCCAAAAGGACACTTAAAATGGCCCGGAGTAATGTAGCAACTATAATGCACATATCAATAATCATTGATTAGTTAGTGCATAACTGCATATGCTTTTTTTATGAATATTGGTTTATTGGATTAAAAATGAATTATACGGTGTTTAATAGGAGCACTAAGTTTTACAATTTTACTCTTGTTTTGTAAAATAAAGACCAATGAAGTCAAGGTCATTTTGGTCTTTAGATGCTTTATTAATTTATTTATCGTAAAGCTAATCCCTGCCAAAGTTATCCCATATTAATGACAATCAAATGCACCATAAGATTATTTTCCTAATTGATGTTGCATTGCCGAATTGCAACAATTTAAATTACTGTCTTAAATCAATTTTCCTCTGGAAAGTAAACAAAAGGTCGGATTTATAACTTTTTCATTTCCTCTTTTAGCTGAAACCTACTATCATATTGAAATTTTGATTCTCTATAGGTACGTCAGTATTTTTTCCAATCAATTTCATTAAAAAGTTTGAATAGATCTATGAAAAAACATGTTATTTTTTTGTTATTCAAAGACGCAAATTTTAGCAGAAAAAATGCAATTAACACGATTGACGTACATCTGCGGAGTCAAAAATTTATCTTAGACGATTCAAAATATATAAATTGGGACTATGAACTAAAATAATCTTTAAACCTTCTTTATTACTCCACAAATATTTTCTTATGTAAAGGAAGTTGAACTGTTTTCTTTATTTTCTATTTGGTGTACTGTGTATGTATTGGAGCTCGACTATATTCGGATTCGCGCCGCGTAGGGTCCAATCGGGGGAAGCGCTGCCTAACGAGAAGATTTTTTCATACGCAAGGCTCGAATACGAGACTTCTGGTTAAGGGAGGAGCAGCTCCATCCGTTGCACCGCATCCTTTAGTGATAGCAGGTTGAACTATTTATATATGTAGAATAGTGTAATTCTCCTTGGTTGGAAGCTTCTCATTTATGCAATATATATAGGTGTTTACAATTACAAACCTAATTGTATAAGGATCTCTACTTTACCTAATTACACTAGAATAATAATTACAGAATATATGGAGAATATTTATTTATTCTCTATCACACCCCCTCAGTTGGAGCGGGAGGCGGCCATACGCTCAGACTGGATCTGAAGTCAAGGAACAGCTGCTGAGGAAGTCCCTTAGTAAATATATCTGCGTACTAATAGGAAGAAGGAACATGTAACACCCGAACATGGCTCATGGCAACCTTCTTAGGAACAAAATGAATACCCATCTCAATATATTTGGTTCGTTGATGCTGAAACTTGGTTATGAGACAAGTAAACAGCAAATATGTTATCACAATAGACAAGAGATGCCTTATGTAAGGGACAATGAAGCTCTAGAAGAAGGTTTCTGAGCCAGCAGATCTCAGCAACAACATTTGCAACGCCTTTATATTCTGCTTCTGCACTCGAACATAAAAACGTGGCTTGTCTTTTGGCCGACCACGAGATGAGATTATCACCCAAAAATACACAGTAGCCGGAAGTAGATCGACGTGTGTCCGGACAGCCGCCACAATCGGCATCCATATATGATATCAACCTGGTCGGTGCAGATGGATAAAGATGTAATCCGTAGTCAAGAGTACTCTTAACGTACTGAATGATACGTTTAAGAGCGGTAAAGTGATGCTCCCTGGGAGCATGCATGAACAAACACACCTGCTGAATGGCATAGGAAATATCAGGCCTACTGAAGGTAAGATACTGAAGTGCACCAACAAGACTCCTATAAAGAGAAGGATCGAACACCGAATCCCCGTCATCGGCACTGAGTTTCGACTTTGAGTCGACTGGAGTGGGCATGATCTTGCAGTTTTCCATTTAGCCCTGTAAATAATTTATTTGGCATACTTTCACTGACACAAGAACATTTCATTTTTGGATCTGGTCACTGAAATCTCCAAAAAATAACTCAACTTACCCAAGTCTGTCATAGCAAATTTGGGGTAATGATCTCATATTTCAGCACATCAGATGAGGCAGTTAGAACAATAGCATTCACATAGAGCAAAAGGTATGCAGTGTCATTACCTCGATGAAAAATAAAAAGTGAATTATCACTTTTGTTGCACATGAACCCGATCTGCATGATGAAAGTGGCAAAGCGCTCATACAAGTCATGGGGGCTTGTTTCAAGCCATAGAGTGACTTTCGAAGATGACAGACATACTGCGGAGCCTCTGGATGCACAAAGCCATGCGATTGATGCATATATACGGTTTATTTTAAATCCCCATGTAAGAATGCATTTTTCACATCAAGTTGATGAATCGGCTAGTTCTTTCCCATAACTATGCTCAAATGCGAATGGTGGCTGGTTTAACCACTGGACTGAAGGTCTCACCACAATCAACTCCCTCTTATTGCCTCGTGTCATTTTCCACAAGTCTCGCCTTATGGCGTTCAAGCTCACCATTATATCTGAATTTTTGATGATATAGCCACATGCAATGAATCACATTCACCCACTCTGGTCTCGGGACAAGATCTCAAATGTTTTGTGTAGTGAATGCATTAAATTCCTCACGCATGGCCGCATTCCAATTTGGGTCAAGCTTTGCTAATTTTGGGGTTTTAGGTATATGTGACATAGTCTAAGTGGAGAGGTTAAAGTGGACTTTTGGTTTGAAAATCCCAAGTTTGCACATGTTTCCATACGGTGGGTCGGAAGCGAGACTATTTGGGTCACGGGCAGTGGGGTGGTTTGGGACACGCTATTTTTCGTGACTAATTGAAGGTGGGGCAGCGATTGATTATGGTGGCCGGTCAATGGGATGGGGGGAAATCGACATGTGATGTGGGGTAGTCGACGGTGGGGCATTGGGCTGGTGCAGTGACGGGATGGGGGAAGGGGTAGTCATCGGAGGCTGGGGGGTAATCGACGGTGGGGAAGTGGGCTGGGGCAGTGACGGGATGGGATGGTGGCACGATGATGGAGTTTCTAATAAGAAGGGACGTGTCCGGATCATCAAGAAAGCCGTAATCAGGGACTTGAAATTTTTGGATGTTTGCAAATGGGAAAATGGTCTCCTCGAATGTGACATGGAGAGAGACTAGGATTTTATTTTTGGACAAATCATAGCATAAGTACCCCCTATGGTTTGACGGGAAATCAAAGAATATGGAAGGGGTAGTTCTAGGTGCTAATTTGTGAGGGGCCGTGGAGGCGAGATTCGGGTAGCATAGACAATTATAAATTCGAAGGTGATCATAAGAGGGGATTCGACGGAAGAGAATTTCGGTTGGAGTTTTTTTTTGAAGTATTCGTGTTGGTAATATATTAAGGAGGTATGCCGCCATGTGTAAGGAGTACACCCAAAAATAATGGGGGATGGAAGCATGGAAGAGCATAGTACGAATCTTATTGTTGATGGTGCATAGAATTCTTGCGGCTTTATCATTTTGAGGAGAGGTATGAGGGAAAGAAAATCAAAACAACATGACATGGTTCGCACAAAATTTATGAAAAGGGAAGTTTGTCAAACTCACGGCTGTTATCACATTGGAAGTTTTGATGGTCTTTTCAAATTGGGTTTTAACATATGCTTGAAATTCAAGAAAGATTGTGTAAACTTGGGACTTATATTTTAGAGGATACACCCAAAGAAAGTGAGAGAAATTATCCAAAAATACCAAATAATATGTGTGACCCAGTTTGCTAGTAATAAGAGATGTCCATAAATCTGCATGCATAGTATCAAAAGGAGAAAATGTTACACTTAATGAAGATTGAAAAGGAAGTCTAACATGTTTTTCTAAAGCACAAGATTAGCAAGCAGGGGTAAATTTACCGTTATTACATTGAATGAAATTCTGACTTCTAAGAAAATTAAAAACGGATGCTCTCGGGTGCCCGAGTCTATTGTGCCAAGTGGATAGAGAGATGGCAACTAGAGAGGTTGGTGGATTTACACTTGTAGCGGAATTGGATGAAAAAGGATATAGATCCTCCACACTATTGCATCTCGTAAGAGTTGTCCACGTACGTAGGTCCTTTACAGAAAAAACGAAAGGATCAAACTCATTAGATATAGAGTTGTCACTAGCAAACTTCCTAACATAGATTAAGTTTTTACTGATGTTAGGAGTATATAGGACATTTTTTAGGGTAAAAGGTGGGTGAGGTGGTTGTGTTTGAGTGGTGCCATAACTTTGAATTGGAACGCGATTGTCATTGCCAACCAAAATAAATTGAGAATTGTTCAAATTGAATTAGTGAGGGAGATTACCAGAGTTGCGAGTGAAGTGGGATGTGGCACATGTATCCATGTACCATGCATCGTCGGCCTGTTGGTGATTTATAGTGTTGTAAGCCTGACTCAGATCAGTAGGGGTCATGGGGTCGTAGGCCTACTGCTCAGACGTGGAGAAGTGGGCCTTGCCGTCGCCTCTCTTTCCTCGGCCGCATCCCTTTCCGCCTCCTCAGCCACCATGTTGAGGTTGGTGGTCCGTAGGTTGCAGATGATCGACGGGTGTGTTGGCGTAACGCCAACCGCCAATGCTTGTGAAGTGTGCTCGTCCTGTTTTGCTCGTCTAGTCATATCCAATAGCAATTGTGACTGGGCCTTGTTGAAGCTAGAGAGGGGATCATCTTGTTGGATCATCATCGCAAGTGTATCGTACTTACCTTTCGATAAACCATTGATAAGTTGTAAAACAATATTTGTTTCAAAAATCGGAGTGACAACAATAGACAATTGATCGACAACCAATTTTAGTTGTTTACAATAGTCTGACATATTGGCAAAGTTCTTAAGACGAGTGTTGGTGAATTGTTTCTCCAAATAGACGGCACGTGTATGTTTATTGTCTTGAAAGATTTCCTCTAGCTGTGTCCATAATTCGTGAGCCGAGGCACATGTCTTATAATAGTATGAAGTAGATCCTTGGATATGGTGCCATATATCCATTTTTTTATGATAGCATCGAGCCGCTTCCACATCGGATTGTCGACGTCGGGTGGACAATGGGTGGTGGCATCGATGTGATCAAGGACGTTGTAAGCACAAGCATGTATTGGAAATAATTCGATCCACAATGAGTATTGTCCATCCTCTTGATCAAGAACTAGAGGGATAAAGTTTTTGATATTCATTAGTAGGGGGAGAACGAGGATGAGGATTTATGATGTCGTGGGTGGAGGAGGAGGAAGTGGGAGAAGCCATGTGGCCGCCGGAAACAATGAAGGAGAGGTGGGCGGCGGCGGAATAATTTTAGGGTTTTGGGGGGTTGCCGCCAGAAAATAAGAAAAGAGATGGGGGTGGCGGCCGAGTATAATTTTAGGGCAGGGAGGGTTTGACTTCTGATACCATGTAGAATAGTGTAATTCTCCTTGTTTGGAGGCTTCTCATTTATGCGATATATATAGGTGTTTACAATTACAAACCTAATTGTATAAGAATCTCTACTTACCTAATTACACTAGAATAATAATTATAGAATATATGAAAAATATTTATTTATTATCTATCAAGATATAATTAAAAATATATTTTAGAGATAATGGTAAGATATTCCTTAAAAGGAAAGTAGTGACTACACAAATGGGGTGACATAAAAAATATGGCCTTAGTTTACGAGATGCAACCACCAGAGCCAAAGCCAATTTCTCAAGGTGAGGGTAGCGGGTTTCGCCCCCGGTTAAAGCCCTGCTAGTATAATAAACAGGAGATTGTGTACCTCACCGACTAGTTTGCAAAATACACCTCAACTATCAGTTGTTCACTTTTCCTACATGAATTATCACCAACTAGTTTGCAAAACACATACCTTATTGGTAATAGTTTTGGTAGGAAAAGTGAATAACTGATAGTTGAGGTGTGTTTTGTGAACTAATTGATGATATTTTAGGTAAAAAATATTCACACCTGATAATTGAGGTAAAAAACTAAAAAAAAAAGATACTTGAGATTGTTTTTTACCCTTAATCCTATATTTTACTCTATTTGCATAGCTTAAGTTGAACCTCCTCACTTTTATTAGCTCTGCCCTTGTACACGTGGTACAGGAAATAACAGAACCAATGAGAACCACGAAATTATTCTATAAGGAGAACTCACTTCAAATAAGTGGAAAACTATAAACCAATCAACCACTCATTAAAAGAATCTAGTAGTACTAGTTAGCAGTCTTCCGAATCTTTCTAATACTAACAAGAAAAATGGAAACTATAGGAGTACTAATGGTATGTCCTATGTCAACATACTTATAACAACAACTCGAAAAGCGATTCACCCTCTTACTTTACTGGAACTTCTCCGACAAGAACCAATTCATCAACGATTACGCGCGGTCGTGGGCAATGTTGTTGTTGGTGCTGATGCGGAACTTATCAAGGCGCTGCCTGAGCTAGAAATTGTGGCCAGTTTCAGTGTTGGTTTAGATAAGATTGATTTGAACAAGTGTAAAGAGAAAGGTATTAGAGTGACTAATACACCTGATGTGTTGACTGATGATGTTGCTGATCTTGCTATTGGATTAATGTTGTCTGTGCTTAGGAGGATTTGCGAGTGTGATCGCTATGTTAAGAAGGGGTTGTGGAAGGCTCGTGACTGAGAGTTGACTTCTAAGGTTAGTATTCCTTTTGTTCCATTTTATACAATGATATTTGATTGAGTACAAAATTTAAAATAATATTTTGATTTATTCGGTAATACGATCGGTGGAAGAAGAAGTTTATGCAACGGATGATAAGTTATTTTGACAAAAAAGATATTTGTCAAAATTTAAAGTTGAATGATTTGGATTCTTGAAAATTGTGAAAATTATATAGTATATAATATCATTATTTGTAGAATAATATCGAATAATTTAGATAGTTGTGAAGGAAAGAGTACTGCATTTAAATTGAGATACATATATGGATCATCTTTTCCAATAGTCTTACATGTGAACATCATTGCTCTCCTTAAAATTAGGCATAAAGAGCAACAGATGATTTAATTTCTGAGGGTTTTTAACTTGTTAAAATAAAACCGATTGGGACATTTAAGTTTTAAGAATAAAAATGTATTATTTGGGTATTTTGGCTTAGTTACAGGATGGCGATTTATGGTTGCTGGCTCATATCAATATCTTTGTTTTGTTTTTTTTTTTTGTTTTTTTGTTTTTTTGAGGAGGTGATGTTAGTACTCCTGTTGATGTAAATGCAACAGATTGGGAATCAAACATGGTTACAAGCTCTACAATATGTTAGGATATCTTTTTCAGTCTCACAATGAAAGTTCCTTCGATATAAAAAGGAAGAAATTACTAGGAGTTGAAGAGAAAGAAAAGGTCTTTCCCTTAGACCTTTAGACTTGATCAAGAGAAGTAAGACCGATAGCCAACTCAGAAAGAAAGGTCTCTCGAGCTTTCTTAATAGTTCGACGAGTGTTCAGATCAAGACCGAAAGATATATGGAGTGCTGGCCCGGACCAAAAAGAAAGAGCACAAGCAGAACTCCCCACACCCACGCGAGAGATTAATTACTTTGAATCCATACATAATGGATGATTTGAAAAGGTTTCCATAGACAAAGAGACGATCTCTTTGATGTTAGTGAAAGTCAATGAAGTAAGCACTAGTGATCTTCCGGCATAGATCTTGTATAGTGGCACTGTATTCTTGAGAAGAAAATAAAGGATCTCCAAGCAAATACAAGATGCATTGTCATGTTAGGATCTTTGGAATTCATATTCCAGTTTTCTTGCTAGGAGTATTGCTTACCTATCATTTATTTCAAACTTTTCCGGTCTTTGATCCTTCGGTGATATGCCTATATATTTCATTCTCTCTTGGTGAAAATATGTGTATCGGTAAGTTGTCCAATGTAGTACACGTGCCTCGTGAATCTACACCTACTCATATTTGTCGAACACAAAATAGTATCTCAGCAGAGTGATGTACACTAACATTTAGCTGATTCATCGCTCTTTTGTTTTTTGCAGTTTAGTGGCAAAACAGTTGGTATCATAGGATTAGGGAGGATTGGCTTAGCAATTGCAAAGAGAGCAGAAGCTTTCAGCTGTCCAATCAGTTACTACGCGCGATCAGAAAAGCCAAATACAAATTACAAGTATTATCCAACTGTAGTTGAGTTGGCTACCAACTGTGAGATCCTGGTCGTGGCGTGTGCACTAACTCCGGAGACTCATTACATTGTCAACCGTGAAGTCATTGATGCATTAGGTGCAAAAGGGATTCTTATCAATATTGGAAGAGGTCCTCATGTTGATGAAAAAGAGATGGTATCTGTTCTTTTGAATGGTCGATTAGGGGGTGCCGAACTTGATGTGTTTGAGAACGAACCCGAGGTACCTGACAAGCTGTTTGGGCTTGAGAATGTGGTGCTGTTTCCTCATGTATCCAGTGGCACGCAGGAAACGCGCAAGGAAATGGCTGACATTGTCATTGGAAATTTAGAAGCTTACTTTCAGAACAAACCATTGTTAACTCCAGTGGTTTAATTTAGTAATGTAACTGAAAAAATATAATCCCTTGATTATTTTCATTAATGAAGAGGTCTATATATACAATATACAATTTCTATATATGGAAAATCTTATTCCTCCTATAATACTAATCTCCTAATAACACTTGTACAAGAATTCTACAAATTATGGTAAGTAACCTCTATATTCACAAATATACAACACGATTTCTATCACACCCCCGCAGTATAGGGATTTGTTGGGTTCAAAACACATAAGTAAAGCACAATGGAAGTTTAAAATTTTGTTTACTTACTCCAACAATTCCTCGTTTCTGATATGGTTATATGACAATCAAACCTGTAAAGTAAACTTGAACATAACACTTGCAGGTTATAAAAATCTGGAATCTTTTTACTAAAGGGTGGACACGCGATTGCCCCTTCCACTGCAAGCACCTTGCTACGGTGTATTCCTCTGTCAAGACAGCCAGGAAATCTTGGCAGAGGTTTGAGAGAGTTTTATCCTAGACTCTAAGTCTAGAATTGTTTTATGAGAATTTAATTATCATTATCAATAGGGTAGTGCTGTATATATAGTAAAATTTAGGTCAAAATTCTGACTAGGGTTAGGCTCCAAGCCTGGCCCAAAAACCGAGGTGCAGTGGGCCCGCCGAACCGGGCCCATCATTTGGGTTGGAGCCGTGGCTCCACCTAGTAGGCGCCGCGGCGCCTTACGTCCAATAACGTTCCTCGTTTTCGTTAATATATTCAGCACATTTAATTAAATCCAAAATCCAATTTTGACTTTATTAAATCATTTTCATCTAATAGAAATTATACCATAGTTAATATCAATTTAAATATCTCGATTCCAAATCGAATATCTAATACTTTCTCAATACACCCTTAGATCAAAGAGACAGTCGACATAGTGTGACCCTGTAGGCCTTCATATATTGACACTAATCCAATTAAGGTCCATACGGAACTCCTAGACTGCGTCGTACGATGAACTCAATATATGAAGTACTTTTACATGAATCTAGCAAACATAACCTTTATGTGAGATGATAAATTCCTTTCATTCGCGACACACTCGATCAAGCTTAGGATTTGTCATGTGTCTATCCAAATGGCTTGATCACTTTATCTTATCTATATTAGTCGACAACTAGACCATATTCCAAATATGTCTCTTGCATTGGCCAATGACTTGGTCGACCTAATATTACTGAGAAGTTGAGTGCTCTCTCGAATATCCAATCGAGGAATGAATCATATTCTTGGCTCAACTACCACCTTAGTTTACATCATAATGCACCCAACACAAGCCGTATCTTATCCTAAACAGATTTTAAGCTTAGGACAGGGTCAAAGTACATTACTCTGTAAACAAGGTGCGTATTGACCTCAAGTCAAAGGATATTTATCTCTCACACGCTGATAACACTCTAGACATGTATAACAAATATTTTATCAGCAGAGTATACCAATACTTTCCAAAAGTATCCTTGTGTCCATCACTAGTAACAATTACTAGTAGCAGGTGAGACATGCTACATTCTCTAAGAATGTGATGCAAATCACATGTCGACTTATAGCATATCATCGATATCTCATTCTCGATGATCATTAGTCGAGGATATTTTGAGAGTTACGCTATATCATTAATATCTCACTTTATTAATGACAACGTAAGCTCAAGGGATGCACATATATGAATAATTGCAAACAATCAAACAATAATTCAATAATTGCAAATGCTATAAATATTAATCTTATTAATAATACGAATGTGTTCAAGTACATTTGTCCCTAATAATGATTGTCTCTAGGACATACATACTTTCAATCTCCCACTTGCCTAGAGTCAATCTCTAATGTATCTAATACCCATGTTTTCAAAATGACCATTATGCTTAGCTAAGCTTAATGGTTTAGTAAATGGGTCAGCTAGATTATCATCTGTGGGAATATAGTCTAATCTTATTTCTTCAATTTCCACCATCTCCCTGAGTATGTGGTATTTTCTTGGTACATGCTTGTTTCTGTTTGTTGATGTTGGTTCCTTAGCTTGCACAATCGCACCAGTGTTATCACGATATATCGTTATTGGATGATTGGCACTTGGAACAACCCCTAGTTCTTTTAAGAACTCAGATATAGCGACAACTTCCGATCCAGCAATGTACTCGTCTTAAGTTGTCGAATAAGCAGTTGTAGCTTGCTTGGAACTTTTCCAACTCACTACTCCACCATTGAAAATGAAGGTATATCTAAATTGAGACTTGAAGTCATAAAGATCTATCTAGAAACTAGCATCAGTGTACCCAGTACATTCTAGCTTCTCTTGTCCATCATAGACTAAGAAATATTCTTTAGTTCATCTAAGATACTTAAGAATACTCTTGACTACTTTTCAGTGTTCTTCCCCAGGATTCTGCTAGAATTTGCAAGTCATACTAAGTGCATAGGCCACATCTGGCCTCGTACAGGTCATGGCATACATGATTGATCCTATAGCCAAAGCATATGGGATCCTCTTCATGCGTTCAAGTTCTATAGCATTAGAAGGACTGTCCTTCTTAGATAACTTGATTCCTTGTCCCATAGGTAGACCGCCTTTCTTGGAATTTTCCATAGAAAAACGTCTAAGCATTTTGTATGTATACACTGACTGTGACAGCCCCAACAAACTATTAGGTCTATCTCTATAGATCCTAATTCCAAGAATGTAGTAGGCTTCACCCAAGTCCTTCATCATGAAGATGCTGGATAACCATTCATTGACTGATTGCGTGAGAGTCTTATTATCTCTCATTATTAATATGCCATCTACATATATAAGAATGAAGACAATACTCTCTTCTTTGTGCTTACTATAAACGCAGTGATCTTCTTTGCTTCTAACAAAGTCAAACGATTTGACTGCTTTGTCAAAGCAAATATTCCAACTCTTTGAGGCTTGCTTAAGTCTATAAATGGACTTCTGTAGCTTGTTTACTGCTTTGGGCTTACTCTTAGATATTAAACCCTTAGGTTGTATCATATACACCTCCTCAATTAGGTTACCATTGAGGAAAGCAGTTTTAGCATCTATTTGCCAAATGTCATAATCATAGTATGTGGCTATTTGCAAGCAAAATCCGAATGGACTTAGTTTTTGCAACAGGTGAAAAGGTTTCATCATAATCGACCCCAGGCCATTGATTATAACCTTTAGCCACCAATCTTGCCTTATAAGTTTGTACCTTGCGATATGCATCAATCTTCTTCTTGAAGACCCATTTGCATCACATGGGTCTAACCCATGTTGGCAATCAACCAAGTTCCAAACTTGATTTATGTACATTGAGTCCATCTCAGATTTCATGCCTTTTTGCCATATATGTGAATCAATGTCTAACATAGCTTCACTGTAGGTTGTAGGTTAATCGCTATCAGGAATATCTATCTCATTGTGTGTTTCAACAAGGAGATTAAGTCTTTCAGGCGGATGATGAATCCTAGTGGACCTACGGAGTTGATTATTCTGCGCTTCGATATTTGTTTCATTCTGATTGTGAGAAGGTCTTTGTGTGCTGGACAATCCACCACTTTGAGAGCTTTTCAGGAGTGTCATTTTCATATATTTCCTGAATGGAATGATGTACAACCATTGTATCATCTTCCATTGGTTGTGTATGAGAGCCTTGCATTTCTGTACTATCTTTCACATCACTCCCACTGGATGAATGGCGTACTCTAAGTACCCAAACTTCACCAAATACTCCCACTGAATCATTGTCTAGGTCATTCAACAAGGGTTCAACTTCTGTGTTATCTTGTGGTTCTTGAATTTCTTCAAGCTCTATCTCATTGCAACTCTGTTACTTATAGATATAGTCTTCTTCAAGGAAAGTTGCATTTCTGGAAACAATGACCTTATGTTCTCCAGGAAGATAGAAATAGTATCCCTTAGTTTCCTTTGGATACCTCACAAAATAATATTTCTCACTTTTAGATTCCAACTTATCAGTAAGCATCTTCTTTACATATGCAGGGCACCCCCAGGGTCGCATGTGTTTAGGTGTTGGCTTCTTGCAATTCCATATCTCATATGAAGTTTTCTCAACTGACTTAGAAAAAACCCTGTTCAGAATATAAATTGAGCTTTGCAATGCATAGCCCCAAAGGTATGTTGGTAGAGCTGAGAAACTCATCATGGATCTAACCATATCTAATAGAGTTCGATTTCTCCTTTCAGCAACACCATTCATTTGTGGCATTCCTGGAGGTGTCCATTGTGATTGGACTCCATGAAGCTTTAAGTAATCCAGAATTTCTTTACTTAAGTATCCACCTCCTTGATCTGATCGAAGGGTCTTGATACGTGTTTCAGTTGCTTCTCTACTTCTGACTTGTACTCCTTAAATTTCTCAAAAGCTTTGGACTTGTATTTCATAAGATACACATGCCCAAACCTTGTGAAATCGTCTGTAAAAGTGATGAAGTAAGGGAAGCCTCCCTTAGCTTGAGTTGAAAATGGCCCACATACATCAGTATGGAACTCAAGCACCTCTTTGGCACGCACACCTTTCCCAGAAAGTGGCATGTTGGTCATCTTTCCTCTCAAGCAAGATTCACAGTTACCATAAGACTGTAAGTCAAATGTTTCAGGTAGTCTAACTTTCTTAATCTAGCTATTCTTGATTCATTTATGTGAACAAGTCTATAGTGCCATAAGTAGGTGGGGTTTCTTGGATTACTTATCTTAGCTCGTTTATTTTGCACATTGAAAATTTCAAGACTACAGTTTAGAACATACAAATCATCCACAAGCGAAGCATTTTCACAAGTAAAACCATTAAAAGATAGTACATAACTGACATTGGCAATAAAAAAAAGAAAACCCCTCAATGTCTAACACTGGGATAGAAATAATATTCCTTGTCAATAAGGGAATAAAATAACAATTATTTAGTTCTAAACAAAAGCCTGAAGGTAAATCTAGTCTATAAGTTCCCACGCGTTCAGCATCCACTCGTGCTCCATTTCCAACGCGCAGGTCTACCTCCCATGGTCCAACTTTTCTGTTGTCAATCAGATCCTGCACATTATTACAAATGTGTGAGCCACAAGCGGTATCTAATACCCAGCAATGAGAGTTATTTATAGACATATTTATTTCAATGACAAACATACCTTGTCCAGTATAGTTAGAATCACCTAGTGTTTTGCCTCCTCCTGGAGCTGTGCAGTCCTTCTTCCAGTGCCCCTTCTTTTTGCAGTTGAGGCACACATCCATAGCTACATTTGCCTTCTTTTTAACACCTCCTCTAAGTTTTAAAACAATGGGTGCAGCAAATGCCTTACCCTTCTTCTTTTGCATGTTCTTACCCTTGGGTTTGAACTTTCTAGATGAGCATACCATAAGCACAACTTTGCCTTTAGAGGTAGATAATTCAAAAGTCTTCATGTTTTGAAGCTCTGGAAGACTCGCCTTGGTCCCATTCATATTGAAGTTCACAATAAAATTCTCAAATGAAACAGGAAGCGAATTCAGGATCAAGTTGACAGAGATATTTATAGGCAGCTTTGCTCCAATCGAAGCCAACCTTTCGATCAACCCAATCATCTTCAGAACATGTGCTGACACTTGACCCCCTTCGTTCATCTTACACTTGAAAAGGTCTCTCAACAGTTCATACTCCATTGTTTGAGACTGTCAGTCATAGAGACTCTTCAAGTGTTCTAGAATTTTGTTGGGGCCCATGTTTTCATGTTGCCTCTGTAACTCCACAGTCATGGAGGACAACATTACACACTGTGCCGAGGTAGCATCGTTCAGATATTTTTGATAAGCCACCTTGTCAAATAGGGCATACTCATCAGAGGTTTCAGTAGGGACTGTGGGGAACACTGTGTCTAACATATACTTAATTCTTTCTTGTCTTAACACCAATCGCAGATTTCTTAACCAGTCAGGGTAATTAGCTCCAGTCAACTTGTTTGTCTCGACCAACATTCTCAGTGATAGATTTGACATTTTATATAAATTTTGAAGAAATAGATAGACTTGAAATTATACTCTAATATAATTTATATTGAACACATTCGTTAACTAATTAACATGGCATTTAGTTTAATTAGCTCCCATTATTTTAAAATACTCTTCGACCCCATAGAAGAATACAGACTCATATCAAATACGGTCATAATGGGCCAAGATCCAGGTTCATGTTATCTCCGCGTTTGTTGTGGCTGATAACTTCAACAGCACAACCTGGTAGGTCTCCAAACCAATTATAAATAATTTGTAACTCTTGTTTGACCGTATGTTCTAAACAATCGATTTGCGTTGTCCGATGTTGTGGCGCCAAGACAGCCTAGCAAGTCAACCCCGTTATGCGATTGCAATTATGTATCTAAGTGAGTTTTGCCTTATAGAGCAAACATTGTGGTGTAAATACTTATGAAGGTTTATCACCCACTTTTACATTTAACATGCATTTATGAAAGAGTCTGAGTCCTCATAGATTAAAAGCAAATGATGTGGCATAAATACCCATCTCGCAGAAAAAAAAATTGCACTATAATCAATTATAACGGACGACGTGTTCATTTTAAATGAGACTTGTATTAAGTTTTGGGGAACATTTTAATTCAGGATTTTAACCAAGATCAACTATAGCATGCTATATCAAATATAGAATCTTAACTATCATGCAAACTCAACTAAGCACATATTAGGTACCGCCTACCCAAGCATGATATTAAGAGGTTTAAACACATACTGGGCGCCGCCTACCCAGACAATTATTTGCGGATGCTATTCCAGTAACTTAAATGAAAAATATATTGACATTTTGCATATAAAGAGTATCAAATAATATACTGTATAATAATAATCGTGGGTTAAACATTCTGAACTCTGAAAAAAAATTGGGATAGGTGGGCCGCGACACTAATCATTAGTGCCGCGGCGCCAGTGAGGTAGAAGCTGAAATTCTGCTTATGCAATGTATTAGCGTTGCGGTGCTCCACCATGGAGTCACGACGCTGGCAAGGCAGAAGCCTTTCGACTTCTGTAATGTATTAAGGTTGCGGCGCCTCATGTCCAGAATTTTAAAACGAAGCTTTTAATCGCGGATCTCGGACAGGAGCCGCGGCTCCTGCCTGTCACCGTGATAGGTGTCGCGACGCTCTACCATGGAGTCGCAGCGCCGCTTTGAAACCCTAGCAAGATTCGCGGCATCCTAGCATAGGGTCGCGGCGCCGACGTCCTGACAGAATGTATCCGTGTTAATTTTCTAAAATCGTCCAAACCCTAAATCCCATATAGGGATCAGGTCACATATCATTTATCATCACTCACCATTATAAATAACGCACATATCAAGCATCATCCATTCCTACCCTTTCTTTGTCATGCACCATGTTCGCAATGAACCGGTTATCTGCACTTGGCTTAGTCTGAGTTAGAACGGAATTAATTTCTCAATTTAGCATATTTGATAATTTAGGGTGACGAAAAAGCTTAAATGTTCAGTCAAGATGTGTACAATTTCAAGAAGCCTTGTTTTAATTCAGTTTAAAAACCAATTTTACGTTTAACCCATATTATTATTCTATTCAATTGTAATATAACAATTGAACCAATCTGGGCTTTGATACCACTGTAGGGATTTATTGGGTTCAAAACACATAAGTAAAGCACAGTGGAAGTTTAAAATTTTGATTACTTACCCCAACAATTCCTCGTTTCTAGTATGGTTATATGACAATCAAACTGTAAAGTAATCTTGAACATAACACTTACAGGTTATAAAAATCTAGAGTCTTTTACTAAAAGGTGGACACACGATTGCCCCTGCGACTGCAAGCACCTTGCTATGGTGTATTCCTCTGTCAAGAAAGCCAGAAAATCTTGACAGAGGTTTAAGAGAGTTTTATCCTAGACTCTAAGTCTAGAATTATTTTATGAGAATTTAATTATCATTATCAATAGGGCAGTGCTGTATATATAGTAAAACTTAGGTCAAAATTCTGATTAGGGTTGGGCTCCAAGCCTGGCCCAAAAACCGAGGTGTAGTGGGCCAGTCGAACTGGGCCCACTGCTGGGTCGGCGCCGCGGCGCCTTACGTCCAATAACGTTCCTTATTTTTGTTAATATATTCCACACATTTAATTAAATCCAAAATCCAATTTTGACTTTATTAAATAATTTCCATCTAATAGAAATTATACCATAGTTAATATCAATTTAAATATCTCGATTTCAAATCGAATATTTAATACTTTATTAATACACCCTTAGATCGAAGAGACAATCGACATAGTGTGACCCTATAGGCCTTCATATATTGACACTAATCCAATTAAGGTCTATACGAAACTCCTAGATTGCACCGTACGACCAACTCAATATATGAAGTACGTTTACGTGAATCCAGCAAACATAACCTTTATGTGAGATGATATCGCGACACACTCGATCAAGATTAGGATTTGTCATGTGTCTATCCAAATAGTTTGATCACTTTATCTCATCTATATTAGTCGACAACTAGACCATATTCTAAATATGTCTCTTGCATTGGCCAATGACTTGGTCGACCTAATATCACTGAGAAGTTGAGTGCTCTATCTAATATCCAATTGAGGAATGAATCCTATTCTCGGCTCAACTACCACCTTAGTTTACATCATAATGCACCCAACACAAGCCATATCTTATCCTACAAGGATTATAAGCTTAGGACAGGGTCAAAGTACATTACTCTGTAAACAAGGTGCGTATTGACCTCAAGTTAAAGGACCTTTATCTCTCACACGCTGATAACACTCTAGACATGTATAACAAATAGTTTATCAGCAGGGTATACCAATACTTTCCAAAGGTATCCATGTGTCCATCACTAGTAACCATACTAGTAGCAAGTGAGACATACTACATTCTCTAAGAATGTTACGCAGACCACATATCAACTTATAGCATATCATCGATATCCCATTCTCGATGATCATTAGTCGAGGCTATTTTGAGAGTTACGTTCTATCATTAATATTTGACTCTATTAATGATAACGTAAGCTCAAGGGATACACATATATGAATAATTGCAAACAATCAAATAATAATTCAATAATTGCAAATGCCATAAATATTAATCTTATTAATAATACGAATGTGTTCAAGTACATTTGTCCCTAATAATGATTGTCTCTAAGACATACATACTTTCACGCAGTCATAGCGGGTGATTGTCGTACGCTGAGACTGTCCCTAAAATCTTCAAATAGAACTAAGGGAAGACCATTAGTAAAGATGTCAGCAATTTGGTACCTTGAAGGGACATTTAAGACACATACTTTTTCATGAGCTACCTTTTCGCGAACAAAGTGAATATCTATCTAATTATGTTTAGTGCGCTAATGTTGGACCCGATTCCCATAGAGATAGACGACACTAACATTATCACAGTAGACCAAGGTAGCTTTCTGAATATGAAAGTGAAGCTCTAATAAAAGATTATGCAGCCAACATGACTCAGACACCACATTGGCTACGGCTCGATACTTGACCTCCGCACTGGATCGTGATAAAGTAGCCTGACATTTTGCTGACCAAGAGACCAAGTTATTACCAAGAAACATACAATAACCAGAAGTTGAACGTCTTGTATATGGACATCCACCCCAATCAGCATCTGTGTAAGATACGAGAGTAGAGACGGAGGATGGATATAAATGCAACACATAATCAAGTGTGCCCTGTATGTATCGTATAATGCATTTGAGTGTATGCATGTGCTCAATCCGCGGACCATGCATAAATAAACACACCTGTTGAACTGTATAAGTAATATCTGATCTTATGAATGTAAGTTACTGAAGAGCCCCTGCAAGACTACGATAGTAGGTGGGATCCTCATATGGTGTGCTAGACGTAGCACTCAGCTTCGGTTTGGTATCAACCGGAGTGGAAGAGGACTTACAAGATGACATGCCAGCTCTATCAATAATCTCAGCCGCATACTTCCTCTGTGATAAAAATAGACCACCTGCATGACGAGTGACAGTTATTTCCAAAAAATAACTCAAGGGCCCCAAGTCTTTCATAGAAAATTCTGAACTGAGACGGGTCATGATAGACTTGCGCAAGTTATTAGAAGAGGCAGTCAAAATAATAACATCCACATATAATAGAATGTATGCTAGAGAAGTACCACGACGATTGATAAATAGAGAATTATCAGACCAACTGTGAGAAAACCCAATAGTAGACACATAATCTGCAAACCTCTTATACCAAGACCGTGGGGCCTGCTTAAGCCCATATAAGGACTTCTTTACAAACAAACATGGTGAGGATAATTGGGGTCCTTTAAACCCAAGGGTTGATGCATGTATACTGTCTCCTTAAGATCACCGTGTAAGAAAGTATTTTTCACATCTAGCTGATGAATGTGCCATGCTTTCGAGAGAGCCAGACTAAGCAGAGTGCGAATAGTTTCCGATTTGACCACCGAACTAAATGTCTCTCCATAATCTATGCCAACCTATTATATTATGCCATCACCTACAAGACGGGTCTTATGCCTCTCAAAAGAACCGTCAGAATTTTATTTATGAGTAAAAATCTACAAAGACCGAATAAAATTAACACCAGGCGGGCGGGGCACCAAATCCCACATCTTATTTTCACTAAGAGCATTATATTCGTCAACCATGGCCATTTTCCAAATTGGTCATGAAGGGCAGACATTGAGTTACATGGTAGGGGCGATTTAGTGGCATTAGAAATTAGATTAAAATGTCATTTAAGTTTAAAAATACCACATTTACTACTAGTAACTGGCTCGTACCTAGGAATAGAAGTGAGTTGGACTGGTGACGATATCGAAATGTTGCTGGATAGGCTAGCAGGCAGTGGGCTTGCTGGCCGTAATAGTAGATCGACGGACAGTGGTACTGCGCCAGCAGGCAATGGGCATGATGGTCGAGAAGTAGGCTCGATTAAAATAGATAAGGGGCGAGAATGAAGTGGGCCAAAGAAAGGCATTGTTGGGCCAGCAGGTAGTGGGCCTTGCTGGCTGGGTCGATGGAACTGGACTGGGCAGACACGGTGTTAGGCCAGTACCGAGAGTATTTGAGCTAGCATGCAGTGGACCTGCTGGCGGAGATGGGTCACGGGAATGTTGGGCCCACTGTTGGACAATATACACTGAGGGTCCATCATCCAAAAAAATATACGAACTAGACACGGGATTATACAATTTAGCAAACAGAAATTGGGATTCATCAAAAATAACATGACGACTAATTATGATTTTATTAGAAAATAAATCAAAACATTTGTAACCACGATGATTAGACGGATAACCCAAAAATACAGAAGCGATGGATTAGGCTTGAAGTTTGTTAATTGTAGTGGACGGAATAAGTGGATTGCACAAACGCTCAAACACCCGAAGATGAGAATACGACGAGTCTTTATAATAAAGCATTTGTAGGGGAGATTTATATGTTAATCCTTTGTTAGTGAGTATGTTAAGGATGTAGGTAGCCATTTGTAAAGCATGATGCCAAAAAGAAGAAGGTAATGAGGCATGGGTGAGCAAAGTCCGGACAATATTATTAATGGTACAATTTTTCTTTCGGCCTTCCCATTTTGTGATGACGTATGAGGACAAGAAAATCAAAATAATATGTCATTAGTGTCACAAAAGTCGCGGAACGGCCCATTATTATATTCCCTTCCATTATCACATTTAATATTTTTAATTTTCCGTTCAAATTTGGTACGGATGAATGCTCTAAATTTTAAAATTGTTGAAAAAATTTGAGACTTTTTAGACAAAGAAAAGGTCCACAAAAAATTAGAATGATCATCCAAGAATAAAACATAATAACGATGGCCCACAGAACTTAAAATGGGAGATGTCCATAAATCACTATGAATAATGTCCAAAGGCATCAACGTACTAGAAGTAGAGGCTATAAGAGGTAATCTAACATGTTTCCTTAATGAACCCGAAAGACAAATAGGAGCACTACTAATACTCTTACAATCAATAAATTTATGACTATGAAGAGACAAACTAATAGATGACCTTGGATGACCTAAACGGGCATGTCACAAGGACGGAGCAAGAGCGGTAAATATTGAAGGTGTGGCTGGACTCGTGGACATGGTGGTGGTGGTGATTGGATACAGCTCGCCCCAACTATTACACCTCATTAGAGGTATCCCCGTCTGGAAAACCTTCACAGAAAATCTAAAAGGGTCAAAGTTAACAGAAACCCAATTATCAATTGTGAATTTTCGGACTGACACCAAATTCTTAATTAAGTGAGGGACATGAAGGACATTTTTAGGATGAGAGGTGGATGTGGGGGAGACAAATTTGTGTGACCATAACCACGAATTGGAATTGAATTGTCATTACCAACAATTATGCCTCAATTTTTGCTCAAATTAAAATAAGACGAGAGATTACCTTGTGTCGATGTCATATGAGAAGTGGTTACGATGTCCATGTACCAATTTGTGTCCAGAAGATTTTATCCAAATGTATGCATTGCAGCCTCGATATCCGTAGGTGTCAGAAACACCACTGGACTCGCAGTCATGAAGGCCTGCTGAGGTTGAGGCCCAACAGGCCAACCAGCTGGCCAGGCCCAATTTGTTGGATATCCTACTGGAATGGGAAAGGGGTAGTTGGGCCACTACCAGCCCCACTGGCCAGCGGCATTATTGGCCCACTGCCCAGGACACTGCCCTATCCCAGCAGCATGCGGTTGTCCTTACCGGTTGCCACCCGGACTCCTGCTGCAACCACAGCTGCCTTCTTTGCCGCCGCCGCAGCCATCGGATTTCCAATTTTGGCCTCGTTTTCCACCCCCGATATTCCAATTGGGAGTGGGATTAACCTAAGATGATAGTGAATCTTCCATTATGGAAGAATTTGCTCATGTGGCGGCCTTTTTAGCCAACCCTACCTCTTCAAGGGTGAGCATAGGTCGGGCTTGATAAAATGAAGGAAGTGGGTTGCATTGATGAATGAGGGTCCCAACACCATTATAGGCCTCGGATAGGCCTGCAACCATTTGAAGGACAAGACGATCATTGGTGACTGGTGCACCAACGTTCTTGAGTTGATCCACCAATTCCTTCTGCCTTTTACAATAGGTTGAGACATTCAAAAAATCTTCCATTATGACATGGGAAAATTCATGCTCAAGAGTGACAGCACGGGAATTTTGTTTATCTTGGAAAATATCACGCACCTTATTCCAAGTTTCCACCGTCGTAGTGTCGGACTCAATAATCGCCTGCAAGAGGTCTGTAGAGATAGTGGAATAAATTCACTGGAGAACGGTTGCATCAAGAGTTGTCCATAACACTGGGTCATCCTTCGGGGCAGGCACCTTCTCCTTGCCTGTGACCGATGGGATGATGTGATGAAGCACTTGATGCGAACGTGCGTGAACCTTAAACAATTCCGCTCATATCGCGTATTGGACATTTTCCATCTCAAGAACAATAGGGATGTGGTTCATGATGTTGAAGACTATAAGGGCAGGATAAAACATGTTCTTTGATGTAGATATAATGAAAGAACAACAGGTGAATGAGGGATTTGGAAAAGAAATTTGGAATGGAGAAAACTAAAGAACAAGAAAAAATTCCAAGACGGAAAATTTGGAACAGTGGCCGACGGCTGGATGTGTTCTGAGAAGAGGGGCTGCGGAAATATTGTGGAGAAGAAAATTATGTGCCCTGGACTTCTCATACCATGAAAGAATATAATCCCTTGATTATTTTTATTAATGAAGAGGTCTATATATACAATATACAATCTCTAAATATGGAAAATCATATTCTTACTATAATACTAATCTCCTAATTTCACTTGTACAAGAATTCTACAAAATATGGTAAGTAACCTAAATATTCACAAATATACAACACGGTTTCTATCAGTACCTAACATTTGTTTGTCATGGTTGTCTACATGTTTGATGTAAATTTTGGTTCCCCTTATACAAGTGCATTGTCTCCTGAGTATCCATGTAGATTTTTGAATAATGATATCTCTTTTTTCTTTCCAAAAATCAAGTAATTCTTAGTCTAGTTGAACCGACAGCTCAAGATTTTCACCTTTGAATACTATTAATGATGCTTTTTCAGCTAGCTTAGAGTCATGGTTTTCCCCTCTTCCTCGTAAGTGAGAAAGAATCAGCTGCTCTGCTTAAAAGAGAGGTACATATTGTCAGTCTATTCCTTCCCTCATATCCGGGGCAGGTCCGCTTCCAACTCAACAAGAAAAATCTATAGGTGATCGACTTATTACCATTTCTAGACCACTTTTTTATCTAGGTTTTATTTTTTGTATGATTGGTAGGAATTACACCAGATATCCGTTTGAGCACCCTGCCAGTTTCTTTTTAAAGTATTTAATTAACTTTAGCTTGAAGAGGGAAACTTCAGACATAAGCGTTCTTTTCGTTCAGCCTGTTCTTCTTCTTAGTTGTTGTAAAATAGACTTTCACCATGAACAACACTCATCTAATAATGTCAATATGAAAATCAATTCTTGCATAACTAGATCATATAGTTTTTTTTGTAACACTATAAATGTTGCCATTGACAAACAAAAAAAAAGCAACATACACCTAAGGAGCATCTGAAACCACAGCCACCATACCAGGAAGAGTGTTGTGAAAGATCAAACCTCAAAGAAAATGGTTATAATTGTAATCTTTTCAAGGGCCTTCTACATCTATGCACTTTCTTATACAAGCATGGTAAAGTTAACCTCTCTAGCAACTCTTTAATCTGAGTTACTACTGTTAGTGTCAATCTAGTATCATCAATGATGAAATGAATTGAGTACAATAATATAATAATAACTCAAAATAACTTGAAATCAACAACAATGAATTCAGCAAATTGAAAACACATACTAACTTGGTGTCGATAGAGGTCTGCTTGATGCAGTGTCCTAAGACAAAAATTCGTCCCCACTTGTGCTGCAGTTTTACGGACATCTGTCTAGAGGATACAACTATCTAAGTGAGAGTTCTACCACAAGAACTTCACTTCTGGCGAATTTACTATATGTGTTCTTCAGAAACTTGTTTTGAAGAAGAAGTAGAAGCCACAATCTTAAATCATTAATTGTGAAAAATTGATTGATTGTAGTTTGTTCGGTCTTGTTGTATATTATTCCAACCAAGTGATCAACATTCTTTATATAGAGTAGCATATGAACAGTTACAGCCACTCATACCAAATGTTGTAATTGTTCTGAAAAGTTGCAACCTTTGTGAAAAGTTACAATCTTTGATTCGAATTTTCTGTCCGTTGATCACTTTATTTCTTCTTAATTCCATACAAGTTCCAACAATACCTCACATTTTCTATTCAAACATCAACAATACCCCATATTTGGATAGAAAATAAGATAATAAGGAACTTTTTGTTATTTCTGAACAACGCGATATGACCTGCATCGGAAAAGGTGTCTTGTAGACTTGAACCGTTCGTAGTGAATACCTATCGGATCTACTTTGTGAAATAGTGGACGAAATGTCTTGAAGTATTCACATTTTGTAGTAAATCAAGACAACAAGTATCACACAGATCATATCAACATATTTCAATTCTTACGGTTGTGTTCATTTCGGTCGTGAACAACTCCTTCTTCATGAGATTTTCTAGAGAACGTAGCCATATCGGTTCTCCCAGATGCGACCCCACATCAATCTCATAAAGGTAATACCAAACAAGAATAGTCTGTACTATCCCACCATAGGCTTTTAGTATTATTAAGAATAAGATTTGGCCCTTAAAACATCAACGGATTAACATACTTAGTACACCATAGGAATGAGCATATGTGTGTTTTATGCTCCTTGAGTCTTCCCCAACTAGCTTTCCTATTGAACCTAAACCATGGGATCTCCAATTATGATAGGTTAGGTTTCTACCAGTTAACGACTCATTGTGTTGGCTTTAAGCCCATTCCCCTCGATGTAAGTACGACTTGCTCTCTGTTAAGGCCTTTTGTCAAAGGATCCGCTATATTGTCCTTTGATCTCACATAATCAATGGAAATAATTCAATTCTTCAGCAAGCTTCGTATTGTATTATGATGTCGTCTTATATGTCTTGGCTTTCCATTGTATAGCTGATTCTTTGCCCTCATCAGGGCAACAATACTATCACAATGTATGCAAATGGATGTCACAGGCTTAGTCCACAACGGAATACCTTCTAGGAAGTTTCTGAGCCATTCTACCTCTTCGGCAGCTTTGTCTAAGGCTACAAACTCTGCTTCCATAGTTGATCGCGTATTTACCGTTTGCTTTGATGATTTCCAAGATACCGATGCTCCACCAAGTGTAAATACATAACTGCTTGTGGACTTACTTTCCGACTGGTTGGACATCCAATTAGCATCACAATATCCTTCTAATACAGGAGGATATTTTGTATAATGCAATCCATAGTTCATTGTATGTTGTAGATATCGGAGTGCTCGTCTTAGTGCAAACCAATGATCCTTTCTAGGATTATGTGAGTATCGACTTAGTCGACTCACTGTATATGCTAAATAAGGTCTCATACAATTCATTATGTATATCAAGCTTCCAAGAACTTGTGTATACTCCAATTGAGACACACTTTCACCTTCATTCTTCTTAAGGTGACTAGTGGGATCAAATGGTGTAACAACCGGTCGATCATCATAGTGTCCAAATTTTCTGAGGACCTTTTCAACATAATGGGATTGTGTTAAGATGTAACCATCAGAATTCTTTTGAATTCTAATACCAAGAATGACATACGCTATTCCCATATCTTTCTTATCAAAAGCGGCATGCAACATCTTCTTAGTTTGGTTAATTACATCTTTATCCGTTCCCATAATTAGCATATCATCAACATATAAGCATATAATGACACATGCATCTTTACATTGTTTAATGTAGACACATTTATCACATTCATTTATTTGAAAACCATTTGATAATAATGTATTATCAAACTTTTCATGACATTGCTTTGGAGCTTGTTTAAGTCTGTATAAAGTGTTAATCAATTTGCAAACCTTTCATTCTTGACCTTTAACAACAAACCCTTCGGGTTGTTCCATGTAAATTTCTTCATCTAATTCACTATTCAAGAATACGGTCTTCACAACCATTTGGTGTATTTCCAAATTGTGAATCGCCGCTATAGCAATTAACGTTCTTATAGACGTAATTCTCATTACTGGTGAGTAGGTATCAAATAAATCTACACCGTCTTTTTATCGAAACCCTTTGGCTACTATACGAGCTTTGTATTTTTCTATAGTATCATCAGGCCTTAATTTCCGTTTGAAAATCCATTTATGGCCTAGTGGTTTTTGTCCCAGAGGGAGATCAACCAATATCCATGTATTATTTTGCACAATGGATTCTACCTCACTTTGAATAGCCTATTTCCAATAAGGTGCTTCGGATGATTCCATATCAGCCCTATATGTTTGAGGTTCTCCTTCAACAGAAAAGGTCATGAAGTCCGGTCCAAAATCTTTGGAAATTTTCCCACGTTTACTCCTCCTTGGTTCAGAGATTTTTTTTTGAATAGATGAAGTAAGATTTTCATCATTATTAGTGTTTTGGTTTGACTCAACTTGAGGCAGTGTCCTTTTCTTATGATTAGGAACACTTTTATCCTTGTCTTTGTAAGAAAAAATATCCTCAAAAAATTCTGCTTCAGCAGATTCCATAAGCGTGTTTTTGTGAATACCTTCAACATCGGAATGATACACCAAAAACTTATATGCTGCACTATTAGTGGCATGACCAATATATATGCAATCCACCGTTTTTGGTCCAAGTTTAGTTCTCTTTGGTAAGGGAACTTGAACTTTCGCTAGGCAACCCCACACTTTCATCCGTTTGAAAGTAGGCGATCTTCCTCTCCATAACTCATAGGGAGATTGGTCATTTTTCTTTTGAGAAATTTTGTTCAATATCATATTTGCAGTAATTAACGTCTCACCCCATAGACTAAGGGGTGCACCCGAACTAATCAACATTGAATTCATCATATTCTTCAATGTTCTATTTTTATATTCGGCAACTCCATTTTGTTTTGGAGTATATGGCGCAGTGGTTTGATGAACTATACCATGAGTAGAACAGAATTCTTTGAACTCATTTGATTGATATTCACTACCTCTGTCTGACCTTAGAATCTTAATTCTTTTGTCAAGTTGATTTTCCACTTCTGCTTTGTATGTTTTAAACATGTTCTAAGCCTCATCTTTGGTATGTATTAAGTATACATAACAAAATTTACTGCAATCATCTATGAATGATATATAGTAATTCTTTCCTCCACGAGATGGGGTTGCTTGGTAATCACATAAATCACTATGAATTAAACCAAGCACTTTATTTGATTTCACTACAGATTTATGAGGATGACTTGCATATTTTGATTCTATGCAAACTCCACACTTAGTCATTTTGTTCATAGAGCAATTTGGCAATATGCCTAACTTCACCATTCTTTGTAAAGAGCGATAATTAACATGGCCTAATCGTGAATGCCATAAAGAAGGGGAATCAACCATATACATAGAAGCAGTGCTAGTGCCTGCATTTTTATTAATAATGCCAATTGCCTTAGTAGGTACAACGGATAGTTTGAAGAGTCTCTCACTGAGGTAACCCTTCCCTACATACAACTCACCCTTGGTGAGTACAAATTTGTCAGATTCAAATACAATTTTGAAGCCCTTGTTACTAAGAACAGGCCCAGAAATCAAATTCTTACAAATTTCAGGCACGTGCAACACATTAGTGAGCACAAGATCATTCCCGAAAGTGAGTTGTAAAGTCACCTTCACTTTCCCTTCCACTTTCATAGAAGCAGCATTCCCTACGAACAATAGTTCTCCATCCGTGATGGCCTGGTAGGATGAAAACATATCCTTTTCAGAACATACGTGCAGTGTAGCACCCATCCACCAATCGGTTGAATTTGTAACCAGATTTGCTTGAGCCGTCACAACCCCAATGAATTGGTTTTTAGTTTCAGCTCGGTTGGATTGGTTGACATTACTCGAACCTCTAACACCACCACCTTGATTGTTGTGAAGGCGACAATCTTTTGCTCTGTGTCCAGGTTTGCCACATACTCAATAGAGTCCTGGTTGTGGTTGCTTGAATGCATTGGTCCTTTGTGGAGCGAATGCATTCCTCCCGGTTGCAAAAGATGGCTTGGCACCATTAAATTTGCCCTTGCGTTTCTGAAACTTGGCCTTAGAAGCATTGCCTTCAACCATGTTGGCATTAGGCTCTAATGAAACAGCATCTGCCTTTTCATTCTCCCGGTTATCCTCTTCAACTCGAATTTTCAGAACCAATTGCTCAAAATTCATTTCCTCGGTTAGATGCTTAAGATAAACCTTAAAATCATTCCATGAGGGAGGTAATTTCTCAATAATAGCACCAACAAGGAATTTAGGTTAAGGCTCATACCTTCAACCTCTAACTCATGAATAATGATTTGAGTTCCTCCACTTGCTTGACAACCGCCTTGGCATCACTCATCTTAAAGTTCAGAAACTTTTCGATGACGAACTTCTTGGAACAAGCAACTGTAGTTTTGTACTTGTTCTCCAATGATTGCCACAACTCCCGTGCCGTTCTGAACGTGGAGTAGATGTCGTAGAGAGAATCATCTAAGGCATTGAGAATATAGTTTCTGCAAAGAAACTCCTGACTTTCCCAAGTTTGAATGTCTTTCAGCCTTTCAGCCTTCTCCGCATCAGTCAGAGTATTCTCCCCTTCTCCTTCTGGCAAAACCATAGGAGCCTCAGCAATCAATACGTTTGCCACGTGAAGAGTTGTCAAGTGGAACAACATCTTCTGTTGCCAGCGTTTGAAATCAGAACCTTTGAATTTCTCAGGTTTCTCAACATGGTTTTTCACCATTGACTATCCAGATTGATCCATCTTTGCAAATCAGGAAATTGAATTCTCTGAAAAAATTTACAACCTCAACAAATCAGAAAAAAAAATTCTGTTTTTTTTTTGTTGATAATTTTTGTCTTAGATTGTTAGTGTCAATCTAGTATCATCAATGATGAAATGAATTGAGTACAATAATATAATAATAGCTTGAAATCAACAACAATGAATTCAATAAATTGAAAACACATACTAACTTGGTGTCGATAGAGGCCTGCTTGATGCAGTGTCCTAAGACAAAAATTCGTCCCCACTTGTGCTGCAGTTTTACGGACATCTGTCTAGAGGATACAACTATCTAAGTGAGAGTTCTACCATAAGAACTTCACTTCTGGCGAATTTACTATATGTGTTCTTCAGAAACTTGTTTTGAAGAAGAAGTAGAAGCCACAATCTTAAATCATTAATTGTGAAAAATTGATTGATTGTAGTTTGTTCGGTCTTGTTGTATATTATTCCAACCAAGTGATCAACATTCTTTATATAGAGTAGCATATGAACAGTTACAGCCATTCATACCAAATGTTGTAATTGTTCTGAAAAGTTGCAACCTTTGTGAAAAGTTACAATCTTTGATTCGAATTTTCTGTCCGTTGATCACTTTATTTCTTCTTAATTCCATACAAGTTCCAACAACTACTCCTTCTGTATGTACAACAATTTCCTTGAATATTTTCCAGTTCCTAGCTCTCGTATGATAAATCAGAGCTCCAAGAATAGGAGCAATTATCTCTTTTTGAAACTTCTTCCAACTCTTCCTTCTAATACAATCCAGCATCTGCTTCACTTTCCCCGGCTGAATGTTCACTCCAGCCCAATATAGTATAGCAGTTCTCACATTAGTTATCCAAGAGCACTCAAAGAATAAGGGCTTAGCAGTTTTCAAGTCCTGAGAGTCACACAGACAGCAGTAAAGCTCATTAACTGGATTTGCAATTTAAACAGTCGTTTCTTAATGAGTAGTATGTCCTGAACATCCAGCCACTTAATGAATATATGCTTGGTTAAGGCCACCACATTCCAAATAAGTTCAGCATTTTCCAATTTCCTCTGATCCCCTATAATGGCCATATAGGTACTAGAGATGGAGTATTCCCCTCCTGAAGTGAGAATATACTTCCCCTGACAATACCAGGCATGTATACCGTCCTTAAGGAATTGAGCCTTTCCCAAATACCAGCTACAATCCTGAGGAGGCTTATGTGCCCAAATATTGTGGGAAAGTTGTTATGGCAATTGGTGGAAAACAAAAAATCTCTTTGGGTAAAAGGGGTCCATGGCATCTATAGTTTCAATTCCTGCAATCTTTAATATTGAGTCCACCATAGGTCTTAGGCACACAAACAGTTCCCCCAGAAACTAAGTTTATCTTCCTTTTTTCCTCTGAACCACCCCAAAGATAAGCTCTACGTTTCTTATCCACGGGTGGAGCTAGTAAGGGCCCCTAAGTAAAAATTATAGCTCTGCCACTGCTCTTATCTATCTCTTTCAAGATACTTTGGGAGAGTATGAACACTGTCCCCCAAAAGTTATGTAGTGAAAACAACACAACAATAAGGACTTGAAGTCTGCCTGCATAAGACAATTGCTTTGATTATGTAGTGCTTATTCTAGTTGTTAAGAGTCTCACATCGGATAAGGAATGGTACCATGGACTCCTTATATGGACTTGGACAATCCTCACCTCATAAGCTAGCTTTTGGGGTTGAGTTAGGCCCAAGATCCATTATTACATGGTATCAGAGCCTAACTCAACCCCAAAGAATGGATTTTGGGTCTAACTCAACTCCAAAAGCTAACTTGTAGGGTGAGGATTGTTCAATTCCATATAAGGAGTCCATGTTCCCATTCTATTTTCGATGTGGGACTCTTAACACTCCCTCGTACGCCGAGACATCATTAACTAGAGCGTGGACAATATAATTTGGAGGCCCAACATCGACGAACAAAGAATTGGAATGAGTCTGACTCTGATACCATGTAAAGAATCGATCTTGGGGCTAAGTAAAGAATGGATCTTGGGCATAACTCAACCCCAAAAGCTAGTTTGTAGGGTGATGATTGTCCAAGTCCATATAAGGATCTATGTTCTCATTTGGGGTTGAGTTAGGCCCAAGATCTATTCTTTACATGATATTAGAGTTAGACCCGTTTCAATTCTTTGTTCATCGATGTTGGGCCCCCAAATTATATTATTCACGCTCCAGTTAACAAAGTTCTGGACGTGCTGGGGAGTGTTAAGAGTCCCACATCGGATATGGAATAGTAACATGGACTCCTTATATGAACTTGGACAATCTTGACCTCATAAGCTAGCTTTTGGGGTTGAGTTAGGCCCAAGATCCACTCTTTACACTGGCAGTAATCCTACCAATCAATTGATGGCAATTCATTTTGTTCTACTTCTAACTAGATCATAAAGTTGTAAGGGGTCATTTGGTTATAAAGATGCGGATAATAATTCTGGGATATAAATATGAGATGATCTTATTTCACACTTAGGTTGAATTTTTTATTCAGGGCAGAAGCAATTTCGTAGTTATTTATACAACACTATACTATTTCTATAGCACTGTATGAGAAATTGAGAATAATGATCTCGATATTTACTGATCCAAGATAAATCAACAAATGATATATTTGCCTATCTTCGTAGATCTTTCCCAATATCTTTTAAGAAAGCCAAAATTAATTAATCCCATTTTAATCCAATAAATTAAATATTCTTATAATAAAAATATAATATCTATTAAATAACTCTGCCAATATTTATAGCATGTTTGGCTAAGCTTACTTTTTTCCAAAAGTACTTATTTTAAAAAATTGAGGTGTTTAGCCAAACTTTTGGAGAAAATAAGTGATTTTGGGAGTAGCATAAGTTGTTTTTCAGAAGCTAAAAGAAGTACTCCTTCCGTTTCAAAATATTTGTCTTACTTTCCTTTTTAGTCTGTTTAAAAAAATGCATCTCTCCCTTTGTGACAACTATTTCATTCCAACTTTCCACATGATATGTTTAAAATCACAAGATTAAAGGTTTTGTACATTCAACACATTTTTAATTTAAGACCACAAGATTCAAAAGTCTTCTCAACTTTCTTTTTGTGTCAAGTCAAAACCAGACAATTTTTTATAAACGGAGGGAATAGCTTTTTCCCAGAAGCCTTTTTCTTAAAATACATTTGAGAAAAATATACTTAGAAGCACTTTTAAATGCTTGGTCAAACATTAATTGCTCCTCAAAAGTGTTTTTTGAATTTATTGATCAAACATAAATTGCTTTTCACATTGATATTTTATGTCCCTCGCTCTATGAGGATGCACGCCTATCTAGAACGTGCAAAATCTTGGCCAAACAGTCTTCACTATGGGTGGCCAGTGTGTCGGGGTTTGGGGCGGGGCGGGGCGGATCCCGGCGGGACTGGGGATTGGGTCGGGTTCAGGGATGTGGCTGGCGGGACAGGCCGCCGTCCCGCCCGTCCCTAATCCCGCCAAAAAGCGAGATTGGTATTGGCGGGGTCGGGTCGGAACCGGGTTTTTTTGGGCACTTAATTTTAAAAAAAATATATATATATATATATATATATATATATATATATATATATATATATATATGTATATGTATATATATATATGTATATGTATATATATATATATGTATATGTATATATATATATATATATATATATATAAACACTTCAATAATTGAATAAGATAGTGTAATAAAAACATCCCAAGGCTGCTTTTGTGTCTCTTATATTATTTAATAGAAATATGATTTTTTTTTGTAATACAATTTCAAAATTGAAAAAAAATCACATATTTGTAAACACCTTTTCTAATTTCTTCACAATGTCTTGTGGTTCTTCGGTTGGAATTGGAATTTGTTGGTCAAATTGTTCGACGTCGCTTCCACCTCCGTTGGACAGGATTTCGTTGTAGTTTTCGTTGTATTCTTCGTTTATCTCTGGTTGATTGCACCTTCTACGCTCCGCTCGTATCCAATCTCTGAATAAAACTGCATTCTCTAAGTTGTCTCCCACTAATGAGTGTATGTGCTCTCCTATTTTAAATCTTCCTGTAGAAAAAGCATTTTCAGACGCTGTTGATGACGCTTGAATGTTCAACACATCTCGGGCCATCTTTGAAAGTGTCGGAAATGTCTTCTCTTTTTTCCTCCAGTATTTAAGCAAGTCTTCACGTCCTTCTTCATTGAGAACTGCTTGGTACGATACAACACCCTGCAAAATAAAAATATCAAACTCACTAAAAACTCACTAACTCTATTAACAGTGGTACTACTAAACATTCTATTTCTAAGGCTTTCATTACTACCCGCAGAAACAACATGTCTTTTAGAAGAAGAAGAAGAAGGAGAAGGAGAAGGAGAAGGAGGAGGAGGAGCAGGAGCAGGAGGAGCAAGAGAAGGAGCAGAAGCAGAAGGAGCAAAAGCAGAAGGAGCAGAAGGAGGAGGAAGGAGGAGGAGGAAGAAGGAGGAGGAGGAAAGAAGGAGGAGAAAGAATAAAGAAGAAAGAAGAAAGAAGGAGGAGAAAGAAGAAAGAAGAAAGAAGAAAGAAGGAAGAATGAGGAGAAAGGAGAAAGAAGGAAGAATGAGGAGAAAGAAGAAAGAAGGAGGAGAAGAAGAAAGAAGGAGGAGCAGAAAGAGGAGGAGGAGGAGGAGGAGGAGAGGGAGGAGGAGAGGGGGGAGGAGGAGAGAGGAGGAGGAGGAGGAGGAGGAGGAGGAGGAGGAGGAGAGGGAGGAGGAGAGAGATAAGGAGGAGAGGGATAAGGAGGAGAGGGAGAAGGAGGAGGAGTGGGAGGAGGAGAGGGAGGAGGATGAGGTTAAGGAGAATGAGGAGGAGAGGGATAAGGAGGAGAGGAGTGGGAGGAGGGGAAGGAGGAGGATGAGGTTAAGGAGAATGAGGAGGAGAGGGATAAGGAGGAGAGGAGTGGGAGGAGGGGAAGGAGGAGAAGAAGGAAAAGGAGGAGAAGGAGGAGGAGAATGAGGAGGAGGAGAATGAGGAGGAGGAGAAGGAGAAGGAGAAGGAGAAGGAGAAGGAGAAGGAGAAGAAGAAGGAGAAGAAAAGGGAGGAGAAGAATGAGAAGGAGGAGAATGAGGAGGAGGAGAAGGAGGAGGAGAAGAAGGAGAATGAGGATGAGGAGCAGGAGGAGGAGGAGAATGAGGAGGATGAGGAGGAGAAGAAGGAGGAGAAGGAGCAGGAGAAGAAGGAGCAGGAGAAGGAGAAGGAGAAGGAGAAGAAGAAGAATGAGGAGCAGGAGAAGGAGAAGGAGAAGAAGAAGAATGGGGAGAATGAGAATGAGAAGGAGAAGGAGAAGGAGAAGGAGCTGGAGGAGGAGGAGGAGAAGGAGAAGGAGATGGAGGAGGAGGAGGAGACACGTGACAGGCGAATGGCATGATTCTCGAGGAGTTACACGACGGCAAGGAGGAGGAGGATGAGGAGGAGGAGGAGGAGGAGGAGAATAATAATAATAATAATAATAATTAGAATAAGAATAAGAATAATAATAATAATAATAATAATAATAATAATAATAAGAAGAAGAAGAAGAAGAAGAGTAATAATAATAATAATAATAATAATAATAATAATAATAATAATAATAATAATAATAATAATAATAATAATAATAATAATAATAAGAAGAAGAAGAAGAAGAAGAAGAAGAAGAAGAAAAAGAATAAGAAGAAGAAGCAGGATGAGCAGGAGGAGCAGGATGAGCAGCAGTAGCAGAAGCAGCAGCAGCAGGAGGAGGAGGAGGAGGAGAAGAAGAAGGAGAAGATGATGATGGTATAGAAGCCGGTTGGTTGCTAGCACTTTCTTGTTGGTAATGCGTATATACTTTTTTGCATTTATCATGTATGCTAGATAAAATTTCTTCTTTAGTTGGTTCCTTAGGTGGTTGTTCATTTGGATTTTTTGGAGTTGGAGGTGGAAGTATTGCTATACAATCATAAATAATTTCAATAAGTGTTTTACAACCGTCTATTTTAATAGTCGTATTTAATACAACATCAATAATATAAATAGTGGGAATAGGAAAAAATATTTTTTTTTAATTTGATAAACATTTTTTAATAGGTGCCTTATAAGATGATTTTTTCATATATTCATTAAGTAGTAAAAATATTAGAGATATATAAAATAACATAGTTGAAATAGTATGATAATATATACCAGAAAATTCTTTAGTTGCTTGAAAAAATTTCTCTAAAAATTCAATAAGTTCTGAATTTTTTTCTCAATCATTATCTATAAGCATGTCAGTTGGATTTCGATTATGGGCATTAAAAATAAAGTTATAGGTCTTCTATAATCGTAAGTAACAAGTAGTTGTTCATATAGAGAATTTCATCTAGTCGCTACTTTTTCAGAAACTTTTCTAAAAGGTAATCCACAATCGTGACAAATTTTTTTATATTTTTTTCCCTTTATATTCTATTACTTTTAAAAATAAAGTTTATAACAAATTGTATTTTATTAAGAATGTCTTCAAAAGTGATAGACCATCCTTTACAACTAAGTTATAAATATGACACACACATTTTTAATAGATTTTTAAAAGTCGCACAGCATAATTTTTAGAAGAACCATTATCTAACGTAACAATCATTATTTTGTCAGTTATACCATAATAATCGCAAACTTGATGATATTTTCTGCAATAAATTTTCAGTGTGCCTATCATCAATATATCTATATGCTAAAATATGTTTTTGCATAGACCAATTATGATATATCCAATGACATGTTACAGTTAAATAATCATGGTCGTTAGTACTACAGCCTATATTAGAAGTGATAGATATTTTGCCAGGAAAATAATATAATGCATAACATAATTATTGTTGATATTCATGTGCGAATTTAAAAACGTCTCTCCTAATAGTTGATCTAGGAAAACCTTTAAAAGCAGGATTATACATATCTTTTATGTAATGAATAAAATCAGGAGAGGAAGGAAATGAAAAAGGCAAATCCTCCACAACAACTAATTTTGTTACTGCTTTCCTATCTCTATGTTTATCATATTTAGGACCTACAATTCCCCCCGGCGTCGGGTTAATTTGACCATGTACTTGGTCCAGGACACTATGTGAACTTTGTCCTGACTGAGAGCGCATTGGCGCATCCGACTTTGTAGCCTCGTATTCATCCCACCTAGCTTTGTGAAAGCTTTGTACATATCTCAATAAACCTCCCGTCCCACTCTAACATTTTTCAATTTTAAATGTATAAACATTTTTACAGATTTTGCATCTAACTACTTGATTCTCTTGGTCCCTATCAAAAAAATCTCATGCAGCTGATTTTAATTTTCATTGTGTGGGGCCTCGTCTCATACTAGGGGGAATAGAAGGCGTTCCAATTTCAGTTTGAGGTGCACTAGTGGATGTGTCATCTAGATTATCTTCTAAATTAAAGTCTGGTTCAGTTGCAGAATATATCTCATCATCTAATGGTATATCATTAAAAAATTTAGTTTCATTTATATGAGTATAATCAATCATATCATCACGTCTAGTAATAGTATGACTATTAGAGGTACATCTGCCTTTGTTACCCCTACTAAAAGAAACACCCTTACCATTACCCTTAAATATACCTCTTAATCATTCCATTATTAATTATATAAATATATAATTAAAGATAATAAAATTAAGTGTGATAATTAAAATAAAGTAACAATAATAATTTAAATAAGGAACGAAGGTACCAAACGCCGACGTAACGTCGACTTGTAATCAAGGTTGAAAATTGAAACTTTGCTCGACGGATATCTTCAAGCTAGTTGCCAACTTCAGTCCCAATTTTTAAACTTTGATACAATTATACAAATGAGCAAATAAAATAAAATGTTTAGTAGGCAATTTAACTGTAGACTTGTAGAGAGATATAATGAGTTGAGAAATTAGAGAGATTGTAGGAAGATTTGTAACATAAAATGAAGAGAAAATGAGATATTTATAGTTGAAAAATTGGGTTAAAGTATAAATATAGTAACTTAAAGATTAAAAATAAATTTTAAGGGGTAGAGGGTTTTATGGAGTGGTGGCAAAAATGGTCATTGTGCAATGATCATTTTTGCAAAGGGGGTCGGGACGGGGACGTGATCGGGATGGGGTCGGGGCGGGGCGGGGTGGGTCTGGGACGGACCTTGGCAGGACGAGTCCAGGTCCCATCCTGATTTCGAGTCCCAACACCAACCAATTTTTTTAGGGGATCGGGGCGCGGTTGGACCGGGCCGACCCTGGCCACTGGCCAGCCAGCCTTAGTCTTCACAAACCAAATCACCTCTAGAAACTCTTATTGAGTGAAACCTAAATTAAACTTTTAACTCCCAAAAATCCAATTGCTGTCCATTAACACCTAAAAGTTCACCAATCGCCATGGAGAAAATAGGTGTATTGATGACATGTCGAATGTCATCCTACCTAGAACAACAACTCAACAACCGTTTCAACCTCTTCGGATTCTGGGAACCTCCTTCGAAATCCGAGTTCTTGACTCACTACAGCAACTCAATCCGAGCCGTTGTAGGTAATGCATTTTTTGGTGCTGACTCGGAACTCATCGACGGATTGCCAAATTTGGAAATCGTATCGAGTTACAGTGTAGGTTTGGATAAGATTGATTTGGCGAAATGTAAAGAGAGAGGGATTAGAGTTACTAATACTCCCGATGTGCTTACTGATGATGTGGCAGATGCAGCGATTGGATTGGCATTGGCGACTCTGAGGAGAATTTGTGTTGCTGATGGGTTTGTAAGAAATGGGTTTTGGAAAAATGGTGATTTTGAGTTGACAACAAAGGTTAGTTCTTCCTTTCATATATTTTTAGGTGTCCTTTGGTTGCTGGTTAGAATTATGCAACTATTACTAATGTAGGGATTCGTTAGGGAGAAATTAGTTGTTCATGGTTTTGTTTTGCATGGTTTAGTTATTCATGTATTACTAATTCATGAATACTAGTTATTCCATAACTTATATATGTTTTAGTTATGCGGGATTGTAAACTATTAACCAAACACCGTATTTTGTGTGTTGAATTTTATACATTGCAACTAAATTGTTACCAAACATGATTCTAGTTGCCGATTTTAAAACATGAATAATTCACTTTCTAACCAGCAACCAACCAACCGACCCTTGAGGGCTTAAATAAGATGGAATGGATATTGAGAATTCATATGTTACCCCCAATTAATTTGAGATTGAGACATATTTGATCCATATGACAAAAAAGTAAGTAGTTATTATGATAAATTTGTCTAAATACTGAGGGCCTGAATATGGAGCAACGGTTCGAGTTGTGGAAGACATCACACCCCTAGGGGTGCGGCCCTTTTTCGGACCCTGCTAACGCAGCGCTGCCCTTTTTTTATACTAAGGGCCTGAATATAGAAAAATGGATACTTAGAATTTATATAATCAACCTTGACTAGTTTGGGATTGACCGATTGAGGCTTATTTGATTGATTGATTGATAAAGAAATATCGAAGATATGAAATGACACAATAAGTTAAGTGAAACCCTCTAGCGAATGGGGAAAAAGGACGAAGGTGAATTCATCTAGAACAGAGAGCAGTGGCTTTAAAAACCAAAAACAACAAGGTTCATGGGATAAAAGCAAAAAGCAAGAAATTAAAATACTAGTTTCAACATCCACTATTGGAAGATGCAGATATTAATCCAACTCCTCAAAATTGATATTCAGAAAACGAACGATTCTCGTTGGAATCACTTTGTGCACCATCATTTGAAGCACAGATTTCTCTGGAGCGCATGGCTTCATAACCCCTAGCTTCGCATAGTTTTATCTCTTTAAGTGACAAAGCAATGACTTCTAATAAGACTGATAGAGAATTACAAAAATTTGGGCAAAGAATACAAAATGAACTTGCTGGAATAGAGGGTTGTGAATACTGCATGTTTCTCATTGAAACATATTCGCAATGTTTGAACAGTTATAATTTTATCCTTCAATTAAAATTGGCCATGGTTATGAATTATGATTACTCCACAAGGTTACAGTCTCTGCCACAAAGATAACGCCCATGATGAATCATCTTCCCAGTTGTTTTGTTATAACAGGGATAATACTTAAATATGAACCTTTGGTAAACACATTGCGTACTTAGAAAATGATCCATAAAGATTCACTATTCAATCCTATCTGGACCCAGTAAACAAAAGTCTATAGAACTCAACATAGGGAAAGACCCCCCAAAATGTATTCATGATAGCTTAAATATGGCAGTATTTGGAATCAGACATCACAATCTAGCGGGGTAAACGGGCTGCCGTATAAAATTTTAGGTTACTTCACAATCAAAAAAGTTAAAAGATGATTTTTTTTGCTTTGTACATATATATAAAGAACTGCTTGGGAAGTTGTTTTTGAAGTAACCTATTTGGCTCTCGGAAATTGGACATTGGCAATTCTTTTAGGATAGCCACCATATACATTGGTAATGTGCTTTCCCTTATTTGGGACGTTTCTTTCCGGTAATTCTTTGTTGATACAAGTGTTGATTTTATGGTCGAGTCAAAATGAATAATGCCAATTCTGGACTTTTTATTGGTTTATTTATGTTATCACTATTATTATGTATGGATTTTGGAAATCCAAATGTTTACTCCGGATTGTTGAAGTCTATATCTCCCATTCCAATTTTCAAAGGATGAGAAGCCTCAGCATCATGAATTAGTAACATGAATCGTGAATGATGTTATTGGTATTTTTCGTATATCACATTGATCTAGACTGAGACCACCTTTTGCTGATTATTCATTTAGATGAGTATAGTAGAATCGCAAAATGAAGTACAACAAGAGTGCTATTTAAATTGGAACATTTGATCACACTGACTAATGCTGCTTGGAACAACATTAGACAGCAGGGACAGTATGACAGTTTTCTCACAAACTATACTACAACAACAACATACCCAGTATAATCTCACAAGTGGATTTGGGAAGGGTGGGGTGTACGCAGACCTTACCCCTACCTTGGAAGGTAGAGAGGTTGTTTCCGATAGACCCTCGGCTCAAAGATAAGCAAACAAAGGCAATACGAAAAGAAAAAAAAAACAGAAGTAAAGAAACAACAGATAATAACAGAAATCAGTCTGAAAAACGGAACAATAACATAACTGATACAAGCCGAGCTAGGGATCACTACTTTGGAGGCTTTCAAGGTGCTTGGAATGAAGGCTTGAAGCTCAAGAATGTGCTAAAGTGAAAGTATAGATCTCCATTTGGAAGAAGTGGGGAGATGAAGACTATTTATGCAAAAAGGCGCTATTTCATAAATGCAAGCCTTTCATCTCTTAAGAAGACTACCAAACAAGGCCCTTACTTCATTAAAGGTATTATTGTAATCGCTATAGTAGTCTTCCTATTCTAGTTAGTATAAATACTACCTTAGTTTATTTCATTAGATAGATTATGTTGAATTAAGATATTTTAATATTCCTTTGTGAGTTGAATGTTGAGAGCTTGTCCAAGCTATGGTTGAATTTCGCTTATGAGAGGATTGGTTGCTTGAGACATTATTTCTCTTGAGGTCATCCTAAGACTTAGGTGATTTTGATAGGATATTCAATTGAGGTCTTAAGCTTTAATATAGCTTTTGGTTGCTTTTGATTCCTTCTCTTGTGTCTATCTATCTATCCTTTAATTCTTGTTTGTTTTCTTTATCTTCCGCATTCGATATTGTATCAATAACTGCCACAAAAACTATGGCATGAGAAATTCAGATGGAAGCTTCCTACAATCTAGTGGGAAAGCAGGAATTGGTTGAATTATTAAAGGCTATTGCCATTCCTACTAAGTGCAGTAAAATAACCTTGCTGAAGCCTATTCAGCAAAAGTTGGAGCATCTTTGTGTGTCAGTCACGGATACACTATTTTTGTGCTGGATTTAAACTCCCTTATAGTGGTAAACATGCTGAAAGAAAGGAGCACTGAGAATTGCAAATTAAAAGCTACCATAGATGACACCATTCAGATTTTATCTCAAGCAGAAATTGAAGTCAAACACTGTTTTAGAGAATCTAATCAAGTAGCGGATAGCTTTGCTAAATATGCTACTACTCTTCGAGATACGACTTATATGGCTAGGTTTCAACATCTGCCTAGGGATGCTTAGGGCCTTACCAACTAGATAGTTGGCAAATGCCTAGTATAAGGATCAAGTATGACAAGGCAAAAAAAATTGTGAGCTAAAAAGTAATTATACTCATCTGCGTGGAGTACATGGTTTCTTTATCACACAGCTTTTGTAGGATGTCAGGCCAAGCCCCCTTCCATTGTCCCTTTATACAATAACACACCCCAGAGTATGCTGGGAAACTTTATTAAAAAAAGATTGCTAGTGTTGAAATAGTATGAATATATCATCTCAAGGCCTCAAAATATGTAAAACAGTACAACATAATGAACTTCCATTTTTTAATAAGCATAATGAACTTGCATTAGACCTGGATCTTTCTCTCTTCATGATAAAAGTTCAAATGCTGAGTTCTGTTTACTTGGTCTTTTATTTTCACTTTTAACAAATGATGACTGCACCTTTTTCCAGTTCACTGGTAAATCAGTTGGCATAATTGGATTGGGCAGAATTGGTTCAGCAATAGCAAAGAGAGCTGAAGCTTTTGGATGCCCCATTAGCTACCACTCCAGATCCAAGAAACCAAATGTAAACTACAAGTACTACTCTACTGTGGTTGATTTGGCTGCAAATTCTGAAATCCTTATTGTTGCATGCGCCTTGACTGAAGAAACACGACACATTGTCAATCACAAAGTGCTTGATGTATTAGGTCCAAAGGGCATTCTCATCAACATAGGACGAGGTGCACATGTAGATGAAGCTGAACTTGTAGCTGCACTGATTGAAGGTCGTATTGCCGGGGCTGGTCTTGATGTCTACCAGACAGAACCAGAGGTTCCTGAACGATTATTCGGACTTGAGAATGTTGTTTTATTGTCCCATGCTGCAAGTGATACAGTAGAAACTTGCACGGCTATGGCGGACCTTGTTATTGCAAACTTGGAAGCTCATTTTCTTCACAAACCATTGTTGACTCCTGTGCTCTGAACATGTTAATTCATCAGTGCTTGCTGGGCAATCAGCAGGAGTTGTAGTTTCCTTGAACACATTGAACATTTCCAAGATTCTGGAATTGTATTCTTTTCTATTTGATGATGAACGATCACTACAATGCTGCATTTGTAGAAAACCTTATGATTGACTATGGGATATATGCATTAGGATTTCTACAACAACATAACAGTGAAATCCCACAAAGTGGGGTCTGGAAAGAGTAAAGTGTACGCAGATCTTAGCCCTACCTGAGGTAGAGTGATCGTTTCTGGTAAACCCTCGCAATGCATTAGGATTTCTAAGATGGAAAATCAACTTTTGTAACAAAGCTACTCCAAAATTCCTCGTCCTTAAGTCTGCGCCTTAAAGGCAAACTCAGAAAGTCTCATTCTCAACGGCATCATAATGTTCGTGATAAGTAATGCAAGCATAATTAAATTCCGAGGAGTAGTGGAATTCCCAAATTCATATGCATCAGTTCAGCCCCGGGGCAGCAGCCGCCATTGCAGCTTGAGCACATTGTGAACACTTGGTCGGAGATTGATTTTAAGACTCTTCTGAATCCATTACTTTTGTTCAATGTATACATATATAACAATATTAAAATGTATATGTATAATAAGATAACGTTCATTTCTAATACCCCTAACCTCTACTTGAGATAGGTAATGTCTTTTTTTTTTTATACTTGATCAACTACATTTACAGACCAGAGCAACACCAATCATTCCATTACTCTACTCGTGGATGCATGACTAAATAAACACTAGAAAATTTTTTGGAAGCATACACGGCTCTTATTAGTGGCCAGAAAAAGAAAAGGAAGAAGATCATAAAACTGGCAGTCTTCTCATTCATTTAAACTTCTTGGTTTTCAAAAGTAGTAAAAAAGAAAACACATTGAAGTCAAAAAAGGGACAGGGGGTTATGAACAAGAGAATGAACTAACTAGGAGTAACTACATCTCTTTTTTCTTCCCACTAGATCTTTTTCCTTCTACATCACACCCTCGGGTGTGACCTTTTCCTGACCTTACTAACGCGAGATGCTTTGTGCACCAGGCTGTACAACCAAAAAACACTGTCAAGGAGAAGAGGCTCCTTTGAAGATAAGGAAGTTAAGAGTCTCCAAGGTGAAATAGATAAATGTTCCTTTAGTATGAGTAAAGAAACACCCAAAGTTTGATCCCACCACACACTGCCATCCACCTCCATATTTATTGTCAAATTCCTGCATAAATTGGTACATTTATATGAAAAAAGTTGAAAATTTTCAACCCCCACAAGAAGTGGTGGAATCAAGAATGTGAAAGTGATCTTTAGTTTACCTTCTTGATGTGAGCAGCAATAGATTTGCAGTCTAAAACATCATAAACATCAAGAGCTTGAGAAGCGCATGACATGGCTTGGATCTGCATCTTTACTGGCATGTCAGTGTCTTCAATCAAAGCTTTACCTTCTAACATGGTGTTTGCTAGTACTATCTAAACTATGAAGATGAAGATAGAAGATGAAGATGAAGATGAAGATGAAGAAGAAGACCTTAATTAGTGTGAAAATCTAGAAAGGAAAAAAGCTAGCTCTCCTGCACTTTATGTTTTGGCTGTCCAAAAAGTGAGATTTGTATAGAAATTGCTCATCCCAATCTCTTTCTGAGTGTCAGCTTAAATAACACGACCTAGTAATATTGTGAAGTCTCAAATGTAAATTTTAGCAGAAATGAAAATATTATTGTGTGTCTCATTTTGAGTATCTTAATTTAGTTGCTTCTAAAATTTAAATAATAAAGAGAGATTTTTAAATTTTATAATACAAAATCAAATGTGTTTAAAGTATTAAAATGTATTTTAAATTTTATAATTATAAACTTATCAGATAGGATATTTGAATTATTAATTTATTAAATATAGAAAGATTTTTTTTTTTAGAATAGACAAAAAAAGTAAGTCACCTAAATTAAAATAATGAAATATATCTTTTTTAATTTAAGTAAAATTAGACATTTGAACAGCAGTCATGTGGGGGCACATAGTCTAACAAGTTCAGTGTCGTGTTCCTCCTCCTTTTTAGGACATTTTAACTAATGTATGATCCTTCTCTTGCTGAGTCATGTCCTACACGATAACGATCTTCATATTAGTGAATATTATAATATATTTATTATATAATTTATAATTAATAGTAGTGTATAATTATGATAAATAAAATATTTTTATTTTATTAGAATTTAACATTATACATGAAAGTATATGTATAACCTAGAGACAATCTATATTAGGATAAATATACTTTATACACGTTCGTATTATTATTAATTGAGATTAATATTTTGGCATTTGCAATTATTGAATTATTAGTTTATTGTTTGTAATATTCTATAATATGCATCCCTAGAGGTTACGTTGTTATTAATAGTGTGAGCTATTAATATTATAACGTAACTCTTAAAATAGCCTCGACTAATGATCATCGAGAATGGGGTATCGATGATATGTGATAAGTCGACATGTGGTTTGCATCACATCCTTAGAGGATGTAGCATGTCTCACCTGCAACGAGTAATGGCTACTCGTGATGGACACATGGATACTTTGCAAGTATTGATATACCCTGCTGATATATTGTTTGTTATTCATGTCTAAAGTATAATCAGTGTGTGGGAGATAGAAGTCCTTAGACTTGAGGTCAATACACATCTTGTCTACAGAGTAATATACATTGATCATGTCCTAAGCTCAAATGCATTTAGGTTGAGATACGGCTTGTATTGGGTACATAACGATGTGGATTAAAGGTGGTAGTTGAGACTAGACTAGGATTCATTCCTCGAGTGTATATTCGAGAGAACACCCAGCTTCTCAGTGATATTGAGTTGACTAAGTCGTTGGCCAACGCAATAGACATATCTAGAATATGGTCTTGTTGTCAACCAATATAGATGAGATATAATGATCAAGCCATTTGGATAGAAACTTGGCAAATCCAAGCTTGATCGAGTGTGTCGAAAATGAAAGGATTTTATCTTCCCACATAGAGGTTCAGTTTACTGGATTCGTGTAAATATACTTCACATATTGAGTTTGTCTTACGGCGCCGTCTAGGAGCTCCGTGTAGACCCTAATATGATTAGTGTCGATATGTGAAGACTTGTAGGGTAACACTATGTCAATTATTTCTTCGATCTAAGGGTGTATTGAGAAAGTGTTAAATATTCGATTTGGAATCGAGATATTTAAAATGATAATAACTATGGGATAATTTCTATTTGATGGAAATTATTTAATTAAGTCAAGATTGGATTTTGGAACTAATTAAAATGAACTAAAAATATTTTGTGAAAAGGGCGAGGCGTCGCGGCGCTAATTGGACAACAGGCCAAATCAGATTGGCCTGCTGCAATTCGTTTTGGGCGAGGCTTTGAGCTCAACCCAAAATCTGAATTTTGCCCTAATTTCACTTATATATAGAACACCTCCTTATTCATTATTAGACGCATTATTCATATATTATTCTAAGTCTTAGAGACCTAGAATAAAACTCTTTCTTGAACCTCTGTTGAATTTCCTACCTGTTCGAAGGAGGTATACATCGGAATTCTTGGAACTTGCTGTTGAAGATCAATTGCATGCGCACCCTCGGAAATCACTAAAAGACTCCATAGTTTCCAAACCATAAGTATTATATCAAAGTATTACAGTTATATACATGTTATGTATTGACGTATTTTATATTACTACATAATCATCCTACAGTTCGTCGCTTGTTGGGTTTGAAACATAAAATTTTCAAATTCCGATGCGTACACGAACCCAACAAAAACCTACAGTGGCATCAGAGCTAAAGTTATTTTGTGTTATTATGTAGTAATCATTGATAATAATATGGGTTAGAATTTGTTTAAATCTGAAATTTTATGTCGTTTAAAGCTTGAAAACCTAATATCTTAAAGGCACATCATACTTGTCTCCCAAACTATTAAACAATAATGTAATCGAAGAAGTCATTCCGATCTAACTCTTCTAAGTCGATGTGTGTAACCGGTTCATTGCGAACATAGTGCACTGAAGCTAAGAACAAGAAGGGATTGGATGATGGTCGATGAACGTATTGTTTGATAGTGAAGGGTAACGAAGATGAATCTGCAAATCTGACCCTGAATCAGTTTTAGGGTTTCAGAAATGCAGATTTTGTGCCAAATCATTTTCGGCGATACGAGTATTTATGCCAAAGCATTTGCTCTAAGTCTACGAGGACCCAGACTCTTTCATAGATGTGTTTTGAATGTAAAGGTAGATGATAAACTTTTATGAGTATTTACACCAAAGTGTTTGCTCACAAAGGTCAAATTTACTTAGATACATAAACACAATCGTGTAATGGGGTTGACTTGCTTAGACAAATCTTGGCGCCAAAGTGTCGGACTAATTTATGGACGCAAGATTAAATATCATATTTGATCAACCAAGAGTTGCAAATAAGTTTTGCAATTGATTTAGAACCTGCCAAGATGTGTTATTGAAGTTATCAGCCAAAGCAAATGCGGAGATAGCATAGGCTTGGATCTTGGCCCATTATGACCTTAAATTAATATAGGTTCATATTCTACCATGGGGTCGTAGAAGTATGTTAAAATAGTGGGAGCTAATTAAACAAAAGTCCATGTTTATTAGCCTAAACGAATGTTTATCATAGGAAATAAATTTGAGTTTAATTTCCTGTTTATCTAACTCTTCAGATTATCAAAATGTCAAGCCTATCATTGAAAATGTATGAAAATGAACCAACTTACTGGACCTAACTATCTAGACTGGCTAAGGAATCTAAGAATTGTTCTAAGGAAAGAAAAGATAGAATACGCATTGGACAAAGTATTCCCCACAGTCCATGCCGAGGATTCTGCAGAATATGCCACATTCGATAAGGTAGCCTACAAGAAGAACCTAGATGATGCCACTTCAGCACAGTGCGTGATGTTGTCTTCCATGTTAGTGGAGCTTCAGAGACAACACGAAAACATGGGCCCTAACGAAATGCTCGAACACTTGAAAAGTCTCTACGACTCTCAGTCCCAAACTATGGAATATGAGTTGTTGATAGAACTCTTCAAGTGTAAGCTAAATGAAGGGGGCCAAGTGTCTCAGCATGTGTTGAAGATGATAGGGTTGATAGAAAGGCTGGCCTCAATTGGTATAAAGCTGCAGAAAAACGTCGCTTCCACCCTCATCCTGAACTCTTTCCCTCGTTCATTCTAGAATTTTATTGTAAACTACAATATGAACGGAATGAAGGCGAGTCTGCCGGAGCTGCATAACATGCTCAAGACCTTGAATCTTCAACTACCAAAGGCAAAGTTGTGCTCATGGTGAGCTCTACTAGCCGGCCCAAGCCGAAATGTAAGGAATGGCAGAAGAAGAAGGGCAAAGCATTCGCTGCGCCCTTAGCTATGAAGCCTAAAGGAGGTGTGAAAAAAAAAAGGTGAATCCGGCTAAGGATGTATGCCTTATATGTAACAAGAATGGGCATTGGAAGAAGGACTGCACTACACCAGGAGGAGTAAAAGCACCAAGTGCTTCTACCTCTAGTGGACAAGATATGTACGTCATTGAAATAAATATGTCTATAAATAACTCTCATTCCTGGGTATTAGATACCGCTTGTGGCTCATACAATTGTACCAATGTGCAGGTGCTAACTAACAGCAGGAAAGTTAGACCAAGAGAGGTGGACCTACGCGTTGGAAATGCAGCATGAGTGAATGTTGAGCGCGTAGGAACTTATAGATTAAATTTGCCTTCTGGCTATTGTCTAGTGTTAAATGATTGTTACTACGTACCCTCGTTAATGAGGAATATCATTTCTATCCCCGTTTTGGACATAGAGGGTTTTTCCTCATATATTTATAATGGCAGTCATGTACTGTCTTTTGATAATGTTATATCTAGAACTGTTTCTCTTGTGGATGGATTATATACACTAAACTGTAGTCGAGAAATATTCAATGTACAAAATAAATGAGCTAAGATAAGTAATAGAAATTCTACCTACTTATGGCATTGTAGACTTGGTCATATCAACGAAACAAGGATAGCAAGGTTAAGGAAGCTTGACTACCTCGAACCATCTGACTTGGAGTCTTATGGTAACTGTAAATCCTGTTTGAAAGGTAAGATGACCAACAAGTCACTTTCTGGGAAGGGTGTGTGAGCTAAGAAAGTGTTTGAGTTGGTACATACTGATGTATGTGGACCATTCTCGACTCAAGATAAGAAAGGTTTCCCTTACTTCATTACTTTTACTGACGACTTCCCAAGGTATGGATATGTGTATCTTATGAAACATAAATCCAAGGCCTTCGAAAAGTTCAAGGAGTACAAGTATGAAATAGAGAAACAACTCGCAACAGTATCAAGACCCTTTGATCTAATCGAGGAGGTGAATACTTGAGCAAGGAGTTTCTAGATTACTTAAAGCTACATGGAGTCCAATAAGAATGGACACCTCCTGGAACACCACAGATGAATGGTGTTGCCGAAAGGAGAAACCGAACCTTATTGGATATGGTTCGATCCATGATGAGCTTCTCAACTCTACCGACATACCTTTGGGGACATGCTATACAAACCTCAATATATGTTCTGAACAGGGTTCCTTCCAAGTCAATAGAAAAGACACCATATGAGATATGGTGTGGCAAGAAGCCAGCTTTTAAACATATGAGACCCTGGGGGTGCCCTGCATATGTTAAGAAGATGCTCACTGACAAGTTGGAATCCAAAAGTGAGAAATGTTACTTTGTGAGGTATCCAAAGGAAACTAAGGGATACTACTTCTATCTTTCTGGATAACATAAGGTCATTATTTCCAGGAACGCAACTTTCCTTGAAGAATAATATGTCTACAAGGAACATAGTTGCACAGAGATAGAACTTGAAGAAATTCAAGAACTGCGAGATAACCAGAGGTTGAATCCTTGCCGAATGACCAAGGCAAGAATTCAGTGAGAGTATTTGGCGAAGATTGGGTACTTCAAGTACGCCCGTCAGCCAGTGGGAGTGTTACGAGGAATAATGCAGAAATGCAAGATCCTCCTACCCAGCCTTTGGGAATAGATGTAATGGTTGCACCTCCTCCCATTCAGGAAATACATGAAAATGATATTCCTGAAAGCTCTCAAGTTAGTGGATTATCCAACACACAAGAACCCTCTCACAGTCAGAACATACCAAGCACTGAACTGTAAAACAATCAACTCCGTAGGTCCACTAGGACTTATCGGCCTCCTGAAAAACTAAATCTATATGTGGAAACACACAGTGAGATATATGTTCTCGATAACGATGAGCCTACAACCTATATCAAAGCAATGTTGGACACTGATTCGAAGAGATGGCAAGAAGACATGAAATCCAAGATGGAATCTATGTACATCAATCAAGTGTGGAACTTGATTGATTTGCCAACTAGGGTTAAACCCATAGGATGCAAATGGGTCTTCAAGAATAAGATCGATGCATTTGGCAATGTACAGACTTATAAAGAAAGATTGGTGGCTAAAGGTTATAATCAATGGTCTGGGGTCGATTATGATGAAACATTTTCACCTGTTGCTAAGATTAAGTCCATTCAAATTTTTCTTGCAATAGCTGCATATTATGACTATGACATTTGGCAGATGAACGTCAAAACCGCTTTCCCCAATGGTAATATAGTTGAGGAGGTGTATATGAAACAAGCTGAGGGTTTTTTGCTTGAGTCCAAACCAAATGTTGTATGCAAGCTACAGAAGTCCATTTATGGGCTTAAGCAAGCCTCGAGGAGTTGGAACGTTTTCTTTGACAAGGCTATCAAGTCATTTGATTTCTTCATAAGCAAAGAGGATCCCGGTGTTTATAGTAAACGCAAGGATGTGAGTATTGCCTTCATTATTATATATGTAGATGACATATTGATAATTGGAGACAATAAGACTCTCTTACAATCAGTCAAGGAGTGGTTGTCCAGTACCTTCATGATGAAGGATTTAGGTGAAACCTGCTACATTCTGGGAATTAGGATATATAGAGATAGACCTAATAGATTGTTGGGGCTGTCACAGTCAGTCAACATAGACAAAGTGCTTAGACGTTTTTCTATGGAAAATTCCAAGAAAGGCGGTCTACCTATGGGTCAATGCATCAAGTTATCTAAGAAGGACATTCCTTCTAATGCTATAGAACTTGAGCGCATGAAGAGGATCCCATATCTTAAGCTATAGGATCAATCATGTATGCTATGACCTGTATTAGGTAAGATGTGGCCTTTGCACTTAGTATGACTTGTAAATTCTAGCAGTATCCTGGGGAAGAACACTGGAAAGCAGTCAAAAGTATTCTTAACTATCTTAGACGAACTAAAGATTACTTCTTAGTCTATGGTGGGGAAGAAAAGCTAGCTGCTACTGGGTACATTGATGCTAGCTTCCAGACGGATCTTGATGACTTCAAATCTCAGTCTAGGTACACGTTCATTTTTAATGGTGGTAAAGAAGTTGTCGTGATTTCTAAGTTCCTGAAGGAACTAAGGGTTATTCCGAGTGCCAGTTGTCCAATAACTATTTATTGTGACAACACTGATGCAATTGCACAGACTAAGGAACCAAGATCAACAAACAGAAACAAGCATGTACCAAGGAAGTACCACATACTCAGGGAGATGGTGAAGACTGAAGAGATTAGATTAGACTATGTTCCCATAGATGATAATCTAGCTAACTCATTCACTAAACTATTAAGCTTAGTCAAGCATAATGGTCATTTTGAGAATATGGGCATTAGATATGTTGGAGATTGGCTCTAGGCCAAGTGAGAGATTGAAAGTATATGTATGTCCTAGAGACAATCTATATTAGGACAAATGTACTTTATACATGTTTGTATTATTATTAATGGAGATTAATATTTTGGCATTTGCAATTATTGAATTATTAGTTGATTGTTTATAATATTCTATAATATGCATCCCTAGAGGTTACATTATTATTAACAGTGTGAGATATTCATATTATAACGTAACTCTTAAAATAGCCTCGACTAATGATCATCGAGAATGAGATATCGATGATATGTGATAAGTCTACATGTGGTCTGCATCACATTCTTAGAGGATGTAGCGTCTCACCTGCTACTAGTAATGACTACTCGTAATGGACACATGGATACTTTGGAAGTATGGGTATACCCTGCTGATATACTGTTTGTTATACATGTCTAAAGTAAGATCAACGTGTGGGAGATAGAAGTCCTTAGACTTGAGGTCAATACACACCTTGTCTACAGAGTAATATACTTTGATCCTGTCCTAAGCTCAAATGCCTTATAGGTTGAGATACGACTTGTATTGGGTATATTACGATGTGGATTAAAGGTGGTAGTTGATCCAAGATTAGGATTGATTCCTCCAGTGTATATTCGAGAGAACACTCAGCTTCTCAATGATATTGGATTGACTAAGTAGTTGGCCAACGCAATAGACATATCTAGAATATGGTCTTGTTGTCAACTAATACAGATGAGATATAATGATCAAACCATTTGGATAGACACTTGGAAAATCCAAGCTTGATCGAGTGCTTCGAGAATGAAAGGATTTTATCTTCCCGCATAAAGGTTCAGTTTATTGGATTCATGTAAATATACTTCACATGTTGAGTTCGTCCTACGGCGCCGTCTAGGAGTTCCGTGTAGACCCTAATATGATTAGTGTCGATATGTGAAGAACTGTAGAGTAACACTATGTCAATTGTTTCTTCGATCTAAGGGTGTATTGAGAAAGTGTTAAATATTCGATTTGGAATCGAGATATTTAAATTAATAATAACTATGGGATAATTTCTATTTGATGGAAATTATTTAATTAAGTCAAGATTGTATTTTGGATTTAATTAAAATGTGCTGAAAATATTTTGTGAAAAGGACGAGGCGCCGCAGCGCCCAAGGGCAGAGCCGCGACGCTAATTAGGCAGCAGGCCAAATCAGATTGGCCTGCTGCAATTCATTTTGGGTCAGGCTTTGAGCCCAACCCAAAATCTGAATTTTGCCCTAATTTCACCTATATATAGAGCACCTTCTCATTCATTATTAGACACATTATTCATAAATTATTCTAAGTCTTAGCGACCTAGAATAAAACTCTTTCTTGAACCTCTGCCGAATTTCCTAGCTGTTCGAATGAGGTATACATCGGAGGTCTTTGAACTTGCTTTCGAGGATCAATTGCATGCGCACCCTCGTAAGTTACTAAAAGACTCCAGAGCTTCCAAACCATAAGTATTCTATAAAAGTATTACGGTTATATACATGTTATGTATTGACGTGTTTTATATTACTACATAATCATCCTACAGTTCGTCGCTTGTTGGGTTTGAAACATAAAATTTTCAAATTTTGTTGTGTACTCGAACCCAACGAAAACCTACAGTACACACTATATATATTTGTATTAATGAGAAAAATCCCCATGTAAGATTAATACAATCTTACATGGTATCAAGAGCCAACAATCCCTAACCCTAAATTGGTTGTCGTATACCTCCTCATTTTTTTCCGGCGATCCCCTCCTTTTTTTCCGGCGACCCCCTCTTTTTTTTTTCCGACGACATAAATTAATACAATCTTACATGCTATCAAGAGCCAACAATCCCTAACCCTAAATTAGTCGTCGTATACCTCTTTTTTCCGGCGATCCCCTCTTTTTTTTCTGGTGACATACATCCATTTACTACTCGTATACCCGTGATATATTGTCACATATGCCGCATATATCCTGATATACTCCCCTTCCTCTCCAACAGTCTCCGTATACTTTTGATGTACAACAATATACACATACAACCAGCCGCTATATTCCCTGCCTGGTAGCCCGTATACATCAAGTATATCGACAGTATACACCACCTGATACCCTTCTCACATAAGAAGCCCGGTATACCGCTATTATACAGTCGATATACGGCAGCCTCTCAATCGATATTCTTCCACAAAATTATCGGTAACCCTCATGGATTCTCCCGCTTCCGCTTCCTCAACTCCCGACGTCTTAAATCCTTCTCATGAAAATTGGGCCACCAGTACATACATTCCGCAACAGGCCCAACAGTTTTTTTCATATTCCATCATTTTTTTTCATTACAAAGCAGTGGTTAGCCAAATCTTAAGATGGCTTCAACTGTTTCCTATTCCATCATTTTTTTCATTACAAAGCAGCCATATGAGTTTACTTGTATCAAGGTACAATTTTTTTCCTACTTTTCTGTTATTATTTCCTTGACTTGGTTTTCATATATTGAATAGGTAAAGAATTCATACACATTTGTTATTAGTAGGTGGCCTGTAAAATAGGCGAAATGCACACAAATTCATTCTAACACCACCATTATTATCAAAAGGATTCATACACAGCTACATATCATCGATAAAAGAAAGGGCATTTCGGTGCACTAAGCTCCCGCTATAAGCGGAGTCCGAAGAAGGGCCGAACCACAAGGGTCTATTGTACGCAGCCTTATCTTGCATTTCTGCAAGAGGTTGTTTCCACGGCTTGAACCCGTGACCTCCAGGTCACATGGCATCAAATTTACTAGTTACTCCAAGGCTCCCCTTCACCTACATATCATCGATAACTTAGATAAAAAGGATATACAATCTATTACGACAAAATTACAATATCAGTTCATAAACTAAATCCATGCCATTAACTGAAATATATATACACATTTTCAATACCTCTGTTGAAGTTATCTAGGACAATGTGGGAGTGACTTCGGTGGAGGACAAGATAAGGGAAGCGAGACTGAGATGGGTCGGACATGTTCAGAGGAGAAGCATGGAGGCCCCGGTGCGGAGGTGAGAGAGGTTGTCTTTAGATGGGTTCAGGAGAGGCCGAGGTAGGCTGAAAAAGTATTGGGCAGAAGTAATTAGGCAGGACATGACGCAGTTGCAACTTACCGAGGACATGATCTTAGATAGGAGGTTGTGGAGGACGAGTAGAGGATTAAGTAGTAGTATGTGTCCCGTGTATCCTTCCATACTAGCAGGCGTAGTGTTACCCTTTGGGTTTCTGTTCTTCGATTTTCTGTTACTATTTACTATTTCTTGTATCTGATTATCGTACTAGTCTGATGCACCTACTGTTAGATCTCTCCATTAACACTTAGCTATAATATTTTGTCCTGGTCTCTGTACTTTACTTTAAATCTTATCTGACCTTTTTTGTCATATTTTCTCTTGAGCCGATGGTCTTTCGGAAACAACCTCTCTACCTCCCAAGATAGAGGTAAGGTCTGCGTACACTCTACCATCCCCAAACTCTACTGTGTAGAATTACACTGGGTATGTTGTAGTTCAATACCTCTGTTGAAATCAAGAGAAATTATAGCAGTCGAGATTCAATGAACTAGAATAGGAGTATTTCATAGGATATTTTAATTATATTTGTATACTTAAATGTATGATAATTATTTACCTTGCTAGGTATAGAAGATAATTACAAAAACGTTTTATCTGTACTCTGTAGTCTAACACGCATTAATTAATAACCAATTCGATGAATCTTGATCTTTTATCTGTCTCTTTAAATCTCAAATGACAGCTATTCAGTCATATTTGAGCACATATGAGCTTAGCTCCACCACCACCACATTTATAGTGTGGATAATATAAGACCGGAGGTCCAACATCAATAATAGTGAATCAGGATGGTCTGACTTTGATATCATAATAAGTAATAATTTTAAACTTAACTCAACCTCAAAAGTTAGTTTACTAGAGAGAATTGCTTAAGACCATATAAAAAGACAAGAACACTCCTTCCCACATGTGAGACTCCAACAAAGGTAAAATAAAATAAATGCTCATTAGTCCACTTGAAAGTCAATGAATAACACGGAGAAAAGATATAAATATCATGTATTTGAAGACAAAAAAGAGAAAGATGGATGTTGACCTGAGATCATGTGGTCCACTAGACCCAAATCTTATTAATTCCTTGAGCTTGCAAGCAAAGAAAATGATATATGAGGCATGAATGGGGTTGATTTGAGAGCTCAAGAAAGATTGAATGATGATGAAAAGATAATTGAAGGCATGAATTTGACATGTTGGAGCCAAATAAATTGCGTGAATAAATATAATTTTTTTCGTATAAGCATTCAATTAATACTGAATTTTTTTATTTGATTAATCTGGATCTTCATTCGTTAAATCTAGGGTGTCAAAAATGACCCAAAGGTTGATGGCAAGATAATTTGGTATTGGGCTGGTTTTAGCCTAATCCAACATAATTCATTTTAAACTAATCTCTAATTTAGCCTAATACTAATCCATTTCTAAGATTTACTTTAATTTGGGTTTATTACTTGAGATTTACTTTAACTTTTTTATGTATTCATTTTTCTTATATTATGTACTCCACCTTATAAGTTTGGGGTGTGTTTGATATGAAGGAAAATATTTTTCATGAAAAAGATTTTTCTCCAAATATTTTTTACTGAAAATACTTTTCACGGAAAAATATTTTTCGCGAAAATATTTTCTACGAAAAATGTATTTCTATAAAAATAAATTGGGTCAAGTTGGGCGGGTCATGACCCAAACCATTTTAGCCCATTTCAGCCCAAATAATTTTGGGTCAATCATATCCCAATCCATTTATTAACTCAACCCATTTTGACTTGCCTAATTTCAGTCCAACCCGCCCATTTGTCACTCCTAGTTAAATACTTAAATCTATAAAGGTGGTAATAAAAACTTCATGCCAAGAGATTCTCCACTATTAATTGAGTTAATGGTAAAAAAATACACCTAAATTTTCATCTTTGTGCGAACTTCATACATCAAGTATTCATTGTTTCATTTACATTCCTAAACTATCAGTCCCTTAGTATTATATTTGAAATCAATCCACAATAGGCGCGTGGAGGTCAACTCAGCATCGAAGTGTGTTTTAATACGACGAGAATGATATAATTTAAATAGATAATGGAACAAAGGATAGTTGAGGTATGAAATTCACAAAAAAAAATGATAGTTTAGGTGTTTTTTTACAATTAACTCTTGTTAATGAAAAATGTCGTATTAAATTTGATTGGTAAATTATTCATACGAAAAACTATAAATGACAAAATGAACGGTGAAAAATATTCCAAAAGTTAGAACTGGAAAAAGGAAACCTTATATTTTTTTTCATCAAAAGCACAAAAGATTAATTAATGTTGAAAGTAGGACTTGAAACCCATGCCATTTTTGAACGACAACCTTAATCTAGCGCCTTAGACCAACCACAACAATAGCATATTTTATAGAACTTCTTCCAGTTGGAACAAATTCAATGAGGTGTGCAATTATTGGTATAGAATGTTGGGATACAATTGTTGTAGGAAACGGGAAGTAAATAACTATTACAATAGTAGAAATGATAAACAAACTATTACAATAAAACTGGAAATCAAGACCTTACAAACTGCTTGTGTGATTTGTTGAGCCGAGTGATGACACTCTGTCTTTTAGACAAGATTGTCCCGTATGTCTCCTTTTACGGTATTGAGCAATAGTCTCCCATGATACAACAACAACTTTAACAAGTGAGCAAAGGAAACTCAAGCGTTACTCTTGAAGAACTTTGAGTATAGTGACTTTGCTAGAAAGGAAGAATCAGAAAATCTGGAGTATTTTTCTAAGTGTTGAGTGTTGTTCAATTGAGCCAAAGGCCTCAATTTATAGTGTAAGTAGAAGACCACTCACCTAGCCAACTAATGGCCTTCAATAGCCATGTAATTGCACTTGAACGAGGGGTTACACTCAGCCAAATAATGCCTGAATTCATGTGGCAAGTAATGGAGAATCAATGCTCCAAAACCAGCCCAAACGTCAGATTTTTCCAACTTCCTGTCGCATCAATCTGCCTCAGAAGCGCCACGGCTTCAGTAGCTGATCAACCATTTTGCGCCTCGGTGCAGCCTGGGAGGCGCCGCGGCGCTGCGGCTCCGACGGTTGTGGCGCCGCGGTCCTTCACGGCTCCGCGGCGATTTCTGACTCGTTTCATCTTACACTTCGTACAATTCTTCCTTCCTTTACGAACGTGGAATACTTTGTCATTTGGCCAATAACCGTCCATAATTCTATGTCTCAAACGTATTACATACGTACCAATATCTCTTTCACTAATGAAATTTGCGATACTTGGCACTACGTGTGCATGTGTGTGGAAACGACGTTTCCGACGTGCGGGCCCAATTGTTCAAGTTTTAAATGAATGGGATATACTTAATTCCATATTTAGTAAATTTCCAACATAGAATTGATACAGTTTTTCTCTTCCCTGCTCTAATTTGATTTTTGTCTATTGTTGTTCTTATATAAAAGGTATACACACCATAGTGCAAAAACACCAGCAAGGCAAATGGAAAATTTAGGCAAGAGGAAACAATTGCACCATATTTAGTAGGCATTTGGCCATAGAAACAAAAAAAAATAACATTTTTTTTAGAATTTTTGAAGTTGGAGTTGGAGTTGTGTTTGGCCATAGTTTTTGCAAATAATATTTTATTGTTGAAATACACTTTTTCAACAAGGTTTTGGTTGTGAAAAAAATGTGAAAACGGTTGTTTTTCAAATACAACTTGCCAAACACTGATTTTGAAAAAACTGAAAAGAATTTCCGGAAAAAAGTGAATAATTCTTATGGCCAAATGGGAGTAGTTCATTTTGCTTTGATTTGCCTTACTTTACTTCACTTTACTTTTCTTCAAACCATATCTGAACTTCTTTGTTATTGCTTCCTTGAGCCGATTGTCTTTCGAAAATAGCCTCCATATCTGGCAAGATAGAGGTAAGGTCTGCGTACAATCTACCCTTCCTATACCCCATCATGTGAGAATACACTGTGTATATTATTGTTGTGTTGTATATAATGAATAATAACTGCCAAGAGGGTTTCTCATTTTTTATGTACATGCATGTGCCTATAAGCAGTTCCTGACAATATGCCAGAAAGAGTGCAATTGGAAAGTAAACACACAGAGAAAGGAGATTGATATAAAAATTGTTAAGATTCTCACATCGGAAATGAATGGGAACATGAACTCCTTACATGGACTTGGACAATCATTACCCTGCAAGCTAACTTTTGGAGTTGAGTTAGGCCCAAAATCCATTCTTTACATGGTATCAGAATCAGGCCCATTCCAATTTGTTTGTTCACCGATGTTGGGCCCCCAAATTATATTATCAACGCTCCAGTTAACAAGGTTTGGGCGTGCCAGAGAATGTTAAGAGTTTCACATCGGATATGGAATATGAACATGGCTTCCTTGAGCTGAGAGTCTTTCGAAAACAACCTCACTACCTCCCAAGGTAGAGGTAAGGTCTGCGTACGCTCTACCATCTCTATACCTCATCGTGTGAGAATACACTGGGTATGTTGTTGTTGTATTGTATTTATAGTCCTTATTTATAATGAATAATAACTGCCAAGAGGGTTTCTCATGTTTTATGTACATGCATGTGCCCATAAGCAGTTCCTGACAATATGCCAGAAAAAGTGCAATTGGAAAGTAAAACACAGAGAAAAGAGATGGATATAAAAATTGTTAAGAGTCTCACATCGGATATGGAATGAGAACATGAACTCCTTATATGGACTTGGACAATCCTTACCCTACAAGCTAGCTTTTGGAGTTGAGTTAGGCCCAAAATTCATTCTTTATATGGTATAAGAATCAGGCCCATTCAAATTCTTTGTTCACCGATGTTGGGCCCCCAAATTATATTATTCACACTTCAGTTAACAAGGTCTGGGCATGCGAGAGAATGTTAAGAGTCTCACATTGGATATGGACTTGAACAATCCTTACCCTACAAGCTAGCTTTTGTAGTTGAGTTAGGCCAAAAATCCATTCTTTACATGGTATCAGAGTCAGACTCATTCCAATTCTTTGTTCACCGGTGTTGGGCCCCCAAATTATATTATCCACGCTCTAGTTAACAAGGTCTGGGGGTGCGGGGGAGTGTTAAGAGTCCCACATCGAATATGGAATGGAAACATGGACTCCTTATATGGACTTGGACCAATCCTCACCCTACAAGCTAGCTTTTGGGGTTGAGTTAGGCCCAAGATCCATTCTTTACATGGTATATGAGCCAGACCCATTCCAATTCTTTGTTCACCGATGTTGGGCTCCTAAATTATATTATCCACGCTCCAGTTAACAAGGTTTGGGCGTGCGGGGGAGTGTTAGGAGTCCCACATCGGATATGGAATGGGAACATGGACTCCTTATATGGACTTGAACAATTGTCACCCCACAAGCTTGCTTTTGGGGTTGAGTTAGGCCCAAGATCCATTTTTTACAAAAATTGATTGTGAAGTTTCCAACTAGAGCTTTGGTAAACCTGTCTATACTCTTAACTATGTTCAGCTTGATTATTATTCCACATTCTACTACTACGCGGAATAAAAGTCAAAGTCGGTATTGTTGCAACTAGGGTGTGCTTTGTGGTCAGTGAAGTAACATGAAAAAAGACCTTCAGAAATCAGGGATCAAATCCAACACGCCCCAAAAAATAATGATTTAGATCTCTTTCATTTGTCTAACCCAGTAACCAAAGTTACCAAGTATGATAATGAATTAGTCGGGATGTAGAAAACCTAGCCCAGAAACCAACGTAAACTAGTGCGAAAGAGTTGACAATAGTCATCAACAAGAATTAGCGAACTACAGGAAATAGTTTATGTGTCACCACAAGCTAGTTTGCTTGAAGAAGTCAAACGAGAGACTTATAATGCATATAGGGTAAGTGGTGAGAGAGTTCTTGTCACGACCCAAACCGGAGGGCCGCGACGAGCACCCGGATCCCACCCGCCGGGTACGGCCATTCATACATTTACCACCTAATCATAATTAAATACGGACTAAGCCAAAGAACATTATAGAAAATCTTAACCAGAAATCCAATTTTCATAACTACAAACCCATACCAAGGCCGACAAGACCACACATGACAACTAACCACAGGACACATGTCTACAAGCCTCTAAAGAATACAAGACATCACAAAGACGGGACAGGACCCCGCCATACCCATATGCGTATGCAAAAATACTGTACCACGACCAGACTGCAACTCTGAAACAAATAGAGTGCTCCAATATCAGCTGAACCAGCAACCTACTAGCGTGAACCGTCACCCTCTTTAACTGAACCTGCGGGCATGAAACGCAGCGTCCTTCGACAAAAGGGACGTCAGTACGACTGATGTACTGAGTATGTCAGGCATGAACAATAGTATAACAGGGATATACCAATAACTGAAACTGAAACAACTGACCAACAGTAAATGCCTCTGAGGGCCCTAATACATATGCCTAAATGTTATGCACAATGCAGTATACTTATACATCGGCCTCATCAGGAATCTTCCTTACCATAACAGCCTCTGTGGACATTATTTCATGTCGGCCTCTGTGGGCGTAATATGTCTAAATGTCATGCATAATGCGGTAAATACATATATACTGGCCACACAAGGGCATCTTCCTCCCCACATCATATATATATATATATATTGTCCCTTAATCAGGCATCTTCCTTCATTAAGTCACACAGGCTTTATCATTAATATATCCCAGCTGATCAGGTGGTCTGCGTTTCCCGTTTCCCGTCCCCAATATATGGTCTTGGGTAAAACATGAATGCAATGCAAATGAAAATGCATGAATCACAATATAATATCCTGAATGACATAATATCTTTGTACCTTCGGCTAACACGGTAAATATTAACATCTTTTTTGTATGCCTTAATAAGGACTTATGGACATATTTAGACATGCTTTTAACATAGGAATCAATACCATTAATATTCTTAACCACTAGAAGTAGAATAAATTATGGAGCAATATCACGGTTATATTTCATTACATGGAACATGCCAAAAGAAAGAAATAATTTGTCTTAACATACCTCGATACGTGGAGAAAACCTGAACCAAAATAAAAAATTTGGTCGAGCATAACACGAAATCACAGAAAGGAAAAAGGGCAAATTCTTTTTCCAAATTGACGAAATGCAAGAACTGATTATTCTCCTCTTCAAGTACTTATGTTGCCAACGTTCTGCCTCATGTCACTTTGTGAGGTTATTTCTCATTCTAACCCATTTTTTTGTCTTTTAAATACATGCTCAACAAGCCATTTATGGCTCTCATCATATGGTCTCCCACTAGCCAATCTTGGCGGTGGGGAGCCTTTAATTAATGCCACATACCACCTATATGCACAGTCACTTAATCAACCTCCGTATAATTTATCAATCACATACATAATTAATTTAGTGATCCCAATTCACTTAAATCTTGATAACTTATAGGATCTTCATATACTCGATGTCAGAATTCTTGTAATATGATACTAGTCCATAACTTCTTTATGCATACTCCAAATTTATTTTTGATCCCCGTCGTCACATTTGCTAGGTCCAAAATTATTTCGGGGTCTAATTCTTTTATATTATAGTCTCTTTATTAGCATACGTAAACGTGAATTTTTTCCAATGCTCGGGTCTATTTACACACGCTTAGCGGTTCAAACGGTGATGCAGACCACATGTCGACTTATCATATATTATCGATATCCCATTCTCGATGATCATTAGTCGAGGCTATTTTAAGAGTTACGTTATAATATTAATATCTCACATTATTAATAACAACGTAACCTCTAGGGATGCATATTATAAAATATTATAAACAATCAACTAATAATTCAATAATTACAAATGGCAAAATATTAATCTCCATTAATAATAATATGAATGTGTATAAAGTACATTTGTCCTAATACAGATTGTCTCTAGGACATAGATATACTTTCAATCTCCCACTTGGCTTAGAGCCAAATCTCCAACATATCTAATGCTCATATTCTCAAAATGACCAATATGTTTGACTAAGCGTAATGGTTTAGTGAATGGGTCAGCTAGATTATCATCTATGGGAACATAGTCTAATCTAATCTCTTTAGTCTCCACCATCTCCCTGAGTATGTGGTATTTTCTTGGTACATGCTTGTTTCTGTTTGTTGATCTTGGTTCCTTAGACTGTGCAATCACACTAGTGTTGTCACAATAAATAGTTATTGGACAATTGACACTTGAAACTACCCTTAGTTCCTACATGAACTCAGAAATCGCGACAACTTCTTTACCAGCTTTCGATCTAGCAATGTACTCAGCTTATGTTGTCGAATCAGCAGTTGTAGCTTGTTTGGAACTTTTTTAGCTCACTGCTCCACCATTGAAAATGAACGTGTACCCAGACTAGGGTGGCCAGTGGACCGGGCTGGGTTTGGCGGGATCGGGTCGGGGCGGGATGGGGGGATGGGGCGAGATCGGGATCGGGATCCGGGGCAGTTTTTTTTTTCTTTTTCACTTAATTTAAAAAATAACATATATATAAAAAAAACTCAATAATTAAACAAGATAGTGTAATAAAAGCATCCCAATGCTGTTTTTGTGCCTCTTATATTATTTAATAGACATATGATTTTTTTTGTAATACAAATACAATTGTCAAAATTGCAACTTTGTGGTGTTGTTCAAAAGTTGTAAATTACATAGTAAAATTGCAATTAAAAAATTACATTTTGAAAAAAACATGTTCTAGTTTCTTGATAATTTCCTGTGGTTCTTTGGTTGGAATTGGTATTTGTTGGTCAAATTGCTCCACGACGCTTCCACCGCCTTCGGATAAGATTTTGTTGTAGTTTTCATCTTCTTCTTCGTTGATCTCCGGTTGACCGCACCTTCTCCGTTCCGCTCGTATCCAATCTCTGAATAATACTACAGTCTCCAAGTTGTCTCCGACTAATGAGTGTATGTGCTCTTCTATTTGATATCTGCCGGCAGAAAAGCGTTTTCAGACGCCGTTGATGATGCTTGAATGTTCAAAACATCTCGGGCCATCATTGAAAGTGTCGGAAAGGTCTTCTCATTCCCCCTCCAGTATTTCAGCAAGTCTCCACGTCCTACTTCATTGAGAACTGTTTGGTACGGTACAGAACCCTGCAAAACAAAAATATCAAACTCGCTAATTTGGTTAGTAGCGGTACTACCACACATTCTATTTCTGAGGCTTTCAATACTAGCCGTAGAAACAGCATGTCTTTTGTGAGGTTGTGTTGAAGAAGAAGAAGAAGAAGATGGTATGGAAGTCGGTAGGTTGCTAGCATTTTCTTGTTGGTAAAACCTATATATTTTTTGCATTCGTCTTCTACGCTAGACAACACTTCTTCTTTAGTTTCTTCAATAGGTGGTGGGTGATTTGGATTTTTGGGACTTGGAGGTGGTAGTACTGCTATACAATCGTAAATAGTTTCAATAAGTGATTTAGTACCGTCTATTTTAATAGTTGGATTTAATACAACATCAATAATATAAATAGTGGGAATATGAATAAAATATTTTTTTATTTTGATAAACATTTTTTTAATAGTTGCCTTATAAGCTGGTTTTTCCATATATTCACTAAGTAATAAAAATATTAGAGCTATATAAAACAACATAGTTGAAATAGTAGGATAATATATACCGGAAAATTCTTTTGTTGCTTGAAAAAATTTCTCTAAAAATACAATAAGTTCAGAAATTTTTCCTCAATCGCTATCTACAACCATATCAGCTGGATTTTGATTATGAGAGTTAAAAAATAAAGTTATAGGTTTTTTATAGTCATAAGCAACAAGTAGTTGCTCGTATAAAAAATTCCACCTAGTGGATACTTCTTCTGGAATTTTTCTATAAGGTAGTTGGCAATCGTGACAAGTTTTCTTATATTCTTTTCTTCATGTATTCTATTATTTTTTAAAATAAAGTTTATAGCAAATTGTATTTTACTAAGAATGTCTTCAAAAAGTGATAGACCATCCTTTACAATTAAGTTATATTATGGCACGCACATTTTATATGAAAATGATCTGGAAAAGATGGAGTTAAACTATTTTTAAAAATTGTAATAGCGTAATTGTTAGAAGAAGCGTTATCTAATGTAATAATCATAATTTTATCAGTTATCCGTAATAATCTCACACATGATAAATATTTTCAGCAATAAAAGTACCAGTGTGCCTATTATTATCTATATATCTATACGCTAAGATACATTTTTTCATAGACCATTTATAATCTATCCAATGATAGGTTACCGTTAAATAATCATGGTCGTTAGTACTACAACCTATATCATAAGTGATAGCCAATTTGTCATTAAAATGATATAATGAATAACGTAAATATTGTTGATATTCATGTGCAAATTTAAATACATCTCTCTTAACAGTTGATCCAGAAAAACCGTTAAAAGCAGGATTATACATATCTCTAATGTAATGAATAAAAACGGGAGATGAAGGAAATGAAAAAGGCAAGCCCTCCGCAATAACTAATTTTGATATTGCTTTTCTATCTCTATGTTTATCGTATTTAGGGCCTACAATTCCCCCTATCATAGGGTTAATTTGACCCTGTACTTGGTCCGGGACAGTATCAGTATGTGAACCTTGTCCCGATGGAGCAGACATTTGCGCACCCAGTTTTGAAGCCTCACATTGGGCATACCTAGCTGGATGAGCCCTTAATACGTGTCTCATTAACCCCCCCCCCCCCCCCCCCCCCCGTCCCACCGTGACCTTTTCTAGTTTTAAATTTTAAAATATATTTACAAATTTTACATCTACCTACTTGATTCTCTACGTCCCTATCAAAAAATATCCATGCATCTTATTTTAATGTTCGTTTTGTTAGACCTCGTCTCATACTAGGGGCAATCGGAGGCATTTCAGTTGAAGGTGCACTAGTGGGTGTGTTGTCATCTACATTAGTGGGTGTATCATCTAGATTATCGTCTAAATTAAAGTCTTCTTGAGTTCCAAAAAATAGCTCCTCGTCTAAATCTAATGGTATAATAGGAAAATGTTCAGTATCAACAAAATCATCTTGCGTAGGAATAGGATTCTGTCTAGAAATAGGATGACTAGAAGAAGTACCCTTGCCCTTGTTTCCCCTACTAGAAGAAGCATGACCCCTACCCGTAAGCATACGTTTAAATCCTTCCATTATAAATTTATAATTATACTAATAAATAATTAAAGTAAATAAAATTAAGTGTGCTAAATAAATAAACATACAATAATAATTTAATGAAGAAACTAATGTACCAAACGTCGACGTAACGTCGACGTGTAATCGAGAGGTTGAAAATTAAAACTTTGCTCGATGGAAGATACTCAAGCTAGTTGCCAACTTCAGTCCCAATTCCTAAATGAATAAATAAAATTGGATATTTAGTAGACAATGTAGACTTGTAGAGAGATAGATTGAGAGATTAGAGAGATTATAGGAAAATTTGTGAGAAAGATGAAGAAACAAATGAGGTATTTATAGTTGGGAAATTGGGTTAAAGTGTAAATATAATAACTTATGGGTTAAAAATAAATATTGAGGGTGTAGGGGGAGGGGGAGGCCAAAAATGGTCGTTGCACAACGGTTAAAATGTAAAATGGTCATTGGTGCAACGTTTATTTTTGCAAAAAGGAATTTCGGGCGGGACCGGGATCAGGCCGGGACTGGCGGGCCTGGGGCGGGCCGGGAGGGGTCGGGACGAGACCATGTCCCGTCCCAGTTCGGGTCCCGATACCGCAAATTTATTTTTTTTAAATGTCGGGTTCGGGGCGGTGTCGGGGCTGGACCGGGGCGGGACCGGGCCGACCCGGCCCACTTGTCAGCCATAACCCAGACTGAGATTTGAAGTCTTCAAGATCCGTTTGGAAGCTAGCGATGTGTACCTAGTAGCAGCTAGCTTTTCTTCAAAACCATAGACTAATAAGTAATCTTTAGTTCGTCTAAGATACTTAAGAATACTCTTGACTGCTTTTCAGTGTTCTTCCCCAAGATTCTGCTGGAATTTGCAAGTCATACTAAGTGCAAAGGCCACATCTGGCCTAGTACAGGTCATGGCATACATGATCGATCCTATAGCCAAAGCATATGGGATCCTCTTCATGCGTTCAAGTTCTATAGCATTAGAAGGATTGTCCTTCTTAGATAACTTCGTTCCTTGTCCCATAGGTAGACCGCCTTTCTTGGAATTTTCCGTACAAAAATGTCTAAGAACTTTGTCTATGTAGACTGACTGTGACAGCCCCAACAATCTATTAGGTCTATCTCTATAGATCCTAATTCCCAGAATGTAGTAGGCTTCACCTAAATCCTTCATCATGAAGGTACTGGACAACCACTTTTTGACTGACTGCAGGAGAGTATTATTGTCTCTCATTATCAATATGTCATCTACATATATAATAATGAAGGTAATACTCTCATCCTTGCGTTTACTATAAACACAGGGATCCTCTTTGCTTCTGACAAAATCAAATGACTTGATAGCCTTGTCAAAGGAAATGTTCCAACTCCTCGAGGCTTGCTTAATCCCATAAATGGACTTTTGTAGCTTGTGCACAACATTTGGTTTGGACTCAAGTGAAAAACCCTCAGGTTTTTTCATATACACCTCCTCAACTAGATTACCATTGAGGAAAGCGGTTTTCACGTCCATCTGCCAAATTTCATAGTCATAATATGCAGCTATTGCAAGCAAAATCCTAATGGATTTAATCTTAGCAACAGGTGAAAAGGTTTCATCATAATCGACCCCAGGCCGTTGATTATAACCTTTAGCCACCAACCTTGCTTTATAAGTCTGTATATTTCCAAATGCATCAATCTTCTTCTTGAAGACCCATTTGCATCCTATGGGTTTAACCCCAGCTGGAAAATCAACCAAGTTCCACACTTGATTGATGTACATAGATTCCATCTCGGATTTCATGGCTTCTTGCCATCTCTTCGAATCAATGTCCAACATTGCTTCGCTATAGGTTGTAGGCTCATTGTTATCAGGAATATCTATCTCACTGTGTGTTTCCACAAGTAGATATAGTTTTTCAGGAGGACGATGAGTCCTAGTGGACCTACGTAGTTGATTGTTTTGCAGTTTAGCTCTTGGTATGTTCTGACTGTGACAGGGTTCTTGTGTGTTGGATAATCCACTAACTTGAGAGCTTTCAGGGATATCATTTTCATGTATTTCCTGAATGGGAGGAGGTGCAACCATTGCATCTACTCCCAAAGGTTGTGTAGGAGGATCTTACATTTCTGCATTGTTCCTCGTAACACTCCCACCGGCCGAAAGGCGTACTTGAAGTACCCAATCTTCACCAAATACTCCCACTAAATTCTTGCCTTGGTTATTCGGCAAGGATTCAACATCTATGTTATCTTGCGGTTCTTGAATTTCTTCAAGTTCTATCTCTGTGCAACTATGTTCCTTGTAGACATATTCTTCTTCAAGGAAAGTTGTGTTCCTGGAAACAATGACCTTACATTCTCCAGGAAGATAGAAGTAGTATCCCTAAGTTTCCTTTGGATACCCCATGAAGTAACATTTCTCACTTTTGGATTCCAACTTGTCAGTGAGCATCTTCTTAACTTATGCAGGGCACCCCCACGATCTCATATGTTTAAGAGCTGGCTTCTTGCCACACCATATCTCATAGGGTATCTTTTCTATTGACTTGGAAGGAATCCTTTTCAGAACATATATTGAGGTTTGTATAGCATGTCCCCAAAGGTATGTCGGTAGAGATGAGAAGCTCATCATGGATCGAACCATATCCAATAAGGTTCGGTTTCTCCTTTCGGCAACACCATTCATCTGTGGTGTTCCAGGAGGTGTCCACTCTGATTGGACTTCATGTAACTTTAAGTAATCTAGAAAATCCTTGCTCAAGTATTGACCTCATCGATCCGATCGAAGGGTCTTGATACTTGTTGCAAGTTGCTTCTCTACTTCTGACTTGTACTTTTTGAACTTCTCAAAAGCCTCGGATTTATGTCTCATAAGATAAACATATCCATACCTTGTGAAGTCGTCAGTAAAAGTGATGAAGTATGGGAAACCTCCTTTAGCTTGAGTCGAAAATGACCCACATACATCAGTATGGACCAACTCAAGCACCTCCTTGGCTCGCACACCTTTCCCAGAAAGTGGCTTATTGGTCATCTTTCCTATCAAGCAATATTCGCAGTTACTATAAGACTCCAAGTCAAATGGTTCGAGGTAGTCTAACTTCCTCAACCTTGCTATCCTTGATTCGTTGATATGACCAAGTCTGCAATGCCATAGGTAGGTAGAGTTTCTATTACTTATCTTAGCTCATTTATTTTGTACATTGAATATTTCTTGACTACAGTTTAATATATATAATCCATCCACAAGAAGAGAAGTTCCATAGATAACATTATCAAAAAATAGTACTTGACTGCCATTATAAATATATAAGAAAAAACCCTCCATGTCCAAAACAGGGATAGAAATGATATTCCTTGTTAACGAGGATACATAGTAACAATCATTTTAACACTAGACAATAGCCATAAGGCAAATTTAATCTATAAGTTCCTACGTGCTTAGCATCCACTCGTGCTCCATTTCCAATGCGTAGGTCCACCTCTCTTGGTCCAACCTTCCTGCTATCAGTTAGCCCCTGCACATTGGTACAAATGTGTGAGCCACGAGCGGTATCCAATACCCAGGAATGAAAGTTATTTATAGACATATTTATTTCAATGACGTACATACCTTGTCCATTAGACGTAGAAGCACCTGGTGCTTTTCCTGCTCCTGGTGTAGTGCAGTCCTTCTTCTAATGCCCCTTCTTTTTGTAGTTGAGGCATACATACTTAGCCGGATTCACCTTCTTCTTCTTCACACCTCCCTTAGGCTTCATAGCTGAGGGCACAACGACTGTTTTGCCCTTCTTCTTTAGCCATTCCTTACATTTCGGCTTGGGTCGGCTACTAGAGCTCACCATGAGCACAACTTTCCCTTTGATAGTGGAAGACTTAAAGGTCTTGAGCATGTTGTGCAGCTCCGGCAGACTCGCCTTCGTTCCATTCATATTGTAATTTACTATGAAGTTTTCAAATGAACGAGGGAGAGAGTTCAGGATAAGGGTGGTAGCGACATTCTTTTGTAGCTTCGTTTCAATTAAAGCAAGTCTCTCTATCAGCCCTATCATCTTCAACACATGTTGCGAGACCTGGCCCCATTCATTGAGCTTACACTTAAAAAGTTCAATCAGTAGCTCATATTCCATAGTCCGGGATTGTGAGTCATAGAGACTATTTAAGTGTTCGAGCATCTTATTGGGACTCATGTTCTCATGTTGTCTCTGAAGTTCCATAGACATGGAAGACAACATCACGCACTGTGCTGAAGTGGCATCATCTAGGTGTTTTTGGTAAGCATCATTATCAAAAGAAGCATATTCAGCAGAGTCTGTCACATGGGACTGTTGGGAACACCGTGTCCAACACGTATTCTAATTTCTCTTGTCTCAGCACCATTCGCAAATTTCTTAGCCAGTCAAGGTAGTTAGGTCAAGTAAGTTTGTTCATTTCAATCAACATTTTCAATTATAAGCTCGACATCTTTGATAATCTGAAGAATTAGATATACTGGAAATCAAACTCAAAATTTATTTCCTATTATACACATTCGTTTAGGCTAATCAACATGGTCTTTTATTTAATTAGCTCCCACTATTTTAACATACTTCTACGACACTGTGGTAGAATACGGACCTATATTAATTAAGGTCATAATGGGCCAAGATCCAAGCCTATGATATCTCCGCATTTGTTTTGGCTGATAACTTTAATAACACATCTTGGTAGGTTCTAAACCAATTGCAAAACTTATTTGCAGCTCTTGGTTGATCAAATATTATATTTAATTTTGCGTCCTTAGATTAGTCCGACACTTCAACGCCAATATTTGTTTAAGCAAGTCAACCCCATTACACGACTACGTTTATGTATCTAAGTAAATTTGGCCTTTGTGAGCAAACACTTTAGTGTAAATACCCACAAAAGTTTATCGTTTACCTTTACATTTAAAACACATCTATGAAAGAGTCTGGGTTTTCATAGACTTAGAGCAAATGCTTTGGCATAAATACTCGTATCGCCGAAAAGGATTTTTCACTCTAACAATTATAATGGACGACGTGTTTTAATTTAGACTTGTATTTAAAATTTTGGGAAATATTTTAATTCAGGGTTTTAACCAAGATCAACTCTTTTACGCCATAACCAATATGACATCTTAATATCATGAAAAACTAATGACACGTATAGTTGGGAACCGTCAACCCAATAGGCATGATATAAGATGGTTTAATCAAATATTGGGCGCCGCCTGCCCAGACAGTTATAGCGGGCACTATGTTAATTATTAAATGAAAGCATTTAAACACTTAGCATATATAGTTCGCATATTATTCAATAATATACAATTAATAATAATCATGGGTTAACTTGTCTAAACTCTAAAATTTAAGTCTAATCCAAACAGACCATTAAACATTTTCTGATTTTAAAAACTGATTTTCAGGATATTTCTATAAGTTTCAGATTTTTAGAATTTACAGTTTAGTCCCTCAAAAATTTAAAATTTCAATTTTGAACCCCTTTAAATTCAGAAAATCTAGTTTTAATTTTCAGAAAATATTTTCAGATTTCAGGGACCTGTCTGTAATTTCCAGAAACTTCTAAAATTTTCAAATTTTCCCCAAGGGCTAAATTGCAATTTCAGAAACTGTCACTGCCCCACCGGAACATTGACTGTCGCCACTGTTCACGACGGAACAATTTTCGGTTATTGTTCACTGTTCCAAAATATATATATATTAAAATATTTTTTTTAGAAAACAAATAAAATTGGAGCTTGCCGGAATAGTGACTGCCGCCACTGTTCACATCGGAACAGTTTTCGGTTACTGTTCACTGTTCCAAAATTTTTTATTTTTTAAATTGGAGCCTCGGTGCCACGGGAAACCCTAGGTCGCGCCGCGGCGCTCCATCGTGGAGTTGCGGCGCCTCCATCTCAGAAGCACAAAATCCACATATCCGAAACCCTAAAACTGGTTCAGGGACAGATTTGCAGATTCATCTTCGTTACCCTTCACTATCAAACAACACGTTCATCGACCATCATCCAATCCATTTTCGTTCTTCGCTTCAGTGCACCATGTTCGCAATGAACCGGTTACGCACATTGACTTAGAAGAGTTAGATCGGAATGACTTCCTCGATTACATCATTGTTTAATAGTTTGGGAGACAAGGATGATGTGCTTTTAAGATATTAGGTTTTCAAGCTTTAAACGACATAAATTTCATATTTAAATAAATTCTAACCCATATTATTATTAATTAATTACCTTATAATAATACAAAACAGCCCTGGCTTTGATACCACTGTTAGGATTTTGTTGGGTTGTTGTACGTAGCGGATATTGAAAACTTGTTTCAAACCCAACAAACGTAGAACTGTTTGACTATAGGATAATTTTAAATTGTAAACATAAGACTTGAATGTTACTTACATGTTTACAATATCTGGAATCTTTATTAACTGTGGGTGCGCACGCGAATGCTCTTTCGATTGCAAACTCCAAACTTCAATGTATTCCTCCTTTGGAAAGCTAGGAAATCCGGCAAAGGTTCGAGAGAGTGTTTTGATTCTGAGTCTCTAAGACTTAGAATAATGATATGAAAATCAAATGTATTGAATAATGAAGTGTAGGTCTGAATTTATAGATAAAAAATTAGGTCAAATCGGATTAGGGTTTGACCTTGGGCCTAACCCAAAATTCGAGACAAATTAGCTCATGGCGCCGCGGCCATATGGTGTGGGCGCCGCGGCACAGACGTGGCCCTACACTATCTCATTTTATTTTTCGCACATTCATTATTCATTATTAAAACAATCATTATTCATTCAAATATCTCTATTCTAAATCGAATATTTAATACTCTCTCAATACATCCTTATATCGAAAAGACAATCGACATAGTGTGACCCTACAGGCCTTCACACATCGACATTAATCAAATTAAGATCTACGTGGAACTTCTAGACGGCGTCGCAAGACGAACTCAATATGTGAAAGTACGTTTACACGAATCCAGTAAACTTAACCTCTATGTGGTAAGATAAAATCCTTCCATTCACGACACACACGATCAAACTTAGGATTCGTCAAGTGACTATCCAAATGGCTTAATCATTGTATCTCATCTATATTAGTTGACAACTAGACCATATTCTAAATATGTCTATTGCGTTGGCCAACGACTTAGTCAACCTAATATCACTGAGAAGATGAGTGTTCTCTTGAATATACATTCGAGGAATGAATCCTAATCTTGGCTCAACTACCACCTTTAATCCACATCGTAATGTACCAAATATAAGTCGTATCTCAACCTATAAGGCATTGGAGCTTAGGACAGGATCAAAGTATATTACTTTGTAGACAAGGTGCGCATTGACCTCAAGTCTAAGGACTTCTATCTCCAACACGCTGATCATACTTTAGACAAGTATAACAAACAGTATATCAGCAGGGTATAGCAATACTTCTAAAGTATCCATGTGTCCATCACGAGTAGGGCTGGCCAGTGGGCCGGGTCGGCCCGGTCCTGCCCCGAACCCGAGTAGTTAAAAAATAAAAATATTGCGATATCGGGACTCGAACCGGGACGGGACAATGTCTCGTCCCGACCCGTCCCGGCCCGCCCCAGTCCTGCCTGTCCGGTCCGATCCCGCCCGAAATTTCCCCTTTTGCAAAAATAACCGTTGCACCAACGACCATTTTACATTTTAGCTGTTGTGCAACGGCCATTTTTGGCCTCCCCCCTCCCTCCCCCTACCTCCTTAATATTTATTTTTAACCCATAAATTATTATATTTACACTTTAACCCAATTTCCAACTATAAATACCTCATTTTCTCTTCATCTTTCTCACAAATATTCCTACAATCTCTCTAATCTCTCAATCTATCTCTCTATAAGTCTACATTGTCTACTAAATATTCAATTTTATTTATTCATTTGGAAATTGGGAGTGAAGTTGGCAACTAGCTTGAGGATCTTCCATAGAGCAAAGTTTCAATTTTCAACATCTCGATTACACGTTGACATTACGTCAGCGTTTGGTACATTCGTTCCTTCATTACATTATTATTGTCTATTTATTTTATTTAGCGCACTTAATTTCATTTACTTTTATTATTTATTAGTATAATTATAAATTTATAATTGAAGGATTTAAACGTATGCTTACGGGTAGGGGTCAGGCTTCTTCTAGTAGGGGCAACAAGGGCAAGGGTACTTCTTCTAGTCATCATATTCCTACACAAGATGATTTTGTTAATACTGAACATTTTCTTACAATACCATTAGATTTAGACGATGAGCTATTTTCTGGAACTCAAGAAGACTTTAATTTAGACGATAATCTAAATGATACACCCACTAATGTTGATGACAACACACCCATTAGTGCACCTTCAACTGAAATGCCTCCTATTCCCCCTAGTATGAGACGAGGTCCATTAAAATAAGATCAAGTAGCTAGATGTAAAATTTATAAAGATGTTTAAAAATTTAAAACTGAAAAAGGTCACGGTGGGACGGGGGGTTTAATGAGACACGTAGTAAGGGCTCATCCAGCTAGGTATGCCCAATACGAAGCTTCAAAACTGGGTGCGCAAATGCCCGCTTCATCGGGACAAGGTTCACATACTAATACTGTCCCGGACCAAGTACAGGGTCAAATTAACCCTATGACGGGGGGAATTGTAGGCCCTAAATACAATAAACATAGAGATAGGGATGCAATAGAAAAATTAGTTGTTGTGGAGGGTTTGCCTTTTTCATTTCCTTCATCTCCCGATTTTATTCGTTACATTAGAGATTTGTATAATCCTGCTTTTAACGATTTTCCTAGATCAACTGTTAAGAGAGATGTATTTAAATTTGCACATGAATATCAACAGTATTTACGTTAGTCATTATAAAAGTGGCTATCACTTCTGATATAGGTCGTAGTACTAACGGCCGTGATTATTTAACGGTAACTTGTCATTTGATAGATTATAAATGGTCTATGCAAAAACGTATCTTAACTTATAGATATATAGATGATAGGCACACTGGTAATTTTATTGCATAAACTATTTATCAAGTGTGCGATTATTATGGAATAACCGATAAAATTATGACTATTACATTAGATAATGCCTCTTCTAACAATTACACTATTACAATTTTAAAAAATAGTTTAACTCCATCATTTCCAGATCATTTTCATATAAAATGCGTGTGCCATATATATAACTTAATTGTAAATGATGGTCTATCACTTTTTGAAGACATTCTTAATAAAATACAATTTGCTATAAACTTTATTTTTAAAAATAATAGAATACAACGAAGAAAAGAATATAAAAAAACTTATCACGATTGCCAACTACCTTATAGAAAAATTCCAGAAGAAGTACCCACTAGGTGGAATTCTTTATACGAGCAACTATTTGTTGCTTATGACTATAAGAAACCTATAACTTTATTTTTTAACTCTCATAATCAAAATCCAGCTTATATGGTTGTAGATAGCGATTGGGTAAAAATTTCTGAACTTATTGTATTTTTAGATAATTTTTTTCAAGCAACAAAAGAATTTTCCGGTATATATTATCCTACTATTTCAACTATGTTGTTTTATATAGCTCTAATATTTTTATTACTTACTGAATATATGGAAAAACCAGCTTACATGACAGCTATTAAAAAAATGTTTATCAAAATAAAAAAATATTTTATTCATATTCCCACTATTTATATTATTGGTGTTGTATTAAATCCAACTATTAAAATAGACGGTACTAAATCGCTTATTGAAACTATTTACGATTGTATAGCAGTACTACCACCTCCAAGTCCCAAAAATCCAAATCACCCACCACCTATTGAAGAAACTAAAGAAGAAGTGTTGTCTAGCGTAGAAGACGAATGCAAAAAAATATATAGGTTTTACCAACAAGAAAATGCTAGCAACCTACCGGCTTCCATACCATCTTTTTCTTCTTCAACACAACCTCACAAAAGACATGCTGTTTCTGCGGCTAATATTGAAAGCCTCAGAAATAGAATGTGCGGTAATACCGCTACTAACCAAATTAGCGAGTTTGATATTTTTGTTTTGCAGGGTTCTGTACCGTACCAAGCAATTCTCAATGAAGAAGGACGTGAAGACTTGCTGAAATACTGGAGGGGGAACGAGAAGACCTTTCCGACACTTTCAATGATGGCCCGAGATGTTTTGAACATTCAAGCGTCATCAACTGCGTCTGAAAGCGCTTTTTCTGCCGGCAGATATCAAATAGGAGACCACAGACACTCATTAGCCGAAGACAACTTGGAGATTGTAGTATTATTCAGAGATTGGATACGAGCGGAGCGGAGAAGGTGCGGTCAACCGGAGATCAACGAAGAAGAAGATGAAAACTACAACGAAATCTTATCCGAAGGTGGTGAAGGCGACGTGGATCAATTTGACCAACAAATATCAATTTCAACCGAAAAACCACATGAAGTTATCAAGAAACTAGAACAGGTTTTTTTAAGAATGTAATTTTTTTAATTGCAATTTTATTATGTAATTTGCAGCTTTTGGACAACACCACAAAGTTGCAATTTCGACAATTGTATTTGTATTACAAAAAGTTCATATGTCTATTAAATAATATAAGAGGCACAAAAACCGCCCCCGATCCCGCCTGACCCGCCAGCCCCGACCCCGCCCCCTTCACCCGACCCCGCCAAACCCGGCCCGCCAGTCCCGAGCCCGGCCCACTAGCCAGCTCTAATCACGAGTAGTCATTACTCGTAGCAGGTGAGACATACTACATCCTCTAAGAATGTGATGCAGACCACATGTCGACTTATCACATATCATCGATATCCCATTCTCGATGATCATTAGTAAAGGCTATTTTAAGAGTTACGTTATAATATTAATATCTCACATTATTAATAACAACGTAACCTCTAGGGATGCATATTATAGAATATTATAAACAATCAACTAATAATTCAATCATTGTAAATGCCAAAATATTAATCTTCATTAATAATAATACGAATGTGTATAAAGTACATTTGTCCTAATACAGTTTGTCTCTAGGACATACATATACTTTCACTAAATACATCCTGCCATCGGTATAGAAACTTACACGGAAGGAGGAGAGTTCAACATTTTCATGAACTATATTTACATGAATTACTGATGAAAGTAGAAGGAATGAAGCTCCGTTACATATAAGTTTGAAAACAGAACCCTCCTAACTAGTGCCGAGAACAATATAAGTTCGAAACCAGAACCCTGAAAACTACCAAAGATTTTATCATCCAACTAAACATATGTGAATCACCTAAAGTCAAAATCTGTTACAACAAGTCCAAAAGAAACTAGTTATACAAAACTTAAGGACCATATGCACAGATGTTATCGAACCCCATATACTGCCCTTCCTGGATCCTCCTAATCATGTCTGCTATGCCAACACCACCTGTAACCAAATACGTGTAGACAATAAGCTAAAAGCAGTGACACAACTTGTTCGGGAATGAGTTGTACTTAATGAATAGTCACAGTTTCAAATAGCTCAAAATATGTAAACGAAATGAAAAGAGAAGGAACTTGCCTAATGAGAGTGCGCTGACGAAGATTGTGAAGGCCAAAACAAAGATGATTACAGATGCTCTACCAACTATGCTAATTATTTTTCGTACGACATACTGTCCTACCAAGGCGGCAACAGTGGCCACAGCAATGAAATACAGGGCTGCAAGATAGAGACAAACTAGAGTGGTTAAGAAAAGAAAAAAACATGACTACAAGTTTCCACTTCCAATGAGGAGCTCAATATATGATTGCTCAACTATCAACAATAAAAACCAGTGAAGATTTTCAAGTTTTCCTTACCATACGGTACTGGAAAGCGTCCTAGCAGGTAGTATTGTATGACCGACAAGGAGGAGGAAAATATCATCACAAAGGTAGCAGTGGCACTAGAAACCTGCATTTGCAATTTTTTATGGGCAAAGTTACACATTTGGCCGGTTGACCAAAACAATTACATTCGCTAGCCAAATATACAAAAATATACACTATTATGTATAAAACATGTATATTTTATATATATGTATTACATTAATATACAAAAAATATACAATAGCTTGCTATTATTCTGGTGGGCAACTGTTTATGTCAGTTTCTCAATTTTTATATGATTTAGTCTGTCAATGACTTCCATGATCGATCACATCTATGTTATAAAACTAAGTTAATGAGGTTCTCAATAGCTACAAGTCACATAAGCTGTTATATCTAAAATATTAAGCTCTTAAGCAAAACTCAAATGCTAAATCAGAAAGTTATGGACTGAAACAAGAGGTATCAAGAAGAATTGAAGATGCACCTGTGGAGGAATCCCTAGCTCTAGAAACAATGGACCTAAAATGAATCCTCCACCAAGACCTAGCAGCCCACCAACTATACCAGCCAAAATGCCACAGCAACAGTAAAGAATCAACTGATGAACTTTCCAGGTTATTACTGCTTCTCCACTTGACATGACCACCTTCGTTCCCTTATACAAGCAAACTGCTTCATATGCAGAAGCTCCTACAGAAACAGGGACCTGAAAATTAGCAAAAAAAAGAATCATAAATAGTAGAGAAGCTAATACCTTCTACATCGACCCAAATCGGCAACAAGGCAAGGTCATAACAATGATCTTCTCACTGAACCATTTCTCACCAAATATTGTTCTCAGAACACATTTGGTACCTCTAAGCAGTAAACACTATTTCTGCAAACTTTCCTCATGGATTTCATAGCCGGCTATCTTTTAAATAGGCAAAAGGAAGAGAGATACACATCTATAAAATCTCATTCAGTATGTTTAACTACAGAAATAATTTAATGTCAGATAAACCTAGACGCAAAGTGCTAAGCTAAACAAATTAATATCATAGTGGAAGCTTGCGATCAAATTATTGATAGAAGAACCTTGCTGATCATAAGGTTTAGAAGTTGTGTGAATAACAATTGGAGAAAACACACAGATAATTTCTTTTACATCTCAAGAAATAAGTACCTGTAAGAGGTTTAAGATCCAATATGTCGTTGAACAAGTTGATGTATATGTCTGTACCGAAAAAATGATAGCTTCTGGTCAGAAGTTAATAATGCAGGAATATGCAGAAGGCGGTCCTGAAAATGTGAAGGCATTACAAACAGGCAAGCAATTTAAAGCAATAAACCTTGAAGATATGCAGACTGAGGAGAACGAGCCACACAGCAATAAGTACGCTAAAATCCTTCCAATGCATGTTGTCAACAATTGAGACCTGGAGAAGCTCAAGAAATCAGTATTTGAGTATAGACTATCGCATTTACCAAAAACTATTCGATGCTTCCATATCCCACTTTAGGTCTCCTAATTTGGCTACCAACAACAACAACATACCCAGTGAAATCCCACAACGTGGGGTCTGGAGAGGGTAGAGCGTACGCATACCTTACCTCTACCTTGGTAGGTAGAGCGGTTGTTTCCGAGAGACCCTCGGCTCAAGACAAATTTGGCTAAATATTAAAAAAATCATTATGTTATTCTAGAAAACTAGAGGGTTTTTTAATTTAATGGTTAGAATTATGCTTTTGGACTGCAGTAATTTTATTTTACTGCTTTAGTTTTTTGAACAAATCCTAAATAGTTTTTTAACCAGCTATTCCTATTTTATAGTAATTACCTAGCTGAAGATATGATTCTGTGGAGATATTCTAGGTTAGGATTATGATCGTTTTTTTACTGCAAGTAATATAAATGTAGAGCTTAACAAAGCTAAATAAAATTATTCCCGTTGACTGCACAGCCAGTATATTTCTCTTAGCCTTCCCCTGTTATTTCTCTAAGTTTCTTTTGTTAAGAACTAACGAGAATCTATTGGGGGCGGGGGAGGGAAGGACAGAATGTTGAAGAAAAGGCACATCAACTTCAAAATAACATGAGGTAATACTTTTTTATGAAAAATTGGACAACGGCAATGTAGGTAGTCAAGTAAATGGATAGCAACAAAAAAGAAATTGGTCAAGCAAATAGGGCCACGGGGGTTATAAATCACCTCTGGTGTTTTAGACCCTTCATTTCTAACTCTTGGACCACCACGTAGAAGTTTGTACGCAACATCTTCACCACCAGCATCTGTTCAATACCACATATTAATAACTGGTCAAATATATCTGTTGATACTTATGTGATAAGAGTAGAGAATTTAAGCAACTCACTGTTAGATGTCAAGCGTCTCGAGAGCTCCTGGACGTAAAAGAAACGCGAGTGAACAATTTATTAGAAAACAAATTTCTAATGCACATTATAATCAGAAAGAAGGTCCAGGAGACTAACCTTTTTTATTATGGTTTCCTTTTTCCATGTCTCAACACCCTTGAAGAATGACCTAGTCGATGTAACTGCAAGTCCCTGAACCAATTCAGAATAACTACAATCGACAATATGGATAGAATCATAGGTGAATCATCATTACCTACGAAAAGAATGATCAATAAAACTGTAACCATCCACTCTGCAAAAAGAATGTTGAGAACAACTCCAATACTGATCCCTAGCAACAGCACTGGTTGTAAAAGAAGAGCTAGATCGTAATCAATGATGGGCAGGTCAAGTGTTGGATGCCTTAGCTTGAGGTTGTAATAGACAGTTGCCCCTGCTGCACCAGTTATCATACCTGGCAAGCAAAACAGAATGCTCAAAGATAGTAAATTTTCTTCAGCATCACATAATTCTAAAGATTCTCTCTTTTTTTCCTATTTTGAACCACTGCTAAAGGGCCACAACTAAGCTTGTTTGGCCAAGCTTCTGAGAAGCCAAAAGTGCTTATTTTATATAGTTGAGGTGTTTGGCCAAGCTTTTAGAAAAAAGAGTCGGTGCTTCTCAATAGTCGCAGAAGTTGTTTTCCAGAAGTTGAAAGAATAGTTTTTCCCTGAAAGCACTTTTGCAACTTTAACCAAGCACAAGTTGGTGCTATAATATTGCAAAAGTGATTTTCAAATTGATTAGCCAGACACAAAATACTTTTCTCCAAAGTACTTTTTCAAAAGCACTCCTGACAAAAAACACTTCTTAAAATAAACAGTTTGGAAGCTTGACCAAACACACTATAAGGCTGGTGCTAGCTTGAGTGAAACAAGAAGTATTAGCACAAGATTGGTACTAAAATCATCTAACATGCACTTGGGAGTTATATCTTACGAGAAGCCGCTCAGCTTTAAAAAGTCAAATTCCAGTCACAAATCAGCAGACAAACAAGACAATTATGATGATTATGAATATCTGATGTTACAAATAGATTCTTACACTTTGATATTGCAGTTGATGTTTTTGGATCAAAACCAATGATCAAAGTAAGCATGGGAACAAAGATACCACCACCCCCAACACCTCCTACACTCCCAAAAGCAGCAGCAAAGAATCCAATCACTGAACCAACAATTACTCTCCACCCAAATTCCAAGTCCTGAAATACATATCATACTTTAGTAATAACATCTACTCCGAAAAACACAAAGAGCGACCTTTCCCCTAAAAAATAAGTGGCTATGCCTTCAAGGCGTCAAATTAAATAGAATGATCCTTACAAAAAGCTAGCCCCAATTTTATTATTCATTAAAGGGGTCGTTTGGTTGCTGGTTAGAATTATATGCAAGGTTTAGCTATGCAGCATTTAGTTATTCATGTATTAGTTGTTCCATCTTCTATCCCGCATAAATAATACGTACATAATATCCCTCTTAACACATGTATTACTTATGTGGGATTAGAACCTGGTAACCAAACAACGTACTCGGTGTGCTAAATTTTATACATAACAACTAAAATGCTAACAAATGTGGTACTAGTTATGCTGGTTTTAATACATGAATAACTTACTTCCTAAATGCATTAATATGCTATGCCACTGAAAATAGAAAACTTAAAACTTTGAAATTGTTAACAGCGTTGAGGAAAGTCTTGCGGAAGGTACTAATGATGTGAAAGTGAACTTACTGGCCAAAAATGTTGGTAAAGCATTTTACCCTTGTGAAGCAGAAGATTGAATAGCTTAAAAAAGGAGCCTGAATCAAAGTCATCACTTGTTCCATTTTCTTTATCCAGAGAGCCTCTATTTGCAATTTCCTCAGCAGAAGTAGAAAGGGCAAAAGCAAGAACAAGAAAACCAATCACCCAAACTACATATCTTGTCAAAGCCTTCAATTTTAATCCGATTTCAGCCATCAATTGGTATAATATCCCCACTCTCTATTTTTGCTCCAAAATAACCAGCACCCTTCTAAGACAATCAATATTAGAACATTAACCAAGTCAGTAACCTATAACAAGAAACAAATAGATCATTATTACACTCCCCCAACTAAGTATTTAATAGCATCAACATTTTCAACTATACAGAGTACATTGACCCGGTGACGGATCCAGGATTTTCATTCATGGGGTTCGAAAAAATAATCAAAAAGCTAAACATAAAAAATAATGTTGTCCTTGAGAATCAAACCCACTATGCAAGAGACAATTTTGAACACCATGTACAGCTTGAGTAACCTTATGCATTTGTTCATGTTTTCAAATGTTAGTATATGTACATAAATACAAAAAATCTATCTTATATATACAGTATAATTTTTTGCTATCCGCCCCTGCATTGACCAAGTAAGAAACTTCTAGAAGTGCATGCTTGAAGCAAGAAATCAAGATCTTTAAACATACCCCAAGTAAATATTTAAAGGCAACAACAAGTGATTGGACTATATATTAGACAATAAAAGAAGCAACTTACTAATTCAATTACTTCCAAAAATACATTTGATAAAGTCAGAAACCTATAAAGAGAAGTTAAAACATGAAGCAAAAAAATCAAGATCATTGCACTTACCCCACGTAATATGTGTAAAGGCAACAACTTTTGGACTAACAAATATTTGCAACTTTACAGCAGTTGTTTGATTAGCCTTCAGACAATGTTAAGTGTAAGCTTTAAATTTTTGGGTATGTTTAAAAGCTCTTCTTTAGAGCTCTTTAATGGCTTCTTCTTTTTATATTTATATTATATTGAGAAAGTGTGCTACACATGCTGTAGTTATTTTAATTAATTTGTTAAGAACTTAGAGGTACAGTTAATTAATGTTAAATTAAATGCAAACAGTGAGATGTTGAAGTTTTCTCCTTTTCTTACAAAGTCTGAACAATAGATTATTTTTAAAAAGTAAATGCGCCAAACGTGCTTAAAAAAAACAGTACTCTCTCTACGTCATATTATTTGTCATTTTTCTATTTTACAGACTTTTTAAAAATACTACTTTATTCTTATTTATGTCTAAGTTATAATTTTCTCCATTAAATATTTAATCTATTTTATATATCATCTTCATTAATGATAAAATTATAATAAAAAACAACTATTAATTATATATTAAACTTTTAAAATGGCAAATAATTTGATATTTATGGCAAATAATTTGAGACATTGGGAGTAGACAACATCCGGAGTCTGCGGTAGATTGCTTAGCTTTTTTCCTTCCATCTTCACAAAGTGTGAACTTGTTATTCAGTACATGGAAATGCTACATAAAATTAGTACTCTTATTTCACATTGCTTATGACTTATGACTAGTTACAGTATGAACTTTAATAGTTGAACTTTAATTGAAATATTATTTTGAGTGTATTTTAACATAATTTTAATTTCGATAAATGTTCTCTTTTTGAAGGAAGCCCTGGTGTAACATGTGTGACCAGGAGATCATGGTTTAAGCCGTGGAAAATGTCTGTTACAAAAATGTAAGGTAAGACTGCACATAATAGACATTTGTAATTCGAACCTTTTCCGAACACCGCACGTAGCGAATGCTTAATGCACCGGGCTGCCCTTTATAATGTTATCGTTTAGTTTCAACTTGAAATACTCTTTTTAAATTTCAACTCAAAACTTTAGGAGTTATTATTTGGTTGGAAGGGGATTATCAAATACGAATTTAGGATTTAAAATTTATGGATCCGTATAGTAATATCAAGTTAATATATATTAATAATTGAGTTTATAATTTAATTACTTATAAATATATAATAATTTTTTTAATAAATATATAGAATATGGACAAAGTTATTGGATTCACATAAAATTGTACATGACAAGCTAGATCTGCCTAAGCTTTTGATTGAAGGTATTAAATAATATATGCATTAAGTTATGTTGGAATTTCAAATACATTATTTTATGCAGGTAGAATGTAAAAACAAAAATTGGTATATTAGTTATACTCCCTCCGTTCCATATTATTTGGTAACATTACTAAAAATATTCATTCCAAATTACTTAGCCACTTTCTAAAATAAGATAGTATTAATTAAGTTTTTCCTACTTTGCCCTTGACATTAATTATTTTTTTATTGTAACCAATATTGATTAGAGTGTAATTAATTGGAGAGAGATAAGGATAATGTAGTAAAAATATCCTTCTTATTTATAATTTCTTAAAGGACGTGTAAAAAAGTGGTCAAGTAATATGAGACTGAGAAAATACAAGCTTCATAGTTAAATACTTATAAATATAGTAATAATTTTTTAAATTTATATACACAATCTACTGAATTCACACAAAACTATACGTAACAAGCTAGATTTGGCTAAGCTTTGATTGGCGGTATTAATTTTATCTGCATTTAGTTATGTTTGACTTACATACACATTATCTTATGAGAATTTAATATAAAAATAAAAATAGTTATATTAGTAATACATTCATCAAACTATTTAAAGACAAAGTTCCTCTTGAAGTAACTAGTTAACAATCCCTCCTTTTTTAAGAAAACAAATAAATCTGTTTTCAATACTTTATCCGACTAATTTAAATTCGCATTGCGTAAAGTCTATTAAAGGTAAAAAAGTTTTTAAATTCACATTGCGCAATTATACCATGTTAGGACTTTCTCTGTTTTTAAAGCTCAAATTCAAAACTTCTAATTAAGAATGATAGAATTTCATCTATTTTATAGTTGCATAATAATTTATTCATTATTTATCACATCATAACATTTTTTAATTATTATTGACCGGATAAATAATTATTCCCTCCGTCTCAATTTATATGATGTAGTGTGATTGGGCATGGACTTTAAGATATAAATGAAAGACTTTTGAATCTTATAATGTAAAACAAGGCAAAGACATTTGTGTGGTTAAAGATTATCTCGTTAAGCGTAAAAGATAAAGTTTAAAGTTAAATTATTGTCAAATAAGAAAATGTGTCATTCTTTTTTGGACTGATTAAAAAGAAAAATGTGTCATATAAATTAGGATAGAGGGAGAACTATATTATAATCCATGTAGTATGTGGACTAAACAACCCCTATTCAGCATGCGGACTAAACAACCCCTAGGTCGTTTGGTAGAGTGTATTAGAAAAAATAATGCATGCATTAGCTTTGTATTACTAATACATTGTTTAGTACACTTTTTCATCTTGTGTATAATTAATGCCTATTTAGTATTATCTTATGCATAATTAATACCTAGCAAACCATGGTATTAGTAATGTAATGGACTTTAATGTATGCATAAGCATGGAGACACAATTGTCTATGAATTCTCTCACATAGTATAGTATGGAGGATATTTTTGTAAACAACCAATTAATTTAAAAAATTATGCAATGCATGTTATTTCTAAAACACTAAACTAAATTGTGGATAAAAAATAATCCTTGCATAACTAATGTCAATATTACTAATAACAACATTACTAATATCAACATTATTAATACACTCTACTCAGTATTATTGTTATATACTCTATCAAACGACCATAAGTGACATGAAATTTGAACTTGGAGTTGAATGATTAATTGGTTGTTTATATCCAGTAGGGGAAGTAGTGTGCTGAATTCGTCATCCGTACTCTTTCTCCCCTAACCCCCGCAATTGTTGTACTAATCCGTTCATATTCTGATCAGCTGAGGGGCCTTTATGATACATTAATCAATTAACATGCCATTAGTGAACACTGCTAAAAAATAGGAATTAGCAACTACAAGTTCTGTAGTTAACTAGCAAAAACTGTTACTTTTATTTAGCAACAATATACTCATAATTTTATAAGTGCGGTATGAAGAGGGTAGAGTGGAAACAGACTTTAACACCAGTGGCAGAGTCAATTTTTATAAAGGAGTTCAAAAATATAAAGAAATAAATACACGAATAAACTCTACCATGAGAGGTAGAGATGTTGTTTTCGATAGACATTTGACTCAAAGAAAAAAAACCAAAGTAGTGAACAACATATTAGTGATGAATTATCAAAAACTTATGTTAGTTATGAGCAATTTATCAACGGATTACCAATGAAATTCTAGCTAATTTTTGTTTTGTTTTTAGTGGAAATGGTTTATTACTATTTACTACATATATAGTAAATAAAAAGTCAAAATGGAGAAGACAAAGAGGGAAGATGTTGAATTGATTACACGAGTAATTGTATGTTTAAAAATAGTGGATGACAATAACCAGTGAGATTGACTCAATAATTGGAGGTGAAATCAAAATTTTAGGATCATCTTTCCTCTAATTGCAGTGGTTACATCACGTCATTAAACATCAACCACACAAATCCTATCCATAAAAGGGAATTTGAGATTAGATTGCACTGGACCCCACTTCAAACATTTAATTTTGAATTGAGATACCCTACTGACAGGAATTAATTACTACTAATAAAATGCAATTTGTAGGTCAAATTGATAGCCTACTGACCTGAATTAAAATACAATTTGTAGGTTTAGTTTCATATCATACTGACTTGATTTAATTTTTACACCATAATTAAGTTCTGTGGAGTTTTTGGTTGGACGAATAAAAGAAAATGATCTCAGCATTAATCTTGCATAAGATAACGATGTTTAATCAAGGGATGAGGAAAAAAAATCCGCTCATAACTTTTTGCATGGCTTTTGATTGTCATTACTAAACAATAATGCATTAAGGGATCGTTTCATTGCTCATTAGAGTTATACAAGTATTAGTAATGTTGATTTTATTTATGTAGAATTTAGTTATGCATTACAACAACAATAATATACAGTGTAATTCCACAAGTGAGATTTGAGAAGAGTAAAATGTACGCAGATCTTAACCACATTAGAAGATAGAGATGTTGTTTCTGATAGATCATGAGCTCAAAGAAAAACAAACTAAAGCAGTCAAAAAAAGAAATAACATAATTAAAGAAGTAATGACAAAATACGATATAAAGAATGACAAAGCAATCTGAGAAAAAAAAGACAATGTCGTAACTACCACAAAATCATACGATAATCAAATTATAAGAAACACAGATAATAATAGAAATCTAAGGACATACTATAAGAAGTTTAGTTATGGAGTGTTTTAGTTATTTCATCTTTTACTTATCATAAAATAATATATAAAATGGCTCATATTATGCATATTTTATTTATGCGAGATTGTTAAATTATAATCAAGCATCGTACTTAGTGTGCCGAATTTTACAAAAGCAACTAAAAGATTACTCCCTCCGTCTCAAATTATTTGTCATTTTTTTGGTTTACACGCTCTTCAAAAAATATTAATTAGGAGGGCTATTTGACCTGTTTTATCCTTATTTACGTCTAAGTTATAATCTCTCTCCATTGAAAGTTTGTTCTTTTTATGTGTCATCTCCATTAATGACAAATGGTAAAATGGAGAAAAAATAATTAATTATGCATTGAACTTCTCAAACGATAAATAATTTGAGATAACTATTTTTAATAACCACGACAAATAATTTGATGCGGAGCCAAAATTTTCATTCAGGGGTTCAAAAATATAAAGAAGTAAATATACGAAGAAGTAGAGGGGGTTCAACATTTACTATATATACATAAAAAATAATTTTAACCTTATATATATAATGTAATTTTTCGCCGAGGGGTTCTGAACCCCTGGAGTCTACCTAGCTCTGCCCCTCGATGGAGGAAGTACCAAATATGAATTAACTATACTAATTTTAATACACGAATAAGCAACGAAACAACACCTGTTTGTTTTAAAAAAAAAACGTGTGGTTCTTAATTTCCACAACAGATTGTTATTTTTCAAAATCAAAACAAAACAAACAAAGATGAAAAGAAGATCGAATCATTCTGATATTGATTTGGACCAAGTGAAAACACTTTCAAGTGTTCCCACTCTAAAATCTTGATAATTTTTTTTATTCGTCAAGGTCATTCTTTTCTTTAAAAAGTTAAGTGGACCTCATAATCCTAAGTTTTTCATTCTTTCAATTATGTCACTTTTTTCTCTGCAAGATATATTTCAGTGAAATCAGTCGACCTCTTTTCCTTTATTTTATCAAACTAAACGTTTTGATTGTTTGTTTTCCTTTCGTTCATTTAATTCATCATAAAACACAATATTTTGATGACACGACATGCATAAAAGCTCGTCAATTAGTATGACTTCTACGTACACTGAATTGGTTTTTGAAACATAGAGCTAATTTTTTGTTTTTTGCATTGAGATTGCTAGGTGTAGTTGGATTAAGGGGGCCATATAAATCTCAAAGGGGTCATTTGGTTATAAAGATAATGGATAATGTACAATTTCCGAATAAAATGTAGGGGTGGCCAACGGGACGGGTCCGGGGCGAGCCTGGCGGGACCGGTACTCGGCGGGACAGGGGGTTAGGGCGGGATCGGTACCCGGCGGGACTGGCGGGCCGGGACTGGTGGGTTCTGCCGATGTCCCGTCCCGATTTTGGTCTCGTCGGAAAAGGGTACCAGTATTATCGGGGCGGGGCGGGACGGGATTGGGATCAGGTTTTTGTATATTTTTTTTGCACTTAATTTAAAAAATAACATATATATAAACAACTCAATAATTGAACAAGATAGTGTAATAAAAACATCCCAAGACTGTTTTTGTGCCTCTTATATTATTTAATAGAAATATATTTTTTTTATAATACAAATACAATTGTCAAAATTGCAATTTTTTGGTGTTGTTCAAAAGTTGCAAATGACATAGTAAAACTAAAATTGCAATTAAAGAAATTACATTTTCAAAAAAAACCTTTTCTAGTTTCTTTATAATTTCATGTGGTTCTTCGGTTGGAATTGGTATTTGTTGGTCAAATTGCTCCACGTCGCTTCCACCACCTTCTGATAAGATGTCATTGTAGTTTTCGTCTTCTTCTTCGTTGATCTCCGGTTGACCGCACCTTCTCCGCTCCGCTCGTATCCAATCTCTGAATAATACTGCAATCTCTAAGCTGTCTCCCCCTAATGAGTGTTTGTACTCTCCTATTTGAAATCCGCCGGAAGAAAAAGCGCTTTCAGACGCTGTTGATGACGCTTGAATGTTCAAAATATATCGGGCCATCATTAAAAGTGTCGGAAAGGGCTTCTCATTCTCCCTCCAGTATTTCAGCAAGTCTTCACGCCCTTCTTCATTGATAACTGCTTTGTACTGTACAACATCCTGCAAAACAAAAATATCAAACTCGCTAACTTGGTTAATAGTGTTACCACCGCACATTCTATTTCTAAGGCTTTCAATACTAGCCGCAGAAACAACATGTCTTTTATAAGGTTGTGTTGAAGAAGAAGAAGAAGATGGCATGGAAGTTGGTTGGTTGCTAGCACTTTCTTGTTGATAATACCTATATACTTTTTTGCATTCATTTTGTATGCTAGACAACACTTCTTCTTTAGTTTGTTTAATAGGTAGTGGGTCATTTGGATTTTTAGGAGTTGGAGGTGGTAGTACTGCTATACAATCATAAATAGTTTTAATAAGTGTTTTACAACCGTCAATTTTAATAGTCGGATTTAATACAACACCAATAATATAAATAATGTGAATAGAAATAAAATATTTTTTAATTTGATAAACATTTTTTTAATAGTGATGAACTGTGGATACATAAGTAAGGAATTTAACCCTTCTACAAGTTTGAGGATTGCGGCAAATCCAACATGTTTACAAAAGTATATTTTACGCAAATCTCCCACCCCCACGGCCCACCCACCGTACCCCCCTAAAACACAGTAATTTTGTAAACATCTAAATTTTACATAAGATGATTTTTCTTCCTTTCTAAGCATTTCTTTCAAGCCAAACTGCCAAGATAATGTATTAAATATTGACATGGAAAAGAATGTTAAAGGTTCCCTTACCTAGTCCATGAAATATATTCAAACACGTAAAAACGAAAAAAAATGTGAAAACCTAGAAATGCAAAGGTATCTAAATTTCAAACTCTGATTAATAATTAGACGTGATCAAATTGCCATAATTTACATACTCTGATTGCAAACTAGTCCACTAATTCTTATCAATTTCAGACATATACTCAAGAAGTTCGTTTGTTATAGCCTAACACAAATGATGGGGACCAGATATGATATCAATTATCATGATAAAGAAATAGATTTTGAATTTAATTTAACTCTAAAAATTAGCTCACTACATGACATTCTTGTTTTCATCCCACAATCAATGTGAGACCCTTACATATTAAATCAAATTTTAAACATTTATGTTTGAACTTCTAACATTTTTAATTGAACTTGATAGTTTCAACTTCATAATAAACTTGAAAGTTGTAAAAACTACAAAAATCCAATGAAATAATCAAACTCCAAGGTTCTAATTTCTAATAAATAAAAGAATAATAAAGGGAAAGACGGAGTCGATGAACAAGTGCGTGAGCATGTTACAGTTAGTAAAATTTTGTTATAGCTTTTCTTTTTAACATCAAATTTTGTTATAGCTTTTAACTTAAGAGCCTATTTGGATTGGCTAATTTGAAGTGTTTTTATGAAAAAAATATTTTAAAGCCATTTTGCAGTGTTTGAATAAAGTAAAAAAGTGTTTTTAAGTATTTGTTCTTAAATTAAAATAACAAAAATAAGTCAAAAGCCAAAAGAATTTCTAACTTATGGCTTTTGACTTATAAGTCAAAAGACATATAGCCCATCTAAACGGACTCTTAGTTGAACACCAAACAAATCAGTTAAACCGCACCAATGATATCAATGTAGGAAGGAATATGTTCCCTTGATTTTATTGATGAAAAATTTATAATAAGATTACAAGAATATTTTCTTAGATACAAACTATGTAACTAATTAACCTAATTACAAAAGGATTATAATTCTACCTAAAATAGGAGATATACAATTAATACAATTAATGAAAGAATATTGGAAAATATTCTATTACACCCCCGCAGTCGAAACGGGAGGTTCTCGAACACTGAGACTGGCTCGAAAATCATCCAATAGTATGCGTGGAAGTCCTTTGGTGAGGATATCGGCAATCTGATATCTGGAAGGAACATGAAGGACACGAACTTGACCACGAGCCATTTTTTCGCGAACGAAATGAATGTCCATCTCAATGTGTTTAGTGCGATGATGTTGGATGGGATTGCCGAAAAGATATATCGCACTAATATTATCGCAGTAAACCAGTGTTGCCTTTTGAATCGGGTAGTGAAGCTCAAGTAGAAGGTTACAGATCCAACAAGACTCAGAGACGACGTTGGCAACATATTTGTATTCTGCTTCTGCACTGGATCGGGATAGTGTAGGTTGCCTTTTGGAAAATCAAGTTAATAGGTTATCTCTGAGGAAAACGCAATAACCAGACGTGGAGCGTTGGTTTCAGGACATCCACCCCAGTCAACATCAGAGTAAGCAGTGAGACCAGTGAGCGAAGACCTGTATAGATATAATCCGAAGTGAAGTGTACCTTGGACGTATTGTAAAATACGTTTGATGGCATACATGTGTGCTTCCGTCTGACTGTGCATGTGCAAGAAGATTTATTGCACGACATATGATATGACTAATCTCGTGAATGTGAGGTACTGTAGGGCCCCATTCAGACTATGATAGTGAGTCGGGTCTGAATATGAAGGGCCGAAATCAGCGTTGAGCTTAGAATTGGCGTCTATAGGCGTGAGATGGTTTTCAAAATGTAATGCCTGGATGATCAATGGTCTCTTCAGCGTACTTCTTCTGACATAGAAATAGGCCGCCAGAATGTCGAGTGACAGAGATGCCCAAGAAATAACTCAGAGGACCTAGATCTTTCATATCAAACTCATAAGAAAGAAGAGACATAATGGACCGGCGGAGAGCATCAGATGATGTGGTGAGGATGATGTCATCAATATTTAATAATAGGTAAGTCATGTATGTACCTGTGTTGTATATGAACAAGAAATGATCGGATCTGCTGTGTGAAAAAAATGATAGAGGAAACATAATCAGCGAACCGTTGGTACCATGCTCGAGAAGCTTATTTTAGTCCATAGAGCAATTTCCGCAACTGACACACATAATCCGGATGAATAGGATCCCTGAAACCCATAGGATGATGCATATATATTGTTTCATGAAGATCCTCATGTAAGAAAGCATTCTTGACATCAAGCTGATGAATGAGCCAAGACTTGGATATATCAATGCTAAGGACGGTCCGGATGGTTGCGGGCTTTACAACCGGGCTGAATGTTTCATCACAGTCCACTCCCACCTGTTGAGACCTGTCATCACCTACAAGACGAGTCTTGTACCTCTCAAAAGAGCCATCAGAATTCTTTTTATGTCTAAAAATCAACATAGAACGAATAATGTTAGCATCAGGTGGACAAGGTACTAGGTCTCACATCTTATTATCAATAAGAGCATTATATTCGTCAATCATTATAGCTTTCCAATTAGGGTCGAACAAGGCATCCTTCGGATTACGGGGGACAAGGAAAGGGACAACTACAATAGAAAAGTTAAATAGCCGTTTAGGTTTATGAATTTCGTGTATGTCACGAGTTTCCATAGTTCGAGAATGTGTCTCAGGATGCGGGACGGGAGGGGGTTTGTCGCGAGACTACTGGAAAGAGAAAGAAGGGCATGAGTGACAGTATTGGCTGGCTGAACCTTGGTTTGCCGAGAGGTTCCTGTGGAATCACCCTGAGGCGGGTTGTTCCGGGCTACCATCGGCAGAACTGGGTGGGCAGCTAGTCCCGGACAGGACGAGGTGGTGGTGGGCGCCGAGGTCTGGGACGGTAGACTATGTAAATGATGAATTATAAGAGGGTTTAGGCCATCATCTAGAAAGTCGTAGGAATGTCGAGGTGGCGAGTGTAGAGAGGCAAAGGGGAATTGAGACTCATCAAATAGGACATGACGTGAATTAATAATTTTACGACACGACAAGTCATAGCATGTGTAACCACGATGATTGGCAGGGTAACCCAGAAACACACACGGGGAAGGTCGGGGTTGGAGTTTGTGAGTGATTGGATGGAGAAGGTAGCAAAGACATCCAAAAATACACAAGTGTTGGTAAGAGGGGTTCCTATGAAACAAAACTTGGGTGGACGACCGTTGAGCTGGAGACTTGTTTGGGATTATGTTTAGGAGATAGATGGCCATGGAGAGTGCGTAATTCCAGAATTGAGGTGTGAGCAAGTAGGGCACGAATGAGGTTATTTATGGTTCAGATTTTCCATTTGGATTTACCATTTTGGGAGGATGTGTAAAGGCAGGAAAAACGAAAGGTAAGACCGTTTTTGTAGCAAAATTGTTTGAATTGAATATTATCGAATTCTCTGCCATTGTCACATTGAAAACATTTAATGCTCTTTTCAAATTATGTTTTTACGAAAGCACTAAATTAAGAAAAAATGGCGTAATCCCAAGATTTATTTCCAATTGGAAAAGTTCATAGAAAGTTGGAATAATCATCCAAAAACAACACATAATATTGATGATCAGTCGTACTCAAAATAGGGAATGTCCACAAATCACTATGTATGATATCGAAAGGCATTAAAGTATAATTTGTGGATGCAGAAAATGATAATTTGACATGTTTCCCAAAAATGCAAGATTCACATATAGGAGTCCTAGAAATACGGTTGCAATTAATAAAATTATTTTTCTAAGAGAGCGTAAAATAGAGTCTCTCGGATGTCCTAATCTAGAATGTCATAAGGAAGATGAAAGAGCAGCAAAAGTTGAGGGAACTAAGGCTGGATTATTTATGGCGTTTGAAATAGGGTAGAGATCTCTGGTATTGTCACATCTCATTATTCGTCTCTCTATCGTAAAATCCTTTATAGTAAAACCAAAAGGATCAAAGTCAAGGAAAACCCAATTGTCAGTTATGAAACGTCGCACAGAGATTAGATTCTTAATGAGTTTAGGGGCATGGAGGACACTTTTTAAGATTGGTGGTGGATGTGATGGGGATAGGTAGGAATTACCATAACCTCGAATGGTAATGCCTAGTCCACTACCAACAATAATATTCCGATTTAAATTACTCAAATTGAAATAAGATGAGAGAGTACCTTGTGATGCCGTCATGTGAAATGTGGTTCCTGTGTCCATATACCAATTTTCATCTGGAGTATTGAGTGACATTGTGCTCATAATTGCCTCAATGTTAGTTGGTGGCGGGGGGCCTGTGCTGTGTAGGCCTGTTGTGGATGTGGGCCAAGTATGCCATGTTGGGGCCTGTCGGTTCTGATATGGAGCCCATGTCGGAGGTTGTTGCCACTTCCGCGGTCGCTGCTGGCTATTTCCGGCCAACGGGGACTGCCCCCTTATGCCGTCGTTGTTGCTGGAATTTCTTCCACTGCGGCCCTTGCCGGACTGCCTACTCCGGCGGTTGTTACAGGAGGAAACAGACTGTTGCGGGTCCTCTAGCTGACAGTTCTGGTTGCCGGACTGAGAGGCCCTGCCATCGGCGAAGGGCCCGACGGTGGTGGTGAATGTGGCGTTAGTTATGCTTGCCCGAGTGGTGTTGTGCTTGATTTTCTGGGTTTCCTAAAGGATGAACTTCGAACGGGCCTCATAAAACAAAGGTAACGGCGTGCATTGCTGAAGGATGGTGGCAACGCCGTCATAGGATTCGTTCAAACCTGCAATAAGTTGCATGACCAATCGTTGATTAGTGACTGGTGCGCCGACGTTGGAGAGTTGGTCGGCAAGCATCTTGAGTTCTTGACAATAGACAATCACGTTTGGAAAATTATCCTGATGAACGTCCTTGAACTGATTTTCAAGGTATAACGCTCGTTGAGTGTTGTTGTCATGGAAAATACTGTCCAAATGTTCTAACGTTTGGCGGGCAGTGGAACCGGTCTCAATGATGGTGTGAAACAGATCATTAGATATCGTGTCGTATATCTACTGGAGGACGTTGCGTCCAAACGAGACCAGAGTGCATCATCAGAAGTCAAAGTCGATGATACGTATGTGGAGTTCGACGTGGTCGATAACTTCGTAAACACGACAATAGATCTTAAAAAGCTCCGCCCATGAGGAGTATTGACCCTTTTTCATCTCAAGAATCACATGGATGAAGTTTTTAATGTTGTTTACGGCAAGTGCCGGATGGAATTTGGTTTTGTCAGCCATAGAAGAGGAAATTTAGGAGGAAGAGGGAGAATGGTCGGAAAAACTAGGGTTCCGTCATGGGGAAAAGAGGGGGGCGGCCGAGAGAGGTCGGCAGCTAGAGTTCCGACGTGGGCTAGGTGCCGACGTGGAAAAAGGTGACGGCCGAAAAGGTGTATCGGCGGTTAGGGTAGGGTTTGTAGTTTTAGGCTACTGATATCATGAAGGAATATGCTCTCTTGATTTTATTGATGAATGATTTACAATATATAAGGTTATAATAATATTTACTTTGATACAAACTAGGTAACTAATTAACCTAATTATAAAAGAATTATAATTCTATCTAAAATAAGAGATATACAATTAATGAAAGAATATTGAAAAATATTCTACTAATATCCAATTTGATTTAGCCATGACATAAACCAAATTTATCCCATAAAAGGAAACTTCTCTCCATTAAGATGAGGAACCTAAAGTTGGAGTACATATCATAGATGAACCTGATTCGACGAATTTAATTGAAATGGATTGATTTATTTGTACAAAAGAGTTTAGGTAGGATGGAAAATTCCAAGCCACGTGGCTTTTACATTTTCATCAGTACTCACAATCTAGAGGAGTTGGGACCATTGGATTTGAATTTTCAAAAATCACATCTCTGGCCCCAAAGTCTGAATACAGGTGCTAATTTCCCAATCAAAGGCAAATTACAACTGAAACTATTCCTTTTATGATTTTAATACAACTAGTGGGAAGTTGCCCGTGCCCCATATCTTAGTCTGTACGTTGCTTAGTGATAGGGAAATCAAATTTGTTACATTCTGGACTATCTACTATTTTGTTTGTCTAACCCTCAAGAATGGTAAAGGCTCGCACGTAAAATGCTCAATACTTTTTTTTTTTTGATTGACGAAGGAACTCGCAGCCGCTACTCTCTCGAGTGCGCACAGGTAAATCTCGGACTGACGCAATAGCCTGCAAACCACGTCAGCCGATTAACCACACTTGACAAGCCATGTGTGACTGGCTCAACCAAGAAGGTTTATGCAGGGGATCGAACTCGTGACCTTGCGGTCCCGCGCTCTACTGCTACACCAACTTGGCTACCCTTGCGGGTATAAAATGCTCAATACTTGCCTTTACAAACAGAGGAACACATCATTTACAGTTATCTACACAAATAACTGGAACACTTTGAAAGTATATGTATGTCCTATAGACAATCTGTATTAGGTCAAACAGTTCTACGTTTGTTGGGTTTGAAACAAGTTTTCAATATCCGTTGCGTATAACAACCCAACAAAAATCTACACACTTTGTTGAGTTTAGTGATTATTTGAAGCTTCTATCAAGCCCTGCTCTCAGTGTGGCCTATCAAAATGCAGTTGTATACCTCACACTGTCCGAGTTGGTTTCGCCACGCTCAACTTTTATTCTTTAATGCCTGTATAAATAAAATCGTCATTGTTAGGATGCAATGGGGATACTACAACCCGAACGTGGAAATTGTTAGGGTGCAATGGGGATACTACAACCCAAACGTGGAAATTGTTAGGGTGCAATGGGGATACTACAATCCAAACGTGGAAATAAGACGGGAATAACCAAATGCTAATTTTCTAGATGACCAACATCGGTAATAACAATGACCTTTTTAAGTTGCTTATAGTTGTCATTGTGAAGATCCCGTGCAAAGTACAGTAGCAATATTATTCCCTTTAAATGGTTCAGAACTACTCCAATTTCAGGAAATTAAATATGAAAAGAGAGAACTTATTTTACGTTAAAGTCGAGTGCAATGACATATAATGAAAAATTAAATCTAGCAGAAACCTGCTATGTTATATTCCATTGTTTTTCTCCGTGAACAAAGACGCAAATGACTATTTCTCAATTTTCTACTTCAATATTTGCTAATCAGCATATTTTGCAAGACATAATATAAGATGAAGTAACAAAATATATAAAATGTTAGAGCACTTAGCCACTTACCCTGTCCGAGGAAAGGTTCTCCCCATCTGGAGTTCGGAATAATGTAAGGTGAAGTTCTTCCTACAATTTTAAAAACGAAAATTAAAATAATATAGCATTATTATACTCAGAACTTGCAATTACTTCACGCAGAACAGCTAAAATCGCAAGAAAAAGGCACTCGAATATCTAACAAATTGACAATATGTATATGTTCATCTGATAATGAGAGTAGAAGTTCCGAATTAAAGTACAAACTTGAAGATTGATACCTCCAACTTACACATAAAAATAAAAGGAAAAGAATGAGAGGAAATTCGGAGAGCAAATCGCCAAGACACTCCCGTTATCGAAAGAAACTTGGAGCGCATATAGTGTATGGTGTACATAGGCAGTAGAAACATTGTGCATCTACTACTAATATATAAGAGAGGATCAGCATGCACCTCATGGTCAACATGTCTGCTTCCTCACGAGGGTACTTTCGTCATTTCATGAGCTATTGTGATACATATTTTGTCAGTTAAACACTTCAACTTACAAAATGATTATCGAAACACCTCAAAAGTTATGTGTCAAGTCACTGTCACATCAACATTTGTGTTTATGTCATTGAACAGAGGAGTTTTGAGATCATGGAACTTTGGAATGTCATACAACCATTAGTAGTAGGGGTGAACATAAAATCGTTAGAACCAAAAAAACAGAATCGAACCGGAGGTTCGGTTCGGTTTTTATTCGATTTAAAAAAAAATCTTTAAAAAATCGAACCGAATCAGGATTAAATAAACCGGTTCGTGCTTTAGAATTTTTGATGAACCGAACCGAAAACCGGGGACAAATTTGTAATTAATCTTATTTTTTATTTTAGGCTACTGCTATCTCTTGAATCATAGCCATTGAAGCCAATCTATGAAGCTTTTATGGAAGTCGAATGTGGCATGAACTTAATTAACATATTATGGAAGCATTGACATAAAATGTAGGGAGAAAACAGTTGTAAATTGGTGCAACTTTAAATGGTCATAACTCTGCGCTCGGATGTCCGTTTTACCCGATTTTTTTTATTTTGCTTATTTTTTCGAGACGTGGCCTCACATTTTGCCGTAAGGCGGTTTGATGTCGCCAATTTTTAGGAAAACGTCCGTTTTTCCAATCAATTTGTGTTTTCCCCCAAATCGGTTTCTAATTTTCCATTTTCTTTAGTAAAGATCTCACGATATACAATAGATTTCAACGTCGAAAATTTGTGGTAGTGTAGGTGTGAATGTCAATTTCAGTGTTGGAAATTCCATTTTTTTAAAAATCCACCGACCCGACCCGTTTATTTTATTTCAATTTTTTTTATATGTTTTAAGAATATATGTGATGCAAACTTCATGTTTTTGGACTTTAAATTATTTTTTATGAACTTTATATTTGAATTGAAAAAACCGATTAAAACTGATACATTCGGCGATATAAACCGATATATCAATTTTTTTAAATGATACAAAATCGAACCGAACCGATATACGCGCACCCCTAATTAGTAGAGAAACGAAGCGGTCAGTCCACGTGATAAGCGTTCAATATAAACGGTCAGGTAGACAAAGACCAAAATAGCCCTATGCTGCCAGGCAGGCAGAAATGACTTGGTAGACCACATGCATCATGAGTCTAGTTCTTGATCTCCTATAAATTCCAAGTTAACTCAAAAATAAAAAATAAAAACTCAAGCCCCTAATTGGCTATTTCTCTAATTCCGAAAAGAAACATTGTGCATATTATAGAGATCATTTGGTTCCTCCACACTCCATCATCATTCTAGTTCTAGACTTCCTATAAATTCTAAGTTTACTCCTACGACAAACTTAAGCCGCCCCTTACGGGAAAATTATGTCGTTCTAAAACCTCCTCCCAGCAGCCAAAATCGAAAGGTTTCCCCAGCCACAAGATACCGGTTGGATAGTAGTTACCTTATGTTTTAAACCATCATCAATGATTGAATTACTGAACTGCTTAAACATTTCACAATGCTTCCACTTCATTTATTGCCAACCGGAAATCAAAGTTCATAACACTTCAAACTGTAAGTTCCAATTCACTCCCCAAACTGGACAATAATCTATTAAAATGTGTAACATCATCTAAATGGCAAAAGTTGAGATAAATGTTATCTAAATACAAGAATTACTGACTTTGACGCTGCAAAAAAAGTAGTATTCAGTGTGTATGCAGGCTTTTGCCTTCACATATTTACACTGAGAAAACAGAAACAAACCACATAACAGAAAGGGCAATAGAATAGTTAAATGGAATATACGATTTACAAAGCTTCACCGGAAGTATTGATATTGACAGAAGGAAAATTCACAGAAAGAAATCAAGAACAAAAGGGGGAAAATAGAGAGAGGTATACATACAGGGGAAGAGAGAATGGAGCAAAGTACGCGCCCAGTAAATCCGATGAAAATGATGAATGTGAGAAAGTATGGGAGAAAATATTATTATTGAATTGTGTATCTACATTATTACATTGAGCTCTATTTATAGATGATACATTCCAATCATTTTCCATGTAGGATACTATATACAAATCTTATTCATATTCTTATTCTAACACTCCTTTTCAAGCTGGTGCATACAAGTCATATGTACCGAGCTTGTTACAGATGTATTTAATACGAGGACCAGTGAATGACTTAGTGAAAATATCCGCAAGCTGATCACTCGACTTCACAAATTTAGTAACAATATCTCTGGAAAGTATCTTTTCCCTGACAAAGCGACAATCAATCTCAATGTGCTTAGTCCTCTCATGAAATACCGGATTTGATGCGATATGAAGGGCCGTTTTGTTATCACACACAAGTTCCATTTGATTGATTTCTCCAAATTTTATTCCTCTGAGCAACTGCTTAATCCAAACTAGCTCACAAGTTGCTACAGTCATTGCTCGATATTCTTATTCAGCACTAGATCGAGCAACGACACTCTGTTTCTTACTCTTCCAGGACACCAAATTACCTCATATTAACACACAATATCCGGACGTAGAACGTATATCAGAGGGTGATCCTGCATAATCAACGTTTGTATATCCAACGATCTGCTCATCACCTCGATCTTCGAAAAGCAGTTCTTTACCTGGAGCTGACTTAATATATAGCATAATGCGGATAACTACATCCCAATGACTGTCATTGGGAGTATTCATAAACTGACTTACAACACTCACAAGAAATGAAATGTCAAGTCTAGTCATTGTGAGATAATTCAACTTACTAACCAGCCGTCTATATCTTTCAGGATCACTGAGTGGCTCCCTCTGTCCTGGCAGGAGTTTAGCATTCGGATCCATATGAGTGTCAATGGGTCTACATCCCAGCATTCTTGTCACCTCAAGAATGTCTAAGGCATACTTGCGTTGTGAAATAATAATACCTGACGTGGATTGGGCAACCTCAATACCTAAAAAATATTTCAGTCTGTCGAGAACTTTAGTCTGAAAACGCTGAAAAGGTGTTACTTTAAACTAGTGATATCATCTTGATCATTGCTAGTTATAACGATATTGTAAAAAAAACACCAAATAAATACTCATATCTAGAGCAGAATGATCTGTTTCACTGTGAGTCATGCCAAACTCCTAATTTACTGTGCTGAATTTACCAGACCATGCTCGAGGAGACTGTTTCAAACCATAAAGTGACCGACGCAATCGACACACCAAATTACTTTCCCTGAACAACGAAACCAGGTTGTTTCTCCATATAAACTTCCTCCTCAAGGTCAACATAGAGAAAAGCATTCTTAATGTCCAACTGATAAAGAGGTCAATGGCAGACAACATCCATGGATAGAAAAAGACGAACATATGCTATTTTAGCCACGGAAGAGAAAATATCACTGTAATCAAGCCCAAATATATGTGTATACCCTTTCGCAACAACGCGAGACTTAAGCCGGTCAACTTGATCGTCCGGACCAACTTTAACGGCATAAACCGAATGACAACCAACAGTAGATTTACCTGAAGAAAGAGGAACAAGCTCTCAAGTATCACTCGTGTGCAAAGCAGACATCTAGTCAATCATAGTATGTCGCCATCCGGGATGAGAAAGAGTTTTACCTGTAGACTTAGGAATGGGGACAGAGTACAATGATGATACAAAGACATAATGGGATGATGATAGACGATGATAACTTAAAAGGGAATAATGTGAGTTAGTATTATAAGTGGACCGTTTACCTTTCTGAAGTGTAATCGATTGATCAAGAGGAGACAAGTCCGTAGTAGGTGCAGGGTTTGACGCAGGACATGAATCATCTGGACCCGATGTTGGGTCTGATATTGGATGTGGTCGACGATGATAAGTTTGAAGTGGTGGCACTGTGACTGGAGATGTAGAAGTAACTGTAGATTCTTCAAAGGTCGGTATAGTCAAAACTTAAGGTATATGTAAGACCTCAAAGATATCAGGATGATTAGAAGGAGACCTAAATTAAGGTTGAGACTAAAAAAATGTGACATCGGCAGACATAAAATATCTACGGAGATCAGGTGAGAAGAAACGATACCCCTTTTGAACCCGAGAATAACCAAGAAAGACACATTTAAGAGAGCGATGGACTAATTTATCTGTCTCCGGAGCTAGGTTATGCACAAAACATGTGCTCCCAAAAACACGAAGGGGAAGAGAGTATAAAGATGACTGAGGATATACTATGGAATATAGAATCTGATTCTGAATAGAAAAGAAGGGCATTCGATTAATTAAATGGCAAGACGTGAGGACTGCATCGCCTAAAAAACGCAGTGAAATACGGGATTCAATGAGAAGAGTGCGAGCAGTCTCAATGAGATGCCTATTCTTCCTTTGTGCTACCCTGTTCTGCTGAGTGGTGTAGAAACAAGATGTTTGATGAATAATTCCTTGGTGAGTCATGAACTGCTGAAACTGAGAGGATTTATATTCTAAGGCATTATCACTACGAAAAGTACAATAGAAACACCAAATTGATTTTGTATTACAACACAAAAACTTTTGAATATAGAGAATAACTTAGAACAATCTTTCATTAAGAATAGCCAAGTACATCTGGAAAAATCATCAATGAAACTAACAAAATAATGAAATCATAAAAGTGAACTAACTATACTAGGACCCCAAATATCAGAATGAACTAGTGAAAAAATAGACTTTGCACAACTCTTAGCACTACATGAAAAGGTAGCGCGAGTATGTTTTCCAAGTTGACATGACTCACAATATAATTTAGACAGACTAGACAAACTAGGCACCATCTTTTGTAGCTTGATCAGACTCAGATGTCCCAATCGTTTATGGATTAAGTCTGGAGGATTTGTAACAGAGCATACTGTGGAGGCATTAGGAGAGGTATGATAGTAGAGGACTTGTGATTCATTTCCTGCACCAATCACATGTCCCGTACTGCGGTTCTACATTACAAAAGAATCATCAATAAATATTATAGCACAATTTAGGGCACGTGTCAAACGACTGGCGGATGCAAGATTAAAAGAACAACCAGTGACATAAAGAACATAGTTTAGAGTGACCGAAGATAGGGGATTAGCTTGTCCAACCCCTTTTGGTTTTGTTTGGATCCATTGGTTAAAGTAACGGGAGGAATAGATTGTGAATAAATAATATTTGACAAAAGTGATTTGTTACCAGAAATATGATAAGAAGTGCCCGAGTCAGCGACCCACGATGGAGGGATACTAGACAGTGAAACACAAGCGAAAGAATAACCAGCAATAGAAGTATTAGGCTGAAAATCTGTGGCTGCTTGTGGAGATGTTTGCTTACTTGCTCGATACTAAAGGTACTCATTATATTCTCCTTCAGATAAAAGCCTTGGATTTCCTGTAATGTCAGTCTGAGCAACATGAGCATTGTTGGGTGGTTGACATGCAGAACACAGCATACGTCACGAGTGAAAATCTGTGGCTGCTTGTGGAGATGTTTGCTTACTTGCTCGATACTAAAGGTACTCATTATATTCTCCTTCAGATAAAAGCCTTGGATTTCCTGTAATGTCAGTCTGAGCAACATGAGCATTGTTGGGTGGTTGACATGCAGAACACAGCATACGTCACGAGTGTGTCCAAACTTATGATAATAACTACACTGAACATCATTTGGTAGTAGACCATGTAGAGCACGACATACGTCGCGAATCTGTCCAAACTTATGACAATAACTACACTTAGTTCGAGATTTTCCAAAACGACCTCCTCCTCGTCGATTATCCATAGACTGAGATGTTCAATTCTCTATAGTTTGAGATGTGAGAACAGATGAGTCAACGGTTGGTGATGAAACCACTCTGTGATTAGGAGGCGCAGCAAGACGAAGCAAACGAAAAAATAGTTCATCAATTTTAGGAACCGTATGACTAGCCAAAATCTGATCAAGCACCGAATCAAGGTCAGTAGAAAGTGCAGTAAGTGTAAGAACTAGAAACAACATATGTCTTTGCTTTTGTTATTTTTCAATGTTCGTAGTGACTGGCATCAATTGCTCAAATTCCTCCATGATTGCATGTACATGTCCCAAGTAAGTAGACATATCTAATTCCTATTTCTTTAAGTTGGTCATCCGAGATATCACGTCATAAAATTGAGCTATGTCTTTAGTGTATAAAACGCGAGCCTTTTTCCAAACTGAGTAACATGCCTGGAAGCAACGAAACAAATGCATCAACTTGGAATCAATAGATTGCCACAGGAGACTACATAATTGAGCGTCAACCTTCTCCCCCTGTGCTTTGGCCGTTTCTGTCTCACTAACCTTCGCTTTTCCATTAACCATAATAGTCTTTTGCGTTAAATGACCTTGAACATCTTGACCCTTGCACCACAACTCAATCGAGGAAGCCCGAGCTAAATAGTTTGAACTTTCCATTAATGGTTTGGAAGTAATCATAGGACTAGAAGTTCCAATTCCACTGTTTCTGGAGCCAAAAATATCATATCCGAGAGTCATGGTTCAAAAATTTAAGAAATCTGACCAAAAGAGGACAAAATTAAGTTGATGATGCTAAGAAACAAGCGATCCAAAAGCTGCAGCAAACTTTCGCCGGAGAAACTCGCTGGAAAAATTAAAAGTGATCGGAATCCAGAAAAAATTGATGGGGTTTGGTCGAAATTCTTACGCAACCACACCAGGAAAAAAATCAGTTCAAAAATGTAACCGGAAATACCCTCACACTCCGGCGCGTGGAGCTGACTCGCCGCTGGTGCCACAACTTCAGGCGGCGCGTGACAGCGCGTGGCAGGTCTTCTGCTGGTACGGTTTGGTCGCCGGAGGATGGGGAACCTTGTGGTGGTGTTGATTTTCGCACAACACTGACCAAAAGTGGTGTTTACGTAAATCGGATCTAGAAGCCGCCGGAATTTAATGCACAACGGTTGTACTAACCTAATTTTATCTCCCCGGTGTTTCTCACCTATGATCTGATACCATGTGAGAAAGTATGGAAGAAAATATTATTATTGAATTGTGTATCTACATTATTACATTGAGCTCTATTTATAGATGCTACATCACAATCATTTTTCATGTAGGATACTGTATACAAATTCTATTCCTATTCCTATTTCTATTCCTATTCTAACCGAAGTGTTGTAGGTCACCGCTTCATTTATTGTTCTCATCTTGCCTACTCAGCAAATCTCAGTGCGCTATACAATTTTTCCTAGAGCTATGTCTTTAGAAGTCTTCCGTTTCTTCTTAGCCCATATGGTCCACCAGATGCCGGCTGGTATGGAGTTCCACCATTTTGCCTTATCTTCATTATCTCCTCTCTTTTTGAACATCTTAGCAGTTCTTTTGGTGACCTTAACATCACCTATTTGATAATCAGCAAATTAAGTAAGAGACTTGATAAAAAAAAAACAAATTAAGAAAGAGTTGCACAACTGGTTTGTGTGTTTTGTTAGATTTTATTCCTTTTATATTCAGCATAGCACGAACATTACTCGTATATATACGACTAACATCAAGATTATCTTGCATTTCCCAAGAGGTACCAAAATCTACTCCAGCTGCTTTCAGGGCCCAATAAACAGAATCAGTGTCTTGGCTTTGTTTCTTTGTTTGCTTTTCATCCCACATCACAGTATTTTCAGGAACTTCATACTTGACCATTCTGCATTGGTCGATTTACCAGAGTTCTTAATATACACTTTCTTTGCAGTCTTCTGGGCAACCTGCATAATCTGGAAATTTAGATGCTATCCCCGGGCAGCGCCAAGCAGTGGTGGAGCCACCTTATGCTAAGGGTGTCAATTGACACCCCTTCGCCGGAAAATTACATTGTTTAGCTAGGTCAAAATTTTAGCATTACATATAAATATTTTATGTTGACTTCCCTTATTTTTTACGTGTGTTTACTTTTTATATTTTGACGTCCCTTAGTAAAATTTCTGGCTTCGCCACTAGCGCCAAGTAGAACATTTAGTAACCTAAGGGTATTATGGACACAATAACGTTCCAGTTAATCAACTCATGAGCTTACTCAATATAAGCTAGCTAACTTTATCAACTCATGAGTTTACTCAATATAAGCTAGCTGAAGAATAACTAAATGGTAGGTAGTGCATAGTGAAGTGCTCAATCAAGTGTGGATAAAGAAAAGAACGTAAGAACATAAAGAAGGGTAATTCAGTTACTTTCTTTAAGTAATTACTGGAAGAGTAACAAAATTGATTGAAGATACCTAAGCTAACAAGATATGAGGTTCATTGATGAATCTAAAGTGGACCTCAAAATGCAGTCCCTCCACATCAACAAAGACACACCTATATATCTGAATCCTTTCTGCTGCGTCTTTCTTTCCTCGTCTTCTGTTTGACAACTGTATTGGTGTTCGACTAACTTGTTTTGGTATTTGCTATGGTCTCTTTCTTAGACTGCAATTTAGAAGTCTGCTCTTCATTGCGATGGCCTCCAATTTCATCTTCATCCATATTTCCAATCTCATGCGCTTGGTCACTTTTCTCATCTTCAACTTCAGCAGTGTTCTCAGCTTCATCTTCAGGAGCGTCGTCATAATCCATCTCATCTGTAGTTTGCTGTTTCCTTTTATGTTATGATGTCGCAGACTAGTTGACAAACACCCATAGGATGCAATCAACCTAGTACCCTGAAAAACCAACTTACACGAATTTGGATAATACCAAATCAAAATCAAAAGCCCTCGAAAGAGCTCCAATAGGCAGAACAATATTTTGCGTCTTTCTAACCAATACAGCAGTAAAAGAACAATCAGCATCAAGCAGACACACCAGAAAGAATAGAATATAGACAGTCTTTTGTGAAAACAATATTAGTCGATGTACGCGTTCATTGAAGAAGTATAAAGTGAATGGAGCATTAATCATTACCTAATGTGGGTGAACGAAGACTCCTCTGAGAGGGAATACTGGACCGAGGCAACATCCAACAAAATAGTTCAGTCAGCAGCAGGAAAAGTTTTCTTGACAACATAACCATTGTTGAACAACCGGCAGTGCCAAGGTCCAAGCCTTGTTGATGCATTGCCGCTTGTTCAACAATGGTTGTGTTTCTGAAAGCAATTGTAAGAAAGCTTGCAAGTGTCAGTCCCCTTCGTTTCGGTCATAATCCTGCACTTAAGAAATTGGTCCCAACTAAACTTTGATTTCACAGTTTTCATTTGCAGCGTTTACTTCTTTCTCTCTCGCAACTTTTTTGTAACAATTTAAGTAGATCTCTAGACAATCAAATAGTACATATAGGATTGTACTTCTATAACTTCATATTGAATCTTTTAAAGTATTTTGTTAATTCTATAACCGTTTAGCAACACCTCAAACAAATAATCCTTTTTAGTCTAAACTCATTCATAATAATACAAAAATACTTTATAATTTTGTAAAATTTATATAGAGTAGTGTTTCAATTTTTTTAGATAACATATGGATGAAGTTATTTATTTAAATTTTGACTACTATCTTTGAAATGATTGGAAATATTAACAGTGCAAAAATATGTTAATTAAACAAAAACACAAATTTCTATCACTTGCAAATGTTAGCTAAAAAAATTTAAAACTATTGAAAAATACTACTCGAGATTTATATTTCTACGATTCCTGGAGTTGGAACTTATAAAAGGGAACTCAAACTTCATGAAAATTCCTAAAGTTTGAGTTGATAAAATTTGAAATTTTATGAGTTTTTCTTTGAGTCCAAATGGCATATTTCGACATATTTCCTGGAGTTCGAAACGTGTTGATGCTAACGCTAAGAATATTTGATGGAGTCCCTGTATTTTAAATTGTATGTATGTGTGAGGTTTAAAATAATTGTGTTTAATCTAAGGGTATGATCATCCAAATGATGTTCTGAATTAAGAAGTGGCTTAAGTGTTATTTTAAATTTGAAATTGTGGCTAAAGTTTGATTAGCAGTTCAAAGTATTCAGTCTTAGTTTTCCTCTTGCAAATTAGAATTAGTTTGCTAGCTACGAATTGTAATTAAGAAAGCAGTACCTGCAGTTGGTTAGAAACCTACGAACTATAGTTATTTATATAAGTTATCTTTGATATTTTCTCTTGCAAATTAGTGTTATTGGGCTCGTGCTTGCACGGGTCTTTTCATCTAGTTTCTTTTATAAACCGGAACATAAACCTCAAATTTTACATAAACGTACACATTGATAAGTTTTATACATCATATTAATTTAGTAATTTAAAAAGTATTTGGAAGTATTTGAAATGGTAATAGGAATAAAAAAGTTATTCGACACCAAATAGTAATATTAGCATAACATAAAACAAAAGAAATAGTAAATTTTAGTTTTCAAAAGAAAATTAATGTGTTGCAAGATTAGATGAGTTGAAATGTTTATTTTATTCTTCTTCATAAGCAAAGAAGTATATATGAAAACATTATTATATGATTCGAGCTAAAGAAATAGTACAGTATGTACCAACATCTCAGATGAGTTTGCTTCAAAAATTGAGAAAGAGGTTTTGCAGTATGTACAGTATGATTCCAGCTTTCGTTATTTCCATTTTCATACTGCTTTGAATTTTTGTCCTTATTTGACCTCTTTTATGTTTTCTCTTGAGTCGGGGATCTTTCGGAAACAGCCTCCCTACCTTGATAAGGGTATGGTCTGCGTACACTTTACCGTTCCCAAATCTCACATTGTGGGATTTTACTGGGTATGTTGTTGTTGTATAATATAGTAAATGGGAAAAGACTCAAATATGTCGTTGAACAATGAAATGAATCATATATGTCACTCGTAAAATGAAAGGTCCAGATAATACCACGTGGCAAAATCTGGTAGTAGTAGAGCTCTATTAGTGAGTAGTGACATACATGACCCAAAATAGTAACAACGGTGACATTTTTGAATCCAACTATTAACGAGTGATATGAATGAACATTTTTTGATAGTTTCATGACATATTTGAGCCTTTTCCATTTTCAAAATATTATTTTTAACCAAACAACAACTAAAGAAAAATCTAAATAGCTTTTACATCTTTTACAAAAAAAAAAAAATTGATACTAACATTTTCTCTCTTATTTCTTATTTTTCATTTGTGTGAACATGAAAAAAGTCAAAAAGTTTTTGAATTTTGCGATATTAAATTAAATATATGTATAAAATATATTGAATATACCCTTTGAATCTTTTGGACCCCGCACATAGCGGGAGCTTAGTGCACCGGGCTGTCCTTTTTTTTATCATTTGAATCTTATGTTTTAAAAGTAAAAAAAGTATCATTGAAGTTAAAACAAAAATATTAAATTTAAAACTTACCAAGTACTATTTATAAGTTTTAATAAATTAAAAGGTATGTGAGAAAGATATATTAATTTAATAAATAGATTAAAAAAAGTGAGAAAAATAAACGTAAAAGACTCAAAAATGTTCTTAACCTATTGAAAATTATTCAAAAATACCCTACTTTCACCTATTTGAGTTAAAAATGACCTTAATGTTTTTCTTAGGTAAAAAGATGACCTTCAGTTAATAGAAATATGACATGACATTTCATTAAATAAATGATCATTTTTATTGGTCCACATAAACTTCTGATCTAATCAAAGATCCGACCCGAATCTAACACCCAAACTCATTTCTCATGAACCTAACCCATCTTTTACACCTCTTATTTCTCTCACATGGTGATTTAAGTTTTCCCTCGCTTCTTTCTTCCTCTCCTTTCTTTCTTTCTTTCTTTCTTTCTTTCTTTCTTTCTTTCTTTCTGGTCCCATTAAGATTTAGTATTATGTTATGTTTCCTCCATTGCTATTAACTGGCCATTACTTTAAACAATAGCTTTCACCTTTCATTTTTATTTTAATTGAAAACAAAATAACCACCATTAGCATTTAAAAATATGCGATCTGGTGAGGATAATGAGAATAATGCAACATTAAGACCCAACTTACTCAGATGATTTGTGCAATTATCTAATAATCTCTAAATTTAGTAGCATTTTGAAGTATCGTTTTGAATTTAAATGAACAATCACTCCTGATATGATTTTACTAACGTGCTGATGAATGTAAAAGTAGGTTAAATTGGTTAGTTTTAGACAATTATTTTGCTTGGAGAAAGATCTGTTCATGGTAATGGGACCAGAAAGAAAGGAGAGGAAGAAAGAAGAGAGGGAAAGCTTAAATCACCATGTGAGAGGAATAAGAGGGGTAAAAGATGCGTTAGGTTCATTAGAAATGGATTTGGGTCGGATCTTTAATTAGAGATAATTACTTAGAGGTGTCGTTCGACGCTCTAGTTAATCAAATCTGACCCAACTATTGCTTTATTACATGATATCCCTTATTTTATTATTTTATGCCCTTATTTTTAAAGCCTGATGTGATGACCCACCACATCATTATGCCACTTAGGTGCCACTTGGCACATAAGATGAAGACTAGATTTATAGAAAGAGTCTAGAGATATATGTATATTTTTTTTGGAAGACCCTAGAATTCTATGGATTTGCATGTAAAGTCTTTAGAATATTCTAGTTGTAGAAAATTTTAGAATAGGGATTATTTATAAGTAGGGACTTGTAAAATAATAATTATTTACATACTAGTTCCTATGTAAGTTGTATAAATAGGAGAGTCATTCATTTGTAAAAGCAACAACAACATACAACATACCCATTTGTAAAACCATCAAGCAAAATTAGCAAGTTCTCTCTAATACAAAAAGTTTCTTTAGCAAATTCCTCTTGTCTTCCTTATCTACCATTTCCTTAGCGATATAAGTGTAGTATTCTAGGCTGACTTGGCATAGCAAAATCGTGAGCAAGTTATGCAAGAACGTGAACAAGTTGTTAAGCGCCGCACGTGCGCTTAGTTAAAGATTAAGGATGTGAAAATGTGGTATCAGAGCGAAGGTTGATACTAAGAAAAGGGAAAACGATGGAGAAATCACCATTGCTAACACCCAAGCCAACATCACTCAGGATGATGTTGGCAAAAAGGGACATACCAAGAAGAGGAATGCCGCTAGCAAGAGCCAGGATGTACCACCCGAGGTTGTGCCAAATGAAGGGCTTACATCCCAAAAACCTTCTGTCACTGGTGCGAGCGGGGATGACGTGGAGGTCCTACCCGAGGATGTCACGCTCGATAAAAGGGATGGACACCCTCGAGATCGGTGGCCAACGCTTGGGAAAAGTGGAAGGTACCCTTAGCGTTCTTGATGGGCATATCCTTGAAGAAATTGAGAGCGTCTGGAATGACTTGGAATGTCACAAACAGGTGGAATTTGAGTTAATAGAAATTGTCACTGCCTTAGAGTGCAGACTCATGGAGGTGTTGAGTACTATATATGCTATAATGGCAAAGATAGAGGCACTCAAGGAGCAGGTCGACGCTGGCGTGATCGAGGTAACCAACAATATTGTTGTAAAAAAAGAGTCTAAGATCGAGTCTCCCAAACCACCAGTGTTCAAAGAGGTTCCTGATGCACAAGAAGTGGAGAACTTTCTTTGGCACTTGGAGAATTATTTCAGGCATGGAAGGATAAGGGACAATGAGGCCAAAATCAACACTGTCGTATTGTACCTATCAGAAACTGTCATGCTATGGTGGAGAAGGAAGGTGGCCGATGTTGAGAGAGGTCTATGTGCCATTAGCACGTGGTACCAGTTCAAGGCCGAGTTCAAGCGTCAATTCTTCCCGAACAATTTCATATACGAGGCAAGGCATAAGTTTAGGGAATTAAAATAGACATGGAGTATACGCGACTATGTCAAGGAATTCACCACCCTAATGCTTCAAATTCCCAACTTCACCAATGATGACTTATTATTTCACTTTATAGACAGGTTGCAGAATTAGGCTAAGCAGGAGTTGAAACGCCATCAAGTTGCAGACATAGACCAAGCCATAGTGGAGGCCGAGTCTTTGATGGACTTCAGGCATGACAAAGGTCAAGGAATTGAGTCAAGGGTAGCGATGCCAAAAGTGGAGGGGGGGATCATGTCACGAGCAAGGAGTCGCAACAACAGTACTCCAAGATTCAAAATACCAACAAGTTTGACGACAAAAAGTCAAGTGGTCGTTAAGTATATGCCGAAAAGAAGGTGTAGATCGAGAAGAAGGGATGCTACCTATGTGGAGGGCCGCACAACTTCAGAAATTGACCTGACCTGAAGAGACTCAACACTATGGTTTATGAAAGCAATGAGCAGACGCAAGCATAGAGTTCGAAAATCGCACAGTTGGAGACGATCAGACTATGTGGCACTGTCACAAAGCAAGATAGCCAAATCAATGAGAATAACAATCAGTACGTCGACCTCACCATTAATAACAAGCCAGCTCGTGCACTATAGATACTAGGGTGACTCATAATTTTATGACCGAAGCCGCAGTAAGGAGACTAGAGTTGAAACTCGCTCCAATTAACACCTGCGTCAAGACCGTGAATGTCGAGCCATAAAATGCTCGTGGTGTAGCCAATGGTGTGGGTGTCAAATTAGGCAATTGAAAAGGTACGACAAACTTTACTGCCACAACTATGGACATCTTTGACATTGTTATAGGACAAAAGTTCTTTAGACATTGCCACACGATGATCGACCCCTACCACTAACGTCTCTTGGTTTTGGAGCGAGAAGGAGCTTGCATTGTGCCTACAATGACTATGTCACAAGACCATGGCCAAGCACAACTTTCGGCTATGCAGCTTATCAAAGGGCTCAAGAAAGGGAAATCTAGTTTTATGACAACCATTGCAAGTTTGGAGGAAGATAATGGTACTTATGAAACACTACTACCTTTGATAGATAATTTGCTCGAAGAGAACAAAGATGTGATGATCGACGAGCAACCTAACCACTTGCCTCCTGACATAACATGGATCACAAGATTGAGTTGGAGTATATGTCGGGCAACGTCGTAACTGATGTCTTGAGCTGAAAGGATGATCTTGCTGCCATCACTTCAGTAAGTTGTGACATCCGAGAGGTTATAAAAGAAAGCACGCAACATAATCCAGCAAGCAAGCAATTTATAGAGTTAACCACCCAGGGAAAGACAAGATGTTTTTAGATGAAAGATGGTCTATTTCTTACTACAGGTCAAAGAGTCTACGTGCCAAAGTTCGAATATATTAGGTGGCGTATTAGAAAGGATGATTCGAATAGGGGCCAATCAAGTCGCGCGCCTATTACAATTACCGTCTCGCATGGTCAGAAGATTGAGGCTATCATTGACTACCAAGATAGACGAAAGCAAGTACAAAATGCTATCGCCATCCACTGGAAGGGGCAATCACCGGAAGAGGCCACACATAACCGCTACGATGATTTGTGGCAATTCAAAGATAAGATCTGAAATTTTATGCATCAACAATGCGTCGCGGTTATCGCAACATTAGGTGGGAAAGAGTGTGATGACCCACCACATCATTATGCCTCCTAGGTGCAACTTGACACATATATTTGCCGTGTGGAATGGTTACATAAGATGAAGACTAGATTTATGGAAAGATTCTAGATACATATTGAGATTTCTCTAGGAAACCCTAGAATTCCATGGATTTACATGGAAAGTCCTTAGAATATTCTAGTTGTGTAGAGATTTCTAGAATAGGGGTTTATTTATAAATATGTAGGGACTTGTAGAATAATTATTATTTACATACTAGTCCCTAGGTGAGTAGTATAAATAGGAGAGTCATTCATTTGTAAAATCTGTTGGAAATTTGCCTTTGGCGAGGAGGTGCGTCCACCCATAATTAATGAATTAAACACCAGTGTTCCGCATGTTGGAGGCTTTGTCTTTTCACACATGCATAATCTACTAAGTGAGTAGATGACCGTAGGGCCAAGAATCGTCAAATTTCGTTGAGAAATGAAAGAGATATTGGTCCAGGAAGTAAGGTGTTTGAGGCATGGAAATATGGTGTGGGACAAATCTACCACATCGGTGGAAAAATGAAGAATTGCTCTCTTTATAAGTCTCATAATTGGCTAAGGGTTTGGGACCCCAAGGGGTAACTCATGTGTTTAAAGGAGGGAGGACCTAGATGTGCTTGGGTTCAAGGCTAAGCCCACACGCGCGCCGCTCACCCGTGGGTTGTGGGTTGTGGGACGTGGGACTTTTTGATATTATCTCTTTGGACCCCCAAATTGCTTAATATTTACAGTTTGGTCCCTGGAGTTTTTGAAAAGGTGAATTGGCAACAATGGAAGGCAGAAAGTTTTCTGCCTACCGTTTGGATTGATTTTTGGAGCATTAACCAGCCATTACTTGATTGTTAACTCCTCATCCATTTTCTTGGTAGTTGAGAAGTCCCCCCTTATGCTATATATTGAAGCCTTTTGAGCTGAATTTTGTGGACAACATATGGACAAAAACAGTGACGAAAAACACAAAAATAGAATATAGAAAATGAGACAACATTTATATACACAGAGACAAACAGAAGAGACAATTAAATTCAGTCCAAAACGTTGGGACTGAAACAGAAACTCTTCCTTCCTTTTCTATTCTTCAGCAAGACGTTTCGTGTTTGTTTCCTTCGTCAGACTCAACCTATTTGCTTTGTAGTGTTGAGATTAAAGTGTTATTTTATCTTGGGAGACTATTGCCCGTTAACGTAAAAGCATATATACGGGGCAATCTTGTCTTAAGGATAGAGTGCAATCACTCGACTCACCACACAGTTGTAACAATCCAGATTTAGTGTTTCTTGATTTCAGGTTATCAAGATTCAAGACTCAACAAGCTTGCGGCAGTTCTGAACATTGGCCTATTAGTTTATTATTTCAAACACTTGTATTATTTATTTACTTCTCGTACTGCTTTACAACATCCAACAACTTAAGACAAGATATGTATTAGTGTTCGAAAGATGTTGGTCAAAAGTTGTGTGACCAAATATGGATATGGCTATGGTTTTCTGGTAGAAGAGAGTGATGATGATGTTGTTGAATGTCAACGTGTTCATGGTGTCACCGCTCCCGAGAGTGGTGGGAACAAGCGCTCACGAGAGACTGAGGATGTCAACTGGGACAAGAGGAGAAGGCTGAAGATGTGCTTTTCTCTTGTAGCAGAAGGCCTATATTTGTCCCAGACAAAGTATCCGAATTATGGTAAGGAGGAAATGGACACTCAGTCCGATGAAGTGACTGAAGTGGGCCAGAATCCGAAATTGGGATAAGTAGTTTCTCTTCCTTGTCAAGAATAAGATTAAATGATATTTGATTAAAAAGGGCTTAAAGTAAGGAGGAATATGAAAATGTTTTCCGAAATAATTTATATTCCTTACGCTTTAAAATCAGAAGTTTAATCTCATATTCCTTCCCGTTTAAAGATTGGATTTTGCAAACGACTTAAAAAGATTTGTTCTTTTAAGTGTAATTATTAAAAGTGTGTAAAGTATGTTCGCACATACGAGGGAGAAAGATCCACTGACTGTGCGAAAACTGTTACCACTCTTAAGTAAGCGCCAAGAATTGTCTGGGCACCAATCATAACGGAAGAAGTCTAAAAGCTAAAGACGTTGAGCCTGTCACACTATTTGGCAGAAGATCCTTCATAGGATGATATTGGACACTCAGTCATACAAAGCCTCCGGGCGACTGGAGTGGGCCAAAATTCCTTTGATATGATAATATTGGACACTTAGTCATACAAAGCCTACGGGCGACTGGAGTGGGGCCAGAATTCATTCATAGGAAAAGTAATGGACACCTAGTAAGGTGGGCCAGAGTTTCCAGGTCTTAAATGATCTGAAGGCCTAAAGAAAGGCAGAAAAGAAATTGGACACTCAGTCTGCCAAAGCAACTGGAGTGGGCCAGAGTATCCAGATCAAATATGATCTGATTACACCCTAACCACGGGCAAGAGGTTGTTCATGTGAAGCAACGCCACCTCTAAAGTAGAAGGGGTTGGAGAGGTTGTCCTCAATAGGACTTCAGGGAATGGGATCACTCTAAAATGAGGTGATACATGTCCCAAAACTTGGTTTAAAGGGACGATGTTGGTCAAGCTGGTTTGAGACTAGTCCAACAGGTCTATAATAACTAAGAATGGTACAGTATGTCTGTAGCCAAATGAATGATATATTTGTAATCCGTGCATCTATGCCATCATAGATTAAGACACGTTAAATAGAAAGTCATTCAAAAGCTAACGATGTTGATATTGTTGCCTTCTGTCGATATAAACCCTCAAAATGAATGTGAGGTAGGCGAAGAGAAAAAATCACCTTTCCAAGTTCCGTCAAAGGAATAGTGAAAGAAGCACCGCTCCTCTAGAACTTAGTCACACCTACTTGGGTGATTTGAAGTTTATATAAAATAGAGGGGGGAGACAAGTACGTTATGACCTTCAATGATGATGGTACAACGTATTGTATCCTTTGTTTGTCAAAAGCAAAGATGAAGTTGTTGAAGCGGATAAGCGCTACAAAGCAGAAGTTGAAAATCAACTAAGCCTACGGATTGAGGAATTCGTAGTGAAAGAGGGGGAGAATGTGAAACATCATTCATTAAACGACTGTTCATTACTCACCTTAGTCCAACGGTGTTAGCCAAGCGCAAAGCCGTACGCCCAAATTATGTGGGGCAAGGCGATCCTTACCGCTAATGCGAGTCTCAACAGAACTAAGCATAAGGATAAGGATAACCCTCCGTGTGAGACATGGAAAAGATCTCACATACAAATGTTGTGATGTGGGATGGCTTGGTAGAGGTTGAAATGCCGAAACAGGTCAAGTTGGACCTAAGATTGTAGATTGCATATCCACTGGATCTGCAAATAACAGTAGTGTTTATCGCCTCTTGGTGTCAAAGAATGATGAATTTTTTGAAGATAACTTTCCTTGAAAAGGAAAAAGAAGTAATTGTTCAAGGTTAATAAGAACCCGCGAGTGCCTGACTGTTCGGAACTAGACGTTCCGTATCTACAAGACTCGGAAGTTGTTGTCTATCCGGAACTTAATATTCCAGATCTGCAGAACTCAGGGATTCTAGATGTTGAACCAAGACGGGGTAAAGAGGGGACAAAGACTTGTTCCAGGCCTTCTAGCTTGTATGGTTGAGAATGAACCATGGACAATTAACAAATAATTGTCATCTCCAGAAGCGCTGCTTTGGAAAGAAGCTACAAAGAGAGAAATAGATTCCATCATATAGAACCATACTTGCGTAATGGTTGATCTTCCTCCTGGGAAAAGAACCTTTGGGTTGTAAAAGTGGATACTCAAAAGTGAGTACAAAGTAGGTGGATCTACTGACGAGTATAAGGCCTCGGCTACTTGTACATGTGCTCCCCTATGAGTAGCTTAACATCCAGGGCCATTACAATCTTGCGTGACATGGATGTTGAAACAACCATCATAACCGGAGAGTTGGAATGGGAGGATCAAAGTTGGTTTGCTGGACTGTTGGGCTTCTTCCTGAACTTTCATTTTGGTCCTGAAAGTTTCAGATAAAACAGAAACAATGAATCTGACCACAAAAACATTGACTCTGAAGTTAGAAAGCCAACAGTTGGAAAACCAACAGTCTGAAAATGAAAGTCATATTGAAATAAAGTCTCGATATAAAAGATATGGGTATCACATATGACATCTTAGGAATTGGATTTCTAAGACATCTAACGGACTGGTCTAACTCCAAACTCAGTTGTGAGATAGTTGACAGTCTCGTTGAAGCCACCAATGAATATGAATCATAGAACTGATTGGAATCATGGTGCACCCATAGACAAGGAGTGATGCGCAGGTCACGTGTAGTTCAATGTATTGTACACACAACAACCGACCTGATATCGGCCTACAAACAAGATCAGTTGAACTAAGGATCACTTGTGATTCTGGAAATAATCGATAGAAGGCGTTAAGTCGGATATGCCGATATCTGAATTATTCGCTTATCTACGGATTATGGTATTCTGGATGTCCAGCGGTTCTGGGAGAATAAAATGATGCAAACTGGACATCAGATGTGAAGAACACCAAAGCCACAAGTAAATGTGTATGGTGGGTCTTGGAAAAACCTCTAAGCAAACTTGCATTGGCCGATTCATGATGTAATCGGAGTTTATCATTTTATACAAAACATGAAAGAAGTTCAGTTGTTGACACCCAATTTTGTCCCGTCTTTTCCAATTTATTTGCAATTTTAAATATTTTTAACACCTCAAAACAATTTTAATCTATATACATACATGTGTATGTATATATATATATATATATATATATATATATATATTATTTGCATTTTAATCATTCTCTTATTATTATTGTTATTTGCATTTTTACTATGATTTACATTTTTATCATAATCATAAGTTTTATCCGAAAATTCTATATTATTTTATTCTCTCAAAATTGCATCGCATTTCCATTTTTTATTAAGCATTAAACATTTCGCAAATATTATATTTTATTATTATCACATCGTTATGTTATTTTAAATAATTCACATCTTTTATAAAAAAAAAAAAAAATTAATGTTAAACCCCTTTTTATATTTTTAAACCCATAACCCATTTTATTTCCCAACCCAAATTAATTCCTATTTCGGCCCAGATCCGCAACAGCCCAAAACTCCCCAATAAATTTCCCAAAAACCCAACCGAAGCCCAACAACCATTCCCCAATACCCAACCGAAGCCCAACAACCATTCCCCATCACCAAAAACAATATCAACCCTCCACAAAAAACCGCAGCCCAATCGAACAACCAAAACACCCACCAGCCCATTCTCCCCAATTCGCCCAACCCGAATCAGCTGACCCGCGAGCCCAATCCCAAAATAAAACCCCCCATCGCCCCAAAACCAAATCAAAAGAAACCAGACACCTCCAAAAACCAGCAGTCGTTCGGAAGTTCTCCATCACCAACACCCTTCGGACCACCGGATATTCGCCCCTCACCTGCCACTGCCACCGCCATCACACTCTTTTTCCTTTTTTTTTCTCTGAAGGTTCAGGTCTGCCAAAGGGTTGATTCGACCTCTAAAAGGTTGAAACCTACAAGGATACTATGGATTCTTACCCGATTCTCCTTCGATTCACTAGAAAAAGAACCCAACCGGTCTAATATCAACACCAACATCTCCAAACATCTGTTTTCTTTCAAATTGGGCTGAGAAAGTGAAGATTTGTCACCCTTTTTCATGACCTCATCTGTCGAAAATGTCACACCTACTTTTCCCTTCTGTTTGAATTTCAACCTGAAGCTTCTTGAAGAAGCTGTGGAAACCCCTCAAGTTTTGGCTATAAATATAGCCCTTTGGGTTGTGTTTAGAGGAGGTTCTTTTTTTGGATTGGGATTTTCAGATAACAAAATCCTCTTTTTTAGCTGTTGCAAAGAATCGACCCATCTGGTGGTTTCACAAAAGCAGCTTTCGATTCTCAAAATCTCTTTCTTTCACTCTCGTTTCTGGCTCGGCAAAGCCATAAAACATTGAAGCCCTTGTTCTTTTTCAATCGCATAAACAAAACTTCTCCGAGCGTGGTCGACGATTCGAAACGACGCCTTGGTTCGCTGCCCGGAGAAGGTAAACCCAATTTCCTCTCAATCTTAATTATTTATGTGTTTTATGTGTTTTCGTTAATCGTGTCTACTTAGGTTTATCACTGTCTGATGTTTGGAATGTCGAATTAGTTTCTTTTAGTTATTTTAGATGTGCATCCTGCCTATTAAAGCATGAGGCAGATTCATGTGTATGTAATCTGCCAGGCATGTTACTAATGTTAGCTCAAGAAAGCATAACTTTGAGCAGTTAAGTATTTTGTGATGTTCAATTGCCTGTTAACTTAATCTAGTTAACTGTTGGTATTCAAACATGCTAGGTTAGGTTCGTATTTTGGTTAGGGGATATATTTGCTTCGACTCATAATATGCTTACCCTATCTTGTCTAAGTATTAATGTGCCATCATGCTTAGTAATCTAACATGCATAGAGTGATGTATATGTAGTTTGAGTCAAATGAATCTGTATTGTTAATATGTAGTATTTAGATGGTTCATGTTTGCTTGTAGGCCTTTTCCACATTTTTTTCAAAACTGACCATGTGACTGCCCTGCACATTTGACTATAAGATGCTTCCCCATATTAGCATCATAACACTCCCCTAAGCTTTTATGTGTCATGCCATGTCTGTTTTAGAGTGTCCTCATATCTAAGACAACTCAAGCCATGATTATGTATGAGTTTGGTGCCTATGACCCTGCATATTTGAAATTTTACCCTTAAGGCATCATTTAAGCTTTTGGTCTTCCATGTTCATTTTGAGTAGATTATGCACTTGTCTTTGCTTGTCTGGGAAGTAGGTTTTTGTGCTAGCATAAAAGTCTTTGTACCATGACATTAACATATGCTACCCTAGATGAGATAGGTATGTCTGGTCCAACCTAGCTAGCTTTGTAAATACAATATGGCACCTTTGGATAGGCAGTCCCATATCTGTATATCTATCAGTTTGGTTACCCCCCTATTTTATTTACTTGAAAGAGCTTATGCCAAATGTATGGCCTTGATGTGTGTGTATTTAGTTGGATTTGAGGGGTCATGTATCTGTGCAGTGTTGCTGATGATTACTTGTCTGTCCTTATGGTCTACATGATGTTGGGACCAATTCACTGCACCTATTAAGTCTACTTTGTTTATGTGATTTTGATTACAATTTCAATCTATATAAGAGTCTGTCTATCCAGTTTGTTCTGTTGAGAGTATGTGTATCTTCTTAAGATTAATGAGTTAAGTTCCCTGTGAGTGTCTTGTTTGCAATGGGTCAAAACTGTATATTCTTTGTAGCATGATCCTTATGTGACTATGACTCTTTTGTTTTATGAATCAAACTCCTTTGCCAAAGTGTTTGGTTCAGACTCACTCTTTTAAACTATGCAGTATACCATCAGAACTGCTCCCCTTCCTTCTGCCTGTTCACATGACCTATTTTTCTTGCCTGATTAATGTCTGAGATCTGAAACATGGTCATTTACTTGACCTCACTATGTGCAGTAAAAGTGTGAGGCATTTCTCCCTGTGTATTTGGCATTTTATTATTTCCATGTAGATTGATTTGCTCACTGTCTGCTTTGAGATGCATGGGATTATTCTGTTTTACTCTATAATCTAAGGCTTTAAACCTATAATGGTTGAGAGTCTTTAGAATTGCTAACATGTTTGTGATTTTAGCTTAAGCAAAGTCCCTATTTTGGTCTTGTTTGCCTGCTACCAGTTCTGTACTTTGCCTAAGTGTTACTATGTCAAGCATATGGTATGAATAGGGCCTTGTGTGTGTGCTACCTAAGCTAGTGAGTTTGTATCTTTCAAGATGCTACTCTGAAATGAGCATTTGTTCATCACTTTGCCTCATATGCCTGTTGGACTGTTTATATATTTTGTCTTACATATCTGGATGGGAGAATATCTTCATGTTAGCCTATGTCATCTCTCAAATTGTCTAGTATATGTCTCACCTTATAAGTTGTGTAAAAGACACTTGTGTTAGGGGAGTAATGGCCTGCAAATGACTATCCGACCCTTCCCATATATTTCTAAGTCTGGTTAAGCATGTTGTATTCTTTCCTGTGCCTATTTCTGTTATGGGAGGATAATGCATAAACTGGTTTCTTGTTTTGCTATTTTTCTGAACACACATAGTAATTAAATATGTCTGTTTTAAATATGTATCTGAATTAAAGGATTTTTGAAGCAAGCTAGTTAGCTTAATGTATGTGTTCATCCCTATAAGCTTCTTTTTTAGAACATTCTATTCTGGATCTGTCCATTCAAATTTAGGATTAAGCATGCCCATGTGTTTGATCTACAGGTTATATGTATAAATTGCAGTGAGGTTCATGTGTATGTCTCCCTATTTATGCTTGGACTTTTTCTCCATCTTGTTTAGTTTACCAACTGTTTCGTACCCTGTGGTGTCTTTCATGGGTTCTACTTTTTGTTTTGTGATCCGAAATTACCTTGGTATTTCCTTCCCCAGATCCATTGAGTTTTAGAAATGAAATGCCCAAGTATATCATGCATATTTCATAATATTTCACGTATATCAGTCCTTTATATGGCTAAATATGCTAAATGCGGGCTTGTATATTTGTTGGAAATTGAGGGGATTAGAATAATGTGTATATTGGGCTTGCCTTCCCCTCCTCCCTTTTAAAATTCGAAAGATGTATGTGATGGGCCTATCCTCCTATACCTGCGCATCTGAACCTAACCAGTTGGGTCGAGGCCCGCCAATATAATACTTGTCATGAATTATTTATTTTACATTTTTTTGTATATATTCTCATATTCCGTCACTAATCCTTTTCTTTTCTTTTACTTACATGAAATGCATTGGGAGCAACGAAGAGTCTCATTATGAGACTCATCATGATCATTGCCGAACGAAGATCCGCATCCACCTTCTTTGCATTTTCCAACCTCGGGATTTCAAAACAAATAGTGCTAGAAGACATCGTCATCCGCCTTAGTTCCCCTTTTATTGTTATTCTTTAATTTCGTTATTTCTATTTGGGTCTGTAATAATTATTTAATGCTTGTGTGGTTGTTAGGATATTTAGAATAATTAGGCCACGAATGGATAATTAGTAAGGTAGTTAAAACCCGTCGCTAGCTTATTTATTTATAGGCCCGGTTAATTCAAGCATAGAAACCCTCCGCTAGTTTATTTATTTTTAGGCTCGTCAGGCATATTTAAAATTTTCAAAACAACTTGACCATCTTTTGTTCACTTTATTAATTGTACAACTCAAATGATTTCCAAAATTACTTCTTTGGCATATAAGTAACTTATTTTTTCTCCTTGCTATTAATTGTTCCAAATGCATATTTTTCAACTTTACATGCATATTTTTTAAATACCATGCAAATGCATACTTGTACAAAATGCATCTCTTTCATTAATTATTTGCAAACATCTTTTTAACTTATATACTTTAAACATGCATTTTCCTTAGTATAATATTAACCTGAGTTTGATCGGATAACCGCAAATTAGCGGATCTTAAAGGATGCCTAACCCCCTTCCCTTTAGGATAATAAAGAACCCTTACCTAGAATCTCATTAATTTCGTAGACCATTAAAAATCGGAGTTTACATTGCAACATTTAGTTTAATATTTAGGTGTCCTAATTTACCGTAGAAAATAATTAGGTGGCGACTCCTTAATCCGATACCCAGGAATCACCGGATACGTTGTGCTCGCTTTGACCGAGCAAGTCAAAATAGGGCGCGACATCAATAACTTCACGACTCCTTAGAGGACGTCCCTTATTGGGAGAAACCCGTGCCTTTAGCAAGTTATACATTGTGGCTAGCTGGTCGGCTTCGGGAAGGAAACGGATGACGGCGTCTGGACATATCTGTCAAGATCGTCGGAGACATAAGATCGTATGGCAGTTGATCATCACGGATGTCACTTTCTTGATTACTAACTAAGGGACCACCAGGAGATCAAGTGTTCTGCCTGTCTTGGGGAATGGGCTTAAAACCCAAACAATACGAACCATTGTGGTGGTAACCCAACCATACTGATTGGAGATCCCAAGAATTTGGTTCAATGGGAAAACTAAGGTGTAAAAGGTTCAGTTGAGCGCTTCGGTAGAAGCAAGAGCACCTCGGATGATGATTTTTTGTAGAGAAACATGAATCCAAAGCTGTTTCCGCAATAGACATTAAAGTGCTACCTGCATGGTAGGTAAAGGTTAAGCTTCCAAACCTTTAAACGATCCTCAAATGGTTGAGGTTAAGGTTGGGGAAACTTTTAATGATTCCTAACACTCGTGAAGTGGGGTATAGCAGGATACCTTGTAGGAGATCACCTATTTAAGTGCGAGGACAGGCCGCCTAAAATGAACGCACTTAAGAATCCAAGTGTGTCCACGGCCACAATGGACAAAACCATAAGAATGAAAACGAATAAGGAGAGTTATTGTGTTGGTATCATTGTTTTGCCTTACACTAAGCACTGACGGTTCAAGACATCACGTTCACCGCGTAGTAAGTAAGTGCGGTGGTATTCAACTAGGGAAGGTTCAAAGTAGAAGCTACCTCTCCTGATGCAATATCTTTTCGCTGAAAGATTGCTGAAAGTAGACACCTTGTGTGCGCGCCAAAATCTCTTTCAAGATGGGATTGTTGGAAATTTGCCTTTGGCGGGGAGGTGCGTCCATCCATATTTAATTAATTAAATACTAGTGTTCCGCATGTTGGAGGCTTTGTCTCTTCACACATGCATAATCTACTAAGTGAGTAGATGACCGTAGGGCCAAGAATCGTCAAATTTCGTTGAGAAATGAAAGAGATATTGGTCCACGAAGTAAGATGTTTGAGGCATGAAAATATGGTGTGGGACAAATCTACCACATCGGTGGGAAAAAGAAGAATTGCTCTATTTATAAGTCTCATAATTGGCTAAGGGTTTGGGACCCCAAGGGGTAACCCATGTGTTTAAAGGAGGGAGGACCTAGATGTGCTTGGGTTCAAGGCAAAGCCCACACGCGCGCCGCCCGCCCGTCCCGGCCGGTCCGGGCTCGGGTCACGGGTCATGGGTTGTGGGTTGTGGGACGTGGGACTTTCTGATATTATCTCTTTGGACCCCCAAATTGCTTAATATTTACAGTTTGGTCCCTGGAGTTTCTGGAAAGGTGAATTGGCAACAACGGAAGGCAGAAAGTTTTCTGCCTACCGTTTGGACTGATTTTTGGAGCATTAACCAGCCATTACTTTGCTGTTAACTCCTCAGCCATTTTCTTGGCAGTTGAGAAGTCCCCCCCCCCCCCCGTTATGCTATATATTGGAGCCTTTTGGGCTAAATTGTGTGGACAACATATGGACCAAAACAGTGACGAAAAACACACAAACAGAATATAGAAAATGAGACAACATTTATATACACAGAGACAAACAGAAGAGACATTTAAATTCAGTCCAAAACGTTGGGACTGAAACAGAAACTCTTCCTTCCTTTTCTATTCTTCAGCAAGGCGTTTTGTGTTTGTTTTCTTCGTCAGACTCAACCTATTTGCTTTGTAGTGTTGAGATTAAAGTGTTGTTTTATCTTGGGAGACTATTGCCCGTTAACGTAAAAGCATATATACGGGGCAATCTTGTCTTAAGGATAGAGTGCAATCACTCGACTCACCACACAATTGTAACAATCCAGATTTAGTGTTTCTTAATTTCAGGTTATTAAGATTCAAGACTCAACAAGCTTGCGGCAGTTCTGAACATTGGCCTATTTGTTTATCCTTTCGAACACTTGTAATATTTATTTACTTCCCGTACTGCTTTACAACATCCAACAAAATCATCAAGCAAAATTAACAAGTTCTCTCTAATATAAAAAACTTTCTTTAGGAAATTCCTCTTGTCTTCCTTATCTACCATTTTCTTAACGATCTTAAGTGTAGTATTCTAGGCTGACTTGACATAGCAAGATCATGAACAAGTTGTCCAAGAACGTGAGCGAATTGTTAAGTATTGCACGTGCACTTAGTTGAAGACTAATGACGTGACACTGATCCCAATTCCTTTTCTCTCCTTCTCCGCCATTTTTTCTCACTCACATTTCCTTTTTTCTCTTTGCATCATCTCTCTCTTTTCTCAAATCTTTTTTAATGTGTTTCTCTGTCATGGAAAAATATTTATAATTTTTTATTCTTCTAATTTTCTGTTGAGTTTGATAGATGCCACCCTTTTTTTGATAATGTTCTAGACCAATTATTATCCCAAAAATTTCTGCTTATTCTCAATCACTATTATTACTATTTTTTGAAATCAACATTCACAATCATATACATTATTTATACATCATATATAGTGTATACGAATGTATATACAACAACAACAACAATATATTCAGTGTATGGGGTCTGGACAGGGTAGGATGTACGCAGATCTTACCTCTACCTTTGTGGGGCAGAGATAATGTTTCCGATAGACCATCGGCTAAAGAAATGTAGTCAATACAACAATTCAAGAAAATAATGTATATGTAATTTATCATAATAGTGTATAAGGATGTATATGTTAAGTTATAAATAAAAGTTAAGCAATTTATATATAGTTATACATTACATATACATTATCTATACATCGATAATAGTAGGTTATATGGTTGTAAACTAGATGTGTGAGTTGTATAAATGAGTTATTTCCCCCTTTAATTAGTCAAAAATTTATATGGACCAATAAAAATGGTCATTTGTTTAATGAAATGTCATGTCATATTTTTGTTAATTGAAAGACATTTTTTAACCTAAAAATATTAAGGGTATTTTTAATTCAATAGGCGGAAGGAGTACATTTTTGAACAATTTTCAGTAGGTTAACAACATGTTTTTGAAATGATAAAATAGGTTAATAACATGTTAAAAAAAGTGATAAAGTTAAATGTAGGGCTGGCCAGTGGGTCGGGACGGCCCGACCCCGACCCGACACCGACCCGACCCCGTCCCGAGCCCGCCCCGGTCCCGCCACGACCCCGCTAAAAAAAAATAAAAAATAACGGGGGCGGGACTCGAACTCGGGACGGGACGATGTCTCGTCCCGCCAGACCCGAGCCCGCCCCAGGCCCGCTCGACCCAACCCCGCCCCGACCCCATCCCGAGCCCGACCCCGACCCCGCCCTTTTCCCCCCTTTGCAAATATGGTCGTTGCACCAACAACCATTTTAGATTATGGCCGTTGGCCAACGGCCATTTTAGGGCCCCCCTCCCCCAACCCCCCCACCCCGTAATATTTATTTTTAACCCATAAGTTATTATATTTACACTTTAACCCAATTTTTCAACTATAAATAACTCATTTTCTCTTCATCTTTCTCACAAATCTTCCTACAATCTCTCTAATTTCTCAATATATCTCTCTACAAGTCTACATTGTTTGCTAAATATTCAATTTTATTTATTCATTTGGGAATCGGGAGTGAAGTTGGCAACTAGCTTGAGGATCTTCCATCGAGCAAAGTTTCAATTTTCAACCTCTCGATTACACGTCGACGTTACGTCGGCGTTTGGTACATTCATTCCTTCATTAAATTATTATTGTCTGTTTATTTTATTTAGCGCACTTAATTTTATTGTCTTTAATTATTTATTATCATAATTAAAATGGAAGGATTAAAAGGTATGTTTAAGGGTAAGGGTAAGGGTGCTTCTTCTAGTAGGGGCAACCAGGGCAAGGGTACTTCTTCTAGTCATCTTATTCCTACACGGGATGATTTTGTTGATACTCAACATTTTCCTACAATACCATTAGATTTAGACCAGGAGCTATTTTCTGGAACTCAAGAAGACTTTAATTTAGACGATGATCTAGATGATATACCCACTAATGTTGATGACAACACACCCACTAGTGCACCTTCAACTGAAATACCTCATATTCCCCCTAGTATGAGACGAGGTCCAGCAAAACGACCATTAAAATTAGATGCATGGACATTTTTTGATAGGGACGTAGAGAATCAAGTAGCCATATGTAAAATTTGTAAAAATATTTTAAAATTTAAAACTGGAAAAGGTCACGGTGGGACGGTGGGTTTAATTAGACACGTAGTAAGTACTCATCCAGCTAGGTATGCCCAATACCAGGCTTCAAAACCGGGTGCGCAAACGCCCGCTCCATCGGGACAAGGTTCACATACCGATCTTGTGGGACCAAGTACGTGGTCAAATTAACCCTATGACGGGGGGGAATTGTAGGCTCTAAATACAATAAACATAGAGATAGGGAAGCAATATCAAAATTAGTTGTTGTGGAGGGTTTGCCTTTTTCATTTCCTTCATCTCCCGGTTTTATTCATTACATTAGAGATATATATAATCCTGCTTTTAACGGTTTTCCTAGATCAATTGTTAAGAGAGATGTATTTAAATTCGCGCATGAATATCAACAATATTTACGTTTTTCATTATATCATTTTAATGGCAAAGTATCTATCACGTCTGATATAGGTCGTAGTACTAACGACCATGATTATTTAACTGTAACTTGTCATTGGATAGATTATAAATGGTCTATGCAAAAACGTATTTTAGCGTATAGATATATAGATGATAGGCACACTGGTACTTTTATTGCAGAAAATATTTATCAAGTGTTCGATTATTACGGAATTACCGATAAAATTATGACTATTACATTAGATAACGCTTCTAATAACAATTACGCAATTACAATTTAAAAAAATAGTTTAACTCCATCTTTTCCAGACCATTTTCATATAAAATGCGTGTGCCATATATATAACTTAATTGTAAAGGATGGTCTATCACTTTTTGAAGACATTCTTAGTAAAATACAATTTGCTATAAACTTTATTTTTAAAAGTTATAAAGTACAACGTAGAAAAGAATATAAAAAAACTTGTCACGATTGTGGACTACCTTATAGAAAAATTCCACAAGAAGTATCCAATAGGTGGAATTCTTTATACGAGCAACTACTTGTTGCTTATGACTATAAATTACCTATAACTTTATTTTTTAACTCTCATAATAAAAATCCAGCTGATATGATTTTAGATAGTGATTGGGTAAAAATTTTCGAACTTATTGTATTTTTAGAGAAATTTTTTCAAGCAACAAAAGAATTTTCCGGTATATATTATCCTACTATTTCAACTATGTTATTTTATATAACTCTAATATTTTTATTACTTAGTGAATATATGGAAAAACCAGCTTATAAGGCAGCTATTAAAAAAATGTTTGTCAAAATAAAAAAATATTTTATTCCTATTCCCTCTATTTATATTATTGGTTTCGTATTAAATCTTACTATTAAAATAGACGGTACTAAATCACTAATTGAAACTATTTACGATTGTATAGAAGTACTACCACCTCCAAGTCCCATAAATCTAAATCACCCACCACCTATTGAACAAACTAAAGAAGAAGTGGTGTCTAGCGTAGAACACCAATGCAAAAATATATATAGATTTTATCAACAAGAAAATGCTAGTAACTTACCGGCTTCCATACCATCTTCTTCATCTTCAACACAACCTCACAAAAGACATCTTTTTAACGCGCTAGTATTGAAAGCCTCGAAATAGAATGTGCAACCGTACCTCTACTACTAACCAAATTAGCGAGTTGGATATTTTTGTTTTGCGGGGTTAAATACCGTATCAAGAAGTTATCAATGAAGATGGACATGAAGACTTATTTGAAATACTTTGGATGGGGAATGAGAAGACCTTTCCGACACTTTCATTGATGGCTCGAGATATTTTGAACATTCAAGCGTCATCAATCGCGTACGAAAGCGCTTTTTCGCAGCAGATATCAAATAGGAGACCACAGACACTCATTAGCGGAGACGACTTGGAAATTGCGTATTATTCGAGAGATTGGATACGAGCGGAGCGGAGAAGGTGCGGTCAACCGGAGATCAACGAAGAAGATGATGAAAACTACAACGAAATCTTAACCGAAGGTAGTGGAAGCGACGTTGATCAATTTGACCAACAAATACCAATTCCAACCGAAGAACCACAGGAAATCATCAAGCAATTAGAACAGGTTTTTTTGAGAATGTAATTTTTTTAATTGCAATTTTATTATGTAATTTGCAACTTTTGGACAACACCACAAAGTTGCAATTTGGATTTTAGACAATTGTATTTGTATTACAAAAAAATCATATGTCTATTAAATAATATAAGAGGCACAAAAATAGCCTTGTGATGTTTTTATTATATTATCTTGTTTTGTTTATTGAGTTTTTTTTTATACATATGTTATTTAAAAAAAAAAAGAAAAGGAAAACCCGCCGTACCCCGCCTCGAGCCCGACCCCGCCCCGAGCCGATACCGACGGGATCGGGACGGGACTGGAGCAAGTCCCGCCAGACCCGACCCCGCCAGACCCCGCCGACCCCGACCCCGACCCCTTCTCCTGTCCCACCCCGACCCCGACCCCGCCAAACCCGGCCCGCCAGACCCGAGCCCGGCCCACTGGCCACCCCTAGTTAAATGTAATCGGGCTTTTAATTCTTATTTTGTTTTAATTTTGGGCAAAACATCTTGCTCATATATTTGAAGCAAACAAATGGCACGTAAAAAAACAAAACTTTGATTACGACGGACACAGAGCAAGTGAGAACATCCACTTTGACTCATAATTGAGATTTTCAAATTCATTCCCTTACCCTTTTCACCAATTCAATTCATCAAAGTTGCAGAAATTCCCAGAGTATTCATATAGTCGATTTCAACTAGTTTGAGAATTGATGTGAAAGAGGTTAAAAAATGAGCAGCGAAAGGCAGGCGGTGACTGTTCAGGACCTCGTTGAGGAAGCTAAGAAGCGAGTTGTTTTGCTGATCATATCCGCTATTGGGCTCTCCTATCTCATGTCTCGTGAGTGTTCATTTTCATACACGGCGATGAATTTTACTTTACATGTCTAAATCAGCTATGAATTTGAAATTGTCAAAATCAACAATTTACCATGTGAATTCGTGTTTTTTTCACTGTAGCAAAATGTATGTCTTGAATAAGAGCTTGCCTGTGCATCAAGTGTTACTAAAAGGGGAAAGTGGGAATATATTGTTACATTATACACACCTTCCTTCTGCATTCATACGAAAAATGATGTTTTTATGCTTCGTGACTATACTAACAACCTTGCACAGTTCAACGATTTAGGGTTTTAGAATGTGGCTCAGTGGTGGTAAAACCAAGAGGAGGAAAGGGCCTTTTGCTGTGGTCTCTCCCACTGGCTAGTTATGACGCTCGGGGGGTGGAGCCAAGAATTTAAATCTTATGTCAAGTGGATTCAACAACTTATATATATGCAAGAAAATCCATTTTTACCCTATTTATATAGTATAATTTTTAAACGTCCTTTGGCACTCCTCTGCCTCCGCCCCTGATGATGCTGATCTGGGGACCTACCTACTAATATGTCCTTGAAATAGGGAATTGGTTGATTGAAAGCTTAGGCAGGTGTAGGACATTCCATACAAGTTTTTCTGATGGTCCTCTTAAATCCCAACTTTTCATGGATAGGTAAGGATAATTCTAAGGTTCCTTATTACCGTTGTAAAACGGAGTTTGATCAGGCTCATAATAACAGATGCGAAGTATATAACTGTAGAGTGGGTCATTTAGTCCTGCATCTACTGGTAGGGGTGGTGATATGCAGGTGATTGCTGCACATGGTGAAATTCTACAAGCTCTTTTCTTGAGTTTACTCAATCGCACCGCTCGTTCCCTGTATCTTGAAGTATGCTTCAAGTAACTTCACAAATTCTTTGCTTTCCATTCTGTAAAATATGGCACTTGAGCATAACTCAACTCCAAAAGCTAGCTCATGAGGGAGGATTGTCCAAGCCACATAAGCAGACCACCAGTCCAACCAATGTGGGAGTCTAACCCACTCTTAACACATTCAATACCCTAGTAAGAAGAGAGAAATGCATCTTCATGGATTGAATGTGCTACAAATTGAGCTCACGCAACTCTAAAAGCCCAAGGATCAGCCGAGGGACTGCTGAAACTTACTATCAAATGACAATTTAGGGTCACTTTAACGGAGAACTTCCTAGAAGCCTTTATAAACTAGTTAACTCATTAGGAGGAATTACAAACTTGTTAAACCAAAAAAGGAGAAAAATAATAGAACTGCTGCTCAAGTATATTGACGTGTATCGGCTCGATACTGCTGGACTTTGAATTTGCTACCTTGTGTGAATTTGGGTGTCAAAATGTTTCCTTGTAAGAGCACTTTGACAGGAGGGTCACCCAGTAAAGGACCTGATTTGATTGCAAAATGATTACCTTCGTCCTGATCACACAGGTTTATTCAGTGAAAATGTGATCATCTTTATACTCATTTATCTTGCTCTGCGTTGACTGTTGATATAGATAAAGACGATTTCTATCAAAATGCCATGCATGCCGAGGAAAATATTAGGGATCCCATGCATGTTGATAGAAAGAAATTTAAGGAGTTCTTTCTTCACTAGAATGATTACTATCAAACTAAAGTAGTTGGGGAAAAGGTCCAGATCCCATATATCATTCCCTTTTCTAATTTGATTAGCTTAGAAGTCTAATCTTTTCACAATGCAAGAACATCTAAGTCAACCATATAGCGAAATTCAAATTTATTTCTTTGTTAGTCTCTCCCCTCCTTCAGGAAGAACTAGTGATCATTTTCGCAGTCATTTGGATCATGTGTGTAATCACTGAATGAGAACTCTAGTTTATAAAATTAATTGTTTATGGATAGAAAGAATCTATGTATCTCCAACATGCAGTTTTAATAGAAAGAAGATACTGTTCCTTTTGTTGTTTGCTTATGTTCAGATCTAGTACTTCTGTCGTCACATATTATGACCCTATTGGAGAAAACAGAGATTCAGAAGATAATAGTTACTAATAAAATTTATGGAATTTGGTAAATTGTTGAAAAGATCTTATACTAATGTAAGGTTGTAGGTGTCTGTTTATAAATTGTACTCGTTTACACAATAATCTGAGGTCTGGATGCTAGATATTACTATTTACGATAAGGAATCTAATAGATCTGGATGGAAAAGAAGGAAAATAGGTCAATTAATTGATTGTTACTTTCAACAGGTGGTTGGGTGCTACATACCAATAAAAAAGTCAGGTGGTTGGATACTTCTTATCCGCACAGCTAAAACGGTAAAACCTTTCTTAACAGGATCTATGCACCATCAAATCCCAAAATGTAGCAAACTGTCAGACGAAGTGCAAACGTAGTAGCCAAGTCAGGATTCAACTTTAGAATTCAGAATCTCAACAGTGCAAACGTAGTAGCCAAGTCAGGATTCAACTTTAGAATTCAGAATCTCAACATTATGAATCAACAGGAGGAAAACTGTTTATTACATTCTGAACAAGCTTTTAAATAACAGTATAATCAAGTTTTACATGAACCACAATAAGGTTGTGAGCTGGTATCCAAATTTTTTTGGATATCAGCAAAGCAACCAATCGAAGCATTAAGCTACAGGACAATTGGATCGTTGCAAATTAAGAAACATCGCAAATACTCAGAATGCTTTGTCATGTTATCTTTAGTAAATAACAAGGCAATGGGAAATTGTTTCCAGACTGTGTAAGTCCCATTTTTTACTGTGCCGTGCTTCCTAGAGAAAAATCCACAAAGTTAGGTGAAATAAAGAAGAGGAAAACAATAAAACTATCAAGAAAAGTTCCTAAAGACTGGAAGTAATTATGGGTTACTATTTTCTGAGGCAATTGACATGGGGCATAGGATTCATGATTCTCTTATAGTTTACTCGATTGGACACCATTTCAAGGTCCACAATGATTCAAACAATAGATTTGATGCAGGAACACATTGAATCCAATCTTAATAAAGAATACAACCTAAAATATTTATGAGTACAAGGCAGTAAAAGAAGTCAAATGTTGTCTTAATCACATGAAATATTTCTATGCAACTTTGCTGACTACTTATTATGTGAAATATCCAAGTTGAGAAGCTTGCTCTTGGAGGAACTAATAAAGGTAGAGGGAAAGTGAAAGTGTCCTCCTTTGATTTATGGCTGATGAATTACAACTTAATAAAATTGGGAAGACATGTATGACTGGTGAAGCAGTAAAGTCAATAAGAAGCATGAAGATTTGTTCTGATACCACGCGTGTGCATTTTCCTCAATTTAATTCTATATAATGTCTTTTTATCTTAGTATCTTCTCTTGAAATGAAATGTGCTTGAGACAGGAAATGATCTATTGCTATAAGACTTTACCAAAGTCTATTGAAGGATTTGATCCGTCTTTTTTGTGCTCAGAGAAACCATTTTTTAATACTGTTCGAGCATTTCTATTGTTGTGATGGGCATTCATCTTAGGGTTGAGTATGATCTGTAATCTACTTCGTTGATGTGTGGAACAATGGTTGATGCAATTGCTGCACTCAACTGCTTCAAGTGTTTCCCAGTATAAAGTTTCTTGTATTGTGGCTGCCCATGTAGGAGTTAAGTCTAAGAACCTATCCTTTTGTATGCCCGTTATGACAAAGTTCTCTGATTCTGTAATCATCTGCATGCATCTTGAGAGATACTCTATTTTGTTTATTTTTATAACTGCAGTTTGACGAAGGCTGAGTGTTTGCAATCTATTGAGTCCAATTTTCGAAATGAACTTACAGTTGACCCTTCTTTAGAACGTACTATGACGACAAGCCTTATAAACTTAAACCTGTCATTTTTCCATTGTTTTGCTTGGCAGTGACGAGCTCCTCAGTTTTTGTCAACTTGCCTGCTGCTGCTCTCTTAATTGTTTCCCTTCGTTATCTGTCTCTTGATTTTGATGCGCGGATGAAAGCTGTAACATATAAAAGCAAGTCATCCGTATCAAACAGCACTTTCCAGAGGAAACATATTGATGCTCCAAGAACAGTTAATGAGAAGTCCATCTGGAGGAAGAAAGTAAATTCACCTGCTGTAGAAGAAGCAATAGATCACTTCACCAGACACATGGTTTCTGAGTGGGTCACAGATCTCTGGTACTCCCGCATAACTTCTGATTCACAGGGTCCTGAGGAACTTGTGCAGATCATGAATGGTGTACTCGGGGAAATCTCACGTCGCATGAGAACTATTAATCTTATAGATCTTATCACAAGGTCTAAAATTTTAGTTCCTGGATGTTGCTGAAGTGTTTCTCTTGACCTTACTTTTGATCTTAAGGAAGTCATTCAACTGAACACATGCAGGGATATTATCAATCTAATACGCACTCACTTGGAGATGTTTCGTGCAAGCAAAATGAGGATTCAGAATAAACGGCCAAGATCCTTGACAATTGAAGAGCTGGATGTGGAACTTAAACTGGTGTTGGCTGCAGATGACAAATTACATCCTGCTTTATTTTCTCCGGAGGCTGAGCACAAGGTAATTTCATTTTCTTTTATCTCTTAACAACTGATAATTAATTGATTGCGGAAGCCCTATTGGTTAGGATGGTTTTATTAATCTTATACTAATCTTCTTGATTTGCAGGTTCTCCAGCATCTCATGGATGGTCTCATTTCATACACTTTCCAGACAGAGGATGCGCAGTGCTCATTATTCCGCAACATTGTCAGGGAGCTTCTTGCTTGTGTTGTAATACGACCAGTGTTAAATTTAGCTAACCCAAGGTAACTGTTTCCTAGATCTTGCTTGTTGTAGTCAAATTTTGTTTCTGTTCTTTATTTGTTCACAAACTTTTGTCAGGTTCATTAATGAGAGGATCGAGTCTCTATTTGATTCTGTAAAGAAGGATGATAAAGGAATCACAGCAGCAGAAACAGAACCCCAGTCCAGGCCGGTTGGATCTGGTAAAATATCAGCGGATCATTTTTCTCGGGTTTTAGATCCTTTTGCTAAGGGTGTAGAACTTGTACAATTAAAAAATGACCAACCTAATAATACTGAGGAGCATGTGATGAACAGTATGAATGGAACAGATTTGTTAAAGGACCCTTTGCTTTCGTTTGATACTCGTTCTTGGAGTTCTTTGCCATCACAAACCGATGCAGATGATGGAAGAGGTATTCAGAGACACCACTCTGGAGGAGAGTGGGGTGAAATGCTAGATTTGATTTCTCGTAGAAAGACCGAAGCCCTGGCCCCTGAAAATTTAGACAATATATGGACAAAAGGAAGAAACTATAAACGGAAAGAAGAGGCCAATCTAGCAGCTGATAGACTCAAAATGAGTTCATTGGCAAGTGTACCAAAATCGTTTGGACACTCGAAGGAAGCTAAACAGAAAGTTGGACCTAAGCATTATGTGAAGGACAGTACTCTCTCTCCAGGTGATTTGAACAGACCAAGTTGTCCTCCAGATTACTCGTATCCAGAGGAAAATGAATATAATTCAGATGAGGTTGAATCAGAGAGCAGTAATTCTTATACTACTGAAGATGAAGAACCCAGAAGTGTGACAGGTCTTGACTCTCCTGGCACTCAAGTGTGGGATGGGAAAAATATAAGGAATGTCAATCACATTCATCATCCACTTGAAAATAATGAAGGCCATAAGAAAAGTAGAGGAAAAGCTAGTAAAGCACATATCCGCTCTAAACACTTAAATAGAGTACTGTCTGGGCGGAAAAGGTCTAGATTAAGCAACCAAACGGAGGACGTGTGGCAAGAGATACAACGAACTAGTTTCTTTCTGGGGGATGGAAAAGATATATTAAATTCCAAAGAGAATGTGAAACTGGATGGTTTAAGTGATGAGACAGAAATATTCAGTAGAATTTCTAGTGACACGACTGCATCATCATCTGTCTTGTCAAGAAGCTTTATGGAAAATCATGATATAGGTCCTTATTCTGCAAAAGGTTCTATAATTGCTGATTCTTTTTTGAAATTAAGAAGTGAGGTATTGATTTGACTGCTATCTTTTTCCGATGTTACTCGACTTTCTGGATAACTTGAATGGTCTTGGACGTCGACTGAATAAGCAGTTTTTTCTGTTGCAGGTCCTAAGTGCCAATATTGTAAGAAGTGGCACCAAAACTTTTGCTGTTTATTCCGTATCTGTTACAGACATGAACAATAATAGTTGGTCTATCAAAAGAAGGTAAGAGTGACGTGAATGTTCTGCTGTTAGGCGTTGTAATGATCACTCTTTTGTAGAGATTGTCATCTCAAGAGTCTCTTGCATCAAATCTAACTATTGGCTGCTTATTTCAGGTTTCGACATTTTGAGGAGCTACACTGGCGTCTTAAGGTGTTTCCAGAGTACAATCTTCATTTACCGCCCAAGCATTTCCTCTCTTCAAGTCTGGATATTTTTGTCATTCGAGAACGGTGCAAATCACTTGACATATATTTGAAGGTGATACTTTAACAGACGGCATGTGAAAGTCCCTTTCGTAACAATCAATATGACTTTCTTCTCTAGTCCAGAGTGACATCATGTTTACACATTTGCTATAATATCTAAATAATGTTGAAAATTATTCTCACACCAATTTTCTCCTTTTCATTATTGTTATACTTTGAGTTTTTATCATAGCACCTTATCCTTTAATAGTACTTGGACTTTCATCTCTGCCAAGATTGTCTTTTATGTTCCTGAAATCAATGAAATGCCACTACTAGGTCCAGTGCTATTTGAATGTCATGGGTTGGCAAGAAAAGTTAAAGATTAATCAGGAAACTGGGTTTTGGTATATAATCCTCTGAAAAATCTTGTTCACTTATTTTTCTTTTATTTCTTTTCTCTAATAGTCTTTATTTTTTATTTGGTTTCTGTTTCTGCTTTCCTCAGAAACTTCTTCTGCTCCCAACTGTTTCCAACTCCATCGAAGTATGGGACTTCCTCAGTGTGGATTCACAGGTTAAAAATATTATCAGTTCAGAGTTTTCTTAGTCTGGATAGATTTTAGAACAAAGAGAGTTGATTCTACCTTCTTCTTTTTTTGTTATGCAGACATATAGCTTCTCAAACTCCTTGTCCATAATTGAAACATTACTTGGTGAGTAATTTCAGTTAGCATGATGAAGGGGAAAAGGGTGGGGTTTCGTCCTGTGTTAGTCATAAATAGTTTATATGGATACTGGATTTCAGTTGACCTGGATGGCACTGTACGCCAAACGAGTAAAGAACCTCTGCGCAGTATAAGACCTCGAACTGATCTCTTATCCTCCATGGGGGAGCGTTCTAATACTGAAAGCAACAATCCTACTTCAAGGATGGAGCATGATCATGCGGGACATGAATCAAGATTCAGGAAAGATTATGCCGCACTCTCTCCTCCAAAAAGACCTCTCAAAGAAACTTTTGAGGATTCAAATTGTGACAACAAGGTGGATACAAATAGAAAATCAACCCCAAACATGCAGACGGCATCAAAATCAGTTCAAACTAACTCACATGCATCACCTGAATCTCTTGTTGCTTCTCCTATTGATCCCACCTTTTCCACTGAGGTAGTCACTAGTGACTTGTCTAATTTGTGAAGCATATATGTCCTTTCACTAGTGAACTCTAAAGAATAGATTGCTTATGATTCATCGATTATGGAAAGATAAGGTTTTTTACATTCAAGGATACTATTATATTTGATATAATTTTGTAGTAATGAGTTGGAAGTGGTTTTAGCCTGATAATTATCTAAAATGGCTCTAATACTCATTTTTATTTCACTGTAGTGGGTGCCACCAAATTTAAGCGTTCCTATATTAGATCTTGTCGACGTCATTTTTCAGCTCCAAGATGGTGGATGGATCAGGTATTATTTACATATGCGACTAACAAATTAAGCTGTTGGACTTTATTATAAATTCACTTGTGTCATGGACTTCGCTGGACCTGTTGACATGGGTGCATTTTAGGAGGAAAGCATTCTGGGTGGCGAAACAGGTTTTACAATTGGGAATGGGTGATGCATTTGATGATTGGGTAATTGAGAAAATCCAGCATCTGCGCAGGGGTTCAGTAGTTGCTGCAGGTATCCAACGTGTTGAGCAGGTAGTATTCAAGTGTCTTAATTTATTTATCTTTCCAGAAAGAGGTGCTAATGACAATTCAATTTGCATGTCGAATAATAATGATTTTGGCTCACTGGATAAGTGTCCTTACCTCTCAACATATTTTAGTTCGAGAAATTCTTCTGTCTTTTTATTCTTTTCTGATCGTGCTCTATGTTGGGTGGGGATGGGGCATACAGTATGTATTGCCATGAGTCATCATCTAACTTGATTTATTGATGTATCTTGCACATCCATTCAAATGAAACAGCTGGTGGATGCTTCTTTAAAATCCTTTTAAAGCAGCTTCCCATGACTCTCGACGCCCAAGATTAAACTAACATCCTATCAATGTTGGACTTACTACCAGTTTTAACTCTTTGTGCTCCATGTAGATTCTCTGGCCGGATGGTATATTCATCACAAAGCACCCAAAACGTCAACGTCCTGCACCCTCTTCTTCCCCTAATTCTCCTCAGGACCAACCTCCCACTCCATTATCTTCCCCTAGGCTGAAAAATTCACAGAAACTGGATGAGATGCAGCAGCAGGAAGCAGAGCAACGTGCAAAACTTGTTTATGAGCTAATGATTGGTCGGTTCTTTTACCATATTCTGTTGGATATATGTTTCCAACTCTTATTATTTTCTTTTCGCCTACTCTGCAATTATTCCATTTTTTTTAATCTGCAAATTTTTTATTCCTATTATCATTTGCAGATGAGGCACCAGCTGCTGTTGTAGGACTTGTTGGTCACAAGGAATATGAACAATGTGCAAAGGATCTTTATTACTTCATCCAGGTAATCGCTATGTCAGTGCATTTAGGAAACTACTTTTATGATTGATAACCTTTTAATTCTTCCATTTCTTCTGTCTTAGTTTACGTTTTTTGACCTCTTCTAAGTAACAACTAATTGAGGGACTTGTTTTTCTTGTAAAGTCATCTGTGTGTATGAAGCAGTTAGTCCTTGATCTTCTTGAGCTGCTACTGTTGTCCGCGTTCCCAGAGCTGATGTCTGTATTTAACACATTGCATGAGGAGAAAGAGAGGTTTGGAGAACTCAGAATAGATTAGGTGGAACTATTTCCAAAAGTTGGTTAAACAATTTTAAGGAAAATTGTCAACACGGTTTTTATTTTTAGTTTTGTTAATCATTGTAAAGGTTTGCTCAAGAATTTTACCAAGGACTTATGTGTAATATTCTTCTTTCTTCTTTCTATGGAAGCACAATATGTTTAATGTTTACATTTTGAGCTAGGTTCATTTTGTCAAATTGGGTCAAGTATGTAATCACATTTTTAGACCGGAATGAGATACTGTAAAAATGTTTTGAGGGCTATGACTGTACAAGATTTTTGGCAAGAGAAGTTATAGACAAAACATCATCTCCTCTAGTAGTAATTATATTCCACTCTTTACCTTTCGAGTACAACTCCTTGATCAATGACAAAGTGGATTGCAAATATCTTTCTCAACAAGTTGATTCTTGTCCAACTCCTGAAATCAGCTATCATAAACTCCTTTCGTCCTTAAAAATGACAGGGTTCACACTTCAAGTTCCTGCAACAAATATGCAAGCACACCTATATAAATAGTCACATATAATTCAGTTCATTTTGACCCGCTCATTTGACAGCCATAGCCCTAAAGATACTCAGCTTGCCGCTCCCCTTCAGAAGAAACGTATCCCTCAGTAAATGCTTCAACCATAGTTTCATCTTATCATTTTACAGTCGTTCAGTAATGCTTGAACCATAGCTTCATCTTATCAATTTACAGTCGTTGTGCACACCGAGAAGACTACTTATTGCTTAAATAGCTCCCAATTCTCAATTCCTTATGTAGCTGTTCCCTATGCCCAAATCAAATTTAAATAAGTTGAATGGTTGACTTGCCTCTACTTCTTAGAACTCCAAACGGGGAGGGATTTTGGCCGTGTTGATCTCAAGTGCACTTGCAAACCACACACAATCCCTCTTTTGGCTGTCAACTCACAATGGTAAACTGCAGACAGCCCTTAAGCATCCCAAAGAAAAAGACCGACACGGTAGATGATTGAATCTCAGAATTTAGGACCCCAGTTTTGTTCTTTTTTATTTTACATTTTTTTTTGCGACGGAGGTTGGAATTACATTGTAGTGAGTCAACATGTCACACAAAGATTAGCGACAATATGAATTATTGATAGGCAAAGGCACCACAATACATTGTCATTATATTGAAAAGGAGCAAGTGCCCCATACTAATTCATTGAGTCATCATAGAAACACCCCAAAAGTTGAAAAAAAACTTAAACTATTAGAACTTAGAACACCAAATCTAGCCATGGGCGAGAAAAGAGATTTCCCATACTAGGAGGAAGAATATAACATCCTCATTTCTTTCCACTCTTTTTCAGGCCAGCACCACCAATGGACCCTTTCTGAGCCTTTGCCTTGAGCTACTTTAGGGCCTACAACATCACAAAGATAAGGGTTAGTAGCTGCACGGACCAGCAGAATGAGTTACCTTTTCCTCTTCCTTCTTCTTTGCAAGAAAAGCCTTGTCATTCTGCAGATAAATAAAACACGTACAACTTAGAAAGAGCAGCAAATATCATATGTTAGCTCACAAACCAGAGACAGAATTAATTCAGTGGATAATTCTGAGCATGAAGCATGATCCAAAGCAAATGTTTCATTATTAGTTGCCTGCTCTCCCTTATTCATAACTTAGACATGAAAGATTATTGCGACGAATACCGAATCTCAGTGTGTGACCATCTAAATATATATTCCTCAAAAACGGTCGGGTAACTTGCATAACAATCTCTATTAGCTTCACTGACCTAGATATGTGATAGAATCCTAATGGGAAACTCTAAGAATTTAACTACAAGATAACAATGAATTGAAATTGCAAGAAATTAAAGATAAAAATGAGACACAACTGGTAATGATCTAAAGGCAAACTTGGATTGGTTACCAAACCCTTCAATATAAACAACCAAGAGCACCTACACTATAGATGAATTCCACAAGTGAGCATGGCTCATGTGAGAATTCATTGACAAGGTTCAACAACTATGAAATTCACTCTAATTAAGATTACCACTAATTATATGCCTAAGTAGAATTCTATGAAAATATTAATGTTCATCCAAAAATCAACCCCCATCAAATGAAACTAAGGCAAGTATTTATACCTATGCCTATTACAACAAAGACCCAAAAGTGACCTTTGCACAAATAACCCCCACATGAGTTCTTCTTTAACCACTTTGTGAAGTGACCCCTTTTCTTGTATCTTCTTCTTCTTCTTCAATATCCTCCCAAGCTATCATCCAAACATTATACATGCATGAGATCCTCTTCAAGTTCTTCCAACTCTCATCTCTTCATGAACATGGATTGTAATTCTTGGAGCTCCCTTGCTTGGCCACGAGTGAATGGTCTTGAGCTCGCTCGGGTCATATCATCATCCCCTTCTTGGAAAGGATTCGTCCTCGAATCTAAAGGTTCACCTACAACACAAGATAGATCACTTACATTGAAAACATTATGGACATTGTACTCACTTGGTAAGTCAATCTTGTAGGCATTGTCATTGATCTTCTCAAGGACTTTGAATGGCACATCTCCTCTTGGGTACAACTTGCCCTTCCTCAATTGAGGAAACCTCTCCTTTGGAAAGTGAACCCAAACCTAATCATCCGGTTGGAAGTTCACTCTCCTTCGGCCTTTGTTTTGTCTTTTGGTCACACTTATGTTGATCTTCTCTATGCGTTCCTTCACCTTAGCATGAATCTTCACCATTTTGATTGCCCTTTGTTTTGCATCTAAAGTCACAACAACATCACTATACAAAGGGGTTAAGGTTAAGGGAAATAAAGGATTAAAACTATAGCAAACTTCAAATGGAGTCATGCCAATAGAGGAGTGGAGAGACCTATTATATGCAAATTCCATCAGAGGTAAATGGTCCTCCCATGAAGTTGGTCTTTCTCTAACCACACAGCTAAGAATGCTCCCAAGAGTCCTATTCACTACTTCGATTTGTCCATCCGTTTGAGGGTGACAAGAAGTAGAGAACATGAGCTTGGTGCCAAGTGCACCCCATAGACTCTTCCAAAAATGGCTAAGAATTTTGGAATCCATATCACTAGAAATAGTGCGAGGTACCTCATGCAATTTAAGCACATAAATAACAAACAATGATGCCATGCATCATCACACTTGTGACATGGTATGAAATGGGACGTTTTTGAAAATCTATCCACTACCACAAAAATACTATCATGATCCATTTTGATCCTTGGTAGACCCAAAACAAAATCCATAGAGATGTCTACCCAAGGGCTATTAGGAGTAGGAAGAGGGGTATACAAACCTTGAGGGTGAGTCTTGGACTTGGTTTGCTTGCACTTTAGGCATTGTCCACAAAGCCTCTCCACATCATGTCTCATATCGGGCCAATAGAATTGCTCCTTGAGGATGTCAAGAGTTTTGGCAACTCCAAAGTGACTCATCATGCCTCCACTATGTGCTTCCTTTACGAAAAGTTTCCTTCATGAGCTTTGGGGAACACATACTCTACCATTTTTGAACAACAACCCATCAACCAATTGGAACCGGTCAACCCTCTTTCCTTGGGATAACTCTTCAGAAACCACTTTGAAACCGGAGTCATTGGAGTAGAACTCATTCAAATTTTCAAATCCCATCATTTTAGAATTCATGGCATTCAACAACACAAATCTCCTAGACAAAGCATCTGCCACAACGTTCTCCTTTCCCCGCTTGTAGGTGATCACATAAGGAAAAGACTCAATAAATTCCACCAATTTTGCATGGCTCTTGTTGAGCTTAGATTGACCCTTCAAGTGTTTCAAGGATTCATGGTCCGAACGGATCACAAACTCCTTAAATGGTGTTGCCAATGAGCTAACACCCTCACTAGTGCATACAACTTTTTATCATAGGTAGAGTAGTTCAAAGAAACCCTTTTTAACTTTTCACTAAAGTAGGCCAATGGGTTCCCTTCTTGCATCAAGACTCCACCAATGCCAATACCCGAAGCGTCACATTCAATCTCAAATGTCTTTTCAAAATCCGGCAATTGCAATAATGGAGAAGTACACAATTTCGCTTTCAACTCTTGAAAGGCCTTCTCTTGCTCATCTGCCCATACAAAAGGTATATCTTTCTTGATCAATTCGGTTAAAGGAGCGGCAATGGTACTTAATCCCTTCACAAATCTCCTAGAAAATTGCCAACCCATGGAAACTCCTTACATCAGTTGCATTTTTAGTAGTTGGCCAAATTCTAATGGATTCAACCTTCTCTTCATCAACCTCCATGCCATCCATACTTACCACAAAACCCAAGAATATCACCCGGTCAACACAAGATAAGCACTTCTTGAGATTATCATACAACCTCTCACACAACAAGACATCAAAAACTTGCCTCAAGTGACACACATGATCTTAAATAGTCTTGCTATAGACAAGAATTTCATCAAAATAAACGATGACAAACTTATTGATGAAAGGCTTCAACACATAGTTCATCAACCTCATGAAAGTGCTAGGCGCATTGGTGAGACCAAATGGCATGACAAGCCAATCATATAGCCCAAACTTGATTTTGAAAGCCGTCTTCCACTCATCACCGGGGTGCATGCGGATTTGGTGATATCCACTTCGAAGATCAATTTTAGAGAACATACTTAAGCCACATAGCTCATCCAACATATCATCAAGTCTAGGAAACAACCAATATTTAAATTATCAATAATATATCAAGAAAATACTATGAAGCAACCAGTATTATTAGGAAATAACTTCCTAGACTTCTTTAAGACACAAGTAATAAACAATAGTACTTTGAGTTTACAAACACCTTGTAATAAATGGATAATATTAAAAAGAGTAATACCAATACAAACACTGAAATTGTATAATTTAAGATCAGACATGAATAATAACTTAGAACTATTAAAAGAAAAATGTCTCAACATATTAAAAACAAAGTTTGGAGAAAACCCTTTACAGTTATGGGATAAAGAAAAAATATATGCTGAAATAAAATTAATAAATCCTAAAGATACAATAAGATGTAAACTTATTAGGTATAGCCCAACCAATCAAAAGGAATTTGAAACCCAAATTAAAGAAATACTAGACATAGGAATAATACAAGAAAGTAAAAGCTCACATAGCAGTTCAACCTTTTTAGTTAGAAAACATAGTGAAAAAAAAGAGGAAAGGCTAGGATGGTAATAGATTATAGAGAATTAAATAAAAAGATAATATTTGATGGATACTTTATACCATATAAAAGAAACCTTATTAACCGATTAGGAGGAAAAAAGTGGTTTAGTAAATTTGACTGTAAGAGTGGATTTTGGCAAATTAAATTAACAAATGAATCAAAACCCTTAACGGCATTTAGTGCCCCTCAAGGACACTATGAATGAAATGTATTACCACTTGGATTAAAAAATGCACCTCAGATATTTCAAAGAAGAATGGATCAAGTCTTTAGAAAATTACAAGACTATTGTATAGTATATGTTGATGACATACTAATACATAGTGATACCTTAAAAGATCATATAGACCACTTAGAGAATTTTATAAAAACTATAAAACAACATGAAATATTATTATCTGAAATCTTCAAAAATAATATAGAATATTTAGGATATGTTATAGACAAGGATGGAATACAATTACAAGAACATATTGTACCAAAAATAAAAAAATTTAAAGATAAACTAGAAAATAAAAAAGAAGCACAACAATTCTTAGTAATAATAAATTATGCTTCAAACCATATAAAAGATTTACCAATAATAAGAAAACCATTACAAGAGCTGATAAAAGGGAAAAACAAAACATTTGAGTGGAAAGAAGAACATGATAAAGCTATTAAAAATATTAAAGAAATAGTACAAGCTTTACCAAAACGTAGAATACCAACTGAACAAGATCAATTAGAATTATACACTGATGCTAGTGATATAGGATGGGGAGCAGTCCTCATAATATATGAAAAAATGATATAGATAAAGAAAAACCATTGATATGCGGATATGGAGGAGGAACTTGGAAACAAACTGAAAAACAATTATCATATTAATGAAAAAGAGTTATTAACTGTAAAATTAGGAATAAAACGGTTTCATTATCACTTAGTACCAGTAAAATTTATTGTTAGAACTGATAATACTCAAGTAAGAGCCTTTATTACTAATAAAATAGACCATTTGTCAGAATTTAATAGAAGAAGAAAATGACAATCATTTTTCTGTTATTATGATTTTATTGTTAAAAATATCTCTAGAACTTAGAATATTTTAGCTAATTTTCTTAGCAGGTACAACAATGTCAATTACCCGTGATGGTTTTGAAGACTATATTACCAATGTCATGGATTCCATTATTCAAACCAATGAGACCTTAATATCCAAGATACAAGAAAATACACATCTTGTTAATTAGCATAGAGAAGCCTTACAAGATTTACAAACCTATAAAACCTTAAAATCACCTAAATCTATTACGGAAAACCAAATCTCTCTACTACAAACCTAACAACCTTTTCATTCAAACTTGCAACCATGACATTATCTTCCCAATTACCGGTAGTATCTGAGTGATAAATTGAAATTTTCAGCAGATTATATTAGTGCATATAAACAGATAAATAAGTTTTATGATTATAAATCTAACCCCTATATTTTGATAAGTGACAAATTTAGTAAATACCTTAGATTTTTATGCAATGAAAATGTTAACCTCGATATAATTTTAAAATTATTTACTTATGACTTTATTGATAAAATAATAGTAGATGACACTTTTTATAATGTTTCCAAACTATCTAGTGTTATTGTTGACTCTGCTAGAGCCATGATGGACTCCTTTGGAAGAGGCATATATGACATACAACTTTTTGATGCATCAACCGATTTAACTGGTAAACCTATTGTTATTTGTCAATTATTTAAAATCGGGAAAAATAGCAATATAAGCGGAGACGATGGAAATTTAAAAACGAAGATTCCTTGTACTATTGATAAGTTTCAAGAATGGTTAACTTCTAAAAGAGCCATTGGACTATTAACATTAAAATAAAAAATAGAAGACATGTTAAAGGCCAGAAAAGCAATATAAGTGGAGACGATGGAAATTTAAAAACGAAGATTCCTTGTACTATTGATAAGTTTCAAGAATGGTTAAGTTCTAAAAGAGCCATTGGACTATTAACATTAAAATAAAAAATAGAAGACATGTTAAAGGCCAGAAAAACATGTATTATTGGAACCTCCAAAGGTGGAGAAGTGGAAGAACTCATTACCCTATACTACAACAATGATATCATATCACATGATACTATGGAACTGACAAATTTGCATGATAGAATTATAAATATGAAAAATTGACATGCAAAGGAGACTATGGAACAATATCACATGATAACAGGTCAAAGAAAGAGGCATGTAATCCATGCTAAACATAATACTAATGTGATAAAAGGAGAAGGATCTTCTGATCCTTTTGCCTAAAAATGTAACCTCATATGATACTCTGATAGGGATTATGTAGTCCTACTACATGAAGCGCAATATGATACTATGTTACGGCCCAATGTAGTTTTACTACAGCAAGCCATATACTACCCATATTATAATTACTCTATGCAACAAGCAAAATGGAGACATTTAAGAAAACATGACAAGATAAGCTGACAAAGACGGATAAAGATAGCTGACATCAATGGAAAAAAGAAGACAGCTGGAAAACTATTTGTGGAAAAATATGGCAGCCGGTCCTAGCAATCATAAAAGCCGTCGGGTCCATGAAGAAAGATGATAGCTAACATCTTTGACAAGGTCATTGCAAAATAAACATCATGTCAGAAAGATGCACTATTCAACTTTGGACAAAACTACAAGAAGACAAGCAACTATTACAATCAAGTTAGATAAATTTATGACTCTTGAAAAAATGGTAGACAAGGCATTGTAGCCTTTACGACTTCTTGAAAAATTTTATCATCTTGCAATCATGTATATGATAGAAGTTATCTATATAAAGAGCCTCTTGTAAACATTGTAAGGCATTCGAAATCTTTCAATAAAAATCTTCGTTTGAAAAAATTCATGTCTAGCTAAACTCTCTCCTAGTTTATAAGCTTTGCCAAGAAAAATATCATAATAACCAGAGAAAATCACTTTTAAAGTTTATACTTAGAACCATATTAGTCGAAAAACCTTCATCTTTACAAGACTTTTAGGAAGAATCTGTTGAGTCTCCTAGCACCTAGGCCATTTATCCCATAAATCATTCAGTGGAAGAAAAAGGGAGTTAGTGCCCGGGTGGGTGAGCATTCCGGTGACCTAAAATTCTATAAGAGGTATTATTTTTAGATTATGTGTTTCTAATTATAATCTTGATAAGTGTATTCTCTATAATTATGTTATTAGTATTGGTTGAAGGTTATAAACTTTTAAATAAAAATGAATTTTTATCCAATGATAATTGCTTCCATGCTACTTGCTTATTATGTGATTAATATTGAAATAATTATTGTTGAAATACCATCTATATTCCTTCCCTTTTTAGGGTTATTAGATGATGAAAAGATGATACCATCTATATTCCTTCCCTTTTTTCATCTACTATTATTTTATCAATAAAGCCATAAGTAAATAATTTTAAAATTATATCGGTGTTAACATTTTCATTGCATAAAAATCTAGAATATTTACTTAATCTTCTCAAAATATAGGGGTTATATTTATAATCATAAAACTTATTTATCTGTTCATATGCACTAATATAATCTGGTGAAAATTTCAATTTATCACTCATAGATCCTACCGGTAATTGGGAATATGATGGCATGGTTGCAAGCTTGAATGAAAAGGTTGTTAGGTTTGTAGTAGAGAGATTTGTTTTTACCGTAGTAGGTTTAGGTGATTTTAAAGTTTTATAGGTTTGTAAATCTTGCAAGGCTTCTCTACGCTGGTTAACAAGATGTGTATTTTCTTGTATCTTGGATATTAAGGTCTCATTGGTTTGAATAATGGAATCCATGACATTGGTAATATAGTCTTCAAAATTATCACGAGTAATTGATATTGTTGTACCTGCTAAGAAAATCAGCTAAAATATTCTAAGTTCTAGAGATATTTTTAACAATAAAATCATAACAACAGAAAAATGATTGCCATTTTCTTCTTCTATTAAATTCTGGCAAAGGGTCTATTTTATTAGTAATAAAGGCTTTTAATCGAATGTTATCAGTTCTAACAAATAAATTTTACTGGTAATAAGTGATAATGAAACCGTTTTATTCCTAATTTTACAGCTAATAACTCTTTTTCATTAATATGATAATTTTTTTTTTCATTTTGTTTCCAAGTTCCTCCTCCACATCCGCATATTAATGATTTTTCTTTATCTATATCATTTTTTTCATATGCTATAAGGACTGCTCCCCATCCTATATCACTAGCATCTGTGTATAATTCTAGTTGAACTTGTTCAGTTGGTATTCTACGTTTTGGTAAAGCTTGTACTATTTCTTTAATATTTTTAATAGCTTTATCATGTTCTTCTTTCCACTCAAATATCTTGTTTTTCCCTTTTATCAGCTCTTGTAATGATTTTCTTATTATTGGTAAATCTTTTATATGGTCTGAGCATACTTTATTATCACTAAGAATTGTTGTACTTCTTTTTTATTTTCTAGTTTATCCTTAAAAGTTTATATGTTTGGTACAATATGTTCTTGTAATTGTATTCCATCCTTGTCAATAGAATATCCTAAATATTCTATATTATTTTTGAAGATTTCAGATAATAATATTTCATGTTGTTTTATAGTTTTTATAAAATTCTCAAAGTGGTCTATATGATATTTTAAGGTATCACTATTTATTAGTATGTCATCAACATATACTATACAATAGTCTTGTAATTTTCTAAAGACTTGATCCATTCTTCTTTGAAATATATGAGGTGCATTTTTTAATCCAAGTGGTAATACATTCCATTCATAGTGTCCTTGAGGGGCACTAAATGCCGTTAAGGGTTTTGATTCATTTGTTAATTTAATTTGCCAAAATCCAGTCTTATAGTCAAATTTACTAAACCACTTTTTTCCTCCTAATCGGTTAATAAGGTTTCTTTTATATGGTATAAAGTATCCATCAAATATTGTCTTTTTATTTAATTCTCTATAATCTATTACCATCCTAGCCTTTCCTCTTTTTTGATCACTATGTTTTCTAACTAAAATGGCTGGACTGTTATGTGGGCTTTTACTTTCTTGTATTATTCCTATGACTAGTATTTCTTTAATTTGAGTTTCAAATTCCTTTTGATCGGTTGGGCTATACCTAATAGGTTTACATCTTATTGTTGGATATTGTAAATAAATATTACAAGTGTTCGAAAGGATAAATAAATAGGCCAATGTTCTGAACTTCCGCAAGCTTGTTGAGTCTTGAATCTTGATAACCTGAAATCAAGAAACACTAAATCTGGATGGTTACAACTGTGTACTGAGTCGAGTGATGACACTCTGTCTTTAAGACAAGATTGCCCCGTATATATGCTTTTACGTTAATGGGCAATAGTCTCCCAAGATAAAACAACACCTAATATCAACACTACAAAGTAAATAGGTTGATCCTGACGAAGAAAACAAATACGAAACGAGTTGCTGAAGAACGGAAAAGGAAGGAAGAGAATTGAGTTTTCTGTTCACTGTTTGTAGATAGAATTTCAGTTGTTCTCTTATGTTTGTCTGTGTATTATATTGTAGTCTCGTTTTTGCTGTGTGTTTGTGTTCTGTTTGTGTGTTTTTCCTCTAACATAATTGAGCCAAAAAGCTCTAATATATAGCATAAGGGAGGTTGCTCAACTGCCCAAGACATGGCTGTTAATGGCCATTAGTGAGGGTTGTTAATGGCAGGTTTATGGCCATTAGGGAGGGCTGTTAATGGCAGGTTTATGGCCATTATGGAGGGCTGTTAATGGCAGGTTTATGGCCATTATGGAGGGCTGTTAATGGCAGGTTTATGGCCATTAGTCAGGATGTTTATGGCCATTGAAGGAGGGCTGATTATGGAGGAGTTAATCAGCCAAGTAATGGCTGGTTAATGCACACTAACGCCCCAAAAATCAACTCCAACGGTAGGCAGATACTTTCTGCCTTCCGTCGTTCCCAAATTCAACTTTCCAGAAACTCTAGGGATCAAACTGTAAATATTAAGCAATTTGGGGGTCCAAAGAGATAATATCAGAACGTCCCACGTCCCGCGACCCGTGACCCGAGACCGGACGGGCGCGCGGCGCGCGTGTGGGCTTAGCCTTGAACCCAAGCACATCTAGGTCCTCCCTCCTTTAAACACATGGGTTACCCCTTGGGGTCCCAAACCCTTAGCCAATTATGAGACTTATAAAGAGAGCAATTCTTCATTTTCCCACCGATGTGGTAGATTTGTCCCACACCATATTTCCATGCCTCAAACACCTTACTTTGTGGACTAATATCTCTTTCATTTCTCAACAAAATTTGACGATTCTTGGCCCTACGGTCATCTACTCACTTAGTAGATTATGCACATGTGAAGAGACAAAGCCTCCAACATGCGGAACACTAGTGTTTAATTCATTAATTATGGGTGGACGAAATTTCCAACACTTATTATATCATTAGGATTTATTAATTTTATTTCAACATATATTTTTTCTTTATCCCATAACTGTATAGGGTTTTCTCCTAAATTTAATTTTAGTATGTTGAGATATTTTTCTTTTAATAGTTCTAAGTTATTATTCATGTCTGATCTTAAATTACACAATTTCAGTGTTTGTATTGGTATTACTCTTTTTAATATTATCCATTTATTACAAGGTGTTTGTAAACTCAAAGTACTATTGTTTATTACTTGTGTTTTAAAGAAGTCTATGAAGTTATTTCCTAATAATACTGGTTATTTCATAATATTTTCTTGATATATTATTGATAATTTAAATACTATTTTTTCTAATATTATTATCATGTTTTCTGTTATTATATCTAATTCTTTCATTAAATCGTGTTACTCTCATCCTATGTCCTTTAGATTTTTTTCCATTTGTGTGATACTAATACATTTTTCTTTGCTAAACATACATCTGCTCTACTATCTATGAATATTTTTTTCTTTATCATTTTATTAGGCTTGTACTATATATGAGCTTCTATATAAATTGCTACCATTATTTTATTACATATCACTGCTTTCACTATCTGAATAGGTATTAATAAAGTTAATATTTTCTGATTCTGTTTCACTTTCATTTACTGTTTGGCTAACATAAAAATCTTCATATTCATACCATTTATTATTATCTTCTTTTATTTATTGTAAATTCCTGATAAACTGTGTCGTATTAATATATTTTACATCTTTTTTCTTCAATTTTGGACACCTGTTAACATAATGTCCCTTTTCATTGCAATTTCAACATTTACACTCTTTAATATTTTCTTCTAAAGGTTTCATATATTTCCTTTTCTTAAATTTTTTTTTATGTTTAAATTTTCTTCTAGTTTCAGGGGTATTTCTGTACCGTTTAAATCTTTTCTTTCTATATTTGTTATAGTAAGGTTTCTTATATTTATTATATCTTTTCTGATAATGTTTTTTATGTCTTCTTTCTTTTCTTTTATCATTGCATCCAAATACTAATCTCCTTTCCGTGAATTCACATATTTCTTTTAATCCTTGTTTTTTTTTTATCTTTTTTAATCTTTTGTTGTATTTTGTATTCTTCCCATTTTCTCATTAAGTATGCTCTTAATACTCTTATTCTTTCTCCTAATGTATTTTCTTTCAGTTCTAATTGATTTTATTCTTTAGATACCTCAGTATTGTACGGTGATGGTAAATGGTCGTAATAAAGTTGTTGGTATATTATACATTCATTTGGTAAGAATCTTGCTTCATAAAAGAATTTACTAAAACTCATTGTATATTCTAGCAATTTATTAATTTTACAACATCTCATATTATTTAAGTTCATTATGATTTCCATTTTTCTTTCTGCTAGTACATTCTCTCTTGCTACTAACTATCTTTCTCCTAAGAATTCTCTTTTTAATACTATATCAAATAACATTAACATAGATTTTTAATCTTTTGCATGACTAAATACTTGTGATCTTAATTGACGTGCTATGGATTCTATCCAAAATGCTACTTTTCCTAATAATATTTTAGATATTAAGTCATAAATATAATCTAAGTTATCAGTATGTGTAGAGTTTATTAATGCTATGTACATTCCAAGATTCCAGTCATTTATTGGTCTACTCATTTCTTGTTCATCATAAACATTGTCTAAGTCTAAGAAATATCCATTAAAACTTACACCTTGTGACATTGATCCTATAAATTATTTAAATTATTCTTGTTGTCCTACCGGTATATGGTCTGATATTTTAGTATGTCTTCTGCGTATTGTTTCTAAATTATGGTCGACCAATTTTTCTTCAGGGTAGTCATTAGCATCTTCATTTATTATATCATATGTTTCTATTTCTGTTTCTATCGGTCCATTAAATTCATCTTCTATATCACTTTCTTGTTCTTCTTCTATAATTGCATTAACATTTTTCATTTTTCCTAAAGCTTCTATTATTTGATTATTTTCTTTTTCAATTTCAAAAGTTTCTTCACTTTCCATTTCTTCTATAAAATCTACTATTTTTATTATTTCTCTATCATTTTCTGGGTAACTGTAGGTCAGTGGCTCTATTAGATTATAATCTTTTTCATTAATTTTACTTATATGTATAAAAAAAATTACGGCTCATGTATTTATTTCAGCTATACAGTCAGTTGTTATAATTCCGTTGAATATTATTACTTTAATTCTTAATCTGTTGCTTAGTATACGTATTAAATCTAATGTTCTTGATTGTCTACTTATTAAACTATTTTGTCTTAATATTCTTGGTTCACTTTTAATTATTAGTTTGGATCCTTCTATTTGTGGTTTTAATCTATGTAATGGTGTTATAGTTCTATTGTTAAAATCCATTTGTATTTCTTCTGGTATTGTTATTCTAGCATTTTCCTTGTGTTCTATCTGTTCTAATATATCTTGATATAGTTTTGGTACTAAAATATTAATTTCATGTTGTTTTCTTACATGGTGATTTCCGGTTAAAGCATATATCATTTTAGTTTCTATACTTATTACTTTGATACCTGGTGGCATTTTTATTCCATCTAACTTATAATATAGTGTTAAAGCTAATTCTTTATGTTCATCTTTTAATGATATACTAAAATTTGGTTGTACTGTAAATTTTAAGTTTTGATATATTAAATTTCCTTTTATTATTGATATTAAGGCATCTTGTAAATTTTCTAATATTCTATCATCTAATATGTATAGTTGTATAGGTGTGTCTATATTTTTCTGAAAATATGCTTTTATAGTGAATTCTATTCCTCCAAAATATATGTTTCTATTTTTTGCTTCTTTCGTAGATAGTTTTGCTAATTCTCGTTTGATAATTTCATATGTTATTAAGCTTATCTTTGCCTTTTCATTTACACTAGTTGTGTCAATTATATTTTCATGTTTTTGTGTTATATATCTTACTTCATTATTTCTTTCAAATCATTTTGTTTTAAATATTTTCTTAATTGATAGTTCTTCTTTTTCTTCTTGTATCTTTTGATATATGTCTGGTTTAAAGCTTAAAGTTTGTGTTATACCTCATTCATATGTATTCATTTGGTAATATGTTTCATTTGAATCTTCTACTATTTCTTTTCCTTTAACCATTAATTAATTTGTTAATGTATTCATACTGTTCTCTTATGATGTCATTTTGGTTTTTTATTTCATTATTCTTTCTGATTATTTCTTGCAATTTTTCTTCTCTTAGTTTAGTATTTTCTTCCTCTTTTGTTTCAATCTTTCGTCTTTTAGTGCTATCGTATTTCTTAATGTTTTAATAGTATTTTCTTGCTCTTTTATATGTTGATAACATTCTTTCAAAAGTTGTTCTTTTCGTTTATAATATTTGAACTTATCCTATAGCTTGCAATATGGTGATTAATATCTCTTTTATATGTTAATGGTTTTCAACTATTCTCCTAAGTTTTGCTAACTGGTTATCCATAAGAACTTGAAGTCATATTTAAGTCTGTATTTATGTCTGCTATAACCTGATTTTGTAAATTTATTTTTGTACGTAGATTTATTAATTCTATATATATTCTTGTTATTTCTCCCGTATCTATTTCTCCTTGTGTTAGATTATTTATTCTATTTTCTAGGTTTGCTAATGCTCTTATTTTATTTTGATATTCTATTAATAATATACTTTGATCCCATCTTTGTGTTAACAAATGTCTCAATTCTTTGCATATCCATTTTGTTCTATTTAATCTATTTATTTGTTCAAATGATGGATGTCTCTTCATTTTATAGTTGTGCAGTTGATATATATAAGGTTGTTAAAGCCTCATCAATTTGGTGTTGTTATATATATATATATATATATATATTAGAATTAATATTAAGTAATATTTGATATAAGGATATTATTTTATCCAAAGTTTCTTGTTTAATATTTCTTTTAGTAATAATATTGTGTAATGTTTCAGAAGATTCTAAAATTTCATCTATCTCCTTTAATTCTTGGATTTGTTGTTTTATAAAATCTCTTTTTATTTTTGAACATATTCAATATGTAGTATAAGCATATCTTATATTATCAAAAGAAGGATGACTTTTCATTCTGAATACCAATATTCTGTATCAAATTGTTCTATACTATTTTCGGTAAAATTTCTATTCCAGGCTCTGATACCATTACTCGGACAGATCTTTTCAGCTCTACAATCGATACACATCCTCCGAGTGCCATCTTTCTTGGGAACAAGTATCACGGGCACAACACATGGGCTAAGGCTCTCCTTCACTAGCCCTTTGTCAAGTAGCACTTCGACATGCCTTTGCAATTCTTTAGTTTCTTCCGGACTGCTCTTATATATCACGGGCACGACACATGGGCTAAGGCTCTCCTTCACTAGCCCTTTGTCAAGTAGCTCTTCGACTTGCCTTTGCAATTCTTTAGTTTCTTCCGAATTGCTCATATATGCCGGTTTGTTGGGGATTTGGGAACCCGGTACAAAATTGATTTGATGTTCAATACCCCCTCAATGGAGGCAATCCTTTGAGCATCTCCTCTGGAAATAAGCCATCATATTCCTACAAAAGAGAAGAAATAATACAAGGCAAAGTGCTAGTAACTTGGTTAGTATGTAACAAGAGATCTTTGTTGACAAGGAACACCATAAAATTTCCTTCATCAACTCCTTTCAAACAATTGTTTGGTTTGGCAATTGTACACATCTTAACTTTCCCCATTGTTAACCCTTGTCCCTCTTAGATAAGTAAAGACTCTTTCTCAACCTCCTCCATTTGAACCCTCTCCCGAAGTTCCTTCATGATTCTATAGTCCTCACTCACTTGATAGGGTGTCAATGGGGGTGAGAATATGTTTTCTTCCCTCAAAGACAAAGGAATACTTATTAGATCTCCCACTATGTTGCGCATCCCTATCAAATTGCCATGGCCTCCCGAGCAACATATGGAAAGCTTGCATTGGCACTACATCACATAGGACTTCATCTTGGTACTTGCCAATGCTAAACTTCACTACAACCCGCTTGGTGACCCTCACTTCTCTACAATCGTTGAACCATTGAAGTTTGTAGGGGCTAGGATGTTTCCTTGTGGGAAACTTCATATGGTCAACCAATGTTGTGCTCACCACATTTGTGCAACTACCACCATCAATGATCAAGGAGCACACCTTATCCATGATTTTCATAGAGTATGGAATAGGTTTTCTCGTTGATCAAGTTCATCCCTATTCATTGCACCCATGATCCCGCAACACATACGCCAAATTAATATTCTCCTCTAGGTGCCGTTCATCATCCTCCTCTTCAAATCCTCCCTCATGCTCACCTTTAGGTTCACCATCACCACCTTCCTCCACTTCATCGGTTCGATAACCATTAAGCATGGCCACAATTGATCTTCTATTAGGGCATTCACTTGCAATGTGGCCTCTACCTTGGAATTTAAAACATTGAATGGTAGAAGGACGGGGAAAGTTAGTTTTAGCGTTGTTACCTCCTCTAGACTTGTCGTCGCCCTTAGGTTTGTAGTCGAACTTGGCTTGGGGAGTTGAAGTAGTGGTCTTGGGCTTCTCCCACTTATCTTTGCCTTTTCTCCATGATGAGGATGAGACATTCTTGGCCTTGTAAGATTTCTCTGCTTTCAAGTCCATTTCAACTTTAGTTGTGTCATGAAATGCCTCTTCAAGAGTGGTATAGGATTGAAGCCTCATAGGTTTGGAGAACTCATGTTTCAAATTGGCCATGAATCAGATCACCATGTAGTTCAAGTGTTCTTCAATTTTGGACTTCAACCTCAAGTTCTCAAACTCATCGAAGTACTCTTCTACACTGTTACTACACTGTCTCAACATGTACACCCTCTTAAAAACGCCTTGATAATAGTCGGGTGTCACATACCTTGCTTCCATGAGCTCAATCAACTCTTACCAAGTTGGAATATCAAATAGGTGCCGTTGAGCTTGTACACGCCTCTTGGATTGCATATCCCTCCAATTGAGTGAGGGCATACTTCTCCTTCAAAGAATCTGATATGTTGTTGGTGAGGAATATCCACTCGCTTTGTAACTTCCATTCCAAAAATTCTTCCGGATCACTACCTCCATTGAACTTGGGAAGTTCCACTTTAATGGTATTCAAATTGCGATCTTGGACTCCCCTATCTTCATAGCCTTGCCATCTTGCCCTGTCATCATGACCTTGCCACCTACCCCTCTCTTCTTGAACATAGGGCCTACACATACCTCCTCGTCTCCCTCGTCCCCTATGGGCATCATACCCATGTCTCCCTCCGTATCTAGGCTTCTCCCACCATCTCTCCCTATCAACCTCCTCAATGCCTTCGTCAAATAAGGGGTTTTGAAAATGCATTTGTAATAGCTCCGGGTGGTAATCTTGTGGTGGTGCATGCATTGGTGTGTGGGGAACATTTTGTGGAGTGACTCTCGGGGTCATTTGGGGTATTGGTTCTTCTTGGGCTGGCCGATATAGATATGGATGTGTTTGAGGGTTGGTTCGTCTCATAGGACCTTGGGTGGTGGTGTTTGGGATAGTAGGTGGGGAGATATATGGAGAAGGTGCGGGATGAGTTTGGGGATGGAGCAACTCTTGTACTTTCCCCGGGGTAAGAGTAGGTGAGGTGTTAGGACCCTTAATTGAGTCGACGTCAACATTCGAATGGGGAGTGCCAATTCGACTCGCATTTTCAACATGCACCAACATATTCTCCACACTACCCATTCGTTTCGTCATCCCTCCTACCGTCGTACTCAACATATTTAATTCCCGAAGTATATGGGACAACGGATCCTCTCCATCATGAGAATGGCTTCTGAAATTCGTTATTGTACCTACAAAACTCAACAAACAAGTTAGAAGCAGGAGTTCCTCAAGTCACTCGTGTTTTCGCTCAAGTCTCACTTCACTCTAGTGTTCTTCCAATGTTGGTGATGAACCTCTAATCCAATCAATCTCACACGTATGCTAAGCCTTATGGAAGAATGAATTCTTGTTAAATAGAAAGACGTATGACTCAAATCTAACAGACGAAGTCAATAAACTTCAACGAAATAAAAGAAAAAAAAGCTTAAGAAAAATTAGCACGAAATGAAAATTCGGACTCAAGAACCATTTAACAATCAAGTAAGAACAATTACTAATGGGGTACCAAACCCTTAGCCAATTTTGAGACTTATAAAGAGAACAATTCTTCATTTTCCCACCGATGTGGTAGATTTGTCCCACCATATTTCCATGCATCAAACACCTTACTTCGTGGACCAATATCTCTTTCATTTCTCAACGAAATTTGACGATCCTTGGCCCCACGGTCATCTACTCACTTAGTAGATTATGCACGTGTGAAGAAACACAGCCTCCAACATGCGGAACCCTAGTGTTTAATTCATTAAATATGGGTGGACGCACCTCCCCACCAAAGACAAATTTCTAACATTTTCTTATACCCCTTTTAACAAAATCATGTGCATAATAAAAATATATATAAAAAAAAAATCTTTATGAAAAATCATATCCATAAAGGACGCAGGTCAACCATAAAACAAACAATTTTTTCTCTTAAAAAACAATTCTTTGAAGATCAATATGGGGTTTGTTAAACAACCAAAAAAATCAAATATTTTGAAAAATTATATCCATAAGGAAACACGTCAACCATAAAATAAAAAAATTAAAAAAAATTAATTCTTTGAATATCAATATCCAAGATTACAGAATCCCTTACTAAATATAATAACATACCAAGTGTAATGAAGTGTAGGATGTACGCAGACCTTAACTCTATATTTACATGATAGAGAACCCGTTTCCAATAGACCCTCGTCTCAAAAGAAAATCAAATCTCAAAAAATCAATATCCAACAATATGGTACAACAAACTAATTGGGTTTAGTTGTTAAACAACGAAAAGTGGGAAAAAACTCAAATCTTTAAATTAGAAGATAATAAAAGATAGATTAAGATGTGTACCTTGCTGGGAAGACATGGTTGATTTTGGTAGGGTTAAGAGCTTTGGATGAATGGAAATACCCTTACCCTTGCTCTCCTAACTAGGGCTGTCAATGATCGGAGGTGGATCGGGTGGAGCTCAATCCGCCTCCACCCGCCAACCATCCATCCACCACCCGATCCATCCATCACCCTATTTTTTCTTCATCCACATCCGATCCACGGGTGAATCAGGTTGATCTAGTGCTTTACGGATGAAAATTATAGCACAATCAGTCAATCACCTAAAGTATAACATAAAAAATCGGTTCCGCAGAAAATCAGGTTGTTATAGTGAAATGTTGTTATAACGAATGACAATTATAGAGTATGTATGATCTTTGTAATGCGAGGATGATAAAGATTGAAAATAATTTGTAATATTTTGAAATTCCACCCGATATAAAAAGAATAAAGGAAATTATTCTTTTTTAGATTTTGAAATTCCAAGTAAATTTTTTTTTCTCTCAAGGGAGAAAATAGAAATTAATAAGTAGATCAAATCAGTATTCATTTGAATTTTTCAAATTTGAAATGATATTTTTCTTAAAACGTAAACTCCACATATGTCCTTTAGATATTCTTTCAAAAGTGAAACAAAAGATCTATTCGTTCTCTGTTTTTTGTTTTTGTTGAAAATCTGTATCTAGTGCTAGTTGGATAACTTCAATCACAATTACATCAAAAAATTATGTCAATTTGTTGCACTCCAGGTTTGCCTTTTGAAGTTATTAAGAAGACTTGCAAAATCTTAACTAGGAGAAGTGTCAGGTGGATGGATGGGTCGGGTGATGGGTTGGATGTATGTCCACCTGAATCCGTCACCCGATTAAAATCCGTGTTTTATCAAATTTTCGCCTATATAATCAGATCGAGTGGATCGGATATCTATCGGGTCAGGATGAAATTGTCAGCCCTACTCCTAACCCAACAAGCGTGGCGTTGGAATTTTATGGACAGTAGCAAAATTTATAATATTGGTGGAGAACCGTGGAATTATTGGAATGGGGATACAGGTTGTGGATTTACTCTTTTACCCTCCTTGCTGAAGTGTGAATATGAGATTACGAGGAGGTGTTTAGGTATTAAAATGAAACAATCAGCCAATTGGGAGTAGGGCTGGCGCATTCCTTGAGCAACTTGCCTTCTTTTCTCTTTTTCTTTTTTGTCCACATATATTCTTCTTATTATTATTATTCAACTCACAATATTATATGTGCATGTGTGTATATATACACACACCATTTCGACACGATTAATAATTTTTTGGGAAAAAAACATCAAATGCATCTTCAAGTTGTCTGGATAAATTAAATACACACTCAAATTAATTAGACAATCTATTAATCTCCCATATATATATATATATATATATAAGTTTCATTACATTGATGAAACAAAATTAAAATAGAAAATCAAAACTGTTCATAGTGCATTTCAACATTTGATATTCCTGACACTGCACATTCAACCCAAGCCTCAAATAGAAGAAATATTTGAGAAGGATCAATACTGAGAATAGATGCAAAGCCAATTCAAGAATAGGTGTGACTCAATAAAATTAGAAACCTAAGATCAAACTTTTTTAAGAGGCTTTAGTTTTTTTTTCTTTTTAGCTTTCATAGATATTTTCATTTGAAGTTTATTTTCTAGCATTTGAAATAAAAGTTATTAATAATCTTTTTATTACAATTTCTTCTAACTTTTTTTTTCAATTGATAGTATAATCGATAAAGTCTATTTTCTAGCTTTTGAGAAAAAAAGTTATTTATAATCTTTTTATTACAGATTTTTCTAATACTCTCGCCACAAAGTTTGACTTGGCATACAGTTTAAGTGACATTCTTTGATTTGACACAAAGTTTAATAAAAAAAAATTTTGAAATTTGTGGTTTAAAACAAAACTTGAAAAAATGTGTGGCTATAAATCATTTCACTAAGAGTAAAAGGAGAATTTTAAACTTAAGTTATTTCCAATTATACAACGGTAACATTCTTTTTGGCATAGACTAGAAAGGAAAGAGTGACACATAAATTGTGACAGATGGAGTAATTCTTTTTCAATTGATGATATAGTCGATTCATTTAATCTTTCTTAAGATTATTTAGAAATCCCAGGAGGTTGATGGAGCAGTATAGGGAGAGGAAGAAGGATTTGCATATGATTTTCATAGACCTAGAAAAAGCATACGACAAAATCTCAAGGGAGGTTATTTAAATGTTTTGAGGCTAGATGGGTTCCTGAAGCTTACACTAGCATGATTAAGAACATGCATGATGGTGCTAACACCCAGGTCAGGACTGTGAGAGAAGACTCAGAACACTTTCGAGTCATGATGGGGTCGCACCATTGATCCGCTCTTAATCCATTTGTATTTGCATTAACGATGGACATAGTAACGCGATATATTCAAGGGAAGGTGCATGATGCATGTTATTTGCGGTTGCATCGTATTGATTGACAAGACACGAGGCTGGAGGTTCAGAGACAGACCCTAGAGTCAAAAGGTTTCAAGTTGAGAAGGACCAAAGCTGAATACTCAAGTTCAATGACGTGACTCGTGAAGCAGACGTGGATGTGAGGCTTAACACATAGGTCATCCCCAAGAGAAGAAGTTTTAAGTACATGAGGTCAGTAATTCAAGGTAATAGGGAGATTAACGAGGATGTCACACATCGTATTGGGGCAGGGTGGATGAAATGGAGGCTCGCATCAAGTGTTCTGTGTGATAAGAATATGCCGCCAAGACATAAAGGTAGGTTCTATAGAGTGGTGGTTAGACCGATTATGTTTTATGAGGCGGAGTGTTGCCTGGTCAAGAACTTCCACGTTCAGAAGATGAGAGTAGTAGGGCAATTCGCAGAGTTGCCTTTATTTCGGGGTAGTCTTTAATTTTTTCCTCTCAAATTGAAAATTTTTAATTTTTGTCCTTCGCCTAAAATTATTGAGTTCCGGATTTGAACCTCTGCTTAGTCAAAAATTTAAAAAAAAATCGCAAGGGATAGTTTGATTCGCAAGGGATAGTTTGATTCGCAAGGCAGAGTTTGCCTTCAGGCATCAGGCAAATTCTGCCGTGCGAATTCAACTCTACCTTGCAAATTTTTTTTTAAAATTTAACTGAGAGGGGTTCAAACTCAAAACCTCGAGATATTTTAAAGGGAAAAAATTAAATACCATGCCTTTAAAGGGAAATTCGCACAAAAAAAGGACCTAGTTATGGGTATTGGATTTTATTGATCAAAAAGACAAAACTGCTTGGTCTTGAAGAAATAAATGATTATCCTTTGCGGGAATGAGATGGCTGGGAGATAGGAAAATGTAAAAAATGATACTAATAATAAAATTTGGAACCACTTAGGAGTAGGTGAGATGGTTAGGATTGGTCCATTAAAAAATTAAGGTATCAGCTCGAATCCTTCAGAATTAAGAGTCCTTTAGTAGGAGCGTTTACCTTATAGTAAGATTATCCAAAGCGATTTTGAATTATTCAAATAATTTCAGATATCAGATGATTTAATCTTTAACGAAAAGAGATACAAGCTAGCTGATTTAGCTAATATTGTGCTCCTAATAAATTTGAATCTAAAATCTCCTTTTTCGAAAAGTCTAAATACCCCTTTACCATCCATGTTCAAGAATTAATAAGTGCTCTTCAAGCACGAAAAAAAAAAGAGCTTTCACTCAAGACAAAATTTATAAAAATATTTTTATACAAGACACTAAAAAGAAAAAGTTAATTCTCTTCCTTATAAATACTACAAAAAGAAAGCACTTTCAAAATCTTTTGTCGATAAAGATTTGATAAATTATGTGAAAATTACAAATAAATATGTCATATTACAAAAGTGGGCAGGTTCAAAGGTACTCACATTCACAAGCAATAAATGATGACTTATCAAAATCGGTACCAAATCATGATAAGAGGCCTTAGATATTTTTTAAAAGAACTTTATATATACTTTTATATGAAGTCTATTTTCTTAACTTTTTGAGATGCTTGTATTAATAACCTTTTTATAATCAATTTTTTAAAAATAATTTTCTTATTGATAATACAGAAATATAGAGCTAGTTCATTTATCTCTTGAAATATTATTGATCTTAATTCATAGGTAAGGTTTTAACAATTTTGTTTGAAAACTTCTTTTCAAAAATGCAATTTTAAGAATTGTAAACATTATTTTATAAGCAATATGCATTTGAAAAATAATCAGATATTTTTATCTGATTGAGTAATATCGATTTAAATATAGTTATCTACTTGTACCATTTTCCTTAACACTTTTTATTTGAAAAGTAAGTTTAAACTATCAATATTTGAATACCATTATGTATTAAATTCCTGGTAAAAGCAATGATTTTTTCATATTCGAATCACACGGTGACCTCAATTTATATCAGTAAATAAAAAATAAAAAATAAAAAATATTTTTCACATGCTGAAAATTGTTCAAATCTATTTTGAAGTTTTTATTTTTATTTTTGAGTTACGAATTATACATTTTACTAGAAAAATGCTTAATTTTTTTTTTAAAAATTTATAAATCTATAATAATGAAAAATAGGGCCCAAAAATTTTGGGACTTATTTGCTTTATTAGCTTCACTCTAAAGTCGGCGCGGCAAACACTAATGGTTAATGCAGAAATTGAGAAGCATGAACATATATTTTTTCTACATATATAAGTTTAAGAGGAAAGTAACAGATTTTAGTTAATGCACTCACTACTGAAAATTTACATGAATAACGAACAACTAGTGAACTTATCCGTGTTTCGAGCGAATAAATAACCTCATTAGGTTTACAAAACAATCTTTTCCCTGATACTTGGATATTTAAAATATTTAAGAAAATATTCTTAACTTCAAAGCCGAATACATTCAATTTCAACTTATAATCTACTACCTATTTCTTTTGTATTTTAAATATAGTTAATTTTTATATAATTTATATAGTAGGTGATTTCATTAAAAACGTGTAAAGAAAAAAAAGAATATCAGTAAAATTGATCTATATCCGTGCATGCATGTGTAGTCTACATGTGTGTATATAAACTATTAGTATGTAGTTAAATTTTAATATTTTTATAATATTTTTCTTCCTAGGTGTAGAATAGTATAAATCTTCTTGATTGAAGTTCTCTTATTAATGCAATATATATATATATATATATATATATATATATATATATATATATATAAGTGTACAATAGTAGTCCTCTTTGGAATAATAATCTCTATTTTATATAATTACACTAAAATATTAATTACAGAATATATGGTGAATATATGAAATATATTCAATATCACACCCCCCTCAGTCGGAGAGGGAGAAGGTCGGACGATGAGACTGAATTTGAAATCAATGAACAACTGCAGAGGAAGTCCCTTAGTGAATATATCTGCGTACCGATAGGAAGAGGGAACATGCAATACCCTAACATGTCACATGGAAACCTTCTCATGAACAAAGTGAATATCCATCTTAATATGCTTGGTTCGCTGATGCTGAACCGGGTTATGAGACAAGTAGACGGCAGATATGTTGTCACAGTAGACCAAAGATGCCTTACGTAAGGGACATTAAAGCTCAAGAAGGAGGTTTCGGAGCCAACACAGCTCGGCAACGACGTTCACAACGCCTCTATATTCTATTTCTGCAATCGAACGAGAGAGAATGGCTTGTCGTTTGGCAGACCACGAAATAATGTTATCACCTAAAAATACACAATATCCGAAAGTGGAGCGACATGTATCTGGACATCCTGCCTAATCGATGTCCGTGTAGGATAATAACCGAGTCGGTGCGGAGGGGTAGAGATGGAGCCCATAGTCAAGAGTACCCTTAACGTATTGAATGATACTCTTAAGAGAAGTGAAGTGAGGTTCCCTGGGAGTGTGCATGAATAAGCACACATGCTGCACGACATAGGTAATGTAGGGTCTGGTGAGTGTAAGGTATTGAAGAGCACTAGCGAGACTCCTATAAAGAGAGGGATCGAGGACTGTATCCCCGTCATATGCGCTGAGTTTTGACTTAGAGTCGACAGGAGTGGGCATGATCTTGCAGTTCGCCATTTTGGCACTGTAGACAATTTCTTCTCCATACTTACGTTGACACATGAACATGGCATGGGGTGATCGGGTCACTAATGTCCCCAAAAAATAACTCAACTTACCCAGGTCAGTCATAGCAAATTCGAACTTGAGTAAAGCAATGATTTTGTGCTTCAGTCCATCTGAAAAAGTCGTCAGGACAATAACATCCACATATAAAAGAAGGTAAGTTGTGTAGTTACCTCGATGAAAAAAATGAACAATGAATGATCACTCTTGCTGTACACGAATCTGATCTGTATGATATAAATAGCAAATCGCTCATACCAAGACCTAGGTGCTTGTTTCAAACCATATAGCGACTTACGAACACGACAAACATACAGAGGAGCCTCTGGATGCACAAATCCATGCGGTTGATGCATATAAATGGTTTCTTTCAAATCCCCATGTAAGAAAGCATTTTTCACATCAAGCTGGTGAATAGGCCAATTCTTCCTCATAGCAATGCTCAAAACTGTGCAAATGGTAGCTAGCTTAACCACCGGACTAAAAGTCTCACCACAATCAACACCCTCATATTGCCCTGTGCCATTTGCCACATGTGTAGCCTTATGACGTTCAAGTGCACCACTATCTCTGAGCTTGTGACGGAAGAGTCATATACAACGGATTACATTCACCCCCTCAGGTCACGGAACAAGATCCCAAGTGCGTTGTGAAGTAAGCGCATTATACTCCTCACGCATGGTCGCATTCCAATTCGAGTCAAGTTTGACTGAGGTTGGTTTTTTAGGTAGCGGTGAGATGGTTTGAGTGGACAAATTACATTGGACCTTTGGTTTGAAAATCCCGTGTTGTGCACGGGTTTCCATGCGATGATTTAGGGCTGGATCAGGGGCATGGTGATGGTAGGTGGGTGTTGCGGGGAATGGGGCTCGGGTGATGTAGCTGGAAGTAGTAGCGGGTTGGGCTGGGGGGACGTCAGATGGGTGGGGCAGGTTTTTGGGTGGCTGGGCGACGGGATGGGTGATGGGTTAGTGTGGTGCATAGCGAGGGCAGTAGGTGGGGGCGAAGGGTTGGCTGACGTGGCAGTGGGATCCGGAACTGGGACAATGGCAGTAGGGTCTGTAACTGGGGCAGTAGGTGAGGTGGTGTTTCATGGGATGGTATTTGGCCAATGCAGTACGTTTTGAAGGAGAGGGGAGGTGTCCGGGTCATTAAGGAATCCATAATCAGTGACTCAAAATTGGCGGATGTTGGCAAAGGGGAAAACGTTTTCATCAAACGTGACATGGCGGGAGACAAGGATTTTTCTGATGGACAACTCATAGCACAAGTACCCCCCTATGGTTTGACGGGAAACTTAAGAATACACAGGGAGTGGAGGGGGGTGCTAATTTGTGAGGCACCGTAGATGCAAGATTTGGATAGCCAAGGCAACCAAAAAATTCGAAGGTGATTATAGGAAGGGATCCGACGGAAAAAGATTTTGGTGGAGGTCCTATTGTGAATTGTACAGGTAGGTAAGATGTTAAGAATGTATTCTACTATTTTTAACGCATATACCCAAAAAGTAGGGGGCAAAGACGCATGAAAAAGAAAGGTACGAATTATATTGTTAATGGTGCGGCGAATTCGTTCGACTTTACCATTTTGAGGAGAAGTATGGGGGCAGGACAATCGAAAAATTATGCCATTAGCCGCACAAAAGTTATGATAAATGGAGTTAATGAACTCACGACCATTATCACATTGAAATGTTTTGATGTCTTCTTCAAATTGTGTTTTAACATACGTACCAAATTCAAGAAACTTGTGTTGTATATAAGGAGGGGTGAGTGAGAGAAAGTGGATCAGAGTTTGGTTGTAATCGGGTTAACCCAAAAATGGCCTTGAAAGTGGGCTTCTCGGGTTCTCAGATTCTGCCGGCAGCGTGGTGTTTGGTGGCTATTTTGGGTAGTTTTAGGGATAGTTGGTTTAAGCATTTTATGGGGTTATTATAGACACGTTGAGCGTTGTTCTGGTGATCGGGATCTATTAGTTTAGTGTTGGAGGATGTCGGAAGTTTACTAAAACAATGAGGTTCTCGGTTGGGGTGTATAGTGGACTGTTTGGTGTTATCGGGATGACACAACTAATTGTGGGTAGTTTCGGTTGGTGGATTTGAGTGTGGGTGTTTGAGAAGTCTTGTGGGGTATGGTGGTAGAAAGGAGATGGTCGTTTGAACAAGGAATGAACACGGGATTCTAGGGGCAAATCCGAGTACAAACCAAGTATAGGATGGTCGATATAGCAAGGATAATGACACGAGAGTTTTAATGCTCAAGTCGACACCAAGATGAGTTTGGCTAATTAGATAGGATCTTGAGTGAGGTTTCTAATTACAAGCTCGTGAACAAGCCAAGTGAGGGTGGCTGATAACCTTATGATAGACCCTAGGCTTGGGTTTGGTTGGATCAAACAAGTTCCAATGTCCACTCACACCAAGGGGGTTCCTTAAGCTTGGGTTTGATTAGATCACACAAGTTCTAACCAAGACATACGCCAAAGGGACCTTAGCTTGGGTTTAACTAGGTCACACAAGTCCTAGCTTCAACTTACACTAAGGGGTTGTTTCACACAAGAACCGAAGGCCCACACAAGGACCAACTAAGGTAGACAACACACAAGTTGAATAACTTAGCGTTTGAGTAAAACTCAAGTTTTTCTATTCATCAACTCCTCCTTTTACAACATCCCAAGGGTCCTATTTATAGTGACATATGTACCATTCTAGAAGAGTAACAAAATGACAATCTACACGGCTAAGTGGGGATAAATAGGAAAGGGTTCGGGTTACTTGGGGAGCAAGGATGCTCTCGGCCAAGCTTGAACAAATGGGAAAGGTTTTGGTTTACTTGGGGGAAAAAGATTAATGCTTTCTAGACCATCATCTTGTATTTCCAATGTAGATGAATGCATGAACTTAGTCTTCTTGGAATCACGATTGGAAGCTTCTTGAACATGTGCCTTAGTGAGTTTTTACGGCCAACTCTTCATCTCCCCTAGGCCGAACTTGATGTATCCTAGGTATCCAAATCCACGAACTAGTTGGTTCATGAATTGTCTTCTTGGAAGCCTCATCTTCTAGACCATTCTTGTCCTTGCCACCTTGTCATCTAACTCGCGGCGTAGTCATCCCTTTGGAAGACCTTTTGGCCTAGTCACCTTATTACATGGTTTAGTCATCCCTTCCTATTACATGGTTCATTAAATGTGTCCTAAGAAGTTAAGCTAAGAATAAACATAAGCTAGAAGAAACAAAAATAGTCTTCGTCCAAGACCTACATACAAAGACGAAATAAACTGTCTTCTTAAACCTTCACGTGATGTTCTCAACTCCATTCCATAAACCATGCCATTTTAGGCAACTAGTCGTGGATTGATGATTCATTGTCGGCATCTTTAACAACTTACTTATCAACTCAAGTTGAGAGTTCAAGTCTGTGGTCTTTCTTGCATCTACTTGAGACTTAAGTTTAAGCGGATAGACCTAATGAAAGTGAGAAAAATCATCAAATAACACCAAATAATATTTATGACCTAGGGTGCTAGTTATAGGAGATGTCCATAAATTCGCATGAATAATATCAAAAGGAGAAAAATTAATACTTAAAGATGATCTAAATGGTAGTCTAACATGTTTTCCTAGATAACAAGAGGAGAAACTATGGGAAAGGATCCCTTTATTACATTGAATTAAATTGCGGTTTCTCAGAAAATAAATAACACAAGCTCCCGGATGTCCAAGTTTACTTTGCCACATTAATGGAGAGATTGCAGCTAGAGCGGCGGGTGGAATGACACTGGCAATGGAAATAGATAGGAAAGGGTAAAGGTCTCCCACACTATTGCATCTTGTAAGAAGAGTCCCCGTACGTAGGTCCTTCACAGAAATATCAGTGGCAAATTTTCTTACAAAGATTAAGTTTTTGATGATGTTAGGGGCATAGAAGATGTGTTTAAAGGAGAAGGAGGGGGGTGGGTGAGGTGGTTGGGTTTGTGAGTGGCCATACCCTTGAATTGGAATGAGATGACCATTACAGACCATAATAAATTAAGGAGTATTTAAATTACACAGTTGAGGGAGATTACCAAAGTTGTTAGTGAGGTGGGACGTAGCACCCGTATCCATATACCACGCATCATCGAACTGCTGAATATTTAACGAGCCAAAAGATTGGCCCAAATCCGTTGGAGTAAGGCCTGACGTTGGCTGCTGGGCTGTAGTGTAGTGGGCCTGATGGCTGGGGCGTGGCTAGCGAGCCGCTGGATGGGCTCCCAGGATGCCGGGCCTTGGCTGTGCCCATTGTTGTTGTTGGGCCTAGCCTGGAAAGGAGTTGGACGATGGGGCCCGATGCATAAATATGTGTCAGGGTAGTGGGCTGGCCCACTATTACGGGTACTGGGCCTGAGGCTGATTATGTGATTGGTTGGCCCGTTGCCCTCGGCCCTTTTCTTTGCCTCCCCGGCCACCTCTACAGCCTCTACCTCTGCCACCACCGTGGTTGTGCTACAACTGTTGGTGGTCAAAATATGGCGGCTGGTCGGTAGTGGCGGTGGTTATCACGGGGGCATCAACCACCAATGCCTTGGGAGTATGGTCGTCCTATTTCGCTCGTTTTATCTCCTCTAAGATCAATTGGGACTGTGCTTTGTTGAAACTGGGTAGCAGATCGGCCTGTTGAATCATCGTTGCAAGGGTATCGTATTCACTTTTTGGTAAACCATTGATCAACTCAACATCATCTTCGTATCCAAAATTGGAGTACCAACATTGGATAGTTAATCGGCAAGCAATTTTAATTGTTTGTAATAGTCGACCATATATGCAAAAAATTTAAGACGAATAGTGTTGAATTGCTCCTCAAGATACACGGCACGCGTATGTTTGCTGTCTTGAATAATTTCCTCTAACCGTGTCCATAACTTGTGAGCCGAAGCTCCGGTCTTCATAATAGTATGAGGCAAATCCTTGGAGATAGTGCCATAAATCCACTGCTTGACGGTAGCGTCAAGCCGTTTCCACGTCGTGTCATCGACGTCGGGTGGGAGGGGATAGGTGGTATCAATGTGATCAAGCACGTTGTAGGCACATGCATGAATATGGAAGAGTTCAACTCACGACGCATATTGTCCATCATCTTGATCAAGAATCAATGGGATGAAGTTCTTGATATTGGTGACGGCGAAATCCGGATGAAAGGTGTTGGGGGTGGAAGAGGGAGGAGGATTTATGACGTCGGGTGTTGAGGAAGAGGAAGTCGGAGACACTATGTGGGCCGCGAGTGACGCCATGAGGGTATCCGAAATTGAGTAAAGAAATAGAAGGGTTTAGGAGGCTGTATATCAGTTGTATACCAGAGGTATACAGCCTGCTAGAGGTTGGGAAGGTTGTATATCAGCAGTATACCAGAGGTATACGGAAGATATACCGATGGTTTGGCGTCGGAAAAAGGGAGAGAAAAATTGGGGTTGGCAGCCGAAATTAGGGTTTAGGGTAGGGAGAAATTTTTGGCTCTTGATACCATGTAGAATAGTATAAATTCTTTTGATTGAAGTTCTTTTATTAATGCAATATATATATATATATTGTACAATAGTAGTCCTAATGCAATAAAGATCTCTACTTTACATAATTACATTAAAATATTAATTACAGAATATACGGTGAATATATGGAATATATTCACTATTATTAGGGGTTTATTCCTCGTTTGATTTTGAGCTATTTCCTTTTTTCCCCCTTTGTTGCTATGTTTTTCTTTCAAAAGAGAAAAAACAAAGAATAGCAATAGATGGGTGAAAAGAAGCAAAGAGCGAAACGTTGACTCCAAATTCGCAAAATCACAAGCTTAGGAAAGAGTTTCAACCAGTTTATGAAAGATCCTATTCATCGAAATGGCTTAGCCTCCGAAATACAAGAACGCATTCACAAAAAACGCTGCTGAATTATTTTTCTATCGTCTATTATATGAACGGACTCCACTTATGGGGTTATAATGGGTATATTGTTGTTGTTTGATTATATGAACGGATCCCTTGTTCAAGCGAAATTCAACTGGAAGTAGGTGAAATCATTTGCGTTTGAAGCACACAAGTAGATAATCAGTTTATACTTCGAACATCGTAGAGCCTCTTGATCATGGTTACTGTTGGCATACATACATTTAACAAAATCTAGCAAATGTCAAAAATACTTGAACTTGGGGCATTCCCAAAGCATGATGTCAAAAATACTTGGTTTTCTTTGAGAAAGCAAATGGATAGAAGTTTAATAGATAGATTGCGTTAAGAATTAAAAAAAAAAAAAAAGGAATCTGAAATTTCTAATCAACATAGAAAGGTCAGAAGACATAAAGCAATATTTTCTACCGGTTAGATGACAAATAAAATGCTCATAAACTTGCACAATAATTATTTTGGTGGTTATGAAGTTAGTGAGTTATGAATATAATTAATTACTAATTAAAAGTAGAAGTTATAAAAATCAAAGAGTGTGAGTTATGTTATAAAATGAAATAATTAAAAAAATTAGTGAAAAGCCAAAAAAAGAGAAAAAAGATAAGAGATATCACATCACCTTATCTATATTTAGCTTTAATATATAGAGAGAGAGAGATAGAGATAAATAGATAGATAATAAGTTGACACTTGGCATTGCTACTTGTTAGGAGCAACATCAAATACTATTGAGGCAGAAACCTCTTGCGTAGAAGTATCTTTCCATTCATTACAAGAGAATTTTTTCCTCTTTCCTAATTAAGAATCATTTGGATTAACTCATTAAGAGTAATTGATAATATTAAATGCTCAAAAAAAAATTTAAGTGTTGAAATTAATAATAAATAATTAATGTATTTGATAAACTGTTAAAGTGATTGAATGCCCTTACAACGGTTTACAAAAAAATATAAATTTAAACATCTTCTTACATTAAAAAAATGAATGATGGAAATAGAATAAAAAGATAATTAGGAGTCATGTTTTAGAAAGAGTATATCGGAAATTACAAAAGATATTAAGAAATTGCAAAAACATTGATCAAAACAAAAATGCTTATACATTGAAAAGCGATAATATACATCTAATTAATTTAGACTTATTCCCTCCGTTTGAACTATATAACTATGTATTTATATTTATAAAAAATTAATGTATACATGTAATTACGTTAGACTTATTCTAACTTTCGATGATCTTAGATCTTGAATTCCCTCCGCGTATATATTGATAAAATTATAATAATTGATAATGATATTCAATTCATCATATCAAATCGTTGATTTGGAGATAGAGGTACTTTAGCTTATGTATTTGGATCCTAGATAGGATTTGCTCTGCGAAGAGTTAGGCTAAATAGCTAGGGATCATTTGGTAGGAAGTATTTAGAGAAAATAATGTGTATTAATTTTATGTATTATTAATATATACTTTTTTGGTATCCTTTTTCAACCTACATATAATTACTATAAGCATTAGTTATACATTCTACTTGTTATTATCATATGTATAACTAATACATAACAAACTATGATATAACAATGCAAGGATTTTTAGTTACATGCATAAGCATGTTTTAACGACACAATTGTCCCTGAAGTCCCTCACATAGTATAGTATGAAGGGTGTTTTTGTAAACTACTATTTTTTTAAAAATTATGCAATGCATGTTATTTCTAATACACCAAACCAAACAGTGAATAAAAAATTCTGCATAATTAATAACAGTATAACTATTCCAACATTACTAATAGTCCATATTCAACATTTTTCTTATACACCCCTTAATGTATGATGATTAGCCTCATGAACTAGAAGGAAATGGCACTATGTTGAATCATTAAAGAATGGAGAGAGTCCCCACTCCATAATAATTTTCTTTAAATCCATTCCATGTTCGAATGTGCCCAGTGATCACCGGAATTTTAGGGAAATAAAGAAAATAGTTGACCACCAGAGTACTACTTTTCTTTGCAACTACGACTTAATGGGAGTGACAAATGACAATTATGCGATAATGACCCTCCAACTCATTCCAATTGTTTGATCAAATCAAATATAATAATATCATGAGTAGCAACAATAATAACAGTAGCAATTTAATTGTAAATGTATTGGTAAAAGATTACTATTGTTATAAAATGATACCCATAGCAACATAAGATAAGAGAGGTAGACAAAGAAGTAGAGAGGAGGAGACTTTCTTCTTATTTCAAGGGTATGTTTCACCTCTTTCAAAAGTGAATAACATTCCAATTTATAGGATGAAATCACTCAATAGAGGTTACAAATATTAAGTGTCAAAATCAATAGGTACATGTAACCATCCAATGGAGGTTACAAATATTAAGTGCCCAAATTAATAGGTACATGTAACATACAAAAGGTTAGTGAATGTGTATGGACATCCATACAAAGGATATGTATTTCATAACACTCCCCCTTGGATGTCCATAGATAATGTGCCTCGTTAAAACCTTACTAGAAAAAAACTCAGTGGGAAAAATTCTAGTGAAGAAAAAAGAGTATACATTTCTAATAATACATATTTTAGTTGCCTCATTAATAACCTTACAAGGAAAACCCAGTGGGACAAAACCTTATATGGAAAAAAGAGTACAACATGTATTAACTCCCTCTGATGAGAACTTCAGCTCAAATGCTTGAGTCTTCGTATTCCAATCTTGTGCACAATCTTTTCAAAAGTTGCAGTTGGTAGAGACTTAGTGAACAAATCAATCATATTATCACTTGAATGAATCTGTTGCACGTTGATATCACCATTCTTTTGGAGCTCTTGTGTGAAGAACAACTTTGGTGAAATGTGTTTTTGTCCTATCTCCTTTTCTGAATCCTCCCTTCAATTGAGCAATGCATGATGCATTATCTTCATATAAGGTAGTGAGTATTTCAAACCACATGTACTTCCAAGCGATTCAAATAGTCATAACATCAATTGGATTTATTAATATTTCTTCATTTTCTTGAGTTTGCGGCTCATTGATTTCTTCAAGAATATCAGGATTGATCAAATCTTGCATTTCTTTATGAGATTCTTTCTTAGTGTCATCTTGACTATTTATTTTTCTTTTTCTAGGATTATGATCCTTAGAATCCAATGGTCTATCACGCTTCAGGCGTGCTTTTGGACTCATTTGCTATGACACTAGTAGATGGTCCTATAGGGACATCAATTCGAATTGGGACATTCTCTACAAGGATATGTGATTCGGTAATCCTTTTCAAATCTGTAAATGTGTCTGCCATTTAATTTGTTATTTTCTGCAAGCGAATAATCTTTTGGACCTCTTGCTCACTAATAGAAGCACGTAGATCAAGATGAGACGATGATGGATTTTTTCACAAAATTTCCCTTTTTATTTCATTATTCTCTCCCCCTAATTTTGAAAAAATTCTCTTATCAAATCGACAATATGCAATTGATCTTATTTCAGTATCTCCGTGTAAGGAAGAAATTATATCATGCTCATATTTATAGCAAGATAAATAAATGTATCAAATGAATAAATATATGATACTTCAGGACCAATCTAATTTTCTCATTTCAGCTTCTTTTAGCAGGTAGTCTACTGCTTTTCGAAAACTCTTCAAAATCTCCAATCACATTCAAGTCATCAACTTGCACAACCTTATGAAAGATTTTGAATATCGTAAAGGGATAAGGGTAAATAGAATCATCTTTGTACCCCCTCATCAATAAATATTTATTAAGATGATTTTAGTATGTCAATCTTAGTTAATTTAATCCATTTATGGATTACAAACAAGTTTTTCAATAACTTGTATACGCTTCAGGCATTTTGAATCCTTTAAAAAAATTCATATAATTTTATCACGTGAGCCATATAGACTGAGACAATTTTCATATATTATTTAATTTACATGACATCTTCTCATGTCAGGACTGCAGGTCTAGTAAATTTACCAAGATGTATCTACTTGGTAATTATTTCTACATCAATATGCTTTAAGAGACGTAGAATTCAGATCCTCATAATATTATACAATATTGCGCACTATATTGTATCAAATATATCGTCGATGAGATATCATTTTGTATCAGTTTGCAATTAGACACAACTTACTGAGATCTTATCACTTCATTATTTTCCAGGTACCTGAACCTTGTACGAGGTTTTATGAAGTGTTATGTCGTAGGCTCTTCAAGAGCACATTGCCTCCTTAATATGATCATTTTGATCATTTGCTCCTCTCTTTTTTCAAGGATTATTGCGTCTGAAATTGATTTGTCTATCATGCTTCATGCATGTTGTAAACCCTGTCCTTCAGGGACATTTAGGAGCATTTTGCAGCTGAAATATGAAATAGTTGGGTCAACAAATACTTCTAGTATTTGACTTGAATTATCGTTTGAACGAGGATCATACCGGTGATAATTCACAATATACTTCTTAGTTGTTTATTCTCTGCCCTTATGTTAGAAAACTAACATACATTTTCACCTTCTTCGGGAAATCCATCCGTGTGCATCGTGGTAGATTCATTGATCATATACCGCACAATAAAACTATTAGATGAAAACATTTGGTTCCTGACCTTGAACCAATTGTGAGGGAAGAATTTATCGTAATTTATTAGTCTGAAGCATACAAACATCGTTGTATGTAATATATCATATTTCATATCAACACATGAAGCTTTGTTCTCATTCGCAATGGTTTATCTATTTATCGAAGGCATTCAACGCTAAACCAACTTGAATATAAACCAGTATTAACAAGATGAATTATCTTGATTACATAATCTGAAAATTGTGCTCTCAACTCAATTATTTTGAGCAAGTAATTTTGCATATGTCAAACTGCGGGTTGACAATAAACGCACATGTGACCGTCTTATCGATGCATCTATTTAAGACATCACATAGCAGGTGAACGGGCCCTTATTCACCTTTTATATTTTTCAGAATTTCGGAAATTCAATCCCAATATTAGTCAGTATAATCAACTTATCATGAGAACAAACAAATTAATTCTTGAAGAATCTTCTAGTTCTTCAATATATTCCGAATACAAACTTAGCACATCAGATTTAAGTCAGGACAACCAAAATTGTCACGTCAATTGATAAAATTATTTGTACTAGTAAACTTCAGGTTTACCATGTCATGTGCTATTTGTTTTAGTAAACTTCTGGTTTACTATGACATGAATTCTATTTTGTACAATAAACTTCTGGTTTATCGTGACATGTGATTTCATCATGCTTATATTTGTGCAATACAATTTGGAGAATAAAGAGGGTAACATTTCAAATACATATTTCTTACTCACTATGATTTTGTAGATATTTAGTCATCCAATCATTTATAGCTTCATTATGATAGTCAGTTACTTTAGTAAACTTTGGATTTACTATAACTTGTGCTTCGATCATAACAACTTTGTATATTACAATCTAGAAAAAATGACATAATAGTATATAAGCTCTTCAAAAGCATTTAATCTATTCTCCATAATCACATATTGCTTGGACACTACTAATGACATGATATTCTTGATAAGTAGTTAGCTCTTCTAGAGCCCTTAATTGGTTTTGTACTATAAAATATTTCTTAGTCACTGTTGGTGTCATGAAGAAAATTCAATTAGACACTTCTGATGTCATGAAAAGAAACGATAAACGAATGAATATTTAGAAATAATAAATGCATAATTCAATTCTAATCCAAACTTGCTTTGAAAGTTATTCATATCTTATCCATATATTCAAATGAAATGACACACACAAAATAAAATAAGTAGATTGTCAGAAAATACAAAGTGAAGACTAAATAACAAACTGCGTCATATATTTAAAACTGATAAGTTTGGACAAGTCCTATTAAAATATAACAACTCTTTGTATCCATCTTAAAGAAATTTTGACACATCATGATAAGTCCTATTAGGATACAACAATTTACTTATATGATCAATATAAGAATTTAGTAATATATTTCAATGGCTATCCATAAATATCTCCTTGTATCTGAAAAACAAAAAAGGACTCAAACTAATAATTATTGTCAAAAGGATTATTGTAGTTGTAATCAATTTCCATAATCATTATCGATTGTTCAGTAATTTTTAATCTACTAAGAAGTACATTATTTCCACAAATATGTTATCACATCATAGATGATAATTAGTCGGTACTTTATCACTTAGTAGTACGACATGCATCTTAAAATATTATAACTTCACTTTGAACATATATGGTGCTTATCAGATTGAGGTAATAATTACCTAACATAAATATATCTTAGACATAACAATATCTGCTAGAACATCTTAAATGATTTCATGAAAAATAATTGCTATGTGACTAGTCATTCTTTTGAGCATAGATCCTGTGATTATTTCATATGCATCAAGTTATAACAGTAGCATAATCTTTTGACTTGGTACGCACGATTGCCTCTGAATGAAAAAAATAAAAGTAAGCATGCCAGATTTTGATAACCAACCAAATCATTGTTATAACCTACAAAGCTACAAAGTTATTCAAGAGTAAAGTCCAAAGTTTTACCACTTTGGGAGTAAATTTCATATTTACAACTTCGAGAGTAAACTTCAGAGTTACTACTTCAAGAGTAAATTCCAGAGTCTTACTACTCAAGAAGTAGATTTCAAGGTCTTACTATTTCAAGAGTAAACATAAAATTTCTCTACTTCGAGAGTAGAGTTCAATATTCTACTACTTCGGGAGTAAAGTTCAAAGTTCTATAACTTTGAAGTAAAGTTCCAAGTTCTACTACTTCGGGAGTAGAGTTCAAAATTTGCTACTTCGGGAGCAGATTTCTGAGTTTACTACTTCGGGAGTAAAGCATGAAATTTTTAGAATATTTTTCTCAACTATTCTACCTCTTCTGGAGGTGAGTCGTGATAACTTCACAACCAAACACACGTCCGTATTTATAAGCTTTATTATATACTATCACATTCACTTCAAGGAATGGATCTGTATTTGTAACATTTATCAAGTTCTCATTCTTCAGGAATGGAATACAATCATCCAAATGTGCCTTAAGCATATCAAATCGTGACGGCTTAGAACCTCTTTTAAGATATTGCTACTTCAGGAGCAAATCAAGGCATACATATGATGTAGAGAATTTTTCTCTAACACATCTTTAATTGTAATTATAATAACCTATAAAAATATTACAACTTCTGATGATTAGACACACAAATAAATTTTATTATAACGAAACTAGTGAAAGGTGATCACTTCTAATTTCAACCCAAAAAGAAACGAAGGACCAAAGAACCATAAAATTAATTTCCAATAAATTAGGAAATAGACATGAAAATTCCAGCAACAAGATTTCAAGAAATGGAAAAAGGGAGAGGTGTAATATCTATACATGGATAACCACGGTCAAATAGACAGTTATCATGGAGAGTCAGTAAACATACATGTTCTTTTGTACATAAATAAACACAATTAAAATACTAGATAATATGATATTTATCTGAAAATTGCTTTAGTCTTTCCAAAATATCTGCTCAAAATGGCAGAGTCTCGTGCTGATACGTGTTATAAAATGATAGCAATAGCAATATAAGACAAGAGATGTAGACAAAGAAGTAGAGAGGAGGAGGAGACTTTCTTCTTATTTCAAGTGTATGTTTCACCTCCTTCAAAGGTGAATAATATCCCAATTTATAGGATGAAACCACCCAATGGAGGTTACAAATATTAAGTGCCCAAATCAATAGGTACATGTAACCACCCAATGGAGGTTACAAATATTAAATGTCCACATTAATAGGTACATGTAACATACAAAAGGTTAGTGAATGTGTATGGACATCCATACAAAGGATATATATTTCATAACAACTATTATAATATTTGTCTTTTTGAGCTGGTTATAGTTGATTATTAATGTTATCTTATAAGTTACAAACTAAGCCTATTATAAATACCTTGTTGTTGTAAGTCGTATAATACTGTCATGTACAAAAGTTTAAGTATTACTCATAGCTAGTTTCTCTGAATCATTACTAGAATATTCTTCCTATACTACCCTTTAATTTGCGCCAAAACCGTTCACCTCCCGTCCGAACATTGAGGGTAATATGGTAAAATACAGTTACTGTTAGCCGGCAGAATGTAATGCTTTCCATTGATAAAGGAATCCTCAGCAGCTACCTTCCCTCCATCTTTCACTTTCTTTTTTTTCATATCTGCACCATATATGATATGTCAAACGCAAAATTATGTATAATGCACCTTTCAATATTCGAACTACTTTTGCATTAATATATACTACTAGTAGTATATATTTAGTGTGCATTTTAATTCATTGAATGAGAATATTGCTACCTTCTTATTTTCTTTCATTTTTTTTGTTCTTTGCCAGTTTTCCTGCAGGTCTATTCTTGACGTGATTGGAATAACATTTTCCATGGAAACCTGCTTCTGATTCGATATCCTAACCTTCTAGAAAATCAATATGTTTGACGCATTGTTGAAAAGCAAGTTCTACTCCAAATGGTGAGAATGCTTCAACTTGTTTGGAACTGACGCGTAATAGTAGTAGTAGTAGTTATTGTTGTTCTTGTTGTTGTTATGGGGTGTGAGTCTCGTCCTCATCGAAGTATGTTCATTTTTTCGTGTGTGTTCTGTCTGGTACAGCAAATCTTCAATCAAGATGACAAAGACTCGAATCGAGATGATCAGAAAAAAGAGAGATGCTATGTTGAAATACTTGAAGAATGATATGGCTGACCTTCTTAAATCTGGATTGGATGTCAACGCCTATGGAAGGGTAATATTACTTTTCTTAAAGTTCGAAATTATATTGCAAAATCGTTTCAATTGATCATCCAAATGTTCATTAATTTATAGTTTCTACTTGAGACAGATGAGATTTGGCATGCTAGCATGAACAATAAGTGATTGTCATACTAGTATTGTGAAAGCAGCGAATCCTCAATAATAATATCCCTTTTGGCTATTCAGAAATCTAAATTCTCTTTCTGTTTGATGATAATGCAGACCATAGCATTTCTTATTCCTCAATATTGTTTTGTTTCATACTAGTTTCGTTCTGGAATTCGTGTGACTTTTCGATGAAGTGAATGTGTATTCTCTCCTTCTCCTTCGATGTTTGGAGAGCTTGATCAATTGATTTGGATATAATATTTCTGTTTGTAATGAACAGGCTGAAGGCTTTCTAGTTGAGCTCAATATCTCAAGCTGTTATGATTTATTGGAGCAATATTGTCTGCAGTTTTCGAGTCACCTCGCAACCATGAGCAAACAAAGGTACAATGATTTTTTTTGTCTTTCCTTTAGGTGATCCCAGAAGTATCTGAGACCTGAATTGTTAATACTACATTTTCATACAGTGGAAGTTATGTTAATATGCTGCTTCCTCTTCTTCCCATTTGTTAAATGGATTCTCAACATCTCAGTAGTCAAATAAACACGATATTTCATGTCAATGTCTAAACTTTGTTTTGCCTAGAGAACACCCTCAAACTCCACTACCTCCCCAAAATAATAAACAAAGGAGAGAAGGAAATTACAGTACCCTTTTTTTCAGTTGCATTTGCCTATACTTTCTCATGCAATTGTCATCTTCTCACTAAAGTTTCATTTGCAACCTATTTGGTTGCATAGATCTTAAAGAGAGGCCAAAATATTTTAGAAAGACCTTCCAATTGCTCTTGGCTTGTTGAGTGATCCTTCTTTTTTCTTCCCTCTATCCGCCGAGGCATGTGAAGTCTACTAAAAATTAGGTTATATATGCTTTTATTAGATGCAATATGGGATATGCAAACTTAATGCTCAAAGGAGGAAAATAAAATACTATTTCTCTTGAAGCATTTTTCAGAAAGCTTAAGTTGTTCTGTAAGGAAGAGAGAAAGCAATACGTGAGGTGAGACGCCTATGGAAAATACTTTTACTTTAATTTCCATGCTAAACTTCTCCATACTAATCCCTTATTTCCTGGTAATTTTGTTGTTAGGGAGTGCCCAGAGGATTGCAGAGAAGCTGTGTCGACTTTGATGTTTGGAGCAGCAAGATTTTCCGACTTGCCAGAATTACGTGAACTGAGAGCTATATTCACTGAGAGATATGCAAATTCCCTTGAATGTTTTGTGAATAAAGAGGTAGTTATTCAGCAACATATAATACTCATACATAGACTTAATTTCACATGGAACGCTTTTTCCCCCTCTTTAAAACAAATTCATTTTTCTTCTTGACAGTTTGTTAGAAAGCTAAAGTCGCAAACACCTACAAAGGAGATGAAGCTTCAGTTGATGCGAGAAATAGCAGTAGAATCTGGTGTAAGATGGAATTCAAAGGCTTTGGAGCATAAGCTACATAAACCACAGATAGCTGTACAAGTAAGCATTCTATACTATAACCAGAACTTCATGCATCTTGACATTTCTCTAGATCTAAGTGAACTTGCATTGTTATCATAATACAATCAGACCTCTCTATAACAATCATCATTTATAGCAACATTTCACTATAATAATTAATAACCATGTTTTTTGTGAAATCGATCATTCATACAACAACAACATATCCAGTAAAATCCCACAAAGTGAGATCAGGGGAGGGTAGGGTGTACACAGACCTTACCCCTACCTTGTTATGTTGTATTATATGTTTTCTATAACAGTATTTCACTATAGTAGCAAAACAAATATTGGGACTGTAAACGTGTAAATATATTCCCTACCCATAATTAGAATATTTTCATATATTGTGTAAATATAATTATGGTAAGACTAGGATTCCTCTTTTGTATAGGCTTAGGATTCCTCTTTTGTATAGGCTTAGGATTCCTATTGTATAAGGGATGAATATTGTACTCTATATATACCTTGATATTAATGAAAGACTCCTCAAGGGAGATTAATATCATCTTACAGGGACAAACGATTATAGGGAGGTTTGATTGTTAGTAAGTTTTAGAGTAATGTGGAGAATCAAAAGGGGTTCCATCGTCATTTTTTTGGCCTTTCACATCTTGGAGTCTCTGATCCAGGTTAAATATTATGGTTTCTTTTCTTCTTTGATTGTTGTGAAGGGAAATTTGCTATTAATAAACAGAAATAAATGCTAATCCTTCCAATCATAAACTGAAGTGGTATTATCAATCAAGTAAATTCTACTGTTGGTGAGGTATTAGATTATCAATCAAGTAAAACCCTAAAAACCTTTCTCTTCCAGAGCCGTCGGCTGCCTCTCCTACGCCGCGGCCCTCCCGGATTTTCTTCTTATTTTTCGGGTTTTGTTCTTCCTTTCTTCTCTTCTCTAAATGGCTATCCCTGATTCTTCCACACTTTCTGACGCCTCTACCTCCACAAATCCCACCACAAAGTCATCACCCCCGTTTCATCTCGCCCTTACTGTTTCCAACATCAAGAACCATATTCCCATTATTCTTGATCAAGAAAACAACCAGTATTCTCCCCGGGTTGAACTTTTCGCAATCATGCATGTCTCTATAACGTGCTTGACCATATTGATGACACTATTCCGCGCCCTACGGAGGTTGATGATTCTATCTGGCACCGTCTCGACGCCGGCGTCAAACAATGAATATATGGTAGTATCTCTCAGGATTTGCTCCTTACTATCATGATATCTGACTCCACAGCCCTTGACTTGTGGAATCGTTTGGAGGAAATTTTTCAGGACAACAAGCACACTCGTGCCGTGTATTTGGAAGAACGAGTTCAACAAAACACGTCTTAAAAACTTCTCCAATGTCTCCGAGTACGCAAGCGGCTTAAACTTCTAGCAGATCAACTCTCCAACATCGGCACGCCTGTCACTGACGATAAAATGGTGCTACAAATGATTTCTGGGCTTACTAAGGGCGAATATGATACTTTGGCCACCATTATTCAACAGGCAGATCCGCTACCGAGTTTTAACAAAGCTCGCTCACAATTGTTGCTCGAAGAAACCCGTCGTGCTAAGCGGGATGAGCACGCCCGGCGGTGTTAGTCGTCGACACGCAACCTCAAGATCGACGCCACCGGACAACTCCCAACGGCGGCGAGGGCCGCGGCGGCAAGGGTGGAAAAGGTCGCGGCGGTAGAGGAGGCCGTGGTCGTGGCAAGGGTCGCGGTCAACGGAACCAACACAGAAGAATAAAGAACAGAGATTGCAGAACAAGGCGGGCTGCGGCTCCTCGCCAGCGGTTCGTCTACGGCGGCGCGGCGCCCCGATTCGAGCCGCGACGCCAAGTTCATTCCGGTAGCCCGGCGGCCATACAATCCGTATTCTTACCCCGGTTTGCTAGGCCCCGCTCCACCCCCCACAACAGCCCACTTCATGCAAGGTCGTCCCGCACCCCTCCTCCGGCATGACACCCACCGAGTTGGGTCGGGCGTTCAACACCCTCTCTATGCAACGACTCGACAATACTTGGTACATGGACTCGGGCGCCACATCTCACGTCACCCGGTCCGGTACTATTCCTAAACTGTTTCATGTAAAGCATCCTCAATATGTTACAGTTGGTAGTGGACAACGCATTCCAGTTAAGGGTTATGGTACCTCATACACACAACCTCCTCATCCACCCTTCTCCCTCAAAAACACCCTATATGCCCCACACATGATTAAGAACCTCATATCTGTCCGCCAATTTACTCGTAATAATTCTGTCTCTGTGGATTTTGACCCTTTTGGTTTTACTGTAAAAGATCTTCATACGGGGACACCTCTTACGAGATGCAATAGCACGGGGGATCTCTATCCATTCACTTCCACCTCCGCTGCTAGATCTTGCTCTCCCGTCACTCTAGCGGCTGTTTCTTCTTCAACCTGACATAATAGGCTTGGTCATCCAGGAGTCCCAGTTTTTAATTTTCTTAGAGGCAACAATTTCATTGCTTGTAATGGGAAACTTGCCCAAAATTGTGTTTCTTGCTCTTTAGGCAAACATATTCGTCTTCCGTTCAAATCATCTACTAGTGTTACATTTGCTCCTTTTGATATTATACATGCCGATTTATGGACATCTCCTATCACTAGTTCTCTCGGTCATAAATATTATCTTGTGTTGCTTGATGATTTTTCACACTACGTTTGGTTATACCCTCTTAAATTTAAATCGGAAGTGTTTGTCAAATTTCTTGAGTTTCGCAAGTTCATTCAAACACAATTTGGAAAAGGCATAAAATCATTTCAGTGCGATAATGGTCGTGAATTCAATAACTCTATGTTTCATCGTTTTTGTACCAATAATGGCATGGTCTTTCGCTTCTCCTGCCCTCACACCTCACCACAAAATGGTAAAGCTGAAAGAATCATCCGCACCATTAACAATATGATTCGCACCCTATTGATTCATGCCTCCCTCCCTCCACCCTTTTGGGTCTATGCCGCTAAAATGTCAGAATACACTCTAAATATTCTCCCTACAAGCACTCTTCACAATATGACCCCTACCGAAATCCTCTACCATAGAATCCCCTCTTATGATCATCTACGAATTTTTGGTTGTCTGTGCTATCCCAACCTTAGCTCCACCGCCCCTCACAAGCTCGTTCCTAGGTCCACTCCATGTGTCTTTCTAGGATTCCCGCCGAACCATAGGGGCTATCTATGCTATGACTTGTCGACTCGTCAGATCCACATATCTCGTCACGTCACATTCGACGAGACCACATTCCCGTTTTCGAATCTTCCAAAATTCCAAAAACAGGACTACTCATTTCTTGACGAATTTGCCATATCTCCCCTCATAATCGAACAACTCACATCCTCTGTTCCGTCGTCAGAGCCGCGGCGCCCAAACTTCAGAGAAGCCTATCAACCTTCTAGCACCGCGACTCTCGATCCAGGAGCCGCGGCACCTCCGACGGCTTCGCCCCCACCCTCTCCTTATCCGACTTTACCCCCCATCTCAGACACCACTCCGCCACCCACTGTCCCTACCCATCCAATGGAAACTCGTTCAAAGCATGGAATCTTCAAACCCAAATTCCATTTCAACTTGTCTGCCCAAACCATCTCTCCACTTCCAAAGAACCCAAAATTGGCCAAACAAGACCCTAATTGGAATGCCGCTATGTATGAGGAATTCAATGCTTTAACTAAACAGCACACGTGGGATCTAGTACCTAGGCCTGATGGGGTGAATGTCATTCGTTGTATGTGGTTATTTCGTCACAAGTTCAGAGACAATGGGGATCTTGAGAGGTATAAGGCCCGTCTTGTGGCTAATGGCACAAATCAGCAGGAGGGCATTGATTGTGGTGAGACCTTCACCCGGTTGTCAAACCGGCTACCATCCGCACGATTTTGAGCATAGCCATGGGCAAACACCGGCCGATCCATCGACTTGATGTGAAGAATGCATTCTTACATGGGGATCCGAGAGAGACGGTCTACATGCATCGGCCACCGGGGTTCACCCATCCGGCAGTTCCTCACTATGTGTGCCGTCTCCGTAAGTCACTATATGGCCCGGCGGGCCCCGTGCGTGGTATGATCGCTTTGCCAGGTATATCTTGCAGATTGGGTTTGTATGCAGCAAGAGTGATACGTCACTTTTCATTTTTCATCGAGGTAGTAGCACGGCTTACTTATTACTTTACGTGGATGATATTGTTCTTCGCCTCCTCCGACGGATTGAAAAATGAGATTATTGCCTTGCTCAAGTCCGAATTTGCAATGACCGATTTGGGAAAGCCGAGCTACTTTTTGGGGATATCGGTGACTGTGTCCGCCAATCATATGTTCTTGTCTCGGTGTAAGTATGCGAAGAGATTGTGTACGGGGGCTAAGATGGCGAAGCGCAAAGAGGTGCCTACTCCGGTTGATTCCAAATCTAAGCTCGGTGCTATGGATGGTGCTCCGGTCTCGATCCTACTCGTATAGGAGCCTTGCGGTGCACTTCGTATCTCACATTCACCGGGCCGGACATAGCTTATGTTGTTCGTAGGTTGTGCTTATTCATGCATGCCCCCCCGGGGAGTCTCATTTCATTGCTCTTAAGCGTATCATTCGATACATTAAGGGCACTCTTGATTATGGTTTGCACCTATAGCCCTCTCGCACCGGACGGGTTGCTTTCATATACGGATGCGAGATTGGGCGGGGGTGTCCGGACACGCGACTCTCCACCTCCGGCTTTTGTGTTTTCTTAGGGGATAATCGATTTCTTTGTACGCAAGCGACAAGCTACCCTATCTCGCTCCAAAGGCCGAGGCCGAGTACGAGGCGTTGCAAATGTAGTAGCCGAGATTTGTTAGCTCGAAATTTTGTTAGAACTTCGGTGTCCTTTGCTTCGTGCATCTATTGTGTATTGTGATAACATCTCGCCATCTATCTTTCTCATAATCCGGTTCAACATCGGCGAACCAAGCATATTGAGATAGACCTACACTTCGTTCGTGAGAAAGTTGCGTTAGGCCATGTCGAGTGTTACATGTTCCATCATCCTATCGTATGCGACATATTTACCAAAGGACTTCCCGGACGGTTATTTCTTGACTTCGAGCCGTCTCGGCGTCCGGCCTCCTCCCGCTCCGACCCGGGGGTGTGTAAACGTGTAAATATATTCCCTACCCATAATTAGAATATTTTCATATATTGTGTAAATATAATTATGGTAAGACTGGGATTCCTCTTTTGTATAGGCTTAGGATTCCTCTTTTGTATAGGCTTAGGATTCCTCTTTTGTATAGGCTTAGGATTCCTCTTTTGTATAGGCTTAGGATTCCTATTGTATAAGGGATGAATATTGTACTCTATATATACCTTGATATTAATGAAAGACTCCTCAAGGGAGATTAATATCATCTTACAGGGACAAACGATTATAGGGAGGTTTGATTGTTAGTAAGTTTTAGAGTAATGTGGAGAATCAAAAGGGGTTCCATCGTCATTTTTTTGGCCTTTCACATCTTGGAGTCTCTGATCCAGGTTAAATATTATGGTTTCTTTTCTTCTTTGATTGTTGTGAAGGGAAATTTGCTATTAATAAACAGAAATAAATGCTAATCCTTCCAATCATAAACTGAAGTGGTATTATCAATCAAGTAAATTCTACTGTTGGTGAGGTATTAGATTATTGATTGAGTTTGGCATTCTGGCTTCAAATTTGTGCGCAGATGTTCCAGTTTTTAGTTTCTAAACAGCTAATTTGCAAAGTTTCTGCTTCTGTATATACACCTTGTCCTTAAATTGTAGTTGGCTAAACATATTGAAGATATTTTTGCAGCCTAATCATTCTTCTTTTGCACTTTATAACATTCTTTCACAGGACTCACCCAAGAGTCATAATGATGAAAAACACAAATTGCACAACAAAATGGATGAAGCAGGCCAGAGAAAAGAACATGATGATGCTAAAGTTAATCGTGAGAATGGGAGACAACATACGACTTTTAAAGCGAAAAGGGAGCACCACTCGTCTCGTGGGAGAAAAGAAGTCCACGGTGATGTACATAGCTTGCCTAGGCGAAGGGAGAGTGACAAACAGAAAAGAGATAATTTAAGCCGCGCACCCAATAAATATCTAGATGACACGCCTCCAATCAAAGATACTGAAGCTGATATTATTGGCAGAAAAGGGCAACAAAATGAGCCAAAGATCATTAAAAGTGTTTCTGAAGAAGAATCTGATGCGAAAAAACCGTTCTGTTTTAAATCATTTAGGCCTAATTACACCAAGTCAAGAGCATGCATTTCAAAAAACAGTTCAGATGCATCTCCTATTGGTTCCACTGGGGAGGCACAGGGACATACAGAGATGACTCAGATAGTGAAAGATGAAGATACTTGTGTAAATGATACAATCAAAAAGCATAAACCGAAATCAGTTAGGACAAGACTACAGCCAATCCGTGGTTGTGAGGAGGATTCGGATAGATTGCAAGGCAAGGAGAGAGTGAAAGAAGTAGCAAGAGATGGGAAACATGCTATAAAAATCGCAAATGGTGATCATCTTGATCAACGCGATGAAGAGGAAAAGATGATGGATAGGCTTTTAATGCACTATACTCGGAAAAAGGTTCAAAATTATCAACTTAAGACACCAAAATTAGTGGTTAAGATACCTAAACTAGCTGAAGTTGAGACCAGTGAAGTCTCAAGGCAGAGATTTCCAGCATCCATTCCTGTTGAAATGAAACAAGCAAGTTCCTTTGAACTTGATATGTGTTGGGAGATTTTGCTCTATGGTACTTTATAAAGCAGTACGGGAAGTATTTAACTATTACAAGTATTCGAAAGGATAAACAAAGATTTCAATAATATTTTCGACTAGAAATCTGAAAATTACAATATAACAACAAAATTGAAATTACTATTTTGTTGAAGACTGAAAAATGGAAACTGGTTTATGCTGAGTCGAGTGTGGCACTCTGTCCTTAAGACAATATTGCCCCGTATGTATCCTTTATACGTCCTGGACAATTTGTCTCCCAAGATAAAACAGCAATGGAACCCTTGAGCAAAGGAAACTCAAGAGCTACCGTGAAGAATATTGAGTAACGAAATGATGCTTGGAAGTTGTAGGAAGAAAACTATTTCGGTTGTGTATTTTCGTGAGCTTTATGAACTGTTATTTTTCTGCTCTTTGTGGTGCTCAACAATGGTGTAAGGGTGTGTTTATATAGGTGAGGGAGGGGCTGAAAATCGCCTCCATAATAGCCAAATAATGGCCATTATGGAGGTAGTAAAGTCACCAACATAAATGGTGAAAGACCAACTGTTTTGGCCATTATAGGAGGAGTAATTCAGCCAAAATAAATGGCTGAATTGAGAGCTTGGACGTTTCGCTTTGATTGTCGAAATTCCAACTTTCGAAAACTTCTGGGACCAAACTCGTACATCTTGAAACTTTAGGGACCAAAGCGTACATCCGAAAGAATTCGGTCCAAACCGCACATCCGAAACTTCGGGATCAAAGCGTACACGGAAAAGTTTTCGGCCCAAAAAGATAATATCGAAGGCCCACGACCCACAGCCCCACCACGGCCCACGGCCACGGCCCACGGCCCCGGCCGCGCCCGACCCGAGCCGAACCGAAGCCGGACCGGACGGCGGGCGGCGGCGGCGCGCGCGTGTGGTCTTTACTTGAACCGAAGCACATCTAGGTCCTCCCTCCTTTAAACACATGGGATACCCCTTGGGGTCCCAAACCCCAAACCAATTTCAAGTATTATATACACAACAATTCTTTCTTCCTCTACCGATGAGGGAGAATTACACACAATACCACACTTTCCATGCTTCAAACACCTTACTTCGTGAACCAATATCTCTTTCATTTCTCAATGAAATTTGACGATTCTTGGCCCTACGGTTATCTACGTACTTAGTAGATCATGCATGTGTGAAGAACCGGATTCTCCAACATACGTTACACTAGTGTTTAAGCCGTTAAAGTTGGTCGGTCGCAACTCCCGCCAAAGGCAAATTTCCAACAATCCCCTCTTGAAAGAGATTTTGGCGCACTCACATGGTGTCTTTTCATTTCCAAAGCAATATTTCGGCGGACCGATGTTGCATAAGGAGAGGTAGCCTCGGCTTTGAACCTTCCATAGTTGAATACCATCGGACTTACTTACGCGCGGTGAACGTGATGTCTTGAACCGTCGGTGTTTAGTGTAAGCCAAGACAACGGTACCAACACAACAAATTCCCTTACTCTCTTCTTCGTAATGTTTTGTCCGTTTTGGCCATGGACAACGTCTTGGATTCTTAAGTGCGTTCAATTTGAGGCGGCCCGTCCTCGCACTTAAATAGGTGGTCTCCTACAAGGTATCCTGCTATACCCCACTTCACAAGTGTTAGGAACCATTAAAAGTTTCCCAAAGACCTAACCTCATCCGTTGAGGATCATTACGGAGTTTTGAAAACTTAACCTTTACCCATATCGAGATAGCACTTAACGTCTATCGCGGGAACGGCTTTGGATTTGGTGTTTCTTTTCGAAATCACTATCCGAAGTGCTCATGCTTCGACCGAAGCGGTCAACCGAACCTTTACAACTTAGTTTTCCCATTGAACCAAATTACGGGATCTCCGGTTCGTAAGGTTGGGTTTCCACCGTATTGGTTCGTATATTTTGGGTTTTAAGCCCATTCCCTAGACAGCGAGAACACTTGATCTCCGGGTAGTCCCTTAGTTAGTAAATAAGGAAGTGACACCCGTGATGATCAAGCGCCATACGGTCTTATGTCTCCGACGGATCGTGACGGATATGTCCAGACGCCGTCATCCGTGTCCTTCCTAAAGCCGACCGGCTAGCCACAAGTGTAGAACCGCCGAAGGCACGGGTTTCTCCCAATAAGGGACGTCCTCTAATGAGTCGTGAAGTTGCTCAACTTCTTTCATGCTTTGTATAAAGCGATAAACTCGATACCATCATGAATCGGTCGATGCAAGTTTGCTTAGAGGATTTTCCAAGAACCACCATACACATTTACTTGTGGCTTTGGTGTTCTTCGGATCCGATGTCCAGTTTGCATCACCGTGTTCTCCCGAACGCTGGACATCCAGAATACAATAATCCGTAGATAAGCGAATAATTCAGATATCGTCATATCCGACTTAACGCCTTCTATTGATCATGTATTAAGATCATCAGTGAACCTTAGTTCAACTAATATGTTTGTAGGACGATACCAGGTCGGTTGTAGTGTGTACAATACATTGAACTACACGTGACCTGTGCATATCACTCCTTGTCTATGGGTGCACCATGATTCCAATCAGTTCTATGATTCATATCCATTGGTGGCTTCAACGAGACTGTCAACTATCGACCAGTCCGTTAGATGTCTTAGAAATCCAATTCCTAAGATGTCATCGTGATACTCATATCTTTCATATCGAGACTTTGTTTCAATATGATTTTCACTCTAAGACCGTTGGTTTTCCAACCTGTTGGCTTTCTAACTTCGAGTCAATGTTTCGTGGTCGATTCATTGTTTCTGTTTTATACGAGACTTTCGGGACTAAAATGTAAACATTTCGGGGACCAAAATGAAAGTTCGGAAGAAGCCCAAATTCAAAGCAAACCAATTTCGATCCTCTTCTTCCAACTCTCCGGTTGGGAAGGTCGTTTCAACACCCATGCCATGTAAGATTACAATGGCCCGGATGTGAAGCTACTCACATGGGAGCACTTTTTACAACCCAAAGGTTCTTTTCCGGAGGAAGATCAACTATTACACAAGTATGGTTCCATATATGGAATCTATTTCTCTCTTTAGCTTCTTTCCAAAGCGGCGCTTTTGGAGATAACAATTATTTGTTAATTGTCCATGGTTCGTTCTCAACCATACAAGCTAGAAGGACCTGGAACAAGTCTTTGTCCCCTCTTTGCTCCGTCTTGGTTCAACATCTAGAATCCCCGAGTTGCAGATCCGGAATATTAAGTTCCGGATAGACAAGAACTTTCGAGTCATGAAGATACGGAACGTCTAGTTCCGGACGGTCGAGCCCTCGCGGGTTCTTGTTAACCTTGAGCAATTGCTCCTTTTTCCTTTTCCAAGGAAAGTTATCTCCAAAGAATTCAGCATTCTTTGACGCCAAGAGGCGATCAACACTATCGTTATTTGCGGATCCGGTGGATATGCAATCTACGATCTTAGGTCAAACTTGACTGTTTCGGTAGCCCATCTTTTACCAATCTACCCCACATAATTTGGCGTACGACTTCGCGCTTGGCTAACACCGTTAGACTGAGGTGAGAAATGAACATTCGTTTAATGAACGATGCTTCACATTCTCCCCCTCTATCACTACGAATTTCTCAATCCGTAGGCTTAGTTGATTTTCAACTTCTGCTTTGTAGGCTTCAACAACTTCATCTTTGCTTTTCAATAAACAAAGGATTCCATACGTTGTACCATCATCAATGAAGATCACAACGTACTTGTCTCCCCTCTATTTTGTATAAACTTCAAATCACCCAAGTAGGTGTGACTGAGTTCTAGAGGAGCGGTGCTTCTTTTGCTATTCCCTTGACGGAATTTGGAAAGGTGATTTTGCCTCTTCGTCTACCTCACATTCATTTTGAGGGTTTATGTCGACAGTAGGCAACAATCTCAACATCGTTAGCTTTTGAATGAGTTGCTATTTAACGTGTCTTAATCTATGATGGCATAGATGCACGGATTACAAATATATCATTCATTTGGCTACAAACGTACTGTACCATTCTTAGTTATTACAGACCTATTGGACTAGTCTCAAACTAGCTTGACCAACAGCGTCCCTTAAACCAAGTTAGGAATATGTATCACCTCATCTTAGAGTGATCACAATCCATGAAGTCCTATTGAGGACAACCTCTCCAACCCCTTCTACTTTAGAGGTGGCGTTGCTTCACATGAACAACCTCTTGCCCGTGGTTAGGGCATAACCGGATCATATGTGATCTAGATACTCTGGCCCACTCTAGTTTCTTTGGCAGACTGAGTGTCCAATTTCTTTACTGCCTTTATTTAGGCCTTCAGATCATTTAGGACCTGGAAACTCTGGCCCACCTTACTAGGTGTCCATTACTTTTCCTATGAAATGAATTCTGGCACCACTCCAGTCGCCCGGAGGCTTTATATGACTGAGTGTCCAATATCATCATATCAAAGAAATTTTGGCCCACTCCAGTCGCCCGGAGGCTTTGTATGACTGAGTGTCCAATATCATCCTATCAAAGGAATTTTGGCCCACTCCAGTCGCCCGGAGGCTTTATGTGACTGAGTGTCCAATATCATCCTATGAAGGATCTTCTGCCAAATAGTATGACAGGTTCAACGTCTTTAGCTTTTAGACTCCTTTCGTTAAGATTGGTGCCCGGATAATTCTTGGCGCTTACTTAAGAGTGGTAACGAGTTTTCGCAATCGGTGGATCTTACTCCCTCGTATGTGCGAACATACTTTACACACTTTAGTAATTACACTTAAAAGAACGGATCTTCTTAAGTCGTTTACAAAATCCAATCTTTAAACGGAAAAGAAGATGAGATTAAACTTCTGATTTGTTAAAGCATAAGGAATATAAATTATTTTCATATTCCTCCTTACTTTAATCCATTTTTAATCAGACATCATTTAATCTTTATTCTTGACAAGTAAGAAAAATACTTATCATTTACTCTTTATTCTTGACAAGTAAGAAAAATACTTATCCCAATTTTTGGATTCTGGCTCACTTCAGTCACTTCATCAGACTGAGTGTCCATTTCCTTCTCACCATTATTCGGATCCTTTGTCTGGGACAGATATAGGCCTTCTGCTACAAGATAGAATAACATCTTCAGTCTTCTCCTCTTGTCCCAGTTGACATCCTCAGGCTCTCGAGAGCGCTTGCTCCCACCAGTCTTGGTAGCGGTGACACCATGAACACGTTCATCATCATCACTCTCTTCTACCAAAAAAAACCATTTCCATATCCAGATTTGGTCACACAATTTTTGACCGACATCTTTCGAATACTAATAGTAATACAATACAACTATTATCTTAAGTTGTTGGGAGATTTTGCTCTATGGTACTTTATAAAGCAGTACGGGAAGTATTTAACTATTACAAGTATTCGAAAGGATAAACAAAGATTTCAATAATATTTTCGACTAGAAATCTGAAAATTACAATATAACAACAAAATTGAAATTACTATTTTGTTGAAGGCTGAAAAATGGAAACTGGTTTATGCTGAGTCGAGTGTGGCACTCTGTCCTTAAGACAATATTGCCCCGTATGTATCCTTTATACGTCCTGGACAATTTGTCTCCCAAGATAAAACAGCAATGGAACCCTTGAGCAAAGGAAACTCAAGAGCTACCGTGAAGAATATTGAGTAACGAAATGATGCTTGGAAGTTGTAGGAAGAAAACTATTTCGGTTGTGTATTTTCGTGAGCTTTATGAACTGTTATTTTTCTGCTCTTTGTGGTGCTCAACAATGGTGTAAGGGTGTGTTTATATAGGTGAGGGAGGGGCTGAAAATTGCCTCCATAATAGCCAAATAATGGCCATTATGGAGGTAGTAAAGTCACCAACATAAATGGTGAAAGACCAACTGTTTTGGCCATTATAGGAGGAGTAATTCAGCCAAAATAAATGGCTGAATTGAGAGCTTGGACGTTTCGCTTTGATGTCGAAATTCCAACTTTCGAAAACTTCTGGGACCAAACTGTACATCCGAAAGAATTCGGTCCAAACCGCACATCCGAAACTTCGGGATCAAACTCGTACTTCCGGAAAAGTTTTCTCGGCCCAAAAAATAATATCGAAGGCCCACGACCCACGACCCACGACCCGGACCGGAACCCGGACCGGACGGCGGGCGGCGGCGGCGCGCGCGCGTGGTCTTTACTTGAACCGAAGCACATCTAGGTCCTCCCTCCTTTAAACACATGGGATACCCCTTGGGGTCCCAAACCCCAAACCAATTTCAAGTATTATATACACAACAATTCTTTCTTCCTCTACCGATGAGGGAGAATTACACACAATACCACACTTTCCATGCTTCAAACACCTTACTTCGTGAACCAATATCTCTTTCATTTCTCAATGAAATTTGACGATTCTTGGCCCTACGGTTATCTACGTACTTAGTAGATCATGCATGTGTGAAGAACCGGATTCTCCAACATACGTTACACTAGTGTTTAAGCCGTTAAAGTTGGTCGGTCGCAACTCCCGCCAAAGGCAAATTTCCAACAATATGTTGAGTCCAAATGGGCATATCCATCCGAAGCTGCCAGATTACGATGACTTTGTCACTCGACTGGCTGCTCTCAGAGGGAAATTAAAAGAATAACGTTGTAGTTAGATGGAATCATTGTACCATTTTTCATATTACTAGTTGTTTTCTCATCATATTCTTTGTTAAGAAATTAGTATGGTTATTAGGAAGTAGTATAGGAAAAGATTATTTACATCATTTAATTAGTTGTAAATCTGCTCATTACAGGAGTGTAAATGTGAATTGGACATATAGAGCTGGGTAACGAGAGAGAGTAAATATCTCAAAATGTCACTCAAATATGTAGAATTATCTAGTAAAGTCACTTAACTTAGTTTTATATTAATAAGATCACTCAATTTATGAATTTTCTCTTAAAAAGTCACTTAACTTAATTTTGTATCAATAAAATCACTCAAATTATAAAAAAAAAATCTTATAAAGTCACTAAAGTTAGATTGGTCTTCCCACAAAGTCGTTATAACCAAAAAAAAAAAAAATAGATAATTACATAAACCTCCCCTCAAGTTTGGTTATGTAATACTAACTTCCTTTGTCGTTCATAATATTATGCTTATCTTCTTTTTTTTCTCTGTAATAATTTTTTAATTTAATTATTACTAATATAAAAGATTGTGATTTAAGTAATTTGTCTTTTGTCATATATTATTTTTCTTAATTAATTTTGTAAACGTTCTTTTCTTTTAGGTCATCAAAAAAACTTAACTTGACAAACTACACTAATTTTTAATGCCAGGTAAACATGAATTCTATACTAAATAATAATATCATGTTAAATAAATCATATCAGATACCCAACCCACAAGTCAAAATGGGTTCTTTGCATTTTACACCCTTTACGTATACTCTCTTTTGTGATTTGCACTATATTCTATTTGTTTAATGATATGCACTCTGATCTTTATATTTTCTTACAAAATCGTAAAAGATTTATTTTGTTTCATTATTTACAAATAAAAAATGTGAAAACACAATTAAAATTTTGCTAAATTAATTTTTTCATCATCACCCTAAATTAATTGGTACTACATGAGCGAGTAATCTTTTCAGCTTCTCTGTGCGTGAATTAGATAAAGTTCAATCCATTTTTTTATAGCAGAACATTATAACTAAACAACTAAAGTTAGATTTAATCACTGCTATCGCCATATCAATTTTGATAGAAATATTTCAGTATCTTTGCATAAAAGCAGTGTAGAATACAACTATATGGAAGAAGAGTTAAAAAGGTCAAAGACAAGTGGGAACGTAAAAACAATTCTCTAAATAAATATCAATTAAGTTCCTATGAAGTGAAGGGAGAATGTTAGGTTTTCAATGGGAGTACTATGACCCATTTGCATTTTACTAAAATTGAAGGCATTCTCATGGCAATGAAGTGTGAATGAGCCGGTTTGAAAACTGGACTAAACGTCTCTCCATAATCTATGCCAACCTGTTGAGTCTTACCATCACCTACAAGACGGGTCTTATGCCTCTCAAAAGAACCGTCAGAATTTTCTTTATGAGTAAAAATCCACATAGACCGAATAATATTGACACCAGGCGGACGAGGCACCAACTCCCGCGTCTTATTCTCAATAAGAGTATTATATTCATCGTACATGGCCATTTTCCGATTCGGGTCATGAAGGGCAGACACTGGGTTACGTGGTAGGGGCAATTTAGTGACATTAGAATTTAGATTAAAATGTCATTTAGGTTTAAAAATACCACGTTGACTACGAGTAACGTGCCCTTGACTAGGAATAGAAGTGGACTGGACCGGTGACGATATCGGAATATTGTTGGACGGGCCAGCAGGCAGTGGGTATGCTGGCCGTAACAATGGATCGACGGACAGAGGTACTGGGCCAGTAGGCAATGTTGGGCCAGTAGGCAATGTTGGGCCAGCAGGCAGTGGACCTGCTGGCTGGGTCAATGGAACTGGACTGGTCAGACACGGTGTTGGGCCAGTATCGAGAGTATTTGAGCCAGCAGGCAATAATCCTGTTAGCGGAGATGGGTCACGAGAATGTTGGGCCCACTGTTGCATGATGTATGGTGAGGGTCCATCATCTAAAAAATATATGAACTAGACACGAGATTATACAAATTAGCAAACGGAAATTGGGATTCATCAAACATAACATGGCGACTAATTATAATTTTGTTAGAAGATAAATCAAAATATTTGCAACCACGATGATTAGACGAATAACCCAAAAACACATAAGCGGTAGACCGGACTTAAAGTTTGTTAATTGTAGTAAACGGAATAAGTGGATAGCACAAACCTCCAAACACCTGAAGATGAGAATACGACAGGTCTTTATGATAAGGAATTTGTAGGGGAGATTTATATGCTAATCCTTTGTTATGGAGTATGTTAATGAGGTAGGAAACCATTTGTAAAGCATGATGCCAAAAAGAATGAGGTAATGAGGCATGGGCGAGCAAAGTCCGGACAATATTATTAATGGTACGAATTTTTCTTTCGCCCTTCCCATTTTGTGAGGACGTATGAGGACAAGAAAATCGAAAAAATATGTCATTAGCGCCATAAAAGTCGCAGAACGGCCCATTATCATATTTCCTTCCATTATCACACTGAATGTTTTTAATTTCCCGTTCAAATTGGGTACTGATGAATGCTCTAAATTTTAAGAATGTTAAAAACACTTTAGACTTTTTAGACAAAGGAAAGGTCCGCAAAAAATTAGAATAATCATCCAAGAATAAAACATAATAATGAAGGCCAGAGAACTTAAAACGGGAGATGTCCATAAATCACTATGAATAATGTCAAAAGGCATCAACGTACTAGAAGTAGAGGCTACAAAAGGTATTCTAACATGTTTCTCTAATGGACACGAAGGAAAAATAGGAGCACTACTCATACTCTTACAATTAATAAATTTATTACTAAGAAGAGACGAAACAATAGACGACCTCGGATGACCTAAACGGGCATGCCACAAGGACGGAGCAAGAGCGGTAAATGTTGAAGGTGTGGCTGGACTCGTGGACATGGTGGTGGTGGTGATTGGATACAGCTCGCCCAGCTATTACACCTCATTAGAGGTATCCCCATCTTAAAATCCTTCACAGAAAATCCAAAAGGGTCATAGTTAACAAAAACTCAATTATCAGTTGTGAATTTTTGGACTGACACCAAATTTTTAATTAAGTAAGGGGCATAAAGGACATTTTTAGGACGAGAGGTGGATGTGGGGGAGACAAATTTGTGTGACCATAACCACGAATTGGAATTGAAGTGTCATTACCAATAATTATGCCTCGATGTTTGCTCATATTGAAATAAGACGAGAGATTATCTTGTGTCGATGTCATATGAGAAGTGGCTCCGGTGTCATGTACCAATTTGTGTCTAGAGAATTTGATCCAAGTGTATGCTTTGCGGCTTCGATATCCGTAGGTGTCAGAAATATTATTGGGCCCGTATCCGCGAAGGCCCGCTGAGGCCGAGGCCCAAGCAGGTCAGCCGGCTGGCTAGGCCCAACAACAGGCTATCCAGTCTGAAACTACTGAAACTGTTGTGAATTGGACCTCTGTTGGCTAACCCAATTAGTTGGATATGCTGTTGGAATGGGAAAGAGGTAGTTGGGCCACTATCAGGCCCACTGGGCAGCGACATTGTTGGCTCACTTCCCGTGCCACCGCTTCGGCCACAGCCAGCCGCGCTGCGGTTGCCCCTGCCGGCTGCCTCCCGGACTCCTGATTCTGCCATCGTTACCGACGTGGCTGCCGTGGTCGCTGCCTTTTCCGCCGAATTTCCGATTTTGACCCCGTTTTCCACCCCTATTGTTCCAATTGGGAGTGGAATTAGCCGAATGTGATGGAGAGTAAAAACTTGATGGCGAATCCGCCATTATGGCAGAATTTGCTCCAGTTACGACCTTTTTAGCCAACTCTGCCTCTTCAAGGGTGAGCATAGACCAGACTTGATAAAATGGAGGAAGTGTGTTGCTTTGACGAAGGGGGGTCCCAACACCATTATAGGCCTCGGAAAGGCCTGCAACCATTTGAAGGACAAAATAATCATTGGTGACTGGCGCACCAACGTTCTTGAGTTGATCCCCCAATTCCTTCAGCCTTTTTACAATAGGTTGAGACATTCGAAAAATCCTCATAGTGACATGGAAAAATTCCTGCTCAAAAGTGACAACACGAAAATTTTTGTTATCTTGGAAAATATCACGCACCCTATTCCAAGTTCCCATCATCGTAGCACCGGGCTCAATAATCGTCTGCAAGAGGTATGTAGAGATAGTGAAGAACGGTAGCATTACAGATTGTCCATAACACCGGGTCATCCTCCGGGGCAGGCACCTTCTCAGTGCCTATGACCGAGGAGATGATGTGATGGAGCACTTGATGCGAGTGTGCGTGAACCTTAAACAATTTCGCGCATGTCGCATATTGGACGTTTTCCATCTCATGAACAATAGGCATGTGGTTCTTAATGTTAGAGACTGTAAGGGCAGGATGAAATGCGTTCTTTGATGTGGACATAATGAAAAAACAAGTTACTTACTTCGAGGAGGTTATATAATAGTAACAGAAGGAGACATGTATAGAAAAAGAATTAGGATTTTGGAAGAAAAAATATTTGAAGGGAGGTGGGATTATGGCCGTCGGTCGCTATTCACGCCGGGCAGCGGAAGGAGAAATATTTGGAGAAGAAAAAGTTTGCTCTAGACTTCTAGTACCATGAAATAAATAATCTCTTGATTATTTTCATTAATAAAGAGAGGTATGTATACAAATACACAATTCCTAAATATGAAAAATAACTCGACATTTTCCTACTCTAATTCTAATAGTTTTTACTAATACAAGACTAATACTATAATTACAATTGTACAATAATTCTACAATTTATGAAGACCAATTCGGACCATGATATACACTGTATGTCTTTCACTATTTTCTTTTTTCTTCTCGATAAGAGACTTCCCGGACAGCGGAGAACAAATTAAGGCTTGAAGTTGATTGGTCGAGCAAGAGGAGAATTTTGAAGTATAACAAATTAAAGTGCTTGCAGCAGAACGTTCGTCAAACACATATCTACATTCTGTCATTAACACCAATTTAGAATAGAAAATACTAATTATACAATAAATGCAAAACTACAATGATACAAAGATTGGTGCTTCCCATTTCTTGAGTTCTCTAGACTATTAATTCAGTCTTGGGGAATATTCTAGAAGGAGCAGCAAAACGAGAGGAGAATGATCTAGAAAGTTCCTGAGCATCAGCCAAGACAGATAAACCTTGATCGAAATTCTGGGAATAAGAGTTGGGATCATAAGTAAACCGCATTGACTTCGAATTGGAGCGTTCAAAAAGTTTCTTCATTTTTCGCCATATTGGTGTTTTCTTCGATCTGCTCATGGCCGGCAATTTATATGATACGAAACGTTTATACTCTCTGGAAGAATAGCTTCGCCGCCAGCAGACATTTCCATTGTCTAAATCATCCATGAGAGAACAAATTCAACGGTACTGTATGTGTTTCTGATCTGATGGCTTTTGACTTTGTTGTGGCTTAAAGAGGAGGAACAAGAGTCGACTATTTATATTGGCGAAAATGATAGTATTTCTCTAGAAAAGAACAGAAAAAAAGTAGAAATTACTTTTCCATCCTATCTTTAAAAAATAATAACCTCCCCATTTAATTTTAAGTGTCTTAATTTAACTTAATACAAAGTTTAAGGAATAAAATTTTATGATTCTAAATTAAAGATATGTGTAATGTATTAAAATGTTATTTGAATCTTGTGTTTTAAACTTTTCAGATAAGATATTTGAATAATCAACTTACTAAATATAAAAAAAGAAATTCTTTTAAGGACAAATTAAAAAAAAATAAGACACTTAAATTAGGACGAAAGAAGTAATACCACATAAATATCCAATGGCTAAAATGTGGCCTTTTTTACTTGCAAATGCTAAAAAGTAATACTTTCTCCATCCCAATTTAAATATTTTATTTTTATTTTGTCTGCTCCAAAAAAAATATCTCTTTTTATATTTAGTAAATTGATAATTAAAACATACTACCTGATAAGTTTAAAACCACAAGATTCAATAATCTAAAATCAAGGAACATATTCCTTTAAATATAACCCTTTTGATATGAATAATCCTTTTAATATAAATAATTTATCAGTTTAAGCATGAATGTTCTTATTGGGATATCTTACCGACTAAAATTCTAATTGAGAGAACAAACTGGAAGAAATTCTTTTTAAAAACATATTTCGTTGGTAAATTGTTTTTCTTATATGTGAAAGATAACTTTGAATTCTTATCTTCTTTGATTATTTTTTTTTTGTAAGGATCTCATCCAAATCATCCATAAAAGCTTTTGTGTAGCTTATGTTGACTCATTGACAAGTAAAGGGAGATGCTTTAAATCTTTTTTTTTCTCTTTTTAAACTTTATTTTTCTGTTGATCGGCTATATATGCTTTACAGGTTATATCGCCCCCTTATCTTGACTGTGTTTTTTTCTTTTTATCTCATATGATGTTGAAGTAAACCAGTTAACGTCGGTAAGAATATTGCACTGTATTCCTTTTTCCTATTTAACATGACACACAAACAAGAAATGCTTCACTGAATCTTTTTTCCATGTGGGGAAAATGACAATATGCTGCAAAAGATCCACTGAGTTTATCTTTTTCCCGTCAGTGGACACCGTCCACTAGTGATGGCAAACAACGAACTGTCACCTCAGTTGATGTTTTTCAACAAGATTAAGGTGATGGAATCATTCATCCCAGAGTCACTAGTATGGCCGTTACATTTGTACAACTGTACTTAAATGTTACTATGAGCATCTGAATCTGATTAAGGCACTATTATAATTTGATTATTTCACAATGTAAAGTTAAATACTAGTACTTCTCTTATTTCAATTTATGTGATACATTTTTTTATTCGTTTCAATTTATGTGATTGCTCTCTTCGTTCACTTTTACTTGTCAAATTTCATTTTTTCGAGAGTCAAGTTACATGGAATTTGGTCAATATTTTTAAAATGTTACTCCCTCCGTCTTAATTTATGTGACACCATTTGACTTGGGGAAGTTTATCAAAGAAAGGAAGACTTTTGAAATGTGTGCTACAAAACAAGTCTTATATAAATATATGGTTGTAAATCATTTCATAAAGTTAACTTGTTTCTAAATAGGAAGGGGAGCAAGTAACTGGTAAAGTTGTTGTCATGTAACCAGAAGGTCACGGGTTCAAGTCGTGGAAACAACATCTTGCAGAAATGCAAGGTAAGGTTGCGTCCAATAGACCCTTGTGGTCCGGCTCTTCCCCGGACCCCGCGCATAGCGGGAGCTTAGTGCACAAACTGCCTTTTAATAAAAAAATGTTTCTAAATATAGAAAGATGACCCTCTTTTTGGAACATATCAAAAAGGAAATGGTGCTACATAAATTGAGACATGGAGAGTATTTTTCATCATATTTATTAGCAAGTGTACCATGTTTATATTTATCATATTTAGTGTTATGTAATTATGGTAGAATTAGGATCCCTTGTTGTATAAGGATTCCACATTGTACACCTATATATATTTTGTATTAATGAGAAAGGCTTACCAAGGGAGATTAATACAATCTTACATGGTAACAGAAGTCAAAACCTAAACCCTAATTAGTTTTCAACCTATCACTTTGAGTAAGCTCATCACAGTGAGCTATATTTAATTCCTGCCTCCCCAAAACCGAAAGCAACCCTGTTTATTGTCTGTTTCTCCTTAAATCTGTTCATGTCCATTAGTTTTTCCTTTACCCAAGAAAAAATCAATGGCTTTCTTGACCCGTCAACGGCCCGATAATTCGTGGTATATGGATACAGGCGCCACGTCTCATCTCACTAATAATTCAGGTAATCATCCTCTACTGCACCAGTTACTAACTCCACAATCTATTATGGTCGGTAATGGTCATCGCATTCCAATTCAAGGATTCAGTCAACACTCTATCACCATCACCTCCCACCACCGCCACTGCCGGCGGTCTGTTCTGCCACTGCCACTACCTACTGCCACCACCACAGAACACAACTCTACGTCGCTGCCACCCGCCTGGTCTCTGTCACCATCACCGCCGATTGCCACTACCATTGGCAATCAACCCAATATCTCAGCACCATCTCCGGTCACCATCCCGTACTCTGTGTCGCCACCGCATCCCCAACACCCACCCGCAACCAAACCATCCCTCGAAATCCCCCATCGAACCACCATAGTACCACCAACAAACCAGAACATCGGTCTTTCCCCACCACCGACTCCATATCCTATATCGTCGACCTCCGCCAGTCACGATCTACCCAGATCACGACACCACACAACCCCGCCACTGCATCTAACCTCGACCCACCCAAATTGATACAACCCACACCCTTACCCAGCCACACAACCCCGATTCTGACCCCACACAGTACACCCGACCCGATAACCAACACCCTTACCAAGCCAGCACCTTCACACCGTATGGAAACCCGTACCCAACACGAGATTTTCAAACTCAAAGTCCAATTTAACATGTCCACCCACACAATTTCCCCTATTCATAAAACCTAAAATTATCCAAAATGGACACGAATTGGAATGCGGCCATGTGTGAGGAGTTTAATGCTTTAACAAATTAGCGTACTTTGGATTTGGTTCCTCGACCGGAGGGGGTGAATGTAATCCGTTGCATGTGGATTTTTCATCAAAAGTACAGGGATAGTGGTGACTTAGAGAGATAAAAGACAAGGCTTGCGGAAAATGGTACTAATCAGCAGGAGGGCATTGATTGTGGTGAGACATTCAGTCCGGTTGTTAAACCGGCCACCATTCGCACAGTTCTGAGCATCGCTATGGGAAAGCATTGGCCAATTCATCAGTTTGATGTGAAAAATACTTTTCTCCATGGGGATTTAAAAGAAATTGTCTACATGCACCAGCCGCTGGATTTTGTCCATCCAGCCCCTCAGTATGTATGTAGTCTCCGTAAGTCACTTTATGATTTAAAACAGGCACATCGAGCGTGGTATGATCTCTTTGCACAGTTCATTATGCGCATTGGGTTTACATGCAACAAGTGTGATAATTCTCTGTTTACTTTCCATAGAGGCAGTAACACTGCTTATTTATTGCTATATGTGGATGATATTGTTCTTACTGCTTCTTCCGACGTGTTGAAAAACTAGATAATTGCACTGCTCAAAACCGAATTTGCTATGAGTGACTTGGGAAAGTTGAGCTATTTTTTGGGAATTTCAGTGACAAGATCTGCAGATACTATGTTTCTTTGTCAGTATAAGTATGCAAAGGAGATTGTATACAAGGCTAAAATTGCTAATTGCAAGATCATGTTTACTCCAGTTGACTCTAAATCAAAGCTCAATGCCTTGGATGGTAATCCAATGTCAGATCCCACTCTATACAAGAGTCCTGCTAGAGCACTACAATACCTTACTTTCACCTGACCTGATATTGCTTATGTTGTTCAGCAGGTATGCTTATTCATGCATGCCCCAGGGATCCTCATTTTACTTCCCTCAAACGTATCATTCGATATGTTAAGGGCACACTTGATTTTGGATTGCATCTCTACCCCTCAGCACCGACTAGGTTGTTATCATATACGGATGCTGATTGGGCAGGCTGTCCAGACACGCGGCGATCCATCTCATGTTATTGTGTGTTCTTAGGGGATAACCTCATCTCTTGGTCAGCCAAGAGACAAGCGACATTATCCTATTCAAGTGTAGAAGCAGAATACAGAAGTGTTGTTAATGTTGTTGCTGAGATCTGTTGGCTCCGAAACCTTCTTTTGGAGCTTCAGTGTCCTCTCCGTAAGGCGTCTTTGGTCTATTGTGATAACATATCCGCTATATATCTATCTCATAATACAGTTCAGCATCAGCGAACCAAGCACATTGAGATGGACATCCACTTTGTTCGTGAGAAGGTTGCTCGCGGTCATGTCAAGGTATTGCATATGCCTTCTTCATATCAGTATGTGGATATATTCACAAAGGGCCTTCGTAGACTTCAGATCCAGTCTTAGCATCCGGCCTCCTCCCGCTCCGACTAAGGGGGTATATTAGCAAGTGTACCATGTTTATATGTACCGTATTTAGTGTTATGTAATTATGGTAGAATTAGGATCCCTTGTTGTATAAGGATTCCACATTGTACACTTATATATATTTTGTATTAATGAGAAAGTCTCCCCAAAAAGAGATTAATACAATCTTACAATATTAATATAAGAAGAATTGTAATTTATAGTATTTTTCGTATAGTTTTAAAACATATAAATTTAATTTTAAAATATCAAATTAATCTAATTCAATCTAGTTTCAAAAATTAGTCAAATTGACCATCAAGAAACGAATTGTGACAAGTAAAAGTGAACGGAAGGGATACATTTTCTTTCGTTTTTCACCGACAAAAATAATATAATTTAATTTTAAACTTTTTATTTTACTCTTAAAAAGATAATTTTTAATTATATAAATATCTACGTTTATTTTTACCCTATAAATTTCAAAAGTTATTTTTTTCTTTAACACTGTCTCTATTTGAATATTTAAATTTTGACGACGGACCGGCCTCAAAATTTGGTCCCCAACTGCTTGTAAGCATGTGATGGTCTCGTACAGTAGTGGCAATTTCAGTCCAATTTGTCTGATCCTTCCAATCTGTCTAATTTTAAAACGGTGTCTTTAAAATTATGAATAACTACGGATTAACATGTTTCCCCATAATATAATAAAATGAATTTAATCACTTCCAGTTGAAACAGGTAAAAAACGAGTCACTTTATTTGATGAATAATTTTGGGATCCTGGAATTACAACTATTTGTATTATTGTATACTGTTACGAGGCCTTTTTATTCCCTCTATATTCCTTGGCCCTGCTGCTGTGTTTAGCATTATATAATCTTTTTTGATTTAAAAATGATAGCGAATAAAGTCCCTCACTTTTCTTTAAAATTCTTCTTCGGGTGGATTTCCAATTCTTCTTCGTAAATTGAATAAATTTCCTCTGCCAAAGATACAACACAGAGGTGCAACTCTCTCAAAGATGACAACTTTATGTTGGATATTGTAAAGCAGTACGGGAAGTAAATAAATATTACAAGTGTTCGAAAGGATAAACAAATAGACCAATGTTCAGAACTGCTACAAGCTTGTTGTGTCTTGAATCTTGATAACCTGAAATCAAGAAACACTAAATCTGGATGGTTACAACTGTGTGCTGAGTCGAGTGATTGCACTCTGTCCTTAAGACAAGATTGCCCCGTATATATGCTTTTACGTTAACGGGCAATAGTCTCCCAAGATAAAACAACACTTTAATCTCAACACTACAAAGCAAATAGGTTGAGTCTGACGAAGAAAACAAATACGAAACGCCTTGCTGAAGAAATGAAAAAGGAAGGAAGAGTTTCTGTTTTAGTCCCAACGTTTTGGACTGAATTTCAGTGTCTCTTCTGTTTGTCTCTGTGTATATAAATGTTGTCTCGTTTCTGTGTCTTTCTATTCTGTTTTTTGTGTATTTTTCGTCACTGCCAAATGAGCCAAAAGACATCAATATATAGCACAAGGGAGGCTGCTCAACTGTCATTAAGAGCCATTAGTGAGGGTTGTTAATGGCCATTAGGGAGGCTGTTAATGACAGGTTTATGGCCAATAAAAGAGGGTTGTTTATGGAGGAGTTAACTGCCAAGTAATGGTTGGTTAATGCTCCAAAAATCAGTCCAAACGGTAGGCAGAAACTTTCTGCCTTCCGTTGTTGCCAAATTCACCTTTCCAGAAACTCCAGGGACCAAACTGTAAATATTAAGCAATTTGAGGTCCAAATAGATAATATCAGAAAGTCCCACGACCTACGACCCGCGACCCGAGCCCGAGCCCGGACCGGACGGGCGGCGGCGACGCGCGTGGGCTTAGCCTTGAACCCAAGCACATCTAGGTCCTCCCTCCTTTAAACACATGTGTTACCTCTTGGGGTCCCAAACCCTTAGTCAATTAAGAGATTTATAAAGAGAGCAATTCTTCCTTTTCCCATCGATGTGGTAGATTTGTCCCACACCATATTTCCATGCCTCAAACACCTTACTTCGTGGACCAATATCTCTTTCATTTCTCAACGAAATTTGACGATTCTTGGCCCTACGGACATCTACTCACTTAGTAGATTATGCATGTGTGAAGAGACAAAGCCTCCAACATGCGGAACACTAGTGTTTAATTCATTAAATATGGGTGGACGCACCTCCCCACCAAAAGTAAATTTCCAACACTTTATACTAGTACTACCATTAGATATTTTTCTTACTCGTAGGAGATCATCCCAGTTCTCCAAAAGCTCTCTTGTACACCTTACGAAAAGTAACCTCAGTGAGTCCAGTCACCTTACATATTTCAACTTTCGTCTTCAACGTCTCATTCACCGGTGGTTAGACCAATTCAGTATTCTTGCTCTGATAGGGAAATCAATTCCCACGCTACAATTTGATTTATTCCTGCAAAAACACCTTTCTCTTTCTAATCAACGAATTCCGGCAACTTTTCGCCGCCCTGAAAAGCGTATCGCTCACTTTTAGGGTTCTTCAACAACCTCGATATATTTATATATTCGCTATCAAAAAATCAACTGAAATCTTATTGCCATGTGATTTTGAGTTCTGAAAGTAGTGAAAAATGTAGTCATACTTCACTTTTCAACATTCTTATTTCTCACCCGATGTCCGATACTCGTATTGAAGCCCGAATATATCTGTATTCGCGCCGCGTATGGCCCATTCGGCCGAATAGTTTCATATCAAGAATTTTTTCATAACTCGAACCCGACTTTTCAACATTTCTATCTACTCTTTAATAGCATAGCATCTTGTTGGATTTGCCAAATCAGCTGAAATCTTTTGGCACAATTGATCTGACTATGCTAGCCCATTACCATTTAATTTTTGCAGTGTGTAGAAATGGAAATAGTTTAACTATTTTTCTAGGGATAATGTTGGCATGTAATATTGCGACACCATTGCATCATACTTTTAATTTTCATTGTTCTTCTTTTTAAGTTCTTTAGTAATTAGCCTTTCAAAATCATTAGATCGTAATATATGTAATGTGAAAATTATTAATCTCAAATAATAGAAAACAAAATATTTTAGCTGTCTAAAAGTATTAGTAGGACATATTTAGAATATACCAGGGAGATAGGTCAAACTGCGAAATCTGAATAAAGAAAGTGAACCGGTTGCAATGATAAATGCCAGTGTTAACGTGGCAGGAGAAAGTTAAATTATGATCGTAGGGAGCTGAAAATGTTTTTCAATTGGTGCATATGAATGTGTGGGATCTTACAATGTTGTAACTCATAATGGAATAAAATACTTTTTTTTAAAAACAAAATTTTGGTAGATGATCATTCTAGAATAACATATGTATATCTGATGATATTTAAGTTTGATATGACCATGATGCTTAGTGGGGATGGCGATGGGGCGGGGTAGGGCAGGGCGGAGCAGGACAAGTCTTGACCCGTTAAAATTTTGACTCGCCATGTTCTGTTCCGTTTAACATTTTTCTAGAATTTTGCCTTGCCTCGCCAAACCCTGCTCCATCTAAATGTTTTTTTTCCAGTGATATATTTAATCTCTTTCACCAAATACTTATTTATACTTTTAAAACATGAAGAATTAGTATTAGTGAATGCTACTGGATTTCTTATTATTGAAACATAAAAGGTGAGTATTATTAATTTTTATTATTGAAAAAAAACTACTTGAAAATTAAAGTAGATTATATATGCCAAGTTAAATTAAAATAGTTGCTAAATGTCAAGTAATATAACTTGTATGGTGAACCTACAAGATTACCACATTAGTGGCAGATTCACGTCCTATAATATGTGTTAAGAGTCCCATATCGAAAATAGAATGAGAACATTGACTCCTTATATGAACTTGAACAGTCCTCACCCTATAAGCTAGCTTTTGGGGTTGAGTTAGGTTCAAGATCCATTATTTACATGGTATCAAGAGTCAAACCCTAAAACACCGATCTCTAAATTTTTGTCTAACGCCCATCCCCCTCTCTCGGCCGACGGCAACCCCACAGCCCAAAACCCTAATTTTCCCCCTTCCTTACCGAATATCAACTCCTCTAATGGCTTCCATGGCTACTCTCACCTCTCCCACGGCTTCCTCCTCCTCCCCCGTCGTCACTCACAACCCCCACCTCCTCTTCTACTTCCTCATTCCATCCGGTGTTTACCTTCACCAATATCAAGAACTTTATCCCTTTAGTTTTTTATCAAGAGGATGGTCAATATTCCTCGTGGGTTAAACTATTTCGCATTCATGCATGTGCTTGATGATATTGACGACACATTCCCTCGTCCGCCGACGTGACGCTATCGTCAAGCAATGGATTTATGGCACCATCTCTAAGGACTTGCTTCATACGATTATGAAAACAGGCGCCTCGGCGAGTGAGCTATGGATATGGTTGGAAGAAATTTTTCAAGACAACAAACACACACGTGCCGTGTACCTTGAGGAACACTTCAATAGCACACATCTTGAAAACTTTGCAAACATGTCCGACTATTGCAAACAATTAAAATTAGTTGCCGATCAATTGTCCAACGTGGGCACTCCGATTTTGGACACTAATATGGTGTTGCAACTAATTAATGGTTTACCAAAAGGTGAATACGACACACTCGCAACGATGATACAACATGTCGACCCCCTACCCAGCTTCAACAAGGCCCGGTCACAATTGCTCTTGGAGAAAACCAGACGTGCTAAACAAGATGAACACAATAAAAAAGCACTGGTGGTTGATGCATCAGAGACCAACTTGTGCCAGTAACCTCCTTTTTAGCCAAGCCGACCTCTTCTAATGTGAGTATGGAACGGGCCTGATAAAACGGTGGGAGTGGATTACTCTGACGAAGAAGCGCTCCAATTCCATTATAGGCCTCTATAGGCATGCAACCATCTGAATAACAAGACGATCATTGGTGACGGGCGCAACAACGTTCTTGAGTTGATCTGCCAATTCTTTTATCCTTTTACAATAGGCCGAGACATTCGGAAAATCCTACATGGAAAAATTCCTACTCAAGAGTGACAACACGAGAATTTTTGTTATCTTGGAATATATCATACACCTTATTCCAAGTTTCCATCGTCGTGACATCGGGTTCAATAATCGTCTGCAAGAAGTCCATAGAGATACAGTAAAACCTCGATAAATGAATATTCGATAAATTAATAACCTCGATTAAATAATAATTTTCTCTGGTCCCGATTTGGGCCAATGGAATAAAATAATAACATCAATAAATGCATAAGATAATAATTTTAAAAAAAATCCTTGAGGCCCACTGAAAATATAAAATAATAATTCATTAAATACGTATGAAAATTACATATATAATTCATAAAATAAAGCATTTCCTAAACAATTTTTACCAATTTCAGGTAATGCTTCTTCAATATTCTCCATGACAACTGAACCACTTTCACCAAACCTTCTATAAGACTTAATCTCATGTCTCGACTTGAACCGTTCTAGCCAATCACTTGAAAAGTTAAATTCTGAATTTGCATCACCATACATTTTATGTAGAAACTCTCTTGCTTAGTTTGAATCAGTTATCCAATCATGTTCACTTTCTCTTGATATTGGAGAAACCACTCATACAATACATTTTCTAATTCAGGATATTTTGTTGATTTGTGCCTTTTAACATTGCTATTTGTTATCTCTTTTGACAAATATTATGTTGACCTTTTAAGAGTATTTGATATTGTTGATTGACTAATAGAGAGATCAAATTTTTTGTTGAACCCACTGTTGCAAATCTTTTTGACTTGAAGAGGGATGCTTATTTTTGTACTCACATAATGCGTTTCTTATCTCATCAGTTAGCGTGAACTTTTTTACACCTTTCAAACAAGTAGCCATGAAAGAGAAGATATAATATATGAACTTTTATATTTTGGTAGATGAAGTTAAAGTACATGTGTCTATTTATAAACTTTATATTGTATACTTAAAACAATTCACAACACTTGATATTCTAATGTACATGCATTCTATTTTGAATCACGTCAACCCAAGATTAATAAACTTCTTTTTGACAAGATTAATAAACTTAGATGCAATCCACCATCATTAATTAATTGGTTATTTATTTTCTTTTCTTAGTTACTGAAAAAAAATTAATTGTTTAATTTGAGAAATATAATGTACAAAATAAAAATTATTCTATAAATTAATAACCCCGTATAAGATAATAATTTTTCAGGTCCTAAGGATATTCATTTATCGAGGTTTTACTGTAGTGGAATAAATACGTTGGTGAACGGTAGCATCAAGAGTCGTCCATAACGCAGGGTCATCCTCGGGGGTATGCACCTTCCCCTTGCCTATTACTGAGGGATGATGTGATGAAGGACTTGATGCGAGCGTGTGTGAACCTTAAATAATTCCGCCCACATCGTATATTTGACGTTTTCCATCTCAAGAACAATAGGGATGTGGTTCTTGATGTTGGAGATTGTAAGGGCAGTGAAACGTGTTCTTTGATGTAAACATAATGAAAGAACAAGAGGAGAATTAGGGATTTGGAAAGAAATCGGAAGGAAAAAGAAGTGGCCGTCAGCCGTGTTTCGGAAACCAAGAGAGAGAGAGGGTTGCAGAATTGTGGGTTTGGAGAAGGAAAACATTTGCCCTAGACTTCTGATACCATGAAAGAAATAATTTCTTGATTATTTTCATTAATGAAGATGTATATATACAAATATACAATTTCTAAATATGGAAAATAACTCTACCTTTTCATACTATAATTCTAATAGTTTTTCCTAATACAAGACTAATACCATAATTATACTTGTATAAGAATTCTACAAATATAATAAAATAATATACAAAAACCAAATATGATAAAATAATATACAAAAACCGAAACTATGATATACACGATTTGTCCGTGTATATCGTCTTCTATCATTTACATCAATTAATTTAGTTGGGTAAGATTGGTGATAGGCATTTTTATGAATTCTAGCAAATTGTTTGTACATCGCCATAGCCGGTTCTTACTGACTTTGCTATGGCGCACATGGTAAAGTTTTATGCTTCTATATGGAATTATTTCTTTTAATAATCATTCAAGATTTGAGTGAAATATTCTGGAGATAATAATAGAAAATGGCAATATTATTCTGATTGACATTGCTAGATTTTGTTTTGCAATTACTTAGTGCTTGGATTTACAGGGAGGAGGGTGGGAGATGGGGGTTACACCTATATGCAGTAATATAAAAACATTATAATTGTTATATTAATTTACAACAACAACAACATACCCAGTTCAGTCCTATAACATGGGTCCGAGGAGGGTAGAGTGTACGCAGACCTTACCTCTACCTTGGTAGATAGAGTGGTTGTTTCCGTGAGACCCTCGGCTCAGAACAAGCAAAGTAGAAGAAAAACAGTCAGACCCGGTTAAAAGGTTAAAGCAGTATCAAAAATAAAAAAAAAAGCAGTGACTATTGCAGATAAAAGAGATAAACCAAGTACATTAAAGAATAAATAGCAAAAGAAATAAAACTATAGAGAACTATAAAGCAATACTACACCTATTAGTATGATATGCTAAGTGGGTCTACAGTAAGAACACTACAACTACTGTTTGTAAGCATAGGTAGGACTACGCTCGCCCCTCTACCCTAATATGTGTCCTCCACAACCCCCTATCTAAGGTCATGTCCTCAGTAAGTTGTGCCTGCTCCATATCCCGTCTAATCACCTCTCCCAAAAATTTCTTCGACCTACCTCTACCCCTCATGAACCTGTCCATAGCCAACCTCTCACACTTCCGCACTAAGGCATTTGTGTCTCTCCTCCGCACATGTCCAAACCATCTCACATTCGCTACCCACATCTTATCTTCTACCGAGGCCACTCCTACTCTGCCCCGGATATCATCATTTCTAATCCTATCCCTCCTTGTATGCCTACACATCCATCTCAGCATCCTCATCTCCGCCACTTTAATCATTTGGGTGTGCGACGTCTTGATTGGACAACACTTCACACCATACAACATAGTCGGTCTAACCACCACTCTATAGAACTTGATTTTTAGTTTTAGTGGCACTTTTTTGTCGCACAAGACTCCATATGCAAGCCTCCATTTCATCCACCCTCCCCCAATAGGATGTGTGACATCGTCATCAATCTCTCCATTTCCTTTAATAATAGACCCGAGGTACTTGGAGCTTCCTTTCTTTTGAATGACCTGAGTCTCAAGCCTCACCTCCACGCCTATCTCACGGTCACTCCCATTACTGAACTTACATTCCAAATATTCTATCTTGGTCCTACTTAGCCTGAACCTTTAAACTCCATAGTCTGTCTCCAAACCTCCAACTTAGCGTTCACCCCATTGTGAGTCTCATCAATCAGGACTATATCGTCTCCGAATAACATACAACATGGTACCTCCCCTTGAATTTATCGCGTCAGTCCATCCATCACCAAGGCGAATAAGAATGGGTTAAAAGCTGAACCCTGGTGCAGCCCCATCGTCACATGGAAATGCTCCGAGTCTCCACCCACAGTCCGTACTCTAGTCTTGGCTCCATCATACATATCCTTGATCGCTCTAGTGTACGCCACAGGTACACTTTTAGCCTCCAAAAATCTCCAAAGAACCTCCCTAGGGACTTTATCGTATGCCTTCTCGAGATCGATGAAAACCATGTGTAAGTCTCTCTTCCTCTCCCTCTACAGCTCCATCAACCTTCTAATAAGATGAATAACTTCTGTAGTCGAACGTTCCGCATGAATCTAAACTTGTTCTAAAAAATAGACACGTCTCTTCTTACCATCATCTTCACGACCCTTTCCCACACTTTCATAGTGTGGCTCAGCAGCTTGATACCCCTATAGTTGTTGCAACTCTAGATATCACATTTGTACTATTACAAAGGAATCATTGTACTCCACCTCCATTCTTCTGGCATTCTTGTCGTCTTAAAAATGACGTTCAACAACTTCGTCAGCCACTACAAGCTTGTCCTGCCTGTGCTCTTCCAAAATTCAATTGGGATCTCATCAGGCCCTGGTCGCTCGCCCCCCGCGCATCCTGCGAACAACACCCTTTACCTCATCGATCTTAATGCTTCTACAATACCCGAAATTCCGGTACCTACCTGATTGCTCCAGATCTTCTAACACGATGTCTCTATCTCTTTTTTCATTCAAGAGTTTATGGAAGTAAGACTTCCACCGATGCCCACCACGGCTACCCCATGAGACCTCTAATACCTCTCTAGCCACCTCCCGAATTTAAAAGGACATTTTACTCCACATACTGGTTGTGTCCCCACTACTCTCCTAAGCCCCCTTGGCCGTCAACTTCTCCCCCATCTCATTCGCACTAGCCATAGTCAAAGTCCCCCATTTGATTATTAACTTGTCATCCACAACCCTTCTCCTTCTCTCCATCTTGATCTCCAAATCCATCACCAGAAGCTTATGTTGAGTTGTAAGACACTCATTTAGAATAACCTTGCAGTCTTTACAGAGACCCTTGTCAACCTTCTTGAGGAGTAAAAAATCTATCTGAGTCTTAGCCACCGAACTACGGAAAGTCACCAAGTGCTCATCCTTCTTCAGGAACCTCGAATTGGCCATCACCAACCCAAAAGCCTCCATGCACGTCGTCGTAGCCCCCCGGCAGTGACCCGATGTGTCCATTGAAATTCCTTCTCACAAATAACTTCTCAGTGGGTGGGACACCTGCCACCACCTCGTCCAAATCCTCCCAAAAGCGCCTTTTTCCTCCTCAACCAAGCTCGTCTGCGGCGCGTAAGCACTAATAACGTTCATAGTCGACCCTCCAACTACCAACTTAATCGCCATCATCCTATCGCTGACCCTCCTAACCTCTACCACTTGGTCCCTTAGCTCGTTATCTACCAAAATGCCTACACCATTCCTAATCCTTGACCTACCTGAGAACCATAGCTTATACGCGTCCACCTCTTTAGCCTTAGGTCCTACCCATTTTGTCTCGTGGACACATGCTATATTAATCCTCCTCTTCTTAAGAATCTTAACTAGCTCTATGGACTTCCCTGTTAACGTCCCAATGTTCCAAGACTCTATTCTCATTCTAGCATCTCCTCTACCCCGCTTACCTTAATTTCTTTTGAATTATTTCACAATAATAAGTACTTTTTAAGAAGTAATTTCAAGGTAAATTTGTAGATATAAATTAGTTCCTCCGTCCCAAAAAGATTGACACTTTTCTTTTTTCGAGAGTCAAACTTTTTAATTTTGACCGTGTCTTAGAACATAGAATCTTTAAAAAAATTGAAATAAAATTTACATATTTGAAAACTACGTAAAAAATATTATAAGTTACCATAATTTAATAATTTAAAATATTTAAAAGACATTTAAAAAACTACGGTCAAAGAACAACTCGTTTGACTCTCGAAAAGTGAAAAGTGTCAATCTTTTTTGGATGGAGGAAATATTAAAAAAAATATATACTGTAGAATCGCTCCTATGGTTTGGTAACATTATTCCTCTCAAAGCTGGAGCATATATATTAATCATGTCAAGTTTGTTACAAAGATAATCAATTGGAATTCATTTCAACACTTTTATGAACAAAATAATTAAACAAATGCTGTGATGGTTACTTTGATAAAGTGATGGTGATCTTTTAAATTCACTCAAATATGGAACATTGATATCAAATTATCAATGAAAAATTGTAGAATGCGACAATCCAGAAATAGTAAAGCGAAAGTTGGGAAAGCAGCAAATAATAGTCAAGACGTTGAACTTTTTAAGACTTCTGTATCCACCATATTGTTATCTATTCAAACATGAAGTCAAGAGGTATACTTAGGTTAAATTTTTGTGTTAAATAATCCTTTAAGTAAGGTTAAGGAAGAGCACTTTCTTTGGCAGTAGAAGGCCAAGCTCATTGCTCGCAGTGGTACCAAATTCTCTGTTTTTATTTCTGCATTTACTGAATCAAGATAAAAATAGATTTGTATTCAATGTTTGCACCAAGCCAATATATACATTATATGTGCTTATTCATGATTTGGTGTAATTAATGCCCGATGCAAGTAAATGTTCATCCTGATTTACTTTCAAACTTGAAAAACAAAGGCTAATTCATTTAGTTTTTTCTTTTGTTTTTCATGGTATAACTTGTGCAAACACAGAATAAATGAGACATTAGGAAAAATAAGTACTTTTTTCTTCTTATTCGTTAGAAAATATCAATCAAGAAATTATCTCCTATGCATTTGGAACTTTTCTAATTGCTCTTTATCATTGTCAGAAAATATCCTTTCAGTCATAAACAAGTGCTACATACCGAAGATTCATCATGGGGTCGATAAAGTGGTTTGGGGACTAATAAATAATAGTTCCTTCATAGTTAATTCTGTTATAAGGCATTGTTACCACCCAAACTACAAATGCCAATTTCACTTGGTTATGGTCCCTCCAGATCCCTCCCAAGATCAAGAACTTTACTACCTACAAATTCCTATCTACATTGCATGCAACTCACAAGTACTCCAAAGTCCAAATTGTACCATCTGTAACTTGGGCCAGCAAGAAACAATTTACCATATTCTTTTCGAATGTCCCAATGCACAATAATGTTGGACTGTGTTGGGTTTACTAAATCATGTGACCCAACTCCTTTCTAAACATGCTTCACCTTTCTCCTTACTCCACAATCTTCTCTCTTAACTTTTTTGCTTCTGCTTCGTCTCTTCCAAGCACTTTTATAGTGCCCTTCACCATGTGGCATTTATGAAAGACTCATAATGGCCAAATATATATATATATATATTCTCCCGCACACATATCAAACCAAATCACCCCTTCATATATCCTTAAAATGGCTTTGGAATATTTCTACCGAGGTTAAAGAGAATAATCCCTTGATGAATTCATTAGTTTAATTAGCTTATATACATGATATATAATAGTCATCCTGGACTATAATTACGGAAATCAAATATACACCTAACTAATATAAAAGATTACTACAATAATTAAAGATACAAAAGATCACTAATGATAGCAATAGAATATATTTTCATATATTCTATCACACCCCCGCAGTCGTAGCGGGCGGTTGTCGTATGTTGAGACTGTCCCGAAAATCTTCAAACGGAACTAAGGGAAGACCTTAGTAAAGATGTCAGCAATCTGATAACGTGAAGGGACATGCAAGACACGTACTTGTCCACGAGCAACATTTTCGCGAACAAAGTGATATCCATCTCGATATGTTTAGTGTGTTGATGTTGTACATGATTCCCCGAGAGAGATATCACACTAACATTATCAGAGTATACTAATGTAGCTTTCCGAATAGGAAAATGAAGCTCTAATAGGAGGTTACGCAACCAACAAGGCTCAGACACTACATTGACGACCCCTCGATATTCGGCCTCCGCGCTAGAGCGCGATAAAGTGGCCTGGCATTTAGCAGACCAAGATACCAAGTTATCACCGAGAAACACACAATAACCAGATGTCGAACGTCTGGTATCTGGACATCCACCCCAATCAGCATCTGCATACGAAATGAGAGTAGATACCGATGATGGATTTAGGTGTAAGTCATGATCAAGAGTATCCTGAATGTAGCACACAGTATGTTTGAGAGCGTGCATGTGTTCTTCCATCGGATCATGCATAAATAAACACATATGTTACACTGCATAAGTAATATCGAGCCTCGTAAACGTGAGATATTGAAGAGCCCCCACAAGACTACGATAGTGGGAGGTATCCTCATATGGTGTGCTAGAAGTAGCACTCAACTTCAGTTTAGTATCAACCAGAGTAGGAGATGACTTACAGGCTGACATTTCAGCGCGTTCAATAATCTTTATTGCATACTTCCTCTGAGATAGAAATAGGCCACTTGTATGACGAGTGACACCTATACCCAGAAAATAACTCAATGGCCCCAAATCTTTCATAGCAAATTCTGAGCTGAGAAGTGATATGATAGACTGGCGAAGTGCATCAGAGGAAGCAGTCAATATAATATCATTCACATACAAAAGAATGTAGGCCATAGAAGTCCCATTACGGTTAATGAATAGAGAATGATCAGACTTGTTGTAAGAAAATCCAAGAGTAGAAACATAATCTGCAAATCTCTTGTACCAGGCCCGATGAGCCTGTTTTAGCCCATGCAAAGATTTCTTCGGCAAGCACACATGATTCGGATGAGCGGGCTCCCTGAAACCCAATAGCTGATGCATATATACAGTTTCCTTCAGTTCTCCATGTAAGAACACAGTTTTCATGTCCAGCTGATAAATGGGCATGCTTTTGAGAAAGCTAGACTGAGAACAATGCGAATAGTTGACGGTTTGACCACCGGACTAAACATTTCTCCACAATCCACACCAACCTGTTGAGTTTTGCCATCACCTACAAGACGGGTCTTACGCCTCTCAAAACACCCATCGAATTTTTATTTATGAGTAAAAATCCACATAGAATGAATCATATTAACATTAGGTGGACGGGGCACCAACTCCCAGTCTTATTTTCAATAAGAGAATTATATTTATCATCCATAGCCATTTTCCAATTCGAGTCACGCAGGGCAACCACGAAATTATGTGGTAGGGGGGATTTAGTACCATTAGAGTTAAGATTAAATTGTTGTTTTGGTTTAAAAATTCCTTGTTGGCTGCGAGTACCTGGCCGTGAAGCTGGAATAGGAGTGGGCTGGATTTGGGTATAGGCTGTGGGCTGGTCCGGTTCCCGGCTGGATTGACTTGTCCCATCACCCTACAGAAAGGGGACGGGTCCAGCGGGCAGTGGACTGCCTCTGGCTGGGCCTGACAATTTGGGTCGAGGTCCAATCCTGGCAGTGACTGACTGCCGCTAGATTGGGTCGGCTGGCATGAGGTAGTGGCCTTATTGGCTTGGGCCAGCGGGCAGTGAGCCAGATTGCTCCAGATGGTCTATGTGCCCTGGTGTGGACTTGGCCAAGTGATGGACCACATATGGTGAAATCTCATCATCAGAAAAATCATATGAACGAGACGTTGAACTATGTAACTTAGCAAACGAAAATTGGGTTTCATCGAAAATGACATGGCGATTAATGATGATTTTGTTAGAGGATAGATCATAGCATTTGTAACCATGATGATTAGATGGGTAACCCAAAAAGACACAAACGGTAGAGCGGGCTTGAAGTTTATTTATGGTAGTGGAGGGAAAAAGAGCATAACATAAACACTCAATTACCCGAAGATGAGAATAAGACAGGTCTTTTTTATAAAGAATTTTGAGTGGAGATTGGTAGGTTAATCCTTTACTATAGAGGATGTTGAGAAGGTAAGTTGTCATTTGTAATGCATGATGCCAAAATGAAGGCAGTAATGGGGGATGGGCTAGTAATGTATGAACAATATTATTAATGGTGCAAATTTTTCTCTCGGTTTTCCCATTTTGTGATGAAGTATGTGGACATGAGAATCGAAAAGATACACCATTAACCTTACAAAATTCCCGAAATGACCCATTATCAAATTTCCTTCCATTATCACATTGAATGTTATTAACCTCATGTTCAAATTGAGTACGGATGAATGCTCTAAATGATATAAATGTGGAATAAACTTGAGACTTTTTAGATAATAGAAATGTCCACAAAAAATTATAGTAATCATCCAATGAAAAAACATAATAATAGTGACCCGAAGAGCTCAAAACGGGAGATGTCCAAAGATCACTATGGATAATATCAAAAGGTAACATATTAATAGAATTAGATGCAACAAAGGGCAATTTAATATGTTTCCCAAGAGGACAAGAAGGACAAACATTAGAACTACGAGTGCGATTACACTCAATAAATTTAGAGTTTCTAAGGGAGTTAAAAAAACAGATGCGCCTGGATGACCCAAACGTGCATGCCATAGAAGGCATTAAAGCTGCAAAAGTTTATGGTGTGGCTTGATTTGTAGTGATGGTGGTGGTGATGAGATAAAGATCGCCCCGACTATCACATCTGATTAGATGCATCCCCGTCCAGAAATCCTTCACATAAAATCCAAATGGATCTAATTCAACAGAAACTGAGTTATCAGTTGTAAATTTTCTAACATACACAAAAATTTTAATCAATTGAGGAGCATGAATGACATTTTTCAAGGCTAAATGTGGGTTTGGGGAGACAAATTTGTGTGACCATAACCCCAAATTGGAATTGAATGACCATCACCAACAATTATGCCATGATTTTTAGCTCAAAATGAAATAAGATGAGAGATTACCTTGCGCGGATGTCATATGAGAAGTAGCACCGGTGTCCATGTACCAATTTGCATTCGGAGGATTTAGCCCAAGTGTATGCATCGATGTCTCGATATTCGTGTGGGTCGGGGAGGATGTTGGGCCTATTGCAGCGAAGGCCTGTTGTGGCCGAGGCCCAAGCAGGCCAGGCCTGTTGCTGTTGAGGTCCAAACTGGGTTGTCTACTTCTGTCGGCTGGTGGGCCTGGCCCAATTTTGTGTTGGGTATGGGCAAGGCGGGATGGGCTACTACCCACTGGCCCAAAACTACTGCCCACTAGCCCAAGGCTGCTGCCAGGGGTGCTATGACCCGGATCCATGTTGGACGCCACTGCGGCCACCACCCTTGCCACCGTCCCAGCCGCCGCCGCGGTTTTTTCCACCGTGGTTGCGGTTTTGACCCTTTTTTCCACCACCGTTGTTACGGTTTTGACTATAATTTTCAGAGAATGATTGAGAATCATCAGTTTTTCAGGACGTGGCCGCCATCATGGCGGAATATGCTCTGATTGCGGCCTTTTTAGCCAACACTACCTCTTCTAAAGTTAGCATGGAACGTGTTTGGTAGAAAGGTGGGATAGGATTGCTTTGGCGAAGGAGAGTTCCAACCCCGTTATATGCTTTGGAGAGGCCCGTAACCATTTGAAGAACGAGACGATCTTCCATGACCAGTGCTCCGACGTTCTTGAGTTGATCCGATAATTCCTTGAGCGTTTGACAATATGTGGAGGCATTCAAAAAATCCTCCATAGTTGTGTGAAAGAATTATTGCTCAAGGGTTATGGCAAGAGAATTTTTGTTATCTTGGAATATATCACGCAACCTATTTCAAGCTTCCATTGTCGTGGTGTCGGGTTCGATAATTGTATGCAAGAGGTCCGTAGAGATGGTGGAATAAATCCATTGGAGGACCGTAGCATCAAGAGTTGCATATAACTCCATTTCATCATCGGTTGGAAGGCACCTTCTCCTTACCTTTTTCTGGTTTGACGATGTGATGGAGGACTCTATGAGACCTTGCGTGAATTTTAAAAAGTTCCACCCACGTCGCATATTGGACATTTTCCATTTCAAGGACGATAGGAATGTTGTTCTTGATGTTGGAGACTACAGGAGCAGGATGGAAGGTGTTCTTTGTGTTAGACATGACTGAGGGGAGAAAAAAATGGGCGGCAGAAGGGATGTAGCCGAGTAGGGCATGACGGAAGTGTAGTGAGGAAAGGAAAATTTGCCCTAGGCTGATACCATGAAAGAGAATAATGCCTTGATGATTTCATTAGTGTAATTAGCTTATATACATGATATAGAATAGTCATCCTATGATATAATTACAGAAATCAAATATACACCTAACTAATACAAAAGATTACTACAATAATTAAATATACAAAAGATCACTAATGATATCAATAGAATATCACTAGGCAACACATGTCCTAAAACTCCTCAAAGTAATGTCATGTATTTAAAATGGGATTGGGAGCCCCCGCCATTGGGTTACTTTCAATTGAATACTGATGGGGCCTTTTCCTAAAATATAATACTCAGGGGAATAAGGGATCATCCGCAATCCAGAAGGCCAGTGGCAAGAAAGTTTTGTCGGTAGTTTATCCTGCAAATCGTCTACTAAAGCTGAATCTTTAGCCCTTATCGGGGGGTTACAACTGGCTGCACAATATAACCTCCTTCTTTTGACTATTATTTAATGTTGACGCTCAAGAGGTCTTCACCCAACTTCGATCTACATCTGCTTTTGCATTACCAATATTCACTGATTATTGGTACCTTCTGCACAAGCTAAATGATCCGGACATTTTAATTCAGGGTTTTAACCAAGATCAACTCTTTTACGCCATATCCAATATGACATTTTAACATCATGCAAGCTAATGACACATATAGTTGGGAACCGTCAACCCAATATGCATGATATAAGATGGTTTAATCAAATACTGGGCGCCGCCTGCCCAAACAGTTATAGCGGATGCTATACTAGAAATGTAAATGACAAACATTTTGACATTTAGCACATAAATAGTATACTTATCAATTATACTGTATAATAATAATCTTGGGTTAAACATTCTGAACTCTGGAAAAAAAATTGTTTCTGGACAGGTGTGGTCGCGGCGCCACTGAGGCAGAAGTCTATCGGCTTCTACAAAATGCATTAGCGTCGCGGCACTCCACCATGGAGACGTGGCGCCTCCCTGAAACCCTAGCAAGCGTCGCGGCTTCCTACCATAGGGTCGCGACGCCGATGTCCTGACAAACGTTTCTGTGTTGATTTTCAAAATCATTCAACCCCTAAATCTAATTTAGGGATCAATTCACAGGTCCTTTATCATCACCCACCATTATCAATAACGCCACATCGACCATCATCCGTTCTTACTCGTTCTAAACCGTGCACCGTGCAATGAGCCGGATAACGCACTTTTGGCTTAGTTCGAGTTAGAGCGGAATGACTTCCTCGAGTTAGCGTAGGAGATAATTTAGAGTGATATCAAAAGGTCAACATTCGTTCAAGACATGTAGGATTTCAAGAAACCTCGTTTTAATCCAATTTTATGTTTAACCCATATTATTACTTTATTCAATTGTTATATAACCATTGAACCAGCCTGGACTATGATACCACTGTAGGGATTTGTTGGGTTCAAAACATATAAGTAAGGCACAGCGAAGTTTAAAATTTTGTTTCTTACTTACCCCCAATAAGTTTTCTGGTATGGTTATACAACAATCAAACCTGTAACATAAAGCATAATACTTACAGGTTATAGTATCTGAAATCTTTATCTACTATAAGGTTGACACGTTGTTGCCCTTTCGACTGCAAGCTCCAAGCTTCAATGTACTTCTCTTTCGAAAAGCTAGGAAATCCGGCAGAGGTTTGAGAGAGTTTTAATTCTAAGTCTCTAAGGCTTAGAATGATAATCTGAAAATGGTGTATGAATAATGAAGAGAATGCCACTATTTATAGGTGAAAATTAGGTCAAACCGGATTAGGGTTTGACCTTGGGCCTGGCCCAAAAATTTAGGCAGAGGCGCCGCGACCCTAAGGTATGGGCGTCGCGGCGCTCGATGTGTTCATGCACTGTCTCAATTTATTTTCTACGCATTCTTAATTAAATCCAAAATCTAATTTTGACTTAATTAAAATAATCATTATTCATTTAAATATCTCGCTTCCAAATCGAACATTTAATTACACTCTCAATACATTCTTAGATCGAAAGGACAATTGACATAGTGTGACCCTACAGGCCTTCTCATATCGACATTAATCAAATTAATCTCTACACGGAACTCCTAGACGGCGCCGGAAGACAAACTCAATATGTGAAGTACGTTTACGCGAATCCAGTAAGCTTAACCTTTATGTGGTAAGATAAAATCCTTTCATTCACGACACACCCGATCAATCTTAGGATTTGTCAAGTGTCTATCCAAATGGCTTAATCATTGTATCTCATCTATATTAGTTGACAACTAGACCATATTCTAAATACGTGTATTGCGTTGGCCAATGACTTAGTCAACCTAATATCACTGAGAATCCTAGTGTTCTCTCGAATATACATTCGAGGAATGAATCCTAATCTTGGCTCAACTACCACCTTTAATTCACATCGTAATGTACCCAATACAAGTTGTATCTCAACCTATAAGGCATTTGAGCTTAGGACGGGATCAAAGTACATTACTTTGTAGACAAGGCGCGTATTGACCTCAAGTCTAAGGACTTATATCTCTCACACACTGATCATACTTTAGACAAGTATAACAAACAATATATTAGCAGGGTATACCAATACTTCCAAAGTATCCATGTGTCCATCACGAGTAGTCATTACTCGTAGCAGGTGAGACATACTACATCCTGTAAGGATGTGATGCAGACCACATGTCGACTTATCACATAACATCGATATTCCATTCTCGATGATCATTAGTCGAGGCTATTTTAAGAGTTACGTTATAATATTAATATCTCACACTATTAATAGCAGCGTAACCACCAAAGATGCATATTATAGAATAGTATAAACAATCAATTAATAATTCAATAATTGCAAATGCCAAAATACTAATCTCCATTAATAATGATACGAATGTGTATAAAGTACATTTTTCCTAATACAGATTGTCTCTAGGACATAAATATACTTTCAGTCCCACCCTGTTCCAGTTGATTCCCCGAATCCTCTGATTTTTTTGTCTACTCTTTCTAAGGAGTATGTATTCTTATTACGCACGTATTTGGGCCGAAACGGTATGGGTCTAGTCTGTTAACGACATGGTCGCCAGCAGGAGAGCTGTGAAACAAGGTTCAGCAGCAATAGGTCTTCGATCCAGAACAAGCCCGACTCGACGGCCTTGTACTTTCTCGGTATATGCGTTTCGAGTATGATTCTAACTCTGAAGTTGATACATTCATATACTTCCATTAATTAGCGTGTTGGTAGAAATGAGATTTTTAATCCTAAAGTTAAGATTGTGATTTATTTTTATTTGTAGGTCGGTTTGATATTGGATCTGGGTCAATTTATGAATTTAGACTTTTTATATTATGGGTAAATCGATTTTTGAATAAAAAGGTAATATTTTCGTTGACTTTGAGTTAATTTTTTGTCTTGGGGCTATTACTATTACAATGAGTGTCTATGAACTCATTTGCTCATGTAGCATATTTGATAGATTGGGAGCGTTTCGAGGCATTTCGGAAGAGGAGCGCTCTTTTGCGATTTCATTTGCTCAGCTTTGAGGTATGTTAAGACTTTCTCATACTTCGTTTTGGGGATGTTTTCGATAACAACTTAATAATAATGATATTAATAAGGGGTAAGGGTTAAAGAGGTGGGTCTCATACCCATGATTTGACAAGTAATCGTGTAATGAGTAATCGTGTAATTATGGATTATAATATGAGAATGTCAAAGCATGTGGGCGTTAGAAAACAACTATTTGACTTGTTTTGCCTTTTTATGTGCACACAACACTCCACTAAACCTTTATAGTTGTGATAATCGAGCTAGTTGAGTATTTATGCACGGGACATGATTATAATTATAATGTATGTGATATGCATGATCATGTGATCACCCATATGCGAACATGATAATGGCTCGCGCCGTTATGACTCGATGTGATATTTTTAGATTGATTGGTTTGGAGTGATGTTATTTAGCTTAAAGAGGCTTATTGTCGATAGGAAATGGTTTCGGTATATTTGATTATGTCGTTGGGTAATAGTTCAAGCAAATATGGACATCGCGAGTCCCCCATGACGTCTCCCGTATAGGGTCGTGGAGCTCTGTATATATACAGATTGTGGATTGTAAATTGCATTGTATGATATCTCCTTAACTGATTATTTGATTATCTGAATACTTGATTATTTGATCTTTGATTCTATCGGATACTTGATTTATCCTCTACTTTGTTAATTGAATGGTTCGGAATTAAGGTAAGCCGGATAATACTAAACTAAGACTTTTCTTAATAACTTATCAGTACTTCATCGTTGTCGATCTATGAGATACAAGCAACACTTACTCATGAGAATACTAAATGTTATTTGAATTATTCTATTTTATCCTTAGATAAGAGTTGACACTCTTATCCGATGAAATCGACAAGCATATTCCGATCCATTTCTGTAATCTTACTAAATACATGACCGAACACATTTGTATTATAAGTTGAGCTATTCAATATTGACTTGTTCTTTTAAACGGTTTTGAAATACTCAAAAGTAATATATGCATATTCAGAAACCTATTTATAAATCTACAAAGCGAATTTCGTCATTTACTAAAAAATAAAACAAAAAACGCTAAAAGAAAAAAAAGGAAAGAGAATGAGCAAAATACAAAGGGAGATCACAAGAAAAATATAAATAAAAGGCTAAAGTCATCGACGGATCCTCCAACTTGTTCATATATTCCAAATTAACTCTTCAATTGAGACATCTACCATCTGAACCGTCCAAAAAGACATTTATTGTGTTATATAGACACAAATTTGATAATTATATTGTGCAACTAAGTGCGTGGACGCCACTTGTTGTGACATGATAAACAAACCAATAAAAAAAAATACATATCAGCAAAGTTAAAAGAAAAGAGTAAAAATTTTAAAAAGAAAAGGAAAAGCTTAATATTCATACCCCAACCCTCCCCAATTCTTCTTTCTTCCTCCGATCCACCATTCATTCTCTTCCAGATCCTCCCCTCTTCCCTTTCTTCTTTCACCCTTCAAAATCCGAGATCGGCTTTTTCCGTCGAAAAGAGGGAAAGAGGAGGAAAAATCAGACTTGGAACCTTAAAATATTTTCGGCCATCTCCATTTTTTCCGGCAATATGTTTCTTCGATCAAAGATATCTCTTTTCATATTACGTTATATTGAAAGCTAGTATATTGGAAGAAGAGAAAACAGAGCTTGTTTTACGGCCGGAAAGAGAGAAAGATGGGGAAACTCTGAATCCATAAAAAAATCCAGCCATCTCCATTTTTTCGGCAATATGTTTCTTTGATCAAATATATCTCTTTTCATATTACGTTATATTGAAAGCTAGTATATTGGAAGAAGAGAAAACAAAGCTTGTTTTACGGCCAGAAAGAGAGAAAGATGGGGGAAATATGAATCCATCAAAAATTTCAGCCATCTACCATCTCCATTTTTTTTGGCAATATGTTTCTTCGATCAAATATATCCCTTTTCATATTACGTTATATTAAAAGCTAGTATATTGGAAGAAGAGAAAACAAAGTTTGTTTTACGGCCGAAAAGAGAGAAAGATGGGGAAAATCTGAATCCATAAAAAATTTCAGCCATCTGCCATCTCCATTTTTTCCGGCAATATGTTTCTTCGATCAAAGATATCTCTTTTCATATTACGTTGTATTAAAAGCTAGTATATTGGAAGAAGAGAAAACAAAGCTTGTTTTACGGCCGAAAAGAGATAAAGATGGGGAAAATCTGAATCCATAAAAAATTTCAGCCATCTCCATTTTTTTCGGCAATATGTTTCTTCGATTAAAGATATCTCTTTTCATATTACGTTATATTGAAAGCTAGTATATTGGAAGAAGAGAAAACAAAGCTTGTTTTACGGCCGAAAAGAGAGAAAGATGGGGGAAATCTGAATCCATAAAAAAATTCAGCCATCTGCCATCTTCATTTTTTTCGGCAATATATTTCTTTGAGCACAAACTCTTTTCATAGTACTTTATATTGAAAGCTAATACATTGGAAGAAGAGAAAACAAAGCTTGTTCTCCAAGATTTTCAAGCCACGTTCAACGTTCATGCTCTCACTTGAGGTGAAGGAGACATGGTGTTGTTGGTGGAATAACCGGTGGCGGAGAAGATGAAGGGGAGAGGGAGAAAAACTTTTTTTTTCTGTTGACACTTGTCATTTGGGACCCACATCATAGCATTTTATATGCTTGTCACGTCCTTTAAAAAGTGGACCACACTTATAGTGACATGTCAGCTCGTGTGTCTATGTAGCACAGTAAATGTCTTTTTGCAGATGGTAGAGGTTGGAGGGTTTAAGTGGACTACATAGACAAGTTAGAGGGTCTGTCGATGACTTCAACCTAAAATAAATAGATCAGCATATACGATGCAACTGAAGATGAACTCTTTCTGCTACTACAAAATGCCTAAAATCATATAATTTGTGAGTTATTCATTCATTTTAGGAGAGAAGCGTGGAGGTAGAAGGCCCACGGGTCGTGAACACTAATGATCTAATCGTTAACAGTTTCTTTAAAGAAACTACATTCAAACAATTGAAAAATTAATTTTGGTAAGGAGATACATTTGTTGGAGTTCTAAATAAATTTTCGAAAAAGAAGTAAATGATAATAGTGAAAATTGAATAGAAATCACGGTCTAGGAGAGATACCATGTCTAAGTTCATCAACCTAGGTTTTTATCAATTATGTGACAGATGACTACACGATAAGAACTTTGATTATATTGCATGATGGGAAGAACAACTTCAACTCCTCATAATCTGTTCCTAAAAAACAAACAAAAAGTAAGCTAGAGAATGCAAATTAGAGTGTGCACAAGATTCATGTCTTACAGTCTATATATAATGCATAAAAAAGAATACTAAAAGGCAAATAAGCAATTCAATTGTGAGGAATTAATACATATTGAATATTATTATAATTAGAGGTTACAATAAAAGTCAATTATGAATACAAATGTTAATTAGAGAAAACTGATTGAGAATGTGAAATACATGTGATGGGAGTTGCAATTATATGGCGAGTGATGAGTCTTTATTATGGGACAAATGCAACCTTTATTATTTTATTTAAAGTAAATAGAGTGAGTGAATAGAAAAATACAAAAAAAAAAAAAAAAAGAAGATGAATATGATATTTGATCAAGGAGATATGCCACATCAATCTTTCATTGCCTAGCTATATGTTATAGGACATTTTGAATATTTTTAGAGCTGTATTACACTTAGATATGGAGTAAGAATATGAATTTAATATAATACATGAATAATTAAATGGTAGAATGGTAAATATGTGAATGTTCACAAGCAAAATGATAAACAAAAATGTAGGTTTAATTAATTAAAGGTTAAATATGCTTAGTCAAATATTATAAAGAATAAAATCAGAATCTACCCATAATTGAGAAACTGAAATGCTATTAACCTTGCTTTATAGTAAGTAGTTAATATGATTCTGAACTTTTGTCAACCCAATTAGTTAACTTCTTTCTTCTTCTTTTTAACTAATATTAACTTGCCTAGGGAACACAGCTTCTAGGCAATCATTTTCAAAAGATGAAAATGTTAAACAGTGTCAGCCCATCACGGGATTTGGCCCAACTCGTCCAGCCCATCACGGGATTTGGGGCAGCAAAACAGTGGACAAGATTTGTATATTAAGGAAAGTATATTTTGTGTATATTGTAGTATATTTGTTACCTAGATTATGATATACACTTACCATAATTAGGATATACACTTACCATAATTGTATAGTTAGAATTATGGTAGAATAAGGTTTTAGGAATAGGATTCTCCTATTTTGTAACTTGTATATATATCTATTCAATCAATGAAAATAATCAAGAGGATTATTTCTTTCATGGTATCAAGAGACTAGGTTTCACAAAAGTTTTTCTCTCCCAACTTTTGTCCTCTCTTTGTGTTGGCCGAGACACCTCACCCCCCCCCCTCGGGTTTCTCTTCCAATATTTGTCTTCCGCTCTCCAAAACCTCTCTTAAATTTTCCTTCCCTCTTTGTTCTTTCAATATGTCTAAGAACAATTATCACCCTGCCCTCACGGTTTCCAATATCAAGAGTTGTATCCCTATTGTCCTTGAGATGGAAAACGTCCAATATGCGACGTGGGCGGAGTTGTTTAAAATTCACGCTATCTCTTATCAAGTTCTTCATCATATCATTCCTCCCGCTAGACCCCTTCCTGCGGAGGATCCTGAGTTATGGATTACACTTGATGCTACCGTTCTCCGGTGGATCTACGCCACTATTTCAGTGGACCTTCTACAGACGATTATTGAGTCGGATACCACGGCTATGGCTGCATGGAATAGACTGCGTGACATATTCCAAGACAACCAACATTCACGTGTCGTCACACTCGAGCAGGAATTCTCTCTCATTCGAATGGATAATTTTTCGAACGTTTCTGCATATTGCAAGAAACTAAAGGAGTTGGCGGATCAACTCCGTAATGTTGGCGCACCAATAACGAATAATCGTCTAGTTCTACAGTTGGTTGCCGGTCTTTCGGAGGCCTATAATGGGGTTGGAACTCTCCTTCGCCAAAGCAACCCTCTTCCTGACTTCTATCAAGCCCGCTCCATGCTTACTTTGGAAGAAGCGGGTTTGGCTAAAAAGGCAGCTACCGGAGCAAGCCCCATCGACATAGTGGCGTCCTCTCCTAGTTCTTCGGGGTTTGTGAATAATTCGGGCCAAAACCATAATAATGGTGGCGGCAAGAATAATAACAAAAACCATGGGGGCAAACGCGACGGTTCTGGTGGCGGTTCCGGTGGTCAACAAGCAGGCGGTGGGTCCACACCAGGTAATAGTAGCCCACCACCCCCCCTGGGCCCAACAGTGGGGCCCATGGCAGTGGGGCTGGGGCAGTGGGTCGTGGGCCAACAACCCTTACCATCCAGCAGCAAGTTCCAGCAGCCAGTGGGCTAGCTAACAGTCCAGGCCCAACACCCAGCAGTGGCCCAACAGCAGCAACTCCAGCGGATACGGCCCAACTCCATCACGGACAGGAGTTCTTGGGCCCCGACCTCCGCAAGCCCATCATGCAGCAGGCCCCACTCAGACTGATGTTGAGGTCGCGATGCACACATTGGAGTTGACTCAACCGGACCCAAATTGGTACATGGACACCGGGGCCACTACTCACATGACTTCCGAATCATGTACTCTCTCCTCTTATTCCAATTTGAGCACCCCCTCGGGGTATAATTATTGGTAATGGCAACTCTATTCCAATTCAGGGTTATGGTCAGAAAACGTTGTCTCCCCCCAATCCACCCCTTCTCTTGAAAAATACTTTACATGCTCCTAAATTGATTAAAAATTTAGTGTCTGTCCGGAAGTTCACTACTGACAATTCCGTTTCTGTTGAATTTGATCCTTTTGGTTTCTCTGTGAAGGATTTCAAGACGGGGAGTCATCTCATGAGGTGTGATAGTAGAGGGGATCTGTATCCTATCATGCCTGGTTTCAGTCCATCGAGTCAAACCTTGCCGTCAACTTTTGCAGCCATCTCTCCTTCCATGTGGCATGCTCGTCTGGGTCATCCGGGATCTTCTATTTTATCAGTTTTAGATAAAAATAGCTTTATTTCCTATAAGGGTACGAGTCGTACTCCACTTTGTCAGTCTTGTTCATTAGGAAAAATTGTTAAGTTGCCATTTGTAGACTCCAATTCTCATACTTCAATGCCATTTGATATTATTCATAGCGACTTATGGACGTCTCATGTTCTTAGTTCATTGGGTCATCGATATTATGTTCTCTTTTTAGATGATTATTCTAGATTTTTGTGGACGTTTCCAATTGCGAATAAATCACAAGTGTTTTCCATCTTCATCAAATTTAGAGCGTTTATTCGTACTCAATTCGAAAGAGAAATAAAAAATATTCAATGTGATAATGGGAAAGAGTATGACAATAGGGAGTTTCGGGAATTCTGTGCTAAAAATGGGATCAATTTTCGATTTTCGTGTCCTCATACATCTTCACAAAATGGGAAGGCCGAACGCAAAATTCATTCCATAAATAACATTGTCCGAACTCTCTTAATTCATGCCTCCATACCTCCATATATTTTGGCATCATGCTCTACAAATGGTCACATATCTTCTTAACATAATTCCTTCTAAAGGTATGACATATTCTTCCCCCCTCAAAATCCTATATAATAAGAACCCGTCTTATTCTCATCTTCGGATTTTTGGGTGCTTGTGTTATCCGTTATTCCCATCCACCACAATTAACAAACTTCAGGCTCGGTCTACCCCGTGTGTATTTTTGGGTTATCCGTCGAATCATCGTGGTTATAAGTGTTTTGATTTATCCTCCAAGAAAATTATAATCAATCGCCATGTCATTTTTGATGAAACTCAATTTCCGTTAACGAAAGTTCATACTCCCGAACCTAAGTCGTATAATTTTTTGGATGACCAAATATCCCCGTATATTATTCGGAATTTTTCGGACATCTCCCGTACCCAAAATCCTCCAGCGAGCCCACTGCCCGCTGGACCCACAGTACCGTCAAGCCCAAAGCAATTCCGGTGGTCGGAACAGTTCCAAGCAATTGGGCCGGTCCGGCCCAATTCGGGCCCCGGTCCGACGAGGCTTCCGATTACCGATTTGGGCCAGCGGGCCCACCGCCCGCCGGCCATCCGTCCCGAGCCCAGAAAATTCCCAAAATTCCCTCAATTCTTCCTCGAGTCGTAGACCGGTCACTCGTAGTCAGCGGGGTATTTTTACACCTAAAAGACATTTTAATTTACATTCTGATGTCTCTAAATCCCCCTTGCCCCGCAATCATGTGTCCGCATTAAATGACCCTAATTAGAAAATTGCTATGACTGATGAATATAATGCTCTTATTGATAATAAGACGTGGGAGTTGGTGCCCCGTCCATATGGTATTAATGTTATCAGGTCTATGTGGATTTTTGCTCATAAGGAGAATTCAGATGGGTCATTTGCTCGACATAAGGCGCGACTTGTTGGTGATGGTAAGACTCAGCAGGTTGGGATAGATTGTGGTGAGACGTTTAGTTCGGTGGTCAAACCGGCTACTATTCGCATTGTGCTTAGCTTGGCTCTTTCAAAGACTTGGCCAATTTATCAGTTGGATGTCAAGAATGCTTTCCTACATGGTGATCTCAAGGAAACAGTCTATATGCATCAGCCGTTGGGTTTCAGGGATCCAAACCGTCCTCATCATGTATGTTTGTTGAAGAAGTCCTTATATGGGCTTAAGCAGTCTCCAAGGGCCTGGTACACGAGGTTTGCTGACTTTGTTTCAACTATTGGATTCACTCACAGCAGGTCAGATAATTCCTTGTTCATCTACCGCCGTGGTTCGTCCTTGGCCTACATTCTGTTGTATGTGGATGATATCATCTTGACTGCCTCTTCCGATGCCTTGCGCCAGTCTATCATGACCATGCTCAGTTCTGAGTTTGCTATGAAAGACTTAGGGCCTTTGAGTTATTTTTTGGGGATTGCCGTCAAGCGTCATTCAGGTGGCTTGTTTTTGTCTCAACGAAAGTATGTTGCTGAGATCATAGAGAGGGATGGGATGTCTTCCTGTAAGTCTACTTCCACGCTAGTTAATGCAAACCCCAAGCTGAGTGCCGCAACAGGTGCACCATACGAGGACCCGACCCGCTATCGCAGTCTTGCAGGGGCACTCCAGGATCTTACCTTTACCGGACCGGATATTACGTATGCGGTTCGGCGGTGTGTTTATTCATGCATGATCCCAGAGTTGAGCACATGAATGCAATCAAACGCATCATTCGGTATATTCAGGGGACACTGGACTATGGATTGCACTTGTATCCTTCATCTACATCCACATTTGTCTCTTACACGGATGCCGATTGGGGTGGTTGTCCCGATACCAGACGGTCGACTTCTGGCTACTATATGTTCCTTGGCAACAACTTGGTCTCCTGGTCGGCAAAGCATCAGGCAACTCTATCATGCTCAAGTACAGAGGCAGAATATCGAGGGGTAGCGAATGTGGTCTCCGAATCATGTTGGCTACGTAATTTGCTTTTAGAGCTTCATTGTCCCATTCAGAAGGCAACCTTGGTATATTGCGATAACATTAGTGCCATCTACCTTTCAGGTAACCCAGTTCAACACCAACGTACTAAGCATATCGAAATGGACATTCACTTTGTCCGTGAAAAGGTTGCAAAGGGTCACGTTCGCGTATGCCATGTCCCGTCTCGTTATCAAATTGCAGACATCTTTACAAAGGGTCTACCAGCGGTTCTCTTTGAAGATTTTAGGGACAGTCTCAGCGTTCGAAGACCGTCCGCTATGACTGCGGGGGTGTGTTAAACAGTGGCAGCCCATCACGAGATTTGGCCCAACTCGTCCAGCCCATCACGGGATTTGGGGCAGCAAAACAGTGGACAAGATTTGTATATTAAGGAAAGTATATTTTGTGTATATTGTAGTATATTTGTTACCTAGATTAGGATATACACTTACCATAATTGTATAGTTAGAATTATGGTAGAATAAGGTTTTAGGAATAGGATTCTCCTATTTTGTAACTTGTATATATATCTATTCAATCAATGAAAATAATTAAGGGGATTATTTCTTTCAGAAAAAATATTAATAAGGAGGGTCATGATACACAATTAAGCTCTCAAAATCATCCAGATTGCTTTCAAATTTGTTAGGGTATCTCTAGTTGAGTTTGATTTCCTATAAATATGCTTGAAAGTTGGATCTTATGTCTTAAGCTGGGGACTGTCAAATTTAATTATAGACCTATATGTCTTAGGGTCATTTGCACTTTTGGCCCTATTTTGTGTTGGTCTTTAATTTTACCCCTCAAATAAAAATTATGTCTATTGGGACATAAGTTGTTTAAAGAATCTGACGCAATTTGTAAAGAACTTATGTCCTAATAGGTATAATTTCCATTTGAGGGGTAAAATTAAAGACCAACTCATTTGAAGGTCAAACCGTTACAATTACGTCAATTGTCTCAAGTTCAAATACACAATATGCAAACTTCAAATCCACAATGAAATTATAACATTTTTACATCTTGTGAATAGTCTAACAGGGCTAAAGTTAATTATGTGGTGGTTAACCTTTAAAATTATTAATTATGGTTATTCCTTAAATAAGGGTCCTAAAAACGGTTATTTGTGCACTTAGATCCACGAACCAAGAGAACCCAAGGCCCATACACTAACAACAAGACCTAGCTGTTGAAGAAGATCTTTCTAGAAGCATCTAGGACCACTCGAAGTCGAACCTCCCCGACGGCACCCTCCCCAGTCAAATAAAGAGAAAGAAAAAAACACTCTTTTTTAGTATTTTTTATTTATTTAAATAAAACTCGAAAATTCTACACAAACCCCTCTTCTCTGTTCTCGCTAAAAAAATCAATCGGAGTGCGTGGAACAGAGATTCCAGAAGGTTCTATTCTTCGTCTTCAAGGCATTGTTTGAATCACAATTTGCAGATCTATGATTTTGTTGGCTTTAGATTTGACAGTTTCGTTTGTCAATTGCGTGCTGCATAATATTTTGTTATGAGTAAACTAAATCTGTTGTCTTGTATAGTGATATAGAATGTTGTATGGATTAATGATTAGTAGAAAATTGCAGTTTATCGTCCTTCTAGTTCCTGCATTGTTAGTTGCTATGAAAAACTCTTAATCTATTAGTTGTCATGTTTCGCTTCTCAGAGAGTCCATTTGACCAATTTTCGGAGCTAAATTGGATTACATTAATTGAATATTTTAAAGTTACGATTTAGATATTCCAAAATTATACTTATAAGTTGCAACTCTTCTCATATCAATATGGTGGAAAATTATATCTTAAAATATTGGTAAAAGTTTGTGTAGTTTGACAAAAATGGAAACATGACAAGTATTTTGGACTGAGGGAGTACAATACAAGAACTAATGAGAAATAAATGAAGAAACATAATGAAGTTTATTATTAAAGTTGCAAGATTAAAAATGGGGTGGATAGAAGATCACATTAGGCTAGATAGGGTGCTGTTGTAATTTACTAGGTAGAGTGTCTTTGCTTAATCCTCAATCAGATCAATTCTTAACATTGAAGATTCTTTTCGGGAGGAAATAGAGCAGGTTAATGTCTTATTTGGATCTGTGTCTGATTGAGTTTATATTATTGGAAAGAATGTGTCTGTCTAAGTTTATACAAGGCAATGTGGAGCGTATTTTTATTTATATAGGGTGAATTTTGGGCTATTTGGTGTATTGTGAGATAATAGATTAGAAAAATCTGAGTTCTCATTGGAGCTTTACTATCGTTTCTTGCTTTGTTAAGTAGGTGTGTGTTTCCGGTAAAATTAAAGCTTGAAAATGATGATGTTAGGGCTAATGGAGCGAAAGAGAAAGGGAGCAATTGGGGTGTTCTGAGTTTACGAGGAACACAGTGGTCGAAATGAGATATTTCCCACTTAAGTTACAAATTTGGGTCTTCTTGTTTTGGGCTTCTGAAACAAGACGCGCTCACAAATTCATTAAGTAGTCTTTCATCCCTTTCATGATATTCCAGCATAATATTTCTGTACTCCACCACATAGGAATAATGACTCCATTGTACAGATTCTTTTTAGAACCTTCTAGATTTTATGAGCTGTAAAGAAATTAGTTAGTCTGTTAGATTACACTTTGCACTGTTACATTCAGAGAATTATACGAGGAAATTTCCCAATAACGATCCTTTTTATCCTATTTCTGTCAGTGTGTGAGCTCATTCATGCATGAAAGTTCGGGAAGAAATTTAGATAAAAATTGTATACGTTGAACATTGGACATTGGGGAAATTAGAAAAACAAATCATTCTTGAAATTTGAGTCCATGTTAATTTGATTGTTGATGTTTTTGACTGACGTGTCTGGAGATTATTTATTACATCAGGCCAGCTTAATTTTTCTCTGATTACTAAAAAAATGGAAAAATCAAAAACAAAAAGAAAACTGATTTGCTCTCTTCTGTGTATCCATGATTACTGTGTAGGGTAATCGCATTCCAAGAAAGCCTGGCGAAGAGTGATCAGCTTTCTTAGTTTATGGAAAGGCAATCACTTTTTGATGTTGCTCTTGGGTGCTACCATTTAAAACCCATATCTTCTTTCATGTTGGTTCACCTACAGTGGATGCTGGTGTTTTAGTTGATTATATCTTATCTTTTGATGTTGTCCAGGTACTTTCTTCTGCTGTTGGATATCGAGTGATCGCAGCCAGAAAAGATGAGCGTGGTTGGTTTTGACTTCGGGAATGAGAGCGGCGTTGTTGCGGTTGCTAGGCAGAGAGGAATTGATGTTGTACTTAATGACGAATCAAAAAGGGAAACTCCAGCCATAGTTTGCTTTGGAGAGAAGCAACGATTTCTCGGTACTGCTGGTGCAGCATCAAGCATGATGAATCCAAATAATACCATTTCCCAGATAAAGCGGCTAATAGGGCGGCAATTTTCAGATCCTGAGCTGCAGAGAGATCTTAAGGCACTGCCCTTCTCAGTAACTGAAGGGCCTGATGGATATCCCCTGATCCATGCGCGCTATTTGGGAGAAATGAGAACTTTTACACCTACCCAGGTTCTTGGAATGGTGTTTTCAGATCTCAAAACTATAGCAGAGAAGAATCTCAATGCAGCAGTAGTTGATTGTTGCATCGGAATCCCAATTTATTTCACCGATCTTCAGAGAAGAGCTGTAATGGATGCAGCCACCATTGCCGGCTTGCATCCTCTGCATCTAATTCACGAGACAACAGCTACTGCATTAGCATATGGTATCTACAAGACGGATTTACCTGAAAATGAGCCACTGAATGTTGCTTTTGTTGACGTTGGGCATGCAAGCTTGCAAGTTTGTATTGCTGGCTTCAAGAAAGGCCAATTGCAGATATTGGCTCATTCATTTGACAGAAATCTTGGGGGCAGGGATTTTGATGAAGCTCTTTTCCAACATTTTGCTGCAAAGTTCAAGGAAGAATATAAAATTGATGTTTTCCAAAATGCTAGGGCATGCATTAGACTTCGAGCTGCTTGTGAAAAGTTGAAAAAGGTCCTCAGTGCAAACCCTGAGGCACCTTTGAACATAGAGTGTTTAATGGATGAGAAGGATGTCAGAGGGTTTATCAAGAGGGATGAGTTTGAGCAAATCAGCATTCCTATACTGGAGAGAGTGAAGAAACCACTGGAGAAAGCTCTTGCCGAAGCTGGGCTTACTACTGACAACATTCATGCAGTTGAGGTTATTGGGTCAAGCTCTCGAGTGCCTTCAATTATGAGGATTTTGACAGAGTTCTTCGGTAAGGAACCAAGGCGCACCATGAATGCAAGTGAATGTGTGGCCAAAGGATCTGCACTGCAATGCGCTATTCTCAGTCCTACCTTTAAAGTGCGAGAATTCAAGGTAACAGCTTGTCAGCTTTGCATAGTCTTGGTCGATATAATAGTCATCTTGGATTCAGGGTTTTCAACTTCATAATGTGTTGCAATGTTGATAATCCTTATTATTTAAGGAGGCACTCATTTAATATGTGAAGATAAATTTTGAAACATGCTTTTGATTTTTATTTAGTGGTCTGAGTATTACCTATTTTGGTAAACGTGAAACAAGTGTGACTGGGAGGTAATGAATAACAAATTAGGAGGTAGAAGAAATTGTCTTCTCGAAGGATGAAGGAAATGCACAATTTATCATAGAACGGCTAAGATTTTTGTTGAAGTGAATGCCTGCTGTCTGACTATTAACTTTTACTAAAATATTATGTTTCTAATTGCACATCTAGCTCCTAGCAGAATAAATTGTGGTGATTTATTAGTGTAAGATATGTACTAAGAGTTCTAGTTGGCTGACTGAAGGTCAATGAGAGCTTCCCTTTCTCAATTGCATTGTCGTGGAAGGGGCCTGCTCCAGATGCACAAAATGGAGCTTCAGAGAATCATCAGAGCACAATTGTTTTCCCCAAAGGGAATCCGATACCCAGTGTGAAAGCTCTGACATTCTACAGATCTGGCACATTTACAATAGATGTACAATATGCTGATGTCAGTGAACTGCAACCGCCAGCAAAGATCAGTACTTACACGGTATATCAGAGTTTCACTCACTAATTAGATCCTGTGTTTTCTTTTCTAAATAGAAGAAAATAGATCTTGTTTGAGGTGAGTCCCTGGCTCAAATGGATTTTGTTTGGTCTTTTTGACAGATCGGACCATTCCAATCTACAAAGGGTGAAAGGGCCAAACTAAAAGTTAAAGTACGCCTAAGCCTTCATGGTATTGTGTCGGTTGAGTCTGCAACTGTAAGTCCAGAAATTCTTTGTTTTCTCCTTTCTTCTTTTTCCAATTATCTAGTGAATGGAAACAAAAGCATCTAATCTTATGGTTTTGGTTTGTAATTTAGCTTTTGGAAGAGGAAGAGGTGGAAGTCCCAGTTGTGAAAGAGACAGCTAAGGAACCTGCCAAAATGGAAACAGATGAAGCTTCAGCTGATGCTGCGCCTTCAACTATATCGGAAACTGATGTAAATATGCAAGATGCTAAAGGAGCTGCTTCAGGGGCTGAGAATGGTGTTCCAGAGTCCGGAGACAAACCTGTCCAAATGGAGACAGATGCTAAGGTAACACATCACTCTTTCACTTCTTCTAATTACCATTTGAGCTAGTTTATGTTTCTCCATCAGTCATACTTGATTGTTATAGATCAAACTATGCGTCTGTTCAAATCGTCAGGATTTGATTTATGCATGTAGTGTGGGGAACGCATGAATGGACTAGTGTTATCCTATGTTTTAATCCTTTAAAGGAATCACCGTAGTACATATTTGCTTAATTAATGTTGGGGTAATAACTATTATTCTTCTATTTCAGTGTGGTCGCTCAAAGATGTCGGTAATGCTTAGCAATTTTTGTTTTCATTTTCTTGCAGGTTGAAGTCCCTAAGAAAAAGGTCAAGAAGACATCTATACCAGTGACAGAGATTGTGTATGGTGCAATGGCAGCTGCTGATGTTCAGAAGGCCGTTGAGAGAGAATTTGAAATGGCTCTTCAAGACCGTGTTATGGAAGAGACAAAGGACAAGAAGAATGCTGTTGAGTCCTATGTTTATGACATGAGGAATAAGGTATTTGTTGGCCTTATTGTGATTGTATGAAAACATTTGGTATGTCACTGACAAGTCTACCCTTCTTAATATATACAGCTTTCAGATAAATATCAAGAGTTTGTAACTGATTCAGAAAGAGAACAATTTATTGCTAAACTTCAAGAAGTGGAAGATTGGTTGTATGAAGATGGAGAGGATGAAACTAAGGGTGTTTACATTGCCAAGCTTGAGGAGCTTAAAAAGGTTGGTGTTTCTCGCATATCCTATTTTCGCTTGTCTTGTTGGCATATATGGAGCTGATTTAGTGTGAATCTGCAGCAAGGTGACCCGATTGAGCAACGATATAAGGAGTCCACGGAGAAGGGTCCTGTAATTGATCAATTTATTTATTGCATAAATAGTTACAGAGAGGCGGCAATGTCAAGTGATCCTAAGTTTGATCACATTGATTTAGCAGAGAAGCAGAAGGTATGCACATATCTGCTTAATCTTTCTATTTGCATTTTCTTTTCTTCATCACAGGCTTGCTCATTTTCTTCCTGAGAATGTGGTTTGATGCTTATGTTTCTCTTGCACTTCCTAGGTTTTGAACGAGTGTGTCGAGGCTGAGGCTTGGCTTAGAGAGAAAAAGCAGCAGCAGGATGCTCTTCCAAAATATGCTAACCCTGTTCTTTTGTCAGCTGATGTTCGAAAGAAAGCAGAGGCGCTTGATAGGTACTGTTGTTTACTAATATTTATTTTGCCATTACTGTAGATTTAAATATTTGGGCTAATTTTGCTGCAAAGTTTCTGTTGATATCATTTCTTGCTTCTTTAGTTGCTCTGTTCGTCTTCCACGTGGGAGCACCTCTTTGTTTCTTCCTTCCACTTGTCATTTTTGAGGTACTATCTGTTTCTACAGGTTCTGTAGGCCTATAATGACAAAGCCTAAGCCAGCTAAGCCAGCAATTCCTGAAACACCATCACCTCAATCTCCTCGAGGAGATGAGCAACAACCTCAGAGTGCAGAGAGTCCTAATGCAGGAAATGCAAATGCAACTGAGGGTGCCAGTGCTGGCAGTGAAGTACCACCTACTGCTGAGCCAATGGAGACGGACAAATCTGAGACTGCGCCAAGTGCTTCATGAGTTGTTGATGCTTCATCTTCAAATATCTTATGAAGGCAGAGACTTGGTTCGGTTTGTATTACCTTTTTGCATTTTACCCTTGACTTTTTAAAGGACCTATAGTAGCGATCTACATTTTGTCATTAGATTGTTGTGATCAATTTCGGCTATACAGATGTCCCATCAAGTTATATTATTGTTTTGACTCTCTAAAATCCTGCTTTTCAGAGGGTTTTAATGTTAAATTCATTTGTTCTCTCCCACATTTCGTCGCTAAATGATTTGTTGAGTCGTGTTTGGCTCCTAGTAGCTAGAATATATTAGCACTTTAACTTTTATAAAATGCACTTTCCTTTTTCTTTTTTCCCTGTGCAATTATTGTCTCATCTAAAATGCCCTTGTGATCAACTATTTCTTATACTCGTTCATGATGTTGGAATTCTTCCCTTGGAGGATGGCCAGACCGAAACAATGAAAGATTTATTCACAAGATGTCGGATTTCTTTTAGAAGTATAAGCAGGCTCATTATGATTCAGGAAGGAGATTTACTGAGAACATATTATCTCTTCGCAATGCTTGAAGGTCCCATGAATGCTCGAGACAGTTCAACAAAGTGGAGATTATAGTTGGGCTTGAGGTATCAACCTGGACATAGGATCTGAAGTAACTTTTTCCTTAGCCTGGGCAGTACTCCAAACATGATAGGTCTGTTTGAATCTTGGTTTATGATTCGCATTCTGTTGATTTTGGATATTCGGTCTCTGTATAACAAATGGAAAAAGGTGAGTAATATGGCCTACTTTGTTTCTTATTTTTTTTCGTTTGGCTAGCGAGTGGAAACCAGTCCCTTTCGAGCTATGAGGATGGTAGAGAAGATTTGTCTGCTTTGTCGTCAAGAAACGGAACGGTTTTGAGAAGACCCTTTTAACCGATTGAATGTTTGGAATCAACACGAAACTGTAAAGAAAAATTAATGATCTTATACCTAACTAGTTAGACATATATGGTGATTTCTTTGATCCTAGTTTGGTGAATTTGGCCTCAAACGAGTAAGATTGTGCTTACCCTGGAGGGCAGAATGACACCAAGGTAGCCACTTAAGTGTAATTGATAATACTAGTTTTTTGGGACGTGTATATGGTATATGATTTATAAAATAATATCCATATTATTATAATAAAATTTTAAACAAAAATAATTAAGCATTGATTAATAAAGCGTTTGTTAAAAAAATATTACTGTTGGTATGTCAAATTTAATGTCATTTTTAGTAATTTTCTTTAAGCCAAACCCACCGGGAGCCCGTGAGGTGTGCACGGTCTCACTTAAATATTTCAATTAAATTTTATTTCATTTAGACACTTGAGGTGAACTCTAACTGTGTCATTCAGATATTTTTTGCGGACTTGACAAGTAGAAAAAGTCAAAAAGAAAGGAGGGAAGAAGTCTAGTGCTAGTTCTTACTAACATGTCGAATCTCGTTCTATCACAAGTAAGGTAAATCATCTCTTTTGGTAGAAGCTCGGCTTTGTTCTTTCTGTCATTCATCACAAGTCTCCCCGTTAAAGTATTTCATCTGCCGCCCACCCATGGATAGAGGCGTATGAATTTCACACCAAACATGCGCAAAGGACAATAATCATAATTTTTTTTATTTCCTTCTTCATTATTTTTTATACTTTTTATCTTCTTTTTCTGTCATCTAACTTCCATCACTAACATTATCGTCGCCGCTATCACTACAGGAAAATAATCAATTATATTTTTAATTCATCTCAATTTTTTGCTCTCTCCTAATAAAAAGAAAAAGAAAATTAAAGGAACTCATAGAAACACGTTAATGAGTTCTTTAGAAAGCTTGAAGGTTTAAAATATATTATTTTTACTTGTTGAAATTTAGAAATTAATGATAGGTTTGTGTTCGGGTTTTCTAGGAAATCTTTAGCTGAAGTTATAACAAATTTGAAGGAGTTTTTCTTAAAATTTTGAATTAAAATCGTGGTTGAAACAAGAACATGATTTTCAAACTTTTCTTTTATTAGTAAATGCGTTTTCTTGTTAGTTAATAATGTGCAGGGTTTAGAAAATAGATTTTTCTATTCTTTTTTGAAATATTAGTTTTACTCAAAATTTATTTTCTATATTATTATAGGATCAAATGACACATATCATAATTTAATTTGTCACTTTACCATGTCATCGTCGAGTGTGTTACACACATTACGTATTTCATTGATTCACCGAAAAGTGTCTAAATAACACAGTCGGTTTCTACCTAAGTGTTCAAATGAAAAAAATATTAAGGTATTTAAGTAAAAAATCAGGTCCACCTCAAGTGCTTCCGATGAATTTAACTTTTTCTTTATGTCAAAGCAACTTATGTTATCATAACATTCAAAGGGCAAGAAATTAAGGAGTGAATATAGTTAAAAAAGTAGCATCAGAATTTCTCTCACTTTCTTCTATAGTCATCATTGATTGTGTCTCTAGCCATCTTCATAATAAAAAGTAGGGTTGGTAAGTGGGTCGGGTCGGCCCCGACACCGTTCCTGTCCCGCCTCGAACCTGACCTTTGTAAAAAAAAATCGGTGTCGGGACTCGAATCGGGACGGGACATGGTCTCGTCCCTACCCGTCCCAGCCCGCCCTAGGCCCGTCAGTCCCGACCCGATCCCGATCCCGCCCCGATCCCGACCCGATCCCGCCCCAAACCCCTTTTGTAAAAATAACCGTTACACCAACGACCATTTTATATTTTGGCCGTTGTGCAACGGCCATTTTTTGGCCTTCTCCCCTCCTCCAACCCTACCCCCTTAATATTTATTTTTAACTCATAAGTTATTATATTTACACTTTAACCCAATTTTCCAACTATAAATAACTCATTTTCTCTTCATCTTTCTCACAAATCTTCCTACAATCTCTCAATCTATCTCTCTACAAGTCTACATTGTTTACTAAATATTCAATTTTATTTATTCATTTGGGAATTGGGAGTGAAATTGGCAACTAGCTTGAGGATCTTCCATCGACCAAAGTTTCAATTTTCAACCTCTCGATTACACGTCGGCGTTTGGTACATTCGTTCCTTCATTAAAATTATTATTGTCTGTTTTATTTATTTAGCTTACTTAAATTCATTTACTTTAATTATTTATTAGTATAATTATAAATTTATAATTGAAGGATTTAAACGTATGTTTACGGGTAGGGGTCATGCTTCTTCTAGTAGAGGCAACAAGGGCAAGGGTCTTATTTCTAGACAGAATCATATTCCTACACAGGATGATTTTGTTGATACTGAACATTTTCCTACAATACCATTAGATTTAGACAATGAGCTATTTTCTGGAACTCAAGAAGACTTTAATTTAGACGATAATCTAGATGATACACTCACTAATGTTGATGACAACACACCCACTAGTGCACCTTCGGTTGAAATGCCTCTTATTCCCCCTAGTATGAGACGAGGTCCAGCAAAACGACCATTAAAATCAGATGCATGGATATTTTTTGATAGGGACGTAGAGAATCAAGTAGTTAGATGTAAAATGTGTAAAGATGTTTTAAAATTTAAAACTGGAAAAGGTCACGGTGGGACGGGGGGGGGGGGGGTTAATGAGACATGTAGTAAGGGCTCATCCAGCTAGGTATGTCCAATACAAGGCTTCAAAACCGGGTGCGCAAACGCCCACTCCATCGGGACAAGGTTCACGTACTGATATTGTCCCAGACTAAGTACAGGGTCAAATTAACCCTATAACGGGGGGAATTGTAGGCCCTAAATACAATAAACATAGATATAGGGAAGCAATAGCAAAATTAGTTGTTGTGGAGGGTTTGCCTTTTTCATTTCCTTCATCTTCCGATTTTATTCATTACATTAGAGATTTGTATAATCATGTTTTTAATGGTTTTTCTAGATCAACTGTTAAGAGAGATGTATTTAAACTTGCACATGGATATCAACAGTAATTACGTTATTCGTTATATCATTTTAATGGCAAAGTGACTATCACTTCTGATATAAGCCGTAGTACTAACGGCCATGATTATTTAACGGTAACTTGTCATTGGATAGATTATAAATGGTCTATGGAAAAACGTATCTTAGCGTATAGATATATAGATGGTAGGCACACTGGTACTTTTATTGCAGAAAAAATTTATCAAGTGTGCGATTATTATGGAATAACTGATAAAATTATGAATATTACATTAGATAACACTTCTTCTAACAATTACGCTATTATAATTTTAAAAAATAGTTTAACTACATATTTTCCAGATCATTTTCATATAAAATGTGCGTGCCATATATATAACTTAATTGTAAATGATGGTCTATCACTTTTTGAAGACACTCTTAGTAAAATACAATTTACTATAAACTTTATTTTAAAAAATAATAGAATACAACGAAGAAAATAATATAAAAAAACTTGTCACGATTGCCAACTACCTTATAGAAAAATTTCAGAAGAAGTACCCACTAGGTGGAATTCTTTATACGAGCAACTACTTGTTGCTTATGACTATAGAAAACCTATAACTTTATTTTTTAACTCTCATAATCAAAATCCAGCTGATATGGTTGTAGATAGCGATTGGGTAAAAATTTCCGAACTTGTTGTATTTTTAGAGAATATTTTTCAAGCAACAAAAGAATTTTCCGGTATATATTATCATACTATTTCAACTATGTTGTTTTATATAGCTCTAATATTTTTATTACTTATGGAATATATGAAAAACTCAGCTTATATGGCAGCAATTAAAAAAATGTTTATCAAATAAAAAAATTTATTCATATTCCCACTATTTATATTATTGGTGTTGTATTAAATCCGACTATTAAAATAGACGGTGCTAAATCACTTATTGAAACTGTTTACGATTGTATAGAAGTACTACCACCTCCAAGTCCCAAAAATTCAAATCACCCACCACCTATTGAACTAACTAAAAAGAAGTGTTGTCTAGCGTAGAAGACCAATGCAAAAAAGTATATAGGTTTTACCAACAAGAAATTGCTAGTAACCTACCGGCTTTCATACCATCTTCTTCATCTTCAACACAACCTCACAAAAGACATGTTGTTTCTGCGGCTAGTATTGAAAGCCTCAGAAATAGAATGTGCGGCCGTACCGCTACTAACCAAATTAGCGAGTTTGATATTTTTGTTTTGCAGGGTTCTGTACCGTACCAAGCAGTTCTCAATGAAGAAGGACGTGAAAACTTGCTGAAATACTGGAGGGGGAATGAGAAGACCTTTCCGACACTTTCAATGATGGTTCGAGATGTTTTGAACATTCAAGCGTCATCAACTGCGTCTGAAAGCGTTTTTTCTGCCGGCAGATATCAAACAGGAGACCAGAGACACTCATTAGCCGGAGACAGCTTGGAGATTGTAGTATTATTCAGAGATTGGATACGAGTGAAGCGGAGAAGGTGCGGTCAACTGGAGATCAACGAAGAAGAAGACGAAAACTACAACGAAATCTTATCCGAAGGTGGTGGAAGCGACGTGGATCAGTTTGACCAACAAATACCAATTTCAACCGAAGAACCACAGAAAATTATCAAGAAACTAGAATAAGTTTTTTTTCAGAATGTAATTTTTTTAATTGCAATTTTACTATGTAATTTGCAACTTTTGAACAACATCACAAAGTTGCAATTTTGACAATTGTATTTGTATTACAAAAAAATCATATGTCTATTAAATAAAATAAGAGGCATAAAAACAGCCTTGGGATGTTTTTATTACATTATTTTGTCTTGTTTAATTATTGAGTTTTTTATACATATGTTATTAAAAAAGAAGAAGGAAAAACCGCCCGGATCACGATTCCGATGGGATCGGGACGAGACTTTGGCAAATCCCGCCAAACCCGATCCCGCCTAGAGATGGCAATGGATCTTGGACCCGATCCGGTTCCGGTGGATCCAGATCCATTTTATAGGATATGGATCTTCAAAATTTGGACCCGACAGATCCGGATCGGACCCGAATCCATTTCTGACGGATCAGATCTGGATCTGGATCTTGTATTTGAGATCCGTATCCGGTCCAGATCCGATCCGTGGATCCATTTTTTATTAAATATATTCATAACCTAGAATGTAATTTTATAAGTATTTTCTTATTTTTTTCATAATTTATGTATTGGGTAAAGGGTTGAACCAGGATAAGGCACAAGTCACACAATCATGTAATTTGTCTTTGAAGTTTCATTTCTTTTACCTATATGCTCTCTGCAGTTTCCCATATTTTCATTTCTATCAAAAGAAAAAAATTATCACTCTTCTTTAAATTTCTCTTTCTTGAATCTGCTAGCCGTAAGCTTTAAGTATCTTTCTCTCATTTGTTTGATCAGCAAAAAAAAATGGGACTTTTAATATACGAATGGCATTGTTTTATGTTGTTTAATGAAGTCAATCAGTAGAACTACAAGTGGAGCATCACTAAAGCCTCTAAAAATTAGCTCAAAGTTACAACCTGTTCAGCATCACTAATGAAGTCAATCGTCTTTATTTTCTTGTGATGTTAAAACTTTGCTCAGTATTTGGAAAGAATGGTGTCACGTTAGTGGAGGTTGATTGAATGAACTCAATCATTTTTTTCAATCAGATTGCGTTTCATTTTGTCACAAAAGTTTTAACATATGGGAATATTATTCAAGCCAAAAAAAAATTACATGTAGATCCAGATCCGATCCGTGGACCCGATGGATCCGGATTTGGATATGATTTTTATGGACCCGATGGATCTGGATCCAGGTATAAAAATGGATCTAGATCTAGATCTAGTAGGATTCGGTCCAGATCCGATCCGTTGCCATCCCTAATCCCGCCCCCTTCACCCGTCCCGTCCCGACCCGACCCCGCCAAACCGGCCCGCCAGTCCCGATCCCGGCCCACTGGCCAGCTATAATAAAAAGTCATCTGAATGTTTGAAGTAAGGGTGGCCAGTGGGTTGGGTCGGCCCGGTCCCGACCCGATCTCGCCCCAGTCCTGCCTCGATCCCGTGTAAAAAAAAAGGGGGGACCTAGGCTCGTCCCGCCCGGGCCCGTCCCGACCTAGGCCCGATTCCCTCCCCTTTGCAAAAAATTCCGTAGCACAACAACCATTTTATATTTTGGCCGTTGTGCAACGACCATTTTTAGCCTCCCTCCCAACTCCCTTACCCCCTTAATATTTATTTTTAACCCCTAAGTTAATATATTTACACTTTAACCCAATTTTCCAACTACAAATACCTCATTTTCTCTTCATCTTTTTCATAAATCTTCCTACAATCTCTCTAATCTATCTCTCTACAAGTCTACATTGTCTACTAAATATTAAATTTTATTTGTTCATTTGTATAACTATATCAAAGTTCAAAATTGGGAGTGAAGTTGACAACTAGCTTGAGGATCATCCATCGAGCAAAGTTTCAATTTTCAACCTCGATTACACGTCGACGTTACGTTGGCGTTTGGTACATTCGTTCCTTCTTTAAATTATTATTGTTACTTTATTTTAATTAGCGCACTTAATTCATTATCTTTAATTATTTATTAGCTTAATTAAAATGGAAGGAATAAGAGGAATGTTTAAGGGTAAGGATAAGAGTGCTTCTTCTAGTACGGGTAACAAGGGCAGAAGTACTTCTTCTAGTCATCTTATTCCTAGACATGATGATTTGATTGATTACACATATATAGATGAAACATAATTTTTTAATGATATATCATTAGACGATGAGATATTTTTTGCAACTCAACAAGACTTTAATTTAGAAGATAATCTAGATGACACACCGTACCAAACAATTCTCAATGAAGAAGGACGTGAAGACTTGTTGAATTACTGGAGGGAGAATGAGAAGACATTTCCGAGACTGTCAAAGATGGCCCGAGATGTGTTGAACATTCAAGCGTCATCAACAGCCTCTGAAAACGCTTTTTCTGCAGGAAGATTTCAAATAGGAGAGCCCAAACACTTATTAGCGGGAGACAGCTTAGAGATTGCAGTATTATTCAGAGATTGGATACGAGCGGAGCGTAGAAGATACGGTCAATCGGAGATCAACGAAGAAGGCGACGAAAACTACAACAAAATCTTATCCGACAGAGGTGGAAGCGACGTCGAGCAATTTGACCAACAAATTCTAATTCCAATCAAAGAACCACAAGACATTGTGAAGAAACTAGAAAATGTGTTTTTAAATATGTATTTTTTTTAATTGTAATTTTATTATGTTATTTGCAACTTTCAACACCACAAAGTTGCAATTTTGAAATTGTATTACAAAAAAATCATATTTCTATTAAATAATATAAGAGGCACAAAAACAGCTTTGGGATGTTTTTATTACACTAACTTGTTTAATTATTGAGTTGTTTATATATGTTATTTTTTAAAATTAAGTGGGAAAAAAATCGGAAAATCCCGTAACCGACCCGACCCCACCCCGGCTTGATAAGACCGGTCCCCTTTTCCGACGGGACTGGGAACGGGACGGAACATCGGCAGATCCCGCCAATCCCGGCCCACCAGTCCCGCCGGAAGACCGGTCCAGCCCTCCCCGTCCCGTAGGGACCCGCCCGCCCCGTACCCTCCTGTTGGCCACCCATAGTTTGAAGTTCGACCACACAATATGTCAACCTCGGACGTTAATGTATGGAGTTTAGATTTGATACTTCCAGCTTAAGACCTATATGTCTGTAGTTTCAAACAAGTAATTCTCAACTTTTCTATCGTGAATCAGAAGTTGATTTTGAGGTGATTAACTTTTAGAGCTTTATAAACTTAAGGCCTGTTTGGTTGGTCTTTGGAGAGAGCTAATCTCTGCATAAAAACTAATATGGTATTAACATTTAAAATAGCTTATCCAATATTTGATTGGTCTATTAATAAAAGTTAATTATGGTATAAAATTTTGAATAATTTTACTGTTAAACCTCTCTATAATAACATTATTGGATCCGATTTTTTTGTTGTTATAGAGAATGATTGTTATACATCTATAATAACATTTGTCATTTAAATAATGGTTGGTTGTTATAGACAAACAAGATTGCATAAAATCTAATTTTTTATTTTTTAATATTATAAAAAATAACAAATTTATTTAAATTTTAAATCTCTTTTTTTTTTTGTGTTTAAGATTTCATTATATTAAGAACTTAAAAGTATACGGGGAGATGATGCCCATTGACATTTACATGGTTATGAGTAACAATACAAAAAGATCATCCACTAAAAACTAGGGGATTAACAGGATTCCGAGCTTGTCCTAGAGAATTACTAACTAAAACGGATAGATGCGTCAGTGGATTGGTGGAGATCGTTGATGGTAAACAAAAACTGCTATGTGCTTGGTCTCCGAGTGTGCTTTTCTTGTTGAAATGGCAGATATAAATATTTTCAGCAAGGTCGTCCAAATGGAGGAGGCTGGTAAAAAAAAAAGTTGTTGGACTTCCCGAACCAAAATGAACAAGCTTATCTGCTACATAGTTTTGCTCCCTGTATAAATGATGAACTGGAGGATCATGGAGCTATCGAGATTGGATCGTAGCATTGTGAGAGAGTCAATATTAATTTCAAGACGGGAAAATCTGTTGTGCACAGCCAGCCAACTGTGAGAGCCATGTGTTCCTATCCCGCAAACCAATCAGCCAATAACCGAGAGAATCTCGAATAATTCCCCCCAATGCCCGCTCTATCTAGTGAAGGGTAAACGGAACCGTCATTATTGAGTTTGAAGGTGCCCGATGATATAGAGAGGGACTAAGTGCGCTTAGGATGAGTTTGCTACCCTAGATAGTGATATTCAACGACATTCTCCACTATAGTAATGTTATGATCACGCGCATAGCGGGAATTTAATGCATCAGACTTTCTTTTTAGTAGTGCTGAGCATGGTTTTCTTAGCCTCAAATACAAACTTATTTCTAGTTGTCCAAATATGCCATAAGAGAAAAGGTACAAATAATTTAGAGTCGTGGCTGTGAGGGAGATTTAAGGGATTTATCATGGCTGAGAAGAGTGAGGAGATTGCTAAATTTTAAATCTCAAACATAAGAATACTTCACTAACTAAATATTAAAAAAAGTTAATACAATTTCAATAAATCCATAACGGAATGTATAAAGTTCTAAGCTCTAAAGCACACATTTTAAATCTACTTGAAAATTAACTTTTTCAAGATAGAAGAAATTAATAATTGTAGCTTGTTTCGTGGATTTCAATCTCTTATTGGTGGTATAACACTTGAATTGATGAAGAGTTGCATCCAAACTTTCAGCAAACGGGTATCCAACTGTGTCCAAACTTTATGCAAACTTTCATAATAGGATTTGTACTCCTTACTCACATTGTTTTCCTTTTTGAAAATAATTTATAAATAAAAATAGAAGGCAATGATATTTTAAGATTAAAAATATGTATTCATATATAATATTTTGACATAAATATAGTATATTAAAGTATCAAATTAAATATTCGGTAAAAATCTCTACACTTATTACTGGTATCGTAGATATTCTATTTTTATAAAGATGATTAATTATTATATCAACAAAAAAAAAAGATAATTGTTATATGGAGGGTAGTTTCACAAAGAGCGTACTGTTATACAGTTGGTTGTTACTGTTATAGAGAAGTAAAAAAAAAAATCCATTCGGAGAAAATTTAGTTGTTATAAAGAGGTGTTGTTATATGCATGTTGTTATAGAGAGGTCTTAATATACAATATTTGGTTAGATATTCCCTTTTCTTCAAACACAAAACCCGTATAAAATAATGATAAAAATTTATTTGTTATTTTATGCGGAGTAAATGTGGAAAAAGAATTTCAATATTAAATAATATATGAATTAAATATATAAAATAAAAGGATATCCTTTATTAGTTTATATCTTCCTTCTCTAAAGAAAAAAAGAACTCTCTCGCTAAGATTTCTTTCTTGCATAATTTTTTTGTATCGTAGGAATAGTATTTTACATTTTTTATTAAGTGAAGAACTGCTTAAGGAGGGGAACATGAAATTAATGTGTGATTATCATTGAATGTTTTAGTTGAGCCTTTCTATTATAAATATTCATGATTTTTGCATGAACTTGATTTCAAGTACAAATTTATATGATATCAAAGGTGGACCTCGAACTTAAAGATTTCGGGAGACTATTATCTTAACATAAATGCAAGCTAAATTATCAATGACGATTGAGAAATAATAACCGATTTGGTATTGATAAAAATAGTGTCGAAAATACATGTATATAAGTCAATAACAAACTAAAAAGATGATTAACAAAAAAAAAATTAATAATTAACATATATATACATAATTTTTTCCGAAATTAATGGGGACACATGCCCTCTCTTATCACCACGTGGGTCCACCTCCTTTTCAACATTAGACCATACGGTGGATTGAAAGGATCTCCCTTCTACATATATGAAAACATATTTTTTTTAAAATTATAGAATGTATACTAATTTTTCAAACAATAAAGTAAATATTTAATAAAAAATAATCTCTATATTATAATTACTGTTTAACTAATTTCGTTATTAATTGTAACTTTTCTTTCAACTAAACCTTAAGTTATTATTTTCTTTAAATAGGATTCGAAATATGGCTTATATGCGCCCACTAGGATTCCCGAACCAAGAGAAGTTTCTAGAATACCTCTAGACACATCTAGGACCACTCGAATCTCTCCAGTCAAAAAAAAAAAAAAAAAAAAAAACAGAGAAAAAGAAAAAGAATTTAATTTTGAGTAATTTATAAAAGTCGAAAATTCTACAACCCCCCCCCCCTTCTTTATTGTTCTCCTTTAAACCCTTGGTTTTGCACACAAAAGATCAATCGTACATAGACGGAGTGCGTGGAACATTCTATTGTTTGAATCTTCAAGGTATTGTTTGGATCACAAAACTCATATCACAATTTGCAGATCTATGATTTTATTTAGCGTTGTTTAACTGGATTGTAATATTGTTGGTGAAATTTGATAGATCCCTTTGTTAATTGCATACTGCATTAATGTTTTGTTAGGAATTAATTGAATCTTAGCTGTTGTTTAGGTTCATGAAAGGCTTTATGATTAGTAGAAAATTGTAGTTTATCGTCTTTCTAGTTATTTATTCAGAGGCGAATCTAGGATTTCTAGAACATGGTTGCACTACTTTATAAAGGAGAAAAAAGATGCATCAAGTAGTAATTGACTGTAAATAACTTAGCTTTTCATAATGGAGGTCTCAGGTTCGAAACCCCCTGCCTACAACAGTGGAGGATTTGCTCGTCACACAGGGCTTGTCTAGTGGGGATTACCTCTCCTGTGTGGTTTGCGGGCTATTGCACAGGAGCGGCGTTTACCTTGTGCGCACCCAAAGGCTAGCGGCTGCGTGTTCCCTTGTCATAAGAAACAACTTAGCTTTCAACCAAGTGCATCATTAAGTCTGCCTGCAGGTAATATTAGATCAATTTTGAAATATGTACATAAGATACTTAGTTTTGCGGAAAGACGACAGTTTCACATGCCCTTTAAAAAACATAGTGCTTAATAAATTCGCACCTGCCTGCATCGTTGGTTGCTATGGGGAACTGTTTAATCTAGTTTTAGAAAATTAGAAGACAAGACCAAATGATAAGTAGATGAAGAAACATAATGAAGTTTATTATCAAAGGTGCAAGATTGAAAATGTGGCGGATAGCTAATCCCTTAGGTTAGGCAGGGTGTTGTTGTAATTTACTAGGTAGCTAGTCTTTGCTTAATCCTCAATTAGATCTGTTATTAACATTAGGTCAGGTTAGTGTCTGACTAAGTTTATATTATCAACAAAAAGTATCTTGACTAAGTTTAGACAAGGAAATGTGGAGAGTATTTTATTTAAAGGGTGAATGTTGTGCATGTTCGGTGTATACCCAGATAGTAGATTAAAAAATTGGAGTTTTCATTGGTCCATATCGTTTCCCGCCTTGTCGGTAGCTGTGGAAGGTAACTCACGCGTGAAAATTTCCTCGGCAGGAAAATTAGATAAAATTGTACTTGAACTTTTGATATTGGGGAAACTAAAAAGAGAATCATTCTTGGACTTTGAGTCCATGTTATTTCGATCTATTGACGTTTTTTAATGACGTTTCTGGAGATAATCGATCACGTCACGCCATCTTATTTGCTCTCTTTACTAAAAAAGAAAAAAAAAGAAAACTTATTTGCTCTCTTCTGTGTATCCATGATTACTGTGTAGGGTAATCGCATTCCAAGAAAGCCTGGCGAAGAGTGATCAGCTTTCTTAGTTTATGGAAAGGCAATCACTTTTTGATGTTGCTCTTGGGTGCTACCATTTAAAACCCATATCTTCTTTCATGTTGGTTCACCTACAGTGGATGCTGGTGTTTTAGTTGATTATATCTTATCTTTTGATGTTGTCCAGGTACTTTCTTCTGCTGTTGGATATCGAGTGATCGCAGCCAGAAAAGATGAGCGTGGTTGGTTTTGACTTCGGGAATGAGAGCGGCGTTGTTGCGGTTGCTAGGCAGAGAGGAATTGATGTTGTACTTAATGACGAATCAAAAGGGAAACTCCAGCCATAGTTTGCTTTGGAGAGAAGCAACGATTTCTCGGTACTGCTGGTGCAGCATCAAGCATGATGAATCCAAATAATACCATTTCCCAGATAAAGCGGCTAATAGGGCGGCAATTTTCAGATCCTGAGCTGCAGAGAGATCTTAAGGCACTGCCCTTCTCAGTAACTGAAGGGCCTGATGGATATCCCCTGATCCATGCGCGCTATTTGGGAGAAATGAGAACTTTTACACCTACCCAGGTTCTTGGAATGGTGTTTTCAGATCTCAAAACTATAGCAGAGAAGAATCTCAATGCAGCAGTAGTTGATTGTTGCATCGGAATCCCAATTTATTTCACCGATCTTCAGAGAAGAGCTGTAATGGATGCAGCCACCATTGCCGGCTTGCATCCTCTGCATCTAATTCACGAGACAACAGCTACTGCATTAGCATATGGTATCTACAAGACGGATTTACCTGAAAATGAGCCACTGAATGTTGCTTTTGTTGACGTTGGGCATGCAAGCTTGCAAGTTTGTATTGCTGGCTTCAAGAAAGGCCAATTGCAGATATTGGCTCATTCATTTGACAGAAATCTTGGGGGCAGGGATTTTGATGAAGCTCTTTTCCAACATTTTGCTGCAAAGTTCAAGGAAGAATATAAAATTGATGTTTTCCAAAATGCTAGGGCATGCATTAGACTTCGAGCTGCTTGTGAAAAGTTGAAAAAGGTCCTCAGTGCAAACCCTGAGGCACCTTTGAACATAGAGTGTTTAATGGATGAGAAGGATGTCAGAGGGTTTATCAAGAGGGATGAGTTTGAGCAAATCAGCATTCCTATACTGGAGAGAGTGAAGAAACCACTGGAGAAAGCTCTTGCCGAAGCTGGGCTTACTACTGACAACATTCATGCAGTTGAGGTTATTGGGTCAAGCTCTCGAGTGCCTTCAATTATGAGGATTTTGACAGAGTTCTTCGGTAAGGAACCAAGGCGCACCATGAATGCAAGTGAATGTGTGGCCAAAGGATCTGCACTGCAATGCGCTATTCTCAGTCCTACCTTTAAAGTGCGAGAATTCAAGGTAACAGCTTGTCAGCTTTGCATAGTCTTGGTCGATATAATAGTCATCTTGGATTCAGGGTTTTCAACTTCATAATGTGTTGCAATGTTGATAATCCTTATTATTTAAACCTATCAAAACAAAATTATTTTAGTAGGTATCAATTTAGTATATGTGAAGATAATTATTGAAACATGCTTTTGATCTTTGCTTTGTTTTATTTAGTTGTCTGCGTGGGGCCTATTTTGGTTAACATGAACAGGCGTGAGTGTGAGAGTAATGAATGAAAAATTAGGAGGTAGAAGAAATTGTCTTCTATAAGGATAAAGGAAATGCATGATTTATCATAGAACCACTAAGATTCTTGTTGAAGCAAATGCCAGTTGTTACTTTTTACCTTTACGAAAAGATTATGTTAGTACTTGCATATCTAAAAGGTTGTGCGAGTGTAAGAACTGTACTAAGAGTTCTAGTTGGCTGATTGAAGGTCAATGAGAGCTTCCCTTTCTCAATTGCATTAGTGTGGAAGGGGCCTGCTCCTGATGCACAAAATGGAGCTTCAGAGAATCATCAGAGCACGATTGTTTTCCCCAAAGGGAATCCTATACCCAGTGTGAAAGCTCTGACATTCTACAGATCTGGCACGTGTACAATAGATGTACAGTATGCTGATGTCAGTGAACTGCAGGCGCCAGCAAAGATCAGTACTTACACGGTACTTCAGAGTTTCATTCACTAATTAGATCCTTTATTTTCTTTTCTAAAAATTAGAGGAAAATGGATCCTCTTCACCTCTTGTTTCAGGTGAGTCCTTGGCTCACTTGGATTTTGTTTGGTCTTTTTGACAGATCGGACCATTCCAATCTACAAAGGGTGAAAGGGCCAAACTAAAAGTTAAAGTACGCCTAAGCTTGCATGGTATTGTCTCGGTTGAGTCTGCAACTGTAAGTCCAGAAAATTGTGGTTTTCTCCATCTGTTTCTTTTTGTCTTCCAATTTTTATTGAATAGAAAGAGTATCATCTAATCTTATGGTTTTGATCTGTAATTTAGCTTTTGGAAGAAGAAGAGGTGGAAGTCCCAGTTGTGAAAGAGACGGCTAAGGAACCTGCCAAATTGGAAACAGATGAAGCTACAGCTGATGCTGCACCTCCAACTACATCGGAAACTGATGTAATTATGCAAGATGCTAAAGGAGCTGCTTCAGGGGCTGAGAATGGTGTTCCAGAGTCCGGAGACAAACCTGTCCAAATGGAGACAGATGCTAAGGTAACACATCACTCTTTCACTTCTTCTAATTACCATTTGAGCTAGTTTATGTTTCTCCATCAGTCATACTTGATTGTTATAGATCAAACTATGCGTCTGTTCAAATCGTCAGGATTTGATTTATGCATGTACTGTAGGGAACACATGAATGGGCTAGTGTTACCCTATGTTTTGATCCTTAAAAGGCATCACCGTAGTGCGTTTTTGCTTATTTTATGTCGGGGTAATAACTATTATTCTTCTATTTCAGTGTGGTCGCTCAAAGATGTCGGGAAAGCTTAGCAATTTTTGTTTTCATTTTCTTGCAGGTTGAAGTCCCTAAGAAAAAGGTCAAGAAGACATCTGTACCAGTGACAGAGACTGTTTATGGTGCAATGGCAGCTGCTGATGTTCAGAAGGCTGTTGAGAAAGAATTTGAAATGGCTCTTCAGGACCGTGTTATGGAAGAGACAAAGGACAAGAAGAATGCTGTTGAGTCCTACGTTTACGACATGAGGAATAAGGTATTTGTTGGCTTTTTATGGTGGTTGTATGAAAACATTTGGTATGTCACTGACAACTTTCCCCATAATATATACAGCTTTCAGATAAATATCAAGAGTTTGTAACTGATTCAGAAAGAGAAAAATTTATTGCTAAACTTCAAGAAGTTGAAGATTGGTTGTATGAAGATGGAGAGGATGAAACTAAGGGTGTTTACATTGCCAAGCTTGAGGAGCTTAAAAAGGTTGGTGTTTCTCGCATATCCTATTTTCGCTGGTCTTTTATGCATATAAAAAAAAGGGCAGCCCGGTGCGGGGAAGGGCCGGACCACAAGGGTCTATTGTACGCAGCCTTACCTCACATTTATGCAAGAGGTTGTTTCCACGGCTTGAACCCATGGTCTTTTATGCATATATGGAGCTGATTTAGTGTGAATCTGCAGCAAGGTGACCCAATTGAGCAACGATATAAGGAGTCCACAGAGAGGGGTCCCGTAATTGATCAATTTATTTATTGCATAAATAGTTACAGAGAGGCTGCAATGTCAAGTGATCCCAAGTTTGATCACATTGATTTAGCGGAGAAGCAGAAGGTATGCAAATATCTCCTTAATCTTTCTGTTTGCATCTTCTTTTCTTCGTCATATCATATGCTCATCTCTCTTCTTCCTGAAACTGTGGTCTGATGTTTATGTTTCTCTTGCACTTCCTAGGTTTTGAATGAGTGTGTCGAAGCCGAGGCTTGGTTTAGAGAGAAAAGGCAGCAGCAAGACGCTCTCCCAAGATATGCCAACGCTGTTCTTTTGTCAGCTGATGTTCGAAAGAAAGCAGAGTCACTTGATAGGTACTGTTATTTACTGATATTATTTTGCCATAGCTTGTAGATTTAAATAGTTGGGCTAAAGTCTGTTGATATCACTTCTTGTTTCGCTAGTCGCTCTGTCCGTCTTTCACGTAGGAACACCTCTTTATTCTTTCTTCCTTCCATATTTCTCCTGCTTAGCCCCCTTGTCATTTTGAGGTACTATCTATTTTTACAGGATATGTAGGCCTATAATGACAAAGCCTAAGCCAGCTAAGCCAGCAACTCCTGAAACACCATCACCTCAATCTCCTCAAGGAGGTGAGAAACATCCTCAGGGTGCAGAGAGTCCTAATGCAGGAAATGCAACTGAGGGTGCCAGTGCTGGAAGTGAAGTGCCACCTGGTGCTGAGCCAATGGAGACAGAAAAATCTGAGACTGCGCCAAGTGCTTCATGAGTTAAACTTGATGGTTTGATCTTCAAATATTTTATGAAGGCAAAGACTTGGTTCGGTTTGTATTACCTTTTGCATATTACCCCGAGTTCCTAAAGTACTTGATAGTAGCAATCAACATTTTGTCATTAGATTGTTGTGAACATTTTCGGCTATGGCCTGTCAAGCTATATTATTGATACTCTAAAATCCTGCTTTTCAGAGGGTTTTTTTAATGTGAAATTCAATTGCTGTTCTTTCCCACATTTCTGTTTTCACTAAATGATTTGCCGAGTAACGTTTGGCTCCTTGTAGCTAGATTAGATTATCACCTTGCCCTTCATTAGAAAAAAGGGCATTTTCCTATGATTTTGCTGCATCGATTATTGTTCATCTAAAATGGCTTGGAGGAGGAACTAGCATAACTTGCGATCAACTACTACTTGTACTCGTTCATGATATGTGGAACTCTTCCTTTAAAGGGTTGCCCGATCGAATAGATTAAGATTTATTTGCAAAACATACGAATTTTGTTCAAAGTGTAGGCAGGCCTGTATGATTCAGGAAAGCTCATTTGCTGAAATCATAGTATCTCTTGGCAATGCTTGAAGGTCGTACACGAATTCTCGAGACAAAACAACTAAGTAAAGAGATTATAGTTAGGCTTGAGCTTATCAGTCTGAAGTGAGGATCATGAAGCAGCTTTTTCCTTGTCTCCAAACAGGATTGAAACGGATCAATCTTGTTTTATATAATAGTCTTTCTGCTGATTTTGATGTTGGATCTCCGTATAAATGGAAAAAGGGTGAGTCATATGGTATACTTTGTTTCTTATTATTAGAAATTACGGACTCTGGCAGGGGCCTTCCGTGTATCCTTCCTACCTAAATGATGGTAGGTATTTTTGTTGTTCATCAAAATATTTTTAATGTCGAATCAGGATCAATTAAGACAGAAATAAGTTGACGGATTGTTTTTCAGTGTTAAGGTAATAGCGATGAGTAGTCATTGACTTCCGGAGAAGAGTTGGTGGGACATATTATGGGTCATAGAATGCATCTCAGATATATGATCATTATGCTTCAATCAATTTATATTATGGGTCATAGAATTCCTTTCAGGTATATGATCATTATTCTTTAACCGAGTTATTCTATTTCAGCTCTTGAAAAGACAAGAGCTTAAATAAAAATACTTAATAGTACGGTAATAAATTTATAAAAACTTGTACATTAAACACACACGATAAAATTGTATATGGTCAAGTGAAATTTAATCCACAAGTAATTGATTATGTGATGAACTATCATTGCAAGGCAAAGAAGAATGAAGAAATCGTATGATATAATACGAATTCTCGGATGAGCGGAAATAAACTCCTTTGGCAAAGCAAACACGTACATAATGAAAAAATTATGGTGAAATTGTGATTATAGAATACGAATTCTCGAAGACGAATCTCTTTTGCAAAACAAGTACATAATAATTGCGTAAATTTTAGATAAATTCTTTCCGGAAAGCAAGTACGTAATCAGTGCATAAATCTTTGGGGCAGTTCATCATAGTCGATGTTTTAGAAAAAAATTCATAGCGGTTGAGCTAGTAAGAGTTTTAACTCTAATAATTTGTTAAAGTTTATAATATTTGGGGTGAAATAATATTCTTTAGGCATCATGACTCATAAGTGAAAAATGTTAAAAAAATTATATTGTTAGATGTCAACCGTGAGATAAATATCACGAGTAAAATAAAACGTTAAAAAGATTATTTTACTCATGATAATATATGTTTCTTGAATGAAGTGTCTTCGTTCGACATATTTTAGTTGAACAGTTTGAACCCTATTTTCTTATAAAGAATATAAAGATTCCAAATAATATTTAAAAAATATTTCATTATAGTACCTCTTAATAAATTCTAATATGTGTACCACGAGTGAACAATGTTAGTAATATTTTTCTCAGTCTATATCTTATCTTCAAATTTAAGAAAATTGTAGCCACCGGGTCGCACGACAGAAGAACACCCAACATAAAGATGCACACTCCTCCATGTGAAATATTCATCTTCATAGGAGCTTTTTGATAGTAGTCGTGACCAACAATGTAACAGTTGAAAAAAATTCATTATAACGTTTAGTTATTACTTTAGAATAGTTATAAAATTCAATGAAAATACCGAATTAAAATGAGAGTTAAAGTTCAAAATAATGCAAGTGAAAATTCAATTACACCATCTTACAGGAAGAGATTAAAGAATTATAATTTTACGGTTTAGGTACAAAGTAATACAGTAATATATTATTTGAATCTAGTAGGTGGCTAATATGAACTTTGGCCTCTCCACTTTCCCTTTCCCTTTCCCTGTTATTTCTACGTTAAACAGTAGCTAAAGTTGAAACCCCAACCGAACCACCAAAGCCCAATTTCCACCAGCATTCAAACCCCACAATATTCTTCATTTTTTTACCCCAATCTCTTCGGTTTTGAGCCCTAATAAATGCTTCTTGAAGTTGGAAGTTAAAATGATGATAGGAAGGAGAAGTATTTCTACATTTTCTTACTTATGCCAGAGAATTAAGCAGACTGGTCACTCTCACTCTTTCTTCTACTTCTTTGTCTGAATGTAATTATCAATCAGTTTGTTGATTTAGGAAAGAGGGTATATTTGTGATGCATAAAATTAAAAATTAGATCAATGTTCCACTACATTCCAACTTATGATATAGTTTTTCTCGCCCCTCCAAATACCCCCGTCCCATTTTATTTGTCGTTTTAGCTCTTTTCACGCCTATTAAGAAAAACAAAACACAAGGACTAAGTTACCCTATTTATTAGATGTTTTTTTGAGAATTGAGCAGTATTAAAAAAACCACTCCTTTAATGTCAACTTTAGTCTTGAATTTTTAAAGTGGTAATTGTTTTGGGACTATCTTTTTTGAGATAATTTGACAGTGAAAATGGGATGGAGGGAGTAATAGGAAACTTGAGGCTATTATGTGTGCCAAATAGAGATGCTGGGATTTTTCATGACACGTAGAACTTTGTAAAAAACTTGATTTTTCCTGAAGGAACAAATATGTTGATGGTAATAGCCTTTATTTATTTTTATCTTGCAGAAAGTGAAATTGTTAAAATGTTTGAAATCTCAAGGCCTAAGGCCGAAACAGAAGGCTTCCAAGAGAAGCGACCGCCCTTAAGAAGGGGCTCCGTAAGGATATTGGATGAGAGGTTCATCAGGATTCTGAAGATATTTAAGTGGGGTCCTGATGCGGAAAAGGCCTTGGAGGTGCTACAGCTGAAAGTAGACAATGAATTGGTTCGAGAGGTTCTGAAAATAGACATGGAGATCAGTGTGAAAATTCAGTTTTTCAAGTGGGCTGGTAAAAGGAGGAACTTTGCACATGACTCTACTACCTACCTGACTTTGATTCGATGTCTTGAAGAAGCTGGGCTGACAGGTGAAATGTGGAAGATGGTGCAAGAAATGGCACGGAGTACATGTGTTGTTACTCCTGCTGATCTCTCCGAGACTGTAAGAATTTTGGGTAGGGCAAAAATGGTAAACAAAGCACTAGCGATATTTTACCAGATTAAAGGCCGCAAGTGCAAGCCAACTGCAACCACTTACAATTCCATTATTTTTATGCTGATGCAAGAGGGTCAACATGAAAAAGTACATGAGCTTTATAGTGAAATGTGTAATGAGGGAAATTGTTTCCCTGATACAGTTACCTACAGTGCTCTTATATCATCCTATGCAAAGCTTGGTCGTGATGATTCTGCTATTAGGTTGTTTGATGAAATGAAGGACAATGGTTTACATCCCACTGCAAGAATATATACAACCTTGTTAGCCGTTTACTTCAAATTGGGTAGGGTTGAAATGGCTTTAGCATTAGTCAACGAGATGAAGAAGAATGCTTGTGCCCCAACCGTGTATACTTGCACTGAATTGATAAGAGGGGTTGGTAAAGCTGGTAGAATCGAGGAGGCGTATTCTATATTCCTGTCCATGCTAAAAGAGGGATGTAAGCCGGATGTTGTGTTGATAAACAATGTGATAAACCTTCTAGGAAGGGGAGGACGCATAGATGATGCTTACAAATTGTTTAATGAAATGGAATCATTAAACTGTAAACCGAATGTTGTGACATATAATACTATTATAAAATCCCTGTTTGAATCGAAAGCGACGGTATCTGAGGCTTCATCTTGGTTTGACAAAATGAAAGCAAATGGTGTTGCTCCAAGCTCTTTTACTTATGCAATACTTATTGATGGGTATTGCAAGAGAAATAGAGTTGAAAAAGCTTTAGCCTTGCTTGAGGAGATGGACGAGAAGTGCTTTCCTCCTTGTCCAGCTGCCTATTGCAGCTTGATCAACAGTCTTGGAAAAGCAAAACGCTATGAAGCTGCGAATGAGCTGTTTCAAGAACTAAAAGAGAGTTGTGGATCTAGCGGATCTCGGGTATATGCTGTAATGATAAAGCACTTTGGGAAATGTGGCCGTTTGACTGAAGCAGTCAATCTTTTCAATGAGGTGCAAAAACTGGGAGGTTCTCCTGATGTATATGCATACAATGCACTCATGTCCGGGCTGGTGAGGGCAGGTATGCTAGATGAGGCTTTTTCTATGCTTCGTAATATGGAAGAAAATGGTTGTGCTCCCGACTTAAACTCATTTAACATAATACTAAATGGTTTGGCCAAGACTGGTGACCCACAACGAGCAATTGAGATGTTTACAAAGATGAAACATTCAACAACTAAACCCGATGCTGTCTCTTACAACACCATTCTTGGTTGCCTAAGTCGTGCTGGCATGTTCGAGGAAGCTGCAAGGATGATGAAAGAGATGCGTGCCAATGGTTTTGAATATGATCTTATTACATACTCATCGATACTTGAAGCAGTCGGTCATATTGACGAGGATGGTACATGTCAAACTTCATGAGAGAGCTTAGGTATGGTAGATTCTTTTAGTTCAGTGCTTTTTCTTTGTTACGCTTTTAGAACTTGGGAACCTTTTAAATCATCTTGGACTGGCAATATACACAACTTTGTGCAGGGTTTTACAGTCTGCTGATAAAATTGAGTGGCAAATAACTGCAGCATTTTGGTTACTCTTCCTGTTGGTGTTGACTTCTGCAGATATGTAATTGGATTTTCAATTTGTGGGACGTGTTTGAAGTGGTATGTTCCACACACATATCAGCATGCGCGCAACATCTTCAACCTGTTTACTCAGATCTCTGGGTGGAATTAGGCTCGGCAGCACCCTGTAACAAAGGACGAGGAATGGTGAGCTTTTGGCAGTTGGGACCTGATTAATTTTCTATTGTTTTGTGTTTCACCCTGTGTTAGATATCTCTAATTCTGTCTGTGATTATGTGAAACTTGTTGTAGATTTTTGTTAGTCTCTGTTTTTCTACCTGTTGGTTGCTCCTTTGTTCTGAGAACATGCTTTGAAAACTGTGGATTTGGATTTACATAAAAAATTCCCTGGTAATCTTTCCTCTGGAAGGGAGGGATAGAGAGAAGGTAGGTTTCGCTTGTCCTCTGCACCGGATACTTTCACCAGAGAATTCCACTGCTTTGCGCTCCTGGATATTTAACAGCTGCTCTTTCTCTCCTAGTGTGCCAATAACTATTTTTATATGAGCTTGGTGTTCCTCAAGATACAGTAGAGTTTATTATTTCTTTACAGCTTGATCCCTGTGGCTACGTTGGAGCTTCTAACGATCCTTGACCTTTCTGTTGGTTAAGTATATCATTGTGGAGCTTTTGTGACCTTTCGTGCTGCCGCTTCTGAAGCTAGACAAGGCTTTGTAGTCAATTTACTCAATTATGTGGAGAAATGTTAAACGTCAAGGATTGACTACCCCCCCTTTCTCTTCTCTCTTAAAATGACCAGGGTTTGACTATTGCTTCCTACAAGTGAAATTCTCTAGTAAACTTTTGGTGCACCATCCAATTTTGGGTCTAGAATGAGATAGGATTAGGAGGCATCAGGATTACTCATGCAGCTCATCTTCTCTTCGGTTGGTAAAAGGTATGGTTATGATGATTTTACCAATAAAAAAGAGGTATATCATTATGATTCATCCAAAAACCCCTTCTGTCCCAATATAATAGATTAATTATGGTGGGGAGGTGTGATAAATAATCCAAAGGAAAAGAGTTTCTGAAATAGAATTTCTCAAAGATCAATATGCCAACTTTAAATGTGAAATTATGAAAATAACACTTTATTGCCTTTACCTAAAGCTTTATTTGCTTTGAACAAACTATTTTTGTTGTATATTTAATGCTTAGGACATCTTAGGTTTTTAATGTTCTATTGCTTATATTTTACTTTGTTTTTTTTTTTTTTTTAATTTTCTGATTTTTAACCTTATTATTTAATTAGTTTAGATTATTTATACTAACTCTTTATGCAGTTGCTCAGAACCAAATATAAACAAATTGCATTACATAACTATATCTTTTTGGGAAGTCGCATAAACTGTATTATTTACGTGCATTTTGGTGAATTGTGTTTATCTATCCGGGAAATGGAACATATGACAGGATTACTGATAGGAATGTTAACAGGATAATGACCTGATTTCTCATACATTAACCAAACATAGGTTGAAGTGCTTTTGTTGGGAAAAGCAACATATATCATATGTATTAATAGATGTTTACAAAATCTTTTTCTTTGGTAAGGATAGGCAGGTAGAGAGTATAGAGTCCATGTTGGAATTTATGCATAGCTTGAGCTAATTGTTGTAATGTGTAATGGTAGAGCTGTAATCTTCTTTGTACTTTTGTAGTACCTTCTTGGTAGTTGGTACTATTTAATGAAAGTTACCTTACCTGATAAAAAAAAGATGATTTGTTCGGGGATGTCTTGTCCTACTACGAGGGTGTTTGAATTGGCTTTTAAGCTGGTCAAACCAGCTTTTAAGCTCTTTTTAACTTTTTCCAGTGTTTGGCAATGTAAAAAAATGCTTAAAATAAGCCAAAAGTGATAGGTTGGGGTTGCCCAACTTTTGCTTTTGGCTTAAAAGCACTTTTGGTCAAACCAATGATTTTACTTTATTGTCCCTAGCTTGGTAATCATCCAATGCTGCTTCTTATTGTCTTGCCTGATCAAATTTTACATGGCCTCTTCGTTTAACTCAAATTTTTTTCTTTACCCAGCATATTACGTTGTCAAATTATCAATATGTAAGCTTTCATTTAGTTTCTTTCACTGACTGTAAGAAACAATATACCATTGATTAATTTTTTTTCTTTTCAGTATGAATATATTGATGCCTCTAGCCTCTCACGCTCGCATAATAGAAAGATTTACAAGAAATTTCCTCTTTGCGTGAACTTGTATAATAAAGTTTAAATTTTGAAATTCTGATTTCTAGTTTGAATTTATTTTTTTACAATAATAAGCTATCTTTAATGTTAACAACTTTAATGGCATTTTAGTCATTTTAGCAGAAAAAATGTTTTTTAGATTTTTTTACCAAACACTTCAACTGCGTATTTTCAGTTTCAGCACTTCTATCCGAACACGTAACAGATTATTAACAAAATCAGCCGCAACACTTAAAAAGTGTTTTTCAGCATTTGCTGCTTATAACCTACTTTTTTCAGCTAATCCAAACGGGCTCTATATCCGGTCTGTAAAACAAACATGTAATATCAGATGAGTATAAGAGCCAAATTTTGTTATATCTTTACCTCAAAGGCGTTGGTTTTCTCAATCATTCTCTTTGCTGTCATATAGTTGTTTGTACTATCACCTGGGTTAAATATCAGGCTATCTGTACATGTCTTCTCTAGGTTAGAAAATAATAAACACCTGCCCAATATGAGAAACTGACAGATACCTTTGCTCTAATTTAATGAGTTCGTTTTTTTTTTTGAAAGGTTAATGATTTTAATGAGTTATTATTATATTTATATGCTAAGCTCCAGTTGTGACATTTTTCCTCTTATTTTTGTCGAAAAAAGCATTTTCCCGGGAATTTAGGAAAAAAGCCGCTTCCTCCTTGAAGGCCTAAGGAAGAGCCTATTCATGTGCAGTTGATTCTCGAATGAAGGGTTTTCACCCACCTTAACTTAGGTCCTTGCGCGGGCGTCTCATCCCCTGGTCACAACAAGGGCGAAGTCGCCGACTAGAAATTGCTAAATCAACTGCTGCTCCAGAATGGTTTAGGGTGCATGATGTCATCAAAATCTGTTGAGGTATTGCCAACCACTTCAGAGATGTCTAACTTGGTAGACTTCTCTTTTCCTCTTCTTTCTTCAGCAGGTAAATGACTCCAAGATAAAAAGAATATCAAAATTCCATCATTAGCAGAGTCCATGATAAAAGTATTTAAAAAAGACTAAATTCCCCCTACTCCGCTTGTAGCTTCTTTGGGAGAAGCGCAATGGTCTCTCAAGGGAAGAGAGTTGTGAATTCAAAAATTCAAAGGGGGTTCATAAATGATGAGAGATCAAGACGAGTACCACTAGTGGCTGTTACTAAATTAAGAACATACAGAGAATGAAGAGAAGATAGTAGAGGAACAAAAATGGTGGGAAAAGGGGAGAAAAAGAAAGGAAAAGATGAAAGTCAGAACAGAAAGAAGAGAGTGAAGGGAGTGGAAACAAAATGGAGGACTAAAGAAAGGAGGAGGCATGGTGCAGGATGTGGCTGAGTTTTATCCATGCCTTGGTTGGTTTGGAGCTTCACCTCTGATACTTTGGTGCTATGTTGTTTTGGCTTATATAAGATGCTTATCAACTGGAACTGAAAGAACTCAAGAATTGCTCCAGTTCCGTCTTGTCATTGAACAAAGAATAGAATCAGAATCTATTTCTTTCAAAAAATACTTCGATGAATGACAGGTAAACTAGTAAAAGATTTCTCAATGACATCATTATTTGTTCCACTTGCACTGTTTAGTCATGGAGGTGTCTTGTCATTCTCAACTAGAGTGCAGGTCCTTGTAGTTTCCTGGTTCATACTTCTGATACTGACTGTAGACTTCTTGCCATGGTTCTCTCTAATCTATGCTGGTGGTATGTTTCCCTTACGTGATATTTGCATAAAGCTGAAATGGAAATGCCATTGATTTTGTTGTCAGATCAAGAAAATAATATGACGGATTTCTTTTGCAGGATATCCCACTGTTGTTTGCTGCCATAATTGTTGCATCTGGTCAAGAATTTCTCTTATCATCCAAGCTGCAAAAATGACTTGAAGCCAGCAGTACTGCATCGCCATCCTGAATTCATGTATATATAGGGGATAGCAGCCAGTTCGAAACCAAATTTTTTCTTGTTTTACACAACTATTGCGCAAGGAGGATGAAACTGGGCTTATCCGTCTTGAGGTTCAACTATTGATACAGATATTGTCGATTGGGATGTGTGGCAGATTGTAATGTATAACGAGCTGACCAATTTCCATAAATCTCGTGGACATAGGCTTTATCTATACTTCAGAAGGAGAGCTATCATATGTTGTGTAGGTGTGACCAGGGAATGTTTTAAATGTAACAATACGGGGAACTCGAGTTATGTTCACCATGGAGAGTCGGTCCTTGATAGATGTGAGAGAATATTGGAAGGCAATATTTTTGATATTTAGAATGCATGTAACAGTTATTTATAAAAACACTTACTTGGAATATTACTGTAATATTTTGGATATCTTGTTGGGGGTTGTGTGGTTACAGTTAAAAATGTCTCCGATTGCAGCTTCTGTATTTAGAATATTATTAACAATAAATGTGAGGAAATCAGTGGATATATATTGCTTTGGTTTGCTAAAAAAAGTGAAGTTACTTGTGGTAGTTGGTACATCAAGGGATGAGCCTAAAATATGAAGTAGGCTAAATAACCATCAAGTTTTTCCTCTGAATATTCACCAAGGCATTTTAGCTCAAACAATACACAAAACACAAAATCTTGGATTCGTCAGTGCTCACGGGGGTGGCACCACCCACTGGCTTTGCTGCCCTCTTACCAGAACTTTAATTCCCATATCTTGAGAAAACTCTTAATGGTCCCTGATTGAACTGGAGTAAATGGTAAACCATAAAACAGCTATAGAGCATAATTCGATAAGAGTGAATTAGGTTAACAGACTTCAACAGTACTAAAAGAAGAATTTTCAACGAGACAGAAGCTGTGATCTCTATAAAGTTATTATTGCTGCTGAAACTACATTCAGATAACACTCTTACACCACATTAAGTTCATCACCGGTGAGAGACAACAAGCAACGAGTAGAGAGATAATCATTCAGTTCCGCTAATCAGCAGACATGTCATTCTCTTCATCACTTCCTTGACGTATTCTTGCAATTTCCGCATGTGCTCTCTCCATAATCTGCCTCTTTTGCAGTTCCAACTCTCTGTGAAAATCCATCCTCATTTTCTCCAGTTCCAGCATTTGCTGTCTCTTGCTATTCTCAATCTTCACATATATCTCACTAAACTTATGGATAGAATCTGCTATTAATTTGAAAGAGTTTCCATTCCCTCCTGATTGTACATTTCTTGATCTTTTTGGTGGAAGATCCTCAGAATCAGCAGATTCTGAGTTAGTAGGACTGTTCCCCATCTCATCTAAACCATTAGCGCGATTCAAATAAACTTTCGGGCTCCTGAAAACACACTCTCCAGAGTCCATTCCACATGAAACGCCCGCTTGCTGAGGAGTTGATGTTAGTAACATGTCCATCTTCTTGAAGTACACCCACTTACTAGTTGTACTACTCCCAGTCTCCGCCGCGAACTTCATCTTCGCCTTTTTGTATTTCTTTTTCAGAGTATCCAAACGGTTGCGACATTGTGTGTCTGTCCTCTCAGTTTTGGACCCTTGTGACACTCTTTCAGCAACTTCTTGCCATTCCTCTGATCGAAGACTCTTCCTTCCATGTCGAACAAACCTAGTACCCCACGCATCAAGCAAAATAAACGTCTCGTGTTCAGACCAATCCGAAAGTGGATTCCTCCCGCCAAACGAAGGCTTTGGAGCGGTTACAGCTTTAGTAGATGATGGTGGTGGTACTCGAGGTGCAAACTCATAACTCGATAACAAGCTCTTTAATTTCCTCTTCTTTTGATGCCTCTGTGAATCACCATAATCATCATCATCGTCGTCATCCTCAAACACATCTTTCCCTATTTGCTGAACACCATTTTTGTCGCCATCATCATCATCATCATCTTCTTCTTCTTCTTCTTCTTCTTCTTCTTCTTCTTCTACTTCCTCCTCAGCGTCTTCATCATCATCCACCTCCTCCACATACTGATTATTATCAACATGCCTTGAATAAGAAGTGTCGCGAACAGGAAGCTTTTGGAAATTAGATGTCTCATAACCCTGATTCATGCCATAAGCGTTGGGAGGATATCTCCCATTATCCTCAATGTCATCCATTCAAGCACAAGAAACCAAGTCACTACTACTATAGCACACTAATATCTATCCACAAGTAAAATTTCAAATACTAAGCACAATGTTTTCTTGATCAATTTTCACCCATTTCAACTCTAAATCAACATTTTACTCATACCATCACAAAAACCTAATTTAAAAAATTGATCTCAGATACAAGCAAAATTCATTAATTCAAATTCAAGAAAATATGCCTACAAGTCTACAACAACCCAAAATCCATACAAGAACTTCTTGTTTTCAATGGATTAGTTACAATTACCCTACAAACCCTTTACCTCAAAAAGGATAAATTTGTGCTTAAATAGCCTTAAAAGTTAGAAACTTAATCAAACCCTTTAACAACTCAATATCCATTGAAAAATCAAGCACTTATTATTTTCCAATTAGAAGAAATACCCTTACTTCAAGAAAGGATTTTTTTTTTTTTTTGGTTTGGCCTTAAAGATGGAAACTTTGAGCAAAATTAAACACCTTAACAACCAAAATCCATCTAAAAACACCCCCAAAAAGGCCCTTTTAACTCCCTTACCTCAAAAAGGAAATCTTGTTCTTGAAATTGCCTTAAAGTTGGAAACTTGGAGCAAAATTTAACACCTTAATCCATCTAAAAAAACAAAAAAAAACAATACCCTTTAACTCCCTTACCTCAAAAAGGGAATCTTGTTCTTGAAATTAGCTTAAAGTTTGAAACTTTGAGCAAACTCAAGCACCTACCACCAACAAAATTCAAGAAAACCCCAGCAACAACCTTTAAGGATCTGAGGGTGTAAAAGATTCAAAGTTAACATCAAAATTGAAAAATATTCAAGATATTTTACGGTTCATCTAACAAAGATGAGAGAGAGAGTGCCCATCTAAGGACGCAAAAATTAGCTGAGAGTGCAACCGCCAAAGTTGCTCAAGTAGTGTAATTTTTCTTCCGGCTGCTTATGGGGCCCACAAGAGCTATGTTACGGCACGGGTGTATGAACACGTGTCCTTACATTATATGGTTGGGTTTCTTTTTTATTTTTCTATTTAAGTTTTACCAACCAATATAAAGAGGTAGTTTTATTTATTAACCCTTGTTTATTTTTTATTGAAAAATGCTACTATTGAAAATGAGTACTATTGATTATACTTTTTACTTCTTTAATAGCAAAAGTAAAACTGGAAAAAATGCAATCTACTGTGTCTTAATCTTTTTATTTTAAACAACAGGCCAATGTTGTCCCATAATGGAGAATGAGGAGAGTAGTATGTACGCAAATCTTAACCCTACCTTTATGGGATAGAGAGATTGTTTCTGATAAACACTCGACTCAAAAGACGGGGTTGCAAAAAAATAAGACGACTGAATAACAAGATAAAAAGAAAATGAAACGGTTGTACTAAACACTGAAGAATGAAAAAACTACTTGATTACTAAATAATACTACTAATAAGGAGAAGCGGAGAGAGGGCTAGCCCCTGCCTCTCCCACGTGAAGTGCGACAACCATCGACTATTTTTCTACCATAATCATCGACTTTGATACTTTCCTATCTAGGATCATGTCCTCAATAAGCTGAATTTATGTCATGTCCTGTCTAATCACCTTCTCCAATATTTTTTCGAACTACCTCCAGGAGCGGCTCAACAAACTTGGTGGCCTAAATCCGAATCATAATAAAAGGCCTTAAGTTTATTAATGAAATTTATATTTTTTACATTAACGATATTGTATGAACCATCTTGTACGTATCTTAATCATTTACTCGGTTATCTGCTAGCTCTCACTCTTGAAGATATTTGATAATTCTATACACAAATGCTTGTGTAATATTTTTAAGAAAACACTTATTATTATATATTTTTTATAATCCACATACTTTAATAATATCAATTCATTTATCATTAAGTACATGTCAACATAATTTCATACATTTGTAATAGTTGTCTATATAATTTGAAGTGAGTAAGGACTTGACTCACTCTTTATAAGAAAATAATCAGCTTTAAAAAAATTACCATAGAGGACTTTCTGGAAAAAAATTATCAATATCGTCATCAAATATTCCTTTTTATATATACATGTTTGTTATAAAATTTGAGTTATTTATCTTGACAACCCTATATCACGTTTTAAAAGAGAATTAATATCTTTTTACTAATGATATTTTTTTATATATAATAATATATAAAACAATAAATTTTGAGGCCCTTTAATTTTGGAGGCCTAAGGCAATTGCCTTAGTTGCCTCTCCATTGAACCAGCACGCACGGTGTATCTTTACCTCTCCTAACTCTTGTTATAGCTAACGTCTCTCACCGCCTTGGTAGAACTAACAGGACAATTCAAATAAGACTGAGGAAGTAGTAACCTATAAGTCTAGGTACTTGTGAAATTAAGAATCTAATTTACCTTGTTAGACTCATAAAGTTTTGTCTCTAGCAAAAATGTTACATATTAAAGTGCAACATGCCAACATCATAACTCATAAGCTATGATTTTGTTGTGTGTGGTAATTATCATAAGTTAGGGTCACTTTTACTGTAATTAACCTTTTGTTTTCTTGTTTATCTTTACCTTATGTACATTACTCGACTAAAGTATAATTAACATTTGAGCTAGAAAAAGAAATAAGGTCTTTTAGAAATTGGGGAACATATAGTATGCAGTTGCTAAAAAAGATATTGCGTAACCCCCATTTGCTTGGAGAAAGGAAAAAAAAGAAACGCCCCATAAAAGAACAATAATACTACTATTAAGTATTAACTAGAAGAAGAAAAAAGGAGTTGCATTACACAAAAATTGTTCCGACCACAGTGGGAGTCGAACCCACGACCTTTTGATCCGAAGTCAAACGCGCTAATCCACTGCGCTATGCGGTCCTGGATAGTTAAATTGCTGTCCGAATATTATTCTATAGTCAAAAGTGATACTTCTCTCGTCTCAAGTATGTCCTTGATAAAAATATTTATCATTCGATTTAACCAAAATAAAATTAATAGTTTTTTAAATTTTTTTAACATTGTACTAATTAGAAACATTTAAGAGATTTATATCATTGATGGAGTCAATATTTATTGAGGAGAAGTCACATACGAAATATGTTAAGAGGGTAAAATAGTTAAAATGTTACCTTTATTAAGGAACGTGTAAATTAAGGTGAAATTACCGTATAAGGATCATTAACACTTGTAGTCCTTTAGAAAGACTTGACCTTATCAATGAAGTAAATCAGGACACACCAACTGTACAACTAATTTTGAAAGAATTTGTAGATTCATTTTTTGGGAGCGATTCTCTATTGTACGTCAAGAAAACTTATGTAATAACTTACATCTTTTGTATGTAATTATTACTCCTCTCTTTTATGTTCCGTCCTTTTATAATATGCATGAATTAAGGTGAAATCGTCGCTAAAGTGAATGAAATCAAATTGTTTAAAAAAGAACAAAAGAAAGAAAGAAATTAGAAAAAATGAATGAAATTATAAAAGGAGAACAAAGAGAGAGAAAAAGAAAAGGGAGAAAAGAAAAAGGAAAAAAGAGAAGGAGAAAAAAAGATGAAAAAGAAAGAATGAAAATAGGGATCAAGTGGTATGATAAGTAGCAGCCTAGTCCCGAACTCCCGAACTCGAGCAAGACTATGTGTCTAGGTTTAGAATACCTTTGATATTACAAACATATACAAACATATTTATGATTTTCTCTACCATAACTAAGCTTATTCTTGAAGTCGGAGTTTCACCAATAGGAGCTGAAAGTATATTTATGTTCTAGAGACAATCTGTATTAGGACAAATGTACTTTATACACATTCGTATTATTATTAATGGAGATTAATATTTTGGCATTTGCAATTATTGAATTATTAATTGATTGTTTATAATATTCTATAATATGCATCTTTGGAGGTTACGCTGTTATTAATAGTGTGAGATATTAATATTATAACGTAACTCTTAAAATAGCCTCGACTAATGATCATCGAGAATGGGATATCGATGATGTGTGATAAGTCGACGTGTGGTCTGCATCACATCCTTAGAGGATGTAGTATGTCTCACCTGCTACGAGTAATGGCTACTCGTGATGGACACATAGATACTTTGGAAGTATTGGTATACCCTGCTGATATACTGTTTGTTATACTTGTCTAAAGTATGATCAGCGTGTGGGAGAGAGAAGTCCTTAGACTTGAGGTCAACACGCGCCTTGTCTACAAAGTAATGTACTTTGATCCCGTCCTAAGCTCAAATGCCTTATAGGTTGAGATACGGCTTGTATTGGGTATATTACGATGTGGATTGAAGGTGGTAGTTGAGCCAAGATTAGGATTCATTCCTCGAATGTATATTCGAGAGAACACTCGGATTCTCAGTGATATTAGGTTGACTAAGTCGTTGGCCAAAGCAATAGACATATTTAGAATATGGTCTAGTCGTCAACTAATATAGATGAGATACAATGATTAAGTCATTTGGATAGACACTTGACAAATCCTAAGCTTGATCGGGTGTGTCGTGAATGATATGATTTTATCTTACCACATAAAGGTTAAGTTTATTGGATTCGCGTAAATGTACTTCACATATTGAGTGAGCTCTTCTAGCTGTGCTCATGGTGAGCTCTTCTAGCCGACCCAAGCCGAAAGGCAAGGAATGACAGAAGAAGAATGGCAAGGCAATCGTTGTGCCCTCAGCTATGAAGCCCAAGAGAGGTGCGAGGAAGAAGGTGAGCGCAACTAAGGATGAATGCCTCAACTGCCATAGGAAAGGGCATTGGAAAAAGGATTGCACGGCACCAGGAGGAGGGAAAGCACCAGGTGCTCCTGCCTTTGGTGGACAAGGTATGTACGTCATTGAAATAAATATGTCTATAAATAACTCTCATTCCTGGGTATTGGATACCGCTTGTGGCTCACACATTTGTACAAATGTGCAGGGGCTAACTGATAGCATGAAGGTTGGACCGAGAGAGGTAGACCTACGCGTTGGAAATGGAGCACGAGTGGATGCTAAGCGCGTAGGGACTTATAGATTAATTTTACCTTCCGGCTATTGTTTAGTGTTGAATGATTGTGTTTATGTTCCCTCGTTAACGAGGAATATTATTTCTATCCGAGTGTTGGACATGGAGGGTTTTTCCTCGTATATTTATAATGGCAGTCACGTACTGTCTTTTGATAATGTTATATATCGAACTGCTCCTCTTGTGGATGGATTATATACATTGAACTGTAGTCAAGAGATATTCAATGTACAAAATAAACGAGCCAAGACAAGTAATAGAAAATCTACCTACCTATGGCACTGCAGACTTGGTCATATCAACGAATCAAGGATAGCAAGATTGAGAAAGTTAGACTACCTCGAACCATTTGACTTGGACTCTTATGGTAACTGCGAATCTTGCTTGAGAGGAAAAATGACCAATAAACCACTTTCTGGGAAAGGTGTGCGAGCCAAGGAGGTGATTGAGTTGGTCCATACTGATGTATGTGGGCCATTCTCGACTCAAGCTAAATGAGACTTCCCATACTTCATCACTTTTACTGACGACTTCATAAGGTATGGGTGTGTGTATCTTATGAGACACAAATTCGAGGCTTTTGAGAAGTTCAAAGAGTACAAGTCGGAAGTAGAGAAGCAACTTGCAACAAGTATCAAGATCCTTCGATCGGATCGACGATGTGAGTACTTGAGCAAGGACTTTCTAGATTACTTAGAGTTGCATGAAGTCCAATCTGAATGGACACATCCAGGAACGCCACAGATGAATGGTGTTGCCGAAAGGAGAAATCGAACCTTGTTGGATATGGTTCGATCCATGATGAGCTCCTCAGCTCTACCGACATACCTTTGGGGACATGCTATACAAATCTCTATATACATTCTGAACAGGGTTTCCTCCAAGTCAGTAGAAAAGACACCCTATCAGATATGGTGTGGCAAGAATCCAACTCTTAAACATATGAGATCCTGGGGTGCCCTGCATATGTTAAGAAGATGCTCACTAACAAGTTGGAATCTAAAAGTGAGAAATGTTACTTAGTGGGGTATCCAAAGGAAACTAAGGGATATTACTTCTATCTTTCTGGAGAACATAAGGTCATTGTTTTTAGGAACACAATTTTCCTTGAAGAAGAATATGTCTACAAGGAACATTGCTGCATAGAGACAAAACTTGAAGAAATTTAAGAACCACAAGATAACACAGAAAATGAACCATTGTCGAAAGACCTAAACAAGGATTCAGTGGGAGTATCTGGTGAAGATTGGGTACTTAGAGTACGCCCTTCAGCCAGTGGGAGTGCTGTGAGAGATATTGCAGAAGTGCAAGACTCCCCCATACACAACCAATGAAAGGTGATACAATAGTTGTACATCATCCCATTCAGGAAATACATAAAAATGACATTCCTGAAAGCTCTCAAGGTGATGGATTGTCCAATACACAAAGACATTCTCACAATCAGAATGCAATAAACACTGAAACGCATAATACTCAACTCTGTAGGACCACTAGGACTCATCATCCGCCCGAAAGACTTAATCTCCTTATTGAAACACACAATGAGATAGATATTCCTGATGACGATGAACCTACAACCTACAATGAACTATGTTAGACATTGATTCGCAGAGATGGCAAGAAGCCATGAAATCTGAGATGGACTCGATGTACATCAATCAAATTTGGAACTTGGTTAATTTGCCAATAGGGGTTAGACCCATATGATGCAAATGGGTCTTCAAGAAGAAGATTGATGCATATGGCAAGGTACAGACTTATAAAGCAAGATTGGTGGCTAAAGGTTATAATCAACGGACTGGGTCGATTATGATGAAACCTTTTCACATGTTGCTAAGATTAAGTCCATTCGGATTTTGTTTACAGTAGCTGCATATTATGACTATGACATTTGGCAGATGGACGTCAAGACTGCTTTCCTCAATGGTAATCTAGTTGAGGGATTTTCAATTGAGTCCAAACCAAATGATGTATGCAAGCTACAAAAGTCCATTTATGGGCTTAAGCAAGCCTCGAAGAGTTGGAACATTTGCTTTGACAAGGCGATCAAGTCATTTGATTTCGTCAGAAGCAAAGAGGATCCATGCGTTTATAGTAAACGCAAGGATGGGAGTATTGCCTTCATTATCATATACGTAGATGACATATTAATAATGGGAGACAATAAGACTCTCCTGCAGTCAGTCAAAGAATGGTTGTCCAGTACCTTCATGATGAAGGATTTAGGTGAATCTTGCTACATTATGGGGATTAGGATCTATAGAGATAGACCTAACAGATTGTTGGAAATTTGCATCACTTGTCGATCTACATAGACAAAGTGCTTAGACATTTTTCTATGGAAAATTCCAAGAAAGGTGGTCTACCTATGGGACAAGGCATCAAGTTATCTAAGAAGGATAGTCCTTCTAATACTATGAAACTTGAACGCATGAAAAGGATCCCATATGCTACGGCTATAGGATCAATCATGTATGCCATGACCTGTACTAGGCCAGATGTGGCCTTTGCACTTAGTATGACTTGCAAGTTCCAGCAGAATCCTGGGAAAGAACACTGGAAAGCAGTCAAGAGTATACTAAAGTATCTTAGACGAACTAAAGAGTATTTCTTAGTCTATGGTGGACAAGAGAAGCTGGTATGTACTGGGTACATCGATGCTAGCTTCCAGACAGATGTTGATGACTACAAATCTCAATCAGGTTACACATTCATTTTCAATGGTGGAGCAGTAAGCTGGAAAAGTTCCAAACAAGCTACAACCGCGATTCGACAAAATGGTCGAGTATATTCTTTGGATCGGAAAGTCGGTAAAAAGAAGCTGTCGCGATATCTGAGTTCCTGAAGGAACTAGGGGGTGTTCTAAGTGCCACTTGTCCAATAACGGTTTGTTGTGACAACACTGGTGCGATTGTACAAGCTAAGAAACCAAGATCAACCAACAAAAACAAACATGTACCAATGAAGTACCACATACTCAGGGAGATGGTGGAGGCTGAAGAGATTAGATTAGACTATGTTCCCACAGACGATAATCTAGATGACCCATTCACTAAACCATTAAGCTTAGTCAAACATAATGATCATTTTGAAAATATGGGCATTAGATATGTTGGAGATTGGCTCTAGGACAAGTGGGAGATTGAAAGTATATTTATTTCCTAGAGACAATCTGTATTAGGACAAATGTACATTATACACATTTATATTATTATTAATGGAGATTAATATTTTAGCATTTGCAATTATTGAATTATTATTTGATTGTTTGTAATTATTCTATTAATGTGCATCCCTTGAGCATACGTTGTCATTAATAGAGTGAGACATTCATGATAGAGTGTAACTCTTAAAATAGCCTCGACTATTGATCATCGAGAATGGGATATCGATGATATGTGATAAGTCGACATGTGGTCTGCATCACATCCTTAGAGGATGTAGTATGTCTCATCTGCTACGAGTAATGGCTACTCGTGATGGACACATGGATACTTTGGAAGTATTGGTATGCCCTGCTGATATATTATTTGTTATACTTGTCTAAAGTATGATCAGCGTGTGGGAGATATAAGTCCTTAGACTTGAGGTCAATACGCGCTTTGTCTACAAAGTAATGTACTTTGATCATGTCCTAAGCTCAAATGCCTTATAGGTTGAAATACGGCTTGTATTGAGTACATTACGATGTGGATTGAAGGTGGTAATTGAGCTGAGATTAGGATTCATTCCTCGAATGTATATTCGAGAGAACACTCGGATTCTCAGTGATATTAGGTTGACTAAGTCGTTGGCCAAAGCAATAGACATATTTAGAATATGGTCTAGTCGTCAACTAATATAGATGAGATATAATGATTAATCCATTTAGATAGACACTTGACAAATCCTAAGCTTGATCGGGTGTGTCGTGAATGAAAGGATTTTATCTTACCACATAAAGGTTAAGTTTACTGAATTCGCGTAAATGTACTTCACATATTGAGTTTGTATTCCGACGCCGTCTAGGAGTTTCGTGTAGAGATTAATTTGATTAATGTCGATATGAGAAGGCCTGTAGGGTCACACTATGTCGATTGTCCATTTCGATCTAAGGATGTATTGAGAGAGTAATTAAATGTTCGATTTGGAATCGAAATATTTAAATGAATAATGATTATTTTAATTAATTCAAAATTGGATTTTGGATTTAATTAAGAATGCACGAAAAATAAATCGAGATAGTGCAGGAGCACGTCGAGCGCGCGACGCCCATATCCTAGGGTCGCGGCGCAGTGCAGGCGCATGTCTAGCACCGCGGCGCCCATACCTAGGGTCGCGGCGCCTCTGCCTTGAATTTTGGGTCAGGCCCAATGTCAAACCATAATCCAGTTTTGACCTATTTTTCTACTATAAATAGAGGCATTCACCTCATCATTTATACACCAATTTCTGAAAATCATTCTAAGCCTTATAGACTTAGAATTAAATACTCTCTCGAACCTCTGCCGGATTTTCTAGCTTTTCGAAGGAGAAATACATTGAAGCTTGGAGCTTGCAATCGGAAGGGCAACCGCGTGTGCACCTTATAGTAGACAAATATTCTAGATATTCAAAATTGTAAGTTTATGCCTCATGTTACAAGTTTAATTGTTGTATAACCATACCAAAAATGTTGTTGGGGTAAGTAAGAAACAAAACTTTTAAACTTTCGTTGTGCCTTATTTATGTATTTTGAACCCAACAAAACACTACATGAGCTTCAAAACATAGATAAGGACATGATTAATCAGTTGATGCTAGTGAAAGATCAAGGCAAATCATGCCTGAAAAATGAAGGATAACACGAAAATACTTGAGAAACCATTTGAAAGTGTGAAAATGAGTGTTTAAGAACAAGTAAAAAGTATTTATAAATTTATTGAAATAAATTGAAAAGGCTTATGGATATTTTTCTAAACATTTATTCTATACCACCTTTATGCTTTACTTGTTTGCTAGGATGTGGCCGAAAAAATGAGTTACAATAAACAAATGAAATTTGCAATCTTTTGTTATGTGGTCATGATTTTGTGTATGAGCTACCATAACCACAAGTTGCATCTTCACAACAACAATCACCATCACAAACTAAGCTGCCACTTATGCAAATTTCACCACCGCTTTCATATGAACAATCACCAGTGGTTTCAATGGTAATAGAGCAAAAGAGAGACACACTTGCTTTCCGAATTTGAGTGATGTTTTTCATGATTAATGTTCGTTGTTTTCTTCTAATAATATTGGCTCAAATGTTGTTATCCCAAAGTGGGGGAATCAAATCTGATGAAAGAAAATGCAAAAAGTTCTCGTAAAATTATTAACAATCATGACAGAGAAAAATGTGAGGATGAACTGTGAAATTACTTACTAATTTCGATGATGATACTTGAATAGCTGTGTAGTCAAAGTTTGGGGGTGTCAGTAGTGATGGAGATAGTAGCATCAATAGAGGTGCTCGTGGAGCGGTAGGTCTATCACTTTATTTAGGAGGATGAAGTTATTTATGAAGGGAGTGAGGGGGAGGGGGGAGGGGGAGGGTGAGGTAGATTCTAATGCAATTCTAGTATGTGTGTACATTTTTTTATGAATGATGGAAAGTTAAGCTAGAATTGGCTAATTGGGGTAATACTTTTATCCCCCATTAACAATAACTTTAATTGTTGGTAGTTGGAGCTTTCGATGATACATCAATATTAACTCTCTAAGTCGGTCCAATTATCTACGTTGGTTGTTGATAGACCAAAATCAACAATCTAAGTTGGTTGTGAAAACTTCTGTGAATCAATAATGTGTAAATAGCAATTGCCAAATAATAACTACGGAAAAGGATAAAAACTACCCTCGAACTATTCGAAATAGAGCTCATTTATCCTTCGATTGATTTTGGTATTAAAACTACCATTGCCGTCTAACAAAGAGACCACAAATACCCTTATTTTTAACGGATTGCCGTTAGAGCTGACTAGACATCCTACGTGTAAAACGAAGTCTGATAACCCACTGACCCGCCTGTTTATTATGCCCGACCATCATCTAATTAAAGGGTAAAATCAAATTATCCCTCATTTCACACTTAACACATTAGAACCAAGATGAATGATTTGACAATCCTAACAACTTTCGTTTTCATTTGTTTAATCGAATTCAACACTTTTTGATTGCTCTGGTCTCGATAACAACTGATAAAGCTCAAAAATAGAGTTTACAACTAGTGCTTCTGTTTCACTTGGCCTAATATCGAGAATCGAAGCATCGAGATATGCTAATGAATTCATAGAATTTAAAGTTCGACCCTAATTGTTTATGCTAATTATGTTAATTCCACCCAACTTGTTGCAAGCATCAGTATTATCTGGCTGTGGAGAGCCAGTTCCGATGAGCCTAAATTTTGGGTGCCCATCAGGACGTAGATAAATCTTGAATTAGTGCAGGCCATTCCATACCTTGTTTTAAACTGAAATCAACCACATGGACTTTATTGCAATTTGTAAAAACTTCAAGAATCGATGGTTAACAATGAAATGAGCGAATTTGAGATATGGACAAGTTTCATAATAGTTCATCTCTAAGAATTTAAGTGAAGCCTTCCGTCATTGCTTCAAAATTTAGTGGAAAAAAGTTTTTTTTAAGAAATGGTAGAATAAGAAATTTGAAATTAGCGTTCTAAGTGGGAGAATAAATCATAAATTTGAAGGGGAGGGTCTTTTTTCCATGTTGTACAGCCTAGGTGGACAACCATGTCAGTAATTTTTACCTAGTTCGACTGCTAGGCAGCTCTAATGGCAAGCCATTAAAAATAAGGGCATTTGTGGTCCCTTTGTTAAATGGCAAGGGTTGTTTTGATACCAAAATCAAACGAAGGGGTAAATGTGCTCCATTTTGAATAGTTTGAGGGTAATTTTAACCCTTTTCGTATTAACTATGAAGTATCTTTTATTTTAGATGTCTTTTTTTATTATCCTTGTCTTTAGCATAAATACTATCCTGACATGCAATTTAATAAAATCTTTGATTGTTTTTAATGGGTAAGCAAATAAATTCCATAAATAAAAAAATATATTTTAAAAGTCCATAAACGTGTCTATGAAATTCATTTTCGCATCAATTAAGAAAAAAAAGTTGCTTGAATGATGAAATTAATATCCGCAAGCATTTTTGAATTTGTAGTGAATAACAATAAGTAATATTGTATTCAGGTGAGAAATTTGATAGGGTAGAAATCAGGAATCATGGGGGTACATATAAATTTTGACGTAGATAACTACTCCACTAACTCTATGCACGTACTAGACTTTGTTGACGTGCAGATCGCAAATTCTAAAATGGGATAGATCGTGATTCCCTAAATATCAGAATGAGGGGTTATCTCCAACTCTCGTCTATTGGATGTACGTGGTAACTCTGCAGCTCTCGATGAGTCATGTATATTTGGGATAAATCCTGGACAGCCGTATTCAAAAACTCATCTGCACAGTGTTCTAACTCTTCAAGCACAATTATCGAATTTATTTTATTATCTTAATCCTTGATCCTTTACTTCCATGTGTGTCCACCTAATGACTTGGAACATTTTGACAAATACAGATATCATACCAAAAAAGCAGAGATAAATTAAAAAAGGGGAGAATCAACCAAATTAAAAAAAATAAAAATTAGAGATTTACAAAGAAAGAAAGTGTCATGCCCAATTTACCTAAATCGCCATGGCACATAACCCCGACCCATTAGACAAATTGAAAGCATGAAAATGCTGAAGTTCGTAATTTAAAAGACATAATAAAGTCAAAAGTAGATAGATAGCATAATAATATAAGTTTGAAATCAAAGTGCGGAAAGGCCCAAAATACCCCTTTAGAATCTGGTGCTACAAGTCATGATTCATGAACTACTACAAATGAAATCAGTACAATGATCTCAATAGATGATATTTATGGAAGACCGAACATTAATGAAAGATAGAAAAAACAGTCTGGTGTTGCGAAGTAATCCAAGAAGCTCACGCTAAATGTTTTCAAAGTCAGCTCCTAAGCCCACTCTCGAGCTTCACTAGCCACACAGATCAGTATCTACACAAAAATGCATCAAGTGTAGTATGAGTACAATAAACAACATGCACCCAATAAGTATTATCAACTGCCCCAACAAGGTAGTGACAAGGATTAGTCAGAGAATACTTACTTTATTACCATGTATGAACTGAATGGAAGTAAATCACTTAATGAAATAAACAAGTATGCACAAATATGACATATTAAGATATGCAACAATCCGACATAATAATTGTGCAACAAATACGTTATATAAAAACATACATCAAGTCCGAGTCATAGATCAATGGACGTATGATAAAGACTCGACCTTTACTCTCTCGGGTGCACCCTGTATAATAAACGTGCGTGCACATTACAAGAATGTCTTGAAGGTATGGTGAATCATGAGGGACAGATCCATATCCACACACTGCATGAACAACTCAGTGCTAATATTTTACATGAACAACTCACGTGTCAAAATTGTATCAAGGTGCTGAATCGAGTATGCAATTATAAAGCATACAAATAGTGCACGACTATCACCTAAATGTGTAATCTAACATATTCATAACCCATATGTCACACCCGAAACCATGGCATGGGCGTAACACGACACTCAGTGTCTAGCTACATGTGATGGAGCAAACCATATGGTTGTTGAATCAACATGAGCATCAAAAGATACTATAGTAATGATTTAAAAACATGTAATTCAAACTGCTGAATTTATAAGCTGAAAGTATATTGCGAAAATAGTCTAAAAATATCATAAGTCTGGAAATAGTAATACTGACATGTCTGACATGCTGAACTAGTCTAGTCTATAAAACATCTAAAATACGAGTCTGCAAATCTGTGTACCTGGACAAGGCCATGTCACCTCTACTAGTAAAACATAATCATTAAATAATAGGCTGGCACCCAGAATGAGATGGGGCTCACAAAGCAGCTGAGACTGAAGCAATCCTACTGAGAAGATCTGTCATCCTGAAACTCGGCACCTGCACCGTGAAGTGTAGGCCTCATGCAAAGGGACGTTAGTACATATGAATTGTACTGTATGTAAAGCAACTGAAAGAATAAATAGTTGTGTGGTGCTTGGAAAAAGGGTAACCCAAATCAATAACCAGATACTATACTGAATCTAAAGTTAAAACTGAATTTGATAACTGGTAAATGAACAAGAAAGCAAATAATAAAGAATACTTCTTGTACTGAAACGGAGAATCACATGTTTAACTGAAATAATAAATAATAATAAATGTGGCCTTAGGCCTAATATGTGTGCACAAATTTGTGGCTTTGGGCCCAAGTATACATATACGAAATTTGTGGCTTTGGGCCCAATATATATATGTGGCCTTGGACCCAAAATACAAGTGCTCAACATGATACTGAAGTATACTTGTATGAAATACTGAACATGAATTCATGAACTGATTGTGAGTGTTAAAGCTTTAATTAATTTACAACCTGCTGAATTTTCTAAACTGAGACTCGTGGATATCAAACACCAGTCTATATTGATTACGTGTTGAGTTTATAACAATCAAAGTGATAATTATGAAAAACTATGAATTTATAATCACTAGTCTTAGTCTTTTCATGAACTAGGGCAAAAATTCCAATGTAATTCACACTAATCTCGATGAACGAGGTATGTGGAAGAACATGGATAATCACACACGTGGATAGAAGCTCTGCATACCTTAATCGCTCCAATACGAGTCTTAAAAATCTAAAATTGAAAGAATAATCCCAAAGCTTGAACCTTGAAACCTTAAAATGGGTTTATCTTGAAAACCCTAGGTTAAAAGTAGTGAATTTCGCTTGGAAATTGATTATACTTGATTAGAATCACATGGAAATACATGAAAAGGACTTACCTTGGTGTAGGAGATGATTTGGGAGAGAGCGTCTTCGTTTTAGGGTTAGAGAATATGAAAAACTGATTTTTAAAACTAAGCTGCGTATTTATATTGTTTGTTGTCAGAAGGTTTTTATAGTCTAGGTCCGGACCGTCAATAATTATACGGTCCGTATAATCGGATCATCAAATTATTTACTACTTTTCCAGTAACCTCTAAAACTTGAAAGTTTGAGACGGTTGAAATTGACGGGCCATATAAATTTATACGGTTCGTAGAATTTATAGAGTGCCGTCAATTTCAAAAATGTAATTAACAGTTCATTTTGACGGGTCGTAGATAATTTTATGGTCCGTCAATTCAGTCGTAAAATCTGATCTGGAGAACTGAAACTGAGTTTTAACTTTAAACTCCCTATTTTGGTTTCCTAAACCCCTGAATCATAAACACGACTTAGTTTGAAGGCACAAAGTGTTACACCGTAAATGTTAAACTAGCATGAAAATGATGCATATAACATTACCTCTAGCATAAAAGTATGCTCAAGTGGTCATGCAACAATTAAATTGTGGAAAACAAGCATGGTATATCATAATACCCAGCATGGAATCCAATATCCCCATATGCACTTGTTACATTGCATATACGTCAATCGCATATACAACAAACATGTAAATTTAGGAATTATTTTCTCATTGAGGTCAAAAGCTTAACTTACTTCGGTCGGAAGTAACTCTAACCATCTCGAATAGTCATTCCTCTCCCGAGATCAATCACACAAACTCAATATATTCAAGAAAATACTTTATGAGGTTAAATGGGTCCAACGATGCATGTATTGAAATTATAAATTAAGTCTAGATCAAAATCAATTACAAAGTCAAATTCCATTGGAACTTTGAAATTGATTATATTTTTGGGTTATTCATAACCATACGATACAAATCTATAATTAATTTTCAAATCTGACGTCAAATCGACCCTCAAGTATAAGTATCTATCTTGTCATTGACTTAATTAGGGTGTCTATCTAGTTATTGTGGACAATGGTGAATGATGTGTACAAATCGGTATAAAATAAGTAAAAGTATAGAATAATGATTCGCTCGATGCGGGTAGACAATAGCGGCGGCGGGTCATCCTATCCCGTTTTGGGTCGTGATAGCGGGTGCAACATAAAATATGTGTTTGGTTCGAATTAGATAAATTGAAATAAACTTTTATTTCCAATTCGATAAAGGTGCAAATATACTCATCAACTTTGCGATTTAGAGTAGATATATCACTCGTTAAAAATGGTGTATATATACTCCTGATGTTCTACAAATGACACAAATATACCTTTTTCGCAGAAGAATTTTTTTAAAATTATTTAGCTTAATTTTTTATTAAAAAATATCACGCGGCTTTAAAAAAAATAAGTCTAGTCATTTTTTTAGAAGACTTATTTTTTAAAGCCACGTCACACTTTTTTAATTTAAAACAAGATGGATATTTTTTTTAAAAAAACCCTGTAGCGAAAAGAGTATATTTTGGACTATCTGTAACGACATGGGTATATATGCACCATTTTAACGAGGGTATATATACTCTACAACGCAATTGAGGGGAATATTTGCACCTTTTTCCCTTTCCAATTTAATCTTGTTTTTCTTAAAAAACTCAGGGAAAAAAGTTTTTGAGAAGGAAAAACTTATAATTGGTTGTTTGATCTCAAGATTGTTATTTCATATAAAGTATGATATAAAAATAATATCATAATTTTGAAAATTTTAATTCTCAAAGTAAATAAATATATCAAAAATTCAATAAATAATTACATGATTTATTTGAGATCATATGATCCCTAAGTATTAGAATTTTCTATATAATTTTAAAAAAGAAAGATTTATTAACAGAAATATTACTACCAGTAGTAAAAAATAGGAGTAGTAAATTTATAATTCGTCAAATGTAAAATATATTTTTAAAAAGGGTTCGCCATTTCGTGTTGGGCTCGTGAGTAGTATCATCTTCACACAAGAAGCAATTCCAAGTTTCGCCGTACTGGAATTTGATCTCTAAGGCACGAATCTCTGATTCACTCAATTCATCCCTCAAAAATGGTACGACTCTTTCTAGTGTCAAACATTCCTTAATCACTTTCGCGTGTTGTAACAACTCGGATCTGATTCAAATTCGATCTTCTCCGATCCGATCCGATCCGATTCGTTTTCGTGGCGCCAACTGATTATCTCTATTGTTCAATATTGTAAATAGTGTATATCGATATTAATTAGTTCGCACTAATTGTTACGAAGATTCATGATTTGTTTAGGGTTTCAGCTTGTTTGAGATATGATACTTTGTTATTACTAACTCAATTTCACTTACTGCATTGTGTTTTTCCAATCTGGAACTCGAAATGATACAGCCTTTGAGGTTGGAGATTAAGGTATGTACCGATATTCAAATTTGACATACTACTGGTGGTTTTGTATGTGGTGATGTTTTTTATTGGTTATGTACTTACATTATACTGACTGTTGTTATTGGATCAGAGAAAACTTTCTCAAAGATCGGAAAGGGTAAAGTCCGTGGATTTACATCCTTCCGAGCCATGGTAAATTGAACTTCCTTTTTATGAAATTTGATCAATATGTTTTATGATTTTGAAATGTTATTAGTCCCTCCGTCCCATAATACTTGTCATGTTTCGCTTCTCGAGCATCAATTTGACTAATCTTCAGATCTAAATTAGATTAGATTAATTTAACATTTTAAAATTAAAATTTAGATATTCTAAAATTACACGAAAAGTACTAGAAGTTGCAATTCTTCTCATATCAAAATGGTGAAAAAATACATCTTAAAATGTTGGTAAAAGTTTATATAGTTTGAGTTTCGAAAAAGGAAACGTGATGAGTAATTGGGACGGAGGGAGTATATTGGAATGACTGGGCGCTACTAGAGCGAAATGGATACAGAGATTCATTTAGCTGATACCAAATAGTTTTGAGTTGAGGTAGTTGATTGAATTGTTTATTGGAGGGATATGTTGCTAGTAAAAGAAAAATATTTAAATTTTGTTTATAATTTGGAGTGGGAGGTAGTGCGGGGTTTAGCTTAGTTTGATGTTGAGTTCGTTTGATTAAGACTAGCTGCTTATTTTATCATTAATGTTAGCTATCCACAACTCATTCTTTATCTTCCTTCTTACAGGATACTGGCAAGTTTGTATTCGGGGACTGTATGCATCTGGAACTACCAGACCCAGGTGCTGAAAATCGTGCTGTTTTCTAGTAAATTTGAATTCTTGAATCTTTTGAGAGACTTGTGTGACATTCTCGTAAGAATGCCATAGATTTAGAGCCAGTTTGGATTTGATTTATTTTTGGTGGTTTTTAGTCAAAATAGCTTTTAAGCACTTTTGTAGTGTTTGAGTAAGATAAAAAAGTGCTTTTAAGCATTTGTTTTTAACCCAAAATAACAAAAATAAGCCAAATAGCTTTTGGCTTACAAGAACAGGCTCTTAGGATGGTCCAAAATAGAATGTGCGTAACGTGATATGACGAAATGGTTTATCTTTGATGACCTTGGACCAATCTTCATATACAAATGCGGAGACTTTGAATAGCTGGTCTGGTGGTAGCTCAATTCAGGCCACACTTAAATGAGCAAGTCATGGAACGTGATCACTGGACTTTTGTTTTGGGTGTGTGTTGATTCTTCAATGTGTGAATATGTTTACATAACAGACTTAGGTTGGAAGGATTGGATGGGAGTATAGAAAGACGATATGTAAACCTATTTATAAAAAAAGATAACATGCTAACTTTTTTGATACTTAATAGAGAATTTTAGTGAAAGAAAAAGAAACTAAGTTAGGAGGTTGGTGGAGCAGAGGAAGGGAGAGGAAGAGAACTTACATATGGTTTTCATCGACCTTGAGAAGGCGACAAAGTCCCTAGGGAGGTTCTGTGGAGATGTTTGGAGTAGAGGTGTACCTGTGGTGTACACTAGGGCGATCAAGGATATGTATGATGGAGCCAAGACCAGGGTACGTACAGTAGGAGGAGACTCAGAGCACTTTCCATTGATGATGGAGTTGCATCAGGGATTAGCTCTTAGCCCATTCTTATTTGCCTTGGTGATGGATGGACTGACGCGGCAAATCCAAGGGGAGGTGCCATGGTCTATGTTATTCACAGACGACATAGTCCTGATTGATGAGACTCGCAGCGGAGTGAACGCTAAGCTGGAGGTTTGGTGACAAACTCTGGAGTCTAAAGGGTTCAGGTTGAGTAGGACCAAGACATAATACTTGGAGTGCAAGTTCAGTAGTGAGAGTGATCTTGAGACAGACGTGGAGATAAGGCTTGATTCTCAGGTCATTTCAAAGAAAGGAAGCTTCAAGTACCTCGGGTCTATTATCCAAGGGGATGGTGAGATTGATGACGATGTCACATATCGTATTTGGGCAGGGTGTATGTAATACATGCTCGCATCTGGAGTCTTATGTGACAAAAATGTGCCACAAAAATTTAAAGGCAAGTTCTATAGGACGGTGGTTAAACCGACTATGTTTTATAGGGCGGAGTGTTGGCCAGTCAAGACTTCGCACATCCAAAAGATGAAAGTTGCGCAGATAAGAATGCTGAGATGGATGTGTGGGCATACGAGCAGGAATAAGATTAGAAATGATGATATACGGGATAGAGTGAGAGTAGCCTCGGTAGGGGATAAGATGCGAGAAAGTGAGGTTGAGATGGTTTGGATATGTGCAGAGGAGAGATACAAATGCCCGGTGCGAAGGTGTGAGAGGTTGACTTTGGACGGGTTAGGAGGGTAGAGGTAGGTCGAATAAGTATTGGGGAGAGGTGATTAGACGGAATATGACGCAGGTGCAACTTATACAGGACATGACCTTAGATAGAGGGCTGTGGAGGACACGAATTAGGGTAGAAGGGCAGTAGGTAGTCGAGCGTAGTCCTAATTACACTTGCAAACGGTTAGTTGTAGTGTTATTATTGTAGGCCCGCTTAGCCTATCATACTAATAGGCGCAATATTGCTTTATAGTCCACTGTAGTTTGATTTCTGCTGCTATGTGTCCTTTATGTACTTTATTTAGCTTATTTACCTCCGCTAGTTACTGCTTACTTTTTTAGAATGCACTATCATGGCCTATCCGCTTTTGATATCAGCATTTTCATACTGCTTTATATTTTTTGATCGAGTTTGACCGTTTCTGTTGCTTTGCTTTTGCTTTTACTTTGCTTGTGCTTATGTTTTGTCTTGAGCCGAGGGTCTCTCGGAAACAGCCGCTCTACCTGCCAAGGTAGAGGTAAGGTCTGCGTACACTCTACCCTTCTTAGACCCCACGTTGTGGGATTTCACTGGTTATGTTGTTGTTGTTGTAAAAAGAAACTAAGTTAGTGACAAAACATAGTTACAAGTAGTGCTAGTCTCCAATTATGTCTTACATAGCATCCACATCCTGTACATAGACTAGGTTGCACCAAAAAGCTAAATGGAGGCAGAGCTAAATTTTCGGTTGAGTATTTCTGTTGCCTTAAAAAATTCTATGGTTCCTTTCGGTCCAAACTGTCCATCAAATGGACTGGGGGATAGTTTGTGAGTTCTCTTATTCAGTCCATATCTGTTCCTCAATGTCAGAAGCTCCAAAGTGAGTGTGGCGTGGTCCAGCATATTTCCAGTATGGCAAAAACCATGCACCACAGCTGGAGAGTCACCTTGCAATGCAAAGATAGATGACTAGCATCTTCTTGATGTTCTTCGCATAGAGGACATCTGCTACACAGCTGATACCCTCCTCTGAAGATTAGTTTGATTGAGGCAGGTTTCCCTAGCCACTAACCAAGAAAAAGGGGAATCCTTTAGAGGGGCCTTGTTGTGCCAAATCTTCTTCCATGGCCAGCAATCTGTGTTAGCTTTTGAGAGTATCATCTTGTTGCAAGAATTGACACAAAATAGACCATCTGATTGATTTCCCCATTTAATGGAGTGACACTGTTGTTGGTTCAGCAGTGTTGTTTAGAAGTTGCAACAAGTCACATGTTCCTTGAACTTCCCTATCATTAATGTTTCTTCTAAGAAAAAGGTCCCATCCTTGAGTGCTATGAAATCAACAATTTGAGCATTGTGGAGAGTAGAAATGATGTAAATACCATGTATTTTTCTTTTAAGGATAAGTATCCCAACCAAGCATCTTCCCAAAATTTGATTTTTTGTGATAATCGTGGTGTATGGGCTAGCTTGTGCGCACCTTGACTGTAATGTTGTCAAAACCGCGCTTAAGCTCTGAAGCAAGATGCAAAACATGTTGAGCACTTCGTCTCGGTTAGCCGGCACTTCAGCCTTGTCATCAAGGCTCTAAGGCATACTTTTCCTTGCCAATGATCGTAATCCTAAAAAGCGACACTACACAATTGATATTTCACCACCAGCACATGTACAATATAATTCTATCATCAAGTCTTAGGTTGATGGGAAGAAATCAGCTAGTGTTTTTTGTCTCTGCTGGGTTTGAACCTTGGTTGACAAGGTTTGCATGCACTTTATTGACCACTAGGCCACACCCGTTGGTGCTGATTTTTCTATCATTTCCTAGTGGAAAACTCGAGTTTGCAACAAAATTGGAACACAAGGATCAAATGTGTTGCCATTAAACAGTGCCATGTGTGCACTTGAGATCCTGCTACATCAGGGAGCTTCCAGACTAAATTATCAACAGTTTCCTCCTAAGTACTTTACGTTATCTTATTAAAAATAGTTTCCTTCGAAGTGTGTTTTCGTCCTTTTTGAGCTTCCAATGAGCATTTCATCAAGTGACTTTCTTTATGGTGGTTCAAATTCTTAGTTCCAAGACCACCAAACTTTTGGTCCTAGTAAGATTTTTCCACTTAACAAGGCAAATTTATTTTGTTTGTGTTGCATGCCAAAGAAAATCTCCTCAATTTGTTCATACACTTTAAGATAGAGCTAGGGTAGGAAGGAGGGCATGGTGTAAGTGGGGAGAGCATCTAGAACACTGTTAATTAGAGTGTTTCTGTTGCTTCCAATTTGACAACTTCTTCTCCATCTACTCAAGAACCCCATCCCAAATAGCTGTAGAGTTATCCTTTTCCCGAAGAGGTAAACCCAGATACTTCGTGGGGAGGGTGCCAATATTGCAAAGTAAGATACTAGCAAGTTGTTGAATATTAGGAACATGGTTAACCTGGAAGAGAGTTACTTATAGATGTGAATATGATTGTGGCTATCTAGAACACTGTTAATTAGAGTGTTTCTGTTGCTTCCAATTTGTCAACTTCTTCTCCATCTACTCAAGAACCCCATCCCAAATAGCTGTAGAGTTATCCTTTTCCCGAAGAGGTAAACCCAGATACTTCGTGGGGAGGGTGCCAATATTGCAAAGCAAGATACTATCAAGTTGTTGAATATTAGGAACATGGTTAACCTGGAAGAGAGTTACTTATAGATGTGAATATGATTGTGGCTTTAACACTTGTTGTTTACTTCAAAAAGTTAAAGTTTTTAGCGACTTGAGTCACTTTGGTTTGTTGTTTACCTATGTGTGTCTTCTGGTTGTCTATCCATTACCTTTTCTTCCTTTACCTGCTTTACATTCTTTGGGATACCATCTGTTTTTGCCACAATGGAGGACCTACAAGTCAGATTATTAACATTAGTATCAAAATTGTCCCTTTAAGTATTCTATCTGAAATCGATAATGGCTCTCACAAGAGTTCAGAATTTTAAATGACATATTCACCTTCTTTGAATCATGGCAGATGCTACTGTTCTTTGCTTATTTGCAAATCTAACATCTTCAGTTAGTATGAAAAGTAGATTGCATCAGCATTTTGAAAATTGATAAAAAAGGCATTTAATAGCATTGTCGAGAAGAATGTTGATGAGTAATTCATTTTGATGCAGACAATGGTAAAATCTTTTGAAGCTACTGAATTACCAGGTCAGTTTATGGTATCCCTTTTTTCTTCCTTTTTTATTTTTTTGTTTAATGGCCTCTTTGGCCAGTTTGGGTAACCTTTCGCTTTATTTAAGGTTTGCAATATTTTGAAACACGTAAGTTATTGTTCTGCAGTCAGGTCAGCGAAGTTTATACCACGCAAGCAATGGGTTGTTGCTGGTGCTGATGACATGTTTATTCGTGTTTACAATTACAATACCATGGATAAAGTCAAGGTATTCGAGGGGCACACAGATTATATTAGGTGTGTGGCTGTCCATCCCACACTACCGTATGTGCTGTCATCATCTGATGACATGCTAATAAAGCTCTGGGATTGGGAGAAGGGATGGTTATGCACTCAAATATTTGAAGGTCATTCCCATTACGTTATGCAAGTCACCTTTAATCCGAAAGATACCAATACTTTTGCTAGTGCATCTCTTGATCGGACTATTAAGGTAAGCGGTGTTGCCCTTCCTCATCTCATTCATTCCTCCTCCGAGAAATTGGTTGAATATTCATTCATGTCATTCACCTATGTAACGTTTTTAGATTTGGAACCTTGGCTCTCCTGATCCAAATTTCACGCTGGATGCTCATCTTAAAGGGGTTAATTGTGTAGACTATTTCACTGGGGGTGATAAACCCTATCTAATAACTGGTTCTGACGATCACACTGCTAAGGTTTGCCAGTCTTTATCTTTTCCGATGTTCCATTCTTATTGTTTACACATAGGATTTGAATTATTTTATGCATTGGTATCCATATAACAGGTGTGGGACTATCAGACAAAAAGTTGCGTTCAGACTCTTGAAGGCCATACCCACAATGTCTCTGCTGTATGTTTTCATCCCGAGCTTCCAATTATAATTACAGGTTCTGAAGACGGTACTGTTCGTATATGGCACGCAACCACTTATAGGTAATGGTTGGATTATCTAATTATCTCAGCTTAGTTCAAATTTTTATATCAATGACAAAATAGTGGATTTTCTCATTTTTTTTGGATAAATGACTTTCTAGGAAGTTGTCCTATACTGGTTGGTTTCCATTACCTTCGAGAAGACACTAATTGCTCTACATGTATATGTACATATTTTAGCCATTTTCTTTAAGAGAAAATTCCTTCTCTTTTATTGTTGGAGTTGTCTAAATCAGTTGAACGAGGTAATTAGAAGACTCTGAATTTTCGTACTGATTTACAGTTGACCAATGTGAAGTTAGTGGTAAGTTGTACTTTATCTGTTAAGATCTGTGCCATCACCATTGAAGACTTGTTATTGTTTCCAAGCTCCCATTCCCTTCGTGCAAATTGGGTGCCCATCTCAGCACCCCCCTTTCTTTTAATAGAATTATGACCGATTTCCTATAAAGAATTGTTTGCATCAAATTAGTAATACAAAAGGTACATGTGACCCCTTTTATCAGTTTTTAGCCCAGCTTTTTCTCTTTCAATTCCTTAAAAGTAAAGATCGTATACTCCTAATATGTTCCTTTTCAAATCTGATTTTCAAATCGGCAAAGTATAACGTGGACAGTTAGTCTGGGACGAACCAAACATCAGCCTGGGATAGTGATTTTCAAATCGACAAAGTAAAATGTGGACAGTTCTCGTCATCCTTTCTATTTACTTTCACCCTCTTATTTCATTTCTAGGTTCTCAGTTGTATTTATATGTTTTTTTTATACGGTAACATTTGTATTTATCCACCAGATCAGCACATAGGTTGTGCAGAAACCATATTTACAGACAAAAAGGAAGAAACAACTGATCTAAACCTAGCAAAAACCTAGGACATCTATGATTGACTCAGTGTCTTCTATATAATTTTGTTTACACCAAAAGTTGTATTTATATGTTGAGAAGGACTTCGAGTGTCATAGCCTAATTGGTGCATATGGATTCTTTATTTTGGTCAAAATAGCCGTGTTTTCTCTTCCAGACTATTATGGTATTTTGATGCCCTTGTCATCAGGAGGAACTTCTTTTTGTTGTGGGCTTTGGGACTGAGGGATAAATGAATACCCTTCCCCTGACATTTTGTGTTATACAAACATAATCTATCATATGGTGCTGGGTTGACACATCTTTATACCAAAGCTGGACCTTTCTTTTTGAGATACTTTTGAGCAAGTTCAGTTGGGGCATTGCAACAATTTTGAAGTCCTCTTTTCTGTTGTATGCTAGAGCTGAAGTAGGTTTTCCCATTTTTCTATCTACAGGCTGAAGCTCATCTCATGGTAAAATTAATCTAGTGCCAAAAAACTGATGCTACTTTTTCACTTTCAGTTTTCTGGGGGCGAAAATGATCTGCTAACCTTAAAAACTAATATCTTCCAACAATTTCTCTAAAAAGCTGAACTTCTATATGAGAAAAAAACTTTGTATTACTTTAAACAGGGCATTTCATCTTTTGGTGACTTTGTGTTCTAGAAATGATGAGTCAATTCGTTTTGTATGCATTCTTGTTGTTCTGACTCCTTATATTCTCTCTTAATTCGTTGTGCTTGAGTTATTAATCTTTTTGTTTGTTGGCATTTTCATGTAGGCTTGAGAACACTTTGAATTATGGTCTTGAAAGAGTATGGGCAATTGGTTACATGAAAAGTTCAAGGAGGTGAGTTTTTTCAATTAATTTATAGCGGTATCTTTGTTCTCTTTGGTAGTCCGCACATTTGCTTTTCAATTAGTTTTCTTCTTGTTCATTGCGAGAAAAAAATTTCTGGATGAGGAAATAGTTTAAGGCCACTATTAACTGCGGGGCTAACAACTTGACAAAATATCTGCAACTAAGGAAAAATTGAAGAGAAAAGAATTAGATCGTCATATTAATTGTGTTCTTTGTATTTGTTTAGTTCTAGTTGCAGTTGTGATGATTGTGCTATATGTACAGGGTTGTAATTGGTTATGATGAGGGAACCATCATGGTAAAACTTGGTCGAGAAGTACCTGTTGCCAGTATGGATAACAGTGGAAAAGTTATTTGGGCTAAGCACAATGAAGTTCAGACTGTTAACATCAAGAGTGTTGGGGCAGATTATGAGGTCTAACATCACACTACCTCTACTTTTGCTCACCTGATTGTTCTTACCGCCTCTGTAGTGTTATATGAATTCTTTGTCTGCTGTATCTCTCAGGTCGCTGATGGAGAAAGACTGCCTTTGGCTGTCAAGGAATTGGGCTCTTGTGACCTCTACCCACAAGTGAGTTTGATTACTGGATATGCATATTGGTGTACTCTTGTATAACCTGTTTTATCCTAGTGAAAGGCTGTTGCTATTACTCTTTTAGTTAAAGGAGCAGTCCATATATTTGAAACCATACAGACCATTAGCGAACTTTAGATGTAGAATGGGTGATATATCTTTATTGATGCTGTTCCCAAAAGATGTTCGTTTTATATTTCCTAGTATGCTTGACTTTCATTTTTAATAACCTTGAAGAATTCATTATAATCTGTATACACTCTACCCTCCCCAGACCCCACATTGTGGGATTTCACTGGGTATGTTGTTGTTGTTGAAAAATTCATTATAATGTTGTTGGGCTTTCATCTCATAGTAGTTTAAAGAGTATGGGAATAATATAGTAGTTGGCATATTCTGTCTTTTCCAATTGGGTTAGCATTAGAAGATTGCCTACTGAAGTTCATTTACTGAAAATCTTTCACTTCTTCTTGTTGACAGAGCTTGAAGCATAATCCAAATGGAAGGTTTGTCGTTGTTTGTGGAGATGGAGAATATATCATATATACTGCTCTTGCTTGGAGAAATAGGTCATTTGGCTCAGCTTTGGAATTCGTTTGGTCTTCGGATGGAGAATATGCTGTGAGGGAAAGTACTTCAAAGATTAAGATCTTTAGCAAAAATTTCCAGGTCCAAATTTGTCCTTCCAAACTCCTCAGAATCTTTTGCAATTATTTGGTGATTTGCATTAGATGTCATTTGATTCGTCTCATGATACATTGCTTCAAATATTGGAATCCAATTCTCCCAGACCCCAGCCCCTCTTCCCTTGCTTTCTGCTTTAAACCCTTTGTTTTTAATGAATTATATCTGACTGAGCTTGACAAGTAAGTTACTACTTCACCTCGTCCAATGAGTTAAATAGAGTTTTAAATACATTTACTTTCTCATTATCTTTAAGCTGAAAAAGTTGTAGTTAGTTTACTTCTTTTCACATTCTGACCTAGAAGTAAATTATGATGATATTCTCCAGGAGAAGAAGAGCATTCGCCCTACTTTCTCTGCTGAGCGCATCTATGGGGGTACTTTATTGGCAATGTGCTCAAGTGATTCCATTTGTTTCTATGATTGGGCTGAGTGCAGGTTGATACGGCGAATTGATGTTAATGTCAAAGTAAGATATATAGAGCTTTACTTCGATATAGAGTAGAGTGGTGCTTTACTCTTTTAGCTTGTAGTTCTGATTTTCTGCTGTGTTCTTTTGCTTCAACTTCTTCAGAATCTATATTGGGCCGACAGTGGTGATTTGGTGGCAATTGCAAGTGACACATCATTCTACATACTTAAGTATAATGTAAGAGCTCTCTTTCACAAATTTTAAGTTACATGTGGTGAAGTTTTTTGTTTTCCGTGCATTTTCGTATTAACAATCCTCCTACTGTTTGATGTAAAACATGCAGCAAGATGTGGTCTCTGCACATTTAGATAGTGGAAGATCAGTAGATGAACAAGGTGTTGAAGAAGCTTTTGAACTTCTTAATGAGATAAATGAACGGGTCAGGACTGGAATTTGGGTTGGGGATTGCTTCATTTACAATAATTCTTCCTGGAGACTTAACTATTGTGTTGGTGGTGAGGTATGATAGATCCTTTATAGTGCTCCTCTGGGCAATTTTATCTGCAAAATATCTGTTCTCATGCCGAGTGAGTGACACAATTTTTGTTAATTTTAGGTGACCACAATGTTTCACCTTGACCGGCCCATGTACCTGCTGGGATATCTTGCTAATCAGAGCAGGGTTTTTCTAATTGACAAGGAGTTTAAGTGAGTAAGCTTGTGTGAGTTTTTAATAAGGGAAACCAGGACTTGTTTCAATAGATACATGAACTCATTTCCTTTCCTGTAGTGTTGTGGGATATGCTCTACTCCTTGGCTTGATCGAGTACAAGACACTTGTGATGCGTGGTGACTGGGACAGAGCAAATGAGGTCTTACCATCAATTCCTAAGGAACATCACAACAGGTATATTGCATGTTTAACTCTTGATTATGTGCTAAACTAAGGAACATGACAAATCGTGCTTGGCATTGCATTTTTTAAAAATTCAAATCTTTCAACATGGTTGTAGAATATGATGAACTTGATCTTTAAATTTGCAGATGCCGATGCTGTAATTTTATGTTGTAAAATGTATATATTTGGTGCTGTACTGGGTCCTATAATAAGTTGTGTGGAATGCAGCTAGTTGTAGGTTTTGATTTTTGCCTACGTTCTAAGGTATTGTTATTTCTTGTCAATATAACCTTATAGAAAGTTGGTGCCATGTGACCAGGAGGTCACGGGTTCAACCCGTGGAAACAGCGTCTTGTAGAAATGCAGGGTAAGACTGCGTACATAGACCCTTGTGGTCCGGCCCTTCGGGAGCTTAGTGCACCGGGCTTCCCTTTATAGCTTATAGAAAGCAAAACTTTTTTTAATTCAACTCCTTTAAACGTCTGTAGAAATAGTTCTCTGAAATTTTCCCTTGCAGTGACTCATGTGTATATCAAGTAGTCTGCCCTTTTTTTTGGGGAGTGGGGGGAGGGGGGTTGCTTTGCAGTATATAGTTCCCTGATGTCTGATTGAATGATTTTTCCTACCAGTGTTGCTCATTTCTTGGAATCACGCGGAATGATAGAGGAAGCATTAGAAGTTGCTACAGACCCCGACTACAGATTTGACCTAGCCATACAGCTGGGTAAATTAGAGATCGCAAAGGTGAGGGCTAATAACTAGTGAAATGTGGGTTTCCTTGCAGCACGTCTTCTGTTAGTATTATTGCTGCGGAAAAACAACTATATGTTGTTAAAAGGTGTGGTTCTTTCTATTTATGCAGGAAATTGCCGTAGTGGCGCAGAATGAGTCCAAATGGAAGCAGTTGGGTGACCTAGCCATGTCTAGTGGAAGGGTAACTGTTAATTGTTGCCACTTGAGCCCCTTTTTTTGTGAAAGAATAATGACAAGAGGAAATGAAAACTTAATCATTTTCAAAGAGAGAACATGTAGAAGTTCAAATGTTAAGCTTCTTGCGTTCACATTCAAGTGAATTTTAGTATCAAAAAATTTCTTTGCAGAAAACCTTTGATTCATAGCCTTTTTAATTACCTGAGAAATTTATACTTAGGATTCTTAAGGATGATGCACTGGCTATTGTGGTTGCTACACGATTAACACTTCTCTTTCTCTTGGTTGACGGAAGAAGCAGGGTCAACTATATCCCTCTGTATAGGATAAATAGCTGACTACTCTGTTTGTTGTCCTCTCATCTATTAAAGTTTTCCCTCTGTTTCTGTTTGTAGCCATGTAGTGTTTGTAGTACAACAACATACCCAGTGTGTCCCATAAGTGGGGTCTAGTGAGGGTGGGGTGTACCCCTATCTTGTCTGTTTAGGTTTTTTATATGTCAATAGAATACTTTTTGTAGTGAAGTAGCAGAGGGTGCTTTGGAGTTGATTTCTGCAGCATCCTAGTAATGTTCCTTTTGCGAAAGGCATGTGCTTATTTACTTTTCATCAGTTTTTCATGACTGCTGCTGTTTTACTATGTTTTGCAGCTTGAGATGGCAGAGGAGTGTTTGAAGCATGCAAATGACTTGAGTGGTTTGTTGCTACTCTATTCTTCTCTAGGAGATGCTGAAGGAATAACTGTACTGGCTTCTTTTGCCAAAGAGCACGGGAAAAACAATGTTGCATTCCTTTGCATGTTCCTGTTGGGTAAAGTAGAGGAGTGTATTCAGCTGTTGGTTGACAGGTACCTTTTATCATAATCCTGCATATATGTGTTTTTTTCCATATTGTAATGATATCAATGTGACTATCTTTGCAGCAATCGGATACCTGAGGCTGCATTTATGGCAAGATCTTATCTGCCTAGTAAGGTTCCTGAAATAGTTTCAATTTGGAGAAAGGACCTCAGTAAGGTTAGTGATCTTCCTCTCTATGTTTGCTTTTCTGTGTACTTTGTGCACTGTGGAAATTGCGCCTTCTCAGTCTGGCCGTCGTTCACATGTTGTATCTCCGTGCTTTTTCCTAGAGCTGGCTTACTCTCTAGGTTTTAAGGGTCACCTGGACTTTCAGCTTTAATGTAGTAGGTATGAAGCTTCTTGACCATTACGTTAATGGTGCAAAGAAACTTCAGACCTTTGTACTCTATATGGGGCTTATTTATGCCTGTGGTAGGGAGTTATCAAACATATCCGGGCATAGTACTGTCTTTTTTCCCTTTCACTACTGTGCTTTCTAATTTATATGATGCGCGCCACAAGCGTTTTTCTTCATAAGTTTTGGAAAGGCCAATATGTCCTGAATGTACACTCTCTCCCAGATGCAGACTACTTTAACCAAAGGATTTAACCTTAAGTTTGAAAATGGCACCTTATAAAAAAAGTTCGAAAATGGTAAAAGGTTGATTGTTAATGAAAATTTCATGTTTAGACTTCATGCTGTTTGTAGACTGCCAATTGTTCTCCACGGTTATAAGCAAAAACTCTTTGACCTTTTTGCATGCAGGTTAACCAGAAAGCAGCAGAAGCTTTGGCTGATCCTGAAGAGTATCCTAACCTGTTTGAGCACTGGCAAATTGCACATGCTGTTGAAGCTAGAGTTGTGGAGGAAAGGTAATTAGTATCAGCTCTTTCTGCTATCCATGCTTCTTGTTATGTTCTCTTCGCTACCTGCCAGTGGCTTTTTCAAAATAATAATGCTTTGGTTGAATCTGCTTTTGTTTATGAAAGCTCCCCCTTTTCCCCTAGCGTTTCATACCTTCTGCTCAAATTGTTGCTCCTTTCTTTGTTGGAGTATGAACTCAAAAAGGATGTGTTCTAATTCCAATGTGTATGGTCTGTTGAAACAAATTTTTTATATTGACAGACAATTTCACCGGGAAAATTTCATGACCATTTGGTTGCTTTGCTTTTTTTTATGTAGGGGTGTCTATCCGCCAGCGGCAGATTATGGAAATTATGCTGATAGACCAACTACTAACCTCGTAGAAGCTTTCAGCAATATGAGAATGGATGAAGAACTGCTTGAAAATGGAGAGTTGGATCATGAGGTATAAGATGGACAAGTTTCTAATTTTTCTGCTTATGAGAATTGTTTTCCTTACATGTGATCATCTTCATAACATAAGAAGTAAAAGAAAAGCTATTTGCTCTTATGTAGCTAGGATTATGTGAAGTTGATAATTCGTTCCCTTTTTAATAAAAGCTTATCAGTAGAGTGATTGTTTCCCTTGGTTTAACTGGTCAGGTTGCAGAACAGAATGGTGATGAGGTGCAAGAACAGGGTGAAGATGACCTTCAACAAGAGGGCCAAGAAGACGCTGTTGTGGTGGATGCTGACTGTACTGATGGTGCAGTACTTGTTAATGGAAACGAGGCTGACGAAGAGTGGGGTACGAATACTGAAGGAAAACCGTCAGCCTAAAAGCAATTGGTTGGATTGGTGTGAAATCCTAGTTTTGTTGCTGGTGATTAATTGAATTTCCTTTAGTTGCTACATTTAAATTTTTGTTGATTCTAAATTATTCTCTTTTCTTTTTCATGGTTCCTTATTTTCATCTTCCGTCATTATGCCTGTCCGCAAAAATTAAAATAATTGACCCCGGGTTTGAAAATTCTAAACAATCATCTCACTACCCACCGCCTCCAGGGAAAGGAGAAAACATGTTGCTCACCTGTGTAAGACATGTGGCATTTGGTGTTTGTTCTTCTTCTGTGTGGGAAGCTTTAAGTAATTGTTTTTTTTTAAAATAAGCTTTCTTGGGTATCTGACCCAATTAGTCATCTCTACTCTTGACATCCTTGTGTCATTTGATCTTGAAATGTTGCTACAAGTGGCTAAGATTTTCAACATATCGTGGCCCACCTTAGTATGCTTTCTGTTATCTTGGCACAAATTAGGGCAGTTGCCTGGGATTCTTCAGCTTTTCTTCACGCTTCTCTAACATCACTGTTTGGTGCATATTTTTTGAATATTGATGGTGCCATTATTCTCTCTTTTCGTTTCTCATACTTTTCTGTTTTGATGCTTTTGCAGTTCTTACACCACGTCATTAGGTTCAGCCAAGACAGATGGTTCCAGTTGTATGTAATCCGTTCTTAAGGTGAGACTTGAATTTCTGCATCACTGTAATCGCGATGTGATTTTTTCGTGGAAAAAGTTCTTAGGTAATCTATATGTCCACTTGATCGGGCACTTCACGTCTCATTTCACTTTCCAACTCTCTCTGCATGTATGTGTAAAACATTAGTATTATTTTACTTAGCTTGACGGACCTCCCATATACTCAGTTTTTTCTAAGGCCAAAAGGTGAAGAAGATTCAAACTCTATTGGCATTTTCAGCACAAAATGCAATTAAAGATTTTCTGCAAAGGCGCAAATGCATACATATATTATACTGCAAGGAAAAATTATAAACACGAACAAAATGTTATGGTTTCAGTTGTATGCAATCTAATTTAAGATGCAAATATGCAGTTTTAAGTTTCTGACTTTGATTTTATATTGTACTAAAATTTTAATTTTATATTCCTAATCTCTTAACTTGTTCTTCAATAACATTTACTTAGCTATTAATACATCGCTCTGCCATCTATAGTTAGTGTTTAGTGCAATCCTCTTTAACATAGAGCGCATGGGTGCTGTGGTGCATGTCATAAGCCTTGGTACCTCCACCAAAGCGTTGGTTGCTAAATGAAGTGCCCAACATGCGACACCTAGTTGTAGGGTCTAAACCTGCCTCAAATATGCCTTTACAACACTGTTGTACATATCATTTGATTGAAATGCATCCAAATTCTTTCTACTTTTTTTGGGATTGATGCAATAAAATCGAAGAAAGGCTTGTTACCAGGCAATACCCTGATTCATTATTTTATCCTTTTAAGCAAGAGTACATGTCATACAAAAAATTTCTGCTGGAACAGGTAAAAGATTATAATAATCGTGTTCTGCATTTCTCAACCTTTATAGTTAAATATTTGGGTATAGTACCTCTATACTTCTCCTGGTAGAGGAATAAATGGATGGATATTCAGCTTCTCTAAGCCATTGTCTTACTGTGCCAATTTCCTTTGCCTTTATTAAAGATTGAAAGATGATCTAATATTTTCTTGTTTTTCTCCTCAACATTACTGATGATTTCTTGTTTTCGTTCTAAGATTCTGCTGCCTTAAAAGGACGGTTCAAGGGACCGGATGTCTGTTCTGCCAGTGGTGTGATTTTGTAGCAATGAGTTTTGTCGGGATGCTGTAGAGACATTTGTTTCCAGCTTCAGTAATTAGCCTTAGACACGTCATAGCTTTACATTAATTCTTTTGAGGCGTAAATTCATACCTTCCAAATTCTTACGTGCCCTTGTGAGTGTAGTGACACTTGCACCATATATAAAAGCGGGAATAGCCAAGAAAGTGTTTTAATTTGCATCTCTTTTCAATCACCTTTGTTATTAAAATCTGCTTCAAGCAAGAGAAGGCGATGCTAAAGAGCTGTCCATAAGGTGCTGGAGCTTTCACATATTACTCTTGCACTTGGGTTTCGAAAGAGAACAAATCAAATGGTGTTGGGATGTGGACTAATACAAACAATTGTAATCAACTCATTCCTCATCAACGGTCCTTAGAATATAAACAATTTATCCTTTGAACAAAAGAGATTCAGTATACTTCACGAACCCTTACATTCAATTGGATAGCTCCCAAAATCCCAAAACCTACCTGGTCCTCTTTACTACAATGCCTACACGGCCATACTTGAGGCAAACTAGTATCGCGACCACCATAGCCACACATTTTCTTGGACTTGGAAAATAAAGGCTCCAGATAAGATTAATCTTTTCTTGTGTTTATATCAGCATGGAAGGCTTCTCACGAACCATCATCATATTTGCAGCTTCTGTGGGCGAACAAAAGAAGATCCATCACATCTTCTTTGGATGTCTTAATGCATCCAGGTTCTGGAAAAAGATTTTTAGAAAGATATTCAATAATAGTACCAGTAGTAACATCAATTTCAACGCTGCTAATCGGAACGGAACATGGAAGGCTATCAACAGCACAACTTTCAATGATTTCACAACTTGGAGCGTGCATTCGGCCTTTTTGCCTTTGGGATATTTGGTTAATACGGAAACAAAACCAATTTTTGTTGTTGTTGTAAATAGGGATAAAACATAGTTTCCACCCATACAAGTAATAAAATCATTGCCAACGATGCAATTGGTCCTATGCATTAACAAGTCCAATTTAGTAAAATCTATCTTATACATAAAATATATACTGACAATGAAAACAAAAAAGAAATCTAAGAAGCAGTCATCCTTAAAATTAATAAATTCAAACATATTGAACTTAGTAATTTTTTGAAATATAGGGGGTTGATATGTAATGAGTAGGGTATATTTAACTTATTAGATTGGACATATAGATAATGCACTAATATATTAATGTATAGTGGGGTAGACTAAACAGAAGGTATATGAAATTCGGTTTTCGGAAATCTAAAAATCCGAAGTTCCAAATCCGAATCCGATCCAAAATCCAAAAATTAAAAAAATAAATCTGAAACCCAATCCAAAATTTGAAAATATAAATCCAAAATGTTCGGATTTCGGGTTTATCCAAACTATGTACACCACTACTTTTTATGTAGCATTCAAATATATAAATTTTAATTATAAAATATTAAGTTAATCTAATCTAATTTAGCTTCAGAATTTAATCAAGTTGACTCTCGGAAGCAAAAAATGACACATAAATTGAGACGGATATACTTTGTTGATTTTTTCATTTTTTCTAGGCTTATTTATTCTCTTCTTGGCAGTCATATAGTTTCCAAAAATGAATTGTTTCAAACGAAACACTGATGGCTTAGCTTAGGCAATCTAGGTATAGGTGGTATTGAGGAAGTATTTAAAAATGCTAGAGGTGACTGGGTTTTGGTTTTACGAAGGGCTTACCTTATTCAACTAATACAACACCGGAATTGTTAGCTTTGTTGCATGTAATAATAATCTAATGGCCAACTCTGGTTCGCATGAACGCTTAGTCCGTCAGGATCCTGTATTTTCTTATGATATATATATATATATATATATATATATAAATTATGTAGAGCGTTGGTGCGGTTATAGAAAATTCTGTAAAGAACCTAATGGAGTAACTTTGTACAAAGACAAATATAATAAATAAAATAAAGAGAGAAATCGTGAAAGAAAATTTAATGAAAAACACGGAAAGAATAGGCAAGATGTTTCCAGGAAACGATTTATAGGATAGTAATTTTTTCTACACTGTGCAAGTGGTTAACGTAAAAGTTCATCCCCATGATACAATGGCTACTCTAAAAATCAAAGTTACATTCTTTGATTTCTTCTATCACAAGAACTCAACTCAATATTTCTTCTATCACAAGAACTCAACCCAATAGAATATAAGATTTTTGGAAGGAGATAATAACTTCTCAGTATTCGAAAAAAAAACCCTCTGCATGTGAAGTAAATCATTATATATAGATGGTTTTCCAACGTAAAGGCATCAACTTATCACACCGATCCAAATTGTTAGTTACTCTTTTCAAGGGATACATCCTATAAGAATAGACACTTCAATTTGATCTACTCTTTTTAAAACTGCCAACCAACGAGAGTTGGATCCAAAATGCAAATAGATTTTCTTCTTTTATTTTATAAATAAATATGACCAATATATTATTACTATTATTATTAAATAATACTTATACAAAGAATCCCCCACTTATTATTTAATAATACTATGAGGACTTAAAAAAGCACGAAGGATATTATTGAATATTTGTATAACACAAAACTAAAGGTAGCTAACTAGTCTTGAATCTTTAGAATGAATATGAATATAAATTCATATTCTTATTATACATGAGTTCTTGTTATGCAATAACGATGCCGATTAATATGGGTCTTGCGCTCAATCCTGTTCAGCAAGTTCTATAGGATTCACCATTAAAATTCGTAGAAAGCAGCCTCTCACTTTCTTACTTGCCCAGGCAGTCTCATCAAGGGCAACCGCTCTATCACCCCACTTTATAAGCTCGATACTGTTAAGAATAAAATTCAGCCTTCTCATTGTGTGAAAAATGAGCGCATATAGTCAAACATGAGCTTTAGGATAATAACAATATAATTGCATTTACCCCAACTATTTCTTGAGTATATTTATGCACTGGAAATATAACCTATGCGTTAATATTTCTTGGATAATTCTAGAAGACTAATCCTTGAACTCTTAGAATATGAATTTTCAATTATGACTGGCATTCACATGAAAGAGTAGACGCCATTCAAGATTATCTTTATTAAAATGGTAATAGCCCAATGTTTCCCATGACTACACTATCTTCTCTTGTAATAAATGTTTAATGAGAAGATCTGCCAATATTTGATTATAAGCTACACTTAATGTAGTATCACAACGCATAAGAATGATTAGCTCCCTTGTGTGGCCACACTTTATGTATCAACCGTTCTCTTAGCAATGCTGCTAATAATTGATTAGTAAGAAAATACCCATCAGAAAAATAATATGTACGTACCTTTTAACCACAAGAAGTATAATGCCACATGATTGTGCCTCTATCATTTCAAAGTACTTACCGAATATAAAGAAGAACTCTGTCATTCTTCATAACTTAGTGATACTGATAGAGAATACGTAAATATTCTCCCTATATTCTGTAATTACTATTTTAGTGTAATTATGTAAAGTAGATATTCTCATACGATTAGGATTACAATTGTAAATACCTATATATATTGTATTAATGAGAAGACTCCAAATAAGGAGAATTACACTATTCTACATGGTATCAAGAGTCAAACCCTAAACACCCTCCCTACTACTCTTTCGGCCTCACCCCCCCTCTTGCTTCCGGCGGCACCCCTCCCCCCTAACTCTATTTTTTTTCTTCTCTTGAACCACCGAAAATAGCCACTTCATGGCTACTCTCGAATCTCCCGAGGGTTCATCTTCTACCCCCGACGTCACACATCCTCATCCTCTCCTAACTCCTTTTATTTGTCATTCGCCATAACAAATATCAAGAACTTGATCCCTTTCGTTCTTGATCAAGAGGATGGACAATACTCATCGTGGGTTGAACTATTTCAAATACATGTTTGTGCATACAACGTCCTTGATCACATCGATGCCACCATGACTCGTCCACCCGACTTTGACAACCCGACGTGGAAGCGGCTAGATGTAATTATTAACAGTGGATATATGGAACCATATCCAAGGATTTTCTTCATACTATTATGAAGACAGGTGCGTCGGCTCACAAACTTTGGACCAGGTTAGGGGACATCTTTCAAGACAACAAACACACACGTGGTGTGTATCTGGAGGAGCAATTTAATAACACTCGTCTTGAGAACTTTTCTAATATGTCCGCCTATTGTAAACAATTGAAAGTAGTTGCAGACCAACTATCTAATGTTAGCAATCCGATTTCAGAAACAAAGATGGTCCTACAAGTAATTAATGGTCTGCCAAAGGGTGAGTACGACACACTTGCGACGATGATCCAATAGGATGATCCCCTCCCCAGTTTCACCAATGTCCGATCACAATTACTATTGGAGGATACTAGACGTGCCAAACAAGGCGAACACAATCAGAAGGCGTTAGTAGTTGATGCACCATTGACCACCGTTGTACCCGCCAGACCACCGCAGCCAGCCAACTACCACAATCAACGCGGTGGCAGAGAAAGGGGCCGTGGGGGCATGTCCAATTATGGTGGACAACCACGACAGGCCCAATCCTCACATTCGTGGGCTAGCCCAATGTCATAGCCTACCGTCAGAAATTGGGCCTCCCCCTTGCCCTTGCCCAACTGCCCCGGCTCAGCACCCGAGTCCGAGTATATTGGGTCATGCTTCTAGCCCATATCACACGAGTCAATTGAACCATGCCCACTTCTCTGCGGCCCAACCACAACAGTAGACATACGGTCTTATGACCCTTATCGAACTGAGTCAGGCCTACAACAATATGAATTTCCAGCAGCCCGATGACGCATGGTACATGGATACATGTGCCACATCCCACCTCACTCGCGACTCTGGTAATCTCCCTAAACTATTTAATTTGACCAATCTTCAATTTATTTTGGTCGGCAATGGCAATCGCATTCCAATTCAGGGCCATAACACCACTCAAACACCACTACCTCACCCTCCCTTTACCCTAAAAAATTTCCTATATGCTCCTAACATCATTAAAAACTTAATCTTTGTTAGGAAATTTGCTAGTGATAATTCAGTATCTATTGAGTTTGACCCTTTTGGTTTTTCTGTGAAGGACCTACGTACGGGGGTAACTCTTACGAGATACAATAGTGTGGGGGACCTATATCCATTCTCATCCAATTTCGTTGCAAGTGTCAATCCACCAACATCTCTAGCTGTAGTGTCTCCTTCAACTGGACACAGTAGACTCGGGCACCCGGGAACACCAATTTTTAATTTCCATAGGAATCAGAATTTCATTCAATGTAATAAAGGGAAATTTACCCATGCTTGCTACTCTTGTCCTTTAGGGAGACATGTTAGACTCCCTTTTCAATCTTCATTGAGTGTAACGTTTTCTCCTTTTGATATTATTCATATGGATTTATGGACATCTCTCATTACTAGCAATCTGGGTCACAAATATTATTTAGAGTTTTTGGATGATTTCTCTCATTTTTTTTGGGTTTATCCTCTAAAATTTAAGTCCCAAGTTTACACATTTTTTCTTGAATTTCAAGCATATGTTAAAACCCAATTTGAGAAGACCATCAAAATATTTCAATGTGATAACGGCTGTGAGTTTGACAACCTCCATTTTCATAAATTTTGTGCAAACCTCAACATGGTGTTTCGATTCTCTTGCCCCATACCTCACCTCAAAATGGTAAAGCCGAAAGAATCCCGCGCACCATCAACAATAAGATTCACACTATGCTCTTCCATGCATCCATCCCCTATTTATTTGGTTTACGCACTACATATGACAGCTTATCTCCTTAATAAATTACCAACACGCACTCTTCAAAATAAATCTCCAACTGAAATTCTCTTCTGTCAGATCCCCTCTTATGATCACCTTCGGATTTTTGATTGTCTATGCTACCCGAATCTCGCCTCCAAGGCCCCTCACAAATTAGCACCTAGGACTACTCCTTGCATTTTCTTAAGTTTCCCATCGAACCAGATGGGGTATTTATGCTACGATCTATCCACAAATAAAATCCTAGTCTCTCGCCATGTCACATTCGAGGAGACCGTTTTACATTTGCAAACGTTCAAAAATTTCAAGTCACTAATTACGACTTCCTTGATGATCCGGACACTTCCCCTCTCATTAAGAAATGCAATACATAGTGCTAGTATTCTGGCTCAAAATTCACCGCCACTGCCCCCACAACCCGTTGACCACCCACCCCCATCTTGTCGATCACCCCTACCCACTATTCCTATCACGGCCTCACTGTTACCAATAAACAGCCCACTGCCCCACTGCTCGAATCTCATGACGTCAGCCTCTCAGACCTCGTCGACCACCCCCAACCCCACTGCCCAGCACAACCCCATTGTCCCTAGTTCCCGCCACTAAAACGACTCCACTGCCTCTAGTTCCCATCACCCAACCAGTTCCGATCCCGACCCATTGAATGGAAACCCGTGCTTAGCACAAGATTTTCAAACCGAAAGTCCACTTTAACCTAGCCACTCAGACTATCTTACCTCTACCTAAAAATTCAAAATTAGCCAAACTTGACACAAATTGGAATGCGGTCATGCGTGAGGAATTTGTTGCACTCACTACATAGCGCACTTGGGATCTTGTCCCGAAACCAGAGAGGGTGAATGTGATTCATTGTATGTGGCTTTATCGTCACAAATTCAGAGATAGTGGTGAGCTTGAACGCCATAAGATGAGACTTGTGGCAAATGCCATAGGGTAACAGGAGGGAGTTGATTGTGGTGAGACCTTCAGTCTAGTTGTTAAACCAGTCACCATTCGCATTGTTTTGAGCATTGCTATGGGAAAGAATTGACCGATTCATCAGCTTGTTGTGAAAAATGTGTTGTTACATGGGAATTTGAAAGAAATCGTATACATGTATCAACTACCTTGCTTTGTGCATCCTTCGGCTCTTTAGTATGTCTATCGGCTTCAAAAGTCACTTTATGGCCTGAAACAAGCCCCAAGGCTTGGTATAACCGTTTTGCCACTTACATCTTGCAGATTCGATTCATGTGCAGCAAAAGTGATTACTCACTTTTTATTTTTCATCAAGATAATGACATTACATACCTTTTGTTCTATGTGGATGACATTGTCTTGACTGCCTCCTCAGATGTGCTGAAAAGCGAAATCATTACCATCATCAAATCCGAACTTGCCATGACAGACTTGGGTAAGTTGAATTATTTTATGGGAATTTCTGTGACCAGATCTGAGAATGCAATGTTCATGTGTCAGCGTAAGTATGCTAAAGAGATTGTTTACATGGCTAAAATAGCAAACTACAAGATCATGCCCACTCCAGTCGACTCAAAATAGAAGCTTAGCATGGATGACAGATATCAGGTGCTTGATCATTCTCTTATATAAGTCTCGCTGGTGCGCTTCAATATCTTACTTTCACTAGGCCCGATATTGCCTACGCTGTTCAGCATGTCTGTTCATGTATGCTCCCAGGGAGCCTCACTTTAGATCTCTTAAACGTATCATTTAGTACGTTAAATGTACTCTTGACTATGGGTTACATCTTTATCCATCTGCACCGACCAGGCTGATATCATATACGGACGCCGATTAGGGCGGCTGTCCAGACATACGTCGATCTACTTCCGGCTATTGTGTATTTTTGGGTGATAACCTCATCTCGTGGTCTGCCAAATGGCAAGCCATGCTTTTTCGTTCGAGTGCAGAAGCAGAATGTAGAGGCATTGCGAACGTTATTGCCGAGATTTGTTGTCTCAGAAACCTCCTTCTAGAGCTCCATTGTCCCTTACGTAGGGCATCTATTGTCTACTGTGATAACATATCTGATGTCTACTTGTCTCATAACTCGGTTCAACATCAACGAACAAAACATATTGAGATGTATATTTATTTTGTTCGTGAGAAGGTTGCCATGGGCCATGTTCGGGTGTTACATGTTCCTTCTTCATAGAGAATACGTAAATATTCTCCCTGTATTTTATAATTATTATTTTAGTTTAATTATGTAAAGTAGATATTCTCATACAATTAGGATTATAATTGTAAACACCTATATATTGTATTAATGAGAAGACTCCAAACAAGGAGAATTACACTATTCTACGTATAAGTGTGGCAATTCCGCTCTTTCTTAACAACAGGTACCTCGTACCAAAAGAAAAAAATTCATGAGGATCACTCAAAATAACATCTCGAAATATTGTGATTCCGAGTTAGAAATAAAGGACTCGTTATTTTAGCCGCATTTCATTAGTTGACTAAAGGGAAACTCTAACTACGAACATGATCTATATATATATATATATATATATATATATATAAGAGACTCAGAATCATGCCAAGCATATTAATGCACCTAACTTAAATTATGTTCGCACAAGAAAATAATTCTATTCACATGATGTAACAACTTTCAAATCTAGCTTTGATCCATCCAATTTAAATACCTCATTTCATTTTAGACTTAAAATAAACACCACATATTTTTTATAATATAGTTAAGTCATGTTACAATTTTTTTATTTGGCATGTCACTAGCATATCATAAACGTTAGTAGAGTAAAGAAAATAGAATCTGATATGTAATTATGACTGTAAGATTGTAATAATCTACCTTAGGAGTCTTTCTCATTAATATAAATATATATAGTGTACAATGTGGAATCCTATTACACTAAGGATCCTGAATCTACCATAATTATACATCACTAATTACTACACATATGGAATATATTCTAATTATGATATAATTATATGTACACGTTAATACACTCCCTCAGTCGGAGCAGGAGGATGCCGGATGCTAAGACTGGATCTGAAGTCGAGGAAAAGCTGTCTAGGAAGGCCTTTTGTGAACATATCTGCATACTAATATGAAGAAGGCACATGCATCACCTTGACATGACCAAGGGCAACTTTCTCACGAACAAAGTGTATATCCATCTCAATGTGCTTGGTTCGCTGATGCTGAACCGGGTTATGAGATAAATATATGTCGGATATGTTATCGCAGTAAACCAAAGATGCCTTGCGCAAGGGACATTGCAGGTCCAAAAGAAGATTTCGTATTCAACAGATCTCAGAATCAACATTAACAACGCCTCTATACTCGCTTCTGCATTCGAACGAGATAGGGTGGCTTGCCTCTTGGTAGACCAAGAAATGAGATTATCCCCTAAGAGCACATAGTAGCCGGAGGTGGAGCGTCGCGTGTCCGGACAGCCTGCCCAATCAGCATCCGTATATGATAACAACCTGGTCGGTGCTGAGGGGTATAGATGTAATCCATAATCAAGTGTGCCTTAACATATTGAATGATACGTTTAAGGGAAGTAAAATGAGGCTCCTTGAGGGCATGCATGAACAAGCATACCCGCTGAACAACATAAGCGATGTCAGGCCTGGTAAAAGTAAGAAACTGAAGTGCACCTGCAAGACTCTTGTAAAGAATGGGATAGGACACTGGGTTACCATCAACAACACTAAGATTTGATTTAGAGTCAACCGGTGTGGACATGATCTTGTAGTTTGCCAGTTTAGCCTTGTACACTATCTTCTCTGCATACTTGCACTGACATAAAAATATAGTATCTACAAAATGAGTCACTGATATCCCCAAAAAATAGCTCAACTTCCCCAAGTCAGTCATAGCAAATTCAGTTTTAAGTAGTGCAATAATCTCATTTTTTAACACATCAGATGAGGCAGTAAGCACACCGTCATTCACATATAACAGTAAATAAGTAATGCTACTACCTCAATGAAAAGTAAATAGAGAATTATCACACTTGCTGCATACGAACTCAATTTGCATAATGTATTGTGCAAAGCGATCATACCACGCTCGAGGGACCTGTTTCAAACCATAGAGTGACTTACGAAGACGACATACATACTGAGGGGCTGCTGAATGGACAAAACCAGGCGGCTGGTGCATATAGCAGTTTCTTTCAGATCACCATGTGAAAATGCATTCTTCACATCAAGCTGACGAATAGGCAAATGCTTACCCATAGCAATACTCAGAACTGTGCGAATGGTAGCTGGTTTCACAACCGGACTAAACGTCTCACCACAATCAATACCCTCCTGCTGATTAGTGCCATTAGCCACAAGTCTAGCCTTATAACGTTCTAAGTCACCACAGTCTCTGTATTTGTGATGAAAAAGCCACATGCATCAGATCACATTCACCCCCTCCGGTCGAGGAACCAAATCCCAAGTGTGTTGTTTTGTTAAAGAATTAAACTCCTCACATATGGCCTTATTCTAATTTGGGTCTAGTTTGGCTAATTTTGGGTTTTGGGATATGGTTTGTGTGGAAAGATTAAATTGGACTTTAGGTTTGAAAATTTCGTGTTGGGCATGGGTTTCCATACAGTGCGATGGGCCAGTTTGGTGGTTGTGTTGGTTATCGGGTCTAGGTCACAATGTGGGATTGGGTTCAGGTACGTGTTTGGTATGTCGATGAGGTGTCTAGGTAAGGCTGCGGGTTGGGCTGTTTCTGGGTTCGACAACGGGTTGTGTGAAGGCACCGATCTGGACAGATCGAGATGGGATGAGATGAAGGATGTGGGGTATGATATCGGTGGAGGGTTGGGACTAATGGGTTAGGTCAGTGTTCTGATCATGGTGGTACGGTGTGGGTTTCTAGTGGCTTGGAGGGTTGCGGGGTTACCCTGGGATGGTGTTGGTGACACAGTGATAGAGATAGTGATTGGTGGTGAAACCGAGATGGTGGGCCTATTGCTGGTGGTGAGCGGCATTTATGACGGAGAACGGGATAGTGACGTAGATGTAGAGATCTGGTCGGTGGTGGTGGCGGCTGTAGGTGGAAGAACCGCAGAGAGGCGGTCGACGGTGTCGGCAGTGGGCGGCAGAAGTGGGTTTTGGGTGGTGGAGTGACACAGTTCATTGAGGATGATGGGAGAGATGTCGTACTCGTCAAGAAAAGTATAGTCCATTTTTCAGAATTTTAGAATGTCCGAGAAAGGGAATGTGATTTCGTCAAACATGACGTGATGAGAGACGTGAATCTGACGGGTAGATAAGTCATAGCACATATAGCTCCTATGATTGGATGGAACCCTACGAAGATACACGTAGTAGTCCGGGGTGCCAATTTATGAGGAGCGGTGGAGGCCAGATTGGGATAGCATAGGCAACCAAAAATCCGAAGATGATCATATGAGGGGATTCATCGTTATAATATTTTGTTTGGGGTCATGTTGTGAAGAGTGCTAGTAGGTAAAATATTAAGGACGTATTATACCATTTTGACTACATAGACCTAGAACGAGTGAGACATGAAACAAGAGGGTACGAACCATGTTATTTATGGTGCGAATGATTCATTCTGCTTTGCCATTTTGAGGCGAGGTGTGGGGACAGGAGAATGGGAAAACCTTGCCATTATTTCTACAGAATTGGTAAAACTACGAATTATTGAATTCACGACCATTATCACACTGAAAATATTTTATTGCTTTCTCAAACTGTGTTTTAATAAAAGTACGAAATTCAAGAAATTTGGCAAACACATCTGATTTAAATTTAAATGGGTAGACGCAAATATAATGTAAAAAATGATCTAATAAGATAAGATAATATTTATGACAGTGAACTAGAGATATGAGATATCCACAAATCAGCATGAATAATATCAAAAGGAGAAAACGTAACACTTGAAGATGATTTAAAAGGTAGACGGACATGTTTGCCTGACGACCAAGAAACATAGTGCTGGGCAAGTTTCCCATTATTACAGTTAATAAAATTATTACCTCTAAGAAAATTAAAAACTGGGGCTCCTAGGTGGCCAAGCCTATTGTGTCAAGTTGACAGAGAGATAACAGCGAGAGATATGAGAGAGCATGAGCTGGCAATAAAGGTGGATGGGAATGGGTAGAGATCCCCCGTGCTATTGGATCTCGTAAGAGGTGTCCCCGTATGAAGATCCTTCACAGTAAAACCAAAAGGGTCAATGTCAACAGAGACATAATTATTACGAGTAAATTTGCGGACAGAAATTAAGTTCTCAATGATGTTTGGGGCATACAGGACATTATTAAGGGAAAATGGTAGATGAGGCGGTGGTGTGTAAACAGTACCATAACATTGGATTGCAATGCGATGGCTATTTCCAACAATAATGTATTGAGGATGCTTTAAATGACACAGTTTGGAAATATTACCTACAGAGTGGGTGAGGTGAGATGTGGTGCCCGAGTCCATATACTAATTTTCATCGGGTTATTGCAAGTTCAAATTGCTAAAAGCCTGGCCCAAGTCAGTCGGGGCCAGACCAGAGGAAGGCTGCAGGTACTGGGTTTGCATAAAGTAGGCTTGGTGTGGCTAATAGTTGGCTTACCGAGCTGCTGGAGCGGGGCTCAATAATCCCTACTGTGGGTAAGAGAATTAGGCCGATACATGGGCGGGATATGAGGCCCAGTTCCCGTTCTGATATTGGGCGACTGGGCCAGTCCAATTCGCATAAGGACTGGGCTGGCTGCGGCTGTGGATTCTGCTGCTGGCCGCGGCCCCCTTTCCTACGCCCTTTTCCACCTTTTCCAACGTCTCGGCCTCTGCCGCAACTGATTATTTTCCGGTGGAGGCGAGCCGACGGTGATGTTATTTTGGGGAGACGTTTCGACTGCTAACGCCTTTTGATTGTGCTCGTCCTGCTTTGCACATCGGGTTTCTTCTAGCAATAATTGCGAGCGGGCCTTATTGAAATAGGGTAACGGATCAGCTTGATGTATCATGGTGGCTAAAGTGTCGTACTCACCTTTTGGCAGGCCTGCAACTAATTGTAGGACCATCTTTCTTTCGAAAATAGGTGTGCCGGCGTTGGATAATTGGTCCGCCACTAGTTTCAACTACTTGTAATTATCAGATATGTGAGATAATATTTCAAGGCGTGTATTATTAAATTGTTCTTCCAAATACACAGCACGAGTGTGCTTGTTATCTTGAAAATTTTCCTCTAACCGAATCCATAAATCACGGGCCGAGGCGCTGGATTCCATTATAGTAAGGAGCAAGTCTTGATAAATAATGCCATGTATCCACTGTTTGACAACGGCGTCTAGACGACGCCATGCATCAACCTCAGGGGGGCGAGGAAAGGAGTCGTCGATATGGTCAAGCACGTTATAGACACATGCATGAATACGAAAAAGTTCAACCTATGGAGAGTACCGACCGTTTTCTTGATCAAGAATTATGGGAAGACAGTTCTTGATGTTGGTGACGGTGAAAGCTGGATGAACAAAGGGTGAAAAGGGTGATTTTGGTATGTCAGGGGTGACGACGGGCGAGGTTGAGGCTACTGTGGGAGTTGTTGGAGGAGTCATTAAAGTGGATAAATTTATCTAAGTAGGAGAAAGAAGACAAGGAAGAACAAAGAAGGTGAAGAGGGCCTTCTTGGCCAAGGGGTGGTGGCCGCTGGTGTGAGAGATCCGAGGGGGGGCGGGCGGAAATTTTAGGGAAGACCTAGGGTTTTGGCTCCTGATACCATGTAAGATTGTAATAATCTCCCTTGGGAGTCTTTCTCATTAATATAAATATATATAATGTACAATGTGAAATCCTATTACACTGAGGATCTTGAATCTACCATAATTATACATCACTAATTACTACAAAATATATGAAATATATTCTAATTATGGTATAATTATATGTACACGTTAATAATAGTGACTTATATATGTCACCAGCAAATTGATCAAGTGGCTAGATCACATGCTCATCAAAAGACTTTTATTTTGTCCAATAGTAACTGTCGAAATGTCATTTCATATACCAGAGAAGGAAAGCACCGATCCGAAGATGATGATTGCTCAAGTAATTGTGCACAAATGACATCTCCATAGTCATATATATTACTGGGAGTAAACATGGAAATTCCTATGGAAGCTTTCAGGCACAACGTCCCACACCCACTTTCATGATTTCCTCCGTCTCCGATTTACTTTCTTGCCTACTATGTCTCAAGAGAAGAAGTCAAAACGTAAAAATAAAAATAAGAGAAGGAGATATTTGTTAGAAACATTAATGCCACTCCTGTACTGGAGTAGTGTGCAAGCTTTGAGAGTAATGAGTCTTGTTTATTGTTTCTTCCTTGTCAAAAGGATTTTGCTGCCCAACAAATATTTGGTATGGACAACCATACATATTTTCATGTCTTTCTCATTCAAAAAATCAACGATATATTTTACAAGGTCCATGAAAACGTTCCTTTCTAAGAATTTCTACTATTTTTTTGGAATATGCCTTTATTGTCACTCTCTAATCTTGTAAGACCATGAATTCTTTGGACAAAATTGTTTAGTATCGGAATTTCAAAGCAATTAAAAGCGCTAGTCTTCACCAACCTTTTTTTAAAAAAGAAAATAATAAACGGCATGGCTGCACTATTTCGAAACTAAGCATAAAGTTTTGTACAGTAGTATGTCTTTGGCTTAAGAGTTAAGATTACACAAATTCTTTCTTTACACAATTTTACCACAACAGAGAATAACCCTTTGAAAATAGTTGATGAAAACTATTAAGACAATAAAACATTGTTTAACTTAATCATCTTTGAAGAAAGTTATAGTCAGAAAGAAGAATACACATACTGTGTGGTACATGTTTATGATTCTTTCATAACGTACTTACTCACATAGCAGAATCATATAAATACCATGACAGTGGCCTTTCATCGGAATAGTCATAATCAAACTCTTCGACCATATGCTTCACTTTGGAATTGTTTCAAGTCTCTCCACATCTTTAAATGGCTTACCCAACAAAGAATACTCCATTGGAGAAGAAATTACTATCCTAAAAATAGTTGTAGAAAAATTTGTAAAGAACATAATGAAGTAACTTCTTGCAAAATAAATTTAATAAACAAAATAGGCAAGACATTTCCAAAAAACTATTTTTAGGATAGTAGTTTCCCCACACTGTGCAAGTAGTTAACGGGAAAGTCCATCTCCAGGATACAATGCCTACTTTGGAAATCAAAGAAACTTTGATTTCTTCTACCATAAGAATTTAACCCAATAGAATAGAAGATTTTTGGAAGGAGATAATAACTTCTCAGTATTCGAAAAGAAAACCTTCTCTCCATGTGAAGTAAACCATTATATATAGATGGTTTTCCAATGTAAAGGCATCAACTTATCACACCGATTCAAATTGTTAGTTACTCTTTTAAAGGGATACATCCTACAAGAATAGACACTTCAATTTGATCTACTCTTTTTAAAACTGCCAACCAACGAGAGTTGTATCCAAAATTCAAATAGATTTTTTTTTTAAATTTTATAAATAAAATATGACCAATAATATATTATTATTAAATAATATATATATATATATATATATATATATATAATATGTATGTATAAAACAGGTGCCTCATACAACGTTTAACTGAAGTTTTATGATAGAAAAATGTAAAAGTTTGACAAGGAGTATGGGGTCAAGTTGTTACTAGTTCGAATTAATTACCTCAATGTGTCATTTGTTCCAGAGTTGAAATCAGGTTGCAAATCTGTAAGCAGCAAATGTGAGTAGTTAAATCTCTCCGTTAGGAAACAAACATTCATTGAAATATTTCCTTCTTATATCCTGTTACTTTTTAAATAGTTTATTTATCATCCGAAGTTTCGAATTACATAATGGATCACTCCTATGACATCAAGTATTCTCTCTACTTATTACATGAGAAATAGTTCATACTTGGGTATTTGCAACTATTCTTATAGTTAGCTTAAAGGTAAGAATATTTAATAATATTGATTCCGAGAGAGATATCTGGAAGATGCTTAATCTATGAGGAATTAGTAAAAATAACTAATTTTATGCATAGGCATACATGCGATTACATAGATAGAATATATATATATATATATATATATCAGTATCTTGAGCATAATAATTTCACATAAAAGTCATCATAGGAAGCCGTACCTAATGAAAAACATTATATGTGTAAAGAAGAACAAGAATCATCATATTAAATTGGTCTAGCCTCTTCTTGCCCTAACTTAAGTTATTGTTGCCGTTAGAGATAAAAAAGAGAAGCAGTAACGTTAATGGATGGTAAAAGAACCAATTTATAGAGATTTTAATTTAATCCAATACGTCCATCAAATATCTCAATGAGCATATGAGATTTTCTCATTATTAAAAAAATTTAAATAATGGGCTTAACCTTAATTATATCACACATAATAAGATTAAATATAACATTCTCCCACTTGACCTGGTAGAATTGTATTAATTTTCTTTGTGCAGCCTTTCTCATTAATACAAATATATATATGTGTACAATGTTGAATCTTTCTATAATAAGGATCTCAATTCTACCATAATTATACAACACAACATATGGTAATTATTTTGTACATACACATGCTAATCATTAATACAAATATTTATAGGTGTACAATGTTGAATCCTTCTATAATAAGGATCTCAATTCTACCATAATTATACAACACAACATATGGTAATTATATTGTACATACACGTGCTAATAAACCCGAAAATCACATGACATCGTTATTTAATAGTATACACATTAATTGTGTATAAGATAAATCTCTTTCATTATGTCCATCATACCATAGTATGATTAACTACCATAAAAATCAAATTATGGCGTATATAATTTTATGTTATATACTCACTTTCATATACTATAACACTGGCAATTTACCACACCAAGTATATAAGCTAATAAAAAATCTTTTATCATCATGGTTCACAATAATGTTTCATCGAGAATTTTTTTATCATACGTCAAAGAAAAATGTGTACATGCTTGCGAGACAAACGAAATTATTAGTATATATATAGTTGAGCTTTGAATGTCAAACATCATAAGTAAATCAGTCATAAATAAAAATCAAAATTCATTATATGTACATATTCTTACATTGAGAATTTTATTAATTGATTTGCAATCATGACATTATTTTAGTTAGCACTCTTTGTTTCTGAATATACTTCTTGATGCTAAACTACTTTAATAATATAGGTCTGGTGTGTTTAATGTATTTGTCATTCTTGAAGAAGAATACTACTACAGTATAATCAGAGTACAATTTCAGTGGCTTGGCAATGACATCTACGACCAAGTCCTGAAATAAATTTTTAGAATCATAATGCGTGAATTGTGACCGAACAAAAGCCGTAAATTCCGATTTCATAACTGATAACACAATGTTAGTTTATTCAATAATATATTATTTCACATCACAACTCCTTCACATAATAGGAACAAATGCATAAATGTGGACTTTAATTGTTGAATTATTTAGTAAAAGTTTAAATTTAAATATCTAACGTTCATTATATCAAATCTCATATACATAAATATTTATCACTTGTTCTTTTTAGATACCACAATATCTTTTGCAACTTTCTATTGATAAATCTCAGGTGGATATTTATAATTGCAAATACTTAAGAATATATATATAAATCTCAGGTGAATATTTATTATTGCAAGTACTTGTCACGCCCCCGTTTTGATTGAAACAAACTACATACTACATACATACTATAGGTATCTACTACACATACTATAGGTATCTACTGAGAAACTAAAATTTGTCTATAGACATAGTATATTTGTAACTCTGTAACATGATCTATAAGATGTTCTGTATAACTGAATATAAAATCCTCACATGACTGTGCCCGACCACAGATGTCTATGAAGCATCTACGATGATTTGATTGTCATAACCTAGTCGGGACAGAGCCTCGGCTTACCCATAATCTCTATATACAAAAAAATCATACCGACTCAAACTAGCATCTCAGAAACAAGTGGAGAGCTCTAACACCATTATTGAGCTGGAATTCTACTGAGAATGGTCGTCACTCCGCCTATCTGAATCTGCGAGCATGAAACGCAGTGTCCCCAACAAAGGGACATTAGTACGAAAGAATGTACTGAATATGTAAGACAGGTTAACATAAGTGAAGATAATAACAGAAGCAAATCGGAGTAACGAAACAACATGAACGTCGGAAGCCACGATGGCATAATGTATAACATCACTGAAAACCAATTATATATATATAGCCACATTCGGCGTAATGTCAATATAATACCATACCCTGACCTAACACGAGCCCTAAAGGGCAATTAGTCTTTAGGTTAGGGAATGGCACCCGACCTTAATAGGACTCGGTGTTATCATACGGGGCCTTAATAAGACTGTGTTATCGTACCCAACTGCAGTGGTTTGCACATATAAATGTCGTACCCGGCCAACTATACCGTGGTTCGGTGTCACAAAATAGATACATATACAATGCATGAAATACCTCAGAATATCAACATGAACGGGGTGGAGTAACCTAAGGTCGTTAACCCCCACCTATCATTATGGTATTAGGTACAGTTAGTAGTTACAATCCAACAATAATTCAGAACCAATTATATAACAAGGAATATCATAAGTGTGAAAAGTACTCCCGACAAGGGACAAACCAAGAGATACCATAAAGTGTGGAAAGTACTCCCGGCAAGGAACAATAAGGATCATGAAATCACTTCTAAGAGTAAGGAACCAACGTGTTGTCAACGAATAAGAATAGAGTCTCCTTTTATGGACGTTTTGATACATGTTACTATTTTTTAGGATCATGCCAAAATGAAAGAAAGAGTAAGCCTTACATACCTTTGACGCTAATACACGTTCGTAGAAGGTCGTAGACGAGGAATCGTACCCTTTATAAATATTTTATGTCACCTTCACAACAAAATAACCTTAGAATTACTTAAAATGGAAAAGAAACGTTGTTGCTTCCTTGCTTGAGAAACTAAGTAATTAGCTAAAAAAAGATCTAAGTAAATATTTCTAGTACGTTTTTGGTAAGATAGAAAAATGGAAATAATCTTAAAATAGAAAGGAAAATTGCAACATACGTTAGAATTTCCAAGGAAAAGGTTACCAACACTTTTGTCTTATGAAAATGTTCCACAAAGGTGAAGTCTTCATATGTATATATATCTCTCTTAATAAAAGGTTGTTGGTACACATAAACATTTGCTTCCCATAAAAGGTGCCACCACACATAAAAGACTATTTAGTCACTTACTACTTTTCTCACATGATGACATGTGGAAACCCACCAAAAACAATATTCATTTAATTCTAATTAGTATCATAACTAATTTATTATTGTCCACTTTATTTCAATATTTAACTTATTACTCAAATAACTAAAAATATTAAAAAATATCTCATAAAACGTTTACACATCTACTAACATAAATATTGAGATATCTAAAAAATATATTTTATCATATTTTTTTTCAACGTACTATCAAGAGTACATATTTTATACTATTAATTCTCAAACGAGAAAAATAACTTTTTCTTTTATTACAAAGTAATTTCTATCTTTATAACGAATAAAAGCTCATTTGTAACATTTCTCATGTACATCATTTTAATATATCTGAAAAGTAGTGATAATAATTACATAAACTTATAATTATTAATTTTTTACTAAAAAAGTTTTACTTAAAAGAAATATATATTATATTGAAACAATATAAATAATATAAGATTTGTCAAACTTACGGGGTGTTATAATATTTTAGAATTTTTATTATATATATATATATATATATATTCTGCGACCATTAATTAGTATGACCCACTTATTATAAGGTTAAATACATAGATGACCCCTAAACTTAACACTAATTTTCATTTTGACACTTTATCTCATCTTTGTACCTACTTAATGATATTCAAATTTGTGCCTATTACACCCTTCAAAACTAACCAGTAAAACATCAGAGTACGTGAGCTTCAGATGAAGTGACGTGGCTAAACTGATGAATTACACAATGCCACATGGCTTTTAAGTCCGACTACAATAAAATATTTTTAGAACCCCTACATGTTGGCTTCTTCCCTATAAATCCGTAATCATGTTCGTCTAAGCCCCTTCCCTACCCCCTCCATCGTCTTCTTCACCTTCCCCCTTTCGATAAAAATCAAATCTTTTTCAGTATGCAATTGCAATGTCATTTTGCTCCCACATGTAAGAATATTTATGGGTCAATCCCATAATTATCTCCAAAATTACTAAGAATATTCTAGAATCAATCAATTATAAATTAGTAGCATCAATTAGGAGTAATTAGATCAATTACATTAATTAGTATATTCTTATAAATAGCAAGACTTGATTATTGTAGTTGTATATACTGTAATCTTGGGAATGAAATAAAGGCAAAGAATCATCACATTCATATGATTTTCTGGACGACGGACTACATCCAATTTTGAGATATCATCTAAACACTCAAAACAATGTGGGGCTTTCCCAAAACCCCCTGACCCAAACCCAAAATGAGAATGGGCCGATCCGAGGAGCAGAGGTCACTCTTCCCTCGGCCTCGGCCCAATCCATCGTTGGAATTGGGCAGGCTCAACAAAGGGAAAATTCTACAACCTTACATGTGACACAACCCGAGCCCACCATTTTGGCCCACAATCGGTCAACCACCTAGCTACCTCACATACCCGACAACCCAACTGTCCAATCTCGGGCCATTGAAACCCGTGCAATGCACATATTTTTTTTTACCTAAGCATCATTTTAACCTAACCACCTCCATCCAACCGTCACCAATACCAAAGAATCCCAAAGCTGCCATGTTAGATGAATTTAATCTTATTAAAAATAAGACGTGAGAATTAATACCACGTCCATCTAATGTGAATATAATTTGGTCTATGTGTGTGTTATGTCATGAAAAGAATTCTGATGGTTCTTTTGCGAGATACAAAGCTCGTCTTGTTGGTGATGGCAGGTCTCAACAGGTTGGAGTGGATTGTGGTGAAATATTCAGCCGGTAGTTAAGTCAGCAACTATCAGGACTGTTCTCAACTTGGCACTTTCCAAATCTTGGTCCATTCATTAGTTGGATTTCAAAAATGCATTCTTACATGACCACTTATAGGAAATAGTGTACATGCATCAACCGTTGGGTTTATGAGATTATACCTGTCCAGATCATGTTTTCATGTTGAAGAAATCCTTATATGGTTTGAAACAAGCTCATCGGGCATGGTATAACAGGTTTGCAGGATTTGTTTCCAAATTGAGTTTCTCTCACAGCAAGTCCAATAAGTCATTGCTCATTTATCGGAAGGGCGTTGACATGACATATATACTTCTGTATGTTGATTACATTATTCTCACGGCATCATCAATTTCACTTCACCAGTATATTATGTCCCTTCTTGCGACTGAATTTGCAATGAAGGATTTGGGTCCGTTGAATTATTTTCTTGGCATTGTTGTCACTCAATATGCAGGTGGTCTGTTTCTCAGTCAAAAGAAATATGTCGAAGAAATAATTGACAAAGCAAGGATGTCTACCTGTAAACTATCACATACTCCAGTTGACACAAATGCGGAATTGAGTAACGCTACAGGTACTCCATACAACGATCCTACACATTACCGCAGCCTAGAAGGGGCCTTGCAGTATCTAACTTTTATGAGACCTGATATTTCCTATGCGGTTCAGCAAGTTTGTTTACACATGCATGATCTGAAAGAAGAACATATGGGGTCTCTCAAAAGAATTCTACAGTATGTTAAGGGTACTCTTCATTTCAGTTTACATCTATATAAGTCCTCCATCTCGAGTCTCTCATCATGTTATACATATGCAGATTGGGGTGGCTGCCCGGACATACGTCATTCCACTTCCGATTATTGTGTGTTCTTGGGGGACAATCTCATTTCATGGTTGTTAAAATGACAATCCACACTGTCTCGGTCAAGTGCTCCTGCAGAATATCGAGGGGTAGCCAATGTGGTGGCTGAGTCATGTTGGCTTCGTAATCTCCTGTTAGAGTTACATTGTCCGATAAAAAAGACAATCGTGGTCTATTGTGACAATGTGAGTGCGATATACTTATCCGGAAATTATGGTCAGCATCAACGCACAAAACACATTGAAATGGATATCTTATTTGTCTGAGAAAAGGTTGTCCATGGTCAAGTCCGTGTTCTCCATGTACCATTCCGTTATCAGATTGCGGACATCGTCACAAAAGGTCTTCCGCGCGTACTTTTTGATGATTTCAGGGACAGTCTCAGCATACGAGAATCTCCCGTTAAGACCGCGGGGGACTGTAAGATTAATTATGGGTCAATCTCATAATTATCTGCAAAATCACTCAAGAGTATTCTAGAATCAATCAATTGTAAATCATTATCATCAATTAAGAGTAATCAGATCAATTACATTAATTAGTATATTCTTATAGATAGTAAGACTTGATTGTAGTTGTATATATTGTAATCTTGGAAATGAAATAAAGACAAGGAATCAATTTCCAATACCATAGAACTGTTGGAAATTTGCCTTTGGCGGGGAGATGCGTCCACCCATCTTTGATAAATTAAACACGAGTGTTCCGCATGTTGGAGACCTTGTCTCTTCGCACATGCATGATCTACGAAGTGAGTAGATGACCGTAGGGCCAAGAATCGTCAAATTTCGTTGAGAAATGAAAGAGATATTGGTCCACGAAATAAGGTGTTTAAGGCATGGAAATATGGTGTGGGACAAATCTACCATATCGGTGGGAATAGGAAGAATTGCTCTCTATATAAGTCTCTAATTGGTAAAGGGTTTGGGACCCCAAGGGGTATCCCATGTGTTTAAAGGAGGGAAGACCTAGATGTGCTTGGGTTCAAGGTTAAGCCCACACGCGCGCCGCCGCCGCCCGTCCGGTCCGGTTCCGGGTTCTCGGGTCATGGGTCACGGGTCACGGGTTGTAGGCTGTAGGGCTTTCTAATATTATCTTTTTGGACCAGAGAACTCTGCCAGATGTACAGTTTGATCCCTGAAGTTTCATATGTACAGTTTGGACCAGAATTCTTTCATATGTACAGTTTGGTCCCCAGAGTTTTTGGGAAGGTGACGGAAGGCAGAAAGCCTACCGTTGGAACTGTTTTTTGAGGCATTAATCAGCCATTACTTGGTTGATTAACTCCTCTATTAACAGCCCATTAGTTGGGCAATTGAGCACCTCATTCATGACATTAAAACCTGCCATTACAGCCCTCCTTTAAGGGCCATTACAGCCTTGTTTTTCAGCTGTTGGACAGCCCCTCCTTATGCTATAAATTGAGCTTCATATGGCTCAAAGCAGAAGCAGAAAACAGGCAGAAAAATAGACGGAAAACAGACGGGAATAACACAGCAATACAACAGCGTTTTTCAGTCACAAAGGAGCACAAAACAGTGAGCAAAAACTGCTTCAAACAGTGGATGAAAATCAGTCAAAACAGTGACCAAATCCTCACGTATACACACTATATACACAGAGACAAAAGAGAAGAGTATTGAGAAACTCTTCCTTCCTATTTCATATCTTCAGCAAGTCGAGTCATATTTGCTTTCTTCGACAGGCTCAACCTATTGGCTTTGTAGTGTTGAGATTATAGTGTTGTTTTATCTTGAGAGACTATTGCCCGCTAACATAAAAGCATATATACGGGGCAATCTTGTCTTAAGGATAGAGGGCTATCCTCGACTCAACACACAACGTTTTAACCATCCAGATTTAGTTGTTTCTTGATTTTAGGATATCAACATTCAAGACACAACAAACTTGCGGCAGTTCTCAACATTGGCTTTGCAAGGTGATCAAGATTCAAGACACAACACACTTGCGGCAGTTTTGAAGATTGACCATTTATTTATCCTTTCGAACATTTGTAATAGTTATTACTTCTCGTACTGCTTTATAAAGTACAATAGAGTACACCAACAAGAACATCTTATGTTATCACCTTTTCTGAATCCAAAGTTGTTGACAAGAGCTAATAAAAACATTGAATTTGCCAGGGTAATATAAGATGCCGGAAGCATCAAGAAAATCTGTAAAGTTTTCAAAAAAAAAATTATAAGGTGAAGTTTCACCGGTCGCGGATACATCAACAAACAACTCACACGCCTAGCCAAAATAGATGTCATTCATGCCTCATACCAACAAATGTCACCATCTTTTTAATCTGCCACAAGCTTCCGGAAAAACTTCACTCAACCAAAATCTATTTACGCCGGAAACTGAATTAATTGTTTGGATCTGAAAATGACGATGACGGTGATTGGATAACTGGTCATGGGGTGTTAATTCTTTTAGGTTTAGATTAAGTGTTCAATAGGTATAAAATAAAGATAAGGTGCCAAAATGAACAATAATGTCAAGTTTAAGGGGCCATCTATGTATTTCCTATTAATATTGAAAATATACAAGGATATACACAGTAAATAATACCTTGTGTATACCGTGTATATCACGAAAACCCATCACAAGTGGGAAACCGTGATATACACGGTATACACACCGTGTATATCCCTATTTTGGTAACAAAATATTTTGTATTATTTGTATATAATTAACATTGTACACTTACCATAATTGTAGGATTCTTGTACAATTAGAATACAATTTTGGGAGTAGAATAGGAATAAGATTTTAGAAATTGTAAATTGTATATATAGAGGTGGCGAGGATGACTTTGTCCGATAATTTTCATGGATTTGTTGACAATTCGGGCCAAAACCGCAACAACGGTAGCGGCAAGAAAGGTCAAAACCGTAAAAATAATGGCAAGAATCACGGCGACAACAATGGTGGCGGTCGAAACAGTGGTCGCGGCGGTGGTGTCCCTTGGGCCAGTGGGCAGCAACCCAATTGGGCTTAGCAACGGGCCCTCTGGCAGTGGAACTGGGCCAGTGGGCCTTGGCCCAACAGTGGGTGCTTTCCGTCGAGCCCTTACTTGGGTAACTAGACCCAGTTTCCACAACAGGCCGGACCTAGTTTCTCGGGTCCATCTTCGAGTGGCAGGTGTGCTTGGGCCTCGGCCTACGCTGGCATTCCAGGCAGTGGGCCCCACACCGACTCCGACGGATATTGAAGTCGCGATTCATACGCTTGGATTAAATCCCCCAGACCCGAATTGGTATATAGACACCGGCGCCACTTCTTGCATGACGTCAGACCAAGGTACTCTCTCGTCTTAATCCAATTTGAGTAAAAATCATGGCATACTTGTTGGTAATGGAAACTCAATGTCAATTCGTGGTTACGGTCATACTACTTTGTCTCCTCCCCATCCACTTCTTGTCTTGAAAAATGCTCTTCATGCCCCTAACTTAATTTAAAATTTGGTGTATGTCCGTAAGTTCACCACTAATAATTGGATTTCTATAAATTTTGATCCTTTTGGGTTTTCTGTGAAGGATTTCAAGACAGGGATACATCTCATGAGATGTAATAGTAGGAGAGATCTTTATCCTATCACACCCACATCCAGTCTCTTGAGTCAAGTCTTGTCGTCTACTTTTGCAACTCTCGCTCCTTCCTTGTGGCATGCACGTTTGGGTCACCCTGGGTCGTCCATTATTTCTTCCTTGCATAAAAACAATTTTATTTCTTGTAAGGGTACGCGTAGTACTCCAATGTGTCATTCATGTCCTTTAGGAAAACATGTTAGATTACCATTTGTAGCCTCTACTTCTCGTACTTTAATGTCATTTGATATTATTCATAGCGATTTATGGAAATCTCCTGTTTTAAGTTCTGTGGGCCATCATTATTATGTTCTATTTTTGGATGATTATTCTAATTTTTATGGACTTTTCCGTTAGCGAAAAAATCACATATTTTTTCCACATTCGTAAAATTTAGAGCATTCGTCTGCACCTAATTCGAACGGAAAATAAAAAATATTCAATGTGATAATAGAAAAGAATATGATAATGGGTTGTTTCGAGATTTTTTTGATACTAATGACATAGTTTTTCATTTCTCTTGTCCTCATACTTCCTCACAAAATGGGAAAGCTGAACGAAAAATTCGTACCATTAATAATATTGTCCGAACTTTATTGGTCCATGCTTCTGTACCCCCTTCCTTTTGGCATCATGCTCTACAAATGACTACTTATCTTCTTAACATTCTTCCTACCAAAGGATTGTCATATTCCTCCCCTATTAAATTACTCTATAATAAGAATCTTTCGTATTCACATCTTAGGGTCTTTGGGTGCTTATGTTATCCGCTATTTCCGTCAACTACAATTAACAAACTTCAAGCCCGTTCTACCCCTTGTGTGTTTTTGGGTTATCCATCTAATCATCGTGATTACAAATTCTTTAATTTATCATCTAATAAAATCAAAATTAGTCGTCATTTATTTTTTATGAAACCCAATTTCCGTTTGCTCAAGTACATAGTTCTGAGCCTAGTTCGTATAATTTTTTAGATGACGCGGTCTCCCCGTATTTTATCCACCATTTCTCGGACTTGTCCTGGACCCAAAATCTGCCAGCGGGCCCATTGCCCGCTGGACCTCCTGTCCCGTCTAATATGCCCAGTGGGCCAAACACTCAGGTCTCGGGTCCAGAGACTGGGCCATATATCCAACCCAATACTACCCACCGCTATCTTGTTTCGGTCACGGGTCCGAAGAATCGGGCCGAATATCCACCTAGTCGCCCCCGCTCATCGTTTCAGATGTTAGTCCCAATTCCAGTGTTGGGCCAGCAGGCCCACTGCCTGCTGGCCAGTCCATCCCTTATCCGAATTTTTCCCAAAATCCATCCATTTCTCCCCCGAGTCACAGATCAGTCACTCATAGTCAACAAGGTATTTTAAACCAAAGAGACATTTTAATCTAAATTCTAATGTTCTTAAATTCTCCTACCCCGTAACCCAGTGTCTGTGTTAAATGACCCGAATTGGAAATTGGCCATGAATGACTAATATGATGTTCTTAAAGAAAATAAGACGTGGGAGATGATACCATGTCCTTCCGATGTTAATATTATTCGATCTATGCGGATTTTTACACATAAGGATAATTTTGATAGTTCTTTTGCGAGACATAAGTCTCGTCTTGTAGGTGATGGTAAGACTCGGTAGGATGACGTGGATTGTGGTGAGACGTTTAGTCCGATGGTCAAACCGGCTACCATTCGCACTGTTCTCAGTCTGTCTCTTTCGAAAGTATGGCCCATTAATCAGTTAGATGTGAAGAATGCTTTCTTACATGGTGATCATAAGGAGACCGTTTACATGCATCAACCCTTGGGTTTTCGAGATCCCAAATATCCTCATCATGTCTGTTTATTGAAGATGTTTTTGTATGGGCTTAAGCAGGCCCCACGGGCTTGGTATAAGAGATTTGGAGACTATATTTCGACTATTGGATTTTCTCACAGCAGGTCTAATAATTCATTGTTCATATATCGTCGTGGTACTTCCCTGGCTTATATTCTATTATATGTGGATGATATTATCTTGAGTGCCTCTACTGATGTTTTGCGCAAGTATATCATGACCATGCTCAGTTCAGAGTTTGCTATGAAAGACTTGGGGCCCTTGGGTTACTTTTTTGGGGATTGTTGTTTTTCGTCATGCAGGTGTGTTATTCTTATCACAAAGGAAGTATGCTGCCGAGATAATTGAAAGTGCTGGTATGTCCTCGTGTAAGTCTACTTCCACTCCAGTTGATACTAAGCCCAAGCTGGGTGCTGCGGCTGGCTCACCTTACGAGGATCCCACTCACTATCGCAATCATGCTGGAGCTCTACAGTATCTTACTTTCACGAGATCGGATATTACTTTTGTCGTACAACATGTGTGTTTATTTATGCATGATCCTAGGGTGGAGCATATGAATGCGCTCAAACGCATTATCAGATACATCCAGGGGACACTTGACTATGACTTGCATCTATATCTATCATCGGCCTCTACACTTGTCTCGTATACTGATGCTGATTAGGGTGACTGTCCAGATACCAGACGCTCCACGTCAGGTTATTGCATATTTCTTGGTGATAACTTAGTCTCGTGGTCTGCCAAACGACAAGCTACCTTATCACGCTCCAGTGCCGAGGCCGAGTATCGAGGGGTAGCCAATGTGGTTTCTGAATCATGTTGGTTACTTAATCTTCTCTTGGAGCTTCACTTTCCCATTCAAAAAGCTACCTTGGTCTATTGTGATAATTTTAGTGCCGTTTATCTTTCTGGGAATTCGGTTCAACACCAACGCACTAAACATATTGAGATGGATATCCATTTTGTTCGCGAAAAGGTAGCTCATGGACAAGTACGCGTCCTACATGTTCCTTCTAGGTATCAAATTGCAGACATCTTCACTAAGGGTCTTCCCTCGATCCTATTTGAAGATTTTCGGGATAGTCTCAGTGTACGAAGACCACTTGCTATGACTGCGAGGGTGTGAAAATATACAAATCCATACACGGTATACAATACCTTGTGTATATCACGGAAACCCATCACAAGTGGAAAACTGTGATATACAATGTATACACACAGTGTATATCCCTATTTTGGTAACAAAATATTTTGTATTATTTATATATAATTAGTATTGTACACTTACTATAATTGTAGGATTCTTGTACAATTAGAATAGAGTTTTGAAAGTAGAATAGGAATAAGATTTTCCATATTATGAAAATTATAAATTATATATATATTCTTTGATTAAGAGATTATTTCTTTCAAATATAGTATATTCATGTCACAAAAGGACGTCTGACTTACATCTTTCATTAAAAAATGGAGGTAATATTTTTATTTTAGGTAAAATTTTCGAATCATTACCAGCAAGTAAACGTCAATAACATATAGGACTAAAATGTATAAACTTGTTCACTGATCTTTGTTTTATTCATCAATTGACATTTTTTCTGTTAATATAAAGGAAGCTATGATAAATCATAAAATTTAATATATCATAATCATGAGACATGTTTAACTTCATATATTGACTTCTTTGATCTATATATCATTTGACAATTTTCTTCAAATTTTAAAATTCTCTGAATATATGCTTCCTTCTCAAAGTCTCCATTAAGAAAGACGGGTTCACATCTATTTTGTGTAATTTTAAATCATAATAAGCCTCTAAAGTTATAATAATTTTTAACAAATCTTTCTTTGAAATCAAAAAAAGGTTAATATAATTTCAGATAACAAGTCTGATCTTATATCATTTGATATTGTCATTTAAATTGTGGTTGATTTGGAAGATCCATCTACATCTGATTCTTCTAAAATATTCTGATAATTCAATGAGATCCTAGATTTTATTGTATTTCAAGAATTTTAATTCTTTCTTACTGCATCAATTTATTTATAAGGCTCAATACTTCTTATGACTTGTTAAAATAAAATTGAGTTTCTATTAAGTCTATCAAAATTCGAGCCTTATAAATAAATCACATTATCATCCGGAATAGTCGACGTTATTTCTTTTTGAGATTTTCTTAACAACACTCCTTGTTGTTCATGTGTATTAGATATTTGTGAGTTTGATTTTTTGTCAAATATTTTATCAAATGTTGTTTAATATCCTTAAGCATTTTCGATAACGTAAATAATATTTGGTATATGTGTGAAATATATACATTAACGATAATTTTAACGAACTTCATACTGATGAATGATTTATAAACTTGATTTACTTTATTTTTTATGGGGTGAATGGGTTAGGACCGCACAATTTATGCATTGTAAATTGCTGTGTCATTGGTATTGTGTTTTTAACAATGAAAGACCGATTCTTGATCTTCGAGCGCTTTGGTGCGCAGGCTTGACTCCGGATCTTTGAAAAAGTCCTCGATGCGGCTTCTAAAGAAAAGTCAACTTAGGCATCTTCAAGAGCTTAATCAAAGAGAGGGGTTGGTTTTTTCAGTCAAGTATAGTTGCTAATCCCCACGAAAATGTAAAGTTTTTCTGAAAACTTATTAAGTGGCAATGGCGGTTGTTGAATCTGTTAAGATTTATTCTCATTTGTTAAATGTTTTGACATAAATTGATAAAAGTTCAAAATCATGAATTTTACGTAGAGTTTGAACCTTGAATTTATAATAATTTCTCAAACTCATCACATTTGAATTTCTACTCGTAAGAGTTTCGAACTCCAACACATAATATTATCTTTTTTATATTTAACTTTAGAGTATTTTTGCTCAATTTTATTTAATATTAAAAGTAACCATTTATCAATTAGTAGATTTTTGACCATGGCTAAACATTACTTGCATACAGTCTAAAAGCGGTCATTCCTCGATTTTCCTCGTTACAATTCCTATATTATTAATTCATATTTTACTACTCTCTCTGTCAAAATTATTTGTCTTGAATTATAAAAATAAAGAACATAAACAATAATAATATATTCAGTATATTTCTACAAAGTGAGATTTGTGGATGATAAAATGAACGCAAACTTTATCCCTATCTTTGTGGGGATAGGGAGACTGTTTTCGATTGACCCTCGACTCGATTTTTTTTTAAAAAAATAGACGTCTCATATTATTGTCATTTTAGAAGTTCAACACAAAATTATTATTTTTTTCATTTTATCTTTACCTGCAGTAATTATTTTTAAAAATTACAAAAAAGGACAAAATAGTTAATAAACATCTTAATTAGTATTTCCCCGTCTCAATTTATGTGGCACAATTTTTTTTTTAATTTATCCAAAAAAAAATATCTCATTTTCTTATTTGATAACTACTTAATAACATCATCCCTATTTTACCTTTGTTGATAAGAATAATTTATTAAACATGATAAATTTTTTCTTTATTTTTTAAATTCTGTGTCTGATCAAATGATAACATATAAATTAAGACAGAGGGATTAATATTTCCTTAACGGATGGGTAAAACAGAAACACAAATTATTTGTGACGGAAGGAGTATTTGCATAACTTGTCTGTAGATCAAACTAGGGCTGGCTAGTGGGCTGGGACAGCCCGACCCCGACCCGAGCCCGCCCCGAGCCCGCCCCGGTCCCGCCCCGACCCCGCCAAAAAAAAATAAATAAATTAAGGGGGCGGGACTCGAACTCGGGACGGGACGATGTCTCGTCCCGCGAGACCCGAGCCCGCCCCAGGCCCGCGAGACCCGACCCCGCCCCGACCCCGACCCCGACCCCGACCCCGCCCCTTTGCAAAAATGACCGTTGCACCAACGACCATTTTAGATTATGGCCGTTGACCAACGGCCATTTTAGCCCCCCCCCCTCCCCCAACCCCCTACCCCTTAATATTTATTTTTAACCCATAAGTTATTATATTTACACTTTAACCCAATTTTTCAACTATAAATAACTCATTTTCTCTTCATCTTTCTCACAAATCTTCCTACAATCTCTCTAATTTCTCAATATATCTCTCTACAAGTCTACATTGTTTGCTAAATATTCAATTTTATTTATTCATTTGGGAATTGGTAGTGAAGTTGGCAACTAGCTTGAGGATCTTCCATCGAGCAAAGTTTCAATTTTCAACCTCTCGATTACACGTCGACGTTACGTCGGCGTTTGATACATTCGTTCCTTCATTAAATTATTATTGTCTGTTTATTTAGTTTAGATCACTTAATTTTATTGTCTTTAATTATTTATTTATTATCATAATTAAAATGGAAGGATTAAAAGGTATGTTTAAGGGTAAGGGTAAGGGTGCTTCTTCTAGTAGGGGCAACTAGGGCAAGGGTACTTCTTCTAGTCATCTTATTCCTACACAGGATGATTTTGTTGATACTCAACATTTTCCTACAATACCATTAGATTTAGACCAGGAGCTATTTTCTGGAACTCAAGAAGACTTTAATTTAGACGATGATCTAGATGATATACCCACTTTAGTTGATGACAACACACCCACTAGTGCACCTTCAACTGAAATACCTCCTATTCCCCCTAGTATGAGACGAGGTCCAAAGCAAAACGACCATTAAAATCGATGCATGGACATTTTTTGATAGGGACGTAGAGAATCAAGTAGCCATATGTAAATTTTGTAAAAATGTTTTAAAATTTAAAACTGAAAAAGGTCACGGTGGGACGGGGGGTTTAATTAGACACGTAGTAAGTGCTCATCCAACTAGGTATGCCCAATACCAGGCTTCAAAACCGGGTGCGCAAACGCCGCTCCATCGGGACAAGGTTCACATATCGACATCGTCCCGACCAAGTACATGGTCAAATTAACCCTATGACGGGGGGAATTGTAGGCTCTAAATACAATAAACATAGAGATAGGGAAGCAACATCAAAATTAGTTGCTGTGGAGGGTTTGCCTTTTTCATTTCCTTCATCTCCCGATTTTATTCATTACATTAGAGATATATATAATCCCGTTTTTAACGGTTTTCCTAGATCAACCGTTAAGAGAGATGTATTTAAATTCGCGCATGAATATCAACAATATTTACGTTTTTCATTATATCATTTTAATGGCAAAGTATCCATCACGTACGATATAGGTCGTAGTACTAACGGCCATGATTATTTAACTCGTAACTTGTCATTGGATAGATTATAAATGGTCTATGCAAAAACGTATTTTAGCGTATAGATATATAGATGATAGGCACACTTTGGTACTTTTATTGCGAGAAAATATTTATCAATTGTGCGATTATTACGGAATTACCGATAAAATTATGACTATTACATTAGATAACGCTTCTAATAACAATTACGCAATTACAATTTTAAAAAATAGTTTAACTCCTTCTTTTCCGGACCATTTTCATATAAAATGTGCGTGCCATATATATAACTTAATTGTAAAGGATGGTCTATCACTTTTTGAAGACATTCTTAGTAAAATACAATTTGCTATAAACTTTATTTTTAAAAGTAATAAAGTACAACGTAGAAAAGAATATAAAAAAATTTGTCATGATTGTGGACTACCTTTTAGAAAAATTCCACAAGAAGTATCCACTAGGTGGAATTCTTTATACGAGCAACTACTTGTTGCTTATGACTATAAATTACCTATAACTTTATTTTTTAATTCTCATAATAAAAAGCCGGTGATATGATTTTAGATAGTGATTGGGAAAAAATCTCCGAACTTATTGTATTTTTAGAGAAATTTTTTCAAGCAACAAAAGAATTTTCCGGTATATATTATCCTACTATTTCAACTATGTTATTTTATATAACTCTAATATTTTTATTACTTAGTGAATATATGGAAAAACCAACTTATAAAAGGCAACTATTAAAAAAATGTTTCTCAAAATAAAAATATATTTTATTCCTATTCCCTCTATTTATATTATTGGTTCGTATTAAATCCTACTATTAAAATAGACGGTACTAAATCACTAATTGAAACTATTTACGATTGTATAGAAGTACTACCACCTCCAAGTCCCAAAAATCTAAATCACCCACCACCTATTGAACAAACTAAAGAAGAAGTATTGTCTAGCGTAGAACACCAATGCAAAAATATATATATAGATTTTATCAACAAGAAAATGCTAGTAACTTACCGGCTTCCATACCATCTTCTTCATCTTCAATACAACCTCACAAAAGACATCTTGTTTCTCGCGGCTAGTATTGAAAGCCTCGAAATAGAATGTGCGGTCGTACCTCTACTACTAACCAAATTAGCGAGTTGGATATTTTTGTTTTACGGGGTTCGTACCGTATCAAGAAGTTATCAATGAAGATGGACATGAAGACTTGCGAAATCTTTGGAGGGGAATGAGAAGACCTTTCCGACACTTTCATTGATGGCTCGAGATGTTTTGAACATTCAAGCGTCGTCAAGCTGCGTCGAAAGCGCTTTTTACGCGAGCGAGATATCAAATAGGAGACCACGGACACTCATTAGCCGGAGACGACTTGAAAATTGCGTATTATTCGAGAGATTGGATACGAGCGGAGCGAGAAGGTGCGGTCAACCGGAGATCAACGAAGAAGATGATGAAAACTACAACGAAATCTTAACCGAAGGTAGTGGAAGCGGCGTGGATCAATTTGACCAACAAATACCAATTCCAACCGAAGAACCACATGAAATCATCAAGCAATTAGAACAGGTTTTTTTGAGAATGTAATTTTTTTAATTGTAATTTTATTATGTAATTTGTAACTTTTGGACAACACCACAAAGTTGCAATTTAGATTTTAGACAATTGTATTTGTATTACAAAAAAATCATATGTCTATTAAATAATATAAGAGGCACAAAAACAGCCTTGGGATGTTTTTATTACACTATCTTATTTTGTTTATTGAGTTTTTTTATACATATGTTATTTAAAAAAAAAAAAAAAAAAGAAAACCCGCCGTATCCCGCCCCGAGCCCGCCCCGACGGGATCGGGATCGGGACGGGACTTGCTCCAGTCCCGCCAGACCCGATCCCGCCAGAGCCCGCCAGAGCCCGCCAGACCCGACCCCGCCCCTTCTCCCGTCCCGCCCCGACCCCGACCCGCCAGACCCGGCCCGCCAGACCCGAGCCCGGCCCACTGGCCACTCTTCATCAAACAGAACCTTAGAAATGTCACGTGAACCCCAACAAATACAAGCCGGTGCTTAGCTGACGACACTAACCTATGACCCGCAACCCCACCCCGTCTTAGTTGTAAAATACAACAACATACACTTTATATCTTTCGTTCAATACCTTAACCTACGCTTTCCTACAGTTTGTTGGTATGACGGGAAAGGGAGAAGAAGATGTAGTAGGATGAAGGTAGAAAGACAGAAATGCCCTTAAGGAGCAGCATGGACTCTGAAGAAGAATGGTATGAGGAAGAGCCCACTGCAGGGATTATTGATGGAAATGAACATAATTTGGAGAAGAAAGAGAATGAACCCTATGCAGTGCCTAAAGCTGGAGCTTTTTATATGCACGATGATCGGTCTGGAGACAATGTAGTCGGGCGACACAAGTAGGTTTCACTTTAATTGTATTACTAGTTCATAATGTTGTACTTTTATGTCATGCTGCACAAAAGAAAAGAATTACTTTTAAAACTTGTAGTTGAAAATAAGCCATAAATATCTGTGTGGCTAAATTGGCAATTTAAAGTTAAATTATTACTAATTATAAAAAGATGTCATTCTTGTTTGGACCGACTAAAAAGGAAAGAGTCACATAAGTTGGTACCGAGGGAGGATAATGTGAATTGTGAATTGAGAGAATGTAGATGTGTAAGGTGTTTGTTTTGCATGTAAATTTTGATGGTTAGTGAAATTAATCAATCAACTTGCCTAAATCCCCTAGTAGTTAGGTTGGTTCCCTGTCTGCAGAGGTTCGTTTAACTTTACTAGAGCTACTGTTATTATTTTGGACACCTATACTTTGAGTAAGTGTCTGATTTTGTGAAGATTTTAAATAAACCTCTGCTGAAAGAGATTGTGTTAGGGCCCTACGCAGCGTGGATTGGGATACTGGATGGTTAAACCCGAAAAAAGAAAAGAAAAGGATCCCCTATAAAGGATAACTATATCTTGAGTATGTGTCTGATTCCTATGAAAGTTAAATGCCAATTCTCTGGTTAAAGTTTTCCGAAACACGAGCTAACTACCTTCTTGATTGCTTATGAGTTCCGACAGTGATTGCTGCTCCTTTGCTCACTTCATGGTTTCTCGATCCAAACCCTAATGCAAACCTCCTTGTGGGTCAGCTGGCTTAACACTGTAGCTGTCTAAATGCATAACAATGTGCTACACGTATGTTTCCCATATGTGAAGATAAAAGTGTGCTACACTTTTGTTATTGATTACTACAATTCATTTTGCTTTGAAACAAAGACTAGAAATATAGTTGTCTTTAGTTTCCTTGACCATATCTTCCCCAGCCTCTTGTACGAATTAAACCCTGGAAGGAAGAGAAATATCCAGAATCAGGTAACTCTCTTCCTGAATTGCAACCTTTTTATCTGGATTATTGATTGACGTACATCACTGCTCAATGAGTACCATTCTTTAGGCACCAGTGAGGTATTCAGAAATCTGAATTCTTAATTTTTCTGTTGACTTACTTGTTGTCAGAAGCACTTAAGTAATTATTCATTGGCTGTGCTTTTCCTCATTACCTTTGATTTCTCCTTTTCCTGGACACGTTATTATAGTAACTGAATGAAATTTGGAGTTTAATAAGCAAAAGCTCTTAAGGATCGAAAATTTTCTGGTCAGTAATGAAGGTGCCAATATGAGTCAATGACATTTGAAGGAAGGACCTGAATGGCTGGTGCCATGATTACTTGTATAGGACTGCAATCTTTTTCTCACGTTCCTGTCATAGTTGGATTATTTGCTCAATATTTTTGAACTTAGCATGCTTCTTTTGGTACCTATCAAAAAAAAAAAGCATGCTTCTTTTGTCCATTTACTTGTATTCTTGAGTGAAGAAGGGCAGTGTTGTTAGTAAGCCAAACAAAGTATGTTTCCTTAGTTGCTTATACATATCAGTATAATTGATCATGCTGCTTCCCTTTCTCTCCAGGGCACGTCCTGTACAGGTCGTAGTTGTGCCTAATGTTGTAGGTTGTAATTATAACTCCATTTTTCTATAAATACGTAGAGTTCATTTATTATGACTAGTCTAAGTCATTATCTCCATAAAAGTGTTTTGTTTAGGCAACTGATCATGATTTTTTTCTGTTTGTTTAGGAGAATGTCTGGTGGAAGAAGGATATGGGAATCAAAAGATGATTGTAAATGGGGGCATGAAAAGTTCGAAGAGTTGACTGGGGAGGAGAGGAGTTATGACGAGGTGACTGCTTTTATTTATTTGCTTTTTGTTCTGTCATTATTTTTTCCCTGCGTCCTAGTCTTCTGCTCATAAGATTTTGTATGATCTTAATAAGCTGTCAAAATTCTCAGGATAGGAGGACATCAAGGGGTCGCTATCGAGGTCGTTGTAGGATTCGAGGGGCTGATAGTGGAGCTTCACGAGGAAGAAGACCCAAAGCGTACATCAACGGTAATGATCAGACCAAGGATAATAACCAGAATATTCAGAATAATCCTTCAAAAGCTATCAGAGGTCGGGGCCCAAGGAGGTACATACCATCTTTTAAGGACAACATTGACACACATCCTCCACTAAACAATCAGTAAGTTCCAATTCAACTACTATTTTCCTTTTTTCCTTGTGAAGGATCCTTTTCATTTTTTCTTGTCAAATCTTATTTTTCAGATCTGGTCAGTCTGTTGACAAACCTTCACTTAGTAGCACAAATAAAGCATCTGCTCCTGTATCAGATTTAGAAAAAGATGCAGTTACAGCAGCAAAACAAAGGTCAATGTCAAGATTGAATTATGCTTCTCCTCCATTTTATCCTTCTAGCTCTTCCAGTAAAGAGACTACAATAACACACAAGAGGGAAATGCAATCTGAGACAAGTAGCCACAGTGTTCAGCCTTCTCTTTCGGGCGAAAGTACTGCTTCTGCACAATCAACTGCAGTATTCCGGAAGGATCTGAATGATTCCCTTGGCATAAAGAAGCTTAATATTGATGATTCTATTCCTGCAGTTGCTGGGAAGCCTTCATCCAGTTTGCAGTTGCCACTGGGGTTGTCCTCATCAATAAATTCTACTCATTCCCAGGCACTGAGAGGCCAAGGAAGAGGATTTAATGCATCATCACATATGAATTATCAATCGTCTGTACCCAATTACCAAGTCAACAGTGTTTCTCTGCCAACCCAGCTCCACCCTGCCCAGCGATATTCTGCTCAAAGTCGAGGACAACCTTTTCTGCAAGTAACTGGTCAGCAATTAGTACAGAAACCGGGTACTGGATCTCAAATCTCATCTCCCCCTAAAACAGCACAACCTATGAATTCTTGTGAACCTGGAGAGCTTGAATTTTCTTCAGAGTCCAATAAATTAACGAGTTCTGTGGTTGCAAAAGGGAAAGGCAGTCTTCAGGGTCCTGGAAGGGGATATGGGGTTCAAATTGTGGGTGCACCTGGAAAGATGGGTAGTGGTCACAGTAATCAGAACTTTTCTGGGACTCCAACCTTTCTGCCAGGTAGCCCTTTTATATCCGTATCAATATATATGAAAAAAGATGGAAAAAATGGGTCTTGTCTGAAACACTCTCTTAAGCATACTTGTCCAATAGTGATCTTGTTTAGACAAATTTCTTTAAAGTTTCATTTGCCCCTTGGAATGGTTCTTGCATAATGAAGGGGAGCCTTGGAGTAACTAGTAAAGTTGTTGCCATGTGACCAGGAGGTCACAGGTTCAAGCCGTAGAAACAACCTCTTGCAAAAATGCAAGGTAAGACTGCGTACAATAGACCCTTGTGGTCCAGCCCTTCCCCGGACCCCACGCATAGCGGGAGCTTAGTGCACCGGGCTGCCCTTTAATGGTTCTTGCAGCATGTTATTTCTGTATGCTTTCCCTTGTTTTGTGTAGTAGCTAGGTTTTCTCTTCCATAAGTTATGCTCTTGTAATATCAAGTCCAGTGTTATAAACTGGTTATTGTATCGCTTCTTGTAGTAAAATGATATTTGTACTTTTAAGGAGGTATTCTTTTCTGTAATGGGATTTGCAGTCATACAATTTGGAGGTCAGCACCCTGGTGGCGTTGGAGTTCCTGCTGTTGGCATGGCTTTCCCTGGATATGTTGGTCAACCAGATGCGCGAGGCAATTCCAAAATGACATGGTGAGGTTATCTTTAGCTAATATGATGCTAATCATAAAGTAAAAAGGAAAAACAGAAAAGAAGTATTTTCCATGTAGTGTATGGAGATTTTATTGTGTAGGTTGTTTAGTCTGATGCTTCACATTTTTGAGGGGGGGTGAATGACAGGTGTGTGGTGTGTAGGATCTTTCTCTCTGAATTCTTGGATCTAATAAACTTTTATCTTATCAAAAGAAATTCTTGGATCTACCTATCAAAAAATAATAATCTTGGATCTAATAAAATTCCTGTCACTAGATAATATTAGTTTGAATTTTTCAGGCTGCCTGTTTTAGCTGGTGCTGCTGGAGTACTAGGCGCACCTTACTGTTCACCATATATTGCTGCTGATGGTGCTTATCATCCTCACCCTAGTGGGCAGATATCATCTCTCGGTGCTGCTCCAATGTCAGTAGAATGTTTTGCAGATTGTCATGATACTCTGATTTCGTTGTGTTTCTTTCTGCTGGCATGTATATGTCATACTCCTGGTCAATTCAGTTATTCTTGTTCCTTTGCATCTTCTCTTGTTTTTTTTGCTCATATTCATCAGTATCTTGTTTTCAATTTAACATAACTCTAACTTCTATCATGACTTTTGCATGAATTTTCACATGAGAATACAAGATATCACGACAAAGTGGAAAAAAGTGACCCAATCAGAGCATTTACTTTAAAGGCCAAGTTTGTTCCTGTTTGTGCACCCAAAAGAATTTGGAAATCTGTGATTGCAATTCGATGTTTTCAAGTGATCTATTATCCGTTTTGGCACTTTTTGAAAATCTGAGTGAAACTTTTGTGTAACGAGTGTGCTATCTTGAAGAGAGTTCTTGTGCCATGTTTTTGCACTAACAGTTCAATCTGTATATGGTTCAGCATCTGTATTACTAGTAATCTTTTTTTTAAAATTTAAACATTCTTTAGAGTAATTGCTTGGTTCTTTGAAGTATTGCAGCTATAGATGTTCAAAGAAGTGTTTGACTATAGACCTACTAAGTTCTAAAGAAACTTAACAGTACTTCCTGTCTGCAGCAAAGAGAGCAATACAAGTAAACCAAATAGTGAACCAATGCCCCAACAGACGCCTGGTAAGATATACCCACCCTTATTTGTTACTTTGTTCAATTGGTTTTGCCGAAGCTTGTGCTACAATCTTTCCCATGCTATATTATTGATCTTGTCTGCCCTGTTTCTTTACCAGAGCTCACAAATGATGACTTCAGATTGCGGCAGAAGAATCCTCGCAGGCAAGCTGCATTTTGTATTGCTGAAATGAGATAATCATATTTTCAGTTTCTTTGTCGAACTGCTGTTCTTATATAACCATTTTCATTGGCTTCAATTAGAATGTTGACTTCATTCTTATGTGCAGATATACGGAAATGAAGTTTGACCAATGAGATAGTTACATTGGTTGAAGCAGTTTGAATAAGCAGATTAAGGTCAAAATTTACAGTTGAATATTCCATCTCTAGTTGGATGTTGCAAATGTCTTAAAGAAGCTTGTGGAGCTGCAGCTCTTCTCTCTGGCCCTTCGTTTTCTCCAAATGTTGATCTGGAGCACGTGGACCTTTCATGTATTAGGTGTGCTTTAGGTAATGGTTTTGCTCCCAGACTTCAATATGGGCAATTTCTTGTTTTTTTTTGCCAAATGATCCAGCATGTTGAAAATTCCAGAAAATACCATCCTTAAAGGGGTCTCCATTACTGCCTTCATAAAATAAAAGGGGGTCTGCATCACTGCTGCAAATCTCCTAATCCTCCAAAAAACGACGTAAGCAAAAAAAAAAAAGAAAAGGCACTCTTATTGGCTAATAAAGGGGAACATCAAACTTAATGAAATTCATGTGACTTTTTTTAGTCTAGCTTTTAATAGGACTGTCCAGTGGGCCGGGTCAGCCTAATTCTAATACCCGGCCGCCCCTTCCCGATCCCCCAAAATTTTAAAAAAAAATTGTCGGGGTCGGGGTTCGAACTCGGGACGGGGCTTGTGTTCGTCCCGCCCGTCCCGATCCAGACCCGCCCCGATCCCGATCCTGACCCGTCCCCCTCCCCCTTTGCAAAAATAGTCGTTCAAATTTTGATTTTGGCCGTTGTGCAACGGCTAGAATGATCATTTTTGCCCTCCCATAAACCCTACCTACCCCTTAATATTTATTTTTAATCCATGAGTTAATATATTTACACGTTAACCCTATTTTTCAACTATAAATGACTCATTTTTTTTCATTTTTCTCACAAATCTTCCTACCATCTCTCTAATATAATAATTTATCTTTGTACAATTCTACAATTTTTCCTACTATTAAATATTATATCAAAGTTAAAAAATTGGGAGTGAAGTTGGCAACTAGCTTGAGGATCATTCATCGAGTAAAGTTTCAATTTTCAACCTTGATTACACGTCGGCGTTACGTCGGTGTTTGGTACCTTCGTTCATTCTTTAAATTATTATTGTCAATTTTAATTATCGCACTTAATTTTATTTACTTTAATTATTTATTTGCATAATTATAATGGAACGAATGAAACATATGATTAGGGGTAAGAGTAAGTGTGCTTCTTCTAGTATGGGCAACAAGGGTAATGATACTTCTTCTAGTAATCTTATTTCTAATCCCGATGATTTGATTGATTTCAGTCATATTGATGAAACTGCTTTTTTTTAATGATATACCATTAGATGATGAACTAGATGAACCAAATTTTAATTTAGACGATAATATAGATGACACACCCGCTAGTGCACCTCAACCTCAGGCTCAGGCTCAGGCTGAGTCTCACCCTGAAATTGAAACTGGAATGCCTCTTATTTTCCCTAGTATGAATCGAGGCCCCCAAAATGAAAATTAAAATCAGATGCATGACATTTTTTTAATAGAGACCAAGAGAATCAACTAGCTAGATGTAATAATTTGTAAAAATATTTATAAATTTAAAACTGAAAAGGGTCAAGGTGGGACAAGAGGTTTATTGAGACATGTACAAGGCGAGCACACAACTAAGTGGAATCAATACCAGACAAAAAAATCAGGTGTGCCAATGCCATCTGAGTCGGGAGATGGTTCACATAGTGTCCCCGACCTAGTACAAGATCAAATTAACCGGACGACGGAGGAAATTTTTGGTCCTAAATATGATAAAAACAAAGATAGGAAAAATATGGCAACATTAATTGCAGTGGAGGGTTTGCCTTTTTTATTTCCTTCATCTCCTGGTTTTATTCATTACATTCGAAAAATATATAATCCTGCTTTTAATGATTTTCCTAGATCAACTGTTAGAAGAAATGTTTTTAAATTTGCAAGTGAATATCAACAATATTTACGTTATGCACATTTTAATGGCAAAGTGGCTATCACTTCTGATATAGGTCATAGCACTAACGATAATGATTATTTAACGGTAACATGCCATTGGTCTATGCAAAAACGTATTTTAGCATATAGATATATAAATGATAGGCACAATGAAGTTTTATTGCAGAAAATATTCAAGAAATTTGTGATTACTATGGAATAATTAATAAAATTATGACTATTACATTAGATAATGCTTCTTATAATGATTATGCTATAAAACTTTTAAAACTTAGATTAAATTCATATTTTCCTGATCATTTTCATATAAGATGTGTGTGTCATATTTATAACTTAGTTGTAAATGACGACCTAAAACTTTTTGAAAACATTCTTGATAAAATATAATTTTCTATAAACTTTATTTTTAAAGATAAAAAAATACAAAGACGCAAAGAGTATAAAAAAAACATGTCATGATTGTGGATTACCTTATAGAAAAATTTTAGAAGAAGTTTCGACTAGATGAAATTCTCTGTATGAGCAACTATTTGTTGCTTACGATTATAGACAACCTATTACTTTATTATTTAACGCTCATAATAAAAATTCAAGGGATATGCTTGTAGATAATTATTGAGATTTTTTTTAGAACTTATGGATTTTTGGAGAAATTTTATCAAGCTACTAAAGAATTTTTCGGTATTTATTATCCTACTATTTCAAATATGTTATTTTATATAGAATTAATATTTTTGTTACTTAATGAATATATGCAAAAATCAACTTATAAGGCATCTATTGAAAAAATGTTTAAAAAATTTAAAAAATACTTTTATTCTATTCCCACTATTTATATTATTGGTGCGGTATTAAATTTGACTATTAAAGTAGACGGTTATAAAACACTTGTAGAAACAATTTATGATTGTATAGAAGTATTTTCAACAGATCCAACTCACAAACCAACTAAAGAAGAAGTTACGTCTACCATACACACCAAATGCAAACAAATATATATGTATTACCAACAAAAAAATGCAAATAATCAACCGGCTTCTGTACCATCTTCTACTACTTCGCTGCAACCTCGTAAAAAATATACGATTTTTGCTGCTAGTATTCAAGGCCTTAGAAATAAAATGTGTAGTAGTTCAACTTCTTCACAAGTTAGCGAATTTGATGTTTTGCAGGGTGTTGTCCCATACAAATTAATTGCCAATGATGTAGGACAAGAAGACTTGCTGAAATACTGGAGACAATATGATAATACATTTCCGACACTAATAAAGATGGCCCGAAATGTGTTGAACATTCAAGCGTCATCAACAACGTCTGAAAACACTTTTTCTGCGGGGAGATTTCAAATAGGAGAGCACATACATTCATTGGCGGGAGACACATTGCAGTTCTATTCAGAGACTGGATTCGTGCGGAGCGTAGAAGGTGCGGTCAATCGGAGACCAACGAAGAAGAAGACTACAACTACAATGAAATCTTGTCCGAGGGAGCAGGAAGCGACGTTGAAGAATTTGACAAACAAATTTCAATTCCAACAGAAATCCTTAAACATCGTGAGGAAATTCAAAAAAAGTATGATTGAATATGTAATTTTTTAATTGCAATTTTACTATGTCATTTGCAACTTTTGAACAACACCACAAAGTTGCAATTCTGAAATTGTATTACAAAAAAAATCATATTTCTATTAAATAATATAAGAGGCACAAAAACAGCATTGAGATGTTTTTATTACACAATGTTGTTCAATTATTAAAGTGTATGTATACATTTTTTTAAAAATTAAGTGGAAAAAAAAATCCCAGTCCCGACCCGCCCCGCCCCATCCTGACCCCATTCCGGCGGGATGTGGGACGGGACGGGACCTCTTCCTGTCCTGCCTATCCCGACCCGCCTGGCCCACCGGAGCTTGAGTCCCAACCTTCTCCCGTTCGGCCGGGAAAATGCCGTCCCATTGGACACCCCTAGCTTTTAATAGGCTTTGTATCAAGAGTATTACAACTTCAGTTTTTCAATTCTTGAACCTATATCCAGTTATACCATTCTGATTGTAGATTTTGCGATCCCAGGTTTGCATGACAATTGCCTGCTCTAAACGTCGTACTTTGGGTATTGCTTATCTAAATATATGAGCGTTAAGTAGTTTTATCATACAGGTTCTTGCGGCATGGTTTCCTTTCACTGAATGAAGTCAGAATTGTCCACAAGTTGTGCAGCTGCTTTCTACTATATGAAGTTTCTCCGTTAGCGGCTTTAATTAAAGTTGTCATTTGGTGGACACTTTCGGGGCATGCTCAGATGTTGAATATTAAATTTTCTTTCTTTCCTACTTGCTTGATGCAATAGAAAACTGATTTCCTACTTTGGTTATATTCCATCTTAATTTTCCTATGTAGCGTCTCTGTGGCAATTTTGAAAAAAAAATAATCTGGAAAACTAATTTTTTAAAACAGAAAGCTGGAAACTGGATTATTTTTTAAAATCTGGAAAATGATTTTTTAAAAAACCTATTTCTTTTTTTTTTTTAAAAACTCAAAAAATTGTTTTTTAAAGAATCTGGAAAACTGTGTTCTTTTTAAAATATGAAAAAAATGATTTCTTTTAAGACCCGTTTTTGTGAAAAACAAATCTGGAAAAATGGTTTTTTTTTTAAATATGGATAACTGGATATTTTTTTAAAAGAAAGTGTCCTAAAAAATCTTGATTTTCATGATTTCATTTTAGAATCTGGACTATTTTTTAAAAAAATCTGAAAATCAAAATTTTTAATTAAAAATAAAATGTTTTTTTTAAATCTGGATATTTTTTTAAAAGATAGTATCCAAAAAAAATCTAGATTTTCATGATTTCATTTTTAGGACACTTTTTTAAAAAAATATGTGGATTATTTTTAGAAAAATTATGAAATGGATTTTTTTTTTAAAATTCTAAGAAAACTGGATTTTTAATAAAAAATATCTGGAAAAACAAGATTTTTTTTAAATCTAGAAAAAAAATCTGTTTTCCTGATTTTAAAAAATGGGGTTTCCACATTTTTTTTATAAAAAAACCAGTGTTTCCTGATTTAAGAAAAAAAAATCATTTTTTCATTTTTTTAAAATTCTTTTTTTCCAGATTTTCTTTTAAAAATTGCCACATAGACATAAAAAATTAAGATGGAAATAGAGATTTAACCAAATGGGGACAAATATTATTTTTGTTTTAGTACCAGGGTAAATATGATCAGCAAGTTGGATGAGAAAGGTAAATTTATCAAAAAAGTATAACGAAAGGTAAATATAATTTATTTGTGAGAGTACAACGGCAAATCTAATCCTTTTTCCGTTTTGAAAACTTTGAACTATATTTAACAATTAACATCAATAGCTCGTCGTGTTAGTTGTAATTCATACTAGTTTCATCCCAAATATGTTTGACTGCTCCCTGTTTGTTCTCCGGTTTACAAGAATTTAGTTTAAGTTTTATGCATTATAACAAGGGGCGGCTCAATACAATTAGTGGCCGAAAATCAAATTAAAACTTAACAAGATATCATAGATAATTTAAATAAAATTCATGTATTTTTTTAATCAAAACCCACTCTTTTAACTTATTTAGATGCAAAACTATAAAGTAAGTTATTCATGCATTTTCACTTGCATTGCATTCATATATTACTCTGGATCACTGGTGCTATGCACACTACTATATGGTAAATATTATATATGTAGGGGATATGGGGAAAGGGAAATGCGTTATATACGCACACCACCTGCAGCTGGTACAGACTATCACAAAAGAGCCCGAAGAGGCCAATATGATGTGATGATGTGATGTGATGCTTGCATGGCTTATTGGGACGGGTTGCATGATCCGCAACACAAACATATATTTGGACGGGTTGCACGATCCGCAACACGACATATATATATATATATATATATATATATATATATATATATATATATATACCACACTTGCATCACACATATGTTAATTAACCATTACATGGTATGATGCCCATAAAGGCTGTCATGGTAAGGAAATTGCCCGATGAGGCCAATAAATATGGACACTGCATTGTACATAACATGTAGGCAAGTGTATTAGGGCCCTCAGAGGCAGTTCCTGTTGGTCAGTTGTTTAGGTTTCAATTATCAGTATATTTTTGTTATGCTATTATTTATGCTTGACATACTCAGTACATCAGTCGTACTGACGTCCCTTTTGTTGGGGGACGCTGCGTTTCATGCCCACAGGTTCGCATAGGCAAGGTGACGACCCACATTAATATATTACAATTTTCAGCGGATTTTGGAAGCACTCCTCTCTTTTCGGGGTGTCGGTCTGATTTTGGTAAAATACAGTTTTGCGTGTCTATATGGGTATGGCGGGGCCTTGTCCCAATCTTTGATGTTGCTACTCTTAGAGGCTTGTAGACAGGTGTCCTGTGCGTAATAGTCTTGCATGGCCTTGTCGGCCTTGGTACATGTAATATATAACTTGGTTACCTGGTTGTTCATAATTTTCTTTCGGCTTAGTCCTTAATTAATTATGATTAAATGTTCATGGTAAGAATGACGGTACCCGGCGGGTGGGATTCGGGTATCCGTCGCGGCCCTCCGGTTTGGATCGTGACAGTGTATTAATGGTGGCCAACATTGATGGTGCCTAAATTCTCTATCTAGCTTGAAAAAGTGGGTAGATATTAGGAAAAGAGTTATTGGCAAGGATTTGGGGATTTAACCCCTATCTAATGACTAGGGTTAGAAATAGTCTAGTTAACTTGAAATCCAATTGGGTGTTCTTAATTACACATCCTAGGGTTTGGGAAAGCCTTTGATGAAATTTATCAATTGGGTTGGTGAACCTTTTGATAACCCATTTAGCCCTATGATTTAGAACATGAATGTTTCTTATTTGAATTGATTAATAGCTTAATTGCATACTACCCTGAAGGCATCACAAACTTAGTCCTCTCAATTTGATAGTAAAAACTTAATTACTTGATATTGTGTTATTTGATCATCATTAATTCAATTACTTGTTACTTCGTCATATAATCATAGTTAGAAACAAACAAACAACTATTCTCTTCCTTTGAAATATCGGCTAATCGTTGAGACTTACAATTAAAGTGTACATTTCTTGTCGTATCCCAGTGGGATTCGACCCCAACCTTCGTTGGGTTCTATATGTTTTAACGACCGCTTTACATTTTTTTCGGATGTGTAATTTGGGCGTATCAGATATCTTCACTTTTTAATCTTGTCTCTCCTAGTATACCCACACATCCAGCGCCACATCCTCATTTCCACAACTTTCATCTTCTGAACGTGAGAATTCTTGAATGACCAATACTTCACCCCATACAATATACTTGGTCTAATCAACTATCTTCTTCTTTTTGTAATATAATAATCAACTATTTTTTATAGAAATAGAATCTCTAAGATTTTACACTGGTTTTGTTGTTGTTGTTGTAGAATCTCTAAAATTACAAAAAATAAGTCTAGAGATTTGATCAAATATTTTGAGATTTTGATATTCTAATATATAAATTGATGGAGGCCCTAATCAAGCCTTTTTTCCGACGCTATACTAGCCTTATTAGAATGATAAATGGATTCTTCAATACTTATTCCATAATCCATTTATATTTATAATAAAAAATATTACTGCTACTATATGAATATATATTTTCACTATGAAGAGATTTCCCTTCTTTATACGAAATGTGATAGGGAGGTTCTAATATTCTTTATTTGTGTATACATACTTGTACAAATCATTGAATGAATCATCAAGGAAATTCCATCAGCTCTTTCATCTATCAATTCTATCAAAACATGCTCTAGAAAAACAATATAAGTTGGAATGCATATATCCAAAACAAAGGTCCAATTGTTACACTCTAAAAATTATTATTCTTTTTGAACGAAACTAAAAAATACTGCTCGAGTTACTTGTCTTTAACCCATTTCAGGAGACACCTTAACATCACCCATATTTTGAGCACTTCTTTATTTTATTTCATTTTAGGAAAAAGAGTCCATACGATAAAAAAAAATCACAGAATCCCTCTATATATATTTATATTATACTAGCTATTAATTATATTAACAAGCAGGCAGCAGGTCAACATCTGCCTGTTATGTTTAGTGCGCTGGTGTTGAACTGGATTACTAGAAAGGTAGATGGCACTAACATTATCGCAATAAACCAAGATCGCTTTCTGAATAGGACAATGAAGATCTAACAGCAAATTACGTAACCAACATGATTCCGAGACAACATTAGCTACCCCTGGATACTCGGCCTCGACACTGGAGCGGGACAAAGTTGACTGACGTTTCGCAGACCATGAGACCAAGTTATTGTCAAGAAACATACAATAGCCAGACGTATACCGTCTGGTGTCCGGACAGCCACCCCAATCAGCATCAGTGTACAAGACAAGTGTAGACGTCGATGACAGATATAAATGCAAGCCATAGTCAAGTGTCCCCTGGATGTACCGAATAATGCATTTGAGCGATTCATGTGCTCAACCCTGGGATCATGCATAAACAAACACACCTGTTGGACGACATATATAATATCTGATTTCGTGAACGTAAGATACTGAAGGGCCCCTGCAAGACTGCGAGATCGGGTCGGATCCTCGTAAGGGGAGCCAACTACAGCAACCAATTTGGGTTTAGTATCAACTGGAGTGGAAGGACTTACAAGATGACATCCCAACCCTCTCAATGATCTCGACTGCATACTTCCTCTGAGATAAGAATAATCCACCGGCATGACGAGTGACAACAATCCCCAAAAAATAGCTCAATAGTCCCAAATCTTTCATAGCAAACTCAGAACTGAGCATTGTCATGATAGACTGGCGTAAGGCATCGGAAGAGGCAGTCAAGATAATATCATCCACATATAATAGTATATAGGCCAAGAAAGAACCACGATGATATATGAACAAGGAATTATCCGACCTGCTGTGAGTGAACCCAATAGTCGAAACATAGTCGGCAAACCTCTTATACCAGGCTCGTGGAGACTACTTAAGCCCATATAAGGACTTTTTCAACAAACAGACATGATGAGGATATTTGGGATCCCTAAACCCCAATGGCTGATGCATATAAACTGTTTCCTTGATATCACCATGTAAGAAAGCATTATTCACATCTAACTGATGAATAGGCCATGCTTTCGAAAGAGCTAAGCTGAGCATAGTGCGAATGGTAGCATACTTGACCACCGGACTAAACGTCTCCCCACAATCCACACCAACCTGCTGAGTCATACCATCACCTACAAGCCGAGCCTTATGCCTTGCAAATGAACCGTCTGAATTGTCCTTATGAGCAAAAACCCACATAGACCTAATAATATTAATACCAGATGGACGGGGCACCAACTCCCATGTCTTATTATCAATAAGAGCATTATATTCATCGGTCATATCAATTTTCTGATTCGGGTCATTTAATGCAAACACATGATTACGGGGTAAGGGTGATTTAAGAATATTAGAATTTAAATTAAAATGCATTTTTGGTTTAAAAACACCCCGTTGACTACGAATGACCGGTCTATGACTCGGGGAAGAATTGAGCGAATTTTAGGAATTTTCTGGACTCGGGACGGACTGGGGAGCAGGCAGTGGGCCTGCTGGCCCAATTAGGTAATGGGATGGTGAAACAAGGACTGGACCAGTGGCGTTAATGGGCTGGGTCACTGGCACAATTACCGTCACTGGCCCAGTAACTGGACAAGACCCATTTGCGAACACTGTAGCTAGTGAAGGGGCAGTCGGGCCAGCGACAGTGGGCCCGCTGGCGGATTTGGGGTGCGGGAGACGTCCAAAAAATGGTGAATAATATACGGAGATATACCATCATCCAAAAATTATACGAACTAGGCACGAGAGTACTAACCTTAGCAAACGGGAATTGAGATTCATCAAAAATTACATGGCGACTAATGATGATTTTATTAGAGGATAAATCAAAATATTTGTAACCACGATGATTAGACGGAAAACCAAAAAACACACACGGAGTAGACCGGACCTGAAGTTTGTTAATTGTGGTGGACGAAAATAACGAATAACATAAGCACCCAAAGAACCGAAGATGTGAATACGAATGAGTCTTATTATATAAAATTTGAAGAGGAGAAGAATATGTCAAACCTTTGGAAGGAAGAATGTTAAGGAGATATGTAGCCATTTGTAGAGCATGATGCCAAAACGAAGAGGGTACTGAAACATGAATCAATAAAGTTCGGACAATGTTATTAATGGTACGAATTTTGCATTCGGCTTTCCCATTTTGTGAAGACGTATGAGGGCAAAAAAAAATGAAAATTGATCCCATTAGTTGCACAAAATTACCGAGATACCCCGTTGTCATATTCTCTGCCATTATCACATTGAATATTTTTCATTTCTCGTTCGAATTGAGTTCTAATGAAAGCTCTAAATTTTAAGAAGATGGAAACGACTTGAGATTTTTTCGCTATCGAAAAAGTCCATAAAAATTTAGAATAATCATCCAAAAAGAGAACATAATACCGATGACCCAAAAAACTAAGAACAGGAGACGTCCATAAGTCGCTATGAATAATATCAAATGACATTAAAGTATAAGAATTAGATTATACAAATGGCAACCTAACAATTTTTCCTAAAGAACAAGAATGACAATTCGGAGTACTACGTGTACCCTTACATGAAATAAAATTATTTTTATCTAAGGAAGACAAAATAGATGACCCCGGATGACCAAGACGAGCATGCCACAAGAAAGGAGCAAGGGCCGCAAACGCTGATGGCAAGGTTTGACTCGATAGACCGGAACATGGCGTGATAGGATAAATATCTCCCACACCATCACACCTCATGAGAGGACTCCCCGTCTTGAAATCCTTCACAGAGAAACCAAACGGATCAAATTCAATAGACACAGAATTGTCAGTAGTGAATTTACGGACATACACTAAATTTTTAATCAATTTGGGGGCATGTAGGGTATTTTTCAAGATAAGAGGTGGATGGGGGGAGACAAAGTTTTATGACCATAACCACGAATCAGAATAGAATTACCATTACCAACAATTATGCCACGAGGGTTGCTCAAATTGGAATAAGACGAGAGGGTACCTGAATCGGATGTCATGTGGGTAGTGGCACCGGTGTCCATATTCCAATTCGGGTCTGGTGGAGTCAAACCAAGTGTGTGCATCACGACCTCAATATCGGTCTGAGTGGGGCCTGTTGCATGGTGGGCTTGCGGAGGCCAGGGCCCAAGTATCCCTGCGTGCTGCCCCGGCCCAGGACTGCTTCAGGAAGACCTATTGGCCCAGTTGGTATTGGGCCGAGGGGGCTGTTGGAAAGCCCACTGGAACTTGCCCGTTGCCGACGGTGAAACTAGGCTGTTGGGCCACTGCCCACTGTTCCAGGCCCACGGCCTAGTGACCCAAGACTGGGACCAGTGGGTCGGTGGCCCATTTTATCTGGGATATTATCCTCCGCCACCATTTCTGCCCCCGTTACCATTGCCGGAATAGGTCGCGTTTCCCCCGCGATATTTGCCATTATTTTTCTGACTATTTTTGCTGCCACCATGAGACCGGTTTTGGTTCGAATTGTCACCAAAATTTGGAGGAGTAGTGGAAGATGTCATCATGAGCACGGGGCTAGCACTTGTAGCCACCTTTTTAGCCAAGCCGGCTTCTTCCAAGGTAAGCATGAAGCGGGCCTGATAGAACTTCGGAAGAGGATTACTTTGACGAAGGAGAGTTCCAACGCCACTATAGGACTCGAATAGGCCAGCAACCATCTGTAGAGCAAGACGATCTTCACTAACTGGCGCACCAACGTTGCGGAGTTGGTCCGCCAATTCTTTCAACCTTTTGCAATAAGCTGAAACGTTAGGGAATTTTTCCGTGTTGACATGGGAAAAATCCCGTTCAAGGGTAACAACTCTGGAATTTTGATTATCCTGGAATATGTCACGCAACCTATACTAAGCAGCCATCGCCGTAGTGTCTGGCTCAATAATCGTCTGCAATAGGTCGGTAGAGATAGTAGAATAAATCCACTGAAGGACGGTGGCATCAAGTGTGGTCCATAATTTAGGGTCATCCTCGCGTTGAGGCGCCTCTGTGTCTTCAGGAGCTGCGGAGATTATTTGAAGGATGACTTGATGCGAACGAGCGTGAATTTTGAACAACTCGGCCTACGTCGCGTATGAGACATTTTCTATTTCAAGAATTAAAGGGATATGATTCTTGATGTTAGAAACAACAAGGGCAGGATGAAACATGTTCCTTGACGTAGACATAACGAAAGAAAAGAAAGTGATAGAGGGATTTGGTAGAGAAAATTGGAGAGCGGAAAACATGCACGGAAATCGAGGATAGGCTCTCGGATTCTGCTTGGCCGAGGAATAAGAAAATTTTGGATTTTTTTTTTGTTTGACCTAGACTTTTGATACCATGAAAGAAATAATCCCTTCCTTATTTTCATTGATTGAAAGAGAATATATACAATTTACATATTTTCATAATAGGAGAATCCTATTCCTAAAACTTTATTCTATTTGGAGACTAACTATATAATTATGGTAAGTGTACAATACTAATTACACTACAAAATTATATTACATAATTGTACAAGGAAAGGAGACTGCCCACGGGTGGGCATTAATACCGAGAACTGAGACCGAGAGTATACATATTCACATCTATATTTAACAACTACTATATAACATAAGAACAAACCATTGCCTGTTCTGCCTTGTACCTTCCCACATCCATAAAATTCCTTTATCCATCCTTAAACATGGAGAGAAGTACTCACTACTTCTACGCTAAACTTTTGTTGTTACAGTCTCTAATGGCTTCCTTAACTACAATTGCCGCCGCCATCACCAACCCCACCTCAGATCAATCTGCCCTTGTCGCATTAAAATCCCATATTATTACTACTGAAAATTATAACATGTTGTCAAATAACTGGTCAATTGATACATCAATTTGCAATTGGCCAGGAGTGACCTGTAGTAGTAGCCAAAGAGTAAAAAGGGGAGTCAAGTGCACAAAGCATCCTGCGTTAGTAGGGTCCGGAGAATGGCCACACCACAAGGGGTGTGATGTAGACCGCCAAAGAGTGACTGGATTAAACATTTCTAACATGGGCCTTACTGGAACAGTTCCTCCACAACTAGGAAATCTTTCTTTCCTTGTTTCCTTGGATTTGCAAGGCAACAAATTTGGAGGAGAAATACCTAACTGGTTTCATTTGTTGCCAGAGTTGGAATATTTGTCTCTTGGAAATAATAGCTTTATAGGAACTATTCCTGGTTCTCTGTTTAGCTTAAAGAAGTTACATACTTTAATTCTCTCTCACAATTCTCTTCAAGGTCCAGTTCCACGAGAGTGCAGGAATGCAACATTACTGGAGGTATTAAACCTTGAACATAACAAGTTGATAGGTAAGATTATTCTATTTGAAAGAAGAACGCCTCTCTTGATAATTTCATTATGTTTAGTTTCCTTTTCAATTATCGGACACCATCTCTTTTCTCTAAACGGAAAATTAGAAGAGAAAAAAAATAAAGAAGTACATATAATAAAAGTAGAGGAGGACCACTAAGGCATCTAGTCTAGTGTCTTTAGTTCTTATGACTATATTTTCAGCAGGCGCTGATGGAGAGTGTTGGCTACGATTCAGTTGAACACAATAATTTTATTTCAAATTCATTATTTATCTTAGAAATTTATTGTATATATATATATATATATATGTGTTTATTAATTTAAAATCCAGTGAGTTACAAAATTAGAATTTAAAACTCGAAGTGCTGGTTCCACCTTTAATTTTCAGATGTAGTTAAACAATTCTCACAAAAGAGCCTAAGATCTCATTTGGATTAGCTAATTGTAAGTATATATAGTAGATAAGTTTTAGGTGTTGGAAACATTTTTAAGTGTTCCGTAAAAAAGCGTTGATAAGGTGTTCTTTTATGAGAATGACTAAAATACCCTTGAATATTTTGCAAAAAATTATAAATTTAAAAGTATTCGTATAAAAAAAATAAGGATGAAAGAACGAATACAACGTGAAGAGTAAGTCAAGTTTTTGAAAAAGATATTAAGAATAAAATAGTAACGAAAAGTTTGATCAGTATAATCCTATCTCAAACAATAGCAGCAATGCATCGTCTCTGGCTAACGGTTATGTGTTAAATTTTATAATTTTGCAGGTGTGATTCCAGATGAGATTGGTAATCTTCATAACCTAAGAATGCTAATCATGGCAAGTAATGACTTGGAAGGCTCTATACCATTGAATGTATTCAACATATCCTCTCTGCAAGTTATTGATTTATCAAACAATAACCTTTCGGGAACTCTCCCAGAAAGCCTTTGTTTTCGTCTTCATACACTTGCAGAGCTGTACCTATTTAAAAACAATTTTCATGGGCTTCTACCCACTAGTTTATCTGGATGTTCAGCACTTCAAACATTGTCACTTTTTGAAAATGAATTAAGTGGAACCATACCAAGAGAAATCGGAAATCTTACTCTTCTCAAAACTCTGAGTCTCGCGAGAAACAATTTCACAGGTATGCAGTATGCTATTGTATTGTTATATTTGAATTTGGGTTTGATTATATTTACTTTAAAATATTTTATGTGATGGTCTTTGACGAATACTAAATTTAAGAATGATTTTTTTTTTTTGAATTTGTAGTCTAAATAAAATGAAAGACTTTTTTGCGGCTATAAATCATATCATTGGATAAAATGGAAAGTTTTAAAAATAAATTGTTACTAAATATAAAAAGATGTCATTGGATAAAATATGCAATTATTTCTATTTTCTTATCTTTTAAAAGGTTTTTTATGGGTATTGTAAAAATTACCAAAGGATTACATCAAAGGGAAAAGCTTTTGCACTTCTATCGCATTTATACGAATTTCCTCAATAAATATGGTAGAAGATAATTAAAGAAAAGAACTCGTCATGGCAGCACTAGTTAAATTGAAACTTGTGAAAAAATTTCAATAAATCCAACAGAAAAAAGTATTCTAGTTGTTAAATTAAAAGATGGAAAGAAAGAGAACCATATTATTTTAATGGCAATCATATTTGTAGCTTACTTTTTTATTATTATTAACGTGGCAGGTGCAATACCAGTGGAAATCAAGAACCTCGACAAATTAGAGAGGTTTTTGTTAAGGGATAACATGTTAACCGGTCCCATCCCTTCAGGAATTTTCAATAATTCATTTCTAAGAGTGATTGATCTTACTGGTAACCACCTCACTGGCAATCTTCCATCAACCATAGGTTATGGACTGCCCAATATTCACATGATTTTTCTTGTCCAAAATAATATGGATGGAGTTATACCTAGTTCCATCTCAAATTTTTCTAGACTTACTCATTTAGATATTCAACGAAATGAGTTTCGAGGTATAATTCCAGACTCTCTTGGAAATTTAAGATCATTGGAATGTCTAGGCCTAGATGGAAACAATTTCCAAGCTGATTCATCGTTGAGCTTCATCACCTCCTTGACAAATTGTAGATACTTAAGAGAATTGTGGATAAGCCAGAATCCGTTAAACGGAATTCTTCCATCTTCCATTGGAAATCTTTCCACCACTCTAAAAAATATCCGTGCTTCTAACTGCAAACTCAAGGGAAGAATCCCCAAGGAAATTGGAAACTTGAGCCAATTAATCAAGTTGGACATGTCGAGTAACGACTTGATTGGTTACATTCCATCAACAATAAGGGAGTTGAAGCAACTTCAGGGATTAATATTAGACGGAAATAATATTGAAGGATCCATTCCAGAGGGTCTTTGTGATATGCAAAACTTGGTGTACTTGTACTTGGGCCGAAATTATCTCAGGGGTCCGATTCCAAAATGCCTTGGGAATGTTACTTCATTGAGGAGTATCTTTGTAGGTTCTAATAGATTAACATCGACGATACCTGGAAATATTTGGAGCCTCAAAGACCTCTTAGAGTTCAATGTGTCATCAAATCTCTTGAACGGGTCATTGCCCCTGGAAATGGGGAACTTACAAGCTATAACGCTTTTGGATCTGTCGAAGAATGATCTCACTGGAGAAATCCCTAACTCTGCAGGAGGATTATTGGCCTTAACCGCTCTTTCCTTAGCGAATAATAAATTTGAAGGACCTATTCCTGAATCAATGGGTAGAATGTTGAGCTTGGTACGACTTGATCTTTCTCATAACAGACTCTCCGGGGATATGCCCAAAATCTTGGAGACACTAGAGTACCTCAAGTATTTCAATGTGTCTTTCAATGAGTTAAGTGGAGAAATCCCCGCTGGTGGCCCATTCAGAAATTTCACAGGTCAATCCTTCTTGTTTAATGCTGCATTATGTGGTGATCCTGGGTTCAACGTTATGTCTTGTACTACCAGTGGAGCAAAAAAGAAAAGAATTATTGTAGCTGTATGTGCATCAATGGGAATGGCATTGATGGTTCTTCTGCTGGTCCTAGTATTTTTGCTAGTTAAATTGCGATATAAAAATAAGCTTCCACGCCAAAAAGATATACAATTAGAGATATCCAGAGAAAGATTATCGTACTTTGAACTTGTACAAGCAACTCATGGATTTAACCAATGCAATTTGATCGGGTCTGGGAGCTACGGTTCTGTATACAAAGGAGTTCTTGCCAACGGGATGGTTTTAGCCGTCAAAGTTTTCAATTTGCAGTTAGAAGACACTGCCAGTAGCTTCAACACAGAATGTGAAGTACTACGTGGCCTCAGACATCGAAACCTCACCAAAGTCATCAGTAGTTGTTCTAACCCTGATTTTAAGGCATTGGTGTTTGTATACATGTCTAATGGGAGCCTTGAAGAATGGTTGCATTCAAATGAAAAATTCTTAAACGGTATTCAGAGATTGGACATTATGATAGATGTGGCAAACGCGTTAGAGTATCTCCATCATGGCTACTCAACTCCCGTGGTCCACTGTGATATGAAACCTTGTAACGTCTTACTAGATGAGGATATGACTGCCCATGTGACCGACTTTGGAGTGTCAAAGTTACTAACCGAAGGAGAGAGCATTTCTCATACAAAGACCCTCGCAACTTTAGGTTACATTGCACCAGGTAATGACTTTTATTTTTCGTAATGCAATTTGACCAAAAAAAAAAGACGAAACTAGTTTTAAACTATATTGACAAGAGCATTTTGAAATATTGGAACTGAGGTGGAATTAATATTGTTGTTTTGCTTTTTTGGATCTTATTTCTATAGAATATGGACTACAAGGACTGGTATCCACGAAATCAGATGTCTATAGCTTTGGAATATTGTTGATGGAAACTTTTACAAGAAGAAGGCCAAGCAGCGACATGTTTTCTGGAGACTTGACGCTAAAGTACTGGATAAGTGGTTCAATGCCCAATGACCTAATTAAGGTCATCGATCCTGATTTACTAAGGGAAGACGAAAACCAACCCATGGAGAAGCTAAAAGTGTTTTCATCTATCATGGAATTGGCTCTCCGTTGTTGTGCAGAACCACCCGGTGAGAGAATCAACATGACAAATGCTCGCGTGACTCTTGAAAAAATCAAACTTCGGATGATGCATGTTGGATAGGGGCCTACTAAGTGAACACAAGCTGCATTCTTGTTTAATCGGTTGCCTTTTAGATTAATGATTATTCTACTATTTTTTGTTTCAAGTATATGATCAAATGCTCATAGCTTAGTGATATTAGTGAGTCTTCACTACAATATATATGTGTTCTTGTCTCCCTTCTCCCTCCTTTGTCTGTCACCTTGCGTAATTAAAAAAAGTTCAAAGAAAAGGCATATGATTAAATTTTCGCCCTATCTCACGATCTAGAGTGAGGATAAGTTGAGACTCTTCTTAAATGTCCTCGCCTCTCATTTATAGATGTAAACCCCTTTCATCGATAACTGAGACTCTACTGACACGACTTTATAGACCCTTAGGTCTCTTTAAATATTTTAAACTTTTAAGATAAATCATCTGAAAGTTGTGGAAAACAGAGATATGATGATAAACTCTATTACCTAACTCTAATCCGCCTATGAAGCCTCTAAGTAAAGCACTAGTGAAATGATGGGGACGTAGACTCAGCGGATAATCTCAAATAATATAACTGAATTAAAAAAAAATACTTAAATCTAGAATCTATGAATTGTTACAAACCTGACCAAAAACAGTTGGGGTGGGAGGAGATCCTATGACTCGTATCCTGCTCGTTTAAAGAACATGTACCTACATTGGCTTAGCCAATGTAGGCTCAAAGAAAAAATAATGGAATGTCATGTACACCATAGTGGTACTTAATGAGTAAAAAAATCCTCCCACTAAAGGTGAGCAAGACTTTGAAATAAAAATGAAATGCATGGAGTAAAATAATTCTTAGTACTTTTTTTTCAAAAAAATCCATCTTTGTTTCTTTTCTTCTCTTTCTGCGGAGTTCCAAAAATTCTGACTTTTGTTTCTATATAAGTTAAGGGCGTTTCGAGCGCAATCGAGTGGGGTTCTAGTATGCTTTACTTTTTAAGCCTTACCAAAGCTGTTATATATACTGTCCAAACTAATAGTGCACTAATATTCCTACTCTGACACGAATAGTTTCGAGATATCATATACCACTAACGGTTATGGATCTCTTTCAGAGATTTAAAGTAGGCCCGCCCAGTGGGGCGGGCTCGGGTTTGGCGGGGCGGGCCTGACGGGGTCGGGGTCGGGTCTGGCGGGGTCTGGCAGGACTTGCTCCAGTCCCATCCCGATCCCGTCGGAATCGGGTCGGGGCGGGGTCCGGCGGGTTTCCTTTTTTTTTTTTTTAAAATAACATATGTATAAAAAAAACTCAATAAACAAGACAAGATAGTGTAATAAAAATATCCCAAGGCTGTTTTTGTGCCTCTTATATTATTTAATAGACATGATTTTTTTGTAATACAAATACAATTGTCTAAAAAGTAAAATCTAAATTGCAACTTTGTGGTGTTGTCCAAAAGTTGCAAATTACATAATAAAATTGCAATTAAAAAAATTACATTCTCAAAAAAATCTGTTCTAATTGCTTGATGATTTCCTGTGGTTCTTCGGTTGGAATTGCTATTTGTTGATCAAATTGATCTACGTCGCTTCCACCACCTTCGGATAAGATTTCGTTGTAGTTTTCGTCTTCTTCTTCGTTGATCTCCGGTTGATCGCACCATCTCCGCTCCGCTCGTATCCAATCTCTAAATAATACTGCAATTTCGAAGCTGTCTCCGGCTAATGAGTGTCTGTGGTCTCCTATTTGATATCTGCCGGCAGAAAAAGCGCTTTCAGACGTAGTTGATTACGCTTGAATGTTCAAAACATCTCGGGCCATCAATGAAAGTGTCGGAAAGGTCTTCTAATTCCCCCTCCAGTATTTCAGCAAGTCTTCATGTCCATCTTCATTGATAACTTCTTGGTACGGTACAGAACCCTGCAAAACAAAAATATCCAACTCGCTAATTTGGTTAGTAGTAGAGGTACGGCCGCACATTCTATTTCTAAGGCTTTCAATACTAGCCGCAGAACCAGCATGTCTTTTGTGAGGTTGTGTTGAAGATGAAGAAGATGGTATGGAAGCCGGTAAGTTACTAGCATTTTCTTGTTGATAAAATATATATATTTTTTTTGCATTGGTGTTCTACGCTAGACAACACTTCTTCTTTAGTTTGTTCAATAGGTGGTGGGTGATTTAGATTTTTGGGACTTGGAGGTGGTAATACTTCTATACAATCGTAAATAGTTTCAATTAGTGATTTAGTACTGTCTATTTTAATAGTAGGATTTAAAACAGAACCAATAATATAAATAGTGGGAATAGGAATAAAATATTTTTTTTATTTTGACAAACATTTGTTTAATAGCTGCCTTATAAGCTGGTTTTTCCATATATTCACTAAGTAATAAAAATATTAGAGTAATATAAAACAACATAGTTGAAATAGTAGGATAATATATACTGAAAAATTCTTTTGTTGCTTGAAAAAATTTCTCTAAAAATACAATAAGTTCGAAATTTTTACCCAATCACTATCTAAAATCATATCAATTTGGATTTTTATTATGAGAGTTAAAAAATAAAGTTATAGGTTTTCTATAGTCATAAGCAACAAGTAGTTGCTCGTATAAAGAATTCCACCTAGTGGATACTTCTTGTGGAATTTTTCTATAAGATAGTCTACAATCGTGACAAGTTTTTTTATATTATTTTCTACGTTGTACTTTATTACTTTTAAAAATAAAGTTTATAGCAAATTGTATTTTACTAAGAATGTCTTCAAAAAGTGATAGACCATCCTTTACAATTAAGTTATATATATGACACGCGCATTTTATATGAAAATGATCTGGAAAAGATGGAGTTAAACTATTTTTTAAAATTGTAATTGCTTAATTGTTAGAAGAAGCGTTATCTAATGTAATAGTCATAATTTTATCGGTTATTCCGTAATAATGGCACACTTGATAAATATTATACGCAATAAAAGTACCGGTGTGCCTATCATCTATATATCTATACGCTAAAATACGTTTTTGCATAGACCATTTATAATCTATCCAATGACAAGTTACAGTTAAATAATCATGGCCGTTAGTACTACGACCTATATCAGACGTGATAGATACTTTGCCATTAAAATGATATAATGAATAACGTAAATATTGTTGATATTCATGCGCGAATTTAAATACATCTCTCTTAACAGTTGATCTAGGAAAACCGTTAAAAGCAGGATTATAAATATCTCTAATGTAATGAATAAAATCGGGAGATGAAGGAAATGAAAAAGGCAAACCCTCCACTGCAACTAATTTTGATATTGCTTCCCTATCTCTATGTTTATTGTATTTAGAGCCTACAATTCCCCCCGTCATAGGGTTAATTTGAACCTGTACTTGGTCCGGAACAGTATCAGTATGTGAACCTTGTCTCGATGGAGGGGGCGTTTGCGCACCCGATTTTGAAGCATGGTATTGGGCATACCTAGCTGGATGAGCACTTACTACGTGTCTAATTAAACCCCCCGTCCCACCGTGACCTTTTCCAGTTTTAAATTTTAAAACATTTTTACAAATTTTACATATAGCTACTTGATTCTCTACGTCCCTATCAAAAAATGTCCATGAATCTGATTTTAATGGTCGTTTTGCTGGACCTCGTCTCATACTAGGGGGAATAGGAGGTATTTCAGTTGAAGGTGCACTAGTGGGTGTGTTGTCATCAACATTAGTGGGTGTATCATCTAGATCATCGTCTAAATTAAAGTCTTCTTGAGTTCCAGAAAATAGTTCCTCGTTTAAATCTAATGGTATTGTAGGAAAATGTTGAGTATCAACAAAATCATCCTGTGTAGGAATAAGATGACTAGAAGAAGTACCCTTGCCCTGGTTGCCGCCCCTACTAGAAGAAGCACCCTTACCCTTACCCTTAAACATACCTCTTAATCCTTCCATTTTAATTACGATAATAAATAATTAAAGATAATAAAATTAAGTGCGCTAAATAAAATAAACAGACAATAATAATTTAATGAAGGAACGAATGTACCAAACGCCGACCTAACGTCGACGTGTAATCGAGAGGTTGAAAATTGAAACTTCGCTCGATGGAAGATCCTCAAGCTAGTTGCTAACTTCACTTCCAATTTCCAAATGAATAAATAAAATTGAATATTTAGTAAACAATGTAGACTTGTAGAGAGATATATTGAGAGATTAAAGAGATTATAGGAAGATTTGTGAGAAAGATGAAGAGAAAATGAGTTATTTATAGTTGGAAAATTGGGTTAAAGTATATATATAATAACTTATGGGTTAAAAATAAATATTAATAGGTAGGGGGAGGGGGGGAGGCCTAAAATGGCCGTTGGCCAACGACCAAAATCTAAAATGGCCGTTGGCGAACGGCCGAAATCTAAAATGGTCGTTGGTGCAACGGTCATATTTGCAAAAGGGGACAAAGGGCGGGGTCGGGGTCGGGCTCGGGACGGGCTCGGAGCAGGGTCGGGGAGGGAGGGCCTGGGGTGGGCTCGGGTCTGGCGGGACGAGACATTGTCCCGTCCCGAGTTCGAGTCCCGCTCCCGTTTTTTTTTTTTTGAGCGGGGTCAGGGCGGGCTCGGGTCGGGGTCGGGCCGTCCCGGCCCACTGGCCACCCTTAATTTAAAGTACTCCCAAAATAACTCTGAAGTAATTGTTTAAGCAAGTAATTCAATTCAGCAAATTAATTACTTTTTAGTTCTCCTCAAAACGGTTTCTCACTGTAATAATTTGCACGAGGGGAAAAATTCAGTTTTGCACAATATTCTGGAAAAATTAATTTTGAAGTCATAAACGTATAGGAAATAAAGTTCATGGAACACTTGACTAATTCTTTATGAAGGATTAACATAAAATAATTTAAGCATGTTTTTGTACTTTCATAGAGAATGTGAGTTCGCTCGCTACAATAAAAACTCACATTATGGTTCTAAATAATTTAACGAGTTATGGATGATACGGTCTTTGCGAGAAGACAACTTTAGTAAAAGCAGTGCTTCACCTCACCTCGATTTCTTCCTGTATATATAAGTTGCTCCAATTTGAGTTATTCATTGCACCAATCCATTTCTACATTACCCAATCCAATTGAAAGATGGAATTATTTCCATTGGAATTCCTTTCATTATTCACAATATCTATATATATATATATATAGATGTACAAAGGTTGATTCCTAATATGGTACGAATCCTAACTTACCTTACAAAGGTTGATTCCTAATACAATTAGAATCCTAAGTTACCTTAAATATACTTCTATCATAATTACAAAATATATAGAGAATATTCGGAGAATATTCGCTAATACTCCCCCTCAGACAGAGCGGGAGGAGGCCGAACGCTAAGGCTGGATCGGAAGTCGGTGAAGAGCTGTCGCGGTAGTCCCTTTGTGAAGATGTCTGCATACTGATAAGAGGAAGGCACGTGTAATATTTTGACCTGACCACAGGCAACCTTCTCTCGTACAAAGTGGATATCCATCTCAATATGCTTAGTCCGCTGATGTTGGACAGGATTATGAGACATATAGCTGGCAGATATGTTGTCACAATAGACTATAGACGAGTAAGTTGGCCTAGTCTCTCGCCCAGCCCTTGCGGAGTGGACACTTGAGCTCCAAAAGAAGATTTCGGAGCCAACAGATCTCAGCAACTACATTAGCAACACTGCGATATTCTGCTTCAGCACTCGAATGGGATAGTGTGGCCTGCCTCTTGGCGGATCATGAGATAAGATTATCGCCAAAAAATAAACAGTACCCTGAGGTCGAGCGACGTGTGTCTGGGCATCCTGCCCAATCTGCATCCGTGTAGGCAAGTAACTTGGTTGGGGCAGAGGGGTATAGGTGTAATCCAAAGTCTAGTATACCCTTAATGTATCTGATAATACGTTTGAGGGCGGCAAAATGGGACTCTCGGGGGTCGTGCATGAACAGACACACCTGCTGAACGACATATGCAATATCAGGCCTAGTGAATGTAAGAGATCGAAGAGCACCCGCTAGACTCCGATATAGAGTGGGATCGAAAGCGGCGCACCGTCATTGGCACTAAGCTTGGATTTGGAGTCCACCGAGTTGGCATAATTTTACAATTTGCCATCTTGGCCCTGTACACTATCTCTTCTGCATACTTACGCTGACACAGGAACATAGTGGCTGCAGATCTGGTTACCGAAATACCCAAAAAATAACTTAGCTTGCCCAAGTCAGTCATAGCAAATTCAGTTTTGAGTAGAGCAATGATTTCATTCTTCAAACCGTCCGATGAGGCAGTAAGAACAATGTTATCGACATATAATAGCAAATATGCAGTACTGCTACCTCGGTGAAAAGTGAAGAGAGAGTTATCACACCTGCTACATACAAAACCAATATGTAGAAGATACCTGGCAGAACGATCATACCAAGCGCGGGGTGCTTGTTTCAATCTATACAATGACTTCCTGAGACGACACACAAACTGCGGAGTTGCCGGATGAACAAAGTCAAGAGGCTGATGCATGTACACAGTCTCTTTCAAATCCCCATGAAGGAATGCATTCTTGACATCAAGCTAATGAATCGGGCAATGCATGCCCATAGCAATACTGAGAACAGTCCGAATAGTGGCCGGTTTAACAACCGGATTGAATGTCTCACCACAATCAATACCCTCATGTTGATTAGTGCCATTGGCGACTAGCTTATACCTCTCTAAGTCACCATTGTCTCTGAACTTGTGCCGAAATAGCCACATACACCGGATAATATTCACACCTTCGGGTCTAGGTACCAAATCCCAAGTGTTCTGCTTGGTTAAAGCGTTAAATTCCTCGCACATGGTCGCATTCCAATTTGGGTCCAGTTTTGCTAGTTTTGGATATTTTGGAATGGGTGATAAGGTTTGTGTGGAGAGATTGAAGTGAACCTTGGGTTTGAAGATCCCGTGTTATGCACGAGTCTCCATGCGATGAGATGGCAGTGGCGGTGGGTCGAGGATGGGAGGTTGTTGGTCCACTGGTTCTGGACTAGTGGGCAGCAGTTCAGCGGGACTGGTTTCTGGTGACTCGACTGGGGGCTGTAGGGGTGAGCAGGGAGCTGTTGGGGTGGTGCGGACGGTGGCGAGACCGTCGGAACAGTGGGTGTCTTGTTGGTATAGATTTTGGATGACCGGGGGCAGACTTGGTTCATCGAAAAAGATGTAATCGGTGGTTTGAAATTTCTGGAGATTTGAAAAAGGAAAGGTTGTCTCGTCAAAGGTGACGTGACGGGAGACGATGATTTTGCGAGTAGCAATGTCATAGCACAAATAGCCCCGATGATTAGGAGATAGACCAAGGAAGACACATGGCAAAGTGCGATGGGCAAGTTTGTGAGGTGCAGTGGAGGCCATGTTGGGGTAGCATAAGCATCCAAAAATACGTAGGTGATCATATGATGGTAGCCTACGGTATAAGATTTCGGTAGGGGTCTTGTTTTGGAGTGTGCTAGTTGGTAAAATATTAAGAAGTGATTCTACCATTTTGACAGCATAGACCCAAAAAGGCGGTGGCAGGCAGGCATGAAACAGAAGTGTGCGAACCATGTTATTGATGGTACGTATAATTCTTTCAGCCTTTCCGTTTTGGAAAGAAGTATAGGGATAAGAAAAATGGAAAACCATGCCTTGTTTAGAACAGAAATTGTGAAATGCCGAGTTATTAAATTCACATCCATTATCACATTGGAATGATTTGATAGATTTTTCAAATTGTGTTTTAATGAATTTTTGAAACTCGAGGAATTTTGTAAAAACTTCTGATTTGAATTTCAGTGGGTAAATCCAGACAAAATGTGAAAAATCATCTAAGAATACTAGATAGAATTTATGACCCAAAGAGCTAACAATCGGAGATGTCCACAAATTAGCATGAACAATATCAAAGGGAGAAAAAGTAATACTGTTTGATGACATAAATGGAAGAGGAGTATGTTTGCCTAGTGGACAAGAAAAACAGTGTTAGGCAATTTTTCCATTATTACATTGAATACGCTTAGAAGTCCTAAGAAAAGTAAAAACTGGGTCTCCGGGGTGTCCGAGTCTGTTGTGCCAAGTGGAGGGAGAGATTGCCGCAAGAGATAGAGGTGCTTGCGGTCTGACAGCGAAAGATTGAGTGAATGGGTAGAGGTCTCCCACACTATTGAGTTCCTTCACAGAGAAACCAAAAGGGTCAAATTCGACAGACACAGAATTATGGCTAGTGAATTTTCTAATTGAGATTAAGTTTTTAATGATGGTAGGTGTGTATAGGACGTGGTTTAGGGAGAAAGGTGGGTGTGGATGTTTGGTGTGTATGTTACCGTAACCTTCAATTGGAATGCGATGACCATTGCCGACAGTAATAAATTGAGGACACTTTAACCGACGTAGTTGAGATAGGTTACCTGACGACCGGGTGAGGTGAGATGTGGCTCCGGTGTCCATGTACCAATTATCGTCGGGCTGTTGAAGGTTCACGGTGGTGTAGGCCTGGCCCAAATCAGTCGGGGCCAGGCCGTTGGGTTCTTCTTCTTGCTGCGATCGCTGCGATTGTTGTTGTTGTTGCTGCTTCTTGCTACGCGTTATTCTTCTTCCGGACCGCAACCAGGTGGTGCTTACTTCGTCGTTAGACATCTTTGTGATGGCTGGTTGCCATCCCGTCAACGGCTAACGCCTTTTGATTATGTTCTTCTTGTTTAGCACGTCTAGTTTCTTCCAACAATAGTTGTGAACGTGCCTTGTTGAAACTTGGAAGAGGGTCGGCTTGTTGAATCATTGTTGCGAGTGTGTCATATTCACCTTTTGGTAAACCCGCAACAAGTTGAAGCACCATCTTGGTTTCTGAAACACAAGTCCCGACGTTAGATAGTTGATCGGTTATGAGTTTCAGTTGCTTACAATATTCGGACATGTTGTTAAAATTCTCGAGACGGGTATTATTGAATTGCTTTTCCAAATATACAGCCCGAGTATTTTTATTGTCCTAAAAGATTTCTTCTAGACGGACCCAAAGTTCACATGCCGTAGCACCTGTTTTCATGATAGTGCACAACAAGTCTTTGGAGATGGTGCCGTAGATCCATTGTTTGACGATGGCGTCAAGACGACGCCAGATTGAGTCTTTAACATCGGTGAGACGAGGAACAGATTCGTCAATATGATCGAGCACGTTGTATGCACATGCATGAATGTAGAATAGTTCCATCCACATGGAATATTGACAGTCTTCTTGGTCAAGAATTATAGGGATAAATTTTTTGATGTTGTTAACGGTGAATGCCATATGAAAAGAAGATACTGAACGTTGAGAGGGGTTGTCAAGTGTGCCAGTGGATGAATCAGAATTTGTGGGGGAAGACATGGTTGCCGGCTGCCGTGGGAAGGGAATTTTCTGGTTTGGCCGAGAAAGGGAGGAAGAAAGTGGATTTTTTTTTCTTCTGTGAAATCAGAAAAAAAATGCTAATTTCGGCCGAGAATGAGGAAGAGAAGGGATTTAATGAAAGGAATCCCAAAGGGAAATTATTCCATCTTTCATAATTACAAAATATACAGAGAATATTCGAAGAATATTCGCTAATACCAATGATTAGTTTTAAAAGTTTCATTCTTTTTTCTTAACTTAGTGTTGAGAGTCCCACATCGGATATGAAATGTGAACATGAACTCCTTATATGGACTTGTACAATCTTCACCTTACAAACTAGCTTTTGGGGTTGAGTTAGGCCCATGATCCATTTTTTACATGGTATCAGAGTCTGCCCATTCCAATTTTTTGTTCACCGATATTGGACCCCTAAATTATATTATCCACGCTCCAGTTAACAAGGTCTGGACGTGCGGAGAAGTGTTAAGAGTCTCACATCGGATATGAAATGTGAACATAGACTCCTTATATGGACTTGGACAATTCTCACCCTACAAGCTAGCTTTTGAGGTTGAATTAGGCCCAAGATCCATTATTTACCCTTAGAATCTGAGCTTGATTCTTCTTAACTTCTAGTCTTCCTTAGTTATTCTAGTTTTTTTGTGGTGATTTTTATGAATAAATACCATCAATAATCTCTACTAAGAATCGTAGTTGAAGTGGGCCGCAAAGCTTCTTGATAGTGAAATCCTAATTTTACATAAAACCTTATTCTTGAGTTCTTGATCGGAATCTAGTGACTTCAAGAAGATGGAATCTTGTTAGAGATAGTGCTTAAGAGTAGTTAATCGATCCAAACGTATTATGAACTCACCTTAGATGTTAAGAAATTAGCCTAGGTCGCTTTAATTTATGTGGAGAAAGATACTTTGCACATGAACTTTGGGTTTAATTTCTCTTTCCCCGACTTTTTCTTTTTATATATCTCCGTTTTTTGGTCTTGGGGACCTCTTGTTCGACGCACCACCATCGAACAAGGCGTAATAGAGATTTCTCCTTGGGCTTCTACGACGCACAACAGGCGCGCCAAGCACACCTGAGATTTTCCGAAGGACCTGGACGTTCTGGAGTTTCTGATTTTACAATACTATAAACCTTCCTTGATTAACGTTGAATTTTCTTTGGTTTTCTCACTCTCAAACCGTGCTAATATTCGTACTAATTTCATAACATCCTCGTATTTTTGTTAACGAGTTTTAAAGGCATCTTTACCCTTAAATGAACTTAGCCACCTTGGTCACACATTAACCACAAATCATTCGGCTAGTAATTAGTCCAAATTAGTTAGAGAAAATTTATAGGCTTTTAAATATATATATCAAAAAATGCCAAAAACATATTTATGAAGCCTTATATTATAAGCTTACAAAAATCACTCAATCAATTAAATTATTTTTAAAAATGATATCAAGATTTTGAAATCTTCAACATCGTTCATCCATCAGTGTCACCTTCAAAAGAAGCTGCAAGAAGATTAGACTGCTAATCTAGTAATTTTCCACAGCTACTTCTATCATCTTCGATAAATACATTTTAGTCGACGTTTAGGGAAGAAATTGTGTTTTTTATTTTTGGGTCATCAGAACTAGTTTCCACGAAAAGAAGGCAGTCTCTTGAAGAAAAGTAAACAACAACAAGATTTTCAGTATAATTTCACATGTCGGGTTTAGAGAGGTTTGGATGTACACAGTGGCGAATTTATGTGCAAAATTTGGATCACGCTAACACATGGTCACCCGACTAAACTCGATATATTATATATATAATTCTTAAAATAAATTCAATATTATCTGAAGGAACACATGGTCAAAAGAGACTGAGTGGTGCACTGGTCAAGACGCTAGGTTTAACTTTTGAAGTTTGAGGAATCGAATCGAACTTGATGCAGTACTATAATTTTTTTTATCTTATCTTAAAAACAATATGCAGCCGTCCTCTTGGAATCCTGGATTAAGGGCAGCCCGGTGCACTAGTCTCCCGCTATACGTGGAGTCCGGAGAAGGGTCGGACCACAATAATCTATTGTATAAAGCCTTATCTCACATTTCTTGGAATCCTGAATTCTATAATTTTTTTCATCATATCTTAAAAGTAATGTGTACCAATTCTCTTGAAATCATAAATTCGTCTATCAATGTAAACATACCTTATCTCTATGGTAAAATATAAAATAAATACTGAAACATATAGTAATACACATCCAATAACAAGTGTCTTTGAAGAAAGTAAATGTGCCAATTTGCTGCAAGTTTTGATGTGGCAGACTTTGGGACAAGTTCAAATGACTAGACCTGTCTGTCGCATGTGTTTGTATTCTCCTCAAAAGTCCGGTCTTTTTTGGAATGGTCATAGCCTCCAGATACTAATAAATTGGGCAGAAAATGACATCATATATGATTAATATAATAATTGTATGAAATTTCAACTTTTGTCTCCATATGTTTTACTAATCAAACGTTAGAAACAACACGGTAATCACTAGTATAGTACCGTTGTCCAGAGGCTGTTATATTTATATGAAATTTCCATCCCTTTTTTTCCAGATGTTGCCATTATTCAAAAACGTGCTAGCCACACTGCAAACAGCACATTAAGTGGAATTTGGTTTTCAACTATAAATCACATTTAATATATAGGCGACCAAAGTAAAGGTTGTTTGGAAAGTTCATAGTTGTTACCTGTCATTTCATAATATATTTTATTGTTTTGATGAATGCTGTTTAGATAGATTTTATTGTAGAAAAGGGTAGCTACAATGAAATTTCCATCCCTTTTTTCTCCAAAACGTGCTACCCAATTTCCACACTACAAACTTCACATTACGGGGAATTTGGGTTTCAAGTATAAACCATAAGTATTTAATATATAGGCGACCAAAGTCTTACAGATTGTTTGGATAGTTTATAGTTGTTACATGTCATTTCAGAATATATTTTATTATATTATTTTGTTTTGATGAATGCATTGTTTAGATAGATTTTATTGTAGAAAGGGATAACAAAGGCAAAATGAGAAGAAAAAAATGATAACAACCAATTAAATCGATCATGACATAAAATGATACTTTTTGTTATTACATAACACTAAATTTAATGATAACATGCAATAAAATTAAATAACAATCAGTGAAAATATTATATTTTAAGTAACAACATAATGCAATAGGTAACAACCATCCAAACAAGTTGTTAGGCAGTAACAAGAACTAAGCTCCCACTATTGACTTTTTGCTCTACTATACACAAGATTTCCACTACAACAGATATAATATCTACAAATAAATTAATAATAGTCTCTTGACTTCGTTTTCGAATTGATTATATTAACCCTGTCCACGGATACTTCCTTCATCTTCCATAAAAAAACATTTATTTTTGCACTTCCTTATGCATATTTAAATTAGTGATACTTCATATTACTTCTCATATTTAAATTTCAATAATTTAACAACTTTGATTAGAATAAAAATGACATCTCCCATAGTACATCTTTTATTTTATTAGCATTCGAGTATAAGTTATCTTAATTAAATAAGATTATGCACGCAACTATAGTTTTCTACCTATATTAGGGGTAGGTTACGTGGATGTCCAGATACACTTGGTACTGGAATTTTGATGAATCATCTTTCCTGGACTCTTCAGTAAGGCACAATAAAATATTTAGTGGGACAAATATCATTTTTCTATTGCTCATTTTCTAAACATATCTCATAACAAAACACCGTAGAATATAGTACCCCAAAGACCCAAACAAAACGACCAAACAAAAAAGTAGGTTTATTTGATTAAATAAACTTTTATTTTTTTTACTTTCGACTAATTTCTTGTTTAGAATTTAAATTTTCTTATTTTATATTCGATTTAAGGTTCTCTAATAATGAAATTCAATTAAACCGACAACCAAAAAGTTTTAAATTGAAGACTGTTTCTTTTTAATTGTACGAGCCTACGAGGACTCAGTTTGAAAATAAGATTTCACGTGATTTTTTAAAAAAGAAAAAAAGGTTCACCAATGTTGGGGAGTTAAGGCATTACCTCACCCTTAGTATTATAAAAAAAATGGAGGATATTGACCTTTGCCTTTAGAGCCAAGTAAAGAATGAACGGTTTCTTTTTTTTTTTTTAATAAATTACCCGGTCTTCCTCTGGGTAGTGTTATATTAGCAAAAACTTACAAGGAGTAGTACTACGCCTAACAGTAAGATTGTATTAATAAAGGAAGGTGGAGAGAGGCATGAAAAAGGACGTACGAACTATATTATTGATAGTGCGGGTGATTCGTTTGATTTTACCATTTTGGGGAAGGTGTGGGAATACAAAAAGCGAAAAATCATGCCATTATTTGTGCAAAATTTGTGAAATGTGAAATTGTTAAACTCACGACCATTATCACATTGAAATGATTAAAAAATTCAAACTTGAATTTAAGAGGGTAAACCCAAATAAAGTGAGAAAAATCATCTAATAAAACTAGATAATATTTATGACCCAGTAAACTAGTAATGAGAGATGTCCATAAGTCTGCATGAACAATGTCAAAAGGAGAAAAAGTAACACTCAAAGATGACGTAAAAGGAAGGCGAACATGCTTGCCTAAAGGGCAATAATAACAATTTTGGAAAAGGTTCCCATTATTACATCGAATGATATTATTGCTTCTAAGAAAATTAAAAACACGAGCGCCTGGGTGTCCAAGTCTATTGTGCCAAGTTGACGGAGAGATTGCAGCGAGAGAGGTATGTGATCGGGGTCTGACAACGAAAGTGGATGAGAAAGGATATAGGTCCCCCAAACTATTGCATCTCGTAAGAGGTGTCCCCGTAAGTAGATCCTCCACAGAAAAACCAAAGGGGTCAAACTCAACAGGTACGAAATTGTTACGAGTAAATTTCCTAACATATATTAAGTTTTTAATGATGTTACGGGCATAGAGGACTTTATTTAGGGAGAAGGGCGGGTGAGGTGGTTTTGTGTGGGTGGTACCATAACCTCGATTTTGAATGCGATGACCATTATCGACTGTAATAAATTGAGGATGCTTTAAACAAAACAGTTGGGAGAGATTACCTGAAGAGCGGGTGAGATAAGATGTGACTCCCGTATCCATGTACCAATTTTCGTCGGGCTGCTGTAGATTTAATGAGCTGAAGGCCTGGCCCAAATCAGTGGTGGCCAGGTCGTACGCAGGTTGCTACTGCTGGGCCGTAATGAGGTGTGCCTGTTGGGCCGAGGGATGTGTCTGGCCTGGGCCTGGTGCCGAGCCCAAGATACCGGGCTGCCAGTTTAGCTGGAACTGGGCCGCTGCTGTAAGAAATGGACAGGGAGTCGAGGCCCAATTTCCTAGGTTGGTCTAGTGACCTGGGCCGACCCACTGAAAATTTTGGTTGGCCTGGGACTGCTGGCCAGAACGTCCCCCACATCCGTGGCCTCTACCACCTCTACCATTGTTGCGGCCTTTGCCACATCTGCGGCTGCCCCGCGGTTGTTGGTTGTCCAGCGGTGGTGGCTGGCCGGTGGGGGTGGCATTTGTTGTCAGAGTTTCAACCACTAATGCCTTTTGATTGTGTTCGTCCTGTTTGGCACGTCGAGTTTCTTTCAATAATAATTGTTAACGGGCCTTGTTGAAGATGGGTAGTGGATCGACTTGTTGTATCATGGTTGCTAGAGTATCGTATTCACCCTTCGGTAAGCCAGCAACTAGTTGGAGAACCATCTTCGTTTCGGAAATTGGTGTCCCCATATTGGATATTTGATCCGCAACTAGCCTCAATTGTTTACAATATTCGAACATGTTAGCGAAATTTTCAAGACGTGTATTATGGAATTGTTCCTCCAAATACACGACACGTGTGTTCTTGTTGTCCTGAAAAATCTCCTCCAACTGTATCCATACTCACGAGCCGAGCTACCGGTTTTCATAATCATATGAAGAAAGTCCTTAGAGATGGTGCCATAAATCCACTGCTTGACAATGGCGTCAAGACAACGCCATGCCGTTTCATCAACCTCGATAGGGCGAGGGAAAGAGTCGTCAATATGATCAAGCACGTTATAGGCACATGCGTGAATGCGAAAGAGTTCAACCCACGAAGAATATTGACCATCTTCTTGATCAAGAACTAAAGGAATGGAGTTCTTGATGTTGGTGACGGCGAAAGCCGAATGGAAAGAAGGAGTGAAGGAGGGAGTGGGTGGGGTGTGGGTGACGAGTAGCCATGGAAGCCATTAGAGGAGCTGAATTTTGGTTAGGAAGAGAAAGAAAAATTTAGGGTTTATCGGGGGTGGCCTTCAGTCGATTTTGAGGGGGGGCGGTCTTGTAGAATCGAATTTTGGGTTTTAGGTGTTTTAGAGTTTGAATCTTGATACCATGTAAGATTGTATTAATCTCTCTTGGGGAGTCTTTCTCATTAATACAAATATATATAGTGTGTATAAAAGGAATCCTAATTGAATGAGGATCTATATTTTTTCATAATTACACACTAATATTAATTACAGAATGTACGGTAAATATATGGTAATGTATTCGCTATCACTAACCTCCATTACAACACATTATTTGGTGATCCATCACCCTAAAAATTCCAGAATAGGCCAAATAAGGAGGCCAACTTCTAGTAACCAAAGTATCTAACTAACATAAAAATTAGCTTTGTCAAACTTAGATCTAATGCTAGACATTTGTCTCTTATTAAGTAAGAAAGGGCCTCTAGTGTTTCTAGGCATTTTAGAATAAGAATGTACAATACATTTTCGGTCTGAGCCAGAGACTGATTTGTTGGAAATTTGCCTTTGATGGGGAGGTGCGTCCACCCATATTTAATGAATTAAACACTAGGGTTCCGCATGTTGGAGGCTTTGTCTCTTCTCACGTACATAATCTACTAAGTGAGTAGATGACTGTAGGGCCAAGAATCGTCAATTTTCATTGAGAAATGAAAGAGATATTGGTCCATGAAGTAAGGTGTTTGAGGCATGAAAATATGGTGTGGGACAAATCTACCACATCGGTGGGAAAATGAAGAATTGCTCTTTTTATAAGTCTCTAAATTGGCTATGGGTTTGGGACCCCAAAGGGTATCCTATGTGTTTAAAGGAGGGAAGACCTAGATGTGCTTGGGTTCAAGGCTAAGCCCACACGCTCGCCGCCGCCGCCCGCCCGTCCCGTCCGGTTCGGGCTCGGGCTTGGGTCACAGGTCACGGGTCACGAGTCACGGGCTACAACCGACCCATATGACGATATCTGAAATATTCGCTTATCTACGGATCATGGTATCATGGATGTCCAACGGTTCTGGGAGAACACAATAATGTAAACTGGACATCAGATGTGAAGAACACCAAAGCCACAAGTAAATGTGTATGGTGGGTCTTGGAAAATCCTCTAAGCAAACTTGCATCGGCCGATTCATGATGGAATCGGAGTTTATCGCTTTATAAAAAGCATGAAAGAAGTTGAGTAACTTCACGACTCCTTAGAGGACGTCCCTTATTGGGAGAAACCCGTGCCTTCAGTAGTTATACACTGTGGCTACCCGGTCGGCTTTAGGAAGGACACGGATGACGGCGTCTTGACATATCTGTCAGGATCTGTCGGAGATATAAGACCGTATGGCAGCTGATCATCACGGGTGTCACTTTCTTGATTACTAATCAAAGGATATAGCGGACCCTTTTAACTAAGGAGATCAAGTGTTCTGCCTGTCTAGGGGAATGGGCTTAAAACCCAAATAATACGAACCTTTGCGGTGGTAACCCAACCATACTGATTGGAGATCCCAAGAATTTAGTTCAATGGAAAAACTAAGCTGTAAAAAGGTTTAGTTGAGCGCTTCGGTGGAAGCAAGAGCACTTCGGATGATGATTTCTGTAGGGAAACATGAATCCAAAGCTGTTCCCGAGATAGACATTAAAGTGCTACCTGCATGGTGGGTAAAGGTTAAGCTTCCAAACCTTTAAACGATCCTCACACGTTTGAGGTTAAGGTTGGGGAAACTTTTAATGATTCCTAACACTTGTGAAGTGGGGTATATCAGGATACCTTGTAGGAGATCACCTATTTAAGTGCGAGGACAGGCCGCCTCAAATGAACGCACTTAAGAATCCAAGTGTGTCCACGGCCACAACGGACAAAACCATAAGAATGAAAATGAATAGGAGAGTTATTGTGTTGGTATCATTGTCTTGGCTTATACTAAACACTGACTATTCAAGACATCACGTTCACCGCGCAGTAAGTAAGTCCGGTGGTATTCAACTAGGAAAGGTTCAAAGCGGAAGCTACCTCTCCTGATGCAATATCTTTTCGCTGAAAGATTGCTGAAAGTAGGCACCATGTGTGTGCGCCAAAATCTCTCTTTCAAGAGGGGATTGTTGGAAATTTGCCTTTGATGGGGAGGTGCGTCCACCCATATTTAATGAATTAAACACTAGGGTTCCGTATGTTGGAGGCTTTGTCTCTTCTCACGTGCATAATCTACTAAGTGAGTAGATTACCATAGGGCCAAGAATCGTCAAAAATCGTTGAGAAATGAAAGAGATATTGGTCCACGAAGTAAGGTGTTTGAGGCATGGAAATATGGTGTGGACAAATCTACCACATCGGTGGAAAAAGGAAGAATTGCTCTCTTTATATGTCTCTAAATTGGCTAAGGGTTTGGGACCCCAAGGGGTATCCCATGTGTTTAAAAGAGGGAGGACCTAGATGTGCTTGGGTACAAGGCTAAGCCCATACGCGCGCCGCCGCCGCCGCCCGTCCGTCCCGTCCCATCTGGGCTCGGGTCATGGGTCGTGGGCTTCTTCTGGTATTATCTTTTTGGATCCCAAATTATTTAATATTTTACAGTTTGGTCCCTGGAATTTCTGGAATGTTGAATTTGGGAACGACGGAAGGTAAAAAGTTTCTGCCTACCGTTGGAGTTGGTTTTTGGGGGAGTTATTGTGCATTAACCAGCCATTACTTGGCTGATTAACTCCATCCATTAACAGCCATTACTTGGCTAAATTACACCCTCCTTCAATGCCCATAAACAGTCATTACCTGCCTGTTTAATTCCCTCATTCAATGGCCATTAACAACCATGTCTTGACAGTTGAGAGGTCTCCCCTTTTGCTATATATTGATGCCTTTTGGCTCAATTGTGTGAGAGAGAACATACAGAAAAACAAGACAAAAATATATACACAGAGACAAACAGAAGAGTAAAACACAGTCCAAAACGTGAGCAGTAACGTTGGGACGAAAAACACAAACTCTTCCTTCCTTTTCCATTTCTTCAGTAAGTCGATTCGTATTTGTTTTCTTCATCAGAATCAACCTATTTGCTTTGTAGTGTTGATTAAAGTGTTGTTTTATCTTGGAAGACTATTGCCCGTTAATGTAAAAGCATATATACGGGGCAATCTTGTCTTAAAGACAGAATGCGATCACTCGACTCAGCATACAGTTGTAACAATCCAGATTTAGTGTTTCTTGATTTCAGGTTATCAAGATTCAAGACTCAACAAGCTTGTGGCAGTTCTGAACATTGGCCTACTTGTTTATCCTTTCGAACACTTGTAATATTTATTTACTTTCCGTACTACTTTACATGATCCAACATTTTTTTGCAAAACTGTCCGCTACTTGGTTGCATTCTCTGAAGCAATGCTTCACTTGAAAGTTGATTTCTTGCTTGATTTTCAGTAGCTTGTAAATAATATGCTTTAGCTTCATGTTGGATGATATTCAGCTAGAAATCATATTTGTTATCACCATAGAGTCAAGTTCAAGAATGAAATCAGTGTAACCATATTGATGACAACATTTCACACCAAACTCTACTGCTAGGGCTTCTGTAAAGTTTTTACTATTGCACTTCACTGTGACTGCAAAGGCCATGATTAAATCTCCCTGCCAATCTCTCATTATGCCTCCAATTCCGGCTCTTCCATCCTTAGCAACATAGCTTCCATCAGTGTTTATCTTCACAGTGCCGAGAGGTGGCATTTCCCAAAGACTTTCCACCATCTTGTGATAGGCCTTAGATTTTCTATTGTGCAGCAGATCTCAGGCCATAGGTTTATGTCCTTACTGGGAGGATAAATCTTGCTTGAGGCAACTTTGATGGTCCAAATTTCTTGATGTAGCATCTTTCCTATGAGTAGCTTCCTTTGGTTCCCATACTTGCATGAACATCTTTGTTTCCGTAGCTCCAACAAATGACAAGGGGAGTGATCTGTAGAATCAATTTTTGAACATTGTTAGTGTATTTACAATCCCACCATTTTTTAAATACTGCAGTAACAGGTTGATCAGTGTGTTGAATTCCCAACGGGTTGCCAAAGAAGTTCCAGATCTGATGAGCAGCTTCACTTTCAACAAAGAAGTGTTTAATTCTTGTAAGATGATATTAATCTCCCTTTGGGAGTCTTTCTCATTAACATCAATATATATAGTGTACAATATACAATCCTAATACAAGAGGAATCCTATTCCCAATACAAGAGAAATCCTAATTTAGTATCCTATTCTAATTATGGGTAGGGATTGTAGTGTTATACTTGTACACGTTTACACACCACCTCAGTCGGAGCGGGAGGAGGCCTAACGCTAAGACTGGATCTGAAATCAAGGAACAACTATCTTGGGAGGCCCTTCGTGAAAATATTCGCGTATTGATATGAGTAAGGCACGTGTAATACCTTAATATGCCTGAGAGCAACCTTCTCACGAACAAAGTGGATGTCCATCTCAACATGCTTGGTTCGCTGATGCTGAACCGGATTGTGAGACAGGTATATAGCGGATATGTTATCACAATAGACCAGAGACGCTTTACTTAAAGGACACTGAAGCTCTAAGAGAAGGTTTCGGAGCCAACAGATCTCAGCAACAACATTAGCAACTCCTATATACTTAGCTTCTACACTCGAACGGTATAATGTGTCTTGCCGTTTGACAGACCAAGAGATGAGATTATCACCCAAAAACACACAGTAACCGGATTAGAGCGGCGGGTGTCTGGACATCCTGCCCAATATGCATCTGTGTAGGATAATAGCGAGCTTGGTGCGGAGGGGTATAATTGTAGTCCATAATCCAGTGTGCCCTTAACATATCGAATGATACGTTTGAGGGCAGTAAAATGAGGTTCTCTAAGGCATGCATAAATAAGTATACCTGCTGGACAACATAGGCAACGTCAGGTCTGGTGAAGGTGAGATACTGAAGTGCGCCTGCAAGACTCCTATACATAGTAGGATCAGTCACTAGAGTCAGTGCACTAAGTTTGGATTTAGAATCAACCGTAGTGGCCATGATTTTGCTATTGTACGTCTTAGCCTTGTGCACAATCTCCTCTGCATACTTACGCTGACAATGAACCATACACTCAGCGGATCTAGTGACTGAGATCCCCCAAAAATAGCTCAACTTTCCCAAATCAGTTATGGCAAATTCAGACTTGAGCCGTGCAATAATCTATTCTTTAAACACAGCAGTAGAGGCAGTAAGAACAATGTCATCCACATATAGCAGTAAATAGGCAGTATCACGACCTCGATGTAAAGTAAAGAGAGAGGTACCACATCTGCTGCATGTAAACCCAAGACGTACAATGAACTGTGCAAAATGATCATACCATGCTCTGGGGGCCTGTTTTAAGCCATATAGTGATTTACGTAAACGACACACATATTATGGGGCTGCTGGGTGGACAAAACCAGGCGACTGATGCATGTATACAATTTCTCATAAATCCCCATGAAGAAATGCATTCTTCACATCTAGCCGATGAATCAGCCAATTCTTACCCAGAGCAATGCTTAGAACTGTGAGAATGGTGGCTGGTTTGACAACCGGACTGAAAGTCTCACTGCAATCAATGCCCTCCTGCTGGTTAGTACCATTTGCCACTAGTCTTGTCTTGTATCTTTCTAAGTCACCACTATCCCTGAACTTGTGATGAAAAAGCCACATGCAACGGATCACATTCACCCCCTCTGGTCGAGGAACCAAGTCCCAAGTATGTTGTTTTGTTAGTGCATTAAACTCCTCACACATGGCCGAATTCCAATTCGGGTCCAATTTGCCTAATTTAAGGCTTTTTGGAATAGGTGAAATTGTTTGGGTGGACAGTTTAAATTGGACTTTGGGTTTGAAAATCCCGTGTTAGGCATGGGTTTCCATCCAGTGTGTGGGTGCTGGATGGTTAAGGGTGTCGGTGTACTGGTTGGTTGGATTGGATGATGGTAGAATCGGGTGTTTGGCAGTTTGTGTCATCGAAACTAGGTGTCGGTCGAGGGTGGTTGTCGGATGGTGTTGAATAGTAGCGGTGTTTGGGTTTAGAGTCGAGTGGGTTGGGTCGGTGGGTGGTGGTGAACAGTGGTGGGGATATGTGGGTGTTCTCGGTATGTTAGAAATATAGGAGGTTTGTAGTGTAGGGTATGATGTCGGTGGCGTAGTATGTCTGGTAGCTGGGTTTGTTGGGTGGTGGTTTAGGGTTGGACTAGAGTCGGTACGGTGGTGAGACTGTTGGGATGGCACAGTGGATGGGACGGTGACCTGTGAGTTGGTGGAACCTGGAGGAAGAGTGGTGCTAGATGCGGTAAGAGGTGGTGACGGGGAGGTCACCGGTGGCAGGGATGACGACGGTAGGTGATGTACGGTGGCAGATGGTGGCTGTAGAGGTACAGTGGTGTCGGCCTGGCACAGTTCTCGAAGGTGGACAGGAGAGAGAATTGAGTCGTCTAAAAATTCGTAATTCGATTTTCGAAATTTTTGGATGTTGGAAAAGGGGAATTGCCTCTCGTCAAAAGTGATGTGACGTGAGACGAAAATTTGACAAGTGGAGAGGTCATAGTACAGATAGCCCCTATGGTTTGATGGGAAACCTAAGAAGACACACGGAGTGGTGCGGGGAGCTAATTTGTGAGTGGCAGTGGAAGAGAGATTAGTGAAACAAAGGCAATCGAATATCCGTAAGTGATCATAGGAGGGAACCCGACGGTGTAGGATTTCGGTTGGAGTCATGTTATGGAGGGTACTAGTGGGTAAAATATTAAGGACGTATTCTATCATTTTGACTGCATATACCCAAAATGATGGAGGGAGGGAGGCATGAAACAGAAATGTGCGGACCATATTATTTATTGTACAGATAAGACACTCGGCCTTGCCATTTTGAGGGGACGTGTGAGGACACGAAAATCGGAAGACCATGCCACTATTGGTGCAGACTTGTTAAATTCACGGCCATTGTCACATTGGAAAGATTTAATGGCGCATTCGAATTGTGTTTTGATTAAAGTGCAAAATTCAAGAAATTTGACAAAAATTTCAGACTTAAATTTTAATGGGTAGATCCAAAGAAAGTGAGAGTAGTCATCCAATAACACGAGATAATATTTATGACCTAGGGAACTAGTAATAGGGGAAGTCCACATATCAGCATGAACAATATCAAAAGGAGCAAGCGTAACGCTAACTGAGGTATTAAACGGAAGACGAACATGTTTTCCTAATTGACAAGAAATGCAGGTCTGGGCAAGTTTCCCATTACATTGAATAAAATTATTACTTCTAAGAAAATTAAAAATGGGAGCTCCTGGGTGTCCGAGCCTATTGTGCCAAATCGACGGAGATAGAGCAGCTAGGGTAGTGTGTGATCGGGAACTGGCAGCGGACGAGGATGTGAATGGATAGAGATCCCCTGTGCTATTGCATTTTGTAAGAGGTGTCCCCGTACGTAGATCCTTCACAGTAAAACCAAAGGGATCAAAATCAACAGACACACAATTATTACGAGTAAATTTTCTAATGTATATTAAATTTTTGATGATGTGTGGGGCATGCAGGGCATTATTTAGGGAGAAGGGTGGGTGAGGTGGCAGAGTGTAGGTGTGACCATAGCTTTGAATTGGAATGCGGTGACCATTGCCAACTGTAATAAATTGTGGAGACTTTAAATGATACACTTGGAAAAGATTACATGCGGACCGGGTGAGGTGAGAGGAGGCTCCGGAGTCTATATACCAATTTTCATCAGGCTGCTGCATACTCATACTGCTGAATGCCTGACCTATGTCGGTGGAGATTTGATGGAAGGGCTGCTGTGGGAACTGGGCCTGCACAACATGGGCCTGTTGGTGCTGGAACATGGGCGGGCGCAGACCTGGAGCCTAGCCCAGTAGCCCTTGTTGCTAGAAAGGGAAGTGGGCCGGAGGATATGCTGAAGTCGTGGCCCAATTCTGATTTGGGTAACCAGAGACTGGGCCGGCCCATGTCATGGTATTGCTGGACTGCTGAGATTGTTGGCCTCGGGCCTTCCCGCGACCCTTACCGCCTCGCCCACTGCCGCGACCCTTGCCACCCCTGCCGCCGCAGTTTTGTCACGGCTGGATAGTTTCCGGTGGAGGCTGTTGGTTGGCGGTGGCCTGATATTGTGCGGGCGGTTCAACTGTTAATGCCTTTTGGTTATGCTCGTCCTGTTTCGCACGTCTGGTTTCCTCCAATAACAATTGCGAGCGTGCTTTGTTGAAACTTGGTAGAGGGTTAGCCTTTTGTATCATCATGGCTAGGGTGTCATATTCACCCTTGGGGAGGCCCCCAACTAATTGTAACACCATCTTAGTTTGGGACACAGGTGTACCAACGTTAGACAGTTGGTCTGCCACAAGTTTGAATTGCCTGCAATATTCTGACATATTAGAGAAGTTTTCAAGACGGGTGGTGTTGAACTGTTCTTCCAAGTACACGGCGCGAGTGTTCTTGTTGTCTTGAAAAAATTCTTCCAAACGTGTCCATAGATCATGGGCAGAGGCACCTATTTTCATAATTGTGTATAGTATATAGTGTCATATATCCACTATTTGACCACAGCATCGAGGCGACGCCATGTGATGTCGTCCATATCGGGAGGACGGGGGAAAGAGTCGTCTATATGATCAAGCACATGTATGGATGCGAAATAGTTCCACCCATGACCAATATTGGCCGTTTTCTTGATCAAGAATTATAGGGATAAAATTCTTGATGTTGGTAACGGCGAGAGCTGGATGAAAAGACGGTGAGGAGAGGGGTTGGATGACGACTGAGTGAGAAGCGGAAGCATCGGAAGAGGTGGGAGTAGCCAAATTCTCCATTGGGATGGAAATTGGGAAGGGAAAAAAATTACTATGTGCCGTCGGCCGAGAGGTCGGGGGGGAGGCAAGGAGGAATTTTTCTATAGTAGGCTTTTGGCTCTTGATACCATGTAAGATGATATTAATCTCCATTTGGAAGTCTTTCTCATTAACATCAATATATATAGTGTACAATATACAATCCTAATACAAGAGGAATCCTATTCCCAATACAAGAGGAATCCTAGTTTAGAATCCTATTCTAATTATTGTACAATATACAATCCACTCTCTCATAAGTGGAAACCCTGCCGTAGACACACAGATATTCTATCAATCCAAAATTTGCCAATGGTATCATCAAATGGAACCTTCATTTTAAAAATTCTCCAGTTCAAAAAGGAGATTTTAAAGGGGATTCTTTTGTGCCAGAGACTGTTAAGAAAAGGAAAACTTGGTCCAGAGATTCTTATAGAGTCCCAAGTACTTTTGTTGGTGAAAGAATCCTCAGACAATTGTCAAACTGGTAAGTCTGTTTCACTTTGTTCTCCAATGTTAATTTGAACAATACATTGGGCAGCCTGCAGAGGTAAAACATTTAGAAGTTTAGCAAAGTTCCAATCATTATTGGGAAAGAAAGAGTTAACATGGAGCTTAGCAGATCTTTCTAATCCGGGAAAGATTTTTGCTAAAGCTTCTTTACCTGTCCAATTGTCCCACCAAAAATTAGAATTACCAAACTGAATCTTCCAAACAATGTGTGGTTCAATCTTAGGTTTGACTTTTATGAGACTTTTCCAAGTGTGTAGTCAGTAGATATTGCAACTTCGGTGGCACAATGAGCTTTCTAACAATATTTATTTTGAAGAAAATTGGCCCAGAGAGAAGGTTGGGTCTTGAATCTCCACCACCTCTTCACAATGTCAGTTTCATAGATATCTTCCATTTTTTTAATGTCAATATCACCTTATTCTTTAGTAAAGCATAACTTGTCCCAAGTTGACCAATGGTATTTGTTCTAACCTTCTTTGGATCCCCATAAAAAGTTTACAAAGTGCTTTTTCATAAGAGTTAAAACTCCTTTGAGGGGTTCATAGCAGACATAATGTAGTTAGGAAGTGTTGGTAAAAATACCGAAACAATATTGATTAAGAATAAATAAATAGTAAAAATAACTTATCGAATCACAGATGTGTCGTGGGAAGGCACTACCTTGAAAATAATTTTGAACCGACTCCGGTGCAAATCATTTAGCCCGGTCGCTCCCCAAGGTTCCACAACACTTCCGAACACTTGCACTAGTGGCTGAAAGTTTGGAGTTTGCACAAAGTATTTTGCCTAGAAATAAAAGGAAGGAAATATCTTTTTAAGAAGATGATATATTTTTCAGTGTATTAACAACTGAGGTCTCTACCGCTATATATAGGTAGATGTCAAGGTTTGGGTAGTAATGGATGAGATCTGAAACGTCTCTAACGTTCAGAGAATAAAGAATGAGATTTGAAACGTCTCCCAATGTTTAGAGAACTAAAGATCATCATTAAGTCAGAGTATTTATAGATAATGACCGTTGCAATAATTAATTCAGAAGTAATGAATCGGTTTCGGGACAATTTCATCCGGTAGAATAAGTCTTGACCGGATTCATTCCGGTAGTATAAGTCATGACTGGTAATAATTGATTCCGGAGGTATGAGAGCTACGTCCGGATATGAGAGTTACGTCCGAATATGAGAGCTACGTCTGGACTTTAATCCGGTAAGCATGAATTTGGACAGTTTCGTATAAGCTCGAAAATAGCAAAAATATTATTTTATAAAATCGGAATTGAATTAGGCCTCACGTATACCTCGCGCGCAAAGGGGGAGGCTAATCAACCCCTTTTGCCTACGAAGCCCAACTCTCATGTGCGCGAGGTCTCTCTCTTGTTCTAATCCATTTACCAATCCAATAAAGCACATATCAATTTAAGTTGGACGAAAGGACTTTCCACCACCAATGTGAGACAAAGAGCATTTCACAAGAGACAAGAATGGGAGAATGAAATGAGACCCATACAGATTCTTTGACTTTGCATTATTTGAAATAAGAGAGTAATGTAAATAGGTGTATAACTTCTACAATCCCCCCACTAATGTAAATGTAATGAATAGGAATGACTTCTACGTAAAAGGAATGAACATGTACTTAAGTGTTAATATCTTTCGATTTGAATTAACACGTAGTGAAATGAGGCAACAACTAATATCCAAAAAGTGAAGTACTCTTGAACTGATTGGACACACGTTAAGACCCCCACAACACATACTATTTCCTTTAATTTATTCAAACTCTGCGATACTAATAAAGTGCGTTTATGATCATGCACACATACTTTGGGTCTAATGAGCGCTTTACAAAGATGACCTAAGTCTTTTATAGAAGGAGATCACACCTTTATACTCACATAGGTGATTTCATCAAGTCTATCTCAACATAGACCACCTTAAGGCTATGGAATCATTAAGAGCAAATAAGCTCAACCTTATAAACACTACAACATGCCATAGGGATAGAAAATATAGTGTATATTGACGGCTTATATGGCGTTGTTTGATAAAAAATGGATATCCACCATATTACCTCAATCTATAGGAAGTCTCACCCCCATTGACGCTTTAAGGATCATCTTCCTTGTCAAATCCTTGATTAAAGAATCTGCTAAATTTCTTTTGGACCTTACATTTTTCAAGGAAATAACACCATGCTTCAATAGTTGTTTAACCATGCCATGTCTGTTGCGAATATGTCTCTTTTCTCCATTGTATACATTGTTCTTAGCAATCTCAATTGCCGCCTGTGAATCACAGTGTAAGGATACCGGAGAAGGTCGTCTTCCCAACAATGGCATATCTACGTTTCTCAATCGCTCAGCTTCTTGCTCTGCCAACTCAAGAGCAATAAACTCAAATTACATAGTAGATCATGCTATACAAGTCTGTTTGAAAGACTTCCATGAAATAGCACCTGCACCCAAACTAAATACATATCCACTGGTGGAGCTAACTTCATCATTATCAATTACCCAGTTTGCATTACAAAAACCTTCCAAAACAACAGTAAATTAATTAAAATGCAAACACCAATCCATAGTACCTCTCAAGTACCTTAACAAACGATGAAGAGTAGTCCAATGTTCACTGCTGGGACTATGAGTATATCTACTCAATCTACTAACAACATAAGCAATATCAGGTCGAGTATAGTTCATGAGAAACATTACACTCCCAATTAGTTTAGCATATTCAGTTTGTGAAACACTAGCTTCTTTATTCTTTCTCAAGTGTATGCTAAGATCATAATGAATTCTCACTGAAGCAACATCAAAACAATCAAACGTTTTCAACATTTTCTCAATGTAATGAGATTGACATAAAGAAAAACCATTAACAGTTCTTTTGATTTTAATTCCTAAAATCACATCTGCTTTTCCAAGGTCTTTCATTTCAAATTTAGAAGACAAAAAGTTCTTAGTCTCATTTACAACATTCACATAGGACCGACCAAAGATTAACATGTCATCCACGTATAAATATATAATCACACAACTTGATCCTATCATTTTAGAATAAACACAGGTATTTGAAGCATTAACAATAAAAATCCACTAATGTGTTGTTAAATTTTTCATACAACTGTTTAGGTGCATGTTTTAAACCATGCAAGAACTTTTTCAACTTATATACTTTATTTTCCTGTCCTTCGATCACAAAACCCTCTGGTTGAGTCATATAGGTCTCTTCCTCTAAATCACCATTTAGAAAAGCCACATCCATTTGGTGTACCACTAAACTATGAATAGCGGCTAAGGCAATAAAAGTTCTAATGGTCGCAATTTTAGTCATAGGAAAATAAGTATCAAAGTAATCAATACCTTTCTTTTGGTTAAAATCCCTAATCACAAGTCTAGCCTTATATTTATCAATCGTACCATCAGGTCTCAATTTCTTCTTAAATATCCACTTGCTACTTATGGGTTTAGAACCTTTACGTAAATCATACAAGTCTCAAATATGATTAGAGACTATAGAATCTAATTCACTTTAATGACCTCTTTCCAAAACATAGCATCTATTGACCTCATTGCTTCATCATAAGTCTTAGGTCTTCTTCCATTAAGTAAATAGACACTAATTCATCATTTAAGACATCAATATCATAATTCTCAATCCAAAATGCAGTAATAAAATCAGGACCAAAGCTAGTCTCAATTCTACATCTTTTACTCATTCTAAGTTCAATTTCATACTCATTATTAACAGCATTAGAAGAAGGCACAACATGAGAATTAACAGGCACATATGTAGAAGCATTATTTTGCATATCACTGGACACATTATTTTTCAAAGAAAAAACATGCTCAAAAAATTTTGCATCTCTATATTCACAAATAGAATAATCATTTAAACAAATAAATCTATAAGCAACACTATTTTGAGCATAACCAATAAAGACAATGTCAAAAATATTAGATCCTACATTTACCTTTTTTAAATCAGGTAGACCAACCTTAGCCAAACACCCCGCACACTTTCAGAAATTTTAAGTTAGGGGAAAACCCTTTCCACAATTCATATAGAGTTTTGTCTAACTTTTTATGAGGGACCCTATTAAGAATATAACATGCAGTCAAAATAGTTTCCCCCGCATATTGTCAGATAGACCTGAATTTAAAAGCATAGAGTTCATCATTTCCTTAAGTGTTCTATTTTTACGTTCAACTACACTATTTTGTTGGGGAGTATAGGGAGCACTAACCTGATGTATTATATCATTTTTATCACAAAAGGCCTATAGAGTATTAGTACTATATTCACTGCCCCTATCAAATCTAAGTCTCTTAATTTTCCTGTCTAATTAATTTTCTACTTCTGTTTTGAATTTCGAAAACATGCTTTCAGCCTCATCTTTAGACTTAAGAAGATATACCTTAATATATCTAGAAAAGTCATCAACAAAAGTAATGTAATAATTTTTTCCACCTTTACCAACAATGTTCTTGAAATTAGCTAAGTCTGAATATACTAGTTCAAGCAATTTTGTTTTTCTACTAGTAACATGTTTAAATGGTTTCTTAGCATGCTTTGCTTCTACACACACATGACACTTAGAAAATTCATCAACTTTTATCGCAAGAGTTAATTATATTTTGAAGTCTTTTAATAGAAGCAATATTAACATGATCTAGTCTACCATGCCATAAATCAACAGACTCAATAATATAAGAAGAACTAAGAACTTTATTATTGATAGTCTATTGAATAGTGTTTAGTGCAAATAGACCTCCACTAAGATATCCCTTCCAAAGAAAGTCTCTTTCATGAGAAATAATTATTTTATCAGCTTCAAAAACAAGTTTAAGGCCGAATTTGTTGAGAAGTTCTCCAGAAACTAAGTTTCTACGAAGGGAGGGTATATACAAAATATTGTTCAAGGCTAAAGTTTTTCCAGAAGTTAACTGAAGGACATAACTTCAGTTGTAGTGGAGTTACCCATGTAGACACATTCACCATCAGTAGACTCCTCAAATGTATGGAACAGTTCCTTATTGGCATAGAGATGTCTCGAAGCGATGGTGTCCATCACTCAATCTGCGTTGTTAGCCACCAGATTCGCCTCTACAACTACCACAACAACCACTTCATTTCCGATAGCAAAATTAGCTTGGGCATCACCTTGTCCTCCCGGCTTTGAATTTTTCCCTTGTCTTTTATAGCAGTGGGCAACCCGGTGACCGAGTTTCCCACAAATGAAGCAAGGTCCATTTGACTTCTGAATTTGACTCTTCGGCTTGTTAAAATGATTATTCTTCTTTCCATTTCCCTTTTTAATGACTGCCTTCTATTTTTCTTTGAACCTATCTTTCACAACAGTACCTGAAGTTTTCACAAAGTTAGCTATATAAGAATTAAGGGAAAGAACTTCCATCTTATCTTTGAGATGGTTCGCCTCTTCAGTCCTCATGTGACTAATCAATTCCTAGAGTGTCAGGTTCTTCTTCTTGTGCTTTAGTTGGTTCATGTAATCACTCCAAGACGGTCGGAATTTTTCAAGCAGAATAATGGCTTGAAAAATCTCACACATCTTAATGCCTTCGGTAAGGACATCAGCAGTCAAGTTGTTGTACTAGTGAATTTGTTCCCTGATTTGATGTTTGATTAGCTTAATGGATTTATTTTTACCTCCACAAAAAATAACAATGTCATCAACATATGCAAGATGATTAATGATAGGACCTCTAGGATCCATGGTGAATGGGCTAAGATGTTCATGTTGATTAAGACTATTCAGAGATCTAGATAGTACTTTAGCACCAATGATAAAGAGAGATGGGGGAAAGAGTGTAACCTTACTTAAGCCCTTGAGTAGAAGTGAAGAAACCTCTCTTGTTTCCATCTAGGATGATGTAATACCATACCCCAGCAAGAAGATTATTGATAATATGGAACAAATTATCAGAGAAACCAATTTTTTTCATGAAAGCCAGCAAAATATCTCAAGACATTTTATCATAAGCTTTTTCCATGTTTAGTTTGATAACCATATTACACCCCCCCTAATTGTAGCTCTTAATACCATTAGCAAATTCCTGAGCCAAGAGGACAATTTCAGTGATTAGCCTGCCTTTGACAAAATCACTTTGATTTTCAGATATGAGCTTACTCAAGAGAGGGTTCAGTCTGATGGAGATGTTTTTGGAAATGATTTTGCAGGATAAGTTAGTAAGGCTAATTGGTCTGAGATCAAAGAAAGCAGCAGGGGGGTTCACTTTAGGGATAAGAACTAGACAAGTATGAGTGAAGTATTTGGTAAGTTTTTGCCCAAAAAGAAGCTCTGGACAAAGTCTTTGACATTATTTCTCAGTATTTATAATAGAATGTACTATTGAATCCATCAAGGCCAGCAGCACTAGAGGCACTCATACTAAATATTAGCGAATATTCTCTGAATATTCACCGTATATTTTGTAATTATGATAGATGTATATTTAAGGAAACTTAGGATTCTAATTGTATTAGGAATCAACCATTGTAAGGTAAGTTAGGATTCGTACTGTATTAGGAATCAACCTTTGTACAACTATATATATTGTGAATAATGAAAGGAATCGCTAAGGGAAATTATTCTATCTTACATGGTATCAAGAGCCTAAACCCTACTCTCCTCTCCAAACAATTCTCTCGGCCGAAACCCCCCCTTCTCCCTGCTCCCTTTATCTCGGCCGGCGGCACCAATTGCCACCATGTCTTCCCCCACAAATTCCGGTTCCTCCACTGGCACTTTTGACAACCCCTCTCAATGTTCATCGTCTTCTTTTCACCCGGCTTTCGCCGTTACAAACATCACGAACTATATCCCTATAATTCTTGATCAAGAAGACTGTTAATATTCTATGTGGACAGAACTGTTCTATATTCATGCATGTGCGTACAACGTGCTCGACCACATTGATGACTCTGTTCCTCGTCCCACTGACATTGCCGAATCGACATGGCGCCGCCTTGACGCCATCGTCAAACAATGGATATACAACACCATCTCCAAAGACTTATTGTGTACCATCATGAAAACAGGTGCTACGGCACGTAACCTTTGGGTGCGGTTTGAAGAAAGTTTTCAGGACAATAAAAATACTCGGGCAGTGTATTTGGAGGAGCAATTCAACAATACGCGTTTCGAGAATTTTAACAACATGTCTGAATATTGCAAACAACTGAAACTCATAGCCGATCAACTATCCAACGTTGGGAATTCTGTTTCTGAAACCAAGATGGTACTCCAATTGGTTGCAGGTTTATCGAAAGGTGAATACGATACACTTGCAATGATGATTCAACAGGCCGACCCACTACCCAGTTTCACCAAGGCACGATCACAACTCTTGTTGGAAGAAACCCATCGTGCTAAACAAGAGGAACATAATCAAAAGGCGTTAGCCGTTGACGGAATGGCAACACCGGCAGCCAACACCAACCCGCCACCACCATAAGACTACCACCAGCAACAGTCCCACGGCAGAGGTCGTGGCGGCAAAGGCCGTGGCAACAACAAAGGCAAGGGCCGCGGAAAGGGCCAACGCAACCAGTGGGCTGGACAGCAAACATGCCCAAACATTGGACAACAACAATTCTGGACCAACCAGCAGCAGGTCCGGCCCAACCAGCAGAACTGGGCCTCGCCTGCATGCCCATACCCGACTGTAGGGGCCCAATTCCGGACACCGCATGGTCGACCAGCCTCTTGGGCCCCGCCCCGACCATCGGTAGGCCCGCGGCGGCTGACCAGCAGCCCACCCTGGTGTCGGTCCAAAGAAGAAGCACCCCGCGGCCCTGGCCCCCACTGATTTGGTCCAGGCCTACCACACCGTGAACCTTCAACAGCCCGACGAAAAGTAGTACATGGACACCGGAGCCACATCTCACCTCACCCGGTCATCAGGTAACTTATCTCAACTACTTCGGTTAAAGTGTCCTCAATTTATTACTGTCGGCAATGGTCATCGCATTTCAATTGAAGGTTAAGGTAACACACACACCAAACATCCACACCCGCCTTTCTCTCTAAACCACGTCCTATACACCCCTAACATCATTAAAAACCTAATCTCTATTAGAAAATTCACTAGAAATAATTATGTGTCTGTCGAATTTGACCCTTTTGGTTTTTCTGTGAAGGAACTCAATACGGGGAAAATTCTTACACACTGCAATAGTGTGGGAGACTTCTACCCATTTACTCAGTCTTCCGCTGTCAGACCGCAAGCACCTCTATCCCTTGCGGCGATATCTCCCTCAACTTGGCACAACATACTCGGACACCCCGGAGATCCAGTTTTTATTTTTCTTAGGACTTCTAAGCGTATTCAATGTAATAATGGGAAAATTACCCAACGCTATTTTTCTTGCCCACTAGGCAAGCATACTCGTCTTCCATTTATGTCATCAAACAATGTTACTTTTTATCCCTTTGATATTGTTCATGCTGATTTGTGGACATCTCCGATTGTTAGCTCTTTGGGTCACAAATTCTATCTAGTATTCTTAGATGATTTTTCACACTTTGTCTGAATTTACCAACTGAAATTCAAATCTGAAGTTTTTGCCAAATTCCTTGAGTTTCAAAACTTCATTAAAACACAATTTGAAAAATCTATCAAATCATTCCAATGTGATAATGGACGTGAATTTAATAACTCGGCATTTCACAATTTTTGTTCTAAGTAAGGCATGGTTTTCCATTTTTCTTGTCCCTATACTTCTTCCCAAAATGGAAAGGCTGAACGAATTATACGTACCATCAATAACATGGTTCGCACCTTCTATTTCATGCTTGTCTACCACCGCCTTTTTGGGTCAATGCTGTTAAAATGGTCGAATCCCTCCTTAATATTTTACCAACTAGCACTCTCCAAAACAAGACCCCTACCAAAATCTTATATCGTAGGCTACCATCATATGATCACCTACGTATTTTTGGATGCTTATGCTACCCCAACATAACCTCCACTACACCTCACAAACTTGCCCCTCGCACTCTGCCCTGTGTCTTCGTTGGTCTATCTCCTAATCATCGGGGCTACCTATGCTATGACATTGCCACTCGCAAAATCATCGTCTCCCGTCACGTCACCTTTGACGAGACAACCTTTCCTTTTTCAAATCTCCAAAAATTTCAGACCACCGATTACATATTTCTCGATGAACCGAGTCCACTGTTCCGATAGTACCAACAGCAGTCCACTGTTCCGACAGTCCCTACACTGTCCAGCACCACCCCAACAGACCCCTGCCCTCGGTCCAATACCCCGACACCACCCATGCTGCCTCCAATCATGTCTCATTCACCCCCAGCAGCCCCCAATCCCCCAGTCCAGAAACCAGTCCCGCTGCACTACTGCCCACTGGTCCAGAACTAGTGGACCAGTAACCGCACAGCCTCGACCCACCAACACTGCCTTCTCATCGCATGGAGACTCGTGCACAACACGGGATTTTCAAACCCAAGGTTCACTTCAATCTCTCTACACAAACCTTATCACCCATTCCAAAAATTCCAAAACTAGCAAAACTGGACCCAAATTGGAATGCGGCTATGTGCGAGGAATTTAATGCTTTAACCAAGCAGAACACTTGGGATTTGGTACCTAGACCAGACGGTGTGAATGTTATCAGGTGTATGTGGCTATTTCATCACAAGTTCAGAGATAGTGGTGACTTAGAGAGGTATAAGGCAAGACTGGTTGCCAATGACACTAATCAGCAGGAAGGTATTGATTGTGGTGAGACATTCAGTCCGGTTGTTAAACCGGCCACTATTCGGACTGTTCTCAGTATTGCTATGGTCATGCATTGGCCGATTCATCAACTAGATGTCAAGAATGCATTTCTTCATGGGGATTTGAAAGAAACTGTGTACATGCATCAGTCCCCTGGCTTTGTTTATCCGGCAGTTCCACAGTTTGAATGTCGTCTTAGGAAATCATTATATGGATTGAAACAGGCACCTCGCTCTTGGTATGATCGTTTTGTCAGATATCTTCTACAGATTAGTTTTATAAGTAGCACGTGTGATAACTCTCTCTTCACCTTCCACCGAGGTAGCAACACTGGATATTTGCTATTATATGTCGATGACATTGTTCTCACTGCATCATCTGACGGTTTGAAGAATGAAATCATTGCTCTACTCAAAACTGAATTTGCTATGACTGACTTGGGAAAGCTGAGTTATTTTTTGGGTATATCGGTGACCAGATCGGCAACCACTATGTACCTGTGTCAGTGTAAGTATGCAGAAGAGATAGTGTACAGGGCCAAGATGAAAAATTGTAAAATTATGCCAACTCCGGTGGACTCAAAATCCAAGCTTAGTGTCAATGACGGTGCGCCAGTTTCTAATCCCACTCTATATCGGACTCTTGCAGGAGCTCTGCAGTATCTTACATTCACTAGGCCTGATATTGCATATGCCGTTCAGCAGGTGTGTCTGTTTATGCACAACCCCCGAGAGTCTCATTTTTCCGCCCTCAAACGTATTATCAGATATGTTAAAGGCACACTAGACTTTGGATTACATCTATACCCCTCTGCCCCAACCAAGTTTCTAGCCTACACAGATGCAGATTGGGCAAGATGCCCCGACACCCGTCTCTCCACCTCTAGTTACTGTGTATTTCTTGGGAATAATCTTATCTCATGGTCCGCCAAGCGGAAGGCCACACTATCCTGTTCGAGTATTGAAGAAGAATATCGCGGAGTTGCTAATGTCGTTGCTAAGATTTGTTGGCTTCGAAATCTTCTTTTGGAGCTCCAGCGTCCATTACGCAAGGCATCTATAGTCTATTGTGACAACATATCTGCCATCTATATGTCTCATAATCCGGTCCAACATCAGCGGACTAAGCATATTGAGATGGATATCCACTTTGTACGAGAGAAAGTTGCACGTGGTCAGGTCAAAATTTCACATGTGCCTTCCTCTTATCAGTATGCAGACATTTTCACAAAGGGACTACTGCGACAGCTCTTCACCGACTTCCGATCCAGCCTTAGCATTCGGCCTCCTTCCGCTCCGTCCGAGGGGGAGTATTAGTGAATATTCAGAGAATATTCGCTGTATATTTTGTAATTATGATAGATGTATATTTAAGGTAACTTAGGATTCTAATTGTATTAGGAGTCAACCGTTGTAAGGTAAGTTACGATTCGTACTGTATTATGAATCAACTTTTGCACAACTATATATATTGTGAATAATGAAAGGAATCGCTAAGGGAAATTATTATATCTTACACTAAAAACAACATTTTTAATTTCATCATACTCTGGAACTCCTGCAAGAAGTGAATTATCATCATCAGTAATGATAGTCAACAATATTAAGATCAGTAAAAGAATGAGGTAGAGTGAAAATGTGTTCAAAGTGATGAATAGCAGAATTGACTATTCTCTCATATCCCTGAATCCAAGTATCATTGTGATTTTTTATTCTATGTATGTAAATGCTCCTCTTTTTATCTCTGATAACACTGTGGAACTATTTAGTGTTACAGTCCCCCTCTTCAAATCAATCTACTTGAGATTTTTGTTTCAACAAGGTATCTTGCATACTCATCCACCTGATATACTCTTATTGGACCTTATTAAGTGCGTTTCTGGATAGATCATTGTTCTGGTTAAGGTTTTGTTCTTCCAGGCTGATCATCTTTTATCTTAACTTGATCATAAATATTCCCAACAATCTTCCTGGACCAAGTACTAAGGTTTTTGTTGAGAGTTTTGAGCTTAGACTGAAGCCTAGGATTGCCAATCACATTAGTATTCCAAGACAATTCAACCACCTGAAGAAAATAAGGTTGAGTTGCCCAAAAATTCAGGAACTTGCAATATTTGATGCCTTCTTGTTGATCTTGGTGGCATTTAAGAAGGAGAGGTTTATGGTTAGACCCTATTCTCGTCAAATGCTTAACTTGACAATTGTGGAAGATTTGAGCCCAATAATCATTGATGAAGATCCTGTCCAGTCTTTTCCATATTCTTTTTCTTGATTTTCTATTATTGCACCAAGTAAACTTAGGACCCACAAAACCTAAGTCAGATACCTCACAAGCATCTGTAAAAGTGCTAAAATTAAAATTGTTCCTCATTCTGTGAGGCTTTCCACCAAGTTTCTCATCAGAGTCTAAGATGACATTGAAGGCATCTCCAATGCACTAAGGCCCTTGTATCACCTGGGTTACATTGATCAGGCCAGTCCATAGATCTTGTCTTTCTATGGATGTGAATTTGGCATACCCAACAATAATGTACATATCAGAATTAGAGGGACTATAGTGTTTTTCATGGTAATTTATTGATCTGAGTTGTCCACCATAATAGTATGATGATCTCCAGTCCAGAATAACCAAATTTGTCCATTTTTAGAGATGTTTTGTTGATAACCCAAAAATCTCATATATTTGCTGAGTTTGTTCATGTTGACAAAGGATTTTATGATAACAGTGAGATCCACCTTGTTCATTTGAATTAGGTTTTTAAGTCTGTGGAGATTTCCTAGACTTGACCCCCATAATATTCCAAAATATGGAATTGATCATTAAAACATTAGGGGTATAAATTTTGTCTTCCACCATTATCCAATGAGGAAGGTTTGTCTATGTCCTTTTTGTTATTTTTCCTATTTCTGTGTTTTCTTTTCATTGCAGGAGAGAAACCATCATTATTGTTGCTCTCACTAGGTTCAAATTGCAATTGATCATATGGTATCATAACAATAACTCTATTAGGGGAATCAACCTCTATCTGTTGAACTGAGAGTTTGTTTTGTTTGTCTTTTGGTTGTTGTTGCTTCTTAGCTTCACTATTTTCTTCTTGAAACTAGTATGCCTCCTTAACATGTATTTTGTCAACAAGACTTGTATTCAGGCCTATAGTGAGTTGTATATCTGGGAGGGCCTTGATCTCTGGGGGGATACTAATAGACCCCTCATCAGGATGATACTTTACATATTTTGATGATCTTTGATGTGAGTGTTGTTGTTCTCCATGGTGTTGGTGTTTCCCTGCTCTATCTCCTTGGTACTGTGCTAAGTACTTTCTTCCGGTTGTTGGTGTGGAAAACTAGCACTACTCCATTCATCTTCCAGGTGATTATCAAGATTGGTAATGGGAGTATTCAATTGGGATTTAGTCTCAGTGTGTGGCTTTGGTATCTGTTCCTCAGTAGTGTTAGGAGCTTCTTTGATTTTATTTTCCTTCTTTCTTTTCTTTTTTCCTCTTGGTAAATTGAATAATCTTCAGTAATATACTAAATTTTTTGTTAGCCTTTCTCCTTTTGCTAGATTTTTTTCTGTTCTCAGCTTTATTTTCTCCCTAGTCAGCTTGATCATTCATGTGAGCATCCTTCTTTGTGCTAGCTTGATGGTTCTCTTTGTTGTTTTCCTTCTTAGCATTCATAGTTCCATTGTTGTTCTCATAGATAATAGGTATAGTCTCATCCTTTCTGAATTCAGTATTGTTCTCTTGAGTATGGTTTTTAGCATTGTCGATTGCAATTTTCTTGGCCTCAACAACCTTCTTCCTTCCAAGCACACGACAATCAATCATCATATGACCCAACTTCAGGCAGTGTTTGCAATATTTTGTATTCCCTCATACTCAAGTTTCTGGTATAATCCCTTAAAAGGAGAATTCTCTTTTTCAACTCCAATCCAAACCTAGTATGTCTAAGGTTTGAAAAGGTCGATTTCAACTCTAATCTTAGCCATGCTAGGTCTAGTTCTTCTTTTTGTAGATATATCCAGTTCAAAAGGGGTTTCAACATTACTAACAATTTGTCTTATGTAACACCAAGTATGAAGATGAAAAGGAAGAGTAGGAAGTAGGACCCATACCAGAGCAATCGGTAAATCTTCCTCCGACTTGAAATTCGGTGAGCATTTTTGGAGCCACATCTGTTGCCCTTCAATGTCAATTACTCTTGTTAATATTGGATTTGATGTTGTGACATTTGACCCAACATATAACGGGCGTACTGATTGGGATGAAGCTGCTAGATATCCGATCGGCTGGGCTCTAACAGCTTGTCGGACAATCTCGCACTATATGACCACGCTCCCCTCAAGAATAGCATACTCTTACCTCTTATTGGCACGGCCATGTATGGGTCCCACCACATTGCCCACATCGAGCCAATGGCGGCCTGATCTGCATAGAATTCCCTCTATAATAAGATCATGGTGCTCGTGAACTCTGACCTGGTCCCATTTGAATATGCCGATCAGCCCTCGATCCTGAAGATGGCAATGATGCGCTGGCTACTGGGTAAGATGGTCGTCTATAAAGTTGTGGCCTGGGCCCACCTCCAAAGTCCCTCACGCCACTTACAGACCGAGCCCTTTTTATGCTGGCCCCTATCACGTTCTCTATCGACCCACTGTTGCCTCTTGCAATACTCCAGGTTCTGTGCATAAGCCTGGATGCGAGCAATATCCATATCCGAATTCAAAGAAGTCGTAGTACACTCATTGAACAAGTGTGGCCCCAAGACAGTAACGAACCTCTATACTCGGTCACTCATTTTAGCTATAATTGTAGTAGCATATCGAGCCAAGGAATTAAACTGCAAGCTATACTCTCAAACGATGATGTTTCCATGTTCAAGACGTAGGAACCTGTCCTGTCTGGCCCGTCGAAGCTCAACTGGCAGAAAATATTGTAAAAAGGCCTCCAAAAATTCTCTCCATCCCGCTGGTGGAGCACAGGGTCCTCTAGATTGCTCTCATGTCTCATACCAAGTCACTACGACATCCCGTAGTCTATAAGAAGCAAACTTTACCGACTCAATATCGGTAGCATCCATCACCCGCAAAGTACGTTGTACCTGATCAAGAAAATTCTGCGGGATCGCGTTCAAGTCTAACCCCGTAAATACCAGAGGGTCTAGATTAATGAAATTCCGAGCTCTCGCACTAGCAGCTCTATTTGAAGGACTGGGAACCCGACGTTGGGCATGAGCGGCTACCAATTATGTCAGGAACTGTACCGCACTCTGCATATCAAGATCCTCGGCTGGAGTATCAGGTGGAGGGACTAGAGGTACGGCAACTCTACTAACCTCCTCCGATGGTAGCGAACTGGGAGAATCGTACGAAAGAGTCGCACTGAGGGTCTCACTCTGGCCCTCGCTAGCGGGTGGCAATCGGCTGGTACCTTCACCCGCATCCGTATTCAACTCCCTCATACTCTTGGACTTTTTCCTTGCGGTAGGCATCGCTGGAATCGTAAACACGAAATGAATTAGGAATGAAATACTTATAACTCAGTTCTATAGCACGATTTATGAAATAAAAAAATGTAAACCATCCCTAAATGTCAGGCAACCTACCGCTTATAAGTATGGTGCACAACATACCCATAAACAAGACTCTACTAGACAAGGTTTGTAGACTTCCTAGGACAGACATGCTCTGATACCAAGTTTGTCACGATCCAAATCGGAGGGCAGCGACAGGCACCCGAATCCCACCCGCCGGTACCCCAAATCACACCATCAACGTATAATCACAAATAAGCACGGACTAAGTCAAAAAAAATATTGAAAACTCTTAACCAGAAAACCGACTCATATATGTACATACCCACGCCAAGGCCGACCAGGTCATACAAAACTACTATACACAGAACACCTGTCTACAAGTCTCTCAAGAGTGTACAACATCAACAGGTCGGGACACGCCCCGCTATACCCAGATAGACACACCAAAAATGTATCATACCAAAATTAGACCGATACTCCGGAAAGAGATGAGTACTTTCAAAAATCTACTAAAATATGCAACCTATTCACGTGAGCCGTCGCCTTGCCTATGCGAACCCGCGGGCATGAAACGCAAAGTCTCCCGACAAAAGGGACGTCAGTATGAGTGATGTACTGAGTATGTCAGGCATAAATAACAGCATAACATAAATATACCAATAACTAAATCATAAACAACTGACCAACAGTAACTGCCTCTGAGGCCCTACTACATTTGCTTACCTGTTACGCACAATGCAGTATCCATATTCATTGGCCTCATCGGTCATTTTCCTTACCATGACAGCCTCTGTGGGCATCATACCATGTAATGGTTAATGAATGTATGCATGATGCAAATGCGGTATATATATGTTAGTGTTGCGGATCGTGCAACCCGTCCCAATATATGTTAGTGTTGCGGATCGTGCAACCCATCCCAATAAGCCACACAGGCATCACATCATATTGGCCTCTTCGGGCTCTTTTGTGATAGTCTGTATCAGCTGCAGGTGGTGTGCTTATATAACGCCTTTCCCTTTTCCCATTTCCCCTACATATACATATATAATATTTACCATATAGTAATGCGCATAGCACAAGTGGTCCAGGGTAATATACAAATGCAATGCAAATGAAAATGCATGAATGACAATAAAATACCCGGAGTGACATAACATCTCTATATCTTCAGCTAATACTGTGAATATTAACATCTTTTCTGTATGCTTAATAAGGACTTAGAAATATATTTAGACATGCTTTTAGCATAGGAATCGATAATATGAACATTTCTTGACTACTAAGAGTAGAATAATTTATGAAAGAATATCACGGTTATAATTTGTTACCTGGAACATGCCAAAAGAAAGATATAATTTGCCTTAACATACATTCGTTTACTAAACCGGAAGTAAAATATTGTTGTTGTATTTCGTATGTTCTCCTTTTTCCTTGTCCAATTTAAAGCAAAGTTACAAGGTATTGTTTTGTTGTTTCAAAATAGGGGCTTAAGTGAATGTGTGAGGAGCAAAAATGAATTGCTTTGCTTTACATTTTGCCAGCAATGTTTTATTCATTATGATGCCACCCATTTAGCTAATTGGCGGTGGGAGGCCTTGTTACATTGCCACATATGTGGCTAACATGTCACTTAATTTAATTAAGTGACTTGTCTCCGTGTAATTTATCAATCACACACATAATTAATTTCGTGATCCCAATTTACTTAAATCCCCATGACTTATAAAACCTTTTTATACTCAATGTCATCATTTGTAATATGACATTAGTCAATTACCTCTTTTGGGGATATACAACTATTATTATTAATCCCCCATCGTCACACTTGTTACTTCCAAAATTATTTCGGGATCGCGTTCCTTGTATACTAATCCCTTTATTAGCATACGTAAACATAACATAAATTTTTCAATGCTCAGGTCTATTTACACATGCCTAGCGATTCAAATAGTGACCCAAAAATACGGGATGTTACACCATCGTAAAATTTCCCACATAGGAGGCATCAAGAACTTGAGTCCTCCTAATACCATGAAACGAGGACAATGAAAGAATACCAATGGTTTTAAAATGACAAGTATGTGATACTACATTGATTCTAGATAGCATGAAGCACATTTGATCCTCATTTCTCAAACAAGACTCACACAAGTTTAATACCTCTCTAGGGTCAAAAGGATAGGCATAGCCTTTACGGACACTCAAACTCACGTAGGTCAATGAATCTAGTAGTTTAACTATGACATAGCTACAAGATAATTTAAAGTCACTACTCACCTTGACATTGAAAAACTCAACAAGACATGCACTCTCAAAATGAAACTCATCATAAGAAAACAAATAGTAAAGAAAGGTGTCACTTAAGATGACTTCATCCAGTAACATTTCTATTAGGTTCAAGAACACAAGCAAGCATACTACAAGGATTTGGAACACTCAAAACAGAAGTAACAATTTGGAAACAAACATCACCTTCTTTTTTAAAACATTGCTTCCCCACAAATGGATTATCATTCCCCAATTGAAGATCTCCATCATAGGTGTCACGACCCAAATCGAAGGGCCGCGACGGGCACCCGGACCCCACCCGTCGGGTACCGCTAATCATACATTTATCACCTAATCATCATTAATTACATATTAAGCTGAAAGAAAATTATGAAAAATCAGGTAACCATCTTATATATACACATACTCATACCAAGGCCGACAAGGCCATACAAGACCATTATCCACAGGACACCTGTCTACAAGCCTTTAGGAGTAGCAACATCAAAGGTCGGGACAGGGCCCCGCCATACCCATATATACAAGCAAAGATGTACCGTACCAAAATTAGACCAACACTCCGAACAAGGGGAGTGCTCCAAAAATCCGCTGGATTTGCAATCAACTAACGTGAACCGCACCTTCCTTAACTGAACCTGCGGACATGAAACGCAGCGTCCCCCGACAAAAGGGACGTCAGTACGACTGATGTACCGAGTATGTCAGGCATGAACAATAGTATAACAGGGATATAACAACAACTGAAACAGGAACAACCGACCAATAGTAAATGCCTCTGAGGCCCTAATACATATGCCTAAATGTTATGCACAATGCAGTTTCCATATATATCAGCCTCATCGGGCATCTTACTTACCATCACAGCCTCTGTGGGCACCATACCATGTAACGATTAATGAATGTATGCATAATGCAAATGCGGTATACTAATGTCCACACAGGAATCCTCCCATAATCGCCTCTGTGGGCATCAGGTTATATCGCCACACAAGGGTATCACATCATCACATCATATTGGCCTCTTCGGGCTCTTTCGTGATAGTCTGTACCAGCTGCAGGTGGTGTGCGTATATAACGCCTTTCCCTTTTCCCTTTCCCCGTTCATATATATATATATATAATAATTACCATATAGTAGTGTGCATAGCACAAGTGGTCCAGGGTAATATATGAATGCAATGCAAATAAAATTGCATTAATGATAACACAATATTCCAATCTCAACGGATGACATAATACCTTTATACCTTCGGCTAACATTGGAAAATCAACATCTTTTCCGTATGCCTCAGTAAGGACTTAGAATCATATTTAGACATGCTTTTAGCATAGGTATCAATAACATGAATATTCTTAACTAGTAGAAGCAGAATAAATTATGGTGCAATAGCATGGTTATATTTCGTTACATGGAACATGTCAAAAGAAAGAAATAATTTGTCTTAACATACCTTGAATATTGTCCTTTCAATAATTTTGTGTTGAATTTGCTGAAACACTGCTTTGAAATAATATTGTAGGATGTTTTTTTCTAACCCCAAATTAGGAATGAACTGCTTATCAATATTACCTAATGAATTAGCAGATCACGCTTCTTTGGTCTTAATTCTCCGGTGCACGCTTAACAGTAGAGTAATATCCATGTGCTATGCTAAAGTTAATAAGCAAGCTTTCTTTTTTTTTTAGCTTAGTTCTAATTCATCGTGACATAGAGGAACATTAGCTAGTATTCTAGATTTGTTTGCCAGCAATGACTTCTCCCTTTAATATTAGGAACTAATAACGATTCTTCTCCCTAAACACATGTCCCCTCCCAAATTAATGTCATGCCACTCATTAGTCATTTACTTACACATAATCCCTCTAATTTTTCATGCACCTAGTGGTTCCTTGTCACTTAAATAATTTACCTAAATACTACACGTACACGCCCCCACTAATCTTGTCCCCTCCACTTAAATTAATCACCCACACACAATTAATCAATTATACACATAATTAATTAATCACGCACATAAATAATTTCGTGATCCCAATTCACTTAAATCGTAAGGATTTATAAAATCTTCTTATACTCCATGTCATAATTCTTGTATTTATGACATTAGTCCATAACCTCTTTATGTGCCCACCAAATTTATTCCCGATCCCCGTCATCACACTTGCTACTTCCAAAATTATTTCGGGGTTTAATCCTTTTATATACTAATCTCTTTATTAGCATAAGTAAATATGATCCAAAATTTTCTCAATGCTCAGGTCTATTTACACACACCTAGCGATTTTACATATGCGTAGCGATTCAAACCGTAACCCGAAAGTACGGGATGTTACAATAGGGAAGAGGTTCGTCATCCCATAGTGGGTTTCCATAGATCTTGTAGCCCCCAAAAGTGGCTACATTCCAAATCTCACAATACATGCCACTATGCACATTATCTCTGATAGTCATGTAATCATTGAATACTATATTATCATTAAAGACAAAACAATCAATCAATAAAAAGGGTTTTACACATGTAAGGTCTTCATGACTATCTACATAACACACATCACCACCACAACCTTGGGCCTCATCCCTCGACTCTAAATCAAGATCAAGAGACCCATCTTCATATGCATTAAACAAGGGTGGAATGTCATATTCATTCAAAGGACCAACTTTATCAACATATTCACTAATCGGAGGTTTATTAGGCATGTCACAAGATTCCTCGAATAGTGAATTAACATTACAATCAAGTTGATCAACACAAATTTCAACACTAGTTTTTGGCATGCTAAGTTCACAAGATTTACGAACATGATTACTATATCCAATGGAAACTAGTGTTTGATCATCCCTCACATGACAATGTACTATCATTCAAATCACAAGTGTCAACACTAGGTGAACGCAAATCGATCTTGCAAGAAGAATCAATTCGGTCATCAATAGGATTAACTAGTATACGAGCACTCTCAATAGTGACATTATTAGCACATGGCAAGGAATCTTGATTCTCAAAATAATGCAAGACATCATCAAGTTCACAAAAGAGTAAACTTCTATTCATATTCAAGTTTTCATCATGATCATTCAAATCACGTGAAGTGTTAAGGTTAGCTAACTTACCTTGTCTCTCGTTTTAAGTCTATTCTCATCTTGATTAATCTCAATTTGTCCTTTCAAGCATAGGGGTTCTTCACATGAAAACTTATTTAGCTAATCATTTCTTTGAGTACCTACAAAAGAGTCTTCACAATAAGATGAATAAGTAGAAGGGTTAGAAGATTTAGAATGAGGTGGTGGGGAAGTTTCCCCTCGGTGTGCATTCTCAACATGGGACACCCGATATGCGAAACTTCTCATTTTCTCCTTTATCCACCTACTTCCATAATTAACCTCGTCAACCCCTTAACTACGAGAGACAACAGATCCTCTACACTATGAGAATGTTCTCCGAAGTTGGTCATTGTACCTACAAAACTCAACAAACACGTTAGAAGTAAAGAAGTTCCTCACGTCACTCTTATATGTCTACCCACTCCTCACGTCACTCGAGTGCTCTTGCAATGTTTTAAAGAACCTAAGTTCAATAAATCACACAAGGATGCTTAGCCTATGTGAAAGAATGGATTTTTGTCAAATCGAAAGATGGACGACTCAATAAAAGCTAACAGACTTGAGTCAAGGACTTAACAACGAAATCAAATGGAAAAACTCAAAAAGAATTAGTATCAAATGAAATGGGACTCAAAAACTAGTTAACAAGTAAGAACAATTACTAAGTGTTAATTATCTAGAGGATTAAAGAAATGAGAAGAAAAGAAGAAAATTTTCATCACTGGGAAAAGTTTTAGAAAAATTGGGATGAAAAGTGATGAAATTCAAGAATTAATTAATAAATAATTAGTATTAATTACTATTTGTTAATTAATTAGAAGTATTAAAGTAATAAAAATAGGATAAGAAATCGAACCGAAAGAAATGTGAATGAAAACGGATCGAAAAAAGCTGAAAACAAGGAAAAACATAGAAATTTTGCTCTCTGAAAGTGAGTGCCACTAGCATGCAGACGCGACTGGGTCTTGCAACGCGCGTGGCAGGCTGCTGATTGGGCATTGACATTGGCATCGTGTGGCTCCTGACGCGTCATGCTGGCGCTGACGTGTTGCTGGCGCTGACGTGGCAATTTCAATTTTTTGGTACTAATTTTGAAATTGACTGAGTTGTGGGGCCCCACCAAAACATGGACTTTCCTTTTTTGGTCCTACAAATACCTTTTTTCCACCTGACTTGAACTTCTTGGATCAAAAGCCCATTTTGGGTGTCTTCTTCCTCTTGAAGATTGCTCAAGAGCACCCAAAATTGAACAGGGGTCCAAATCAACTCCAATTACCACCAAATTTGAAATCTAAGCTCCCCTTGATGAGTAGAACAAAACCCACCAACATTTGAAGCCAATATCACCTTCCTTCACCAAAACTCACTTTCAAGTTTCAAACCTTCAAGGTCCTTCAATGGTAGAATCTTCAAAACACCTCCAAATGCCACAAAATTTGAAACGTATGGGTTTTGATATCAAGGAACTCGAATTTGATCTCAAATCCACCAAAACAACAACGAATTTTTGGATTTCTTTTTGATAATTTTGATTTTTTTATTTTCTTTGGGTTTTTTCAAATATGAAGAGCATAGGATTAAGAATTATAGATATAATCATTTAGCATATGCTCTGATACCAAATGTTAAAGATCAAATCACGGAATTCGAAAGATGGAAAGAATCGAAGATGAAATTGAAGAAATTGGGATGAGAAGGGAGGGATAGAATATTAGACACAAGAATTGTAATCCTAAGCAACCAATGATATGTGAAATCAAAGACCTTAATATAATTAAAGTATAAAAGCACCCAATCTATAAGAATTTGATTGATTCCACTAGTGAGCAAGCTCAAGTGTGAATAAAAAACAAGGTTCAAAACAACCTCACAATTACACTAATCCTATGCTAATGACTATGGCTAATCCCAAGACTACGCTAGCACTAACATAAACATTCATATGAGTTCTCATCAATATTCAAGCTAAGGGATGAAATGAAGATAAGGCATGTATTTATAATTTTTGCCTATTACAACAAACGTTCAAAACTGAGTTTTGCACAAATAACCTAACATGGACCTTCACATGTATTGCACTCCTAACCACTTTTAGTAGCTTCCACCTTTGTGTCTTCAACTTCCTTCCACGCAATCATCCATACAATGTATTTCCTTGTGGCTTGCTTTTTAATGGTCTCCCAAGGCCCTATCTTCATCATCAAAGGGCATGTGACATGAAAATACACGTTCAAAGCTTTACCGTTGAATCTTAGCCCTCATAAGTGCCCATGAACCTCCTAGAATCATATCATCATACACAACTTCATACACCCTGCCGAATGGCACTTGCTTCAGCAGTGTTACTGCAGGTATGTGCATTGCACATATTTTATCAACTGTTTCATTTGTTATATTAAATGAAGGTTGTATTAGAATATGAATAGTACTTAATAGGGTGTACTAGAATGGGAATATTACTAGTATGTAACCATGATTTACTATGTATAAAAATAATACTACCAAATATGGTGTAAAACTAATACATGAGTTAGTTATACATAAACTAAAAATACTATCAAATAATAAATTAAATACTATCAAAACTAAAACCAGTATTATTTTCTCTAATATCTCTTATCAAATGAACCCGAAAAGTCCAGAGCAATACAACATAACTAATGCATCGACAGTTGATGCCTTATCATTCTTGAATAAAACTTAAAACAGATAATTATACCAAAACAGAAGTACGTAGTTTATATATATTTAAATAAGCTGAAGAAGCATCATAAACTCTTAGGACCATCCTTCTCAGTGTCATGAACTCCTTTTGCACCAAATCTTCTACCATAACTGCCATAACAACTAGGACAGTCATAGGTGTCAGGTGCCCGAGAGTAATCGTTTGGCCTGATATGTGGCTCTGCAAACAATCGGGGAACTATATGAGTATTTTAAAATTTGAAAAAAGGATTAAAAATATTCTCCGTTATGAATTTTGCTCAAAACTATCCGTTCCATCATAAAAGTTTTCAAATATATCCTTCTTTAAGGGAATCCCCAATAACCTGCCCACCCCCACCCAACCCCCAAATTCGGTGTATATTTGTGTTCTCTCTTTAACATGCAATTTCTGGAGTCAGTTATTGGTTACTTGATTAAAGTTGTCTATTTTATTCCTGTTATTGAGAAGGGAATGGAGTTTACGAGGAAAGGGAGTTTGGTATTGAGCAGACGTTATCTCTTTCTAAACATTAATTAGAGAACTTGAGGATAAAGGAAATGATGCACAGTTTCAATTGCATACTGCTAACAGTTATAGTTTCAATTTTGAAAAAACTGACAATCAACTTACGAAAAACTCAGTTGAACGGAAGAGTTATTCTTGATCTCATACAGTTTGCAGTCTATATCGAGAAAAAACATCAATTCTAAAATTTCAAACTTTGGGAGAATCTAGATTCCAAAACCAAAATAGCCCGGATCCTGTGGAAAATAAGGTCTCGCCATCCTCTCTATGTATTCTCCATAACAGTTGAATTACCATATCTGCACCATCAGCAGCAGCAGAAAACGTTTGACAGAGGGGGTGTTTAAATAATGGAGTGAATTTAAAATTTTAAAATCGGGTTATTTTGTTAATCTGGTGACTTTCATTAAGAGAGGTATATTTGAAAATTTTAATGACGGGGGACTATTTTATACCCAAATTCGTAACAAGATATTTTTAATCATTTTCTCAAAGTAGAGGGATATTTTTAACTCTTTTTCCTTAAAATTTTATAGATATGTTTCATTTTATGTGACATACTTTCTTTTTCAATTTATCTGCTCTGCAACCAAACCGGGAACTATATGAATATTTTAAAATGTTATAGTTATGTTTTATTTTATGTGACACTATTTTCTTTTTCAGTTTATCTCAAATAAAATGACACTTTTCATTTTAGAATCGATTTGATTCTAGGGTTATTCATCTTATGCTTAATAACATAAGTAACTCGTTATAGCGGAAGCTACTTTTTCCCCGGATGCGAAATTGAAAGAAACATGGTTTTTTTCTTAGAAAGGAATCCGCATCAACACTCTATCGTTTGCACCCACCTTACCGAGCTTAATGCTCTGTGGACTTTTTCAAGTTTACTATTTGCAGTTTTGAAAAGTCTCAAATTGGTTCCGGCCTTGTTTCGTAGTGAATTTATGGATTTGAATATCTTTAACACTAAATTCGATTTTGTATTAAATTGAAATTGACTTGTATCTGGAATAGAGAAAAAGGGTATTCTTGATTGACAAAATGTTCCGTTATTGACACTTGAAAATACAGTTTTCAAGATCTTATCGCTTCGATAAAATTCACTTGATATAAGAATTCATTCTTTTATATAAAAACTTTCATCACTACTCGTGTAGAAAGATAATTTTAGTAATTTGTGTACGTTGACTTACTTATCAATAGTCTTCTTTAATCTCTTAGAATTACATGTCAGTCAAACATCTTTTCATAAATTGAAATACAGTTTTGAAACAAAAATATACATATTTTTAGAGTAGCAATACTTAACCATCTTAGGACATAGAAGATAGGGAGGTGGAGAAAGAAAGACTCACTTGTTTGCTGATTGGTAGCAACAATCCCGGAGGATGTAAGAAGTACAACACAAAAAGCAGCTAAAAGGAGAATTAGTTTCTTCAAGAGTGCCATTGCCACTGACAAAATTGGTTATAAAATTTCTAGTATATGTTGTAAGAATGACCCTAAGCCCTTCTTTATTTATAGAGCCAATGGTTGTGGTCTGTGGGTAAAGTGAGCAATGAGAAATGTATCATCGCCTCAACAAGGTTAGCTTCGGTATGAATGAACTACTCCCTCCTTCACTTCTTTGCGTGAAGATGTTACTATTCGAGAAGTCAAAATATTTATTTTTTACTATAACTTTTTTGAACTTTTTAAAAAATATTTTGAATCATTTTTAATTTATATTACTTTTAATGTAGTTTTAAAATATGTAATTTTATTTTAAAATCTGAAAAATCTATACTTCAATTTATAATCAAAATTAAGCATTTTGACAACCCTCGTACTTCAAATTCCTTTATATGAATTGGACAGAATGAATAAATATTATAGGAGATGTGATGTTTTTTTGGAATATATATTACTAGTACTCTCTTTGTCATTTGTTGGACATGAAGTTTAAAAACAAAATTAAGATTTTTTAAATTTATGGTTTACAATAAATTATAAAAAAAATAGTGTGGCTATATTATCTCATTAAGGTAAAATAAAAAAAATTAAAATTAAAATATTATAAGAATATATCATTTGTTTTTACAAAAGTAAAAAGTCTATGACATATATTGGGACACGGAGACTATCGATGTTCGGTTGATATAAATATTTAGTGTGTTTGGTATGGAGGAAAATGTTTTCCACGAAAAATGTGTTTTTGAAAAATAAGTGAATTTCTTACTTATTTTCTTATTTCGTTTGGTTAGTGTAAAATAAATGATTTTCTTACTTATTTTCTTATGTTCGTTCGGTTAGTGAAAATAAGTGAATTTCTTACTTATTTTCTCATATTCGTTTGGTTAGTGGAAAATAAGTGAATTTCTTACTCCCTCCGTCTCAATTTATATGATGTAGTTTGAGTGGGCATGGAGTTTCAGAAATAAAGGATAATTTTTTAATCTTGTGGTTTAAAATAAATCAAATATATTTATGTTGTTATAGATCATCTCATTAATCGTACAAGGTAAAATTTAAAGTTAAATTATTATCAAATAAGAAAATATATCATTCTTTTTTGGATTGACTAAAAATGAAAGTGTGTCATATAAATTGGGACAAAGGGAGTACTTATTTTCTCATGTTCGGTTAGTTAATAGAAAATATTTTTTAGAAAATACTCACCCAAGCCCCACCAATTCCACCACCCCACCCCACCCCACACCCACCAGACCTCCACCACCCAACCTATATCCTTGAACACACTTTATCTTCACCCACCCCTAACCCACACCCCCACCCCAAACCACTGTTTCACTCAATCCCTTTCAATTTTATGTTTTGTTTTTTACTTTTATAAAAATAAATGTTTTTTTCTTACCCCCATCCCCCCCCCCCCCCCCCCCCCCACAACCACAATCCACCCATATCAAATTCAAGTAGATTTTTTTTTATTTTTTATAAAAAGAATTTATAAAAGTAAAATAAAATATATGAACTAGAAAATTCAGGAGGGAGAGGGGGAATTGGTTGGTGGTGTAGAAAAAAACAAAACAAATCTGAAAAACTCTTTTTTATAAAAATTTAATTATTTTTGGAGGGGTGTTGGGGTCGGGTGGTGGTGGGGATGCGTGGGGTGATGGGAATGGTTGGGGTTTGGTGGGTTGGGTAGTGATGGACTAGTTGGTTGAATGTTGAGACTTGTTTTCTTAGTTTCATTAGGAAGTTATTTTCCTTATTTTTAAGGAATTTGTTTTTCTAAAGATAATTTTTTCAAAATTTTTTACCAAACAAACGTGAGAAAATTAAAAAAAAATTCTCCATACCCAACACACCTTAGTGAAATTAATGACTTTCCTAGATACATTCGGAAGTTAGATTTGGTTGAGCAAATGAAGATTTGTGATGATATGTTTAAGAATACTGAATAGAGCAATTTTAAAGGCGGAAAGTGAACAAATATCCGATTTTTTTATTACTATTTAAATTGTATACTAAGTTTACTTTTTTACAAATTTATACACTTCGCACACAATTTCAGACATACGTGACTGAAATACATAAATTTTATCTATTGAAAATTTTAAAATCACAATATATGACTGAAGTGTACCCATATTTTCAATATAAAAATGAAGATGGATATCTTACGAAAATCCGACGTCTTTTATAAATCAATAGAAATATTCACGGAGGAGGAAAATATTTACTAGTTTGATGACTTCCATGTTGTATATTTAATATATTGATGAAACAATTAGTTAGGTGGGTCTCTTTGCCAAAAAACCACTTTGAAGACTTATAATGGTAAAAAGGCCACAAGACTTAAAGTATTGGCTAAAAGGCCATCTATTATGACGTCACCAATGTCAATCTTTGCTGCGTTAAAACCTAATCCCAAAATTTTAAAAAATATATTTTGATCCCCAACTCCCACCATTTTAGTTACCCAAAAAGAAATACAAAACTAAGTATTTTCCTCCAATATCCCTCCAAAAGCTCTGATTTCTTGATTTTCCACATCCCCTTTCCGGCGACTGTTCCAGCTATTCATCGAGAATCAGTCCCCAACGACTGAAAGCTTCCTATTTCCACCATTGTAGCTAAAAGCTCGTTGAAATCGTTGGAAAAGAGCTTTCTCCATTGTTTCAAAAGCTTAATTTTTCGGTGAAAATTCCGACTTCTGTTTGACATTGGAGTTCATTTTGGGAATTGAAATTCTCTTGTGGAGTCAATTCTCCATTCAAATACCTCATTCGTAATCGGTAAGTATTTTATCCCTGTTCTTTTTAGTTCTTAAGCTAGTATTGTTCGTCAACCAGTCATCGTCGAGTTAAAGACCATAGGCATAGTCTATTGTAAATTTATTATGGCGTCAATTGCAGAATATATTATAGTAGGTGGTGATTACATGGACGAATGGATGGAGATCCAAAAATATTGGAATTGAATTTCTGCGAGCAAGGTGACAATGTTGATTGCCATGCGTCGCAATGGTACGTATAACAACTTGGTTACGAGTGTTGACACCCAATTTTGTCCCATCTTTTATGATTTTATTTGCAATTTTTAATATTTTTGACACTTTAAAACAATTTTAAAATATAGGCATATATATGTATATATATCATTATTATTATTATTATTTGCATTTTTTATTGTCATTTGCATTTTATATCATAATCATACTTTTATCCTAATATTATATGTTATTTTATTTTTCGCAAAACGACATCACATTTTTATTTTTTATTTGCGCATCAAGCATTTCACAAATAATATATTTTATTATATTATCATATTTACAATTTATAAATTTTGCAAACCTTTATTTTTATATAATTAAACCCCTTTTTATATTTTAAACCCATAACCCATTTATTTCCCAATCCAAAACAAACACCCATTTTAAAAGGGGCAGCCCATTTGGCCACCCCCATTTTCGGCCAAGCCCAACCGACCAGCCCAAAATCCCCCAAGCCCAATCCCTTATTTATTTTCCCCCCCTTTTAACCAAACAAACCCTACAACAAAAAATATCTAACTCCACAAACAAAAACAAAAAATTATATCTCTCTCTCTCTCTCTCTCCATCAGCCGCACACACCCCCGCACCCCCACACCGGCGACCCCACGTCGCCGGTCACCTCGCCGCCACCCCACACCACTACCCCACCTACGCCGGACACCCTACACCACCCACACCACCGTCGATTTTGGGGGTTTTGAGGTCCTAAGTCCGAAAATGAGGGTTCCGATTTACTCTTGTTGGTGGTTTCCGTTTTGCTTTTGTTGGTGGTTTTGGTACTCTTGTTGGTGGTTTCCGTTTTGCTTTTGTTGGTGGTTTCGTTACTTTTGTTGGTGGTTTCGGGTTTCATTTGTTGGTGGTTTCCGATCTGTTTTTGGTGGTTTTATTTCCGGTCGGTTTTTGGTGATACTGCTTTCTCGGGTCACAATCCGGGTCGGGTCACTGTTCCGGTCGGGCCAGAACCGGGTCAGGTAAGTTTCCAAATTCGTGTATTTGTATTTTGTTGTTGGTTATCTGTAATTTGGAATGAAATCGATTCGGGTTGAAAACATTCGATTTCGGGTCGGGTTACTGACCCGGGAAGGGTCGACCCGGTTGGGTTAAATACCAGATTTTTGTGTTTTAATATTTTGTTGTTGGTTATCTGTAATTTGGAATGAAATCGATTCGGGTTGAAAAACATCCGATTCGGGTCGGGTCACTGATCCGTGTCGGGTCGACCCGGTTCGGTTAAATTCCAGATTTTTGTGTGTTTATATTGTGTTGTTGGTTACCTGAAAATTTGGAAAGAATTTGATTCGGGTTGAAGTATCCGATTCGGGTCAGGTCACTGTTCCGGATCGGGTCGATTCGACCCGGTTCGAATAAATTTTTAGATTTTGTGTTTTAATATCTTGTTTGTTTGTTATCTGAAAATTCCAAAAAAAAAAACATTTGATTCCGGGTCGGGTCAACCTGAGATCCGGGCCGGATTCACTGTTCAGTGTCCGAGTCGGGTCAAATTTTAGAATTCGGGTCTGACATTTTAATTGCAAACTGTTGGTTTATTTTGGCATTTAAATATTCATACACGGATATCTTGTATTTTTGCTGTTTTATCATTTTAACTAATACTGCATTTAGGCCGATGAAATTAAATACGAGGCCGCGCTTTTTTTGTTTCATTTCTCTCTTTTCTGTTTTCTGTGTTAAACATCCGTACAACAGATTACTGTCTTATTTGTTTTAACTAACAATGCACTTAGGCCGATGAAATTAAATTCGAGGCCGCGCTTTTTTTCGTTTCTGTTTCAGTTTACTGTTTTAACATTTAAACATCTGTGCACGGATTGTCTTACTGATTTACTGATTTATATAAATACTGCATAATAGTCGATGAAATTAAATTCGAGGCTGCGCTTTTTTGCTGTTTTATTGTTTTACTGTTTTTTACTGATTTATATAAATACTGCATTTAGGCCGATGAAATTGAATTCCAGGCCGCGCTTTTTTTGCCGTTGTACTGTTTTACTGTTTTGAATTAAATACTGCATTGGCCGATGAAATTAAATTCGAGGCCGCGCTTTTTTTTTTTCGCTTCCCTGTTTTCTGTTTACTGTTTTAAACATCCGTGCAACAGATATTTACTATTTTACTGTCTTACTGTTTTAAACTAAAATATCGTGTCTTTTCGGGAATTGCTTCTCGATTGCAGTTTTACTGTTTTGGTTTAGGTTACTGTTTTTGAATTAAATACTGCATTTAGGCCGATGAAATTAAATTCGAGGCCGCGCTTTTTTCGTTTGTGTTTCAGTTTACTGTTTTGACATTTAAACATCCGTGCACGGATTGTCTTACTGATTTATTGATTTATATAAATATTGCATTTAGGCCGATGAAATTAAATTCGAGGCCGCACTTTTTTTGATGTTTTACTGTTTACTGTTTTTGAATTAAATACTGCATTTTTGCCGATGAAAAAAACATCCGTCGATTTTTTAGGCCTCCACAGTTGTAAAGACGGAAAATAAAACTTCTGGGCAAGGATGAAACTTAAATCTTTTTCACCCGAGAGACCAACATGTTCGGTAGGCAAGGCAACTAAAATGACCAACGAATTATGTGTTCCCAGCCACGACGTGATTGGAATGATCTTTTCAAAATTTAAGTCTGAGCCCTCCGTAATCAGAACATTTATTGTTTTGGATACGGATCCGAAGTTATGTATATTCAATTGTTTCTAACCTTTTATTCTTGACAGCTGGCAAAGATAAAGTCAAAGAAGGCAAATACCTCTCGAAGATTATCTATTTTTGTTGTTGTCTTTTACTTTCTTTAATTCAGCTTTATTTTCATTATGTATTGTAATATTATTGTACTCGTGAAATTATTGAAATATTTAGAATAGGTAGACATAGAATTAATTAATAGGGTAGTCTACTGTTGGAAACCCATCACTAGTTTATTTACTGTTAGGCTCGGTTAGTTTTTTTAAAATCGTTAATCGCTAGTTTATTTATTTTGGCCCGTCGCCCATAATAATCACTTTGCATACATTCTTATCAATTTTCATATAAATGCATACTTATATTTTTTTTCAGCTTTACATGTGTATTAATGCCATTGCAAATGTATACTTGCAACATCATTTTAACTTTATATTTTTAAACATGCATTTTCTTAGTACAATAATTAACCTGAGTTTGATCGGATAACTGCAAGTTAGCGGATCTTAAAGGATGCCTAACCCCTTCCCTTTAGGATAATAAAGAACCCTTACCTAGAATCTCATTAGTTTTGCAGACCACAAAATTGGAGTTATTTTGTATTTTTTTAGTTAGAATTTAGGTGTCCTAATTCACCTTAGAATAATTAGGTGGGGACTCCTCAAAGCAAGCATTTTTAACCAATCTAGAGGCGATCGACGCCATCGCGTCGCGAATCCCTCGCAGGTCAAAATCGGGCGCGACAACGAGCGTAATGAAAATTAGGGAGTTAAGTTGTGAGCTCAACGAATTGAGCATTAGTTATATGATAAATGCCCTACCCAATAGGGGAAAAACATATCCTTCTTTCATAATGAATGATAGGCGGGTGGGATTGTACATACTTGATGTTACTGTTGATGGTACTAGGCCTGTTTTAAGAGTAAATATTGTTGAGAGGTCTCAAGAAGCTTCTACTTTAGCAGCATCACCCCCAACCCTACCCCCACCACCATCCCCACCCCAACAGCTAGCCGATGACAATTCAATACAACTTGAGGGCATAAGTGATCATTTAATGGATACATATGATGATAGTGAGGACGGAGAGTGTGATGGAGGTGATGGCAGGCAAGTGCTACACAAAGCAACCACATCTTCATTGATGAAACTAATTTTTTTCGTGGGCAAACATTCGATAACAAGGAGTATTTAAAGGTTTTATTGAAGAAAGTTGCGGTAAAGACCTCAATCCGTTTTAAATCTAATAAGTGTAATAACAATATTATAAGGTGGAATGCAAATCCCCTAATTGTGGTTGGATGTTGCGGGTCAAGAGGTACGAGAACTTGGATATGTTTCACATTTACAAGTACGTTGGTGAACACACTTGCGGGATTAAAAATGTTATGAGCACCCATAAGAGTATCTTGTCAGTTGTCCTTGTATCAATCTTGATGAATGACTATATTAACAGTAAAAGGCCAACGAAAAAGGAAATATAGATGACTGTTTTCAGGGAGTTTTGTTGTAAACCAAGCTACTGAATATGTTGGAATTCATGTGTAACAGCTAAGAACATGATTAGGGGGACACCAGAGCATGGGTATGGCATCTGACCGGCTTATTCTTACATGGTTCAAAATTTAAATTCGAATTCTAGGATTTACCTTAGTCTTGATGATGAGAACAAGTTTAAATATTACTTCATATCTTACGGAGCCAGCATTCGAGGATATAACCACATGCGAAAGATTATTGTCGTTGATGGCACATATTTATACGGCAAGTATGAGGGTGTGTTATTGTCTGTCATCGCACAAGATAATGAGAACCATATCTATACAATTGTATTTTGCGTGGTGGACAAGGAGTGTGATGAATCTTGGACCTACTTCTTCGAGTAGCTGAAGTATATAATCGCCAATTAACCTGACTTGTGCATCATATCTGATAGGAACAAGAGCGTAGCCAATGATGTTTCAGGGATTTTTAAGCATGCCCATCATTGCTTTTGTAAATGAAACATCTTGATGAAAACCTTCGAAAGAATTACCAAATGTGGAGACGCTCTTCATTGTTACTATAATGCAGCAAAGGCATATGGTTATAAGGAGTTCAATGAGCATTTTCAGGAATTAAGGGATAAATGCCCCGAAGCAGCTAATTATCTCAAATTTAATGTAGGATTTGACAAATGAAGCAGGGCACATTTTCCAGCAAACATGTACGATGTGCTGACCACAAATATTGTCGATTCACTATACTCAATGTTGAAGGATGAAAGGGAGTATTATGTCACTGCTATATTCAATTCTGTTTCTAGGAGATTTACTAATATTTTCAGGCAGAGATGTGCAAATGTGAACGATTCAATCAATTTATTTGTGCCTTCGGCTGAAAAGACGCTAAGGAAAAAAATGAATGAGGGAGACTCCTTGTTTGTCAATTAACATAAATGGGGATGTCAATGAGTTCACCGTAGTCGGCAGTGGTGTGACTACCAAAGTCAATCATTGAACAAAACATGTTCGCAGAGAATATGACTTGGTTAAATTACAGTGTGCTCATGCGATGGCAGCATTGAAGTAGAAGTACGGATTCAGATATAGTACAAGCATTTACAAGTATTCTTCATATATGTATAAAGTTCAATCTTACATTCTTGCAGTTGCTGAAACTATTTATGTAGTCCCTCCAAAGTCAGAATGGTATGTTCCAGAGGAGTATGCTAAAATGTACATTCCCCACTAGTTTACACGCCAAACCTAGAAGAAAGAAAATGAAGCGTATTCCTGACATCGGAGAATCTTTCAAGTCTAGTGGAAGTACAAACGAAAAGAGAAACAAGTGCTCAATTTGTAACGGAAGTGGCCACAAGAAAACAACGTGCCTATATTTGAGAGATCATCCCACCTGATTATTTTTCATTTTAATAAATGTTTATTGTATTTTGAATTTTTATTTCTGCTAATGTATTAATTCTAAATGGCAGTTCAATATTAATCAATTTTATTTTTGTCTATCATATAATAGCATGTGTTTATAATATACCTAGCACTTGTTCTATAATATCACATTTTCCAATTTTAATCTACCCCTCTAGCGGTCTATATTGTCTATGCAAAATCTTAATTCATTTTGAACTTAGAAACGTACTAATTAAGTTTTAAAAAGTTGTAGAATTATGTCTTATAAGTCTAATACCAAACGCTACGTCCATGCGTCCAGCCACGCGTCGATCATTCATTGACAGACTTTTTAAATACCCGACGAAATAGTCTATATATCGGTAGTTGTATATAGTCTCTTCTCAGTATGAAATATACAAACACTCCATTCACATTCCCAAAAACCTTCAATCTTCCAATGGCTAGAAAAATAGAAGCCGTGCAGCGAGGCACCAACGTTTTCAAGCCCCATCACCGAATATCCTCCTACTCAGAAATGATTTTGCTCGGCTTTTCAGCTGCCTCGGAGAGAACAGGAAATGAATTGACACTGCTCTACGCATGATCATGCGCCTTTTTCATGTGATCTTGCAAATGAATAATGTCGACGTCGATGCCCTCATCACCCCTCCTGCAAACCCTTAGTTATTTTAGTTTAATTTCATTTCATTGTTAGCTTTGCAAAAAAAATTATTTATGAAAGTAGTAGAAGGAAGCTTTTGGGATTTCATATACGAAAGCTTTTGTATAGATGTGCTCCTTTTGTTGAATGAAATGAAATGAATATTGGGGTCGCTTGTTTGCTATACATCTTTCTTGTGATTTCTGCATTTTGTGTTGTATTTCAATTATGTCTTCGCTTGATTTCTGCAATTTTCTTTCTTTTCTATTCTTAGTGTACTGGGTAAATTATAAACCACACGGCTAAGTGCACATGAGTATTATAGACAATGCTATTTTAAAAACGCAATAATTTTCATAAATTCAACTAAATACTATAAATTAAGAACTTAATAAAATAGTTATATAGGAATATAATTTATAATAATATATTTATATCATATCAATAGTTGATTATTTCGATTACTTAAAGTAAAGTACATATTTATTATTATTATTATTATTATTATTTATTATTAATATTATTATTATTAATATCAAAACAAACAAAAAAACTCAAATTCCAAACCCCAAACGCCAAACCCCAAATCTAAGCGAACGTCCATTGGTATACCATAAATCTACCATTGTCAATTGCCAACAACAACGGTCTAATCTAGACTTAGCAAATGATCTATAATCGATCATTTGTTATGTATAAACCAGGGCTAATATTTATCTAAAAAGGTAAAAAAAAAAAAAGGTCTTGATGATATTTAAAGATTATAAGAACTCTTTATTACATCACATAAGAGTCCTCATTCATTATACACACGATCCAAAGATTTTAGGACAAGTAATAATCCTTAAATTTTTAATATTTGTTTAAAAAGGCAATAAATAAATTAAATTAAATGACTTGATGATATTTAAACATACTAAGAACTCTTTATTACATCATATGAGAGTCCACATCCCTTATACACATGATCCAAAGAGTTTAAAACACTATTATCCAATTAGTCAGACATCAGGTTATTGTTCTCAAAACACAATCTTGTTGTAAGGACATACATTCCTTGTCCTAAAACTCTTTAGATCATGTGTATAATGGATGAGGACTCTCATGTGATGTAATAAAGAGTTATTAGTATGTTTAAATATCATCAAATTGTTTTATTTATTTTATTTTATTTATTTATTGTATTTTAGACAAATATTGGTGATTTAAGGACCATTACTTGTCCTTAAACTCTTTAGATCATGTGTACAATGGATGAGGATTCTCATTTGAAGTATTAAAGAGTTATTATAATGTTCAAAATATCATCAAGACCTTTTATTTATTACATTTTTAGACAAATATTGGTGATTTAAGGATCATTACTTGTCCTAAAACTCTTTGGATCATGCGTATAATGGATGAGGACTCTTATATGATTTAACAAAGAGTTCTTATAATGTTTAAATATCATCAAGGTCTTTTATTTATTTATTATTTTTTCCTTTTTAGAGAAATATTGGTGATTTAAGGACCATTCCTTGTCCTAAAATTCTTTGGATATGTGTACAATGGATGATGTCACGACCCCTTTTCAGGAATCATGGTGGCACCTACATAATTCTGCCAGCAGGCGAACCACTCCCAATCATTAACATGATATAACACAAATAAAAGAGAAAGATAACACAATACTACATAAGTTGTCTGATAATATAAATGCGAAAGATAATAATAAGTTTGATACATCCAAAAACAATCTGCAAGCGATCTAGTCTGTGAATACAAGAGCTCTATAGTACGATACAAGTCTAAAATGGGAAACGAAGTGTCAAAGCTGAATAAATAGTCTGAACATGTCTCAAATACGAATAAAAGACAGTAAATAGAGAAAGAGCATCCAAGGGTATGCTGGAGATAGCATCCTCACCCTGAACACTGAAGGTCAGTTGTTCTGACTCAGCCACGTGGTCCTGCGGAGGTGGAAGGTATTGAATCTGCATCCAAAAAGAATGCAGCAAGTGTATCATGAGTACACAACGTACCCTCGTAGACATCATAGGCCGACAACGACAGAAGATATATAATCAGAGATAAATACCAAGTTGACACCGAGTAACCCTAAACTAATAGTTCAATAATTCAAGTAGGTCATATAGCATTATGCGGTTTACAGAGTCCAACAACAATCCAAGTATCAAGTAACATGTATAATCCTTCCAAATCCAGAATCCAGCCAAGTTATCAACAATCACTCAAATACAAGCCCAACTACAGTTTATCAATGAAATGGCATAAGTATGTATGATATGAATGATATGCATATGCAAGGTACGTTTATCAACCTGGTATACAATACGTCAATGTTTTATTATGATCCGTACACCCATGGGGGACTCGCAAAGTCCATATACCACTCCTAGCCAATCGGAATTCCACACACAAATCTGACTAGGGCCCAAGACTCATTTGTCGAGCCTTATCATGTTGCAGGCGTGCAACTCTGCTCCCCGCATATCAATATCATCTCAATGTGCCATAATCTCATAGTATTCTTATCTTTCCGGCCTTTTGGACTCACAACATATCCATACCACTCTCACATCAATATCATAGAACCATGAGTGTATGAATGCAAATGACAATGTAAGGCAAGACATCATGATATATTGAGATGCAATCAAGTATAAGGACGACATATCACATGCTTTCAAGGATTCAATAATTCATATGCAATCCAAGTCAAAATCATGATATCGTATCAAAAACATGTGTGATGACTAAACAAACAATGGCGACAAGCCCAAATAAACAGCAGTCGGAACCAACACAAGATTAATTTCCCAAATCACCTATCAACACAGTTCAACACCAGTACCCACTAAACCTTTTATCACAACTGACTGAATGGGACCCCCAAACACGCCCAATACCCCCTCAATATTTATAACTAATTATGCACTTTTATCGAAGTCTCAAAAAATTAAATCGTGGCCTATCTCTGGGCCGAACAGGAGTGTTACACGATCAAGCCTCGGTAATAGCCTTGCCCTTTCTCTACACCTCATGATAATCGAATTCTATTCACGCATATTATGTTGTTAGTATCAAGCTTACACAACATAAAACAAGACTTTAAATATCAATCTCTGGCCTACGCTACCAAGACTCAAACTTTAATACACAATTACTAAGAATACATACTAGGTAGTCACATCCTTAAGTTAATTGGAAATCTATACACATTTGAACCCTCAATTGAACAATAATAAAAAAGCCCCAATTTGAAACCCTAGAAATTTCCCCCAATTGGAATAGGTTTCTATAACCAAATTAAGCCTTAAAACATGATCCTCTAAGAATATCCATCACTAATTCACAATAATACAAAGTAAACTAATCCATAAACCTCCATTAATCAATAACATAACTCTCTTATTCTCACAAGAAAGCATAACTCATCTTTCCCAACTTATATTCATACTATATCACCATTAATAAAGAACTTAGAAGCATAAACTTAATTCACAAAGGAAGAATCACTTACCCCAAGGATGAATTTGCTCTTAGACCTTTGATAAATTCTCTATGGTGGCTCTAAGTTCAAGACTTGCTATTTGGGGAAAAGAATTTTGACCTAATAAAATAAATAGGACACATGAACAGTGATTTCACCCCTACGTAATAGACTTCGCTAGGAGCGATAGTTTTTGTTGTTATATCAGAGTGATAGTTGTTGTTGTACGCAAACTCTGCCAAAGCTAAGAACTGGTCTCAATGACCACCAAAATCAATCACGCAGGCTCATAACATGTCCTCCTGTACCTGAATAGTCAGCTCGGACTGACCGTCGGTCCGAGGGTGAAATGTTGTACTGAGATCCAAGCGAGTACTCATCTCCTTTTGCAAAGTCCTCCAGAAATGCGAAGTAAACTGAGTACCCCGATCTGAGATGATAGAAATAGGAACCCCATAAAGACGAACAATCTCACAGATGTAGATCTTAGCCAACTTCTCTACATTATAAGCCATCTGGACTGGAATGAAATGTGCGGACTTGGTCAACCTATCAACAATGACCCAAATAACATCAAACTTGCCCAAAATCTTGGGCAACCCAATAATGAAATTCATAGCAATCCTCTTCCACTTTCACTCAGGAATGGGCTTCCTCTAAGACACAACACCAGGTTGCTGGTGCTCATACTTGACCTACTGACAATTCTGACACTAAGACACAAAATAAATAATGTCTCTCTTCATCTTACCCCCACCAATAGTGCTGCCTCAGATCATGATACATCTTAGTAGCACCTAGATGAATCGAATACCTAGAGCTATGGGCCTCATCCATAATCAATCTGGTCAAATCTCCCACACAAAGCACACATACTCTACCCTTGAACCTCAGAAAACCCTCACTATCAATCACGACCTCCTTGGCCTCACCACTCATCACCTTGTCTCTGATTTTGCACAACTTCAGATCATCATACTGGTGAGTCTGAATCTAATCCAAAAGATATAAGCTCGCCTCCACACAAGCCAAAATCCTACCCGGATTCGAATATCAAGTCTCACAAAATAATTATCTAGAGATTGGACCTCTAATGACAAAGGACGCTCAGAAATAGCCAAACAAGCTAAACTCCCTATGCTGACTACCTTTCGGCTCAAGGCATTTACCACTACATTAGTCTTGCCTGGATGGTATAAAATGGTCATGTCATAATCCTCCAACAACTCCATCTGAAGGTTGCGGTGGTCGGTATACACCTCACAATGAACGTCATACAAGTAATGCCTCCAAATCTTCAAGGCAAACACAATAGCAGCCAACTCTAAATCATGAACATAGTAGTTCTTCTCATACACCTTCAATTGTATCTATGCATAAGCGATCACCTTACCCTCCTGCATCAACACACAGCCCAACCCAATCCTAGAAGCATCACAATACACAATAAAGTCCTTTCCCTACATCGGAGGGATAAAATCAGGGCTACGATCAAAAGAGTCTTGAGCTTTTGAAAGATCTACTCACACTGATCGAACCACTGAAATGACACTTCCTTCTGAGTCAAGCGCGTCAGATGCGAAGCAATAGAAGAGAAACCATTGATGAATTAGCAATAGTAGCTAGCAAGACCCAAAAAACTCTGAATGTCCGTCACTGAAGTCGATCTAGACCAGTCCCTGACTGCCTCTATCTTCTTTGGGTCGACCATGATCCCATCCTTGGACACCATATTCCCTAAGAATTCTACCAAACTCAACTAGAACTCACACTTCAAAAACTTGTATAACTTCTTCTCTTTCAAAATCCCAAGGACCACTCTCAGATGACGCTCATGGTCTTCCTGACTGTTTGAATATATCACGATGTCATCAATGAACACAATCATAAAAGAATCCAAGTACGACTTAAATATCCCATTTATCAAGCCCATGAACGCCGCAGGGGCATTGGTAAGCCCTAATGACATCACTAGGAAGTCATAATGCCCATAACGAGTCCGAAAAGCCATCTTGGGAACATCATCGGCCCAGATCTTCAGTTGATGATACCCAGACCTCAAGTCAATCTTTGAAAATACTGAAGCTGATCGAACAGGTCATCAATACACGGAATTAATGCACATATGCACAGTGCCATCCTTTTTCTTCATGAACAAGATAGGATCACCCCATAGAGATACACTCGGTCGAATGAAGCCTTACTCAACAAATCATGAACCTACTCCTTCAGCTCTCTCAACTTGATTGGATCCATACGGTATGGAGGAATAGAAATGGGTCGAGTACCTGACTCAAGATCAATACAAAAGTCAATATATCTGTCTGGCGGCATACCCGGTAAATCTGAAGAAATGACCTCAGCGAACTCACTAACTATCGGAATTGACTCAAGAGAATGAGTCTCTGCACTAGTATCTCGAATGTGAGCAAGTTAAACCAAACAACCCTGGTCTACTAACATCCTAGCCTGAATGAAGCAAATCACTTTCCTAATAGCAGGGTTGGGAGCACCTCTCCTCTCTAACCTCGGAAGACCAGGCATAGCTAGTGTGATCATCTTGGAATAATAGTCCAGAATTGCATGATATGGTGATAGCCAATCCATACCCAATATAACATCGAAATCTACCATATCTAAGATGACCAGATTTACCCAAGTGTCATAACCCATGAAAGTAACTACATACATGCGATAAACTTTATCTACAATCACAGAATCACTGACTGGTGTAGACATACGAATAGGAACATCAAGCATATCACACCACATCTCCAACAATTTAGCAGAAAAGTAGGTAGACATATAAGAGAATATAGACCCCGAATCAAATAACACAGTAGCAAACTGATGATCAACTGAGATGATACATGTGATGAATATGTATGATGCCTCATCCTCAAACTAACCAGGGAATGCATAGAAATGAGTGCGCCCTACCTTGGATTGCGTACTCTACTAGCCACCTCAACCTAAATGAGCTCTATCTCTTCCCGACTGGGATCTACCATGACCAGACTAATGGCTACCACGGCCCGACAAAGATCCTCCCTAGCTGGTCTGATTACCACCTCTAGATATTTGTGATGGGTCCTAGGTGTATGAGAGACACCTAAAAACTGTCTAAGGTAATCTATCCTGAAGTGACCAACCTCTCCATAACCATAACAAGTCTTGTCCGCTAAGGGCTGCTGAATAAAGATAGAAGAACCTGAACCATCATGGTCTGAATATCTAGACAGAGAACCCCTCAAAGATTGGCCCCCACCATCAGTAATCTGAAGAGCTGCCTGAACTGGTCCACAAGGTTGCGAGTGCTGATATTTACCATGATACCCATAACCATGAGAAGTAGAACTACTGAACTATCTATGTCGCATCGCCTTCTTATTGGACTCATGTCTATACATCTTGCCCCTCACGAACTCCACCATCCTAGCATGATCAGCTACAGTCTAAAAAGAAGCTCCAATAGCCACCAACTGCAACGTAGCCAACTCACTCCGCATCAATAAGTAGCAAAGGTGTTGCATAACGGATTAATGCATGGAAGCGAGTCTCGTACTGTGACTGTAGAATTGCCCTGCGTAATCTTCTAAAACTCATCACGCTCACCCAAACGCAAGCTCAAAGGCACATACTTTTCAAATAACACTCTGTAGAGCCTAACACATATCAATGGAAGCGTCCCCACTGGTAAGAAATCAACATACACCCTCCACCACTGTTTTGCGTCCCCAAAGCTGAAGGGCCACGAAACTAACTCTATGTGATTCAACAATACCCAGAGTATGCAACATATCATGGCTGCTCACGATAAACTCATACGCATCCTCCTCGAGTTATCCATAAAATACCGGAGGCTTCATGTTTGAAAAGTGCTCTCAAATCATTCGCTCATCGTGGGTCATAGTTTTCCCTTCAATAGGAGAGGGATTAAACTTTGGAGTATGAACCTCATCAATGTGGGGTGCTGACTCACAGTTGGCTGAACCTCAGGAGTATGAAACTCAGGGGTATGACTCTACCCCTCCCCCACACGGGTCTGAGAACCACCCGAAGTAGTAGGATGTACGCCTGTCTGAACAAAACCATCAAGAACACTCAACAACATCCACGGTAGAAACTCATCATCTCTCAACTCCTGCTTCGATGAGCCAACCTCTTACTGAGGCAGACCTGCCAGAGCAGATATTAGTGTCGTCGAGGCGGACACCAGACACCATAAAAGGGGAAAATGGCCCCAACTCATTTAACACCCGGAACACTCTCGAGACTCCCCGAACACAAATTAAATATGCTCGTCTAAGGTAACTAGTGCTACAAACTCTCTCATACCCTCGGATTTCCCATTTAACCGAGCTAAGGCATACCTTTCTAAAGAATCATCTAAGAGAAATTAAAATCCAAACATTACAAATAAGACCATAAAATACATTCGATTGCCTTGGGAAGAGAACCAATGACTTGACTACATCATAAATCACCCTCCTAAACTACTGGAAGTGACGGAAAATGAAAATGTACCCATTTAGCAAAAAGTGAACTATGAGTCAAACTATCCAACTCTAAGTTTCTAGTTTTGGATTTTTCATCTGAAATACATATAACTGGACCTCGGGATCCATTCCACCCATCCCCGCGCATCACAAACCCCACATAGAGTCTATGGAAAGGGTCAAACAAGCAAATAAGGGTCTTTAGCTAAATACGACCGGACGGGTCGTTACAGATGATGACTCTCATGTGATGTAACAAAGGGTTCTTACAATGTTTAAATATCATCAAGTCATTTTATTTATTTATTTTATTTATTTATTATCTTTTTAGACAAATATTGGCCCTGGTTTATATATAACATATGGTCGATTATAGACCATTCGCTAAGTGTAGACTACACGGACGGTTTATCATCGACATAGTGGTCTATAATGCCGTTGTGCACTAAGATAGTATAGATAAACGTGTTTTATTAGCCATGTAGTTCATAGTTTATTTAGTGCACTTAGCATTATTTTGACTGATTGATTACAATTTATTCCAACAGTAATAAAATTAAAATAAAAAAATTTACAACGGTAACTTCTTACCCTTACCTATATAAAACAGACTCATTCATTGTCTCTTTTCTTTCTCAAACTCCTCCATCTTCTACAACAAACTCTTCCATTTTAACCCACCAAAATGTCTCAATTATCCAAAATATCTCTAGCACAAGATCCCAATATTTTTTTCAGCGGTGAATGCATTGTGTTGAAGACATCACGCACCCCCAAGGAATCCAGGTCGCAGATACTTTAATTGTGCAATTGGAACTGTGAGTTTCTAATTCTCAAGGTATGCACTTTTTATTTCGTTTAAGTAGAAAAGCATCTAATTAATGGGTGTTTTGTTTAGGATTATGGTGGCTACGACTATTTCAGGTTTATTGAGCCACACCATGACATAACAACAAATCTGCCAGGGAAATCTCAAATAAGTTCAGGACCTAGAAATAGCCAGGAGGATCTGCGACACCAACATCTAAAAGTATAGCCAAGTTTGAAATACTGAATAGACTTAGAGAATCTGAAGAGGATAGGAGTTTACTTAAGTCACTGTATAAAGAAGCTGAAGAACAGAGAGATCACTTGAAAGTTATGCTGAGAGAAATCGAAATAGAGAGGGATGACCTAAAACAAAGGCTGATGGCGGCTGAAGAAAAAAAGAATGGACAATGAGTCTGATCTATGGATTATTAGTGGTGTTTGCTATTTGGAAATATGTAATAGAGCTTTAGTGTGATTGAGTCATTCTTTTCGTGTGAACAAGTATGAACAATATGAAGCAACTTCTATTTATATATGCAAACATATACATATGTTAGTCCTCCAGCGTCTCTATTATGTTTGCATATAAACTTTCTTTCATAGTTGATAATAGCAAATATTAACACATTCGATTGTAGCACCTAGTACCTTCAAACTAAGTTTTGTTCATAATTCAGGAGTTTAGAAAAACAAGAGGGGGAGTGTGAAGTTAAAATTCATTTCAGTTCAGTGATTCGTGTTTTACGCCAGGATTATAAGGACCGTACAAAGTTGTACGGGCCATAGAAATTTCACCGTACAATGACCGTAAAAATCAATGGAATATAGTGTCTTATATGGATCATATAAAATTAAACGAATCATACCTTTTGATGGTAGGAAAACCTCCCTACCTTTTGATAATCATTGAAATTTGCACATCGATGACGACCATTTTATATGGACCGTACAATTATGTATGGACCGTACTTCCCCCCATACAAGTTGTACGGACCGTGCAATCCAGTCGTATAACCCTCAACGTTTGAACAGTATATAATCACGAAATCAATTTTTCATTCTTTTCAAGCCCTGGCATAAAGGTTCTCTTCTCCCATCTCTCAAGTAAGCCTATTCCAAGTATTCCAAGTGAATTCTAATGTATACAAACTAATTCTAAGTAGAAATTCATTGTTTTTACCTTAGGGCTTTCAAGAAAACCCATCTTAAGGCTCAAGGTTCAAACTTTTGGGAATTCTTCACCAAGTTCAGATCATTTTACAAGTTTTGGAGCAATAAAGGTATGTATAGGTTCTATCCACGTGTGGGAACATCATTGTTCTTCCCCACGCCACGTTCATCCATGAAACTATGAATTCCCATAACTTATGGGTTTTATTCTAGGTCCATGATAACCCTAAACTACATGTGTCATGATATACCGTGCTTGTATTACTAATTCATTATAGTATTCTTGATATTACTTTATGGTTATTAGGAATCCGTCTGTAATCCATGAATACCCATAACTTGAATTCAATGGGTTCTTAAATGTGTGCCCGGAACCAATACCATTTCATTATATGAACTTTACATGTTTTCATACTTAGTACAAGTTATATTTCAGCTATACATGTTAACTATATTTACAAATCATGTCTACCAGTTATATTCATGAAATTCATAGGCTTACAAGTCAAATATATTCATGTTCATGTTTGAAAGTTTCATAGATTACCAAGAAGACTCAGATAGCCTGAAACTACATATGTCAACGTATAATAAGGATCGCTCCGCCCAGTTAAGATGATTCATTCATGTTACACACAACGGATTATTGGATCCATTTATTTCATGTTCATATCTCGTATCCCGGCAAGGTACACGATGGCTTAGCTGATCGAGAAGAGATCAGACGACATGTTCTCATGTGGTGATTACATATTGGTTATACTAAAGCTCTCTCATTTATAATAAGTTATCATATTTTATTATATTCATGTATGATGTTATACATGCTCGTGCTCAGGTTACAGTTTTAGTTTCAGTTTCTATTATTTCATTGACTGCTTATTCTTTCAGTTTCTTTACATACAATACAATTCAAATGTACTTATGTCCCTTTTTTTCCAAGCCTGTACTTCACGTTGCAAGTACTGAGTTTCAGGATGACAGATCTGCTCATTAGAACTTCATCAATATGAGCTATTGGTGAGCCCTATCTCCTTCGGGGTGTCAATTTAGTTATTTACATGTTATGGTTTGCAGTAAAGGTATACCAGGGCCTTGTCCTAGTAAAATAGTTTTGCAGTCAGACTCATGTTCCAGATGTTTCATAGACTAGTTTAGCATGTTATGTCAGATATTCAGACTTATCATGTTTTTCAGATTATTGTGCAATGATATTTTCATACTATATTCTCATTATCTTGTTTTACATGTTTTAAATCACTATTATTATTGCATGTGTTTGATGTCCATGTTGATGCAGCAACCCATATGGTTTGCTCGGTCACATACAGTCAGGCACCGAGTGTCGTGTTTCGCCCAAGCCATGGTTCGGGGCGTTACATCCATAATCAACTATGATTCTAGCTTATAGATAAAAGGTTCTTTAAAGCTTTAACCTTAACATATTTGAACACATCCAAAATATTTAAGCACATCCAAATTCAAAAGGCAATAAAGCACAAATAGATATAAAATATTAAGCACACCTAAAATAATTAACCTACAACTTGTACAAACAGTCATATATGAAATCATTCAAAATATACCACAATTCAAAGGAAACAACAATTAAAGTAATTATTTGTTAAACCAGTCATAATTAGCAACTACTAATGATTGTTTGTCATCCACCACCACACATCCACAAAAGAAATATACTTGTTTGTGACAACCCAAATACCAAATTAAATGTCTAAATAAGCATTAATCTGGGTGATAACGCCCGCAACAACCTTTTCACTAACAACCTCAACTTCAGCTGAAATAATCTTGCCATTAACTTGAGCAAGGAAATCTGTTGTCTTCTCATCAGGAGCAGCTGGCACAATGACCTCTACCGCCTTCTCAACTTGAGCAGTTGGCATAGGGACATCTGCTACTTTCTAAACTTGAGCAACTGGCGCAGTGACCTCTGGTGCCTTCTCAACTTTAGCTAATGGCACAGGGCTGACCTTCTCAAGTTCAACAATAGGGATGTCATGACCCAAATCACTTATCATGCGGGCACCTACCCTTTTTCCACCTGGTAGGCGAACTCATCCCTTACAAATTCATCCAACAACATAAATAAATAATAAAAGTAGTTGAATTCTATAAATATAGAAATATGATGATGCGGAATACAACACTACCCAAAGAATCTGGCATGAATACTACAAGAGCTTCTAGGTATACTATTTTGAATAAAGGCTACAACCACAACCTGAATATACTTCTTTAGAAAGAGAATTAAATAGAAAATATAGATGAACTCCATGAGATCCTTGAAGATTAATCAAACCTCGCTGAAGTTCCTGCAATAACTCTACACCCCAAAAAGGGTGTTGCAAGAGTAGTATCAATACAAACACTATGTATCGGTAGATATCAAGGCCAACAACAGTTAGCTAACATATGCATAAGAAAGAAACCGAAAGATAGACATGCTCACAGTAAAGCACAAGAAATATCACAGTCTAAGCATAACCAGTCCAAATATAGAGAATCATAGCCAATAGTGAAGCATCTAAACCCAAGTCTGCCAGGATTTTCAGTCGTTACTTAGAATAATCACAGACGCAAGTATAACAATAAATCTGAAACATAGATATAAAATAAAATGATGAGGATATAAAATGCAATGCAATGGCCAATGTTATCTTCGTACATACATGCTACAGACAGAATATCTCATCATTTTATGGTCATGACCCATGAGGGACCTGCGACGTCTATATACCAGTCATTATGTATCACACAGCCTAGAATAACTCTTCTACTGAACACCCCACTAGCCACTCCGTATCACACAACATATAGATATCTATGCAGTATAGTATGTCATATGAATCATAAATGTTTCCTTCTCATTTATTACCGTCACGCCACTACAAGTCATATCAGTATATCATGGAAATGAGGATTAATGCAATGCAATGACAATAACAAGTGTAACATATCAATTCCTAGTTGTGCCTCACAAGGACATTTATCATAATATCAGTATTATATCAAGTCTTTTCATCTATCCATGAACATGCCAAGATAAGTGAGATACAACTACATCACAAATACGATATGGCATTACGTACAAGTCCAGTAACCACAAAGAGGCAATAAGTCATAATCAGTCAACAATAACCAACCTAAGTAATCCATCCCAACTTCATACCGAAGTCTTATATGCTTTCTCCAACATAATCTAACTACACATAAACTTCGATAACCGAAGTCTAACCAGAAGGTAAGCCATAACCTATCTGGATGCCGAGCTAGAGCCACAAACAATCAACCCTTAGCCTTGCCTTTTCGGAGAGATTCCAAGTAATCTAAGTCTATCCATTATCGAATTCTAAGTTAGAAACGGAACTTAACAATACCCAAATCACTAGACTATACTTTGAATCCAACCAACTATGGAGAAACGGGCCCACAAGGATAAAACAGTAATTTTGAAAGTGAAATATAAAAGTCCATGTTCTAGGAGTTCAATCTTACTAATCAATTGCTAAAATAACTCAAGACTAGGTCAATTTCATCAATTAATACAAAACCCCCAATTTGGGTATAACCCTAGTTTTTTCACCTTCAAATTCATCACATAAATGGAAGATTCAAGCTAAATGATTACTAACTAGCGAAACCCAATCTTAGATTAGCAAAACCCATACATTAATCTCACTTTAAAGCTTAACAATCAAATAAACCCTAACTAGGTGGAACTCATTTTCTACAACTAATTTCTAGGTTATCTCCACCATTAAATCAACATAAAGGAGTTAAAGAAATGTAAAATAAAGCTAAGGGAGCTTACCTCAAGAAAAAATCACTAGAAGTTGCTTGGAATCACCCTAAAAAATTATTTGGATAACTATTTTTGAAATGAGGAAGAGTGGGGTTTTAATGACACTTAAAAGCAATCTGGAAATCCCGTCATCCGCCGCAGCGACCAGAGGCACGCTGCAGTGGACCCGCACCCATGGTCAATGCTTGCGCTTGTGGTCCATAGCAAAATCCCAAAAGCACGCTACAGCGGAACGCCGGCTGCTGCATCAATCCATTTCCGATGGGGCACACTGAGGGTCGCCCCAGCAAATATGCCAGCAAACCGGAAAATCAAGTCTTATGCAATTTCAACCCGAAATTTGATAATCACTCGAGGCCTCTCCGACACAAACTAGATATGCACGCATATGTAAAAATATGCTATGAACTCACTCGTGGTCTCGGAATTTCCATCGGAGGTCTAATTCTACAAGTCAACCCCCAACAGGCTAAACTAGTTTCCCAACCAATAGCCAAAAATATCCCCGATGACCTCGGGAATCAAACCAACTATCCTACCAAGTCATAAACGACCCTACGGACCTCACGGAATCAACGAAATTATGAAAAAGGCTCGTTTATAAAAAAAAACAACTATAGGTGAAACAGTCTCAGTTAAAGGATTCTAATTCTTTCAATTCTCACTAGGATCACCCAATAACTTTGGGAATAGGTCAATAGGGGTACAATAGTCAAAACGCATATAACGACCAAACGGGTAGTTACATCAGATACCAATTAAATAATTGTTTGTCCTCAAATGAAGAAAGAGAGTATGAAACGTAACCAAGGAATCCTTAATGTAACAGCGCGGAAGCTTCCACGACACGAAGTACGCCAAATCATTACTCGATCACCTTAATGCTATAAACATCCTCTAACTTAGCTTAGAGACCCAATTTCCATATTTCCAAATTCGAATTTCTCTCGCCACCGATTCCCGAATATAAGAACTGCTTTTGCTGGAATTATTTGATTCGGCATAACCATTCCTCTGAACGCTATCGATAGGTCCCACAAACATTCCTCAAAATAACACAAATCTTTATATACAGACACCATCATAGCCCACTCTGAAATGGTAAAATGTTCTGATTCCGCTAACCTTTCTTTCACCCTTCTACATTCGTCCTTCACACTATGATTTCTTAGAAACACATAAATACAAGCCCGAAACCATGACTTACTCTTTTCAGAAAAGAATCCTTGCTTTATCGGAGCAGCTCCAAGAAATTCCATCCAACTGATCTTACTCATGGCTGACTTCGCTAGTTCCAAGTCTTCTTAAACCTTCAAATCATAATGCAGGAAGTATACCACTGAATACCCCGCTGAGCCAAGTCCATAAGACACCATATGATCACTCCAAAGACCTCTCGCAACCATAGTACCTTCTTAAGTCATTACCAAGCACCAACGTAGCCCATTACACCTATCCGAGTAGCTACTCTCAGTAAAATATCCTCCGTCCACTCGCAAACCCAGATAAAGCTCGATAAACCTATCTTACCTCAAATTTGAACTGAAACTCATCAAATCTATGATGGTGATTTACTAGGAAACCCATAAGTTCTCATGGAAATATAAACATAGTCCATCAAGCTCTAATCGAACAATTCTGACTCGAAATGAAAACACAACCCTTGAATACTACCAATAGTCACTCGAACTGACTCTAACTTTCCGAAACCAATCATAGTCCAACCACACATTTGTGGTAGCGAATTCCAATCTCTTCCTCATGCGTAATAAATTATCTCAGTCACCCTTGACTCCAAAAGTTGAGTCATATCTAAGTTTTAACTTAGTACCAAAGAACTATACTTTATGATTGCAACCTTCATGTTTCTCAACTTCTACCCGATACACAAATCTGATACAACCCCCAAACGTTTTGACGCAAATCCTGGAGCCTCATATAATACCCATTTAACTATCGAATCTCACATTGTACACCTCGATGTGCCCATAACAATTCCAAATATCAAATCTTACAACTATGCGCTCCAATTCCATGCAACTACTCCCAGGTCTTTAATATCCAAAAGTGCTCACCTAAGCTGTCCAATCAATAATACTACAACATAATGCACTACCATGAATATGGTCTCATCTCGAAAATATAACTCTAGCCCTCACATTATAGGGATTTCCACAATTTCTTTCTCTTAAACCACATTAACTCATCCACTGAAGAGTGTTATAAAATTACCCAACTGTGTACCACACCAGCCACTTCCATAAACCTTAACATGTCGGTTACCTGAAATTTGCTTCTCACTAGTTGCTGACTACGAAGCCTCACGGAACACATCATATCACTTAATCCATTATATCACTTAGTCATTTTCTGTAGACCCCCTTCTTTAAGTGTACTCACAATCACACCTCATCTGAAATATGCAAGACAACAACACCATAACCCATAATAACCAAAGTAATCCCAAAGGCATACCTTATTTTTACCGATTCTCGATCAGCTATATCTTCATTTGCTATTCAATTCCCTGATTCCAATCAAATCACAATCATCGTTGTTGTCTAACCATTTCTCGAACCCACACAACTCTAAAATTGAATACTTTCTAAATACAATGTATCACATACACATTTCTACTAACGTCCTCATATATCTCCACCAAGGTGCCTTTGCTCAAATTCCCTTAACCCAAATTCTGAAATGTTCTCTACAACTCGAATTGACTCAACCTTCATCACTGTTTTATCACTCCGGACGTCCAAATTGTCAAACCAGAATGCCTCTAACCACTCCTGCAATTATCCTTTTCATCCTATCAACTCAACTGAATGGTGCACTAGTAGTAGCAGAAACTAGCCAAAACTTACACAACATGTACTCATCTTAACAATCAAATAAACTATAACTAGGTGGAACTAATTTTTTCCAACTAATTTCTAGGTTATCTCCATGATTAAATCAACATAAAGAAGTTAAAGAAAGGTAAAATAAATCTAAGGGAGCCTACCTCAAGAAGAAATCACTCAAAGTTGCTTGGAATCGCCCTAAGAGTGATTTGGATAACTATTTTTGAAATGAGGGAGTGTAGGGTTGTAATGACACTTAAAATCAATCAGGAAATCCAGCCATCCACTACAGTGGCTTCAGACCCACGCTTGCGGTCAACGCCTGCGTTTGCAGTCCCTAGCCAAAATCCTAAAAGCATGCTGCAGCAGAACACCATCCGCTACAGTGGTCCCTTTCCGCTAGGGTGCATTGAGGTTCGCCCCAACGAATATGTTAGCAAACCAAAAAATCAAGTCATATGTTAAAATATGCTACAGACTCACTCGTGGTCTTACAATTTCTATCGGAGGTCAAATTCTATAACTCAACCCCTAACGGGCTAAACTAGTTTCCCAACCAATAGCCAAAAATGCTCCCGAGGGCCTCGGGAACCAAACCAAATATCCTATCAAGTCATAAATGACCCTACGGACCTCATGGAATTAACAAAATTCTGAAAAAGGTTCATTTACCAAAAAATCAACCATAGGTCAAACAATCTCACTTAAAAGGATTTTAATTCTTCCAATTCTCAATAGGACCGCCTGATAACTTCGGGTATTGGATCAACAAGGATAAAATAGTCAAAATGCACATAACTATCAAATGGGTCATTACAATGGACATCAACGTTCTCAACCTCAACAACTGGTCTAGGGACATCAACCTCAACAGCTGGACTACGGATGTTGTCAAATTTTTGTGCAGGTGCTTGCACTGTATTTTTTTAACATAATTAACAATAATACATATCGCATACAACATAATTATAATAAACAAACTTCAAATTATTCACCTTTCTCTTTGAGAGGCATCTCCTTCTCTTTCTTCTTAGCCTTCTCGCTCCTTCTAAATTTTCCCCCTCCACATAAGTGACAAGCGTATTCAAGAACTCTTCTATCCTATCCACATGTTGCTTTAGTCTCTCCTGCTCCAACTTGGCCCCCACTGATTCGGCACGATCCCTAGATGTCCCAACACCAACATGTCCCCCATCATCATCTGTGACTAAATTACTACCAATATCTTCAGAATAAGTAACCTCCACATCAAAAGCCTCCTTGGACTCCTTTGCAAACCTACTAGGAGCCTTTGAGGCATGCTTTGATGAATGCAATTCAGTCACGCCTTCCAATTTATTCTTCAAGTTATCTATGATGGGATCATTCTCCTCGTCATCATATGGCAAGAAGTTTTTCATGTAATCCTGCTCCATCTCACGCACTGTAGGGATGATGTAATGGTTCATAACCTACAAATAAACAAATATTAACATTTAGCTTCTATGTTTGCAAACAAATTGATAATACACTCAAAATTTATATCTTTGAAGCTCCCACTCCATCCCTAAATGGATCACCTTCACTAAATCACTCCATTTTTGTGGTGTGCCACCTAAGGATCCTAGGAATAGGCAATTGAACCTCATCTGATTTGCCAACATTCCGTCCAAGACAGGGAAACGCTTCATATGCCCAGTCCTGTAATCACACAAATAACCACTACGTGTAATAATAAATAATACACTGTTTATACTTTACTATTACCAGTGGTTTATAATATTTACCATGAAAGCCCATGGGAAGCCATAGAGATTATATGATACAGTCTTCTTATCAATATGCACTTGCTAGAGACTTGGAATGTCTACCTTGTTCCTCAAGTAGTCCAATGTGAGATCAAAGGATTCTTTTCTCCAAGGATATCTCTAGAAGAATTCCAAATCGTCCACCATTTTAATGAAATCATGATCCACAACCTTGGCCACATCTTTGGCAAGAAAGATTGTGTGCAAAAACCATACAAGAGAACATTTAAACTTTTCTTCTTTGTTTAATTTGGAGCCCCTAATTGCCCCCAATAGCCTATTTGATGTCATTTTCCTTTTGCCGGTAACCTTTTTTGCAGAAAGTCGCCCCTTTCCTTATTGTCCTCTTCTCTCTTGATTGGTTGGGATAGGATTCACAACCCAAACCGGTGATCAAAGAAAACCCCCTCAAGCCAAAACACACAGGCTTGTCATTCACCAAGAACCATATCTTATATTTTTTTTTCTCAACGACATGACGAATAAGCAAATAATGGACCATCTGTCCATTGAATTTGATGAAGTGTTCAGAGACCTTTCTAAAGTGACCAAAACAGGAACGCTTGAACAATTTCCTAATTTTTTTTTTATCTTTCAACACTTGTTTAAATTCATCTAACAAGGTCATCCTGCTCCTAACGGAAAGTTTTGCTGGAAAAACATTATAATCATCCAGACAATTAATCAAACTATACTTCTCCACATTGATTGTCTTTTCACAATATGGCAAGGACAAAGGATCAATATCTTCATTGTCATCATACTCCTTTGATCCATTCTCAAAAACATAACTATCACCGTCAACTCCATCTCCTTCACTACCAACCATACTATAATCATCATTCTAATCCATGGGGTCTGAGTAGGCCTCATTATCAGATTTTACATTTCTTTTTCTTTTTCCATCTCGTCGTACTTCTTCGCCTCTTCTTTTATTATCATTAGGATTGACACTAGAACGAGTTTGAACCATTTGATCAAGACGGGTGACTATTTTCCCTCCTCTTCCTCTACTTCTAACCATTCTTTATGATCTACATACAGATAATAGAGTAACGTTAGTCAACCACGATATAAAAACAACAATAATAGACCAAAAGTCTATTAATAGACCAAATTATGTATTCAAAAAATCATAAACAGTAAAAAACAAGATCGAAACAACCAAAATAAGTAGAAATAAGACATATTTCGACAAAAAAAAGGCTAAACTTCCAAAATTTTGAAAAAAAATTGGAACTTTATGAACACTAGGTTTCATCAAGATAAAAAAAAAAACAACTTTCAAGGCAATATGGAGCTCAAAATGCTCCGACGGAGTTGCAAAAAAAAAATAGCTTACCTGGAAATGACGCCTGGACAGAATTTGAACTTAGGATAGAAGAAGAGTGCTCGAAGTTGAAGAGAGAATTCAAATTGGGAAAGTGAAAGCAACTTAAGAGAGAGAGTGAACTTTTGTATATTTTAATACAACTCAAAGGGATTAAGGGTAGAAGTTTAAAATTTTAAATTTTTAAAAATTGTCAAACTAACCCAGGCCCACATATTCAAATACCTAATCCACAAAAATAAATCAAAATAAATTAAATGACATGTTGGCCAATTTAAGTTTGAAAGTAGCCTTTTTGCCAAATCTTCCCTAGTTAGGTAATAATAACTATTGTAGAAACTTTTAATCATTTTAATATGTTAACCAAATTTACACTAATTTGTAACTTGTTGACTTTTAAGTATTTACATGTCAAAGTATTCATAAAATTAAAACAACATATAGCAATATGATGTGATTATCAATAATATGTAATTCCAGTTTATACACTAATAAATACTTATTATGTTATTAAACCTATTTCTTGAATCTCCATCTCTACATCGTGTTGTTCCTCCTCTTCATATATTTTCAACCCGCTTGGTCAATGAGTTGTTTTTTCTATGGATTGTTCCTCTATTTGTGGTTGATCCTCCTAATGGAGGGACGTAGTGCTCGTTGTTATCCCCGTTTCTCTCCCATACAACAGTATAAAGGCATAAAATATTCACGGCTGCACCCAGTAGTATGCAAAAAGTGTTACATTAGTGGTTAACTATGTTATTAGAGTTTTGAGGCTATATATAAGAATTACATGCTCAAGTTTATTTCTTTTCGGAGGATAAATAAACTCATCACAACTACTATGAGCATGTTGAGAGCACTAAATGTTGTGAGGAACATGGGCCCCTGTTTATTCGTTACGAGTGCTTCCAAATAATATAAAAGCCCGGAACAAAATACTCACCATAATGCATATATGAAAAGTGATGAGTTTTTAATAAAATTTAATTTTATAAGTGATTTAAGAGACTACATATGCTTTAGAAAGAAAGAAATTACACTATATAGATTCTGACTACACAGGACTATTAGCTCTCTTCAAAAATAATGCTAGAACAGCTCCCTCGCCAGTTCCCAAAAAATATATCCATGCAGTGAGAGAGAACTCAGAATAGTACCAGGTGTAATCCCACGTATAAAGTATTACTAGAGTCAAATGTTCTGCTTGTTTTCCTAATTGCTTATTTGAGACTAATTTTTATATATCTTTACCTGCAAAACTGAGAATCCAGTCCAAAGTATGCACCCAGATATTAGAATGACAAGACATTTAGTAGCATGTTGTAAATTAAGATTTATTCCATTACTTGAGATTCATGATGGGGTTGTTCTCTTGTCCAAACAATTTTGGGCCTATTACATTAGTCATTATCATGGCCAATTGTCCCAACTATTTTGGCTTCACTTCTTATGTCTGTGAGCTGCGGTCTCTCATTTAGGATAAACAAAATACGTGTAGGAAGAAATAGGGAAAATTCTGAACTGGTAATGGACTAATGGAAGCTAGTTATTCTTCTTTGAATACTTTCTTTTCTGTACCTTTTAATTGTAGACTTTATACTTATCATTTAACCTTAAAGTTTCATCAAGTATATTCAATAAAACTAGCTTCTGCGTGCGACGTACATGTATCTTGTGAAAGTATATTTATGTCCTGCAGACAATCCGTATTAGGACAAATGTACTTTATACACATTCGTATTATTATTAATGGAGATTATTATTCTGACATTTGCAATTATTGAATTATTAATTGATTGTTTATAATATTCTATAATATGAATCCCTGGAGGTTAAGCTGTTATTAATAGTGTGAGATATTATTATTATAATGTAACTCTTAAAATAGCCTCGACTAATGATCATCGAGAATGGGATATCGATGATATGTGATAAGTCGACATGTGGTCTACATCACATCCTTAGAGGATGTAGTATGTTTCACCTGCTACGAGTAATGGCTACTCGTGATGGACACATGGATACTTTGGATGTATTGGTGTACCCTGCTGATATATTGTTTGTTATACTTGTCTAAAGTATGATCAGCGTGTGGGAGATAGAAGTCCTTAGACTTGAGGTCAATACGCACCTTGTCTACAAAGTAATATACTTTGATCATGTCCTAAGCTCAAATGCCTTATAGGTTGAGATACGTCTTGTATTGGGTACATTACGATGTGGATTAAAGGTGGTAGTTGAGCCAAGATTAGAATTCATTCCTCGAAAGTATATTCGAGAGAACACTCAGATTCTCAGTGATATTAGGTTGACTAAGTCGTTGGCCAACGCAATAGACATATTTAGAATATGGTCTAGTTGTCAACTAATATAGATGAGATACAATGATTGAGCCATTTGGATAGACAGTTGACAAATCCTAAGCTTGATCGGTTGTGTCGTGAATGAAAGGATTTTATCTTACCACATAGAGGTTAAGTTTACTGGATTCGTGTAAACGTACTTCACATATTGAGTTCGTCTTGCGGCGCCGTCTAGGAGTTCCGCGTAGACCATAATTTGATGAATGTCGATATGTGAAGGCATGTAGGGTCACACTATGTCGATTGTCCTTTCGATCTAAGGATGTATTGAGAAAGTATTAAATATTCGATATAGAATCGAGATATTTAAATGAATAATGATTGTTTTAATTAAGTCAAAATTGGATTTTGAATTTAATTAAGAATGTGCAGAAAATAAATCGAGACAGTGCAGGGCCACGTCAAGCGTCGCGACGCCCATACCCTAGGGTCGAGGCGCTAATGACCTAATCTGCCTCAATTTTTTGGTCAAGCCCAAGGTCAAACCAAAATTTTGTTTGACATAATTTTCATCTATAAATACAAACATTCACTTCATTATTTATAGACTTGATTTCATATCATTATTCTAAGTCTCAGAGACTCAAAACTAAGACACTCTCGCGAACCTCTGCCGGATTTCCTAGCTTTCCAAAGGAGGAATACGTTGAAGCTTGGAGCTTGCAATCGTAAGTGAATTCGCGTGCGCACCTATAGTAGATAAAGATTCCAGATAAATACAACCTGTAAGTGTTCATGCTTTATGATTACAGGTTTTGATTGTCATATAACCATACCAGAAGCAATTGTTGGGGTAAGTAAAAACAAAATTTTAAACTTCTGTTGTGCCTTACTTATGTGTTTTGAACCAAACAAAACCCTACAGTGGTATCAGAGCCTAGGCTGATTCAATGGTTATATAACAATTGAATAACATAATAATATGGGTTAAACATAAAATTGGATTAAAACGAGGCTTCTTGAAATCCTACATGTCTTGACCGAATATTAACCTTTTGATATCACCCTAAATTATCTACTATGCTAACTCGAGGAAGTCATTCTACTCTAACTCGAATGTGTTGTCCGGCTTATTGCACGATGCATGGCTAAGAACGGGTAAAAATGGATGATGGTCGATATGGGTGTTATTGATAATGGTGGGTGATGATAAAGGATCTGTGATTTGATCCCTAAATTGGATTTAGGGCTCGAACAATTTTGAAAAATCAACACATAAACGTTTGTCGGGACATCGGCGCCGCGACCCTATGGTAGGGCACCGCGGTGCTTGCTAGGGTTTCAAGGCGGCGTCGCGGCTCCATGGTGGAGCATTGCGGCGCTAATGCTGCATTTCAAAATTTGGACTCACTAGACAGTAGGCGCCGCGGCGCTAATGCACTTGCAGAAATCAAAGGTTTCTGCCTCTGCAGTGTCGCGGCTCCATGGTGGAGCGCCGCGCCGCTAATGCATTTGCAGAAGATGAAAGGTTTTTGCCTTTGCAGCGCTGCGGCTCCATGGTGGAGCACTGCGGCGCTAATGCATTTGCAGAAGCCGAAAGGCTTCTGCCTCAGTGGCGTCGCGGCCCTAATGATTAGCGTCACGGCCCCCACCTGTCCAGAAATAAAAAAAATCAGAGTTCAGAATGTTTAACCCAAGATTATTATAATACAGTATATTATTTGATAAGTATACTGTTTATGTATTAAATGTCAAATCGTTTATCATTTAAATTAATAGAATAGCGTCTGCTATAATTGTCTGGGCAGGCGGCACCCAGTATTTGATTAAACCATCTTATATCATGCATATTGGGTTGACGGTTCCTAGCTATATGTGTCCTTAGTTTTGCATGATATTGAGATGTCATAATGGATATGGCATAAAAGAGTTGATCTTGGTTAAAACCCTGAATTAAAATGTTTCCCAAAATTTTAAATACAAGTCTAAATTAAAACGCGTCGTCCATTATAATTGTTAGAGTGCAAAATCCTTTTCGGCGATACGAGTATTTATGCCAAAGCATTTGCTCTAAGTCTACGAGGACCCAGATTCTTTCATAGTTTTGTTTTAATGTAAAGGTAGACGATAAACTTTTGTGGGTATTTACACCAAAGTGTTTGCTCACAAAGGCCAAATTTACTTAGATACATAAACGCAGTCGTGTAATGGGGTTGACTTGCTTAGACAAATCTTGGCGCCAAAGTGTCGGACTAATCTAAGGACGCAAGATTAAATGTAATATTTGATCAACCAAGAGTTTCAAATAAGTTTTGCAATTGGTTTAGAACCTACCAAGATGTGTTATTGAAGTTATCAGCCAAAGCAAACACGGAGATAGCATAGGCTTGGATCTTGGCCCATTTTGAGTTTGATTTCCAGTCTATCTAATACTTCAGCTTATCATTGAAAATATTGATTGAGATGAACAAACTTACTGGACCTAACTACGTTGACTGGCTAAGGAATTTGCGAATAGTACTGAGACAAGAGAAAATAGAATACGTGTTGGACACGGTATTCCCAACAGTCCCTGCGACAGACTCTGCTGAATATGCCTCTTTTGATAAGGATGCTTACCAAAAAAACCTAGATGATGACACTTCAGCACAGTGTGTGATGTTGTCTTCCATGTCTATGGAACTTCAGAGACAACATGAGAACATGGGTCCGAATGAGATGCTCGAAAACTTGAAGAGTCTCTATGAGTGACAATCCCAGACTATGGAATATGAGTTACTGATAGAACTCTTTAAGTGTAAGCTCAATGAATGGGGCCAGGTCTCGCATCATGTATTGAAGATGATAGGGCTGATAGAGAGGCTTGCTTCAATTGGAATGAAGCTGGAAAAGAATGTCGCTACCACCCTCATCCTGAACTCTCTCCCACGTTCTTTTGAGAACTTCATAGTGAATTTCAATATGAATGGAACGAAGGCGAGTCTGCCGAAGCTGCACAACATGCTCAAGACATTTGAGTCTTCCACTTCCAAAGGCAAAGTTGTGCTCATGGTGAGCTCTACTAGCCGACCCAAGCTGAAAGGCAAGGAATGACAGAAGAAGAAGGGCAAAGCAGTCGTTGCGCCCTAAGCTATGAAGCCTAAGGGAGGTGTGAAGAAGAACAAGGTAAATCCGGCTAAGGATTAATGCCTCAACTACCACAAGAAGGGGCTTTGGAAAAAGGACTGCACGGCACCAGGATGAGGAAAAGCACCAGGTGCTTCTGCCTCTGGTGGACAAGGTATATACGTCATTGAAATAAATATGTCTATAAATAACTCTCATTCATGGGTATTGGATACCGCTTGTGGCTCACATATTTGTACAAATGTGCAGGGGCTAACTGATAGCATGAAGGTTGGACCAAGGGAGGTAGACCTACGCGTTAGAAATGGAGCACGAGTGGATGTTGAGCGCGTAGGAACTGATAGATTAAATTTGCCTTCTGGCTATTGTTTAGTGTTGAATGATTGCTACTATGTACCCTCGTTAACGAGGAATATCATTTCTATCCCAGTTTTGGACATAGAGCGTGTTTCCTCATATATTTATAATGGCAATCAAGTACTGTCTTTTGATAATGATATATGGAACTGTTCCTCTTGTGGATGGATTATATACACTAAAATGTAGTCGAGAGATATTTAATGTACAAAATAAACGAGCCAAGATAAATAATAGAAACTCTACCTACCTATGGCACTGCAGACTTGGTCATATCAACGAATCAAGGATAGCAAGGTTGAGGAAGTTAGACTACCTCGAACCATTTGACTTGGAGTCTTATGGTAACTGCGAATCTTGCTTGAGAGGAAAGATGACCAATAAACCACTTTCTGGGAAAGGCGTGCGAGCCAAGAAGGTGCTGGAGTTGGTCCATACTGATGTAAGTGGGCCATTCTCTACTCAAGCTAAAGGAGGCTTCCCATACTTCATCACTTTTACTGACGACTTCACAAGGTATGGATATGTGTATCTTATGAGACACAAATACGAGGCTTTTGAGAAGCTCAAAGAGTACAAGTCGGAAGTAGAGAAGCAACTTGCAACAAGTATCAAGACCCTTCGATCGGATCGAGGAGGTGAATACTTGAGCAAGGATTTTCTAGATTACTTGAAGCTACATGGAGTCCAATAAGAGTGGACACCTCCTAGAACACAACAAATGAATGGTGTTGCCGAAAGGAGAAACCGAACCTTATTAGATATGGTTCGATCCATGATGAACTTCTCAGCTCTACCGACATACCTTTGGGGACATGCTATACAAACCTCAATATATGTTTTGAACAGGGTTCCTTCCAAGTTAGTATAAAAGACACCCTATGATATATGGTGTGGCAGGAAGCCAGCTCTTAAACATATGAGACTCTGGGGGTGCCCTGCATATGTTAAGAAGATGCTCACTGACAAGTTGGAATCCAAAAGTGAGAAATGTTACTTCGTGGCGTATCTAAAGGAAACTAAGGGATACTACTTCTATCTTCCTGGAGAACGTAAGGTCATTGTTTCCAGGAATACAACTTTTCTTGAAGAAGAATATGTCTACAAGGAACATAGTTGCACAGAGATAGAACTTAAAGAAATTCAAGAACCACAAGATAACACAGAAATTGAACCCTTGTCGAATGATCTAAACAAGGATTCAGTTGGAGTATCTGGTGAAGATTAGGTACTTAGAGTACACCCTTCAGCCAGTGGGAGTGCTTTGAGAGATAGTGTAGAAATGCAAGGCTCTCATACACAACCAATGGAAGATGATACAATGGTTGTACATCATTCAATTCAGGAAATACATGAAAGTGACATTCCTGAAAGCTCTCAAGGTGATGGATTATCCATCACACAAAGACCTTCTCACAATCAGAATGCAACAAACACTAAAATGCAAAATAATCAACTCTGTAGGACCACTAAGACTCATCGTCCGCCTGAAAGACTTAATCTCTTTGTTGAAACACACAATGAGATAGATATTCCTGATGATGATGAACCTACAACCTACAACGAAGCTATGTTAGACATTGATTCGCAGAGATGGCAAGAAGCCATGAAATCTGAGATGGACTCGATGTACATAAATCAAGTTTGGAACTTGGTTGATTTGCCAACAGGGGTTAGACCTATAGGATGCAAATGGGTCTTCAAGAAGAAAATTGATGCATATGGCAACGTACAGACTTATAAGGCAAGATTGGTGGCTAAAGGTTATAATCAATGGCCTGGGGTCGATTATGATGACATTTTTTCACCTGTTGCAAAAATTAAGTCCATTCGGATTTTGCTTGCAATGGCTGCATATTATGACTATGACATCTGGCAGATGGACGTCAAAACTGCTTTCCTCGATGGTAATCTAGTTGAGGAGGTGTATATGAAATAACCTGAGGGTTTTTCGCTTGATTCCAAACCAAATGTTATATGCAAGCTACAAAAGTCCATTTATGGACTTAAGCAAGCTTCGAGGAGTTGGAACATTTGCTTTGACAAGGCTATCAAGTCATTTGATTTCGTCAGAAGCAAAGAGGATCCATGTGTTTATAGTAAAAGCAAGGATGGGAGTATTGCCTTCATTATTATATATGTAGATGACATATTGATAATGGGAGATAATAAGACTCTTCTGCAGTCAGTCAAGGAGTGGTTGTTCAAGTACCTTCATGATGAAGGATTTAGGTGAAGCCTGCTACATTCTGGGAATTAGGATCTATAGAGATAGACCTAATAGATTGTTGGGGTTGTCACAGTCAGTCTACATAGACAAAGTGCTTAGACGTTTTTCTATGGAAAATCCAAGAAAGACGGTCTACCTATGGGACAAGGCGTCAAGTTATCTAAGAAGGATAGTCCTTCTAATACTATAGAACTTGAACGCATGAAAAAGATCTCATATGCTTCGGCTATAGGATCGATCACGTATGACATGACCTGTACTAGGCCAGATGTGGCCTTTGCACTTAGTATGACTTGCAAATTCCAGCAGAATCCTGGGGAAGAACACTGGAAAGCAGTCAATAGTATTCTTAAGTAACTTAGACAAACTAAAGATTACTTCTTAGTCTATGGTGGGGAAGAAAATCTAGTTGCTACTGGGTACACTGTTGTTAGCTTCCAGATGGATCTTGATGACTTCAAATCTCAGTCTGGGTACACGTTCATTTTCAATGGTAGAACAATAAGCTGGAAAAGTTCCAAACAAGCTACAAGTGCTGATTCGACAACAGAAGTTGAGTACATTGTTGGATCGAAAGCTGGTAAAGAAGCTGTCGCAATTTCTGAGTTCCTGAAAGAACTAGGGGTTGTTCCAAGTGCCACTTGTCCAATAACGATTTATTGTGACAACACTGGTGCGATTGCGCAAGCTAAAAAACCAAGATCAACCAACAGAAACAAACATGTACAAAAGAAGTACCACATACTCAGGGAGATGGTGGAGACTGAAGAGATTAGATTAGACTATGTTCCCATAGACGATAATCTAGCTGACCCATTCACTAAACCATTAAGCTTAGTCAAGCATAATGGTCATTTTGAGAATATGGGCATTAGATACGTTGGAGATTGGCTCTAGGCCAAGTGGGAGATTGAAAGTATATTTATGTCCTACAGACAATCTGTATTTGGACAAATGTACTTTATACACATTCGTATTATTATTGATGGAGATTATTATTCTGACATTTGCAATTATTGAATTATTAATTGATTGTTTATAATATTCTATAATATGAATCCCTGGAGGTTAAGCTGTTATTAATAGTGTGAGATATTATTATTATAACGTAACTCTTAAAATAGCCTCGACTAATGATCATCGAGAATGGGATATCGATGATATGTGATAAGTCGACATGTGGTCTACATCACATCCTTAGAGGATGTAGTATGTTTCACCTGCTACGAGTAATGGCTACTCGTGATGGACACATGGATACTTTGGAAGTATTGGTGTACCCTGCTGATATATTATTTGTTATACTTGTCTAAAGTATGATCAGCGTGTGGGAGATAGAAGTCCTTAGACTTGAGGTCAATACGCACCTTGTCTACAAAGTAATATACTTTGATCTTGTCCTAAGCTCAAATGCCTTATAGGTTGAGATATGGCATGTATTGGGTACATTACGATGTGGATTAAAGGTGGTAGTTGAGCCAAGATTAGGATTCATTCCTCGAATGTATATTCGAGAGAACACTTAGATTCTCAGTGATATTAGGTTGACTAAGTCGTTGGCAAACACAATAGACATATTTAGAATATGGTCCAGTTGTCAACTAATATAGATGAGATACAATGATTGAGTCATGTGGATTGACACTTGACAAATCCTAAGCTTGATCGGGTGTGTCGTGAATGAAATGATTTTATCTTACCATATAGAGGTTAAGTTTACTGGATTCGTGTAAACGTACTTCACATATTGAGTTCGTCTTGCGGCGCCGTCTAGGAGTTCCGCATAGACCTTAATTTGATTAATGTTGATATGTGAAGGCTTGTAGGGTCACACTATGCCGATTGTCCTTTCGATCTAAGGATATATTGAGAGAGTATTAAATATACGATTTAGCATCGAGATATTTAAATGAATAATGATTGTTTTAATTAAGTCAAAATTGGATTTTGGATTTAATTAAGAATGTGCAGAAAATAAATCGAGACAGTGCAGGGCCACGTCAAGCGCCGCGACGCTAATGACCTAATCTGCCTCAATTTTTGGGTCAGGCCCAAGGTCAAACCCTAATGCGGTTTGACCTAATTTTCACCTATAAATACAGACATTCACTTCATTATTCATAGACTTGATTTCATATCATAATTCTAAGTCTCAGAGACTTAGAATTAAAGCACTCTCTCGAACCTCTGTCGGATTTCCTAGCTTTCCAAAGGAGGAATACATTGAAGCTTGGAGCTTGCAATCATATGGGCATTCGCGAGCGCACCTATAGTAGATAAAGATTCCAAATAAATACAACATGTAAGTGTTCATGCTTTATGATTACAGGTTTTGATTATCATATAACCATACCAGAAGTAATTGTTGGGGTAAGTAAGAACAAAATTTTAAACTTCCGTTGTGCCTTACTTATGTGTTTTGAACCCAACAAAACCCTACATCTTGTGCATTATACGTACATCTCATGCGTCACATCACACGTGCATTATGTGTGTCGCACGTGCATTCTATGCGTCACTCGTACATTTTGTGTCACACCTTCATTTTATGCATCATATGTGCAGTGTGTATCAATTTGTAAAAAAGTTTAAAATCGCATCTGTATTATTTTTATTTTTTTGCATCTATATTATTAAAACATGTGTTGAGTATACAATAAAATTAAAAGAAAATTAGTGTAAGATCAATATGGTTATGATGAAGAATGATCCTATTTCAGAGACTTCATAGTTAAACTCAAAATTGTTGAACATTGTTCAAACTTATGAGATAAAACAATTATAAACAAGTGTAGAATGATTTATATATTAGATATACTTTAACTGATTAATTAGATGAATAAAAATAATTAAGCAAATATGGTAGATTAGCTCGGTAGAAGATAAAAATAAGATTGGTAATAAATTTATTAGGTTATTTATGGATGAGAGAGAATAAAAATTATTAGTAACTACTAATATATAAATAAAAATTTAAAAACTAAAAATAATAAAACTTTTGAGGCCTAAAGCAAGTGCTCCACTTGCTTGAGAGTTGGAAACGGCCCTGAAAATAATGATAGGTTTAATAATAAGACAACAACATAATCATTTGAAACCAATCATCCAATACAATGCAGAAGCTCAATATAAAAGAAAGATTGATTACATATTAATTCTTGAGCGACTAAGGGTGTGTTTGGTATGGAGAAATGTTTTTCAATTCTCTCATGTTTGTTTGGTTAAATATTTTAGAAAATATTTTTTTAGAAAAATAGGTTTCTTATAAATGAGGAAAATGACTCCCTAATGAAAGTAGGGAAAACAAGTCTCACAATTGACATTCAATCAACTATCCCACCACCACCCTACTCACCCCCACCAAACTCTAACCACTCCCATCACCCCACGCACACACACCCATCCCCACCCCAACCGCCTCCACCCAATTCACCCCCTCCCCCAAAACCCCTCCAATTATTTTTTAAAAAAGATTTAATTTTTTTTTATTTACTACACCACTCCCCCACCCCCACCCGCTGTGAACCCCTTACCCCTCCCACACCCCCACCCAAGATTTCTTGACCCTTAAAATTCCTCTATAAGTTCGACAGTTTCTTGACAAATTAAAGACTTTGAATAGAGATTTAAATAGGGAGGAAAGGAAAAAGAACCAAATAGTTAGAGATTTTGGCTAAATGAAGGGGGGGGGGGAGTAATAACTTTTGAATGATTTATTTACATTTTAATGTGAACGTTGGTTATCAGATATGTATGGTAGAGATCTAGTAGCTCAGTTGGTTGGCTACCTGAACTTTCACTTTATTGATGAGGGTTCGAATTCTCACGTTGTAATTCCCTCCTTATTTCCTCTTTTCCTACCCCTATGTAATTAAAAAGAATAAAAAGAAAAGATATGTATTTAAATAGATTTTATAAACACAAAGAATGTGAAAAGAAGTGAATAGATACTTTTAATAGTGGAAACTAAAAGGACAAGGATTAAAGCTAAATAAATAATGGAAGATAGTAAGAATGCTTACCTTATATCCAATTTTAGTGTAATTGAACTTATCCATTTAATAGAATTTATTTTTTTATTTTTTGGGATGAGAAAAACGGTTATTGTTGTAAATTTACTTTTGACTTAGGAAGTTTATTAGTAAATTTATCAGCTCTTTAACGAATTTGTTTATTTCATCCAAAAAGAAAAAATTCTCTATAAAAGATTATCAACTAGCCTAAACCTGTAACCTTGCCATTAACAAAATCTTGCATAAAAATATTGAACAGCTGAAGTATAAAAGAGAGACAGTAAGACACAATTCACTGCAAATCAATCAACAATAAAACATACTTTCAGAATCTACAACTTGAAGGTGATACAATAGGTCATCAAAAGCAAAATCACCAAAAACATTTTCAAGTTGGCACCAAAATGTGAGAGCCAAAGAGTATTTACACAAGACTATACTATGATGTAGAGCAGACAAATAGTACTATGAACTTGTACACATGCTCGAAACTTAATATGTAACGCAAATACTAAAAACAAAGAATTAGGTTGTTACAGTCTCCCACTCTCTGACTTCTATTTTTTCTGTTTGGTCAGGGTCAAGACATGAAAATAAACTATGTTAAGCAGGACTAAAGCCTCTTAGGACAGAGACTAAAAGATAGTAAGAGGGTAGTACGGGAGAATGGTCCGCTCTGGAAGGCTGAGTTTTTCGGTTTGCCCTTGTTTACGGACACGACACGTACCCAAAAATGAAAGATATATTTAATTGGGATAATTACATTTTTGGACAGCTCGAAAAACAGAAAATGTAAAGGTTTTGAATATTAAGTATAAACATACATATAATATACATATAGTATACACAAATATGTATATATATACATACAACACACTGCATGTGTACCTCTAAAGGAGGAACCGATACAAAAAAGCTACTAAACATATGATATTAACTATGGTAATTTTAAAGGCAAAATGGCTAAAATGACGCCTATATTATGACCGAATTTGCAGTAACACACTCATACTTTGATTTCCATGAGTTTCAAGCATGAAATACGAAATGTTCGTGAACTACTATTGCTCCATCATGAATTATCCATGATTTCCATGTCTCATGAAAACTATATGATCCGGTGAAATGTTCGGATTACGGCGACGTGGGCGAACCCTATGATGTGTAGTTTCGTGTGAGATTTTATTGTGGGGGAGTTAAAGTTTCAAATGTACCATAGGGATCAGAACATCCTACTTAGGGTGAATTGTAAACATGTCAAGTCGAATAATATTGGTAGTCTTCAGAATACATATAATATACATAAGGAGTACATATAATATACCCAAGGAGTGTATATTTTGTATTTTGGCTAGCGCCCTTAATTAATTTCGGTCGACGAACCAAAAAAGAAAAAAAATCCTATTTAATTTGGCGGGGTGGGGTAGCTGGGGATGAAAGTAAGAAATAAAATAACTGAGATCCTATGTTCATTACAATATCACATCATCTTTCCATTTCCTTTTGTGAGGATAAGATAAAAAGGAAACCACAGCTTTAAAAAAAAAACTAACAACAAACAAAACAGAAAGAACATAAATTGATCCATAGGAATCTCTTCCACATACGGGAAACAACTTGGAATTAACATTATGATCCAACATCACTGCAGAAAGACATTATTTACATTATATCAAGAGCAAACAGTCAGCATTTAAATGAATGTCTTGAAGTTTTCCTGTTGGATGAGATATACTGTTGCAAGAAATGCCAAGATCATCATCATCCCCACATTCTCAAATTTCGACAAAAACTGGGAACTTACAGCACTGTCCTCGCTGTGAAAGTAGACGCTGAAAACCGGATCTCTAAGGTAGTCGTACCCACGAAGAAGAAACCGCAAAACTGTGAACCCAATGTAATAAAATTTACTTAGAGGCAACTTACAGTCCATGAAACCAATTATTTGAGGAAGCAAATAGCAATCTTTAATCATACCCCAATACTTGTCCAACTGAGTAACTAGCTCTGTTTCCCCTGGCAACATACTATGAGACATATTAAAATTGCAAAACCGACCACATGGATCATCGAGGCAAATCGGAGAACCTTTTTATCATTTGTCCTACGAGTGATTCTTCGCAGATCCCATACCTTCTGAAAGAGTTAAAGTTAAGTTAGGCCCAAGATCCATTTTTTACATGGAATCAGAGTCATGCTCATTCCAATTCTTTGTTCACCGATGTTGGGCCCCAAATTATATTATACACCCTCCAGTTAACAAGGTTTGGGCGTGCGGGGAGTGTTAAGAGTCCCACATCGGATATGAAATGGGAACATGGACTCCTTATATGGACTTGAACACTACTCACCCTACAAGCTAGCTTTTGGGGTTGAGTTAGGCCCAAGATACATTCTTTACAAGGACAAAAATAATCAAGAGAAGAAGTTTCAACACGAATTGGAACCATATATAAGTTCCAGTAAGTAATGATTGATTTTGTGGATAAAGGTATTCCTTCCATGCAAAAAGAATGGGGGTATCCATGACCAAAGGGATACCATAACCAAGAAGCTGAATACCTAGCATTACAACAGAAATGAAAGGAGTGGCATCCATGTTTCTCTCGACCTAATAGAGTTGACTCAACAAACAAGCTGCGGAAGTTAAAAGAACAAATATACAAAAACTAGCCTCAAAATTCAGAACTTGACCTCCTTGGAGTTGTCTCTATATGGAATCACAAATGTTTTTAAGTTGATTCGACAAAAATAAAATGGATCTTCTTGATTCCGCAGACTAGCAATGGATAACCTAGCAGTAGGATTTATCAGCCACCTAGTAGTCTTGACGGAATACTGTACCTTAACTTCTATCAAACAATCCATATTGCTCTCTCTAGCTACGAATTTCCCTGCAGCCTACTGTATGCATCACCCCCCTGGACGCATCGTAAACTCCCTCAAGGAAGATTTTTGCGACATGACTAAAGTACTTCTCTGTAAGAGTTAGTTGTGCTGAGACATTTAAAAGTATCTCTTGATTAGCAGAAGCAAGAAAAGATGGAACTTTACTCTCTTCTTGGCAATTATGCTCCTTTAGAATGGCCAATGACGTCCGAACAAATGACCTAATGAGAGGACCTCGAGCGTAATAAATGTTTTGGAGATAGTTTTGTTCCACATCACATGTGGAAGAGCTTTAACCTGGAAAGAAAGCTCATCAGATAAAAAAGAGAGGAGTGTTAAGTTTCTGTCGTCTTCAATGCATGGAAATTTATGGATTATCTTCCTAATCCCCAAAATATAACTGGTGTCTTTCTGCTAAAGGCACTTAACACCTCAAGTTTTGTAAACCTGTAGGATAAGTAGGATTTACTGTACTTGTGATACCTGTTCCAGATATCCAGAGGACGGAGTTCCTTTTTAAACCATAAAGGAACATAAGTCTCTTTTATGCTAGATATGGTTCCGGTAAGAATATTTCATTGAGTGATTGAAAATGTGCCTCATAAGTACAAGCATATTCCCAAATCACATCCATTAGCGTCATTCTCAAGTCCAATGCAACCAACCATGCAGAGTTTACCAGTGGAAGAACTCCATGTTCCTTCAGCAGAAATCGTCATTCCAGAAAGACCGGTTCTTGCTCCTGAATACAAGTGATCTTCTGAAGGAGAGAGCGCTCTGAAGACAGCAAAATTTTTGGCAGTCTTAGGGGAATTGGTTTCTGGTAAGCAATGTAAATCTGTAATTAAGAGCTTAAACTTCTTGGACATAGCATTCTTGCCTTCAGTCTCCCATATGGTCCTAGATTCGAGTCAATGAACCAATTTTTTTAAGAACTTTGCAAAACTGTGACGCTTTGTGGACTCGGATTCTGTTGTTATCAGGAAGTTCATGATATTTCGAGTCATAGTTCAGCTGTGAAGAAATTCGGACCTTGTCGAAATATTTAGGATCTGACTTCTTATTTAGACTTCTCATCTCACCAAGAATCGTTCTGCTAGTCAAACTGAAGATCTGAGTGTATCGAAGAACAAGCATTATCCGATCATCTTTCTTGAAAAAATGCTCAAAACGTTTCTTGCAGCTGTATTTCAAGGACAATTCATAGAGATCTACCGAACTATCTGAAAATGGAGACATTGAAGTCCCTAATAGACACATCAGGCGGTCTCCTCCTTTGGCTTCCTCAACATAGAGTCCTTCAAAAATGATTGTCAAATCAGAGTAGCCAGGGCTTGTAAGGAACCAAGGAGACAATCTTTGTGGAATGTCCGAAAGAGTCCTGTTCCGCGTAATTGCCATGGATAAAATTCCACAAATACCCAATACATCATCTGGTTGCCGGTCAAAATCCATGCCCATTAACCAGAAAGAAGCTAGTTTCAGAGTGGAACCAATACCAGAAAAGTTATTTGGCACATCACTTTCATCAAATGGCATCAGCAGCGCGCTGTCAGTGTCTTGCACTCAGTCTCCGTTCCGAAAAGAGAGGTCTTTAGCAATACCATATATTTTATCATTTCCAAGCTTCATTTTAGATGACAGATAAAATGGACTCGCACGCTCTTTCAACTTCTGCGAGGCGTTTAAATTTACAAATGCTTTTGACCTCCTCAGGTTCCCCTGAAGGTTCATAATCTGAAAATGATTGGGCAGAAATCAACAAAACCACTAATATAGCTAGAACTAGGAGCCAACGCAATGAAAGAAGATTTGCCATGTTGAAGAAGGAAGTCTTTTTCTTCAGGTGGAAAACAAAAAGCTCATAGATTTCCACTTATTATAGGAAATTTTAGAAGTCATGATACAAGAAATCATCCATTTGAATAACTAGTGCTTTGTAATATAGAGTGACATCTGCACCCAAATAAAGTTTACACTTGAAATCTGTCTTCATCATTACATTAATTTATCAAATTTTTATGAATCAAGTACCATTCAAACAAAGGGTGCATTGCCTCTTTGAGTGAAGAAGAGAGAGTATTACTTTTCAAAAGTCGTAAAGTAAACAGTAATCAAATAGTTCTAGACAAAATACTTTTCAAAAAGTCTTAAAGGCTACAGTGTGTACAGTGCCTTGTCTGCTACTTTCCGTAAAGTTGTTTTGTCGTCTTTTCTTCTGCTTTCCAAAAAGTCGTAAAGGTAATAGTTCCTTGTCCGCTGCTTTTCGTAAAGCTGTTGTCTTTATTCTGGCAGCTGTCCATCCGAGTGGTCGTTTGTCATATTCTTGTCGGGCGGCTTTCTGTGTAATACTTTCCAGTTTGTCCAGGTTGATTTTTGTTTAATCAATGGTGATTTGAATAATCATGTTTTGGGCCGTAAGGCCATAATCCGATTTTGGGCACTAAGGCCTCTTTTGTTTGGGCTTTTGTAGTTTAAACTACATTGGGCCATATTCTTTTGGGTCGTAAGACCTCTTTTCCGTATTACCGGTTTTTGGGCTTTACCATAGTTTAAACTATGTTGGGCCATATTCTTTTGGGTCCGTTATGACCTCTTTTCTCGAGTTAACGAGTGTTTAATCAGTTTTTGGGCCATAAGGCCATAATCCTTTTGGGTCCCTAGGACCTCTTTTCTTGGGTTACAGGTAGTAAACTACATGTTCCCTATCATGATAATCTTTTTGGGCTTTACCGTAGTATGAAACACTACGTTGGGCCATAATCTATTGGGTCGCTATGGACCTCTTTTCTGGATTACCGGCATTATAATCTTTTGGGCTGTGAAGCCATAATCTTTCCAGGCCATAAGGCCTATTTTGCAAAGGTTTACATTGTACCTGCAAAGATAATCTGTTTTCCCTCCTTAGTCAAAAGGATCAGGACTCTGTTCTTTCTTAATACTGTCAGAAGACGTTGATACCGTTTCTGTTTTGATTATTGGTCGTCGTTTTTGTTCAGTCATAGTTTTATATATTCTGATAGTCTCCTCAGCATGGGTATGCTTTAGGTTGGTAATCTTGTCTAATAGAAGGGTCAATTCAGTAGTCTCCTTTACTTCGATGTCATTGTCGTAGTAAAGGGTCATAATCTCTTCTACATCACCTCCTTTGGAGGATCCAATTACGGATGCCTTCCGGTTCCGTAGCATGTCCTCTATTCTAGTTTTCAATGTCATTAATCCAAATACTCTTTTGGTACTTATCCAGTCTTGGAATTTATCCAGTGCACAGGGAATTGTCATATTCAAGTTTTTATCATCCCCGCTTATGGTGCTGTTTCTTCCTGTCTTAAAGATTTGACAAATCACAATTGGCTTACCCTTTAAATCGGTTGATGCATCTAAAATCTGTATTCCGTAGATTCCTCTGCCAAAGGATTCCATCATGAGTTCTGTTGATCTGGTGATAATCTGAGGTAGCTTGGTGAGGTTAATCATTTTATCGTCGGTGATAATTTTGTCAATAAATCCGTAGGTGAATAATCGTTCCACAATGTTCGGATTTGCCTTTTCACTGCAAATAAATCTTGGATATTTACTCAGTTTAGCACTGCGTACAATATCAGGGTTAGTCTTATAATCATAGAATTTATTAATCTTTTCATAAGCAAGTAATCATTTCGTGCCTATACTTCGATTGTCCGCCATGGATACCGTTGTCGATGTTGAGGGTATGGTCGATGGCATTTTTGCAAGTTTAGACGAGAATGGTACAAAGGTTTTTTGTTGTAGTGGTGGTATGGTAGTCGGTGTTTTTTGTGAGGTTTCTCTTTGTAGGGTTTTGAATTTAGTAAAGTCTCTAATGGCTTCTGCTAATTTTCCAATGGTTTGAGTATTTTCTTGTAATCGGGTAATCAGTATTTCATTTGTTTTTATAATCTCTTGCATAGCCTTGACTATGTATTCTTCAAAGTCTTCGTTGCTAATCGACATTGTATCTGCTAAGAAAATCAGCTAAAACATTTTTAGTTCCAGATATATTCTTAACAATAAAATCATAACAACAAAAGAATGATTGCCATTTTCTTCTTTTATTCAATTCTCGGTAATGGATCTATTCTGTTTGTGATAAATGCCTTTACACGAGTATTATCGTTCTAACAATAAACTTTCCTGGTAGTAAATGGTAATGAAATCTTTTAATTCCAAATTTTACTGCCAATAATTCTTTTTCATTTATGTGATAATTCTTTTCATTAGGTTTCCATGTTCCTCCTCCGTATCCACAAATTAATATCTTTTCTTTATCAACATCTTCTTTATCATATGCTATTAGAACGGCTCCCCATCCTATGTCACTAGCATCTGTAAAGAGTTCTAATTGGTCTTGATCAGTTGGTACTCTGTGTTTTGGTAATGATTTTACCTTATCCTTAATCTTGTTGATCGCCGGGTGTGCTCTTCTTTCCATTCAAAGGTCACATCCTTTTTAATCAAATCTCGTAGTGGCTTTCTCAAATATGGTAGATCTTTTATATGATCTGCTGCATAATTGATCACTCCAAGAAATTGCTGTACTTCTCTTTTGTTCTCTAATCGTTCTTTGAAGTTTTTAATCTTTGTTACCACATGTTCCTGTAATTGTATTCCCTCGCTATCCACAATGTAGCCTAGGAATTCAATAGTATTCTTGAATACTTCGATTTCTTTTCGATAAAAGTATTCCATGTTGGTTAATCGTTTCAATGAATTGCTCTATATGTTTGATATGATCTTCTAAGTCGCCGCATTTGTAAACTAATATATCATCAACATATATGATACAAAAGTCTGCAAGCTTTCTAAACACTTGATCCATTCTTCTTTGAAAGATTTGCGGTGCATCTTTTAGTCCCATTGGTAGTACATTCCATTCATAATGTCCTTGAGGAGCACCGAATGCCGTTAAAGCTCTAGATTCATTAGTCAATTTAATGCCAAAATCCACTTTTACAATCGAATTCTTTGAACCATTTTTTATTTCCTAATCTGTTAATGAGATTTCTTTTATAGGGTAGAAAGTATCCATCAAAAATAGTCTTTTTATTCAATTCTCGATAATCAATTACTAATCTGGCTTTTCCTCGCTTTAGCTCATTGTGTTTCCTTACCAAAAAGGCTGGGCTACTATGAGGGCTCTTACTCTCTCTTATTACCTTCATATCTAATAGTTCTTTAATCTGTATTTCGAATTCTTTTTGATCCGTTGGGCTGTATCTTATGGGTTTTGTTCTAACTAAATCACTTGAGTCTACTAATTTTATTTCTCCATATATCTTTTCCTTTTCCCAAAGTTGCATTGGATTTTCTCCAAAGTTGTTTTTTAACATTCCTAAATACTTCTCTTTTAAAAGCTCTAAATTATTGTGGCGTTCCATTTTAATCGTACATAATCTAATGGTGTTGACTGGTAATATTCTTTTTAGTATAATCCATTTATCACAGGGGGATTGTAGACAAAATGTATTCTTATTAATCACTTGAGTTTTAAAATAATCTAGGAAGTTGTTTCCTAATAAAACTTGTTGTTTCATATTGTCTAGTTGGTATACGATTGGTATTCTGAAAATAGTTTTTCCTAATACAATTCTCATATTTTCTGCAATTATATCTAATTCTTTAGATTGCTCATTAAATCCTGATACCTTAGCTCTATGGATTCTAGATCTTTTCCATCTATGTGATTCTAATACATCTTTTCTAGCTAAGCATATGTCGCTCCGCTATCAATGAATATCTTTTGCTTAAGCATTTTATTCGGTTTATATTCTATATGGGCTTCTATATGTATTGCTACCATTTAGTCAGTTCATCTAATCTTTCGTTGAGTTCTTCATCTTGTTCGTATTCTTGTATTTCTGTCTAATCTCTTCGTTTCGCATAGCTTCTTCGATTAATCTAGCTATTTCTATTTGTTTCCAATGTATTTTATTCATTTCTTCTCTAATCTTTGCTAATCTCTCGGGTAATCTTTTTGTACCTATCGTTATAGTACATACTTCAGATTTCATTAATCGTAGAAGTCATGATCAGTTTGTGTCTAGTATACTCTTCGCATTGTATCCCAGTATTCTCTTTCTCTCATCACTCTCTTTTCTGTCTTTCTAGCGTATTCATTTTATTGAGAACTATCTTCACCTTTGTCGATTGTTGGTTGATATAACTTACTTTTTTCTGTCTCTCGATTCTTCATCTGTTTCACTAATATAAAAGTCTTCATAATCATACCATTTATTATTGTCTTCTTCAATCTGTTGTAAACTCATTATAAATTGTTTCGTATTTATGTATTTTACTCTGCTTTCTTTAGCTTTGGGCACTTATTTGCATAGTGTCCTTTCTCATTGCAATTCCGCATTTACATTCTTTAACCTTTTCTTCTTTAGTCTTGGTTTTATCTCGTGCTTCTATAGGGTTTACATTTCTTCTTCTTCGAACTTTCTTTTATATCTCGAATCTATTCCTTGTATCTTGGTTATTTCTATATCGTTTAAACCTCTTTTTCTTATAAGGTTTATAATAAGATCTTTTCTTATACTTTTTATATTTATATTTCTTGTTTTTATGGTCTTCATCATTCTTATCCCCTGTACTTTCTATGTTTTTTCTGTTTTTCGTATTTCTTTTCTTTCCTTTTATCATCGCATCCGAATATTAATCTTCTTTACGTAAATCCACATATTTCTCTCGGTCCTATTTTCTTATCTTTTTTAATCTTTTTTGTAATCTATATTCTTCGCATTTTCTCATTAGATATGCTCTTAAGACGCGTATTCTTTCTCCTAGGGTGTTTTCCTTAGGTTCTAACCGTACGTATTCTTTTGATATCTCGATATTATATGGGATAGGTAGGTGATCATAATATAATGTTGATAAATTATACCTTCTTCTGGTAAAAATCTAGCTTCATAAAAGAATTTACTAAAGCTAATCGTGTATTCGGTAATTTGTTAATCTTACAACATCTCATATTATTCGGGTTCATAATAATCTCTGTTTTCCTTTCGCTAATACATTTTCTCGGGCTACTAACCATTTTTCGCCTAAGAATTCTCTTTTTAACAAGTAAATCAAAAATCATTAACATTGATTTCCAATCTGTTGCATGGCTTAAAACTTCTCCTCTCAGCTGATATGCTATTGATTCTATCCAATATGCTGCTTTTCCGATTAATGTCTTAGATATTAAATCATACATGTAATCTAGGTTTTCTCGTCCGAGTGCTATTCATTAATGCTATATACATTCCTAAATTCCATCTGTAATTCTTCTTCCTACTTCTTGTTCATCATACACATTGTCTAATTCTAGAAAATATCCGTTATAATTTACTCCTTGGGTCATTGATCCTACAAACTCTTTAAATTCTGCTTGCTGTCCTATAGGGATATGATCTGGTAATCTTGTAGTCCTTCTATTTATAACTTCGAGATTAGGGTCTATTAAGTCTTCTTAGGATAGTCATCTGCATCTTCATTAATTATATTTTCGATTCAATTTCCGTTTCTATAAGTCCATTGTAATCATCTTCTACATCACTATCTCGGTTCTTCTTCTATTATCGCATTTACTCTTTTTCTCGTGGTGTAAAGCTTCTAATATTTGGTTATTTTCTTTTATTATTTCGTGTCTTCGGAGTTTTCTTCTTCTATGAATTCTACTACTTGTAATTCTTGGCTAGGTTGTTCATTATTATCTCGTACTATCGCTACTCGAGTCAGTCTCATCACTCAATCTTATCTTTCGAACTTTTTTCTTATTTTTTAATTTAGCTATTTGTTCTCTCAGGATTTGTATTTCTTCTCTGAGTTCTAATACTTCTTGTTTTACTTCTTTTAATTCTTCCTTTGTTTCTCTTAGTTCTACCTTTGTTTCTTTTAGAAGAGTATTCGTATTCTTATGCTTTCGTTTATACTTTTTGTATTTGTCATACCATTCTCGCATTATCGCTTGATTTTAAATTTAAATTTTCTAGTTTTAATTCATTAATATGTCGTTCTTGTTTATCCAATCTTAGATTCAGTACTCATAAGTCGTTTTTTCTGTTTCTTTTACTGGCATCTTTACTTCTTTCAGTTTTTCTTCCTTTACGGGTTTTGATCTTATAGGCTCGTATTTATGTCTTTCTTTTTCTATAATATCTTTACCGTGAGTTTTTAAGAACGTAATCGCGCTTGGTTCCATTAGAATTTTCCTTCTTTATTCAGTTTTGCTATTCCGTCTAAGGTTTCTATTACTTCTTTTGATAATCTAGGCTTTATTTTACCGATATCTACCATTATCGGTATTTTACTTCTTCTCCAAGCATCTATTGGTACTATTTCGGTTTATTCGTAGTTGTTTTTGCTATAGTTGTTTCCTTGCTCGTACTTGCTTCTTTACTAGGTTCTTTTTGTTTACCTTTGCTTTTTTCTTCTAATAACATATTCAATTTTTCTAATATTAATTTAAATGTTGGTATTTCGATACATTCCATAAGTTAGTTAATTCTTCTCTAATCATTTGTTGGGTTTTATTCGATTATCTTTTACTTCATCCATTAGTAGTAATATACTTTTCATATAATCTCTTCCCATAACGCATTTATTTTTTTGTTATTACTCATAATCGTGGTTGTTTATTCGTTTCTTCCATCCGTTACCTACGTCTATCCAAATCTTACTAAACTTTTCGCATTGTTTTTCCAACTGTTCTATGTCTTTTTCTAATTTCATTTCTTTGGCGCCTGTACTCTAGGTCTTTTATTTGGCTGAATATTTCTCCCGATAAGGCCATTTTTATAGTCTTTAACTTTTGTTTCTTCTTTATTATTTTTAATCTGTATTTTCATATTTTATTGATAAATCTGGTTTTTCCTTGATCATTAATTTCTATTCCGTTATTGTTTATCTTATAACTAATCATTGATAAAAAATCACTTCCTAATAATAATTCATTTAAGCTATCATATTCTATTACTCCAATATTAATCTTATATTCTAAGTCTTGGATCTTAAATCTTAAATTTACACTTTTAGTGATTATTATTTCTCTTTCATTTTCTGGGTAATTATAAGTCTGTGGTTCTATTATACTGCACTCGTTTTCATTAATCTTGTTTATATGTATAAAACTTTTAATTGCTCCAGTATTTATCTCTGCTATACCATCCATGGTAATCATATTTTTGAATATTATAACTTTGATTTTTAATCTGTTACTTTCTATATTTATTAAGTCTATAGTTCTAGGTTCTATTCTGGGCAAACTATGTAATGATTCTCTGGTTATGCTCAGTCTTGATCCATCTATTCTTGGAATCAGTCTTTTTGACGGTGTCATTGTTCTGGTTTTAAAATCCATGAATATTTCTTCCGGTATAGTAATCTTAGAGTTTTCCTTATGCTCTATTTGCTCAAGTATTTCTTTATACATTCTTGGTACTATTATATTCATTTCATGTTGTTTTCTTATATGATGGTTTCCTGTTAAGGCGTATATCATTTTAGTCTCTATACTCATTACTTTGCTTCCTGGTGGCATTTCTATTCCATCTAATTTATAATATAACGTTAAAGCTAAATCTTTATGTTCGTCTTTTAGCGATACACTAAAGTCTGGTTGTATAGTAAATTTTAACTTCTGATATATTAAATTTCCTTTAATTACTGATATTAATGCATCTTGCAAATTTCCTAGTATTCTGTCATCTAATACATATATCTGTATGGGTGTATCAATATTCTTTTGAAAGTATGCTTTTATTGTAAACTCTACTCCTCCAAAGTAAATATTTCTATATTTCTTCGCTTCTTTAGTCGATAGTTTGGCTAATTCTCTTTTTATTACTTCATCACTTATCAAATTAATCTTGGTTTTTCCATTTGTACTCGTTGTATCAATTATATTTTCATGTTTATGGGCGATATATCTTATCTCCTTATTTCTCTCAAACCATTTTTTTTTAAATATCTTTTTTTGATACTTCATCTCTTTCTTCTTGAATCTTTTGGTATGTATCTGGTTTAAAACTCAATGTTTGGCTGGTTCCTCCTTCATAAGTATTCATTTGATAATAAAGGTCTTTAGGTTCTAATTCACTCTATTTTTCTTTATCCATATTTTAACAAATCAATATATCTATATTGTTCGTGTATAATTTCTTTTAGTTCTCTAATTTCATTTTCGCTCGCTTATCTCTTTCGCTAAGTTTCGTTTCTCTTATTTTTTCGATTTCTTCATCTTTCTGCCTAATTCTTTCTTCTCTTAGGGCTGATAAATTTTTTAACAGAGTTATCTTTTCTTCATGTGTATTTATTGTTATATGTTGTTCTAATAGCTGTTTTTCCTGTTCTTCTATAATTTTTATTCCTATTCTACAACTTATAATGTGTTGGTTTATATCTCTATTATATGTAAGCGGTTTTTCTGCTATTCTTTCTAACCGCACTTTTTGTCTTTGGTGGTTGTGTTAATCTACCTTCATCCATAGTGTTCTATCTCTATTCTTAAATCTGATTTTATACTTTCTATAAACGCATTGATCTGGTTTATTTCGGTATTTTGTTCTGCTAGTCTTTCGTATAAGTATAAGTTTTTATCTATTACTCCTTCGAGTAAGTATAGCTGATTGTCAGTAAATCCTATCTCAGAATTTCTTATTTCATATATCATTTTATTCTGGGCATCTATTCTTATTTCTATACTATTTCTATTTATGACTAATCGTCTCATTATCTTTCTATGTATCCATAAAATCTGATTTAACATTCTAACTTGTCTAAACGATGGATGTTTTTTCATTTTTTAAACACTTGTTCTAATTACAAGCTCTGATACCAATTTCTGACCGGGCTGGTCTGCGGATCTTTTCCTCATCTATATACCCCTAGAGGCTAGAACATAGATGGTAATCTGTTTAATCAAACATTTTTCAGAGTTAATCATATAATAAGCATGTAATCGGGTAGGTAATCTTAAGGGTATTCTTAAGTTCATCATCATTTTTTTATAATCAAGTCTATAATCCTTTGTCAAACATTCAAACATCAACAGTATAATCTCTATCAACGTCGGAACAGTATAATCATAATCTAATAATCAACGTCTAAGCAGCATAACAACAAGATAATATACTTATCAAAATCATAATTAGAAACACATAGTTCAAGCACATACCTTTCTGCAGATAATCAGATCACCAAAGTAGTCTCTACCCTCCTATGGCCTGTATTTCCCCTTTGCCTTCCGCCGTGGGTACTCTTTCGCCTGGGAGCATGGGAGTCAGTTATGGGTATCCTCTGATCGTCTTCCTGCCGGTGTTGTCCTTTTACCAATATGGTTCTAATCATAAGTTTTCAAAGTATTTTAATCTATGTCTTTATGATACTCTTGGTTGATATAAGATTAATCTTAAGGTGTTCTTGGATGATATTCGATTAATCTTATGATGTTCTTGGATGACCTTTGGATTATAGACTAAAGGGTGCTTTAGCTAAACATAGAGAGAATTTGTGTAAGGATTGTATTTCAGAATTTTTCGAATGATCCTTCGTCTTTACAAGAGGCTCCTTATATAGATAACCTCGGCTAGTCACTATTCATCGCTTTTTTTAAAGTAAACGGTATTACTTTTCAAAAGTCGTAAAGTAAATGTGATAATCAAATAGTTCTAGACAAAATACTTTTCAAAAAGTCTTAAAGGCTACAGTGTGTACAGTGCCTTGTCTGCTACTTTCCGTAAAGTTGTTTTGTCGTCTTTTCTTCTGCTTTCCAAAAAGTCGTAAAGGTAATAGTTCCTTGTCCGCTGCTTTTCGTAAAGCTGTTGTCTTTATTCTGGCAGCTGTCCATCCGAGTGGTCGTCTTTGTCATATTCTTGTCGGGCGGCTTTCCTGTGTAATACTTTCCAGTTGTCCGGTTGATTTTTGTTTAATCAATGGTGACTGAATAATCATGTTTTGGGCCGTAAGGCCATAATCTGATTTTGGGCACTAAGGCCTCTTTTGTTTGGGCTTGCTTTGTAGTTTAAACTACATTGGGCCATATTCTTTTGGGTCAAGTAAGACCTCTTTTCCGTATTACCGGTTTTTGGGCTTTACCATAGTTTAAACTATGTTGGGCCATATTCTTTTGGGTCCGTTATGACCTCTTTTCTGAGTTAACAGTGTTTAATCAGTTTTTGGGCCATAAGGCCATAATCCTTTTGGGTCCCTAGGACCTCTTTTCTTGGGTTACAGGTAGTAAACTACATGTTCCCTATCATGATAATCTTTTTGGGCTTTACCGTAGTATGAAACACTACGTTGGGCCATAATCTATTGGGTCGCTATGGACCTCTTTTCCTGGATTACCAGCATTATAATCTTTTGGGCTGTGAAGCCATAATCTTTCCAGGCCATAAGGCCTATTTTGCAAAGGTTTACATTGTACCTGCAAAGATAATCTGTTTTCCCTCCTTAGTCAAAAGGATCAGGATGAAATCAAAATATATTTTGGTTTCTTTCATATTAATCACCTAATAATGTGATGAGTAGTCTTTGAGTAGCCAATCAGCAACTCGTATGCTTGTTTCTCTTCCATTTATTAGATATTTAATATAATCAATAGTCCGATAAATGCTAATCATTTTATTCACTATTACTTGTCTGACAATTATGTTGCCTTGATTATCTAGTAATTCAGATGGCTTCATTTCGTTGTAATAGAGTAATTCTTTCCGGGCTATCTTTAGTTTTTCACAAAGGATATTCCTTTCAATGACATATTGCAACCTGTCTCTATTCGGTTCTCGATTTGGTTGAATGAAGGATAGGTTTTCATACCGATCTTTATTCGTTGCTAATCTTGAGATGTTTCCTTAGCTTCTTTGTTGCATAAAACATAATGGCTAATCATAAACATTAATAATATAATCTTGAGATATTTCCTCACTTTGTCAGTTGGATATAATCTTTGTTAGTCTTTTTGGCTATAGTCTCTTTTTGTTTAGTCATTATGGTGATATCTCGCTAAGAAAATCAGCTAAAACATTTTTAGTTCCGGATATATTCTTAACAATAAAATCATAACAACAAAAGAATGATTGCCATTTTCTTCTTTTATTCAATTCGGTAATGGATCTATTCTGTTTGTGATAAATGCCTTTACCCGAGTATTATCGTTCTAACAATAAACTTTACTTGGTAGTAAATGGTAATGAAATCTTTTAATTCCAAATTTTACGCCAATAATTCTTTTTCGTTTATGTGATAATTCTTTTCATTAGGTTTCCATGTTCCTCCTCCGTATCCACAAATTAATATCTTTTCTTTATCAACATCTTCTTTATCATATGCTATTAGAACGGCTCCCCATCCTATGTCACTAGCATCTGTAAAGAGTTCTAATTGGTCTTGATCAGTTGGTACTCTGTGTTTTGGTAATGATTTTACCTTATCCTTAATCTTGTTGATCGCCTGGGTGTGCTCTTCTTTCCATTCAAAGGTCACATCCTTTTTAATCAAATCCTGTAGTGGCTTTCTCAAATATGGTAGATCTTTTATATGATCTCTGCTGCATAATTGATCACTCCAAGAAATTCTGTGTACTTCTCTTTTGTTCTCTAATCGTTCTTTGAAGTTTTTAATCTTTGTTACCACATGTTCCGTAATTGTATTCCCTCGCTATCCACAATGTAGCCTAGGAATTCAATAGTATTCTTGAATACTTCGATTTCTTTTTCGATAAAAGTATTCCATGTTGGTTAATCGTTTCAATGAATTGCTCTATATGTTTGATATGATCTTCTAAGTGCCGCCGTAAACTAATATATCATCAACATATATGATACAAAAGTCTGCAAGCTTTCTAAACACTTGATCCATTCTTCTTTGAAAGATTTGCGGTGCATTTTTTAGTCCCATTGGTAGTACATTCCATTCATAATGTCCTTGAGGAGCACTGAATGCCGTTAAAGCTCTAGATTCATTAGTCAATTTAATCGCCAAAATCCACTTTTACGATCGAATTTTTGAACCATTTTTTATTTCCTAATCTGTTAATGAGATTTCTTTTATAGGGTAGAAAGTATCCATCAAAAATAGTCTTTTTATTCAATTCTCGATAATCAATTACCATCTATGTTCTAGCACATACCTTTCAGCAGATAATCAGATCACCATCTATGTTCTAGACTCTAGGGGTATATAGATGAGGAAAAGATCCGCAGACCATCCCGGTCAGAAATTGGTATCAGAGCAAGTAAAGAGTCCAGAGCATCTCACTTGGGATCTGACCCGAATCGAGGCTCTCCGTATGGAACATCCTCCAGGCACGAGGCGAACCCTACGTTGCTGAGGATCGCAAACTGATAGGTACCAGTCGTTGGGTCTCCAGTGCGGCTTATAGGGCGGCTGGAACTGAGACGATCCAGACGCTGATGCGTATTCTGGTAAATGGTATCAGAGCTTGTAATTAGAACAAGTGTTTAAAAAATGAAAAAACATCCATCGTTTAGACAAGTTAGAATATTAAATCAGATTTTATGGATACATAGAAAGATAATGAGATGATTAGTCATAAATAGAAATAGTATAGAAATAAGAATAGATGCCCAGAATAAAATGATATCTGAAATAAGAAATTCTGAGATAGGATTTACTGACAATCAGCTATAATTACTCGAAGGAGTAATAGATAAAAACTTATACTTATACGAAAGACTAGCAGAACAAAATACCGAAATAAACCAGATCAATGCGTTTATAGAAAGTATAAAATCAGATTTAAGAATAGAGATAGAACACTATGGATGAAGGTAGATTAACACAACCACCAAAGACAAAAAGTGCGGTTAGAAAGAATAGCGAGAAAAACCGCTTACATATAATAGAGATATAAACCAACACATTATAAGTTGTAGAATAGGAATAAAAATTATAGAAGAACAGGAAAAACAGCTATTAGAACAACATATAACAATAAATACACAGGAAGAAAAGATAACTCTGTTAAAAAATTTATCAGCCCTAAGAGAAGAAAGAATTAGGCAGAAAGATGAAGAAATCGAAAAAATAAGAGAACAGAACTTAGCGAAAGAGATAAGCAGCGAAAATGAAATTAGAGAACTAAAAGAAATTATACACGAACAATATAGATATATTGATTTGTTAAAATATGGATAAAGAAAAACAGAGTGAATTAGAACCTAAAGACCTTTATTATCAAATGAATACTTATAAAGGAGGAACCAGCCAAACATTGAGTTTTAAACCAGATACATACCAAAAGATTCAAGAAGAAAGAGATGAAGTATCAGTAAAAAAGATATTTAAAACAAAATGGTTTGAGAGAAATAAGGAGATAAGATATATCGCCCATAAACATGAAAATATAATTGATACAACGAGTACAAATGGAAAAACCAAGATTAATTTGATAAGTGATGAAGTAATAAAAAGAGAATTAGCCAAACTATCGACTAAAGAAGCGAAGAAATATAGAAATATTTACTTTGGAGGAGTAGAGTTTACAATAAAAGCATACTTTCAAAAGAATATTGATACACCCATACGATATATGTATTAGATGACAGAATACTAGGAAATTTGCAAGATGCATTAATATCAGTAATTAAAGGAAATTTAATATATCAGAAGTTAAAATTTACTATACAACCAGACTTTAGTGTATCGCTAAAAGACGAACATAAAGATTTAGCTTTAACGTTATATTATAAATTAGATGGAATAGAAATGCCACCAGGAAGCAAAGTAATGAGTATAGAGACTAAAATGATATACGCCTTAACAGGAAACCATCATATAAGAAAACAACATGAAATGAATATAATAGTACCAAGAATGTATAAAGAAATACTTGAGCAAATAGAGCATAAGGAAAACTCTAAGATTACTATACCGGAAGAAATATTCATGGATTTTAAAACCGAACAATGACACCGTCAAAAAGACTGATTCCAAGAATAGATGGATCAAGACTGAGCATAACCAGAGAATCATTACATAGTTTGCCCAGAATAGAACCTAGAACTATAGACTTAATAAATATAGAAAGTAACAGATTAAAAATCAAAGTTATAATATTCAAAAATATGATTACCATGGATGGTATAGCAGAGATAAATACTGGAGCAATTAAAAGTTTTATACATATAAACAAGATTAATGAAAACGAGAAAAAGTATAATAGAACCACAGACTTATAATTACCCAGAAAATGAAAGAGAAATAATAATCACTAAAAGTGTAAATTTAAGATTTAAGATCCAAGACTTAGAATATAAGATTAATATTGGAGTAATAGAATATGATAGCTTAAATGAATTATTATTAGGAAGTGATTTTTTATCAATGATTAGTTATAAGATAAACAATAACGGAATAGAAATTAATGATCAAGGAAAAACCAGATTTATCAATAAAATATGAAAATACAGTTAAAAATAATAAAGAAGAAACAAAAGTTAAAGACTATAAAAACGGCCTTATCAGGAGAAATATTCAGCCAGCTAAAAGACCTAGAGTACAGCGCCAAAGAAATGAAATTAGAAAAAGACATAGAACAGTTGGAAAAACAATGCGAAAAGTTTAGTAAGATTTGGATAGACGTAGGTAACGGATGGAAGAAACGAATAAACAACCCTGATTATGAGTAATAACAAAAAAATAAATGCGTTATGGGAAGAGATTATATGAAAAGTATATTACTACTAATGGATGAAGTAAAAGATAATCAGAATAAAACCCAACAAATGATTAGAGAAGAATTAACTAACTTATGGAATGTATCAGAAATACCAACATTTAAATTAATATTAGAAAAATTGAATATGTTATTAGAAGAAAAAAGCAAAGGTAAACAAAAAGAACCTAGTAAAGAAGCAAGTACGAGCAAGGAAACAACTATAGCAAAAACAACTACGAATAAACCAGAAATAGTACCAATAGATGCTTGGAGAAGAAGTAAAATACCGATAATGGTAGATATCAGTAAAATAAAGCCCAGATTATCAAAAGAAGTAATAGAAACCTTAGACGGAATAGCAAAACTGAATAAAGAAGGAAAATTCTAATGGAACCAAGCGCGATTACGTTCTTAAAAACTCACGGTAAAGATATTATAGAAAAAGAAAGACATAAATACGAGCCTATAAGATCAAAACCCGTAAAGGAAGAAAAACTGAAAGAAGTAAAGATGCCAGTAAAAGAAACAGAAAAAACAACTTATGAGTACCTGAATCTAAGATTGGATAAACAAGAACGACATATTAATGAATTAAAACTAGAAAATTTAAATTTAAAATCAAGCGATAATGCAGAATGGTATGACAAATACAAAAAGTATAAAAGAAAGCATAAGAATACGAATACTCTTCTAAAAGAAACAAAGGTAGAACTAAGAGAAACAAAGGAAGAATTAAAAGAAGTAAAACAAGAAGTATTAGAACTCAGAGAAGAAATACAAATCCTGAGAGAACAAATAGCTAAATTAAAAAATAAGAAAAAAGTTCGAAAGATAAGATTGAGTGATGAGACTGACTCGAGTAGCAGTAGTACAGATAATAATGAACAACCTAGCCAAGAATTACAAGTAGTAGAATTCATAGAAGAAGAAAACTCCGAAGACACAGAAATAATAAAAGAAAATAACCAAATATTAGAAGCTTTACACCACAGAAAAAGAGTAAATGCGATAATAGAAGAAGAACCAGATAGTGATGTAGAAGATGATTACAATGGACTTATAGAAACGTAAATTGAATCAGAAAATATAATTAATGAAGATGCAGATGACTATCCGGAAGAAGACTTAATAGACCCTAATCTCGAAGTTATAAATAGATGGACTACAAGATTACCAGATCATATCCCTATAGGACAGCAAGCAGAATTTAAAGAGTTTGTAGGATCAATGACCCAAGGAGTAAATTATAACGGATATTTTCTAGAATTAGACAATGTGTATGATGAACAAGAAGTAGGAAGAAGAATTACAGACTGGAATTTAGGAATGTATATAGCATTAATGAATAGCACTCAGACAGAAAACCTAGATTACATGTATGATTTAATATCTAAGACATTAATCGGAAAAGCAGCATATTGGATAGAATCAATAGCATATCAGCTGAGAGGAGAAGTTTTAAGCCATGCAACAGATTGGAAATCAATGTTAATGATTTTTGATTAACTGTTAAAAGGAGAATTCTTAGGCGAAAAATGGTTAGTAGCCCGAGAAAATGTATTAGCAGAAAGGAAAACAGAGATTATTATGAACCTGAATAATATGAGATGTTGTAAGATTAACAAATTACCAGAATACACGATTAGCTTTAGTAAATTCTTTTATGAAGCTAGATTTTTACCAGAAGAAGGTATAATTTATCAACAGTTATATTATGATCACCTACCTATCCCATATAATATCGAGATATCAAAAGAATACGTACAGTTAGAACGTAAGGAAAACACCCTAGGAGAAAGAATACGCGTCTTAAGAGCATATCTAATGAGAAAATGCGAAGAATATAGATTACAGCAAAAGATTAAAAAAGATAAGAAAATAGGACTAAGAGAAATATGTGGATTTACAGAAAGAAGATTAATATTCGGATGCGATGATAAAAGGAAAGAAAAGAAATACAGAAAACATAAAAAACATAGAAAGTACAGGGATAAGAATAATGAAGACCATAAAAACAAGAAATATAAATATAAAAAGTATAAGAAAAGATCTTATTATAAACCTTATAAGAAAAAGAGGTTTAAACGATATAGAAATAACCAAGATACAAGGAATAGATTCAGATATAAAAGAAAGTTCAGAAGAAGAAGAAATGTAAACCCTATAGAAGCAGATAAAACCAAGACTAAAGAAGAAAAGGTTAAAGAATGTAAATGCTGGAATTGCAATGAGAAAGGACACTATGCAAATAAGTGCCCAAAGCTAAAGAAAGCAGGAGTAAAATACATAAATACGAACCAGTTTATAATGAGTTTACAACAGATTAAAGAAGATAATAATAAATGGTATGATTATGAAGACTTTTATATTAGTGAAACAGATGAAGAATCGAGAGAGAAAAAAGTAAGTTATATCAACCAACAATCGACAGTGAAGATAGTTCTGAATAAAATGAATACGCTAGAAAGACAGAAAAAGAGAGCTGATGAGAGAAAGAGAATACTGGATACAATGCGAAGAGTATACTAGACACAAACCGATCATGACTTCTACGATTAATGAAAGCGGAAGTATGTACTATAACGATAGGTACAAAAAGATTACCCAGAGATTAGCAAAGATTAGAAAAGAAATGAATAAAATACATTGGAAACAAATAGAAATAGCTAGATTAATCGAAGAAGCTATGCGAAACGAAGAGATTAGACAGGAAATACAAGAATACGAACAAGATGAAGAACTCAACAGAAGATTAGATGAACCTGACTAAATGGTAGCAATACATATAGAAGCCCATATAGAATATAAACCGAATAAAATGCTTAAGCAAAAGATATTCATTGATAGCGGAGCAGACATATGCTTAGCTAGAAAAGATGTATTAGAATCACATAGATGGAAAAGATCTAGAATCCATAGAGCTAAGGTATCAGGATTTAATGAGCAATCTAAAGAATTAGATATAATTGCAGAAAATATGAGAATTGTATTAGGAAAAACTATTTTCAGAATACCAATCGTATACCAACTAGACAATATGAAACAACAAGTTTTATTAGGAAACAACTTCCTAGATTATTTTAAAACTCAAGTGATTAATAAGAATACATTTTGTCTACAATCCCCCTGTGATAAATGGATTATACTAAAAAGAATATTACCAGTCAACACCATTAGATTATGTACGATTAAAATGGAACGCCACAATAATTTAGAGCTTTTAAAAGAGAAGTATTTAGGAATGTTAAAAAACAACTTTGGAGAAAATCCAATGCAACTTTGGGAAAAGGAAAAGATATATGGAGAAATAAAATTAATAGACTCAAGTGATTTAGTTAGAACAAAACCCATAAGATACAGCCCAACGGACGGATCAAAAAGAATTCGAAATACAGATTAAAGAACTATTAGATATGAAGGTAATAAGAGAGAGTAAGAGCCCTCATAGTAGCCCAAACCTTTTTGGTAAGGAAACACAATGAGCTAAAGCGAGGAAAAGCCAGATTAGTAATTGATTATCGAGAATTGAATAAAAAGACTATTTTTGATGGATACTTTCTACCCTATAAAAGAAATCTCATTAACAGATTAGGAAATAAAAAATGGTTCAGCAAATTCGGTTGTAAAAGTGGATTTTGGCAGATTAAATTGACTAATGAATCTAGAGCTTTAACGGCATTCAAAGTGCTCCTCAAGGACATTATGAATGGAATGTACTACCAATGGGACTAAAAAATGCACCGCAAATCTTTCAAAGAAGAATGGATCAAGTGTTTAGAAAGCTTGCAGACTTTTGTATCATATATGTTGATGATATATTAGTTTACAGCGGCAGCTTAGAAGATCATATCAAACATATAGAGCAATTCATTGAAACGATTAACCAACATGGAATACTTTTATCAGAAAAGAAATCAGAAGTATTCAAGAATACTATTGAATTCCTAGGCTACATTGTGGATAGCGAGGGAATACAATTACGGGAACATGTGGTAACAAAGATTAAAAACTTCAAAGAACGATTAGAGAACAAAAGAGAAGTACAAACAATTTCTTGGAGTGATCAATTTATGCAAGCAGATCATATAAAAGATCTACCATATTTGAGAAAGCCACTACAGATTTGATTAAAAAGGATGTGACCTTTGAATGGAAAGAAGAGCACACCCAAAGCGATCAACAAGATTAAGGATAAGGTAAAATCATTACCAAAACACAGAGTACCAACTGATCAAGACCAATTAGAACTCTTTACAGATGCTAGTGACATAGGATGGGGAGCCGTTCTAATAGCATATGATAAAGAAGATGTTGATAAAGAAAAGATATTAATTTGTGGATACGGAGGAGGAACATGGAAACCTAATGAAAAGAATTATCACATAAACGAAAAAGAATTATTGGCAGTAAAATTTGGAATTAAAAGATTTCATTACCATTTACTACCAGTAAAGTTTATTGTTAGAACTGATAATACTCAGGTAAAGGCATTTATCACAAACAGAATAGATCCATTACCAGAATTGAATAAAAGAAGAAAATGGCAATCATTCTTTTGTTGTTATGATTTTATTGTTAAGAATATATCTGGAACTAAAAATGTTTTAGCTGATTTTCTTAGCAGATATCACCATAATGACTAAACAAAAAGAGACTATAGCCAAAAAGACTAACAAAGATTATATCCAACAGCAAGTGAGGAAATATCTCAAGATTATATTATTAATGTTTATGATTAACCATTATGTTTTATGCAACAGCAAGCTAAGGAAACATCTCAAGATTAGCAGCAGCGAAAGATCAGTATGAAAACCTATCCTTCATTCAACCAAATCAGAGAACTGAATAGAGACAGGTTGCAATATGTCATTGAAAGGAATATCCTTTGTGAAAAACTAAAGATAGCCCGGAAAGAATTACTCTATTACAACGAAATGAAGCCATCTGAATTACTAGATAATCAAGGCAACATAATTGTCAGACAAGTAATAGTGAATAAAATGATTAGCATTTATCGGACTATTGATTATATTAAATATCTAATAAATGGAAGAGAAACAAGCATACGAGTTGCTGATTGGCTACTCAAAGACTACTCATCACATTATTAGGTGATTAATATGAAAGAAACCAAAATATATTTTGATTTCATCCGATCCTTTTGACTAAGGAGGGAAAAGATTATCTTTGCGGGTACAATGTAAACCTTTGCAAAATAGGTCTTATGGCCTGGAAAGATTATGGCTTCACACCCAAAAGATTATAATCTTTGGTAATCCAGGAAAAGAGGTCCATAGCGACCCAATAGATTATGGCCCAACGTAGTGTTTCATACTACGGTAAAGCCCAAAAAGATTATCATGATAGGGAACATGTAGTTTACTACCGTAACCCAAGAAAAGAGGTCCTAGGGACCCAAAAGGATTATGGCCTTATGGCCCAAAAACGATTAAACACTCGTTAACTCGAAAAGAGGTCATAACAGACCAAAAAGAATATGGCCCAACATAGTTTAAACTATGGTAAAGCCCAAAAACCGGTAATACGGAAAAGAGGTCTTTCGACCCAAAAGAATATGGCCCAATGTAGTTTAAACTACAGCAAGCCCAAACAAAAGAGGCCTTAGTGCCCAAAATCGATTATGGCCTTACGGCCCAAAACATGATTATTCGGTCACCATTGATTAAACAAAAATCAACCGGACAGCTGGAAAGTAATACACAGGAAAGCCGCCCGACAAGAATATGACAGCAGCCACTCTGGATGGACAGCTGCCAGAATAAAGACAACAGCTTTACGAAAAGCAGCGGACAAGGAACTATTACCTTTACGACTTTTTGGAAAGCAGAAGAAAAGACGACAAAACAACTTTACGGAAAGTAGAGACAAGGCACTGTACACACTGTAGCCTTTAAGACTTTTTGAAAAGTATTTTGTCTAGAACTATTTGATTACTGTTTACTTTACGACTTTTGAAAAGTAATACTGTTTACTTTAAAAAAAGTGATGAATAGTGACTAGCCGAGGTTATCTATATAAGGAGCCTCTTGTAAAGACGAAGGATCATTCGAAAAATTCTGAAATACAATCCTTACACAAATTCTCTCTATGTTTAGCTAAAGCACCCTTTAGTCTATAATCCAAAGGTCATCCAAGAACATCATAAGATTAATCGAATATCATCCAAGAACACCTTAAGATTAATCTTATATCAACCAAGAGTATCATAAAGACATAGATTAAAATACTTTGAAAACTTATGATTAGAACCATATTGGTAAAAGGACAACACCGGCAGGAAGACGATCAGAGGATACCCATAACTGACTCCCATGCTCCCAGGCGAAAGAGTACCCACGGCGGAAGGCAAAGGGGAAATACAGGCCATAGGAGGGTAGAGACTACTTTGGTGATCTGATTATCTGCTGAAAGGTATGTGCTTGAACTATGTGTTTCTAATTATGATTTTGATAAGTATATTATCTTGTTGTTATGCTGCTTAGACGTTGATTATTAGATTATGATTATACTGTTCCGACGTTGATAGAGATTATACTGTTGATGTTTGAATGTTTGACAAAGGATTATAGACTTGATTATAAAAAAAATGATGATGAACTTAAGAATACCCTTAAGATTACCTACCCGATTACATGCTTATTATATGATTAACTCTGAAAAATGTTTGATTAAACAGATTACCATCTATGTTCTAGCCTCTAGGGGTATATAGATGAGGAAAAGATCCATGAGACATTTGCCCGGTCGAGAAATTGGTATCAGAGCTTGTAATTAGAACAAGTGTTTAAAAAATGAAAAAACATCCATCGTTTAGACAAGTTAGAATGTTAAATCAGATTTTATGGATACATAGAAAGATAATGAGACGATTAGTCATAAATAGAAATAGTATAGAAATAAGAATAGATACCCAGAATAAAATGATATCTGAAATAAGAAATTCTGAGATAGGATTTACTGACAATCAGCTATACTTACTCGAAGGAGTAATAGATAAAAACTTATACTTATACGAAAGACTAGCAGAACAAAATACCGAAATAAACCAGATCAATGCGTTTATAGAAAGTATAAAATCAGATTTAAGAATAGAGATATAACACTATGGATGAAGGTAGATTAACACAACCACCAGCACAAAAAGTGCAGTTAGAAAGAATAGCAGAAAAACCGCTTACATATAATAGAGATATAAACCAACACATTATAAGTTGTAGAATAGGAATAAAAATTATAGAAGAACAGGAAAAACAGCTATTAGAACAACATATAACAATAAATACACATGAAGAAAAGATAACTCTGTTAAAAAATTTATCAGCCCTAAGAGAAGAAAGAATTAGGCAGAAAGATGAAGAAATCGAAAAAATAAGAGAACAGAACTTAGCGAAAGAGATAAGCAGCGAAAATGAAATTAGAGAACTAAAAGAAATTATACACGAACAATATAGATATATTGATTTGTTAAAATATGGATAAAGAAAAATAGAGTGAATTAGAACCTAAAGACCTTTATTATCAAATGAATACTTATGAAGGAGGAACCAGCCAAACATTGAGTTTTAAACCAGATACATACCAAAAGATTCAAGAAGAAAGAGATGAAGTATCAGTAAAAAAGATATTTAAAAAAAAATGGTTTGAGAGAAATAAGGAGATAAGATATATCGCCCATAAACATGAAAATATAATTGATACAACGAGTACAAATGGAAAAACCAAGATTAATTTGATAAGTGATGAAGTAATAAAAAGAGAATTAGCCAAACTATCGACTAAAGAAGCGAAGAAATATAGAAATATTTACTTTGGAGGAGTAGAGTTTACAATAAAAGCATACTTTCAAAAGAATATTGATACACCCATACAGATATATGTATTAGATGACAGAATACTAGGAAATTTGCAAGATGCATTAATATCAGTAATTAAAGGAAATTTAATATATCAGAAGTTAAAATTTACTATACAACCAGACTTTAGTGTATCGCTAAAAGACGAACATAAAGATTTAGCTTTAACGTTATATTATAAATTAGATGGAATAGAAATGCCACCAGGAAGCAAAGTAATGAGTATAGAGACTAAAATGATATACGCCTTAACAGGAAACCATCATATAAGAAAACAACATGAAATGAATATAATAGTACCAAGAATGTATAAAGAAATACTTGAGCAAATAGAGCATAAGGAAAACTCTAAGATTACTATACCGGAAGAAATATTCATGGATTTTAAAACCAGAACAATGACACCGTCAAAAAGACTGATTCCAAGAATAGATGGATCAAGACTGAGCATAACCAGAGAATCATTACATAGTTTGCCCAGAATAGAACCTAGAACTATAGACTTAATAAATATAGAAAGTAACAGATTAAAAATCAAAGTTATAATATTCAAAAATATGATTACCATGGATGGTATAGCAGAGATAAATACTGGAGCAATTAAAAGTTTTATACATATAAACAAGATTAATGAAAATGAGTGCAGTATAATAGAACCACAGACTTATAATTACCCAGAAAATGAAAGAGAAATAATAATCACTAAAAGTGTAAATTTAAGATTTAAGATCCAAGACTTAGAATATAAGATTAATATTGGAGTAATAGAATATGATAGCTTAAATGAATTATTATTAGGAAGTGATTTTTTATCAATGATTAGTTATAAGATAAACAATAACGGAATAGAAATTAACGATCAAGGAAAAACCAGATTTATCAATAAAATATGAAAATACAGTTAAAAATAATAAAGAAGAAACAAAAGTTAAAGACTATAAAAACGGCCTTATCAGGAGAAATATTCAGCCAGCTAAAAGACCTAGAGTACAGCGCCAAAGAAATGAAATTAGAAAAAGACATAGAACAGTTGGAAAAACAATGCGAAAAGTTTAGTAAGATTTGGATAGACGTAGGTAACGGATGGAAGAAACGAATAAACAACCCTGATTATGAGTAATAACAAAAAAATAAATGCGTTATGGGAAGAGATTATATGAAAAGTATATTACTACTAATGGATGAAGTAAAAGATAATCAGAATAAAACCCAACAAATGATTAGAGAAGAATTAACTAACTTATGGAATGTATCAGAAATACCAACATTTAAATTAATATTAGAAAAATTGAATATGTTATTAGAAGAAAAAAGCAAAGGTAAACAAAAAGAACCTAGTAAAGAAGCAAGTACGAGCAAGGAAACAACTATAGCAAAAACAACTACGAATAAACCAGAAATAGTACCAATAGATGCTTGGAGAAGAAGTAAAATACCGATAATGGTAGATATCAGTAAAATAAAGCCTAGATTATCAAAAGAAGTAATAGAAACCTTAGACGGAATAGCAAAACTGAATAAAGAAGGAAAATTCTAATGGAACCAAGCGCGATTACGTTCTTAAAAACTCACGGTAAAGATATTATAGAAAAAGAAAGACATAAATACGAGCCTATAAGATCAAAACCCGTAAAGGAAGAAAAACTGAAAGAAGTAAAGATGCCAGTAAAAGAAACAGAAAAAACGACTTATGAGTACCTGAATCTAAGATTGGATAAACAAGAACGACATATTAATGAATTAAAACTAGAAAATTTAAATTTAAAATCAAGCGATAATGCAGAATGGTATGACAAATACAAAAAGTATAAAAGAAAGCATAAGAATACGAATACTCTTCTAAAAGAAACAAAGGTAGAACTAAGAGAAACAAAGGAAGAATTAAAAGAAGTAAAACAAGAAGTATTAGAACTCAGAGAAGAAATACAAATCCTGAGAGAACAAATAGCTAAATTAAAAAATAAGAAAAAAGTTCGAAAGATAAGATTGAGTGATGAGACTGACTCGAGTAGCAGTAGTACAGATAATAATGAACAACCTAGCCAAGAATTACAAGTAGTAGAATTCATAGAAGAAGAAAACTCCGAAGACACAGAAATAATAAAAGAAAATAACCAAATATTAGAAGCTTTACACCACAGAAAAAGAGTAAATGCGATAATAGAAGAAGAACCAGATAGTGATGTAGAAGATGATTACAATGGACTTATAGAAACGGAAATTGAATCAGAAAATATAATTAATGAAGATGCAGATGACTATCCGGAAGAAGACTTAATAGACCCTAATCTCGAAGTTATAAATAGAAGGACTACAAGATTACCAGATCATATCCCTATAGGACAGCAAGCAGAATTTAAAGAGTTTGTAGGATCAATGACCCAAGGAGTAAATTATAACGGATATTTTCTAGAATTAGACAATGTGTATGATGAACAAGAAGTAGGAAGAAGAATTACAGACTGGAATTTAGGAATGTATATAGCATTAATGAATAGCACTCAGACAGAAAACCTAGATTACATGTATGATTTAATATCTAAGACATTAATCGGAAAAGCAGCATATTGGATAGAATCAATAGCATATCAGCTGAGAGGAGAAGTTTTAAGCCATGCAACAGATTGGAAATCAATGTTAATGATTTTTGATTTACTGTTAAAAAGAGAATTCTTAGGCGAAAAATGGTTAGTAGCCCGAGAAAATGTATTAGCGAGAAAGGAAAACGAGAGATTATTATGAACCGAATAATATGAGATGTTGTAAGATTAACAAATTACCAGAATACACGATTAGCTTTAGTAAATTCTTTTATGAAGCTAGATTTTTACCAGAAGAAGGTATAATTTATCAACAGTTATATTATGATCACCTACCTATCCCATATAATATCGAGATATCAAAAGAATACGTACAGTTAGAACCTAAGGAAAACACCCTAGGAGAAAGAATACGCGTCTTAAGAGCATATCTAATGAGAAAATGCGAAGAATATAGATTACAAAGCAAAAGATTAAAAAAGATAAGAAAATAGGATCGAGAGAAATATGTGGATTTACAGAAAGAAGATTAATATTCGGATGCGATGATAAAAGGAAAGAAAAGAAATACAGAAAACATAAAAAACATAGAAAGTACAGGGATAAGAATGATGAAGACCATAAAAACAAGAAATATAAATATAAAAAGTATAAGAAAAGATCTTATTATAAACCTTATAAGAAAAAGAGGTTTAAACGATATAGAAATAACCAAGATACAAGGAATAGATTCAGATATAAAAGAAAGTTCAGAAGAAGAAGAAATGTAAACCCTATAGAAGCAGATAAAACCAAGACTAAAGAAGAAAAGGTTAAAGAATGTAAATGCTGGAATTGCAATGAGAAAGGACACTATGCAAATAAGTGCCCAAAGCTAAAGAAAGCAGGAGTAAAATACATAAATACAGAACAATTTATAATGAGTTTACAACAGATTGAAGAAGACAATAATAAATGGTATGATTATGAAGACTTTTATATTAGTGAAACAGATGAAGAATCAGAGACAGAAAAAGTAAGTTATATCAACCAACAATCGGAGGTGAAGATAGTTCGAATAAAATGAATACGCTAGAAAGACGAGAAAAGAGAGCGATGAGAGAAAGAGAATCTTGGATACAATGCGAAGAGTATACTAGACACAAACTGATCATGACTTCTACGATTAATGAAACTGGAAGTATGTACTATAACGATAGGTACAAAAAGATTACCCAGAGATTAGCAAAGATTAGAGAAGAAATGAATAAAATACATTGGAAACAAATAGAAATAGCTAGATTAATCGAAGAAGCTATGCGAAACGAAGAGATTAGACAGTAAATACAAGAATACGAACAAGATGAAGAACTCAACAGAAGATTAGATGAACCTGACTAAATGGTAGCAATACATATAGAAGCCCATATAGAATATAAACCGAATAAAATGCTTAAGCAAAAGATATTCATTGATAGCGGAGCAGACATATGCTTAGCTAGAAAAGATGTATTAGAATCACATAGATGGAAAAGATCTAGAATCCATAGAGCTAAGGTATCAGGATTTAATGAGCAATCTAAAGAATTAGATATAATTGCAGAAAATATGAGAATTGTATTAGGAAAAACTATTTTCAGAATACCAATCGTATACCAACTAGACAATATGAAACAACAAGTTTTATTAGGAAACAACTTCCTAGATTATTTTAAAACTCAAGTTTTATTTGGTTATTTTCTTTTATTATTTCTGTGTCTTCGGAGTTTTCTTCTTCTTTGAATTCTACTACTTGTAATTCTTGGCTAGGTTGTTCATTATTATCTGTACTACTGCTACTCGAGTCAGTCTCATCATTCAATCTTATCTTTCGAACTTTTTTCTTATTTTTTAATTTAGCTATTTGTTCTCTCAGGATTTGTATTTCTTCTCTGAGTTCTAATACTTGTTGTTTTACTTCTTTTAATTCTTCCTTTGTTTCTCTTAGTTCTACCTTTGTTTCTTTTAGAAGAGTATTCGTATTCTTATGCTTTCTTTTATACTTTTTGTTTTAAAATAAAAGAAAATAACCAAATAAAACTTGAGTTTTAAAATAATCTAGGAAGTTGTTTCCTAATAAAACTTGTTGTTTCATATTGTCTAGTTGGTATACGATTGGTATTCTGAAAATAGTTTTTCCTAATACAATTCTCATATTTTCTGCAATTATATCTAATTCTTTAGATTGCTCATTAAATCCTGATACCTTAGCTCTATGGATTCTAGATCTTTTCCATCTATGTGATTCTAATACATCTTTTCTAGCTAAGCATATGTCTGCTCCGCTATCAATGAATATCTTTTGCTTAAGCATTTTATTCGGTTTATATTCTATATGGGCTTCTATATGTATTGCTACCATTTAGTCGGAGTTCATCTAATCTTTGTTGAGTTCTTCATCTTGTTCGTATTCTTGTATTTCTGTCTAATCTCTTCGTTTCGCATAGCTTCTTCGATTAATCTAGCTATTTCTATTTGTTTCCAATGTATTTTATTCATTTCTTCTCTAATCTCTGGGTAATCTTTTTGTACCTATCGTTATAGTACATACTTCCAGTTTCATTAATCGTAGAAGTCATGATCAGTTTGTGTCTAGTATACTCTTCGCATTGTATCCAGTATTCTCTTTCTCTCATCAGCTCTCTTTTCTGTCTTTCTAGCGTATTCATTTTATTCAGAACTATCTTCACTGTCTGATTGTTGGTTGATATAACTTACTTTTTCTGTCTCTGATTCTTCATCTGTTTCACTAATATAAAAGTCTTCATAATCATACCATTTATTATTGTCTTCTTTAATCTGTTGTAAACTCATTATAAACTGTTCTGTATTTATGTATTTTACTCCTGCTTTCTTTAGCTTTGGGCACTTATTTGCATAGTGTCCTTTCTCATTGCAATTCCAGCATTTACATTCTTTAACCTTTTCTTCTTTAGTCTTGGTTTTATCTGCTTCTATAGGGTTTACATTTCTTCTTCTTCTGAACTTTCTTTTATATCTGAATCTATTCCTTGTATCTTGGTTATTTCTATATCGTTTAAACCTCTTTTTCTTATAAGGTTTATAATAAGATCTTTTCTTATACTTTTTATGGTCTTCATCATTCTTATCCCTGTACTTTCTATGTTTTTTATGTTTTCTGTATTTATTTTCTTTCCTTTTATCATCGCATCCGAATATTAATCTTCTTTCTGTAAATCCACATATTTCTCTTAGTCCTATTTTCTTATCTTTTTTAATCTTTTGCTGTAATCTATATTCTTCGCATTTTCTCATTAGATATGCTCTTAAGACGCGTATTCTTTCTCCTAGGGTGTTTTCCTTAGGTTCTAACTGTACGTATTCTTTTGATATCTCGATATTATATGGGATAGGTAGGTGATCATAATATAACTGTTGATAAATTATACCTTCTTCTGGTAAAAATCTAGCTTCATAAAAGAATTTACTAAAGCTAATCGTGTATTCTGGTAATTTGTTAATCTTACAACATCTCATATTATTCAGGTTCATAATAATCTCTGTTTTCCTTTCTGCTAATACATTTTCTCGGGCTACTAACCATTTTTCGCCTAAGAATTCTCTTTTTAACAGTAAATCAAAAATCATTAACATTGATTTCCAATCTGTTGCATGGCTTAAAACTTCTCCTCTCAGCTGATATGCTATTGATTCTATCCAATATGCCGCTTTTCCGATTAATGTCTTAGATATTAAATCATACATGTAATCTAGGTTTTCTGTCTGAGTGCTATTCATTAATGCTATATACATTCCTAAATTCCAGTCTGTAATTCTTCTTCCTACTTCTTGTTCATCATACACATTGTCTAATTCTAGAAAATATCCGTTATAATTTACTCCTTGGGTCATTGATCCTACAAACTCTTTAAATTCGCTTCTTTGTCCTATAGGGATATGATCCGGTAATCTTGTAGTCCTTCTATTTATAACTTCGAGATTAGGGTCTATTAAGTCTTCTTCCGGATAGTCATCTGCATCTTCATTAATTATATTTTTCGATTCAATTTCTGTTTCTATAAGTCCATTGTAATCATCTTCTACATCACTATCGGTTCTTCTTCTATTATCGCATTTACTCTTTTTCGTGGTGTAAAGCTTCTAATATTTGGTTATTTTCTTTTATTATTTCGTGTCTTCGGAGTTTTCTTCTTCTATGAATTCTACTACTTGTAATTCTTGGCTAGGTTGTTCATTATTATCTCGTACTATCGCTACTCGAGTCAGTCTCATCACTCAATCTTAACTTTCGAACTTTTTTCTTATTTTTTAATTTAGCTATTTGTTCTCTCAGGATTTGTATTTCTTCTCTGAGTTCTAATACTTCTTGTTTTACTTCTTTTAATTCTTCCTTTGTTTCTCTTAGTTCTACCTTTGTTTCTTTTAGAAGAGTATTCGTATTCTTATGCTTTCTTTTATACTTTTTGTATTTGTCATACCATTCTGCATTATCGCTTGATTTTAAATTTAAATTTTCTAGTTTTAATTCATTAATATGTCGTTCTTGTTTATCCAATCTTAGATTCAAGTACTCATAAGTCGTTTTTTCTGTTTCTTTTACTGGCATCTTTACTTCTTTCAGTTTTTCTTCCTTTACGGGTTTTGATCTTATAGGCTCGTATTTATGTCTTTCTTTTTCTATAATATCTTTACCGTGAGTTTTTAAGAACGTAATCGCGCTTGGTTCCATTAGAATTTTCCTTCTTTATTCAGTTTTGCTATTCCGTCTAAGGTTTCTATTACTTCTTTTGATAATCTAGGCTTTATTTTCGATATCTACCATTATCGGTATTTTACTTCTTCTCCAAGCATCTATTGGTACTATTTCTCGGTTTATTCGTAGTTGTTTTTGCTATAGTTGTTTCCTTGCTCGTACTTGCTTCTTTACTAGGTTCTTTTTGTTTACCTTTGCCTTTTTCTTCTAATAACATATTCAATTTTTCTAATATTAATTTAAATGTTGGTATTTCTGATACATTCCATAAGTTAGTTAATTCTTCTCTAATCATTTGTTGGGTTTTATTCGATTATCTTTTACTTCATCCATTAGTAGTAATATACTTTTCATATAATCTCTTCCCATAACGCATTTATTTTTTTGTTATTACTCATAATCAGGGTTGTTTATTCGTTTCTTCCATCCGTTACCTACGTCTATCCAAATCTTACTAAACTTTTCGCATTGTTTTTCCAACTGTTCTATGTCTTTTTCTAATTTCATTTCTTTGGCGCTCGTACTCTAGGTCTTTTAGCCATTTCTGAATATTTCTCCGATAAGGCCGTTTTTATAGTCTTTAACTTTTGTTTCTTCTTTATTATTTTTAATCGTATTTTCATATTTTATTGATAAATCTGGTTTTTCCTTGATCATTAATTTCTATTCCGTTATTGTTTATCTTATAACTAATCATTGATAAAAAATCACTTCCTAATTATAATTCATTTAAGCTATCATATTCTATTACTCCAATATTAATCTTATATTCTAAGTCTTGGATCTTAAATCTTAAATTTACACTTTTAGTGATTATTATTTCTCTTTCATTTTCTGGGTAATTATAACTTTGTGGTTCTATTATACTGCACTCGTTTTCATTAATCTTGTTTATATGTATAAAACTTTTAATTGCTCCAGTATTTATCTCTGCTATACCATCCATGGTAATCATATTTTTGAATATTATAACTTTGATTTTTAATCTGTTACTTTCTATATTTATTAAGTCTATAGTTCTAGGTTCTATTCTGGGAAAACTATGTAATGATTCTCTGGTTATGCTCAGTCTTGATCCATCTATTCTTGGAATCAGTCTTTTTGACGGTGTCATTGTTCTGGTTTTAAAATCCATGAATATTTCTTCCGGTATAGTAATCTTAGAGTTTTCCTTATGCTCTATTTGCTCAAGTATTTCTTTATACATTCTTGGTACTATTATATTCATTTCATGTTGTTTTCTTATATGATGGTTTCCTGTTAAGGCGTATATCATTTTAGTCTCTATACTACTCATTACTTTGCTTCCTGGTGGCATTTCTATTCCATCTAATTTATAATATAACGTTAAAGCTAAATCTTTATGTTCGTCTTTTAGCGATACACTAAAGTCGGTTGTATAGTAAATTTTAACTTCGATATATTAAATTTCCTTTAATTACTGATATTAATGCATCTTGCAAATTTCCTAGTATTCTGTCATCTAATACATATATCTGTATGGGTGTATCAATATTCTTTTGAAAGTATGCTTTTATTGTAAACTCTACTCCTCCAAAGTAAATATTTCTATATTTCTTCGCTTCTTTAGTCGATAGTTTGGCTAATTCTCTTTTTATTACTTCATCACTTATCAAATTAATCTTGGTTTTTCCATTTGTACTCGTTGTATCAATTATATTTTCATGTTTATGGGCGATATATCTTATCTCCTTATTTCTCTCAAACCATTTTTTTTTAAATATCTTTTTTACTGATACTTCATCTCTTTCTTCTTGAATCTTTTGGTATGTATCTGGTTTAAAACTCAATGTTTGGCTGGTTCCTCCTTCATAAGTATTCATTTGATAATAAAGGTCTTTAGGTTCTAATTCACTCTATTTTTCTTTATCCATATTTTAACAAATCAATATATCTATATTGTTCGTGTATAATTTCTTTTAGTTCTCTAATTTCATTTTTTTGCTTATCTCTTTCGCTAAGTTTCGTTCTCTTATTTTTTCGATTTCTTCATCTTTCTGCCTAATTCTTTCTTCTCTTAGGGCTGATAAATTTTTTAACAGAGTTATCTTTTCTTCATGTGTATTTATTGTTATATGTTGTTCTAATAGCTGTTTTTCCTGTTCTTCTATAATTTTTATTCCTATTCTACAACTTATAATGTGTTGGTTTATATCTCTATTATATGTAAGCGGTTTTTCTCGCTATTCTTTCTAACCGCACTTTTTGTGCTTTGGTGGTTGTGTTAATCTACCTTCATCCATAGTGTTCTATCTCTATTCTTAAATCTGATTTTATACTTTCTATAAACGCATTGATCCGGTTTATTTCGGTATTTTGTTCGCTAGTCTTTCGTATAAGTATAAGTTTTTATCTATTACTCCTTCGAGTAAGTATAGCGATTGTCGATAAATCCTATCTCGTAATTTCTTATTTCATATATCATTTTATTCTGGGCATCTATTCTTATTTCTATACTATTTCTATTTATGACTAATCGTCTCATTATCTTTCTATGTATCCATAAAATCTGATTTAACATTCTAACTTGTCTAAACGATGGATGTTTTTTCATTTTTTAAACACTTGTTCTAATTACAAGCTCTGATACCAATTTCTGACCGGGCTGGTCTGCGGATCTTTTCCTCATCTATATACCCCTAGAGGCTAGAACATAGATGGTAATCTGTTTAATCAAACATTTTTCAGAGTTAATCATATAATAAGCATGTAATCGGGTAGGTAATCTTAAGGGTATTCTTAAGTTCATCATCATTTTTTTTATAATCAAGTCTATAATCCTTTGTCAAACATTCAAACATCAACAGTATAATCTCTATCAACGTCGGAACAGTATAATCATAATCTAATAATCAACGTCTAAGCAGCATAACAACAAGATAATATACTTATCAAAATCATAATTAGAAACACATAGTTCAAGCACATACCTTTTCGAGATAATCGGATCACCAAAGTAGTCTCTACCCTCCTATGGCTCTGTATTTCCCCTTTGCCTTCCGCCGTGGGTACTCTTTTCGCCCTGGGAGCATGGGAGTCAGTTATGGGTATCCTCTGATCGTCTTCCTGCCGGTGTTGTCCTTTTACCAATATGGTTCTAATCATAAGTTTTCAAAGTATTTTAATCTATGTCTTTATGATACTCTTGGTTGATATAAGATTAATCTTAAGGTGTTCTTGGATGATATTCGATTAATCTTATGATGTTCTTGGATGACCTTTGGATTATAGACTAAAGGGTGCTTTAGCTAAACATAGAGAGAATTTGTGTAAGGATTGTATTTCAGAATTTTTCGAACACCTTAAGATTAATCTTATATCAACCAAGAGTATCATAAAGACATAGATTAAAATACTTTGAAAACTTATGATTAGAACCATATTGGTAAAAGGAAAACACCGGCAGGAAGACGATCGAGAGGATACCCATAATCGACTCCCATGCTCCAAAGTGCGAAAGAGTACCCACGGCGGAAGGCAAAGGGGAAATACAGGCCATAGGAGGGTAGAGACTACTTTGGTGATCTGATTATCTGCTGAAAGGTATGTGCTTGAACTATGTGTTTCTAATTATGATTTTGATAAGTATATTATCTTGTTGTTATGCTGCTTAGACGTTGATTATTAGATTATGATTATACTGTTCCGACGTTGATAGAGATTATACTGTTGCCTGGGAGCATGGGAGTCAGTTATGGGTATCCTCTGATCGTCTTCCTGCCGGTGTTGTCCTTTTACCAATATGGTTCTAATCATAAGTTTTCAAAGTATTTTAATCTATGTCTTTATGATACTCTTGGTTGATATAAGATTAATCTTAAGGTGTTCTTGGATGATATTCGATTAATCTTATGATGTTCTTGGATGACCTTTGGATTATAGACTAAAGGGTGCTTTAGCTAAACATAGAGAGAATTTGTGTAAGGATTGTATTTCAGAATTTTTCGAATGATCCTTCGTCTTTACAAGAGGCTCCTTATATAGATAACCTCGGCTAGTCACTATTCATCGCTTTTTTAAAGTAAACAAAGTATTACTTTTCAAAAGTCGTAAAGTAAACAAAGATAATCAAATAGTTCTAGACAAAATACTTTTCAAAAAGTCTTAAAGGCTACAGTGTGTACAGTGCCTTGTCTGCTACTTTCCGTAAAGTTGTTTTGTCGTCTTTTCTTCTGCTTTCCAAAAAGTCGTAAAGGTAATAGTTCCTTGTCCGCTGCTTTTCGTAAAGCTGTTGTCTTTATTCTGGCAGCTGTCCATCCAGAGTGGCTGCTGTCATATTCTTGTCGGGCGGCTTTCCTGTGTAATACTTTCCAGTTGTCCGGTTGATTTTTGTTTAATCAATGGTGACTGAATAATCATGTTTTGGGCCGTAAGGCCATAATCTGATTTTGGGCACTAAGGCCTCTTTTGTTTGGGCTTGCTGTAGTTTAAACTACATTGGGCCATATTCTTTTGGGTCAGTAAGACCTCTTTTCCGTATTACCGGTTTTTGGGCTTTACCATAGTTTAAACTATGTTGGGCCATATTCTTTTGGGTCTGTTATGACCTCTTTTCTGAGTTAACAGTGTTTAATCAGTTTTTGGGCCATAAGGCCATAATCCTTTTGGGTCCCTAGGACCTCTTTTCTTGGGTTACAGGTAGTAAACTACATGTTCCCTATCATGATAATCTTTTTGGGCTTTACCGTAGTATGAAACACTACGTTGGGCCATAATCTATTGGGTCGCTATGGACCTCTTTTCCTGGATTACCAGCATTATAATCTTTTGGGCTGTGAAGCCATAATCTTTCCAGGCCATAAGGCCTATTTTGCAAAGGTTTACATTGTACCTGCAAAGATAATCTGTTTTCCCTCCTTAGTCAAAAGGATCAGGATGAAATCAAAATATATTTTGGTTTCTTTCATATTAATCACCTAATAATGTGATGAGTAGTCTTTGAGTAGCCAATCAGCAACTCGTATGCTTGTTTCTCTTCCATTTATTAGATATTTAATATAATCAATAGTCCGATAAATGCTAATCATTTTATTCACTATTACTTGTCTGACAATTATGTTGCCTTGATTATCTAGTAATTCAGATGGCTTCATTTCGTTGTAATAGAGTAATTCTTTCCGGGCTATCTTTAGTTTTTCACAAAGGATATTCCTTTCAATGACATATTGCAACCTGTCTCTATTCAGTTCTCTGATTTGGTTGAATGAAGGATAGGTTTTCATACTGATCTTTCGCTGCTGCTAATCTTGAGATGTTTCCTTAGCTTGCTGTTGCATAAAACATAATGGTTAATCATAAACATTAATAATATAATCTTGAGATATTTCCTCAGCTTGCTGTTGGATATAATCTTTGTTAGTCTTTTTGGCTATAGTCTCTTTTTGTTTAGTCATTATGGTGATATCTGCTAAGAAAATCAGCTAAAACATTTTTAGTTCCAGATATATTCTTAACAATCATAACAACAAAAGAATGATTGCCATTTTCTTCTTTTATTCAATTCTGGTAATGGATCTATTCTGTTTGTGATAAATGCCTTTACCGAGTATTATCGTTCTAACAATAAACTTTACTTGGTAGTAAATGGTAATGAAATCTTTTAATTCCAAATTTTTTACGCCAATAATTCTTTTTCATTTATGTGATAATTCTTTTCATTAGGTTTCCATGTTCCTCCTCCGTATCCACAAATTAATATCTTTTCTTTATCAACATCTTCTTTATCATATGCTATTAGAACGGCTCCCCATCCTATGTCACTAGCATCCGTAAAGAGTTCTAATTGGTCTTGATCGGTTGGTACTCTGTGTTTTGGTAATGATTTTACCTTATCCTTAATCTTGTTGATCGCCCGGGTGTGCTCTTCTTTCCATTCAAAGGTCACATCCTTTTTAATCAAATCTGTAGTGGCTTTCTCAAATATGGTAGATCTTTTATATGATCTGTTGCATAATTGATCACTCCAAGAAATTGCTTTGTACTTCTCTTTTGTTCTCTAATCGTTCTTTGAAGTTTTTAATCTTTGTTACCACATGTTCTGTAATTGTATTCCCTCGCTATCCACAATGTAGCCTAGGAATTCAATAGTATTCTTGAATACTTCGATTTCTTTTACGATAAAAGTATTCCATGTTGGTTAATCGTTTCAATGAATTGCTCTATATGTTTGATATGATCTTCTAAGTGCCGCATTTGTAAACTAATATATCATCAACATATATGATACAAAAGTCTGCAAGCTTTCTAAACACTTGATCCATTCTTCTTTGAAAGATTTGCGGTGCATTTTTTAGTCCCATTGGTAGTACATTCCATTCATAATGTCCTTGAGGAGCACCGAATGCCGTTAAAGCTCTAGATTCATTAGTCAATTTAATCTGCCAAAATCCACTTTTACGGTCGAATTTATTTGAACCATTTTTTATTTCCTAATCTGTTAATGAGATTTCTTTTATAGGGTAGAAAGTATCCATCAAAAATAGTCTTTTTATTCAATTCTCGATAATCAATTACTAATCGGCTTTTCCTCGCTTTAGCTCATTGTGTTTCCTTACCAAAAAGGTTTGGGCTACTATGAGGGCTCTTACTCTCTCTTATTACCTTCATATCTAATAGTTCTTTAATCGTATTTCGAATTCTTTTTGATCCGTTGGGCTGTATCTTATGGGTTTTGTTCTAACTAAATCACTTGAGTCTATTAATTTTATTTCTCCATATATCTTTTCCTTTTCCCAAAGTTGCATTGGATTTTCTCCAAAGTTGTTTTTTAACATTCCTAAATACTTCTCTTTTAAAAGCTCTAAATTATTGTGGCGTTCCATTTTAATCGTACATAATCTAATGGTGTTGATTTGGTAATATTCTTTTTAGTATAATCCATTTATCACAGGGGGATTGTAGACAAAATGTATTCTTATTAATCACTTGAGTTTTAAAATAATCTAGGAAGTTGTTTCCTAATAAAACTTGTTGTTTCATATTGTCTAGTTGGTATACGATTGGTATTCTGAAAATAGTTTTTCCTAATACAATTCTCATATTTTCTGCAATTATATCTAATTCTTTAGATTGCTCATTAAATCCTGATACCTTAGCTCTATGGATTCTAGATCTTTTCCATCTATGTGATTCTAATACATCTTTTCTAGCTAAGCATATGTCTGCTCCGCTATCAATGAATATCTTTTGCTTAAGCATTTTATTCGGTTTATATTCTATATGGGCTTCTATATGTATTGCTACCATTTAGTCAGGTTCATCTAATCTTCTGTTGAGTTCTTCATCTTGTTCGTATTCTTGTATTTCCTGTCTAATCTCTTCGTTTCGCATAGCTTCTTCGATTAATCTAGCTATTTCTATTTGTTTCCAATGTATTTTATTCATTTCTTTTCTAATCTTTGCTAATCTCTGGGTAATCTTTTTGTACCTATCGTTATAGTACATACTTCCAGTTTCATTAATCGTAGAAGTCATGATCAGTTTGTGTCTAGTATACTCTTCGCATTGTATCCAGTATTCTCTTTCTCTCATCAGCTCTCTTTTCTGTCTTTCTAGCGTATTCATTTTATTCAGAACTATCTTCACTGTCTGATTGTTGGTTGATATAACTTACTTTTTCTGTCTCTGATTCTTCATCTGTTTCACTAATATAAAAGTCTTCATAATCATACCATTTATTATTATCTTCTTTAATCTGTTGTAAACTCATTATAAACTGTTCTGTATTTATGTATTTTACTCCTGCTTTCTTTAGCTTTGGGCACTTATTTGCATAGTGTCCTTTCTCATTGCAATTCCAGCATTTACATTCTTTAACCTTTTCTTCTTTAGTCTTGGTTTTATCTGCTTCTATAGGGTTTACATTTCTTCTTCTTCTGAACTTTCTTTTATATCTGAATCTATTCCTTGTATCTTGGTTATTTCTATATCGTTTAAACCTCTTTTTCTTATAAGGTTTATAATAAGATCTTTTCTTATACTTTTTATATTTATATTTCTTGTTTTTATGGTCTTCATTATTCTTATCCCTGTACTTTCTATGTTTTTTATGTTTTCTGTATTTCTTTTCTTTCCTTTTATCATCGCATCCGAATATTAATCTTCTTTCTGTAAATCCACATATTTCTCTTAGTCCTATTTTCTTATCTTTTTTAATCTTTTGTTTGTAATCTATATTCTTCGCATTTTCTCATTAGATATGCTCTTAAGACGCGTATTCTTTCTCCTAGGGTGTTTTCCTTACGTTCTAACTGTACGTATTCTTTTGATATCTCGATATTATATGGGATAGGTAGGTGATCATAATATAACTGTTGATAAATTATACCTTCTTCTGGTAAAAATCTAGCTTCATAAAAGAATTTACTAAAGCTAATCGTGTATTCTGGTAATTTGTTAATCTTACAACATCTCATATTATTCAGGTTCATAATAATCTCTGTTTTCCTTTCTGCTAATACATTTTCTCGGGCTACTAACCATTTTTCGCCTAAGAATTCTCCTTTTAACAGTTAATCAAAAATCATTAACATTGATTTCCAATCTGTTGCATGGCTTAAAACTTCTCCTCTCAGCTGATATGCTATTGATTCTATCCAATATGCTGCTTTTCCGATTAATGTCTTAGATATTAAATCATACATGTAATCTAGGTTTTCTGTCTGAGTGCTATTCATTAATGCTATATACATTCCTAAATTCCAGTCTGTAATTCTTCTTCCTACTTCTTGTTCATCATACACATTGTCTAATTCTAGAAAATATCCGTTATAATTTACTCCTTGGGTCATTGATCCTACAAACTCTTTAAATTCTGCTTGCTGTCCTATAGGGATATGATCTGGTAATCTTGTAGTCCATCTATTTATAACTTCGAGATTAGGGTCTATTAAGTCTTCTTCCGGATAGTCATACGCATCTTCATTAATTATATTTTCTGATTCAATTTACGTTTCTATAAGTACATTGTAATCATCTTCTACATCACTATCTCGGTTCTTCTTCTATTATCGCATTTACTCTTTTTTCGTGGTGTAAAGCTTCTAATATTTGGTTATTTTCTTTTATTATTTCGTGTCTTCGGAGTTTTCTTCTTCTATGAATTCTACTACTTGTAATTCTTGGCTAGGTTGTTCATTATTATCGTACTATCGCTACTCGAGTCAGTCTCATCACTCAATCTTATCTTTCGAACTTTTTTCTTATTTTTTAATTTAGCTATTTGTTCTCTCGGGATTTGTATTTCTTCTCCGAGTTCTAATACTTCTTGTTTTACTTCTTTTAATTCTTCCTTTGTTTCTCTTAGTTCTACCTTTGTTTCTTTTAGAAGAGTATTCGTATTCTTATGCTTTCTTTTATACTTTTTGTATTTGTCATACCATTCTCGCATTATCGCTTGATTTTAAATTTAAATTTTCTAGTTTTAATTCATTAATATGTCGTTCTTGTTTATCCAATCTTAGATTCGGTACTCATAAGTTGTTTTTTCTGTTTCTTTTATCGGCATCTTTACTTCTTTCAGTTTTTTCTTCCTTTACGGGTTTTGATCTTATAGGCTCGTATTTATGTCTTTCTTTTTCTATAATATCTTTACCGTGAGTTTTTAAGAACGTAATCGCGCTTGGTTCCATTAGAATTTTCCTTCTTTATTCAGTTTTGCTATTCCGTCTAAGGTTTCTATTACTTCTTTTGATAATCTGGGCTTTATTTTACTGATATCTACCATTATCGGTATTTTACTTCTTCTCCAAGCATCTATTGGTACTATTTTCGGTTTATTCGTAGTTGTTTTTGCTATAGTTGTTTCCTTGCTCGTACTTGCTTCTTTACTAGGTTCTTTTTGTTTACCTTTGCTTTTTTCTTCTAATAACATATTCAATTTTTCTAATATTAATTTAAATGTTGGTATTTCTGATACATTCCATAAGTTAGTTAATTCTTCTCTAATCATTTGTTGGGTTTTATTCTGATTATCTTTTACTTCATCCATTAGTAGTAATATACTTTTCATATAATCTCTTCCCATAACGCATTTATTTTTTTGTTATTACTCATAATCAGGGTTGTTTATTCGTTTCTTCCATCCGTTACCTACGTCTATCCAAATCTTACTAAACTTTTCGCATTGTTTTTCCAACTGTTCTATGTCTTTTTCTAATTTCATTTCTTTGGCGCTGTACTCTAGGTCTTTTAGCTGGCTGAATATTTCTCCTGATAAGGCCGTTTTTATAGTCTTTAACTTTTGTTTCTTCTTTATTATTTTTAACTGTATTTTCATATTTTATTGATAAATCTGGTTTTTCCTTGATCATTAATTTCTATTCCGTTATTGTTTATCTTATAACTAATCATTGATAAAAAATCACTTCCTAATAATAATTCATTTAAGCTATCATATTCTATTACTCCAATATTAATCTTATATTCTAAGTCTTGGATCTTAAATCTTAAATTTACACTTTTAGTGATTATTATTTCTCTTTCATTTTCTGGGTAATTATAAGTTTGTGGTTCTATTATACTGCACTCGTTTTCATTAATCTTGTTTATATGTATAAAACTTTTAATTGCTCCAGTATTTATCTCTGCTATACCATCCATGGTAATCATATTTTTGAATATTATAACTTTGATTTTTAATCTGTTACTTTCTATATTTATTAAGTCTATAGTTCTAGGTTCTATTCTGGGCAAACTATGTAATGATTCTCTGGTTATGCTCAGTCTTGATCCATCTATTCTTGGAATCAGTCTTTTTGACGGTGTCATTGTTCTGGTTTTAAAATCCATGAATATTTCTTCCGGTATAGTAATCTTAGAGTTTTCCTTATGCTCTATTTGCTCAAGTATTTCTTTATACATTCTTGGTACTATTATATTCATTTCATGTTGTTTTCTTATATGATGGTTTCCTATTAAGGCGTATATCATTTTAGTCTCTATACTCATTACTTTGCTTCCTGGTGGCATTTCTATTCCATCTAATTTATAATATAACGTTAAAGCTAAATCTTTATGTTCGTCTTTTAGCGATACACTAAAGTACGGTTGTATAGTAAATTTTAACTTCGATATATTAAATTTCCTTTAATTACCGATATTAATGCATCTTGCAAATTTCCTAGTATTCTCGTCATCTAATACATATATCCGTATGGGTGTATCAATATTCTTTTGAAAGTATGCTTTTATTGTAAACTCTACTCCTCCAAAGTAAATATTTCTATATTTCTTCGCTTCTTTAGTCGATAGTTTGGCTAATTCTCTTTTTATTACTTCATCACTTATCAAATTAATCTTGGTTTTTCCATTTGTACTCGTTGTATCAATTATATTTTCATGTTTATGGGCGATATATCTTATCTCCTTATTTCTCTCAAACCATTTTTTTTTAAATATCTTTTTTACTGATACTTCATCTCTTTCTTCTTGAATCTTTTGGTATGTATCTGGTTTAAAACTCAATGTTTGGCTGGTTCCTCCTTCATAAGTATTCATTTGATAATAAAGGTCTTTAGGTTCTAATTCACTCTATTTTTCTTTATCCATATTTTAACAAATCAATATATCTATATTGTTCGTGTATAATTTCTTTTAGTTCTCTAATTTCATTTTCGCTGCTTATCTCTTTCGCTAAGTTCTCGTTCTCTTATTTTTTCGATTTCTTCATCTTTCTGCCTAATTCTTTCTTCTCTTAGGGCTGATAAATTTTTTAACAGAGTTATCTTTTCTTCATGTGTATTTATTGTTATATGTTGTTCTAATAGCTGTTTTTCCTGTTCTTCTATAATTTTTATTCCTATTCTACAACTTATAATGTGTTGGTTTATATCTCTATTATATGTAAGCGGTTTTTCTCGCTATTCTTTCTAACCGCACTTTTTGTCTTTGGTGGTTGTGTTAATCTACCTTCATCCATAGTGTTCTATCTCTATTCTTAAATCTGATTTTATACTTTCTATAAACGCATTGATCCGGTTTATTTCGGTATTTTGTTCGCTAGTCTTTCGTATAAGTATAAGTTTTTATCTATTACTCCTTCGAGTAAGTATAGCCGATTGTCGTAAATCCTATCTCAGAATTTCTTATTTCATATATCATTTTATTCTGGGCATCTATTCTTATTTCTATACTATTTCTATTTATGACTAATCGTCTCATTATCTTTCTATGTATCCATAAAATCTGATTTAACATTCTAACTTGTCTAAACGATGGATGTTTTTTCATTTTTTAAACACTTGTTCTAATTACAAGCTCTGATACCAATTTCTGACCGGGCTGGTCTGCGGATCTTTTCCTCATCTATATACCCCTAGAGGCTAGAACATAGATGGTAATCTGTTTAATCAAACATTTTTCAGAGTTAATCATATAATAAGCATGTAATCGGGTAGGTAATCTTAAGGGTATTCTTAAGTTCATCATCATTTTTTTATAATCAAGTCTATAATCCTTTGTCAAACATTCAAACATCAACAGTATAATCTCTATCAACGTCGGAACAGTATAATCATAATCTAATAATCAACGTCTAAGCAGCATAACAACAAGATAATATACTTATCAAAATCATAATTAGAAACACATAGTTCAAGCACATACCTTTCAGCAGATAATCGATCACCAAAGTAGTCTCTACCCTCCTATGGCCTGTATTTCCCCTTTGCCTTCCGCCGTGGGTACTCTTTCGCCTGGGAGCATGGGAGTCAGTTATGGGTATCCTCTGATCGTCTTCCGCCGGTGTTGTCCTTTTACCAATATGGTTCTGAACATAAGTTTTCAAAGTATTTTAATCTATGTCTTTATGATACTCTTGGTTGATATAAGATTAATCTTAAGGTGTTCTTGGATGATATTCGATTAATCTTATGATGTTCTTGGATGACCTTTGGATTATAGACTAAAGGGTGCTTTAGCTAAACATAGAGAGAATTTGTGTAAGGATTGTATTTCAGAATTTTTCGAATGATCCTTCGTCTTTACAAGAGGCTCCTTATATAGATAACCTCGGCTAGTCACTATTCATCGCTTTTTTAAAGTAAACAGTATTACTTTTCAAAAGTCGTAAAGTAAACAGTAATCAAATAGTTCTAGACAAAATACTTTTCAAAAAGTCTTAAAGGCTACAGTGTGTACAGTGCCTTGTCTGCTACTTTCCGTAAAGTTGTTTTGTCGTCTTTTCTTCTGCTTTCCAAAAAGTCGTAAAGGTAATAGTTCCTTGTCCGCTGCTTTTCGTAAAGCTGTTGTCTTTATTCTGGCAGCTGTCCATCCAGAGTGGCTTCTGTCATATTCTTGTCGGGCGGCTTTCCTGTGTATTACTTTCCAGCTGTCCGGTTGATTTTTGTTTAATCAATGGTGACTGAATAATCATGTTTTGGGCCGTAAGGCCATAATCTGATTTTGGGCACTAAGGCCTCTTTTGTTTGGGCTTGCTGTAGTTTAAACTACATTGGGCCATATTCTTTTGGGTCAGTAAGACCTCTTTTCCGTATTACCGGTTTTTGGGCTTTACCATAGTTTAAACTATGTTGGGCCATATTCTTTTGGGTCTGTTATGACCTCTTTTCTGAGTTAACAGTGTTTAATCAGTTTTTGGGCCATAAGGCCATAATCCTTTTGGGTCCCTAGGACCTCTTTTCTTGGGTTACAGGTAGTAAACTACATGTTCCCTATCATGATAATCTTTTTGGGCTTTACCGTAGTATGAAACACTACGTTGGGCCATAATCTATTGGGTCGCTATGGACCTCTTTTCCTGGATTACCAGCATTATAATCTTTTGGAATTTTGTGAAGCCATAATCTTTCCAGGCCATAAGGCCTATTTTGCAAAGGTTTACATTGTACCTGCAAAGATAATCTGTTTTCCCTCCTTAGTCAAAAGGATCAGGATGAAATCAAAATATATTTTGGTTTCTTTCATATTAATCACCTAATAATGTGATGAGTAGTCTTTGAGTAGCCAATCAGCAACTCGTATGCTTGTTTCTCTTCCATTTATTAGATATTTAATATAATCAATAGTCCGATAAATGCTAATCATTTTATTCACTATTACTTGTCTGACAATTATGTTGCCTTGATTATCTAGTAATTCAGATGGCTTCATTTCGTTGTAATAGAGTAATTCTTTCCGGGCTATCTTTAGTTTTTCACAAAGGATATTCCTTTCAATGACATATTGCAACCTGTCTCTATTCAGTTCTCTGATTTGGTTGAATGAAGGATAGGTTTTCATACTGATCTTTTTCGTCTTTGCTAATCTTGAGATGTTTCCTTAGCTTGCTGTTGCATAAAACATAATGGTTAATCATAAACATTAATAATATAATCTTGAGATATTTCCTCAGCTTGCTGTTGGATATAATCTTTGTTAGTCTTTTTGGCTATAGTCTCTTTTTGTTTAGTCATTATGGTGATATCTGCTAAGAAAATCAGCTAAAACATTTTTAGTTCCAGATATATTCTTAACAATAAAATCATAACAACAAAAGAATGATTGCCATTTTCTTCTTTTATTCAATTCTGGGTAATGGATCTATTCTGTTTGTGATAAATGCCTTTACCGGAGTATTATCGTTCTAACAATAAACTTTACTGGTAGTAAATGGTAATGAAATCTTTTAATTCCAAATTTTACTGCCAATAATTCTTTTTCATTTATGTGATAATTCTTTTCATTAGGTTTCCATGTTCCTCCTCCGTATCCACAAATTAATATCTTTTCTTTATCAACATCTTCTTTATCATATGCTATTAGAACGGCTCCCCATCCTATGTCACTAGCATCTGTAAAGAGTTCTAATTGGTCTTGATCAGTTGGTACTCTGTGTTTTGGTAATGATTTTACCTTATCCTTAATCTTGTTGATCGCCGGGTGTGCTCTTCTTTCCATTCAAAGGTCACATCCTTTTTAATCAAATCTCGTAGTGGCTTTCTCAAATATGGTAGATCTTTTATATGATCTCACGCATAATTGATCACTCCAAGAAATTGCTGTACTTCTCTTTTGTTCTCTAATCGTTCTTTGAAGTTTTTAATCTTTGTTACCACATGTTCCTGTAATTGTATTCCCTCGCTATCCACAATGTAGCCTAGGAATTCAATAGTATTCTTGAATACTTCTGATTTCTTTTCTGATAAAAGTATTCCATGTTGGTTAATCGTTTCAATGAATTGCTCTATATGTTTGATATGATCTTCTAAGCTGCCGCTGTAAACTAATATATCATCAACATATATGATACAAAAGTCTGCAAGCTTTCTAAACACTTGATCCATTCTTCTTTGAAAGATTTGCGGTGCATTTTTTAGTCCCATTGGTAGTACATTCCATTCATAATGTCCTTGAGGAGCACTGAATGCCGTTAAAGCTCTAGATTCATTAGTCAATTTAATCTGCCAAAATCCACTTTTACAGTCGAATTTGCTGAACCATTTTTTATTTCCTAATCTGTTAATGAGATTTCTTTTATAGGGTAGAAAGTATCCATCAAAAATAGTCTTTTTATTCAATTCTCGATAATCAATTACTAATCTGGCTTTTCCTCGCTTTAGCTCATTGTGTTTCCTTACCAAAAAGGCTGGGCTACTATGAGGGCTCTTACTCTCTCTTATTACCTTCATATCTAATAGTTCTTTAATCTGTATTTCGAATTCTTTTTGATCCGTTGGGCTGTATCTTATGGGTTTTGTTCTAACTAAATCACTTGAGTCTATTAATTTTATTTCTCCATATATCTTTTCCTTTTCCCAAAGTTGCATTGGATTTTCTCCAAAGTTGTTTTTTAACATTCCTAAATACTTCTCTTTTAAAAGCTCTAAATTATTGTGGCGTTCCATTTTAATCGTACATAATCTAATGGTGTTGATTTGGTAATATTCTTTTTAGTATAATCCATTTATCACAGGGGGATTGTAGACAAAATGTATTCTTATTAATCACTTGAGTTTTAAAATAATCTAGGAAGTTGTTTCCTAATAAAACTTGTTGTTTCATATTGTCTAGTTGGTATACGATTGGTATTCTGAAAATAGTTTTTCCTAATACAATTCTCATATTTTTCGCAATTATATCTAATTCTTTAGATTGCTCATTAAATCCTGATACCTTAGCTCTATGGATTCTAGATCTTTTCCATCTATGTGATTCTAATACATCTTTTCTAGCTAAGCATATGTCTGCTCCGCTATCAATGAATATCTTTTGCTTAAGCATTTTATTCGGTTTATATTCTATATGGGCTTCTATATGTATTGCTACCATTTAGTCAGGTTCATCTAATCTTCTGTTGAGTTCTTCATCTTGTTCGTATTCTTGTATTTCCTGTCTAATCTCTTCGTTTCGCATAGCTTCTTCGATTAATCTAGCTATTTCTATTTGTTTCCAATGTATTTTATTCATTTCTTCTCTAATCTTTGCTAATCTCTGGGTAATCTTTTTGTACCTATCGTTATAGTACATACTTCCAGTTTCATTAATCGTAGAAGTCATGATCAGTTTGTGTCTAGTATACTCTTCGCATTGTATCCAGTATTCTCTTTCTCTCATCAGCTCTCTTTTCTGTCTTTCTAGCGTATTCATTTTATTCAGAACTATCTTCACTGTCTGATTGTTGGTTGATATAACTTACTTTTTCTGTCTCTGATTCTTCATCTGTTTCACTAATATAAAAGTCTTCATAATCATACCATTTATTATTGTCTTCTTTAATCTGTTGTAAACTCATTATAAACTGTTCTGTATTTATGTATTTTACTCCTGCTTTCTTTAGCTTTGGGCACTTATTTGCATAGTGTCCTTTCTCATTGCAATTCCAAAGCATTTACATTCTTTAACCTTTTCTTCTTTAGTCTTGGTTTTATCTGCTTCTATAGGGTTTACATTTCTTCTTCTTCTGAACTTTCTTTTATATCTGAATCTATTCCTTGTATCTTGGTTATTTCTATATCGTTTAAACCACTTTTTCTTATAAGGTTTATAATAAGATCTTTTCTTATACTTTTTATATTTATATATCTTGTTTTTATGGTCTTCATCATTCTTATCCCTGTACTTTCTATGTTTTTTATGTTTTCTGTATTTCTTTTCTTTCCTTTTATCATCGCATCCGAATATTAATCTTCTTTCTGTAAATCCACATATTTCTCTCAGTCCTATTTTCTTATCTTTTTTAATCTTTTGCTGTAATCTATATTCTTCGCATTTTCTCATTAGATATGCTCTTAAGACGCGTATTCTTTCTCCTAGGGTGTTTTCCTTAGGTTCTAACTGTACGTATTCTTTTGATATCTCGATATTATATGGGATAGGTAGGTGATCATAATATAACTGTTGATAAATTATACCTTCTTCTGGTAAAAATCTAGCTTCATAAAAGAATTTACTAAAGCTAATCGTGTATTCGGTAATTTGTTAATCTTACAACATCTCATATTATTCGGTTCATAATAATCTCTGTTTTCCTTTTCGCTAATACATTTTCTCGGGCTACTAACCATTTTTCGCCTAAGAATTCTCTTTTTAACAAGTAAATCAAAAATCATTAACATTGATTTCCAATCTGTTGCATGGCTTAAAACTTCTCCTCTCACTGATATGCTATTGATTCTATCCAATATGTCGCTTTTCCGATTAATGTCTTAGATATTAAATCATACATGTAATCTAGGTTTTCTCGTCCGAGTGCTATTCATTAATGCTATATACATTCCTAAATTCCAGTCTGTAATTCTTCTTCCTACTTCTTGTTCATCATACACATTGTCTAATTCTAGAAAATATCCGTTATAATTTACTCCTTGGGTCATTGATCCTACAAACTCTTTAAATTCTCGCTTTTCGTCCTATAGGGATATGATCCGGTAATCTTGTAGTCCTTCTATTTATAACTTCGAGATTAGGGTCTATTAAGTCTTCTTCCGGATAGTCATCTCGCATCTTCATTAATTATATTTTTCGATTCAATTTCCGTTTCTATAAGTCCATTGTAATCATCTTCTACATCACTATCTGGTTCTTCTTCTATTATCGCATTTACTCTTTTTTTCGTGGTGTAAAGCTTCTAATATTTGGTTATTTTCTTTTATTATTTCGTGTCTTCGGAGTTTTCTTCTTCTATGAATTCTACTACTTGTAATTCTTGGCTAGGTTGTTCATTATTATCTCGTACTATCGCTACTCGAGTCAGTCTCATCACTCAATCTTATCTTTCGAACTTTTTTCTTATTTTTTAATTTAGCTATTTGTTCTCTCAGGATTTGTATTTCTTCTCTGAGTTCTAATACTTCTTGTTTTACTTCTTTTAATTCTTCCTTTGTTTCTCTTAGTTCTACCTTTGTTTCTTTTAGAAGAGTATTCGTATTCTTATGCTTTCTTTTATACTTTTTGTATTTGTCATACCATTCTGCATTATCGCTTGATTTTAAATTTAAATTTTCTAGTTTTAATTCATTAATATGTCGTTCTTGTTTATCCAATCTTAGATTCAGGTACTCATAAGTTGTTTTTTCTGTTTCTTTTACTGGCATCTTTACTTCTTTCAGTTTTTCTTCCTTTACGGGTTTTGATCTTATAGGCTCGTATTTATGTCTTTCTTTTTCTATAATATCTTTACCGTGAGTTTTTAAGAACGTAATCGCGCTTGGTTCCATTAGAATTTTCCTTCTTTATTCAGTTTTGCTATTCCGTCTAAGGTTTCTATTACTTCTTTTGATAATCTGGGCTTTATTTTACTGATATCTACCATTATCGGTATTTTACTTCTTCTCCAAGCATCTATTGGTACTATTTCTGGTTTATTCGTAGTTGTTTTTGCTATAGTTGTTTCCTTGCTCGTACTTGCTTCTTTACTAGGTTCTTTTTGTTTACCTTTGCTTTTTTCTTCTAATAACATATTCAATTTTTCTAATATTAATTTAAATGTTGGTATTTCTGATACATTCCATAAGTTAGTTAATTCTTCTCTAATCATTTGTTGGGTTTTATTCTGATTATCTTTTACTTCATCCATTAGTAGTAATATACTTTTCATATAATCTCTTCCCATAACGCATTTATTTTTTTGTTATTACTCATAATCGGGTTGTTTATTCGTTTCTTCCATCCGTTACCTACGTCTATCCAAATCTTACTAAACTTTTCGCATTGTTTTTCCAACTGTTCTATGTCTTTTTCTAATTTCATTTCTTTGGCGCCGTACTCTAGGTCTTTTAGCCGGGTGAATATTTCTCCCGATAAGGCCGTTTTTATAGTCTTTAACTTTTGTTTCTTCTTTATTATTTTTAACTCGTATTTTCATATTTTATTGATAAATCTGGTTTTTCCTTGATCATTAATTTCTATTCCGTTATTGTTTATCTTATAACTAATCATTGATAAAAAATCACTTCCTAATAATAATTCATTTAAGCTATCATATTCTATTACTCCAATATTAATCTTATATTCTAAGTCTTGGATCTTAAATCTTAAATTTACACTTTTAGTGATTATTATTTCTCTTTCATTTTCTCGGGTAATTATAAGTTTGTGGTTCTATTATACCGCACTCGTTTTCATTAATCTTGTTTATATGTATAAAACTTTTAATTGCTCCAAGTATTTATCTCGCTATACCATCCATGGTAATCATATTTTTGAATATTATAACTTTGATTTTTAATCTGTTACTTTCTATATTTATTAAGTCTATAGTTCTAGGTTCTATTTCGGGCAAACTATGTAATGATTCTCTGGTTATGCTCGGTCTTGATCCATCTATTCTTGAATCAGTCTTTTTGACGGTGTCATTGTTCGGTTTTAAAATCCATGAATATTTCTTCCGGTATAGTAATCTTAGAGTTTTCCTTATGCTCTATTTGCTCAAGTATTTCTTTATACATTCTTGGTACTATTATATTCATTTCATGTTGTTTTCTTATATGATGGTTTCCTATTAAGGCGTATATCATTTTAGTCTCTATACTCATTACTTTGCTTCCTGGTGGCATTTCTATTCCATCTAATTTATAATATAACGTTAAAGCTAAATCTTTATGTTCGTCTTTTAGCGATACACTAAAGTCTCGGTTGTATAGTAAATTTTAACTTCGATATATTAAATTTCCTTTAATTACCGATATTAATGCATCTTGCAAATTTCCTAGTATTCGTCATCTAATACATATATCCGTATGGGTGTATCAATATTCTTTTGAAAGTATGCTTTTATTGTAAACTCTACTCCTCCAAAGTAAATATTTCTATATTTCTTCGCTTCTTTAGTCGATAGTTTGGCTAATTCTCTTTTTATTACTTCATCACTTATCAAATTAATCTTGGTTTTTCCATTTGTACTCGTTGTATCAATTATATTTTCATGTTTATGGGCGATATATCTTATCTCCTTATTTCTCTCAAACCATTTTTTTTTAAATATCTTTTTTACTGATACTTCATCTCTTTCTTCTTGAATCTTTTGGTATGTATCTCTGGTTTAAAACTCAATGTTTGGCTGGTTCCTCCTTCATAAGTATTCATTTGATAATAAAGGTCTTTAGGTTCTAATTCACTCTATTTTTCTTTATCCATATTTTAACAAATCAATATATCTATATTGTTCGTGTATAATTTCTTTTAGTTCTCTAATTTCATTTTCGCTGCTTATCTCTTTCGCTAAGTTCTGTTCTCTTATTTTTTCGATTTCTTCATCTTTCTGCCTAATTCTTTCTTCTCTTAGGGCTGATAAATTTTTTAACAGAGTTATCTTTTCTTCATGTGTATTTATTGTTATATGTTGTTCTAATAGCTGTTTTTCCTGTTCTTCTATAATTTTTATTCCTATTCTACAACTTATAATGTGTTGGTTTATATCTCTATTATATGTAAGCGGTTTTTCTGCTATTCTTTCTAACTGCACTTTTTGTGCTGGTGGTTGTGTTAATCTACCTTCATCCATAGTGTTCTATCTCTATTCTTAAATCTGATTTTATACTTTCTATAAACGCATTGATCTGGTTTATTTCGGTATTTTGTTCTGCTAGTCTTTCGTATAAGTATAAGTTTTTATCTATTACTCCTTCGAGTAAGTATAGCTGATTGTCAGTAAATCCTATCTCAGAATTTCTTATTTCATATATCATTTTATTCTGGGCATCTATTCTTATTTCTATACTATTTCTATTTATGACTAATCGTCTCATTATCTTTCTATGTATCCATAAAATCTGATTTAACATTCTAACTTGTCTAAACGATGGATGTTTTTTCATTTTTTAAACACTTGTTCTAATTACAAGCTCTGATACCAATTTCTGACCGGGCTGGTCTGCGGATCTTTTCCTCATCTATATACCCCTAGAGGCTAGAACATAGATGGTAATCTGTTTAATCAAACATTTTTCAGAGTTAATCATATAATAAGCATGTAATCGGGTAGGTAATCTTAAGGGTATTCTTAAGTTCATCATCATTTTTTTATAATCAAGTCTATAATCCTTTGTCAAACATTCAAACATCAACAGTATAATCTCTATCAACGTCGGAACAGTATAATCATAATCTAATAATCAACGTCTAAGCAGCATAACAACAAGATAATATACTTATCAAAATCATAATTAGAAACACATAGTTCAAGCACATACCTTTCAGCAGATAATCAGATCACCAAAGTAGTCTCTACCCTCCTATGGCCTGTATTTCCCCTTTGCCTTCCGCCGTGGGTACTCTTTCGCCTGGGAGCATGGGAGTCAGTTATGGGTATCCTCTCGATCGTCTTCCCCGCCGGTGTTGTCCTTTTACCAATATGGTTCTAATCATAAGTTTTCAAAGTATTTTAATCTATGTCTTTATGATACTCTTGGTTGATATAAGATTAATCTTAAGGTGTTCTTGGATGATATTCGATTAATCTTATGATGTTCTTGGATGACCTTTGGATTATAGACTAAAGGGTGCTTTAGCTAAACATAGAGAGAATTTGTGTAAGGATTGTATTTCAGAATTTTTCGAATGATCCTTCGTCTTTACAAGAGGCTCCTTATATAGATAACCTCGGCTAGTCACTATTCATCGCTTTTTTAAAGTAAACAGTATTACTTTTCAAAAGTCGTAAAGTAAACAGTAATCAAATAGTTCTAGACAAAATACTTTTCAAAAGTCTTAAAGGCTACAAAGTGTGTACAAGTGCCTTGTCCGCTACTTTCCGTAAAGTTGTTTTGTCGTCTTTTCTTCTGCTTTCCAAAAAGTCGTAAAGGTAATAGTTCCTTGTCCGCTGCTTTTCGTAAAGCTGTTGTCTTTATTCTGGCAGCTGTCCATCCAGAGTGGCTGCTGTCATATTCTTGTCGGGCGGCTTTCCTGTGTATTACTTTCCAGCTGTCCGGTTGATTTTTGTTTAATCAATGGTGACTGAATAATCATGTTTTGGGCCGTAAGGCCATAATCTGATTTTGGGCACTAAGGCCTCTTTTGTTTGGGCTTGCTGTAGTTTAAACTACATTGGGCCATATTCTTTTGGGTCAGTAAGACCTCTTTTCCGTATTACCGGTTTTTGGGCTTTACCATAGTTTAAACTATGTTGGGCCATATTCTTTTTGGTCTGTTATGACCTCTTTTCTGAGTTAACAGTGTTTAATCAGTTTTTGGGCCATAAGGCCATAATCCTTTTGGGTCCCTAGGACCTCTTTTCTTGGGTTACAGGTAGTAAACTACATGTTCCCTATCATGATAATCTTTTTGGGCTTTACCGTAGTATGAAACACTACGTTGGGCCATAATCTATTGGGTCGCTATGGACCTCTTTTCCGGATTACCAAGCATTATAATCTTTTGGGCCGTGAAGCCATAATCTTTCCAGGCCATAAGGCCTATTTTGCAAAGGTTTACATTGTACCCGCAAAGATAACTGTTTTCCCTCCTTAGTCAAAAGGATCGGATGAAATCAAAATATATTTTGGTTTCTTTCATATTAATCACCTAATAATGTGATGAGTAGTCTTTGAGTAGCCAATCAAGCAACTCGTATGCTTGTTTCTCTTCCATTTATTAGATATTTAATATAATCAATAGTCCGATAAATGCTAATCATTTTATTCACTATTACTTGTCCGACAATTATGTTGCCTTGATTATCTAGTAATTCGATGGCTTCATTTCGTTGTAATAGAGTAATTCTTTCCGGCTATCTTTAGTTTTTCACAAAGGATATTCCTTTCAATGACATATTGCAACCTGTCTCTATTCGGTTCTCGATTTGGTTGAATGAAGGATAGGTTTTCATATCGATCTTTTCGTCGCTAATCTTGAGATGTTTCCTTAGCTTGTCGTTGCATAAAACATAATGGTTAATCATAAACATTAATAATATAATCTTGAGATATTTCCTCAGCTTGCTGTTGGATATAATCTTTGTTAGTCTTTTTGGCTATAGTCTCTTTTTGTTTAGTCATTATGGTGATATCTGCTAAGAAAATCAGCTAAAACATTTTTAGTTCCAGATATATTCTTAACAATAAAATCATAACAACAAAAGAATGATTGCCATTTTCTTCTTTTATTCAATTCTGGTAATGGATCTATTCTGTTTGTGATAAATGCCTTTACCCGAGTATTATCGTTCTAACAATAAACTTTATCGGTAGTAAATGGTAATGAAATCTTTTAATTCCAAATTTTACTGCCAATAATTCTTTTTCATTTATGTGATAATTCTTTTCATTAGGTTTCCATGTTCCTCCTCCGTATCCACAAATTAATATCTTTTCTTTATCAACATCTTCTTTATCATATGCTATTAGAACGGCTCCCCATCCTATGTCACTAGCATCTCGTAAAGAGTTCTAATTGGTCTTGATCAGTTGGTACTCTGTGTTTTGGTAATGATTTTACCTTATCCTTAATCTTGTTGATCGCCCGGGTGTGCTCTTCTTTCCATTCAAAGGTCACATCCTTTTTAATCAAATCCTCGTAGTGGCTTTCTCAAATATGGTAGATCTTTTATATGATCTGCGCATAATTGATCACTCCAAGAAATTGTCGTACTTCTCTTTTGTTCTCTAATCGTTCTTTGAAGTTTTTAATCTTTGTTACCACATGTTCCCGTAATTGTATTCCCTCGCTATCCACAATGTAGCCTAGGAATTCAATAGTATTCTTGAATACTTCGATTTCTTTTTCGATAAAAGTATTCCATGTTGGTTAATCGTTTCAATGAATTGCTCTATATGTTTGATATGATCTTCTAAGTCGCCGCTCGTAAACTAATATATCATCAACATATATGATACAAAAGTCCGCAAGCTTTCTAAACACTTGATCCATTCTTCTTTGAAAGATTTGCGGTGCATTTTTTAGTCCCATTGGTAGTACATTCCATTCATAATGTCCTTGAGGAGCACCGAATGCCGTTAAAGCTCTAGATTCATTAGTCAATTTAATCGCCAAAATCCACTTTTACAATCGAATTTCTTTGAACCATTTTTTATTTCCTAATCTGTTAATGAGATTTCTTTTATAGGGTAGAAAGTATCCATCAAAAATAGTCTTTTTATTCAATTCTCGATAATCAATTACTAATCGGCTTTTCCTCGCTTTAGCTCATTGTGTTTCCTTACCAAAAAGGCTGGGCTACTATGAGGGCTCTTACTCTCTCTTATTACCTTCATATCTAATAGTTCTTTAATCTGTATTTCGAATTCTTTTTGATCCGTTGGGCTGTATCTTATGGGTTTTGTTCTAACTAAATCACTTGAGTCTATTAATTTTATTTCTCCATATATCTTTTCCTTTTCCCAAAGTTGCATTGGATTTTCTCCAAAGTTGTTTTTTAACATTCCTAAATACTTCTCTTTTAAAAGCTCTAAATTATTGTGGCGTTCCATTTTAATCGTACATAATCTAATGGTGTTGACTGGTAATATTCTTTTTAGTATAATCCATTTATCACAGGGGGATTGTAGACAAAATGTATTCTTATTAATCACTTGAGTTTTAAAATAATCTAGGAAGTTGTTTCCTAATAAAACTTGTTGTTTCATATTGTCTAGTTGGTATACGATTGGTATTCTGAAAATAGTTTTTCCTAATACAATTCTCATATTTTCTGCAATTATATCTAATTCTTTAGATTGCTCATTAAATCCGATACCTTAGCTCTATGGATTCTAGATCTTTTCCATCTATGTGATTCTAATACATCTTTTCTAGCTAAGCATATGTCTGCTCCGCTATCAATGAATATCTTTTGCTTAAGCATTTTATTCGGTTTATATTCTATATGGGCTTCTATATGTATTGCTACCATTTAGTCAGGTTCATCTAATCTTCTGTTGAGTTCTTCATCTTGTTCGTATTCTTGTATTTCCTGTCTAATCTCTTCGTTTCGCATAGCTTCTTCGATTAATCTAGCTATTTCTATTTGTTTCCAATGTATTTTATTCATTTCTTCTCTAATCTTTGCTAATCTCTCGGGTAATCTTTTTGTACCTATCGTTATAGTACATACTTCCGATTTCATTAATCGTAGAAGTCATGATCAGTTTGTGTCTAGTATACTCTTCGCATTGTATCCAAAGTATTCTCTTTCTCTCATCACTCTCTTTTCTGTCTTTCTAGCGTATTCATTTTATTCGTAACTATCTTCACCGTCGATTGTTGGTTGATATAACTTACTTTTTCTCGTCTCTCGATTCTTCATCTCGTTTCACTAATATAAAAGTCTTCATAATCATACCATTTATTATTGTCTTCTTTAATCTGTTGTAAACTCATTATAAACTCGTTCGTATTTATGTATTTTACTCCCGCTTTCTTTAGCTTTGGGCACTTATTTGCATAGTGTCCTTTCTCATTGCAATTCCAAAGCATTTACATTCTTTAACCTTTTCTTCTTTAGTCTTGGTTTTATCTCGCTTCTATAGGGTTTACATTTCTTCTTCTTCTCGAACTTTCTTTTATATCTGAATCTATTCCTTGTATCTTGGTTATTTCTATATCGTTTAAACCTCTTTTTCTTATAAGGTTTATAATAAGATCTTTTCTTATACTTTTTATATTTATATTTCTTGTTTTTATGGTCTTCATCATTCTTATCCCTGTACTTTCTATGTTTTTTATGTTTTCTGTATTTCTTTTCTTTCCTTTTATCATCGCATCCGAATATTAATCTTCTTTCTGTAAATCCACATATTTCTCTCAGTCCTATTTTCTTATCTTTTTTAATCTTTTGCTGTAATCTATATTCTTCGCATTTTCTCATTAGATATGCTCTTAAGACGCGTATTCTTTCTCCTAGGGTGTTTTCCTTAGGTTCTAACTGTACGTATTCTTTTGATATCTCGATATTATATGGGATAGGTAGGTGATCATAATATAACCGTTGATAAATTATACCTTCTTGGTAAAAATCTAGCTTCATAAAAGAATTTACTAAAGCTAATCGTGTATTCGGTAATTTGTTAATCTTACAACATCTCATATTATTCGTGTTCATAATAATCTCTCGTTTTCCTTTCGCTAATACATTTTCTCGGGCTACTAACCATTTTTCGCCTAAGAATTCTCTTTTTAACAAGTAAATCAAAAATCATTAACATTGATTTCCAATCTGTTGCATGGCTTAAAACTTCTCCTCTCACTGATATGCTATTGATTCTATCCAATATGTCGCTTTTCCGATTAATGTCTTAGATATTAAATCATACATGTAATCTAGGTTTTCCGTCCGAGTGCTATTCATTAATGCTATATACATTCCTAAATTCCATCTGTAATTCTTCTTCCTACTTCTTGTTCATCATACACATTGTCTAATTCTAGAAAATATCCGTTATAATTTACTCCTTGGGTCATTGATCCTACAAACTCTTTAAATTTCGCTTGTCGTCCTATAGGGATATGATCCGGTAATCTTGTAGTCCTTCTATTTATAACTTCGAGATTAGGGTCTATTAAGTCTTCTTGGGATAGTCATCTCGCATCTTCATTAATTATATTTTCTCGATTCAATTTCCGTTTCTATAAGTCCATTGTAATCATCTTCTACATCACTATCGGTTCTTCTTCTATTATCGCATTTACTCTTTTTCTCGTGGTGTAAAGCTTCTAATATTTGGTTATTTTCTTTTATTATTTCGTGTCTTCGGAGTTTTCTTCTTCTATGAATTCTACTACTTGTAATTCTTGGCTAGGTTGTTCATTATTATCCGTACTATCGCTACTCGAGTCAGTCTCATCACTCAATCTTATCTTTCGAACTTTTTTCTTATTTTTTAATTTAGCTATTTGTTCTCTCAGGATTTGTATTTCTTCTCTGAGTTCTAATACTTCTTGTTTTACTTCTTTTAATTCTTCCTTTGTTTCTCTTAGTTCTACCTTTGTTTCTTTTAGAAGAGTATTCGTATTCTTATGCTTTCTTTTATACTTTTTGTATTTGTCATACCATTCTGCATTATCGCTTGATTTTAAATTTAAATTTTCTAGTTTTAATTCATTAATATGTCGTTCTTGTTTATCCAATCTTAGATTCAGGTACTCATAAGTCGTTTTTTCTGTTTCTTTTACTGGCATCTTTACTTCTTTCAGTTTTTCTTCCTTTACGGGTTTTGATCTTATAGGCTCGTATTTATGTCTTTCTTTTTCTATAATATCTTTACCGTGAGTTTTTAAGAACGTAATCGCGCTTGGTTCCATTAGAATTTTCCTTCTTTATTCAGTTTTGCTATTCCGTCTAAGGTTTCTATTACTTCTTTTGATAATCTAGGCTTTATTTTACTGATATCTACCATTATCGGTATTTTACTTCTTCTCCAAGCATCTATTGGTACTATTTCTGGTTTATTCGTAGTTGTTTTTGCTATAGTTGTTTCCTTGCTCGTACTTGCTTCTTTACTAGGTTCTTTTTGTTTACCTTTGCTTTTTTCTTCTAATAACATATTCAATTTTTCTAATATTAATTTAAATGTTGGTATTTCTGATACATTCCATAAGTTAGTTAATTCTTCTCTAATCATTTGTTGGGTTTTATTCTGATTATCTTTTACTTCATCCATTAGTAGTAATATACTTTTCATTTTTTCTTTTAATATAATCTCTTCCCATAACGCATTTATTTTTTCGTTATTACTCATAATCAGGGTTGTTTATTCGTTTCTTCCATCCGTTACCTACGTCTATCCAAATCTTACTAAACTTTTCGCATTGTTTTTCCAACTGTTCTATGTCTTTTTCTAATTTCATTTCTTTGGCGTTGTACTCTAGGTATTTTAGCTGGCTGAATATTTCTCCTGATAAGGCCGTTTTTATAGTCTTTATACTCATTACTTTGCTTCCTGGTGGCATTTCTATTCCATCTAATTTATAATATAACGTTAAAGCTAAATCTTTATGTTTGTCTTTTAGCGATACACTAAAGTCTGGTTGTATAGTAAATTTTAACTTCTGATATATTAAATTTCCTTTAATTACTGATATTAATGCATCTTGCAAATTTCCTAGTATTTTGTCATCTAATACATATATCTGTATGGGTGTATCAATATTCTTTTGAAAGTATGCTTTTATTGTAAACTCTACTCCTCCAAAGTAAATATTTCTATATTTCTTCGCTTCTTTAGTCGATAGTTTGGCTAATTCTCTTTTTATTACTTCATCACTTATCAAATTAATCTTGGTTTTTCCATTTGTACTCGTTGTATCAATTATATTTTCATGTTTATGGGCGATATATCTTATCTCCTTATTTCTCTCAAACCATTTTGTTTTAAATATCTTTTTTACTGATACTTCATCTCTTTCTTCTTGAATCTTTTGGTATGTATCTGGTTTAAAACTCAATGTTTGGTGGTTCCTCCTTCATAAGTATTCATTTGATAATAAAGGTCTTTAGGTTCTAATTCACTCGTTTTTCTTTATCCATATTTTAACAAATCAATATATCTATATTGTTCGTGTATAATTTCTTTTAGTTCTCTAATTTCATTTTCGCTGCTTATCTCTTTCGCTAAGTTCTGTTCTCTTATTTTTTCGATTTCTTCATCTTTCTGCCTAATTCTTTCTTCTCTTAGGGCTGATAAATTTTTTAACAGAGTTATCTTTTCTTCTGTGTATTTATTGTTATATGTTGTTCTAATAGCTGTTTTTCCTGTTCTTCTATAATTTTTATTCCTATTCTACAACTTATAATGTGTTGGTTTATATCTCTATTATATGTAAGCGGTTTTTCTGCTATTCTTTCTAACTGCACTTTTTGTGCTGGTGGTTGTGTTAATCTACCTTCATCCATAGTGTTCTATCTCTATTCTTAAATCTGATTTTATACTTTCTATAAACGCATTGATCTGGTTTATTTCGGTATTTTGTTCTGCTAGAAAACCTAGATTACATGTATGATTTAATATCTAAGACATTAATCGGAAAAGCAGCATATTGGATAGAATCAATAGCATATCACCGAGAGAGGAGAAGTTTTAAGCCATGCAATGATTGGAAATCAATGTTAATGATTTTTGATTTACTGTTAAAAATAGAATTTTTAGGCGAAAAATGGTTAGTAGCCCGAGAAAATGTATTAGCAGAAAGGAAAACAGAGATTATTATGAACCTGAATAATATGAGATGTTGTAAGATTAACAAATTACCAGAATACACGATTAGCTTAAGTAAATTCTTTTATGAAGCTAGATTTTTACCAGAAGAAGGTATAATTTATCAACAGTTATATTATGATCACCTACCTATCCCATATAATATCGAGATATCAAAAGAATACGTACAGTTAGAACCTAAGGAAAACACCCTAGGAGAAAGAATACGCGTCTTAAGAGCATATCTAATGAGAAAATGCGAAGAATATAGATTACAGCAAAAGATTAAAAAAGATAAGAAAATAGGACTAAGAGAAATATGTGGATTTACAGAAAGAAGATTAATATTCGGATGCGATGATAAAAGGAAAGAAAAGAAATACAGAAAACATAAAAAACATAGAAAGTACAGGGATAAGAATGATGAAGACCATAAAAAGTATAAGAAAAGATCTTATTATAAACCTTATAAGAAAAAGAGGTTTAAACGATATAGAAATAACCAAGATACAAGGAATAGATTCAGATATAAAAGAAAGTTCAGAAGAAGAAGAAATGTAAACCCTATAGAAGCAGATAAAACCAAGACTAAAGAAGAAAAGGTTAAAGAATGTAAATGCTGGAATTGCAATGAGAAAGGACACTATGCAAATAAGTGCCCAAAGCTAAAGAAAGCAGGAGTAAAATACATAAATACAGAACAGTTTATAATGAGTTTACAACAGATTAAAGAAGACAATAATAAATGGTATGATTATGAAGACTTTTATATTAGTGAAACAGATGAAGAATCAGAGACAGAAAAAGTAAGTTATATCAACCAACAATCAGACAGTGAAGATAGTTCTGAATAAAATGAATACGCTAGAAAGACAGAAAAGAGAGCTGATGAGAGAAAGAGAATACTGGATACAATGCGAAGAGTATACTAGACACAAACTGATCATGACTTCTACGATTAATGAAACTGGAAGTATGTACTATAACGATAGGTACAAAAAGATTACCCAGAGATTAGCAAAGATTAGAAAAGAAATGAATAAAATACATTGGAAACAAATAGAAATAGCTAGATTAATCGAAGAAGCTATGCGAAACGAAGAGATTAGACAGGAAATACAAGAATACGAACAAGATGAAGAACTCAACAGAAGATTAGATGAACCTGACTAAATGGTAGCAATACATATAGATACCCATATAGAATATAAACCGAATAAAATGCTTAAGCAAAAGATATTCATTGATAGCGGAGCAGACATATGCTTAGCTAGAAAAGATGTATTAGAATCACATAGATGGAAAAGATCTAGAATCCATAGAGCTAAGGTATCAGGATTTAATGAGCAATCTAAAGAATTAGATATAATTGCAGAAAATATGAGAATTGTATTAGGAAAAACTATTTTCAGAATACCAATCGTATACCAACTAGACAATATGAAACAACAAGTTTTATTAGGAAACAACTTCCTAGATTATTTTAAAACTCAAGTGATTAATAAGAATACATTTTGTCTACAATCCCCCCCGTGATAAATGGATTATACTAAAAAGAATATTACCAATCAACACCATTAGATTATGTACGATTAAAATGGAACGCCACAATAATTTAGAGCTTTTAAAAGAGAAGTATTTAGGAATGTTAAAAAACAACTTTGGAGAAAATCCAATGCAACTTTGGGAAAAGGAAAAGATATATGGAGAAATAAAATTAATAGACTCAAGTGATTTAGTTAGAACAAAACCCATAAGATACATGCCCAACGGATCAAAAAGAATTCGAAATACGATTAAAGAACTATTAGATATGAAGGTAATAAGAGAGAGTAAGAGCCCTCATAGTAGCCCACCTTTTTGGTAAGGAAACACAATGAGCTAAAGCGAGGAAAAGCCGATTAGTAATTGATTATCGAGAATTGAATAAAAAGACTATTTTTGATGGATACTTTCTACCCTATAAAAGAAATATCATTAACAGATTAGGAAATAAAAAATGGTTCAAAGCAAATTCGATCGTAAAAGTGGATTTTGGCAGATTAAATTGACTAATGAATCTAGAGCTTTAACGGCATTCAGTGCTCCTCAAGGACATTATGAATGGAATGTACTACCAATGGGACTAAAAAATGCACCGCAAATCTTTCAAAGAAGAATGGATCAAGTGTTTAGAAAGCTTGCAGACTTTTGTATCATATATGTTGATGATATATTAGTTTACAGCGGCAGCTTAGAAGATCATATCAAACATATAGAGCAATTCATTGAAACGATTAACCAACATGGAATACTTTTATCAGAAAAGAAATCAGAAGTATTCAAGAATACTATTGAATTCCTAGGCTACATTATGGATAGCGAGGGAATACAATTACAGGAACATGTGGTAACAAAGATTAAAAACTTCAAAGAACGATTAGAGAACAAAAGAGAAGTACAGCAATTTCTTGGAGTGATCAATTATGCAGCAGATCATATAAAAGATCTACCATATTTGAGAAAGCCACTACAGGATTTGATTAAAAAGGATGTGACCTTTGAATGGAAAGAAGAGCACACCCAGGCGATCAACAAGATTAAGGATAAGGTAAAATCATTACCAAAACACAGAGTACCAACTGATCAAGACCAATTAGAACTCTTTACAGATGCTAGTGACATAGGATGGGGAGCCGTTCTAATAGCATATGATAAAGAAGATGTTGATAAAGAAAAGATATTAATTTGTGGATACGGAGGAGGAACATGGAAACCTAATGAAAAGAATTATCACATAAACGAAAAAGAATTATTGGCAGTAAAATTTGGAATTAAAAGATTTCATTACCATTTACTACCAGTAAAGTTTATTGTTAGAACTGATAATACTCGGTAAAGGCATTTATCACAAACAGAATAGATCCATTACCAGAATTGAATAAAAGAAGAAAATGGCAATCATTCTTTTGTTGTTATGATTTTATTGTTAAGAATATATCTGGAACTAAAAATGTTTTAGCTGATTTTCTTAGCAGATATCACCATAATGACTAAACAAAAAGAGACTATAGCCAAAAAGACTAACAAAGATTATATCCAATGACAAAGCCGAGGAAATATCTCAAGATTATATTATTAATGTTTATGATTAACCATTATGTTTTATGCAACAAAGCAAGCTAAGGAAACATCTCAAGATTAGCAGACGAGCGAAAGATCAAGTATGAAAACCTATCCTTCATTCAACCAAATCGAGAACCGAATAGAGACAAAGTTGCAATATGTCATTGAAAGGAATATCCTTTGTGAAAAACTAAAGATAGCCGGAAAGAATTACTCTATTACAACGAAATGAAGCCATCCGAATTACTAGATAATCAAGGCAACATAATTGTCGACAAGTAATAGTGAATAAAATGATTAGCATTTATCGGACTATTGATTATATTAAATATCTAATAAATGGAAGAGAAACAAGCATACGAGTTGCTTGATTGGCTACTCAAAGACTACTCATCACATTATTAGGTGATTAATATGAAAGAAACCAAAATATATTTTGATTTCATCCCGATCCTTTTGACTAAGGAGGGAAAATGCATTATCTTTGCAGGTACAATGTAAACCTTTGCAAAATAGGCCTTATGGCTGGAAAGATTATGGCTTCACGGCCCCAAAAGATTATTATCTTTGGTAATCCGGGAAAAGAGGTCCATAGCGACCCAATAGATTATGGCCCAACGTAGTGTTTCATACTACGGTAAAGCCCAAAAAGATTATCATGATAGGGAACATGTAGTTTACTACCTGTAACCCAAGAAAAGAGGTCCTAGGGACCCAAAAGGATTATGGCCTTATGGCCCAAAAAGCGATTAAACACTCGTTAACTCGTAAAAGAGGTCATAACAGACCAAAAAGAATATGGCCCAACATAGTTTAAACTATGGTAAAGCCCAAAAACCGGTAATACGGAAAAGAGGTCTTACTGACCCAAAAGAATATGGCCCAATGTAGTTTAAACTACAGCAAGCCCAAACAAAAGAGGCCTTAGTGCCCAAAATCAGATTATGGCCTTACGGCCCAAAACATGATTATTCAGTCACCATTGATTAAACAAAAATCAACCGGACGGTGGAAAGTAATACACGGGAAAGCCGCCCGACAAGAATATGACAAAGACCACTACGGATGGACAATGCCGAATAAAGACAACGACTTTACGAAAAGCGGACAAGGAACTATTACCTTTACGACTTTTTGGAAAGCGAGAAGAAAAGACGACAAAACAACTTTACGGAAAGTAGCAGAGACAAGGCTTCGTACACACCGTAGCCTTTAAGACTTTTTGAAAAGTATTTTGTCTAGAACTATTTGATTACTGTTTACTTTACGACTTTTGAAAAGTAATACTGTTTACTTTAAAAAAGCGATGAATAGTGACTAGCCGAGGTTATCTATATAAGGAGCCTCTTGTAAAGACGAAGGATCATTCGAAAAATTCTGAAATACAATCCTTACACAAATTCTCTCTATGTTTAGCTAAAGCACCCTTTAGTCTATAATCCAAAGGTCATCCAAGAACATCATAAGATTAATCGAATATCATCCAAGAACACCTTAAGATTAATCTTATATCAACCAAGAGTATCATAAAGACATAGATTAAAATACTTTGAAAACTTATTATTAGAACCATATTGGTAAAAGGACAACACCGGCAGGAAGACGATCAGAGGATACCCATAACTGACTCCCATGCTCCCAGGCGAAAGAGTACCCACGGCGGAAGGCAAAGGGGAAATACGAAGCCATAGGAGGGTAGAGACTACTTTGGTGATCGATTATCTCGTCGAAAGGTATGTGCTTGAACTATGTGTTTCTAATTATGATTTTGATAAGTATATTATCTTGTTGTTATGCTGCTTAGACGTTGATTATTAGATTATGATTATACTGTTCCGACGTTGATAGAGATTATACTGTTGATGTTTGAATGTTTGACAAAGGATTATAGACTTGATTATAAAAAAATGATGATGAACTTAAGAATACCCTTAAGATTACCTACCCGATTACATGCTTATTATATGATTAACTCTGAAAAATGTTTGATTAAACAGATTACCATCTATGTTCTAGCCTCTAGGGGTATATAGATGAGGAAAAGATCCGCAGACTCGAGAGAGCTTGGTGGTCTTAAGAATGGTTCGGGTGGGGGATTCTCTTAAGAATAAAGAATTCGAATAGAATCTAATTCATAGAACCTTGTGTAAAACCAAGTAAACGATTATTACAATGTTTCAGAGCCTGCAGAGCAAAGAAAGCCAATAACTTCAGCCAAATAAATCAACATCAAGAAAGCACTTTGGTTTTTTTTTTCTTATTGGATGGTATACTATGTTACTCGGACTCTTCAAAAATGTCGATGGGTGAGTGTCGGATCCTCTGTATTTTTGAAGGATCCGACACTGCTGCGGCAGCATTTTTGGAGAGTCCGAGCAACTTGGATGGTATATAAGGAGAATCAATGTCTTTCAAATGGTGAGTCATGCTCAAGGTAAAAAATTCAGAACTATGAAACGAATATGTAGTCATTTGGAAGAAATCTCCTAAATCGAAAAGCATTTACTTTTCGATACTTCACTACTACTACTATGAACTCTCAGTTCAAATCCATTAATGAAAATTCAGGTTTCATTGTCATTAGCCAGGACAAAACAGCAGCCAGGTTTACCTCCTTCCTATTGTTTTCAGCTGTCGTGACTTGTAAGTGATATGCATCCTGTGTAAATGTCAAATGGCCCTAACCATGTTAATTTACCATGATTAACTGCTAAATGAGGTTACAATACATACTGATTAACCATAGTTAAGAGATAAACCTGATTTGCAAGACACAATTCAAGTACTTGATGGTTTGGTTGATACATTGGGTGCAAATAAGTAATTTCCAATCAACTTGCCTCAATTTCAACGGCAAAAAATAGCAGAATATCACATTTAAATCCCAGTGCAGCATTGGACCTTGTCAATGACAAAGCGGCACAAAAACCAACATCACGCAAGACTCTTCCTTTATATTCATATCACTTGATGTCATTGCCAATTCTATGCATGCCAACACTCAGAGAAACTCTTGCTGCATCATTTCTCTTCTGAGAACAAATCAGCTGATACACTCCCAACAAACACTGAATCCCCATGAAAATTTCAAAACATGAACATTTGATAGGTCACGTATGAAACACAGAACCAACCCCGGAAGAATATTCTAAGTGCTAGCTGCAGGAATTGCTCATAGTTTCTGCAATATGTGCTGTCCTCTATATATACCACTTCACCACTCACCACTCACCAGTCCAGCAACGATGACTAGTATGGGAAAACAAACAGCCAAGATAATGCCGCACAAGCTGAGCTGTTGATAGTTGTCCCACAATCCACTCCGTTAAGAGCTTTCAGACAAGTTTATAGAAATCTCGCACCATTCAATGGACGCTTTTGTTTGTGCAACACAAACTTATAGTTCAGCAATGGAACTGACGGATAATTGAGTTCACCATTATGATGTCCAATGTTCAAGCAATTACACAGTATTTTTTTTAACTTCCATTTTTTCACATTGTTTCTATAAAATATTCTGAATTATCAACTATGTTTGTCTATTGTAATTTTCAGATGAGGTCTACATAGAGTGATTGCTGATGAGCTTAGAAGTCGTTGAATGAAGTCTAGCAATGACAGTGAAGAGAAGAATATTTAGCACTTGTCACAGCCTAGGAGACCAAATATCTTTCAGTTGTGAGGAGCTCTTCAACAAATTTGTTTTCGATTTCACCCCAAAGAAAAGATCTTTACAAAAGATTATCGACAACCTGTAACCATGCCATTAACAAAGTCTTGCAGAACATAAAAACATTAAACAGATGAAGTATAAAGGAGAGACAGTAATACAATTCACTGCAACTCAATCCCAATAAAACAGACTTGATTTGCAGATTGAAATGAAGATGTGAAAGCCAAAGAATTCTTTACACAAGACTATCCAATGTTGCAGAACAAACAAAAGCTTCTTCAGTAATCTCATGCATAACCTCCTCGACAAAATTGTCATCAAACATTCTTGAGTCAAATAAAAGCATTACCAAGATAACTAAGTTATTGGAGAAACAACACATGCTTACAATATTGCCAAAAAAAAAGTAGTTCAACAAGAACTCGGAGCTACAATACTGAAAAAAAAGGTAACTACCAGGAAATATATATGGGATGGCAGGTTGGCTAATTTTGTGACATGCCTCTTGTATCTAAATTTATTTCTCCAAGTAAAAATGAATTCCTATAACCACAACAAAGATCTGACAACATCAGTTCATAGTCGGTTTGCAACCAAAATACCACCTGACACATCTTCTATTCGCTTTTTATTCCTCAACAATGACATTACAGGCTCCTTGGGGAGGAGGATTCCGGTGAAGCACTGGTTGAGTCACTTGAAAGAGGACTATTTCCATTTTCATTTTGAGACACGACGGGGATCTTCAAAGATGCTCTCTCCATTTCCTTCTCAAGCTCTTCTTCTCGACGTAATGCAGTGAACTGTCCATCCAATGACTCTGCTGCTGCCAACCATGCAAGAACGATTACTAGGAGCACACCGCCAAGGTACGGAGTTGAGCTGGCAAGTGAACCAAAAGTCAAAATCATGAACTGTTGTATCAAAGCTCCTCCAGACTTTCCCAGTGGATTGCAGACAACATCAATTGCTGCCTTCCCTTTAACCTGATACAGGAAATTACTCAATATTAATTTTCGGGATAATTACATTTTTGGACCTCAGAAAAATAATAGCCAGCAAATGTAATAGGTTTTGTATATTAAGTGCAACATACATAGAATGTACATATAACATATATATTCAGTGTATATGTTTTGTATATTATGACTAGTGCCCATAATTAATTTCAGCCTACGGACAAAAAATGAAATTTCAACGAAAATAGTTGGCTTGTTAAGTGATACTAGAATTTTTTTCTGGTTATACACAACTAAACAGATGCATATGTCAGTGACATATATCACCAAGAATGTATATGTACTGCCAACATAAAGGCTTTAGCTACACATTTGAAATTTCATTTCTTGCATGATGGCACTGATGCGAAAATAATTTCAGCACTTCAGACAGCTCTTTCTAGGCGCACGGATACCATAAAGTTAATAAGCATATACGGAGTATATCATCATACCTTAGTGTCCTCATCCAAAGGAATGTAGGCCATTTCTTTGCAGGGATCGAACAAACTATACTTGGCACTCTTACTGAAAATGTTTTGCATTGCACCCACATAGACAGCTGCTAGAAGAGGAGTCATCCCGAATTGCGCAAGAGTAGGTGCTAGAGGGGCACCAAACAAAAGCAGGGAGAAGAAACCAACTCCGGTAAGGAGCAAGACTGTAGGTGTTATCTTGGCTGCTGCTCCCCATCCATACTTCTTAAAGATCCATTGGCTTAACAACATCATCGTGAAAGTTGCTATTCCAGTAGCAGTTGAGAAGTCACCCATGAATGACGAGTATTCATTGGGGCTTGGGAACTGCAAATTAGTGATAGCAACGGATAGCATGTTAAATGAGAAACAAATCCGAATTCTAAGCTCTTGAAGGAAAAAACATAGCACTGAGTAATAATTCACCTGAGCTTTGAGCTTTGATTTCCATGTAACTTCAACAAGGTTGATACAAATGCCATATGCTACAACCAATGTGGCAAGATTCCTGATATATTTTGAAGATGCCAAGAACTTCAAGCTCTCCATTGTGGTCATGTTAGGTTTTACCTGCCAAAAGACATCAGTCAGATAATGCAGACATGTAAACATGATTCTTTAATTTAAAAGATAAATAGTTTCTTCTACCGTCAACTGGTAAGTAACTGTAGCAAAGCAATGGTATATGGTTGAGCTAATTACCTTCTTCTTCTGGCTACGAGTGGGGAGAGGAATATTTCTATTGACCCACCAGTAAAAGAAACAGATGGCCCCACCCATCAACACTACAATGCTCATCATAGCTTTAAGGGAGATGGCCCAACCATCAACTCCAGGACCTAAAGAGGTTCTCAAGCTAGAAAAGTACTTCACTGTGCGACCAGAGAAAATAAGAGCAACATTTGCACCAAGTCCAAACAAAGGATAGAATCTCTTAGCCTCATCCACAGTCGTAATCTGCAAAAGAAATCATCCAAAACAATCACTGGTAGATTCAATAACAGTGATTATATAGACATATAGATATGTTGATAATCATATTATAACTCGCCAGAACAATTGCTAGAATGGCAGGGCAACAGAATGAAAGGTTTATAAATTTTGTATGACCAACTAGCAACTAAGAAAGCAGCAGACCCAAGACATAAAACAATGATAAAATGAGGATGCCAATATTTTAAGACTCAGCGAACACGACTGCACCACAAACAGAACCGTTAGCTAAGTCATCCACCATTAAAGCTATATCAGATAGAGCTGGAGTAAAATTTTAGAACTCCATCCTTTTGTTATACCACGAGTTTTTAGCCAAAATTGTCCCTCATCTATGGGAGTAGGTCTATTTTGGTCATTCAAAAATAACCTTGAGCATCTTTAGTCCCTTAAGTTTGCTAAAGTGGAGCACCTTTTGTCCAACTAACAAAATGGACTTAAAAACTAACGGTGACTACCAAAAAACACTACTAAAACAATGGCAAAAACCGACCGAAAAAACCGACCGATTTTCGGAGGGACCAAGTTCTTAAAATGAACATCAAGAAGGCAGAGTATAGTAGCACACATATATATATCAGCCTGTTCCTGCTATAAAGAGATCGGTTTTACCTCGCAAAATTGCAGCAGCAACCATCAAGAAACGAAGAGGTACACGTGCAAATACAAGATAATATCATAAACTAACTAAACAGCCTATCCACAAAATAAAACTAAGCATCCTTAAAATGGTTACTAATGCAGAGAATATATTCATGGACACAAATTTTACCTGATTAGCAAATCCCCAAAAGAGTACTGAAACAACCACACTTCCCCAAAGCTCAGCCATGACATAAAACAAGCAGAAACTCCAGATCCTCAATATAGCAATTGGGCCAAGAAATCTTGGACCAAGAGTGTTCAAAAGTTTATCAGCAAAAGCAGTAGGGTGGAAATAATTGCTAAGAGGATACAAAACAAACCCAAATGCCCCAAAGAATGCAATAAAGGGTAGAATAACAGTATAAAAAAGAGCCTCTTTTGACAACACATTAGCCAACTTTGTGTACAACAACATAAACCCTATAGCCATAGGCAAATTCACCCAAGTTTTCAAGAATGGTATAATCTCAGCACTTGACCCTTTAGCTGTCACAACCAACACATCCTTAGTGTCCCTAAGAATAGTATAATTAAATAGAATACAAAAGAACATTGCCCCAAGTGGTATAATTTTCTTGAGGGTCACAAGTTCAATTCCCATAAACTTGGGGGGCTCTTTTTCAACAAATAGTGGCTGCCCATCAGCAGCAGCAGCAGCAGCCTCAGCTTTGCAAATAGGGAAATTTTTGTTCTTTTGGCCAAAAGATTCGAACTTTGTGGTAAAGATTTGAACTTTTTGGTACCCATTTGAGGATAGAGATAACCCATCAAGGGGTTTAGATTTTAAAGCATTTAAAGTATTGAATCTATGCCTTAAACCCCCTTGAGGGAGTGGGTAAAAAGATTTGGTTTTGGGTTTTGAAGGCAGAGAAAGAAGCCCTTTTGTTTGTAATACAGCTTCCATTTTGAGCTCTATCTCTCTCTCTCTGTAAGTTCAAGAAAGCTTAAAGATTGGAACTTTAAGAGATGAACATGAGAGAAAGAGAAGGAGATGCGAGGGATAAGGTTTTGTTTGGGGGTATGAAAGAAGAACTCCCAAAACCCTTAAATGGGGCAGAAAAGGACAAACAACTAAACAAGAGACTAATGTAGGGCTTAGTTTAATCTGTTTAGGTAATTACTCGCTCATTGTTAAAGGGAAGGGAAAATCTTTGTGTCAGATTTGCAGAAAGAAGATGATAAATACGGGTATGCAGTGAATATAGAATAGTTGTTCAACTAAATTATTGGAAATACCATATTCAAGTTCAACAGAAGGAAAAAATGTTAAATTGTACTAATACTAAGCCGTCCTAAAAGGAAGGGATTTTGGGTAGGTAGAATAGAACGGAGGGGCAAGGAAAGAAGGATGAAGCATCCTATATTTGCGAGAGAATAATCATATGAACAAATGTTAAGGGTTTTCTTTTTTCAAAAAAAATATTTGACTCCATTTATTTAATTTTATTTGATATTCTTTACCGACTAGCCAAGGCGAGAGAGAAAGACTTGAGACCTGGATCAAGTAAAGTGCATCAAAGACAAGGAAGGCAACGTATTGGTGGATGAGGCACTTATTAGACAGACATGGAAGGAATACTTCCATAAACTCTCAAATGAAGAGGGGGACATGGACATTGTGTTGGGTGATTTGGAGCACTTAGAGGATCGTCAGAATTTTTGATTTTGTAGGTGTATAAATATTGAGGAGGTTAAGGGCGTTATTCGTATGATGAGTAAGAGAAAGGTGACTAAGGCAGATGAGATCCTAGTGGAATTTTAGAAGAGCAAAGACATGATAGGGTTAGAGTGGCTGACTGAGTTATTTAATATCATTTTTAAGACGACAAGTATGCCCGGAGAATGGATGTGGAGTATAATGATCACATTGTACAAGAACAAGGGAAACATTTAAAAGTGCAACAATTATAATGGATCAAGATGTCAAGCCATACTATGAAGATTCGGGAAAGGATAGTGGAGATGAGGGTGAGGAAGAGGGTGTGTATTTCAGAGAACAATTATTGATTTATTCCAGGGCGTTCTACTACTGAAGTCATCCATCTTGTGACGAGACCAGTGGATAAGTATAGGGAGAGAAAAAGGGACTTACATATGGTGTTCATTGACCTAGAAAGACTGTACGCATATTCCCCGTCTAGTGAGTCGAGATCTTCCAAATCAAAAAAAGGGCTCGTTGGGAAGAAAGATTACGTGCCTCGACCGGACTCGAAGCAGAAGGTAGAACGTAATATCTCTTGTTGGTTCAGCTCATCAAGCTATTACAAAAGAGTCCAGCGGAGACAAAGAAAGAAGCCATTTTTACGTTTCGCTTCCAGACCGTAATTAGATATTCAAGCTTAGTCCAGTCCGGATCCATCCTAAACCAAAGAGCGGGGCTAAGCGAGGGGCATAGCAATACAGTGTTCATACTCGAGTTGCTCAAATCCAGATTGTCGAATTGATCTTGAAATTGGATCCCAATAGTAGCTGCTGCCCAAAGGTGCTTTATGAAAGCCGGTCCACAGCAATGAAAGTACGATTGATTCCGTCGATCGCCCTAGATAGACAACTAACCGCTTCATACTTACGACAAAGTCCTAGAGGAGGTTCTATGAAGATGCTTGGAGGTTAAAGGTGTGCATGTGGCATACAGTAGGGGCATTAAGGACATGTACAATGGAATCAAGACTCGATAAGGATAGTGAGAGAAGACTCAGAGCACTTACAGTCATGATAAGGTTGCACTAGGGATCAACTCTTAGTTCTTTCTATTTGCCTTTATGATAGATGAATTAACGTGTCGTATTCAAGGCGAGGTGTCATTGCGTATGTTGTTTGCAGATGACATAGTGCAAATTGATGAGACTAGTAGTGGAATTAACACTAGGATGGAGGTTTTGAGACAGTTACTTGTGTATAAAGGGTTCAGGTTGAGTAGGACCAAGGGCGAGTATTTGGAGTGCAAGTTTAGCAATGTAACGCATAAGATTGATATAGAAGTTATATAGCTCATCCCGAAGAAAGAAAGTTTCAAGTATCTGGATTCTCTAATCCAAGAAAATTGGGAGATCGATGATGATATCGCACATCGTGTTGGTAAATGATGGATTAAATAGAGGTTTGCCTTCGTAGTCTTTTGTGATAAAAAGGTCTGACTAAAGCTTAAAGGTAAGTTCTACATAGTGATGGTTAGGCAAACTTTATTGAATGAGGCAGAGTGTTGGCCAGTTAAGAACTCACATGTCCAGAAAATGAGAATTGCAGAAATAAGGATACTACGACGGATGTGTAGGCATACCAGAAGAGATAAGATTAGGAATGGAGATATCTAGAAAAATGTAGGAGCGGCCTTGGTGGTGGACAAGATGAGGAAAGCGAGATTGAGATAGTTCGGTCATGTGAATATGATATCTTTAGATGTCCGGTGAGGAGGTGTGAGAGTTTGACAGTGGTAGGTTTAAGGAGGAGTAAAGGTAGGCCGAATAAGTATTGGGGGAGGTCATTAAATAAGACATGGTATATATTCAGTTTACCGATGACATAACCTTAGATATGAGGAAATGGAGGTTGCGGATTATGGTAGAACATTCGACGATGGTTGATCGTTGTCTCGCTTTCTTGAGGGATAGGCTTGGTAGGTAACTAGTATTATCATTATTCTTGTAGTTTCTTGTTCCAAGATTACTGCTACTACCTGTTGTTTCTTCTGCTTTGGTTATCACATTATTTTGCTCGGAATGCAATTTTTTGTTTGCCCTATTTTTTGCTATGTCTTTTACTTATGTATTATCTTTTTCATACTCCCTTGTTGTGTGTCACTCTAACCTTGGGTCTTAACAACCTCTCTATCTCCATGAGATATGAATAAGGTATGCATAACATCTACCCTCTCCAGACTCCACTTGTGGGCATACACTGGGTATGTTTGTCAACCCCCAGTCTCGACTGAGACTCTGTCATGCCCCAGTCTCGACGGGGACAGACTACATTCTACTGAGAAATTGTAATTGTCTACTTTATTCGATGTCTCATTTATTTATGAATCTCATTTAATTTAACTAGACTTAACATTTCCATACACTTGGATCCTTAGGCTTAACTATAACCTTATTCTACCGCATTCAAGTAATCTCGTCGACTTCAACTTAGTCATACACACGTTGAGAAATATCGGGTGTTACATCATCCCTCTTAGAAACATTCGTCCTCGAATGTTGGACTGGAATTGGAGGCTCTAACATAAGGATGACACATTTAATGCGCGACTGGCGTGTGAAGGACTTTTGTGATTACTTATCGCCATAGTCTTACTCACATAAAGAGAGATAACTTCTTAAAACATAGCTCTACTGCACGATCGAAAATGTGAAAGAATGGTAACATTTTCTAAATGCCCTGTAGTCTCCCAATTATAAGTGTGACGCGCAATACATCCATAAATGAGACTCAGCTAGACACGACTTCATGGACTCCCTAGGATTGAACTGCTCTGATACCACTATGTCACGCCCCAGTCTCGAGGGGATGGACTACATTCTACATACATACTGTAAGCATCTACTGAGAAACTGTAATCATCTACCTTTGTTCGACGTCTCGCTTGTTTATGAATCTCATTTAATTTAACTAGACTTAACATTTTCATACATTTGGATCCTTAGGCTTAACTATAACCTTATTCTATCACATTCAAGTAATCTCCTCTACTTCAACTTAATCATACATATGTTGAGAAATACGAGGTGTTACAATGTTATTGTTATTGTTACTATTCACTTATAAGAATAATAACACAACATATTAAGGCCATAAGTTTTAAAAGTAATTCTAGCATATTATACTCTATGGCCAAACCTATTTATAACAGTGTTGTATGTCTGAATATTTTTTTGTTGCTATATAGCAAGAATTTGTTATAGAGAATATTAATATAACATAATATAAAAGTCGGTTCCAACGAAAACTTAGTTTTTATAGTAAAACATTGTTATAGACAATGATCATGAGAGGTCTGATTATATTTGTTTGACGTGTTTGTAATGGTCGGACTTGACAAAAAGTTAATAAAGAAATGGCCATTTTTTTAATTTGTGATTTTAAATGTTCGATAACATTTGTATTGATAAATAACTTCTGAACTCGTCTTTAATTTATCGTATCATTTGTGCGTCTAATAAAGTTTCTCAAATATTTTATTTCTTTCTTAAATTATGATTCCCAAACAAAATATACGATGAAAAAGAAGCAGCAAAAATTGTGTATCCTACCACTTCCACTTTGAGAGAAATCAACCGTAGTTCTCCACTAATTTTCCTCTTTGTCATTCATAATTCAAATCTCTTGACCTAATAGTTAAACTTATTGGGGTTATCAGCATTAAGGAAAATAATTTCTGTATAAAAAGTTTTATTCTTTTATACTTCGTTTGATTATCATTTTAAATTCCGCTTAGCTAATACCTATATTATCTTATAAATGAATCATTACAAGCAAAAAAAATTCATTAAATTTGTTTTTCGAGTCAGAAGCACGCTTGCAAAGAATTAAAAAAATGGACAGATGCTATCAACCCAAATTTGAACAAATTCATGAAATCTATTTCACAACACTATCGTAGAACTGGACGGTGAGTGAAGTCCCTTAATTATAGGCTCGTGCACGGCATGGATTGATTCGAAATTCCGATCCAACTAGACAAATTCGGTTCAATTCAATTTGGTTTTTGAATTTTGGTTCGAGTTACCAATTGTTTAGTGTGAAATATCAAATTCTCAATTAGGTTCCGGATCAACATAAGTTCAATCGAACCGACAGAACAACCCGAATTAAACATATCGTATATACATTACGCAGCCCGACTAGCCTTAATTCTGCTCATTGTAACATGTCTCTCTCATTCTCTCAACCGGTGAGTCGTCCATATGTAGGTTGCAACTTCCGGTGGTTATGGGCAAAGGCGAATCTAGAATTTTTGGATCATGGGTTCACCGCTAAAAAGGAAGAAAAAAATGTATTAAGTGGAACTTGAGCAATAGTCTTCTAGGTAAATAACTCAACCTTAGACCAAGTGCACCATTTGGCCTTTTTGTAGCATGGGTTCCAGCAGATAGTATTATACTAATTTAGAAAATATATACATGAAATACCTAATTTTACGGAGAGATCATGTGTTCACATACTCCAATTTTAGCACCTAAAATCATCCCTGGTTATGGGTATTTCATTACTATTGGTTATGTTTATTCCATAACTAATTGCTTGTTTAAGTTTCGAAACCGAACAAATCAAATAAATCAATTTATGTAATCGAATCGAAATAATCAAAAATCAAATCAAGTTGGACTTAGAATGGATCGAGTTCCGTTGAGAATTTCAGAAAATCAACATTCAAAATTTAAGCCGGCAACAGCCAAAATCGAATCGAATCGAACCATGCACAAACCTACTTAATTATATGAGATACATCGAAAGTGGATCGGGATCCCACCTACTACTACTCCCTCTGTCCCAATTTATATAACACACTTTTCTTTTTAGTCAGTCCAAAAAAGAATGACACGTTTCTTTATTTTGCAATAATTTAACTTTGAACTTTACCTTTTACTCTTAACAAGATGATCTATAACCAAACAAATATTTGTGGCTTATTTTGCACCACAAGATCTTTCTGTATTTCTTAAATGGCGTATCCAGTCAAATTACATCATATAAGTTGGAACGAATGGAGTAATAGGTAGGCGTATAAAAATACTTTTGAGCTAAGCCACCCTTAGGTACATATTTTAGATTATATCTTGTTCAAAGGAATTATTTAAGTTGGTGGTGAGACACATCACTTTCAATAAATTGCTCGACTTCGAAATATAGCGGAAAAAATCAACATTGATTCTTATGAAGTGAAGGAAAAGAAAAGAGAAAAGGTCATGTGAACAAACTATATATTCTTTCATAATTACCCCTCAAGTCGTAATTAATTATCAAAAGGCCCTTCCTAGTAGATTTTTTTCCTATATTTTTGGTATAAGATATTTTTTCTATAGCGACTTGTTCATTTGTACTCTAGCTTTGACATAGAAACAGGCGGCATACTATGGCCAAAGGGTTAACATGGCACGAAGCAACCCTTTCCGCCTTTAAATGAAGATAAAATTATTTAAGTTTTTACAACTTGTGTGAAGCTTTTCAATTTTTCGAAAAGACTATATTATCATAAGATATTTTATGAATCTAGTCGAGCATGATTTTTTGTGGATAACATGTTGAAATCTATTACCGTCCGGAGTGCTTGCCGTTTTATCGATTGACGAAATCGGACGACAAATTGATTCCTTAACTAAGCGATTTGGGCCTAAGCGGAACTCTAACTTCCAGCAATGGGTTCCCCAACTACTCCAGAAAGCGTTAGGATGATGGGTGAGTAAACTAGGTGGTAAGAAGCATAAATACAGCTAGAGTGCAATAAAAGCGGTAAAAGTAGAATGAAGATAAATAAAGATAGATAAAAATTGAGTTGTTTGATTCATTGTGTTGTGTTGTGTTCTGTACAATTGATTCCTATATTTATACTACAAGAGGAAAAAACGTGACCCCCTATGTTTAGCCATCAAACTACCCACGAAATCCACTAGCCAACTATGAGGAGGTGGTGCTGAATTTTTCGCCTGGACCCTAGCACGATCGACGACACTCCCTTCAGGCTGTTGCTGGTTGCTACATTTTCTATAAGGTCCTTTGACTTAGTCTTCGAGGCGTCCGAGTATGTGTGGATCTCAGTCGTTCCTCGAAATTATGACTCAGTCAGACTACTATAATAGCCGATGATGCTTTTCTAGCCGAGGGGATGGACTAACATATTCGGCTATGATTCCGCTCAGTTATCAATTTAGAATCATTTTCCTCCTTCGACTGTCACTTGATTCAGTTAAACACTTTTGAGTGTTAACAATTTCCCCCTACATTAACTTGAGTGCAGCTGTCGAGTTGATGTATTCCAAAATGGTCATTGTTTCATGTGGCAGCCGTAGGTGTCAGCTCAATCACTTTTGCCTTAAATGCATGCAATGATGGTCTTTAAAAAGGTTCTTTTTCCTTCCACAGAGACGTCTCGTCTTTCACAATTAGTTTCTAACAGATTTTTAGCCACACGTTTTGGCGACAAGACTCCCAACTATGTCAATCATATCTCCAAGAAAAAGGAAATATTTAGGAGAGACATCCCCCCACCAAAAAGGGTTTCTCATTCAATCGGCCATTCCCAAATTTCTTGCCTTATTCAGAAAATCCTATTTCTTCATCAGAAAAAGAAAAACCATGTCTTCATCTTCTTCTCTATCTCTGGGATCGGATAGCACCGGTTTGTCTACTGGTAACCTAATCCCCACTTTTGCCTTCATAGATGGACAACTGGTTCTTGCCCCTTTTGGTACATGTGAACAAGGTGACCTCCTTCTTTCTCAGCATCTAAACCCGGCGAACTACGACCTTCTGATTACCGTGACTGGTTCACCGGTGACCATTGTCCGGCTAGTCTGTCCACCTGGACGACCAAGATTACCAACTATTCTGCTTGGTTGGACCGAGTAAAATCGGCCAAAGAAGTCGAATGGAAGCGCACTGGTCTCTACGACGCCATTGTGATGTCGGAGTTTGACTCCCCCGGCAATATCGGTCGTATATATGCCTTTCTTGGTTACTGGTAGACCGCTGCAAATGCCTTTGTTTTTCCTTGGGTAATGATAACCCACATACTTCTTGATGTGACGGCGATACTTGGCCTTCCGATTCCGGGAGCCGAAGCGCCTGTCCTAAGCGATATAGATGTTGCCGATTTAGGCGTCAAAGTCTCAAAGACTTCTTCAGGCTACGGCCAATTTATAACCAACAACCGCCGAATATCACCTCTTCTAGTCGATGATGCTGAGCATCATGCTTTTTTGCTTTTTGGTTTAGCCGATACTTTGTCTGTGCGGGCTCTTGTGCAGTTGTAAAAGAGCTGGAAATTTACGCGGCGTTAGCCGTTTCGAGGAGGGATGTCAGTTGGGCATCTCTCTTCTTGACCTATTTTTACATGGCTCTGGGTGATGCCCAGGCGAGGTTAAGGGATTCCAGAACCCTGGATACCTTGGTCGGTCCCCTATGATTCCTTCACTTGTGGATCACCCTCTATTTTCCTAAGTAGTTTATCCCTGATAGATTTGATGACCATCGTTTTCTGTTAGACCCGCCAGGATTAGCCGATACCCTTCGGAGAACACCCTTTGTCTAGACCATTATACAGATTGGAAACCGGTCCTAGAGAGATGGGCCACCCCTGAGTGGGTCCGTCAAGTAGCTGATGAGGACCTTACTTTCTCTCAACGGAGGACTATGGTTCTCATGTGGGGGCGAATTTTCACGGCCAAGGACTTGCTGGGTAGTTTAAAGCCCACTTCTAGGAATAATAAATTGACCGCAGAGCCATATCGGCCAAATTTTGTAGCAAGGAAATTCGGCCTTATTCAACATGTGTCGTGACCTCACCGTAGTATTGTCAGTTCAACTCAATGCTGCATTCTGGATGCAGAACAAGCCAAGAAGTTAGTCGATCATAATCTTGACAGGCTTGCCCTATTTGACTGGCAACCATTTCCCCTGAAAGCGAATACTACCGTCGTTTTTTATGACTGGTGGGATACAACTAAGGATAAGTTTTTTCAATCTGTTTTAGATGTTTAATGTGATCGGTTGATTCTGTCGAGAAAAAAGAAGAACCCGGAAACCTCTAAACCGTGGCCAAAAGAAGCCACTCTAAAAACTACTTCCTCTAAATCGGCTAGGCCTATTGACTCAAGGTCTTCCATCGGTAGATGACGAGGAAATGTAAATTGTATGCTATATATGTGTCGACCAAATTGTTCTTGTGAATTATCGGCTAACATCTCTTATGCATCTTTCAGCAACTCCATCTCCTCTAGTGTTTGTTGATCTGGAGACTACTTTTGACACCGAGTCCCCATCACCCAGGAAACCAGCGTTCAAGCAACCCCGATGAAGCGGAGGGGTTGTCATTCAAGATTATAGTGAGGAAGGCCCCCATAGACACAGAATTCCTACTTCTGCCGATGAGGAGGAAGAAATTGAGGTATATTACTCGGTTGGCTAAAACACCTTCGCATCGGCTACTAAGTTTTCTGTTTGCTCTCTAGGGACAACAACTGATAAGGCGCAGACGACTGCATAAAGCGTCTGATACTCCCCTTCATATTGGCGGATCGTCTTCCCTGGCTCATACTACCGTGCATTTGTAGGACCCATCATCGGCTGCCCTCAAAGCCATAATTTCTCCTACCAAGGCAGCCGAGGCTTTCGATGCTGGAGTAGCCGTAGAGGTATACCCTTTCCCATATGTTTGGCCTTTCACTGCCTCTGGGCACTTGTCTCTATACTAAATCTTTCCTTTCTGTACAGGAGACCGCTGGAGATAATCCTTCGGCTGAAGCCTACCCAACTGAAGACTCAGAGGTACCAACCGATATCATCCCGGAAGATGTGCTTTTGCGTTACTTTGGCTCAGTCGACACTGCATCTCTACTAGTTTCGCCTGTTGGCATCCATCGAGACTGAGTCAAGGAGTTTCTCGCCAGGGGAATTCCAACCAACAAAGAAGAGTTCCATGCTCTGAGGGCCTCTTTACTCCGATTGTCAAAAGAAACAACGGATTCCCCGATTCTAGCCACCACTTACAATGGCATGGCTTTGGCTCTGAATGATTTATTTGCTTTACATATAATGGCCAAAGATAGACATGATGAGGATATAACTGCTCTGCAACCCTTGGGATCTCTTCGGCAAGAGAAGAACGCCTTCAGACTTCTTTCAACGAGGTGAATGCAGAAAGGTAACAAAATGTCAGCCGAATGAATGACTTGCAGGAACAGCTGTCCAAACTGCGAGTTGAGTTGGAGCGGATCTAGGCAAAGATCCGGGCTATTATTCTGGCTATAGGTGATTTGGACTCGGCTATTGGTGCCCACGACTCCTCCCGTTCTTCTTTGTTTTGGCAGAGCCTTCAATTGGATAATACAATTTGGGAACTCGGTAACCAGCATGTGGTTTGGGAATTGGATCAGAGAGATGGTAGAGAACAACTGGCCAAACTAGAGAATGAATAGACTGAGTGGAAAAGTCGTCTAGTTCAAGCAATGCCAAAAATCACTACTCTCTTGCCAGCTGATCCTGTTGCTGAGTTGTCAGCCGATACCCTTATGGACTTGCAATCCGAAGCCATCATTACTTCTGTTGTTTAAGAGGTATCGACCGATACTCAGGCTTTTACCGAGGCCCCATCAGCTATAGTGGTTAAGCCTTTGCTGGGTGCTGAAAGGGAGGTCCAAGCAGGAGCGGGAGCGGCTGAAGTAGTAGTCGTTGTTGCAGCTGAGAGAGAAAGGGTTATTGCAGGTACCCAAGATGCCCAAGCAGTCGTGGACTCGGCTAATCCTGAGACTTCTGTTACTGTTGATATATTGCAACCTCTAGCTGGTGGAATGCCGAACAACTCGGCTCCCTAGCTTTATCGACCCCAAATCGAAGGGTCTGTTTCTGTGATTAAGCGGTCGGTCTGTGGCTGTTGTTTACTTTTGTCTTCCCCAAATTGAAAGGAAGTACTTTTTCATGTGACTGTGACCAGGACATTTCTTGACCCTAAATCGAAGGGTCTACTTTTTGTGACTAGGCAACCGTGGATTCCGCTAAGCCTGATAACATAGAGCAACCCCTGGCTAGTGAAACGCCAGCCAATCTTGGCTTCCTAGTTTTATTGACCCTAAATCGAAGGGTCTGTTTTTTATGACCAGGCAGTCGGTCTGTGGCTATTGATTACTTATGCATGCCCCAAAATCGATGGGTAATATTTCTTCAAAAATGTCTACCATTTACATTTCTTTTCCATGCATGTTTATCACTTGATCCGTATTGCCGGCAACCTGTGGGTTCACTACGAAGGGTCATTTCCTGGTTTGGCAATCATTTGCTGATTTTACGATATTTCATTTCAATCGGTGGGATGATTTTCCAAACTAAATCTCCTTCGGCAAATCGCTTTAGGCTCTATATGTTTGTCGTATGCGTTGGCCATTTTACGTTTTACCGGCTTTGACTATTTATATGATTGTCAGTCGATTCTGACCCAACTCCATTAGCATGGCCCGCTGATATTCTTCCAAACTTAGAAAATTTAGTTTGGCCATCCGTAATGATATTAACTTCTGAGGACAACACTGCATCTTGGCCATAGATTTAGTCGATAGGATGTCGTCCCCGTAGCTGTAGATTTGGTGTTTCTGATTGCCCATTTCATTTAAGACATGTCTTTGTAAAATGAGTATATTCAAACTTTGCACACATCATACACAACACAGGGTATAAAATAACACTCGAGTTTTGTACAAGCCTAGAATAAAGACAAACAAAGTTAGGCTTAAATTCCTATCGGCAACTCAAATGTTGTTAGCCGCCATAGATTTAGTCGATAGGATGTCGTCCCCGTAGCTGTAGATTTGGAGTTTCTGATTGCCCATTTCATTTAAGACATGTCTTTGTAAAATGAGTATATTCAAACTTTGCACACATCATACATAACACAGGGTATAAAATAACACTCGAGTTTTGTACAAGCCTAGAATAAAGACAAACAAAGTTAGGCTTGAATTCCTATCGGCAACTCAAATGTTGTTAGCCGCCATATCTGGTTTTTTGTCATGGTTCCCCATCTGCGATTCGTCGATTATCCTTGCCTCAAAACTTAGAGTGGTCAGCCGATGCCACAGGTCGCATATGAGTTGGGTTTTCTTAACAATTTAAATCCTCCAAGGTAAGTCGTGGTTCGGCCAATTATTTTATTTCAAACCCTTGTGAGGTAAGATTACAAGATTCCCAAGATCCTTCTTCATACTGCTCCGTGACGGCTATGGGGATATATAAGGTGAATAGAGGACAACCTCCAAGTTTTTCACCCCTACTTGAAATGGATTATCGTCGGCTGAGACGATTTCTATCTTGTCTCCTTCCCAAAAGATGAGCTTTTGATGCATAGAAGAAAGAAGGCATCGGCTGGTGTGAATCCAGTCCTTACCCAGCAGAATGGTGTAGGACGGCTTGCCATCTATTACAAAGAAGGCAGACCTGACCGTCTTAGGACCTACAATGATTTATGCTATTAGAATCCCCAATGCTTCAGAGGCTTCTCCCATAAAGCTAAACATTTTCATGTTAGTTGGGATGAGATCCTCCTTTGTTTTGTTAAGATCCTTCAAGGTAAGCAGCTGCATCACATTCAGCACAGCCCCATTGTCGACAAACACCCGACTAATAATTTTGCCATTAATGTAAGCCTTGACGTAAAGGGGTTTGAGGTGTTTAACCATATCTTCTGTAGGTGCACCAAATACGGTGCTCAAAGTGTTCCTAGCTGGGGTATCAACTATTGTTGCCCATTCTGTGTCTTCTACGCAAACATCACCTTCTAGGCTATCTAACGCGGAGCGGCTATCCCATAACTCACATGGGATTAGGCTTACCATTTTAATGTCTGCCAAGATATCATCAACCAGGTCATGGCTAAATAAACTGAGGATGTAGTCCCCTCCTTTATCCAATTCGGTTGATCAGATGCTCATATCTTCCATGTCGTGGAGACAAATGGGGATCGGTTGAGGATCTTCTGACTGAATCATCTGCATGATATGTGGGATTGCCTCGGTTAGAAGTCTATCCGGGGCCACGTTCTCCTGTTGGGGTTCCTCCATCAGGTTGTCGATAGGCTATTCATCCAAATCTGGTTGACCCGATGTCTTTCCTTCAGACAACATTGCCCCTAAAGCAGTTGAGCCGAATGCCCGCTCGATAGCCTCGGCTACGGTATACTCAGGAATCTCATGATTTTTGGCTGCCTTGGTGCTGGAAATTAGATGCAATATTTGTTGCATCTTACGAACGTCCTTAGCCCATTGCATCCTTCTTTTCTGAGTCTTGGATGTGACTCTCGGTGGTACTTATTTCTTTTCAGAAGCCTGATTGACGAACCATTTCCTCTCTTCTGTGTTGGCGGCTAGTTTAATCATTCTCCAAGGTCTCGTCTGGTCCTCATTTCTCACAGTGATACGTAAGGATGAAACACCCTCGTTTACATTAAACTTGACCACCCTCTGTTTGGTTTTAGAGAGTGGTTCTTCATCTATTTGAGGCATGCTCAGCTGCCGGTTAGTTGGTATCCGTACTTGCCCCCCAGGCCTATGCCTGGCACCGATAGGGACCCTTCTAAACCTCATGGTTAGTTTCTGAAGTTCTCGTTCAACGTTCCTCGAGTATTTAGGGCGGTCATGAAAGCTGCTCCTAGCTGGCTACCTGTCATTGCAAATGTCATGTAGGCTACCTAACCAGTTGAACATAGAGGTCCTTGTGGCCTTTTCCCCTTCGGTTGGTTTCTTTGGGACCCACACCCTTTTCATCGGTTGTATCCCTTTGGTATCCCTTGACTCATCGGGCTTAGCAAAAGATACCATAGATATTGGTACCACGAGAAAGGGGTCGGTATCAATGGACATTTCAGCCATACTCTTATCGGCTAGCTTGAACCTCTCCTCTTTGATGCCCCTTTGGATCGCCTTTCTGAAGACTACACAATTAGAACTAGAGTGGCTGACTAATTATGCCACTTGCAGTACTTCTTATCTTTGAGTTCCACGGCAGGCGGAATCCTATGACCATCAAGCAGTCGAACATGTTTATCTTTGAGCAGATGATCACATATCTGATCTGCCTTTGTGATGTCAAACGAGTAACCGACCCTATCATCGGATGAACTCGTCTCCTTGCCTTTTACGACTTTCAAGGTTGGGCAGGAGTAAACTTTACCGCTCATGATCTCAGCTACCATTGTATTTGCCGTGCAATCGGCTGACTATGAGTCAGACTCATCTGCCTCAATAATGGATACCAAATGGGAGCCTCAGTTTTAGTGACTCTTCTCTTCTCCTTCTCTTGGATAAACTGCTCTATTTGGCTAGCCTTCTGGCTAACTAGCTTAAGTCAAAGCAAGATTGTCTCACTAATTTCTCTTTTAGCTGGGGATGCATATTGTTGATTATCATGTGGGCGCATTCTGATTCAGGGAACTGTATAGTGCATTTTCCAACCTTCCTTCTGAATCTCTCGATAAAGTCGGTAGCCGACTCATCGATCTGTTGCCTGAGATTCATCAAATTCGTCACAGTGACTTGAGGTTGGGGCCAATAAAATCTATCATGGAAACAACGTTCCATGTCAGCCCAACTCTGCACGGAGTCGGGGGCAAAGATGAGTACCAGGCAAATGTCGTTCCGGTTAGAGAAATGAGGAATAACTACAGCTTGTGATACTCGTTCTGGCCAACTTCGCCACGTTGGGCGGTAAATCTGTCGATATGCTCAATGGTATTTGCAATGGTTTCAGGGTTCATCAGTTGTGGCGTCCCCTGCCTATTCTCGACTGGAACCGACTGGTAGGCGTTCTAATCTGGAGGCCTCCATTCTGCACCTTGTGGAACATGGTTTTGAAATTTGTAGACATTCTGCTGGCCATTACCAACAAGTGGGGTATATCCCCATTATTGTTGTTGGTCATAGCCACCAAAGCTTGCAACCTGAGCTCCTGGAATAGCCAACGGAACTTGAGGATAAGGTGGAATAGTGTTCCATGTTTGCTCTCCTCAGACATCAGTCGTTCTTAGAAAGTTTGTGCTTCCTGTGACTGCTGGAATGGTGGCCCGCTGTAGACAATATTACCAGATAGCCTAGCAGGGTCATAACCAGGGGCCATCGGCTGCCAGTTAGGTTGGCCAACATTGGTCGCCTACACCGTAAGGCAGTTGGCATAAGTGTACGACGTAATAGGCGGCAAACCAAGGTGTCCGAATGTCTAAACTGGTCTCCGAACCATACTGATATATCCATACTGTAGATTCGTTTGGTCGCGTGGCACAACTTGCCCCAGTGTTTGGTGGAAACCATATAGTAGACTGGTTACCAAGTGACTAGGTGTGTGCTCCTAGGTGTGTTATCGATTGTACCTGAGCAGGTACTGACTGATACACATTCGGATGAGGAACAACACTTGAAGTCACAGTTGCATGCTGCACAACGCCATTCGTCAGAGGGATGGCAGAACTAGCCGAACCTTCTCCTGGATGCAGTCGATTAACTTCCAGTTCTATCGCCTGCTGAACCTCATTATGCACCATTGGCTTGACAATGTCAGTCAATTGTTTGGAAAAGTCAATCTGTTGTCTAATGAATAATGTGGCCATAATAGTTGGACCCTCAGATTGACTAGGTAAACCCATATCTTGGGTTGATGAAGGAAGTGGATGGGTATCAACCGATGTAGGCATACCCGAAGAAGATGGTGGCTCGTTGTTCCTTCTGGGAGGATTCTGTTTAGGATGTGGACTGGACTCTTGGTTCATTTTCTTGCCAGACCTTAGGCGCATACGCCAAGTATGATCCTGACCTGGAGAATCAAACTTCTCTATGAGATCACCTATGGTCCCACTTGGCGTGCCAAATTTGTTACCCGTCCAAAGTGTTTGCCATTTTATAAGCTGACAAAATTGGATGACAAATTGATTCCTTAACTAAGTGATTTGGGCCGGAAGCGAAACTCTAACTTCCAGCAATGGTTTTCCCAACTACTCCAGAAAGCGTTAGGATGGTGGGTGAGTAAACTAGGTGGTAAGAAGCATAAATACAGCTAGAGTGCAATAAAAGCAGTAAAGGTACAATGAATATAAATATAGATAGATAAAAATTGAGTTGTTTGATTCATTATGTTGTGTTGTGTTCTGTACAATTGATTCCTATATTTATAGTACAAGAAGAATAAAGGTGACCCCCTATGTTATCCATCGAACTACCCACGAAATCCACTAGCCAACTATGAGGAGGTGGTGCTGAATTTTTCGCCTGGACCCCTAGCACGATCGACGGCACTCCTTTCAGGCTGTTGTTGGTTGCTACCTTTTCTAGAAGGTCTTTTGACTTAGTATTCGAGGCGTCCGAGTATGTGTGGGTCTCAGCCGTTCCTCAGAATTATGACTAGGCCAGACTACTGTAATAGCCGATGATGCTTTTCTAGCCGAGGGAAGGAGGGAAGGGACTAACGGATTCGGCTATGATTCTGTTCAGTTACCGATCTAGAATCCTTTTCCTCCTTCGGTTGTCACTTGATTCGGCCAAACACTTTTGAGTATTAACAAAATCTAATAAATTTTCTTAGATCAAACATCTAGAACAGAGATCGATTAACAATTTAGATAGTGTGAGTTTTGAGACAAAAAAGTAAATTCTAAAATATATATACTCCTTTCGTTTCATTTTAATTGACAATTTAACTCTTGTCATACCAATTAAGAAAATAATAAATATAAGATATAGTTTACAAAATTACTCATATTCAATAAATGTAAATTGATTTCTTTCTCTTAAATACTATGCAATTAAAGATGTAATTAAAAATAATTATCATCTTTGATTTTGAATTCCTAAAGTGATATAAGGACTTTATCAAGTAGATGGTGAAATACACATGTTCAATTGATCATACTGCTAGCTGTGAGTACTACTCGGTATTGTTATGCCTCAAAATTTGAATTTTACCTTGTTACAGCAAGAAAAGGTCAAATCCTTGGAAGGTTGAGGTACTAAAACATAAAAAGGTTCCATCTTATTGACCGCAAGAGTCGTGTCAAATAGATTTGTATCCTAATGTCATTTGATCGAAGACGAGTTGGAAGTTAGAAAAACTTCTTGGAGGAAAACTTTGAACAACCATTTTCTTTTTGAGAAAAAAATCTTCTAGAAGACATGTAGGGATAAGTATCTTTTAAAAGATATTTTGCGAGTATTTCTATTAAAATCTTCTAGAAGACATGTAGGGATACATATCTTTTTAAAGATATTTTGCGAGTATTTTTATTAAAAAATAAAAATAAAAGTACCTTTGTTTTAGCAAAAACTACAAATAAACATCCAACCAAACGCCTCTCTAGCTGTAATGCTCCAAACTTGGGTGAGGCGAACAGGCACTCGACGCCTTATTTGACCAAGCGAACCAACCTGTAAGACTTATACACCTGTCAACATATAACACATTGACATACGATACCTGAAGATATGGGAATGCAACAACATCGACATGGAGCCAACCAATTGACACATTGACATATATAACACATTAACACATTGACACACACACACACACATATATATATATATATATATAGTATATCTTTTTGGTTGGCTCCATGTCGATGTTGTTGCATTCTCATATCTTCAGGTATCGTATGTCAATGTGTTATATGTTGACAGGTGTATCTGTGAGATTTCACTGGGTATGTTGTTGTGTATATATATATATATATATATATATATATATGCATAAGCCTACAAGGCCATAACACAGACAAATATCCGATCTCCTGAGTACAACTGACAACAGGTACACATACGTCTACAAAAGCCTCTACGAGTACTGAATATCTATACATGGTCGGCCTAGGGCCCTGACCTAACCGTGATTGTACATAACCCAACCAAAAGACCATCCAGACCTGCTAAACTCTGAAAGACATGGAGCTTAGCGAACAACTGCTGAATACCAGGAATTGCCTACAGTGAAGGCACGTCAAACTGTCTACCTGGACCTACAGCATAAAATGCAGCATCCTGACAAAAGAAACATCGGTACAGAAAGAAATGTATTGTGTATGTAAGGCAACTGAATAATCGCATTACAAGTACTAAACTCAATTGACAGAACATCGAAAAGTAACAACTAAACATAACTAATGCCAAGGATAATCTGTAAAACCATATGTCATGCCCTTACCATTACGTTTACGTTATACCGTCTTATAGCTTGTCTTTCTGATACGCTTGGAGCATTGTAGATTAGGTTCATTACTTACTTCATCTTGCAGCACATAAATCACGTGAACACATAGTAACTAATTTGTCGAGCCACAAAGAGTCTCATACACATAGGATAACAGCCAAAGTAACAGGTCTATATCTACCCGATTAATATACCAGTGACTATCAAGCTAACGAGCCTGTAATTAGCAGACTATTGAGCATCTAAGTACCAGGATAACAAGCCTGTAAGTACCAGGCTGATGCTACAATGCCATCAGGTGTAATAGATCACTTATACACATATCCTAAACATTATGGGGTATCTCTTTATTAGCTTACAGAAAATATTACACATAATAGATGAAATCATTAGCTTGTGGAGATAGTTCATTAGACATCCAAATGACATACGAAGTATTAACTATAATACATATCCCTCAAACATATAGATCGCATATCATTATAGACTATCGTTCATTAAGTTGTGAAAGTCCTTATATATATTCACATACAACCAATTTTTGAAAGAAAGCTGTTAGATAACAGAGTATGAGGGTTAGTTAGAAAGTTAGTTAACCGAAACTAACTTAAGAAACTAATAGAGAGATTATGTGTATACAAAATATGTGTAGGATATAAATACATATTCATGTATTGTATTGAGCAGTTTTTTTAACAAGGAAAAAAGGGAAATCTTCTCTCTACAAAGAACTTCATCTTCTACCTCTCCTTTCTTCTTGTTCTACCTTCATGAATGCCTAATTGTGTCATGGCTGATATGAAATTCAACATGGTACCAGAGCAGTGATCAACAACTCATTTGATTTTATTTCTTTCGCAAATCAATTGAAGACAATCGACTATTTTTAAAGCAAATTTCATTTTGGCTCTGTTTTTTGTTTCGCGATTATCAGTGAAAACCAAATCAATTTCTACAATCTTGTTTCGTTTCTTGCTATTGTTGTCTAAATTCAGATTAAATTTATAGTTCATCAAAAGAAAAATTTATACCAAATTTCGATTAAATCTTGAAAGCTCTACAACCATATCTTCTTTACAATAGAAGCTACTCCACATGCAAATAAAATTCCAACTGGAAGCACTCAAAATAACACACACCCAACTGTTAGATCAAATTCTGGAATTACTACTACAATGGATCATAACCACCCATTGTTTCTTCAATCCTCGGATGTAAGTGGTGTATCTCTTATCTCATTTCAATTACTTGGTTATAAAAATTATGCTATATGGAGTAATTCTATAAGAATTGCACTACTTGGTAGAAATAAACTTGGTTTCGTTAATGGAAAATGTAAGAAAGAAAACTATGAAGAAGGGTGGTGGGATCAGTGGGATAGGGTTAATGCAGTGGTTCAGGCTTGGCTCATGAATTCAGTGTCTAATGGATTGTTTGGTGGTGTGTTATATGCTGACACAACATATGAAGTATGGGAAGACTTAAGGGAAAGATTTGATAAGGTAGATAGGTCAAGAACCTATTATCTTCATAAGGAAATAGTCACTTTGACTCAAAGAAGTTCAAGTGTTGCTGAATACTTTCTTAAACTCAAGACATTGTGGGTAGAATTTCAGTCCCTAGTACCACCTCCTAGTTGTGGATGCCCTAAGTCTAAAGAGTTTGTAGAATATCTACAAAAGCAAAAATTATACCAGTTCTTGATGGGATTGAATGAGAACTATATAAAAGCAAGGAGCCAGATCTTGCTAATGTCTCTATTGCCTTCTGTTAACAAGGCATATTCTATTATCACTAGTGATGAAAACCAGAAATCTATTACTGCCAAGTCTGATGGTTTGTTGGGTGTTGTTCCTAGTGGATTTAATCACAATGCTAACTCTGGTCATGATCCAACTCCTATGTACTCTAGAGCAGGTTCAAGTTCACAAAATTTTAAGAAGAACTTCAATTGTTCTGTGAAGTTTGTAAAATGAAGGGTCATACCAAGGGCTATTGCTACAAGGTGGTTGGTTATCCACCAAGTTTCAAGTCAAAGAGAAAATATCATGTTGCCCATAATATGTATGCAGAGGATCAAGAGGGTGGAACTGGGAAAATATGCAAAACCAATTGTATGAGTGGTAAATTTGCAGGAATGAACATAAATCAATGACAGGTTGGAGAAACACATATGTTCTTAAGAGATCAATATGAACAGATTGTTCAAATGCTGAATCAAAATGTGCAGCAAACCAACATGAATCAGTCTCAGACTACTCAGCCTCAGAGTTCAACTACTGCTCAGTCAGCTGCAAATGCAGCAGGTATGGATAGTCATAAAGCTTTTTTAGTAGCTAATAGACTTAAACAATGAATTATAGAAACTGGTGCTACTAATCACATGGTGGCAGATATAGAACTATTAAATAAATCATCTAGAGTTAAAACTACAACTGATGCCAAGAGAGTTCATTTACCTAATGGAGAGATAATAAGTGTTACTCATACAGGGTCAAGTACTATAATAATGTATTTTACTTACCATAGTTTAAATTCAATTTTATGTCTGTGTCCCAGTTGACTAGAGAATTAGGGTGTGCAGCCACCTTCTGCCATGATTTTTGTTTTGTTTCAGAATCTTTATAATAGGAGGGTGAATGAGATTGGTAGGCTGAAAGATGGATTGTACATGTTAATGAATCAACCAATAACAAAACTTCTTAATAAACAATTGAAGTTAGGACTAAATGTGAGAGAGGCTAAGGAACCTGCTACAGTGTCTGAAGAAGAGATAGAGTTGTGGCACAGAAGATTTGGGCATACTTCTAGTAGTGTTTTGAGTAGATTGATTAGAGCACAGTCTGATGTCATAGCTAGTACTATAAAGAAATGTAATGTGTGTCCCTATGCTAAACAATGTAGACTTCCATTTCCAACCAGTGATATCAAAAGTATTTCCAGCTTTAATCTCATTCATATGGATGTTTGGGGACCTTATAAGGTTCAAACTCATAATGGAAACAAGTATTTCCTAACAATAGTAGATGATTTTACAAGAATGACTTGGATCTATTTGCTTAAACTAAAATCAGATGTTTGTGTTGTGATGCATCAATTTTTAACTTTTATGCATACTCAGTTTAATAAAACAGTGAAAGCAATTAGAACTGATAATGGGATGGAGTTTGTAAATGATGTATGTAGTAGTTTGTTCCCAAAGCTAGGAATTGTACATCAAAGATCTTGTGCCTATACACCTCAACAGAATGGTGTGGCTGAAAGAAAGCACCGACACATACTAGAAATCACAAGAGCAGTAAGGTTTCAAGCCAACATTCCTTTAAAATTCTGGGGTTTATATGTGCAAGCTGTTGTCTATTTGATAAATAGATTACCCTCTTCTATTACTGGCATGAAACCTTATGATAAGCTATACAAGAAAAAATCTTCAATTAGTCACTTGATGGTACTAGGTTGTCTGTGTTATGCAAAGGACTTAATTGTGTCTGATAAACTGTAATTTAGAGTTAAGACTTGTGTTATGATTGGTTATTCTGAGGTACAAAAGGAGTATATTTTATATGACATGTATAATAATAAAAAAATTAGTCAATAGAGATATTAGTTTCAGGGAAACTGAATTCCATTTTAGAACTGAAACATCAGAAAGTCCAATCTTCTTGCATGATCAATCTGGTAAGGCTAATGATGATTATTTTACTTCAAATATACATACGTATATACCTGTACATGATACTCAGGATAGTGCTACACAAGAAGAGCCAATGCATCATGTATCAGATAATGTTCAAAATGTCACTCAAACTCAAGATAACACCTCACAACAATTACAAATTGAGTACTAGTTCTTCCAAATACAAACCAAAATCAAACCAGTCATACAATGCAAATACAACAACCTATATCATCTATAGCTCAGAATAAGCCTTTTAATACAGTTCCTACTAGAAAATATACCAGATCCAAACAACCCCCAATTTGGTTAAAAGACTTCATCACAACTAGAACTGATTCAACTACTTCATACTCTATAGCCAATTACATATCCTATGAAACACTTACACCAAAATATATAGCCTTTCTCACTGCTTTTTCAGAAGTAACTGAACCAAAGAACTATAATGAAGCATCCAAAGATCCAAGATGGGTGGATGTAACGAAAGCAGAAATCTTAGCACTACATGATAATCACACATGGGATTTTGTTTCCCTACCTGAAGCCAAATCTCCAATAGGGTGTAAGTGGATTTACAAGATCAAGTACAAGGAAAGAGCTTAGATTGAAAGGTTGAAAGCTAGACTAGTAGCAAAAGGATACAGTCAAAGGGAAGGTATTGATTATCATGAAACTTTTTCTCTTGTATCCATTCTATCTATTGCATCTTCTAGACACTGGGAAATACACCAAATGGATGTATCTAATGCCTTTTTGCAAGGGGATCTACATGGACCTTCTTCAAGGATTTACCAGCCAGGGGGACAAACAAGTATGCAGGCTAATTAAATCCTTATATGTACTTAAACAAGCTCCAAGACAATGGAATTTCAAACTCACAGAGGCATTACGTCAAATGCAGTTCAAATAGTCTCTATATGATCATTCCTTGTTCATAAGGAAAACTGATAAAGGGATAATTTTGGTGTTGGTCTATGTGGATGCTATGTTAGTAACTGGAGATCACATGGAACATATAGAAGAAACAAAACAAGCTTTCAAAATGAAAGACTTGGGAGAATTGAAATATTTTCTAGGCATAGTATTTGCAAGATCAGACAAAGAAATGCTTATGCATCAAAGGAAATATGCTTTGGAACATATTTTTGAGCTTGATCTGGCTGCTGCTAATCCTATTAACACTCCTATTGACTGAAGTGTGAAGATGACTACAAAAGAATATGATGATTATATTCAAGAGACTTAAAAAATAGGAAAAGAAAAAACTAAGACAGAAGATGCATTACTGCAGGATATTAGCTCATATAAAAGGCTAATAGGTAAGCTTATTTACCTTACAGTTGCAAGGCCAGATATAGCCTACAGTGTTCAGACACTTAGCCAATTCTTACAACAACCAAAGAAGTCATATTTTGATGCTGCCCTTAGAATAGTCAGGTATATAAAAAATCAACCAGGACAAAGAATACTACTATCTAGCAAATCACAAGAATCGGTAACAGCATATTGTGATGCTGATTGGGTTGCCCGTCCTCAAACAAGGAAGTCAGTTATTGGATATATTGTCAAATTTAGAGACTCACTTATCTCATAGAAATAAAAAAAAATAGTCTACAATATCCCAAAGTTCTACTGAATCAGAATACAGAAGTCTAGCAGGAACATTTGCAAAGTTGACATGGATACTTGGCATATTAGAAGAGATTGGGATCAAGATTGACTTACCAGTGACAGTGTATACATACAGCAAATCAGCTATCCAAATAGCTGCAAATTATGTGTTCCATGAAAGAACTAAACATATAGAGATATACCTTCATTTCATAAGAGAAAAAATTCAGAAAGGACTTGTGAAGACTGAATTTATTAACACAACCAACCAACCTGCTGATCTTCTTACCAAAGAACTGAATAGACTTCAACATCAGTATCTTTGCTCCAAGCTTGAATTACTGAACATATTTACAGCATCCATCTTAAGGGGGTGTATTGAAAATAAAGTTGATAGATAACAAAGTATGACGGTTAGTTAACAAAGTTAGTTAACCTAAACTAACTTAAGAAACTAATAGAGAGAATATGCGTATATCTCTATATGTTTAGATATACAAAGAAAAAAAATGAACTTCAAAGAACTTCAAAGAAGGAAAAAAATGAAATCTTCTCTCTACAAAGAACTTCATCTTGTACCTCTCCTTTCTTCTTGTTCTACATTGATGAATGCTTAATTATGTCATGGCTGATATGAAATTTAACACCAATAGACTTCTCGTATAGTCTTTTTGATGTTATGGATGTTACTCCTGGCATTGACTTTTCCGAATGGTATCACGGGCTACAACATGATATGAAATTCAACTTGACAAAGCGATAACGGATCACAAACATGAGAAACCACCAGATGCTATGAGTGGAGTATTTACGATGAAACGTTCTTTTGAAAGATAACACATGCAACAGATTCATGCCGAAGAAGGTGAATGATAGCCATTACATACCTTTGATATCGACCCTCCAACAACGACGATGAACCAAACCTTTCTTACAAGTTAATCTACAAGTGACGAAGATAACGCTTGTATCAAACTAAGAGAAACTATAATAACTAATCGACGAGCAGTAAACTCGCTCTATAACTAACTACACGATGCTCCTCTACGTTTTTTTTCTTCCCAAAGCTCATAACAACAACCATAATATATATATATATATATATATATATATATATATATATATATATATATATATATATACACAACCAAAGCCACATCTTCATATCCTTATCAAAACAAGAACAACACACCACAGCCTATAACAACTTCAACCATCGAATTTATGATTTTCGATCGTTGTTTCGTAATTTCTTACCAAAATAAAATATCTAAAGCTTACACAGTCTCATACACATGAAGAGGGGAAGAACCCTTGCCTTAGATGACAAGAGTTACTTTCCTTCCACCTTACTTCACCTTGACGGAAGCTTCAAATCCAACAACTAAGCGGAAGAAAGGAGCTTCGTTAGCTTTACGAGATTAGCGGGGTGAAACCATATCTAAACCTTGATGAACTTACGTCTATGATGGAAGAACCCTGGAAGAGGAACTATAGGAGAAATAAAGTTTAGATCGAAAAGGCAACTTAGAGAATTTTTTTCCACCGCCCACTTTCATGGTGGGTTTCACGCCCCATAAATTGATCGACCACATCCTACCTTCCGAGTCATCCTCAGACGCCGGTTTGGTGAACAAAAGCTATGGTCCCGGCTGGATGCTATTGTCCTTTAATGGATTTATGACACTATATCGAACGACCTTTTACATACCATTTTGGAGCCGAATTATACGGCTCAACAGGCGTGGGAACGTCTGCAAAATATATTTCAGGATAACAAACTTTCTAGAACAGTTTATCTTGAACACCAGTTTACGAATGTTAAACTGGATGATTTTTCCAATATCTCCTCTTATTGTCAGGAATTGAAGATGCTTGTGGACCAATTATCCAACGTTGGTTCGCCCGTAACAAATCAAAGATTGGTCCTTCAGTTGATTGCAGGATTGAATGAACAGTATGATGGGGTTTCTATGTTCATTCATTAAAGTAATCCATTGCCTCATTTCTATGAGGCCCGTTCGAGGTTAATTCTCGAAGAAACATAGAAGGCAAAACAGGCATCTTCTGGAGCATCCACCGCCGACACTGCTCTCGTCTCCACCAACTCATTTTCCACGGATTCGGATTACCAAAAATTCGGTTTGGGGGGCAATAATAATCGTCAAAATAATGGCAAAAAATGGGGTTCAAACCGTAACAATAACAAAAAGAAAAATAGTGGTGGAAAAGGATGAGGCTGTGGCTGTGGCCAACTCTCCGACGGCAGCGGGCAGTAGCGTTCTGGCAGTGGCGGTAATCAGTGGGGGGTAGTACCCACCATGGATATGGGCCCCACAGTGGGCTGCCCCGCCATGCCCATACCCAACTTCTTTGTGGGCCAGGCCTCCACCTTCAACTCGCCAACCCGGCATTCTAGGATCTCGTCCCCAATATGCATTTGCGGCTCAGGCACCATCTTCGGTAGGCTATGCACCCACTGATATCGAACAAGCCATGAACAACATGAATCTAAGTGTTCCAGACGAATTATGGTATATGGATACAGGGGTTACGTCACACATGACATCATCTCAAGATAATCTTTCGTCTTATTTCAATATGAGCAATAATAAAATTATTATTGTCGGCAGTGGTCAGAAAATTCCAATTCGTGGTATTGGTCAGGTAACACTACCCTCTCCACACCCTCCATTATACTTGAAAAACATCCTACATGCTCCAAAGTTAGTTAAGAACTTGATATTTGTTAGACGTTTTACAATTGACAACAATTTTTCTGTGAATTTTGATCCGTTTGGCTTTTCTGTGAAGGATTTTCAGACGGGGATGCCACTCATGAGATGTAATAGCATGGGGGACTTGTATCCCATCACCTCTGTTTCCAACAACCACTTAACCAAACCATCCACCTTTGCTGCCATTTCTCCTATTGTCTGGCACAATCGGTTGGGCCACCTAGGAGCACCAGTTTTTAATTATCTTAGGAAGAATAATTTATTTTCTTGTAACTGAACTTTGGACTCTTCTGTTTGTCAATCTTGTGTGGTTGGTAAACATGTTAGGCTCCCTTTTATGTCCTCTACTTCTCATACTTTTATGTCATTTGACATTTTGCATTGTGATTTGTGGACATCACCTGTTTTGAATTCTGCATGTCATAAGTACTATCTGCTAATTCTAGATGATTATTCAATTTTTTGTGGACTTTTCCCTTATGACATAAATCACAAACCTACACCATTTTAAAATAATTTAGTGTTTTTTTTTATCAAAACTCAATTTGGCAAATCCATTAAATGTTTTCAGTGTGACAATGGAGAATTCATAAATACCCAATTTAAATATTTTTGTCACTAAAATGGGATGTCTTTGCGTATTTCGTATTCACATACATCACCACAAAAGGGGAAAACCGAAAGAAAAATTCGAACAATTAATAATATGATTCACATCATCCTTGTGCATTCTTCCACACCATTGAATTTTTGGCACCATGCACTTCAAATGACAACGTATCTTTTAAATATTCTTCTTAGTAAACTGCTCTCCAATATGTCCCCTATACAAATGTTGTATCATCGTCTTCCATCTTTTACACATTTGCGGGTGTTTGGGTGTTTGTGTTATCCTTTATTTCCTTCTACTTCCATTAACAAGATGCAGGCTAGGTCAACTCCTTGTATATTTTTGAGATACCCATTAAATCATAGAGGATATAAATGTTATGATATGGCGACAGGAAAAATTATTATCTCTCGTCACGTCATTTTTTATGAGGCTAAATTCTCGTTTGCTAAGTCTCATGTGGCATCCTCACCTTCATATAATTTTTTGGACACCAGAATACATCTCATTTTACACCACTATCTCAATAATCAACCACCAGTTGATCCGCCACAACCCAATAACGACATTACCCCCGCCCACCACTATACGGGACTGAACCAGTGGTATCGACCTAGTTGAGCTCCCGTAGCAACCAGGCCCATGTGGGGGAGCCCACTGCTCCCTCACCGGTAAACCGAGATAGTCCAATAACCACTCGGTAACCCACTCCCACACACCTTTGTACTTGGGCCACAAAACCTCCACTCCACCCCCTGCCATACCCGAGATCCCTACTAACCAACCGATGATGGTACAACCTCGGACCATTGAAACCCGTGCCATGCATGAGATTTTTTTAGCCCAAACGTCAGTTTAACTTACTATCTTCGGTTCAACCATCACACATACCAAAAAATCCCAAAGCAGCCTTATCTGACCCAAATTGAAAAGCTGTCATGTTAGACGAAATTAATGCTCTTATTGAAAATAAGACGTGGGAATTAATGCTCCATCCATCTATTGTCAACATTATTAGATCTATATGGGTTTTCTGCCATAAAAAGAATTTTGATGGCTCTTTTGCGAGATACAAAGCTGGTCTTGTTGGTGATGGCAAGTCTAAGCAGGTCGGAGTAGATTGGGGAGAAACCTTTAGTCCGGTGGTTAAGCCAACAACTATCCGGTTGGTTCTTAGCCTGGCACTGTCTAAATCCTGGACCATTTATCAGTTAGATGTCAAAAATGCATTTTGCATGGCTATCTACAGGAGAGAGTTTACATGCACCAGCCGCTGGGTTTTCGAGACTCTACACATCCAGATTATGTTTGCCTGCTGAAAAAGTTCCTATATGGTTTGAAACAGGCTACATTGACATGGTATAACATGGTTGCAGGTTTTGTATTCACTCTTGATTTCTCCCACAGCAAGTCTAATCAATCATTATACATTTATAAGAAGGGAAGTGACATGACGTATATCCTCATATATGTAGATGGCATCATTCTCACTGCATCATCTACCTCACTTCGCCAGTCTATTATGTTCCTTCTCGCAACAGAATTTGCGATGAAGGATTTGGGTCCTTTAAATTATTTTTTGGGCATTGCTGTCACTCAATATGCATGTGGTCTGTTTATAAGTCAAAAGAAATACGTCGATCTCCTTGAAAAAGACGGTATGTCATCCTGCAAGCCATCGCACACTGCAGTGGATAAAAAAGCCAAATTGAGTAACACTGCAGGGACTTCATATAGTGATCTTACTCACTATCGCAGTCTCGCAGGGGCCTTGCAGTACCTCACTTTCACGAGACCAAATATCTCATATGTTGTTTAGCAGATGTGTTTACATATGCATTATCCGAAAGAAGAACATATGGGGGCTCTCAAAAGGATTCTGCGGTACATCTAGGGTACTATTCATTTTGGATTGCATTTGATAAATCCTCCATATAGACTCTCTCTCCTCTTATACCGATGCGGATTGGGGTGGTTGTCCGGACACACGACGTTCCACCTCTGGTTATTGTGTATTTTTGGGAGATAATCTGATTTCATGGTCATCCAAACGCCAGCCAACTTTGTCTCGATCAAGTGCCGAGGCAGAATACCGGGGGTGGCCAATGTGGTCGATGTATCGTGTTGGCTCTGTAATCTTCTCTTAGAGCTTCATTGTCCGATTGAGAAGGCAACCGTTGTTTATTGTGATAATGTGAGTGTGATATACTTATCCGGTAATTTTATTCAGCATCAACGCACAAAACATATCGAAATTGATATCTTATTCGTCCGAGAAAAAGTTGTCAGTGGACAAGTTTGTGTTCTCCATATACCATCCCGTTATCAGATTGCAGACATTTTCACGAAAAATATTTCGCGCATACTTTTTGATGATTTCAAGGACAGTCTCAGCATCCGAGAACCTCCCGCTAAGATTGCAGGGGCTGTAAGAATAATTATGGGTCAATCTCATAATTATCTCCAATCACTACTAATTAAGAAGATTGTAATATTATAATTAGGAGTGTAAGTCGATTTGTCATCAATTAGTTAGGAGGATTAGCATCTTATATTTTAGGTAAGCTTAGATTAGTACTACATTGCAATATTCATATATTTGCTATCATTGGAATGAAATACTCACAGAATTAATCTTTCTACATATATATGACTTCTCTCGTCGAGTTATGCACATGAAGAAAGAAGGTAAATCAGTATTTACATATTACCCTAATTTGCGCACAATATAGGAAGAATTTAATTACCGTAAATCGGTCTTGTTTACAATATATGATGTTGTGCTCGGTCGAAAAAGAAAATTAATGAAAACGAGTTTATAGTTTTTTGGCTGGCCAAGGTGATATGTATGATCGTATTCAAAGTGATATACTTTGTACAAATCCTTTTCGCAATCCAGAGTGTGTCTTTGTTATAATATGTATGAACGTAGTACAGAGCATAAGTCGTTAAAAAATTGATGATACATATCATGAGGTCAAATTTCACATTACCCATTTTTGGGTTTCAAACATCTTTTTCCCCAAAACAGTACCCGACAAGACTTTAATTTGGTGGAAATGTTAAACACCAAAAAGAGGAGACCTTCAACGGTGAGAACCATTTGTATTTCCAATCCGTGTCTCTTGCAAATGCTTCATGATTTGGTAAAAATTATTGGGGATTTGAAGTGGTAGATCTTTTTTTTTTGGAAAGAGATTGTAATGAGTAGACATGGATGAAAGAAATAGACACGTTTGTTACTTGTTCCATCCCAAGACCCAAATTTGTTGGTCGAATTTATTTTAAAATATTTAATATTTTAAACAAACAAGAATTATATTATTATTTGGTATTTTTTAATACTTATTCTTACTATTTTAATTAGTGGAGGGTTAATTAAGTGAGTCGTTTAAGATAGATTTAAATACTAATATGATTAAGAATATTGAATATCTTTCTTACGGGGTATATCTATAGTAGTTTACTATATTTTGAATAAACAATTGGTTTGACTCTATTTTATTTACTAGCATGATTGAGGTTTCGTAAAAGTTCACATGTAATAGACTAGCTGCTATGACAGCCACGAGCCATCAGAACATGAATGGAACAACTTAAATTAGAAATTAGAATAGTGCATATTTTAAATTGACGGTACTTATGGCTCAGAATATATCTCGAGGGTCCTACATTTTTGTTAGTTCATGTCATTTCATTTTTGGTTTTCACTGAATATTTGATATTTGTTTTAGAATTTTGATTCATTTGCGCCACCTAATAAGATCATTTAAATGAGAAGTGCTGGCTATCCAATATTTTCAAAATTCGAAGTAGAAATCTCTAATTAAAAATGAATGAATCATAGACTAATAATATATTGCATTTTACCAAGAGAAGTCACTCGGTAACCAAACCTTGCTTATGGAAATCTGTATGTACAAACTGTTGGAAATTTGTCTTTGGCGGGAGTTGCGATCGACCAACTTTAACGGCTTAAACACTAGTGTTACGTATGTTGGAGAATCCGGTTCTTCACACATGCATGATCTACTAAGTACGTAGATAACCGTAGGGCCAAGAATCGTCAAATTTCATTGAGAAATGAAAGAGATATTGGTTCACGAAGTAAGGTGTTTGAAGCATGGAAAAGTGTGGTGTGTGATCAATTCTCCCTCATCGGTAGAGGAAGAAAGAATTGTTGTGTATATAAGACTCGAAATTGGTTTGGGGTTTGGGACCCCAAGGAGTATCCCATGTGTTTAAAGGAGGGAGGACCTAGATGTGCTTCGGTTCAAGGAAAGACAACACGCGCGCCGCCGCCGCCCGTCCGGTTCCGGGTTCACGGGTTCACGGGCTGTGGGCCTTCTGATATTATCTTTTTGGGCCAGAGAACTTTGCCAGAAGTACAGTTTGATCCCAGAAGTTTCAGATGTACAGTTTGGTCCCTGAAGTTTCCATAAAGTCAGAATTGGGCAGAAGAGAACAGAAACGCCAAGCACTCAATTCAGCCATTTATTTTGGCTGAATTACTCCTCCTATAATGGCCAATCCGTTGGTGTTTCACCATTTATTTTGGTGGCTTTACTACCTCCATAATGGCCATTATTTGGCTAATAATGGTTGTTATGGGGGCAGTTAAACAGCCCCTCCCTCATCTATATAAACACCCCTTACACCATTGTTGAGAAAGAAATATACTACACGAAAATACACAAGCAAAAAAAGTTCTTCCTACAACTTCCAAGCATCATTTCGTTACTCAATATTCTTCACGGTAGCTCTTGAGTTTCCTTTGCTCAAGTGTTCCATTGCTGTTTTATCTTGGGAGACGAATTGTACAGGACGTATAAAGGATACATACGGGGCAATATTGTCTTAAGGACAGAGTGCCACACTCGACTCAGCAATAACAAAACAGTTTCCAGTTTTACTTCTTCAACAAAATTGTAATTTCAGTTTTGTTGTTCTATTGTAATTTTCAGTTCTTGAATTACTTTGCAGTTACTTGTAATTCCCGTTTCTTGCAACCTTTGTATAACCAACAACTTAAGACAATATTTGTTTACTGTAACCTGCTATAACATGGCTGGAAATATGACCGATGTTGCTGCTACTGTTGCTGCCTCTCGAGGCAACGTTGCTGCCTTCCCCACCACCTCGTTATCGCTCAAGGCGTAACACCGCCGCATTCGATGCCTGCTTCTTCGCTGCCATCTTGTTCAAGGCGTAACACCACCGCCTTCCGACATCGCCGGAGCTCCACCCTCTTCATCACACCACCATGATCGCCCTGAAAAATTCATGGGATCAGAATTTAAAAGATGACAGCAAAAGATGCTATTTTACTTAACGGTAATGGGCATGGCCCGGTTCCTTACGGAAGATCCTCCACAAGCTTGAGATGAAATGGACTCTTCGCCTGCTGAAACGGGTGAAGGGGGCCTTGGTATCCATGTCGTTAACGGCATGAAGATGGTTCGTGATGCATGGAATCATAGCGATTTCATGTGCAAGAACTATATACTGAACTGCTTGGCAGACCTCTCTACACGGTCTATTGCACCGTTAGCACTTCCAAAGAGCTGTGGGAAAAACTGCAAAAGAAGTACAACGCACAAGATGCGGGTACTAAGAAGTTCATCGTTGGGAAATTTCTAAAATTTCAAATGGTGGACAGTAAGACAGTGATGTCCCAAGTCCAGGAATTCCAAATGATTTTACATCACCTGGATTTGGAAGGACTGAAACCAAACGAGCAGTTTTTGGTTGCATCACTGATTGAAAAGTTACCTCCTTCATGGAATGAGTTTATGAGTTACTTGAAACTCAAGACGAATGAGATTACCTTTGAAGAGCTTGTTATCAAACTGCAAATCCAGGAAGATAATAAGAAGACCTTGCCAAAGGGTAGACAACCAGCTGAGGCAAATGCGAATCTGGCTGAGGCCAAAGGAAACTCAAGCAAGAAGCGGAAGTTCCAGAAAGACGGCAAAGCCCCTGCAACAGAGATGTTCAGAGGTAATTGTCATCACTGTGGAAAACCTGGTCATAGGATCAAGGAATGCCGCAAGTTCAAGACTGAGCAACAGTAGAAAGCCAAGTCTAAAGGCAAGGCTCAAGCAAACGTCGTCAAGGACACGCTCCTGGATGACATGATCGAGGAATTCTCTGCAGTGGTGATAGAAGCCTACTTAGTGGAGAATCCGATGCAGTGGTGGATGGACACAGGTGCTACTAGGCACATCTGTTCCAACAAATATTCCTTCTCCACGTACACTGCAGTCGCTGACAAGAAGCTGTTCATGGGCAACAACGCTTCTTCTGACGTGCTGGGGGTTGGAAAGGTGGTCCTGAAGATGACTTCCGGCAAGGAACTTACTCTGAAGGAAGTGATGCACGTCCCAGAGATTAGAAGAAATTTAATTTCTGGACCTTTATTGGTTAATGCTGGTTTTAGGCTAGTGTTTGAATCCAATAAGTTTGTACTTACTAAAAATGGCACATTTGTGGGGAGGGGCTTCGTCTGTGAAGGCCTCTTCAAAGTGAATGCCATGTCTGTATTGCGTCAAGGAAATAAAGTTAAACCTTCTTCTTATTTGCTTGAGTCTTCTAATTTATGACATCATAGATTAGGACATGTTAACTACAAGTCTATTCAAAGGCTGGTAAAGATGGAGTTGTTGCCGTCTATCGACGTAAACCCTCAACATAAATATGAGGTGTGCGTAGAGGCAAAACTCACCAAGCTTCCTTTTCGATCCGTCGAAAGGAATACCGCTCATCTAGAACTTATTCACACATATATATATGATTTGAAGTTTGCACAAACTAGAGGGAGGAACAAGTACTTTGTGACATTTATAGATGATAGCACAAGGTATTGTTACCTTTACTGGTTAAAAAGTAAGGATGAAGCCTTTGAAGCGTTCCGACGTTACAAAGCAGAAGTTGAGAATCAACTTAGCCTACGGATTAAATCCATTCGTAGCGATAGAGGGGGAGAATATGTAGCGCCGTTTGAGGAATACTGTGCCCAAGAAGGCATTATTCATCAAACGGCGGCTCATTACTCACCTCAATCAAACGGTGTGGCGGAACGTAAGAATCGCACATTAAAGGAAATGATGAATGCCTTGCTTATCAATTCCGGTCTTCCCCAAAACATGTGGGGAGAAGCCGTCCTTACCGCTAATACGATTCTTAACAGAGTCCCACATAAGGGTAAGGACAAAACTCCATATGAATCATGGAAGGGAAAGAAACCCACCTATAAATATTTTAAGGTGTGGGGTTGTTTGGCAAAGGTTGAAGTACCCAAGCCAAAGCAGGTCAAGATTGGGCCTAAGATTGTAGATTGCATATTCACCGGATATGCAAATAACGGTAGTGCTTATCGCTTCTTAGTGCATAAGTCAGATATTCCAGATATCCACCAGGGTACAATAATGGAATCAAGGAATGCTCTATTCTTTGAAAGTACCTTTCCTAGAAAGGAGAAAGACATAACCTCTCGCAAACGAAGTTATGCACAAAGCTCTCAAGAACCGGGAGTCCTTGACTGCCCGGATTTGAATGGTTCAGATCTAGCGAATCTCGAGGTGGCTGAACATCCGGAATCTAGTGTTCCAGATTCTCAGAACTTGGAGACTCCAGAAATGGATCTAAGGCGAAGTAAGAGGGCCAGGAAGGATAAATCCTTCGGTCCTGACTTTGTAGCTTATATGGTTAATGATGAACCAAGGACAATTGCTCAGGCGTTGTCAACTCCAGAAGCACCGCTCTGGAAAGAAGCTATTGAGAGTGAAATAGGCTCCATTCTGCATAACTATACGTGGGAGTTGGTTGATCTTCCTCCGGAAAATAAACCGTTGGGTTGTAAATAGATACTCAAACGGAAATACAAGGCAGATGGATCTATAGACAAGTACAAGGCCAGGTTGGTAGTCAAGGGCTATCGGCAGACAGAAGGCTTTGACTACTTTGATACCTACTCCCCGGTATCCCGGATGACATCCATACGGGTATTTATTGCGATCACAGCTTTGCGTGACCTTGAGATACACCAGATGGATGTTAAGACTGCCTTCCTAAACGGTGATTTGAAAGAAGAAATTTACATGGACCAACCCGAGGGGTATGTGGTTCAAGGGCAAGAGAAGAAAGTCTGTCGACTTGTCAAATCTCTGTACGGGCTGAAATAAGCCCCGAAACAATGTCACAAAAAATTTGATAGTACTCTACTATCGAAGGAGTTCGCCATTAATGAGTGTGATAAATGTGTTTACACGAAAGGTAACTCTGACTCATTTGTTATGATATGCCTGTAAGTAGACGATATGTTAATCACAGGAAGCAGTCCTAGGGTAATCCTAGAGAGTAAGAACATGTTGAAACAATGCTTCGACATGAAGATGTCATCTTAGGGATTAAAATCTCTAAGACGTCTGACTGACTGGTCTTATCTCAGTCTCACTACATCGAGGATGTTTTGAGAAACTTCGAGATGTTAGACAGTTCACCGATGACATCACCAATGGATCCAGATCAAAAGCTTGATAAAAATCTTGGTGCACCTGTATACCAGGAGCGATATGCACAGGTGATCGGTAGTTTGATGTATATAACAAACTGCACCCGACCCGATATTGCTTACGCGTGATCAATAAGTTGGCTAGGTTCACCCGTAATCCGAGTGATAATCACTGAAAGGCGTTGAATCGGGTATTACAATACCTGAAATACACGTTAAATTATGGGTTACACTATTCGAGATATCCAGTTGTACTAGAGGGGTACACTGATGCAAACTGGATATCTGATATAGAGAACACCAAGTCCACCAGTGGGTATGTATTTACAATTGGTGGTGGGGCTGTGTCTTGGAAATCCTCTAAGCAAACTTGCATCGCCCGATCCACAATGGAGTCGGAGTTTATCGCTTTAGACAAAGCAGGAGAAGAAGTTGAGTGACTTCATGACTTCTTAGAGGATGTTCCGTGTTGGAACAAACCCGTACCTTCGGTAATGATCCACTGCGACAGTCAGTCGGCTCTAGGAAGGGCACGGAATGCTATGTACAATGGCAATTCTCGTCATATACGACAGAGGCATAAGACCGTTAGGCAACTGATCACCACGGGTATAATATCCATTGATTACATTAAGTCAAATGATAATATAGCAGACCCATTGACAAAGGGCTTACCCAAAGATCAGATGGCTTGCCTGTCTAGGGGAATGGGCTTAAAACCCAAAATATAAGGACTAATACAGCGGTAACCCAACCTTACTAACTGGAGATCCCAGTAATTTGGTTCAATGGGAAAACTAAGTTGTAAAGGTTCAGTTGATCGCTTCGGTGGAAGTATGAGCACTTCGGATAGTGATTTCTGAAAAGAAACACCAAATCAAAGCCGTTCCCGCGATAGACTTTAAGTGCTATCTGCAGTGTGGGTAAAGGTTAAGTTTTCAAAACCTGTAATGCTCCTCAACAGTTGAGGTTAGGTTTTGGGAAACTTTTAATGATTCCTAACACTTGTGAAGTGGGGTATAGAAGGATACCTTGTAGGAGACCACTTATTTAAGTGCGAGGACGGGCCACCTCAAAATGAACGCACTTAAGAATCCAAGACGTTGTCCATGGCCAAAACGGACAAAACATTACGAAGAAGAGAGTAAGGGAATTTGTTGTGTTGGTATCATTGACTTGGCTTACACTAAACACTGATGGTTCAAGACATCACGTTCACCGCGCAGTAAGTAAGTCCGATGGTATTCAACTATGGAAGGTTCAAAGCTGAAGCTACCTCTCCTTATGCAACATCGGTCCGCTGAAATATTGCTGGAAATGAAAAAGGCACCATGTGAGTGCACCAAAATCTCTTTCAAGAGGGGATTGTTGGAAATTTGCCTTTGGCGGGAGTTGCGACCGACCAACTTTAACGGCTTAAACACTAGTGTTACGTATGTTGGAGAATCCGGTTATTCACACATGCATGATCTACTAAGTACGTAGATAACCGTAGGGCCAAGAATCGTCAAATTTCATTGAGAAATGAAAGAGATATTGGTTCACAAAGTAAGGTGTTTGAAGCATGGAAAAGTGTGGTGTGTGATCAATTCTCCCTCATCGGTGGAGGAAGAAAGAATTATTGTGTATATAAGATTCGAAATTGGTTTGAGGTTTGGGACCCCAAGGGGTATCCCATGTGTTTAAAGGAGGGAGGACCTAGATGTGCTTCGGTTCAAGGAAAGACCACACGCGCGCCGCCGCCGCCCGCCCGTCCGGCCCGGTTCCGATTCCGGGTTCTCGGGTTCTCGGGTCGTGGGTCGTGGGCTGTGGGCTGTGGGCCTTCTGATATTATCTTTTTGGGCCAGAGAACTTTGCCAGAAGTACAGTTTGATCCTAGAAGTTTCAGATGTACAGTTTGGTCCCTGAAGTTTCAAGATGTACAGTTTGGTCCCTGAAGTTTCCAGTAAGTCAGAATTGGGCAGAAGAGAACAGAAACGCCAAGCACTCAATTCAGCCATTTATTTTGGCTGAATTACTCCTCCTATAATGGTCAATCCGTTGGTCTTTCACCATTTATTTGGTGGCTTTATTACCTCCATAATGGCCATTATTTGGCCAATAATGGCTGTTATGGGGGCAGTTAAACAACCCCTCCCTCACCTATATAAACACCCCTTACACCATCGTTGAGAAAGAAATATACTATACGAAAATACACAAGCAAAAATAGTTCTTCCTACAACTTCCAAGCATCATTTCGTTACTCAATATTCTTCACGGTAGCTCTTGAGTTTCTTTGCTCAAGTGTTCCATTGCTGTTTTATCTTGGGAGACGAATTGTCCAGGATGTATAAAGGATACATACGGGGCAATATTGTCTTAAGGACAGAGTGTCACACTCGACTCAGCAATAACAAAACAGTTTCCAGTTTTACTTCTTTAACAAAATTGTAATTTCAATTTTGTTATTCTATTGTAATTTTCAATTCTTGAATTACTTTGCAGTTACTTGTAATTCCCGTTTCCTGCCACCTTTGTATAACCAACTCAAACTACAAAGTATTGAAGAAAATTCAACCCTTGTAATAATCACTTATGGACAACTTCGGTATCTTCCGGAAGTAAGAATCAAAATGTAAACAATTCTAACAGAAAAAAATAATTTGAAATACAAAAATAGTAAAAAAGAAATAGACAAGATTAAATTGGATATCTGAAACAATCCGTGGGAGAATTTTCAAGATGACATAAATGAGATTTGTTTGTACTACTACTATTAATCTATAAAATTTTGTTAGTTCTAATAAAATATATAGTATATAATAAGATTTTAGTAAATTTAATCAACTACCTTTAGGATTTTAAAATTTTAAATTCTTATATTTAGATTAAAAATTTATGATAATCTATGAATTATTATAATATATATTGATCATATATGTATCAAACATTTTGGTATGATATTCAATATCTCAGTCTTTTCTTTTATATATTGAATATCGTAACATGTACCAAACTTTTTTAAAATATATATCAAATACAAGTAATAACGAAATTGCAGTATCAAAAAAATTGAATTTTAACACGGTAATTTAGTATATACCAAAGTATGCACATTTTGACAATTTAACTATTTCTAACTTCGGTAGTTGTTATTTTTATAACAATATAGATAGATAGATATTTATTTATTTTAAAATTATTTAATTATGATAAATTAAATTAGGTTGGTCATTTGGTGTAAACGAGTGAACTTTTGTTTAGCCAATTGGATAGTGGTTTCCATAACTAAGGGCTGAACCTTATCCACGTGTAAAGCGAAAAGGCTTGGCCAACTTGGCAAAAATATCAAAAGGTATCTGATGGGGACCAATTTTGTGTTGTTATTTTCAACAAATCGCTGAATTTTATCCACGTGGATTGATAAAAGGTATGGGAATCAAATTGGACAAAATATCAACAACCCTCCTCGAAATTTTCAAAAAATATATTTATAGTTTATAGGAGTAGTATATATCAATACGTGGCCCTTTCGAAGACGAGGTAACACCAACTTACCGGTATATTTCTACAAGTGAGGTATGAGGAGCGTAAAAAGTTGACCTTACTCTTACATTGAGAGGTGAAAATGCATTTTTCGATAGACCCTTAGCAACACAAAGTAGGTTGACAAAAAAAATGTTCAGTAACTATAATAAAACAGTACACTAAGCAAACTAAAAACGACATTAGATAGTAACATAAATGGAAGGATAAGAAACTATATGAGAAATACTACGATTACTGCGTGACCCTTTTGAAGCTTCTATAGATCTTGGGTTTAACTCAACCAAAAAGCTAGCTTGTAGAGTTATGATTGTCCAAGTTCATATAAGGAGTTCATATTCTCATCATTTATGATGTGAGACTCTTAATAATGTTTTTTGGTAAAAAAAAAAAAAGAAACCAATATTACCCAAGCCAAACTATAGTCCAAAACGCAGTTGTATGGATAAAATGCTTTCCAAGATATTTCAAAAAGAAAGACTTAGCAATATGTCAAAACCAAAAAATATCTTAATGTGGGTAAACACGAACGCCCAATGCTCATGGATCGCCTAATAGTTCTTACACAAATTATATAATTAAATTTCTTAACTAAAGTTCTTGACCCTCATAATTCTTTAACAATGAATGATACTCATAGTTTTTCATCTATAGGCATAAGAAAATTGGGTTTAACTCAAATAACAAGTCGTAGTAGTGCATATTTACTATTTGAGAATATCACTTAATATCTCTTAAAAATTACATAGTCGAATTGTACATTTTCACTTGTCATTGATCTTTTGTCCTATGTATCAAAATTATCATATTTTATTATTTCGCTATTTGAAAGTAATTTTATTTTTATTCATGGAGTTACGTTTTAATTATAATACTGATAAAATTTATTTATTATTTGCTTATATGGAGATAAAATGAATAGTATGATAATAATATTATTTTAAAAAATTATGATTTTTTCATTGTTTGAAAATTAATATGTTAGAGTTGATTTGCATTTCATAATAGCTTTTATTTCATAGTATTGTTTATACTTGTAAAATTATATTATATATTCATTTATTTACAATTTTTTTATCTTTTATGAAACTTTACCTATTTAAAAATATTTATTGTAATTATATTATTTTATGAAATACTAAAAATTAAATACTCATTGGGTTTACGTCCCGTGCCTTGGGGCTTACGCCTCACCGATGTGTATAAAAACGCTCTGCCTTACGCCCCCGCCTTTTAATTCACTGATTGATATGGCAATAACCCCCTTATAGAATATCTCTAGTAAAATTTTGAACAATTTTAAGATTAGAATTATATCTTTTATGTTAGGATTTGCCCTGAATTTTCTATTTGAATTTTATCATGATTGTGTTTAAATTCTAAAAAGTTTTTTTGGTGGAAAATATTTTCTTTGTAGAAAATGACCATATTTATACTTTTCTTGTAGGAGAAGTTTTGGACTTCTATATATATAAAATCTTTTATTCTCAGACATAATACAATAACATCCACAATGTAGTCGTTTAGAGTTTTGTGTAGAGGGAGATTTTTTTCTCATAGTTTTTATGCTTTATTTGATATTAATTTTCTCATATGTAGGTCAATTGACCAAATCATATTAAATATATGTTTCCTTTAGTATAGTTTATGTGTCATCTGATTTATTGTTGCCAATGTTTGCAATTGATAACTTTTGCATGAGGCCCTGAGTTTTTTCGATCCCAACAAGTGGTATCAGAGTCAATGGTGCAATGATTCAATGGGTTGATGACATGTTTAAGATGATCGGTTCAAATCAAGTTATAACAAGTATTATGATAATGAAGATTTTATCTGGTACGGGGTCATTTTGCCGAGTTCCTTCGACATGGTTCTCTCAAGCGCCCTAGTATACTCTACTTGTTCACCTGTGTCGGTTTGGGGTACGGTCAGTTCACCGGGAGGATCGCCCTCCCAATTCGAAGTTTTTTTCTGAAAGTTTCAACCTCACGGGTAGAGATGACTTTTCAACCATATTTTCAAGATCAATTAGCTTTTCTCATCTCCCATTACCCTTCCTACAACCCCTTCTTCTATCATATTCACTGTGAACGTGTTTATAAAGATGACAATTATTTAATGTGTGCTCTCTCCTTTTTTGCCGTGTAATGTGCTATATTTAGGTGTGTGTGCTGCTGGTTGTCTGCATGTGGATGTGCAAGGAAAATGTGGGACGGAAAGTGGCAACGTGAAGTTAGGAAATTAGATTAGGAGAAAAAAATGGAAGTTGCTTGGCTATATTTTTCGTGTTTTTTTATTTTCAGTTTTTAAATATGTGTAAATATAAATTATTTGATATCATAAAAAAAACTAAATGTGTCTTGAATTATGGAATCATGGTTTTAGGACTCCACGTGCATATATGGAGCAGTTTTTCAACCTCATATTTTTTTAACTTTTTTGAAAGATAGAATAATTTCCCTTCGGAATTTCTTTCATTATTCACAATATATATAGCTGTACAAGGTTGATTCCTAATATGGTACGAATCCTAACTTACCTTACAAAGGTTGATTCCTAATACAATTAGAATCCTAGGTTACCTTAAATATACATTTATCATAATTACAAAATATACGGCGAATATTCTGAGAATATTCGCTAATACTCCCCCTCAAACGGAGCGGGAGGAGGCCGAATGCTAAGGCTGGATCGGAAGTCGGTGAAGAGCTGTCGCGGTAGTCCCTTTGTGAAAATATCTGCATACTGATACGAGGAAGGCACGTGTAAAATTTTGACCTGACCACGAGCAACCTTCTCTCGCACAAAGTGGATATCCATCTCAATATGCTTAGTCCGCTGATGTTGGACTGGGATTATGAGACATATAGATAGCAGAAATGTTGTCACAATAGACTATAGACGCCTTGCGTAATGGACACTGGAGCTCCAAAAGAAGATTTCGGAGCCAACAGATCTCAGCGACGACATTAGCAACTCCGCGATATTCTACTTCAGCACTAGAACGGGACAGCGTGGCCTGCCGCTTGGCGGACCATGAGATAAGATTATCCCCAAGAAATACACAGTACCCGGAGGTGGAGCGACGTGTGTCGGGGCATCCTGCCCAATCTGCATCTGTGTAGGCTAGCAATTTGGTTGGGGCAGAGGGGTATAGATGTAAGCCAAAGTCAAGTGTGCCCTTAACATATCTGATAATACATTTGAGGGCAGCAAAATGAGACTCTCGAAAGTCATGCATGAATAGACACACCTGCTGAACGGCATATGCAATATCAGGCCTAATGAATGTAAGATACCGAAGAGCACCTGCTAGACTCTGATATAGAGTGGGATCAGAAACTGGCACACCGTCGTTGGCACTAAGCTTGGATTTTGAGTCCACCGGAGTTGGCATAATTTTACAATTTGCCATCTTGGCCCCGTACACTATCTCTTCGCATACTTTCGCCGACACGGGAACATATTGGCGCAGATCTAGTCACCGATATACCCAAAAAATAACTTAGCTTTCCCAAGTCAGTCATAGCAAATTCAGTTTTGAGTAGAGCAATGATTTCATTCTTCAACCCGTCAGATGAGGCAGTAAGAACAATATCGTCGACATATAATAGCAAATATGCAGTGATGCTACCTAGGTGAAAAGTGAAGAGAGAGGTATCACACCTGCTACATACAAAACCAATTTGCAGAAGATACCTGGCGAACCGATCATACCAAGCGCGAGGGGCCTGTTTCAATTCATATAATGACTTCCTGAGATGACACACAACCGTGGAGTGCAGGATGAACAAAACCGGGAGGTGATGCATGTACACGATCTCTTTCAAATCCCCATGAAGAAACGCATTCTTGACATCAAGTGATGAATCGGCCAATGCAAGCCCATAGCAATACCGAGAATAGTCCGAATAGTGGCCGGTTTAACAACCGGACTGAATGTCTCACCACAATCAATACCCTCCTGCTTATTAGTGTCATTTGCAACTAGTCTTGCCTTATACCTTTCTAAGTCACCACTGTCTCTGAACTTGTGACGAAATAGCCACATATACCGGATAACATTCACACTAGCTGGTCTAGGTACCAAATCCCAAGTGTTCTGCTTGGTTAAAGCGTTAAACTCCTCGCACATGGCCGCATTCCAATTGGGGTCTAGTTTAGCTAGTTTTGGATTCTTTGGAATGGGTGATAAGGTTTGTGTGGAGAGATTGAAGTGAACCTTGGGTTTGAAGATCCCGTATTGTGCACGAGTCTCCATGCGGTGAGAGGGCAATAGTGGGAGGTCAGGATTGGTCACCGGATCGGTAGGCACTGGGCTGGCGCGGACCGGTTGGCGCAGTGTTGCTTTGCGAAGCGAGGAGACTCGACGAGTTGTTGGATTTGCCGGGACCGGAGGCGGTGTGGGTGGTGCATTAGACTCGACAGGGGTGCAACATGGGTGGTGTGGGAGCCGGATCGGGTGGCGGCATTCTTTGCGGGAGGGTCGGATGACACCGCTTTGGAGGCGCGATGGCGTCGGAACGGTGAGCTGATGTTGGTACAGATTTTGGATGACCGGAGACAAACTCGGTTCATCGAGAAAGATGTAATCGGTGGTCTGAAATTTTCGGAGATTTGAAAAAGGAAAGGTTGTCTCGTTAAAGGTAACGTGATGGGAGATGATGATTTTGCGAGTAGCAATGTCATAGCACAAGTAGCCCCGATGATTAGGAGATAGACCAAGGAAGACACATGGAAGAGTGCGAGGGGCAAGTTTGTGGGGTGTAGTGGAGGCTATGTTGTGGTAGCATAAGCATCCAAAAATACGTAGGTGATCATATGACGGCTGCCTACGGTATAAGATTTCTGTAGGGGTTTTATTTTGGAGTGTGCTAGTTGGTAAAATATTTAGAAGGGATTCTACCATTTTGACAGCATATACCCTAAACGGCGGTGGTAGGCAGGCATGAAACAGAAGTGTGCGGACCATGTTATTGATGGTACGTATAATTCTTTCAGCCTTTCCATTTTGGGAAGAAGTATAGGGACAAGAAAAATGGAAAACCATGCCTTGTTTAGAATAGAAATTGTGAAATGTCGAGTTATTAAATTCACGTCCATTATCAAATTGGAATGATTTAATAGGTTTTTCAAATTGAGTCTTAATGATATTTTGAAACTTGAGGAATTTTGCAAAAACTTCAGATTTGAATTTCAGTGGGTAAATCCAGACAAAATGTGAAAAATCATCCAAGAATACTAGATAGAATTTATAACCCAAAGAGCTAGCAATCGGAGATGTCCACAAATCAGCATGAACAATATCAAAGGGAGAAAAAGTAACACTGTTTGATGACATAAAGGGAAGACGAGTATGTTTGCCTAGTGGACAAGAAAAATAGTGTTGGGCAATTTTCCCATTATTACATTGAATACGCTTAGAAGTCCTAAGAAAAGTAAAAACTGGATCTCCGGGGTGTCCGAGTCGGTTGTGCCAAGTTGAGGGAGAGATCGCCGCAAGGGATATAGGTGCTTGCGGTCTGACAGCGGCAGATTGAGTGAATGGGTAGAGGTCTCCCACACTATTGCAGCGTGTAAGAATTTTCCCCGTATTGAGTTCCTTCACGAGAAAAACCAAAAGGGTCAAATTCGACAGCATACGTAATTATTGCTAGTGAATTTTCTAACAGAGATTAAGTTTTTAATGATGTTAGGTGTGTATAGGACGTGGTTTAGGGAGAAAGGTGGGTGTGAATGTTTGGTGTGTGTGTTACCGTATCCTTCAATTGGAATGTGATTACCATTGCCGACAGTAATAAATTGAGGATACTTTAGCCGACGTAGTTGAGATAGGTTACCTGACGACCGGGTGAGGTGAGATGTGGCTCCGGTGTCCATGTACCAATTGTCGTCGGGCTGTTGAAGGTTCACGGTGGTGTATGCCGGCCCAAATCGGTCGGGGGGCAGTGGCCGGGCTGCTTGCAGTCGCCGCCGGGACCGCAATAGGCCGGCTTCTTTGGACCGCAATCGGTGGGCTCGCCGCTGGCTGTGGTGGGCTGCGGTGGGCGGGGCAAGGCCCAACGAGCCGATCGACCAAGGTCGCCGGAACCGGGCCCCTGCGGTCGGGTACGGGCATGCGGGGAGAGGCCCGGCCCGCCTGGTTGGGCCACCGCCGCCGGTGGTTGGACCCGCCGCCGCCTGTCCGGTGGTTGGCCGTTGTCCGATCCACCGGTTGCGTTGGCCCTTTCCGCGGCCCTTGCCTTTGTTGTTGCGACCTCTGCCTCCACGACCTCCGCCGCTCTCGTTGCCGCTTGTTGTTGTTTCTCGCCGCCTTCGCTGGAATCGCCGGTTCGTTGGCGCGCGCAGGTGTTGCCATCCGTCAACGGCTAACGCCTTTTGATTATGTTCCTCTTGTTTAGCACGTCTAGTTTCTTCCAACTATAGTTGTGAACGTGCCTTGTTGAAACTTGGGAGAGGGTCGTCTTGTTGAATCATTGTTGCGAGTGTGTCATATTCACCTTTCGTAAACCCGCAACAAGTTGAAGCACCATCTTGGTTTCTGAAATAGAAGTCCCGACGTTGGATAGTTGATCGGTTATGAGTTTCAGTTGCTTACAATATTCAGACATGTTGTTAAAATTCTCGAGGCGGGTATTGTTGAATTGCTCTTCCAAATACACAGCCCGAGTATTTTTATTGTCCTGAAAGATTTCTTCTAGCCGGACCCAAAGTTCACGTGCCGTAGCACCTGTTTTCATGATAGTGCATAACAGATCTTTGGAGATGGTGTCGTAGATCCATTGTTTGACGATGGCTTTAAGACGACGCCAGATTGAGTCTGTAACATCGGTGGGACGAGGAACAGATTCGTCAATGTGATCGAGCACGTTGTATGCACATGCATGAATGTAGAATAGTTCAATCCACATGGAATATTGACAGTCTTCTTGGTCAAGAATTATAGGGATAAAATTCTTGATGTTGTTAACGGCGAATGCCGGATGAAAGGAAGGTACTGAACGTTGAGAGGGGTTGTCAAGTGTGCCAGTGGATGAAACGGAATTTGTGGGGGAAGACATGGTTGCCGCCTGCCGAGGGAAGGGAATTTTCTGGTTTGGCCGAAATATGGAGGAAGAAACCAGATTTTTTTTTTTGTGAAAGCAGAAAAAATTCTGATTTCGGCCGGGAATGAGGATTTAGGTTTTAGGCTCTTGATACCATGAAAGATAGAATAATTTCCCTTCGGAATTTCTTTCATTATTCACAATATATATAGCTGTACAAGGTTGATTCCTAATATGGTACGAATCCTAACTTACCTTACAAAAGTTGATTCCTAATACAATTAGAATCCTAGGTTACCTTAAATATACATTTATCATAATTATAAAATATACATAATATTCGCTAATATTTTTAAACTATTTTTAATTCAAAAATATAATAACTAATAACTACTATTAACTAATTATACACATGTCAAGATTTGCTCCACTTGGCTTAATGTGGTGCTTTTAAAAGATAGATATCTTTTTCGTGTAAATTTGACAAAATACATCTATTGTTTCTCAAAGATTTCTTGCTTTTGATTGCTTTCATCGTGTCTTGCAGAGAAGAAAACTTAGGATAACTATAAGCAAAGGATTGTCTTCCAAAAGGCCCGGTCTTAGATCTTGTCCTAGAATCATTCGGTTAGATTTGTCTCCAAGGTAAAAGTTATCCGGATGTTTATATCAAATTAATTGATATATAATATGTGTTTAAATATATATATTTATTATTTAATCATGATTAATTAATGATAAGTATAAAATCAAATTCCTTGTTTGTAAATAATTTACGTTGGATTGAAAAACAGAACTTTTATTGTTGGTCTGTCAAAAACTGACATTCTTTTGTTGCTTCGGGTGCCTATGATGTCAGAAAGAAAGTACATGTACCATATATTTGCATGGAGATCGTATATATTTTGCATGAAGTACATGTACCATATATTTGCATGGAGATCGTATATATTTTGCATGAAGTACATGTACCATATATTTGCATGGAGATCGTATATATTTTGCATGAAGTACATGTACCATATATTTGCATGGAGATCGTATATATTTTGCATGAAGTACATGTACCATATATTTGCATGATTCGACAATCTCCAGCTCCATCCCGTTCTTTTTAGCAATTTTTGCAGTGGTATATGATCAAAGCAATTTCCGAAACAAATGTTTCAGTAAAATTCAAGACAGAAACTGCCATTTAAATTTATTTTTTGTTGAGTACGGATTTTATTTATTTCATTTTAAGAATCACTTAAGGATTAGTAATGAAATGTGTGACCATCTGATCTAAAAACTTAAGTTGTTAAATTGAACACACTTTTAATATTTGATTGTATTATCAAACTTAAGTTGTTAAATTGAACACACTTTTAATATTTGATTGTATTATCAACACGCCCCCTCACGTGTTGGCCTGATTTTTTTCATGGTCCAAGCACGTGGAAATTCTTTTTTGAAAATGAGTGGCGGTGAGGTTCGATCCCAGGACCTTTGGCCTGCTCTGATACCATATTGAAATGTGTGACCATCTGATCTAAAAGCTTAAGCTGTTAGATTGAACACACTTTTAATATTTGATTGTATTCTCAACAATTAGAATTCCTTTAACCAATTAATATTACTTATGATTAGGTTTAGGATTGATGGAATTGTAAATTAAGAGATTTGTGATTCGGAAAATTTTCTCTGTATTCAACATGAAAAAGATTACATCTCTTTATATAACTACAAAGGATCTACTGTGTAATTATCTAAGGACTAAGAATAAATATTCAATTCTATGTATGGCTGACCAATGGGACGGTACGGGATTAGGGGAATGGGGATTTGGGGGATGGTGGAGTGAGTTGGGATCAGGATTAGGGGGACGGTATTTAGGGGGATAGGAAGTGGTCCCATCTAGTCCCACATCCCACTATCAGAGGAACGGGATGAGAGGAAAAGGGGGATTTGGGGGACTTTTAATTGTTTTTTTCTAGACACTTAATTTAAAATATATATATATTTCAACACTTAAATAATTGAACAAGATAGTGAAAAAACATCCAAGGCTAATTGCCTCTTATATTATTTAATAGAAATATGATTTTTTTTCTAATACAATTTCAAAATTGCAACTTTGTTTCGTAGTTCAAAAGTTTCAAATCACATAGTAAAATTGACATTAAAAAATTACATATGCAACCATACTTTTTCTAATTTTCTGACAATCTCTTGAAGATCTTCTGTTGGAATTGGAATTTATTGGTCAAATTGTTCAACGTCGCTTCCTGCTCCATCAGATAAGATTTTGTTGTAATTGTAGTCGTCTTCTTCATTAATCTCTGGTGACCGCACATTCTATGATCCGCTCTAATCCAATCTCTAAATAAAACTGCAATCTCTAAACTGTTTTCCGCTAATGAGTGTATGTGCTCTCCTATTTGAAACTTTTCAGCACAAAAAACGCTTTCAGAAGCTGTAGATGACGTTTGAATATTCAACACATCTTGGGCCATCTTTGATAGAGTCGGAAATGTCTTTTGATTTTCCGTCCAGTATTTCAGCAAGTCTTCACGTCTATTTTCATTAGCAATTGATTCGAACGGTACAACACCCTGCAAAACATAAACATCAAACTTGCCAATTTGTGAAGCACTTGAACCACTCTACATTCTATTTCGAAGGCCTTGAATACTTGAAGCAGAAACCACATATTTTTTATAAGGTTGAAGTGAAGTAGAAGAAGATGGTACAGAAATCGGTTGATTATTTGCACTTTTCTCTTGATAATACATATACATAGTTTTGCATTGTGTTTGTATGCTAGAGATAACATGTTCTTTAGTTGGTTCTGTTTCAAGTATTTCTAGGCATTCATAAATCATTTCAATAAGGGAATTATAACCGTCTACTTTAATAGTAGGATTTAACACAACACCAATAAAATAAATAGTGGGAATAGGAAAAAAATTAAATTTTGCAATCATTTTTGTAATAGCTGGAGCGTAAGTTGGTTTTTTCTTACATTCATTAAATAAAAAAAATATTAGAGCTATATAAAATAACATAGATGAAATGGTAGGATAATAAATATCAGAAAATTCCTTAGTAGCTAGAAAAAATTTCTCTAAGAATTAAATAAGTTCCCAAATTTTATCCCAATCATCATCTACAAGCATATCTGAATGATTTTGATTATGAGCGTTAAATACTAAAGTTAAAAGTCTTCTATACTCGTGAGCAACAACTAATTGTTCATACAAAGAATTTCACCTAGTTGCAACTTCTTTTGGAATTCTCCTATAAGGTAATTCACAATCATGACATATTTTTTTTAACTCTTTGCGTCTTTGTATTTTATTACCTTTAAAATAAAGTTGATAGCAAATTGTACTTTATCAAGAATAGAGCTAAAAAGTTTTAGGCCATCCTTTATAACTAAGTTATAAATATGACATGCACATCTAACATGAAAAATATCGGGAAAAGATGGAGTCCATCAAGTTTTTAAAATGTTTACAACATAATCATTACAAGAAGCATTATCTAATGAAATAGTCATAATTTTATCATTAATTCCATAATATTCACTAATTTCATGAATATTTCTTGAAATAAAAATTCCAATGTGCCTTTCATCACTATATCTATATGCTATTATACGTTTTTGCATAGACCAATTGTGATCTATCCAATGACATATAATAGTTAAATAATCATTACCATTAGTACTACGACCTATGTCAGAAGTGAGAACCATTTTGCCTTAAAATGATACAATGCATAACGTAAATATTGTTGATATTCATGCGCAAATTTAAAAACATCTCTTATAATAGTTGATCAAGGAAAACCGTTAAAAGCATGATTATATGTTTCTCGAATGTAATGAATAAAACCAGGAGAGGAATGAAATGAAAAAGGCAAACCCTCCACAACAACTAATTTTGCTAAATTTTCCCGATCATTGTGTTTATCATATTTCGGAGCTATAACTCCCCCCGTTATCAGGTTAATTCAATCATGTACTTGGTCGGGGACACTGTGTGAACTTTTTCCCAACTCATAAGGCATTTGCACACCCATTTTTCAGCCAAGTATTGGTTATACCTTGCATTGTGATCCTTTTCCACATGTCTCATTAAATCTCCTGTCCCACCTTGACCTTTTTTAGTTTTAAATTTATATGTTTCACGACAAATTTTACAAATAGCTAGTTGATTAGGAATGTCCATTTCAAAAAAATTCCGTGCATGTGATTTTAATTTTTATTGTTTTTTGCCTCTTCTCATACTAGGGGGAATAGGAGGGATTTCAGTTTCATCATGAGACTCAGTCTGAGCCCGAGGTGGAGCTACACTAGTGGATATGTTAACTAAATTATCTTCTAATTCATTTTCTAAATCATAGTCTGGTTCAGTAGTTGGAGATGCAGAATATACCTCATGGTCTAATGATTGCACATTTGCATTTATATCAATATTAAAAAGTTCAATTTCATCTACATGAGTGAAATTATCATAATTAGAATTACTAGAAGATACACCATTACCCCTACTACCTCTACCAGAAAAACGTCCAACTCGTTCCATTATAATTATGAAAATAAAGAGTTAAAGTTAAGAAAATTAAGTACGATAATTAAAATTAAACAATAATAATTTAAATAAAAGAAGGAACGAGTGTACCAAACGCCGACATGTAATCGAGGTTGAAAATCGAAACTTTGCTCGATGATCCTCAAGCTAGTTGCCAACTTCACTCCCAATTTTTGAACTTTGATAGAAATTAGCAAATAAAATATAATATTTAGTGTGCAATTTAGACTTGTAGAGAGAGTGAGTGAGTGTGTGTGTGAGAGAGAGAGAGAGATTAGAGATATGTCAGGAAGATTTGTGAGAAAAATGAAGAGGAAAATGAGGTATTTATAGTTGAGAAATATGGTTAATGTGTAAATATACTAACTTCGGGGTTAAAAATAAATATTAAGGGGAGAGGGTTTATGGGGGGGGGGGGGGGTGTTGGGAGGCCAAAATGGCGGTTTGTAGCCGATGACAACGGCTAGAATTACAAATGATCGTTTGTGAAAAGGCTACTTTTGGGGCGGGATTGGGACGGGCTGGGGTAGGATCGGGACTGGGCGGGACTTAAATGTACCACCTGAGAAATCAAACTCAAGCCTGAGATGATGGGATGGAACAAAAGATAACGAAATCAAGCCGGAGAGGAACTGTTAACGGAGGAATCCAAATCCACATGCTTCGTCCGTTCATGAAATTCGGGGTTACGAGCTATGTGGATTGTGGCCTGGCTATCGGAATGCGCAGAATTGGGAGTGGCGGTGGATCAGACACTGCCTCTGTGGAAGATAAAAAGTCTGAAGTATGCTTTTTTGATTTCCCTAAAATATGATCTCGACCTAAAGTTATGAAATAACCACTGACTGATCTTCGCGTGTCTTTGCAGGATACCCAGTCAGCATCGCAAAAAAGCCAAAAGCTCCATGGATGGAGTTGAAGATAAAAAGAATGCCTTGTCCAGTGTCAGATTGGAGGTATTTCAAAACACGAAAAGCTGCTGAGAGATGAGAAACACAAGGCCTCTGCATGTCTTGACTGAGAGATAGAACAACATAGGAGAGATCTGGCCTGGTATGTGTTAGATAGTTTAATTTTCCAATTAAATGATGATAGACAGTAGGATTTGATATCAGAGGCCCGTCATCTGCTTGTAATTTGGTGTATGGATCAAGTGGTGAAGAGACAACACCACCTGAGAAATCAAACTCTTTTAGAAGATCCTATGTAAACTTGCTTTGACTGATTATAAACCCTTGTTTTTCTCTGATGATTTCCATACCCAATAAATAATGAATGTTCCCTAAATGATTGACTTTGAATTCTGTGTTGAGAAACAATGTGATGTTGTTGATTTCTGAAATGTCATTGCTTGTGAGCAGTATATCATCCACATAAACTGCTATAATAGAGACTAGATCACCATTTATTTTTAAAAATAGAGAATAATCATCCAGGGAACTAGAATACCCTTTGTATCTTAGTACACCTGCAAGCTTTGCATACCCCTGTCTGGAGGCTTGCTTTAACTCATAGAGTGATTTTTTAGCAAACAAACACGGTTAGGTTTAGGAGGAATGAGTCCTGCTGAAAACTTCATAAAAACTTCCTCTTGCAATTCTCCATGCAAGAAAGCATTGTTGACATCTAGTTAGGATATTGTCCATCACTTCTTGACTGCAACAGTGCAAACACCTGATAATAGTCATTTTAACCACTGGAGAAAATGTCTCAGTGTAATCAATCCCTTCCTTTTGTATGTCCCCCTTACATTAATCTGGCCTCTAATCTTTCAATAGAATCATCTGAATTATTTTTGACCTTGTATACCCATTTATAAGGTAATGCCTTCTTGCCTGGGGATAATTCAATCACATCCCAAGTGTTATTGAGTTGAAGTACTTGAATTTCAGCTTCCATAGCTTTAGACCATCCTGGATGAGTAGACGCTTCAGCAAAACTATTAGGCTCAGAAATATCTGATAGTGACTGAAAAATGTGTTGATTGGGAATGGTTAGTGCTCCAAAAGAGAAGTGTGTAGGTTGATTTGGATGTACAAAACAAGAATCTGTAACATCTGTCAAACAAATACTATTGCATATGAAGGGGTTTGTTTGACTCTTGTGGGTAAGGGAGTAGGATTAGGACTGGTGGTAAAATCAGAGTGATCATCAGAAGATGTGTGAGTTGTGTTAGGAGAATTAGGACTGGGATTAATAGGAGAGGAAGAAGAAGGTTCGTTTGGGAAATGATCTGAAATTGAATCTGAATAGGGTTCTGAGGTTGAATTAGGTTCTGCATGATCAGAAATAGGAAAAAGATGAGAGAAAATGTGATCATGAGTAGATGAAGATGTGTTGAGGTCAAATGGGAACTTTTCCTCATGGGAAATGATGTCTGTTGATATAAAAACATTTCTACTCTCTATATCCATCACCTTATAACCTTTTTGAGTTTGTGAATATCCAAGGAAAACACATGGTTTAACTCGAGGTTGAAACTTATCTCTAGGATATGCTAAAGTGGAAACATAGTATAAACATCCAAAGGATCTAAGGGTATCATAGCTAGGTTTGCAGCCAAATAGGATCTCATAAGGTGTCTTGCCATTGAGAACCTTTGAGGCCAGCATGTTAATTAAATGAGTGGCAGTTAAAATAAACTCACCCCAATAAGTAATTGGTAATTTTGATTGGAAAAGAAGACCCTAACTACTTCCAAACGATGTTTGTGCTTCCTCTCAACAACACCATTTTGTTGAGGGGTAACAACACGTGACCTTTCATGTATGATTCCTATAGAACTGAGAAAATATGTTTCTTGGGAACCTCTTCCAAGTTTCAAGGCATTGTCAGATCTGATTTTCTTGATTTTTAAGGTAAATTGTCTTTCAACTATTGAAATGAAATCCTTCAATACTGAAAAAACACTGCTCTTAGTTTTTAAAAGAAAAGTCCAAGTCCCCCTGCTATAGTCATCCACAATGGTTAAGAAATAAGAGTATCCATTGTAAGTGCAACTCTTGAATCGTCCCCAAGTGTCAATATGAATTAACTCAAAAAATTTCTTAGTTTTGATAGCACTGATAGGAAAAGGTCTCCTACTTTGGCTTGCTTGAGGACAAATATGACAGACGTGCTCAAAATTAGGAGGAAATTGAATGGAACTAAGATTTTTCATTATTTAAAAAGGCAAATGCCCTAGTCTTACATGCCACAAAGTTACATTAGGAACTGCATTGACTGGAAAGGAAGATGAACTACATTCAGTACTAGAATTAAGAAATGAACTAGAAACATCATTGGAATTGCATCCTTTTGGAATTGAAACTATTTCACTAGAAACATCGTTGGAATATCTTTCTTGTGGAATTGAAAATGCATCCTTAAGTGGTCTTGGCTCTAATTTAGTAGGCTTGAGTAGATAGAGACCATCCCCCACTTCACCAAAAACTTATGCCTTCCTCATTGAAGGTCCTGTAAGACACATCCAATAAGAGTAAATAAAACATGACACTAAAGTTGGATGCACAGTTTATGAACATACAACAAATTATATTTGAAATCTGGAATACGAAGAACATTATGCAGAGTAAGACTAGGCAAAATAGTAATGCTTCCTGCATGAGTTACAATGACTTTTGAAGAATTAGGCAAACTCACACTTAGAGGGATAGGAAGTGGATTCAGAAACAAGAAGGATGAGGAGTTAAAACACATATGTTTTGAAGCACCTGAATCAATGATCCATGTATTGGTGGTATTATATACTACAAAATAAGATCCTGAATACTTTAAAATTGTACCAGTAAGAGCATGTGCATTTAGTGCTGAACCTGTGCCTCCTCCTTGTGTCACTTTCATCTCTTTCATCACCTGCTACACAATATCACACCATTGCTTAGCTGATGTTTGAAACTGCATTGGTTTAATTCATCACGAGTATTATGAATTCTTTCATTGTCTTCCCCTGAGATAACTGCATTGCTTTTGACTTGATTTGGATAATTCGTTGTTTTTGTGAACTCAAAGTCATTAGGAAAATCTATGATCCTATAATAGTAATCCTTTATGTGGCTTTTTTTTCCACAGTCAGTAAATGTAACATTAGGATTATATTTTGTCCTTTTTGGCTTGAACTTTTGAGTTGGTTTGCCAAATATTTGAGCAGAATTTCTAAATTTCACTTGTGTATTTCCTCCCTTGTTGATTTGATTTTGAGATCTATATTTTGAGATCTATAGTTTGTTCTTGTTTGACCTACTGCCATGAATGAAGTAGAATTAGGTGGGACAAATGCATTTGCATAAGCTTCCCTCTTATGCTCATCTTGCAAAAGCAGGGAATATGCTTGATTCATGGATGACAAGGGGTTCATCATTAATATGGTTCCTCTTGCCTGTCCATAAAGATCATTGAGTCCCATTAAAAATTGAATAAACCTTTGATCTTCCAAAAACTTTACTAATTTCCCCTTTCTTTCACAAATACACACACAAGAACAACATGAGGTCAAGTTGAGTGAGTCCAACTCATCCCACAACCTCTTAAGATTTTTGAAATACCCTGCAATGTCATTATTCCCTTGCACTAGCCTTGATAGTTCCTTTTGCAGATGATATAATTTTGCTCCATCTACTTTGTCAAATCTTTGTTCCAAGCTGTCTCAGAGCTCCTTTGCAGTGTTGGAGTATATCACACTGTCTCTGATATCTTGTGATAGTGCATTCAATAGCCAAGCTGTCACCATATCATTGACACAACTCCACTGCTCATAGTCCTTAGAAGCCAGATTTGGAGGTTTGCAATTTCCATTTATGAAGCCAAGCTTCTTCTTAGCAGAAAGAGCAATTAAAATTGATCTCCTCCAACCCGGAAAGCCTCTTCCGTCGAAAATGAAATTTATCAAGTTCATTCCAGGTGAATCCGAGGAGTTGTGGTGGTAGGGGTGATTAACATCAATGGACATGACTGCATTTTTAGTGTTTGCAGTAGGGGTTAGATCTGCCATTTTTTCTTAATTGAAGATGATGTAATTGATAGTGATTAAGAAGATTTTTGATTGAAAATTTGTATAGGATTAGGATCGAGCTACTGCTCTGATACCATGATGGAATTGTAAATTAAGAGATTTGTGATTTGGGAAATTTTCTCTATATTCAACCTGAAATCTAATGTGTAATTATCTAAGGACTAAGAATAAATATTCAATTCTATGTAACAAACTAACTGATTTTCTACACCTCATATTTATTTTAAAAGTTACCTAAAATATCTGTACACAAATAATGTTTACATTAGGCTAGTATACTTATGCGTAGGCCCAATACCTTCAGAAGCCCAATACTAAAACTTTGACATGCTGTGAGCCCAAATGTAGAAAGAATCTTCTTTGAAGACTAAGACTTTCCGACAAAAGTTTAGGGTTTCAGAACCTTATCTTGTTATTTCCGAGTCAGATAAATCATCATCCTCCATGGGTACTTGTTTCTCCTGCTTCTTTCTTGTTTGATAACGGAGGGCTTTAGGCTTTTTTTTCTTCAACAAGGATTTTTTTAACAGTTAATGCTACTTAAGTTTCAATTATAGCTCAATTTGTTTGAGAGTCTGTTTAATTTTTATTTAACTTATTCTTATCCTTTGTGCAGATGCTCTCTCTAAGGATATTAACTTTATTGGACACACGTACAAGAATTTCAAAGTCGTGAATGATTATCAAGTGCATGGAATGGGTACTTTCTCTTTCTCTCCCTCTCTGTACACGTGTAGTTGGCCATATGCTCCTCTAATAACAGCTGAAAAATATCAAACAGTCTCCAATATTTTGTCAAAGCACAATAACATAGTAGTATTCTAATTTTAAAGATACATTACATGGTTCAACCTCATTTATTAGTTTCTTTGTGTAGTATTTGTGTTATTTGTTAAATTTGTTAATAAGACGTACGATCGAGTTACAAACAATGTTTGTGAAGTATTGTTGTGTTATTTGTTAGTATATCTTTTTGACCTGTGAATATTTATTAGAGGTGGTAAAAACAAACACTTTTTGAATAACTAGAAATAAAGAACCTCTACAAATGCGTGGACATTGTTGAGGTAGGTTTAGGATTCATTATGTGTTATGGAATTATAACTGATTAAGTATTCATAATTTTAAGAAAATAAAAGAGAATAATAGAAATTACAAATAAAGTTGTTTACTGAAAGATCATAAGTAGGAAACCAAAAATAACATTATTAGTGTGCACTGATATGTCCTTTCCGTTTTCTATACTCGAATAAGGAGTACACGATTTTATCTTCTATTCATTCTGAACGGAGTATGTCTTTATTTGAATTAGATAAAGTCAAATATTTTTATAAAAGATCTCATTACTCTACGGTCTTCAACATTAATTTCTTAGGGAATATTAGTTTTTAATTTCCAATAGTCATCAATATTACCTCCCAGATTGCTACTGTTTGAATAGTACTGAGCCGTATATGATTTGCTTTTGATTTCACCTAACAAAGTTTTGTTTACGTAAATCTGTTTTGTCATCTATCTTCATATGTTGTTTATAATTGTTAAATATACACAATATACATGTGTATATTGTGTATATAGCTCTCGGATTCTCGTTTCCTATTACCGTATATAGAGTATATATTTAGGTAATATTTAGTCTCCTAGTTTAGGTAATATTGTAATATAATTAGTATTGTACACTTAGCATAATAATTGTATTACCATAAATGTATAGTATAGTTAGTATCCAAGTAGAATAAGGTTTTAGCAATAGAATATGAATATGATTCTCCTATTATGGAAATATGTAACTTGTATAAATAGTCTTTCAATCAATGAAAATAATCAAGTGATTATTTCTTTCATGGTATCAAGAGTCTGGGTTTATTTTCTCCCCCAAATTCTCCCAAATTCCGTCGACTTCCTTGGAAATTCCGAGACCTTGCTCTCGGTTTTTCGTACCGACGAGAACCCCCTTCTTCCCAAAATTTTCTCCCTAATCCCTCAATCACATATTGTTCTATCAATATGTCTACATCCCGGAACATGTTTCATCCTGCACTTACAGTTTCTAACATCAAGAATAACATCCCTCTTGTTCCTGAAATAGAAAACGTCCAAATGCGACGTGGGCCGAACTGTTCAAAATTCACGCACGATCGCATCAAGTCATCCATCACATAATCCCCGCGGCTCCTGAGGATACGGAGGTGCCAAAACGCGAGGATGATCCTAAGTTGTGGATGACTCTTGATGCTACCGTCCTTCAGTGGATATACTCCATAATTTCTACCGATCTTTTGCAAACAATTATTGAGCCTGACGCTACGGCACAGACGACTTAGGATAGACTGCGTGATATATTCCAAGATAATCAAAATTCTAGAGTCGTTACCCTTGAGCAAGATTTCTCTCACGTCAATATGGAAGATTTCCCTAATGTTTCGGCTTATTGCAAAAGATTAAAGGAATTGGTGGACCAACTTCGCAACGTTGGCGCGCCAGTTACGAACGATCGTTTGGTCCTCCAAATGGTTTTCGGCCTCTCCGAGGCCTATAGTGGTGTTAGAACGCTTCTTCGGCAAAGCAATTCACTTTCGTAATTTTATCAAACCCATTCTATGCTTACACTCGAAGAAGCAGGCATGGCAAAAAGGGCGGCTACCGATGCTAGTCCCGTAGTCATGACGATCGAGTCCACGGTGTATCTTACCAGTTCCAACAACTCGGACCAAAACCGCAACAACGGTGGCGGCAAAAAGGGTGGAAATAAGAAAAATAATGGCAAGAACTGCGGTGGCAACAACGGCGGCTGCCGTCAGAATGGTGGTGGCGGTGGGGGGTCCTCACGGTGGTCAACATCATCAGTAGTTCTGGGGCCCATATTGGCCCCCTATGTAGTGGTAGTGGGCCCCACAACAGCAGTTTGGACCCAGCCAATGTTTCTCCCAGTGGCAGTTTCAACCCAGCCACTTACACTTCAACCGGCAAGCGCGGTGGGCGGCCAGCGCGGTGGGCGGCCCGGCGACGATCCATGCCAAAAATAGGGGAAGGAAGTCAGAGACTCCCTTTTTTTTTGGTTTAAGGGAATTTAGCCTGGTCCACATACAACCAACAGTCTGGGTCGCGGCCGCAAGCAGGGGTGCTTGGGCCTCGGCCCTCGCAAGCCCATCACGCAGTGGCACCCACGCCTACCGACATCGAAGCCGCAATGCACACGCTTGGTTTAAATCCTTCGGACCCAAATTGGTATATGGACACCGGTGCCACTACCCATATGACATCCGATTCAGGTACGCTCTCGTTTTATTCTAATTTGAGCAACCCTCGCGGTATAATTGTTGGTAATGGTAATTCTATTCCAATTCGTGGTTATGGTCATAAAACGTTATCTCCCTCTCATCCACCTCTTATCTTGAAAAACACTCTACACGCCCCTAAATTGATTAAAAACTTTATCTCTGTCCGTAAATTAACTACTGACAATTCTATTTTTATTGAGTTTGATCCATTTGGTTTCTCTGTGAAGGATTTCAAGACGGGGAGTCCTCTCATGAGGTGTGATAGTACACCCAGTTTCGGTCCGTCGAGTCAAGCCCTGCATCAGCCTTTACAACCATTTCTCCTTCCTTGTGGCATGCTCGTCTTGGTCATCCGGGGTCCTCAAATTCTCATACTTTAATGCCATTTGATATTATTCATAGCGACTTATGGACGTCTCCTGTTCTTAGTTCTGTGGGTCATCGGTATTATGTTCTTTTTTTGGATGATTATTCTAAGTTTTTATGGACGTTTCCGATAGCGAAAAAATCTCAAGTTTTTTCCATCTTCCTAAAATTTAGAGCATTCATCAGAACCCAATTCGACCGAGAAATCAAAAATATTCAATGTTATAATGACAAAGAATATGACAATGGGGTGTTTCAGGAATTCTGTGCTAATTATGGGATCAATTTTCATTTTTCTTGTCCTCATACATCTTCACAAAATGGGAAAGCCGAATGCAAAATTCGTTCCATAAATAACAATGTCCGAACATTATTGATTCATGCTTCCGTACCCTCGTCTTTTTGGCATCATGCTCTCCAAATGGCTAACTATCTCCTCAACATAATTCCTTCCAAAGGTTTGACATACTCTTCCCCCCTTCAAATTTTATATAATAAAATTCCTTCATATTCACATCTTCGGGTTTTTGGGTGTTTGTGTTATCCGTTATTTCTGTCCACCACAATTAATAAACTTCAGGCCCGGTCTACTCCGTGTGTGTTTTTGGGTTTTCCATCTAATCATCGTGGCTATAAATACTTTGATTTATCCTCTAATAAAATCATCATTAATCGCCATGTCATTTTTTATGAATCCCAATTTCCATTTGTTAATGTTAATACTCCCGTGCCTAGTTCGTATAATTTTTTGGATGATAATATATCCCCGTGTATTATTCAGCATTTTTTGAACATCTCCCGCACCCAAAATTCTCTAGCGGGCCCACTGCCCGCTGGCCCCACTGGTCCATCACCCACTACCGGTTCCAATCCAGCCACTGGGCCAGTTCCTGCGTTTGGGCCAGTCTAGCCCATTCTGGAACTGGTCCAGTTCCGACTCCAGATTACCGACTGCCTGCTGGCCAGTCCGTCCTGAGTCCCGAAAATTCCCAAAATCCACCCACCTCTGCCCCGAGTCATGGACCAGTCACCCGTAGTCAATGGGGGATTTTTACACCGAAAAGACATTTTAATTTACATTCTAATGTTCTTAAATGACCCTTACCCCAAAATCCTATGTCTGCATTAAATGATCCAAATTGAAAAATTGCAATGACCGATGAATTTAATGCTCTTATTGATAATAAGACATGGGTGTTGGTACCCCGTCTATCTGGTATTAATATTATTCGGTCTATGTGGATTTTTGCTCATAAGGAAAATTCAGATGATTCATTTGCCCGACATAAGGCGCGACTTGTGGGTGATGGTAAGACTCAACAAGTTGGTGTTGATTGTGGTGAGACGTTTAGTCCGGTGGTCAAGCCGGTTACCATTCACACTGTGCTTAGCTTGGCTCTTTCGAAGGCATGGCCTATTCATCAGTTGGATGTCAAGAATGCTTTCCAATATGGTGATCTCAAGGAAACAATCTATATGCATCAGCCGTTGGGATTCAGGGATCCCAACCATCCTCATCATGTTTGTTTGTTGAAGAAGTCCTTATATGGGCTTGCAGTCTCCACGGGCCTGGTATACGCGGTTTGCAGACTATGTTTCGACTATTGGGTTCACTCACAGCAGATCGGATAATTCATTGTTCATCTACCATCGTGGTTCATCCGTGGCCTATATCCTATTATATGTGGATGATATTATTTTGACAGCCTCTTCCGATGCCTTGCGCCAGTCTATCATGACACTACTCAGCTTTGAGTTTGCTATGAAAGACTTGGGGCCCTTGAGCTACTTTTTGGGGATTGCTGTCACTCGACATTCCGATGGGTTGTTCTTATCTCAACGGAAGTATGCAGCTGAGATCATCGAGAGGGCTGGGATGTCATCCTGTAAATCCACTTCCACTCTAGTTGATACGAAGCCCAAGCTAAGTGCCGCGGCCGGCGTACCCTACGAGGATCCGACCCGCTATCGCAGTCTTGCAGGGGCCCTTCAGTATCTTACCTTTACGAGACCGGATATTACATATGCTGTCCAGCAGGTGTGTTTATTCATGCATGATCCCAGAATTGAGCACATGAATGCACTCAAACGCATCATTCGGTATATTCAAGGTACACTTGACTATGGTTTGCATTTATATCCTTCCTCGACGTCCACACTTGTCTCGTATACAGATGCTGATTGGGGTGGTTGTCCTGACATCAGACGGTCTATGTCAGGCTATTGTACGTTTCTTGGTAACAACTTGGTCTCCTGGTCTACAAAACGTCAGTCGACTGTATCCCACTCAAGTGCCGAGGCTGAATATCGAAGGGTAGCTAATGTGGTCTCAGAATCATGTTGGTTACGTAATTTGCTTTTAGAGCTTCATTGTCCCATTCAGAAGGCAACCTTGGTTTATTGCGATCATATTAGTGCCATCTACCTTTCTGGTAATCTGGTTCAACACCAACACACTAAGCATATCGAAATGAACATTCATTTTGTCCGTGAAAAGGTTGCTCATTGTCAAGTTCGCATATGCCATGTCCCGTCAAGACATCAAATTGCCGACATCTTTACAAAGGGTCTTCCCTCGGTCCTTTTTGAAGATTTTAGGGACAGTCTCAGCGTTCGAAGACCGCCCGCTATGACTGCAGGTGTGTGTTAAATATACACAATATACACACAATATACATGTGTATATTGTGTATATTGCTCTCGGATTCTCGTTTCCTATTACCGTATATAGAGTATATATTTAGGTAATATTTAGTCTCCTAGTTTATGTAATATTATAATGTAATTAGTATTGTACACTTACCATAATAATTGTATTACCATAAATGTATAGTTAGTATCCAAGTAGAATAAAGTTTTAGGAATAGAATTCTCCTATTATGGAAATATGTAACTTGTATAAATATTCTTTCAATCAATGTACTTTCAATAATCTTTTTATTTTCAGCTTATAAATATGCTTATGATAATAAAGAGATGTACTTCTAAGAAATTAGTAGTTATTGGTTACTCCTATTCTTTAGTTAAACTTTAAAGTGTTTGGATATCTTTCATGATAATAATTACATGCACTTCTAAGTCAATGTAATAATATTATTTTGTTATTTAAATAAATGTTGTATTTATTTTAATTTCAAAAATTATTTTAAATAATTTATTATTTTAGTATAAATTTTTTAATTTATTGACATGTGCAATGTACGTACGCTTAAAAGTATATGAAAATTGTAGTAGGCGTTTGACACGAAATTCATATATTTTTTACTTTATATTAAATTTACAGTGTTAAAGTTGAAGATGAAATTGTGTTTGACTATAATAGCCTAACGTTGCACCTGCAGGTGTCTTGGAAATTTGGCTTGAGTGCCCTAATTCGTCAACATGAAAAGTTCTAAGCTTTTTAAATAGAGTTTCTTTTCTTGAATGAGAAAGTTTTGATTACTAACTGATTGAATGTTAGAAAAATCGTAGGGATTTAGTACCTTAATTGGTTGGCTATATGAACTTTCACTTTATTCGTGAGGGTTCGAGTCCCCACGTTGTAATCTTTTCCCCATTTTCCCTTTCCCTACCCCTATATAATAAAATAACATTGCTACTCCGTCTCTGTTGAGCGCAATTTGACACAAAATTAAGAAATAATTTTTTTAAAAATTGTGATTTTAAATATATCATAATATATACTCTTATAAACTTTTGAAATACATTAATAAAAACAAAATATCACATAAATTCGAAGGGCGTACTAATTTTTGGGGATATGAAGTTGTGTATTCAGTATAGATCGAAAAACTCTACATGAAACGTCACATCATGCATAAAACTACACTATCCCCCAACCCAAACTATTTACCCGGATATGTCCCCTCCAAAACTATTTTCACTTAATACCCTGCCCAGAAATCATTTACATGCCCATGTGTCTTTCTGTGCATTAATTACATTGTCCTTTTATGACTAGTTTTTTTATTTGTGTATGCATTAATTACATTGTTCTTTTATAACTAATTTCTCTTTCTTCTTTTTTCCTTTTAATTTGTGTGTGCATTAATTATATTGTCATTTTATGATTAGTTTCTCTTTCTTCTTTTTTTATTTTTTATTTGTGTGTTTGTACGCGGGCTTGTGTGTCATTTTTTCATTTTGATTTTTGTCTTTTTTCTATTCCTTTTGAATGCAGGTGCATTCGTCAACTCAAATGACATCACAAAAAACGCATAGTGCCCATATCGAATTCGGAATGTCGTCTTAGAAACATCTTCAACCCTAATCTTCAATTGGTGGTAACCGAACCTCAAGTCAATCTTATAAAAGGTCGACGCACCCTGCAATTGACCAAATAAGTCATCAATATGAGGTATCATATACTTTTTCTTAATGGTCACCCTGGTCAATTATCGATTAATCAATACACATGCGCATAGACCCATCCTTCTTCTTCACGAACAATACGGGAGCACCCCAAGGTGAAACACTAGGTTGAATAAAACTTTTACTTAAAAGATCTTGCAACTGCTTCTTCAACTCTCTCAATTCGGCCAGCGCCATCCGATATGGCAGAACAGGAGGTTGAGCGCCCGACTTTAGGTAAATACGGAAATCAATATCACGATCCGGCGGAACACCAATGAGGTCAGTGGGAAACACCTCTGAATACTCCTGAACTACCGGAACTGACTCCAATGGAGGAGTCTCTATACTCGTATCACGAACCTAAGCCAAATAAGAAAAACACCCATTCTCTACCCTCTTCTGAGCTTTAAGGAATGGAAATCACTTTCTTCGGACACTAGCTAAGAGTTCCCTTCCAAACTAATTGAGAAAAACCTGGCATGGCTAAAGTAACTGTCTTGGGATAACAATCCAAGAGAGCATGATACAAAGCTAACCAATCCATACCCAAAATAGCGTCAAACTCTACCATACTCAAAACATTTAAGTCTACCTGAGTATCATACCCCATCAAAGTAACTACACAACCCAAGTACGCCTGATCTACCACTACAGAATCCCCAATAGGTGTAGAAACATGAATAGGCATGGCTAGAGACTCACACATAAAATCCAAACTCAAAGCAAAGTAGGCAGACACATAAGATTAGGTAGACCCTGGATCAAACAAAACTGTAGCAGGTCGATGGCAAACTGAAAAAGTACCAGTGATCACATCATCAGAGGCCTCTGCCTCGGGTCTGCCTAGAAATGCATAGAAATGACCACGATAACCCAAAGTCTGAGCACCCCCACGTCCACCACCTCGGTCGGACTGAGCACCACATCGACCTGTCTGAGGGCCACTCCTGCCGCCCTGAGAAACACCTCTAGTACTCTGGGACCCGCTTCTAGTCGGCTGCCCCGCTACTTTACATCTTAAACCCTGAGAGTGACTACCATGCCTAAGTCTGGGGTAATCCCTCTTGAAGTGCCAATGATCACCACACTCAAAACAAACTCTAGGAGCTGCCGAAGGCTAAGAAGAAGAACTGACACCAGAATGACCACCATGGCAAAGGGCCGATAAGAACTCGGGGTCAACTACCTCCAACCATGAGAAATACGTAAAGACTGGACTCCCTCAAATATAGGCATAGCAGCAACAACAGGACTAGCACTCGAACGATAATGACATCCACCAGTATGACCCTTACCTCTAGACCAGGCAACTATGTGAGTGCTAAAACGAGGCCTCTTGACCACCCTCTCCTCATAATCATCACGCCTAATAAACTCGGCCTTTCTCACTGCATCAATAATCTGCTGGAAGAAGGAACCTGTGGCAACCATCTATGCTCCAATCAAACGAAGAGGACATATCAACCCATTGGTGAACCTTCTCACCCTCTCAGCCTCATCAGGAAAAATCATTAAAGCATGGCGAGACAGTGCATGGAACTACATCTTATACTCAGTCATAGACACACGCCCCTGGAATAACCCCTCAAACTGAGCTCATCTCCTCTCTCTGACACTACGAGGCATGGACTTCTCCAAGAAAATCTGGGTAAATAAAACCGACTCTACTGGTCTAGACTCAAGATAAGACCTCCACCACTGCTTGGCAGGTCCTACCATCTGGAAAGCAGTATAATCAACACTTTGGGACTCCACTAACCCGAGGTTGTGCAACCTCTTATGATAGCTAATCAAGAACTCATACACATCACCCTCGGGATCCCCATCATATCTGGGAGGATCCAACTTCTTGAACCTCTTGAATATCTTCTGCTCCTCAATAGACATAGAAGGTTGTGCACGTGGAGGTGTATCAAGACCAGGTACAGTCACATCTAGAAACTGAGAAACCTCAGCAAGTGTTGGACGAACCCCTAGTGTCTGAAATCCGGGCATAGTAGCATGGTCAGGAGTCTATCCTCCGACCCTAGTATGTGATCCATCAGAAGTAACCGGCTGAATAACGTGAGATATATACTCAAGAAAGCTCATCATGCGAACCAAGGTATCCTGAAGCACAGTGTAGCAATGAAACCCAAGGGTGCCTAATTCGGTCCTACCACATCAGCCTGACCCTGCTCATTCTCATCAATCTGAACATCATCATCCTCTGGATCCCCGAAGACTCTACTCGGTCATGATCCCGAACAACTGCAGGTGCTCAACCTCGGGCTGAAACTCGAGGTCTGCCTCTACCTCTCACCCCTACCTTGTACACCAGCTCTAACAATGGATGCAGGTGCGAGAACCTGATCTCCTCTTGCGACTGAATGAGTCCTCATCATCTGTGTGTAAGAGCGAAACAAAGAGATTCAGAATTCAATCATAATCTAATCGCACAAAATAATGAAAGAAATGAAATTTCCTAAATGTCTTATAGCCTCTCGAATATAGGTACGAAGCTCTTTTACTGATCTGCAAGACTATTCTAGATATCGCTCTTATACCTGTGAGACCATTAACCTAGTGCTTTGATACCAATTTATCATGACTCAGAATCTCAATGTACCGCGAGGTCACCTACCCTAATTCGTAGGCGAACCCAATCATTCAAATAAAGAATATATAAGTAAATGCGGAAAAATAAAGAAATAACAAAAGAAGTACTTAACAAGTCTCAAAGCTTAAAACATAGTCAAAAGAAATCCCCTAAAATTCGGTAGTCATAACTACAGAGCTCTAAGGTTGAATACAAGTCTGAATAGTGAAATACTTATGAAGTCTGAAAGTAACAATGACATAAACATAAATATAGGGAGGGAGTTCCAGATGCCGGGAAAGACTCAACTTGTCTGATTAGAAGCCGAAGACTCACGCAGTAAATTTACCTTTTCATTAAGCCTCCTCACGAGCCCACTCTGATCAATTATATTAATTATATGAGATCGCAAATCTATCGATACCCATATCTATAGGCAAAACTAGAATCCCCAAGTTAAACTACAAAAGAACTTCGGGCCCACATTATTAAAATACGAATTTTATTACCCAACTAACATTAAAACATGCTAGAAAATCAGAATCTCAAGTTAATTTAACATTCCCAAAAGGGTTTCTAACATTCAATTGATCAATTAAATATCACCCACTAGTCTAATACAATACTAATTTACAATTCAACAACAATGATTCAACAATCCACCTCCAAATCCCAAGTATCACTCTCTTATTCTCAACAAAGCACTTTCCTTATTTCCTCCAACTAAGAATCATACTTAAGGTAGAACTTAATTAACACACATTAATTAAAGGGTGAGAAATATACCTTAATGATGAATCCCTTGAATTCTGCAAGAACTCCCACTGCCCAAGCTCCAAACCCAAGGAAAAATATTTTGGGGAAATGATGATAGATTCTAAGTTATAATCTCAAATAATCTGAACAGTGATCCCGCTCCAGCGAAATCTACTTCACTGGAGCGGATCCACTTTGGCGGAAGACACATCCGCTGAGACGAGGTCACTTAAAATCCCAGATTACACTGGGGTAGAAGAAAACACCGCAGAGGTACACCCGCCCCGGCGTGGAAATCATCCGCAAAAGCGGACCTTCAACACATGGTCAAGTCTCGCTTCTGTGAGCCAGACCTCCATAGAGGAAGACCCGCGGAAGCATACACCAACTCGCTGGAGCGAACACCAGACTCCAGCAACAGTCCCAAACCATCCAATTCCCCGTCAAATATCCAAAACACTCCCAAGACCTCCCGGATACAAATCAAATATGCATTCCTATCAGAAAACACATTCCAGACTTGCTCGCGCGCTCTAAATTTTTGGAAAAGGTTTCTAAGGCTTGAGTTTGACTAAAGTGAACTTTTAAGTTCTAATTTAACAATTTCACAACCAAATTCCAAAATACAATCGATTGCCTCGGGAACCAAACCAAAGACTCGACTAAGTCATGAACGTTGTTGCGGAGATGACGGAACCGATGAAATTATGAAAAGAACACGTTTACCTAAACGTCAACTATGAGTCAAACTCTTCTATTATCTTAACTTAGGATTTTTCAAACCTACCAAAAAGGATCTGAAACCTACCCGATCACCTCAGGAACCGTGTCACCCATCCCCGCAAGTCACAAGCAAGCAAATAAATACTTGGGAAGGGTAATTTAGGGGTTTTAAAGCAAAAATGGCAATATGAATTTTCGAATCGTTACAGTATTCTTTCTCTGGCTTTTTTCTTTAAAAAGAACTCATGGAGTAATTCTTCTGTTTTTATTTGGGAAAATTTCCTATGTCTTTCTTTCATTCTCTCTGTCTATGGCTTATACCAATTGGTCTTATTCGGGTGAGTTGCATTTCATTTCCCTTTTGTTAGTTTATCAGTAAGGGCCGGTTAAATTTTTATAAGGATCAAACTTTTTTTATTTTATATCACGTAAGATGACATACATGTCATGACAGAAACTCAAAGAAAAAATGAATCAAACATATTTTAATATTCAAAGTTAAAGCAATTTATTTAGCATTACTCTAATATTTTCTATTATTTTATTTATAATATCCTCTGATTTAAACCTGTCAAAATTTAAAAGCAAAAAAATAATAATCAAGATGAATGTCAAATGCTTGCTCATAAAGTAGAAGATAACGTCGAGAATCGCCTTTTGGCTCAACCTAGCATAAAGGACATGTTGTCCTTCAGGAGAGGTATATTTCTTCCAAAAGGCACTTTCATGTTGGATAAACATTGTAACGTCTAGAGAAAATACAATTTTTCATCGCTAAATTTATACTGAAAACTCCGTTTAACAATTAAACTTTACGAGCGTTTATATACCCTCTAATCTAGTGAGAAGTGAAATTAATATCACCCTAAAATTATAATACCAATCTCACAATAGAAGGTACATTATACACACGCCACATCACTGCCTTATCAGCATCACGTCATAGGCACCTCAAAGCCACATCTAAAATGATCTAAATTTTGATTTTTTATTTCTTTTTGTGTATTTTAAGTCAAATCCGTCTCTTCCACCGGCCAACACCGGAGGTCGATGTGTGTTTATCAGAGAGCGAGGTGTTGAAGGCCAAGTGGAGAGAATGTAAGGATTGTTTTTTTAACAAATATTAATTATCTATCTCAATGGCAGAAGAAAGATGTAAACAACTTCAATTTTACCTTCTAAATTCTGAGAAAGAAGACGAGGAGAGCTAATCAAATTTTTACAGAGTTAAAATTATCGAAATATATCTGGTTATATGCGGCGAACTGTGGACTTCCGATGAGATTCCACCGGAAATAGAAAAGCTTGAGAAATTAGATGTGTTATTTTTTCAAGTGAATTCTCTTTCTGGGTCTGTAACAAATGAGTTAGATAATCTAAAAAGCTTGAAATCTTTAGATTTGTCAAACAATATGTTTTTCGGCAAAATTTCGATGACATTTTCCGGGATGAAGAATTTAACTCTGTTAAATCAAAGTTTCTGATTGATATTCGACATATATACACCTGAACAAAGTACAACATAATCTCATTTTTAACCTCCATTGCTTGTGCAGCTTTAGCTTTGGCCATCCTTATCTTCAAATTTTTCTTCACCACTTGAAACCCAAATCTTGTTTTTCGACATTTTGACGACGGTGGATACTCTAGGATTTTCTTGCTTCTTCTACCAATAAGTTGAACCCTAGAGACTCTAGAAAGTGAAAGGAAAGAAAATTAAAAAAAGAAGAAGAAGATAAGGAGCAGATGGAAATGAATGAGAGGGATTAGGAGAAGGGGAAGGGGGTTAGAAGAAGGAGAAAGGGCCTGAGGGCCCATCTCTGTTTTTATTTATTATTTTTATTGTATATTACAGTGGAAACTAACTCTTCCTTTCCCTCCTCTCTCTAACGGTAACATCACCAACCCCCACCCCACCCTATCCACCCCTAGTAAGACTCCATCAGCGTCTCTCTGACCATTCACCGACGGTGACGGTAAGACCTCAACAGCACCGCTCTGACCACACCGGCGTTGAAAAAAAAATTCAATTTATTTTTTATTCTTTTTATTGTTCTTTTGTTCTTTTTTCCTAGATCTATGCAGGTACACGATTTTGTTTGGGTGAAAATTTTGGTGAACAGTACTTCCATCGACTGTGAACAGTGAACAGTGACTGTGAACAACAATTTTCACCGTGAAACAGGTTTGATTCAACTGGAGTTGGTAACTCCGATTTCCCGTATCCATTCCTTGTCCTTAGCCTTGTTGTTAAATTTTTCCGTGTCTTGTCTTTACTTATAGCATTCTTGGCATAGTGGTTTTACTTGCCTCTATATTCCTGTTAATTTGTGCTTGCACTTTGATCCCTCCATGTTTTAGGGTAAACATTTGAGTATTCTTAATTTGGTATTCTGTTTGTTTACTGTATTATACTATTCAGATCCTTCTTTAGTTTTATTAGCATTGTTTCCTTTCCCTTTTGGTAGTTCTTGCTAATTTGTTCTTTAGTATTAGTTCCCGTGTGTGTTAATGTTAGCCTTTGACTAGTATTTTTTGCTTTAGTGATTTTGGTGAATGATGGTAGACTAGGGTCATGTTCTCGATCGGGGATGGAGGTGAGGGTTAGGAGGGTAAGTAGGGTAAGGGTAATGCTAGGCTGAGAATAGGGTCTTGAAATATTGGAACTCTAACGGGGAAGGCCATAGAGCTAGTTAAGATTCTTAAGAAGAGTAATATTAATATAGCTTGTGTCCAGGAGACCAAATGGGTAGGACCTAAGGCTTGGATGTAGACGAGTATAAGCTATGATTCTCGGGTAGGTCGAAGTATAGGAATGGGGTAGGCATTTTGGTAGACATTGAGCTAAAGGAGGTGGTAGAGGTTAGGAGGGTCAATGACAGGATGATGACGATTAAGTTGGTAGTTGGAGGGTGCACTATAAATATTATTAGTGCGTGTGCGCCGCAGGCGGGCTTGAAAGAGGAGGAGAATAGGCATTTTTGGGAAGATTTGGATGAAGTGGTAGGAAGGTAAACCAACCATTGAGAAGTTATTTGTAGGAGGGAATTTCAATGGACATATCGGGACACTTCCGGGGGGTTATGACTACGTGCATGGAGGTTTTGTCCTCGGGGATAGGAACGGGGGAGGCGTCTCACTTTTGGAGTTTGCTAGAGCTTTTGGGATGGTGATAGCCAATTCAAGGTTCCTGAAGATGGAGGAGCACTTGATGACTTTCTGTAGTTCGGTGGCTAAGACTCAGATAGATTGTTTTCTCCTTGGGAAGGTTGACAAAGGTCTTTGTAAAGACTGCAAGGTTATTCCGAATGAGGGTCTTACAACCCGACATAAGCTTTTGGTGATGGATTTGGAGATCAAGATGGAGAAGAAGAAGAGGGTTGTGGATGACAGGTTGAGAATCAAATGAGAGAGTTTGACCATGGCTAGTGCAAAGGAGATGGGGGAGAGGTTGATGGCCAAGAGGGCTTGCGGGAGTAGTGGGGATGTGACCGGAATGTGGGACAAGACGGCCAGTTGCATTCGGAAAGTTGCTAGAGAAGTGTTAGGAGTCTCGCGGGGTAGCCGTGGTGGGCATTAGTGGGACTGGTGGTGGAATGGTAAATTTCAAGACAAGGTGGAAGCGAAAGAAATGACGTATGCGAAATTGGTAGAAAGCAAGGATGAGGTGGAGAAGTGAACGAATAAGGAATTATATAAGATGGCGCGGAAAGAGGCAAAACTAGCGGTTACGGCGGCGAAAACGATGGCTTTTCAACGTCTATATGTGGAATTAGAGGAAGAATGCGGGGATAAGAAGTTGTACAGACTAGCCAAGGCGAGGGAGAAGAGGGCCCGGGAGTTGGATCACGTGAGGTGCATCAAGGATAAGGATGACAAAGTGCTGGTGGAGGACGTGCATATTAGGCGAAGGTGGCAGTCTTACTTCCATAAAATCTTAAACGAAAAAGAAGATAGAGACATTGTGCTGGGAGATCTGGAGCTCTATGGTAGGTACCAGGATTTTGTTTAATGTGAAAACATTAAGGTTGAGGAGGTTCAGGGTGTTGTGCGCAGGATGCACAGGGAACGAGCGACCGGGCCTGATGAGATCTAGTTGATTTTTGGAAAAGCGCAGGCAGGGCAGGTTTAGAGTGGCTAGTGAAGTTGTTTAACATCATTTTTAAGAAGGCGAGGATGCCCGAAGAATTGAGGTGGAGTACAATTATTCCTTTGTACAAGAACAAAGGTGATTTCCAGAGTTGCAATAACTATATGGGTATCAAGCTGCTAAGCCACACTATGAAAGTTTGGGAAAGAGTCGTGAAGATGAGGGTGAGAAGATGAGTGTCTATCTCCAAGAACCAGTTTGGATTCATGCCAGGGCGGTCGACTACAGAAGCCATCCATCTTATTAGGAGGTTGGAGGAGCAGTATAGGGAGAGGAAGAGATACTTATATATGGTTTTCATCGACCTCGAGAAGGCATACGACAAAGTCCCTAGGGAGGTTTTATGGAGATGTTTGAAGGTTAGAGGTGTACCTGTGGCATATACTAGGGTAATCAAGGATATGTATGATGGAGCCAAGACCATGGTACAGACAGTAGGATGAGACTCAGAGAACTTCCCAGTGATGAGGGGGTTGCACTAGAGATCAGCTCTTAGCCCATTCCAATTTGCCTTGGTGATGGATGGACTGAAGCGACAAATCAAAGGGGAGGTGCCATGGTGTATGTTATTCGTAGAAGACATAGTCCTGATTGATGTGACCCGCATCAGAGTGAATGTTAAGCTGAAGGTTTGGAGACAGACTCTAGAGTCTAAAGGGTTCAGGCTGTGTAGGACCAAGACATATTACTTGGAGTGCAAGTTCAGTGACGGGAGCAACCTTGAGACAGGAGTAGAGGTGAGTCTTGGTACCTAGGTCAATCAAAAGAAAGAGAGCTTCAAGTACCTCAGATCTATTACTAATGGAATGAAAAGATTGATGACGATGTCACACATCGTATTGGGTCAGAGTGGATGAAACGGAGGCTCGCATCTGGAGTATTGTGCGATAAGAAGGTGCCACCAAAACTTAAATGCAAGTTCTATAGGGTGGTGGTTACACCGACCATGTTGTATGGGGCGGAGTGTTGGCCGGTCAAGACTTCCAACACCCAAAAGATGAAAATTACGGAGATGGGGATGCTAAGATGGATGTGTGGGCATACAAGGAACGATATAATTAGAAATGATGATATCAGGGATAGAGTAGGAGTTCCTCGGTGCAGGATAAGATGCGAGAAACTAGGTTGACATGGTTCGGACACATGCAGAGAAGAAACATAAATGCCCTAGTGCAGAGGTGTGAAAGGTTGACTATGGACAGGTACATGAGGGGTAGAAGTAGGCCGAGGAAGTATTGGGAAGAGGTGATTAAACCGGATATGGCGCAGGTGCAACTCACTGAGGACATGACCTTAGATAGGGGGTTATGGAGGACACGTATTAGGGTAGAAGGATAGTAGGTAGTCCAACGTAGTCCTATCTACGCTTACAAACTTATAGTTGTAGTATTATTATTGTAGGCTCGCTTAGCCTATCATATTGCATTATAGTCCCTTGTCGTTTTATTTATGCTACTATGTGTATTTTGTTTGTCTTATTTACTTGCATTAGCCATTACTTCTTTCTTTTTCAGAATGTGTTGTCATGACTTACGCACTTTGTATGTCTTACTTTGCTTGGGCTTGTGCTTTGTCTTGAGCCAAGGGTCTCTCGGAAATAGCCGCTCTACCTACCAAGGTAAAGGTAAGGTTTGTGTACACTCTACCCTCCCCAGACCCCACATTGTGAGATTTCACTGGGTATGTTGTTGTTGTTGTTGTCAGTATGGGAGGTGACATTTATTTCACTTCAAACAATAATAGGAGCATAAATAAACGCCCGTAAAGTTATAGTGTGAAATTGAATTTTCAGGACAAGTTTAGAGGAAACTTGTGTATTTTTTCTAACGTCTACAAATTTGCCCTATTATTAGTATTAGCGAATATTCTCCGAATATTCTCTGTATATTTTGTAATTATGATAGATGTATATTTAAGGTAACTTAGGATTCTAATTGTATTAGGAATCAACCTTTGTAAGGTAAGTTAGGATTCGTACCATATTAGGAATCAACCTTTGTACAGCTATATATATTGTGAATAATGAAAGGAATTCCCAAGGGAAATTATTCCATCATTCATGGTATCAAGAGCCTAAAACCTAAATTCCTTCTCTTCCTCATTCTCGGCCGAAATTAGCATTTTTTTTTATTTCACAAAAAAAAAAAAATCTGCTTTCCTCCCCTTTTCGGCCAAACCAGAAAATTCCCTTCCCTCGGCAGGCAGCAACCATGTCTTCCCCCACAAATTCTGGTTCATCCACTGGCACACTTGACAACCCCTCTCAACGTTCAGTATCTTCTTTTCATCCGGCATTCGCTGTTAACAACATCAAGAATTTTATCCCTATAATTCTTGACCAAGAAGACTGTCAATATTCCATGTGGATGGAACTATTCTACATTCATGCATGTGCATACAACGTGCTCAATCATATTGACGAATCTGTTCCTCGTCCCACTGATGTTACAGACTCAATCTGGCGTCGTCTTGACGCCATCGTCAAACAATGGATCTACGGCACCATCTCCAAAGACCTGTAATGCACTATCATGAAAACAGGTGCTACGGCATGTGAACTTTGGGTCCGGCTAGAAGAAATCTTTCAGGACAATAAAAATACTCGGGCCGTATATTTGGAAGAGCAATTCAAGAATACCCGCCTCGAGAATTTTAACATGTCTGAATATTGTAAGCAACTGAAACTCATAACCGATCAACTATCCAACGTCGGGACTTCTGTTTCAGAAACCAAGATGGTGCTTCAACTTGTTGTGGGTTTACCAAAAGGTAAATATGACACACTCGCAACAATGATTCAACAAGCCGACCCTCTCCCACGTTTCAACAAGGCACGTTCACAACTATTGTTGGAAGAAACTAGACGTGCTAAACAAGAGGAACATAATCAAAAGGCGTTAGCCGTTGACGGGATGGCAACACACTGCGGCCAAGAAGCAACCTACCATCAAGATGTCCAAGAAGAAGAAGAATCGCAAAGAAGAAGAATAACAAGAAGAAGAATCGCAAAGAAGAAGAACAATGCAGCAGCAAGAAGAAGAAGGCAGCAACAAGAAGAATAATCGCAAGCGGCAAAGAAGCAGCAGCTGGGCCATGCTTTGTCCTCGGCGATTTGGGCCAGACCTACACCACCGTGAACCTTCAATAGCCCGACGACAATTGGTACATGGACACCGGAGCCACATCTCACCTCACCCGGTCGTCAGGTAACCTATCTCAACTACATCGGTTAAAGTGTTCTCAATTTATTACTGTCGGCAATGGTCATCGCATTCCAATTGAAGGTTACGGTAACACACACACCAAACATCCACACCCACCTTTCTCCCTAAACCACGTCCTATACACACCTAACATCATTAAAAACTTAATCTCGTTAGAAAATTCACTAGCAATAATTACGTATCTGTCGAATTTGACCCTTTTGGTTTTTTCGTGAAAGAACTCAATACGGGGAAAATTCTTACACGCCACAATAGTGTGGGAGACCTCTACCATTCACTCAATCTTCCGCATTGTCGTCCGCAAGCACCTCTATCCCTTGCGGCAATCTCTCCCTCCACTTGGCACAACGAGACTCGGACACCCGGAGACCCGAGTTTTTACTTTTCTTAGGACTTCTAAGCGTATTCAATGTAATAATAGAAAAATTGCCCAACACTGTTTTTCTTGTCCACTAGGCAAACATACTCGTCTTCCATTTATGTCATCAAACAGTGTTACGTTTTCTCCCTTTGATATTGTTCATGCTGATTTGTGGACATCTCCAATTGTTAGCTCTTTGGGTCATAAATTCTATCTAGTATTCTTGGATGATTTTTCACATTTTGTCTGGATTTACCCACTGAAATTTAAATCTGAAGTTTTTACAAAATTCCTCGAGTTTCACAAATTCATTAAAACACAATTTGAAAAATCTATCAAATCATTCCAATGTGATAATGGACGTGAATTTAATAACTCGGCATTTCACAATTTCTGTTCTAAACAAGGCATGATTTTTCATTTTTCTTGTCCCTATACTTCTTCGCAAAACGGAAAGGCTGAAAGAATTATACGTACCATCAATAATATGGTTCGCACACTTCTATTTCATGTCTGCCTACCACCACCTTTTTGGGTCTATGCTGTCAAAATGGTAGAATCCCTTCTTAATATTTTACCAACTAGCACACTCCAAAACAAGACCCCTACCGAAATCTTATACCGTAGGCTACCATCATATGATCACCTACGTATTTTTGGATGCTTATGCTACCCCAACATGGCCTCCACTGCACCTCACAAACTTGCCCCTCGCACTCTGCCATGTGTCTTCCTTGGTCTATCTCCTGATCATCGGGGTTACTTGTGCTATGACATTGCTACTCGCAAAATCATCGTCTCCCGTCACGTCACCTTTGACGAGACAACCTTTCTTTTTTCAAATCTCTGGAAATTTCAGACCACCGATTACATCTTTCTCGATGAACCAAGTCTGTCCCCGATCATCCAAAATCTATACCAATAGCAACCCACTGTTCCGACAGTCTTGCCACTATCCGGCACCACCCCAACAGCTCCATGCTCACCCCTACAGCCCCCAGTCGAGTCACCGAAACCACCCAGTTTCGAATCGCCGCCCATTGGTCCAGAACCAGTGGACCAGCAACCTCCCGCCCAGGCCCACCTGCCCGCTGCCGTCTCATCGTATGGAGACTCGTGCACAATACGGGATCTTCAAACCCAAGGTTCACTTTAATCTCTCCACACAAACCTTATCACCCATTCCAAAAAATCCAAAACTAGCAAAACTGGACCCAAATTGGAATGCGGCCATGTGCGAGTAATTTAACGCTTTAACCAAGCAGAACACTTGGGATTTGGTACCTAGACCCGAAGGTGTGAATGTTATCCGATGTATGTGGCTATTTCAGCACAAGTTCAGAGACAGTGGTGGCTTAGAGAGGTATAAGGCAAGACTAGTCGCCAATGGCACTAATCAGCAGGAGGGTATTGATTGTGGTGAGACATTCAGTCTGGTTGTTAAACCGACCACTATTCGGACTGTTCTCAGTATTGCTATGGGCATGCATTGGCCGATTCATCAGCTTGATGTCAAGAATGCATTCCTTCATGGGGATTTGAAAGTGACTGTGTACATGCATCAGCCTCCTGGCTTTGTTCATCCGGCAGCTCCACAGTTTGTGTGTCGTCTCAGGAAGTCATTGTATGGATTGAAACAGGCACCCCGAGCTTGGTATGATCGTTTTGCTAGGTATCTTCTGCAGATTGGTTTTGTATGTAGCAGGTGTGATAACTCTCTCTTCACTTTTCACCGAGGTAGCAAGACCGCATATTTGCTATTATATGTCGATGACATTGTTCTTACTTGCCTTATACGACGGTTTGAAGAATGAAATCATTGCTCTACTCAAAACCGAATTTGCTATGACCGACTTGGGCAAGCTAAGTTATTTTTTGGGTATATCGGTAATATATGCAGACCACTATGTTCTGTGTCGGCGTAAGTATGCGAAGAGATAGTGTACGGGGCCAAGATGACAAATTGTAAAATTATGCCAACTCCGGTGGACTCCAAATCCAAGCTTAGTGCCAATGATGGTGCGCCGGTTTCGATCCCACTCTATATCGGAGTCTAGCGGGTGCTCTTCGATATCTTACATTCACTAGGCACGATATTACATATGCCGTTCAGCAGGTGTGTCTGTTCATGCACGACCCCCGAGAGTCTCATTTTGCCGCCCTCAAACGTATTATCAAATACGTTAAGGGCACACTAGACTTTGGATTACACTTATACCCCTCTGCCCCAGCCAAGTTACTTGCCTACACGGATGCAGATTGGGCGGGATGCCCGACACACGTCGCTCCACCTCGAGTCTTGTGTATTTCTTGGGGATAATCTTATCTCATGGTCCGCCAAGAGGCGGTGCCACACTATCCCGTTCGAGTGCTTTGAAGCAGAATATCGCGGTGTTGCTAATGTAGTTGCTGAGATCTGTTGGCTCCGAAATCTTCTTTTAGAGCTCCAGTGTCCACTCCGCAAGGCGTCTATAGTCTATTATGACAACATATCTGCTATCTATATGTCTCATAATCCGGTCCAACATCAGCGGACTAAGCATATTGAGATGGATATCCACTTTGTGCGAGAGAAGGTTGCCCGTGGTCAGGTCAAAATATTACACGTGCCTTCCTCTTATCAGTATGCAAGACATCTTCACAAAGGGACTACCGCGACGGCTCTTCACCGACTTCCGATCCGGCCTTAGCATTCGACCTCCTCCCGCTCCGTCTGAGGGGAGTATTAGCGAATATTCTCCGAATATTCTCTGTATATTTTGTAATTATGATAGATGTATATTTAAGGTAACTTAGGATTCTAATTGTATTAGGAATCAACTTTTGTAAGGTAAGTTAGGATTCGTACCATATTAGGAATCAACATTTGTACAGCTATATATATTGTGAATAATGAAAGGAATTCCCAAGGGAAATTATTCCATCATTCAATTAGAAATTTGTGGTCGACTAAAAACTATTATCCGAAGAACTTGTACATATGAGAATTATATCCGTAAAAAATTAAGTATCTTATATATATATATAAATTTACTCTATGTTGGATAAAGTTGTAGTTTAATATTTTGAGATAAAATGAGAGTTTGATTGTATAATTGAAGTATTAATTTCATTTGAAGCAATATAGTTGAATTTTTCATTCATAAACTATAATTGAAATTGTTTCTAATACGTATAAAAATTTCATTATGAAATCAGACTAGCGTGGAGTGGAGAAAATTGACTGAAATTAGTGGAGTACTCAAAAACACATCTTAATTTTCGTGATTGATTTTCTTAAATAAAAATACTCTAAAAATAAAATAACCAAAAAACTTAATATCTTTTGTGATGATTGGCTTGGGATAACGTGCAATGGAAGCATGAATATAAATGTTAAATAAAAAACTTGTCTCATTTGAAGGTAGAATTTTAAACAAATACTACTTCTGAAATTTGATTCCCAATCTAATTAATTAAAAAAAGTATTTGCTATCATATTTAAATAAGGACATATCCGTATAGACATTAGCCTAATAGTAGCGTTCCTTTTACAAATTCAAGTGATAAATTATAATATTAATTATTTTTTGATATGATTTGAGATATCATCCCATTTTGACAAACAATATTATAAAATATCTACGAACATAATTAATTAATTTACAAAGAAAAGATAGAACAAAAAGAGGATGAAAAAATTCTTTACCTCTATAATAGAATTAATGTTTACCAACTTTTTTTAACCTCATAAAATAAATATAATGTAATTACAAATAATATTACCTATCATTTATGTTTTATAATACCTGATAGGGAATAATATGAAACGCATATTCGTAGAGACTAATAAAATTATATTGCATTTATAATTGTACATCTCCTATATTAGGTAGAATTAGATTTCTCTTGTAATTAGGATTGATTAGTTACCTAGTTTGTAGCAAAATAAATATTTTTGTAACACTATATATATTGTACATGATTAATGAATAAAGGCAAGGAAGAATATTTCCTACATGGTATCAGAATCTAGGGAAAGATCCTAAACCCTAAAATTTTCTATCTCAAACCCGTCGACCCCCCCCCCCCCTTTCTTCATTGCGTCGCCAGCTTCCCTTCTCCGTCCGACAGTCATGTCTGACTCGAAATCCAATTTTCAGCCATCCCTAGTTGTCTCCAACATCAAATCTCATATCTCCATCACTCTTGAGATGGAAAACGTCCATTATGCGACATGGGCAGAACTCTTTAAAATCCATTGCTGCTCACACTGAAGATCCATCACATAATTCCGTTGGAAAAAGGCAAGGAAAAGGTACTGAAGATCGATGATGATAAGGAATTATGGTTGACCCTTGATGTAATGGTCCTCTAGTGGATTTACGCCACAATGTCGAGTGATTTACTACATACTATTCTTGAGCCTGATTCCACGGCTATGGAAGTTTGGGAACGTTTGCGTGACATATTTCAAGACAATAAGAATTCCAAGGCCGTCACACTTGAGCAAGAATTTTCCACCACTGATATGGCGGATTTTCCCAATGCGTCTGCATACCGTCAACGACTCAAGGTTCTGTCAGACCAACTCAAGAACATTGCGGCGCCGATAACTAACAATTGGCTCATGTTTCAAATGGTTGTCGACCTTACTGACGCATATAGTGGAGTAGGTACGCTCATCCTCTAAAGCAATCCTCTTCCGCCATTCAACCAAGCCCATTCGATGCTCATCCTCGAAGAAGCGGGTTTTGCCAAAAAGATAGCCACCGTGTCAAATTCCTCCTTGGTTGCCGCTCCGTCTCATGAGAGTTCATCACAATTTGAAAATTTGTAACCAAATCGTGGCCAGAAGTGTCAAAATGGCGGTAACGGGAGCAAAAACTACAACGGTGGCTGCAGTGGTGGGAAAGGCAGCGGCAACTGCCGCGGAGGAGGTGGCGGCAAGGGCGGCGGCCAGCAACAACAGCCAGCCCAGTGGCAGCCGCCATCCCAGTAGGGTAGTGGGCCGGTACCGTTGACTTGGCAGTGGCTCTGGGCCGTGCCTCTCTGCCCATTCCCCATGGGAAATTGGGCCAGGCCCAACCCCAGGCATAACGGACCAGCAGCCAGCAGGCCCAACAACTAGGGGATAGAATTCTTGGGCCACTGCTGAGCCAGTGGCAGCAGGCCCACTCGATAGTGGCGACCCCGACAGATATCGAGGCCGCGATACACACTCTTGGGCTTACTTCGCTCGATGCAAATCTGTACATGAACATCGGTGCAATATCTCATATGACGTCCTCACAAGTTAATCTCTCATCCTAATTTAATTTGAGCAATAATCGTGGTATAATTGTCAGAAATGGTCATTCAATTCCAATTCGTGGTTATGGTACTACAAATTTGTCTCCCTCGAACCCACTGTTAATTTTGAAAAATGTCCTTCACGCACCTAGATTAATTAAAAACTTGATTTCAGTTAGAAAATTTACCACTGATAATTGAGTTTCTGTTGAATTTGATCCTTTTGGATTTTCCATGAAGGATTTTCATATGAGGATGCGTCTAATGAGGTGTGATAGTCGAGAAAAGCTTTATCCAATCACCACAACTACACATCAAGCCAAATTATCATCCACTTTTGCAGCTTTAACTCCTTCTTTATGGCATGAACGTTCTGGTTATCTAGGAGCACCTGTTTTTACTTCTCTTAAATAAAATAAATTTATTGAGTGTACTAGACATTGTAGTTCTCATGTTTGTCTCTCTTGTTCTCTTGGAAAACATGTTAAGTTGCCTTTTGTTGCTTCTAATTCTCGTACTGTTATGCCCTTTGATATTATTCATAGTGATATTTGGACATCTCCCATTTTGAGCTCTTCGGGCCACCATTATATTTTCTGTTGTTGGATGATTACTCTAATTTTTTGTGGACGTTTCCTTTGTTTAAAATGCACAAGTTTATCCGCACTCAATTTAAACAGGACATTAAAAATATTTAGTATGATAATGGTATAGAATTTGATAATTGGCCTTTTTGCGATTTTTGCAAAACTAATGGTTTGTTATTTTGTCTCTCGTGTCCACATACATCATCTCAGAATGAAAAAGAAGAAAGAAAAATTCGAACCATTAACAATAATGTTAGAACCTTACTTGCCCATGCCTCTCTACCACCATCTTTTTGACATCATGTGTTAAAAATGACAACCTATCTGTTGAACATACTTCTGAACAAATAAGTAGCCTACCAATCCTCACTCAAAAATTTATACCTAAGGGACCCATTATATTCTCATTTACGAGTTTTTGGGTGCTTATGCTATCCTCTCTTTCCTTCTACTACCATTAATAAACTTCAACCCCGGTCAACTCCGTGTATTTTCTTTGGGATATCCTTCAAATCATAGTGGTTACAATATTTCGACGTATCCTATAATAAAATCATCGTAAGCCATCACATAAATTTTTATGAAACAAATTTCCTTTTGCCAAATTACATTGTTTCGGGCCTCCTACCTATGAATTTCTTGACGATGGCATACCCTCTTATTTGATCCATAAATTAACCTCCCAAACAGGCCCCATCATCGAGCCCAGCGGTTGCCGGCCCAGTTGAGTCTCTCGTTGGTAGCCCACTGCCGTGAGGCCTAGTGGCTGGCAGTCCGCTGGGTCTCGGCCCAGCTTCTGGCTCAAGCAGCCCACTGCCCGACAGTCTAGTCATTGCCGACCCTCGCCCGACGTCGTCCTTCCTACCTGGACCAATTCTAATTCGACCCAACGTCCTGTCACTCGTAGTCAACACAGAATTTTAAAGCCAAATAAAAAATATGGTCTTCACACCCATGTTTCCAAGTCACTGTTGCCTCGTAATCCTGTGTCTGCCCTTAATGACCCGAATTGGAAAATGGTTATGGCTGATGAATTTAATGATCTTATTAATAATAGGACGTGGGATTTGGTGCCCATCCCCCTGATGTTAATGCGATTAGGTCTATATGAATTTTTAGTCATAAAGAAAAATCTGGTGGTACATTAGAGAGGCACAAAGCCCACCATGAAGGTGATAGGAAGACTCAACAAATTAGTGTGGATTGCGATGAGACTTTAAATCCGGTGGTCAAACCGGCAATTATCAGAACGGTCCTCAGACTGGCTCTTTCAAAGGCATTGCCGCTTCATCAGCTTGATGTTAAAAATACCTTCCTCCATTGAGACCTCAATGAAACAGTGTACATGTATCAGCGTATGGGGTACAGAGACCCTACTTATCCTCATCATGTGTGCCTGCTGAAGAAATCATTATATGGGATCAAACAAACTCCTAGGGCATGGTACAAGAGGTTTGCAGATTATGTTTCACATATTGGGTTTTCTAACATCAGGTTTGATCATTCTCTATTCATCTACCGTCAGGGTAATGATATCGCTTACATTATTTTGTATGTGGATGATATTATATTAACTGCCTCATCTAATGCTATTCGCAAGTCTATCATGTCACTGCTTGGCTCTGAGTTTGCAATGAAGGATCTAAGGCCATTGAGTTACTTTTTGGGGATAGCTGTGACACGTCATGTATGTGGTTTATTTTTATCCCAAAATAAGTATGCAATAGAGATTATTGAACGAGCTAGCATGTCATCGTGTAGACCGTTCGCCACTCCGGTTGATACTAAACCGAAGTTGAGTGCTTCGTCCAGCAAATAATATGCCGATCCATCACATTACCGTAACCTTGCAGGGGCCCTGTAGTATCTCACATTCACGAGGACCGACATATCTTATGTTGTGCAACATGTTTTTCTATTCATGCATAACCCGATGGAGGATCACATGCATGCTCTCAAACGCATTGTGCGTTATATTCAGGGTACTCTCGATCATGGCTTGCATTTATATCCGTCTTCGACAACCACTCTTATTTCATACACAGATGCCGATTGGGGTGGTTGTCCGGATACCATAGGCTCCAGGTCTGGTTATTGTGTATTTCTTGGTGATAATTTGGTCTCTTGGTCCTCAAAACGGCAAGCAACCTTGTCCAGATCCAGTGCCGAAGAAGAATACCGAGGAGTTGCCAATGTGGTGTCTGAATCTTGTTGGCTACAAAACCTTATTTTATATCTCTACTGTCCGGTTTCGAAGGCGACATTGGTTTATTGTGATAATGTTAGTGCAATTTATCTCTCAGGGAATCTAGTTCACCACCAACGCACTAAACATATTGAGCTGGATATTCACTTTGTTCGCAAAAAAAATTGCTCGTGGACAAGCACATGTCTTACATGCCCCGTCACATTATCATATTGCCGACATCTTTACAAAAGGTCTTCCATTGGTTTTATTTGAAGACTTTCGGGACAGTCTCAACATACGCCGATCTCCCGCTTCGACTGCGGGGGTTTAATAGAATTAGATTGCATTTATAATTGTACATCTCATTTATTAGGTAGAATTAGATTTCACTTGTAATTAGGGTTTATTAGTTACCTAGTTTGTAGCAAAGTAAATATTTCTGTAACACTATATATATTGTACATCATTAATGAATAAAGGCAAGAAAGATTATTTCCTACAGAAACTAGTTATATTAAAAGTATGAAGAGCCTTAAAATGTTGATTGAACTTTTTGTCCTTCATTAAAAGATTATACAATAGACAAAATTGTCTTTTACTATTTGCCTTTTAAATAAATATTTAATTATTTTCCTAATATTTAGGACTTCAAAATGAACGGTATCTTTTTGTTTTCTCTTTGAGGAGTCATAATCCTTTTTTTATTAACTTTTCTTGTAAAATTGTTTTCAAAGCAAAGTTTACGGAAGTCTTTCATCACAAAAAATAAAAGGAGATGATTATATTTAAATTACAAAGTTTAAATAAGTAAAAAGATCTGCATAAAGTACAGTGTCCAAAATATTAAGATTTTGTATATTGTTTAAATAAGGAAAGATCTAAAATTAAGGACACCAAACTCCATTTTTCCTTATTAGCGATTTTGGATACAGGAATCCATCCTGTGAGTGTCTCTTAAATAATTTGAGCTCATAAATAATAGAAATCTTCTATATGTGACTTTGAAAGCAGCACTTATAGATTATGAAGTTATGAACCAGGAGAGTATAATTAAGTACGAAAATTATATATATTTTTTAGACATGTTAACTGCCTATATTTTCTTGATTGTTGATGGGTTTTATACTCATTATTGTACCGATGAGTTAGTCTAATTTTCAGTTCACTTACTCTTTTCTCCTTATCTTTATTTTGCGGGACACAAAAATCAATCAAGAAGGTTGAAAAAATAATGATAACTTCAATCCTACAAAATATATATATTAAGAGATTATATCGTAAGAAATAATACCTTGATTATTTTCATTAATAAATGAGTATATATACAATTTACAATCTTCATAATATGGAAAATTATATTTCTATTCTAATCACAAAACCCTATTCTATTTGTACAAGAATTTTACAATTATGGCAAGTGTACAAGGCTAATTAAATACAACTCCCAAACCGTGATATACACGGTTTTGTATACCATATATATCACGGTCCAACTATGCTTGTGTTTCTGTGATATACACAAGGCATTGTATAGCTGTGTATATCGTGTATATTATGGTATACTTTATCACACCCCCGCAGTCATTTATCGTGTATATTATGGTATACCTAAAATCCTCAAATAGAACCGAGGGAAGACCCTTAGTAAAGTTGTTTGCAATTTGGTACCGAGAAGGGACATGTAAAATGCGTACTTGTCCACTAGCTACCTTTTCGCGAACAAAGTGGATATCCATCTGGATATGCTTAGTGCGTTGATGTTGAACCGGATTACCAGAAAGATAGACCGCACTAACATTATCACAATAGACCAAGGTAGCTTTCTGAATGGGAAAATGAAGTTCTAAGAGAAGATTATGTAAGCAACATGATTCAGAGACCACATTGGCTATCCCTCGATACTCGGCCTCTGCACTGGAGCGGGATATGGTAGCCTGTCGTTTTGCAGAACATGAGACCAAGTTATCACCAAGAAACATACAGTAACCAGACGTGGAGCGTCGGGTATCCGGACATCCACCCTAATCAGCATCTGTGTAAGAGACAAGTGTAGAGACCGACGATGGATATAGATGCATATCATAGTCAAGTGTTCCCTAGATGTAACGTATAATACGTTTGAGCGCATTCATGTGCTCAATCCGAGGATCACGAATAAACAAACACACCTGCTAAATGACATAAGTAATGTCAGGTCTCATGAAAGTAAGCTACTGAAGTGCACCTACAAGGCTGCGATAGTGGGTGGGATCCTCGTACTTAGTGCCAGACGTAGCACTCAGCTTTGTTTGAGTATCAACTAGAGTAGAAGTAGATTTACAAGACGATATACCAGCTCTTTCAACGATCTCAGTGGCATACTTCCTTTGTGATAAAAATAGACCACCTGAATGAAGAGTGACAACAATCCCCAAGAAATAACTTAAGGGGCCCAAGTCCTTCATAGCAAATTCGAAATTGAGAAATGTCATGATAGACTTGCGCAGATTATCAGACAAAGCAGTCAATATAATATCATCGACATACAACAAAATGTATGCCAAAGAAGTACCACGATGATATATAAAGAGAGAATGATCAGACATGTTGTGAGAAAAGTCAATAGAAGATACATAATCTGCAAACATTTTATACCAAGCCCGTGGGGTCTACTTAAGTCCATACAAGGACTTCTTCAACAAACAGACATGATTAGGATGATTGGGATCTTGAAAATCCAAGGGTTGATACATATAAATTGTCTCCTTAAGATCACCATGTAAAACAACATTTTTCACATCCAACTGATGAATGTGCCATGCCTTTGAGAGAGCCAAACTGAAAATAATACAAATAGTAGCTGGTTTGACCACTGGACTAAATGTTTCACCACAATCCACGCCAACCTATTGAGTTTTACTATCCCCTACAAGACGAGCCTTATGCCTCTCAAAAGAACCATCAGATTTTTTTTATGAGTAAAAATCCACATAGACCGAAAAATATTAACACCAGAAGGACGGAGCACCAACTCCAACGTCTTATTTTCAATAAGAGCATTATATTTGTCAGTTATAAACACTTTCTAATTCGGGTCATTTAAAGAGGACACAGGGTTAAGCGGGAGGGCGGATTTTAGGACATTGGAATTGAGATTAAAATGCCGCTTGTTGATTTAAAAATACCTTTTTGACTACGAGTTACGGGCCCTTGACTCGAGGAGGAATTGGATGGGTTCGGGGCAATGTGTTGAATGGGGACGGACTGGCCAACAGGCAGTGGGCCTGCTGGCCCAAAAATTGGAACAGGAGGCCCAAGAACTGGAACAAAGGGTGAAACAGGGAAGGAAGCCGAGCCAACCCTGGGCTGAATTGGAGAAACAGTATCGAGAATGGTATTGGGCCGCGATTCAGGCTTAATAGGTGGTCTAGTAGGGGCTGTGGCGAGGGGAATATGTGGGCCAGCAGGCAGTGGGCCTGCTAGCGGATTTTGGTCATGGGTCAAGTCGGATAAATGCTGCATAATATACGGTGAGACCCCGTCATCCGAAAAATTACATGAACTAGGCACGAAACTACTTACATTAGCAAACGGAAATTGAGTTTCATCAAAAATCACATGGCAACTATTAATGATTTTATTGGAGGATAAATCAAAACACTTGTAACCACGATGATTAGATGGATAACTCAAAAACATACAAGAGGTAGAACGTGCTTGAAGTTTGTTAATCGTAGTGGATGGAAAAAAAGGATAACATTTGTAGGGCATGATGCCAAAAAGAAGGGGGTACAGATGCATGGGCCAATAAAGTTTGGACAATATTATTAATGGTATGAATTTTTCGTTCGACTTTTTTTCATTTTGGGAGGACGTATGAGGACAAGAGAAATGAAAAACTATACCATTAGCATCACAAAATTCCTGGAATATCCCATTATCATATTCTTTGCCATTATCACATTGAATATTTTTGATTTCCCATTCGAATTGGGTACGGATGAATGCTCTAAATGTTAAGAATGTGGAAAAAACTTGAGATTTTTTCGCTAACGGAAAGGTCCATAAAACATTAGAATACTCATCCAAAAATAGAACATAATAACGATGGCCCAAAGAACTTAGAACGGGAGATGTCCATAAATCGCTATGAATAATGCCAAAAGGCATCAAAGTACGAGAAGTAGAGGCTATAAATGGTAATCTAATATGTTTCCCTAACGGACATGAATGAAAAATTGGAGTACTACACGTACCCTTACAAGAAATAAAATTGTTTTTATGCAAGAAAGAAATAATTGACGACCCAAGAGGACCCAAACGTGCATGCCACAAAGAAGGAGCTAGATCTGCAAACATTAATGGCATGGCTTGACTCGAGGAAGTGGTGGTGGTTGTGATTGGATAAAGATCTCCCCTACTATAGCATCTCATGAGAGGTATCCTTGTTTTCAAATCCTTCACAGAAGCCCAAATGGATCAAAATTAACAGAAACCCAATTATCAGTGGTGAATTTTCGGACAGACACCAAATTTTTTATTAAGTTAGGGGCATGAAGTGTATTTTTCAAGACAAGATGAGGATGTAGGAAAGACAAAGTTGTATGACCAGAACCACAAATTGGAATTGAGTTGCCATTACCCACAATAATGCTATGATTTCTGCTCAAATTGAAAAAAGATGAGAGTGTACCTTGGTCAGACGTCATGTGAGAAGTGGAGGATTCGCGTCTGGAGGATTTAATCCAAGGGTATGCATAGCAGCCTCAATATTGGTGGGTGTCGGGATTGGATTTGGGCCCGCAGTATTGAAGGCCTGTTGGGGCCGAGGCCCAAGCAGATCGGCCTGCTGACCCGATCTGGAATGATGTTGGTTGTTTCTATAAGAACCCGAGAAATTGGGCCTGTGATTGGGTTGGACCGAGGCCCAAGTTCCCTGGAAATAACTGGGAGGGCAGTATGCGGGACTTGGCCACTGACCTCTGGTCTAGGCCCACTGCCAATGGGCTTAGGGCTGAGATCAGGCGGGCTGGGGCCCAGAACCTGGAGGCCCACCGCCAGTGTTGTTACTGTTATGTCCGCCGCCATTGTTGCCACCGCGATTTTTTCCATTATTTTAATGATTTTGACCCTTTTTGCCGCCACCGTTGTTGCGGTTTTGGCCCGAATTATCAACAAAATCGTGAGAGTTATCAGACATAGTCATCATCGCCACGGAACTTGCACCGGTAGCTGCCTTTTTTGCTAAGACGACTTCTTCTAACGTGAGCATCAAACGGGCTTGATAAAAAGGTGGAAGTAGATTACTTTGACGGAGTAAAGTCCCAACGCCATTATAGGCCTCAGATTGGCCCGCAATCATTTGTAGAACAATATGATTATTGGTAACAGGCGCTCCAACGTTACGGAGTTGGTTCGCCAATTCCTTGAGTCGTTTACAATAAGCTGAAACATTCGAAAAATCTTCCATGCTGATATGTGAAAATTCTTGCTCAAGAGTGACAACTCGGGAATGTTTGTTATCCTGGAATATATCACGCAATCTATTCCACGTAGCCATAGTCGTAGTGTCTGGTTCAATGATCGTCTGTAAAAGGTCGGTAGAAATAGTTGAGTAAATCCACTGAAGGACGGTAGCATCAAGGGTTATTCATAACTTAGGATTCTCCTCGGAGGTAGGAACATCTTGTGTGCCAAGTGCCGGAGGAATTATGTGATAGAGGACTTGATGTGAAAGTGCGTGAATTTTGAACAATTCCGCCCACGTCGCATATTGAACGTTTTCCATTTCAAGAACAATAGAGATGTGGTTCTTAATGTTGGAAATAGCAAGGGCAGGATGAAACATGTTCTTCGTGGTAGACATAACGAATTAACAATAAGGTAGGAGGGATTATAGAAGGAAATTTGGGAAAAGAAAGAGAAATTAAGCTCGGAACCGAGAAGGGATGGCAGAATCCGAGAAATATTTTGGGAGAGGAGCGAAAGTATTTTAGTCCTAGACTTCTGATACCATCTAAGAAATAATCCATTGATTATTTTCATTAATGAATGAGTATATATATAATTTACAATCTCCATAATATGGAACATTATATTCATATTCTAATCACAAAACCCTATTCTATTTATATAAGAATTCTACAATTATGGTAAGTGTACAAGACTAATTAAATACAACTCCCAAACCGTGATATACACAGTTATGTATACCATATATATCACGGTCCAACTATGCTTGTGTTTCCGTGATATACACGATATACACAAGGCATTGTATATGCTCTGTATATCGTGTATATCACAGTATAATTTATCATATATGTTGCAAGCTTGCAACTCTTAGTTTGACTGCACAGAGAATGTTTAAGGTAATATATCGAATTTTCTTCTACGTGCACAAATAATATCTTTTAATGTATTGTTCTTATCAATTGAATTTCTTAAGAATTACATGGTATTGTCCAAATTCCGTTCTTCTCTTCAAGTTCGTTGTGATTGTGTTTGATCTTAATGCATATATATCCTTAATAATTAAATAGTTGGCAAGGATTCGTGAACTGAAACAGTACATTTTGTACAAATTTTAAATATCTATATTATAATTTAAAATATTAAATTAAAAGTGTCATATAAATTGATACGGAGGAAATAATAGTTTTCTAATATTTAAAAAAATTAAATTAATTAAATTTTATATATTCATAGATCCTTCGTAATTAACACCGAAAAGAAAAAGTTTAAAATTGTGTTGCCTAGAATTCCTTTAGATTTAGGCCTGCACCCTAAGATGAGAATACAAAGGGTCTTTATGATAAAGAATTTTAAGGGTGGATTAATATGCTAACCCTTTGCTAGGGAGTATGTTAAGGAGGTAACTAACCATTTGTAATGCATGATGCCAAAAGGAGGGTGGTAATGAAGCATGGACTAGTAAGGTTCGACAATTTATTAATGGTACGAAATTTTCTTTCGGCTTTCCCATTTTGTGAGGACGTATGAGGGAAAGAAAAATGGAAAGAGATTCTATTAGTGTTACAAAATTCCCGAAACAGCCCATTATCAAATTTTCTTCCATTATCACATTGAATATTTTTAATTTCCCGTTCAAATTGGGTACGGATGAATGCTCTAAATGTTAAGAATGTGAAAAAAACTTGAGACTTTTTAGATAAAGGAAAGGTCCACAAAAAATTAGAATAATCATCCAAAAATAACACATAATAGTTGTGGCCCAAAGAACTTAAAACGGGAGATGTCATGAATAATATCAAAAGGCAACAAATTACTAGAATTAGAGGCTACAAATGGTAACTTAACATGTTTCCCAAGCGGACAAGAAGGATAAATATTAGTACTGCGCGTACTATTACATTCAATAAAATTATTATTTTTAAGAGAAGAAATAACATACGCCCTCGGATGACCCAAGCGAGCATGCCATAAGGAAGGTGCTAGAGCGGCAAACGTTGATGGTGTGGCGTGACTCGTGGAAGTGGTGGTGGTGGTGACTGGATAAAGTTCTCCCGACTATTACATCTCATTAGAGGTATCCCCGTCGTGAAATCCTTCACAGAAAATCCAAAAGGATCAAAGTCAACAGAAACTCAATTATCAGTTATGAATTTTCGAACATATACCAAATTTTTAATTGAGGAGCATGAAGGACATTTTTCAAGGCTAAAGGTGGGTTTGGGGGAGATAAATGTGTGTGACCATAACCACGAATAGGAATTGAATTTCCATTACCAATAATAGTACCATGATTTTTGGTCAAATTGAAATAAGATTAGAGATTAACTGGTGCGGACGTCATATGAGAGGTGGCGCCGGTTTCCATGTACCAATTCGCGTCCAGGGGATTTAAACCAAGTGTATGCATTGCCACCTCGATATCCGTATGTGTTGGAATCGATGTTGGGCTCGCAGCTGTGAAGGCCTGCTGAAGCCGAGGCCCAGCAGTCGACTTCCGCCGGGGACCGATTCGTTATCGCGTGGACTTCCGGTACTGCCGTTCTTTGGGTGAAATTAGGGCACGGCCCAATTGGGAGCAAAAGCTGGAAATTATGGCGTGGGTCATTGGCCACTAGTCTAGCCCCACGACCACTATGTAGTGGCACAAAGTTGTGCAGCCAGTGGTGCCGCGGCCTAGCCGGTCCACTACCACCACGTCCCCCGCCACTGCCGCCACCGCCACTGCCACTGCCACTGCCACTACCGCGGTTCTTGCCATCTTTTTTCCAATTTTGACCTTTTTTTCCTCCACCGTTACGAATTTGGCTAGAATTGTCCGAGAATGAGTGGGGGTCATTGGACGTGGCTATCATCATGACGAAATTTGCTCCGATGGCTGCCTTTTTATCCAAGCCGGTCTCTTCTAATATGAGCGTGGAATGTGCTTCGTAGAAGGGTGGGAGAGGATTACTTTGACGAAGAAGCGTTTCAACGCCATTATAAGCCTCAGATAGGCCTGCAACCATTTGAAGAACAAGATGATCATTCTTGACGGGCGCACCAACGTTCTTGAGTTGATCCGACAACTCCTTGAGCCTTTTACAATAGGCCGAGACATTCGAAAAATCCTCCATGTTGATGTGGGAGAATTCTTGCTCAAGGGTCACGACACGAGAATGTTTGTTAATTTGGAATATATCACGCAACCTATTACAAGTGTCCATGGTCGTGGCGTCAGGTTCAATAATCAAGAGGTCGGTAGAGATATTGGAATAAATCTACTGGAGTATCATAGAATCAAGAGTTTCCCATAACTCTATGTCATCATTGGTGGTAGGCACATTCTCATTGCCTGTTGCCGAGGGAATGATGTGATGGACTCGATTAGACCGTGCGTGAACTTTAAATATTTCTGCCCAAGTCGCGTATTGGATGATTTCCATCTCAAAAACAACAGGGATGTTATTCTTGATGTTGGAGACTGCAAGGGCAAGATGAAATGTGTTCTTTGAGGTAGACATAATGAAAGAACAAGAGGAGAATTAGGGATTTGGGAAAAGAAAAATAAAAAAAATATATTGATGGGAGGTGTAGTAGGGGTGGCGGAAGCACATGATTGGAGAAGGAAAATTTGCCCTAGACTACTGATACCATGAAAGAGAATAATCCATTGATTATTTTCATTAATGAAGAGGTATATATACATGAGATACAATATTTAATTATGAAAAATAAATCTACTTTTTTCTAATACAAGACTAATACATTTTCCTAATACAAGACTACTACCATAATTACACTTGTACAAGAATTCTACAAATATGATAAAATAAATATAAAATATGGTTATGTGATATACACCGTTTGGGCCGTGTATATCGGTGGACTTTCAATATTTTTAAGCTATACATTTTATAAAAAAATTATTAATATTAAATATAAATATTATAATAATCACTAGGCTATACGTGTGAGGCATGTATACTAAAACTAGTATTGATAATAAACACGTCAATATGTACTTTTTCTCCTTTCCCCCTAAAAATGTATGATAGATTCTAATATAACGTAAAACAACCAAGTAATATAACGTGGCATAACACGCTGAAAATAAAGTGGTCGCACTAATACCAAGTAATATAATAAAACATCCAAAAAATGTGAAAATAGCTGATATTATGTATGGTTTTCGTGCTCATGTACAATGTTTCTCCTTACCAATACATTCACAATATCCATGCCGTTTCTTTTATGTGTGTGTATAATAGAATTTACTGAACGGAAAGAACCAAAAATGCCCCTGGTCTATCTCAAAATGTCGAAATATATTCTGCATCCACCTAATTTGCTAAAATTACCTCTATGCTCACATTTCTGGCTCACTTTTGCCTTTAAAATTAATTAACAGACAACAATAACATACCCAGTATAATCCCATAAATTTAAAACTAACGGACCTCTTTTTAATTTACTTTTATTTTTTTATTATTGTTATTTTTTCTTTTTTCTTCTTAAAGTGATAATTAAGGCTCAGATCCGTCTTATGCTTAGGTATAACTATTTTAATTATTACTTATTACATGTGAATAAAATTAGACATTTTCCAAAGACATTTGGATTAGTGCTAATTGTGTAAATTTTATATTCTATATTCCTTGCGAATATTACAAACATTAAAATAAAGCTAAGTCATAACATCCTTCTTGCAAACAAATTATATAAAGGGGACGTTATAAACAAAATTGTAAATTGTGGCAATTGTAGTATAAAGACTTCTCTCAAAATGAAGGGTATCCAAATACTTCCAAAAATAATTTTCAATTCATAAATGATTTGTAATTATGATAAATAAACACATGGTCAAACAATTCACAATATTAAATTTATCTACTACAACATGTTTTCTGAGATGACCAATTTTACATTGCACTTTCAAGAGGAATATCAATATCGAAGACAAGAGTCATGGTCATGCATAACGACCGAAATAGATGCAAAAGATACATACACGAGAAAATTTTTCTAAAAGAACATATTAAATTATATAAGGTTTTTTACATGTGTCTCATTAAATCAAAATACAGTGAAAAAATTACATGTATTTAAATTAAACTTTGATTACTCATATTAATCATAGGTTCGAACGATATTCGACCATTTTAACATAGACAAACAAGTCGTCTTACAACAATCACATTGATTGTTAACAAACAATTGTGCTTTAATTTATGTATAATTTTTTACTCAACTTTATTTAATAATATTGATAGTATTTTAGCAAATCGTGTACTACATAACTTAGCATACATGTGCAACGCACGTGCCGGAAAGCTAGTGTATATAAAAATATAAATACAATTGCATATAATAAATGTAAATATAATGTATATAAAAATATAAAGACAATGTATGAAAAGAGAAGTGACAAAGATAAAAAGGGAGGATGAAGATACTAGTCTTCCTGTGTAAAGAAAATAAAAATATATGTGAAATAGTGTGAAGTGGTGAGAAAAAAATGAGAGATGGAGGCCCCCTTTATATAGGAAGGGTAAACCACTTTTTTTCCAAAACCATGTGTCCAAACCATGAGCTCTCTTGTCTTATTGGTATTAGAAAGAATTTTTTGGCTTTCATGTATTAATAGATTGTGCTACTAAAATAAAGTATATATATATATAGATGACTGTGATAAAATAATGCTTATTAAAATGATTTAAAATAATAATAAATTAATAAAAAATTGAATATTTACAAAAATAAGAAAAATTATCAATAATTGTGTTAAAGTTGAAAAATATATAAAAATAGTGTTTTATGCTATTCAATGACTAGAAAGCCAGAAGAAGTTAATTTTTAAATACAGAGAGCTAAAATTGGGTGTCAATATACCTCATCAATATATGTAAAAAATTTAAAAAATTATCTAAATATTATTAAATTACTTTATAATATTGAGGTGTAGTCGTGATGTGATGTTTGAAAGTCTTAGAAGTATCTTAAAAATTAAGCTTTTATGTGAGTCATATGTGCATCATGTGCGTCACACGTGCATTCGGTGCGTCAAACAAAATAACTTCTAAGTCTAAGATGATCGGTTATGAAGATGCAATGTATTTGTCCGACCCACATAAAATCTGGTATCAAACAACTATTTATTTACATAATGAGGTACAACTATATTATGGTGTTCAATGAAACAAACAATAGCTACCACTTCCTCAAATCATGGGAGTTAATAATCATTCATGAAGCTAGTCAGATGTGTATTTAGTTGAGATCAATGACTCAACATATTCAAGAAATGTGTGGTTTTTTTAATAAAAGAACTTTTCAACTACACTGTATGAAGATAATGATGCATGTATTGCTCAACCGAAGGAATGACACATTAAATGATACAAACAAAACACATTTCACTAATAGGTCTTTTACTCATGATATTGAAAATAAAGGTGAGATAGATGTTTAACAAATTCGCTCAATTGATAATTTAATGGATCTATTCACTAAAGCATTCCCAACCTCGACATTTTAGAAATTGATATATAATATTGGAATGTGTCGTCTCCGAGAAATAAAGTAATCCTTTATTAGGGGGAGAAAATATGCACTGCACTCTTTTTTCCTTAGTCAAGATTTTGTCCCAGAGTTTTTCTGACAATATTTTTAATGAGGCGACACTTAATGCATATTACAGGATGTGTACTTGTTGGTCCCAAACGCAAGTGCACATGGTCGCCTAGTAATATAGTGACCTAGAATAGTCGGATAGCGTACCCACAAAGACTTATGATCAACCATTAAAATAGAATAGTCTAATACTACTAATTATGCGAATATGCATATAAAAGGATTGGTTGTTGTGTATTCTACTGTAAAATTTAAAAAATTAATTAAGCATGTTAACAGTTGTCACGAACGCTTGTTTAAATATTGAATTTGACATAGGGAGAAGAGTATTCTAGGGTTACAACATGTTTCATAATCTTGTTGCGCATTCACTTTGTCACGATCCACAATTCCTTTTGTGCCATGAGGGCACCTACCCTAAAGTCATAGGCAAACTCCAAGTCAAACCAAGCCAAATAATAAAGTAAATGCGGAAAGGGTAAAGGAAACACCCCAAAATACTAAAATGATCTTAAAATATAATTATAAACATGTCTAAGTCAAACACCTTTTCAAGACCTGTAAGTCATAAGTACAAGAGCGGTTAATATGATTACAAGTCTTGAACTACTACTTAAACACTGTCTGAAAGGAAATAAGATAGAAAATAAAAATGAGAAGTAGTATGGGGTTGTGGAAGTATCATCAACTCACACTAGACTCCAAGATAGCGTGCCTCAACGATCAACAGGATCTCTTCCTCTACTCATGTTTGAATCCAAACTTGCACACAAAAGGTACAACAAAGGTAGAGTGAGTACGGGAAGGACATGTACCCAGCAACATCGTTGACTAACACTAAACTATAGTGATGATGAATGATGAGGCTTGGTACTTCTGATACTTCTTTTCTTGCTTTTTTAGTTTTACACTAATAAAGTTTATAAGAATTTCAACAATTTAAGTAAAAATTCTACGGCTAAACCTAGGCATAAAGTCTGTTACTTTTCAGGTATCATTTAAAGTTTCTAATTTTACCTCAATTAGGCCAGGTATAGTAATAAAGTTCCAACCTTTATCAAAATCGGACATCTAAACCCACAAAGATTCCACCTTTTCTTCAAATTAAACAAGTTTACTTATAAAGATCCAACATTTACATCAATTTAGGCACATAAATTCATATAGACTCGGCCTTTATACTATATAAGGCATTATTTTAATAAAGATTTATTTTTCTAATCATTTAGAACAAGTATCATTATAAAGGTTGAATCTTTTTATCCTTTAAGTTAAGGAAACCCGTAAAGATCCTATCTTTCTTCCTTTTTAAGAGAGTAGAACCATAAAGAGTACACTTTTTAGTTATTTAGAGCAGTTATAGTGATAAAGATTCAACCTTTCCCTCAACTAAGGCTCATATACTCATAAAGATGCCACCTTTTTTATTGATTAAGACAAGTTTAGTCTTAAAGACCATACCTTTACATGATTTAGGGCAACATATTAATAAAGATTCGATCTTTCCATCAGGTAGGACAAGTATTATCATAAAGATTCAACCTTTTCATCTTTTAAGTCGAAAAAATTAATAAATGCTCTATTTTTATTTCATCTCACACGAGTAAATCATAAAGATTCCATCTTTATATCATCCAAAGCACATGTGGCATGAAATCACATCAATAAGTATAAATAATATGCAATGCAAATGAAATGCATGCTATGCAATTGTCATATGCACTTAGTATACACACGCTCCTGCAGTAGGTTTCATATGACCCATGAAGAACTCATGAGGTCCATATACCTATCCGGGACCATTTTCCATAGGGTACCTGCCCGTAGGCTATAATATCATCCATTGCAGGCGTGCAACCTGAGCCAACCATAATATCATCTCTTGCAGGCGTGCAACCCGAGCCAACCATAATATCATCTGTTGTAGGTGTGCAACCCGAGCAAACCATATGCAAGTGTAAATATGCATGAGATACTACATGAAATCGTGAGTATAAAATAAATGTGATAGGAAATGGTGCCATAGAAGGTAGACCCCAATTCGGCTCTTTACTATTCACTTCACCATATTCATGTACCATATCCAACACCAGACCTCCCAGACCCATTTTCTTGTATTTCATCAAATAAATTACAATAATATCATGAATAAATAAAATAGATATGTGTACATCATGCGAGTGCATAATATCTGTTAATGTTGAGTTTAGTGTTGTGAAATTTGACCCAACATATCTTCTGAAGTACTGATTTGAATGCATAAAAATGTTGGAACAAATGTCACAATATTCGGACAAACATTTTTTAGAATAGAGTTACCTTACTTCACGGTAAGCAGTAATATTTTACTGTGAGGTAAAAATAACTTAGGCATGGTGAATTGGAGCTGTGTAAAACGTGGGAGAAAGAGTCAAAGCTTGGAGAAGAAGTCGAGTAAGGAACAAGTCAAAGTTGTTGAGATTTTCACTCCTTAATCATCTACCACAAGCTACCCGTCTTTTTCTCAACTTCCACTACAAATTGATGAGCCTTTCAAGGAAGACTCTCTACTATAAATAGAGAGGCTACTGCAGTGAATCCACATCTAGAATCAAAATGAAAAATACCAAGAGAGCTCTCGGGATTTCATATTTGAAATCTGGATCACAAGTGTTGCCTGAGTGTGTTGACAACATTATGTCCAACATTAATATTGTTGTTTAGATTCTAGATTAGTTTTGTATGGAGCGATTATAATGAGAGGTTGTCTATGTCTACTTATAGGGATGGCAACGGATCGAATCTGGACCGAATCCTACTAGATCCAGATCCAGATCCGTTTTTCATACCTGAATCCAGATCCGTCAGGTCCATAAAAATCAGATCCAAATCCGGATCCACCGGGTCCACGGATCGGATTTGGATCCACATGTAAAATTTTTTGTCTTGCTAAGAATGTAACCTTGCTAATAATTTTTTTTTGAACTCACAAACGATTTTTACTTAGCTAACAGTTTACTGTCTTTCAATTTTGAAATGTTCATATGAGATATTTTGTTCGTTGTCTCGTTTTGATTGTGAGCTATTAATTGAAAATGTTGGACAATGACAATAGTTGTGAAAAATGCTGACTAGTATTTCCACAATGCAGAACTTTCATGTGCTTGGAATCTTCACAAATGAAGTGAATATAATTTTAACTACTTGTCTATGAGATGTTAGTCATTCACTAATATAACATTGATTTTATTATCGAAGTTACCTCTTTATTTTTTGGTTTTTGAGTTAAGGCGGGGATAAATTAAACTTATTTTGAGAATTAAACTTGCAAGGATGTGCTTAGCAATTTTAAGAAAATACTTATAAAATTACATTCTAGGTTATGAATATATTTAATAAAAAATGGATCCACGGGTCGGATCTGGACAGGATACGGATCTCAAATACAAGATCCAGATCCAGATTTGATTCGTCAGAAATGGATCCGGGTTCGATCCGGATCCGTCGGATCCAAATTTTGAAGATCCATATCCTATAAAACGGATCTGGATCCACCGGGTCCAGGATCCACTGCCATCTCTATCTACTTAGTTAGATTTTTCAGGCAGAAGTCATCTACGACTTCAACTTTTAATTCCTTTCCATTTTATCTTGAAAATCTGTAAAGAAAGGAATTTGTATATAATATATATACAATATATTTGGTCATTGACCATCATAAGTTATATAATATATATAACTTATGAAAATTTTAAACTTTTGTGTTCTTTAAATTCCGTTGCATTTACTCTTTAATGTTTCTGTTTTACTAAGTGTTGCTACTGGTGTCGGACGACATAATTGCCGACATTCAGAAACTTTACTTATAATCGATTGAATTCTGTTCATCTTGTTTTTATTTGATCCGTAGCTCCCCTTCAAGCGGTATCAGAGCCAACACATAACACAATAAGTGTTTGGTCTTGTTATTTCAACCTATGGATCCGGCAAATCCAACTATTAGTAGGCTTCCCATTTTAGATGGTTCGAACTATGTCTATTGGAAGATTCGCCTACGTTCTCATATCAAATCAATTGATGTTAGGGCATGGAGATCTATAACCAATGGGTATGTTATTCCAACGTTGCCACTGGATGAGGAAGGTGACATTCTTGTTAAGCCTGAATCCGAATGGACTGCAGAAGAAACCAATAATGCTAGCTTTAACGAAAAGGCCTTAAATACAATTTTTGGATGGGTTGATCTTTACATGTTGAAACTCATTCAAAACTGCCCCACGGCTAAGGACGCATGAGATACTTTACAAATTCATTGTGAAGGTAGCTCAAGTGTTCGTCGAACAAAGCTACGCATGCTCATGAGTAAATATGAATATTTAAGGATGGAAAAAGTGGATGATATTAAATCATATTTTGAAAAGTTGATTGACATCTCAAATGAATGTCAAGTGCTTCGTGAACCATTAACCAACACTCAACTTGTTGAAAAGGCTCTCTGTTCTCTTCCTGAAAAATTCAATATAACGATTTGTGCGATTGAAGAAGCTCACAATTTTGCTACAATGGACCTTAACCTATGAGATGAATATTGAGAATCAAAAGGAATTGTATAAGAGCAAGAATGTAGCACTTCAAGTCCAATCCTCGGAGAGTCAAATCGAAGAGGAGGATGAGAACCTTGAAGAAGTTGGTGACGGTGCAAATGTTGCCCTACTCACTCAAAAAATCGATTTGATGGTGAGGAAGTTCAACAATGATAGAAATAAATCTAAAACCAAAGAGCACCAAAACCAAGCCTTCAATCATAAGTCCACTAGATTTCCTTCAAATGTACAAAAAGGAAACCAACTCGGATCATACCAAATTTGATCCTAAACAGCTTGAGTCCGTGCAATGTCATGCATGCTCGGGTTGGGGCCATTATGCTAAAGAATGTGCAAATACGCTTAGAAAATTTGGTAAGAGTCTATGGGTTTCTCTTTAGAACGACGAAGGAAAAGAGGAAGGAGATCAAGAAGTCGAATCACAAGAAATGTTGGCTACTGTTTTCGAACAGTCTTTATCAAACAATGACGATGTCATTGACAATGTTGTCTCAAATGTCACAACATTTGCCTCAACATCAGCAACAACATCTACATCCCCAGTGACATCTGAGAGGTACGAATTCTGATGTTAATTGCTTTAGTGGTTTTATTTCTATTAATGAGACTGATTGTGTAGATCAAGTTGATTCCAAAGATGATATGATGAATGAATTACAAAATCTTTGTAAAGCCTTAATCATAAAATCCAAGCAACTTGACACAAAGGTAAAATCATTAACTCGTGAGAATGTAGATTTAAAAGGCACAAAAACCCGACTAGAGGGTGCACTTACCAAAAAGGATATTGAATTTGGTAAGATCAGTGCAAAACTGGATTTTGCCGAAGCTACCTTTCATAAGCTCAACACGGGGACTTCAAAATTGAATGAGATTCTTAACTTTAGTAAACATTCACATGCAGGATTTAGGTACAAAAACACTCTTAAAACTGGCTGCTCTAAAATATTTGGTAATAATAAGAAAATATGTTTTGTAAAAGAAAAGGGGATGCATAAGAGTTTCTCATATACGTCAAAGAATAATCTGAAGTTTGTGTGCAATTATTGTAACTCCCCTGGACACTTAAAACCATACTGTTACAATTTTCAACATTCTGAGAGCAAAATGTTGCCTAAAATGTTGTCCAACATTTCAGATAACATTCGAAGCAACATTTTTGTGCGAAAAAAAATAAAAAATATTTTAAGAGAGTTTGGGTTTATAAAATGGACTTAACTTGTAATGTCTGTATAACTGCATTAAGAACTAACATTTCAGGTTCTTGGTACTTTGATAGTGGATGTTCTCACCACATGACAGGTACTAAAGGTTTTTTGAAGAATTATGAGTCATTCAATGGAGGAAACATGACTTTTGGAAGTGGCAGTAAAAGCAAGATAATTGGAAAAGGGATCTTGAATGTCCCTGATATTCTAGCCTTAAGAAATGTATTGCACGTTGAGGGCTTAATGGCTAATTTACTTAGTATCAGTCAACTGTGTGATGACGATCTTGAGGTAAAATTCAATAAGAGTGCTTGTGTGGTAACAAATGAAGCCAATGTATGTGTCGACCTCACAATTGATCAAATCTAATATCTTTAAATGTTTAAGATTGCAAAATTAAACGCGTGCTAGGTTACGTAGGGAGTTCGGCTAGCATTATATAAATAAGAATCCTTAAGAAAATAAAGCGAACCCATAACATAGTCCCGACCACAAGGTTCTTGGTTGGATTCAACTTGTTGAGTGTGACTACCCAGGGTGAGATCACGTTGCCTATATATGCTGAGAGGGTAGTCAAGCACACTATATTTGACGTAATGGATAGAGACATGGGGTATAACATAATCCTCGGGAGGCCTTGGATCCATGATATGAAGGCGGTGTAATCGACTTACCATCAATTGCTTAGGCTTTCCAACACCAAATAGCGTGATGAAAATTTGGGAGGGAGGAGGACCAATTTCCAGTTGGGAGATATTCGCAGTGACTTTGGTAGGTGTGGAAACAAATGAATCAGAAAAATAAAAATTACAAGGCTCAAATCCTAGGCTTGATTCAAACCCGAAGAGAAGCAATCGGGGGAAGAAGAGACCGAGGAAGGGTTGCCAGATAGATATCAGGTGTCCAGATATTTTTAGGTACTGCACGATTCAAATGCAACCAAGTCAACGGTGGAGGAGCTCGAATAAGTCATCTTGCTCTGAGTTCCCAGAGAGAAAGGTATACATAGGTACGGGGCTAAGTCCTGAACACATGAATAAAATTGTTGAATTCATTATAGCTAACACCTGAGCTTGGATCCTTGCTTCCCTCTGATAAAGTAAAAGAAGTGGCCAATTGCCAAGGTCCAGAACATTATGTCCTAGTTTGTACAAGCCTGGATCTGAGTTTGATAAGGAGGAGGTAACTAGATGGCTTAATATTAGGTCCATCCGGGAAGTCAAATATCCGGATTGGTTAGGTAACGTGTCGTAGTACCAAAGAAGCTGAAGAAATTCTAGATATATATCAATTTTAAAGATTTGAATAAGGTGTGCCCACAAGATTCATTTCTGTTGCCAAATATTGATCAAATGATTGACGAGACAGTCAAACATGAATTAATGAGTTTTATTGACGCAAACTATGGGTTTAAACATATAAGGATGTACCTATAGGATCATGCGAAAACCTTATTCATCACTAACTTTGTCACTTACTGCTACAATGTGATGCCTTTCGAGCTTAAGAACAATGGAGCCACTTATCAAAGGCTAGTAAACTTTATGTTTTAAAAGTAAATTTGTAAAATCATGGAAGTGCATATTGATGACATGTTGGTTAAGAGTGTTGATGCTGGAGACTACCTTAGTCATTTGCAGAAAATTTTTGCCATACTAAGGAAGTACAATATGAAGATCCACCTGGAGAAGTGTGCGTTCAGAGTCGGATCTGGAAAGTTCTTGGGTTTCCCTGTCTCCAAAAGGGGAATCGAGGTAAACCCAAATAGAATTTAGGACATTGAGGACATTTCGGACAAATTGGACAACATGAAGGTAGTACAATGGTTGACCGGACGATTAGATGCCCTTAGCAAGTTCATATCTAGGTTATTTAAGAAATGCCATAGGTTTTTCTCTTTGCTAAAGAAGAAGAATGATTTCCCTTAGACCCTAGAGTGTCAACAAGCTTTGCAAGACTTGAAAAAATACATGTCCAGCCCTTCGTTGATGTAAAAACCAAAGGACGATGAGCAACTTCTTATTTACCAAGCTGTCTTTGGGGTTGTGGTAAGTGCAATATTGGTCCGTGAAGACAAAGGTGCAATTTTCAATTTATTATTTGAGTAAATATTATCAGGGGGAGAAACCTGGTACCTGCACCTAGAAAAGTTTGCCTTGTCTCGCGTAATAGCATCGCCATACTTTAAGTGCCACTTAATTGTCGTTACAATGATATTCCCGTTGCGGAACATCTTGCATAAACCTGAGCTTTCGGGGCACCTGAATAAATGGGCGGTTGAAGTAAGTGAATTTGATATTGAATATAGACCCCGGACTGCAATCAAGTCACAGGTTTTAGTTGACTTCGTGGCTGACTTCAGTCAGGGAATGGTACTTCATGCTGAAAACGAAGATATGATGGTATCGGGGACTGTCCCCGGTGTCTACCCTGTGCATGGACGGAGCATCCACTGTTAAAGGGACCAGAATAAACATAGTCCTTTGAACCCCATCTATAGAAATTTTAAGGTAGGCAATACATAGTGATCATTTAACTAATAAGAAAGTTGAGTATGAGGTTATGATTGCAAGTCTTGAGTTGGCCCTTGGAATAGGCTCTATAGTAATTGAAGTAAAGTGTGATTCTTAGCTGGTAGTTAACTAGTTCATGGGATTTCCGAGGCTAAAGAAGAGCAGATGCAGAAGTGTTTGGATAAGGTCCAGAGATTGCTTTCTCGGTTCAAGAGTAGACAATGATCCATGTTCCTAGAGAATAAAAAATAGAGACAAATGCTTTAGCAAACTTGGGGTCGTTTATTGAAGTAAATGGGCCAGATTTCGACTAAGTGTTGCAGTTGTTGCACTCAGCAGTGGATGTCACTAGTTATGACGAGGTGAATTCCATGAGTTTGATTTGGGATTGGCAAAATGTGGTTTCATATTATCTCAAGTTTGGGAAGTTACCTGAAGATTCCAAGGTTTCCCGCGCCCGTAGAACAAAAGTCATTCGGTACTGCATCGTGGATGCACATATATACCGAAGATCTTATTATGAACCATTGACCTGGTGTCTAGGCCCCGAAGAACCCAACTACATAATACGAGCTAGTTAAGAAGTTCATACAAGCTGGATGTAACATCCCGTACTTTCGGGTCACGGTTTGAATTGCTAGGCATATGTAAAATCGCTAGGCATGTGTAAATAGATTCGAACTTTGGGAATTTATGTTATATTTATAAAGGGATTAGTATATAAAAGGATAAATCCCCAAAATAATTTTGAACATAACAAGTATGACAATGGGGATCGAAAATAATTTGGTGCGTGCACAAAGAGGTTATGGACTAGTGTCATATCACAAAACTATGACATTGAGTATATGAATGTCTTATAAATCATTGAGATTCAAGTGAATTGGAATCACGAAATTAATTATGTGTGTGATTAATAAATTATACGGAGATAGGTCACTTAATTAGTGGATTAGGGTAACACGTTGTGTGTGGCGTGAATTGAGGCTCTCCACCGCCAAAATTGGCCGGTGGGAGACGATATGATGGACACTCATTAAGGATCATTTAATGGCTAGTTAGGCATTACAATTTTTAATAGCACGATTGCTATTTCATTGTGCTTCTTGTCATTCCCAATTGCCCATTTCATTCTAGTGAACTCTCTCTTCATTTCAAAGATACCAAATGCCCTTTTTTTTTTTGGCTTACAATTTCCAGTATAAAAATTATCACACGACCTTGCTCTTTTTGCTTCTGCATCCCAACGTTTTCAGAAGCTTGCTAGGATTCCTCATTCGTTTCTTAAATTTTTTGTTAGAACAACGTTCTGCAAAATATTATTTCAAAGCAGCATTTCGCATTTCAGCAAATTCAATATTCAAGGTATGTTAAGGTAAATTATTTTTTCTTTTAGCATGTTCCATGTAACGAAATATAATCGTGATATTGCTTCATAATTTATTCTACTCCTAGTAGTTAATAATATTCATGTTATTGATTCATATGCTAAAAACATATCTAAATATGTTCATAAGTCCTTATTGAGGCATACGAAAAAAAGTGTTGATATTCACAGTGTTAGCCAAAGGGCAAGGATATTATTGTCATCCGATAAATTCAGGAAATATTGTATTATCATTCATGCATTTTCATTTGCATTGCATTCATTTATTACCCTGGACCACTTGTGCTATGCACACTATTATATGGTAAATATTGTATATATGTAGGGGATATGGGGAAAGGGAAAGGCGTTATATACGCACACCACCTGCAACTAGTACAGACTATCACAAAAGAGCCCTAAGAGGCCAATATTGAAGCCTATGTGGCTAGCCTGTGTGGCTGATACGATATAACATGATGCCTACAGAGGCGATTATGGGAAGTAAGATGCATGTGTGACCATTAGTATACCGCATTTGCATCATGCATACATTCATTAACCATCATATGGTATGATGCCCACAGAGGTTGTTGTGGTAAGAAAGATGCCCGATGAGGCTGATGTATATGTATACTACATGCATAACATTTAGGCATATGTATTAGGGCCTTCACATACATTTACTGTTGGTCGGCCGTTTCTGTTTCAGTTATTAGTATATCCATGTTATGCTATTATTCATGCCTAACATACTCAGTACATCAGTCGTACTGACATCCCTTTTATCGGGGGACGTTGCGTTTCATGCCCGCATGTTCAGTTAAAGAGGGTGACGGTTCACGCTAGTAGGTTGCTGGTTCAGCTGATGTTGGAGCACTCTATTTGTTTCAGAGTTGCAGTCTGGTCGCGGTACAGTATGTTTGCATACGCATATGGGTATGGCGGGGTCCTATCCCGTCCTTGTGTTGTCATGTATTCCTTAGAGGCTTGTAGACAGGTGTCATGTGTGTAGTATACTTGTATGGCCTTGTCGGCCTTGGTATGAGTATGTATATATATAAGTTGGTTTTCTGGATAAAGATTTCACATACCGGTCTTTAGGCTTAGTCCGTATTTAATTATGAGTAGGTGTTGGATGTACGATTTGTGGTACTCGGTGGGTGGGATTCGGATGCCTGTCGCGGCCCTACGGTTTAGGTCATGACAGTGGATACTATTGGTAACGGATGGAGGAGGACACCAAGTCCTTCGTGCAAAAGTGTGAGAAGTGGCAACGCCATTTTCAAAGGAAGTGCTGTTGCATCATGTTATTTTAACCTTAGACATCCATGAAATGGGGAATGGATATAGTCGATCCTTTACCTTCGGGATCGGATCAGGTAAAATTCCTATTGGCTATGACTGATTACTTTTCAAAATGAGTTGAAGAAGAAGCCTATAAAATGGTTCAGAATTGCAAGGTGATAGATTTCATTTGGCAACACATCATATGCCGGTTTGGAGTCCCAAAGGATATTGACTGCGATAACGGGCCTCAGTTCATTGGATCTAAGGTGACCGAATTTATGGAAGAGTTGAAAATCAAAAGAACTACATATTCTCCTTATCATCAAAGCGCTAACAGACAAGTGAAGTCTACTAATACAAAAAAGAGTCTACTAATAAAACTATCTTTCAAAATCTGAAGAAGAATTTGGAAGATGCCAAAAGCAAGTGTCTTGAAAAGTTGCCTGAAGTCTTGTGGGTGTAGCACACCACGACAAAGACGAGTACCGATGAAACACCATTTTGTCTTATCTATGGTACCAAAGTCCTGATTCCAATAGAGGTTGAGGAGACAAATTTAAGGTACTCCTGGGCTAATGAACTGGAGAACAATGAGGCTATGTTGATTAAACTGGATTTACTTGAGGAGCACCTTGACGTTGCTTTTGTCCGGATGGTAGCGCAATAGCAGCAAATAGAGAGATATTATATTATAAGAGAAAACCTTCGGTATTTCAAGGTTAGGGACTTCATTCTCCTGAAAGTTACTAATAATACCTGAGAAGTTGACACTAGGAACTGGGGCATAATTGGGAAGGCCTTTATCGAGTTTCGGGTATAGCCGATGAAGGGGTCATATTAGTTGGAGGACTAGAATGGAGTCAAGTTGTCAATGATTGGTGGGAGACCGGCGACACCAATGAGCTAGCTCTCGTTGACGAGCAATTTCCGCTCAATGACCATGCACAGTTTTTATGCATGATTTGGCCCGATTTTGAGGAGCCACTAAATGATGATATGCCCACCCCTGAGCGTGTGCAAGAGGATAGTGAGGAGGAGGTCGAAGAAGCTGCAGAAGAGTAGGAGCACGATAGTGAGATGACGATACTGATCAGGCTCTCACGAGCAGTGATGATGATGTGGATTATGAGGCCGCAAAGGATGATGAGTAGACAGGGAGTTCCTTCTCCCCCTATTTTGATTTTAATTTTATTTACTATGAGGACAGTGCACATTTTTAAGTGTAAGGTGGGGAAGTAAGCTTCTTATTTTCGGCATGTATTCATACTATTTTTATATTTTACACTTGACATTGTTTTGATTTATTTCAGCTTTGTAGAAATTATAGGTTATGGTACTTAATAACTATTCATGGCTCGTAATAATTAGTAATTAATATTTTAATAGTTTAGTAATAGAGTGACGTGGTAGTGTTAGCACATCCTGTGATTTTTATTTTCGGTTATTTTTCAAGGGGGTATTTGAACCATAGAAATTTTTATTTTTTAGTTACAGGAGATGTAGTTCCCAACGATGGATGAATGACGACCGTCTTGAGGGGATATTATTTATTAGGATGAAAGTAAAATAAGAACGTCCTTAAGGCCATTCGGATGTTAGGTACTCGGGATTAGGTGTACTTTTAGCAACATAAGCGAGTTCAAGCATTTAAAAATAATAATGTGCATAGAAAAATTAATGACTTCTTTAGATACCTAGGCTATTCTATTTGACTCTTGTACAATTTTGGTGGCTTAAAAATATTTGTATTGAATTTGTACTAGTGTTTGCTAAGTAGAGGGTCAATATGGATCCATCTTTAGCCATAAGTGTGCCATGTGAGGCGAGATTTTTTATTTGCACTACATGTTTATATTGATCTCTAGAACTTGTCCAGCGTATGTACAAAGTGTGTTAAGTTTAGGAGATGATTTAGGCATTTCTTTGTGAGCCATGATTTTTTACCGTCTATTTACCTACTCATATGTAATATTGGTTAACCCCTTTGAGCCGTTAGCCTAATTTCTTTGGTTGCAATATCTTTAGACTAACCCTTTTGTCGGTATAACCTGGAAAACTTGATCCCGAACTCCTAAATCACTTGAGAGATTATGCGCTTAGAAGTGAAATAAGATATTGATATAAGGAGAAGTTGAATTGGAAACTAGAGAACGGTTGTTAAGTGTACACTTGTTGAAAAATAGTAAGTGTACGTTAATAGTCGGGAGCGGAATAAAAAAAGAAAAATGTAGCTACTTAAAAAAAAGAACGATAAAAAGTATTCCTTACCTTTGATGTATGAAGAAAATAAAGAGAGTACCTAATAAAAATGGGGACACTGGAGGAAGTGAAAAGAACAACGATTGAAATGTTTGGTTGAACAATGGGAAGCGCATAAGTGAAAATAAGTCGTGTTCTAAAAGTGGTTAGGGAGGTGAGTCAGTATTTACCTAAATATTTCTTATCTGTCCATTAGCCGACAATACAACTATTTAAGTCATATTTGATCCTAGACTTGATGGATTTATGTAAATAGAGTATAACATAAAGGGCAAGATTATGGTACGTCATATGTGCACGTGATTTTTTTGTTGAGAGAGCGAAAATTCTTTTTATATATATTTCCTTTATCTGATTTGGTCGCATAAAAAATTTGTTGGGAATTTCTCGTGAGTGGTAAGGGCACATGAATGGTGAGAGATAGGTGAAGTGGTTGACTTATTTTCTTAGTGACATAGTTGTTTTTGCCTAAATTTGTATTGATGAGTCGATTTTATAGGGTAGATTGTTTCGAAGAAGTTGTTAACGTACTTGAATTTGATGTGATGTAAAAGATGTTTGAAAACTTGCTCGTAAATGTTTAAATAGTTGTAGTGGCCTTAACCTGAGTAGACCTGTTTAAATTGGCATATTTCGGCGAGTTTTGTGTAGGTTTGGGTGTGGTGATGTTAGATATATTTATACGCCTATCCGCCATATTTTATCCATAGTTCTACCTTATTTTGAGGACTAATTGCACTAAACACACCTAACCTATATTGAATCATACATTCTGAGCTACTACGTGCGTTATTGTTGCATTTAGGTACTTTACATGGAAAACACATCAATTTGGAGGAACAGAGCAAAATAAATCTCTAAGGCATGAAATGACAAAGGGACCTCACTGAGAAAGGATCAAAGTGATACCTCATCTCGCCATACTGCTAGCTCAGCGAGCCAATGATGAAGCTAAAGAATAGGCGTGGAAATTTTGCTAAGTGGAACAACATCTTGCTATGGGCTTCGTCCAGTGAGCCAAGATGTGAAAGGATGTTTAGAATTGCCTAAGTAAAAAGAGCAAGGACTTCCTCTCTGAGCGAAGGCCACATCGAGAGGTAGTCCTGCTATAGAACTCACTCAGCGAGCTAAGATATGGCCAAAGGAAACGTGGGGAACATTTACTAAGTATGGGAATGCAAACCAGCTTCATTGAGAGAAAGCTATGGCGAAGCTGTTGCTCGCTCTACAATTCACTCAACGAGCTAGGTGTGCCAACGTGAATATTTTTCTAAGTACTGACCCGTTTTTAGATGGGCTTTGGAGAGTTATTTCCCAACTTATAAATAGACCCCTAGGTCATTTTGTGAGGGGTTCGGACATTTTATGGCACAAAGAGCAAGTATTAAAGCTATTTTTTTAGAGTTTTCTCTTTTACTTAATTTATTTCATATTTTCTTAGACCGAGTATGAAATCTAGTAATTGTAATCCAACTATGAGTAGCTAAAGTTTATCGTTCTAGGGTTATGGTCGAAGTATGATTGTTATCATATGAACTTGAGTTGACGTTTGCTATATTTATCATGTGAGCTATTTACTTAATCTTGTGATCGATTATTTTACTGTTACAATACCAGTAGAATACATCTTTAATTCTTATATTGAACTCGAAAGAGGAACACTAAGATAGAACAAAGGTTAAGTAGAGTAGGATCTCAACCCTGGGCATCGGGGATTGGATTTCTGTTTAGGATATAGATATACCTAGTTCGCACTGCTTGGTTGAAATACAGAAAATATAAATGCATCTATGGTAAGGTTCATGACCATAGAGATATAGGCGCGAAAGTAACACAAATAGGCGACTATAAGACTCGAGAGATTCGTAATCGTAAAATTAACCCTGTCAATCAATAACTTTATAACAAAGCAAGGCAATGAGAGTGTGTAACGACCTGCTAAGTCATTTTGAGCTTTTGGACTTATTTTCCAAAAATACTCTTTTCGTAGTTTCATCTTAGTATTTATACTTGTGAGGATGGATGGCACAGTCCCCGAGGAAATCAGATGCATATCAGAGAAGAAATAGAAAATTAGAAGTTCTTAAGTTAAAGAAAGGAAGAAGTTTGACCAAAAGTCAACATCGGGGGTAAATGCGTCTTTTTCAAACTTTCATTGATTCTGTTGCGTTCGAAATGTCATTTATGACTTAGTCGAGTCATTGGTTCAGGTCTTGAGGGGTTCAGATATGATTTGAGTCATGTTGGTTAAGAAACTAGCTAAGGAATTAGAGTTGATCACGGTTAACATCGCGTCAAGATGACGTCTTTTGAAAATTACGTCTTTTGAAAATTTTGAGTACGCGAGCAGGTTTGTAGCTTATTTTATGATCAAAATGCATATATGGTTTGTATCTGTGAGGTCCCGTATGAGTTTTGGGTGCTAAAACTATGATATTTGAAATTTCTGAATTTTCTGATGTAACATGTTCGAAAATACCAATTATGTCCCTAAAGTTCGCCCTTAATTTTCTACAATCTTTCAAAACTTAAAAACATCATATTTCCTTCATATTTTAACGTGTCATTTATTGTGACTTATAGTACTTTTTATGTAGTTTCTAAATATATGAATTATTTTTAAAAAAAACATAAATATTATATGTCTGAATACATGATCAAAATAAAAAAAATTGAGTCTCGAAATTCGAACTGTATCACATAAATTGGGACAAAGGGAGTACTATATATACAAAAATATTTTTTTTAAAACTGACTAAAGAAAATGTCATATAAATTGAAAATTACATTAATGCCCCTAAAACCAAACTATTTATTTTTCCATGTCTCTTTATTTTTCATATCTCCCAAACTATTTACCTTAGTACCCCTATAGTTTTTGTAGGTAATTACCTCTTTTTTCTTCATTTCTTCTTTTCTCCTATATTTTCTCATTTTTTCTTTATTTGTTTTCTTTTTTCTTCTTTTTTGTTTCATTTTTTTTTCTTCAAATCATAGTATTTTTATTTTCTTTTTTCACCATAATCTAATTTCATATTTAATTCTAGCTCCTTTCATTTTTTTATTTTCTTTCTTTTTTTAATTCTTTATTTCTTCTTTTCTTTTTTTATTTCTCTATTTTTTATCTTCTTTTCTTTTTCTCATTTTTTCTCCATTTTTGTTCATTTATTTTTTTTCACACTATATTTTAATTTCTTTTTCACCATAATCTGATTCTATATTTAATCTTAATTTCTTTCTTTTTCATATTTTTTAAATTTTTTTATTACTTGTTTCTTTTTCAATAGCAGTTTAACTATACTGTTGCAGTATATTATGATACGCACATGGTATCACACAAGAATGTGGTTCATTCTTTCAAGGAAAACACTCATTCCTCAATGATACCAACCTAGTATATATCATATACTGACAGAGTATCTTAGGGACTGGTTCATTCCTTCAAGAAAAACACAACTTAATCTTCTACGATACCCACATGGTATATATCATATACTTAGAGGGTATTATCGAAGGTTGATTTATTCCTTAAAAAAATATTACTCAATCCTCTATGATACCTACATGGTATATCATATACTAGCAGGGTATCATAGAGAACTGACAATTCATTCCTTCAACAAAAAAACACTCAGTCATCTATGATACCATCCTAGTATATATCATATACTGATAGGGTATCATAGATGGCATATTCATTACAATATGATGCTCATACGGTATATATCATATACTCACATAATATCATAAAGGACCAGTTCATTCTTTAAAAAAGGAAACAATCCTCAGTCCTCTATGATACTCACGTAGTATATATCATATGTTGACAGGGTATCATAGAGGACTAGTTCACACATTTAAAGAAAATATAGCTCAATCCATTGTGATACCCACATGGTATGTATATATATATATATATATATATATATATATATCATAAACTGACATGGTACCATGGATGACTGACCCACATTATATCATATACTAACAAGATATCATAGAGGACTGATTTCATTTCTTCAAAAAGAGCTCAGCCATATATGATACACACATAGTATATATTGTATACTGATATGGTATCATACAAACTAGTCCATTCCTTAGAAAATACTTCCAGTCCTCTATGATACCAATATGGTATATATCATATACTAACAGGGTATCACAACGGACTGATTTTTTCCTTCAAGAAAAATTCATCAGTCATCAATGATACTCATGAGATATACTGACATGGTATTATAAATGATTGATTCATTTATAATCTGAAGAATTAGATAGACCAGAAATCAAATTCAAAATCTATTTCCTATTATACACATTCATTTAGGCTAATCAACAAGGCCTTTTGTGTAATTAGCTCCCACTATTTTAACATACTAAAACGACCCCATGGTAGAATACAGATCTATATTAATTAAGGTCATAATGGGTCAAGATCCAAGCCTATGCTATCTCCGCGTTTGGTTTGGCTGATAACTTCAATAACATATCTTGGTAGGTTCTAAACCAATTGCAAAACTTATTCGCAGCTCTTGGTTGATCAAATTATTACATTTAATCTTGCGTCCTTAGATTAGTCCGATACTTTGGCGCCAAGATTTGTCTAAGCAAGTCAACCCCATTACACGACTGCGTTTATATATCTAAGCAAATTTGGCATTTGTGAGCAAACACTTTGGTGTAAATACCCACAAATGTTTATCATTTGCCTTTACATTAAAACACATCTATGAAAGAGTCTAGGTCCTCGTAGACTTAGAGCAAATGCTTTGGCATAAATACTCGTATCGCCGAAAAGGATTTTGCACTCTAACAATTATAATGGACGACGCGTTTTAATTTAGACTTGTATTTAAAGTTTTGGGGAACATTTTAATTAGGGGTTTTAACCAAGATCAACTCTTTTATGCCATATCCAATATGACATCTTAACATCATGCAAAAGTAATAACACATATAGTTTGGGAACAATCAACCCAATAAGCATGATAGAAGATGGTTTAATCAAACACTGGGCGGCGCCTGCCCAGACAGTTATAGCAGACATTATTCTAGAAATCTAAATGACAAATATTTTGATATTTAGCACATAAACATTATACTTATCAAATAATATATTGTATAATAATAATCTTGGGTTAAACATTCTGAACTCTGAAAATTAATTTTTTTTTGGACAGGTAGGGCCGCGACGCTAATCATTAGCGCCGCGGCGCCACTGAGGCAGTAGCCTTTCGGCTTCTGGAAAAATGCATTAGCGTCGTGGCGCTACACCATGGAGTCGCGATGCCTGTTGTCCAGTGAATTCATGTTTTTTAAACGAGGCATTAGCGCCGCGGCGCCACCTTGAAACCCTAGCAAGCGCCGCGACGCCCTACCATAGGGTCGCGACACTCATGTCTTGACAATCGTTTCAATGTTGATTCTAAGAATCGTTCGATCCCTAAATCCAATTTAGGGATCAAACCACTGATCCTTTATCATCACCCACCATTATCAATAACGACCATATCGACCATCATCCGTTTTACTCGTTCTTCGCCGTGCACCGTGCACCGTGCAATGAGCCGAACAACGCACTTTGGCTTAGTTCGAGTTAGAGCGGAATGACTTCCTCGAGTTAGCATAGGAGATAATTTAGGGTGAAATCAAGTGTTCTGCTCGTGGGGAGAGGGATGCGGGAAATGTCAACATTCGTTCAAGACATTTAGGATTTCAGGAAAACTTATTTTAATCCAATTTTATATTTAACCCATAATATTATTCTATTCAATTGTTATATAACCATTTAACCAGCCTGAGCTCTGATACCACTGTAGGGTTTTGTTGGGTACAAAACACATAAGTAAGGCACATCGGAAGTTTAAAAGTTTTGTTTCTTACTTACCCCAACAATATGTCTGGTATGGTTATACAACAATTAAACTTGTAACATAAAGCATATACTTACAAGTTAGAATTATCTGGAATCTTTATCAACTGTGAGGTGCACACGTAATTGCCCTTCCTATTGCAAGCTCCAAGCTTCAATGTACTTCTCCTTCGGAAAGCTAGGAAATCCGACAGAGGTTCGAGAGAGTATTTGATTCTAAGTCTCTAAGGCTTAGAATGATAGGTCAAATCGGATTAGGATTTGACCTTGGGCCTGACCCAAAATTCGAGGCAGAGGCGCCACTGCCCTAGGGTATGGGCGTCGCGGCGCTCGACATGTGCCTGCACTGCGCCGCTGCCCTAGGGTATGGGCGCCGCGGCGCTCGACGTGCTCCTGCACTGTCTCGATGTATTTTTCGTGCATTCTTAATTAAATTCAAAATCTAATTTTGACTTAATTAAAATAATCATTATTCATTTAAATATCTCGAGTCCAAATCGGACATTTAATTACTCTCTCAATACATCCCTAGATTGAAACGAACAATCGACATAGTGTGACCCTACAGTCCTTCTCATATTGACATTAATCAAATTAAGGTCTACACGGAACTCCTAGACGGCGCCGGAAGACGAACTCAATATGTGAAGTACGTTTACGCGAATCCAGTAAACTTAACCTTTATGTGGTAAGATAAAATTATTTCATTCACGACATACCCGATCAAGATTAGGATTTGTCAAGTGTCTATCCAAATGGCTTAATCATTGTATCTCATCTATATTATTTGACGACTAGACTATATTCTAAATATGTCTATTGCGTTGGCCAACGACTTAGTCAACCTAATATCACTGAGAATTCGAGTGTTCTCTCGAATATACATTCGAGGAATGAATCCTAATCTTGGCTCAATTACCACCTTCAATCCACATCGTAATGTACCCAATACAAGTCGTATCTCAACCTATAAGGCATTTGAGCTTAGGACGGGATCAAAGTACATTACTTTGTAGACAAGGCGCGTATTGACCTCAAGTCTAAGGACTTCTATCTCCCACACGTTGATCATACTTTAGACAAGTATAACAAACAATATATCAGCAGGGTATACCAATACTTCCAAAGTATCCATGTGTCCATCACGAGTAGCCATTACTCATAGCAGGTGAGACATATTACATCCTCTAAGGATGTGATGCAGACCACATGTCGACTTATCACATATCATCGACATCCCATTCTCGATGATCATTAGTCGAGGCTATTTTAAGAGTTACGATCTATCATGAATATCTCACTCTATTATTGACAACGTAAGCTCAAGGGATGCACATTAATAGAATAATTACAAACAATCAAATAATAATTCAATAATTGCAAATACCAAAATATTAATCTCCATTAATAATAATATGAATATGTATAAAGTAATTTGTCCTAATACAAATTGTCTCTAGGACATTAATATACTTTCATTGTCAACTTACTAAACATAGAAAGGGACACTCTTTTTTAGATTGATCAAAAAAAATAAGACACGTAAATTGGAACTGGAAAATAATAAATTTGTTTCTATTAAGAATCCTATTTACACAGTTAACCAATTATTTTCTTCATCTCTTTTTACTTCTTATTTTATAGAACTTAGTCTACTTTGTGAGTCCTAAATTGCATGAAAGAACTCAGGTGACGTTTGTTTCTAAAAAGGTTTTTAAGTTTTGTAAAAGCTTTTCTATGAAACATTCATGTTTTTGCAAGTGTCCTTCCGAAAATTTTACTCCCTCCGTCCCATTTTATATGAAGGTCTTTGACTTGGCTTAAATTTTAAGAAATAAGGAAAGACTTATAAAACTTGTAGGGTAAAATAATTCATAGAAATTTGTGTAACTAAAAATCATTTCATTAAGGTATAAAGATAAATTTAAAATTGAATTGTTAATAAATATAGAATGATGTTATTCTTTTGAGACTGACTAAAAAGGAAATAGTATATAAATTGAGACGGAGTGAGTACAACGTTACGTAGCTTTTTCAAAAAATTTGTTCTATGAAGAAATGATTGAGAACGTGTCTGAGGAAAATTTCCCACATTCAAAAAACATTTACGGGTCTTCAAATAAAGGAAACGAAAACAATTTTACTATACTTTTCTATTTCACAACATCCGTCTATCTTGTGCAACTACAAACTTGTTCGTTTAAGTTCTTGAAGTCATAGTTTTGCTCACTTGCACTTGGAAGAAAGACTATAGAGTTTGAAGCATCCAACAACACCACACCGATTTAGAATTCAATTTTAAGCTAAGGGCGGCCGATCCCTTTTCCCCGCAAAACATGATCATATTGAGCAGCAATTTCGAGGATAGCATTATACATAAGAAAACATTGGGAAAGAGTAAAATTACTGGGAAAATGTGAAAGCATAAGAGTAGCAGCATAAGGAAAAAGAAAGTTGTTACCTCAAAAATGTCATTTCTATCAATATCTGCAATACAAAACTGTCAAAGATCGATACCCAGGTATAAGTATAACACTAAATTTTTCATTTCATGTGTTGTTTATTTACTCTGGCCACGGCCAAGAAAAGAAACACCCTAGCAACAGCTACTTCAGTTCGTAAATACTCCCTCCGTATCAATTTAAATGTCTTAATATTTATTCATTATTTGTCTTTACATTTGCTTATGCATTCTACAATTATTCATGTATTATTTTTACATTTATTCATGCATTTTGTTTATATTTATTCATACAGTGTCTACTTTCTCTTCATATACTGTCTCTACTTGTTCTTTACATTTAAATACATTTTCTTTACTCCCGTATATATTTTTCTTTACACTTGTAAGCATTTTCAGTTACCTATTTCTAGTACCATCACACTAAATGCTCTTCTTTTTTTTTCTTTTTTTTTTTTTACACATTTTGCACTTTTCATTTTCTCTATATTGTTTATATATCATATTTACATTACATAAATTTTTATTTTTTACATACATCATATATATATATACATTCTTACTTTACATATACTATACCAATTCTAGGGTCAAAACAAATTTCATCTCCCTTTTGTCAAATCACTTTTTCAAAGACTTTATGTTCACTCTTTTTTTTTTTTTTTTTTTTTTTTTTTTGATAATCCAGGTCTCGGGGTGGCCTTAGTACCCCCATATCGCTAGTACCGCACAAGTACCGGTACTAGGCTCCCGGAGGTGATGGGACCGGTCCTTCAAAGACCCCACCACCAGGTAAATCGCGGGATATGCACACATGGTCAGTGTCTGCTTGCGTCCAACGGATCAATGCTACAAGGTTGACCCCCCCACAAGCCCCATCCCTAAAGCTTGGCGGAGACCGAACCCACACTGCAACATGCCCGCACGGCTTTTAGCGCCCAGGCTTTACCACATGTATGTGCCCCGGAGGACGATATCCTTAGGGGGGAATCGAACTTGCGACCCTATATCAAATTGCTTTTTCATAGACTTCATGTAAAATTACTTTTGAAGACTTTATGTCACATTCCTTACTTTTGAACCTTTTCAAATTATTTTAACTAACACATTTTTCTTTCATCTCGTAATTTATTACAAATACTACACTTTTTTGCCGATGAAAAAACATCTTGTCAATTTTTTAGGCCTCCTCGTGATAAAAGACGCTGCTTTATTCCGAGTTGTAAGACAATAATTTATCAAAGTCCCGTATACATTTTCTATACACATTAATATACATTGTTACATTCTTTATGCACAATTGAGCATTCTTTATGTCTACAACTTTTTTTTACATATTCATTTTGTCAAAATATATGCATCTTTATTTATACAATTACATATATTTTTATACTTACATAAATAATTTGAACGTCCCCTCATTTAAATTAATAAGTTCGGGAATCACATTTTGTGGATTTCGAAGGATGTGTAACTCATTACATTCAGAATAATTTGAACTCTTACCCAAAATCTCAACTGGTTTCGCAGATGAGTCTTTTGAGTTAAACATAACAAATAAGTACATTAATATATCTTAATTTACTAGGTGGCAATTTTGTACATAATCAATCCTTTTAGAGTCCATAAGTTATAATTTGTTTAACCTTGATAAAGATAGGCTGCAACAAGGTACATGTAAAGCGCGTATCCTAAAACTCATTTATTTATGACCAATAAGGTATTCATTTATTTTTTGAAACAAACATGGTTACAAACTAAACAGATTTTTTAAAAAAAGGTTCCTATTTTAATACCTTTTTATTGAAACGATGCGGTCATTAATTAAATGGATGCAACGCATCACTTTTTCCCACTATATAAACATACTGTATGCCCTTACTCAATATATACTTCCAACATCCAACCTTTTAATTTATTGAAGGGGGTGTCAAATGCTATGATAAAAAAAATAAGAGATAGAATAAATCGAATGCCTATTCTGTTTCAGAATGTCGTCAATTATGTCGTCCGACACCAGTAACAACACTTAGTAAAACAGTAAGTTTAAAAAGTAAATGCAGCGGAATTTAAAGAACACAAAGGTTTAAAATTCTCATAAGTTATATATATTATATAACTTATGATGGTCAATGACCAAATGTATTGTATGTATATTATATAAAAAAAATATACAAATTCATTTCTTTACAGATTTACAAGATAAAATGGAAAGGAATTAAAAGTTGAAGTCGCAGATGACTTCTGCCTAAAAAATCTAAGTAGACATAGACAACCTCTCATTACAATCGCTCCATACAACACTAATCTAGAATCTAAACAGCAATTGTAATGTTGGACAGAATGTTGTCAACACAATCAGGCGACACTTGTGATCCAGATTTCTGAGATGAAATCCCGAGAGCTCTCTTGGTATTTTTGCAATCTGATTCTGGATATCGATACACTATTGTGGTGTCTCTATTTATAGTAGAGGGTTCCCTTGAAAGTCTCATCGATCGGTTGTGGAAGTTGAGGGACAGGTGGGCAGCTTGTGGTAGATGATTAAGGAGTGAAAATCTCAACAACTTTGACTTGTTCCTTACTCGACTTATTCCCTAAAATTTGACTCTTTCTCCCACGTTTTACACAGCTCCAATTCACCACGCCTAAGTCATTTTTACCCCACAGTAAAATATTACTGCTTAACGTGAAGTACGACAAAACTGCTTTTAGAAGATGTTGGTCCGAATGTTATGACATTTGTCCCAACATTTTCATGCATTCAAATCAGTATTTCAGAAGATATGTTTGGTCAAATGTCATAACACTAAACCCAACATTAACAATCTCCCCCTTTTTGCATTTCTTCAAAAAACTCATTACATAACTAAACTGACTTAGGATATTGAGACAGATGTTGTCTGACATTTGTGATCAATAATATCAATGTTATGCTCCCCCTTAACCTGTGATGGATTTCAAGTAATCATGCGTGTAACGATTCATAGGATTATAAAAGAAGAAAGATGTTAGCGCATATATACATATCATCCACTTAAATAGATTTATATACATACCATAAAAAAATATTTCATAGTCCACATAAATCAATATCCATTTTGTTGAACAGTTAACTGCTCAGAATGAGCAACATTCACGACCCTCATGCAGTAGCAACAGCTTCTCCTAACTCATCATACAACAACATTAGCTTCCAGCAGCTTTCTACTCCTGCATAATTGCTTCTCTGCACAGAACAGCACAACAGCCTCTAGCCTACTTCCTCAGTTCCCCCTGCATCAGCAACAACAGCCTCTAGCTTTCTTTCTCAGCTCCTCCTGCATCAAAACTTCTTCTGCTTTCCTCTGCTTCATCAGCATCAGCATCATTTTCTCCCCTTTTTTGTGAAGAAAGCAGCAGTATGAAATGGTCTCTAGCTTGAATCAGAGCATTCCTTACAACATCAACCTCAGATATTTCTTGGTTGATTTTTTCAATTTGATTCACAAGTCATTCAGTAGACAGCGGAGACTGTCTAGGACCAGTGTTGCCAAGAATGTTGGTAACCTTCCTGTTAACATCAGCACTATTTTCTTTCATTTTCCAAGGTAGATCGATGACTCTGTCTCTACTCTTCAAAACTGCTTTGTTTACTGTGTACAGTTCAAGAGCCTTCCCTAAAGTTTCCTCTCTCTTAGGCTTAAGACCTTGGGTAGTTAAAACTTTATATATCAGAGAGGGATAAGAGAGGATTGAGGTTGATTATTTTTGTGCCAAGTTAGCAACTTGATGGAAGATCATTTTGCCCAGATCAACTCTCAATCCTTTCCCAATTTTATACAGCAGGGTGTCTTGTTCTGTAGTTACAATTGACTCATTCATTGAAGGAAGTCAATTGTGTATAGCAATTTTGTGAAGAGTGGCAAACAGGGTTGTTAATTTAGAGGCTGAACATCTAGCGATCCACTTATGCATTATAGCTCCTGTTAGGTACTCAATTACTTCATCTCTATTGTCCACTGCAGGGTCTGCTTCTCTAACATTCTCATCAGCATTTAATCAAATACACTGCTTTATAACAGCATGTGTGAAAAATATACTATGTTATAGAGATATACCTTCCCAAATTTCTTTGAAGATATCCTCTATAGCATAATTCAAATTAGTATAAAACAACCTGACTATTTTATCAACATATGGTCATTTCTCAGTAACAGATCCTAGGAACTGTCTTTCTTTTAAGAACTCTACCAAATCATATTCTGAACAGGAGGCAATGTCTAATACTTTTTCAAACCTAATAACTCTATTCTTGTACAAGTCCCAATTATCAGAATTAGTTTAGAATGAATTTGTCTGAGTAGATAGATACCTCAAGGTTTGAATCAGATTCATTTTGCTTCAGGATGTTGGTGTTTGTGTCTCTTCTGATGTTGGCGGAAATGTTGCCTAAGATGTTGTGGCATCAGTGGCAACATTCGGAGCAGCACTCGATTTAGCATATTTGGGAATTCTCTTTGGAAAGAATTGCTTCAGTGGAGTTTCATCAGGAACTTCCTCGTCATCTTGAGACACATTTTGCGGTACAGAAGCAGTTGGTTCTTCTTTACTCTCTTCAGTTGAGAGCACAAAGTATGTGTCATCACCGTCACTGCTCAAGCAAGCAAGTATAGATGTATCAACTCTAGACCTTTTTTTGCTCGGCTCTTCATGAACTGTTCTCTCAAACATTCTACTCGATCGACGAGTAAGGAAGGTGGAGGATCTTGGTCTTTTACCCAATGCTGAAATATCAGATGTTTCATCAACATCTATTGGATTGTTGTCATCACCTGGGTAGCTAACGTCTAAAGGTTCATCTAAACCTTTAAATACTAAAGCTTTGGATAATTCCTCTGTGGATGGTAAAGAAGATAACTGGCAGGGTTGCTGCGGTTTATTTTTCTCATACGATTCAGTGTTCATAGGAGTGCTTGTACTCATTGGTGTGTTGGTTGGAGTGTTGGCTGACATTGGTGTTGACATTGGAGAGGTTTCCATCGGTGAATATTGTCGAGAAGGTTTTGGGAATTTAGGGTTTGAGGTTGAGGATGGAGTTTGGAATGGTGATGATTCCATCAGGTAGGTAGGGTTATACCCGGGGTGTGATGTGAGGAATATTTATATACATGGCTAACCTTTCATAGCAACAAAATTCCTTAGTTTTAGGAGTTTCAGATTTATCTAATAACTTACACCTAAATTTTGGGATAAACATCACGGTAGGAATTCAATTTAATCTTATAATTTTAAAGTTTGAAATTCATATTAAAACAAGGCATAAAAATAGGGAGAATCTGATAATTCAACGATCAGATAAGCACAACATCCCAACACATATCACATTCTGAAAATGTCAACGGCAATGTTGACAACATTTTGGATAACACAAGTATTTTGATCCCACAAGAATTTAACATTTTGGCAACACATCAAGACACGTTTTATACATATTTCATGAGTTTGACCACTGGACCAATGTAACATTTTCCCATCATGTCCTTGATCTAATCATAAAACACATACAAAAGAGTTTTTCGTGTAAAAAATAAGAATACTTATTTAGTATTCTCAAAATTCTTTTGAAGCACTCGATACTCCTATAGAATAGGAATGGTATATTTTCAAGGGCTTTGCCCATTTTTGCACAGTTGCCAAGTATTTGTACATGCTTTGCCTTATTTTGATACTCTTTTTTTATGAGAGAAGGAAGCGGCTCTTCCCATGGCGGAGTCACCATTAACATATATGTATTTATATCATCGCAGAGAATGGTATCACGTTGGAATTATATTCTTATTGAAAGATCATATTTGTGTGACCAAAAGTTATGCACTATACAGCAACAATAATCAGTCAGTAATATTACATAGGTAAATTTCACCCAAAATGTTAGACAACATTTCAGCAAACATTTACCAAAAATGCCTTTCTAGAGATTACAAAGACCAAGAGATTTCTTTAAACTGGAAAATCTCTCATGGTCTAAAGCTTTTGTAAAAATATCAGCTAGTTGATGAAGAGTGTCAACATGTTCAATTTGAACTAGCTGTTTTTCAACCAAATCTCTTTAAAAGTGATGTCTAATATCAATATGTTTTATACGTGAGTGTTGAACTGGATTTTTGGAAATATTTATAGCACTCAAATTATCACAGTACAAAATTAAATTGTTGCTAGTAAATTCATAGTCGTCTAACATGTGTCGTAGTCATATTAATTGAGAGCAACGACTTTCAGCTGCTACATATTCAGATTCAGCAGTTGAAAGTGAGACACGGTTTTATTTACGACTATACCATGAAACAAGGTTATTGCCAAGATAAAAATATTCTCCACTTGTACATTTTCTATCATCCACATCTTCAGCCCAATCCGAGTCAATAAATCCTATTAAGTTAGGATTAGTGTCTTTGGAGTACCAAATTCCCAACTCACATATGCCAGCAACATATCGAATAATACGTTTCACGGTATTTAAGTGGGACATTTTATGACAGGCTTAAAAACGTGCACAAACACAAACGCTAAACATAATATTTGGGCGACTAACAGTAAGATAAAGAATTCTATATATCATAGACTGATATAATGTTGGGTCGACATTTTCACCAACATTATCTTTACATACCTTCTGCGATGAACCCATTGGCGTTTTCATATGTTTAGCATTCTCCAAACCAAATCTCTTAACTAGATTCTTAGCATATTTACTTTGTGAGATGAAAATTCCATCTTCACTTTGCTTAATCTGCAAACCTAAGAAAAAGGTTAGTTCCCCAATCATGCTCATTTCGAATGTCGATGACATAGATTTAACAAATGACTTTAGATAAGACTGTGAGGTCGAACCATAGACTATGTCATCTACGTAGATTTAAGCAATAGTAATATCTACACCGTGACCTTTAATGAATAAAGTACAATCAGCTTCCCCACGGTTAAAACCAAATTCAAGAAGGAAGTTAGTTAGAAGACCATACCATGCACTAGGCGCTTGTTTCAACCCATACAGACCCTTTTTGAGCTTGTACACATAGTGTGGATGGTAAGGATCTTCAAATCCTTTTGGTTGTTCAACATAAACTTCCTTATCTAGATAACCATTTAAGAATGCACATTTTACATTCATTTGGTGTAAAGTAATTTTCAAATAACAAGCAATAGCAAGTAAAAGTCCAATTGACTCAATTCTAGCCACAGGTGTGAAGGTTTCGTCATAGTCGATTCCTTCAACCTGAGTATAGCCTTGTGCAACTAGACGATCTTTGTTTCTAACAACTATTCCTGATTCGTCTTATTTATTTTTAAAAATCCATTTAGTTCCAATTACATTCTTATAATTTGGACGTGGAACTAAGTCCAGACTTCATTTTGAGAGAATTGTTCAAGCTCTTCTTGCATTACTTGACTCCAAAAATTATCTTTGAGTGCTTCTAAAACATTTTTTTGTTCTATGGTAGACATACACACATACCTTACCATTTCTCTATAGTTGAGTGGTTCTTTCCCTCTTGTTATAATTCCTTCAAAAACTCCCCCTATCACCTGGCCCGTGGGATGATTCTTCCTAATCCTTGATGAGGGGTCCCTTCGAACTTGATCTAACAATTCATCATGTCACTCCTCATCCATGGCCTATGTGGTCTCTATTCCAGGTTCAGATGTTGTTTCGGGTGCGGTAACATTTGAGGCAACATATGATTCTTTAACAGTCTGCGCATTTTCCACTGAAACTATAGTGTTATTTTCAGCTGTATTTCTTGTAAGATCAGAAAAATCATCAAAAATAACATTTACAGATTATTGTACAGTTCTGGTCCTCAGATTGTATACTCGATAAGCATGATTATTTTAGGAATAGCCAACAAAAATTCCTTTATCACTCTTAGAGTCAAACTTTGCCAAATAATCTCTATCATTTAAAATGTAACAAATACACCCATAAACATAAAAGTAACGCAAGTTAGGTTTCTTTCCATTTATAAGCTCATAGGAAGTCATCTTTGTTCCTGGCCTTAAGTAGATTCTATTAGAGATATGACAAGCAGTATTTAAGGCTTCGGCCTAAAAATGTTTTAACATTCTTTTAGAACTAAACATAACTCTAGTCATTTCTTGCAGTGTTCTATTCTTCCTTGCTGCTACCCCATTCTGTTGAGGAGTTTTGGGAGCAGAAAAATCATGAAAAATTCCCTTTTTCTCATAATTTTTTTGTGAATGAGCTATTTTCAAATTCTTTTTCATGGTCGGATCTAACCCGAAATATAGGAGAATAGAACAAATTCCTCATTCTAGAGTGCAAAATTTTAAACATGTCAAAAGTTTGTGATTTTTCTTTCAAAAAATATATCCATGAATATCTAAAAAATCATCTACAATCACATAAAAATACCTCATGCCTCCTAGACTGTCTTCTTCAATTTGACCCATTAAATCTATATGCAGTAATTGAAAACAGTGAGACGTACCTGAATGTTGTCCGTCATGTTAGACAACATTATGAGAGACACGAGTTTGCTTACCTTTGAGACAATCTTCACAGACAGTTTTACCTTTATGGATAAGATTGGGTAAACCTCTAACCACTTCAGTTGAGACCAATTTTTCGAAATTGCGGTAGTTGACATGCCCCAACTTTTGATTTTATAGTGTTGTGTCATCGATCTTAGAATTATTGCATGTTTCTTGTCTTACAACAAAATAGCAATTGTCACATGTTTTTGTATCTGTCATGACACATATATTTGCTTCATTCGTAACTTTACAGGCATTCTTATTAAATTTTACCTCAAGATCGTCATCACACAGTTGACTAATACTAATCAAATTAGCCATTAAGCCTTCAACGTGTAAGACATTTCTTAAGGCTGGAAATCCAGGAACATCTAAGATCATTTTTGGTAAGTGCAACCTCAAGTCGGGTTATCGTGCGTTTTAATACTAAATTCTCATGAGTTAAAGATTTTACCTTTTTGTCAAGTTGCTTGGATTCTATGATTAAGGCTTTACAAATACTTTGTAATTCATTAATCATATCATTTTTGCATTCAACTTTATCCATACAATCAGCCTCCCTAACAGAAATACAACTACTAAAGCAATTAACATCAGAGTAGTTAAGGAATTCATACCTTTCGGATGTCGCTGAGGATGTTGAGTGTCGTTGTTTATGTTGGAGCAAATGTCATGACATCTGAGACAACATTGTATACGACATCTTCATTATCCGATAGAGACTGTTCGAAAACTGTAGTCAGCATTGCTTGTGTTTCAATTTCACAATCTCCTTCCTCTTCTCCTTCATCATCACTAAGAGAAACCCATAGGTTCTTACCAAATTTCTAAGTGTTTGCACATTCGTTAGCATAGTGACCCCAACCAGAGCATGTATGACACTGCACGGACTCAAGTTGTTTGGGATCAAATTTGGTACGATCTGAGTTGTTTCTTTTTAGTTGATTTCTTTTTTGTATATTTGGAAGGAATCTAGTGGACTTTTTATTGAAGACTTGGTTTTGGTGCTCTTTAGGTTTAGATTGATTTCTCTCATTGTTGAACTTCCTCACCATCGAATTGAATTTTCGAGTGAGTAAGGCAACATTTGCACCATCACCAATTTCTTCAAGATTCTCGTCCTCTTCTTCGATTTGACTCTCTGAGGATTGAACTTGAAGTGCCACATTCTTGCTTTTATACAATTCCTTTTGATTCTAAATCATCTCATAAGTTTTGAGAATGCTCATCAAGGTATGAAGGTCCATGATGGCAAGATTGTGAGCTTTTTCAATAGCACAAATCATTAAATTAAACTTTTCAGGAAGAGAACGGAGAGCCTTTTCAACAAGTTGAGTGTTGGTTAATGGTTCACCAAGCACTTGACATTCATTTGAGATGTCAATCAACTTTTCAAAATAAGATTTAATATCATCCACTTCTTCCATCCTTAAACGTTCATATTTACTCATGAGCATGCGTAGCTTTGTTCGACGAACACTTGAGCTACCCTCACAATGAATTTATAAAGCATCCTAATGCATCCTTAGCCGTGGGGTAGTTTTGAATGAGTTTGAACATGTAAAGATCAACCCATCCAAAAATTACATCTAAGGCTTTTTCGTTAAAGCTAGCATTATTGGTTTCTTTTGTAGTCCATTCGGATTCAGGTTTAGCAATAATGTCACCTTCTTCATCCGGTGGCAACATTGAAATAATATACCCATTGGTTATACATCTCCATGCACGAATATCAATTGATTTGATATGCGAACGTAGGCGAATCTTCCAATATGCATAATTTGATCCGTCTAAAATAGGAAATCTACCAATAGTTGGATTTGTTGCATTCATAGTTTATGACAACAGGACCAAACACTTATTGTGTTAAGTGTCGGCTCTGATACCACTTGAAGGGGGTGTCAAATGCTATGAGAAATAAAAACAAGATATAGAATAAATCGAATGTCTATTCTGTTTCAGAATGTCGTCAATTATGTCGTCCGACACCAGTAACAACACTTAGTAAAACAATAATTTTAAAGAGTAAATGCAGCGGAATTTAAAAAACACAAAATTTTAAAATTTAGACATAACTTATGATGGTCAATGACCAAATATATTGTATATATATATTATATACAAAATATATAAATTCATTTCTTTACAGATTTACAAGATAAAATGGAAAGGAATTAAAAGTTGAAGTCGCAGATGACTTCTGCCTGGGAAATCTAACCAAGTATACATAGACAACCTCTCATTACAATCTCTCCATACAACACTAATCTAGAATCTAAACATCAATTATAATGTTGGACTGAAGGTTGTCAACACAATCAGGCAACACTTGTGATCCAGATTTCTGAGATGAAATCCCGAGAGCTCTCTTGGTATTTTTGCAATCTGATTCTGGATATCGATACACTGTTGTGGTGTCTCTATTTATAGTAGAGAGTTCCCATGAAAGTCTCATCGATCGGATCTGGAAATTGAGGGAAAGGTGGGCAACTTGTGGTAGATGATTAAGGAGTGAAAATCTCAACAACTTTGACTTGTTCCTTACTCGACTTCTTCCCCAAGCTTTGACTCTTTCTCCCACATTTTACACAGCTCCAATTCACCACGGCTAAGTCATTTTTACCTCACAGTAAAATATTACTACTTAACGTGAAGTAAGACAAAACAGTTTTTCGAAGATGTTGGTCCGAATGTTATGACATTTGTCCCAGCATTTTCATGCATTCAAATCAGTACTTCAGAAGATATGTTGGGTCAAATGTCACAACACCAAACTCAATATTAACATTTATAATATAAATATTTTTCGTTAAGTAATGGCTCATCGGCAATGTGGGGGTGATCCCGTTTGAAAATTTGCCATCCTTAAGGACGACTTCAACAACCTGCAAACCTCCATAGAACAATTGAAGCAGGACTTCTAGGGCCAAAGGGCCGCGTTTGATGGAGTGTCTAAATGCTTTTAGGGCCATGATCCGAGGTGAAGTGGTGGATGCCGGGGGCCATGACGAAGAGGCACAAGGATGGAACCTCCCTCTTCTGTAAAAAAAAAGTTAATATATTAGTTTATTCGTTTTACTTATTCCTGATCAATGGTGTATTTTCTAACCTATTAATGAAAGTTGTTGTTATTTCCTATGTTATTAATCCTGTTTTCTCACCAAAATATATTATTTTGGGTGAGGCGCAAAATGCACGTGTGATGCACATGCAACTCACACAAAAACATATTTTTTAAAATACTTCTAAAACTTTCACACTTAAATAATAATATTTTTTCAAACATCACATCACAGCTACACCTCAATATTATACAATAGTTTAATAATATTTATATAATTTAAAACAATTATATATATTGATATGAGGTTGTTACGATCTGGACGGTTGTTTCGAGAACCGATACTCTGTTTTGTATGTCGTCTATTTCAGAAGCTTCAATATAATTATTTTGACTTGCTTGAAAAAAAAATCGGATCTATGACATAATTCGCAAGGTAAGGTTTTGATAAGTACTATGCCTATTCGCGAAAATGTACATAGAAACTATGCCTTGTCCGTTATAGTTTCTATGAAAACTTGCCCTGCGAATTAGTACTATAAAACGATGTCATAGTTTCTATATAGCATTTCGCGAATAGGCATAGTTTCTATAGACCATTGCATAAGGATATATTGGCCTATAAATTTTCATTAAATGAGAAATAGAGGTAAAAGTAAATATCAGCGATTTGAGAGACAAAAATTAAAGACCATCGATTTGAGAGGCAAAAATTAAAGACCAGCCAAGTGCAAACCGTGTAATTTTTTTAATATTAAAACTTCACTTTAGTCCAAACAAGTAGGAATCGTTTACATAAATCCTCACTGATATGTCATTAAATCTAATTTCAGTTTGGACTTGCTATGTGGGAAAACAAGTTGAGAAGTACGAACAACATCTACGAATGGCATCTGGATAGATCCCAGGTTACAAAGGTCGGTCAGATTTTCGGGCCAACCTAGCCCATTTGTGAGGGCAATTCGCAGGAACACTCTTACTTTGGAATGGTCTTTAATTTTGCCCCTCAAATTATTATTTTTTATTTTTATCCTTCGCCTAAAATTTCTGGGTTTTGGGTTCGACCCCGGCAAAAATTTAAAAAAACTTGCAAGGCATAGTTTGGAATTCGCGAGGCAGAATTTGCCTTCAAGTAGCAAACTCTACCTTAAGGCAGTCAGAGTTTGCACCTTAAAGGTAGAGTTTGCCTTCAGTCATAAGGCAAACTCTGTCTTGCGAATCCAAACTCAACCTTGCAAATTTATTTTTAATTTTTAACTGAGCAGGAATTCGAATCCGAAACTTCGGAATATTTTTGAGTAAAGGGAAAAATTAAAAATTTCAAATTTGAGAGGCAAAAATTAAAGATCATTGCCTTTGAATGACAATCGGTGGCAAAAAAAGCATTTGTGATCCTTCTCCATAACATGTAGCCCATTACGTTATAAAAGCCCAATAGAGAATGGACCTACAACAAATGGTCTTTCTTCTAATCGAAAAACTATATCTCCCAAAATTTTGGCCCAAACAGTGCAAGCACATCAATATCTAGAGGTTAAGTAATTGTTTCCCAGATCTAATGATGCAGCATGATATCGTTTTCAGTAAAATATCATCAAAAGGGCAAAAAAGTGTAAAACCGAAAGCCAAGTTGACGTTTGACCAAATAAAAAAAAAGAGCTAACTTGTTGTAGCCACGTACTCAATCTTATCTATTTCACACGTCTTTTCTTTCTTTACATACTTCAACTCTACACAACACAACACAACACAACACAACACCCACCTTAATCAAACAAATCATTTCTATTCTCTTTTTGTGCATCAACAATGGCAACACCATTTACTTGTTTTTGTTCTGCTCCACTTCAATCATCTAATCGGGTCAACCCCGACTTGACCCGTTCCAAACCAACATCCATGTCATCCTCCTCCGCCAGGTGGTGGATTCCACTCTTTGGCTGGTCCTCTGAAGCCGACTATATCGTCGATTCCAGATCTACTATTAGCAAAACCGGGCCGTCCAAGGAGGTTTCGGGTCAAATATCGGATCCAGAAGCGGGTCGGGTCAGATACAAGTTGCAGCCAGGATGTTTCACGGATGACAAGGCGAAAGAGCTAAGGAAAATGACGATTGAGAGCTATAATTTCCATGACAAAATGTATCATTCTGCAATCGCATCTCGTCTTGCATCGGATGTTTCGGGTCGGTGACTAGTTCGCTTAGGTGGTCGGATTTGTTGGTCCTTTTTTTTATGCTACCAAATCAATCTGTCGACTTGAAAATTGTCCTTTTTTTTATTTTCTAGTTTTTCTGAAATAAGATCTGACGATAGTTTCGAAGATTTTGTGTGGATTGTTGTCTTTTTAGTTTGTACTATTGCAAAAATATATGATCTAATTCTGATCTTACGATGGTTATGGGATGTAGATTATTATTGCCAGAGAAATTCCTTTGAGATCTGTGGAGCAATTCTTGAATTATTTTGATGTTTTGAAATATTGTTAGTATTATATTTGTTAATCGACCTCTTGGTGATTAGGGAGTGGGCATTTATTTTTTGTTAAGGAAGAACCGCAGCCGCTACTCTCTCGAGTGCGCACAGGGTAAACTCCGGACTGACACAATAGCCTACAAATCACGTCAGTCGATTAACCACACTTGGCAAGTCATGTGTGACAGGCTCAACCAAGAAGGTTTATGTAGGAGATCGAACTCGTGATCTTGCGATCCCGCGCTCTACTGCTATACCAACTTGGCTACCCTTGCAGGTTAGGGAGTGGGCATTTATGATTCGGTTTATATGGTTTTTCGCATTAAATATAAAGTCCAAAAAAAAAATTAAATCTAAAATATAAAGTCTGCATCATATATATTTTTAAGACATGTAAATAAAAGTCCAACATTGAAATAAAACAGGTCGGATCGGAGGATTTTTTTTAAAATTGAATTTTCAACACTGAAATTGACATTTACGCCTACATTATCATGAAATTTCGACGTTGAAATGTATTGTATATCGTGAGAGGTTTACCAAGGGAAAATTAGAAATTGATTTGGAGGAAAATACAAATTGATTGAGAAAACACGTTTTTCTAAAAATTGGCGCCGCCAAACCGCCTTGCGGCAGTTTGACCTGCCGCGTCTCGAAAAAAATTCGCAAAATAAAAAAAAATGGGTAAAACGGACATCCGGACGCATAGTTATGACCATTTAAAGTTCATCAATTTACAACTATTTTTTCTCCTACATTTTATGTCAATGCTTCCGTAATATGTTAATTAAGTTCATGCCGCATTCGATTCTATAAAAGTTTCATAGATTGGCTTCAATAGTTATGAATCAAGAGATAACAGTAGCCTAAAATAAAAAATAAGATTAATTACATATGCCCCGATTTTCGATTCGGTTCATCAAAAATACGAAAGAACCGAATTGAATCATTTAATTCTGATTCAGTTCGATTTTTTCATGAATCGGTTTTTAAAAAAAAAGACGAATGATATATTTTTCTCAAACTATTACTACTTCATCTGTTCCAATTTATATGATATATGACAAGAAATTTAAGAAATAAAGAAAGATTTTTTAATTTTATGGTTTTAAACAAGTCAAATATTTGTGTAGTTATAAATCATCTCGTTAAGCGTAAAATATAAGGTTTAAAGTCAAATTGTTATCAAATAATTAAACGTGTCATTCTTTTTTGGATTGACTAAAAATAAATTGTATTATATAAATTGAAACAAATGAGTAGTATTTATATTTATGACTTCAAATTCTTATGTCTTGTATATATATATATATATATATATATATATATATATATATATATATATATATATATATATATTATAAATTTCATTTGAAATATTAAGCCAACATTTGGTCATAGATTTTGGATCAGATTTTAAAATTTTATTTTCAAATATTTGTTTGACCATAGATTTTGAAGCTGATTTTGGTTTTGGAACTTCCATTCACAAAACTTCAAATATTTTAAAAGTAAAATGCATGTTTAAATATAACTCCAATTCTAAAAATTACAATTTCAAAAACTTAATTGTTCAAATTTTAAATTTTAACTTCTAACTTCAATGGCTGAGCGGGAGCCAAGGAACTTGTTGTGATTCATACTAGATAGTAGATAGCATTATGCAGGCCATCGCATAATTATATTACGAATTACTTTCTTATATCAACTTTCTTTTTTGAACTGTTGACACTTATGGAGAAAAATGATAAGGATAACTCAATTATAAATTTTATTTTATTTAAGTAGGTGTTTGGCCTTGTGATATGAAATTATGATTTCATATTTTGGTTTTAAATTAATATTTGTTTATGAAATTTACATAACATTTCAACTTTAACTCTATATCATGATTTCAAATCTCAAATTTTCCAAAAAGGCATGATTTGAGATTTCAAATCATGATTTCAATTTTAAAAAAATGTAAACTTGACTGATAAGTTTATATTTTGTAAAAAGAAAGATTCATAAGTTGGTAGATATAGTTATCAACATTTATATCAAATATAAAAAAAGTTAGCTAGTTGGTAGTATATTTATAGTAAAATTTACTCTTACCAATAATTTACCAACTAAATTTACTTTTACAACTCATGTTCAATTTTTTTTTATTGAACTAAAATTCAATTAATAGAGGTTGTATTTTTTATAAAGGTCCTCCAGTAGCGTATTAACTTTGTTATGAATTATGATTTGCTCAATTAATAAGATTGTATAAGAATTGAAAAAGTTTTGATAGTTTTTACAACTTATGGGATTTTATGTTTATGAAAAAATTATTACAACTTAAAAAAACTAAATTGCATGTTCAAACAAAACTTCAACTTCAAATCATCATTATTTCATATCATGTTCAAACGGGGCTAAGTGTTAGGGTTTGCCCTGAATTTCCTATTTTATTTGAATTCTACCATAGTTTTGTTTTAATTCAAAAAGGATTTCTTAGTGAAAAATGTCTTCTTTGTAGAAAATGACTACCATATTTATCCTTTTCTTGGAGGAGAAGTTTTGGACTTCTACAAATAGAATATATTTTCTTCTCATACACAACACAATAACATTCACAATGTAGTGGTTTAGAGAGTTTTGTTTAGAGGGAGATTTTTTTCAATAATTCTTATGCTTCCTTTATATTAGTTTTATATGTAGGTCAATTGACCAAACCATATTAGATTTATCATGCATATTTTAGTATACTTTTGTCATCTTATTTATCGTCGTTCAAGGTTTTGCAAATATTAACCTCCGTATGACGCCCTGATTATTTCAATCTCAAACAAGTGGTATCAGAGTCAATGGTTCAACGAGGTTGAAGACGAGTTCAATGCCGATTCAAATTAAGCTGCAAACCAAGTTCACGGTAATGAAGATTTTGTCCGGAGTACTACTTGTGGAGACGAATTCCAACCATATTTTTAATATTCATGTTGATGCATCTTTAAAAATAAAGCAAACTATTTTTCAAACTATTTTTAATCCATAATATTTTAAATCACATTTTTAACCATGTCAAGCAACAGTGATGAAGATTATATGAAGATGGAGAATCAATATTAATTTGCCAAAAAAATCAGGCCAATGGGAGATTTGTTAGGATTTGCCTTGAATTACTACTTTATTTGGATTCTACCATAATTTTGTTTTACTTCAAAAAAGTTTTGTTGGTGGAAAAAGTTTTTTTTGTAGAAAAAGGATTCTACCATATATATTTTTTGGAGGAGAAGTTTTGGACTTCTACAAATAGAAGATATTTTCTTCTTATACACAACACAATAGCATCCACAATGTAGTCGTTTAGAGTTTTGTTTAGGAGGAGATTTTCTTCAATAGGTCTTATGCTCTCTTTATATTAGTTTTCATATGTAGGTCAATTGACCAAACCACATTAGATTTATTATGCATATTTTAGTATACCTTTTGTCGTCTTATTTATCGTTGTTCAAGGTTTGCAATTATTAGTTTCGGCATATTGCCCTTATTATTTCGATTCAAAACACTAAGAGTCTCATAAGTGATAAAGAATAGGAGTCCCTAGCTAGATTAGGGGTGGGCACAATTCGATTTTAAACACAAAAAAAAAAGTCGATCACATTGAAAATCAGTTTATTCGGTTATTCGATTGGGTCCCGATTTAAAATTTATAAATTTTCAATTTTCGATTTTATAAAATCGCCCAAAAACCAATAAGTTTGAAGCCAAAATCAGCCTCTATATGCTCTATTTGAATTTCCACTTACAAAACAAATCATGCCAATTGCGATAAAAGCACAGTTTTGACAAACACACAGATTTTTTGGTGTTTGAGAAAACAAAAAAAGGGAAAGACATTATGGTGCAGCAACACTATACGTCAAGAGGATTTGATCATTTGTTTATCTTTTCGTTTAGAAAAAATAAGCACGTTTTGATTGTTGTAAAGGTTAAAGTTTGAGCAAAACTCAAGCTTCAATAATTGAAACTGCTTTTCGACCTAAAATATAGAGTTATTTCAGAAAAGATCACTTACGCCAATTATAAATATAAGAAATAAAAACTGAAACATTGTTAATAAAGGTCAGAGAACTCATTTTTTTAAAATTTGAAGCATTTTTAAAAAAATTGAAACATTTTTAGAGGTAATTTGGTATGCTGGACAAGCATAAATAGTCCTGGGATTAAACTTTAGTAATGTCTTATTCCTTGTTTGGTTACTAATCACGGGATCAGTTATAACATGATTAGAAATAGTACCGGACAAGTTATCCCTGCCAGATGATGGAATAGTAATATCATAATTAGTTATCCCAAAATAAAAGAATTAAAATAACAAAAATACTCTGAGGTCCCTTGAGCCCTTTTTCTACTAAATACATTGAGAGTATTTTTGTAACTAAATAACTTATTCTTAGATTTTATGCAATGCACATTATTTTTAATACACCAAACTAAACAATCAATAAGAAATAATATCAGACTAACTAATCCAGCATAATTAATTTGAACATGATTAATCTCAATATTGTTGTAATACATAGTATATGTATGTCCATAAATAACTATACTCTTTACTCTTGCTTTACTCTTGCTTTGTTTTGATTGCCTTACTTGTGATTATGTTTTGTCTTGAGCCGAGGGTCTCTCGGAAACTGCCGCTCTACCTACAAAGGTGGAGGTAAGGTCTGTGTACACTCTACCCTCCCCAGACCCCACGGTATGGGATTTCACTAGGTATGTTGTTGTTGTTGTATGTCCATAAATATGTTACTTGGAGGCCAAGAATTAGTTGCTAGAATTAGTTAGAAAGAAATTACTCCTTCCGTTTCAAAAATATTGGCATAGTTTGACTTGACACAAAGTTTAAGAAATAAAGGAAGACTTTTGAAATGTGTGGTTCAAAACAAATCTTAGATATTTGTGTGGTTGTAAAGGATCTTATAATGTTTCTAAATATAGAAAAGACAATCTTTTTGAGACAAATTAATAAGAAAAATAGGCCAATCTTTTTTAGACAAAGGGAATAGTAATTACAAAGGAATCAATATAGTTAGAATTGAACCAAGTTAGTTGTATTACTCGGTGACCAAAAAGTTTTTCTTCTATAAATAGGGGAGTGTTTTTTTCTATTATATATACCAAGAGCAAGTTATAATATAAAGGTTCTTCATTTCTCATGTTAAAGTTGGATTTGATGTTGTGACATTTGACCCAACATATCTCTCGAAGTATTGATTTGAATGTATAAGAATGTTGGGACAAATGTTGCACAATATTCGGACCAACATTTTCAGAACTGATTTTGACTTACTTCACGTAATGATTACTATGTAGTAAATATGACTTGGCAAGGTAAAAAAGAGTTGGTAAACACGTGTGAAGAACGAGTCAAGGTTGCTGCTTTTCGTAAGGAACAAGTCAAAGTTGTTAGAGGTTTTTGCTTCTTGATCGTCTCCAACCAATCCTACCAGCTATCCACCTTTCCCTCAACCTCCACAACCAATCGATGAGCTTTTCAAGGGAGACTCTCTACTATAAATAGAGAGGCTACTACAGTGAATCGATATTCATAATCAGAAAGCAAAAATACCAAGAGAGCTCTTGGGATTTCATCTTAGAAATCTGGATCACCAGTGTTGCCTGAGTGTGTTGACAACATTTTGTCCAACATTACAATTCTTGTTTAGATTCTAGATTAGTTTTGTATGGAGCAATTGTAATGAGAGGTTGCCTATGTCTATTTAGATTTTTCAGGCAGAAGTCATCTGCGATTTCAGCTTTTAATTACTTTCCATTTTATATTGTAAATCTGTAGAGAAAGGAATTTGTATTGTTGTATATAATATATATACAATACATTTGGTCATTAACCATCATAAGTTATATAACTTATGAAAATTTAAACACTTGTGTTCTTTAAATTCCGTTGTATTTACTCTTTAAAGTTTCTGTTTTGCTAAGTGTTGTGACTGGTGTCGGACGACATAATTGCCGACATTCCGAAACAGAATTGACATTCGATTTATTTCATTTTTTGATTTTAGTTCCTATAGAATTTGACACCCTTCAAGTGGTATCAGAGCAGACTCTTAACACAATAAGTGTTTGGTCCTGTTGTCATAAGTTATGTATCCGGCAAATCCAACTATTGGTAGGTTTCCTATTTTAGATGGATCAAATTATGCCTATTGAAAGATTCGTCTATGGTCTCATATCAAATCAATTGATGTTAGGGCACAGAGATCTATAACCAATGGGTATGTTATTCCAATGTTGTCACTGGATGAGAAATGTGACATTCTTGTTAAACCTGAATCTGAGTGGATTACAGAAGAAACCAATAATGCTAGCTTTAACGAAAAAGCCTTAAATGTAATTTTTGGATGGGTTGATATGTATATGTTCAAACTCATTAAAAATTGCCCCATGGCTAAGAATGCATCAGATACTTTACAAATTTATTGTGAAGGTAGCTCAAGTGTTCGTTGAACAAAGATACGCATGCTCATGAGTAAATATGAACGTTTAAGGATGGATGAAGAGGATGATATTAAATCTTATTTTGAAAAGTTGATTGGCATCTCAAATGAATGTCAAGTTCTTGGTAAACCATTAACCAACACTCAACTTGTTGAAAGGCTCTCCGTTCTCTTCCTGAAAAGGTCAATTTAAAGATTTGTGCTATTGAATAAGCTCACAATCTTGCCACAATGGACCTTCATACATTGATGAGCATTCTCAGAACTTATGAGATGAACATTAAGAATCAAAAGGAATTGTATAAAAGTAAGAATGTGGCACTTTAAGTTCAATCCTCGGAGAGTCAAATCGAAAAAGAAGCTGAGAATCTTGAAGAAATTAGTGATGGTGCAAATGTTGCCTTATTCACTCGAAAATACAATTCGATGGTGAGGAAGTTCAACAATGAAAGAAATCAATCTAAATCTAAATAGCACCAAAACCAAGTCTTCAATCAAAAGTTGTAAGATTCCTTCCAAATGTACAAAAAGGAAATCAACTAAGAAGAACCAACTCAGATCGTACCAAATTTGATCCTAAACAACTTGAGTCTATGCAGTGTCATGCATGCTCGGGTTGGGGTCACTATGCTAACGAATGTGCAAACACTCTTAGAAAATTTGGTAAGAACCTATAGGTTTCTCTTAGTGATGATGAAGGAGAAGAGGAAGAAGATCGTGAAATTTAAACACAAGCAATGTTGGCTACTGTTTTCGAACAGCCTGTATCAGATAATGAAGATGTCGTATACAATGTTGTCTCAGATGACACGATATTTAGTCCAACATCCGCAACCACATCAACATCATCAGCGACATCCGAAAGGTATAAAATCTTTAATTATTCTGATGTTAATTACTTTAGTGGTTCTATTTCTGTTAGTGAGGCTGATTGTATGGATCAAGTTAAATGCAAAGATGATATGATTAATGAATTACAAAGTATTTGTAAAGCATTAATCATAGAATCCAAGCAACTTGACAAAAAGGTAAAATCTTTAACTCATGAGAATTTAGTATTAAAAGGCACGATAACCCGACTTGAGGTTGCACTTATCAAAAAGGATAATGAATGTGGTAAGATCCGTTCAAAATTAGATTTAGCCAAAGCAACCTTCCGTAAGCTCAACACGGGGACTTCAAAATTGAATGAGATACTCAACTTAATGTTATGATGGAGTAAGAAATATGCAAGAGCTTCTAAGTGGCCTTAAAATTTTGATTCATCAAGAAAGTAGGTCAGCTCATGTGATACATTGTTTTGCTCATCAACTTCAATTGACTCTGTAACTAAAAAAATCCTCAAGTTGGAGAACTCGTATTATTGATTTTCAATGTCTTAAATATAGTGAGGGTTCTTTTAAATGCATGGATGGACTTCAATAATCTCAAGCAGAAAAAGTTCAAGAGTCACTAGATATGAGAGAGATTGAAACTGGTAAGGGCTTAAATCAAGAACCTTGTCTTGCTAGAGTTGCCGATACTCATTGAGGTTCACACTATAAACATTTTAAGAACTTCTTTAGCATGTTTGGATTTATTACTGATGTTACTTGATATTATTGTCATTGATTCCAAATGTGTTGGATCATTCATTTAATGCTCACATGGTCATCCAAAACTCTCTCTCTCTATCTCAAAGTAGGTGAAAATGATAATAGAAAGCTGGTTCCGTTAAGCACCACGTGGATATACGATCATCACTTTTATTTGTAGACAACTTTTTTTTAACCCAATGTAGACTTGATTCTATATTGAGCTCAAATCTCCGATTGTCTCCGCCGATAACCTCCACATCTGCTACCATCTTCTCCATTTCATCTATCACCTGTAGCATCTGTAAGATCTGACATGAACGATGTGTCACTGTCTTCGACCATCTCTTTCCAAAAAAAATGGATTTTGATTTTGGTTAAAAATATTATCACTTAAAAATTGCAATTATAGTTGATTGATGAGATATTTCTCTGCTTCGCCATCTCTTTCTCTCTGTCAAAGTAACATATTTGTTTTTTTCCATGCCCACCTAGTCTTTTATCTCTGTATCTTTCTATCTCTCTTCTCCTTTCTTCTTTTTGTTTTTTTTCTCCTCGATCTACACATGTACTCGAAATTTTTGTGAAAACTCAAGTGAATAGTATTTTCGGTGCCGGTGAACAGTGATTTTCGCCGGCAAACAAGTTCGGTTCAATTGGAGTTGGTACCTCCAGTTGCCCGTATCCATTATTTGTCCTTATCTTTATTGTTAAATTTTGTCGCTTCGTTGTATTGATTTGTGACTTTACGTTCTTGCATTTACCATTCTTGTCTTTAGTTATAGCATTCCTGACGTAGTGATTTTACTTGCCTCTAGATTCTTGTTAACTTGTGCTTTCAGTTTGATCCCTTTTTGTTTTAGGGTAAACGTTTGAGTAGTCTATTATTTTATATTTTCTTTGGTGGCTTTGGTTACCGATGGTAGACTAGGGTCATGTTCTCAGTCGGGGACGAGGGCGAGGGTTAGGCGGGTGAGTGTGGTAAAGAAGATGCTAGGCTGAGAATAGGGTCTTGGAACATTGGGACTTTAACGGGGAAGTCCATAAAGCTAGTTAAGATTCTTAAGAAAATAAGGATTAATATAGCATGTGTCCAGGAGACCAAATGAGTAGTACCTAAGTCTAAGGATGTGGACGGGTATAAGTTATGGTTCTCGAGTAGGTCGAGGTATAGGAATGGGGTAGGTATTTTAGTAGACAACGAGCTAAGGGATCAGGTGGTAAAGTTTATGAGGGTTAATGACAAGATGATGACGATTAAGTTGGTAGTTGGAGGGTTCACTATGAACATTATTAGTGCTTACGCACCACAAGTGAGCTTGTACGAGGAGGAGAAGAGGCGATTTTGGGAGGATTTGTATGAGGTGGAGGGTGGTATACCACCCACTGAGAAGTTATTTATAAGAAGGGATTTCAATGGACATATCGGGTCACTTCCGGGAGGTTATGATGATATATATAGAGGCTTTGGCCTCGGGGACTGGATTGGGTAAGGCGTCTCACTTTTGGAGTTCGCTAGAGCTTCTGGGATGGTGATAGCCAATTCGAGGTTCCTGAAGAAGGAGGAGCACTTAGTGACTTTTCGTAGATCGATGGCTAAGACTTAGATAGACTTTTTGCTCGTTATGAAGGTTGACAACAGTCTTTGTAAAGACTGCAAAGTTATTCTAAGGGAGTATTTTATAACCCGACATAAGTTTTTGGTGATAGATTTGGAGATCAAGATGAAGAAGAAGAAGATGAGGGTTATGGATGACAGGCTAAGAATTAAATGGGGGAATTTGACCATGGCTAGTGCAAAAAAGATGGGGGAGGGGTTGATGGCCAGGAGGGCATGGGAAAGTAGTGGGGGATGTGACCAGTATGTGGGACAGGATGGCCAGTTGCATTCTAGAGACATCTAGAGAAGTGTTTGGGTTCTCAAGGGGTAGTCATGGTGGACATCGAGAGGACTAGTGGTGGAATGGTAAAGTTCAAGAGAAGGTGGAAATGAATAAAGCGGCATAAGCAAAATTGTTAGAAAGCATGGATGAGGTGGAGAAATGAACGAATAGGAAACTGTATAAGATGGCGAGGAAGGAGGCAAAGCTTGCAGTTACGGCGGTGAAAATGGTGGCTTTTGAACGCCTGTATGTGGAATTAGAGGAAAAAGACAGAGATATGAAGTTGTACAGACTAGCTAAGGCGAGAAAGAGGAGAACACATGACTTGGATCACGTGAGGTGCATCAAGGACGAGGATTGTAAAGTACTGGTGGAGGACGCGCATATTAGACGGATGTGGCAGTCTTACTTCCATCAACTCTTGAACGAAAAAAGAGATAGAGACATCGAGCTGGATGATGTGGAGCAATCTGGTAGGTACCGAGATTTTGGTAATTGTAGAAACATTGAGGTTAAGGAGGTTAAGGGTGTTGTTCGTAGGATGCACATGAGACAAGCGACCGGGCCTGATGAGATCCCAGTTAAATTTTAGAAGAGCGCAGGCAGGGCAGGTTTAGAGTAATTGACTGAGTTGTTTAACGTCATTTTTAAGACGGAGAGAATGCCCGAATAATAGAGGTGGAGTAAAATGATCCCGTTGTACAAGAACAAACGTGATATCCAGAGTTGCAAGAACTATAGAGGTATCAAGCTGCTAAGCCACACTATGAAACTGAGAAAGGGTCGTGGAGATGAGGGTGAGAAGAGGTGTATCTGTTTCTGAGAACCAGTTGGATTCATGCCGGAGCATTCAACCACAGAAGTCATTCATCTTATTAGGAGGTTGGTGGAGCAGTATATGGAGAGAAAGAGAGACTTGCAGACGGTTTTCATCGATCTCGAGAATGCATACGATAAATTTCTTAGAGAGGTTCTATAAAGATGTTTGGAGGTTAGAGGTGTACTTGTGGCGTACATTAGGGAGATCAAGGATATGTATGATGGAGCCAAGACCAGGGGACGGACAATGGGAGGAGACTCTGAGCACTTTCCAGTGATGATGGGGATGCACCAGGGATCAGCTCTTAGCCCATTCTTATTTGCCTTGGTGATGGATAAACTGACGCGATAAATTTAATAGGAGGTGTCATGGTGTATGTTATTCACAGACGACATAGTCTCGATTGATGAGACTCACAGTAGAGTGAACGCTAAGCCGGAGGTTTAGAGATAGACTCTGGAATCTGAAGGGTTCAGGCTGAGTTGGACCAAGACAGAATACTTAAAGTACCAGGAGCACCTTGAGCCAGGCGTGGAGGTGAGTCTTGGTACTCAGGTCATTCCAAATAAAGACAACTTCAAGTACCCCAGGTCTATTATCCAATTGGATAAAGAGATTGATGACGATGTCACACATCGTATTGGGGCAGGGTGGATGAAATGGAGGTTCGCATCTGGAGTCTTATGCGATAAAAAGGTTCCACCAAAACTTAAAGGCAAGTTCTATAGAGCTGTGGTTAGACCGACTATACTGTATGGGGCGGAGTATTGGCTAGTCAAGACTTCGCACATCTAAAATATGAAAGTTGTAGAGATGAGGATGCTGAGATGGATATGAGGGCATACAAGAAGGGATAGGATTAGAAATGATGATATCCGGAACAGAGTGGGAGTGGCCTCGGTGGAGGATAAGATGCGGGAAGAAAGGTTGAGATGGTTTGGGCATGTGTAGAGGAGAGACACAAATACCCCAGTCCGAAAGTGTGAGAGGTTGGCTACGGACGGGTTCAGTAGGGGTAGAGGTAGGCCAAAGAAGTATTAGAGAGAATTTATTAGACTGTATATGGCACAGGTGAAACTTACTGAGGACATGACCTTAGATAGGGGATTGTAGAGGACACGGATTATGGTAGAAGAGTAGAATGGTAGAAGGGTAGTAGGTAGTCGCGCGTAGTCCTACTTACGCTTGCAAATTGGTAGTTGTGGTGTTATTATCGTCGGCCCGCTTAGCCTATCATACTAATAGGCACAGTATTTCCTTATAGTCCCCTGTAGTTTGATTTATGCTGCTATGTGTCCTTTAGTGTACTTTGTTTAGCTTATTTACATGCGCTAGTTACTGCTTACTTTTTCGGAATGCGCTATTATGGCTTATTCGCTTTTGATACCAGCATTTTCATACTACTTTAATTTTTTTCTGACCGGGTCTCACCGTTTCTCTTTCTTTGCTTTTGTTATTGCTTTGCTTGTGTTTATGCTCTGTCTTGAGCCAAGGGTCTCTCAGAAACAGCCACTCTACCTACCAATGTAGAGGTAAGATCTGCGTACACTCTACCCTCCCCAGATCCTACATTGTGGGATTTCACTGGGTATGTTGTTGTTGTATTCCAAATGCGTTGAAGATAGAGCTAAGGCAACATGATATCTCAGAGTTTGTCAAACATTTGATATAGCTTTCATATTGAACTTAATGAGAGATATTTTGATGATTACAAATGAGCTTAATGAATCCTTACAAAAGAAAGAATAAGATATTGCAAATGCCATCCTACTTGCAAGATCTAAGAGAGAAATGATGGGATCCATTTATCGAGAATATGTCTGCATTTTGTGTCAAGTGTGATATTTTGATACCTAATTTTGATAAGTTCTATGTTAATTTTAGAAGATCTCAACGAAAAGTTACGGAGCATACTTTCTCACATCACTATCGTATTGATGTAATTTTAAGATTATTGATTGGCAACTTCAAGAACTCAATGATCGTTTTAATGGGGAGAAAATGAATTTGCTTATTGGAGTTGCTTGCTTGAATCCAGTTGACTCATTTCCTAATTTGGACATCAAGACAATATTGAGAATGACAGACTTATATCCTGATAATTTTGGTGAAAATATAATGGTTGCTCTTAAGAATTAGCTAGAGATTTATATTGTTGATGTATGTGATGTTGATGAAAGGTTCTCCAACCTAAAAGGACTCGGTGATATTTCTGAAGAGCTAGTTAAGGCAAAGAAACATTTAAATTATGCCCTTATGTTTCGCCTTGTAAAATTTGTGTTACTCCTGTCAGTCGCCATTGCTAGTTAAAAGAGATTTTTCAGCAATTAAGTTGATCAAGAGTGAATTGCAAAATCGAATGAATGATGACTTCATGAGCGGTTGTATAGTGCCTTATGTAGAAAAAAAAATTAATGAAGTTTCTAATGAGAGTTTTATGAATAGGTTTCAAGAAAAGAGAACCCGCAGAATACAATTGTAATAATATAATTTAAGTAATCAAATTTCATTTTGTTATTACCATCAGTCTTATGGTCGTGCATTCCGTCATTCCAAATGCATTTGATATTTTGAGCTCCAGATAATCTTCTGGCATATTTTACAAAAATGAGATAATTATACTACAAAAATGATCTAATTGTGTTATCATTGCAGTTGTTAGCATTGGTGCAGCTTTGTTCTTGTTCTAGCAGTTGGTTGGGATAAATATTATTGTCTATTATCCCACTACAATGTTCCGAATTGCTGTAATTTTATTTGATGTAGCAGCTAATGCTCTAGTTGGAGCAGCTAATGTCTTTGGTCAGTCTTCTCCTTAATGTTTTCGAGAATATTTGTGGTTGTATAGAATATATTTTTTCAGTTGGGTACATGTTCATCCAAGGACAACTGTGGCATCCTCTTTGATGGACAACCAAGAAAGGAAGAATCTCTTGCTCATAAGCTTTACTAAGTGGTATGTCATTTTTAGTCTTTGATGTAGTTTACTATGTAAAAAAACTTAGGAAACTGCATTCATCTTTTTCATACTGCTCCATCATGGTGTTATTTTTTCGTGCTACTTTGAATTGCTTGTCTTTGTTCGGTGGTCTACCGGAAATAATATTTCTATCTCTCAAGGTAGGGTTAATATCTGCATATATTTTATTTTTTTATATATTGAACCCGCTTGGTTAAAATATTGGGTCCGTCACTGAAAGAAATAATCTCTTTATTATTTTCATTAATGAAAGAGTATATATACAATTTACAATTTACCATAATAGAAAACCTATTCCTATTCTAAACCCAACACCCTATTCTATACAAGACTCCTATAATTAAGGTAAGTGTACAATATAAATATTCACACTAAATATTGTCCTAAATTCGTCTAATAACCTGTGATACACTTTGTATGGAAAGTGTATATCACGGGTATATACCGTGATATTTAACACAACCCCGCAGTCATAGAGGGCGATCTTCGTACGCTGAGACTGTCTCTAAAATCTTCAAAAAAGGACCAAGGAAAGACCCTTTGTAAAGATGTCTGCAATTTGATACTTGGAAGGGACATGAAAGACGCGTACTTGTCCACGAGCTACCTTTTCGCGAACAAAGTGAATGTCCATCTTGATATGTTTAGTGCGCTGGTGCTGAACCGGATTACTAGAAAGGTAGATGGCACTAACATTATCAGAATAAACCAAGGTATCTTTCTGAATAGGACAATGCACCTCTAAAAGAAGATTCCGTAACCAACATAATTCAGAGATCACATTGGCTACCCATCGATATTCGGCCTCTGCACTAGAGCGTGATAAAGTCGACTGACGCTTTGCAGACCAGGAGACCAAGTTATTACAAAGAAACACACAATAGCCAGACGTAGACCGTCTTGTGTCTGGACATCCACCCCAATCAGCATATGTATACGAGACAAGTATAGACGTCAATGAAGGATACAAATGCAAGCCATAGGCAAGTGTCCCCTGGATGTATCGAAGAATGCGTTTGAGTGCATTCATGTGCTCAACCCTAGGATCATGCATAAACAAACACACATGTTGTACTGCATATGTAATATTAGGTCTCGTGAAGGTAAGTTACTGAAGGGACCCTGCAAGACTGCGATAGCGGGTCGGATCCTCATATGGTGGCCAGCCGCAGCACCCAGCTTGGGTTTAGTATCAACCGGAGTGGAAGTGGACTTACAGAATGATATCCCAGTCCTCTCAATGATCTTAGCTGCATACTTTCTCTGATATAAGAACAACTCACCTGCATGACGAGTGACGGCAATCCCCAAAAAGTAATTCAAGGGCCCCAAGCCTTTCATAGCAAACTCAGAACTGGGCATTGTCATGATAGACTAGCGTAATGCATCAGAAGAGGCAGTCAAGATAATATCATATACATATAAAAGTATATACGCCAAGGAGGAACCACGACGATAGATGAACAATGAATTATCAGACTTGCTGTGAGAGAACCCAATAGTTGAAACATAGTCTGCAAACCTCTTATACCAAGCCTGTGGGGACCGCTTAAGCCCATAAAGGACTTCTTCAACAAACAGACATGATGAGGATATCTGGGGTCCCTAAACCCCAAGGGTTGATGCATATAGATTGTCTCATTGAGATCACCATGTAAGAAAGTATATCTAACTGATGAATGGACCATGCTTTCGAAAAAGCCAAGCTGAGCACAATGCGAATGGTAGCCGGCTTGACCACCGGACTAAATGTCTCACCACAATTCACCCCAACCTGTTGAGTCTTACCATCACCTACAAGATGTGCCTTATGCCTCGCAAAAGAACCGTCATAATTGTCTTTATGAACAAAAACCACATAGACCTAATAATATTAACACCAGGCGGATGGGGCACTAACTCCCACATCTTATTATCCATAAGAGCATTATATTCGTCGATCATGGCAATTTTTCAATTCGGGTCATTTAAATCTGACACATGATTATGGGGTAGCAGTGATTTAAGAATATTAGAATTTAAACTAAAATGTCTTTTTGGTTTAAAAATACCATGTTGACTTCGAGTGACTAGTCTATGACTCGGGGGAGAATTGGGTGAATTTTGGGAATTTTTGGGACACGGGACGGGCCGGCCGGCGGGAATGGGCGCGCGCGGCCCGTAATCGTGAACGGTGGCGGTGTACCGTAGGCCGGCCCGGACCGATTTCAGTATGGGGCTAGACTGGCCCAATTGCTGAAACTGGCCCAGTGGGGAAACCGAGAGCAGTGGGTATCAGTGATGTAGTAGGGTCAGCGGGCAGTGGGCCTGTTGGTGAATTTAGGGTGCGGGACACGTTTGAAAAATTGTGATAGATATATCATCATCCAAAAAATTATACAAACTAGACACGAGATTACTAACCTTAGCAAATGAAAATTGGGATTTATCAAAAATTACATGGCGACTAATGATGATTTTATTAGATGATAAATCAAAACATTTGTAACCACGGTGATTTGACGGAAAATCCAAAAACACACAAGGGGTAGACTGGGCCTGAAGTTTGTTAATTGTGGTGGACGGAAAGAGTGGATAACACAAGCACCCAAAGACCCTAAGATGAGAATACGAAGTAGTCTTATTATATAAAATTTAAAGAGAGGACGAATATGTCAAACCTTTGGAAGGAAGAATATTAAGAAGATATGTAGTCATTTGTAGAGCATGATGCCAAAAGGACGGGGTACGGAAGCATGAATCAATAAAGTTCGGTCAATGTTATTAATGATACAAATTTTACGTTAGGCTTTCCCATTTTGTGAAGATGTATGAGGACAAGAAAAATGAAAATTGATCCCATTATTTGCTCAAAACTCCCGAAACACCCCATTATCATATTCTTTTCCATTATCACATTGAATATGTTTGATTTCCCGTTCTAATTGAGTTTTAATAAATGCTCTAAATTTTAGAAAAGTGGAAAACACTTGAGATTTTTTCGCTATCGGAAAAGTCCATAAAAATTAGAATAATCATCCAAAAATAGAACATAATACGGATAACCCAAAGAACTGAGAACAGGAGATGTCCATAAATCGTTATGAATAATATCGAATGGCATTAAAGTATGGGAATTAGAGTCTACAAATGGCAATTTAACAATTTTTTCTAAAGAACAAGATTGACAATTCGGAGTACTACGCATACCCTTACAAGAAATAAAATTATTTTTATCTAAGGAAGACAAAATTGACGACCTCAGATGACCTAGACGAGCATGCCACAAGGAAGGAGCAAGGGCTGTAAAAGTGGATGGCAAGACTTGACTTGAGAGACCGGAACTTGAGGTGATAGGATAAAGATCTCCCCTACTATCACACCTCATGAAAGGAATCCTCATCTTGAAATCCTTTATAGAAAACTCAAACGGATCAAATTCAACATACACAGAATTATCAGTGATGAATTTACAGACAGACACTAAATTTTTAATCAAATTTGGGGCATGAAGGGTATTTTTCAAGATAAGGGGTGGATGGGGGTGGGGGAGACAAAGTTTTATGACAATAACCACGAATCGGAATAGAATTAACATTACCAACAATTAAGCCACGAGGGTTGCTCAAATTGGAATAAGACGAGAGAGTACCTTGATCGGATGTCATGTGGGTAGTGGTGTCGATGTCTATGTACCAATTCGAGTCTGGTTGAGTTAATCCAAGTGTGTGCATCGTGGCTTCAATGTCGATTTGAGTGGGTGTGGGGCCCACTACTGAGAATACATGTGTGGGCCGAGGCCCAAGTAATCCACCCTGCTGCCCTGGCCCAACGCTGAATCTGGAATGAGGGCACGAAAGTTGGGCTCGAAGCTGACTATCCGCACCCCACCGCCCTCATTGGATAAAGGACCTGGAAAATAAGGGTTGTTAGGCCACGGCCCACTACCCCAGCCCCACTGCCATGGGCCCATGGCTTGGACCAGTGGGATGGTGGCCCACTGCTGATTGGATGGGCCCCACTGCTGGTATGTTGTCCACCGGAACCGCCGCGTTTTCCCCCGCGGTTTTTGCCATTATTTTTTCCAGTATTCTTGTTATTACCGTGAGCCCGATTTTGGCCCGAATTATCAACAAACCCCGGATAATTCATGGATGACGTCATCATGACCACGGGACTAGCACTCGTAGCCGCCTTTTTATCCAAGCCGGTTTCTTACAAAGTAAGCATTGAGCGTGCTTGATAGAACTTCGGGAGATGAGTACTTTGACGAAAGAGAGTTCCAATGCCACTATAGGCCTCAGAGAGGCCAGCAACCATCTGGAGAACAAGACGATCGTCGCTAACAGGCGCACCAACGTTGCAGAGTTGGTCCGCCAATTCTTTCAACCTTTTGCAATATGTTGAAACGTTCGGAAAATTTTCCATGTTGACGTGGGAAAATTCCTGCTCAAGAGTAATAGCTATGGAATTTCGATTATCTTGGAATATGTCACGCAGTCTATAATCATCTGCAACAGGTCGGTAGAGATAGTGAAGTAAATCCACTGAAGGACGGTGGCATCAAGAGTCGTCCACAACTTAGTATCATCATCGCGTTTAGGGACCTCCGTATCCTCAGGAGCCGCGGGAATTATGTGATGGATGACTTGATGTGAACGTGTGTGAATTTTGAAGAGTTTGGCCCACGTCGCATATTGGGCGTTTTCTATTTCAAGAATAAGAGGGATATGGTTCTTGATGTTAGAAACTGTAAGGGTAGGGTGAAACGTGTTCTTAGCCATGATAGCAACGAACAACGTGATGAAGAGATTTGGGAAGAAAAATTTAGGAAGAAAGTGGGCACGGAACCCTAGGTTGGGTTTCGGAAACCGGGTATGGTGCACGAAAATCTTAGAATTTTGGGAGAGGAAAATTTAACCTAGACTTCTGATACCATGAAAGAAATAATCCCTTGATTATTTTCATTAATAAAAGAGTATATATACAATTTACAATTTACCATAATGGAAAACTTATTCATATTCTAAACTCAAAACCCTATTCTAGTAGTACAAGACTTCTATAATTAAAGTAAATGTACAATACAAATATTCACACTAAATATTGTCCTAAATTCGTCCAATAACCCGTGATATTTAACAGTCACTAATGAGAGACTTGTAGTTTTTCATATTACGTCGAATGGTGCCTGACATGTGGTTATTACAATTTGAAAACTATTGTAAATCCATCACAAGATTTAATCAAACATGACCCTTGCAAACATTTATTTTTACATTATTTCAAACGAATGTTGCTTTTTATATTTAGTAATTTTTTAACTTCAGCAACTCATATACCATATTAAATATCATAGGATTCAACAATCTTTTTTACTTTTATCAAAATTTCAATTAATATTATTGCTTAATAGCACTATTTTTTAAAATAAATGTATAACAATCTTTCAATCTCCTTACAAAAATCATCACAAGATTCATCAAACATGACTCTTTTTAATTAACTTGAATTTAAAATTTGAAGACCTAGATTCCAATATAGTACAATCTCATCATTGACGCCCAATCCACGATTCTTAAACAAATCGAAACACATGACTCCATAGTCCTCATTAGGCAACATCCCAATATAAGTCCATTCACAATGATAATTTTTAATATTGTTCTCTTCAGTAACATCACATAAATTAACATGCTTCGTGTGTCCTAAGGTTACAAATTTGGTCATATCCAACGTCTAGTAACAACAAACATGCTCGAAAATATCCGCGAACGGCAATACCAACTTTCCGACGAATACCTCATAACGTGTGTTGACCTTCTTGATCTGCCACGAATTCCATAGGTCTATGAATGGAGCGAGATAATAGTCTCGTATTTCTACTAGATGATGGGTGACTAGCCATGGGGTGTTACTGTCTTTGCATGCTTCTTTTTCTGCTTTTGATGGGATGAAATTGTATAAGAAAGTCTTCTTCATAGTATACTAATACTAATAATAACAATAAAATTATGTGTTGATGATTTTTTACAATATTGAGCAAAAATATTTAGGATTTTATAGGAGTGTTTTATGATATTATAGATTATTTTTCTGTAAAGCTTGTTTTCCTATTTTGACTGTGAATAGGATTAGGTTATGATTCTTTTTTTGTGTACTATTAGTGTACACCAAAATAAACATTATGATAAATCTATTTAATACTTTTTCAAACTGTGACTAAACTATTTTAAAATTTCCACGTCACTTTTCTACTATGACTAGATTTGATGTATCGGATACACAAGCAAGTTATTTAAAAGGTAAACTAGTGGTAATTTTATTTAATCAAATTGACTAACATAATTTATAATTGATCAGTCACAATTTATTAAATTACACTATTGATTAATTATATTTGATGTATCCTATACACAAGCAGGTTACTTAAAAATTAATTGCAAGCCGTTCTATTTATTATAATTAAGTAATATAATCTATAATAAATGATAAGTAATATATTATAATAAATTATATTACACTGATGATGTACTATATATATTGACGTATCCCGTACATAAGCGAGTCACTTAAATGTAAGTACATGTAATTTTATTTAATAGCTAATTATATTAAATCTATAATAAATGATAACTAACATGTTATAGTAAATTAAATCACACTAATGATAGACTATATTAGACTTATCTCGTGCACAAACAGGTAACATAAAATGTAATTGCAGGTAATTCTATTTAATAATATTGATTAATATAACCTACGATAAATGATAACTAATCGGTTATAAAAAATTAAATTACGTTGATGATGTAAAAAATATCATGTTGTTAGTGTATATAACTTAAATCTATTCTATAATGAGTTGTAAAACTTGTAATGGAGATTTACAGTCTATTTTAATTCCTTGTCAAAAAGTTTGAATTTGAAACACTAATTTCTATGCACTAATGCAGTGGTTACCTGTACCAGCTTAATCTTATAAAAATGAATTATTTTGCTATAATATGTTTAATATCATTAGGAAGCTATTTAATTAACTTACACTAAATAATTAGGCAATTCCTTAATTATTATTTTAAAATTATTTAATTAACTAACTTTTATGTGCGTTGTGCATCCGGTGATTATTAATAAAAAAAATCACATACATATTACTAAAATATGTGCATGAAGTATAAATTAAAATTAAAATTAAAATGAAGAACAGTGTATGCTCAAAATGATGGAAAGTAATCTTATTTTAGCTACTTGGTAACTAAATTGAAAAATATTGGGCGTTTTCTAAATTTTTGAAGATGAACAACTATAAATGAGAGTATATATTACATATAAGGGTGGGCACCAAATTTTCATACTCTTGATATCGCAATTTCAGTATTATTATTTTTTATATTTGATACTATATTCGGTATTTATAAAAAAAATATCAAAATATCAAAAATCGTACCGACGTATGTAGTTATATATACAATTCATATATATTATACGATACTAACGTACAAATATATAGATGTATAATATATAGACTTGTATTAGTGCAAAACTAATTATTTAGACGTTGAAACATTGATTACTCTATCTTGATTGAAATGTCTTTTTTGTGTAATTGATTAACGATAGAAATTGCTTATACTTTCTTTTGAATATTCCTCGATATTAATTGGAAAGTGATAGAATAGGATAGTATATTCTGTCATTATTGTATATATTTTGTATATGGTAGGTGTATATTTAGTCATTACTTACCTTAATTGTAGCCTAGGATTATGCTTGTATTATGGGTATATTTACTACCAGTTATGAATGAAATAATCAAGGAAGAATATTTCTTACATGGTATCAGATTCTAGGAAAAGTTCCTAAAACCCTAAATTTCAACCCTTCCCCCCCCCCCTTCCTTGTGCGCCGCCGGCCACTTCCTTCCTCTTCCGACAGTCATGTCTGACTCGAAATCAAATTTTCATCCAGCCTTAGCTGTCTCCAACATCAAATATCATATCTCCATCACCCTTGAGATGAAAAACGTCCATTATGTGACATGGGCGGAGCTTTTTAAAATTCATTGTCGATCACACCGGGTTATCCATCACATAATTCCGCCGGAAAAGGCAAGGAGAAGGTGCCCATAACCGAGGATGAAAAGGAATTATGGTTGACCCTTGATGCGACGGTCCTCCAGTGGATCTATGCCACAATTTCGAGTGATTTGTTGCATACGATTCTTGAACCCGACTCCACGGCAATGGAGACTTGGGATTGCTTACGTGACATATTCCAAGATAATAAAAATTCCTGGGCCATGACTCTTGAGCAAAAATTCTCCACCACTGACATGACGAATTTTCCCAATGTATCCGCATATTGTCAATGGCTTAATGTTTTGTCGGACCAACTCAAGAATTTCGGGGTGTCGGTAACTAACAATTGGCTCATTTTACAAATGGTTGTCGGCCTCACCGACGCATATAATGGAGTGTATACGCTCATCCGCCAAAGCAATCCTCTTCCGCCATTTTATCAAGCATGTTCTATGCTCATCCTAGAAGAAACGGGTTTTGCCAAAAAGATAGCTACCGTGTCGAATTCCGCCATGATTGTCACTCCGTCCGATGATAATTCTTCACAATTTAAATTATTGCCTCCAAACTGTGGCCAAAAGGAACGAAATAGCAGTAATAGAGGTAAAAACTGTAGTGGTGGCAATGGTGGCGGCCACCGACGTGGCAGAGGTGGAGGCAGTGGCGGTAGGAGCGGCGGCCAGTAGCAACTGCTCGGCCAGTGGCAGCCAAGGGCCCAGTGGGGAAGTGGACTGTATCAGTGGGCTTGGTAGTGGCCTTGGGCTGTGCCGCCTTTCCCTTTCCCTTGAGGAAATTGGGTCAGGCTCAGTCCAAGGCAAACTGGGCAGCCTTCTGCCAGCAGCCCAACAGTTTTGGGCCCAGTGTACTTGGGCCATATCCACATCGACACAGTGGCAGCAGGACCACTCGGCAGTAGCAACACCAACTGACATCGAGGCCGCAATGCACATTTTAGGACTCAATTCGCCAGACGCATATTGGTACATGACACCGGAGCAACGTCTCTTATGACGTCCTCACAAGGTAATCTATGTCCTATTTTAATTTGAGCAATAATTATGGTAGAATTGTCAGAAATGACCATTCAATTCCAATTCATGGTTATGGTAGTACAAACTTGTCTCCCCCCTTCCCCCCGAATCCACCGTTAACCTTAAAGAATGTCGTTCATGCTCCCCAATTGATTAAAATCTTGGTTTTCTTTAGAAAATTTACTACTGATAATTCAATTTCTATTGAACTTGATCTTTTTGGATTTTCCGTGAAGGATTTTCAGACGGGGATGCACCTAATGAGATGTGATATTCGAAGCGAATTATATCCAAGTCACCATCCATTTTTGCAGCTTAACACCTTCTTTATGGCATGAACGTTTGCGTCATCCGGGAACACCTATTTTTGCCTCTTAAACAAAATAAATTTATTGAGTGTACTAGAACTCGTAGTTCTCATGTGTGTCACTCTTGTCCTCTTGTAAAACATGTTAAATTGCCTTTTGTTGCGTCGAATTCATGCACTGTTATGCCTTTTGATATTATCCATAGCGATATTTAGACATCTCCCGTTTTGAACTCTTCGAGCCATCACTATTATCTTATTTTGTTGGATGATTACTCTAATTTTCTTTGGACATTTTCTTTGTCTAAAAAGTCACAAGTTTTTTCCACATTTCTCTCATTTAGAGCATACATCCGCACTTAATTTGAACGGGATATTAAAAATATTCAATGTGATAATGGTGGAGAATTTGATAATGGACCATTTTGGAATTTTTACAAAACTAATGGGTTATATTGTCGTCTCTCTTGTCCACATACCTCATCTCAAAATGGAAAAGCGAAAAGAAAAATTTGAACCATTAATAACAGTGTTAGAACTTTACTTGCCCATGCCTCTTTACCACCATCATTTTGACATCATGCATTACAAATGGCAACTTAGCTCCTCAACATACTTCCAAACAAACAATTAGCCTATCTATCCCCTCTCAAAATTCTATATCTAAGGGACCCTTCTTACTCTCATCTACGGGTATTCGGGTGCTTATGTTATCCTCTTTTTTCTTCCGCTATCATCAATAAACTTCAACCCCGGTCTACTCTATGTGTATTTTTAGGATATCTGTCAAACCATCGTGGTTACAAATGTTATGACTTATCCTCTAATAAAATAATCGTGAGTCGTCACGTGGTCTTTGATGAATCAAATTTTCCCTTTGTCAAATTACATTGTTACGTGCCTCATACCTACGAATTTCTTAATGATAGCATGCCCCCGTATTTGGTCCATAAATTGGCCTCCTAAACATGCCTAATTTTTTCCGGTGGCTCGGCTAGCAGGTCGGCCCAATTACCGAGCCCAGTGGCTACCAGCCGAGCCTCTCGCTGGCAGCCCACTGCCAAGAGGTCCAGAACCTGGCAGTCCGCTGGGTCATGGCCCAACTTCATGCACGGGCAGCCCAGCTACTGCCAGCCCATTCCCAGGCAGCCCCCGGACCCATCTCTAATTCCGACCCAACTTTAATTACGGATCAACGGCCAGTCACTCGTAGTCAACACAGGATTTTCAAGCCAAACAAAAAATATGGTCTTACACCCATATTACCAAATCACCATTGCCCCGTAATCCTGTGTCTACCCTTAATGACCCGAATTGGAAAATGGTTGTGGATGATGAATATAATGCTCTTATTAATAATAGGACATGGGATTTGGTGCCCCGTCCTCCTGATGTTAATGGGATTTGGTGCCCCGTCCTCCTGATGTTAATGTGATTCGATCTATGTGGATTTTTAGTCATAAAGAAAAATCTTATGGTACATTTGAGAGGCATAAAGCCCGTGTTGTATGTGATGGGAAGACTCAACAGGTTGGTGTGGACTGCGGTGAGATTTTCAGTCCAGTGGTCAAACCATCAACTATCTGCATGGTACTAAGTTCGGTTCTTTCGAAGGCATGGCCGCTTCATCAGCTTGATGTAAAAAATGCATTCCTGCATGGAGAACTCAATGAAATGGTGTACATGTATCAGCCCATGGGGTACATATACTCCACTTATCATAATCATGTGTGCCTGCCGAAGAAATCATTGTGTGGGCTCAAACAAGCTCCTCGGGCTGGTTCAAGAGGTTTGCATATTATGTTTCTAATATTGGGTTTTCTAACAGCATGTCTGATTATTCTCTATTTATATACCGTCAGGGTAATGATATGGCTTACATTCTTCTGTGTGTGGATGATATTATATTAACTACCTTATCTAATGTTCTTCGCAAGTCTATCATGTCACTTCTTGGCTCAGAATTTGCAATGAAAGATCTACGACCACTAAGTTACTTCTTGGGGATAGCTGTAACACGGCATGCATGTGGTTTATTTTTGTCTCAAAAGAAGTATGCAGAAGAGATCGTTGAACGAGTTGTCATGTCCTCGTGTAAGTCGTCTTCCACTCCGATTAATACTAAACAGAAGTTGAGTGCTTCTTCCAGCAAGCCATATGTCGATCCATCACATTACCTCAGCCTTGCAGGGGCCCTGAAATATCTTAATTTCACGAGGCCCGACATATCTTATGTTGTGCAACATGTTTGTCTATTCATGCATAACCTTATGGAGGATCACATGCATGCTCTCAAACGCATTGTGCGATATATTCAGGGCACTCTCGATCATGACTTTCATCTATATCCGTCTTCGACAACCACTTTTTTTTCTTACACATATGCGGATTGGAGTGGATGTCCGGATACCAGACGCTCCACGTCTGATTATTGTGTATTTCTCAGTGACAAATTGATATCTTGGTCCTCCAAACGGCAAACTACCTTGTCCAGGTCCAGTGCCGAAGCAGAATACCGATGCATCAACGTTGACTAGGCCTAACTCATGAAGCTCTTTTTGCATAGAAATTACATAAATAAATTATTAGTATTTTTTTTTCAATTTATGTGGAACTATTGTTATTTGAAGAGTAAAAAAAATTACTTTGATTTTATTTTTATTTAGCTTAAATTATATTTATAGTACTTTTATATAACTTTCAAATATATAAATTCTATTCTTAAAAACTTAAAAAATCGGTATCTAAATTTAAATCGATAATAGTAAATAAATGTCCTTCTGATATCTTTTTGACTATTTTCTTACTCATGTCAATGCCTAACAACACAGTTAAGTAGGGACTTAGTAGCTTTGTTGATTGACTATCTGAACTTTCATTTTGTTGGTGAGGGTTATCCCCTTCTCCATTTCCCAATCCCCTACCCTAAAAAAAAAACAGTTAAGACAGAAGCATGGGATTCTGTACAAAGAACATCGGCTTTTCATGTCATAATTCTCCCCGAGTGACTTCATCAGGAATCCTGATGGCCCGTTGGCACTTTATTTCCGTATGGTTGACCACATTCCTATTTCAATTTTGATGGGTCTTCAGTTATGTTTATTTATCCACTTCAACTAGATCATTATAACTGAATAATTTGTCTTAGCTTTCCTCACTCTTTATCTCAGCCATTCATTTCAGACCCTTGGATGATATGCAAGCATCTGAGCCGTATAGAAAATTTTAGATATCTTACTAAACCTGACATTACGAAGCCCGCCACATAAAATGGGAGGGAGGGAGTGGAAGACTAGAATAAATTTTGAGCTATCAAGTAGTAGGAGGAATATATCAATGATTAATAATGGAGCATATACTATTAAAAAATGGCAACTTGGTGCACTAAGTTCTCGTTATGCGCGGGGTTTGGAAAAGGACCGGGCTACAAAAGTTTATTGTACACAGACTTATCCTGCATTTTTGCAGGTGGTTGTTTTCATGAATTGAACTTATAACCTCCTGATCACATGGCACCAACTTTACCAAAAAAATCATCATAATGACTCATTTGTTGTGTCTTGCTTTGTGAAGAGCCTAAAGTCAAAGTTGGAATGAAAAGTCAAAATCTATGAACTCTTATAGTGAAGAGACTCTTCTAACAAAAAATTAGACTGCTCCATCAACTAAGAAACTCAATCTAAACATCAAGGCACTAAATATCATATAACTGACAGATTTGATTTTATAGTCAATTATAAATGCTATTGTAATTATATTACCTTTTCTAGAAGATCAATGAACGCTACACATCGGACTGTTAAATAAAACATAAAATATCACCATAAAAGTTGTGGTAGGATAGATAGAATCTCTCTACCTTTAATTAAAGGTCTTACATTCGAGCCTTAAATATAAAAAAACCCAATGTGGAGTACTTCCCCTTTTAATGAGTCTTGCACGACATGAAGTCTTGATTAGTCGAAGCTCCAATGCGGTTATCGAACACTAGATAAAAAAATAAACAAAAAAAACTTTTTAGAGTCATTATTTGCTACTTAATTTTATAAGAAAAAAACATAACGAAGGGTAAAGTTAATCTATTTTGAATAGTTCAAGGGTATTTTAATCCTTTTTCCTTTGGTTAACTTATTCAAAGTTGGTTGACTTTTACAAGATAATAAAAGAAAAGTGAATTTTGTGTGATAAATTTTAAGCTGGATGACTTTTCTGTGACAAAATAATAGAAGTATTTTTTTCTGTGAGAAACTCAAAATTGGATAACCACCAATCAAATTTACTCCATAAATAAACTTTAAAGTAAAGACACTTTTATTTATTTCAAGTCTACATGGATAATACAGTTTAAAGGTTAAAGAAAAGTCCTGAGAGCCTGTAGTTGATTAAGGAACGTGGCTTCAAAAATAACTTGACAAAAGTTTGACCGTGCTTCTGTTTTTACCATACTATTTCAAAATTTTGCTGCCTCATATGGGATGAGGGAGGCCATGAGAAGGAACGAAATGTGAAGCAAAGCTTTCATCCAAAACAGGCAAAAAGCCTATCTCCTTGTGAGTTCAGAAAGAAAAAGAAAAAAAGTGCCCATCGATACCACTCGCGCTTAGAATTGCAAATAACAAAGCTTTATTATAGACGATACTGTAAAATAGTACAGCAGCTATTTATTTCCCCCTCGAAAGAATAGCTCCAATGGCAGATCTATTGTCTAGATTCTATTGTATAACACTGAAAAATCAAATCATTGGGCAATAATATCATTATTCTTTGTGCCCCTGGACACTTACAGTACACACAAGCAAATGCTCACGATCAGTTCACTAGTGAGATTTGAATGAGATCAGTTGACAACATCAAGGACCAATTTGCGAGATTTCAGGACAGACCATCTCAGGCGACGGTAGTAAGCTGCTTGGAGAAGTGCAAGTGATAAAACGAATATCCATTTGAAACCCATCTGTAGAAATTTACAATACCCAATTGGTCAAAAAAATCATTTTATGGCAAATTCAATTGTCAATGAGAATTCAATATCAGTTCAACATGCACATGTGACATGGCAGAGGTTCAGTAACAGAACTTCAATACAAAAAGAATGTCCAAAACCTCATACACCAGTACGGGACTAACTGCAGGGGAAGGACCACATGGAAGATTGAGACTTACCAGCTTTCTCTCTTCCATTTCTGGCTCAGCAGCCCATGACAAGAATGACACAACATCTTTTCCCATCTGCAGAGAGAGAAATTTACTTCCATCTCTTTATAAGGGATCAATAAATAAAGCGGAAAGAGAGCAAGGCATATTACTTGTGCCTCAGTTGCAGGTGTACCATCTTCATACTCAACAGCACCATCATTAAGCATTTTAGGCATCGCTATAGCTCCACCAGGGAAGTAAGGGTTATAGTGAAGACCTTCCCTAATCTACAATTAGAGTTGAGAAGTTATTATGGTTCTCACACTTCCAATAGAAAATTGTTATAAGCAATAAGTTAGTATTGAAACAGTAGTCACTATCAGAACAACCAATCAAACTGGAGCATATCTCTTCACAACTACATCTTCAGATTTACGCTATTTTTCTGTTTGCTGATTCCTCTCTTCTAACAAACAAAAGATAGTCACAAACTAAAAGGAGTCTGAGGGGTAGAATTTACCGAAACACCAGCAGGAGGGTCCCGGTAGCCAGTTAGAAGAGCAAAAACATAGTTTTGACCATTATGCCGGGCCTGAAAGAAGAAAGAAAATCAGGCAGCAGATAAAATATAGCTGAAAGAAGAGGACCAAGAAAGCACCTTAGTGATAAGACTTAGATCAGGAGGATAAGCTCCACCATTAGCAAACCTTGCAGCTGCTTCATTTTCATAAGGCTGTGGAAAACGATCACTCAGCTTCCCAGGGCGGGTGAACATCTCACCCTCATCATTAGGGCCATCAACCACCTCAATTTCTGCTGCCATGGCCTTAGTTTCTTCTTCAGTGTATGCCACACCAACAAGATCGCGGTATGAAACTAATGACATTGAGTGGCAGGATGCACACACTTGCTGGTAAACCTGATGACCTCGACGTATCCTGTCAGGCAAATAAAGGCATTAAACTAAATGGGTATCCATTTCATTGAAGACTCGAGATAAAATTTAGTTTTGGATAAACAAAAGATTGAAATGTTATTCCATAGCCTCCAGTGAACTTTAATTATCATGTGGCAGCATAGCATATACTCACGATGCATGGTCATAAGAACTGAGAATGCCTTCGTGAGGCCAAGGATAGCTGGGACACTCTAAGCCATGTTCTGCCTCATCAGAATAAGCAACGCTTGTGAAGCTAAGTAGCCCAGAGACTCCAGCACCAATGACTGCTAATGCTCTGAAAGACTTTAACCCAGCAGATCCAAAACCATCTGAGTCATCCTTTGAAATAAATAACAAAATAATTTAGTACTGTAAATTATTCCACGATCATATAATTCATAGACCAGACAATGCTAATGTAAAGGATCCAACAGAACACACTGACAGCTGTAACGAGGAACAGAAGTAGAAAAACAAATAGCACATGCTATAGACAATGCATGAAATGTGCATCCTTGACAGATGAAAAGTTGCTCACCTCAAGAATATAAAACAACACACCCACTGTAATCCTACAAGGTGGGGCCTGGGAATGGTAGAGTGTACGCAGATCTTACCCCTACCTTTGGGGGTAAGGAGGTTGTTTCCGAAAAACCCTCGGCTCAAGAGAAAACATGACAACAAAAGGCCAGAGAAGATTTGAAGAAAGTAAAGTAAAGAGATCATGGCAAAATACTATGGATAAGCATTTTGATTCCGGCCGGCGAGACCCTCTTTCCGGCGATCAGGCAAGGGGCCCACAGTCTCTCACTCTCCCTCTCTCTCCGTCTAATTCTCCTCCTTTCTTCCTTTCTTCCTTTCTTCCACTCTTTCTTTCTCCCTCGATCTCTGTTTCTGCTGTATTTTCCGACGGCCTCTTTTCCAGCAAAGGCCGAACTGTTTTCGGCGAAGGCAAGGCTTCATATCGAAAACCTATTGGACTGGGATATCTACTCTCGCCCACTGCTCCTCACCAGCAGCCACCACAACGGCCGCCACTGCATCGACGACAGCTTATTTCGGCGGTTCTCCGACGATTCTCAGGTGACCCTTCTCCCTATATCTCTTCCCTTTCCCCTTTTTGTTTTCCTTTGCTTTGCTTTTGCAGGTACCAGCAAATATATATATCCAAAGCATCAACTTCCGGAACACGACCGTCGAGACTAGATTTGTCACGACGCGCATCTGGGCCTTCCGCCTAACAACTCTCTTTGTACCTCGTGCTTAGGCCCCAATAAGTCTTTCAATCATAGTGCACTTTGTGCAAGTGACTACTCATTTTGTTAAAGGAGAGACCAAGAACAGCTGAAGAAGTTAAGCAAGGCTCATTTAATACAAGCTTGTTTAGAACTGCAGTTGGCCTGAACAATGTTCTCGATATGGAAAGAACTATTTAACCACTGGTCAAAAAGGACTAACTATGACTACATCTTTACCTGATCATCCTCTTAAATTGGAAATTTAACTTTACGCTATCGAATAATAAGAAAGAAGGGATGAAGGAAAAGAAAATTAAACTAAAACAAACTGCGGTCCTCAAAATTTCAAATGTATGAACATGAAACTTCTCTTACCCTACTTGCATACATGTTTTTGGTTCTCTCAAGGTATAAGTATTAACATTTGAATCTCAATCAAGAAAACTTTCAAAGTCTTGCATGGGTACATCTTAATTCTAAATGCCGACATGTCGACAAATACAAGTAATGAATCAATTTTACTGCTCCTCACCCTGAAGCTATTTCTATATTGAACTTGTTGAAAGTGCTTTAGCAAAACTCCTTAATTCAACAAAAAGAAAAAACACCAAAATTCTGGGAAAAGGGGGTATAGTGTTCACCAGAATCAATCAACTACATCTCCACAAACTACTTGGGTTGACTATGAATCCTCTATATACATTGCACTCTATTACCAACACTGACAAATAGTTTGACGTCTGCAGAAAATTTCTCTAAGGGTGTGTTTTCCAATTTGTCCATGTTTGGTTGGTCAAAATATTTTGAAAAACATTTTCTCTAGGAAAACACGTTACTACTTAAAAATAAGAAAAATGACTTCCCTAATTGGAGTAGGAAAAACAAGTTTCATATGTGGTCCTCCAAACTCATTGTTTTCTCCACACCCTCAATGGCCCCCAACCCTTGACCATCACACCTCCCGCCAACCCTTGACCATCACACCTCCCGCCAACCCTTGACCATCACACGTCCCGCCAACCCCAAACTCTCACTTCCTACCCCACTCCACCCCATATGGTTTTTCTAGATTACATACAAATGCTCTTGTGATAGTATTTTTTTTGCTTATGTCGCAAACACTAGAAAATAAGAAAGAAACTCACTTATTTTCCAAGAAAACAATTTCCACGGAAAACATTTTCTTTCATACCAAACACACCCTAAATCTCCCCCGAATTCCTATACGCTGCATACAAGCTTGTAACTAGGCTTAAAGAAAACATTTTACCAAACACGGGATCTATTGTTAGTGTGACAAGGACAAATTTTGATCCCAACTTAACTGAAATCACCTATATGATCCTTTGTTTCCAATATGACATATATAAAAGTACCTTAAAAGTGGAGCTCTTAAGCACATCACCGTAAAGTTTGGTTTCGTCTCTGTGAGCTGCTCTCGTAATAAAACGATTCATTCTTCCAAATCCTGAATTTAAAAAAAAAAAATTACAGTTTCAAGTGTAAAATGATAAAATGTAAGGAAATCTATGAATAGAGATGAGTCGATACCATCGAGTCCTAACCTGATCTTCTTTCCTAAACCTGTTAAGAAACATCATAAGATTTAGCTCATTTTTACTCAATCAAATCAACAAGACTTTTTGAGATCTCTATTCATTTTTATTGGACATAAATAAAATCCAAATGGAGATAGGATAGAGGAGACGTACTCATTATTTAACGAGACAGAAGAGAACACTATGGAGAGGAAAATGGTGTGGCGTCTGTGTTTGGGGAAAGAGATGATTTTTTTGTCCTTCGTGTGGTGGGAGGGAGAAGCGCGTGTGCCTCACAGCATCTTGACAATAAAAAATCAGGAATTTGTGTAGTCATCGCCTTGGGCAGCCTAGCTCGAGTCAAATCATTTTTTTGTGCCGAATTCCCCTCAAAGGCACTATTCTTTAATTTTTATCCCTTAAATTTAATTTTTGTCCCCGCTTAAAAATTTATTAATTCTGAGTTTGAATTTCTGCTCTGATAAAAATTTAAAAAATTCCCAAGACTGAATTTTGTAGTAAAATTAGACCTATATCGACATAAGTTTGCTTTTAAAACAGAAGTTTGTCTTAAGGCATAATTTTGGGTAAAAGTTTGTCTTAAGGCCTAATTTTGGGTAAAAGTCTGGCGCATAGGTCTAATTTTGTCCGAACATGCCTAATTTTACCTGAATATACATATTTTTGCTACAAACATCTGCTTTGCAAATTTTTTACCTGAGCAGGAGTTCGAATCCAAAACCTCGGGGTATTAGGTGAAGGACAAAATTAAATATTTTAAATTTAATGAGCAAAAATTAGAGGTCACCCAAAATACGGACATTCGTGTGAATTGAAAATTCGGGTTTTGCTAATTTTAACCGGTTATTCCTTTTTGGACAGATTAAATGATTACGTATTTTTTTTTTATTATAATTTATGGAGTTTTCAGATCATAGAATTAAAAAACAGTTTCTACCAAATTTAAAATTTTATGAAAAAATATTAAAATGTGCTCTAAAATTTTGTAAATTATTATAACGTAAAATAATAAATTAATATATTATCTTTAAGGTGGAACAATGTATAAGCACACATAGAATCCGAGTCTAACATAGTTCAGAGAGGCAATTTATCAAAAATTATATATGCACAACTTTTATAAATAAAGATAAAATTTAAATGGTAACCTAAAAAGGAATACTTGCATGAAACCCAGAAGGGGGAATTTACATTCTGGTATTTTACATTAAACTTGTGTGACTTTTCCTTTTTTTTCAGAGTAATAATTATCTAGTATAATTTCCTCTTATTTGTTTAAGCTCCGACAGATATAATCTGATTCTTATAAACATACTTAGAACTATTTGTTTTTGACATAGTAATCCTTCATTTGTTTGGATAACTAATCATTCATGAGCTTAGTTTGATTTAAATAGTTTATGTTTTAGTAAAACCACGCTATGATAAATAATGAATATATACTCAATTTTTTAATCAATAGGTGCAAAATTTTAATACATCTAGTACTTTTATTTATATTGATATTGTTTCTACGAAATTATTTTTCAAAATAAATATATTTAAAAATATAACAAAAAGTCAAATTTCTAATTGAATCCGTAGGGATCTACTAGTTCAGTTGATTGACTATCTGAACTTTCATTTTGTTGGTGAGGATTCGAATCTCCACGTTTTAATCCCCTCCACCATTTTCCCTTTCCCTACCCCTATGTAATAAAAAAAAATAAAAAAGATATAAGTATTGAATCCTCAAATTTTTGCTAGAAATTTTCTTAAGAGGACCTCATGTAATTATCGTGAGATAAGGGGAATTCTATGTAATGAGATTATGTAACTACATGATAAATGGAATGTTCGACACACTAGAATTGAAATTCTTCTTTTATAAATTTGAGCTTCTAAGTAATTATGAATCATGATCTGGCATGTACGGAGAAAATTTCATAAGTGAACCTACAAAGGTTTTCTTAATTATTTTTTTCATTATATTTTGTATGTTAATAGTGGTATGAGAACTAATCTGCATAGATTATAATTTGTAAGAATTACATTTGAGATAGATGACTTTAAACTTTTAACCTTATTCGAGCAAATTTCAAGTTTAACAAGTTTTAATTTTTAATTTGAAAGATTTGTTCACGGACAAGCATAGTAAAAAAAATTCAATACCACAATTATTTCGTCAGATGCTTGTTATTTCCCATTAATACACATTTCGAATAAGCTTACTAGAGCTTTGATAAACGGACATAAATCAAGTGGAGTAATCCTTGTCTTTCATTAAATCAAGTTGAGTCCTATGTAATTTTTATCCGACTTAATTGATTGTTAAACAGCACTTTTAAATGTCTTATCAAGTTTTTATGGAAGTCAAACACTAGAAATTTCTATTTGTTTGCTTATGTTTTCTTTAACTTTATTATTGTGAGAATTTTTAATTCATAAGTTGTAGGAAGGAATTTATGTTAATGGAGTATATAATTAGTACTCATTCCGTTTTAATTTATGTGACATCATTTTTTGTCCGTCTCGAAATGAATGTTATATTTGCTTATTTGACAACTATTTAATGAGATTATCTATATTTTATCTTTATTGGGTCTCATTTAACTTTAAAGATGTACGTATTGTAAGGAAAAATCAATAAAAATAGACATTAAAATAAGAATAATTTGATAAACATAATAAAATATTCTCTTGTTTTTTAAATTTTGTATCCGATCAAATGATTACATAAATTAGTACGGAGAGAGTAATATATAAGGTAGAATTAACTGTCTATCCAAATTAATCCACCTCGTCAGAAAGCCCAAGTGTTCGAACTAACCACCCAACCGACGTGGCATCTTCACAGCCAATATTTCCTGCTCTACGTTAGCTTACGCTTGCTGCGTACTGCCGTAACATCTTCGTGAAAAATGAACAAATTACTCTGCCTTTCACGGTTACACCAATGCATATCAACCCGGCTCACGTTAGCCAACACCCCCACCTTGTACAAGTACCAGAACCCGTTTATGGCGGGAAACCCGTTACCCGTAAACCGTTTAAATAAAAATCCTTTTTGTTCTTTTACCATCTGAGACGAATTGAAAACCATAAATTAATGTTACAATATATGTAGCATAAGATTAGATGTGTGCATAGTAATTATTTACATGCTGAATTTGTCTCTAAAATCAAGTAGCACGTGTGTATACGAATCGATGGCTTCGGTGTCGAACTCTTTGATGTGGTTTAGGAAAGGTTTGAGACTCCATGATAATCCATCTTTGGAGTATGCAGCTAAAGGGTCGAAGTTTCTGTACCTGTTTTTCGTGATTGATCCACACTACATGGAGCCTGACCCGACTGCATTTTCTCGGGGTTAATCCAAAGCCGGGTTGAACCGGATCCAGTTCTTGCTCGAAAGCCTTGTTGATCTTGATTTGAGTCTCAAGAAGATTGGTTCACGTTTCTTGGTGCTCCAGGGTGAACCTGATGAGGTCTTGATTCGCTGCCTGAAGGAGGTAATTAACTGTTATTAGTTCAACTTCTACTGCTCTTTAACTTTGTTTAACTCTTCAATGTGTAAATTGTGGTAATAACTATTTTAGTATGCAATTAATTAGGGGTCATCTGTGTGCTAGTTAGAGTTATGCAGGTATTAGTAATGCATTAATTAGTTATGCAAGGTTTCTGCAGTTATGCAGGATTTATTTAATGATGTCTTACTAATTCATATATTAGTTATTCGATCTTCAACCCTATACATGTTTTAGTTATGTGAGATTGTAAACCGGTAATCACGTTGTACTTGGTGTGTTGAATTTTGTACATAGCAACTAAAATGTTAACAAAAATAGTAAGTACTAGTTATGTTTTCCTAACCAGCAACCAAACAACCCCAACTTAAAAGAGTTGGGGCTAATGCTGATTCAGTATTTTAAGTACAGGTACACCTTCTAATAGTATTTTATTTTATTTAGTGTCTTTCAATTACATGTATAGAGTTGAGTAGCGGACATTAAGCGCTTAAAAAGGCTAAGGTTTCACAGCTACACTTAGTAAGGAACCTATCATGATTTGTGAGCTATCAAAATGTGTTATTGCCATGTGATTCAGGATTTATGACTGATTCTGTGTGCTGAAAGTGTTGTATGTGGTTTCCATGCTGATTGCTAATCATTGGAGCAATCATTTAAGGTTCGAACTAAAAATGTTTGTCAAATGAAAATTTACATCATAAGTGGGACATGACAGTTTAGATCATGTTAAAATTTGTAGATATTTTACCGTTTGGTGATGAAGCTGGTCCTTTTAAGCAGTTTGTTCCATGCTATGGCTAATCTAATAGTTCTATTTGTACTCCATTGTTTAGTTGTACAGTTTATTAAGTATTACTTAAGAAACTTCAGTCATGGGTATCTTTGATGTCATGGAGAACCATAAACATTGAGACTAAAAAATCAAGCTATTGATTGAAACTACGCTATAGACTATGAAAGACGCTGGTTCCTTTCAGAATATTTTGTTTCCTCTTTCAATTTGCATTGCACCAATGTAGCTTTGTAAGCATTTTTTCTACTTTCGAGCACCAACTCTTTTACTAGCCATTGATGCGTAACCCTTGGCGCAACTTTCAGTGGAGCATATGAAGCTTTGCTTTGAGTACGACACGGAGCCCTACTATCAAGCTTTAGATGAAAAAGTCAAGGTAAAATATCTTTTCCATTTGAGGAAAGGTTTGATTTTCTAAAGGCGAGCTTAAGGAGGATCCTGGATGGGTGTTTCTTGGTTGGTTAGATAAGTTCTATATATTAAGAAGTCTTTTTATTCACATTCTGAATGATTTGGTGCTTGACTAAAGAACAATTGTTTTTGCTCCGCAGAGCTACGCTTCTGTAGCTGGCGTAGAGATTTTCTCTCCTGTGAGTCATACCCTCTACAATCCTGCCGATATAATACAAAAGGTAAGTACATTAACATATGAATCGAATATTAGGTTTGGGAATCTCAGAGGATCATTTTTTTTCTTTTCCAATGAGGAAAAGACTTTTTAAGGAGAATAGAGTGGTCTTCTGTTATCTCATTGAAGAAAGCAAACAGTGAATTTTCATGTAATTGGATATATATTCTATAATTATACTAATAAATAATTAAAGTAAATGAAATTAAGTGCGCTAAATAAAATAAACAAACAATAATAATTTAATGAAGGAACGAATGTACCAAATGCCGATGTAACGTCGACGTGTAATCGAGAGGTTGAAAATTGAAACTTTGCTCGACGGAAGATCCTCAAGCTAGTTGCCAACTTCACTCCCAAATGAATAAATAAAATTGAATATTTAGTAGACAATGTAGACTTGTAGCGAGATAGATTGAGAGATTAGAGAGATTGTAGGAAGATTTGTGAGAAAGATGAAGAGAAAATGAGGTATTTATAGTTGGGAAATTGGGTTAAAGTGTAAATATAATAACTTATGAGTTAAAAATAAATATTAAGGGGATAGGGGGGGTTGGGGGAGGGGGGAGGCCAAAAATGGCCGTTGCAGGTGCAAAGGTTATTTTTGCAAAAGGGGGAGTTTCGGGCGGGTCGGGGCTGGACCGGGATCGGGGCGGACTGGCGGGCCGGGACAGGTCGGGACGAGACCATGTCCCGTCCCGGTTCGAGTTACATTTTTCCGATTATTTATCCGGAAATACTCTTTGTTACATTTTTCCATGTCTCAACCAGTTGTCCTGGATCTCCTCCAAAATTCTGACCATTGGGGTTCTCTGCTGTTCAGTATAATCGGATTTATTCACCAATCTCATTTGGAAAGAAGTATGATCCTGCCGGCAACTATATAAGGCATTGTCTCCCTGTTTTAAAAGGTATGTTGAACTGATTCTCTTATTGATGCAATGATTTTTTCCTTTGTCCTCTTTTATTATCGAATCTGAATCTAATGACAGATATGCCTAAGGAGTACATATATGAGCCTTGGACTGCTCCCGTAAGTGTTCAACGTAAAGCAAGATGCATCATTGGCGTAGATTATCCTAAACCAGGTCTGTTGTTTCTGCTTCTTGCAGTCAGGTTCTCTATCTGGCACTCACTCTTGTTATGTTCTATGCCCATACATTTATATATTCATGCATATGCTCTTTCATATGGTACACAGTTTTTTCTCCCCAGAAACATGCATCCAGTAACATTAATTGGACTTGTATCTCTTTCATTTTGGTAATTCAAAAATGCCTAAAACAATAGTATATCCCAAAAGTTCCACATTGTAGTAACTGATTCATTATTGGTTTATTCGGCCTCGTCATGCATACAGTGAAATTGAATTCTTGTATGACTTTTGGTGTCAAGATCTTGAAAAAGTTTAATCCTAGGTAGTTCTTGTGATGGATTTTGCTCATTCTGGTGCTTACTCTTGACTTCTTGTCTCCATGCTATGTGATATTTTCAACCGCTGTAAGCAACTGTAGTTACATTTCCTAATAGATGGATCTATATCTTTGTGCTCTTTGTATGAATGAGTGGTAACATCTGTAAATGCATGCGCATGTATTGATTCAGTGTTTCTTTGTGCCAGTTGTTTCCCATGATTCTGCAAGTAAAGAATGTAGGCTGAGACTTGGTGAAGCATATGCATTGAACAAAACACTGAATGGCTTGGTCAGTGAGGAAGACTTGAACAAGTTAAGAAGAAAAACGGACAATGAATCTACACATCTGGATTCCGTTTCCAGGAAGAAAAAACAGAAGTTAATTGGCTAAGGTTGCACAATTGAAGCCACAGTCAGGTTTCTACAAGATTTGTAACAAGGTGCACCAGCACTTATAGAAGCTACTAAAGGGAATTCGCGTCCAATGATATCTCCTTTAAAATGATGCCACTGGTGGCGCCTTAGGTACCTTAATTCCAAGAGTGTTTAGATATAGGATTCTTTTGTATCATGTCAGGGCTTAGGAGATTAGAGTTACTATTGAAAATTGTTTCTGTTTTTAGCAAAATAGAGGCACACATCTGGACATGTCTGCTTTATGCAACTTTACGCCTTACTGTTTATGAGGATTTTTCATCTCTTCTGTAGTTTTACTGTGCTGTGGAAAAAAAGTTATGGAATGTGAATTTCCTTTTTGCTGTAAGCCTTGCAACCGGAAATCTTACAGGTTTACTTCTGTACTAGCTTTCAGGTGCGGCTTAATATTATTGGTGGCTTAAAGCCAAGTTTAGAAGCCTTAGTTATTACTATTATTTTTTTTAAAAAAAAGCTTTCATATATATTTTTATTTGAAATCTATTTTTTTTAGTTTTTTTAGATGTAAAGTTATGAATATGTTTTATAATCGATTTTGTTAGTTTTTACTGTGAACTTCTCGTTCAATATTCATCTCATTTCCAATTTTCAGAAACCACAACAATTACAAATCATTCTTTTAAACATCTTAGTAGATCTATAGCAACATCAGTATGCATATATTTTGATAATAAAGTTTTACGACATCTCATTTCCAATTTTCAGAAATCACAACAATTACAAATCATTCTTTTAAACATCTTAGTAGATCTATAGCAACATCAGTAAGCATATATTTTGATAATAAAGTTTTACGACATCTCATTTCCAATTTTCAGAAACCACAACAATTACAAATCATTCTTTTAAACATCTTAGTAGATCTATAGCAACATCAGTATGCATATATTTTGATAATAAAGTTTTACGACATCTCATTTCCAATTTTCAGAAACCACAACAATTACAAATCATTCTTTTAAACATCTTAGTAGATCTATAGCAACATCACTATGCATATATTTTGATAATAAAGTTTTACGAACTAAATTATCTACAAACGGGTATATCATACCAAGAATAGTGATAGTACTTGTTAGATTAATTTCACAAATTGTGCACACACCTTTACTGATTTTGGGGGCCCTTTTTGGGTCAAACGGTTGTTTAATAAAATTTCTTTTCTTTTAATGTAAAAATTGTACTTTTTTAACTTCAAAGTACTTTATAATTTCTTTCTTTAAATTTAAGCCATATACAATGTTAGTAAAAACACATTTTATACTTTCATGTCATCTTTATCTATCATAATAGGTAAGCTATTTTATTTTTAAAATTTCAAGATTTAAGGAGGCTTGCCTATAAATGCTCTTCGAATAAATTTATTTACTATGTTAGTAAAAACACATTTTACACTTTCATGTCATCTTTATCTATTATAGTTGGTAAGATATTTTATTTTCAAGATTTAAAAATTTAAAGAAGCTTGTCTATAAGTATTCGTTGAATAAATTTATGTATATTAGTATATTAAACTAGAAAAAATATAACATTATTAGAAAAAATTGGGCCCTCAAAATTAGGAGCCTAACGCTTGTGTTTCATTGGCTTTGCCTAATGGCGGCACCGCTAGCTGTACTAGAAACCTTTTAAGGTAATTTCGGGAGAAAGATTTTAATTTAATAATAGCATCTTTTAGCAATTGTTAATGTACATAAAAAAAAAAAAGATGCGAAAAATGCAGTAATTATTAATAAGCCGTACATTTTGAAAGCTAATCTTGCCATTTATTTGTCGAGTTATTTGTCTCCTTCGTGTTTGTTCCCTAATGCTTAAATTAAATGTTCTTATGTATCAAATTTTCATTTAAAAAGAAGCAGCAAATCTCCTTTATGTTCTTTTAAGGTTTTCAATTTTAATTTTATATCAGAGACCTTAAGTTAATTTTTTTCTTCTTCTAGGAGCCGTTTGGACATGATTTGAAATCATGAGATGAAATTATGATGGTGAAGTTGAAGTTTTGTTTGGACATGTAATTTGGATTTTTAAATTGTATTTTTTCTTATATACATAATAACCCCACAAGTTGTGGAAACTATCAAAACTTGTCCAATTCTTATACAATCTTACTCAATGAGTAAGTCATAGTTCATAACAAAATTAATACGCTACTAGAAGATCTTTCTAAAAAATACAACATAAACTGATCAAATTTTAGTTTTATAAAAAGAAAAATTTAACATGAATAGTAATGTAACTACTCTTTAATATAATCCTCCCACATAGTAAATGGTTGGTGGGAGTAATTATTAAAAATATCCTACCAAAATGCTGATTAATATTTGATATAAATGGTTAGTAAATATATCTACCAACTTATGAGTCTTTTTTTTACAAAATAGACTTATGAGTCAAGTTTTACATTTTAAAAAATTGAAATCATGATTTGAATTTCCAAATCATGTTTTTTTGGACATTTGGGATTTGAAATTATAATATGAAGTTGAAGTTGAAATTTTGTAGAAAATACATAAACAAACATTGATTTGAAATCGTGATATCGCATGTCCAAACACCTACTAGTTCCTTGAATTTTAATGATCTGTACAAATTATTGAGGAAATTTCATAAATATACACTTGACTGACTTACACTGCAAAAATATAGCCCAAAATCAACATTGCAAAAATATAGCTCGAAAACACTTCTATACAGTGTTATACACTTATATACAAAAGACAGATACATTATTTATGTGAGTGTATAAAACTGTATAATAATATATAAGAGGTGTGTATACACTCATATACACTATTATACAAAAAATAACTTCAATACCACCAACTCCCATATACACCATCAACCCTAAATCTTTAGCTACATATACAGTCATATACACCAAAATCTGTGACCAAAATCGAGTGTTTGGACGTTGACGCCGGAGCAGAAATGCTTGCTGGAACTAGCGATGATGATGACGACGACATTAGGGTTTTTGATCGACGATGAAGCACCAACTCCCACATACACCACCAACCTCAATTTTTAGCTCCATATACACCGCCAACCCCGATAGATCTAGAGCTAGCAAGGATAGATCTAAATTTAGGTAATTTCAAATCAGATCTGAACCACTGTAGCAGAAGAGGTGGACAGATTTGAGCCATCGAAAAATTCGTTGTCGGAGAAAAAGAGACGAAGTGCGCCAAAGAAAGATGAGGCGTGATAGAGAGAGCACGAGAGAGAGGAGGAGGAGTGGGTGCAGAGAGAGAAAAAGCCGGCGGACTTTCTCTGTCCTTTTCGGTGGTGTCGACCGGCGGCGACAACGGCGGCGTTGAAAGATGCCGGTGATTAGGGTCCGACGAAGAAGAAAGAGAAGGGGAGAGGAGGAGGAAGTGAGTTATTTTTTGTAAGATTTAAATAGATGAATTAATTTTAATATTATTAGTACCCTAATTAACATAGGGTGTAATTAAATCAAATGTCTTTTAAATGCTTTTGAAAAAATTAAAATGACAAAAGGGAAAAGAACTCCACACGAGCGAGTCAACCTTGGCCGAAGCCTCCGGCCAGTGCCACCCTTATTTGCCATTTCATTTCCACACCATTTTACAGAACAGAAGGGAAACAAAAGGAGTGATAAAACAAGTCTCGATCTATACAAACAAGAAGGGGCTGACCTGAGATCCAAGTAGAACACAACAACTATGTCGAGAAAACTCTCTTCTCACCTGCGAACCCTACTTCGATCCACTCCTAAAACCAATCCATTTGCCGCCGCCGCCCCGTCGATATCTGCTTCTCCATCTCCGTCTCCGGCGGCGTTCCGGTCATCGTTCACGTTCTTCTCCCGCCACTTCAGCGCCACATCAGGTATCCTTTCGCACTTCTCTATACTCCGAACCCTAATTTAATCAGATCTTACGCTTTTTTTACACAAAGTTTCGAGTTTGAATAGAGTGGAATAGATACAGCGGATTTATATAATCGAGTCCAACTAGTTTGCGATTGAGATGTAGTAGATTGATTGATTGAGTATACTTGCCTTATTTAATGTTTGTTTCTAATTAGTTACTTTTTTTTATTGAGATAATGTTAAAAAAACACACCTGAAATATTACTTTTTTGCACTCCAACTATCACCTGTTCCTTTTTCCTACCTGAACTATCACAATTTGTGTTAAAACACACATAGTCCAGTAGATGGTCATAGTTCTGGTACGAAAGTGAACAACTGATAGTTGGGGTGTGAAACACAGTTCATGTTTTTTTTTTTTTACCATTAACTCTTTTTTATTCTGAATGGCTTGTGATGAGTATGGATGTTTTTCGTTGTGTGTAACAGAGAATGTTGTTAAGAAAGTGGAGGAGGTAATGCCGATTGCAACTGGCCATGAACGTGAAGAGCTTGAAGCTGAGCTCCAGGTGAGTTATCTACCATATTCTACAAATGTAGTATTTTTGGCTGAGATATTTAGGTATATTAATTCAAATGTTATTGATAGATGTTACTTGTGACTAAAATTTACATTTGATGTGTGCTTCTTTAGGGAAAGGATATTCTTGACATTAACTTTCCTGAAGGTCCTTTTGGTACAAAGGTCAGTGTGGATTTTCAAGTAACTTTTGGTACTAATACGCCTTACTTATTATTGCTTGTTGCTTTTGTCACCATTATTGTGATCACTAAAATTCTTTTATCTTATTATCCAGATAGGTTATTCTCATCTGATGCATAATGATTACTATATCACATAATTGGTCGTGCTCTTATTGACATGGATAATGTGCACTCATAGTTGGAAATGTTCGGAAGTAGTCATCGTTTTAGGTATTCTTTTGAGTGTTAGGTTTCTTCTGAGAAAATTCAATTAAAGACGAAAGAAATAAGAGGAAAATGAGCAGCGTAATATTTATTCTTGACAATCTATCGTATATCAACATCTGGTGGTGGGAATATGTTTTAGTTTGCAAGCTGACTCTGGGAATATGTTTTGGTTTGCAACTATTACTCCAGAAGGATTATTGAGTTCTACTAAGCAAAAGGCAAGACCTTGATCAATCTTGCCCCATTTTTTTCTTTTTTGCTTACCTCACGATTTTGAATTTTGCTGTTAAACTAAGTGTGGTATTTAAGTGGAGGAGGGTAAAGGGTTGTCCCATTATTCACCTAATATTAAAGCTAGAAACGACAAATATATTTTTTTATCGAGAAAGGACCTGGATCAACCTTGCTATTTCACACTTCTTTGCTAGTCATAATGATGTGCTTCCTTCAAGGAAAGGGAGGATTGAGGAGAAGAGAAAGAGGTATAATGGATGGTTGATTTAGCTATTTATACTTCTGTTCACGTTGATTGGCATAAGTGGAAGAGAAGTAAATGAGATTATCTCACTTTTTCTGTTTAATTTGAAAGGGATTAAAAAGGATTAGCTGGAACTGCAAAGTCCCCCTATTTTCGATTCCTATCTAACCTCTCTGTGATTCAGAAACTTAGTGAAAATATGTTTTGAATATACAACAACTTTGCCTAAATTCCAAGCTAGTCGGGTTAGTTGTATGAATCTTTTATAAATTGTTTCCCTTTGTTTGGTCAAGTTAATTCCAATACTCAAAATTCAAAAATTAAAAGTAATAATATTAGGGGGTCATTCTAAACCTAAAAAAAAGGGCAACCCGGTGCACTAAGCTCCCGCTATGCGCGGGGTCCGGGGAAGGGCCGGACCACAAGGGTCATTCTAAACTTAAAGATTTCTAAATTTTAAACTCATCTTTGAACTGACAATTGAAAAGGCTCGTAGCATCAGAGATAATGCAAGTGTATTAACACGACTAAGTAATCCTTACTACTCCCTCTGTCCCAATTTATATGACACACTTTCCTTTTTAGTTAGTCCCAAAAAGAATGACACATTTCCTTATTTGGAAACAATTTAACTTTAAACTTTACCTTTTACGCTTAACGAGATGATCTATAACCACACAAATAGCTTTAGCTTGTTTTAGACCACACGATTCAAAAGTCTTTCTTTATTTCTTAAACTTCGTGCCCAGTCAAACTACATCATATAAATTGGGACGGAGGGAGTAGTTGGTATCACATATGTGAATCTTTTGCTTCCGCTATGTTCTGCCAATTGTGTTCTGTCATGCGCTATTCCACTTGAGAGATTGCGGGTCATTTCTAATAACTTCTTCCATGAGATTTTAGGTCTACCTCTCTTTTAATGCCTCAAAATCATAGTGTGACACCTTGAGGTCGGTGCTATGGAGGTCATACCATCGTAGGGAATCTTTTCTTGTTTTATTAATGAAAACAAATGAGGCCTAATATTGCAAATTATTAAGTCTCAAGTTTCAAATATCTTTTCCATGTGAAAATAATCTTTTCTTCAATTCTTTGTTTCTCTTTTACCATTGGTGCATGCAAATTTTATTATTGTTTTATCTGCTAATGATGATGGCTGCTAAACTGAAACGTTGCTAATTACGACTCTATAAATAAATCTAATTTGTGTGGCTGATGCATGTTTCAAGATTATATGTCAGTATTAACCACGTGCTAAGAGTTGTTATGTGGAGACTGCTTATATTTGTATTCAGTTATGTTTCAAGTTTGATGCATACAAATATGATCAACTCTTTGTATATTTGATATTGTAGGAAGCGCCTGCTGTTGTCAAATCCTACTATGATAGAAGAATTGTAGGATGCCCTGGAGATGAAGGAGGCAAGTCTCCATTATTTATTTGAAAGTGTCTCCATCATACATATATTCCTCTAGTCAGTTGACTTCAATCTTTTTAGCTGGTTTCTATTAATGTCCTCCCTCGTTTTCTATTTCTAATTCAACAGAAGATGAGCATGATGTTGTTTGGTTCTGGCTTGAGAAGGGCAAGCCACATGAATGCCCAGTATGCTCACAGTATTTTGTGGTAAGTACAGAATATCCATTAATTCATAGTTAGTCATGTGGTATGTTACTGATTAAGTCTAGGTGAATTTGTAAGCTGTTGAAGAATTTGGTAGACGTGAATCTGTACTCCCTGATTTTCTAAATCTAGGTTAGTTTGGAGGATGGTAGGGAATTTTGTAGATGTGAATTTGTCGTTGCTGTTGTATATGTCAAAAAAGGCGCATTGCCATTCATTAATGAGGTATAGAACTGTAGATTAACATTTCCTCGGTTAAGAAAGTTTTTTTCCATGGGTTGTCTAGTGCTTAGCTGCAAAGCACTAATTGTAGTTCTCAATTGTCCAAGTGTGGTGCTCGCTGCATAAATTGATTGCTTAATTCAGATAAGCATGCCATTTCAGTGTGCACGAATTGTGCAAGTTCAATTATGAGTTTGATCCATGCAGAATTTGATCGCCCAAGTGTACTTATTCTCGTACTAAATGGTTTCTATTGCAGTTGGAAGTGGTTGGACCTGGAGGACCTCCTGATGGACATGGCAGTGATGAAGAGGGTCATCACTGATAATGTCTTGCAATTTTTTGGTCGGAATAAATTTGGTTAAGACAGTGAGAGATTACTCATTTTACAAACTGATGATTCGAAGCTCTGTGTTCTTTCTTTGCCTTTACTGGATTATTGTTCTTATAGTTGCTGTTGCGGCAATGAAGTTGAGTATGCTTGCTTTTGTATTTTATTCAATAGACATGGTGTGGTCTACTAGAAATATAGACCCAACTTCTTCAAATGCATAGTTAATAATCCATGGCTACAGGTTAGTTCTTTTGTAATGATTCCTTGTATGTTTAGTTAGAGGCTCATATTGAAGTTCCTTTGACTTAGAGCCTCATGCTGTTGCTTCATCATTAGCTTGTTGCCCCTACATACTTTTTATACCAATTGACAACAGCTCGTTCCTATGGTTAGAAAAGGGGTGGGAAATTAGAGAGTTATATCGACAGAGATGAGCAGGTCTACTCCGTTTACTTGGAGTGTGCTGGTAATAAGTTCCAATGAAATATGAAATACTAGTGCTGTTATTTGTATCCGGAGTAAGGTTGAATTGTTGAATGGTATTTCATTTCACTCATCGTGGGTGCCCGAATTTGCGCCGTCTGATTTTCATTGTGAGCTATTAGTTCTGTGGATGTTAAACTGCAGGTTAAGATGCTGGGGGTGGTCTGCATTGCCCTTGGAAGCAAGGTGATATATAAATCATCAGAAACAAAAAATAGAAAAGTAAAATTTATGTCTTGAGTTCTATTTAAAACTACATCTGATTATAAGTGCAGGTTCCAGAAAGAACAAAAAAGCGTAAATCAAGCTAGCTGGCCATAGATTTTGAAAATTTATCTTCAAATATTTTTTTGGTCATAGATTTTGGAGCAGATTTTTAAAATCTAATCTTTAAAAAAAATTCAAATTCCAAAAACTGGTCTGGATCAGTTTTTGAGACATACTCACAAAACTTCAAACTTTTTTAAGGCAAAATGCATTTTCAAACACTATTTTTAAAACTTAAAATTTTAAGTTTTAAATTTCGTCTTAAAAATTTATGGCCAAATGGGAGCTAAGTGGGAGGTAGGTCTGTAAGATTAAGTAATCCTGAGATCTAGAATTAGAGTCTCTCTCCATTAAATTTTTGCACAAAAAAGCGTATTCTAGTGTTCAATAAAGTAAGAAATTATGGTACTAATCTCATCAGAGACAAAATTGTTAGATTTGTTATAAAAATATAGTAGAGAAAGAGAAGAGATGAGAATACCTTATTACCTTTGAGGGATGAAAATATAATGAAAATAATCTTTCTATTCATAAGGGAAAAGTAGTTTGGTTTCAAAGGCACGAATAGTAACTTTTCTCTTAAAGATAGACATTTATAATAATAAATAAATAATATTTATAACACTCTACTTTGAACGTCTATTTGATAGATAATGTGTTTCATTAAAATCTTACTAGAAAAAATCAAGTGGAAAAAATTATGGTGAAAGAAAAAGAGTACACATTTCTAATAATACGCCATTTGGTTGCCTCATTAAAAACCATACAAGGAAAACTCAGTGAAAAAAAAACTTGAAAGAAAAAAGAGTACAACACGTATTAACTCCCCCCGACGAAAACTTCAATCCAAAAACATGAATCTTCACACTCAATCTTGTGTACCATCTTCTCGAAAGTTGCAGTTGGTAGAGACTTGGTTAATAAATCGGCTATATTATCACTAGAACGAATTTGTTGCTCGTGTGAAGAAAAACTTTGGTGAAATATGATTTGTTCTATCTTCTTTATGAATCCTCCCTTTAGTTGGACTGTCTATGTTGCATCTCCACTCTTTTGAAAGAGTTGCATCATCGGCATATAATATTGTCCGAATCACACCAAGTACATTTCTAGCTTGCTTTATAAACTGATGTTATCTTTGTAGGAGTTGACTGTCATGTTGAACAACATCGTATGACCGTAATCCTTTATGAAAATAGATAACATGTTTAGATCGAACATTTTTTTCGATTAGATGAATGCTCTGTATATCCAATAAACTTGACAATACTTGTTAGGATAACACATTCATACCAAACTTGCAATTGATTTTATTTCAACATTTTCATGTAGGAGCAAAACTATATCAGGCTCATAGTTATAGCGAGATATATAAACACATCAACTAAATAGAGATATGATACTTCAGAACCAAAGAATTCTGCAAGTTTTCTCATTTCAACTTCTTTCAAAGATAATCTACTACTTTGAGAAACTCTTCAAGACTTTCAATAATATTCAAATCATCAACTTACACAATAGTATGACAGATTTTGATTTCCATAAAGACATAAGCATAAATAGAGTCATTTGTATCTTTAGTCAATGAATATTCATTAAGGTGATCAAATCACATTCACCTTACTTGATTTAATCCATATAAGAATTATCAGAATATTGAGCGAATACAATCAATATCATATTGAGAGTTCTGATTCAGGAAGTGTCGCCTAACACAATAACAAGAAGACCGGAGAATCTGGTGAATATAGTTTATGTTTTATAGTTCTTGAGTCTAGCTTTTTGTATTAGGGTTGTTTATCGAATTTTACCTTTATCCGCTTTCATAGAAGCATATTGTTTAGGTATAAACAGTTTGTCAAATTCAATTTCAAGTTGGTGATCAACTTGGAGTGGGCTTACTAGTCTAGGGAGATTAGTAAGATAGGAATTAAAGTTTATAGTTCATAGATTATAGAGTTTGTAACTTGAATTTGCATAGGCTCACTTTGTAGCGGAGTTTGAGTTAAATGCTACAGAGGTGTAGGTCGTGGATGTTTCTACCCTTGTGAGCTGGATGATTTCCACGTAAAAGGTGTTGTGTCATTTGCTTTACTGTTCTTTACTATTCCGCAGACGCTACACTTAGAACATGTAGAGTAACATGTTTCATTCTATAGACGAAAATTAGGTATCACGTAGTATTAATATTTGAGTGTGCAGAATATCACATAGAATGAAGAATATGAAAAGTTCTAACTTAACATAAATAAAGTCATTTTAGACGGCATTCATTTACATTTCGTTTCTATGAATTCATGTCAAAAGAAGAAAATGGATAACCTTAATATACCTTATCGACTACTTAACCACATGACATCAAACTCAGCCCGTATAGCACTTCGATCTACATCGATAAGGAAATCATTATTAAGCTATGAAAACTAGAATTCGACACAAATAGCGACAAGCTCGTCTATAACAAATTGGACATCATCTCCCCTATTTCCTTTACTTTTCTACTCCAAATAACAAGACCAACATGTTCAAACACCCAATCAAACATATATACCTTATTTTCCGGCCACATAACACCATTTATATCCTCAAAACAGTCCATAAGACACAACAATTAGAATACAACTTTTCGACCTTTTATTCGTAAGTTCTAGCTTGTGTAGCTTAGCCAAGACTTAGATATGCTTGAATACAAGTTAAGGAGGAAGGTCTTACCTTATTTTAGTAGCTATAACACCCCAGTTCAAGCTTACATTACTTTGAAGTAACTTCCAAATCAATATCAACATGAAGACTTGAGTTCTACAAGTACCACGAGCTTTTCAGCGTTAAATTTATGTACCATGTTCTTGGACTATAGGAGAAATTTAGGAGCGATCTAGGGCTGTTAAGGTCGAAAAATGAGATTAAAAATGTGAAGCACCACTTAAACAAAACTTAAAAAATCGGCAATCGCCTCACTTTTACGCTCCATTTTTATCCACCGTTTTGTAAAAAAAAAATCAAGTTTCTTTTTAGTTTTATGGTCGGAAAACTAAAATTTTATTGTCCGTAATAAATTTTACCGTATGCCCCGCAACACATTCTTAAAACGTACATAACTTTTTGCACAGAACTTCTATTAATGAACAGTTTGATTGCGTTGGAAAGTAGATTTCCTGAACTTGAATTTAGATAGGTAAATCACCCCATAACTCCTTATATACTTGTAGATATACCCATCCTAAAATCCTGTAAAAAATTCTGCCTGCCTTTCCCCGAGTTTCGACGAACTTAATTTCATTGATTCGTTTAACCTTCAAACCTTACGATACTTACTTAACACTTGTTTAAAACATTCCTTAACCTTGTATAGAGATCTTAACTTCTCAGAGCTTACATTATTTAACTCACGACGCAATCGACGTTTAAAATACGGAGTGTAACAACTCCCCCTTCCGAATTTTCTATTTTATATACTTTATTTTACTTTTATAAAACATGAAAAATTATTTCTTACCCTTACCCCACCTAACCCCTTGCCTACCTCACCCTCCTACCTCACCCCCACCTCACCACCTGAGCCGTGATTCAAGCTGATTTTAATTCAGTTAAAGGATTAAAGTTTTTTGGCTTTAGCAGATTAAAATTAAAGTGGGTTAGGACCATTTTACCCGATTCATTTTTTACCCATATACAAGGGTGGATTGCAATCCAATCTAGTTTAGCTCAATCCATTTTTAATGTGCTCAAATCCGATTCAATCCATCCATTTGCCATCACTAATTTAGACTGTTCTAAACGTTGTGTGAAATAATCAAAGTTATCCTTTTCTTTGTTTTATCATTTTCCTTGCTTATTTCCAGCTCCATCCGATGCAAGTTCAGTAGCTAAATACGCCACAAGTTACAATTCCAATCCTTTCACCTATAGATTTCATATTAATTTTACTCAAGTAAAAACACATCCCTAGAAATCCTGAGATAGTGGACACAAGTAAGCATCCAAATCTCAAGTTTTCTTATTTTTTTAAAAAAGAAACTGACGCACTTTGAGTTACACTTTCTTGTTTAATTTTTTAAAGGAATATGGATGTGTCATTATTTAATTAAGTACCATTTTTTATCTTTGTATTAGGGAACAACAAATTAGGATAGGAGTATAAATTTTTGAACGAGAATAATTCCATGACTCTTTTCATTAATGTAAAAGGTATATATACATGAGATACAATATTTAATTATGGAAATTAAATCTACCTTTTCCTAGTATAAGACTACTACCATAATTACATAAGTGCAAGAATTATACAAAATATATTCAATATACACGATAATGACGTGTATAGTCTTTCACACCCCCGCAGTCATAGCGGGCGGTTGTCGTACGCTAAGTCTGTCCCTAAGAACTTCAAACAGAACTAAGGGAAGACCCTTAGTAAAGATGTCAGCAATTTGGTACCTTGAAGGGACATGTAAGACACGTACTTGTCCAGGAGCTACCTTTTCGCGAACAAAGTGAATATTCATCTCAATATGTTTAATGCGCTGATGTTGGACCGGATTCCCAGAGAGATAGATCGCACTAACATTATCACAATAGACCAAGGTAGCTTTCTGAATAGAAAAGTGAAGCTCTAATAGGAGATTACACAACCAACAGGACTCAGACACCACATTGGCTACCCCTCGATACTCGGCCTCCGCACTGGATTGCGATAAAGTAGCCTGACATTTAGTCGATCAAGAGACCAAGTTATCACCAAGAAACTTACAATAACCAGATGTCGAACGTTTGGTATCTGGACATCCACCCCAATCAACATCTGTATAAGACATGCGTGTAGATACGGAGGATGGATATAAGTGCAAACCATAATAAAGAGTACCCTGAATGTAACAAAAAATGCGTTTGAGAGCGTGCATGTGTTCATCCCTCGGATCATGCATAAATAAACACACCTGCTGCATTGCATAAGTAATATCAGGCCTCGTGAATTTTAAACTGTTTTGCCCACGTCGCGTATTGGACGTTTTCCATCTCAAGAACAATATGGATGTTGTTCTTGATATTGGAAACTGCAAGGGCAGGATAAAATGTGTTCTTTGTGGTAGACATAATGAAAGAACAAGAGGAGAATTAGCGATCCAGAAAAAATTTGAAGGGAGGGGGGTAGGTACGATCGACGGCCAAGGAAGTAGGGCGGTGGAAACAAAGGTTTTTGGAGAAGGAAATATTTTGCCCTACTGCTAATACCGTGAAAGAGAATAATCCATTGCCTTTTTTCATTAATGTAAAATGTATATGATAGTGTATATATTTATATATATATTCACCGTATATTCTGTATTATTCTGTAATTAATATTTTAGTGTAATTATGTAAAGTAGAAATCCTTATTCCATTAGAACTACAATTGTATACAATATATATATTGTATTAATGAAAGGACTCCAGTCAAGGAGATTTACACTATTCTACATGGTATCAAGAGCAAAAAATCCGTCCTTACCCTATACCCTATTGTCGGCCGCCACACCCTAAATTTCCTTCTCCCTATTCCGTCGCAAATCAGCTGTATACCGCCTGTATACCACTGCTCCTTGCTGATATACAACCACCACATATCTTCTTCTTCCCTAAACAGGCCTGTATACCTCTGGTATACCGTGATATACAGCCCACCCGAATCCCATATCACCTGACTACCGCTGATATATAGCTGATATACGACTTCCCCAAACCCTATATTCTTCTACCAATTTTCGACAGCCTACAAAGCATCACCCATGACCCATATAGCTTCTCCCGATTCCTCTTCCTCAACACATGATGTCACAAATCCTCCTTCCTCTTCCACCCCTGCCACATTTCATCCGGCTTTCTCCATAACCAATATCAAGAACTTCATACCGTTGATTCTTGATCAGGAGGATGGACAATACACGTCATGGGTTGAACTTTTTCATATTCATGCATGTGCTTACAATGTGCTTGATCACATTGATACCACCTATCCCCGCCCACCCGACGTCGATGCCACGACGTGGAGGCGGCTTGACGCCATCGTCAAGTAGTGGTCTATGGCGCTATCTCCAAGGACTTACTTCATACTATTATGAAGACCGGAGCCACGGGTGACGAGTTATGGACACAGTTGGAGAAGAATTTTTCAAGATAACAAACATACACATGTCGTGTATCTTGAGGAGCAATCCAACACCACCTATCTTAAAAATTTTGCAAATATGACCAACTACTGCAAATGTTTAAAATTGATTGCCGACCAATTATCTAATGTGGGTAATCTAATTTCAGACACAAAGATGGTTTTGCAATTGATTAATGGTTTACCGAAAGGTGAATACGACACCCTTGCAATGATGATCCAACAATCCAATCCCCTACCGAGTTTTAACAAAGCACGGTCCCAATTGTTATTAGAGGAGATGAGACGAGAAAAATAGGATGAACACAATCCCAAGGCATTGGTAGTCGACGCCGCCGCCGCGACATCCGTCGCACCCGCCAATCAGCCACCACACTCCGACCACCACCGGCCGCAAAATAACTGCAGTGGCGGTCTAGGTAGAGGCTGCGGGGGTGGCCGGGGAAGTAAAGGAAAAGGCCGAGGGGGTCGGGGCTAGGCAGCCAACCCACAATAGTAGGTCTAACACCCAACATAGTGGGTCGGCCCATTGCCATGTTAGGTTTTTGGCAATTGGACCCCTTAGCAGCAGCGGCCCAGTATACTGGGTACCATCTAGCAGCTCAACCAGGCAGCCAACATGCCCACTTTTCACAGGCCCAATAGTTTGCATGCGGCCCAATTCCAACCAACTTGGGCAAGGCCTTCAGTTCCTTGAATCTTCAGCAGCCCGATGACGCATGGTATATGGATACGGGCGCCACGTCTCACCTCACTCACAACTCTGGTAATCTTTCTCAACTATGCAATTTAAATACTCCTTTATTTATTATGGTCAGAAATGGTCATCACATTCAAATTCAAGGGTTTGTCCACACACTAAGTCCACCACCGCACCCCCACTACTCCCTTAAACACGTCCTATATGCCCCTAAAATTATCAAGAACCTAATATCTGTTAGAAAATTTTCCACTTATAATTCCATATCTATTGATTTTAACCCATTTGGTTTTTCTGTGAAGGACCTACGTACGGGGAGACTTCTTACTAGATGCAATAGTGTGGAGGACCTCTATCATTTCCTATCCATGTCCGCTGCCAGTGTCAAACCTCCCACAACTCTAGCTACAATCTCGTCCTCAACGTGGTATAGTGGACTTGGACATCGCGGAGCTCATATTTTTGATTTTATTAGAAACCACAATTTAATTAAATGTAATAAGGGAACCTTTCCCAAAATTGTTATTCTTGTCATCTTGGAAAGCATGTTAGACTTCCATTTACGTCATCTTTAAGTATTACTTTTTCTCCCTTTGATATTATTCGTGCTAATTTATGGACCTCTCCTATTACTAGCAAATTGGATCATAAATACCATTTAATATTTTGGATGATTTTCTCACTTCCTATAGGTCTATCCGCTCCACTTTAAATCTCAAGTCTACTCCAAATTTCTTGAATTTCGTACGTATGTTAAAAAGCAATTTGAAAAAGAAATAAAAACATTTCAATGTGACAATGGTTGTGAGTTTAACAATTCTCTCTTTCATAAATTCTGTGCGGCAAATGGCATGGTCTTTCGTTTCTCCTGCCCCATACTTCCCCTGAAAATGGTAAAGCCGAACGAATTCTACGCACCATTAACAATATGATTCGTACCTTACTTTTTCATGCATCTCTTCCCCCCAACTTTTGGGTATATGCATTAAAAATGGGAGAATACCTTCTTAATATACTACCTACCCCTATACTCCAAAATAAGACCCCTACCGAGTTCCTATTTTGTCAGATCCTTACCTATGATCATCTTCGGATATTCGGTTATCGCTGCTACCCGAATCTGGCCTCCACCGTCCCTCACAAATTAGCACCTCGTTCCACTCCATGTGTCTTCTTAGGATTCTCGTCAAACCATACGGGGTACTTATGCTATAATGTGTCGATATGTAAAATCAGTCTCAAGTCATGTCACGTTTGAGGAGAATGTCTTCCCCTTTTCCAACATCCACCAATTTCGACCCACTGATTACAGATTCCTTAATAACTCGAACACCTCACCTTTAGTCCAAAATGCACTACAAATTTCACACCCTCAGGCCGTACCGCTACCGTACCATCGACCCCACCCATCCCGTTGATTACATCCATCACATCGTCCCAACACGACGAGCCTATCACCATACTGGCTCACCCCACTGACCCATCACACAACCCATCACTGCCCCACCTCACTGCCCAGCCATACTGCCCATCACCCTTCCAGCCCATGCCCGACCTCACTGCCCAGTCCAGTCCAGCCCATCACCACCCAGCCCCTCTGCCCCACCCATGACCTTCCCCACACACTGAATGGAAACTTATGAACAACACGAGATTTTCAAACCAAAAGTTCACTTTAACCTATCCACTAAAACCATCTCAGCTATTCCTAAACACCAAAAATGAGCCAAACTCGACCCAAATTGGAATGCAGTCATGCGTGAGGAGTTTAATGCGTTAACTAATCAATGCACTTAGGATCTTGTTCCGAAACCAGAGGGGGTGAATGTGATTAGGTGTATGTGGCTCTATCGTCACAAATTCTGAGATAATTGAGAACTTGAACGCCATAAGGCAAGACTTGTGGCTAATGGTACTGGTCAGTAGAAGAGTTGATTGCGGTGAGAATTTTAGTTCAGTGGTTAAACCAGCCACCATTCGCATAGTGTTGAGCATAACTATGGAAAAAATTGGCATATTCACCAGCTTGATATAAAAAATGCTTTCTTACATGAAGATTTGAAAGAAACCGTTTATACGCATCAACTGCCTGACTTTGTGCATCCAGAGGTTCCACATTATGTTTGTTGTCTTCGTAAGTCACTATATGGTTTGAAACAAGCCCCTAGGGCTTGGTATGGGAGGTTTTCTACATACATCATACAGATCGGGTTCGTGTGCAGCAAGAGTGATCATTCCCTATTTATTTTTCATCGAGGTACTGACATGGCTTATCTTCTTTTATATATGGATGATATTGTTATGACAACTTCTTCTAATACATTGAACCACGAGATCATTGCCTTGCTCAAGTCTGAATTTGTTATAACAGATTTGGGTAAGTTGAGTTATATTTTGGGATATCAGTCACCAGATTCACGCATGCCATGTTCTTATGTCAACGTAAGTATGCAGATGAGATTGTCTACAAGGCTAAAATGGAAAATTTTAAGATCATGTCCACTCCTGTCGACTCAAAGTCAAAACTTAGTAAAGATGACGGGGATCCGATCAGTGATCCCTCTCTTTATAAGAGTCTCACAGGTGCTCTTCAGTATCTCACCTTCACTTGGCCCGATATTGCATATATTGTTCAGCAGGTGTGCTTGTTCATGCACGCTTATAAGGAGCCTCACTTTACAGCTCTTAAACGTATCATTCGGTACGTTAAGGGTAATTTTGACTATGGACTACATCTATATCCCTATGCACCGACTAGGTTGCTTTCTTACACAAGACACAGATTGGGCAGGTCGTCCGGACACCCGTCGCTTAATGTCCGACTATTGTGTATTTTTGGGGGATAATATTATTTCATGGTCTGCCAAGCGGCAAGCCACACTTTTCCGTTTGAGTGTAGAAGCAGAATATCGAGGCGTTGCGAACGTTGTTGTAGAGCTATGTTGGCTCCGGAATCTCCTTCTTGAGCTTAATTGTCTCTTACGTATGACATCTTTGGTTTACTGTGACAACATATCTGCTGTATATTTATCTCATAACCTGGTTCAGCATCATCGAACCAAGCATATTGATATGGATATTCACTTTGTTCGTGAGAAGGTTGCAATGGATCATGTTAGGGCGTTGCATGTTCCTTCTTCATATCAGTACGCAAATATCTTCACTAAGGGACTTCCTCGGCAACTGTTTCTTGACTTCAGATCCAGTCTCAGCGTCCGGCCTCCTCCCGCTCCAACTGAGGGGTGTATATATATTATTATGTAATTAATATTTTAATATAATTATCTAAAGTAGAGATCCTTATTCCATTAGAACTACAATTGTATACACTATATATATATATTGTATTAATGAAAGGATTCCAGTCAAGGAGATTTACACTATCTACAGTATATATACATGAGATATAATATTTAATTATAAAAATTAAATCTACCTTTTCCTAGTATAAGACAATTATCATAACTACAAAAGTACAAGAATGATACAAAATACATTCAATATACACGATAATGACGTGTATATTCTTTCATTTTTGAACTTCAGTGTCCTAACTTTGGCTTCTCGAAGACTCAAAGATCGAATAGTGAACATTCTACCAAACTCAAAAGGGGCAAAGAGTATGAAAAGTCAAAAAGAAAATAAGAATATTGAAGTATATATGTTACGATGGGATGTAAAAAAAAAAGATAGGGAAAAGTTCAATATAAATAAGACGAAAAAAGAGAATAAATGCTTTCTTTACATAATGATATGGACGTCTTTTCTAGTAGTAGAAACACCATATTATTTCCTAAATAGTATGTACAGAAGAACCTTTTTTCCCCTTCTTTTCTTGAAGAATAACGAATAAGCAATAATAGAATATATTATTTAAATATGTAGAATTATATTAATCTTTTTTGGGGAGTCTTTCTCATTAATACAAATATATATAGTGTGTACAATGTTGAGTCCTAATAGAATAAGGATCCTATATTTACCATAGTTATACACTACTATTAATTACAAATTATATGGTGAATATATTGTAATATTCACTAATACATGCCATCAGTCGGAGCGGGAGAAGGCCGGACGCTGAGACTGGATCTGAATTCTAGGAATAGTTGTCTAGGAAGTCCTTTGGTGAAGATATCCGCATACTGATACGAAGAAGGCACATGCAACACCTTAACATGACCTATAACATCATTCTCACGAACGAAATGTATATCCATCTTAATGTGCTTGGTTCACTGATGCTGAACCGAGTTATGACGCAAGGGACACTGAAGCTCCAAAAGAAGATTTCGGAGCCAGCAAATCTCAGCAACAATATTTGCAACGCCTCTATACTCTGCTTCTGCACTCGATCGGGATATGGTGGCTTGCCTCTTGACAGACCATGAAATGTGATTATCTCCTAAGAACACACAGTAGCCGGAGGTGGAGCGTCCCGTGTCCGGACAGCCTGCCCAATCAGCATCGAATGATACATTTCAGAGCTGTAAAATGAGGCTCCCTAGGGACATGCATAAATAAACACACCTGCTGAACAACATAAGCAATAACATTCCTAGTGAAAGTAAGATACCGAAGTGCACCTGCAAGGCTCCTATAAAGAGTGGGACCAGACAATGGATCACCGTCAACAACACTGAGCTTCGATTTTGAGTCAACCGGAGTAGGCATGATCCTGCAGTTCGCCATCTTAGCCGTGTACACAATTTCTTCTGCATACTTACGTTGACACATGAACATAGTATCTGCAGATCTAGTCACTAATATCCCTAAGAAATAACTCAACTTCCCCAAGTCAGCCATATTAAATTCAGATTTCAGCATAGCAATGATCTCAGTTTTCAACCCAACAGAAGAGGAAGTGAGAACAATATCGTCAACATATAATAACAAGTATGCAATGTTACTACCGCCATGAAATATAAAGAGAGAATGATCACACTTGCTGCATACAAACCTAATCTGCATAAATGTAATTAGCAAAGCATTCATACCACGCTCTGGGGGCCTATTTCAAACCATATAGTGACTTATGAAGATGACATACATAGTGAGGGGCCTCCCAATGGACAAAGCCTGGTGGCTGGTTCATGTAAACAGTTTCTTTCAAGTCCCCGTGTAAGAATGCATTCTTGACATCAAGCTGATGAATCGGCCAATTCTTACCCATAGCTATGCTCAGAACCGTGCTAATGGTAACCGGTTTAACCACCAGACTAAACATCTCACCACAATCAATACTCTCATGCTGATTAGTACTATTAGCCACACGTGTCGACTTATAGCGCTTAAGGTCACCACTGTCTCTAAATTTGTGACGAGATAGCCACATACATCGAATCACATTAACCCCATCCGGTCTAGGAACCAAATCCCAAGTGTGCTTTTTGTTAAAGCATTAAATTCCTCACGCATGGACGCATTCCAATTCGGGTCAAGTTTGGCTAATTTTGGGTTTTTGGGAATTGGAAATATAGTTTGTGTAGAAAGGTTAAAATGGACTTTAGACTTGAAAATCTCGTGTTGGGCACATGTTTCCATTTGGTGCGTGAGGGCTAGGGTTGTTTGGGTATTTGGGTGTGGTGGTGGCTAGTGGGGTGTTGGGTCAGGGCTGGAATTCGAGGATTGAGATGTCGGGGCAGTTATAGTGGCAGAAGGTTGTCTGGACTGGTCGACGGGGTAGGGGTGAGTGGGGTTCGGGTCCGGTGACTCGGACTGGTTGGGTGTGACTAAGTATCGAGTGAGATCGATGGGTTGTGGGTGGGTCAGTATCGGAAATGGTAACTGGATTGGAGTACTATGACTGGGTGGTTGTGGGGTGGTCGCTGGGAAGGTTTGACTGACAGGAGATTGGGCGGCATGTGGATGTGACAATGGGTTTGGCGAGGAGGATGGCCGACGGGTGAGGGAGACGATGACAGGATGGGTCATCTCTACCGGGGAATGGTCCGACAGATTTCCGGTGGTGGCAGTGTGAAAGGGTGGTGCTGGGGGGCGGGGGACGACAAACAGTGTGTTGTGTAGTGCATTTTGGACTAGAGGTGAGGTATCCGAATCATCAAAGAATATGTAATCAGTGACTTAGAATTTTTGGATGTTGTCAAACGGGAAACGTACTCAACAAATGTGATGTGGCATGAGATTATGATTTTGTCAGTGGATAACTCATAGCACAAGTACCCCTATGATTCGACAGGAAACCTAGGAAGACGCACAGAGTGGATTGAGAAGCTAATTTATGGGGGGGGGGGGGGGGGCGTGGATGTCATATTTGGGTAACAAAGACAACCGAAAATTCTAAGGTGATCATAGGTAGGGATCAGACGGTAGAGAATTTCGGTGGGTGTCCTATTTTGAATCGCATGGGTAGGTAAAATGTTAAAAATGTGTTCTATAATTTTTATGCATATACCCAAAAGGTAGGGGAGAGACGCATGAAAAAGAAGGGTACGGATCATGTTATTAATGGTGCGGAGAATTCTTTTGGCTTTACCATTTTTAAGGGGAGGTATGTGGGCACGAGAAACGAAAGATCATGCCATTAGCCGCACAAAATTTATGAAAAATGGTATTATTGAACTCACAACCATTATTACATTGAAATATTTTGATGTCTTTTTCAAATTGTGTTTTAACCATTGTACGAAATTCAAGGAATCTAGAGAACACTTGAGATTTGAGTTTAAGTGAATAGACCCAAAAGAAGTGAGAGAAATCATCCAAGAACACCAAATAATATTTTTGGCCTAGGTTGCTAGTTATAGGAGAAGTTCATAAATCCGCATGAATAATATCAAAGGGAGAGAAAGTAATACTTAGAGAAGGCGTAAATGGAAGTCTAACATGTTTCCCTAGATGACAAGAGGAGCAACTATGGGAAAGTATTCCTTTATTACATTGGATTAAATTTTGGTTTCTAAGGGAATAAAAAACATGAGCACCCAGATGACCAAGTGGGGTTAGTGTGTGGCCAAAACCTTGTATTGGAATGCGATGACCATTTTTGACCATAATAGATTGAGGATTATTTAAATTGTGCAGTTGAGGAAGATTACCAGAATTATTGGTGAGGTGAGACGTGTCGCCTGTATCCATATACCATGCATTATCGGGCTGTTGGAGATTCAATGGGCTGAAAGTTGGCCCAAATTGGTTTGGGTAAGGCCTGGAGCGGAATGTTTGGCTACTGGAAATTGAGCCTGATGGCTGTGGCCTATCGGCTATGCTCCCAAGATGTTGGGCCGCTGCTATAGCCACAGTTTATGTTGGGCCGCAGCTTCTAGATTATTTCTCGAGGCTGCTGGACAACTGCTGGAGGCCCAGTTCCCATGTAGCTGCCAGGGCAGTGGGCCTGCCCACTTCGTTGGGTACTGGGTCCTTTGTGACCGGGCGGTCGGAAGTGGCCCGACCCCCTCGCGCCACTGCGCGCCGGCCGGCCGCTGCCATAATCGTGGTTATTCTTTGCCATGATAGCCGTCGGATAGTAGGTGAGAGAAAAAAATAGGGGGGAGGGTGGGTGGGTGGGATGTATACGAGGTGTATATGAGGCAGTATCGGCCGTATACGAGGTGTATGTCGGCTTAGAAAGGCTGTATATGGGCAGTATCAGCCATATACTAGGTGTATATCGGCTTAGGTAGGCTGTATACGGGTAGTATACCAGAGGTATACGGGGCTGTTTGTAGAAGTGGAGGGTTGTGCAGCTGTATATCAGCGTATATTAGAGGTATACCGGCGGTATACGGTCGGTTTGGCACCGGAAAAGGGAAGAGAAATGGCGACCGAATTTATGTTTTAGGATAAGGAGGGATTTTGGCTCTTGATACCATGTAGAATTGTATTAAGCTCCCTTGAGGAGTCTTTCTCATTAATACAAATATATAGTGTGTACAATGTTGAGTCCTAATGGAATAAATATTCTATATTTATCATAATTATACACTATTATTAATTACAAATTATATGGTAAACATATTGTAATATTCACTAAATTAATTATATTATATGATACACGCTGATGAGCGATTTGAATAAGTATTTTTACAGTTTGATTAATTATATTATATGATACACACGGATGAGCGGTATTATAAACAATGACTTTATCTGTTTAGTTTGATTATTTTAAGTTAAATAATTCAAATCAATCAGGATGACAATGTCTCCAAAAGAATTATTTAGTAGCTAAGAGGTCACAATTCAAGTCATAATATTCCATTCTTAATCTCATCAATCAAGATACAACAATTAAGTCAAAATATATTAGTGGAGTTAATTTCTCAAATAGTCACTTAGCTTAATAACATTATCTAGTAAAATTAAATATATCTTTTTATTTCAACCACGCAAATTAATACATTTATCTTTCAAGATAACAGTGGATGAAAATCTACTCAAAAAGTGGAGTTATATGTTATTTGCACCCTTAATGTATGTAGTTTTCTGTGATATACACCTTATCTATTTTTAATGGTTTGCACCTTAATCTCCTAGTTTTGTTTTATCAAATTATAATTAGTCTCAGTTTTAAATATTTACAAGGATGAAGTTGGAAAGTAGAATTAAGAAAAAAAATTGAAACTAAAAACAAAAGACATTATGAACAATATATTTATGCTATTTTTAACCGTAGACATTTTATTTTACATATACTTCATGCATCTCTAACTCATCGCCAGAAGGCATGCAATTAAAAAGGCACAATTAGTTACTATTTTTTTTGCCCTATCAACTATTCTAGGTTGAAACAAATAGAATTGTTAATGTTGGGTTTGGTGTTGTGACATTTGACCCAACATATCTTCGGAAGTACTGATTTGAATGCAGAAAATGTTGGGACAAATGTTACAACATTCGGACGAACATTTTATTTATAACAGTTTTGCCTTACTTCACGTTAAGCAGTAATATTTTTACTAAGAGGTAAAAATGACTTAGACGTATGAATTGGAGCTGTGTAAAACGTGGGAGAATGAGTCAAAGCTTGGGGAAGAAGTCGAGTGAAGAACAAGTCAAAGTTGTTGAGATTTCGACTCCATGATCTTCTCCAACAAACACACTAGCTGCCCACCTTTCCCTCAACCTCCACAACCAATCGACGAGCTTTTCAAGGAAGACTCTCTACTATAAATAGAGAGGCTACTATAGTGAATCGAGATCCAGAATCAGATTGCAAAAATACCAAGAGAGCTCTCGGGATTTTATCTCAGAAATCTGGATCACAAGTGTTGCCTGAGTATGTCGACAACATTTTGTCCAACATTACAATTATTGTTTAGATTCTAGATTAGTTTTGTATGGAGCGATTGTAATAAGAGGTTGTCTATGTCTACTTAGTTAGATTTTTCAGACAGAAGTCATCTGCGACTTCAACGTTTAATTCATTTACGTTTTATATTGCAAATCTATAAAGAAAGGAATGTGTAATTTTGTATATAAAATATATACAATACTTCTGCTCATTGACCATCATAAGTTATATTGACATATAACTTATGAAATATAAACCTTTGTGTTCTTTTTCTTTTCCGCTGCATTTTACTCTTAAAGGTTTTCTGTTTTATCGAAGTGTTGTCACTTGTGTCAGACGAGATTATCATTGACATTCGGAAGCAGAATCGGCATTCAATTTATTTCATCTCTTATTTTTACTTTTCGTAGCCTTTGACACCCTTCAAGAATAATGTGAACTACTTATAGTGAGATTCAACTTAGGACCTCACTCATGTCAAAATAAAGTAATAATAAAAACTTATAAGTAAGTACAGTACGTAATCGTGTGTAATTAGATATAATGTCATATAAAAACTCTTTGATAAGGAAATCTGTTGTTAAGCAGAAATAGACATCATCTCCTTTGTGCATGATAAATCAATATTTAAATTGATTTAAGTTACGTAATTAAATTCATTGACAACGAAATTGTTTGTTTAAAATATTACTATAATTTAATATATTATAGTTGGTAAAATACCATTTTTTTATCAAGCTGCTAATTGGAATTTATTATAAAAAGTTTCAGCAATGACTAATTGATTTGCAACACCGAGTAATGACCTATGCATAGGACCTAATTTCTGTTTTGAGTTTAGAGTTTTAAAGTACATAGTCGACGACATAAAAAACCCATCAACCAGTCTAAAGAATTGGGTGGAGAGGATATGCCCATTATCCATATTATTTATATTTAGTTTCAATAATTTTTTTAATTTTACTTTTTCTATTTTGTCCCCGTAAATAATTAAAAAATGAAATTAATTATAATTTTGTAAGAAACTAAGAAGATTAAGGTGCAAAGCATTAAAAATAAAGAAGATAAGATGTAAATTATAAAAGAGACGTAGTACATATGTCAAGGATACAAATTATAAATTACTTCACTTTTTAAATGATGTTTTATCCATTATTGTTTTATAAAATAAATGTATTATTTAAGTGATCTTATTGAAATAAGAAGAAATAATTTTACTAAAGAATTTCTTTAGGTTTAAAATATTAAATTGCCATTTGAGGAATTAACTCTATAGTGGTGTTGTTGAGATCTTGCATACTCTCCCGTAAATTATGAGGAAAATGATAAAATAATAATAACAATAACAATAACAATAATAAATTCAGTGTAATTTTATAAATGGTATCTGAGGAGGATAGTGTGTACGCGGTACGCCGACGTTACTACTATCTTGTGGAGGAGAGGGTTGTTTTCGATAGACGAAACGGGATGGAAACAATATTCTTTATTGATACGAGAATCTTGATGCCATTTCGCTACAAAGATGAGAAGCAAAAAGACATTAATATTCTGTATATGGTAGGAAGAATAAAAATGGAATTAATACTTATCATAAAAATCTTACCAATAATGGACAAACAAATAAATTGCTATGTGCTGTAGTATACTGTTATACATGCAAGTGGAATACAAGGAGTAAAGAGTAGGTAAATGCATGGAAACTTCCACTCTTGATTCCTTCCGTATGCAATGACAGGATGTAATTTTTGACAAGTGAAGGCTGCAGTTAATTTTTTTTTAAAAATGAGATAATGGTTAAATACACACTTATATGAAGTATTATTTTTTTTGGATTTTCTACATGAACTATTATATGTTCGCATTTTCTATCTGAATTATCATTAACTATTTATCAAAACACACCTCGAAGCTGACTATAACTATTTATCAAAACATCTTGAAGTGTTTCAGTGCAATCTCCAAAAGGTGCGTGACAACTTATTTGCTCATAAAATTTCATCCACATAACAGCTGACTCATTAATTCTAGGCGTGTTTTGATAAATAGTTGGTGATAGTTACGTATGAAATGCAAACATTCCATAGTTCAAGTAGAAAACTCGCAAAAAGTGATAATTCAAATGTGATTTTGATCATTATCTCTTATAAAATATATACAATATATTCATATTAAATATTCTGCACCCATTATCGCTAATGAATAACAACTATTGTATTTTCAGCGTACTGATTTAAAATTTTGAGTGTCTTTGTTTGTTGATCATCTAGCTTTAGGGTTCAACGATTCTATGTTTAACATTTTCTTTTCAGAAATAAATTAAGTGCATGTACTTTTCATATTGTTATGGCATCTCTTTATATAGATATTTATGTTTTCTTCATATAGTACTAACGATATTATTATTATTATTTTTTTATTAAATCATATCTTTTAACGATTTGGCAAACTGTAATATCTCTTTCTGAGTATGGAAAAACGTATGCAAAAAACAAAAAGGAGGAGGGAAAAAAGTATGCAAATGGGCTTAATTTGATTCCTAATGGAGTGTATGAAAATTGTGCATAATGCTTAGGCTGTACTTTTTATTTATTTTTGGTTATTGCTGGCACATTCCATCCCAACAATTTTTTAAAAACATCTTTGTTCCATTAAACATGTCAAAATCAAGATGTTAACTAAATTAAACACTTGATGACACTAATTAACATAGAGAAGAATTATAATGCTTAGGCTTAGGCTGTACTTTTTATTTATTTTTGGTTATTGCTGGCACATTCCATCCCAACAATTTTTTAAAAACATCTTTGTTCCATTAAACATGTCAAAATCAAGATGTTAACTAAATTAAACACTTGATGACACTAATTAACATAGAGAAGAATTATAATATTTAGAAGTAATGGATATTCATCTTTTCCCACGGACTTTACATCGAAAATATTGAATTTCTGAGGGAAAGTTCATCGGAAACGTTATTAGCGAGCTGATAGAATATTGTACATCTCCTATATTAGGTAAAATTCTAGTCCAATTATAATTAGGAAGTGTAGTCCAATTGTAATTAGGAAGATTAATTACCTAGTTTGTAAAGGAGTAGATAATTATGTAACACTATAGATATTGTACATAATGATCAATGAAAAACAGGGAACATATTCCTTTATGGTATCAGTAGCCAAAACCTAAAATTCTCTTCTTAACCTCACGACCGCCCCAACTGTCGGCAGCCGCCCTCCCCAAACTTTCTCCTACCTCCTCTCGGCCGCTTCCTCCCTCTCTTCTTCCCCAAACTTTTCAATGGCTGAACAACCTAAATTCCATCATGCTGTTGCAGTTAACCACATCAAGAACTTCATTCCCATAACTCTTGAGATGAAAAAATGGTCAGTATTCATCTTGGGCGAAATTATTTAAGATTCATTGTCGTGTATACAAAGTCATTGACCATATCATCCCTCATAAATCAAAGCCCCAATGTTTCTGATGATGACCTTTGGTCCCGCTTAGATGCGGTTGTCCTACAATGGATCTACGACATGATCTTGAATGATCTATTACATACAATCATTAAAACCGATGACACTGCCTGACAAACGTGGGAGCGCTTGAAAAGTATTTTTCAGGATAATAAGACACAACGTTCCTTGTACACGGAATATCAATTTAAGGACATTTAGTAGGACGATTTTCCAAATGCATCGGCTTATTATCAGGAGCTTAAGATGATTGCCGATCAACTCTCCAACGTCGGTGCACCGGTCACTAATCAACGGTTGGTGATGCAACTTATTGCGGGTTTGAATGAAACTTATGATGGCGTCGCTACCATCCTCCAATAATGCACGCCATTGCCTCCATTCTATGAGGCCCGTTCGAGACTCATTATTGAAGAAACCCGAAAAAAAAGTGAGCCGCTGCTCATGCGAGCACTACCGACGCCGCTCTCATCACTACTGGTGGCCCCTCCGACGAAAGTAGGGCCCCATTTTCCGATTCACAAAATCGGCAACCTGACGACCCGACACACAACCCACCTTTCCGAAATCACCACAAAGGGCGAAACTCCGGCAAAGCGCACGACAGTCGTGGCAGGAGCAGCAGTTATGGCAGGAGGGGCCATCCACTGCCGGCCGGCAGCAACCCGCAACGGCAGTGGCAGTAGCAGCAGCCTCCGCCATGGGCTATGTGAGCCCAGCCGACTTGGGCTGCTTTACCTTGCCCATACCCGACAACCTCCTAGGCCCCACCTCTGGCCCAACAACCCCATCCCGGCATCCTCGGCACACATCCATAGCAAGCATACAATGCACATGTCTCTCCGTCTTCCACCTACGCCTCGACGGATATTAAGGCAGCTATGAACACGATGTCCCTCAACATTCCAGACAACAGTTGGTACATGGATACTAGCGCCACATCTCATATGACGGAAATGTACTCTCTCATCGTATTTCAATACGAGTAATTTAAATTGTCATATTATTATTGGTAGTGAACATGACATTCCTATTCGAGGTTGTGGACAATCATCTCTCTCCCCACCACACCCTCCATTAGCTTTAAAAAATATCTCCATGCCCCAACACTTATCAAAAATCTAATCTCTATGCGTTGTTTCATAACCAACAATAATGTTTCAATTGAATTTGATCATTTTGGTTTTTCTGTAAAGGACCTTATGATAAGGATGTGAATACTGCGATGTGATAGCACCGGGGACCTTTACCCTATTACCACCACCATCGGTCATCCAACTTCCTCTCCATCATCTCTTACAACTTTTTCCTTCTCTTTATGACATAATAGCTTAGGACATCCGGGAGACTCTCTTTTACGTTTCCTTCGCCAAAATAAATTTATAGATTGCAAACATGTATCTTATCCTCATGTTTGTGAATCTTGTATTTTTGGAAAACATATCAAGTTGTCATTTTATTCTTCATCTACCTGTACTTTAATGCCTTTTGATATAATACACAATAATTTATGGACTTCTCCTATATTAAGCACAATCGGGCATCGATACTATATGTTGTTTTTAGATATTTTTCAAACTTCATGTGAACTTTTTCCATTGGAAATAAATCCCAAATCTATTCTATTTTTTCTTCATTCAGCGCCTTCATTAAGACACAATTTGAAGAGAATATCAAATGTTTTCAATGTGACAATAGGAGGGAATTCGATAATAATCAATTCAAACATTTTTGTGTCAAAAACGGCCTTGTTTTTCATTTTTTCTGTCCCCACACCTCTCCACAAAATGGCAACGCTGAACAAAAAATTAGGACCATAAATAACGTAGTTTGTGCCCTCCTTGCTCATGCCTCTATCCCCCTTCTTTTTGGCATTACGCTCTATCCATGATAACCTATATCTTAAACATTCTCCCCAATAAGTCTCTCAAACACAAGTCTCCCACTCAAGTTCTCTATATTTGGGATCCTTCCTATAAGCATTTAAGAACTTTCGGATGTCTATGCTACTCCATCCATCCCTCCACACAAATCAACAAGCTACAACCTAGGTCTACCCCATGTGTATTTCTGGGTTACCCCCTAATCATCGTGGTTACAACTGTTATGATCTGTCCAACCAAAAAATAATCATTTCTCGTCATGTCATATTTGATGAGTCTCAATTTTACTCTACCAAACTCAATTCCCACCTCCGAATTCCTATGACTTCTTAAATGACGGCCTTAATCCCCTTCTAATTCATCACTTGCAAAATCAGTCGCTACCGTCACCGATGCCCGATCCACCTCTCTCTATCCCATATCAGGTGGGCCAGCCAACCCCACCACATACTCATTGAAACAACCACTCTCGGCTGCCCGAGGTCACTCCCTCCCCTCAAACAACGCCCCCACCCCTTCTTTCCGATTCCGCTGCTCCCTCTCGGCCTACAACTCTGCCCCAGCCGCTTTCCGATCCCACCCCACGTCCCATGGAACCCATGCAGATGATGGAAATCCATTCTATGCATAACATTTCCAAACCCAACTGAAAATTTAATTGGTCAAATTCGGTTGCCCCTTCACCTCTTCATCGCAACCCAAAAAATGCCTTATCCGATCGTAATTGGAAATCTGCCATGATTGACGAATATAATGCTCTTATTGAAAATAAGATGTGGGAGCTAGTGCCCCGTCCTCCTGATGCTAATGTTATTCGTTCTATGTGGATTTTTAGATATAAAAAGAAATCTCACAGTTATTTTGAGAGGCACAAGACCCGTCTTGTAGGTGATGGCAGGTCTCAACAAGTGGGCGTAGATTGTGATGAAACCTTCAACCCGTTGGTGAAACCGGCAACTATTCAGACCGTTCTCAGTATTGCTTTATCCAAATCATGGCCCATTCATCAGTTGGATGTCAAAAATGCCTTCTTGTATATAGACCTTCACGAGACTGTGTATATGTATCATCGTTTAGGATTCAGGAATCCAGTCCATCCAGATTATGCGTGTCATTTGAAGAAATCGCTCTATGGACTGAAATATGCTCCTCATGCGTGATACTAATGGTTTGTTGACTTTGTATCCTCTATAAGCTTTTCACATAGCAAATCTGATCACTTACTTTTCATCTATAGCAAGGGTAATGACATGACATACATTCTGTTATATGTTGATGACATCATCCTAACTACATATTCTTATGCACTTCACCGATCCATTATGTCACTCCTTGCCTCTGAGTTTGCTATGAAGGATTTGGGCCCCCTAAGCTATTTTTTGGGCATTTCTGTTACGAGACATGCATGTGGCTTATTTCTTTATCGAAAGAAGTATGCTGAAGAGATCTATGACCGAACATGCATGACGTCTTGCAAATCGCTCCACACACCGGTGGACACTAATTCCAAACTCAGTGCCTCTTATGATTCTCTGTACGTCGACCTGACTCACTATCACAATTTAGCAAGAGCATTGAAGTATCTCACTTTCACGAGACCAGATATATCCTATGCCATGCAGTAAATATGCTTACACATGCACAGCCCGACAGATGAACATATGAATGCCCTTAAAGGTATTTTGCGATATATACAAGGTACTCTTCATTTCGGCTTACACCTGTACAAGTCCTCACTCTCCGACCTCACCTCTTATTCTGATGCTGACTGAGGTAGATGTCCTGACACTCGTCGATCCACGTCGAGTTACTATGTGTTCCTCAGAGATAACTTGCTTTCTTGGTCTTTTAAAAGACAACCTACTATGTCTTGATCCAATGCCGAAGCCGAGTACCGAGGTGTAGCGAATGTTGTCTCTGAGTCTTGTTGGATACACAACCTTCTCCTGGAACTTCACTGCCCCATCCATGAGGCTACATTGGTCTATTGTGATAATGTAAGTGCGATATATATTTTTGGCAATTCCGTTCAATATCAGCGCACTAAACACATTGAAATGGATATTCACTTTGTACATGAGAAAGTTGCTCGTGGACAAGTTCGTGTTCTTCATGTTCCTTCCCGATATCAGATTGCTAACATATTTACTAAAGGGCTTCCGCGCATACTCTTTCATGATTTTCGAGTCAGTCTCAGTGTACAAGAACCTCCCGCTTCGACTGCGGGGTATGATAGAATATTGTACATCTCCTATATTAGGTAAAATTGTAGTCCAATTGTAATTAGGAAGTGTAGTCCAAGTGTAATTAGGAAGATTAGTTACCTAGTTTGTAAAGGAGTAGATAATTATGTAACACTATATATATTGTACATAATGATCAATGAAAAACAGAGAACATATTCCTTTACTAGCTAATTTTTAATGGATTCGCATTTTTTTATAGTGTAAACTATATTTGGCTCTTATATATAATCGTCTCAAAAACTAGATCGAAGGGACGCATGATTCATGCATTATTGGTCAAATTACGACACTCACAATTAAATACTACTGTTAGCCAGAGAAATAAAAGTGGAAAAAGGAATTGGTTCTTGGAATAGCATTATCCTGCCTACTAATACATTTATTCTTTTCATTGGCTCTTAATTGCATTATATCTCATTTAAGAAAAAAGATAGTGTTAAAAGTTATGAGTTGGGACTTGGGAGATACCTCTCTTTTAGTTACCACCGTCCTGAATGGCAGAGGGAATAAAGGTCACACTGCAAGAAATGCAACCGCGTATGCAAAAATATACCTAGAAAAGAGAAAAAAGGGGTGGAATTAGAATGGATGAATTAGAGTTTCAGTAGAGTGGTTGCAATTTGGAGTAACTCCTTTAAAAGTTTAAACTGTTAAATTGTAAGATTAAACCAATTTAAAAATACATTTTATATGGTATGACATTATTCACTTTAGGTCAAGCTCATATGATTCTCTCAAAATGCCTTACTGCTATCTCTGATAGATGTCCCATCAAAAATTGGCTTGCCGTTAAAGATTTTTCGGCTAAAAAAGTTCATCGAAAACGTTTTCAACGGCTTATGTTGGAAATTTACTTGTTTTAATAGTGTCGGGTATCTCTACACCTTATATATGCAACTTTTTAATCTCTTCAACTACGATATGTAAACTTTTATACACGCAACAATCTCTCCCTCAAACGAAGTTTCATGTAGTCCATCACGACGATCCATATGTCTATCTAAGTTTTACGTGACTTATTACCACAATCCACGAATCAATTTCCGAAATTCATTGTGTGCCATCCACATGACAATGCATTTATGAGACCAAAGCTCAGCTAACTAATTCTTGTGTGTGTTTAAAAGGTAACTTTGTCATGATAGAGGTAGTAAATCAAGCCCCATGCTATTATTTCGCCATCTTCATGTTTGTCTCATCGAATCGTGATCTGATAGCAATTGTTAAGTTAAAGCAGTTCATAGATATTCTTAAGTATTATCTGCTTAGGTTAAGCATGTACAATTTTCTCTAAAAGCCCTCACTCTATTAATAAAAATATTCCTACCCCTTAAATTTAACTTTCAATTTTTAAGACTATTTCGCTCAACCAACATAGAGGAATGATATCTATATGTTGTTGGAAATTTGCCTTTGGTGGGGAGGTGCGTTCACCCATATTTAATGACTTAAACACTAGGGTTCCTCATGTTTGAGGCTTTGTCTCTTCACACGTGCATAATCTACTACGTGAGTAGATGACCGTAGGGCCAAAGATCGTCAAATTTCGTTGAGAAATGAAAGAGATATTGGTCCACGAAGTAAGGTGTTTGAGGCATGAAAATGTGGTGTGGGACAAATCTACCACATCGGTGGGAAAAGGAAGAATTTTTCTCTTTATAAGTCTCAAAATTGGCTAAGGGTTTGGGACCCCAAGGGGGTAACCCATGTGTTTGAAGAAGGGTGAACCTAGATGTGCTTGGGTTCAAGGCTAAGCCCACGCGCGCCACCGCCGCCCGACCGTCCGGGCTCGGGTCTCGGGTCGTAGGTCGTGGGTCTTGGTGCTTGGGTTTAAGGATAAACCCACACGCGCGCCGCCGCCCGCCCGTCCGGTCCGGGCTCGCGTCATGGGTCGTGGGCCTTGGGCTTCTTCTGAACAACGATTTCTTGGCAGTTGAGAAGTCTCCCCTTATGCTATATATTAATGCCTTTTGGCTCAATTGTGAGTGACAGAAAAATGAGACAACACAATATACACACAGAGACAAACAGAAGAGAGAAACAACACAGAATGTGTCCAAAAAACGTGAGCAGAAACTCTTCCTTCCCTTTTCATTCTTCAGCAAGTCGATTCGTGTTTGTTTTCTTCGTCAGAATCAACCTATTTGCTTTGTAGTGTTGATTAGTTGTTGTTTTATCTTGGGAGACTATTGCCCGTTAACGTAAAAGCATATATACGGGAAAATTTTGTCTTAAAGACAGAGAGTCATCTCTCGACTCAGCCACAGTTGTAACAATCCAGATTTAGTGTTTCTTGATTTCAGGTTATCAAGATTCAAGACTCAACAAGCTTGCGGCAGTTCTGAATATTGGCTTGTTTTGTTTATCCTTTCGAACACTTGTAATATTTATTTACTTTCCGTATTGCTTTACATATCCAACATATGTATTATATTTGTCTCAACACTTTATCTACATATTGAAAAGAGAGGAAAGCGACTACCATAATTTATTTAGATGTAGAAAAGGCATTTGCTATTTGAGGCCAATATTTATTTTTTTCCTTATTAACAACGTTTTCCCCCAAAGTGAATCATTCACAAGTGTTAAACAACTTGATACTTTGTTAAGCCTCGACAAACCAAGGAGCTAGTGCCAACAGAATATCTTGCATTTAAGTTTAAAATTATCCCCACCCAAAATTTGAAGATGAATTTCATCAATAGATAGAATAATTATCTGATAGAATAGTATTACTACAGCATGACTGATGGATTCTTCTTTGTGAGTGGGGTAATGGAGTTTGACATTCAAGATTTTCATTATAATAACTCTCCGTCCCCTCCAAAAGGGAAGCAGAATTAAAGGTCTTGCTTTTCACTTGAAAATATTGTCGACACCCTTTCTCATTGTCCAAGAATAATATTCCACACTTCAATAATGGTTTTCAAGTTTTAAGTCAACTAATTTAATTATTACTCCCTCCGTACCAATTTATTAATACTCTTTTCTTTTTAATCCGTTCAAAAAATGATGTCTTTCTATATTTGATAATAATTTAACTTTAAAATATCTATTTCCTCCTTAACGAGATGATTTATAGTCACATGACAAATATCTATGATTTATTTCAAACCACAAATTTCAAAAGTCTTCATTCATTTCTTAAACCCTATGCCTAGTCAAACACCTTTACATAAATTGAGACGGAGGAAATACTCAGTATGTACTCAATAAAATAGTTGACGTACGTAGAAATTATTCCGAACATATCATTGTTATAAGAAAAACCTCAACTAATTATCATGGTGTATACCTTTTTGTTACTCATACAAAACCATATCTACATTAAATATGAAATCTGCAGTTTTCTCAAGTATTATGATGAAGTCATTATGGTCTCCAGATTAGATTTTTCTTTCACTAATGCATTTCGCACCTTTTTACGCTAGAGGTATCAACTATATATGGGTTTGTCCTATCAGAGATTAACTTTACTAAAGATTTTATTTACACGTATAGCTTTTAAATAACGATATTCATTACTGATTGTAAGTGACAATGCAACAACATCAATTGCTTTATTTTGTGAAAGTCGGCAGAGATTTGTTAAAATCGAGATAGGGACGAAAATTTAGGGAAATAAGAATAATGAGAGAATTTTCTCTACCTTGTATTCATCATAATGAATACTTTATATATAAGTAAGGTTCTCATTCTCATAGTCATATAAGATAATCCTATTCCAATAGGACTACAAATCTTATATTTACCATAATTACAATTGTACCATAAATAGATTAAACTATTATAATTAGACTAGAATAGGGTCTTTAATCCCCCCCCCCCTCAAATTGGAGCGTGAGGGTCTCGAATGCCCAACTTGCCAAGTAATATTCATGCTGCGATTTTCTCAAAGCCTTTGTAAACACATCGGCCAACTGCTCTTTGGTTTGGATTACGTCCTAAACATAGTGATAGTCCACTTCAACATATTTAGCCCGTTCATGAAACACCGGATTTTGGGCAATATACAAAGCTGTTTGACTGTCACAATACATTTTAATCGGAGACTTGTGTTCAACGCCCAAACTATGCAAAATTCCCTTTAACCATTTTAATTCACAAACGGTCATTGCCATCGATTTGTACTCAGCCTCCGCTGACGAGCGGGAGACAATATGTTGCTTCTTGGTTTTCCATGACACGGGTGAATTTCGGAGGGAGATAAACCAACATGTAAGTGATTTCCGAGTCAACGGACATCCGGCCCAGTCCGAATCACACCATCCATACAACTGGAGATCACAATCTTTTCTCTTTACTATGCCTTGTCCAGGGTTATTCTTCAAGTAAACCACCACACATATAGCCACATTCCAGTGTGCTTCCTTCGGTTGCTGCATGAATTGAGATAGAACATGCACACAATATGACAACTCGGTTTCGTAAAACTCGGGTCGCACACAATAATACAAACCATGGGAGTATTAATTGGTTTAGCTCCCAATAATCTGGACTTAAAAATTATATCCAAGGCATATTTTCGTTGACAGAAATATCCCGGTTGGTCCACGTGCAACTTCAACTCCCAGAAAATACTTCAGAGGGCCCAAATCCTTCATGTAAAAACAGGCGTGGAGATAATCTGTGAATCATTCAATGGCTCCATGATCATTTTCGGAGATAATTAAGTCATCCATATAGACTAAGACATTAAGCTGCATACCTCCCCGGTGCATAGTGAATAATCCGAGTACGACTGTTTGAATCCATATTTCATCAAAGTACTTGATAATTTCGTAAACCAACACCTTGGAGCTTGCTTCAAACCATACAAAGATTTCTGGAGTCGACATATTGTCCCGGATTAGAAATGCAGAATCCCGGTTGCAATTTCATATAAACTTCCTCGATAAGCTCTCCGTGTAGGAAAGCATTATGCACATTCATCTGATGCAACTCTCAATTTCGTGCAGCTGCAACAATCAAGAAGGTCCGAACCGTTACTACCTTAGCGATCGGAGCAAAAGTTTCATTGTAAATGAGCTTTATAACACTCGATTGTGCCATCAGAGTTGTACTTAATTTTGTACACCCATCTACATTCGAATGTTTTCTTATCCGGTGGCAAAGTTTCTAGTGTCTATGTTCTATCATCCCCCAACGCTTGAATCTCTTGGTGCATGACTATTTTTCAATGTTCCTTTTTCATTGCCTCCGAGAAGGTTTTTGATTCGGTTCCTATGGTAATTGCTGCAAGGAACATTTGGTGTTGCGAGGAAAAATTATCACAGGATATATAATTAGCTAAAGGATAAGATCCACCTGAGGATTGCTGAGGATCGGGAGGACGCGTTGATGGACTTTGTGTCACGACTCCTTTTAGGGACCGTGGTGGCACCTACGTAAACCCACCAGTAGGCGAACCTCTCCCAATCATTCACATGATATAACATAAATAAAAGCTGAAATATAACAAAATACTATATACTCTGTCTCATGATATAAATACGGAATAAATTAGTCTGAACATCAAACAACATACCCTAAATATGTAGTTTGTGAATACAGGAGCGCTACAATCTGATACAAGTCTGAAAGTCAAAGGCAACATAGTGTCAACACTGAATACATAAACTGAAACTATCTGACATGTCTCTCAAATGCAATAAAAGACAAAATAATGATAGAAATCCAAGGGCGTGTTGAAGGTATCATCGTCACCCTGAATGCTAGAGATCGCACACTCGGACTCAGCCACGATGTCTTGTACTGGTAGAAGGCAATGAATATGCACTAGAAAAGATGCAACAAGTGTAGTATGAGTACACAATGTACCCCCACAGGCATCATAGGTCGACAATGATGGAAGATATGTAAAAATAGATATAACCAAGTTGACACCAAATAGTCCTATTCTAACAATTTAAATATCCAAGTAAGATCACATTGTTCACAATTCTCCTTTTAAATAATATTTCATAATCACTTAGATCATCTAAGTTCAGCAGAATTCAATAACAACAATCCGAGTATCTTTGAGTAGGTAACATGCTTCCCTTATTCCATAAATTCAATCAAGTCATCAATAATCAATTCAACATTTATTTCATCGACAGGTAATTCATGAATGATATGTGTATGATATGTTATGAATGCAATGAAAATGCAGGTACTTTGACCTTCCAGTATACAAACGCTCAAATTTTTATTATGAGACGCACACTCATGAGGGACCCGCAAAGTCCATATACTCATATGAAAATTTTCATCGGAGACTAGTTCTTGGCTAAATAGAATTATTTTGCAGCCGTGCAACCCGTCCCCTCGAATATCATCATCATCTAAATGTCGACCTAATATCAGACATAATCTCACTTTTTCGGTCTCTTAGACCCACATTATTCCATACCACTCTCATATCAATATCTCAGAACCATGAGTGTATGAATGCAAATAACAATATAAGAAAAGAAATCATGATATAATGAGATGCAACCAAGTATAGAGATGAATATCACATGCTTTCAAGAATTTAACAACATAAGAATCCAAGTACAAATAAATCAGTGACAAGCCCATAAACACAGTTCAACACTGGTACCCCTTCAACCGTTCATCACAACCTGTTTGGAACCACCAAACACTCCCAACACCTCTCAATATTTATAACTAATTACATACTTCTATCGAAGTCATGTGAAAGTAAACCATAGCCTACCTCTGGGCCAAACAAGATCGCTAACCAATCAAGCCTCGGTGATCACCTTTCCCTTACGCTGCGCCTCACGATAATCAAAGTCTAACCACGCATATACTATTCATTAATGAAGAGCTTACACAACATACAGGGATATAATCCTTAACAAAGTAAGACTTTAAATACCAACCCCGGACCTACGTCACCATGACTTAAACTTTACTACCCAAAAACGAAGAACACATACTAGGTAGTCACATCCTTAAGTTAATTAGGAAACTATACACATTTGAGCCTTCAATTGAACAATACACAAAAATTCCTAATTTAGATACCCTAGAATTTCTCCCAATTGGAATAGGTTTCTATATTCAAATTAAGCTCTACAACATGAATATCTAGCAATTCCCATCATTAATTCATAATAATCAAGTAATTTAATCCATCAACACTCTTTAAAATCCAAGATTTAACTATCTTAATCTCATAAGAACTTACAATTCATTTTTCCAACTTATAAACATAATATATCATCATTAACAGACTTAGAAACATAAAATTAAATCACAAGGGAAGGAAATCTTTACCTCTAGGATGAGTACCACTCTTGAACCTCAAAATACTCTTCTTTGCGGCTCCAAGTTCGAGATATGCTATTTTGGGAAAAGAATCTGACCTAGGGAATTAAATAGGACATCTGATACAGTGATCCCGCCCTAGCAGAATTGACTCCGCTGGAGCGGACCCACTGCCGCGACTATTACCTTGCTGAGGCGATGTCATGTGACACCACACCTCAGCGCCATAGCGTTCCCGACCTCACAGAGGCGGACTCGTTCATGCGGACAATCCCTCTGCCAAGGTGGAAACTCACAACTTTCCCAACCCTACTTATGTGAGGAAACCTTCTGCCAAAGCGGACCCGCAAGAGCAGACAAAGCTGCAACCGAGGTGGACACCAGATACCAGAAATATGAAACAAAGCCAAAACCTCTACCAAACAGCCAAAACACTCCCGAGACTCCCTGAACACAAATCAGACATGCTCTTCTAAGGTAAATAGTGCTACGAACTCACTCGTACCCTCGGATTCATCATTTGACTGAGCTAAGACATATTTTTCTAAAGAACCGTTTGGGAAAACCAAATATCCAAATTTTACAAATAAGGCCACAAAATACATCTAATTATCTCGGGAAGTGAAACAATGACTCAACTAGGTCATAAATGACCCTCCGGAGCTACTGAAAGCGACAGAACCCGAAAATAGTCAAAAGTCTACTTTGAGTCAAACTATCCAACTCTAAGTTTCTTATTTTGGGATTTTCATCCGAAACTCTAATAAGTAGACCTCGAGATCCATGCCACCCATCACAACGCATCAAAAACCCCATATAAAGTATACGGGAAGTTCAAATAAGAAAATAAGGGTCTTTAGCTAGAAATAACCATACAGATCATTATATTAAATTCCAATTAAACAAACGTTCATCCTCGAACGGAAAGAAACGAACAGAGGAAACATACTGAAAGTAGTAAATAAGTCAGGATATCTGCTTAGAATGTCATCCTATGTCTCCTATGTTGCCTCCTTAATAGGACTATGCCTCCACTGAACCTTCACAAAAGCTATCTCCTTAGACCTCAATTCTGTCACCTGCCTATATAAGATAGCCACATGCTCCTCCTCAAATGACATATTATGATCAAGTAATACAGAGTACCACTGGATGATATAAGAACTGTCATCATGATACTTCTTCAGCATAGACACATGGAAAACTAGGTGAACGCCTGAAAGACCAGGTGGCAGAGCTGACTTATATGCCACCTCCCCAACTCTCTAAAGAATCTCAAAATGCCCAATATACCTCAGACTCAACTTCATTCTCTTTCCGAACCTCATCACATCCTTCATGGGTGATACCTTCAAAAGAACCTTGTCACCACCATAAAATCCAAGTCTCGGACCTTTCGGTCCGCATACTTCTTCTGCCGTCTCTAAGCTGCCAGGAGCTTATCTCAGATCACCTTCACCTTCTCTAAGTAATCTCTCAATAAATCGGCACCCTAAGGCCAGACCTTGAATGCATCAAACTAACCAATTGAAGATCGATATCTCCTACCATACAATGTCTCGAAGGGTGCTTTATCAATACTGAAGTGATAGCTGTTGTTGTACGCAAACTCTGGCAATGGTAAGAACTGGTCCTAATGACCACCAAAATCAATCACACAGACTCGTAACATATCTTTCAAAACCTGAATAATCCGCTCGAACTGACCGTTAGTCTGAGGGTGAAATGTTGTAATGGGATCCAAGAGAGTACCAACCTCTTTCATCTAAGTCTGCCAGAAATACGAAGTAAACTGAGTCCCCCGGTCTGAAATGATAGAAATAGGAACCCCATCAAGATAAACAATCTCACCAATGTAGATCTTAGCCAACTTCTCTACATTATAAGTTGTCTAGACCAGAATGAAATGCGCGAACTTGGTTAACCTATCAACACTGACCCAAATAGTATTGAACTTGCCCAATGTCTTTGGCAATCCCACAATGAAATCCATGGCAATCATCTCCCACTTCCATTCAAGAATTGACATCATCTGAGACACACCACTGGGTTGCTAGTGCTCATATTTGACATACTGACAATTCTGACTCGAGACACGAACTCCATAATGTCTCTCTTCATCATCCCCCACTAATAGTACTACTTCAAGTCACGGTACATCTTAGTAGAACCTGGATGAATAGAATACCTAAAGTTGTGGGCCTTCTCTATAATTAATATGGTCAAATCACCCACACGAGGCACACACACCCTTAATCTTTAAAACCCCTTCACTATCGATCACAACCTCCTTGGTGTCTCCACTCATCACCTTATCTCTATTTTTTCAAAACTTTACATCATCATACTGCTGAGATCGTATCTGATCCAAAAGAGACTACCTCACCCCCACACAAGCCATAATTTTTCCTAGATTTAAAATATCAAGCCTCATGAAATGATTAGCTAAAGTCTAGACCTCCAATACCAAATGATGCTCAGAAATGATCAAACAAGCTTAAACTCCCCATACTGACTGTCTTTCGGCTCAAGGCATTCGCCACCACATTGGCCTTGCCTAGATGTTACAAAATGATCATCTCATAGTCTTTCAACAACTTCATCCACCGACGCTTCCTAAAATTCAAATCTCTCTGATTAAACACGTATTGAAGATGACAGTGGTCAGTATACACCTCACAATGAATACCATAAAGGTAATGCCTCCAAATCTTTAAAGCAAACACAACGACAACCAACTCCCAATCATGAATAGGGTCATTATTCTTGTGCACCTTCAACTGCCTTGATGCATAAGCAATAACCTTACCCTCCTACATCAGCACACAACCCAATTCAATCCTAGAAGAATCACAATACACAGTAAAGTCCTTTCCCTCCACCGACAGGGATAAAATTAAGGATGTGGTAAAAAAAGACTTGAGCTTTTGAAAGCTCTCCTCACATTGGTCGGACCACTGAAAAGACACTGCCTTCTGAGTCAAACGCGTCAGATGAGAAGAAATAGAAGAGAAACCCTTGAAGAACCGCGACAATAGCTAGAAAGACCCACAAAACTCTGAATCTCTGTCACAAAAGTATGTCTAGGCCAATCCCTAACTGCCTCTATCTTCTTTGGGTCAACCATACTCCCATCCTTGGACACCACGTGTCTCAATAATGTCACAGAACTCAACTAAAACTCATACTTCCTTCTTCAATAAACCAAGGACCACCCTTAAATGCTGCTCATGCTCCTCCCGACTCTTCGAATAGATCAAGATATCGTTAATGAACACAATCACAAAAAATCTAAATATGGCTTAAGTATCCTATTCATCAAATCCATGAACGCTACAGGGGCATTGGTAAGCTCAAAAGACATCATCAAGAACTCATAATGACCATAACGAGTCTGGAAAGCCGTATTGGGAACATCCTCGGCCTGGATATTCAACTGATGATACCCAAACCTTAAGTCAATTTTTGAAAACACTAAAACACCCTGAAGCTGACCGAACATGTCATCAATATGAGGTATCGGATACTTGTTTCTGATAGTGACCTTGTTCAACTGTTTGTAATCAATATACATACACATGGTGCATCCTTTTTTTTCACAAACAAGACAGGAGCACTCTATGGAGATACATTCGGTCGAATGAAGCCCTTACTCAATAAATCCAGAAGTTGCTCCTTCAACTCTCTCAACTCTAATGGAGCCATATGGTACGGAGGAATAGAAATAGGTCGAGCATCTAGCTTGAGATAATTACAGAAGTTGATATCCATGTCTAGTGGCATACCCAGTAAATCTGAAGGGAAAACCTCGACAAACTCGCTAACTACTAGAACAGACTCAAGGGAAGGAGTCACCGCACTTGTATCCCAAATATGAGTTAGATATTCCAAAAAACCCTTATCTAGCAACTTCCTAGTCCGAGTAAAAGAAATGATCTTTTTAGGAGCAAGGCTGAGAGCGCCTTTCCACTCTAACCTCGAAAGTCCAGGGATCGCTAACATGACTATCTTAGAATAACAGTCTAGAACAACATAATATGGTAATAGCCAATCCATCCCCAAAATAATATCAAAATCAACCATATCTAAGATGACCAAACCTACCCAAGTATTGTAACCTATAAAAGTAACCAAGCAATACCGATAGACTCGATCTACAACCATATAATCACCGACTGGTGTAGACACATGAATAAGAATATCAAACATATCACACCATATACCCAAATCATCAGAAAAATAGGTAGAAACGTATGAGAATGTATACCATAGATCAAATAATACCGAAGTAGACCGATGATAAACTCAGATGATACATGTGATAATCGCATCCGATGCCTCAACCTCAGGTTTACCTAGGAAAGCATAACAACGAGTGTGTCCTCCCTCAAACTGAGTACCCTGCTGGCCACCTCATCCCGAATAAGCTCTATCTTTCCTCGATTGGGATCTACCATGATTAGTTTGATGGCTACCACGACCTGATTGAGATCCTCATCGACTAACCTAACCACTATGTCACGACCCGACCCGACAGGCCGCGACTAACCGCCCTAATGACGTCATTATACTAACCTGTCACACATAATCCAACTAACCCTTAATGAGTCTGAAATCCGACAGCATAACGCTGCAATAGCAATATGTGCCCGGGGTAGGCAAGCCGACAAGGTCGCCTTTACCCCCAGATTGTACCGTCTCCCGAGGAGTCACAACCACCAATATAACATAACAAGCAAGCCGACAAGGCTGCCACCAGATAGTAACGTATATACATGGGAACACCCCAGCACAGAATACAATAACATGACTGACCAAAACAGAGTCATAACCCTTACATACGTACAACCCACCACTGTCTACAGACCTCTATAAGAAGAACAACGACATATGATGGGATAGGGCCCCGTCGTGCCCCTAAATACAAATAGAAGTCTAAAAGAGGTTCGGTACCAACATGACAAAGCTCTGGATCAAAGGAGCTTTCCAACCTGCTGAGTAGGAACCTAGGCACGAGGTTCACCTGGCGAAAACATGTACTGCGGGCATGAAATGCAACCCCCCGAGGAAAGGGGGTCAGTACGAAATAATGTACTGAGTATGTAAAACATGAAGCTGTAAAAGAGATCATAAGTAGCCAACAGAAACAGGAGATCAATATAAAAATCAGGATCCAAATCCAACTGTGCCATAAACCATAAAAGTCAGCTATGCCTTATAAACATGAGAGTCAAGTCAGGAAAACATGTATGCCTGTCCATATACATATATATACCTGTAACGTAACCCGGCCCACTAATGCGGGACTCGGTGGAATCATATCATAACCCGGCCCATGCTGGGACTCGGTAAAGTCATATCTCATCTATGGATCCATCCTACGTAACCCGACCCTCTAGTGAGGGTCTCGGTGAACAATGCAAGGTTGTGCACGAATCGTAACCCGGCTCGGGACTCGGTGAGGTGAAGTAGTAACACTTAGCACGAGTAGATATCATGAGTAACCATATGCAAGTAAAAATTATCATTTGACTCTCAATAAAATTATTATAATAATGTCATAATAAACTCTTTGCTGAAAAATCATAGGCACTTCTCATAACAATCCTCTTTAGGAATTAAACTGTATAAGAATTAAGTACGTCCGCCGTACTTTCATTAAATCATGCCAAAAAGGAAGAAGTAAGGGTTTCACATACCTTATTGTCGAACTAACCAACTTACTAATTAAAGTTCGTCTCGTCTAGCACTTCAACCTATAACAATGGTAATACGTTCGTCAATTTTATGATCACTAGCATACTTTATATCGAATAACGACTTCCTATTCTATAAAAATTTGGGCAGCACTTCCCCTATTTATATATGTTTCCACAACTTCCAAACGAGGCTAATAACATCAATAACCAAGCACCAATTAAGGGCACAACCAAAACAACAATAAAGGGGATTTACACACCCACTTCTCATGTAAATTTAGCCTCTTAATCCACATTAAAACAGCCCACAAAAATAGTCCATGTTCCAACAACAACGAGGGTAGAATGTGAAGCCTTTCTACGCCTTTCTACACCCTTATTCCTTTAGGACTTACCTTAGCAATTACCACACTTAAACATGCATAATGGTGACTAAATTTTCAGAATTATAACACCACAAAACAGTCCCTAAAACATCACAACATGTCCAACAATTTCATGCAAGTTCTTTGGCCACAACATGTCATAATTCCATAACTCTTATTTTAATTCCTATAATCCAATTTCGGATTTCAATACTTCCATATAACTAATTCTAACTAAATCTCAATGTTTCCTTTCAATTTCATCATGCAATTAGTGATAATAATCACAACAATAACCAACGAATCCAACAACACCAAAATCTGTCCCAAATTGGCAACTAGCCCAAAATTGTCACATGCAATGCTTAAATTCTAATTCTTCCTTAACACAAATTCATTACCTTAATTCTAACAACATGCATTCCAATTATATCATAGAAAGAAGAATTTTTATACCTCAAATTCGTCCAAAACAGTCCGCAATTTTCTGCCCACTGTTTGTCCGAAAATCCCCACTGTTTTGTAATTTTTCTCTTCTTTTTTGTTCACTTCTTCAACTCCAATTGACATGCAAGTGTTCTACAATGTTAAGCCATCATCCCTACGCGTTTTTATTCCAAAATTTCATCCCAAAAATCTCAAATTTTGGGCAGATTTCCGGTCAAGCAGTGGCTGTTTTGCCACTATTTTTGGTGGTGTTTTGCTTCTAATTTTTGGTAAAAAATGTAGTCTAGGAAGAGAAGATAACAACCCCAAATTTGGCTATGGGGTTGGGGGGTTCTTGGCTGGAGTATGGGGGAGGAGAGGAGAGTTTGTGTTAAGTTTGAATGAAGAAGATGAAAGATTGGGTGTAGGTTATAAAAAATCTGATTTTCCTTCTTTTTTTCACTTTGGCCCCCAAGTTCTTCAATTAATAAATCTTAAACCCACTTCTTATAATTCCCGAGAATTTCATAAGCCTCGTATCCTCAATGTCATTATTTTATAATACAATACTATTCCATAACGGGAATATACAATTATTGCCATAAGTATCCAACGTCACCCTTATTGTGACCAACATCTTTCCGGAATCACATCCTCTTGTATACTAATTTCCGGATTAGCATATATAAATATACTCTATATCCAAGATTCGAATCTTACCTCCTTAATTACGTCCTCTAATTATCGTCTTAAAATTACAAGGTGTAACACACTACCCCTAGATTGTTGTGATGGGGTCCTGGGAGCACGAGATGCACTCGATATAGATCCAGGGCAATCTCTCCTGAAATTCCCAACCTCACCACATGTGTAACAAGTCTTGGCCACTGAGGGATGATAAATAGAAATAGCAAAACCCGAACCACCATTTTCATAATATCGAGACTGAGAATCCCTCAAAGATTGGCTCCTACCATAACCACTCTACCCCGCAGAGACACCACCAGTAATTTGATGAGCTGCCTGAACTAGTCGACCTTGTTGCGACAGCTGATATTTACCCTGCTGCCATAACCATAAAAAGTAGATCTGATGTACTGACCTTAGCACCCCGCCCTCTTATCTGACTCATATCTAGACATCTTGCCCTTCACAGAATCTACTATCCTCGAACGCTCAACTGTAGTCTCAAAAAAATCTCCAACAACCACCAACTATAACATAGCCAACTGGAGGGAATCACTCAAACCTATAACAAAATATCTCACTCACTCAACCTCTATAGGTAACAATGGCGCTGCATAGCGCGATAAGGTGTGGAAGTGAGTCTCATAGTCTACAACTGAAGAACCTCTCTGCTCAATCCTCTGAAACTCATCACGCTTGCTCAGACATAAGCTCAGAGGCACATACTTCTCTAGAAATACGTGATAGAACCTAACCTATGACAGTAGAGACGACTCCACTGGTTGATAGTCAATATAAGCTCTCCACCACTGTTTAGCATCTCCCAAAATCTAAAGGGCCACAAAACAAACTCCATGCGACTCGACATTACCTAAGGTATGCAACCTCTCATGGTTGCTCACAATACACTCATAAGCATCCTCCTCAGGATGATAATAGAATACCGGAGGCTTCATGTTTGAAAAATGCTCCCATATCTTCCGCTCATCGCATGTCATAGCTATCTCTATAATCGGTCGATGACCAAACTCTAGAGCAGGAACCTCATCAATACGGGGCACTGATATTATCACTGGCTGAACCTCGACAGTATGAAACTTGGGAGTTTGATTCTTTCCCTCTCCCACATGGGTTTAAGAACCACCCAGAGTAGTAGGATAAACGCCCTCCTGGGAAAAACCATCTAGAACACTCAATAATTTGAAAAACGTGTCCTGTAGAACCAAAGTAGCAATAAATTCAAGCTGATCCTAGGCTGGCCCTATCCCCTCCTCAAGTAACTCATCTTGAGGCTGAACAACTCGCTTAGGGGAGACTGATCTAGAATAAGTCTAGTTAACTCCTTGTGCCTACCTCGAGCTAGTTCAACTCCTCTGGCTCTACCTTGACCTCGAGCATCCTGTACCGCGACCGCCTACCATCGGTTTCGATACCAGTGCTTCCTCCCTCACTGCATCGACACGAGTCCTCACCATCTATGAGAGAATAGGAACAAAGGTCAGATACCAATTTTATTCAACTTAGCACAAAAGGAATGAAGAAAGTAAATTTCCTAAATGTCTCATAGCCTCCCAAAGATAAGTATAGAGGTCTTCGCACCGATCCACGAGACTACTAGATATTGTTCTTGTATTCGAAACCGTTTAACCTAAAACTTTGATACCAACTTTGTCACGATCCCTTTTAGGGACTGTGGTGGCACCTATATAAATCCACCGGTAGGCGAACCATTCTCAATCATTCATATAATATAACATAAATAAAAATGAAAATATAACAAATTACTATATAACCTGTCTCATGTTATAAATGCGGAATAAATAAGTTTGAATATCAAACAACATCCCCTAAAGATCTAGTATGTGAATACAAGAGCGCTACAATCTGATACAAGTATGAAAGTCAAAGGCAACATAATGCCAAAACTGAATACATAAACTGAAACTATCTGACATGTCTCTTAAATGCAATAAAAGATAGAATAAAGATAAAACATCTAAAGGCATGCTGAAGTTAGCATCCTCACTCTGAATGCTAGAGATCACCCACTCGGACCCAACCACACTATCCCATACTAGTAGAAAGAACTGAATCTGCACCAGACTAGATGCATCAACTATAATATGAGTACACAACATACCCCCGTAGGCATCATAGGTCGACAAGGATGAAAGATAAGTAAAAAGAGATAAATACCAAGTTGACACCAAATAGTCCTATTCTAATAGTTTAAATATCCAAGTAAGATCACATTGTTCATAGCATATTTCATAGATTTCACAATTCCATTTTTAAATAAGATTTCATAATCACTTAGATCATCCAAGTTTAGAAGAGTTCAATAACAACAATCTAAGTATCATTGAGTAGGTAACATGCTTCCCTTATTCCAGAAATTCAATCAAGTAATCAATAATCAATTCAACACTTATTTCATCGACATGTAAATGATATGTGTATGATATGTTATGAATGCAATGCAAATGCATGTACCTTGATCTTCCAGTATACAAGCGCTCAAATTTTTATTATGAGACACACACCCATGAGGGGCCTGCGAAGTCCATATACTCCTCCATAATTTCTCATCGGAGACTAGCTCTTGGCTAAATAGAATCATGTTGCAGGCGTGCAACCCGTCCCCTTGAATATCATCATCTCAATGTTGCCATAATCTCAGAAGTAATATGACCTTTTCGGTCTCTTGGACCCAGAACATTCTATACCACTCTCATATCAATATCTCAGAATCGTGAGTGTATAAATACAAATGATAATATAAGGCAAGAAATCATGATGTAATAAGATGCAACCAAGTATAAAGATGAATATCACATGATTCGAAGAATTTAAAAACATAAGAATCCAAGTACAAATCAGGGTATCATATCAGAAGCAAGTGTGATGAATAAACAAAGAATAACAAATACGGTGACAAGCCCAAATAAATCAGTAGTAGGAACCATCATAAGGCTGATTCCCTAAATTACTCGTCAACACAGTTCAACACCGGTACACACTCAACCGTTCATCACAACCTACTGACTGGGACCCCTAAACACGCCAAATATCACAAAATATTTATAATTAATTATGCACTTCTATTGAAGTCTTGTGAAAGTAAATCATAGCCTACCTCTGGGTTGAGTAGGAGAGCTAACCAATCAAGTCTTGGTGATTGACTTGCCCTTCTGCTGTACCTCGTGATAATTGAAGTCTAATCACGTATATACTATTCGTTAATAAAGAGCTTACACAACATATAAAGATATAATCCTTAATAAAGTAAGACTTTAAATACCAACTCCAAACCCACATCATCTAGACTCAAACATTATTACCAAAAACCAAGAACACAGACTAGGTAATCATATCTTTAAGTTAATTAGGAAACTATACACATTTTAGCCTTTAATTGAATAATATACAAAAAGCCACTATTTGGAAACCCTAAAATTTTCTCCCAATTGGAATAGGTTTCTATATTCAAATTAAGCTCTACAATATGATTATCTAGCAATTCCCATCACTAATTCATAATAATCAGTTAATTTAATCCATCAACACTCTTTAAAATCCATGATTTAACTCTCTTAGTCTCATAAGAACTTACAATTCATCTTTCCCAACTTATAAATATATTATATCACTATTAAAGGACTTATAAACATAAAATTAAATCACAAGGGAAGGAAATCTTTACATCTAGGATGGATTCCACTTTTGAACCTTAGAATAACGTCCCTTACGACTCTAAGTTCATGATATGCTATTTTGGGAAAAGAATCTGGCCTAGGGAATTAAATATGACACTTGATACAGTGATCCCGCTCCACCGGAGTTGACTTCGTTGGAGCAGATCCACTGCCGCAAACCATTACCTCACTGAGGCAGTGTCACTTGATACCTTGCCTCAACCCCACAACGTGCTCGACCTCGCAGAAGCAGACTCGCTCATGCAGATAATCCATTTGCCAAGTCGAAAACTCACAACTTTTCCATCTCCACTTCTGTGAGCCAAACTTCCACCGAGACAGACTCGCATGAGTAGACAGAGGTGCGACTGAGGCGGACACCAGATACTAGAAATGGGAAACAAAGCCAAAACCTTTACCAAACACCCGAAACACTCATGAGACTCTCTGAACACAAACTTGACATGCTCATCTAAAGTAAATAGTTCTACAAATTCATTCGTACCCTTGGATTCCTCATCTGATTGAGCTAAGGCATATTTTCCTAAAGAACCGTCCGAGAAAACTAAATATCTAAATTTTACAAATAAGGCCACAAAATACATTCGATTGTTTCAGGAAGCAAACCAATAACTCGAATAAATCATAAATAACCATCCGGAGCTACCAGAAGTGACGAAACCTAGAAACAAACCCATCTAGTCAAAAGTCAACTTTGAGTCAAACTATCCAACTCTAAGTTTTTAGTTTTGGATTTTCATCCGAAACTCTAATAAGTAGACCTCGAGATCTGTACCACCCATCCTCACACATCACAAACTCCACATAGAGTCTGCGGGAAGGTCAAACAAGTAAATAAGAGTCTTTGTCTAGAAATGACCAGACGGGTCATAACACTTTATGTCAAGAATGTTTTTGTGATGTAGTAGTGCAACCGTGTCAATTCATGCTTTTGACATTTACCCCGACCCAATTGTTCTTCCGGGGGAATTTCGTTAGTCTGGTTACCTTCCGTCTGTACTTTATCCATGATTTCTCTATCTAGACTGGCATTTGTCCAGCCTAATGCAGGCTGATCAGTAGGTTTGGTATCTAGTGTTTGTACTTCATCCATTCGAGTTTTATTCGTACCTATATTGTCAGTCCTATCTTCTTCAAAGTCGTGTTAATTTCTTTCTTCATCCGTTTCATCCGGGATCACTTCTATATCATCGCTCAAATTGCTCGATCCTATAATAAAAGGGAACTTAGTCTCGTAGAAGTCAACATATATTGAGACTAAATATTCATCATTTTCTGAGTCATACAATATCCAACCTTTCTTTCTATAGGGGTATCCCAAGAAGACGCACCTACACTTTGACTTTTAAACTTGTCTCTCGTTCTTCCCTTTGTGTGTGCATAGTATAGTGACCCTATCACCCTTAAATGATCATATCGAGACGCTTCTCCCATATAAAATTTCATAGGGGTTTTTCCATTCAACACTAAATATGGCGTTCTATTAATCAAATACCCCATAGTCAAAACACATTCTCTCCAGAATTTTATCAGAAGATGACTCTGAAATCTCAATGCTCGCGCCACATTAAGAATGTGACAATGTTCTCTTTCAACTCTTCCATTCTCCTGTGGTGTCCCTGTGGAAGATGTTTGGAAAAAAATCTATGTTCGAAGAAGTAAGTCTTCATACATGTGAACTCAATTCCGTTATCACTTCTAACAATCTTCACCTTCTTACCAAACTATCTATCCACCAAGGCGAATAAATTCTTCAAGGTTTGGAACACTTCATTCTTATCAACTAAGAGAAAGATCCACACAACTCTCGAACGATCATCCACAATAGTAAAAAAATATGAAGCACCATAAGAGAAAGGGGTTCTATATGGTCACCATAAATCACAATGAATCATCTCAAAAATATCCGAAGTAATATTATCACTTAAAAGAAAAAATACTTCTCATTTGCTTTACTCATTGGCTTACATCACATTCTTTATCTGATCTATCACCACTCTCATTTAAGTATAATGTCATAATAGACTTCGTTACTTGTGCTAAAAGATGACCCAATCGTTTGTGACAACGATCGAACCAATCAACTACCTCTATCTTCATAGTCAGTATCAACATCATATTCTGAAAATAGTAAAGTTCACCTCGACGCTCACCCTTTCCAATCAGCTTCCTCGTGGTGAAGTCCAGTATAACACACATAATTCTATTAAATGTCACATAACAATTTAAATAATCAACTAGTTGTGATATAGATATCAAATTTCATGTCAAATCCAAAACATAAAGGATATTCTTCAATCATATCATGTAATTCAGCCTGATCGTTCCTTCTTTTATATCCACCGAGCTACTTTCATCAGAAAGACTAACTGGACACTTAGGAATGTCTCGCGTATTGCTCAGTTCTTCTGGATTACCTGTCATATGGTTGGTAGCTCCGAATTCTATGATCCAAAATGAGTTTTTGGTTTTACTATCCATTTTCCCATTCGAGTTTATTCTCTAGGAATTCAATATGTGAATTATAGTCTTATGGATCTCATCTCTCAAATTGTGAAGTCTTGTGTCGCATGTGTTCATCGTTTCTTCTTTGACAACTACAACATTGCTCTTTGTGTATAGCTTCAGGTATTTTTTATGACTTGCCTTTTCTATATGTGATTTGTATGTCTGTCTTTTGGGTTTCTCTTCAATCGTCTCTTCGATCTACTTCTGCATACGTCCATTAGTATCTTCTCCTTAGTGTTTGTCCTTGTTAGGTTGTGTATTGTGATGAAGTTCTTTATTTGCCCTTTGTGTTGTGTCTGATTGTGCTCCTTTAATTTCAAAGTGTATTGTTGAAAATTTTCTCCATCTTTTTAATCTCCGTCGTTGCATATCTGTGCCATCCACGGAGTTGTGCGATGCTTGCTGATGATATGAGCTCCATTCTTGTTTGCCAAGGTTCTTTCTTGTTGCGTTTTGCTGCTAAGAATCAGATCTGCCATTCTTGTTCTTTCTCGTGCATTTTGTTCCATGCCTTTCAGGCAACCGGCTCCCTCGTTGCTTATTCTTTTCCTGCATTTCTTTCCGATTTGTGTCCACAATTGATTTGTATGTTGTTGCTATTGTTGTTGGTTACTGATTGCAGTTTCATTTGCTTGATGCTCTTGTTTTCTGATGTTTGTTGGTTGCCTCTTTGTATTTTTTGCTGTTGTGTATGCCATTTCATATGTATGCTTTGGATTCAGTCTATTTCAATTCCTAATTGTTTTCCCCATATTTAATTGAGAAGACCCTAGTCCTTCGTGAATGGATTTGGAGTGTACAACTCCTTTCAGTGTTTGCCCTCCTTGATATTGTTTATCCAATGCAATTGTTGATGCATCCATGTGTTTATTTTCATGTCCTGCTCCATTCTACATCCTACTAAACCTTGCACCAGGGATTGAGTACCAATTGGTACTAATACCACCCCGAGTACAAAAAACAATTGGATTAGTATGAAGCATATTTTCAAATCATACAAATACACTGGGTATTCTATCCTTATATTTCCTTCAGATTATTGAGTATAGTGTACCTGCAACAAGAAACAAACTGTTAGTGTTAAAATGGTCCTCTATATTCTTCCCTAGAAGGGTTTGAATATGAAGACCTCCTTCTGATTTCTCTTTCCTTTCTCCTTTCATAATCTGCTGCGATTTCTGATTCTCAAATATGGTATTCCCGATATATCACTGTTCACCAACTTCCTCCCTTGACTATCCATATCCATAAAATTATTGGCTACCACTTCTCCTGCATCTAAAGCACAATTAGCCAAGCAATCAACTACCTTGTTTCCTTTTATGAGGATATGATGCACCTTCACTGTCTTTCCTTTCATGAGCTTCCAAATTTCCTCTATTATTGTTACAATATGCCAAGGTACGTCCCAGACTCTATGCATAATATTCTTCAAGAGTAAAGAGTCAGTTTCTATCACAAATCTATCCATTTGATTGTCATTAAGGTACATAAGAGCTTTAAGAATGGCCATGGATTCAGCTTGAGTATTAGTACTTAATGAGTCTACCATTTCCTGAGCTTGTGCCTGCAGAACCTCCCCATTATCATCTCTCACGCAGAATTCCCAAGAGTTTCTCCCAAGGTTTCCTCTAGAAGCACCATTAATATTTACTTCATTCCATCCTCTATCAGGTAAACTCCATACCACATTACTAACTTTAATAGGTTGGGAATACCTATTTAAAGCTTCTACTACAAAGGCCTAGTTATATGGGGCATACCCAAAGTTTCTTCTCCTTGTCTTCATGAATAAAATGAGAGTATGCATGACCTGATAAATCACCTTTGTGACTGATATCTTCCCTTCATGCCTTGAGGTATTCCTTCTGTTCCAAATTTTCCCAAGTATGATTGCAGGAACAACATGGTATATGTACCTAACTTCATACTTCACTAATAAATCCCACCATTTATTTATGACCTGAGCGATATGCAAATTTTATATGTCTATCCCAATTGGTCTACAAAAGTGCTTTCAAATTTTCTGAGCATCAGGAGCATACAAGAATACATGGCATATGTCTTCAGTTTTAGGACTTGGACAACAAAAACATCTCGAGGGAAATTGAATTCCCCATTTTTTGAGCTTATCATTCAGAGGCAGCTTGAATTTTCAGAATCTCCACATGAAAAAATATATCATGGTAGGAAGCTTCTTGATCCGCATCTGCTTATATATCTTATTAGGTTCCATTCTTTGACTAATCAATTGAAAAGCTGATCCTACTGAGAATTTTCCCCTACTTTCCATTTTTCAACATGCTTTGTCTACTTCTCTATGTTCTGCTGGGGGAGCAATATTCTCCAGGATATGATTTGTTAGATCTTTAGGTAAAATTTCTTTCAACCTATACACATTCCACTCGCCATCTTCAGCTACCTCTTTGACAAAAATAACAGTTGGATCGCACTCAAAGTCCTCTAGAATAATGTGGTACATGGCCTCAAACCTGTCCAATATCCATCCAGAAGTATGAGTTTCCTTGTTGAACTTTTCACCAGATCTATTGTTCAATTTCATCTCTGATTTTAAGCATTTTTCTTTCATACATAAGTTCCTGAATTCTTCTGAGTTGATGCTACTACATGAGACTTCTTCGGGTATTTATTGCTTATAAAAGCCCTCCATATTGACTGTTTAGTCCTTATATTCCACCATAGCTTTGCAAACAAAGCCTTAGATACATCCTGCATGCTTCTGAATTCATTCCCTCTTCCTCATGTGGATGGGATAGTGGTGTCCAAGTAGCCCAATGTTTGCTAGAATTCCCCCTAGAGTTGCTCCCAAATAACTTTGCAAACAACCTATGAATTTGAGCAAAAACTCCAACTGGTGGGTCATTAGCAGATAAAAGATATATATGCATGCTCTGTAGTACATGTTTTATCAAGGTGGTTCTTCCTCCTACTGATAATAGCTTTCCAGTCCGGGAGCAGAGTCTGTTTTGCACCTTCTCTAACAGCTCTTGATCATGTACATACTGTTTTTTAGCATAAAAAATAGGAACTCCAAAATAGATGAAATGAAACTCTTTCTTTGGGATATGTATCACATTATTCACCAGATCAATAATGTTTTGTGCCACAGAATGTTGTATATACCACCACTCTTCCCTTTGTTGATTTTTTGCCCACTGATCTTCTCATAGTCTGCCAATGTCTCCATAATCAATCTCATTGAGTTTTCACCTGATGTTTGGTATGACAAGCCAAGGAAAAGTTCAGACATTTTTGCTTGATGTGCTTATAAAAATTGGTTAAAATTTCAGTCATGTATGTCTGAATTTTTTCGTGTATGCCTAACCTTCTGTGACCGAAGTACACGTAAACATAGGCTCAGTCATGCATGTCCGAAGTTTTTCGTCAAAAATGATTTTTTTCATACATGTCTGCACTTCAGTCATACATGACTAAAATATATGTAAAAATGGGCTAAAATTTCAGACATGTTCATCTGAATAAAAAATAATAATTTATTCTTCGAATTTCAATAATTCAACACAAAAATCTACTCTAGATAAGCTCAAATTTAAAAATTAAATTCCATATATCATAAAGAATAAACTCCAATCATTAGTTTGTCAAAAAAATAGTAAATCTAACAAACCTATTTAACACACTTCTTTTTCAACTCTATCTGCATGTCAGTCATGCATATATGCATGAACTACATGTAAAAATAGCCTGAAATTTCAGACATGTGCTCCTGAACAAGAAAAAGCGAGAAGAGCCATGAGTACTTGTGCAAAAGAAATACACAAAGCGGATATTACTTGAAGGCCAAACCCATCGCCAACCACATGTAATCGTCCAGATTTGTCACTTGAACACCTCAAGTAACGCTTGTTCCATTTAGACACTTCAGGTGGGGCTCCGATGTGTCATTTAGACACTTTTCACTGACTTGGCAACTTGCGTGATTTTCACAGAAATAAGGCGTGTGAAAAGCCCAAGAAATAGATTTTTCTTTTTCTTTTTATTTCTTCTTCTTCTTCATTCTTTTTCTTTTCCAATTAATTTTATGGAGAAACTTCATTATTTTCGATTTGATTTCGTTATTCTTTTCTTGTTTTTTTTTCCGATCTGAATTTCAGATCTAACAACTCCATTTTGTCTCTTTGAATTATTCCAAAACAATTGGGTCTAAACACAATTAGTGGAGTCTTTAGAAAGCTTAAAGGTTTAAAATGAGTTACTTGATTTAATGAAAAATTTGAGAAGTTAATGTTGGGGTTATCTTCGGGTCTTCATGAAGAATCTTTTGCTGAGGATATAACAAATTTGGAGGAGTTTCTCTTGAAATTTTGGATTAAAATCGTGATTGGAACAAGAACACATATTAAGATGGTGAAGAACACCATAAACATGTTTTCTTTTGTTTTTTGAAATATTAAATTCTTTTCAAAATTTATTTTTTATATTATTATTTGATCAAACGCCACATGTCCTAATTTAATTTGTCATTTTGCCACGTCATTGGTGAGTGTGTTACACACATTTTACATATTTGGTTGATTGTGCAAAAAGTGTCTAAGTGACACAGCGGAGGCCCGCCTAAAGTGTCTAAATGGAGCAAGCATTACTTGAGATATTAAAGTGATAAATTTGGACGACTACAAGTGGCTGTCGATGGGCTTGGCCTTACTTAAATAGCGCGAGAATAAGGCATTCCATGAATTTTTTACAAAGACAACAACACACAAAAATGGGCGGAGGAATCCTTTCTTCCATGGGCCATGACTTGAGAAATGAGATCTTGATATTTAAATGGGCAATCCGCAGGAATGTCCCTATTTTGGGATGGTCTTTAATTTTTGCCATTCACTTTAAGTAATTAAAAAGCGGTCAAAAAATTATGTGTTCGAACTCCAGCAGAGTCAAAAAGAAAAAAAAAATTGCAAGGAAACTATACCTTAAGGGGTATAGTTTCTATGTAACTATGCCTTAAGGCTTAGTTTCGAAGAAAATTAAGGTTCTGACTCGTCCGGCTATTTACATAGAAACTATGCCCCTTAAGACTTAGTTTTCATGCAATTTTGACCGAATAGACATAGTTTCTATGAAATCTTGCCTTGTGAATTTTATTTTTGCCTCTGCTGGGGTTCGAACTCAGAATCTCTAATTTCATAGACCAGCGAATTAAGAATACTTTGGTCCACAAATTTTCATTAAGGGAAAAGTAGGGGTAAAATTAAAGGTGAGTGATTTGGAGGACAAAAATTAAAGACCAGTCCATACGAAGGGCGATCCGCGCAGACAAAAGATTTTAAATCAGTCGACTAAAAACAATTTCATCCGTCTAACTATAATTGCTTGCAGTTGCAGCTAGTATATATTGTATGTATAATTAATATATATATATATATATATATAATATATAAAATAAGTGTAGATTTAATGAACATGTTAAGTATAATCACAGATTATACAGTGGTTATTCATTGGTAATCTGCATTCAGCGATTTCTTTTCTGGAGAATATATCATAAAAAAGTTTCAGTTGGTGTCCCTTTTAAGTGATGGAGTCTATTTTTATCCCATTTTAAAAAAAATGTAAAAAATAGACCCAACTGGCATAAGTTCCATCTCCTGGCTCTCTCCTTCATCTTCCTCTTCCTTTATCTTCCTGATTTTATTTAGCTCAAAGTTTAAGATGCGTTTATGAAATTACTATCATTATTCGAAATTTTTAGTATTTCATAACATACACAAAGCAATTGTGAGTTTCTAAATTTTAATTAGCGGATACAAACAATATAAATATTGTCCATAGAGGGGCAAGGAATAAGACAACGGTGGAATAGCAGTTGTTGAGTTTACCTTCATTCTTTATCTAAGTGATCCTAAGCGAATGCAAATATTATCATATCAGTATGAGTATGCATGTATTTAATTTTAGATAAAGACCTAAACTAATTAATCTAAGAAAAATTGAATAACACGTACAAGTCGTGTCAATATGGTATACCAATTTAACAACACTTACCAATAGGACTTGTGAAATTTAACAAGATTGGTATATTGAAGGATGTATCAAGTCTGGTTAATCCAACATAGTTTATGAACAATTAAACATTACAAACTAATCTTGCCAATTTCACAAGTTTGCCAAATTCAACCTGATTTATGAACAATTTAAAGAATGAAGTTTGTACAAAAAGGTATGCCCCGTCCGACATAACTTGTGCACAAGACAAGTTTGCCAATGTGCTATTACTTGTAAATAATTTTAAAAATAGAAACAATGAAGATTGCACTTAAATTTATGACCCGCCTGACAGATGCGGATCTAGGATTTCTAGTATATGGTTGCATCACTAAAAAAAGGAGGAAAAATGTATTGAGTGAGAACTGATCCATATTTCTTTAGATAAATAACTCAACATTCAACCAGGTGCATCATTCAACCTCTTTAAGCATGGACGCCAACAAATAATATTATGCTAATTCTAAAAATATGTACATAGAATACCTAAATTTGCAAAAAGATCACAAACTTTCATGCACCATAATTTACCCGATAAATCCACCCCTGCCTCCTGTATTTTTTTGGTTTCTCTGGGTATATATGTAGTACTGTTAAGACTATTTTGCAAGAAATCCCTAAATAGGATTTAAATTTAAATAGCAATGAAAAATGATACTATATTCTTTCTTTTTTGGTTCGTTTAAATGATATTATTTCCTCCATCTCAATTTATATTATGATGTTTGACTGGACACATAGCTTAAGAATAGAAAGAAGACTTTTTAAATTTATGATTTAAAACAAGACATATATATTCGTATGGTTATGAATCATCTAACTAAAAATAAAATGAGAAGTTTAAAGTTAAATTGTTACTAGACGGATAACATAACATCTTTAAAATTATAATTTTTTTATGAATTCTTTTGATCTATCAGATACTTTTAGTTGTGTGTCGATTATTTTTTTTCAATCCCAAAATAAAAAAGGAGAAAAAATTACCTTGGTTTCTCTTTAGGCTGAATGGGCCTGGCCACATATGTAGACATAATTATACTTTTTGGATTATCTTGAAAGAGTAACTATACTCTTGCATTTTCTACATTAATCTCTTATCTCCCTTCATTTTCTCTCAAAAGAGATACATTATACCCTCTCCATCTCAATTTATATGATATAATTTAATTGAATACAGAGTTTAAGAGATAATAGCAGACTTTTAAATCTTGTGATTTAAAATAAGCCAAATATATTTGTGTGGTTATAAAACATCTCGTTAAGTGTAAAAGATAAAGTTTTAAGTTAAATTATTGTTAAATAAGAAAATATGTCATTCTTTTGGGATTGACTAAAAAGAAAAGTGTGTCATATAAAATGAGACAAAAAGACTAAATTTGTTAAATTGTTCTTTTTAAAAATTAAACTAAGTTGTTTTCCTTTCCTTTTCTTTTTTGTTAAAATGTAGGTGGATTTATGAATGTTAAGGGAGCAGAATGAAATGACATGACATTGAATTCTTCCGGATAGGGGTATATCAGCCGTTTAATTACTTCTTTATTTCTCGAGTTCAACAATAACAACAAACCAAGTGAAATCCTATAAGTGGGGTCTGTGGAGGGTAGGTTGTACGCCGACCTTACCCCTACCTTGAAAGGTAGGGAGACTGTTTCCCATAGACTCTGGGTGAAGAATAAAGCAATACATAAATAACAATAAAGCAGTCGAACAATATTAAAGCAAGCCAAATAGGAAAAAGAAACAGTAACTACAACAGAATAATATTCTAACAAAACCGAAGAATAAGAAACTACAACATAAATACTACGACCGCTAGAATGGAACGTCCTACAACCTACTACTCTACTATCCTAATCCATGTCCTTCACAACCTTCTATCTAAGGTCATGTCCTCGGTAAGCTGCAATTGCGCCATGTCATGTCTAATCACCTCTCCCCAATACTTCTTTGGCCTACCTCTACCTCTCCTGAAGTCATCCATAGCTAATCTCTCACACATCCGCACTGAGGCATCTACGCTTCTCCTCTTCGCATGCCTAAACCATCTCAGCTTCACTTCCATCATCTTGTTCTCCATCGAGGCCACTCCCACATTTTCCTGAATATCTTCATTTCTAATCCTATCTCTCTCAGTATTCCCACACATCCATCGCATCATCCTCATTTCCACAACTTTCATCTTCTGAATTTGAGATTTCTTGACTGGCCAACACTCCGCCCCATATAACAAAGTAGGTCTAACCACCACTCTGTAGAACTTGCCTTTGAGTTTTGGTGGCGTCTTCTTATCAAACAAAACTCCAGATGCGAGCCTCCACTTCATCCACATCGCACTAATACGATGTGTGACATCATCAGCAATCTCTCAATTCTTTTGTATAATAGACCCCAAATATTTAAAACTTTCTTTCTTTGGAATGACATGAGTGTTAAGACTTACTTCCCCGTCTTCCTCCCGTGTCATTCCACTAAACTTACACTCTAAGTACTCTGTCTTGGTCCTACTAAGCCTGAACCCTTTAGATTATAGGGTCTGTCTCCAAACCTCCAGCTAGCATTAACTCCCCCTATGTTTTTGTCAATAAACACTATGTCATCCGCTAAACAACATAGACCATGGTACCTCTCCTTGAATATGTCGCATCAAAACATCCATCACTAAGGAAAAAAGAAATGGACTAAGAGCTGACCCCTGGTGCAATCCTATTATAACTGAGAAGTGCTCCGAATCTCCTCTCATTTTCCTTACTCGGGTCTTAGATCTCTCATACTTGTCCTTAATCACCCTAATGCATGCAATAGGTACACCTCTAGCCTCCAATCACCTCCATAGAACCTCTCTAGAGACTTTATCGTAAACCTTTTCAAGATCAATGAGCACCATGTGAAGGTCCTTCTTCCTCTCTCTGTACTACTCTACCAGCCTCCTCACAAGATGAACGACTTATGTCATCGAGCGACCCAACGTGAAACTAAACTGGTTTTCTGAAATAGTCACGCCCCTCCTCACCCTCATCTCCACCTCTCACTCCCGAACTTTCATAATGTGACTTAGTAACTTGATACCCCTATAGTTATTGCAACCTTCTGAATGTCGCCCTTGTTCTTGTACAACGGGATCATTGTACTCCATCTTCATTCTTCGAGCATTTTTGCTAACTTAAAAATGACATTAAATTAGGGGTGGCTAGTGGGCCGGGTTCAGGGTGGGGAGGGCGGGTCTCGGCGGGATGGGACCCGACGGGACTGGGGATTGGGTCGGGTTTGAGTCTGTGGCAAGACGGGCGGGCCGGGACTGGCGGGACAGGCCGCCGTCCCATCCCGTCCCTCATCCTGCCAAAAAAGGGGACCGGTATTGGCGGAGCGGGGTGGGGTTGGGACCGGGGTTTTTTTGGCACTTAATTTAAAAAATAAAAATATATAAACACTTCAATAATTGAACAAGATAGTGTAATAAAAATATCCCAATGCTGTTTTTATGTCTCTTATATTATTTAATAGAAATATGATTTTTTTGTAATACAATTTTAAAATTGGAAAAAAATCAAATATTTATAAACACCTTTTCTAATTTCTTCACAATGTCTTGTGGTTCTTCGGTTGGAATTGAAATTTGTTGGTCAAATTGGTCGACGTCACTTCCACCTCCGTCGGACAAGATTTTGTTGTAGTTTTCGTCGTCTTGTTCGTTGATCTCTGGTTGACCGCACCTTCTATGCTCCGCTTGTATCCAATCTCTGAATAAAACTGCAATCTCCAAGTTGTCTCCCACTAATGAGTGTTTGTGCTCTCCTATTTGAAATCTTCCTGCAGAAAAAATGCTTTTAGACGCTGTTGATGACGCTTGAATGTTCAAGACATCTCGGGCCATCTTTGATAGTGTCGGAAATGTCTTCTCATTTTCCCTCCAATATTTAAGCAAGTCTTCACGTCCTTCTTCATTGAGAACTGCTTGGTACGGTACAACACCCTGCAAAACAAAAACATCAAACTCGCTAACTTGATTAGTAGTGGTACCACTAAACATTCTATTTCTAAGGCTTTCAATACTAGCCGCAGAAACATCATGTCTTTTATAAGGTTGTACTGAAGAAGAAGAAGATGGTATAGAAGTCAGTTGGTTGCTAGTACTTTCTTGTTGGGAATGCGTATATACTATTTTGCATTCATCATGTATGCTAGACAAAACTTCTTCTTTAGTTGATTCCTTAGATGGTTGTTCATTTGGATTTTTTGGAGTTGGAGGTGGAAGTACTGCTATACAATCATAAATAGTTTCAACAAATGTTTTACAACCGTCTATTTTAATAGTCGAATTTAATACAACACCAATAATATAAATAGTTAGAATAAGAAAAAATATTTTTTAAATTTGATAAACATTTTTAATAGGTGCCTTATAAGATGGATTTTCATATATTAATTAAGTAACAAAAATATTAGAGCTATATAAAATAACATAGTTGAAATAGTAGGATAATATATACCAGAAAATTCTTTAGTTGCTTGAAAAAATATCTCTAAAAATACAATAAGTTCTGAAATTTTCCCCCAATCATTATCTATAAGCATATCAGTTGGATTTCGATTATAGGCATTAAAAAATAAAGTTATAGGTCTTCTATAATCGTAAGCAACAAGTAGTTGTTCATATAGAGAATTCCACCTAGTCGCTACTTCTTCAGGAATTTTTCTAAAAGGTAATCCACAATCGTGACAAGTTTTTTTATATTCTTTTTTTCTTTGTATTCTATTACTTTTAAAAATAAAGTTTATAGCAAATTGTACTTCATTAAAAATGTCTTCAAAAAGTGATAGACCATCATTTACAACTAAGTTATAAATATGGCACGCACATTTTATATCAAAATGATTAGGAAAATATGGAGTTAATAGATTTTTTAAAAGCTCACAACATAATTATTAGAAGAAGCATCATCTAACGTAACAATCATTATTTTTTCAGTTATACCATAATAATCGCAAACTTGATGAATATTTTCTGCAATAAAATTTTCAGTGTGCCTATCATCAATATATCTGTATGCTAAAATACATTTTTGTATAGACCAATTATGATCTATCCAATGACATGTTACATTTAAATAAACATGACCGTTAGTACTACGACCTATATCAATAGTGATAGATACTTTGCCAGGAAAATGATATAATGCTTAACGCAAATATTGTTGATATTTATATGTGAATTTAAAAATGTCTCTCTTAACGGTTGATCTAGGAAAACCGTTAAAAGCATGATTACACATATCTCTTATGTAATGAATAAAACCAGGAAAGGAAGGAAATGAAAAAGGCAAACCGTCCACCGCAACTAATTTTGCTATTGCTTCCCTATCTCTATGTTTATCGTATTTAGGACCTACAATTCCCCCCGTCGTCGGGTTAATTTGACCCTGTACTTGGTCCGAGTCACTAAATGAACCTTGTCCCGACTGAGAGCGCATTGGCGCACCCGACTTTGTAGCATCTAACTACTTGATTCTGTTGGTCCCTATAAAAAAAATCTCATTCAGCCGATTTTAATTTTCGTTGTGTGGGGACTCGTCTCATACTAGGGAGAATAAGAGGCGTTCCAGTTTCAGTTTGAGGTGCACTAGTTGGTGTGTCATCTAGATTAGTGGGTGTGTCATCTAGATTATCTTCTAAACTAAAGTCTGGTTCAGTTGCAGAATATATCTCATCATCTAATGATATATCATTAAAAAATTCAGTTTCATCTATATGAGTGTAATCAATCAAATCATCATGTCTAGGAATATGATGACTAGAAGAAGTAACCCTGCCCTTGTTACCCCTACTAGAAGAAGCACGCTTGTACTTACCCTTAAACATACCTCTTAATCCTTCCATTTTAATTATGCAAATATATAATGAAAAATAATAAAATTAAGTGCGATAATTAAAATAAAGTAACAATAATAATTTAAAGAAGGGATGAAGGTACCAAACGCCGGCGTAACGTCGACTTGTAATCGAGGTTGAAACTTTGCTCGTTGGATGATCCTTAAGCTAGTTGCCAACTTCAGTCCCAATTTTTGAACTTTGATACAATTATACAAATGAGCAAATAAAATAAAATATTTAGTAGGCAATGTAATTGTAGACTTGTAGAGAGATAGATTGAGTTGAAAGATTAGATAGATTGTAGGAAGATTTGTGAGATAAAATGAAGAGAAAATGAGGTATTTATAGTTGGAAAATTGGGTTAAAGTGTAAATATAGTAACTTAGGGGTTCAAAATAAATATTAAGGGGGTAGGGGGGCCAAAAATGGCCGTTGCACAACGGCCAAAATATAAATTGATCATTGTGCAACTGCCATTTTTGCAAAAGGGGGGGGGGGGTCAGGACGGCATAGGGATAAGGCGGGGTCGGGGCGAATCTGGGGTGGGTCTGGGGTGGGACGAGCCCAGGTCCCATCCCGGTTTCGAGTCCTAACACCATTTTTTTTGAAAAGGGGATCGGGGCGGGACCGGGACGACTCGGCCCATGGCCAGCCTTACATTAAACAGCGTAGTCAGCCATTCCAAACTTGACATACCCGCACTCTTTCTAAAATTCCACCGGGATCACGTCAGGTTCGGTCGCTCTTTCTATGTGTATCGTGCGAATAACACCCTTAACCTCTTCTACTTTTGTACATATGCATTACCCAAAATCACGAATCCTCTCTCTGAGTGCTCTAGATCCCCAGCATAATGTTGCTATCCCATTTTCATTCAAGAATTTATGAAATTAAGATTGACATCTCCGTCGAATGAGTGCTTCCTCCACTAGAACATTGCCATCCTTGTCCTTGATGCACTTAACTTGATTCATGTCATGGGCCCTCCTCTCTATCACATTGGCGGGCCTTTATAGCTTCTTATCCCCTCATTTGACCTCTAATTTAACATACAAGCGTTCAAAATCAGTCGTTTTATCGCCGTAACGGCTAATTGCGCCTATTTCTTCACCACCTTATACCCTTCCATATTCTTCCGTTTTTCCTCCTTCTCCTTACTTTCGACCAACTTCACATATGCCGCCTTCACCTTCTCTTGAACTTATCCATTCCACCACCAGTCCCCTCGATAACGACCAAATCTACCTCTCGATACCTCTAACATTGCTCTTGATGCTTCTCTAATGAAACTGGCAGTCCTATCCCACATAGTGTTCGCATCACCACTACTCCCCCAAGCCTCTAAAGCCATCAACTTCTCCCCCATCTCCTGTGCACTAGCTGCATTCAAGCTACCCCATTTGATCGCCAGTCACTCTCAACCATTTGATCCCTTAGCTCTGAATATACTAAAATGCCTACTCCATTCTTATCCCTCAATCTTTCTGAGAACCAAACTTATACCTATCCATATCCCGCGTATTAGTTCCTACCCATTTGGTTTTCTGAACACAAGCTATATTAATCATTTTTTGAGAATCTTCACTAGCTCTGTGGATTTCCTAGACAAAGTCCCGATGTTCGATGACCCTACTCTCAGCCTAGAAGCTCACTTAGCCCACTTACCACCATTAGTCTACCATTATTCACCAGAGTCACTATAATAAATACAACCTAAACAAGGTTTAACTAGGGGTGGCCAATGGGCCGGGGCGGGGCTGGCCGAGAACAATCCCAAAGGGATGGAGGGTGGGGAGGGTCGGGACGCGGTCTCCGACGGGCTAGGATTGGCGGGACGGGAAGAGGTCCTGTCCCGTCCCATGTCTCGCTGGAAGGGGGACGGGACGGGTCGGGTCGGGGTCGAGATTTGGGTTTTTTTCGCCACTTAATTTTAAATAATAATATATATATATATATATATGTAAACACTTCAATAATTGAACAAGATAGTGTAATAAAAATATTCCAAGACTGTTTTTGTGCCTCTTCTATTATTTAATAGAAATATAAATTTTTTGTAATACAATTTCAAAATTGCAACTTTGTGGTGTTGTTCAAAAGTTGCAAATCACATAGTAAAATTGCAGTTAAAAAAATTACATAGTTAACCATACTTTTTTGAATTTCCTTACAATGTCTTAAGGATTTGGAATTGGAATTTGTTGATCAAATTGTTCGACGTCGCTTCCTGTTCCATCGGACAAGATTTTGGTGTAGTTGTAGTCTTCTTCTTCGTTGATCTCCGGTTGATCGCACCTTCTACACTCCGCTCGAATTCAATATCTGAAAAGAACTGTAATCTCCAATGTGTCTCCCGCCAATGAATGTCTGTGCTCTCCTATTTGAAATCTTCCAGCAGAAAAAATGTTTTCAGACGCTGTTGATGACGCTTGAATGTTCAATACATCTCGGGCCATCATTGCTAGTGTCGGAATGTCTTCTCATTCTGCCTCCAGTATTTCAGCAAGTCTTCATGTCCTTCATCATTGACAATTAATTCATACGGTACAACACCCAGCAAAACATAAACATCAAATTCGCTAACTTGTGAAGAAATTGAACCACTAAACATTTTATTTCTAAGGCCTTGATTACTAGAAGCAAAAACTGCATGCTTTTTATAAGGTCGCAGCGAAGTAGTAAAAGATGGTACAGAAGCCGGTTGATTATTTGCACTTTGTTGTTGGTAATACATATATACTTGTTTGCATTCAGTGTGTATGCTTGACGTAACTTTTTCTTTAATTGGTTTGTGAGTTGGTTCTTCAGTTGGGTCTGTTGGAAGTACTTCTATAATCATAAATCGTTTCTACAAGTGTTTTACAACCGTCTACTTTAATAGTTGGATTTAATACAACACCAATAATATAAATAGTGGGAATAGGAAAAAAATATTTTTTTAATTTTATAAATATTTTTTAATAGATGGAGCGTAAGATGTGTTTTTCATATATTCATTAAGTAACAAAAATATTAAAGCTATATAAAATAACATATTTGAAATAGTAGGATAATAAATACCGGAAAATTCTTTAGTAGCTTGAAAAAATTTCTCTAGAAATCCATTAAGTTCTAAAAAAAATTTCCAATCATTATCTACAAGCATATCCCTTGGATTTTTATTATGGGCGTTAAATAATAAAGTTATAGGTTGTCTGTAATCGTAAGCAACAAGTAGCTGCTCATACAGAGAATTCCACCTAGTCGAAACTACTTCTGAAATTTTTCTATAAGGTAATCTACAATCATGACAAGTTTTTTTATACTCTTTGCTTCTTTGTATTTTATTACCTTTAAAAATAAAATTTATAGCAAATTTTATTTTATCAAGAATGCTTTCAAATTTTTTTAGGTAATTCTTTACAACTAAGTTATAAATATTACACACACATATTTTATGAAAATGATTAGGAAAATATGGAGTTAATAGAACTTTTAAAAGTCTTATAGCATAATAATTAGAAGTAACATTATTTAATGTAATAGTCATAATTTTATCAATTATTCCATAATAATTACAAATTTTATTAATATTTTGTGCAATAAAACTTCGAGTGTGCCTATCATCAATATATCTATATGCTAAAATACGTTTCTGCATAGACCAATTTTGATCTATCCAATGACATGTTACTGTTAAATAATCACTACTGTTAGTATTACAGCCTATGTCAGAAGTAATAGCCACTTTGCCATTAAAATGATACAATGCATAACATAAATATTGTTGATATTCACTTGAAAATTTTAAAACATCCCTTGGCACACCCAATTTTTAGCCTGGTATTGACTCCACCTAGCTGTGTGCTCGCCTTGTACATGTCTCAATAAACCTCCCGTCCCACATTGACCTTTTTTGGTTTTAAATTTATAAACATTTTTACAAATTTTACATCTAGCTAGTTGATTCTCTTGGTCCCTATCGAAAAAATCTCATGCAACTGATTTTAATTTTCGTTGTGTGGGGCCTCGACTCATACTAGGTAATATAAGGCATTCCAGTTTCAGTTTCAGGCTGAGACTCAGTCTGAGCCTGAGGTTGAGGTGCACTAGTGGGTGTATCATCTAGATTATCGTCTAAATTAAAGTTTGGTTCATCTACCTCATCATCTAATGGTATATCATTAAAAAAAGCAGTTTCATCTATATGAGTGAAATTAATGAAATCATCGGTACAAGGAATATGATTACTAGAAGAAGTACCCTTGCCCTTGTTACCCCTACTAGAAGAAGCACCCTTACTTAAATATACCTCTTAATCCTTCCATTTTAATTATGCAAATAAATAATTAAAGATAATGAAATTAAGTGTGATAATTAAAATAAAGTAACAATATTAAAGAAGGAACGAAGGTACCAAACGCCGACGTAACGTCGACGTGTAATCGAGATTGAAAATTGAAATTTTGCTCGATGGATGATCCTCAAGCTAGTTGCCAACTTCACTCCCAAATTTTTAACTTTGATATAAATGAGTAAAAAAATATAATATTTAATAGGCAATGTAGAATTGTAGAGAGATAAATTGAGAGATTAGAGAAATGGTAGGAAGATTTGTGAGTAAAATGAAGAGGAAAATGAGGTATTTATAGTTGAGAAATAGGGTTAAAGTGTAAATATATTAACTTAGGGGTTAAACATAAATATTAAAGGGATAGGGGGTCAAAAAAGGCCGTTATAGCCGTTGCACAACGGCCAAAATCGAAATTTGACCGTTGTTGCAACGACTATTTTTGCAAAGGGGGAGGGGGCCTGGCGGGGCGGGACGGGGCAGGGCGGGTCGGGATCGGGACGGGCGGGACGATCCCACGCCCCGTCCCGAGTTCGAACCTCGACATCGACAAATTTTTTTTGTTATGGGGATCGGGGCAGGGCGGACGGGTAGTGGGCCGACCCGGCCCACTGGACAACCCTAGTTTAAACTAGAATAGATAAACAAGAATCCAAGAAATACAGTAGTAAGTAGAACTAAAAGCAAGTAGAACAATCAACAAGAATGTAAAAGACCAAAATCAATATAACAAGAATCCAGACGTAGATATTAACAGAATGAACTCAAACAATCAATAACAATGCTATTAACAGCAGCCAATAATGGAAACTAAGGGAAAAAATGCACAAAACCTATTGACACTAACTGTAAATGATGGCACAAATTGAATTATAGTAAAGGGAAAGAACACACAAAAACTACTGGCACTAACCAGAGTACTACCGTAAATGATGTGCACAAATTGAAATACAATAAAGGACTGAAATAGAACTTGTTATGCGCTTGAAAACAACAAGAAACCTGATTTTCATCGTAGGAGGAGGCCGCCGAAGTTCGCTGTCGGTGGTGGTGGTCTCGAAGTTCCCTATTGACCAAATCTATTTGTCGGTGATGACGGGTGGTCGAAATCCTAGAGGGATGATAGTCGTTGGTGGTGATATAACCAGATAATATAGCCGCCGGTAGTGGTGGAAGGATAGAGAAAGAATAGCAAGGGGGAAGGAAGAGATAAACAGAGGGAAGACTATGTGTCAGGGCACCGTACCTGGTCGTCGGTGGTCGGAGGATGGAGCAACATCGGTAGTCGGTGGTGGTGTGTCGATGTGGGGGCGGGGGATGTTACCATTATCGAGCAAGTCAGAGGGTTGGGGGGAGAGAATATACTCCTCCGTCCATTTTTTTTAAAATAGATGTTTACTTTTATTTGTTTAGTTTAAAAAATGAAGACATAGTTAATCACTTATTTTCAAATTTACCTTTATTATTAACTATAATTATTTTCCAATGCATTTCTCAAAATATTAAATTTATTATATTCAAAGAGTGATACAATACTTATTATTTTATTTATTATTTTTTAGAGGTGTGTCAAATTAAATATGAATAAATAAAAATAAACGAAAGGAGTAACAAATATAGATGCCATTTAACCAATTTATCCAAAAATAAGGGGGAAGAAAAGGTAGAAAATTGAAGTTCTTTTACTAGGAAAATTGCACAGATAGTTGATTTTTTCCATCTCATATACACAGTTGCAGTGGATAACATTTTCTACGTTTAATTACTTTAAAATCAATTTCTGCGATACAAGTTGTAAAAATCATAATTTCTCATTCAACAAAAAGAAAAAGGAGTGTGATTCTTGTTGGGATCGAAATAACAAGGCGTCATGCGGAAGCTAATAATTGCAAACTTTGAACGATGATAAATCAGACGACAAAGAAAAGTATACTAAGAACGCATAATACTTTAATATGGTTAGGTCAACTGACCTACATATGAAAAAAAGAAAAAAAAAAGAAGCATAAACTATGAGAGAATAATCACCCCTAAATGAAACTATCTAAACGACTACATTGTGGATGCTATTGTGTTGTGTAGGAGAAGAAATAATCATCTATTTATAGAAATCCAAGACTTCTCCTCCAAGAAAAGGATAAATCTGATAGTCATTTTCTACAAAGAAAATCTTTTTGAAGTAAATCACAATTATGATAAAATTCAAATAAGGTAGGAAATTCAGCAAATCCTACCAAATCTCCCCTTGGCCTGAATTTTCTGCAAAATAATCTTGATTTTTCTTCTTCACATAATGTTTATCACTACTGTTTGTCATGGTTAAATTAAGGTTAAAAATATTATAGGTAAAAAATTAGTTTAAAAATATTTTACTTTATTTTTAAAGATGCAGCACCAGTGATGTTGAAAATATGATTGAAAATTCATCTCTACATGTTGTACTTCAGACAAAATCTTCATTATCGTGAACTTGATTTGCAGCTTGATTTGAATCGGTATTGAACCCGTCTTCAACCTCACTTTGAACCATTGGCTCTGATACCATTTGTTAGGATCGAAATAACAAGGCGTCATGCGGAAGATAATAACTGAAAACTTTGAACGACGATAAATCAGACGACAAAGAAAAGTATACTAAATACGCATAATACTTTGATATGATTTGATCAACTGATCTACATATGAAAAACAAATATAAAAGAAAACACAAACTATGAGAGAATAATCTCTCCCTAAATAAAACTCTCTAAACGGCTACATTGTGAATGTTATTGTGTTGTGTATGAGAAGAAAAAATCCTCTATTTATACAAGTCCAGAACTTCTCCCCCAAGAAAAAGATAAATATAGTAGAGTCCTTTTCTACAAAGAAAATCTTTTCACTAAGAAAACATTTTTGAAGTAAAATACAATTATGATAAAATTCAAATAAGGTAAAAAATTCATGGCAAACCCTAACAATTCTTTTATTCCTAAAAATTTTCGTCTATATTTTTCTCCGAATACTTTCTCTGCGTTCGAAACTATAATTTTGCCTAATATACGACCTAGGCATAATGGTAAATTTTGTTGGTTTTTTAGTGCGAATGAGGTTCGATCCTATAATTCTTGGGTTAGAATGAGAAATAAGGTGATTTTTGTCCCACATAGGAAGAAGGAAAGGAGTTTATTGGGTATAAAACAGAAAAACACTTTTTTTGGCTTAAAAAATTTATAAGAAGGCAAGCTCTCGTGCCGTTATCACGCAATTCGATTTTACTTAAATGATTGTGTTGAGAATATAATCAAATAGAAAAATATGCTCTTTCTAATAGATTAAGCTTTTAGATGAGATAGTCACACACTTCAACATAGTATCAAAGCAAGTCAAAGGTTCTGAGATCGAACCTCGTCGCCACCTATTCAAAAAAAAAATCTACATGCTTGGACCATGAAAAAGAACTAGGCCAACATATAAGGAGGCGTGTTGAGAATATAATCAAATAGTAAAAATATGCTATCTCTAACCGTTTAAGTTTTTAGATGAGATGGTCACACATTACAACAGATTTATAACTCGTGATATTTCACAATTAAATGTTATTATGATTAATCCTTGTGATATTTTTATTTTTCGTGAATTATAGGTATAGTTAAGTTATTTCTTCTTCATAAAAATATAATTTCTGACTTTTATGCGTCAAAGTAAAAGTCGGATAACTAGTGAAAATAACCCCAAGAAATGATTGGTAAGGTAAGGCCTCATTTGTTTGCATTTAATTGAGGTCTGAATCTAAATGGTTCAAACCTTAGGTCATTAAGTGCATTTGCTTACATTAAGATTTAAATATTTATTTGATATGAATAAGCCTTACTTAAGAAAGGAGCCTTGGAGTAACTGGTAAAGTTGTTGCCATGTGATCAAGAGGTCATGGGTTCAAGCCGTGGAAATAGCCTCTTGCAGAAATGTGAGGTAAGACTGCGTACAATAGAACCCTGTGGTCCGGTCCTTCCCCGGACCACGCGCATAGCGGGAGCTTAGTGCACCGGACTACCCTTTATTTATCTGAATAAGCCTTACTTAATCATTAAAATCTTAAACAAAATATAAACATTATTAAAAAGTATATTTGTGTGGAGAATTTTCAACACCACTCTATCCACAACTACCAACCACCACCACTACTAACTACATATGCAATCACAACCACCATTACTACCATCGCCAACAACTAGCCACCACCACAAACCAGCTCTGCCATCACAACCACCACTGCTGCCAACCACTATTTTCAGTCGCTACTACACCTACCACCTCCGTCATTATAATTATATCAACTGCCACCGCCACCGCCACCGCCACCACTATCAACCATTGTCATTACTGCGGGGACTGCATATGACTAATCACTTCCACCATCACAACTAGCACCACCACCAACTACCACCAAACACATCGTCAACCACACATATTCTTCAGCGACCACCACCACCATCAACACCGCCAACTACTAACATCAACTAACTCCACCATCACTATCGTGCCAGTCACTATAACACCAACTACATCCACCAACACAACTAGCACCAACACCAACTATCACCAAAGACATCGTCAACCACCACATATTCTTCAACGATCACCACCACCATCAATACTGCCATTTACTAACATCAACTAACCCACAATTACAACCACCACCGTCATTACCAACGGCTACTATCGCGCCAGTCACTACAACACCAACCACCTCCACCATCACATCTAGCATCGTCACCAACTACTACCAAACACATCGTCAACCACCACCACCGCTATCAATATCACCAACTACTAACCAACTCCACCATTACAACCATCACCACCACCACTACCAACCGCCATCATCGTGTCAATCACTACAACACCAACCACCTCTACCATCATAACTATCACCACCACCATTACTAGCCACTAACACCAACCATCGCCACCACCACTACAAATTATCTCTATCATTACTAGCGAATATAAATATTTCATTTTTTTAATCAAATAATAATTTTATTTTATTAAATTTAATATTTTTCTAATAATGGTTTTATTAATTGCATATTAAAATAAATAAATAAATAAATTATGCACATTCAGATGTTGAGTAACAAATAGTCTTAATTATTCAGTATTCAGATCTAGAAATAATATCTTAGTCACTCACATTCATACGTCTTAATATTAGTGAAAACAAATGAGGCCTTAACCCTCTTGCTTTTAGTTTTTCCTATTGAGAGTTTTTTATTCTTAACCGCTAGGCACATTATCTAGTGGTATAAATTCATTAAAAAAACACCCAAATAAAGGAGAATCTTTAGAATACAGAGCAAGAGACAGGTACAGCAACAGTTTTTAGCCTTTACCCAACTGCAAAACTCATGACTAAGAATTCTGCATGACAGATAGGTGAGTTGCTCTTCTGTTGTGGAGTCAGCCAACAGTAGAAACAAACAAAAAAACTTAAGATGACTTTGAGACTTTGGGCAACAACCCATATGTACCCACAAGAAAGAGACTTTGAGGGACTAAAATAGCCAAAATAGGCGGCAAATCAAGAAAGTGAGAGAGAGAGAGCGTATAAAGTTCTCTTGCTTTTCCAAGTTGGTAAGCCCAATGTGCTCACTTGTTCAAATTCTTGATCATTTCTCCAATACTTGGATGCATAACAATGTGGCCATGATGACACATTGGACAATTTAAAAGTTAATGGGTATCCATCAATCATCTAAATACATAAACAAATGATTGAAAGAAAGATATACTCCCTCGGTCCTAATTTATGTGAGTTAATTTGATTGGAACACAAATTTTAAGAAATAAAGGAAAACTTTGAATCTTGTGATATAAAGTAAGTCAAAGATATTTGTGTGTTTATAAATATCTCGTTAAGCGTAAAAGGTAAAATTTAAAGTTAAATTATTATCAAATAAGAAAATGTATTATTTTTTTGAGACTGGCTAAAAAGTTAAGTGTGTCGTATGATTTGAGATTGAGATAGTATTTAATTTTCTTTTATATCAACTTGGTAGTATTCCTTACTTGTTTTCAGTAATATTCTTAAAGCTTGTAGTTGTAAAATTTCCTTTTTTTATGGCATAGATTCTCTATAACCCTCTTCAAGGGAATGGACGGATGAATTGTTGTTTTATTTTGATTCTCTTCTTTACGCGGTTGAAAAGATTGCATGTATTTTTTTCCCGTCTGTTTTACACTCCTTTTCATTGATGCTTTCTCTATTTCTTTATCAGTTTAATTCTAGGTGGTATTAGGCACAATTTGCAGCTGTTTCACGCATACTTGGTTGTTGTTGCATATTCATATGTTTTATTATTCATTTTGGACCTACTCCTTTGTGTATAAATAGGGACTAAAACTGTTGTCTTTTCTTCAACTCAGCATATATCACTTCTCAGTTTATTGGCCTTTCAAAACTATACTGAAGGTTGCATTTCATCTGTGAAGACAAATATGAGTTACCTAAATCCTTCCATGGGCTCTGGTTAGTTGCAATTTACAAGCTGTTCTTTCCCTTAGGTTCTTTTCACGGACTTTGCATTATGCATCAGCACAAATTCTATAGCTAAATAGTAAAATACGTCACTAACCCTATTTAGCGACGGATTATCATAAAAGTTTGTTATCTACGAGTAAATTAGCGAAGTTCGTAACAAATTTCAGTGTTTTTTGTAGTGCATCCTTTAGAAGGGCTATAATTGATTTAAGGCCTTTTTGGCTTTACTGTCCCTATGCACTGACATTCAGTTGCTTCAATTTGTAAAGAATAAAAACAAAAAAGTTTAAGGCCTTTGGCTTTAAATTCTGAAAAGCTACATTGACATTGTGGTAGTATCAACAAGAGTAACATTTCCCTTATTCTTAAACACTGTCATTTTGGGAACCTTTTTTCTCCCTTTTGTTGTCTTTTTTTATATCTTTATCAAAGTAATTTTCTTCCGTGAAGCATTTGCTACTTGACTAATTAACTTGGTTAACAATATAACAGGAAGTAGAACGGCTAGGAGGACTATGGAGTTCGGGAGGACATATGTGGTGAGGCCTAAAGGAAAACACCGGGTTACTATGGTTTGGCTGCATGGCCTTGGTGATAATGGCTCTAGGTAGATTCCTTTTTTGCTTTAAAGCCGAATATTTTATGGCTATTTTTTTTTTTTAAAATGTAACATTTATATAATCTCGTGCTTCCTTCAGACAAACTTTTTCTAATCTGAAGCAAAGTAATTGTATAAAGTAACCATGATAAGACATCACTTTGGTGTATTTCCTGTCTTATGCACTTGTTTATTGCCTTTTAGCCTATTTTTATGAAATCTACAACAAAGTCATGATGCACAATTTATACAAATAACCTGAATCTTTCTTCATTTGTGTCACTTTTCAAAATGTAAAAGTAACTGCAAAAATAATCACATAACTCAAAAGCCAGATGTTCTGTTCTCTTAGTGGAGTTTATTTAACCAATTGTTAGTGAGAATAGGAAAATATTCTGTCATAAGTATATTTTGTATATTTAGTCATAATTATACATAATCACACCTACCATATACAAAATATACATAATATTTTCCTATTCTATCAGTTAGAATAAAGTTTGTAAAGAAGTGTGGATTTATTGACGAAACAAGATAATAGAAGTTGGTTAAGAGAATGTCAGTGTTTTGACATGTCCTATAAGGAAGTCATTCAATGTCAAATGTTTTTTAGCTTGTTTTATGTAAATCTAAAGAAAAAGCAAGAAATGTTTTGTAGTATCTGCTAATTTGTTTGTTTCTTTTCGCAGTTCTTCTCAACTCTTGGAAAGCCTAGCCCTTCCTAATGTAAGTGATGAACTCAGATAACATTGTTTTTCAATTGAGCCATTGAGGTATATTCTTCCTTTGTCATAGACGATGATTGTTGCCTATATGATCTTGCAGATTAAATGGATATGTCCAACAGCCCCTACTCGTCCTGTGGCAATACTTGGTGGATTTCCTTGCACTGCATGTAAGCATCTACATGATAACTATGACATGGTGACCTTTATAACCGCGATTCAAAAGGGATCAACATCTTATTTCAGGGTTTGATGCCGGAGAACTTTCTGATGACACTACTAATGATCTTGAAGGCTTAGAGGCGTCAGTTACACATATTGCAAACTTATTATCAACTGAACCTGATGACGGTAAGATTCTTTACATCCATCATTATAGACTATTACAATCACATCTCTCTATAACAATCATCCTCTATAAGACTGTAACAACATTTCACTATAACAACCATGTTTTTTATGGAACCGATCTTTCAGTTATGTTATATACATATGTATTAAATGTTCTCTATAGCAATAACGTTGTTATAGAGAGGTTTGACTGTATAACTAAAAAGGCTGGTATTTCCCCTGTATTCTTTGTATCAAAATTAATTCACTAAGTTGATGACTACTAATATGAATGTTCAATTGACCAACTACTTCTCATAGGCTCATAGCGTTGGCTTATTTGTCCTTCTATGTGACCTTCCCTTTATGATACTAGGGTCTAGATTGGCAATATTGTCACCTAAGAAATTAAGTCCTTTTACTTGAAATTGTTTGGTCAGACTGTTTTATTTGTCTGATTAACAAATTACTATGTCTTATACAGTTAAACTTGGTATCGGAGGCTTCAGCATGGGTGCAGCCACTGCACTCTACTCAGCAATTTGCTTTGCCCAGGGGAAATATGGAAATGGAAACCCTTACCCTGTCAACTTGAGGGCTGTCATAGGCCTCAGTGGGTGGCTTCCAGGTTGTAGGTGCGCAATTCATTTTATAAACTATAGCTATTTCGGTTCTTTTTTTTTTTTTTTTTTTAGATAATTACACTCCAATGCGTTTCGGTGATCTATTTACAAAATAGCCTGCAAATATATATGTTTTATATATTAAGTACAGATATACATATAATATACATTAAATATACAAATAATATACATAATCAATGTATATGTTTTGTATATTTCGGCAAGCGCCCGTAATCAATGTTAGCTTATTCTGAAAGACAAATGTACTTTGGAGTTAACAATTGATATTCTGCAGGAATGTGAGGAACAAGATTGAAGGATCACATGAGTCTGAAAGATGTGCTGCATCTTTACCCATTCTACTGTGTCATGGAAAATGTATGCACTTAATTCACTTGCAAATATTCGTTTTAATGAGTAATGAGATTCATATGAAGTATGTACACTCTTCATATCCATCTTACACGGTTATCTGTACTTGTTAGGTGATGAAGTTGTTCCTTATCTATATGGAGAGAGGGCTTCCTATGTCTTGAGCTCAGTCGGATTCAGGAATCTTCAATTCAAAGGCTATGACGGGTAACCCCTTTTCTTTTCTCAGAGCAAAATAGCCGGTCTCACGATTTAAGAGTAATGTAAATTACCAACTTCTTCTGCAGGATTGGTCATTACACAGTGCCAAGGGAAATGGATGAGGTTTGTAATTGGTTAACTACAAGGCTTGGTCTCGAGGGTTCTCGACGATAAAACTACATTACAACTATATCATATTCAACACAGCGAATGTCTTTATACAGTGCCAAGAAAATGTATGAGGTCTGTAATTGGTTAAGTGCAAGGCTTGAACTCCATCAGAAAGATTTCAAGACCAGAGTAGCTGGTAATAGATGCACGGGGAAGCAGTTACAGGGAGGAGTATACAGAGTACTCATGTAGTTAATAATATATGCTTTATGGTGAATGCTAGGACTTAGTCTTCCAGTTTTGCCTTAAACTCTTTTGTGTAATAAAGTTTTGGATGTGCGCTATTTCATTCACTTGTAGACACAAATAATTTGACATTTTGTTCTCTTCAATAACAGTTTTGACTTCCAAAATTTGTTTATTAAGAATTATGATGGTTCGAATTACTATAGTCTGCTACCATGCAAGGAGGATATGGTTGGGTGTGGTTTTGACTTGAGCATACATACATAAAATGTATGTCGAAACTATTTAGCCTACAATAAGTAACATAGCCGGTAAAGAATTAGTACATTCTAAGAAGAGGTCATGTATGAATAATATGTTTCACTTCTTAACTAAACTCTAAAAGTCGAACAAAAATTCATAAGAAGTTACCATGAAGCATTAAGCTTTCCTTTAAGGTTCTTTTTTATACTAGAAATTCCAAATGATCATTGGTCTTTGACTCATAATTCAAACTTTTTAAGACATTTTAGTTACGAGTCAATGGCTATTTTAATGAACTAGAAAGTTCTTTTTTATAGTTATTGAAACTCAAGTTATCTAAATGATGACTTTAGGGGCGAAATTTAGGGGCGAAAATTTCTATTGTAAGAACACACACATATATGATACTCAGATACTTATATATAAGGAGCGGTGTAATTATAGTGACAAATATATTTATAGGGTCATTTGTAGTGGTAAAAGTCAAAATAGTAGTGAAAATGAAAGCTCCAATGGACAAACTGAGCCTGAGTCCTACGGTCGAGCATCCCGCGAGCACCATTTTTCGACCACCACCAGTACATAATCAGCAGATACTGTATGTCTCCTAATTTACTTAATGTTATTACTCCATTCGTTTAATTTACATGACGGTCTATTTTAGAAAATCACAGAAAGGTCGACACCATTTCACTTTCGTAACTTTCGATGTGATGTATTTTCCATCAAACTAAATTTGTACCCAATATTTTAATATTTCCTCTCCTGCTATGAGTAATAGGATTGTAACTCAAATCAACATTTAAAATCAAATGTTCAGTAAAACTGTCATAACATGCAACAAACACTGCAAGCAGAATTGTCGACTGGAAAAGCAGGAAGATACTAAGGTTTGTATCCGCAGAGAGCTTTATAGCATGAAGAACAAAGATTAACATCTAGACCTAAGTTGGAATTTGGATTTTAAGAGGAAAAGAAAGATACAGACCAAAGACTATAACAGTCCGTAATAAGAGTGCGAGAGGTGAGATGAATAACTAAAAAGCAAGAGCTAAACTCAACAGTTACAACCAAATGCTAAATTCATCTGTTCCTTCTCCATTCCCTAAATGACCTACGTGTATTAGGAGTGCGCCTCAACAACAGATTTGTGCTTCTTGTAGCTGTTGGCCTTCGTTCGTGCTTATCAGAACCTGATGCCGATCTTGTAGATCTCCTGTTTTCTGATCTAGCACCACTATCTGATCGATAAGTGCTCCTCCCCACCAGCATAGCTTGGAGACCTGTCCCATGCCCAAGGCATCGATGGGAACTCACTCCGGAAAGAGAAAGAGAGCTCAAATTCGAAATCCAGTGATATATTGATGTCTTCGTCCAATGCCTCCTCAGCCTCCGAGTCAAAGAGACCACCATCAAGAGGCAGCTCTGTTAGGAAGTCATCATCAGATTCATTGAAAGCATCTTCAAAGTCCCCTTGAAGCTCGAAATCCAGTGATATATTGATGTCTCCAATCCCTCCTCAGCCTCCGAGTAACTGTCTAGCAGGTCAAATAGACCACCGTCAAGAGGCAGCTCTGTTAGGAAGTCATCTTCAGAAGAGTCATCATCAGATGGTGCTTGATATTCACTGAAAGCATCTCCAAAGTCCCTTTGAAGCTCCAATCTTGTCCAGTCAGACTGCCGCACAGGGTCAGCCTCACATGGCCTTCAGAGGGATGTTCACGCCTTGCATGTTTTCTTAACTCCGCATAATTACCAGTAAAATTACATGTCCCCAGGGCACAGCTCCTTGTTTTGGAGTTCATGAAGTTACGAACAGCCTCTACAACAATCCATCCTTCGACATGTCCCCGGCAAAGAGGGCAAGCAAGCTCAGGTTGCTTCTGCACATGAGACCTTGTTGCTCCTGATAATGCTTGCCCCCAACTTCCTCTGCGGAACACAGCTCCTGATACATTATCTCCCTCTTGTTGAGCTCCTATAGTAGATGATTTACAAAATTGATCAAGACAAATAGAATGTCAATGGCTTGTGTCGCACATATAAGGCTGCCAACCCTTGTCTCGTGAAGAACAAAGTAAAAGGACAGCATTGTGTGGATGCTCCATACATATTGGACACCTAGCTTCTTCCCATTCTCTTTCATTCCCAACTGGTGGCAAAGATTTCCGGGAGTCAAGGTCAGAATTCTTTGAGCTGCGAGCATAAGGAGACTTCTCTTTGAGAGAGTTCTAAATCCCTCGCACTCTTTCCCCTTAAGGTTTACTCAAGTTTAACTCCCACAGCCACCTATTATTAATGAGACTACTTACACTGAACCACTCGGGACGACTACAGAGCTGGATCACATGATTCACAAATCCCTAAAATGGTCCAGTCTAATTAGTCATGAGTGTGCACACCAAATCCTCGTACACGTTCATGCAACAAGCACTACTAGGTATGCTTGTTGGCATAGCTTTATGAATCTTCTATATCCATTCTACTCCAGTTTGAACACATTTCATTCCAAAACTTAATAATTTTTCTCTTAAGCTTTCTCAAGTGTTGGAGACCAGAATTGATGTACGTCTATTTCCTACATAGATCTTCTACTTCCATTATGTTACGTTGTTCATCTGCATGTAGATTGTGGATCTTTTGAGACAATTTCTGTTATTGTGCATGTCCATTACATCCAAAGTTCCACGAAGTACGCTATTTTCCAGCATAATTCAGAAAGGGAACAATTTCCCTTTTCAAGCAATAAGAATGTGGAATTGTTCACATATCGTCATAGTTTTGACCAACCCAACATCGAGCTGATTTTATTTTCTCACACAGCCGGTCAAAATCTTAAATTACCCCGGACCTAATTGTGATTCTTAATTAACAAAAGAATGTCTTTATTTCATAAATCATTCAGTATCCACCAAAGGTGGATCAATTAGTTAGGCTTAAGGATTAGATACTGTTTTACTCTGCCATTAAGCATCCGCGACTCTTTAGATTTTCTAGAAATATTTACTAAACGGAATTCAGAGAACCTTTACTTGTCAAAAAACCCTAACTTATCAAAATAAAAAGTATTAGAATCATATGAACAGTTGAACATAATAGAACGGAACACAATGAATTATCATATCACCGAACCATCTAATTTGGTATTGAGGCGCGTTTATTGATTATTAACATTAGAATAAACACATCACAAACCCTAACACCCAAAAATTTCAAACTATGAAACAGATACCGTATTTAATTTAGATATTACAGAGCATATGAGTAAAGAAAACGATGAAAAGTTGCAGCACAAATTAAGATACAAATAACGTAAAACTCCATAAAAAGAAGTGGACGAACCTTGCAGTGCGAGGAGATTGGAGCTTCTTCAAACAAGTTTCCAGAAACAGAGAGAGGTCTGAGGATGACATGCAAATTTAACGAGTCGGAGTCGGTTTTGTTCCTGGATAGCCCGGAAATTTAACCCGGTTGGGGGCGGGCGGGCCCACAGCAATGCAAGTGGGACCAGCTGCAAACTCACGGCGTCTTCTTTTTATTTCATATAATATCATGTAACCGCATTGAAATTTGACTATTTGAATTTGCGGCCCCTATTAATCCGTAAAGAATTTCAAATTTGTTTGGAGTACTGAAGATTCAAAAATTGAGTTTGAGAATTTTAATAGTTATGTTTTGGTCACTACTCAAACAAACGCTTATATGGAAAAAATTGAGTTTGCAAGAACAAATGCCACCTAATTTTGTTAACATTAAAGATTTTTTTGTTTATTGATGTCTTCTTGAAAAACATTTTAATAGAACCTAAGAAATATTTTAATTTACAAAAACTCTAGTTCAAAAAGCTTGAAGCAAACTCCACTTTAGGAATTGTTTGGTTGATGTATTAAAATAAGAGAATTAATCTCAATATTAAAATTTGTTTAAGATAATACTTCCTCCATTCTAATATAAATGAATTTCTCACCTTTTTAGGTCCAAAATGAATGAACTTTTCAAAGTCCAAAAGTTTATTAATTATCAATTTTTCAAAATGACCCATATCTTTAATGACTATATCCAGATTTAAGAAAAATTGAGAAGAAGCAAAAAGATAATATTGACAATTTATCCTTTCATAGTGTGTCACACTCCAATTTTTTTCTTTTTTTGTAACAGAGAGAGTATAGTATTTCGTTGAATACATAAGGAAAAGTAATCTCCATAACTCTAATGCACCGCGTGATTTTCGACATAAAATAATAGTATTCGCATTAAGTTTACTGCCAATATTATACAAGGTATGGAACGTTAATTTCTTCTACTGGGGAACTATCCCTCCACGAAAAAAGCTTTATCTTGTGACTGGACCTCAATTACTTCTCCCAAACAGATTGGTGGGCTTGGAATCCAAAGCCTTCAATCCAAAAATAAGGCCTTATATGTAGCCACTTCTTAGAGACTTTTTCATTCATTTTTTTTTATATCTAGTACTATTCATCGAGATAGTAGTACCGGTCCCTCAACACTGCTACCAATAAATCGCGGGATGTGCCTAAATGACCAGAGTTTGAGAACAGAGCAACTGATATCACCTACAAGGTCAATGTAAGCTGGTCACGGCCTAAAATTCCAATGTGCAGTGATGCCACTTACCCTAATTCGTACGTGAACCCAATCATTCAAATAAATAATATAGAAGTAAATGCGAAAAAATAAAGAAATAACAAGAGAAGTACTTAACAAGTCTCAAAGTTTAGAACATAGTCAAAGGAAATCCCCCAAAATTCGATAGTTATAAGTACAAAGCTCTAAGGTCGAATACAAGTCTAAATAGTGAAATACATATGTTGTCTGAAAGTAGCAGTGACTGAAACATAAATATAGGGAGGGAGTTCCAGATGTCGGGAAAGAGTCTGCGGCTCAGCTTGGACTCCTCGAGCAATCTCCAACGCCGCGCTCAAGCTGCTCCTGGATCGTTTGGCTCAGTACCTGCACATAGAGTGTTGCAAGCGTAGAGTGAGTACGAAAAAATACGTGTACTCAACAGCATCGTCGACCGATCCTAGCTATAACGATGGCGAGGGTTGGTTCTTTCCAATACCTCTCTACTAATTAGTCAGCTAACCAAACCTATCAATAATCCTTTAGTTCAATATTGTTCAAGTATTTACAAGCTTCTCAGGTTTATGTTAAAATTAAGCCACAAAATAACCAAGTTAGCCTACACCCCGTTCAAAGCGTCTAGACCCATTAAGTCCTTCCACTCAACTATCACAACAGTGCTAAGTATAAGTTATCAGTAATTTCGTCAACCAAACCAAAAGGGCATGAGTATATCAGAAATCAACACAGAGCACACATAACACCAAACACTTATAAGGATATGGATGAATGCAATGCAAATGATATGTATGTATGCAAATGGACATATGTACTCGGTATACACATGCTGTTGTAGTAGCTGTCACGTGACCTATGGGGGACTCATGAGGTCCATGTACCCATCTGATCCCATTGAATACCAGCTCTATGGCTGAAATATCATTATCAGTCATCACTCTCGTATCATGTACCATATCCAACAACCAGCTTCCCAAGCCTCTCTCAACAATATCTCAACAGTTCAATGTCAAATATAATATGTATGAATGATATGTGTATGTGTACACCATGCAATCAACATAATCAATACAACCAGTATGTACCGGTTTCTTTTCAACTATTTAGACGAGATGTAGAATGATGAATGCATGACAAGTCAAATAAGAATAAGTTATCAAACATGGCTTTGCCACCCAAATAATCAGCAATCATAGCAACCTAAGCGGATTTATGCACAGTGCTCACGACCCGAAGGACTAAACACATAATCTCTGTCAAGTATATCTAACTAGTCTATTAATTACCTAAGTTAAGTTCATCGGTGCCCGTATTAGTGCTCGTCACCTCACTAATACTGGACCTCTGATTCCCCACTACTCTCATTAGTTCATTAACCAACATACCAACACGTAACGCTATACTAGAGATTGGTAAGTCTCAACTTGCCTAATTAGAAGCCGAAGACTCACGTAGCAGCCTTGCCTTTCCTCTAAGCCTCCACACGATCCCACTATGATCAATTCATTAACTACATAAGATCGTGAGTCTATCAATATCTATATCTATATGTGAAACTAGAATCCCCAAGTTAAAATACAAAAATAACTCGGATCCACATTATCAAAATAGAACTTTATTATCCAACTAATACCAAAACATACTAGATAATTTAATCAGAAGTTAATTTAACAACTAAGCCTGAATGGATCCTCAATTTCATAAATTTAGCAAAAAGCCCCAATTCTAGCCTTAGAATTTTCCCCAATTCCCAAAAGGGTTTCTAACATGCAATCGATCAATTAAATATCACCCACTAGTGTAATACAATACTAGTTTACAGTATCAACAACAATGAAGATAAATAATCACCCTCAAATCCCAAGTATTAATTTCTTATTCTTAACAAAGTACTTCCCTTATTTCCCCCAACTAAGAATCATACTTAGGGTAGAATTTAACTAATACCATTAATTAAAGGGTGAAAAATATACCTTAAGGATGAATTCCTTGAATTTTTCAAGAACTCCCACTGCCCAAGCTCCAAACCCAAGGAAAAACGTTTTGGGGGAAATGAGGATAGATTCGACTTCGCTGGAGAGGACTCGCTTCAGCAGAAAACCCAATCCACTGAGACGAGGTCACTTAAAATCTCGAATTACGCTGGGGCGGAAGGAAACTCCGCTTAGGCGCACCCACCCCAGCGTGGAACTCATCCACAAAAGCGGACCATTAACACATGGTCAAGTCTCACTTCTGCGAGCCAGACCACCGTAGAGGCGGACCCGCGGAAGCAGACACCAGCTAGCTGGTGCGAACACCATACACCAGCAGCAACATTAAACCATCCATTCTCCCGTAAAAAACATGAAACACTCCCGGGACTTCCTGGATACAAACCAAACATGTATTCCTATCAGAAAACACAGTCCAGACCTGCCCGCGCACACGAAATTCTCGAAAAAGGTCTTTAAGGCTCGAGTTTGACTAAAGTCAATTATTAAGTTTTATTTTCACAACCAAACCCCCAAGATACACCCGGCTGCCTCAGAAACTAAATCAAAGGACCAACTAAGTCCTAAACGTTGTTCCGGAGCTGATGGAACTGATGAAACTACAAAAAGAACACATTTACCCAAAAGTCACCTATGAGTCAAACTCTTCTATTTTCTTAACTTAGGATTTCTCAAACCTACCTGATCACCTCAGAAACCGTGCCACTCATCCCCATAAGTCACAAACAAGCAAATAAAATCTCTAGAAGGGTAATTTAGGGGTTTTAAATCAAAAAGAGCAAAATTTTGAGTCGTTACATCATGTACAACTTAAATAAATGTTCGTTCTTGAACGGTAAATAAAAGGAAGTACTTGGACTCTCAAATAGCTCGGGGTAGTTAGCTCGCTTATCATACCCAGTCTCCCATGTAGCATCCTCCACTGGTCGATTCCTCCATTGTACTTTCACGGAAGCCATCTCTTTGGACCTCAACTTTTGAACCTGTTTGTCCAATATAGCTACAAGCCCTTCCATATAAGATAAGTTCTGGTACAGCATCACCGAATCCTATCTAATCATATGACAATCCTCAAAAACATTCTTCCTCAGTATCGACATATGGAACATAGGGTGCACACTAGATAAACCATGAGGTAAATCCAACTCATAGGCTACCTCACCAATTCTGTCCACTATCTCAAAAGGACCAATAAAGCTCAGACTAAGCTTGACTTTCTTCCCAAATCTCATAAGGCCCTTCATGGGTGAAACCTTCAGCAAAACTCGCTCTCCAACCATAAACTCTAAAGGGCGAACCTCGGATCTGTATAACTCTTCTGTCTGCTCTAAACTGTAAGAAGTCAATCTTGGATCAACTTAACCTTATCCAATGAATCCCTAAAAAGATCAGTATCCCTAGGTCGAACCTCAAAAGCATCAAACCACCCGATGGGAGAACGACACCTCCTACCATATAAGGCCTCAAATGGTGCTATCTCAATACTCGAATGGTAACTATTGTTGTAAGTAAACTCCGCCAAGGGTAGAAACTGGTCCCAATAACCACCAAAGTCAATCACACACGCTCGCAACATGTCCTCGAGAACCTGGATAGTCCGCTCAGAATGGCCATCATTCTGAGAGTGAAAGGTTCTAATCTCCATTCTAGTACCCAACTCCTTCTACATAGACCGACAAAAGTGAGAAGTAAATTGCGTACTCGAGTCAGAAATAGTAGAAATGGGCACCCCGTGAATCAGACTATCTCTCGAATGTACATCCTAGCTAACTTCTCTGAATTATAAGTAGTTTGAACTGGAATGAAATAGGTAGATTTGGTCAACCTGTCCACAATGACCTGTATAACATCAAACTTGCCTAAAGTATGGGGCAGTCCTACCACAAAGTCCATGGCAATCCGCTCCCACTTCTACTCGGGAGTGGACATCATCTGAAGCATACCACCAGGCCTCTGGCGCTAATATTTCACTTATTGGCAATTCAATCACCGGACACAAACTCCACTATGTACCTCTTCATCTGACACCACCAATAATGTTGTCTCAAGACATGTTACATATTTGTAGCCCCTTGGTGAATGGAATACTTCAAACTATGGGCCTTCTCCATGATCAATCTGGTCAAATCACCCACCATAGGAACACAAACTCAACCGTTGATCCTCAAAATACCATCACTATCAATTACTGCCTCTTTTGCCTCTCTACGCAACGCATTGTCACGTATCTTGCACAACTGAACATCATCGAATTACTGGGATCTAATCTGCTCTAATAAGGAAGACTGCACCTCCACACTGATTTTCCAAAGACTGCTCTACCAGGTTCTGAAATATCAAGTCGCATAAACTGATTTTCCAAAGACTGAACATCCATAGCCATATGATGCTCTCCGACATACAACATAGCCAAGTTATCCATGCCCACCGCCTTGCGACTTAAGGCATCCACTACTATAGTTGATTTGCTCGGGTGGTACAAGATAGTCATGTCATAGTCTTTCAGAATCTCCAACTACCTATGTTGTCTCAAATTAAGATCTTTCTAATTGAACAAGTGCTGAATACTGCGGTGGTCGGTGTACACCTCATAATAAACCCCATATAGATAATGCCTCCAAATCTTCAAGGAAAATATGATGGCCGCCAATTCCATATCATGGGTGGGATAATTTTTCTCATGAACCTTGAATTGCCTCGAACCATAGGCTATCACTTATCCCATTTGCATCAACACACACCCAAGACCTATCCCAGAAATATCACAATACACAGTAAAGCTCTCTCCCTCAACTTGTACGGTTAAAATCAGAGCGGTAGTCAATAACGGATTAAGCTTTTGAAAGCTCATCTCACACTCTTTAGACTACTGAAAAGCTACATCCTTTTGGGTCAATCTAGTCAACAGAGCTGAAATGGATGAAAATCCCTTCACGAATCGCCGATAATATCCCACGAGGCCTACAAAACTTCAGACCTGGGTGACTGAAACAAGCCGAACCTAATCTCGGACTGCCTCAATCTTCTTAGGATGTATCATAGTACCATATTTGGTCACCACACACCCAAGGCTACCGAGCTAAGCCAGAACTCATACTTTAAAATATTTGCGTAGAGCTACTTCTCTTTTAGAATACCAAGCACAATCCTCAAATGTTGCTCGTGCTCCCATTCGCTCCAAGAATACATCAAGATATCACCAATGAATACGACTACAAATAAATCCAAGTAAGGTTTGAACACCCCATTAATCAACTCCATAAAGGCTGCAGGCGCATTCGTCAACCTAAAGGACATCACCAAAAACTCATAGTGCCCATATAGAGTCCAGAAGGCTTTATTAGGAATATCCTCGGCCCTAATCTTTAATTGGTGGTAACCGGACCTCAAATCAATCTTAAAAAAGACTGACGCACCCTGTAATTGATCAAATAAGTCATCAATTCGAGGTATCAGATACTTGTTCTTAATAGCCACCTTATTTAATTGTCGATAATCAATACACATGCACATAGACTCATCTTTCTTCTCCACGAAGAACACATGAGCACCCTAAGGTGAAACACTAGGTCGAATAAAACCCTTAATCAAAAGATCTTGCAACTGCTCCTTCAACTCTCTCAACTCAGCCGGTGCCATCTGATATGGTGGAACAAAAATAGGATGAGCGCCCAGCTCTAGGTCAAAACAGAAATCAATATCACGATCCGGCGGAACACCGGGAAGGTCTGTGGAAAACATCTTTGGATACTCCTGAATTGACTCCAATGGAGGAGTCTCCACACTCGTATCACAAACATAAGCCAAATAAGAAAGACACCCCTTTTCTACCATCTTCTGAGCTTTAAGGAATGAAATCACTTTCTTCGGACACTAGCTAAGAGTACCCTTCTAAACTAACTGAAGAATACCCGGCATGGCTAAAGTTATCGTCTTGGCATAGCAATCTAAGACAACATGATACAGAGCTAACTAATCCATACCTAGAGTAGCATCAAAATATACTATACTCAAAACTTTTAAGTCTACCTGAGTATCATACCCCATCAAAGTAACTACACAACCTAAGTATGCCCGATCTACCACTACATAATTCCCAACAAGTGTAGAAACATGAATAGGTATGGCTAGAGACTCACACATCAGATCCAAACTCAAAGCAAAGTAGGCAGACATATAAGAATAAGTAGATCATGGATCAAACAAAACTGTAGCAGATCGATGGCAAAACTAAAAGAGTACATGTGATCACAACATCGGAGGCCTCTGCCTCGAGTCTTCCTGGAAATGCATAGAAATGATCAAGATCACATGACGTTTGAGCACCCCTACGTCTACCACCTTGGCCGGACTGAGCACCACCTCGACCTGTCTGAGGGCCACCCTTGCCTCCATGAGAAACACCTCTAGTACCTTGGGACCCTCCTCTAGCCGGCTGCCCCACTGCTCTAGATCCTAAGCCTTGAGACTGACCACCACGCCTATGTCTGGAGAAATCTCTCTTGAAGTGCCAAGATCACCACACTCAAAACAACCTCTAGGAGCTGCCGACGGTTGAGAAAAAGAACTGGCCTTCCTCAGATGTAGGCATATCAACAATAATGGGCCTAACACTCGAATGGTAATGACATCCACCATGACGACCCCTACCTCTAGATGAGGCAACTATATGAGTGCTAAAATGAGGCCTCTTGACCATTCTCTCCTCATAATCATCACTCCTAATAAACTCGGCCTCTCTCATTGCATCAACAATATGATGGAAGGTGGAACCTATGGTAGCCATGTGCGCTGCAATCAAACAAAGAGGACATATAAACCCATTGGTGAACCTCCTTACCCTATCAACCTCATCATGAAAAATCATCAAAGTATGGTGAAATAATAAGTGGAACCACATCTCTTACTCGGTGACAAACATACGCCCCTAGCGTAACCCTTCAAACTAAGATCGTCTCCTCTATCTAACACTGCGAGGCACGAACTTCTCCAAGAAAATTTAGGCATATAAAACCCAAGTGAGAGGAGGGGACCCTACTGGTATAGACTTAAGTTAAGACCTCCACACCTGCTTGGTAGGTCCAGCCATCTGGAAAGCAGTATAATCAACACCACAGGACTTCACTAACCCGAGGTTGTGCATCCTCTCATGACAGCTAATCAAGAACTCATACGCATCATCCTCGAGATCCTCATCATATATGGAAGGATCCAACTTCCTAAACCTTTTGAACATCTTCTACTCCTCAATAGACATAACAGGTTGTGTATCAAGACCAGGTACAGTCACACCTACAAACTGAGGAACCCTAGCAGGTGTTAGATGAACCCCCGATGTCTGAAATTCGGGCATAGAAACATGGATAAGAGTTTGTCCTCCGACCCTAGTATGAGATCCATCAGAAGTAATTAGCTAAATACCATGAGATATAAACTCAAAAAACTCGGGGGTGCCTAATTTGGTCCTACCCCGTCAGCCTGACCCTGCTCATCCTCATCAATCTGAACCGCATCATCATTGGGAATAGCCTCAATCCCTGGAGACTTTGCTCGGTCATGAGCCTAAGCAACTACTGGTCCTCCACCTCAGGCTATAACGCGAGGTCTGCTTCTACCTCTACCTCGGCCCCTGCCCCGTGCACCACATCTGACAACGGGTGCGGGATACTGATCTCCTTCTATCGCTGAACGAGTCCTCACCATCTATGAGTAGGAGTGAAACAAAGAGATTTAGAATTGAATCATAATCGAATCACATGAAAAATGAAAAAAATGAAATTTCTTAAATGTCTTATAGCCTCTGGAAGATAGGTACAAAACTCTTCTTACCAATCCATAAAACTCTACTAGACACCACTCTTGTACTCATGAGATCATTAACCTAGTGCTCTGATACTAATTTGTCATGATCCAAAATCCCATTGTACCATGAGGGCACCTACCCTAATCCGTAGGCAAACCCAATTATTCAAATAAAGAATATAGAAGTAAATGCAGAAAAATAAAGAAATAACAAGAGAAGTACTTAACAAGTCTCAAAGCTTAAAACATAGTAAAAGGAAATTCCCCAAAACCCAATAGTCACAAGTACAAAGCTCTATACAAGTTTGAATAGTGAAATACATACGCTGTCTGAAAGTAGCAATGACAAAAACATAAATACACAGAGGGAGTTCCAGATACCGAGAAAGACTCTGCAACTCACCCTGGACTGCTCGAGCAATCTCCAACGTCGTGCTCAAGCTGCTACTGGATCGTCTGGCTCAGTACCTGCACATATAGTGCAACAAGCATAGAGTGAGTATGGAAAAAATGTGTACTCAACAGCATTGTCGATTAAATCTAGCTGTAACGGTGGCGAGGGTCGATACTTTTCGATACCTCTCTACTAAATAGTTAGTTAAACATAATAAGAGTTTAGTTAACAAACCTATCAATAATCCTACAGTTCAAGAATGTTCAAGTATTTACAAGCTTCCCAAGTTTATGTTAAGATTAAGCCACAAAATCACCAAGTCAGCCTAAACCCCATTCAAGGCATCTAGACCCATTAAGTCATTCCACTCAACTATCACAACAGTGTTAAGTATAAGTTATTAGTAATTCCTTCTACAAAACCAGAATAACATAAGCATAACAGAAATCAACACCGAGCACACATAGCACCAAATATATATCAGGATATGGATAAATGCAATGCAAATGATATGTTTGTATGAAAATGGCCATATGTACTCGGTATACACACGCTTCTATAGTAGTTGTAACCTGACCCATAGGGGACTCATGAGGTCCATGTACCCATCCGATCACATCAGATACCAGCTCTGTGGCTGAAATGTCATTATCAGTCATTACTCTCGTATCATGTACCATATCCAACAACTAGCTTCCCAAGCCTCTCTCAACAATATCTCAACAGTTCAATGTCAAATATAATATGTATGAATGATATGGATATGTGTCATCTTAATCAATATAACCAGTATTTATCAATTTCTTTTCAAGTGTTTATATGAAATGTAGAGTGATGAATGCATGGCAAGTCAAGTAAGAATAAGATATCAAACATGGCTTTGAACCCAAATAATCAGCAATCATACTAACCTAAGGATTTATGCACCGCGCTCACGGCTTGAAGGGCTAAAAACATAATCACCGTCAAGCATATACAGCTAGTCCATTAATTATCCAAGTTAATTTCACCGGTGCCGGTATTAGTGCTCGTCACCTCACTAATACGGGACCCCCAATTCCCCATTACTCCCATTAGTTCATTAAACAAAATACCAACACATAACACTATACTAGAGTCTAGTAAGTCTTAACTTGCCTGATTAGAAGCCGAAGACTCACGTAGCAGCCGTGCCTTTACTTTGAGCCTCCACACGAGCCCACTCTGATCAATTCATTAATTACATGAGATCGTGAGTCTATGATACCTATATTTATAGGGTAAACTAGAATCCCCAAGTTAAACTACAAAGGAACCCCGAGACCGTATTATTAAAATATGAACTTTATTATCCAACTAATAGCAACACATGCTAGATAATCATAATCTCAAGTTAATTTAACAACTAAGCCCAAATAGATCCTCAATTTCATGAATTTAGCAAAAGGCCCCAATTATAGTCCTAGAATTTCCCCCAATTCCCAAAAGGGTTTCTAACATGCAATTGATCAATTAAATACCACCCATTAGTCTAATACAATACTAGTTTACAATATCAACATCAATGATTCAATAATCTACCCCAAATCTCAAGTATTACTCTCTTATTCTCAACAAAGCACTTCCTTTATTTCGTTCAACTAAGAATCATACTTAGGGTAAAACTTAACTAATACGCATTAATTAAAGGGTGGAAAATATACCTTAAGGATGAATCCCTTAAATTCTTCAAGAACTCCCACTACCCAAGCTCCAAACCTAAGGAAAAATATTTTAGGGAAATGAGGATAGATTCTAGATCATAATATTAAATAATATGAATAGTGATCCCGCTCCAGAGGAATTGACTTCGCTAGAGCAGACTCGCTTCGGCGGAAAACCCTCGCTAAGGCGAGGTTACTTAAAATCCAAAAATTATGCTGAGGCAGCAGGAAACTCTGCTTAGGCGCACCCGCCCCGACGTGGAACTCATCCACAGAAGCGGACCCTTAACACATGGTCAAGTCTCACTTCTGTGAGCCAGACCTCCGCATAGGCAGACCCACGGAAGCAGAAATCAGCTCACTGGTGCGAACACTAGACTCCAGCAGTAACTCTAAACCAGACACCAGGTCAGAAAATACATTCCAGACTTGCTCGCGCGCTCGAAATTCCCAGAAAATGTCTCTAAGGCTCGGGTTTGACTAAAGTCAACTCTTAAGTTCTAATTTCACAATTTCATGACCAAACCTCCAAAATACACCCGGTTGTTGCGGGAGCCGGACCAAAGGTTCGACAAAGTCATAAATGTCATTCCGAAGCTGATGGAACCGACAGAACTACACAAAGAGCGCATTTACCCAAAAGTTATCTATGAGTCAAACTCTTTTATTCTCTTAACTTAGGATTTTCAAACCTATCAAGTAGGATTCAAAATCTACCCGATGACCTCGAGAATTGTGCCATCTATCCCTGCAAGTCACAAGCGAGCAAATAAAGACTCGAGAAGGATAATTTAAGCATTTTAAAGCAAAAATAGCAAAATGACTTTTTAAGTCTTTACAAAGCTATTGCTTTCCATAAAAGTATTTGCATCGATTTGTTGTATCCAATAATGCTATAGCCAGTACTTCTTACATGTGGAAAACACTCCAAATGGGTTAGACTTATTTCCAAAAGGGTCTAGTTTGGAAGCTTTGCAGGGGTGAACATATCAACTTTTGGAATGACTCTTGGATTAAATCAACAATTACAATCGGTAATGTGATTGCTGGACCCTTTCTAAGGCAAGAAATGCACAATATTGTTAATCACTATCGCCTATAAAACACTTGGGACTTTAATAATCTATCTTTTGACCTTCTGTTCTAAGCATGATTCAAGCTAGCTATTTTGAAAAAAATAATCCCCCCATTATTTTCATTAATGAATGAGTATATATACAATTTACAATATCCGTAATATAGAAAATTCTATTCCTATTCTACTCCCAAAACCCTATTCTATTTGTACAAGAATTCTACAATTATGATAGTGTACAATGCTAATTATATACAAATTATATGTTACCAAAATAGGGATATACACGGCTGTGTATATCGTGTATAACACGGTTTCCCACTTGTCATGGATTTTTGTGATATACACGATATATACAAGGTATTGTATACCGTGTATCTCCTTGTGTATTTTCACACCCCCGTAGTCATAGAGGGCGGTCGTCGTACGCTGAGACTGTCCCAAAAATCTTCAAAGAGAACCGATGGAAGATCCTTAGTGAAGATGTCTGCGATTGGAACCTAGAAGGGGCATGGCAGATGCGTACTTGTCAATGAGCTACCTTTTCGAGAACAAAGTGGATATCCATCTCGATGTGTTTAGTGCGCTGATGTTGCCGGATTACCAGAAAGACAGACCGTACTAATATTATCACAATAAACCAAGGTAGCTTTCTGAATGGGAAAATGGAGTTCTAAGAGAAGATTACGTAACCAACATGACTCAGACACCACATTGTCTACCCCGCGATACTCGACGTCTGCACTGGAGCATGATAATGTAGACTGTCGCTTGGCAAACCACGAGACCAAGTTATTACCAAGAAATATACAATAACCAAACGTAGAGCGTCTGGTATCTGGACAGCTGCCACAATCAGCATCTGTATACGAGACAAGTGTAGAAGTCGACGATGGATATAGATGCAAGGCATAGTCAAGTGTTCCCTGGATGTATCGAATAATGCGTTTGAGCGCATTCATGTGCTCAACCCTAGGATCATGCATAAACAAACACACCTGCTGTACGACATACATAATATTCGGTCTCGTAAAAGTTAGATACCGAAGAGCCCCTGCAAGACTGCGATAGTGGGTGGGATCCTCGTAAGGTGAGCCAGCTGTTACACCCATCTTGGGTTTAGTATCAATTGGAGTGGAGGTAGACTTATATGAGACATACCAGCTCACTCAATTATCTCAGCGGCATACTTCTTTTGTGATAAAAATAACCCACCTGCATGACGAGTAACAGCAATCCCCAAGAAAAAAACTTAAGGGCCTCAAGTCTTTCTTAGCAAACTCAGAGCTGAGTAGTGTCATGATAGACTTGCGTAAATCATCAGAAGAAGCGGTCAAGATAATGTCATCCAGATATAAAAGAATATAAGCCAGGGAAGTACCACGACGATATATGAACAGAGAATTATTAGACATGCTGTGAGGAAACCCAATAGTATATACATAGTCTACAAATCGCTTATACCAAGCCCATGGAGCCTGTTTGAGCCCATATATGGACTTCTTCAATAAACAGACATGTTTAGGATTTGTGGGGTCTCGAAAACCCAAGAGTTGATGCATGCAGACTTATCCTTAAGATCACCATGTAAGAAAATATTCTTCACATCTAGTTGATGATGGGCCACGACTTGGAAAGAGCTAGACTAAGAACAATGCGAATGGTAGTCAGTCTGACCACCGGACTAAATGTCTCACCACAATGCATGCCAACCTGCTAAGTATCACCACACCTATAAGACGAGCGTTATGTCTCCCAAAAGAACCATAAGAATTACTAAGAACTCGAAGTGCCCATACCCTGTCATGAAAGCCGTTTTCAGAATATCCTTCTCCTTAACCCTTAGCTGATGGTACCCTGACCTTAGGTCGATCTTTGAGTAACATTTTGCACCTTGTAACTGGTCAAACAAATCATCAATTTTGGGAAAAGGGTACTTGTTCTTGATAGTGACTTTATTCAGTGGCCGATAGTCGATACACAATCTGTAACGAGCCATCTTTATTTCGTACAAACAATACCGGCGCACCCCAAGGAGATATGCTGGGCCTAATAAAGCCTTTCTCAAGCAGATCTTTTAATTGCTCTTTTAATTTCTTAAATTTGGCTGGAGCCATTCTATAAGGAGGAATAGATATCGGCTGAGTGTCTGGCAACACGTCTATATCGAACTCAATTTCCCTTTCGGGAGGAAGGCCTAAAATTTCATCTGAAAATACATCAAGAAACTCATTAACCGCTGGAATTGATTGAGAAGTAGGTGGTTCGACATCAAAATCTCTAGCTCGAACAAGACTGTATATACAACCCCTGGAGATCAGCTTCCTTGCCTTAAGGTATGAAATAAACCTACCTTTTGGCGTCACCGTATTACCTTTCCATTCAAGGACTGGCTTTCCTGGAACCTGAAATCTAACAATCTTTGTTCGGCAATCAATATTAGTGTAGCATGATGCCAGCCAATCCATGCCCATAATAACATCAAAATCAACCATCTCTAGTTCTACCAAATCCGCTAGGGTCTGATGGCTATCAATTAATACTTCACAATTCCAATCGACCCGTCTAGCCACTATCGATTCACCAACTGGTGTAGTTACCACAAATGGATCTCTTATCAACTCAGGCTTCATACCAAATTTACAGGCAATAAAAGGGGTGATATATGATAGATAGGAGCCTAGGTCTAATAATGCATACACATTATGTGAAAAGACCGATAATGTACATGTAATAACATCAGGTGAGGATTCTTGATCCTGTCGTCCCATTAATGCATAAATATGGTTCTGGCCCTTACCTCTGCCTCAACTAGATAATGTCTGCTGACTCTGCCCTGACGGGCGTACTAACTGTGATGAAGCTGTTGCAGATCCGATTGGCTGAGCTCTAACACATTCGCCTTATGTTAGGCAATATCACCTAATATGACCAGGTTCACCACAAGAATAAAACACATTTGATCCTCGTTGGCACGACCCTAGATGGGTCTTACCACACTTCTTACATCGAACCAACGGTGGCCTCATCTATGTATCATCCCCTATATAATAAGACCTTGACGCTCGTGAACTCTGACCTGGTCCCGATTGAACATACCGATCAGCCCTCGACCTTGAAAATGGAAATGATATGCTGGCTGCTGGGTAAGATGGTCATCTATAAAGTTATGGCCTTGGCCCACCTCCGAAATCTCTTATGTCACCTACGGATCGAGCCTTCTTATACTGGCCCTTATCACGCTCTCGATCTACCTGCTGTTGCCTCTTATGGTCCTTCAAATTCTGTGCATAAGCCTGAATGTGAGGAATATCCATATCCGGATTCAGAGAAGCCGTAGTACACTTATTGACCAAGTGCGACCCTAAGCCAGTAATGAACCTATGTACCCGGTCACTCATCTCAACTATCATCGTTGGAGCATATCTGGCTAATGAATTAAACTGCAAGTTATATTCTCGAACACTCATGCTGCCCTGCTCAAGATGTAGGAACCTGTCCTGCCTAGCCCGTCGAAGCTTGACTGGCAGAAAATGCTGTAAGAAGGCCTCTCAAAACTCTCTCTATCCTGCAGGTGGAGCTCGAGGTCCCATAGATTGCTCCATGTCTCATACCAGGTTACTGCGATGCATGCAGACTATCACCTTAAGATCACCATGTAATAAAACATTTTTCACATCTAGCTGATGATGATCCATGACTTGGAAAGAGCCAGACTGAGAACAATGCGAATGGTAGCCGATCTGACCACCAGACTAAATGTCTCACCACAATCCACGCCAACCTGCTGAGTCTTACCATCACCTACAAGACGAGCCGTATGTCTCGCAAAAGAACCATCAGAATTATCTTTATGAGTAAAAATCCACATAGACCAAATAATATTAACACTAGAAGGACGGGGCACCAACTCCCATGTCTTATTTGCAATAAGAGCATCATATTCGTCGTTCATGGCCAATTTCCAATTTGGGTCATTTAATACAGACACTGGGTTACCGGGTAGTGGGGATTTAAGAACATTAGAATGTAGATTAAAATGTCTTTTTGGTTTAAAAATACCCCGTTGAGTACGAGTGACAGGTCGATGACTCAAGGGAGAATTGAGTAGATTTTGGGAAAAAAATTGGATGGGTGACGGACTGGCCAACAGGCAGTGGGCCTGCTGGCCCAAAACTGGAAACAATAGGCTAGACCAGAGCAAAAACTAGGCCAAAAACTGTCTCAGTAGTGGGCTGGGTAATCGGCCCACTAGCAGAAATAGGGGCATAGATAGTGGACTGTGGCGGGCCAGCAGACAGTGGGACTGCTGGCGGTGCGTGGTCACTGAATTGGCCCATTAAGTGTTGCATAATGTACGGTGAGACTTTGTCATTTAAAAAATTATACGAACTAGGCACGGGACTACTCTCTTTCGCAAATGGAAGTTTCATAAAAAATAACATGGCGACTAATTATGATTTTATTAGACAACAAATCAAAACATTTGTAACCACGATGATTAGACGGATAATCCAAAAACACACAGGCGGTAGAATGGGCTTGAAGTTCATTAATTGTAGTTGACAGAAATAGTGGATAGCATACACACCCAAAGACCCTAAGATGTGAATACAAAGAATTCTTATTATAGAGGATTTTAAGAGGAGATGCATATGCCAACCCTTTGGTAGGAAGTATGTTAAGAAGATAAGTAGTCATTTGTAGAGCATGATGCCAAAAGGAAGGAGGTACGGAAGCATGGACCAATAAATTTCGGACAATAGTATTAATGGTACGTATTTTTCGTTCGACTTTCCCATTTTGTGAGGACATATGAGGACAAGAGAAATGAAAAAAATATACCATTAGTATCACAAAAATCCCCAAATAGCCCATTATCATATTCTTTGCCATTATCACATTGAATATTTTTTATTTTTCGTTCGAAATTGGTATGGATGAATGCTCTAAATTTTAAGAATGTGGAAAAAACTTATGATTTTTTGCTAATGGAAAGGTCCATAAAAAATAGAATAATCATCAAAAAAGAGAACATAATAAGATGGCCCACAGAACTGAGAACGGAAGAAGTCCATAAATCGCTATGAATAATATCAAAATGCATCAAAGTACGAGACGTAGAGGCTACAAATGGTAATCTAACATGTTTTCCTAAAGGCATGAACGGAAATTTGGAGTACTACGCGTACCCTTACAAGAAATAAAATTATTTTTATGCAAAGAAGAAACAATAGGCGACCTAGGGTGACCTAAACGTGCATGCCACAAGGAAGGAGCTAGAGTTACAAATGTCGATGGCATGTCTTGACTCGAGAAACTTGAGTCGAACGTGATTGGATAAAGATCTACCCTACTATTGTATCTCATGAGAGGTATCCCCATTTTAAAATTCTTCATAGAAACCCAAAAGGATCAAAATTAACAGAAACCCAATTATCAGTGGTGAATTTTCTGACAGACACCAAATTTTTAATTAATTTCGGGGCATGAAGGGTATTTTTCAAGACAAGAGGTGGATGTGGGGGAGACAAAGTTTTATTACTGTAACCACGAATTGGAATTGTATTGCCATTACCAACAATAATGCCACGATTTTTGCTCAAATTGGAATAAGATGAGAGAGTACCTTGGTCTGACGTCATGTGAGAAGTGGCACTGGTGTCCATATACCAATTCGGGTATGAAGGATGTTATCCAAGCGTATGCATCGCGACCTCAATATTTGTCGAAGTTGGTGTGGGGCCCACTGCCTGGAATGCCTGTGGTGGCCGGGGCCTAAGAAAATCGGCATGCAGCCCCATCTCAGAAGGAAAATTGCTACCTGAAGCTGGACCCGAGAAACTTGGCCTGGCATGTTGCTGGAACTGGGCCCAGTTACTCGGGTAAGGGCTGGGTGGAAAATAGCCACTGTTGGGCCATGAGCCGCTGTCCCAATTCCACTGCTAGGGGGCTTTGAGACCAATTGGGCTGTTGCCCACTGTCCCGAGGCCCACCGTCGTTGCCACTACTATTTCAGCCGCCGCGAATTTTGCCATTATTTTTACGATTTTGACCCTTCTTGCCGCCACCGTTGTTGCGGTTTTTTACCGAATTATCCACAAAATCGTGAGAGTTATTGGATGAAGTCATCATCACCACGGAACTGGAACCAGTAGCAGCCTTTTTTGCCAAGCCGATTTCTTCTAACGTGAGCATCGAACGGGCTTGATAAAAAGGGGAAGATGATTACTTTGACGAAGGAGAGTCCCAACTCCATTATACGCCTCAGATAGGCCTGCAACTATTTGTAGAAAAAGACGATTATTGGAAATAGGCGCGCCAACATTACAGAGTTGGTCCGCTAATTCCTTGAGTCATTTACAATAGGCCAAAACATTCGGGAAAACTTCCATGCTTACTTGTGAAAATTCTTGCTCAAGGGTGACAACTCGGGAATGTTGATTGTCCTGAAATATATCACGCAATCTATTCCAGGTAGCCATAGCCGTAGTGTCTGGTTCAATTATCGTCTGTAAAAGGTCGATAGAAATAGTGGAGTAAATCCAATGAAGGACGGTAACATCAAGGGTGATCCATAACTGAGGATCCCCCGCGGGTGGAGGGTCTGCGGGAGGAATTATGTGATGGTGGACTTGATGTGACACTGCGTGAATTTTGAACAATTCTGCCCATGTCTCATATTGGACGTTTTCCATCTCAAGAACAATAGGGATGTGGTTCTTGATGTTGGAAACAGTAAGGGTAGGATGAAACATGTTCTTTGACGTAGACATAATGAAAGAACAATAGGTGAATGAGGGACTTGGAAGAAAATTTGGGAAGAGAGGAGGTAAGATGCACGATTGCCGAGAATTTTACACGAAAATCGAAGCAGCGGAAGAGAGGAAAATCGGTAGAAACACCTAGACTTCTGATACCATAAAAAAAAAATCTCTCAATTATTTTCATTAATGAATGCGTATATATACAATTTACACTATCCATAATATGGAAAATCCTATTCCTATTCTACTTCCAAAACCTTATTCTATTTGTACAAGAATTCTACAAATTATGGTAAGTGTACTGTTGACACCCAATTTTGTCCCATCTTTTCCGATTTATTTGCAATTTTAAATATTTTCGACACCTCAAAACAATTTTAATATATATACATATAGGCATATGTATACATATATATTATTATTATTCTTAATATCATTATCATTATTATTATTCGTATTTTTACTATCATTCGCCTTTTAATATCACAAGCATAGTTTACCCTAATATTCTATGTTATTTTATTTTCACAAAATTGCATCGCATTTCCATTTTTTATTAAGCATTAAGCAAATATTACGTTTTTATTATTGTCACATCGTGATGTTATTTTAAATAATTTACATCTTTTGTAAAATATCTTTTTAATAATAAACCCCTTCTTTTATTTTTAACCAACTCCCCATTTTATTTCCCCTCACCCAAAACAATATCAACCCACCACAAAATCACAGCCTAAACGAACCCCCTATTTCCGCAGCCCAATCAGACAACCCAAACCCACCAAAGCCCAACCCTTTTCGACCTACCCATCCCCTTACCCCATAAAACCAAACAAACCCTAAACCTATTCCCCTCAACTTGCCTCACACCCCTACACCCCTACCCCTACATCGCCGCACCTTACGCCTGACACTACCAGTCATCGACACCGCCTCCTGACACCACCAACCTACCCCATCACCTCTCACCGACCCATGCCTCAAGAGGTCGTCCCCAAACCTAATACCCAAAAGCCAGACGACCCTCTAAAAAAACCAGCAGCCTTTCACACCGTCGCCCTTTTACCCGCCAGAAAAACACCCTCACCATACCACTGCCACCATGTCCCCTCTACCGTCGAGCCCGCACAACGCACAGTCCCCTTTTTCTCATTTTTGCAAAACCCTAGAGCTTTGAATAGCTCATCCAAGTCAGATCGACATGCAAAGCATGCATGCTACAGTGGACCTCTAGAACACCTTCAAGAACTCAGTGGGTAAGAGCATAAACCCATAGCCCTTTATTATCGTCTCGATTTTTGAAATGAAAAGAAATCATCACATTTTCAATCTTTGTTTGAATTCAAAATTCAAACCTCAGCCATTAGGGTCTCGATTAGGGCTATAAATAGAACCCTTTATGGGTTGTTGAAAAAAGAGGGGAAAAAAGAAAGAGAAGGAAAAAGAAAGAAAGGATTCAGATTTCCGACAACAAAGAAAACCCTCTATTTTAAGCTATTGCAAAGAATCGATCCATCTGGTGGTTTCACAAAAACAACTTTTGATTCTCAAATCTCTTTCTTTTACTCTTGTTTCCGGCTCGTCAAAGCCAAGAAACACTCAAACTCATTTTTTTTAAGTCACATAAACACACTACTCCGAGCGGACTCGACGATTTGAGACGACACCTCAGTTCGCTGCCCGGAGAAGGTTAGTGAGTTTCAAATTTCCCTCGTTTACTTTAATTATTGTATATATTAGTTGTGAAATGTTTTATATTAGTTTCAGTTAACTTAATATATCTATTATACATTTGATATGCTTATTATTAATGATTAGGTCCTATTTTTGTATCGAGTACTGTGTGTTTAACCCTGATTAGGTTCAAATATTTAACCATCTAGTTGTGTGTGGCATATTAAAGTATTGTTAACAATTTATCAAGGGTGTTTGAATGCTTATTACTATTTTAATTTACCTCAGAACTAGGCCTGATGTTAGATGCCATTTTGAGTTCATAATATGTTCATAATTAATCCCTGGTTGGTGGAAATTATGTTTGGTCCTTGATATGCCTCTCTACTGTTTAAAAGATCATGTTAAGATAAGCAGTGATTTGAACTCAAACTGTATGGATGGTGTTAGATGTATAAGTAGATTATGTGAAGTCAGGGTTGTTTTGAAATGGTTCTTGGAAGAAACATTTTCCCTCTCATATAAGTGACATGTTCTAGATATTTCTTGCTTTGGATATAATAGTCTGTTGAGCTGAGGTTCATTTGGTAACCATGTTGAGTCATGCTATGCCTAACTTGAAGTATCATCATGTCTCATACAGCCTAAGCTATGATTGTGTATGTCTTTGTGCCTGTGGCCTTGCATACTTAAGTTGTTAATTTTCTGATGACTATGAAAATCTCATCTGTTTGCCTTCCATGTTTATTCTAAGTTGGTTATACATATATCCTTGCTTATCTTAGTGTAAGTTTTGTTTTGTGCTAGTATGAAAATCCTTTTGGAGCCATGTGGTTAGTGTATGTTGCTTACTTGAAAAGACATGCATGTTTGGCCTAGCTTGGCAGTTATGTACCTATAAAATGTCATCTTTGGATTAGCCAATGCTGTGGTTATGCCTATGAGTCTGTTTATGTGCCTATCTCACTTATTTAAGGGTTATCATGCCTAAATGCATAGCATAAATATAACTATGAATGTTTAACATAGTTCAGGTAGTTTTACATCTCTGAAATATTATTGCTGACTGGTCATCTGTTCATTCTTATGCTTACATATTAATCCAAACTTATAATATGCTTATCCTATCATGTCCAAGTGTTAATGTGTTACCATGCCAGTATATGATGACTTTTCAATCATTTTTTATATCCTGTCTTGTTCATTAAGTAGTGGACATCTGTGTTGGCATCTGTTTGAAAATTGATTATTGTTATGTTGGGCTAGAAATCCCTGTTTGTACCTAGTTTGAAATCTGATTGTATATAGGGTATGATTAGATGTAGAAGCTATCTGAGAATGAATAGAAATGTTGTATTAGTTTCTTTCTTTTATATATATGAATAAATTGCATACACTGTGACAAGCTGCATATCTACATGTCTAAGTTACCTATTAGCAATATACTGCACATCTACATGTCTAAGTTACCTACTAGAAATGTCAGGCTTAGATTTGTAGTCCACTTTGATTCTCTCTGTCATAATTAACAGACATTTTGTCTATATGAGTGTGATTTGCAGAAGGCTGAATTCTCTGCTTTGCCTTGTAGTTTGAAATTGTCACTTTGTGCATTTTGGTGAAGCATGAAAATGGTACACCTAAGGATATATATGAAGTATATAACTCTGATATATGCCTCGTATACATCAGAATTGTATATTGGTGTATATTCCTATGTATATCGCATATCTTCGAGACATTTTGTATACCTCTATGTCAATCAGATCTAAATGCACTGTATTGGGGGCCTGTCTTCCCTTCTTTCCTCTGAACTCTGAATTGTTGGGCCTGCCATTTCGTATACCTATATCATGTGGGCTAGTTAAGCCAGATCTGAATTAAGTCATCTGAGTTATTATCTTTTGAGTTTACTGTTTTGTCCAGCCTTAATCAATCAAATATGTATAAAATAAATGTTAAATTTCATATTTGATTATAGTTAATATAACTGGATGCTTTGATAACTGGTCTATGTGTTTTCTCCCTTCCTTATGTATGTCTCGTGGGCCTACGGGCCCATACCTTATTGATTTACGGCAGTATTGAGTTAATGGGTTCGAAGGTCCAACTACATATTACTTTTTCATGAGTCATTTATTTACACGTATGTATATGTCCATGTTCCGCTACTAATCATTTTCTTTTCTTTTCTTCACTTACATGAAATGCATCGGGAGCTATGAAGAGTCTCGTTATGAGACTCATCATGATCATTGCCGAATGAAGACCCGCATTCACACTCCTTGCATTCTCCAACCTCGGAATTTCAAAGCAAATAGGGTGAGATGACATCATCATCCGCTTTAGTTCCCTTTCATTGTTATTCTTTAAATTTCGTTATTTCTATTTTGGGGTTGTAATAATTATTTAATGTTTGTGTATTTGTTAGGACATTTAGAATAACTAGGCTAGGAATAGATAAGTAGTAAGGTAGTTTTAAATTTAGAAACCGTCGCTAGTTACTTACTTTAGGCTCAGTTAGTGCAAAATTAGAATTCCTCCGCTAGTTTATTTATTTTTAGGCTCGTTCATATTCAAAATTTTCAAAACAACTTTGGTCATCTTTTATTCGCTTTATTAATTATACAAATAAGTTTATCTTTGTTTTTCAATTTGCAACTCAAAATGATTTCCAAAAATTACTTCTTTGGTATTATAAATAATTCGCTTCTCTCCTTACTATTAATTGTCACAAATGCATACTTTTCAACTTTACATGTATTTTTCTTTAATCTCATACAAAATGCATACTTGTACAAAATGCACTCTTTTACTAAATACTTGCAACATCGTTTTAACTTTATATTTTTAAACATGCATTTTTCTTAATACAATAATTAACCTGAGTTTGACCGGATAACCGCAAGTTAGCGGATCTTAAAGGATGCCTAACCCCTTCCCTTTAGGATAATAAAGAATCCTTACCTAGAATCTCATAAGTTTCGTAGACCACAAAATTGGAGTTACATTGCAGCAATTAGTTAATATTTAGGTGTCCTAATTCATCGTAAAATAATTAGGTGGCGACTCCTTAATCCAATTCAGGAATCACCAATATGTTGTACTCCGCTTTGACCGGGTTAAAATGGGGTGCCACATGTACAATGCTAATTATATACAAATAATATGTTACCAAAATAGGGATATACACGACTGTGTATACCCTGTATATCACGGTTTCCCACTTGTCATGGATTTCCGTGATATACACGGTATACACAAGGTAATGTATATCGTGTATATCCTTGAATATTTTAATATTTCTCACAATATTCTAATACTAATGATCACAATACTTGGGACCTCACAAATTTTGAAAACTTCACTGTGAACTTCGTGCTTTCAAGTCTTAGAATCAACTCCCCAGCACAACACCTTTTTTTCCTTAGATTTGGAAGCTTCGAATCCCACAAAAACTAAACACTTTTAATGGATTTTAACCATAACCAGTTTCCTACAACTACTCCCGAATAGATCCTCAATTTCATGAATTTAGCAAAAGGCCCCAATTATAGTCCTAAAATTTCCCCCAATTCCCAAAAGGGTTTCTAACATGCAATTGATCAATTAAATATCACCCATTAGTCTAATACAATACTAGTTTACAATATCAACAATGATGATTCAATAATCCACCCCATATCTCAAGTATTACTCTCTTATTTTCAATAAAGCACTTCCCTTATTTCCTCCAACTAAGAATCATACTTAGGGTAAAACTTAATTAATACGCATTAATTAAAGGGTGGAAAATATACCTTAAGGATGAATCCCTTAAATTCTTCAAGAACTCCCACTACCCAAGCTCTAAACATAAGGAAAAACATTTTGGGGGAAATGAGGATAGATTCTAGGTCATAATCTTAAATAATATGAACAGTGATCCCGCTGCAGCGGAATTGACTTCGCTGGAGCAGACTCGCTTCGGCGGAAAACCCCCACTAAGGAGAGGTCACTTAAAATCCCGAATTATGCTGGTGCAGATGGAAACTCAGCTTAGGCGCACCCGCCCCGATGTGGAACTCATCCACAGAAGTGGACCCTTACCACATTGTCAAGTCTCACTTCTGTGAGCCAGACCTCCGCATAGGCAGACCCACGGAAGCAGACATCAGCTCACTGGTACGAACACTAGACTCCAGCAGTAACTCTAAACCAGACACCAGGTCAGAAAATACATTCCAGACTTGCCCGCGCGCTCGAAATTCCTAGAAAATGTCTCTAAGGCTCGGGTTTGACTAAAGTCAACTCTTAAGTTCTAATTTCACAATTTCATGACCAAACCTCCAAGATACACCCGGTTGTCGCGAGAGCCGAACCAAAGGTTCGACAAAGTCATAAATGTCATTCCGAAGCTGATGGAACCGACAGAACTACAGAAAGAGCGCATTTACCCAAAAGTTATCTATGAGTCAAACTCTTTTATTCTCTTAATTTAGTATTTTCAAACCGATCAAATAGGATTTGAAATCTACCAGGCGACCTCGAGAACCGTGCCATCTATCCCCACAAGTCACAAGCGAGCAAATAAAGACTCGAGAAGAATAATTTAAGCATTTCAAAGAAAAAATAGCAAAATGACTTTTTAAGTCTTTACAAAGCTATTGCTTTCCATAAAAGTATTTGCATCGATCTGCCGCGTCCAATAATGCTATAGCCAGTACTTCTCACATGTGGAAAACACTCCAAATGGGTTGGACTTATTTCCAAAATGGTCTAGTTTGGAAGCTTTGCAGGGGTGAACATATCAACATTTGGAATGACTCTTGGATTAAATCAACAATTACAATCTGTAATGTGATTGCTGGACCCTTTCTAAGGCAAGAAATGCACAATATTGTTAATCACTATCGCCTATAAAACACTTGGGACTTTAATAATCTATCTTTTGACCTTCCATTCTAAGCATGATTCAAGCTATCTAGTTTGAAAGAAATAATCCCCCCATTATTTTCATTAATGAATGAGTATATATACAATTTACAATATCCATAATATGGAAAATCCTATTCCTATTCTACTCCCAAAACCCTATTCTATTTGTACAAGAATTCTATAATTATGGTAAGTGTATAATGCTAAATATATACAAATTATATGCTACCAAAAGATATACACTGCTGTGTATACCGTGTATAACACAGTTTCCCACTTGTCATGGATTTTTGTGATATACACGATATACATAAGGTATTGTATACCGTGTATATCCTTGTGTATTTTCACACCCCCACAGTCATAGAGGGCGGTCGTCGTACGCTGAGACTGTCCCAAAAATCCTCAAAGAGAACCGATGGAAGATTCTTAGTGAAGATGTCTGCGATTTGGTACCTAGAAGGGACATGACAGATGCGTACTTGTCCACAAGCTACCTTTTCGCGAACAAAGTGGATATCCATCTCGATGTGTTTAGTGCGCTGATGTTGAACCGGACTACCAGAAAGATAAACCACACTAATATTATCACAATAAACAAAGATAGCTTTCTAAATGGGACAATGGAGTTCTAAGAGAAGATTACGTAACCAACATGACTCAGACACCACATTGGCTACCCCACAATACTCGACCTCTGCACTGGAGCATGATAATGTAGATTGTCGCTTGGCAGACCACAAGACCAAGTTATTTCCAAGAAACATACAATAACCAAACGTGGAGCGTCTGGTATCTGGATAGCCCCCCCAATCAGCATCTGTATACGAGACAAGTGTAGAAGTCGACGATGGATATAGATCCAAGCCATAGTCAAGTGTTCCCTGGATGTATAGAATAATGTGTTTGAGCGCATTCATGTGCTCAACCCTAGGATCATGCATAAATAAACATACCTTCTGTACGACATACGTAATATCCGGTCTCGTGAAAGTAAGATACTGAAGAGCCCCTGCAAGACTGCGATAGTGGGTAGGATCCTCATAAGGTGAGCTAGCCGTAACACCTAGCTTGGGTTTAGTATCAATTGGAGTGGAGATAGACTTATATGAGACATACCAGCTCACTCAATTATCTCAGCGGCATACTTATTTTGTGATAAGAATTACCCACCTGCATGACGAGTGACAGCAATCCCCAAGAAAAAAACTCAAGGGCCTCAAGTCTTTCATAGCAAACTCAGAGCTGTGTAGTGTCATGATAGACTTACGTAAATCATCAGAAGAAGCGATCAAGATAATGTCATCCACATATAAAAGAATATAAGCCAGGGAAGTACCACGATGATATATGAACAGAGAATTATCAGACCTGCTGTGAGGAAACCCAATAGTATATGCATAGTCTGCAAATCGCTTATACCAAGCCCGTGGAACCTGTTTGAGCCCATATAAGGACTTCTTCGATAAATAGACATGGTTAGGATATGCGGGGTCTCAAAAACCCAAGAGTTGATGCATGCGGACTTATCCTTAAGATCACCATGTAAGAAAGTATTCTTCACATCTAGCTGATGATGGGCCACGACTTGGAAAGAGCTAGACTAAGAACAATGCGAATGGTAGCCAGTCTGACCACCGGACTAAATGTCTCACTACAATGCATGCCAACCTGCTAAGTCTTACCACACCTATAAGATGAGCCTTATGTCTCGCAAAAGAACTATAAGAATTACTAAGAACTCAAAGTGCCCATACCTTGTCCTGAAAGCCGTTTTTAGAATATCCTTCTCCTTAACCCTTAGCTGATGGTACCCTAACCTTAGGTCGATCTTTGAGTAACATTTTGCACCTTGTAACTGGTCAAACAAATCATCAATTTTGGGAAAAGTGTACTTGTTCTTGATAGTGACTTTATTCAGTGGCCGATAGTCGATACACAATCCGTAACGAGCCATCTTTCTTTCGTACAAACAATACCGGCGCACCCCAAGGAGATATGCTGGGCCTAATAAAGCCTTTCTCAAGCAGATCTTTTAATTGCTCTTTTAATTTCTTCAATTTGGCTGGAGCCATTCTATAAGGAGGAATAGATATCGGCTGAGTGTCTGGAAACACATCTATATCGAACTCAATTTCCCTTTCGGGAGGAAGGCCTGAAATTTCATTTGAAAATACATCAAGAAGCTCATTAACCACTGGAATTGATTGAGAAGTAGGTGGTTCGACATCAACATCTCTAGCTCGAACAAGACTGTATATACAACCCTTGGAGATCAACTTCCTTGCTTAAGGTATGAAATAAACCTACCTTTTGGCGTCCACGTATTACCTTTCCATTCAAGGATTGACTTTCCTGGAACCTAAAATCTAACAATCTTTGTTCGGCAATCAATATTAGCGTAACATGATGCCAGCCAATCCATGCCCATAATAACATCAAAATCAACCATCTCTAGTTCTACCAAATCCGCTAGGGTCTGATGGCTATAAATTAATACTTCACAATTCCAATCGACCCGTCTAGCAACTATCGATTCACCAACTGGTGTAGTTACCACAAATGGATCTCTTATCAACTCAGGCTTCATACCAAATTTACAAGGCAATAAAAGGGGTGATATATGATAGATTGGAGCCTAGGTCTAATAATGCATACATATTATGTGAAAAGACCGATAATGTACATGTAATAACATCAGGTGCGGATTCTTGATCCTGTCGTCCCATTAATGCATAAATGCGGTTCTGGCCCTTACCTCTGCCTCGACTAGATAATGTCTGCTGACTCTGCCCTGACGGGCGTACTAACTGTGATGAAGCTGTTGCTGATCCGATTGGCTGAGCTCTAACACCTGCGCCTTATGTCGGGCAATATCGCCTAATATGACCAGGTTCACCACAAGAATAAAACACATTTGATCCTCGTTTGCACGACCCTAGATGGGTCTTACCACACTTCTTACATCGAGCCAACGGTGGCCTCATCTAAGTATCATCCCCTATATAATAAGACCTTGACGCTCATGAACTCTGACCTGGTCCTGATTGAACATACCGATCAGCCCTCAACCTTGAAAATGGAAATAATATGCTGGCTGCTAGGTAAGATGGTCATCTATAAAGTTATGGCCTGGGCCCACCTCTGAAATCTCTTATGTCACCTACGGATCGAGCCCTCTTATGCTGGCCCTTATCACGCTCTCGATCTACCTGCTGTTGCCTCTTATGGTCCTCCAAATTCTGTGCATAAGACTGAATGCGAGGAATATCCATATCCGGATTCAGAGAAGCCGTAGTACACTCATTGACCAAGTGCGACCCTAAGCCAGTAATGAACCTATGTACCCGGTCACTCATCTCAACTATCATCGTTGGAGCATATCTGGCTAATGAATTAAACTGCAAGTTATATTCTCGAACACTCGTGTTGCCCTGCTCAAGATGTAGGAACCTGTCCTGCCTAGCCCATCGAAGCTTGACTGGCAGAAAATGCTGTAAGAAGGCCTCTCAAAACTCTCTCTATCCTGCAGGTGGAGCACGAGGTCCCATAGATTGCTCTCATGTCTCATACCAGGTTACTGCGACATCCTGTAGTGTATAAGAAGCAAACTTTACCGACTCAGTATTCGTAGCATTTATTACCCGCAAGGTACGCTATATTTGATCCAAAAAATTCTGCTGGTCTGCGCTCAGGTCTAACCCCGTGAATACCGGAGGGTCTAGATTAATGAAATCCGGAGCTCCCGCACTAGCAGCTCTATCAGAAGAACTGGGAACCTGACATTGGGCCTGGGCAGCCACTAATCGAGTTAATAACTGTACTGCACTACTCATATCAAGATCCTCAGTTAGAGTATCAAGTGGAGGAACTGGGGTACTGCAGCTCCACTAATCTCCTCCGATGGTGGTGAACTGGGAAAATCATATGAAAGAGTCACACTGAGGGTCTCACTTTGGCCCTCGCTAGTAGGTGTCAATCGGCTGGTTCCTTCGCCTGTAGCCGTATCCAACGCCCTCACACTCTTGAACTCTTTCCTTGTTGTAGGCATCGCTGGAATCAAACACACGAGACAGATTAGGAATGAAATGCTTATAACTCATCTCTACTGCACGATTTATGAGATGAAAGAATGGAAACCATCCCCAAATGTCAGATAGCCTCCTGCTTATAAGTATGGCGCACAACATAGCCATAACCAAGACTCTACTAGACATGGCTTAAAGACTCCCTAGGACAGACATGCTTAGATACCAAGTTTGTCATGACCCAAAGCAGAGGGCCGCGATGGGCACCCAGACCCCACCCGCGGGTACCACTAGCCATACATTTAACATCTACCCGTAATTATCCGCGGCCACAAGGGTCGTCACTCAGTACTCTGCTGACATATATAAACATAGAAATAGTAAACCAAAAATCCAACTTATATATATACACCAAGGCCGGCGAGGCTGTACATGAATACTATACACAGTACACCTATCTACAAGCCTCTAAAAGAGTACACAACATCAAAAAGGTTGGGACAGGGCCCCGCCATACCCATGTATATCAGCAAAAATTACCGTACCAAGATAGACCGACACTCCGAAACAAGGGGAGTGCTCCAAAATATGACAAGTTAGCAACCTACTAACGTGGATCATTGCATTGCCTACGTGAACCTGCGGGCATGAAACGCAGCATCCCCCAGCAAAAGGGACGTCAATACGACTGATATACCGAGTATGTCAGGCATGAACAATAGCATAACATGGATATAATAATAAACTGAAACATAAACAGTTGACCAGAAGTAAATGCCTCTGAGGGCCCTAATACATATGCCTAAATGTTATGCATAATGCAAATGCGGTATACATATAAATATTGGCCACACAAGGACATCTTCTTTCTCATAACCGCATCTATGGGCATCAAGTTATATTGTATTGGCCACACAAGGGCATCAATATTGGTATCTTCGGGCTCTTTCGTGATAGTCTGTACCAACTACAGGTGGTGTGCGTATATAACGCCTTTCCCTTTCCTCATATCCCCTACATATATATAATATTTACTATATAGTAGTGTGCATAGCACATGTGGGTCTAGGATAATACATTAATATAATGCAAATGAAAATGCATGAATGATAATAAAACATCATGAGTAACATAATTTCCTTGTACCTTCGGCTAACACTGTGAATACTAGCATCTTTTCTGTATGCCTCAATAAGGACATAGGAACATATTTAGACATGCTTTTAACATAGGAATCAATAATTTGAACATTCCTTAACTACTAGGAGTAGAATAATTTATGGAACAATATCACAGTTATATTTCGTTACATGGAACATGCCAAAAGAAGAAATAATTTGCCTTAACATACCTCAATAAGTGGAGAAAACCTTAATTTGCATTCTTAGAGTTCTTGAAAAATCTCGAATTACTTTAACCAAAGTAAGAACTTTGGTTGAGCATAACACAGAACTAAAGAAAGGAAAATAAGCAAATTGGTTTTCCACATGAACGAAATGAAGGGGACTGTTTCTTTGGTCTTTGTTTACTAAATAGTATGAATGCCAACTTAGCATTAATGAGCTTCATGATTTGGTCTCCCACTTAGACAATTCTTTGGCGGTGGGGCACCTTTAATCACGCCACACACACACCAACGTGTCACCTTACTCCACTAATTAAGTGACTTGCCTCCGTATAATTTATCAATCACACACATAATTAATTTCGTGATCACAATTCACTTAAATCTTGATGACTTATAAGACCTTCATACACTCAATGTTATAATTTCGTAATATGACGCTAGTCCATTACCTCCTTGGGTATATACAACTATTATTATTAATCTCTGTCGTCACACTTGTTACGTACAAAATGTTTTTGGGGTTTTATCCTTTTATATACTAATCTCTTTATTAGCATACGTAAATATAACATAAATTTTCCGAACGCTCGGGTCTATTTACACACGCCTAGTGATTTTACATACGCCTAGCGATTCAAACCGTGACCCGAAAGTACGGGATGTTATACAAGGTCTCATGCTGATTCTGAGAACCATTCTTTAAATAATGTGATAATATTTGGGTTATTAAACTGCTAGTATAGGGCTATTTGGTGTGAACTTGGTATTTATTTCTTTTTATGTATATTCCGTTGTTGTTGACCTATGATGTCTACGGGGTTACGTTATGTACTCATGCTACACTTGCTGCATCTTTTCTGGTGCAGATACAAATCCCACTACCAGTTCCTGAGCTAAAGTGTGAGTCCGAGCAGGCAAATTTCTGTATTTAGGGTGAGATGCTACCTCTGACATGCCTTTGATACTCTATCCTTATCTTGTCTTTTACTTATGATCGAGAGATATGTCAGATACTTATGTATTCAGATTCAGTTTTAGCCTATGTTCTGTATTCATACGGGTATCAGATTATTAGTGCTCTTGTATGATTGACCAGATTTTGGGAGTTATGTTATTTTCTCAGACTATATTTCTGCATTTATATCCTGAGACAATTATTGTATATTTTGTTATATTTTTGTTTTTTCTTATGTTTCATGTGAATGATTGAGACTGGTTCGCCTACCAGTGGAAATGTGTAGGTGTCACCACGGTCCCTAAGAGGGGTCGTGACAAATTGTTGATCCCAATAGGAAACCACAGGTGAAACTTTTTCAAAAACAAAGAGTTGCTGAGAGTGAACTTAACTTATCATATATTCCTCCTCAGATAGCGAAAGGTAAACATATTGTCCAGCTCCAGAAAAATGAAGTGGAACTAAAGACTATCAAGCGGAAATGTGCGATATATATATACGAATTAAAATACTGCCGAACCTGACATCTAGTTGCACGAGGAAGGGTATTATGTTATATATATATATATATATATATATATATATTGTAAGATTGGAATAATTTCCCCTTGGGGATTCCTTTCATTAATCACAATATATATAGGTGTACAGAGGTTGATTCCTAATACAATAAGAATTCTAACTTACCTTAAATGGTTGATTCCTAATACAATAAGAATCCTCAGTTACCTTAAATATGCATCTATCATAATTACAAATTATACTGTGAATATTCAAAGAATTTTCGCTAATACTTCCCCTCAGTCGGAGCGGGAGGAGGCCAAACGCTAAGGCTGGATCGGAAGTCGGTGAAGAGTTGTCTTGGTAGTCCCTTTGTGAAAATATTTGCATACTGATAGGAGGAAGGCACGTGTTATATTTTGACATGACCAACGGCAACCTTCTCTCGTACAAAGTGAATATCCATCTCAATATGCTTAGTCCGCTGATGTTGGACTGGATTGTGAGACATACAGATGGCAGATATGTTGTCACAATAGACTATAGACACCTTTCGCAGTGGATACTGGAGCTCCAAAACAAGATTTCAGAGCCAACAGATCTCAGCAACGACATTAGCAACTCTGCGATACTCTGCTTCAGCACTCAAACGGGATAGCGTGGCCTGCCGTTTGGTGGACCATGAAATAAGATTATCCCCAAGAAATACACAGTAGCCTAAGGTGGAGCGATGTGTGTCTGGGCATCCTTCCCAATCTGCATTCGTGTAGGAGAATAACTTGTTTGGGGCAGAGGGGTAGTGATGTAGTCCAAAGTCCAATGTGCCCTTAACGTATTTGATAATACGTTTGAGGGCCACAAAATGGGACTCTCGAGGGTCGTGCATAAACAGATACACATGCTGAATGACATATGCAATATCAGACCTAGTGAATGTAAGTTACTGAAGGGCACCTGCAAGACTCCGATATAGAGTGGGATCAGAAACTGGCGCACCCTCATTGGCACTGAGCTTGGATTTTGAGTCAACCAGAGTTGGCATAATTTTACAATTTTCCATCTTAGCCCTGTACACTATCTCTTCTGCATATTTGCGCTGACACAAAAACATAGTAGCTGCAGATCTAGTCACTGATATGCCCAAGAAATAACTCAGCTTGCCCAAGTTGGTCATAGCAAATTCAGTTTTGAGTAGAGCAATGATTTCATTCTTCAAACCGTCAAATGAGTCAGTAAGAACAATGTCATCCACATATAATAGCAAGTAAGCAGTGTTGCTACCTCGATGAAAAGTGAAGAGAGAGTTATCACACCTGCTACATACAAATTCGATCTGCATAAGATACCTGGCAAATCGATCATACCAAGCGTGGGGTGCCTGTTTCAAGACATACAATGACTTCCTGAGATGACATACGAACTGCAAAACTGCCGGATGAACAAAGCTAGGGGGCTGATGCATGTACACAGTTTCTTTCAAATCCCCATGAAGAAATACATTCTTGACATCAAGCTGATGAATCGGCCAATGCATGCCCATAATCAATACCCTCCTGCTGATTAGTATCACTAGCAACCAGTCTTGCCTTATACTATTCCAAGTCACTACTGTCTCTGAACTTGTGACGAAATAGCCACATACACTAGATAACATTCACACTGTCAGGTCTAGGTACCAAATCCCAAGTGTTCTACTTGGTTAAAACATTAAACTCCTCGCACATGGCCGCATTCCGATTAGGGTTCAGTTTGGCTAGTTTTGGATTTTATGGAATGAGTGATAAGGTTTGTGTGGAGAGGTTGAAGTGAACCTTGGGTTTGAAGATCCCGTGTTGGGCACGAGTCTCCATGCGGTGGGTCAGCAATGGGAGGTATGGGTTTGTTGGCTGTGAGTTGTCATGTTCGGGAGACAATGGTGCTGCTGGAGGGGCAGGAGACTCGACTGGAGGCAACAAGGGTACTGGTGGGGTGTTCGACCAAGAGCTGGGAGGTGTTGGGTCGGAGATGGTGCCGGATAGTGGTGGTGACGGAGAAACATGCTCTATCTGAACAGTGGGCTGCCAATGGAACAGAGATTGGATAGCCGGGGACAGACTCGGTTCATCGAGAAAGGTGTAATTGGTAGTTTGAAATTTTTGGAGATTGGAAAAAGGAAAGGTCATCTCGTCAAAGTGACGTGACGGGAGACGATGATTTTGCGAGTGGCAATGTCATAGCACAAATAGCCTTAATGAGTAGGAGAGAGTCCAACGAAGACACATGGCAGGGTGTGAGGGGTAAGTTTGTGAGGTGTAGTGGAGGCTATGTTGGGGCAGCATAAGTAGCCAAAAATACGGAGATGGTCACAGGATGGGAACCTACGGTATAAGATTTCGGTAGTGATCTTGTTTTGGAGAGTGCTAGTTGGTAAAATATTAAGAAGGGATTCTATCATTTTAACAGCATAGACCCAAAAATGTGGTGGAAGACATGCATAAAACAGAAGGGTGCGAACCATGTTATTGATGGTATGTATAATTCATTCAGCCTTTCCGTTTTGGGAGGAAGTATAGGGACATGAAAAATAGAAGACCATGCCTTGTTTAAAGCAGAAATTGTGAAATGCCGAATTATTAAATTCACGTCTATTATCACATTTGAATGATTTGATAGATTTTTCAAACTGTGTTTTAATGAATTTTTGAAATTCAAGGGATTTGGCAAAAATTTCATATTTTAATTTCAGTGGGTAAATCCAGACAAAATGTGAAAAATCATCTAAGAATACTAGATAAAATTTGTGACCCAAAGAGTTAACAACCGGAGATGTCCACAAATCAGCATCAACATTATCAAAAGGAAAAAAAGTAACACTGTTGGATGACATAAATGGAAGAAGAGTATGCTTGCCGAGCGGGCAAGAAAAACAGTGTTGGGCAAGTTTTCCGTTATTACATTGAATACGCTTAGTAGTCCTAAGAAAAGTAAAATAGGGTCTCTGGGGTGTCCGAGTCTGTTGTGACAAGTTGAGGGAGAGATAGCCGTAAGGGATAGAGGTGATTGCGGTCTGACAGTGGAAGATTGAGTGAAGGGGTAGAGGTCTCCCACACTATTGCAGCGCGTAAGAATTTTCCCTGTATTGAGATCCTTCACAGAAAAACCAAAATGGTCAAATTCGACAGACATAGAATTATTGCGAATGAATTTTCTAACAGAGATTAAGTTTTTAATGATGTTAGAGGTGTAGAGGACGTGATTTAGGGAGAAAGGCGGGTGAGGATTGTGGTATGTGTGTTACCGTAATCTTCAATTGGAATGCGATGACCATTGCCGACAGTAATAAATTGAGGACACTTTAACCGAAGTAATTAAGATAAGTTACCTGATGATCGGGTGAGGTGAGATGTGGCTCCGGTGTCCATGTACCAATTTTCGTCGGACTGTTGAAGGTTCACGGTGCTGAAGGCCTGGCCAAAATCGGTGGGGGCCGGGCTGCTGCCTTGCGGGTGATGTTGGACCGAGGCCATGTAGGCCTGTTGCTGCTGCTGATGGGCCTGCCTGTTGGCTGGGGTAGAGCCCAGAAGACCAGGTGACTAAGACTGCTGCTGGAACTGGGCCCCTGCTGTTTGGTAAGGGAAGGCAGGCGAAGCCCAGTTCCCGGTATTGGGCCAGGGTTGCTGTCCAGCCCACTGGAAGTAAGGTGCAGGGTTTGGGCTTGTTTGTTAGTTTTTGTGGCCCTTGCTGCGGCCCTTGCCTTTGTTATTATTGCCGCGACCTCTGCCGCCACGCCCTCCGCCACGGGACTGCTGCTGGTGGTGGTCTTACGGTGGTGGCAGGGTGGTGTTGGCCGCCGGTGGTGCCATCCCGTCAACGGCTAACGCCTTTTGATTATGCTCCTCTTGTTTAGCACGTCAGGTTTCTTCCAACAATAGTTGTGACCATGCCTTGGTGAAACTTAGTAGTGGGTCGGCCTGTTGAATCATCGTTGCAAGTGTATCGTATTCACCTTTCGATAAACCAGCAACTAATTGAAGTACCATCTTGGTTTTCAGAAACAGATGTCCCAACGTTGGAAAGTTGGTCGGCTATGAGTTTCAGTTGTTTGCAATATTCGGACATGTTAAAATTCTTGAGACGTGTATTGTTGAATTGCTCTTCCAAATACACGGCCCGAGTATTTTTATTATCTTGAAATATTTCTTCCAACCGTACCCAAAGGTCACGTGCCGTAGCACCTGTTTTCATGATAGTACACAACAAGTCTTTTGAGATGGTGTCGTATATCCACTGTTTGACGATGGCGTCAAGGCGACGCCATGTCGAATCGACAATATCGGTGGGACGAGGAACAGAGTCATCAATATGGTCGAGCACGTTGTACGCACATGCATGAATATAGAACAGTTCTGTCCACATGGAATATTGACAGTCTTCTTGGTCAAGAAATATAGGAATAAAATTCTTGATGTTGGTAACAGCGAAAGCCGGGTGAAAAGAAGACGATGATCGTTGAGAAGGGTTGTCAAAAGTGCTAGTGGAGGAACTAGAATTTGTGGGGGAAGACATGGTGGCAACCAGTCGTGCCGTCGGCCGAGAGGAAGGGAGAAATTTAAGGGCGGAGGGGGGGGGGGGTCGGCGGCGGCGGCTTTTGAGAGAGAGAAGAGTAGGGATTAGGATTAGGCTCTTGATATCATGTAAGATTGGAATAATTTCCCCTTGGGGATTCCTTTCATTAATCACAATATATATAGTTGTACAGATGTTGATTCTTAATACAATAAGAATCCTAACTTACCTTAAATGGTTGATTCCTAATACAATAAGAATCCTAAGTTACCTTAAATATACATCTATCATAATTACAAAATATACTGTGAATATTCGCTAATATATATATATTTACGAATTGAAATACTGTCGAACCTGACATCTAGTTGCACGAGGAAGGGTATTATGTTATCAAATTCCCAATGATTAATGACATGAATAACATATACTTCTCTGGGCCTTATACAATTGGTAACAGACCTATTATACTGAAACCTTGGACTCCCAATTTCGATTTCAATGATGAATTCGCTACTGAAATTCCATTATGGGTGAAGTTTCCAAACCTTCCCATGAATTCCTGGGGAATTATTACATTGAACAGGGTAGCTAGTGCCATTGGAACACCAATTTTTGCAAATGAATGCACTGCGAAACCGACTAGAATATCATTTGCTCGAATGCTCATTGAGGTGAATGTGACTAAAACTCTTCCTATTGAAATTGAAGTACTAGATCCAAACGGGAGAGCCTTCCAACAGTTTGTCTTGAATGATTGAAAACCTGAGCTTTGTGACCAATGTCAAATAATTGGATACAAATGCTCACCTTCAGCCAACAAGGTAGATCAGAAGGTCCTCACAACAAAAGAAAAAACCTATCAGGAAAGTGACTCAAGAATGGAAGAGTGCTCGCCAGTTTAACCACTCTTCAGACATTAGTAAGGAGAACAATACCTTTGAGCATGAAAAAGTGTCTAATGCTATTGCTAAAACTGTTATATCTGAAAAACAATACTGAAGCCTTCCTTATATGTTCATCAATAAAAGCAGTTCCCTCAGTCCATCACCAAGCAAGAGGTGTTCATTGAGGAGCAACGCCCTCAGTTGAGTGTTAGACAAGAGGTGCCCCAACAGAAGCAACACCCTCAGTCATGTACAAGAAAAGAGGTGCTCCAAAGTGAGCAGCCCCCTCAACCTAAGTATGGACAAGAGGTACCTCATAAGAGACAACATCCTCAGCCAAACACTAGATAAGAGGTGCCTCATTTGCGGCATCACCTTCAGTCAAGTTTTAGACAAGAGGTTCGCCATACTCATGTGGTACATGTGGTGATAAACAAGAGTCCAAAAACAATTATCAAACAGACCAATCCAGCTACTAGTCCAGAGCTCAATAACATCAACTTTCGTGAATTAAGAACAAGTCAAGCTAAGAAAAGTTTTGCGACAGAGGAAAGGTGATCCAAAACAACCTCCTCCAAACAAAGGGGTACCCACAAATTAAAAAAGAAAAAAAGGGAAAAAATTGCAAAAAGAAAAAGAAAAAAAGGTACTCACAAATCTTTATAAATGAATTGGTTGTTTTGGAATGTACGAGGGATCAACAAGACATATAAATAGAAGGAACTGAGAATTTATATGCAGTAGAAAACCAGACTAGCTGGATTAGTAGAAACTAGGGCGAATGAATACAAGGCTTGCTTGATCAGACAAAAAGTGTACCAGGATGGGAGATTCTTCAGAACTATCAACATGCAATCAATGGGAGAGTTTAGATAGTCTGGGATAACATGTGTCAGGTTAAGGTCATCCATGTTGACCAACAATTTGTACACTACCATATACAAGGAAGATCTAATAATATGGAATTCTTGCTTACTGTTATATATGGACTCAACACCTTAGAACAGATAAAATCTTTATGGGATGCATTATAAAACTTAGCACAAGGAGTTAACAAATCATGGTTGATTGCTGAGAATTTTGATGTCGTGTTACACCCAAATGATAGACTGATGGGTAATCCTATCATTTATGCTGAAATATAAAGTGTATATGATTGCATTCACACACTTATTCTAAGCGAACTTCCCTGGAAAGGTGCATATTACTCTTGGTCTAACACACAACACGGTGCTGATAGAATTTGTTGTACTCTTGACATATGCTTTGGAAACATTGAATGGATAATGAAATGGGATCACATAGTTGTGTAGTATGACCTGCCAAATATGTCCGATCACTCACTGTCACGACTCAGTTTACCAAGCCGTGATGGCACTAACATCTACTAAGTCAGTAGGCCGACCACAATCCATCAAACCATTTAAGTAAAAGAACCAATGCGGAATAATTAAGCAAATCAATTTAAAGTCTTAAATACGTCTCATAATATAGAAAATACAGAAATAGAACGACCAATCCCAAAACCTAGTGTCACCAGTAAAAGAAACGAACTATATCGAAGTACAAGTCTGGGATATAACCCGAATACATAAACTATCTAAAAATAAAAAAGACAAAAATAAAGATAGACGAAGAATTTGGTGCCACGGGTCATGCTAGTAGCTCACCCGAATCCTTCATACGATCTCCTCAGCGACCGACATAGTCTCTAACTCCGCTCGTGATAGGATTAGAATCTGCACACAAAAGGATGCAGCAAGTGTAACGTGAGTACGAGCGAACAATGTGTACTCAGAAGCATCGTCAATCGACCCTAGTTAAAATAGAGACGCGGTTCGGTCTTTGAAATACCACTTCAACACTTAACTTCTATTAGTCTGATACAATGATACAACCAATAACCATATGTTCAAGATTTGATATGAGAAACCTCTACCATGAATTCGTTCAAGTAGTACAATAGGCATGACAATGTGATTCAATAAGCAATTAGACAAGTCAACCAAGAAATGAATCAATGATATGTTATGATATGCCAATGTTAAGTAAATGCAAGGTCTTTTACATCACTAGCATACACACTTTCAAATATCATGAATCATGACCTATGGGGGACTCGCTAGATTCATATACACGAAATCATTTTCCTTCGAGTCCCGTAGCCAAAATTAGGCTTCTAATCACATGACTTAGCCAATTTTAGGCTCACATTACCTATCTCTAGCCAATCAGGCTCATATGCATCACTCCATTCGGAAACATTTCCCCTCGGACCCTGCATATGTATCTGCAAATATAACATGCATGAGATACCATATGAAGCATGAGTATGACATGCAAAATAATTAATAAGATAAGATATGAAATAAAGATTCAATATTTAATCAAGATTGGCCATAAAGATTCGATCTTTAACCAACTAAATAATAAATATTTGATCTTTAGCTACTTTTCCATTTTAAACAAGTATTTAGGAGTGATGATAATAATTAATCATAGAGAAGAAAGGTATACAATCATGGAGACAGAAAGTATGGATTTCTTACCCCAATCACAGATTTATAAAATCATATTATCTATCCTAGTGCCCAAAGCGTGACATTCAAATCAGATTATACAATTGAAATAGCCAAACACTCATAACATGGCACCAGTACCCGATACAAGTGCTCGTCGCCTCACAAGTATAAGGATCCCCTTAACGTCCCTATTTACCCTCTTAATTAGTTCATTGAATCAATCAATATACTTTAAATAATGTCAAGAAAGTCCTAACTTTCCTTATTTAGTAGTCAGACGGTCACAACAAAGCCGTGTCTTTCTACATAGCCTCCAAATCGTTCAAATACATTCAAATTTGAATAACACATTAACACACAATTATGTAGACACCCATATCAATATATGATAATTTTGGATCCAAAAAGTCATTCAAAAATAGGATCCTGGGACTCGAAGGGCAAAAGAGACCCAAAAGTCACTCAAAAATAGGATCCCGATACTTGAAGGGAAAAATGAGAAATCATTACAAAAATTAGTCTACTTATGGTATAGGGAGTCTACATATGAAATATCAACTAAATCGAATATCAATTTCATGACTAATTGAAGGATCCCTCATTTTCAACCTAGGGTTCATAAGCCCACTTTTCCTGACTTAAATCATAATTTCTAGCATAAAAGTCCTTGATAATTAATAAAATAATCACAAGAGAGTGATTATTAGCTAACCCCCTTGAAGAATCTTGAAAAGCCTTCCAAAATCTCTCCAAACCTATAACGACCTGTCTGATCATTTTTAGCTAAAGACCCTTATTTGATTAAACTACACTTTCTGTGGACTCTATGTGGGATTTGTGATGCATGAGGATAGGTGGCACAGATCTCGCGATTCATTTATGCAAGTTTCAGAAGAAAAACCCAAAATAAGAATCTTAAAGTTGATTAGTTTGACTCAAAATTGACTTTCGAGTATATGTGTTCATTTCCGGGTTTCGTCGCTTCTGATATTTCCAAAGGGTCATTTATAACTAAGTTGAATCATTGGTTCGCTTCCCGAGGAAATCAGATGTACATTGTGGCATTTATTTGTGAAATTATAATATTTGATTGTTTTAGACGATTCTTTATGTCTTAGCTCGGTTATATGAGAAATATGAGGGTTGTAGCACTGTTTACCTTGGGGTAGCATGTCTGATTTGTGTCCGGGGTGTTTTGGGAGTTTGGGGAAATTTGTGTAAAATCCTATGTTACTAGTGTCTGGTGTTCGCACCAGCGGATGGGTGTTCGATTCTGCCGTCCACCTCTATGGAGGTCGGCTCGCAAATGCGAGTTCATGGATATGTTGAGTTTCTGCCCAGGTGGAGATTTCTCACAGAGGCAAAAGTGTCTCTACGAAAGGTTTTCCACTTCTACGCTGAGGCGAGGTGTCTAGTGATTGCGCCTCAGCAGACTATTTTCCACCGAAGCGAGACTGCACCTGTGGAGTCAATTCTAGAGGAGAAGAATCGTTGTTCAGTCGGTGTGTTAAAATCCCTAGAACGATTTCACTTCCCAAAATATCATATCTCGGTACTAGAGCTGCTTAAGGGGGATTTCTTGAAGGTTGTGGTTAAGTTCTTCATTAGAGGTAAAATTCTTCACCCTTTACGATTATATTTCATATTTTAAGGTCTCTAATCTTGGTATAGATTATAATTTTGGAAAAAATGAGCTCTAAGTTTCATGCTAGAATAAGAGGGGATGAAGCTTTGATTTGAGGGTGTAATATGATTTAGATTGTCTTGATATTATAAATAAGCATTGTTTAATGAAAGTTGATCATGTTGTAGAGTTTAATTTATTAATGGAAACCCCTTTCATTTTGGGGGAAATTCTAGGGTTTAGAATTGGGGGGTTTTATTTAATCATACAATTGAAGTTCCAATTGGAGTTAGTTTTTCAATTAACTTAAGAATATGACTACTTAGTATGTATTTATGCTATTCAAGTAATAAAGTTCAAATTTTGACACCGTGGTCCTGGGGTTGGTTTTAGGTGTCCTTTTGTATATTTAAGAACTATGTCCTTGTATGCGTTTTAGCTTAATTATTAATGTAGAATCTATATATGTTAGACTAAGATTACTATGAGACGCTTCGAAAGGGAAAGGCGTGCATAGAAGGTTGATTGTTCATGGTTGATGCTTGACTTTGAGGTAGACTACGGTTTCTCTTTTGTAGACTTTGATAGAAGTACGTATTAGTTATAAATGTTGAGGGGTTTGGGTATGTTTGGGGGTCCCATTTTATCAGTTGTGATGAATGCTTGGGTGGGTACCAGTGCTGAACTGTGATGATGGGTGATTTGGGAAATCAGCCTTAAGTTGATTTCGACTGCTGTTGTTTGGGCTTGTCGCCATTATGTGAGCATGTCGCCATACTTGATATTGTGTATTTATTCATCACATAGCTTTTGATATGATATCTTGAATTACATGAAGTATGTGTTAATTACTTATGAAAGCAAGTGATATTCATCTCTATACTTGATTGCATCTCATACATTATGATTACTTGCCTTCAATTGTCATTTGCATTCATACACTCATGATTTTGTTGATATTGCAATGCGAGTGGTATGGAAATGTGGTGTGTCCAATGAGACTGAAAAGGTAAATTGTTCTATGAGATTGTAGGAAACACTAAGATGATGATGATACACGGCGGATCGGGTTGTACGCCTGCAACGAATGATATTACAACCAAGAGCTTGGATTAGTGAGAAATTTAGAACGAGTATATGGACTTCATGGGTCCCCCATGAGTGTGCAGATCATAGAATTTGAACGCAATTATACTGGAGATGAAAGGTACCTAGCATATGCATTGCATTCATATCATACATATATTATTCATTGATTACCTATTGATTATGAATTGGTTGGAAAGGTTTATGAGACTTTGATGATTTCTTGATAGAAAGCAATGTTATTTGATTACCTAATACTTGGATTATTAGCTATTGAACTCTTTTGAAAATGTAGTGACTTACATGATTCATGAACCCGAATATGACCGAAATGTCTTAATTGAATTCAGTGAAAAATTATTTTAACTAGGTGACTTATATGATCATGAAACTATTTAGTATAGTATTTCATGCGGGTTAACTTGATATTTATCTCTATTACGTATCTTTCATCATTGTCGGCCTATGATGCCTACGGGAGTACGTTGTGTACTTATACTACACTTGTTGTATTCTTTTTGGATACAGATATAATGCATTCCACTAGTTCAGGACTACGTGGCTAAGTCTGAGTCGGCGGTCTCTAGTGATTCAGGGTAAGGAAGCTACCTTCCAACCTATCCTTGGATGCTCTTATCTCTTTCCTGTCTTTTATTTATCCGAGAGACATGTTCAGACATTTAGACTATGCTACTTTTCTTTTGTCTTTGTATTCGTATTATAGCTCTTATATTGTTGACAAGATTCTTTGGGTTGTATTTATGATTCTCTTACTTATCTTTCTGTATTTTATATTATGATCAGACATATTTATTAAGTATTTGTTATTCTGCATTTCTTATTTATCTTGTTTGTCTAATCGAGAAGTTATTCGCCTACCAGTGGGAGAAGTGTAGGTGCCACCATGACTCCTAAAAGAGTTGTGACAAAACCGAGACTCCAAGCTCCAAATATGAGAATGAAATGAATGAGGTCATTTCTTGGGCATTTAAAATCATTGAATAGGTACTTTATCACGATTGCGGGTGCTAGTCTCGCGATCATGGAGCTTTGCCGTTACCCAGCCCAAGACAAGCCTTCGCGATCGAGACAATAGTCCACGCGAGTGGGCCACTTCACAGCGAGACACATCGCGATTCCGACACGTGTCCTTGCGGTAGCGACTAAGAAAACAATTTTTGGGCATATCGTAGTAAGGAAACTCATTCGAATCAAATAGATAAAACTACTACAACTCATATTTTTCTGCTTTAAGAGAAGCCTTCTAGCCCGTTTTTAAGCGTTGAAGCGAGAGATAGGATATTCTAAAGATAGCCCTAAAATATGCAATGAACCTGCTCGAGCACTCAAAACCATCATACGAGGTTATCTTGATCCGATTTTGACCAAGGTCAACTCTAATTCTCTTAAAAACTAGATTCCAACCAAGCATCCAAAATACCCCCGAGTCCCTTGGGAACTAAACCGGTGACTCAACTAAGTCATAAACGATATTCGGGACCTAATGCAATTGACAAAACCTTAAAAAATACTTGTCTGCCCTCAAGGTTGACTTTAGTCCACCCAACTTCTTCTTTTAACTATAGAACTACTTTCTTATCCGAAACTCACCCAAATTACTCGGGACTCGTTTCAACCATCCACCTAAGTCAAAAATCATATTTGGATCTAACAAAACCATATAACGATTCTAGGGGAATGGTCATTTAAGATAAAATAGGTAAAATTTCCAAAATAACCTAACAGGTCGTTACATTCACTTATGCTATTAACTATACAAAGTAATAGTTGGAGAGGTAAGACACCTTACATATTCTTTAACATATGGCTGACCATCCATCCTTTATGGATATTGTCAAGAGAACTGTAGGGCTAACAAAGCCATCCACAAGATGCAGAATGTACGGGTAAAACTAAAAGTGCTCCAAGGCCCTATAATACACCTAAACAGAACTGAATTTCTTAGCATCAATGTGAAGATTGAGCAGGCTAGGGAGGAACTGACTACTATCCAGCATCGACTTAACAACAACTTCTCAGATGATTTGTTGGACAAAGAAAAAGAGTTATTGTGAATGGAAAGATGGTCTGCTATGGAAGAGAATGCTACGCAACAAAAGTCCAGATATACCTGGATAAGATTAGAGGATGCAAATACTAAAATAGTTTCTGCAATTCTTAAGGAGAGAACTTCCAAAAAGCAAATTCTGGAGTTAACTTTATCAGGTGTTAACTTAACTAATCCTTTGGATATTAAGGAAGAAATTATTACATTTTATAAAGGGTTGATGGGGACTACAACATATTCTCTCTCAACCGTCAATAAAGAAATAATGATTCGGTAGTCATGAGTACAACGCTCTGAATGCGAATATAAGTCTAAAAGTGAAATAACATATACTTTTTGAATGTAACAAGGAAAAAATCACAAATGTGAGAAAAGAATTCTAGTGCCATGAATGCATCAACGTCTCAACCTAGACTCCTCAAGAAATCTCCAAGCGTGTTAAGATCCACCTACTCCTTTATCGTCTGGCTCGGTACATGCATATAGAGTGCAGCAAGCGTAGAGTGAGTACGGGAAACACGTGTACTCAACAGTAACGTCGACCGACCCTAGCTATAATAGTGTCGAGGGTTGGTACTTTTCGATACCTCTATACTAATTAGTCAGTTAAGAATAACAAGAGTTCAGTTAACCAAACATAACAGTAGTTCTATAGTTCAACAAAATATAAGTATTTACAAGTTTCTTAGGTTTATGCGATGATTAAGCCACAAAGTTATCAAGTCAACCTAACCCCATTCAGGACATCTAGACCCATCAAGTCATTTCACTCAACTATCACAACGGTGTTAAGTATAAATTATTAGTAATTCCTTTTACCAAACTAGAAGAGTATAAGTATATCAGAAATCAACATCGAGCACATATAGAACCAAACAAATAATAAAATATGGTTGAATTCAATGTAAGTAATATGTATATATACAAATGGCCATATGTACTCGGTATACACATGCTGTTGCAGTAGCTGTCATATGACTCATGAAGGACTCATGAGGTCCATATACATATTCAATCCTATTGGATACCAGCTCTGTGGCTGTAGTATCATCATCAGTCATCACTCTCGTATTATGTACCATATCCAACAACCATCTACCCAAGCCTCTCTCAATAATATCTCAATAATTTGATTCCATATAATATGTATGAATGATATGGATATGTGTACACCATGCAATCAATATGTATCAGTTTCTTTTCAAGTATTTAGATGATGTGTAGAGTGATGAATGCATGACAAGTCAAATAAGAATAAGATATCAAACATGGCTTTGAACCCAAAGAATCAACAATCATACCAACCTAAGTAGATTTATGCACCGCGCTCACGACCTAAAGGGATAAACACATAATTTCCGTCAAATATATCAAACTAGTTCATTAATTGCCCAAGTTAAGTTCACTGGTGCTCATATTAGTTCTTGTCACCTCACTATTACGGGACCCCTAATTCCTCATTACTCCAATTAGTTCATTAAGAGCATACCAACACATAAACGCTATACTAGAGTCTGGTAAGTCTCAACTTGCCTGATTCGAAGCTGAAGAATCACGCAGTAATATTGCTTTTCCTTAGAGCCTTCTCACGAGCCCATTCTAATCAATTATATCAACTATATGAGATTGCGGGTCTACCGATGCCCATAATACTAAATAAGTCTAGGATCCCCACATTAAACTACAAAGGAACCCCAGGTCCACATTATCAAAATACAAACTTTAACATTCAAATAGTATCATAACATGCTAGATATCCATAATCTCAAGTTAATTTAATAACTAATCCTAATTGGATTCTTAATTTATGAATTGATAAAAGCCTCAATTCTAACCCTAGAATTTCTCCCAATTCCCAAAAGGGTTTCTAACATATAATTGATTGATTAAATATCACCTACTAGTCTAATACGATACTAATTTACAATATCAACAACAATAGCCCAATAATCAATCTCCAAACCCCAAATATAACTCTCTTATTCTCAACAAGGCACTTCTCTTATTTCTCACATTTAAGAAGCATGCTTAGGAATAGAACTTGACTTGTACAAATTAATTAATGGGTGGAAATATTACCTTAAGAGATTAATTTTCCTTGAATCTTCAAGAATCCTACTACCTAAGCTCAAATACCAGGAGGAATATTTTTCGGAAATGAAATAGATTCTAGGTCATTAACTCTATATAATAAAAACAGTGATCCCATTTCAGCGGAATCGATTTCGCTGGAGCGGACCCACTTCAGCAGAAAACCCATCTGCAGAGACAGACCCGCAGAAATGACACATGGGTATGAACACTAGAAACTAGCAGCAGTCCAAAACTCATCCACTCTCCGTCAACCATTCAAAACAATCCCTAGACCTCCCAGACACAAACCAACTATGCATTCCTATCAGAAAAAACATTCCAGACCTGCTTGCATACTCAAAATTCTCAGAAAAGGTCTCTAAAGCTCGGGTTTAACTAAAGTCAACACTTAAATTCTAATTCCACAATTTCACAACCAAGCCCCCAAAATACACTCGGCTACCTCGGGACCCAAACCAAAGGCTCGGCTAAATCATAAACGTCATTTCAGAGCTAATGGAACCAACAAAACTACAAAAAAGGGCGCGTTTACCACAAAGTCAACTATGAGTCAAACTCATCTATTCTATAAACTTGGGATTTCTCAAACCTACTAAAAAGGGTCCAAAACTTACCTAACTCAGGAAGGGTAATTTAGGAGTTTTAAAGCAAAAATAGCAAAATGACTTTTTGAGTCGTTACAAGCTCCTGGCAGCTTAGAGTACACAAAATGAGTATACGGATCGGAAGGTCCAATTTATCGAGTTTATAGTTGGTGACAGGGTTCTATTGAAGGTCTTTCCTATAAAAGGCGTGATGAGATTCAACATTCGAGGATGAACGTTTGTTTAATTGGTATCTGATGTAACGACTCATCCGGTCATTTTTAGTTAAATACTTTTATTTTACTAAATTACCCTTTCTGTGGACTCTATATGGGATTTGTGATGTGTTGGGATGGGTGGTATGGATCCCGAGGTTCATTCATATGAGTTTCTGAAGAAAAACCCAAAATATAAATCTTAAAGTTGATTAGCTTAATTCAAAGTTGACTTTTGAGTATCTGAGTTTGTTTCTGAGTTCCGTCGCTTCAGTTAGTTTCGGAGGGTCATTTATAACTTAGTCGAGTCATTGGGTTTCTTCCCGAGGCAATCGAATATACTTTGTGGCCTTATTTGTGAAATTATTATATTTGGTTATTTTGGATGATTCTTTAGAAAAGTATATATTAGCTTAGTTATATGATAAATCTGACGGCATAAGTTAGTTTGTAGCACTATTTACCTTGGGGTAGCATGTCTAGTTTGTGTCCGGTGGGTCTCGGGAGTGTTTTGGGAGTTTGGGGGAAATTGGTGTAAAATCACATGTTACTGGTGTTCGCACCAGCGGATAGGTGTTCGATTCTGCATGTTCTCCTCTGTGGAGGTTGCCTCGCAGATGTAGGTCCATGGATATTTTGAGTTTCTTCCCTAGTGGAGATTTCTTGTGGAGACGAAGGCGCCTCTGCGAAAGGTTTTTCGCTTTTGCATTGAGGCGAGGTGTCAAGTGACTGCGACTCAGCGGACTATTTTCTTCCAAAGAGAGACCGCACATGCGGAGTCAATTCTACACGAGCGGAATCATTGTTCAGTCAGTGTGTTAAAATCCCTAAAACAATTTCACTTTCCCAAAATATCATATCTCAGTACTAGAGCTGCCTAAGGGGGGTTTCTTGAAGGTTGTGGTTAAGTTCTTCATTAGAGGTAAAATTCTTCATCCTTTATGATTATATTTCATATTTTAAGGTCTCTAATCTTGGTATAGATTATAATTTAGAGAAAATGAGTTCTAAGTTTCATGCTAGAATAAGAGGGGATGAAGCTTTGATTTGAGGGTGTAATATGATTTAGATTGTCTTGATATTATAAATAAGCTTTTTTTAATGATAGTTAATCATGTTGTAGAGTTTAATTTGTTAATGGAAACCCTTTTCAATTTGGGGAAAATTCTAGGGTTTAGAATTGGGGGTTTTATTTAGTCATACAATTGAAGGTCCAATTGGAGATAATTTTTCAATTAACTTAATGATATGACTACTTAGTATGTATTTATGCTATTTAAGTAATAAAATTCGAATTTTGGCACCATGGGCCTGAGGTTGGTTTTAGGTGTCCTTTCATATGTATAAGGACTATGTCCTTGTATGCATTTTAGCTTAAGTATTAACGTAGAATCTATCTATGTTATCCTATTTTTCGGGTTCACTAAGGCAAGAGATGCCCTATTTGTGTCTGTCTGCGATCGTGCCTAGCTGGGCAGGAATTCAAGTACCAACAAGAGTTTGGTCCTATATATTTCAGATATGTTGAACCTTCATTTTTGAATCTGCATTGTCTACGAACAATGAAGCTATAAGTAATGCAACTATGAATCTTATGGAGAGTTTGATCCTGGCTCTGGATGAACGTTGGTGGCATGCTTAACATATGCAATTCGGACGGGAAACACGATTGGTGCTCCGAAAGGGAAAAGCGTGTGTAGAAGGTTGAATGTTCAAGGCTCATGCTTAACTTTGAGGTATACTACGGTTTCTCTTTTGTAGACTTTGATAGAAGTACATATTAGTTATAAATGTTGAGGGGGTATTGGGTATGTTTGGGAGTCCCATTTTAGCGGTTGTGATGAATGCTTTGGTGGGTACCGGTGTTGAGCTGTGATGATGGGTGATTTGGGAAATCAGCCTTAAGCTGATTTCGATTGCTGTTGTTTGGGCTTGTCGCCATTATGTGAGCATGTCGCCATACTTGATATTGTGTATTTATTCATCACATAGCTTTTGATATGATATCTTGAATTACATGAAGTATGTGTTAATCACTTATGAAAGCAAGTGATATTCATCTCTATACTTGATTGCATCTCATACATTATGATTACTTGCCTTCAATTGTCATTTGCATTCATACACTTATGATTTTGTTGATATTGCAATGCTAGTGGTATGGAAATGTGGTGTGTCCAATAAGACTGAAAAGGTAAGTTGTTCTATGAGATTGTAGGAAACACTAAGATGATGATGATACACGGCAGATCGGGTTGTACGCCTGCAACGAATGATATTACAGCCAAGAGCTGGGATTAGTGAGAAATTTCGAACGAGTATATGGACTCCATGGGTCCCCCATGAGTGTGCATATTATAGAATTTGAACGCAATTATATTGGAGATGAAAGATACCTAGCATATGCATTGCATTCATATCATACATATACTATTCATTGATTACCTATTGATTGTGAATTGGTTGGAAAGGTTTATGAGACTTTGATGATGTCTTAATAGAAAGCAATGTTATTTGATTACCTAATACTTGGATTATTAGCTATTGAACTCTTTTGAAAATGTAGTGACTTACATGATTCATGAACCCGAATATGAACGAAATGTCTTAATTGAATTCAGTGAAAAATTATGTGAATTAGGTGACTTATATGATCATGAAACTGTTTAGTATAGTATTTTATACGGGTTAACTTGATATTTATCTCTATTACGTATCTTACGTCGTTGGCGGCCTATGATGCCTGCGGGAGTATGTTGGATACTCATAGAACACTTGTTGTATTCTTTTTGCATACAGATACAACACCTTTCACCAGTTCAGGACTACGTGGTTGAATTTGAGTCGGCGGTCTCTAGTGATTTAGGGTAAGAAAGCTACCTTCTGACATACCCTTGGATGCTCTTATCTCTTTCCTGTATTTTATTTATCCGAGAGACATGTTGAGACATTTAGACTATGCTACTTTCCTTTTGGCTTTGTCTTCGTAATAGAGCTCTTGTATTGTTGACAAGATTCTTTGGGTTGTTTCTTGATTCTCAGACTTATCTTTCCTCGTTTTATATTATGATCAGACATATTTATTAAGTATTTGTTATTCTGCATTTCTTATTTATCTTGTGTTGGCTAATCGGGAAGTGATTTGCCTATCGGTGGGAGAAGTGTAGGTGCCACCACGACTCCTAAAAGGGTTGTGACAAAACCGAGACTCAAAGCTCCAAATATGAGAATTAAATGAATGAGGTCATTTCTTGGGCATTTAAAATCATTCAATAGAACCTTAATCACGATCGCGGGCGCTACTCTCGCGATCATGGAGCTTTGCCCTTACCCGTCCCAAGACTGGCCTTCGCAATCGCGGCCATAGTCCATGCGATTGGGACACTTCACAGCGAGACACATCGCAATCGCGACACGTGTCCTCGCGGTAGCGATTAATAAAACCAGAACTGGACATCAAATTTTTCTAGTGTCCTCTAAACATGAAATTGACACCTGAAACTTATCCGAGATCATCCAGACACAAACTAACTATGTAAACCATTTTTGGGCATCTCATAGTAAGGAAAGGAAGTGAGGAAACTCATTCGAATCGAATAGATTAAACTGCCACAACTCCTATTTTTCTGCTTTAAGAGAAACCTTATAGGTCGTTTTAAAGCGTTGAAGAGAGAGATAGGACATTCTAAAGATATCCCTAACATATGCAATGAACCTGCTAGAGCACTCAAAACCATCATACGAGGTTATCTTAATCGGATTTTGACCAAGGTCAACTCCAATTCTCTTAAAAATTAGATTCCAACCAAACGTCCAAAATACCCCCCCCCCCAAGTCCCTCGGGAACTCAACCAGTGACTCGACTAAGTCATAAACGATATTCCAGACCTAATGCAATTGATGAAACCTTAAAAACATACTTGTTTTCCCTCAAAGTTGACTTTAGTCTACCCAACTTCTTCTTTTAACTATTGAACTACTTTCTTGTCCAAAACTCACCCAAATCACTCGGGACTCGTTCAACCATCCATCTAAGTCAAAAATCATGTTTTGGATCTAACAAAACCATCAGAATGCTATTCCGGACGTATTTACCCAAAAGTCAACTTTTAGTTAAACATCCCACACTTAGAACTTTCAAATTTCAAAACTTAGATTTTCTTTCATTATTTTCACCCGATTACCTCGGGAACCGCGTCACCCATCCCCGCAAGTCAAATATGTCATAACGATGCTAGGGAAAAGGTCATTTAGAAATAAAATAGATAAAATTTCCAAAACGACCTAACAGGTCATTACACTCACTTATGCTATTAACTCTAGAAAGTAATAGTTGGAGAGGTGAAACACCTTGCATATTCTTTAACATATGGGCTGACCATCCATCCTTTATAGATATTGTGCAAGAGAACTGTAGAGTTAACAAAGCCATCCACAAGATGCAGAATGTACGGGTAAAACTAAAAGTGCTCCAAGGCCCTATAATACACCTAAACAAAACTGAATTTCTTAGCATCAATGTGAAGATTGAGCAGGCTAGGGAGGAACTGACTACTATCCAGCAACTTCTCAGATGATTTGTTGGACAAAGAAAAAAAGTTATAGTGAAGTTGGAAAGATGGTCTGCTATTGAAGAGAATGCTACGCAACAAAAGTCCAGATCTACTTGGATAAGATTAGGGGATGCAAATACTAAAAAAATCAGCAATGCTTAAGGAGAGAACTTCCAAAAAGCAAATTCTTGAGTCAACTTTATCAGGTGTTAACTTAACTAATCCTTTGGATATTAAGGAAGAAATTATTACATTTTATAAAGGGTTGATGGGGACTACAATATATTCTCTCCCAACCGTCAATAAAGAAATAATGAGGAAAGGACCTAAACTATCCCAACAACAAAGGTTGAGTTTGTTTGAAGAGATAAATGATGATGAAATATATTTCGCTCATTCTGTGTGAATAACAAGGTTTTCCCTTTTTTTGGTCAATAGCAAGTAGTTTGATACTTTCATGTATATTTTTTACTCGACATGAACAATGTAGTTTGATGTTTGAAAAGTCGCTTGAAATCGGATAAGATGTAATTGGTTATGATGTCTGCTCAAGTAACTTTTTGATCAATATGGATGTAATTGAGTAGGAACAATTATATTCATCAATTTTCAAAAAAAGTGATGAAAATTATTCTGAATTAAAATGACATAATTGTAAGACAACTTTTTAAATTCTCTCTCTCTCTTTTATCTTTTAAAGATATTATTCTTTTTACACTTTTTCTATTTCAGTCTTTTCTTCTCGTTTTCCTACCATTTAGATTTATTGGTCCTGGTGCTTCCAAGTAACTTTGCAATTTCTTATAATATCTTCTTCCTTTTCTTATTTTTCTTTATTTTTATTAGCCGTGAAATTAGATATATTATTTATTTATTTAAAATATATATATTAGTTATTAGTTTATAATTATTTAATATATTTTTAAAAAATTATGTATTTATTAAGAATTTATTGACCGCTCTTTTACTAGTATTAACTATTACTCCAAAATTCAATGTCTTATTATTCAATAAAATATAATTTTTTTATTTATGTTTACCTGTAAAATGATGCAGTTAAATTTGTATATGTGATCAAGGATACGTGTATCTCAAGTGACTGATTTGACAATTATTCTAGATAAAATATACTAAAAACAAGTAATAATAAGACAGAGAAAAGTAATGATTAGCCTGTGCAAAATCACTGTGCTTGGTATAAAAGCACATTAATAGATAGAGAATGAGTAAGTATGTTGTAATAGCTTGAATCTGATATTTTACAATGGAACAATATGTCATATTTACACATGAGTTATACATGTACACTCTCCACGAAATATGCCCTCATTAATATAGAGGAATGAATGTTGTAATAATTGGACAATTAGTATCACAATAAATGCCATCAATGCTCTGTTGGAAGACGTACAACCGGTTCAGTAACAGCCGTCCGTTGCGATCTAAACGTCTCTCCTGACCTTCTGAATCATTGGTGCCAGCCATGCATATGACTCTCCCGATACCGCTTGTGTCTAACCGATAGTGCCTTAGGTTGATCTAAACTTGACTCAGCACCGTGTTCCACGTGCCATACTATAATTCGTACAACTTTCTTAAATAAATTTTGTCCCTACAGATAGTCGCCGCATTTTCGGGCGCAAATCTTGCGCACCCGGGAAGTGAATTTGAATTGATGACCAATCGAAACTCTGTGTTTTGGCAGAGAGACTTCGAAGAATACCATCCACTCATTTTGCTATTCCAATCATCACTTTGTTGAAACGACGACAACTTTCTGACTTCCCTCAATTAACGGAAGATTACAGAGTCATGATGTGGTGTGCAATCTAGTCACTTCTGCTCTGAAATGCATGTGTTGTCGCCGATTGACATTCGTCACATTACTTCCTTCAAGCTGTGTCATCCTTCCATCCCTTATAAATAGCCCCATTACATGAAATATTTGGCCATCCAACTCCCATTTTTCAAAGACAATTTTTTTTTAAAATCTTTGATTACTATTTATCTCTTTTCATAACAAACATGACTAATCCTTCAACCAGCAGCAGTGTTCCTTCAAACAGGAGAACCCCAACCCCCAAGAAGGGCTCCTCCTAGTCGAAACCCTTTGGCTTCTTCCTTCTTGCCAAAGTCATGGAAGTTTGCTCATGACCTCCAGGAAAAACAATTTCAAGGGTTCTATCCGATGGCAAATATTCTCCTACCGGTGATTACAAAACCCGAATCACTATTAGTATTTTACCAACAGTAAAGGCCGACTGTGGTTGGGAATCGATCGAAGTTTTGATTACTAACATCGATGAAAGGATCACTTCTTACAAGGAAGGATATTAATTTGTTTATACTTATCCCTTCTCAATAAAACTCTGGAAAGTTATTGATGTTGTCATTTCAGAATTCTGCCATTGCTAAAAGTTTGCATAGCTCAAGTGGGCCCCCAAGTTTGGAGGGCAGTGGTATGCCTTCGGCACTTCGCTCGTGAAGCCGACATTCCCTTTATCTTGGACACATCTACTCTACGCACACCTTTTGTGACAGAGTCATCAATTTGCACCGTCGGGGTAGCAAAACCATCCTGACCAATATCGATGATGACTATGACTGAGGTTGGACGAAGAGATATGTTATCATCCCTACTATCGATCTCCTTCCTCCAGGTAGTCGCACCATCTCGGAGCGATGGAACTTCCACCGTAAGTTTAAGCTCTTTTTTATTTTGTAATACCTTTAATTTAATGCCCCTTTTTGAGCGGGTTATTCCACCTTGGAAAAAACTTGTTGATAACCAAAATTGGGTACCCTATAACCATGGTATAACCATTGATGCTTTGAATTTTCGTTCCTTTTCGCCTCTTCCAAGCATTATCGATATAAAATTATTCCTCTTCTTTTTGTTAGGCCTTTCCAAAGCCACTGCCAACGTTCCTCCTGAGAAGGAAATTAAAGATCTGAACACAACCGCCCTTATTATTCAACAGGCCCGTGAATGGAAAAGACTCTGTAATGAATCTTTTGCTAGCCCTCGGACGGGACCAAAACATCTAAAGAAGAAAATCACTGACCATACTGACTGTACTTCTCCCAACACCCCTGGTAACCCAGTTTAGCGGTTGGTTCTTTCCCTGTGGTGGACCTAGATAATGAAGATCCCAAGGAAGAACAACCTCTGGAGAGGAGGAATGAAACCCCCCGACTCTTTATGGAGATGGAAATTACCAGTCTCAGAGCCAGCCATACCAAAGCCTTTTTCGCCTCGGTAAGCCCTGTCATATGTCAACCCTTGCATCCATTGATCGCTGCCATTCCCCCACCGGTTGTTGAGAAACCCTGGTCTCCGGCCATGCTGTCAATTGCCCAGAAAGAGGATCATGACATTCCAACTTCCTCAGACTGGGTTTCTTCTCCACACAAAGATGAGTTGGTAAATGAATAGCTGACCCCGAAAGCTCAACCTGCAGAATTCCGAATCATAACCTTTCAACTCTCTGCTGATTGTCACATTTGTTCCAAGACCATTGGAGTCGCTTACTACATGAAGCATGTGTCTTTGGACAAAGAGAGGAGAAAGGTTCATTGAGTATTCGCAGAGTGTTATTAATGAGGGGATGCATGCTGCAGCCAAGGTATTATCTTTTTTCCTACTTCTTGCATTTTATTACATATGCATATCCCCTTATGATAATTTAAACCACCATCTATGACAACTTCTGTGCAATAAGGGGCTTCAGTAGATGATCGAAAATAAGGCCACCTAGATAACTGAAATAGACAACATCGTTCATCGTCTACCGGTTTTAGAGGTGAAGCTTGTCAGGGTTTATGAATTTCGTGGCAAACAAAGCAACTGGAAGAGGAGAAAGATGCCTATAGGCAATAAGCCACATTGCATGAAGATCGGTTCGTGGATTGGCAGAAGAAGTGGAATGAGATATCAGATACCATATCGGATCTGATGATGCATTTGTCCAGACTAGAGGCTGATACGGGTACCTTCACCGAGTGCCTCCAAATCAAGGAAATAGATATAAAAGACTTCATGATAGAAAATGAGTCCTTGAGGTACCATCTTTCTGCTACGGCTACTCAAAATGAGAGGCAATAGAAAGAGATTGCTAAGTTGACTAAAGTTAATGAACTCCTTCATGCTACTAATACCGAGCTCACTCAGGTCGTTCAAGCTGTAGAGGAAGAAGCCTAGGCCACCATTGATATCTATACTTTGTCCATGGTTAGGAATGGCTATAAGATGCACTGAAAAGCCTTGGATGAAGAGATCTTTAAGGCCCAGCAGTTGGAATTAGCATCTGCAGATAGTCCTGATGGCTCCCTCTTGATGGAAGAGGATAATACTTCATCTGGAGGGGGCAGAGGTAATGAAGTCCTCCTGGGAACCAAAGTTCCTCCTTTCCAAGAGAATATGCCTTCCACCTCGGGCAACGCCCTCGGAGCGTCAGCCTCAGAAATGCCTCCTTCAGCCCCTACATCTTAGAACTTGTTATTTTTAGTTACTTTGACTTTGGAAACACCCCCAGCGGACCATGGAGCGGTCGTACCGTAACCTTTCACGCTGATTTTATTTTAAGTTTTTTTGTCTTGTTACCGGGTCACTTTTAGACCCGGTTAATATCTTTTATAACCGGATCTATCTCTGTCTTAAAAATATGAATGAAAGAAATTTTCTTTTTGCAATTCCATTATAAGGTCTTCAGTTTTCATTCTTAAAAGCAAATCTTTACTTCTTTTGCTTCATTAATTGAAGCCTTTTGTCATAACTTAATTTACCAGTGGAAAATACTAAATTTTTGGGTGTTTTTATTAATAACTCCCCATCAAACTCGACTTTGTTCTGAAAGATGAATTTCCATCATATAGGGGCTTTTCATGGCCTTCGTAGTTGATTCCGGACTTGACTTAGTTTCGGTTAACTTAAAACTCTAGTACTTTTTAGTATTCGGAGCCTTAACTTTTTTTTTAAGGTTTTAGTAAGAGAGGGCCCTTATTTTTAATAGTGTTGTAGAAGAGGACGTCTCATGTTCATTATGGAACAAAATTTTTGATGTGTTTAAGATAATATACGTTTTTATGCTCGTAATGGAAAATATTTATTAATCATAAAAAGGAAATTTTTATTAATTTATTTGACGTAAAAATGTGAAGACAAGTGCAAGAATAATCTGGCTACCATCTAATGCAGTCCCCAGTATCGAGTGCTTTTCCTTGAAGCGCTAAAATTTCATAAAATTTCTCCACTCTGGGTGTATATGTCCCCCTAGTGTTTGGGAGTTCATGCTATGAACACTCGGACACTGGATAACTCTCCTCGGTAGCCAAAAATTTAACATGCTTATTTTGCGGTGCTGCCTCATTAAATACCTTGCTGGAAAAACCCAATTGGGATAAAAATCGAACGAAGAAAAAAAGAGTACATCGTATGTTCTATCTCACTGCATATAACACTTCTTCAAATGACTTATATTCCAATTACTAGAGAGATTGTTTCCTTGTTTGTCTGTCAGCGGATAAGCTCCTTTATCGGTAATACCAATACCGTATATGGATCTTCCCAATTTGCGCCTAGTTTCCCTGCACTATGCTCTTGGGTACACTAAGTTACCCTCTGGAGCACCTAGTTCTCGAGTTTTAAGTGTCACAGATTTGTGCGCCGGTTATAGTAACGTTACATTCTTTGCTTTTGGTCTACCATTCGAATGTATGCTAAGTCCTGGCATTCTTCGAGCTAATCCAGGTGCATGGACATTAACTCTGCATTCAATTTGTCCTCAGCCAAGAGATATCTCAAATTGAGAGTTCCCACTTCCTCCAGGATCAAGGCATCTGCACCATAGATCGAGGAAAAAAAAGTTTCTCCGGTACTAGTCTTCGTCGTGATTCTATATGCCCACAATATTTCTGGAAGCATAAATTGCCAATTCCCTTTTGTAGTTTCTATTTTCTTCTTCAAGTTCTGGATTATAACATTTGTTTATTGACTCCTCTTGACCATTCGCACTAGAATGATAGGGAGTAGAGGTGATATAATTGATGTTCAAGTCATGTAGGAACTTTATGACTATAGCCCCAATAACATTCCAGCCATTGTCGCAAGCTATCTTCTTCAGGATGCCAAAATGCCAAATGATGTGTTGCCAAATGAAGTCATTTACCTCTTTCTCCCGGATATTTGTATAAGCTGCAGCTTTAACCAATTTAGAGAAATAGTTAGTCATAAATATAATTTGACATACCTGACCTGGTGCCGCTGGCAAAGGTCCAAGTATGTACATCCCCTGCTTCATGAATGGCCATGGGGACACTACTAGATGCAGTTCTTCTCTCGGTTGGTGTAACAGTTATGCATGGCATTGACACTTATCACATTTCTTTACAAACATTTTGGTATCTTCTTCTATTTGGGACAATAGTAACCGACCCTCATGAGCTTTCTCATTAAGGATTCTGTTCTCGAATGATTTCCACAAATGCCCTCATGGACTTCTCTCATCACGTAATCAGAGAGCTAGGGGCCATAAAAACACCTTCGATAAAGTTTTCCGTCTATGATACAATACCGGGCAACTTTAGTCCTCAGAGCTTTGGATGCTTTTGGGTCCTCCTAGAGCTTTCCATTCATGAGATAGTCCACGAATTTATTCTTCCAGTCCCAAGTTAGGCTTGTTAAATTTATCTTGTCGTACCCGATGGGATCTAGTTCTGAATGCAACAGCTGAACAATCGACTTGATTTTAAAACCCTCAGTTTTTATGTTGGAACCTAAGTTTACGAGTGCATCTGCCTATATATTTTCTTTCCGAAGTATATGCACCACCGTCCATTCTTGAAATGAGATAAAAGCATTAGAGCCTTCTCGAGGTATCTTGGCTCGCGCTCTTTCTTGGCCTTGAATACCCTATGTATTTGGTTCACTACCAGCAACGAGTCACAGTTGACTTTAAATTTGAGAACTTAAACCTCAGGCTAGCTCCAAACCTGCAACTAAAGCCTCATACTCGGCTTCATTATTAGTCAACGAAGTGTTATGTATTGCTTGTCTTAAAATTTCAATGGTGAAAGTTCGCAACAATATTTCCAGATCAGTATTCTTGACGTTGGAGGCACCATCTGTACAAAGCATCCACATCCCGGGGGCAGTCCTCGAGACCAAGATATCCTTTTTTTCCACCTGTGGGGTTACTCCCGAACTAAAATCGGCTAAAAAGTCCACAAGAACTTGCAACTATATCATAGTCCGGTGTCTATATTCAATATCAAATTCACTCAATTCCACCGCCTATTTAGCCAAACGCCCGGAAAGTTCGGGCTTATGCAACACATTCTTAAGAGAAAATATGGTTACTATGGCAATTGGGTGACATTGAAAATATGGTCGAATCTTTATCAACGACATTACTAAGGAAAAAGCCAGTCTTTCGAGTAACGAGTAGTGGGTCTCGGCCCCTAACATTACTCTACTGATGTAATAGATAATAAATTGCATACCTTTTTCTTTCCATACCAGAACTGCACTTACCGCTACCTCCGACACCACCAGATATATCAGTAGTTGCTCTCCATCTTTTGGTTTTGACATGAACGGAGGACTAGATAGGTAAGCTTTCAGGTCCTATAGGGCCTGCTGGCATTTTGGTATCCAAACAAAATTATTCTTTTTCTTTAAAAGTGAAAAGAACATGTGACATTTTTTTGACGACCGGGAGATAAACCTTCTCATGGTCACCACTCGCCCTGTCAACCATTGCACTTCTTTCACATCTTTAAGCATGTCCGGTATGTCTTTGATAGCCTTTATTTTATCAAGGTTTGTCTCGATCCCTTTTTGGGAAATCAAGAAACCTAGAAATTTTTTGGAGCCCACCTCGAAAGCACATTTTTCGGGGTTCATCTTCATATTATACTTCCTTATCACCTCAAAGGTTTCCTGCAAATTACTTAAATGGTCCTCTGCACGAAGACTCTAAACAAACATATCATCTATATATACTTCTATTGTTTTTCCTATTTAATTTTCAAACATTTTATTTATTAACCTCTATATGTAGCTCCGATATTTGTTAGTCCAAAAGGCATAATGTTATAACAATAAGTGCCGAAAGTAGTTAAAAAAGATGTCTTATATTGATCTTACGGGTGCATCCTTATTTGGTTACACCCAAAATACGCATCGAGATATCTCATGATCTCGTGTCCAGCCGTAGCATTGATCATTTGACTTATGTTCGGAAACGAAAATGAGTATTTCGGACATGCTTTGTTCAAATATTTATAATCAATGCACATTCTAAATTTGTTCCCCTTTTCAGGCACTACGACTACATTTGCTAACCAGTTCGGGTACTTTATTCCCGGATTGACCCTATATTACGTATTCTAGTTACCTCCTCTTTAACAAACATGTTGCAGAGTTCGGTGATTGACCATTTTTTTCACTGCACATGAGGGAAACTGAGATCCAGACCCAACTTATGAGTTGTGACTTCTGGAGGGATGCCAGACATATGTTCATGAGAACATGCAAAGTAATCTGCATTAGACATAAGATATTTAAGAATTAAATTCCTGAGCCCTAGGGTTAATCCGGTATCCAGGTATACCTTCCTGTCAGGAGTTTCCGGGTGTAGTCAAATCTACTCAAGTTCCTCTACAGTGGACGTGGTGGCATCTGACTCATTCGGTACTTGAAAGTATCTAGGCACTTGATTCATATCTGAAAACTCCTCATCTGGATGGATTGACAATGATTCAGAAGGCAAAACCTGGTTAACATCTACAAGTACCGGCTCCACTTCCTGTAACTGCTATTTAGGATATGTCACCACCTCTGGTTCTTCTATGGCGAACATTTCCCTGGCAGCGGGCTATTCACTTTGAATTTGTTGAATCCCTTCCGGCGTTGGGAATTTCACTAATTGATATAGTGTCGATGGGATCGCCTTCATATCATGTATCCACTGCCTTCCTAATATTGCATTATATCTCATGTCGCGATCGATGACATAGAATTTTATTGTCTTAATAACTCCAATTGTGTCCACCGGTAGATCCACTTCCTCCTTCGTGGTCTCGCTTGACATATTGAAACTTGAAAGGATTCTGGCCGCGAGAACTATCTTGTCCGCTATATTCATTTCCCCTACCACCTTTAGTCGAATTATATTGGTTGAGCTCCCTGAATCAATCAGAATTCTCTTCACCTAGAAGTAGTCAATAGGTATCATCACTACCAGTGCATCATTGTGAGGGAAGATTACACCGACAGTGTCTTCTTCGGTGAACGTGATAGTATAGTATGTTCATCAGGTATCTCCCGAAATCTTTTATCTTGGGTTACTAAGACTTTTGTCTTCTTGGCTGTCGTGAAAGATGTAGCGGCAATCATCGACCCACCATAGATCATATTTATAACATGGAGTGGTGCAGCCGGATTTGATTTATCTTTTATGTGTGGTCTCCGCTCATAATTATTGCGAGCTCTCTCGCTCAAATATTCTCGGAGGTGGCCCTGGTTAGCATTCCTGCCACCTCTTCTCGTAGTGTCTGCAATTCACAGTTTTATGCCCATCAGTGCCGTGGAAATCCCACCAGATGGACTAATCTCTTCTACTAGGATAGATTGTAATGGGTTCGAAGGTCGGGACGCCGGGTGAGTTCTCAATACCGCCACCATTTTTTCTTCATTGATGTTGAGGTTATACTCAGATAATTTTAGGTATCCGGTACCCTTAACAGAGTTAGACGAATTACCTTTATCGAAATTCATCAAACCTTGGTTATTACATCTGGGACCTCTTTTGTTATTTCATTTTCCAAATGAGCGAAAACCATTTCCACCTCTTTGCTTTACTGGGGTAGGATAAGGTTGGAAATGATTCTTTGAGGAATTTTGGTCGACTCCGGCTCCTTTATCAGACTTTGGAAAGATACTCCCGGCCCTAGATCCCAGCAAATCATCTTCAATCCAGATCTTGGACTCATATCAGTTGTGCACATCTTCCCAGGTTGTAGCCTGGAATTCCAAGAGATTTTCCTTGAGCTTTCGGGAGGCGTCTGAACTTGAAGGATTCAAACTCTTTGTGAAAGCCTCCGCAGCCCATTCGTCCGGGACTATGGGCAGCAGCATCCGTTCCTTCTGGAACCGTGTAACGAAGTACCTAAGGAGTTTTGTTTCTCCTTGTTCAATATGAAATATATCTTATTTACACGTCTTTACCTTCCGAGCACTTGCATGAGCTTTTATGTACATGTCGGCAAGCTGGGCGACCAATCTGATTGAGTGCTTAGGGAGAGTGAATACCATGTCAAAGCTCCCTTAGCAAGTATTTCAGCAAATTTCTTGATCATAACTAACTCTATTTCGTGTTCCCTTAGATCATTTCCTTTTATGGCCATAGTATAGGCTGTTATGTGCTCCTTGGGATCAGTGGTCCAATCATATTTAGCTACAAAAGGCATTTTGAACCTTTAGGAAATCAGTATGGGTGCAGCCTCTGGCCTATACGCTAACTTAATGTATCTCCTTGCGTCTGGACCATCAACCACAGAAGGCCCCCCGGTATTTGACTGAACTAGTATTGGAACTCCTTGGTAGTTTTTTCCGCCTTCTCTACATTGGTGTTAACTTTATTTGTCATCTCTTTCATGAATTTCAATACTTGCTCCTAGAATGCATTTTTAGGGACGGCTTTGCTTTCTGAACTATTATTTCTTGATCTACCCTGCTCATTCTTAGTTTCTCCATTAGCATTTGGTGGAGGTGTCAGCTCATCTGTTGGAATGCTATCAGCATTCTTGGACATATACTCCACTTGAAACCGCATCAAACGTTCCAACTGCTCACTCATAGCAGCATTCTGGGCCCTCAGGTTCTGTATGGATTCTTCAGGCGTTTCATCGGTGGGAACATCCGCATGTCGAGTTTGTCCGCCTCCGGAGGTGGCTCTATCTGCAAACATCGGGTCCTCTGGTACCGTGGTTCCTATTGGCAAACCATCTGGTCTGAGTGAGATGTTGCTTGTGTTGTCCCCGATGTTGTGACTGCTTATGTGTTCTCCTATTCCTATCATCTGTTTGTTCGGGACAAAAAACAAGAGTTAAAGAGAAAATTAGATTAGTAGAGGGGTCACTTGTGACACCATAATTGTCTAGTCCCCACGATGGGTGCCAAATGTTTAGCTGTAAAATGGTACAGTTGAATTTGTATACGTGGTCAAGTACACATGAATCAAAAGTGACTGATTTAGCAATTATGCTAGATAAAATATACTGAAAACAAGTAGTAATAAGACAGAGAAAAGTAATGATTAGCATGAGCCTCGTGTTAGCTTCTAGGAAAAATCACTGCACTCGTATGAAAGTACAATAATTAATAGAGAATGAGTAAGTATATTGTAATAGATTGAATCTTATGTTTTACAATGGAACAACGTATCCTATTTATACATGAGCTATACGGGTACACTTCCCACGAAATATGTCCTCATTAATACAGGAGAATGAATGTTGTAATGATTGGACAATTAGTATCTCAATAAATGTCATCAATGCTCTGTTGGAAGACGTACAACCGGTTCAGTAACGACCGTCTATTGCGATCCAAACGGCTCTCCTTACCTTCTGAATCATCGGTGTCAGCCATGCATATGACGCTCCCGATACCGCTCGTGTCTAACCGGTAGTGCCTTAGGCTGATCTGGACTTAACTCAGCATCATGTTCCACGTGCCATACTATAATTCGTACAACCGTCTTATACGAATTTTGCCCCATTTAATTTATATATAAATTACACTTTTCAAAATTTGGGTCGGGTTGATCCTCTTTCAATTGGGTGTTTATTATAAAATTAAAACTAACAAAGGGTTAAAATTTAGAGAATTGTTTTTCACTCATCGGAAGGTTGAATTTTTCGACAATTATGACTTTTGTGTTAGTGGGTGAATCGATTTTTCTATTAAACATATAACTGTGTGATTTTATCATAATTACATGATCATTTATGAAATTTAACATTGTCTTTACTAGATGACTCTTCTTTTTGTTTCTTTTTCTTATTTGAAGATCTTGTCGCATAAGAATGCTATTTATAGTTGGATTATATATATATGTTTTAAATTTTTTAATTACTTGAAAGGTCGGTAGTGATGAAATTAGCAATTTCTTTTCTATTTCTCTCGATCAGCTATCCATAATAGACGGATCAAGAATTCCTTTAGATATGTTCTTAACCAATCCAAACCCATACTTCATGTTGGTACCTATCAAGTTATCGTATTCTGTTATATGCCATATGTTAGAAAATGCATTTATTTAGTCACCATTTAAGCACTCTAAAGCTCATAAATTCACCTATATATTCAGACATATCAAACCATCATCTAAATTTGGATTCAATCTACTACCATACTTCATAACACAAGCAAATCACAAATCTAATTAACATGGCTGCCAACAACTTCTATAACAGTGGCAAAATTCCCGGCCAGGCTCAGGTGCATTATTACACTTTTATTACTTGTCGATCCACCTTTAGTGAGGGGATCGATTTTACGTCTTATTACATTTGTTAATTTATTTTACAATACTTTTCACATAAGATCTTTAAAATATAACATAAATAATTGATGACTAAAATATAGGAGATTTCTATAAATTTATTTTCTTCTATTCAAATTGTAACTGCTCATAGGAGATCATTTCTTATTTCGAGGATTTGCATAAGTGAAGTCGACTTATTGTCACAGTTCTACTTGTACAATGATTAGGATATGTGACTGCGATGTTTTAAGGCTTTACTTCCTATACTCAAATTTGATATTTACATTAAATTTCTTTTCAAACGGCCGGCCTATTGTATTACATATTGTTTTTTCCAAAAAATATTAATTACATATACATTTAATTTATGTTTTGAAGAAACAATGTTAGATAACACACAATTCAACATAGTAAAGTAACTCTTTTTGTCCGGTAATTGCAGATGAGAAGGGAAGAGTCGACGGAACAAGGTCAAGCAACCAATTTGATTCAAGAGGTAATGTTTTTCATCCCTTGAGTCCCGCCTGATAAATTATATGGTAGTTAAAAAATATTTTAGTGTATGGGTAGCAAAATTAGCTATTGAAAATATTACTTACCTAAATTTGGGGTTAATCACTTATTTATTTATTAACTCAATTCATCTTGATCAGTTCAGATTTCACTCATGTAAAAGTTGGTTGATTTTGTGCCAACTATGTAACCCAAATAGACCATGAGAAATTGTATCAAAATATTTAAATATATTTTTTGTTTTATATGGTATATAGCAATAATAAAGATGGAGAAAAAGGTTATATTAATTTTATTTGATAACTAAATAAATTATAAGGAAATAAACAATAAATTAAAATTCAATAAGTGTCAGGAGGGTGGGATCAGCCATTTTCAGATTCAATCTGAACCATCCTTTTTCCACCCTTAGGGCAAGTTACACATTTGGCCGGTCGGCCAAAATATTACATTCGCTAGCTAAATATTAAAAGAATATACATTATTTTGTATCAAATATGTATAACTCATGTATATTATACATTAATATACAAAAAATATATATTTATCGGCTATTATTTTGGTGAGCGACTATTTTATGTCAATTTCTCTATCATATATTATGGTTAATTTTGGTAAGTGATGTGCCTGATGAGTGGTTGGTGATTGAAGAGTGGGGCACAAGTGAAGAACATGGCTCAAGGAGCAGCACAAGGTGCAGTTAATGTGGCTCATGGAGCTGCACACATGGCTCAATCCACTGCAGAAGCTGTCAAGAATACTTTGGGAATGAATCACCCTAGCAACACCACTACAGGCACTGCCGCTGGTGGAAATATTACTGAAGGCGAATCCAAAATTTAAAGTTTGATGATGAGTCGAGCATTTTTCGTAACGCTGTTTTTTTTATTTTTGTCTTTATTTTTGTTACGAATATCAATGTTAGCATGTAGCAGCTATGGTTTGTTGCTAGCATGCACACTGCAACAGTAGTTTTTTTTCTTCTTGCTCTGTCATTTTTAGTTATTCGGAGAATTTGAATTTTTTTTAAGCTATTAACAGATGACTGCTTACAGTTAAAAAATTGTAGTACTATTTATGCGTTAAAAGTATCTCCCTTGTCTTGCCAACTACTTGTAGCGGTGGTCTTGCTTTGCCATAGAGAATTAACGGCCGCGTTAATTTCTCTAGCAAATACGCATTGACAATGATAATATCAAAGGGGAAATGAGAAATTGTAGAAATCGAATAATTAAATTTAAAAAAATGAACTAAAAGTGGACGAAAATTCAAAACCTGAACACAAATAACACCAAGCCAAAACGAAGAAATCAAATACAAGAGTAAAAGTTGTAATATAGATTCATAAGAAATAGAAATAAAATAGGAGCATGACAAGTAACCATTGAACCGAAAAGGGAAAATAATTCACAATAAAAATAAATTAAAAAAAACATGAAACAAATGATATCAGATTCTTGTATGTTGTTTGAAATTGAAGCAAGCTACGGACATTCTTCGAAAAGGGAACAACACTATTTTGGTTCTTGATTTATTGTCTTTTTTCGAGTTTGGTTCCTATGTTAATTGACTGAATAAGTTCGGCATTCAATTAACTTAAATGTGTGATTCCGGTCCCTAAAACTGACAGAATAGGTATTTTTTAACAACAAAAAGAAGGAAACAAATAGAGAGAAAGAAAAGAATTCCAAACATAAATTTAGGACTTGCAGTTACACAAAGTTGAGTCGCGCCCTAGCAATTGGATGATCTCAGAAATGGTTGAGTGTGCATGTTACTGTTGATTTTATGCATGTTTTGAGTGCCATGTTGGGAATGTGTTACCGAGTTCAAAGTCTAGTGGATTTTTCCACCAACTGGGAAGGATGAAGTAGGAAAAAGAATTGCATTTAGCATATGTAATATGTTTCACCTAGAATCTTGCAAGTTTGGTAGCCATTATAAATGTTATTTTAGTTATGTAGTTCAACAGGATATCCTTATCCAGAATTGGTGGTAAAAAAATATATTTGATCTTTGTAGAGTTATTCTTTTCTACTCAACCGTAACGGTTTACTTTGTACCATTTACTCGAATCTGGCTCAAGGTTTTAGACGTTCATGTTTAGCATTTTGACCAAAGTCATCCCTGTTATATCAACTAAAATTCCATTACATCATTATAATGCTTCACCTAACATGAAAGTTGAAACAGTTTTGGTCAAGTTACCAAAACTGTTTCAACTTTCATGTTAGGTGAAGCATTATAATGATGTAATGAAATTTTAGTTGATATATTTTAAAACTTGACCAAAACCATCTCTGTTAATTTTCATCCATTTCTAATCATTCTTTCTTCTCTATAATATTTTACTTATTAATAGTAGTTTTCATTTTTTGTTAAATTTCCACGACCTCATTAAATAATTAAAACGGACTATACAGACTTTGCAAATGATATTAAACAGTAATTACAACACCTTCTCTAATATCCCGACTCGAAATCCTGTATGGAATCAATCTCCTCTCTTGGTAACTTCATTAAAGGAGTTGTAGAAACAACAAAGATGAAGAATAGAAGAGAGGAAGAAAGAGGAGAAGCGACGAGAGAGGAAGAGCTAACAGGAAAAGGTTACTAGGATTAGATCACATTGATTGAATAGAAAATATCTCAAAATAGAAAAGTTGATCAATACAATACACACTACTAGTATTTATACTAGTCACTTATACTTGAGTGCATACATTTAGTTAATTCTAACTACCTAACCACAGTTAGTTATTCCAATAACTCAACCATGGTAGCTTGCTAACACTACTAGTGTTCAACACTCAAGCTCATGGTTGGAACAAATTTATGACTCCCAATTTGCTGATTAGGTACTGATGCTATGCCTTTCCTAATCCCTTTGTGAGCAAGTCAGCAAGCTTTTCTTTTGTATTTACATACTCTGTTTTCAGAAGACCTTGACCAATTCTCTCTCTAACAAAGTGACAATCAATTTCTATATGTTTGATTTTTTCATGAAAGATTGGGTTAGCTGCAATTTGGATTGCAGCTTTACTATCACACATCATCTTCACTCGCAAACTCACCTGAACACCAAGCTTTTTGAGCAATCCAACTAACCAAGTGAATCCTGCAACACAGGTTGTCATGCTTCTGAATTCAGCTTCTGCTGAACTCCTTGATATTGTCTCTTGCTTCTTAGATTTCCATGGTACAATTGCTCCTCCAAGATTGACTAGATACCCTGTGACTAATCTTCTAATCTCTAAGCATGCTCCTCAATCTGAGTCACAATATGTTGAAAGTTATGTAGTGTCTTCAGCTGGAATCAACAGTCCTAGACCAGGTGTCTCTTTAGTATACCTCACCACTCTGAGAGCAGCTTTCATATGAGATATTTTTGGCGAGTGCATAAATTGACTTAGGATATGTACTGATAAAGACAAATAAGTTCTTGTAAATGTAAGATACAGTAATCTACCTACTAGTCTATGATATTTAGAAGGATAACTGAGAATTTGATCACTCTCATTCAGACTATTACTCTTCACAATACACTCATCATACTTCATAGATGTTAATTTCTGATTCATCTCTAATAGGGTGCCAGCGGGCTTTGCTCCTCATAGACCACATTCATTTATCAGTTCTAGTGCATATTTCATTTGAGACATGACAATGTCGCTACTAGATCTTGCACACTCAATACCCAAAAAGAACTTGAGTTCTCCCAGATCCTTCATCTTAAACTTCTTCTAAAGGTTCCTTCCTGTTTCACATAGCAGCTCTGCATTGTTACGAGTTATCAAGAGGTCATTCACATACACCAACAATAATACAATGTCTTCCCCACTCTTCTTAGTAAATAAAGAATAATCATAATGGATTTGCTGAAAACCTAGATGAACTAAGGAATTAGTTAATTTCAAATTACATTGTCTAGGTGCATGTTTAAGGCCATACATTGAATTATTAAGTTTGTAGACCTTCATATTCTCCCCCTGTCTAGCAAACACTTCAGGAACCTGCATATATACTTCCTCTAGTAAGTTTCCATTAAGGAATGCATTGTGCACATCCATTTGGTAAATAAACTAGTGCTTAACATCAGCTAAGGCAACAATGATCCTGACAACAACCATCTTAGCAATAGGACAAAAGGTTTCACCATAATCTAGGCCCTTCTTTTGACTATAACCCTTGTCAATAAGTCTGACCTTGTATCTTTCCACCTCCATAGATGATGTATACTTGACTTCATAAACCCACCTACAACCAATAGGTTTTTTACCAGGTAGCAGATCAACCAAACTCCAAGTATTATTTTCCTCTAAAGTAGTAATTTCTAATTGTATATCTTGAATCCACTGGGGTTAGTAGAAGCTTCTTTGAATGAAGAAGGTTCAGATATAACAGAGTAAGCAAAGATAGAATGTTGATAGGAAGGTGACTTATGAGCATAAGAAAGTTGAGCAGACATAGGATAGAGACATGAATTCTCTTTTGTCTGAACAATGTAGTCTTGCATCCACACATGTTGTTTACAATATCTAGAAGATTTTCTAGTGACAACTTCAGGAACTGGATTTTTTGGAATCAATTCAGGAGCTGGAACATAAGGATCATGAATAGGTGGGTTAGGAGAAGCTGTAGAAGACTCAGGAGTTGAAGGACCATATGTGGGAGTTGTAGGAATAAACTGCAGAGAATCAGTGACAAGAGAAGAAACAGGATCAGTGGTGGCTGAAGAATACAAGTCAGAACTGGAAAGAATGGATTAGAAGAAGTTTCTAAGTGCTAAAATGGAAAGATATCCTCATTTAATACATTTATATTTACTAGGAATTACTTGGAGTGAAGATCATATAGCACATAACCTTTTTGAGTAGAGGAATAGCCCAAAACACATCAGGAATTGCTCTTGAGGAAAACTTGTCTAAAATCTAGGACAAGCAGCATAGCATAGATATCCAAACACTTTAATACGAGACAAAGATGGTGAATGAGAATACAACAAATCAAAAAGAGATTTAAACTTGAGAATTTTTTAAGGTAACCTATTTATGAGATAAATCGTTGTCAGTACACACTCACCCTAGAACTGAAGAGGAACAACAGCTTGAAATCTTAAAGCTCTTGCCATTTCAAGGATGGTTTTGTGCTTTCTCTCAGTAATACCATTTGTTGATGTGTGTACACACAAATACTTTGGTAAATAATATTAAGATCGGTAGGAGTAGTTTGAAATTCGGAACTCAAAAACTCACTACCATTTTGTGTTCTAAGAGTTTTAACAGAAGTGAAAAACACATTCTTAACTTGACTAAAACACTGTTTCATTGTCACAATCACAACTGTTTTTTATACATGCAAAAACACCCAAGTATACCTAGTATGATCATCCACATTGGTTACAAAGTACCTCTTCTTATCATGAGTGGGCACCTGGTAAGGGCCCCAAATGTCACTGTGAATCAAATCAAACACAACACTAGAAGTGTGAGTACTCAAAGGAAAATGAAACTTAGTATGTTTAGCTAGAGGACACACTGTGCAATGTGACTTCTCTGAATCCTTAACACTCCTAAGATACTCATGCTTCTTTATTATATCTACAAATTTATATGACCTAATCTCCTATGCCACAAAGAGATGGTCTCAGATGCACTAACAGTATTTACAATCTTCTTTACTTACTGACTTGAAACCTGAGGAGACAAACCTTCCCTGAGAATGTAGAGACCATGTTCTGCCTTACCAATCCCCTTGACCTATCCATTGTAGAGATCCTGGAAAATACAGAAGTCAAGAAAGAAGGCTGCCAAATAATTTAGTTCTTTTGTTAACTGAGAAACAACAAGACATTGTACTGAAAATCAGGATCATGATCATAGTCTACAAACTCAGTTTTTTAGCTATAATTAACCTTTTATTTGATAATTTAATCGTATTTGAGCTATATATTAGTATTTTATACTTATTACGTGTGTTTTCTTGTGTAGGACTTGTTCCGAGTAAATGAGCACATTTGAATCTTAAATGGAGATTTTGTGTGAAGTCCCAATTTGTTGTTACAATAATAATAATTAAAAAAAAACCATCTGCACATTCCTCCCCCCTTGTTCTCCCTCACTTGCACGTCCCCCTCCCCTTTAATCTCCCTCAACCTCTTTTCCTCCCACTTCCCACAAGTTACACATACGCAACTCACTATATATTCTACATGGCACAAAAGAAAGCACTTAGCACAAAGAACAAAAATCAAAAAAATACCAAGAGAGCAAGAAGGGAAAGGATTAGTTGGAGTTTGAAAGTTTATTTGCAGTACGAAGCAACAAAAGGTGAGTTCTCTCACTCATAAATCTTATTAAAATCCCTTATTTTTAAATTACAACACATATTAGAATATGATCCGGATGTTGAAAGAATGATCATGAAATTATTATTAGTAGGTTATTTAATAACTAGTTTGGGTCATGAAATTTACAATCTGTTTCGCTGAGTTATGCTTGTTAGAATTTGATGAAATTTTACAGGGTTGTACATCTCTCCTTTATGATCGTATTGAGCCCAAGAGAGGCTAAAACCGACATAAAGTTTGAGAGTTATCGCAGTTCAAAGTTTCTGTCTCAGATTGAATGAAATCCGGAGGGCAGAATGTATAACGGAATAACTGTACATATTGGGGAGGAATATGAAATGTTGTGCTGAATAAAAGTTCTATATTTCTCTCTTCTCGATAGTTTGAGACTTTACAGAGATTAATCCGACTTACGGATAAAAGGTTATGACTGTTTTAAGATCGTGTCTTGTTTTACAAAAAATCTGACGAAATAGTTTTCTGAGAGTTGTTAAAATAACAGAACTGAATTTTCGGTGAGGAATATGAAAACTTGTGTTGAAAAAAAGTTTAATATTTCTCTGTTCTAGACAGTTTGAGACTTTACAGAAATTAATCCGACTAACAGATAAAAAGTTACGACTGTTTTAAGAATGTGGTCTTTTTACAAAAAAATCCCGGCGAGACAGTTTTCATAGGGTTGTTCTTGCGTGAATTTGTACTAATTACACTAAGTATTTCCAGAGGGACCTTGAGATAGTGATAAGATCCACGTGTTACCTTCTATTTGGCATAAGAAACAACTTATTTGAAGTTACGGTTCGAGAGTTACAACCCTCACAAGTGAGAAGAGCGAAAAGTTGAAAGAAAGGAACATTATTTGAATCTTCTGAAATATGACTTATTCTAATAATTAACAATAAATTGACTTATTACAAGTACCAAACACTAGCGCTATTGCAAGTTACAAAAATGAAGAAAAGAAGCCAACCTTCAAACAGAAATAATCAAAGTACTATTCTAATAATTAACAATAATTCTAAGTACTTTAAACCAAGGAACATTAATCTAGTTTAAGGTTTGGAGTTGGACATGTACAATGGTGTGATGTCTGAGGTTGATGAAGATTAAGTTTGGAGCAAGACCTAGCCATCTCCCCAACAAGTGGAATGACGGGAAGTTTGTCACAGTTGCAAATTTCGACCATGAAGCCATCAGGGTCGTGGAAAAACAGCTGATCCACGTATATCCCTTCTACTTCCACTAGGTTTCTCACGTACTTTATCCCCATTTCTGTCAACTTCTTCTCCACTGCATCTATGCTCTCACACTGCATGTTCACAACAATCATAATATTACTTCTAAGATAATTGCAAATAATTTTATTTAATAAATATTCCTTCCCATCGAAGGAGAGCCTTGATATAACTGGTAAAGTTGCTACCATGTGAGCAAGAGGTCACGAGTTCGAGCCGTGGAAATAACCTCTTGTAGAAATGCAGGATAAGACTGCGTACAATAGACCCTTGTGGTCCGGTCCTTCCCGAACTCCGCGCATAACGAGAGTTTAGTGCACCGGATTGCCTTTTTAAAAAAATTCCTTCACATTATGGGTTCGAGTTCAAGATGCTACTAGCCTACTACAACTCATTTGATATCTCATTCCTTCACATTATGAGTTCGAGTTTAAGATGCTATTACAACTCATTTGATGTTATGAGTTCGAGTTCTATTATTTTGTACTCTCTCCGTCCCATTTTTATATGAAAATCTTTTCTTTTTAGTTAATTTTAAAAAATAAGTACTTATTTAGTTAAATCTTTTAGGCACATAAAGCTAATATGTTCGTAAATGTTTCATTGCACCAACCTACAATAAATGAAACCTGCTATAACAATTTAAATTACACTGTGGATGGAGAAATTCATTACACAATCGTTCATATAACTTAAATCGAATTAAAAATGACTTTGAAATTTATGCACTCAGAGCGTAAAAACTTTTGATGCCATTGAAGAGAAAGTGGGAATTTTGTGAAAGTTAAGCCAAATTACACTAATCTCTAACAACTATTATCTATATTCTAGTCTATATGATATTTTCGCTTTTCAAAATTTAAATTTCTTAATTTTGAAGTACCTTTGAATATAAAATCATGTAATATTTTAAAATAAAATTTACATTTTTAAAAATTACATAAAAATAATAATTAATAACCAAAATATTTAAAAAACACATAAAAAGTTGTGGTCAATTGCCTCTCGAAATCCGAATACCGTAATATAAATTGGGACTAAGGGAGTATATGCATTTCCCACACATTTTCTCTTTTCTCTGTTGTTTCCTGTTTCCTCTTTATTATTTCAATTTTATTTTGAATGGGGGATGAGATTTCGATCTTTATTATCTTAGGCACCTAGGAGGTAGGACAATTGTGTTAAAACAAATCGCAAGCCTTGTAACAGCACATAGCGTAATGTACAGAACGGTTGAAATTTGAAACTTTGACATTATACAAATAACATGATCATGCAGCAACATTGTCAAACTATTAAAAAACACAGAAGCATACCACAAAGAAAAAAGGAAAAAGAAAAAGAACCTGGAAAGATATATGATTGCCCTTGGGATTAATTTCAGTTTTCTTTGGCAATTTTTCTGGATCTTCCCACTGAAGTAAATGAATCCCTATCCCGTGACCAAACAACCTATTCGTACAACAGTCTCAAATCAAAACTTTGACAACAATTTGGTTATTTAAAATCAAAATGGATCATTTCATATCACTTACTCCATCCGTACTAAAAATATTATCTTAATTTAACTTGACACGCAGTTTAAGAAATAAAAGAAAAAATTTAAAATGTGTGGTTGAAAACTATTCTTATATATTTGTGTGGCTTAAATCATCTTATAAAATTAAATTATTTTTAAATATGAAAATGTATTAATTTTTTTTTGATAAATTAATAAAAAAAATAGGAGGGAGTATGTTATTTTTCTTTTTTTACTTTTCTTCTTAATTTGACTGTTTCTGTGATTCATTCTTCCTTTCCCAAAATTAATGATAATGCTATTAAAGAAACGAATAGATTACCAAGCGCCATTAAAATGGAATGATCTTGGTCTTCTCACGGGGACAAACCCAAGAACATTCTTGTAAAAATCAATAGATTCTTCAAGTGATGTACAAACAAGGGATATGTGATTCAAGGATGTCAAAGCTAGTGGATTTCCGGTTTTGCCCTTCATCCTTTTTTCTTTCAACAAATAAATTGGGTTTATGAAGGATATAACAGTCAACGAACAAATTTAGAAAGAAAAAAATTTAGGAGAGAAAAATAAGGCAGAGGGATAGAAGAATAGGATGTATTTGATTGTGTAAAGAGGAAAAATGAATTTAGGGGTATGCAGAAAAAAACACGAGTTTAGCAGCAAATATATAGAGGCGGTGATTAGGCATATGTTCATGTTTGCCACTTGGAATTTCTAGAAGCCACGTGTCAAATAAAATAGTACAATGACACGTAGATCGCACGTTGGTTGCTGAGTTGGACAAGTGCTGTAAGCTAGCAATTGGATCTGTGAAACGTAAGCTATTTTGTTGAATTTGAATCCTTCTCCGTGACCAGTAGAAAATTGAAGATTCTTCGGTAACATTCCACAAATTTAACCCAATGGAATTTCATGTTTTTCTTTAACTCGCGTAATTAACGGGAGAGAAAAAGAAAGATTCAGAAAAACATGGATAGTACTACAATCTGAATAGTAGTAAAAAATTTACAGTCTATTCCTATGCAACGAGTTTTGATTTTTAGGGGAGTATTTCCTAAGGACTATTATTATGTTTTTCTAAGGATTACTGGTGTTCCGATAAATGAACACCACAATTTTTAATTTTGTCACGAGAAAAAAGTTAGTATACTCGAAAAGTCCAAAAAGTTAATACATCAAATATACTCAAAAAGTCAAGTTCACCATCAAACTAATTAGGCCACATCGGAAATCTTTCTAATTTTTATATTTTTTTCATTTTCTTTTTCTTATTTTGGGATGGGGATAGCCAATTCAAGGTTTCTGAAAAAGGATGAGCATTTGGTGACTTTCCGTAGTTCGGTGGCTAAGACTCAGATATACTTTTTGCTCCTTAGGAAGGTTGACAAAGGTCTTTGTAAAGATTGCAAGGTTATTCCGAAAGAGGATCTTACAATCCGACATAAGCTTTTGGTGATGGATTTGGAGATCAAGATGGAGAAGAAGAAGAAGAGGGTTGTGACTATAAGCATCTAACTTAGTTTAGATGATTTTTGCATCCTTAAAATACTATTGTTGACCAGACATGTGATCATTCCTATATACATAATGCTATTACAAATCCAATGTGCTCTGAACCGGACGTGAGGGTCTCCCCTCATCCGGCTCTCTGCAGGGGAATCTCCACTCACTGCTTCCCCTAATATCCTTCCTTTACCACATCATAGGGGTTTATAGGAGATCCCAGAGGCTCGCTCTAGAGCAGGTCTGCTAACTCCTGCTTTTATTTATTTATTTCCATCTCATTCACCCGCCTGTTCGGTTGTCGACACATTGAGATCAAAAGAAGAAAGAGAGTCTCCCATGTAAGTGAAACTTGTTTGTATGTTTGCAAAGATCAGTAAAGTTTGGTTTGTTTATGTTGGCTTCTTAGGTTGTTTCTTTACCTGATTTTTCTCTTATGATGTCCTGCTGCCTAAAAGCCAAGACATGATTTGGGTTTGGTTAGCCTCCTCTGATAGCCTGCCATGTCTGGGGTTCTAGAAACCTTTTGATCTTGATGCGGCATCGGAAACACGGATGGTGGTAGCCCCTTTTGTTTGTCTGAATTTTCCTCCAGGTTTGATATTCCCTCTGGTTGTGAGTTGTTGGCTATTAAGATGTGCCTGACTAGTTAGATATGGAATTTATTCCTTATAACCCCCTTGTCTGGCATACCACTATGTTTTAATTAATATTTTTCTAGTAAGACAAGTTTTCAGATCCTTAGCTTCAAACAATTCTTGATTTCTGGATACTCTTGAATATTTTGTGAATATGGTTGACCATTTGCTTATTCTTGAAAGGTTTTGGTCCTAACACCCTTTTTGTTACAACATGTCACCAAGTGGGACTAATTTCAAGATAATCTTTCAACAAGTCATATAGTTTGTACTCTTATTTGCATCTGCTAAAGATATGCACTGCCGAATACTCATTCTTCACCCTTATTGGGGGAATTCTCCAACCCCAAATGGTGAATGAGATATTATTCTGAGGCCAATTGCTATGTTTGGTTGCTGCTGTTACATTGAGTTATTGCTACATTTTTAAGCTTAACCATTGCTGCACTTGGAGGTAAGTAGCTGGTGCCCTTTATTTATACTTTTGGGCTGTTATATTTTTGTGAGCTGAGGCATTACCCTTGGAGGTAAACTGTTACTACTTATCTTGTACTTTGCTGCACTTTATGATCCTGGGTATTGGTACCTTTGATTGACTCCTGCTCTGGGCTGTTTCCTTTTAGTGTTGTTAATTATGATAAGTGGTTGCTACATCTTCTTGCTTTAAAAGAAAACATATGCTATACTTGATAGCCCGCTCCATTTAAGAGTAACTCCTGTTCTTTATTTGCTACTTCTTGGCTGCACTGATTGTGCTTTCCTAGTTGTGGTTGTCTTGTGCTCTTGTATACTTATTTGGAAATGTCTGTTTTGCTGTCTTGTTCTTCTGATACCTGATTGATGATGCACTTTTAGCCATTATGTTGTTATATATATTGAGATGAATTTTTGCATTTTGGGTGGTGCAAATTGATACACATGCTACTGCATTTTGATATCCATTCTGGGTTGAAACTTGTTGTTGCATCTTGGTAAACTGTTGTGCTCCTGTGGAAGATTATCCCCACCTCTTTCAGGCTATTTTTTTTTGCTGAATCTTTGAGGGTACTGCTTGTCACGACCCGACCCGACGGGCCGCGACTAACCGCCCTAATGACGTCATTACACTAACCTGTCACACATAATCCAACTCACACTTAATAAGTCTGAAATTCGGCAGCATAACGCTGCAATATCAACATATGCCAGGGTAGCCGAGCCGACAAGGCTGCCTTTACCCCCGAATGTACCTGCCTCCTGAGGAGTCACAACTAGCCAACACAATATACAGGCAAGCCGACAAGGCTGCCAACAGATAATATAACATATACACGGGAACACCCCCAACATAGAGTACAAGGATATGACTGACCAAAGCAGAGTTATAACCCTTACATAAGTACAACCCACCACTGTCTACAGACCTCTATAAGAAGAACAACGATATATGACGGGACAGGACCCCGTCGTGCCCCTAAATACAAACATAAGTCTAAAAGAGGTTCAGTACCAAAATGACAAAGTCTGGATCAAAGGAGCTTCCCAACCTGCTGAGTAGGGACCTAAACCGGAGGATCACCAAACTGAGCACCTGTACCTGCGGGCATAAACGCAGCCCCCCGAGGAAAGGGGGGTCGACGAAATAATGTACTGAGTATGTAAACATGAAATACTGCATATGAGATCATAAGTAGCCAACAGAAACATGAGATCAGTATAAAAGTCAGGATCCAAATCCAACTGTGCCATAAACAATAAAAGTCAGTTGCCTTATAAAAATGAGAGTCAAGTCAAGAAAACATGAGTGTCTGTCCATATACATATATATATACATATGTAACGTAACCCGGCCCACTAGTGCGGAACTCGGTGGAATCATATCATAACCCGGCCCATGCTGGGACTCGATAAAGTCATCTCTCATCTATGGATCCATCCTACGTAACCCGGCCCTCTAGTGAGGGTCTCGGTGAACAATGCAAGGTGGTGCACGAGTCGTAACCCGGCCCGGGACTCGGTGAGGTGAAGTAGTAACACTTAGCACGAGTAGATATCGTGAGTAACCATATGCAAGTAAAAATTATCATCTGACTCTCAATGAAATCATTGTAATAATGTCATAATAAACTCTTTGCTGAAAAATCATAGGCACTTCTCATAACAATCCTCTTTAGGAATTAAACTGTATAAGAATCAAGTACGTCTGTCGTACCCTCATTAAATAAAAATCATGCCAAAGAAAGAATGAATAGTTCACATACCTCTTAAACGAACTAATCAACTCTATATTAGAGTACGTCTCGATTTAGAACTTTAACCTATAATAATGGTAATACGTTCGTCAATTCTATGGTCGCTAGCATACTTATATCGAATAACGACTTCTTATTTTATAAAAATTCGGGCAGCACTTCCCCTGTTTATACATGTTTCCACAACTTCCAAACGAGGCTAATAACATCAATAAACAAGCACCAATTTAAGGGCACAACCAAAACAACAATAAAGGGAATTTACACACCCACTTCTCATGTAAATTTAGCCCCTTAATCCACCTTAAAAACAACCCACAAAACAGCTCATGTTCCAACAACAACGAGGGTAGAATGTGAAGCCTTTCTATGCCTTTCCACACCCTTATTCCTTTAGGACTTACCTTAGCAATTACCACACTTAAACATGCATAATGGTGACTAAATTTTCAGAATTATAACACCACAAAACAGTTCCTAAAACAGTTCATATACATCACAACATGTCCAACAATTTCATGCAAGTTCTTGGCCACAACATGTCATAATTCCATAACTCTTATCTTAATTCCTATAATCCAAATTTCGGATTTTAATACTTCCATATAACTAATTCCAACTAAATCTCCATGTTTCCTTTCAATTTTATCATGTAATTAGTGATAATAATAACCACAATAACCAACGAATCCAACAACACCAAAATCTGTCCCAAATTGGCAACTAGCCAAAAATGGTCGCATGCAATGCTTAAATTCCAATTCTTCCTTAACACAAATTCATTACCTTAATTCTAACAACATGCATTCCAATTATATCATAGAAAGAAGAATTTTTATACCTCAAATTCGTCAAAACAATCCGCAAATTTCTGTCACTGTTTGTCCGAAGATTCCCCACTGTTTTGTAATTTTTCTCCTCCTTTTTGTTCACTTCTTCAACTCCAATTGACATGCAAGTGTTCTACAATGTTAAGCCATCATCCCTACACGTTTTTCTTCCAAAATTTCATCCCAAAAATCCCAGTTTTGCCACTGTTTTTGGTGTTGTTTTGCTTCTAATTTTTGGTGAAAAATGTAGTCTAGGACGAGAAGATAACAACCTAAATTTTGGTTATGGGTGGAGGGTGATTTTCAGATTAGTGTAGAGGAGAGAATGAGAGGAGAGTTTGGTTTTTTTATTTTTGTTAAGTGTAGAAGAAGATGAAGAGGTAATGTAAGTTTATAACCAAAAATCTGATTTTCCTTCTTACACTTTGGCCCCCCAAGTTCTTCAATTAATAAATCTCAAACCCCCTTCTTTTAATTCCCGAGAATTTCATAAGCCTCGTATCCTCAATGTCATAATTTTTTTTAATACAATACTAGTCCATAACTCCATTGGAATAAATTCAACTACTAGGATTAATTCTCGTCGTCACGTGTATAGCACTAAAGAAAATTATTTCGGGATAACATCCGTTTATACATTAATTTCCCGTATTAACATATGTAAGCGTTCCTTATATTCAATATCCAAATCTTGCTTTCTTAATGACGCTCTTAATTATCGTCTTAATCTTACGAGGTGTAACACTGTTGTTGTTGTGCTTTGAGGGTCTTTGTTGCATGTGGTTTGGCAGATCATTGCTGCTGCTTTAAGACTGTTTAGGACAACTCCAATATTTCTGAAAATTCTACAGATTTGAACATAATACTACACTTGGGGCTGATGAGAATAATTTTGAGGTCATGCCCCTTCCGGAAAGGTTGTCACTCAGTTTGTTTCCTTCGGAATAGGGAGATGATGAGACTTATAATAAAATCACATGCAAGAAACCAACATGCGTTGGCAAGGCAACTAGATTGACTGACGAGTCACTAGTTCGCAACCACGACATGAATGGAATTTCTCTTGCTGAAAATATAAGTCTGAGCCTTCCGTAATCAAAACTTCTATTGTTTTATACGAATCCGAAGGTTTTACTCACATTTATTTATTTTTAACTGTCTTTTCTTTTTACACATTGCGAGGAATATCTAAACAATATGGGATAGCAAAATGGGGTTCTACAGAGTCGAAAGAGAACAAGATTGTCGGACTTGTGCCCCAGGCCCAAGAAATGACACTATCATCACCTTAGCTATTAACGTTTTAATTTCTTCTAATTCCGCCTTCCTTTTATTTTGTATTGTAATTTAATTACTCTGCTTGTGTGATTGTTTGAATATTTAAAAGAATTAGGCTTAGAATTGATAAACTAGAAAGGGTAGTTTAAAATTGGAAAGCAATCGCTAGTTTATTTATTTTAGGCTCGGGTAGTTTAGAATTGGAAATCCGCCGCTAGTTATTTATTTTAAGTTCGTCATGCATATTTGAAATTCTCAAAAATAATTTGGTCATCTTTTACTCACATTCTTAATCATGCAAATAAGGTTTTATTTTTCATCCCATTTGCGATTTAAAATGACTTCCATATAAATCACTTTTGCATTACAAATAATTTATTTTTCTCCTCACTTTCAATTGCCAAAAAAGTATTTTTAAAACAATGCAATACAAATGCCTGCTTTTATTCAAAATCAGGTGTTTTATAAACAAACACCATGCATACTTTTTTGAAATACCATGCATACTGTTTCGCAAAGGAAAATCTTTTATGTTGTCAAAATGCATCTTCGCGTTAACTACTTGCAACATTCTTTTAACCTTATATTTTAAACATGTATTTTCCTTAGCATAATAATTAACTTATGTTTGACCGGACAACCGCAAGTTAGCGGATCTTAAAGGATGCCTAACCCCTTCCCTTTTAGGATAATAAAAATTCCTTACCTAGAATCTCATAGATTAGCAGACATTAATCGGAGTTCATTTTGTAGCATTTTTATGTTAACATTTAGGTGCCCTAATTCACCATAGAATAATTAGGTGGCGACTCCTTAACAACTTTATCAATTCAGGAAACTCCCATATGTCGCGGCCTTGTCGGATCCCCCTTCCTCGCGGGAAGGGCGGTCAAAAGCGGGTGCGACATGTGATATCAGTTGCTCTGTTCTCAAACCCTGATCATTCAGGCACATTCTGCAATTTATTGGTAGTAGTTCTGAGGGATTGGAATTACTATCTCCAAGAATAGTCTAGCGTAAGCCGGTAAACTGGATATAAAAAAAAAAATTGTTGCACTGAAAAGAAATCTGATGCTTTTCGGTTTTAGCAACACGGGCTGGATCAAATCAGGAAGCCGTTGTTTCTCATTTCCAGGGGCGGCTCTAAGGCTAGGCCAGTGAGGCTGTTGCCTTAGCCCCCAAAATTTGAAGACCTTAAATTTACTTTAAATTCTTATTATTATTATTATACATTATATAATTGATATAAGTAATTATTATAAATAAAGGTGTTACAACATATTCTTTTGTTATTTGATTGAGGTTATTTTTTACCAATAAGTTCATAAATAATGATAATTTTTTTCGCTAACTAATTAATATATTTGATTCACTTACAATTTTAATGTTATCTTTTTTATATAAGATTATGTTCTGTACATCAACAACACAATGAATTTCTTTTACAATCTTTGATGAAACTGCATGAAGACAAAAGCATTTATGCACCAATTTTCTTTTTGTGTAATTCTACATATTATATTAGGTTATTTATAATTTATTTTATATATTCACCAACGAGTGCTACTTAATAGATTGAACTACAATTATTGTTTAAATTGACCAGAAGCTGTAAATATTTTGATATTTTCAATGCTCAAAACTTAAATAATATGTTATGTACGTTAATTTCTTTTTATTATTTGTGATAATAGCCAAATCAAAACTTTCACGTTGAGTTCCAGACCTCAACATCAGATAATCCATCACTTTATTCTTTGTGCTCTTCTTCCAAGGTTTTCTTTTAAAAAATCACTATTTTTTTTGTCTTAAATGATAAATTTGTTGTTCATAAAGCATTTTTTTTTTGGGAGGACCTCTCGATATGGTTTCACCTTAGGCCACAAAATTTATTAAGTTGCCCCTCCTCATTTCATGCTTTCCATCTATCAATAGTACATAATTGTTTAAACAAGATACACCTACAAATTGACTGATCGCACCAATGAAGATGGCATAGGATATCATATTTTAGTATATACGTAAGAAGAAACGAATTAGTTGGTCTTCGATGTGAAGGATTTTATTTTTCATTTAACGTATACAATTCACACATTAATTATTATTCGTCGAATGATGATTTCTATATTATTATTCACTATATAAGTAATTCGTATATATTCGAAGTAAACCAAACTACCTATACACACTGTCAAACGTCGATCTGGTCAGAATGTTGCATTTTACTTTAGATACTCAATTAACATTACAAAAATAATGTGTCGGGTAACATAGTGTGTCCTTCGACTTCGCTTTTGAAACAGATGTGTCTAGTATAAACTTTAATTGATTATGATTAAAAGGTGTTTAAATAGAAACTAGAGAGTACGTAGAGAAATCATTATAGAAAGAGACAATTTGGCATGGTCATATGGCACTACTAATGGTCTTCCTCTAAATATTTGACCTCTCGAGATGTCGTTTTTTTGTCTACATTTAGCTATCATATGTTTCCATAGTCATCGACTTTGCACTGCATTAAATGGTTAAGTGTTGTTCTTTAAGAGGTAAACGTGATTTGAACCGATTAGCTCGTTTTCCTTGATTCAAATTTAATTTCTTTTAAAAAGAGAATAGAAAAAGAGCCGATGATACTCATGAATTTCACACACACAAATTTATATTCTTATTGGTTTGTATATCTTTGCCATTAGTTAACTAGCTAAAAAAATGTTCCCAAGTAGCTTTAAAATATCTTTCTTAATAACAGTTGCTCCGATAATCACAAAAGAAGGGCCCTTGAATAATTCAAAATGAGACAATTTTGTCCTTGTGCTTTTAATTTTTTTTCTGAAAATATAATAACATAAGAAAAATAAGTAGTAACTATGATAATCTTTTTGGTACGGAGGAAATATTTTTCTAAACATGAAATCATGTACTTTTTCTTGCATAAATATTTAAAATTTTAATTTTTTACATTAATAGTAATGAATTGTTTTACAAACTCTAATAATTATATAATAAAAAGTCAAATTTAATTATATACCTTGGTACATTGTATTATTCATTGTAACTTTAGGTCATCTCAAACCTCAGTCGAGGGTATAATAGTTTCAACATAATAGAATAAGTATTTAATTGAAAAAATAATATTGATAATAAACTTTATATTACATAAAATTGATTGTGTATAAAAATTGTCATTTGAAATAGTCCAAATAATCTCCAATATAACTTTATGCTCAATTTTTACCATTAAGAGCATTTATCTCGAATTTTAAATGGGAATTAGCAAAATTGTCCCATTTAAATTAATTCAAGAGCAAAATTATACTCCCTCTATCCCAATTTATGTGACACCATTTCTTTTTAGGTCTGTCCGAAAAAGAAAGTCACGTTTCTATATTTAGAAACAATTTAACTTTATGAGATGATTTACAGCCACATATTTATATAAAATTTGTTTTGGACCACACATTTTAAAAGTCTTTTCTTTCTTTTTTGAACTTCGTGCTAAGTCAAATGATGTCATATAAATTAAAACGGAGAGGGTAATTTATATGTTATTTTGAACTAAAATTATTAAATTCCACGGAACTTGTAACCAAAGGCTATCGTCCCTCGTCCTGTTAAGATCCTCATATGACACTTTGAAATGTCATCAAGATTCAAGATAAATATAATAGTAGCTAGTTGTCCAGCAGGCACCTATTAATATTTGCTTAAGAAACAATATAGTTTCTAGTCATCGGTCAGCTCGCCTGTGATATTAAGTATGAGGAAAATTCTAATTATATACACGTTACATAAAAATGCATCCATTATGATTACAAGTTAGATTGGGTAATCAATATTACTGTAAATTAGCATTATCTTTGTGGGGTTACTTTAATAGTTTTGCATCAAGAATTTTCCAATACTATTTGTTTTTCTATTAATGTGTCTTTGCGCGTAACTTGGTAATGCTTGTTAGCCGCAGAAGACTCTAGAATTACTGGGAACAACTCTTCCAATTTTCTTGAAAAAGATAATTTGTACTTTAGGTAGATCCAAAAGTATACATTACACGCACTATTCTTAGTTAGAATAGCTTAAACTTAATTAGTGTAATACATACTCCTGTAATTTAAAATTGTTAAATTGATCAATATATATAAGTTCACACGAAGGTGATGGGTTTCTCCCTCTTCCTGGTTATGTACACTACATCCATCATTGTTTAATTAAGGCTACAATGAACAATTATTATAGCATTCTTTAAGAAAATAGTCATTATTAAACAACCATCTTTTTTCTTACTAATATATAGTTTTTGCATTGAATTAGCTGTGACATGTGATTTCTGATTCCATATAATTATGGAAATACTTGGAGTTCATTTTGATGGGAGAAATTAGGTAGCGTGCATGAGATTGATGCTAGGAGGTCTCATTCTTGATGGCCTCTGTCTTGACCCTCAGCTACTTTCATTCTAATTTACACGTGGAAGGAAGTCGTTATCTTTTTTCAGGTTTTTTTAATTTCCATTTTTGATATTTACTCGAGTTAATTTCTCAAACGGTCATTCCGCGATTCAGGGGTACTAGTGCCTTGATCTATTCCTCCAGTTCTTAAATATCCAATTCCCGAGTTACCGAGAAGTCCCTCGGTACCGGAGCTCCCTGGTGCGATATTACGAGTATCTCTGGCTAGTTCCATCTTCTGTTGAGTGGGTGATTCCGTGTGACTAAAGCCAACAATGAATCATTAATATGTCCATTCCAATCTTGTTTTTGGACCATGAATTCTTTCAAAGTAGATTGTGCCTTCTCTTTTCCTTTATTCAGACGTATTCGAGGGGAAGCTTTCTTGGACTGAGGTACTGAATTCCTGGGAGTCGATTGTGAGGTTTGTGAGCTACTATAATCTCTTGTCATATTTTGCACTCTGGCCACAGTTTGTATTTCAGCCTCGTTTGGTATTGCATCCACGTTTCGCACTTTAGCCAAATGTTGCCATTATACTTCACAAAATTGACAAACACATATGGGGATTGTTCTGGTAGGAAAATAAAACAACTATTAATTGAGATGTATTTTAATACATAGATATTGATAAGTCAAGTAGAAAAATAATCAACTGATAGTTGGGATGTGAAACTCACGAAACAAATAAAGATAGTTCATGTGTGTGCTTTATCATTAACTCTTTCTTACTCTTTACTTTTATATTATTTTATTTTAATCATGACAATTGTTGCTCCCAAACGCACACGCAATTATACGTGGTCGCCAAGTAACATAGTGACTAGAAAGTCGGATATCATACCCAAGAGACTTATGATTATCGATCGTCAGAGAATTCACTATCACTACTAATTATGCAAGTACGCATGTAAGATGATTGGTTGTTTATTATTCTACTGCAAAATGTAAATAACTAACTAAGAATAATCGCAATAGTTGAGAACGTTATTAAAGACTTGATGTGTCACACAAGAGAAAAGCATCTCAGGGTCATGGCACGTTTCGTAATTATGTTGCGCTTTTACTTTCATTGACTTGCTTCATTATCGAGTTATTGATTGCCAGGGTTAATTATATGACTACGAATCTCTCGAGTCCTCTAGTCGCCTATTTTGTATTACTTTCACACCTATATCTCTATGGTCATGAATATTAACACAAATGCATTTATATTTTCTGTATTCACACCAAGCAAGCGATCTAGGTATATCTCTATCATAACCACAAATTCCTACCCTAACTTCCCAGTGGTGAGATCCTACTCTTCTCAATCTTCGTTCTATCTTAGTATTTCTCTCTCAAGTTCAATTTAAGAATTATCCTACTGGACGCGAAGCAGTAAAATAGTTGTGCACAAGATTCAGTAAAGAACTCATACACTAACTCCGCAAACGTCAATTCAAGTTTATACGTCAACAATTATACTACGGCCACAACCCCAGAATAAGGGAGTTTAGCAACTCATAATTCTATCAAGAACTCATGTTTAAACTAGGGTTTAATGAAAAAAGAAAAATAAGAATTTGAGATGAAAGGAGTGACGACTTAAAAGTCTCCACAAATATTCCAGTGTACCCTCGAAAAATGCTCAAAAGGTATATTCATAGTCTAGGTTAAAAACCAAAATAATTAAACCAAATTCCAACAAAATTAGAAAAATTACCAACATACGTGCAATGCACCCGCGATGCATGTCTGCAGATCTCAGATTTCAAACTTCATAGAGGCCTTTTTCTCTCCCTCTGCATGCGACACAAGTGCATCGTACAATGTGTATGTCAGTTGCCAACTGAAACTTCAGAAAGATGGTTTACTTGCCCTTTGCATGAGACGCAAGTGCATCGCACAAGGACCTTCAGTGACCATCATTTTTCATCAAGTGTTGCGCGATCTCTCCGTCGTCTTGCCCACTTATAATTGCCGCCAGAATCCCCCAAAACTATTCGGCTTCAACTCATTTGTCCTCGTTTGTACCTAAATACACAAGACACACCAACATAAACTCAAATACAACGATTGCACTATAAAGTACGCGATTAAAGCACTAAGACTAGAGGTAAAGTGATACTAAATAAAGATATGTGTGTCAAATATCACCACCCCACACTTAGAGACTTTGCTCTCCCTCGAGAAACCCACTATCACCTACTACACTTCACCAGACAGAATAACTACCAATCCGAACAGGTCTACTCGGGCTTCGGCTAACACAATACTTTCAAAACCAGTTTACAAACCACATATCAAGCAAATTCTCACTATACTCATGCCAACATATGTACATTTAAAATCACAAACAACCTCCTCAAAACAACTTAACCTCAAAAACTGACTCAACAACACCACTAGAAGAATATCATGATACCCATAGAGAAACCAACACTTCACCTATCCTAAGTCAACAATCCGCCCTCACCAAAATAGAGTTGTCCATATCTCATATGATTTGTACTTCGAACTAATTTAAATGGACAAGAACAATCAACAATTTACGCTTCCTCTCACAAAGAAAATCACGTGCAAAATATGATGAACCATAGGCTTGCCCTTAGTGTAATCGTTTCACTAATACAAGTATATCGAGTCTAGGATCAAGGAGGACTTAACGAGTTGTAATGTAGGCTAAGGGATGTGTAGGATATATTTTTATGAAATAGTGACCATCTTCTCTAAGCACTTTAACCCGCACAACTTGACAATTTTTCCACAGTCCTTTACTAACCAAGCATAGCTCAATCAACCCACATTCATTCACACCAATCACTCCCCATTTTTTTTTTGCTCTTTTCAATTAAGCACCATTTATTTCGATTATACAAGCTAGCCGTAAAAACTATTTTGATATTTCACACAGTTCTTTTTTTTTATATATACTTAGCAACATTTCCAACTAGCAATCATTTCATTTATTACGTAGGTGCACCCATAGACTGTTTTTGGGCGTCAACTAACAAATCATCCAATTTTCTGTTACTTTTCTACCCCTTTTATATAAATTACATTATTAAAGTGAAGGAGTAAGAATGATCAAATTAAGGTCAAATAGAACAAACGGGACTAGACTTATCAGTAGTTACAAAAGAAAAAGCCTAGAGGCTCAACAGGGCTGACTAGAGCAATTATGTACAGGCAGGCAAACTGAGGCTGCTTTTTGGCTAACAAGGAAAGCCACTATCACTTCCTAGATCAACAACTTCATTTCGTTTCGCGAACACACTGGGCAAGTTCTAGACACCAATATAAAGCACAGAGTACACAAAAATACCTTACATACATGGCACACAATTAACTCAAGATGGATCCATATCAGTCCTCAAATCAGGTAAACCTAAATAGTTCAAATTAAGATACCATGGGTTATCTAAGAGTCATAAATACGAGTCTAAGTGTCTCAAGGAAAGTTATTTTCTTTTTATTGAGCATACTTTTGATTTTAAACACAGAGAATAGCTCATTTTCGTATTTCACCTAACCCGAGTACCTAGCATTCGACTGGCTTTGGAACTTTGGTACAACGGTTTCCTAAAAAAACTAATACCCGGTTTATAGCCCCTCTGGGAAAGAACTGAGGCCATAAGAAAATTCAAGGGGCGGGTGATGTATGCCACTAATGAGGAACTTAAGAAGCTACAAAAGAAAATAAAAAAGAAGCAAAATTTTTTTTGAAATTTGTTTACTTTTCTGAGTTTTTTAAGACTCTAAGACTCAAAAACTACTAAAAACCTAATGGCATTGATGTATACAAGGAGGGGATTGTATGGGTAGGTTGGTCAGAGTTGGTTTGGGGCTGGACGAACACAAATATGGGAGTCAAATAGAGGTTGGCGGAATAGGACAATTTTTGGATAGTTTGGGTTTGTGGGAGGTATACGGGAGCCTTTAGGTGGTTTGGGGGTAAGGCGTTTGGAGATGATAAAATAGACACATTGTAGATTATGTTGGTGGTTGGATTGTGGTACGGTGGCGGAAACTGGTCGGGACAGGAAGGTACGAAGGTTGAACCCGGTGAGGACGGTGGAGTAGTTGGTTGGATTTTCAGGTATTTTTGGGAGGAGTTGGTAAACAATCGTTTTGGTGTAGGTTTGGGAAGTGTTGTAGTGTATTGGGGTAAAAGGGACTAGGCAGTTTCGACAATGATTGGGCACGAAATTGATAGACAAGTTCGGGTGCGGGTAAGGTGATATAGGCCGAGATGACCTTCTAATGTGTTTGTGATAAAGTAACCGGATAGAACCTTGGCTTGGGTATAGTTAGATCACAAAAGTTCTAACTAGACTTACACCTAGGGTTTGGACCACAAAAGGACCAAGGTTTGGACTACAAAAGGATCAACTAAGATAACAACACAAAAGTTGAATAACTTAGCTAAGTTTGAAAAACTCAAATATATTTCATAAAAATTCAATGTCTCCTTTCATCAACTACATCCCCTATTTATACTACTTTTAAACCTTATAGAAAAGGTAACAAGATAGACATAAAAATGCATCTAGGCCGAATGGGAAAGGGGGAGAGGTTCGGCCGTTTTGGGAGAAGGGAAAAGACCCAACTCTTCATGTTCTCTAGGCCACCCTTTTTTGTCATCCATGTAGATAAGTGCATGAACTAGCTAGTTCATGAATTACCTCCTTGGGGAACATTGGAAGCTTCTCCTTCTAGATGGTTCTCGTCTTGGTCATCTTATCTTATTACATGGCATAGTAATTAAGTTATAAGGAGATATAGTAATTAAGATAGGAATTAAAACAAGCTAAAAGGTGGTCTCGACCAAGACCTACATAAAAGCCGAAAAAAAATATTTCCTTCTTGGATCTTCAAGTCTTGTCTTCAACTCCACATTAAGCATGTCACCATAAGACGGTTGGCAATCTTTGGCACTCCTAGCAAATCACCTCACTACTCAGTCGGAAACTTAAGTTCACGTCCTTCTTTTCATCAGGCATATTTGTCATCACCCTCGACCTCAAAGATTTTACAATACACATGTACGTATTTTCCGCCTTACACTTTAAATATGATGTACCCTCAATGCATCTACATGCAAAATAAAAACAAGGTAATAAAAACTCTTTGAGCCCTCTATGGCCTAGTCCTCTTCATCACAATCCTCTCCGTCCTCCGGCTCGGACCCATCTTCTTCTTTCTCATCACCGGGGTCGCCTTGTGGCTGCGACTCAACTTCTTCACCAACTTCCAAGTTGGACATCATCATATCCACCGAGCAAACATTCTCATCTTCAGGCAAATGGGCATCCTCACTGTCGCACCCGTTTTTGACCTGCGGGCTTCGCGACGGGATGGCATCGATTCCCTCTGGATCGGTTAAAAATGCTTGCTTTGAGGAGTCACCACCTAATTATTCTAAGGTGAATTAGGACACCTGAATGTTAACTAAAAGCTGCAAAATAACTCCGATTTTATGGTATACAAAACTAATGAGATTCTAGGTAAGGATTCTTTATTATCCTAAAGGGAAGGGGTTAAGCATCCTTTAAGATCCGCTAACTTGCGGTTATCTGATCAAACTCAGGTTAATTGTTATGCTAAGAAAAATGCATATTTAGAAATATAAAGTTTAAATGATGTTGCAAGTATTTAATGAAATGATGCATTTGTACAAGTATACATTTGTATGGCATTAATATACATGTAAAGCTGAAAAAAGTATGCATTTGAATGAAAATTGATAAAAATATATGCAAAGTGATTATTATGAGCGACGGGCCTAAAAATAAATAAACTAGCGATTTTCAATTTTAAAACTAACCGAGCCTAAAATAAATAAACTAGCGATGGATTTCCAATTTTAGACTACCATATCAATTAATTCTATGTCTACCTATACTAAATATTTCAATAATTTCAGAGTACAATAATATTACAATATAGAATGAAATAAAGCTAAATTGAAGAAAGTAAAAGACAACAACAAAAATAAATAATCTCCGAGAGGTATCTTGTCTTCTTTAACTGTGTTCCTTGCAAGCTATCAAGAACAAACAGTTAGAAATAATTGAATATACATAACTTCGGATCCGTATTCAAAACAATAAATGTTTTGATTACGGAGGACTCAGACTTAAATTTTGAAAAAATCATTCCAATCACGTCGTGGCTGCGAACATATGACTCGTTGGTCATTTTAGTTGTCTTGCCTACCGAACATGTTGGTCTCTCAGATGAAAAAGATTTAAGTTTCATCATTGCCCATAAGTTTTATTTTCCGTCTTTACAACTGTGGAGGACTCAAAAATCGACGGATATTTTTTCATCGGCCAAAATGCGGTATTTAATTCAAAAACGAACAAAAGAAAAAAGTACATATCCGTGGCACGAATGTTTAAAACAGAAAACATAAAAGAGAGAAACGAAACGAAAAAAAAGCGCAGCCTCGAATTTAATTTCATCGGCCTAAAATGCGGTATTTGGTTCAAAACAGCCAAACAGTAAAAACAGTACATATCTGTGGCACGGATGTTTAAAACAGTAAATTAAAAAAAAAAGAAAAGCGCGGCCTCGAATTCAATTTCATTGGCCTAAATGCAGTATTAGTTAAAATGATAAAACAGCAAAATACAAGATATTCGTGTATGAATATTTAAATGCCAAAATAAACCAACAGTTTGCAATTAAAACGTCCGACTCGAATTCTGAATTTGACCAGACTTGGACCCTGAATAGTGATCCGGCCCGGTTTTCGGGTTGACCATACCCAAAATCAAACATATTTTTTTTTGGAATTTTCAGATAACCAACAATAAAAATATAAAAATACAAAAATACAAAAATACAAAAATACAAAAATGAAATTTACTTGACCCGGGCTGACCCGACCCGAACCAATTTTTTCAGATTTTCAGATGGCCAACAACAGAATATTAAACATATAAGTCTGGAAATTTAACCAAACCGGATCAGTGACCCGACCCGAATCGGATGTTTCAACCCGAATCGATTTCTTTCCAAATTTCAGATATCCAACAACAAAATATAAACACACAAAAACTGGAATTTTAACCAAACCGGGTCGACCCGACCCGGATCAGTGACCCGACACGAATCGGATGTTTTCAACCTGAATCGATTTCTTTCCAAATTACAGATAACCAAAAACAAAATATAAACACACAAAAATCTGGAATTTAACCTACCCGGGTCGACCCAACCCGAATCGGATGTTTTTTCAACCCGAATCGATTTTCCTCCAAATTTCAGGTAACCAACAACAAAATATAAACAGACAAAAATTTGGAATTTAACTGAACCGGTCGACCCGACCCGAATCGGATGTTTTTCAACCCGAATCGATTTTCTTCCAAATTTCAGGTAACCAACAACACATATAAAACATAAAATCTGGAAATTCATTCGAATCGGGTCGACCCGACCCACTGACCCGACCCGAATCAGATATTTTAACCCGAATCAATTTCTTTCTAAATTTTTCAGATAACCAATAAGAAGATATAAAAGCATAAAAAATATGGAAATCTTACCCAAATCGGGTTGACCCAACCCGACCCGACAGTGAACAAAAGGGCAAAATAATACCCGAATTCCGACATAAACTTCGACCAAAACTCCCTCTTTTCGGACCAAAATCCACAAAAACCGACCCCCAAAACAGTGAACAAAAGCGGGTATTTTATGGATGGGTTTCGGGTTTTAGGGGGTATAGGTATGGGGTGCGGCGTACGTGTGGCAGCGGGGGTGTGGGGTGCGACGTAGGTGTGGTTGGTTGAGAGATGGGGTGTGCGGCCGAAATGGGGAGAGAGAGAGTGTGTATTTGGTGTAGGTTTTTTGTTTTTGTTTTTTTAGGTTATGTTTTGGTGTTTGGGTATAAGAGGGAAATGTTTGGGGGTCGGGTTGGATCGGGTCGGGTCTTGGGCTTGCCCGGTTGGGCTTGGGAAAAAAAAGGGAAGGGAATAAGAGGTATTGGGCTTGGGGGGTTGGTTTGGTTAGGGAATTAGGAAATAAGAAATTAGGGTGTTGGGTTAGGGCGAAAATAAGAGAGGGGGAGTTGGGCCAATTGGGCCTAGTCAGTTGGGTGGTCGACTGGGCTGAGTTAAGATGGGGGTGGCCTAATGGGCTGCCCCTTTTTAAAATGGGTGTTTATGTTGGGTTGGGAAATAAATGGGTTATGGGTTTAATATACAAAAAAGGTTTTATTATATAAAAAGAAAGCTTTGCAAAATTTATAAATTGTAAAGATGACAATATGATAAAAATATAATATTTGCGAAATGTTTGGTGCTAAAATAAAAATGCGATGCCGTTTTGCGAAAATAAAATAACATATAATATTAGGATAAAACTATGATTATGATATTAAAATGCAAATGACAAATAAAATGCAAATAATAATAAAATGATTATATATACATATATATATGCCTATATTTTAAAATTGTTTTAATGTGTCAAAAATATTTAAAATTGCAAATAAAATCATAAAAGATGGGACAAAATTGGGTGTCAACACTCACCATGTAGTTTCGAAGTATACAATATACGGGGCCTCACCATAGATACTATTCCAACCGGAAGTGTGCACTCTGAATCACCATAATTTTATAGAGTTGGGTGATCAAGGCGGATTGGCCTGAACATTTATCAATGAGAGTGAGATTGTGCTTCACCGATTGCCCCAGTGCTATGACCTTTGAGATATCAATCGTGCTATCAAGCGATTCAAGAGCCCTATCAAGAAGTTGATCCAAGTCACGGTTAACCATCATCAAGTATGTGGTGAGAGTGTTGCTATAACTCAACCTTCTGTCCTGGCACTCCCTTACCTGCATTATTTCCTTTATCATCCATAAACCAATGTTAAGTACACGATGAAAACCCTCTCTTTCTTCACACTTGAGTAATGGTCGAGAGGAATTATCCTGTAGTTCAACAACCGTAACTAAAGACGAATCTCCTTACAAAAATTGATCATCCACAGACTCGTGTGCCTCCGATACTTTCCATCATAGCGCACCTATTTGGCCTGAGACTCAGGCCCACATAACGTCTCTCGTATAGCTTTATAGTCGGGCCTCTCAGTAAACTCCTTCAGTGGTGCTATTGGATGATCATGTACCCCAAGTACGACATACAAAGTAGATAGATGTAAATGGACATATTCTCCTCGCACAAGAATAGCCGGATGCTCCTCTCAGATCATTTCTGAGCAAAATTAACATACATCTCCATGACCATGTCAATGTTTGCAGGCCCCGACTAGTCGAAGACTGACTTTCAACCTATAACGATGATCTTGTTATAGATATCTCTGATGTATGTAACCCTCCGACAAATCAAAGTTGTCGTACTATTCCTCCGCATACCCGCCATCACAGATAAAGAGTAGAGGCGGGAAGTGAGTAGCTTTCTGGGAAATAGGGATAGTTGGATTTTTGCCCACCCCAGATTTTAAAGCCTCCTTCTTCTTTGGAGGTTTTGAGAATGTCCCCTCTTAGTGCCTCGGGATGACAATGCCTCAACTACCTTTTATTTTGACCTCAGGTTAACCGTAGTGCCCGCAAATAGAAGCATCCAAATATAAGTATACATATAATATGTAAGGAGGTCGTGTAATGACCCCACACTTACTACAAACTACATTACAAAAATTGAAAACAAAGAATTTATATACTCTATGTTACTCGTATGAAAACAATAAAAACATGTTTTAGGACTTGGGGCGTTCAAGCTCATTATCAAAATTTCTCTCAACTTCTCAATTTTATGTTTCATTAGATTCCAAAGGGTTTGTATAGATGTTTAAAGTTCATTTTATATTCAAGACTTCACAATTTTCACTAAAAACATGATTTAAGCAATTTATCCAACATCTTTTGGGCATAGAATCATCCCTTTGTTTTAACAATTCCCTTTTTCGATGGGAAATCATATTCTAGCCCTAAAATCAATTATTTAAGCAATACAATACCAAATCCCGCCTAATTTTGCCCAACCCCAACAACCCTAGTTTTCAACTTCAAATAAAACTCAAGAACAAGGTTAATATGGAAGGGGAATTGATGGATTGATGATCATATTCACTTACCTTATAATGTTAATGAGAGATGAAAGATGATTCTTGAGTTTAATTGAGAGTTAAAGGGAATAGGGGAGGGTTTTTATCAGACTTGAGAGTTTTGAGAGAGAGTGAAACAAAATTTGTGAAGGTGCATTTTGATTTTAAAGACTTAGCAAAAAAAACTCCAACTGGGCCAACCCGTGCGATAGGCATGCGCCGCGCACCCAACATAGGTCAAAGCCCTCTCTGAAGTTTAAGAGTAGGTGTGTGCTGCATGTGTGATGTGCACCTATCGCACACCAGGCCCTTCTATGAAATTTCATCTGAGAATTCTCAAACCTTATGCTCTGCTTGTGCAACGCACACATAGAGCACACTGCAAACCTGAAGCGATTTGTTTTTGCAGTCAATGTTGCCTCGTTTGTGTTCCCACCCCTTTCTTAGTCCTGCAATATGAAAAACTATGATATTATAACACAAAAGTTGGGTTGCCTCCCAATAAGCACTTTCGTTCACATCGCGGCACGACATTTTTTTGTATTTTTCTCCTTTTTCTTATTTTTTGTTGTTTTCATATTTTTTATTACAGAAACACGGGTTGCCTCCAGTGAAGAGCTTGATTTAGTGTCGCGACATGATGCAGGTTACCTCTCTATTAGTCATTGGCCAGCGTAACTGAGGTCTTGTGTCTATCCATCTCCTCAGCCCAGTAATATTTCACCCGATGTCCATTCACTAAGAAAGTTTCTTCGGAATTGGGTTTTTGGAGCTCCGCCACTCCATGATGTGTCATTCTTACTACCTCAAAGGGGCCCAACCACTTGGACTTAAGCTCTCCAGGGAATAACTTAAGCCTCGAGTTGAACAACAACACTTGTTGTCCCAGCTCAAACGTACGCTATTGGATATGCTTATCATGCCATCTCTTGCTCTTTTCTTTAAATAACTTAGCATTTTTGTAGGCATGCAATTGAATTCCTCAAGTTCATACAACTGCAACATCTGTTTATTCCTTGGCAAGTCCAAGTCGAAGTTGATCTTCTTGATAGCCTAATATACCTTGTGTTCTAGTTTGACGGGTAGATGGCACGCTTTTACACATACCATCCTATAGGGAGAAGTCCTTATGGGTGTCTTGTACGCAGTTCGATAGGCCCATAGTGCATCATCAAGTTTCGCAGACCAATCCTTCTGTGGGCATTCACTGTCTTCTTTATAATCTATTTCACCTCTCAATTAGAGACCTCCACCTGCCCCACTAGTTTGTGGGTGATACGCAGTCGCCATATTGTGCCTGACCCCATACTTAGCCAAAAGTGTCTTCATCAAGTTATTGCAAAAATGCAACCCTCCATCACTAATAATGGCCCATGGGGTTCCAAACCTTGTAAAGATCATCTTCTTAATAAAACTTGCCACCACCTTGGTATCATTGGTAGGTAGAGGGACTGCCTCTACCCATTTAGACACGTAATCCACCAATAATAAAATATATTTGTTTTCATATGATGGTGGAAAGGGACCTATAAATTCAATGCTCCAGACATCAAATATCTTCACTTCTAGAATATTGTTCAACGACATCTCATGCTTTCTCAATATGGTCCCTATTCGTTGGCACATATCGCAACTTCTAGCAAATGTGTGTGCATCCTTGAAGAGGGTGGGCCAGTAGAAGCCCGACTGTAGGACCTTGGTTGTTTTACAATCACCACTATGATGTCCACCATATGGAGAAGAATGATAACTCTCTAAGACGTGCTTCACTTCAGTCTGCGGAATACACCTTCTTATCAGTTGGTCAGGACCCTACTTGAAAAAATAAGGCTCGTCCCATATATAGAATCGCGAGTCATGATAAAACTTCATTATCTGCTACGTAGTAGTTTCAGGTGGGTAAATTCCACTTACCAACAAGTTCACGATATCTGCATACCATGGTACTTCTGCCTTAGGAATTGTAAAGAGTTGTTCATTAGGGAACACCTCTCGATCTGCCCATATTCCACTACATGCTCGTGACTCTCTAACCTCAAAAAGTGAGCTGCCACATGATTTTTAGTTTCCTTTTAATCTTTAATCTCCACATCAAATTCTTAAAGTAATAGAATCCACCGAAAAAGCCTTGGTTTTGCGTCCTTCTTGTTAAATAAGTACCGGATGCAACATGATCCCTATACACAATAACATTCGTTACCACAAGATAGGACCGAAATTTATCCAAGGCGTACACAACCACCAGCATCTCTTTCTCATTGATAATATAATTCAATTAAGCAGCATCAAGAGTTTTGCTGGCATAGTAAATCGAGTGAAAAATCTTCTCCTTCCTCTGGCCTAGGATAGCTCCCATAGCCGTGTCACTGACATCGCACATTATTTCAAAAGGAAGCATCCAGTCAGGCGCTATCATAATTGGAGCAGTTACTAACCTTCACTTTAACTCTTCAAATGTTTGTAGACATGCTTCGCCGAACACGAACTTCACCTCTTTCTCGAGCAACTTACATATAGGACTAAATATTTTAGAGAAATCCTTGATGAGACATCTGTAGAATCCCGTATGGCCAAGAAAATTATGCACACCCTTCACTAAAATAGCAGGTGGTAATTTCTCAATCACTTCAACTTTCGCACGATCTACTTCAAACCCTCTTTTCGACACCATATGCCCAAGGACGATGCCTTCCAGGACCATAAAGTGACATTTTTCCCAATTCAATACTAGGTTGGTCTCCTCGCATCTAGAAAGTACACGATCCAAGTTCTGCAAGCATACATAAAAAGACTTCCCGAAAACATAGAAGTCATCCATGAAAACCTCTATGAAGTCCTCCACCATCTCCAAAAATATGGCCATCATGTATCTTTGGAACGTTGCTGGAGTATTGCACAACCCGAATGACATTTGAAGGCATATGTACCATAGGGGCATGTGGATGTGGTCTTCTCCTGATCTATAAGTGCAATCGTGATCTGGTTGTAGCCCGAATATCCATCAAGAAAATAATAGTATTCCTATCCAGCTAACTTGTCAAGCATCTAATTAATAAAAGAGATTGGATAATGGTCTCTCCTGGTGGCCTCGTTCCGCTTATGATAATCCATGAAAATACGCCACCCTATCACTGTTCGCATTGGAATAAACTCATTATTCTCGTTCTTCACCACCGTTATCCTTCATTTCTTCAGGACATATTGCACTAGGCTGACCTATTTGCTATCAGAAATAGGAAAAATAATTCCTGAGTCCAGTCACTTAATTACCTACTTCTTTACCAGTTCCTTCAGGATAAGATTTAATCTCCTTTGATGCTTAACACTTGTCATATGATCCTTTTTTAAGAATATCTTCTGCATACAGAATATCGGGCTAATCCCTTGAATGTCTAATATCTGCCACCCTAGGGCCCTCTTTCAATTTCGCAATACCTTCAATAATTTCTCCACCTCTTCATAAGTGATCTTGGCAGATAGAATGACCGGCAATTTCTCACCCTTACCTACTAAGACTCGCCAAGCGGATCTCTAGCTATGATAGGAGGCACTTCAGAATCAATAACCACTAAGAGATACAACCGCACATAGTTTCGGGTTTGGATCAGTGTCACTTGGAAGTCCCCCTTGTGGCCTTGTATTCTGAGTACCTGCTATCTGCCCCAACTGCCTTTCTAAGTTTAACATTGCGAGATCACAATTCTGATTTTAAACCATTATCTTTTGCTCAAATGCTTGTTGACTCGCCATTATTTTCTGCATATCCCTCATCATCTGTTTCATCATGTCTTCCATACTACTTGGAAAAGCATGAGCCTTGGGCTAATTTCCTGATTCTGCTGATATTTTTAATGTTGTCCTTGTGCCCTATGCTGGTTACTACTACCTTGATTACCACCCCAAGAGAAATTTGTGTGATTCTTCTAAGAAGGATTGTCTGAGTTACCATATGTTGACACCCAATTTTGTCCCATCTTTTATGATTTTATTCATAAATTTTAATATTTTTGACACTTTTAAAACAATTTTTAATATAGGCATATATGTGTATATACCTTATTATTATCATTATTCACATTTTTCTATCATTTGCATCTTTATCATAACCATAGTTTTATCCATAATATTCTATGTTATTTTATTTTTTATTTTTTATTTTTTTCGCAAAAATGGCAGCGTATTTCCGTTTTTATCAAGCATTAAACATTTCGCAAATATTATATTTTATTTTTATTATTATCACATCGTTACGTTATTTTAAATAATTCACATCTTTTACAAAAAATATATAAATATGTTTTAATATTAAGCCCCTTTTCATATTTTTAAAATCCATAACCCATTTTTATTTTCCTAACCCAAAACAATTTCTAAACCCATAACTTTTTTTTCCCCAAAACCCAAAACAATTTCTACATAACCCAAAACAATACAACTTCCCCTTTTATTTTTCAACCAAACCGGCCAGCCCAAAACCGAAGCCCAACAACCATCTTTAATCTCCCCTCACCCAAAATAAATCAAAACCCACAAAACAAAACAAACCCCCCCAAACGGCCCACACCAAACAAGCCCAAAGCCAAACTCCCCAATTAAATACCCATTTCCCCTAAACCAATTCCCATTCCCTTATAACCCCAACCCAACAATTCGCCGGACCAGCCCACATCGTCCAACCCGACCAAGCCCATAACCCCCATCCCTTTTAATTCCCCAAAACCCAAAACAAAACAAAAAAAAATTTCGAACGCTAACCCCCCCTTCACAAATCGCCGCTGCCCCCATACCCCCCATCCGACCGGTCACCTCGCCCCCTGCCACCACCCACTCCCTGCCACCAACCCCGACACCACCACACCCCTCCCGTCACTTCGACCCACGCCCATACCCCCCTAAAATCCGCTTCCCAAATTCAGAAATCTTTACCTTTAATTCGAATTTCAAACTCGATTCTTGGGGGGGAATCCACCTATAAATACCCCATGATTGTTCTTCATTTTGGAGGGGAGAAAAAAAAAAGAAGGGGATTTTCAAAGGAATTTTCGGAGGATTTTTGGAAAACGATTCAATATATAAATATTTGTTGTGTTCTTGATTTCAAACATTTGCCTTCCTTGTTATTCAAGATACAAGTCCGAAAATAGGTCCAAGATTCGAAAGAAAAGAGGTGAGTTTCGTTCTTGAATTTGGGTTTTTAAATACTTCTATTTGGCTTTGTAAACCGAATCCGAAAATCTGCTTGCGTTTTTGTTGTTGTTCTTCATTGATTTCGGGTCGGGTCGACCCGTCGACCCGAATTGGATATGTTTTTTTTAGAGTTATTGTATTTTCGTATTTCTGTATGTTGGTTATCTGAAATTGGTGAATATTTGATTTCGGGTTGAGCTTCCGATTCGGGTCGGGTCACTGACCTGGGTTGGGTCGACCCGGTTTGAGTAATATTTTCAGAATTCTTGCATTTCATATTTCTGTATGTTGGTTATCTGGAATTGATGGAATTATTTGATGTCGGGTTGAATCTCCAACTCGGGTCGGGTCACTGACCCGGATCAGGTCGACCCGGTTTGGATTTTCCAAATTTTCTTGCATTGTTGCTGTTGTTATTGTTGGTTATCTGAAATTGGTGAATATTTAATTTCGGATTGAGATTCCGATTCGGGTCGGGTTACTGACCCGGGTCGGGTCGACCCGGTTTGAATTTCCAAATTTCTTGCATTGTTATTGTTGTTGTTGTTATTGGTTATCGAAATTGATGAAATCGTTGATTCCGGGTTGAACACATGATTCGGGTCGGGTTCTCGACCGGCGGGTCGACCGGTTTGAATTCCCAAATTTCTTGCATTTCATATCATTCTTGGTTATCTAAAAAATCGAATTTCGATTTCATTAGGGTCTTCTTTTTTTTTTTTTTTTCGAGAATTAACTCACTTTGTTCACTTTTCCGGTCTGTTTTTTGAGAATTAACTCATTATTTCATCTGCCTTTATTTATTTCTTTCGTTTCTCTATTTTTCTATTATTTGGGTTAAACATCCGGGTAACGGATATCTTCTTGTTCTTAATGCTTTCTTGTTTTATTAATACCGCATTTGGGCCGACGAAATTGAATTCGAGGCCGCGCTTTTCTTTCGTTTCATTTCTCTTGTTTTTCAAAGCACTATTTTAAGTATCCAAGGCAACGGATATTTTACTCTTTTTTGTTTTAAACTAGACACCGCGTCATTTTCGGAAACTATTTTCTACTTACTGTTTTCCTGCTTGCTGCCTACCGTTTACTGTTCCATTTTAATTTTTTACTGATTTGAACACGATACTACACTGGCCAATGAAAATATCCGTCGATTTTGAGGCCTCCACAGTTGAAAAGACGGAAATATAACTTCTGGGCAATGATGAAGACCTAAACCTTTTATTTCATCCGAGATCAACATGTTTAGTAGGCGAGGTGAATTATATATTCGCAGCCACGACGTGATTATAGTGATCTTTTCTATTTCACCCGAGAGACCAACACGTTTAGTAGGCGAGGCAATCAAAATAAACCACATTAGTCATATGTTTGCAGCCACGACGTGATTGGAATGTTCTTTTCAAAATTTAAGTTCGAGCCCTCCGTGATCAAAACATTCACTTTGTTTTGAATACGGATATGAAGTTATTTGTATTTAATTGTTTTTAACCGTTTGTTCTTGACGGCTTGCGCAGGATTAAAGTAAATGAAGGCGAGATATTCCTCGGAGTTTATCTTATTTTATTTCTTTCTTTAATTCAGCTTTTATCCCGCTTTGTATTGTAATATTATTTATCGCACTTATGTAACTATTGAAATGCTTAGAATAGGCAAACTTAGGATTAATTCATAGGTAGTTTAAGATTTGAAGCCCGTCGCTAGCTTATTTATTTGTAGGCTCGGTTAAATTCAAACTTAGAAATCCTTCGCTAGTTTATTTATTTTAGGCTCGTCACGCATATTCAAGATTTTCAAAACAACTTTTGTCATCTTTTATTTGCTTTATTAAATCATACCGAATAAGTTTATCTTTTGTCAATTTACAATTCATTGATTCCCCAAATTTTACTTCTTTGGCATCATAAATAATTTGTTTTACTATCAATTGTCAAAAACATATTTTTTCAACTCTACATGTATTTCTCTTTAAATACCATACAAATGCATATTTAAAAAATCTCTACATGTATCTTTCTTTTTAAAATGCATCATTTACTAATTATTTGCAAACATCTTTAAATCTGTTATACTTGTAAAAACATATATTTTTCTAGTAATAATTAACCTGAGTTTGACCGGATAACCGCAAGTTAGCGGATCTTAAAGGATGCCTAACCCCTTCCCTTTAGGATAATAAAGAACCCTTACATAGAATCTCGCTAGTTTCGCAGACCTTAAAATTGGAGTTACATTGCAGCATTTAGCTTAAATATTTAGGTGTCCTAATTCACCATAAAAAATAATTAGGTGGCGACTCCTCAATTCTTTACCCAGGAATCACCGGAAGTTGTCAGTGCTCCGCTTCCGACCTCTCGCGGGGGGTCGGGTCAAAATCGGGCGCGACAGAATGGCGACTCCACTGGGGATATTTCAGGTTCTTAACCATAGCAAAATCAGGTTAATTATTATTGTGCTTTACTTTTTAATCATTATTTGTTTTAATGCTTTGATATGTTTCATTTGTGAAATTTTGCATAATTGCTTTAATTGCTATATTCTCTTACTGCTTTCCTTAAATTGGCATTCCGCTCATATTTCTTCCACTATGGAAATTTGACACTATCACACACTACACGCGAGGTGTGTTTTGCGCACCCGCAAATTTCTTTCAAATTACCAAATTTTAGGAGAGTTGGCGTATGCGCGGAGTGTCCGGACCATCCGGTGGCCGCGTAGCCTTCTCACTCGAGTAGTCCGCTCGGGAACCTTGTGTCTAGTCAGCCAAATCTTAGAAAATTTAAGATAGAGCTATACCACCCTTTATTTTAAGTCATGCATACACCTTAGGTGGGTCGATCCTTGGTATTGACTCCACAATTAAGAAATCCACCAAATCGTCGGCGGGTCTCACAACCCAACGACCAATCAGCATATTAGGTGTAGCGTGATAATGATAAGACTGATCCAAGCCTAATCATGACATGCTGAAATTGGAAAATGTACATTCATTTGTCTCATTTCCGACAAAAGCATAGCCAGCTTGGATCAATCTGTCGTAATCCCGCATATCTGGCGTTTAGGCCTACCTCTGGCATAAGAGAGGCCCCATGTATATTAGGACGCGCATATACAATTTGCTTGTTATTCTGTGCTGCTTTCCACTCCGTTCATATTATTTGAATCAATAATTACTCACTTTATATTAATTTGGTTTTCTTCATTTTTCAGGAGGTTCATTTTTGCCTTATTTATTTCCCCAAAGGTTGATTTGTGTTGACTAAAACTGGCGGGGCACCCTATCTTTTATTTTCCAATCATGCCTACCCAAGTTGTATTAGCGCTAACTTATTGAAACAATGCGATTTAAATTGAGGCCTGAATCGCATTTATGCATTTTAATGTATTTTTGCCTCCACCTTTTGAAAGCTCAAAATGACAAATCTGCATTGCTTTGCTATTTTAAAATCTGTTTTGTTCAATAATTATCTTTTCTTTTTCATCATGCAAACTAATTTGTTGGCAATATGTGACATATAATGAAACAAGCAAACAAGGTCCAAAACAACAAGCAAGGCTTCGAAGAATATGAGAAGGACTCACAACCGGAAGAACTGGGGCATTTTTTTGGAATAAGTCGAAGCCAGATTTGGATGAAACATCAGGATAGTTGATAAGTTACAAGCATCGGCACAGACGTTTGCCATTGGTACTCTTGGGCTACCACGCTACGACCAGGACTTCTACTGGGGCATTTCCCTATCGTTCGAAGCCAAATCATGTACGAAGAGACTGAGTGATGAAAGCAGATGGACGCAATCGTCCGGGGCAACCTTATCAGAATAGAATGGCCGAAAACCATCAATGCAGATGCAGTGAAGAGATACCATATCTAAGATTAGTTCTTCTCTATGAAATACTTTTTCTATGTTGTAAAAGTTGCGCTCCCTGGCGGGATATGCAAAGAACCCATGTCGGGTTCCGTTTCCTAGATTGCAAATTTCCCCAAAAAACACATCTTTTTTTGTAACATGAACTACGTCATGACCTGATTCCCTCGGCGGGATACGTAGGCGGCCACATCGGCTTCGGTCCCATTTTTAGAAAAACCCATACAATCTCCTTTGCTTGTAATGAACTACGTCATGACCTAATTCCCTCGGCGGGATACGTAGGCGGCCTAAATCGGCCTCGGTCCCACCATTAGGAAATATTTTTTCCTTTATATCACATATGACAAAATGCACCCATCTGATCGCCTCGACAGGCCAGGCAAACAGCCCACTCAAGACTCGACTTGGTCCAGTTGAAAGTTCAGCATCCTCACATATCGAAAACTGGGGCATTTTTTAAGGGATCACTGCCAGAGGACGCCAATAAACATGGAAAAGCATCGGCAAACTAAGCCTTCAGCCAGAAGAAGGATTTTGGATTAGACGTTTGCTTTGTTTCACGACATGTCACTGCTCGACATAACTTTTTACATATATGCCTACTTTCTTATAAGAAAATTATTTTCAACAAATATTTTCATTAGAGTTCGACAAGAACTTTCTTACTGATATGCCTACTTTCTTATAAGCAAATTATTTTCAACAAAAATTTTCATTAGAGTTCGGCAAGAACTTTTACTGATATGCATACTTTCTCATAAGCAAATTATTTTCAACAAAAAATTTCATTTGAGTTCGCTAAGAACTTTTACTGATATGCATACTTTCTCGTAAACAAATTGTTTCCATTAGCGGTTAGCCAAGACTGGGAACTAGATAGGGGCACCAGGTCCGAATCAGCAGGACATGCAACTATCAAGAGCCAAAGCTACAAAGTCAACGCGAATCAACCGCCCCTCCCCCGAACTCATAAATTTTCTTTGAGTACAGGTTCTTCAGGTTGGAAGAAGCAGGGAAGCCACATCACTTATGATCAATTTCCCAAATAATTTCGGCATCACAACTCACTACAAGGATTACGTTCCAGTTTTGCATCTATACGACGACATCAACATTATGTCCTTACAACAACTATCTTACAGCATTACAACGACGTCTTCAACACAACACATCAATATAACAACGTCATTTCAGGCGCCCACCTCATAATGCGGGTATTTAATTTCTGTCAGGCGCCCACCTCATAATGCGGGTATTTAATTTCTGTCAGGCGCCCACCTCATAATGCGGGTATTTAATTTCAGTCAGGCGCCCACCTCATAATGCGGGTATTTATTTTCAGTCAGGCGCCCACCTCATAATGCGGGTATTTAATTTCGTCGGCGCAGCGCCCACCTCATAATGCGGGTATTTAATTTACGTCGCGGCGCCCACCTCATAATGCGGGTATTTAATTTACGTCGGGCGCCCACCTCATAATGCGGGTATTTAATTTCGTCGGGCGCCCACCTCATAATGCGGGTATTTATTTTCGGTCGGCGCCCACCTCATAATGCGGGTATTTAATTTACGTCGGGCGCCCACCTCATAATGCGGGTATTTAATTTCGGTCGGCGCCCCCTCATAATGCGGGTATTTATTTTCGGTCGGCGCCCACCTCATAATGCGGGTATTTAATTTACGTCGGGCGCCCACCTCATAATGCGGGTATTTATTTTCGGTCGGCGCCCACCTCATAATGCGGGTATTTAATTTACGTCGGGCGCTCACCTCATAATGCGGGTATTTAATTTACGTCGGGCGCCCACCTCATAATGCGGGTATTTATTTTCGATCGGGCGCCCACCTCATAATGCGGGTATTTATTTTCAGTCAGGCGCCCACCTCATAATGCGGGTATTTAATTTCTGTCAGGCGCCCACCTCATAATGCGGGTATTTAATTTCAGTGAGGCGCCCACCTCATAATGCGGGTATTTAATTTCAGTGAGGCGCCCACCTCATAATGCGGGTATTTAATTTCAGTCAGGCGCCCACCTCATAATGCGGGTATTTATTTTCAGTCAGGCGCCCACCTCATAATGCGGGTATTTAATTTCTGTCAGGCGGCCACCTCATAATGTGGGTATTTAAATTTCAGTCAGCCGCCCACCTCATAATGCGGGTATTTAATTTCAGTCAGGCGCCCACCTTATAATGCGGGTAATTTAATTTCAGTCAGGCGCCCACCTCCTAATGCGGGTATTTCCAAGTTATATTCTCTACAATTTTTTCTCAGCAGTTATACACTAATTTTATCTTAAGCTTTAGTTTGCAGGAAGCTTTAGTTTGCAGGAGTTTTTAATTTGCAGGAACTTCATCACAACGTGGAACTATCTCTTACGGCGAACCGAGGCAAATTGGTCAACGACCTACTTCGAACGTCGATCCGCTCTTTCCCAATAGTTTTGTCACATCTGCGACCAGTGTCATCATAACTCGACACTGGGGCAATATTTCTTGAATCTGCACCAACTTTTCAATAACTTCTCTCCCCCCTCCTGGGATCCTATTTCTACCCATGCAGTCCCGATGGTCAGGACAAAATTGGCTACTCAGTCAACTTCTTTGGCCGAAAACTCTTTCATCGTCTCCGTCCAAAGAGGGGCATCTGTTGACACCCAATTTTGTCCCATCTTTTATGATTTTATTCATAAATTTTAATATTTTTGACACTTTTAAAACAATTTTTAATATAGGCATATATGTGTATATACCTTATTATTATCATTATTCACATTTTTCTATCATTTGCATCTTTATCATAACCATAGTTTTATCCATAATATTCTATGTTATTTTATTTTTTATTTTTTATTTTTTTCGCAAAAATGGCATCGTATTTCCGTTTTTATCAAGCATTAAACATTTCGCAAATATTATATTTTATTTTTATTATTATCACATCGTTACGTTATTTTAAATAATTCACATCTTTTACTAAAAATATATAAATATGTTTTAATATTAAGCCCCTTTTCATATTTTTAAAATCCATAACCCATTTTTATTTTCCTAACCCAAAACAATTTCTAAACCCATAACTTTTTTTTCCCCAAAACCCAAAACAATTTCTACATAACCCAAAACAATACAACTTCCCCTTTTATTTTTCAACCCAACCGGCCAGCCCAAAACCGAAGCCCAACAACCATCTTTAATCTCCCCTCACCCAAAATAAATCAAAACCCACAAAACAAAACAAACCCCCCCAAACGGCCCACACCAAACAAGCCCAAAGCCAAACTCCCCAATTAAATACCCATTTCCCCTAAACCAATTCCCATTCCCTTATAACCCCAACCCAACAATTCGCCGGACCAGCCCACATCGTCCAACCCGACCAAGCCCATAACCCCATCCCTTTTAATTCCCCAAAACCCAAAACAAAACAAAAAAAATTTCGAACGCTAACCCCCCCTTCACAAATCGCCGCTGCCCCCATACCCCCCATCCGACCGGTCACCTCGCCCCCTGCCACCACCCACTCCCTGCCACCAACCCTGACACCACCACACCCCTCCCGTCACTTCGACCCACGCCCATACCCCCCTAAAATCCGCTTCCCAAATTCAGAAATCTTTACCTTTAATTCGAATTTCAAACTCGATTCTTGGGGGGGAATCCACCTATAAATACCCCATGATTGTTCTTCATTTTGGATGGGAGAAAAAAAAAAGAAGGGGATTTTCAAAGGAATTTTCGGAGGATTTTTGGAAAACGATTCAATATATAAATATTTGTTGTGTTCTTGATTTCAAACATTTGCCTTCCTTGTTATTCAAGATACAAGTCCGAAAATAGGTCCAAGATTCGAAAGAAAAGAGGTGAGTTTCGTTCTTGAACTTGGGTTTTTAAATACTTCTATTTGGCTTTGTAAACCGAATCCGAAAATCTGCTTGCGTTTTTGTTGTTGTTCTTCATTGATTTCGGGTCGGGTCGACCCGTCGACCCGAATTGGATATGTTTTTTTTAGAGTTATTGTATTTTCGTATTTCTGTATGTTGGTTATCTGAAATTGGTGAATATTTGATTTCGGGTTGAGCTTCCGATTCGGGTCGGGTCACTGACCTGGGTTGGGTCGACCCGGTTTGAGTAATATTTTCAAAATTCTTGCATTTCATATTTCTGTATGTTGGTTATCTGGAATTGATGGAATTATTTGATGTCGGGTTGAATCTCCAACTCGGGTCGGGTCACGACCGGATCGAGTCGACCGGTTGGATTTTCCAAATTTTCTTGCATTGTTGCTGTTGTTATTGTTGGTTATCTGAAATTGGTGAATATTTGATTTCAGATTGAGATTCCGATTCGGGTCGGGTTACTGACCCGGGTCGGGTCGACCCGGTTTGAATTTCCAAATTTCTTGCATTGTTATTGTTGTTGTTGTTATTGGTTATCGAAATTGATGAAATCGGTTGATTTCGGGTTGAACACATGATTCGGGTCGGATTCTTGACCGGGTCGAGTCGAATCGACCGGTTTGAATTCCCAAATTTCTTGCATTTCATATCTGTTGCTGGTTATCTAAAAAATCTGAATTTCTGATTTCATTCCGGGTCTTCTTTTTTTTTTCAGAATTAACTCACTGTTCACTTTTCCGGGTCTGTTTTTTGAGAATTAACTCATTATTTCATCCGCCTTTATTTATTTCTTTCGTTTCTCTGTTTTTCGGTCATTTGGGTTAAACATCCGGTAACGGATATCTTTTGTTCTTAATGCTTTATCTTGTTTTATTAATACCGCATTTGGGCCGACGAAATTGAATTCGAGGCCGCGCTTTTCTTTCGTTTCATTTCTCTGTTTTTCAGCACTATTTTAAGTATCCGGGCAACGGATATTTTATTCTTTTTACTGTTTTAAACTAGACACCGCGTCATTTTCGGAAACTATTTTCTACTTCTTGTTTTCCGCTTTGCCGCCTACCGTTCTTGTTCCATTTTAATTTTTTACTGATTTGAACACGATACTACACTGGCCAATGAAAATATCCGTCGATTTTGAGGCCTCCAGAGTTGAAAAGACGGAAATATAACTTCTTGGCAATGATGAAGACCTAAACCTTTTATTTCATCCGAGATCAACATGTTTAGTAGGCGAGGTGAATTATATATTCGCAGCCACGACGTGATTATAGTGATCTTTTCTATTTCACCCGAGAGACCAACACGTTTAGTAGGCGAGGCAATCAAAATAAACCACATTAGTCATATGTTTGCAGCCACGACGTGATTGGAATGTTCTTTTCAAAATTTAAGTCTGAGCCCTCCGTGATCAAAACATTCACTGTTTTGAATACGGATATGAAGTTATTTGTATTTAATTGTTTTTAACCGTTTGTTCTTGACAGCTTGCAGGGATTAAAGTAAGTGAAGGCAGATATTCCTCGGAGTTTATCTTATTTTATTTCTTTCTTTAATTCAGCTTTTATCCCGCTTTGTATTGTAATATTATTTATCGCACTTATGTAACTATTGAAATGCTTAGAATAGGCAAACTTAGGATTAATTCATAGGTAGTTTAAGATTTGAAGCCCGTCGCTAGCTTATTTATTTGTAGGCTCGGTTAAATTCAAACTTAGAAATCCTTCGCTAGTTTATTTATTTTAGGCTCGTCACGCATATTCAAGATTTTCAAAACAACTTTTGTCATCTTTTATTTGCTTTATTAAATCATACCGAATAAGTTTATCTTTTGTCAATTTACAATTCATTGATTCCCCAATTTTACTTCTTTGGCATCATAAATAATTTGTTTTACTATCAATTGTCAAAAACATATTTTTTCAACTCTACATGTATTTCTCTTTAAATACCATACAAATGCATATTTAAAAAATCTCTACATGTATCTTTCTTTTTAAAATGCATCATTTACTAATTATTTGCAAACATCTTTAAATCTGTTATACTTGTAAAAACATATATTTTTCTAGTAATAATTAACCTGAGTTTGACCGGATAACCGCAAGTTAGCGGATCTTAAAGGATGCCTAACCCCTTCCCTTTAGGATAATAAAGAACCCTTACCTAGAATCTCGCTAGTTTCGCAGACCTTAAAATTGGAGTTACATTGCAGCATTTAGCTTAAATATTTAGGTGTCCTAATTCACCATAAAAAATAATTAGGTGGCGACTCCTCAATTCTTTACCCAGGAATCACCGGAAGTTGTCAGTGCTCCGCTTCCGACCTCTCGCGGGGGGTCGGGTCAAAATCGGGCGCGACACCATATGCATTTTGATTACCTTGGCCTCTGGCTACATTGCCCATAAAAAAGACACACTCCAGATTAGTTGGACATACATCATTGGTGTGTCCTTCTCCGCATACTTCACAAAACATATGAGCTTGATGCACTGTCTGCACCTGTGATTAAGTCATTCCCATAACAAAATCTTTGAATTCTTTACGCATAGCCTCAATCTGCACTATCATTCCTGTGTAAAGATATACTTCCAGTGCTCTAGCATTTTTCTTAGCAACATTATCCTGATGATCACCTTGCCACTCGGAACTGCTCTGAGAGAACATGTTCAAGAAGACGAATAATTCATTATAACTTAGGTCAAGAGCTAGCCCCCCCCCCCCAGCTGCGATATCTAGCACTACCTTTTTGTGGTGATCCAGACTCTTAGTAAAGGTGTGTCTCAAAACTTTATTCAATTTATGATGGTGAGGACAATCTCTGAGAAATGCTTTAAACCTCCAGCATGCCTGATATAAGCCTTCTCTAGGTTTCTGCCTAAAGGACATGATTTCCCACCTGAGCCTCGTTGTCTTGCCAGATGGAAAGAACTTTGTCAAACATTTCCTCGCTAAATCGTTCAAGGAGGTGATATAATTTGTTGGTTCTGCTTGTAACCATTTCTTGGCGTCCCCACGTAGAGAGAATGGGAACATCGTCAACCTCACATAATCAGTAGTGATGATGATGGTCACATAAGTATCTGGAATCTCTAAGAAGGTTTGGATGTGTCACTGAGGATCCTCATGCGGCAAACCAGTGAACTACCCACTAGAGTGAAGCAGCTGAATCATATGATGTTTCAATTTAAAAAGACCCTCAATGGTAGGTTTGACAATGCTCGAAGTGACACTACCCACGAGGGGTACTGCTACCTCTCAAACTGTCACTGGTGGTGCGTTAGCTGCCATAACTTTAGGCACCATAACAATAGCTTGCTGATTTGCACAAAAATTAACTTCCCTCTTGCGCTGGTGAAAAAACCATTCAGGCTCAGGGTTGAAGTCCTCATGATTTTTTTTACTAACAAACCATTCGACTGTAATGCCTGTGTCAATAACAACTAAGATCAAAACTTTAATACTTGGATAACCTGAGTAGTAATATATTATTCTAATAAAACCATTAATTTTAAAGTCCCCGAAAACAGCGGCAAAACGTGTTGCTCTCAAGCGCACACGCAAGTATACATGGTCGTCAAGTAATATAGTGACTAGAAATTCGGATATCATACCCACAGAGACTTATGATTAATGATCGTCAGAGAATTCACTATCACTACTAATTATGCAAGTACATATGTAAGATGATTGGTTGTTTACCATTCTACTGCAAAATGTAAATAACTAACTAAGAATAATCGCAATAGCTGAGAACGTTGTTAAAGACTTGATGTGTCACACAAGAGCGAAACATCCCAGGGTCATGGCACGTTTCATAATTATGTTGCACTTTTACTTTCATTGACTTGCTTCATTATCGAGTTATTTATTAACATGGTTAATTATACGACTATGAATCTCTCGGGTCCTCTCGTCACCTCTTTGTATTACTTTCACTCTTATATCTCTATGGTCATGAATATTAACATAAATGCATTTATGTTTCCTGTATTCCAACCAAGCAGGGCGATCTAGGTATATCTCTATCCCAATCACAAATCTCAACTCCAAATTCCCGGTGGTGAGCTCCTACTCTACTCAATCTTCGTTCTATCTTAGTATTCCAGCATACCCTCAAAAAATGCTTAAAAGGTCATCTATTGTCTAGGTTAAAAACTAAAAAAATTAAACCAAATCCTAACAAAATTAGGAAAATTGCCTGCATACGTGCGATGCACCCGCGACGCACATGCATCGCTAGTGTGTCTGCATATCTCTTATTTCAAACTTCAGAGAGGCCTTTTTCTCACCCTGTGCATGCGACGCAGGGTGCATTGCACAAGGTGTGTGTCAGTTGGAAAACGCTACTTCAGAGAGATGGTTTACTTGCCCAGTGCGTGCGACGCAAGTGCATCGCACAAGGACCTTCCGTGACCATCATTTTTCATCAAGTGTTGCGTGATCTCTCTGTCATCTTGCCTACGTACAATTCCCGTCGGAATAAAACAAAATTGCTTGATTTCAACTCATTTGTCCTCGTTGTTCCTAAATACACAAGAAACACCAACATAAGCTCAAATATAACAATTTCACTGAAGAATGTTTGAGAATCATAGAATTATATGTTTCCTTATATATAATATTCTAGCTGATTTCTAGGGATTTATATTATCTACTTATCTTAGCTAGCCTTTTCTTTGCTTGTATTTAAATCACTGTATTCTCTTGCTAACACACAAGTTATTCTCCATACCTTGTCTAAGTTACATGGTATCAGCACCAATGTCTGAGTTGGTATTTTGTCTTTGCCAGAAGTCACTGTGACTTCGCCGAAACCCACTAAGGCTTAACCGGAAGTGTTTGAGATTTCTAACAGAAAACGATTTTGTCGCCACCCACGTTGGAAGAATCAACCTCTCACGATCTATAAAACTCTAGATTTTGGCGGCTAAAAGTCACTGTGTGAGGTTCCCGCTCCAGTACTACCCTTTCCGGAGAGATTTGAATAGTGGCACGTGTGAGTGAGTGTTGCATTAGAGATTTGCTCTGTTTGCTGTTCCGAGTCGCTCTGACATCTCCGGACAGGATTTGGTGCTAGTTTGCTCGAAATATCTCATTTAGGGAGATTTGTGTTCGTCCAGCCACTGTTCAAAAGAAATCCTTCTCGGTTGTGTTCTTGAGTTTTGATGATTTCAGGTTTTGTCTTTCTCAATCTGCTCTTCTGTCTTCTAGTTTGAATTTTGTTGCTGGAATCTGGTTTGTTTTATTTGAGCAGTTATAATAATTCATTTATGGGAGTGAGAATACTTTGACACATCTAGTTTGAGGGTTCTGGTTCTAATCTAGTTTGACCTTGAAATAAATACTTTGTTTGGGAGATTTGTAATACTTGGCATCCACGGTGGTCTACTTGAACTATTAGTTAAATGTTTTGAAGCTTTATTAATTTGGGTCATTGAATGTGGGGTCCTACTTCCTTGTCTCTTTCATTTTCTGCAAGATTTGTTGGATTGATTACCCTTGAACTCTTGAAGTCTTGTTCTGGTTGGGTTCTCACATCTACTATTTCGGGAAAATAACTGATCATAGAAGTGAAATGTCTAAACTTGGTTCTAGTCCATTATTTGACAAAATGATTTTGATTTCGGCTGAAGAATTGGCTAAATTCTCTCAATATCATAAATTACTAAAGGAATCTACTTCAGTTAATGTCTTTGATGAGTAAGATAAAACATGTCTTATCACCTCTTCAAATAAATGGGTGATTGATTTAGGTACCACAAATCACATGACAGATATTTCTAATATTTTCTCTAGCTTTCAATCACACAAAGCACCCTCTCCAGTTACTGTAGCTGACGGATCTACTTGCAACAGTGTTGTATTTGAGACCGTTAAACCAACCTTCTCTATTACCCTATCATCTATATTAAGTCTACCAAAAGTGACCTTAAATTTGATTTCTGTTAGTAAACTTACCAAGGACCTTAATTGTTATATTTCATTCTTTCCCGATTATTGTTTATTTCAAAATCTTAAGACGAATCAGGTTATTGGTAAATGACATGTATCGGATGATATCTACATCCTTAATAAATGGGAGCCTCGGTTTGTTGCATGCTCCAGCGTAATTTCTCCATTTGAAGCGCATTGTCGATTGGGACACCCTTCTCTGCCTCTGTTGAAGAAGCTCTGTCCTCAGCTTTAGAATATTTCTTCATTGGACTATGAGTCATGTCGATTTGCAAAACATCATCCCATCTCGTTATCTCCAAGGGTTAATAAGCGGGTTGAGTTAGCAGTTGAATTAGTTCGTTCTGATGTTTGAGGACCATGTCCTGTTGTTTCTAAAACTGGGCATAAGCATTTTATCACTTTTGTGGATGATATTTCTCGGATGACTTGGATTTATTTTATGAAAAGCTGCTCTGAAGTGTTTATTCACTTTTGTGCTTTCCATGCTGAAGTCAAAATTTAATTTAATACTTCGATACGTATTCTAAGGAGTTATAACGCCAAATAATACATGTCAGACCAATTATAGTCATACATGAGACAACACGGTATTCTCCATCAATCTTCTTGTGTTAATACACCCTATCATAATGAAGTTGTTGAGAGGAAGAATAGGCATCTACTTGAGACAGCTCGGGCACTTTTGTTCCAAATGAAGGTTCCTAAATAATTTTGGGCAGATGCAGTATCTACGACTTGTTTTTAATTAATCGTATGCCATCTAATGTGTTTGTTGGTAATGTGCCTTATAAAATTCTTTTTCCAAACAAGTCACTATTTTCGGTGGAACCTAAGGTGTTTGGAAGCATATGTTAGGTTTGACATGTTTGTCCATCTGTTACCAAGTTGGATCCCAAGGCATTAAAGTGTGTTTTTCTAGACTATTCTCGCCTCCAGAAGGGGTATCAGTGTTATTCCACTGAACTTGGAAAATATTTAGTGTCGCCTGATGTGGTATTTTTAGAGACTACACTATTTTTCTATGCACCTCCCGTTTCTACAAGTCGAAGGGGGGAGGGGGAGATGAGTGGTTAGTCTATCAAGTTATTCGTGCTTTAACAGAACACTTAAATGATATTGTTCCTCCACCTTTTAGTCCTTCAATTGAGCATCAATAAACTATTATGCCTTCAATGCCTGTTACATTTGCATTGGCAAGATCGCTGATTACTCAAGCTTACACGAGAAGGCAAGAGACTGATGATAAATGTTCTGCACCAGTTCCTTCATCACCAGATCCTCCAGATTATCTTGACCGTCCTATTGTTCTTCCCAAAGGTACACGTAGTTGCAAATCCACATATTTCATTGCTAATTGTTTAAAACCGACTAAACTTTATATAATTTGATAATTTTGAAAATGTTTTAAATCGGGGCAACTATTCCCCGGTTTTCTAGTACTTATAAAGTTAAAATTTAGTGGATATTTTAAACATGATATATGTGGTAGAATTTAAGCATCAAGTGTGTGTTCGGTACGGAGAAAAACATTTTTTCATATTTATTTGATTAAAATTTTTAAATAATATTTTCTAATAACCAACCGAATATGATAAAGTTATTTTCAAGAAAAATATTTTACGTGAAAAATATTTTGCACCGTACCAAACATACTCTTAAGTAGGGATGTCAACAGATCAGATCTGGACCGGATCCTACTATTCCAGATCCAGATCCATTTTTCATACCTGGATCCAGATCCATCGGGTCCATAAAAATCATATCCAAATCCGGATCCATCGGATCTACCGGGTCCACGGATCGGATCTGGATCTACATGTAAATTTTTTTGGGTTGAATAATATTCCCACATGTTGAAACTTTTATGACAAAATGAAACGCAATCTGATTGAAAAAAATGATTGAGTTCATTCAATCAACCTATACAAACATGACACCATTCTTCCGAAATACTGAATAAAGTTTTAGCATCACAAGAAAATAAAGACGATTGACTTCATTAGTGATGCTGAACATGTTGCAACTTCGAGCTAATTTTTGGAGGCTTTAGTGATGCTCCACTTGTAGTTCTACTGATTGACTTCATTAAACAACATAAAACAATGTCAGTCATATATCAAAAGTCCCAGATTTTTTTTTGCTGATCAAACAAATGAGAGAAAGATACTTAAAGCTTATGGCTAGCAGATTCAAGAAAGGAAAATTTAAAGAATAGTGTTAAATTTTTCTTTTTATATAAATGAAAATATGAGAAATTGCAGGGAGCATATATGTAAAATAAATGAAATTTCAAAGACAAATTACATGACTGTGTGACTTATGCCTTATTCTGGTTCAACCATTTACCCAATACATAAATTATGAAAAATATTAAGAAAATACTTATAAAATTACATTCTAGGTTATGGATATATTTCATAAAAAACGGATCTATGAATCGGATCTGGACCGGATACGGATCTCAAATACAAGATTCAGATCCAGATCCGATCCGTCAGAAATGGATCCGGATCCATCGAATCCAAATTTTAAAGATACATATCCTATCAAATGGATCTGAATCACCGGATCCGCACCTGTCCTTTGACTCAAACAGAGGGGAGCAATAAGAACTCTATATACCCGTTCCCACTTTTAAACTTGTCGAAGTTCCATAAAAATGGCGACAAGAACTCTTCTTCGCGCCAGAGTTGCCTATTTCTCCAAAACAATCTCCCTTCACCATCACACCAAACCCAAAATCCTCCAACATCATCCTCCTCCATCTCATCTCCCCATCACCAACATCTACACCCATCAATTGCACAAAACTTTCACTTCCACTCCATCCCCTCCACATTCTTCACACCATGTAAACGAGCTCTCTCGCATTCTAAGCGATTATAGAAACCCCCATAACGACATCGAATCAGCTCTCAATCCATTCTCCCACCACATTTCTACAAACATAGTTGAACAAGTCCTTAAACGCTGCAAAAATCTTGGATTTTCTGCTCACAGATTCTTCGTATGGGCACAGAAATTATCCAGTTTTAATCATAGTAAAGAAAGCTATCACATTCTTGTTGATATATTAGGAAGCAGCAAACAGTTTCCCTTGTTATGGGACTTTCTTGTTGAGATGAGAAGGAATGAATCTTGCGAATTTAGTCAAGAAATTTTCTGGGTTGTTTTTAGGTGTTATAGTAGAGCTAATTTGCCTGTTGATGCAATTAGGAGTTTCGATAAAATGGTTGATTTTGGTATTACACCGTGTGTAGTGGATGTTGATCAGCTTTTGCTGGCATTGTGTAAAAGAAAGCATATGAAAGAAGTGCAAAAGTTTTTTGATAGAGTTGAGGATGACTTCGCGCTGAGCGTGAAATCGTACAGCATTATGGTGAGGGGATGGGGAGAACTAGGGGAAGTAGTTGAGGCACTTAAACTGTTTGATGAAATGCTTGAGAGAGGTTTTTCGGTTGATGTGTTAGCTTATAACAGCATTTTGGAGTCATTTTGCAACGCAGGAAAAATGGATGAGGCCTATAAGTTGTTCATGAAAATGAGATCTGTGGGGCCTAAACCAGATGCTTTTACCTATTCGATATTTATTCATGCTTATTGTGTAAAGGATGATATTCATTTAGCTTTCAGGGTCCTAGATAGGATGAAAAGGTACAAACTTGTGCCTTATGTTTTTACGTACAACTGTATAATTAAGAAGCTTTGTAAGAGTGACAAGGTTGAGGACGCTTACCAACTGATAGATGAGATGATTAACCGAGGGGTAACACCTGATTGTTGGAGTTATAATACAATTCTAGCTTTTCATTGTGATCATAATGAAGTCAATTTGGCACTAAGGCTGATCTCAAAAATGGAGAAGAATGGTTGTTTACCAGATCGGCATACATACAATATGGTGCTAAAAATGCTCATCAAGGTCGGAAGGTTTGATAGAGTTGAGAAAGTGTGGGAGAGTATGGAAGACAGAAAATTTTATCCTTCAGTCTCGACTTATGCTGTCATGATCCATGGTCTCTGTAAGAAGAAAGGAAAACTCGAGGAAGCATGTAAATATTTTGAAATGATGATAGATGAAGGGATCCCGCCATATGGGGAAACTTGTGAATTATTGAGGAATAGACTTATAGGTTTAGGATTTGCAGAGCAAACAGGGATTCTAGCGGATAAGATGGAAAGAAGTACTTCTTGTTTAATTCAAGAGCTAACAAACATTATGAGAGGTAACAAAGCCCATGTCAGATTGAGATGTGAAGAAGAACACTCTGATAGTGATCAATCCTTAGCCTAAACTAATTTCTTGATCGGTAGCCAAAGAAATGAATCTGGTTGCTTGTAAAGGTTTATGTGGTGCAACATAAAAGCACCAGGTTTGCAAGAATATTGACCTCAAGTTATGTAACGAGCTGATTTTATGTTCTGTGAGTGTGAGTAGATCTGTAGATTTAGATATCTAGGTCTCCCTCCCAGTAAAGAAATGACGGGAATGTACTTATCAGTTGGAATCCTATGTTCTGATGAAATTGTAATTTTGTCTTAAAGCCACTTAGATAAAGGGAGATCGCTTTCAAGAATGAACAAGGGCAGCAAGGTGTTGGCTATTTGAATGAGCCTGTCAACCTATGCTGGAAGACACAGTTTGTAAATCAAGGGCTTTTGAGGTGCTATGTCCCCGTGTTTTTGTTGGGACTTCTGAAGTAAATGTTGATTAGTGAATGTGCTGCTTCTACCATCTATTTTCGTTTCTAGTTTATAGACTTACTATATCAAAGGTGCTATAATGTGATTGAGAAGTTTTGTATCACTCTATGATTGCAGACGTGATGGTCAAGTAGTTGGTTGCTTGGGAACTGACCAAGAAGGGGAAATTGCACACCACTTCAAAAGAACGGTCTTCCAAAAAATTTAGAAGCATGTTCCTTTAGGTAAGGTTAGTTTTTTTATTTGTAATTTTCTTTTTTTAAATAATAATGCTCATCCCAGTCATTAGGTAAGGTTATGATGAAAATATTGGCATAACTGTTCTGGAGGATCCTCTAATTTTTTAACTTGTCACTCTTACCCATATTTATGTGTCCATCTAAGTTTACTATGTATCCAGCCTTTTGTGTTACCCATACCCACCCCATCCCCTAATCCCTAATCCAAGTGGGAGAAAGTGTTGTCAAAGGCGCGCTTAAGCCCTGAAGCGAGGTTCAAAACATGTTGAGCGTTTCGCCTCGCTTTATGTGCGCTTCAATGTTATCATCAGACTCTAAGACATACTTTTCCTTGCCAATGAGACTCTCTTGAAGATGTGACATTAGATAATTGATATTTCACTTTATTGTAATGTTTTTACAATTTCTTTGTCCATATATTTGTAATTCATGCTTAGTATTATTAGTTTTGGATGAAATATATATATATATATATATATATATTTGTATTTTTGCACTATTGCAGCTTTTTCAGTAAAGCCAAGCTTTATTTGCGCTTTGCACTTAAAGGCCCCAGCTGACCTTAGAGTTTTTTGCGCTTTTCGCTTTTGATAACAATGGTGGGAGACTGGTTGATGTTTTGTGTAGGAGATGAACTTAAAGGCTTTTGATTGTTTACTTTGTTCAAACTACTTTTTAAGGTATTTGGCAAGTTAATCATTCTTAAAATTTGACATCTTCAAATATTATTTTTAAGACGTAAAACAAAAGCTGCTAGTGCTATAGCTAGCAAATGCCCGAATACATATTCCAATCCCTTGCACACTTCCATTTTTATCTCCTCCATGCAAAACAACTGAGCCTCAATCTCCCGTTCTAGTTGGATCGGTTATATAATCCTCATTATTCATTTCACTCCAGTTAGATCTGTTTCGTTCATGTATTCAGTCTACTGGGCTCTCTAACCTTAGATTATCTCTACATTTATTATTTAGCATACCGAAAGAAATAATCTCTTGATTATTTTCATTAATGAAAGTGTATATATACAATTTATAATTTTTCATAATAGGAAAATCCTATTCCGATTCTATTCTCAAAACCCTATTCTAGTAGTACAAGAATTCTATAAGTATGGTAAGTGTACAATACTAATTAATACAATATTTACACTACAATATTTACCTAAAATCTACCATAAAATCGTGATATACACAGTGTGTATATCACGGGCTGAAGCTTACCAAATCTGGAATATACACGTGATATACACCTCTTATGGTAAATGTATATTACGTGTATATTTAGCACACCTCCGCAGTCATAGCGGATGTTCTTCGTACGCTGAGATTGTCCCTAAAATCTTTAAACAAGACCGAGGGAAGCCCTTTGGTAAAGATGTCTGCAATTTGATATCTGGAAGGGACAAACTCGTACTTGTCCACGAGCTACCTTTTCGGGAACAAAGTGGATATCCATCTTGATATGTTTAGTGCGCTAGTGGTGAACCGGATTACCAGAAAGGTAGATGACACTAACATTATCACAATAAACCAAGGTAGCTTTCTGAATAGGACAATGAAGCTCTAAAAGAAGATGACGTAACCAACAAGATTCAGAGACCACATTGGCTACCCCTCGATACTCGGCCTCTGCACTGGAGCGGGACAAAGTCGACTGACGCTTTGCAGACCATGAGACCAAGTTATTATCAAGAAACATACAATAGCCAGACGTAGAGCGTCTGGTGTCTGGACAACCACCCCAATCAGCATCTTTTTGGTTTAACAATACCCCGTTGACTACGAGTGACCGGTCTATGACTCGAGGGAGAATTGGGTGGATTTTGGGAAATTTTGGGACAAGTGATGACGGCGGCAGTCGGTGGGCATCTTGGCTTAATTGGAAATCTAGTGAAGGATCGAAGCCGAGATCGGCCCGGTTCTATATTGGGTTGGGCAACTGGCCCAATTATGGAAACTGGGGCAGAAGCTGGCCCAGGTACGGGACTGGAAACAGAGGGGTGAGACGGACCTGTAGGTCCAGCGGGCAGTGGGCCCATTGGCAGATTTTGGGGGGGTAGGTACGAAAAATGACGGATAATATACGGAGAGACAGTGTCGTCCAAAAAATTATATGAATTAGGCACGGGACTACTCTTAGCAAAGGGAAATTGAGTTTCATAAAAAATAACATGGCGACTAATGATGATTTTATTAGAGGATAAATCAAAGCATTTGTACCCACGATGATTAGATGGATAACCCAAAAATACACAAGGGGTAGAACGAGCCCGCAGTTTGTTAATTTTGGTGGACGGAAACAATGGATAACATAAGCACTCAAAGACCCTAAGATGCGAATACGAATGAGTCTTATTATATAAAATTGGAAGGGAGGACGAATATGCCAAACCTTTGGTAGGAAGAATGTTAAGAAGATATGTTGTCATTTGTAGAGCATGATGCCAAAAAGAAAGGGGTACGGAAGCATGAACCAATAAAGTTTGGACAAGGTTATTTATGGTACGAATTTTGCGTTCGGCTTTCCCATTTTGTGAGGACGTATGAGGACAAGAAAAATGAAAAATGATTCAATTATTAGCACAAAACTCCCTAAACACCACATTATCGTATTCTTTGCCATTATCACATTGAATATTTTTTATTTTTCGTTCGAATTGGGTTCGGATGAATGCTCTAAATTTTAAGAAAGTGGAAAAAATGTGAGATTTTTTCACTATCGGAAAAGTCCATAAAAATTAGAATAATCATCCAAAAATAAAATATAATAACGGTGACCCAAAGAACTGAGAATAGGAGACGTCCATAAATCGCTATGAATAATATCAAATGGCATTAAAGTACGAGAATTAGAGTCTACAAACGGCAATCTAACATTTTTTTCCTAAAGAACAAGATTGACAAATCAGAGTACTACGCGTACCCTTACAAGAAATAAAATTATTTTTATCTAAGGAAGACAAAATAGACGACCCAGATGATCTAGACGAGCATGCCAAAAGGAAGGAGCAAGGGCTGCAAAAGATGATGGCAAGGCTGGATTCAAGAGACCAGAGGTAGGCGTGATAGGATAAAGATCTCCCCAACTATCACATCTCATGAGAGGAATTCCCGTCTTGAAATCCTTCACAAAACACCCAAAAGGATCAAATTCAACAGAAACGGAATTATCAGTGGTGAAATTACGGACATTCACCAAATTTTTAATTAATTTTGGGGCATGAAGGGTATTTTTCAAGACAAGAAGTAGATGGGGGGGGAGACAGTTTTATGACTGTAACCCCGAATCGTAATTGAATTGCCATTACTAACAATTATACCATGATTACTGCTCAAATTGGAATAAGACGAGAGAGTACCTTGGTCAGACGTCATGTGGGTAGTGGCTCCGGTGTCTATGTACCAATTTGTGTCCGGGGGATTTAATCCAAGTGTGTGCATCGCAACTTCAATATTGGTAAGGGTGGGTCCCGCAGCATGGTGGGCTTGGTGGGGCCGAGGCCCAAGCATGCCAACTTGTTGCCCTGGCCCAGCTATAGCTCTCAGGTTCCAGTTGCTTGACGGACTGGGCTTGCTAGAATTTTGAAATTGGGCCCATGCCGGATACGGAGCAAATGGATGGTTATATGGGTTGTTGAGCCTAGGCCCACTGGTCTAGTTCCACACCCATGGGCCCAGGGCCGTGGCCAGTTGGCATGCGGCCCACTGGCTCGAGGCCCATTAGCACCCCCGTTATTTCCACCTCGGTTGCCGCCACGATTTTTACCATTATTTTTGCGATTCTGACCCTTTTTGCCGCCACCGTTGTTGCTGTGTTGGCCTGAATTGTTGGAACCGGAGGGAGAGAAATTGGACTCGATCATCATGACGACAGGCGGGGCCCCAGTGGCCGCTTTCTTTGCCAATCCGGCTTCTTCGAGCGTGAGCATGGAATGAGCCTGATAAAATTGCGGAAGAGGACTCCTTTGACGAAGAAGCGTACCGACGCCACTATAGGCCACAGAGAGGCCTGCAACCATCTGAAGAACAAGACGGTCGTTGGTAACGGACACACCAACGTTGCGGAGTTGATCCGCCAATTCTTTCAACCTTTTGCAGTATGCTGAAACGTTGGGGAAATATTCTATATTGACGTGGGAGAATTCCTGCTCAAGGGTAACATCACGAGAATTTTGATTATCTTGGAATATATCACGCACTCTATTCCAAGCATCCATCGCCATAGCGTCTGGTTCGATAATCATTTGCAACAAGTCGGTAGAAATAATGAAGTAAATCCACTGAAGAACGGTAGCATCAAGGGTTTTCCATAACTTAGGATCATCCTCGGGTTTGAGCCCCTCGGTATCCGCAGGAGCCGCGGGGATAATGTGATGGAGGACTTGATGCGAGCGCGCATGAACTTTGAACAGTTCGGCCCACGTCGCGTATTTGACGTTTTCTATTTTAAGAATGATAGGGATATGATTCTTGATGTTAGAAACAGTAGGGGCAGAGTGAAATGTGTTCTAAGCCATAATAGCAACGCAAGGCGTGATGTAGGGATTTGGGAAGAGAGGAGGTACCGTCAGGCACAAAATCTGAGAAAAGAGGCTCGGAACTCGAGGGAAGGTCGACGGAATTTGGGAGGAAAATATGAAACCTAGACTACTGATACCATGAAAGAAATAATCTCTTGATTATTTTCATTAATGAAAGAGTAAATATACAATTTACAATTTTATAGGAAAATCTTATTCCCATTCTATTCCCAAAACCCTATTCTAGTAGTACAAGAATCTTATAATTATAGTAAGTGTATTACGTGTATATTTAACACATACAAATCTTAGAGTATGATTAAAAAAAAATCCTAGCAGATGCTGGACTAAAGTGAACATACCAATAATGCCCGTGATATGCAGTTGTTTGATGGTGTTGGAAAAGCTCTTTTGCTAAATGCTACTCCTACCTTTTATTCCGTTTCTTTCATGATATGTTGCTGAGTTCTACTCTTGTTTTGCCAAGTTTGAAGTGGCTGCATATTGGAATGAGTCATGCAAGCAATTTTATGAGTGTATTCTCGTTTCATCTGTCGGGATATTGGTGTCCTAGATTCTACTTATTTTGTAGGCTAAAAAGGTTCTTGATGAGTCTTTTAAGTTCTTTATCGTCTGAGTTGTTCAATCATTTTTTTTCTGTTGTATAATCAACAGGACAATCAAAAATGACAATGGGGCAGGGAGGGCGAAGGTTAAACGGCTTAGACAAAACAGTAAATAGGGCAGAGCGAGTCAATGCTTCAGATTTTCTAATTAATATTTCTTGCAATTTCACTTGCAAAGTTAGCTAAAATACCAAATTTGCACAAAAATTAACTGTTCGCTGCAATTAACTTTGTGCTGCATATCTTTAATTTTAGTAGTTTGACTAAAACAAGAAAATAAGAAATCTCTTAGTTACGACAACCCCTCCCCAAATCATTATTAGAATTCAAATATTATTCAATCTTTGTCTTAGTAAAGAAATACTCTAATAATTAATTTTATTTTAACGTCTCTATGAATCAACGTGGATCAACTATAATAATTGTAATCAAAATGAAAATACTCGAATAACGAGTTTAACTATAAACTCATCCATGTGACGTGAGAATAGTTACAAAATTAAAATGGATTAACATTAAAAGTAAAATTGATAATTTAGAAAATTGCAAAAATTAAGCAAGAAGTTGAGGACGTAAACATATTAAATCGATAGAAGTATTTAATTTCGATAACAAAAGTAAAGAACATGCAAATGGGGGTTGGGGGGGGGGGGGGGGGTTAAACAGGGCAGGGCGAGGCTTGCCTTAAAATGGGGCAGTGACTTAAACAGGGCAGGGCACTTAACAGAGGAAGACTTAACCCTTTCTACCCGCACCGTTGCCATCCCTAAGGATAGTTGTCTTCTTGAAACTTATGTGGGAGCCATTGAAAATCCACAAAGGTTTTACTCCCTCATTATGGTACATAATTTTTAGGTTAACTATGACGAAATATTAGTTTTAAAATATATTACTAGCATAGTAACACAAAGTACTTTTTTTAGATTCATTGGGAGATGCTTTAGGCTTAATGCATTACTAGCATAGTGATTTTTTTTTTTATCACAATTGAGGCATTAGGCATATTTTTCTTTCTTTCACACTTTCTATCGCGTTGTTAGCTATCATATTAGGATTTTTATTAGTTGAGCTTTAACTTTCCAATTTTCATTGGTTTTGCATTTAAAATCATTCCTTGAGCTAATGTATAATCATATGGGCTTTTGCATTTTCTTTGGCTACCTAATGTCACTTATTGGCAGACACTGGGTTACGGGATAGAGGGGATTTAGAGACATTAGAATTTAGATTAAAATGTCGTTTTGGTTTAAAAATACCCCGTTGACTACTAGTGACCGGTCTATGACTCGGAGGAGAATTGGGTGAATTTTGGGAAGAATTCGGATGTGGGACGGGATGGCCAACAGGCAGTGGGCTTGTTGGCCCAATACTGGAAACAGTAACGGGAACATAAGTAGGAACTGAAGCAGTTTCACTATTGGGCTGGGCAACTGGCCCAATGGCCGAAACTGGGGCAGAAATCGTAGTATGTGGCGGAATAGTAGGTTCAGTGGGCAGTGAGCCCGGTGGCGGAGTTTGGATGCGGGAAAAGTCCGCTAAATGGTGGATAAAACATGGGGAGAAACGGAAATTGAGTTTCATCAAAGATAACATGGCGACTAACTATGATTTTATTAGACGATAAATCAAAACATTTGTAACCACGATGATTAAATGGATAACCTAAAAGCACACAAGGGGTAAAACGGGCTTGAAATTTGTTAATAGTAGTTGACGGAAATAGTGGATAACATAAGCATCGAAAGACCCTAAGATGTGAATACGAAGGATCTTTATTATACAGAATATTAAGAGGGGGAGAATATGTCAATCCTTTGGTAGGAAGAATGTTAAGAAGATAAGTAGTCATTTGTATAGCATGATGCCAAAAGGAAGGGGGGTACGGAAGCATGTACCAATAAAGCTCGGACAATATTATTAATGGTACAAATTTTTCATTCGGCTTTCCCATTTTGTGAGGAAGTATGAGGACAAGAGAAACGAAAAACCATGTCATTAGTGTCACAAAAATTCCGAAATAACTCATTATCATATTCTTTGTCATTATCACATTGACTATTTTTTATTTTCCGGTCGAATTGGGTATGGATGAATGCTCTAAATTTTAAGAATGTGAAAAAACTTGAGATTTTTTCGCTAACGGAAAGCACCATAAAAAATTAGAATAATCATCCAAAAATAGAACATAATAACGATGGCCCACAAAACTTAAGACGGGAGATGTCCATAAATCGCTTTGAATAATATCAAATGACATTAACATATGAGAAGTAGAGAATACAAATGGTAATCTAACATGTTTTCCTAAAGGACAGGATTGACAAATTGGAGTACTACGCGTACCCTTACAAGAAATAAAATTATTTTTAGACAAGGAATAAACAATGGATGACCCAGGGTGACCCAAATGTGCATGCCACAAGGAAGGATCTAGAGCTGTAAAAGTAGATGGCAAGGCTTGACTCGAGAGACCGAAGGTGGGCGTGATAGATAAAGATCTTCCCTACTATCACATCTCATGAGAGGTATCCATGTCTTGAAATCCTTCACAGAAAATCCAAATGGATCAAAATCAACAGAAACCCAATTATCAGTAGTGAATTTACGAACAAACGCAAATTTTTTAATTAAGTTAGGGGCTTGAAGGCCGTTTTGTAAGACAAGATGTGGATGAGGGGAGACAAAGTTTTATGACCGTAACCACAAATTAGAATTGAGTTGTCATTACCAACAATTATGCCACGATTGTTGCTCAAATTGGAATAAGACGAGAGAGTACCTTGGTCGGACGTCATGTGAGAAGTGGCGCCGGTGTCCATGTACCAATTTGCGTTTGGAGGATTCAATCCAAGTGTATGCATTGTGGCTTCAATGTTGGTCGGAGTGGGGCCCGCAGCATGACAGGGATGTGGAGGCCGAGGCCCAAGCACACCTGCTTGTTGCCCCGGCCCAGCATTGTTACGGAAACCACTGGGCCATGTCGAATTGGGCCGGAAGGAATGCTGGGCAACCCACTATCCAGGGGCTGGGAACGAAGGAAAATAGGGGTCGTTGGGCCACCGGTCCAAGCCCACTGCCAGGGGGCCATGGCTGGGACCAGTTGGCCTGCGGCCCACTGCCACTATTCTGGCTGCCCCCACCACCACGATTTTTGCCATTATTCTTTCGATTTTTCTTGCCTCCACCGTTTGCACGGTTTTGGCCCGAATTATCAACAAACCCAGGAGAATTACTGGAGGACGTCATCATCGCCACGGAACTGGCGTCGGTAGCCGCCTTTTTAGCCAAGACGGCCTCTTCTAATGTGAGCATGGAACGGGCTTGATAAAAAGGTGGAAGTGGATTACTTTGATGTAGGAGAGTCCCAACGCCATTATAGGCCTCAGATAGGCCTGCAACCATTTGTAGAACAAAACGATTATTGGTAACTGAAGCTCCGACGTTACGGAGTTGGTCTGCTAATTCCTTGAGTCGTTTACAATAAGAGGAAACATTCGGGAAATCTTCCATGCTGACTTGGGAAAATTCCTACTCAAGGGTATAGTATGAGAATGTTGGTTATCCTGGAATATATCACGCAATCTATTCCACGTAGCCATAGCCGTAGTGTCTGGTTCAATGATCGTCTGTAAGAGGTTAGTAGAAATAGTGGAGTAAATCCACTGAAGAACGGTAGCATCAAGAATAATCCATAACTGAGGATCCTCCGCGGGAGAAGGGATAGCGGGAGGAATTATGTGATGAAGGACTTGATGAGAGATTGCGTGAATTTTAAACAACTCTGCCCATGTCGCATATTGGACGTTTTCTATCTCAAGAACAATAGGGATGTTCTTGATGTTAGAAATTGTAAGGGCGGGATGAAACGTGTTCTTTGACGTAGACATAACGAAAGAACAAAGGGATTTGGAAGAAAATTTGAGAAGAGATGAGGTCAATTTTGACACGAAATCCGAGAAAGGGGCACATATTCCGATGCAGTTTCGGCCGAGAAGAGGCACATAAATCGAGAATAAATTTGGAGAAGAGCGGAAGTAATTTAGTCCTAGACTTCTGATACCATGAAAGAAATAACCCTTTGATTATTTTCATTAATGAAAGAGTATATATACAATTTACAATTTACATAATAGGAAAATCATATTCCTATTCTACTCCTAAAACCTTATTCTACTTGTATAATAATTATACAATTATGGTAAGTGTAGAATTCTAATTACAACATACATCACCTAAAATAGACCACCAAACTGTGATAAACACGGTATGTATACACCGTATATATCACGAGTTTAACAATCCATATTTGCCTATTCAGCCCATGATATACATGGCATATATACTCGCATTATAAAGATCTTACAAAACTGCAAGAATTATTTCATCAGAACAAATTTTTTATTCTTGGAAGAAAGCAAATGGTATGATCCCATTATCTCTGATGGGAGAAGTCACCATTTGGTTACATGACTTGCCAGCACAGTCCATCACTACATGGACTCAGTTGGTGGAGGTGTTCCTCGAGAATTTTTTTCGTACGCCTGCATGCTCCAAGTGGTTTTATTTTAAGGAAAGGGACATTATCTAGCTATTAGAAATTTGTTTGGTTCATGTTTAGATTTAATATCGCGATATGACCTTTCGGCCCAAACTATTCTCAGGCGCTAGCCCAGGAGCCCATTCACTACAAAAAAAATTAGACTTTTTTGTGGAGACTTTAATGTCACCATAAAAGATCAAAAAGTCGTCACTAAAGGTCGAAGAAAAAAATTCATATTGAGCCTTAAAAAAATATCCCAAAACATGTATAATATGTATATAATTACTAAGTATACGTTGATTGATACTTCAAGAATATCTCAAAATATGTATATAATTAGTAAGTATATGTTGATTGAGCCTTTAAGACATATCCCAAAACATGTATAATATGTGTATAATTAGTAAGTATACGTTGATTATACATTTATTAAACAAAAATTTATACAACAATGATTTATTTTCTAAACACATACTGTAGGAATGCATATTCTATACAATAATGATACAGTTTCTATACATATAATAGATTTTTTTTTTATACAACAATGATACAATTTCTATACATATGCTTAAATTAGTTGAAAAAGGTCTAAAAATGAAATTATTTTTAAAAGGATAGAAAATATTTTTTAAGCTTCTTGGGTCATTCGATTTTCAATAGTTTGAGCTGGATGGTCATTTGTGTCTTTCCCCTTTATTCTAATGGAAGATAAATTTTTCTTAATGATTTTAAAAAAGATGTTTATTAACAAAATAAACTAAAAAAATAAAATACTAAAAGGAAAGGGTAGGTTAGTCCTATAATTTTTACATCAATAATTAACAAGTTAAAGAAATTGTTTTCAAAAATTAAAAATAAAGGAGGTAAATGTAGTATCTAATCACAAGGGAGATGAGTGTTACAAGACCAAACTTGAGAGCAGATCTCTGAAATTATTCCTTCAATTTGATTCTTTATTGCAATAAACATTTATTTAAATACAATCCATGAAATTAATCTTACATTTCCTGAGCTAACAGTTTAAACTTTTTTGGCAAAACAATTGAAGTCACGAAAAAATTGAACTCCTTCTTTGTAAAGTTAATAATTAATATAATTATTTACAGATTCTTATATTCATAAATGATTGGTCATCAAATGCAAAATTCATTTAATCCTCCTACATATAGTATTCTAGTAAATGTAATAATTTGTTACTAAAAATGTAATAATCTTGTTCTCAAATAAGTATAGAAAAGAAACTCAAGTCAAGAGTTCATCAACCAAACACAAAAAAAGAGTATTGCAGCTTTCAAATTAAACCACTACCCTGCAAATGGCAAAACAATTAAAGTCACAAAAATTTGAACTCCTTCTTTGTAAAGTTAATAATTAATATATATTTACAGATTCTTATATTAAAAAATGATTGGTCATCAAATGCAAAATTCATTTAATCCTCCTACATATAGTATTCTAGTAAATGTAATAATTTGTTACTAAAAATGTAATAATCTTGTTCTCAAATAAATAAGTATAGAAAAGAAACTCAAGTCAAGAGTTCATCAACCAAACACAAAAAAAGAGTATTGCAGCTCTCAAATTAAACCACTACCCTGCAAATGGCAAAACAATTAAAGTCACAAAAATTTGAACTCCTTCTTTGTAAAGTTAATAATTAATATATATTTACAGATTCTTATATTAAAAAATGATTGGTCATCAAATGCAAAATTCATTTAATCCTCCTACATATAGTATTCTAGTAAATGTAATAATTTGTTACTAAAAATGTAATAATCTTGTTCTCAAATAAATAAGTATAAAAGGAAGCTCAAGTGAAGAGTTCATCAACCAAAAATAAAAAAGAGTATTGCAGCTTTCAAATCAATATCAAATGGCAAAGTTTCTTGCTTTACTTATTGTCCTCTTTGTTGCTATTGCATCAGGTTCCAATTAACTCTTATATTTATACTTTACAATATCACAATTATTATATTTTTGTTACTTGTTATTTTATTTTAATTTTTGTGAATGCAGATAAGAGAGTTGTTCCAGTGGTATACGGAAAACAATGCGTAGGTGATATCGGTTATAACGTTTGCACCCCTATTAAATCTGATCGATGTATGCCACTATGCATTCAAGCAACAGGCGCTCATATTAGTACGGCGACGTGTATGATACACAGCGATGGTTCTTCATATTGTGAATGTGTATGGAAATGCAGCAAACACATACATGAAGAAACACAGTTGAAGATTACAACAACACCCGCACCCGCACCCTATTGATGTTTTGAATCCCAAAGAATGTTATACGAGCTATGTTATACAAATATCTATGTAACCTATAATTTTCATACCATTCATTATACAAACCTTTGATCTCAAAATGACGGCTCCAGATGAATATACATTATCAGCTTTATTTTGAGAAAAAAATTTGCGGTCTCGATCCAAAACGGATCATAAAGGTAAGTTTTTAAAAGAATCCGAATACCCGACCCCAAAAGCGACTTCGGGTCTACAAGGGCACTTTAGTATCACAATAGCATATTCGCGGTCTAATTACGCATATCCTTAAGTTTGAGGGTCAACTAATTCCAATTAAATCTTCAATTTCACTTTGAACTTAAAATTCCCAAATTAGAAGAACTCTAATTTTCATTTAAAAAATCATGGATTAAAACCGAAATTCAAGCCTATCCATAGTTTCCCCATGCATGAACAAATCTAAATCGTAAGAATCAACCATAAAAGCCTAGTTCTTCACGTCAATTTCATGGAAACTCATTTGTAGAAACTTGGGGTTTGAACCCTACCCCTTTCTTCCCAAAACAAGATTTTAATCCGCTAAATAATCAAGGAAACATGATAATATAAGTAATACAAGGTTGAAATCTTACCCCCGAATTGGAGTGGTCGAAAACCTTCTAATTCTCCCAAACACCGAGCTTAGAAATGGAGTTTATGAGAAATGAATACTAATTTTGGACTTGGGTCTATTTAAAGAATTTGAAACAGCGACTCCGCTTTTGCGGCCTCGTTTCTACAGAACATTGACCGTAGAAGCGGCCCCAACTTATCCGCCACAATTTCACAGGAGCGGCCGAGGTTCGCAGAAGCGGCCTCGCACCTGCGCACAATTCGTTGCAGAAGCAGCTTCTCCCATTCTCACCCAAACTCGCATCTGCGGACCAACTTCAGAAAAAGCGGCTCTGCAGCGTGACGGAGAACACCGCTGGTGCGGTTACACCAGCAGTAGCAGTAATAGTATAAATATCAAACTTTCCATCTACCACCCGAAACTCACCTGAGACCTCCTACATGTAAATCAAATGTTCTACTTGAGTGTAAACGACGCTACAGACTTGCTCGTGTGCTCAAAATATCAATCCAACAATGCCAAGACTCATTTTTCTACAATTTACTCTCAACTTTCCCAAATTCCAAGATTAGCAGTTAAGGACTCAAAACACATCCGAACACCTCGGGGAGCAAACCAAAGACTCGACTAAGTCATAGAAGACGTTTCGGACCTACCGAAAGCGACGAAACTCAAAGATGAACCTGTTTACCCAAAAGTCAACTATTAGTTAACTCTTTCCAATTCAACACTTCTAACTTAGATATTTCTTCTCGAAACTACCTAACACCTCAGAAACTATGTCATCCATCCCCGCAAGTTAGAACCATGGTCAACTTGAAGAGTAGTTAGGTCAAAAATAGGGTAATAAGCCTAAAACAACCGAACGGGTCGTTACAGTATGTGTTGAACTTGGTTTTAAATACATTTTCGAGTCTTAAATCATGAAAGCTATCTGAAAACAAAAAATATTTTTATTACATTTCAATATAGAAATAGAACTTGCGCCGTAATCGATCTTGAAAATTAACTTATAAGGTGAAGATTGTTCAAGACGTATATGGAGATAAACTCTCGAATCCCTCCACCAATGTGGGACTCAACATTCCTCACCCCGCACGCTCAGGCATATTAACTATATCATGAACAATATAATATGGAGGCTGGGTAAATCAAGAATTGAGATTAGTTCAACTTTGATATCATAATAAGAAATATTTTTGCGCCTAGCTCAATCCCAAAAGCTAGCTCACGAGGTGAGTACTTCCCAAGACCATATAAAAGGACCAATTCTCATATTCCACAACCAATGTGGGACTATTTAAGGATTGAGAAAATAAGAATGAATCAAAAAATGGTCGTGAAAATTAAATTTTTATACATTGTGTAAGAAATTTGTACTGGTACAACTTGTCTGTATGTCTTGAAGTAGGGACATATGCAGCTAAATAAATGTTAGCTTTAAACCTATAATTTCTGAAGTGCAATGAATTAACATCTAAGAAGACTTTAAACGCCAAATTCATTAAATTTAAATTTTGAATGCAAAACAAAGCAAAAAAGCTACATAAGTTCATTCTATGTACCTGGTCAACCTATTTCTTCCTGATAAAGAAAATATTTCTATTTAAAAATAGTCATTAAATCTTTCTTTAATGAAAGAAAGAATTGACTTTTAAATTTTTGGGTGGGGAGTGTTAAAACAGAGCAATATACATGTGATATACACTGAATATACAAGCAGTGTATATCACATATATATCACTAGGAGCTAATGAAACAGTGGGCTGTCCGCCATTGCCAGTTGGGCCTCTCGGCCAGTTGGGCCTCACGGCCAGTTAGGCCTCTCGGCCAGATTGTATATATCCAAGGGATATTAGGATAGTGTATATATGGTATATATATTTGTAGTATATTGTAATAAATAGGATACCATAATTAGTGTTATACACCTACCATAATTGTAGAGTTAGAATTATGGTAGAATAAGGATTTAGAATTAGAATAGGAAAAGGATTTGTAGAATTGTAACTTGTATATATATCTATTCAATCAATGAAAATAATCAAGGGGATTATTTCTTTCATGGTATCAAGAGACTAGGTCTAAACCAAAAGTTTTCTTCTCTCAAACTTTTGCCTCTTTGGCCGAGAACCCCCCCCCCCCTCCCTCGGGTTTTTCTCTCCAAATATCTCGTCTTCCGCTCTCAAAAACCTCTCTTAAATTTATCCTCCTTCTTTGTTCTTTCAAATATGTCTAAGAACAATTTTCACCCTGCCCTCACAGTTTCCAATATCAAGCTCAGTGTCCCTATTGTTCTTGAGATGGAAAACGTTCAATATGCAACGTGGGCGGAGTTGTTTAAAATTCACGCTATCTCTTATCAAGTTCTTCATCACATAATTCCTCCCGCTAGACCCCCCATCCCGCGGAGGATCCCGAGGTGTGGATTACACTTGATGCTACCGTTCTTCGGTGGATATACGCCACTATTTCAGTGGACCTTCTACAGACGATTATGGAGCCCGATACCACGGCTATGGCTGGATGGAATAGATTGCGTGACATATTCCAAGACAACCAGCATTCCCGTATCGTCACACTCGAGCAGGAATTCTCTCTCGTTCGAATGGACGTATTTCCGAACGTTTCTGCATATTGCAAGAAACTAAAGGAATTGGCGGATCAACTCCGTAACGTTAGCGCACCAGTAACAAATAATCGTCTAGTTCTACAGTTGGTTGCCGGTCTTTCGGAGGCCTATAATGGTGTTGGCACTCTCCTTCGCCAAAGCAACCCTCTTCCCGACTTCCATCAAGCTCGCTCCATGCTTACGTTGGAAGAAGCCGGTTTGGCTAAAAAGGCGGCTGCCGGAGTGAGTTCAGTTGTCATGATGGCATCCTCTCCGAATCCGTCAGTTTTTGTTAATAATTCGGGTCAAAACCATAATAATGGTGGAGGCAAGAATAATCGCAAGAATAATAAAAACCGAGGGGGCAAACGCGGTAGTAATGGTGGAGGTTCGGTAGTCGGCAAAACATCGGTGGGTCCCATCCGATGAACAAGGCCCACCACCCCCATGGGCCCAGCGGTGGGGCCCATGGCGGTGGAGCGATGGCGGTGGACCGTGGGCCAACAGCCCATACCGGCGAGCGACGCAAACAGAAATTCCCGGCCGGTGGCCGGCCAACAATCCGGGCCCAATGCCCGGCGGTGGCGGCCCATCGCCGTGGCCCAACAGGCGGCAGTAGTAGCGATTACGGGCCGGAGTCCCAAGCACGGTCGGGAGTTCTTGGGCCCCGACCTCCGCAAGCCCATCATGCAGCAGGCCCTACTCAGACCGATATCGAGGCCGCAATGCACACGTTGGGATTAACTCAACCGGACCAAAATTGGTACATGGACACCGGGGCCACTACTCACATGACTTCCGAATCAGGTACTCTCTCATCTTATTACAATTTGAGCACCCCTCGGGGAATAATTGTTGGTAATGGCAGTTTTATTCCAATTCTAGGGTATGGTCAGAAAACGTTATCTCCTCCCAATCCACCTCTCCTCTTGAAAGATACTTTACATGCTCCTAAATTGATTAAAAATTTAGTGTCTGTCCGAAAATTCACAAATGACAATTCTGTTTCTGTTGAATTTGATCCTTTCGGTTTCTCTGTGAAGGATTTCAAGACGAGGAGTCATCTCATGAGGTGTGATAGTAGGGGAGATCTGTATCCTATCATGCCCAGTTTCAGTCCATCGAGTCCGGCCTTGCCATCGCCTTGCGCACCATCTCTCCTTCCATGTGGCATGCTTGTTTGGGTCATCCGGGATCTTCTATTTTATCAGTTTTAGATAAAAATAGCTTTATTTCTTGTAAAGGTACGAGTCGTACTCCAATTTGTCAGTCTTGTTCATTAGGAAAAATTGTTAAGTTACCATTTGTAGAGTCCAATTCTCATACTTCTATGCCATTTGACATTATTCATAGCGACTTATGGACATCTCCTGTTCTTAGTTCAATGGGTCATCGATATTATGTTCTCTTCTTAGATGATTATTCTAGATTTTTGTGGACGTTTCCAATTGCGAATAAATCACAAGTGTTTTCCGTCTTCATAAAATTTAGAGCGCTCATTCGTACTCAATTCGAAAGAGAAATAAAAAATATTCAATGTGATAATGGGAAGGAGTATGACAATAGGGAGTTTCGAGAATTTTGTGCTACTCATGGGATAAATTTTCGGTTTTCATGTCCTCATACATCTTCACAAAATGGGAAAGCCGAACGCAAAATTCGTTCCATCAATAACATTGTCCGAACTCTCCTAATCCATGCCTCCATACCTCCGTATTTTTGGCATCATGCTCTACAAATGGCCACTTACCTTCTTAACATAATTCCGTCTAAAGGTCTGACATATTCTTCCCCTCTCAAAATCTTATATAATAAAAACCCGTCTTATTCTCATCTTCGGATTTTTGGGTGCTTGTGTTATCCATTATTCCCATCCACCACAATTAACAAACTTCAGGCTCGGTCTACTCCATGTGTATTTATGGGTTATCCGTCGAATCATCGTGGTTATAAGTGTTTTGATTTATCCTCCAAGAAAATCATTATAAATCGTCATGTCATTTTTGATGAAACCCAATTCCCTTTTACGAAAGTTCATACTCCCGAGCCTAAGTCGTATAATTTTTTGGATGACCAAATATCCCCGTATATTATTCGGAATTTTTCGGACAACTCCCGTGTCCAAAATCCTCCAGCGGGCCCACTGCCCGCTGGTCCCACAAGATCGTCGCCCCCGCTGTTTGTTCCAGCCCATCGGAACAGTTCCGGCCTATTGGGCCGTCCAGCCCCATTCGGAATCGGTCCGTAAACCGAGCCCAAAGATCTACCGATTTGGGCAAGAGCCCACCGCCCGCCTGGCCGGTCCGTCCGAGCCCGAGAAAATTCCCAAAATTCCATTAATTCTTCCTCGAGTCATAGACCGGTCACTCGTAGTCGGCGGGGCATTTTTACACCTAAAAGACATTTTAATTTACATTCTAATGTCTCTAAATCCCCCTTGCCCCGCAATCCCGTGTCCGCATTAAATGACCCTAATTGGAAAATTGCTATGACCGATGAATATAATGCTCTTATTGATAATAAGACGTGGGAGTTGGTGCCCCGTCCATATGGTACTAATATTATCGGTCTATGTGGATTTTTGCTCATAAGGAGAATTCGGATGGGTCATTTGCTCGACATAAGGCGCGACTTGTTGGTGATGGTAAGACTCGGCGCAGGTTGGAATTGATTGTGGTGAGACGTTTAGTCCGGTGGTCAAACCGGCTACCATTCGCACCGTGCTTAGCTTGGCTCTTTCAAAGACTTGGCCAATCCATCGGTTGGATGTCAAGAATGCCTTTCTACATGGTGACCTCAAGGAAACAGTCTATATGCATCGCCGTTGGGTTTCGGGATCCCAACCGCCCTCATCATGTCTCGTTTGTTGAAGAAGTCATTATATGGGCTTAAGCAATCCCCACGTGCCTGGTATACACGATTTGCTGATTTTGTTTCGACTATTGGGTTCACACACAAGCAGTCAGACAATTCTTTGTTCATCTACCACCGTGGTTCGTCATTGGCCTATATTATGTTATATGTGGATGATATCATCTTGACTGCCTCCTCCGATGCTTTGCGTCAGTCTATCATGGCCATGCTCAGTTCTGAATTTGCTATGAAGGACTTAGGGCCGTTGAGTTATTTTTTGGGGATTGCCGTCAAACGTCATTCGGTGGCTTGTTTCTGTCTCAACGGAAGTATCTTTGCCTTGAGATCATAGAGAGGGCTGGGATGTCATCCCGTAAGTCCACTTCCACACCGGTTGATGCAAACCCAAAGCTGAGTGCCGCAGCAGGTGCACCATACGAGGACCCGACCCGGTATCGCAGTCTTGCAGGAGCCCTCCAGTATCTTACATTTACCAGACCAGATATTACGTATGCGGTTCAACAGGTGTGTTTATTCATGTATGACCCCAGAATTGAGCACATGAATGCGATCAAACGCATCATTCGGTATATTCAGGGGACACTGGATTATGGTTTGCACTTGTATCCCTCATCTACATCCACACTGGTCTCGTACACGGATGCTGATTGGGGTGGTTGTCCCGACACCAGACGGTCGACTTCTGGCTACTGTATGTTCCTTGGCAACAACTTGGTCTCCTGGTCAGCAAAGCGGCAGGCAACTTTATCACGCTCAAGTGCCGAGGCAGAATATCGAGGGGTCGCAAATGTGGTCTCCGAATCATTTTGGCTACGGAATTTGCCGTTGGAGCTTCATTGTCCCATTCAGAAGGCAACCTTGGTATATTGTGATAACATTAGTGCCATCTACCTTTCCGGTAACCCCGTTCAACACCAACGCACCAAGCATATCGAAATGGACATTCACTTTGTCCGTGAAAAGGTTGCAAAGGGTCAAGTTCGCGTATGCCATGTCCCGTCTCGTTATCAAATTGCGACATCTTTACAAAGGGTCTACCGGCGGTTCTCTTTGAAGATTTTAGGGACAGTCTCAGCGTTCGAAAACCGCCCGCTATGACTGCGGGGGTGTGTTAAAACAGAGCAATATACATGTGATATACACTGAATATACAAGCAGTGTATATCACATATATATCACTAGGAGCTAATGAAACGGTGGGCTGTCCGCCATCGCCGGTTGGGCCTCTCGGCCGGTTGGGCTTCACGGCCGGTTAGGCCTCTCGCCGCATTGTATATATCCAAGGGATATTAGGATAGTGTATATATGGTATATATATTTGTAGTATATTGTAATAAATAGGATACCATAATTAGTGTTATACACCTACCATAATTGTAGAGTTAGAATTATGGTAGAATAAGGATTTAGAATTAGAATAGGAAAAGGATTTGTAGAATTGTAACTTGTATATATATCTATTCAATCAATGAAAATAATCAAGGGGATTATTTCTTTCAGGGAGTTGGGATTGCTAATGGAAGGCTATACCAAGGAGCTGTCTAACCATGAGAGTTATTCATTTTTTCTAAAATAATTTTTTATTTTATTGTAAAATCAATGTTTGATTATAAATTGTGTTATGAATCTGTGGTCTTCCAAAGATTGTGTTATATCTCATATTACCATCTATCACGTAAAACTTGATTTCCTTCATCGTTCCCCCGGCATTGATGGGAAAAACAATTTCACTCTAATGGTTTCACTGACCATATTGAAATCGGAGAGAACTCTCGTTGTCGGTATCACCTCGCTCAACAAATCCATTTACTCGACGACTTTCCATGGGATGATATTAGCTCAGCTACTTGGATCAATCAAAATACATTTAATTTGAAAGATATCAATTTAATTGTGATTATCAGAACATCGTTGTGAGATAATGAGACGCCTTCTGCATCCTCATCAGTGAATGTGATCGGGTCCTCGAGAGGAAGTTCCCGAGTCCTCTTCTCCCGGGTTATGAATACTTTGGTCTTTTTAGTCGTTGTGAATGTTGTTCCGACGACCTCTGAACCTCTGATAACTATGTTAATCACATGTCGCAGTGTGACTGCCTTTACCGTAATTATCTCTGGCCCGATCACTTAGAATTCCCTTAGGTGCATATTCTTTAAAAATTGAGAAACTTCCTCCCGTAGATGGAGAAAGTCCCCAGTATTGTGGTCATGGAAGACACATATCAAGTTCGGGTCCCTTTGACTCGGATCCGTCCGAATCGGCTACGACTACTTCATTTCTTCTATTCGTCTAATTGATGCCACCAATTGTACTGTGTCGATATTGAAATTATACTCGGACAACCTCAAAGCTTCAGTACCATTAGAATATGACGAACTCGTGGCTCATTTGCTTTGTAGTCCTCTGCTATTATGGAAACGATCACTTTGTTTCTCAAACCCTGTCCTTTTTTAAGTTGAAGAATACTTGTTACCACGCCCTCATTCTGATCGTGTTCTTTCCTATGAAGAGTACGGTTGATAACTGTCCCTCAAAGAAATCAGTTCGGATTCACCACATCTTTTTGTCCTATCCAGATAACTACTCTAGCCGATAGATCCCAAATATGCTGGAGGCCCTAACTGATCATCCTCAACTTTGATCTTCAGCTCGTACCTATTATAGACATCTGACCATGTTGTTGCTAGAAACTCTAATAAGTTCTCATCTGACTTAAGGGAGGCACTCGAGCTCTTGGGATTAAGACCCTTAGTGAAAGTTTTAGCGACCCATTCACCCGGTACCGCTGGTAGCAACATCCTTTTCTTGGAAACGGATAAGAAATTCATGCAGCAACTCTGTGTCACCCTGGGGATTTTGAAGATGTCTGCCTTCCCGGCTTGCACCTCTCCTTATAGTCGAGTTGTTTAGAGCTCCTTTCCAACGAGTCAAGTAGCTTTCCGGATTCTTTTTATATAGAAAATATTGTTGGGATTTCATAAACTTCCCGGTGATAAAGAAGGCATGCATATTTAAAGTATTGATCTAACCAGACATGAAATGAACAGCTCTATAAGGCCAAATTCCAGCGACACGGGATCTTCTTGGAAATGGGAAGTTCTAGGATAGGCGGCCACTTGTAGGCTCATTCACCAACTAGGCTAGTAAAATACAAATAAGAGTTATGGCATTCAATCTCATATTACAAGAAATCCAAGATTTCTTGCTCCGGCATGCGCTTTAACAAAGGAATCTGCAAGCATTTCAGACGGGTTAATTGAATGTTTGGGTAAAAGTGAGTACCATGTCATATCTCATTTGGACAGAGTTTCACCAAACTTTTTCAACAAGACTAATTATATCTCATCTGCTATCATTGCCCTTTATTGCGCATGTATATGCCATCACGTGTTCTTGTTGGTCTGTTGTTCCATCGTATTTTAGGATGTGTGGCATCTTAAACCTCTTCGGTATCAACTTCGGCGCTGCATTCAATGGAAATGGCAGTTGGACACTTCTCGAATCCGGCCCCTTCAATACCAGGGGCACACATGGGATTTGATTTATCCGGGTGTTGAATTCTTTTTCATTTCATTCCAACTGGCTAGTCAAAGCCTGAATGCATTTCATAACATCGGCAAAACTATTTTTTCTAGAACCATTCCCGTTATCTTCTTCCGTACGAGCCACTTCATTGTTGTTTGTGACATTGTTGCTATGGGATCCGTGGGAATGGTTTTCTCCTTCTTTTGCAATTTTTCTATCGCCTTCTATAGTTTTTCCAGCATTTCATGTTGAATATTGACTCAAATGTCAAGCCCCTTTTGTTGAAGACATCTTTGTTGAAATTGGTAGCCAAGAGTTAGGTCATCCACCATTGAAGACTTATGTGCATGTCTTCATGCATTGTACATGGAGGAGAGGGGGCATTTCCTCATCTATAAATAGATGAGAAAATGTATAATCATATCATCACAAAATCAGGAAAAAAAAAGAGCTATAAGTTGGGAGAAAGAGAGAAAATACTCATTCTATATAAGAGAGTATATGTGAGTATTGGGGAAACACTTTGGAAAACACCTGAGAGATATTATTAGTGGGAAATCTATATATGTACTCTGTATATTTCATACTCTGTTTAATAATATCTACTTGCTTCCATGGAAGTAGGCAAATTGTCGAACCACGTAATTCTATGTGTTTTGCTGTACCGCTTTGATATATCCTATACCGTTATTTATTGGTATTTATTGCTTCCGCGCGCAACAAATTGGCATCAGAGCCAACTATAGCTGGATTATATATCAAATCGAAGCTCTCGATGAGACGAATTCAACGCCGTAAGAATCAACTCAATCAGAGGTCGGACGCAGTGCTAGGAGCCGCAAGAATGTTGCTGCCAGTAACCTACCCGAGCCGTTTGACCGAGTTGCTCTAGTTGTTGACCGAGCTGTTTAGCCGTTGACTTTTGTTGATCGTTGACCAGCGAGTCAACTCAGCCAATAATGTTTTTTGGACCGTGTCGGTCCATTTTCCACCCATTTTCAACCGAGTCAGACTGATTTCTAACAAATTGGACCGTTCTGGATTCAACCGCGGACTCCGTCTTTTCAAATAAGGTATCAAAATTTGAAAAAAAAACATTGTCAAAGTTCTGTCTAAGGAGGTTGGAATTTAAGTGGTCCGTCTGTGACCCTTCAGTCTTTCCTGGGAACTTGCTTAGAGAGGTGGTTCTATCTAGGAGACTGTCCGGATCTATCCTGTGTTGATAGGACCGCGATATTTTTTACAGTCTTTCCTGGGAATCATCTAGTCTGTTATCTATTTGCACTTATGGCTGACAACAGAGAGACCGAGAAAGGTGCACAAGTTGAAATCGAAAGTTCTAAAGGAGAACATTGTGACCTGAGAAGTTCTGGCGAACCAAGTGGTTCTGGAAGAAGAACCATGTTATCCAATGCAAAGTTTGAAGTGGAGAAATTTGACGGCACCAATAACTTTGGCATGTGGCAATGCGAAGTGTTAGGTCTTCTTTTTCGAAAAGGATATGATATTGCCTTGGAAACCAGGCCAGAACATTGGAATTATGTCAACCGTCAAGTTTGTGGCACCATCCGATTATGTTTGGGAAAAGACCAGAAGTATTTTGTCATGAAAGAAAAGGTGGTTGCAGTCCTCTGGAAGAAGCTAGAGGACAAGTACATGACAAAAAGTGTAGAGAACCGACTCTACCTGAAGAAGAAACTTTTTCGTTTCCAGTTCAAGAAAGGTACCCCTATGATTGAGCATTTAGATAATTTCAATAAAATTTTGGTTGATCTCCAAAATTTAGATGTCGAAATTATTAATGAAGATAAAGCGTTATTGTTGCTTAATTCTTTACCTGAAAGCTATGAACATTTAACCACAACTCTGTTATATGGTAAATATGAGGTTAAGTTTATAGATATTTCTAATGCTTTGGTGAATAATGAGTATTGTAAGAAGGATCAACATGATCACAGAGACTCAACACCAGAAACATTGACTGCAGCCAGAGGTAGGTGGAACAACAAATCCAGTGGATCGAATAATAGGGGTCGATCTAGATCCAAGTCCAGAAGAGAGTTATCAAGAAGACATCTTGCGAAAGACGAGTCTACATATTGTCACCAGAAAGGGCACTGGAAGAAAAATTGTCCCAACAAGAACAAGTCAACTGTAAATGTTGCACAGAAGGTTGATGAAGAAGAATTAGCCTTCCCAGTTTCATGATCAGACACGTATTCAGACAGATGGATCCTTGATTTTGGATGTTCCTATAATATGTGTCCGAACAGACATTGGTTCTCGAGTTTTGATGAACTCGATGGTGGAGTTGTGCTTATGGGCAATGACAATGCCTGTCAGACAAAAGGGATTAGAACAGTACAACTGAAGATGCACAATGGTACAATCAGATGACTTACGAATGTGAGGTACATTCCTGATCTAAAGGAAAACCTTATTTCTTTAGGTGTTCTAGATTCTAATGGTTACATGGTAATATTGGAAAATGGAGTGTTGAAAGTTGTATGAGGTGCATTTGAAGCGATGAAAGGCACCAGAAAGGCGAATCTATACTTCCTAGATGGGAGTACCGTTATAGGAAGAGCAACTGTCTCTAGCAGTTCTGAAGAGAAGACAACCGATTCTTCACGCCTTTAGCACATGTGCTTAGGGCATGCCGGAGAGAAGGCTTTGCAAGGCTTAGTGAAGCAAGGTCTACTGAAAGGTGCCAAGACTGGAAAGTTTGATTTCTGTGAACACTGTGTACTGGGAAATCAAACAAGGGTCAAGTTCGGTACTGTTGTTCATCGCAATAAGGGAACTTTGGATTACATCCACACAGATGTTTAGGGACCTTCCCAGAATGCTTCACTATGAGGTAAACGGCGGTTTGTAACATTCATTGATGATTTCTCTAGATATGTTTGGGTATACACCATGCGTCACAAAGATGAAATTTTGGATATCTTTCTTAAATGGAAGAAAATGATCGAGACTCAGATAGGCAGGAAAATCAGGAGACTCAGATCTGACAATGGTGGTGAATACAAATTAGATATTTTCATACAAGTTTGCCAAGTTTAAAGGATAATCAAGCATTTTTCAGTTCCATGTATGCCGCAGCAAAATGGAGTGGCCGAATGGATGAATCGTACTTTAGTTGAGAAAATTCGTTGTATGTTATCTCAATCCAAATTGAGCAAGGCATTTTAGGGTGAGGCCTTGTCATATGCAACTCATATAGTCAACTGACTTCCTGCGACTGCACTAGATGGAAAGATTCCTAAAGAGGCATGGTCTGGACAACCTATTTTTTATTAAGATTCCTTACGAATATTTGGATGTCATGTATATTTTCATGACAGAGAATCCAAACTAGATCCTAGAGCAAAGAAAATTTTCTACTTAGGCTTTAGTGAATGAGTTAAAAGATTCAGACTTTGGTGTGGTGAATCCAAGAAGATTGTCTTAAGCCGAGACGTCACATTTGACGAGTCTATTATGCTGAGATAGACAACTTCAAGGAATGAGAATCCGAATGCTCTTCCTAAGGTGGAGCTTGAGACACCAGAAAAACCATAAAAACCTGTTCCGATTACAGATCATGGTGAAAGTAAAGATCCAGAAGAGATCTCAGTTGAGGTGGAGGTTCCCTCAGCATCACCACCGATCAATCAGCAACCAGAATCTATTGCCACTGCTCGACCGAGAAGGGAGATTAGAAAGCCTACCAGATACACAAACATGGTAGTATTCACACTTCCAGTAATTGATGATGATGTCCTATGCACTTACAGAGAAGCTATGCAGAGTTTTGACAAAGTGAAGTGGAAGATGGCGATGGATTAAGAGATGAAGTCTCTACACCAGAATCATACTTGGGATTTGGTTCAAATTCCCAAAGGAAAGAAAGCTATTAGATGCAAATGGGTCTATCCCAAGAAAGAAGGTGTACTTGGTAAAAAAAACATCCGATACAAAGCCAGACTAGTAGCAAAAGGTTATGCTCAGAAAGAAGGAGTAGATTACAATGAGGTATTCTCACATGTTGTTAAGCATTCATCTATTCAGATACTATTGGCTTTGGTAGCACAGTTCGATCTCGAGTTAGCTCAACTTGATGTCAAAACTGCATTTCTCCATGGCACTTTGAACGAAGAGATCTACATGTCTCAACCTGCTGGCTTCAAAGTTTCAGGACATGAGAATTGGGCTTGCAAGCTGAGCAAGTCACTGTATGGTTAGAAGCAGTCACCGCGACAATAGTACAAGTGTTTTGATAGCTTCATCAGAGAACATAAGTATACCCGCAACCAGTTTGACCACGGTGTGTGTTTTCAGAAACTCCATAATGGTACTTTAATTTATTTGATTTTATATATTGATGATATGATGATTGCATCTAAGAGAAATGTGGAGATCAACAAATTGAAGCGCTAAGTTCAGAATTTGAAATGAAAGATCTTGGAGAAGCTAAGAAGATTCTTGGGATGGAGATCACAAGAGATAGAGTTGCAAGCACAGTCTATCTGACACAGACTCAGGATCTGAAGAAAGTACTTCAAAGTTTGACATCAATGAGAATACCAAACCAGTAACTACACCGTTTGCTCCTCATTTTCAGTTAAATGCAAAGATGTCACCCATCACCGCCTATGAGAAGAAGCAAATTGAGCATGTTCCATATGCAAATGCAGTTGGTGCCCTGATGTATGCAATGGTATGCACCAGACCTGATATTTCACATGTTGTTAGTATAGTGAGTCGCTACATGCACAACCCCGGTAAAGAATACTGGCAAGCAGTGATGTGGATTCTATGGTACATCCATAATACTGTGGATATTGGTTTGAAGTTTGAGAGAGACAAGACTGATGGTAAGCACCTAGTGGATATGTGGATTCTGACTACCCTGAAGATCTGGATAAGCGTCGATCTACTACTGGTTATGTGTTCACAATGGAAGGAGGACCAGTATGTTGGAGATCAACATTGCAGTCAACTGTAACTTTGTCTACTACAGAGGCAGAGTATATGGCTGTAACTGAAGTGTCGCGCCCGTTTTTAACCCGAGCTTCGCGACGCGATGGCATCGATTCCCTCTGGATTGGACAAAAATGCTTGCTTTGAGGAGTCGCCACCTAATTATTCTAAGGTGAATTAGGGCACCTAAATGCTAACTAAAAGCTGCAAAATAACTCCAATTTTGTGATCTGCAAAACTAATGAGATTCTAGGTAAGGGTTCTTTATTATCCTAAAGGGAAGGGGTTAGGCATCCTTTAAGATCCGTTAACTTGCGGTTATCCGATCAAACTCAGGTCAATTATTATGTTAAAAAATGCATGTTTTTATAAGTATAAAAATAATGTTGCAAGTATTTAATGAAATGATGCATTTGTACAAGTATACATTTCTATGGCATTAAAAATACATGTAAAGTTGAAAAAAGTATGCATTTGAATGAAAATTGATAAAAATATCTGCAATGTAAATTTTATGGGTGACGGGCCTAAAAATAGGTAAACTAGCGATTTTCGGTTTTAAAACTAACCGAGCCTAAAATAAATAAACTAGCGATGGGTTTCCAATTTTAGACTACCCTATTAATTAATTCTAAGTCTAACTACTCTAAATATTTCAATAATTTCAGAGTACAATACTATTACAATACAGAATGAAATAAAGTTGAATTAAAGAAGGTAAAAAACAACAACAAAATAAATAATCTCCGAGGGGTATTTGGCTTCTGTGACTTTATCCCTTGCAAGCTGTCAAGAACGTTCGAAAACAATTGAATATACATAACTTCGGATCCGTATCCAAAATAATAAATGTTTTGATTACGGAGGACTCAGACTTAAATTTTGAAAAGATCATTCCAATCACGTCGTGGCTGCGAACATATGACTCGTTGGTCATTTTAGTTGCCTTGCCTACCGAACTTGTTGGTCTTTCGGGTGAAAAAGATTTACGTTTCATCATTGCCCAGAAGTTTTATTTTCCGTCTTTACAACTGTGGAGGCCTAAAAAATCGACGAATATTTTTTCATCGGCCATGTGTAGTATAATGTTCAAATCAGCTAAATGGTATCGAAAATAGTAAGGGTGGCCAGTGGGCCGGGCTCGGGTCTGGCGGGGTCGGGGTCGGGGCGGGACGAGCCAGGGGGTCGGGGTCGGGTCTAGCGGGGTCTAGCGGGGCCTAGCGGGGTCGGGTCTGGCGGGACCTGCTCCAGTCCCGTCCCGATCCCAATCCCGTCGGTATCGGGGCGGGGCGGGGTCGGGTCGGGGTCGGGCTCGGGGCGGGGTACGGTCGGGTTTTCCTTTTTTTTTTCTTTTTTTTTAAATAACATATGTATAAAAAAAACTCAATAAACAAAATAAGATAGTGTAATAAAAATATCCCAAGGCTGTTTTTGTGCCTCTTATATTATTTAATAGACATATGATTTTTTTGTAATACAAAATTACAAATACAATTGTCTAAAATCTAAATTGCAACTTTGTGGTGTTGTCCAAAAGTTGCAAATTACATAATAAAGTTGCAATTAAAAAAATTACATTCTCAAAAAAACATGTTCTAATTGCTTGATGATTTCATGTGGTTCTTCGGTTAGAATTGGTATTTGTTGGTCAAATTGATCCACGTCGCTTCCACTACCTTCGGTTAAGATTTCGTTGTAGTTTTCATCATCTTCTTCGTTGATCTCCGGTTGACCGCACCTTCTCCGCTCCGCTCGTATCCAATCTCTGAATAATACCGCAATTTCCAAGTCGTCTCCGGCCAATGAGTGTCTCGTGGTCTCCTATTTGATATCTCGCCTACGAAAAAGCGCTTTCGACGCGAGTTGATGACGCTTGAATGTTCAAAACATCTCGAGCCATCAATGAAAGTGTCGGAAAGGTCTTCTCATTCCCCCTCCAAATATTTCAAAGCAAGTCTTCTTGTCCATCTTCATTGATAACTTCTTGATACGGTACAGAACCCTGCAAAACAAAAATATCCAACTCGCTAATTTGGTTAGTAGTAGAGGTACGGCCACACATTCTATTTCTGAGGCTTTCAATACTAGCCGCAGAAACAGCATGTCTTTTGTGAGGTTGTGTTGAAGATGAAGAAGATGGTATGGAAGCCGGTAAGTTACTAGCATTTTCTTGTTGATAAAATCTATATATATTTTTGCATTGGTGTTCTACGCTAGACACCGCTTCTTCTTTAGTTTGTTCAATAGGTGGGTGATTTAGATTTTTGGGACTTGGAGGTGGTAGTACTTCTATACAATCGTAAATAGTTTCAATTAGTGATTTAGTACCGTCTATTTTAATAGTAGGATTTAATACGAGAACCAATAATATAAATAGAGGGAATAGGAATAAAATATTTTTAATTTTGACAAACATTTTTTTAATATTTGCCTTATAAATTTGGTTTTTTCATATATTCACTAAGTAATAAAAATATTAGAGTTATATAAAATAACATAGTTGAAATAGTAGGATAATATATACCGGAAAATTCTTTTGTTGCTTGAAAAAATTTCTCTAAAAATACAATAAGTTCGGAAATTTTTACCCAATCACTATCTAAAATCATATCAATTTGGCTTTTTATTATGAGAGTTAAAAAAAAAGTTATAGATAATTTATAGTCATAAGCAACAAGTAGTTGCTCGTATAAAGAATTCCACCTAGTGGATACTTCTTGTGGAATTCTTCTATAAGGTAGTCCACAATCGTGACAAGTTTTTTTATATTCTTTTCTACGTTGTACTTTATTACTTTTAAAAATAAAGTTTATAGCAAATTGTATTTTACTAAGAATGTCTTCAAAAAGTGATAGACCATCCTTTACAATTAAGTTATATATATGGCACGCACATTTTATATGAAAATGGTCTGGAAAAGATGGAGTTAAACTATTTTTTAACATTGTAATTGCGTAATTGTTATTAGAAGCGTTATCTAATGTAATAGTCATAATTTTATCGGTAATTCCGTAATAATCGCACACTTGATAAATATTTTCTGCAATAAAAGTACCAGTGTGCCTATCATCTATATATCTATACGCTAAAATATGTTTTTGCATAGACCATTTATAATCTATCCAATGACAAGTTACAATTAAATAATCATGGCCGTTAGTACTACGACCTATATCAGACGTGATAGATACTTTGCCATTAAAATGATATAATGAAAAACGTAAATATTATTGATATTCATGCGCGAATTTAAATACATCTCTCTTAACAGTTGATCTAGGAAAACCGTTAAAAGCAGGATTATATATATCTCTAATGTAATGAATAAAATCGGGAGATGAAGGAAATGAAAAAGGCAAACCCTCCACAGCAACTAATTTTGATATTGCTTCCCTATCTCTATGTTTATTGTATTTAGAGCCTACAATTCCCCCCGTCATAGGGTTAATTTGACCCTGTACTTGGTCCGGGACAGTATCAGTATGTGAACCTTGTCCCGATGGAGCGGGCGTTTGCGCACCCGGTTTTGAAGCCTGGTATTGGGCATACCTAGCTGGATGAGCACTTACTACGTGTCTAATTAAACCCCCGTCCCACCGTGACCTTTTCCAGTTTTAAATTTTAAAACATTTTTACAAAATTTACATATGGCTACTTGATTCTCTACGTCCCTATCAAAAAATGTCCATGCATCTGATTTTAATGGTCGTTTTGCTGGACATCGTCTCATACTAGGTGGAATAGGAGGCATTTCAGTTGAAGGTGCACTAGTGGGTGTGTTGTCATCAACATTAGTGGGTGTATCATCTAGATCATCGTCTAAATTAAAGTCTTCTTAAGCTCAAGAAAATAGCTCCTCATCTAAGTCTAATGGTATTGTAGGAAATGTTCAGTATCAACAAAATCATCCTGTGTAGGAATAGGATGACTAGAAAAAGTACCATTGCCCTTGTTGCCCCTACTAGAAGAAGAACCCTTACCCTTAAACATACCTCTTAATCCTTCCATTTTAATTATGATAATAAATAATTAAAGATAATAAAATTAAGTGCACTAAATAAAATAAACAGACAATAATAATTTAATGAAGGAACGAATGTACCAAACGCCGACGTAACGTCGACGTGTAATCGAGAGGTTGAAAATTGAAACTTTGCTCGATGGAAGATCCTAAAGCTAGTTGCCAACTTCACTCCCAATTCCCAAATGAATAAATAAAATTGAATATTTAGTAAACAATGTACACTTGTAGAGAGATAGATTGAGAGATTAAAGAAAATTTAGGAAGATTTGTGAGAAAGATGAAGAGAAAATGAGTTATTTATAGTTGGAAAATTGGGTTAAAGTGTAAATATAATAACTTATGGGTTAAAAATAAATATTAAGGGGTTGGGGGGTTGGGGGAGGGGGGGGCCTAAAATGGCCGTTGGCCAACGGCCATAATCTAAATTGGTCGTTGGTGCAACGGCCATTTTTGCAAAGAGGGGAAAAGGGCGGGGTCTGGGTCGGGACGGGCTCAGGGCGGGGTCGGGTCAGGCGGGCCTGGGGCGGGGTCGGGGTCGGGACGGGCTCAGGGCGGGGTCGGGTCAGGCGGGCCTGGGACGGGCTCGGGTCTGGCGGGACGAGACATCGTCCCGTCCCGAGTTCGAGTCCCGCCCCCGTTATTTTATTTATTTTTTTTAAGCGGGGTCGTGGCGGGACCGGGGCGGGCTCGGGACGGGGTCGGGTCGGGGTCGGGCCGTCCCGGCCCACTGGCCAGCCCTAGAAAATAGTGAAAAAAATAGAAATCGAGAAATGATATACGAAGGGACACGGCGTAGAATTCAATTTCATTGGCCTAAATGCAGTATTTATTCAAAGCAGTAAAATAGTAGAGAAAACAGAAACTGAGAAAAACAACTTCTGAAGGACGCGGCCTCAAATTCAATTTCATTGGCCTAAATGCAGTATTTATTCAAAGCAGTAAGACAGTAAGATATCCGTGCACGGATGTTAAAATGTCAAAAAGTAGCAAAACTGAAACAGAAACGATTTTCGAAGAGACGCGACCTCAAATTCAATTTCATTGTCCTAAATAAAGTATTAGTTCAAATCAGTAAAATAAACAACATAGCCGCATACAATAGAAAGCAATTAAAATATCCGACCCGGATTCTGAATTTTTGAACCAGAACAGAACTTGAAATGCTCCTGAAAATCCGACCCAACAAAACAGTTACCCGACCCGGAAAGATGAAAAAACAATAAAGAAAATTCGATAATCGACCCAGTTCTGAAAAACATACCCTGATAGACGACCCAGATTTCGGGCCGACCCGACCCGAGAAATGCAACCCGGAACAGTGGTGACCCGGAATCAATTTTTTTGGATTTTATTTTTTCAGATAACCAACAACAAGATATAAACACAAAATCTGGAAATTTACTCAAACCGGATCGACCCGACCCGGATCAGTGACTCGACCCAAATCGGATGTTTCAACCCTAATCAATTTCTTTCCAAATTTCAGATAACCAACAACAAGATATGAAACATAAAATCTGGAAATTTACTCGAATCGGGTAGACCCGACCCGAATCGGATGTTTCAACCCGAATCGATTTCTTTCCAAATTTTAGATAACCAACAACAAGATATAAAACACAAAACGTGGAAATTTATACGAATCGGGTCGACCCGACCCGAATCGAATGTTTCAACCCGAATCGATTTTTCCCAAACTTTCAGATAACCAACAACAAATTTTTAAATCAAAATTCAGGAAATTTTACCCGTCGAAACAGCAACCCAGCCGGAATAGTGACCCGACCCGGATTGTTCTTGATTTTTTTTGATTTTTTAGCACTCCGACCGAGAGAAACCAACAAAAACAATGATCGAAAAGTGAAATCTCAAAACCGGCCCGAAATAAAACCAACAAACCGACCGGAAACCACCAACAAAACAACCGGAAACCACCAACAAAAGCACCAAAAACCACCAACAAAACAACTTTCCGAACCCCCCATTTTTCGAACTTAGGACCTCCAATTCCCCCAGAAATCCCCCCTTCCAAAATGAAGAACAAAGAGGGTTTTATAGATAGGTTTCAGACCCCCTCCCCCGAAGAACGAGTTTGAATTTGAACAAAAGTGGGCAAAAATATGATTTTTTGGGGAGGATTTTCGGGGTATGGGTTGCTGATTTTGTGGGATAAGGGTGTGGGTGGTGTCGGGTGTCAGGGGTTGGTGGTGAGGTGAGGTGACCGGTGGTGGTGTGGGGTCGACGGTGTGGGGTCGGGTGCGGCGGATGGGAGAGTTTGAGAGAAAGGGATTTGTTTGGTTTTTTAGGTTTATGGTTAGGTTTAGGTTTAGGGGGAAATAAAGGGGAAGGGGCGATGGGCTGGCCGGTTGGGCTTGGGATGTGGGCCGACCAGTTGGGCCTGGGGCGAGTTGGGGTTAGGCCTCGGATGGGGTCCGAAAATGGGGTTTGGGTTTTGGGTAAAATTGTTTTGGGTTAGGGGATTTAGGAAAATAAAAGGGAGATGGTTGGGCTTGGGGTGTTTGGCCGGTTGGGCCTGGTAGTTTTGGGCTGGGGCGATGGGAAATAAGAAAGGGGGGAGTTGGGCTGTTGCGGGTGTTTGGCCGGTTGGGCCTGGGAAATAAGAAAGGGGAGTTGGGCTGTTGCGGTGTGGGCTTCGGTTGGGTGTCCGAAAATGGGGTTTTTGTTTTGAGGGAAATGGGTTTGGGTTAAGATATATATAAAAAAAAAAAAAGTTGAAATGGGTTATGGATTTAAAATACAAAAAGGGTTTTATTATATAAAAGAAAGCTTTGCAAAATTTATAAATTGTAAAGATGACAATATGATAAAAATATAATATTTGCGAAATGCTTGGTGCTAAAAATAAAATGCGATGCCGTTTTGCAAAAAATAACATAATATATATTATTGAGATATATATATATATATATATATATATATATATATTTTAAAATTATTTTGAGGTGTCAAAAATATTAAAAATTGCAAATAAAATCATAAAAGATGGGACAAAATTGGGTGTCAACAGATGCCCCTCTTTGGTCGGAGACGATGAAAGAGTTTTCGGACAAAGAAGTTGACTGAGTAACCAATTTTGTCCTGATCATCGGGACTCTAGGGAAGGTTAGGGATGTGTGGGAAGAAATAAAATCCCGAGGGGGAGAGAAGTTGCAAAAGATGGTGCACATTCAAGAAACATTGCCCCAGTGTCGAGTTATGATGACACTGGTTGCAGATGTGGCGAAATACTGGGGGAGGGCGGAACAACGTTCGAATTACTCCCCCAATGCAGATGATGATGAAGCATATGCGTAATGAGATGACGTCGTTACTTAGACGTTATGCAGATGGCGCCGTTGCATAGGCGTGATCGAAATTAAAATACTCGCATTAGAAGGTGGGCGCCTAACAAAAATTAAAATACCCGCATTGGAAGGTGGGTGCCTGACTGAAATTGAAATACCCGCATTGGAATGTGGGTGCCTGACTGAAATTGAAATACTCGCATTATGAGGTGGGTGCCTGACTGAAATTGAAATACCCGCATTAGGAGGTGGGCGCCTAACTGAAATTAAAATACCCGTATTAGGAGGTGGGCGCCTGACTGAAATTAAAATACCCGCATTAGAAGGTGGGTGCCTTACTGAAAATAAAATACCCGCATTAGGAGGTGGACGCCTAACTGAAATTAAAATACCCGCATTAGAAGGTGGGCGCCTGACAGAAATTAAAATACCCGCATTAGGAGGTGGGCGCCTAACAGAAATTAAATACCCGCATTAGGGGGTGGGCGCCTGACTGAAATTAAAATACCCGCATTAGGAGGTGGGCGCCTCACAGAAATTAAATACCCGCATTAGGAGGTGGGCGCCTGACTGAAATTAAAATACCCGCATTAGGAGGTGGGCGCCTGACTGAAATGAAATACCCGCATTATGAGGTGGGTGCCTGACTGAAATTAAAATACCCGCATTAGGAGGTGGGCGCCTGACTGAAATTAAAATACCCGCATTAGAAGGTGGGCGCCTGACTGAAATTAAATACCCGAATTATGAGGTGGGCGTCTGACTGAAATTAAATACCCGAATTATGAGGTGGGCGCCTGACTGAAATTAAATACCCGAATTATGAGGTGGGCACCTGATTTAAATTAAAATATCCACATTAGGAGGTGGGCGCCTGATTTAAAATAAAATACCCGCATTAGAAGGTGGGCGCCTGATATGCCGTCGTTGTATTGACGTGATGCGTTTGTGACCCGCATGGGTTGAAATGACGGCGTTGTATGGACGCAATATTGATGACGTCGTTGTGTGGATGTAATGTCGATGACGTCGTTGTATGGACGTAATGCCGATGACGTCGTTGTATGGATGTTGCTGATGTCGTCGTTGTATAGACGTTGCTGATGTCGTCATTGTATGGACGTTGCTGATGACGCCGTTGTATGGGCGTGTTGGTTTTGTGACCCGCATGGGTTGAAATGACCTCATTGCATAGATGTGGTGCGTTGAAGACGTCATTGTGTAGACGTGTTGTGCAGATGACGCCGTTGCATAGGCGTGTTGCTGATGACGTCGTTGTATGGGCGTGTTGCTGATGACGTCGTTGTATGGGCGTGTTGCTTTTGTGACCCGCATGGGTTGAAATGGCGTCATTGCATAGACGTGGTATGTTTAAGACGTCATTGTGTAGATGTGTAGTGCAGATGACGCCGTTGCATAGGCGTGTTGCTGATGACGCCGTTGTATGGGCGTGTTGCTGATGTCGCCGTTGTATGGACGTTGCTGCGTTTGTGACCCGCATGGGCTGAGATGGCGTCGTTGCATAGACGCATTGTGCTGCGATGCGGGAATTCCTCTCGAGAATTTATGCATCATGTCGTGACTTCCCGCCTTTGTCAAACTGAAGACCTGCACTCAAAGAAATACGTGAGTTTAGGGGTAGGGGCGACTGATTCGCGTTGACTTTGTAGCTTTGGCTCTTGACGCTCGCAAGTTCAGACTGGATTAGATTGAAGACTTAGTTGTCTGGCATTTTCCAAGTCTATTGGCATATTCTTGCAGTGAACCCTTAAAATTTGCCCCAGTTTCTGGTATATATGAAGATGTTGAACTTCCGACTGGACAAAATCGAGTTTGTGCGGGCAACTTTCTTGTCCTATCAAGGAGATCATGTGAGCCTATTGCGTTGTGTGCAAAATAAGGGAAGAAAATTTCTAATAGTGTGACCGAAGCCGATATAGGCCGCCTACGTATCCCGCCGAGGGAATCAGGTCATAACGTAGTTCATGTAAGCAAAAAAGGGATTGTGAAGTTTTCCAAAATGGGACCGAAGCCGATGTGGCCGTCTACGTATCCCGCCGAGGGAATCAGGTCATAACGTAGTTCGCTACAAGCAAAATGGCGATTGTAAGGATTTTCTAAAAATAGGACCGAAGTCGATATGGCCGCCTACGTATCCCGCCGAGGGAATCAGGTCATAACGTAGTTCATGCAAGCAAAATAGCGATTGTGACGGTTTCTTTTTGTATATATTTTTTTTCATGAGACCGAAGCCGATGTGGCCGCCTACGTATCCCGCCGAGGGAAATCAGGTCATAACGTAGTTCATGCGGCAGAAGAGATTTGTAAGGTTTTTTAAAAATTGGACCGAAGCTGTTGTGGCCGCCTACGTATCCCGCCAAGGGAATCAGGTCATAACGTAGTTCATGAGTCGAGGAATAGAAATCAAATTCTGGGTTGTTCATCCGAGACTATGGGAAAAAGGATTTTGAGTTTGTAAAATCTTTTTTTTTTGTAAAAGAGAGCGATTATAGTTTGAAAATGATGCAATATATTTTGCAAGGTTTTTGATATTTTTTTGTTTTTTTTGAAAATATGAAAAAGACAGATGTCGCGCCCGTTTTCGACCATGTCAAGGTCAAAGCGGAGCACGGCGTGTCCCGGTGATTCCTGGGTATAAAGGGTTAAGGAGTCGCCACCTAATTATTTTTACGGTGAATTAGGACACCTAAATATTAAACTAAATGCTGCAATGTAAACTCCGATTTTAATGGTCTGCGAAACTAATGAGATTCTAGGTAAGGGTTCTTTATTATCCTAAAGGGAAGGGGTTAGGCATCCTTTAGAATCCGCTAACTTGCGGTTATCCGGTCAAACTCAGGTTAATATTATAGTAAGAAAAATGCATGTTTAAAGTATGAAGTTAAAAAAGATGCTTGCAAATAATTAATGAAAGATGCATTTTGTACGTGTATGCATTTGTGACAATAATAAGGAGAAAAACAATTAATTTGTAATGCCAAAGGAGTAATTTTTTGAAAATCATTTTTTAGTTGTACAATTAATAAAATGAATAGAAGATGATCAAAGTTTGTTTAGAAAATTTTAAATATGCATGACGAGCCTAAAAAATAAATAAACTAGCAGAGGGTTTCTAAGTTTGAATTAACCGAGCCTACAAGTAAATAAGCTAGCGACGGGTTTCAAGTCTTAAACTAACCTATGAATTAATTCTAAGTTTGCCTATTCTAAGCATTTCAATAATTACATAAATGCGGTAAATAATATTACAATACAGAGCGGGATAAAAGTTGAATTAAAGAAAGTAAATAAAATAAATAAACTCCGAGAAATATCTGCCTTCATTGACTTTGTTCCTTGCAAGCTGTCAAGAACAAACGGTTAGAAACAGTTAAAAAAAAACAAATAACTTCGGATCCGTACCCAAAACAGTGAGCGTTTTGGTCACGGAGGGCTCAGACTTAAATTTTGAAAAGACCATTCCAATCACGTCGTGGCTGCAAACATATGACTAAGTGGTTATTTTGATTGCCTCGCCTACTAAACGTGTTGGTCTCTCGGATGAAAAAGAAAGGATCACTATAATCACATCGTGGCTGCGAATATATAACTTGTTGGTTATTTTAGTCACCTCGCCTACTAAACATGTTGATCTCGGATGAAATAAAGGTTTAAGCCTCATCCTTGCCCAGAAGTTATATTTCCGTCTTTACAACTGTGGAGGCCTCAAAATCGACGGATATTTTTCATCGGCCATGTGTAGTATCGTGTTCAAATCAGCAAAATTAAATCGGAACAGAAACAAGCAACAAGAAGCGATAGCGATAGCGTAGCAAGATAGCGAGAAAACGGAGAGGCAAAGAAAAGCGAAGCGAAGCGGTAAAGCGAACAAAAAGCAGAGGCAATTTCCGAAAAGAGGGGATGTTTAGTTTAAAACAGTAAAACGGTAAATATCCAAGAAGCGTCTTCCGAAGATGGACGCAATATTGGTTTGAATCAATAAAACAACAAAGAGAATGCGGTATTAATTCCATCAATAACATAATAACAATGCCAAAGAAACAGACAGTAGCGATTAAACTATCCGACCCGAAATCTGAAGTTTCGGAACCAAAACAGGACTAAGAAGCATTTATGAAAAAAAATAAACAGACCCGGATTATGAACGGTGTCCCGAATGAAATCAGAAATTCAGATTTTTTGATAACCAGCAACAGATATGAAAAATGCAAAATTTGGAAATTTATCAGAACCGGGTCGACCCGACCCGAATCGGATTTTTCAACTCGGATCGATTTCTTTCCAAATCTCAGATAACCAACAACAAGATATAAAATGCAAAAATCTGGAAATTATCCGAACCGGGTCGACCCGACCCGATATCCGAAAACAGTGAAAAAATAGCAAAATTTCAGATTATTCACTACCAAAATCCCAATAATTTTAACTTATATTTTCAGACTCTTTAAGATGATGAACAACACAAAAAAAAAAAAAAAAGAAACAATACCAACCTTAGGAGAATCTTAGATTTTAAATTTCGGATTTCAACACTTGAATTCGATTTTCGGACCTCCAAAAATTTAGATTTTCGACCCCCAAAATTCAGATTTTCCACCCCCAAAATTCAGATTTTCCACCTCCCAAAAATAAAGAACAAGGGGGATATTTATAGGTGGATTTCCCCCCCAAGAACGAGTTTGAAATTAGAATTAAAGGCAAAAAAATCTGAATTTTGAGGCGTGTTCTTGGGGCATGTGTTGCAGAAAGGTGATGGGGTAGATTGGTGGTGTCAGGCGGCGGTGTGGCGACTGGTGGTGTCAGGCGTAGGGGTGTAGGGCGGCAGCGTGGGGGGTAGGGGTGTAGGGTGGCGGCGGGTTGAGAGGAGAGAGGGCTAGGGTTTTCTTCTTCTTTTTTTTTTTGATTTTTTGGGTTTTGGGGGTTTGGGAGTTGGGGTAGAATAAAAAAGGATGTGGGAGTTGGGCCGGTTCGGGTTGGCCGAATTGGGCCTGGCGGGTGGGCTTCGGTGGTGGGCTGTGGGAATTGGGGGGAAATAAAGGGGAATGGGTTTGAGCTAATTGGGTTGTGGGTTGTTGGATGATGGGAGTTTTAAAATGGGGAGTTTGGGCTAATTGGGTTGGGAAATAAATGAATGGGTTGGTTGATAAGGAAAGGGGTTGGGCCGGTTCGGTTGGGCTTGGGAATTGGGGGAAATAAAGGGGGAGGGAATAAGGAATGGGCTTTGGTGAATTTTGTTTGGATAGAAATTATTTTGGGTTGGGAAATGAATGGGTTATGGGTTTAAAAAAGGGGTTTAACATAAAAAAAAATATTTTTGTTTTGTTTTGTTTTGTAAAAGATGTGAATTATTTAAAATAACATAACGATGTGATAATAATAAAATATAATATTTGCGAAATGTTTAATTCTTAATAAAAAATGGAAATGCGATGAAATTTTGCGAGAATAAAATAACATAGAATTTTCAGATAAAACTTATGATTATGATAAAAATGCAAATGATAGTAAATGCGAATAATAATAATAATAATAATAAGAGAATAATAATAATATATATATATATATACGCATGTATGCATATAGATTAAAATTATTTTGAGGTGTTAAAAAATATTTAAAATTGCAAATAAATTGGAAAAGACGGGACAAAATTGGGTGTCAACAACAGAATCACGTCTTGACTTCAGTTAGTACCAAACAATTAATATTGTGCTTAAGGGCTCCTATTATTTGCTTTTTGCCCAACCGAGATTGACTCCGGGGTAATTCCTATAGCTTCAGATGCTACATCAGACATACCTGAGTATCGACACTTACTTCAAGCCAAGGTTTTGACATATATGCATCCTCATGTTTCAAATGCCCTCACTGAAAGAAAGTCCATTTCTCATATGTCTTTCAGTATTTTGAACTTTGGGACGTCTAGAGAAGTACACTCACCCTCAGAAAGATGTTCAATGCATTTAATTGTGATACCATAGGCTTGGCCGTCATGTGAGTATCCACTAATGTGAGAACCCTCTGTATAGGATCATGTAGGGCTTGTTATGGGTTTGTAATATAGGCTTGAGAAAGGAAATGATAGCATTTGGGTAAGGAGTGACTAATCCTTCCTTGAGCGTTGGAATATGTCCGCGCTTGGTATTTGTGTGCCTCGATGCTGATTTGCTTCTTTTTGCCCCCTTTGTTTTGTACGGACTTCTTTTGAATATTTCGTTTGGAGCTTTTTCCCTTTTTTTCAAAGTTATTTCCTCTTCTTTTTAAAAAAAATTACTGTCGGGGCTTTTTTACTTCTTCTTTGTGTGAAGTCGTCCTTTTGTTTTGTTTTCATTTCCTCTTTTGGGATATTGCAACTTCAACTCGGATCATTTTCAGCAATTTGCATATTTCTTATGTACTCAAGGAGGTCGGGCCAAAAGAGGGATAGTGCGTATACGCACTCAAAAAGGGTATAGGCATACGATGTGGTTGTTAAAAAAAATAGGCTTCAGGCTCAAAGGGGAAGTGCTACGGATAATGTTATTTGGTATGCTAGAAAGGCTCGAACGGATCAAAGAAAGCCTACGATCCTTTCCTATGCCAAGTGTTACTCAGGATTTCGCCTCAACAAACATTCGAGCCAAGTTCAAGATCACAATGCAATGCAATTGAACTTATTCAAAAACTCACCACACAATGCATATGAAACGATGAGGTTGGTTTTGTTCATATCTTGGAAGTATGCAAAGCAATTTTCAAGTGTCACCACATGCGTGAATGAGAGGTAACAAAAGAATCTATGGTTTACCACGAAGCCAGTCTTCTCCACTTGTTCTTTCCTATGCACACTCCTAACTGTGTTGGTATCAACCAAGTCAATCAACGATTCTTAATTTTTTTTTTATATTTTTGAATAAAGGGTATCGAACCCAAATAGGGCTGCCTACGTATCTCATCTTTGACGAGAATCAGGTGTGCGTAGTTCGTGCAGATAGGTTATAAAAAATGTATGCTTGAAAAAAAAGAATTTATCCACGATAGGATAGTAAGTAAAAATTGTATGCAATGAAAAAAATGATAGGATAGTAAGTAAAAACTGTATGCAATGAAAAAAATGATTGTCCATATTAGGATGAATGCAATGAAAAAAATGATTGTCCACATTAGGATGAATGCATTGAAAAAAAATGATTGTCTACAATAGGATGAATGAAAATATGGGTAAGCCAATTATGTCCCTATCTAAGGTGGATGCGGAGAAGTGCGTCCCTTTTTCAGGTGGACAAGGAAATGTGTCCTTTAGACAAGTTCGTTCTACTTTCGTTGGGTAGCGTTCCCTAAGGTCTAGATTGACTTTTTTATTATTTTTTATTTTTATTTTTTTTAGGAGGGGTGTCGAACCCGAGAAGGGTTACCTACGTATCACACCGTATGGTGAGAATCAGACACTCGTAGTTCGTAATAATATGTTGTAAAAATGTATGATATAAATGAATTATGTAACGAAAATTAAGCATATCAATTGAATTTGAAAATATGTAAAAAAAAAAAACAAAAGTATAGACTCGTTGAATCTGGTGTTGGCTGACTTTTTCCACTCAAAACATCTTCCGGTCATCTTTGTGAAAACCCTTTGCTTTGTTCTTTCCTGGAGTATATCCAAGGATAATGTTTTAGAACGACCGCCCCCGACTGTTCGCGAGGACGATCTTCCTGCAAAAATAAGAGCATCGGGTGAAAGGAGGAAAGTCACTAAAAGAATATTAAAATGTAAGAGTGTGACAGTATGGTCAAAGAACTTCCTGATTGCTTCACTAGGTCTGAGTCTTGATGTTCAAGAACGCTTTATCCTTGGGCAGTGACACAATATCTATCCCGAGGACCAAAAGTTATGGTATTGCCCCAGTAGAAGTCTTGATTGTGGTGCGATAGCCCAAAAGTTTAAAGTGCAAATGTTCATGCCCAGAGTTGCAAGCGACATGGCATGATATGTACAGAATTGAAGCAGATAATTATTGCATTAAATAATATGTACAGAGTTAAAAGAAGAAAAATAGCAAACAAATTGTGCGGGAATTAAATGTGCGTCCTAACATGCATGGAGCCTCTCTTATGCCAGAGGTGAGCCTAAACGCCAAATATGAGAGATTATGACAGATTAATCCAAGCTGTCAAACTGCAATGCTTTTGTTGGAAATGAAGACAAAATGTATGTACATTTTCCATTATCGGCATGTCATGATTAGGCTTGGATTAGTCTATCATTATCACGCTACAAATAATATGCTGATGGGCCGTTGGGTCGTGAGACCTGTCGACAATTTTGGTGGAATTCTTAATTGTGGAGTCGACACTAAGGATCGACTCACCTAAGGCGTATGCATGCATGACTTAAGATAAAGGGTGATATAGTTCTATCCTAAATTTTCTAATATTTGGCTGACTAGACTCTAGGTTCCCGAGCGGACTGCTCGAGTGAGAAGGCTACGCGGCCAACTGGATGGTCCGGCCGCTCCACGCATATACCAACTCTCCTAAAATTTTGGAAATTTTGAAAGAAGTTTGCCGGTGCGCAAAACACACCTCGCGTGTATGTGTGATAGTGTCAATTTTCCGAAGTGGAAAAAATATGAGCGGAATGCCAATTTTAAGAAAAACGGTAAAGAAAGTAACAATTAACACAGTTAAGCATATAAATTTTTTCACAAAGGAAACAATTTAAAATAACATCAAATAAGTAGGAAAAAATAAAGTGCCATAATAAATAACCTGGATTTCCTATGGTTAAGAACCTGAAACTCCCCAGTGGAGTCGCCATGCTGTTGCGCCCGTTTTTAACCCGAGCTTCGCGACGCGATGGCATCGATTCCCTCTGGATTGGACAAAAATGCTTGCTTTGAGGAGTCGCCACCTAATTATTCTAAGGTGAATTATGGCACCTAAATTCTAACTAAAAGCTGCAAAATAACTCCAATTTTGTGATCTGCAAAACTAATGATATTCTAGGTAAAGTTCTTTATTATCCTAAAGGGAAGGGGTTAGGCATCCTTTAAGATCCGCTAACTTGCGGTTATCCGGTCAACTCAGGTTAATTATTATATTAAAAAATGCATGTTTTCATAAGTATAAAAATAATGTTGCAAGTATTTAATGAAATGATGCATTTGTACAAGTATACATTTCTATGGCATTAAAAATACATGTAAAGTTGAAAAAAGTATGCATTTGAATGAAAATTAATAAAAATATCTGCAATGTAAATTTTATGGGCGACGAGCCTAAAAATAGGTAAACTAGCGATTTTTGGTTTTAAAAGTAACCGAGCCTAAAATAAATAAACTAGCGATGGATTTCCAATTTTAGACTACCCTATTAATTAATTCTAAGTCTAACTACTCTAAACATTTCAATAATTTCAGAGTACAATACTATTACAATACAGAATGAAATAAAGTTGAATTAAAGAAGGTAAAAAACAACAACAAAATAAATAATCTCCGAGGGATATTTGTCTTCTTTGACTTTATCCCTTGCAAGCTGTCAAGAACAAACAGTTAGAAAATAATTGAATATACATAACTTCAGACCGTATCCAAAATAATAAATGTTTTGATTACGGAGGACTCAGACTTAAATTTTGAAAAGATCATTCCAATCACGTCGTGGCTGCGAACATATGACTCGTTGGTCAAATTAGTTGTCTTGCCTACCGAACATGTTGGTCTCTCGGGTGAAAAAGATTTAAGTTTCATCATTTTCCAGAAGTTTTATTTTCCGTCTTTACAACTGTGGAGGCCTCAAAAATCGACGGATATTTTTTTATTGGGCATGTGTAGTATAATGTTCAAATCAGCTAAATGGTACCGAAAACAGTAAAAAAAAAAACAGAAATCAAGAAATGATATCCGAAGTGACGCGGCCTCGAATTCAATTTCATTGGCCTAAATGCAGTATTTATTCAAAGCAGTAAAAAAGTAAAGAAAACGTAAAGCGAGAAAAACAACTTCCGAAGGACGCGACCTCAAATTCAATTTCATTGGCCTAAATGCAGTATTTATTCAAAGCAGTAAGACAGTAAGATATCTGTGCACGGATGTTAAAATGCCAAAAGGCAGCAAATTGAAACAGAAATGATTTTCGAAGAGACGCGGCCAAAAATTCAATTTCATTGGCCTAAATATAGTATTAGTTCAAATCAGTAAAATAAACAACACAGCCGCATACAATAGTAAGCAATTAAAATGTCCGACCCGGATTCTGAATTTTTGAACCAGAACAGAACTTGAAATGCTCCTAAAAATCCGACCCGACAAAATAGTGACCCGACCCGGAAAGATGACAAAACAGTAAAGAAAATTAGGTAATCGACCCAGTTCTGAAAAACAGACCCGGATAGACTACCCGGATTTCTGGCCGACCCGACCCGAGAAATGCAACCCGGAATAGTGGTGACCCGGAATCAATTTTTTTGGATTTTATTTTTTCAGATAACCAACAACAAGATATAAACACAAAATCTGGAAATTTACTCAAACCTGGTCGACCCGAGCCGAATCGGATGTTTCAACCCGGATCGATTTCTTTCCAAATTTCAGATAACCAACAACAAGATATGAAACATAAAATCAGGAAATTTACTCGAATCGGGTCGACCCGACCCGAATCGGATGTTTCAACCCGAATCGATTTCTTTCCAAATTTTAGATAGCCAACAACACGATATAAAACATTAAATCTGGAAATTTATACGAATCGGGTCAACCCGACCTGAATCGATTTCTTTCCAAATTTCAGATAACCAACAACAAGATATAAAACATAAAATCTGGAAATTTATACGAATCGGGTCGACCCGACCCGGATCAGTGACCCGACCCGAATCGGTTGTTTCAACCCGAATTGATTTTTCTCAAACTTTCAGATAACCAACAACAAATTATTGAAACAAAATTCAGGAAATTTTACCAGTCGGAACAGTGACCCGACCCGGATTGTTCTTGATTTTTTTGATTTTTTAGCACTCCGACCGAGAGAAACCAACAAAAACAACGATCGAAAAGTGAAATCTCAAAACTGGCCCGAAATAAAACCAACAAACCGACCGGAAACCACCAACAAAAGTACCGAAAACCACCAACAAAAAAACTTTCCGAACCCTCCATTTTTCGGACTTAGGACCTCCGAATCCCCCAAAAATCCCCCCTTCCAAAATAAAGAACAAAGGGGGTTTTATAGATAGGTTTCAGACCCCCTCCCCCAAGAACGAGTTTGAATTAGAACAAAAGTGGGCAAAAATATGATTTTTTTGGGGCGGATTTTCGGGGTATGGGTTGCGGATTTTTGGGAATAAGGGTGTGGGTGGTGTCAGGGGTTGGTGGTGAGGTGAGGTGACCGGTGGTGGTGTGGGGTCGACGGTGTGGGGTCGGGTGCGGCGGATGGGAGAGTTTGAGAGAAAGGGATTTGTTTGGTTTTTTAGGTTTATGGTTAGGTTTTGGTTTAGGGGGAAATAAAGGGGAAGGGGCGATGGGCTGGCCGGTTGGGCTTGGGATGTGGGCCGACCGGTTGGGCCTGGGGCGAGTTGGGGGTTGGGCCTCGGATGGGGTCCGAAAATGGGTTTTGGGTAAAATTGTTTTGGGTTAGGGGATTTAGGAAAATAAAGTGGAGATGGTTGGGCTTGGGGTGTTTGGCCGGTTGGGCCTGGTAGTTTTGGGCTGGGGCGATGGGAAATAAGAAAGGGGGGAGTTGGGCTGTTGCGGGTGTTTGGCCGATTGGGCCTGGGAAATAAGAAAGGGGGAGTTGGGCTGTTGCGGTGTGGGTTTCGGTTGGGCCCGGGAAATAGTAAAGGGGGAGTTGGGCTGTTGCGGTGTGGGCTTCGGTTGGGGGTCCGAAAATGGGGTTTTGTTTTGAGGGAAATGGGTTTGGGTTAAGATATATATAAAAAAAAGTTGAAATGGGTTATGGATTTAAAATACAAAAAAGGGTTTTATTATATAAAAGAAAGCTTTGCAAAATTTCTAAATTGTAAAGATGACAATATGATAAAAATATAATATTTACGAAATGCTTGGCGCTAAAAATAAAATGCGATGACGTTTTGCGAAAAATAACATAATATATATTATTAAGATATAAAGTATGACTATGATATAAAAAATGCAAATGACAATAAATATGCAAATAATATATATATATATATATATATGCCTATATTTTAAAATTATTTTGAGGTGTCAAAAATATTAAAAATTGCAAATAAAATCTTAATAGATGGGACAAAATTGGGTGTCAACATGAAGCATTCAAAGAAGCTATCTGGCTTATCGGGTTGACCAAGGATTTGGGCATTGTTTAGAAGAACGTGAAGATTTTCTACGACAGCCAGAGTGCAATTTGTTTGGCAAAGAACCAAGTTCATCACGGTCGCACAAAACACATCGATGTTCGATTTCATTTTATTCGGGAAATCATCGATGAAGGGAATGTTATTCTTCTGAAAGTCGGGACTGCAGATAACCCTGCAGATATGCTTACAAATATGGTTACTGGGATTAAGTTTCAACACTGTCTCAACTTGATCACATCTCTCGAGCTTAGAGCGCCTAGGGCGCGTTTGTAGGCAGGGTTATGAACATTTCACCAAGGTGGAGATTGTTGAATATTGATTCAAATGTCAAGGCCCTTTTGTTGAAGCCATCTTTGTTGAAATTGGTAGCTAAGAGTTAGGCCATCTACCATTAAAGACTTATGTGCATGTCTTCATGCATTGTACATGGAGGATAGGGGCATTTCCTCATCTATAAATAGATGAGAAAATGTATAATCATATCATCCCAAAATCAGGAAAAAAAGAGCTATAAGTTGGGAGAAAGAGAGAAAATACTCACTCTGTATAAGAGAGTATATGTGAGTATTGGGGAACACTTTGGGAAACACCTCTGTATATTTCCTACTTTGTTTAATAATATCTACTGCCTCCCGTGGAATTAGGCAAATTGTCGAACCACGTAATTCTATGTGTTTTGTTGTACTGCTTTGATATATCCTATACCCTTATTTATTGGTATTTATTGCTTCCGCGCACAACATTTCAAATATCCTTGCTAGATTCGACCCAACAATGTTGATCCCGTTCTGAGCATCATCATCATCATCATCCTTTTCATTCAGAGTGTGATCCCTCCTGGTGCGTCGTGACACTTGAGGTGAAGTTCCATGCTTATCCCTGCCTCAAGGCTCGCCAGTTATTGGATCAACCTCTTGGCTATTGTTGTTCACAATCTCGTTGTTGCTGACGTTGTTTAGTTTGTCTACTCCGTTTTCAGACATTGTATGACCTAGTTTCACAAACAACAAATGTAATAACGAAAATAGTCAAGCCAAAACATGTCCATAGCCTCACGGTGTGGTCCAAACTGTTTACCCTTAAAAAGGTACAGTTGAATTTATTTTGTAATGAGAATAAAACTAATTAAAATAATCAGAGAAATACTACCGAATGGAGATAATAATAGATTAGAAATAGCCTGTTAAGCCTAAGCTCGGAAGGATACTTTAATGAAGATGCCTCCGGAATGACATTGGGCTCTTAAGAACAATATGAAACCGATATAAAAATGAGGAAATGAATTAGTATATTGCATGATTGCGTAGACTGTAAATTGTTAAGTAAAGAATTAGATGTCCCTCCAACATGAAGGATGAGCTCTTTTTATAACGATGAATTCAGGGGTTTTAGGACTGAGAATCAGTCTCTAATAATGTACAATAAATATTGAATAAATGGTCTTCAATATCAAAGGAGTATCATTTGGCGACATATCCGAACCGGATAAGTAATGTATGATACTTATGACAATTTTTGACTTTGTCCTCAGCAACTTGTTCGGTTGAATTTCCCTGATTGTTTGCTCCAATTTATACCTTATCTGAACCCATGACCATCCTAACCTACCACGAAATGAACATATGACCATGTCAGGTTGACTTTCACCGTGTACAGAAAGATAATATGATTGTGATACTCATGAAAAATGTGGGTCGACGAGGATATGAATGATACTCACTCTATCTCAAAATACTCGTCGTCCTTATTAAAATTTATTTAAAATATTTGTCTCAAGATACTTGTCGTTTTATTTAACTAAGATAAAATTAAGCAATTTTTTTCTATTTTACCCTTAAACTAATGAGCAACATTATAGAGATTTTCATCCTTGATGAAGTAAAATATTTATTGATGAGAGATAATATGATAAAATTTATTTAGAGGATAAAATAATTAAAATATTATCTTTATAAATATCTTCCCAAAAAGGATATAAATAAAAAATGCGATAATTAATTTGGGGAGGAGGAAGTACTTCACATGGTATGAGATTAATTATTTACTCGAAATCGTGGGGCCAAAAGTTACTAAGTCGTGGCAAAAGACATAGGATAAGTATAGCGAGTCTCTCGAACACTCTGCTGCACAAATAAAAGGTGGCACATTCTTGTTCTTGGAAGAAGTAGCAAGAAACTTCTCAAAGCTTGTACTTTCTCTGTTTAAAAATATTTATCTTGTTTTGATTCTGCACGAATTTTAAAAAATAAAAATATCAAATTTTATTATTTTAAATTTGTCACATGAAAATTACAATTAAAAAATTATCAGAAAAAAATATTTTTTAAAACGAGCAAAAATAAAAGTAGGATAAATATTTTGTAATTTCTTTTAATTTTGTGATTTTAAATTTGTCACGTCAAAATTAAAATTCAAAAATTATCAAAAAAATATTTTTTAAAACGAACAAAAAGAAAAGTAAGATAAATATTTTAAAACGGAGGAAGTATTGAATATTATTCTGAAAAGGTTCAAATATGTCATCGAACTATCGAAAATGACTTATTTATGTCTCATTTATGTCACTGTCGGTACAAAAATAGCTCATCCATGCCATATTTTATTAACGCTGGTTTTACAATATCAGATATGACATGTAGTCTCCAATTAGAGGTCCATGCTTTTTAATTAAACCAGCCCATTTTTAAATCCCAAATTAATAAAAGTGAAACTTACACAAATGACTACACTTTGGAGTTTTTTAGGCATAGCTATATTTTTATAATTACATTTCGTAGCTACATTAAAGTGTATTCAAAATTCTGCTGTATTCCAATTTTTTCTGTATTCAAGTCAGATTTCGATGTATTCAAGTCAAATGTATTCAAGTCAAATGTATTCAACTCAGCTCTATTCAAGTCAGATGTATTCAACTCAATTGTATTCATTTGTAGCTACTTTTCCATTGTATTTAATTTATTATATTTAAGGTTGCATTTAAATTCACTTTATTTATTTGTATATAAAAAAATCTCATTCAAAATACGAAAATACACTCAAATACTGAATACAAGAAATAAAATACACTCCAAACACTGAATGTTATACTAAAAAATTAGCGAATACACTCAAATATTAAATACAAGAAATAAAATACTCCCCCAAATGCTGAATTTTACACTAAATAATTAAAAACACACTCAAAAACTAAATACAAGAAATAAAATACACTCCAATTTAAAAAATAAAAAAACTCATATCTGAGTCGCTAGCGATAAACTCAATTTGGCTTTCGTTACGTTTGTGATGATGTCTTAATTTTGTAAAGTCTAAATTATGTTGCCCACTTGGAATTATATTAAGAAACAAATCTTTACATGCCATGTCCAAACAAATACTCTTGGGTTTGACATAGATTCGTTGGGGGTGGTGAAAGACCGACGACTGGAAAAAATTGCCGTCGGAACTCTAGCGTCGTCCAAATCTGAAAAGAACAAGCTACATGTTCCATCGACGACGACCGACCCAACTGCTACACCAACAACAATCGGCCCAACTACTCAACGGAATTTGATGGAAGAGAACGACGACTGTCGGCCAAATCTGACGGCGGAAAACTGTTCCACGATGGCCAACTATTTCATCGATGAAGATAGGCCAGATCTGAACCGGCCATATCGATGACGATCGGAGAACGACTACCACCGGAAAAAGACGAACGCCAGATTGATAATGGTGGTCATCGCTGTTTGCCGGAGCTTCGGCAACGATTTTATGGTGGTTGATGACAACGAAAGGAAAGGGCAGCGGCGAGAGATAGGGGGTTAGGGAGAAGAGAAGAGTGAGGGATAAATTAAGTGATAAACCTAATGTATTTTGGTATAGCTATGTAAATTGGACCGAAAAGTAAATATAGTTAGGTACTAATAGTTAGTCATGCCATGTAAATTTTCGTTAATAAAAAATTCGATCCATACACCTGATCCACCTATAAACATAATCTAGTTGAATGTCATGTGCCAAATCTGATATTGTAAAATCGACGTTAATGAAAAATGACATGGATGAGCCATTTTGATAATGACGATGACATAAATAAGCCAAACTATTGACGAGTGAGTCATTTTTGATAGTCCGATGACATATTTAAACTTTTTCTGTTCTTTTTATTTCAAGTTTTGTGTTAGAGTTAAAAATTTAAATTCAAACTTTTAAATTTTAATTCTGAATTTAAGAGTAGAAGTTTTAAATTTTTTAAAATAAATTTTTTATATTAAGAAGCTACGGTAAAACTTCTATAAATCATAACAATTACTTTCTTAGTCTCAATTTATATGTAGTCCAAAACAAATCTAATATAAATGTATGATTATAAATGATGTCATAAAGTTAAATTGTTTATAAATATAAAAATATACTATTTTTTCTGGAACAAACTAAAAAAGAAATCATATAATATAAATTGGGGATAATAATAATTTAAAATATCTAAAAAATTTAATTCAGATTAATGTGCCCAGGGGAATAGTAAGCAGGTGTATTGGACCGAAAAGAAAAATGTGTACTTTTTGACGACACATCAAGCTCCTGCTAGAAGGTGTTAGATTTATCTTCACCGCCTATTTAAATATATATTGTCTTCTCAAATCGTTAGAGGCCAACAAGAGTAGCCAAGTGATCTGATCAGTGTTCTTATTTGAAGGGTTTCAAGAATTCATAGCAATGGCTTCGGCGCGTTTATCATTGAAAAATCTGTTGGGAGATTTGCTCTATGGTACTTTATAAAGCAGTACGTGAAGTATTTAACTATTACAAGTATTCGAAAGGATAAACAAAGATTTCAATAATATTTTCGACTAGAAATCTGAAAATTACAACATAACAACAAAAGCTCGAAATTACGATTTTGTTGAAGACCGAAAAATGGAAAGCGGTTTATCTTTGAGTCGAGTGTGGCACTCTGTCCTTAAGACAATATTGCCCCGTATGTATCCTTTATACGTCCCTGGACAATTTGTCTCCCAAGATAAAACAAAGCAATGGAACCCTTGAGCAAAGGAAACTCAAGAGCTACCGTGAAGAATATTGAGTAACGAAATGATGCTTGGAAGTTGTAGGAAGAAAACTATTTCGGTTGTGTATTTTCGTGCCTTGTTTTTCAGCATCTGTTTATGTATTTTCGTGCATATGTCTTAGTGCTCAACAATGGTGTAATGGGGTGTTTATATAGGAGAGGGAGGGGCTGTTTCTTCGCTGAAAAGCGCCTCCATAATAGCCAAATAATGGCCATTATGGAGGTAGTAAAGTCACCAACATTAATGGGAGAAAGACCAACTGTTTTGGCCATTATAGGAGGAGTAATTCAGCCAAAATAAATGGCTGAATTGAGTGCTTGGCATTTTGTTTTTGACCGTCGAAATTCGATTTTCCGGAAACTTCGGGGACCAAACCGTACATCTTGAAACTTCGGGGACCAAAGCGCACATCCGAAAGAATTCGGTCCAAAGCGTATATCCGAAACTTCGGGATCAAAGCGTACTTCCGGCAAAGTTTTCTCGGCCCAAAAAGATAATATCGAAGACCCACGCCCCACGCCCCACGACCCGTGACCGTGACCCGTGAACCCGAGAACCCGGAACTCGGAACCGGAACCGGACCGGACGGGATGGGCGGGCGGCGGCGGCGCGCGTGTGGTCTTTCCTCGAACCGAAGCACATCTAGGTCCTCCCTCCTTTAAACACATGGGATACCCCTTGGGGTCCCAAACCCCAAACCAATTTCGAATCTTATATACACAACAATTCTTTCTTCCTCTACCGATGAGGGAGAATTACACACAATACCACACTTTCCATGCTTCAAACACCTTACTTCGTGAACCAATATCTCTTTCATTTCCCAATGAAATTTGACGATTCTTGGCCCTACGGTTATCTACGTACTTAGTAGATCATGCGTGTGAAGAACCGGATTCTCCAACATACGTTACACTAGTGTTTAAGCCGTTAAAGTTGGTCGGTCGCAACTCCCGCCAAAGGCAAATTTCCAACAATCCCCTCTTGAAAGAGATTTTGGCGCACTCACATGGTGTCTTTTCATTTCCGGCAATATTTCGGCGGACCGATGTTGCATAAGGAGAGGTAGCCTCGGCTTTGAACCTTCCATAGTTGAATACCATCGGACTTACTTACTTGCGCGGTGAACGTGATGTCTTGAACCGTCGGTGTTTAGTGTAAGCCAAGACAACGGTACCAACACAACAAATTCCCTTACTCTCTTCTTCGTAATGTTTTGTCCGTTTTGGCCATGGACAACGTCTTGGATTCTTAAGTGCGTTCAATTTGAGGCGGCCGTCCTCGCACTTAAATAGGTGGTCTCCTACAAGGTATCTGCTATACCCCACTTCACAAGTGTTAGGAACCATTAAAAGTTTCCCAAAGACCTAACCTCAACTGTTGAGGATCATTACGGGTTTTGAAAACTTAACCTTTACCCATACCTGCGAGATAGCACTTAACGTCTATCGCGGGAACGGCTTTGGATTTGGTGTTTCTTTTCGAAATCACTATCCGAAGTGCTCATGCTTCGACCGAAGCGATCAACCGAACCTTTACAACTTAGTTTTCCCATTGAACCAAATTACCGGGATCTCCGGTTCGTAAGGTTGGGTTTCCACTGTATTGGTTCGTATATTTGGGTTTTAAGCCCATTCCCTAGACAAAGCGAGAACACTTGATCTCCGGGTAGTCCCTTAGTTAGTAAATAAGGAAGTGACACCCGTGATGATCAAGCGCCATACGGTCTTATGTCTCCGACGGATCGTGACAGATATGTCCGACGCCGTCATCCGTGTCCTCCTTCCTAAAGCCGACCGGCTAGCTAGCCACGGTGTAGAACCGCCGAAGGCACGGGTTTCTCCCAATAAGGGACGTCCTCTAATGAGTCGTGAAGTTACTCAACTTCTTTCATGCTTTGTATAAAGCGATAAACTCCGATACCATCATGAATCGGTCGATGCAAGTTTGCTTAGACGATTTTCCAAGACCCACCATACACATTTACTTGTGACTTTGGTGTTCTTCGGATCGATGTCCGGTTTGCATCACTTGTGTTCTCTCGAACCGCTGGACATCCGAATACTATAATCCGTAGATAAGCGAATAATTCGGATATCGTCATATCCGACTTAACGCCTTCTATTGATCATGTATTAAGATCATCGGTGAACCTTAGTTCAATCGATCTGTTTGTTGGACGATACCAGTCGGTTGTAGTGTGTACAATACATTGAACTACACGTGACACGAGCATATCGCTCCTTGTCTATGGGTGCACCATGATTCCAATCGGTTCTATGATTCATATCTATTGGTGGCTTCAACGAGACCGTCAACTATCGACCGTCCGTTAGATGTCTTAGAAATCCAATTCCTAAGATGTCATCTCGTGATACTCATATCTTTCATATCGAGACTTTGTTTCAATATGATTTTCACTCTAAGACCGTTGGTTTTCCAACCGTTGGCTTTCTAACTTCGAGTCAATGTTTCGTGATCGATTCATTGTTTCTATTTTATACGAGACTTTCGGGACCAAAATGTTAACATTTCGGGGACCAAAATGAAAGTTCGGGAAGAAGCCCAACAGTTCAAAGCAAACCAATTCGATCCTCTTCTTCCAACTCTCCGGTTTGGAAGGTTGTTTCAACACCCATGCCATGTAAGATTACAATGGCCCTGGATGTGAAGCTACTCACGAGGGGAGCACTTTTTACAACCCAAAGGTTCTTTTCCGGAGGAAGATTAACTATTACACACGTATGGTTCTATATATGGAATCTATTTCTCCCTTTAGCTTCTTTCCAAAGCGGCGCTTTTGGAGATAACAATTATTTGTTAATTGTCCATGGTTCGTTCTCAACCATACATGCTAGAAGGATTTGGAACAAGTCTTTGTCCCCTCTTTGCTCCGTCTTGGTTCAACATCTAGAATCCCCGAGTTCTGCAGATCGGAATATTAAGTTCCGGATAGACAAAGCAACTTTCGAGTCATGAAGATACGAACGTCTAGTTCGGACGATCGAGCCCTCGCGGGTTCTTGTTAACCTTGAGCAATTACTCCTTTTTCCTTTTCCAAGGAAAGTTATCTCCAAAGAATTCAAAGCATTCTTTGACGCCAAGAGGCGATCAACACTATCGTTATTTGCGGATCCGGTGGATATGCAATCTACGATCTTAGGTCGAACTTGACCTGTTTCGGTAGCCCATCTTTTACCAAGCTACCCCTCATAATTTGGGCGTACAACTTCGCGCTTGGCTAACACCGTTAGACTGAGGTGAGAAATGAACATTCGTTTAATGAACGATGCTTCACATTCTCCCCCTCTATCACTACGAATTTCTCAATCCGTAGGCTTAGTTGATTTTCAAATTCTGCTTTGTAGCGCTTGTCCGCTTCAACAACTTCATCTTTGCTGTTAAACAAACAAAGGATTTCATACGTTGTACCATCATCAATGAAGATCACAACGTATTTGTTTCCCCCCTCTATTTTGTATAAACTTCAAATCACCCGAGTAGGTGTGACTAAGTTCTAGAGGAGCGGTGCTTCTTTCGCTATTCCCTTGATGGAATTTGGAAAGGTGATTTTGCCTCTTCGCCTACCTCACATTCATTTTGAGGGTTTATGTCGAAAGAAGGCAACAATCTCAACTTTGCTAGCTTTTGAATGACTTGCTATTTAACGTGTCTTAATCTATGATGGCATAGATGCACGGATTATAAATATATCATTCATTCGGCTACAGACGTACTGTACCATTCTAAGTTATTATAGACCTGTTGGAGTAGTCTCAAACCAGCTTGACCAACAGCGTCCCTTAAACCAAGTTAGGAATATGTATCACCTCATCTTAGAGTGATCTCATTCCCTGAAGTCCTATTGAGGACAATCTCTCCAACCCCTTCTACTTTAGAGGTGGCGTTGCTTCACATGAACAACCTCTTGCCCGTGGTTAGGGCATAAGGATCATATGTGATCTAGATACTCGGCCCACTCTAGTTTCTTTGGCGGGCCCGAGTGTCCAATTTCTTTCTTGCCTTTATTTAGGCCTTCGATCATTTAGGACACGGAAACTCGGCCCACCTTACTAGGTGTCCATTACTTTTCCTATGAAATGAATTCGGCACCACTCCGCCGCCCGGAGGCTTTCTATGTTGCGTGTCCAATATCATCATATCAAAGGAATTTTGGCCCACTCCCGGTCGCCGGAGGCTTTGTATGATCGAGTGTCCAATATCATCCTATCAAAGGAATTTTGGCCCACTCCCGGTCGCCGGAGGCTTTATGTGACCGAGTGTCCAATATCATCCTATGAAGGATCTTACGCCAAATAGTATGACGGGCTCAACGTCATTAACTTTTAGACTTCTTCCGTTATGATTGGTGCCCGAGATAATTCTTGGCGCTTACTTAAGAGTGGTAACAGTTTTCGCACAGTTAGTGGATCTTTCTCCATCGTATGTGCGAACATACTTTACACATTTTAACAATTACACTTAAAAGAACGGATCTTTTTAAGTCATTTACAAAATCCAATCTTTAAATGGAAAAGAAGATGAGATTAAACTTCTGATTTGTTAAAGCATAAGGAATATAAATTATTTTCATATTCCTCCTTACTTTAATCCATTTTTAATCAGACATCATTTAATCTTTATTCTTGACAAGTAAGAAAAATACTTATCATTTACTCTTTATTCTTGACAAGTAAGAAAAATACTTATCCCAATTTTTGGATTCTGGCTCACTTCAGTCACTTCATCAGACTGAGTGTCCATTTCCTTCTCACCATTATTCGGATCCTTTGTCTGGGACAGATATAGGCCTTCTGCTACAAGATAGAATAACATCTTCAGTCTTCTCCTCTTGTCCCGTTGACATCCTCGGGCTCTCGAGAGCGCTTGTTTCCACCAGTCTTGGTAGCGGTGACACCATGAACACGTTCATCATCATCACTCTCTTCTACCAGAAAACCATTTCCATATCCAGATTTGGTCACACAACTTTTGACCGACATCTTTCGAACACTAATAGTAATACAATACAAATATTGTCTTAAGTTGTTGGGAGATTTGCTCTATGGTACTTTATAAAGCATTACGGGAAGTATTTAACTATTACAAGTATTCGAAAGGATAAACAAAGATTTCAATAATATTTTCGACTAGAAATCTGAAAATTACAACATAACAACAAAACTGAAATTACGATTTTGTTGAAGACTGAAAAATGGAAACTGGTTTATGCTGAGTCGAGTGTGGCACTCTGTCCTTAAGACAATATTGCCCCGTATGTATCCTTTATACGTCCCTGGACAATTTGTCTCCCAAGATAAAACAGCAATGGAACCCTTGAGCAAAGGAAACTCAAGAGCTACCGTGAAGAATATTGAGTAACGAAATGATGCTTGGAAGTTGTAGGAAGAAAACTATTTCGGTTGTGTATTTTCGTGCACTGTTTTTCAGCATCTGTTTATGTATTTTCGTGCATATGTCTTAGTGCTCAACAATGGTGTAATGGGGTGTTTATATAGGAGAGGGGAGAGGCTGTTTTTGTGCTGAAAATCGCCTCCATAATAGCCAAATAATGGCCATTATGGAGGTAGTAAAGTCACCAACATAAATGGGAGAAAGACCAACTGTTTTGGCCATTATAGGAGGAGTAATTCAGCCAAAATAAATGGCTGAATTGAGTGCTTGGCATTTCTGTTTTTGACCGTCGAAATTTCGATTTTCCGGAAACTTCGGGGACCAAACCGTACATCTTGAAACTTCGGGGACCAAAGCGCACATCCGAAAGAATTCGGTCCAAAGCGTATTTCGAAACTTCGGGATCAAAGCGTACTTCGGCAAAGTTTTCTGGCCCAAAAAGATAATATCAGAAGACTCACAGCTCACAGCTCACAGCCCACAGCCCACGACCCGTGAACCCGAGAACCCGGAACTCGGAGCCGGAACTCGGAACCGGAATCGGACCGGACGGGACGGGCGGGCGGCGGCGGCGCGCGTGTGGTCTTTCCTCGAACCGAAGCACATCTAGGTCCTCCCTCCTTTAAACACATGGGATACCCCTTGGGGTCCCAAACCCCAAACCAATTTCGAATCTTATATACACAACAATTCTTTCTTCCTTTACCGATGAGGGAGAATTACACACAATACCACACTTTCCATGCTTCAAACACCTTACTTCGTGAACCAATATCTCTTTCATTTCTCATTGAAATTTGACGATTCTTGGCCCTACGGTTATCTACGTACTTAGTAGATCATGCATGTGTGAAGAACCGGATTCTCCAACATACGTTACACTAGTGTTTAAGCCGTTAAAGTTGGTCGGTCGCAACTCCCGCCAAAGGCAAATTTCCAACAAAATCTACAGCAAAAATTGTGATCATGCTCCTCCTCTTTGCTGAATATAAGTGTTAGAGAGAGGAATCTCAATAATAATGTAGAGAAACAGAAATGGTGCTCTACACTTGTACGACGCTTTTCTGCGGAGACAGAAGTAACTAGTGGCAAAGGAAAATCGGAGAAGCAAGAAGTAGCTGTCTCCGAAGGTGGCAAGACATCGAAGCTATTTCCAAGGAGACGCCGCCGTGGTGGTGGCAATCTTTGGAGACGCAGCGACTCTGAGGTTGCACCTGCTCTTTTCGGTATAACTTCCTTCTTACCCCAATCCCTGCACAATTTCTATTCTTTAACATGAAAATAACAATTACTAAAACTTTCTTCTTGTGAATTGTGTTTGTTTACTTAATTATTTAGTACTCATTTAGTCTCAATTTATGTAAAAGTCCTTTAGTCCATCCCAATTTATGTGAACTATTCGACTAGATAATATTGTTAAGAGTCTCACATCGAAAATGAAATGACAACATGTACTTCTTATATGATTTGGATAATCCTCACCCTACAAATTAGTTTTTTGGGTTGAGTTAGACCCAAGATTTATTCTTTACATGGTATCAAAGCCAGACCTATTTCAATTATTTGTTCATCGGTGTTGGTCCCAAATTATATTGTTCACGCTCCAGTTAACTGATATGATCTGGGTCTGTGGGGAGTGTTAAGAGTCTCAAATCAAAAATGAAATGGGAACATGAACTCTTTATATGAACTTGGACAATTCTCACCCTACAATCTAGCTTTTGGGGTTGAGTTAGACTCAAGATCCATTCTTTACAATTACAAATTTAAGATAAAATTATTGTGTAAATATACAGGGCAGAAGTTAAAAGTTAAATTGTCACTAAATATAAAATATGTAAAAAAAAATTGTGACGGATTAAAAAGAATAAATGTCACCTCAGTTGGGTCAGAGGCTACGTGCTAATATTTCTTGTCAAGAAAGTGTAATCCTTTTTCATGAAGCTAGGGTGGTGATAAGACTACTTGTTTCAATTGTAGATTGAATTTTGGGTTTATCTTATCTAGATAACATGCTTTATTTGCTTATTATGTCTCCAGCGTTTATTTTTTGGTATCGTACGATCTAGTTCTCTTAGCGATTTCTATTCAATTTATAGATTTTGACTTAAATTATGTATATGTAAGAATTATACATATATGTTCACACACACGGGTACCCTGTATATTTACAGACTCTAAATTCTAAATTTGTTTTGTGTTGGGATAGAAAATTTACCATCAGGACTTGGAAATGCATTGTTGCAAGCCACGGAGAATATCAGCAGGTTATTCGACAACCTGAATTTGAGCCCCTCCCAACTAATGGGAAGATATAAGGAGGACAATAAGAGCTACAAAATCCGGTACGATGTGCCAGGGCTAGGCAAGGAGGATGTGAAGATCACGGTGGAGGGTGGAATGCTGACAATAAAAGGCGAGCACAAGGAAGAGCACGAAGAAGGGTCCGACGATGATGAGTTCTGGTCCTCATCAAGAGGGTACTACAATAACAGCATTATGCTGCCTGAAGATGCCAAGGCTGATGAGATAAAGGCTGAAATGAAAGATGGTGTTTTGACAATCACTATTCCTAAAACTGAGAGGCCTAAAGAAGATGTCAAGGAAATTCAGGTTATGTAAGGTTCTCTGGTTCGAATGAGTGATATGTTTACTTATACAGTAAATAATGTATGTACATGGCATGGTGTTTCTATAATATGTGCTCTTGAGTTTCAAGAGGCTGTGACAAGGGTAGTTTTTGTTGGATATGTAAAGTACGTACGGGAATAGTAAATAACTATTATAATAAACAACAAAGAGGACAACAACAAGTTGTCAATATCTTGATCTTTTAAGTTTTGAAACTTTAAATATGGAACTTGTATTCGGAAATACAAAAATATGAACTACTACACTTGTGGCTTGTAGATCCGCTGAGAACACGAACGGTTAGAGTCCTTCGTCTGTTAAGTTAACACCTGAAACACTTAGCAACCAATTAGATAAACCACAACACCACCGGCTGAGTCGAGAGATGACTCTCTGTCTTTAAGACAAGATTGCCCCCGTATATAAGCTTTACGGAAGTGTGGACAATAGTTTCTCAAGATGAAACAATAAACTATCAAGTGTGCAAAGCCTACATAAATGATCTCAGCCAAGAACACGAATAATTAAGATTGCTAAGAGAAAGATTGATATCAGGAAAATCTGATCTCTATGTGGTGTTGTTAACTTGTTTTTCTATTCATGGTCATCTATAGAATTGAGCCAAAGGCTTCAATTTATAGGTGTGCATGATGGTCTTTCAAATGCCCCATAATGGCAATCAATTGCCATGTAATGGATGACATTTAATCCCCAAGTAATGCAGCAACATAATGGTCCAAGTAATAGTCATTATTGGGTGGATTCAATGCCATTGAAACCCCCTCAACAGCCAAACCTTTTGGGATTCCGTCGAGCAATCACTGCCAATGAAGCGCCACGGCTCTGCCACATTAGCGCTGCGACCCTTCTCGGCTCCGCGACCCTTTTCCGACCCGTACCATCTTACACTTCGCACAATCCTTCTTTCGTTTACCAACGTGGAACACTTGTCATTTAGCAAATAACCGTCCATCATTCTATGTCTCAAACATTTCACTTACGTAGCAATATCTCTTTCATTAACGAAATTTACGATACTTGGCACTAAGATTGCACGTGTGTGGAAACGACATTGCCGACGTGCGGTGCCTCAATTGTTCGAGTCATAAATATTAGGATAAACTTAATTCCACATTAGTAAATTTTCAACAGTTTTGCGTTATTCTTCGCTCTTTTTTTTTTTAATCATATTAACCCAACAAAAGAAAACCATGAAAAATCTCTGTAATGCTCTGTTTTTTTCCTCTTGGAAATAAATATATTGATCACCTTGTAGTCTGATCCAACTAAGAATTATGTGATCTTGTGGGATCTATTATGGCAGAACTCAGAAATATGTGTTAGGTATTTCTTGTGTGAATAGGGAATGAAAGTTTTATTCTTCTTTTTTTCAGGAAGGTTTATTTTTTGAAAAGGCATACTTTTTTTTTGAGAAAATTTCTTAACAGACAGCTATTGCTGGCTATAAATATTTAGCCATGAAAGTTTTTGATGATCTTTTTTCTTCTTTCTATATTTTAAATAATTGTGTGTGATTGGTTGTGGTTGTGGTTGCGTTCGTCGTTCATCAAGGATATATTCTGTAACTTTAAATATTTTAAAGGGAGTAATTTTTTTTAAGAAAACACTGTAAATTTAATGAGATTCAATTATTTTTTTTAGATTCTTTTTTAGATTCTGTTTTAGTGATGATCGACTAAAGATTGCCAATAATACGTTAGATCAAGGAGTCTTTGAATATGTTAGCCAGCCTTTTACAACTTTTGCAACCTTCTACATTTCTATCCAAAATCTAATTAGTAATTGTGAATTACCTTCTTTTTTCCCGTAAAGACTGCATTGTATCACTTCATAATATGACGTACATGTCTATTAGGTACTAGTACGTCGAGCGGGCTTGATAAAAAGAAGGAAGCGGATTGCTTTGACGAATGTGAGTCCCAACGCTATTATAGGCCTTAGAAAGGCCAGCAACCATTTGTAGAACAAGACGATTATTAGTCACAGGTGCGCCAATGTTACAGAGTTAGTCCGCCAATTCCTTGAGCCATTTACAATACGCAGAAACGTTAGGAAAATCATCCATGCGGACCTGGGAGAATTCTTGCTCAAGGGTGACGACTCGGGAATGTTGGTTATCTTGGAAGATATCACACAATCTATTCCAAGTAGCCATAGCCGTAGTGTCCGGCTTAATGATCGTCTGTAAAAGGTCGGTAGAAATAGTGGAATAAATCCACTGAAGGACGATAACATCAAGGGTAATCCATAAATGTGGATCCTCCGTGGGAGTAGGAGTAGCGGGAGGAATAATGTGATGGAGGACTTGATGTGAGATAACATGAATTTTGAACAACTCTACCCACGTCGTATATTGGACTTTTTCCATCTCAAGAACAATAGGGATGTGGTTCTTGATGTTGGAAACAGTAAGGGCAGGATGAAACACGTTCTTAGACATAATAAAAGAACAAAAGGTGATTTGAGGGATTTAGATGAAAATTTGGGAGAAGAGGGGGAAGAACTCAGCACAGAAATCGAGGAGGGGTCCCAAATTTTGAGAAAACCGAGAACTAGCGGAAGCTTTGGAGAAGGAGGTATTTGAGACCTTGTTAAGTCTATTTAAGTATTGTTTTAGAGTGCGTTGTAGGGAGTCTTGTGTTAGTCTTTAAGTTGTTTTGTACCGTGTTACGCTTGTTTTCGTTTTATTTTCAGGATAATGCGATACAGAATGGAAGTGAGGCAGATTTAGAGAGAATAAACGGATATTGAGGATAAATATGTCGGTTTGGTCAAAGAAACGGTTCAGAGAAGTCATGGGAAGTTCGAGAGGCAATTGAATGTGTCTCGGATAAGAAAATGACAAATGAGCCGTGACGCTTATTGAAATTTGTAAATGAGCCACGACGCTTGTGTCCGTACAGACTACGAAAAACTCATTTTTCACAAGGGCAAAAAAGTCTTTTCAAAGGGAAAAACAGGGTTTGCTTTAAAGAGGAAAAGAGGAGAGAAAAGATGCGGACAAGCTTGGAGGGAAAGAGGTTTTGGAGCTTGGAGGAGCCATTGGAGATTAATTCCTCAAGTTCTTTTTCTTTATCTTGAAGTATCTTTATGTTAATTTTCAGTTTATGTGTTAATTCTAGAATGACTATGAACTAATTCTTCTATTAGGGTTTTCAATTAAATTACTTGAACCTCTATCATGAACTAATGCAAAGTTATTTTGTCTTCTTCATCTATTAAGGTCTTTTCAATTGTGTGGTTATTGAATGAGAATTGATTGGCCATTGATTTTCGTTTATCTAAATGAATTTAAATCAAAATCTGAAAAGTGAGATTTGAATATGCTATAGTTGAGTTGGCATAAGCTTAATCTTGAACGAGAGTATCACGATTGCTTGTGTAGCTTTTAGGTTGTTGATCTTAATGCTTTCTAAATGATGGAATTTATCATAGAAATATAGAAAATTCTCATTTAGGATTGAGTTTTATATGTCGTAATTGAATATAGAATGCTTTTGTTTACCTGCTATCTTAATAAGAAGAAGAACTGTTCATCTTGCATTAGTAAATGGTAGATGGGATAGTTGATGAGATTGGAATCCCTAGTTGCCCTCATTCTCAAATTTAACTCGTGCATTTTTGTTGTTAGTTTAATTTTGCATTTTACCTTCGTTTATGCTTTCTTTATTTTAATCTTTACAAATCAAGATTCGTTAGCCAAATAGAAACTATAGATTAATTATTTGGTAATTGATAATTCAATCTCTGTGGGACAATACTCGGTCTTACCGAATTTTATTACAAATTGCGATACGTATACTTGCGTAGCTCTAAAATCCGCAACCTAGACTTCTGATACCATGAAAGAATATAATCCCTTGATTATTTTCATTAATGAAAGAGTATATATACAATTTACAATTTTCCATAATAGGAAAATCCTATTCCTATTCTACTCTCAAAACCCTATTCTAGTTGTACAAGAATCCTATAATTATGGTAAGTGTACAATACTAATTTAATACAATATTTACACTAATTAAAATCTTCTAAAAACTGTGATATACACGGGTTTGTATACCGTGTATACCACGATTTCACATATGGTAATTTTCCTTATAAAACCGTGATATACATGCTATACAAACCCATATATACCTGAGCCAAGTTGAATTCTAACCTCCATCTAGCTGATACAATTGCCCTATCTAATCTCTTCTGAATAATACTATCATTTTCCCTAGAACACCACCAGGTCTAGGTTTCCTTTTAAATCCTAAGTTCATTGCTCCTAAAATTCCATATGATCAAACAGAATCCATTGTGAATTATCCTTCTATATATAGAGAGAATGACACGTTTCCCTCTTCCCTTTACTACAGAAGACACACCTATAGATGGATGAATAATGCATTTGATGGCTGATTCTACAAATAAAAATCTCAAATTTGTGGCACGGTCGGAAAAAATTCAATTGATTCAATTTTCTTGGAATCAACAAGTCCGATATCATTGGAGAAAAATCAATCGACTCGATGTTGTTAATTTCAACCTAACCCTAAGTTGGGGTAGTGAGTGTTTTGTCCTGATTATTTTATCATATTTGGATTTTATTTTTTCTTGAAGGAAGGACAACGAGTTTACTATAATTGATTTTACTTTTCTCAAAAGAAAAATAGAAATCTTCATTATTTGAGTAACCCTTTATTTGAAATTTTTTGAACATTATTTGAAATTTTTTGGACATCTATAAATTGAAGACCTCCTTCCCACAACTAGATAACACATAAAATTAAAGTATCTACAATGTAGTCGTTTAACGAGTCTTGTTAAGGGAGAGATTTTCTCTCAATAGTTTTTATGCCTTTAATTAGTTTTCTCATATGTATGCTAATTGGCCAAATCATATCAAGTTTATTATGCATATCTTAGTATATTTTTGTTGTCTGATTTATCGTCGTTAAAAGATTATAATTATTAGATTTTGCATGACGCCCTGTTATTTCGATCCCAACAGTGGGGACTTATGAATAGTACTACTTCAACGAGTAAATCTACAATAGGGATAAGTTTAAAATTAGTTTAGAATATGAACATGTATCAAGGTGGATATATTAGTGAATGTGCGCACTGGGTGCTAATGGAGTGGAATTTGCATTGTCCTATCTTAAAACTTCCCTGCTATACCGGGTAAGATCAAGTTGAGACCAATTCAAAATACTTTCTTTTATATAATAAAGCAACTCGGCCATAACCCATAATTAAGCACATCTCTGGGAAACCTACAATCAGCAACTTCTTGAGTTACTGGTTGTAAAAAACTAGAGCATTTCCTATACCAAAAATTAAAAGAAAAAAATAGAGACATGGACAAATTGCACATGGTTGTTTTTGGTACTTTAGCCATTGCAATTTTGCTACAAGTCACAACAGCACAAAAAGTGCAGGTCGTTGGGGGCAATATAGGTTGGACTATGCCACTCAATGGTGCGGTAGCTTACAAAACGTAGGCTTCTGAAAACACCTTCAACGTTGGCGACACCCTATGTACTATTTTGTACAACTATCTCTATAAATAGTTAGATTACTTAAAAACCTCACTTAACTAATGAAAATAGTGAGCAAAAGTTATAATTTTTTTGGTATTTAAAAAGTCATTTATCTTTTTGCTATTTTATTAAAAAAAATCACCCTTCTTTCTTTTGTATTAGAAATATTAATTAATCTTTTATTATTTCACTCAAAAGGTCACTCAAACCGTGACTATTGTTAATAACATAACACCTAATTTTATAAGCCAAAAATAAAAAATATTAAACTCAAGTTATTTTAACCAAAAACATTGTATTTGACCAGTACCCGACCTGTAATATCTATTTATATGCTCAACAAATGTCCACCTTTATATGCTAAAAAAATCTCTTTATCTATAAAAAAATGATAAATGCTTTGAATAAAGAAAAAAAAAAGCTCAAATATGCCATCAAACCTTTCGAAATGGCTCATTTATGTCAGTCGTTAATAGTTATGTTCATTTATGCCATTGGCGTGACCGAAATGACTCATTCATGCCACTTTCCGTTAATAGTTCAAATGAGTGGTTTTCAAAAAATAGGGATTTGGGTTTAAATGGTTCTGGGTGGGTCGGATTTAAATTTTATTTAGGCTAATTTAATTTGACGGGGTGGACCTTTAATTGGAGGCCATTTGTCAAATCTGGTTTTTCGAAAACTAGTCATTTGAGTTGATAATGTAAATGTGTAAATATAGGAAACAATATATTCCCTACCCATAATTAGAATATTTCCATATATTGTGTAAATATAATTATGGTAAGACTAGGATTCCTCTTTTGTATAGGCTTAGGATTCCTATTGTATAAGGGATGAATATTGTACTCTATATATACCTTGATATTAATGAAAGACTCCCCAAGGGAGATTAATATCATCTCACATGGTATCAACAGCCAAATAAACAAAACCCTAAAAACCTTTCTCTTCCACAGTCGCCGGCTGCCTCTCCTACGCCGCGGCCCTCTCGGATTTTCTTCTTGTTTTTCGGGTTTTGTTCTTCCTTTCTTATCTTCTCTAAATGGCTATCCCTGATTCTTCCACACTTTCTGACGCCTCTACCTCCACAAATCCCACCACAAAGTCATCACCCCCGTTTCATCCCGCCCTTACTGTTTCCAACATCAAGAACCATATTCCCATTGTTCTTGATCAAGAAAACAACCAATATTCTTCCTGGGTTGAACTTTTTCGCAATCATGCATGTCTCTATAACGTGCTTGACCATATTGATGACACTATTCCGCGCCCTACGGAGGTTGATGATTCTATCTGGCATCGTTTCGACGCCGGCGTCAAGCAATGGATATATGGTAGTATCTCTCAGGATTTGCTCCTTACTATCATGAAATCTGACTCCACAGCCCTTGACTTGTGGAATCGTTTGGAGGAAATTTTTCAGGACAACAAGCACACTCGTGCCGTGTATTTGGAAGAACAGTTTAACAAAACACGTCTTGAAAACTTCTTCAATGTCTCTGAGTACTGCAAGCAGCTTAAACTTCTAGCGGATTAACTCTCCAACATCGGCACTCCTGTCACTGACGATAAAATGGTGCTACAAATGATTTCTGGCCTTACTAAGGGAAAATATGATACTTTGGCCACCATAATTCAACAGGCAGATCCGCTATCGAGTTTTAACAAAGCTCGCTCACAATTGTTGCTCGAAGAAACCCGTCGTGCTAAGCAGGATGAGCACGTCCAGCAGGTGTTAGCTGTCGACACGCAACCCCAAGATCAGACGCCACCAGACAACTCCCAACAACGACAGGGCCACGACGGCAAGGATGGAAAAGGCCGCGGCGGTAGAGGAGGCCGTGGTCATGGCAAGGGTTGCGGTCAACAGAACCAACAGCAGCAACAGCAACAGAGATCGCAGAACAACTGGGCCGCGGCTCCTCAGCAGTTCATCTACAGCGCCGCGGCGCCCCAGTACAGAGTCGCGGTGCCCCAGTTCAGAGCCGCGGCGCCAAGTCCATTCCAGTACCATCAGCCATACAATCCGTATTCTTACCCCCATTTGTTAGGCCCCGCTCCAGCCCCACAGTAGGCCCACTTCATGCAAGGTCAGGTCCCGCAGCCCTCCTCCGGCATGACACCCACTGAGTTGGGTCAGACGTTCAGCACCCTCTCTATGCAACAACATGACAATACTTGGTACATGGACTCAGGCGCCACATCTCACGTCACCCAGTTTGCAGGTACTATTCCTAAACTGTTTAGTTTAAAGCATCCTCAATATGTTACAGTTGGTAGTGGACAACGCATTCCAGTTAAGGGTTATGGTACCTCATACACACAACCTCCTTATCCACCATTCTCCCTAAAAAACACCCTATATGCCCACACATGATTAAGAACCTCATATCTGTCCGCCAATTTACTCGTAATAATTCTGTCTCTGTGGATTTTGACCCTTTTGGTTTTACTGTGAAGGATCTTCATACGGGGACACCTCTTACGAGATGCAATAGCACAGGGGATCTCTATCCATTCACTTCTACCTCCGCTACCAGATCTTGCTCTCCCGTCACTCTAGCGGCTGTTTCTTCTTCAACTTGGCATAATAGGCTTGGTCATCCAGGAGTCCCAGTTTTTAATTTTCTTAGAGGCAATAATTTCATTGCTTGTAATGGGAAACTTGCCCAAAATTGTGTTTCTTTCTCTTTAGGCAAACATATTCGTCTTCCGTTTAAATCATCTACTAGTGTTACATTTGCTCCTTTTGATATCATACATGCCGATTTATGGACATCTCTTATATCTAGTTCTCTCGGTCATAAATACTATCTTGTGTTGCTTGATGATTTTTCACACTACGTTTGGTTATACCCTCTTAAATTTAAATCGGAAGTTCTTGAGTTTCGCAAGTTCATTCAAACACAATTTGGAAAAGGCATAAAATCATTTCAGTGCGATAATGGTCGTGAATTCAATAACTCTATGTTTCACCGCTTTTGTACCAATAATGGCATGGTCTTTCGCTTCTCCTGCCGTCACACCTCACCATAAAACGGTAAAGCTGAAAGAATCATCCGCACCATTAACAATATGATTCGCACCCTATTGATTCATTCCTCCCTCCCTCCACCCTTCTGGGTCTATGCTGCTAAAATGTCAGAATACACTCTAAATATTCTCCCTACTAGCACTCTTCACAATATGACCCCTACCGAAATCCTCTACCATAGAATCCCCTCTTATGATCATCTACAGATTTTTGGTTGTCTGTGCTATCCCAACCTTAGCTCCATCGCCCCTCACAAGCTCGCTCCTAGGTCCACTCCATGTGTCTTTCTAGGATTCCCACCGAACTATAGGGGCTATCTATGCTATGACTTGTCGACTCGTCAGATCCACATATCTCGTCACGTCACATTCGACGAGACCACATTCCCATTTTCGAATCTTCCAAAATTCCAAAAACAGGACTACTCATTTCTTGACGAGTCTGCCATCTCTCCCCTCATAATCGAATAACTTACATCCTCTGTTCCGTCGTCAGAGCCGAGGCCTCGAGGGGAGGCGCTGCGGCGCCTGATTTCCAGAGAATAATCTTTTGAAACACCGTCGACAGTGCCGCGACGCCCAAATTTCAGAGAAGCCTGTCAACCTTCTAGCACTGCGACTCTCGATCCAGGAGCCGCGGCACCTCCGACGGCTTCGCCCCCACCTTCTCCTTATCCGACTTTACCCCCCGTCTCAGACACCACTCCGCCACCCATTATCCCTACCCATCCAATGGAAACTCGTTCAAAGCATGGAATCTTCAAACCCAAAGTCCATTTCAACTTGTCTGCCCAAACCATCTCTCCACTTCCAAAGAACCCAAAATTGGCCAAACAAGACCCTAATTGGAATTCGGCTATGTATGAGGAATTCAATGCTTTAACTAAACAACACATGTGGGATCTAGTACCTAGACCTGAGGGGGTGAATGTCATTCGTTGTATGTGGCTATTTCGTCACAAGTTTAGAGACAATGGGGATCTTGAGAGGTATAAGACCTGTCTTGTGGCTAATGGCACAAATCAGCAGAAGGGCATTGATTGTGGTGAGAACTTCAGCCTGATTGTCAAACCGGCTACCATCCGCACGAGTTTTGAGCATTGCCATGGGCAAACAACGGCCGATCCATCGGCTTGATGTGAAGAATGCATTCTTACATGGGGATGCGAGAGAGACGGTCTACATGCATCGGCCACCGGGGTTCACCCATCCAGCGGTTCCTCACTATGTGTGCCATCTCCGTAAGTCACTATATGGCACTGAAGCGGGCCCCCGTGCGTGGTATGATCGCTTTGCCGGGTATATCTTCTGATTGGGTTTGTATGCGGCAAGAGTGATACATCACTTTTCATTTTTCATCGAGGTAGTAGCACTTGCTTACTTATTACTTTACGTGGATGATATTGTTCTTACGCCTCCTCCGACGGATTGAAAAATGAGATTATTGTCTTGCTCAAGTCCGAATTTGCAATGAGCGATTTGGGGAAGCCGAGTTACTTTTTGGGGATATCGGTGACCGGTACGCCAATCATATGTTCTTGTGTCGGCGTAAGTATGCGAGAAAAGATTGTGTACGGGGCTAAGATGGCGAACTACAAAGAGGTGCCTACTCCAGTTGATTCCAAATCTAAGCTTAGTGCTATGGATGGTGCTCCAGTCTCTGATCCTACTCGTATAGGAGCCTTGCGGGTGCACTTCGGTATCTCACATTCACCAGCCGGACATAGCTTATCTTTGTTCGGCGGGTGTGGTTATTCATGCATGCCCCGGGGAGTCTCATTTCTTGCTCTTAAGCGTATCATTCGATACATTAAGGGCACTCTTGATTATGGTTTGCACCTATACCCCCTCGCATCGGACATGTTGCTTTCATATACGGATGCGAGATTGGGCGAGGTGTCCGGACAAGCGACGCTCCACCTCCGGCTTTTGTGTTTTCTTAGGGGATAATCGATTTCTTGGTACGCAAACGACAGGCTACCCTATCTCGCTCCGGTGCCGAGGCTGAGTACAGAGGCGTTGCAAATGTAGTAGCTGAGATTTGTTGGCTCAGAAATTTACTGTTAGAACTACAATGTCCTTTGCGTCAGGCATCTATTGTGTATTGTGATAACATCTATGCCATCTATCTTTCTCATAATTCGGTTCAACATCAGCGAACCAAGCATATTGAGATAGACCTACACTTCGTTCGTGAGAAAGTTGCGTTAGGCCATGTCAGAGTGTTACATGTTCCATCATCCTATCAGTATGCAGACATATTTACCAAAGGACTTCCCAGACAGTTATTTCTTGACTTCAGATCCAGTCTCAGCATCCGGCGTCCTCCCGCTCCGACTGAGGGGGTGTGTAAACGTGTAAATATAGGAAATAATATATTCCCTACCCATAATTAGAATATTTCCATATATTGTGTAAATATAATTATGGTAAGACTAGGATTCCTCTTTTGTATAGGCTTAGATATGGATATCTATTGTATAAGGGATGAATATTGTACTCTATATATACCTTGATATTAATGAAAGACTCCCCAAGGGAGATTAATATCATCTCACAGATAACGGAAAGTGGCATGGATGAACCACTTCGATCACAACGATGACGTAAATGAGTCCAACTATTAACTAGTGGTATAAATGAGTCATTTCTGAAAGTTTGATGGCATATTTAAGGTTTTCTCCTTAAATAAAAAATGCTTTAAGTAGGGAAAGTTTGGATGCACCATCTCCAATGATTTTGGACTTTCAGGAAATGTGCTTCAAAAAGAATATGAATAATTGATATAATGCAGTAATTATACTGCTATGGACGCGCTACGTGTTGGTTTAATTTGGATTTTTCGCAAGAGCTTGTTTGCTGACATTTAAGTGATATAAGTTAAGTGATCTAAAATAATATATTCTAGTTAAATATGCCAAGTTAAAAGGAAAAAAACCCACCCAATTTGAAATGGGTCATTTAGCTTCCAATTAATGGATATTTTCTGCTAGCAACATAATTTGAAAATGAACAAAAACCAATTAAAGGTACCATACCTGTAATTTTGGACATTTTCGATAGTTGTTTCACATATAAAGGGACTTTGCGAGTAGAGTATTGGGTCGGATTGGAGGTTTTTTGTTAAAATAAATTGGGTTTAATGTTTTTTTGATTTTTTGACTTAAAAAATTAGGTGTCATTAAAAAGTGTCTGGATATATCACTTTCCGGCTTAAGTGACCTTTTGCGCGAAGTAACAAAAGATAAGTGACTTTTCTGATAAAAAAAAAAGTAAAATAATATTTTGAGTGAATAGCAAAAGATAAATGACTTTTTTGATACAAACAAAAAGAGAAATAACATTATTCACCTATTTTTCATACTTGTGTGATCCTTTACGAAATCAACTCTGTATAAATATTCATTTTTTCTTTCCCTTCAACTAGTTATGCTTGACATCTTTTGGTTTATACATTATGACAGTGGCGAAACTAAGAATTTTGTTAAGGGTTTAAAAAATATTTAATTTATATACACTGTATAGTGTTTTGACAGAAGATATTCAACATACATAACTATACCCGTGCATTCTGGGTAATATATACATGACATTTCTTGTTTTCCAATTCTTGAACAGTTTTCAATTTTGTCACCGGCAGACATGACATGCAAGAAGTATCAAAAACCTCATTTGAAGAGTGCAATACGAAGAATGTAATGGGCAAATCTATCACGACGGGGCCAACAAATGTCACTCTTGAATCGTCTGGTGATCATTATTACATTTGCACTATTGACCAGCACTGTGTCGCTGGTCAGAAACTGGCCATTACAGTTTCAGGCGCTGGCGGCCGCACCTCCAATACTCCTGCGGAGAATGCTTCACCTCCTTCTTCCTCGACAGTCGTGTCCACCAGTTTTCTGCTCAGCTTATCTTCAATTGCATTGGCCGTTTTTCTTTAAGTATATCTATATAGGAGGATGCTCAACGTGATGGACATTTTATTATACTTGAATTCATATCCAACCCATGATGTGATTCAGTTTGGTGCTAAATTCTACTATTTTCGAGATTTTTGTCAAATGTTTTGCAATGTTCTACACAATAGTTGCACAAGTAATTAATTGTGTAAAACAAATTTATAGACAAAGGTTATATTATATTTACTTGTTACAAGGATTTCAATATTAGAAATAGTTTAGAGTTTAGGGCAAAAATATTGCAATTAATATTCGTAAAATTGTATACTACAACAGCGTGTTGCGCATAAACCAAAATTATATAACCATGGGATATTAGAGTTGAGATTCCCAAATTAGTCACGGGGAACTATTTTTCTTAATTTTAGGATATGTTTGGGCCAAAGTCAAATCTTGATCAACTCAAACCTAGCGCTTGAGTAAATTTTGTGAAATTTGAAATTGAATACATGAAAGTGTTACCCATAAGATAAGAAATTCAATACAATAATCAAAATCCAATTTTGATATAAAATTCTAGATCAAATAAATGTTATACGTTTTTTAGTTTAAATTCAATGAACTTGAAGTATAATCATTAGATTAGTCTTAGGAATGGTTACCAAGAATATTAGGTTGAATCACTATTCTCCACACCATGTAAACGAGCTCTCTCGCATTCTAAGCGATTATAGAAACCCCCATAACGACATCGAATCAGCTCTCAATCCATTCTCCCACCACATTTCTACAAACATAGTTGAACAAGTCCTTAAACGCTGCAAAAATCTTGGATTTTCTGCTCACAGATTCTTCGTATGGGCACAGAAATTATCCAGTTTTAATCATAGTAAAGAAAGCTATCACATTCTTGTTGATATACTAGGAAGCAGCAAACAGTTTCCTTGTTATGGGACTTTCTTGTTGAGATGAGAAGGAATGAATCTTGCGAATTTAGTCAAGAAATTTTCTGGGTTGTTTTTAGGTGTTATAGTAGAGCTAATTTGCCTGTTGATGCAATTAGGAGTTTCGATAAAATGGTTGATTTTGGTATTAACCGTGTGTAGTGGATGTTGATCAGCTTTTGCTGGCATTGTGTAAAAGAAAGCATATGAAAGAAGTGCAAAAGTTTTTTGATAGAGTTAAGGATGACTTCGCGCTGAGCGTGAAATCGTACAGCATTATGGTGAGGGGATGGGGAGAACTAGGGGAAGTAGTTGAGGCACTTAAACTGTTTGATGAAATGCTTGAGAGAGGTTTTTCGGTTGATGTGTTAGCTTATAACAGCATTTTGGAGTCCTTTTGCAACGCAGGAAAAATGGATGAGGCCTATAAGTTGTTCATGAAAATGAGATCTGTGGGGCCTAAACCAGATGCTTTTACCTATTCGATATTTATTCATGCTTATTGTGTAAAGGATGATATTCATTTAGCTTTCAGGGTCCTAGATAGGATGAAAATGTACAAACTTGTGCCTTATGTTTTTGTTTGGTACTATTGTAAAGCAGTACGGGAAGTAAATAAATATTACAAGTGTTCGAAAGGATAAACAAATAGTCAATCTTCAGAACTGTCGCAAAGTTGTTGAGTCTTGAATCTTGATAACCTGAAATCAAGAAACACTAAATACGGATGGTTACAATTTGTGTCTTTGAGTCGAGTGATTGCACTCTGTCCTTAAGACAAGATTGCCCCGTATATATGCTTTTACGTTAGCGGGCAATAGTCTCCCAAGATAAAACAACACTTTAATCTGAACACTACAAAACAAATAGGTTGAGTCTGATGAAGAAAACAAATACGAATCGACTTGCTGAAGAAATGGAAAAGGAAGGAAGAGTTTCTGTTTTAGTCCCAACGTTTTGGAGTGAATTTAAGTGTCTCTTCTGTTTGTCTCTGTGTATATAAATGTTGTCTCGTTTTTGTTGTCTGTTTAGGTGTTTATATTCTGTTTTGTGTATTTTTCGTGTGTTGCACAATTGAGCCAAACAACTCAATATATAGCATGGAGGAAGGCTGTTCAACTGCCCAAGACATGGCTGTTTAAGAGCCGTTAGTGAGGGTTGTTAATCGCCATTAGGGAGGCTGTTAATGGCCAATAAAAGAGGGTTGTTTATGGAGGAGTTAACAGCCAAGTAATGCTCCAAAAATCAGTCCAAACGGTAGTTGTTGCCAAATTCACCTTTCCAAAAACTTCAGGGACCAAACTGTAAATATTAAGCAATTTGGGGGTCCAAATAGATAATATTAGAAAGTCCCACAACCCACGACCGAGACCGGACGGGCGGCGGCGCGCGTGTGGGCTTAGCGTTGAACCTAATCACATCTAGGTCCTCCCTCTTTTAAACACATGGGATACCCCTTGGGGTCCCAAACCCTTAGCCAATTTAGAGACTTATAAAGAGAGCAATTCTTCCTTTTTCCACCGATGTGGTAGATTTGTCCGACACCATATTCCCATGCCTCAAACACCTAACTTCGTGGACCAATATCTCTTTCATTTCTCAATGAAATTTGACGATTCTTGGCCCTACGGTTATCTACTCACTTAGTAGATTATGCATGTGTGAAGAGATAAAGCCTCCAACATGCGGAACACTAGTGTTTAATTCATTAAATATGGGTGGACGCACCTCTCCGCCAAAGGCAAATTTCCAACAGTTTTAACGTACAATTGTATCATTAAGAAGCTTTGTAAGAGTGACAAGGTTGAGGACGCTTACCAACTGATAGATGAGATGATTAACCCAGGGGTAACACCTGATTGTTGGAGTTATAATACAATTCTAGCTTTTCATTGTGATCATAATGACGTCAATTTGGCACTAAGGCTGATCTCAAAAATGGAGAAGAATGGTTGTTTACCAGATCGGCATACATACAATATGGTGCTTAAAATGCTCATCAAGGTCGGAAGGTTTGATAGAGTTGACAAAGTGTGGGAGAGTATGGAAGACAGGAAATTTTATCCTTCAGTCTCGACGTATGCTGTCATGATCCATGGTCTCTGTAAGAAGAAAGGAAAACTCGAGGAAGCATGTAAATATTTTGAAATGATGATAGACTAAGGGATCCCGCCATATGGGGAAACTTGTGAATTATTGAGGTATAGACTTATAGGTTTAGGATTTGCAGAGCAAACAGGGATTCTAGAGGATAAGATGGAAAGAAGTACTTCTTGTTTAATTCAAGAGCTAACAAATATTATGAGAGGTAACAAAGCCCATGTCAGATTGAGATGTGAAGAAGAATACTCTGATAGTGATCAATCCTTAGCCTAAACTAGTTTCTTGATCGGTAGCCAAATAAATGAATCTGGTTGCTTGTAAAGGTTTATGTGGCACAACATAAAAGCACCAGGTTTAATATTGACCTCAAGTTATGTAACGAGCTGATTTTTTGTTCAGTGAGTGTGAGTAGATCTGTAGATTTAGTTATCTAGGTCTCCCAGTAAAGAAATGACGGGAATGTACTTCTCAGTTGGAATCCCATGTTCTGATGAAATTGTAATTTTTTGAGAAGGGCGGGGTTTGGAACCCTCAAGCAAGACATGATCTACATAATAAGACATCACTCGTTAAATATGTTAAAGGGAGTCTTACATCCGAGCGAGAGGTCAGACCAATCAAACCAACTTTTGAAATTTATTTGTGGCGATTCTAACTAAACGATACGTCACAAGTGATTCCAATACTTTTTACCAAGTATATTTTATACAATTATAATACATATAGTACAAATATATAAATTAAAAGAGTAGAGTTTAGGCTGGTGCGTTGAACCGAAAAAACCGAACTGAACCGGTAGTTCGGTTCGGTTTTTATTCGGTTAAAATAATTATAAAAACCATTTTTTTAAAAAACCGAATCTATCGGGTTAAATAATTCGGTTCGGTTCATTAGAATTGGGGATGAACCGAACCAAAAAATCGGGGGCAAATATGTAATTAAGGATGCATTGACATAAAATGTAGGGGGAGAAAGTAGTAAATTGGTGCAACTTTAAATGATGATAACTCTGCGCTCGGATGTCCGTAAGGCGGTTTGGCGCAGCCAATTTATAGGAAAATGTCCATTTTCCCAATCAATTTGTGTTTTCCCCCAAATCGATTTCTAATTTCCCCTTCTCTTTAGTAAAGATCTCACGATATACAATACATTTCAATGTCGAAAAATCGTGGTAATGTAGGTGTGAATGTCAATTTCAGTGTTGAAAATTTATTTATTTTAAAAAAAAATCCCCCGACCCGTTTATTTTATTTCAGTGTTGGACTTTTATTTTGTGGGGATGTAAACTTTAATTTGGAGTTTTTACATGTTTTAAGAATATTTGTGATGCAGACTTTATGTTTTTGAACTTTAAATTATTTTTTTACTTTATATTTGAATTGAAAAAACTGATATAACCCAATACGTTCGGCGATATAGACCGATATATCATTTTTTTTAAAAAAAATTGATTCTTCGGTTCATACTTTTTTTTATACAAAATCGAATCGAATCAATATACGCCCACCCCTAGCGGGTGGACCTATCTAAGCCCACCAGTTAACTATTTTCACATATAGTTGGGCCTTCATTCATATTGACTTGATCAAAGGAATTAGCTGGGCCTTGGCCCAACTCATTAGAGAAGATGACAAGCCCAAGGGTCCATCTCATCATATGCGATGGTGGAAAAGAGAAGAAGGGAAAACAAAAATACCAATTAGAAAGTATCTAAGTCTTATCACATACAAAAATAAATTAAACACACAAAGGCAGTCCAATAATAAACTAAGGCCCAAATTATAATTCTGAAGCCGACACAGCCCAAACTAACCTTCAGTGACATGAAGAAAGAAAAGTAAATAGGCTAAGCCCAACTTAAACATGTAATGAATTTGTCTAACAAAATACGATGCAAATGGGCCTAGATCAAGCAAATCATTTGATAACAGTAAAAATGAGGTGAATATGAAATGGGCTAGACTCATATACAGGTATCAAATGGTCAGGACTTAAATTAAACCCATAAGGTATAATACCAATCCCAGCATGCACATTATAGAAGGAAACCAAACTATTGTTCATAGAGGTATACTAGACTAATATACTAAGTATATTAGATATACTGGTATACAGTCAGTATACCCCCACGTATATCATATAATAACACATTTTTTAGGAAAGGAAAGAACAGTTGCAGTCAGAAATCATGGCATAAACAAGTTATTTGTACTCCATTTTCCCATCATTTATTCAAAGATAGTGAATCCTAATCCATTCACCAGTTGATAATTGCAGACTAGACTATATAGCAAACCTAACAGTTATGTTATGACACTAGTTGACATTCTTAAGATTTAAATTCATGCTGTGTGTATCAGTTAGAACATACAAGGACAAATTGGTTATTGAAAGACATGTCTCATTCACACAGTGCTCACAGGAAAAAAAACTTATTTCAATCATATCTTTTGACAAGAAGCTAATCTTAAGCTATCCTACCAACATGTCTTCTACAATCAAGACCTAAAACCACCTCTAATCTCTTTGAGAGGTTCAACATATTGTCATAATGGTGCCTTAAAGATCAACTCATTATTTACACATAACATTTGAAGCATGCAACCCTGTGATGATTAGATAACCTATAAGTCTAAACCTAGTTAACAACAGACAGGACAGGAAGCAAGTTGTAGGATCCAGTTGAGATGGTTCTTAGGTTGGTTCACAGTTATGGTGTGTAGTGCATCAATGAAGATGTGGAACAGAGATAAGACATAGCATCTAGGAAGGCCACATAAGAATCTCAGAAGGCTACTCAATACAAGATATGACTTGGGGAGGCTACAACAGTCATCTATCCATCCCTACAAGCTGATATATCACTATTCTTTTTTAGGTTCAAGCTACTTAAGCATACTTCTTAAAATACATCAAAGACAAACACACTGAGTCAAAAAAGGGGCTGATTACCAGCCTTAGCTAAGCATTTCTTTGGTTAAGACATACACAGAAAGAGGCAAATGGTGCACATATATGGATATATGATGAACTCTTCAGGCCTTGGAGCAACAGAACCAACAAGTATCAATCCCAGGCCCCTGGAACTCCCCAGAAACTCAACAATAGGACACAAAGCAAAAGATTCTTGAAATACCTAAGATGCTTGCATATACTCGACTATACCAAATAGAAACATCCCCATTTCTGAACTAAAACAGATCCCACAACCAAGCATACAAGCTTACAAGTTCAAAATAGCATATTATTTTAAGAATCATGTCACAAACCACCTTTCCTAGTTAGGTTTTAGCTTAAGCTATTTAAACAGATCCTATATAGGCCATTTGGAACTTAACGGTCTCATATTTTAAAGCTTGACAAGTCATTTTCAACTATCCTACACTATATCACCCAAAAACAGCCACTTAACTACAACAACTAGCACATCAACATTCATACTTGACTCTACAGGTCATTCAACACACAACATGTTAAGAATAAGGCATTTTCACCACTTATATAGCATTAGGTGTTCCTAGGATAGTAGTGATAGTTGTTTAAGACTAAACGTGATCATTTTTCACTTAAATAGATAGATTAGGACAACACGGTATCACATTTAGTTCCTTTTTTGAGCTTGCATCGATCTAGGCTAAACAACAAACACGGCATCTACCTGAACTTAGACAAACATGACTATTGTGAGTTATTATATTCTTTTCAGATAACCATCAAGTCTCGAACAATTCATAATGATCCCTAATCACTTAAGCTAACACATAATACATCAAAATGTCTTGCATTAATCTAAAATAAACAAAATTAAACTAGAAAATTAAAAGGATTAGGGATTACCTCTTGTAGTGGCAGCCGAATCGAGTTTGAGGCTTGAATGCTCCACTCCAATTTATTTTGCTTACACACGTACAAAAAGGAACATTTTAGAACTATCAGACTTAAATCGACACTTAGGATTCCACCAAAAGGCTTGGAACCAAGTCAATTAAAGTAAATCCCTAAAATTAAACGATTAGGTTAAGTTCGTGAATAATACAAGCTCAATACTCAAATCACCGACCCGTAACAGTGAGAGGATGGGGTTCAATATATAGAATCCAAAACCCTAGAAATTAAGGTTGAAATTGGTGTAGGAGAATGAAAATTGGGGGAAAACTCCCTCCCAAAGAGTTCTCGACCAATCACAAGCTAGAATTCGAAATCATATGAGACAAGAGTAATTAAAATTGCATAGAGGCATGGAGAGGGGTAACCTCACCTCATGGGGAGGGGGGGGGGTTACGGTGGCATACTGGTGAGATAAGGTTGCTTTTGCCCAAAATGGATGAGCAAGCCTGGTGTAAAGAAAACGTACACTTCGCAGTCGCCATTTCTGGCAAACGAAGATGACAAATCCTTCAGCTAGGGTTCAATTGCTAAGGGTATGGATGACAACAGATCGGATCTGGACCGGATCCTACTAGATCCAGATCCATTTTCATACCTGGATCTAGATCCGAATCCAGATTCATCGGGTCCATAAAAATCAGATCCAAATCCGGATCCACCGGGTCCACGGATCGGATCTGGATCTACATGTAAATTTTTTTGGCTTGAATAATATTCCCACATGTTGAAACTTTTATGACAAAATGAAACTCAATCTGATTGAAAAAAATGATTGAGTTCATTCAATCAACCTACACAAACATGACACCATTCTTCCAAATTACTGAACGAAGTTTTAGCATCACAAGAAAATAAAGACGATTGACTTCATCAGTGATGCTGAACATGTTGCAACTTTGAGCTAATTTTTGGAGGCTTTAGTGATGCTCCACTTGTAGTTCTACTGATTGACTTCATTAAACAACATAAAACAATGTCAGTCATATATCAAAAGTCCCAAATTTTTTTTGCTGATCAAACAAATGAGAGAAAGATACTTAAAGCTTATGACTAGCAGATTCAAGAAAGGGAAAATTTAAAGAAGAGTGATAATTTTTTCTTTTTTATAGAAATGAAAATATGGGAAACTGCAGAGAGCATATATGTAAAAGAAATGAAACTTCAAGGACAAATTACATGGTTGTGTGACTTGTGCCTTATCCTGGTCCAACCCTTTACCCAATACATAAATTATGAAAAAAATTTAAGAAAATACTTATAAAATTACATTCTAGGTTATGGATATATTTAATAAAAAACGGATCCACGGATCGGATCTGGACCGGATACGGATCTCAAATACAAGATCCATATCCGATTCGTCAGAAATGGATCCGGGTCCGATCCGGATCCGTCGGGTCCAAATTTTGAAGATCCATATCCTATAAAACGGATGTGGATCCACCGGATCCAGATCGGGTCAAAGATCCATTGCCATCTCTAGCTAAGGGTAAAAGATAAAAAAGGGTGGGCCTCATCATTTTTACGCATAGGGACATTGAGTTAGGCCGAGTCTGGGCGTTGGGCCTCGACTTGGCCACCCTATTTAAAAGGAATAAAAGGTTCCAATTTGGTCACTTAAATAAGATCAAAGCAATGGCCACATTTGCAAATGGCCAGAACATTTCAAATACAATAGAATAAAATCAATAGCTTCAATTTGAGCCCAAATTTGATATAATTCAGAAATAAAAATCTCAAAATTAAGAAAAATATTTTTTAATTAAATAAAAAATGATTTAAAATTGATATGTAATTTAGTTATCCTATTTAGTTAAATAATTTCCTAAATTTTGATTACTTTAAATTGAAGATTTTAAAATAAATAATTTCACAATTATAATTTAAAATTCCAGAATTGCAATTTATGATCAAAATAATATGAAAAAAATAGGATATGATATGTAATAAATAAAATAGATGATATTTTGTCAAATTAAATGACAAAATATTACTGGAACAATTATATAATCTTTTTCACCTTGAAAAAGTATATTTTACTCCGTCTGTGACTCAGGAACTCTAAATAATTAAATAAAATTATTGGAGGGTAGAATATAAATGTCAACAAACCTCCCCGTAGACTTTTTTTGGGGTTTGTGACTCTCGGTGATAGGTGACATAATTCTTGATGTGAATTAAACAAGTTTCGGAAGAAAAACCTATGTTTGAAGTATTTGAAATGAAAAGTGTTGATCCAAAGTTGACTTTTGAGCATACATGTTCATTTTCGAGTTTCATCGCTTTCGTTGAGTCCAGAATATTGTTAATGACTTAGTACTAATTACTTCTTTCCGCTTTCAATTTTACTTTATGTTGTTGAGTTGAAAGTGGTCGTTACAAAGTGGGTATCAGAGCGTTAGGTTAACGGTCTCACGAGTACAAGAGCAATATTTAGTCGAGTCTATGGTTTGCTTCCCGAGGCGTTCGGTTGTATTTTGAGTCCTTATTTTCTAAATTGTGAAGTTTGGGAAATTTAGGGGAAATGGTAGAAAAGTATGTCTTAGCATTGTCGAATGAGTATTCTGAGTGATCGAGCAAGTTTGTAGCGTCATTTACACTTGGGTAGCATATTTGGTTTGTGTCCGGGAGGTCTCGGGTGAGTTTTAGATGTTGTATGGAAGTTTTATAGTTTTGGATCAGTTGGTTGCTGGTGTAACCGATGATGCAAAAATGTGTCGCATCTGCGAAGCCACTTCTACGAAATCTAGTCTGCAGATGCGAGGGACCGTGAATTGGGAAAGGCCGCATCTGTGAATTCTTGTGCGCATGTGTGAGCTGCTTCTGATGAATCTTCCGCTTCTGTGCACTTTGTCCATTTAAGTTAGGGGAGCTTTTGTAATTGAATTTTGGCAGAAGCGAGGCCGCGCCTATGAGAAAAATTTCGCAGAAGCAGGATCGCTGAATCATAAACATTAAAAGATCCCAAGTCTAATTCACTACTCATTTTCCACTTTACTCAAATTTTAGCCCAGTTTCAGGAGAAATTCAAGGGATTCCATTCATTCCGATCTTGGGGTAAGATTCTCACCTTATTTTTGGGGTAGAAATCTAGGGTTTGTCCCTAGTTTTTAAGACGGTTGTTTATTGAAATTTTGTGCGAAGTTGTTGTTAATTCTTCAGTTTTAGATTATGAAATGCATGGGGGAACTTTGGATAGGCTTGAATTTCGGATTTAATCCATGATTTTTCAAAAGAAAGTTAGGGTTCTTCTAAATTGGGATTTTGGGTTCAAAGTGAAATTGAAGACCTAATTGGGATTAGTTGACCCTCAAACTTAAGGATATGATTAATTAGATTGCGAGCATCATTTTGTGATATTAAAGTTTTGATTTTACCTATTTCATGCACAGTTGCAGCTGCAGATCATCTGGATTCCCGCGTGAAACACTTTGGATCGAAAAAGTTTGATCAATTCCAAGAAATATTTGAATTAGAAACCTGTAAGACTGACCCTCTTCAAGGTGAAAAAGGGAAGGAGATTTCTAATCGATCACACACCCGACATGACATGACTATTGAAAGTTGATAATGTTAAATAAAAAACAAGAGTGAAACTACACTCTAAAAGCAGGCGTGCCTCTCGCCAACGTTATGGAAATTTCTAGATCGTGTAAAATAATAGTAGTACCAAAGACCCACCCAGGATTGCTATGTATGGAAAAATTTACAAGATATGATCTATATGGATCTAAAGTGCCCGGAATCTACCTCCAGTCAAATCCGATCACCACCCTCTCTTCTTGGAGATCATATAGCCATTCGTGGAAATGTAAGACCAGGAAGTAGATTATTTTTCCATTCCTTTCTGAAATTGGAAATACTTCATTAGAATTGGAGAATTTATGTGATTCTTCCCGAATAGACTGGATTCTCTCACGAACTTCGTGAATAACTCCATTATATCTCTCCCTCGTTACGAACAAAAAAATGGAATGAAATCCTAGTTATACACTCCTTTTGTTCTACGAAGCCTTGTTGATTCCGTAAATGATGAGTGTTCTCCCTTGGTCTACGCGGATCAGGGCCCCAGCTAACACGTGAAGCACTTCGCCTGGGGAGTACGATCGCATGACCGAAACTCATAGGAATTGATGACTCTTTCCACGAAAAAGTCATCATCTTAGCCCGAAGAGTAAGGATTTCTTTCTTTGCGTCCATAATATAAAGAGGGGTTAAAGACTAAAAAACTGATTCTAATTCTATAAATTCTTTCTGATTTTTATGCCGTTAGACAAAAAGAAAAGCAACTTGGACAAAAAGAGACGAGTCGCTTTGGGGGTCGGGTATTTAGTTTCTGTGAAAGGTCTTATCTTTATGTATGTATTTAGAATAATGTGTTAACGCAGAATCTATGATAATAGACTATGAATGTTCGGAGGCACTACATAAGGGCAAAGACTTGCCGTGGGACTAGTTCGTGGCACCTGTTCGACTAAGAGGTAGGCTACATTTTTCTATATTAGACTCTAATAGATATGTGTAGTATTTATAACTATTGAGAGGTATTGGGCATGATGGGGGTCCCACATTAGTTACTGTGATGAGGACTTAAGTGGATACCGGTGTATCATGTTTTGGGAGATCATATTTAGGTTGATCTCGACTGATGTTATGTGGTCTTGTCATAATGTTTGATCATACTTGTGATTGATCAGTTTAAACTACTAATCACTCTATGCCTCCTGATATGAAAAAACTGATTATTTGGAATTATGTGTTATTCATAATATTGAGGCATGTGTTTATTCACCTCTTGAACATGATTTCATCTCATACTTCATGATTACTTGCTTTATTTACCATTGCATTCCTACACCCACATTATTTTGATATTGAGATGAAGCTGGTTATGGAATGTGGTTTAGTCCGATGAGACCGAGAAATGAAGGTGAATGTTACAGTTATGAGATGATTTAGATACTGAGATAATGTGAAATGATATGGCTTGACAAATGAGTTAGTGATTTGATGCTCTGTTCAGTTCGATGGATCATTCCGGTTGGTTATGAGTGATATATGGACACGTAGAGTCCCCCGCGAGTCATACCTACGAGGTGACATACCGTAGCATATGTATACCAGGTTGTTGAGAGATACCTTGTATTCATGCATATAATTCATTAACATTCATACTCTTATTGACATGTGTGAGACAATGACTTATAAGTTCCGAGATGACTTAAGTGGTGAACAATAACTGCTCGTTGAGTTAACTTTTGAGTATACAGGTTTATTTTCAAGTTTTATTGCTTTCGTTGGGTCTGGAATGCCATTTATGATTTAGTATTAATTATGTTACAACTCGTGTTTTCGTGCATCATCGCTATCGTAACGTAGCCAACAAAGGTTTAGAGATGGTAGGACCCCTCTAAGAGGTTTACGAAGGTTTACAGATGTGCTGAGTAAGTTTTGGAAAGGTTTAAGATTCATCATATCAACCGAAGTAAGTTTCGACAAATGTTCTTCAATACATCACCTCCCGGAGTCCTCCGCAAATCACAGGACACAACCTGCGACTCACAGAATGTGTTTGTGAGATGAAAAGATATCTCAGGAATTGACAAAGAGTTTTTGGGCTCAGGACATAGGATATGTCTTTCGAGTCGCAGAACCTGTCTCGAGATAGGTCAGTAGCCACTTTTCTCACTCCTATAAATAGACCTTTCTAAAACTTTAAGCTTATTTCCCTCATTTTCTTAACCCTAAATGACCCTAAACAGTTTTAAATAAGCCTCTCATGGTTTAAGACTAAGATCAAGGGAAAACCAAGCTAATTCGACGTAAGAAATCGCGTAGATATTATAGAATTGTCTTTCTCTTCGTCATATTGATCCTTGGAGAATTCTAGTTGTGAAGCAAGCCCTATTCTAAAGTGATTCTTGAGTTTAAAGATCAGTTCACTCATGTTCTTAAGATTATACTAGAGGTTGAGGATTAGGTATTGAAGGAAACTTTATGTAACTTGAACTTATGAACTTGAAGCTAGGATAACTTGTTGTTACGATGTTTTAGTGAAGTTATGGAGTTGTAGAAGTACTAAATCCTTGTGGTATGTGTTTTGGGATTAAGAGAAGTGTGTTTGGAAGATTTTGGTGTCGATATGCATAAGTTTCCATTATAGAAAAGCTCAAGAACTCCATGTACTTAAGTTGTTTGACAAAATGTTTAAGTGAACCTTCTTATAAGATATGAATCCGCTATTGATGCAAATCTTTCATATAAAGTAGATAATAATCTGTAGAATGTGCGAGGGCTCATAGAACTTAAATAGTTTCGACGATAAGGTATGTAGGGCTAATTTCTTTCTCTAGCATGACTTGGTATGAACACGTCCTTGAAATGATTCTCCTTTTGTTAAGTTGAATAACCATAATCCTTTCTTGTTGAAGTTGTTTATGTCTCTTGTGTATCCCTTATTATTCGTACTTTCCGTATTCTATATGTCTCTTGACGACTGGCTTAAGGTTGATGAATGTAGCGACAATAACAATAGTCGGAGGATAACGACCATACGTCACTTCAGCTCTGTTTATGAAATCCCTTGAGGTCTGTCTTGCATTGCACCTATATATGTATTTATTTTCTTATCACGCCGCACTATAGTCGGACGGGCAGGCACTTATATGTGCATACCATTAATCAATTTGGAAGATATTACCGCATCCTATGTGGCCAGGCAATATATGATTAGATGACCCCACAGAGAGGCTTGATACTATACATATATTATACAGCCCCATAGAGAGGATTGATTTTAATTACATGTATATATTCATGATTATATGAGTTATATGCCCTCAACGACATTTTTCTAAGTTTCAGGTTGATTTTTCCACTCTTCTCTGGTATTACGTTTCTTATTCACATGCTTTACCTGCCTTACATATTTAGTATATCTTTCGTAATGACATCCATTTTGTTAGGGGGCATTGTGTTTCATGCCCGCGGGTACAGATAGACGATTTGCTAAGCCTCTTTAATAGGGTCACTATTCAGTTTGAGTTGGAGCACTCTTTTTCTGAAGTTACTGTCTGAGTTTTGGGTATGCTTTATGTACATATTACAGGTAGGGCGGGACCCTGTCCCGACTGGCTGTTTTGTTACATGACTCATAGAGTCTTGTATACTAGTGGATTTTGTATTGTCATTTTATTTGTTGGTCTTCCTATCAGTCTGCTGGAATTGTTTCTATGGCCTTGCCGGCCCATTGCTATTGATCATGGCTTTATCGGTCTTGTTGTATATGTACATGTTGGTCTTGCTGTCATTTGGTCAGGTCTTTATACATTTAGTTTCTCTTGTGATTGTCATTCTGAGGCCTTGTCATCCCAGACAGTTATATGCTCATGCTATGATATATAGGTGGTACGCTCGGGCCATCTAAACGCCGAGTGCCTGCCACACTCCCCATAGTTGGGGTGTGACAAACTTGGTATCAGAGCAAGTCTATCTTAGGGAGTCTACAAGCCGTGTCTAGTATAGTCCTGTTTATGGGTGTTTTGTGCACCACACTTATAAGCAGAAGGCTACAGGGCATTTAGGATTGTTACCTTTCTTCCTGATCTAGAATCGTGCTATAGAGATGAGTCGTCAGAATTCTTCCCATAACCCTTATTATGTGTGTGTTTTCAGCGGTGCCTTCTTCCTACAGTTATGACTAGCAGGAAGATTAAGGGCAATATAAGAGGGGATGCGAGTAATACGCCCTCTATTGAGTCAGATCCGTCAGAGGACACATGTGAATCACCTTTCCAAATGTCTTCGATTCTAGTAGTACCAGAGGAGCTGAGAGAAGCTATCATATCACCAGTTCCACCGCTAATTCTGTCTGATGAGGATATTTGGAGAGCGATACAAATGTTGACTCAGTTGGTTGCCTCCAAGGAATGGCACCATTCCAGAGAATCTCCTATTAATAGACCCCTTGAAGGGTCAAGCAGTTCATAACCTAGGGAGATTTTCGGTCAGAAATCACTGATGGTTATCGAATTTAATGCAGTTGGGGGTGATGAGAGGGCCTAGAGGGCCATGATAGTTGGGTAGTGCAGTGGATGACCATATGTCGATGAGTTGCAGTTGTATGATCTGTAGGTTGGACCTTCGCGACAAATTGAGTATAATCAGAGTTCTCGGGTAAGGCCGAGGTAGGGTTCACAGACCTTAGTATTTCTGGTCAGAGAAGTGTAGGTCAAGTGAGGCCATACTGTCTAACTTGCAAGCAGTATGGCTGGATGCATGTGAGATTGTGCTGTAAGGGTACAAGTTGTTTTTATTGGTGTGGTAGACGGGGCCACAAAGTGCGCGAGTGTCCGGGGAGAATCGATAAAGGTAAGGGTAAGGGAATGGATGGAGCCTCGAGGCCCGATACTGTCTGAGATATGCTATTATTATATTATTATTGTTGATATTTTTACCGCTTATAGACTTAGCATTGATCTGTTTGTGTTGAAAAGTGATGATCTGACTCTTATTTTAGAAATTAGTGGTATGGCATCACTTGGGGGATTAGCCATTTCGACGAGAATAAGTTATGACGGTAGAAGTAAGACACTAATTAGATTCCTATACATGCGTTAGTAGACCGGAATAAAGTGAAACCCCACTGAATTAGTGATAGAATAGGTAACATGATTCTTCTTTTCATATAATTATGCTAGGCAGATCCCAATCTGTGAAGTTGTTTTACTCTGATAATTTTATGAAAGCCCAGGTTTTGTGAGCTAAATGGTTTGCCGATATGTAGCTAAGAAGGTGAGATGTGAAGAGCATTGCTAGGAGGTTAAAGAACATTATAAGAACCCATCTATTTCACAGTAATTTTCATCAATATAGACAAGAAAGTATTTTATAAATCCGTGACCCAAATGGTTACACCTTGCTTAAGAGATTGGAAATGATCCCAGGATGTTGATAATGCGAATGGATTGTTTCGAATGGGTTGTATTAAGATTGGGGGTGGAGACATTTGAGGGAACTACATATATGACACACTTAGAATAATGATCCTAAGATATATAAGGGCTAGTAACCCGTGATAATAGAAGGTGGTACAAGCCGTTTGTCTTTTCATAAAGAAATTATATTGCTTATCATTGAAAGGTATCGGGATGTTAGTAAGCCAGACATGTTGTAGATGACAATGTGAAGAGACCTTAAAATTTATTGGAAGATGTGTCATAAATCTAGATACCTCGAGATAAGAGTAGTTCATGGAAACTAAGGATGTCGAGAACTTGGAGACGACTGAAGAATAAGTAAAGAAAAGAGGAAATATTTAATTAGTATGAATGGAGTAACATGATGAAATTTTGAGACAAAGGTAAGAATTAACAAAAAGGTAGGTATGCCAACAACAGAAAGGTGGACGGTAACGAGGAGGATAAAAGTGAATGAAGGTATGACCATATAGGTCTCATTAAGATGTGGTTACGCCAAGTTGATGTAAGAACACTGTGGAAAAGGGGCAGTAATGATTTCGTTAACTAGAGGTGAGACCTTCGATGTGTGAAAATATCAGTATGAGAAGTATAGCAAAGGCAATAAACCCCCATCCCGATAACCTGAAATGGGAAAATAAGAGTAGGACGGTTAAGTAATTGGACGATGGAAGATATGATTATGGTAGGACAAGAAAATTTGGAAGAGCCATTGGACATGTAATGACGCAAATTAAATGGAACTGTGCGATGAATCACAAGAGCTATGAAGATGGGAGTAACTATTGGTGAAGTGCGAGATATTCATATAAGGAAGCGAGAAAAGGGGTTGATAAGCTTAAGAATATCTGAAAGGCGTTAAAAAGGATACGTTAAGGGGGTAGCGACCCGATAAGGAAGGTAAAATGTCATGCCAGCAAAGATATTTATGAATAACTCGAATAGACTATATATTATATAAATGGAGTAGGAGCCTACGACTCAGTATGATTAAGGAAATCTCTTCCTAAGCGCTATTGATAGCCAAATCTTAGTCCAAGGACAAGGGAAGGAGTCCATATCTAAGCACGGCTACCAGGTTGGAGGTAATTAGATAATGCTTCTAGTTATATTCCTACGAGGGAGTAAGTTAATGACCCTTTCTTTGTTGGATAAGCATCATTCAAGATAAGAATCGACAGTAATGTTTAAGGCCCTATATGTAGACCAGGGCATTTCAGAATGAATAACTTGTGATGAGAGCGAAGGAGTGTGGCAAGTGTTAAAGGGAGTAAGGAAAGAAAGTCAATTATAGCTACGAGTAATCAGAAAGTACGAAAAGGTTTTGCTTCCTGATCCTGAATAAAAGTTTCAACGATGTTAGCAATTGAGTGTTCGCAATTGGGACTCTGCTAGCCTTAGTCCTAGTACACGAAGCACCGAATGAGGCTAAAATTATAAAAGGGGGAAGGTCTAAGTAGTCTTAAGGATTTTATGTACCAATAATCCTATATCGCTGGAGTTAAGTAGTATTGCAATTTGTGTAACCAGCCGTAAGACTGCAAGCGGATCGACTAATGCAGGAGTCAAAGGACTTGAATTATTATAAGGGATGTATCAGTAAATCAGATAGACGTCTGACTAATAATTCAGAAGACGGTACCCTTGAGATTCATAACTTGATAAAGTCATCCATTGTGTGAAGAGATAAGGAACGTCAGGATGAAGATCCCATTTTTAGGAAAATTGGAGAAAGTACTTAGCAAATGAATTGTTAGATGCCCTAGATATTGGTGTATTCCCAATATAGCAGAATTACGAGGCAAGATTTTGACAGAGATTCATTATCCACAATACTATATCTACTTGGGATACCAAGATATATCAAGATACTGAATGGATATATTAAGAAAATGACGTGAGAAGGAATTTCACAAAGGACGTAACCAGGGTATAAATTATCGGTAAATGTGGTTGAGCACAAAGAACCTATGGGTAGGATCAGGACACTAAAGACACGATGAGAATGGGAGACAGTTAAATATGAAATTTTTCTAAGGGTTACTTCGCTATCATCATGAATTGATCTAATAATTAGGGCTACTTATACAACTAAGGATTATACCAGATTGTACAATTAAGAGAATGGTTCACCTTCAAGGTGTCTCTGGCAGTATGTTAATTGATAAGGATGCTGAATTTATAATTAAAGTTCAGAAGATCCCCCGAAAGGAGTTTTGGGCACTTCGGTAAGCCCCATCACCACACAGGTATTCAAATCGACTATATGATTTTGATGCTCAAGGGCATGTTAGGAGTTTCACAGTGCGTAATAAAGGGAATTTAGATGATCACATATCTTATAGTAAGTTGCATGCTACAACAGCTATCGTGTGGAGCACCAAAATATGCAGAGAAATAGATACACTATCGTATGATTAGAAGTAAGCAAACCAAATTCAATGAGATATGATTTAAAGTAATAAATCATAAGGCATACAAAGTCCCATGACAGAATATATCGACTGTCTAGGATCGTCACTAACTCATGTTTGAATGGATGATGACTAGACTTAGAATTACAAGTGTTACACCCCGTAGTTTCGCACCCGAATGAGAGTATAGTCAGCCGACTTGAGTCATGAGAACTTAAAATCATTTATGAGGGTTCATATGATGTATAAGGATGTCAATGAATGGTTTTTTTAAGGTTGGAAGGTAATATGACCAATGGAAATACAACTCAATGAAGATTGACGAAGTTTTGACAATACATCACGAGTTTTGTGTCGTGAATGCCATTCTGCCTCGCGGTAGTGGCCATGGATCAAGGCCTAATTTCCCCCAAACTTACACACCATATGAGGTGGCATATGCAACAACATTTTTGAGGCGGTTCGGTGACTTATTTAAGTCCAAAATCGGCAAATTTCTATTCATATGTCATTTTCGACCCCTTGAGTACTCTAAAAGACCCTGTATACCATCAGAGAACACTCCTAGAAGTATCCAAGGTAATTTCCTCCTCCAAATATCAAGAACATCTTGGTAACCTCTCTAGATAGCTTGGCAACTTATGAATCCCTTTGAGTTTGAGTTGAAGGTTGTTATGGCAATTTTATTGGCTGGTTGAGGTAAGGTTTCATCCTCTTTTTAGGTTTCCTTTAGCTCTCTTAACTTGTCTTGGTGTAGGTAATTTGGAGATTATAGGAGTTGGTGATATGAATATGGAATAAACATCTCTTGTTGTATAAAACTATGGTAACTTGTTGTTTAGTATTGTTGTTTCAGATTAAGAATAAATAATGGTGTTGAATCATATTGGTGAGGTTGTGGAGTTGAGGAAATGAGCTAGGGTGATGATGGTGCTAATTTGAATGAGAATCCATAGTAGTGTAACTCTAGAATTTCGCGCACATAAGTTGTTTGACGAATTTCCTAAAGGAAATCCCTTAAAAGATATAAACTCGATATTAATACAAGCCCCTCGTTTGATGTAGATAGTAATGTAAAACACGTGTAAGGCCCCGCAGAACATAACTGGCTTTATCGATAAGGTATGTAGGGCAACTTTTCTTCTTGGCATGACTTGATGAAATTGTTTCTTTAAATAAATTCCATCTTGTGAAATCGTATAATGATAAGTCTTTCTCAATAAAATTGATACTAATCCTTGGGTATTTTTATTCCCTAGCATCGCTTGGGTTCTATATGTTACAAATTTGTTGTATTGAGATTCATGAACGTACTGCTAATAACAATAGTAAGAGGATAACGACGATAAGTCACTCTGGCTCTGTTTGTGATGTCCTTGGAAGTACGTCTTGCATTACACTTATATATGTATCTATTTTCTTACCAAGCCGCGCTATACTCGGTCGGGTACGACGCTTATATGCGCACACCACTACAACCGATTTTGACTTTACTGAGTACTATTAAGGCCAGGTACGATCGAGTCTTCATTGAGGCTGGGTATGTTATACTATGTTATGATTAGTCCCGTTGATCGGCATGATTTTTATAGACATACATATACATACACATGATTGTGACAGGCTATGCCCTCAACGGCTTGACATGAGTTCCAGGTTGATTTCTGTTTTCATATACCTATTGTTACATATTTTGTTTACTTAGATCTCCTGCCTTACATATTCAATAAATCTTTCGTACTGATGCCTCTTTCCCGGGGCACTATGTTTATTCCCACAAGTATAGATAGGAAGAGCGACGCTCCTCCACATTAGGTTGCCTATTTCAATTGTTGGTTGTTGCACTCCCCTACTCCGGAGTTGCATTGCCGGATTCGATAGGTACCGTTATATATATTGAGGATATTCTAGGTATGGCAGGGCCCTGTCCTGACCTGTTGATGTATTATAGCACTCTTAGAGGCTTGCAAACTTGTGTACGAGGTGCATATGTTTTGGTTGTGGCCTTGTCAGCCCCCTTTTATCAGTTGTAGTACTCTTCTTATGGCCTTATTGTCCTTGGTAATCTATATACACTGTGCTGGGACTCTTCTGTTTGTTGGTTGTATTTTTCATTCTAGCCTTGTTATGGATATATGGAGGCCTTGTCGGCCCAAGTTTCGTATCACAGGTTCCAGATGCTATGGTTAGTTCGCTCAAGCCTCTGGGTGCTGGGTGTTAGCTCCCCAAGGTTGGGGTATGACAAACGTGGTATCAGAGCAGGTCTGTTCTAGAGAGTTTGCAAACCGTATCTAGTAGGGCTTGTTTATGGGTGTGTTGTGCACCACACTTATAAGCAGAAGGCTACAAGATATGTATGATGGTTACTTTTCTTCCTGATCTAGATCGCGCGATAGGGCCAAATCATAAGTATTCACTCCTAACCTTTATCTTGTTTATGTTCTCAGCTATGCCTGCTGCTACTAGACAACATGAGGCTCTACGGAGGTTAGACGAAGAGTCGAGAGAGGGTGCCAGCCAGGTACCACCTGCTGACCCGAGGAGATAGGAGCACCAAGATGAGGCTGTATCTTAGGCCTCCAAGACTCCACCCCCACCACCATCTCCAGAAGGGTATAGGGGAGATGATGTACCTCTAGTTCCTCCTCTGATTGCCCCTGATTAGGATCTAGATATGCAGTGTGCGGTGCAATTGCTGACTTGATTAGTAACCTATCAGGCCCAACGTTAGGCCCTTGGTATTGCTGATAGGGCTGTGAGCATGAGAGTTTGGGACTTTATCAACCTAGACTCTCCAGTATTCACAGGAATTGATTCTAACGCGGACCCATATGAGTTTCTGGATCGAATGTTGCATACCTTACCAGTTACGCATGCCATAGATGCTTAGTCGGTAGAGTTGTTTTCTTATATGCTGCGTGATATTGTCGTGACCTGGTATGAGCCTTGGGAGAAGACTTAGGGGACCAATGCCCTACCGAAAGGAGTTTTCTAAGGTATTTTTACAGCAGTATCTGCTGGTTGAGCTTCGCCGATCCAGGTGAGATAGGTTCTTACACATGGAGCAGGATAATATGAGCGTCTGAGAGTATAGTTTGTAGTTTAACTCCTTGGCTAGGTATGATCCCTCAATTGTTGCTCACATAAGTGACTGGGTACATCAGTTTTTAGTGGTTTGGGGGCTGTATTTAGTGAATGAGTGCACTACAGCTTCTTTTCATCCGAATATGGATATCACCCGCATTCAAGCTTATGTACAAAATTTATAGAACCGTAATAAGTAGCAATGAGTTAGTCGAGAGCAATGATAGGGTCTATAATAAGAGGGCTCAGTCCGTAAATGATATAGGAGAGTTTCGATGTGTCTTTAGACCTCAGTTTCCTAGGCGCCCATCTTATCTGACGACTAGTGTACCACCACAGTTTTAGGGCCAATGTCATGATCAGACCACTTATTCTGGTCAGGGTCAAATTACCCGAGCATCAAGCTCGCAACAAAAATGAGAGTCCAGTTAGGAGAGGCTACCAATGCTGTATTGTGGTCGATGTGTTAAGACTTATTTTGGATAGTGCCGCCAAGGATGGATGTGTGTTATTCATGTGGTCAGCATGGTCATATCATGCAATTTTTTCCAATAAGAGGCGGGGGCAGTATGGCTCAGCCGATAGGGTCTGTAGCAGCTTCATCTTTGTCAGGACGCCCATCTAGGCAAGGTGTAGAGGCATCCACCGGTAAAGGTAGAGGCAAAGAAGTATCATATAGTTCAGGCGGTCCCCAGGACCTAGAGTCATCTCTAGATGTGGTTATAGGTATATTATTAGGCTTCTCTCTTGACGTATATGCTTTGATAGATCCGAGTTCCACTTTGTCATATATTACACCCTTTGTTGCTGGTAAGTATGGAAAAGAGTCTGAATTGTTACATAAGTCATTTGAAGTATCTACCCTCGTGGGTGAGCCTGTAGTTGTTAGGCGAGTATATAGGAATTGTAATGTAAAGATCTATGATCACCATACTGTATCCGACTTGAATGAGCTAGAAATAGTGGAATTTGATGTTATTATGGATATGGATTGGTTGCCTTCTTGTGATGCTAATGTTGATTGTTGGATGAAGGTCATTCACTTTAATTTTCTAGGCGAGCCAGTTATCGAATGGAAGGGCAATGTTGCAGCGCCTAAGGGGAGGTTTATTTCCTACCTTAAGACTTAGAAGATGATTTCAAATGGATATATTTATCACTTAGTGTGAGTATAAGATGCAGAGGGAAAGCTTTCATCCCTTAAGTCAGTTCGTCGTTAAAAAAATTTCCTGATGTATTCCCTGATGAACTTTCTGGCCTTCCTATCGAAAGGGAAATTGACTTCGCTATTGATGTGTTTCCAAATGCCTAGCCTATATCTATTCCTCCGTATCAAATGGCTCCTGCCAAGCTAAAAAAATTGAAAGATCAGCTGAAAAATCTCTTAGAGAAGGGCTTTATTAGGCCCAACACTTCTCTGTAGGGTGCACCACTATTGTTCGTTCATAAGTAGGACGGTTCGTTGAGAATGTGTATAGATTACCATCAGCTGAACAAGGTGACTATTAAAAATAAATATCTACTTCCCAGGATTAACAATATGTTTGATCAATTGCAAGGTGCCAAGTATTTTTCAAAGATTGATCTCCGATTTGGATACCACCAGCTGAGAGTTAAGGAGAAAGATATCCCGAAGATGGCTTTCCGGACCAGATATGGCCACTATGAGGTTTTTGTTATGTCCTTCGATTTGACTAACGTGCCAGCAACTTTTATGAATTGATAAATCAGGTGTTAAGCCATTTTGGATATCTTTGTGATAGTATTTATTCATGATATTTTGGTATACTCTAGGTCGGAAGCAGAGCATGTGGATCATTTTCAAGCGGTGTTACAGACGCTCTAGAACCGTAAGTTGTATGCCAAATTCTCTAAATGTGAGTTTTGGTTGAACGTGGTAGATTTTTGGGTCATATAGTGTCGGATGAAGGCATCAAAGTGGACAATAGAAAGATCGAAGCTGTAAAGAACTGGCCGAGGCCCACAACTCTTACTGAAGTGCGTAGTTCTTAGGCTTAGCAGGTTACTATCAGAGATTTGTAGAGAATATCTCTTCTATTCCCACTCCCTTGATGAAGTTGACACATAAGGCAACCAAGTATCAACGGTCAGATACTTACAGAAGAGTTTCCCGGAGTTGAAGAGCAGGTTAATATCAACACCTGTTCTAGCACTTCCTGAGGGATCCGAGGGATATGTTGTATATTGTGATTCTTCCAGAGTGGGATTGGGTTGTGTTCTGATGCAGCATATCAAGGTTATTATGTATGCTTTGAGACAACTAAAAAACATGAGCATAATTACCTGACTTCTGATCTTCAGTTAGCGGCTGTTGTATTTGCTCTAAAAATATAGAGTCACTACCTGTATGGAGTCCATGTTGATATATTTACTGATCATAAGAGCTTGCAATACATTTTCAAATAGAAGGAATTGAATTTGAGGCAATGAAGATGGCTTGAACTACTAAAGGACTATGATGTGGATATTTTGTATCACATAGGTAAGGAAAATATTGTGGCCGACACATTAAGTCAGAAGTCTATGGGTAGCTAGAGGCATGTGGGAGTCGACAAGTTGGAAATGGAAAAAGATATGTATCGGTTGGCTAGCCTAAGTGTTAAGTGATTGATGTAGGCGACGGGGGCACCATAGTTCAAAATGCTGTTGAATCTTCCTTATTGGCAGAAGTAAAGGCACAACAATTTGACGATCCAGCCTTGGTGAGAATTAAGGAAGGCATTCCTTCTCAAAAGAAGTGGTTGTTCGAGTTGTCAGAAGATGAGTTCGTAAGTATAAGGATTGGTTGTGTGTGCCCGATGTTGGTGGACTTTGAGGGAAGATTTGAGCAGAAATTCACTAGTCCATGTATTCTATTCATCCTGGTTCTACTAAGATGTATCATGATCTCCAAAAATTATACTGGTGGAAGGATATGAAGAAGAATATTCCAGAATTCATCGCTCAGTCTTTAAATTGCCAACAAGTCAAGGTTGAACATCAGAAACCTGAAGGGTTGCTGCAGAATATAGAAATTCCGATATGGAAATGGGAGACGATTAACTTGAATTTTATTACGGGATTACCTACTTCTCATCGGAAGTTCAGTTCTATGTGGGTCATTTTGGATAGACTAATGAAGTCAACTCATTTTCTACCTGTCAAGACTACTAATTCAGCTGAAGAATATGCTCGATTGTATATTAAGGAGATAGTCTAACTTCATGGAGTTCTGATGTCTAGGTGCTCAGTTTACAACTAACTTATGAAAGTCCTTTCAGAAAGGTTTGGGTACTCAGATTTGCCTTAGGACAACTTTTCATCCCTAAACATACTGGCAGGCCTAATGCACTATTTAGACACTCGAAGATATGTTGCGAGCATGTGTGTTGGACTTCAAGGGATTTTGGGAAGATCACATACCGCTTATTGAGTCTGCCTACAATAACATCAATCATTCTAGTATTCAGATGGCGTCGTATGAGACTCTATATGGACAAAAATGTAGGTCCTCTATTGGTTGGTTTGATGTTGGTGAGACAAAGTTATTAGGACTAGACTTGGTGCAACAAGCCGTAGAGAAAGTGAAAATGATTCATGAACGATTATTGATAGCTCAGAGTCAACAAAAGTCCTATTCGGATAACCGACGTTGAGATTTAGAGTTTGCTGTAGGAGACTGGGTGTTCTTAAAGGTGTCTCCTATGAAAGGCATGATGAGGTTCGGCAAAAATAGAAAGCTTAGTACCATGTACATTGGTCTATATCAGATTATTTAAAGAATAGGCCAAGTAGCCTATAAGATTAAGTTGCCCCAGAGTTAGAAACTGTTCATCCTGTATCTCATGTATCCATGCTTCGTAAATGTCTGGGTGATCCCTCCCGCTTTATCCCTAATTAAGATGTCCAAGTCACGGAAGACTTATCATATAAAGAAGTTCCCATTGATATCCTAGACTGTTAAGTCTGTAAGTTATATACCAAAGAAGTTGCTTCGGTTAAGGTACTTTGGAGAAATAACAACATAGATGAAATGACTAGGGAGGCCGAAGAAGATATAAGGTCCTGATATCCTTACTTGTTCTAGACTTCAGATTTATGTTAATATTCGTGCGCTACGAATATCTTGTTTCTATTCTATCTGTCGATCTTAATTCATATATCTTGTTTCTATTCTATCTGTCGATCTTAATTCATATATCTTGTTTAGGTGCTAATATTGGGGTAGATATGGCAGACACAGTTCATAGTATAACATATAATGGTTCAGGTGAGTTATGGCTAACCCTCTTTGATTATCGCATATATGGATAGTCGTGTGAGGCCAATTGAATGTTGTTATGCTATTATGTAGCCCTGTGTTACATTAGTTATTTTTTTGGGTTGGTTGGCAAGTTTCGTATAGCCCTGTTTACAGGGGAAACTCTGCCGAAATTTTCTGAAATCCTAAGCGTTAGGGCAATATTCCAACATTCGAGGACGAATGTTCTTAAGGTGGGAAGGATGTTACGCCTCGTAGTTTCACACTCGAATGAGAGTATAGTCAGCTGACTTGAGCCGTGAGAACTTGAAATCATTTCCTAGGGTTCGTATGATGTATAAAGATGTTAATAAATGGTTTTGTAAGGTTGGAAGTCAATAGGACCAAAGGAAATACAACTCGACAAAGATTGACAAAGTTTCAACGATATGCAACGAGTTTGTGTTGTCGATGCCATTCTGCCTCGCGGAAGTGGCCAAAGATCAAGGCCACATTTTCCCAACACTGCCACCACCATATGCGGTGGTATATGTGGTTGTATATGGGCATATGCTCCACATATGCAGTCGCATATGTGAGGCGGTTTGGTGACTTATTTAAGTTCAAAATCTGCAAATTTATTTTCCTATGTCATTTTCGACCCCTTAAGTCCTAGACACCTCTCAAATACTCTCCAAGACCCTCTCTACCATTAGATAACACTCCTACAAGTATCCAAGGTAATTTGCTCCTCCAAAGATCAAGAACATCTTGGTAACCTCTCTAGATAGCTTGGTAACTTGTGAATCCCTTTGAGTTAGAGTTGAAGGTTGTTATAGAAAACTACTTGGTTATTTGATGTAAGGTTTCATCCCCTTTTTAGGTGTACTTTAGCTCTCTTAACTGGTCTTGATGGAGGTAACTTGGAGATTATAGGAGTTGGTGATATGAACTTGGAAGAAACATCTCTTGTTGTATAAAACTATGGTAACTTGTTTTTTAGTATTGTTGTTTGAGATTAAGAATAAATATTGGAAGTGCATCATATTGATGAGGTTTTGGAGTTGAGTAAATGATCTAGCGTGATGATGGTGCTAATTTGAATGAGAATTCATGGTAGTGTAACTCTAGAATTTCACGCACATAAGTTGTTCGACGAATTTCCTAAATGAAAATCCCTTTTAAGATATAAACTTGATATTAATACAAACCCCTCATTTAATGTTGATATTCGTCTATACCACGTTCAAGGCCTCACGGAACGTAACTGGCTTCATCGACTAGGTATGTAGGGTGACTTTCCTTCTTGGCATGTCTTCATGAAATTGTTTCTTTAAATAAAATTCCATCTTGTGAAATCGTATAACGATAAGTATTTCTCTATAGAATTGATCCTAATCCTTGGGTATTTCTAGTCCATAGCATCTCTTGGATTCTATATATTCCAAATTCATTGTATTGAGAATCATAAACGTCGCGCTAATAACAATAGTCAGAGGATAATGATGATAGGTCACTCCGGCTCTACTTGTGATGTCCTTGGAAGTCTGTCTTGCATTAGACTTATATATATGTATCTATTTTCTTACCGAGCTATGCTATAGTCGGCCAGGTATGACGCTTATATGCGCACACCACTATAGCTGGTTTTGACTTTACCGAGTCCTATTAAGGTCGGGTACGACCGAGTCCTCATCGAGGCTGGGTAAGATATACTATGATATGATTAGCCCAATTGAACGACGTGATTTTTGCAGACATGCATATACATACACATGATTGTGATAGGTTATGCCCTCAATGGCTTGACATGAGTTCTAGGTTGGTTTCTATTTTCATATACCTATTGTTACATCTTCTTTTGGGTTCCAACCAGGGATCTAATTAAACAGTTAGCCATCTCATTCTTTAATGACTAACCATTTGAGAAGATAAGTCTATAGAATCTACCAATTTCGCTATATCCCCCTTTCTTTTTGTTTTGAGATTAGGATCTCGTTGTGATGTCATTCCAAAAGAGACGATTTACCTTACTTGTGATAGAACGAGATTCGACCTCTTAATACCTTTTCCTTTTGTATGCAATTCCCAGAAAAATGGTTGAATAATGGAGGTTACTTATATCTCATGCCTTACATATTCAGTACATCTTTCGTACTGATTCCCCTTTCCTGGGGCACTATGTTTATGCCTGCAGGTACATATAGGCAGAGCGGTGCTCCTCTATAGTAGGTTTCCTATTTTAGTTGTTGGTTGTCGCACTCCCCTTCTCCAGATTTGTATTGTAGGAATCGATAGGCATTGTTGTATATATTCTTGATATTTTGGGTATGGCGGGTCCCTGTCCCAACCTGTTGATGTATTATAACATTCTTAAAGTCTTGCAAACTAGTATGCGAGGTGTATATGTTTTGTTCGTGGCTTTGTCGGCTCCCTTTTATCAGTTGTAGTACTATTCTTATTACCTTGTCGGCCTTGGTTATATGTATATGCTGTGCTGGGACTCTTCTGTTTGTAGTTTGTATTTTCATTCTTATCTTGTTACGGATATATAGAGGTCTTGTCGACCCAAATTTCGTATCACAGGTTCCAGATGCTACAGTTGGTTCGCTCAGGCCTTCGGGTGCTGGGTGCGGGCTACACACCCCAAGGTTGGGGTGTGATACCAAGTTAGTGATTCTTGAAAATGTTGTCTCTGAAAGGCATGATAAAATTTGGAAAGAGAGGCAGGTCATTCAGTGATTCATACACCAACCACTTCAGAAATGCATAAGAAATCTTTTTCCCGTTACCCTTATAAAAGGTGTTTAGATTACAGAAGACTCGCTGCTCGAAGGAATATCAATTACTATCTTGAATCAATTTATCTAGGTGTTGCAGGCTGAAAGAATAGATTTTGTTTCAGTATGGTAGAAAAGCAATAATATGGAAAAGAGGACATCAGAAATGAAGAAAGCTATGAAGTTCAAATATTTTCACTTGCTTCAGATTACGAGTTTACGTTATCACTCGGCGATGCAATTTCCTATATTTTTGTCATATATATCCACCTATATTGTATGCCTTGTATAGGTAATGGTATTGAGATAGATGTGGCATATGTAGCCCAGGGTTTTGACAGTTGAGGTGAGTTATGGTTAACCCTTGTAATTTTCTGAGTAGATAGATGGTCGTGTTAGGCTAATATTATTTTGTTTTGGTTGTTTTTGCCATTATGTGGCATTGGATAGGTGTTTTGGGCTACTTGACCAGTTTGGGTAGTCTTGTTTACAGAGGAAACTCTGCCAAAATTTTCCGAAATCTTGAGAGTTAGAATATTCCTCAACATTCAAGGACGAATGTTCTTCAGGGGGGAAGGATGTTACACCTCATGTTTTCATGCGCCATTACTATCGTAACGTATCCAACAAAGTCTAAGAGATGGTAGGAACCCTCCAAGAGTTTATGAAGGTTTACGGATGTGCTGAGTAAGATTTGGGAAGGTTTAAGACTCATCGGATCAACAAAAGTAAGTTCGATGAACGTTCTTCAATACGTCCCCTCCTGGAGCCCTCTATAAATCGCAGGACATAACCTGCAACTCACAGGAAGTTTCTGCGAGACGCAGAGCTATCTCAGGAACTGAAAAAGAGTTTTTGTGAGACATGTCCTGCAAGACGCAGGAAGGTCCTATGAGTCGCAGGACCTGTCTCGGGACAGGTCAGTGGCCACTTTTGTCCCTCCTATAACCCTAAACTCTCTCTTATAAGCCTCTCATGGTTCAAGGCTAAGATCAAAGGAAAACTAAGCTAATCCGATGTAAGAAATCCTGTAGACATCGTAGAATTGTCTTTCTCTTCGTCATATTGATATTTAGAGAATTCTTAGTCATGAAGCAAACTTTGTTTTGGAGTGATTCTTGAGTGTAAAGGTAAGTTCCATATCTTCCATCATGTTCTTAAGATTATACTAGAGGTTGAGGATTAGTTATTGAAGGAAACTCAATGAAACTTGAACTTATGAACTTGAAGCTAGGATAACTTGTTATTGAGATGCTTTGGTGAAGTTGTGGGGTTGTGGAAGTAGTAAATCCTTGTTGTATGTGTTATGGGATTAAGATAAGTGTGTTTGGATGATTTTGGTGTCGATATGCATAAGTTCCATTATAGAAAAGCTCAAGAATTCCTTGTACTTAAGTTGTTTGACAAAATATCTAAGTGAACCTTCTTATATGATGCAAATCATTCTTATAATGTAAGTGAACCAATATTGATGCAAATGATTCTTATAATGTATATAATTGTCTGTAGAATGTGCGAGGGCTCATGGAACTTAAATAGTTTCGACGATAAGGTATGTAGGGATAATTTCTTTCTTTGGCATGACTTGGTATGAACACGTCCTTGAAATAATTCTATTTTTCGTTAAGTTGAATAACCACATTACTTTCTTGTTGAAGTTGTTCATCTCTCTTTTGTATCCCTTATTGATCGTACTCTCTGTATTCTATATGTCTCTTGACGATTGGATTAAGGTTGATGAACGTAGCGACAATAACAATAGTCGAAGGATAATGACCATATGTCACTTCGGCTCTATTTATGGTATCCCTTGAGTTCTGTCTTGCTTTGCACCTATATATATGTATTTATTTTTTTACCGCACCGCGTTATAGTCAGCCAGGAAGGCAGTACATACCACTGATCAGTTGGGCAGATATTACCATGTCCTATATGACCAGAAATTTATGATTAGATGACCTCATAGAGAGGCTTGATACTATACATATATTATACGGTCCCATAGATAGGCTTGCTTTTACTTGCATGAATATATTCATGGTTATATGATCTCAACGACCTTTTTTTTGAGTTTTAGGTTGATTTATCCAATCTTCTCTGGTATTTTATTTATTATTCAGATGTTTTACATGTCTTACATATTCAATACATCTTTCGTACTGACGTCCCTTTTATCGAGGCGAAGGGGGAAGCGATATCTTTCATGCCTGCAGGTATAGATAGATGATTTGATGAGCCTCCTCATTAGGGTCACCATTCATATTGAGTTGAAGCATTCCTTTTCTTCCGGAGTTGTTGTCTGAGTTTTGGGTATGCTTTTATGTATATATTATGGGTATGGTGGGGCCCTTTCCTAACCTGGTTGTTTTGTTACATGACTCGTAGGGGCTTGTAGACTAGTGGATTTTGTATCATTATTTTATATGGCCTTGTCAGTCAACCTATCAGTCTGTTAGTATTGTTTTTATGGCCTTGACAGCCCACTACTGTTGATCATGCCCTTATCGGTCTTGTTGTAAATGTACAGGTTGGTCTTACTGTAGTTTGCTCAGGTCTCCATACATTTAGTTTCCCTTGTGATTGTCATCATGAGGCTTTGTCAGCCCAAACAGTTATATGTTCATGATATGATATACATGTGGTACGCTCGGGCCGTCCACGCGCCGAGTGCCGGCTACACCCCCAAAGCCGGGGTGTGACAAATTACTTCTTTCCTCTTTCAAGTTTATTTTATGCGGTTGGATTAGAAGTGGTTCACCTACCGGGGGATAGTGTAGGTGCCACCATGACTCCCCGAAAGGGGTCGTGACAATTTCCCTATTTCTGAAGAAGAAACTTCATCTCATGGGAGTGGTTGACTAAGCACAACGAAGTACGTGTCCGTGTAATAACAATCATCTCTCGAGATATGTGGATACAGATCACTTCTCCCATTTGAATAGTTGGTAGCGCAATGTAGTTAAAATTCCCAGGCTTGGAAATCATATGTATACCTTGCCACTTGAGAAGCTTCTCAAATGTCAAGGGTGTTAGATTTCTACATCAGCCAAACTCGTCTTCATTTTTAGCATAACGGCCACATATTAGATTTCTACAGTCTAAATATAATGTAGTAGAATGAGTATACATGACGCTTACATCCTACCTACCCAACTAATTTGTGACAAGGCACAATTGATTGACTGATAAACAACTACAACTTCCTACAATAAATAGTCAGACATGGGCACATATATGAGAACATCTTCTACCAATATCTACTTTCTTTCTTTCCAGAAACAATTTCCTGGGAAACAAAAAGCTGAAATCCATCTTTCGTTCTTAACAATAATGGTCTGGTATAATATTTTCACAAATGTTTTCAAAGAAACAATTAGATAACACATTGAAATGAATAACACTAGAAGAGTTCAAGACCTCCCACGCCCTCCACATCTTCTATATATAATGGATGCTACATGCAAACACATGAATCCATCCTTGCAATTCTACATGTATCAAGCAATAGCTAACACTCATCACTTAAACATGTAACCGCTTTTCAAAACTTCAGCCAGTTTACTTTTTAATAAAAGGAGAGTTAATGATATTGTAGCACTCTGAATTGACAGAAACAAGTCCACTAGAATTTATGTAATGTTAATGTTGGGTTTGGTGTTGTGACATTTTGCCCAACATATCATTTTCAGTACTAAGTTAAAGTTCAGAAATGTTGGAACAAATGTCACGACATTCGGACCAACATTCTGTTAAACAGTTTTGCCTTACTTCACGGACTGAAGCAAATCTCATGGGATTTTTACCATCATGGTAAAGTGACTTGGCAAGGTGATTAGGAGCTGATGAAACACATGGGAAGAACAAGTAAAAGCTGTTGCTAAGCTTGGGGAACAAGTCCAAGAAGTTGAGGATTTTGCTCCATGATCTTCTCCAACAAATCCTATCAGCTGCCCACATTTCCCTCAACCTCCACAACCAATCGATGAGCTTTTCAAGGAAGACTCTCTACTATAAATAGATAGGGAAGAAGAGTGAATCGATATTCAGAAAAAGATTGCAAAAATATCAAGAGAGCTCTCAAGAATTCATCTCAGAAAACTGGATCGCTAGTGTTGCCTGAGCGTGTTGACGACATTCTGTCCAACATTATAATTGTTGCTTAGATTCTAGATTTGTTCTTTATTGAAGAAATTATAATGAGATGTTGTCTATGTCTATTTAGATAGATTTTTCAGGCAGAAGTCATCTGCGACTTCAAACTTTTAATTCCTTTGTATTATTTTGTAATATTGTAAAAGAAGGAATTTATTCAATTGTGTATATATATATATATACAATACTTTCAATTATTGACTATCATAGGTTATATAATCAATATAACCTATGTAAATATTAAACATTTGTGTTCTTTATTATTTCCGTTGCTATTTACTCTTCAAAGGTTTTTCTGTTTTATCGAAGTGTTGTCACTTGTGTCAGACAACATTATTGCCGACATTTACAAACTGCATTGGCATTCGATTTGTTTTTACTTTCAGTTTGTGTTTTATTGTTCCATAGCATACCCTTGGGACCCAACAAGTGGTATCAGAGCCAACACTTAACACAATAAGTGCTTGGTCCTATCATTTGAAGCTATGGATCCGGCTAATCTAAATATTGGTAGACTTCCCATTTTAGATGGTACAAACTATGCCTATTGGAAGATTCACCTACGTTCTCACATCAAATCAATTGATGTTAGGGCATGGAGATCTATTACAAATGGGTATGTTTTTCCAATATCGCCGTCAGATGAGGAAGGTGACATTCTTGTTAAACTTGAATCCGAATGGACGGCGGAAGAAACGAATAATGCTAGTTTTAACGAAAATGCCCTAAATGCAATTGTTGGATGAGTTGATCTTTACATGTTCAAACTCATTCAAAATTGCCCTACGTCTAAGGATGGATGGGATACTTTGCAAATTATTTATGAAGGTAGCTCAAGTGTTCATCGTACAAAGCTATGCATGCTCATGAGCAAATATGAACGTTTAAGGATGGAAGAAGCGGATGACATTAAATCCTATTTTAAAAAGTTGATTGATATATCTAATGAATGTCAAGTGCTTGGTGAACCATTAACCAACACTCAACTTGTTGAAAAGGCTCTCCGTTATCTTCATGAAAAGTTCAATTTAAAGATTTGTGCCATTGAAGAAGCTCACAATCTTGCTACTATGGATCTTCATACCTTAATGAGCATTCTCAAAACCTATGAGATGAATATTGAGAATCAAAGGGAACTATATAAGAGCAAGAATGTGGCACTTCAAGTCCAATCCTCAGAAAATCAAATTAATGAAGATGATGAAGATCTTGAAGAATTTGGTGAAGGTGCTAATGTTGCCTTACTCACTCGAAAATACAATTCGATGGTGCGGAAGTTCAACAATGAAAGGAATCAATCCAAATCTAAACACCATCAAAGCCAAGGCTTCAATCAAAAGCCCACAAAGTTCCTTCCAAGTATTCAAAAAGGAAGTCCACTAAGAAGAACCAATTCAGATCGTACCAAATTTGATCCCAAACAACTAGAGTCTGTGCAATGTCATACATGCTCGGGTTGGGGTCATTACACTAATGAATGTGCGAAGGAGAAGACGAAGGAGATCAAGAAGCCAAATCACAAGCAATGTTGGCCACTGTTTACAAACAATCACTGTCAGATAATGAAGATGTCATCTGTAATGTTGCCCCAGATGTCACGACATTTCAGGCAACATCTACATGTCTAGCAACATCCGAAAGGTACATATTCTTTAACTATTCTGATGTTAATTGCTTTAGTGGTTTTATTTCTAGTGGTGAGGCTGAGTGTATGAATCAAGTTGAATGCAATGATGAGATGATTAAGGAATTACAAAATATTTGTCAAGACTTAATTGTTGAATCCAAGCAACTTGAATCAAAGGCTAAAATTTTAACTTATGAGAATGCAGATCTAAAAGGCACAATAACTCAATTATAGGTTGCACTTACCAAAAAAGATATAGAATTTGGTAAGATTCGTGCAAAACTGGATGTAGCCGAAGCAACCTTCCGTAAGTTCAACTCAAAGACTTCTAAATTGGATGAAATACTCAGCTTTAGTAAACCATCACATATATGTATTGGGTACCAAAACTCTTTTGAAAATATAGGCTCTAGTGTATTTGACAAAAATGAGAAAATATGTTTTGTAAAAGAAAAAGGAATAAAAGATAAGATCTCATATATGTCAAAGAATATGAAGTTTGTGGGTCATCACTGTAACTCCCCAGGACACTTAAAACCATATTATTTCAAACTTCAGAATTCTGAGAGCGAAATGCTGCCTAAAAGTCTGTCCAACATTTCAGACAACATTCTAAGGAACATTTCAGAGCGGAAAGGTAAAAAATGTTTTAAAAGAGTTTTGGTTCCCAAAATGAATGTAACTTGTAATGTTGTGATAACTGCTTTAAGAACTAACATTTCAGATTATTGGTACTTTGATAGTGGATGTTCTCGCCACATGACAGGTACAAAGGAGTTTCTAAAGAAATATGAGTCATTCAATGGAGGTAACGTAACTTATGGAGGTGGCAGTAAAAGCAAAATAATTGGAAGAGGAATCTTGGATGTTCCTGGATTTCCAACCTTGAGAAATGTCCTACATGTTGAGGGCTTAATGGCTAATTTGATTAGTATTAGTCAAATGTATGACGATAATCTTGAGGTAAAGTTCAATAGGAATGCCTGTAAAGTTACAAATGAAGCTAATGAATGTGTTATGTCAGGTACTAGAACATGTGATAATTGCTATCTTGTTGCGAGACAAGAAACTTGCAATAATGTCAAGCTCGACGACACAACACTCTGGCACCAAAAATTGGGACATGTCAACTACCGCAATCTGGAAAAATTGGTCTCATATGAAGCGGTTAGAGGCTTACCCAATCTTAGCCATAAAGGTAAAACAGTATGTGAAGATTGTCTAAAAGGTAAGCAGACTCGTGTTTCCCATAATGTTGTCCAAATTGACCGACAACATTCAGATACGTCTCACTATTTTCAACTATTGCACATGGATCTTATGAGTCCAATTGAGGTAGACAGTTTAGGAGGCATGAGGTATTCTTATGTGATAGTAGATGATTTTTCTAGATATTCATGGATATATTTTTTGAAAGAAAAATCAGAAACTTTTGACATGTTTAAAATTTTACACTCTAGAATTAGGAACTTATTCTATTCTCCTATTTTTTGGATTAGATCCGACCATGGAAAATAATTTGAAAATAGCTCCTTCACAAAATTTTGTGAGAAAAATGGAATTTTCCATGAGTTTTCAGCCCCCAAAACCCCTCAATAGAATGGGGTGGCTGAATGGAAGAATAGAACATTGCAAGAAATGGCTAGAGTTATGCTTAGTTCTAAAAAAACTGTCAAAATGTTTTGGGCTGAAGCCTTAAATACTGTTTGTCACATCATTAATAGAGTCTATCTAAGGCCTGGAACAAAGATGACACCCTATGAGCTAATTAATGGAAAGAAACCTAACTTGCGTTACTTTCATGTTTTGGGCGTATTTGTTATGTTTTAAATAATAGAGATCATTTGGCAAAATTTGACTCTAAAAGTGACAAAGGAATCATTGTTGGCTATTCCCAAAATAGTCATGCTTATTGAGTGTACAATCTGAGGACCAAAACTGTACAAGAGTGTGTAAATGTCATTTTTGATGATTTTTCTGATCTTACAGAATATACAACTGAAAATAACATTACAGTTTCAGTGGAAAATGTGCAGACTGTTGAAGAACCAAATGTTGCCCCAGATGTTACCACATCAGAAGCAACATCTGAACCTGAACTAGAGATCACAGAAGGTGCGAATGAGGAGTCTAATGTTGAATTGCTAGATCAAGTTCGAAGGGACCCTCATTAAGGATTAGGAAGAATCATCCAACAGGTCAGGTGATAGGGGGAGTTTTTAGGGAATAAGAACAAGAGGGAAAGAACCACTCAATTATAGAGATATGGTAAGGTATGTGTGTATGTCTACCATATACCAAAAGGTTATTCTTTCTTATTTTATATCTACTTTAGAACCAAAAATTATTTTAGAAGCACTTAAAGATGATTTTTGGATTCAAGCAATGCAAGAAGAGCTTGAACAATTTTCTCGAAATGAAGTCTGGGACTTAGTTCCTCGTCCAAATAATACAAATGTTATTGGAACTAAGTGGATTTTCAAAAATAAATCAGATGAATCGGGAACTGTTGTTAGAAATAAAGCTCATCTAGTTGCACAAGGATATACTCAGGTTGAAGGAATCGATTATGACGAAACCTTTGCACCTGTGGCTAGAATTGAATCAATTAGACTACTTCTTGCCATTGCCTGCTTTCTAAAAATTACTTTACACCAAATGGATGTAAAAGGTACATTCTTAAATAGTTTTCTAATTACCGAAGTTTATGTTGAACAACCAAAAGGATTTAAAGATCCTCACCATCCACACTATGTATACAAGCTCAAAAAGGCTTTGTATGGGTTAAAACAAGCTCATCGTGTATGGTATGGTCGTCTATCTAACTTCCTCCTTGAATTTGGTTTTAATCGTGGTGAAGCGGATCGTACCTTATTCATTAAACATCACAGTGTAGATATTATTATTGCTCAAATCTATGTAGATGACATAGTCTTTGGTTCTACCTCACAGTCCTACCAAAAGACATTTGTTGAAGCAATGTCATTGACATTTGAGATGAGCATGATTTGGGAACTAACATTTTTCTTAGGCTTGCAGATTAAGAAAAGTGAAGATGGAATCTTCATCTCCCAAAGCAAATATGCCAAGAATCTAGTTAAGATATTTGGATTGGAAAATGCTAAACAGATGAAAACTCCAATGGGATCGTCGCAGAAGATATGTAAGGATAATGTTGGTGAAAATGTCGACCCAACATTGTATCGATCCATGATAGGTAGCCTTTTGTATCTCACTACTAGTCGTCCTGAAATAATGTCTAGTGTTTGTGTATGTGCTCGATTCCAAGCCAGTCCCAAAATTTTCCACTTAAATATCGTAAAACGTATCATCCGATATGTTGCCGGCACATGTGAGTTGGGAATTTGGTATTCCAAAGACACTAATCCTAATTTAATAGGGTATAGTGACTCGGATTGGGCTGGTGATGTGGATGATAGAAAGAGTACAAGTGGAGGATGTTTTTATCTTGACAATAATCTTGTTTCTTGGTATAGTCGTAAACAAAATTGTGTCTCACTTTCAACTACTGAATCTGAATATGTAGCAGCTGGAAGTTGTTGCTCTCAATTAATATGGTTAAGGCATATGTTAGATAACTATGGGTTTTCAAGTAACATATTAGTTTTGTATTGTGATAATTTGAGTGCTATAAATATTTCCAAAAATATAGTTCAGCACTCATGTACAAAACATATTGATATTAGACATCATTTTAAAGAGATTTAGTTGAAAAACAGCTAGTTCAAATTGAACATATTGACACTCTTCATCAACTAGCTAATATTTTTACAATGGCTTTGGACCATGAGAGATTTTCTAGTTTGAAGAAATCTCTTGGTCTTTGTAATCTCTAAAAAAGGCATTTTTGGTGAATGTCGGTTGAAATGTCTTTAACATTTCGGGTGACATTTACCTATGTATTATCATAAACTAATTATAGTTGTTGTGTAGTGCATTACTTTTGGTCACACAAGCATGATCCTTCAATAAGAATATGATTCCATAGTGATACCGTTCTCTACGATGATATTAGATATCATAAAAAGGGAGTATCAAAATAAAGCAAAGCCTTTACAAATATTTGGCAATTGTGAAAAATGGGCAATGCCCTTGAAATGATACCGTTCCTATTCTATAGGAGTATCAAGTGCTTCAAAAGGATTTTTGAGAATATTAAATAAGTATTCTTAATTTTTGACACGGTAATCTTTTATATGTGTTTTATGATTAGATCAAGGATGCGATGAGAAAATGTTACATTGTTCCAGTGGTTAAACTCATAAATATACATATAAAACGTGTCTTGATTTGTTGCAAAAACAAAAAGTTCTTGTGGGATTATAATGCAGGTGTTGTCCAAAATGTTGCTAACATTGCTGTTGACATTTTCAGATAATGATATTTGTTGGGATGTTGATCGTAACTGACTCCACAAAATCATTTTTTTCTTCCCTATTTTTATGACATGTTTTTAATTGGAATTCAAACTTTAAAAGGATAATATTAGATTCCAAATAGATGTCTATCTTTTTATCCCAAAATCTTAGGTGCAAGTTATTGAATAAATATCAAACACCTAAAATTAAGGAATTTTAAAGCTTGCCAAAGAGTATAAATATCCATTTCATTTGTTTTTCTTTTTACCATTCTTATCTTTTCCTAAAAATAAAAAAAATAAAAAAAGGTAAATCACATTACCTCGGTAAATACCTACCAACCGATGGATTCATCACTTTCATCTTCATCCAAAAACCCTAAACCCTCTCCTCCAAACTCTCCAATGGAAACCTCACCGATGCCAACCCCAATGTCAGCCAACACCAACAACAACACACCAATAAGCACCAGTCCGCCACAATACATAGTTGTATCGTCTTCACACCAGCCAGAGAACATGTGCACAACTATTGTCCTTAGAGGAGATGAGGAACCTCTTGCTGTCAATTACCCAGGGGATGATAATAACTCCATTGATGTAGATGTTACTTCATACTTTTCTACCCTCGATAAAAGAACCAGTTCATCCTCCTTTCCCTCTCGGAGATCAAGTCGAGTATTCGAAAGAACATTCCAATAAGAGTCCAACACAAAGAGGTCCAGGTTTGAAACAACAGTCCCTGCTTGCTCAAGCAGTGACACAAGTGATATGGACTTCGAACTGTCTTCGGAGGACACTGAAGAAGAACCCTCAGTCTCTGATCCTCAAACAGAGCCCTCAGTTTCTGTTCCACAATGTGAGTCTCAAGACAAGGAGATTTCAGACGACACCCCCTTAAAAAGGTTCTACCCTAAAGGGATCCCCCGTCATGCCAAGCCATATGTTGCCTAGAATATTGCCAATGATTCCAATGATGCCACAACATCTCAAGTAATATTCCTGCAAACCGCAGAAGAGACATCTTCTCCATCCTTCTCTGGCAATATCGAATCAGAAGCTGAAGTTGAGGTAAATGTTTATTCTGATAAATTCTATTCCAAAGAAAAGTTTGATAAATGGAATTGGTATATGAATAGAATTATCAGGGCAGGAAAAGTATTAGATTTAGCCTCATGCTCTGATTATGGTTTGGTTGAGTTCCTCAGTGATCGTAAGCTTCTAAAAACTGTAACTGATAAAGAACCCTTCGTTGATGAAGTAATTAGGTTGTTCTATGCAAACTTAAATTCTGATATAGTCAATGCCTCCTCAAAGAAATTTGGGAAGGTATACCTCTATAATAAAATCTATAAGTTTACTCCCCTAATTATCAATCAATGTTTGGGAACTGAGCATGAAATTGGAAGCAGTACTATTGAAAGGTCAACAGAAAATAGGGACGAGATAATAAAATACCTCACTGGAGGTATAGTGAAGAAATGGACTTCTCGATGCCCTGCGTCAAAGCTTACTGCCCTATTTTCTACCCTACATAAGATTGCTATTCAAAATTGGCTCACTTCACTTAATGAGTCGATAGTTACTACTGATCAAGCCTCTTTGTTATACAAAATAGGAAAAAGGTTGAGAACTGACTTAGGAAGAATTATTTTCTACCAAATAGACAATTTGGCTGAAAAAGAGTAAACCTTGATCCTTCTCTATCCCTCTTTGATCTATCAAATTCTACTTACCCAAGGCTTTGAGCCTAGAAATGAGGATATTTTAGGGAGAACACCAGAGGTATATTCAGTGAATAAAACATTCTTGAAAAGCAAAGACAGAGTTATTGACCTTCCCTGGCAAAAGGAAGCTAACATTGAGAATGTTGCCCGAAATGTTCCAAACATTCTAGGCAACACTGGTACAAGACAGTCACCTCTGTCTACAGACTGGCTGGTTAAACAAATTACAAAGCTCAACCAACAAATCTCAGAGGTTGATGCTGCAAGGGATGCCTTAGTCCAGGCCAGAGACCAGTTCTTATTGTTGCTTTCTTCCCAAAAAGGGGGAAATAATTCTACTGTGCAGGGGGGAGGAAAGAGCTGAGAGTTCTGCTGCTGCTGCTGATGTTGGTACTGCTGAAGCGAAGTTGATGCTACTAGGTAGAGGAAAGAGCAAACTGAGATTATGCAGAGGTAGAGAGCGGCTGGAAGCTACTACTGATGCATAATATGCAAGGGAGGAACAACTGGTGATGATTGGTGATTAGTTAATTTGGACTGTGTTTGTTTTGTTTGGATTGGATATTTGGTGATGTATTTGACGATGATCTGACAATGTTTTTTTGGGATGATGTGTTTGAATGGTTTAATATTCTTATTTTTTCTAATCCTATATGTTGTGTGTATATCCATGTTTGTGCTAATATTGTATCTTATGTAATGGTATACACTGGTATACATATGTTGTGTTTGTATGCCATTATAGGTTAAGGGGGAGCATTATTGTACTCATAGATGTTGGGACAACATTTATGACATTACCATAAGTCACTTGCACAGATTAGAATAGGTTTTGTGAAGAAAGGCAAAAAGGAGGAGAATGTTAATGTTGGGTTTGGTGTTGTGACATTTTGCCCAACATATCATTTTCAGTACTAAGTTAAAGTTCAGAAATGTTGGAACAAATGTCACGACATTCGGACCAACATTCTGTTAAACATCTTTGTCTTACTTCATGGAGTGAAGCAAATCTCGTGGGATTTTTATCACGATGGTAAAGTGACTTGGCAAGGTGATTAGGAGCTGATGAAACACATGGGAAGAACAAGTAAAAGTTGTTGCTAAGCTTGGGGAACAAGTCCAAGAAGTTGAGGATTTTGCTCCATGATCTTCTCCAACAAATCCTATCAGCTGCCCACATTTTCCTCAACCTCCACAACCAATCGATGAGCTTTTCAAGGAAGACTCTCTACTATAAATAGATAGGGAAGAAGAGTGAATCGATATTCAGAAAAAGATTGCAAAAATATCAAGAGAGCTCTCAAGAATTCATCTCAGAAAACTGGATCGCTAGTGTTGCCTGAGCGTGTTGACTACATTCTGTCCAACATTATAATTGCTGCTTAGATTCTAGATTTATTCTTTATTGAAGCAATTATAATGAGATGTTGTCTATGTCTATATAGATAGATTTTTCAGGCAGAAGTCATCTGCGACTTCAAACTTTTAATTCCTTTGTATTATTTTGTAATATTGTAAAAGAAGGAATTTATTCAATTGTATATATATATATACAATACTTTCGGTCACTGACTGTCATAGGTTATATAATCAATATAACCTATGTAAATATTAAACCTTTGTGTTCTTTATTATTTCCGCTGATATTTACTCTTGAAAGGTTTTTCTGTTTTATCGTTGTCAATTGTGTCAGACAACATTATTGCCGACATTTACAAATTGCATTGGCATTCGATTTATTTTTACTTTCAATTTGTGTTTTATTGTTCTATAACATACCCTTGGGACCCAACATATAACATAAGTGAACTCTCTTTCTCTAATTAGAAACAATTATGGCCAACACAAAGATAGATAATCATAAAAAGACAGCCTTAAATTACAAATAGTTATGCAATCTTTAAAACTAAAAGGAATATTTGGGAATGACGTTGACTTATTTTATTCATAGAATCATATTTGTTGTACATGCATATTTGTCCCAATATGACATTGGAGAGCTTCTAGGTTTTCGATGGCTATTGTTGGCAAATAAAAAAAGTACAACTGAAAGACCACCGAACTATCATTATATACTGAGTTGGGAGCTGTGCGATTTAGGAATTTATTTTCAACTTTCTTAGAATTTTTTCACAACTTTTGAAAAAAAAACACACTAAATTTATTGGCTTAAAAAAATTTCCCTCCAAAACAAAAATAACCCCCCCCCCCCACCTAACAACTTAGCAGTATTCACACTACCCCCAATCTTTTAAGACTGAGCCTTCCTTCAAGTGAAAAATATTAAAATCAAAATCTAATGGATTGTTTCCCGAATATACTTTCATTAATTGGATATCTCTTATTTTAGGTAGAATGGTATTCCTATTGTAATTAAGTCTCATATTTTAGGTAGAATTATATTTTCTATTGTAATTAGGTTGATTAGTTACCTAGTTTAAATATTTTTGCACTACTATATATATTGTACATTATTGATGAATACAATCAAGGAACATATTCATTTATGATATTAGTCGCCTAAAAATACCTCCACTAACGCCGGCCATATCTCTCGGCTGCCACCCCCACAGAACCCTAGTGTTTTTTCAGCCATTTTCTCTCTATTCTCCTCCTATATTTCATATTTCATGGCTGACAAAACAAAATTCCATCTTGCACTTGCAATAAATAATATCAAAAACTTCATCCCTATCACCCTTGAGATGGAAAAGGGTCAATACTCCTCGTGGGCAGTGCTTTTTAAGATCCATTATCGTGTTTACGAAGTTATCGACCATATCATCCTTCCTACACCGAAGTCCACAGACCTACCCTCGGCTTCGACTTCTGATGATGCACTATGGTCTCATTTTGACACAGCCGTCCTCCAGTGGATATACAACACAATCTCTAATGATCTGTTGCACAACATCATTGAGACCGATGTCACTGCCCGCCAAACGTGGGAACGTTTGGAAAGTATTTTCCACGACAATAAAACTCAATGAGCATTATACCTTGAAAATCAGTTCAAGAAAGTTCATCAGGATGATTTCCCAAACGTGTATGCATATTGTCAAGAACTCAAGATGTTTGCCGACCAACTCTCCAACGTCGGCACACCAGTCACTAATCAACGATTGGTCATGCAACTTATTACATGCTTGAACGAATCCTATGACGGCGTTGCCACCATCCTTCAGCAATGCACACTGTTACCTTCGTTTTATGAGGCCCGTTCAAAGCTTATTCTTGAGGAAACTTGGAAAATCAAGCACAACACCACTTAGGACAACATTGCCGACGTCGCCCTCACCACCACCGCAGTAGTGGCACCAGCCTCCGCCATGGGCTACCTACCCGCCGTGGGCCGTGTAGGCCTCACCGTCGTGGGTATCTCCTCCTAGACCGTATCTGACATCATCGTAGACTCCACCTCAGAATCGATAGGCCCACCCTGGCATACACAACCCACATCCCCAACAGGCCTACGCAACACAGGCCCCCCCACCCTTAACTTATGCACCGACTAACATTGAGGCAGCTATGAACAAAACGTCACTTAACGCTCTAGACAAAAATTGGTATATGGACACAAGCTCCACATCTCACATAATGGCATCACAAGGTACTCTCTCGTCTTATTCCAATTTGAGTAATTTAAATTGGAATATTATTGTTGGTAGTGGAAAAGGCATTCCCATTTGCGATTTTGGTCATTCATCCTTCTCCCACCACATCCACCACTAATCTTAAAAAATGTCCTACATGCCTCTAAAATTATTAATAATCTAATCTATGTGCGACGTTTCACAACTGATAATAATGTTTCCCTTGACTTTGATCCTTTTGGTTTTTATGTGAAGGATTTTACGACAGGGAGACGAATAATGAGATATGACAACACCAGAGATCTCTACCCTATTTCAAATGCCGTCAACAATCCAACCTCAGTTCCATCAATCTTTGCTGCTCTTTCATCTTTCTTATGGCATTCTAGATTAGGACATCTGGGAGATTTTGTTTTACGCTCCCTTTGGAAAAATAATTTTATTAATTGCAATCATATTTCTAGAACTCCTATATGTGAATCCTGCATTTTTGGGAAACATGTTAAATTATCATTTTCTACATCCACAAATTGTACTTTACTGCCTTTCGATATCATACATAGTGATTTGTGGACGTCCCTTATTTTAAGTATGGCTGACCATCAATATTATGTATTTTTTGGACGATTATTCCAACTTTCTATGAACTTTTGCAATTGGCAATAAATCTCAAGTCTACCCCATTTTTTTTCTCATTTAGTGCTCTCATAAAAACATAATTTGAAAAGAGCATTAAATATTTTCAATGTGATAATGACAGGGAATTCAATAATAATCAATTCAAATATTTTTGCTCCTATAATGGTATTACCTTTCATTTTTATTGGCCTCACACCTCCTCCAAAAATGGTAAGGTCGAACTAAAAATCCGAACCATAAACAACCTAATTCATACCCTACTTGCTCATGCCTCAATTCCCCTTTAATTCCGAAATTACACACTCTCCATGGTCACCTATCTCCTAAACATAATCCCAAACAAGTATCTAGATGTCGCCCACTCAAGTTCTGTTTCGTAGGAACCCCTCCTACCAACACCGGCGTATCTTTGGATGTCTCTGTTATCCTCTCCATATGACCACTCACAAACTCCAACCCCGGTCCCCGTGTGTATTTCTAGGTTACCCTGCCAATCATCGTGGTTACTCATGCTATGACTTGTCAAACCGTAAAATTATTATTTCACGTTATGTCATATTTGATGAGTCTCAATTACCCTTTGCCTCCCTAAACTTACCACCTTGGATTTCCTATGACTTCCTAGATAATGGCATGAACCCTCTTCTAATTCATCATTTACATAGTTCGTCGTCCCAGACCCTGACACCCGCCCCAACTTCGGACAGTCCGAGACACACTGCTCACTCGATTCTGGCAACGGTGGCCCGAAACATCCCACCTTAGGGTGCTTCGGGCCATAGAAACCCGTTCCATGCACGGAATTCATAAACCTAAATGACTGTTTAACCTATCCATTTCAGTTAACCCTTCACTTGTCCCTCGAAATACAAAGGATGCCTTCTTCGACCCTAATTGGAAAGCCACAATGATTGACAAATATAATGCTCTTATTGATAATAAGATGTGGGACCTAGTACCCCGTCCACCTAATGATAATATTATTCTTTCTATGTGGATTTTTAGACAAAAAAAAATCTGATGGTTCTTTTGAGAGGTACAAGGCTCGTCTTATAGGTGATGACCAGTCTTAATAGGTGGGAGTGGGCTGTGATGAAATGGGGTAGCTTGACTGCGGTCAGTGCACAAGACTTGGGGGAGAAGTTGATGGCTATGAGGGCATGGGGGAGTAGTGGTGATGCAAACACTATGTGGGATATGACTGCTAGTTTCATTAGGAAAGCAGCTAGAGAGATGCTGGGGGTCTCGATAGGTAAATTTGGTGGGCATCGAGGTGACTGGTGGTGGAATGGAGAGGTTCAAGCAAAGGTGGAGGCGAAGAAGGTGGCGTATGTGAAGTTGGTGGAAAGTACCGACGATGAGGAAAATCAGAAAAATAGGGAAGGGTATAATATGGCGAAGAAGGAGGCAAAGTTAGCAGTTACGATGGCAAAAACAACAGCTTTTGAACACTTGTATGTAGAATTAGAGGACAAAAGTGGGGATAAGAAGTTGTACAGTCTTGCCAAGGAGAGAGAGAGGATGACCTGTGACCTGGATCAAGTTAAGTACATCAAGGACGAGAATGGAAAATTACAGGTGTAGGAAGCGTCCATTAGACAAAGATGACAGTTTTACTTTCATAAACTCTTAAATGAAGAGGGAGACAGAGACATTGTGCTAGGGGATCTGGAGCACTCAGCGAAAAGTCATGATTTTAGGTATTGTAGGTGTATTAATATAGAGAAGTTTAAGGGTGTTATTCGTAGGATGCACAGAAAAAGAGCAACCAGGCCAGACGAGATACCGATGGAATTTTGGAAGAGTGTAGGGATGCCAGGTTTAGAGTGGCTGACTAGGCTATTTAATGTCATTTTTAAGACATCAAATATGGCAGAATAATGGAGGTGGAGTACGATGATTCCGTTGTACAAGAACAAGGGTGACATTCAGAGTTGCAATAGGGGTATCAAGTTGCTAAGCCATACTATAAAAGTTTGGGAGAGAGTGGTGGAGATGAGGGTGAGGAGGGGCGTGACTGTTTCAGAGAACCAATTTAGTTTTATTTCGGGGTGTTCTACAAAGCCATTCATCTTATGAGGAGGCTGGTGGAGCAATACAAGAGAGGAAAAAGGCGTACGATAAAGTCCCTAGAGAGGTTCTATGGAGGTGTTTAGAGGTTAGCGGTGTACCTGTGGAGTACACTAGGAAAATCAAGGATATGTACGAGGGAGACAAGACCCGGGTAAAGACAGTGGGAGAAGATTTCGAGCCCTTCCTAGTTATGATAGAATTGCACCAACGATCAACTTTTAGCCCATTTCTATTTGCCCTAGTGATGAATATCTTGACACGACATATTCAAGGGGAGGTACCATGGTGTATGTTGTTTGCTGATGATATAGTGCTGATTAACGAGATCAGATGGGGAGTTAACGCTAAGCATGAGGTTTGAAGACAGACTCTGGAGTCTAAAGGTTTGAGGTTGAGAAGGATCAATACAGAGTACTTGGAGTGTTAGTTTAGTAGCATGACGCGGGAGGCAGACGTGGAAGTATGGCTTGACACACATGTCATCCCAAAGAAAGGAAGTTTTAAGTATCTGGGTCGATTATTTAAGGTAATGGAGATATTGATGATGATGTTACACATCGTATTGGTATGGGGTGGATGAAATAGAGGCTCGCATCCGGAGTCTTATGTGATAAGAAGGTACGACCAAAACTCAAAGGCAAGTTCTACATAGTGGTGGTAAGACCACCATGTTGTATGGGGCGGAGTGTTGGCTAGTCAAGAAATCTCATATTCAGAAGATTAAAGTTGCGGAAATAAGGATGTTGTGGTGGATGTGTAGGCATACTAGGAGAGATAGGATTAGAAATAAATATATCCAAGACAAGGTGAGTGTGGCCTCGATGGAGGACAAGATGCGGGAAGCGAGGTTGAGCATGTGAAGAGGAGAGGCATTGATACCCTAGTATGGAGGTATGAGAGGTTGGCTATGGATGGCTTCAGAAGAGGTAGAGGTAGGCCAAAAAAGTATTGGGAATAGGGGATTAGATAGGACATAGCGCAGTTGCAGCTCACTGAGTACATGACCTTAGATAGGAGGTTTTGAAGGACTAGGATTTGGGTAGTCGGCTAGTAGGTAGTAGAACGTTGCCAAGCTTATACTTTGTAGTTTCGTGTCCTTCGATTTATGTTAGTATTATTGTCTCTCATTCTTCGCGTAGTATACTATTTTATTGTAGTTACTGTTATTTTACCTATTTGACTTGCTTTGTTATTGATTTATTGATTTATTGTTATTGCTTTATTGCTTTATTCTTAGCCGAGTGTCTATCGGAAACAACCTCTCTACCTTCCAAAGTAGAGGTTATGTCTATGTACAGTCTACCCTCTCAGACCTCACTTGTAGGATTACACTGGATATGTTGTTGTTAGTTAATTATATTAACAAATTGTGATTTAGATTTTGAATGAGTTATCTAAATTCTTGAAAATAATATAATTAATTGTGCCATCATACCATTAAAATTTCCTCCTAAGTATCTTTGAAAGGGAATTTTCGAATATTAGTTACATAAGTAATTAATTTATATATAGATTATAGTAATATCTGAATTCCACTTGTGGAATTATACTGATATATTGTTGTTGTATAGAATATAGTAATATAAGTATAAAAGGAGTTGCTTATAGAATTATAACAAGATTTTTGCAAATACTGGGATTGTACATTTATTAGTGCTAGTTCTTTTTTTAGCCTCCTTTTTCATGGAGTAAAATTCTTGCGTTAATTGAGAAAAATAAGGAAGAACTGACAATCTTCGCTCTTTCTTCTTCTCACTTTTCAGTAATAAAGGTAGGTAACAAATAGACTCAAGGAAAACTAAAAAACTAAGGAAGGGAAATAGAGAGAGAGACAGAGAGAGAATTATTAGAAATTTTTAGAGCTGGCCAGTGGGCCGGGACGGTCCGGTCCCGCCCCGAACCCGAGTAGTAAAAAAAATTAGTATCGAGACTCGAACCGGGACGAGACAATGTCTCATCCCGACCCGCCCCAGTCCCGCTAGTCCCGACCCGATCCCGATCCCGCCCGTAACCCCCCATTTGCAAAAATAACTGTTGCACCAACGACCATTTTACATTTTGGCCGTTGTGCAACGGCCATTTTTGGCCTCCCTCCCTCCCCCAACCCCCTCTACCCCTTATTATTTATTTTTAACCCATAAGTTATTATATTTACACTTTAACCCAATTTTCCAACTATAAATAACTCATTTTCTCTTAATCTTTCTCACAAATCTTCCTACAATCACTTTAATCTCTCAATCTATCTCTCTACAAGTCTACATTGTTTACTAAATATTAAATTTTATTTATTCATTTGGGAATTAGGAGTGAAGTTGGCAACTAGCTCGAGGATCTTCCATCGAGCAAAGTTTCAATTTTCAACCTCTCGATTACACGTCGACGTTACGTCGGCGTTTGGTACATTCGTTCCTTCATTAAATTATTAATGTATGTTTATTTTATTTAGCGCACTTAATTTTATTATCTTTAATTATTTATTATCATAATTAAAATGGAAGGATTAAGAGGTATGTTTAAGGGTAAGGGTGCTTCTTCTAGTAGGGGCAACAAGGGCAAGGGTACTTCTTCTAGTCATCCTATTCCTACACAAGATGATTTTGTTGATACTGAACATTTTCCTACAATACCATTAGATTTAGATGAGGAGCTATTTTCTGGAACTCAAGAAGACTTTAATTTAGACGATGATCTAGATGATACACCCACTAATGTTGATGACAACACACCCACTAGTGCACCTTCAACTAAAATACCTCTTATTCCCCCTAGTATGAGACGATGTCCAGCAAAACTATCATTAAAATCAGATGCATGGATATTTTTTGATAGGGACATAGAGAATCAAGTAGCTAGATGTAAAATTTGTAAAGATGTTTTAAAATTTAAAACTAGAAAAGGTCACGGTGGGATGGGGGGTTTAATGAGACAAGTAGTAAGGGCTCATCCAGCTAGGTATGCCCAATACCAGGCTTCAAAACTGGGTGCGCAAACGCCCACTTCATCGGGAAAAGGTTCACATATTGATACTGTCCCGAACCAAGTACAGGGTCAAATTAACCCTATGACGGGAGGAATTGTAGGCCCTAAATACAATAAACATAGAGATAGGGAAGCAATATCAAAATTAGTTGCTGTGGAGGGTTTTCCTTTTTCATTTTCTTCATCTCCCGGTTTTATACATTACATTAGAGATATATATAATCCTACTTTTAACGGTTTTCCTAGATCAACTGTTAAGAGAGATGTATTTAAATTCGCACATGAATATCAACAATATTTACGTTATTCATTATATCATTTTAATGGCAAAGTATATATCACGTCTGATATAGGCCGTAGTACTAACGGCCATGATTATTTAATGGTAACTTGTCATTGGATAGATTATAAATGGTCTATGCAAAAATGATTCTTAGCATATAGATATATAGACGATAGGCACACTGATACTTTTATTGCAGAAAATATTTATCAAGTGTGCCATTATTATGGAATAACCGATAAAAGTATGACTATTACATTAGATAACGCTTCTTCTAACAATTACGCTATTACAATTTTAAAAAATAGTTTAACTCCATCTTTTTCAGATCATTTTCATATAAAATGCGTGTGTCATATTTATAACTTAATTGTAAAGGATGGTCTGTCACTTTTTTAAGACATTCTTAGTAAAATACAATTTGCTATAAACTTTATTTTTAAAAGTAATAGAATACAACGAAGAAAAGAATATAAAAAAAACTTGTCACGATTGCCAATTACCTTATAGAAAAATTCCAGAAGAAGTACCCACTAGGTGGAATTCTTTATATGAGCAACTACCTGTTGCTTATGACTATAGAAAACCTATAACTTTATTTTTTAACTCTCATAATCAAAATCCAGCTTATATGGTTGCAGATAGTGATTGGGTAAAAATTTCCGAACTTATTGTATTTTTAGAGAAATTTTTTCAAGCAACAAAAGAATTTTCCACTATATATTATCCTACTATTTCAACTATGTTGTTTTATATAACTCTAATATTTTTATTACTTAGTGAATATATGAAAAAACCAGCTTATATTGCAGCTATTAAAAAATGTTTATCAAAATAAAAAAATATTTTATTCCTATTTCCACTATTTATATTATTGGTGTTGTATTAAATCCGACTATTAAAATATACGATACTAAATCACTTATTGAAACTATTTACGATTGTATAGAAGTACTACCACCTCCAAGTCCAAAAAATCCAAATCATCCACCACCTATTGAACAAACTAAAGAAGAAGTATTGTCTAGCGTAGAAGACCAATGCAAAAAAATATATAGGTTTTGCCAACAAGAAAGTGCTAGTAACCTACCGGCTTCCATACCATCTTCTTCATCTTCAACACAACCTCACAAAAGACATGCTATTTCTGCGGCTAGTATTGAAAGCCTCAGAAATAAAACTGCGGTCGTACCGCTACTAACCAAATTAGCGAGTTTGATATTTTTGTTTTGCAGGGTTCTGTACCGTACCAAGAAGTTCTCAATGAAGAAGGACGTGAAGACTTGCTCAAATACTGGATGGGGAATGAGAAGACCTTTCTGACACTTTCAATGATGGCCCGAGATGTTTTGAACATTCAAGCGTCATCAACTGCGTCTGAAAGCGCTTTTTCGCCGGCGAGATATCAAATAGGAGACCACGGACGCTCATTAGCCGGAGACAGCTTGGAAATTGCAGTATTATTCAGAGATTGGATACGAGCTGAGCGGAGAAGGTGCGGTCAACTGGAGATCAACGAAGAAGAAAACGAAAACTACAACGAAATCTTATCCGAAGGTGGTGGAAGCGACGTGGAGCAATTTGACCAACAAATACCAATTCCAACCGAAACACCACAGGAAATTATTAAGAAATTAGAACGGGTTTTTTTCAAAATGTAATTTTTTTAATTGCAATTTTATTATGTAATTTGCAACTTTTGGACAACACCACAAAGTTGCAATTTCGACAATTGTATTTGTATTACAAAAAAATAATGTCTATTAAATAATATAAGAGGCACAAAAACAGCCTTGAGATGTTTTTATTACACTATCTTGTCTTGTTTAATTATTGAGTTTTTTTTTATACATATGTTATTAAAAAAAAAAAAGGAAAAACCGCCGGAACCCGATCCCGCCCCGCCCCGCCCCGATTCCGACGAGATCGGGATCGGGACGGGACTGCGGCAAATCCCGCTAAACCCGATCCCGCCTGACCCTCCAGCCCCGATCCCGCCCCTTCACCCGATCCCGCCCTGACCCGACCCCGCCAAATCCGGCCCGCCAAACCCGAGCTCGGCCCACTGGCCAGCTTTAGAAATTTTCCGTCATAGAAAGGTGTAAGGGCAAAAAGGGCAGTCCGGTGCACTAAGCTCCCGCTGTACGAAAATGAAAACGTGTTCTACTTGTTAAGTAGCTATTTGAAATTTGAGAATAGAAGTTACATTTTTCAAACAAGTATGGAGATATGAAGATTGAAAGGATCTTGCATTTTTGTGATATTTTTCAGATTCAGAGCATCTGCTAGCTCCATCAATATACATGTATAGGAAAACACAGTTAATCAAGATTTAAACCTGAAACATCACCTAAGAATTGGTTCTCAATACATCATTTTTTTGGTAAATAAAAGCTTTATATTACCAAAGTAAGATGATAGGTACAACAAAGATTGAGCACTGGACAGGCCTTCCCGAATATTTCAATCACAACTAAGACTCTATGAGCTAGAGCAACAATGACATTGCAACAAGAATAGCTAGACAACTAGGTGAGATAATAATTATAATTCTCCAGCCATCTAACCACCCGTATTCCACAGACTTGCTTGTGAAAGGATATTTATGTCCTAGAGACAATTTATATTAGGATAAATGTACTTTATACACATTCGTATTATTATTAATGGAGATTAATATTTTGGCATTTGCAAATTATTGAATTATTAATTGATTGTTTGTAATATTCTATAATATGCATCCATGTAGGTTACACTGTTATTAATAGTGTGAGATATTAATATTATAACGTAACTCTTAAATAGCCTCGACTAATGATCATCGAGAATGGGATATCGATGATATGTGATAAGTCGACATGTGGTCTGAATCACATCCTTAGAGGATGTAGTATGTCTCACCTGCTACGAGTAATGGCTACTCGTGATGGACACATGGATACTTTGGAAGTATTGGTATACCCTGCTGATATACTATTTGTTATACTTGTCTAAAGTATGATCAGCGTGTGGGAGATAGAAGTCCTTAGACTTGAGGTCAATACGCACCTTGTCTACAAAGTAATGTACTTTGATCCCATCCTAAGCTCAAATGCCTTATAGGTTGAGATACGGCTTGTATTGGGTACATTACAATGTGGATTAAAGGTGGTAGTTGAGCCAAGATTATGATTCATTCCTCGAATGTATATTCGAGAGAACACTCGGATTCTCAGTGACATTAGGTTGACTAAGTCGTTGGCCAACACATTAGACGTATTTAGAATATGGTCTAGTTAGTTGTCAACTAATATAGATGAGATACAATGATTAAGCCATTTGGATAGACACTTGACAAATCCTAAGCTTGATCGGGTGTGTCGTGAAAGAAGTGATTTTATCTTACCACATAAAGGTTAAGTTTACTGGATTCGCGTAAACGTACTTCACATATTGAGTTCGTCTTGTGGCGCCGTCTAGGAGTTCCGCGTAGACCTTAATTTGATTAATGTCGATATGAGAAGGCCTGTAGGGTCACACTATGTCGATTGTCCGTTCGATCTAAGGATGTATTGAGAGAGCAATTAAATGTTCGATTTAGAATCGAGATATTTAAATGAATAATGATTATTTTAATTAAGTCAAAATTGGATTTTGGATTTAGTTAAGAATGCGCATAAAATAAATCGAGACAGTGCAGGAGCACGTCGAGCGCCGCGACGCCCATACCCTAGGGTCGCGGCTCCTCTGCCTCGAATTTTGGGTCAGGCCCAAGGTCAAACCCTAATCCGATTTTGACCTATTTTTCAACTATAAATAGAGGCATTCTCTTCATTATTCAAACACCAATTTCAGATTATCATTCTAAGCCGTAGAGACTTAGAATTAAAACTCTCTCGAACCTTTGCCGGATTTCCTAGCTTTCCGAAAGAGAAATACATTGAAGCTTGGAGCTTGCAATCGGAAGGGCAACCGCGTGTCCACCTTATAGTAGATAAAGACTCCAGATATTATAACCTGTAAGTTTATGCTTTATGTTACATGTTTGATTGTTGTATAACCATACCAGAAATGTTGTTGGGGTAAGTAAGTTCCGTTGTGCCTTACTTATATGTTTTGAACCCAACAAAACCCTTCAGCTTGGTGTTCTAAAAAACCGTCAAGTTCCCTTCCCTCCATATGTGATAAACTATTGTTGCTAAAGTGAACCTGTAAACCTCAGAACCGAGCACTTCTCCCCTTTGCATAGTTGGTAGCCCAATGTAGTTCAAAATCCCAGCCTTGGAAATTCTATGTACACCTTGCCATTTGAGCAGCTTCTCAAATGGCAAGGTATTAGATTTCTACATTAGCGGAACACATCTTTCATTTTAGCATAGAAACCAAGTATTAGATTTCTACGGTCTGAACATAATCTTGCAGAATGAGTACACAAGATGCTTACATACTACTCAACTAATTTGTGACGAGGCTAATTGATTGATTGACTAATAAACAACTACAACTTCCTAAACAAGAAGCAGTTAGACATGGACACATATAGAACATTTTAAACTAATATCCACTTTCTTTTGTTTCCAGAAACAATTTCTGGGGCAAAGGAAAACTGAAATGCATTTTCGTTTTTAACAATAATGGTCCGGTATTAATTTCACAAATGTTGTCACAAAAATAACACATTTAAATGCGTAGCACTTGGAAATTTTTTTGACCTCCCACACCCTCCACATCTCTCAATATAGAATTGGATGCTACACGCCAACTCAGTAATCCAACTAAGACAATAGCATTCAAGCATGTAACCGGTTTTCAAAACTTCAGTCAGTCTATCTTCTAATAAAAGATGAGTTAAAGACATTGCAGCACTTTGATTAAATAGAAACAAGATCACTAAAATTTATGAAACAGAAGTGATCTCCCTTTTTGACCATCATAACAAATAATCATAAAAAGACAGCCTTAAGTTGCAAATAGTTCTACAAGCTTTAAAACTCGAAGTAAGAAGATTTTGGAATGGAATTATTGTATTCATAAAGTCATGTTTGTTGTACATGGTATAGTTATCCCAATATGGCAAGGGAGAGCCTCTAGAAATATGATGGCTACTGTTGGCAATTACAAGAAAATACCAGTCTCGTATGACCACGGAACTATCAACAACATATACTGAGCTGGGAGTTGTGCGATTATTTGCAATCTACAGTTGTAAAACTTTTTCTGTGTCTCATACAACTGACACTAGTTGTGTGAGACTTGTTTTTATCTCACAAGTTGGTGGGCCCAATTCTTACACTTTTGGGTCCACTAATTTGTGAGGAAAAAAAAGCATCACACAATTAGTGTTAAATATGTGAGACACAAAATATTTTTTTCCAGCTAAGCCTGACACAGAAGGCATCCACAATTTGGTCTACGGTAAAACTTGATCTGCTCTTGTCAAAATGATTGTGCAAGACTCATATCAGGGCCTTTGAAGTTAAAATTTTCTAATGTATGTGTTAAATATACATATGATATACACGAGATACACGTGTATATCATATGTATATTTGGTCTCGGATTGTTTGTATATTAAAGGTATATTCTTGTGATATACACTTTCCATACATAATGTATATTACGGGTTGTAAGGCACGGTTTAGGTAAATAATTAGTATAAAATATTTGTATTATTTAGTATTGTACACTTACTATAATTGTAGGATTCTTGTACTACTAGAATAGGGTTTTGGGATTTGAATAGGAATAAGTTTTCTATTATGGAAAATTGTAAATTGTATATATATTCTTTCATTAATGAAAATAATCAATAGATTATTTCTTTCATGGTATCAGAAGTCTAGGTTGAAAATCCAATTTTTCGGCCACATCATGAATTCCGAGAGTTCATCCTCGGTTTCCGTTGAGTTTTTCCGATCCCTAACTCCTTCCTCTAAATCCTAGAATCCCCTATTGTTCTTTCGTTATGTCTACTTTCAAGAACACGTTTCACCATGCCCTTGTTGTTTCTAACATCAAGAATCACATCAATCTTATTCTTGAAATAGAAAACGTCCAATATGCGACGTGGGCCGAACTATTAAAAATTCACGCACGCTCGCATCAAGTCATCCATCACATAATCCCCGCGGCTCCTAAGGATACAGAGGTGCCTAAACGCGAGGATGATCCTAAGTTGTGGACGACTCTTGATGCCACCGTCCTTCAGTGGATTTACTCCATTATCTCTACCGACCTGTTGCAGACGATTATTGAGTCGGATGCTACGGCGATGGCTTCTTGGAATAGGTTGCGTGACATATTCCAAGATAATCAAAATTCCAGAGTTGTTACTCTTGAGCAGGAATTTTCCCACGTTACCATGGAAAATTTTCCGAACGTTTCAGCTTATTGCAAAAGGTTGAAAGAATTGGCGGAGCAACTCCGTAATGTTGGTGCGCCCGTTACTGAAGATTGTCTCGTTCTACGGATGGTTACTGGTCTATCCAAGGCCTATAGTGGCGTTGGCACTCTCCTTCGTTAAAGTAATCATCTTCCAAAATTCTATCAAGTCCGCTTTATGCTTACTTTGGAAGAAGCCGGTTTGGCTAAGCAGGCGGCTACCGGTGCTAGTCCCATAGTCATGATGACGTCCTCCACAAATTCTTCAGGTTTTGTTGATAATTCGGGCCAAAATTGTTCTCACGATGGCGGCAAGAATACTCAAAAAAATAATGGCAAAAATCGCGGGGGTAAACGCGGTGGTTCCGACAATGGTGGCGGTGAACAGAATCTGGGAAATGGGCCTCGCGCAAGCAACAGTGGACCCCAGGTATCCGGGTTCCAGCAGTGTACCCCCTGGCTATGGGGCTGGGCCGGTAGCCCATGGCCAATAGCCCCTACGGTCAACCAACCCAATTTCCAGCAAATTGGGCCCAGTTTTAGCCACAATTTCGACCCAGTAATTCTAGTGCAGCGATACAATGGGGTTCCAGGTTAGCAAGGAGGCAGGCCTGGGCCCCACCAGGCCTATCATGCAGCGGGTCCCACTCCTACCGACATTGAAGCCGCGATGCACACACTTAGAATAAATCCCTCAGACTCAAATTGGTACATGGATACCGGCGCCACTACTCACATGACGTCTGACCCAAGTACTCTCTCGTCTTATTCCAATTTGAGCAACAATCATGGTATAATTGTTGGTAATGGTAATTCAATTCCAATTCGTGGTTACGGTCATAAAACTTTGTCTCCCCCCATCCACCCCTTATTTTGAAAAATACCCTTCATGCCCCTAAATTGATTAAAAACTTGGTGTCAGTCCGTAAATTCACCAATGATAATTCTGTTTCTGTTGAATTTGATCCGTTTGAGTTTTATGTGAAGGATTTCAAGATGGGGATTCATTTAATGAGGTGTGATAGTAGGGGAGATCTTTATCCTATCACGCCATGTTCCGGTCTCTAGAGTCCAACCATGCCATCAACTTTTGCAGCCCTTGCTCCTTCCTTGTGGCATGCTCGTCTAGGTTATCCGGGGTAGTCTATTTTATCTTCTTAGATAAAAATAATTTTATTTCTTGTAAGGGTACGCGTAGTACTCTGAATTGTCAATCTTGTTTTTTAGGAAAAATTATTAGATTGCCGTTTGTAGACTCTACTTCTCATACTTTAATGCCCTTTGATATTATTCATAGCGATTTATAGACATCTCATGTTCTCAGTTCTTTGGGTCATCGTTATTATGTTTTATTTCTAGATGATTATTCTAATTTTTTATGGACTTTTCCCATAGCGAAAAAATCTCAAGTTTTTTCCACTTTCTTAAATTTTAGAGCATTCATTAAAACCCAATTCGAACGGAAAATAAAAAGTATTCAATGTGATAATGGCAAAGAATATGATAATGGGGTATTTCGGGAGTTTTGTGCTAATAATGAGATCAATTTTCGTTTTTCTAGTCCTCATACTTCTTCACAAAATGGGAAAGCCGAACGCAAAATTCGTACCATTAATAACATTGTCCGAACTTTATTTATTGATGCTTCCGTACCCCCCTCTTTTTGGCATCATGCTCTACAAATGACTACATATCTTCTTAATATTCTTTCTACCAAAGGTTTGGCATATCCATCCCCTCTTCAAATTTTATATAATAAGACTCTTTCGTATTCACATCTTAGGGTATTTGGGTGTTTATGTTATCTGTTGTTTCTATCCACCACAATTAATAAACTTCAGGCCCGTTCTACACCTTGTGTGTTTTTGGGTTATCAGTCTAATCATCGTGGTTACAAATATTTTGATTTATCATCTAATAAAATCATCATTAGCCGCCATGTTATTTTTGATGAAACCCAATTTCCCTTGGCTAACGTGAGTAGTCCCGTGCCTAGTTCGTATAATTTTTTGAACGACACAGTCTCCCCGTATATTATCCATCATTTTTCAGACTTGTCCCGCACCCAAAATCCACCAGCGGGCGCACTGCCCGCTGGTCCCACTGCGTCGTCAATGCCCATTATTTCCAGTGAAGTAACTGGTCGGTTTCAAACCCAGTTTCGATTATTGGGCCAGTTGCCCAGCCCAATACCGAAACCGGTCTAGTCACTGCCTCATCACTAGTTTCTAGTTACCGTGTTGGGCCAGCAGGCCCACTGCCTGTTGGCCAGTCCGTCACCGGTCCCGATATTTCCCAAAATTCGTCCAATTCTTCCCCGAGTCACAGACCAGTCACTCGTAGCCAATGGGGTGTTTTTAAATCGAAAAGACATTTTAATTTACATTCTAATGTTCTTAAATTACCCTTACCCCGTAATCCTGTATCTGCTTTACATGACCCGAATTGGAAAATTGCTATGACCGATGAATATAATTCTTTTATTGATAATAAGATGTGGGAGTTGGTACCCCATCCATCTGATTTTAATATTATTCGGTCTATGTGGATTTTTCTCTTAAAGACAATTCTGACGGTTCTTTTGCGAGGCATAAGGCTCGTCTTGTAGGTGATGGTAAGATTCAGCAGGTTGGTATAGATTGTGGTGAGACATTTAGTCTGGTGGTCAAGCCGGCTACCATTCGCAGTGTGCTCATCTTGACTCTTTCGAAAGCATGGCTCATTCATCAGTTGGATGTGAAGAATGCTTTCTTACATGGTGATCTCAAGAAGACAGTCTATATGCATCAGCCCTCGAGATTTAGGGATCCCAAATATTCTCATCATGTCTGTTTATTGAAGAAGTCCTTATATGGGCTTAAGCAGTCCCCACAAGGTTGGTATAAGAGGTTTGCATATGTTTCGACTATTGGGTTCTCTCATAGCAGGTTTGATAATTCATTGTTCATATATCGTTGAGGTTCTTCCCAGGCTTATATACTATTATATGTGGATGATATTATCTTTACTGCCTCTTCTGATGTATTAGGCCAATCTATCATGACAATGTTGAGTTTTGAGTTTGCTATGAAAGACTTGGGGCCCTTGAGTTATTTTTGGGGGATTGCAGTCACTCGTCATGCAGGAGGGTTATTCTTATCACAAAGGAAGTATGCAACTGAGATCATTAAGAGGGCTGGGATGTCATCATGTAAGTCTACTTCCACTCCAGTTGATACTAAAACCAAATTGGGTGCTGCGGCTGGCTCCCCTCACGAGGATCCGACCCGCTATCGCAGTCTTTTAGGGGCTCTTCAATATCTTACTTTCACGAGACCAGATATTACGTATGTCGTACAGCAGGTATGTTTGTTTATGCATGATCCAAGGGTTGAACACATGAATGCGCTCAAACGCATTATTCGATATATCCAAGGGACACTTGACTATGGCCTACATATATATCCGTCTTCTACGTCTACATTTGTCTCGTATACATATGTTGATTGGGGTGGTTGCCCGGACACCAGACGTTCAACGTCCGGCTATTGCATGTTTCTTAGTAATAACTTGGTCTCCTAGGCTGCAAAGCGTCAGTCGACGTTTTTCCGCTTTACTGCAGAAGCCGAGTATCGAAAGGTAGCCAATGTGGTCTCTGAATCATGTTGGTTACGTAATCTTCTTTTGGAGCTTCATTGTCCTATTCAAAAAGCTACTTTGGTTTATTGTGATAATGTTAGTGTCATTTACCTTTCTGGTAATCCGGTTCAGCACCAGCGCACCAAACATATCGAGATGGACATTCACTTTGTTCGCGAAAAGGTAGCTCGTGGACAAGTACGCGTCTGCCATGTCCCTTTCAGGTATCAAATTGCAGACATCTTTACAAATGATCTTTCCTCGGTCCTTTTTGAACATTTTAGAGACAATCTCAGCGTACGAAGACCGCCCGCTATGACTGCGTGAGTGTGTTAAATATACATATGATATACACGAGATACACGTGTATATCATATGTATATTTGGTCTCGGATTGATTTTATATTAAAGGTATATTTCCGTGATATACACTTTCCATACATAGTGTATATCACGGGTTGTGAGGCACGGTTTAGGTAAATAATTTGTGTAAAATATTTGTATTCCTTAGTATTGTATACTTACCATAATTGTATGATTCTTGTACCACTAGAATATGTTTTTGGGATTTGAATAGAAATAAGTTTTCTATTATGGAAAATTATAAATTGTATATATACTATTTTATTAATGAAAATAATTAAGAGATTATTTATTTCTGAAAACTAATAAAAGTGAATCTCTCTAGCTGGTGATGCTATAAATATTTCCAACAACTCCAACAATGCTAACTACAATGGCCAATACTAATATGAACCAAGACAATATCTTCTCCTTGTGGCTCAAACCAATTCCTTCTTTGCTCAACCTTAAAGCAATGAGAGATGGAAATGTAAAACCTAAAGAGACGGCCGTTGTCGCCCCTGTAAATTTGAAAGCAGTCCAAATGTTAGGAATGATAGTTGATCCAACATATATAAGTCCCAAAAGAAGCACAGTTAAAGCCAAACACCTCTTCCTATTTTCTGTCAATGGTACTGATCCTTTAAATAACAAGGCATCCACTGTCTGTCTAAGTGAGAAATGAATAACAGGGAAAACAAGTACCAGATGAAAAACGTAGCCAACACGAACTATGTAATTTAAAGGCGTGCTGAAACGAATTCCAAGGTCCTTATCAAAGTTAGTAAGCACATCAGATTCAGTATCATTTCCAAAAAGTAAATAACCAGCTATTGCAGTTGAAGCATAAACCAAAACACATATAACACTGGTAATCCGTCCAACCCTATTCATCTTCTGAGGTGAACGGGCTTCAAGCTCGTTATAAATAGGCTGAACATTGAAATGACAAACAAAAGCATTTGACATAATAGGAATCACCACAAGCAGATCTAATATTGCCTTTTCAGACCCAAAATCCGGGGTCATCCTCGGAGCTTCAATTTTCCCTTCAACAAGCTTAATAAACGCTATGGTGAAAACAACCAACACAAATATAATCGCGAGAGCTACAGAAGCTCCCGAAGTAAAGCTCAACGAATCGATTTTATCCAAAGCACAAAGGGGTGCAAGAAACATCACCAACATAACCAAAATCACCAACTTTCTATGGTCCCAAAATCCATGACCTAACCATTGATCAAAAACCCCGATATGACTAAGCGAACCGGACAAAACATCCCCAATTATAATCAAATACACAACCAAAACACCAGCATTGTTAACAATAATGCAAATTTCAGAGATAACCTTGGCTGTTTTCCCCAATGCAGCTTGAACAACCTCTCCATACGACGACGCTTTGCAATGAACACTAAAACGAACAAGCAATTCAACGCTTATTTCGGAAAAAATAGCCATCAAAAATATTAATACAATCCCAAGAACCAAACCTAATACTTTCATTGTGGCAGGTAATGCCATAATGCCAGCACCAATAATTGTAGTTGTGAGATTAAATACAGCACCATATATCCCACACCCGGATTTTTTTTCACCAAAAATAAGGGGTAATTTATCAAAATCAATAACAGAAACATCAAGATCATCATCTGTGTTCGATTTTGAATACCCATTTTGAATAAAGACATCATCTTTCAATTGTAACTCAACAAAAGATGAATTCTTGGAAAGTGGTGTATAATTAGTATCCATATCTAGAGGTTAAAAATAAATGCATAGAGGTTAAAAATAATGCAGGCAGAAATAATGAAATGTGGGTTTAGGGATTGAATTAGAGGGAAGGAGTTCCCTAGATCTTGGGTTCTCTCCTAATATTGAAATTGAAATGGTTTACTTTTTGACATTTATAACTTGTTGTAAGAGGAAACAAGAAAAGGTCAATGGGTATAAAGAGCATTGAGATCTGGGGTTTCCTATTGGTTGATTTTTTTAACATAGAAATCTGCTCCATAATATTATATTGAAAAATGAAGTTTAATGAATGAGGATAACATGGATGCGTTACCGGTAGACTATTAGATTTTTTTTAAAAAAAAATACTATCATTTCACCCTAAATTTACACCCAAAAAACTCACTTTAGTCATTAAATTTTATTTGTGATTATTTACCCATCTAAATAATTTATACATGAATTAAACTCAACCTTACGTTGCCCAAACCAATCTAACAATAGGTTGTATAGAACACTCTCCGTCACATTAGCGCCATGTCAACAATCGATTAAATTTTTACACTTTTTATTCTATCTGACTATCCGTTTCTGACATGACATGATATGCTAAATTAGTCTATGAAACCTCTGAACGTGAGTCTGACTACTAAAACTATTTATCAGGATAAGGCCTTGTCATACCTTTACTGTAAGCATGACAAAATAAATTAACCAACACCCTGAATGATATGGGGCTTACCAAATAGCTGATGGGAAAATCCTAGCGCACTTATTCATCGTCCTGAAACTCCGTACCTGCACCGTGAAGTGCACGCCTCGGGCAAAAGGGACGTAAGTACATTTGAATTGTATTGTATATAAAGCAAATGAATGAATAAGCAGACACATAAATTAATAGGAACATGAAAGTTAAACTGAATATGTAACCTGAGTATGAGCATGTATAATATCTGGCATATATGTAATGAAACATGGTAAAGTAATTTTAATTGGAGAGCTTTAGTATAACCGACATGAAATCAACACGTGAGAACGTGGCGTCTGATTTCTTCCCGATCAGCTAAGTCATCTCATACCTTGCCGGGGTACAGGACATGAACATGACATGAATGGATCTAATAACCCGTTTTGGGTAACATGAAGGAATCGTCCTAACAGGGCAGAGCGATCCTTATCCTACGTTGGCATACATAGTTTCAGGTATTAATTTTTTTTTATGAATATAGTATAACATGTGTAGTTATAATATAACTTGCAAGAGGCCTGAAAAAATGTAAAGCTCATATAATGGAATGATATTGGTTCATGGCATGCATTTAGGAACCCATGAAATTCAATGTATGGGTTTTCATGGATTACGAAAAGATTCATGATAGTCATAATGAAATATCAAGAATACAATTAATGAATTTGTAATATAATCATGATATACAATGGTACATGTAATTAGGGTCATCATGAATTAGAATAAAAACCTAAGCCTGTGGAAAATCGTATTTCATGGATGAACGTGGCGTGGAGAAGAACAATGATATTCCCACACGTGGATAGAGGCTCTACATACATTAATCGCTCCTAGTCTTGTATTAAAGGTATAAACTTGGAGGAGAAATTCAAAGTTTGAACGTTGAAACCTTAGGGAGGGTTTATCTTGAAAACCCTAGGTTAATAACAATGTATTTCACTTAGAATTCATGAGATTGATGTTAAAATCACTTGGAATTACATGAAAAGGCTTCCATTGATGTAGGAGAATGTTGGGAGGAGAAGAACTCCATGCTAGCGCTTGGGAGGAATAAAATATCATGGAAAAACTTAAAAACGTGACTTATATAAGTCCAGTCGTCGAACTGGTTTTACGGTGGAATGGTATGGCCCGTACAATTATGTACCGCGAGAAGTACGATCCGTACACTTTCTAGGGTTCGTATAAATGTTGGCTGTAACTCCTTGGCAATTTCCAGTGAGCATAAAAAATCTAGGGGCGTTCTACGGTACACAAGAAAGGTCCATACAATTTTATATGATGGAAAGGACAGCTGGTAAAATATTTTACGGTCCGTATAAGCTTGGCATAAAAAGCTAATCACCGAACTGAATGAAATTTTTGACTTCACACTTCTCGTATTGGTCTTCTAAATTCCTGAATCATGGAATAGGCTTAGTTCGAAGGTACGATGTGTTACAATATCTCCCCCTTGGGATAATTCGTCCTCAAATGATGGGTCATGGTTAAGAGTGAGATTGGACGTGCATTAGTACACGAACGTGACATAGATCATGTGAACTGAAATGACATGTCACATGAAAATATGAACATGGGGACATGAGACATGAGTAATGATACATGAATGTGAAACATGAGACATAGATATGCACGGGACATGACATGAATACTGAAGGTATTTACCTTGTATGCTTTTTGCTTGCTCCTCAAATAAGTGCGAATATCTGGACTTCATATCCTCTTCAGCTTCCCACGTAGCCTCTTCCACTTTTTGATTTCTCCACAACACTTTCACTGAAGCAACTTCCTTAGTTCTCAAGTTGCGAACCTGACGATCCAGAATAGCCATAAGGACCTCTTCATAGGTTAGGCCATCCTTAACTGTGATGGATACGGTAGGAACCACCAGCGACGGATCTCCCACATACTTCCTCAACATAGATATATAAAACACAGGGTACACAACAACTAAGCCTTGTGGTAGTTCAAGCTCATAAGCCACTTGACCAATCCTTCATAGAATCATGTACGGTCCGATATATCTGAGACTCAGTCTTCCATTCTTTCCAAATCTCATGACACCCTTCATAAGTGAAACTTTCAGAAATACCCAATCATTAACTTGAAACTCCAAGTCTCTACACCTCACATCTGAATAGGACTTTTAGCTACTCTGAGTCATTTTCAAACGCTCCTAAATCAACTTGACTTTCTCCATAGCTTGATGGACCAAGTCTAGCCCTAACAATTTTGCTTCACCAACTTCGAACCAGCCAATTGGCGATCTACACCTTCGTTCTTAAAGATCTTTGAACAGTGCCAGCTTGATACTAGCATGGTAACTATTATTATAAGCAAATTCAATGAGAGGCAAGTGGTCATCTCAATTACCTTTAAAATCAAGAACACATGCCCTCAATATATCCTTAAGGGTCTAAATAGTACGCTATTCCTAGACATTTGTTTGAGGGTTAAAAATTATGCTAATATTTACCTTGGTGCCCAATACTTTCTGAAAGGACTTCCAAAATTTCGTTGTGAACTGAGCACCACGATCTGAAATAATAGATACAATGGTCCCATGAAGCATGGCAATTTCTTGGATATACAACTTGGCATAGTCTTCTGCTGAATTTATGATCTTGACTTGCAAGAAGTGTGTTGATTTAGTAAGTCGATCTATAATTACCCGAATCGAATCATGCCTTCGGGATGAGCGAGGTAAACCTGTTACAAAATACATGTTTATCATCTCCCATTTCTAAATAGGAATGTCAATGTTCTGAGCTAACCCACCGGGCCTCTGGTGCTCGGCTTTCACTTGCTGATAATTTAGACACTTGGTTACAAAGTCTGCCACATTCCTCTTTATATCATTCCACTAATAAATCTCTTTAAGATTATGGTACATCACTGTAGGACTTGGGTGAATGAAATACCTAGAGTTGTGCGCTCCTGCCATAATTCGCTCATCCACATCTGGAACACACAACCTGCCTTGGTACCTCAAAGTACCTTATCTCCTCATTGTTCAAAGGCCGTAGTCTTAAGCTTATGAATACCCTCTTTCATCTTCCACAAATAGGGATCATTAAACCATTTCTCCTTTACTTTGACTACTAATGAGGACTCGGATCTGTTCTGGACAATCACTCCACCATCTTCTAAGTCCAAAAGTTGAACTCCTAAAATGGCTAGTCGATAAACTTCCTTCACCATGGTTCTCTTTTCTTCTTCAACATGAGCTAAGATTTCCATGGATCGCCGACTAAGGGCATCGACCACTATATTTGCTTTCCCCTGATGATAGAGAATATTTACATCATAATCCTTTAACAATTCAAGCCATCTATTTTATCTAAGATTCAAATACCACTGCTTGAAAATATACTGAGGCTCTTGTGATATGTGAATATGTCAATGTGGACTCCATAAAAATAAAGGCGCCATTTCTTGAGCATGAAAACTATGGCTGCCAATTCTACATCATGAGTCGGATAGTTCTTTTCATGAGGCTTAAGCTGTCTGAATGCATAAGCTATAACCTTACCATGTTGTATTAAAATACACCCGAGACGAATTCCTGACGCATCACAATACACTACGAATCCTTCGGTTCCTTCTGGCAATGTTAACACTAGAGTAAAAGTCAGTTTCATTTTCAATTCTTCAAAACTACGCTCTCAGGCATATAACCAATGAAATTTAACTTTCTTCTGAGTTAATCTAGTCAACGGAGCTGAGATGGAGGAAAGACCCTATACGAAGCGCTTTTAATAGCCTGCCAAACCCAAGAAACTTTGTATCTCTATAGCAGAAGTGGGTCTGGGTCAATTCTTTACAACATATATTTTCTGAAAATCAACTTGGACGCCTTCGCCTGAAATCACATGGCCTAAGAACGCTACTGACTTTAGCCAAAATTCACACTTGGAAAACTTTGCTTAAAGTTTGCAGTCCTGAAGTATCCGCAACACTATTCTGAGATGTTCTACATGGTCAGCCTTATTACAAAAATAAATCAAAATATCATTGATGAAGATAATAATGAAAAGGTCGAGGTAAGGCTTGAAGACCTTGTTCATAAGGTCCATGAAACAAACTGGTGCATTCATTAATTCGAATGATATGACACAAAACTCAAAATGACCATAACGAGTTCTAAAGGCCATTTTCGGAATATCAACTTCCTTAACCTTAAGTTGATGGTACCTTGATCTGAGGTCAATCTTGGAATAACATTGGGTACCCGAAGTTGATCAAATAAGTCATCGATTAGGGGAAGAGGATACTTGTTCTTAATGGTGACCTAGTTCAACTAGCGATAGTCATTATAGACACGCAATAATCTATTAGGTATCAAGAAGATGTTTTAACTGAGATTTTAATTCTTTTAACTCTTCTAGAGCCATTCTGTACGGTGGAATAAATTTTAGCTTAGTGCCGAGAAGTAGATCAATTCCAAAGTCAATCTCCCTATCGGGAGGAACTCTAGGAAGATCTTCTGGAAACTCATTGACAACTGGTACAGACTGAAGAATTGGGGTATGGGTATCTGTATCCCTGACTCGAACTAGATGGTAAATGTGCCCCCTAGATATCATCTTTCTGGCTTTAAGATATGAAATAAACCTACATATGGCTGCTACTGCATCATCTTTCCATTCTATGACTGGCTCATTAGGAAATTCAAAACTCACAATTTTGGTTCTACAGCCTACTATGGCATAACATGAAGACAACCAATCCATGCCCACACATCAAAATCTACCATTTCTAACTCTACAAAGTTGGCTACTGTGATAGACTTAACTGGGAAATCCTTATACACACGTCTAGCTATAACTGACTCTTTGAGTAGAGTGGATACTTCAAAGGGTCAATGCAACTTTTCTGGCTCTATCCTAGATTTATTAGCAATAAATGGGGTTGCATAAGATAAGGTGAATCCTGGATCCATAATGGTATACACATCAAAAGTAAAAATGGTTAGTATACCTGTAACAATATCTGCACGGGCCTCTGTATCCTGACGACTAGTTAATGCATATAAGCGGTTCGGACCTCCGCCTATTTACCAGTCTTAGCCTCACCACGCCCTGATTGGGCTTGAGAAATATGAGGAACTACTTAATTTGTGGACTGAGCCACATTACCTCTGGTACCCTATCTCACCGATGAACAGTCTATCTGAAAGTGACCTCGCTGGCCGCACCCATAACAGATATCCATTCCCATGCGACATTCCCCTGCATGCCTGTTACCATACTTACTACAAACGGGGATATCATACGTCTTCTGACCCACACTAGCCTGAGACTGCGAACCTTCTGCCCTGAAATTCTGTCTTCTCTGATTATTCCTGAACTTTGGGACTGGGTCACTGGCTAAAGATGGAGCGGGTCTTGATGACTTATTTATAAAGAATTGTCTGCCTCCACCTCTTCTATGACTGAAGTGACCTGAAGACTTAGCTCTCTTATTAAATTCCATGCCTTTCTCCTTATGTAGTACCTCTTCTTCTTTCATTCTGCTTTTGTTACCTTGTACAAATGCAACCATTTTGGTAATGGTCGTTTCCCTATTCTTAGCAACAATGTTAGAATCACCTAACAAATGGGGGTCAAGGCTCCACACAAAGTGCCTAACTCTGGCCCTAATATCTGGAACCATGTGTGCAGCATATTTAGCCAAAGAAACAAAGTGGAGGTAGTACTTAAGCACACTACTACCATTCTGTTTGAGCTTCTCGAATTCGAAGGCGTTTGCCTCCCTAACATCTAGTGGCTGGATGTTACACCCCATAATTTCACATATCGAGTATACCTTAAGTTAGGGAGCCTAAGATAAGGAAGATGGTTCCATTGGAAAGATTAACGAATGGTCGAGTTAAAACCCGAAGAACGTCATAAAAGTTTAAATAGCCGTTAAGCTCTTCACACTTGCTATCCTTATGTTGAGTGCATCGTGTCAAGCCGAAGTAAGATAAAATAGTATAATGTCCATAATAAGGATAAGGAAGGCCTTGGGACAAGATTTTGAAGTACACCCAAAGGATTCCAAGTCATGCTCGTTGTTTCGCGTATGTTTGAGAACCCGATTAACCAATTTAAGTTTCGACGAATCGATACCCATCCCAAGGGTTATTTATGATATAACGGGATGTTAAGAATGTTTATGGATGATTATAAGTCATTGAGATCAAATGAATCATATCTCAATAAAGTTTAACGAAGATCCCACGGAACCCATTCTGTGTCGCGGATCAAGGCACTTACTTGGCCACCTTCCTACCACCATGTGCAGTGGAGGATACCATCATAGAACACCATCTGCATCTCACATCCCCCCGCAGATGGGAGGCGGTGGGAAGGCCTGTATAAGGCCAAACCTCGAAGCTTCTTCCTAATTAATGATTTTCGACCCCTTCATGTCCTAAAGACCCCCAAACCCTCTCCCAAGATTTCCCTACCATTTAATAACCTTCCTATAAGATCATGATGTAAATCGTCTCTTGTAGCAACTATATTAGCTTACAACACCATCTTAATTCTTGAAAGAAAGCTTGGAAGTTCATGGAGATTCAAGGTGAGTTTCGTGGAGAGAATTCTTGGTTGATTTGAGGTAAGATTCTTACTACCTCTCATGTTCTTAAGTCTCTCTTAATTTAAGGTAATCTTTTAGATAAAGTAAAATATGGATAGATGGAGATAAACTCTATAGTTGATCAATGTAGTTCTTGTGTTGATTGTTGGATGATTTTAATGAGATTTTTGGAGTAACTTTGGATAAATGTCATGGAGTATGATTGTTGTAGTCTTGATGATATTGTGTTAATGTGGAGGAGGTAATAATAGTTGAACTACCATGAAAACAAGAGGAAATAAAACATGTCCACCAAGTGTTCGACGAAATGTCACAACAATAAAATCTTAAAACCATTTATTGGATATTGTTATGGATTATCTTATTTTCTTAGGTCAATGATTATAGGATGAGAGGGACGCCATATGAGTAGTGTTGCTATGCTAGCAAGGTATGTTAAGGCACTTCCTTTCATTATTTTGGCATGATTCCAACGAAACGTAAACGAACGAACGATATTTAAGATGACTCTATTCTTAGTGAAAGTAGGAAGCTCATGTTCATTGATCCTAAAAGGGTATTTTTTGTTTCATGATACTGATTGTTAAAACATCTGTTGATGATGAAAGTTCCATAATAATAATCAGAGGTGTAACGACCTTACGTCACTCCGACGAGCTTAAAAGGTTATTACATGGTCTTTGAATGGTCTTTATGTATAGGTACTAAATATTTATATTGCCCACAGAGGATTATGGCGTTATATACTTATCTTATACAGAAATGATATTAATTATATTTCCCACAGAGGGTTGTGGAGTTATGTACGCAACTATACAAATATGATATTGATTATATTGCCCACAGAGGCCTATGACGTTATATATGCGGCTTATACAAATATGATACTGATGACATTTCCCTCAGAGGACTACGGTATACGCGATTATATTCCATTTATATAAAGTATGGTCCTTAGTGACACTTCTGAGTTACAAGTTGTTGCTTTCAGTTTACTTTACTCATTGATGCTCTTACTTACGTTTACTTATCCCTTATATATTCTTACATTCTTTCGTACTAACGACCCCTTACGGGGCACCACATTTCATGTCCGCAGGTACAGATAGAGATACAGACGATCCCTCGCAGTAGGTGTCTCGACTCAACTGAAGGGTGTCTCGCTCCTTTCTTTCAAAACTGTGTAGTGAGCTGATAGGTATGGTAGTTGCATATATACACATATTTGGGTATGGCGGGTCCCTATCCTGACCAGATGTTGTTGACGTACTCCTTATAGGCTTATAGACAGTCGTCTTATATATAGTAATCTTGTGTGGCCTTGTCAGCCTTGTTGTATATATGTATGTTGGGCCTTTTCTGCGTGCAGATGGTCGTATAATTTGATCAGGTAATCATTCGTCAGAGGCCTTGTCGGCCTATGCATTATTGAGTATGCTACAGATATCAAGATTGGTACACTCAAGCCTTGGGACACCGAGTTCCAGACACATCCCCCAAGGTTGGGGTATGACACTGAAAGTATTCAATAAAAGCATCTGAAAATTCATCCTAAGCCGCAGGAGACGCACCTTCCCCTTGGGACTGTTCCCATGACCATACTAAATATTAGCAACATCCTGCAACTGATAAGCTTTTAACTCCGCTGCCTCTCTCTCAGTAGCATCCATACATGAAAAATCTTCTGAAGCCCCTCAATGAAATTCTGCTGATCTTTTTCTTACTACACCATATGAACATTGGAGGCTCCATATGCAGAAATTCTCGAGTCCTGGAACTGGACGACTCTCCACTAGCACCTACACTCTGAGCCATTCCCTAATGTTGAGCTTGTGTGGCCACAATTTGGGTGAGCAGCTGAATATCTTTCCTAACATCCAGGTCAGTGGAACTGGATGGCGGAACTAGAGTACGAACCTCTGCAGGTCGTCTAGTAGCAGGTGGGGGTGTTGTACATGAGGTGGATTTTTAAGCCTGAGTGTCCTCTTCATCAGCAACATTCTGAGTAGCTCTCTAACTGGTAGTTAAAGTCCTCTTGGTGTACTTTCTTTTAACAGGAATTTTTTGAAATACATAATATGCACGGGTTAGACGAATGTCCTGAAGGTATAACTCTAATTGTACGATCTAGGGTATGAAAGAAGTGAGATAATCCTAAATGTATTGGTGGTCAACTGTTTACATGCGTGGTGCACACACACACATAAAAGTGACCTCACTAAATACGGTTTCATAGACTCGCTAAGACATTTGAACCTAGGCTCTGATACAAAGCTTTGTCATGCTCCGAATCATGGTCTGGGTGAAACACGACACTCGATGCCTGATTACATATGACCAAGCGAACTACATGGCTTGACTCTGTATACAAGCATGCAATAATAATAATAAAACATGTAAATTCTGAATACTGAAGATATAATCTGAAAATATAATTGCGAAAATAGTCTGAAAGACATAATAAGTTTGACTATCAATATCTCACGTGACATAACTAGTCTATGAAACCTTTGAACATGAGTCTAACTGCTAAAATTGTTTACCAGGACAAGGCCCTGGCATACCTTTACTGTAAGCATAACATGAAAAATAAATAAACCAACACTCCGAATGTTATGGATCTCACCAAATAGCTGATACAGGAGAATACTAACACACTGATCCATCGTCCTGAAACTCCATACCTGCACCGTGAAGTGTAGGCTCCAGACAAAATGGACATAAGCACATTTGAATTGTACTGTATGTAAAGCAACTGAATGAATAAGGAGGAACATTAATTAATAGGAACATGAAACAGAAACTGAATCAATAACTTGAGAATGAGCATGCATAATATATGGCATGTATTTAATAAAATATGGTAAAGTAATTTTAATGGGAGAGCTTTAGTATAACCGACATGAAACCACCACGTGAGAACGTGGCGTTTGATTTCTGGCCGATCAGCTAAGCCATCTCGTACCTTACCGGGGTACGAGACATGAACATGACATGAATGGATACAATAACCCGATGTGGGTAACATGAAGGAATCGTCCTAGCTTGGCGAAAGCGATCCTTATCTTACGTTGGCATACATAGTTTCAGGTATTAAACCTTCTCGGTGATCTGTGCAACTCCTAAAACATGAGCATGAATGTAAGTGGGTTGTTAGCCCATGGATTCATAATTATAACTTGTAAACGAAATTTATGAATATAGTATAACATGTGTAGTTGTAATATAACTTGCAAGAGGCCTGAAAACATGTAAAGCTCATATAATGGAATGATATTGGTTCATGGCATGCATTTAGGAACCCATGGAATTCAATGTATGGGTTTTCATGGATTACAGACAGATTCATGATAGTCATAATGAAATATCAATAATTCAATTAATGAATTTGTAATATAATCATGATATACAATGGTACATGTAATTAGGGTTATCATAAATTAGAATAAAAACCCTAAGCCTGTGGAAATTCGTATTTTATGGACGAACGTGGTGTGGGGAAGAATAATGATGTTCCCACATATGGATAGAAGCTCTACATACCTTAATCACTCATAGTCTTGTATTAAAGGTCTGAACTTGGAGGAGAAATCCAAAGCTTGAACCTTGAAACTTTGGGGAGGGTTTATCTTGAAAACTCTAGGTTAAGAATAATATATTTCACTTAGAATTCATGATATTGATGTTAGAATCACTTGAAATTGCATGAAAAGGCTTACCTTGATGTAGGAGAATGTTGGGAGGAGAAGAACTCCGTGCTAGGGCTTGGAAGGAATAATATATCATAGAAAAACTGAAAAACGCGACTTATATAGGTCCAGTTGTCGGACTAGTTTGACGGTGGAATGGTATAGCCAGTACAATTATGTACGGCAAGAAGTACGGTCCATACACTTTGTACAGTCCGAATAAATGGTGGCCTTAACTCCTTGGCAATTTCCAGTGAACATAAAGAATATGGGGGCGTCCTACGGTACACAAGGACGGTCTGTACAATTTTATACTGTGGAAAGGACGGTCCTTAAAATATTTTACGGTCAGCATAAGCTGGGCGTAAAAGTTTATCACTGATTTGAATAAAAATTTTGACTTCACACATCCCGTCTTGGTCTTCTAAGTTCCCGAATTATGGAATAGGCTTAGTTCGAAGGTACGAGATGTTACAAATAATCACCAGCAGAAGATTAGGGTGGAGGATATGACTAAGACAACTTTCAGGACCAGTTATGGTCATTATGTGTTTTTGGTCATGTCTTTCAGACTGACTAACACCCCAACAACTCATGGACTTGATGAACGGTGTCTTTAGACCGTACTGAGTTTCCTTTGTGATCGTCTTCATTGATGATTCTGATATACTCTCATAGTAGAGGAGAGCACAAGCAACATTTGAGGATCGTGAATGAAATTCTGAAGGAGAAGCAACTTTATGTCAAATTTTTGAATTGTGAGTTTTGGCTCAGTTCTTAGTTTGAAAATAAGAATACTTAATGTTTTCTTAGTTTTCTAACGCGATAAATATTTTGGACCAAAATAATATGACAAACACATCAGCCGTTACTTGAGCACATGTCATTTTATCATCCGCACTAATGAACAATATTTGACAAGTTCTCACGGCTACTAACATGTGTGAACGGACCTTTAGTCATCTAAGCTTAGCATTAAGTTTCAGGTGAGTCTCAGGAAGTTTTATTATTAATTAATGTCATCGCATCCTCAATCACTAAATCATATCCAATCATCAATGTTATATTTTGATATCACATGAATAATTAGTAAACCAACATCATTTTTAAGAAGCAACCTCACAGTCGTATAAATTGATTATTGGGGGATAAAAATTTCAATTTTCGAGAAATAATTTTTTTGAAACTCAATAGAGTAAATATTTGCAACATTTGTGATTTTTGCTGAGGTAGCAAAGCATCATGAAGACGTAGTTTGATAACTTATCTCTCGGGATAAACTTTGAAATTACATTTATCTCATACTCCTTTTATTTATGTCTATTAACTAAAATTGGTATAGATTTTATATCAAACCCATAGCACAAAATATGTGGGTAATAACTTAGGGATTATAATTGTGAAATTATTAAAATCTCGAATAGCTTTGTCTGGAGCAAAATGACCCTATCGCTTAGCAGCGCATAAATTCTATTTTTTTAGAAACAATATATGTTATCAATGAGCAAGAGGGTTCAGTAGGAAAAGAAGAGGGACAACTTCTCAAATTTTCATTTTGAGGAAACAAAAAACAAAATGGAGATACCTATTGTGAATTTGTGATAATAGTTTAACGTGTCGCTACTTTTTATAATTTCTTAAATGATAAAGTGAATAACTATTATAATAATAGTAGTGAAGACTAAAGATAACTATTTTAATAACAGTGTGACATGTTAATCGCGGCAAAGACTAGTGGCTAATTCATTTTCATAAAAAAATTATATTGAAATAAAATTAGCTTCGAATTCGATCCTCTTTTTATTAAACATGATGTCTGAAAAATGAAGTCTAATGTCTAAATTTTTATATGCCTAAATAAAGTAAATAAATTTTAAAGGAAAAGCATGTTAGGTCAATTTCAATATCATCATTCAAAATTGAACTTTTAACTTAAATATTTCTGTTGGCAGGAAAGCGAAATTTTTTTAGATAAATTATAGGCAATGCTTTTCTAGTTATATTCTAAAAGCAAATTAAAATTTTAAACTAAAATTTTAAAAATAAAAATATGAAATGCATCATAATGAATGAGAATACAACATAAAGTTAAGAAAGAAAGAAAGAAAGAAAGAAAGAAAGAAAGAAAGAAAGAAAGAAAGAAAGAAAGAAAGAAAGAAAGAAAGAAAGAAAGAATAATTTATCAAGATAAGAATTAATTAACTTGATTCAGACTTGACAAAAATGTACTTTTAAAAAAGCCCTTCACATGAATATTGTACATCATTAATTCCCTCGAAAGGAGAAAAATCCAATGAAAAAAAGAACATAACATGAAAAGATAACTATAATGTCATGTTTTTCTCTTCAACTCGATTTTTGAAAAATAACACAATTCTTCAAAAAAATATAACCTGCTAAGAAGTAAACCTGAAATTATGAATTTAAATCTTCTTAAGATTGAAAATACAAAATCATAATAAGGGTAAACCTAACTTATTCTGCCGCAATTGAGGAATAATCGATTTATTCTCAATAAATTACGTTGACTATCCATAAGAAGTAAGGTTATTATTACAAATTTAAGTCTTCCTAAGATCGCATTACAAATAATAACGATAAACAAAATTTATTCAATAACACTTAGGTGTAAGCAACACATGAACGATACAATAATAATAATAATAATAATAATAAATTAAAAAAATAATAATAATAAATAAAGATAACAACACTTATAATATAACAAAAATCTGTTTCTGATTAAGGTTGTATTGAGATAACAATAATCAAATAAATTTTATTTTTACTTATTGGGTAATCTAGTGTGAACACATAGGATTGCATATGATTTTTTTAGTTAATGTAGATATAGCCTGGTCGTTGCAATGTTGTTAATTACATATATGTGGTGTTGCATAAGATTTTTTGTAATATTTCTAAGACAAATTCAGCAACTTAAATGTGACATAAAATAATATTTCTTGTAAATTTTCTTATATATTAACGTATCAACATTAATTAAAATTTAAATCGACAACTTAATAATGACTTTACCTTATATCATGTATGTTGTAGATTCACATATCATTCAAGGTTCCTCCATTCTTATTATTTTTTCATTCACGGGCCGATAACCGTCAATCTTCTAAATATATATTAGTGAGCACTAGAAATATTTATACGCATATGCATGCATGGATGCGCGTGCGCACATGCACAACGTGTTGCCTGAGTATTAGTTAAGTTTGTTTTAATATCGGAATAAATGAATACTGACATCTGAAGTGAAAATGTTAACAAATTAAATAAGATTACAAGTAATAAACTCGATTCTTTTCCGTAGAAATTAACGAGAGAAATTATACTTATAAGAATTTTTTAAGACATACTGGAGCTGCCATTATGATAAAAAATAAATTTAGTTGTAAATGTTCTGAAATACTTTAACATATTGTAACCAAAATTAATTTGGAACATAACTAAAACTTAGAACAACGACTTAATTCAATTTTACCATACATAATTTGGATCATAACTAAAATGTAGAACGAAAACTTAATTACGACTTTACTATACCTAATTTGAATCATAACTAAAATTTTGAACGACAACTTAATTACAACTTTACCATGTACATCACGTAAGTGCGTGATTCACTTCATTTTACTATTACTCTCTCTAAAAAAAATGCTAAGAAAAGAGAAGGATAAAGAAAATAAAAAGTTTGTGTATGATTCCTGATCGATGTCAACTTCTGCTTCTCAATTATTGCCTGAGTTCTAATTTATTAGATTTTTACAATTGGAATAAAAGAGTAGTGATAACGGAGACTCTAAAGTAAAAAAGGTTAAACATTAAACAAAAACATAACAAATAAATTTTAGTATTTTCCATAGAGATTGATGAGAAGACTTACACTTAAAAGTAAAAAAAATAAATTAACATATCAGAAGCAATACTATGACAAAAAAATTCAGTTATAATTTTCTTGAAATAGTTATAAATATACTGAAATCAACATTAACGTTAATAAAATTGTAAAAAAGCAACTTAGTTACAACTTTATCAAATATCAAGGTAAATGCCAGATTCGCTTCTCACCCAAGGATCCTCCTTTTTATCAATTTTCTTTCATGGTCGATTATTCTCTCAAATAAATATTGAAAGAAATAATCCTTTAATTATTTTCATTAATTGAAAGACTATATATACAAGTTATATATTTCCATAATAGGAGAATCCTATTCCTATTCTACTCCTAAAACCTTATTCTACTTGGACACTAACTATACAATTAGGATAATACAATTATGATAAGTGTACAATACTAATTACACCACAACATTACCTAAACTATTGCCTAATCATGGTACAAAACTGTGGACCATAATCCGAGATGTAATATGTATGTATATCACGTGTATACAATCTATATTTAACACACACCCGCAGTCATAGCGGGCGGTCTTCGAACGCTGAGATTGTCCTTAAAATCTTCAAAAAGGACCGAGAGAAGACCCTTTGTAAAGATGTCGGCAATTTGATAGCTGGACGGGACATGACAGACGCGTACCTGACCACGAGCAACCTTTTCTTGAATAAAATGAATGTCCATCTCGATATGTTTACTGCGCTGGTGTTGAACCGGATTACCCGGCAGATAGATGACACTAATATTATCATAATAAATCAAGGTTGCTTTCTGGATAGGACAATGAAGCTCCAATAGCAAATTATGTAACCAACATGATTCCGGGACAACATTAGCTACCCCTCGATACTCGGCCTCTACACTGGATCGGGACAATGTCGACTGACGTTTCGCATACCATGAGATCGGGTTATTGCCAAGAAATATACAATAGTCAGACGTAGACCGTCTGGTGTCCGGACAGCCACCCAAATCATCATCCGTATACGAGACAAGTGTGGACGTCGAAGAAGGATATAAATGCAAACCATAGTCAAGTGTACCTTTAATTTACCGAATGATACGTTTGAATGCATTCATGTGCTCAACTCTGGGATCATGCATAAACAAACACACCTGCTGGACAACATATGTAATATCTAGTCTCGTGAATGTAAGATACTGAAGGGCCCCTGCAAGACTGCGATAGCGGGTTGGATCCTCGTATGGTATGCCGGCCGCGGCACTAAGCTTGGGCTTAGTATCCACAGGAGTGGAAGTGGACTTACAAGATGACATCCCAACCCTCTCAATGATCTCAGCTGCATACTTCCTTTGAGATGAGAACAACCCACATGCATGACGAGTGACAACAATCCCCAAAAAATCTCAAGGGCCCCAAGTCTTTCATAGCAAACTCAGAGCTAAGCATTGTCATGATAGACTGGCGTAAGGCAACGGAAGAGGCAGTCAAAATAATATCATCCACATATAACAGAATATAGGCCAAGGACGAACCACGACGGTAGATGAACAAGGAATTATCTGACCTGCTATGAGTGAACCCAATAGTCGAAACATAGTTGGCAAACTGCGTATACCATGCCCATGGAGACCGCTTAAGCCCATATAAGGACTTCTTGAACAAACAGACATGATGAGGACGTTTGGGATCCCTAAATCCCAAAGGCTGATGCATATAGACTGTTCCCTTGAGATCACCATGGAGGAAAGCATTCTTTACATCTAACTGATGAATAGTCCATGCTTTCGAAAGAGCCAAGCTAAGCACAGTGCGAATGGTAGGCGGCTTGACCACCAGACTAAACGTCTCACCACAATCTATACCAACCTGCTGAGTCTTACCATCACCCACAAGTTGCGCCTTATGTCGGGCAAATGAACCATCTGAATTGTCCTTATGAGCAAAAATCCACCTAGACCTAATAATATTAATACCAGATGGGCGGGGTACCAACTCCCACGTCTTATTATCAATAAGAGCATTATATTCATCGGTCATAGAAATTTTCCAATTCGGGTCATTTAAAGCAGACACAGGATTACGGGGTAAGTGTGATTTAAGAACATTAGAATATAAATTAAAATGCCTTTTGGTTTAAAAATACCCTATTGACTACGAGTGACCGGTCTATGACTCGGGGAAGAATTGGGTGGATTTTGGGAATTTTCTGGGCTCGGGATGGACTGGCCAGCAGGTAGTGATCTTGCTGGCCCAACACGGTAAACCGAAGCAAGAATTGGACCAGTTCCAGGGGTGGGTTGGGTGGCCCAATTCTTTGGAAATCGGCCCGATGGATCGTATCGGGAAACATAGCTTGTGATGCACCAGTGAGACCAGCGAGCAGTGGGCCTGCTGGAGAATTTTGGGTGCGGGATATGTCTGAAAAATGGTGAATAATATATGGGATATACCATCATCCAAAAAATTATACGAACTAGGCACGAGATTACTCACTTTTGCAAACAGAAATTAGGATTCATCAAAAATGACATGGCAATTAATGATGATTTTATTAGAGGATAAATCAAAGCATTTGTAACCACGATGATTGGACGGAAAACCCAAAAACACACACGGAGTAGACCGGGCCTGAAGTTTGTTAATTGTGGTGGACGGGAATAACGGATAACACAAACACCCAAAGACCCGAAGATGTGAATATGAAGGAGTCTTATTATATAAAATTTGAAAGGGGGAGGAATATGTCAAACATTTGGAAGGAATTATGTTAAGGATATATGTAGCCATTTGTAGAGCATGATGCCAAAAAGACGGGGGTACGGAAGCATGAATCAATAAAGTTCGGACAATGTTATTTATGGTAAGAATTTTGCGTTCGGCTTTCCCATTTTGTGAAGACGTATGAGGACAAGAAAAATAAAAATTGATCCCATTATTAGCACATAATTCCCGAAACACCACATTGTCATATTCTTTGCCATTATCACACTGAATATTTTTTATTTTCCGTTCGAATTGGGTTCTAATGAATGCTCTAAATTTTAAGAAGATGGAAAAAATTGAGATTTTTTTGTTATCGGAAAAGTCCATAAAAACTTAGAATAGTCATCCAAAAAGAGAACATAATACCGATGACCCAAAGAACTAAGAACAGGAGACGTCGATAAGTCGTTATGAATAATATCAAATGGCATTAAATTATGAGAATTTGAGTCTACAAATGGCAACCTAACAATTTTTCCTAAAGAACAAGACTAACAATTTGGAGTACTACGCGTACCCTTACATGAAATAAAATTATTTTATTTAATGACGATAAAATAGACGACCCCGGATGACCAAGACGAGCATGCCACAAGGAAGGAGAAAGGGCTGCAAATGCTGATGGCAAGGCTTGACTCGATGGACCGGAACTGGGTGTGATAGGATAAAGATCTTCCCTGCTATCACACCTAATGAGAGGACTCCCCGTCTTGAAATCCTTCACAGAGAAACCAAATTCATCAAATTCAATAGAAACGGAATTGTCAGTAGTGAATTTACGGACGGACACTAAGTTTTTAATCAATTTGGGGGCATGTAGGGTGTTTTTCAAGATAAGGGGTGGATGAGGGGGAGACAAAGTTTTATGACCATAACCACAAACTGGAATAGAATTACCATTACCAATAATTATGCCATGAGGGTTGCTCAAATTGGAATAAGACGAGAGCGTACCTGAATCGGATGTCATGTGGGTAGTGGCACTGGTGTCCATATATCAATTTGGGTCCGGAGGATTTAAACCAAGCGTGTGCATTGCGGCTTCGATGTCGGTAGACATGGGTGCCACTGCGTGATGGGCCTGCGGGGGCCGAGGCCCAAGTACCCCTGCTTGCTGCCTCGGCCCAGAAGGCTGACTGTACGTGGACCAGGTAGAATTAGGCACGGGCTCGCTCTTTGGGCGCCCACCGGTGGGGCGAAACATGGCTTGGCCCAAACTGTGGTTGTGGGGCCCACTGCCACTGCATAGGGCCCCACTATGGGGCCCAGAATTGCTGCTGCTGACCACTGCGAGGGCCACCACCGCCACCACCATTGTGCCGGCTGCCGTCGTTGTTGCCACCGCGGTTCTTGCCATTATTTTTCTTATTTCCACCCTTTTTGCCGCCACCGTAGTTGCGGTTTTGTCCCCAGTTGTTGGAACCGGTAGGATAAACCGTGGACTCGGTCATCATGACTACGGGACTAGCACCGGTAGCCGCCCTTTTTGCCATGCCTGCTTCTTCGAGTGTAAGCATAGAACGAGCCTGATAAAATTACGGAAGCGAATTGCTTTGCTGAAGAAGCGTGCCAACACCATTATAGGCCTCGGAGAGGCCGAAAACCATTTGGAGGACCAAACGATCATTCGAAATCGGCGCGCCAACATTGCGTGGGTCCACCAATTCCTTTAATCTTTTGCAATAAGCAGAAACGTTAGGGAAATCTTCCATATTGACGTGGGAGAAATCCTGCTCAAGATTAATAGCTCTAGAATTTTGATTATCTTGGAATATATCATGCAGTCTATCCCAAGTCGCCTATGCCGTAGCGTCAGGCTCAATAATCGTTTGCAAAAGGTCGGTAGAAATTATAGAATATATCCACTAGAGGACAGTGGCATCAAGAGTTGTCCACAACTTAGGATCATCCTCATGTTTTGGCACCTCCGTATCCTCAGGAGTCGCCGGGATTATGTGATGGATGACTTGATGCGAGCGTGCGTGAATTTTGAACAGTTCGGCCCATGTCGCATATTGGACGTTTTCTATTTCAAGAACAAGAGGGATGTTATTCTTGATGTTAGAAACTGCAAGGGTAGGATGAAATGTGTTATTTGATGTAGACATACTGATAGAACAATATGTGATTGAGGGATTTGGAAGAAAAAAAATTGGGAGAAAGAGGAATCAACGGCTCAAAACCCGAGAAGGAGGGCTCAGTTTTCGAGGCTTAGGACGAGAAGCAGGAAGGAATTTTGGAGAGCATTTTAAGACATAGACTTCTGATACCATGAAAGAAATAATCCCTTGATTATTTTCATTAATTGAAAGACTATATATACAAGTTACATATTTTCAAAATAGGAAAATCATATTCCTATTCTACTCCTAAAATCTTATTCTACTTGGACACTAACTATACAATTATGGTAAGTGTACAATACTAGTTACACCACAATATTATCTAAACTATTGCCTAATCACGGTACAAAACCGTGGACCATAATCCGAGACCTAATATGTACAAAACACGTGATATACATTAAGTGTATATCACATATATACAACCTATATTTAACAAATATAATGAGTTAGGAATAATAATATACGCACGAGCACACACATACATAAAGCGAATGCAATTAAAAATATTGCACTCACTTTCATTTGACTTATGTTCTTCCTGAATAAATAATAAAAAAATAAAAAAATTATGTATTCTTGATCGAGGTCCGCTTCTTCTTTTTATTGCCTGAGTTCTAATTAATTTTATTTTATTATTGAAATAAAAGAAGAGTGACAACTGAGATTTTAGAGTGAAAAAGGTCAACAATTGAACAAAATTGTAAAAATAAATTTGAGTTTTTAATAGAGATTATGGGAGGGTTTAAGAACTTAATTACTCATTAATTAATAGTTTGTTTGTGTCTTTTTAAAAACTGAATATTGTGGGTTGTTTTAAAGTAGCTCTTTTAATTAAATTTTTGATATTATTTTCACCAAACTGCTTCTTTTCTTGTTTAGTTTTCATATTTTCAATGTTCATGAGGAATTATAACACCAATACTAAGCTTATTAGATATGATTAATAGTGTATTTTGATTTTTGGATGCAAATTAAATGTAATACACAATATGTAAATGGACATACAAATAGAAAATTCAAGTTTGATATTTTTATCAACAAAAATTTAATCAAGAACATACTAACATGATTTCAAGTTTAACAGTGAAAATTACTAAGTATACAACTTGTGATTTTCTTCTCAATCAAAGAATTCTTCGACTCCACTATCAACGATAACTTAATGTACTGAAGCATTTATATGCTTCGATTTTCACCATCAAGGGTTTTGCTTAGCAAATTACAAATATCAATCATCTTAATTATGTTACATATGATTTGTCCAACTACAAATCAAAAAATTCATAATTTAAAGATTGAAGTTCCACCAATAATCAATACTGTTGTAATGCTTGTCCTTAGTAAAATAGAAAAATATATATAAAAATTTAACTAGATATGTGATGATTTAGCAATGACGTATGAAGTTCTCAAGTATACAATTTTATAACAGAAAAGAAGAATGGAGGAAATTAAAAATTAGGCAAAATTATGTTAAATATTCAATAACTTACTAATAGTGCATCCTCTTGGTAAGTGCATAAATGGAGGTAACAAATAGAATAACTATAAATTCAAATGTTGACGTCTCATATAGCTTAAGGTATGCGTTAAAAAATAATCACCAAGGTTGTCTTTGATATAAAAGAATATAGAAAATATTTTACCTTAAAAAATTATTTCTAGATCATTTTCAAGGATTTGTAGGGCATAAGTTAGTGACAAATGGTAATAACACAATGTGGAGTATATGACATGAAGATACTGATTTTGTGACGCTTTTGAATGTTAATGGTTGATAATAATGTCTAAGTATTGATTGAAATAATTAAGATAAAGTAAGAATGTAACTATGATACTATTAAAATAAAAATGAATACTCGGTTAGACCCCATAAGTGACAGAAAGCACTTTTTGGAAAAATTTAAAAATATTTCCTTATAAAAACATTTAAGTAACTAAACAGTAAAAAATAATTTCATCAAGAAGACAGTTCCCTCCATACTAAACCCCTAAAAGAAAAGAAGAGAAAAGGACAAAAGTTGTTAGTTGACTCAAGAAAGAAAATAAAAATAAAAATAAAAATAAAAATAAAAATATATTAATAAAGATTATTTGATATGGTCAACACTCCAATGCTCACTAGCCAACATACTATATAAATAGCCTTCAGGGGCATATTCACACCAAATCAGACCTTCAATTAATCATCAGACCAAAGAATTAAGTGTTTCACTTATACATTCAGCCTTTATATAATATTTTTTTAGTTTCTTGTTTTTCCTCTTCGTTATGTCCGAAGAAGAAAATTTTCAAACAAATACTGAAGGAATAAATAATCAAATGGCTAAACCTTTCTATGGGATGATAGAAGAAGTTCGCGTGATGCTTGTTGATCATGACAAAAAATTTATTAATGAAATGGTTGATTTGCTAAAGTCTTACAAATATAAAGGTAAAAAAATATAGAAGTTATAATTGTAGTTTCTTTGATATAATTGATTTCTGTGTGAATTTCTTTTTATATGAGAATTAACTGATGTGGTGCTTGTTATCTCATTAGTGATTTTAACATCGATTTCATTTTTAGATTTCATTTATCTTGTAAATCTTGAATTTCTTTTTTATTTTTATTATCACAACACTGTTTCTATGCTTTTTATGTCATTTTACTAGTTAATAAATGACTTTTTGTGATTATAAAGAATCATATAAGATTTTCTATTTTTGTTCTTGCTACAAGCATATCGCACACTCAATTCGCTTCCTCCATAAAGATGTATATGATTTTTCAAAGGAATCAGTAGTTTAATGTTAATTTCTATGTCGTTTCAATTTTATTGAATGATCCGAAGGAACATAATTTTTTGTCAATCATTTTATTCATTTAATCAACTTATATATACGTTTTACCCTTGGTCCCTCTCTTAAAAAAGGAAAAATTGTTCTTTGTCAATTGGCCTAGAGTGACATAGAGTTGGAGGAGAAAATCTTAAATCCCTCAAAAATGATTTTTGAAGGTGTAGATCTTTGATTTTTATAAATCCATTTATCATTTTAAGAAAAATTAATTCGCTTGGGTGGTGGAGGCACAAATTGGGGTAACAGGAGCAAAGTGAAAGATCAAGAGAAGAACATGATAATAACTTATCTGGCTATCATTATTATTGAGCTTTAGATAACAATTTATTTTTTATCTTTAATTGGATGTAGACCAAAAATGTGGGGAAACCTGATTTTCATGAAAAAGATATATTTTTCTTTCTTTTTTTGTTTAATTAAAAATTGTCCTCTTAATTTCATGGAGCATTTTTCCCTTTGTAATTTAATAAAAAAAGTTGCAACTTTAAAGAAGTTTTTATTAATTCTTTTAACATACACATGTTATTCTATCCTTTGTCAGTGTATGCGCCTTGAATTTTAATATACTTTAGTTTTATTTTAATTTTTGTTAATTTGAATGAAATAATTTGGATCTACCTTAATAGATGGTTGTTAAATATTATTTTTCATTTGGATTCAACCTTAATGGTCATTGAATCACTTCATCTACTTCAATTTGTGACGACGTTAGAAAATTTTCAAAATATTGGGAAAAAAAAGTGAATCTACTATAATTATTTTACCAAAAATTAGCATAAAATTGAGATTTTCTTGAACTATATCGATGTATAACTGACAACTTCAACAAAATTTAGGTATTTTTTAATTTTTTTTTTCTGGTTTCTCAATTACGTTATTTAGTATTCATTGATTATTCCATGTTCAAGGTGTGTTAATCATTTTGACTTGAATTATTTTGCTAGCTACTTTTGAATGTGCAGGGCAGTACATATGCATACAACAAGTAATTTTTTAAGAATGACAAAAGTAAATAAATGACAGTAGCAAATAAAATCATTTTATATGACTTGATAAATAACATATATAGCAAGATCTGAGAGATAAAGAAGGAATTTTTTTAATTTCTTTTTTCGCTTTTAGAAACTTTCACAACTCAAAGTCAATGCCTAAATAATGAGTTAGAGTTTCATTTTAGATACTAAAGTTAGAAAATACACTAGACTGTACTATTTCAAATACTAGTATTATATTAGGTAACACTATTCGTTGGAAAGCGTATTTTGTTAATTTGGGGCTCAATATTTGCTAGCTTATAATCTTTTAACTACTTGTACTTTTGTTGTCGTATTTAAGATTCTTGAATTCTATTAAACATGATATATTATATATGAAATGTAATGACACGCAAATTTCATAAAATTATCTATTAATATCTCCACATTCAATTGGAATAGTTATATCATTGATGTCAAGACTTTAAAAATTATATCTTCTAAAGCATATTCATGAAATAAAATTATCTCAAAACTTTTGTGTCTATTAGCCCTTGTCAACATGTCATTCGAATAAATAGAAATAGATTCTTTAACAATAATATATTTATATATGATCTTCACTATTCTATGTAGTCCTATTATTTATCCTAAACAATATATAGCTTTTTTATGTAAACTTGTTTAAGATTGTACACATTGATTACAGTATAATAAGTTGATTGATATGCACAATTGCATAAACTAAAGTGTAGCAATAGAAAATGAAAAATTATAATTGAATAATTGTACGATAAATAATCAGACACTCATGATAATTTTGTGTATAATATATATTTTCTTTCTTATTCTTCACTAACGTTCAAAGTGCATTAATACAGTAACGACGGTTGATATGGCTTCGGCAGCCATGTCAATTCTCTCCAAAGGAAAGCAAAAAATTGATGTGATGATAATCAATGTCAATTCACCCGATCTACTTTCCTTTCAGCTTTTGGCCCAAGGTGTTGCCTTAAATATCATTTCATTCGGTAAGTATTTATTCTACTCTTTCACTTATGACATTTACTATTATAGTGGGTAAAGTAGGTTAGTTTAATTAATACACTACAAATAAGTTATCTATAAAAGTTGCCGTTAATCTATTGTTAAATAGTTTGTAGCTAAATGAATTTTGTATAATTCATCCATTAAATAGGATTAACGATGAATCTTTATTATTTAACGACACAAATTATGAGCCGCTAATTCCAATTTTTTTGGTATATGATAAACAGTTCTTTTATAATATTTCTCTTACAGTGAATTCAGTGAGTATACCTTAAATTAATTAGTCACATAACGTTAAGATGGATATGACATGTATATCTTTTTCGAATTTATTGTTATAGTGGGTAAAGTAAATCATTTTAATCAATAGATTACAAGAAAAACATCTTTGAATTTATCGGTAAATATTCCGTAGCTAACATGATTTTTTGATAATCTGTCGTTAAATAATATTAGTGACAGATATGTGGTTGTAGTGATATGATAAACAATTATTTGGTAACAATATTATTGTTATAATATATAAAATTTAGAGAATATGCCTGAAATTAAGTATTCACATAATGTATAATATAACTCAATTCTAATTGCTAGCTTCTCAATATAATTATGCAGTTATATGTGATGAACACAATGCACACTTAGCAATGAATGCTTTGAACGATGGAGCTTATCTTTACCTGGAAAAGCCACTTCATGAGGATATTGTGAAATACTTATGGCAATTTGTATTGAGGGAAAAAATACAAAGAGAGAAAGAGAGAGAAGAATTAGTAGAAAATGGAGATCAGATAAGCGTTGGTGATGCTGATGATATTGGTAACAATAATATTATTGGAGAGAAGAATATGCCAATTAATATTAAGGAACAGAGCAATAATATTGATGAAGTTGGAAACGATGTCGAATCAAATGAAAAATACAAGCTGAAGAGAAAGAGTGGTAGAAAAAATGCAAAAGAGATTAATGTAGTCGAGAGCCAGAGCAGTGCTAATAAGGTTGTCAAGCGAAAGGTCTGCACGGAATGGACTGTTGATCTTCATGCCAAATTCGCGAAAGCTGTGCATCAATTAGGTGAAGGAAGTAAGCTTTCTTCACAATTGATTAAACTTCTTGACAATTCGTTTATACACAATTAATTAAAATTCTTGACAACTCGTTTATATGGAGCAATATCAACAGTGACAATTCATACTTATAACTAATGCCAATTTATTGTGGATTAAGACGTATTGATTATTGTATTTATATGTCCCTTGGCTTGATCTAGGAGTATTTTAATTGTTAAATTAAAGTGACATTCTTATGAAACACGTAGGATGTTACCCCAAAGGGATTCTTAAGGTGATGAATGTGCATGGTCTTACCAGGATGCAAGTTGCAAGCCATCTACAGGTATTTCACTAAAAATTTCTAAGTTGGAAATTATGCATCATTTATGTGTGTTTAGTATAGGGAAGTTATTTACTAAAATATTATATTTTATAAATTTATTTTCTCATACTTGGTTATTAGAAAATGTTTTGCTGGAAAAGAGATTTTTCCTAGAACACTTGTGAGAGAAGTCATTTTTTACAACTATCTTAATTTAATATTATATCAAAAAGTTATTTATCAGAATAAAAAATAATTTTATATCACTTCGACTATTAAATATTTAGATATTATGATCAACATTTAGTATTCAATTTTTTTATGTTTGATCTCAGTAATTGAATATATAATAAAGACTGGATCGACTAAGGTAAGGCTACGCACCTCCATCCAGCACACCTGACCAAAACACCCACTAATCAAAATGGATTAGCGATAGTTTTTTGTTGTATGTTTAGTGACAGAAATTATTTGTTCCTAATTTTTACTTTTTATAGTGACTATTAAATTCAATAATATTATTATAATTTTTCATTCATATTGTTTCAATAATTTTTTATCGTTCACCAATTACCAAAAATGTTTTCTATTAAGAGTGACATTTTTATTTCAAACTCACCTAAATCACAATGAGTTCTTACATTTTCATGGTCCAACTCTTCTTTCATTTTTGTTTTTTTCTTATACATCTCAGAAATGCCGAAGAAATAATTGGAGAATTCCAGAAGAGCGAAAATATGTTCGTCACTCATCAGGTCAAGCATCCTCAAGTGGTTCTCGGCAAAGAAGTAGCTTTAGAAAATTTGGGACAATGCCTCATCTTCAAATAAATAATCCAAATCTGCAACAGCAGCAATGTAACCGAGATCAAACCCAAAGAGGCCCAGAGTCTATGTTTCCACCAATTAATACTAACAACAGTTTGGCTAGAGGGGAGAGTTCAACTCAGCAACAACTCTATCGCCCACAAATTCAAGTTCAACCCCACTACCTCAGCATTGCCAACCCATTTAATAATCAAATTTTCTTGACCCAAAATAATATTGCTGGTGGGCTACAACAACTACATGAACCATTGTTTGGAATGTTGGGTTCACAAGGACTACAAAACTCAATTATTGGTAGCACAAATTATGGGCCTGGACTGACATTTAACAATGGGAATAATTATATTCAAAGTGACTATAATTTGGATCTCAATGCGGCCCATGCAATACATTCAGGCAGCGCAATAATTCATGGTACAGCTATTGGAAATGCGACATTTTATGAATTAGAAGCGGCAAATGCTACTTTTCAGCAATATATTGGTGAACCAAGCGTGTCTTATCCAAGCAATATTATCGCAGCATCACATGCGAGTGATGTTAAAGATGCATATTTCGATTTCAATAATATGAACTATCTCTTTCAGAATCTTGGACCTCCAAGTGCTAACCTACCTAATGAATATGGCAGTATGCTTGATCAAGTTTACTCTAATGATCAGGTTAGTATTTCTATCTATTTTTGCTTATCTTTCAAGGAATTTCTTTATTTGTTTGACATGATGGAAGTTGTTTTTTCTGGAAAAACAATCAAAAAATGACTTATATATTTTTTGAAAAATATAATTGTCCAAATAAAATAATAATTTTCGGTGTTTGTTTGTAATTTTGTATGATGAAGAATATTAACAGGTTTTTTATTAATTAATAATTATCTTAGGGGTTGTTTGGTTATCGGTATTAGGATATTAAATCTGGTATAAACTATGATATTATATTTGTTCCATGTTTGGTTATTGGTATTAGCTAAAATTAGTATAAATTTTCAATCAAATATTTTGTACTATATATCCATATAAGACGCGGGATTAATTAAATCTCATTATCAGTTGTTTGGTTAGGATTATAATCTCCAATATCCTTGTTTTGAACAAAACGAACCCTTAGCAAATCAGATAATGTTTTGATGATTTTTTTTAGTATTTAAAGAATTGGTATGCATATATTCTAAATGTTGATTAAGACTTAAGACAGTCATATGAAGTTAAGAATTGAGAGAAATGTGGAAAAATTTAACTTTTGCCTAAAAGTGAAATAAGTTATTTTCCTCTTTTGGTGAAATGTTTTTACTAAAATTTATTTTTTGACAACTGAATACTGCTTATTTTTTAAAAAAAAAATTCGTCATACCGAACAACCCATAATCTCATGTGGATTTTACCATAAATCGACATATGCAGGTGGCACCAACACATGCAGGTGGCATCGATACTCAGTGTTCAGTTTTCAGGAGTAACAAATTTTTCTGATGAATCAATGCTATCGGAGACTATTAATAACAACTCTCACAAAGGCTCTTTTAGTGATAAAGTTGTTTTCTCTAGTGAAAATTGTTATTTTTCATTTTTCTATAGGCTATTTTGTTTCGTATGACTTAGATTAATGAAACTAATGGTATTTTTTACCATTTGAAACTACTTGCTGGTTTTTATATTATAGAATTTCGTTATTATCTTAATTTGGGATTATAGTTTTATTTAGTATTCAATTAATCATTCTGACATTACAAACTTTTTGATTGACTGATTATATATATTACGGAATTAATTATCTATGGGACTAATTGCATCTCAATTTAACATAATTATTTGGTGTATCCTTATATCAATGGGGTACATTTTATATTATTGCACTCGATCGACTTTCATTTTAGCTCTCTACGGCTTTTCTTCGTATTTTTACTGTTCATTCTTTTTTCTTCATAGTGATCTACACACAAATTTAAGTAAGGTATATTATCAGTGTAATTAATTTATACACTATCCAATTATTTCACATATTATAAGAAATAACATATTATTGGGAGCAGCAAATACTAAATTTCAGCAATATATTGGTGAGCGAAACATGTTTGATCTAAGCAATATTGTCACGGTATCACATGTGATTGATGCTTGAAGGAAAAAAATTGTGGTGCACATAATTCAATTTCAATGATGTGAATTATATCTCTTCCAGACAGTGGCGTAACAAAAAATTTCGTCAAGAATACTCAATCTTTAGAAAAGTAAATAAGAAAAATTGATAAATGAGTGCATCAAAAATTTGAGTGGATGCGACAAAAAATTTAAATCATACTACACGATATTTAACTCATAAAGACATGTGTAGTAAAACTAACAATTGTAGAAATCAAAACTAATGTGAAAAAAAATAACAAAAGAATTCTACAAGTAAGAATATAATTCAGATATATTTGTAATAGAAGTAACATCAAAACTAACGTAATACATTTTCATGATCCAAATTCATAAGTCGTGAAGACACTTACCCCTATCTGGTAAGTAAGACAAATACCAATTAGTCAAATTACTCAAGTGGAAAGTTTAGTGAAAACACCAATTATCCATAATCCAATTTTTATATATAATACTCAAAAGTGCAGAAATAACAAATACCACGCGAGACTGGTGTCATGTGTAGAAGAGCAACTATGAATATCAATATATGTCTTAAAGACCTAAAATACAATGTCTTAGGAATAATAAGACATAAAGCATAAAAGGGATAGAGGGTGGATGGTGCTTCGAATTTACCAAGCAGCTCACCACGATCTCTAAATCAGCAAGTCTCAAACTCACTATGTTTCAGAGAGCTCACTCGTACTCGGTACAAAATTTACACCACATACAGTGCAACTAGTGTAGTATCAATATAAGAATCACGTGTACTAACTATATCTCATAGACCGACAATAAAAAAGTAGTGACGATGTTTAATCAGAAAAAGTCTCATTTTATCCTGATCCGTCTTACCATACTTCAGACCGTTCATTTAACAGAGTAGTGGATAAATCAATCGTCAAGTAGGGTCAATTATCAAGTAATAAAGTAAATTAGATAATCGTTTAAGGGTATGCCACACAATGCAATGCAATAAAGTGTCATTCGAGGACATTTACTTTCTATAACCTGTATATACATAGAGCTTCACGGGACTGTACAAGAGATATGACCTGTGGGGACCACTAAGTCCATATACCACACGAAATACCAAATCTTTCAGATCACATAGGTCAACCAACCTTAAGAAGCCAAAATATCATGCAACCAATCTTATGATGCCAAAATATCAATCAACTGATCATTTAGGCATAAAACCCGAAATCTAGTTAGAAATTGCCACCATAGAAAAGTTTAATACACGAACAATAGTGTTTAGTTTCTCATTGTACTCCTTGTTAGATTCAATACCCAACCTTATTAGGTTCTATATTGCTACACCCCGTAGCTCTACGTCAAGATATGTCATTATTAAACCTAACTAATTCAGGGAGGTTAAGAAATTATATAAGGATAGCGATGGTTTAAAACAAATTTAAAGAGGTGCGACGTAGCTAAAAATATCACCCCGTACCTCAAGCTAAATATGACTAACTTGACGTTGAAGAATCTATCCGAACTCTGGAGAACAAGATTGTATTTGTTCCTAAAGGCCAAGATTCCAAGTGTTGTTAAGCAAAACATAAGGTGAATCGGAATTTGTTTTTAAAAATAGAGTATTGCACAAAGAAAGTGACCTACTTGAATGAGGTGTTTGTTTAAGATACATCTAATGAGGTGCTTTCTTAAGATACATATAATGAGGTGCTTGCTTAGGGGATTAATTTGAGATTTGTGGAGAAGTACTATGTGAGCCTATTGTGTGGTTATAGTTAGGTATTATATGAGCCTGAGTGGTATGTAGACCTCGCGAGTCCCCCATGGATCATGATTTATTCATGTTTGAACGTGTGTATACCAGTGATGAGAACTAAAGGCCTTGCATTGCATAGAATCTACATCTCATATCATTCATTCCTTGTTGCTTGATTTTTCTAAACTGTGTAATTGCCCATTTTATCATGCTAGTTGACTATTGGAGGTATTTTTGAATAGTTAGAGGTTTTTACACTGAGGCTAAGATCTTGGATTGATTATACTCTATTGATATGACTTGTATTTACCTTATCATACTTGAGGAACTAGATGTTATAACCTAGGCTTGGACTCATGGTTTGAGTGGATTCAGAGATTGTATTATTATGATGAACTGATGGTAGTTAGTGTGGAAGTAGTAATTTATCACACCCCAACCTTGGAGGGTGTGGCCGGCACCCGACACCTTAAGACCTGAGTGTACCAACTGTATTTTATGAACAACGTGACATAAGACCTGGGCCGAAAAGGCCTCCCAACGACAATACTAAGAATGAATGTAATGACATCCTGCACACAGAAGAAGCCTAACAACAACAATAACATCTATATACATAACTGAGGTCGATAAGGCCGTAACAAGCATATCAACAACTGAAAAAGGCCGACAAGGCCACACAAAACATATATACAGTAACCTCTAGTCTGCAAACATCTAAGAGTACCATGTATGTCATCAAGTCAGGATAGGGCCCCGACATTCCCAAAGAAATCATATACATATGCAATAGTGCCTACCGACTCTGTACAGCAACTCCAGAGAAGTGGAGTGCGACTACCAGTAGCTGAAAGTAGATACCCTATTGTAGAGGTACGTCGATCTATCTATCTATACCTACGGGCATGAAATACAGCGCCCCAGAAAGGGACGTCAGTATGAAAGAATGTACTGAATATGTAAGGCAGGTAGAATATATAAATAAGGAATGTAATGCAAGATAGGGGTCCAAAGGTCAACCTGAAACTCAGAAAGGGCTGCTGAGGGCATACAACTGACATAATTATGAATATATGCATGTAAGTAAAATCAGTCCACTCTATATGGTCATAAAGTATAGTATCAAGCCTATAAATAAGGCAATCTCATCATAATGTACCCGCCCATATGGGACTTGGTAATGTCTACCTAACTGTAGTGGTGTGCATATATAAATGTCTGCCCGATCGTCTATAGTGTGGCTCGGTAAGAAAAATATATATATATATATATATATATATATATATATATATATATATTCAATGCAAGACATCAGAATAGTAACATGAATAGGACGGGGTAACCTAACATCATTAACCCCCGCCAACCATTATGGAACCTTATACAGTGGACGTTACAATCGAACAAGAGTTCTCATGTATTATTTGAATAACACAAGATATCACAAGGTGTGAATAGGACTTTGACAAAGGATGCACAAGATCAAAAACATACATGGAAATGGAAACTTAAAGTAATCAAGTTATGAAGAATGAATTCGTTCGACGACATCTTCATATTGTTTTATTGTAAACAAGATCATGTCAAAGAAATAATAAGCCTTACATACCTTGATGCTTAGCCTATATAGATTCCAAGAGTCCCCGGACGTTATACGTGTGATTATCTACATTATATAAATGATTGATATCAATAACAGATTCAAAATTCATAAGGAAACTCATTTCTATATTTTATCGAACAACTTATGTTCATGAAGTTTACAAAACTCCTCATTCAAGTTCTATATGAACTCCAACCCATAATCCTTCTAAATTCTCATTACTTCATCCCACAACACACACAACCAAGTTTAATTATCATCTTCATCCCAAACTGCATGTAAAACAGCCCCAACAACTTCTAACTCGAAGTCCATAAACACATGTTCTTCAAGAATTCTCCAATAATCTTAACTTAAACACTTACACAATCCTAAGAGTAAGATAGAGAAGGTGAAACTTACCTTAAACCACCAAAATGCTTCAATTTCAAGCTTACTTCACCGCCAAGTTTCCTTCAAAATCGATGCAAAAATAAAGAGGACAATCTAATGGTGTTCACGGGATTCCTCACGTTGATCTTGTGTAATTTATCTTTGGTCTTTTCTTAGAACCATTGGATGGACTTATGGAATGTTTTAAGAGTCAACTAGGGTTTGGAAAGTGAGAGAAATGAAGTTTTGATCGAGAAAATGACTTATATAGAACCTGGAAAATTTGTAAATGACACAAGGTACGACAGTATGTACGGAACGTACATTTGGACCGTACCTTCCAAATAAAAATTTCCCCAAGATTTCCGACTAGGTACGTCCCCCTGAACAATTTGTAAGGGCCGTACATAAACCACCGTATAACACTAAACTTTGATGAAATTCGCGGAACGTAATCTCTTTGATTCGTTTAACTTTCATACTTTCTAATACTTCTCTAAATGGGTCTCAACTCATAGTTATGATTCCGTAGAGTCTCGTATCTTCTTGGGATACTAGAATTAATCGATGGCTCGACATGTTGAGAAACTACGAGGTGTAACATAATTGGTAGGCCAACCCTCGTCTGCATTTAAGATAGGGTCAGATCGAGGCACACAATTTACCTCCCACTTCTGGAGATCTATGAAGAAGGAGTTGGGTACTCGGGTGGAGCTTCGTACAATATTTCACCCTCAGACTGAAGGTCAGCCCGAGTAGACTATTCAGGTCCTTGAGGATATATTGTAAGCATGTGCGATTGATTTGGTGGTCATTGGGATCAATTCCTACATTTGGCTGAGTTTGCTTACAACAACAATTACTATTCTAGTTTTGAGATGGCACCATTTGAGTCATTGTATGGTAGGAGATGTTGTTCTACTGTTGGCTGGTTCGATGCATTTAAGGTTAGGCCTTGGGGTACGGATTTGTAGCATAATATTTGGACAAGGTCAAATTGATTCAGGAAAGACTTCTCACTGCTCAAAGTTGGCAAAAGAGTTATACGAACTGGAGGGTGCGTGACTTAGAGTTCATGGTTGGTGAGTGAGTTCTGTTGAAGGTTTCACTCATGAAGGGTATGACGAGATTTGGGAAGAATGACAAGTTGAGCCTGATGGATATAAATTATTCATGTAATTTCATATGAAAAAAATAAGATTTAAAAATAAAACATGAATAATGATATCATATTCTCACATATTTTCTAACAAATCTAGCAGGAAAAAAAATTAAGAAAAAAAGAAGAAGCTGCTGAAAGACAAGAGAATGACAAATCCGCAGTTGCACAAGTCATCTTCACATTCGCAAAGGAGGAATGTACATGTGGGAATTATGAAAAGAGACAATTGAAGAAAGAGAAAGAGCCACCGTGCATATATCAATTCTTTATACCCAAAGGTCAAAGGTCGTAGTTGCATACATGAAACCTACATTTGCAGATACTTGAAGTCAAGAAGCAAATGAGCCATGAGTATGGAATTGATATAAAAGGTCACCATTCCATACATGGATTTCATATACGCAAACGAGGGACATTACCAAAGCCACTTTTCTTCCTATAAATAGGGGCCTTAATCTAAATTGAAGGGACACACCTTTTGGCTAGATAAAAGAATTAGTCTTGGTCTCTTTTCTATCTTGTAGTAAAAGTACTCTTTTAAGTCTTCAAGTATTTCAAGTCTTTTAATTTCTTTTTTTAGTTTTTCTTACTTTATAATGGAGTAATTTCTTTGTGTTTGAATAGTTGAGGAAGTTTGATATATTCATAATATTATCTCAGTTTTAATACATCTTTGTCTTAAAACCTTCTATGTATATTTTAAATTGTGCAAGAATGAGAATTATTAATTAATCTTTATTATCAAGTCTATATATTTTTATCTTTTAAGTTATAATTATGTTAATTTTGTATTCTCGCAAAACAAAATTAATATCTATAACTAACGAAATAGTAGCGCGATAGTAAATTTTAGTTATCTCTTATTCCAAATCTTTATCTTATTTGTTTTAATCCTATTCGTAAAGAATGGATCTTGAGCCTAACTCAACCCCAAAAGCTAGCTTGTAGGGTGAGGATTGTTCAAGTCCATATAAGGAGTCCATGTTCCCATTCTATAACCGATGTGAGACTCTTAACACTCCCCCCGCACGCCTAGAGCTTATTAACTGGAGTGTGGATAATATAATTTGGGGGCCCAACATTGGTGAACAAAGAATTAGAATGGGTCTGACTCTGATACCATGTAAAGAATGGATCTTGGGTCAAACTCAACCGCAAAAGCTAGCTTTTAGGGTGAGGATTGTCCAGGTCCATATAAGGCGTCCAGGTTCCCATTCAATATCCGATGTGGGACTCTTAACACTATTCTCACAAAGGGGTTGAATCAAAACATGTTTATTGATTTAATGGGTCTTTATTTTATTTATTCATTTTTATTCTCATGGAGGGATTGAATCAAATACGTTTATTAATTTAAGAGCTAATCGCAAGAGGTCTTTACACCTTTTAGTACAATTCAAGCGAGAAAAGTAATTTGGTATAATCGTCACTAGCCTTAAGTCTATTGATTGACATAACCTCATGGAGTGTAATTAATTATTTATTTCTGAAGTGAACAAATATAATTGTATTAGAAATAAGTAATTATTATTTAGAAAAATACATGTAGAAATTGAGATTTTATTATAATAATATTATTAAGTGGATTCAATGATTTCTAACTCTTTTTAAAATAGAAATCTTCCGGAAGTAATTTGTTTTAACTTAAGTAGTTTATAATTCCAAACTCACCTTTCATCAATTTGATTTTCTCAAATAGTAGTCAAAATATTTTAAGTATGTAGCATAGATTTTCCATTCTCCGTGAGACGATATCAGAAACTATACTAGAATTTGAAAGAGTATGAGCAGCAAAATCCTATACATTTTGGTCTCGTCAAGCCCTAGGTATATTGGTCCTTTTAAGATTGTTTAGTGTATCGGTGAGGTAGCCTCTGAGTTGGGTTTACCTCCTTATTGTCAGGTGTTCACCCTGTGTTTAATATTTCCATGATCCAGAAGTATCGATGGGATGGTTCTCATGTGATTTAATGGGATTTTGTGTTGCTTGATCAGAATTTGACTTATGAGGATGAGTCGATTGCTACTCTAGATAGGCAGATTCAGAAGTTGAGATCTAAGGAGATTTCTTTGGTAAACATTCAATGGAGGTATCATCCGGTCAAGGAGGCGACCCGAGAGACTAAGACGGACATGCGGGCTAGATACCCTTAGCTTTTCGGCCATTTAGGTACTTTCTTTCTCTTTTATGTTCGAGGACGAAGATGTGTTTAAGTGGTGAAATATTCTGCTTGTTTTCTCAAAAATGCCCTTTCACCTAGCTTTATTTTGATGCATTTGACTTGCGGAGATGGTTGGCGTGATTTAAGAGGAAATCAGATAAAAATAACGAAAGAAAATCTAAGTTTTGAGTTTTGGAAATTTTAAGTTTAACTAGGAGATGACTTTTGGGAAGATGCACTCAGAATTATATTATGATGGTTCCTTAGCTCCGGAACGTGATTTTTGACTTAGGTGGATGATTGGAATGAGTCCCCAGTGATTTGGGTGCTTCGAGTAAGATTGTGGATTTAGAAAGTTCTGAAGTTAAAATATGAGTTTTGGTTGACTAAATTCAACATCGAGGGCATTTGAGTATTTTTTAAAAAGTTTCATCGATTGCATTAGGTTTGGAATATCATTTATGACTTAGTCGAGTCATTGATTCAGTTCCTAAGGGACTCGGGTGTATTATGGATACTTGGTTGGAATTATAGAAATTTAAGGGATCTGGGCATGACCATAGCCAACAGTGGGTGAAGATGACCTCGTATGAGTATTTTGAGTGCGTGAGAAAGTCTGTTACATGTTTTAGAAGTAGTTTGTATATTTGGTTTGTGTCTAAGAGGTCTCGGGTGAGTTTCAGTTGTTAATTTGAAGCTTGTAGCTTGTTTGGGATTCTGGTGTGTCTGAAGCGTCGCACCTACGAGGATTAGCTCGCACCTGTCTAGCCGCACCTGCGTAAGGTGGGCCGCATGTGCGGAGTTGGAGCTTGAGTAGGAGGTCGGACCTACGACAGATGTCTCACACCTGTGAGTGCACACCTGCGCAAGGGACCTCACACCTATGAGATTTGCTGTTTAAGTAAACCTCACACCTGCGACGCTTGGGCCGCAGATGCGGGCCAGCCTATATGATGGATTGACCCGCACCTTGTTGCGTTATTTCTATATGCTACGCAAGTGTACGTATCGCAATTCGTAATAATTTTGGTAAAACTAAGTATCGTCCATAGAGAGTGATTTATGAAGTACCAATTAACTCATCTTTAGTTTCTATTTGACAAACGAATATAAGTGGTGATTTCTAAACTAAAGAATTAACAAACTAAAATAGATTGCAAGAATAAAATAGCAGTGAAAACACACGAAGTTTAATTCAGTAATGAAGGCAATTGGGGTTTCCAATCTCCTCAACTTTCCACTCTATCATTCATTAATGCAAGACTGACGATTCTTCTGTTTATTAAGATAGCAGGTTAACTGAGATGTTCTATATTCCGGTTAGGACATATAAAAACTCAACCTAAGTGAGAATTTTCTATATTTCTATGATAAATTCAATCACATAGGAGGATTAAGATCAATAAACTAAAAAACTACACAGGCGATCGTGATACTCTCATTCAAGATTAAACCTACGTCTAATAAACTATAGCATATTCAAATCTCCCATTTCAGATCTTGATTTAAAATCATATAGGTAATGAAAACTAATGGCTAATTAATTCTCATTCAATAAACACAAATTGAAGAGATCATAATAGATGAAGAAGAACATTAGCAATGCATTAAATCATAACAAAGTTTCAAGTGATTCAACGAAAAACCCCAATAAAAGTAATTAGCTCATAGACATGCTAAGAAGACTAATTAACTTAATATCCAACATGAACTGAATTAAAGTAAAGAAAAGGAAAAGTACTTGAACAATAGATGTCTTTAATTGCTTCTTGCTCTCTTGTTTCTTGCCTCCAATCCAGATTCACCCCAAAATGCGCCTCCCCCAGCATATATCAGGAAAACCCCAGAATGTACCTTTTTGCCCTTGTAAAAATTAGGTTTTTCGCTGCCTGGACGTCATCGGCGCCGCGACTCAGCTATTAGAGAGTTGCGTCTCTAATTAGCTCTGATAATCAAATTGCTTTCTGCCAGTGGGGAGCCGAGGCTCTAATGTTGGGCGTCGTTGCGCCTTCGTCGACGTTTCAAGCGTCATGGCTGTAACCAGGTAGCGTCGCGGCTCTAGTTCTGAGCAACTTCTTCCAGCCTTCTGCCTATATACCGCCTCGGCTCTTGCTTCCTCAGTTGCAACCCTTCAGCGCCGCGACTCTTCACTTGTGGTGCCGTGACCCTTCAATGTTCTTCGTCTGGAGTTTGTTTAAACTACTTTCCGAGCTTCCCAGGACTTCTTTGACTTATTACTTATGACCATATATGCATTTTTGTTCTCAATAACTGCCTATTTCCTTTGGATTCGCCTTATTTCTTTCTAAATCGCTTAAAACCTGAAAACACAAAACAACACACATAATACTGCACAAGACAAATAAAGACTCCCTAAAACACACTCTAAAACAGTACTAAAATCTACCTAACAAACACCCCCTAACTTAAACTTTACTCGTCCTCGAGTAAAGAACTCTAGACACCCTAAAAAGAAAAATGCACCAACTCCAAAAGATGAATCAAGTCAACCACAATAGATTATACCTCGAAGATCATAAACAACATGCAATACAATTTTTAGGAACATTCTAGCCACTAATTTTCTATCTAGAATTTCAAGTAAGATATTCCTCAAATTTGCTTAAAGTTATTAATTCATATGACCACTCAACCATGATTATTGACTTAAACAAGTATTCAATATTAGTTCATGCACAACTAATTCTCACCAACAGTCCATCAAGTCCATAGTCCCATAGGCTTGCTAACTTGCTACTCTCCACTAATTTATACAACACATCCTCAAGAATCAATAGGACTTTTATAGGTTATGACGATAGGCTTAGGCATGTATAGATGAAATGTCATTTAGGCTCAAAGTTACCATAAGCATATAAACCAATCAACCCAACTCGATATCTACGTTACAAACCAAAAGCAATCCCCAATTTTTTTCTTCTTTACCCAATTTTTCTTTGTTTTTGAACTACACCCCAAACTTGTTTTTCAATGTATGTCCAAGGGGAGTATTTTTTTTTACTCTTCTTTTGATAGAATCCAATTTAAAATACCCATTACAAAGTGTCCATCCCCAATCATATACTTATATGCTCATGGTAAAATTCAAGGGAAGGAAAAATAGTAAAGGGTTTCAAGTAGGCTCAGAATAGACGTCAATCAAAGAAGGATTACTTAAGGCTCAGAAAAGGGTAACTAGGGATTAAATTAGTCAAGGTTGGCTTGAAAGGCTCAATCGTTCCAAAGATGGCCTAAATCATCTTCCTAAGCATGCATCGTCTAGGATTTTGTCTCAAGTAGCAAGCAAGCAAGTTCTAGGATTTTCCACCATCTTTCCTCCAACCAAAATTCAATCATGCATAAACCAATATTTGAGTACCAGAAATTCACCAATCATGATCAATTTTTCGTACTTATTAATAATTAAAAACAACTCAAGACCTATCCAACTTAAGCATACAGATTTATGCATTTCATGGCTATCAACTTCATCCAAATTTATCACATGTGTTCACTCAATCTCATGGGCTATTATTATTAACTTAATTCATTGACACAAGACACTCAAATACTGACACTAAAACAAAGGCACTAACAATAAACAAACAACTGAACATACATAATTAAAGAGTACTAATACAAAGCAGTAAGACTCCCCCCCCCCCAAACTTAATGAACACATTGTCCCCAATGTGAAAAAGGAAAGCAAGGGAACGAAGACTTACATAAACAATGACATCGATCTCAGTATGGTGGTGGCGACGGCGATGGTTGATAAGGCTGGTACTGTGGAGGATGTCCAAAGTAGAGCTTATTCGGGGCATCACCCATTGACCAACGATCGACCAAAGAGTTGAGTTGGTCGATGTGGCGGATATCATAATCATGTCGATGCTGCATATAGTTGCTAAAATGTTGATTTTGAGCATGGTGCGACTGGATCATGTATTGATTCTGTCGGATGATATAGTCCAACTAATCATAAGTCATTTGGGTGTGTGAATCAATATGACCCTCAAGAGCAAAAGTTGGTGCATTGCTGCTCTGTACCAGGTCACCCACTTCAGTTGCTGCATTCTCATCCTCCATCCCCATCTGTTGGCGCTTTGGCCGGGTTCGACTGTCTTCTCTAGGTGTAGGTGCTGGTGTAGGTGCTGGTGTAGGGTCTGGGTATGCATTGACCATTGTCCGGGTTAGAGGGTACTGCACTTTGCTTTTTACATCATTGTTACCCTCAGGCACTCCATGTGTAAGACATAGTGCAGGAATCAACGATACTGTTGTGTTCAATCTGCATATCCAATTGAGACTATTTCTAACAGCTCGACCCACATCTACTGAAAATCCCTTCATGATAGCATAAATCAGCTTGATACGATCCACTGGTATATAAGAGAAGTGTGTGGAGGGAATCAGGAGGGCACTAACAAAGTAGAGCTAGGCTTTGACAACTTTGTTGAATTGACAGCGGAACATGCCTTTGGGCGCGTTGTATGTATATGTGCAGCGGGGCCCTGGGCATCCTACTGTGTCAGCTACCACCACCCAGTCAATTTATGAACGCTTCCAAATAGTAAAGTCATCCTCCTCATCTTCATCCAGAAAATTTATAATCCCACATATGGCATTTATAGCTTCAGCTCCAACTGGTACCCTTTTCCCTCATACAAAACAAGTGTTATCTTGCTTCTCTGGATAGTTGACATATAATTCATAGACTAGAGAGGTATTCGGATTTGCCAAATAAGGATTGACAAATTCCCCCTAACCTTTGTCAGCAATCATGGCCCTGATGGGTTCATATATTTCATCCTCGTAGGGCATAGTCTGGAATTCCATCCCCCTTTCTGGTTCTAGGGAGCGAATACAAATCTTGTTATACCTATCTTGGGCATCCTTGTTGGCAAATCTTTTCTTATCATAGTTGTCCCTTGGTGGTGGATTCACGGGACCCCGAAGGAGGATGCCTTGGAAGTAGCTCATCGTGGACCCATTAAACCCCGCCATAACTTTGAAGTTTTCTAAAAACAATCCGGGAACACTTCCCCTTAATTCTTCCCTTCTAAAAAATAACTCAATTCCACAAAAATACACCCAATCAATCTACAATATCTATAACCACAGTTCAACCACTCCACAATATCACTATTTCCCACAAGTACACAATCAATTCTCCCATCTTAGAATTCCTCCAAAGTCATAAAAGGAAACACAAAAAATTTCTCAAAGCTTGAATGCAATACTTACCTTATGGCGAGAGAGACCTCATGTGATGCTTCACTTCCCCAAGTATGTAAGATCTGAAGAACTTATGGAAGAATTTTTGAAGGATTGGGATTTGAGGGTTTAGAAAAGGGAACTTAGGAAAAGTGTTGATTTAGAGTTAATGGAATAAATGAGGAGATAAAAGAGTATTTGGGGTGAGGGAAGCTTGAAATTAGAAAAATAATAGGGATTTTTGGATTTGGGGTCGGAAGAGAAGGGAAGGGAGAAGGGTTTATGTCTATTTGCATTTGGGATAATGAGAAAAGATAGGGTTTTTGCGTTTTTAACCTGAATTTTCGCACAGGAGTTGCGGCTCTCACCAGTCAGCATCGCAGCGCGATCACTTATGCCAAGGCACCACGGCTCTCCTCTTGTGTAATCACGGCTCTAATTCATCCCACATTTTTCACAGTTCTCTGCCTGCATGGTGTCGCAGGTCTCACCAGTCAGCGCCGCGACGCTAATTCGCATCTTGGCATTTTGCTTCTGATTTCAACATCTTGCGGCACTTTTTCACCCGAGAGTTGGCTTACAACCAAGAGACAACAAGGCAATGATATTGTTCAACACAAGATAAAATAACAAAATTAAGATATTGGGCTGCCTCCCAATAGCGTTGTCGTTAACGTCATTTAGTCGGACGCAGATTTTCTCTTCATATTGATTTTAAGAGGATAATAGATTTTGCCTACTCACTAGGACCACCCACGTATGGCTTCAATCTTTGTCCGTTCACTTTGAATGGTGCACCATCCTTTCCTTGCTCCTCGATTGGACCATATGGAAAAACTCTCTCAACAATAAATGGACCGACCATCTAGACTTCAACTTGCCTGGAAATAGCCTCAACCTCGAATTGAATAGCAGTACCTGTTGTCCAGGTTGAAACTCTTTTCGGACCAAGTTCTTGTCATGCCATGCTTTAGTGCGTTCCTTATAGATCTTGGCATTCTCATAGGCTTCATTTCGAAACTCATCAAGCTCATTCAATTGTAGTAGCCTCTTCTGTCCGGTGGCTCCCTCATCCATATTCAACTTTTTCAGGGCCCAATATGCTCTATTCTCTAGCTCTACTGGTAGATGACATGCTTTCCCAAAGACCATCCTATAGGGCAACATTCCAATAGGAGTTTTGAATGCCGTCCTATAAGCCCAAAGTGCATCATCAAGCTTCCTACACCAGTTCTTCCTAGAGCTATCCATCGTCTTTTCAATTATACTCTTCACATATCTATTTGAAATTTTAGCTTGCCCATTCATCTGAGGGTGATATGTCAAGGCAATGCGGTGGTAGACTCCATAGCGAGCATGGAGGGCATCAAGTTGTTTGTTACAAAAATGACTCCCTTCATCACTAATGAGAGTTGTGGAAGTACCAAACCTTGTGAATATGTGCTTGTGCAGGAAGTTCAAGAAGGTCTTACCATCATTCTCCTTAGTTGCTATTGCTTCGACCCATTTGGACACATAATCATCTGCTAGCAAGATATATTGATTATTGAAGGATGGTGGAAAAGGGCCCATAAAGTCAATACCTCATACATCAAAGAGTTCAACTTCTAGGATCCCATTTAGCGGCATTTCATTCCTCCTTGAGATGTTCCTAGTGCGTTGACAGCGATCACAGGCTTTCACAAAAGTATTAGCATAGTTGAACAGGTCTGGCCAATAGAACCCGCTTTGCAACACTTTAGCAGATGTCCTTGAAGCCCCAAAATGCCAATCACATTGTAAAGTGTGACAATGAGTGAGAATTTGGTGCATTTCATCCTCTGACACACAGCGTCTGATGACTTGATCAGCACAATACCTATAAAGAATAGGCTCCTCCCAGTAGTAGTGCTTCACTTCAGAGTAGAACTTCTTTAATTGTTGCCTTATCATCTCAGGAGGTACAATCTTTGCTGCAAGAAAATTAACAAAGTCAGCACACAAAGGCACAATTGAACTGTCACTTACTTCAAAAATTTGTTCGTCTGAGAAATGATCATTAATTTGCACATCTTTGGCATTCTGGCTCACTTCCACCTTAAGTCTTGACAAGTGATCTGCAACCAAATTTTATGTTCCCTTTTTATCACAAATATCCATGTCAAATTCTTGCAACAATAGTACCCATCGAATAGACGGGGTTTTGCATCCTTCTTTTTCATCAAGTACTTGATCGCAGCATGATCAATGTACATAATTACATTGTTCTCAATAAGATATAGCCTGAATTTATCGAATGCATATACTATGACTAGCAACTCTTTCTCCGTTGTGGCATAATTCAATTGCGCATCATTGAGAGTTCTACTAGCATAGTAAATGGATTGAAATACATTGACAATTCGCTGCCCAAGAACTGCTCCCACTGCATAATCACTAGCATCACACATTAGTTCAAATGGAAGCTCCCAATCTGGTGCAATAACAATTGGTGTTGAAATTAACTTCTCCTTAAGTGCCTTAAAAGCTTTTAGGCACTCTTCGTTAAAATCAAACGCAAGACCAATCATCAACAACGCCGAAAGAGGCTTTGAAATTTTTGAGAAGTCTTTGATGAATCTCCTATAGAAACCGGCATGCCCAAGAAAACTTCTAACCCCTTTCATTGACACTGGATGTGGTAGATTTTCAATAGCAGAGATCTTTGCTCGGTCTATCTCAATGAATTGGCTAGAAATTTGTGGCCAAGAACAATCCCTTCATTGACCATGAAGTGGCACTTCCCCCAGTTCAGAACAAGATTTGACTCTTCACAGCGCTGCAACACTGCTTCCAAGTGCCTCAAACACTCATCAAAGGACGACCAAAAAACTAAAAAATCATCAATGAAAATCTCAATAGTTCTCTCCACCATGTCAGAAAAAATGGCCATCATACATCGTTGGAAAGTAGCAGGGGCATTGCAAAGCCCAAATGGCATTCTTCTGAAAGAAAACGTACCATAAGGATAAGTAAATGTGGTCTTCTCTTGATCTTCTGGTGAAATTGCAATCTGATGATACCCAGAATAACCATCCAAGAAACGGTAGTAGTTATGACCCGCCAGTCTGTCAAGCATCTGGTCTAGAAAAAGCATAGAAAAATGGTCTTTTCTGGTTGCCTTGTTCAACTTGCGGTAGTCAATGCAAATTCTCCATCCTGTCACTGTTCTTGATGGAATAAGCTCATTCTTTTCATTATTTACCACAGTCATACCACCCTTCTTAGGCACTACTTACATTGGACTCACCCATGCACTATCAGAGATAGGGTAAATCACCCCAGCATCAAGTCATTTCATGATCTCTTTTCTCACCACCTCCTTCATAGATGGGTTCAACCTCCTTTGCGCCTCAATTGAAGGCTTGCTCTCATCTTCCAAACAGATTTTATGCATCACTGTAGATGGACTTATCCCTATAATATCCGCCAATATCCACCCAATAGCAAGCTTGTGAGCCCTTAAGACTCTCAACAATTTTTCAACTTCCACTTTAGACAGATAAGCAGACACAATTACTGGTAATGTTTCATTCTCACCTAGACACATATAGTGCAGATGATCTGGTAAGGTCTTCAATTCTAACACTGGAGCTTTTTCTATGGAAGGTAATGGTTTCTCTGGCATTTTTCCCAACTCCTCATATTTCTTCCTATAGAATGGCTCAGGTCTAATAATTCATTGTTCATATATCATCGTGGTACTTCCCTGGCTTATATTCTCTTATATGTGGATGATATTATCTTGACTGCCTCTTCTGATACTTTGCGCAAGTCTATCATGACACTGCTCAGTTCTGAGTTTACTATGAAAGACTTAGGGCCCTTGAGTTACTTCTTGGGATTGCTGTCACTCGTCATGTAGGTGGGTTATTCTTATCATAACGGAAGTATGCCGATGAGATCATTGAGAGAGCTGGTATGTCCTCATGTAAGTCTACTTCCACTCCAGTTGATATTAAGCCCAAGCTGGCTGCTGCGGTTGGCTCACCTTACGAGGACCCCACCCACTATCGCAGTCTTGCTAGAGCACTTCAGTATCTTACTTTTACGAAACCGGATATTACGTATACCATACAATAGGTGTGTTTATTTATGCATGATTCCAGGGTTGAGCACATGAATGCGCTCAAAAACATTATTCGATACATCCAGGGGACACTTGACTATGGCTTACATTTATATCCATCATCGACGGCTACACTTGTCTCGTATACAGATGCTGATTGGGCTGGTTGTCCAGATACCAGACGCTCCACGTCTAGCTATTGTATGTTTCTTGGTAATAACTTAGTCTCATGGTCTGCGAAGCGACAATCTACATTATCACGCTCTAGTGCAGAGGCCGAGTATCGAGGGGTAGCCAATGTGGTCTATGAATCATGTTGGTTACGTAATCTTCTCTTAGAACTTCACTGTCCCATTCAGAAAGTTACCTTGGTTTATTGTGATAATATTAGTGTCGTCTATCTTTCTGGTAATCCAGTTCAACACCAGCGTACTAAACACATCGAGATGGATATCCACTTTGTTCGTGAAAACGTAGCTCGTGGACAAGTACGTGTCTTCCATGTCCCCTCCAGGTATCAAATTGCAGACATCTTTACTAAGGGTCTTCCCTCGGTCTTTTTTAAAGATTGTAGAGACAGTCTCAGCGTACGAAGACCGCCCGCTATGATTGTGGGGGTGTGACAGAATATACCGTGATATACACTGTATATACACTGCCTTGTGTATACCGTGTATATCATGGAAAGACAAGGAAAAGCTTCACCGTGTATACTTGTATATTTAGGTAACATATTCTTGTATTTAATTAGCATTATACACTTACCATAATTATAGAGTTCTTGTACAAATAGAATAGGGTTTTGGGAGTAGAATAGGAATAGGATTTTCCATATTATGGAAATTGTAAATTGTATATATATTCATTCATTAATGAAAATAATCAAGGGATTATTTCTTTCCGTATATATATATATATATATGACATGAAATACTCGCATACTTTGTATTGTATATATAGGGGGAGGGGGTTGTCTTTAGATTCTTGTAATATGACTGAATTATTGTTATTAATTCAGCAGATAAGAATGAAATTATTAGTGGTATTAAATTTTTAAGTAGAAATATTACAAATAAGGAAGATAACATGTTTTTTAACGGGTAGAAAGTGATGATTTTTTTAAAAACTTTTTTTCTTTTACATAATATTCCTAAAAAGAAAAAGAAAACAATATTGAAGATATAATTTGTAAATAAAATGTGTTCCCTCTAATAAATTAGTCACTTAGATGAGATGATTATACACACTTCAACATGTGTTATTATATGCAGATTCATCTCAATTCTTGATTTTTAGATATATATTTATTTTACTAACAAATATATTAATTTAAATTTTTTTATAATCTGGTAGTTAAATTACACTAAATTAAATACTAAAGATAAAATTACATTTATTGTAATCTACATTAACATATGAGTTAAGTATATATATTACAAACAATTAAATGACTTGTTATTTAACGGGTATGAAAGAGGTCAAATTTTGAAAAGATAACTTTTTATAATTTTTTAAAATAGAAAATTGTTGAAGATATAATTAAGGAAATAAAATTGTGTTTTCTTTTAAATTTAAGCTTATAAATGACATGATTACACACATCGACATGTGATATCAGAGCTATACTCATCTCATTTCTTGATTTTTAGATTTATAATTAAGTAAATAAAAATGTGTTCTCTCTAGCAAATTAAACTTATAGATGAGATGATCATACACATTTCAACATGTGATATGAAAGCTAGATTCATCCAAATTCTTGGTTTTATATATATATTTATATTATTATCAAATGTATTATATTAAACTTTTAAAATTCTGGTGATCTGGTAATTAGATTACACTAAATTAAATGTTAAAGATAAAATCGCATATAATGAAATTCTACATTCACATTTGAGTAAAGTAGATACAATACAAATAACAAAGATAACTCGTAGTTTAACGGGTACCAAAAAGGTCAATTGTTTTTTTTTTAAAAAAAGAGCTTTTCTTTTTTTATAACAAAAAAGAAAATTATTGAAGATATAACTAAGTAAATAAAAATATCTTTTGTCTAACAATTTAAGATTTTAAATGATATGATTACACACTTTAACATGTGGTATCAGTGTCTAACTCATCTCATTTATTGATTTTTTGATATATATAATTAAGTAAATAAAAATGTATTCTCTCTAATCATTTAAGCCTTTAGATGGGATGATTATTCATACTTCAACATGTGATATCAGAGTCAGATTCATCACAATTACTAAGCAAATGAATTAATTTGAAATTTTAAAATTTTGATAATTAGATTACACTAAATTAAATGTTAGAAATAAAATCGCATTTAATGTAGTTCTACGTTCACATCTGATTTAAGTAGATACAATACAGATAACAAAAATGACTCGTTGTTTAATGGGTATCAAAGAAGTCAAATTTTAAAAAGAGACTGTATTATTTTTCATAATATTCTAAAAAGAAAGAAAATTATTGAAGATACAACTAAGTAAATAAAAATGTGTTTTCTCTAACAATTTAAGCTTATATCCCCCCCCCCCCCATTCACTTTTACTTGTCCACTATGGATTTTGCGCACCCCTTAAGAAATAATAAATGAAGTGCATAATTTACCATGATACTCATATTAATTCGTGCATATTTTTAATGGACTTAAAATGATTTGAAATGAGTAATTAATGTTATGTTGAAACATAGAAAAAGTATTTTTCTCTTCATATGCTAAAGTGGACAAGTAAAAATAAAATTGTATTTATAGTATAGTGGACAAGTAAAAGTGAACAAATGAAGTAAATGACATGATATATATATATATATATATATATATATATATATATATATATATATATATGCAAACATGTGATATCATAATCAAACTGATCTCTTCTCTTGATTTTTAGATATAATTAAGTAAATAAAAATACTTTTCTCGCTAACAAATTAATCTTTTGATGTGCCGATTATATGCACTTCAAATATCTGACATTAGAGTCAGATTCATTTTAATATTTGAAAATTTTTAAGTAAATAAAAAGTGGTCTCTCTAACAACTCCGTGATATGATTACACACACTTTAACATGTAGTAGTAGAGCCATACTCATTCAAATCTTAGCTTACCTAATGATGGACCCCTATATTATGTGTTGAGTAACTGCTGGCTCAATAATCATGAGCTTAATATTGAAGATTTGATGATTTGATAAATAATATACCCGGTGACAATCAAAGAGATATAAGAAGAAATTCATTTGAAAAACCAAATATCCAAGAAGATCCCAAAGGACTCAGTGAAACAACCAAAACATTCAAAGGAAATGCTCTAAGAAACTGATCCTTGCTACGTAACTGGAGACTGGAAGCTATTCCATGTCGATATTGGAGAAAAAAGAATATTGACTGATTTCTCTTTGATGAAGAGTTTGGCTTCAAGTTATAGTAATATTATACAAATATCATAAGTTGATTAACATTAAAATTAACATTGAAGTAGGACAAGGAAGCGACGTGCAAACATGGAAAGAAGGAAGATTCAAGTAAAACAAGGTTTAATTTTCAGGTGCAATTAATGAAATCAAAACCTGCTTGGAATTAAGGATTGAAGGCGGCAACTAATTCTATATAAAGACAACAAGAACAAGATTATGAGCTTGAAACCAGAACCACAAATATTCCAATGAGAAACAACAGTAGGCGCAATCAACACCTTCATCGCAATAAGAGCCGACTGTCCAAACAACAAAGAACCTGAGCCTATCAAGATTTATCCATTCAATTCTTTAATTATATTAGTTAGGTTATTTTCTGGTTTTCACCTATTTACCTTTGAAAGTATTGTGTAGGTGTTCGTTGGTTAGTTACAGGATCTCTAGAAACAACTAGATTGTTTAGGCGGATTGTTGAAGAAACAAGTGCGTAAGGTGTTACAGGGAATTTGTAAACCTCTAAATTGCTCCAGATTATAGTGGAAATTTGGTAAATCCTATAGGAAAGATGGGTCATCATTTTTTACTTCCTTGAGCAAGGAGTTTTTCATATGAAAATACATGTGTTGATTTACATTCCGCTGCATTACCTTCTTATGCAAACTGTTCCAAAGAACATGTTCTTGTTGGGAGATTTTGCTCTATGGTACTTTATAAAGCAGTACGGGAAGTATTTAACTATTACAAGTATTCGAAAGGATAAACAAAGAATACAATATTTTCGACTAGAAATCTGAAAATTACAATATAACAACAAAATTGAAATTACGATTTTGTTGAAGACTGAAAAATGGAAACTGGTTTATGCTGAGTCGAGTGTGGCACTCTGTCCTTAAGACAATATTGTCCCGTATGTATCCTTTATACGTCCTGGACAATTTGTCTCCCAAGATAAAACAGCAATGGAACCCTTGAGCAAAGGAAACTCAAGAGCTACCGTGAAGAATATTGAGTAACGAAATGATGCTTGGAAGTTGTAGGAAGAAGAAATTTCTCGCTTGTGTATTTTCGTGTGTTGCCTCTCACTGTTTTCGTTAGCTTCTTGTTAGTCCTCAACAATGGTGTAATGGGGTGTTTATATAGGAGAGGGAGGGGCTGTTTACATCGCCTGAAAACTCGCCTCCATAATAGCCAAATAATGGCCATTATGGAGGTAGTAAAGTCACCAACATAAATGGTGAAAGACTAGCGGATTTGGCCATTATAGGAGGAGTAATTCAGCCAAAATAAATGGCTGAATTGAGTGCTTGACGTTTCAGTTCTTGACCGTCGAAATTCTGAACTTCAGGGACCAAACTGTACATCTTGAAACTTCAGGGACCAAACCGTACATCCGAAAGAATTCGGTCCAAATCGTATAACCGAAACTTCGGGATCAAACTGTACTTCTGGCAAAGTTTTCTGGCCCAAAAAGATAATATCAGAAGGCCCACAGCCCATAGCCCACGACCCGTGACCCGAGAACCCGGAACCGGAACCGGACCGGACGGGACGGGCGGGCGGCGGCGGCGCGCGTGTGGTCTTTCCTCGAACCGAAGCACATCTAGGTCCTCCCTCCTTTAAACACATGGGATACCCCTTGGGGTCCCAAACCCCAAACCAATTTCGAATCTTATATACACAACACTTCTTTCTTCCTCTACCGATGAGGGAGAATTACACACAATACCACACTTTTCATGCTTCAAACACCTTACTTCGTGAACCAATATCTCTTTCATTTCTCAATGAAATTTGACGATTCTTGGCCCTACGGTTATCTACGTACTTAGTAGATCATGCATGTGTGAAGAACCGGATTCTCCAACATACGTTACACTAGTGTTTAAGCCGTTAAAGTTGGTCGGTCGCAACTCCCGCCAAAGGCAGATTTCCAACAATCCCCTCTTGAAAGAGATTTTGGCGCACTCACATGGTGTCTTTTCATTTCCAGCAATATTTCAGCGGACCGATGTTGCATAAGGAGAGGTAGCCTCAGCTTTGAACCTTCCATAGTTGAATACCATCGGACTTACTTACCGCACGGTGAACGTGATGTCTTGAACCGTCGGTGTTTAGTGTAAGCCAAGACAACGGTACCAACACAACAAATTCCCTTACTCTCTTCTTCGTAATGTTTTGTCCGTTTTGGCCATGGACAACGTCTTGGATTCTTAAGTGCGTTCAATTTGAGGCGGCCCGTCCTCGCACTTAAATGGTGGTCTCCTACAAGGTATCCTGCTATACCCCACTTCACAAGTGTTAGGAACCATTAAAAGTTTCCCAAAGACCTAACCTCAACTGTTGAGGATCATTACATGTTTTGAAAACTTAACCTTTACCCATACCGAGATAGCACTTAACGTCTATCGCGGGAACGGCTTTGGATTTGGTGTTTCTTTTCGAAATCACTATCCAAAGTGCTCATGCTTCCACCGAAGCGATCAACCGAACCTTTACAACTTAGTTTTCCCATTGAACCAAATTATGGGATCTCCGGTTCGTAAGGTTGGGTTTCCACCGTATTGGTCCGTATATTTTGGGTTTTAAGCCCATTCCCCTAGACAGCAGAACGCTTGATCTCCGGGTAGTCCCTTAGTTTGTAAACAAGGAAGTGACACCCGTGATGATCAATCGCCATACGATCTTATGTCTCCGACGGATCCTAACGTATATGTCCGTACGCCGTCATCCGTGTCCTTCCCGAAGCCGACCGGCTAGCCACGGTGTATAGCTCGTGAAGGTACGGGTTTCTCCCGATAAGGGACGTCCTCTAAGGAGCCGTGAAGTTACTCAACTTCTTTCATGTTTTGTATAAAGCGATAAACTCCGATACCATCATGAATCGGTCGATGCAAGTTTGCTTAGAGGATTTTCCAAGAACCACCATACACATTTACTTGTGGCTTTGGTGTTCTTCGATCCGATGTCCGGTTTGCATCACCGTGTTCTCTCGAACCGCTGGACATCCAGAATACTATAATCCGTAGATAAGCGAATAATTCAGATATCGTCATATCCGACTTAACGCCTTCTATTGATCTTGTATTAAGATCATCGGTGAACCTTAGTTCAACCGATCCGTTTGTTGGACGATACCTGGTCGGTCGTAGTGTGTACAATACATTGAACTACACGTGACCCGAGCATATCGCTCCTTGTCTATGGGTGCACCATGATTCCAATCAGTTCTATGATTCATATCCATTGGTGGCTTCAACGAGACTCGTCAACTATCGACCGTCCGTTAGATGTCTTAGAAATCCAATTCCTAAGATGTCATCTGTGATACTCATATCTTTCATATCGAGACTTTGTTTCAATATGATTTTCACTCTAAGACCGTTGGTTTTCCAACCGTTGGCTTTCTAACTTCGAGTCAATGTTTCGTGATCGATTCATTGTTTCTATTTTATCCGAGACTTTCAAGACCAAAATGTTAACATTTCGGGGACCAAAATGAAAGTTCGAGGAAGAAGCCCAACAGTTCAACAAACCAATTTCGATCCTCTTCTTCCAACTCTCCGGTTTGGAAGGCTGTTTCAACACCCATGCCATGTAAGATTATAATGGCCCTGGATGTGAAGCTACTCACAGGGGAGCACTTTTTACAACCCAAAGATTTTTTTCCCGGAGGAAGATCAACCATTACACACGTATGGTTCCATATGATGGAATCTATTTCTCTCTTTAGCTTCTTTCCAAAGCAGTGCTTTTGGAGATGACAATTCTTTGTCAATTGTCCATGGTTCGTTCTCAACCATACAAGCTAGAAGGACTGGAACAAGTCTTTGTCCCCTCTTTGCTCCATCTTGGCTCCATCTTGGTTCAACATCTAGAATCCCTGAGTTCTGCAGATCTGGAATATTAAGTTCCGGATAGACAGCAACTTTCGAGTCATGAAGATACGGAACGTCTAGTTCCGGACTGTTTCTGGCCCAACACTGCCCACAGCCCACAGCCCGTGGCCCGTGGCCCGTGACCCGTGACCCGTGACCCGTGGCCCGTGACCCGTGACCCGAGAACCCGGAACCCGGAACCGGACGGGACGGGCGGGCGGCGGCGGCGCGCGTGTGATCTTTCCTCGAACCGAAGCACATCTAGGTCCTCCCTCCTTTAAACACATGGGATACCCCTTGGGGTCCCAAACCCCAAACCAATTTCGAATCTTATATACACAACACTTCTTTCTTCCTCTACCGATGAGGGAGAATTACACACAATACCACACTTTTCATGCTTCAAACACCTTACTTTGTGAACCAATATCTCTTTCATTTCTCAATGAAATTTGACGATTCTTGGCCCTACGGTTATCTACGTACTTAGTTGATCATGCATGTGTGAAGAACCGGATTCTCCAACATACGTTACACTAGTGTTTAAGCCATTAAAGTTGGTCGATCGCAACTCCCGCCAAAGGCAAATTTCCAACAGTTCTTGGAGCGCAAAGGAATAATCCTATCCTAATATTATGTTATCGGATGTCAAATTGTCCTACATTGGTGAAATGTCGAAAATTTATTTCCTTATATGATCTTGGATTTATCACTTAATAAATCATATTTTTGATTGAGTTGGACCCAAAATTTATAATTGTACAAGAACCAATTTTATTTAACTTCATTTTGAATTATTTAGCAGAATATTTAGTGAGAGTTTCATTAACATTGTTCTATTAGTTCCACATGATGATCAACTAGCTAATAATTGATTTTCTACGGCTGACATAAAATTATATTTTCGTATCATAATATAACATAAGTCATGCCTTAGTTCCTACAGAACTTATTCCGGACAAGACAAAAGTTATTTAAACTTATACCGAGCAAATTAGTTACGACACAACTTAGGCTGAATAAACTTAATTCCTACATAACTTATGTCGAACAAGGTAAAAGTTCTCTAAATTTATGTCTTGCAAACTTAGGTTATAAATAAGGATACTTTGGCCACAATAATTATTAAATGAGCTACAGAAGAAAATTATAAAGCATTATATTTGAGGATAAAAATTAATTAGCACCCCGAAATAGGGACAACCCGTGCAAAAAACTATACACAGAACTTACGTACATATGTACTTGTTGTGTTAAAGATTTAAACATGACTTTAATTAATAGATTCCCCTCCTAAAGAACTTAATTAATGTCAAACATGTGTTATCAATGATTTCACTTCATTCCACTTATAAAAGATTAATGTTCTAAGGACAAGTATTATTGTATCGAGCTGTACGTCTCCAACACATATATCTTCCTCCCTAAAGTTCTAATAAGAAAATATCATACATACTAACAACGAAAATAATTTTTATACTATCAGTGAATTTAATAGGCTATAATAAATTATTATTTATCCCATTTTCATGTTATTATATTAAATTTGTTTGAAAGTATATCATATTGTACATACATGATATACACGGTGTATACTATCTTGAGTATACCGTGTATATCAAGGAAACCAAAGGCAATTAGGAGACCGTGATATACACGGTATACCCACCGTGTATATCATGGTTTTTGGTAATAGTTTTTGTATATAATTAGCATTGTACACTTACCATAATTATAGAATTCTTGTACAAATAGAATAGGGTTTTGGGAGCAGAATAGGAATCGGATTTTTCATATTATGAAAATTGTAAATTGTATATATACTCATTCATTAATAAAAATAATCAAGGGATTATTTCTTTCATGGTATCAGAAGTCTAGGTCTACATTCCTTCCTCAATTTATTCTCGATTTTTTGATTTTCCCTTCTCGGCCGAGCTTGCATCGGAATTCGTGCCTCTTCTCAGATTTTGTGCCACTTTTTACCTCATCTCTTCCCAAATTTTCATCCCAATATTTTGTTCTTTCGTTATGTCTAAGAACGTATTTCATCCTGCCCTTACTGTTTCCAACATCAAGAACCACATTCTCTATTGTTCTTGAGATGGAAAACGTCCAGTATGCGACGTGGGCAGAGTTGTTCAAAATTCACGCAATCTCCCATCAAGTCCTCCATCACATAATTCCTCCCGCTACCCCTACTCCCACGGAGGATCCTCAGATATGGATTACTCTTGATGCTACCGTCCTTCAGTGGATTTACTCCACTAATTCTACCGACCTATTACATACGATCATTGAACCAAGCACCACGGCTATGGCTACCTGGAATAGATTGCGTGATATATTCCAAGATAACCAACATTCCCACGTTGTCACTCTTGAGCAAGAATTTTCAAAAGTTCGCATGGAAGACTTCCCGAATATTTCTGCTTATTGTAAAAGGCTCAAGGAATTGGTAGACCAACTCCGTAACGTTGGCGCGCCTGTTATCAATAATCGTCTTGTTGTACAAATGGTTGCAGGCCTATCTGAGGCCTATAATGGCGTTGGGACTCTTCTTCGTCAAAGTAATCCACTCCCCCCTTTTTATCAAGCCCGTTCGATGCTCACTTTGGAAGAAAGCCGTCTTGGCAAAAAAGGCAGCTACCGGCGCCAGTTCCATGGCGATGATGACGTCCTCTGATACTTCTCATAGGTTTGTTAACACTACGGGCCAAAACCGCAACAACGGTGGCGGCAAGAGGGGTCAAAACCGTAAAAAATGGAAAAAATCACGGCGACAACAATGGTGGCGGCCGAAACAGTTGTGCTGCCGGCGGGAATAGTACCACCGATGGGGGTGGGCCTCAGGGTTCTGGGCCCTAGCCTTGGGCCCCTTGGCAGTGGGCCTGGACCAGTGGGCAGTGGCCCAGTCCCGCCTACTTCCCTCCTCCCAATTATTTTCAGCCCTCTTGGGCCTCAGTCCAGCCATAGTACAGGACCAATACCTCGGGTCCAGCTACAGGCAGTCGGTTTCACTCTAGGTCGGGGTAGCAGGTAGGTGTGCTTGGGCCTCGACCTCCACAGGCCCATCATGTTGCGGTCCCCACTCCAACGGACATTGAAGCTGCAATGCACGCGCTTGGATTAAATCCTCCGGACCCAAATTGGTACATGAACACCAGTGCCACTTCACATATGACGTCTGAACAAGGTACTCTCTCGTCTTATTCCAATTTGAGTAAAAATTGTGGCATTATTGTTGGTAATGGAAATACAATTCCAATTCGTAGTTATGGTAATATGACTTTGTCTCCCCCACATCAACCTCTTGTCTTGAACAATACCCTTCATTCCCCTAACTTAATTAAAAATTTGGTGTTTGTCCGTAAATTCACCACTGATAATTAAGTTTCTGTTAATTTTGATCCTTTTGGATTTTCTGTGAAGCATTTCAAGACGGGGATACCTCTCATGAGATGTAATAGAAAGGGAGATCTTTATCCAATCACGCCCGCATCCAGTCTCTCGTGTCAAGCCTTGCCATCCACTTTTGCAGCTCTAGCTGCTTCCTTATGGCATGCACGTTTGAGTCACCCTGGGTCGTCTATTGTTTCTTTCTTACATAACAACAATTTTATTTCTTGTAAGGGTACGCGTAGTACTCCAATTTGCCATTCATGTCCTTTAGGAAAAGATGTTAGATTGCCATTTGTAGCCTCTACTTCTCGTACTTTAATGACATTTGATATTATTCATAGCAATTTGTGGACATCTCCAGTTTTAAGATTTGTGGGCCATCGTTATTATGTTCTATTTTTTGATGATTATTCTATTTTTTATGAACCTTTCTATTAGCGAAAAAATCTCAAGTTTTTTCCACTTTCTTAAATTTTTGAGCATTCATTCGTACCCACTTCGAACGAGAAATAAAAAATATTCAATATGATAATGGCAAAGAATATGATAATGGGTTGTTTCGGGAATTTTGTGACAAAAATGGCATAGTTTTTTTATTTTTCTTGTCCTCGTACGTCTTCACAAAATGGGAAAGCCGAACGAAAAATTCATACCATTAATAATATTATCCGAACGTTATTGGTCCATGTGTCCGTACCCCTTCCTTTTGGCATCATGCTCTACAAATGGATACTTATCTTCTTAACATTCTTCCTACCAAAGGATTGACATATACATCCCCTCTTCAAGTCCTCTATAATATGACTCCTTATTCTCATCTTAGGCTCTTTGGGTGCTTATGTTATTCCCTATTTCCATCAAATACAATTAACAAACTTCAAGACCGTTCTACCGCTTGTGTGTTTTTGGGTTATCCATCTAATCATCGTGGTTACAAATTTTTTGATTTATCGTCTAATAAAATCATACTTAGTCTCCATGTTATTTTTGATGAAACCCAATTTCCGTTTGCTAAATTAGGTACTCCCAAGCCTAGTTTGTATAATTTTTTAGATGATGAGGTCTCCCCATATTTTTCCACTATTTATCGGAGATGTACTGCACCCCAAATTCTCCAGTTGGCCCACTGCCCGTTGGACCTCCTGTTCCGCCACCTCTGTCCAGTGGGCCAGCCATTCGGCCCAGTACCGATATCGGTATTGTTCCAGTGGTCCAGCCCACTGTCCCAGTCTCTGTTCCAGCCACTAATCCCGTTATTGGGCCAGCATGCCCACTGCCTGCTGGTCAGTCCGTCGTCAGCCCACCCGCTGCCCAAAATCTTCTCGCTTCCTCCTCGAGTCAAGGGTCAGTTACTCGTAGTCAAAGGGGTATTTTTTTTATCCAAAATGACATTTTAATCTCAATTCTATTGTCTCTAAATCCCCCCTACCACATAACCCAGTGTCTGGCTTAAATGACCGAAATTGGAAATTGGCAATGACCGACAAATATAATGCTCTTATGAGAATAAGACGTGGGAGTTTGTCCCCCGTCCTTCTGGTGTTAATATTATTCGGTCTATGTAGATTTTTACTCATAAAGATAATTCTGATGGCTCTTTTGTGAGACATAAGGCTCATCTTATAGGTGATGGTAAAAATCAATAGGTTGGTGTGGATTGTGGTGAGACATTTAGTCAGGTGGTCAAACCGACTACCATTCGCACTGTTATCAGTCTGGCTCTTTCAAAGGCATGGCTCATTCATCAGTTCCATGTGAAGAATGCTTTCTTACATGGTGATCTTAAGGAGACCGTTTACATGCATCAGCCCTTGGCTTTTTGAGACCCCAAATATCCTCATCATGTCTGTTTATTGAAGAAGTCTTTGTATGGGCTTAAGCAGGCTCCCCGAGCTTGGTATAAGAGGTTTGTAGACTATGTTGCGTCTATTGGGTTTCCTCTCAGAAGGTCTGATAATTCATTGTTCATATATCGTCGTGGTTCTTCCCTGGCCTATATTTTATTGTATGTGGATGATATTATATTAACTGCCTCGTCTGATGTTCTGCGCAAGTCTATCATGACAATGCTCAGTTTTGAGTTTGCTATGAAAGACTTGGGGCCCTTGAGTTAGTCTTTGGGGATTGCTGTCTCTCGTCATGCATATATGTTATTCTTATCACAAAGGAAGTATGCCGCTGAGATAATTGAAAGGGCTGGTATGTCATCGTGTAAGTCTACTTCCACTCTAGTTGATACTAAGCCCAAGTTGGGTGCTACGACTGGCTCACCTTATGAGGATCCCACTCACTATCGCAGTCTTGCTGGAGCTCTTCAGTATCTTACTTTCATGAGACCGGATATTACATATGTCGTCCAGCACGTGTGTTTGTTTATGCATAATTCTAGGGTGGAGCACATGAATGTGCTCAAACGCATTATCCGATACATCCAGGAGACACTTGACTATGGCTTGGATCTATATCCATCATCGGCCTCAACACTTGTCTCGTATACCGATGCTGATTGGTGTGGCTGTCCAGATATCAGACGCTCCACTTCTGGTTCTTGCATGTTTCTTGGTGATAACTTGGTCTCATGGTCTGCCAAACGACATGCTACCTTATCACGCTCCAGTACAGAGGCCGAGTATCGAGAGGTTGCCAATATGGTTTCTCAATCATGTTGGTTACATAATCTTCTCTTGGAGCTTCACTTTCCCATTCAAAAAGCTACCTTGGTATATTGTGATAATATTAATGTTGTATATCTTTCTGGAAATCCAGTTCAACACCAGCGCATGAAACATATTGAGATGGATATCTATTTTTTCCACGAAAAGGTAGCTCGTGGACAAGTACACATCTTACATGTTCCTTCTAGGTATCAAATTGCAGACATCTTCACTAAGGGTCTTCTCTCAGTCCTATTTGAAGATTTTAGGAATAGTCTCAGCATATGAAGACCGCCCGCTATGACTGCGGGGGTGTGAAAGTATATCATATTGTATATACATGATATACACAGTGTATACTATCTTGATTATACCGTGTATATCATGAAAATCCAAGGCAATTGGGAGCCGTGATATACACGGTATACCCATCGTGTATATCAAGGTTTTTGGTAATAGTTTTGGTAATAGTTTTTGTATATAATTAGCATTGTACACTTACCATAATTATATAATTCTTGTACAAATAGAATCCGATTTTGGGAGTAGAATAAGAATATGATTTTCTATATTATGAAAATTGTAAATTGTATATATACTTATTCATTAATGAAAACAATTAAGGGATTATTTCTTTCATTGTTATAAATAATTACATATTAATATAGCAAGTCGATTTAATATGATAACATAAAAGAAATCTTATGCTCAGCTTAGAAAAAATTAAACTAATAAGCTAAGACATATATACAAGATTAAAAAAAATTGAAGCCACATCCTCCTGCTCCCGAAATCCTTCCGTACGGTTTGCTTCCTTCCATATATATTTAATAGTGACACTGTTTTCTTTAGACAAGTATTTACAATCTATATCTATATTAGGGGTGGCAATTAGGGCAGGTTGGAGCAGGGCAAACCCTTAATAGGGCGCGGCAGGGAAAAAATTAAATGAGGCTGGCCAGGACAAGACAAAATATTTTTTTTTTAAATTGATTGGGTTAGGACAGGGTAGGGCAGGACAAGGCCCGAGTTAAGAGATGGTTGGGTAAAAAATATAGAGACTTGCGTATTTTCCTATTCCATTTTCCCACAACGCGACGCGACTTTGCCACCTTCGGCCTTCTTCCTATGCAAAGTACTCTTCGACCTTCTCCGGACTCTCATGAAACCCTTCATTTTCCTATTCCATTTTCCCCAACGCCACGCGACTATGCCACCTTCAGCCTTCTTCATCTGCAAAGTACTCTTCGACCTTCTCCCGAATCCCATGAAACCCTTCCTCCTGTTCAGCAAATTTCGTCTTCAACATTTGGTAATGCTCTCGACTTTTCTTTTTCTAAATTGGCTTCTCCTATTATTTTGATGTTATTGCATTTTTTGGAGTATTAGGTTAAAATAATGTGTTTTATACCTCTTTTTCTTGTGCAAAGTTGTTTTTTTTTTTGGATTTTAACTTAGCAGAGACGGCAGATAACGTAGGGAATGATACGTACTTGAAAATAAGCAGATCATAGATAAGTTTTTTCATGCCTTGACTCTGCTTCGGTTCCGATCAACTACTGCACCTCAACGCATTTCGGGGAGATAGCTAGCTCTGGCTGCGAGTGGCATCTTGCTCTTTTTTCTTGATTTCCATTGAAAGAATTCCTTTTTTACTATATTTTTTCTTCTGAGTAATTACTTTCTACATTAGCACACAAGGTGTTTGAGTAAATTCCCAAGAAAGCTTTTATAACACTATTTACATCTGAATAAGGAGCAAAGTATGTGATTCTTTCATAAGGAGCAGAGTAAATGGAAAAGCATTCAACACTTTCTTGTTATAAATATTGAACACCACATTCAGAACCCATTCATGTTGCAAAATAAAGCTCAATCTTGACTTTTTTGCCATTTGTGTTTTCTTTAATAGTAGTAGTAAAGGAAGTGTAATGCTGTGGACAGAATACAAATGAAGTATTATAACAGGACCAATATGTTTTTAATTAAATTCTTGACAACTTTATTACTTATTCGATTCAACACTTTCAATGTCATTCTTGACAACTTTATTACTTATTCGATTCAACACTTTCAATGTCATTCTTGACATACTTTTGCAAAATTGTAATGACAACAACAATAACATACCCAGTGTATTCCCACGTGGGGTCTGAAGAGGGTAAAATATATGCAGATTTTATCCCTATCTTGAAAGGTACGGAGGCTGTTTTGCAAAATTGTAATGACCATTTTATGATTATATAATAGATAATCATGGCATCTCAAAATGACGAGAATCTACCTGCTTCATCATCTAAAGCTATTTCCTTAGAGGCTTAAAGCCCAAGGCCTTCACAACTTAATGGAGTTGTTGAACTAGGAAAAAGGAAAAAATATTCTAAAGAATGAAATTATTTCAAGTTGGTGCATATTGATGGTGTTCCTTATAGTCAAGGTAAGTATCGTAAGATTCTATATTATATTAAAGTTTGGAAGCCCTTGAGCCAGATGTTAAACTACTAGAATATCCTTTTGATTAAACTAAATATCCTATGTATTGAAGAAAAAAAACAGACGCCTACAACAAAAACCAAATATGTCAATCTCTTCATTAATTAACAATCACAAGCATTATACTCACAAACGTACACCTGTTCAAGAATTAATTTCACGATAGTATTCATACTCCCTCTGGATCAATTGTGTTCAGTTATTTGAACACCCATTAAGAAAATACTAATTTCTAGATAAAAATGAGTAATTTGTAATTTGACTAAAATATTTCTAATTAAATAGATATTTGAGATTTAGTCACCTAACACTTAATAAGGGCAAATTTGGAAAAGAAATATTAATTATTTCTTGATTTGATAAGTGAACACTTTTTTTGAACCAAAAAATAAAGGCTAAGTGGACACTCTTTTTGATCGAGATGTAGTATTTGTTCGGAATAAGAAAATTAATTTAATTTTAAGTGTTGTTTCTAAAAGGCTGTGTCGTTAAATGATTTTTGGAGCAGCCAACTAAATGGCTTCTAAAAGGTTGCGTCTATTTCTTTCAGTGCACAACTTATCTATTGAAAGGTTTTTAAAGCAATCAATTAGTAACATAAAACTAAATTGTAAAATTGTTCCTATATCTCGCCCCTCCATGATTCCTTAAGGATACATTACTATCACAGAAAGACTACATGTTCAAAGGTAATAAAATAATGTAATCAATGTTATGGTATCAGTTTGGTCCCTTTTTTTCCATCTCTTTTTGAAAAAAAAAATCCAGATACATGCCTAGGTTTTGTATCGAAGCCACTGGATCAAATACATACAGTTATATTAACAACAATTTATTTCTAGTAAGAACATCAAAAGTTGATTAAAATGCCGATTCGCTCTCTAACCATGATTCATAAGCATTTAGCAGTTAAACTTTACACTTTTTATATATTGATTGAGGACATTATTGTGTAGGAGTATGTGAATAAACAATAACATGAAAATGGCATGTTTATATCCAAGACCTTTCTCCTCTGCATGTCATGTGCCATTCTCATTGCATTTTCTGTTAGGCAAGAATCCGGAAACTGTTCCAGTTAGGACTAAAGGAACTGTTAAGAGTCCCACATCGAAAATGGAATGGGAACATGGACTCCTTATATGGACTTGGACAATCCTCACCCTACAAGCTAGCTTTTGGGGTTTAGTTAGGCTCAAAATCCATTATAAAAAATTTAAACAATGGGGATTAAATGTGTTGATACCTATGATTGGGGACCAACTGTGCAATTTATCCTAGATAATTCACTGCATGCGAGATTGATGACTATTGTATGAAATCGTATTAATTGGGTGGAGAGGTAACAAAGTGAGAAGTTGCGTGTTATGCGTCTAATAGATGAATCGATTTAGGAAATTCTTAATGTCGGGGTCTCATGCATGGAAGTTTTGAATTTCAGTTGTTGAAGATAGGACAAAAAATTAAGCATGTTGAAGTTTTATGTCTTCGTGATTGTTAAGCAACAAGAAACATTCAATTGAACAACCACATGGAAACAACAACATGGAAGACAAACATGTTAGGTGTGATAAACAAAGGCATATTCATGAATTGAATCTTATGAATTCTTTTCATTTTATATGTATAGGGTTTGAGTATTTATTTCGTTGATCATCTACAAAAATTTATACTTTATTCAATCATATATAAATTTTTACTTAATATTTTATTTTAAAATTATTAATATTATTTTATTAAATTGTATACTACATATAACTCGATATAAATACATGTGTCACGCACGTACTGAAAAACTAGTCTTCAAAAATAGCCATAAGAGGGTGATATTGTTTGTCCCCATCTTTGATAAGTTTAACAATAATATGCTCGAAGATTGATTGCCACCATAGATGTTGATATTATTTTGCTAAAACCAGAAAAATCATCAGTCACATTAGCACTCATTTTATTCTTCATCTTTTAATTTGACGATCAACTTCCACAACTAACTCATGTTCATTGGTACATTGAAGCGGTTAACAATCCTATCTACACCAATCTTTTTAGCAAACCTAGACGGCGTGTCGTCTATATACATTCACTGTTACAACTTCTATTTAGTTTTGAAATAGAAAAAAAAAACTGGCAATGTTTTCAAGATGCACAAGAGTTGTGCAATTTAATTGAAATATTTTTGTCTCAATATAATAAAAGATTGTCATGCTACCGTACATTAAACTAGGTATTCCATTAATAACCTTAATCAATCTTTCGTGGAACTAGTCTGGGCATTATGCTTGATAAAAAAACAGAAATACAAAGTTACCAGGTATGAGAAATCGAAGGATTGTACAAGACAAAAGTGCATCATTTTGAAGACTGGTATGTTGAAGGGACGTGAAATATCGAATAGGTCTAGGAATATATACTCCATCTGTCCCATTTTAAGTGTTTTACTTTGACTAGACACGAAATTTAAGAAATAAAGAGAGATTTTTTAATCTTATGGTTCTAAATTAAAGATGTATATTATGTACTAAAATGTTAAAAAATTACCATCTAGGATTCGAATTGTCAATTTACTAAAAATAGAAAAAGATACTCTTTTTGGGATACGCAAAAAATAAGACACTTAAATTGAAACGAAAGAAGTATAATATTGGTGACGTTTCTAACTTCAATGAACATTTGGTCCGTATAGCGACTCTCTGTATTTTGTTTCGATGCATATTAGTTATTAACAATATTTACATCTTCTTAAACAAGAAATAAAGATAATTAATTGCAAACAGATGGGAGCCAAGCAACGGGAGTTCAGAGTTCTATCATCCAAATCAAAATGTAACTGTTGTTGATAGATGAATAAAATGCAGAAAATTTAAAGTTAAAAAAGAAAAAAAAGCAACGGGATTTCAAGGTTTGAAGTTTGTGTTTTGATGAGCTTTTTGTAGAGTTATCCAAACTTGTAAAGAAACAAAAAGCCATATATACTGGCTCTTTAGTTTTTCTTCTATTTGGTAAAGAGACTTAGTCGATGATTATAATAGTAGGAGATAATGCTTAGTAGAATTAATTAAAATGTACGTAAATTAGTCCAGAAATGACAGGTATAAAAAAATCTAATGCAAATAAAATGGAGCTCAGGATATATAGAACTACATGCTAATAAAACATATATAGCAGCCCAGAATATTTTGGATTAGTATAAAAATATTTTTCTGATCCCTCGCTTTAATATATTACGGAGTGATGAAAGTGCAGACAAACGCTCACCACAAAACCTCACCATATACAAAAGAGTTTAATTCTACAAATTGACGATCTAAAAGATATTTATACAAATGATAAAGCCACTTAATTATTGTAAGATAATTTTTCTTACAAGTATCATTTCATGATAACATGATTAGAACGATATTTCCTTCGTTCCAAAATAAGAGTCTTATTTTCCTTTTTTGTCTATCTCAAAAAGAGTGTATCTTTGTATATATAGTAAGTTGATAATTCAAACATTTTACATGACAAGTTTATAATCACAAGATTTAAAGTATATTTTAGTACATGAGAAGTTTAGGACTACAAGATTCAAAAGTCTTTCTTTATTCTTTACACTCCGTGATTAGTCAAACTAAAACACTTAAATTGAGACGATGGAAATATTACATACCTAACATGCACTTAGAGCCGGTTCTAGGGCCAAGCGGCTAAAGCCGCTTTAGGCCCCCCAGTATTTTAGGCCCTATGTTAATTATAAAGTTGGCCTTATGAGTAATATTTTGAAAATATAGTAAATACTTCAATGAAAAAGGGTTTAAGATCTATAGAACTATCTGTTATGTAGTTTAAAGCGTATTTATAAACATTTGAGGTGATTTACATATCTAATCCAAATTATTTTTTCTTTACCTATTCTCATAAAAGAACTTATACTTTAATACTCTCTTTCTTCCTTCCAGTAAACTATTTATTCTCACGAAAACAAGGGTAAAAGTAAACCAAATTGCACTCTCTTTGTTTTTCTTTGGGTTGTCAAGCATAGCAGTAAGCAAATCGAAGTCGTTAAATTTTGCTATGCTATCGAGTTATCAAATTCCAGAATTAGGTTCTATTTTCCTAATAACTTGCTATTCTTTATTAATTTCAATTTTTTTTCTATCATTTCAATTTATGTGACATATTTCCTTTATTAGTCCGTTCCGGAAATAACAACTAACAACTTTCCATTAGAAAAACTGGAAAATACACATCAAATAATGTATGTATGCTTCTAATTAAAAAAATAATAGTGCCTTATTGAGATTTAGATTTAGGTCACCAATTAAGTTGAGCCGACCCTGCATGTTCTAATAGGTTGTGTAAAAATCTATATATATTGTAAGCGTGTATATATAACTTAAATATTTCAATATTGAGTGTATAAAAATGGCATCAGGAAAGAAAAGAAAAGCTAAAAACAATGTGCGATGTAAAAAGCATAAGAGACACGCCTCTTGATCATAGGGAATGCCAATATATTTATACGGTAAATCACCAGACCCTATTCCAAATTAAGGCCAACACCTTGTTGCCAATTGGTATAGTATTTTCTTCGAGAATTAAAAGTTGTCTTAAAATGGCTATAACTTCCTGCTGTTAATTTCGTGATTTTCATCAAAATTATCATGCATTGAAATTTGGGGATAATACAACTTCTCGTTCTCGACATTAACCCTCATCAACTACAACCTGATTTCATCAAGATTATATAGAAAACAAACAGCATAGAAAATCTTTTTACCGAGAAAAACAGTGTCAAGTATTTCCATGTGGCCGTGGATGATTCAGTTTACTGCATTATGAAAATTCTACTTTGAAAAAACGTAAAAGGGTCAGATTTGCCCTGTACTCTTAGGAAAAAGTTATATTTGCTCTTCATTATACTTTTTTTGATGGAGCACGATACTTCACGAAGTTTGATTTGCGGTCGGGGTATTATCAAGTGCGTATTGCCGAGGGTGACCGTTGGGAGGGGGCTTGGCACACTGGGAAGTGTGACCGACGGTTGCTTGCAAGAGGTGGCGATCGGCGGGGGTTGCTTCGGTTAGTTAGAGGGGTGGTCAGTCAATCTTTTCGATTGACGCTCTGGAGAAGCGAACTTCAATCACAAAGATTTCACTACACTACTTATTCTCCTACCCTTATCATCCTACTTTGAGTTCATATTTACCCTCAACTATTAATTTCATTTCCCCACCTTTATTATCTTATGTGGAGACTAAGTAGATATATTTTTCTCACGAATTAAATCATATCAAATTAAACCAATCCATCAGCATAAACCGACCCATTCAACAAACTTATTAGGCGTCACGTAGGATAATAAAGGCGGGACAAGAAAACTAACAATTGAGGGGTAAATATGAACCAAAAAGATATAACAAAAGGTAAATATACAAAAAAGGTATACAAAAGGTAAATATAACTTTTTTCTGAGCGCAGAGGAACAAATGTAGTCCTTTCCGTTGAAAAAAATGTGAAAATACTAATGTGGTAAAACGTTACCTAAGTATGACGTTGCATTAAACAATATTGAAAACAAAAAAACACACAAAATAATTCAGTTTGCGAGACAAAAAGAGAAGGTTTTATATATAGACAACACAGATTAGCTGTCCGGTTCCTCATCAAGACACTAACATTAATCTTTACTAAAACAGCATATTCATATGAACCTTTTTTATTGCAAAAATGATTCTTTTGATTATATTTTAACAGAATTCAACAACAAATTGAAAAGCATTAGGATATACCCATAACTCCAATATATATAGAATGTAAAGAAAATGAAAATGTCCATTAATTGATCGAATATTGCAAAATTGTACTGGTATTAGTTTGAAATGATGCAGAAATAAACCCCTCAGCCATTTTCGAGTCTTCTTGCTATCACCTCAATTTGAAACCCAATCTCCGTTTCCTGAGTATTTCAAGAAATAATAGATGTTTCCGAACTTCAAGCCTAACTGACAAGTTAGACTTTTATTCCAAGTTAACACAAATTTGAAAGACAAAGAAATAACTTTGAGCTATCAAATCATTGAGAGAGAATATAACGAAATTAGACTAGATAAGACTAAATACTACTCCCTCACCATTTACTTTTTGGTCTATCTAAAAACGAATGTCATATTTCTATATTTTAAAATAATTTAACTTTATGAGATGATTTACAATCATATATTTATATAAAACTTATTTTGGACCACACATTTCAAAAGTTTTCATTTTTTAAAACTTTGTTCCAAGTCAAATAATGCCACATAAATTGAGACGGAGGGACTACTTTTTCAATCAGCTTCTCTGCCAACTCAAAATACATTATTATCTTATAAGTGTTTTTGCATTGAAAATGGGGAGAAATATACGAGAGCTGACTTGACTCTCTCGGTAAATCAGTACTTCATCCGTCTTAATTTAAGTTTCTTACTTTCTTTTTTGATCTGTCCTAAAAAGAATGTTCCTTTCTATATTTAGTAAGTATTAGCACGTGTGTATCACTATTGTATTTATCATATTTAGTGTTATGTAATTATGGTAGAACTAGGATCACTGTTATATAGGAATTCCACATTGTACACCTATATATATTTTGTATTAATGAAAAAAGCTCCCCAAGGAAGATTAATACAATCTTACATAGTATCAGAAGCCAAAACCTAAACCCTACTCTCTCTTTTCCCTATCTTTCCCTGCGCTCACTGCCCGAGAAAACTTTTCTATTTTTTTGTTTTTTCCTTTTTCCCGACCAAATTGTCAAACCCTTTGGTCTTCCTCTTACCCAAGAACAGTTGTTGTTCCTCTTTTCCTTTAATTAAGAAACACTTTGCTTTCTTTTTTTCTTTCACCGAGAAAAACAAGCAACATCTTTTCTTTTCTGTCTTTCGTGCGTTACTCGAAAATAATGAAAATTTGTCTTTTACCTAGAACACAAATACATGGCTTTCTTGACCCATCAACAGCCTGATTATGCGTGGTATATGGATACGGGCGCCACGTCTCATCTCACCAACAATTCAGGTAATCTTTCTCAACTGCGCCAGTTACCAACTCCACAATCTATTATGGTCGGTAGTGGTCATCGCATTCCAATTCAAGGATTTGGCCACACCCTTACACCACCACCGCATCCACACTTCTCTCTTAAAAATGTCCTTTATGCCCCAAACATCATCAAAAATCTAATTTCTGTCAGAAAATTTGCCACCAATAATTCTGTCTCAATTAATTTTGACCCATTTGGATTTTCCGTAACGGACCTCCGTACCGAGAAACTCCTTACGAGATGCAATAGTGAGGGGGACCTCTATCCGTTCCTACCCACATCCGCTGCTAGTGTCACTTCTCCCACCGTTTTAACAATCATATCTCCTTCTACGTGGCATAGTAGACTTGGTCATCCGGGTTCTCACATTTTTTATTCTCTTAGAAATCGAAATTTAATCCAATGCAACAAAAGGAATCTTTCTCATAGTTGCTCCTCGTGTCAGTTAGGGAAACACGTTAGACTACATTTGTGACTTCTGTGAGTACTACTTTCTCTCCCTTTGATATTATTCACACTGATGTATGAACATCTTCCATTACAAGCAATTTAGGCCACAAACACTATCTGGTATTTTTGGATGTTTTCTCACACTTTCTTTGGGTCTATCCACTCAAACTCAAATCTCAAGTGTTCTCCAAATTTGTTGAGTTTCGTACACTAGTTAAAACACAATTTGAAAAAGACATAAATAGGATACCTACCAAAATTCTCTACCATAGGATCCCTACCTATGATCATCTTAGAATTTTGGTTGTTTGTGTTACCCTAATCTGACATCCAGGGCCCCCCACAAATTGGCACCCCGATCTACTCCATGCGCCTTCCTAGGTTTCCTGTCAAACCATAGGGGGTACTTGTGCTATGAGCTCTCCACCGACAAAATCATAATTTCTCGCAATGTCACCTTTGTTGAGTATGTTTTTCCATTTGACAACATTAAAAAATCCTGAGTCATTGATTACCAATTCTTCTAAGATTCGGACCCATCACCGCTTGTCCAACAAGTATTCCGTCATGCTGCCACTATTCCGGCGGCGGCCGCTGCACCAAATGCCACCACCGCCAGTCCAGTCTCGGTCTCTAACAGCCCAGTTGTCCCCTCCCCAAGGTATCCCGTCGGCTTTTCCATAACCGGCGGCCAACTATATCGGTCCACCAGTGTACCACTGTCACATCCACCTCCAGCTGCCACTACCGGCAGTCGACACAACTTCTCTACCTTAACACCGACAACCACCCCTACCACCGGAAACCCGACATGCCAACCCAGTCCAAAAAAAGACCCACCCCACCATACCAGTCACAGTCTCGATAACCCACACCCGGCGTCCTAACTACCATACCAACACCACATGTTACCTACTATGTCTCCCAAATCCACACAGTCACCACTCCCAATGACCTACCCTACCCAACCAGTAACCAGATCGACAACATCACAAATTCCAACAACCCAACCACCATCGTCGCAACCACCGATCGTTGTCAATCCAACCGACTTAATCCCACTGCAAACCCGCCATCTGTCACCAACCAGATCCCTGACCCGAACCCAAAACCCAGTACACCCACACAGAAAACCTCTACCCCATCGCACAATATGAAAACCCGTGCCCTACATGGAATTTGCAAACCAAAAGTCCATTTTAACCTATCCACACAAATAATATCCCCAATTCCCAAAAATCTAAAATTGGCCAAACTAGATCCCAATTGGAATGCCGTCATGTGTGAGTAATTTAATGCTTTAACTAAACAACAAACTTGGGATTTGGTTCCTAGACTGGAAGGGGTGAATGTGATCTGATGTATATGGTTCTTTCGTCACAAATACGGAGATAGTGGTGAAAGAAAGGTATAAGGCCAGACTTATGGCTAATGGAACGAATCAGCAGGAGGGCATAGATTGTGGTGAGATATTCAATCCGATTGTTAAATCGTCTACCATCCGCACATTTCTGAGCATTGCTATGGGTAAGCATTGGCCCATTCATCGGCTTGATGTGAAAAATGCATTTCTACATGGGGATCTGAAAGAAATAGTCTACATGCATCAACCGTCTGGTTTTGTCTATCCAGCAACCCCACAGCATGTATGTCGTCTTTGTAAGTCACTTTATGGCTTGAAACAGGCCCCTAGAGCATGGTATGATAGCTTTGCATAATATATCATGCGAATTGAGTTTGTATGCAGCAAGTGTGATAATTCACTTTTTATTTTTCATAGAGGTAGTAGCACTGCTTATTTATTGTTGTATGTCGATGATATTGTACTTACTGCCTCATATGACTTGTTGAGAAATGAGATCATTGCACTGCTCAAAACAGAATTTGCTATGACTGACTTAGGAAAGTTGAGCTATTTTTTGGTGATTTTAGTGACCAGATCTGCAGATACTATGTTCCTTTGTCAGCGTAAGTATGTAGAGGAGATCGTGTACAGAGCTAAAATGGACAATTGCAAGATCATGTCTACTCCAGTTGACTCTAAATCAAAGCTCAATGCTTTGGATGGTAATCCAGTGTCAGATCCCACTCTATACAGGAGTCTTGATGGAGCACTACAGTACCTTACTTTCACCAGATCTGATATTGCTTATGATGTTCAGCAGGTATGCTTATTCATGCAGGCCCTCAGGGAGCCTCATTTTAATTCACTCAAACGTATCATTCGATATGTTAAGGGCACACTTGATTATGGATTGGATCTCTACCCCTCAGCACCGACTAGGTTGTTATCATATACAGATGCTAATTGGGCAGGCTGTCCGAACACGCGACGATCCACCTCAGGCTATTGTGTGTTCTTAGGGGATAACCTCATTTCTTGGTCAGCCAAGAGACAAGCCACATTATCCCGTTCGAGTGCAGAAACAGAATATAGAGGTCTTGCTAATGTTGTTAAACCTTCTTTTGGAGATTTAATGTCCTCTCCGTAAGACATTTTTGGTCTATTGTGATAGCATATCCGCTATATATATATCTCATAATCCGGTTCAGCATCAGCGAACCAAGCACATTGAAATAGACATCCACTTTGTTCTTGAGAAGGTTGTTCTCGGTCGTGTCAAGGTATTGCATGTGCCTTCTTCATATCAGTATGCGGATATATTCACCAAGGGCCTTCCTAGACAGCTATTCCTCGACTTCTAATCCAGTCTTAGCGTCCAGCCTCCTCCCGCTCTGACTGAGGGGGTGTATTAGCACATGCGTACCACTATTGTATTTACCATATTTTGTGTTATGTAATTATGGTAGAACTGGGATCCCTGTTGTATAGGGATTTCACATTGTACACCTATATATATTTTGTATTAATGAGAAAGGCTCCCCAAGGGAGATTAATACAATCTTACACTAAGTTTTCCAATTACAACATCCTACGTGGCAAATGTAAGACCACGAGATTTAAAGTACTACACACATCTTTAATTTAAGACCACAAAATTCAAAAATTTGGGGAGGGAGTATTGCTTTTCAATGTTAACAGTGTAAAGGGTAAAGAGCATGAAAAATAGCAATATGGATCGATGTAAATATAGACTGATATTGTCAGATTTCGTACAACTTGGTATTGAGTTGAGAAACTTTGACCTATGAGCCTTTCATGTTTTCATCTTTATTAGCGAGTGTATCATGTTTATATTTATCATATGTAGTGTTATATAATTATGGTAGAATTAAGATTCATTGTTGTATAAGGATTTCACATTGTATACCTATATATATATATATATATATATATATTGTATTAATGAGAATGACTCTCCAAAGGAGATTAATACAATCTTAACACTCTTGAAGAGGTTGTAGAGTTTACTAAACCTGTTTTTTTTCCAGAGTTTGTAAAAATTTCTTATTCTTTCAAAGATATGAGTTGATCCTAGTTTTAAAATTTCCTTCATGCTACTTATGAAATGTTTAAGATTTGTTTTATGTTTTAAAGCCAAGAATATTACGATGCACTATAATGACAAATTTAAGTTAAAGTTAAGACCTTGGAGTCAAAGTAAAGTTTTTATGTAAGATTTTGGGAGTCACCTCAGCTATCTTGAGAAGGGACCTCGTAACCTTTGTTGGATTGCAATTTACCCCATAAATACTCATGCCAGGGTAGGAAAATAGTGTACCGTTGGTTCAGGCACTATGAAGAATGCTCTAGTAAGGCAAAGAAAATGTGCTAGCAAAAGCACATCAAACTATGGTACCACGGTAGATCTGGCGGGGATCATCCACCATACTGATCAGATGGTGACTTGAAATTAAAGATAGTCAGTGTCAAATGGTACTCCCCAAAAAAGAAATGGTTTAATAGAATATATTTCATAACTGTTTTTATGCTAAAGTTTCAGAATTTATTTTAAATGCTTTCATGCCCTAAATTACTTTCAAAACATTTTGTCTGCATTCATGTTTTCTCTAAAGTCTCGTTCCAACTTTAGTGTGGAAATTTATGAACTTATTGAGTACCGTTGTGGTGGTGTACTGGCGTTTCATTTACTTGGAACCATACAGGCTAGGACATTTCCTCACTCCAACAGTTTTTGGTGAGCTCCGGTTTATTTTGTGGAGTCTTTCCATTTTTCTTCATATTCAACCATTTATTTAAAACGTAAAGGCAAGTTATATAGAGTGGTAGTTAGACCAACTATGTTGTGTGAAGCGAAGTGTTGGTCAGTCAAGAACATTCACGTGTAGAAGATGAAGGTAGTGGAGATGAAGATGTTAGCTATAAATGTGTGGGCATACAAGGAGAGATCTAATTAGGAATGAAGATATTCGGGATAAGGTGAGGTTGCCTTCGTGGAAGACAAGATGAGGGAAGTGAGGTTGAGATGGTTCGGGCATGTGAAGAGGAGATGCACGAATGCCCCAGGTGTGAGAGGTTGTCGATGGATGATTTCAGAAGAGATAGATGTAGGCCGAAGAAGTATTGGGGAGAGGTGATTGGATATGACATGATGCAGATCCAGCTCACCGAGGTCATGACCATACATATGAGGTTATGGAGGACACATGTTAAGATAGAAGGCTAGTAGGTAGTTGAACGATGTCACACTTATCCTTCCATACTTGTAGTCGCAGTATTACTTTCGTATCTTCTTGTCCTTTGATTTATGTTATTCTATAGAGTTTCTTGTACTTTGATTATCGTATGATTTTGTGGCAGTTATGTTTCCTTCTTTTCTTTCTAGACTGATTTGTGCTATAATATGTTATTTCCTTACTTCTATTATTTCCTTTTCCAGATTGATTTTGTTTGTTTTCTTTGAGCCGAGGGTCTCTCGCAAGCAACCCTTCTAGGTCTGCGTACACTCTACCTTCCCCAGACTCCACTTATGAAATTACACTGAGTATATTGTTGTTGTAGTAGTACTCAGCCATTTGTTTATATGTTTGTTTTGAGGATTAGCAAGAAGTCTTTGTACTGTGCAATCCGCAGCTCATTAGACAGTGTCAGTTGAGTTATTATTTTCAGGTTTGCATTAAGTTTTACACAGAACAAGAAGAATTTTATTTTGACAAAGTGTTATAATGTCTTAAAAGAAATAAATGACAGTTTTAGGATTATTCAGTAATTTTATTACATTATTTTCTATTTTTCTTTTATAACTGCATTGGGGAATATAATGTTCCATTTCTAAGAAAGAAGAAAAAAGTCAAGATGGTTGGCTTGTTCAAGGTAAGACACCGGATGTCAATCATGACTCTATCAGAAATAGAGTTATGACAAATTTGATATTAGAGTAGCAGATTTAGAAAGTCATATGGTGTCTATGATGCCATGTCAGTAGAGTCTAGGTTACCAGTGTGAGGTCCCCATATCAATATACAAAGGGCTACAAACATTTAAGTAAATTTCCATTCTTTCTCGTTCTAGCTCGTACGTTAAAATCTTAAAGTGAGAATCATGCTCCTATTTCGTCGATCAATTTGATGATCGGTATGCGTGACATGATATGGGGATGCAAGAATTAATGCTAACGGAACATCTCTGGATATTCGAGATAGGAGGTGTCAAGTGTCAGTTGCCCTTGAAGAGGAAATTGGAAGGCTAAGCGAGGAATAAACTGAGATTAAAGTGATCAGAAAAAATTGCTGAGATACGGAGAGATGGTCGAAGTAAGGTTTCAAAGGAATAGTGTTATCATACGGATGTCAAAAACTTGTAGTAGAAAAGGTAAGCTGATGATATGACGATGCATAAAAAGTTTAAGAAAAGGTTGATATACTCTATCATATACTTGTACACACACCTAAATAATACATCCCAATAAACGGAACTACGCAACCGGTAAAATGTACAATGTATCAAATTTATAACAAATACAATTCCAGTAAGGGTGTTGTTCGGCACTACATTTCTGGCTAACCTTCTACACTTTTTCTAATTCAAACTCTACAGGAAAAATTGCCGAATGAATTATGAAATCATGGACCAACAAACTCAAAATTGAACATATTGTTCTTTATCCAGTTTAATGTTGAGTCTGGCGCCTAAATAACACATTTTCTAAGCCATATGGTCAAAAGGGGTCGTGATCTCCATAATAGACCAAAATGAATTTATCGCGGAGGAGTCGATTTACACCAAATGTTAACAACCCCATTTGCCGTCCGTCAAATGTCAAGTAATTTTTTTTTTAAAAAAAAATTACTTTACAAAACATGGGGTGGTCCACGATTTGCAAAAGGAAAAAAAATATCTCCACGATTTGCAAGGTAAATTATGTTTTCTTTAAAAAAAAAAATCTTTTGCAAAACGTGGAGAGCTCCACGATTTGAATAGGAAATTTATTTTTTAAATTTTGTTACTAACTGCAAAATGGGTAGGGTGAAGAATTGCAAGATTCCCTTTGCAAAACGTTGGGTACCCCACGTTTTGCCCTTATCTCCTTTCTCATTTCCTCCGCCTCCCTAACGAAACCCTCTTTTTTTTCAAAAATTTGTTCCATCTACTTTGTGGAATTCCTTGCTCATCTTGATCCGAAATTTTGTTATCAATAAATATATCTTAAGGTATTTTCTCTAACTTATTTTTTTCAGGGTATTTGACTGTTAGTAGCTGACAAAATTGTAATAGGTCACTGAAAAATAAAACCCAAATTGGCTTCGGTTATTGAACTTTCTAAGTTCTTGTTGGATTAAGCTTGTTGATATCTTGACTATCTCAATTTTCCCTTGTCTAGTTTATAGAGGAGAATTTATTTGGCGTTAGCACAATGTGGAGGAGAGCAAGTTGCAAATGTTTTTAGCACTTTATGTTGTGAAGTTTTTAACTTGTTTGTCTCCTTACAGTTTAGTAGCGCATTGTTTAACTGCCCGTACAAGTAGTCTTAGTGTTAATCAAGCATGGACCTTCTTGAAATGTTTTTAGATTAGTTTATTCATGTGACTAATTTTTAGTTTGGAAATCCCCTTAGATTCTATAGGTTCAATTTCTACTACCTGTTATTTTTATTTGTAAAATTTTGACATGATAAATCAATCCAATCCGATGGAATTTATGAACAATTTAATATGATAGGTAGTATGTAGATAACAATATATATCATCTGTCTCATAAACATTTTATTTCAATGGTAGAATTCTCAATTAATGCGAAGGATTCTAAAATTGGCATTTAATTACCCACAAATCAAGATTTAAATATAAATAATTTAATCTTCGTCGATGTCTGGAACGACGCTAATGTTATCGTATTCATCTGATTCTTCCTCCTCCTCATTGCTGGTATCGTCATCTTCATCCCCCCCCCCCCCCCACTGTTAGGTAAACGATTCCCTCCCTCCCATCCTAGAGCGTCGTAGTCCAAGCTCAAAATTTCGCACTGTTCTCTTTGTTCATTGTTTTCAAATATCCATTCCTTCATATGACTTTTGCAGCACCAGGGTATCCCCAATTCACACTTCCTGGTAAATATTTCTCTAGGCTTTCCCACTTCGACATGTCCGGGTAGGTGGGACAGAAGTAATCACGATGCAACTTTTGATTTTCCAACACTTCCCAACATGCTTTCTATGTTCCTCCAAAATTAAGGTCTTCCAAAGCATGATGGAGGGCTAAAATTTTCTCTAACTCCAATATCTCATTGTATAAAGCCATAATAATCGGGTCCTCGTCCTTTAGATATTTTGTTTGGTAGGTTGCCGATATTGCTTGGACGACCGAAAGATCATGCCAATGACAGAACACCTCGTAGTCACACAGCTTGGAGTATAACTCCACCTACTTGAGTTTTTCTCCCCATATGCCTACGCCGTGAGCTTGTAGTCGTGAACCTCTCATTCGATGATATGCCCGGTGTCTCCTAGCGATTGTGTGATATTTATTGGTTCATTCTTCAAGGGGCGAAGAACACCATAATATTTTTGTTGATGCAAGCTAGGATAACAACCAAGCATGGATTTTTCCCCTAGGTATGGTGTAACTAAATTCAATTTTCTGTTCCTCCCGTTTGGATTTCTGAAACTTCCCCCTCCTTTCTGTTTCTTTTTAAACTAGCCGCTGAAGAAAGATTTTGTAAACATTTTAGAAATAATCGGTGATAGTATAGAGGAATGAATACAAAAAATATTCGTTGAATCGTTATATTTTTTGGTTGAAGTAGTCTGCTTATTTATAGATGGTTGAATTAATCTCAAGTACTATTGAATACATTATCATATATTGCATACGGATTACATAGGATATTGGACTATACGATGGATAACGAACAACTCTTCTCACTTTTATGACAATACGTATATGACATAATATTTTACGTGCTTAAAGTTATTCATATTAGGCGACAAATAATGTAACTTTATGACTCATCTTACTTGACGTTTTTATTTGACTAATTTTTAATTTCTTTAACTTTTTTGTTTATAGGTATGGATCTTCCACGAATGACCCTACATCCGAATCCAGAAGAGTATGATGTCCTAATAATATAAGAGAAGCATCGATCACATAGTGTGTGGAACAGAACCTTGGCAGGACACAAAGAGTACCTATCTTCACGCCATGCAGATTGCAAATTCTGGAAGCACGTGAGGCGTCATCATTTGCATCCCCGCATCCTTAACTACTTTGGCAGGTGTGAATTTAGGGGAGTAGTAGAGGTAGGATTTATCCCATATGATTGGAGAATCATCACTGTACTTATAGAGAAGTGGCGCCTGAGTGCACACCTTTCATCTGCGTATGGGTGAGGCGACAATCACTTTACAGGATATTGATCTCATATTTGGCATGATCGTCGATGATGACCCCTTGTTTCATTCTAATGCTAGAAATATAAACCTTCAGAGGTGGCAACAGTTGATCAATGACCTTACTAGTTGGGCACCCGCTGAGGATTGTTTTGACAGTGTTAGTAGGGTGAAAGTATGTAAATTAGTTGAACATATGAACTGCTCAGATGCGATTACAGATGAGACCACATAAATTGATGTGCAAAAGCGGGTCAGGTTGTACTTTTATGGCTGTGTGGCGGCACAATATTTTCAGATAAGTCCGGTGACAAGCTTAATTTATATTATTTGCTTGACATGCGTGACCTTAACGTAATGGGCACACAAGCTTGGGGAGCAACTGCATTGTCATATTTGTATAATCCTTTATGTCACGGTTCGATGTCCGAGTCCAGCAATGTCTGGATTTATTTCATTGTCGCAGGTATGTGACTTTAAAAATTGTGTGATTTTATTTAGTTTTTTATTTTATTGTTAAAATATTTATATATTTTTAAATTTTAAATATAGGTCTAGGCTTGGGAGCACATTATCCACCTGAGGCACACACGACTCTTGCACAAAAGTGGACTCATCGTAGAGTCGGCGAATATGAGACACGTGATGTGCTAGCTATATGTAGGGATGTATTAGACAACCTAACAGAGGGCCAGGTATTTTATCATAATTATGTTTGCTATTGGTGTTTTGATATCATAATAGGTATTTTATCGTAATTTATTTCTTTTATTATCAAGTAATTTAATGTTCTTTCCATCATAGTTTGTGTGGGAGCCTTATTCAGAGGTCATCATTAATGGACTCCCCAAGTGGTGTCGGCGTGGCTGAGGTATTTGGATGGCGCAGGTACCCCTCATTTGTGGGATCTACCATGAGTGGCACATGGTAGATTGCGTTCTCATATAATTTAGTAGGAAGCAACATATTCCGGGACCATGTGATAAGTTTGAGCCTTTTCATTTCAAATGTGACAAGCGAGGTGCCTTTAAAAAAGAACTTTCATAGGAAATCCAATGCATAATGTGCCTAGGTTATACCAGCACATGGCATGCATGCATGAGGCACTGGTACATACATTACATTGCTTTAGATGTTTGATATTTTTTTACATGTCGTAGACCATTGTCATATCTATTATTTTATTTATTTTAGGCTTTAGGACATCAAGAATCGTACAGGTTTGCTTACACTACAAGCCAAGATCCCACCGCGTCTAATGTAGAGAAGGTATTGGCAGAGAAGTTTAGACGCATTAATCTAAAGTCCATGACTACTGCCTCCTTGGGATGATGTTGAGTTTCGCTCCACATTATATACCACCGGGAGAGTACGAGGAACTGCCTACTGTGCATGTTCCGCGACGTCCTAAGCAAACTATATCTAGATCTGGGACGTGTGGTAGAGGATGTCAAGGAAAAGTTGGTATCAGACGAGGTCGAGGCCGCATGGATCACCAGTTGGTTGATCAAGATGACGTTATAGCTAATCGTGAGCCAGACGTGCCCGCAACAAATATGCCTAACTCATCGATGCCTATTGTTGATCCATATTATCCGATAATGGATTTTGATATGCCTAACTCATCGATGTCTGCTCATAAGGTTCCTCATTACCAAACAACAACAATTGTCACTCCATAGGGGCCTTTCAGTCTATTCACATCGTCTGAGCCTTTGAGCTTCATAGCTGATTTACCTGCATTCGCTAGAAATATCTCTCCAATAGAGAGGAGACTGAGTTTTCCCGATATGAGTACTCTAACCATTCAAATAACTTGTACCTTATTCAATTTTAATTATTTAATGGCTACCTTATGTGTCTATATTATTTATTTTGAATAGTCTTCCATAGCATGTGATGTTGGAGCCTCACACCTTCCTACGCCAGATTTAGGGGTCTTACAGCCAGAGGTTTGTTTTTATTCAAATTATTTAACTATTTTTTTTAATTGCAGTATGTAAATAACTTATATTTTGTATGGCATTTACAGGATGTGGCAGAGACACAAGTAGTGGTTGCCCAACGTAGATCTAAAAGGGAGCGTCGAGCAACTCGTTGTGGCACGAGTGGGCATCGATATTAGTCTTAAATGTTATGTTTTAAGTGTCTAGACTGCTATATCAAACTTTACGTTTTCATATTTTAGTATGGTGGCAGTGGTTTCATAATTTTTATGTTAGTCTTAAATATTGTAATGGACCACATATTTATATTTCTCTTTCAGTATTTTTTTTATGTTTCACTTTTCTACTTTCGATGCCAGTCTTCATTAAATTATATATCGTTTCTTAGTATACGACTTACTATTTTTTTAAATTAAAATTGTTGAGCCATGCAGTCGTCCAATCAGCTATGCAGTCGTCCAATCAGCCATGCAGTAGTCAAATTGCGGACAATATATTTTTTTAAGAAAAATTAAATTATAAATCGTAGGAAAGTACATGACTTCTTATTTTTCTTTTATTAGTTGACGATGCATGCATTTAAGGATATAGAGTTACTTAGTCATGCAGTCGTCAAATCAGTCATGCAATAGTCAAATCAGACAATAACTTTTATTTTCTTAAAAAAATAACTTATAACTCGTAGACTAGTATACGACTTACTATTTTTTTAAAGTTGAGAATATAAAGTTGCGGAGCCATGCATTCGTCAAATCAGTCATGCATTCGTCAAATAAAACAATAGATTTTTTTATTCAAGATCTCCATTATGACATTTAGAACGTTAGCAATAGTAGACAAGTTTGTGATTCATTTTCTTTATATCAGTTGATGATTCGCCACAAATATACGGTAAGCCCTATCTTTCATAGCAATCTACTTCGCCACATTTGAGTTCTCTTGAAAGAATATGGCAGAAAATTATGTAAGAGTAAATTTATATTGGGGTGGTGAAGTTGTGTACGAAGCAGGTTCGGTGAGATATAACTATCTTCCAGAAGCGGTACAAAGGTTCCCAATCTCCCTCAAATACGATCGTCTGGAACACATTTTAAAAAGAAAAATGAAAAAAACTGATCCTAACCCTTCGGTGATTATCACTGGATGATATCCAACGTCGATTAGGGCTAAAGGGTTTCCCATATATGAGGAGACTCCAAGTTCAGACGATGATTCCTTATCATTATTTCTTCGATGTCCTGGGATTTTTAGCAATCACATTAGCATAATGACTCTTGAAATGTATGCAAATGTTGAATGCTCTACCCATGTTGAAGAACATGCTGACAATGAGTTCAATCTTTGAAGCACTACGTATCTTCCCACTATGAATATTGGGTTTGAAATAGATATAACTCAACAAAAAATAATGATAGGTGTTGGTAGCCAATCACATAATAAGAGTAACTATGACACACAGTATGACGGTGTGGCTTCAAAGCGCTATCATAACTTTGATTGGAGTGTGCAAAATTGTGATATTGAGGGACCGAGTAATTCTCCTACACAGTTGCACAATCCTGCTCTAATGGAGTCAATTGATAGATAAATATAATGATGTTTTATTCACTTAAATTAGAAGTGTTTTAACTAATTGTGATGACATTTAAACGCTTTGAATTTTTCTATGTTTGTAGGTGTAACGATTTTGAAGAAAACCCCGTATTGACTTAACTCACACAAATTGTGAGCAACAACGATGTAGCTAATGATTGATTAGATGAGTCGGATAGTGATGACCCATTATATCATGATGGCACAGATGATGAATAATCATCTGGTGATGATGGCCATTCTTATGAAGACATTACCGCCCGAGGTAATGGTAACGTTAGCTATCATTCTAATGCAATAACACAGAAGAAGGCCCAGATGATGTTGCCTTCACGAGAGATGATGGTCCTGTTCGGCCTGCACTTTGGGATCCTAAAAAATCAGACTTTATCAAGTCAGGTTAGTATGGTGGCAATAAATTTTCAAAATGTATCATTTTATATCTTGGCCCATTTTAAGGGAGTTGATAATTTTTCTTGTATATGCAATTAGGTATGTTATTTCAGAACAAGCAGGAAATGAAAGGCGCATTGAGACTATACTATCTCAAAAAAAGAAAATTTTCATTTCTGATTAGTCCAAAGGTAAATTTTGGAAGGTTATTTGTAAGTGGCATATGTTGGTATGTGAGTGGATGATTCGTTTTAGAGAGATCTCAAGTGGTATATGGAAGACATGTAAAATAATTGAACGAGACAACTATCTCACAGATGATTACAAGGAGGATCATTCCAATTTAAGCAGCCACCTTATTACTATTACATTGATACCATAGATTATGATCGACGCACACATCAGTATTAAGACGGTTCGGGAAAAAATAAAAGGGTTGTACCAATTTACTCCTAGTTATAGAAAAGCTCAAAAAGGGCGAAAGAAAGCTTTTGAAATGGTATATGGAGATTTTGAAAGTTCTTTCAAGGCATTGCCCCGATACATGACTGCCTTACAATTTTTCAATTCGGGGACCATTGTTGAGTGGGAGAAGAGAAATTGGACGTGGTTCCTTGAGTTGTTGTGGAGACATGTTGATGGGAGAAGAGAAATTGGACTTATTTTTACCTTCATTAAGGCATCTTGCAATATGTCCAAACATATGAATGGTTGCAACCACCATTCATACATCATAGGTTTTGTGTTCGACATTTGAAAACAACTTTAATAAAAAGTGTCTCAACGGTGACCTTGAGAACCTAATGTGGTTGGCAGAGCACCAGAAGAAGAAGTACAAAATAAGAATGACACAAATCAAAAAGTTGTCACCTCCAGCGTGTCTATGGTTACAAAATCTTTCGAAGGAGAAGTGGACATTGATTAATAACGAAGGTCATAGGTGGGGGGGCTATGACAACAAATGTCTCCGATTCTTACAACGATTTATTGAAGAAAGCTCGTGGATTGCCTGTTACTGTCATGGTCCATTTGCCATTTAAAAATCTTGTTGATCGGTTTGATTAAAGAAGCTTCCTTGTTGCTTTATTGATTGCGGATAATAAGCCTTAGCCGCTCGCTATTGAAAAGAAGTTTCAAGAATACGTGGAGAGGACTCAAATGCACACTGACATACATCAATTTAATACAACGGAGAGGGTCTTTGAAATTCTGACATTTGCACACGAAGGTAAGGGCGGAAATATCCATAAAGTCTCTACTAAAGGGAAAAAATGTTTGTGTGGGAAGTGGAGAAACTACCATATGCCATAGTCACATGCTATCAAATTTTGTAATATTCGTGGCATTCAACCAAAGACCTATGGTAGCAAGTACTACAGTTGCAGGTATTACAAACAAACGTACAGTGAAAATTTTCACCCTTGGGTGATGAGGCATATTGGCCACCTTCTTCTTTTAATTTAGTTGCAAACACTGAATACGAGCGAGCCTCAGGAGAGCGGAGTACAACTAGAAGGAGGAATGAAATGGATATCTCCTGCTCACATGGCTAGGAAGTGTAGTACGTGTAAGCAAACATGTCATAACAAAAATCGCTGTCCCACGCGGACTCAGTAGTTGTTGTTGCTTGGTCGTTATTATGTTTATTTCTAAATCACAGGTCGTTGTTTCCTTATGTAATCTTCTACGAATACGTTGTTGTCCTTATTATAATAAATATATATTACGTTTTGCAGATTTTAATTGCGTATTTAATTTAACATTTACTATTCATATAACGTGTAAAATTTATTCGACTTGTATTTTCGTGTTTTTTGCATGTTCACATATTATTTCACAAATTTTTAATTATTGTATGACTATTAGTTTTAGAGTTAAATATTTTTGAATATTAGTGTGTCTACAAATCAAAGAAAAAAACCTAAAAAGTGTAGTATGCAACATAGTAAAATATATATATATTTTAAGAAGTTATTCCTTTGCAAAACGTGGAATATCCACAATTTGCAAAAACATTTTTTTCGTTTGCAAATCGTGGACCTCTCCACGTTCTGAGAAGGATTTTTAAAAAAAATACATAATTTACCTTGCAAATCATGGGGAGGTCCACAATCCACGATTTGCAAAGTAAAATTAAAAAAAAAAACTTTATTAACATTGACGGACTGTAAATGGGGCCGTTAACATTTGGGGTAAATCATGAGCTGCTCCACGATAAACCCGTTTTGGTCTATTATGAAGACCACGACCCCTTTTGGCATTATGGCTTAAAAGAGATGCCATTTAGGCATATGATTCGTTTAATGTTGGACATCAAGATGAATAATTCCTTAACAGAACAGACTATTGCATCGTGCTAAATTGAGCATTTGGCTGCAAGTACTTGCTTTATTTTTAAAAGCATACAAAGTTTAAATTGGGATAACTTGCAACATGTCCAGTGTAATCCCACATATTAGGATAAATTGAACCAGAAATTCTTTTTTTTGCTAAACATAGATGAACTTTCATGAGTAATTGGACCAGTTCGTCATGTGTACCAACTTGATTATGAATGTGGAAAAAGAACATAGGAAATATCATGTCATGATGAGAACTCTGAGACAATGATCTACTATGTAATAATTTAATACGTTGATAAAAATAAGGTCCATACTTGCTGTCCAATATAAGTTTCGTTTGAACAAAATCAATGTAGGCATCTATATACTTTGGACATTTCTTGAAAAGACCAATCAACACAAAGTTTGTGGGCTTGTCACATAATAATAAGAAAAAACACAATAGTTGGTTGATGATTAAGAAGGAAATATATTGATGTTTTCCATCATCATACAAAAAGCAGACTGAGCTTTCAGAACATCTAGTGAGGAACAAATTTACTAGAGGGACTCCACAAGTTTACGGAACTTGCCAATACATTCCCTCTCTCTAACAACTTATTGAGAACAAACAGATAATGCATCAATTTACCTTTCTACTCTGAAATCGCAAACAAGCTCAGCCTTAGGGGAAGCTTTGGGTAAACGACTCAATTCTACGTCGACATAACTGTCAATGCCTATCGGTTGTTCAATGAAGATCCTTAGCAAAGATGGAGCGTGAGAAAGGAATAATATCGCAAAAAATAGCACAATTTTTGGACTCGCAAAACCATAGAAACTCACATACTCGATCTTGTTGAGTGGTGGTAGCTGCAAGCAGCCAAGTGTCTTCAGATTTTTGAAAAATGCTTCAGCATTATCATAGGTTCCTTTGACCTAATGGTATAAGTAAACACCAAGTCATTTTAGCTTCAATTTTATATATATGAAGAGAAAAAAATGAACCACCAGAGATGTTTTAAAATTTCTTACCGAAATCAAAAGATTAGTCAAATTGGGGGAACATTTAATTAATTGTAGAACGTAAGAAGTATGATCCAATTTGCCAAAGTCAACAGTGAGCGACAGAGTCCCCAAGCAGTTGAGCATAAAAGGAGGACCATTTGATTGAACTACATCTGCACTCAAAAACTTTGGAGCAAATACAATGATTACAATCTCACTTGAATACAATCACACCACAAGAGATATTCAAGTGAGACAACAAGTCAATGTCTTACCTCAATGAAAAGTGAATCCAAATTGAGTACCTCAAGTGCAGGCAAGCTAACAAGAAGATTCTTCAACGTTGATCTATGATCATGATTTGGATTATCAACCACTTCGAGAAATTCAAGTCCAAAATCTCTCAAATTCTTGCAGTTCATAAAGCAATTTAGTGCGATATAGGAGTGACGGTAACAAACATACAAGGACTTCAACACTGGTGAAACAATGTTTAGGTATTGAATACCATCACAACAATTCAAGGTCAAATTAGCAAGAAGAGGGGCCTTGATAACACATTTTTCTGAAAAGGTTATTCCTGCCAACAGAAGGGTTACAAGATTGGGAAAGCCACGAAAAGAACTGGGTGGTTTGAAGGAGCAGCTGGCGAGTTTCAACTGTGTCAGGGTTGGACAGTGAAATATACAAGGAGGCAGTGTATAGGTACGATCATCAATTTTTGAAATTCTAAGGCTTAGCTTCTTGACACTATTTCTGGTGACATAAAGCACCCATCTATCAATAGCTGTATATGAAGCTAAATCTTCTACTCTAACGTCAAGATCAAACTTCACAATCTTGCCCTTACGTAGTAACAAAATCTCATCTACTACTTCTCTGAAGTTGGATTCGGACTCTTCTATTAACTCATCACAAAACTCGTAATCCAGCACAATTTTTGGAAGCTCGCCCCAAACGTATCTCCAACTTTTGGACAACGTACAAGTTTTTGCAGCATCTTTAACAGGCAAGAGCTCAAGGATACTATCAATAACATTTCTTGGTAGAACACTAATTCTATCTTCTATGTCCCCTTCAACCGCAATGCTTTTTCCCTCTGTTAAAAAGAATTTAAATGATCTTATTAAGGGTTAAAACTTGTTCTTTATTTGTAAGAAAAAGTTTGATTAATCTTAATAAGGCATAAAGTTTATAGTCCAGAAGAATCAGAAAAAATAAGGGGAAGAGAAAATTGCATACCTTGATTCATGCTTGATTTTTTTTGTTCTGGATTTCTTTATCTACATCACTAGCAATAGTGTATAATCTGAGCAAAGAGGCGTCTTGAACTGTCAGTGAAAGGAGAACAGGAGAACGGTATGATAGAAGATGACTTTTTATCTTGTTTAACTAAGCCCCCAAAACAATTAAGAGAAATATAATGGTATACCAAAAAAGATTCGAAAAACTGCCTCTAATCATGAAGCTGAAACATAAGTATTCTTGATAGAACATGTTAAACTTCTGGAATCGAAGCCAAACTGAACCAACATATTACAGAAAAAAATGAGTAAAGAAACAAAAGAAAGGATGAAAATGGACTTTAAGTGCAAGTTTCTTCAATATATTGCTCAACCCCCACAAAAGAGCAGAATAGGAGAAACGGCAACAGGACCTCGACTGAAATTGTCACACACAAACCGAACCATCCACAACAACCTGAGCCAATGGCGACGCCATTAATTTCATTAAGGACATTCAAGCTTTGAAGAGCGGAATTTAAAAGAGTTCGATGAATGGGAACAAACCGATAACTTTAAATCAAACTATGTAGTAATATATAGCTAAGTCATAACAACACTTGATAGAACTAAAATTGTATAAATCAAAACCAACTTAAAAAAGACAACGAGAGGAATTCTACAAACAAAAGCATAATCAAATATAATATTACAACATCTCTTACAATAGGCTCATTAGAAATAAGAAAACCTCCTCTTTTCAAACATTTTGCTCTCTAAAAAATGGTTTTCAAACCCAAAAATAGTAGGTATTTCTTCCCAAGGTGTGCACAAGCTGGCCAAACATCATAGTCATAAAAAAAATACTCCCGTTGTCCAAATTTATATGATGTAGTTTGAATAGGCACGGAGTTTTAAGAAATAAATAGACTTTTGAATTTTGTGGTCTAAAACAATTCAAAAATATTTGTGTGGTTATAATCATTTCGTTAAGCATAATAACTAAAGTTTAAAGTTAAATTATTGTCAAATAAAAAATGAGTCATTTTTTTGGGACTGACTAAAAAGAAAAGTGTGTATAAATTGGAACAGAGGAATGTGATCTTAAAAAAAAAAGAATTCCGTCTAACAAACAACAATTACGTACAGATCAAATCACAAGCTCTCTGTACATGAATAATCTAAGCATGAGGTTTCTTATTCTGGTTGCAAATTCCATCTCTACCAAACAATTTAATCTTCAGTTTCAGATAAAAAGAATTCCTTTGATCGAAATTTCGTTGTATAATTTGGTGTAAATATTAACTCAAATTGATCGTTTTGATCTAGGTTTAGCGCGATTTGGTTTTCTTTGTTCTTCTATATGTAGCAGAAATATTTTTTCCTCTTTTTTTATTTTCGGTTTTTGTATGATATTAAGTAGACGATGAAATAAAAGAGAAGACAAGAGTATCGAACCTCAGCGAAGATTACCGGCGCCGGCAGCGGAGAGTGAAAGGCTTTTTTGTTTGTGTATAGATAGCCTTTAGTTTTTTTCTTACCAAAGAAAAAAAGCTTTTGTCTAATTTCTCCCGTCTCAATTTATGCCATTTAGTTTGATACTATGTTTAAGTTGAAAATAACTTTTAAATATTTACGTGATTATAAATTATTTAATAAAATTAAATTATTTTTAAATATATAAATATGATATTTTTTTTAGACAAACTAAAAAGAAAATCATGTGAGTGCTAACTAATTACTCCTCCGTCTTATTTAATACTAGTTTTAGCCTAAAATAAGAAAATATTAAATATAAGGTGTAACTTACTATATTACCCCTTATTTGTATCTTATTTGAAAGTGCACTATTTATAAATAACTTATATTACTTACTTTTGATCTCTTCAATATCAAGGCTAATGTTGGAAAAAAAATAATTAATCTAGTCTTGATTTTGTAAAATAATAATTATGTTGGACAAATTTTCTGAGCTACAATGACCATTATGTAAGTTTAGAAAAAGTCAAAATGACGGAGTACTATTTTTTTAAAAAGACAAAATTTTTTTTGTCTTCTTTCTTCATATATCACGACTTAACAATTGACCAATTTATATGGAGTATAATTTTTCGATAAAGAATGTTCAACTAATCAGTCTTCTCTTACTATAGCTTTGCCGTTTAGCAACTCACTCATCGATTACTACTGAAAGGCAAGGAATAAGAGGAAATCGAGTGTAACGCTTAGGAGATCCGACAAGCGCAACCTATTTTAGATTACTTTTACAGAGAGAATATAATAACATAACATAAGCGATAGAGAGGAAGGGAAAGAAGTGAAAGCATTAACGGAGGTGGACAGTTGAAACCAGAAAAGTGAAAACACAAAAATAAACTCATGCTACCTGTACAACCTCTAATTGCATATGTTCATATCTTTCCTTGACATTTATATATAGTTCTAGTAGACATTTGCCTTTGCTATCTATGTACACAACATGAGGGAAGACTATGTGACGTAAACATGCATGAAGCGGGAGGAAATCACGTCCTATTCATTTATAGCGTTGAATAGAAGAAAATGAACTTTTGATCTCTTGTGTTCTTTTTTTTTTGGACCTTTTATGTGTAAAAATATATCTTTTGTGTGTAAAACATAGCACAATCGTAGAACTAGAACGAGCTTTCATGCATGCTAAATCTACACCTATTTTCTATTCTTGATTAAAATGTCTGAAGTTTTTAATAAATCAGGTGAGTTGAAGTTGGAGTTGCCTACATTGTGCAACCAAATATTGATTTGAACAAATAAATTTTAAAAAAGGAAAAATTTAATCTCCAAACAACTTCTCCAAATTGAAACCAGTAATAAAATTAACAAGTCGCTTTATTGCGAGGGATTATCTACCTCAAACAACTTCTCCACATTGAAAGCAAAGTTATTTGTCTTTTCAATCAAAATAATCAAAGAAGAAAACATTTTCACCACTTTATGTTTAATCCGTAAGTCATTTGCTCACGATGAATCTCGAAAATCTCATAAACTTTCCTGGAAATCACAAAGAGATTAATATGTGTTCGGATATTTCTTGACAATCAAATACTTCAAAAAAATCCATAATATCTTTTTATGGAGATCAAATACATTCCAAGAAAGTCCACATCCAAATCATCCGACGTTTGAGAAATACGCTACTAACGATCCTCGAATCACGAAGAAAATTTAGGAAAGATGAATCCACGAAATACATAGATTTGTACTCACAATCTTGATAAATAAAATTACTTTTATTTTAATCTTTTTTTTTTGTTGCTAATGATGACAAAGATATACAACAAAAACCTTAAGAATGATTTTTCAGAGATTTGCTCTTTCAAAACTTTGTACACTAAAATTATGGTATTGGAGAAGAGGAATTTTTTATTACTCATTATTTTGACGAGCAGCATTTACATGGTAAGAAAATGCTTTCCACCTATTTTGAAGATAAAACAGATTGAGATTTCAATTAGGATAAATTTATTAGTATATTATTAGAGATAGTCAAGTCATAATTGTTAGAGTGGTATATATTGTAAACTTGAAAAAAAAATAAAGGCATGGAATTCATTTTCTTCATGATATCAAGAGCCTCAAATTAATTTTGCCCACCCCCTCTTACTCGGCCTCCCGATTTTTTTTTGTTTTCTTCCTTTTTTGGTTGGTTCTCGGCGGCACCCTAAGGTTACTTTGCAAAACCCTAAAACCGCCTACCTTCACAAACCCTAAACCGCTAAACCACCCTAAACTAAACCTAACCCTACCACTTCAGCTAACCCTAAACCACAACCCCAGGATTTCCTAGCCGAAAACCACCTCGGGTTACGGTTCCTCCACCACTCCCACATTATTTTCCTTTTTTTTTCTCCTACTTTCATTCTCATATTTTCGTGGTTTTTTCAATGGCTGACAAATAAAAATTTTATCCCGCTCTTACCATAAACAACGTCAAGAATTTTATTTCAATTACTCTTGAAATGGAAAAAAGGATATACTCCTCGTGGACGGAGTTATTTAAAATTCATTGCCGCACATATGAAGTAATCGACCATATCATCCATTCCGAATCTTCATCGGACACCACCGGTGTTGACAAAAACTTATGGTCTCACTTAGATGCCATAGTCCTTCAATGGATTTACGGCACCAACTCTAACGATCTTTTACATACTATTTTGGAGCCAAACTCTACGGCTCAACAAGCGTGGGAACGATTACAAAATATTTTTCAGGATAATAAACTTTCTAGGGCGGTATATCTTGAAAATCAAATTCACCAACGTCAAGTTGGATGTTTTTTCAAACGTTTCCACATGTTGCCAAGAATTGAAGATGCTCGTCGACCAACTATCCAACGTTGGCGCGCCGGTGACGAATCAACGGTTGATTCTTCAATTAATTGCGGGGTTGAATGAACATTATGATGAGGTTGCTATGTTCATTCAACAAAGTAATCTGTTGCCTCCATTCTATGAGGCTCATTCGCGATTAATTCTTGAAGAAACTTGCAAGGCAAAACAAATAGCCTCGGGGAAGCCACTACCCTCGTCTCCACCATTTCATTTTCCGCTGATTTTCAGTCACAAAATTCGAGTTCGGATGGAACTGGAAATTGCAACAATAATGGTAAAAAATAGGGGTCAAACCGTAATAATAACAAAGAAAAAAAATAATGGTGGAAAGGGATGAGGTAGGGGCGGCAGCCACCTAGCCGGCGGTAACAATAATCACCACCAGCAGGGGCAGTGGCAGCCCAACTAGTGGCAGCCGCTTTCCCAGTCCGGCAGTACCCACCGTGGGCCTAGGCCCCACAATGGGCTGCCCCTCCATGCCCATACACCACCGCGTCGTGGGCCAGTCCCGCATCATCACAGGGGCAGCGTCACACATGACGGCATCTCAAGGTAATCATTCGTCTTATTCTAATTTAAGTAGTAATAAAAATATTATTGTCGGCAGTAGACAGGAAATTCCAATTCGTGGTATTGGCCAAGTAAAACTTCCCCCCCTCACCCACCGTTATATTTGAAAAACGTCTTACATGCACCACAACTAATTAAAAATGTGATATATGTACGACATTTTACAACTGACAACTATGTTTCTATCAATTTTGATCCCTTTCGGTTTTCTGTGAAGGATTTTCAGATGGGGATGCTACTAATGAGATGTAATAGCATGGGGGACTTGTATCCTATCAGTACCACTACCAACAACCACGTGACCAAACCATCAATTTTTGTGACTATTTCCCCTACCATATAACATAATCGGTTGGGACACCCGAGAGAACCGATGTTTAATACTCTTAGACAAAATAATTTTATTGCTTGTAATAAACTTTTGGACTCTTTTGTTTGTCAGACTTGTGTGTTTGGGAAACATGTTAAACTTCCTTTTGCATTATCTAATTCACAAACCCTTATGCCATTTGATCTTCTGCATTATGATTTGTGGACTTCCCAATTTTGAGTTCTGCAGGTCATAAATATTATGCTTATGTTGGATGACTATTCAAATTTTCTATGGACATTTCCCTTAGGGCATAAATCGCAAGTTTTCACCATTTTTAAACAATTTAGTATTTTTATCAAAACCCAATTTGGCAAATCCATTAAATGTTTTCAGTGTGACAATGGGAGGAAATTTATAAATACCCAATTTAATAATTTTGTCACCGAAATGGGATGTTCTTGCGCCTTTCATGTGCACATACATCACCTCAAAATAGGAAAATCCGAAAGAAAAATTCAAACAATTAACAATATAATTCGCACACTTCTTGTGCATTCGTCCACACCACCAGTTTTTTTAGCATCATGCACTTCAAATGGCCACATATCTTTTAAACGTTCTTCCTAGCAAACTACTCTCCAATACTTCACCTACACAAATGTTGTACCATCATCTCCCTTCTTTTAGACATTTGAGGGTTTTTGTGTGTTTGTGTTATCCTTTGTTTTCGTCCACAACCATTAACAAACTTCAGGCATGTTCCACTCCTTGTGTGTTTTTTGGATACCCACATAATCATAGGGGATATAAATGTTATGATATGATAAATGGGAAAATAATTATTTTTCGTCACGTAGTTTTTGATGAGTCTACATTCAGGTTTTCTAAATCTCACGTGGCATCCCCACCTTCATATGATTTTTTGAATGATGGAATACATCTGATTCTACATCACCGCTTACATACCCAACATCCTGTAGGACCAGCGCACACTAACCCAAACAATGCCCTAGCCCAACCGAGTAGTGGGACTGGGCCAGTCCACGAAATAGAGGCCATTGCCTCTTCTCTATTGGCCTCGACCCAGTCGACTTCTCGTGGCAGGTAGGCCCAAGGAAGAGAGCCCACTGCCCTCTTACCCGTATCACCATCCAGGACTTCAGCCCAATTTTTCCAAGCCCAAATTAACAACTCGTATTGGCCCAATAACCAATCTGCAGCCCATAACACCCAGCCAACGATTTTGGCCCAAGCTCGATCCACTAGCCAAGCTGAAAGCCCAAATCCCCAACCTCGGACCATTGAAAATCATGCCATCCATGGGAGTTTTCGGCCCAAGCATCACTTTAATCTAACATCTTATGTCCAACCATCACATCTTCCAAAAAATCCCAAAGCGGCCCTATCAAACCTGAATTGGAAAGCTGCCATGTCAGACGGAATTGATGCTCTTATTAAAAATAAGATATTGGAGTTAGTGCCTCGTCCATCTAATATGAATATAATCAGGTCTATGTGGGTTTTCTGTCATAAAAAGAATTCTGATGGCTCCTTTGCGAGATACAAAGCTCGTCTTGTTGGTGATGGCAGGTCTCAGCAGGTTGGCGTGGATTGTGCTAAAATATTCAGCCCATGGTTAAGCCAGCATCTATCCAAATATTTCTTAGCCTGGCACTGTCTAAATCATAGTCCACTCATCAGTTGGATGTGAAAAATACATTCTTACAGGAGACAGTTTACATGCACCAACCTTTGGGTTTCCGCGATCCTATACATCCGGATTATGTTTTTCTGTTGAAAAAATCTTTATATGGTTTGAAACTGGCTCCCCGGGCGTGGTATAACAGGTTTGCAGGTTTTGTGTCCACACTGAGTTTCTCACACAGCAAGTCTGATCAGTCTTTATTCATTTACAAGAAGGGACATGACATGACATACATACTCCTATATGTAGATGATATCATTCTTACAACATCATCTGCATCACTTCGTCTGTCTATTATGTCTCTCCTTGCAGCAGAATTTGCAATGCAGGATTTAGGTCCCTTAAATTATTTTTTGGGAATTGTTGTAACCCAATATACCGATGGTATGTTTCTCAGTAAAAAGAAATATGCCGAGGAGATCATTGAAAAAGTAGGGATTTACTCCTGCAAACCGTCACATACACCGGTTGATACTAAAGCAAAATAGAGTAACTCTACCGGTACTCCATACAATGATCTAACACATTACCGCAGCTTAGCAGGGGCATTGCAGTATCTTACCTTCACGCGACCTGATATCTCATATGCAGTTCAATAGGTGTGTTTACATATGCACGATCGGAAGGAAGAACATATAGGAGCTCTCAAGCGAATTTTGCGGTATGTTAAGGGTACACTTCATTTTGGGTTGCAATTGTATAAATCCTCCATTTTTAGTCTCTCATCTTACACAATTGCTAATTGGGATGGCTGCCCGAACACACATCGTTCCACTTCTGGTTATTGTGTGTTTTTGGGAGATAACCTCATTTCATGGTTGTCGAAATGACAGCCGATGATTTTTCGGTCAAGTGCTGAAGCAGAATATTGAGGGGTAGCTAATGTGGTCGCTGAATCATGTTGAGTCTGTAATCTACTTTTAGAACTCCATTGTCCGATTGAAAAAGCAACTGTGGTGTATTGTGATACTGTGAGTGCAATTTACTTATCTGGTAATCCGATCCAGCATCAATGCACAAAACACATAGAAATTGATATTTTATTTGTCCGAGAAAAGGTTGTACGTGGACAAGTCCGTGTTCTCCATGTACCGTCCCGTTATCAGATTGCTGACATCTTTACAAAAGGACTTCCACGCGTACTATTTGATGAGTTCAGGGACATTTTCAGCATCCGAGAACGTTCCGCTAAGACTGCGGGGGACTGTTAAGATAATTATGGGACAATTCCATAAATATCTTCAATCCCATTAATCATGAATATTGTGCTCAATTATTTTAGGATGATTGTAAATTAGTATCATTGATTTAGGATTGATTAGTTCAATTATATTAATTAGTATATTCTTAGAGATAGCCATGTCATAATTGATAGAGTTGTATATATTGTAAATTTGGGAATGAAATAAAGGCATGGAATTCATTTCCTTCAAAAACGTCTAATGAAGTACATATTTAACTTAACGTGTTCCTAATTCAGTTGAGATTTCAAAACTGTGTTTTTAAAGAATTTAATAAATTCCAATATCAAACAAAAAACAGAAATTATTTAAAAAATTAAACAACTTCAATTATTAAATTCACATATGAAGTAAGAAAATTGGCCTAGATACATCTATTCAATTTAGTTCCAAATTTATTTCTTGAACTACTTTTAGCAAATAAAATAAAATTATTGCTTAATTTGGACAGGAAATCTAATATATATGCAACCTCTCTAGCTCCCTCTACATTCACTCCAAGACTGCATAATGTTGCTCTCCAAATGGTTGTTTCTTCGGTGTCTCTCCTCTTCATGATACAATCTTAGCTAGTATCTATTTATATATAGACTTTTTTCATGTGCTTTGTTTTCTTTTCTAGTTTCAAGTTTATATGTTTTGTCTAGTTTGCGCTCAAGTGTTACTCGTCTTGTGTCACGATTCAAAATCCATAAGTTGCGTAGTTACTTACTCTCACGATCCAAAATTTCATTTGTGCCGTAAGGGAACCTACCCTAACCATAGGCGAACCACTAATCATACAAAACAAAATTATATAAATGTGAATGCGGAAGAAGTAAATAACAACATAAATGCTAACATAGTCTTGACACTTAAAGCATAAGCCTTAGAAATATCCCCAAAACATGATTGTCATGAGTACAAAGCTACTAATTGAAATACAAGTTTAAAATTTTAAATACAATCACTGTATGAGATATAGGACAGAAAAGTAAAATAACAGGATGAAGTGTTCCAGTGCTGAGATGAAATCTATGGCTCACCATGGACTCCCAAGAAGAATCTCCAAGCTCTTCGTCAAGCTCCTCCGCCGGCGTCCAGCTCAGTACATGCACATAGAGTGCAGCAAGTGTAGAGTGAGTACGGAAAGCACGTGTACCCAGTAGCATCGTCGATCGATTCTAACTATAGCGGTGGCGAGGGTTGGTACTCCCAATACTTCTCTTCTTGCTTGGTTAGTTAAATGTACGGTTTACAAATAATTCATAACATTAAAGTAAATATTCTAGAACCCCGCCAAGTCATAAAATTCATTGCTCTTTCAAAAACATCATAAAGTTTCTAATTTTACCACAATTAGGACAGATATAATAATAAGGTTCCAACCTTTGCCAAATCGGCATCTAAGTCCTCAAAGATTACTCATCAATGTCCAACCCTTATACAAATTAAGGCACAATCACTATCAAGACTCGATCTTTTATCCAAATAAACAAGTTTACCATTAAAGGTTCAATCTTTTAGTTCTTATACTAAGGAACACGTAGAGATCTCATCTCTATATCGTTCCTAACAATCCAAGTCATAAAGATCCCATCTTTATTAGCATTTCTAGCAACCAAGGTCATAAAGATTCCATCTTTATACTATCACCATACTATCTCATAATTCGTCTTACATCAAGAATAAATTACAAGGTGCCAATATTTCTTTTCTTAAAAGTCTCATAATCATAAAATCTACAACTTTACATAATTGAATACATAGCAACAACTACACATCAAGAAGTATGAATGCAATGCTATACAGATGATATGTATGTAATGCGAAGGCCATATGTCTCGGTATATGCACATTGCTGCAGTAGTTGTCACGTGACCCATGGGGGAATAATGAGGTCCATATACCCATCCAATCTCATCGGATACCAGTTCTGTGGCTGAAGTGTCATCATCAGTCATCATTCTCGTATCATGTACCATGTCCATTAACAGGCTTCCCAAGCCCCTTTTAAGCAATATCTCAACAGTCAAATGTCAATATAATATGTATGAATGAGATGGATATGTGTACATCATGCAATCAACATAATCAATACAATCAGTATTATAAATTCCTTTTTAAGTATTTAGACGAGATGTAGAGTGATGAATCCAATGTAAATCAAATCAAGGATAGAAATATCAAAGTATGGCTACGAGCCCAAGTAATCAGATCTCATAACAAACCTAAGCATATTATGCACCGCGCTCACGACCCGAAAGCTAATTACATAATCTCTTTCAAGTATATCATACTAGTTCTTTAATTACCCAAGTTAGGTTCATCGGTGCCCGTATTAGTGCTCGCACTTCACTAATACGGAACCCCATTACTCCCATTAAACCATTAGTTGCATACCAATACATAACGCTATACTAGAGTGTAATAAGTCTCAACTTGTCTGATTCAAAGCCGAAAAATTACGCAATAGCTTTCCCCTTCCGTTGAGCCTCCTTACAAGTCCACTCTGGTCATTTATATTAACTACATGAGATCACGAGTCTAACGATACCCATATATATAGGCGGAACTAGAATCTCCAAGTTAAATTACAAAGGAACCCCGAGCCCACAATATAAATATACGAACTTTATTGCTCAATTAGTACCAAAACATGCTAGATAATCATATCCTTAAGTTAATTTAATAACTAAGCATAGTTGGATCCTCAAATTCAAGAATTAGCAAAAAGTTCCAATTCTAATCCTAGAATTTCCCCCAATTCCCAAAAGAGTTTTTAACATGGAACTAATCAAATAAACATCATTATCTAGAATAATATAACACTAGTTCACGTCATTAACATCAATAAATCAGTATCCAATCCCCAAATCCTAATTTCCACTCTTTTATCTTAGCATGGAACTAAGTCACAATTTCCTCCATTAAAAGATTACTCTAGATAAGCACTTAATGATCAATCACTAATAAAAAGGAAAATGAAATTTACCTCTATTGAAGAACTTAGTCATAATCTCTAAGAAATCCTCTAATGGTGGAGCTCTAGTCCCAAGGTAAGGTAATTTTGGGGAATGAAATCATTTTAGGGCAACTATTAATCTTAAAAGGAACAGTGATTCCACTCCATTAGAATTGACTTCGATGGTGCGAACTCGCTTCGGCAGAAAACCCATCCGCTGAGGCGAGGTCACATAAAATTCAGAATCTACACTGGGGCGGAAAGAAACTCCATAGAGGCGCACACGCCCCTGTGAGGAACTTATCTGCAGAAGATGACCCTCAACACTAGGTCAAGTCTCGCATCTGCGAACCAGACCTTCGCAGAAGCGGACGAATGGTCGCTGGTGCGAACACCAAAAACTAGCAGCAGCCTAAAAACCAACAACTCCTCGTCAAACATCCGAAACACTCCTGGGACCTCCCAGATACAAACCAAACATGTATTCCTATTAGAAAATACATTACAGACCTGCTCGCGCACTCGGAAATCCCAAAAAAGATCACTACAACTCGGGTTAGTCAACTCTTAAGTTCTAATTTCACAACCAAACCCCCCCCCCCCCCAAAGCACACACGATTGCCTCAGGAACCACACCAAAGGATCGACTAAGTCATAAATGTCATTTCGGAGCTAAAACCTTTGTCATTGTCAGTCAACTAAGTAGGGCCTGAGGCCATCTGCGAATCTAAAACTGATGAAACTATGAAAAGAGTGCATTTATCCAAAAGTCAACTATGAGTCAAACTCCTATATTCTCTTAACTTAACATTTCTCAAACCTACTAAAAAATTCGGAACCTACCCGATCACCTCGAAAACTGTGCCACCCATCCCCACAAGTCATAAAAACTGAGATAAAGATACGCAAAAGATATTCTTGAGAAAACAAAACCAAAAGTTTAAAATGACCAAATGATCATCTACCACTTAAACACACGTTCATCCTCGAACGACAAAGAAAAGTACCAAAGCTGCCGAGTAGCTGGAGAACCTTCGTCATAAACATCATGAAAAGACTTCATATGCGAAAATCACGTTGATAACACTACTTGCCCACTTTACAACTCAAAACTTCCTTGAATTAGACCAAAATTCAAATATCTATTTTTCTATATCAGAAATTTCTCTCACAACTGGCTTTCATATATTTGAATTGATCCCGCTTAAATTCCTCGGTTTTGATCCTAACCACACCTATGAACGCAATTAATTGATTCCCAATTTCCAGTATCATCACTCCAATCCTTTAGTTGTAGCCATAGCCCAGTACTAAGTTTTTTTTGTGTCAAATATTCTAATTTCTCTTATCTTTCTTCCACACCATCCAAGTTATCTTTAGTACTAAAATCCATAGAAAACACGTCATCATACACCGAGATTCCAAATCATGAATCTATCTCGCTAGAAAGAATATGCTTGTTCTGAGCCAATTTCCCTAATTTTCCATCTAAAAGTTGACCTTACGCAAGGTCAATTGCGCTAATTTCAACTCCGTTAGTTTTGTTTTATTGAGCTGAAGCTATTGAGCTAACTCTCATCATCCAATTCCTCTTAAACATGTAAATATCATAATATGCGCATCATCCTAGTGACTATCTTAATTTGCCAAATCTATTGAAAATCATCTAATCATTCCAAGGTTTTCCATAACCAGTTGTACCTTCCCAAACTATCACCAAGAATTTGCATAGACCATTAGGACTGCCCAAATAGTAGCGATCAACAAAATATCATCAAATCAACTTGCAAACTCTACATAAACCCTGGTAACTCTGCCCTACCTCTGTTCTGAACTGTAAATCTATCAAAGATTCCCAAATGGATTACTGGACTAACCATAAATCATGACAATATATCCATAAGCCACTATGTATTACAAGAACAATTCTGACCTAGTGCAAAGTGTACAACTCCTCGAATGTCTCCAATGGTCACCCGATCTGACTCAATTCCTTCACAAAACAAATCATAGAACTCTCATCGATTTATAGTGACTGATCCCAATCTATTGATCATGAATGTTCAACGCCGAGGAACTACACCCTACAACTTAAATCTTCTTGTTTTCAAATCAAAACTAATACGAAAATATGACAGAAATCCATAGAATCTAAATACATCAAATCTTCCTTCTTGCGCTTTCACCTAGCTCGTTCACTACCCCGAATACTTCGACGCAAGGCCTGAAGCCTCATATTCCCCATTCATAACTATTGTATCTCTGATTGTAATACTCTTACGCTTAAGGAAATCCAAAAGTATCAATTCTCGCAATCCATGTGCCTTACCACACACAAATACTCTCACACAATTATTACTTAATGTACTTAACCATGCTATCTATCCAGTAACATTTCAATATAGTCTACTATCACGAACACCGTTTCATTTCAAAAATATACTTTAACCTTCAAACTTAAGAGATTTCAAGCTTCCTCTTATTAATCAACTCTAACATATTCATTTAAGAATGGTATGAAATTATCCACTAGTACCACACAAGATGCCTTCTCATCAATCTTATCACTTCAGTTATCTGAAATCCAAATCTCATGATCGTCAATCACAAATTCCCATGGCGCTTCTCCATAACACTTAGTCAACTTCCGTAGACTTTCTTATTCCAGCCTACTTAACAATTACACCCTATCTTAAATAATGCGAGATAATTCCACCATGACTCATACTTGATTCAAGTAATCACGTTGCTTCGAATTCAAATTCTTTCCCTTTTCTTAAGGTGTGCCCTAAGTCTTCCAATTCAAGGTCCAACATACCTTTATCTTAACTATTCAATTACCATATTCTTCCCAAAATCACAATCACCACTATTGACCGAAAATCACTCGAACCCACTTGAGAGTATACTGAAATATCAATAAATCTTACAAAATAGCTTAGGCAACCCTTAAAATAGTAGTAAACCACAAACTCGAACTACTAAAGGTTTCTTACCTCACTCGAATCTCAAAACTAAATACTTTTCTAAATCACATGCATCATATGAATAATACTTCACAAAGCCTCCCACCAGAAGTACTGATCAACCTCTGTTACCCCCAACAAGATCCATTATTACCTATGTAATATTCCAAACCGTCACTGCAGGTCCATAACCTGCAGGGAAATCTCACTTCTACTAGCACGCTCATTGGGTTCCTTACTAGCATCATTGCCTATTATCCCTTAACTGAAGAATCCTTCTTCTACCTTGGCTTACAAGTCCATCAACCCAATATAAATACACAAAGTACTATAGCGAATTTACTTTTTCTTGGTTTCAACAGCTATCGTTGATCCTTACTCCAATTTTTGGAAATGCATTTAAAGACTCAAGTTAGTTATCATCTACAATTGATCTACCACTTTAAATATTCTTATCGACTGACACCTTACTCAAGGGTCCTTAAATGATGCTTGCCCAAGAAGAACCATCTCTTACCCTGCCTCGCTAAACTAAAATGCCTCTAATAAATCATGGGGTTATCCTTCTCATTCCGTCAACTCTAGAAAATCTCATCACTATAAATTGTGGAAATTTGCCTAGCCCTAAGCAATAAGTACAATGCACACATCCCCTATCAAAAATTAAGTGCAACCACCGATAACTCCTTAAGTAATTAAATCTTCACACTTGTTTATCGCGAGACCCATCCTCATTATCCGATCCTTGTACGCCCGTTAGTCTACAACATAGTCAAAATATCTATCAATCTATCTCCCATTGGCATCCACTTTATACCCATAGCCATCTCTTCCGATGATAACTTAGTGAATTTATCCCACTTATCCTGGGGCCATTAGCCAATTACGTAGAGAATTCACATACCACTCATTCTTACTCCACCACCACAATGCCATCTAGTCACACTTCAGTTAGTCTTTCATACTCCCATGAATTAACATACTTAGCATACTCTACGCTCCTATCAGATGAATACTTTACTCAACTCCGTAAGATGGAAAGAAAACTCCTCATATGAATGTTGTAACAAGTCCTACCACCTCTTACCTCATTATAAAGTATTACCTTTCACGTCGTTGTCTTTTATCAAATTTGCATCACAACATCACTATGGTCTCGGTACTCTTAAGTCTAAGTTTGTATTCAAGATGCCAACCTATGAACTCTCTCATTACTGAATCATTGTCTTATCATTGATACGCCCTCGTCACAATACTGTAGTAATAAATCCAAATGACATTGAAGTATTTCCACATCAATTACACCTCAAGTAAAGCATCCTTGATATGTCAAACCTCCTCAAGTGCAGTCCTCAAAGTCGTAACACTTTTTAGTTAGTTACTTCGTAACCATATGAATTCAAATTTCTAACTCCTTCCCCATCACATGTTATACCATATATGCACCTCTTCGACATTCGAGTAACTAACAGTTGAAGATATGGCGATCATGCTGTCTTTCATACCATCGCTCCCATTTTCTAGGGATATCACTGAACCAAATTATCTGAATCACAACCTTGCTAAATCGAGTCATCAAATCATAGATCCAATTTAAACTCAATCTTGCATCCTTATAACGGTGACACATCTCGTACTATACCACACAATATCGTATCCAGCCGTTCATGGGCAAATCTGAGAATGTGTCGTCACCGTTGGTGAAAGATTGAAACAAAGAAGTTTAGACCTTAGACCGAATCATATATGCATGATAAGTAATGAAATAATAAAAGTTTCCTAAATGTCATATAGTCTTTCAAAGATAGGTATGAGGCTCTTCTTATCGATTCACAAGACTCTACTGGATACCACTCTTTTACTCATGAGACTAATTACCCTAGTGCATCGATACCAATTTGTCACGACCAAAAATCTCATTTGTTCCATGAGGGCACCTACCCTATCCCGTAGGTAAACCACTAATCATACAAGACATAAGTATATAAATGTGAATACGGAAGAAGTAAATAACAATAGAAGTGCTGACATAGTCTTGACACTTAAAGCATAAACCTTAGAAATATCCCCCAAAAACTTGGTTGTCATGAGTACAAATCTACTAATTGAAATATAAGTCTGAAACTTTAAATACAATCATTGTCTAAGATATAGGACAAAAATGTTCCAATGCCTAGATGGAATCTACGACTCACCTTGGACTCCGAAAAAGAATCTCCAAGCTCTGAGTCAAGATCCTCCACTAGCGTTCGGCTTAGTACCTGCACATAGAGTGCAACAAGTGTAAAGTGAGTACGGGAAGCATGTGTACCCAACAACATTGTTGACCGACACTAACTATAGCGGTGGTGAGGGTTTGTAATCCCAATACTTCTCTTCTTTCTTGGTTAATTAAATGTATAGATTATAAATAATTCATACTTCTAAAACCCCACCAAGTCATAAAATCTATTGCTCTTTCAAGAACATCATAATGTTTCTACCACAATTAGGACAAATATAGTAATAAGATTCCAACCTTTGCCAAATCAATATCTAAGTCCTCAAAGATTACATATTTTCATTAAGTAATTAAGTTCTACTCATAAAGGACTAACCCTTTTACAAATTATGGCACAATCACTATAAAGACTCGATATTTTATCCAAGTAAACAAGTTTACCATTAAAAGTTCAATCTTTTAGTTCTTATACTAAGGAGCACGTAGAAATCAATCTCTATATCGTTCCTAATAATCCAAGTCTTGAAGATCCCATATTTATTAGCATTTCTAGCAATCAAGGTTATAAAGATCCCATCTTTATACTATCACCTTACTATCTCATGTTTCGTCTTACATCAAGAAAAAATTACAAGGTCCCAGTATTTCTTTCCTTAAAAGTTTCATGATCATAAAGTCTACAGCTTTACATAACCGAGTACACATAGCAATAATTACACGTCAAGAAGTATGAATGAAATGCTATAGAGATGATATGTATGCAATACAATGGTCATATGTCCTGGTATACACACGCTGCTGTAGTATAATATAATATGTATGAATGATATGAATATGTGTACACTATGAAATTAACATACTCAATACAATCAGTATTATAAATTCCTTTTTATGTATTTAGACGAGATGTAGAGTGATGAATGCAACACAAATCAAATCAAGGATAGAAATATCAAAATATGGCTACGAGCCCAAGTAATCAGCAACCATACCAAACCTAAGCAGATTATGAACCACGTTCATGTCCTGAAGGCGAAACACATAATATATTTCAAGTATATCATACTAGTTCATTAATTACCCAAGTTAAGTTTGTCATTGTCGTATTAGTGCTCGTCACTTAACTAATATGGTAACCTCATTACTCCCATAAAATCATTAACTGCATACCAACACATAACGCTATTCTAGAGTCTAATAAGTCTCAACTTGCATGATTCGAAGTCGAAAAATCATGCAACAACTTTCCCCTTCCGTTGAGCCTCCTCACAAGTCCACTCTGGTAATTTATATTAAGTACATAAGATCACGAGTCTAACGGTACCCAAATACAAATAACTCCCCATCAAACAACTCCATCAACCAGCATCCCAACCCGTCAAACATCTGAAACATTCTCGGGACCTCCCGAATACAAACCAAACATGTATTCCTATGAGAAAATACATTTCAGACCTGCTCACGCACTTGGAATCCCGAAAAAGGTCTTTAAAGATCTAGTTTTATTAAAGTCAACTCTTCAGTTCTGATTTTATAATTTCACAACCAAACCCCCCAAAACATACCCAGCTGCCTCGGGAACCAAACCAAATGCTCGACTAAGTCATAAACATCATTTCGGAGCTAATGAAACCGACGAAAATACGAAAAGAGTGTGTTTATTGAAATATCAACTATGAGTCAAACTCCTTTATTCTCTTAACTTAGCATTTCTCAAACCTACCATAGAGAATCTGAAACCTACCCAATCACCTCGGGAATCATTCTACCCATCCCCACAAGTTATAAAAATTGAGATAAAGCTATGGGAAGGGTATTTATAGGAAAATAAGTCCAAAATTTTAAAAATGACCAAAGAGGTCATTACACTTATTCCCCCCGGCAAGTAAGCCAAACCGATTAACAATTAGTTAATTAGTGTAATTAAAATATAAATCCATAGCCAAGTCTTCACGCATAGCGAAACTGCGGAAATAACAAAATACCATCTAAGATTAAAGTCATGTGTACAAGAGCTACTACTAATATAAGTACAAGTCTAGAATCTCTAATACACTGTCTAAAATGATAAATAATAGACAATAATACATGAAAGGATAGAGGAAAAAAGGTGTTGCGGATCAGCCAATCAATTTACCATGATCTCCTGAAATAACTGCCTCGGCCTCAAACAGCTACGGTGACCCGCTTGTACTCGGAACCGAATATGCACCACAAAGAGCGCATCAAATGTAGTATGAGTACGAGAAACATGTGTACTCAGTATATCCTCTAGACCAACAATGAAGAGATAGTGATGAAGTTATTAAAAAAATGTCTTATTTAGTCTTACCGCTTTACCTTAACTCTGAACTGTCCAATTAGCAGAATAGAGAATAAATCAAATGACAAGAAAAGTCAAATATCAAATAATAAGAAAAATAGATAATCAGTTACGGAGATGCCATGAAATTCCATAAAATGCAATGTACTTCACTATCCACAACCTTTATATAAACAGGAATGTACGGGCAACGTGACCCATGAAGGACTCACGAGTCTATATACTCGGCACATACGGTCTCCACGTGCTAGTACGGATAGTTTCAATGCACTTTCAACCAATATCAAGATAGACGGTCTCCACGTTCCCAAACTTATACTCATATTCAATCATATATCAATATATGGCATGTCAAAATTACAAGTGTAAGAGAATTTAAAACATCATGTTCTCTTTTTCAATTTTAACCTTTAATGATTTCTTGAATATCAAATGCATCTCAATTATAACTATGTACAGAGCATAACTACACAAATACTTTAATTGTCACAAGAAAACTGGTTCAATGAAGTTATGAATGCACATAAACAGGCAACAAGTCAAATAGCTGACAGTTAATGCCTACATGCTTTGGTTTCTCGGATTTTACGATCTATAACTACGATATTACATTATTTTTCATATATGGCACCGGTACTCATGCCCATCACACCAAGTGTATGAGACCCCCTCTTTCACCGTTACCCCTTATTATTTTAATTTTTAATTTTTATTTATTAAAAATATCCCTCAAACGATGTCTAAGTAGTGTTAATATACCTCAACTCCAAGCAACGAAATCACAAATGAGTTTTAAAGTACCTTGGAACGCTCTATCAAATATGCGACATAAATAAGTAAACGCCGTAGACACTCATATTTCTATACTTATAATTCGCACCCAAAAAGTCAATCCAAAAGTTAAACCCGAGCCCCCCAAGGGAAAAAAACTAAAATTTTGTTGGAAAAACAGTTTACTCAAAGCCTAAATAGTCTAAATTCAGAAAATTAACCAAATCCATCTACGAATTAATCTCTAAATTCATAATATTCACTTTAGGGCTAAAATTCTCATTTCTACAAACCCAAATCATGAATTAACCACTAATTTAATGATAGTAATCAATATGAATCAATAAAATAATGATTAGATACTTACCCCCTATAATACCCCATACATTCAGGTCCCAAAAGTCATCCAAAAAGTCAAACCCTATCCCCCAAAGAAAAAACTAGAATTTTATCATTCTAAATCTAGAAAATCATAAACAACTATTCACAAATTGGATCCTAATTCAACAATTTACAAAATTTACCGGCTAAAATCCTGACCCCATTTTCTACTACCCCTACCATCATTTAAACACTAATTAAAGAAAGGATTTAATGGAAAACAACAATTTTGGAGCTAGATTCTTACCCCCAATCAAAACGCGCAACGTGCCCATAAAAATTCCAGAAATTGAATTCCAATGCTCCCAATATTTTGTTATGAACAAATGAAGTTGAATTTGGAATAAAATTAAAGCTGCCCAGCTACTCTACTTCTGTGGTCCATTTCTCATACGTGCAACCCTATACCGGGAAAAATAGGCTACAGAAGCGAATGCCACTTACTCACCCCAATCCTGTAGATGCAGAAGAACCATCACAGAAGCAGCATCGCAATTGTGGTCCCTCTATCATGGGTGCAGAAACATGGATACCCATAAACCTCCACATATGTAGGAAAAATGGCACAAAAGCAGCTCTACAAGAGCGGAAAATATTATAGATGCAACTGCACCAGAACCAGCTGACCCTATGAATGATAAAATATATGATTCAACATCGGAAAAACATCCGAAACCTTCCAAACACAAACCAACTATGCATCTCAGTTACAAAACACACTACTAACCTAATCTTCGCACTCAAAACATTAAAATAGCGTCGTCTTGACCTAATGTTCACTATGTTCAACTATGGACTTTAAATTTAACTGGTTTCCAACCAAAGGTCCAAGTCACTCCCGAACCCCTCAAGATCTATTCCTACCTCTAAACTATGTCATAAATCATGTTTCAGACCTAATAGAATAGATAAAATTAGGATGCTTCCCGAATAGATTCCTTTCTCTTCCTCGGACACCGAACAAAGGGAACCCCGACTTCACAAACTATGGTCCACTTTGTACGTTTTCTGTCAAACGTTTTTATTTTCTTAACTAAAGAACTTGTATTTTTTACTTTTTCTTATTCGATATCTACCCGATTGCCTCAGGAATAGTGCCACCCTATCATACCCCAACCTTATGGGGTATGGCCGACACCCGGAACCCTAAGGCTTGAGTTTACCAGCTGTAGTATCTAAAATCCCTGACATAAAATATGGGTCGACAAGGCCACCTAGTAACAGTAACAAAAATAAAGAGCATAAATAACGTACACGCAGAAAGGGCCCAACACAACATATATGCATAACCTAAGGCCGAAAAGGCCTTCATGAGTACATCAACCACTGGCAAGGGCTGAAAAGTCCACACAAATAATATATATATAACTACCACTAGTTTGCAGTCCTCTACGACTACTAATTGCATCATCAAGTCGAGACAGGGCCCCGATATACCCAAAATAACTTTCATTATATAACTAAAACTATATATATATATATATATATATATATATATATATTTATATATATATGAAGTAGCGCCTACCGACTATGTACAACAACTCTGAAGAAGCGGAGTGAAACACTCAACCATTGGAAGCAGATATCCTATTGTGGAGGCAAGTGAATTTGTCTATTTGTACCTGTGAGCATAAAACACAACGCCATAGAAGGGACATCAATACAAAGATATACTAAAACGGTAAGGCAGATAAAGTATATAAATACAAAGATATGATATCAAAGCGAAGGTTATATAATCAACCTGAAACTCAGAAAATACCGTTGAGGGAATAAAACTACTATAACATAACCATGAATGAATGCATCAAAGTAAAAATTTGGGAGGCTCTATAGGTCCATATAATATCACATCAAATCCCTCTGTGGGGTGAGTTCATAATAAACTGCTTGGACATATAAGACGTAGTGGTATCTGCCCAACAGATCAGTGGTGTACAAAATGTAGGTGTCTTCCCGATCGACTATAGCGTGGCGCGGTGTGGAATAGAAATATATATATAAGTGCGATGCAAGCCATACTGCTAGGTATACTCTGGACAGAGATGGAGTGACCTATAGTTGTTATGCTCCGACTATCATTATTATCGCTACGTTCATCAACACATCTTTCAGTAAGTTTCAATAAAACAAGATATATATGAGCCGATAAACATCCTCATTAGAAATAAGAACATATATACTTCTAGCCTTTAAGAGTAGAGTACTTTGGGATGGATATTCACTTACATTCATTCGCATACGGATCATGCCAAAAGAATAAAGGGTTAAGCCTTATGTACCTTATCCACGATGCTACAACCATTCCACAAGTCCTTACACCTGATTATATATATCATACAAAGGATTGGTATCAATATCGGCTTCGTATTTTATAGGAAAGTTCATTTAGTCATTTTATCGAACAACTTATGGGCACAACTTCATAGGGTCCTTTATAGTTCAAATTTAACGTGTCTTAGCACAACAATCTTCATCAGCACTTGTCCTCATCCCCACCATGCTACCCATACCTTTACAGTTCCATTTGGTTCCTTAATCCATGTAAAAACAGCCCACACAACCTAGCTGAACTTCAAGTTTCATAGTTACTAGTTTCTTCAAGAATTCTCCAATAAAATTCAATCCAACACTTGTACAAACTTAAGAGTAGGCTACGGAAGATAAAATTTACCTTCAATATGTTAATAATCCTCTGTTACTTAGCATACTTCGACACCAAGATACTTCCTAAATTGTTACAATGAGCAAGAAGAGGAGTTAGTGGTAGCCATAGGATTCCTTACGTTGAACTAGCATGGTTTATCTTTTGATGGAGTTGCAAATTGATGGAGAACTCTTGCAAGAATGTTATGGTGATCTAGGGTCTGGTTTGGGGGTGAAATGAGGTCCCATGATCGAACCAAGTAACATATAAGAATTAAAATACTTTCGACCGCCAGAAAAAAGGTTTACTTTTACGGTCCGTACAATTTTGTACGGTCCGTAATTTTCTCTATATTTCCCAGATTGACGAACCATCAATTACATTGGAAAGTAAACTTTCAGAACTTGAATTTAGATAGGTTACACACTCCATAATTCATTATATACTAGGAGATATACCCCCGACAAATTTGGCAAAAAATTAGGTCCGAAAATTCTGCCCGTCTTTCCCTGAGTTTTGACGAACTTAATTTCTTTAGTCCGTTCAACCCAAAACTTATGAAACATACATAACACTTGTTTACACTTGTTTAAACTTGTTTTCATCCAAAAATGGTATGTTAGCCTTATCGGGTGTAATATCCTTCCCCCCTTCAGAACATTTGTCCTCGAATGTTGGGGTGACTGAACTTTAAGAATTTATTATCCGTAGGATTCTAAAAAAAATTCAGCAGATTTTCCTTTGTAAACAAGACTATCCAAAACCTGTCAAGCAACCCAAAACATATATGCAATACCATATAACAACATTATGTCGGCCCCATATGCTCGTCCATAGACACAAAAGTTAAAATGGTTAACTATAACTCACCTCAACTGTCGGACCCCTAGGATTCTTCTGCCACATCAGTTTCAATAACATTATCTATATAAACACGTGAGATATGGTTGATGTTCACAAGGTAAAGGGATCGCATCGCATGAATGATAGCATGAATTTGTTGTTGAGGCAAGTAGTAAAATTTGAATTTCATGCCTTCCTGACCTTTCTAAGCTTACATCCCCCCTTTTCCTCATTTATCTATATGAGTACCTAGAGCTACACTAACTGTTATTCCTTTCTACATACCTTCTGATCCGATTTATGGTGTTACATGGTTTGATTATTTTTCAATATATCATTGTTCTACCTTAATTAAATCCTTCCTCGCCCAATTTCTTTACCGTTTCACTTTCGCTCTTCCATCTTAGGTTATCAGGGGTTTTTCTTCTCTTGGATATACTTCTCATTCCAATTTTTTCAAACATTGCGGGTATGACACCTTAGTCAACAAATCCTCCTTAAGCCCCGTACATCTTCTTGACGTAATCCTATCATAATGGGACCTATATTATCATGACGACATTCACTTTTATCCTACACATTGCAGCCCACCTTTCTGTTGTCAGCATATCTACCTTTATTTCAACTTTCCATCATGCTCTCCCATTTGTACTACTCAAATATTTTCGCTTTCCTTTAATCATTCTTCGGTCGCCCCAAGGCTCTTGCCATCTTTGGTTCCAATGAACTATTCTTGTCTCGGGGTGTCTAACGTTACAACATAATGATCCATCAATTTGATCATTTCTTCAGTTCATTGCGTATAACTTGCGATATGACTCCTTTATGACCAGACAAAAGAACTTGTATTGTCTTCTATTATAGCGGGGAATTAGCCTATATATAACTTGGGGTCACTGGTTTGAGTGTGTCATCCTACACATTCTCCTTTAAATGCCACTACACCTAGCCTTAATATAATTCATCCATTCACATTAATATTACCCCGAGGTAATCCCTACTTCCTTACATAAAGCATAGCTATTGGGTCGTGTGTTCATAAGGCATTTTTCTCATATATGTCAACGAAAGTTATTGCGAAATGAGTAAATTCTCTAAGTCTTCTTTAAAACTTTCAACAACACCATTTATATTCCACTTTCACACTTATCTCCAGCTCACCATCCTATTCACAAGACTTGAACCTCCGTAAATCATCGGAGTAATGTAACATCAAAAATTCAGGATTTGCCTAACATAATTATCCAGAAAGAGGGATCATATTAACTACTCCGTCACTAGTCAGTGAGGTTTCACACTCTTCCAGTCTACCAGCATATGTATGAGAATTTAATTAGCGCCTTCCTTCTATAATCATAACCTATTCATGTCGGAATATCTAATCCCCAAAGTAGTACCATAATATTAACTTCCCAAAATAAAAAGGTCAAATTATCACTGTTCAACATGCCTAGGTCGATACTAAATCCATAAAAAAAAGTAAAGATGTCGTCAACATTGTAACAATAGCATACCTCAAACAACATCAGGCCTCGATGATTCATCAATTCCCTTGCCTTTACATATACCAATCATCAACGGACAGTCGCGTACCTTATCATCTAACCTGCCACACATATAGTAAACTCTTGTACCCTTATGGCATGGTCCTATATGCATTCGACTACAATGCCTACAAGCTGGTTGGGATGGTCTGATTCAGCCTGCACTCCTTTGACCCAGAGATACTAGGTCTGTGAACCCTGCATCGGCCTTACCTAGGAACTCTAATTATACTCAATCTGTCGCAAAAGTCCAACATGTGGATCATACAACTGCAACTCATCGCTATACTTTCGCCCACTATACTCCCCAACTATCCTAACCCTCTTGGCCCTCTCATCACCCTCGTCTGGGTTAAATCTTAGAACTATCGACGGTCTTTAACCGAAAATCTCCCTAGGCTGCGAATTTCTTAACCCTTTAAGGGATCTATCAATATGTGATGCTCTGTGATGGCGCCAAGCCTGAGAGGCAACCAACTGAGTCAACACCTGTATTGCTCTACTAATATCCTCATCGGACGGAATCAGTTGTAGAACTGGTGATATAGGAGCTCCTCTCAACTCATATGGTATTACTAGAGTTGATGATTTATGTATGTAAGGAGGGGTGTAAGTGTGTAAATGAGTCGGGTCTTGGTTATATTTGGGTCGACCCAAAAATATGGACAAGAAAGTGGGGTTCTCGGTTTATGCACTATTGTCGGGCAGTGGATATTACAAGGTTGTTTCAGGTAGAATCAGGGGGAGTTGGGGTTAGACGTTTTATGGGGGTGTTACGGGTGTGTTGAAGGTGGAGATGGTGCTTGGATTTTGGTGGTTGAGTGGTGGCGAGGCTGTGGAAATAAACTGAAATAGTAAGGTCTCGATAGGGTTGGTTTTAGTGGACTATTTATGGTTGTCGGGTGGGGACGGTTGGATACGTGTGGGTTAGGGTAGTTATCCTTATGGTGAAGATTAGGAAAGTATTTTTGGACATGGTGATTAAAGGAACAAATTGGTTTGGACAAGGGATGAACACAAAATGTGAGGAGCAAGTCCGAGTACAAACCAAGTCACAATCGGTCGATATAAGGCTCTTGGATAGAGACACAAGGGATTTATTGCTCGTGTCGACACCAAGTATGTTGTGGTCAATTAGACAAGGATTAGATTTAGGTTTACTGACTACAATACTCAATACTAACCAAGTGAGGATGACCAGAACCTTAGAAAGTAACAAGATAAATGATCCTCCCGAAGAACCAGCTAAGAATTACAACCCCGAGTTGAAACACTTAGCAAAGTGAGTAAAAACTCATGTTTTATATATCAACAATAACTCTCTCTCTTTACAATGTCCTAAGGATCCTATTTATAGTACTAAATGGACCATTCTAGAAGACAAAATAAAAGACACAAACTACATGTAAACTTTCGGCCAAGTATGGATAAGTGGGAACGGGTTTGGGTTTACTTGGTGACCAAGGGTGTTTCGACCAAACCAAGACAATGGGAAAGGTCTTGGATTTTATTGGGGACAAATGATGAATCTTTCACACTCCCTTTGTGGATTCCATGAAGAATAATGCATGAACTTGGGCTCTTTATAAATGTCATCTTCTTGGGATAGGTTTGGAAGCTTCCATTCTTTGTATTTGCTTGATGAACCATTCGGCAAACTCTTGATCTCCCCCTTGGTTGATTTTGAAGTCTTCAAGGTAGCCAATTCATCAATTGTCTTCTTGGAAGCCTTTTCTTCTAGATCATTCTTGTCCATTGTCCTCTCGGTTTGATCACTTCACACGACCTAGTCACCTTGTCTTCTTACACGACACATTAATGATGTCTTGAGGAGAACTAGAAGTTATTACATGGTTCCCCTATGTCCTAAGGCAATCTAATAGCTAAGCTAAGAACTAAAGAAAAACAACAAGCTAAAAGAAATGCATGGTCTCGGCTAAGACCAACAAGAAGGCCGAATAAAACATGTTTCTTCTTAAAATCTACAAGTCCAATTTTCAATCCCACTCCATAATCCGTACCATATTAGACATATCTTCATAGACCGATTGATAATTTGTGGAACTCCGAGCATATCACCTCGAGGATTAAATTGGAACTTTGAGCTCACGGTCTTTCTTACATTAATCTCCCCTTCTTTGAAAGAATTTGCCCTCAAATTCAGGCCGTCTAAATATGGTAATAAGTATTCAACAATAAGTGGTGTTCTAATACTCCCGTCATTAGGTAAGTTCGGAAGTTTACCTTGTGGGTGCCTTCCTTGAAACTTACCAAATAGGGATCCGAATACAAGCCAAATAATTTTGACTTAAAATGATGTTCATATTGGATCTCAGATTCCCTAAGATGTGCTGCCTTGCCATAGGTAGAAGAATGACACAGTGCACCACTCAATTTTATTCTAGAGAAAAAGATGGAACCTACACTTGCTTCACGTTCAACTCCCAATGGCCTTTTAGGGCTTGGCATAGTTAGAACCGGTGCTCCACAAATATTCTCCTTCAAGGTTTTCACGATTCTTGTCACTCCTCGGGAGCACTCATGCTCATATTTTCTCATTAATTTATTGATGAGGGCAGCAAGGGTACAACAATTCTGCAGGACATGATGAAAACAAGAAGCCGAACCAAAGAAGCCTTTTACCGTAATGGTCCTCGTAGGCTCGGACCATCTTTGGCTATATTCCACCTCGGGTTGGTTAGCATAAATGTCCTCGGATGATGTTAAGTGTCCCAAGGATGGATGTGATGCCTCGTGTGGGGAAAGTCTTGGAGCGTCACATAGTTCCAATGGCATTACAAGCCTTTTTTACATATCATGCTTGATCTTGAAGGCCCATATTTTGCAAGGGTCATCCGTCCATGGCATAAGATTATTCTTTCCTTCTTTAAGTGTAGTTAATCCCAATGATCCAAAAACAAGCCAATTCACACATTCCCAGTGGACCAAGATGTATAATTCTTTGTACGAAAGCAATGGACTAGAGAATGTATTGACCCTTTGATCTTGAATTAAGATGGGATCAACATCGATTCCTCTAGCATCATATTCAACTTTAATTAGTGACTCCAAGATCAGAATAGGGGCAGTAAGGGAACCATTATCTCAGACGGTATGATGATAGAAAGGAGCCAAACTATAATCTCAGACGGTATAATGATAGGAAAGAGCCAAACTATAATCTCGGACGATACTTGTTTTCTAGAACCAACCTCGGCTAATTCCTACTTCAGATGGAGTAGTGTGAAGGCCCTCAGATAATTCCATGTAACAGATGAATGGTTGTAGTGTCTTGCGCATGAAACTCACAGGAGAGCTTGGAGGGTTACATACTCCAAATGGCATCACAAGCCATTCGAACAAGTCATGCTTGGCGTTGGCATCTAACTTCCCTTCTTGGATTCTTGCTTGATGGAAGCCATTTTTCAAATCTATTTTGTAGCACAACATAGGCCTACTCAAGTCATCCAAACAATCACCTATGATCAGCACACGAGGCTTGTACTTCAAGGTAAGGTGATGGCCCATTCGGCATTCAATACATGTGTGCCAAGTTTCGTTTTCCCTTGGTACCATCAAGATCGCTGCCTTGTCCAGGTTGTGTCCATAGGCTTTATGATTAAGTAAAGAAATTCTTGGAAATAAACCAAGAGTATGTTCACTACTTTCCATCGGTGATGATCCGGTTGCAAGTTCATTCACACATATACCTTTCAAGGGCTCCTTTATGTTGGCATCTATAGCACTCCCATTCTTAATTTTTTTCTCTATCTTTTGTGCATCAAGTAAGGGGGTCTCAGGTTCTTTACTGGCTTCGACATCTTGAGTCTTTAACTTCTTTACCTTACTAGGTGATAGTGGTACTAATCGGAATCTCTTGCCATCCTTTTGAAAAGAATAGGTATTCTTTTCCCCATCGTATTTTGCCTTCCGATCAAATTTCCAAGGTTGACCTAGTAAAATATGGCACGTATCCATTGGTAGGATATTATACCACATTTCATCCTCATATTTTCCAATCTGAAAATTGACGAGAACTTGCTTTGTGATTCTTAGTTCTCTGTCTTCGTTGACCCATTGGAGATCATACGGTTAAGGGTGGTCGCGGGTAGGTGATTACCTTTCTCGTAGACTCTTTCTTGTACTTTACATCATGTGTAAAAGAGTTGATCCCTTTGAGTCTCCACATGTGTTTCAAGTTGACCATTCGACACATGTTGGTGTAATAAGTCTCCACGCTCTTCCGCAAGAGGAGCATCTTCTTCTAAGAACTTCTTGCTTATGGATTTCTCCATAAAAACAGAATTCTTACATTCTTGACTATACAAGGGATTATTAAGAAGTGAACCAATGACTCGACTAAGTAATAAATGAACCTCCGGAATTACTGAAAGCGACGGAATCCAGAAATGAACCGATATACCCGGAAGTCATTTTTGGGTCAAACATATCAATTCTAAAATCACTATTTTGGGTTTTTCTTTTGAAAATCACATAAAGGTACCTTGGATACGTGCCATCCACCTCCGTGCGTCATAAACCCCACATAGAGTCTACGAGAAGGATAATTTAGTCAATTAAGGATCTTTAGATAAAAATGACCAGATGAGTCATTAAATCATATACCAATTAAACACACGTTCATCCTCAAATGAAGAGAAACAAAAAGGAAAAATGTACCGTATATAGTAAATAAATAGGATATTGGCTTCACATAACAACCTCCTTATGCCAAGTCGCCTCCTCAACAAGACGATGCTTTTATTTCACCTTTACAGAAGCAATCTCCTTAGACCTCAACTTTCTCACATGTGTGTCCAAAATGGCTAGAGGCTTTTTTTACTCTAATCTTTTATCAAGCAATACGGAGTCCTATTGGATAATGTATGACCCATCGGCATGGTATTTCTTCAGCATAGAAACATGGAAAACCGGATGGACACCTGAAAGACCTGGTGGCAGAGCCAAATCATATGCCACCTCTCCAACTCTGTAATGAATCTCAAAAGGCTTGATATACCTCGGACTCAACTTCCCTCCCTTTCTAAGCCTCATCATGCCATTCATAGGAGAGAACTTCAATAGAACCTTGTCACTAACCATAAACTCCATATCTCGGACCTTTTGGGCCGCATACTCATTCTATCTACTCTGAGCTACTAGAAGCTTATCCTGAATCACCTTCACCTTCTCGAAGGAATCTCTCAATAGATAGGTACCCCACGGCCTAACCTCGAATACATCAAACCACCCAATCGGAGAGTGACACCTCCTACCATATACAACCTCAAATGACACCATATTAATGCTGGAGTGATAACTGTTGATGTACGTAAACTCTACCAAAGGTAAGAACTGATCCCAATGAACACCAAAATTAATCACGCAGGCTTGTAACATATCCTCCAAAACGTGAGTGGTCTGCTTGGACTGACCATCTGTCTGAGGGTGAAATGTTGTACTGAGATCCAAGAGAGTACCCAACTCCTTTTACAAAGTTCGCAAGAAATAAGAGGTAAACTGAGTACCCCAATATGAAATGATAGAAATCGATATCCCAAGCAGACGAACAATATTACAGATACAAATCTTAGCCAAATTCTAAAAATTGTCAATCGTCTGGACAAGAATAAAATACACAGACTTGGTGAACCTATCAAAAATGACCCAAATAGTATCAAACTTGCCCAAAGTCTTTGGAAACCCAACAAAAAAATCCATAGTAATTCACTCCCACTTCCACTTGGGAATGAGCATCCTCTGAGTCAAATCACCGGGTCGATGGTGCTCATACTTGACCTGCTTACAATTCAAACATTGAGACACCTCAAAAACAACAACTGCCAACTCCAAGTCATAGACATGGTAATGTTTCTCGTGCACCTTCAACTGCCTCGACGCATAAGCTATTACTTTACCCTTTTGCATCCACATACAGTCCACCCTAATCCTCGAAGCATCACAATACACGATAAAGTCTTCCCATCCATTGGAAGGGCCAAATTTGGGGTTGTGGTCAAAAGTGAATTGAGCTTTTGAAAGCTCTCATTACACTCATCGGACTACTGGAAAGGCACCTTCTTTTGAGTCAACCCCGTCAAATGAGAAGCAATAGTTGAAAACCCCTTGATGAACCGACAATAATAGCTCGCGAGACCCACGAAGCTCCGAATCTCTCTCATCAAAGTAGGCCTAGACTAGTCTCTGACTGCCTCTATCTTATTTAAATCAACCATAATACCCTCCTTAGACATCATGTGTCCCAAAAATACTATTGAACTAAGACAGAACTCACACTTTGAGAATTTAGCATACAATTTATTCTCTTTTAATAACCCAAGAACTACTCTCACATGCTTCTCGTGGTCCTCCAGACTCTTCAAATAGATCAAAATGTCATCAATGAAGAGAATCACAAATGAATCCAAATAAGGCTTGAATATCTCATTAATCAAATCCATGAATGCTGGGAGGGGGGCATTGGTAAGCCCAAATAACATCACAAAGAACTCGTAATGACCATAAAGAGTCCTGAAAGCTATCTTGGGAATATCTTCCGCCCTGATCTTCAACTGATGGTACCTGAATATCAAAATCAGTTTTTAAAAACACAGAAGCACCTTGAAGCTGGTCGAACAGATCATAAATATGAGGAATTAGATATTTGTTTCTGATTGTTCAAGTGTTTATTGTCAATACACATACGCATAGAGCCATCCCTCTTCTTCACAAACAACATAGAAGCACCCCAAAGAGACATACTAGGACGAATAAATTTGTTGGTCAATAGATCCTAAAGTTGCTCCTTCAACTCTCTCACCTCTGCTGGATCCATACGGTATGTAGTAATACAAATGGGTCGAGTACCCGGCTCCAGATCAATATAGAAATTAATATCTCTATCCGGTGGCATACTCGACAAATCCGATGAAAAGACATCAACGAACTCACTCACTATTAGAACTGACTCAAGTGAAAGAGTCTCCGCACCCATATCCAAAATATGAGCTAGGTATGCCAGACAACCCTTACCTATTAACTTTCTAGCCTTGATGAAAGAAAAAATCTTCTTAGAAGCAGGGCTAGGAGCACCCTTCCACTCCAACATTGGAATACCCATCATTGCTAGAGTGACTATCTTGGCATGACAGTCCAGAATTGTGTGGTATGGTGATAGCCAGTCCATCCCCAAGATAATATCAAAATCAACCATGTCTAATATGACCAAGTCTACCCAGGTATCATAACCCATAAAAGTAACCACATAAAGCCGATAAACTCGATATACAATCACAGAATCACCAAACAGTATAGACACACAAATAGGGACATCAAGCATATCACACCACATATTAAAATTAGCAAAATAATAGGCATACACGTAGGATAACGTAGACCCTAGATCAAATAACACTGAAGCAGATTGATAACAGACGGAGATGATACATGTGATAACCACATCTAATGCCTTAGCCTTTGGCCTACCAGGGAAATCATATAAATAAGTGCGTCCTCCCTCAGACTGAGCACCCTGATAGCCGTTTAGGCCTGAACGAGCCCTATCTCTACCTGTTTTAGATCCACCTCGTCTAATCTGATGGCCACCACAACCTGACTGGAAACTGCCTCTGCTAGACTGACAGCCACCTCTAAATAGTTGTGCTGGGGTACTGGGTATCTGGAATCCACCTGATCTAAGTCAGGGATACTCTATTATAAAATGCCTAACCTCACCATAATTGTAATAAGTCCTGGCCATTGAGGGCTGCTAAATAGTGATAGAAGAACCTGAGTGACCACAATGGTTAGAGTACCGAGACTGAGTACCTCTAGGATATTGGCCGCCATTATAACCACTCTACCCCACAGAAGGACCATCTATAATCTGAAGGGCTGCCTGAATCAGTCGACTTGACTGCGAATGTTGGAATATACCCTGCTGCACATACCCACGAGAAGTAGACCCACTATAATACCCATGTCATTATATCCTCTTGTCAGACTCCTACTTGGGCTGCTTAACCTTCACAAACTCAACCATCCTAGCATGCTCTGCCACTGACTTAAAAGAAGCCTAGAAGTCACCAACTATAAAGTAGTCAATTGAAGGGGAACACTCAAAACTCACACAAAACATCTAACTCACTCTGCCTTTGTAGGTAGCAATGGTGTTGCATAGCGAAATAAGCCATGAAAATGAGTCTCGTACTTAGCAATTGACGAACCCTCTGCTCCATCTGGGAGAACTCATCACGCTTGCTCAAATGCAAGCTAAGGGGCACAAACTTCTCTAAAAAGATCCGATACAACCTGGTCCAAGATAGTGGAGGCGACTCTGCTGCTTGACAATAAACATAAGCCCCCCAGCATTGCTTTGCATCACCCATAAACTGAAAAGTAACAAAACAAACTCCATTTGATTCAACGATACCCAAAGTATAGAGCTTCTCATGGATGCTCACTATAAACTCATAAGCATCATTCTCAGGCTCTACCTCGGCCCCGACCACGACTTCTACCGCGGCCGCACACTGCATGTGCAAGTATCAGTTCCTCCTCTCTCGCTGCGTGAGCATGAGCCTTCACCACCTGTGAGAGAATAGGAAACAAAGGTTAGATACCAATTTTATCAATCTTAGCACAAAAGGAATGAAGAAAGTGAATTTTTTTAAATATACCATAGCCTCTCGAGGATACGTACGGACATCTCCGCACCAATCCACAAGAGTCTACTAGACATTGCTCTTGTATTTAAGACTGTTTAACCTAAAGCTCTGATACCAACTTTGTCATGATACCTTTTAGACATCGTGGTGGAACCTACACTCTTCCCATCGGTAGATGAATCACTTCTCAATTAATAATACAATATAATAATAAAAGTATAAATAACAAGAGAAATAATAAGATTGTCTAATCATAGTATAAATACAGAACAAATTTGAATACTAAGTTATTACAACCCCCAAAATCTAGTCTGTGAATACAAGAACACTAATAAAATAGTAACATAGTCTAAAAGTCTAAAACAATCTCATGAACAAAGATAAGACATGAGTAATAATATAGCATCCAAGTCATGCGAGAAGGATGCATGCTCACCCCGAATGCAAGATATCGACCAACTCAAACAGAACCACAAAGTCCTAAACTGATAAATAACATTATATTTGCGTCCAAAAGAGAATGCAATAAATGTAGCATGAGTACACAATATACAATCATAGGCCGACAATGTTGAAAGATATGTAACAAAGATAAACATCAAGTTGACTCTCAAATAATCCTACACTAAGCAGTTTGAGAAATCATATAAGTCACCTTGTTCACATAAGAGTTCAATGAATCATATAAATCACCTAGTTCACATAAGAGTTCATGAATCATATAAGTCTCCTTATTCACTTAAGAGTTTAATAACCGACAATCCAGGTATTATTGAATCAATCAATAAGATCCTTTATCAAAAAGTTGCCCAAGTTCCAATAACCATTCTAAATCACATTACCAATCAACAAGAATTCATTGTATAAATGTATATATGATATGCATGCAAATGCCAAGTACCTTTCACAACCCGATATACATGCGTTCAGATTCTATGAACTACAACCCATAAGGGGGCCGCACCATCCATATACCCATCCAGAATTTCTAATCGGATCTCAGCTCTGTGGCTATAATATCATCATCAATCATTTCCATTAAACCGAGACCCCTTTGGAGTCATATAAATCATTTCCATCATCTCAATGTTTTCAATCATCTCATAATATATCCTTACCATTTTTGGTCTTATTGGACACACAACATTTCCATACCACTCCAATATCAATATCATTAGGACCATGAGTGTATGAATGCAATGACAATAAAAGGCAAGTAATCAGGATGTATGAGATGCAATCGAGTATAAGAGATGAATATCACATGCTTTCAGGAACGCAATAACACGTAATTCCACATAAATCAGTTTATCATAGCGAAAGCAATGTGATGAATACACATAGCAATTATCAATAGTGGTGACAAGCCCACATAATGGTGACTAAGCCCAAACAGTAGCAGATGGAATCAACTTAAAGATAATTTCCTAAATCACCCATCATCACAGTTCAACACCGGTACCCACTCGAACATTCATCACAATCACTGAGGTGGGACCCCCAAACACGTCCAATACCCTTCAACATTTATAACTAATACACACTTCTATCGGAGTCTACAAAAGAGAAACTGTAGCCTACGTTAGAGCCGAGCAGGAGCCACAAACCGTCAACCCTTGACGCAGTCCTTATCCTTTCGAAGAGCCTTGTTATACTTGTAGTCTAACATATATAGATTATACGTTAAAAATAATCTAATAAAAATACAAGCACTTAGTCTTTTAAGAAAATACAAAGATTCATTCCAAAATTGCCCCAGGCCCAAAATAGCAAAATCCAAACTTTATTAAATAAAAAGTACAATATCATACAAAATAATCATATCCTAAAGTTCATTCAAAAACTAAACCCAATTGGACCCTCTTTCAAGATTTAGCCAAAAGTCTCAATTCCAAACCCTAGGTTTTCCCCTAATTTCAAAAGGGTTTCTATTACCAAATTAACTATCACAACATCATCATCTATCATTAATCAATACTAGATTAAAATATCATAATCATCTAATCAACATACAATCCCCAAATCATGATTCTTACTCTCTTATCTTAGCATGAAAACTATGCTATCTTCTTTCCCAAATATAATATACACTTGGATTAGAAGACTTAAATAATGAATAATAATTAAAAAGGATGAAATTATACCTCCAATAAAGAACAATGGTGAAACACACAAGAATCCCCCTCTTAGCCAAGTTCTAATCCCAAGAGAATGATTTTGGAGAAATGAAATCATGTCTAGGGCATTTAATGATCTGAACTGAAAAATCGATTCCGCTTTGGCGGAATCGACTTTGCCGAAGTGGACACGCTTTGACAGAAAACAAGCCGCCAAGGCAAAGTCACTTAATATCCCGGGTGGGCGCTAAAGTAGGCACTAATCCGTAGAGGCGCCATCGCTTCTGTGAGCAAACATCCACAGAAGTGGAAAACTCAATAACGTACAAGGCCCCCTATTTGCGAGCCAACTAACGCAGAGTCGGACACGCAAAAATGGCCAGAAGCCCACTTGTGTGGACAATAGAAACCAACAACTCTAGAACTAGCCTATTCTCTACCAAACACCCGAAACGCTCCAAAGACCCCCCGGATACAAACCGAACATGCTATACCAAGGTAAGCGGTGCTACAAACTCACTCCCGCACTCATATTTCTCATATGTCGAGCTAAGACATACCTTTCTATGAAATCACGCAAAACATCCAAATTTCATAAAGTTACAAATAATGACATAAAGTATATTTGATGCCTCAAGAAGTGAACCAGTGACTCGACTAAGTTATAAATGACCCTCCAGAATCATCTTTAGGTCAAACATGTTAATTCTAAAATCACTATTTTGTGTTTTTTTAAAATAACATAAAGGTACCTCGAATTCGTGCCATCCATCTTTGCGCGTCACAACCCCACATAGAGTCTATGGAAAGGTATTTAGTCAATTAAGAATCTTTAGCTAAAAACGACCAGACGAGTCATTGCACTTTGATCCTAGATTTTCCTATTCCATACCTTCTCTTTAGAAATTTTTGTACAATATCTTGTCATGATCCAAAAATCAAGTGTAATTCTAGCTAAAGACCTTATTTGACTAAAATACCCTTCCCCTAGACTCTATGTGGGATTTGTGATGCGCGGGGATGGGTGGCACGGATTCTGAGGTATATTTATGTGATTTTCAATTGAAAAACCTAAAATAGAAGTCTAAGAGTCGATTAGTTTGAATCAAAATTAAATTTCGAGTATATGGGTTCGTTTTTGGCTTCCATCACTTCCGATAATTTTAGAGGGTCATTTATGAGTTAGTCGAGTCATTTGTTTGTTTTCCAAGGCAATCAGATGTACTTTGTGACATGTTTTATAAAATTGTGATTTTTTAATAATTTGGATGACTCTTTAGAAAAGTATATCTTAGCTCAGTTATATGAGAAATCTGAGGGTGTGAGCGAGTTTGTAGTACTATTTTCCTTGGGGTAGCATGTTTGGTTTGTATCTGAGAGGTCTTGGGAGCATTTCGGATGTTTGGAGAAAGATTTGATAAGTTCTCTAGTTGTTGGTATCTGGTGTTCGCACCAGCGGTCGTGTGGTCGCTTCTGCGTGTTTTGTGAGGTTCTTCCCTACTGATATTTCTCGCAGAGATGAAGGCGCCTCTGTAGAGTTTTTCCCGCTTCTGCGCTGAGGCGAGGTGTCAAGTGATTGCGCATCAGCGGATCCTTTTCTACCGAAGTGAAACTGTGCTTGCGAGATTTATTTTGCCAGTGTGGAATGAGTGATAGTTAGATTACTTAATGAACTAAAATCAATCCCAAATCCCCAAAACCTTTATCTCGGGATTAGACCTGATTGAGAGGGGGATTTCTTAAAGATTGAGCTTGGGTTATTTTTGGAGTTAAATTCTTCACCCTTGTTAACTATGATGCATGTATTAAGGTTCCTAATCTTAGTATGTATTATATTGGGGCAGAAATATTGTAAATTCTCCTAGGTAGAACAAGAGGGTTTAATCCTTGAATTGTGGGTGGAATATGAGTTAGATGATCTTGATATTTTGAATTAGTATTGATTAATGGTAGATGATCATGTTGTAATATTTAATTTGATAATGGAAACCCATTTCAATTTTGGTGAAATTCTAGGGTTTGGAATTGAGAATTTTACCTAATCATGCAATTAAGGATCCAATTGAGCTTAGATTTCAAATTAATTTAAGGATGTGACTATAAAGTATGTAATTTTGCTTTATGAATAATAAAGTCCAGATTTTGGCACCGTGGGCTCGAGGTTGGTTTTAGGTGTCTTTTGGTATGTTTAAGGACTAAATCCATTATGTATATTAGCTTAATTATTAACATAGAGTCTATGTATGTTAGACTATTATTACTATGAGGCATTCCAAAAGGGTAAGCTTGCGTAGAGGGTTGACTATTCCTGGCTCCTACTCGGCTTTGAGGTAGGCTAGAATTTCTCTTTGTAGACTTCGACAGAACTACAGTAGTTATAAATGATGATGGATATTGGGCGTGTTTTGGAGTCCCATCTTAACAGTTGTGATGATCGCTTGGGTTGGTACCAGGGTTGAATTGTGATTATGGATAATTTGGGGAATCGATCTTAAGCTGATTCTGATTATTGTTGATTGGGCTTGTTGCCATTATGTGGGCTCGTTGCCATATTTTCTATTGTCGTGTTTATTAATAACATTACTTTCGATAGGATATCCTGATTATACGGGGATTACATGTTATTGACTTCCTGAAAGTATGTGATATGCATCTCTTATACTGCGTTGCATCCCATACATCTTGTTTACTTATGTTGTATTGTCATTTGCATTCGTACATAGTTATGATGATATTGAAAAGAGGTATTGCAAATTCTATGGGTCCAAGAGAACGGAAAGGTAAGAATACTTTATAAGATGGTTGGCAACACTGAGATGATGATGATGATACATGGAGGGCCGAGTTGCATGCCTGCAACAAATGTTATTACAACTAAGAGCTGGGATTCAGTGAGAAATTCTGGATGAGTATATGTACTCCGCGGATCCCCCATGGGTGTGCAGTTCATATAATTTAAATGCTTGCATAATGGAGATGAAAGGTACCTAGAATATGCATTGCATTCATATCATACATATATTATTTCACTGGTTGCTATTGATTAGTAAAATGGTTGGAATGGTTAATAAGACTTGGATGACTTCTTGATATAAAGCATTTTTGATTGATCACCCGATACTTGGATTATTGGATATTGAAGTCTTCTATAATGTGGTGACTTAAATGATTCATGAATCCTTATATTGACAAAGTGACTTAATTGATTTAATGAACCATTATGTGGACAAGGTGACCTATATGATTTATTAAACTGTTTGGTATATGTTTACTTGATATTTATTTCTATTACGTATCTTCCATCATTGTCAGCTCATGATGCCAATAGGGTATGTTATGTACTCATGCTACACTTGGTGCATTCTTTTTGCATGCAGATACAATGCCTTCTACCAGTTCAGGACCTCGAGTTTGAGTCTGAGCTGGTGGATTCCAGTATTCAAGGTGATGATGCTTCCTTCCAGCATGCCCTTGGATATTCCTATCTTATTTTTGTCTTTTATTTATTTAGATTCATGTTCAAGCATTTAGACTATGTTGTCTAGAAATTTGGCTTATGTTATCCTTTATTCGGATCTTGTATTCATATTTAGAGCTCTTGTACTATTGATAGATTTTAGGGGTTATATTACTACTTTTCAGAATTATTTCCACTTTTATGTTATGAGTAGATAGTTTATTTAAGTATCTTGTTATTTCTGCATTTCTTATTCCTGTTATTATGTTAATTTAGGGAGTGGTTCGCCTACCGGTGGAAAAAGTGTAGGTACTACTACGATTCCTAAAAGGGGTCATGACAAAGTTGTATCAGAGCTTTAGGTTAAACGGTCTAAACTACAAGACCAGTGTATAGTAGAGTCTTACGGATCAGTGCAGAGATGTTCGTACTTATCTTCCAGAGGCAATGGGACATTTAGGAAACTTCACTTGATTCATTCCCTTCGTGCTAAGATTAATCAAATTAGTACCTGACCTATGTTTCATATTCTCTCATAGATGGTGCAGACTCGTGCCCATGCAGCGAGAGTGGAGGAACCAACACCTACACCTGCAGTGCATTATCGTGGTAGGGTCTGAGGTAGAGCATGAGGAGATACATCAATAAGGGGTGGAGCATATGGATCCGATCAGGCTCGTGCTATATCAGTATCCCCTTAGCCATATATTGAGCTGCAGGATGAGCGGTATGATGAGGAGATGGGGCCAGCCCAATATTGCATGGGTTTATAACTACTCTAATTATTCAGGACACTTTCGTCAGGTTGTTAAGTGTGATTGATGGTTTTGCCTAGGCGGGCGTTTATTCGACTACTCTAGGTAGGTCATACACCTGAGCAGGAGTGGGACAAACTTACGGGTTTTGTACTCTAGCGGTTGAGCCAGCTGCTATGTCGACACCCTAAATTGATGAAATTCTAGCAGCCGAGGTTGGTCCCTAGCCAGTTATAGGGACTGCTATGACCTGTGATGAGCGGAAGATAAGATAGTCTTTCTCTAATATGAAGCTTCCTATATTCTATGGCCAGACGGAAGAGGATGCCTATGAGTTTATAGTGCGTAGCCATAAGAGGCTACATACCTTGGGTATCATCGAGTCGCATGAGGTCTGTTTTGTTTCTCTTCAGCGTATGGGTGATGCAAAGCAAGGGTGGAGGGTTTATATTAATTGTCGACCAACGGGGTCGCCTCCACTATCTTGCGTCAGATTTTACCATATCTTTCTAGGGAAATATGTACCCCTTAGCTTGCGTTTGAGTAAGCATGATGAGTTCTAGAGGTTGGAGCAACGGGTTGAACAGTTGATGATTATAAGACTTTCTTTCATGCCGTGTCATGCTATGTAGTGCCGTTACTACCTACAGAGACAGAGAGAGTCAGATGCTTTGTGATAGGGTTGAGTATTCCCCTTCAGTTGGCTAAATTATACTTTATGGCCTCAAGTGGTCCTTTCAAGTCAGTGGCGGAGCATGCTAGGATGGTTGAGTCTATGAGGGGCATGCTGCCCAGATAGGACTTTGAGAAGAGGGATACGAAAATATGGGTAGTACAGTGGGACTACTTTTCGTAGCTATACACAGTAGGGTAGATTCTAGCATTCGCAGTATAGTCGACCAGTTTAGGAAGCTCTTCAGATTACATATGGTGCTTTTGTGGCCCAGAGTGGTGATTTTAGGGGCCAGTCTTCTAGAGGTTCTCAGTCTCAATATTCTGACTGTGGTGGTCACTCAAGTTCTTCTATGTCTATTCAGTAGACCTCAGTGGCCAGGACGTTTTACAATTGTGGTGAGGTTGGGCATTTTAGGAAAGTGTCCAAACTTAGATTAGGTAGATTACAGACACCCAGGACCGTTGTCGCCATCAGACTAGTCGATGTAGATCTCAGAAGAGTAGAGATGGGACTCGATCATGCCAAGGTGAATATCAGATTACTCAGTCTCATGGAGGACACACTTATTGTTATGCTTTTCATTGTAGGCTCTGGCTGAGGCATCATATGCGGTTATCACATGTATCATCTCATTCTATAATCGGTCTACTTCAGAGTTATTTGATTCGGGGTCTACGTTCTCCTATGTGTCTGCCTACGTTCTCCTATGTGTCTGCCTACGTTCCTCCTAATTTTGATATGTGGTGTGATATGCTTGATATCCCTATTTGTGTGTCTATACCAGTTGGTGGTTCTGTGATTATAGATCGAGTCTATCGGCTTTGTGTGGTTACTTTTATGGGTTATGATACCTAGGTAGAGTTGGTCATATTAGACATGATTGATTTTGATAATATCTTAGGGATGGATTGGTTATCACCATACCATGCGATTCTGGACTGTCATGCCAAGACAGTCACTCTAACGATGCCAGGTATTCTAAGGTTAGAGCGGAAGGGCGCTCTCTACCCTTCTCTTAAGAAGATTTTCTCTTTCATCTAGGCTAAGAAGTTAGTAGATAAAGGTTGTTTGGCGTACCTAGCTCATATTTGGGATACGAGTGTAGAGACTCCTTCCTTTAAGTCAGTTCTGGTAGTGATTGAATTTGCCAAGGTCTTTTGTCAAATTTGTCGAGTATGCCACTGGATAGAGATATCGATTCCTGCATTGATCTAGAGTCGGGTACTCGACCCATTTATATTCCTCCATATAGTATGACTTCAACGGAGTTGAGAGAGTTAAAGGAGCAACTTCAAGATTTATTGAGTAAGGAATTTATTCAACATAGTGTGTTTTTTTGTGGTGCTATGATGTTTTTCATGAAAAAGAAAGATATTACCATACATACATATGTGCATTGGTTATAGGCAGTTGAACATCAGAAACAAGTATCTGATTCCTCGTATTCATGATCTATTCGACCAACATCAGGATGCTTCTAATCTGTTCAACCAGTATAAGTTGAGGATCAGGGCCGAGGATGTATCTACGATGGCTTTCCAAACTCGTTATGGTCATTACGATTTCTTGGTGATGTCATTTGGGCTTACCAATGCCCCAACACCGTTCATGGATATGATGAATGGAATATTCAAGCCTTATTTGGATTCGTTGTGATTGTGTTCAGTAATGACATTTTGATTTTTTCAAAGAGTCAGGAGGACTACGAGAAGCATTTGAGAGTGGTTCTGGGGTTATTGAAAGAGAAGAAGTTGTATGCTAAATTCTTAAAATGTGAGTTTTGGGCTCAGTTCTGTGGAACTTTTGGGACACGTGGTGTCCAAGGAGGGTATTATGGTGGATTCGAAGAAGATAGTGGAAGTTAGGGACTGGTCTTAGCCTACTTTAGTGACAAAGATTCGGTGCTTCGTGGGTCTCGCGAGTTATTATCGTTGGTTCATCAAGGGATTTTCATTTATTGCTTCTCATTTGACACGTTTGAGTCATAACAAGGTGCCTTTCCTGTGGTCCGATGAGTGTGAGGAGATCTTTCAAAAGCTTAAGTCACTTTGGACCACAACCCCGATCTAGGCCCTTTCAGTGAAAGGGAAGAACTTTACCATATATTGTGATGCTTCAAGGATTGGGTTGGGCTGTGTGTTGATGTAGGAGGGTAAAGTGATAGCTTATGAATTTAGGAAGTTGAAGGTGCACGAGAAGAATTACCCTGTTCATGACTTGGAGTTGGAAGCCGTTGTATTTTCTTTGAAGATTTGGAGACATTACTTCTATGTATTTCATTGTGAAGTGTATACCGATCTCCATAGTCTTCATCATGTGTTCAATTAGAAGGATTTGAATTCTAGACAGTGCAGGAGGATTTTGTTTCTCAAGGATTATGATATGACTATTTTGTACCATCTAGGAAAAGCCAATGTGGTGGTGGATGTTTTGAGCCGAAAGGCAGTAAGTGTGGCGATCTTGGCGCATTTGATAGTTAGTGAGCATGTATTGGCATCAGAGGTTCAGTCCTTAGCCAACAGTTTTGTGAGGCTTGATATTTTGAATCCGGGTAGAATTTTGGCTTGTGTTAAGATGAGATAGTCTTTTTTGGAGCAGATCAAGACCCATCAGTATGATGATGTGAAGTTGGCAAAATCAGGGATAATGTGATGAGTGGTGAAGTCAATGAGGCTATGATTGATTATGAGGGGGTCTTGAGGATAAAAGGGATAGTTGTGTTCCTCGTGTTAGAGATTTGACGAGGTTGATTATGGAGGAGGCTCATAGATCTAGGTATTCGATTTATCTAGGTGCTACAAAGATATACCGAAATTCAGGTAGCACTATTGGTGGGGTAGGATGAAGAGAGATATTGTTGAGTTTGTGTTTCGGTGTTTGAATTGTTAGCGGGTTAAGTATGAGCACCAAGGACCCAGTGATTTGTCTCGAAGGATGCTCATTCCTGAGTGGAAGTAGGAGAGGATTGCTATGGATTTTGTTATTGGGTTGCCCAAGACTTTGGACAAGTTTGATGTTGTTTGGGTCATTCTTGATAGGTTGACCAAGTTCGCACATTTCATTCCGATCCAGGCGATTTACAATTCCAAGAAGCTGACAAAGATTTATATTCGTGAGATTGTTCGTCTACATGGGGTTCCTATTTCTATCATTTCAGACTGGGGTACTTAGATTACTTCTCATTTCGGATGGAATTTGCAAAAGGAGTTGGGTACTCGCTTGGATCAAAGTACATCATTTCACCCTCAGACAGACGATCAGTCCGAGCGGACCATTCAGGTTTTGGAAAATATGTTATGAGACTGCATGATTGATTTTGGTGGTCATTTGGACCAGTTCATACCTTTGGCAGCATTTTCGTACAACAAAAATTATCGTTCCAACATTGATATGGAACCATTCAAGGCTTTGTATGGTAGGAGGTGTCGTTCTCCTATTGGGTGGTTTGATGCATTCGAGGTTCGGCCTTAGGGTACTGATTTTTTAAGAGACTCTTTTAGAGAAGGTGAAGGTGATTCAGGAAAAGCTCCTGGTAGCTCAAAATAGACAGAAAGAGTATGCAGACCGGAGTTTATGTTTGGTGACAGGGTTCTACTGAAGGACTCGCCTATGAAAATCGTGATAAGGTTCGAAAAGAGAGGGAAGTAGAGTACTAGGTATATTGGACCTTTTGAGATTCTTAAGAGGGTTGGAGATGTGGCATATGAGTTGGCTCTGTCACCAGGTCTTTCACGTGTGCATCCGATTTTTCATGTTTCTATGTTGAAGAAGTACCATGATGATGGTTCCTATATTATCCAGTGGTACTCTATATTGCTTGATCATAATTCGGAGTTCGAAGAAGAGCCTGTAGCCATTTTGCACACGTAGGTGAGGAAGTTGAGGTCTAAAGAGATTGCTTCTGTAAAGGTGCAACAGAAGCATTATCCTGTTGAAGAGGCTACTTGGGGACATATTTTGATATGAGGATCTGATACCCTCACTTGTTTACTACTTCTAGTACGTTTCCCATTTTTGTTTCTTTCCGTTCGAGGACAAATGTTTATTTAATTGGTATATGATGTAATGACCCATTTGGTCATTTATAGATAAATACCTTATTTGACTAAAATACTCATCCTATAGACTCTATGTGGGGATTGTGATGCGTGTGGATTGGTTGCATGTTTCCCAAGGTTCATTTTTGTGATTTTTAGATGAAAAATCCAAAATAGAAGTCTTAGAGTTGATTAGTTTGACTCAAAGTTGACTTTCGAGTATATGGGTTCATTGCCGGGTTGCATCGGTTCTGATAATTCCGGAGGGTCATTTATGCCTTAGTCAAGTCATTGGTTCACTTTCCGAGGAAATTTGATGTACTTTGTGGCATTACTTGTGAAATTTTGATTTTTGGATATTTTGGACGATTCTTTATAAAAGTATATCTTAGCTCGGTTATATGAGAAATTCGAGGGAGTGAGCGAGTGTGTAGAACTGTTTACCTTGGGGTAGCATATTTAGTTTCTATCTAGGGGGTCTCGGGTGTGTTTCGGATGTTTGGTGGAAGATTTGATAAGTTCTCTAGTTACTGGTGTCTGGTGTTTGCACCAGTGGTCATGTGGCCAATTTTGCGTGTCCGCCTCTGTGGAGGTTGGCTTGCAGATGCGGGCCCTGAGTATTTTGTGAGGTTCTACCCCTACATAGATTTCTCACAGGGGCGAAGACGTCTATACAGAGTTTTTCCTGATCTTGCGCTAAGGCGAGGTGTCAAGTGATTGCGCCTCAGCGGACTCTTTTCTACCAAAGCAAAACCCGCCTGCGAGATCGATTCCTCCAGTGCAGAATCACTGATAGTCAGATTATTTAATGACCTAAAATTGATCCCATTTCTCAAAAAATATTTATCTCATGATTAGAGCTTATTAAGGGGATTTTTTGAAGTTTGAGCTTGGGTTCTTCTTGGAGGTAAATTCTTCACCTTTATTGATTATGATTCATGTTTTAAGGTTCCTAATATTAGTAAATATTATATTGGGGAAGAAATTTGTAAGTTCTCCATGTAGAACACGATGTTTAATCCTTGAATTGTGGGTGGAATATGAGTTAGGTGATCTTGATATTGTGAATTAGTATTTATTAATTGTAGATGTATTGTAATGTTTAAATTGATAATGGAATTGCGGATTTAAACTAATTATGCAATTAAAGCTCCAATTGGGATTAGATTTCAAATTAATTTAAGGATGTGACTATTTAGTATGTAATTATGCTTTGTGAATAATAAAGTTTGAATTTGGGCACCATGGGCCCAAGGTTGATTTTAGGTGTCTTGTAGTATGTTTAAGGACTAAGTCTTTGTATGTGTATTATCGTAATTATTAACGTAGAGTCTATGTACGATAGACTACGATTAATATGAGGCGCTCTGAAAAGGAAAGGCTTGCGTAGAGGGTTGACCGTTTTTCGCTCTTTCTCGGCTTTGAGGTAGTCTACAGTTTCTCTTTGTAGACTTCGATAGAAGTACATAGTAATATAAATGTTGAGATGTATTGGGCGTGTTTGGGGGTCCCACCTTAGCGATTGTGATGAATGCTTGGGTGGGTACCGGTGTTAAACTATGATGATGGATCATTTGGGAATCAGCCTTAAGCTGATTCCGACTGCTATTGATTGGGCTTGTCGCCATTATGTGGATTCGTCGCCATATTTGCTATTATTGTGTTTATTCATCACATTGCTTTTGATATGATATCCTGACTGAACGTGGATTACGTGTTATTGACATCCTGAAAGCATGTGATAGTCATCTCTTATACTTGGTTGCATCTCATACATCATGATTACTTACCTTGTATTATGATTTGCATTCATACACTCATTGTTCTGATGATATTGAAAAGAGAGTGGTATGAAAATGATGTGGGTCCAAGAGACCGAAAAGGTAAGAATACTTTATGAGATGGTTGGCAACACTGAGATGATGATGACGATACACGGAGGGTCGGGTTGCATGCCTGCAATGGATGTTAGTACAACAAAGAGTTGGGATTCGTTGAGAAATTTCGGATGAGTATATGGACATCGCGGGTCCCCGATGGGTGTGCAGTTCATAGAATGTGAACTCCTGTATACTGGACCTTGCATATGCATTGCATTCATATTATACATATATTGTTTCATTGGTTATCCCGGTGATTATTAAAATGGTTGGAATGGTTAATAAGACTTGGATGACTTCTTGATAGAGAGCATTGTTGATTGATCACCTGATACTTGGATTATTGGTTATTGAACTCTTCTGTAAATGTGGTAACTTACATGATTCATGAACCCTTATATGAACAAAGCGACATAATTGATTCAATGAACCCTTAGGTGGACAAGGTGACCTATATGATTTATGAAACTGTTTAGTATGGGTTTACTTGAGAGTTGACTTGATATTTATATATGTTACGTATCTTCCATCGTTGTCAGCCCATGATGCCTACGGAGGTACGTTGTATACTCATGCTATACTTGTTGCATTCTTTTTTTATGCAGATACAACGCCTTTCACCAGTTCGGGACATTGGGTATGATCCTGAGCCAGCGGATTCCAGTTTTCAGGGTGAGAATGCTTCCTTCTAGCATGCCATTAGATGCTCCTATCTTATTGTTGTCTTTTATTTATCTGAGAGACATGTTTAGATATTAAGACGATGTTTTCTAGACATTCATCTTATGTTGTCCTTTATTCGGATCTTCTATTCATATTTTGAGCTCTTCTATTGTTGACCAGATTTTAGGAGTTGTATTACTACTCTTCAGACTTATTTACGATTTTATGTTATGAGTAAATAGTTTATTTATGTATTTTGTTATTTCCACATTTGCTATTCCTATTATATTGTTAATTTGGGGAGTGGTTCGTCTACCGGTGGACAAAGTGTATCTACCACCACGATTCCTTAAAGGGATCGTGACATCAAGATAGTCGTGAGAGCAACTACCCAATCCCTCTAGGTGAATCTAAAATAATTTATAAATTGTTTTCACCAATTATTAAGCCAAAAATAGAGTGAGAATAAGACATAAGTCAAATAAAGTGTTTCGTAACCCAAGTATGCAGAAAACGGAACCATACAACTCCCAAAATACGAAGTCATAAGTATTAAAGCTCCTAATATGGAAATACAAGTCTGAAGTGTCAACACAACTCTCTAGAAAGTAAAAGACATGGATAAAGTTAGAAATGGAGTCTGTTCCTGCAGATCAACTATGCAGCTCACCCCCATAACTCCAACAACAAATTCTTAGTGATCGATAGCACCTCGACCACCACTCGTGTTTTGAACAGAACCTGCACACAAAGGATGCAACAATTGTAGAGTGAGTACTGAAAACACCTGTATAAAGCAACATTGTTGACATAGCCTAAACTGAAGTGATGGCAAGGGTTGGTCTTTCCGGTGCTTACCTCCACTTTATTAGTAATTTGTTAAAGTAGATTATAAAGTTAACTTAAGCAACATTGGATAGAATGAATCCATATTTAACTAATTATCAGAAATCAATAAATCAAGAATGAACCACCTTTATATACCAACTTAAGTTTCACTATAATGACAGTTGCTCCCAAACGCACACGCAAGTATACATGATCGTACAAGTAATATAGTGATTTTAGAAATCGGATGTCGAACCCACAGGGACTTGTGATTAACTATCAACTAAATTAAACTAATACTAATTATCTATAAAGATGAAATTCGTGGGTTAAAATTATAAACTATCTAAAAACAAAAGAAAATGAGTAATGAACTTCAACCAAGAAAGAGTGGGGTTTTATGTTATCAATGAGATGAATGTTCTAGGGTTGCAGTTGGTCACCAATCCTATTGAGTTCTCGAAAAATTTCTTCTTAATCCAAATTATCAACGATTGCTAATTAGCTGGATTATTAACTCTCGTAGTATTCTCCCAAACAACTACTCGCCTATTTAATACAGTTTGCCGCATATATTCCTATGGAATTGACTTGTTAAGAACACAATATGTTTACGATATTTAATTGAACGTGGCGCCTAGGTATATTCGTATCCTAGCCAAAGGGTTGCTTGTCAAGCTGGCCTATATATAATAATAAAAATATCTTTCTATTTTCTATTATTATATAATAGATTCTAGTTGAAAAATGGAAAGATTCACTTTCTTTTAACCGGCTCCTAATCCTATCCCAACTGTAGGGATAATCAGATCACGCTCTCTTTAACCCTTCTATAATCTAACAACATCTTTCCCAAGAATGTATATTAGATAGTCGATGGAACCTAACTCTTGGCCAAACAATCAATCAATTATGCACAAAATTAAAGAAACAATGAAAATTCAATAACTCGTATTAAGATAGAAATAATCCTCAAACGTCAATATTCATGGTTTCCCACAACCCTAGATTGTGAAGCTTAGCTCCACATAGACATGAAGGAAAAATAACAATTCACACAAAGAAACATAGAAACTAGTAGTAAAGAGAAGAAAAGATAAAACCAAATCAACTCCGGCCTCCACGGCGGCTCCAAGCTCTCTCTAGGTCTAAAAGTTCTTAACTCCCCCTTCAAAAATGAGTTTATATTGTATTTATATAGGAGTGGCAAATGAGTTTCTTGGGCTGAAGTTGAGTTAGCTCAGATGGCTTAACCAATAGATGGGCTAATGCCCAACCCTGCCCAAAGTCCATTTTGGTCAAGATGGGCTAAACAATGGGTTGTGACCTAATTCGCCCAATTTTCTCAAATACCCTTAACAATATGAAATACCCTTAAAAATAGAAAATAGAAAAATAGGCCGAAAATTATGCCTGGTGCGGGGCACCCACGTTGGAGGGTGGCGCTAGGCTAAAATTCTAGAACCTCAAATTTTCGACCCTCCAACTCCGATCTTGATTTCAAATGATTTTTTTGGACTTCTACTCGGACTTCAAAGTACCAAATTGTCTATTTTATCTCCAAATTTATTCAAACATTTTCAACATAAAGTACAAAGATTTAACAATAACGCACATATTAGCTTGACACCGCAAAGTCAATATATGTTAGGTGTATTTAATGCATTTAGCTCTCAAAACAAGATAGAAACATGGGTAAAGTACGATGAAAAATTGTATAAATACACCTAACATCACCACCCCATACTTGAACCTTTGTTCGTCCTAAAAAAACAACTAAACGCACCCTCACTATATCAATCAAGGAACACCACCACTTTGGTTGATACCAACAATTAGGCCCTATAGAAACTCAAACCATCAGATATACACTTCCTAATCATCATGCATGCTATACAAGTAAACTCAATCAAATAACAGACTTCTAACCTCCTAACCTCAAAGACAGACTCTAACTCATAAAATTCAAGCTCGCTCACCTACTATATCAAAGAAAGCTAATAACGTCACATATCTATCATGAAACAAGTGCCCTCACAAGAATAAATAGTTCACACACTCAAATCAAAGAATGAATATAACTTAAGGACTTAGCATTAAAACAACTCTCACACTCATAAAGAAATTCACATGTATGTACAAAGAACCATAAGCTTTCACATTATGTACATCTCTACTAATTAAGCGTGCTTGAATAAAATCAAATAGGACTTTAACGGGTTGTAATGTTGGCTAGGGGACGGGTAGGAAAACTATATAATAGTCACTTATGCTTCCCTAAGCATTTTTCACTTTTAGACTTCATCACCCATTGTTTTCTACTCTTCACTTTATTTTTAATCCCTCTCTTCATCAATTAATTCACTACTATTCTCAACATATAAAGAAATATTCAATTCTTTTTTTCAAGAAATTTTCTCATTCTCATTTTTATGTCACATTCTTTCTAAGAAGGCCTTTTCATCACTTTGTAGCTATGATTAATCATCTTTTTCACGCGACCATCCATTGTTTTTAGATTACACAATTATAATATAGTCTAAGCTATAGTGTTTAAGGAAACATGTTCAAAACAAGAATAAGCTATATACAAAGTCAAAACCCTACTATTTTTTCGTTACTTAAGCACTCACAGACCTACTCACGCAATCGAAATTTCAGAAAAAGGTCTCTAAGGCTCGGGCTTGACTAAAGTAAACTCTTATGTTCCATGCATTTCCAGGCAGACCCGAGGTAGAGGCCTGCGATGTTGTGATCACAGGTACTATTTCAGTTTGGCCATCGACCTGTTATAGTTTTGTTTGATCCAGGGTCTACCTATTCTTATGTCTCTACCCATTTTTCTTTGAGTTTGGATTTTATGTATAGGTCTCTAGCTATGCCTATTCATGTTTCTACACATGTTAGGGATAATATAGTGGTAGATTGAGCATACTTGGGTTCTGTAGTTACGTTAATGGGGTATGATACTCAGGTAGACTTGAAAGTTTTGCATATGGTAGATTTTGATGATATTTTGGGTATGGATTGGTTAGCTTCATATCGAATGGCACATGCCGAGTTGAGGGAATTGAAAGAGAAATTGCAAAATCTATTAAGGGGTTTATTCGACTAACTGTTTTGCCTTGGGGTGCTCCAGTGTTGTTCATAAAGAAGAAAAATAGGTCTATGTGTATGTTTATCGATTATAGGCTGCTAAACAGGGTGACTATCAAGAATAAGTATCTGATACCACACATTGATGACTTATTTGATCAACTACAAGGTGTTTCAATATTTTGTTAGATTGATTTGAGGTCCGATTATCATCAGCTGAACATCCGGGGTGAGGATGTTCCTAAGGCAGCCTTCCGAACCAAATATGGACATTATATGAGTTTTTGATGATGTCATTTGGGTTGATGAATGCACCCGCAACCTTTATGGAGTTAAAGAATGGAGTGTTCAGACCCTACTTAGATTCATTCATGATTGTGTTTATTAATGATATGTTGATATACTCGTAGAGCGACGAAGAGCACGGGTAGTATCTGAGGATCGTGCTTGGTATTCTGAAGGAGAAGCAGCTCTATGTAATGTTTTCGAAGTGTGAATTTTGGCTTAGATCGATAGCTTTCTTGGGGCATGTAGTGACCAAAGAAGGCATTATGGTAGATCCCAAGAAGATTGAGGCAGTTCGGGATTAGATTCGGCCTACTTCGGTTATCGAGGTTCAGAATTTTATTGGTCTCATAAGGTATTATCGGCAATTTGTAAGGGGATTTTCATCCGTTGTAGCTCTGTTGACCAGGTTGACTCAGAAAGAAGTAGCTTTTCCCTAGTCTGAGGATTGTCAGGTGAGCTTCCAAAAGCTCAAGGCCTTATTGAATATCACTCTAATTTTGACCATGTCAGTTGAGGGTGAGAGCTTTACCATATATTATGATGCTTCTAGAATGTGTCTTAGGTGTGTGTTGATGTATAAAGGAAATGTGATATTCTATGGTTCGAGGAAACTGAAGGTTCATGAAAAACATTATCCCACCCATGACTTAGAGTTGGCGGCGATCATATTTTCTTTGAAGATTTGAAGGCATTATCTCTATGGGGTGCATTGTGAACTCTACATTGACCACAACAGTCTTCAGTACTTGTTCAATAAGAAAGATCTTAATTTGAGATAGCGTAGGTGGTTGGATCTTCTGAAAGACTATGACATGACTATCTTGTACCACCTTAGCAAAGAAAATTTAGTAGTGGATGCCCCGAGTCACAAGTCAGTGAGCATGAGTAGCTTGGCTATGTTTCTTGTGGGAGAGTGTCCTATGGCTATCGATGTTCACTCTTTGGCAAATCAGTTTGTACGACTTAATATTTCAGAGCCCGGTAGAGTGTTAGCATGTGTGGAGGCGCGATCTTCCTTATTGGAGCAGATTAAATCTCAGCAATTCAACGATGTTCAATTGTGCATGATCCATGACAAGGTTTTTCTGGGAGAGGCAAATGAGGTTGTTATTGATAGTGATGGTGTTTTGAGGATCAAAGGTCTAGTTTATGTTCGTAGGATAGGGGCGTTGACAATATTGATCATGGATGAGGCCCATAATTTGAGGTATTCCATTCACCCAGGTGCTACGAAGATGTACCGTAACTTGACATTATATTATTGATGGTGTTGGATAAAGAGGAGCATAGTAGAGCTTTTGTCTAGGTGTTTGAATTGCCAGCAAGTGAAATATGAGCACTAGAGGCCTAGTGGTGTGCTTAAGAGGATGTCCATTCCCAAGTGGAAGTGGGAGCGAATTGCTATAGACTTCGTGGTAGGATTTCCCCATACCATGGGCATGTTTGATGCTATATGGGTCATTGTGGACAGGTTGAACAAATCTGCCCATTTCATTCTAGTTCATACTACTTATAATTTAGAGAAGTTGGCCAACATCTATATCTGAGAGATAGTCCAATTAAACTGGATGCCCATTTTTATCATTTCTGACCAGGGTACACAGTTTACTTCTCACTTTTGGCGGTCTATGAAGATGATGTTTGGTACTAGAGTGGAGTTTGGTATAACCTTTCATAGACCAATGGTCTGTCTGAGCGGACTATTCAGGTTCTCAACGACATGTTGTGAGCCTGTGTGATTGACTTTGGTGGTCATTGGGATCCATTTCTACACTTGGTAAAGTTTACTTACAACAATAGTTACCATTCGAGTATTCAGATGTTACCATTTGAAGCCTTGTATGGTAAGAGGTGTTGTTCTCCCATCGGGTGGTTTGATGCTTTTGAGGTTTGGACTTGGGGTACTGATGTTTTAAGCATTTGTTGGATAAGGTTAAGTTGATAAAGGATCGACTTTTTATAGTCCAGAGTAGACACAAGAGCTATGTAGATCGGAGGGTTCGCCCTTTAGAGTTTATGGTTGGAGAGCGAGTTTTGCTGAAGGTTTTACCCATGAGGGGTGTGATGAGGTTTGGAAAGAAAGGCAAGCTTCCTGAGTCTTTATTTTATTGCTTGTGACTTGCATGGATAGGTGGCACAGTTCCCAAGGTGATCAAGTATGTTTTGGATCCTTTTTGGTAGGTTTGAGGAATATTAAGTTAAGAGAATAGAAGAGTTTAACTCATAGTTGACTTTTGGGTAAACACGCTCTTTTCATAGTTTCATTGGTTTCATTCGCTCAGGAACGATGTTTATGACTGTCGAGTTTTGGTTATGTTCATAAGGCAGTCGGGTGTTTTTTGGGGGTTTGGTTGTAAATTTATAAAATTAGAATTTAAGAGTTGACTTTAGTCAAACCCAAACCTTAGAGACCTTTTTCAGGAATTTTGAGTGGCAAGCAGGTCTGGAATTTGTGTTTTGATAGGAATTCATGTTTGGTTTATCTCTGGGAGGTCCCAAGAGTGTTTCAAATGTTTGATGGAGAGTTGATGGGTTTTGGACTACTGCTGGTGTCTGGTGTTCGCACCAGTGAGCTGGTGTCCACTTTTGCGGGTCCGCCTCGGCGGAGGTCTGGCTCACAGAAGCGAGACTTGGCCAAATGTCGAGGATCCGCTTCTGCAGACAAGTTCCTTACAGGGGCGTGTGCGCCTCTGCGAAATTTCCTTCTGCCCCAGCGTAGTTCGGGATTTTAAGTGACCTCGCCTTAGCGGATGGGTTTTCCGTCGAAGCGGGTCAGATCCAATGAAGTCGATTCCACTAAAGCTGGATCACTGTTCATATTATAAAAGTTAATGACCTAGAAGTTATTCTCATTTCCCCAAAACATTCTCCTTGGGATTGGAGCTTGAGCAGTAGGAGTTCTTGAAGAATTCAAGGGAATTTATCATTTAAGGTATTTTCCACCTTTAATTAATGTGTATTAGTTAAGTTCTATCCTAAGTATGATTCTTAATTGAGGGAAATGAGAGAATTGCTTTGTTGAGAATAAGAGAGTAATACTTGGGATTGGTTTATTGAATTATTATTATTGATATTCTAAACTAGTGTAGAATTAGAATAGTGTGTGGTGTTTAATTGATCAATTGCATGTTAGAAACCCTTTTGGAAATTGGGGGAAATTCTAGAGTTAGAATTTGGGGGTTTCGCTAATTCATGAAATTGAGGATCTATTCGGGCTTAGTTGTTAAATTAACTTGAGATTATGATTATCTAGCATGTGTTTGATATTAGTTGGGTAATAAAGTTCATATTTTGATAATGTGGGATCGAAGTTCCTTTATTGTTTACCTTGGAGATTCTAGTTTCGCCTATAGATATGGGTATCATTAGACTCGCGATCTCCTGTAATTAATGTAATTGATCGGAGTGGACTCGTGAGGCGGCTCAGAGGAAAGGTAAGGCTACTGCATGAGTCTTTGACTTTGAATCAGGCAAGTTGAGACTTACTAGACTCTAGTATAGCGTTATATGTAGGTATGTTGTTAATGATTTAATGGAAGTATTGGGGGTTCCGTATTAGTGAGGCAACGAGCACTAATATGGGAACTTGTGAACTTAACTTGGGTAATTAATGAACTAGTTAGATATACTTGAAGAAGATTTTGTGTTTAGCCTTCGAGTTGTGAGCACAGTGCATAAATCTGCTTAGGTTGGTATGGTTGTTGATTATTTAGGCTCGTAGCCATGTTTGGTATAACTTTTTTATTTTACTTGTCATGCATTCATCACTCTACATCTCGTCTAAATACATGAAAAGAAATTGATAAATACTGATTGTATTGATTATGCTAATTGCATGGTGTACACATATCCATATCATTCAAAGACATTTTATTTGACATTGAATTGTTGAGATATTGCTTAGAGAGGCTTGGGAAGCCGGTTATGCGATATGTTACATGATATGAGAGTGATGAATGATGCTGACACTTCAGCAACAAAGCTGATATCCTATGGGATCAGACGGGTATATGGACCTCATGAGTCCCCCATGGGTCACGTAACAACTACTGCAACACCATGTACCGGACACATATGGTCACTTGCATACATACATATAATTTGCATTGCATTTATCCATATATTAATACATAATTGATGATGTGTTTACTCAGTTTTGATTTCTGATGGACTTATGATCTTATGGCTTGGTAGAAAGAATACTGATAACTTATACATAGCACTGTTGTGATGATTGGGTGAAAGGACTTGATGGGTCTAGACGCCCTAAATGGGGTTTAGGCTGACTTGGTGACATTGTGGCTTAATCTTAACATAAACTTGAGGAGGTTGTATATACTTGAACATTATTGAATTATAGGACTATTGATAGGTTTGGTTAACTGAACTCTTATTATGCTTAACTGACTAATTAGTAGAGAGGCATCGGAAAGTACCAACTCTCGCCACTATTATAGCTAGGGTCGGTCGATGATGTTGTTGAGTACACGTGTTCCCCATACTCACTATACACTTGTTGCATTCTATGTGGAGGTACCGAGCAAGACGATTCAGGATCAACTTGAGCGCGATGTTGGAGATTGATTATCGGAGTCCACGGTGTGCCACAGAATCTTTCCCGGCATATGGAACTCCCTTTATGTTTATGATTCTTCCTTGTGCTACTTTCAGACAGTTTTATTATGTCTTATTCAAACTTGTATTCTATTTAGAGCTTTATACTTGTGACTACCGGATTTTTGAGGATTTCCTTTAACTATGTTTTAAGCTATGAGACTTGTTAAATTCTTCTCTTGTCATTTCTTTATTTTCCACATTTACTTCTATATTTTTTTTTAATGATTGGGTTAGGCTACGGATTAGGGTAGGTGCCCTCAAAGCATGTTGGGATTTTGGGTCGTGACAGTCATGTGAAACCTACTGCAGGAGCGTGTGTATATTGATGCATTATGGCCAATACATTTACATTGCATCTCATCCTTACTTGATTTCATTGATATGATTCTATCTTGATCATGGGTTCTTGGGAAGAACCGAAGTTTATTTGCTTACTTGGTCAACTCATGGAACATTATTTGGTTAGGGAGGCATTTTATGATTTATTTGTTAGTTTCTGTTATTTTAATGGATTGTGGATTCATTTTATTCCGTGGTTGCTTAAGTTAACATTATAATCCACTTGGAGCGGTTACTAATAAAGTGTCCAACCCTTGCTATCACCTCAGTTCAGGGTCAATGAATGATACTATTGAGTACACGTGTTTCTGTACTCGCTTTACACTTTTTATATTCTTTGTGTGCAAGTTAAGTTCTGAGCACGAGTTGTGGCCGAGGTATTGCCGATTGCTGAGGATTTGCAGTTGGAGTTATCGGGATGAGTTGCATGGCCGATCCGCAACAACATACTCCATTTATATCTTTATTTATGTCTTTTACTTTATATATAATTATTATTGACAATAACTTAATAAAGGAAAAAACTCTGTCAAAGCTACAAAAACTGACATGTATTACTATATTAGTATGTCTTGTACTTATGACTCAAATTTTTAGGTGTATGGTTCCGTTTTCCGCATACTTGAGTATGAAACCCTTTTATTGAATTATGTCTTATTTTCATTTTACTTGTCGCTTAATAATTGGTTAGAAGAGCTTATGAGCTATTTCAGGTTTCCATGCAGAGTTGGGTGGGTGGCCTCACGACTATCTTGATTTTTGAGTCGTGTCAAAATGAATTTGTTGATGGGTGGATTTTCCTGATTATCCAATCGTAACTTTTTTGAAATTTAAAAAATATAACAATTTATTACGTTTTTTAGGATTGAATGACACGTGAATGATTGGAAGATAATCTTTGTATTTCATTGACTTTTCATTTTGGATAATTGAGATAGCTATGACGCCTCTAATATACAAATATTGTACATAACTTTGTCTATTTAGCAAGAAGCCCTAGTTTGAGTAAAACTTTCAAGAGATAATTAATATAATATAATTAAAATATACAAATAAATGTGGAAACAATTATATCTTAACGTTAGTGAAGCCGTGGATGAACCACAACAAGCTTGTTATGTAGTAAACAAAAGTGCCTATAAACTCTTTCTCATAATATCAACGAGCTAAATATAAAGATGAATGATTTTCCTAATTAGTCGTAACATTCTTGAAATTTCAATATATTATTTTTCTTAGGATCGAATGTTGTGCCCGTAAGAAGTCGAGTTACATTGGAATAAGAGTTAAGCACTTGTTGAATCACAAATAATACGTTCTTTTTCTCTTATTATCCGCACAATAATTTCTTATTTAGATAGGATTATAATAATTATTTTACTAGAGAGTGGTAATAAACTCCAAAAACTAATTCATTCTAAAGTATTAGTGATGTTTTTGTTGGTGCGGTAGTAATCAATTCATTTGGCATTAGTACGATACCGATTGATAAATTTCTACCGTTAATTGATTTTAAAATTTTAATGTATATTTAGTCGTAAAATATTATGACAAGTGTATGAACTGAATAATATCTTAAATTTCGAAATGAATTTTCCATTTATACATATAATTAATTTAACAAGAAACTTATTTCAAACTTTCTTAGGAAACATTTTATAGCTTTTGGACCGGAAATTATGAAATTTATCGGCTTAACCTAAAATATATACTCCCCTCTAAATAGCAGTAACTCCTTCGTCTCCCCCCCCCCCCCCCACCCCACCCCACCCTCCCCTAAAAAAAAACCCTAAAACAACTAAGCAACATTCACACTAGCTCTAATCTTTCAAGATTAAATGTTCCTTTAAGTGACAAATATTAAAACCAAAATCAACTAAGAGGATATGAAATAAGTAATTCTTTTAATGAGAAATAATGGGCAAATTTAAAAACCAAAATGAATTTAAAGTTTTTCCTTATCGATCATGGCTATCATGAATTTCTTTATTCAAAGTTGATTAAAGTAAAAGAATTTCTAAATGCATCTTATTTAAGTTTAGTCTAAATCTGCTTAGAACTACTTTAGGAAAAAACATTAAAGCACTTTTCTGTGGACAGATCAAACAATCCATGTTCAGAAGTCTGAAACATAATATAAATAGTGGCTCCAAAACAAGCAACAGGCAACACACACATTACTTCTCTTCTGTCGAGATATCATACATAGACTAAAGGATTAATTTTCAATGGATCCATCCACGAGTGTTTCTTCAAATGAAAGGATATTTTGCTCATCCTTTCTCCTCGTCTTGGTAATTTTTTTCTAATTATCTACTTATGTATGAAGATGAATTCTTGACTGCTTTTCTTATTCTTATTATGGTTTCAAGTCAGTGATGCCAAAGCCCAAATTTTATACACTAAATTTTTCATCAAACTTTAATTCATTATTCTTGGTACTATATATATATATATTTTAACGTGAAAAAATTAATGTCCTAAAGATAGTTCTGGAAATGTCTTGCTTGCTCGTTTCATATTTTTTTAATTTCATGCATGATTTTACTCTATAGGATTATTTTCAATATGCTACAACATGATTTACTGTTAGCTCAATTTGTCGATGTTTTCCTCCCACATTGAGTTTACCTTGATTTGTTATAAATACTTAAATCACAACACTTTCTTGTTAACTAACAACATTCATGTTTTTCTTCTTATAGAGCCTAATGCGTAGCATTCATACAACTATTTATATGCAAGAGTAACGATTTAAATTTCAGTATTTTTTGTTAGCAGTATCTTGCTTCTCTCATGTATTGACGTGCTAATTAGATATGATATTCTTTTTCAGACTGAAATTATTTGCTCGTTTCTAGAACTGGTTGGAATGAAGAGCAGGTAAAAATAAGATTTTTATTTTGTCTATTCAATTTAATATTGAAGTATATATTTCCTTCATGTTCAATAGCGTTGCAGGGTTCCTCTTGTTGAGAGCAAGAACTCTAATGAAATAAAGGATGATGTTGCTGAAGATGACAACGATAATGTCATTGATGATGAGACTGACGGAGATGGTATTTACAAAATTTATGGGGAACAGATAAGTACTGATGATAAAGATGGTTTTAATAGTAATGTTAAGAAAAATAATAACGGTGAAAGTAAAAACGATAATAATGATGATGATAGTGATGATGATATTTATAATATGATTTATGGAGAATATAGTAGCAGTACTGATGATGATGATGACGACGACGATGATGATGATAGTGATGGAGAATGTGATGCAAACGGTAAAACTTATGGGGAACCAATAACTAATGATGATGATGGGGAAGAACAAGGTCAACCACCATCAAAAAAAATAAAGAGATCATTATATTAGCTAGATTTTGACATAAAATATTTTCAATTAGGAAAATTAATTTTAATTTGTATTATGTAATGGAAAATTAAGTTAATTTCATTTGAGATTTTAGTTAATTATATATTTCAATATCTTGAATATCACATGGATCATTATTTTGTCACTTTAAAATTATGTTATAGATCAACTTTATTTGGGATGTTCTACATAACCACACTCCCATAGATCCTTTTTGTGTTGTTAGTAACATGTTTAAATACGTTGATTCTAAATTTCTAATAGCCAAAGAACTATATTTTTCTGAAAATGGTTTACAGTACTTTATTACTTCTTTATAAGAACAACCATATTATAAAGATATATTTTATAATTTAAATTTTAACAAATGCAATTATTGTGTTGCTCAATCAGCCATTTGAAAACCTTTATTCGTATGTCAATATAGGCTCATCAAAATTTTATAAAGTCATGATCCCTTTTTATAGATAGTCTAATTTGCGTAATGGATATTTTATCTTATTTAGCATCAAAAGCATCTTATTATAAATATTGATAAAACATGTCTTTTGGAAGGAGTGTCGTGAACGTCATCCCCAATAAGTCTTGTACATAATATTTATCAATAAAATAACATAAAAAGATCTCTGGTAAAGAAATGTGTGGAATTCTTCTTTTTTAAGTCCCACTTATCTTTTTCAATTTTATTATTCTTAGGATTTCCTTAATTCTATTTCGTCTTAACTTGGCTAGTGTAGAATGACAGTATAGTCAACTATTTAGTGAATTTCTTAGAGAAAAGGTCAAAAGCAGTCCCTTATGTTTGAGCTTTGAATCAAAAGTATCCTTATTCTTTAACCTAGAGCACTAATGTCACTTCACAAGCAACAATATAGAGATGCTCACCCCAACGTTAACATAGTCCAGTTTATCACATGCTATGTTTTTTTTTCTTCTTTCTTGATTCTGTTTCATTTAGATCGACTCATTATTCTTCATCATAACATGTAGCCTTTGAATTTAACTGCAATATATTAGCATGGCCATGAAACAAGACAAATCTCCTATATTTCAATATCTATTTAATATGTATAACTTGGCCAATGACAGAAACACCAGTTATAATTAAAATCTCTGAAGGAAATCTGGAAAATAATAATTGGGATTCATAAATATATCTCTCAAGAACTTCGTCAATGACGAGCTCAACAAATTAACTTTCATTTCTGAGGTCATGCTTCCAGCATCCTTTATAGAAGAAAAAAAAATGAAAGACAGGAAGCATACATGATTAAAGAGTACAATGGTGGAAATAGTTGGAACCAGTAGTAAGGTGCAAGCTAAGTGGCATATTTGAAATTTGGGAAGAAAGCTTAAAGGTTACTCCGATATTAGAATAGATATAATGAGTTGAGTGAGGACTATCAGTGTTGTAGTTTAAAGAATATGGATGATGTTGATTGAAAGCTCAAATATAAGGGATTGTTTTGAGCCCTTTCTCGAATTTCCTAATTGGGCGGAAAAGTTATTGTAGTATTTTATTGTTGTTATTGATTTTTTGTCCACTTCATCACTACTATTTTCTCTGTTCTACTTGCTTGAAATATTTTACTTAAGACGAAGTTCTATTGAAAACAGTCTCTCTACCTTCACAAAGTAGAGTTATGATTTGTGTATATACCATCATCCTCGGTCCCCACTCGTGGGATTACTCTAAATATACTAAATATACTGTTGTTGTTGTTAATCTTGTCTTAACTAGATAGAAACTCTCATTTACTTTATCTCATAAGTGGAGTGTAGATCCTTTTCTGTCCAATCACAAGCTTTCCTCTCCCGAGCTTAAAACAATAATTATTTCATAAATATTTTTTACATTGTCAATGCATAGAAGTATAACCAATTTATAATATCCGTACATAGAAATTTAACTGAAAACATACATTAGAAAGTATATATCTATACACCATTGAAGAGGAGTACATATATATGGAACTTCATGTCCTTGCTTCGAATTAAAAACCTGAGAGAGAACTACGGATTTCAACTGTATCTGGAGCACAAATAACATTCAACTATACTTATTCCTATTACATGCCTCCTAAAACATGACAAACTTTCTAAATTTAATTGATTAACCAATGAAGATGAATATACATTGACCAAGGCGGAGGTTGATTAACAACCAATGTACAACCGAACCCTAGTCTGAACAAGACAATTAGAGATGGAAGCAACACAGATTGTTAGAAAAAACAATGACCATTGGCGTTAAACACGAAATGACTGATTAATAAAGCTGAAATTCTAGTATAAATACATTTGCTGACTATGTTTATGTTCCTGGTGATTTTCCTTTTTCCGCGATCCAAATTCCAAGCCGTGAAGGAATTTACCTCACCGGTAAATGAACCATCGATAATCATTTAGGCCAGTTTTAAACGAGTATATTAGGCGGAAAGAATAAAATAAATCCAGATCAAAGTCACAACGAAGTCTCATAATCATAAATACGTGAATTAAGTACTACCACCTAAAACCCGGTATCACAAGTACAAGACTACTGAAATAAGAAGTACAAGTCTGAATAATCATCATGAATACACTCTTTAAGAATGAAAAAAATAGAAATAAAGGAAAGAGAATCCAGTGCCGCGGATTAACCAACAGCTCACCCTGAATCCTCCAAATAGTTGGTGAGTCCTCATGCTCCACCGGTAAAGTCAAGATAGGAGTCGTGGTCAATAAATTCTTAGTCAATTCGGTCAAAGGTAATGCAATGGATGAAAATCTATCCACAAAACGCTGGTAGTAACCTGTGAGGCCAGTGTGTCACGACCTAAAATTCCATTGTGTCGTGAGGAAACCTATCCTAACCCGTAGGCGAACCCAAATCATTCAACAAGATAAGTACGTAAGTAAATGTGGAAAGTAAAGAAATAAATGAGAAGTAGTTAACAAGTCTTAGGACTTAGTACATAATCTAAAAGAAATCCCCCCAAATGATCTGGTAGTCATGAGTACAAAGCTCTAAATCAAACACAAGTCTGAATAGTGAAATACAAATAATGTTTGAAATTACAATGATAGGACTATAAATATGAGAAAATAGTTCCAGTGTCAGGAATGCATCAGTGGCTCACTCTGGACTCCTCAAACTAATCTCCAAACGTGCTAAGCTCCACCTGCTCCTTCGTCGTCCGACTTAGTACATGCACATAGAGTGCATTAAGCATAAAGTGAGTACGGAAAACACATGTACTCAACAACATCGTCAATCGACCGTAGCTATAAAGGTGGCTAGGGTTGGTACATTTCGATACCTCTCTACTAATTAGTCAGTTAAGCAAAATAAGAGTTTGGTTAACCAAACCTAACAGTAATTCCATAGTTCGACAATTCCACAACATATAAGTATTTACAAGTTCCGCAGGTTTATGCTAAGATTGAGCCACAAAGTTACCAAGTTAGCCTAACTCTATTCAGGGCGTCTATACCCATTAAGTCCTTCAACTCAACTATCACAACAATGTTAAGTATAAGTTATCTGTAATTCCTTCTACCAAACTAGAAGAGTATAAGTATATTAGAAATCAACATCGAGCACACATAGCACCAAATACATATCAGAATATGGATGAATGTAATGCAAATGATATGTATGTATGGAAATGACCATATGTACCCGGTATACACACGCTATTGCAGTAGCTATAATGTGACCCATGGAGGGGGGGGGCTCATGAAGTCCATATACCCCTTTGATCCCATATGATACAAGCTCTGTGGCTGAAGTTTCATCATCAGTCATCACTTTCATATCATGTACCATATCCAACAACTAGCTTCCCAAGCCTCTCTCAGCAATATCTCAATAGTTTAATGCCAAATATAATATGTATGAATGATATGGATATGTGTACACCATGAAATCAGCATAATCAATATTTATCAGTTTTTTTTTCAAGTATTTAGGCGAGATGTAGTGATGATGCATGACAAGTCAAATAAGAATGAGATATCAAACATGACTGTAAACCCAAATAATCAGCAATGATACGAACCTAAGCGGATTTATGCACTGTGCTCACAACTCGATTGGCTAAACACATAATATCCGCTAATATATCAAACTAGTTTATTAATTACCCAAGTTAAGTTCACAGGTGTCTGTATTAGTGCTTGTTACCTCACTAATACGGGACCCCAAATTCCCCATTACTCCTATTTATTCATTAACAACATACCAACACATAAACGTTATACTAGAGTCTGCTAAGTCTCAACTTACCTGATTCGAAGCTGAAGAATCACACAACAACCTTCCCCTTCCTCAGAGCCTCTTCACGAGCCCACTCTAATCAATTATATCAACTATATTAGATTATGGTCTATCAATGCACATATGCTAAATAAGTCTACAATTCCCATGTTAAACTACAAAGGAACCCCGACCCACATTATCAAAATACAAACTTTAACACCCAAATAGTACCATAACATGCTAGATAGTCATAATCTCAAGTTAATTTAATAACTAAGCCTAATTGGATCCTTAATTCATGAATTGTCAAAAAGCCTCAATTCTAACCCTAGAAATTTTCCCAATTCCCAAAAGAGTTTCTAACATGCAACTGATGGATTATATAACGCGTACTAGTCTAATACGATACTAGTTTACAATATCAACAACAATAAACCAATAATCAACCCCCAAATCCCAAATATAACTATCTTATTCTCAACAAGGCACTTCTCTTATTTCCTCCATTTAAGAATCATGCTTAGGATAGAACTTGACTAGTACACATTAAGTAGTGGGTGGAAAGATTAACTTAAGTGATGAATTTTTCATGAATTCCCAAGAATCATACAGCCCAAGCACCAATACCAAGAGGAATATTTTTTGGAAATGAAACAAATTCTAGGTCATTAACTCTATTTAATATGAATAGTGATCCCGCTCCAGTGGACCCGCTTTGGCAAAAAAACCCATCCGCTGAGGTGAAGTCACTTAAAATCTAGAATAACACTGGGGCGGAAGAAAAATCCGCAGAGGCGCACCCGCCACTGCGAGGAACTTGTTCGCAAAAGCAGACCCTAGGCACTTGGTCAAGTCTTTCTTCTACGAGCCAAACCTCCGTAGAGGCGGACTCGTGAAAGCGGACACATGGTCCTGGAGCAAACACCAGCAACAATCCAAAACTCATCAACCCCCGTCAATTATCTGAAACACTCCCCAGATGTCCCAGTTACAAACCAAACATTTATACCTATCATAAAACACATTTCAGACCTGCTTGCGCACTCATAATTCCCAGAAAAGATCTCTAAGATTCGAGTTTGACTAAAGTCAACTTTTAAGTTCTAATTCTATAATTTCACAACCAAGCCACTAAAACACACCGGGTTGCATCCAAACACAAACCAAAGGCTCGACTAAGTCATTAACATCGTTCCTCGCAAGTCACAAGCATGCAAATAAAGACTCGAGAATGGTAATTTAGGGATTTAAAGCAAAAATAAAATGACTTTTTGAGTCGTTACACAATGAAACTCTGAATCTCCGTGACCAAAGTAAAACTAACAGATCCTGAATAGCCTCAATCTTCTTGGGATCCACCATAATACCATCGTTAGACACTACATGCCCTAAGAATTCCATTGTATTAAACCAAAACTCACACTTAAAAAACATGGCATAAAATTGCTTCTTCTTCATAATACTAAACACAATCCTCAAATGTTGCTCGTGTTTCTCCCTACTACGAAAGTATACCAAGATGTCGTCGATGAAGAAATAACAATGGAATCCAAGCAAGGTATAAGAAAAATCATTTATCATGTCCATAGAGGCTGCTAGGGCATTGGTCAGCCAAAAGGACATCACCAAAATCTAATAATGGCTATAACACGTCCTGAAAGTTGTCTTAGGAATATCCTCCACCCTAATCTTCAATTGATGATAATTGGACCTCAAATTGGTCTTAGAGAATGCTGATGCACCCTAAAGCTGATCAAACAAGTGATCAATGCGAGAAACGTATTCTTTATTGTAACCTTGTTCAATTATCGATACTCAATATACATGCGCATAGATCTATCCGTCTTCATTACAAATACCACAGAGCACCCAAGTGGAAACACTAGGTCTAATGAATCCCTTACTCAACAAATCTTACAATTGCTCCTTTAAAATCATTCAATTCGACTGGTGCCATCCAATATAGTAGAATAGAAATGGGCTAAGTTCCCGACTCTAAATCAATACAAAAATCGATATCCTGATTAGGTAAAATACTCGGTAGATCCATCGAAAACACTTTTGAGAACTCACTCACTACTGGGACTGACTCAAGCATAGGAGTATCAACATTAGTATCCTGAATATTGGCCAAATACACCAAACACCCCTTCTCCACCATCCGCCGAGCCCTGTGAAAAGATATCACTTTTTTTGGTGTGTGACTAAGAGCACCCGTCCACTTCAAACTAGGAACTTCCGGCATGGCCAATGTAATAGTCTTGGCATAACATCTAGGATCACATGATATGGGGATAATCAATCCTTTCCTAGACTGATGTTGAAATCTACCATGTTTAGAATCATCAAATTAGCCCAACTATCATACCCCATCAAAGTAATTATAAAAGATCGATAAACCGAATTCACCATTACGAAATCCATAACAGGAGTAGAAACACGAATAAAAAAATCATGCACATCACATAACTTATCCAAATATGAAGCGAGATATGTAGAGACATAAAGTATCTAGAGCCCGTGTCAAATAATATCATATACGACCGATGTTAGATAGAAAAAATACCAATACTAACTGCATACAAAGCCTCTGCCTCTGGTCTACCTACAAATGCATAATAATGAGTATGGCCATGCTCAGCCTAAGAACCTCCATAGAGACCACCTCGGTCGGACTAAGCAGCACCACTAATGGAATGAGAACCATTATTGTTTCTCTGTGCATCGCCTTTAGCCAGTTGTGCTGCTGCTTTAGGTGTAAAAATATGAGATCCCGAGTGTGAGCCACTCTATCTATGTCTAGGGCAGTCCCTTATGTAATGGCCTAGATCACCATATTTATAACATCCCCAGCGTGCCATAGTCTGCTGAGAAGGGATAAAATAACCTGAATGACCATCACAACCTAAGGGCCTAGAAGATGAACAATGGGAAACTTGTCCTAAGTTATGCACACTATGCCTAGAAGAACCACCTATAGAGGTATCCATCGCTGCCTGAAATGGTCTACTATAATGGTGGTAATAACCTCTCCCATAGTGTCCTCTACGTTGAAATGAGGTACCATCATAACTGCCAAACTACGGAGCTTCTTGTCCGCTCTCTCCTCAAACTCGTTGTGCCTAATGGACTCAATATATCTAGTAGAATCCACCACTTTCTAAAATGTACCTCCTAAACCTGCTACCCGTGTTTCCACAACTCGAAAAGGGTAGATTAACCCTTTAACAAATCTCATTATCCTATAGGCCTCATAGGGAAAGATCATCAACGCATGATGAGACATAGCACGGAACATCATCTCATAGCCAGTCACAGATGTCCCATACTGTCTTAACTTATCGAACTGGTCCCGTTGTCCTCCCTCACGCTTCAGGGGACAAACTTCAGTAGAAATACTCAACTAACCTCAACCCAAGTAAGACAAATTGACCCAACTAGCTTAGTCTCAACATAGACCCTCCACCATTAATCGACGGGTCCGATCATCTGAAAATATGTTAAATCAACTCTTTTAGACTCAATCAACCCAAAGTTATGCAACCTCTCATGGCAACTAAGAAAAAACTTATAAGCATAATCATTAGGATGTCTATTGAAGTATGGTGGCTTTATCTTCTCAAACCTATCAAACCTCTTATGCTCTTCCCCAATCATAGTAGGTTGAGCAACTGGGTGTGGAGCAACACCTAAAACTGGCATATCTATAAACCGTAGGAGCCACAACAACAATTGGTTGTGCCCTTGGGGTCGAAACCTTATAACAACCATCGGATAAAAAATATGAGCTCTGACCTAGTCTGAGAACCATCTGGAGTAACAAGTAGTGTCACGACCTAAAATCAATATCCATGATGACGCCTATTTTCCCCAATCGATAGACAAGCCAACCCCAAATCTCAACATACTTACATAAGTAATTCAGCATAAAGCAAAGAGACAATGAGTTATCCAATACAAATTCTATAATGGAAATGCAGAAAAACAACAACATCCTCCCATGATTTATATCGCAAGTACAAGAGCTACAATAATATGATACAAGTCTAAAACTGAGAATACATTCTCTGAACCGAAATACACTATCTGAATACTAAAATAATAAAATAGTAAAAGTGCTAGAGGGAGAAGTGACAGAATTGCCAGGCGGCTCACCCAAACTTCAATAGTCTGCCCAAGCACCAATACCAAGAGGAATGTTTTTTTGGAAATGAAATAAATTCTAGGTCATTAACTCTATTTAATCTGAATAGTGATCCTGCTCCAGCTGACCCGCTTCGGCAAAAAACCCATCCGCTGAAGCGAGGTCACTTAAAATCTAGAATAACACTGGGGCGGAAGAAAAATCCGCAGAGGCGCACCCGCCCCTACGAGGAACTTGTTTGTAGAAGCGGACCCTAGATACTTGGTCAAGTCCTTCTTCTGCGAGCCAGACCTCCGCAGAGGTGGACTCGTGAAAGCGGACACATGGTCCTGGAGCAAACACCAGCAACCAACAACAATCCAAAACTCATCAACCCCCATCAATTATCTGAAACACTCCCCAGATGTCCCAGTTACAAACCAAACATGCATTCCTATAAGAAAATACATTTCCTCTCTGCCACTGTACTCTTTGTGCTCTGAAGAACCACCTGCTGATGTTTGAAGTGCTGACTAGATGGGGTAACTCGAATGATGATGATGATCTTTGTTATAGTGCCCCCACCTCTATAAGAACCACCAAAGCTACCAAATCAGAAAATCCTCTTCTCATCACCTTCGTTATGTGCCTAGATCCCCTCATTGATTCAAACTCCTTGACATGCCCTACCACTGCCAGAAAAAAAGCCCTAGAAGCTACAACCTATAATGTCACCTATCAAAGAAGAAGGATCAAGCCCTTCACAAACCACCTCACCCTCTCGACCTCAGTAAGAAGAAATGACACATCATAACGGGCCAAGGCAAGAAATCTGGTCTCATACTCTGCGACAGACAAACCTCTCAGCTCTAAGGCTAAAAACTCATCTTTATTCCTCTCCCTCAAAGTGCGGGGAACGTAAGTCTCTAAAAATACCTGATAAAACTAAGTCCAAGTCAAAGGTGGTGACCTAGCTGGACGACACTCCATATAAAATGTCCACCACTGCTTGGCATCCCCAAAAAACTAAAAAGCAAAATAGTTAACTTTGTGTGACTCCACAACTCCAACTTGTGAAGCCTCTTATGACAACAAATAATAAACTCATACGCATCCTCCTCGGAGTGTTGTAGAACTAGGAAGGAAACATCTTGTGAATGTATCAAATATTTTTTCCTTCTGATTGGACATCAGTGGTCCAGCCACAGGTCTAAAAGCAAAGTCAACTACTGGAATCACATCAATACAGGGAGCCACTACAGCTACCGACAATGCCCCTGAAGTTTAAAATCTTAGAGCAACCATAGCATCGGGAGTCTGATCTCCCACCCTAGTTTTAGAGTCGCATGGAGTAACTGCAATCATGCCCGCTTGGGCAAAACTATCAAAGTATCCCAATACTCGAAACACAGCCCCTTGAAGGTCAGGAGTGGAAACAAACCCTGGATGCACCTGTGCGGGTCCAACCTCCACACCTGGTATCAACTCTTTATCCAAAAAATTCCTCAAGATTTAGAATCAACTCTTTTTCGGGGTCCTGAGCCGGTGTTGGTGCTCGGCCCCTAGTTGCTATAGTTTCATGGCCTCTGCCCCTACTATGTCCCCAACCTCATCTTTAGGTAGCTGCTCTGTTAACGGTTACGGATGCGGGTGCAGGTGCAGGCTCCTGACCTTCGATAATAGTCAATCGCATCCTTACCTTCTGTGATAGAACAAAAGAATGAGGTAAAGATACCAATCTGAAGAAACTTACATGGAAAGAATGAACTAGATACCAATCGGAATAATGTATCACGAAAAGAGAGAATGACGTGAAATTTCGCTAAATATCTCATAGCCTCTCAAAAATGGGTACGGACGTCTCCGTAGCAATCTGCATGACTCTACTTGATATTGCTTTTGTACTCATTAGACTGATTAACCTAAGGCCTTGATACCAATTTATCATGACCCAAATCGCGATCATTATGACACCTACACTTACCCCACCGGTAGGAAAACCATCCCTAATTTATAAACCAAATTATAAAAGAAAGCAGAAATAATAATTGAACAATTTATCTTGAGTCTTAAAATATCATAACTACTAGCAAGGCATCCAACATATCCCAAAACATCTGATCTAAATAGTACAAAAGCTCTACGAATATAAGTCTGAATACATGCTCGTAGGTGAAATAACTATCTGTCGGATTAGAAAAAGAAAAATAAAAGGGGAGGATTTTAGAGGCCACGAAATGACAAGTAGCTCACCCTAAAAAACTTCGATAATCTCCCTCGTGATCAGCCACAAGGTCTAGAGCTAGATCTTAGATCGATATCTGCTCAAAAGTGCAGCAATAGTAGTATTAGTACAACACTAGTACTCCTAGGAATCATAGGCTGATAACTAAAGAAACACGTATAGACAATATAAGAGTTGACAGAATAAACAAGTAAGACCAAAGCAATACGTTACAGTTAAAAATACATTCGAATTAATTATGGTCCATGAAGTCTAGTCCTACCCTTATAAGTTACCCTACGGTTAATTTGTTGACAAATCATTTGCAAAACAGAGTATTAATCACAATCATACATAAACATTCAACCTTTTCATATTTACAAGTTCCAGACTTAAGCCTTTTCATATGTTCAGTTACAATCAAGTTACATAAACATATATCAAGTAAAATGGGATGAATACAGATGATATGTAATGCAAATGGCCAATATCAAATATGGTATACACATGCTCGGTCCTTTAGCCACATATTCATGATCCATGGGTGACTCGCAAGGTCCATTTTTGCTCATTACCATTTGGCATATATTGCTCGAACATGGTTGAGCCTCATCTCATATCTATTACCTTATAACAATCATATCATAGCACCGGGAATCATTTCTCTTTGGGCTGCAAAATTCAATCTTACCTTTTTCCCGGTCTCATTAGACCACACTGTACCTCAAATCCACAATGTATATTGACAAAATATAAGTATTAAATGAATAGGCATGCATAATGTCATAAGCCAACAATATCAATGGGTACGAAAAGGTAAGTATTTGTTATATCATCTCATTTAAGCATATCAATTCCAAGAATAATTATTTTCTCATGGTATTATCAAGATATAGATTAATGAATTGGAATCCGAATCAAAAAGTATAAATAAGTATCAAACATGGCTAACATAGCCCACATAATAGTTGTCAAACCAATCCTTAGTGGATTTATCAATGCCTGAAGACTCACATGCATACCGCGATAATAATTATACTCTATATATGCAGCTCCAATCAGAGTCAAAAATAGGTAAGCCATAACCTACCTCAAAGGATGAGCACGTGCCACGAACCTTAAGCCAATGCGTTTCCTTTTCTCCATGCTTCAACTCATTCCAATCTATCATTAACACGTTCTAGATGAATAAATGATTCTAATAATACCCATATTTCCATATACCCCCAAAACATAACATAAACTCAAAATATTCAAATTCAAGCTCTAAGGTTAAAACTAGAATGTTATTTTAAAAACATACTACACATGACATACATAGTAAAGATCTTGAAAATCATGCAATTCTATTCCAATTAAAGCTTCAATTTCAGGAATATTTGATTCTTAATCCTTAGGCTAAAACCCCCCAAATTCTAACCTCAACACATGATTTAATTGCTAAATAATGAACAAAATCAATTGTAAATGAAACATTTAAGGTCAAGATCTTACCCCCGAGCTTAGATGAGCAAATTCTCCTTAAAATCACTCTCACCCGAACTCTAGAACTTGAAAATTGGAATTAGAGAAAAGTTTTCAAAGTTGGGGATTAAATCAGTGTTCTTCCCGATCCTCCATCGTGATCACGGACTGGGTCATCACCCCCAGACGCAAATTGAATATGCTACCTGAGTATAATTGATGCTACAAACTTGCTCGCACATTCAAAATACTAATCCAACATCATTAAGAAGCATATTTCCATGAAAACACGCTAACTTTCTCAAAACCAAAACTAGACAACCAAGATGTTGACCTTGGGGGTGTGGCCGGCACCTAGTGCCTTAACGGCTTGAGGATACCATTCTTAGAACATGGTATGAACATATGAGAATCTAGGCCACAATGCCTCAGAATGATAGATGTATTGTGACTTGAACATGATAACCGATAAACTGAGACAATCCAACTATATATCTACATAACTAAGGTTGACAAGGCCACCAGAAGTATAAACAAACTATCAGATAGGCCGACAAGGCCATACAAAAACAAATGTACACAAGACTCAAGTCTACAAGACTTTGTACATAACCTAGAGTATTAGAGGGTTAGGAAAGGGCCTCACCATACCCAAAATAAAAATGTACATAAGTATCACAATCTTCCAACACACTATAGCAACTCCAGAAGAATGGAGCGCAACAACCAACCGCTGGATTAGGCAACCTACAAAGGAGGAGCATATGTTTGTCTATCTGCACCTGCGGGCATGAAACACAACACACCCAATAAAGGGATGTCAGTACGAAAGAATGTACTGAATATGTAAGGCAAGTGAACATAAATAAGTGTAGAAAATGTTAATAGGGTTAAGAAAGACAACATGTGACTCTAAATACCACTAAGGACCAAAGATATGCATGCTTTTGTTTAACTAAACATATATATATATATATATATATATATATATATATATATATATATAAGCCATACTATGAGGCAATACAATCATTAGCCGCTCCTTGGGGCTACATAACGTACAATGGTGTGCACATATAAACAGGTCAAACCTCTCCACAACCATAACAAGTCATGGCCACTGAGGAATACTGAATGGAGATAGAAGGACTCGAACCACAATGATCTGAATATCTAGACTGAGAACCCCTTGAAGACTGGTCCCCATCATCAGTAATTTGAAGAGCTGCCTAAACGGGTCGATCGGGTTGCGACTGCTGATATCTACCCTGATACCTATAACCATAGGAAGTAGAACCACTAAACTATCTATGTCATATCACCCTCTTATCGGACTCATGTCTATACATCTTGCCCCTCACAGATTCCACTATCCTAGCATGCTCAGCTACAGTCTCAAAAGAAGCTCAAGCAGCCACCAACTACAATGTAGCCAACTGAAGTGGAATAATGAAATCTCTAAAAAAATATCTCACTCGCTCTACCTCAGTAAGTAACAACGGTGCTACATAACGGGATAAGGCATGGAAGCGAATCTCATACCGTGCAAATATAACACTGCCTACAAAATTTTCTAAAACTTAATAGTATTGGCCAAATGCAAGCTCAAAGGCACATACTTCTCAAAGAACACTCTGTAGAACCTAACCCATGTCAATAGAGGCGACCTCGAGGATAAGCAATCAACATACGCCCTCTACTACTACTTCCCATCTCCTAGAAGTTGAAGGGCCATAAAACTAAATACATGTGACTCAACAATATCCAGAGTATGCAACTTCTCATGGCTGCTGATGATAAACTCGTACGCATTCTCCTCAGGCTATCCATAGAAAACCGAAGGCTTTATGTTAGAAACGTGCTCCCAAATCTTCCGCTCATCATGGGTCATAGTTGTCCCTTCAATAGGCCAGGGACCAAACTCTGGAGCATGAACCTCATGAATACGAGGCACTGATATTTATGTTAGATGAACCCCAGGAGTATAAAACTCAGGGGTATGAGTCTGCCCTTCTCCCACATGGGTTTGAGAACTACCCGGACTAGTAGGATGTACACCTGTCTAAGCAAAACTATTAAGGACACTTAATAACCTGACCAGTGTGTCCTATAGAATCAGAGTAACAATAAATCCAGGATGATCCTGGGCTAACCCCATCTCCTCCTTTAGCATATCCTCTTGAGGCCCAATAACCTGCTCAGGGGAAACAAATCTAGTATGAACCTGACTTGCTCTTTGTGACCCACCTAGAGTTGGTGCTACCGCTCTGGCTCTACTTCGACTCCGAGCATGACCTCTACCGTGACCCCGCACCACCGGAGCCAATGCCAGTGAATCCTCCATTTCCACATTGGAACGAGTCCTCACTATCTGTGAGAGAATAAAAACAAATGTCTTATACCAATTTGATTGAACTTAGCATGAATGGAATGAAAAAATTGAAATTTCATAAATGTCCCATAGCCTCTCGAAGATAAGTACTGACATATCCACACCGATCTGCAAGACTCAACTAGACATTCCTCTTGTATTTAAGACCGTTTAATCTAGGCTCTGATACCAACTTTCTCATGACCACTTTTTAGGAATTGTGGTGGCACCTACATAATCCCACCGATAGGCAAACCACTCTCTATTATTGATAAGACATGATATAAATAAAAGTAGAATATAGCAAATTCTACATAAGCTATCTCACAATATAAATGTGGAAGAATAGATAAGTTTGATACACCAAACATCTCCCAACGATCTAGTCTGTAGATACAAGAGCACTAATAAATCTGAATAGACACGCATGCCAAAACCAACATAATATTATAAGATGTATGTCATGTCTCTCAAATGTAACAAAAGACTTAAATAGAGATAACACTCAATGGTATGCTGGAGATAGCATCCTCACCCTAAATACTGGAGATCCACTACTCAAACCCAGCCACGTGGTGCTGTAGAGGTGAAATATACTGGATCTGCATAAAAAATGAATGTAGTAAGTGTAGCATGAGTACACAACGTACCCCCGTAGACATCATAGGCTGACAATGATAAAATATAGATAATTAGATATAAATACCAAGTTGACACCAAGTAATCATATTCTAGCAGTTCAATAATCCAAGTAAATCACATAACACACTTATTGTTCATAGAGTTCAGCAATGATTCAAGTATCAAGTAGCATGTATAATTTCTCAATTCCAGAATCCAATCAAGTTATAAACAATCACCTCAAATACAAGTCCAATCACATTTTTTCAATAAAATGGCATAAGTATGTATGATATGAATGCAATGTATATGCAAGGTACCTTTCTCAACCTGGTATATAGTATGTCAAATTTTTGTTATGATCTGTACACCTATAGGGGACCTGCAAAGTCTATATACCGCTCTTATCCAGCCGGAATTCCACACACAAATATGAGTATAGCCCAAGACTCATTGTCGAGCCTTATCATGTTGCAGGCGTGCAACTCCGCTCCCCCACGCATTAATATCATCTCAATGTTCTATAATCTCATAGTATTCATACCTTTTCGGCCTCCTGGACCCACAATATATACATACCACTATCATAGAATCATGTGTGTATAAATGCAAATGATAATACAAAGAAAGATATTATGATATAATGGAATGCAAGCAAGTATAGAGATGACATGTCACATGTTTTCACAATTCAACAACACATTTATATAATCCAAGTCAAAATCAAGATATCATATCGAAAACATGTGTGATGAGTAAATAAAAAATAGCAAATATAGCGACAAGTCTACATATGGCGACAAGCGCAAATAAATAGCAGTCAAAACCAGTACGAGGCTGATCCCACAAATCTACCCATCATCACAATTCAACACCAGTACCTACCCAAACGTTCATCACAACTGGCTGAGTCGAACCCCCAAACATGTCCAATACCCCCTAATATTTATAACTAATTACGCACTTCTATCGAAGTCTCAAAAAACTAAATCGTAGCCTACCTCTAGGCTGAACAGAAGCGCAACACGATCAAGCCTCAATGATATCCTTACCCTTCCTTTGTGCCTCATGATAATTGAAGTCTTATCACGCATATTATATTGTTAATATTAGGCTAACGTATCATAAAGCAAGACTTAAAATACACATCCCAAGACTCATTGTCGAGCCTTATCATGTTGCAGGCATGCAACTCTGCTCCCCGCATATCAATATCATCTCAATGTTCCATAATCTCATAGTATTCTTACCTTTTCAGCCTCTGGGACCCACAACATATCCATACCACTCTCATACTAATATTATAAAATCATGAGTGTATGAATGCAAATGATAATACAAGGCAAGATATCATGATATAATGAGATGCAATCAGGTATATAGATGATATGTCACATGCTTTCATGATTCAACAACACATTTATATAATCCCAGTCAGAATCAAGATATCATATCGAAAGCATGTGCAATGATTAAACAAATAATAGCAAATATCGCGACAAGCCCAAATAAATAGCAGTTAGAACCAGCACGAGGTTGATCCTCCAAATCTACCCACCATCAAAGTTAAACACTAGTACCCACTCAAATATTCATCACAATCGGCTGAGTGGGACCCCCAAACACGCCTAATACCCCTCAATATTTATATCTAATTATGAACTTCTATCGATGTCTCAATAAACTAAATTGTAGCCTACCTCTAGGCCGAATAGGAATGTTATACGATCAAGCCTCGACGATAGTCTTTCCCTTCTCTACGCCTCATGATAATCGAAGTCTAATCACGCATATTATATCATTAATATAAGGCTAAGGCATTATAAAGCAAGACTTTAAAAACCCATCATGGGCCCACACTATAAAGACTCAAACTTTAATACTCAATTACTAAGAATACATACTAAGTAGTCACTTACTTAAGTTAATTGGAAATCTATACACATTTTAACCCTTAATTGGATGATAAATAAAAATCCCCAATTTGAAACCCTATAAATTTCCCCCAATTGAAATAAGCTACTACAATCAAATTAAGCCTTAAAACATGATCATCTAACAATATACATCACTAATTCACAATGATGCAAGTAAACTAATCCATAGACCTCCATTAATCAATAACATAACTCTCTTAATCTCACATACATGCATAACTCATCCTCCCCAACTTATATTCATACTATATCATAATTAATGAAGAACTTAAAAGCATAAAATTAATCAACAAAGGAAGAATCACTTACCCCGAGGATGAATTCTCATTATTATCATAATATCTGACCTCACGAGTAATTCAAAAAATTTACTCATAAAATGGTGTTACTCTTCTAGAATGTACAACAAGTCCATACTGAGCCAGTAGAAGGTAGATAAGTAAATAAGAAATGCAATAGCATACTTGCGCTCGTCCGTTTGCCTCGGGTAGCGTCAGAACTCGAGGTTGCATCATCGCTCTCATCTTTCTCTATGTAGGCCAACTTGGGATATTCAAGTATTTTATGTCCTCAATTACCACACCAATAAAATCCTCTTGTTCCCTTATGGCACGACCCTACATGCATTCGACCATACTGTCTACAATATGGCCTAAATGACATCACTCGACATGCACTACTTTGACCCTGATGTATCATAATTTGTGATCCCTCTCTTGGTCATACTTGGGAGCTCTGGTCATACATGATCTGTCATGAAAATCTATTATACTAACCACACAAATGTAATCCTTCTTAATCATGTCGTTCCTGATAGTTACTAACCATCCTAGCCATCTTGGTCCTTTCCTTCTCCCCAACTAAATCAAATATGTCGATCATCAATGGACCCTAGCCATTGGGCTCCCTAGGCTATAAACTCCTGACCTTTCCAGAGGTTTACTAACCATCCTAGCCATCATGCCTGAGATGCAACCAACTGGGTCAATATTTGAACCCCTTCCTAACTTCCTCGTCAGACAGTGCTGGTAGTATATTTGATGGTGTGGGGGCCTCCGTCTGCACCCCTAGTCCTATCTGAGTCATGGATTGGTGTTTGGGTAACCCGCTTGTATCTTCTGATGGGTCAGTCTCGATAGAGGGTGTATCCCTTGAAGAATTACAAAAATTGTAAACACAACGAGATTATGAATAGGATACTTACAGCTCAACTTTATTGCATGATCTAGATCAAGAAAGAAGGAAATTATCTTAAATATCCTGTAGCTTTATATTTATAAGTGTGGCACACTACACACCCATAAGCAAGACCCTACCAGACATGGCTTGTAGACATCTCTAGGACTAATCGGCTCAGATATCAAGTTTGTCACACCCCAACCTTTGGTGGTGTGGCCGACACCTGGTTCCCTAATGCTCGAGCGTAACACTCATGATATCTGTAGCATATTTAACAATACACAACTGACAATACCTCTAACGAATGATTCCATGATCAAGTGACGCAACCATCTGCACGCAGAAAAGGCCCAACATACATATATACCATAAGGCCGCACAAGACTACTATATACAAGATGACTGTCTACAAGCCTCTAAACAGTATGTCAACAAAATCTGGTCAGGCCAAGGCCCCGCCATACCTAACTATATACAAATATGCAACTACCATACTTATCAACTTACTAAATAGCTCCGGAAGAAAGGAGTATATGACACCCTTCAGCTGAGTCGGGACACCTACTGCGAGAGATCATTTTTATCTCTATTTGTACCTCCGGGCATGAAATGTAGTGCCCTAATAAGGGATCCCAGTACAAAAGAATGTACCGAATATGTAAGGCATAAATAAACGTAAGTAAGAGCATCAATGAGTAAAGGAAACTAAAAGCAACAACCTATAACTTAAGAGTGTCACTGAGGACCATATTGTACATGAATGGAATATAATCGCATATATAACGTCATAGACCTCTGTGGGAAATATATTCAATACCATATCTATATATCTATGTGTATAATGCCATAGGCCTATGAGAGCAATATAGTCAATATCATATCTGTATAGCTCTATAAGCCTCCGTGGGTATTATAATCAATATCATATATATATATATATATATATATATATATGTATGTGTGTGTGTGTTTGTGTGTGTGTGTGAGAGAGAGAGAGAGAGAACCATTTGAGGAATGTGAATGACTCTGTAAGCCTGTCGGAGTGACGTAAGGTCGTTGCACCTCTAACTATCCTTATGTGGACAACATATCATTTTACCTTTCTATATCAATTAATATGATGGGACAACACTTACCATTCTCTTTAGCTTTCAAAAACCAAAAAGCAATAATGTTACATCAAGAAGAGAGAAAGTTTACAAAGTATGGGAATTGCATCATGATACAGGAACAAAAACGAGTTGAATGATTCTTTATATGAAGAATGGATGTGCTTCTTATACATCAATTTCAGCAAGAATAGGATTTGAAATACGAAAGATTTATCCTTTGACGTTTTTCTTTTTTATCATGTCGATAGAAAGAAGGATAGGCCTTACATACCTTATCGATGAAGCTAGTTACGCTCCACGAATTGCTACATGAGATAGGGCTGATTATTTACATCAGGCGAAGGATTTGTATTAATATCAAATTCATATCTTACAAGAAAGTTCATTTGGGCATTTCGTCGAACAACTTAGGTACATGAAGTTCTTGAGCTTTTCTATAATGGGAACTCCTCCAAACAACACCACTATTTATATTACTCTTCTCCTTAACTTTACAACTTAGCTAATAAGATTCAACACTTGTATCTTCACTTAATCTAAACTAACAACCCCAACAAACAAGGCAACACAACTTCATGTTATATGAATTGATTATTCAAGGCCATGCTTACCATACTTCCACAACTTGCAAGTTATGTTCACCAGTGAATTAATATAAGCTAGGATGAACTAAATAACACATAAGAGTGGTGGAATCCTTACCTTAACCAACCAAGAAGTCTCCCATAATAAGCTTCAACTCAATCTCAAATAATCTCACAACCTTGCCAAGCTAACTAGGTAGGATTTCAAGGTGTTCTTGATTCTTGGAAAGAGAAATCACCTTAGATACATGTAGGTATGTTCTTCAATGATGGAGAGGGATTTTAAATGAATTGAGAAAAAGTTGTCCCAAAATTAACGTAAATAAGCCCACTCCACTGCCTCACATATGTGGTTGCATATACGACACATATTCCCATGTGCCACCGCATATGTTGGTAGTGAGGTGGTGGAAATATGGCCTTGGTGCGCGACCTGATCTGCGAGGCAAAATGGCATATGCGATGCAAAACATTTAGCGTATCATCTTATCTTCATCAAACTTGGTCGAGATGTGATTCTTTTGATCCCAATGACTTCTAACCATCCCTTGACCTTCTTAACATTCATTTTAGTCGTGAAAGACCCTCTAACTCTTGAGGTAACTTAAATTCACACGCAACCTGGATGACTCTCCGAACAATCTGTAGGGTCTAAAGTATCTTGGTCTAAGTTTTCCCTTCTTGTTGAATCTCAATACACCCTTCAAAGGTGATACCTTCAGGAATACACAATCACTAATGACAAACTCCAAGTCTCAATGTTGAACATCTAAATAGGACTTCTGCTAACTCTAGGAAGTCAATAAGCCCTCTAAGATCAGTTTCACTTTATCTACTGCATGTTGAACCAAAGCATCACACGGAGCTATCTTGATGTTGGAATGATAGCTATTATTATAAGCAAACTCAATCAGTGGCAAGTGATTGTCCCAACTACATTTGAAATCCAATATACAAGCCTATAGCATGTCTTCGAGTGTATGAATAGTTGCTCGGCCTGATTGTTGGTTTGTAGATGAGATGTCGTACTAAGATTCACTTGACTACCCAAACCTCTTTGAAATGATTTCCAGAAGTTAGTTGTAAATTAGGTATCTCTGTTAGATATAATAGACACTGGAGCCCTACCAATTTGAACGATCCCCCTTATATTTAATCGGGCAAATTCTTCAACGGTATAGGTAATCTTAACCGGAAGGAAATGAGCCAACTTCATCAATATGTCAACAATCACCCATATAGAGTCATACTTTCTCTATGAACAAGGCAAACCTGTAATGAAATAAATTTTAAGCACCTCCCATTTCCATGTCAGAAGTTATATATTCTAAATTAGTCCCTTGGGCTTCTGGTGCTCGATATTAACTTGCTGACAATTCGGACATTGAACCACGTACTGTGCAATGTTCTTTTATAGTTCATTCCAGCAGTAGATTTCTTTAAGGTTGTGACATATTTTTGTGGATCCTGGGTAAACAGAATACCGTAATTTATACACCTATGCTATAAGACGCTATTTGAGTCCCCTAACAATAGGTACACATAAGCGACCTCTATATCTAAGAGCTCAATCCTCCCCAATCTCTAGTACCAGCTTATTTTATTATGGGGTTCCTTCTTTCATCCTCACTAATTTAGGATCTTCAAACTTTCGCTCTTTTACTTTTGTTATTATCAATGATCTTGTTGTATTCTGAAGAACAACACCCCCCATCACCTGAATCAAGCAATTGAATTCTCAGACTAGCCAACCAACATAGATATTTAGTCATAAGTATCTTCTCTGCTGCTAATCACTCGGACCACCCATGGTTTTATGACTCAGAGCATCATCTACCATATTAGATTTGTTGGGATGATATATAATGTCAACATCGTAGTCTTTCACTAATTCAAGCCACCTTCTTTGCCTTAAATTCAACTCATTCTACCAAAAAATATATTGAAGGTCTTGTGGTCAGTAAATATATCAACATGAACCACGTATAGATAATGACACCATATATTCAGGGCGAACACTACTACTGCTAACTCAAGATCATGAATCGGGTAGTTCTGCTTGTTCTTCCTCAAATACCTCAAAGCATATGCAATGTGTTGCATTAGAACACAACCTAGGCCAACTCTAGATACATCGCAATACATAACATATCCTTTTGTTTCTTTTGGAAGTGCCTACACAGGTGTTGATGTCAACATATTTTTAAACTTCTCGAAACTCTACTTATATGCCTCTGACCACTGAAACTTAGCTTATTTATGGGTCAACTTTGTCAATGGTGCAGAAATACAAGAGAAGCCCTCTATAAACCTCTTATAATTGTCACTATATCCCAAGACAATACGGACTTTTGTAGGAGTAGTAGGCCACAACCATTTTTTCACAACTTTAATCTTCTGGCTATAAACTTTTGTAACTTCATCTGAAACTATATGGCTAAGAAAGGCTACTGAATTCAGCCATAACTACATTTTGAAAAATTGGCAAATAACTTACGATTTTGGAGCATTTGTAGCATCGCTCACAAATATCAACATGCTCCGTTTCTGACCGAGAATACACCAAAATATCATTAATAAATATAATCACAAAGATATCCAAAAATAGTCTGAACACCCAATTCATCAAGTTCATAAAAGCTGCCAATGCGTTAGTAAACTTGAAAGACAACACAAGGAACTCGTAATGGCCATATCTGGTTCTGAAAGCAACCTTTGGGATATCCCTTTCCTTGACCTACGACTTATGATATTCTTAATAATAACCTTATTCAGCTAACGATAATTAATACACATTCTTAATGAGTCATCATTCTTACAGATAAACAATACGGGTGTGCCCCACGGTAAAGTACTAGGCCTAATAAAGCCCTTTTCCAATAAGTCTTTCAACTGCTTCTTCAGCTCTTTCAGCTCAGTAGGATCCATTATATAAGGGGGAATGGATATTGGCTGAGTGCCTGGAAGCACATCGATAGCAAAGTCTATTTCTCTTTCAAGAGGAATACCTGGAAGCTCATTTGTAAATATATCTGACAAGTCATTGACTACGGGAATGGACTGAAGAGTTGAGGTTTCTATCTCAGCATAACGAACCCAAACTAAATGATATATATAACCTTTGGAAATCAAATTTCTCACCTTATGGTAGGAAATAAGCCTATCCTTAGGTGTTGCAGAGTTTCCCTTCCATTCTAATACTGTGTCATTCGGAAAATAAAATTGAACAACTTACATCTGACAATCAACATTGGCATAACATGAGGCTAACCAACCCATAATCATATAAATATCCATCATCTCTAACTCTACCAGATTTGCTAAGGTGTAACGGCCAACAACTATAACTATACAATCCTAATAGACCCGTTTAGCAATTACTAGATCACCAACCAGTGTAGACACCACAAATGGTTCACCCAATAACTCGACTTCTATAAAACTTACTATCAACAAAAGGCGTAATATACGATAAGGTGGAGTCGGGATCTATCAACACATATACATCATGAGTGAAGATGAACAATATACCTGTTATAACATTCGAAGATGACTCCTAATCTTGTCGAGTCACGATGCATAAATATGATTGTGATTAGCAACTGAATTAGATACTCTACTTCTACCTCTATCTCGACATGCTGATGATAAAGAAGCAGCTACAGACCCAGTCGACTGTGTTATGCCACCCCCATTTCTCGATGGATAGTTCTGCATAATATGGTGTGGTTACTCACAAGAATAACACAGGTCCCAGCCATGGCGACACTACCCGAAATGATCCCTACCACACTGATAAAAATGAGGCAAATGCAGTTTTGGCTGACTAAGATCTCCCCTATGATATCGGTTTGATGCCTGCGAGCTCTGACCTGGTCTGGAATAAGCAGACCGATCACTACGCAGTCCCAAAAATTGTGGGGGTGCTCTATCTTCTATATAAGTTGGGTACCTAAAAGACTGTGGCCTAACCCACCCTGAAACTCTCCAGAGTCACCTACAGATCAGACTCTCTTACACTGACCTCTGTCTCGCTCTTGGTCGGTGCATTATCGCTGCTTACAATCTTCCAAATTTTCGGCATATGCCATAATATGAGAGATATCCATACCAAAAATCAAAGTAGTTGTAGTACACTTGTTAACCAAATGCGATCCCAAACCATTCACAAACCGATGCACCCGATCACTCATCTCAGCTACTACCGTAGGAGCATACCTGGCCAATGAATTAAACTAGAGATTATACTCACATACACTCATATTCCCCTACTCGAGATTTTAAAACATGTATTGCCTAGCCTAATGTCACTCAAATGGCAGATAATGCTATAAAAAGGCCTTATAAAACTCTCTCGAAACCGCTGGTGGCTCACGCAACCCCTCGACTGCTCCCATGACTAATACCACACAATGGCAACATCCTATAATCTATAAGAAGCTTACTCTATCGACTCAGTATCGGTGACATGCATTACCTGCAAGGTCCGTTGCATTTGATCTAGAAAATTTTGTAGGTCTTCATTTAGGTCTGACCCTGTGAATATCGGAGGGTCCAGTTTGATGATTCTCGTTATCTCGCACTTAGCACTCTATTAGAATGACTAGTAGCCTAACATTGGGCCTGAGTAGCCACTAACCGAGTCAATAACTGAACTGTACTACGTATGTCAAGATCCAGATCAGGAGCATCCTATAGAGGAACTGGGGTACAATAGCTCCTCTAAGCTCTTCTAGAGGTGGTGGTGTTCTGGAAGTCTGAGATAAGGCCTCGTTCTGAGGCTTATGTTCTCCCGTGTTAGCGGGTAGCACATGGATGGTCCTCTCCCGCATCAACATCTAACCTCCTACTAGTCGTATGCCTTCTAGTCAGAGGCGTCGCTGAAATCACAAATAATATAGGGATTAAGAAATCAAATTCTTACGACTCTACTCTAACGCATGATCTCTGATAAGAAGGAAGGGAACCATCCTAAATGTCCCGTAGCCTCCTACTTATAAATATGGTGCACGACACACCCATAAATAAAACTCTACTAGATACTGCTTATAGACTACCGAGGAAAGACCTGCTTTGATACCAAGTTTGTCACACCCTAACCTTGGGAGGTGAGAGCCGGCACTATGTGCCTTAACGTCCTGAGCATACAATTCCTAGAACATAGTATGAACATATAAGTATATGGGCCGACAAGGCCTCAGAATGACAGATGTATCATGACCTTAACATGATGAGACAGTGCCTAGATCGTTACGCCTTTCGTGCGCGTCAAAACTTATCTGACAAGGAATTTCCCTACATTAGGACCGTTATAGTTACGGTCGCCGTTCACTGGGGCTTCAGTCGCTGGCTCCCCTGTCATCGGGGATAATTGATAAACTGAGTCAATCCAACCATGCATCTACATAACTAAGGCATATAAAGCCACCAGAAGTATAAACAGACCATCAGACAAGTCATCAAGGCCATACAAAAACAAATGTATACAAGACTCTAGACATAACATAGAGTATCATAGAGTCGGAAAAGGGCCCCGCCATAGCCAAAATGAAACTGCACATAAGTATAAGAACCTACCAACACACTATAGAAGCTCCAAAATAATAGAGCACAACAACCAACCACTGGATCAGGCAACCTACTGGGGAGGAGCCTATGTCTGTCTATCTGCACTTGCGGACATGAAACAAAGCACCCCTAACAAAGGGACGTCAGTACAAAATAATGTACTGAATATATAAGGCAAGTAAACATAAATAAGTGTGGAAAATGTAAATGGGGTTAAGAGAGACAACTTACGACTCTAAATGCCACTGAGGACAAAAGATATGCTTGCTTTAATTAAAAATATATATATATATATCATCATCAGCTGCTCTCTAGGGATACATAACGTACCTAATTGCAGTTGTGTGTATATCTAAGTGATGTACTCGGTCGAATATAGTGTGGCTCAATTTTATAATATATATATATATATATATATAATGCATGAATGACCTCAGAACACCATTTGAGGGGTTTCCATTGGCTTTCATTGATTGATAAGCAGGACCGAAGTGATATAAGGTCATTATCCACCGACTATCGTTATGTGACTACATATATTAACTATCGTAAACCAACAAAAGTTCAGAACATCCCAAGGGATATCATAAAATGCAGAAAGTACTCATAACAATGGACATATAAGGTTCATAATACATCTCATGAATCAAGAATAACCATACTTCGGATATTCAAGAATGGAGTCGCTTAAGAAACATTTCATTTTGTGACGGTTTCACTAAGATCATGCCGAAAAGGAAGAAAGGGTAGGCCTTACATGCCTTATTTCTTGGATAATCGTTAGCTCACAATTCCTCGCACGTTCTACGACTATAACCTTATACAATAACCACATGTCCTAATTCAAACATCTCCTAGCTCATATCAACCCTTAACAATAATCCAATACCATAAAGGGGGTGTTCTTTAACTTAGCTAGCTTTTGGTGTTGATCCTTGAAGAGCACACTTGAATTCACTTAGAGTTCTTAAAAATATAATTTGGGAGACCTTAGGGGAGTGGAGAGGTGAGATTAGGTCTAGAATGATCAAGAAATGAATTCGTAAGTAAATTCTAAAAGTCAAATACCAACCACTACCTCAGATCTGCTGCCACATATGCCACCACATTTCCTAAGTAGAAATATTGGAAACTTCATGGCTAATCTACGACCCTGATCTTTGAGGTAGAATGGCTTTGGTGATTCCGAACGCTTAGCGTATTACGCTAACTTTGTCGAGGAATGTTTCATTTAATCCAAATAACCTCTAACCTTCCATATATCTTCTTATCATCCATCTAAGCAATAGATGACCCTTGGAAAGGCTCTTGAATTATTGAAACTCAAGTCGACTAACTACACTCTCACTTGCATACAAAAGTAGGGTGTGTAACAAGGCCACAGTCAACAACAATAGAAGGGCCAACAAGGCCATACGAACAACTATACATCAACCACTAGTTTGTAAGCCTCTAGGAGTAATACAACATGTCATCATGTCGTAATAGGGCCCCGCCATACCAAAAATAGATATAAATAATCTAGTTCAATCGGTAAATCCATCTCAGGAGTAAGCTGCTCCGTTGTAGCCACTTCTGTACATATGCATCATAGACTACCACTCTCTAAACAACAATTCTGGAAGAAGAGGAGTGTGAAAACCAACTGCTTAACCAAGCAACCTACTATAGAGGTATGTCTATCTCTCTACCTGCATATACGGGCATGAAACATAGTTTCTCCAACAAGAGGGATGCAGTACAAAAGAATGTATTGAATATGTAAGGCATGTAAATAATGTATATAGGAAAGTAATACAAGTGAAGGGTACAAAAGTCAACCTGAACCTCAGAACTGCTACTGAGGGCAAACTATGAAAATTTGAAACTATTCTGAGACTCTTATATATATTGTACTATATAATTTGCCCTCCGATTATAACCCGGGTGATACATATTCCTACCCTCCAGTTATATCCCAGGGTGTGTGTGTGCATATATAATGCCCAACTGATGTTATTTCGGTGGTGTGTAATATATTATAGTTATAATATCACTTTTGGCCCTCTATAACTTATAAGACTTTTCTCTTCCTTTGGGACGACACTGGGTCAGCATGTAAACTCAGACTTTTAGTATGCTCCATCGGGGAGGGACAAGAAGCTCAACAATGTAACAGACAAACCAAGATAAAGAAGCTATGATTTCAATACGGAAATTACTCCCGACAAGAGACATATAATCATGGATTAGAATACTTTGCTAGACAAGTTTTTTGGAAATCAATATACCTTTGAGGATTCATGGCTTTGAAAGGAAAGTTAGCCTTATGTACATTGGCTAATAATCTCCAACGATGCAGCGAACCGTCCCATATTACACTTCAATCTACTCTAAAATAACATACAACAATCACTCCTCAGAACTAGTAGCAAGTACGACAATCGACAAGTTCGATTTAGAGTTAAACTCTATTCTTTCCTTCTCTTCTTCAATTCTTAATAGCAACAACAATCTCAATACGTGGTGTGACATAACAATAAGCCTTATAAAATCATGTCCATGTTAACTTCTACAATTCCCAGCCATAACATTTCTTAGAAATAGCTCAAAACAGCCTCAACAACATAACAACACTTCAAACAACCTCCAAGTATCTACCTTGTAGATTTTCACTTCTACAACTCATCCAATATAATAATTGACTTAAGAACAAGAAAATAGAAGCTACACTTACCTCATATAAATTTTAGGACCTTCAATAACAACTTCTTCACGCTTACAACAACCCTCAATATCAAGCCAACACCATAGAAATTATTTTCTTCACTTGCACAACTTTTGGAGTTAGATCTTTCTCAAACCTCTTTGGTTATGTTCTTGAGCCTTATGTAACTATTAGGGGACTTATTTGGAGGTGGGAGAACTGATTGGGGTCAAAAATGAGTGAAAATAAGGGTTTGGATCGTATTTAAAATGAAGAAGGTCGGCCACCGCCTCAAACCTGCGACGTAGACTGCATTTCGCAAATGCTGCCTCCGAATTGCAAGTCATTTCACAGACCTTGCCAAGACTTCCAAAAATGGCTCTCACTTTTCTGCTTCATATGTATTTTGCATACATGGTCTGCATTACGCAGATCATGGTCTGTGATTCGCAGATCATGCTCTGTGATTCGCAGATCATGCTCTGTGATTCGCAGATCACTCCGGGCGATGATATTTTGTCAAACTTTCATCGAATATTACTTATGTCGATCGAATTAGTCTTAAACCTTTCCAAAACTCATTCAACACCCCCTGTAAACCATTATTAGTACTTTGGAGGGATCTTACCTTCTCCGAGCCTATGTCGGCTAGCATTATGATAACCACAATGTATGAAAATATGGGGTGTAACTCTAATTTACCTCGGGGCCTATATCAATGAAAATACAGGGTTGATACCACAAATTAGGCTCTATAGCAACTCAAAACATTAAATATACACTTCATGATCATCATGCAAGATATATAAGTCAACAAACAAACATAAACCTCTGACCTCCTAACCTCAGAGACGGACTCTAACTCATCAAATTTAAGTTTGTTCACCTAATTTTTCAAAGAAAGCTAATAACATCACCTATCCATCATGAAACAAGTGCCCTCACAAGAATAAATAGTCCACACACTCAAATCAAAGAATCGAATATGATTCAAGGACTTAGCATCAATGCACAACTCTTGTACTCACAAAGAAATTCTCATATATGCACAAAGAACCATAGGCTTGCCCATTATGTACATCTCTACTAATTAAGTGTGCTCGAATATAATCATATAGGACTTTAACATGTTGTAATGTTGGCTAGGGGATGAGTATGAAAACTATATAATAGTGGCTTACACTTCCCTAAGCACTTTGCACTTTTAGACCTCATCACCCATTATTTTCTACTCTTCACTTTATTTTTCAGCTCTCTCTCTTCATCAATTATTTTCACTAGTAATACTCTCATATTAAGAAATGCTTCAGATTTGTTTTTTCTCAAGCAATTTTTTTTATGTCACTTTTTTCAAGAGAGTACTACTCAAGCTCAGGTCTAAATATACTAGTATCAAATAAATTACAAATATTTCTCTTCTCCCTCTTATAATACTCCTAAAAACTACTCCTAAAAATAATTAATCCTACAAAATTTTAAAAAATAACCAGTTCAAAAGCTCCCATTTGAAAAAGAACCGAGGCCATAAGAAAAACTAAGGGGTTGATGATTTATGCCACTAATGAGAAAAAAACAAGTTATATTAAAAAATAAAGTAAATATCTTTTTGAAATTTTTCACTTTTCTGATTTTTTTTCTAAGACTCCTAAAAAAATTCCTATGGCATAATCATCTTGTCACACCCCAATCCTGATACTTGTAATATACTCAACAAGATATGGGTGCACTAAGAAAATGCCCACCTGTATGAAGAAAAGTCCCAACATACATATATATATATATATAAGAAGGTCGATAAGGCCGATATAAACACAACTGGTCCACTAAGACGGCCGATAAGGCCACACAAGACTACTATATACAAGATGACTATCTCCAAGCCTCTAAATATCATACCAATAATATCTAGTCTAGATAAGGCCCCGCCATACCCAACTATGTACATTTATGCAACAACCATACCTAACTACACACTGGACAACTCCGGAAGAAAAGAGCAAGACAACCACCTGCTGAATCGAGTAACCTACTGTGAGAGATCATATGTATCTCTATATGAACTTGCGGGCATAAAACGCAACTCCCCAAAAGGGAATGTCAGTATGAAATATGTACTGAATATGTAAGGCAGATAGAACATGTAAATAAAATAGATGTAATATCAAAGGAAGGGTATAGAATCAACCTGAAACTCAAGACATAGGCCGTTGAGGGCATACTACTGACATAACCATGAATATATGCATGTAAGTAAAGTTGGGCCACTCTATGGGGCCATATAATATAGCATCCAGCAACACTGTGGGGCAAATCATATCAAATCATATCGTACCCGTCCTCGATCAAGACTAGGTTGTACGCAGCCTTAATAGGACTCGGTAATGTAAAATAACTTGCAGTAGTATGCACATATAAGCACTATATCCAGCCGACTATAGCGCGGCTCGGTAAGAAAATAGATACATATATATAAGTGCAATGCAAACAGTAAATTTGAAGGGACTTATGAATTCAATCGGAGTGATTCAAGGTTGTTATCCTCCGATCATCGTTACGTAATTGTGTTTGTAACAATTGTCCGAGAGTTATCAAGGATCATCAAAAGACATTAGATTCAAGAAACTATCAAGGCGGTAAGTGATCCCGACAAAAAAAAATAAGAGTCATGGACAATAACAATATGAAACAATGAGGTTAACAAGCTTTAATCTTAAGAATAGAGTTGCTTTTGAAGAGTCATTGTTATGGTTATGTTTACTCGTAGATCATGCCAAAAGAATGAAGGAAAATCCTTAACATACCTTGTTACCATGGCAGTACTACTCCTATGACGTCTCGCTCATCGTATAATCATCGACCTAAGCAAAAAATATAATCCATGTCAATTTCCAATCAATGGTTTTAAGATTTCATCGTGGTGACATTTCGTCGAACACTTAGCGTGCGTACTTTGTCCTACCTTATTTTCATGGACACTTAAGATATTCTTACTTCCTTTATATCAACAATGATACCATTAAGATTATCAAAATCATATTCCATGGATTTAGCCATACTCATTTCCCAACATCTTATCAAAACTATCCAACCAACCAATACAATAACTATTATCTTCAATCATGGTGTTTATCTCAATTTGTCCATGGATTAGTTTGGTAGAAGGTAAGTCTAATCTAAGAGAATCTTGAGAATACCAAGAGTATCAAGAATCATACCTTAACCAGCCAAGTGGTTCTTCATACCCAAGCTCCCTTCAATTCTCCAAGACGTCTGAGTTGTTTCCGACAATCCAAGAGAGATGTTGAGATGATCCAAGATTCTTGAGGGATAATTTACATCCCAACCTTGTGTAAGGGCTCTTAAATGGTGTATATACCTTTATATAGGGTTTACGCACATTTAGGAGTGAAGAGGATCGAAGTGGAAATGTTTTGGAATGAAAATTCGAGATTGGGCAACTTATAGGCAGCCCACCACCTCCCATATGCGGGAGGATATGTGACGCATATGGGAATATGTGGCCTCATCCTCCACTGTATATGGTGGCAGTGTGGTGGCCAAATGGCTGCCTTAAGGTGCGGCTCTATCCGCTAAGCGGTTTAGCTTTTGTGATGTGAAACGCTTGGCGTATCGTCCTATCTTCATCAAAATTTGTCGAGATATGATTCCTTCAATGACTTATAACCATCAATAGACCTTTTTAACATTCCTTTATATCATTTTTGACACTTGGAATGGGGCTCGGGTTGTTATAGGTCAATTCAATTAACCATACTCTTAAATGTGCACGAACGGCAGGCGTAACTCAGAATCTCTCAAATATACTTCCAACCTTGGATCAAGGCCTTCATTATCCTTTTTATGGGTATCATAATTTATTTCATCTCACATCGTCTTGACATGACACACTCAACACAAGGATTTCAAGCACAAAGGGTGCAGAGGCTCGTAAACTCTTACAACTTCTTGACGTTTCAACTTGACCATTCCAAAATATTCCCAATGAAATCTCCTTTCTTGTATTAGGCTCACTAGATTAGGGTATATTTGATGAATAAAATTACGGGGTGTAACACCCATCTCCCTTAAGAACACTCATCCTCGAATGTTGGGCCATCATCACTTGGTATAGCAATTCTTATATTCCTTGGAAATTTTTGCAGAGTTTCTTCTATAAATAGGATTATCTTAACTTGTCACGCAGTCAGAAATCATAACCATAGCCTCATGGGTTATACCAACAACATCAGTACAACACCGACTTCACACGGTCGTACATTCTTTTATATAATAACACTTCATAACTGTAATTTATCGGAACCATTGAACTTAGACATTTGATTCGGTCATTTGCTTTGCTTTATGTCGACAACTTATCAATATATGTGACTTGTAAGGTTTCATCAGGAAGGATTATGGTCTTACCCAAGCAACCAACAATAAATGTGGAAAAAGATAAATGATAGATGACTTTTGATAGTTCTTTTTGAAAAACGATGAACACCTAAGAACATAAATAGTGATATAATAGAAGGTTGTGGTATAATGGTCATCAGTGACCAGTATTATTTTGGAAAAGATGAAAATCATTCGAGTTCATTTCTCCTTCTATCATTTCCTTGCATTCCTCTTTATACATTTCCTTCTTACTTCATTTATATCGTCATACTTGAAGACGTAGTTTACGGATGACTCGCTGGTCCTAGAATTTCTTCATTCAGTAAGTTCTTTTTCACCTTAACACTTCTATTATGTCAACACTTGGAGTAAATACCCAATGGATATCTTTAGTATCAAACATAAAAACCAGGTAGGTGGACATCCATGGTTAGGAATATACTCAGTTTGTCTAACTCTACGCTTGTTAATCGAGTTCGATTATTACAGTTGCGAATGTCTCAAACAAAATCTTCCCTTCATGCCAATTCTTATCCGACTCCTGAGACCAATTCTTTTACAATATCTCAAGGTTAATTCGACCATTTTCTTATAACTTACTACATCCATTCTGACACCGCTACTTCAGGTCCCATCCTTTTATGTTACTCGCTAAGAGTCATGCTTTTCCTTTATACATAACACCTTATTCGTCGACTTGGTAGTACCTCGCATAATAGTTGTTGCTTCTTAGGCGAGTGTTTCCAAATTATTCCAACCCCTATATATCTATTCACACATGTGTCCGGTGGTTTTGAACCTTAGTCTTAATTGTCCCCTTAAGACAGAGGTCTGGTTAATCCTGGACATCCAAACCCTTTTTCAATGCTAGTTTTCAGAAGTAGTTTGCCATAGAAAGAGTGCTTGTATACTATCTTGAGATAGCTTCATAAAATAAAAACAAATGATATTCTTTATGTAAATTATCAGGCAATCTTTAATTGAATCGGCAGTCTTTGATTATTATGACACAGCCTGACAAGTCACTCGTGCATTGGTTTTTCATATCAAAATGGCTCACCTTGGTTGTGAGATAGTTCTTAACGATTTTCATTCCAACTAATAGCCCTTGGCTAATTCTCCTAGCTTCTAGTTCACATCTTCTCATATGTTGTCGACCACTCATACTGATTCTCCAATCACAATGAGGTTTTCATCCCTACCTTTATTCCATATCAATATCTCTCAATGGGCACTAGGCAGGGTTCTTTGTCTTGGCATTACTCTGGTCTCCAACATAAGAAAGGGTCCATTAGCATTCCACTTCAGGAAAATATCATTGTTTGGCTTCTACTGCGGTTGGCTACATTTTAACCTCCTAGGTTGACTCCTTCCTTTGACCCTTGAATTAGTCCTCGTACTAATGGTAGGTAAACATATAGTCCATTACATTATTATCCACTATGTTGGGCTCTCTTATTTCTCATAATGTTTAATGATGGTGTCAAATCTAAAATAAACTCACCATGACATAGTCATTTTCCCACGTTTGTTCAAGTATGTTTTATCAATTCGTATCGTTCCCTTTTTATTTACCTTAATTTTCCTTTTTTGTTGAAGTACTGGAAATAAGAAAATTCTCTCACCTTCGACATTTTTTCCCTTTTGTCGGCCTTATTTCTTAGGCCTCTACTATTTTTTTGACTCCAAACTTGTGCCCCTCCGAGAACAACATTTACTCCATACTAAGAGCACAATACTTGACCCTTGTAACTCTGAGATTTTCTACTTATCACGTTCAACTATTTTTTGGCTAGGTATGTCATATCTACTTTATGTGGAGGAAAACTTTTGACATAACCGTGTTATTCCTCAGTATTTCCCATGTTGAGGGTTGTCCTACTCTTTTCTTATCAAAGGATTCATCTCTGCAAAGCATTTATCTGCTAGATTCCGTTATGGTCACCCTATTTCATGTAACACTTCTGCCTTTATTTCCTGACTTTAGCTTCCTTTGCAAACAATGTCCTTAAACCTTACGACCATTACGTTATCCTTCTCGTGGGGTTTCTAGTTATCTTGGAAAATCAAAATTTACCATGACTCGCCCACTCATATCTTTGTTTCCTTGCTCTCATTCTTTAACTCCTTTCCTTATTGTCTACCATGGACAATTTTCATCACTTTGTCATATACTTCCATCAGCTTCATTCGTCCTTACTTCTACTTATGTATCCTCAAATGTCTTGCTGACATTCGTGGCGGAACTAGTGCTTGACGTACTCAAATTCAGATTGTAGTCGGTTTTAATATTATCACTGATTCGGGCTTCCCTCCTACATTGGTATCCGAACTCTTCTCTACCCGTCATTCAACTAGATAACTTATATATTGTTGGCTTGAATTCCCTTAAGGATTCCTCGTCTTATGAACTTATGGGACAATCACTTATGGACATCAGGTGTTGTATTTCTGACTAAGAAAATTTAAGTATCATTTCTTTAATAATGTCCTTATCTTCGATAGTAATCGTATTGTTATGGGTTCCACCCTAGTATTGTTATCGATATGCTTACCATTACAATCTTTCAACCGGTCTATCCGTTAAAAAAAATCCTTCGACCTCGTTACTCTTGTTATAACACTTTCACTTGTGTCTACCAGACACCCATTTACTACTTCTCATCATTTTTCTGTCATATCAAAACATTTATCGCAAACTATCTTCATCCAGTTATTCTTGCCCGGTCGGCTCATAAAATTACACCATCTAACTCAAAAATCTTATCACCTAATATCGAAAAACCTACTATCTTGCATTGCCATCCACACACATATTGCTATGGTAAAGAAAGTATGTTGTTTGCCTTTAACTGACAAAACTTGTCTGGTGTCTCTATCTTTGCAAACAGTTTCGTCTTTGTAAAAGAGTTGGGGTTGCTTGTTTGGGCACGACATTTCATGTCCTTTACTTAACCACTTCCTGAAACGAACTTTACATATAACTTAACTCAGGAAATTCATCCTCCTTACAAATCTCCTGGGGTCCTCATAATTCCATGAGCTAGAGATCACTATTTAATTCATGCATTCATAATAAATTTCCACAGTCCAAACTTTTCGACAACTCTTTTTGCATTACATTTCCTTTTTGCATTACATTTCCTTTTTGGCCTGATTGTTTACTAGCTAATACTATCCCCAAGACCTAGGATTTCCACACAATCCTTGAATGATTTGTTACCATGAATTCATTGGTTCGTCGAGTATATTCGTTCAAAATCATGCCACAAATCGGCACCAGGTCGGGTTGGAGGGCTTCATAACCTTTCTATTTACAATATACGTATGCAACTTTTACTGTCCATTGAACTAAAAGTTTTCTCTTTGGTTAATACCATTATATCCACGATTCTTCCTTATCAAAATATCTTACCCCATGGGTAGTTCAGAAATAAAACATCGACTCCCAAAATGATGCCTCTTTCTTAGAGTAATAAACAATATATACGCTGCATGCATGAGGTAAATAAATTAATAAATAAATCAATGGCATACATGCGCTTGTCTGCTCTCCCCGGATAGCATACGAACTTGAAACTACATCATCACTCTTCTCTTTTCTCTTATAGGCCAACCCGAGACACTTTCATATCTTGTGTCCTCGATTACCACACTAATAACAACCTCATAATTCCTTACAATAAGGTCCGGCGCCTTCATCCACACATTTTACAAAATGGCCTAGACGACCCCACTCAGTCTGAACCACTCATACTCTAATCTTGAAGTATCGAGGGTTGTAACCCCTGCCTCGGATTTACCCGAGAACTCTAGTCATACATGATCTATCGCAAAAATCGATCATGTTGGTCATATATCTGAAATCCTTATTTATTTTGTCTCCCCCAATAATCATCAACCACGTTAACTCTCTTAGCCCTTTCCCTACCTTCAACTGAGTCAACCCTACCGAACATCAACTACCCCTAGTTAACGGGCTCTCTAGGCTGTGAACTTTCTACCCCTTCTAGGGGTCTACTACTATCAATCATACCAAGGCGGTATCATGCCTGAGAGTCAACCAATTGGGTCAATACCTAAATTCCCCCCCCCCCCATAACGTCTTCATTAGAGGGTGTTTGAGGTATATTTAATGGTATATTTAATGATACGGGGGTCTCTCTTATCTTCCCTGATCATATCTGGGTTGAAGACTGGGTGGGAGGTAACCTGCTCCTATCCTCTAATGGGTCGGTCTTGATAGAAGGTGTATCTCTAGAAGAAGACATCACTGAAATCATAAACACGTCAATGTTAGGAATATGATACTTACAACTCAGATCTATTGCACGGTCTAGATCAAGAAAGAATGAACCATTATAAATGCCATGTAGCCTCCTATTTATACGTGTAGCGCGCAACACACCCATAAGCAAGACTCTACAAGACACAGCTTGTAGACAACCTTAGGACAGACCTGCTCTGATACCACGTTTGTCACACCCCAACTGTGGGGGTGTGGCTGGCACCCGGTGCCCTAAGGCTCGAGCGTATCAATCCTTATACATGTAATATACTCAACAAGATATGGGTCGACAAGGCCTTTGACTAGTGAACATCTGATCAAAAGACACAACCACACATACGCAAAAAAGGCCAAACATACACATATATACAACAAGGCCGATATAAACATAGTGGGGGTCCACTAAGAATGTCATCAAGGCCATACAAGAATACCATGTACAAGATGATTGTATAAAAGCCTTTAAAGAGCATACAAACAACATATGGTTGGGATAGGGCCCCGCCATACCTAACTATGTACATAAATGCAACAACCATACCTAACCACACACTGGATAGAACCGAAAGAAAGGAGAAAGACAACATCCTACTCAATTGAGTCACATACTGTAATGGATCGTCTGTATATCTATTTGCACTTACGGGCATAAAATGTAACACCCCAGAAGGGAACGTTAGTATGAAAGATGTACTGAATATGTAAGGCAGGTAGAACATGTAAATAAAAGAGATGTAATATCAGAAGAAGGGTATAGAATCAACCTAAAACTCAAGAGATGGGTCGTTGATGGCATACTACTAACATAACCATTAATATATGCAAGTAAGTAAAATTGAGCCACTCTACGGGGCCATATAATATAGTATCAAACCATATTGTGGGGCAAATCGTATGATATTATATCATATTATAACTCAATGAGGACTCGGTCATACCAGGCCTTAATAGGACTCAGTAATGTCAAGCCAACCGTAGTGGTGTGCTCATATAAGCGTCATACCCTGCTGACTATAGTATGGCTCGGTAAGAAAATAGATACATATATATATGAGTGAAAATGCAAGCTATGACTCCAAAAGGCCTTATGAATTCAATCAGAGTGACCCAGGGTTGTTTATCCTACGATCATCGTTATGTAACTGTATTTGTATCAATTGTCCGAGAGTTATCAAGGATCATAAGAAGACATAAGATTCAAGAAGCTATCAAGGCGGTAAGTGATCCCGACAAAGAACAATAAGAGTCATGGATAATAATAATATGAAACAATGAGCTTCACAAGCTTTAATCTCAATAATAGAGTTACTTTTGAAGTGTCGTTGTTATGGTTACGTTTACTCTTAGATTAATGTAAAAATCCCCATGAACTCAATGTTCCAATTTAGTCCTTAAGGTGATATACTCAGGGTGCAAAGGATTGTCGATCAACCTATGACAATGTGCTTATTGTGGAATGGAATTGGAGTTTTCACGTGAAGGTTCAAGAAGACATTGTATTTTTGTCCTTCTTGTTGGTCTTGGCCAAGACCATGTATTTCTTTTATCTTATCTTTAGTTACTAGCTTAGCTATTAGCTTAGGACATAGTATGCCATGTAATAACTACCTTAGGACACAATTATTAAGTCATGTAAAGGGTGACAAGGCCGAGAGTCTTCCAATAATGTGACGCCAAAAAGTCTTCCAAAGGGGTGACTAGGCAGTGAGTTGGAGGACAAGTTGGCAAAGACAAGAATGATCTAGAAGGAAAGGATTCCAAGAAGACAAGTCATGAACCAACTAGTTCATGAATTTGACTACATTGAAGGCTCCAAATTCATCCAAAGAAAGATCAAGAGGTGGCTGAAACCAAGCAGGTACAAGGAATGGAAGCTTCCACACCTTTTCCAAGAAGATAACATTTATGAAGAGCTCAAGTTAATGCAATCTTCTTCATGGGATCCACAAAGGGGGATGTGAAAGAATTGAGTTCATCCTATGTCTCCAAGTCAAGCCCAGAACCTATCCCATTGTACAAGCTAGGCCGAGGCACCCTTTCCCCCAAGTTAACCCAAACCCATTCCCATTTATCCCTACTAGGCCGTGTAGTTGTGTCTTTAATGTATCTTCTAGAATGGTCCATTTTCTACTATAAATAGGACCCTTAGGACCTTGTAAATATTCAGAGTTTATTGATATATAAAAGTGAGTTTTACTCAAAAGCTAAGATATTCAACTTGTGTGTTGTATACATTAGTTGGTCCTTGTGTGGGCCTTTGGTTCTTGTGTGAGCCAAACCCCTTAGTGTGAGTTGAAGCTAGGACTGTGTGACCTAGTTAAACCCAAGATAAGGTTTTCCTTTGGTGTAAGTTTGGTTAAGACTTTGTGACTTAACTAACCCCAAGCATAAGGAACCCCCTTGGTTGCAAGCGAAAGCTGAAACTTGTGTGATCCGACCTAGCCTAAGCCTAGGGTTTATCCGAAGGTTTCCGGCCACCCTTACTTGCTTTGTATTCGGGCTTGTACATAGCAACCCCGATCAAGTCCTTGTTAAATTGGTCACATGAATCTTGGTGTCAACCCGCAGTAAAACCCCCGTGTCTCTATCCTTGACATATCATTTGCATCCCATTAAAACCACAACAACCAAACACTTAGCCAAAATTGAACCAACCAACACTTGGTGTGTACTCGGACTTGCACCTCATATTCTGTGTTCATTACTTGTCCAAAACACTTCATTATTTCTACCACCATATCCCCCAATACTCCATAAACATCCCTACCAAAGGTCCCCAACGGAAACCACCCACAAAGACCCGTCCAATCCCGACAACACCAAACAGTCCGCATAACACACCATGTCGATGACCTCACTATTTTAGTTATGTTCCGTCACCTTGCCACCACCAACAAACCAAGTCCTAATCATCACCCTGACCCTCAACAAACCCGTGAAAACTCCACAAAACACCTAAGTCAACTACCCGAAATAGCCACCAAACACCACCCCATCCAGCAAAACCGAGAACCCTATCTTGGCATCCAATTTCAGGTCAACCCGAATATCACCAACACCCAATCCACTTAACAAACATCACCCCTTCTTACTTGCATCAGATTGATATCAGAGAGAGGCCATCCCGTCTGACACTTTGGCGCTATGACTCAAATAAATAAAGAAGAGCTGAGGAGGATCGTAGGAGACGTGTTCGCGAAACATGCGCAAGTCTGGAAAGAATAATTTTTTAGGCATGCCATGAATAAAAATGCCAAGTCAATGGTTGTACAAAACATCCCAAGACATGAAGGTAAAGGTACCCCAAGGCCCTATGTCAACTCCATGAATGTTAAAGCAAAGGGTGGTATCTCTTTTACTAATCCCTTGTATCGTCATAGAAGTGTAAAGAAAGATACAAAGGTTGAAAGTAGTAGTACTTCCTTTACTACCCCTTTATATAAACATGAAAGTATTGAAGTTATAAAAGGGGTAGATAAAAGGAAAAAGAAATGCTTCCAATGTCAAAAGTTAAGACACTTTATAAAAGAATGTCTTAATTCCCGGATCATGCTTGAAGAGGAGTATCGAGAGTGTGGATTTTCCTTGGCTATTATGGAACCCATACTACTTTAAGAACAAGAAGAAACCGATACTCCCTTACTTAATGCACCGGAGATGGACAAATAGTCAAAGTAGGGGAGTTCTATAGTACCCAGTTCAAGGAACTTTTGGAGGATGTATGTCCGAATGATCTTGCATCCGAAGCACCACCAATGGAAGATGGTAAACTTGATCTTGATTTATTTTCAAGAAGTTCATTATCTACTCACCAAGACCATGGATGCCATCAGGAAGAAACTAAGGACGTGCTAGGCCAAGAACAAGAATTGTTCGGCGAATGCTATGACCGAAAGGGCCTTAACCCCTACCCAAGCCCTGCATTATTGATGCCGAGAGAGGATGGGACTTGGCACGTATGTTACCGAGAGGTTGATAACCTCACCATAAAGTTCACCATTACTATACCAATGTAGAAAGATATTTTTCATGAGTTTGCAACCAGACCATCACCGATGGAAAGCATTGAACATGCTCTTGGTTTATTTATGAGAGGTTCTTTGCCGAATCAACAAGCTTACGAACACAATCCATAAACGTCCAAGGGAGTACAACAATGCATGCAAGAAACACTAGGTGAGGGCCTTGTCGAAAAGGACTTTAGGTCGTTTAGGGTGCACGACTTATTGGTGCCAAAAGAGCATGAGAACTAGCACACTTGCGGTACCATCCACGCTATCGACAACATCATGAAAGGAAAGCTCTCTTTGCCGAGGCTGAAATTTTCCTTTGAGGGATCAAGTGGAGCCAAATGATTCTACAAGATAGACTCAAGGAGAGGATACCATCTAAGGGGAACCCGAGAAGAAGATGCACGGAAGATGACCCTCGAGGTCGAGTTTGGTTTGAGCAAATGGATTGTAATGTTGTTTGGATGGTGTGATGCCACAAACGTTTTCCTATACACGGTATCACGTCCATCCTTGGGAAACTTAACATCACCCGATGTCATTTATGATAACCAAATCAAGGTGGAATCTAGCCAAAAATGTTCTGACAGAACCATTTTGGTAAATGACTTCTTTGGTTCGGCTCCTTCTTCTCATCATGTCGTGCGGAATTATTATGCACTTGCTGCCCCCATCAACGAGTTAGTAAGAAAGGATGAGCACGAATGGTTCTGAGGAGCAACAAGAATCTTGGAAACCATTAAGGAAAATATTTGTGGAGCACCGGTTGTAACTATGCCAAGCCATGAAAGTCCATTGGGAGTTGAACGTGAAGCATCGGTAGGTGCCTTTTTTTACTCTAGCACAAAATTGAGTGGTGCATTGTGTCGTTCATCTACCTGTGGAAAGGCAGCACATCTTATGGGATGCGTAATCCAACATGGGCATCATATGAAGTCAAATCCATTCATCTTATATTCGGATCCTTATTTGGCAAGTTTTGAAGAAAGCACACACAAAATAAGGCTTCCGATCTTATCCAATGATGAAAGTGGTAGCTCAACACTTGTTGTTGAAAAATTATTGCCATATTTAGATGAAGAGAATTCGATGATGAATTATTTTGAAGAAGGGGAGTATGATGTAAAAATCTCCGTGAACTCAAAGTTCCAATTTAATCCTCAAGGTGATATACTCGGTGTGCCAAGGATTGTCAATCAACCTATGACAATGTGCTTATTATGGCATGGAAAATGGAATGGAATTGATGTAAATCAAGCCCCGCATATAATTCCTCAATTCAAGATAAGAAGTAAAGCTCCAAGAATGCCAATGATAAACCATAAACACATGGCCAAAACTTGGAAATGTATGGAGTATGGAATGGCTTAGGAGACAACACTTTATTGTATTAGAAAGAGTTGTATTTTTCGACCTTAAGTGTTGGTCTTGGCCGCGGCCTTGATTTAAATTAGTCTTTAAGTTCGTAGATGAACTAGTAGTTACTTAGGACACATTAAGAACCCTTAGCTTCACCTAGTACACATTTAAGAAACTATGTAAGGGGGAAAGACGACAAGGTCAAAGGAAGCTCTATTCGAGAGTGACATGTCCGAGAATGCACACGGCAAAAAGAGTTAAATGCACCATCTAGAAGATGTGCCTCTCAAAAGGATAAACCGTGTATGGACTTCCTAAATTTGATGACATCAAGATGAATTCGAAGAAGCCAAGGAGTTCCTCGAACTACTCTAACCGATCGGTCAATGTGGAAGCTAACAAGAAAGGTTATAGAAATCGCTGGAAGATGACATCCATCCCCTTCGGCCAAGGACTCTGCCCCTCCCCCGTTCCCACCATAGCCGAGCTAGTTGTAGTTTGTGTCTTTACATTTGCCTTCTAGAATGGTCCTTTCTCTACTATAAAAAAGACTCTTAGGCCATTGTAAAAATCATTTGTTGTTGAATGAAAAACTTGAGTGTTAACTCAATTTAGCTAAGCATTTCAATCTGGGATTGTTATACTTAGTTGATCCTCCGGGAGAGTCATTTGGTTCTCCGGGAGAACCACCCTTGCGTCGAAGGTTTCGATCACCCTTGCTACGTTAGTATTGAGCATTGCGGGCAGCAAACCTCAAACTAGTCCTTGTGAAATTGATCACATCATCTTGGAGCCCACACAATCAATTAACTCCTCTTGTTACCATCCAAAGACCCATATCGATCGAATTGTCACTTGGTTTGTGTCTCGGATTGTTTCCAATAATCCATATACAATCCATGCTCCAATTATTTGTTCCTCCACATTTATACCTCCCATAACAACTTATTACCATCTCCACTAAAAGGCCTTCATCCGAAACCAAACGCAACTCCACGCAAATACCACCAAACACACCAACGTCCCCATCAAACGTTTCTACCGGACCCTCACTGCCTCAGGTTGTTTTCGCAACCTTATCTCCACCAAAATACCAAACCACTACCATCACCCTCTCCCACAAGAATCTCAGGATCACCTCACATAAGATCTTATTGTTATCCCAATGTTTCAGGGGTTTTTCTCCTATTATTTCTAATTTGTCTAAGATTTTTACTATGTTGGTGAAGCAACAAAAGGAGGAAGGAAGATCAAAGAAGGGGAGGATGACGGAAGTGTTAGTATGCGAGGAAAAGAAAAATCTTGTGGAAGACATAGAAGAAAGTGTCGGGACGGCACAAGGTTGGACCCTCTTCACCAACCCGTTGTATGATCCTACAATTACGGCAGAGGAGGCCAACTCTGGGGTTAAGGAAGTTGCACTTCCAAATGGCTTAACAATCAGAACAATCCCAATAAAAGGTGTGGTTTATGCCCTCAACATGGTATCCAAAAAATAACTACTTGGCCATCATGATCCAAGGAGTACTTCCGAGTTAGCTACCCAAGGAGACCTTGGTTCATACGCGGTAACGATCATGTGGGTTATTGAAAGTAGTGGAACTTGGTATACACTACTTCACGAAGTATCTTTGAAGAACGGCTCACAACTACTTAAGGGGGGAGTTAAGCGAGTGGTGGTCATCAAGGACCTACAAAAGAGGAACAAATGGTTTGTGGTATCACTCCGAATGAGTGGTAAACAAAACTATTCCTTGAGTCTCATGCAACGAGTTTGCTTGGCCCGGATACATGACTCATTATTCCCAAACTGTGATGTTAAGATCTTTGAAGTAGGCCAAGATTGGTGTGAGATTATAGATGTCTATGGGAGGATTTCTTCTTCCCCTATAGTTCACGGATGAGGTTTCATTGACACTCTCACCCCAATCATGAAGGATCTACTTAGAACTATATGGGAGGATGGCTTTGATCTAGACCAAGAACCGCAAGCCCTAGAAGCCCATGACGCAAAATTAGAGGATGAACATCACCAACCGTGGACCTATGATTCATTGATGTGATGGGCAACATATTTGAAGAATGGTCCCTTCAAATAGTTGGCCGAATTTCAAGAAGACTCATGCAAGAAACTGAGTCCACATGAAAGCATTGATAGTGAGGAGTCCTTGCATTTGATCCCCACAAATTTGAGGACAAATTCTTCCAAAGAAGAGGAGAATGATGTAAATCAAACCCCGCACATAATTCATCAATTCAAGATAAGTAGAGCTCCAAGAATGCCAATGATGACCCATAAACACACGGCCAACAACTTGGATATGTATGCAGTGTGGAATGGTTTAGGAGACAACACTTGATTGTCTTAGAAAGAGTTGTATTTTTTGGCCTAAAGTGTTGGTCTTGGCCGAGGCCTTGCTTTAAATTATTGTCTTTAAATTCTTAGATGAACTAGTAGTTACTTAGAACACATTAAGAACCCTTAGCTTCACCTAGTACACATTTAAGACACTATGTAAGGGGGAAAGATGACAAGGCCAAAGGAAACTCCATTCGAGAGTGACATGTCCGAGAATGCATACGGCAACAAGAGTTAAATGCACCATATAGAAGGTGTGCCCTTAAGAGGATAAACCATGTATAGACTTCCTAAATTTGATGACATCAAGATGAATTCGAGGAAGCCAAGGAGTTGCTCGAACTACTCCAACCAATCGGTCAAGAATACATATCAAGGGAGTTGTCTTGCACCACTCTCTAAGAAGGTCATTTAAAGATCACATGTGGAAGATAACAAGAAAGGTTCTAGAACTCGTTGGAAGATGGCATCCATCCCCTTCGGCCAATGACTCTTCCCCTCCCCCGTTCCCACCATAGCTGAGTTAATTGTAGTTTGTGTCTTTAAATTTTCCTTCTAGAATGGACCTTTCTCTACTATAAAAAAGGACCCTTAGGCCATTGTAAAAATCATTTGTTGTGGAATGAAAAACTTGAGTGTTAACTCAATTTAGCTAAGCATTTCAATCCGGGATTGTTATACTTAGTTGATCCTCCGGGAGGGTCGCTTGGTTTTCTGGGAAAACCACCCTTGTGTCGAAGGTTTTGATTACCCTTTCTAGGTTAGTCTAGAGCATTGCGGGAATAAAACCTCAAGCTAGTCCTTGTGAAATTGATCACAAGATCTTGGATCCCACACGAGCAATTAACCCCTCGTGTTACCATCTAAGGAGCTATATCTACCGAATTGTGACTTGGTTTGTGTCTCGGATTGTTTCCAACAATCCGTATATAATCCGTGCTCTAATTATTTGTTCCTCTACATTTATACCTCCCATAACACCTCATTACCATCTCAACTAAAAGTCCTCCATACAAAACCAAACGCAACTGACGCAAATACACTAACGTCCCCATCAAACGTATCTACCAAACCCTCACTGTCTCAGGTTGTTTCTGCAACCTTACCTCCACTAAAATACCAAACCACCACCACCACCCTCTCCCAGAAGACTCTCGGGATCACCTCCCAAACCTCCAACTCACGTTTTTAAGCCAATCCACCCGAAACAACCTTCAACCACCATACTACCTACCTTGTCGATAAACCAAGAACCCCATTTTCCTCACCTATTTCTGAGTCAACCCGAATCTCACCAACACCCGAATCACTTGCCAACTCAAAGCCCTTCGTACTCACATCAAGAATTGGAGTTGTCACATGAAGGTTCAAGAAGACATTGTATTTTTGGCCTTCTTGTTGGTCTTGGCTGAGACCATGTATTTCTTTTAGCATATCTTTAGTTACTAGCTTAGTTATTAGCTTAGGAGATAGTATGTCATGTAATAACTAATTTAGGACACAATTAATAAGACATGTAAAGGGTGATAATGCCGAGTCTTCCAATAAGGTCACTAGGCTAAAGTCTTCCAAAGAGATGACTAAGCCGTGAGTTGGAGGACAAGTTGGCAAAGACAACAATGATCTAGAAGGTAAGGCTTCCAAGAAGACAAGTCATGAACCAACTAGTTCATGAATTTGACTACATTTAAGGCTCCAAATTCGGCCAAAGAAAGATCAAGAGGTGGCCGAAATGTTCATCCAAGCAAGTACAAGGAATGGAAGCTTCCACACCTTTTCCAAGAAGATAACATTTATGAAGAGCTCAAGTTAATGCAATCTTCTTCATGGGATCCACAAAGGGGGATGTGAAAGAATTGAGTTCATCCTATGTCTCCAAGTCAAGCCCAGAACCTATCCCATTGTACAAGCTAGGCCGAGGCACCCTTTCCCCCAAGTTAACCCAAACCCATTCCCATTTATCCCTACTAGGCCGTGTAGTTGTGTCTTTAATGTATCTTCTAGAATGGTCCATTTTCTACTATAAATAGGACCCTTAGGACCTTGTAAATATTCAGAGTTTATTGATATATAAAAGTGAGTTTTACTCAAAAGCTAAGATATTCAACTTGTGTGTTGTATACATTAGTTGGTCCTTGTGTGGGCCTTTGGTTCTTGTGTGAGCCAAACCCCTTAGTGTGAGTTCAATCATGGTGTTTATCTCAATTTGTCTATGGATTAGTTTGTCAAAAGGTCAATCTAAGCTAAGAGAAGCTTGATAATACCAAGAGTATCAATAATCACACATTAACAATTCAAGAGGTTTTTCATACCCATGCTCCCTTCAATTCTCAAAGACTTCCGAGTTGTTTCCGACAATCCAAGAGAGATGTCGAGATGATCCAAGATTCATGAGGGCTAATTCACATTGCAACCTTGTGGAAGGGCTCTTCAATGGTGTATATACATTTAGAGAGGGTTTGTAGACAATTAGGAGTGAAGAAGGTCGAAGTGGAAATGTTTTGGAACGAAAATTTGAGATTGGGTAATTTATAGGTAATCCACCGCCTCCCATATGCGGGAGGATATATGACGCATAAGGGAATATTCAGATGTATACTCTACTGCATATGGTGGCAGTGAGGTGGCCAAATAGTTGCCTTAAGGTGCGGCTCCATCCGCGAAGCGATTTGGCTTCCGTGACACGAAACACTTGGCATATCGTCCTATCTTCATCAAACTTTGTCGAGAGATGATTCCTCTATTATAATGACTTATAACCATACATAGACCTTATTAACATTCATTTATGTCATGTGTGACCCTGGAATGGGGCTCTGGTTGTCAGAGCTCAATTTGATTAACCATACTCTTAAACATGCATGAATGACATGCGTAACTCGGAATCTGTCAAATATAGCTCCAACCTTGGCCCAATGCCTTCATTATCCTTTTTATAGGTATCATAACTTATTTCATCACAGATAGGCTTGACATGACACACTCAATGTAAGGATTTCAAGAAGGAAGGGCGTAGCGGCTCTTAAACTCTTACGGCTTTTTCGGGTTTCAACTTGACCATTCCAAAATCTTCCCAAGGGAATCTCCTTCGTTATCTTAGGCTCCCTAGCTTATGGTATATTTGATGAATGAAATTATTGAGTTAACACATCCTCGACCTTAAAAGTATCGGAAGTACCCCACTCCATACTTAAAAATATGTGTTTTCCTCAATGAATGGATAATAGAGAAAAAAAAATTAAAACAGGGGTGAGAAATACTCCCTGAGACCCTTGAGGGCCTATCTAGCAACATAATCTTCAACATCAAGGGTTGTCACGATCCCACACTTAAGATAAAACAAGCTCTTAAACGTCACGATCCCACACTTAAGATCAAACATGCTCTTAAACTTCAATTTTGGATACTTAGGCTTCCTCTAATCTTCAAACCAAATGCAAAACAAAATGTAATTTAAAAATAAAAATTTAAACTATTACACATTGGGTTGCCTCCCAATAAGCACCTGATTTAACGTCATGGCATGACGCCATCACTTTCACCACTTTTCCTTCCACTTTGATTATATGAATTGTGCCCCAATTCAGCATTAAATTTCCTGCTCCGCTCTTGGGGCGGTGGTGTGAAAACAAATGAGACAAATAAATAGTTGTAGCATTTTGCACTTCTTGGCCCTTAAGTGAGGTATGTCATTTTGTGTCTTTGGTGTGGTAAATTTTACAATGTAAGGATATTGTTCATCATCTATAGATCTCTCCAAAGGCTTAGAAGGCTCTATTTCCATGTCTCCAACCAAACATAATGTAGAAAAGTATTTTGAATGGGGCCCAACACGCACAACTCTAAAAATACATTATTTTTGACACCTTCACTTTTGTACACCTCATCAACATCAACATCATCAATAATTTTTCGGTCGAATGGTTCGTATTCCTCTTTCTACTCCATAAATTGGCTACTATCCATGACAATTGATAGTTGGCATCAGACGCCTCAAATTTTTTATTTAATTGAGCATGTATGTCATGGATCTCTAAGTCAAATTGGTCTATCTCTTGTCCGAGCTTTGTTCTTTCTTCCATGAAGTATGTTATGTCACTTGTAATTAAATTAAGATAATCCCCCATACCTCTAATTGTTGAGCTCGAACCAATATCAAAATATCACTCACAATATCCACTTTGTGAAAAGCACTTGAGAGACTAGAACAACACTTAGGACACTCTTTCCACTGACCACCACACCATTTACAAAAGTTCCAATCATAGGATTTAGAAGAGTCACACAACTCATCATGTATGATCTAAATTAATGAACAATTTCCGCATAAGTGGGGTCTTTCACAAAGTAGACAAGAACCGCTAGAATATGAATATCCAACATCTGGTAAATTGTCGTTCCAAGATGCCATGTTAAGAATACAAAAATAAAAACAATAGAACTCGAATAGACAAAAAAATTCTAATCTAGATAAAAAGTTAATTTTTAAGTCCAACAACACCAAAAACTTGTTGCTCCCAAACGCACACGCAAGTATATGTGGTCGTATAAATAATATAGCCATTTTAAAAATCAGATGTCGAACCCAAACAGACTTATGATTAACCGTTAGCCAAATTAAACAATTTGAATTATCTATACAAGAGGAAATTCCTAAGTTATAATTCTAAACTAATTAATTAAAAAGAAAACAAATAATGAACTTCAATAAAGAAAGAACGGGTTTTTATATTATCAATGAGATGAAATCGATCCAGGGCTATGGGCTATCTAACAATCACGTTCTATTCTTCAATTCATTCAACTTCTTAGTTTATCTAGTTTAATGATTGACAGGGTTGATATTACGACTACACATCTCTAGAGTCCTCTAGCCACCTATTTATATTACTCTCATGCCTATATCTCTATGGTCATGAACCTTATACAAATACATTTATATTTCCTGTATATCATCCAAGAAGGGAGAACTATGTATATCTCTATCCTAGATGCAAATCCATTCCCCGATGCCCATGGTTGAGATCCTGCTCTATTTAACCCTATCTCTCCTAGAATTCCTCTCTCGAGTTCATGCTAAGGTTCGTAGATAGTATTCGATTGGTGATCAAGCAACCAAATAATTAAGCTCAATATTAAATAAATTAACTAATACGATGAGCTAATTAATTGAAATCAATATTCGAATAACAAAATTCATGAAAGAACGATAACCCTAGAATGAGAGTTTAGATCGACATAGACATGGAGAAAATACAACCAATCATCCAAATAAAATATAAAAATGAGTAGTAAGGAGAAGAAACGGTAAAACCCAATCAACTGCGGCCTCCACGACAGCTCCAAGCTTTCTCTATGTCTCAAGCTCTGAACTTAGGGTCACAAGTTATCCCAAAATTTGTGTTTTATGGACTATTTATAGGTGTAGGAAAAAACCCAGATGAAATAATTGAGTCCAAAATAAGCTGGAAAATAATTAAGTCAGTAATTCAACACTGTGCTCGCTGAGCGAGCTGTGTAGTGGCAAAATTGCTCGCGTCACAAGCTGCTGCCAGATAAGGTTTTCCCTTCTCAATTACAATTCTAATCTTTTGCACTTCTTTTGTTTCTTTTATTTTGTAGTCATTGGAAAATAATGTTCTCAATCATTAGAGATTCATTGTGTCGCCCCCCCCCCCCCCACACTTGACTCCTCTCTTTCTTTCTTTTCTTTTTCCTTCTGCGTTTTATTGAATTTTGCTCCAGAATTTTTTATCATCACACCGCTTTATTTCTATACATTAAAAATAAATATTAAGCACAAATCAATATAGCAATGCTCAAAAGACGATTGAAGTACTAAAATGTGAGGCAAACAATGAGTAAATATATGTATTTTGTGTCAAACGTTAACGACAAACCCATAAAATGGTGACAAGCCCAAATACAACAATCGAATTCAGCTTAAGGTTGATTCCACAAATCACTCATCATCACAGTTCAACATCGGTACCTACCAAGCGTTCATCACAACCGCTAAGGTGGGACCCCCAAACACACACAATACCCCTCAACATTTATAACTAATACGCACTTCTATCGAAGTCTAAAAAAGAGAAATTGTAGTCTACCTCAAAGCCGAGCAGGAGCCATGAACCGTCAACCCTCAACACAGGTCTTGCCCTTTCGGAGCGCCTCAGAATACTCGTAGTCTAATATATATATAGATTCTATGTTAATAATTAAGCTAATACCTATACAAGGACTTAGTCCTTAAAATAATCCAAGATACACCCAAAATTGACCACGAGCAATGGTATCAAACTGAACTTTACTACCCAAAAAGCATAATAACATACTACATAATCATATCCTTAAGTTAATTTGAAAACTAAACCAATTGGACCCTCAATTGCAAGATTTAGTAAAAGCCCCAATTTTCAAACCTTAGATTTTCCCCCGATTTCAAAAGGGTTTCTAATACCAAATTAATCATCACAACATGATCATCTATCATTAATCTATACTAGATTATAATATCATAATCATCTAGTCAATAGTCAACCCTCAAATCAAGATTCTAGTCCTCTTATTCTAGCGTGAAAGCTTAAGACATTTTCTTTCCCAAATATAATCTATACAAGGATAGAAAACTTATATGATAGACAATAATTAAAAAATATGAGATTATACCTCCAATGAAGAACTAAAGTGAAATCCTCAAGAAATCCCCTCTTAACCGAGCTCTAATCCTAAGAGAACGTATTTTGGGGAGTGATATTATTTTAGGGAATTTAACAATCTGAGAAGAAACAACAAAATCGACTTCACTAAGGTGATCACGCTTTAGCAGGAAAAATGGTCCGCTGAGGCAGAGTCGCTTAAAAATCCAAAGAATCGCTGGGGGAAAAAGGACTTCGCAAAGGCGCCATCGCCTCTACGAGAAAAGCTTCCGCAGAAGCGGAAGTCTCAACATTACACAAGTCCCATTTCTGCAAGCCAACCTCCATAGAGGCGGGACAGCAGAAATGGATAGAAAGTTGCTGGTGCAGAAACCAAAAACTAGCAAACTAGAAACTAGCCTATTTCTCCATCAAACACCTGAAACACTCCCGGAACCCTTTGCACACAACCCAAACATACTACCCCAAGGTAAACAATGCTTCAAACTTTCCTACACCCTTTCCACATTGGATCAAATTTATCAATTCTAAAATCTCTACTTTGGGTTTTTCTTCTGAAAATCATATAAAGGTACCTCAGGATCCATGTCACTCATCTCTGCATGTCACAAACCCCATATAGAATCTATGGGAAGGGTAATTTTGTCAAATAAAGTTCTTTAGCTAAAACGACCAAATGGGTCGTTACAACGCTCAATACCCCACAACATTTATAACTACTACGTACGTCTATCGGAGTCTAAAAGAGTTAAACTATAGCCTACCTCATTGCCGAGTGGGTGCCACAAACTCCTAATCCACTTGGTAGAACCTGGTGAACCGGGCGTACTACTTTCCAACCTTCTCTTCACTTTTCTTCTCTTAAGAAATTTCACTGCACGAGTATCAGATGGTTGTAACACAATCAAACGCATAGATGTCCTATGTTACCATGCATACAATCAACATATAAGGGTTATTTCTATAGGGGTAACCGCTACTCTGCCCCGAAAAGGAACATTCATAGTTAAAGTGAAAGGAACCCAAACTCAAAAAGGGCAACATAGGAATTTTTTACGTCAAAAGTGGTTTACCCAACATCGATGAAGTCCAAAATATCCACAAACAACTCAATCTAGTTTAAATTTCATCAATAATCAAAAAGTCTCAATTTTTATAAAGAAATCCCTTTTTGATTTCATTTAGGAAACTAGTTTTAAAACCTAAAATTCAATTTAGTAGTTGTTTCTCATCAATAATACATGATTAGAATAAGAAAATCATCTCAAAAATCCAACCTTTAAGTGAAGAAATCAAGTACCCAATATTAGGGCTTTTCGACATCAAACTCTTATTCTGCACCCAAGTTTCCACCATTAAAATCATAACATAAAAGCATAAAGAATCATAAAAGGAGTTAATAAATCTTACCCCAAAAATGTAATCACCCAAAGGCTCTTCAATTTCACCAACAACACTCTCCATGTTATGAATTGGGTGAATGGATACAATGGTTTGAAGTTGGGAAATAAAAAGGGTTTTTTTCTCAATGATTTTCACATCCGTGAACACCTTGTCCGCAGAGGCAGGCTCACCTCCGCAAAGAGGCCTTTGTATCCATGGAGTCACTTGTCGTGCTTTATTCTTGCATCTGTGGGCCAAGTCTCACATAGGCAGACCTGCTCGCAGTATTGAGACACCATAAACCAGCAAGATCTGGTCTTTCACCAACTCCAACCTAAAATCCCAACATCTATCTGAAACTCATCCAGACTTCCCGGATATAAACCAAACATGCATATCAAGTGTAATCGACGCTATGAACTTGCTTGCACACTCGAATTTCACATACGACCAACGTAAGGTCCACTTTTCTACTAAAACCCTCAAAATACTCAACTTCCACAATTTTACAAATAGTGACACGAGATACATCCGAGCACCTTGGGAAGCGAACCAAGGAATCGACTAAGTCATAAATAATGCTTCGAACCTACCAGAAGCAACTGAACCCGGAAACAAACTCATATACTCAAAAGTCAACTATCGGTCAACACTTTTTCACTTATTCAACTTAAAAGCTTCTAATTTTCTCAAAATCAACCAAGATTCCTTAACGACCAAATAGATTGTTACATCATCCCCACAAGTCAAATACACTCTAACGGTTCTAGAAGAACGTTCGACATGGGTAAAAAAGTTAAATTCCTTAACGGCCAAATAGATTGTTACATCATATACTAATTAAATAAACGCTCATCCTCGATCGGAAAAAAAGAAAAATACAAAGTCGGTGAGTAATCATGGAACCTATTTTATAATCTCAAGAAAGCCTCAAAAGGTAAGAATTATACATGTAGTATCGCTTGTTTACTGTATCTGTCAAGACTACCTTTAGCTATGCTCAAAACCCCAACTTTCCATTTCTTCATACCCAAAATGTCATTCACAGCTGATCCTCGAATGTAAGAACTAATGTCCAAATAAGCTACATATTTTATTAATCTAGCCCACGTACCTAACTCTACATGCAAACCCTGACCTAATATGTCAGTGACGGCTCAATGGCCACCACACCCACTGGTCAGCCACCTCCGGCGGTTGGCCAGACTTCCAACAATTCCAATGCAACCAATGTTATCACCCAAAATCAACTGAAATCTCCCAAAATAAAATACACTGAATTCTTTAAACCTACCACTTTGAATGCCATGCAAAACCCTAATATCATTCCCACATCAATGATTCCATTGAAGACTATCTCGTATTGTAATGGTATTACAATCATTCATTGGATGCAAAAGGAGGTCAAGAAGATGAAGGAAATGGAGAAACTCCAGCATGTAGTAATTGGCAACTTTTCCTATGGATGGACAAACATGAAGGAATTGAGGAAGATTATCCTGGAGAAATGTGGAATCAAAGGAAATTGTGAAATTGGATTGTTTAGGAACTGACATGTTTTGATACATTTATCTCTTATGGAAGACTTTGTTAATATATGTTCGAATGGTGCTTATTATTTACAATCTAGGGATCGATACTCATATCAAATGCGGCCACTAATCTATTATACTAAGTTTAAGATTTAAGAGGAAACATCAAAGGTGATCTCATGGATTTCTTTTCTTAGTTTAATGCCGAACGTTTTCTTAAAAGAATATGTGCTTTCACTTGCATCTACTATTCGAATTCCTTTACATATGAATAAAACTACTGAGAATCGAACTAGACCTAGTTGTTCTAGGGTTAAGGTGTCGATTGATTTATTAGAAGATCTTCCAGACTTTGTAAATATGGAAATTAAAAATGATGTTTCACATGAGATTAGGGTGGAAAAGGTGAAAATTAGGTATGACAATATTCCTAAATATTGTTGTACTTGCAAACTAGGTCATAATGAAGAAGGTTGTTAGAATCTTCATCCTGAACTTTATCAGGAGAGAGATACTAATATTGAGAAGAGGCCAGAATTGGTGGTCCATACAAATGTGGAACATGTTGATGTTGTTCAACAAGGAAAGAAATCTGAGAAAGGGAAATAAGTTAATGTTGATGAGAATCCAGTTATTTAAGGTGAAAACAGGAGCAGAAATGGAATTATAATAAATTTAGAAGGGAAAGAGCTAGAATCCTATCTAGTGGTAAAGTTATTGGTGATCTAGGAAACTGGAATGTGGTTATGGATATGAGAGTTTTTTGGGGTCCATCAAAATCAAAGGATGTTGATGTTGCTAATCAAAACAAGTTTAATGTATTACAAGAAGATGAGAAGACCGATGGATGTAACAAATAAACTTTAATATAAGAGGAGATGACACCAGTTCAGGAAATTCATAATGGACATAATGCAGTATCCATTTCAAACAATGCTGAAGAAAACAAAAATGAGAGGAGTGAACAAATGAGCAATGAAGGTTCTAAAGATGAGGTATAAAATGAGGGAAGAAGCATTGATAATGTTACTACAAAAGAATGGATTGAATAGTCATTCTTTGGACATAAGGATAGAGTGGAATCTGTTGAAGGAACTGGTGATTTAGAAGAGGTGGTTGAGTCTGTTGATCAAGATTTGATTGATTCTGCGGAGTCAAGTGAAAAGGTGGAGGATGTACTTCCTTCCATAGAAGACATTGAGGATGAGCAGAGGAATTTGTCTGACCAACAATGCACCGGTGATGTTGAGGAGGTAATCATATCTAGTGTGACTGAGAAGCCAAGGGTTCAGGTGGAAATCTCTGAGGAGGAACAAGTGGAGGTGCATAATAAAGAGATGAAGGTGATTGTGCATAATAAAGAGATGGAGGTGGTTGTGGGAAGGATAAATTGTGACATGTTGAGTAACAATGAGGAACTAAACAAGATTCATGTGCATGTAAATACACAGGCTATTGTGCAGGTTCCACAAGCTCAACAGATCCTGATTATGAAGAATAACTCTTCCATGAAGGAATTGCATGATTTTGTATCTCATAATATCAAGGAAGCAGTTATAAATGTTTGTTCATATCAAAGGAAGCAGTTCTCAATAACACTGATACAACTGAAGCACTATCAAAGGCCTTGGAACATGTGGTAGTAGAAGCAGGATTGTCTCCAAAATCTCATGTGAAAGGTACAAATACGAAGTATGGAAATAATGAAGGATAGCTTACTAGGGATATCAAATTAGTTAAGACTCAGAAGGCCTTCCATAGAGTGTAAATGCTACATAGACATCACAAATTTTATCTTATAGCACTGATGGAACCCTTCTAACATTATAGACACATACAACAATACAGGAGGAAACTGGGAATGAAACATGATTTTTTATAATTGCAATGGTAAGATTTGGTTCTTTGTCAATGAAGACATAGTGATTGATATAGTTGGGAATGATGCACAACAGATTACTTGTAATTTTTTCTTTTAGAACTTGAATAAGACCATGTTTGTCACCATGGTATATGCTAGGTGTGATGCTTTGGAGAGATTGGATTTATGGGATAGTTTATATTACCTATGTGATGGAATGCTGGCACCTTGGTTGATAGGGGGTGGCTTCAATGTGATTTTAAATGAAGAGGAGAAAATTGGATGGCTACCCGTTTATCCTTATGAATATAAGGAATTTGCTTTCTGTATTAATTCTTGTGAATTGGACTAAGTTAGTTATAAAGACTGTCCATTAACTTGGTGGAATGGGAGAACATATGGGAAATGGTTTGTTTTATAGAAGTATATCATTTATCCAGGACTGGATATGATCATGCTCATATGTTATTTTCCTATGGTATTCAGCACTAACAATTTGTCAGACCATTCAAATTCTTGAAGTTTTGAATTGAGCATGAGTCTTTACATGTGATAGTTAGGCAAAACTGGCAGAGTATTAACTCAGAAGAGGATGTATTCTTGTCTTTTAAGCAGAAGTTGAAAAATGTAAATATGCTTTGTCGGTATGGAGTAGTTAAGTTTTTGGAGATGTTTTTAAGAAACTGAGTATTAGGGAGGACATTGTGAGAGTTAAAGAAGAGTTGTTTGAATAATTTCCAACGGAGGCAAATAGAATGATTTTACAAAGAGCTCAGGCTGAATTGAAGAAGTGTTTGCACTATGAGGAGGAATTTTAGAGACAAAAATCTAGATTTGATTGCTTTGCTAAGGGAGACAAAACCAAGGTTTTTCATAATATTGTGAATGGTAGAAGGAAAATAACTCAAACAAAAAGGATCTAAAACATAGATGGAGACTGGATTGAAGGAATAGATGATATTGCGAATGAGGCAATTTCATTTTACTAGAAAAAATTTACTCAAGAGTGTGATCAAGACCATCAGGCTAAATTTTCCTTACTATATCATATTCCTCAGATGATTTCTAAGGAAGACAATGAATCCATTTTCAATATTCCAACTATGGAAGAGGTTAAACATGCAGTTTTTGAACTTTCAGGAGACAGTGCAAGTGGTCCTGATGGATTAACAGGTATTTTCTACCAATCATGTTGGGATACTATGAGTTTTGATGTCTTTAAAGTAGTGAAGGTTTTTTGAGGGACAAACATTGCCTAAATCCATAACTCACACTAACCTAGTTCTGCTTCCAAAGAAGAATGAAGTAGAATCATTTTCAAACATGAGGCCTATAAGCCTTAGCAGTTTCATCAACAAAGTGATATCTAGAGTGGTGCATAGTAAAATGGAGAAAGTATTGTCTGGATTGATCTCATCTAATCAGTATGGGTTTGATAAGGGAAGAAATAATATTGAGAATGTATTACTGACTCAAGAAATTATGTCTGACATTAGATTGAGGGGAAAACTAGAAAATGTAGTCATTACACTGGATCTGACCAAGGATTATGATAGAGTTTTATAGTTCTTTTTAACAAAGGTGTTGAGGAAAATGGAATTTGTAGAGAGATGTATTGATTTAATACAGAGACTGCTTGCAAATAACTGGTATTCAGTATTGGTGAATGGGCAAGCATATGGATTATGTCATTCTACTAGAGTAGTTAAACAAGGAGATCCATTATCACCAGCACTTTTCATATTGTCAGCAGAAGTTCTTTCAAGGGCCCTTAATTCATTGTTTGATAATCAGGAGTTCTGAGGTTATGGGATGCCTAAATGGAGTGTTAAACTGAATTATTTGTCCTAAGCAGATGATACCATTATATTCTCCTCAGCAGATATGAAATAATTGCAGCTGATCATGCAGACTTTGAAGGATTATGAGGATGTTTTTTGGCCAATTGGTTAACAAAAGAAGAAGTGCTTTTACATGCATGCTAAGACTTCTACTAAATTTGATTCAACAGGTAGAAGATATCACTATTTTTTCAAGGAGAACCTTTCCATTCATGTACTTGGGATGTCCAATCTCACATGCAAGAAAGAGGAAAATAGATTATGCATAGTTAATCAAAAAGATTAAAGACAAGTTACAAGCTTGGAAAGGTAAACTTTTATCACCAGGAGGGAAAACATTATTGATTACTAGTGTGTTGCAAAGTGTACATATGCATATATTGTCTGTTATAAAACCTCCAAAATGTTTGATCAAGGAGATACACCAAATATTTGCAAAAAAAATCTAGTGTAGCAAAGATGATGTTAAGACTAGGCATTGGTCTGCATGGTTAAAAATGTGTTTGCCTAAGGATGAGGTGGACTGAGGTACAAATCTCTTTTTGATATTCCAAAGGAACTGCGTGCAAAGCTTCGGTGGAGATTTAGGACCACCAACTCTCTATGGGCAAACTTTCTATGGAACAAGTATTATAATAAGCAGTATCCTCAATATGTGCAGTGGAAAGGTGGTTCTCATGTCTGGAAAATGGTGCTAGAGGCAAGGGATAGCATTGAACAAGAAATATGGTGAGAAACAAATAGTGGGACAACTAACATTTGGTTTGATAATTGGACCAAACTGGAAGTTGTACACTATGTATTACCTTTAGAATTTCTTATTGAAGAGATGGTAGAAGATGTAAAAGACTTGTTAGGTGAGGATAGATGGAATGTGACAAAGTTGGAGTAATATTTACCAGAGGACATTGTTTCAGATGTCATTATTGAGTTAGATATTAAGCAGATGGAGACAATGTGGGATAAACTGTTGTGGATGACGACTAGTTCTGCTAAGTTTATTGTGTCTACTGCATGGGAGTTGTTGAGACAAAGAACATCATCCTCTAAAATATATAAATAATTTTGGGTAAAAGGGGTGCCATTCAAGAAAAGTTTCTTCCTATGGAGGCTCTGGAAATTCAAAATACCAGTTGATGAAGTGTTGCAAAGTATTAAAATTAATGTGGTGTCAAGATGTTGTTGATGTACTATTTTTCAACAAGAAACAATTGATCATTTGTTTCTTACTGGGATTTTGCAAGGTCATTATGGAGCTACTTTGACAATGCAGTAGGTATAATCATAAATTGTCATCAAGTTAAGCAAGCAGTAGAGATATGGTAGAACAATACATGTCATTACAAATTAAAATTGGTCTTTAAGGCAATACCATCTATGATATTGTGGCAAATTTGGAAATAGAGGAATACAATACTACATGGAGGATATTTGACTCTGTCCAAGGTGCTACATGAGATACAGTTGAATATTCACATATTCTACATATTGAAATTCTCAGCTTGGCAGGATATTCCACATAAATGTCCTGATATCATTGATTACTTAAAAAGATTTCAGCCCCGTCTCACTTGCATCACTGTGAAACGGGGGATTCTAGAAAGAGGATGGTATAAATTCAATACCGATTGAGCATCAGGAATAATCCAGGCCCAAGTACAGCTGCCTATGTAAGATAAAAGTATAGTGATCTTGTATATACAGAAGAAAGGAAAATTGCAAATGGTAATAGCCTGATTACTGAGGCTATAGCTTTGAAGAATGGTATTGAATACTGCACAACACATCACTTAGTTCCATTGTTGGTGGAAACAGACTCTTTGTCCATGAAAATGTTCCTTACATGAAGTTGGGAGGTACCATGGTGCATTATATTGATTGTGAAGGAGGTCAACAGACTAAGGGGGGTCACACAATACAAGTACAACACATATTCAGAGAAGGCAATGCAGTGGAAGATTATTTAACTGTGTTTTTTATTTTACAGGTATACAACAATTTCACAACTTTCAAGACTTACCTAGTATGGCTAGAAAGCTGATCAAAACTGATAAAGTTCAGGCTCCTAATCTGAGAATCAGATATACTAAAGATAGAAAGCCATAGAGACATTAACAGTGATGGAAAGATGCATCTGAAGAAAAGCCATGCTATAACTTACTAGCAAGATTGTCTAACTGGCTGATTTACTCCTGATAGGGTGGTATCAGTGTGGTTTCATGCTCATTCCCTATTAGGAGGACATCAACTACCTAGACATGATCTTGAGGCATTTGGAGAACATGGTACAAGGATTACTTTCTTAGTGAGTCAGTGATAGTAACATATGGCATAATAGAAGACTACAAACCTGAAATACTGATGAAAATTCACGGACTGGGATGCATACCACTTGGTGAGAGCTTTGAGGTGTGAAACATAGAAGACAATAAAGTTTCTAGGAGTTCTAGTTCTTCTTATGTTCATTAATTTCTATAACTATTTTATCTTTTTTTCTGTTGGTTTTTGGGTTTTTATGTTTTACTAACCATTTGGTTAGAGTTTGTACAAACATTTTTGTTTGAATAAATTCCCACCTGGGGTGGTTTCATTAAAAAAGAATGTAAGCACCGACTCCGCTCGAATTCCCTGATATTATTATAACCATACCTCTACACGCGTTCAATTGAATCCAGAAATATCACCTTAATCACCACTATCCTTTAGTTGTCGCCACAAACTATTGTCCAACCTGTAACGATTATATATTATCCTTCTATCAATCCTTCTCTCACACCTTCCCAGTCCGTCCTTTGCACCAAGATTCCTTAGAAACACATATACATACTCCATAAGCCCAAATCATGACTTCCTTTCGCTAGAAAAAAATCCTTGCTTTATCTGAGAAAATTCTAAATAATTCCATCCAAAAACGGATCTTAACCAAGGCCAATTGTGCTAATTCTAGTCTCATTAGTTCCGACCTTGATGTCAAAATTTCTTAGTCAAAACCCATTGCCCCATTCTTCTCAAATCTCCAAATCACCATACTATAAGCATACCTACTGATTACCTTATCGTACTAAATCCATAAAAAATCATCTGATCACTCTAAGGACTCCTCATAACCATTTGTACCTCCTCAATACATCGCCAAGTACCCGTCTAAACCATTAGAACTATCTGAATCATTGTCATCCAAAAAAATATCATCAATCCTACTTGCAAACTTCAATGAGAACCGGTGACACTGTCATACCTCCATTCCTAATTGAAATCCATCTAACCCTTGTCGATGGTTTACTAGAATACCATAAGTCCTCCAAACAATATAAACATAGGTCACCTGATCCTAATTGAAAATTTCTAACCCAAAATAAGTGCTCAATTTCTAAATCATCGATCACCTAAACGGATTCCAAAATAACTAGTATGTTTTTCATAAGCCTGCAGTGCTCTCTTCCATCTCTTTTCTCAGGAATAATCCATCATGTGCCATCACCCCCGAATTCAAAAGATAGATTCTATCCAAGTTATCAACTTAGTACCGAAGAACTATACCTTATGATTGTAATCTTCATGTTTCTCAACTTCCACTTGATACGCAAATCTGATAGAACCCCATGAACTCTAAATACATCAAGTCCTCCTTGTACCTTCTCTTAACTCGGCCACAACTCTGAACACCTCATAGAACCTATAACTGTAATATCTCGCTACGCCTTAACCATTCAAATGTATCAAATTTCGCAATTTACCAGCGTTACTAATACCTGATGAATCAACCTTACAAGCCATTTACCTTACCTTGTGCACTTACTTTCAAATCTTTAATATTGAACTACTCATTCATGTCATTGGTCAATAATGTTTCAATATAACTTACCACCACAATCATAGTCGTTCCTCGAAAATAAAGCCTTAACCCTCAAACTGAAGAGATTCTCAATATTTCCTCTTATTATTCCACCCTAGATCATTTATTCAAGAATGTCGTATAATTACCCATCTTGATACAATGCCAGCCGCCAATCCCAAAATCCCATGGAACAGTCATCATAACACTTAGTCAATTACCATAGACCTGCACCTTTGAGTGTGTTAAACAATTTCACCCCATCTGAAAGAGGAAAAACTAATGTCACCTTAATCCATACCTAACCCAAGCAATTTTGTTGTTTCGAATCCAAATCATCCCCTTTCTCAAAGAGGTACCTTACTCATTCCAAATTAGATCAACCATGAATTTATGTAAATTCTTAAATTTCCACCTTTCATTTAATAACATTCACCACTAACTACTGATCATTACTCAAACCTATTCCAGAGTGTACTTAAATACTATATGTTTCACAAAAATAGTTGAGTTGATCCTGGAGATAATAGAACATTGCGCACCCAAACAACTGAGAGTTTCCCTTGCCTCACTCGAACCTTAAACTAAAGGCTCCTCCTAATCTAGCATATCTCATGCACCATCCTTTATAAAATTCCTCCACTAGAAAAGGTACCAACCCACTCTGGTTACTCCAACCAAAAATCATTTAGTACCCAAACTATCACTGAACTAGTCCATAATCTGAAAGTTGATCCTTAAATACCACACATACAATCCTACTAAGATTCTCATACAGTTTCGCCGAAGTACCTTTGCTAAAAACACTTAACTGAAATAACCCTTCTTCTATATTAGTTCATAAGTTTATTGACCCAATTATCGATATTCGAAAGTTCTTCACAATTAGAATTCATTCAAATCGACATCAACTTATTACTTAATATCGCCCATGGACCAACTTCATTCGAGGGTCCTTTATTATGTTTTTCTGTTAAGAACCACATTATGCCTTAACTACCGATCTCAAACACTTCAACAAATCGCATGACTATTCCTCTCAGTCATTCCACTTAACAAGATCACACCACCAGTAACTATAGGAACTTTTCAAATGGAAACCCTTACAAACTAGGGCCACAAGCCTTATCTGAAACTAGATACAACATTCGCTAACTCCTTAGAAATAGAACGTCACCCTTATCCAGCTCTAAAGTGATTCCCATTAATCAATCACTGGCTCCCATTAGCCTACGATGTAATCGAACATACCAACTCATTCATGATTCCTTAAATCTACTTTACAACTCAGCCACGTCGAAGCCCAACTTAACTTTTCATAACCTTATATGACATCCACCCTCATACGCCTTACAACCTTATCTTAATGAGCATGTCAGATACCAATTTTCCCTTCAAATAGCGGAGATTGAACCATCCAATTTATTGCTATTGTGCCTTAGTATTATCATTCCCACTTCTTAAGGATATCCCCGAACTAAAGAGTCCTAATTATAACCCCACTAAACTGAACCTTCAAATCATAGTTAAATACTGAACTTGGTCACGCGTTCATATTATAGTGTCACGTCTTATACCCTACCACGTGATGTCATATCGAACCACTCACGTACGAAATTAAGAGTGTGCTTCCACCATCGGTGATAGAATAGGGTGAAGAAGTTTCAGATACTAATTAGAATCGACCAGATACCAATTTGAATTATGTAGCACGAAAGAACAAAAGAAGGGAATATTTCCTAAATATCTTATAGCCTCTCAGGGATGGGTACGGACGTCTATGTACCTATCTATGAGACTCTACTAAACATTGTCCTTATACTTGTGAGATCGGTGAACCTAGAGCTCTGATACCAACTTTGTCATGACCCAAATCGCGAGCGTCGTGGTGGTACCTACACTATCCGCCCGGTAGGCAAACTATTCCAAAACATTTTATAAACATAACTTTTTAACATTGCGGAAAAAAAAGTGCATAATATAACAAATCTCTTGGATAACATTAAAACATCATTTCACCTTTACAACACGTTCTCCCAAAAGATGGTCTGACATGTACAATGACTCTAAGATACAGTGTAACAAAGATTAACCAACACCGCCCTAAATGAACAAGGGCGGTCTGACTAAGATGAAGACCAAGGCTGCCAAGGATGAGTGACATGCCTTAACCTTCCCATCATCCAAGTTGCAACCTAAATTGACTAAATACATGTATTCACATAAAAGATACACCAAATGTAGCATGAGTACACAACGTACCCCCATAGGCATCATAGGCTGACAACTACAAAAGTTACGTAATTGAAATAAACATCAAGTCTACTCTCATATAATGCTACTCTACACAATTAAGTGAACCACATGAGTCACCTTGTTCACATAAGAGTTCACTGCACAGATAAGTACAATCCAATTCATATTACACACTGGGATCTTAGAAGTAATATCCTCTGATCATTAAACTTTTTCTAAGTCTTGTTCATGTTGTCACCACCTACCCAAGTTATCAAATAAGACAGGTTGACCCTAGTACACAACATCATATAACAATCCTTCTCAAGGAGTATCACGATTAGTCTGACCATAACAATATTAACTTCTTATCATCTCTAACTCATAGAGTGGCTTATAGTGTCATACACTTAAGGGCATGACACATATTAGTTCATTTAACGTCCTCATTATACTTAAATAAGAGTCTACACCATAAATCCTCTAATTAAGGAAGAATTCTATCACATGCATAGCATACAAGTCGATAATTACAACAACGCCGCCTCAAGAATTCCTTACTGGAAACCCTGCCAAATAATGCTATTAATCACCAGGCGGTGCGAGGACTCACATAATTTCCTTTGAATCACATGTTAGATCTGAAAACTAGACATCACGGTCCAGAATAATAGTTCGACATCAATAACTCATGACTTATGAAGGTACAACCAACAGAATCCAATCCACAGAAAACAAGCCAAGTCATAGCAACCAATCCAATCCAAAATTGTCAATCCAATTCACCCAAGTCCATTCAATCACGTTACAACTCAACAAGATCAATGTATGTAATGTATGATATGAATGCAAATGCACATGTAATGTACCTTTTATAAATCGGTATACATACATTGGGGGAGCCACACAGTCCATATATCGCTCCTAGCCAGCTAGAATTCAACACACATATTTGACTACAGCCAAGACCCATTTAGAGTCATATGAATCATTTCCATCATCTCAATTTTTCCAATAACCATTCCATATCACATTACCAATCAACAAGTAATCAACGCATAAGTGAGTGTATGATATGAATGCAATGCAATGCCAGATACCTTTTCACAACTAGTATATATGTGTTCAAATTCTATGAAATGCAACCCATGAACCCATAGGGGACCCGCGCTATCCATATACTGCTCCTAGCCAGCCGAAATTCAATACATATATCTTATTAGAGTCAGGACCCCTCTGGCGTCATATCAATTTATATCGCTACAACAACCTAAAATGGTCCCTTAATATGGCTAGTATATCAATCATCAATCATCATCTCAGTATTGCCAATATCTCATTGTAATATCATTGCCTTTTTTTCAGTCTCATTGGACCCACAACATTACCATACCACTCCACTTTCAATATCATCAGAAACATGAGTTTATGAATGTAATGACAATAAAAAAGCAAGTAATCGGGATGTATGAGATGCAATCAAGTATAAGGGACGAATATCACATGGTTTTAGAAACTCAACAACACGTATTTTTAAGTAATTAGTCATTTATAACATAAGCATATGTGATGAGTAAATACAACCATATCAATCAATGGTGACAAGCTCACATAATGGAGACAAACCGAAATAACAACAGTCGGAACTAGCCTAAGGCTGATTCCCCAAATCACCCATCATCACAGTTCAATATTGGTACCCACCCTAGCGTTTATCACAACCACTATGGTTGGACCCCTAAACATGCCCAATACTTCTCATCATTTATAACTACTATGTACTTCTATTGTAGTCTAAAAAAGTTAAATCATTGCCTACCTCATTTTTAAGCGGATGTCACGAGCTCCTAATCCACAAAGTCCTTCCGAACGAGTATCGGATGGTCGTAACTCAGACAAACGCATAGATGTTCAATGTTACCAAACATACAATCAACACATAAGGGATATTTCTATAAGGGTAACTGCTACTCGGCCCCGAAAAGGAACAATCATAGTAAAATGGAAAGGAACCCGGACCAAAAAAGACAACATAGGAATTTTTACGTCGAAAGCAGTTTACCCAACATCCATGAAGTCCAAAATATCCACCAACAACTCAATCTAGAGTAAATTTCATCAATTTATCAAAAAGCCCCAATTTTTATAAGGAACCCCCTTTTTTATTCCATTTAGGAAACTAGTTTTAAAACACAAAATTCAATTTAGTAGTTGTTTCTCATCAATAATACATGAATAGAATAAGAAAATCATATCAAAAATCTATGCTTTAAGTGAAGAAATCAAGTTCTGAATATTAGGGTTTTTCATATAAAACTCTTCTTCTCCACCCAAGTTTCCACCATTAAAATCATTGTATAAGAGTATAAAGAATCATAAAATGAGTTAATAAATCTTACCCCAAAGATGTAATCACCCAAAATCTCTTCAATTTCACCCGCAACACTCTCCAAGTTAAGAATTGGGTTAATGGATACAATAGATTGAAGTTGGGAAATAAAAAGGGTTTTCAGCTCAACAATTTCTGCAACCGCGAACACTTTGTCAGCAGATGTGGACTCGCCTCCGGGAAAGGCTTTTGCATCCTCGGAGTCACTTGTCATCCCTCATTCTCGCACCTGCATGCCATGTCCTGCATAGGTGGACTCTTAGAAGCGCACACATACCCGCATAAGCGGGACACCAGAAACCAGTAAGATTTGGTTTTTCACCAAGTCCAACTCAAAATCCCGACATCCATCCGAAACTCATTAGGGATCTCCTAGATACAAACCAAATATGCATACCAAGTGTAATCGACGCTAAGAACTCTCTTGAGCACTCAGATTTCTCATACGACCAACATATGGTCCACTTTTATATAAAACCCTCAAAATACTCAACTACCACAATTGTACAAATAGCTACACAAGATACATCTGAATGCTTAGGACGCAAAACAAGGACTCAACTAAGTCATAAATGATGCTTCGGACCTTCCTGAAGTGACAACTCGAAAACAAACTCATATACTCAAAAGTCAACTATTGGTTAACACTTATTCAACTTAAAAGCTTCTAATTTCTTCAAAATCAACCAAGAATCACCTGACTACCTCGGGAACCGCTCCACCCAACCCCGCAAGTAAAATCCACTATAATGTTTCTAGGGTAAGGGTCAACAAGGGTAAAAAGGTAAAATGCCAAAAAGACCAAATAGATCGTTACATGGAAAGCATGACAATCTTAGAACCTGAACCAGCGGCATGAAATGCAGCGCCCACGGTAAAAGGGAACTGTCACCTACTTGTAAGCTACCCTCCGCTGAGATTTCTACTAACTGTATCAAAATGGGTTCAAGTTATGTTTACAGATACTACTAATGTTTCTCTCACAAATATGCTCTGGTAAAGCTATGAATGGGCCTTGGAAGGCCCACAAGTAGTCCTTGATGGCTACCAAATAAGCCTCGATGGCTACCAAGTAAGCTCGAAGTCAAGAAAATAACCTAAAAGGCTAACAAATAGGTTGCAAGGGCCAACGAGTCGTTCTCCTTAAGTTAACTAATTTCTTTGTGTATTACATTATGTAACTAAAGCTCTATTCTTACGAGATCACATACGACACACACAATTACTCACAAGTAATGTAACTAAAGAATTCGCTTACCTTCAAAATTCAAGACAATTGCACATATAATCAACTAATAAGGTAGTAACTGCAAATGAAGTCGATGTGGACAATTAAACAACTGACAAATATGTAATGACTCTTATTATAACTGGTCTTCTAGGACTCTTATCTCATGAAACCTACTAACACTTCTAATTACTCTATGAGATCATATCAAGTAGTATAACCTTTAATTAGGATTTAGCAGTTTAGAATAGAATCGACTAGACAAGTGTAATGATCAGAAAGTATATAGATTGAACTCTTATTATGTCTCTTCCCTAATGAGCTCTTACTCTCAATGTATGCCGACAATTATTACACATAACTAGGATTTCGAGACACAATTGACAAGTCATCTTGCAAGCTGGTTCATCTACAAATTAAGTTATGCACTCGTGTGATGAATCAAATAAATGCTAATGAACACAGGAGTTAATTTATGTGCCACGAAACTCTCAACTCAACAACATATATCACAATCTAAGGTAGTAAGGACATCAAGTACAAGAATATAGTACCTACTAATATTGTTCTTCTTAAGCTATTCTCTCTTCTAGTACACTTCTAATGAGTCATGCCAAATGAAGAAAGTAATAGTCATTACATACCTTTATTTTCGTCCTTTGACAATAATCGTGAAACCATCTTTCCTTATAAGTTAATCTTAGATGTGAAGAACCAAACCTTCTTCCACCTTACTTCATTATGAAGTAGAATTTTATTTGCTACAATATGAAGAACAATCGATGTTCACTTATGTAATTGACATGAGCATAACCTCTATGTTGCTCTTGAAAATAATTATACTTTGCCTTCTCCAAATATTGAAACGCTGTTGATGTTAAGATATGAAATTTATGTGCTGCTTATATGAAATAACATTTGTTGTTGCCCAATGTAAGTTCCCAAGTATAATTTCCAAAGAGAGGGGATACTTGTGGTTTCTATTTCACGTGAACAGGTTGATGTCCCATATTTACACTATGTAAATTCTCAATAAAATGAATTCAAAAATCAAATTGACATCTCTTCCTCTCATTTATTTTATACATGTAAGTCATAGGAGAATACACCCACACTCATCAATAAATGTTACCACCACCTAGTTATACAATTATTAGTAACTAAAAACTCTTTTCCACATGTCAGTTTTTTACTTTTAAAGCTTTGACTCATCAAATCCCACTATAACAACTTAATGCCCCTCTTTGCTAATGACATGTGACAGCCCACCACTAGTACTCATCCATTAATCTTAATTAATGCCACAATTAGTTCCTTCATCTTCCACATTATTTCAACATTTAACCAATTAACCACATATTAATTTCTTGATCACAATCTACTTAAATAGTAATAATTTAAAACACACTTGATATACTCACTATCACGATCATGAGACATCACACTAGTCCATAGCCTCTTTTGCCACATAGAAAATATTATTTCTAATTGCCGTTGACACACTTTTTTAAGTCCAAAATAATTTCGGAACTTCATCCTTTTATACACTGAGCTCTTGATCTGCATATATGAGTATGACCGAAATTCCATATGGTTCGTATAACTTGTTCAATATTCCGAACATTGAAGTAACTCATTTTCTCTGATTCGTTAAACCTCTAATCCCACTGTAACCTCTTTAACACTTTTATAACTTCTATAACTCACGAATGACTTTACATCCTAATGCTAAGGTATGCAGTATTACACCCGTCGGAGTAAAGCTCCCCCGGTAAACGGGACGTCAGTATGAAATAATATACCGAGTATGTAAGGCAAATAAACATAACAACAAGTGCTGAAAATTCAAATAGAAACAAGTAACAAGATCACAAATGTAGTTGACCTGTCACCTACTTGTAAGCTACCCTCTATTGAGATTTCTACTAACTGTACTAGATGAGGTACCAGAACGGGTTCAAGTTATGTTTACAGATACTACTAATGTTTGTCTCACAAATATTCTCTGGTAAAGCTTTGAATGGACCTTGGAAGGCCAACAAGTAGTCCTCGATGGCTGCCAAATAAGCCTCGATGGCTACCAAGTAAGCTCGAAGTCAAGAAAATAACCTAAAAGGCTAACAAATAGGTTGCAAGGGCCAACAAGTCGTTCTCCTTAAGTTAACTAATTTCTTTGTGTATTACATTATGTAACTAAAGCTCTATTCTTACGAGATCACATACGACACACACAATTACTCACAAGTAATGTAACTAAAGAATTCGCTTACCTTCAAAATACAAGACAATTGCACATATTATCTACTAATAAGGTAGTAATTGCAAATGAAATCGACGTGGACAATTAAACAACAGACAAGTATGTAATGACTCTTACTATAACTGGTCTTCTATGACTCTTATCTTATGAAACCTACTAACACTTCTAATTACTCTATGAAATCATATCAAGTAGTATAACTTTTAATTAGGATTTAGTAGTTTGGAATGGAATCGACTAGACAAGTGTAATGATCAGCAAGTATATAGATTGACTCTTATTATGCCTCTTCCTTAACATGTCTTACTCTAAATGTATGCCGACAACTATTACACATAATTAGGATTTCGAGACACAAGTGACAAGTCCTCTTGCAAGCTGGTTCATCTACTATTGAAGATATGCACTCATGTGATAAATCAAATAAATGCTAATGAACACATGAGCTCATGTATGTGCCACAAAACTCTCAACTCAACAACATATATCACAATCTAATGTAGTAAGGATATCAAGTACAAGAATAGAGTACCTACGAATATTGTTCTTCTTAAGCTATTCTCTCATCTAGTACGCTTCTAAAGATTCATGCCAAATGAAGAAAGGAATATCCATTACATACTTTTATTTTTGTCCTTTTACAATGATCGTGAAACTCTCTTTCCTTATAAGTTAATTTTAGATGTCAAGAACGAAACCTTCTTCCACCTTACTTCATTATGAAGTAACCTTTGAGTTGCTACAATATCAAGAACAATTGATGTTCACTTACGTAATTGACATGAGCATAATCTCTACGTTGCTCTTGAAAATAATTATATTTTTCCTTCTCCAAATATTAAAACGTTGTTGCTGTTAAGATATGAAATCTATGTGCTGCTTATATAAAATAACATTTGTTGCTGCCCAATGTAAGTTGCTAGGTATAATTTCCAAAGAGAGGGGATACTTATGATTTCTATTTCACGTGAACAGGTTGATGTCCCATATTTACACTATGTAAATTCTTAATAAAATGAATTCAAAAATCAAATTGTCATCTCTTCCTCTCTTTTATTTTATACGTGTAAGTCATTGGAGAATACACCCACACTCATAAATAAATGTTACTACCACCTAGTTATATCATTATTAGTCACTAACAACTCTTTTCCACATGTCAATTTTTTACTTTAAAAGCTTTGACACATCAAATCTCACTATAACAACTTAACGCCACCTCTTTGCTAATTCCATATGGCAGCCCACCACTAGTACTCATCCATTTAATCTCAATTAATTCCATAATTAATTAATTCCTCTTCCACATTATTCTAACACTTAACCAATTAACCACATAATTAATTTATTCATTACAATGCACTTAAATAGTAATCATTTAGAACACACTTGATATACTCACTATCATGATCATGTGACATGACACTAGTCCATAGCCTCTTTTGCCACACAAAAAATATTATTTCCAATTACCGTTGACACACTTTTTAAGTCCTAAATAATTTCGAGACTTTATCTTTTTATATACTGAGCTCTTTATCTACATACAGGAGTATGACTGTAATTCCATACAGTTCGTAAAACTTATTCAACCTTTCGAGCTTCAACGAAACTCATTTTCTCTGATTCGTTAAACCTCTAATATCCACGTAATCTCTTTAACACTTTTATAACTTCTATAACCTCACGAATGACTTTAGTTCCTTCAAACTCATATCTTTTTAATCAATACATCCTAACGCTAAGGTACGAGGTGATACACCCACCATACCTAAAATAACTATAAACATAAGCATTATGGCCTACTGACTTTGTACAACAACTTCAGAAGAAGGAGTGCGACGACCAACAGCTTAACCAAGAAATCTACTGTAGAGGTGCGTGTGTCGGTCTACCTGAACCTACAAGCATGAAACACAGCGCCCCAGCAAAGAGGATGTCAGTACAAAGGAATGTACTGATATGTAAGGAATAAATAAACATAAATAAGGGCATCAATGAGTAAGGGAAACCAATCGATATAGCCTGTAACTAAGAAGTCTCACTATGGACCATACTGCATATAAATGAGATATAATTGCTTAGATAACATCGTAGGCTTCTGTGGACAATATCCTCTATATAGTATTTGCTTATATAATGTCATAGGCCTCTGTGGGCAATCATAAATATTATACTTGTATAGATTGCGTATATAATGTCATAGGCAGTTGTGTGCACCATGGATACATAATACATGCATATACATAAGAACCATCCAAAGAACATGGGATACTCTTAAAGCCCATCGGAGTGACGTAAAGTAGTTACACCTCTGATTATCCTTATGCGGATAGCATATCACTTGACCTTTCTACATAAATCAATAAAAATAGATAAAACATACCATTTCTAACTTTTGGGAAAACCAACAAAGAACCATTCTTATGTCGATATAGAAAAGGTGCTAAAAAGTATATAAATTATTCCCGACAAGGTACAAACAAGAGTCATACATGCTAATGGAATGGAAGGACATGATAGTTCAGGTTATCCAGGATAGTATCATTTAAAAAGGCATTTCATTTCATTTATTTTTCTCTCAAGACATGCCAAAAGGGGAAATGAGGCTTACATACCTTGTCGCCTTAGCTATACAGATTCCACAGGCTTTCATACGCTCTACGGACGATTATTTATATTATAAAAACTATTTGTAATAACGACGGATCCATAACTTAAAAGAAAACTCATTTAGACATTTCATCGAACATCTTCCGTGCATAGAGTTTGTAAGAGCTTTTACAACTTAACCTATACATATATCAACACCACAGCCTTCTTTAATCCTTCCTCCTTACTTCAAAATACTTACAATAAGTTTTAACCATCAATAACACCTCATAACTTCACATAAAATAGTACAACAATAATACAATCATAGCTTCAAGATTTCTAGAACTTGTTCCATAAGGTTTTCCAACAATTGCTCCTTTAATAGTAGAATAATCTTAAGAACAAGAAGTAGGGAATGGAACTTACCTCAAACCACAAGGATTTATCTAATTCAAAGATTACTTCACTATAAAGTATTCCCCAAACTCGGCACAACACGGAGAAGAACAATTTAACGATAGCCACAGGATTATTTACGTTGAATTTACTTGATTTACCTTTGATTTTGGTTTAGGATGATGGAAGACCTATAGGAGAATGTTTAGGATCTGTTAGGGTTAAGAAAATGAAATAAAATGAGCTTTGGTCAAACTTGGGTCTATTTATAGGAAAAATGAAAAGTTCGCACTATCATAGACTATAGAAAGGTCTGTGAACCGCATACCCTACCTATGAATAGCAGGTTGGGTCGCAGACCATGCAAGGCTTCATGAAATTTCATTTGCAATATGCTACACCATCTGCACATATCATGCTCTGTGATTGGTAGAGTGCTTCAGGAGGTGACGTTTTGTTGAAATGTAATCGAAACTTATTTTTGTTGCTCCCATAAGCCTTAAACCTTCCCGAAAATTACTCAACACATCCAAAAACCTTTGTTAGTCTCTTATAGGGGTCCTACCATCTCCGAGCCTATGTCGGATAACATTACGATAATGATGAAGCACAAAAACACAAGGTGTAACATCCTCCCCCCCCCCTTAAGAGCATTCTTCCTCAAATGTAGAGGTAAAATTCTAATTCTTAGAATTCTTAAACATTTTGGCAAAGTTTCATCTATAAACAGCTTTATCCAAAACCTATCAAGCAGCTAGAATACATATTCAATGACACAGGGCCACAAAATAGCATAACATAAAAATATATCGGCCCCACATGATCGTCTATCTATCCAAAAATCAAAAAGGTTAACCATAACTCACCTCAATTGTCAAATGTCAAAATTTGGTTGCATTCGTCACATCTATATCAATAACATTGCCTATACAAGGTATATAATATAAGCTTGATCGGTAAGATAGAAATAGGGAAATCGTATCGCACGAGTGTCGATATAAACCTGTAGTCTGAAACAAATGAGAGTTTATATACTTCATGTCCTACTCAGCCTCCCATGTCATTTCTTCCACATTATTATTCCTCCACAGTACTTTAATAGAGGCTACTTATTTGGTCTATCACTTGCGAACCTGACAATTTAAGATGGCAACTAGAGTTTCTTCGTACGACAAGTCCTCTATAATTTGAACATCCTATATAGGGGTAATACATGAGGGATATCCTAAGCACTTTCGAAGCATGGACACATCGAACACTGGATGGACTGCTTCCAACTCCGGGGGTAATTCAAGCCAATAAGCCACCTGGCCGATCTTCTAAACAAGCTTATACGGTCTGACGTACCTGGGGCTAAGCTTGCCCCTCTTGCCGAACCTCATCACTCCCTTCATAAATGATACTTTCAGTAATACCCAATCGCCAACAGAAAACTCTAGGTCTCAGCGTCGATTATCAGAACAGGACTTTTGTCGACTTTTAGTGGTAAATAATCGCTCGTGAATCAACTTGGTATGAGTTGTGTGTGTGGATCTTATGTCGACATATAAGCGAAGTAATAATTTTATAGACATATATACAATACTTATAAGAGCATGATTATGTATTTTTATTTACCACCGGGCTACAATGGGTTGGGCAGTTACCACTAGTTGGGCAGTTATGTATCGTTATTTACCACTGGTTGGGAAGATGTGTTATTTACCACTGGGATATAACCGGTTTGACAGTTACCACTAGTTGGACATTTATGTATCATTATTTACCACTAGTTAGGCAGACACGTTACTTACTACGGGACTACGATCGGTCAGGTAGCTACCATTGATCATTTGGGCAGACGAATAGATAGATCTACGACATTGATATAGCGGTATAAAATAAGGTTATAGGATAAGAATGATCATTATGGCACTAAGCAGCATTTCAGAGGTTTAGGTTTAGGTAGGCGATGAGAGAACTATCCCTTGTAGATCGTGTTCAGATATCAGCTTTTGTTAGTGAGCTCCATTTCCTCCTAGAGTATTATCGAGTTAGGATTATGTTTATATCCTTTTGGCACTTTGTGTATGCCATGGACCCTGTCCCAACTTATTATATTATATTGATGTTTCTTCCTAGAGGTTTTATAGACTTGCCATGTATTGTACAGTTTGTTCAGTACGGCCTTATAGGCCTGGATGTTGGTTAGAGATTACATTGGCCTTGTTGGTCTTAGTATGTATATATGCTTAAGTTGGGTTCTTCTATTTATAGGATTTTATGTCGTGTTGTGTTACAGTTGTCATTTTGAGGCCTTATTAGCCTAAATAGTTGTACATTTGCGAGATGATATTTGGGTGGTTCGCTCGAGCCATCCAGGCATCGAGTGTCGGCTACACCTCCTAAAGTTGGGGTGTGACAAACTTGGTATCAAAGCAGGTCATGTTCTAGGGAGTCTACAAAGTCTTGTCTAGTAGAGTCTTGTTTATGGATGTGTTATGCACCAGATTTATAAATAGGAGGCTACAAGACATTTAGGATTGGTTACCCTTATTTCTGATCCAGATCGTGTTGTATAGAGCTGACTCATAAGGAGTTAATGTCAAATTCCTATTCGATAAGTATTGTGAAAAGATTCTTACAGTCCAAAAAATTATCGCCAGCCAAAGGGCTAAGAACATTAGTAGAATAAATTGTGGGTGATGTTAGGTTCTGAGAATATCAGAAGGTAGAAGTAAAAGTTCTAACAAATGAAAGGAGCATGGTGAAATGGGGATAATGTGTCCAATTAGTGAAGAACCATCAGATAGTAGTAGATCACATAGGATACAAGAATACGACCAGAGTAGCTGGTTTGAGGTAAGTCAGGGATCAAAGGAACATAAAGTACAGGATCAGGAAAATGATGGACAAATGATGATTTTCGGTATAAGATTTTTCGTAAAGGGCCAATAGGGGCCCGTGTATAGATATTAGGTGAGATAAAAATGAACTACCTAGGCTTGAATCAAAATGATCGAGCATTAGAATGGAAGTGATAGTCATATATTGAAGATGTCCATATATAAAAGACCATAGCATGAAAACAATCATAATCATGAGGTAGATAAACGTGTAACACCTAACATTCAAGGAAGAATGTTCCTAAAAGGGAAGGATGTTACACCCCATAGTTTGGTATTCGAATGAGAGTATAGTTAGACGACTTGAGCCGGTGATCTGATATCCTTTCTGAAGGTCCCTTATGACTTAGAGGGAAGTTAGGAGGGTGTACGAAATATTGGAGGCCATTGGGATTGAATGAACCACCCTTCGATGATGTTTGATGAAGTTAGCGTGATACAGAAAGCATTTCGCATTACGAATGAGATCCGCCCCGCGGATTGGGGCGCAAAACTGGAGCCAAGTTGCGGAAGTTTCTGGGAGAAGATGTGGTCGTATATGGGCCTGCATATGGCCTTACATCCTTGGGGCAGTGGCCGATCATCTTTGTCTATCTAAGCGGTGACTTGCCATTTTAAGTCATTACTCGACCTAAATAGATCCCTAACACTCCTATGCTCTCCCTAGACATTCTCTAAAGGTCCAAGACTGATTCCAAGGTAAATACACCATGTTGCAACATCAAGAGCTATCATATATGTTAGATGACACCTCTATGGTGTTGTGGAGTGATCAAGAATGGTTGTCAGCAAAGCAAAGCTTGAATTTTGAGTTGTTTCTACTGGTTAAGTTATGTAACTCACCCTCTTGGTTGTGCTTAAGGTTAACCTCATGTTAGATGAGTTGTTGGGATGAAGAGTCATGAACTAGAGCTTGAAATAAGAGGAAATGTAGTTGTCTTATTGTTGGGTTGTTTTGAATTAATAATTATAACTTATTGTTGTTGGAACTCATGGAAAGCAACTTATATATGATGTGTATGGTGTTGTTATGATTGTCTATGTATTGGTATATAATATTGAGAATTACATCACAAGCTAAAGAAAAACGTAACTAGAAATCATGTAGAAGTTGTGTTTCATGATGTTAAAGTATGGAGTGTTTTGGGAGTAATTCTTTGGTATTCGGTGGCTAGAAATCATGAATAATAAGTTATATATGATGTTTTGGTTGTTATAGAGATTGTTCTTGATCTATAGAAGGTAAGGAAATGGGGAGATGCTGCCTAATTTGCCATAAAATAAGCTTGTCGCTCGGTAGTTAGTTGGTATGTCCCTTCTTGTTGACATGGGTATTGTTTATTATTGTATATGTGTGGTGAAGAGGTAGATTGCATCATTTTCATCAAATATTCCTATCTAAGGTATGTTAAGGCTAAACTCTTCTTTCTTTTGGCATAATTGTGGAAGCGACGACGTACAATGAAACATTAGTTAAAGAGACTTTAGTTCGGTCTAAGGAATAAATGGTTGTTTCTTCACTCTAAAAGGGATTCCATCCTTATGGTTGTCTATTATTCTGGATTATTTCTCGTACCTCATAACATCTCATCTATGTTGATAGATCGTAGCTCCTTGTTGACTTCCCGAAAGCTAGACATGATGTATACCATTTTGATTGAGTCATATGAAAGAGTAAATGGTAGGTTAGTTCAATAATGTCAGTCGTGAGTGTAACGATCCTACTCTTAGTTAATTAGGAGCCCTTATTTATGGTTTCCTATATGTTATGTATTTATGATAAAAGGTTCATCGACTTTAAGATGAAGTGAATGTTTGTTGATGATAGTTCCAAAAGTGCTACTCGGGTGTTTAATGACCTTACGTCACCCGATGAGTTCACGGTGTCTTCTTATGACCCCAATGATAGTATGAGTTGTGTGTGTGGATCTAATGTCAGTGTATAAATGAATTAATTACGTTATATACGTATGTACAATATTTATTAGAGCATGATTATGTATTTTTGTTTACCAACGGGCTACGATAGGTTGGGCAGTTATGTATCGTTATTTACCACTAGTTGAGCAGATACCTCATTTACCATCGGGATACGACCGGTTGGGAAGCTATGTATTGTTATTTACCACTAGTTGGGCAGATATATTATTTACCACTAGGCTATGACTGGTCGAGCAATTACCACTAATCAGTTGGACAAGCGAATAAATAGATCTATGACATTAGTATAGGGGCATAGAATAAGGTTATAGGATAGGAATGATCATTATGGACTTGAGTGGCATTTCATAGGTTTAGGTTCAGGTAGCCCTTGTACATTGCGTTCAGATATCATCTTTTGTTCATGAGCTCCATTCCTCCTGGAGTATTGTTGAGTCAGGATTATGTTTATATCATTTTGGCACTTTGTGTATGTCATGGACCCTGTCCCAACTTATTATATTATATTGATGTTTCTTCCTAGAGGCTTTGTAGACTTGTCCTGTGTTGTACAGTTTGTTCGGTACGGCCTTATAGGCCTGGATGTTGGTTAGAGATTACATTGGCCTTGTTGGTCTTAGTATGTATATATGCTTAAGTTGGGTTCTTCTATTTGCATGATTTGATGTCGTGTTGTGTTACATTTGTCATTCTGAGGCCTTATCGGCCTAAATAGTTATACGTTCGTGAGATGATATTTGGGTAGTTCGCTCGAGCCATCTAGGCACCGAGTGCCGGCCATACCTCCCAAGGTTGGGTGTAACAATACAGGGCTTAATATGGAGCCATCTTGATACTAGAATGATAATTGTTATTATAAGCAAATTCAATAAGCGGAAAATTATCTTCCCAATTACCCTTGAAGAATGAAACACAAGCTCGTAACATATCCTCGAGCATTTAAATAGGGCACTCGGCTTGTCCTTCTGTCTGTGGATGGAAAATTGTGCTGAGATTAACCTAAGTACCTAAACCTTTCTAGAAGGATCTCAAAAAGTTAGTTGTAAACTGGAACCCCATGAAGTAAAACTATCTCTTTGACATATAACTGGGTGTAATCCTCAACTGAGTAAGTAGGTCTAATATGGCCTTACATCCTTGAGGCAGTGCTGATCATCTTTGTCTATCTAAGTGGTGACTTGTCATTTTAAGTCATTATTCGACCTAAATAGATCCCTAACAGTCCTAAACTCTCCCTAGACATTCTCTAAAGTTCCAAGAGTGATTCAAAGGTAAATACACCATGTTGCAACATCAAGAGCTAGCCTATATGTTAGATGACACTTCTATGGTGTTGTGGAATGATCAAGGATGGTTGTCAGCAAAGCAAAGCTTGAATTTTAAATTGTTTCTACTGACTAAGTTATGTAACTCACCCTCTTGATTGTGCTTAAGTTTAATCTCATGTTAGATGAGTTGTTGGGATGAAGAGTCATGAACTAGAGCTTGAAATAAGAGAAGATGTAGTTGTCTTATTGTTGGGTTATTTTGAATCAATTATTATAACTTGTTGTAGTTGGAACTCATAGAAAGAAACTTATATATGATGTGTATGGTGTTGTTGTGCTTGTCTATGTATTGGTATTAAATATTGAGAATTACATCACAAGCTAAAGAAAAAAGTAACTAGAAATCATGTAGAAGTTGTGTTTCATGATGTTAAAGTATGGAGTGTTGTGGGAGTAATTCTTTAGTATTCGGTGGCTAGAAGGTAAGGAAATGGGGAGATGCTGCCTAATTTGCCATAAAATAAGCTTGTCGCTTGGTAGTTAGTTGGTATGTCCCTTCTTGTTGACATGGGTATTGTTTATTATTGTATATGTGTGGTGAAGAGGTAGATTGCATCATTTTCATCAAATATTCCTATCTAAGGTATGTTAAGGCTAAACTCTTCTTTCTTTTGGCATAATTGTGGAAGCGACGACGTACAATGAAACATTAGTTAAAGAGACTTTAGTTCGGTCTAAGGAATATATGGTTGTTTCTTCACTCTAAAAGGGATTCCATCCTTATGGTTGTCTATTATTCTGGATTATTTCTCGTACCTCATAACATCTCATCTATGTTGATAGATCGTAGCTCCTTGTTGACTTCACGAAAGCTAGACATGATGTATACCATTTTGATTGAGTCGTATGAAAGAGTAAATGGTAGGTTAGTTCAATAATGTCAATCGTGAGTGTAACGATCCTACTCTTAGTTAATTAGGAGCTCTTGTTTATGGTTTCCTATACGTTATGTATTTATGATAAAAGGTACCTTGACTTTAAGATGAAGTGAGTGTTTGTTGATGGCAGTTCCAAAAGTGCGACTCGAGTGTTTAATGACCTTACGTCACCCGATGAGTTCACGATGTCTTCTGATGACCCCAATGATAGTATGAGTTGTGTGTGTGAATCTAATGTCAGTGTATAAATGAATTAATGACGTTATATACGTATGTACAATACTTATATGAGCATGATTATGTATTTTTGTTTACCAACGGGCTACGATCGGTTGGGCAGTTATGTATCGTTATTTACCACTGGTTGAGCAGATATGTTATTTACCATCGGGCTACGACCGGTTGGGAAGTTATGTATTGTTATTTACCACTAGTTGGGCAGATATGTTATTTACCACTAGGCTATGACTGGTCGAGCAATTACCACTAATCAGTTGGACAGGCGAATAGATAGATCTATGACATTAGTATAGAGGAATAGAATAAGGTTATAGGATAAGAATGATCATTATGGACTTGAGTGGCATTTCATAGGTTTAGGTTCAGGTAACCCTTGTACATTGCGTTCAGATATCAGCTTTTGTTAGTGAGCTCCATTTCCTCCTGGAGTATTGCTGAGTCAGGATTATGTTTATATCATTTTGGCACTTTGTGTATGTCATGGACCCTGTCCCAACTTATTATATTATATTTATGTTTCTTCCTAGAGGCTTTGTAGACTTGTCATGTGTTGTACAGTTTGTTCAGTACGGCCTTATAGGCCTGGATGTTGGTTAGAGATTACATTGGCCTTGTTGGTCTTAGTATGTATATATTCTTAAGTTGGGTTCTTCTATTTGCAGGATTTTATGTCGTGTTGTGTTACACTTCTCATTTTGTGGCCTTATCGGCCTAAATAGTTGTACGTTTGCGAGATGATATTTGGGTGGTTCGCTCGAGCCATCCAGGCACCGAGTGTCGGCTACACCTCCTAAAGTTGGGGTGTGACAAACTTTGTATACAAGCAAGTCATGTCCTAGGGAGTCTACAAAGTCTTGTATAGTAAAGTCTTGTTTATGGATGTGTTATGCACTTTATTTATAAATAGGAGTCTATAAGACATTTAGGATTGGTTACCCTTATTTCTGATCCAGATCGTGTTGTATTGAGCTGACTCATAAGGAGTCAATGTCAAATTCCTATTCGATAAGTATTGTGAAGAGATTCTTACAGTCCGAAAGATTATCGACAGCCAAAGGGCTAAGAACATTAGTAGAATAAATTGTGGGTGATGTTAGGTTCTGAGAATATCGGAAGGTAGAAGTAAAAGTTCTATCAAATGAAAGTAGCATGGTGAAATGGGGATAAGGTGTCCAATTAGTGAAGAAACATCAGATAGTAGTAGATCCCATAGGATACAAGAATACGACCAGAGTAGCTGGTTTGAGGAAAGTCAGGGAAGAAGGGAACATAAATTACAAGATCGGGAAAATGATGGACAAATGATGATCTTTGGTATAAGATTTTTCATTAAGGGCCAATAGGGGCCCGTGTATATATATTAGGTGAGATAAAAATGAACTACCTAGGCTTGAATCAAAATGATTGAGCATTAGAATGGAAGTGATAGTCATATATTCATTATGTCCATAGATAAAAGACCATAGCATGAAAACAATAATAATCATGAGGTAGATAGACGTGTAAGACCTAACATTCGAGGAAGAATGTTCCTAAAGGGGAAGGATATTACACCCCATAGTTTCTTATTCGAATAAGAGTATATTTAGATGACTTGAGTCGGTGATCTGATATCCTTTCTGAAAGTCCCTTATGACTTAGGGGGACGTTATGAGGGTGTACGAAAGGTTGGAGGCCATTGGGATTGAAGGAACTACCCCTCGGTGAAGTTTCATCAAGTTAGCACGATACAGAAATCATTTCGCATTGCGAATGAGATCCGCCCCGCGGATTGGGGTGCATAAGTGGAGCCAAGTTGCGGATGTTTCTGGGAGGAGATGCGGTCGTATATGGGCCTGCATATGGCCCTACATCCTTGAGGCAGTGGCCGATCATCTTTGTCTATCTAAGCGGTGACTTTCCATTTTAATTCATTTTTTGACCTAAATAGATCCCTAACACTCCTAACCTCGCCCTAGACATTCTCTAAAGGTCCAAGAGTGATTCCAAGGTAAATACACCATGTTGCAACATCAAGAGCTTGCCTATATGTTAGATGACACTTCTATGGTGTTGTGGAGTGATCAAGGATGGTTGTCAGCAAAGCAAAGCTTGAATTTTGAGTTGTTTCTACTGGTTAACTTATTTAACTCACTCTCTTGGTTGTGCTTAAGTTTAATCTCATGTTAGATGAGTTGTTGTGATGAAGAGTCATGAACTAGATCTTGAAATAAGAGGAGATGTAGTTGTCTTATTGTTGGGTTGTTTTGAATCAATAATTATAAATTGTTGTCGTTGGAACTCGTGGAAAGAAACTTATATATGATGTGTATGGTGTTGTTGTGCTTTTCTATGTATTGGTATTAAATATTGAGAATTACATCACAAGCTAAAGAAAAAAGTAACTAGAAATCATGTAGAAGTTGTATTTCATGATGTTAAAGTATGGAGTGTTTTGGGAGTAATTCTTTGGTATTCGGTGGCTAGAAATCATGAAGAATAAGTTATATATGATATTTTGGTTGTTATAGAGATTGTCTTGATCTATAGAAGGTAAGGAAATGGGGAGATGCTGCCTAATTTGCCATAAAATAAGCTTGTCGCTCGGTAGTTAGTTGGTATGTCCCTTCTTGTTGACATGGGTATTGTTTATTGTTGTATATGTGTGGTGAAGAGGTAGATCACATCATTTTCATCAAATATTCCTATCTAAGGTATGTTAAGGCTAAACTCTTCTTTCTTTTGGCATAATTGTTGAAGCGACGACGTACAATGAAACATTAGTTAAAGAGACTCTAGTTCGGTCTAGGGAAGATATGGTTGTTTCTTCACTCTAAAAGGGATTCCATCCTTATGGTTGTCTTTTCTTCTGGAGTATTTCCCGTACCTCATAACATCTCATCTATGTTGATAGATCGTAGCTCCTTGCTGACTTACTGAAAGCTAGACATGATGTATACCATTTTGATTGAGTCATATGAGAGAGTAAATGGTAGGTTAGTTCAATAATGTCAATCGTGAGTGTAACGATCCTACTCTTAGTTAATTAGGAGCTCTTGTTTATGGTTTCTTATACGTTATGTATTTATGATAAAAGGTTCCTTGACTTTAAGATGAAGTAAGTGTTTGTTGATGATAGTTCCAAAAGTGCTACTCGGGTGTTTAATGACCTTACGTCACCCGATGAGTTCACGATGTCTTCTTATGACCCCAATGATAGTATGAGTTGTGTGTGTGGATCTAATGTCAGTGTATAAATGAATTAATGACGTTATAAACGTATGTACAATACCTATAAGAGCATGATTATGTATTTTTGTTTACCAATGGACTACGATCGGTTGGGCAGTTATGTATCGTTATTTACCACTGGTTGAGCAGATACGTTATTTACCATCGGGCTACAAACGGTTGGGAAGTTATGTATTGTTATTTACCACTAGTTGGGCAGATATGTTATTTACCACTAGGCTATGACTGGTCGAGCAATTACCACTAATCAGTTGGACAGGCGAATAGATAGATCTATGACATTAGTATAGAGGCATAGAATAAGGCTATAGGATAAGAATGATCATTATGGACTTGAGTGGCATTTCATAGGTTTAGGTTTAGGTTCAGGTAGCCCTTGTACATTGCGTTCAGATATCAGCTTTTGTTAGTGAGCTCCATTTCCTCCTAGAGTATTGCTGAGTCAGGATTATGTTTATATCATTTTGGCACTTTGTGTATGTCATGGACCCTGTCCCAACTTATTATATTATATTGATGTTTCTTCTTAGAGGCTTTGTAGACTTGTCATGTGTTGTATAGTTTGTTCAGTACGGCCTTATAGGCCTGGATGTTGGTTAGAGATTACATTGGCCTTGTTGGTCTTAGTATGTATATATGCTTAAGTTGGGTTCTTCTATTTGCATGATTTGATGTCGTGTTGTGTTACATTTGTCATTCTGAGGCCTTATCGGCCTAAATAGTTGTACGTTCGTGAGATGATATTTGGGTAGTTCGCTCGAGCCATCTAGGCACCGAGTGTCGGCCACACCTCTCAAGGTTGGGTGTAACAATACAGGGCTTCATATGGAGCCATCTTGATACTAGAATGATAATTGTTATTATAAGCAAATTCAATAAGCGGAAAATTATCTTCCCAATTACCCTTGAAGTTTGAAACACAAGCTCGTAACATATCCTCGATCATTTGAATAGGGCACTCGGCTTGTCCTTCTGTCTGTGGATGGAAAATTGTGTTGAGATTAACCTAAGTACCTAAACCTTTCTAGAAGGATCTCAAAAATTAGTTGTAAACTGGAACCCCATGAAGTAAAACTATCTCTTTGACATATAACTGGGTGTAATCCTCAACTGAGTAAGTAGGTATAATAGGTAGAAAATGGGATTACTTTGTAAGCCTATCAACAATAACCCAAATGGAGTCGAACTTCCGGTGTAATGAAATCCATATTAATCACCTTCTATTTCCACGTTGGAACCCTATATTCTGAAGCAATCCTCCAGGTTTTTGATACTCAACTTTGACCTGGTGATAATTTGGACATTGGGCTGCAAACTCTGCAATATTTTTCTTTATATAGTTCCACCAGTAAATCTGCTAAAGGTCATGGTACATCTTAGTAGAACCAGGATGAATAGAATACCTGAACTGGAAAATCTCTGCCATAATCCGCCCTCTGAGTCCTCTAATGTCAGGCACATATAACCGGCCTTTATATTTAATAACCCCATCATCTATCAGCTCAAATAACTACTTCTTCTAAAAGTGAATCCCTTCTTTCATTCGGACCAACTCTGGATCATCAAAATGCTTTGCCAATACTTCGGCTAATAAAGATGATTCTGCGGCATTTTGAACTACATCACCTCTGTTATCTGAGTCAAGCAATCGTACACTCAAGCTGGCTAACTGGCATAAATCTTTGGTCATATCCAATTTATTAGCCTCCACATGCTTTAGGCTACCCATAGACTTACGACTCAATGTATCGGCTACAACGTTCCGGGATGGTACAGGATATCAACATCGTAGTCCTTCAGCAACTCAAGCAATATCCTCTACCTCAGGTTCAATTCTTTTTGCCTGAATATATATTGTAGACTCTTATGATCAGTAGACAAATCAACATGAACTCTATAAGATAGTGACGACATATCTTCAAGGCAAATAAACAGCTGCCAACTCAAGATCATGAGTCGGGTAATTCTACTTGTGCTTCCTCAATTACCTCAAAGTATATGTAATAACCTTGTTGTGATGCATCAGAACTTAGCCCAAGCCGACTCTAGAGGCATCACAATAAACAACATACCTCTCTGAACCTTCTGGAAATTCCAGGAGAGGTGTTGATGCCAGCCTGCCCTTCAATTCTTGAAAACTCCTTTCACAAGCATCAAACCATTGAAATTTAGCTGCCTTATGAGTTAACTCTTCCATGAAGCGCCGATAGAAGAGAAATTCTCTACGAACCTCTGATAATAATCTACCAAGCCCAAGAAATTATGTACCTCAGTAGGAGTTGTGGGTCTTAGCCAATTCTTCATCGCCTCAATCTTCTGGCTGTCAACTATAATGCCCTTGTTTGACACTATATGTCCAATGAATGCCATTGAATTGAACCAGAACTCACATTTAGAAAACTTAGTGTATAACTTACGATCTTAGAGCGTCTGTAATACCGCTCACAAATGGTCTGCATGATCCGCCTCTGATCGAGAATACACCAAATTGTCATTTATAAACACAATGACGAAGATATCCATAAATGGCTTGAACACCCCATTCATCAAGTCCATAAAAGCCACTGGTGCATTAGAAAGACTGAAGGACATAACAAGAAACTCAAAGTGTCCATATCTGGTCCTGAAAGCGGTCTTCAGAATATCTTTCTCCTTAACCCTCAATTGATGGTATCCAGACCTAAGATCAATCTTTGAGAAATATTTAGCACCCTACAAATGATAAAACAAGTCATTCATTCTGGCGAATGGATATTTGTTCTTTATAGTAACATTATTCAGCTTACGATAGTCAATACATATTTTCAACGTGCCATATTGCTTACGAACAAACAATACATGTGCACCCAATGGCGAAGTACTAGGCCTAATAAAGCCCTTCTCTAACAAATCCTCCAGTTGCGCTTTCAACACATTCAACTCCGCAGGGTCCATCCTATAAAGAGTTATAAATATAGGTTGGGTGCCTAGAAGCACATCGATGGCAAAGTTAATTTCCCTTTTGGGAGGAATACCTGGAAGTTCATCAAGAAAAATATCTAGAAACTCCTTAATAACTGAAACATATTTAAGGGTTAGAGGTTCTACCTCTGCATCTTGTACTCATACCAAATGATAAATATATCCTTTTGAAATTATCTTTCATGCCTTGAGGTAGGAAATAAACCTCGTCTTAGGCGTTGCCACGTTACCCTTACATTCTATAGCGGGTTCACCTAGAAAATTAAAATGAACAATTTTCGTCCAATATTCCACATTAGCATAACAAAAGGGTAACTAGTCCATGCCCATAATGACATCAAAATCCACCATTTATAATTCATTCAAGTCAACTAGAGTAGGACGATTAGCGATTACCACCTCACAATCCCGATATACCCGTCTAACTATTACTGACTCGCCAACTAGAGTACATACCACAAACGACTTACTTAATAACTCAGATTCTCTACTAAACTTGACAGCAATGAAATGAGTAATATACAATAAAGTGGAGCCTGGGTCTATTAATGCATACACATCAAGAGAAAAGACAGATAATATATACCTGTAACCATGTCAGGAGACGACTTTAGGTCTTATTGACCAGCCAATACATAAATATAGTTCTGGTGAATACCTAAGTTAGATGTTCCACGTCTACCTTTGCCTCTACCAGCCGATGTCAGAGTGCCATACCCTGGAGAGCGTACATATGAAGAAGAAGAAGCAGTTATAGATTTCATCGATTGCACCATACCAAATTCACCTCTCATCAAACACTTTATGGTAATATGTCCTGAATAACCACAAGCATGGCACATATATGCTCTCCAATGGACTGCCCTGGATGGTCCCTGCCACACTGGTTACATCGAGGAAAAGGCGGCCTCATCTGGCTCAAAGATCATCTATAATGCTGGGCCCCATGAATTTTGACCCTAACCTGAATAAGTAGATCGATCACGACGTTGGCCCTGAAACTATGGTAGTATACTAGCTGCAGAATAGGATGGGTGCCTAGGAAACTGTGGTTTGGTCCCACCTCTGAACTCCCCTACATCACCTATAGACCAGGCCATCTTACGCTGGCTCATGTCATGCTCTCGATCAACCTACTGCTATCTTTTACGGTCCTTCAAATTCTGTGCATAAGCCTAGATACGAGCAATATTCATACCCGAATTCAGAGAAGTCGTAGTACACTCATTAACTAAGTGTGGCCCCAAGCCATTAACAAATCAATGTACCGGATCACTCATCTCAGATACAATCATATGAGCATATATGTACAAAGAGTTAAACTGCAAACTATATTCTCGGACACTCATATTACCCTGCTAAAGAAGTAAAAACTTGTCTTGTCTGGCCCGTCAGAGCTCGATCGGCAAATACTACTGTAAGAAAACCTCAAAAAACTCTCTCCATATTGCTGGTGGGGAACGGGGTCCCCTAGACTTCTCTCATGACTCATACCATGCCATGGTAACATCCCACAATCTATAAGAAGCTAGCTTAATCGATTCAGTATCAGTGGCATGCATCACCCGTAAAGTCCGTTGCATCGGATTTAGAAAATTCTTTAGGTCCTCATTCAGGTCTGATTCTGTGAATACCTGAGGATCTAGGTTGATGAAGTCTCGGACACTCGCACTAACTGCTCTATCAAAAGGATCGGTGGTCTGACGGTGGGCCTGAGAGTCCACCAATCGAGTTAATAACTGAACAGTGCTCCGCATATCAAGATCCTGATCAAGAGCATCATCAGGGGATCTTGACATATATCAGTTCCCTTGAACTCCTCTAGAGATGGCGGTGCTTTGGAAGCCTGAGAGACAGCTTTATTCTGAGGCTTATATTAGATTATGTTAGCGGGTGGCACCTGACTGGTGCCCTCCCCACATCCACATCCAACCTCCTGATAGTTGCATGTCGTCTAGTCGTAGGCATCGCTAAAATTATAAATAAGATGAGAATTAGGAATAAAACACTTACGACTCATCTCTATTGCATTATCTAGATCAAGAAGAAATGTAACCATTCTAAATGTCATGTATTCTCATGCTTATAAGTGTGGTACATAACACACCATAAATAAGACTCTACTAGACATGGCTTGTAGACTCCATAGGACAGACCTGCTTTAATATTAAGTTTATCACACCCCAACCTTGGGAGATATGGCTGGAACCCGGTGCCTGAACGACCCGAGCGTAACACCTATGTATCATAACCTGACATATAACCATTTTGGCCGACAAGGCCTCAAAATGATAGTCACAAAAGAAGTCTGAACAAAATAACATGTATTCAAGGGCAAGTAACCAACATGTAAATACAACAAGGTCAGCATAGCCATAACAAGTGTACTAATAACTAACCAGAAGGCCGATAAGGTCATAAAAAATGAATGTACAACAACCACTAGTTTGTAAGCCTCTAAGAGTACTATAACATGTCATCAGATCGGGATAGGGCCCGGATATACCCAAATAACTATAAACATAAGTATCATGGCCTACAGACTCTGTACAGCAACTCTGGAAAAAGAGGAGTGGAATAGAATAACCTGGTTGAAGCGCAATGATCATACGTCTGTAATGCATTGTATGTCCCATAATAGGTCCCATGTACGATGACTAACAGCTGAATCAAGCAACCTGCGAACATGAAATACAGCACCTAAGTAAAGGGAACGTTAGTACGAAAGAATGTATTGAATATGTAAGGCATAAATAAACGTAAATAAGGGCATCAATGAGCAAGGGAAACCAAAAGATACAACGTGTAACTCAAACGTATCACTGTGGATCATATTGCATATAAATGAGATATAATCATGTATATAACGACATAGGCCTCTATGGACAATATCATTTATATAGTATATCACGTATAAAACAACGTGGCCTCTGTGGGCAATATCATACTTGTATAGATTATGTATATAATGACATAGGCTGTTGTGGGCAACATAGATACATAATACATACATGTTCATAAGAACCATCCGAAGAACATCAGATACTCTTAAAGCCCGTCCGAGTGACGTAAGGTCATTACACCTCTGACTATCTTTATATGGATAACATATCACTTGACCTTTCCACATAAATCAATAACATAGGTAAACCATATCATTTCTAACTTTTGGGAAAACCAACAAAGAACCATTCTTATATCGATGTAGAAAAGGTGCTAAAAGTACATCAATTACTCCCGACAAAGGACAAACAAGAGGCATACATGCTAATGGAATGGAAGGACATGATACTTCAGGTTATCAAGAATATGATCATTTAAAAGGCAATTCATTTCATTTATGTTTTTTCACAAGACATGCCAAAAGAAGAAATAAGTCTTACATACCTTGTTGCCTTAGCTATACAGATTTCACAGGCTCTCGTACACTCTACGAATGATTATCTACATTATACGGATTATTTATACTAACAACGGATCCATAACTTACAAGAAAACTCATTTAGACATTTCATCGAACATCTTGCGTGCGTAGAGTTTGTATGATCTTCTATAGCTTAACCTATTCATATATCAACACCACAACCTTCATTAATTCTTATTCCTTACTTCATAACACTTACAATGAGTTTTAACCATCAAAACCACCTCATAACTTCACATAATCCAGTCCAACAACAATACAATCATAGCTTCAACATTTTTAGAACTTGTTCCATAAGGTTTTCTAACAATTACTCCTCTAATAGTAGCATAATCTTAAGAAAAGAAGTAGGGAATGCAACTTACCACAAACCACAAGTATTTGTCCAATTCAAAGATTACTTCACTTCAAAGTATTCCCCAAACTCGACACAACGTGGAAAAGAACAATTTAATGATAGCCACAGGATTCTTTACATTGAATTTACTTGATTTACCTTTTATTATAGTTTAATATCATGAAAGACCTTTAGGAGAGGATTTAGGATCTGATAGGGTTAAAAAAATGAAATAAAATGAGCTTTGGTTGAACTACGGTCTATTTATAGGAAAAATGAAAAGTTGACACTGACATAGACCGTAGCAAGGTTTGCGAACCATTGACCCTGCCTGGGAATCACAGGTTGGGTCACAGACCATGTCAGGATTTATGAAATATATATTCTAATCTTCTACACAATTTGTGTTATGTAGACGTGGTCTACGATTCACAGATCATGCTCTATGATTCGCAGAGTGCTCTAAGAGGCAATGTTTCATGAACTTTTGTCGAAACTTATTTTTGTTGATTCGATAAGCCTTAAACCTTCCTAAAATTTAATAAACACATCCGGAAACCTTTATTAGTCTCTTGGAACAGTCCTACCATCTTTGAGACTATGTTGGTTGATATTATGGTAACGACGACGCGTGAAAACACGAAGTGTAACATTTTATATCATGAAACAAAGGGGTTAGCGGGATGAACGATTATCCTGCATCCACATTTCATATGCGAGACCTGCATCCACAGAAAAAGTGTAAGTTTTTTAGCCTAAAAATGTATAGACAAACTTTGATGCCAAGTCTTATGAAGGAATCTTTTAAACCCTCTCAAAAATTCTATCCTAGTTGAAAATGTATTGACGAACTTTCATGTTTTGTCTTGTGAAGGAATGTTTGAGACCCTTTTAAAAATTCTACCCCATTCTCTTCCTAAGGGATATCAGAGGTTTTTGAGTGATGTGATCGATCCATAAGGTGCCTACAGCTCCCGTAGAGACGGGAATCATATGGAACGTAGTTTAGGACTAAGGTTGAGATTTCCAATAAAGAGACCGAGTCCTCCATGAACTCCTATTTACAAGGAATGTCATTTAGTTTTTCTATTACAAAAGAGACCAAACCGGATTGAGGTTTCCTACATACCCATCCATCGTAAGGGATTGGTCGAATGTAGTTTGAACTTACAAGAAAATAGTGCGGTTATAAAAGGAAATCATTCTTCAGGCATAGTATTTCTTGACCACATCTGAATTAACAGATTTCGGCCACTCTTGACCATTCATTTCTGCTAGAACGAGGGCACCTCCCAAAAGCACTTTGTGAATAATGTAGGGGAATTTTCAGTTGGGTACTTTCCTTTGTACTCGTCCTGATGTAGGAACACACATTTTGGTACTAGTTATCCTATCTCGAAGAGTCAAGTTCTGACCTTTTTGTTGAATTCTCAAATCATTCTTTGTTTATACAACTGACTATGGCACATAGCACTCATTATTTTCTCATCAATAAAGGTCAGTTGTTCATATCGGTTGCCCACCACCCACTCGCTGCTACTTAGCTCAGCCTCTTAGATGATTCTAAGTGAGGGTATTTCCACTTCGATCGATATCAGTGCTTCGGTGCCATTTACTAGTAGGTAGGGGTTGCTCTTGTCAAAGTTCGGATTATGGTAAGGTAGCCCAACAAAGTATTAGATATATTTTCATGCCTGCACTTGCAATTGTCTGTCATTTTTCTCAATATCCTCTTGATATTTTTATGGCGACTTCAACAGCTCCATCTATTTACCGCCAATATCCGGTGGAATTCCAGTGGGTGCTTGAATTGTTCACATATTTCCTTCATTAAATGGTTGTTCACTTTAGCCTCATTGTCTGTTATGATGGACTCGGGTATCCTGAATTGACACATGATGTTGCATACGAAGTCGACTACTACTTTCTTTGTCATTGATTTGATGATGTAGCCTCTACCCACTTTGTGAAGTAATTGATGGAGACCAAAATGAATTGATATCAATTGGAAGTTGCTGGAAGCAGCGAACGGTGATGGCAAGATCATTGATTTTGTTTGGTAGGACACGAATTAGATCTCTGCGGATCTGGCATTGATGGCACCTTTGCACATACCTACTACCACCGTCTCCAGTGTCATCCAAAAATAACTTGCTCGCAAGATCTTCTTTGCCTAAATGAGCTTGTTCAAATATGGCCTACATGCCCCTGCATGTATTTCTTCAAGTAGTTTCATGGCTTCCACGGCGTCCATGCATCTCAACAGACTGAGGTCAGGGGTCCTTCTGTAGATGATTTCCTTACTTAGGAAGAAATTATTGGCCATCCTCCGAATTGTTTTATTTTGATTGCTTGTGTTTTCTGGATATTTCCATGTTTCTGTGTATCTTTTCAAATCGACATACCAGGGTTTTCCATCTGACTCGACTTCTACATGAGAACCTAGGCATCTCGCTCTTTCAGGCTTATCTCTAAAGCTTTAATGTAACTCATTTTTAGATGTTTATATCATTTTTAGATGTCTGAATTCAATCTACCTGAACCTTTTACACAATATTTGTGCGAGATGCACGTATGGTAGGATTTTAATATCTTCATAGCCCATTATCCTTGTACATGACGAATTAGCAAATCTGAATCTCTTATCACCAATAGTTCTTATATATTCATGTCGAGAGCCATCTAAAGGTCCAATATGCATGCTTCGTACTCAGTCTTATTATTGGTGCATGAAGACTTGATCTTTGTGGCCGTCGGGTAGTGTTGCCCAAATTCTAATACCAACACCGCTCTGATCTCGGATGCTTTAAAATTAACTGCTCTAATGAAGAACATTCTCCAGCTGAGATATGTCTCGGAGTCGTCTTCCATCGCGGCTGACACTTCTTCATTAGGGAAATAGGTTTTGAGGGGCTCATATTCCTCATCCACGGGGTTCTCCGTGAGGTGATTGTCCAAGGATTGGCCTTAAACTTCCTCGTGGGCATCGACTTGTGAAAAACGTACTTTGAATGACCCATTCTTGATATGTAATGAGTGGTATAAGAGGATAAGTAATGCCTCAACTTTTGAGCAACCCATGTCAAAGCACAAAACATATTTTAAACAAAAGTATATTGAGCCTCACACATTGTGAACGTTTTACTCAAATAGTAGACGGTCCATCCTTCTTGCTTGTTTCATCGTGTTGTCTCAATACACATCCAAATGTATTTTTCAATATAGATAAGTATAGCAACAAACAACTACCTGGCCTTAGGTACCAACACTGGCAGATTTGAGAGATAGTCTTTGATTCTGTCGAAAGCCTTTTGGCACTCTTTAGTTTATTCTATCGGCACGTCTTTCTTTAGCAGCTTGAGCATAGGTTCGCATATTACTGTCGATTGTGCTATGAAGCGACTAATGTAATTGAATCTCCCCAGTAAATTCATAACTTCCTTCTTGGTCTCCAAATGAGCTAGATCCTGAATGACTTTAATCTTGGAGGGGTCCAACTTTATACCTCTGCTACCGACTATGAAACCGAGCAACTTCCCTATCGGTACCCCAAATACACACTTGGCTGGATACAACTTTAGATTATACCTTTACAGTTTGTCAAAGAAATTATGTAGATGCGTCAAATGGTTTGAACTCTCTCGGTATTTTATGATGATGTCATCCACGTAAACTTCAATTTTCTTATGGATCATGTCACTGAAGATGGTTTCCTAAATGGCATTACCCGATAACGGTAGACTCCCCACGGTTTGATAAAAGTTGTTTTCTCAGCGTCCTCTTTATCCATCCGAATTTGATGATATCCCGTGAAGTAACTCATTTTTTGGCACAATTGCCGATGAGTATGTGGATATTCGGATGAGGAAATATCTTTGGGACTAGCTCCTTTGAGGTCTCGATAATCCATACATATTTTGATCTTATCGTCTTTCTTTGGCACCAGGACGATGTTGGCCAACCAATGATCGACGAAGCTGAAAGCGGGATCCAGAATTTGAGGAAGCGACTGGAAGGGAAGCGACTGGAAGGGAAGCAACTGGGCTAGACTGCTGATCTTATGGAGTAGCCTGACCCTGGGAAAGAGAGGGCATTCGGTCACCTCGACAACCTTGGATTTGATTTGCTTCGAGACCTCTTCTTTAATCCTCAAACTCAAATCCAGCTTGAACTTTTTGTTCTTCTATTTCACCGGGTTAAATTCTGGATTAATCAGCAATTTGTGGGCCACAATGTCTTTACTTAATCCAGGCATATCGGCATCGGACCATGCAAATATGTCCACATACTGTTTGAGCAGGATAATCAATCTTAATGAGGATAAGTCTCTAAACCTTCAAGCTCACAATATACTAAAGACTGCTTCAAGACGACCCATGAACCCTCAAACCAATGTCACTCCTAACTATTTCCGCATACAGAACCCACTGCCTAATCAAATTTCTATACAAATGTCATACCCTTTCAGCTATATGATGGCATCATACCTATATTCAAGTGACAGCTCTTTACTTTGATGATACAGCTATATGATGGCATCAGACTTATATGCATAGTAGTTTACATTTTTTCCCATCTACTTGGGAAATATATGTTCTTGCCTAGGTTGATAGGTTTGGAGCATAGTTTTATGATCCAATAGGAGAATTGTTGAAGCTTATACAAACAGAGACTGTGGTAAAGTTTTCTGAGTTTTTTGACAGGGCTATGATTAGACTTAACCTTGATCCGAACCATGCTATTAGAATTTTTTAGAGGACCTTAAACTTGAATTCGGGGGTGCAGTTAGAATTCACAAACCTTAATTCCTTTTCCAGGCTTACCACTTGGCTAGATTATAGTAATATATCCTTACCAAACAAGCTAAGGCTTTGAAGAGTCCTTTATGTTCCAAGAGCCTTTCACAAGATCCCAGACACCTACATCTGCTTATACTCATACCATATCAAAAATTACCCACTTGTACACCTGTCAAAGGCCAACTCAATATTGTAATTGGCAAATTCAGGAGGAGGATATTAACTCTACATAACTATTTTAGAATTATCTCACATATTTATCCTTAATATTCACAAAAAAAATCATCTCTTATTCTCATGAAACCTATTTATTTCCACGTAGATTTTAATATGAATTCAATTATGCATAATGCAATTAAAAAAAATTAGACATTTTGCTTAGCTTGGCGAATCATGTGCCCGCATAACGACATTCTTTGTTTGTGCACCCGTTTTTATTTTGGTTATTTTCAAATGAATATAATGTATTTGTGTGTGTTTTATACTGTGATTGTTAGATATTTAACTGACTCTTTGCCTTTGAAATCTCACGCATTGCAAATTCTCAATACTGTCGTTAGGAGTTTTCAAAACCAAACTGTAACCGATAACCCAAATCAAAAAGTGTTATTGAATTTTGGTATTGGGCTATCATCACATTAACAATTCGTGAATGGTTTAGAATTTTATAAATTGTCTCATTTTTATATTGCATAACTCATTAATTTCTATGAAGGTTACAATATTACCCTTAACTTACAATGTCATCTAGTGCTTGATTACTGCAATCTTAATTTTTTTTTTCTTCTGCTACTCACTTTTTTGGCCCATCTCATTTTGTAAAAAAACAAATCAAAGATAATTATGTAAAAAAAGGAAAAGAAGAAAATGAAAACTTGGTTGTAGCCAATGTAAATGTCAATAACTATTTGTTAAACAAAGCAATATACCCGTGATATACACCCAATATACAGAAGTGTATATCACGGGCAAATGATCTTGACAGTGGGCTTCAGCCCATCTCGGTAGTAGCGTCAGCCCATCTCGGACAGTAGCTTCAGCCCATCACGGGCAGAAGCAGTGTAGTATATTTGGAATGTATATTGTTGGTATATTGTAGTGTAAAGATTACCTTAATTAGTCTTGTACACTTACCATAATTGTATAGTTAGAATTATGGTAGAATAAGGTTTTAGGAATATAATAGGAATAGGATTCTCCTATTATGGAAATATGTAACTTGTATATATACCTTTCATTTTTAATGAAAATAATCAAATGGATTATTTCTTTCACGGTATCAAAAGTCTAGGTCAAAAAAAAAATTTCTCTCTCAAATTTTGTTTATCCTCTAGGCCGAGACCCCCCCCCCCTTCGGGTTTACCAAAATTGTTCTTCCGCTCTCAAAATCTCTCTTACAAATTCCTCTTTTACCTCTTGTTCTTTCGTTATGTCTACGTCAAAGAACACGTTTCACCCTGCCCTTGTTGTTTCTAACATCAAGAATCATATCCCATTAATTCTTGAAATAGAAAACGTCCAATACGCGACGTGGGCCGAGTTATTCAAAATTCACGCTCGTTCGCATCAAGTCATCCATCAAATCATCCCCGCGGCTCTTGATGATACAGAGGTGACTAAACGCGAGGATGATCCTAAATTATGGACAACGCTTGATGCCACTATCCTTCAGTGGACATATTCTATTATCTCCACCGACCTATTGCAGACGATTATCGAGCCAGACGCTACGGCGATGACCGCATAGGATAGACTATGTGACATATTCCGGGATAATCAAAATTCCAGAGTTGTTACTCTTGAACAGGATTTTTCCCACGTCAAAATGGAAAATTTCCCGAACGTTTCAGCATATTGCTAAAGGTTGAAGGAATTGGCAGACTAAGTCTGCAACGTTAGTGCGCCAGTTAGTGAAGATCATCTTGTTTTACAGATGGTTGCTGGCCTATCCGAGGCCTATAGTGGCGTTGGAACTCTCCTTCGTCAAAGTAATCCTCTTCCAAGGTTCTATCAAGCCCGCTCCATGCTTACCTTGGAAGAAGCCGGTTTGGCTAAAAAGGCGGCTACTAATACTAGTCCCGTGGTCATGATGACTTCCTCCCCTAGTCCTCAAAATTTTGGTAACAATTCTAACCAAAATCGATCACAAGGGGGCAACAAAAATGGCCGGAAAAATAATGGGAAAAATCGATGAGGCAAACGCGGCGGCTCCGACGGCAGTCACGATGGCCAAAGCAGTGGCAGTGGACCCCATCCAGGTTATAGTGGGCCACCGACCCACTGGACTCAGCCTTAGGCCTTTGGGCCGTGGCCTTGGACCAGTGGGCAGTGGCCCTGCGGCCCACCTCCGCAGCACATTCCAGCGACTGGCCAGTGGGCCTTCCAGAAGCCCCAACGGCCCACTACCCACTGGCCCAGTACACCCAGCTCCAGCATTTACAGCCCAGTTCAGCCCAGGTCTGGAATTCTTGGGCCTCGGCCTCCGCAAACTCACCATACAGCAGGCCCCACTCAGACCGATATCGAGATCGCGATGCACACATTGGGTTTAACTCAACCGGACCCAAATTGGTATATGGACACCGGTGCCACTACCCACATGACATCCGACTCAGGTAATCTCTCATCTTATTCTAATTTGAGCAACCCTCGGGGTATAATTATTGGTAATGGCAACTTTATTCCAATTTAGGGTTATAGTCAGAAAACGTTGTCTCCCTCCAATCCACCCCTTATCTTGAAAAATAATTTACATGCCCCCAAATTGATTAAAAACTTAGTGTATGTCCGAAAGTTCACCACTGACAATTTTTTTTCTGTTGAATTTGATCCTTTTGGTTTCTCTGTGAAGGATTTCAAGACGGGGAGTCCTCTTATGAGGTGTGATAGTAGGGGAGATCTTTATCCTATCATGCCCGGTTTCAGTCCATCGAGTCAAGCGTTGCCATCAGCCTTTACATCCATTTCTCCTTCCTTGTGGCTTGCTCGCCTTGGTCATCCGGGATCCTCTATTTTGTCTGTTTTAGATAAAAAATAGTTTTATTTCCTGTAAGGGTACGAGTCGTACTCCACTTTGTCAATCATGTTCGTTAGGAAAAATTGTTATGTTGTCATTTGTAGACTCAAATTCTCATACTTCAATGCCATTTGATATTATTCATAGCGACCTATGGACGTCTCTAATTCTAAGTTCGTTGGGTCATCGGTATTATGTTCTCTTTTTGGATGATTATTCAAATTTTTTGTGGACGTTTCCAATTGCAAATAAATCTCAAGTGTTTTCCATCTTCATAAAATTTAGAGCATTCATTAGAACACAATTCGAAAGAGAAATAAAAATATTCAGTGTGATAATGGAAAAGAGTATGACAATAGGGTATTTCGGGAGTTCTGTGCTAATAATGGGATCAATTTTCATTTTTCTTGTCCTCATACATCTTCACAAAATGGGAAAGCCGAATGCAAAATTCGTTCTATAAATAACATTGTCCGCACTCTCTTCATTCATGCTTCCGTACCCCTATATTTTTGGCATCATGCTCTTCAAATGGCGACATATCTCCTTAACATTCCTTCCAAAGGTCTGACATATTCTTCCCCCCTCTAAATTTTATATAATAAGAATCCTTATTATTCTCATCTTCGGGTTTTTGGGTGCTTGTGTTATCCGTTATTCCCGTCCACCACAATTAACAAACTTCATGCCCGGTCCACTCCATGTGTGTTTTTGGGTTATCCGTCTAATCATCGTGGTTACAAATGCTTTGATTTATCCTCCAAGAAAATCATCATTAATCGCCATGTAATTTGATGAAACTCAATTTCCCTTTACTAAAGTTCATACTCCCGAGCCTAGTTCGTACAATTTTTTGGATGATGGTATATCCCCGTATATTACTCACCATTTTTCGGACATATCCCGCACCCAAAATTCTCCAGCGGACCCACCGCTAGGGATGGCAACGGATCGGATCTGGACCGGATCCTACTAGATCCAGATCCAGATCCGGTTTTCATACCTGAATCCAGATCCGTCGGGTCCATAAAAATCAGATCCAAATCCGGATCTATCGGATCCACCGGGTCCACGGATCGGATCTGGATCCACATGTAAAAAAAATTGCCTTGCTAAGAATGTAACCTTGCTAAGAACTTTTTTTAAAACTGACAAACGATTTTTACTTAGCTAACAGTTTTCTGTGTTTCAATTTTGAAATGTTCATATGAGATATTTTGTTCGTTGTCTCGTTTTGATTGTGAGCTATTAATTGAAAATGTTGGACAATGACAATAGTTGTGGAAAATGCTGACTAGTATTTCCACAATGCAGAACTTGCACGTGCTTGGAATCTTCACAAATGAAGTGAATATAATTTTAACTACTTGTCTATGGAGATGTTAGTCATTCACTAATATAACATTGATTTTATTATCGAAGTTACCTATTTATTTTTGGGCTTTTGAGTTAATGCGGGGATAAATTAAACTTGCAAGGATGTGCTTAGCAATTTTAAGAAAATACTTATAAAATTACATTCTAGGTTATGAATATATTTAATAAAAAATGGATCCACGGGTCGGATCGGGACCGGATACGGATCTCAAATACAAGATCCGGATCCGGATCCGATCCGTCAGAAATGGATCCGGGTCCGATCCGGATCCGTCGGGTCTAAATTTTAAAGATCCATATCCTATAAAACGGATCTGGATCCACCGGATCCGGACCGGGTCCAAGATCCATTGCCATCTCTACCCACCGCCCTCTGGCCCCACTGTTCCGTCTCCATATCCCATCACTGGATCAGTTACAGCGATTGGGCCAGTCCAGCTCAATTTTGGAACTGGTCCAGTCCCTGCTTCCGGTTTCCGAGTTGGGTCAGCAGGCCCACTGCCTGCTGGCCAGTGCATCCCGAGCCCAGAAAATTCCCAAAATCCGCCCACCTCTTCCTCGAGTCTTAGACTAGTCACTCGTAGTCAACGGGGTATTTTTACACCAAAAAGACATATTAATTTACATTTGAATGTCACTAAATCCCCCTTGCCTCGTAATCCTGTGTCTGCCTTAAACGACCCAAATTGGAAAATTATTATGACTGATGAATATGATGCTCTTATTGATAATAAGATGTGGGAGTTAGTGCCTCGTCCCTCTGGTATTAATGTTATCAGGTCTATGTGGATTTTTGCTCATAAGGAAAATTCAGATGATTCATTCGCTCGACATAAGGCGCGGCTTGTGGGTGATGGTAAGACTCAGCAGGTTGGGATAGATTGTGGTAAGACATTTAGTCCGGTGGTCAAGTCGGCTACCATTTGCACTGTTCTTAGCTTGGCTCTTTCAAAGACATGGCATATTCATCAGTTGGATGTCAAGAACGCTTTCCTCCATGGTGATCTCAAGGAAACAGTCTATATGCATCAGCCGTTGGGGTTCAGGGATCCCAATTATCCTCATCATGTCTGTTTGTTGAAGAAGTCCTTATATGGGCTTAAGCAGTCACCACGGGCCTGGTATACAAGGTTTGCTGACTATGTGTCGACTATTGGGTTCACTCACAGCCGGTCAGATAATTCGTTGTTCATCTACCGTCATGGTTCATTCTTGGCCTACATTATGTTGTATGTGGATGATATCATTTTGACTGCCTCTTCCGATGCCTTACGCCAGTCTATCATGACCATGCTCAGCTCTGAGTTTGCTATGAAAGACTTAGGGCCCTTGAGTTATGTTTTGGGGATTGCTGTTAAGCGACATTCAGATGGATTATTTTTGTCTCAGCAAAAGTATGCAGCTGAGATCATCGAGAGAGCTAGGATGTCATCCTGTAAGTCCACTTCCACTCCAGTTGATACTAAGCATAAGCTTGGTGCCGTGGCCGGCATCCCTTACGAGGATCCGACCCGCTATCGCAGTCTTGCAGGGCCCTTCAGTATCTTACCTTTACCAAACTGGATATTACGTATGTTGTTCAGCAAGTGTGTTTATTCATGCATGATCCCAGAGTTGAGCACATGAATGCAATCAAACGTATCATTCGATATATTCAGGGTACACTGGACTATGGTTTGCATTTGTATCCTTCATCGACATCCACACTTGTCTCATACACATATGCGGATTGGGGTGGTTGTCCGGACACCAGACGGTCTACGTCTGGCTATTGTATGTTCCTTGGCAACAACTTGGTCTCTTGGTCTGCGAAGCGTCAGGTGACTCTATCCCGCTCAAGTGCCGAGGCAGAATATCAAGGGGTAGCTAATGTGGTCTCAGAATCATGTTGGTTACGTAACCTGCTTTTAGAGCTTCATTGTACCATTCAGAAGGCGACCTTAGTGTATTGTGATAATATTAGTGTCATCTACCTGTCAGGTAATCCGGTTCAGCACCAATGCACTAAGCATATCGAGATGGACATTCACTTTTTCCGTAAAAAGGTTGCTCGGGGACAGGTACGCGTATGTCATGTCCCGTCAAGATATCAAGTTGCAGACATCTTTACAAAGGGTCTTTCCTCGGTACTCTTTGAAGATTTTAGGGACAGTCTCAGCGTTCGAAGACCGCCTGCTATGACTGCGAGGGTGTGTTAAACAAAGTAATATACCCGTGATATACACCTAATATATAGAAGTGCATATCACGTGCAAATGATCTTGACAGTGGGCTTCAGCCTATCTCGGCAGTAGCGTCAGCCCATCTCGGACAGTGGCTTCAACCCATCACGGGCAGACGCAGTGTAGTATATTTGGAATGTATATTATTGGTATATTGTAGTGTAAAGGTTACCTTCACTTACCATAATTGTATAGTTAGAATTATGGTAGAATAAGGTTTTAGGAATAGAATATGAATAGGATTCTCCTATTATGGAAATATATAACTTGTATATATACCTTTCAACTAATGAAAATAATCAAGGGGATTATTTCTTTCAGTATTAACTTCATATAAATATTTCTTATGCCTTATCTGCACATGTAAGCTTGAGAGAAGGCTAGTTCCAGTAGCACTTCAAGATTATAGATTATTAATTAGGCAACAGAAGTACTGTTTGAAGATCCAAAAGAAACTGACTCAATTTAATTGTTTGAAACAGTAGATCCTTTTTTGCTTTCCGGTGAATGAAAAGTAATCTCATCTGGTAACTTAACCGATTAATCAATAACCCGAACCAATAACAAAAGGATAGTCGTTAAGCGAAACCGAATCAACCTATATCTTATTAGTTCGGCAATAATTTAGCATCTATTGAAAGATAGAATAACTTCCCTTGGGGATTCCTTTCATTATTCACAATATATATAGCTGTACAAGGTTGATTCCTAATATGGTACGAATCCTAACTTACCTTACAAAGGTTGATTCCTAATACAATTAGAATCCTAAGTTACCTTAAATATACATCAATCATAATTACAAAATATACGGAGAATATTCTGAGAATATTCACTAATACTCCCCTTCAGACGGAGCGGGAAGAGGTCGAATGCTAAGGCTGGATCGGAAGTCGGTGAAGAGCTGTCGCGGTAGTCCCTTTGTAAAAATGTCTGCATACTGATAAGAGGAAGGCACGTGTAAAATTTTGACCTGACCACGGGCAACCTTCTCTCGCACAAAGTGGATATCCATCTCAATATGCTTAGTCCGCTGATGTTGGACTGGATTATGAGACTTATAGATAGCAGATATGTTGTCACAATAGACTATAGACGCCTTGCGTAATGGACACTAGAGCTCTAAAAAAAGATTTCTACGCCAATAGATCTCAGCGACGACATTAGCAACTCCGCGATATTCTGCTTCAGCACTCGAATGGGATAGCGTGGCCTGCCGCTTGGCGGACCATGAGATAAGATTATCCCCAAGAAATACACAGTACCCTGAGGTGGAGCGACGTGTGTCGGGCCATTCTGCCCAATCTGCATCCGTGTAGGCTAGCAACTTGGTTGGGGCAGAGGTGTATAGATGTAAACCAAAGTTTAGTATGCCCTTAACATATCTGATAATACGTTTGAGGGCGGCAAAATGGGACTCTCAGGGGTCATGCATGAACAGACACACCTGCTGAACGGCATATGCAATATCAGGCCTAGTGAATGTAAGATACTGAAGAGCACCTGCTAAACTCCGATAAAGAGTGGGATCAGAAACTGGCGCACCGTCATTGGCACTAAGCTTGGATTTTGAGTCTGCCGGAGTTGGCATAATTTTACAATTTGCCATCTTAGCCCTGTACATTATCTCTTCTGCATACTTACGCTGACACAGGAACATAGTAGCTGCAGATCTTGTCACCGATATACCCAAAAAATAACTTAGCTTGCCCAAGTCAGTCATAGCAAATTCAGTTTTGAGTAGAGCAATGATTTCATTCTTCAACCCGTCAGATGAGGCAGTAAGAACAATGTCATCGATATATAATAGCAAATATGCAGTGCTGCTACCTCGGTGAAAAGTGAAGAGAGATGTATCACACCTGCTACATACAAAACCAATCTGCAGAAGATAACTGGCGAACCGATCATACCAAGCGTGGGGTGCCTGTTTCAATCCATACAATGACTTTCTGAGACGACACACAAACTGCGGAGCTGCCGGATGAACAAATCCAGGAGGCTGATGCATGTACACAGTCTATTACAAATCCCCATGAAGAAATGCGTTCTTCACATCAAGCTGATGAATCGGCCAATGCATACCCATAGTAATACTGAGAACAGTCCGAATAGTGGCCGGTTTAACAACCGGACTGAATGTCTCACCACAATCAATATCATCCTACTGATTAGTGTCATTGGTAACTAGTATTTCCTTATACCTCTCTAAGTCACCACTGTCTCTGAACTTGTGACGAAATAACCACATACACCGGATAACATTCACACCAGCTGGTCTAGGTACCAAATCCCAAGTGTTCTGCTTGGTTAAAGCGTTAAATTCCTCGCACATGGCCACATTCTAATTTGGGTCCAGTTTTGCTAGTTTTGGATTTTTTTGGAATGGGTGATAAGGTTTGTGTGGAGAGATTGAATTGAACCTTAGGTTTGAAGATCTCATGTTGTGCACGAGTCTCCATGCGATGTGAGGGCAGTGGTGGTGGGTCGGGGGTACGTGAGGTTCTTTGGTCCACTGGTTCTGGACCAGTGGGCAGCAGTGTCGCTGGTGGTGCAGGTGACTCGACTAGGGGCTGTAGGGGTGAGCAGGGAGCTGGTGGTGTGGTGCCGGACAGTGGCGAGACTGTCGGACTAGTGGGCTGCTGTTGGTATAGATTTTGGATGACCGGGAACAGACTTGGTTCATCGAGAAAGATGTAATCGGTGGTCTGAAATTTTCGGAGATTTGAAAAAGGAAAGGTTGTCTCGTCAAAGGTGACGTGATGGAAGACGATGATTTTGCGAGTAGCAATGTCATAGCACAAGTAGCCCCGATGATTAAGAGATAGACCAAGGAAGACACATGGAAGAGTGCGAGGGGAGAGTTTGTGGGGTGCAGTGGAGGCTATGTTGGGGTAACATAAGCATCCAAAAATACGTAGGTGATCATATGATGGTTGCCTACGGTATAAGATTTCTGTAGGGGTTTTGTTTTGGAGTGTGCTAGTTGGTAAAATATTTAGAAGGAATTCTACCATTTTGACAGCATAGACCCAAAAAGGCGGTGGTAGGCAGGCATGAAACAAAAGTGTGCGGACCATGTTATTGATGGTACGTATAATTCTTTCAGCCTTTCCGTTTTGGGAAGAAGTATAGGGACAAGAAAAATGGAAAATCATGCCTTTGTTTAGAACAGAAATTGTGAAATGCCGAGTTATTAAATTCACGTCCATTATCACATTGGAATGATTTAATATGTTTTTCAAATTGTGTCTTAATGAATTTTTGAAACTCGAGGAATTTTGCAAAAATTTCAGATTTGAATTTCAGTGGGTAAATCCAGACAAAATGTGAAAAATCATCCAAGAATACTAGATAGAATTTATGACCCAAAGAGCTAGCAATCGGAGATGTCCACAAATCAGCATGAACAATATCAAATGGAGAAAAAGTAACACTGTTTGATGACATAAAGGGAAGACGAGTATGTTTGCCTAGTGGACAAGAAAAACAGTGTTGGGCAATTTTCCCATTATTACATTGAATACGCTTAAAGTCCTAAGAAAAGTAAAAACTGGGTCTCCGGGGTGTCCGAGTCTGTTGTGCCAAGTTGAGGGAGAGATCGCCGCAAGGGATAGAGGTGTTTGCGGTCTGACAGCGGAAGATTGAGTGAATGGGTAGAGGTCTCCCACACTATTACAGCGTGTAAGAATTTTCCCCGTATTGAGTTCTTTCACAGAAAAACCAAAATGGTCAAATTCGACAGACACAGAATTATTGCTAGTGAATTTTCTGACAGAGATTAAGTTTTTAATGATGTTAGGTGTGTATAGGATGTGGTTTAGGGAGAAAGGTGGGTGTGGATGTTTGGTGTGTGTGTTACCGTAACCTTCAATTGGAATGCGATGACCATTGCCGACAGTAATAAATTGAGGACACTTTAATCGACCTAGTTGAGATAGGTTACCTGATGACCGGTTGAGGTGAGATGTGGCTCCGATGTCCATGTACCAATTGTCATCGGGTTGTTGAAGGTTCACGGTGGTGTAGGCCTGGCCCAAAGCAGTTGGGGCCAGGCGTTGTCTTCTTCTTCTTGCTGCAGTGTTATTCTTCTTCTTTGTTGTACCGCGACTAGGTGGGCTCGCTTCTTCGTCTTTGGTTAGCTCGCTGGTGGCAGGGGGCAGGCCCAAGCGGCCGATCGACCCACGGCCGCCGGAACCGGCCCCCGCATTCTCGGTGTTGCTTCGCTGCCGCCGCTGGTTGTGCCCTCGCTACCGCTGGTTCCGTTCTCCGCCTTTGGCCGCGCTTGGTTGCGGTGGCCCTTTCCGCGGCCCTTGCCTTTGTTGTTGCAACCTCTGCCACCACGACCTCCGCCACCGGCTCGCTCTTCTTGGACTCTTCTTTGGACCGCATTTCTTCTTCGGTTGCCGCTTGGCCGCAGGTGTTGTCATCCCGTCAACGGCTAAGGCCTTTTGATTGCGTTCCTCTTGTTTAGCAAGTCTAGTTTCTTCCAACAATAGTTGTGAGCTTGCCTTGTTGAAACTTGGGAGAGGGTCGGCTTGTTGAATCATTGTTGCGAGTGTGTCATATTCACCTTTTGGTAAACCCGCAACAAATTGAAGCACCATCTTGGTTTCTTAAACAAAAGTCCCGACGTTGGATAGTTGATCAGTTATGAGTTTCAGTTGCTTACAATATTCAGACATGTTGTTAAAATTCTCGATGCGGGTATTATTGAATTTCTCTTCCAAATATACGGCCCGAGTATTTTTATTGTCCTGAAAGATTTCTTCTAGCCGGACCCAAAGTTCACATGCCGTAGCACCTATTTTCATGATAGTGCACAACAGGTCTTTGGAGATGGTGTCGTAGATCCATTGTTTGACGATGGCGTCAAGACGACGCCAGATTGAGTCTGTAACATCGGTGGGATGAGGAACAGATTCGTCAATATGATCGAGCACGTTGTATGCACATGCATGAATGTAGAATAGTTTCATCCACATGGAATATTGACAGTCTTCTTGGTCAAGAATTATAGGGATAAAATTCTTGATGTTATTAACGGCGAATTCCGGATGAAAAGAAGATACTGAACGTTGAGAGGGGTTGTCAAGTGTGCCAGTGGATGAATCGGAATTTGTGGGGGAAGACATGGTTGCCGCCTGCCGAGGGAAGGAAATTTTCTGGTTTGGCCGAAAAAGGGAGGAAGAAACCAGAAAAAAAAATCTGTGAAATCCGAAGAAAAATGTTGATTTAGCCGAGAATGAGGAAGAGAAGGGTTTTAGGTTTTAGGCTCTTGATACCATGAAAGATAGAATAATTTCCCTTGGGGAATCCTTTCATTATTCACAATATATATAGTTGTACAAGGTTGATTCCTAATATGGTACGAATTCTAACTTACCTTACAAAGGTTGATTCCTAATACAATTAGAATCCTAAGTTACCTTAAATATACATCTATCATAATTACAAAATATACGGAAAATATTATGAGAATATTCGCTAATATATATAAAAATAGATAACTGATAAGCCAAATCTTTAAGTCCAAAAACAGAACCGATCCATCTGATAAGCACCCCCCCCCCCAACTGTTGTGGGAAATGGGGAAGCAACAAAATATCATATATATATATATATATATATATACTATGGATTATTAAATAACTTAATTGTGAAAAAATAAAAAAATCATTTTTCACTAGATAAAAGTTAAAACACATATAATAGAGTCGTTGATATGCCATTAATTCTAAGAAAGTAATAACTCGAGTAAGCATACGGGTTTGAGCTCGGAATCGCTCGGGTTATCGTGCTTTACTAAAACGCTTTGGGTAGTTGTATGATTTGACAACAATTTTATGATGTCAAAACAGGTGCTTTAATTGCAAAATCATTCGGCACCTAAAATTTCTTGAAAAGAAGTAAGTCAGGGAAAAAAGAGTAACTTTAAGATGTGTCGGGGTAATGAGTATGGGCAAATGAATTGAACTTTTTAAAATACACATATTGGCCTTCACATGTCTATTTTCGTACTGGGTCTGGATTTTTTCGTTTAAAAGGGGGCAATGTTGTTCAAAAATATAACCGTAGGGGCATGTTTGTTCATAATTTTAATGATAGGGGTATATACGTTCAAATACACAAACAGAAGGTAGATATGAACATGTTTTTAAAGCAAGAGGGCAAATATGACCTTCTCCAAACTTGAAATAACTTGATCTTCTTCCCCATCAGAACAAAACCCTTGTTTACTGCATTTTCCCGTGACATATCTTCGCCACTGTCCAAAAAAATTCCGATCTCCCGTCGACGGCGCCTCTGCTTCCTCCGTCAATCGTCGTCATCCTCCGGTGGCTAACTATATCTTTGTAAGGAGCTCTTCCTCTTTCAGTCTCTGTTTAAATAAATACCTTAAGCTAATGGGACATGCATTCTTATTCACCTATACATGTCCCATTTTATATGAAGGTGTTTGACTTGGTAAGTAGTTTATGAAATAAAGAAAGACTTCTCAAATTTATGGTCCAAAACAAGCCTTACATATTTTTGTGGCGGTAAATCATCTCATAAGTTAAATTATTTTTAAATATAGAAAGGTGTCATTCTTTTTTGGACTGTCTAAAAAAAAGAGTGTTATATAAATTGCGATGGAGGGAGTATGAAATATCAATGAAGAAAAAATGTGATGGTGCAAAAAAGTTAAATTTATAAAATCGTACAGTAGCACTAGTTTAAGTGTTTGAAGATAGTTAACACGATATACCTCAATTGCAATGTTAGATTGGTTATAGAATCCTGCGGTAGCACTATTCTAAGTGTGTGGCCTTATATTTGCTTCTAAGCTTGGATTGAACGCTTATTTTTTTGGAAATTTTAGTGTTCTAATTCTTTGAATTGTGATGGATAAATTTTTGAAGAAGTTTAATTGTTCCGGACCAAGTTCTAGTATGGATGTCAATCGTTCTCATCTTACAGATGAGCTCGATTTGGATTCACTTGTAGCCGATCTAGGATAAAGAATATTGATGTTGGCGATTTTGATATAGTGAGTAGCGACTTACTTCTTGGGATGGCTAGCTTGAATCCAGTTATTTCCTTTGCTAATTTTGATAAAGGTAGAATAATGACGTTGGTGAAGTGTTATCCACATGAGTTTGATGAATTATAAATTGGGGATTTTGAGTTACCAACTTGATACTTTTATAATTCATATGCGAGGCGGTACTCCCAACTTGCGAGGAATTAGTGATTTGGTAAAAGCATTGGTTGAGGCAAATTTTGTGGAGACTTATTCACTTGTTTATCTACTTGAGAAGTTGATTCTGATTTGTGTTGCTACTGCAACTCTGGAGAGAGCACTCTCATCCATGAATCAGATAAAAATGAAGTGAGAAATAGAATTGGTGATTAATATCTAAATGATTGTTTAGTTTGTTACATAGATCATGATGTATTTATAAATATAAGTAATGCATCATCATTGATCGTTTTCAGAATATGAAAACTCGTTGAGGACAATTGTAAATGAATGATGTATATTTATGATATTAGTAATATTTCTGCAAGTTTTATGCTTTGCGGCAAGTTGTCATGATTATTATATTTTTCCCTTCGATCTATCTATCCTATTGTCTATATAAATCAAAAGAATAAATAACCCGAATAGAAGCAAAAAGTTGATCAAGTTGACTTGTGTGGCACCCAGAACCTCCAAATCCTGGATCCGCCTCTAATAGACAGAGGATGTTAGTTTACGATACTACCACGGAGAACTTATACTAATAACATTCTCTAATAATTAGTACTATTAATGTTTTACATAATAAGATTATTAATACCTAGAGAGCAGACTGAATATTATCTTAAAATTGTGTTGTTGTTTTCTCTGTCTTCTTTGAAAATGACAAGGTATGTTGGAATTATATGCATATAACTTATTTAAAATTCTCTTCTGTTTTTTATCTATGCATTTCTATTAGTTTTCGAATAGTGTGCATTCCCTATTTTCTTTTTGTAGTTTCCCTATTACTATTAATGCTTTAGGCCCTTGACTTCAACTGCACTGCTGTTAAATAAGCTGAAATTCTTGTTTTCCTTGTATCAAGACTTGTTTTAGATCAGCATGGCAAACGAACAGTTAATTAGTCGCTCCAATGTACACATAATTTTGCAAGCAGCTGGAAGAAGTGGTCATTGAACAAAAGTTTTGTTTGAACTTCAAACCTGACAGAAAGATATATTTGAAACAATGGAAAATGGCAAATTTTTCCCTGAACTATTCGAAATGGAATAACTTTGTCCTCCATTTTGTTTTTGGCCTAAATTTGGACAGTTTATGATATACTAAATTAACCCGTTTTTATCAGTTCACAGTTCTCTTTTTTTTTTGTGTGTGGAAAGGGAGAGGAGTGGGTTATCATAGGAATGATTTGATACTTATATATTGAGAACTTCTATTACTTTTTATTTGTATTTGCATAGAATTTGCATGAGATGAGTTTAAATGGTGTAACATGGTCAATGAGTATTCATGTAGCCAACCCCAACTTGTTTTTGACTGAGGCATAGTTGTTGTAAAAAAAATCTGGCTTTGGTCACCTGAACTGAATGTCCTCAGGAGGCTTCTGCCATCTTAATTATCATCAAGGAAGTTGCTTTGATAACTGCAAAAGATTTTCTCTTAGCATAAATATATGATAACTTGCTCTTAGAAGAAAATTCTAACTTCTGATTATTTAATCTCCTCCGTCTTACAAGTTTCTTCTAACTCATGTCCCTGCGAGATTAGTGTAGATAGCCAAGCATCCTCATAGTTGATATATCCTGCATGAATGCCCCTGAAATGGTGGTCGTTTCAAATGCTAGATCATGTTTTCGAATTCGGATTTACATAGAATAAACTGTCAGCACGATAAGGATAAATATTATGAGGTTCAAAGATCATTGATATCATGGGAACTAAACACTTAATCCTTTAAGAATTAAACATCTTCAAAGGGAGCACTTTCAATATCTGATATTAATTTACTTGATTTTAACATGAGTGTTGTTACCAATAATAGTATTTGATAATTTTGATATTTAACACAATCAAGCATATAATTAACCCAATGTTATGAAGTGACTAGAAGTAAAATAATGAAATAGAGAATAAACATTTTATTCATTCAGGACATGCCTTTCATTATTGCATAGAAAGAGAGGAACAGGAGGTGATCTGAGCACAAATACAGCCACATTCAGAATAAAGGCTAGCAGCAATTCGTTTGTTTTGCTTTTGATATAGAATGGAACTTGTTAGTAAGCTGAATTTTGTCTTCTCACGTTGCTGCAATGCGCAGATCTCCAACTTTCTTAGTGCTGCTATGAATAACACCTTATATTTTCACCCAAAAATAAATAAATCAGCTGTTATTAGGATAAAGTTTCAATTGCGGAAGCTAGATATTAGAAAATTCTTTAGAATAGTTGGTTTGTGCCGTTGGTACCTTAGGTATGAGAAAAGTAGATTATATATTCATGTTGCAGGGCTAACATTGGAGGTAGTCTGTTATCCACAAAAATGTGACATGCATATATGATAATCTTTGACTTTGTCTAGTTATTAACGGTGTGTTTGGTACGAGGGAAAATGTTTTCCACAGAAAATGTTTTCCAACAGTAAGTGATTTCCTACTCATTTTCTTGTGTTTAGTATGCAAGTTGGAAAATGTCATTTTAAGGCATTTGCATATATCCAAAGCAAAATACTATTGAGGTTTTTGAATTTAGAGTGCAACTCCTGGTGGTGGGTTGGGGCGAAGGGGTAGTGGGTAGAGGGGGTAAGGGGTAGGTAGGTGGGTGGAGGGGAAGGGGATAGGCAGGGGTGGGGTAGTCGAACGTGGGGTGGGTTAGAGATGCATTGGTATGTTTTTATTGATTCAGTAAATGTTTTCCCTCAAATCTGAAGGAAAATATTTTCCTAGATATTTAGTGCAACCAAACAAGGAAAAATAGGAAAACATTTCCGTCATACCAAGCACACCTTAATCTATATCACTGTACGAGAAAAATGGAAAATTAGGATAAACTATCTTTTGGCATGATAAAACCGGCAGCATTCGTTATATGCTAAGTTGTTATTGTGCTGTTACTTCACTGCTGTGCTGCATTACTCTCTGTTAGTAATATCTGAGAAATAGTTCCATTCATCCACATTGTTAAATTTAATATTGAAAAGAAAAGTAATGTGAGGTTTAAGCTTAGTTTCTTGTTCGTTCAGTTTAACTTTAGAAGGCTATTCCTTTAGGGATTTGTAAAGGGGAATTAACAGTTTAAGCTGAACCAAATAGGCAGAGTTTCCACCTTCTAACCAATGATTGTAAATGGACACAGATACCTATTGATTTTGATTTCACTATACATAGATTCCTCAAATTGGTTCTGTTACTTTCTTTTGTGCTGAATATGGACCAAGAGCATTTTCCAGTTAAGTTATTTCCCATAGTTTGTCTCCTTTATTAGTGATCGTTAGCGAACAGTTTTTGAAATCATAATAGATCTAAGTCCTGCCTTAGTATAGGATCTTGTATTCTGTTTCGAAATCTTATTTTATTTTCATTCGCTATATGATGCGGCATCCACTTACAATCACGTAATACTCTTGGAACTTTCTCTTGATAACCTGATAGCTGCCTTGTTTCCATATCTCATTCCAATATGCCTTGATAGTTTCTAATGTTATTCATGTGATAGCTGCTTCTTCTTGATGTCTAATAAATAAATAGGAACTAAATCGATTGATAGACATGCTATATACTTAATTTGATTCAAAGAAAAGTTTTATGTACTGGTTTCCAGGAGCAATGGCTGGGAAAGCTGTAAAATCTGTAGCAAAAGCAGTTGGGGAACATAAATATCCGTGGCAAGAAAAGTTGGTAAAATACAAGGATGAGCTTTCAAAGGGAGTTTGGGGTTACTGGGAGCTTGGGGCCTGGAAACCTCTCGGGATCAGTGCTCGCCATCGAGCTCGCCTCCGCAAGGAAGTTGTTCTTGCTGGACAAGATTGGCCATACGATCCAGAGAGGAAAGAAATGAAAACGAAGCAGAAAGGGCACAAGTGTGACAGAATATCAGCAGAGAAACGGGCAAAGACAGCTGAACTGATGCAAAAAATGCCGGAAATGTTGGCTGATTATAGGAAGAGAAGGTGGGAAAGGAAAATGAAAGCAGAAGAAGATGCTTCCAGAAAAGCAGTGCAAGAGTGAGAATGGATGATCCTTTCTCTTTCAACAAAACAATGAACAGTTCTCAGCGAATTTCAATCTTAGGATGATGTACTTTTTACAGAATTGACGAGGGATTTCCTTCTCACTTGCATTGTTGTCTTTTTTGTTTCTGTATTTTCGAACCCACGTGCTCATCGGGCATGAATAGCTGGGTTTGCCTTATCATTTGAAGGAGTTTGATAACTTAGCGGTTTTGTTTTTCTTTCTACAAATTTATGAAAACAAACAAAAAGAAGATGTTTGGAGCATACCGAGTAATTAAACTGTTAATAAGTCAATTGGCTGAAACATTAGATGCGCAAATTAACAAAAGAAAAGACATTATTTGCATAAAACAAATCATTTGATCACAAGATAAATAGCATATCTGGGGACTATACCATTGAAGATATGCACAAAAGATTGGATCATGTCATAGGTGTCTTGATATATACAAATTTTAATTAGTTTTTGTTAAGAAAATAAGAGGAAAAGGAAGAAAAGAGTAAGCACCCATGAGCAAAGAAAATCTAATGAGAAAGAGAACTAAAAAGATTGGCAAGCCCGCAAGGAAAGAGGAAGCAACAAAGGAAGAAATCCAAGTGTAAAGCAAAGAAACTGCACATACATATTCCTAACATTAGGCAAAATATAATTTACTTTTACATAATATTATTTTAAGAAGAAATATAAACTGATAATTTGTAAATAGATGCAGATTTAGAATTTGAAATTTATGGATTCTAATATCAATAATGTTAAGTGTTAGATATACACAAATTACTTGTGTATATTGATCCTCTCGGTTTTCTCCCCATTATCATAATTAGTGTATATGAATTAGGTAATGTTTAGTCTCCTAGTTTAGGCAATATTGTAATATAATTAGTAATGTACACTTACCATAATTATTGTATTACCATAAATGTAATCCAAGTAGAATAAGGTTTTAGGAGCATAATAGGAATAGGATTCTCCTATTATGTAACTTGTATAAATAGTCTTTCAATTAATGAAAATAATCAAGGGATTATTTCTTTCATGGTATCAGAAGTCTAGGTCTTAAATTCCTCTCTCAAAATTTCCATCCAAACAGCCGGAATCCGAGCTCCCTTCTCTCGTTTTTCGTGCCCCGACGGTGTCCTCCTCTTTCCAATTTTTTTTTCCAAATCACTCAATCACGTATTGTTCTGTCGTTATCTCTACGTCAAAGAACACGTTTCACCATGCCCTTACTGTTTCTAACATCAAGAATCATATCCCTATCATTCTTGAAATAGAAAACGTCCAAGACGCGAAGTGGGCCGAACTGTTCAAAGTTCACGCACGCTCGCATCAAGTCATCCATCACATAATCCCCGCGGCTCCTGAGGATACGGATGTGCCAAAACGCGAGGATGATCCTAAGTTGTGAACGACTCTTGATGCTACCGTCCTTCAGTGGATATATTCCACTATATCTACCGACCTTTTGCAAACAATTATTGAGCATGACGCTACGGCACAGACGACTTGGGATAGACTGCGTGATATATTCCAAGATAATCAAAATTCTAGAGCCGTTACCCTTGAGCAGGATTTCTCCCACGTCAATATGGAAGATTTTCCTAATGTTTCCGCTTATTGCAAAAGATTAAAGGAATTGGCGGACCAACTTCGCAACGTTGGCGCGCCGGTTTTGAACAATCGTTTGGTCCTCCAAATGGTTTCCGGCCCCTCCGAGGCCTATAGTGGTTTTGGAACGCTTCTTCGGCAAAGCAATCCGCTTCCACAATTTTATCAGGCTCATTCTATGCTTACACTAGAAGAAGCAGGCATGGAAAAACGAGCGGCTACCGGTACTAGTCCCGTAGTCATGATGACCAAGTCCACGGTGTATCCTACCGGTTCCAACAACTCGGGCCAAAACCGTAACAACGGTGGCGGCAAAAAGGGTGGAAATAAGAAAAATAATGGAAAGAACGCGGCGGCAGCCGGCAGAATGGTGGTGGCGGTGGGGGTCCTCGCGGTGGTCAGCAACAGTTCTGGGGCCCACAGTGGGCCCATATGTAGTGGCATCAAGCCCCACAACTGCAGTTTGGGCCCAACCAGTTTGCCTCCCAGCGGCAGTTTCAGCTCAACAGCTTTCAGCCCAACTGGCAGTGGATGGCCCAGCAGCAGTTTCGGCCCACTGCCCAGTTTCCACAACGACCCACTGCCCAGTTTCCGCAAAGGCCCACTGTTTTTTCTCCAGCCAACGCTACAGTGGCAGTTTCAGTGAGCAGGAAAGCACTTTTGGGCCCCACCAGGCCCATCATGCAGCGAGCCCCACACCTACCGATATTGAAGCCGCCATGCACACATTTGGAATAAATCCTTCGGACCCAAATTGGTACATGGACACCGGCGCCACTACTCACATGACGTCCGACTCAGGTACTCTCTCGTCTTATTCCAATTTGAGCAACAATCATGGTATAATTGTTGGTGATGGTAATTCAATTCCAATTCATGGGTATGGTCAGAAAACATTGTCTCCCCCTCATCCACCCCTTATTTTAAAAAATACCCTTCACGCTCCAAAATTGATTAAAAATTTGGTGTCTGTCCGAAAATTTACCACTGATAATTCTGTGTCCATAGAATTTGATCCATTTGGGTTTTTGGTGAAGGATTTCACAACGGGGAGTCCTCTCATGAGGTGTGATAGTAGGGGTGATCTTTATCCTATCACGCCAAGTTCCGATTTCTCGAGTCACGCAATGCCATCCACTTTTTCCGCTCTGGCTCCGTCCTTGTGGCATGCTCGTCTAGGTCATCCAAGGCCATCTATTTTATCTTCCTTAGATAAAAACAATCTTATTTCTTGTAAGGGTGTGCGTGGTACTCCAAATTGTCAATCTTGTTCTTTAGGAAAATAGTTAAATTGTCAATTGTAGAGTCCAATTCTCATACTTTAATGCCATTTGATATTATTCATAGTGATTTATGGATGTCTCCTGTTCTTAGTTCTTTGGGTCATCGGTATTATGTTCTCTTTTTAGATGATTATTCTAAGTTTTTATGGACTTTTCCGATAGCGAAAAAATCCCAAGTTTTTTCCATCTTCTTAAAATTTAGAGCATTCATTAGAACCCAATTCGAACGGAAAATTAAAAATATTCAATGTGATAATGGCAAAGAGTATGACAATGGGGTATTTCAGGAATTCTGTGCTAATAATGGGATCAATTTTCATTTTTCTTGTCCTCATACTTCTTCACAAAATGGGAAAGCCGAACGCAAAATTCGTACCATTAATAACATTGTCCGAACTTTATTGATTCATGCCTCTGTATCCCCGTCTTTTTGGCATCATGCTCTTCAAATGGCTACATATCTCCTTAACATAATTCCTTCCAAAGGTCTGACATATTCTTCCCCCCTTCAAATTTTATATAATAAGACTCATTCTTATTCTCATCTTCGAATTTTTGGGTGTTTATGTTATCCGTTATTCCCATCCACCACAATTAATAAACTTCAGGCCCGGTCTACTCCGTATTTGTTTTTGGGTTTTCCATCTAATCATCGTGGTTACAAATGCTTTGATTTAACCTCCAATAAAATCATCATTAATCACCATGTCATCTTTGATGAATTCCAATTTCCATTTGCTAAAGTTAATACTCCCGTGTCTTGTTCGTATAATTTTTTGGATGATAGTATATCCCCGTATATTATTCAGCATTTTTCGGACATATCTCACACCCAAAACACTCCAGCGGGCCCACTGCCCGCTGGCCCCACTGGACCGTCACCTACTGGCTGGACCAGTACCACCACTGGGCCAGTTCCAGCGATTGGGCCAGTCCAGCCCAATTCTGGAACTAGTCCAGTTCCTGCCCGTATTTCCCGAGTTGGGCCAGCAGGCCCACTGCCTGCTGGTCAGTCCGTCCCGAGCCCAGCAAATTTCCCAAATCCATCCAATTCTTCCTCGAGTCATAGACCGGTCACTCGTAGTCAACGGGGGGTTTTTACACCAAAAAGACATTTTAATTTACATTCTAATGTATCTAAATCCCCCTTGCCCCGTAATCCTGTGTCTACCTTAAACAACCCGAATTGAAAAATTGCTATGACCGATGAATATAATGCTCTTATTGATAATAAGACGTGGGAGTTGGTACCCCGTCCATCTGGTATTAATATTATCAGGTCTATGTGGATATTTGCTCACAAGGAAAATTCAGATGGTTCATTTGCACGACATAAGGCTCACTTGTGGGTGATGGTAAGACTCAACAGTTGGTATAGACTGTGGTGAGACGTTCAGTCCGGTGGTCAAGTCGGCTACCATCAGCACTGTGCTTAGCTTGGCTCTTTCGAAAGCATGGCCTATTCATCAGTTAGATGTCAAATATGCTTTCCTATATGGTGATCTCAAAGAGACAGTCTATATGCATCAGCCTTTGGGATTCAGGGATCCCAAACATCCTCATCATGTCTGTTTATTGAAGAAGTCCTTATATGGGCTTAAGCGAGTCTCCCGGGGCCACGGTATACAAGGTTTCGACTATGTTTCGACTATTGGGTTCACTCACAGCAGGTCAGATAATTCCTTGTTCATCTACCGTCGTGGTTCGTCCTTGGCCTACATTCTGTTGTATGTGGATGATATCATTTTGACTGCTTCTTCCGATGCCTTACACCAGTCTATCATGACCATGCTCAGCTCTGAGTTTGCTATGAAAGACTTAGGTGCCTTGAATTATTTTTTGGGGATTGTCGTCACTCGTCATTCCGATGGATTATTCTTGTCTCAACAGAAGTATGCAGCTGAGATCATCGATAGGGCTGGGATGTCATCCTGTAAGTCCATTTCCACTCCAGTTGATACAAAGCCCAAGCTTAGTGCCGCGGCAGACGTTCCCTACGAGGATCCGACCCGCTATCACAGTCTTGCAGGGGCCCTTCAGTATCTTACATTTACGAGACCGGATATTACATATGATGTCCAGCAGGTGTGTTTGTTCATGCATGATCCTAGAATTGAGCACATGAATGCACTCAAACGCATCATTCGGTATATTCAAGGTACACTTGACTATGGTTTGCATTTATATCCTTCCTCGACATCCACACTTGTCTCGTATACGGATGCTGATTGGGGTGGCTGTCCCGACACTAGACGGTCTACGTCGGGCAATTATATGTTTCTTGGCAACAACTTGGTCTCCTGGTCTGCGAAGCGTCAGTCGACTCTATCCCGCTCAAGTGACGAGGCTGAATATCGAGGGGTAGCTAACGTGGTCTCGGAATCATGTTGGTTACGTAATTTGCTTTTGGAGCTTCATTGTCCCATTCAGAAGGCAACCTTGGTGTATTGCAATAATATTAGTGTCATCTACCTCTCTGGTAATCCGGTTCAGCACCAACGCACTAAGCATATCGAGATGGACATTCACTTTGTCCGTGAAAAAGGTTGTTCGTGGTCAAGTTCGCGTCTGCCATGTCCCGTCGAGATATCAAATAGCCGACATCTTTACAAAGGGTCTTCCCTCGGTCCTTTTTGAAAATTTTAGGGACAGTCTCAGCGTTCGAAGACCGTCCGCTATGACTGCAGGGGTGTGTTAGATATACACAATATACATGTGTATATTGTGTATTTTGATCCTCTCGATTTCTCCCCATTACCGTAATTAGTGTATATGAATTAGGTAATGTTTAGTCTCCTAGTTTATGCAATATTGTAATATAATTAGTATTGTACATTTACCATAATTATTGTATTACCATAAATGTAATCCAAATATAATAAGGTTTTAGGAGTAGAATAAGAATAGGATTCTCCTATTATGTAACTTGTATAAATAGTCTTTCAATTAATGAAAATAATTAAGGAATTATTTCTTTCATTAAGTTAATATAATAACTAAGTTAACGGTCAAATATTTATTGTACTATAGACAAAAAAATTGGGTTTTCGTCAACTCATTTCTTGTACTCTAGATCTGCATATGGTCGCAAACATTTTAGATAACCTAATACAGCCAGTAAAACCACATTAAAATATACATTTTTTTATATTATCAGTATATATACCGTTAGATTTTTCTGTAACAGTCATCCTCTATAATAACATTTCACTAAAACAATTATGTTTTCTGTGGAATCGATCTTTCATGTTATGTTATATTATGTGTTCTCTATAACAACATTTCGTTATAGCATTCAATTATTTTGAATTAAACAATGCTATTATACAAAAATTTGATCGTATATAAATATGATTTTGACAGTTTAGTAGTCTAGGGGGTAGGAGTAGTATTTTTAGGAAAGTGTGGTACCATTACAACAAAGAAACTATTTTCGCCGTCTTAATTTATGTGACAATATTTAATTTGACACAAAATTTTAGAAAATGAAAGGAAGACTTTTAACATGTGTGATCTAAAATTAAAATTTATTTTAAAACAGACTAAAAAAACTGATGTCGCGTAAATTGGGACGAGTAATGACCAAAGAGACAAAGCAAGCAAAACTCAAACAGAAAGTAAGACTGCTATGTTCAGTTGTTTTTCAATGTGTCAAAGTTCCTTTCCCTCACGCAATCTAAGGCAGAAGCGGAATTCAGAGAAAGATTCCGCGTCTAGACGTGTACTTTTAATGTCGTTTATGTTTTATTTATTTTTTTGTTATGTTTTACACCAACAATTTAGTGGTCAAATGATTACACTTCAAGTCATAGTATTATCGATGTATATCAATCTTTATAGTACATATCCAATTTAACATTCTCTACCTCTTGATAATTGATACTCTATTCCTTTTTTTATTTATATAACTTTTTTTCTTTTTAATCAGTTAAAAAAATATCATTTTTTATATTTAATAATAATATAACTTTAAATTTTTATTTTAACCTTAATAAAATTATTTGTAGCCACATATTTTTCTCAATGCATTATTTTAGATCACAAATTTCAATAGGCTTCTTTTTTTTTCCTTAAAATCAGTACACAATCAAACACCTTCATATAAAATGAGACGGAGAGAGTAATAGATTGCATTAAGAAAATTTAACATCTATTACATATACATTAAAAAAAATAGTGAGATTTTTCGCAAAGGAAATATGGATGAATCACTTTAGCCTGCTGATAATCATATGATAAAAGAAAAAAAATATAAAAAAGGTTTTTCCCATTTTTGGCCAGTTGCTCAAACTAATTACGGGTGCTAGCTAAAATATATAAAATTTATATACAGGCTATGTTTATGAAAGAAGGTCACAATATACACGGTCAAAACCATTTACCCTAAACTCCTCATCGCTATCAATGAAGAAAGTTGCTATATCACCACTATAAACACCCTCATCGAATTTAAGTGAATGCTTAATTTTTCCTAGATGCAATCTTAATTAAAAGAAGAACATTAATAGTTGAACAACCTATAAACTTATAAAAGTTAAAGAAAAAAATCGAAGTAACTTAACCAACATATATACGCGAAGGAAATTAAGTTAAAGTTACACAGACTCGTATTTTCGGCATGCTGCAATCTCTGATAATTAAAACGTATTAGGAGTATCAAAGAATCTAATGAAGCAATGTAAGCAAAGATTTGCTCATGGTATCTGATCGAAATTGTCAATAGAAATATGATAGAATTGGACTAAAAGGGTATATAAATCCACCAATATTTTAGGGATATCTACATTGTTATTCGTGTGCTTAATTTTTCCTATAAGCAAGTCTAATTAAATGAAGAACAACAATAGTGTGCTGCATTAATAGTTGAACAATCTAGACTTATAAAAGAAAGAAAAAAAAAACAAAGCAACTTAACAAACATATATTCGTGAAGGAAACTAAGTTACTGTTAGACAGACTCGTATTTTGGGCATGCTGCAATGTCTGATAATTAAAACATATTAGGAGTATCAAAGAATCTAATGAAGAAATGTAAGCAAAGATTTGTTCACGATATCTGACCGAAATTATCAGTAGAAATATAATAGAATTAGACTAAAATGGTATATAAGTCCACCAATATTTTAGGGATATCTACATTGTTATTCGCGTTTAATTTTCCTAGAAACAATCTTAATTAAAAAAAGAACAACAATAGTGTGTTGCATTAATAGTTGAACAATCTATAGACTTATAAAAGTTAAAGAAAAAATCAAAGCAACTTAATCAATCATATATACGTGAAGAAAACTAAGTTATCATTAGACAGACTCGTATTTTGGACATGCTGCAATTTCTGATAATTAAAATATGTTAGGAGTATCAAAGAATCTAATGAAGCAAGGTAAGCAAAGACGATATCAGAGAATATTGACATCTATGTACCTGCAATGCTGTAGCAACCAATTTCAGTCACCAAAGAAAACATTAATTAATGGCTGAAGTTCTATAATTATTCTCAACATTGTCCTCCACTTCCAACAAGTCAAAAACTGAAAAACCAGAAGTGAAACGCATGGCAAAGCGAACAAGAGATCATGACTATCCAGTTTACAGAGGGAGTTCGAATGCAAAGTTGGGGAAAATGGGTTTCTGAAATTCGACAACATCAGGGCTTTTCTGAAAATTTATACCAAGGAAGTAGAACGAAAAAAGCTGCTCTTACTATCAATGGAATCACCCCTTTTAGTAAAATTATCAATGATCGCGGTTCCACCGCCGTCGCACCACCGGCCCCATCCCTTTTCAGTTCATCTCCTTCCTCTACAGGCGGCATCTCGCAGAAATCGGATGACAACCACAGTGGAACCACCATGTTTCAATTGGAATGGGATGGACCGGGTTTTGGGTCGGGTATGGTTGTTTTAAGTTGTGGGTTGGATCTTTTAATTAAAGGTTATCATGTGTCCAGTCCGCTAGAACGAGGGGCACACTCTATTTTATTTTATCCTCCGTTCTACTATCCTTTTGTATATATAAAATATATTATTTACTTTATTTTAATTTATATAATATATTTTGACTCGATACGAAATTTAATAAATAAAAAAGTATTTTTGAATTTTATGATTTAAAATAAATTAAAGGTATTTGTGTGGTAATAGATTATGTCGTTAAGCGTAAAATGTAAAATTTAAAGTTAAATTATTATGAAATAAATTATATATTTTTTAAGATTAATTAAAAAACATTATATAAAGTGAGAAAAATACATTTACCGCTATTATTTCTTAGTAAGGCTGGCCAGTGGGCGGGGACGGCCCGACCCCGTCCCGAGCCCGCCCCGACCCCGAGTAAAAAAAAAAAAACGGTAGCGGGACTCGAACTCGGGACGGGACAATGTCTCGTCCCGCCCGTCCCGAGCCCACCCCAGGCCCGCCAAACCCGAGCCCGCCCCGATCCCGCCCGAGAGCCCCCCTTTGCAAATATAACCGTTGTACCAACGGCCATTTTATATTTTGGCCGTTGAGCAATGACCATTTTTGGCCTCCCCCCTACCCCTTAATATTTATTTTTAACCCATAAGTTATTATATTTACACTTTAACCCAATTTTCCAACTATAAATAACTCATTTTTTCTTCATCTTTCTCACAAATCTTTCTACAATCTCTCTAATCTCTCAATATATCTCTCTACAAGTCTACATTGTTTACTAAATATTCAAATTTATTTATTCATTTGGGAATTGGGAGTGAAGTTGGCAACTAGCTTGAGGATCTTCCATCGAGCAAAGTTTCAATTTTCAACCTCTCGATTACACGTCGACGTTACGTCAGCGTTTGGTACATTCGTTCCTTCATTAAATTATTATTTTCTGTTTATTTTATTTAGCGCACTTAATTTTATTATCTTTAATTATTTATTATTATAATTAAAATGGAAGGATTAAGAGGTATGTGTAAGGGTAAGAGTGCTTCTTCTAGTAGGGGCAACCAGGGCAAGGGTACTTCTTCTAGTCATCTTATTCCTACACAGGATGATTTTGTTGATATTCAACATTTTCCTATAATACCATTAGATTTAGACGATGAGCTATTTTCTGGAACTCAAGAAGACTTTAATTTAGACGATGATCTAGATGATACACCCACTAATGTTGATGACAACACACCCATTAGTGCACCTTCAACTGAAATGCCTCCTATTCCCCCTAGTATGAGACGAGGTCCAGCAAAACGACCATTAAAATCAGATGCATGGACATTTTTTGATAGGGACGTAGAGAATCAAGTAGCTATATGTAAAAATGTTTTAAAATTTAAAACTGGAAAAGGTCACGGTGGGACGGGGGGGTTTAATTAGACACGTAGTAAGTGCTCATCCAGCTAGGTATGCCCAATACCAGGCTTCAAAACCGGGTGCGCAAACGCCCGCTCCATCGGGACAAGGTTCACATACTGATATTGTCCCGGACCAAGTATAGGGTCAAATTAACCCAATGACGGGGGGGGGATTGTAGGCCCTAAATACAATAAACATAGAGATAGGGAAGCAATATCAAAATTAGTTGTTGTGGAGGGTTTGCCTTTTTCATTTCCTTCATCTCCCGGTTTTATTCATTACATTAGAGATATATATAATCCTGCTTTTAACGATTTTCCTAGATCAACTGTTAAGAGAGATGTATTTCAATTCGCACATGAATATCAACAATATTTACGTTATTCATTATATCATTTTAATGGCAAAGTATCTATCACGTCTGATATAGGTCATAGTACTAACGACCGTGATTATTTAACGGTAACTTATCATTGGATAGATTATAAATGGTCTATGCAAAAACGTATCTTAGCGTATAGATATATAGATGATAGGCACACTGATACTTTTGTTGCAGAAAAATATTTATCAAGTGTGCCATTATTACGGAATAACCGATAAAATTATGACTATTACATTAGATAACGCTTCTTCTAACAATTACGCAATTACAATTTTAAAAAATAGTTTAACTCCATCTTTTCCAGATCATTTTCATATAAAATGCGCGTGCCATATATATAACTTAATTGTAAAGGATGGTCTATTACTTTTTGAAGACATTCTTAGTAAAATACAATTTGCTATAAACTTTATTTTTAAAAGTAATAAAGTACAACGAAGAAAAGACTATAAAAAAACTTGTCACGATTGTGGACTATCTTATAGAAAAATTCCACAAAAAGTATCCACTAGGTGGAATTCTTTATACGAGCAACTACTTGTTGCTTATGACTATAGAAAACCTATAACTTTATTTTTTAACTTTCATAATTAAAATCCAGCTGATATGATTGTAGATAGTGATTGGGAAAAAATTTCCGAACTTATTGTATTTTTAGAGAAATTTTTTCAAGCAACAAAAGAATTTTCCGGTATATATTATCCTACTATTTTAACTATGTTGTTTTATATAACTCTAATATTTTTATTACTTAGTGAATATATGGAAAAATCAGCTTATATGGCAGCTATTAAAAAAATGTTTATCAAAATAAAAAAATATTTTATTCCTATTCCCACTATTTATATTATTGGTGTTGTATTAAATCCGACTATTAAAATAGACGGTACTAAATCACTAATTGAAACTATTTACGATTGTATAGAAGTACTACCACCTCCAAGTCCCAAAAATCTAAATCACCCACCACCTATTGAACAAACTAAAGAAGAAGTGGTGTCTAGCGTAGAAGACCAATGCAAAAAAAAATATAGGTTTTATCAACAAGAAAATGCTAGTAACTTACTGGCTTCCATACCATCTTCTTCATCTTCAACACCACATCACAAAAGACATGCTGTTTCTGCGGGTAGTATTGAAAGCCTCAGAAATAGAATGTGCGGATGTACCTCTACTACTAACCAAATTAGCGAGTTGGATACTTTTGTTTTGCAGGGTTCTGTACCGTACCAAGAAGTTATCAATAAAGATGGACATGAAGACTGTTTGAAATATCTTTGGAGGGGAATGAGAAGACCTTTCCGACACTTTCATTGATGGCCCGAGATGTTTTGAACATTCAAGCGTCATCAAGCGTGTCCGAAAGCGCTTTTTTCGTCGGCAAATATCAAATAGGAGACCACGAGACACTCATTAGCGGAGACGACTTGGAGATTGTAGTATTATTCGAGAGATTGGATACGAGCGGAGCGGAGAAGGTGCGGTCTACCGGAGATCAATGAATAAGAAGACGAAAACTACAACGAAATCTTATCTGAAGGTGGTGGAAGCGACGTGGATCAATTTGACCAACAAATTCCAATTCCAACCGAAGAACCACAGGAAATCATCAAGCAATTAGAACAAGTTTTTTTGAGAATGTAATTTATTTAATTGCAATTTTATTATGTAATTTGCAACTTTTGGACAACACCACAAAGTTGCAATTTAGATTTTAGACAATTGTATTTGTATTACAAAAAAATCATGTCTATTAAATAATATAAGAGGCACAAAAACAGCCTTGAGATGTTTTTATTACACTATCTTGTCTTGTTTATTGAGTTTTTTTTTATACATATGTTATTAAAAAAAAAAAAAAAACCCGCCGGAACCCGCCCCGATCCCGACCCCGCCCCGCCCCGATTCCGACGGGATCGGGACGGGACTGGAGCAAGTCCCGCCAAACCCGACCCCGCCAGACCCGACCCCGCCCCCTTCGCCCGTCCCGCCCTGACCCCGACCCCGCCAGACCCGGCCCGCCAGGCCCGAGCCCGGCCCACTAGCCACCCCTATTTCTTAGTAAGGTCCAAAAATGTCCCTTGTTTCCAATTTCAATGCCTCGCTGACCTTTGCATGGCTCATCATTAATTCATTTCATAGCCAGCTCATTATCATTTAATTTACTGCGGCCTCCTCTTTGTTTCTTTCCCCACTTCTACTTACACCTCAAATTTCAAACTTTTCAACTCCACTAGTAAAAATTAATACACATATACTCCTAGGTTAATTATTATACTGCATTTTCTTTATCTTTTTACATTCATTTCGAACCTGAGCTTACTTCTCCTCTTCGGAGATGACACTCGTCTTTAAAGTTTATAATTTTATACAAATTTTAAATTAATATATAAATAATAATTAAAAAAATAGTTAGGTTTCGAGCTAGTTGTATATATTATTATTCATTTAATAGTTTTGTTAATACAAATATAAAATTTGGGCAAAATAACATAATTCACGTGAACCCATATCTAAAACTATAGACCTTGCACTGTCTAATTGTCTTCCATTTGGACCAACTTGATATTTATGTAATAAAAATGTTAAACACATTAGCTAATCAAACAGAGTTTCTACTGAAATGACTATTTCATAACGACACAAAGATAGTCCATGCGATAAAGACATTATAACGGGTGGGGTTGGGTTGGGGGTAAAAAAAATCATGAGGGTTTGAATAGACTTATTTTAAGTATTTATTGATTTTTAAGTTCTTTTGCTTTTTGTGGTGTTTGAAAAAGAAAAAGTGTTTTTAAGTATTTATTTTTAGATTAAAAAAGTACAAAAATAAGTTTAAAACCAAAAATTAAATATTACCAACTTATAACTTCTTGCTTTTAGCTTATAAACTATTTTTAAAAAATCAATTCAAACACCTTCTATGTCGAACGTAAAAGCATTACTACTCCCTTCGTTCACTTTTGACTTTGCTCACCCGTTAGAATTAATAAATGAAGTATATATTTTATCATAATATTCATATTAATTAGTGTATAAATTTTTTTAGAAATGTATAATTAATATTAAGAGTAAAACAAAAAATAAAAAAAATTACTTTTCTCGTGATATAATAAAGTGAATAAGTAAAAAAAAAAGTGAATGTAAGTCTTCTTGGAATAGTAACCGACCATTTTAGTATTTTACAAATTATGACCCCTAACAAGTCTTACACAAACTCAAGCACAACCCTACGGGGCCAGTTCAACACAGAAAGCAACTCAATTTCTCTCTTTCATTTTCTCATCTAAAATAATCGCAACTCTTATGCCTTTCTTCCCACTTTCTTTTCCATACCTTTCTCTCAATTTCTCCTTCTTCCTCTTCATAGATATTTATTCACTTAATTCAAAAATCATGGCTTCCACTTCTAGTTATATATCACATCAAAACAACAACCAACACAATGTTGTGATGAACATCTCATCTAATAATAATAATACCACTTTTGTCCAAGCTGACCCCTCCAATTTCCGTTCCGTCGTCCAAAAACTCACCGGTCATGAATCTTCTTCATCCCACAAGTACTTCCCAGTCGGAAAATCCAACTCCGGCGAGAAAGCTCCTCCTCGGCGGTCGGCTTTCAAGTTGCACGAACGGAGACATAGTGCAAGAAAGCTTGAAAATATTCTCACTGGTAAAATTTTGTCATCACCTAATAATTCTACTAGGAAGAAGAAAAATAGTTTTCTTGCATCTCTGGTGTCACCTTTGGAAATGATGACACGTGGAATAAGTCCAAGATCACCCATGGAAGAAGAAGAAGAAGAAGATAGAGTTATTGCTGAGAAAGGATTTTACTTGCATCCGAGTACCCCTAGAGGCTCTCAGCCCCCTCAACTCTTGCCTTTGTTTCCCCTTCAGTCTCCTATAGCTACCCATCATTCTTCTTCTTAGTTAAAAGCATCCCATTATACTAAGCTCCAGCTATTCATGGGGTTCGAAAAAGGATCGACCATTGTACATGATCTTACCTTGTATTTCTACAAGAAATTATTTCCACGGCTTGAAAAAATGAACTCCTGGTCACCAACAACTTTATGAATTACACAAGCTCCTTTCATTCTTCTTCTTAGTTAATTTGTACTAATTAATTTATTGATTGTTGTCTTTCTGGTTTCAAATTTAGATAGACATAGTTGGACATATTTATATAATTAAAGACCCTCAAATTAATCATGAAGAGTATCATGTGTTAATTCTGATGTAGTGTTCAGTGAATTTTGGATTGTGAAGATGCTTTAGATGCCTACCATGTACGCTTGCTCTTTTGTTTTTTTACTTTCCCCATTAGTGTTGCACTCTTTTTTTAAACGAGGTAGAAAATGTGTATCTAAAATTTTATCCTTTCTCCTAGTTAAATTTTTTTTCCTTTTTTTATTTTCAAAATAGTTAAAAAGAATTCCTTCTCGTATTAGGAGTATTTTCTTATTTAAATTTTTGCGTTAAGGTGTGAGTGTTTGCAGTAGGAGACGGGTGAAATACCGGCATGGACAAATTCAATACCTATGATTTTCGATATATACCATAAATATGTATGTGAAAATCCTAAAGAAAATAGTATAAACGGGAGTGCGGGTGTTTGGAGGTTGGTGTCCGTTTATTATTGGCTAGACATCTGAAGAAATTAATTCCACTGGACTAATGATTAGTTCTTTTAATTTGCTTTTAACGTTTGTGGAACTTTAGGGACTAGTAAAACATTAATGAAACTAGTACTAGAGTTGGGGGTCATTTGGTTGATGAATAGGAAGTGAATTTTTGTGTTAAATTAGCCTAAGAGATCTAATTTTCTCGCATTAACTAATACATGGAGTATAAGTTATAGATGAATCTATATATTATTTTATTAGAAGATGAATAACTAAACCCTATATAATTAATTTATGTACTACTAATACATACATAGCTTCGATCCCTTATTGAATGTTTCATTAATCCTAAAAAGGTGTAATTAATAGGGATTGGCAATCGATCTTTGATTTCTTCTTAATGTGTTAGCTATCTTTTTATGGATTAGTATTATTATTGGCCAGACATTTGAAGAAAGTTATGAGCCAATGATTAATTAGTTCTCTTTGTTGTAACATATATTTGTGGAGCTTTAGTAAAACAACAAACTAATTAAACTATATGTATAGATTAGTGCAACATTAACTTAATTAAATTCTAGCTCTCTTTGAGGAATATTAAGGCAATTGGACGTTATTTCTTATATAAGTCTGTTTCTTAACGTGAAGTTTCCATTCCCTTTGAACAAGTCTTCGATTTCTTTAACCAACTTCAGTTATGATTACTACGAACTACGAAGTCAAGTCAAGGTATAAATCAAGGTCATTAACTGTTTGTCTGCTGAATCCTGACTTAGTATTTTAGTAGTTAATAGAAGTTTCATTTGGATATAATACTTGCTGGGGAAGTTAATGAGTTTTTCAAAACGAATACTTTTTGAACACTTAGTCCTCATTTCACACTAGGGTTTTTGGTAATTATTTACAAGAGGAAATTCTATTAAGAATTCTGTTTCTTAAGTTCATATTCTAAAGTTCAGGTTTGATATTTTAATATAATATAATTTTTTTTGTCTATCATGTTTCCAATATGCACACTACGTAAGTGTATTTGTATTAGCATCTCCATTTTTTTCCATTTTTTGTTTTGGCAATGACAATAACGGAATATATTACATTTCCAATATATGTACAACAATTTATGTAACACTAGCGCAAGTACGAATTTAAGTGTCAAATTAATTCAGGCCAACGGCTAAAATCTGCCCTTGGTACTGTTTCAGGAAGAAATTATTGCCAAAATCTCTTCCTTATAAAACGTTGGTCTAAATTTTATTAGGCTTTTCAAATTCAAAATCGACTATAGATAGAAGTGGTCCAGATCCAATATGCTTCTATATATACCAATTCAAATTAAGAAGTTCAATAAACAGCCTCCCTATCTGCAAGAAATTTAAATTTGTGTACATGTTTAGACAAATGATATTACTTTTAGCTACTCTCAATGTTAAACTATATATATCGTCTTTAGGTCACTCAAAAAGAAGGAGAAGCGAAAAAAGATTTTCATGATCAAAACTTATAACCTAGTGATATCAGTAAAAGTCTTTCATACAATAAAAATGTATGTGACTCGTACTATATAGCTTTTCCCTTCTTGGTCCTCATATATAATGAAAAGCTTTTGGAAATGGAAAGTTTTGAGGTTCAAAAAAGGATAACAATATTCAAGAAAATTAGATAAACGTAATTCAGAACATAACATTCCTTGAATGGTCATTATCTTACTAGTTTGTGAACATATGGCTATTAAGTGGAGAAATGTAGTAGTTATATTCAAAACGTATCTTACATAACAGCGACGTGTAGTTGACTTTAGGAGGACGTAAAAAGTAAGAATTTTTACCTTTTTGACACGTCCATTTCACACATTGCCATCCAAGTTAGATGACAAACTTAGTCTTACAAGAAAAGAACAATATACTTGTTAAATTCTGAATAGATTGTGACCCATATATTTTGTCATCCATCCGAAACCTTATCTGTGCCCTTTGGTCCCTGCGGGCGTTGAAAAAGAGAAGAAAATGATAGAAATCACCGTGTATCATACACCCACACTGACAAAGTGTATATTTAGAATATTTAGGTTTCTTATCATATTTTGTAGAAATTAATAATAATCAAAATTGTATATCTCACGGATAACTTATGTATATTTAGGTTACTTATCATATTTTATAAAATTCTTGTACAAGTGTAATTAGGATATTAGTATTATAATAGGAATATGATTTTTCATATTTAGAGATTATATATTGTATATATAAACTTCTTCATTAATGAAAATAATCAAGAAATTATTTCTTTCATGGTATCAGAAGTCTAAGGCAAATTTCCTTCTCCCAACTACACTTCCGCCGCCTAGCACTGTCGGAATCAGCGATTCCGACATTTTTTTTCTTCTAAAAACTTTCCTATCTTCCCTAATTCTCCTCTTGTTCTTTCATTATGTCTACCTCAAATAACACGTTTCATCCTGCCTTACCGTCTCTAACATCAAGAACCACATCCCTATCGTTAGTGAAATGGAAAACGTCCAATACGCGACGTGGGCATAATTATTTAATGTTCACGCACTCTCGCATCAAGTCCTTCACCACATCATCCCTGCGAATACAGGCAAGGAGAAGGTGCCTACCGCAAATGATGACCCTATGTTATGGACGATTCCTGATGCTACCTTACTCTAGTGGATATATTCCACTATCTCTACGGACCTTTTGCAGACGATTATTGAACCCGATGCCACGGCGATGGATACTTGGAATAGGGTGCGTGATATATTCCAAGATAACAAAAATTCTCGTGTCGTCACTCTTGAGCATGAATTCTCCCATGTCACTATGGAGGATTTTCAAATGTCTCAACTTATTGTAAATGGCTGAAGGAATTGACAGATCAACTCAAGAACATTGGTGCGCTCGTCATGAATGATCGTCTTGTTCTTAATATGGTTTCCAGCCTATACGAGGCCTATAATGGTGTTGGAACTCTTCTTCGTCAAAGCAGCCCTCTTCCTCCGTTTTATCAAGCCCGGTTTATGCTCACCCTTGAAGAGGCAGGGTTGGCTAAAAAGGCCACAACTGAAGCAACTTCCTCCATGATAGTGGCCTCCCAACAAAATTCCTACTCTCCATCATCTTTGGCTAATTCCACTCCAAATTGGAACAACGGGGGTAGAAAATAGGGTCAAACTCGGAAGTCCGACGGAAAATACGGAGGCAGCAGTGGTTAGGGTGGCAACCGGCAGAGGCAACCACAGCTTAGGTCAAGGCAGTGGGCCAATAGTGCCGCTGGCCAGTGGGCCAATAGTGCCGCTGGCCAGTGGGCCAACAGTGTCGCTGGCCAGTGGCCCAACTGGCCCAGTTACCCCTTTCCAGTTTCAACAGTCTACCCAACGAATTGGGCCAGCCAGCAGAGACCTAATTCGCAGCCAGTTCCAGTAGTTTACCCAGCGAGTTGGGTCAACCAACAAAGGCCCAATTCGTAGTAGTTTCAGTCCAGTCAGCCGGCTATTGGGCCTTGTCAGCAACCCTCCACGGCTGCGGGCCCAGCAGCAGTTCCGACACCCACGGATATCAAGGCCGCAATGCATACACTTGAATTAAATCCCCCGGACACAAATTAGTACATGGACATCGGAGTCACTTCTCTTATGATGTCCGCGCAAGGTAATCTCTTGTCTTATTTCAATTTGACCAAAAAATGTGGAATAATTATTGGTAATGGCATTCGTGGTTATGGTCACAGTAATTTGTCCCCCCTCCCACATCCACCTCTCGTCCTAAAAAATGTCCTTCATGCCCCTCACTTAATTAAAAATTTGGTGTCTGTCCGAAAATTCACAACTGATAATTGGGTTTCGGTTAATTTTGACCCTTTTGGATTTTCTGTAACTGATTTCAAGACGAAAATACCTCTAATGAGGTGTAATAGTCGGGGAGAGCTTTAACCAATCACCACCACTACCATTTCCACGAGTCAAGTCACACCTTCCACATTTGTCGCTCTTGCTCCTTCCTTGTGGCATGCCCGTTTGGGTCATCTGGGGTCGTCTTTTATTTCTTCTCTTAAAAATAATAATTTCATTGATTGTAAGAGTACGCGTAGTACTCATATTTTTCATTCTTGTCCTCTAGGGAAACATGTTAGATTATCTTTTGTCGCCTCTACTTCTAATAAGTCGATGCCCTTTGACATTATTCATAGTGATTTATGGACATCTCCCGTTTTGAGTTCTTTGGGCCATCATTATTATGTTTTATTTTTGGATGATTATTATAATTTTTTGTGGACCTTTCCTTTGTCTAAAAAACCTCAAGTTTTTTTCACATTCTTAAAATTTAGAGCTTTCATCCGTACCCAATTTGAAAGGAAAATTAAAAACATTCAATGTGATAATGGTAGGGAATATGATAATGGGCCATGTCGGAAATTTTGTGACACTCATGATATATCTTTTCAGTTTTCTTGTCCTCATACGTCCTCGCAAAATGGGAAGGCCGAAAGAAAAATTCATACCATTAATAATATTGTCCGAACCTTACTAGCCCATGCTTCATTACCTCCTTGTTTTTGGCATCATGCGTTACAAATGGCAACGTACCTCCTTAACATTCTCCCTAACAAAGGTTTAGCATAACAATCCCCATTTAAAATTATTTACAATAAAGATCCCTCGTATTCTCATCTTAGGGTGTTTGGGTGCTTGTGATATTCACTTTTTCCATCCACTAAAATTAATAAACTTCAAGCTAGGTCTATCGCTTGTGTATTTTTGGGGTTTCCGTCTGATCATCGTGGTTACAAATGTTTTGATTCATCTTCTAATAAAATCATAATTAGTCGTCATGTTATTTTTTATGAAACCCAATTTTCGTTTGCTCAAGTGTCTAAATCCGTGTTGAGTGCTTATAATTTTTTGGACGATACTCCCTCACCGAATACTCTACAACAGTGGGCCCACTCTACCCGTGAGTCACATCTGCCAGCAGGCCCACTGCCTACTAGCCCAAATATTCTCCGTACCACACTATCCAGTGACCCAGGCCTATCAGCCACTATTTCTCGGCCAGCAAGCCCACTGCCTGTTGGCCAGTCCCGAGGTAGTTCGCCAACGTTCCCGGTCCAGTCCGTTTCTATTCCGAGTCAAGGGCCTATTACTCGTAGCTAAAAGGGTATTTTTAAACCTAAACAATATTTTAATTTACATTTTAATGTCACTAAATCATCCCTACCACGTAACCCAGTGTCCGCCCTTCATGATCCGAATTGGAAAATGGTCATGGATGATGAATATAATGCTCTTATTGAAAATAAGACATTGGAGTTGGTGCCCCATCCGACTAGTGTCAATATTATTCGGTCTATGTAGATTTTTATTCATAAAGAAAATTCTAACTGTTCATTTGAGAGGCATAAGGCCCGTCTTGTAGGTGATGGTAAAACTCAACAGATTGGTGTGGATTGTGGTAAGACGTTTAGTCCGGTGGTCAACCCGGCTACCATTCGTACTGTCTCAGTCTGGCTCTCTCGAAAGCATGACTCATTCATCAGTTGGATGTGAAAAATGTTTTCTTACACGGTGATCTTAAGGAGACAGTTTACATGCATCAATCCTTAGGTTTAGGACTGGCAATTTCACCCGAACCTGATGGATATTCGATCCACCCGACCCGATTATATGGACGAAAATCCAACAAAACATGGATTTTAATAGGGTGATGGATGGATCGGGTTGGATTAGGGTGAACATACATCCGACCCATCACCCGACCCATCCATCCACTTGTTTATAAATTAATTGTTTTTTTAATGTACATATGGTCTTTTAGTGGTGACTAAATGGAGAAGGTGAGTGTTCATTCTCCAAACTTACTCAATATGAGTAAAAGATTAATCAAATCTCGCTCCCTGAAAATATTGCATAAAATTTTCATCTTCCTTGAGATTGTGCACATCCATTAGAAAAGGAATATATTGTTTTTTCAGAAATCACTAGTTCAATCCCATTAGATTTTTTTAGCCTTTTTCCTTGTTTACCATGAAATATTGCAGCTTTATTTGGTAGCTTCAACTTGTTTAATCCAGCTGTGGATGTAGTATTTTGCGTACATGTCCAACCGAATACAATGTTTCTGACATGGAACATAGATATAGTATATGTGAAAAACTACTAAAATTCCAACAAATATTAAATTATGAACTCATTATTAAAAGGTACAATGAGTTCAGTACTAAGAACCTTCAAGTTGAATCCATCAAGTTCAAATCTTGAATTCGACTCTAGTCTAATATGCTTGCAGCCTCATGTTGATTTTGGACTAAAACTTCTGGGAGCAGATGCAATGTCCATTCCCGGCCTATACAAATTTGGTTCAAGTATGGTCCCTTATCTCTTCTTTATCTTCCTTGCATATATATATCCCGATCTCAGTTACCTAAACTTCTTAATTCCTTAGGAAATTATCAAAGATCAGGTCGCAAATATGTATCTATGGCCAAAAACACTAGAGGTCCAAATATTAGATCCTTCAAAGTAAGGGTTTTCCCCCCATTTTTTCTTAATAATGCAAATATAAACTTTGGTATATTTTCTTGATAACTAATAAAATTTTGTTATTTGGGTACAGAGCAATGAAGAGGCCAGTCGGGATTCATAATGTGACGGTTGTGAAGGCAGTGAAACTTAAGAAGACTGGTCTTTTGGGGCTCTCGGACCCCTATGTTAAACTAAAAATGGTTGGCGAAAAACTCTCATCAAAGAAAACAACAGTCAAACACAAAAATTTGAACCCCGAATGGAACGAGGAATTTAGTTTCATGGTTAAGGATCCAGAAACTCAAGTCCTAAAATTTTCTGTTTATGACTGAGAGTAGGTATAATTTTCATCCGCGAAGCACCCGATTCACCCGTGGATGATAGGTGGATCGGATGTGGATGAAGAAAAAATAGGGTGATGGATGGGTCGGGTAGTGGATGGATGGTTGGCGGGTAGAAGCGGATTGAGCTCCACCCGATCCACCTCTGATCCATTGCCAGCCCTACTTAGGTTTTAAGGATACCAATTATCCTCACCATGTCTGTTTGTTGAAAATGTCCTTGTATGGGCTTAAGCAGGCCCCACGAGCTTGGTATAAGAGGTTTACAGATTATGTGTCTACTATTGAGTTTTCTCACAACAGGTCTGATCATTCTCTGTTCATCTATCGTCGTGGTAATTCTCTAGCATACATTTTGTTATATATGGATGATATAATTTTGACTGCCTCCTCTAATAATTTACGCAAGTCTATCATGTCCCTTCTCAGTTCAGAATTTGATATGAAAAACTTGGGGCCCTTGAGTAATTTTTTGGGTATATCTGTCACTCATCATGTATGTGGTCTATTTTATCACAGAAAAAGTATACGGCTGAGATTATTGAGAGAGTTGGCATGTCATCGTGTAAGTCTTCTTCTACTCCGATTGATACCAAATCGAAGCTGAGTGCTACTTCTAGCACACCATACGAGGATTTCACCCACTATCGTAGTCTTGCAATGACTCTTCAGTATCTTACTTTCACGAGACCAGATAATACTTATGCAGTACAACAAGTGTGTTCATTTATGCATGATCCACGGATTGAGCACATACATGCGCTCAAACGCATTATACGATACATATAAGACACACTTGATTATGGATTGCATTTATATCCATCCCCCGTCTCTACTCTCATGTCATATACAAATGTTGATTGGGGTGGATGTCCAGATACCAGACGATCGACATTTGGTTATTGTATATTTTTTGGTGATAACTTGGTCTCTTGGTCGGCAAAACGCCAGGCTACATTATCGCGATCCAGTGCGGAGGCTTAGTATCGAGGGGTAGCCAATGTGGTATATGTCATGTTGGCTATGTAATCTACTTTTGGAGCTTCACTTTCCTATTCAGAAAGCTATCTTGGTCTACTGTGATAATGTTAGTGCAGTCTATATCTCTGGGAATCTGGTCCGACATCAGCGCACTAAACATATCAAGATGGATATTCACTTTGTTCTCGAAAAGGTAGCTCGTGGACAAGTACGTATCTTGCATGTCCCTTCAAGGTACCGAATTGCTGACATATTTACTAAGGGCCATCCCTTGGTTCAGTTTGAAGATTTTAGGGACAATCTCAGCGTACGACAATCGCCCGCTATGACTGTCGGGGTGTGATAGAAACCAAAACCGTGTATCTCAAGGACAACTTATGTATATTTATGTTACTTACCATATTTTGTAGAATCCTTATACAAGTGTAATTATGATATTAGTATTATAGTAAGAATAGGATTTTCCATATTTAGAGATTATATAGTGTATATAGACCTCCTCATTAATGAAAATAATCAAGGGATTATTTCTTTCAGAATTCTTGTACAAATGTAATTAGGATATTAGTATTATAGTAGAATTAGGATTTTCCATATTTAGATATTGTATATTGTAAATATAGACCTCTTCATTAATGAAAACAATAAAGGGATTATTTCTTTCATGGTATCAGAAGTCTAGGGCAAAAATACCTTCTCCCAAAACCCTTTTGCTGCCCTTCTTCCTCGGAAACCGAGAATCAGGCCGAAGGCCTATAGTTTTTTTTTTCATTTTCTCTCCCAAATTATTTCTTCCAAATCCCTAATTCTCCACTTGTTCTTTCGTCATGTCTACATCAAAGAACATGTTTCATCCTTCCCTTACAGTCTCCAACATCAAGAACCACATCCATATTGTTCTTGAGATGGAAAATGTCCAATACGCGACGTGGGCGGAATTATTTAAAGTTCACGCACGCTCGCATCAAGTCCTTAGTCACATCATTTCCTCAGTAACAGGCAAAGTGAATGTGCCTACCCCGAGGATGAGCCTGTTTTATGGACAACCCTTGATGCTACTGTTCTCCAGTGGATTTATTCCACTATCTCTATAGACCTCTTGCAGACGATTATTGAACCCGACGCTACGACGATGGAAACTTAGAATAGGGTGCATATATATTCCAAGATAATAAAAATTTTCGTGTTGTCACTCTTGAGCAGTAATTTTCCCATATCAACATGGAGCATTTTCCGAATGTCTCCGCCTATTGTAAAAGGCTGAAGGAATTGGAGGATCAACTCAAAAATGTTGGTGCTCCCGTCACCAATGATCGTCTTGTTCTGTAGATAGTTGCAGGCCTATCCGAGGCCTATAATGGCATTGGGATGCTTCTTCGTCAAAGTAATCATCTCCCACTGTTCTACCAGGCTCATTCCATGCTCACATTAGAAGAGGCCGGCTTGAATAAAAAGGAGGCTACCAGAGCAAATTACGTCATGATGATGGCCTCATCCGATGACCCACACTCGTTCTCAGATAATTCTAGCTAAAACCGTAACAACGGCGGCGACAAAAAGGGTCAAAATCAGAAAAACAAAGGCAAGAATCGCGGCCAAGGCAATGGCGGTGGTCGAAATAGCGGTGGCGGTGGTGGACACAGTGGTAGTGGGCCGGCTGGACCACAGTACCACTGGCCGCAGCCTTGGGCCCAAGCCAACTGGCCGTGGGCCTGCTGGGCCAGTGGCCCAACACAGCCTATGCTCTCTTTCCAACTTCTCCAGTGAACTGGGCCAGTGGCCAGCAGAGGCCCAATTCACCGTTCCAGTCGACACAACCCAGGCAGTATGCTGGCCTGCTTGGGCCTCGAACTCAGCAAGCATTCATTGCTGCGGGCCCAATTTCTGGTCCGACACCTACGGATACTGAGGACGCGATACATACACTTAGAATAAATCCCCCGAATGCAAATTGGTACATGGACACTAGAGCCATGTCTCATATGACGTCCGCACAAGGTAATCTCTCGTCTTATTTCAATTTGAGCAATAATAGTGGCATAGTTGTTGGTAATGGCAATTCGATTCCAATTCGTGGTTATGGTCACACAAGTTTGTCCTCTTCCCCCCCCCTCCCCACACACACACACACACACACACCTCTTGTCCTTAAAAATGTCCTACATGCCCCTCACTTAATTAAAAGTTTGGTGTTTGTCCAAAAATTCACAACTGATAATTGGGTGTCTGTTAACTTTGATCCTTTTTGGATTTTATGTGAAGTATTTCAAGACGGGGATACCTCTAATGAGATGTAATAGTCTGGTAGAGCTTTATCCAATCACCACCACCACCATTTTCACGAGTTAAGCCACACTTTCAACATTTGCCGCTCTTGTTCCTTCTTTGTGGCATGCACGTTTAGGTCATCCGGGGTCGTCTATTATTTCTTCTCTTAAAAATAATAATTTCATTGATTGTAAGAGTACGCATAGTACTCATATTTGTCCCTCTTGTCTTCTAGGGAAATATGTTAGATTACCGTTTGTAGCCTCTACTTCTAGTACGTCGATGCCTTTTGAGATTATTCATAGTGATCTATGGACATCTCCCGTTTTGAGTTCTTTGGTCCATCGTTATTATGTTTTATTTTTTGGATGATTATTCTAACGTTTTGTGCACCTTTCCTTTGTCTAAAAAATCTCAAGTGTTTTCCACATTCTTAACCTTTAGAGCTTTCATACATATCCAATTTGAACGGGATATTAAAAATATTCAATGTGATAATGGGAGGGAATATGATAATGAGTCATTTTGGGAATTTTGTGACACTCATGGCATATATTTTCAATTTTCTTGTCCTCATACGTCCTCACAAAATGGGAAGTTCGAAAGGAAAATTTATACAATTAATAATATTTTTCGAACCTTACTAGCCCATGCTTCATTACCCCCATCTTTTTGGCATCATGCGTTACAAATGGTTACCTACCTCCGTAACATTCTCCCTAGCAAAGGTTTAGCATATCAATCCCCACATACTATTATTTACAATAAAGATTCCTTGTATTATCATCTTAGGGTGTTTGGGTGTTTATGTTATCCACTTTTCCAGTCTACTTCAATTAACAAACTTCAAGTCTGTTCTACTGCTTGTGTGTTTTTGGGTTATCCATCAAACCATCGTGGTTACAAATATTTTGATTTATCCTCTAACAAAATCATAATTAGTCGCCATGTTATTTTTGACGAAATCTAATTTCTGTTTGCTAAATTGCATAGTTCCGTGTCTAGTTCGTATAATTTTTTGGATGATGTACTATCACCGTATATTATCCATCATTTATCCGAGCTATCCCATGACCAAAATCCGCCAGCATGCCCACTGCCTGTTGTCCCAAATACGACTGATCCAATCCCTGGTCCAAATTCTGCTAGCCCAGGTAGTGGCATTGTTCCCGTATCTCGGCCCAGTCCCAGTCTCAGGACTGTTCCCGAGTCACGACCCAGTGCCCCTAGCGTTCCAGCTTCTGCTTCCGATCTGGATCCAATTTATGGCCCACTTAATTCTTCACCACTTCTAAGTTGTCCGTTACTTGTTGTTGGGCCAGCAAGAGGGCATGCTGGCCAGTCCACTGCCTACCCGACCAATACCCAAATCCCCGTCCAATTCTATCTCGAGTCAAGGGCCAATTACTCGTATCCAACGGGGTATCTTTAAACCCAAACAATATTTTAATCTTAATTCAAATGTCACTAAATCATCCCTACCACGTTACTAAGTGTCTGCCCTTCATGACCCGAATTGGAAACTGGCCATGGATGACGAATATAATGCTCTTATTGAAAATAATATGCGGGAGTTAGTGCCCCGTCCGCCTGGTGTCAATATTATTCGTTCTATGTGGATTTTTACTCATAAAGAAAATTCTGACGGTTCTTTTGAGAGGCATAATGCCCGCCTTATAAGGGATGGTAAAACACAATAGGTTGGTGTGGATTGTAGAGAAACATTTAGTCCGGTGGTCAAACCGGCAACTATTCGCATTGTGCTTAGTCTGGCTCTCTCGAAAGCATGGCCCATTCATCAGCTGGATGTGAAAAATGTTTTCTTACACGGTGATCTTGAGGAGACAGTATACATGCATCAACCCTTGGGTTTTAAGAACCTTAATTTTCCCCACCATGTATGTTTGCTGAAGAAGTCCTTATATGAGCTTAAGCAGGGCCCACGAGTTGGTATACGAGGTTTGCAAATTATATGTCTACTAGTGGATTTTCTCACAGCAGGTATGATCATTCTCTATTCATCTATCATCGTGGTGCTTCTCTAGCATACATTCTGTTGTATGTGGATGATATTATTTTGACTGCCTCATCTGATAATTTGCGCAAGTCTATCATGACCCTTCTCAGTTCGGAATTTGCTATGAAAGACTTGGGGCCCTTGAGTTATTTTTTTAGAATAACTGTCACTCGTCATGCATGTGGTCTATTTTTATCACAAAGAAAGTATGCGGCTGAGATTATTGAGAGAGCTGGCATGTCATCTTGTAAGTCCTCTTCTACTCCGGTTGATACCAAACTGAAGCTGAGCGCTACGTCTAGCACACAATATGAGGATCCCACCCACTATCGTAGTCTTGTAGGGGTTCTTCAGTATTTTATATTCATGAGACCAATTATTACTTATGCAGTTCAGCAAGTGTGTTCATTTATGCATGATCCGCAGATTGAGAACATGCATGCGCTCAAACGCATTATACGATACATACAGGGTACACTTGATTATGGGTTGCATTTATTCCATCCTCACTCTCTACTCTCGTCTCTTATATAGATGTTGATTGGGGGTGGATGTCCAGTTACCAGACGTTCAACCTCTGGTTATTGTATGTTTCTTAGTGATAACTTGGTCTCTTGGTCGGCAAAATGCCAGGCTACTTTATCGCGATCCAGTACGGAGGCTTATTATCGAGGAGTAGCTAATGTGGTGTCTGAGTCATGCTGGCTGCGTAACCTTTTATTAGAGCTTCACTTTCCTATTCAGAAAGCTACCTTGGTCTATTGTGATAATGTTAGTGTCGTCTATCTCTCTGGAAATCCGGTCCAATATCAGTGCGCTAAACATATCGAGATGGATATTCACTTTGTTTGCGAAAATGTAGCTTGTGGACAAGTACGTGTCTTACATGTCCATTCAAAGTATCAAATTGCTGACATCTTTACTAAGGGTCTTCCCTTGGTTATATTTGAAGATTTTAGGGACAATCTCAGCGTACGACAACCGCTATGACTGCGGAGGTGTGATAGAAACCACCGTGTATCCCACACGGAAAAAGTGTATATTTAGGATATTTAGGTTTCTTACCATATTTTGTATTTATTTTTGTATAAGTATAATTAGGATATTAGTATTATAGTAGGAATAAGATTTTTCATATTTAAAGATTGTATATTGTATATATAGATCTCTTCATTAATGAAAATAATAATTTCTTTCAGAAAAAACACCACGTAAAAGAGTCAATTGAAAGTTTTCTAGAGTTGTAGCCAATTTGCATTGATTCTTCTATATCTAAATATAACAGTTCAAAACTTCAAACTTCAAAATCAAGTATATATATATGGGGGTAATTTCAAGATCGTTATCCAACTTTCAAATCATTGTAGCAAAGTTATTAAGTAAAGTCAATTTTTGTGCCAATAAAATAATAATAACACTGGGAAATGCTAAATCTAATCCTGAAAAACTCAAGTAGGCTATTGCAGGTATAAGTAATATTGTCGTGTAAGTATAACCATAAATCAGCAACGCACTTTATATAATCCACGTGGCGCCACTTAAAAACTCAAAAACTTTATTTTTGACCCACTTGAAACTTTTTAAAAAAACTTATGATGTGCCGTGAAAGAAATAATCTCTTGATTATTTTCATTAATTGAAAGAGTATATATACATTTACATATTTCCATAATAGGAGAATCTTATTCCTATTCTAATCCTAAAACTTTATTCTACTTGAACACTAACTATACAATTATGGTAAGTGTACAATACTAATTACATCACAACATTACTTTCCTTATATGGACTTGAACAATACTCACCATAAAAGCTAGCTTTTTGGGTTGAGTTAGGCCCAAGATCCATTCATTACATGGTATCAGAGCCAGGTCTATTCCAATTCTTTGTTCACCGATGTTGGGCTCCCAAATTATATTATCCACGTTCCAGTTAACAACATCTGGGCGTGCGTGAGAGTGTTAAGGATCTCACATCGGATATGAAATGGGAACATGGACTCCTTATATGAATTTGACAATCCTCACCCTACAAGCTAGCTTTTGGGGTCGAGTTAGACTCAAAATCCATTCAATACATTGTATATCTAACATGCCGCATATGCATGGCGAAAGACATCGGATATTAGGTTGGTCTGAAAATGAATTCATTAGTTACATGTAAATACTATGTAAGGTGAATTGTCAAAGTAGCAGCCTACTCGTATTTTACATTATAAAAGTTTAAGTTTATGAATTTGGTGCAAGAAACTGAAATGTTACATGATTATCCGTGAAATTAACTCCAAGTAAGTGATCCATTTGGATGGGAAGAAGAAACAGAAAAGAAAAGAATAATGAGTAAAAGAAAGAGGAGTCAGTTGAGATGACGCTAAGTTTCTTGAGAAGGAATACAAGGAAAACTTTTTGGCACAAATTTAGGTAGGCTTGGCGTGATGTCTACAACTTTGTCAAATCATATTTGCTTTCTGCGTCATTTTATTATCCTAACATCATAATAAAATTCTGATGCTTAAAACAGCCTGAGGAATAATTCCACACGACAAAGCCACTGTCAGTCAACTTTCACATTAATTATTTGGGGGTTCCTTGAAATTAAACATCTGCTTTGCGTGCCATTAATTTCTGAGGTGTTCCTCGGTATGTAACAAAAAGTTAAAAAGGATATCTTTTGTAACCATAGATGGTCTAGGTATGTTATCATTCATTATCACCTGAAATAGTCCATAATTATAATGGAACACTTTGGACGTATGATTAAAGGTAAGGGTGCTTCTTGTAGTAGGGGTAACAGGGATACTTCTTCTAGTAATCATATTCCTAGTCCTGATGATTTGATTGATTTCACTCATATAGATGAAACTGTTTTTTTTAATGATATACCATTAGATCATGAGGTATATTCTGCATATGAACCAGACTTTAATTTTGATGATAATGTAGATGACACAACCACTTGTACCGTACGAATTAATTGTCAATGATGAAGTACATGAAGACTTGTTGAAATATTGGAGGGACAATGAGAAGACATTTCTGACACTAGCAAAGATGACCTGAGATGTGTTGAACATTCAAGCGTCATCAATAGCGTCTGAAAGCGCTTTTTCTGCGGGAAGATTTCAAATAGGAGAGCACAGACATTCATTGATGGGAGACACATTTGAGATTGCAGTTCTATTCAGAGATTCGATTCGAGCGGATCGTAGAAGGTGCGGTCAACCGGAGATCAACGAAGAAGAAGACTACAACTACAACGAAATCTTGTCCGAGGGAACAGGAAGCGACGTCGAATAATTTGACCAACAACTTCCAATTCCAACTGAAGATCCTCAAGACATTGTGAGGAAATTCGAAAAAGTATGGTTAACTATGTAATTTTTTTAATTGTAATTTACTATGTAATTTGCAACTTTTGAACAACACCACAAAATTACAATTTTGAAATTGTATTACAAAAAAATTATATTTCTATTAAATAATATAAGAGGCACCAAAACAGCCTTGAGATGTTATTATTACAATATCTTATTCAATTATTGAAGTGTTTATATATATATATATATATATATATATATATATATATTATTATTTTAAATTAAGTGCCAAAAAAAATAATCAAAATCACGATCCCGAGCCGACCCCGCCCCGCCCGCCCCATCCCCCAACACCGATCCCCTTTTCCGGCGGGATGTGGGACGGGACGGGACATCTGCCTGTCGCACTAATCCCGGCCCGCCTGTCCCGCCGGAGACCCAATCCCGACCCTTTCCCCATCCCGTCGGGACCCGCCCCGCCCCACTGGGCACCCCTAGTCCATCCATACTGCAAACAAGGGGTCTTTGGTTTTTTGCCTTTTTTTTTCTTTTCTTTTACACTAATAAGGGTTTGTAAAAGGAAAAACAGGAGAAGTGTGAAACAGAATAGACATCAGTAACTTCTTGGTTATAAGAATTCGTAATACTACAATTTAAATTTAAATTTTCAGGCACCACACTTTCCCGTGGTAACAAAAGTAGAGCCTTCATTTATTTAAGTTGGGATATTGTCATTTTTCTATATAGAAGAGAAGTTTGCACTTGTTCATCGTTTGATTTAGTAGGTCCTAGCATTACAGTAACATGAAAACGGCTTGTAAGAAGTCAATTTCTCACACTGGGTATATATGGAAACTGCTATTGATTTTCTTGTCCAACTATGAAGACCACTAGACCAACTAATCTGATTCACATCCTGTAAGTCCGATAAAGCATTCTCATTGACACGTTCATTTGTTAAGTGTGGAAGGATCGCAACCATTCCACGATATCATTTGGTTGCTACTCAAGCTCTCTAAGGGCATCATGAGATTTGAGAAATGGTCTTGCTGATGCTTGCTAGACAATGCTATTATGCTAGATTGAGGAAACAGAGCCGCCACTTATGCACTCTGTACCACTCATACATCAAAGGAAAACAAAGAAGAAAAAAACGAATTGCACTCCTGAGATTATTTGGAGAGTTGAGACACTAGGTAAAAGCATGCTGAGAGAAAAGATTGACATTTATAATGCTACTCAACAATTTGTACTTGTGAAACACCCCGACTACATAAATACAGCAAGAAAATCATGAAGCTACAGGAATCATAACAAAACCTTCTATTGACATGATCTGTTTCCCAAAATTCCAAAATCTATGGCCAATAATCCAAAGGGAAAGAAGAAACTCCAGCGTTAAGATGCTTTTCCAGTTTTAAAAAAAAAAAGAGATTTACCAGCATAACTTGGCTTTGAATTTAACTTGTTAATTGTGCTATCATGTTACTTGTCCCCACCAGCACCACCAAACATACCCATCATGTCCTTGGCGGAACCCATTTGCTTCATCAAGTTCTGCAAACCACCCATGCCGCCTATTTGTTTCAACATCTGAGGAGGTAAGACTTTGCTCATGTGCTGTGCATTCATGTTTTGAGACAAGGCACTCATCTGTCCCTTCTTTGGAATCTTAAGCCCCTTCATCTTACTCCATATCTTGGCCAGTCTTTTGTATTCCTCCATCATTTCCATCACCTCATGCACTTGCCGCCCCGACCCCCTAGCTATCCGCATTATTCGTGAGTCCGTCATAAGCTTTGGGTTCGAACTATCCAATTCTACAATTGTATTAGAATTTTAAATCGAAACCATCAAACTAAATTCTAAAATTATTTAATGCATAAAATTCATAGAATTAGATCACTTGCCTTCATTAGTCATTGAATCCATCATTGTCATGTATCGTTTAATTTTTGACTGGCTTTCCTTTTCACGACCTTTTGGCATCAACTCTGCACTGAATCCTGGAAGCATGGAGAAGACCTACACCCCATAGAAATATCAATGTGTAAGATGATATCAAGTCAACTTCTAGCAGGGGAATGAAGCATGCACGTATGAATGGGAGAGCGCGGGGGAGGGGGGAGCGCCAAAGACTGTAAAGGACGGGGTTGGTTGAGCAAAAGAGTTAGGGTATTCAAGGAACTAGCAAATGATCGTGAGCTTGCTCTCTAAGTTATTCTATCAATATTTATGGCTTATCAGAATGAGAAGAATATAATAGCAAACAAACCTAATAGATATATACTCCAAGAATTATGAACATAATATAATGGCATAAGCGCCTGCAGTAGACTATATTTAAATTGATTCTTTCCAAATGAATTGGATACTGATGAAGCTTTTCCAACCCAAATGTTAAGGAAGTTGACACCCAAAAAAGACCGAAAAAGAGAGTTTTCAGAAATTAGAAAATTTAAAGCAAGTAGCAAACCTGGCCAATGGGACCCATTTTAAGTATGTTTTGAAATTGCTCATACATTATCCTCAAGGTAAAATGTCCTTCCGATAGCTTCTGAAGAAGCTCAGGCTGCTGATCCATCGGGACAACTTCTTGTATCTTGTCCATGAACCCAGACCAGTCACCCATGCCTGGTGGAGATCAACACAATAGGACAATAGACATCAGCAACATCTAGTACCTCAAACGCAGAGATGGTTCAGGGAAAAAAAGAATCAAATGGCAGAAGAGAGATGGAAATGTATACAAGCAGAGGGAAGGAAGACACAAGAGATGCAAACCTAAAAGACGGCTGACAAATGGTTTAACATCGAAAACTTCAAACTCGTCCATGTGTTCACCAGTTCCAATAAAAATGACGGGACTTTTTGTTGCAGCAACTCTGCATAGAAGAGAAACAGATAAATAAATCTTGTTCTCTCCCAAAATTAGGTTACAAATTTCATTGCAAAAACTATTTGGTGAAATTAGTTACAATTTAAAAATTGAAAATACGAAAAAATCAGTGTTTGTAAACAAAGTATGGAAATATCAGAACGAGGCAGTAGAATTTGTGGGTTAATCAGCGAGTTAGAAAAAAATGTATATAGATAGGAAACAGCAGAAGTTGTGGCTTTTAGTAAAAATTTCAATCCTTAAACATCTGATTTTTTCCCCATACAAATTGCATTACTTGTTTGCATCAACTTATCAAACTTGTCAGATAAAGAAAAATAGTTTCCAACAGGAACTTGTTCTACAGCTTAGATGAGCAATTATGTAACTGAATGAGGTTATAGAAAGAGATGCTACCTAACAAAAGACCAACTAAATTAAAGACTGCAACTGACATGGCAAAAATGGTAATCCTTGAAGTTGCCCAGACGTGCTCGTAGGCAGATTATATTTAGTTGCACAAGAGTGCTCATTATCAATAGAAGGTGTACTTTATAGGGCTTTTTAATTTTTGGTTTATCGGCCAAAATTAATTACGGGCGATAGCAAAAAATACAAAACATATACACTGATTATATATATCAATATGTATATTATATGTATTTGTATATTTTATGCTTAATATATAAACCTATACATTTCCTGGCTATTTTGTAAAATTAGATCACCAAAAGCCATTGAACTGTAATTATCTATTTTAAGTGCTACAACATTAGCAAGGAAACTTACGCACTGAGGGCACCACCTCCTTTTGCATGGCCATCCATCTTAGTAACAATCACAGCTCCAACTGCAACACTTTGCTTAAATGCTTGAGCTTGATCAAAGGCAGCTTGACCAATACTGCTATCCATAACAAATATCACAAGATCTGGTTTCTGGGAAACCAAATAGAAAGATTAGCATTTCTTATTTAAGCTAACCATATACATGGATCATAGTAAAACACACCGTTGCTTCAGCAACTTGTCGCATCTCTTCAAAAAGAGCAGCTTCTTGTTTGTGGCGCCCACTGGTATCAACAATTATTAGATCACAATTTTCCTTCTTAAATGTTTCAACACCATCAACTGCTATTTTCACAGGGTCTGACTCCGTATAGCTGTTGCAGAAATATTCATTAAATCAAAATACAACATTACCTATAGTTTTGCTTAGAACAGAAATGTAGTTCAACACAACCTAAATGATTTATTACTAATTCATAGTCAGCAAACACACAATAACAGCAGACTACTCAATCCATTAAAAAACAGATGAGGATTTTCTTCTTTTTCTTTTTCACGAGGGTTGAAGCAATTAGGAAAAACGAGTTCAAAAAACTGCCCATTTCCATTTCAAAAGAGAGAGAGAGAGCGAGAGAGAATCAATGGTTTCCCTGTGGTGAGAGCGCTTGAGCAATCTAGCTTAAGGACTTCTGTCCAAATTGAAAATAAAAAGTGAATCAAAATAAATATGCAATCCTCTGCCAAATTAGAAGGAAATATTTCCTTTTTTTACACATTGCATACTGATTCTCAGTCAGCTGACAGCTATTGACTTTAATCACTTTGAAAAGTCTTCTTTTTAATATAAGTTATCTCTTTGACAAGTCTTGGCAAAGGCAAAGTGTTGACTTTAACTTTTATGTGTAGCTTTTGATAGCTTCCTTGTAACTATGGCCTTTCTGGCACCTTTTGATTAATACAGCCTGTTACCATCTCAAAAAAAAAATGCAGCTCGCACTTTTTCCTCAATTCTTTATCTAAATGTACTTTAAAATATGTGATCTGTATGCCTATGACATTGTTTAGCAATTGAATCAACTATCCAGCATGCAGAACACCTAACTAACCAGTGTGTAAAACACCTTCAGAAAGTACGATGGGGAACATTCACGATCAACAGATTGAGGACATACCTTCCATAAAAGGGTATCTTGGCTTTTGTGGCATTCTGCTTCAATTGATCAAAAGCACCAGCTCTGAATGTATCAGCACACACTAAAGCTGGTTTCCAACCTTTTTTCTGGTGGTAATAAGCATACTTTGTACATGTTGTTGTTTTTCCAGACCCTGCGTTAAATTATGAAATAAATAAGGTAATTCATCTTAAACAGTGAAAAAAGAAGAAAGAGGAAAATAGAAGGGGATTCGGCTTATGTATTCAGGCAATTCCTATTGCCACTCAGAAGGCTAAATCCTAGTCATGTGATACTCACCAAATTGCTGAGGTATCATCTGATATAAATTTAAGGTAGAAAGTTGTATCAACTCACCTTGCAAACCAACAAACATGACAACACTGGGTTTCCCTTTTTTAGGTGTAAAAGAAGGCTTCCCAGGATCCAATATTTTGCAGAGCTCATTAAAGACCGCCTGTACATGAGAAGAAAATTGACTGAAGTCAATTTTAAGACTGTGACAAGCAAATGAAGGCATAAATAATTTTTTCATTTAATAAAGGTGAACAGCATATTAAGGAAATTCCAACTGGGAGGTTCTTCTCATCGCAAAGAGGTCTAAAACAAGGAGATCCCTCTCTCCTTTTGTCTTTATCCTAGTCATGGAGGATCTTAGCATGATGTTAAATACGGCAAAACAACAAAACTGGATCAAGGGTTTGTCCGCTGAATTTAGAGGGTCTAGCAATCTGATCATTTCCATATTCTATATGCAGATGACACTTATATTCTGTGACGCTGAGGTAGCTCAAGTCCTGCATCATAAAATCATTCTGTTGGCTTTTGGAAGTTACATCTGGATTACACATAAACTTCACAAAGAGTCAATTATATCCTGTAAATGACGCCTCAAACTTGCCACTCCTGGCTGCGATTCTAGGTTGCAACATTGGCACACTCCCCGCCAAGTACCTTGGATTACTTCTTGGAGCCAAATCAACCTCACAGTCAATCTAGGATAGTATTTTGGAAAAATGTGAGAAAAGGCTTTCTAACTGGAAGAGACAATACCTATCCCTAGGGGGTAGATTGGTTCTCATCAACAGTGTGTTAAGATGCACTTCCAACTTGGCTCTCTTCCCACTCGCCTCAAAGATAGCTAAAAGGTTGGACAAGATTCGTAGGGGTTCCTTTTGGCAAGAAAACAAAGAGAAGAGATCTTTCAACCTAGTTAAACGGAGCACAGTGACAAAAGACAAGAAATGTTAGGAACCTGAAGGTGTACAATAGCAGAGCCTATTGTGCAAATGACTATGGAGATTCAACCATGATATTCATTCCCTCTGGAGGGTTGTTGTATGTTCAAAATATGGTGTACTCAACCTTTGGGTCACCAAAATCTCCTCTACTCCACTTGGGATTGGAAACATATCAGGGTATTATGGGACAGGTTTGAGAGAACACAGCTCTACAAGCGGGTGATGGCTGTCAAACCAGCTTTTGGCAAGACATCTGGCACGCCAGCACTCCCTTCATGGTTGACTTTTCAGATTAATACAATATTGCTATCAACAAATCTGCAGTGACTGCTGAATACAGGTCTGTGCAGGGCTGGTTTATCACTTTTCGGAGGAACCTAAATGATTGGGAGATAGACAGTTACCGTCAGTTATTGGATTCCATGTACAGGACGACCTGCCACTTCTTCATCAGATTGCATCAAAGCGAAAGGTCACTCTAAAGGCTGTTTTACAGTGAGAAGCGGCTACTCTATTTTTGACTGCCAGGCACCCCATACCTCTTACTTCCCTAGAAATCGATCTGGAAAGGGAGGCTCCTTAGTCCTTACAAAGTAAAATGCTTCTCCTGGCTGGTTGTACGAGAAGCTTGTCTTACTCAATGCAACCTTCAGAGAAGAGGAATGCAGTTATGTACCAGATGCTTGCTATGCAATGAACAAAATGAGGAAAACAATCACCTCTTCCACCATGATAAATTCTCCTCTCGAATCTGGGATTTCATTCTCAATGTTATGGGTCTTAAGTGGTGTATGCCCCACTATTCTTGCAAGGATGGTTCATAAAAAATCTTGATAGGTCCTCTCCACCCATTTGGAATACTTTACCAGCTGTTGTATGGTGGACCTTATGGCAAGAAAGGAATGCAAGACTGTTTGAGGACAAGAAAGACACTGTCCCTAATGTCTAAAGTAGATGTTTATTTTTGCTTCGGTTTTGGTGGTAATATGGTAAATATTACTAATGTTTTTTTATCCTGATGCAATTATAGATATCCTTAACAGCGTACGCAACCAATAAAGGTTCTGGTTTTTTGTTGTAACTTTCACATAACAAGTTCTTGCTGGTTCTTATTGAAAAAAAAACAAGTTCTTCTTGCTGGTTATCTATATGAAAGTTATATTATTTACTGAATACTGATTCAAAAAAAAATCAACTGGGAAAAATGAGTAATAAGAAGGAAGAAAAAGAAAAGAAAAATTTACGTAAGAAACTTCAAATATGATACTTTTCACCCAAAAGGAGGGGAAAAGATGGAATAGTGGCAGGAGAGCCTTTGCAAACCCAGATAAATGTCACTCTCGATATTCAATTTTATACGATGGTTTTTGACTTGATATGGAGTTTAAGATGTTGATTTCGCTTATACTACTTTAGTGATGGTGGAAGAAAAATATTAAAGTATTGGTTGAATAGTCAGTTTAATAAAGAAAACATCAACAATTGGAATTACTTAATGAGTTGATTTCTTGATAGTTGTGGATATTGTATAAAAATGAAATGCAACAACAACAACATACCCAGTGTAATCTCACAGGTGGGGTACGCAGACCTTACCCCTACCTTGGAAGGTAGAGAGGTTGTTTCCGATAGACCCTCGGCTCAAAGGAAAGCAAACCAAAGCTGTATCAAAATGAAATGGCGTAGAATATTTGGACGTCTCAAAAATGGAAAGAGTGGCATATAATTTAGGATGGAAGGACGGACCATCACGCATGTGTACAAGTTTTTCCCAGGCAACATAACATGAATCTTTTTTAATAACTGTAGCGCCCGAGCTAGCTTGCATGCACCTTGACTGATTCCACGAGATACTTGCTAGGTTGTTATCTCCCACCAGCACAAGTGTTGGGTTAACTGTCCACCAAGCCTCGGACAGAGGAAGAATCACCTAGTGTTTTTGCCTCTGCCGCCTCCTTCGGAGACAAGTGAATGCAAAGTCGAAAATATACTAACTCAATTTCAACTGCAAGATTAAAACTAAATATACCAAATCCTGATATCTGAACTTAAACAGCAAGACACAGAACTGGGTATTTATTTCTTCTTTCCTTTTCCTTATAAACTAAAATTTCACATTTTTTTATTATCACAGTGATATTGAACCATTTAAAAGATGCTATTTACTAACATTACTATTATATGGCTAATCGTATAGTTAAAACTCGTGTGCCACTCTTAATGTTCAATGCTAGTATTCGCGGTATTCACCTTTTAGATACTACCTTGATACCAATTTATGTGACATTCTTTATTTTTTAAACAGTCCCAAAAAGAATGACATGTTTCTATATTTAGTTTTAACCTTCCCATTTTACCCTAATGAAATGATTTGTAACTAAACATTTCTCTATGGCTTGTTTTACACCACAAATTTGAAAAGTCTTCTTTTGTTTCTGAACTCCGTGCCCAGTCAAACACCAGCAAATAAATTGGGGGATAGATGGAGTATATATTCACGAAGGTTTCCATTTTTGAATAAGAAAAATCACATAGAAGTATACCAACAACTTAAATTAAGCAAGTGAGTAGGGGTGGGCGTATATCGGTTTTGTATCGGAAAAATATGAACCGCATAAAAATCGTTTTTTTTTAAAAAAAATGAATCCAACTTTTTTAAAAAAAACGATATGTTCGGTTTATATCGCCGAATGTATCGGATTATATCATTTTTTTTCTAGTGGGCCGGGTCGGGTCGGGTCGAGGAATTTATTATTTTTAAAAAAAATTGAATTTCCAAAACTGAAATTGACATTCACCCCTACATTACCACGAAATTTCGACGTAGAAATGTATTGTTTATCATGAGGTCTTGACTAAAGAAAAAAAAAATTAGAAACCGATTTGGGAAAAAAAACAAATTGATTGGGAAAACAGACGTTTTTCTAAAAATTGGCTGCGCCAACCCGACTTACGGCAGTTTGACCGGCCCCGTCTAAAAAAAGTACGCAAAATCAAAAAAACAATTGGGTAAGACGGACATCCGAGCGCAGAGTTATGACCATTTAAAGTTTCACTAATTTACAACTACTTTTTCTCCCTACATTTTATGTCAATAATTCCGTGATATGTTAATCAAGTTCATGCCGCATTCAACTTTCATAAAAGTTTCATAGATTGGCTTCAATGGCTATGATTCAAGAGATAGTTGTAGCCTAAAATAAAAAATAGGAATAATTATATTTTCGTTCATTCATTAAATTATTATTGTCTGTTTATTTTATTTAGCGCACTTAATTTCATTTACTTTAATTATTTATTACTATAATTATAAATTTATAATGGATGGATTTAAACGTTGTAGGGGTCATGCTTCTTCTAGTAGGGGCAACAAGGGTTCTATTTCTAGACAGAATCATATTCCTACACAGGATAATTTTGTTGATACTGAACATTTTTCTACAATACCATTAGATTTAGACGAGAAGCTATTTTCTGAAACTCAATAAGACTTTAATTTAGACGATGATCTAGATGATACACCCACTAATGTTGATGACAACACACCCGCTAGTGCACCTTCAACTGAAATGACTCATATTCCCCCTAGTATGAGACGAGGTCCAGTAAAACGACCATTAAAATTAGATGCATGAATATTTTTTGATAGGGACGTAGAGATTCAAATAGCTAGATGTAAAATTTGTAAAGATGTTTTAAAATTTAAAACTGAAAAAGGTCACGGTGGAACGGGGGTATAATGAGACACGTAGTAAAGGCTCATCCAGCTAGGTATGCCCAATACGAAGCTTCAAAACCGGGTGCGCAAACGCCCGCTCCATCGGGACAAGGTTCGCATACTGGTACTATCCCGGATCAAGTACAAAGTCAAATTAACTCTATGATGGGGGAAATTGTAGGCCCTAAATACAATAAACATAGAGATAAGGAAGCAATAGCAAAATTAGTTGATGTTTAGGGTTTGCCTTTTTCATTTCCTTCATCTCCCGATTTTATTCATTACATTAGAGAAATGTATAATCCTGCTTTTAACGATTTTCCTAGATCAACTGTTAAGAAAGATGTATTTACGTTATTCATTATATCACTTTAATGGCAAAGTGGTTATCACTTCTGATATAGGCCGTAATACTAACGGCCATGATTATTTAACGGTAACTTGTCATTGGATAGATTATAAATGGTCTATGCAAAAACGTATCTTAGCGTATAGATATATAGATTATAGGCACACTGGTACTTTTATTGCAGAAAATATTTATCAAGTGTGCGATTATTACGGAATAACTGATAAAATTATGACTATTACATTAGATAACGCTTCTTCTAACAATTACGCTATTACAATTTTAAAAAATAGTTTAACTCCATCTTTTCCAGATCATTTTCATATAAAATGCGTGTGCCATATATATAACTTAATTGTAAAGGATGGTCTATCACTTTTTGAAGACATTCTTAGTAAAATACAATTTGCAATAAACTTTATTTTTAAAAATAATATAATACAACGAAGAAAAGAATATAAAAAAACTTGTCACGATTGCCAACTACCTTAATAGAAAAAATTCAGAAGAAGTACCCACTAGGTGGAATTCTTTATATGAGCAACTACTTGTTGCTTATGACTATAGAAAATCTATAACTTTATTTTTTTAACTCTCATAATCAAAATCCAACTGATATGGTTGTAGATAGCGATTGGGTAAAAATTTCTGAACTTAATGTATTTTAAGAGAATTTTTTTCAAACAACAAAAGAATTTTTCGGTATATTAATTATCCCACTATTTCAACTATATTGTTTTATATAGCTCTAATATTTTTATTACTTACTGAATATATGAAAAAATTAAATTATATGGCAGCTATTAAAAAATGTTTATCAAAATAAAAAAATATTTTATTCCTATTCCACTATTTATATTATTGGTGTTGTATTAAATCCGACTATTAAAATAGACGGTACTAAATCACTTATTGAAACTATTTACGATTGTATAGAAGTACTACCACCTCCAAGTCCCAAAAATCCAAATCATCCACCACCTATTGAACAAACTAAAGAAGAAGTGTTGTCTAGCGTAGAAGACCAATGCAAAAAAGTATATAAGTTTTACCAACAAGAAAGTGCTAGTAACCTACCGGCTTCCATACCATCTTCTTCATCTTCAACACAACCTTACAAAAGACATGCTGTTTTTGCGGCTAGTATTGAAAGCCTCAGAAATAGAATATGCGGCCGTACAGCTACTAACCAAATTAGCGAGTTTGATGTTTCTATTTTGCAGGGTTCTGTACCGTACCAAGCAGTTCTCAATAAAGAAGGACGTGAAGACTTGTTGAAATACTGGAGGGGGAATGAGAAGACCTTTCCGGCACTTTCAATAATGACCCGAGATGTTTTGAACATTCAAGTGTCATCAACTGCGTCTGAAAGCGCTTTTTCTGCCGGCAAATATCAAATAGAAGACCACAGACACTCATTAGCCGAAGACAGCTTGGAAAATGTAGTTTATTCAAAGATTGGATATGAGCGGAGCGAATAAGGTGCGGTCAACCGGAGATCAACGAAGAAGAAGATGAAAACTACAACAAAATCTTATTCGAAGGTGGTGGAAGCGACGTAGATCAATTTAACCAACAAATACCAATTCCAACCGAAGAACTACGAGAAATTATCAAGAAACTAGAACAAGTTTTTTTCAGAATGTATTTTTTTTAATTGCAATTTTACTATGTAATTTGCAACTTTTGAACAACACCATAAAGTTGCAATTTTGACAATTGTATTACAAAAAAATCATGTCTATTAAATAATATAAGAGGCACAAAAACAGCCTTGAAATGTTTTTATTACACTATCTTATCTTGTTTAATTATTGAGTTTTTTATACATATGTTATTAAAAAAAAAAGGAAAAACCGCCCGGATCCCGATCACGCCCCGGCCCGATTCCGATGTAAAAAAAAAAAAGGAAAAACCGCTCGGATCCCGATCCTGCCCCGATTCCGATGGGATCGGGACCGGACTGGACTTCGGCAAATCTCACCAAACCCGATCCCGCCCCCTTCACCCGTCCCAACCCCGCCAAACCCGACCCCCGCCAGTCCCGATCCCGGCCCACTGGCCAGCTCTACTACAAACACAGTCTAAGAAAAATATTCAATATAATCAAGTTAAAAGAAAAAGCAACCTGTTGGATGATCCGACGCTTGTTATGTCCAGCAGCAAGATCATCAAGATTGACAATTTTCTTGATATTAGTGGTCATATCACGGACAAGTTTAAACTGAACATCAGCTTGAAGAAGGGCACGTGTGATTTCATTGAGGCATTCGTTGAGAACTTTCTCATCAATGATTGTAGCATTGCTCATCTGCTGGAGAGCACGTGATATGCTACCACCTAATTGTGCTAACACCATCTTGAATGATCGAATCAACAATTGGAAGTTGTTTGAAGGGATGATTTTAGGGTTTTGAATGAACAATTCGACAGGATGAAGGGGGAATTATGATGCAACTATGCAAGGGACGGAAATAAAACCCGGCCCATTCCAACTTGTTTCTGCTCCGTTTAGGTTGCTACTTTGAATAATTAATGTTTAAATCTCAAACCAAATAGTAATGAACTTTTTTATCCGGAAGAAAAATATTACTTTATATTGAGTTAATCGTAAAAAAAAAAAAAAAATTAACTATCACTTTTTCGCGAATTTCACATCTCAATTATCAATTATTCTTTTTTTTTCTACCTGAACTATGACCATCTATAAATATCGATAAATGTTTGGTCGCTTTTCAAAACCAACCTCACGAGGTCGGTACTCTTATTCCGTAAAATTTAACTTTTTTTGGATAATAAAAGATCGGTATTATAACCTTTTTTTTTATGTAACAACCTCATGAGATCGTATTTTTATATACATAATTTTCTACCTGATATTTTTATATACATATTGTTTTTCTTTGAAACGCATTTGAAAAGAGACCAAGGATTCCTATTGATTTTCAAACACCTTTCAAAGCCCTTACTAATATTGTGATTGCCAAACAATTTTGATTTTTATCTCACAAAAGATGTGTGACATTTGTTCATCTTGAAGAATATTAATGAAGTAAATTGAAACCTCAAGCTTTACAGTGTATTTTTTTTGGATATGCATTAAAATGGATATATGTGTTATCATTTTCTAACTCAGTGCATGTTTATAACGATGGATATGGTCTTTCATGAAACTTTAATGTGTTTTTTCTCTCAATCTGAACTCGGAAAGAGTACTCAAAGAAAATTTAAGAAATTCAAACTTTAAATTATTATGTTGTAACATGTGAATATAATTCTAGTGATGAAGTGCAATTTGATGCTGAGTTGGGTTATTCTAGTGATATAAACATGGATGTTGAAGGAGAAGTTAAATAAGAGAATGTAAGTCCATCAATGGAAGAATTTAAATCCCCCCCTAACATTACAATCGTCTAGTGAGGATGTCCGTACTTCACAATTCGAGATACATAGAAAATAGCTAATAGAGTGTGGCACTAGCGGTATTCCTAAAAGCACGTATGAATTCTCTGGTAAGGTAAATATCTCATGAATCATTATGTATCTGATTACTATTTGTCAAAATCAAATAAGTCATTTATAAATTAATTATCTACTATAACTATTCCTAACAATATATAGGAAAACTGAGTTGATCCAAAACGAAAGGGTGATATGAATGAGGAAATAAATTTCATGTACAAGAATCAAATTTGGGACTTGGTTAATTGTCCAACAAGGAAGAAACTGTTGGAAATTAGCCTTTGGCGGGAGTTGCGACAGACCAACTTTAACGGCTTAAACACTAGTGTTACGTATGTTGGAGAATCCGGTTCTTCACACATGCATGATGTACTAAGTACGTAGATAACCGTAGGGCCAAGAATCGTCAAATTTCATTGAGAAATGAAAGAGATATTGGTTCACGAAGTAAGGTGTTTGAAGCATGGAAAAGTGTGGTGTGTGATCAATTCTCCCTCATCGGTAGAGGAAGAAAGAATTGTTGTGTATATAAGACTCGAAATTGGTTTGGGGTTTGGGACCCCAAGGGGTATCCCATGTGTTTAAAGGAGGGAAGACCTCACGCGCGCCGCCGCCATCCGGTCCGGTTCCGGTTCCGAGTTCCGAGTTCCGTGTTCCGTGTTTCGGGTTTCGGGTTCTCGGGCCACGGGCCACGGGCCACGGGCCACGGGCCGTCTGATATTATCTTTTTGGGCCAGAAAACTTTGCCAGAAGTACAGTTTGGACCAGAATCTGAAGTTTCAAGATGTACAGTTTTCAGAATTTCGACGGTCCAGAACAGAAACGTCCAGCACTTAATTCAGCCATTTATTTTGGCTGAATTACACCTCCTATAATGGCCAATCCGTTGGCAATTTTCTCCATTTATTTGGTGGCTTTACTACCTCCATTATAGTCATTATTTGGCCAATAATGGCTGTTATGGAGGCAGTCAAACAGTCCCTCTTCCTCCTATATAAACACCCCTTACACCATTGTTGAGGCACACTTGATATACACGAAAATACACAAAGCGAGAAAGCAAAGCGAGTTTCTTCCTAATCTTCCAAGCATCATTTCGTTATTCAATATTCTTCACGGTAGCTTTTGAGTTTCCTTTGCTCAATAGTTCCATTGCTATTTTATCTTGGGAGACGAATTGTCCAGGACGTATAAAGGATACATACGGGGCAATATTGTCTTAAGGACAGAGTGCCACACTCGACTCAAAGCAAAAACAACTTTCCGAGTTTTCTTGATCAACAAAATAGTAATTTCGGTTTCTTTGTTATATTGTAATTTTCAGTTTTATAGTTGAATTATAATTTCAATTCTTACATAAGCAGTTACTTGTAATTTCCGTTTCCTGCAAATCCTTTGTAATACCCAACAAATTAAGACAATATTTTTCTTACGGTAACTGCAATAACATAGCTGAAAATATGACCGATGTTCGCACTGCTGCTGTGCTTGCCTCTCGAGGCAACGTTCGTTGCCTTCCCCGCCACTGCCGCTACTGGTCAAGGCAGTAACTCCGCCGCCTTCACTGCTGCTGCTGCGGCTCCTGCTCAAGGCAGTAACATTGCTGCCTTCCCGACTGTTGGAGCTCCACCCTCTTCTTCACACCACCATGATCGCCCTGAAAAATTCATGGGATCAGAATTCAAAAGATGGCGACAAAATATCTTTGTTTTACTTAACAATTATGGGCATGGCCCGGTTCCTTACGGAAGATCCTCCACAAGCTGGAGATGAAATGGACTCTTCGCCCAATGAAACGGGTGAAGAGGGCCTTGGTATCCATGTCATTAATGGCATGAAGATGGTTCGTGACGCATGGAATCATAGCGATTTCATGTGCAAGAACTATATCTTGAAGCTCGCTTAGCGAGACCCTCTCTACACGGTCTATTGCCTTTGTTGGCACCGCAAAAAGGCGTGGGAAAAAGCGCAAAAGAAGTACAACGCACAAGATGCGGGTACTAAGAAGTTCATCGTTGGGAAATTTCTAAAATTCCAAATGGTGGACGGTAAGACGATGATGTCCCAAGTCCGAAATTCCAAATGATTTTACATCACCTGGATTTGGAAGGACCGAAACCAAATGAGCGAGTTTTTGGTTGCTTGATTGAAAAGTTACCTCCTTCATGGAATGAGTTTATGAGTTACTTGAAACTCAAGACAAAGGAGATGACCTTTGAAGAGCTTGTTATCAAAGCGCAAATCCGGGAAGATAATAAGAAGACATTGCCAAAGGGTAGACAACATCTTGAGGCAAAGGCAAATCTGGCCGAGGCCAAAGGGAAAACAAGCAACAAGCGGAAGTTCCACAAAGACGGCAAAGCCCCCGCGGCGGAGACGTTCGAGAGGTAAGCTGTCATCTTTGTGGGAAACCTGGTCATAGGATCAAGGAATGCCGCAAGCTCAAGACTGAGCAACAACAGAAAGCCAAGTCGAAAGGCAATGCTCAAGCTAACGTCGTCAAGGACACGCTCCTGGATGACATGATTGAGGATCTCTCGGCCGTGGTGCTAGAAGCCAACTTGGTTGAGAATTCGATGCAGTGGTGGGTGGACACAGGTGCAACAAGACACATCTGTTCCAACAAAGATGCCTTCTCCACGTACACTCCGGTCTCCGACAAGAAGCTGTTCATGGGCAACAACGCTTCCTCGGACGTGCTAGGGGTTGGAAAGGTGGTCCTGAAGATGACTTCCGGCAAGGAACTCACTCTGAAGGAAGTGATGCACGTCCCAGAGATTAGAAGAAATCTAGTTTCTGGACCTTTATTGGTTAATGCTGGTTTTAGGCTAGTGTTTGAATCAAATAAATTTGTACTCACTAAAAATGGCACATTTGTGGGGAGGGGCTTCGTCTGTGAAGGCCTCTTCAAAGTGAATGCCATGTCTCGTATTGTGTCAAGGAAATAAAGTTGAGTCTTCTTCTTATTTGCTTGAGTCTTCTAATTTATGGCATCATAGATTAGGACACGTAAACTACAAGTCTATTCAAAGGTGGTAAAGATGGAGTTGTTGCCTTCTATCGACATAAACCCTCAACATAAGTGTGAGGTGTGCGTAGAGGCAAAACTCACCAAGCTTCCTTTTCGATCCGTCGAAAGGAATACCGCTCCTCTAGAACTTATTCACACGGATATATGTGATTTGAAGTTTGCACAAACTAGAGGGGGGAACAAGTACTTTGTGACATTTATAGATGATATCACAAGGTATTGTTACCTTTACTTGTTGAAAAGTAAGGATGAAGCCTTTGAAGCGTTCCGACGTTACAAAGCAGAAGTTGAGAATCAACTTAGCCTACGGATTAAATCCATTCGTAGCGATAGAGGGGGAGAATATGTAGCGCCTTTTGAGGAATACGTGCCCAAGAAGGCATTATTCATCAAACGACGGCTCCATACTCACCTCAATCAAATGGTGTGGCGGAACGTAAGAACCGCACATTAAAGGAAATGATGAATGCCTTGCTTATCAATTCCGGTCTTCCCCAAAATATGTGGGGAGAAGCCGTCCTTACCGCTAATACGATTCTTAACAGAGTCCCACATAAGGGTAAGGACAAAACTCTATATGAATCATGGAAGGGAAAGAAACCCACCTACAAATATTTTAAGGTGTGGGGTTGTACGGCAAAGGTTGAAGTACCCAAGCCAAAGCAGGTCAAGATTGGGCCTAAGACTGTAGATTGCATATTCATCGGATATGCAAATAACAGTAGTGCTTATCGCTTCTTAGTGCATAAGTCAGATATTCCAGATATCCACCAGGGTACAATAATGGAATCAAGAAATGCTCTATTCTTTGAAAGTACCTTTCCTAGAAAGGAAAAAGACATAACCTCTCTCAAACGAAGTTATGCACAAAGCTCTCAAGAACCGGAGTCCTTGACGCCGGATCCGCATGGTTCGATCTAGCGAATCTCGAGGTGGCTGAACATCCGGAATCTAGTGTTCCAGATTCTCAGAACTTGGAGACTCCAGAGATGGATCTAAGGCGAAGTAAAAGGGCTAGGAAGGATAAATCCTTCGGTCCTGACTTTGTAGCTTATATGGTTAATGATGAACCAAGGACAATTGCTCAGGCGTTGTCAACTCCAGAAGCACCGCTCTGGAAAGAAGCTATTGAGAGTGAAATAGGCTCCATTCGCATAACCATACGTGGGAGTTGGTTGATCTTCCTCCGGAAATAAACCGTTGGGTTGTAAATGGATACTCAAACGGAAATACAAGGCAGATGGGTCTATAGACAAGTACAAGGCCAGGTTGGTAGTCAAGGGCTATCGACAGACAGAAGGCTTTGACTACTTTGACACATACTCTCCGGTATCCCGGATGACATTCATACGGGTATTTATTGCGATCGCGACTTTGCGTGACCTTGAGATACACCGGATGGATGTTAAGACAAACCTTCCTAAACGGTGATTTGGAAGAAGAAATTTATATGGACCAACCCGAGGGGTACGTGGTTCAAGGGCAAGAGAATAAAGTCTGTCGACTTATCAAATCTCTGTACGGGCTGAAACACGCCCCGAAGCAATGGCACGAAAAATTTGATAGTACTCTACTATCGAAGGGGTTCGCCATTAATGAGTGTGATAAATGTGTTTACACGAAAGGTAACTCTGACTCATTTGTTATGATATGCTTGTATGTAGACGACATGTTGATCACGGAAGCGATCCTAGGGTAATCCTAGAGACTAAGAACATGTTGAAACAATGCTTCGACATGAAAGATATGGGTATCGCGAGATGTCATCCTAGGGATTAAAATCTCTAAGACGTCTGACGGATTGGTCTTATCTCAGTCTCACTACATCGAGGATGTTTTGAGAAAGTTCAAGATGTTAGACAGTTCTCCGATAGCGTCACCAATGGATACAAATCAAAAGCTTGATAAAAATCTTGGTGCACCTGTATACCGGGAGCGATATGCACGGGTGATCGGTAGTATGATGTATATCACAAAGCGCACCCGACGATATTGCTTATGCGATCAATAAGTTGGCTAGGTTCACCCGTAATCCAAGTGATAATCACCGGAAGGCGTTGAATCGGGTATTACAATACACGAAATACACATTAAATTTCGGGTTGCACTATTCGAGATATCCGTGTTGTACTAGAGGGGTACGGTGATGCAAGCTGGATATACGATATAGAGAACACCAAGTCCACCGGTGGGTATATATTTACAATTGGTGGTGGGGCGTGTCTTGGAAATCCTCTAAGCAAACTTGCATCGCCCGATCCACGATAGAATCGAGTTTATCGCTTTAGACAAAGCAGGAGAAGAAGCTGAGTGGCTTCATGACTTCTTAGAGGATGTTCCGTGTTGGAACAAACCCGTACCTTCGGTAATGATCCACTTTGCGACGATCGGTCGGCTCTAGGAAGGGCACGGAATGCTATGTACAACGGCAAGTCTCGTCATATTCGATGGAGGCATAAGACCGTTAGGCAACTGATCACCACGAGTATAATATCCATTGATTACATTAAGTCAAAGGATAATATAGCAGACCCATTGACTAAGGGCTTACCCAAAGATCAGATGGCTTGCTGTCAGGGGAATGGGCTTAAAACCCAAAATATAAGGACCAATACGGTGGTAACCCAACCTTACGAACTGGAGATCCCAGTAATTTGGTTCAATGGGAAAACGAAGTTGTAAAGGTTCAGTTGATCGCTTCAGTGGAAGTATGAGCACTTCGGATAGTGATTTCTGAAAAGAAACATAAAATCCAAAGTCGTTCCCGCGATAGACGTTAAGTGCTATCTGTAGTATGGGTAAAGGTTAAGTTTTCAAAATCTGTAATGATCCTCAATAGTTGAGGTTAGGTTCTTGGAAAATTTTTAATGGTTCCTAATACTTGTGAAGTGGGGTATAGCAGGATACCTTGTAGGAGACCACCTATTTAAGTGCGAGGACGGGCCGCCTCAAAATGAACGCACTTAAGAATCCAAGACGTTGTCCATGGCCAAAACGGACAAAACATTACGAAGAAGAGAGTAAGGGAATTTGTTGTGTTGGTACCATTGTCTTGGCTTACACTAAACACTGACGGTTCAAGACATCACGTTCACCGCGCAGTAAGTAAGTCCGATGGTATTCAACTATGGAAGGTTCAAAGCGAGGCTACCTCTCCTTATGCAACATCGGTCCCATTTGAAATATTTCTTTGGAAATGAAAAGACACCATGTGAGTGCGCCAAAATCTCTTTCAAGAGGGGATTGTTGGAAATTAGCCTTTGGCGGGAGTTGCGACCGACCAACTTTAACGGCTTAAACACTAGAATTACGTATGTTAGAGAATCCGGTTCTTCACACATGCATGATGTACTAAGTACGTAGATAACTGTAGGGCCAAGAATCGTCAAATTTCATTGAGAAATGAAAGAGATATTGGTTCACGAAGTAAGGTGTTTGAAGCATGGAAAAGTATGGTGTGTGATCAATTCTCCCTCATCGGTAGAGGAAGAAAGAATTGTTGTGTATATAAGACTCGAAATTGGTTTGGGGTTTGGGACACCAAGGGGTATCCCATGTGTTTAAAGGAGGGAAGACCTAGATGTGCTTCGGTTCGAGGAAAGACCACACGCGCGCCGCCGCCGCCCGCCCGTCCGGTCCGGTTCCGGTTCCGAGTTCCGTGTTCCGGGTTCACGGGTTCACGGGTCGTGGGCTGTGGGCCTTCTGATATTATCTTTTTGGGCCAGAAAACTTTGCCAGAAGTACAGTTTGATCCCGAAGTTTCGGATGTACGGTTTGGACCGAGAATTATTTCGGATGTACAGTTTGGTCCCCGAAGTTTCAAGATGTACGAGTTTGGTCCCCGAAGTTTCAAGATGTACGAGTTTGGTCCCCGAAGTTTTCAAAATTTCGACGGTCCAGAACAGAAACGTCCAGCACTCAATTCAGCCATTTATTTTGGCTGAATTACACCTCCTATAATGGCCAATCCGTTGGCAATTTTCTCCATTTATTTGGTGGCTTTACTACCTCCATAATTGGCATTATTTGGCCAATAATGGGCAGTTATGAGGCGATCAAACAGTCCCTCTTCCTCCTATATAAACACCCCTTACACCATTGTTGAGGCACACTTGATATACACGAAAATACACAAAGCAGAAAGCAAAGCAGTTTCTTCCTAATCTTCCAAGCACCATTTCGTTATTCAATATTCTTCACGGTAGCTTTTGAGTTTCCTTTGCTCAATAGTTCCATTCTTGTTTTATCTTGGGAGACGAATTGTCCAGGACGTATAAAGGATACATACGGGGCAATATTGTCTTAAGGACAGAGTGCCACACTCGACTCAGCAAAAACAACTTTCCAGTTTTCTTGATCAACAAAATAGTAATTTCAGTTTGCTGTTATATTGTAATTTTCAGTTTTATAGTTGAATTATAATTTCAATTCTTACATAAACAGTTACTTGTAATTTCCGTTTCCTGCAAATCCTTTGTAATACCCAACAGAAACCAATGAAATATTGATGGGTTTATATCGTGAAGTGTAAAGAAGATAACACTTTTGAAAGATTTTGTGGCACAAAAGGCTATACTCAAACTTATGGGATTAACTACACAGAAACGTTTGCACCTGTAACTAAAATCAACATTGTCCAAATGTTATTCTCTTTTGCTGCAAATTTTTATTAGCCATTGCAACAATTTGATGTAAAAAAATATAATTTTACATGAAAATTATGTGAAGAAATTTATATGGAGCTTTCGCTAGGATGTATGATGATAGAAAGTCAAGAGCAAAAGGTGTGCAGATTAAAGTAGTCATTCTATAAATAAACAAAAGTAATTTCCAAGAACATAATAAGTATATAAATAATCATTATATTGATGTTTATTGACTGGGCAGGATCAATTGATGATAGGTGATCAATTTTGGTTACTTCACAATAATAGGAGGTAATTGTGTTACTTAGAGAAGTAAATAACATAACATTTTCGTGAAATCAAGTGCAGAAGATGAATTTAGGGGTATGACATTTGGACTCTGTGAGGCCCTATGGCTTGAACTCCTTTTTCACGATTTAGGTTATCCGCCTAAGCATACAATCTAATTATATTGTAACAATAAAATTGCATTTGATATTGCTCATAATTCAGCTCAACTTGATCGGACAAAACATGTTGAGGTGGATAACTTTTATTTTTATCAAAGAAAAATTAGATGATTTTTTTTAAGTTATCAAAGATTCGATATGAAAGATCAATTAGCTGATATTCTCGAAATGTCTTAGCAAGTTGGGTATGAAGAATATTTATGCTTCAATTTGAGGAGTGTTGAGATTTCGTAAGTTTTTTCCTTAGTTAGGAGATTCACCTTAAATTATAAATATATTCTTTGTAGCTAAGTTTAAGAGTTTACAAGAGCAGTGGCGGAAACAGAATTTTTACCAAATGAGTTACAAAAAATTAAAAAAACTGTTTTCAAGGATACTCAAACCTACATGCTCTATGTAAATTTAAACTATTTTACCACTGAGGTAAGCTTTTGATTTGCGTTGAGGAGGTTTAACATAAAATATATACGCAATGTGTGATCCACAACTTGGGTGTCAACAATTATATTTGCACTTGAGATGAGTTTGAGCTGAAGAGTATAACTACTTGGGTGTAAGCTGGTTATAACGTGTGGATATGTATGGACCAGTCCCCAGAGTTACTAAACTTTCTTGGGCACCCCAGACAGTGGGTGCAGTAATACTAGGAGCAGAAGTTATGGGAACGGTGGAGAAGTCAGTATTGACACATCATTTTCATATCATCTTATATGATGTGTTTGTGCATAAATTGTTATGTTGTTCAGATCGATTTACCTTGTACTGTTTATTTTCATTATTATTTGGTTTATATTATCTGCACATAGGTTGAGACAATAAGTATTTCAAACCAACCATTGATGCACTTTTTGTGCAAATACCAATCCATGTGCCAATGGAGCTCGTGAGTAGACATAGAGCTTGACTTGAAGACTTTAGGGTGAGATGGACCATGAACTCCTCCTTTATTTTATTCACTGGAGTACTTATTAATCTATTTCTACTCAAACAAACAGGTCATCTCAACAAGATTAGGAGCCTAAAGCCAAACTTCATAGAGATTTATATTTTTTAAAAGGTAAGATCGTCATATGTGTTTTTGTTTAGATCCTATTTCTCTAGCTTTTTAGATGCGCAGTCACTAATTGATAATATAGCTAATCCATTCAATCTCTCTTGAGATATTGTTGATCTAAGTAATATTTTATTAATTTTAATTTCGGAAAACTTCTTTCAACTGAGGCAACAATTATAGAAACTATTGACATTATTCTGTAAGCAATACATGTATTTGAAATAAAACAAGTCTTTTTATTTGTAATTTATAAGCCGCGGTAAGCTATCAGTTGAGAGACTTCTCAATATTAAGAATAAAAATAGTAAAAGGGAGAATGAAAAAGGTAAATATATGAATAATAATTAGGCCATATCAGTTTTACGATATAAATGAGACAATATAATAGCTACCCAATTACCACGTAAAATTATTTCATTCCCAATATTACAAGGATCACCATATTATACTAAAACAATTATTGTACTTTCTCGCTGAAAAAATTCTTCAAATTTAACCATAACACACTTTTTTTAATAATATATATATAGAATACAAGTTTTAGAAAAAAATGGGGGCTCAAAAAATTGGTTTCCCAAGTAATTATTTTACTGGCCTCATAGTTGGGCCACCCCTGCAGACAAATATAACATAATTTGAGACTTATGTATTGATTTTGTTATAGAAGCTCATGACTCACATCGCCACTTCTTAAGGGTTATTATGTATTTTCCTTCGATTTCATGATTTTGTTTATATCTTAGTTGTTTTTAAAACCTTATTACAGTTCCCTTAATAAAGGAAATGAAATTTATATTGTGTTATTAGTTCACTAACCAAGTATAGATGCCACCAATCACCATGACCTATGTTAAATGGATCGTGACACTAGCTTTTACTAAAGGATCAACTGAATATGCCACTATGCCAGCTTCAGTTTAACCATATATTGTCGTTAACATTCTGGAAATCTTGGTCAATACACCATTTGTCATTGTCACTAACATTACTAGGTCCATACAGAAGAATCGAACCGAACAAATTATGATTCGATATTCGATATATACAATTAAAAAAACAAAGACTGAAATTCTAAAACCCGAACTGAAGTATCGAACACCCACCCCTCATCATTTGATGTGGACAATTTTCTCTGGAGATCAACGATTACAAACATATTAGTTTATATAGTTTGTCAACACTACAACGTCGAAATTAAAATATAACTACCATCAGCTACATCACTCAGCTAACAAAGGTATGGATATCATGCTAGAACTAGGTGGTCATCAACCTTCATTACACAAAAGTGCACGCCAAATACCTTTGCCTATTTATTTTAGTTTATTGATTTTGCGTATATATTTAAGGCACCAAAAATTTTACACCAAAGGAACAAAATCATAATTTGATCATCAGCTTGTTGACATCACTCATAATGATTTGAGGCCTTCATGAAATTGGGATGATGCCCTTGTTTGCAACTTCATTGTAATCATCAGCTCAGGTTGATCTTTGACATAGAAACCTTACAACTCTCAGGTCTGACAAAAGATATAACATGTCCCGTAAAAATATCTGATATCAGGGTTCACAAGTACCAGAAAGTTTCTAGGTTCCATCTCTTTCTTTGAACATTCGGCACATTAGATTGAATCCAGGAAGAGAGTTGCTTTGCTGAGCTTGCCGCAAATGCATTTTTAAAGCATAATTGTTGATCTGTGACATGACAATGAAATCACAAATTAAGATAATCAGAAAATCAAGAGCGGAGAAACTTGTATCTTTTTCAATTCCCTAAAACTGAAAAGTCTACATTTTTTTGGGACAAGGTAAATCTGAAAAGTCTCCTTCATAGCAGCGCACTGCAAAAGTCTTACAAATCCTACCAACTAAACCAGCCTATATATTACATCAATAGCTGCATAAACAAAGATTACAAATAGTTTGATATGAATATATAAAAGTTTCCATGAAACAATAGCAAAAAGTATTATCAGATTATAATAGTTTAGACAAGATGATAAAAGGTAGTGCAAAAGGATATTAAGATATATTCTCTAACATTTTGAACTTTTTCCTTCATACCTTTAATTTCTGTCCTGCGTTGAGTAACAACTACAGAGAGGCATTCAACTAATCTACTAGACCTAAATCCCAAACTAATTGCTGAACAGGTCATCGCCAGATTCTTCCAATGCTTTCTCAAGTAGCTGAACAGTACGAATACAAAATAAGTACAGGGCGGCAAGGTGTTTTAACAGACTAAGTAATCAAATCATTCTTTATACTAGTATGTTATTAAAATGGCAACTGTGTAACTCTTACTATAGTTCAGACCACCAAGAAGTTTTGTCGGAACTTTTTTGAAGATTCAAAAGCAGTTAGAAAACATAAGAAAAGCGGATTAAAAATGCATTTTTAAGCATCAAAAGGAGTGAGATACTCGACTAAAAGAAGATATCTTTTTCTTATGGTAAATAACAAAATCAGATTTTCAGATGAAAAATTGAACAACATAATCTTTCCTCGAAAATAATGGTCATATCAAGCTTATAGAGGCGTACAATGGACTTTTGAAAAGAATGTTTACAATAGACGACAACCCCACTATGCCTCAATCTGAACCTAGTTGGTGAGGGTTACATAAAACCTCAATATTCATTCATCTTCATTTGGACTCGTTCCATTCCAATACTCAATAATTTACCTTTATAGACAAAATAACAACAAATTATGAAAAGGGATAAAGCATCGAAATTGTCAATTACACACCTAATCTATGCAGGGGTTCTATCACCCCTTGAACTTTATTTCCGTATCACTTCACTAATTACTTGGTAAAGAAAACAAGTTAAAACATAACATGTGCATACACGCGTCTATACAAGACAAAGAAAAAGGGGTTTTAATGTCTTATTTCATTTGATTCTTTCAGACCCAAACCGACTGGACCTCATCGTCTCTCAAGTCTCAACTCCTTTATGGGTGGTTCAATTTTCACTTTATTATATGGAGTATATACTTTCATGGAACATGAATTTTCCGGTCCTCTTTATAGATGAAAATGTTCCTTGCATCTAATATACACGAGGGGTGTGGACTTTCCTCATATTTTTTTTCAATATGCTTTATGCAGAATACTTAGGCTTGACTTTATTCGTTATGCAGAATCCTTGATTAGCTCAAAGAGATGCTGAATATTACTCAGAATCCTTGACTTTGTACTTTGTTGTATCTGAGACTTAGAGACACTATTTAAGTTCAGCGGGTGATAGGACCCGTGAAGTTTAGATGTGTAATTGGCAATTATACATTTATTAGAACAATAGCAGACTAAGACATGATTATAATTTGAGATAAAGATAAAGGACAATTACCTGAGTGTCCATATCGGGAAATAAAGCTCTCAGCTGATCGAAGAGAGACGACGACGGCGGAGAACAACGAAGCTTCTTCGAAACTGAAATCAGAGACGGTGATTGTAAATCTTCGAAAAACGATCTCTTGCGGCAAATAATTGCAGACATTGTTTAATTATTAGTAAGAAAAATTCAATTTAATCTCCTTTATGGGTATAGGGTTTTGAAGAGTTGAGGGAAGAGGTGGTTTCAGAGATGTGAAGTTTTTCTTGAGCTATACTTAGGATGTCAGGCGGGGCGGGGGTGGAGAAGGGTACCCACACCCGTACCCGTCACCTAAAATCCACCCCCACACCCGCCCCACCACCCATGGCGGATAGCACTTTTGATATACATATCCGCTCCATCACCCACCAAACCATCCACATACTTGACTCAACTGGAGCCGGTGCGGGGCGGTACCACATTTAACCGCCCCACTGGAGATGTTGGAGTATTATTGGACAGAAGGTGACAAATGTCGTGCCGGAGTTATTTGAGAATGGTAAATTAACAAGACAAGTAAATTCTACTATTATATATTTGATCCTAAAGTGGCAACCCCCAATATATTAGTTAATATTGTGGTTAATTTAGATGTCAGTGGGGCGGGTAAATACAGGTACCCGTCTCATATTTAGGCGGTGCAGGTATGGTCGGTGCGGGTACAGGCGGTGCGGGTACGATGCGAATCTTGTATGAAATTCACCCCGTCCCACTACTCATAGCGGGTAGCACTTTTGATACCCATACCCGCCCCACCACCCAATAAACCATCTCCATACCCGACCCAACTGGAGCGGGTGGAGGGCGATACCCTCATCTACCTGCCCCACTGACATCCTATACCCCTTCCCATTATATAGGGGAAGATTTTTGGGGATGATGAAAGCGGTGAATGTTGTTGTCAACAAACAAAATAGGAACAAAAAGACAAAACTACCCTTGAATAAAGATTGGATTTTCAGTTTTTTTTTTTAATATCCAACTTCCCGGCTTACGCCAGACTATTCCTAGAGATAGTAGTCCCAGTCCCTCAGGACTATTACCAGTAAATCGCGAGATGTGCCTGAATAATCAAATTTTCACTTTTTCAGTGATGGAGTTGGGGGTGCAGGTGCACCGATAACTTCCGCAAAAATCGTATGTATTTATATATACCTCAAAAAACTATAATGTATTTTAAAAAATTACTCAAACATAAGGCTGGCCAGTGGGCCGGGTCGGCACGGTCCCGCCCCGACCCCAACTTTTAAAAAAAAAATTGTGGTATCGGGACTCCAACCGGGACAGGACATGGTCACGTCCCGATCCGTCCCGGCCCGCCCCAGTCCAGCCAGGCTCGATCGGATCCCGGTTCCGCCCCCGATCCCACCTGAAACGTCCCCTTTGCACAAATAACTGTTGCACCAACGATCATTTTACATTTTGGCTGTTATGCAACGATCATTTTACATTTTGCCTGTTGTGCAACTGCCATTTTTGGCCTCCCCCTCCCCCAACCCCCTTAATATTTATTTTTAACTTATAAGTTATTATATTTACACTTTAACCCAATTTTCCAACTATAAATACTTCATTTTCCCTTCATCTTTCTCACAAATCCTTCTACAATCTCTCTACAAGTCTACATTGGCTACTAAATATTGAATTTTATTTATTCATTTGGGAGTGAAGTTGGCAACTAGCTTGAGGATCTTCCATCGAGCAAAGTTACAATTTTCAACCTCTCGATTACACGTCGACGTTACATCGGCGTTTGGTACATTCGTTCATTCATTAATTATTATTGTCTGTTTATTTTATTTAGCGCACTTAATTTCATTTACTTTAATTATTTATTAGTATAATTATAATGGAAGGATTTAAACGTATGCTTACGGGTAAGGATCATGCTTCTTCTAGTAGGTGCAACAAGGGCAAGGTTACTTCTTCTAGACATTCTATTTCTAGACAAAATCTTATTCCTACACAGGATGATTTTGTTGATACTGAACATTTTCTTACAATGTCATTAGATTTAGACGAGGAGCTATTTTCTGAAACTCAAGAAGACTTTAATTTAAACAATGATCTAGATGATACACCCGCAAATGTAGATGACAACACACCCACTAGTGCACCTTCAACTGAAATGCCTCATATTCCCCCTAGTATGAGACAAGGTCCAGCAAAACGACCATTAAAATAAGATGCATGGACATTTTTTGATAGGGACGTATAGAATCAAGTAGCTAGATGTAAAATTTGTACAGATGTTTTAAAATTTAAAACTGAAAAAGGTCACAGTGGGACGGGGGGTTTAATGAGACACGTAGCAAGGGCTCATCCAGCTAGGTATGCCCAATACGAGGCTTCAAAACCAAGTGCGTAAACGCCCGCTCCATCGGAACAAGGTTCACATACTATCCCGGACCAAGTACAGGGTCAAAATTAACCCCATGATGGGGGGAATTGTAGGCCCTAATTACAATAAACATAGAGATAGAGAAGCAATAGCAAAATTAGTTGTTGTGGAGGGTTTGCCTTTTTCATTTCCTTCATCTCCTGTTTTTATTTATTACATTAGAGAAATGTATAATCTTACTTTTAACGATTTTCCTAGATCAACTATTAAGAGAGATGTATTTAAATTTGCACATGAATATCAACAGTATTTACGTTATTCATTATATCATTTTAATGGCAAAGTGGCTATCACTTCTGATATAGGCCGTAGTACTAACGGCCATAATTATTTAACGGTAACCTATCATTGAATAGATTATAAATGGTCTATCCAAAAACGTATCATAGCGTATATATATATAGATGATAGGCACACTAGTACTTTTATTGCAGAAAATATTTATCAAGTGTGCAATTATTACGGAATAGCTGATAAAATTATGACTATTACATTAGATAACGCTTCGTCTAACAATTATGCTATTACAATTTTAAAAAATAGTTTAGCTGCATCTTTTTCAGATCATTTTCATATAAAATGTGCGTGCCATATATATAACTTAGTTGTAAAGGATTGTCTATCACTTTTTGAAGACATTCTTAGTAAAATACAATTTGATATAAACTTTATTTTTAAAAGTAATAGAATACAACGGAAAAAAAAATATAAAAAAACTTGTCACGATTGCCAACTACCTTATAGAAAATTTCTAGAAGAAGTACCCACTAGGTGGAATTCTTTATACGAGCAACTACTTGTTGCTTATGACTATAGAAAACCTATAACTTTATTGTTTAACTCTCATAATCAAAATCCAGATGATATGGTTGTAGATAGCGATTGGGAAAACATTTCCGAACTTATTGTATTTCTAGAGAAATTTTTTCAAGCAACAAAAGAATTTTTCGATATATATTATCCTACTATTTCAACTATGTTGTTTTATATAGCTATAATATTTTTACTGCTTAATCAATATATGGATAAACCAGCTTATAAGGCAGCTATTAAAAAATGTTTATCAAAATAAAAAATATATTTTATTCATATTTCAACTATTTATATTATTGATGATGTATTAAATCCGACTATTAAAATAGATGGTACTAAATCACTTATTGAAACTATTTATGATTGTATGGCAATACTACCACCTCCAAGTCCCAAAAATTCAAATCACCCACCACCTATTGAACAAACTAAAGAAGAAGTGTTGTCTAGCGTAGAAGACGAATGCAAAAAAGTATATAGGTTTTACCAACAAGAAAGTGCTAGCAACCTACCGGCTTCCATACCATCTTCTTCTTCAACACAACCTCACAAAATACATGATGTTTCTGTGGCTAGTATTGAAAGTCTCAGAAATAGAATGTGCGGTCGTAACGCTACTAACCAAATTAGCGAGTTTGGTATTTTTGTTTTACAGGGTTCTGTACCATACCAAGCAGTTCTCAATAAAGAAGGACGTGAAGACTTGCTGAAATACTGGAGGGGGAATGAGAAGACCTTTCCGACACTTTCAATGATGGCCCGGGATGTTTTGAACATTCAAGCGTCATCAACGGCGTCTGAAAGTATTTTTTTCTGCCGGCAGATATCAAATAGGAGAGCACAGACAATCATTAGCCGGAGACAGCTTGGAAATTGTAGTATTATTCAGAGATTGGATACGAGCAGAGCGGAGAAAGTGCGGTCAACCGGAGATCAATGAAGAAGAAGACGAAAACTACAACGAAATCTTATCTGAAGGTGGTGGAAGCGACATGGAGCAATTTGACCAACAAATACCAATTCCAACCGAAGAACCACAGAAAATTATCAAGAAACTAGAATAGATATTTTTCAAAATGTAATTTTTTTAATTGCAATTTTACTATGTAATTTGCAACTTTTGAACAACACCACAAAGTTGCAATTTTGACAATTATATTTATATTACAAAAAATATCATATGTCTATTAAATAATATAAGAGGCACAAAAACTGCCTTGAGATGTTTTTATTACACTATCTTATTTAATTATTTAGTTTTTTTTATATATATGTTATTCTTTAAATTAAGTGCAAAAAAACAAAAAAAATCCTGCCCCAACCCGATCCCGCCCCGACCCGATTCCGACGGGACGGTGGCGAATCCCCCCCGTCCCGCTCCGCCCCGATCCCACCCCTCCCCCGTCCCGCTCCGCCCCGATCCCGCCGGTCCCGACCCGACCGTCCCACTGGCCAACTCTTCTCAAACATAATTGTTAAAGTAAGTCAGAGTTTTAGCTGCTACAATATTTTTGTTTTATTTTGTGGGGTACAAGACTGCCTCTTTATAAATTGGACACACAATTTATTTTCTAGATAAGGAACACACCTCAACTATCATTTTATTTTAAGCTTTCTACTTAAATTATCAGCCATGAGAGTTTCCTATCTAAATTATCATCAACTACTATAGCGAAACACATCTTTACTATCAGTTGTTCATTTTTTCTATCTCAACTATCAGATAGTGAAAATGAACAAATGATAGTTGAGGTGTATTTTGCTAACTAGTTTGTAATAATTTAGGTAGGAAACTCTCACGCCTGATAGTTCGGTAGAAAACTAAAAAAAAATTGATACTTAATGTGTATTTTTGATCCTTAACTCTTTTTTTTTTTTGAATCTTTCTTATTGTTTAGTCCCCTTCCTACTTTCATTAAATCCCTCTTTTCTGCAGTTTGACAATGATTATACGCATTAATTAAGCTATATTAAATTAACTTTGACCCATTTGCAACATTTTAAAGTAATAATAAAACAGTATTGGTTATGGTTGAATTATACAGAGTATATTATTGTTTTGATTATGTTTATCCAAAAATGTTTCATAAAAAGATTTTCCATCAACTTACAAATTTGATGATTGATTATTAAGTATTCATCGGGTAATTATTAAAGTTAAAGAAGCAACATGCATGTCAACTTCACCTATTAACCTTAAGAAGGTGATATATAGTAACACTTTTTAAGGAATTTACATTAAGTACAGACTCCTTTTATAAACGCCATAAATAATTTAATGTAAAATCATTCTTAATTTATTGCAATTTAATGAGTTTTTCAATTATCATTTATTTTATTTTGGACAAGGTCATGACCACCTAAAGTTGTCCACGAATTCCATTTAGACACTTTAACCCAAACTTGTACTTATTGAACACTTTTACCATTTAAAAATAGTTCCTATTAGACACGTTTTTGATAATAAGCAAAAAATGTAAAATGTGTGTGATACACTCGCGAATGACATGACAAAATGACTAATTAAAAGATGACATTAGGGTCTAAAATAATTATTAAAAAATTATTCTAAGTAAAAAAAAGGAAAACTATTTTAAACCTACAACAACATACCCAGTGAAATCCCACAACGTGGAGTCTAGGAAGAGTAGAGTGTACGCAGACCTTACCTCTACCTTGATAGGTAGAGCGGTTATTTCCGAGAGACTCTCGGCTCAAGATGGAGAACAAGCACAAGCACAAGCACAAGCAAAGCAACAACAAAAGCAAAGCAAGAGCAAAGGTGATAATCTAAAATACTCTAAACTTGTTGCAGCCGCAGCCGTCCCCCATTTCATCTTTTTTAACTCCTTACCTTTTCCCTCTATTTTCTTACCTTTTGATCTGTTTTGGTTTAGATTTAATACAAATCTAAACCTAAAGCCAACTCCATTTTCGGCAGAAGAGAAGGAGGGAGAAGAGAGGTATGGCGGTGGTGGTGGACACTCCATTTTTCCGGCGAATAATCTAAGGTGGTAGATCTGAAGGTTGTGGTTGGAGGCTAAATAGAAAGAAAGAACGACAGTGGTGATGGCATATCCGGAGGAAAATGATGTGATCTGGAGGAGATGAATGGCTCGAGAAAGAAAGGAAGGAGAAATGTGGATAATGGTAGTATTGTCGGTGGCGGAAGATCTGGAGAAAAGTGAGGTGGTGTGGAGGAGGTGAATGACTAGAGAAATAAGGGGAAATAGAAAGATGATCGGCGTCGGCCGTGGCAATGGTGGTGAGGAAATAACATGAAGAAGAAGAGAAGATTAAAAAAAGGAAAAATAGGCTAAATAATGTCTTTCACGCGCCTGTCTTGTATGCATCACACACACTTTGTAAAATTAGCAAAAAGTGCTTAATAGGTATAAATTTCAGTGGGCGTAAGTGTTCAATAGGTTCAAGTCTAGGTTAAGGTGTTTAAGTGAATTTTCTGAAAAAAAAATTAGATGGTTGCGATGACTCTGGCCTTTTATTTTTTAAGAATATATATGATTTGGTCATGTGCAAGTCATGAGCTTTTAATTCACGATACATATAGGTTCACATGGGTAGATAGACATCATGTCAACTTTCACTACTAAATAAGAGCAACATTCGACTTAAAAATCGACCTTCGGAGGTCGGTATTGTCCTGATCGATAAAAAAGTACCGATTTTAAGAGGTCTTTTTATTTTAATTACTGACTGCCAGGGGTCATAATTATCGACTTCCGGAGGTTGATTTTATAAATTACACAATTATAAATATTAATTTTTTAAATTACACAATTATAAAGTGCATCATCTAGGGATAGATGTCCTAGTGTACATTTCTTCCACTAGATCATTCATGCTTGTTGGTTTAAGACTTTATTTTTTAAAAAGAAATTATTTTTACTCTTCAAAATCATATTTTCGCGAAAAATTTGACCTTTGAAGTTCAGTTTCTTCTTTAAAAAAAATGCAAAAATCGTCAGTATTTTGCTAAAATATTTTTTTTTAAAAAACGACCTCCGTAGGTCAATGTTTTGAAATATTTTTTTTAGTTCTTAAAAAATCCGACCTCCGGAAATTTTAATCCTCAAAGAGGCTAATATATGAATCATGTGTGCATTTTTTCTTTATCCAAATGCATCATTAGGGTGAGTTCTTGTTTTTGCACAAAATAATTTCTCAGGATAATATGCATGATGGTATTAAATTCAGTTTAATGGATTTTAACAAATAATTTGAAGGAGAATTAAAGTAAAGTAAAGTCATTTAGATGATGATAATCAATTTACTAGCTAGTGAGAGAGAAAGATAGTTAATAAGTAATACTAGTATAAAAGAGCGTGCACGTTCATCTTCTTTTAATCATTATATTCATTATATGTAAAATAATAAAATTTTGTCTTTGTGCATAATTTAGAAGCTAGTTGTGCAATATACACATATACATCTCACATCAATAAAATATATTTACAAAAAAATAAAAAAATAGCAACAACCGTGTTAGAAAATGGGAAACAATATAATGACGAGTCACTTATACAACCCAAAGACTTTCTCGTACCTTATTTTTCAGGTATACCTTATCATGTACAATCAAGAGAATGCACAATGGCTACCAGGATTGTTGATAACATTGATTGATGTAAAAAAGTTTTCGGACTTGGTTCCTCAACTCAAGTTAAGAAGTGACGTCCCGAGAATGCCAATGCAATATACGGCTAAGGGCCTAGAATTGTATGGGATATGGAGCGGATTAGGAGACAATACTTGATTGTCTCAAAGGATTGTCAATTATTCGGCCTTAGTGTTGATCTTGGCCGAGACCATGCTTTTAATTTGTTGTCTTTAATTTCTTAGATTAATTACTAGTTTACTTAGGACATCATTAAAGCCATGTAATAACCCCTAGCTTCCCTTAGGACACATTCAATGTACTATGTAAGAAGGGTGACTAGGCCGAAGGGGTTTCATCCAAATGGTGACTTGGCCGAGGATTGAACAAGGTAGCAAAGGCAAATGCATCATCTAAAAGGTGTGGTCTTAAAGAGGATAATTCGTGCATGAACTTCCTTAATTGGAGGACATCAAGATGAACTTGAAGAAGCCGAAGAGTTGATCGAACCACTCCCCCAACCGATCGGTCAAGATGCATGCCAAGGGGAGATGATTCTCAATCTCTCCACGAAGTTCATTTAAGAGTTAACTAGTTCATATGTGGAAGCCACCAAGAAAGATTCTAGAACACATGGTAGATCGGTATTCATCCCCCTCGGCCGAAGATCCCTTCCCCTCCCCTGTTCCCACCTTGGTCGAATGGCTTGTGTTTGTGTCCCTTGTATTACCCTTATATTATGGTCCTTTTGCTACTATAAATAGGACCCTTAGGACATTGTAATGGGGCAGTTGTTGATGATATATAAAAAGTAAGTTTTACTCAAAAGCTAAGGTATTCAACCCGGGGTTGTATACATTAGTTGGTCCCTCGGGAGGGCCGTGTATCTTTTGTTATCTTTTAAGGTTCTAGTCACCCTCACTTGGTTAGTATTGAGAATTGTAGTCAAGAACCTCATTTTAATCTTTGTCCAATTGACCAAACGCATCTTGGTGTCGACTCGAGCAATAAATCCCTCGTGTCAATATCCTTGCCATATCGATCGTATAGCACTTGGTGTTTACTCGGGTTTGCACGTAGCATCTTGTGCCCATTCCTCGTCCAAGTTACTTGTTTCCTTGCTCCATTATACACCACACCATCCCTCCAACCTCCATTCAAAGGGTCACTTCCCGAATTCACCCGCATCCCCACGCAAACACAATCAACCTTACCAATAACCCCATCAAGTTCCCCTTATCTGACCTCACTATCCCAGTTCATCTCCGAGACCTTACCACCACTAAACCACCAAAGTCCTACCACCATAATCTCTCGAAACACCCCCGGGACATCCTTCTACAACTCCAAAACCCACTTCTTACTAAAACTACCCGAAACAGTCACCAAACTCCACCTTACCGGCAGAACCCGATAAACCCGAGACCTCACTATTTCATCTTTATTTTGTCACCTCGTCACTACTCAACCACCAAACCCCGAGCACCATCCCCACCTTCAACACACACGTAACACCCCCATAAAATGTCTAACCCTAACTCCACCCAAAACAGTCTCCTAATACCCACTGCCCGACAATAGCCGATAAACCGAGAACCCCACTTTCTTATTCATTTTTTGGGTCGACCCGAATATAACCAAGACCCGACCCACTTACACACTTACACCCCTCCTTATATACATTAGATTGGTATCAGAGAGAGACGACCCCATCCTACGCTTTGACACTATGGCACATGTAAACGGTGAACTTAGAAGGGCCTTAACCAAAATAGTTGCAGAACAAGTGCAACTATTGAGAATGGAATTTGCAGATCGAGTCATGATCAATGACGTCGAGTCCAGAGAGGAGGTTGCTAAAAAAAACCATACATATTGAAGGTGATGCACAAGAGGAACCGAGGCTTGAAAGAGGGAATAACCGAACCTTACGGTTCGATCTTCCGACGTTTGACAGAAACTTAAACCCGAAGGAGTTTCTCGAATGGATAAGAGACATTGAGAGACTATTTGAGTTCAAGAAATATGATGACCATCAATGCTTTAAAGTTGCCACGTTGAAACTAAAATCATTTGCTTCCATATATTACTAGAATCTAAAGACAAGTTGAAAAAGACATGGCAAGACCAAGATTGATTCTTGAGAGAATTTAAAAAAGCACTTGAAAAGAAAGTTCTTGTCGAGAGAATATGAGCAATACTTTAACCTTAAACTCACTAAGATTCGGCAAGGTGTTCTTAAGGTCGAGGAGTACATCCGAGAATTTGAGAATGTCACAATGCTATGTGACTTAGGGGAGAAAGAACCACAACGTGTTGCGTGGTTCATAGGCGGATCGAATACGCAATACAAGAAAAGGTTGAGGTCTCCACCTACACCACCTTTGAATATGTGTGCCACTTGGTACTTAGATTTGAGCGGCAACAAAAAAAAGGGTATTTCTAGACCCTACACCAAACCGACTAGTACGAAAGAGAAAAGTAGTACTTCATACTCCAATCCTTTGTACAAATAAAAAGATGCAAACAAGGACAAAGGGAAGGTGGAAGCTGCCAAGGGAGTCGATGGAGGTGGGAAGAGATGCTTCAAATGTCAAGGCCTCAGCCATTTTCCTAGAGAATGTCCTAATATGAAAGTCATGACACTAGAAGAGTATAAGGAATGTGGAGACGCCTTTGCCGTGGAAGAAGACGAAGTTGAAGAGAGTCAAGAGAAAGATGAGGCTCTTTCGAAAGATGGCGTAAGTTTGGTTCTTCAACATATGCTAAGTGCACAACTAGAAGAACTTGAGGAATCCCAAAGGGAACAAATTTTCTACACCTGTTGCAAGGTGAAAGATAGGGTGTATAGTTTGATAATAGACGGTGGGAGTTGTGCTAACATGGTGTCCATGGGGGGTGGTAGGCAAGCTATAATTATCGATCCGTATGTATCCTAAACCCTATAATCTCCAATGAGTGAATAAGGAGAATGGACTCAAGGTAGCAACCCAAGCCCTCATTAATTTTCAGATTAGAGGATATATAGATGAGATTTGGTGCGATGTCCTTCTCATGGACGTGCGTCACATCTTGTTGGGCGACCATGGCAATATGACTGGAAGACTCTACATGATGGAGAAAATAACACCTATTCCTTTCACAAGGACGGAAAGGACTTCCGGTTGATCCCTTTGTCACCTAGTAAGGTGAAAGAAATGAAGATTCAAAATGCCCAAAAATGCCAAGCCGAATCTGAAGCTCTCTTTCGTGAGGGGCGAAGAGAAGAATAAGTGTTTAAGAAGGGGAGTGTCGTAAATGCCTTGGTGTGTAAAGAACAAAGGACCCTTGAAGATGCCGGCTCAAAGGAAACCTTAGAGGTTTCGGAAAATGCATTGTCAAATGGTCCACCAACTGGGCTGCCATCCACAAACAACACTGATCATGCTCTTGAAGAGGTGCTCGAAATATCACCCCCTATCCATGATAATGACCCGACGAAGAATGTAAGAACATCACAAAGTTGGATCTTTTTCACTAATTCTTTGTACCATGTTGAAGAAAAGGGCAGTACCTTCTTTGTCAGTCCGTTGTACTAGAAAACAAGTATGGAGGAAAAGACTGACATGGAATTCCCGAAGAACATCACATCTGGAATTCTACCAATGGAAGATAGTGAACTTACTCTTGATTTATTTTCAAGAAGTTCATTGTCTATTCGTCAAGTCTATGGATGAGGGGAACAAAAATTGTTATGCCAGGGGGATGACAAAAAATGCCTTAGCTCCGACACGGTACCTATCTTGTTGAGACTAAAGCAAAATTATGTTTGGAATGTGCACATTGGTCACCAATGACCCTATACCCTCACTATAAGGTAAAAATATCCAAAGCCAAGGATGAATGCTTATTTGGATGAATAGTGCAGAACTAAAATGTCTTCAAAGATCGACTTGGAAAGAAGCTCTCAACTAATAAAGACCCGAAAGGAGGTTGAGCAAGAAAAGGTAATCAAAATCTGACATGATGAGTACAGATGTCTTGTAGTGACATTCGGAAGTTATGACATCCGAGGTTATGATCCCTTTTCTTCCCCTATCACGATCATGAAGATGCAACTTGAAATTGAACAAGAGTTTGGGAAAGTTGGTGCCGGCCTAAGCAAGGAACAACAAATCGTGACTCCTTATGATGAGAAGTTGGTGGGTACGCATCACAAGCCATTGACATATGACGCCTTGATCGAATGGGAAGATTATTTGAGAAATACGGGCGGTTGTCGTACGATGAGACTGTCCCTAAAATCTTCAAACAGAACCAAAGGAAGACCTTAGTAAATATGTCCGCAATTTGGTACCTTGAAAGGATATGTAAGACATGTACTTGTCCACGAACTACATTTTCTTGAACAAAGTGAATATCCATCTTGATATATTTAGTGCGCTGATGTTGGACCGGATTCCCAGAGATATAGACGGCACTAACATTATCACAGTAGACCAATGTAGCTTTCTAAATAAGAAAGTGAAGCTCTAATAAAAGATTACGCAACCAATATGACTCAGACACCACATTGGCTACTTCTCGATATTCAGCCTCCGCACTGGATCGCGATAAGGTAGCCTGGCATTTTCCCGACCAAGAGACCAAGTTATCACCAAAAAAACATACAATAACCAGAGGTTGAACGTCTGGTATCTAGACATCCACTCCAATCAGCATCGGTATATGACACGAGAGTAGAGATTGATGATGGATATAAATGCAACCCATAATCAAGTGTGCCCTGTATGTATCGTATAATGCGTTTGATCGCATGCATGTGCTCAATCCGCGGATCATGTATATATAAACACACCTGCTGAACTGCACAAGTAATATCTAGTCTCGTGAATATAAGATATTGAAGAGCCCATGCAATACTACAATAGTAGATTGGATCCTCATATGGTGTGCTAGACGTAGCACTCAGCTTCGGTTTGGTATCAACCGGAGTAGAAGAGGACTTACAAGATGACATGTCAGCTCTCTCAATAATCTCAGCCGCATACTTCCTCTGTGACGAGTGACAGCTATTCCTAAAAAATAACTCAAGGACCCCAAGTTTTTCATAGCAAATTCTGAAGTGAGAAGGGTCATGATAGACTTGCGCAGACTATCAGATGAGACAGTCAAAATAATATCATCCATATACAACAAAATGTATGCTAGAGAAGTACTACGACGATAGATGAACATAGAATGATCAAACCTGTTGTGAGAAAACCCAATAGTGGACACATAATCTGCAAACCTCGTATACCAAGCCTGTGGGGCCTACTTAAGCTCATATAAGGACTTCTAAAACAAACAGACATGGTGAGGATAATTGGGGTCTTTAAAACCCATGGGCTGATACATCTATACTGTCTCCTTAAGATCACTATGTAAGAAAGCATTTTTCATATCCAGCTGATGAATGGGCAATGCTTTCGAGAGAGCCAGACTAAGCACAATGGGAATAGTTACCGGTTTGACCACCAGACTAAACGTCTCTCCACAATCCACGGCAACTTGTTATGTTTTACCATCTCCTACAAGACGTGCCTTATGCCTCTCACAACAACCATCAGAATTTTCTTTATGAGTAAAAATCCACATAGAATGAATAATATTGACACCAGGCGGATGGGGCACCAACTCTCACGTCTTATTTGCAATAAGAGCATTATATTCATATTCCATGGTCATTTTCCAATTCGGGTCATAAAGGGTAGACATATGATTACATGGTAGGGGTGATTTGTTGACATTAGAATTTAGATTAAAATGTCTTTTATGTTTAAAAATACTACGTTGACTATGAGTAACAAGCCCTTGACTCAAAATAGGAGGGGACGTGTTTTGGGTAGGTGTCGGGTAAGGTAAAACTGGACCAGCAGGTAATGGGCTTGCTGGCCCAGTGATAGAAGATTGTGACGGTAAAACTAGGCCAGCAGGCAGTGGGCCTACCGGCCGAAACAGTAGACTCGGGTGGACTACATTGGGGCCAGCAGGCAGTGGGCCTGTTGGCCGAGAAACATAGACTAGATCGGTAATACTTGGGCCAGGAGGCAGTGGGTTTGCTGGTTGATTTTGGTCACGGGACAGCTCGAAAAAATGGTGAATAATATACGGTGAGAGCTCATCATTCAAAAAATTATACGAACTAGACACAAAATTATACAATTTAGCAAACGGAAATGGGGTTTCATCAAAAATGACATGGCGACTGATTATGATTTTATTAGCGGATAAATCCAAACATTTGTAACCGTGATGATTAGATTGATAACCCAAAAATACAAGCGATAGAACGGGCTTGTAGTTTGTTAACTGTAGTAGACGGGGGGTCAGATGAGCTTTTGGGGAGCTACAGTAATTACAAGCTTAGCTAGAAATATCTCTTTCTTCTAGTCGTGCGTCTTAAAAGAGACTTACTTCCATTTATATATGTAATTGTTGAGATCAAAAAATGGATAACACAAACACTCAAACACCCTAAGTTGAGAATACGAGGGATCCTTATTATAAAGAATTTTTAGGGGTGATTGATATGCTAAATCTTTGCTAGGGAGTATGTTAATGAGGTAGGTAGCCATTTGTAACGCATGATGCCAAAAGGATGGAGGTAATGAAGCATGGGCTAGTAAAGTTCGGACAATATTATTAATGGTACGAATTTTTCTTTCGGCCTTCCCATTTTGTGAGGATGTATGAGGACAAGAAAATCAAAAAGATATGTCATGAGTGTCACAAAATTCCCGAAATGGTCCATTATCATATTTCCTACCATTATCGCATTGAATATTTTTTATTTCCTGTTCAAATTGGGTACGGATGAAAGCTCTAAATTTTACGAATGTGGAAAAAATTTGAGATTTTTTTAGAGAAAAGAAAAGTCCACAAAAAATTAGAATAATCATCCAAAAATAAAACAAAATAACGATGACCCAAAAAATTCAAAATGGGAGATGTCCATAAATCACTATGAATAATGTCAAAAGACATCGACATTCTAGAAGTAGAGACTACAAACGATAATCTAACATGTTTCCCTAGAGGACAAGAAGGATAAATATGAGTACTACGCGTACTCTTACAATCAATAAAATTATTATTTTTAAGAGAAGAAATAATAGACGACCCTGGATGACCCAAACGTGCATGCCATAAAGAAGGAGCAAAAGCGGCAAATGTATAAGGTGTGGCTTGATTTGTGAAAATGGTGGTGGTGTCATTGGATAAAGCTCTCCCCGACTATTACACCTCATTAGAGGTATCCCCGTCGTGAAATCCTTACAGAAAAACTAAAAGGGTCAAAGTTAACAAAAACCCAATTATCAGTTGTGAATTTTCGGACAAACACCAAATGTTTTAATTAAGTGAGGGGCATGAATGACATTTTTTAGGACTAGAAGTGGATGGGGGGGGATAAATTTATGTGACCATAACCACAAATTGGAATTGAATTGCCATCACCAACAATTATGAAATGATTATTGCTCAAATTGAAATAAGACGAGAGATCACCTTGGGCGGACGTTATATGAGAAGTGGTTCCGGTGTCCATATATCAATTTGTATTCGGTGGATTTAATCCAAGTGTATGCATTGCGGCATCAATATCCGTAGGTGTTAGACCAAAAATTGGGCCCGCAGTAGCGAAGGCCGAGGCCTAAGAAGGCCAGCCTGCTTCCAGGGCCCAGCCAAACATTTTGGGCTGGTACTGCTATAACTGAGAATTGGGCCTCTGGCTGACCCAATTCACTGGAACGCCTGGGTAACTAGGAAAGGTCATGTTGGGCTACTGGCCCAGCAGCCCCACGGCCATTGTGCAGTGGTCCAAGGATGCGGCCAGTGGTGTTACGGTCCAGTTAGCCCACTGCCGTCACGTCCGTCACTGCCACCGCCACCGCCACTGCCGCGACCGCCGCCACGATTCTTGCCACTATTTTTCCAATTTTAACCCTTTTGCCGCTACCATTGTTACGGTTTTGGCTAGAATTGGCCGAGAATGAGTGAGTGTCATCGGACGTAGCCATCATCATGACAGAATTAGCTCCGGTAGCCGGCTTATTCTTATGTGAGCATGGAACGGGTCTGGTAGAACGGTGGAAGATGATTACTTTGATGAAGAAGCGTTCCAACGCCATTATAAGCCTCGGATAGGCCTGCAACCATCTGAAGAACGAGATGATCATTAGTGACGGGCGCACCAACGTTCTTGAGTTGATTCGCCAATTCCTTCAACCTTTACAATAGGCTGAGACATTCGGAAAATCCTCCATATTGACATGGAAAAATTCTTTCTCAAGAGTGACAGCACGGGAATTTTTGTTATCTTGGAATATATTACACACCCGATTCCAAGTTTTCATTGCCGTGGCGTTAGGTTCAATAATCGTCTACAACAGGTCCGTAGAGATAGTGAAATAAATCCACTGGAGTACCGTAGCATCAAGAGTCGTCCATAACATAGGGTCATCATCGGTGGTAGGCACCTTCTCCTTGCATGCTTCCGCGGGGATGATATGATGAAGGACTTGATACGAGCGTGCGTGAACTTTAAATAATTCCGCCCGCATCGCGTATTGGACATTTTCCATCTCAAGAATGATAGGGATGTGGTTCTTGATGTTGGACATAGTAAGGGCAGGATGAAACGTGTTCTTTGATGTAGACATTATAAAAGAACAAGAGGAGAATGGAGGATTTGAAAGAAAAATTTGGGAGGAAAAAAAAACTTTGGTCGGCGGCATGACGGTTGCCGAGAATGAAGAGGGCAGCGGAAGGTTTGAGGAGAAGGTATTTTTTCCCTACCTTTTGATACAATGAAAGAATTAATCCCTTGATTATTTTCGTCAATGAAGAGGTATACAATTTATAATCTCTAAATATGGAAAATCATATTCCTACTATAATACTAATATCCTAATTACTCTTGTACAAGACTTCTACAAAATATGATAAGTAACCTAAATATACACACACGGTTTCTATTAGATTTCAGTTTGGAACTAGACTCTCTTATCATCAAAGAGATACATGATTATGATCATAGGTGAATCCAGGATTTTAAGAGGATAGGTGCACCATTGCTTTTAAGCTACGATAAAAAATATAGTGCATCAAGTTGGGTTCAATCCCTCGATTTTCAACAATTAAACCCAACACCTTAACCAGTGCACCACTCAGTATTGTGCACTAAGTATTTTTTAACCACGGGTTCCTTAAGATAATATTAAACATATTTTAAGAATTATACACATAATATACCGAGTTTAGTCGGGTGATCATGGGTTCACATGATCCAACTTTAGCACTTAAATTTGTCACTGAATTTATGATGATTCAGAAGAATAACTAGAAACTCAAGAACACAATAGAACACATTTCACAAATCCTAGGCTAAGCTAATGCTAATGCTAATGCTTCTCACCGCTATAGAGAAGCTAATCAAATAGTAAATGATAACTTAGCCAAAAATGTATTTGTGAAAGGTGAATCATTTATGTTATAATCAGAATCTTTCTATAGATGCAAAGGGCCTTTGTCATCTAACTAAGAGCCAATTGCCTAGCTTTAGGATTAGACATGACAAAACTGTTGAAAATTTACTAATGTGGAATTAAGTATATCCCATTATTTATGACTCAAACAATTGGGGCTTCGCACGTCGGAAATGTTGTTTCCACACACGTGCACGCGTAGTGCCAAGTATCGCAAATTTAATTAGTGAAAGAGATATTGGTACGTATGTAATACGTTTAAGACATGGAATGATGGACGGTTATTGGCCAAATGACAAAGTATTCCACATTGGTAAACGAAGGAAGAAGTGTAAGATGAAACGGGTCGGTAGTCACTGCGGAGCCGCGAAGGGCCGAGGCGCAGGAGCGCCGCGGCGCCTCCCAGGGAGCACTGCGGCGCCTCCCAAGGAGCACCGCGGTGCTAATTGGGTCTTCAGCCACTGGAGTTGCGGCGCTAATTCGCAGAGCCGCGGCGCTTCGGAGGCAGAATGCTGCGACGGAAAGTTGGAAAATTCTGACATTTGGGCTGGTTTTGGAGCATTGAATCTCCATTACTTGGCACATGAATTCAACCATTATTTGGCTGAATGTAACCCCTCAATAAGTGTCATTACATTGGCTATTGAAGGCCATTAGTTTGCTAGTTGAGGGGTCTTCTCCTTACACTATAAATTGAAGCCTTTGGCTCAATTGTTGAACAACACACAACACTTAGAACTTCCTCTCTAGCAAGTTCACTACACTCAAAGTTCTTCAAGAGTAACACTTGAGTTTCCTTTGCTCAATTATTAAGTTGTTGTTGTATCTTGGGAGACTATTTCCCGACAACTTATAAGGAGATATACGGGGAAATCTTGTCTTAAAGACAAAGTGCCATCACTCGACTCAGCAAATCACATAAGGAGTTTGTTCCATTCTTGATTTCCAATTTTATTGTAATCTGTAGTTTATCCTCTCTAGCAATTGTAATATTTACATACTTCCCATTCCCTGCAATTGTTGTAATCCCATAATTTTAAGACAAGATTCGTTGTAAGTACTTAGAAAGATGATTGGAAGAGAACAAATCGCTTCTGATTCTGCTGATGCTACTACTCAAGGCAACCCCTCTGCGTTCCCCACTGCTCAAGGCATACCGAATGCCTTCCCGGTTGCTCAAGGCTCAACCAACGCCTTTTCTGCTGCTCAAGGAAACACTCCAGTTCCTCCACCCGCTAGATTCCATCATGAACGCCCAGAAAAGTTCATGGGTTCCAATTTCAAGAGATGGCAACATAAGATGCTCTTTTATCTGACTGTTATGGGAATGGCTCATTTCCTAACAGAAGATCCTTCACAAGCTGGAGATGAAATGGACCCTTCGCCTACTGAAATGGCTGAAGGGGGCCAAGGTATCCATATCATTGATGACATGAATATGGTTCTTGATGCATGGAGTCATAGTGATTTCATGTGTAAGAACTATATCTTGAACTGCTTGTCAGACCCTCTCTACACGGTGTATTGCACCATTGGCACCGCCAAAGAGTTGTGGGAAAAACTGCAAAAGAAGTACAACACACAAGATGCAGGTACTAAGAAATTCATCGCTGGGAAATTTCTGAAATTTCAAATAGTGGATAGTAAGATTCCACATCACCTGGATTTGGAAGGTATAAAACCAAATGAGCAGTATTTGGTTGCATCACCGATTGAAAAGTTACCTCCTTCGTGGAATGAGTTACCTAAAACTCAAGACAAATGAGATGGCCTTTGAAGAACTTATTATCAAACTTCAAATTCAGGAAGATAATAAGAAGGCATTGCCTAGGGGTAAACAACCTGCTGAGGCAAAGGCAAATCTGGCTGAGGCCAAAGGGAACCCAAGCAAGAAGCACAAGTTCCAAAAAGACGGCAAGACCCAAGCGGCGGAGAAGTTCAAAGGAAACTGTCACCACTGTGGGAAACCTGGTCACATGATCAAGGACTGCCGCAAGCTCAAGATCGAGCAACAAGATAAGGCCAAGGCTAAGGGAAACGCATAGATTAACGTCGCCAAAGACAGGCTTCTGGATGACATGATTGAGGAGTTCTCAGCGGTGGTGCTTGAAGCAAACCTTGTTGAGAATCACATGCAATGGTGGATGTACACGGGTTCTACAAGACACATCTGTTCCAATAGAGATGCCTTCTCCACTTATACATCAGTTACTAACAAGAAGTTGTTCATAGGTAACAATGTTTCCTCTGACGTGCTGGGGGTAGGAAAGGTAGTCCTGAAGATGACTTTTGGAAATGAGCTTACTCTGACGGAGGTGATGCATGTTCATAAGATTAGGATAAATTTAATTTCAGGTCATTTATTGATTAATGCTGGTTTTAGGCTAGTGTTTGAGTCCAATAAATTTGTAATTACCAAGAATGGAACGTTTGTGGGAAGGGGCTTCGTCTGTGAAGGCCTCTTCAAAGTTAACGCCATGTTTGTACTACGTGCAAGCAATAATATTGAAGCTTCTTCTTACTTGCTTGAGTCCTCTAATTTATGGCATCATAGATTAGGACATGTTAACTACAAGTCCATCAAAAGGTTGGTCAAGTTGGAGTTGTTGTCGTCTATCGACACAAACCCTCAACATAAGTGTGAGGTGTACATAGAGGCAAAACTCACAAAGCTTCCTTTTCGATCCGTCGAAAGGAATACCGCTCCTCTAGAACTTATTCACACAGACATATGTGATTTGAAGTTTGCACAAACTAGAGGGGGAACAAGTACTTTGTGACATTCATTGATGATAGCACAATGTATTGTTACCTTTACTTGTTGAAAAGTAAGGATGAAGCCTTTGAAGCGTTCCGACGTTACAAAGCAGAAGTTGAGAACCAACTAAGCATGCAAATTAAATCCATTCGTAGCGATAGAGGGGGAGAATATGTAGCGTCGTTTGAGGGATATTATGCCGAATCGGGCATTGTTTATCAAATGACGACTCCATACTCACCTCAGTCGAACGGTGTGGTATAACGTAAGAACCGCACATTAAAGAAAATGATGAATGCCTTGCTCATCAATTATGGTCTTCCTCAAAACATGTGGGGAGAAGCCGTCCTTACCGCTAATACGATTCTTAACAGAGTCCCACATAAGGGTAAGGACAAAACTCCATATAAATCATGGAAGGGAAAGAAACCCACCTATAAATATTTAAAGGTGTAGGGTTGTTTGGCAAAGGTTGAAGTACCCAAGCCAAAGCAAGTCAAGATTGGGCCTAAGACTATAGATTGCATTTTCATCGAATATGCAAATAACAGTAGTGCTTATCGCTTCTTAGTGCATAAGTCGGATATTCCAGATATCTACGGGGGTACAATTATGGAATCAATGAATGCTCAATTCTTTGAAGATACCTTTCCTAGAAAGGAAAAAGATATAACCTTTCGCAAATGAAGTTATAAACAAAACTCTCAGGAACCGGGAGTCGTTGACTGCCCGGATCTAAATGGTTCAGATCTAGTGGACTTCGAAGTGGCTGAATATCCGGAATCTAGTGTTCCAGATTCTCAGAACTTGGAGACTCCAGAGATGGAACCAAGGCGAAGTAAAAGGGTCAGGAAGGATAAATCCTTCGGTCCTGACTTTGTAGCTTATATGGTTGATGACGAACCACGGATAATTGCTGAAGCATTGTCAACTCCAGAGGCACCGCTTTGGAAAGAAGCTATTGAGAGTGAAATATACTCCATCCTACATAACCATACTTGGGAGTTGGTTGATATTCCTCCGGGAAATAAACCATTAGGTTGTAAGTGGATACTCAAACTAAAGTATAAAATAGATGAGTCTATAGATAAGTACAAGGCCAGGTTGGTACTCAAGGGCTATCGAGAAGGAAGGTCTTGACTATTTTGACACGTACTCCCCGGTGTCTAGGATGACGTCCATAAGAGTATTCATGGCGATCGCAGCATTGTGTGACCTTGAGATACATCAAATGGATGTCAAGACAGCCTTCCTAAATGGTGATTTGGAAGAAGAAATTTATATGGAACAACCCGAGGGGTATGTGGTTCCAGGACAAGAGAAGAAAGTCCGTCGGCTTGTCAAATCTCTATACGGGCTGAAACAAGCCCCGAAGCAATGGCACGAACAATTTGATAGTACTCTACTATCGAAGGGTTTCTCCATTAATAAGTGTGACAAATGTGTCTATATGAAAGATAATTCTGACTCGTTCGTCATGATATGCATGTACGTAGATGACATGTTGATCACATGGAGCAGTCCTAGCTTGATTCTAGAGACTAAGAACATGTTGAAACAATGCTTTGACATGAAGGATATGGGTATCACAAATGTCATCTTAGGGATAAAGATCTCTAAGACGTCTGACGGACTGGTCTTATCTCAGTCTCACTACATCGAGGATGTGTTGAGAAAGTTCAAGATATTTGACAGTTCGCCTATGAAGTCACCAATGGATAGAAATCAAAAGCTTGATAAAAATCATGGTGCACCCGTATGCCAAGAGCAATATGCACATGTGATTGGTAGTTTGATGTACATAACAAACTACACCCGACCTAATATTGCTTATACAGTCAACAAGTTGGCTAGGTTTACCTGTAATTCGAGTAATGATCATTGGAAGGCGTTGAATTGGGTACTACGATACCTGAAATACACGCTAACTTACGGGGTGCATTATTCGAGATATCTATACTAGAGGGGCACAGTGATGCAAACTGGATATCTGATATAGAGAACACCAAGTCCACCAGATGGTATGTATTTACAATTGGTGGTGGGGCTGTGTCTTGGAAATCCTCTAAGCAAACTTGCATTGCCCAATCCACGATGGAATCAGAGTTTATTGCTTTAGACAAAGCAAGAGAAGAAGTTAAGTGGCTTCAAGACTTCTTAGAGGATGTTCCTTGTTGGAAAAAACCCGTACCTTCTGTAATGATCTACTGCGATAGACAGTTGACTCTAGGAAGGGCATGGAGTTCTATGTACAATGGCAAGTCTCGTCATATTCGACGGAGACATAAGACCGTTAGGCAGCTGATCACCATGGGTATAATATCCATTGATTACATAAAATCAAAGGATAACATAGCGGATCGGCTGAAAAATGGCTTACCCAAAGATCAGATGTTCTGCCTGTCTAGGGGAATGATCTTAAAACCTAAGGTATAAGGACCAATACGGTAGTAACCCAACCTTACCGACTGAAGATCCCAGGAATTAGGTCCAATGGGAAAACTAAGCTGTAAAGGTTCAGTTGAGCGCTTCGGTGGAAGCATGAGCACTTCAGATAGTGATTTCTGTAAAGAAACACCAAATCCAAAGTCGTTCCCGCGATAGACTATAAGTGCTATCTGCAGTGTGGGTAAAGGTTAAGCTTTCAAAACCTTAATGATCCTCACCAGTTGAGGTTAGGTTTGGGGAAACTTTTAATGGTTCCTAACACTTGTAAAATGGGGTATAGTAGGATACCTTGTAGGAGATCACCTATTTAAGTGCGAGGATAGGCCGCCTCAAATGAACGCACTTAAGAATTCAAGAAGTGTCCACGGCCACAAAGGACAAAACATTACGAAGAATAGAGTAAGGAAAGTTGTTGTGTTGGTACCGTTGACTAGGCTTACACTAAACATTGGCGGTTCAAGACATCACGTTCACCGCGCAGTAAGTAAGTCCGATGATATTCAACTATGGAAGGTTCAAAGCGGAAGCTACCTATCCAGATGCAACATCGGTCCGCTGAAATATTGCTGGAAAATGCACCATGTGAGTGCGCCAAAATCTCTTTCAAGAGGGGATTGTTGGAAATTTACTAATGTGGAATTAAGTATATCCCATTATTTATGACTCAAACAATTGGGGGCCCGCACGTCGGAAACGTCGTTTCCACACACGTGCACACGTAGTGCCAAGTATCGCAAATTTCATCAGTGAAAGAGATATTGGTACGTATGTAATACGTTTGAGACATGGACTGATGGACGGTTATTGGCCAAATGACAAAGTATTCCACGTTGGTAAACGAAGGAAGAAATGTACGAAGTGTAAGATGAAACGGGTCGGAAGTCGCCGCGGAGCAACCCCGTCAGAGCCGAGGGGCCAGAGCGCCGCAGCTCCTCCCAGGGAGCGCCACGACGCTAGTTGGGTCTTCAGCCACTGGAGCCGTGACACTAATTCGCAGAGCCGCGACGCTTCGGAGGCAGAATGCCGCGACGGGAAGTTGGAAAGTTCTGACCTTTGGGCAAGTTTTGGAGCATTGAATCTCCATTACTTGGCACATGAATTCAGCCATTATTTGGTTGGATGTAACTTCTCAATAAGTGTCATTACATTGTCTATTGAAGGCCATTAGTTGGCTAGTTGAGGGATCTTCTCCTTACACTATAAATTGAGGCCTTTGGCTTAATTGTTGAACAATACACAACACTTAGAAAAATACTACAGAATTTTCTAACATCTTCTTCTTTCTCTCTAGCAAGTTCACTACACTCAAAGTTCTTCAAGAGTAACACTTGAGTTTCCTTTGCTCAATTGTTAAGTTGTTGTTGTATATTGGGAGACTATTGTCCGACAACGTAAAATGAGATATATGGGGCAATCTTGTCTTAAAGACAGAGTGACATCACTTGACTCAGCAAATCACATAAGGAGTTTGTTCCATTCTTGATTTCCAGTTTTATTGTAATCTTTAGTTCATCCTCTCTAGCAATTGTAATATTTACTTACTTCCCATTCCCTGCAATTGTTGTAATCCCACAAAAGCTAATTTTTGTTGAAGGGGATGATTTGGTGTAAGGCATGGCCAGTCAAATCCATATATGTACAAGGATGACTCTTCATCCTTCTTTTGTAACGGGGGTTAGGCTATAGTCCCCTCCTTATGTTGCCATGATGGAATAAAAGCTCACCCAAGCTCACCTTGTGTTTACATTTACCTTAATAAATACATTATATGTATTTGTACATAATATCACGTACTTAATTATGATTAATGAATACTCCATATTAGTTAATTTGGTCCCCTCGTTAGTGTATATATATAAATGTTTTGTGTACTACTGACTCACATCACATGCACATTCTCTTAGTTGGATAAAAAGATAGACTTTCATATACTTCCTCAGTTCACTTTTATTTTGTCCACTATTGATTTTATACACCTCTTAAAAAATAAAATGAAGTACATAATTATTTATGATATTCATATTAATTGGTACATAATTTTAACGGACTTGAAAAATGATTTGATATGAGTAATTAATTATATGGGTAAAACATGAATTTTTTTTTGTCTTTTCTTGAAATGCTAAAAGTGACAAATAAAATTAAAAATATTTTTTTAATATAGTGAATAAGTAAAGTCAATGAAGAGAGTAATACATTATGTCCGTATAAATAAAAAGGAAGAATGGTACAGATTAAAACTTCGATCTTAATGATTGATTTTCTATATTAAGGACGAAGTTATTTATAGCAATCCGGCTATCTTTCTTTTTAAAGAAATTGTCAAGTAAATTGGCAAGGTCAGTTGGAGTGTTGCCTTCCCTGTAGATCTGGGAGAATTGAAACTGCCCTTAAATCATTTTTATAAGAACCTTGTTGTATATCATATGTGATATGTATACATACAGGGACGTTTAATAAGACCCTTAATTGTTTTTAAAGACAGTTTTGGACTCGCCCTGAGGAGGGGCATAGGCAAAACGCATCGAGGCTTAAGTGTGGGACTTATTTTTGTGAGGCTTAAACTCTAAGCGTCCGAATGTACGTCCTAAACACGCTTTGCGACTAACGCTCGTGGTTCGCTTAACAGTTCTTACACAATTACACAAATTATGTGTCAAATTTCTTAATTAAAACTTTTGACCCTCATGATTATTTAATAAATGAATGATGCTTAATAACTATTTTCATCTATAGAAATAAGAACATTAAGAGTAATTCAAATAACAAGTCGTAGTAAAGGGCATCCCGGTGCACTAAGCTCCCGCTATGCGCCGGGGTCCGGGGAAGGACCGGACCACAAGGGTCCGTTGTACGCAGCTTTATCTTGCATTTCTATCAGAGGCTGTTTCCACGACTTGAACACATGACCTCCTGGTTACATGACAACAACTTTACCAGTTACTTCAAGGATCCCCTTCAAATAACAAGTCGTAGTATCACATATTTAATATTTTAGAACACCGTGAGGGTGAATATCACTTAACATTTCTTTCAAAAATACATAACTGAATTTTACATCTTGACTTGTCATTTGTCTTCATGTTTTTGTCCTATGTCTCAAAAATTATCATATTTTAAAATTTCGCAATTTGAAAGTAATTTTGTTTTTATTCATGAATGAGTGGTGTTTTAATTATAATATTGATAAAGTTCATTGATTATTTTCTTTTAGGGAGGTAAATTACGTAGTATGATAGTTATATATTTTAAGAAATTGTGATTCTTTTATTGTTTAAATGTTAACATGTAAGAATTTGTATCTCACAATAGCTTTTATTTCCCTGCATTATTCATACTTGTAAAATTATGTTAGAAGTTTTATTTTCTATGAGTTTTTTTAATCATTTTATTTTTTAAAACTATTAATGTAGTTTTTTATAATTTTTATGTTATTATACTATTTTACTATATATAAATTTAAAATTTAAAGATCCATGAAAGTTATGTTCCGTGCGTGGAACTTACGCCTCATCCTGTGCTACATAAAACGTCCCCTTCACGCCTGTGCGTTTTTAAAACACTGACAAGGAGTAAATCAGATTCCACTATAGCCTTGTCGTAGCCATGATCAAATCACCAATTAATCCCAGTTTTTAAGGCCTTTATCTCTGCTTGGTTATTGCTACATGTTCTAAAATAGACAGTGAATGCCATGATCAACTTGCCGAGAAGATCTCCTAGAATTCCTCCACCACTTTGCACTACTTGGATTGCCTTTACTACAACCATACACATTAATTTTAACATCATTTAAAGAAGGTTTAACACTACAAAAAAAAACTGGTAAATTGTGAGGGTTAAAATTCAAAAACCTCTGCAATTCATTGCGGCGGTTTTTTAAGAAACCCCCGCAATCAATTTGTGGTGGTTAATTCCATAATCTTTTTCGAGAAATTACTGATTTTCCAGGGGTTTATAATCTCCGCAATTAGTTTTTAACAAAATTTCAGTAGTTTATTTTGCCTCCTTATAATCTTCGCATTAGTTTTTTTATTTTTTTTCCAGCAAAATTTCAGTATTTTTTTATTTTATAAATTCTTAACTACAGTTCTACTCAAATGATTTCTTACCGAAATCAGCACCTTGATCAGAAAGTTTTAAATCAGTAATCTTCACTTAATACTTTGACTTTGTTGATATTTAAGAAACGAGAAAAAGAATACTCTCAAGAATTCTCAAATGTCAAAAAATATGCAAAACGAAGGTCCTAAGTCCTAACTAATGGGGGTGATTACAAGTAAAAAAGAAAACTTTCTGTGTCTAGAATGCGGTTATCTCTCAGTTCACGTTGATAATGGCAACTGGAGGGAAGAAAGGATTGATGCAGCAGTACAAACAACAGAATTCGGGGGGAAAGAAGGTTCCGAAGTCAACTGATGCTAAGAAAACGAAGAGCATTTACGGGCTGCAAGGAATTGAGCCATTGGAGGAGTCGATACTTAATTCACCGGTGACGGCAGTGAGGTCCATGACGGGAACAGCAATCGAGGCAAGTGAAAGCCCTAAATCATGGGCTTATTTGGAGGATATTGATGAATTCCCCAAATCAGCAGGTACGCAAGTAGCTAGTGATGTACATGGTACTAGTCGGAGTAGAGTAGTGGGTCCGATTCCAATTACTAGTGGTACGAACTTTAAATTGGATGAGGAAGCTCCGAAGGTGGTGAAAATAACTATGGAGGATGTGAAAGAGGAAGTGGAGTATTAGGCAACAGCGGTAGTTTGTTACGTGCTAGGGTCCAACCCACCCCAGACGGTAATGGATGGGTTCTGCAGACGAATTTGGGGACAACTGGGGGTAAATAAAGTGGCGTGGGTGAATCAAGGAGTGTTTCTAGTGCGGTTTGAAACAATAGGGTCAAGAAATATTGCAAATGGAGCAGGAAATCCAAATGTTTGATCGTAAGCCTGTAACTGTCAAACCATGGACACCTGGGATGAAACTTATGAAGGAGGCTATGGAGAAGATCCCGGTCTGGATACGATTAATTGGGTTAGATATCAAATATTAGGGCCAAGTGCTATTGCAATGATTGCAGGGATGGTTGGGAAACCAATTCGTACAGACAGTGCCACAACATTGAAGGAGAGGCTCACATTTGCGAGAGTATTGGTGGAAGTTACTATCAATCAGCAATACCTTGTCAGTGTGACATTTGAGAATGAAAATGGATGTGAAATTACACAGGAAGTACACTGTGAGTGGAAGCCAGTTTTATGTCCTCATTGCAAACACTATGGACATGAATTGAGGGAGTGTAGGAAGCACTTGAAGGAGGAGGAAGTCAGGAAAGGGAAAATGCAGGAACAGGAGAATAGGGGCAAGATGATACAAGGTCAGACCTCACAACAGGAGAAGCATAGCAATGAACAAGGAGGGAAACAAGTCCAATACAATAATAGAGGTGCTAAATATGCTAGGAGAGGAGAGATAAGGAAGGGTGCAAACTAATAATAGATATGAGACATTGGAAGAGGGAAAACAGGCTGAAGTGAACGGGGAACAACAAGTAGAGACATAGGGCCATAAAACAAAGGATATTCCAAGCTCTTCTACCCCTATGAAGGAGCAAGAAGGAGGTCTACCTGAAAGGCGGAAGGGGGGAGGGGTGAACCCCTTTCTCATGGATAGGTTGGATTTTTGGAATACCATGACTAAACAATCTTGCCAAGCAGCAGGCGATGCAGCTATTTATGAGTAATAATAAGGTAGGGTTGTTTGGTCTGCTGGAAATCAAGGTTAAGAGGGAAAAGGCTCAACAAGCCTCTCTTAACTTATGCAATGGGTGGTCATTTAGTACAAAGTTGGCTAAAAATTCAGGAGGTAGAATATGGTTATTGCGGAAACCTCATGTCTATGAGGTGGATATAAAGGAGACTACTGAGCAAATGATACATTGTGGGGTGGTGCATAGGGGTACCAGGAAGAGTTTTCATGTCACTTTTGTCTATGCATTTAATGACATGGCATTAAGGAGGGAGTTGTGGAAAGACATTAGGAGAGTTCATGGACAAATGCAAGGCCCATGGGCACTGATGGGCAACTTTAACTGTGTATTGGAGAGGGGTGAGAGAATAGGTAGTCCTGTTACTATGGCAGAGATCAGATATTTCAGTCTTGTATAGAGGACTGTGAATTATCAGATTTGAAGTCATCAGGAGCTTATTTCACTTGGCATAATAAGCAGGGTCCTGAGAGAAGTGTATATAATAGAATAGACAGAGTACTCACAAACAGTGAATGCTTGACAAACTTACCAGATTTAGAGGTTAAATTCATGAACCCAGGGTGTATGATCATTCTCATGGTATTCTAAACTGGAAAGGGAATGCACAGAGTCAACATGTATTCAGATATTTTAATATGTGAAGTCTGGATCCTAAGTTTAAAAAGAAGGTGCAGAAGGGGTGGTACACTGATAAAAGGGGAACCATGATGTATGAATTAGTGGGCAAGCTGACCAAGCTGAAAAGAATTTTACAGGGATTGAACAAGTCTAAATTCAGTGAGATTGAGAAGAGAGCAGATCAATGTATGAATGACCTGAAAAAGTGCCAAATGCTACTTCAAACCAACCCAACTGATGAAGTCCTGATAAGGGAAGAAAAGAGGCTGGAATAAGTGTACTTAACATGGAACAAAGCCAGAGAGCAATTTTTGAGACAGAAGAGTAAGGTACTATGGTTAACACAAGGAGATCAGAACACAGTTTTTTCATGCCATGCTGAAGGCTAGGAGGAATGCAAACAGGGTGTTCACAATCATGGATGATCAGGGGAGACAACAAAATGACCCATAGGAAGTTGCAAATGCCTTTATAGAGTTTTATAGCAAGCTATTGGGTACAAAGAAGCAGGATAGGGACCATGTATGCATGACACTGGTAAGGCATGGTCCAATATTGACATAGGAACAATGCATGCATCTAATTCAGCCAGTGATAGAGGGGGAAATAAAGAAAGCACTGTGGGCAATTCATGGTGACAAAACACCTGGTCCTGATGTATATAGCAGCTAATTTTACAAGGATAGTTGGGAAGTGGTAGAGAGATAATGTTATAGCAGCAGTGCAGGATTTCTTTCAAGCAGGAAGAATGTTGAGAGCCATTAATTCCACTTTGATCACTGTTATAGCAAAAAGCAAATATATGGAAGGGGTGGGGGATTTCAGACCCATAGCTTGTTGTAACACCGTTTATAAGGTGATCTCAAATGTGTTATGTAACAGACTAAAGCCTATTTTGCCTACTATTGTATCTGGGAATCAAAGTGCATTTGTGGCGGGGAGAACTATAATGCAAAATATCTTGATTAGACAAGACTTAGTGAGGTTATATAAGAGGAAGAACTCAACTAAGAGTTTCCTACTTAAAGATAGATCTTAAGAAGGCTTATGACTCAGTGGAGTGGGATTTTGTGCATACTAGAAGCTCTGAATTTTCCTAAGAAGTTCATAGTATGGATGATGCAATGTGTTACTACTACCCAGTATAGCATAGCATTGAATGGAGGGTGCATGGGAATTTCAAAGGGGAGAGAGTATTAAGGCAAGGGGAAATTATATCCCCCTTGCTCTTTGTTATTTGCATTTAGTACCTTACAAGAGTCTTGAACAGAGTGGGAGAACAACTAGGGTTTGAATTCCACACGAAGTGCAAGAGTCTTAAATTGAATCATATGTTTTTTGCAGATGACATGCTTGTATTCTGTAAAGTTGTATTCTGTAAAGGCACATTTCAGTCTGTCATGCTACTCTTGAGAGGGCTCAAAACCTTCTCTAATGCCTCAAGGTTACAAGCTAATGCTGGTAAGTCAAATGTCTATAGTGCTAACACGGAGGATCAAAATCTGGAGGATATTTGTAGTGTCTCAGGGTATCAGAAAGGGAAACTTCCCTTCAAGTACTTAGAGGTGCCATTATCCACAAAGAAGCTTACAGTAGTGGATTGTGAGATGTTGGTTGATAAACTAGGGGCAAGGGTTAAAACTTGGAGTTCTAGAAATTTGTCTTACTCAGGCAGAGTACAGCTCATAAATTCTGTGTTGATGCAAACACATACATGTTGGTCTTCTATTTTCATTCTCCCTAAGGAAGTAATGAAGAAATTGATAGCAGTTTGCAGGAACTTCTTATGGGATGGCAAAGAGGTAACAAAGATATCTCCCTTGGTGGCTTGGGACCTTGTGTGCAGACCTAAGAGAATGGTGGGACTGGGAATAATGGATAGTATAGTGTGGAATGAAGCATCCATAGCTAAATATGTTTGGAATGTTGCACAAAAGGCAGATAATTTATGGGTGAAATGGGTTAATCATGTGTATATCAAACAGGACTGGTGGACTTATGAACCACCTAGTGATTGCTGCTAGTACTGGAGGAAAATATGCAGTATCAAAGACAAGTATAAATAGGGGTATGTGGGCAATGGGTGGCTGAAAGCTGATGGAAGATACTCAATACAAAGTGGGTATTATTGTAGGAAAGGGGAGATGGAAGTGTGGCAAGGGAACAGATGGGTGTGGAATACTCTCAATACTCCCAAGCACTATTGTATTGGGTGGTTAGCAGCTCAAAACAGGCTGCTAACTAGGCAAAGGCTGAAGAAAAGAGGAATCACAAATGATGAGACTTGTGGATTATGTGGAGATGCAGTAGAGAGCATAACACACTTGTACTTTGAGTGTCAGTTCTCAAGGACTTGTCTGGGTAGCTTAATAGACTGGATGGGGTTGAGATGCCACAATACAGAGCTTACTGGCTTGTGGAGAAGACAGACAACGAGTAGGAGAGGCAAAAATTGTAGGGAATTCATAATTGTAGTGTTGGTGACTTTGGCGTATAGCATATGAGGAGCTAGAAATGAAGCTTTATGGCAACAAGAAGTGCCATTGCCCAGAATAGTGTGTGACCTGATCAAACAAGAGGTGCAGATAAGAACAAAGAGAAAAAGGAGGAAGAAGGAATGTCGACATGGCAGGCAATGGATAGATCACCTATACATAAATACACACCTAGATTAGACAGAAAGTTTACTTATTTGTAGAAGATATAGAAGGAGGAGATCAAGGGATGTTGAGATCTCAAATATAGCATCAGAATCTGTAAATTGTTCTTTTGTCTGGTGACTAATAAAATCTTTCTTTTCACCAAAAAAAATATAACAAAAAAATCAAAATATCCTTAAAATGCTTGTTAGGTTGGCTCATTTGCTATGTGATTTCTTGTTCCGCACTGATATTTAGGGGTGGGCGTATATCGGTTCATATCGGTTTTGTATCCGAAAAATATGAACCGAATAAAAATCGATTTTTTTTAAAAAAAAACTGAATCCAACTTTAAAAAAAAAACCGATATGTTCGGTTTATATCGCCGAACGTATCGGATTATATCGATTTTTTCTAGGAGTGGCCAGTGGGGCGGGTTAGGTCGGGAGATTTTTTTGTTTTTTTAAAAAAAATTGAATTTCCAACACTGAAATTGACATTCACACCTACATTACCACGAAATTTCGACGTTGAAATCTATTGTGTATCGTGAGATGTTTACTAAAGAAAAGAGAAAATTATAAACCGATTTGGAGGAAAACACAAATTGATTGGGAAAACGGATGTTTTCGTAAAAATTGGCGGCGCCAAACCTTGCGGCAGTTTGCCCAGCCCCACTTTGAAAAAATACGCAAAATAAAAAAAAATCGGGTAAAACGGACATCCGAGCGCAGAGTTATGACCATTTAAAGTTTCACCAATTTACAATTACTTTCTCTCCTTACATTTTATGTCAATGCTTCCGTAATATGTTAATTAAGTTCATGCCGCATTCAACTTCCAAAAATCTTCATAGATTTGCTTCAATGACTATGATTCAAGAAATAGTAGTAGCCTAAAATAAAAATAAGATTAATTACAAATTTGCCCCGGTTTTTCGGTTTGGTTCATCCCCAAAATTAAAGAACCGAACATAATCATTTAATCCTGATTCGGTTCGATTTTTTAAAAAATTGGTTTTTTTAAAAAACTAATAAAAAACGAACCGAACAGCCGGTTCGGTTTTTTCGTTTCTCCGGATTTTTTGCCCACCCTACTGATATTTTTCCCAGCAACATAGATTTGTGCTGACGTTTTGCACTGCACTTGACAAATTTCTCAAACAACACTCATTCACTCTGAGCTGCAACATATTAACCTTGTGTGGGCTCAACTTCGAATTCTTCACTCCGAGCTTATCCAAGTACTTCCTCTGCCCCAATTTATATGTAATAGTGGGAATTTCAAGATTCGAACTTCTATTTTTTATCGTGATTTTGGACATAGAAGCTTTAAGTTTTTTGAAGTAAAATTTATATATTTGAAAACTACGTCAAAAATATGATAAATCACAATAATTAACAACTTAAAATATTTAAAAGACATAAAAAAAAATTTGGTCAAACAAAAACTTGATTGACTCTCGAAATCCGAAGGTATCACATAAATTGGGACGGCGGGGGTAATATTCAAGCTTCCAAACATGATATTCTTTGCTTGAATCTTCAAAAATGCTCTCCATATACCTTTTAACCAATTCTTGAAGGTCATGCAACTCCTTAAAAATATTTTAAAAGCTCTTAGTCTTTGCACGAGTCAATGGTCCACTAGACACCTTGATATCATCCGCAATGTGACAGTGATGCAAATAGCAATCCAAAGATATCACCAGCAAGTCCCAAAAGATGTTCTGAATAATCCAAGTACAGTAAGACTTAGCATGTGATTCCATAGACAGTTTCTTAGCTTCCTGATGTACTCATTTGATTATATGTTTCATTTGTCTCTTATACAAGTTTTAGTATTTGCATATACTATCATGTCTGCCTTATATACGAGTACAATTCACTCACGTCCTTTTTGCCGGGGGCGCTATGTTCATGTTGCAGGTGGGCAGATTCCCTCGCTATACAGGTGCGGACATCCAACTATTGGGTGATGAGCTTCATTTCTCCTTGGAGCCAGGTCGAGTCTAGTACTCTTATTGACACCTAGAGATTACGGGTAGGTCGGAGTCCTATCCTGACAATTTAACAATTGTGCAGTTCTAATCATCGTAGACTGAATTTTCTAAAACGGCAAAAGTTGTGTGGAATGATATCATTAGGGGAATGGTATATAATTTGGGATGTTCCAACTTCCAACATTAAAAAGCGATGTACATGTAAATAGAAACAAAGGGAGTACTCTTTAACTCCTCTAGTAGGGAAAGAAAGGAGAGTGAAAAGGAATAACTGGAAATAAGAGGTTACGTTCTCTTTGGTTTAGGGAGAAAGCAAGAGAGAGTTGGAGGAGTTCACATAGAGAACAACAATTGAAACGGAAAAAATCCCTACTAATAGTGTCAAACATGAGATGGAATTTCTACAATTAAATTCTGAGACTTTAGGACAAGTAATAATTTACAATTGTCATTCAAGTTGTTCCCGAAAAGGTCTGACGAATGAAAATAGTAACACTCCTCGTATTTAATAGTATGCTTTGTTACATTTATATAAAAACAGAAAGACAAAAAGGAAAAAAAAAAAAAAAAACTGTACCAAAATCTCAAAACAATTAATCACAACAAACAGACTGCAACAAAAAATAAAGCTGACCAAAGTAACCTTCCAATAGATAGTAATTTGTTGCTATTTGATCTTACAACACTTGCTCTATTGAGTGTTGAAATGTGTTGCACTGTTTTAGAGTCTCCACAATGTCCAATCCCTGAATCCAACAATGTCTGTAGATCATCTCCAAGACCATTTTCTTTATTATAACAAAGCCCTTCATTGTTTGAAAGCTTCATTTTTCTTCTCATTCTCCAAACCATGTCTCTCTTTAATGGTATAGCACCACTCAACATGTTATTGTTTAGCCTAAGCTCACTTATGCTATTTAAATTACCAAAGCTCGAGGGGATCGAGCCATTCAATTTGTTCCCATCGAGATGAAGGACTCGAATTTTAGGCAACCGGCCTAGTGAATTCGGTATTGGACCTTTAAGGTTCATATTCGATAACCCTAAAATCATCAAGTCCTTAAAACCATGAACAAACGCGTTATCCGGTAGAGTTGCCGAGTCCATCGGATTTCCATTGAGGACTAAGGTTTGGAGAAAATTTAATTTCTTGAGTGACATTGGGAATGGACCTGTTAGACTGTTGTAGCTCAAATCCATAAGTACGAGGTCCTTTAAGTTGTCGATGGACTCGGGTATTGGACCGGATAGGCTATTGCGACTCAAATCTAGCTTTATAAGCGAATGACAGCTCATGAGTGTGGATGGAATTGAACCCATAAGGTGATTTTGGTTGAGGTCCAGGACATTTAATTGAGGGAAAGTTAAACTCGGGATTGAACCGGTTAGTTTGTTGTCACTCAAATCTAACGACCTTAAACCGGTGATCCGGCCCAGAGAAATCGGTATTGAACCGTTAAGATTGTTTTTGTGAAGATCAAGGACTCTCAAACGGGTTAGGTTACCCAACTCATTAGGAATGGGCCCTGTAAACCCATTTTCCCTTAAAATTAGTGTATGTAAAGTGGGCCCTAATTGGGCCAGAAATTGTGGAATGGGCTGAGGATTATTACTGAAGCAACGATAGAAAAATAAAGTCCGAAGGTGTGGAAGTTTTGTAACGGAAGGTGAAATGAACGAATGAGTCGAGTCACATGTAGGAAATGCCGTATCATCGGACAATGCTCCGAAGGAAAGCGACACAACATGGTACACGTTGTCGTTGTCCGGCATGCACTCGATGCCATGCCATCGGCCCCGACAAACGTCGGGGATATCGGTGGCCCAATCGTTCCCCGTGGCCCGCATAATGTCATAAACTGCTTCTTGTTCATGAGGATTGGTTCGTGCTCGATTATTATTCATAGAAAAGACGGTTTGTGGGGCATCGATTAGAGCGGAAGGCGCACCGGAATCCGACATTATAACGGTCAGTGACCAGCCTAGAGGAAAGAAAAAAAGAGCTAGTAATAAAATTGTTTGTATTGAGAGATAAAAGGTCATGATGGAAGGAAATTAAAACAAGTGACGAACTTGTTTATGATGCCTGAATTTCTAGGGGTCTTTATAAGTGACAGAATATTTATGGCAATCACCAGGTTGGGGAGTGTGACAAGTGAATGAAAATGGGTGGGTGCATAAATTTAAGTTGGATAATTATGGATTCACGAGTATAAGGAGGAAATGAAATAAATGCGGAGTTATGTGTTAATGAGCATTTAACACTGTCACGGGGTTTGAGCCTGCTTCTGCGTCAGCTAATCTAGGCCCACATACAAGTAGTCTTGGGCTCCATCAATGGATGAGGTTTTGGGCCTAATCCAAAGACCCAGGACAGTGATTTTTAGTTAAATATTTCTCCATACCGTGTATTTAAATCAATCGTGTAAATAAATTATAGATGATTTAATGAGGTGAAAATGCAGGTTAATTAACCATGGTTAAATCCGATTGCCTTATTTACAAACACATATCACGCATCTGTTGGTTTGGTATAAACACGAAATATAGGTAAGTTTTTATTGTATTTCTTCCGTCTTGCGCATTTTTTTAGTCTCTAATGCCTAATACAATTTGCGTAAAACATGCCATGTACTTTTGAACTGTAATATTTAAGCATCCTTGTTCTAATTTTTAGAACATATAATGAACTTAAAATACACCTAGTTTCAAGTATCTTGCCATGTTATGTTAAGGAATATTCAAGACACAGAGAAAAGAATTTTTTTTGGATATCCACTTAATTGCGTCTTCAGAGATTTCCTGTCTATTTCTCATCTCCTGGTGTTGAAATATTTTCTTCTAATTAAGGCTAAGTTTATTTGTTGTTGTTGCTTTAGTTCATCTAAGATTTCAACTGATGTCCATGATGGGAATTTTCTTTTTATCTTTTTTTTTTTGTGTGCTAATGGGAAGATTATGACAATATGGGATGAAGACCTGATTAATGATCATGCTGCTCCAGATCATTCATGCAGAGAATATGGCACCCAAATGGTGTACAAGTGTTGCTTGAATAGGGTACAGTCAAACTTCTCTATAACATATAACATTGTTAGTTTCAGTTGGTTGTAATAGAAAAATGTTGTTAATGAGAACATATAATATAACATAGCATGAAAGATTGTTTCTACAAAAAAAATATTGTTGTTAATAATGAAATGTTATTATAGAAAATGACTTTTATAGAGAGATATGACCGTACAATCTAGTTGTCTCCTTGAAAAGTTATTTTCATAGGGTGTTGAGGATCTTTTTCAAAATAAAATTACCTTGCAGGTCTCCTCCTTGCTTCCAGTTCATTGAATTGAACTAATTGCTTCACTTTGAACTAGGTGTAAATATTCTTAATATTAACGTGTAACAATAATATAGTGTACAATATGTAGAAATCTAGTACAATGGTGAATCCTCTTCTTACCATAATTTTATATCCTAAATATATACAAAATATATGAAATATATTCTAATTATGGTGGTGGGATTGAATTGAGATTCTAGACTTATTGTTACTCGTTAATACTTAATTTAGGTACTATGCTCATATTTAAGCCAAAATAGTCGTTTTGAGTCGATCGATACTCTGACAGGGAACATCAAAATACAGAGTATAAGAGAAGGATACATCTAACAAGAGCTTGGTTTTGCTGCATGCCAAAAGGTAAGTATCAAATTTCTATACAACCAACCGGTACAGACACCATAACTGGGTACTTCAAGTATCCACGGTATAAGGTTGGAGATTCATATGTACCAAGTGTTCCTTTTTAGTAAGTCTAGATGTTTTTTTTTATCTCACAGGGGGAAACGGGAAAGGTGAGAAGAATCGGGTCTCATCCCTGCATACTTCAATGAGAAAGGGGGAATAGTTGAAATCAAATCCACAAAAGTGTGAAAAAGATTTCCATCGATAACACTAGGCTATAAGCACCGGGCATATGTACTGAAAGTTAATTAATCCTCAGAATCTGAATATGGTGGACAAGATCCATCATCAACATTGGCTAGTGGATTGAAGTAGATCGAGCTTGGATCGATGCATCCAGGTACTAGATCAAGATTGCAACGATCACCCTGCATTAGCATCGATCGTGTCCCCTCTAATTAAATACTAGATTTGAAATGAAATAACTCTCAACTTCCAAATAACGAATACGGTGAAACAAAAAGAAAGAGAAAAGATGATTTTACTTACTCCGTCCACATTCAAGTTACCAACCATAGCACATCTTGTGATCAAGATATTCGTGTCTGGGAAGATTGCCCTATCACAAGCACCCTCTTGGCTTAGCTCCTGTGCAAGACCCTGCATAACAAAATACAATCAGACCTATCTATAACAGTCATCCTCTGTAACAACATTTCACTATAACAACCTTGTTTCCTGTAGAACCAATTTTTCTTGTTATGTTATATTATATGTTCTCTATAACAATATTTCGCTATAGCAACCAAAACATATCGAAACCAACAACACTGTTGTAGAGAAGTTTGGCTTTAATCCCTCAATCATGATGCCATATCCCTCTTCAATAGAAGCTATAACAATGCAAATTATTTTTATCAGCAAATAGAGCAATACGTGCATCATACAACTAGGCAATGCAACTGGAATGCTTCAACCTAGATAGAGAAAGTCCAGTAGCCGAAAGCATCACTAGCTTAGGCTCATACCCGAGTAACATTCTTTCTTGTTTCTTAGTTTCCAAACATAAGAGTCGTAATAGCATTAAGTCCATAACAAATTTTGTAACTCATCGCGCATGCAGCACAATTCAGGCAACAAACTTTTAAGCAATCAGTGTCACATGAAGAGGCCAATACTAGTTCATACTACAAGTACCAGATTTAGAAAGTCAATGACCATGATTCATATGTATTCCTCTTTTAATAAAAGTGACGAGTGGATTAATATCAAGCTAGTTACTACAAAACTAGAACTGAATGTTTGCTACCTCAGTGAAGAATTCAGTTGGCTTATTTCTCCAAGACTTGGAAACTTGAAATTGTAGTCTATAGGGACCATCCCATTCGGTTCCATTTGTGAACGAAAAGATCAAACTAAGAGCTGCAAATAGATAAATAAAATGTTAAAATCAGAGGCAAAGATTTAGTCTTCTAATGCAACTAGGAAAAGTTTCTTAACTAAAACTCACCATGCTTGGGAATACATATCTGAATCGTATAAATAGCTGGATCGGCTTTTCCTCTGATTTTCTGGAGCATTACCCTAGGCTCACCACCACACATGATAGGCTGGTTGAAACCTCCTGAATTTTAGGCTCAAGAATTCAGCATTTTGGATAAAATTGTATATCACATGTTGTAATTAAGAGTCTTAATTTAAGAGCGTGTAGCAGAATGAAGAAAATTGCAAATATGAACGAAAAGAAGGAAGAAACCTGTTGAATTTGTTTGGAGAACGCATTCTATGAAATCTCTATTAGGGATAATTACATTTTTGGACTTCTAAAAGAATAATAGCCATAAAATTTTTATTTCGTATATTTAGTTAAGTATAAATATACAGATATATATATTATATACCGAAAATATACATATAGTATACATGAATATACATATAATATACATAATCAGTGAACAACGCCCGTATTTGATTTCGGGCGATGGACCAAAATGAGAAAATCTCTCTTAGCTTCATAATGTGAGTAATTATGTGAATTGGAAACTCGTAATAGACAAGAACTTACCATTAAAAGCAATTCCAAATTTTTCATTAGGAACCATATTGTTTGCAGCCGGATTGTAAAAAAGCTTCAACCTCTCTCCCTGTAAATTTAAAAAGTATTTAGGACCTAGATTAGAAGGCATTCAGACCCATTATATAGAAAAAAGACCGATTCATTTTTCCGGAAATGTAAAACATACTGCAGTTGGGGGGAGACCGTTCATTGTTTTCCAATATACTGGTGATTTTCCAAGATCAAATTTAGCCCATGTAGGAAGCGAGTATCTGTTACATGAACATTGACGGTTGTTAAACTTCCATATAATGTATGAATCGATAGAAAAGTAAGCTAACTTGCCATCCATACAAAAAGTTACAGAGAACAGGGTTCCCGTTAAATTATGATAGAAACTGAACTATATTTTGGAATAAACCTTTGAGGCTAATTTGTTTTGGAATTGAACTTCTATATACTGAATGATAAATATACATACTAATCCATAATAAGTTGAATTAGTAACCTGAAAAATTGAACACATAACTTGCTATAACATGTTAAAATGCACTGACACTGTGACATATGTTTACACTTTCAGCATATATAAGTTACTTCCACCAGTTCTATGCTAACGAGATTTAGTATGAAGCTAGAAGACAATAGAAAGGTGAGCTTACTCTTTGACTTCCTCTGCAGGGGAAGTTTCAACAGCCACAGCAAATATTCCCCGACTAATCCTTACTAGTTTCCTTGTAGCTGGATAATATCTTCTCAAGTGACCGCCCATAAAACTTGTAGCTGTGTTTTGAATATACAGACACATTAGACAAATGAAATTAGTGAACACTGTTTTTTCTAAAGCCATAGAAAGTGAATTAGACTGACTATTAGCGAATATTCACAGTATATTTTGTAATTATGATAGATGTATATTTAAGGTAACTTAGGATTCTTATTGTATTATGAATCAACCATTTAAGGTAAGTTAGGATTCTTATTGTATTAGGAATCAACGTCTGTACAACTATATATATTGTGATTAATGAAAGGAATCCTTAAGAGAGATTATTTCAATCTTACATGGTATCAAAGAGCCAAACCCTAAATTCTACTCCCAAAGCTGCCGACCACCACCCTCTCTCTTCTTCCTTCTCGGTCGACGGCCACCATGTATTCCCCCACTAATTCCGGTTCCTCCACTGGAACTTTTGACAACCCCCCACCACGCTCATCGTCTTCTTTTCATCCGGCTTTCGCCGTTACCAACATCAAGAATTCTATCCCTATAATTCTTGACCAAGAAGACTATTAATATTCCATGTGGACAGAACTGTTCTATATTCATGCATGTGCGTACAATGTGCTAGACCATATTGATGACTCTGTTCCTCGTCCCACCGATATTGCCGACTCGACATGGCGTCGCCTTGACGCCATCGTCAAACAGTGGATATACGGCACCATCTCAAAAGACTTGTTGTGTACTATCATGAAAACAGGTGCTATGACACGTGACCTTTGGGTACGGTTAGAAGAAATCTTTCAGGATAATAAAAATACTCGGGTCGTGTATTTGGAAGAGCAGTTCAATAATACGCGTCTCGAGAATTTTAACAACATGTCCGAATATTGCAAACAACTGAAACTCATAGCCGACCAACTTTCCAACGTCGGGACATCTGTTTCAGAAACCAAGATGGTACTTCAATTGGTTGTTGGTTTACCGAAAGGTGAATACGATACACTTGCGACGATGATTCAACAAGCCGACCCACTACCAAGTTTCACCAAGGCACGTTCACAACTATTGTTGGAAGAAACCCGTCGTGCTAAACAAGAGGAGCACAATCAAAAGGCGTTAGCCGTTGACAGCATGACACCACCGGCGGTCAACACTACCCCACCACCACCACAAGACCACCACCAGCAGCAGTCCTGCGGCGGCAGAGGCCGCGACAATAACAACAAAGTAAAGGGTCGCGACAAGGGCCACTGAAACCAGGCCCAACCCCTGCTTTCTACTTCCAATGGGCTGGACAACAACCCTAGCCCAATACCGAGAACTGGGCCTCGCCTGCTTGCCCTTACCCAACATTAGGGGCCCAGTTCCAGCAGGCTGCTTGGTCACCCGGTCTCTTGGGATCCGCCCCAGCCAACAGGCAGGCCCATCAACAGCAGCAGCAGGCCCACATGGTCTCGGTCCAGCAACACTCGCAAGGCCGCAGCCGAGCCCCCACCGATTTGGGCTAGGCCTTCCGCACTGTGAACCTTCAACAGCCCGACGATAATTGGTACATGGACACCAGAGCCACATCTCACCTCCCCCGGTCATCAGGTAATTTATCCCAAATGCTTCGGTTACATTGTCCTCAATTTATTACTATTGGCAATAGTCATCGCATTCCAATTGAAGGTTACGGTAACAAACATACCAAACATCTCCGCCCGCCTTTCTCCCTAAATCATGTCCTTTACACACCCAACATCATTAAAAATTTAATCTCTGTTAGAAAATTCACTCGCAATAATTCTGTGTCTGTTGAATTTGACCCTTTTGGTTTTTTTGTGAAGGATTTCAATACGGGAAAAATTCTTACGCGCTGCAATAGTGTGGGAGACCTCTACCCCTTCACTCAATCTTCCGCTGTCAGAACTCATTCACCTGTCTCCCTTGCTGTTATCTCTCCGTCAACTTGGCATAACAGACTCGAACACCCAGGAGACCTGTTTTTAATATTCTTAGGACTAATAAGCGTATTCAATGTAATAATGGGAAACTTGCCCAACACTGTTTTTCTTGCCCGCTTGGCAAACATACTCGTATTCCATTTATGCCATCCAACAGTGTTACTTTTTCTCCATTCGATATTGTTCATGCAGATTTGTGGACATCTCCGGTTGTCAGTTCCTTGGGTCACAAATTCTATCTAGTATTATTAGATGATTTTTCACACTTTGTATGGATCTACCCACTAAAGTTCAAATTTGAAGTTTTTGCCAAGTTCCTTGAATTTCAAAAATTCATTAAAACCCAGTTTGAAAAATCTATAAAATCTTTTCAATGTGATAATGGACGTGAATTTAATAATTCGGCATTTCACAATTTCTGCTCTAAATAAGGCATGATTTTATGTTTTTCCTGTCCCTACACTTCCTCCCAAAATGGCAAAGCTAAACGAATCATACGTACCATCAATTACATGGTTCGTACCCTTCTTTTTCATGCCAGTCTTCCACCGCCATTCTGGGTCTACGCTGTTAAAATGGTAGAGTAAATATTTTACCAACCAGCACTCTCCAAAACAAGACCCCAACCGAAATCTTATATCGTAGGTTCCCTTCATATGACCAACTCCGCATCTTCGGTTGCCTATGCTACCCCAACCTGGCCTCCACTGCATCTCACAAACTAGCCCCACGCACCACGCCATGTGTCTTCGTCGGTTTCTTACCCAATCATCAGGGTTACATGTGCTATGACATAGCCACTCATAAGATCATTATCTCACGTCACGTCACATTCGACGAGGCGAACTATCTATTTTCAAATCTCCGAAAATTCCAAACCACGGATTACACATTTCTCGATGAGTATCGCAGATCACCCACTGCTGCCTCCAGAACCCGTAAGCCAGCTGCCTCAAAACCCAGTCCAAACACTGCTGCCTACCCACCGCATGGAGACTCGTGGCCAACACGGGATTTTTAAACCCAAGGTTCACTTCAATCTCTCCACACAAACCTTATCACCCATTCAAAAAAATCCAAAACTAGCCAAACTGGACCCTAATTGGAATGCGGCCATGTGCGAGGAATTTAATGCTTTAACCAAGAAGAACACTTGGGATTTGGTACCTAGACCGGACGGTGTGAATGTTATCCGGTGTATGTGGCGATATCGTTACAAGTTCAGAGACAGTGGTGACTTTGAGCGGTATAAGGCAAGACTGGTCGCTAATGGCACTAATCAGCAGCAGGGTATTGATTGTGGTGAGACATTCAGTCCGGTTGTTAAACCGGCCACTATTCAGAATGTTCTTAGTATTGTTATGGGCATGCATTGGCTGATTCATCCGCTTGATGTCAAGAATGCATTTCTTCATAGGGATTTGAAAGAAACTGTGTACATGCATCAGCCCCCTGACTTTGTTCATCCGGCAGCCACGCAGATGTATGTCGTCTCAGGAAGTCATTATATGGCTTGAAACAGGCACCCCGCGCTTGGTATGATCGCTTTGCCAGGCAGCCACGCAGTATGATAACTCTCTCTTCACTTTTCATCGAGGTAGCAGCACTGCTTAGTTGCTATTATATGTGGCCTCCTCTGACGGTTTGAAGAATGAAATCATTGCTCTACTCAAAACTGAATTTGCTATGACTGATTTGAGCAAGCTGAGTTATTTCTTGGGTATATCCGTGGCCAGATCGGTCGCTACTATGTTTCTGTGTCAGCGCAAATATGCGGAAGAGATAGTGTACAGGGCTAAAATGGCAAATTGTAAAAGTATGCCAACTCTGGTTGACTCAAAATCCAAGCTTAGTGCCAATGAGGGTGCACCAATTTCTGATCCCACCCTATATCGGAGTCTTGCAGGTGCTCTTCAGTATCTCACACTCACTAGGCCTGATATTGCATATGTCGTTCAGCAGGTGTGTCTGTTTATGCACGCCCCTCGAGAGTCCCATTTTGCGGCCTTCAAACATATTATCAGATACATTAAGGGCACACTTGACTTTGGACTGCATCTATACCCCTCTGTCCTAACCAAATTACTCTCCTACACGGATGCAGATTGGGCAGGATGCCCGAACACACGTCGCTCCACCTCGGGCTATTGTGTATTTCTTGGGGATAATCTTATTTCATGGTCCGCCAAGCGGCAGGCCACGCTATCCCGTTCGAGTGCTGAAGCAGAGTATCGCGGAGTTGCTAATGTCGTTGCTGAGATCTGTTGGCTCTGAAATCTTCTTTTGGAGCTACAGTGTCCACTGCGTAAGGCGTCTATAGTCTAATGTGACAACATATATGCCATCTATATGTCTCATAATCTGGTCCAACATCAGCGGACCAAACATATTGAGATGAATATTCACTTTGTGCGTGAGAAGGTTACCCTTGGTCAGGTCAAAATATTACACGTGTCTTCCTCCTATCAGTATGCAGATATTTTTACAAAGGGACTACCGAGACAGCTCTTCACCGACTTCCGATCCAGCCTTAGCGTTCGGCCTCCTCCCGCTCCGACTGAGGGGGAGTATTAGCGAATATTCTCCGAATATTCACAGTATATTTTATAATTATGATAGATATATATTTAAGGTAACTTAGTATTCTTATTGTATTAGGAATCAATCATTTAAGGTAAGTTAAGATTCTTATTGTATTAGGAATCAACCTCTGTACAACTATATATATTGTGATTAATGAAAGAAATTCCTAAGAGAGATTATTCCAATCTTACACTGACTAAAATATACTTCAAAGATAAGGAGGAAAAAAGAGGGAAAACCATGCAAGTGAAACGGCATTAACACAAGTATTACAGAAGATAGAAGCACAACTTAAAAGAATGGAAGAGCTCAAAGAGCATTGCTTGAGTTTTCTTTTTAGTTGGTTTCCCACCCAGAGTGTTCCGTACCCGCTTTGGGCCCCGACTAATTCACATTGACTCAGTTTCTATTGGTTATTCGTGTGTTGGATTAAAATCATTATGCAAATTAAACTTATTTCTGGAAATCAATTAACTATGCCACAATCCCTAAATAGTTGGGTAACTAAATGAATCATCTCTACCCATTCTACTCTATTTGGTCCTACTTCATTCCCATAAGAATTTTCCTTTTAAACAAAATTAAGTAGGATAGTTCTAAGACATTTCTCTAAATTCCACTGATCTCTATAATAACGCGCTTTCAAATTCAAGATTCCTGGCCAACATCGAATTACTGAAACAACAACGACTAATCATTTATCTCCACTAGTTGGGAAATTTTAAAGCAAGCGAGAGTGATCTCAAGTAAAATAAATGCAAATAGTAGTGAATTTTGTCGCTATATAGGATTAGAAACGGATTTTTCTAGTTAGCTACAGAATTTGCCCGTCGCTAATTTCTTTTTTTAGTAGTAAAAAATGTTCAAATATATCATCGAACTATTGAAAATGACTCATTTATGTCACTCCTCAATAGTTTGGCTCATTTATGTCATCACCGTTACCAAAAAGTGTCATCTATGCCATTTTTCATTAACGGCGGCGTTAATGAAAAATGACATGGATGAGCCATTTTAGTAACGACAATGACATAAATGAGCCAAACTATTAACGAGTGATAGTTCGATGACATATTTGAGTTTTTTCCCTTTTTAGTATTGAAACCAACATGGGTTATCTCCTAGGTTTTTAGGATTGTAATAAAAGGTAAAGTGATCTTCAAACAATCATCCAAATTGCAAGATGTCAAAGTAAATATATGCATACACAGATCAAGAAAGTTCTTTAGAAAAAGTTCAAGCTGCATAATCTATTATCAGATAAGGAAAGATGGCGGTAAACAACAAAATCTGTCGCTAATCCCATATAGCGACAGATTACTGACGAATTATCAAAATAAATTATGTTAGCTACGAACAATTTAGTGACAAATTAGGGACGAAACTCATAGCTAATTCCAATTTTTTTAGTAATGCAAGAGCGTAGCGTACCATATACATTTGAAACAGAGGGACTTGCATTACTATTAGAAGCAGAACGAGTTGCAGATAATATGGAGGCACTTGTTGATGCTGCAGCCATTTTGGAAGCTGTAGGATGAGAAAGTTAAGAAAGTGTTGCAAATAAATAAAAGAAGGATAACATGTGTTTAAATTAAAGAAATATCTCTTACCCCCATAACCCGACAAACAACTTCATTTTCACACTTAGACATGAATCTTCAACTCCCAAAAAAATCCTCATCTTAAAATCAACTATTTCAATTATTTCTAGATTTTTTCACATGTAAAACCAAAATCTGATTATACATCCGTAGCAGAGTGATGAATCATAATATTTCGGCATCTTGTGGTGTCCGTAAAGATATTAAACTTATCCGTCTAGTGGTGTCCAAGAGTATAAAAGAATCGTCCCATGCCAGGTTTTGATTTGAATTTGAAACTCTCCCTTCCTTCTTGACTTGCCTTCGAGCAAGTTGAAGTTTGCAGTACTTCTTAAACTATTAGGGATTGTTTGGTTGGAAACACGTTATCGAGTCTCGGAATTAGTTATTTCACTCTTTCATAGGAATAAAAATAACATTATAATTCGGGATAACTAATCTCCATGATTAGTTATATCGAGATTCTATCCCAACCAAATATGAGATAAACTCAGCTCAAATTTAATCCCGAGAGTAATTATTTCTTATTCCTCATACCAAGGGAGCCCTCACTCCCTCCGGTTCAAAAGAGTGTCCACTTAGCCTTTTTCTTTTGATTCAAAAAGACTGTTCACTGATCAGATCAAGAAAGAATTAATCTTATTTTTTTTAGATTTGCCTTTAGTAAAGTCTAAGTGATCAAATCTAATACTTACTTAATTTTAATTAGGGATAATTTAGTCAAATTATTTATTTTTTCTAGAAGTTAGTATTTTCTTAAAAAGTGTGCAAATGACTAAGTAGACACTCTTTTTAAACAGGTAGGAGTATGATTTAGGGTGCCAAATGAACGGATTGAATTATATATAAGGGAATTGAAATGAGTTTAATCAATATACACTTTCAGTTATAACAAGCACACAAATTTTCTATTAAAAATCTCATAACTTAAAATCCAACATAAAATCTGGTATCATTTGTTTGTTTTCAACTATTTGTTTTTGGTTAAGATACCAAACAAGACTGATAGACGGTTTCCCCCCCCTATATAATGCCTATTTCTAACAAATCAAACCTTGTAGAGTTTTTTCTCCCCTATTTTTTTGATAAGCCCTTTTAACCCAAACATTTAGATAGACTAACTTGGATTGCTTCAAAACTGATTTGTCACTGAATATATGTCAAATCTGGAATGGATTAGACGAGTTAAATTTAAAACCTTATGTTTTATCTGTGGAATTGCGTTATTGTAGATGAAATATTCTCTACGGTGATTCGTAATACTACCATTAATACATATGAAATCCAGTAAAGCATAATGAAATAATTGAAACGAAATAGTAGAGTAAAAAAACAAGTAGAGATAGAGAAGTATAACCTTTTTTGGGTTAACTACACTAACTGCTGACTATTGTAGTAATTTCGTACTAATACAATCAATACCCCACCCTTCAAAATTATCCTTGTCCTTAGAAGTGATATCAAACTGAGGAAACTTTTGAGTAAAAGCTTGAAGTTCCTCCCAAGAGCAGTCTTCAGGAGCTGCATTGAACCACTTGACCAACACTTCAATAATAGCTCTACCATTCCTCTTTGCAAGTCTTCTGTCCAAAATAGCTTCAGGTGCTAATAGGATATGACCAGACTATGAATGAACCAAAGGCAAAGTGACAGATGCAATGTGGTGTCCCCAACTTCTTCTTAAGTTGAAATACATGAAATGTAGGATGAACTTTAGTACCAGCAGATAAATCCAAGTTGTAAGCCACTTCTACTGACTAGGGGTAGAAATCCTTTGTTCAAGTAGGTACTTCAGTCTATGATGATCAGTCTTAATAGTGAAATGCCTACCCAACAAATAAGGCCTCTATTTCTGGACTGCGGTAACCAATGCTAACAACTCCCTCTCATATACTTAGAGTGCTTTGTTCTTGTAAGATAGACCCTTACTAAAGAAAGCAACAGGTTTACCTTCTTGAGTTAGAACAACACCAATGCCTTCACCTGAAGCATCAGTTTCAATGATAAATTCCTTAGAGAAATCAGGTAAGGTAAGCACAGGTCTAGTAGATATAGCCAGTTTCTGCTTTTCAAATGTTGTAGTAGCTTTCTGGTTCCAATGATAGTTTCCCTTCTTCAGTAAATCAGTCAAAGGCCTAGCAATAGTACCATACCCCTTAATGAACCTTCTATAGTAACATGTTAACCTTAAGGACCCTCTAAGTCCCTTGAGAGTTGAAGGTTGAGGCTAATTCATGAGAGCTTCCACCTTCAGCTTATCCATTGATACTTCCCCTTTAGAAATCACATGACCCAAGTAGTCAATCTTGGTCACTCCAAAATCACATTTACTTCTTTTGACAAACAAGACATTAGCTCTCAGAATTTCCAGAGTTTCCTCTAAATGAGTCAAATGCTCAGTCCATCCTTGACTGTATATTAAAATGTCATCAAAGAATACAAGAATTTCTTAAGATGGGGGGTGAAATTTTTTGTTCATTAGGCTTTGAAAAGTAGAGGGGGCATTAGTGAGGCCAAAGGGCATTACCAAAATTTCATAGTGCCCATGTTGTGTTCTAAAAGCAGTCTTGGGAATATCATCTTCAGAAATTCTTATTTGTAGAAAAGTTGGCCTTAGCTTGGTCGTACGAGAAATCTGAGTGCACGAGCGAGTTTGTAGCGTTGTTTACACTTGGGTGGCATGTTTGATTTGTATCCGAGAGGCCTCGTGAGTGTTTTGGGGGTTCGATGGAGAGTTTGTTAAATTGCCTAAGTTGCTGGTTTCTGGTGTGTCGTACCAGCGGACCAGTGGCCACTTCTGCGGAGTCGCTTCTGCTGAAGTTGGTCCGCTGATGTGAGCCTTGGAAAAGTTTGGGAAGTCCGCTCCTGCGATATTTTTCGCGCAGAGGCGATCCGCCTATACGGTGTTTCTTTGCTTTTGCGATCTCGTGGTACGTTAAGTTGGGCTGCTTATGCGGTAGTTTTTCTGTAAACGTGAGACGCTTCGGCGAGGTCGATTCCACCGAAGCGGGATCGTTGTTTTAGACCTAGAATAAAAAACCCCATCTCAAATTCATTTTTGCATATTTCATACTTTGGGAACTAAGCTCAGGGTAAGATTCTAACCCATTTATATTACCTTATCATGTTTATATCATATAATCTAAGTTATATTCCTTGTTTTGGGTAGATTAAACCTAGGGTTTATGTTAGAAAATAAGATGCTTAAAATCATGAAATTGGAGGCTAATATTTGATCTTTATGCTTTGATATTGTAGTTATGAGTTGGGTTATGATAGTATGATCTATTACAATGTTCAATTTTTAAGGATATAACTTATTAGAGTTTTTTCATGATTCTAGAACATTGTTTTTTCAGGAGCAATTTACAGAACAAAACATGCTAGATAAATTTGATATGGTGAACAAGATTCCAAATTTAATTACAGCTGAGCAAAATGAACTTCTGGTGGCTTTGCCAAGTGAATAAGAGGTTAAGGAAGAAGTTTTTGGTTTGAACGATGATAGCACAAGTGGTCTAGATGGCTTCTCAGGGTAGTTCTTTCAATCTTGTTGGCCTATTATAGGAGAGGATGTTTCAAAAATGGTCAAAGCCTTTTTTTATGGACAAGAGTTGTCAAAGTATATTACTCGTACAAACCTTGTGCTAAATCCAAAAAAGAAGGTGATCAATAACTTTACTGATATGAGGCCTATTAGCTTAGTACTTTTGCTAGTAAAGTTATTTTAGAGTCCTGCATGAAAGGTTAGTAACTGTACTCCCTGGCATCATGGATATTTCTTACTAAAATTTTAAGACAGTTTGGCTTCTCAGAAATTATATGGGTTGGAGGTTGGTGTCAAATAACTGGTATTCAATACTAGCGAATGGGCAATCACATGGTTTTTTCCATTCTTCAAGGGGTCTTAAGCAAGGAGATCCACTGTCTCCCATTTTATTAATCATTGCAGTTGCAGTGTTGGCTAGAGGATTGAATGATTTCCATAACAAACATGATTTTAAAGGGTATGGACTTCAAAGTGGAGTCCACAGATTAATCACCTATCATATGTAGATGATACAAATTTGTTCTGCTCAACTGAGTCAAAATCATTGAAGAAAATGATGAAGATACTGAGGAAGTATGAAAAAATATCAGGACATGTGATTAATAACAGCAAAAGTTCCTTCTATGTTCATAAAAAGACACTAGCTGCAGTGGTTGCAAGAGTTAAGAGGGTCACAGGTATGAATAAATGTTCTTTTCCTTTTACATATCTGGGGTGTCCAGTTTTCTATGGTAGAATGAAGAATGTGTATTATGAAGATCTAATTAAGAAGGTTATGAAAAGAGTAATGTCTTGGCAAAATAGATTTCTATCATTTGGAGGGAGATACATATTGATAGCCCATGTTCTACAAACTATGCCAGTGTACCTATTGTCTGCTATGAACCCATTAGTTGGTGTTGTTAAGAAGCTCCATTAAATCTTTGGAAAAAATTTCTAGAGTAACATTGTTGGGGTAAATGAAAGCATTGGGTAGCATGAGACAAAATGTGTTTATCCAAAATCTGAGGGAGGACTGCGATTTAGATCACTGATGAATATGTCAAAGGCTCTTTTTGCTAAATTATGATGGAATCTAAGATCTACACCTTCTCTGTGGAGTTCCTTTATGGTGAATAAGTACTGTAAGAAGCTGCACCCTGTCATAGCCCAGGCTAAAGGACTTTCAATGTTTGGAAGAAAATGATTGAGGTCAAGGAGGAGGTTGAGCATAACATTTGGTGGTAGCTTAAAGCAGGTAATTCAAGCTTCTAGTTTGATAACTAGACAAAACAAGGGCCATTATATTTTGTTCTTCATGACCAAATTACTGAGGATGGAACTAAAGTAAAGGAGTTTATCGAGAATGGTCACTGGAATACACAAAAGTTTGGACATTTACTACCAGAAGAAATGGTTCAGCACATCACAGATACTATCAAATCAAAACTTTTGCAGTGTGATACAGATAAGGCATGGTGAATGGGTAACATTACTGGGAATTTCACAGTAAAGAGTTCATGGGAAGAACTGAAACAAAAACAATAGGCTTCTGTGCAGTATGATTATATATGGGCAAAGGGATTACCAATAAAAATAGTTTTTTCTTGTGAAGGCTTTGGAAGTGCAGAGTGTCTACTGACGACAATTTGAGAAAACTGAATATACCAATTGTGTCCAGGTGTTGGTGTTGTAGTGAACACAAAGTGGAAATCATGTCTCATCTTTTTCTAACCTCTCCAATAGCCTTAAAACTGTGGAAAAGGTTTTCTTCTTGTGCAGGTTTTGACATTGACGGCCTGCAACTTCAGCAGGTAATCACAGCATAAACAGCTCCCAAGTTGAAGGCAATATATATAGCTATACCAGCTATCATATTATGCAAAATTTGGAAAAGAAGGAACTCAATAAAGCATGGAGACAATACAACATATAACAGGATGCTTTATCAGGTGCAACTTACAATACATCAGTTGATCAAGGTGAAATATCCTTGGTTAACCAATATACTACCATACTGGCCTTCTGTTATACAATATTTGAGTAGATACAAGTCAACTTTGGAGCAAGCCAACTATGTTTCTTTGTCAATCATCAAAACTCAGATATTCATTTAGATGTGCTAATGCTAACACTTACTTCATTCCCAAGAAGGTGTGGGCATCGATCCGAGTGAGCCGAGCTCCGGCCGAGCCCAAACAATCTTTTTATAATATTGAGCTGAGCCGAGTCGTGCCCGATTCGGCTCTTTAATGATTTATTCTACGTAGTGCTACACCATTAAAACATAAATTTGCAATATATAAATTGGTTGATTAAGAAAATATAAGCATTACTAATTAAATTTGATAATTACATTCAAGTGAGATTGAAATATATACATTACTAGTCTAAACAAGAACTCAAATTTAAAAGGCATTAACTTAATATTGAACATAGAATAAAGTTTCAAGCAAAAAATAAACAATAGAACTAAAGCAATACTAAATTCAAGAAATTTGTACAATATTAAATTTCTTTAATTTTGAACTATTAAATTTGAAACTTTAATTACATTTTGCACCACCCATAAAATATTCTTAAGTATCGATTTCTATAAAAAGTTTAATTACATCAAATTAATTAAAGAAATATAAAATTATAAATTTATTACAATAAATAGTAATTATAAAATTGACATTTTGCTAATTTAATTAAGCTTAATGTATGAATTTTAATTTTAAAATAATCAGTACACGATCAAAATGAGTCAACCAAGCTGAGCCGAGTCGACTCAACTGAGTGCGAGTTTTACCAAGCCAAGCTTTAACCGAGCTTTAATTGAGTTGGTCCTAGTCGAGCTAAATTTTTACTGAAACGGAACTGAGTTGAGTTGAGCTAAATGCAGGCGAGCCTACCCGAGCAGAGCCCCAAGCGGGCTCGGCTCTTTTCCTAGGCCTAAGCCAAAGTATGATAAATTAATTGTTACCAAAAAAATAATTAATTATCTAGCTTCAGGATCTAAAATATTCTCTTTTTAAGGAAGAAAAATAAAGACTGAACCATAACTATTTATGATTATCTGATTCTAAATTTTAAATGCAATTCCTTACTTTAAGTCAACTTTGATATAGTTTTACAAAATTAAATAGTTTGAGATCTTTGTACAAGATCTAAATTTATCCCGTTACAGAAAGAAAAATAAGAGACTGACCATAATATACTATATAATGATTTATCTAGTTCCAAACTTTTTACTTTAAGCCCCGCAGTTTGATACATTTTTACAATAATTAATAGTTTGAGAGCTTCAAGAATCAAGATCTAAAATATTTTTTCTATACTATAGTATTATAATCAAGTTCTAAGTTCTGAATTCAATCCTTACTTTAAGTTGAGTTTAGTACATTGTTACAAAATTAGATAGTCTGTAACCTATTTTCAAGATTTACAATTTTTTTAGGAAGAAAAATAAAAGACTAACCATAGTAATACTATTTTGATAACTAGTCTAAATTTCATTTTTGATCTCCAGTTCAATTCTATTTTATATAAACTACTTATCATTAATAATTTTTTTTAATTTTATCTAATTTTTCTTTGACTCGTTTTACTACATATTAATTTAGAAATTTATCTAGGTAGAAAAATATGAATAACGAAAAAGGAAAAAAATTCTCCAAGTAACAAAAACATCAAAACAAATTTAGATTTTATTTGTGAATCGGTCATCTAACTGCAATGGTAATATTTAGTATAAACAATTTACTATTTTGGCAAGAGCGGGGTCCATATCTACGTGCAAGTCAGAGTTATTCTTGTTGGATATGTAGCCGTACGAGAATAGTGAATAACTATTACAAGTGCTTCGAAAGGATAAACAACAAAGATTACAACAATAAGTTGTCAATCTTTTAATCTTGAACTAGAACTTCAAATCTGGATCTTGTATTTAAAACTACAAGAACATGAACTGCTACACTTGTAGCTTGTAGAACCGATGAGAATTCGAACGGTTAGAGTCCTTTGAGTTTCAAGTTCACACCTGAAACACTTAGCAACATATTAGATAATCACAACACCACCGGTTGAGTCGAGAGATGACAATCTGTCTTTAAGACAAGATTGCCCCCATTTATAGGCTTTACGGAAGTTTGGGCAATATCATCCCAAGATAAAACAGCAAACTATCAAATGTGCAAAGCCTATACAAATGACCCCAGCGAAGAACACAAATAAAGAAGATTGCTAATAGAAGGATTGCTATCAAGAAAATCTGATCTCTTTGTGGTGTTGTTAACTTGTGTGTAAGTTCACTTGTTCATTTCTGTTCCTCTCTGTTCATCTATAGAATTGAGCCAAAGGCCTCAATTTATACGTGTGCAAGATGGCCTTTCAAATGCCCCATAATGGCATTCAATTGCCATGTAATGGATGGAATTTAAATGCAGCAACATAATGGTCCAAGTAATGGCCATTATGTGGTGGATTCAATGTCATTGAAACCACCTCAACAGCCAAACCTTTGGGATTTCGTTGAGCAGTCACTGCCAATGAAGCGCCGCGGTTCTACCACATTAGCGTCGCGATGCTAATTCAGCCAGAAACTCACGATGCTCACTGCCAATCAGGCGCCATGTCTCTGCAAAGGGGCGTCGCGACCCTTTTCCGACTCGTACCACCTTACACTTCGCACAATCCTTCCTTCGTTTACCAACATGGAACACTTGTTATTTAGCCAATAACTGTCCATCATTCTATGTCTCAAACATTTCACTTACGTACCAATATCTCTTTTATTAACGAAATTTACGATACTTGGCACTAAGATTGCACGTGTGTGGAAATGACATTTCCGACGTGCGGGGCCCTAATTGTTTGAGTCATAAATAATGGGATACACTTAATTCCACATTAGTAATTTTCCAACAATCCCCTCTTGAAAGAGATTTTGGCGCACACACAAGGTGCCTACTTTCAGCAATCTTATAGCGAAAAGATATTGCATCAGGAGAGGTAGCTTCCGCTTTGAACCTTTCCTAGTTGAATACCATCGGACTTACTTACTGCGCGGTGAACGTGATGTCTTAAACCGTCAGTGTTTATTGTAAGCCAAGACAACGGTACCAACACAATACCTCCCATTTATTCGTTTCTTCTTATTGTTCTGTCCGTTGTGGCCGTGGACACACTTGGATTCTTAAGTATGTTCACTTGATGCGGCCTGTCCTCGCACTTAAAAAGATGATCACCTACAAGGTATCCTGCTATACCCCACTTCACAAGTGTTAGGAATCATTAAAAATTTCCCTTAACCTCAACCGTTTGAGGATCGTTAAAGGTTTAGAAGCTTAACCTTTATCTACCATGCATGTACACTTTAATGTCTATCACGGGAACGGCTTTGGATTTACGTTTCTTTACAGAAATCATAATCCGAAGTGCTCTTGCTTCCACCGAATCGCTCAACAGAACCTTTTTCAGCTTAGTTTTCCCATTGAACCAAATTTTTGGGATCTCCGGTCAGTATGGTTGGGTTACCACCGCTAAGGTTCGTATTGTTTGGATTTTAAGCCCATTTCCCTAGACAGGCAGAACTCTTGATCTTTGGGCAGTCCTTTAGTTAAAGGGTCCGCTATATCCTTTGATTAGTAATAAAGAAAGTGACACCCGTGATGATCAACTGCCATAAGTCTTATGTCTCCAACATATCCGACAGATATGTCCAGACGCCGTCATCCGTGCCCTTCATGAAGCCGATCGGCTAGCCACAGTGTATAACTGCTGAAGGCACGAGTTTCTCCTAATATGGGACGTCCTCTAAGGAGTCGTGAAGTTACTCAACTTTTTTCATGCTTTGTTTAAAGCGATAACTCTGATTCCATCATGAATCGGCCGATGCAAGTTTGCTTAGAGATTTTACAAGACCCACCATACACATTTACTTGTGGCATTGGTGTTCTTCAAGTCTGATGTCCAGTTTGCATCACTGTGTTCTCCCAGAACCGCTAGACATCCAGAATACCGTAATCCGTAGATAAGAGAACATTTCAGACATCGTCATATCCGATTTAACGCCTTCTATCGATCATTTCCAGAATAACGAGTGAACCTTAGTTCAAATGATCTGCTTTGTAGGCCGATACCAGGTCGGTTGTAGTGTGTACAATACATTGAACTACATGTGACCTGCGCATATCGCTCCTTGTATATGGATGCACTATGATTCCAATCAGTTCTATGATTCATATCCATTGGTGGCTTCAATGAGACTGTCAACTATCTCACAACTGAGTTTGGAGTTAGACCAGTCCGTTAGATGTTTTAGAAATCCCAATTCCTAAGATGTCTTCTATGTTACCCGTATATTTCATATCGAGACTTTTGTTTCAATATGACTTCCACTTTCAGACTGTTGGTTTTCCAACTGTTGGCTTTCTAACTTCAGAGTCAATGTTGAGTTTATTTTCATCTTTTTTTTTATGTCATTTTATTTTTTCAACTACACTTTTCAAATGTTGTTTAGAGTTTTTTTTTAAAAAAAAACTTTTGCTTTTTGAATTTTTTTCAGCGTTTTTCTCTTTTAAGAATTGTACTTATTAGCGAATATTACCATATATTCGACATATATTTTGTAATTAATAGTAGTATATAATTATGATAAATATAGGATCTTTATTCAATTAGATTCAACATTGTACACATTATATATATTTGTATTAATGAAAAATACTCCTGAAGAGAGATTAATACAATCTTATGTGGTATAAAGAGTCAAATCCTAAAACTCCAAATTCTTTTTTTGTCTACATCGCCCCCCCCCCCTACCTCCCTTGGCCGGCGACCCCATCTACGAAACCGAACCCTATTTTTTCCCTTCTCTTTCATTTTGTGACTTCCGTGTCTACTCCCACCTCTCCTAAGGCTTCTGCCTCCTCCACAGTCGTCATAGACAACCCCCCCCCGCTTCTTCCTCCACTCTTTCTTTTCATCCGCCGTTCGCCGTCACAAATATCAAAAACTTCATTCTCTAAGTTCTTGATCAAGAAGATTGTCAACATTCATCGTGGGTTGAACTCTTTCGCATTCACGCATGTGCTTACAACGTGCTTGACCATATTGACGACTCTTTCCCTCACCCTATTGACAGTGAGGAAACGACGTGGCGTCGTCTTGATGTCATCGTCAAACAGTGAATTTATGGCACCATCTCTAAGGACCTGCTTTATATGATAATGAAAATCGGTGTCTCGGCTCGTGAGTTATAGATACGTTTGGAGGAGATATTTCATGATAACAAGCATACACATGTCGTGTACTTGGAGGAACAGTTCAATAATACACGTCTCGAGAATTTTGCCAATATGTCCAAGTATTGTAAATAATTGAAACTAGTTGCGGACCAATTATCCAATGTGGGGACACCAATTTTTGAAACGAATATAGTCCTACAACTAGTTTTTGGCTTACCAAAGGGCGAATACGATACTCTAGCGACTATGATTTAATAAGCCGACCCACTACTGAGCTTCAATAGGGCCCGTTCATAATTACTTTTGGAGGAAACCCGACGTGCCAAACAGGACGAACACAATCAAAAGGCGTTAGCAGTTGAAAATCTAATGACGTATGCCGCCACTACAGCTCAGCCGCTACCGTCGGACAACCAACAACTGCGGGGCAGCCGCGATAATGGAAAAGGCGGCAGAGGCCGCCGACGAGGTAGTCGATCAGGCCAGCAGCAATAGCCCACCCATCCTGCCCAATGGACCAGCCCAGGCTAGTGGCCCAACCAATTCAGTTGGGCCTCGGCTTCATTCCCATTCCAGAACACAACAGCCCAATACCACGACCCCTAACAGCTAGGTATTTTGGGCTCTGGAAAAGGCCCAAGGCCAGTGAGCAACCAACAGTAGTAGAATTTACACGGCTTGGCCCCTACTGATTTGGGCCAAACCTTCAACTCTTTAAATCTGCAAACGCCCGATGAAAATTGGTACATAGATACGGGAGCCACTTCTCATCTCACCCGCTCCTCAGGTAATCTATCAAAACTATTTCGTTTAAAGTATCCTCAATTTATTACGATTAGCAATGGACATCTCATTCCGATTCAGGGTTATGGTTCCACCTACACTCAACTACTTCATCCACCTTTCTCTCTAAATAACATCCTTTATTCCCCTAACATCATTAAAAGCTTAATATCTGTTAGGAAATTTACTCGTAACAATTCCGTTTCTGTTGAGTTTGATCCCTTTGGTTTTTCTGTGAAGTATCTACTTACGGGGACACATCTTACGAGATGCAATAGTGTGGGGGGCCTCTATCATTTCTCATCCACTTTCACTGCCAGATCCCACTCACATACCTCCCTCACTGTTATCTCTCCATCGACTTGGCATAATAGACTTGGACACCAAGACGCTCCTATTTTTAATTTTCTTAGAATCAATAATTTTATTCGATGTAATAATGGGAAACATGTCCAACATTGTTTTTCTTGCCCTTTAGGCAAACATGTTCGCCTTCCGTTTCAATCATCTTTAAGTGTTACGTTTTCTCTCTTTGACATTGCTCATGCAGATTTATGAACATCTCTCATTACTAGCTCACTGGGTCATAAATATTATCTCGTTTTATTAGATGATTTTTCTCACTTTATTTGGGTTTACCCACTTAAATTCAAGTCTGAAGTTTTTGCCAAGTTTCTTGATTTTTGTATTTATATCAAAACACAATTCGAAAAAGCCATAAAATCATTCCAATGTGATAATGGTCGTGAATTTAATAAATCTACGTTTCATAAATTTTGCACAACTAATGGTATGGTTTTTCATTTTTCGTGTCCCCACACCTCCCCCCAAAATGGTAAAGCGGAACGAATCATCCACGCTATCAATAACATGGTTCGTACAATCCTTTTTCATGCCTCTCTACCCTTTCCTTTTGGGTATATGCAGTTAAAATGGTAGGATATATTCTTCATATTTTACCTACCAATAATCTTCATAATAAGACCCCCACCGAAATTCTATACCGACAGATCCCCTCATATAATCACCTTTGGATTTTTGGTTGCATGTGCTACCCAAATCTTTCCTCCACGACCCCTCATAAATTAGCACATCGTACCACTCCATGTGTCTTCGTAGGATTCTCGTCTAATCATAGGGGTTATTTGTGCTATGACTTGTCTACACGTAAAATCATCATCTCTAGTCACGTCACATTTGACAAAACAATATTTCCATTCGCAAACTTCCAAAAATTTCGGAACACAAATTACACCTTTCTAGACGAGTCTGACACATCCCTCTTTATCCACCAAGCCCTCCGTTGTACAACCACTGTTCTGGCTGTGATCGACACTGCCACTGCCACACTTGTCCAGTCACCACCAAGCCATGCCACTACCGACACCATCTCATCGATGAACCCCCCACCATCGTTGTTCCGATTCGACTCCGGTCCCCCCACCCAACTGTCACCGGCGTCACATCAACCCCAGCAGCCAAATACCCACTAGTCAATGTCTTCTTATACCCGCCCAATCATCGAACACCTAACCCCATCGACCCTTGCCACCCATTCGACCCAATAACCCAACCCGACCAGTCACCGAAAACCGTCATTTCAACCAACCCGTTACCAATCGGTCACCCTGCCCCGTCACCCAATGCCTCGCCATCGACCCCTGCCACTGCCCAACCAGTCCATATCCCTACCCATAAAATGGAAACCCGTACTAAGCATAAGATTTTCAAACCCAAAGTACACTTTAACCTATCCACCCAAACTATATCCTATATTCCCAAAAACTCAAAATTAGCCAAACTTGACCCGAATTGGAATGCGTCCATGCGTGAGGAATTTAATACCTTAACTAAATAACACACGTGGGATCTGGTTCCGAGGCCGGATGGGGCTAATGTAATTAGATGTATGTGGCTATTTCTTCACAAATTTAGAGACAGTGGTGATTTTGAGCGCCATAAGGCGAGACTTGTGGCTAATGATATCGGTCAGCATGAGAGTATTGATTATGGTGAGACATTTTGTCCGATGGTTAAACCGGCCACTATTCGTACGATTCTGAGCATAACTATGGGTAAACACTGGCCGATTCATCAGCTTGATGTAAAGAATGCATTCTTACATGGGGATTTGAAGGAAACAGTTTACATGTACCAGGTGCGAGGTTTTGTCCATCCGAAGGCTCCTCATTATGTTTATCATCTTCGTAAGTCACTGTATGGTTTGAAATAGGCCCCCAAGGCGTGGTATGAGCGTTTTGCTACTTACATTATACAGATCAGGTTCGTATACAACAAGTGTGATCATTCTCTCTTTATATTTCATCGAGGAAGTAACATTGTATACTTGTTATTATATGTGGATGATATTGTTCTCACTGCCTCATCTGATGTGTTGAAAAAATGAGATAATTGCTCTGCTTAAATCCGAAATTGTTATGACTGACTTGGGGAAGTTGAGTTACTTCTTGGGTATATCCGTGACTAGATCTGCAGACACTATGTTCTTGAGTTAGCGTAAGTATGCAAAGGAGATTGTGTACATGGCTAAAATGGAAAACTGCAAGATCATGCCCACTCCAGTAGATTCTAAATCAAAGCTCGGTGTTGTTGATAGTGATCCAGTCTCCGATCCTACTCTCTATAGGAGCCTTGCAGGTGCGCTTCAGGATCTTACATTCACTAGGCCTGATATTGCTTATGTTGTTCAGCAGGTGTGTTTATTTATGAATACCCCCAGGAAGCCCATTTAACAACTCTTAAACGTATCATTCGATACGTTAAGGGCACTCTTGATTATGGATTGCATCTCTACCCCTCTGCACCGACCAGGTTGATATCATATACGGACACCAATTGGGCAGGCTTTCAGGACACGCGATGCTCCACATTCGGCTACTGTGTGTTCTTAGAAGATAATCTCATTTCGTGGTCTGCCAAAAGGCAAGCCACTCTATCCCGGTCGAGTGCAGAAGTAGAGTATAGAGGCGTTGCAAACGATATTGCTGATATATGTTGGCTCCGAAACCTTCTCTTGGAGCTTCATTGTTTCATGCGTAAGGCGTTATGGTGTATTGTGATAACATGTATGCGATCTACTTATCTCATAACCCAATTCAGCATCATAGAGCCAAGCACATTGAGATGGATATACATTTTGTTCGTGAGAAGGTTGTTATAGGTCATGTTAAGGTGTTGCATGTGTCTTATTCGTATCAGTATATGGATATCTTCATTAAAGGACTTCCTAGATAGCTATTCCTAGACTTCAGATCCAGTCTCAGCGTCCGGTCTCCTCCCGCTCCGACTGAGGGGGTGTATTGGCGAATATTACCATATATTCGCCATATATTTTGTAATTAATAGTAGTGCAAAATTATGGTAAATATAGGATCCTTATTCAATTAGGATTCAACATTATACACACTATATATATTTGTATTAATGAGAAATAACCCAGAAGGGAGATTAATACAATCTTACAATACTCTCTTCATATAATAAAAATAATAATTTTAATTTATCATTTATTCCGGTCATAGAAGTTCTTTTCATAGCAACAAATATAAATAATAATGTATGGATAAATTAAAGGTTATTGCGAACTATATTAGTACTTTTTATGTCTTTCTTTTATCATGATTTGATATTCTAATGTCCAATATGTAGAGAATAATTTTATATTACTACACAAATTGTAGTTTCATCTGTTGCAAGTCACGAGAACATTGAAGCTCCTATTATCAACTCTCTTCAATTTCAGAACGAATGATTTTATCTATAGGCGAATCCAAAATTTAAAGTTTTCAGGTGCCATGAGTAATTAAATTAATTTGGCCTTCGGGTCGGGTTGGGTTACACTCCACATTCAACTGAGATCATGATATGAACAAAGCATAAAACTTTGAATAATATCATAAATATCCATCATTAATTTACAATTGTCCTCGACGAGTTTTCATATTCTGAAAATGGTCAATGATAACATCATTATTTATATTTATAAATACATCACGCTTTATGTAACAAACTAAACAATCATTTAAATATTGATCACTAATGCTATTCCGCTCTTCATTTTTTATCCGCTTTACGGATCAGAATGCTCTTTCCACCGTTACGGTAGCAACATATAAAATCAGAGTCAACTTCACAAATGAATAAACAAGTGAATAAGTATTCACAAGATTTTCCTCAACCAATGTTTTTGCCAAATCACGAATTCCTTGCAAGTTGGAGAACTTGGGATTACCGCCTCGCATATGAATTATGAAAGTATCGAGTTGGTAACTCAAATATCAAATTTGCACTTTATCAAACTCCTTTGGATAACACTTCGCTAAAGTCGTGATTCTGCCTTTATCAAAATTAGAGAAGGAATTGACTGGATTCAAGACTCATCCCAAGAAGCAAATCACTACTCACTACAACAAAATGAGCTTTTGAAGCTGCACATCAATCACAGCACAAAAGATTCAACACGCACGTGTAGAGATGGCAATGGATCTTGGACCCGGTCCAGATCCGGTGGATTCATAACCGTTTTATAGGATATGGATCTTCAAAATTTGGACCCGACGGATCCGGATCGGACCCGGATCCATTTCTATCGGATCTGGATCTGGATCTTGTATTTGAGATCCGTATCCGGTCCAGATCCGATCCGTAGATCCGTTTTTTATGAAATATATTCATAACCTAGAATGTAATTTTATAAGTATTTTCTTAAATTTTTTTCATAATTTATGTATTGGGTAAAGGGTTGAACCAGGATAAGACACAAGTCACACAGCCATGTAATTTGTCTTTGAAGTTTCATTTCTTTTACCTATATGCTCTCTGCAGTTTTCCATATTTTCATTTCTATAAAAAGAAAAAATTATCACTCTTCTTTAAATTCTCTCATTTGTTTGATCAGCAAAAAAAAAACTGGGACTTTTGATATATGACTGACATTGTTTTATGTTGTTTAATGAAGTCAATCAGTAGAACTACAAGTGGACAATCACTAAAGCCTCCAAAAATTAGCTCAAAGTTGCAACTTGTTCAGCATCACTAATGAAATCAATCGTCTTTATTTCCTTATGATGCTAAAACTTTGTTCAGTATTTTGGAAGAATGGTGTCATGTTTGTGTAGGTTGATTGAATGAACTCAATCATTTTTTTCAATCAGATTGCGTTTCATTTTGTCATAAAAGTTTCAATATGTGGGAATATTATTCAAGCCAAAAAAATTTACATGTAGATCCAGATCTAATCCGTGGACCCGGTGGTTCCGATTGATCCAGATTTGGATATGATTTTTATGAACCCGATAGATCTGAATCCGGATCTGGATCCAGTTATGAAAAATGAATCTGGATCTGGATCTAGTAAGATCCGGTCAAGATCCGATCCGTTGCCATCCCTACACACGTGGTGTGAATAACAAAACACCAGAAGGCTTACGCTTTGACCTTCCAGGAAAATAAGACTCCTCTAACTTGGGAATCAAAATATCATGTGCATCACAAAATGAGGAAGCATCATCCAACAAAGATTTTCATCCAGTTTTCCTCATATCTTGCAAAAAAAATTTGCAATGTTAAGAAACTCCATGGCATTAATAATATCTTAATCCTTTTTTTTTTGTAAAGTCTTGCTCAGCTCATTTGACATTGCTAACACTTTCAACATCAAGTGAAGCATAAAAATAAATTCGAATGTTTTAATCTCAGTCAAAAGATATTTTTCTTGATTTCTATCACTTGAGGTGGAACCTTCATGTTTAATCACTTCAAGCACATGAATAATAGTTGAGAAAATAACAATAAAGCTATCTAAAATTTTGAAATGTGATTCACAATGAGTATCACCTGGCATTTGAAGTCTGCATGCTTGATTTAGTCCTCATCCAATATGAACTTCACCTGACTCGAGTAATTGGTCCAACATTTCATCTTGATAATGACCAATCAAATCTCCGCGCTTAAAAGATCCCCCAACAACATTCAACACATTAGTAACTTGATTAAAGAAGTCTTCAACATCCCCATATTTTTTAGCAATAGCTACAAGTGTTAATTGCAATTGATGAGCAAAGCAATGAATGTAATATGTCGATGGACTATCTTTCATAATCAATGTTTTGAGACCATTTATCTCTCCTCTCATATTATTAGCTCTGTCATAACCTTGTCCACGTATTTTGAATGGACTTAGTGAGTGAGTCGAAATTAAAGAATAGATTTATTTCTTCAATAAGCATGTCGATGTATCACTAACATGGACAAGTCCGATAAATCGTTCTATCACTTCACCATTCTTATCAACATAGCGTAAAACAAGAGCCATTTGCTCTTTGTGTGAGATATCTTTGAATTCATCAACTAATATACCAAAGTAATCTCCATTCAAGTCTCCAATAATAGTTTTCAACGTTTCTATTGCACAAGCATTGACAATATCTTTTTTGGATCATAGGACAAGTTAAAGTATCATTTTGTGGAGCATTTTCTAATATCACTTTTCCCATATTCGGATGCTTGTCCCGGGCCATCGCAAAAACCCAAGAAATAAGCTTTGATTTGTTGAAGATTCACTTTCATCATGACCTCGAAAAGGCAACCCATGATGTAAAATAAGTCTTGCCACATCAATTGAGGCTTCCAATCGCATTCGGTATTCACTTTTTAACTTTTGATAACGCTTGTCAAGAACAACTTGAATAGATTGATGATGATTTGAAAAATCTAGCATCTTCTTGAAACATTTATCGGGAACACTATTAACCTCACCAACATGCAAACGAAATCTTTCAAGACCTCTATTCCAACTCCTAAAACCATTTTTTGTATGAAACTCACTCGCACTTCCATGTACGAATTCATTTTTGAAAAAATAACAACATAGACAATATGCGGCATATTTCTACACGCTATACTTCAACCATTTAGAATGTGGACCCTTGAACCAATTTTCAACAAATTGACGCATTTGGTTTCCTATTTGAGTTTTAGGAAATTAATGCCCAAAAGGTTGACAAGGCATATTTTCAATATAATGTCACCTCACTTTATCTCGTATTCGAGGGTTATAGTCAGCAATAGGAACTCTTTCTCCTGGATCGGCTTCAAGCGATCCCAAATTAAGCTCATTTATAAGCTGAGAATGATTGGCAACCGTACTAGAACTCTTGGTTGAGAACAATTAGACTTCGTGAGATATTTATTCATCTCAATTCACAAAATTGGAGCACTTCCTACAAAACAAAAAGTTCTATTCAACTCACAGTTATGAAGCAGTAAAATAAATATTCCTTTGTAAACAATAAGGAATCACCCCTTTTTAGCCACTTAGGTCCTAGTTTTTGTATTTCCATTTGCACATATTCTTTGTAATGTTTCTTTCTTTTATTTTTCTAGAATAATAGAATATTTACCGAATATTCTCATAATAATTGTATATCTCCTATATTAGATATAATTATATTCTTCTTGTAATTAGGTTGATTAATTACCTAGTTTGTAGCAAGGTAAATGTTTATGTAATACTATATATATTGTAAATCATTAATGAATAATATTTGGTTTAAGGACGTTCATCAGGACGATTTTCCTAACACGTCGGCCTATTTTCAAGAACTAAAGATGCTTGCCGACCAACTCTCCAACGGTGGTGCACCAGTCACTAATCAGCGATTGGTAATGCAACTTATTACATGCTTGAATGAATTCTATGACGGCGTTGCTACCATCCTCCAACAATGCACGCCGTTACCACCGTTCTATGAGGCCCGTTCGAAGCTAATTCTTGAAGAAACTCGGAAAATCAAGCCCATCACCACTCAAGCCAGCATTGCCGACGCAGCCCTCACCACCACCGTTGGGCCCTCCGCCAATGGCAGGGCCTCAAATTCCGGCAGCCACCATCGCTGACCCGAGGACCCGAACCAGGCCCCCACAACTCGCAAAAACCGCAAAGGCCTACAATCTGGCAGTTGCCGCGGTGGATGAAATTCTGGCAGCAACAGTGATGGCAAGAGGCAGTCACCACCGGCAGGGAACAACCAGCAGCGTCCGCGGCAGCGGCAGCAGGCTCCACCGTGGGCTTCCTACCCACCTTGGGCCGCATAGGCCCCACCAACTTGGGCCTCTCCTCCTTGCTTGTATCCAATATCATTGTGGACTACACCTCCGGCCCGACAGGCCCAACCTGGCATACTCGGCGCACGTCCACAACAGGCTTACACAGCACAGGTCTCCCCGTCCTTCACCTATGCACCGACTGATATTGAGGCAGCTATGAACATGATGTCCCTATACGCTCCGAACGAAATTGGTATATGGACACAGGCGCCACCTGTCACATGACAGCATCACAAGGTACTCTCTCGTCTTATTCCAATTTGGGTAATTTAAATCAGAATATTATTGTTGGTAGAGGACAAGACATTCCAATTTGTGGTTTTAGGCATTCATCCCTACCCCACCACATCCACCACTAATTCTAAAAAATGTCCTTCATGCCCCGAAACTCATTAAGAATCTAATTTCTATGCGATGTTTCACAACTGATAATAATATTTACCTTGACTTTGATCCTTTTGGTTTTTCTGTGAAGGATTTTACGATAGGGAGGCGAATAATGAGATATGACAGCACCGGAGATCTCTACCCTATTTCCAACACCGTCAACAACACAACATCAGTTCCATCAACCTTTACTTCTCTTTCGTCTTCTTTATGGCATTCTAGGTTAGGACATTAGGGAGATTCTATTTTATGCTCTCTTAGAAACAATAATTTTATTTAATGCAACTGTGTCTCTAAGACTCCTGTTTGTAAATCTTGCATTTTTAGAAAATATGTTAAATTGTTGTTTTATTCATCCACAAACTGTACTTTAATGTCTTTTGATATAATACATAGTAATTTGTGGACTTCTCCCATTTTAAGTACGATATGCCATCGATATTATGTGTTGTTTTTGGATGATTATTCCAATTTTCTATGGACTTTTCCAATTGGTAATAAATCTCATGTCTAGTACTTTCGAAAAAATACAATTAGAAAAAAGTATTAAATGTTTTCAATGTGACAATGGCAAGGAATTCGATAATAATTAATTTAAACAGTTTTGTGCCAAACATGGTCTTACCTTTCATTTTTCCTGCCCTTACACCTGCTCCCAAAATGGTAAGGCCGAACGAAAAATCTGCACCATAAACAACTTAATTCGTGTTCTACTTGTCCACGCCACAATCCCCCCTCAACTCTGGCATTACGCACTCTCCATGGCCATATACCTCCTAAACATAATTCCAAATAAGTCTCTAGCTGGATGGTCACCACTCAAGTTCTGTTTCGTAGGAACCCCTCCTATCAACACTTGCGTGTCTTCGGATGTCTTTGTTATCCACTCCATTCGACCACTCACAAACTCCAACCCCGATCTTCTTTGTGTGTGTTTCTGGGCTACCCTTCCAATCATCGTGGTTACTATTGCTATGACTTATCAAGCCGTAAAGTAATTATTTCTTGACATGTCCTATTTGATGAGTCTCAATTCCCTTTTGCCTCACTAAACTCGCCACTTCGGCATTCCTACGACTTCCTACATGATGGCCTAAACCCCCTTCTAATCCATCATTTACATAATCTATCGTCCTAGTCAATGGCACCCGACCCCACCACGGCTAATCGGGGACAGGCAGCCCACCCGGTTCCACTGAGGGAGGCTCGGACCAGCCCGTCTCAGGGTTGCTCCGCGGCCAACAATCGGAAAATCGAGTCTCGACCATCTAAACTTGCAACACCTTCCCTCCCTCGTCTTCCCGACAGTCCCGCGTCACCTCTCCCTCCTCCTGTACAGCGTCCCGAGGCACACCTATGTACGATGGAAACTCGTGCTATGCACGACATTTCCAAACCTAAATGGGTGTTTAACCTATCCGTTTCAGTTGTCCATTCTCCCATTCCTCATAATACGAAGGTTGCCTTGTGTGATCCTAATTGGAAAGCCACAATGATTGACAAATATAGTGTTTTTATTGATAATAAGACGTGGGACCTAGTACCCCGTCCGCCAGACGCTAACATTATTCGTTCTATATGGATTTTTAGACATAAAAAGAAATATGATGGTTCTTTTGAGCGGCACAAGGCCCGTCTTGTAGGTGATGGCAAGTCTCAACAGGTGGGAGTGGACTGTGATGAAACGTTCAACTCGGTCGTAAAACCCGCAACTATTCGGACCATCCTTAGCATTGCTCTATCCAAGTCTTGGCTCATTCATCAGCTTGATGTCAAGAATGTCTTCTTACATGAGGATCTTCATGAAGCAATATATATACATCAACTTATGGGTTTCAGGGATCCTATTCATCCGGATTGTTTGTTTGTTGCAGAAATCGCTCTATGGACTGAAATAGGCTCATCGAACATGGTACCAGCGGTTCACCGATTATGTCTCCTCTATCAATTTTTCACACAGCAAATCCGATTATTCTCTGTTCATCTACAGCAAGGTCCAGACATGGCTTACATCTTATTATATGTTGATGACATCATCTGATGCCCTTCGATGGTCCATTATGTCACTCATTGCCTCTGAATTTGCTATGAAGGATTTGGGGGCCCTGTGTTATTTCTTAGGCATCTCTGTCACTCATTCTGGCAGCCTATTTTTGTGTTAGAAGAAATACGCCGAAGAGATCATTGACCGTGCAGGCATGACATCTTCAAACCAACCCATACACCAGTGGACACCAATTCCATGCTCAGCGCCAATTCTGACCCTCTGTATTCAGACCCGACTCACTATCGTAACTTGGCTGGGGCCCTACAGTATCTCACATTCACAAGACCAAACATATCCTATGTCGTGCAACAAATCTGTTTGCACAAACACAGTCTGGCGGAAGCACATATGAATGCCCTTAAATGTATTTTACGGTACGTCTAGAGCACTCTTCACTTCGGCTTACACGTGTATAGGTCATCGCTCACTAGTCTCGCTGCATATTCTAATGCTGACTAGGGTGGATGTCCTGACACCCGTCGCACCACGTCTGGTTACTGCGTCTTCCTCGGAGATAACTTATTATCTTGGTCTTCTAAAAGACAGCTTACACTATTTAGATCCAATGCCAAAGCAGAATACGGAGGTGTAGCAAACGTCGTCTTTGAGTCCTGTTGGATCCATAACCTTCTACTGGAGCTTCGCTGCCCAATTAAAAAGGCAATATTGGTCTACTGCAAAAATGTTAGTGCGATATACCTTTCCGGAAATCCCGTCCATCATCAGCGCACCAAATATATTGAAATGGACATTCACTTTGTGCGCGAAAAAGTGGCTCGTAGTCAAGTTCGTGTCCTTCATGTTCCTTCCAAATATCAAATTACCGACATATTTACCAAAGTACTTTCGCGCATACTGTTTGATGATTTTCGAGCCAGTCTCAGTGTATGTGAACCACCCGCTTCGACTGTGGGGGTGTAATAGAATATTTACCGAATATTCTCATAATAATTGTATATCTCCTATATTAGGTAGAATTATATTCATTTTGTAATTATTTTGATTTACCTAATTTGTAGCAAGAAAAATATTTTTGTAATACTATATATATTGTAAATCATTAATGAATAAAATCAAGGAACATATTCGTTTACATGGTATCAGAGCTAGACTCATTCCAATTCTATGTTCATCGATGTTGGGTCCCCAAATTATGTCATCCACGCTCCAGTTAACGGGCTCTGGGAGTGCAAGAGAGTGTTAAGATTCCCACATCGGAAATGAAATAGGAACATGAACTACTTATATGGACTTGTACAATCCTCACCCTACAAGTTAGATTTTGGAGTTGAGTTAGGCTCAATATCCATTCTTTACATAGAAAGACATATTTTAATAGATGACAAATGATTATCATGTCATTGATAACATGGAGAGTTAAAAAAACGGGTGCCTGGTGCACTATGCTCCCGCTATGCATGGAATCTGGGGAAGGGCCGGATCACAAGGGTCTATTGTACGCAGTATTACCTCACATTTCTGCAAGAGGTTATTTCTACGACCTGAACACATGACCTCCTGGTCATATAGCAGCTACTTTACTAGTTACTCCAATGCTCCCCTTCTTGTGGGAGAGTTAATTTATTTCAAATTTCAATAGACAAAAAATAAGTAAATAACCAAAAGAAATCAAGAAAGAGAGACAAAGAGAGCCTTACCGTGGGTCGACAGAGGAGGCAGCGGCGCGGCGACGCCAACACAAAGAATTTGGAGTGAAGATTCTTGGCAATGGAAGCGTACTGGATTTTGACTTTGGACAGGGCAAGCAAGAACGAGGTTATTTTTTATCTGATGAGAGAGAAGGGAACTTATGTTTTTAAGTATATATATTTAAACAAATATAACTAATAAGAAATAAAAAAAGTCAAAGTAAATTAAATCAGTCAACATTAATTACTAACTGAAACTAAGTCAATTGGAATTAAAAAGAAAAAGAAAGAGATTTAAAGTTTTAAAACCTTGCGATGCTGAACTTGCTGTCTATTTGAAGCTAGAGCCTGGAAGTTAAAATTTTAAAAAAATGAAGTGTTGTTGGTTTCGATCCCGCGGCCTCAAGGCTGGAAGTTTCATGCTTCATCAGAGGCACCTTGGTATCATTTTGTTCTTTGGGTGCCACTTCAGTTATTTAGCTATATATTATATATATACACCTATATATACATAAGGTTTCGACCTAGCTTGCAGGTGGCGTGACATCCCCACGGGCCTTAGTAGATCCGCCCTGGTTTTTGGACTCTATTCGGCTATTTATTTTTTAGAGTCGCTACCTAATTTACAGAAAAATTAGACAAATCAAGTAAAAAGGGCTTCTTCAAACAAAACAAAAAATCCTTAAAAATCAAAGTTCGAGGTAAGGTTTCTGGTAATCCCCCGAGAAATGTGTTAGACACTCCGGTATTGAGGATCCGTAGAATACGATTGGCCTTCGAGTTCCATAGTACGCTTTATTATGTATAATTGCTTAAAAGTGTGTTTAAATTATCGCCAAGATAAAAGTCATAGCATATTCATAGTTTTGGAAAAAGGATTTTAAAGAATAAAGACTTTGAGTTATATTTGAAAAGGTCCATATAGGGGTAAATTAGTCAATTCATTTGTCGGACTAAGATACACTCAAAAATGATTTTGAGTAGAATCCTATTAGTTTTCGTCCAAATATCATGTGTTTTTATCCTTATATGCAGGGGTGGGCAAAAAAACCGGAGAACCGAAAAAATCGAACCGAACCGAAATTCGGTTCGGTTTTTTCTCGTATTTTTTTAAAAAAAAAAACTGATTTTTTAAAAAATCGAACCGAATCAGGATTTAGTGATTCGGTTCAGTTTTTTATTTTTGGATACGAACCGAACCGAAAAAATGAATTAAATATATATATATATATATTTATTTATTTATTTTAGGCTACTACTATCTCTTGAATCATAGTCATTGAAGCCAATCTATGAAGCTTTTATGGAAGTCGCATGCGGCATGAACTTGATTAACATATCACAGAAGCATTGACATAAAATGTAGGGAGAGAAAGTAGTTGTAAATTGGTAAAACTTTAAATGGTCATAACTCTGCGCTCGGATGTCCGTTTTACCCGATTTTTTTTTTGCTTTTGGGTATTTTTTCGAGACGGGGCCGGTCAAACTGCCAAAGGGTGGTTTGGCACAGCCAATTTTTAGAAATGCGTCCTTTTTCCCAATCAATTTGTGCTTTCCCCCAAATCGATTTCTAATTTTCCTTTTTCTTTAGTAAACATCTCACGATACACAATAGATTTCAACGTCGAAATTTCATGATAGTGTAGGTGTGAATGTCAATTTCAGTTTTGAAATTCAATTTTTTTTTTTAAAAAAAATCCTCGACCCGACCCTGCCCACTAAAAAAATCGATATAATCTGATACGTTCGGCGATATAAACCGAACATATCGATTTTTTTTTAAAGTTGTATTCGGTTCATATTTTTCGGATACAAAACCGATATAAACCGATATATGCCCACCCCTACTTATATGTCTTTTAAAAATCTTTTGAAAAAGAAAGTATAAATTCTTTAAAATAATATGACATGATTTTGAAAAGTGTTATTATAACTTTTTTGTCATGAAGGTCAACCAATATCCAATTTAGAACCACTTGACTCAACTTAAGCTTTTAAATAATTTTTTATTTTTCTAAAGTCAAATGAATTGGGCCTGACCCTATTTTCCTTACATAAATAGGTTTTGTAAAATAAGTTAGTCTTTTCTCCCAAAATGATTTCAGGTTTTTTTGCATTTTAAACAAGTCTTAGAAAAAATGAACTCTTTTTCATTTAAAACAATATAGATTTTTGTCTTTAAAAATAGTTCGGATATATCCAAAAATTATCCAAGTTATGCAAATGTCTTTTTTCAATATTCAAAATGTCCCAAATTATATGAAACCATTTTATTATTTATTTGAGAAAAAAAAGTACAAATCCTTTTGGAGCCAGTTTAAAAAAATATTTTGAGACCCTATCCGTTCTAAACGATATATGCATCATTTACCTAAATCATAAGTCTTAATCAGAACAACTCGGATTCCAATATATATCAAGTATTTTACAATTACAATATTTAAATAAAAAATAGGGAAAGAACATAAGTACCTCTGAAAGCAAACTATTTACATCTCCACACCTTTTTACTTTAATGTCCCCAAAATATATATACCCATTATGCCTCTATTTTTCATTTTCGGGCTGACATCATCGTGATGTCAGCTATTGAATAGTCACGTGCAGTGCTTTCCTTTGACTTTACGCCTTGTTTTGCTTTGTTATTTTTCGTCTTTATCTTTGCACCTTTTTTTGTACTTTAACTTTTTGTTAATTTGTCCTTTCTTTTTCGTCTTTTTTTTAAAATTTTTAAATAAAAATAGAAGATACAAATAAATATACTAACTATTTTTAAAATAATAAAATTATAAAAAAAATTAGATTACAACAAGAAGTAATTAAGAAAAATACTAAAATTACTAGCTCATTTATTAAAATCTAAATTAATAAAAAATATATTTATATAAATCAATTTTTTCTTTTTTCTCCTTTTTAAATTTCATTTATTTATTTTCTTTAATTCCTATTCTTTCACAATCTTATTGTACATACCTTTTAGCTCTTTTTTCTTATAAATAAAAAAGATACATGATATAGTAAAAAAATTTATTTTTTATATCTCAAAAAGTAACATATTTTAGCATACAGTATACCAATGTTGTATTTCTTTTATGTCATTATGGTATCATATAGGACTGCTGAAGTCCTTGAATGAAACATTTCTCAGTCCTCCATGATACCATCATGGTATAAAAATATACTATTATAGTATCATGGAGGACTTCTTGAGTCCTTCACCTGTGTCAATATTCTTGCATGACACCATCATGGTATATACCATATACTGAGATGATATCACGAAGGACTGCATATATCATGATGGTATCATGAAGTACTGTTTCAGTCATTTAAACAGAGTCTTTCATGATACCATCATGGTATATAAATGCGCAAATGATATCATGGAGGACAGCTTCAGTCCTTCGATGACATTCCTCATCCTCCATGATACCCATCAAGGTATAAAAATATACTGAGATGGTATCATGGAGGACTTCTTGGGTCCTTCACCTATGTTAGCACTCTTGCATGATACCATCATGATATACTATATTTTCAAGACTGAGTGTTTGTTAGAAAAGAATATAGCCACATGATATACCATATACTCACAAGATATCACGAAAGACTGATTTATTCCTTCAAAAAAGAGTCCAGTCATCTATGATACTCACATGGTATATTCATATACTGACATGGTATAATAGAGACTGGTTTATTTTTTAAAAATAAAAAAAATCTTCTATGATACCCTCATGGTATATATCATAAAGATTATTAAAAAAAATACAAATATAGAGTTTAAGCTTAATTTTGATATATTGATTTTTATATCATTTTTAATAAGTTAAAATTTGTAAAAATATTTACAAAAAAGTGTAGAAAACAAAGAAAGAAAGTGGAAAAATACAAAAATTAGAAAGAGAAAACAAATAAAAGAGAACAAGCACTTTATATGCAACAGTGACAGTGACGTGAGCATTGCCCATATGCTTGAGTGTCTTCTGTCAGTTGCACGATTCAAAGAAAAGGGGCATCTCAGGTAATAATTTAATAGCTAATGGATATTCAGATAGATAGTTTTAGAAGGGGGTATATGTGGGTAAATAGTTTAACTTAGGTGGGCAGTTTCTGTGGTTTTCCCTGAAAAATACATGAAATTAAAGAGAAGAGTAAGGTTGGTGGGTTTACGGAGCCCGTCAGTTAACTATTTTCACTTATGATTGGACCTTTATTGCGCTGCTACTGCAGGACTCGATCAAGAAAAGGGTTGTTGGGCCGCTGACCCAACTAAATAGGTAATCTTCTGGCCTAAATGACCCGAGTCCAGTCGTGCGAGGAAAAAAAGAAAGAGGAAAAAGAAGATTAGGGTTATAATGTACCTAAACTTATTTAATTTCAATGAAAACGTTTTACAATTAACTTATATACATATCACATAAGTCAATTGAGAATACACATGCAAAGATATGTTAAACTCAAGGCCAAACATGATTAAAATGCAAATAAGCTCGCAGTTAAGCCCATATTTGACCGAATGTAAAAGCAACAATAGTGGTCTTGGCCTATTTCAGACACGCAACTGTAGCATATTTACAAGGGAGAAAATAAAATAAATAGGCTTGGCATCATCGGCCGGCAATGACGAAAGCTACACAATTAGAGATAAATATCAAATTGAAACCACATGAACCTATCACTAGCAATTCAATAAACCTACCAAATTATGCCGAGACACTATAATTCATATAATTAGCAGATCAACCTATTCACTCAAGGATCCATGAAATAAGTAGATTTCACAACCCTCGAGACAACAAATCCCCCATTTACATACAATCATACCAAGTTATATAAGTCATATAGTAACCAAACACAAATAAGTCAAAGAACATTCAATCACATATAATTCATAAGTTTTAGGAGTTCCTTAATCTCACACATAGGCTTAAATAATCCAGACATCTATTGGACCTTCCTATATCAGTTTGACAAAGCAAATAAGTTAGATTCATTGTACCTTACCCCGTTATTTATACTTCTCACCTTATAGTCCCTAGAATGAGAGTCACCTTATTCACAATTATTACTATTAGACTCAAACTAAGTGAAACCAATATCACTTATAAACAGAACATTTTTTAATGCATTAAATTTCATACCACACATAGCAAGTAGGTTCTTATTCATTAACTTCCACTAACCAGGAAACCAATACCTATCAGGGCACCCTCTAAGCAAGACCATACCACAATGACACAACAAATATGCTCACAAACATGTTAGACTCGTTATCAACTAACATGGTCACCACTTAAGCAAATACAGCCTATTAGGTTCACTAATATAGATACCACTAATAGCAAGTGCCCACACTCAATGGAATCTATCCACACAACCAATCTACATAGAGCAACCATTCAGGACCATCACATAGATCCACATAATCAAATAATCAATGACCAATCACCAAACCAAGTCACATTATCACACAACAAGATATCAATGTATGGTATGCATAGATGAATGAAGATGCAGTGCATATGCACAGTACCTTTCTCAACCTAGTATACAGTACGTTAATGTTTTATTATGATTCGTACACCCACGACTGGTGGACTTAGGTAGACCCATCAGTCTAAACTCAAAACCTCCTTTCAATTTCGTATATGTTCTATGTATGTATATTATGTATATGTACTTGTAATAAAAACATATTTTGAATTATTAAAGCCTTTGTAGTTATGAATCTAGGATAGGCAAAGTGATATGTATATCATTTAGTTTAGGATCGCCTTAAATGATTTTCAAACTTGGTTAAAAATCTAAATTTGAAGAAAAATGGACTACTTTGACTTAAAGAAACCTGAAAACCAAAAAAAATGAATTTCTAAAGGGTTAAAAATAAAATGAGGCTTTTTCGGACATTGAAATAAAATTATGACTGCTTTGGATTAACTTAGACCAAAGGGACATTTTTCAAAGTTAAATTTTTAGGCTAAGCTCAATTCAAGCAAATTTGAAAAGGACCAAAAATACCTATTTTCGACTTGGGTCATGGTATGGGTCTGTGAATATTAGAATATGAATTGACTTCGGGGACATAGCATGAAATAAAAGAAACTTTGATTTTCTACCTCTTTTCAAATCCGAAATTTGTCATTCTAAATGAATTATACTCATTTTTGAACTTTAAAAAGATTTTCAAAAGATGCAAGTGTTATTGGACAACTTTGATGGACTAAGTAGTAGAGTTCTACTCAAATTAATATTTGGGTGTTATTATTCCGAAAACAAGTTGACTGATCTACCCCTATGCAAACTATTTTGGCAGAAGCCCAACTCTTTTATTTTAAAGAAAACCTTAGTTTTGAATAAATGAATGACAAATATTTTGCGGATTTATAAACACTTCAACAAAATTTAAATCATTTAAGCATGCCATAGAATCTCAAAGGTCAACCGTGTTCTACAGATCCTTAATAATGGGGTGTCTAACACCTTCTTCGGGGGATCACCAGAACCCTTACCTGGACTCTGGTTTAGATAAGATTTTTCAAACATTTTGAATAAACCCTTTCAATTTGGTTTTTTTAATTTACCTATAAATTAGGTGGCGACTCTAAAAATTAATTATCCGACTTAGAACACCATCACAAACTCTTAGTAGCTCTTATGTCTCTGCGTAAAAGTGAAATGTAACATCACTGAACAGGAACACTACCGTAAAAATCTCCCGGATGAGGTCAAAGGAATGGTTAGAGACTACTTACCGCTCTTCAAGACAACCAAGCGAGAGACTGAGGTGCCCGAGGAAGATCCTAAGCCTTATACCGGAGAATCAAGTGGGCCTTCAGATAAGGCCACCCCCAATGCCTCTGATGTTGTAAACTACTACGGGACGCCACAAGGGTCAGCCCGTGCACCGTTCCTTACTTGGTGGGAAATCGCTCTCAATGCTCGTGCCTCCCCTTTCAGAATTACACCAAAGCTGGCGCTAAGCATTGAGGTCTTTGAAGAATCGAGAATCGTCGGAGCATCGTGTTTCAGCCACGAAGTCCTCCCGACATGCTCATAAGTGCTGCCCTTTCCACAAGAATCAACATGGTCACACCGCTGATGAGTGCTTGGCCCTCAAGAAAAGAATCATAAGGTTGATCGACGACAAAATAATCTGCAACCTATGGGGTCCACATTCCCTATTGATTCATGACCCGATCGTCCCTGGCGAAGGAATCACCATGTACACACACAGTTGGCGCTACGACTTCACCATTTTTGAAGACTCGTACGCAAACATTTTAGATCAGGATAATTGATCCTTGTATTATTTTATGCACCACTTGCAATATATTAATTTTATACAAACTACAAGGTGGAATAACAATACATGTATTGGTTATATCTGAATTAAATATTCATAAAGACAACAAAAATACCTTTGATTTACCACATCACATATCGCGTTTATTAGCGAATATTCTCCGAATATTCCCTGTATATTTTGTAATTATGATAAATGTATATTTAAGGTAACTTAGGATTTTAATTATATTAGGAATCAACCTTTGTAAGGTAAGTTAGGATTCGTACTATATTAGGAATCAACCTTTGTACAACTATATATATTATGAATAATGAAAGGAATCCCCAAGGGAAATTATTCCATCTTTCATGGTATCAAGGGCTTAAAACCTAAATCCCTTCTCTTCCTCATTCTCGGCCGAAATCAACATTTTTTTCTGATTTCACAGGAAAAAAAAAATCTGGTTTCTTCCTCCCTTTCTCGGCCAAACCAGAAAATTCCCTTCCCTCGGCAGGCGGCAACCATGTCTTCCCCCACAAATTTCGGTTCACCCACTGACACACTTGACAACCCCTCTCAACGTTCAGTATCTTCTTTTCATCTGGCATTCGCCGTTAACAACATTAAGAATTTTATCCCTATAATTCTTGACCAAGAAGACTATCAATATTCCATATAGATGGAACTATTCTACATTCATGCATGTGCATACAACGTGCTCAATCATATTGACAAATCTGTTACTCGTCCCACCGATGTTACAAACTCAATCTGGCGTCGTCTTGACGCCATCGTCAAACAATGGATCTACGGCACCATCTCCAAAGACCTGTTGTGCACTATCATGAAAACAGGTGTTACGGCACGTGAACTTTGGGTCCGGCTAGAAGAAATCTTTCAGGACAATAAAAATACTCGGGTCATATATTTAGAAGAGCAATTCAATAATACCTGCCTCGAGAATTTTAACAACATGTTCGAATATTGTAAGCAGCTGAAACTCATAACCGATCAACTATCCAACGTCGGGACTTCTGTTTCAGAAACCAAGATGGTGCTTCAACTTGTTGCGGGTTTACCAAAAGGTGAATATGACACACTCGCAACAATTATTCAACAAGCCGACCATCTTCCAAGTTTCAACAAGGCACGTTCACAACTATTGTTGAAAGAAACTAGACGTGCTAAACAAGAGGAACACAATCAAAAGGCCTTAGCCGTTGACGGGATGACAACACCTGCGGCCAAGCAACCGGCAGCCAGCAGAAGAGGGTACAAAGACAGCAGAAGAAAGCCGTGGCGGAGGTCGTGGCGGCAGAGGTCGCAACAACAAAGGCAAGGGCCGCGGAAAGGGCCAACGCAACCAGCAGCAGCTAGGCCAGCAGCAGCAGGGGCACAACCAGCAGCAGCAGGGGCACAACCAGCAGCAGCAGTGGCCCAACCATCAGAACTGGGCCTCGCCTGCATGCCCGTACTGCGAATGCGGGGGCCGGTTCCAGCAGCCGTGGTCGACCGGCCTCTTGGGCCCTACCCCACCACCAGCAGCCAACCGGCCAGCAGCAGCAGACCCACTGGCCGGCGGTCCAAAGAAGAAGAAGACAGCAGCCACTCGGCCCCGACCGCTTTGGGCCGGGGCCTACACCACCGTGAACCTTCAATGCCCGACGACAATTGGTACATGGACACCTGAGCCACATCTCACCTCACCCCGTCGTCAGGTAACCTATCTCAATTACGTCGGTTAAAGTGTCCTCAATTTATTACTGTAGACAATGGTCATCGCATTCCAATTGAAGGTTACGGTAACACACCCACCAAACATCCACACCCATCTTTCTCCTTAAAACACGTCATATACATACCTAACATCATTAAAAACTTAATCTCTGTTAGAAAATTCACTAGCAATAATTCTGTGTCTGTCGAATTTGACCCTTTTGGTTTTTCTGTGAAGGAACTCAATACGGGGAAAATTCTTACACGATGCAATAGTGTGGGAGACCTCTACCCATTCATTCAATCTTCCGCTATCAGATCGCAAGCACCTCTATCCCTTGCGGCGATCTCTCCCTCAACTTGGCACAACAGACTCAGACACTCCGGAGACCCAGTTTTTACTTTTCATAAGACTTCTAAGCGTATTCAATGTAATAATGGAAAAATTGCCCAACACTGTTTTTCTTGTCCACTAGGCAAACATACTCGTCTTCCCTTTATGTCATCAAACAGTGTTACTTTTTCTCCCTTTGATATTGTTTATGCTGATTTGTGGACATCTCCGATTGCTAGCTCTTTGGGTCATAAATTCTATCTAGTATTCTTGGATGATTTTTCACATTTTGTCTGGATTTACCCACTGAAATTCAAATCTGAAGTTTTTGCAAAATTCCTCGAGTTTCAAAAATTCATTAAGACACAATTTGAAAAACCTATTAAATCATTTCAATGTGATAATAGACGTGAATTTAATAACTCGGCATTTCACAATTTATGTTCTAAACAAGGCATGGTTTTCCATTTTTCTTGTCCCTATACTTCTTCCCAAAATGGAAAGGCTGAAAGAATTATACGTACCATCAATAACATGGTTCGCACACTTCTGTTTCATGCCTGCCTACCACCGCCTTTTTGGGTCTATGCTGTCAAAATGATAGAATCCCTTCTAAATATTTTACCAACTAGCACACTCCAAAACAAAATCCCTACAAAAATCTTATATCGTAGGCAGCCATCATATGATCACCTACGTATTTTTGGATGCTTATGCTACCCCAACATAGCCTCCACTGCACCCCACAAACTTGCCCCTCGCACTCTTCCATGTGTCTTCCTTAGTCTATCACCTAATCATCGGGGCTACTTGTGCTATGACATTGCTACTCGCAAAATCATCATCTCCCGTCACGTAACCTTTGACGAGACAACCTTTCCTTTTTCAAATCTTCGAAAATTTCAAACCACCGATTACATCTTTCTCGATGAACCAAGTCTATCCCCGGTCATCCAAAATCTATACCAACATCAACCCACTGTTCCGACAGTCTCGCCACTGTCCGGCACCACCCCACCAGCTCCCTGCTCACCCCTACAGCCCCAGTCGAGTCACCTGCACCACTGCACCACAGCTGCTTCCCTTCCCGCACTCCAAAGAACCGGCCCCGCAGTCTCGCTGGTTTCCTGTGCCAACCAAAGAGTAGCGTAAAACAATGACCCCATCGACCGCCGCCCACCGGTCCGAGAACCGGTGGACCAAAGAACCTCACAGCCCCGACCCACCACCACTGCCCTCACATCGTATGGAGACTCGTAAACAACACGGGATCTTCAAACCCAAGGTTCAATTCAATCTCTCCACACAAACCTTATCACCCATTCCAAAAAATCTAAAACTAGCAAAACTGGACCAAATTGGAATGCGGCCATGTGCGAGAAATTTAACGCTTTAACCAAGTAGAACACTTGGGATTTGGTACCTAGACCAGCTGGTGTGAATATTATCCGGTGTATGTGGCTATTTCGTCACAAGTTCAGATACAGTGGTGACTTAGAGAGGTATAAGGCAAGACTAGTTGCCAATGGCACTAATCAGCAAGAGGGTATTGATTGTGGTGAGACATTCAGTCCGGTTGTTAAACCGACCACTATTCGGACTGTTCTCAGTATTGCTATGGGCATGCATTGGCCGATTCATCAGCTTGATGTCAAGAATGCGTTTCTTCATGGGGATTTGAAAGAGACTGTGTACATGCATCAGCCTCCTGGCTTTGTTCATCCGGCAGCTCCGCAGTTTGTGTGTCGTCTCGTAAAGTCATTGTATGGATTGAAACAGCACCCCGCGCTTGGTATGATGATCGCCGCTGTGTATCTTCTCGCGATTAGTTTTGTATGTAGCAAGTGTGATACATCTCTCTTCACTTTTTACCGAGGTAGCAACATTGCATATTTGCTATTATATGTCGATGACATTGTTCTTACTGCCTCATCTGACGGGTTGAAGAATGAAATCATTGCTCTACTCAAAACTGAATTTGCTACGACTGACTTGGGCAAGCTAAGTTATTTTTTGGGTATATCGGTGACAAGATCTGCAGCCACTATGTTCCTGTATCAGCGTAAGTATGCAGAAGAGATAGTGTACAGGGCCAAGATGGCAAATTGTAAAATTATGCCAACTCCGGTGGACTCAAAATCCAAGCTTAGTGCCAATGACGGTGCGCCAGTTTCTGATCCACTCTATATCGGAGTCTAGCAGGTGCTCTTCAGTAACTTACATTCACTAGGCCTGATATTGCATATGCCGTTCAGCAGGTGTGTTTGTTCATGCACGACCCCCGAGAGTCTCATTTTGCCGCCCTCAAACGTATTATCAGATACGTTAAGGGCACACTAGACTTCGGATTACATCTATACCCCTCTGCCCCAACTAAGCTACTTGCCTACACGGATGCAGATTGGGCAGGATGCCCCGACACACGTCGCTCCACCTCAGGGTACTGTGTATTTCTTGGGGATAATCTTATCTCATGGTCCGCCAAGCGGCAGGCAACACTTTCTCGTTCGAGTGCTGAAGCAGAATATCGCGGTGTTGCTAACGTAGTTGCTGAGATCTGTTGGCTCCGAAATCTTCTTTTGGAACTCCAGTGTCCACTCCGCAAGGCGTCTATAGTCTATTGTGACAACATATCTGCCATCTATATGTCTCATAATCCGGTCCAACATCAGCGGACTAAACATATTGAGATGAATATCCACTTTGGGCGAGAGAAGGTTGCCCGTGGCTAGGTCAAAATATTATACGTGCCTTCCTCTTATCAGTATGCAGACATCTTCACAAAGGGACTACCGCGACTGCTCTTCACCGACTTCCGATCCAGCCTTAGCATTTGGCCTCCTCCCGCTCCGTCTGAGGGGGAGTATTACCGAATATTCCCTATATATTTTGTAATTATGATAGATGTATATTTAAGGTAACTTAGGATTCTAATTATATTAGGAATCAACCTTTGTAAGGTAAGTTAGGATTCGTACCATATTAGAAATCAACATTTGTACAACTATATATATTGTGAATAATGAAAGGAATCCCCAAGGGAAATTATTCCATCTTTCAGCATTGATAACTTATATCGTCATACTGGATAGCAAATTATGAGCTACAGTCAGTTTTAGAATCGGTAAATTAATATGGATCCGAACAATTACCATGACTATGGTTCAGTATTAATTTTATGCCCTTTGCATGAATGTGCCAGGTTCTAATCAAGATAATGGACAAGATTGGTGTGTTAATTAATGCTGGAAAGAAAGTTTATTTCCCAAGTCAATCGACAGTGTTTAGAGATGGCATTGCCGCATGATGACTATATTCAAGAGTTACGGTCAAAAGATGTAGGTCAGTGCGTAGGGTTCCTCCTCCTTAACTAGACGTCTCGGATTTGAATCCTGATTATGAAAAATTCTTAGTAGGGAAAATTTTCCCCAAAAATGAGGCCTACTGACTGGCGCGAATTCAAATATAATCGGGCTCCAATGTGGATATTAGACACCGAGTAGGAAACAAAAAAAAAGGGGGAAAAGACAGAAATGACCGACCGGGTGAAGCTATTGACACCCGGTAGCCCAAGTATCTTAAAAGTCTTTTTTTAGCCTTTTCAAATAATTCCATTTTCTAGCCATTTTTCAACTAATTTCAGCATATGTATATAAAGTGTATCATTTTTGTATAGAATGTGTATCACTACTGTATATGTACAGAAAATATATCATACGTATAGAAAATGTATCACTACTGTATATGTATAGAAAAAATGTATCACATGTATTGATAATGTATCATACGTATAGAAACCGTATCATTGTTGTATAGAATATGTATAACTACTATAAATTTATAGAAAATGTATCATACGTATAGAAACTGTATCACTATTATATATATATATATATATATAATAATAATAATAAATGTAAAATTAACGTATAATTTATGTTAAATAAATGTATAATTAATGTATACTTACTAATTTATTAGTTTGTAGTTGATATATTTTAGTTTGTTAAGTTTTCGATGATGGTTACTTTAGTTTATTTATGCAGTTCTTTTTTAATCCATAGTAGAAGATAGAAAAAAGACAAGAAGGGAAGAATATAAGAGTCCAACTCTGACCTCAAACTTAAAAAGGATTAATTCACTAGTTATTGGAAGATAAGAGTCCATCAAGCATTCAAGGAAGCTGGCCGGCTAGCGCTTGGCATTTGTTTGGGCCAGCTCGAGGTATTAAGTCCATTGTGGGCCTTTTTGGGGGCTTCTGTTGTGCTGGTGGCCATAAGAAATGACTACATTCAAGAGCTGTAAGTTTTAATGCCAAAAACAAATTATTAGCCGTGATATGTTTTTACTAGATATTTCAAAAGGGGAAAATATATTTTCTCTTGATAAAAAAAATTCAACTGATTATTACTTTCTTCATTTCATAATAAGTGGTACTTTTACCTTTTTATTTAATTTTAAAATAAGTGGTGTTTCATAAAATTAAAAAAACATTAATTTTTTTGTTTCAATTTTATCCTCATTTAGATAAATGAAGTTTTACATAACCAAGAATCATTAAAGATCTATTTCTTTTTTTTAAGAAATTTAAGTTAGTAAAAACACTTCTTACTTTTTAGAAGTAAGTAATTTTCTTAACCGGTATGTCGAAGCTAAACACCACTTATTATTAAATGGAAGGAATAATATTACTTATCCTTTAAAAGAGTGAATAACAAATAATGTCGATTGGGTGATTAAGGTGAGTTTCTGTAAATTACTCTCTCCGTCCATATTTACTTGTTCACTATGCTAAAAATAGTTATTCAATTTTACTTGTTCATTTTAGAAAAATTAAGAGATAATTTATCACTTTTTTCCTATTTTACTCTTAGTATTAATAAGTTAAATTTTCCAATTCTTTTTTTCAAGGCTCCACCTTTTAGTCATTTTTTATGGGGAATATATGTGAATTGTTGAAACCCATTACTTAATTAGTTGGTTGCACATTTTTTTAGTAAACTTTAATTGATTTTAATCATTAGGAAATTAGCAATAATTATGAATAATATAGCAAAATTTTCATTCTATTTTTGACTTCTTAATAGATGTGTCAAATCAATATGTGACAAGTAAAACTAGAAGGAGGAAGTAATTTTGTATAGGGTTCTGTCACGTTTGTTTGGAAAGAGAGATTATACTTGGTACCCGTAGGCAATGAAATCAGTTTGAGCAATTCCATGCATCAACTTTGAAATTTGAATGGTTAGTTAACATAATTCGGACCATAATTAAATTGGGAGAAGAAAATATATATGTAGGCGTCAGGGATGAAGTCAACCAATTTTTTTTAGGGGGCTAGTACTATATTATACAAATTTTTAAAAGTAGGTAATAATTTAAATTCTAAATAATATAAATACAAATCGTTCAAGAATAATGAAAATATAATCACAATTTTTCTCGACGAGATTTCATAGTCTGAAACCGTTGCATAACGGCTTCGTTACCGATCTCATACAAAATTTCGTTCTCAATATAAATAAATCATTAAGCCAATCGTCCGATATTCGATTTCGCAGTCGATGTTTGATGAAACTCATAACAGAAAATGCTCTCTCTACACTTGCAGTAGCAACTGACAAAGTTAATGCTAGGGTAAGAAGCGTGTAAACCAAAAGATAGATTCCGTGTCTTTTGTGTCCACCATCTTCTTTGCAAGATCTCCAATGCCAACAATTTCTGAAAACTCAATGCTACTATGCATATCAATAATATAAGTCTCAAGTTGATTATCAAGTAACTCTAGATCATGTGAAGAAAACTCCCGAGGATACAATCGAGCAAACTTGACGAGACTTTCCTTGCTGAAAGCAAAAAATAAATTGCTAAGATTAAGGCACCCAACAAAAAGAAGCAATTCAACATTTGTCACAGAAAATCGGCTATTTAACTCCATAAGTTGTTCGTCCAAAACATCATAAAAGCACTCGATGCGAAAATAAGTATCATTAGTCTTTTCTTTAGTTCTCAGGGAGTAATCCTTCGACGGTCTCCTTGAGTAAAGCTGCAGTTGTATTTGGAACAAGTTTTATACCAAGAAAACGTTCAATTATCCGTCCCTCATTGTTCACATATCTTAAACAAATTGTCATTTGCTCCTTCATTGATACATCGCATGACTCATCAACCAAGATTGTAAAAAATTTATCACTAATATCTTTGATGATCACATAAGTAGTTTCAGCAGCAAAAGCTTTACATATCTTTCTGAATATCAGATTAAACTAATTGTGAAGTTAAAAGAGCATTTTCAAATGAGGCATTCCTTATTTGCTCATTATTATCAGCAAGCAAATGAAAAACTTCAAGATAGTTGCCCTTATTTCTCGACATCTCAAATTCATCTCTACCTCGAAATGATCGTCCTTGATTCAAACATAAACACACAGATGTAACAACTGCATTCAACCGAATACTGTTGGATATTGTAAAGCAGTACGGTAAGTAAATAAATATTACAAGTGTTCGAAAGGATAAACAAATAGGCCAATGTTTAGAGCTGCCGCAAGCTTGTTGAGTCTTGAATCTTGATGACCTGAAATCAAGAAACACTAAATCTGGATGGTTACAACTGCGTGCCGAGTCGAGTGATGACACTCTGTCCTTAAGACAAGATTGCCCCGTATATATGCTTTTACGTTAACGGGCAATAGTCTCCCAAGATAAAACAACGTTGTAATCTCAACGCTACAAAGCAAATAGGTTGAGTCTGACGAAGAAAACAAACACGAAACGCCTTGCTGAAGAAATTGAAAAGGAAGGAAGAGTTTCTGTTTTAGTCCCAACGTTTTGGACTAAATTTCAGTGCTCTTCTGTTTGTCTCTGTGTATATAAATGTTGTCTCTTCTTCTGTGTCTTTCTATACTATTTTTGTATCTTTTTCGTCACTAACAATTGAGCCAAAAGGCATCAATATATAGCATGAGGGAGGGACTCCTCAACTGCCAAAACATGGTTGTTAATAGCCATTCGGAGGGCTGTTAATGGGCATTAGGAAAGACTGTTAATGGCCATTAGGAAAGGCTGTTAATGGCCATTAGGGAGAGGTTGATTAAGGTCATTGAAGGAGGGCTGATTATGGAGGAGTTAATCAGCCAAGTAATGGCTGATTAATGCACACTAACGCCTCAAAAATCAACTCCAACGGTAGGCAGAAACTTTCCGCCTACCCGTCGTTCCCAAATTCAACTTTCTAGAAACTCTAGGGACTAAACTGTAAATATTAAACAATTTGGAGTCCAAAGAGATAATATCAGAAAGTCCCACGACCCGTGACCCGAGCCCGAGACCGTACCGGATGGGACGGGACGGGCGGCGACGGCACGCTTGTGGGCTTAGCCTTGAACCCAAGCACATCTAGATCCTCCCTCATTTAAACACATGGGTTACCCCTTGGGGTCCCAAACCCTTAGCCAATTAAGAGACTTCTAAAGAGAGAAATTCTTTATTTTCCCACCGATGTGGTAGATTTGTCCCACACCATATTTCCATGCCTCAAACACCTTACTTCGTGGACCAATATCTCTTTCATTTCTCAACGAAATTTGACGATTATTAGCCCTACGGTCATCTACTCACTTAGTAGATTATGCACGTGTGGAGAGACAAAGCCTCCAACATGTCGAACCCTAGTATTTAATTCATTAAATATGGGTGGACGCACCTCCCCACCAAAGGCAAATTTCCTACAATCCTCTCTTGAAAGAGATTTTGGCACACACAAAAGGTGCTTACGTTCAGTAATCTTTCAGCGAAAAAATATTGTATCAGGAGAGGTAGCTTCTGCTTTGAACCTTCCCTAGTTGAATACCACTGGACTTAATTACTGCGCGGTGAACGTTATGTCTTGAACCGTCAGTGTTTAGTGTAAGCCAAGACAATGATACCAACACAATAACTCTCCTAATTCATTTTTATTCTTATGGTTTTGTCCGTTGTGGCCGTGGACACACTTGGATTCTTAAGTGCGTTCATTTGAGGCGGACTGTCCTCGCACTTAAATAGGTGATCTCCTACAAGGTATCCTGCTATACCCCATTTCACGAGGGTTAGGAATCATTAAAAGTTTCCCCAACCTTAACCTCAACCGTTTGAGGATCGTTTAAAAGTTTGGAAGCTTAACTTTTACCCACCATGCAGGTAGCACTTTAATGTTTATCGCGAGAACAACTTTGGATTCATGTTTCTCTACAGAAATCATCATCCAAAGTGCTTTTGCTTCTACCGAAGCGCTCAACTGAACCTTTTGCAGCTTAGTTTTCCCATTGAACCAAATTCTTGGGATCTCCAATCAGTATGGTTGGGTTACCACCGCAATGGTTCGTATTGTTTGGGTTTTAAGCTCATTTCCCTAGACAGGCAGAACACTTGATCTCCGGGTAGTCCCTTAGTTAGTAATCAAGGAAGTGACACCAGTGATGATCAACTGCCATACGGTCTTATATCTCCGACAGATCCTGACAGATATGTCTAGATGCTGTCATCCGTGTCCTTTCTGAAGCCGACCGGCTAGCCACAGTGTATAACTGCTGAAGGCATAGGTTTCTCCCAATAAGGTACGTCCTCTAAGGAGTCGTGAAGTTACTCAACTTCTTTCATGCTTTGTATAAAGCGATAAACTCTGATTCCATCATGAGTCGGCCGATGCAAGTTTGCTTAGAGGTTTTTCCAAGACCCACCATACACATTTACTTGTGGCTTTGGTGTTCTTCACATCTGATGTCCAGTTTGCATCATTGTGTTTTCCCAGAACCGCTGGACATCCAGAATACCATAATCCGTAGATAAGAAAATAATTCAGATATTGTCATATCTGACTTAACGCCCTCTATCAATTATTTCCAGAATCACGAGTGATTTTTAGTTTAACTAATCTTGTTTGTAGGACGATACCATGTCGGTTGTAGTGTGTACAATACATTGAACTATGCGTGACCTGCGCATATCGCTCCTTGTCTATGGGTGCACCATGATTCCAATCAATTCTATGATTCATATCCATTGGTGGCTTCGACGAGACTGTCAATTATCTCACAACTGAGTTTGGAGTTAGACCAGTCTGCTAGATGTCTTAGAAATTCAATTCCTAAGATGTCATCTGTGATACCCATATCTTTCATATCGAGACTTTGTTTCAATATGACTCCCATTCTCAGAATGTTGGTTTTCCAACTATTGGCTTTCTAACTTCAGAGTCAATATTTCTGTGGTCAGATTCATTGTTTCTGTTTTATCTGAAACTTCCAGGACCAAAATGTAAACATTTCAGGGACCAGAATGAAAGTTCAGGAAGAAGCCCAACAGTCCAGCAAACCAACTCTGATCCTCCCCTTCCAACTCTCCGATTAGGAAGGTTGTTTCAACAACCATGTCACGCAAGACTGCAATGGACCTAGATGTTAAGCTACTCATAGGGTAGCACATCTACAAGTAGCCGAGGCCTTATACTCGTCAGTAGATCCATCTACTTTGTACTCACTTTTGAGTATCCAGTTTCACAACCCAAAGGTTCTTTTCCCGGAGGAAGATCAACCATTACGCAAGTATGGTTCTATATGATGGAATATATTTCTCTCTTTGTAGCTTCTTTCCAAAGCAGCGCTTCTGGAGATGACAATTATTTGTTAATTGTCCATGGTTCTTCTCAACCATACAAGCTAGAAGGCCTAGAACAAGTCTTTGTCCCTCTTTGCTCCGTCTCGGTTCAACATCTAGATTCCATGAGTTCTGCTGATCTGGAATATTAAGTTCCGGATAGTCAGCAACTTCCGAGTCCTGTAGATATGGAACGTCTAGTTTCGGACAGTCAGGCCCTCGTGGGTTCTTGTTAACCTCGAGCAATTACTTCTTTTTCCTTCTCAAGGGAAGTTATCCTCAAAGAATTCAGCATTCTTTGACACCAAGAGGCGATAAACACTACTGTTATTTGCAGATCCAGTGGATATGCAATCTACAGTCTTAGGTATAACTTGACCTATTTCGGTATTCCAATTTTTACCAAGCCACCCCATATCACAACATTTGTATGTGAGATCCTTTTTATGTTTCACACGGAGAGTTATCCTTATCCTTAAGCGTATTTCTGTTGAGAATCGCATTAGCGGTAAGGATCGCCTTGCTCCACATAATTTGGGCGTACGGATTTGCACTTGGCTAACACCGTTGGACTGAGGTGAGCAATGAACAGTCGTTTAATGAACGATGTTTCACATTCTCCCCCTCTTTCCCTACGAATTTCTCAATCCATAGGCTTAGTTGATTTTCAACTTCTGCTTTGTAGCGCTTATCCGCTTCAACAACTTCATCTTTGCTTTTTGACAAACAAAGGATACAATATATTGTACCATCATCAATGAAGGTCACAACGTACTTGTCTCCCCACTCTATTTTGTATAAACTTCAAATCACCCAAGTAGGTGTGACTAAGTTCTAGAGGGGCGGTGCTTCTTTCGCTATTCCTTTGACGGAACTTGGAAAGGTGATTTTGCCTCTTCGCCTACCTCACATTCATTTTGAGGGTTTATGTCGACAGAAGGCAACAATCTCAACATCGTTAGCTTTTGAATGACTTTCTATTTAATGTGTCTTAATCTATGATGGCATAGATGCACAGATTACAAATATATCATTAATTTGGCTACAGACATACTGTACCATTCTTAGTTATTATAGACATGTTGGACTAGTCTCAAACCAGCTTGACCAACAGCGTCCCTTAAACCAAGTTTGGGACATGTATCACCTCATCCGAGAGTGATCCCATTCCCTGAAGTCCTATTGAGGACAACCTCTCCAACCCCTTAGATTTTAGAGGTGGTGTTGCTTCACATGAACAACCTCTTGCCCGTGGTTAGGGCGTAACCGGATCATATGTGATCTGGATACTCTGGCCCATTCCAGTTGCTTTGGCAGACTGAGTGTCCAATTTCTTTTCTACCTTTCTTTAGGCCTTCAGATCATTTAAGACCTGGAAACTCTGGCCCACCACAGTAGGTGTCCATTACTTTTCCTATGAAATGAATTCTGGCCCCACTCTATTCGCCCGTAGGTTTTGTATGACTGAGTGTCCAATATCATCATATCAAAGGAATTTTGGCCCACTCCAGTCGCCCGGGGGCTTTGTATGACTAGGTGTCCAATATCATCCTATTAAGGATCTTCTGCCAAATAGTGTGACAGGCTCAACGTCTTTAGCTTTTAGACTTCTTCTGTTATGATTGGTGCCCAGACAATTCTTGGCGCTTACTTAAGAGTGGTAACATTTTTCACACAGTTAGTGGATCTTTCTCCCTCGTATGTGCGAACATACTTTACACACTTTTAATAATTACACTTAAAAGAACGGATTTTTTAAGTCGTTTACAAAATCCAATCTTTAAATGGGAAGGAAGATGAGATTAAACTTCAGATTTTAAAGCGTAAGGAATATAAATTATTTTGTGAAAACATTTTCATATTCCTCCTTACTTTAAGCCCTTTTTAATCAGATATCATTTAATCTTATTCTTGACAAGGAAGAAAAAGTACTTATCCCAAATTCGGATTTTGGCCCACTTCAGTCACTTCATCGGACTGAGTGTCCATTTTCTCCTTACCATAATTCGGATCCTTTGTCTGGGACAGATATAAGCCTTCTGCTACAAGATAGAACCACATCTTCCGCCTTCTCCTTTTGTCCCAATTGACATCCTCAGTCTCTCGTGAGCGCTTGTTCCCATCACTCTCATGAGCAGTGACACCATTAACACGTTTACCTTCAACAACATAATCATCACTCTCTTCAAGCAGAAAACCATAGCTATATCCAGATTTGGTCACACAACTTTCGACCGACATCTTTCGAACACTAATACAATCTTGTCTTAAATTATTGGATATTGTAAAGCAGTACGGGAAGTAAATAAATATTACAAGTGTTCGAAAGGATAAACAAATAGGCCAATGTTCAGAACTACCGCAAGCTTGTTGAGTCTTGAATCTTGATAACCTGAAATCAAGAAACACTAAATCTGGATAGTTACAACTGCGTGTTGAGTCGAGTGATGACACTCTGTCCTTAAGATAAGATTGCCCCGTATATATGCTTTTACGTTAACGGGCAATAGTCTCCCAAGATAAAACAACACTGTAATCTCAACGCTACAAAACAAATAGGTTGAGTCTGACGAAGAAAACAAACACGAAACGCCTTGCTGAAGAAATGGAAAAGGAAGGAAGAGTTTCTATTTTAGTCCCAACATTTTGGACTGAACTTCAGTGTCTCTTTTGTTTGTCTTTGTGTATATAAGTGTTGTCTCTTCTTCTGTGTCTTTCTATACTATTTTTGTATCTTTTTCGTCACTAACAATTGAGCCAAAAGGCATCAATATATAGCATGAGGGAGAGACTCCTCAACTGCCAAAGCATGGCTGTTAATAGCCATTAGGAGGGTTGTTAATGGCCATTAGGGAGGGCTGTTAATGGCCATTAGGGAGGCTGATTAAGGTCATTGAAGGAGGGCTGATTATAGAGGAGTTAATCAGCCAAGTAAAGGCTGATTAATGCACACTAACGCCCTAAAAATCAACTCCAACGGTAAGCAGAAACTTTCTGCCTTCCGTCGTTCCCAAATTCAACTTTGCAGAAACTCTAAGGACCAAACTGTAAATATTAAACAATTTGGGGTCCAAAGAGATAATATCAGAAAGTCCCACGACCCATGACCCGAGACCGGACGGGACGGGACGGGCGGACGGCGGCGGCGCGCGTGTGGGCTTAGCCTTGAACCCAAGCACATCTAGGTCCTCCCTCCTTTAAACACATGGGTTACCCCTTGGGGTACCAAACCCTTAGCCAATTAAGAGACTTATAAAGAGAGAAATTCTTCATTTTTCCACCGATGTGGTAGATTTGTCCCACACCATATTTTCATGCCTCAAACACCTTACTCCGTGGACCAATATCTATTTCATTTCTCAACAAAATTTGACGATTCTTGGCCCTACGGTCATCTACTCACTTAGTAGATTATGCACGTGTGGAGAGACAAATCCTCCAACATGCGAAACCCTAGTATTTAATTCATTAAATATGGGTGGACGCACCTCCCCACCAAAGGCAAATTTCCAACAAATACGATAGTTGGTCCTCTCTTTATTTGGTTTATGAGTAAATAGAGTAGAAACACTTCCTGTAAGGTTTTGATTCATTAGATCTTGACATTTCTTTTTTGATTGATTATGAAAACTTCTATGTCCTCCAACATGAACATCAAATCTCTCCTTCTTTTTCCAATTATTGAATCCAACTCCGACAAATGAATCTGCCCCACCTTGATTATTTTGAGTCCTAAAAAGATAGCAGTAAAGACAATATGCTCTATCTTCCGTTATGTTATACTCCAACCAATTTGGATATTTGTCAAACCAAGTTTCAACAAACCTCCTATTTGAATTTTATCATCTGGTTGGCTCCATGGAAAGTTGTGGTTTCTAGGTTTAAACGACCCCTTTAATAGATAAGCTCGTCTTACTCTATCTCTATGATTAGCATCATAACTCCGTATTGTTGGTCGCTTTCCAGGGTCTGACGGGAGATTGTCGAAGTCAATTTCAACATTTGAAGGTCTCTTTTGAGCATTTGATTTAGAAGAATCAACCATTGTAGACTTTCTTTTAAGAAATTTCTCCATCAATACAATCTTTAAATCCACAACAATAATGTTCTACAATAATCCAAAACTATATGATCATTTATCAAACACTAATTAATTCAAATAATAATAAATTTACACTAATTAGGGTTCACAAAAAATAACTATTATAATGAAATTGAATAGATGATGGAAAAATCTTACATGTACTAAATAAAGATGAGTAGCGCAAAAATCAAAGTCTTGAAGAAGATCACAAGAAAAGAACCGGAAGAACTGAAGAAGAATTGCCAATTTCTAAATTGGTCTCGAGCGTGAAACTCTGAAGAAGATAAAGTATTTTTTTATTTTAATAGAGAAAGGCAACGCTATTTTTTAATCAGCACATACGCTGACTTTGTTGTGTATTCATAGACTAGTACTTTTTTTTTTTGGGCTTATGGATTTTCTTTTGCAAATTTATTGGGCTTGAATAATTTAAGGGTAACAAAAGGTTAGGGACTAATATTTTTTGTGGGTGAGACTTTTTGACAATTGTTAATATAGTAATAGTAATTTTTTTTTGTTGGGGTCTATAGCTCCCAGTGGGGCATGTAAGGCTTCGTCCCTGGTAGGCATTACAGAGGAAAATATAGGTGGGATAAGGAAAATAGTATACTGGTTCAGGGGTAAATTATGCTCAAAGTTGGATAGCAAAAATAAATATATCAAAATAGTATAATGAATAATAAATATAACTTTTTTTAAAAGTACAGAGACAAATCTAACCCTTTTCCAATGTTTGTCGGAGCTGTTTGTCCATTTTCAAGTTGCCAGAGACCTATTACCTGTACTAGAATGGCATTTTGCCATCTAAAGTATCTAGAAAAGGAAGCCTTAATTATGAAACTAGCACTTATTTACGTGCAAGGGCTTGGTTATTCATAAGTATCCTTTGTTACAATTTATATGATAATTTTTCCTTTTTAATATGTCTTTAAAAAAATTATATTTTTATAATTTTAAATAACTTGATTTTAATTTTTTTATCCTTAATAAAATAATTTATATTAATATAATTTTTTAAAATTTGTTTAGTACACAAATTTTAAAAGTTTTTATTTTATTTTTATACTTTATGCCCGATCAAATGATGTCACCGAGACGTAGGGAATTTCTGTATTGATAAAATATTCAATTGGAAACTACATCTTTGCGTAGATTGATTTGCTTGAATAGGACGACATTATTAGCGTGAATAGGACAATCCTATCCTATTGTACTGCTTTGAGTCTCTTTTTATCCCTAAAATTTGCCTGAAAGTGAAACAAGGTTAATCTGCCAAACAAGTTATATATACGTTACATGCCATAAAATTGTCTGATGCGTTATAACGAATTATTGGGTCAGTTTAGAGACCTATGAATTAGGTTTTTTTTACAGAAATAAAATTTTCGGTGGAATTAAGTGACATGTTTAGTCAAATTCACCTAATACGTTTTAAATCTACCCGCAAGTTGTAGATCACAATACACAATAGATGCCTGACGCAAAGGACACTGAAGTTCTAATAGTAAATTTCTGAGCCGACAAATCTCAGCTACTACATTTGCAACGCCTCTGTACTCAGCCTCGGCACTGGAGCGAGATAGGGTAGCCTGTCGCTTGGCAGACCAAGAAATCAGATTATCCCCTAAGAAAACACAAAAGCCGGAGGTGGAGCGTCGCGTGTCTGGACACCCTGCCCAATCTGCATCCGTATATGAACGCAATCTGTCTGGTGCAGAGGGGTATAGGTGCAAACCATAATCAAGAGTGCCCTTAATGTATCGAATGATACGCTTAAGAGCAGTGAAATGAGACTCCCTGGGGGCATGCATGAATAAGCACACCTGCTGAACAGCATAAGCTATGTCTGGCCTGGTGAATGTGAGATACTGAAGTGCACCTTCAAGGCTCCTATACAGAGTAGGATCAGAGACTGGAGCATCATCCATAGCACTGAGCTTAGATTTGGAATCAACTGGAGTAGGCACCTCTTTGCAGTTCGCCATCTTAGCCCTGCACACAATCTCTTCTGCATACTTACGTTGACACAAGAACATATGATTGGCAGACCTGGTCACTGATATCCCCAAAAAGTAACTCAGCTTCCCCAAATCAGTCATTGCAAATTCGAACTTGAGCAAGACAATAATCTCATTTTTCAATCCGTCGGAGGAGGCAGTAAGAACAATATCATCCACGTAAAGTAATAAGTAAGCAGAGCTACTACCTCGATGAAAAATGAAAAGTGATGTATCACTCTTGCTGCATACAAACCCAATCTGGCAAGATATACCTGGCAAAGCGATCATACCACGCACGGGGACCTGCTTCAGGCCATATAGTGACTTACGGAGACGACACACATAGTGAGGAACCGCCGGATGGGTGAACCCCGGTGGCTGATGCATGTAGACTGTCTCTCTCAGATCCCCATGTAAGAATGCATTCTTCACATCAAGCTGATGGATCGGCCAGTGTTTGCCCATGGCAATGCTCAAAACTGTGTGGATGGTAGCCGGTTTGACAACCGGGCTGAAGGTCTCACCACAATCAATGCCCTCCTGCTGATTTGTGCCATTAGCCACAAGACAGGCCTTATACCTCTCAAGATCCCCATTGTCTCTGAACTTGTGACGAAATAGCCACATACTACGAATGACATTCACCCCCTCAGGTCTAGGTACTAGATCCCACGTGTGCTGTTTAGTTAAAGCATTGAATTTCTCATACATAGCCGCATTCCAATTAGGGTCTTGTTTGGCCAATTTTGGGTTCTTTGGAAGTGAAGAGATGGTTTGGGCAGACAAGTTGAAATGGAATTTAGGTTTGAAGATTCCATGCTTTGAACGAGTTTCTATTGGATGGGTAGGGACAGTGGATGGCGGAGTGGTGTCTGAAACGGGGGGTAAAGTCGGATAAGGAGAAGGTGGGGGCGAAGCCGTCGGAGGCGCCGCGACTCTTGGATCGAGAGTCGCGGCGCTAGAAGGTTGACAAGCTTCTCTGAAGTTTGGGCGCCGCGGCTCTGACGACGGAACAGAGGAAGTGAGTTATTCGATTATGAGGGGAGAGATGGCAGACTCGTCAAGAAATGAGTAGTCCTATTTTTGGAATTTTGGAAGATTCGAAAACGGGAATGTGGTCTTGTCGAATGTGACGTGACGAGATATGTGGATCTGACGAGTCGACAAGTCATAGCATAGATAACCCCTATGGTTCGGCGGGAATCCTAGAAAGACACATGGAGTGGACCTAGGAGCGAGCTTGTGAGGGGCGGTGGAGCTAAGGTTGGGATAGCACAGACAACCAAAAATCCGTAGATGATCATAAGAGGGGATTCTGTGGTAGAGGATTTCGGTAGGGGTCATATTGTGAAGAGTGCTAGTAGGGAGAATATTTAGAGTGTATTCTGACATTTTAGCAGCATAGACCCAGAAGGGTGGAGGGAGGAAGGCATGAATCAATAGGGTGTGAATCATATTATTAATGGTGTGGATGATTCTTTCAGCTTTACCATTTTGTGGTGAGGTGTGAGGGCAGGAGAAGCGAAAGACCATGCCATTAGTGGTACAAAAGCGGTGAAACATTGAGTTGTTGAATTCACGACCATTATCGCACTGAAATGATTTTATGCCTTTTCCAAATTGTGTTTGAATGAACTTGCGAACTCAAGAAATTTGACAAACACTTCCGATTTAAATTTAAGAGGGTATAACCAAACGTAGTGTGAAAATTCATCAAGCAACACAAGATAGTATTTATGACCGAGAGAACTAGAGATAGCGAATGTCCATAAATGGGCATGTATGATATCAAAAGGAGCAAATGTAACACTATTAGATGATTTAAACGGAAGACGAATATGTTTGCCTAAAGAGCAAGAAACACAATTTTGGGCAAGTTTTCCATTACAAGCAATGAAATTGTTGCCTTTAAGAAAATTAAAAACTGGGACTCCTGGATGACCAAGCCTATTATGCCAAGTTGAAGAAGAAACAGCCGCTAGAGTGATGGGAGAGCAAGATCTGGCAGCGGAGGTGGAGGTGAATGGATAGAGATCCCCCGTGCTATTGCATCTCGTAAGAGGTGTCCCCGTATGAAGGTCCTTCACAGTAAAACCAAAAGGGTCAAAATCCACAGAGACAGAATTATTACGAGTAAATTGGCGGACAGATATGAGGCTCTTAATCATGTGTGGGGCATATAGGGTGTTTTTTACGGAGAAGGGTGGATGAAGAGGTTGTGTGTATGAGGTACCATAACCCTTAACTGGAATGCGTTGTCCACTACCAACTGTAACATATTGAGGATGCTTTAAACTAAACAGTTTAGGAATAGTACATGCAGACTGGGTGATGTGAGATGTGGCGCCTGAGTCCATGTACCAAGTATTGTCAGGTTGTTGCATAGAGAGGGTGCTGAACGCCTGACCCAACTCAGTGGGTGTCATGCCGGAGGAGGGCTGCATGACCTGACCTTGCATGAAGTGGGCCTGCTGTGGGGCTGGAGCGGGGCCGAACAAACCGGGGCAAGAATACGGATTGTATGGCTGCTGGTACTGGAATGGACTTGGCGCCGCGGCTCTGAACCGGGGCGCCGCGGCCCAGTTGTTTTGCGATCTCTGTTGCTGTTGGTTCTGGTGACCACAACCCTTGACACGACCATGGCCTCCTCTACCGCCGTGGCCTTTTCCATCCTTGCCGCCGCGGCCCTGCCGCTGTTGGGAGTTGTCCGGTGGCGTCTGATCTTGGGTTGCGTGTCGACAGCTAACATATGCCGGGCGTGCTCATCCTGCTTAGCACGACGGGTTTCTTCGAGCAACAATTGTGAGCGAGCTTTGTTAAAACTCGATAGCAGATCTACCTGTTGAATTATGGTGGCCAAAGTATCATATTCGCCCTTAGTAAGGCCAGAAATCATTTGTAGCACCATTTTATCGTCAGTGACAGGCGTGCCGATGTGGGAGAGTTGATCCGCTAGAAGTTTAAGCTGCTTGCAGTACTCAGAGACATTGGAGAAGTTTTCAAGACGTGTTTGGTTGAACTGTTCTTCCAAATACACGGCACGAGTGTGCTTGTTGTCCTGAAAAATTTCCTCCAAACGATTCCACAAGTCAAGGGCTGTGGAGTCGATTTCATGATAGTAAGGAGCAAATCCTGAGAGATACTACCATATATCCATTGTTTGACGCCGGCGTCGAGACGATGGCAGATAGAATCATCAACCTCCGTAGGGCGCGGAATAGTGTCATCAATATGGTCAAGCACGTTATAGAGACATGCATGATTGCGAAAAAGTTCAACCCATGGAGAATACTGGTTGTTTTCTTGATCAAGAATAATGGGAATATGGTTCTTGATGTTGGAAACAGTAAGGGCGGGGTGAAATGGGGGTGATGACTTTGTGGTGGGATTTGTGGAGGTAGAGGCGTCAGAAAGTGTAGAAGAATCAGGGATAGCCATTTAGAGAAGAGAAGAAAGGACGAACAAAACCGGAAAATAAGAAGAAAATCCGGGAGGGCCGCGGCGTAGGAGAGGCAGCCGGCGGCTGTGGAAGAGAAAGGCTTTTAGGGTTTTGTTTATTTGGCTCTTGATACCATGTTAGATGATATTAATCTCCCTTAGGGAGCCTTTCATTAATATCAAGGTATATATAGAGTACAATATTCATCCCTTATACAATAGGAATCCTAAGCCTATACAAAAGAGGAATCCTAGTCTTACCATAATTATATTTACACAATATATGGAAATATTCTAATTATGGGTAGGGAATATATTGTTTCCTATATTTACACGTTTACAGAAGTATAAGGAAAATAATCATGGTACAAAATCATGTATTGAGTTAACAAAATGCTTTTGTGATTTTCAAATTTGGATAAGTAATCCTTGTATCATTTACACATCAATTTAAGTATAATTTTATACAGGCTACATGGTGAAATAACGATACAATTACTTTAATTAAATATTCATAAAAACAAAAATACCCCTGATTTAACACATCACATTTAGAGTTAATAACTTATAGGGAAAAAGATCAAATATGTCATCGAACTATTCAAAATGGTTCATTCATGTCATTCGCTAATAGTTGGGTTCATTTATGTCATCGTTTTGAATTCCCACCCTTTTTACGAGTGGCATATGTAAGCCATTCGTTAAGTGAAAGAGAATAACCTCTTGATTATTTTCATTAATGAAAATATATATATACATGATATACAATATATAATTATGAAAATTAAATCTACATTTTTCTAATACAATACTACTTTACATTGGCTACCCCTCGATACTCGGCCTCCGCACTGGATAGCGATAAAGTAGTCTGGCATTTAGCCGACTAAGAGACCAAGTTATCACCAAGAAACATACAATAACCATATGTCGAACGTCTCGTATCTGGACACCCACCCCAATCAACATCTGTATAAGACACGAGAGTAGATACAGAGGATGGATATAAGTGCAAACCATAATCAAGAGTGTCCTGAATGTAACGCATAATGCGTTTGAGAGCATGTATGTGCTCATCCCCCAGATCATGCATAAATAAACACACCTGCTGCACTGCATAAGTAATTTCGAGCCTCGTGAAAGTAAGATAGTAAAGAGCCCCTGCAAGACTGCGATAGTGGGAGGAATCCTCGTAAGGTGTGCTAGAATTAGCACTCAGCTTCGGTTTGGTCTCAACCGGAGGAGGAGAGGACTTACAGGATGACATGCTAGCACGTTCAATAATCTCAGTTGCATACTTTCTTTGTAATAGGAAAAGACCACCTGCATGACGAGTGACAGCTATACCCAAAAAATAACTCAAAAGCCCCAAGTCCTTCATAGCAAATTCTGAACTGAGAAGAGACATGATAGACTTCCGCAGTTTATCAAAAGAGGTAGTCAATATAATATCATCCACATATAATAGAATGTATGCTAGAGAAGTACCACGGCGATAGATGAACAGAGAATGATCAGACCTGCTGTGAGAAAATCCAATAGTAGACACATAATCTGCAAACCTTTTATACCAAGCCTGAAGGGCCTATTTTAGCCCATACATGGACTTCTTCAACAAACAGAGAATGATGCATGTATATTGTTTTCTTGAGATCACCATGTAAGAGAGCATTTTTCATCCAACTGATGAATGTGCCATGTTTTCGATAGAGCGAGACTGAGAACAGTGCGAATGTTCGCCAGCTTGACCACTGGACTAAATGTCTCTCCACAATCCACTCTAGTCTATTGAGTTTTGCCATCACCTACAAGACGGACCTCATGTCTCTCAAAATAACCATCAGATTTTTCATTATGAGTAAAAATCTACATAGAACGAATACATTAACACCAGGCGGACGGGGCACCAACTCCCATGTCTTATTTTCAATAAAAGCATTATATTCATCATCCATGGTCATTTTCCAATTCGAGTCATGATGGACAGACACTAGGTTACATGGTAGGGGTGATTTAGTGATATTAGAATTGAGATTAAAATGTCATTTAGGTTTAAAAATACCCCATTAGCTATGAGTAACGGGCCCTTGACTCGGAATAGAAGTGGACTGGACCTGGGTTGGTGTCGGATTATCTCAGGACTGGCTAGTAGGCAGTGGGCCTGCTGGCCGAGAGATTGGATCAGGAAGGGAATGAATTGGGCCAGCAGGCAGTGGGCCTGCTGGCTAAGATGCTGGAACTGAAGTGATAAAATTGGGCCGCGAGGCGGTGGGCTGCTTGTCGGGTGGCCTGCGCGGGGATTGCGCACGGGACGGACGGACTGACTGGGCCAGCCGGTGTTTGCTAGTCCAGATCCCGAGATGGGGTTGTACTAAATGGTGGACCACATACGGTGAGAGCCCATCATCCAAAAAAATATAAGAATTAGATACGGAATTACATAATTTAGCAAACGGAAATTGGGTTTCATAAAAAATAACATGGCGGCTAATTATGATTTTATTAGAGGATAAATCAAAATATTTATAATCACGATGATTAGACGGATAACCTAAAAACACACAATCGGTTGAACGGGCTTGAAGTTTGTTAATTGTATTGGACGGGAATAGATGATAGCACAAACATCCAAACACTCTAAGATGAGAATACGAAGGATCTTTCTGATAATTTTTTTTAGTGGAGATTGGTATGCTAAGCCTTTTCTAGGGAGTATGTTAAGAAGATAAGTAGTCATTTGTAATGTATGATGTCAAAAAGAAGGTGGTAATGAAGCATGAGCTAGTAAAGTCCGAACAATATTATTAATGGTACATTTTTTTCTTTTCGCTTTCCAATTTTGTGAGGACGTATGAGGACAAGAAAACTGAAAAGATATGCCATTAGCGTTACAAAATTCCCGAAATAACCCATTATCAAATTCTCATCCATTATCACATTGAATGTTTTTAATTTCGCGTTCAAATAGGGTACGGATGAACGCTCTAAATGATAAGAATGTGGAAAAACTATTTACTTTTTAGATAAAGGAAATGTCCACAAAAAATTAGAATAATCATCCAAAAATAACACATAATAAGGGTGGCACAAAGAGCTCAAAACGGGAGATGTCCACAAATCACTATGAATAATATCAAATGGCAATAAAGTATTAGAATTTGAGGGTACAAATGGCAATTTAACATGTTTTCCACGAGGACAAGAAGGACAAATATTAGTACTACACGTACTAATTATTATTTTTAAGAGAGGAAAGAACAGACGCCCCCGGATGACCCAAACGCACATGCCACAAGAAAGGTGCTAGAGCGGCAAACGTTGACGGTGTGGCTTGATTAGTGGAAGTGGTGGTGGTGATTGGATAAAGCTCTCCCCGACTATTACATCTCATTAGAGGTATCCCCGTCATGAAATCCTTCACAGAAAATCCAAAAGGGTCAAAGTCAACAGAAACTCAATTATCAGTTGTAAATTTTCGAACAGACACCAAATTTTTAATTATGTGAGGAGCATGAAGGACATTTTTCAAGGCTAAAGGTGGGTTTGGGGGAGATAAATTTGTGTGGCCATAACCACGAATTGGAATTGAATTACCATTACCAATAATTATGCTACGATTTTTGCTCAAATTGAAATAAGACGAGAGATTACCTGGTGCGGACATCATATGAGAAGTGGCCCCGATGTACATGTACCAATTTACGTTCGGAGGATTTAATCCAAGTGTATGCATCGCTACCTCGATATCCGTGGGATTCATAACCTTCGTTGGGCCCGCAGCAGCGAAGGCCTGCTTAAGCCGAGGCCCAAGCAGTTCATCCTGCTGCCAAGGCCCAGTCTGTGACTGTTGGGTCGGCTCGAACTACTCAGGGTAGTAGGGCCTGGCCCAACTTGCTACTGGGTATGCTGGAAATTGTGGCGTGGGCCACCGCCCACCGGCCCAGCCCCACGACCACTGTGCACTGGCCCAAGGCACACTGGTGCTGCGCCCTAGCCGGCTGGCCACTGCCACCACGTACTTCGCCACCCCCGCCACCGCCGCGATTGCCGCCACTGCCACCACCGCCGCGGTTTTTGCTACCATTTTTTCAATTGTGGCCCTTTTTGCCGCCACTATTGTTATGTTTTGGCTAGAATTTTCAGAGAAGGAGTGAGGGTCATCGGTGTTGCAGGATGTGGCTAGCATCATGGAGAAATTGGCTCTGGTTGCTGCCTTTTTAGCCAACCCGACTTCTTCTAAGGTGATCATGGAACGTGTTTAGTAGAACGGCGGGAGAGGATTGCTTTGACGAAGAAGAGTTCCAACGCCATTATAAGCCTCGAATATTCCTGCAACTATTTGTAGAACAAGACGATCATTCGTGACGGGCGCGCCAACGTTCTTGAGTTGATCCGACAATTCCTTGAGCATTTGACAATAGGCTGAGGCATTCGAAAAATCCTCCATGTTGATGTGGGAGAATTCCTGCTCAAGGGTCACGACACGAGAATTTTTGTTATCCTGGAATATATCACGCAACCTATTCCAGGCTTCCATTGTCGTGGCGTCGGGTTCAATAATAGTCTGCAAGAGGTCCGTAGAGATGGTGGAATAAATCCATTGGAGTACCGTAACATCAAGAGTTGCCCACAACTCTATTTCATCATCTGTGGTAGGCACCTTATCCTTGCCTTTTTTCGGGGGGATGATGTGATGAAGGACTCGATTAGACCGTGCGTGAATTTTAAATAGTTCTGCCCACGTCACGTATTTGACGTTTTCCATCTCAAGAACAATAGGGATGTTGTTCTTGATGTTGGAGACTGCAAGGGTAGTATGGAATGTGTTCTTTGTGGTAGACATGATGAAAGAACAAGAGGAGAATTAGGGATTTGAAATTTTTTTTGAAGGGAGGGGGTCACGGCCGACGAGTAGGGCGGCGGAAGGTGAGAATTTTGGAGAAGGAAAAGTTTTCCCTAGACTGCTGATACCATGAAAGAGAATAATCCCTTGATTATTTTCATTAATGAAAATGTATATTTACATGATATACAATATCTAATTATGAAAATTAAATCTATTTTTTTCTAATACAAGACTACTACCATAATTATACATGTACAAGAACTCTAATAATTATGGTAAAGAATATACACCAAATATACATCATATACACGGTTGTACCGTGACCTGCTTTCATTAAGTTTAGTAGCATATGTGAGCCATTTCGTTAAGTTCAGTGGTATATTTTAGCCTTTTTCCAATCCCATATAATACATGACTCTCTTGGGCAACAATACTAACTTATGTTATTTTTGTGCTTATCAATAATGCATGACACTCAACCTTTTAGAGTCATATTCCTATATAAATCTCCATATTGTCTGAATTTATGTAACAAATTTATAAGGACAAGTTTATCCCTTATACTAATATTATTATACTTTATGGCTGTTTAAAAAGATTTAAAAAACACATAGAATTTATTTAGAAAAAAGAGACTGGTTTAAAAGAGATTACACTAATAAGGTGTAGCTGGGTGTAGAAGTACATAGGAGTGTGTAAAGTAAAAGTATGTATGTCTTTTCATGGTGAGCTTGGGGTATTATAACAAATTGGGAAAAAAATTTCACCGAACGTTAACGAAATAGCTCACATATGTCACTCGTAAATATTAGATTTGGATCATGACAATTCTGCTCTTAACTTTGGAACTGTTTCTAATTTGAAATCCTTGTAACAAGTGAATATAATTTATTCCTTGATCTCTAAATTTTTACACAATTAAGTAATAGTACAATATTGTGCAAACCATTGCAAAAGCTTTGGTACAAATCTCCCAAATAGTAAGAGTCTAGCCCATACCTGAATCATATTATGGGCTCAATATAACTCCAGTACAAACGATATTATCACATTGAGCATCCTCCTATATAGATCTGCTTAAAGAAAAATGCCCAATGCAATCAAAGATAAACTAAACAGAAAACTGGCGAACACAATCGTCGAGGAAGAAGGAGGAGGTAGAGCGTTCTGTGCACGAGTGTTGGAGGTGAGATCGTTAGCTCCAGGAGTGTCAGTACCTGAAACTGTAATGGCAAGTTTCTGACCAGCTTTGCAGTGCTTTCCCATCGTGCAAATGTAATAATGATCACCAGGAGATTCAAGAGTAACATTTGCTGGTCCTGTCGTGATAGATTCGCCTACAGCATTGTCCGTACTGCACTCTTTAAATGAGGATATTGATACTTCTTGCACGTCATGGTTATTGGTGGTAAATTTGAAAACTGCTCAAAAATTGAAAAAAAAGAAAGAAATGTCATGTATATATTAGCCAGAATGCTGGGACATAGTTATCGTATGTTGAACACCTTTTGTCAAAAAATTATACGACGAGTACCTAGGGTATCGCCAACTTTGAAGGTTCTGTCGGAAGCCCAGCTTGTATAAGCTGTAGGGCCATTGATTGGTATAGTCCAACCCATATCATCCCCAACAACATGCTCTGTTTGTGCTGTTGTGACTTGTAGCAAAATTGCGACAGCTAAAGCGCCAAAAATAACCATGCGAATAAATTTGTCCATGTCTCTAATTTTTTTTATTTTTTTTGGCAATAGAAAATGCTCTAGTTTTTGCAACCAGAACTAAAGATGTTGCTGATTGTAGGTTTCCTAGAGATGAATATATGAGACATGTATTATGGGTTATGGCCAAGTTGCTTTATATAAAGAAAGGATTTTGTATTGGTCTCGACTCTCAACTTGGTCTTACCCGGCATAGCAGGAAAGTTTTAAGATAGGACCACGCAAATTCACTCCATTAGCAGCGGGTGCGCACATTCACTAATATATGCACTTGCTAAAATTTTAAATGCTTATATTCTAAGCTAATTTAAACTTATTCGTACTGTAGATTTACTCGTTGAAGTGGTACTATTCATGTCTCTAAGACCCAACATAGGGTTAGGACGTATACTTGTTATTCTCTCCATTCTAATTTATTTGATATTTTTCGCTTTTCGAGAGTTAATTTGACTAAACTTTGAAGCTAAATTGGATTAGATTAACTTAATTATTTAAGATTAAAATTTATATAATTGAGAATTATATGAAAAGTACTATATTTTGCAATTTTTCTCATTTTAATTTGGTAAAAAATACATTTTAAAATGTTGGTCAAAATTTATACAATTTGAATCTCAGAAAATGAAAAGTATCACATAAATTGGGACGGAGAGAGTAACAAGTATACGTCGTAACCCTATCGTTGGATTTCTCTATTTCTTTCTTGTAACTTCTTAGTAACCTTTGAGATCCATTCTTAATTATTGATTATGATCAATGGAAGTGGCTTATCTTTTCAAGTTTAATAGAAGTCATTTGTTTAACATTCCCTTAATTTGTAACTACATGAAATATACAAATCCAATTTAAAGGGTAAAGACGAAATAATTACAGACTTGCCGCTGCTCAGTAAAGCGGAGAACAAGCTGACGGGGTGCAATTGCTATGTAGTTGAACTGTACACACACACCAAACAAGAAAAAAAGGAGACGTACAAGTCTTGAATCTTCATGTTTTCAAGTGTCTTAAGAATATCCGTCCCACAATATTACACACTTCTAGTTAAATCAGACTACAAAGTAATCATTTATTTATTTCCATGAGAAAAAATAAAGAAAACAGAGCATTACCAAGATTTTTCATGTTTTTTTTGAGTCGAAATCATGGAAAAGAGAGAGAAAATAATAAATCAAAACCACCCTTGTCACAGTACATATATTACTCAATATATAAGTACTCCAATACTTATTGTCACGATTTGAGCTAAGAATGAGCACAATTCGTGCATGTCTTAACCGAGAATAGAGAAAAGGGAAGAAAGAATGAAAGAAATAGGAAAGAAAATAGGATTTCATATATTCGATGGCGATAACATGCAATACAATCTAGCTAAAATAAGGACTATTGTAACGGCCCTCCAGGTCGCTTTGAGTTTTTAGACTCTTCTTTTCAAAAACACCCTCTTAATAACTTTAAAATGATATTCATGACTTGTGGGGATGGATGACGCAGTTCCTAAAGCAATCGGGTGAATATCGAAGAAGAATTTGTGAAATTGGAAGTTTCTAAGTTAAAGAAATTTGACCAAAGTCAACACCAAATGTTAACGAAGTCGAATGAGTGTTTCATCGATTCTATTAGGTCTGAAATGTAATTTATGACTTAGTTGAGCCATTGCTTCTGGTCCCGAGGGGTTTGGGTGTGATTTGGGTTGTTGATGAAGAAATTAGTGCAGTATTGAGACTTGACCACGGTCAACATCAGGTCAAGATGACCTCTTTTGGGTTTTTTTTAAGTGCGACTCCAAGTTCGTAGTGTTTTATGAATGAAATTCATGTTTTGTTTGTGTCCAGGAGGTTCCGGATGAGTTTCAGGTGTTGAATCAAAGATGGGAACCTATTTTGAGATTGCTGGTTTTGATGGTGCCAGGAAGCCTTCTTTGCGAACACGAGAAGGGTTTCACGATCACGTAGTTTGGTGGGGTTGACTATCGCGATCACAATACGTCATTCGTGATCGCGAAGTGGGTCTGTGGGCCGGTCCGAGTCGGTGGTCATCGCGATCGTTTGAGGCGTGGTCACAATCACAGAGAGGGTTTTGTGGGTCGGGTTCAGGTAGTGCATCGCGAGAGTGAGCCTCATGATTGCGATGAAGGGAACCGCTGGCAGTGAATTGATTTCCCTAACGTGAAAACATTTTCTCATTTTCATATTGAGTTCTAGAGCTTGATTTGAGTTGATTTTAAAGGCAACCTTCATGATTCAACTTGGGGGTAAGTTTCTAGTCAATATTTTGTAGTGGGAAATAACCCTATAGTAGAAATTATGTATTTCTTCGATTTCAAGGTCGAATTGTGGATGGTTTTAGATAATTATTTTGGATTTAGACTACTTAAGCTATGGGTAAGTCAATTTTTAATAAAATTTTAATTTTTCCTTTACGGGCTCGGGATTGATTTTTGGGATGACTTTTTGAAGCCGAAATATAACTATAGCAATATGGGTATCTACATATTCAGTTTAGAACGAATAGAACGTATTTAATAGATTGAGATGTTCCGAAGCTTTATATAAAGGAAAAATGAAATCTTGAGGTTCATGGCATGTTTTCTCGGCATTCGAGGTATGTTAAGACTTTCTAGACTTCATTGTGGGACATTTTCGCTAAGTAAAGATGAAAAATAAAAATAATATTAGGTAAGGGCGAAACGGGGGAGGGGGGGTCTCATACCCGTGGTATGATAGTACGAGTAGCAATTTTTATAAATGAGAAAGTTTATTACTATGTAGTTACGGATTGTAATCCGAGAATGCCAAAGCATTTGAGCATTAACTTTTGAATTGTTGACTAGGTTGCTTATTTGTGCTCATTTCATCTCATTGAATTCGTATACTTTTGTAATTAATCAACTGAGTGATTTCATATATTTTATGGATCTAATTCTTGGCAAGGACATTCATACATACATTTTCTCTTGTCCATTAATTTTGGTGAGATTAAGGTATTTGGATCGAGTTGCATGCTGCAACAGATTTTTGGATAGGGCTGCACGCCATAATAAAATTTAGATCGGGTGCACGCCACAATAAATATATCTATCGGGTTGCACGTCGCAATGAATATATGGACCTCGCGAGTCTCCAATGGGTCACGAACTCTCAAAGATTATCAAGGAGTATCGTGTATATACGGGTAATGAAAATTAATAGGTATTGAGGCATCTCATCGCATTGCATTGTATAGCATCTTTCATTCTTGAATGAATTGTGCTTGTTTGACTATTTGACCTTACTTGGCACATGATATTTCTCTATTTGGTGAATTTGACTAATTGATGTAAAGTTGAGTGATAAAGTTAAAAAGATGATTTTCTTATTAACTATGTCACTACTTTTTCATTGTCGGTCTATGAGATATACCGAGTGCATGTGATTTCGTACTCATACTACACTTTATGTAATCTTATATGGTGCAGATTCGATCCCAAGTACGAGCACATTTCATAGAGAACCTTGTGTTCGAGTCTAGCTGTTTGCAGTTATGGTGAGCCTCCTGGCTATTCTGCAACCCACTTTTCCCTCTATCTCTTTTAGTATTCTGTCTTTTAGTACTTAGACAGTGTATTTCATATTTTCACACATTATATTTCCGTTTCAGACTTGTATCATATAATAGTAGCTCTTGTACATATGACATGAATCTTCTGAGGATGTTGATGTTTTTTCGTATTTCTATTACAAACTTAGTATTGGATATTCACTATATTTATTTACTTTCTGCTGATTTACTTATATAATTATGTTGTGATTTAGTTGGTTTGCCTATCATTGGAGAAAATAGGTGTCATCACGGCTATTGATTTTGGGTCGTGACAATTTGGTACCAGAGTCCTCGATTCACCAGTCTCACGAGTACAAGAGTGATGTCTAATAGATTCTTGCGAATCAGTATGATAAAGTTTGTTTCTATCTTCGAGAGGCTATAAGATATTTAGGAAACTTCTATTGTTTCATTCCTTATCGTGCGTACTTCACTCAGTTTGAAATCTAATCATGTTGTATCATTCTCTCACAGATGGTGAAGACTCGTGCATCCTTGGCTGGAGATAAGGAGCATGTACTCGCACCCGCTGCTAGGGGTTCTAAACGAGGAAAGGGCAAGGGGCGAGGTTAAGTTGTGTCATAGCACCTGCTAGGGGCTGATCATTGGCATTCGCTCAGGGCCATGCTAGGGAAGTATCTCCTGATTCGGAGGTAGTTCATGAGGATAAGGCAAGTCATGTAGAGAAGTATGTGCCAGCTCAGGCACCACCTAGTTTTATTGCTACTCTAGAGCGTCAGGACACCTTGGTTTGTGTGTTGGGATTTCTCGAGGGGATGACTCAGGTCGGTATGTTGTATGTCATCTCAAATGGTTCATAGACTCGTGTTGGAGGTCAAACTCCAGACTAGATGCTTGCATCAGGGCTTCAGACTCCAGAAGCTAGCCAACTGCTGTTGTAGCTCCCCGTTTTAATAGTGGGGTATTGTCGGTGTTGCTCTCCTTTGGGCTGATAGGCCTGCAATGACCGTTGATGAGCTGAAGATGTTTGGGAGATTCAGTATGATAAAACCCCCGACCTTTACTGGTTATTCGAGGGAGGATACATATGATTTTATGAGTTATCATGAGAGATTGCACAACTTGAGATTAATGTAGTTCCATAGAGTTGACTACATTGTGTTTCAGATAGTTGGCCCTGCCAAGTAGTGGTGGAGAGATTACATTGATAGTAGGCTAGTCAGGTAACCTCCACTTTTATAGGCTCCGTTTGCTCAAGTGTTTCTAGACAAGTTTTCCCCCTGTAATGAGAGGGAGCCAAAAGGGATGTGTTTGAGGCTGTACAGTAAGAGGGTAAGTCAGTTTTCGAGTACGAGACCAGGTTTCATTCCTTGGCTAGGCACACACTCATGATACTTCGCATCGAGGCTAAGAGAGTGAGGAGGTTTTCTCAAGGGGTTGATCATTCTGATTCGTATGGGACTTTCTCAACAAGTCGCTACCGGGTTTTCATTTCAGAAGGTGGTGGATGCTGCATAATACTTAGAGATGATTCAACATGAGGGGTTTGTGCTGCATGAGGGTAAAAGGGTCGTCATTTCAGTAGTTGTGGTTGTGGTTGTGCTCTGCCTAAGGGTCGGGGGGTACTTAGAGAGGGGTTATCACCCTCACTCTAGCAGGCTCATTCATGCTTTTATTCAAGCATCTGAGGTTGATTATTTCAGTGTAGTGCTTTTAGTTCAGGACATACTTCTCATGACTCATCTTTCCGACCTTCAGGTCGTGGAGGGTATTTAGGTCATTCGGGTATTACTCATTAGTCAATGCCCCCTAAGGGTTGTTTTGAGTGTAGTGATATTGGGCATTTTATGAGGGATTCCCCCAGGCTCAAACGTGGTGGTTCGTACCAGTATTCTCAAGTTTCGACATTTAGGTCTGCACAACTGCCAGCTAGGAGAGGTGCATAGAGTTGCAGAGGTGGTTCACATTCAGGCAGAGGTGGTTCCTATTCAGGTTGAGATGGTGGTCGTAGAGGTTCACAGTCTGAGGGTGATCGTGCCCAGTGTTATGATTTTTTGGGTAGTCTAAAAGTACAGGCTTTGGATGTTATTACCACATGTATTATTCTGGTTTTTGTCGGTCGACTACGGTATTATTTTATCCAAGATCTGCCTATTCTTATGTGTCTACATACATTGCTTCGAGTCTAGTTATGCTATGTGAGTCGCTTGATTTACATGTACATATTTTTACTCATGTTGGGGTTTTCTTAGTGGTAGATCGCATATCGGTCATGTGTAGTTACTTTGATGGGATTAATACCTAAGCATATTTTAAGGTCTTAGATATGGTAGATTTTTATGTTATTCTTGGGATGGAATGGCTATCTCTTTACCAGCGATTTTGGACTGTCATGCTAAGACTGTTACATTAGCTATGCTGGGAATTCCTAGAGTATAGTGGAGAGGTGATCTTGGTCACGCTCCGAAGAAGGTGATTTATTTCTTAGGGCTCGGTGGTTAGTGGAGAAAGAATGTTTGGTATACTTGGCGTATATTCGGGATACTAGCACGGAGACCGCTACGCTTGAATCTATTTTGGTGGTGAGTGAGTTTTATGAGATTTTTCTGACTGAAGTACCAGGTCCTCCATCTCACCGTGATGTTGATTTTGTATTGACTTGAAGCTAGACACTCTACCCATTTCTATTCCGCCATATCGGATGGCACTAGCCTAGTTAAAGTAGCAATTACTTTTTTATTGAGCAAGGGATTCATTAGACCGAGTGTATCTTCTAAGGGTACTCCAGTGCTATTTATGAAGAAGAGATATAGATCTATGCGTATGTGTATGAACTATCGATAATTGAACTAGGTAACCATTAGGAACAAGTATCTGATACCTCACATTAGTCATTTATTTGATCAACTTCAAGGTGCCTTGGTTTTCTCTAAGATTGATTTGAGGTCTAGATATCATCAGTTGAAGGTTAGGGCGGAGGATATCCCTAATACGTCTTTTAGGACGCGCTATAGCCACTATGATCTCTTAATGATGTCATTTGGGTTGACCAATGCCCCATCAACCTTATGAACTTAATAAAGGGGGTGTTCAAACCGTACTTAGATTCCTTTGTTATTGTTCTAATCGATGACATCTTGATACACTCTCGTAGTATAGAGGAGCATAAGCATCATTTAAGGATTGCGCTTGGAATTCTAAAAGAGAAGAAACTTTATGCTAATATTTTGAAGTGTGAGTTTTGACCTGGTTCAGTGAAATTTTTGGGACATGTGATGTCCAAAGGAATGTATTATGATGGATCCCAAGAAGATTGAAGCAGTTCGGAACAGGATCAGACCTACTTCAATTTCTGAGATTTTGAGTTTCATAGGCCTCATAGGTTACTATTAACATTTTGTGAAGGGGTTTTCATCCACTGCATCCCCATTGACTAGATTGACCCAAAAGGAAGTGTCTTTTCAGTGGTCCAATGAGTGTTAGGCGAGTTTTTAAAAGCTTAAGACATTATTGAATACCGAGCCGATTTTGACTTTACCCATGGAGAGAAAGGGCTTTACTGTATTATGATGCTTCTTAGATTGGTCTTGGTTGTGTATTGATGCAGAAAGGGAAGGTGATAGCTTATTCTTCGAGGCAGTTGAAGGTTCACGAGAAGAACTACCCCACTCATGACTTGGAGTGGGCGGTGATAATTGAAGATTTGGAGATATTACTTATATGGAGTGCATTGTGAGGTGTTCACGGATCATGGTAAGTATATATTCAATTAGAGAGGTCTCAAATTGAGGCAGTGGATATGGTTGGAGTTGCTCATGGACTATGACATGACTATTCTTTATCATTCGGGCAAGGCTAATGTAGCGGCGGATGCCATGAGGCGGAAGGTGGTGAGTATGGATAGTCTTGCTTCAATATAGGCGGGAGAATATCTTTTGTCTATGGATGTCCAATCATTTGCCAGCCACTTTGTGAGACTTGATATTTCAAAATCTAGTAGAGTTCTAACTTATGTGGAGGCAATGTCGTCCTTATTAGAGCATATTCTGGCTCAATAGCTTGATGATGAGAATTTATGTAAGATTCAGGAAAATGTGTTGTGAGCAGAAGCTAATGAGGCAATTCTGGATAATTAGGGAGTTTTGAGGATCATCATATTTTTGTTCCTCGGATAGGTGATTTGACTAGATTGATCGTGGAGGAGGCCCATAGTTTGAGGTATTTTATTCATCCGGGGGCTAGCTACTAAGATGTATCTTGACTTGGAGCATCATTATTGGTGGTGTCGGATGAAAAGGAACATAAAATATTTTGTATCTCAGTGTTTGAATTTCCAACAAGTGAAGTATGAACATCAAAAGCCTTGAGGTGTGACTCAGAGGATGCCCACCTAATGAAAGTCAGAGCGAATTGCTATGAACTTCGTGGTAGGGTTACCACATACTTTTGGTAAGTTTGATGCTATATAGGTTGTTATGGCTTTATTGACTAAGTCTGTGCATTTTATTCCGATTCAGACTACCTACTTCGGATAAGTTAGCCAAAAATCTACATTTGAGAGATAGTTCATTTGCATGGGATGTCCATTGTTGCTCCCAAAAGCACACGCAAGCATACGCCGACGTACAAGTAATATAGTAATTTTAGAAATCGGATGTCGAACCCACAGGGACTTATGGGCACCCCATAATTTAACCATTAGCTAAATTAAATGATATGAATTATCTATACAAGACAGAAAATCTGTAGGTTGTAATTCTAAACTAATCAAAATAAAAAGGAAATAAATAATGAACTTCAACCAAGAAAGAGCAGGTTTTAATATTATCAATAAGATGAAATCGATCTAGGGCTATGGGCTATCTAACAATTACGTTATATTCTTCAATTACTTCAACTTCTTAATTTAACTAGTTTACTGATTGATAGGGTTGATATTACGACTACGAATCTCTCGAGTCCTCTAGCCTCCTATTTGTATTACTTTCATGTCTATATCTCTATTGTCGTGAACCTTAACACAAATGCATTTATATTTCCTGTATATCAACCAAGCAGGGCGAACTAGGTATATCTCTATCCTAGATGCAAATCCGTTCCCCGATGCCCAGGGTTGAGATCCTGCTCTATTTAACCCTATCGATATCCTAGAATTCATCTCTCGAGGTCAAGCTAATATTCGTCGATATTATTCGATTGGTGATCAAGCAACCAAATAATTAAGCTCAGAATTAAATAAATAAACTAATACGATAGCTTATTAATTGAAATCAATATTCGATTAACAACGTTCATAAAAAAACCATAACCCTAGAACGAGAAGTTTAGCTCCACATAGACATGGAGGAAATACAATAAATCATCCAAATAAAATATAAAAACGAGTAGTACCGAGAAAGAAAGGTAAAATCTAATAATCTCCAGCCTTCATAGCGGCTCCTAGCCCTTTCTAGGTCAAAACTTCTGCACTCGGGGTCAAAAGTAATCCCCAAAGTTCTGTAAAAACTATGTAGAATATGTATTTATAGAGTACCAAAAGGCTTGGGTTTTTAAAAACCAAATCCAACTCGGACAGGTAAAAATCAGCGCGGACTGCAATCAGATTTAGAGACCGTGATTACTTGCGGTGCCTCTGGGACGCATGCACATAACTGTAGCATCTTCGGACAATTTGTTGCCAGGTATGATGTTTCATTCTCAATTTGCAATTCTAACTTCTCACACTTGTTTAATCCAATCATTACACCATCATTTCTTCAATCATGAGCTATTTATTATTCAACCATTTGTTGTCTTCCTTCTTTTCTCTTCTTCTTTGTTTTTCCGTATTTTCTTCAATTTTAGTCCAAATCTTTCATCTTCACACCGCTTTATTCTTACACATCAAAAATAATACTAAGCATGAATCATTATAATTAATACTCAAAAGATTATTAAAAGTACTAAAATGTGAGGCAAACAATGAATAAATATATTCATTTTACGCCGAACATCACCCATTTCTATCATGTCAGATTGTAGCACACAATTCACATGTAATTTCTGGCGATGTATGAAAAAAAAGTTAGGTACTCGGGTGGAACTTAGCACAACATTTACCCGCAGACTGATGGTCAGCCCAAGCGAACTATTCAGGTCCTTGAGGATATTTTGCGAGCATGTATGATCGATTTTGGTGGTCATTGGGACCAGCTTGCCTTTGGGGGAGTGTGCATACAACAACATTACCATCCGCGCATTGAGATGGTGTCGTTTGAGGCATTATATGGTAGGAGATGTCGATCGCCGGTTGGAACGTTTTTTAGGTTAGTCCGTGGGGTACATATTTGTTGAGGGAGTCTTTGGACAAGGTCAAGCTAATTCAGAATAGGCTTCTTACGGCTCAGAGTAGGTAAAATGTAACGCGGATCGGAAGGTTGTTGATTTGGAGTTCATGTTTGGGGAGCGGATTTTGTGGAAGGTGTCACCCATGAAAGGTGTGATGAGGGCATGTTGAGCCTGCGGTATATTGGGTCATTTGACATTGGATAGCATATTGGCGAGGTAGCTTATGAGTTGGATTTACCACCTGGATTGTCTAGAGTTCACATTGTGCTTCATGTTTTGATCCTGATGTAGTACCATCAGGATGGTTCTTATGTGATTCGGTGTTACTTGATCAGAATGTGGATTTTGAGGAAGAGCCAGCACCTATTTTTGATAGGCAAATTCGTAAGTTTAATGGAAGCATCGCGAGATTGAGGAAGGTACTTGGAAGACCGAGTCGGACATGCAGATCAGATATTCCCATCTTTTCGAGAGCTTAAGTACTTTATTTTCTTTTGTCGTTCGAGGACAAAGTTTATTTAAGTGGTAGATGATGTAACGAACCTCCAAGTCGTTTTAGATTTTTAGACTCTTTCCCCGAAAACTTCTAGTAGCTTTAAGATGGTATTCATGACCAGTAGAGATGGGTGATGCGGTTCCCGAGGCAATCGGGTGAGTATCGAAGTAGAATTTTTGATATTTGAAGTTTCTAAGTTAAGAAAATGAGGAAGTTTGACCAAAGTCAACACCAGGGGTTAACGAAGTCTGTAAAGTCCCGATACGCCCCTCCCCCCCCCCCAAATCAGAACATCACATATGTAACTACAAAGAGGACTCAACAAAGAATCTATAGCTAGACATAGACAAGGTGTTGTGGCACCTCTCTATGACTATTTATCTATTTTTACCTTTGCTTCACATTTTTCTCATTTTCTTGCATTTTTGTTTTGATTTATTTCTGCTCTTGGCTAATGGATTAATAAAAGCTTTGATAAAGGCCAATTGAATGTAGCAATGAATGCCATCAAAGTCAATTGAACATTTATCTGAATTACTCCACGTAGCAACATTTTGCTTTCTTTCAACATAAATAACCTAACGCTTACAATAGTTTAATTGACATTATGGTGGGTCATTAAATTGCATCAATGTCCTTTCACAGTTTCAGTTGCATATGTGTCGTTTCCATTGCGGCATGGGGTCTTCCCATATTCCAATCTTTTAAATATTTAAGTTTAACTTCCCCAAAACTTCCTTTAAACATATAATAGTGCATTCATCCCATGTTTCTGAAAATACGTTTGTGACAATTGCAATCATTCACTATACGTTCCCCCCCCCCTAAAAACCCCTTGTTTCTCCCTCAACCCCTTCTCCTTCCACCTTCCTACAAGTTACACACACAATCCACAATATATATTCTCATATCCTATATTTTTCCATAACATAAAAAGAAATCAGAAGATACAGAGAACAAAAAATTACCTTTAGCAATTGAGGTTTCCGAAAAGGTGTAGTTAAAGTTTGAGATTTTCATTCGCGGTTACGAAGAAACAAAGTTGAGTTCTCTCACTCATAATTTTTTAGTATAATCCCTTATTTTTAAGTTACAATACATATTAGAATATGATCCGGATGTTGAAAGAATGATCATGATATTATTGTTAATGGGTTATTTAATAACTAGTTTGGGTCATGCAATTACAATCTGTTTTGCTGAGTTATATTTGTTAGAATTGGATGAAATTTTACAGAGTTGTACATATCTCCTTCATGATCATATTAAGCCCAATAGGGGCTAAAACTGACATACGGTTTGAGAGTTATCACCGTTTAAAGTTTCTGCTTCGGATCGAATGAAATCCGGAAGGCAGGACGTATAACAGAATAACTGTACATTTCGGTGAGGAATCTGAAAGGTTGTACTGAATAAAAGTTTTATATTTCTCTGTTCTCAACAGTTTGAGACTTTACAGAGGTTAATCCGACTTACGGATAAAACGTTATGACCGTTTTCAGATTGTGTTTTGTTTTAAAAACAATCTGCTGAATTAGTTTTCTGAGAGTTGTTAAAATAAAAGAACTGAATATTTAGGTGAGGAATCTGAAACGTTGTGCTGAATAAGAGTTCTATATTTCTATGTTCTCGACAGTTTGAGACTTTACTGAGGTTAATCCGACTTACGGATAAAAAGCTATGACTGTTTTAAGATTGTATTTTAATTTACAAAAATCCTGGCGAGACAGTTTTCATAGGGTTGTTCTTGAGTGAATTTGTACTAGTTACACTAAATAATTCCAGAGGAAACTTAGGATAGTGATAAGATCCCCGTGTCACCTTCAATTTGGCGTAAGAAATACCTTATTTGAAGTTACGGTTCGAGAGTTATAACCCTTACAAGTGGGAAGAGCGAAAAGTTGAAAGAAATGAACATTATTTGAATCTTCTGAAGCATGAATATATGAATATATATATATATATATATATATATATATATATAATTCTCTTCCTTCCGGTCTGCGAGCGTCCCATCTTTTTCTTACTTGAATGAAGAAAGAAAGAACCTCTCTTTTCGGCCACGGCCCAACAGTTCGCTTTCCACTTCCGAATACCAAAGAGCGATTGAGAGAAGAGCAGTACGTAGGACTTAAAAAGAGGGTTCCTTCCTCTCTTCACTCTCCGAATTTCGATCCTCACCTTTTTGGTGCCAAAGGCCTACCCTTCCACATATATATATATATATATATATATGTATGTATGTATGTGTGTGAGTGTGTGTAAGTTTAGTCATACAGTCGAGATGATAGAAATTTTGGTAAGGTAAATAGTTTTGCTATCACCTAGGGGACTATTCAAATATACTTGCCTTCGGGGCTATTCAAATATACTTGCCTTCGGGGCTATTCAAATACACTTGCCTTCGGGGCTATTCATATACATTTGCCTTCGGTGCTATTCGAACACATTTGCCTTCGGGGCTATAATTGAAATGTATTAGATCGAGTTGTACACACCGCAATAAATATATATATAATATGTGATATGAGATGAAGTAGGTGTACTAGTTAACTAAGTATTCCCTAGGACAAGTTGGAAGGAGATTTTATGTGTGTGAATATGTATGGGCTTGCACACCGACAGTGTTGAAACCTGTTTTCATGAAATGCTTACTATGTTCATAATATGAATGTACTTAGAATATTGTGAGGTTACTTTGAATTGTAGGGCGAGGTTCTCACTCAGCCCCGGATGGTAGGGCTGACTCTTTTATTTAACATGTTTCAGTAAAGCGCGATAGAGAAAAAGCTCCGCAACAGGGCTAGAGATCGTCCCACAGCCTTATTGTCCCACCAATCCATTACTTCGGATTTGGTGAAAGTTGTTCTAGATTAAGTTGGTTTGAAGAACCAAGTTTTCGGTATCTCGGGGAATGCCCCACATGAGACTGTTTTCTTTTGAGATTCGGATGTTTTTATTATGTATTTGAACTTCCATCGAGTCTAGAAAAAATTGGGGATGCTCGAGTATGGGATTGTGCTTTCATTAAAGAAGTACATGATTATATTATTTTAGCTCCTAGATATATGTATAATTTAGGACGAAAAGAAATTAAATGGTTCGCCTGAAAATGGATAGTCGTCCAGGTGCCATCACGCCCTAAGGGAAGACTTGAGAAAAGTCGGGGCGTGACAAAATCAAATGAGAGTTTTATCAATTTCATTAGGTCTTGAGTGTGATTTATGACTTAGTCGAGTCGTTGGTTCGGACCCCGAGTTAAGAATTTAGAATTGACCATGGTTAATATCGAGCCAAGATGATCGCTTTTGGGTGTTTTGAGTGCACGAGAAAATTCATAGCGTATTTTATGACTGAAATGCATATTTGGTTTGTGTCTGGGATGTTCTGGATGAGTTTTAAGTGTTGAATCGATGATTGGATCCTATTTTGAGGTGCTGGTTTTCTGATGCCAGACACCTTCTTCACGATCGCGAGAAGGGTGTCAATATTGCGTAGCTTGATGGGGCTAGCTATCACATTCGTGGTACATCCTTCACGACCGTAAAGTGGGTAGTAGGCCTATCCTGGTCGGTGGTCATCACAATCATATAGGTGTGGTCGTGATTGCATGGAGGGTTTTGTGGGCTTAGTCCATGTAGTGCATCGTGATCGAGGCGATCACAATGAAGAGAATCACTTGCAGTGAATTAATTTCCAAACTCGAAAACATTTTTCCATTTTCATATTTTGAGTTCTAGAGCTTGGATTGGGTGAGTTCGATGGAAACTTTCACAATTCAACTGGGGTAAGTTTACAATCACTATTTTATCGATTCCTACTGATTTATTCCATTAGATTAGTGATTAATTCAAGATTTTGAGTATTTAATTGGGGGGTTTATACCTAGAATAGATATTATGGATTTCTTCGATTCAAGGACGAATTGTGAATGATTTTAGCTCATTTTTTGGATTTAGACTACTTAAGCTATGGTTGCACCAATTTTTCAATAAAATTCTAATTTTTTCCTTGGGGGCTCGGGATTGGTTTTTGGAGTTACTTATTGGACCATAAACATAACTATAGATGTCACGACACCTTTTAGAAATCGTCGTGGCACCTACACCTTTCTCACTAGTAGGCGAGCCACTCCCAATTCATTAACAAGATATAAGAAAGAAGTGCAGAATTAACAAAATACTTAAATAAATTGTCTGATCATAATATAAACTGCGGAAATACAAGTCTGAGAATCATAGGTACAACCCCAAAAATCTAGTCAACAATACAAGAGATCTATCTATCAATACATAAGCCAAACTGAGAAGAACATAGTCTAATAGTCTGAACATATCTCTCGAATGAAAATAAAAGACAAGGAAATATGAGAGACTCCAAGGGTATGCTAGAAGGAAACATACTCACCTTGAAGTATCGAACTCTACCGGCTCAGACTCAGCCACATGGTCCTGAACTGGAGGAAGGCGATGTATCGGCATTCAAAAGAATGCAGCAAGTATAGCATGAGTACACTATGTACCCCTATATGCATCATAGGCCGATAATGACAGACGACAATTAGAGATAAATATCAAGTTGGCACCAAATAATCTTATACTAAACAGTGCAATAATCCAAATAAGTCACATTATCCACATAATAGTTCATTGAATCAACAAGTCACTTTGTCCATATAAGGTTTCATAATCATGCATGTTACCCCAATTTTAGAAGAGTTCAATGACAATATCTCAAGAAATCAAATGATCAATCAACAACCATTTTTTAACTAAGAATTCAACCAAGTTATCAATAATCAGTCCAACACTTAATACATCAACAGATAATCAATGAAATGATGTAAGTATGATATGAATGCAATACATAGGCCTGGTACCTTTCATCTCCAGTATACATGCGTTCAAATTCTATGAACGGCACACCCATGGGGGACTCGTGAAGTCCATATACTCCTCCGAAATTTTCCAACAGCGACTAGTTCTTTACTAAATAATAATTGTTGCAGGCGTACAACTCGTTCCCCTGTGTATTATCAGCATCTCAATGTTGCCAACAATCTCATAACTGTTCTTACCTTTCCGGTATTTTGGACCCATAATATTTTCATACCACTCTCATATCAATATCAACGGAACCATAAGTGTATGAATGCAAATGACAATTCATGGCAAGAAATCGGGATGTAATGAGATACTACTAAGTATAAGAGATGAATATCACATGCTTTGAAGAACTCAGTAACACATAGTCCAAATACAATCAGCATATCATATCGAAAGCATGTGATGAATGAACACAACAATATCAAATATGGCGACGAGCCCACATAATGGCGACAAGCCCAATCAACAACAGTCGGAATCAGCTTAAGATTGATTCCCCAAATCACCCATCATCACAGTTCAACATTGGTACCCACCCAAATATTCATCAATACCACTTGGATGGGACCCCCAAACACGCCCAATACCTCTCAATATTTATAACTAATTATGTACTTCTATCAGTGTCTAATAAGCAAAAATTATAACCTACCTCAAGGCCGAGCAGGCGTCACGAACAATCAACCCTTAGCGATAGTCTTGCCCTTCCGGAGCGACTCGTAATAGTCATAATATAACACGCATAGATTATATGTTAATATTAAGGTATTACACAATACAATGACTTAGTCCTTCAAACATACCCAAGACCTCCAAAACCAACCCCGGGCCCACGGTGTCAAAATCCAAACATTACTACTCAATTAGCATAAACACATACTTGGTAATCATATCCCTAAGTTAATTAGAAACTTAAGCTCAATTGGATCTTCAATTGCGTGATTTAGGAAAAGCCTCAACTTACAAACCCTAGCTTTTCCCACAAATTGACAAGGGTTTCCATATTCAAATTAAACACTACAACATAATCATCTAACATAATTCAATACTTATTCACTATATCAAGGTAAACTAATTCTTATTACACCCCCAAATCCAAGGTTCATCCTCTCTTATTCTAACATGGAAATTAGAACTCATTTTCCCCAATTCATAATCTATACTAAGATTAGAGACCTCAAAATATGAAATAAAATCACAAAGGGTGAAGAATTCGACCTCTAATGAAGAACTTAGCCTCAATCTTCAATAATTTCCCCCTAGGCAGCTCTAGAACCGAAAATGAGATATTTTGGGAAAGTGGAAAGATTTAGGGCATTTAAGAAACTAATGATACAACGATTCCGCTCTTGTGAAATCGACACCGCAGGCGCGGTCTCACTCCAGCGGAAAAAAGAGATCGTTGAGGCGCAATCATTTGATACCTCGCCACAGTCCCGAAGCGGAACAATATCCGAAGAGGCGCCTTCACCCCTGCGAAGAAATATCCACAGGGCTGGGAAACTCAACAATTCCTCAGAACTCGCATCTGCGAGCCAACCTCCATAAATGTGGACACGCCAAAGTGGATGATCAACCTTTGGTGCAAACACCAGACACCAACAGTTATAGAATTTCCCAAAACTCCCACCAAACATTCAAAACACTCCCGAAATCGCCTGGAACAAACCAGACATGCTCTCCCAAGGTAACAATGCTACGAACTAGATCGTGCCCTCAGATTTCACATATAACCGAGCTAAGACATACTTTTCAAAAGAATCATCTAAAATAACCAAATATCACAATTTTACAAATAAGGTCACAAGGTACATCCAATTGTCTCAGAAAGCAAACCGATGACTTGACTAAGTCATAAATGACCCTCCGAAAGCAACGGAACCTAGAAACGAACTCATATACTCGAAACAAACCCCACATATAGTCTACGAGAAGGGTAAAATAGTCAAATAAGGGTCTTTAGCCTAAAATGACCGGATGGGTGATTACATCAGATACCAATTAAACAAACGTTCATCCTTGAACGGAGAAAAACAAAAAGGGAAAACATAACAGAGGTAGTAAACAAGTCAGAGTATCTGCTCCACATGGCGGACTTTGTCTCCCAAGTCGCCTCCTCGACAGGACGATGCTTCCATTGCACCTTCATAGAAGCTATCTCCTTAGACCTCAACTTCCTCACCTACATGTCCAACATAGCCACAAGTCCCTTCTTGAACTCCAAATTCTAATCAAGAAATACGGAGTCCCACTAGATAATGTAATAACCGTCAACATGGTACTTCTTCAGCATAAAAACATGGAAAACTGAATGGATGCCTAAAAGACCTGGTGGCAGAGCCAAATCATATACCACCTCACCAACCCTCTGAAGAATCTCAAAAGATTCGATGTACCTCAGACTCAACTTTCCTCTCTTGACGAATCTTATCATCCCCTTCATAAGCGAGACCTTTAATAGAACTCTATCACCAACCATAAACTCCGTATCTCAAACCTTCCAATCTGTATACTCCTTCTGCCTGCTCTGAGCTACCAGGAGCTTGTCCTAAATCGACTTCACCTTCTCTAAAGAGTCTCTCAATAAATCCGTACCCTAAGGTCGGACCTCAAACACATCAAACCACCCAATCGGAGAATGACACCTCCTACCATACAAAGTCTCAAATGGCGTCACATTAATGCTGGAGTGATAACTGTTGTTGTAAAAAAACTCTACCAAAGGTAAGAACTAGTACCAATGACCATCAAAATAAATCACGCAGGCTCATAGCATGTCCTCCAAAACCTGAATGGTCCGCTCAGATTGACCGTCTATCTGAGGGTGAAATGTTGTAGTAAGATCCAAGTGAGTACCCAACTTCTTTTGCAAAGTCCGCCAAAAATGAGAAGTAAATTGAGTACCCCAGTTTGAGATGATAAGAATATGTACCTCATGCAGACGAACAATATCATAGATATAAATCTTTGCCAACTTCTCTGCATTGTACATCGTCTGAATCGGAATGAAATGCGCGGACTTGGTCAACCTATCAACAATGACCCAAAAAGAATCAAACTTGCCCAAAGTCTTAGGAAACCTAACAACAAACTCCATGGCAATCCTTTTCCACTTCCACTTAGGAATGGTCATCTTCTGAGATAAACCACCGGATCACTGGTGCTCATACTTGACATGCTGACAATTCAAACACTGAAACACAAACTCCACAATGTCTCTGTTCATCCTACCCTAGTGCTGCTTCAAGTCACGGTACATCTTTATAGCACCTTGATGAATTGAATATTGTGAGCCTCCTCTATAATCAATCTCGTTAAATCTCCAACAGAAGGAACACACACTCTCCCATTAATCCTCAAAACCCCCTCACCATCAATCATAGCCTCCTTAACTTCACCACTCATCACTTTATCCATGATTTTGCACAACTTCACATCATCATACTAGTGGATCTTGATCTACTCCAAAAAGGATGACCTCGCCTCTACACAAGACAAAATCCTACCCGAATTCGAAATATTAAGCCTAAAAAAACTGTTGGATAAGGATTGAACCTCCAATGCCAATGGATGCTCACCAACTACCAAACACGCCAAACTTCTCAGACGAACTGCCTTTCGTCTCAAAGCATCCGCCATCATATTATTCTTGCCTGGATGGTACAAAATAGTCATGTCATAATTTTTTAGCAACTCCATCCATCGACGCTGTCTAGAATTTAAATCCCTCTGATTGAACACATGCTGAAGACTGTGGTGATCGGTATACACCTCAAAATGAACTCCATAAAGGTAATGCCTTCAAATCTTCAAAGCAAACACAACTGCCGCCAACTCTAAGTCATGAGCAGGGTAATTATTCTCTGCCCTTCAACTACCTCAATGCATAAGCAATCACCTTACCCTCCTACATCAACATACAACCTAATCTAATCCTTGAAGCATCACAATACACGGTAAAGTTCTTCCCCTCTACCGGAATGGATAACATTCGGACTATGGTCAAAAGTGACTTGAGTTGTTGCAAGCTCTCCTCACACTCATTGGACCACCGGAAAGGTACATTCTTCTGAGTCAAATGCGTCAAATGAGAACTAATAAAAGAGAATCCATTTACGAACCGATGATAGTAACTCAGAGACCCAAGAAGCTGCGAATCCCTGTCATTGAAGTAGGTCTAGGCCAGTCCCTGATTGCCTTTATGTTCTTTGGATCTACCATAATACCCTCCTTGGACACCATGTATCCCACGAATGCTACGGAACTGAGCTAGAACTCACACTTTGAGAATTTAGCATACAACTTCTCTTTCAATAACTCAAGAACCACCCTCAAATGTTTCTCGTAATCCTCCTAACTCTTCGAATAGATCAAAATGTCATCAATGAAGACAATCACAAACAAATCCAAATAAGGCTTGAATATTCCATTCATCAAATCCATGAACGTTGTGGGGGAATTGGTAAGCCCTAATGACATCACTAAGAACTCGTAGTTATCATAACGAGTCTAAAAGTCCATCTTGTGAACATCCTCGACCCGAATCTTAAACGGATGATACCCGGACCTCAAATCAATCTTCAAAAACACAGAAGCATCCTGAAGTTGGTCGAACATATCATTAATATGAGGAATCATATACTTGTTTCAGATAGTGACGTTGCTCAACTACCTATAATTGATATACATACGCATTGTGTTATCCTTCTTCTTCACAAACAATATAGGAGCACCCCAAGGAGACACACTAGGTCGAATGAAATCTTTACTCAATAGATCCTGAAACTGCTCCTTCAAATCTCTCAACTCTGTTGGAGCCATATGATACGGAGGAATAGAAATATATTGAGTACCCGGATCTAGATCAATGAAGAAATCAATATCTTTATCCTTTGGCAAATCCGTCGAAAAGACCTCAGCAAACTCACTAACTACTGGAACTGACTCAAAGGAAGGAGTCTCCGCACTTGTATCCTGAACTTGAGCTAGGTACGCCAGACAACCCTTATCTACCAACTTCTTAGCTTGGATGAAAGAAATTATCTTATTTGGAGCAGGGCTGGGAGCGTCCCTCCATTCTAACCTCGGAAGACCAGGCATCGCTAAAGTGATTGTATTGGCATGACAGTCCAAAATCGCATGGTATGGTGATAACTAATCCATCCCCAAGATAAAATCAAAATCAACCATGTCTACTATGACCAAGTCTACCTAAGTATCATAACCCATAAAAGTAACCACACAAAGCTGATAGACTCTATCTACAACTATAGAATCAATCACTTACTGGTGTAGACACACGAATAGGGATATCAAGCATATCACACCACTTATCTAACTCAGCAAAAAAGTAAGTAGACACCATAGGAGAACGTAGACCCCAGATCAAATAAAATTGAAGTAGATCGATGACAGACAAAGATGATACCTGTGATAACCACATCAGATGCCTCAGCCTCTGGCCTACTAGGGAAAGCATAACAATGAGTGTGTCCTCTATCAAACTGAGTACTCTGCTGGCCAACTCGGCCTGAACATGCCCCATCTCTACTCGCTTGAGATCCACCACGACTAGTCTGATAGCCACCACGGCCCGACTGGAAACTTCCTCTACTAGACTGTCTGCCACTCCTGGATGGTTGTGCTGGGGTCCTGGATGTCTGGGATCCACCCGATCTAAGCCTGGGACACTCCGTCTTAAAATGTCCAACCTCTTCACAACTGTAACAAGTCTTGGCCGCTGAGGGCTGTTGAATAGAGATAGAGAAAACCTGAATGACCACCTTAGTCAGAATACCGAGACTGAGTACCTCTATAAGACTGGCCCCTACTATAACCGCTCTATCACGCAGAAGTACCATTTATAATCTGGAGGGCTTCCTGAATCGGGCGACTAGACTGTGAATGCTGGAATCTACCCTGTTGTCCATACCCATAAGAAGTAGACCCAATATATTGTCCATATCGTCGCATCCTCTTATTGGACTTATGTTTGGGCAGATTGCCCCTAACAGACTCAACTATCCTAGTATGTTCAGCCACTAACTCGAAAGAAGCCCCAACGACTACCAACTATAACGTAGCCAACTGAAGGGAAATACTCAACCCTCTCACAAAACTCTGACTCTCTCTGCTTGTGTAGGTAGAAACGACGCATCATAGCGCGACAAAGCGTGGAAACGAGTCTCATAATCAGCAATTGTCGAACCTTTCTACTCAAACCTTTAAAACTCATCATGTATGCTCAGACGCAAGATAAGAGGCACATACTTATCTAGAAAGAAACGATAAAACCTGACCAAGATAGTGGAGATGACCCCGCTAGTCGAGAATCAACATAGGCCCTCTACCATTGCTTCGCATCACCTATAAGCTGAAGAGGAACGAAAAAGAACCCGTGCGACTCGACAATACTCAAGGTGTGCAGCCTCTCATGGAAGCTAACAATAAACTCATACGCATCCTTCTTGAGTTGTCTAAAAATATGAGAGGCTTCATGTTGGAAAAGTGCTCTAAAATATTTCGCTCATCGAGAGTCATAACAGTTCCTACAAACGACCGGAGACCAAACACGGGTGCCAGAATCTCATCATTATAGGGCGCTAAAATAACTGTGGGATAAACCCTTGAGTACGATACTCAAGAGTCTGTCCCTCTCTCACTCGGGTGTGTGACCCATCCGGAGTAGTTAGATGCATGCCCGCTTGGGCAAAACCATCAAGTACACTCAAAAACCTAACCAAAGTGTCCTGAAGAACCAGAGTAGCTATAAACCCGGGCTGATCTTGGGCTAGCCCCATCTCCTCATCATACTGCTCATCATGAGGCTCAATGTACGGCCCCAATCACGACCTCTACCACGACTGCGCATTGTAGGTGCAAATGTCGATGCCTTCTCTCTCACTGCATGGGCACGAGTCCTCACCGTCTGTGAGAGAATAGGAAACAAAGGTCAAATACCAATTTGATTAACATCAGCACGAAAGGAATGAAGAAAGTGAAGTTTCCTAAATGTCTCATAGCCTCTCAAAGATAAGTACGGACATCTCCGTAGGACTCTACTAGGTATCACTCTTGTATTTAAGCCCGTTTAACCTAAAGCTCTGATACCATTTGTGACGCCACATTTAGGAATTGTGGTGGCACCTACATATTTCCCATCGGTAGATGAACTACTCCCAATTCATTAACAAGATATAAGAAAGAAGTGCGGAATTAACAAAATACGTAAATAAACTGTCTAATCATAATATAAACTGCGGAAATGTAAGTCTGAGAATCATAGGTACAACCCCAAGAATCTAGTCAACAATACAAGAGATTTATCTGTCAATACATAAGCCAAACTGAGAAGAACATAGTCTAATATTCTGAATATATCTCTCGAATGAAAATAAATGACAAGGAAAGACGAGAGCCTACAAGGGTATGCTAGAAAGAAACATCCTCACCCTGAAGTCTTGAACTCCATCGATTCAGACTCAGCCACGTGGTCCTGAGCTGAAGGAAGGCGATGTATCTGCATTAAAAAAAAATACAGCAAGTGTAGTATGAGTACACAATGTACCCATGTATGCATCATAGGGAGACAATGACGGAAGATACACAATTAGAGATAAATATCAAGTTGACACCAAATAATTTTATACTAAACAGTGCAATAATACAAATAAGTCTCATTGTTCATATAATAGTTCAGTGAATCAACAAGTCACTTTGTCCATATAAGGTTTCATAATCATGCACGTTACCCCAATTTTAGAAGAGTTCAATGACAATATCTCAAGTAATCAAATGATCAATTAACAACCCTTTTTTATCCAAGAATTCAACCAAGTTATCAATAACCAGTCCAACACTTAATACATCAACAAATAATCAATGAAATGATGTAAGTATGATATGAATGCAATGCATAGGCCTGGTACATTTCATCTCCAGTATACATGCGTTCAAATTCTATGAACTGCACACACATGGGAGACCCGTGAAGTCCATATACTCCTCCAGAATTTTCCAATAGACTAGCTCTTGGCTGAAGAATAATTGTTGTAGGCCTACAACTTGTTCCCCTGCGTATTATCATCATCTCAATGTTGCCAATAATCTCATAAATGTTTTTACCTTTTCAGTCTCTTGGACCCACTGTATTTTCATACCACTCTCATATCAATATCAACGGAATCATGAGTGTATGAATGCAAATGACAATACATGGAAAGAAATCAGGATGTAATGAGATGCAATCAAGTATAATAGATGAATATCACATGCTTTGAAGAATTCAATAACACAAAATCCAAATATAATCAGGATATTATACCGAAAGCATGGGTGATGAATAAACACAACAATATCAAACATGGCGACGAGCCCACATAATGGCGACAAGCCCAATCAACAACAGTCGGAATCAACTTAAGGTTGATTCCCCAAATCATCCATCATCATAGTTCAACACCGGTACCCACCAAACTTTCATCATAATCTCGTGGGTGGGACCCCCAAACACGCCCAATACCCCTCAATATTTATAACTAATTACGTACTTCTGTCGGAGTCTGATAAAAAAATCATAGCCTACCTCAAGGTCGAGCAGGTGTCACGAATAATCAACACTTAGCGATAGTCTTGCCCTTCTTGAGCGACTCGTAATAGTCGTGGTCTAAAACGCATAGATTATACGTTAATATTAAGTTGTTACACAATACAATGACTTAGTCCTTCAAACATACCCAAGACCTCTAAAACCAACCCCTGCCCCACTGTGTCAAAATCCAAACATTACTACTCAATTGGCATAAACACATACTTGGTAATCATATCCCTAAGTTAATTAGAAATCTAAGCTCAATTGGACCTTCAATTGCATGATTTAGGAAAAGCCCCAATTTACAAACCCTAGGTTTTCTCCCAGATTGAAAAAGGTTTTCGTATTCAAATTAAATATTACAACATGATCATCTAACATAATTCAATATTTATTCACTATATCAAGCTAAACTAATTCATATTACACCCTAAATCTAAGGCTCGTCCTCTCTTATTCTAACATTAAAAGTAGAACTCATTTTTCCCAATTCATAATCTATACCAAGATTAGAGACCACAAAATATGAAATAAAATCACAAAGGGTGAAGAATTCTACCTCTAATGAAGAACTTAGCCTCAATCTTCAATAATTTCCCCCTAGGCAGCTCTAGAACCGAAAATGAGATATTTTGGGAAAGTGGAATGACTTAGGGCATTTAAGAAACTGTATGATACAGCGACTCCGCTCTTGTAAAATTGACACCGCATGCGCGGTCTCAGTCTAGCAGAAAAAAGAGCTCATTAAGGCGCAATCACTTGATACCTCGCCATAGTCCCGAAGCGGAACAATATCCGAAGAGGCGCCTTCACCCTTGCGAAGAAATATTCACATGGCTGGGAAACTCAACAATTCCTCAGAACTCGCGTCTGCGAGCCAACCTCCATAAAGGTGGACACGCCGAAGTGGATGATCAACCTTTGGTGCAAACATCAGACACCAGCAGTTATAGAATTCCCCAAAACTCCCACCAAACATTCGAAACACTCCCGAGACCCCCCTCCCCCCGGACACAAACCAGACATGTTTTCCCAAGGTAAACAGTACTACAAACTGGCTCACGCTATCATATTTCTCATATAATCGAGCTACGACATATTTTTCTAAAGAATCGCCCAAAATAACCAAATATCACAATTTTACAAATTAGGCCACAAAGGTACATCTGATTGCCTCGAGAAGAAAATCGATGACTTGACTAAGTCATAAATAGCCCTTCTGAACTACCAGAAGCAACGAAACTCAAAAATGAACCCATATACTCGAAAATCAATTGTGAGTCAAACTAATCAACTCTAAGATTCTAAATTTGGTTTTTTCTTCCGAAACTCACGTAAATGAACTTTGGGATCCATACCACCCATCTCCGCACATCACAAACTACACATAGAATCTACGAGAAAGGTGAAATAGTCAAATAAGAGTCTTTGGCCCAAAATGATCGAACGGGTCATTACAATAGCAATATGAGTGTCTAGAGATTTGTTTTCACACGAATTGCACATATTTGTTATATTTGGAACATGCCAAAGCGTTTAGGTTCATGGCCCGTTTGTTAGGCATTCGAAGTATGATAAGATTTTCTAGACTTCATTGAGGGATATTTTTGCTAAGATGAAAAATGAAAATAATAATAGGTAAGGACGTAAGAGAGGAGTCTTGTGCCCGTGATGTGACGAGAATTGACGAGTACCGATTTTATGAATGAAAAAGTAAATTACTATGTAGTTACAGATTGTAATCGAAGGATGCTAAAACATTTAGGCATTAGTTGTTGAATTGTGGACTTGATTGCTTATTTTTGTGTAATTGAATCAACCAAGTGATTTCATATATATTTTGGATCTAATTCTTGGCCTGGACATGCATATATACATTTGCTCTTGTCCATTCATTTTGGTGAGATTGAGGTATTTGGATCAGGTTGCTCTCCGCAACAAGTATTTAGATCGGATTGCACGGCGCAACATGTATTGGATCGGATTGCACGCTGCAATAAATATATGGATTGGATTGCACACCGTAATGAGTATATGGACCTTGAGAGTCACCCATGGGTCAGAACTCCCAAAGATTATCAAAAAGTGTCGAGTATATACGGGTAGTGAAAATGATTAGGTATTGAGGAATCTCGTTGAATTGCATTGCATAACATCCTTCATTCTTGGTTGATTTGTGTTTGTTTGAATATTTATCCTTACTTCACCCATGATATTTTTCTATATGGTGAATTTGACTAATTGGTGTAAAATGGACTAGTAAGGTTAAAAAGATGATATTCTAAACCTTGTCACTATTTCTTCATTGTCGGTCTATGAGGTATATTGGGTACACGTGATTTCATACTCATACTATACTTGCTGCACTATTTTATGATGTAGATTTGATCCCGAGTACGAGCGCATCTCGTGGAGCACCTTGAGTTCGAGTCCAGTTGTTTGGAGTTTTGCTGAGCTACCTGACTAGTCTGTGACCCACTTCTCCCTCGGTTTCTTTTACTATTTTATCATTCTAGTATTCAGACAACATATTTTGGTATTTTCAGACATTTTATTCAGTTTCAAACTTTTATCGTATCGTAGTAGCTCTTGTACTTGTGATACGAATATTGGGAGGATGATGTTGTTTTTCCACATTTCTATTACAAATTCAACAACATACCCATTAAAATCCACAATGTAGGGTTTGGGAGTTTCTATTACAAACTCAGTATTAGATATTCATCGTCTCTTTATTTCTAATGATTTACTTATAGAATAATGTCGAGATTTGGGGTTGACTTGCCTATCGGTTGGGGAAAATAGACGCCATTACAACTATCAATTTTTGGTCATGACAACTACGGATGCTTGCATGTACAGAGACACCTGGAAATACCGTTACAATAAAATGAAAATAATAAAGGACTACAATTCAATTACTAAAAAGATTTATTTTGAAGTAAACTAACTTAGCAGCAACTAGGCATAACTTGTCTTTGATGGGTCTTGACTTGGGCCCCCTTTACTTGGGCTTGTATGGACTCAACTTGACTACTCATTTCATGACATTTCACCCCCCCCCCCCCCCCCCCCCTTAAGACATCGCTGAAGATTAGTCCAGAAACAAGGGGGAACAAAATTCGATCATAGACAAAAATTAACCCAACGAAAGTGTCAAATAATAGCATACGAACTGTCAGAAACAAGGTTCTGAAAATCAGTAAGACACCATATGAATAAGACCAAAAATGGAGCTTTTTGATAGGGTGTCTCATCAATTTAAAGAATTTTCTGGTCGAGTCTGGCTTTCCAGGAAAAAACAAAGATCACCTGCAAAAACAAGACAAGTATATACACAAGTATACAAAAATCAGGAGAAAGAGGAGGTCGCTAGTGAAAATATGGTTCTGCAAACGCGAGATCTGGTTGGGGAGATCGGAAGAAGACAAAGGGAAAAAGATGAGGTTGCTGGTATCGTCGTGGTGCGAAGCATGGTCGCCGGAGTAACGCTCGTCGGAGCTCCGACAGTAAGTGGGTAGTGACAAGAAGAAAGCAGAACCATGGGAAGGGTGTGGAGAGAAGAAAAAGGGTGGGAACGAGGGCGCTGGGAAATATATTTTACCTTTTTAAATATTTAATTTTTTAACTATTTACCTTTTTAAATATTTAATTTTAATCAAAACCCCTTAATTCACTCGCTTCATACACCTGTTTCTCACACGTTTTGTCCAACTCAACCAACTTACTGCTACATAAGCTTCGTCAATGGTCCAAGAGGTTTAAAATACATGTGTTAAATATGTTCAAGGGTCTGGATGAAACCTCGTGGAGTACAGGCACTAGAATGACAAGTCGAGACAAGTAAAAGGACCTCGTAAGCCATTGCGCCTTAAATTTAAAACAAAACCTGAGCTATTATGTTTTTTTCCTGATTTCACCTTAAGTTCAAAGCTTAAACAAACTTGAAACCCCGTTATCCTTCATTCTAAACCTTAAATAAATCATTTCAACACCCAACTCCAGTTTACCTAGAACCAGAATCTATATCAACTACCTATAACAACTTGCATTAGCTATTTAAAACTAAAGACAATTTTGATCTAAGAGGTGTAACATAGACTAACATATTAGTCTCAAATCATCCTATAGGGGTGGAAATTGGGGCGGGTGGGGCAGGGAAAGCCTTGACCTGCTAAAATATTAACCTGCCTCGCCCCACTAAGCACTTTTTTCTACTTTTTGCTAAGGCTGGCCAGTGGGCCGGGACGACCCGACCCCGGCCCGACCCCGTCCCGACCCCGCCCCGGTCCCGACCCGACCCCGCTAAAAAAAAAAAAAAAAAAAATTTAACGGGGGTGGGACTCGAACCGGGACGGGACGATGTCTCGTCCCGCCCGACCCGAGCCCGCCCCCAGCCCGCCCGGACCCGAGCCCGCCCCGAGCCCGTCCCGACCCCGACCCCGACCCCGACCCTTAAACCCCTTTGCAAAAATAACCGTTGCACCAACGGCCATTTTAGATTATGGCCGTTGGCCAACGGCCATTTTAGGCCCCCCCTCCCCCAACCCCCCTACCCCTTAATATTTATTTTTAACCCATAAGTTATTATATTTACACTTTAACCCAATTTTTCAACTATAAATAACTCATTTTCTCTTCATCTTTCTCACAAATCTTCCTACAATCTCTCTAATTTCTCAATATATCTCTCTACATTGTTTGCTAAATATTCAATTTTATTAATTCATTTGGGAATTGGGAGTGAAGTTGGCAACTAGCTTGAGGATCTTCCATCGAGCAAAGTTTCAATTTTCAACCTCTCGATTACACGTCGACGTTACGTCGGCGTTTGGTACATTCGTTCCTTCATTAAATTATTATTGTCTGTTTATTTTATTTAGCGCACTTAATTTTATTGTCTTTAATTATTTATTATCATAATTAAAATGGAAGGATTAAAAGGTATGTTTAAGGGTAAGGGTAAGGGTGCTTCTTCTAGTAGAGGCAACCGGGGCAAGGGTACTTCTTCTAGTCATCTTATTCCTACACAGGGATGATTTTGTTGATACTCAACATTTTCCTACAATACCATTAGATTTAGACGAGGAGTTATTTTTCGGAACTCAAGAAGACTTTAATTTAGACGATGATCTAGACGATACACCCACTAATATTGATGACAACACGCCCACTAGTGCACCTTCAATCGAAATACCTCCTATTCCCCCTAGTATGAGACGAGGTCCAAGCAAAACGACCATTAAAATCAGATGCATGGACATTTTTTGATAGGGACGTAGAGAATCAAGTAGCCATATGTAAAATTTGTAAAAATGTTTTAAAATTTAAAACTCGGAAAAGGTCACGGTGGGACGGGGGTTTAATTAGACACGTAGTAAGTGCTCATCCGGCTAGGTATGCCCAATACCAGGCTTCAAAACCGGGTGCGCAAACGGCCGCTCCATCGGGACAAGGTTCACATACCGATATCGTCCGGACCAAGTACGTGGTCAAATTAACCCTATGACGGGGGAATTGTAGGCTCTAAATACAACAAACATAGAGATAGGGAAGCAATATCAAAATTAGTTGTGGAGGGTTTTCCTTTTTCATTTCCTTCATCTCCGGTTTTATTCATTACATTAGAGATATATATAATCCTACTTTTAACGGTTTTCCTAGGTCAAGCGTTAAGAGAGATGTATTTAAATTTGCGCATGAATATCAACAATATTTACGTTTTTCATTATATCATTTTAATGGCAAAGTATCTATCACGTCGATATAGGTCGTAGTACTAACGGCCATGATTATTTAACTTGTAACTTGTCATTGGATAGATTATAAATGGTCTATGCAAAAACGTATTTTAGCGTATAGATATATAGATGATAGGCACACCGGTACTTTTATTGCGAGAAAATATTTATCAAGTGTGCGATTATTACGGAATTACCGATAAAATTATGACTATCACATTAGATAACGCTTCTAATAACAATTACGCAATTACAATGTTAAAAAATAGTTTAGCTCCATCTTTTCCAGACCATTTTCATATAAAATGTGCGTGCCATATATATAACTTAATTGTAAAGGATGGTCTATCACTTTTTGAAGACATTCTTAGTAAAATACAATTTGCTATAAACTTTATTTTTAAAAGTAATAAAGTACAACGTAGAAAAGAATATAAAAAAATTTGTCATGATTGTGGACTACCTTTTAGAAGAATTCCACAAGAAGTATCCACTAGGTGGAATTCTTTATACGAGCAACTCCTTGTTGCTTATGACTATAAATTACCTATAACTTTATTTTTTAACTCTCATAATAAAAAGCCGGTGATATGATTTTAGATAGTGATTGGGAAAAAATTTCCGAACTTATTGTATTTTTAGAGAAATTTTTTCAAGCAACAAAAGAATTTTCCGGTATATATTATCCTACTATTTCAACTATGTTATTTTATATAACTCTAATATTTTTATTACTTAGTGAATATATGGAAAAACCGGCTTATAAGGCGGCTATTAAAAAAATGTTTGTCAAAATAAAAAAATATTTTATTCCTATTCCTTCTATTTATATTATTGGTTCTCAGTATTAAATCCTACTATTAAAATAGACGGTACTAAATCACTAATTGAAACTATTTACGATTGTATAGAAGTACTACCACCTCCAAGTCCCAAAAATCTAAATCACCCACCACCTATTGAACAAACTAAAGAAGAAGTGTTGAATAGCGTAGAACACCACCGCAAAAATATATATAGATTTTATCAACAAGAAAATGCTAGTAACGTACCGGCTACCATACCATCTTCTTCATCTTCAACACAACCTCACAAAAGACATGTTGTTTCTGCGGCTAGTATTGAAAGCCTCGAAATAGAATGTGCGGCCGTACCTCTACTAACCAAATTAGCGAGTTGGATATTTTTGTTTTGCGGGGTTTCGTACCGTATCAAGAAGTTATCAATGAAGATGGACAAGAAGACTTGTCGAAATACTTGGAGGGGAATGAGAAGACCTTTCCGACACTTTCATTGATGGCTCGAGATGTTTTGAACATTCAAGCGTCATCAACTGCGTCGGAAAGCGCTTTTTCTCGCAGCGCAGATATCAAATAGGAGACCACAGACACTCATTGGCCGGAGACGGCTTGGAAATTGCGGTATTATTCGAGAGATTGGATACGAGCGGAGCGGAGAAGGTGCGGTCAACCGGAGATCAACGAAGAAGATGATGAAAACTACAACGAAATCTTAACCGAAGGTAGTGGAAGCGACGTGGATCAATTTGACCAACAAATACCTATTCCAACCGAAGAACCACATGAAATCATCAAGCAATTAGAACAGATTTTTTTGAAAATGTAATTTTTTTAATTGCAATTTTATTATGTAATTTGCAACTTTTGGACAACACCATAAAGTTGCAATTTAGATTTTAGACAATTGTATTTGTATTACAAAAAAATCATATGTCTATTAAATAATATAAGAGGCACAAAAAACAGCCTTGGGATGTTTTTATTACACTATCTTGTTTTATTTATTGAGTTTTTTTTATACATATGTTATTTAAAAAAAAAAAAAAAAGGAAAACCCGACCCCGCCCCGCCCCGACCCGAGCCCGCCCTCCCCGATACCGAAGCGGGATCGGGATCGGGGACGGACCGGAGCAGTCCCGCCCGGACCCGACCCCGCTAGGCCCGCTAGTCCCGATCCCGACCCCCCGGATCGTCCCACCCCGACCCCGACCCCGCCAGACCCGGCCCGCCAGACCCGAGCCCGGCCCACTGGCCACCCCTACTTTTTGCCCTGTCCCGCCCCGCCCCATTTATGTTTTTCATCATTTTTTTTATTTTTCATTTTGTAGCATTCTAAATTAATCTTTTTGACCTGTTAGAATTTCCTACCAATCTTTTACGTTACCATGTAGCTGCAGATTACATCTAATTAGTTCATGAACACATTTTCTCAATTCTTGTCTCAACTATTTAATACTGTCAATTATTTAGGAGTACCCAGTTTCTTTTCGTTTCATTTGTGGTAGTATTATGAGTTCAGTTGTGCTCATATACAATGATAATATTCAGAAACAATGAAAAAGTGTGATCAAAATCGTCAAGTTATACAATGATAATATTCAGAAACAATGAAAAAGTGTGATCAAAATCGAATATATTAGATAACTGATAAGAATGATATTATCTGAAACAATGAAAAAGTATGATCAATATTTAATATAAGATAGCTTATAAGAATGATTCCTTAATAAATGAAAGAAAGGGTAAACATATGTTGATATAACAAATATAAGGTAGCTGACAAATACAAGGCACTATTTATATTCTGTGTTGTTACTTGCTTTCTGTAAATGGAAATCAAGAGCAGAGATGAAGGAAAGGTTGCTTTTATAACAGGGTCATCTTTTTTCCATTTGACCCAGCTTTTAACTCGGATATTGATTTGCCGTGCCCTGCGGTAACACCTCGTCCTTTCGCGTAACGGTTTGAGTGTGTAACGTAGGCAGGTAGATCCGGGCCCCGAGAAGTTTAAGAATATTTACGTATGCTAATAAGGAAATTAGTATAGAAAAATATGTGATCCCGAAATAATTTTGGATTTAATAAGTGTGACGACGGTGATTAATAATAATAATTGTGTATCCCCGAAGAGATTATAGACTAGTATCATATTACAAGAGTTATGACATTAGGTATAAGAGGATTTTATAAGTCGCCGCGATTTAAGTGAATTTAGATTGAGAATTTAATTGTGTGTATAATTAATTAATTGTGGGGTTAATTAATTATAATTGGGGAGACAATTTATAGTGGGAATTTATACGTGTAGTCTAATAAGCAGCGGTGCAGTGACAGCATTAGAGAAAGGGGTCGTTGGCAGCTTCAAGGCCTTCGACTGATTCTCTCTTCTCTATAATTCAAGCCATCAGTTCTTCAAGCTCTCTTCAATCCTTAACACTCCTGAAGAAATCCTTCCATAGAAAGCTTGCCACACTTCCATTAGAAGGGATGAGTCTCTGTTAATAATCGTTGAAATTCCTGACCAAACAGGGGAAATTTCTGTAAGCTTTCACACAACCAAAAGGGGGAAATTCATGGCGTTTTGGATCTGGATTCCAACAAAATCGAGTCCTTAGACAAGCCTACACACTCCGAAGTCAAGCGAGAGACCCAGAGTTTCTGAAAGAGTTCTGGGAGTCGATTTTTGGAGGTCCTGTTTATGCGGTTTCTGCTTGTCGGAAGCTGTTTCGAGCAAAAGGATTTCTGACGATCCTCGTCGCTATGTTTAACAGAGGTAATCTTCCTTGTTCTTAAAGTTTATACAATTTCAGAATTTGATTCTTGCCACTAGTTCTAGGACGATCGTCGAAAATGCTAAGTTTGGGTTGGGTGTTATCGGGACTGCCGTAATTGTAAGATACTGGGATTGCATATGAAATTGTTGTACTGTTTTAGAGATTGTAGCAGTAAAAAGAAGGATTAAGAGGGTTGGGTGTTTCGCTACATGTATAGATTTCGATATAGAAGGAATATAGGTTCTACGCGTTCAAGGTGTTCGCTAGAATATCTCAATGAATCTGTTTCTAGTATGTTGATTCGATTATGATTTAAATCATCCGTATGATGTAGATAATCATTCATAGAGCTTACAAGGACCCGCGGAACTTAGATAATTTCAACAACAAGGTATGCAAGGCTTTTTCCTTCTTTTTGGCATAATTCTATGTGCGAAACATGACTATCGTGTTGCTACATAAATTACTCTACTCTTAGTAGTTAAGGGTGATCAAGTCATCGACTCCTATGTTGAAAGAATATCCAAGTATGTTTCTAAGACCTTAATAAGGCCACGGAAAAAGATGTTGATGTTCCCAATGTTAACCAAAGGTGTAAAGGATATTATGTCACTCCGGATGTTTTATTATTATTCATGCATTGCATTCATATGTTACCCTGGACCACTTGTGCTATGCACATTACTATATGATAAATTTTAGATATATATATATATATATGGGAATTGGGGAAAGGAAAAGAAGTGTTATATAAGCACACCACCTGTAGCTGGTACAAACTATCACAAAAAGAGCCCGAAAAGACCAATATGATGTGATGATGTGATGCCCTTGTGTGGCAATATAACCTGAGGTCCATAGAGGCGGTTATGGGAGGATTCCTGTGTGGATATTAGCATACCGCATTTGCATTGTGCATACATTCATTAATCATTATATGGTATGATACCCACAGAGGTTGTTATGGTAAGTAAGATGCCGGAAGAAGCTGATATATATGTATACTGCATTGTGCATAACATTTAGGCATGTGTATTAGGGTCCTCAGAGGAATATACTAATGTTCAACTATTTCTGTTTTAGACTATGATATATCTCTGTTATGTTATTTCTTATGCCTGACATACTCAGTACATCAGTCGTACTGACGTCCCTTTTGTCGGGGGACGCTGCGTTTTATGCCCGCAGGTTTATATTGCGAGAGTGACAGTTCGCCCTAGTGGGTTGCTGGTTCAACTGATATTTGGAGTGCTCTATTCATTTCGGAGTCGCGGTCTGGTCGTGGTATGTTTACTCTTTAGAGGCTTGTAGAAAGGTGTCATGTGGTTAGTTGTCATGTACGGCCTTGGTATATAAATGTGTAAGATGGGGTTGTTGGGTTGAAACCTCATATTATCTATCACAGCTCAGTCTGTATTTAGACATGATTAAGGGTAGAATGTATCTGTGGTGCCTGGCGGGTAGGGTCCAGGTGCCCATCACGGCCCTCCGGTTTGGGTCATGACACCTGCCTTATTAAAAAAATTCAAAAATTAAGTCTTGCCATGTCCTGCCCCATTTAAATGTTGCCTTGTCCTGCCCCGCCTTGCCCCGCTCCAATTGTCATCTCTACTTGGCTTAATCGAAGCAAAATTCAATCACAGAAATATTTAACTCACAGACGCAAGCAGTACTAAGATCAAACTTGACTTATTGAGCCTATTTAGTCTAGGCATGATATACACATGACTTAAATGAACTGTATGCCTGATACGGGTTATATAGATGATTTATAGTAGGTTTGATTGACTACAAACAGGACCCAAGCATGCTATTTAGTCTTAACCACAAATGATGATCATCATCACTCCCTACAACATTTTGTATCTATGTGAATAAGTAATTGTTACATAGCTTAAGTTCGGCAAGAGGAACACATTCTAATCTAATCCATTAACCAATTAACAGAGTTAAGATCACAATATGCATTTTAATGTATGATGGACTCATCCTAATTCTAAACAGAACATGATGAAATTCTCAGAAGTAGACAACTCTTAACAATCAATCAAGCAACATGAACTGTAGCAATATATTACATGAATAATTAAATAAACTAATATTTAAACTAGCATGTGAACACTTAAGAAATATAAGAAATTAAAGAGGATGAGGTATTAGTCATAATTGTGTATATTTTGTATATGGTAGGTGTATATGATAGATTATAATATAATATGTAGTCATAATTGTGTATATTTTGTATATGGTAGGTGTATATTTAGTCACTTATTACCTTTATTCTAGCCTAGGATTGTGCTTGTATTATGGGTATATTTACTACCCCTTTGGAATGAAATAATGAAGGAAGATATTTCTTATATGGTATCAGATTCTATAGAAAGTTCCTAAACCCTAAATTTTCCTCCCTTGACCGTCTCCCCCCCCCCTTTGCCTCCGCCGTCCACTTCCTTCATCTTCCCTATTACATCAGCTATGTCTGACTCAAAATCAATTTTTCATCCAACCCTCGATGTTTCAAACACTAAGTCTCATATCTCCATCACTTTTGAGATGGAAAACGTCCATTGTGCGATATGGGCAGAGCTCTTCAAAATTCATTGTCAATCACAGCGGGTTATCCATCACATAATTCCATCGGAAAAATGCAAGGAGAAAGTGCCGAAAACTGATGATGAAAAGGAATTATGGTTGACCTTCGATGCAACTTTTCTCCAGTGGATTTATGCCACAATATCGAGTGATTTGCTGCATACGATTATTGAACCCAACTCCACGGCAATTGAGGCTTGAAGTCGATTACGTAACATATTCCAGGATAATAAAAAATTCCTGCGCCGTCACACTTGAGCAAGAATTCTCCATCACTGACATGGCGGATTTTCCCAACGCATTCGCATATTGTCAATGGCTCAAGGTTCTGTCCGACCAAATCAAGAACGTCGAGGCACCGGTAACTAACAATCGACTCGTTTTACAAATAGTTATCGATCTCACTGACGCGTATAGTGGCGTTGGTACACTCATCCGCCAAATCAACCTTCTTCCGCTATTTTACCAAGCCCGTTTTATGCTCATGCTAGAAAAAGCGGGTTTTGCCAAAAAGACAGCCACCGTATAGAATTCTGTCATGGTTGTCGCTTCGTCTGATGACAACTTGTCATAATTTGAAACTTTTCCGCCAAACTGTGGTCAAAGGGGACGAAATGGCAATAACTGCGGTAAAAATCACGGTGGTGGCCGTGGTAGTGGCAAGGGTGGTGGCCACCGGAGTGGCGGCATTGGCGGTGGTCAGCACCCGAAGTTCGGCCAGGCATGGCAGCCGCGGGCCCAGTGGGGTAGTGCATCGCAACAGTGGGCTTGGAAGTGGCCTTGGGTTATGTCGCCTTGCCCTTTTCCTTCAGGAAATTGGGCCAAGTCCAGTCCAAGGCATACTAGCCAGCCGTATGCCAGTAGCCAGCAGCCCAATAGTTTTGGGCCACATCTACAGCCGACCTAGTGACAGCAGGCCCATTCGGCAGTAGCAACATCAACCGACATCGAGTCCGCGATGCACACTCTTGGGCTCAATTCGCCCGACGCAAACTGATACATGGACACTATAACAACATCTCATATAATGTCCTCACAAGGTAATCTCTTGTCCTATTTTAATATGAGCAATAATCAATGTATAATTGTCAAAAATGGTCATTTAATTCCAATTCGTGGTTATGGCAGTACAAACTTATCCCCCCCCCCCCCCGAAACCACCGTTAGCCTTAAAAATGTCCCTCATGCTCCCCAATTGATTAAAAACTTGGTTTCAATTAGAAAATTTACCACTGACAATTCGATTTCTGTTGAATTTGATCCTTTTGGATTTTCATACGGGGATGCACCTAATGAGAAGTGATAGTCGAGGCGAGTTATATCCAATCACCACTACCACACATCGAGCCAAGTTACCATCCATGTTTGCAGTTTTATTACTTTCTTTATGGCATGAACGTTTGGGTGATCCAGGAGCTTCTGTTTTTGCCTCCCTTCAACGAAATAAATTTATTGAGTGTACTAGAACTCGTAATTCTCACATGTGTTGTTCATGTCCTCTTGGAAAACATATTAAATTACCTTTTTTTGCTTCTAATTCATGCACTGTTATGCCTTTTGATATTATCCATAGTGATATTCGGACATCTCCCATTTTGAGCTCTTTGGGCCATCGATATTATCTTCTTTTGTTGGATGATTACTCTAATTTTTTGTGGACATTTCCTTTGTCTAAAAAGTTACAAGTTTTTTCCACATTTGTCTCATTTAGATCATACATCCTCACTCAATTTGAATGAGATATTAAAAATATTCAATGTGATAATGGTAGAGATTTTGATAATGGACCATTTTGGTATTTTTTTCAAAACTAATGGTTTATCTTTTCGTCTCTCTTGTCCACATACTTCATCTCAAAATGGAAAAGCGGAAAGAAAAATCTAAAACATTAATAACATTGTTAGAACTTTACTTGCCCATGCCTCTCTACCACCATCATTTTGGCATCATGCATTACAAATGACAACCTATCACCTCAACATACTTCCAAGCAAACAATTAGCCGATCAATCCCCTCTCAAAATTCTATATCTAAGGGACCCATCTTACTCTCATCTACGGGTATTCTGGTGCTTATGTTATCGTCTTTTTCCTTCTACTACCATCAATAAACTTCAATCCCGTTCTACTCCGTGTATTATTTTGGGATATCCGTCAAACCGTCGTGGTTACAAATATTATGACTTATCCTCTAATAAAATAATCGTGAGTCGCCACATAGTCTTTGATGAATCAAATTTTCCCTTTGCCAAATTGCATTATTCTGTACCTCCTACGTACGAATTTCTTGATGATAGCATGCCCCCATATTTGGTCCACAAATTGGCCTCTCAAACAGGCCCAACTATTCTCGGTAGCTCGGCCAGCAGCTCAACCCAAATACCGAGCCCAGTGACTGCCGGCCTAGCAGAGCCTCTCGCTGGCAGTCCACTGCCGAGAGGCCCATCGCCTGGCATTCCGCTAGGTGGCAGCCCAGCTTCATGCACTGGTAGTCCAGCAACTGCTAGCCCACTCCCAGGCAGTCCGTTTCTTTCAACCTCCGAACCCAACTCCAATTCCGATCCAACGACCAGTCACTCGTAGTCAACATGGGATTTTTAAACCAAACAAAAAATACGGTCTTCACACTCGTGTTACCAAATCACCTATACCTCGTAATCTTGTGTCTGTCATTAATGACCCGAATTGGAAAATGGCTATGGATGATGAATATAATGCTATTATTAATAATATGACTTGGGATTTGGTGTCTTGTCCCCCTGATGTTAATGTGATTCGGTTTATGTGGATATTTAGTCATAAAGAAAAATCTGATGGTACATTTGAGAGGCATAAAGCCCGTCTTGTAGGCGATGGAAAGAATCAACATGTTGGTATAGACTGCGGTGTGACTTTCAGTACGGTGGTCAAACCAACAACTATCTGCACGGTACTAAGTCTGGCTCTTTCTAAGACATGGCCTCTATGTCAGCTTGATGTGAAAAATGCATTCTTGCATGGAGAACTCAACGAAACGGTGTACATGTATCAGCCCATGGGTTACAGAGACCCCACTTATCCTTATTATGTATGCTTACCGAAGAAATCCTTGTATGGGCTCAAATAAGCTCCTCGCGCCTGGTACAAGAGGTTTGCTGGCTAATGCCCGAATACATATTCCAATCCCTTGCACACTTTCATTTTTATCTCCTCCATCCAAAACAATTGAGCCTCAATCTCCCGTTCTAGTTGGGTCGGTTATATAATCCTCATTATTCATTTCACTCCTGTTAGACCTATTTTGTTCAAGTATTCAGTCTACTGGGCTCTCTAACCTTAGATTATCTCTACATTTACTATTTAGCATACAAATCTTACCGTATGATTAAAAGAAAATCCTAGCAGATATTGGACTAAAGTGAGCATACCAATAATGCATGTGATATGAAGTTGTTTGATGGTGTTGGAATAGCTCTTTTGCTAAATGCTACTCCTACCTTTTATTCCTTTTTCTTTCATGATCTGTTGCTGAGTTCTACTCTTGTTTTGCCAAGTTCGAAGTGGCTGCATACTGGAATGAGTCATGCAAGCAATTTTATGAATTTATTCTCGTTTCATCTGTCAGAATTTTGGTGTCCTAGATTCTACTTATTTTGTAGGCTAAAAGGTACTTTATGAGTCTTTTAAATTCTTTATCGTCTTTGAGTTGTTCAATCATTTTCTTCTGTTGTATAATTAACAGGACAATCAAAAATGACAATGGGGCAGGCAGGGGTGGGGCAGGGCGAAGGTTAAACAGGTTAGTCAAAACAGTAAATAGGGCAGAGCAGGTAGCAGAGCGAGTCAATGCTTCAGATTTTTAATTAATATTTCTTGCAATTTCACTTGCAAAGTCAGCTAAAATACCAAATTTGCAAAAAAATAAATGTTCGCTACTATTAACTGTGTTGCATATATTTAATTTTAGTAGTATATAATTTGACTAAAATAATAAATCTCTTAGTTACGACAATCCCTCCCCAAATCTTTATTAGAATTCAAATATTATTTAATCTTTGTCTTAGTAAAGAAATACTCTAATAATGAATAATGATTATGCGGATTTCGCAAAAATGAAATGAATGACATAAATTTTGCGTGAATTTAAACACTTTTAAAGAAATTTATGGAATTTAAACATGCTATAGAACCCGAACGTCAACGGATCCTTAATATTGAGGTGTCTAACACCGTTCCTGGGGGATCACCAGAACTCTTACCTCCACTTTGGTTTAGAAAGGATGTTTCATTGTTTTGAATAAACCATCTCAACTTGGTTTTCCTAATTTACCTATAAATTAGGTGGCGACTCTAAAAATAATTATCCGACTTAGAGAATCAACAACCTCTTAGTAGCGTTTATGACTCCGCGTAAAAGTGAATCGTACTAAATGGCGACTCCGCTGGGGATAAACCTAATTTCTAACCATAAGGGTTCCAATACAACTTGTTTTAAATTATATAAATTGCTAATGTGTTTAAATACCCAATATTATAACTGTCATTCATGCATTTCATCTTCCGCCAAATGGCATGCATGCACACTCACATCAGTGCACAAAGATGATTATGCGGATTTCGCATAAAATAAAAAACAGTTTCTTAGAACACATTGGTTTGCGGTCGTCCAACATACGACAATGGTTCACCTTGGGTAGTCTGCTCGGATCCCTTAGTCATTTGCTAAACCACGTTACAACTAGGATAGAGCGAAGCCAAATTCCTACTGAATTAGTGTATGCTTGACCTAGATGGGTTTGTATATTTTAGAGATATCTAGACCTATTAGGCTAACTACCTCGTGTCTTGACGGTTCATGACCCGACAACACTGCATCCAACTACTTGCTACGTGGAAGCATTAAATGTGTCTTATGTGATAAACCATTGTCCTTTGGGGGGAGAAATTAACCGTGTTTTGTTTTGTAGATGCATACCAACCTGAAATTTGACATGGTTATCGACGTACTTAAGTTGTTGAGGTTTTGGTGTTCGTGGCTAGATGCCCCGCAACATACAGAAGTAACGAACTGTTTAGGATACCTACCATCTCTTATGACCATGAAAGGAAGTAGAGAGCTCTTAGAAGTCCTTACTCAGTATTGGGATTATGATAAAATGGTCTTTAGGTTCAGAGACTTTGAGATGACCCCGACCCTAAAGTCGATCCGGGATTCCATGTAAGCCTACTCTTGACGAAATTATGAAATCCATATCCCTAGCTAGCGCCAATTAGATATATGGCCCAACTGCAACCTTCAGGGATCTCTACAACAGATTTGGGTCCAAACGGGGTATATAGAACACTCCGTAGAGTTCCGATCCTATGCCATTTGGGTAGCCACCCGACCCCTAGCCTTTGCAATATGCCTTTTAGGAACAATGGTATTTCCCAAAGACCGACACTATGCCATAGATACCCGGGTCATCTATGTCGCTCATGCTATCTTTCATGGCATAACTTGAAACAGGGAAACCAATTACTATGACCTAGTCCATGTCATCCTATCCGACATATACCGAGCCTTAGGTCAATGATGAAACCTACATAGATACTTTCAAGGGTGTAACCTCTTAGTGTAATGGTGGATCATCAAACACCTTAGCAAAACCGAGGGTCCCTCATACCTAGATCTGGAATGTATGAAAGATAACATTCAAGTCACTTACCCAAAATTTGGAACCAAACCAAAAAAGAGGTGGGCTTTTATCTTTTCTAGGCTCCGAGAGGACAACATCCAATGGAGATTCCCTGACTTTATATTCGAGACCATAGTTGTGAGAGGTATGAAATGCGCTTTCCTACCACTTATGGAGATCCGGGGAATCCGACCATATTCAGCAATTAGGGTCCTAAGATTGTTCGAAAGGAGACAAGTGATACCCCAAGTAGGGAACATAGGAGAGTACGTGATCGACTACGAAGGAGACAAGATAAAAGGGGTTGTTGACATCATCTGAGAGTGGAATGTTTGAGTGAAGTGGGGTCTAGAGACTTTAGTTGCGGATATCTTTCGTCCGGGTTGTGATGAAGACTACATAGACCGGCTAAAAGCACACTTGCAGGACACCCTCACACTGAGGCCCCATCACTACCAGTGTAGTCATGACGGAGATTCAAAGTTCAAGATCAAGGCACACAGCATTCAGAGACAGGCCGATGACACAAACGCGAAGTACCTAGAGAAGATGGAGTTTGACTGGGGAGTTAAAGTTCACCAATGAGTGTCTAGAGGGTTTAGATGCTCACATGAGGAGAGACGTGGACAAGACTGCACCCATGACCTTCACAAAGAAGGTTTTCTGGGTTGATTCACTATTGATGTCTACTCATCTCCGGATTTAGACTGCCCTTCGAAGGGCCAAGAAACCTCGGACAGACAAAGCTTTATCATCCGCCACTAGAGGCGATTTCTTCTGATCATTTATTTACTGTTTTATTCATCTTTTGTAACCCCACTGGGAAAAACTTTAGTATTGATGAAAATGATTATGGGGCAATAGTTAAAATCAACATTAGGCACAATTCTGTTTCAAACAATTAGAAAGCCTTGGAGCAACGAGGTTTAGGAACGCGAATAATACAAATTTCTTATGTGCTTATGTGATATAACTACTTATGTGTTTTCATGTATTCCGTCTGAACTCTTGATTGGTTCCACATTACGGACACTAACCCAAAAGAAAAACATAAAAAAATACTGAAACCAAACTAAAATTTGCACCTCATCTTAAAGGTTGATTTGTTATCAATGGACACGCCAGACAGCCAAAGCACCACGTCACTGATCATCGACCTGGTTAGCGACGAACAGACTAAGGAGTCGCTTCGAGCAAAGATCTGCAAGATTGATGCAAAGATTGACTTGGATAAAGCCAATATGAAAGAGATCGATGAGATTCTGGAGTTTATAGGGATCCTCACAAAAGAGTCCCCTGAATGGAAACGTTAATGCCAAAACCTTCCCGATGAGCTCAAAAAATGGTTGATGACTATATCTCACTATTCAAGACACCAAAAAAAGATATAGTTACCTAAGAAAGACCCTATGCCATAGGGAATCAAGCGGGGTATCTGAAGGAGTCACTCCAAATGTCGACGAGGTTGTTAACTACTACGGGATGCACAGGGGCCTTCCCGAACATTATCTCCTATGTGGTGCATGATTTCCCTCAAAGCCCGCACTTTGCTTTTCAGAATTGCACCCAAGCTGGTGCGAAACATTGAGGTGTGTGATAGATTAAAAGCTGCCACAGTGTCATGTGTCAGCCCCGATGTTCTCCCAGCTTGTGCACCCATTTATGCTCACATGAGATCCTCTTCCATGAGAATCGGCTTGGACACACCGTAGGCGAGTGTGTGGCCTTCAAAAGGAAAGTTATTAGATTGATTGACGAGAAGGTCATTCATAACCTATGGGGCCCATATTATCTACTAGTCTACGACCCTATCATGTATGGTGAAAGAATCACCATCGACACTCAAGTTCACGGTCTTTAAAGACTCGTACGCAGACCTCTTCGCCATCTTAGCCAGCACCGGCAAGGTCTGACCAATCAAATCTAATTGGAAACCCTCCGCCATTACTTCAAGGAGAAAGATTTATTTGTACTACTCAAGAGCACCGAGGCATGACATTGAGGAATGCAAAGCCTTCAAGTTTGAGTTGGAGCATCTCGTCAATACTGGTCAGATCTTGGTAGTTCTACCCCGCCGCTACTAAGGTACCGCCAGGAGAATGCGCAGTCGTAAGGATGATAACCCGCCATGGATTTAAGGAGAAGTCATATTTTGGGTAGTTTAGACATCAACCTTAATTTTCAATCAAAATTTTATCCCCCATCTTTTTTGTAAAAGAAACTATGTCCGGCCTGATGTCCCAATAAGAGATACGTAGGAAGCCCTTATCGGACCTGGTCTAGGAAAATGATTCAGGTAGACGAAATTAGGATTAAATTTCTATGTAACCCGAACTATGTCAGGGCCTGATTTCCCGCAGAGGGATATGTAGGTAGGCAGTCTACGTAAGACTCGTTCCTATATTATGTAAATTATAATCCCCCTATTTATAGAAGAGTTCTGGTCTCGACAACGTCATGGTAGAAAATTGGCCACAGACTCTCAAACCAAAACCCTTAAAACCACAAAATAGCCAAAATGACCAAAATACCCCCCGAAACGGAAAAATTAATCAAGAGTTCGGATTAGATACATGAGTATATGTTCTTTCTGTGCAACTTTATGACAATATCTTCCATTATTATTTTCCCACTAACGCTACTAACGGCATTTGCTTTTGAGTTATTTTTTTCTTAGAGATGGGGTTGATTCGTGTTGTATCACACTGATATACTTCAGCAGATCCAAAGTCGGATAACATCCTTAAATAAGTATAATCAAGAAAATATGATTGGTACTCCGGAAGACGCGTATAACAAAGATGATTTGGTCATAGAGGACAACATATCTCAAGACCTTCAGAAAAGTGCGAAAATTTGATCAATCTACTATTTTGAAAGATCGCGAACCTCCAAGAATAGGTCGCGAATAATGAGCAAATCAACGCTACTAGAGAGGCAGCCACCAAAACAAGAAGGCATCGACCGACTTTTCCATCAATGAGCTCGCTAGTGCCCGAGCACTTCCCAGCCGCTAACAAGCACATTGGTACCTCATACCAAGCCCAATTCCATCCATATAATCGGGACTTCCCTCTCTGCGCCTTACTACCAGGCTTCACCTACTTATGTTGATCCTAGCACACACCTTAATATCGTCACTCATCGAACACCTAAAACTGCGGGCACTCCCAGAAACTGCCCAGCATATCCCACAGTAGCTTTTCGCACCCCAATCACTCTCATTGATTCTTTACCCGCGCTCGACCATTATGCATAAATGAAAAAGGCCTGGAGGGCTAAACAAGACAAAAGGAACAAAGAGATGGAGCAGAATATGGTAGACCTGCTCAAGAAATCCAACTGAGGCTCCCGTAAGTCAACAAGCCTAAGTTATGATGACTTGTGCATGCACCCAGATCTAGACATGCCTTAGGGATTCAAGGGGCCAAATTTTGAATTATTTAATGGGACAGGGAATCCCAACGCTCATCTAAGAGCATATTTCGACCAACTGGTCGGGATCAAGAGAAATCAGGCCTTGATAATGTGGTTGTTTAGCCGAAGCCTTACAAGAGAAGCATCAGAATGGTTCACAGCCCAAGACATCCGTCGTTGGGACTCCTGGGAAGATATGGTAGGAGCCTTCATAGAAAGATTCCACTTTAATATGGAAATAATGCCTGGCTATTACTATTTGGAAAAGGGCAAGCAAAAATCTACTGAGAACTACCGCGAGTATGTAAGTCGATGGAGGGCCGAAGCCCCCCGAGTACAACCGCCCATGAGCGAAGACGAACTAGTCTCTGTCTTCTTCCGGTCACAAGAATTGGATTTCTATGATCGAATGTTGTTTATTGTCGGGAGGCCATTCTCTAAATTGGTCAATATGGGAGAGGCGATAGAGGATGGACTCAAATCAGGAAAGATCGTTAGCATAGCCAACAAAGTTGGCCTTACAAGCACTACTAGGGCCGTAAGCAAAAAGGAGGACGTGGCAAATGACCCCCATACACCTAGCCCAAGAAGCCAAAAAAGGAAGGATCACATCCTTCTTTCAACATATACCAATCTCCATCTCTAAGAAACTATATACCATCTCCATACAACCCTGTGCTAGTATACTGCGCACAACCTAACTATCGAACATAGGTCCAACCTACTAAGCTCTACAACAAAATTACCAAACACCAATAGCTACTTACCAAGCTCCATCACCAAATTATCAAGTTCCCGCACCTGCTTATCAAGCACACCAAAACCATCAAAATTATCAAAATCAGCCGCCTCTAGCTACTTATGATTTGCTGCCAGAATCATCCAAACCTTTCTGCCAAAGCTAGATAACCTTGGAAGTCACTTCTATAGGGTCGATCAGACTTGCGCCTACCACTTCGAAGGGAACGGACACAGCACAAAAGACTGTCTCAATTTGAAACATAAGATACATGACCTAATCGACAAAAGAGAGATCATCTTGGAGACAGCAGCACTGAATGTAAACACAAATCCCTTACACAATCATGAAACTAACCATATACATATGATTGAACGGGAAGAAGATTAGGCTATATATAAGCCTTTGATCCAAAAATTTGTTAAGAACCTAGAATAAATAGTCACTTCCCTTACTCTGCAAGAGCAGCCACAATTCAATGTGTTGATCCTGGCATTGTTCATGGTTAAGGTACCACAGGAAATAGTCCCTGCCCTGAGAAAATAGTTCATCGTCTAAGCGGCAATGGCTCAGGGATTTACAAGGTCAAAAGGATGCTATACTCCCAAATAGCAGGCGCATGGAGCGCCCCATAAAGAAGGTCCGTCACCGAAGGGGAGGCCGAGGACTTTTGGCATCAAATGCAGCCCAAAGAATATTCCATCATCAAACATTTAAAGAAGACGCTAGCCCAGATATCGGTAATAGTGTTACTCTTGAGCTCCTTACATCATTTTCAAGCCTTAATGAAATTATTGAATGAAGCACACATCTCGATAAGAATAAGCATCGAGACTTTGGCTGATATGGTAGGCCATGTCATTAGGGCCCACCAAATCTCCTTTACTCTAGATGAGCTGCCAAAAGAAGGAACAACCCACAATAAGGCTCTCAATATTACTACAAAATGTAGGGACAAAGTCATAGCCCCGGTATTGGTCGACAACATGGTCGGTCTTAACATATGCCCTGAATCTATGCTTAAGCATTTGGGTTACGACATTGGGAAATACGCCATAGCCATACCAATATGAGAGCTTTCGATAGAGCACAACGCGATCCCATTGGAGAAATAGACGTCAACATCCAAATGGGGCCTGCCAAGTTCACTACTGAGTTTCATATCATGGCAATCACCACTAATTACAACCTACTATTGGGTAGGCCTTGGATATACATGACCGGTGCAATACTATCATCCCTCTACCAATCACTGAAGTTTGTATTGGGAGGATCATGAAGTGGTAATTCATGAGGCAAGTAGCATTCATAATACCCCAATAATTCCGTACCAATAATCGAGAAAATCCCCAAGGACACGGATTTTTATAAGGTAGAACTCATAGGAGCCGCCCATTAAGGAGACAATGAAGATAGTCATATGCCACCGGTCTATAAGATGATCATCGCAACAATACTTCAGAAAAGGTTCGAATTCCAAGGTATCAGGGAACCAATGTCAATTTTGGCAAATGATTATCGTTTTGGCCTTGGGTACATCCCAGACTCTGAGAAATCTTTTGAAGCTGACTAAAAGAATATGGGTCCTCCATAGTTGAGAAAGTCGATTTTGAATCTGTACCTGTCATTCTCAATCTAAATACCCATGCACACTGACAGAGACGTAGAAGATGGTTTATGGATGTTATTCCAAGAAGAAGAGCGTGTCGTGATACTGGAGGAATGCTTTGAAGCACCCACCATCTGCAACGTTGATTCGGGTGAGCAGCTGTCTAAATAGACCTCTACCCCGCTCTTAGCTCCTCAGTAGAGAGAATGAATTTAAATTTTCTTTCAAAAATTGGTGAAAATCGGCTGAGGCCCGAGCATTCACCATTTGCACCTTTATTTTTCTATGTAATGTTTGGAAAATAGAAATGACTTGATGTTGATCCAAGTTAGAACCACAGTTTGTACTTTCTTTATCAAAATCGATGAAAGGCTCAGTTTAAGCAAAACAATCTCTTTATTTTATTTTATTTAACATGTTTATATACACTAACCATGATTTGCCTTGTTTTTCAGTAATAGTAATAATAAAACAACTCATAGTGTCATGACATGTCCTTAGATGAATGAGTCGAGTGATATGGAAGAAACGGAATATGAGGAGTACGATAAAGAAATTGAGTTTCCAGAGAATCTCATCAATGAAGAGGACCAGTATGAGACCAGGAAGAAGCCTAATTTAGACGAAAACGAAGCAATTAACCTTGGGAATAAAGAAATAGTTAAATAAACCCAGATAAGTGCACATTTAGATGCGTCCAGGAAAGAAGAACTGATAAATCTACTAAGATAATACGTCGACATATTTGCATTTTCATACGCGGATATGTTCAGATTAACCATAGACATCGTAGCCCACAGGTTACCCATCCAGGATAGTAGAAGTAACACTTTATCCCACATGGTTGGCCAATATTGTGCCCGTACCAAAGAAAGACAGAAAAATTTAGATTTGCATGGACTACCGTGTTCTCAATCGATCTAGTCCTAAGGACAACTTTCCACTTTCAAGCATCCACATACTCATTGATAACTACACGAAAAACAAGTTACAAGTATTTGTGGATTGCTTTGTCGGTTACCATCAAATCTTGATGAGCAAAAAAGACGCACAGAAAACAACATTTATTACCCCGTGGGGAGTATTCCACTATCGTGTAATGTCGTTCAGCCTCAGAAATGCCAGTGCAATATACATGAGAGAAATGACCACTATATTTCATGACATGATGTATAAAGAGATTGAAGTCTATGTGGATGATGTCATAATCAAATCACGGAAAAGCTCATATCACATCATACACTTACGCATTTGGAGTGCCTGCTGGAAAACTGTTGGGATTCATAGTTAGACGTAGGGGCATAGAGTTATATCCCTTGACAATCAAATCCATTCAGGAACTACCACCACCAAAAACCAAGAAGGATGTCATGAGCTTCCTGGGAATGTTGAACTACATTAGACGCTTCATAGCACAGTCTACGATAATCGTAGAGCCCATCATCAATCTATTATAAAAGGATGTGCCCACCAAGTGGATGGACGAGTGCCAGAAGGCCTTTGACACCATTAAAAGATATCTCTCCAATCTGTCAATCTTGGTCCCTCCCAGACCGGGGAGCCTACTATTTTTGTATTTGTCAGTATCAGATAACGTATTTGGATGCGTATTGGCAGAATATAATAAAATTAGGAAGAAAGAGCGAGCCATCAACTATCTCAATAAAAGGTTCATCTCTTCTGAGTCGAGGTATACTTTGGTGGAAAAGACATAATGTGCTTTGACATGGGTAGCGCAAAAGCTGAGATAATATTTATCGGCATACACTACTCATCTGATCTCTAAGATGTATCATTTGAAGTATATATTTCGCCAACCCATGCCTACAGGGAACTGGCAAAGTGACAAATACTTCTAAGCGAATTCGACATCACGTCCGTGGTTCAAAAATTTATCAAGGGACAAGCTTTAGCCTATTTACTAGCAAAAAGTCTGGTCGATGAAGAGTTTGAACCACTAAGGACGTATTTCCCAGACGAGGAAGTAATGACAATTGAAAAAGACACAGTCGAAACCTACTCGGGATGGAGAATGTTCTTCGACAGTGCAATCAATTATGAGGGTTCAGGAATCGGAAACGGTCTTGGTCTCAGAAATGGGTCAGCATTACCAAATGGCAGCAAAGCTCAACTTTCGATATACGAACAATATGGCAGAGTACAAAGCCTGTATTTTGGGTATTCGCATGACCATTGACATGGATATCCAAGAGTTGTTGGTGATATGAGACTCAGATCTGCTAATTCATCACGTTCAAGGAGAATGGGCTACTAAAAATGAGAAAATCATGTCATATGTAAACTTTGCACAAAGTTTGTGCAAAAGGTTCTGAAAGATTGAGTTCCGGCACACGCCGAGGGCTCAAAATGAATTTGATGATGCTCTTATGACCATAGCATCCATGATACAACATTCTGAGAGTAGTCATATTGACTCGCTAGAGATCAACATCAGGGAATAACATGCTTATTGATCCCACGTGGAAGCGGAACCAGACGGTAATCTGTGGTACACCGACATAAGCGCATATTTGGAAAATAGAGCATATCCTGAAAATATCACAACCAATCAATAGAAGATCATCGGGAGGATGGATAATGGTTTCTTTCTGAATAAGGGAGTACTCTACAGGAGGACATCTGATCTAGGGATACTCAAATGTGTTGATACCGCAAAGGCCACAAAAATATTAAAAGAGGTACATGCCAGGACTTATGGTCTTCACATTAATGGGTTCATCCTAGCCAAGAAGATCCTGAGAGCAGGCTATGATTGGATGACTATAGAAACAGATTGTATCATATTTGTGCAAATATGTCATTAATGCTAGATCCACAGAGATCTAATTAGAGTCCCATCGAGAGAACTCAACGTCATGAGATTGCCTTTGCTATTTGTAGCATGGGGCATAGACGTCATCGTACCCATAGAGCCAGCAACATCCAACGGATATTGTTTTATTCTGGTCACCATAGACTACCTCATGAAGTGGGTTGAAGCTACTTCTCACAAGTCAGTGACAAAGAAAGTGGTAGCGGACTTTGGAAGAAACAACATCATATGCCGATTTGGCATCCTAAAGTCAATCATAACTGACAATGAAGCAAATCTGAAAAGCTATCTGAAGAAGGACATTTGTGAAGAATTCCATATAAATCATCAAAATTTGACCGCTTAGAGGCCACAGATGAACGGAGCCGTAGAGGCAGCCAACAAGAACATCAAGAGGATACTAAGGAAAATGATCGATAACTATAAGTGTTGGCATGAACAGATTTCCTACACATTGCTAGGTTACTGAACAACTACTTAGACCTAAGATTGAAGCAACTACATATTTACTTGTCTATGATACTGAAGCAGTGATACCAGCCGAGGTAGAGATATCACCACTTAGAATTATACAAGAAGCAGAGTTAGACAATGCAATCCAGTATTTCATATGTCAATACTTCATAAGTGCATAGGAGATCCCTCTTGTATTACCCCTATAGAGGATGTTCAGATTATAGAGAACTTATAGTATGAGGATATTCAAGTTGCTAGCATAGATTGTCAGATCCAAAATCTAAGAACCAAAGTAGTCTTTGTTAAAGTGTTGTAGAGAAACAATAATATGGAAGAAATGATGTGGGAAGCTGAGGAGTACATGAAGTCCAAATATCCACACTTGTTTCAGACTATAGGTTTATATTGACACTCGTGAAATACAATTTTCCTACTCCCATCTTATATATGAAGCTTACATTGTATGCCTTGTATAGGCAATATTGTTGATACATATGTGATGGATGCAGCCCAGACTATGACACATAACAGTTGAGGTCAGTTATGGTTAACCTTCTTGATTTCTGAATAAATAGACGGTCGTCAGAGGCCAATACTATGGTAGTATGTTACAGTATGGCCCTGTGGCATTGGGTATGTTTGTTAGCTACTTAACATGTGTTGGATAGTCAGAGGCCAATACTATGGTAGTATGTTACAGTATGTTTGTTAGCTACTTAACATGGAAACTTACAGTACACCCCGTATTTTGTGCATCGTTGTTATCGTATTATTAGCTGACATAAGCTCAGAGATGGTAAGATCGCTCTAAGGGACTAATAAGGATTTACAAAAGTGTTGAGTATTTTTTGAGAAGGTTTAAGACTAATCGAATCAACGGAAGTCAGTTTCCATGAATGTTCAACAAGATGCCAACATCTGATGCAATTTGTGAATCATAGAGCACGACCGTGTCTACGAGACGCAAAAGGGCTGAAAGACTTGATAGAGAATTAGGTGCCAAAAGGAAATCCCTGCAACATGACATGCCGATTTGACATCCCAAAATCAATCATAACTGACAATGGATCAAATCTGAACAGCCATCTGATGAAGGACATTTGTGAACAATTCCGTAAAGCTCATCGGAATTTGACCGCCTATTGGCCACATATGAATGGAGCCGTAGAGGCAGCCAATAATAATAACTAGAGCATACTAAGGAAAATGACTAATAACTACAAGTGTTGGCATGAACAGATGCCATACACATTGCTAGGATACCGAACAACTACTTGGACCTCGATCAGAGAAACTCCATACTTACTTGTATATTGTAGTAAAGTAGTGATACCACTACTCAGAATCATACAAGATGTAGAGTTGGACAATGCAATCCAGTGTTTCATATATCAATTCTTCATAAGTAAATCGAATGGATTCGGTCTTATACATACGCGAGGGAGGTAATCAAAAAAGAAAGAAAATGGGTTCTTCTTTCTTTTATCACTTAGGAGCCGTGTGAGATGAAAGTATCATGCACGATTTTGAATGAGAGAAAGAAGTGAGTAATCCTCTTTTCGACTCTCCCACTCCAGTCGTTGTTTTTCTTTCAGTTACTTCGAAAGTAGTTGCTTCAGCTTCAGCCACTCGAATTTTGGATATTTCTTTTTTATTTCTCATCAAACTAATGGCATTTGCAGAGGAGATCCCTCAAGTATTACCCCTATAGAGGATGTTCAGATTATAGAGGACTTATCGTATAAGGAGATTCAAGTTGCTATCATAGATCATTAGATTCAAAAGCTATGAACCAAAGAAGTAGTCTTTGTTAAAGTGATGTGAAGAAACAATAATATGGAAGAAATAACGTGGGAACCTGAGGAGGACATGAAGTCCAGATATACACACTTGTTTCAGACTACATGTTTATATTAACACTCGTGCAATACAATTTTCCTACTCCTATCTTATATATGAAGCTTACCTTGTATATCCTGTATAGGCAATATTGTTTAGAAAAATGTGATGGATGCAGCCCATACTACGACACATGAAAGTTGAGGTGAGTTATGGTAAACCTTCTTGATTTTTGAATAAATAGACGGTCGTGTAAGGCCAATATTGTGGTAGTATGTTATAATATAGCCCTGTTGAATTGGCTATTCTTGCTAGCTACTTAACAAGTGTTGGATAGTCTTGTTTATAGAGGAAACTCTGCCAAAAATTTTAAGAATCGTAAGAGTTAGAAGTTTTAAGTTATGCTACCTCTACATTCGAGGACAAATATTCCTAATAAAGGAAGGATGTTACACCCCGTATTTTGTGCATCGTCATTATCGTATTATTAGCTGACATAAGCTCAGAGATGATAAGATCCCTCCAAGGGACTAATAAGGATTTACAAAAGTGTTGAGTAAGTTTCGAGAAGGTTTAAGACTAATCGAATCAACGGAAGTCAGTTTCGACGAATGTTCGACAAGATGCCAACGTCTGATGCAATTTGTGAATCGTAGAGCACGACTGTGTCTGCGAGACGCGGAAGGGCTGCAAGACTTGATAGATAATTGGGCGCCAAAAGGCAATCCCTGCAACACGGCCTGCGAGACACAGGCAGTTCCAGCGAGTTGTCGGACCTGCCGCGGGGTAGGTCGGTGCCAACTTTTCTAATTTTTTATAAATAGGTCCCATTCGACCCCTATGTCATTTTTATCCATTTTCAACCCTAATTAGCTCCTAAACTCTCTCTACAAGTTCTCGTATGATTCTAGGCCAAAATTAAAGGCAACCTAAGTGAATTCAATATAAAGAATCTTGTGGTTATCGTTAGATCGTTCTTCTCCACGCTGTGCTGAATTTTGAGGATCCTTTGAAGTGAAGTAATTTTGAATTTGGAGTGATTCTTGTGGTTTGAGGCAAGTTTCATCTTTTTCTTGTTTTTCTTGAGCTTATACAACTCATAGGAGTGATCTTGTTACAAAATTGCTTAGCGATTATTGGAATTGTTGAATCTTGTTTGTTGTGTTGTTGAGCTGCTTGTATGTGGTTATGAGTGTTGTATGAACTTTCTGGAGTGTTGATGATGTTATGGAGGGTAAGGAGAAGGATTGGATTATGTTGGTTTATACATAAGTTTCACATAGAAGATTATATGAATTATATGCATGTTAAGTGTTCGACGAAATATCTAAGTGAGTCTTCTTATGAGTTATAAATCTATCATTGATACAAATTATTCGTTTGTTTTAGATAATCGTTCATAGAGTATATGAGAACTTGTGGGATCCGTATAGCTAAGGCGACAAGGTATGTAGGGCTTATTCTTCTTTCCTTGGCATGATCTTGCTAGAACATAAAAATGAAATGAAACATATTTCAAGTGACTCCATTCTTGACAAGTTTGAGCTGCCATGTCTCCCCATTCTATTGAAGTATTGTGTCTCTTGTTTGTCCCTTGTCGGGAGATTGCATTCTATTATGTCTCTTCTGATTGATAAAAGCTAAAGTATATAGTTACCTAACGATAATCGGAGGATACTGACCTTCATTCACTCCGACCATGTTTTATGATATCCCTTAAGGTCCTTCATGCATTGTATATGTATATGTCTCTATTTTCTACCGTTGAAATCCATCCATTAAGACTCTAATATAATACTTGCAACTGTGGTGCATACATAGTCTGGTAAATATTTCACACTGACTCATCACAAGCACGAGTTGAAATTAAGTTCTTATGACTCACCTCTATTGCATGATCTGGAATATCAAACAAGGGTAACCAATCCTAAATGCCCTATAGCCTCCCGTTTATAAATGTGGTGCACAACACATCCATAAATAAGACTCTACTAAACACGGCTTTGTAGACTCTCTAGGACATAGACCTGCTCTGATACCACTTTGTCACACCCCAACCTTAGTGGAGCGGATGACACCTAGTGCCACAATTATGCGGGCGACATACTCTATAATACAAGTAACTTATTGTACTCAACTACCTACAAATAGAAGATCCCTTAACAAGTATATAGACATATGGGCCTACAAGCCCCAACTGTACAATACTACACTTATAAACATAGCCTACTGACCACAGGTGTACATACGTCTACATAAGTCTCTAAGAGTATCTGACCCAAAATAATTTGATCGTGACAGCGCCCCGGTCTATCCAAATAGCATTATATCACCGGTGTCTAGACTCGGCTACTCCAGTGGGAGGTGAAGCTTACCAAAACTTTCTGGATCAACTGGAATGTTTACTAGAAAGTCAGCCCACCTGAGAACTTAGACCTGCAGCATCCCCGACAAAAGGGACGTCAGTACAAATAATGTACCGAATATGTAAGTCAGATAAACAAAATAACAAGTACTGAAGCCTCAAGTAGAAATAAGTAAACAAGTAACAATTAGGGTAATGGGGCTGTCGCTTACCTGTAAGTCGCACTCTACTGAAATGTTATCAATTATACTAACTAAAGTATCATAGGGGGTTTAAGTTACATCTACCGGTAAAACTAAAACTCCATCTCATAAATACGTTGCGCTCAGAGCAACAAATAGGCCTTAGAAGGCCGGCAAATAAACCTCGGAGGCTGCCAAATAAGACTTGATGGCTAGCAAGTGAGCTCGGAGGCTAGAAAATAAGCTAAAAGGCTAACAAAGAAGCCGCAAGGACCAGCGGGACATATAACTCAACTCAACTAAGATTTATGTATGTTAACTCATCCAACTAATTTTTTCCCTTTCCGATGGTACAATAAACGATACATACAATTGTTTACAAGTAATGCAACTCAGGAAGTAATACTACTAATGCAACCCGTGCGGACAACTATACAACTAACAAGTGTGTGACCCAACTTTTATAACAATTTCCCTCTTGGGTCTCTTATTTTAGGAAGACAACTAACGATTCCAAACACCTATAGGATCATATTAAGTAGTACAACGTCTACGGAAGATCCAATAGTTAAAAGGGAATCAACTAAGAAAGTGTAACTATCAACTAGTATATAAGTCGAACTCTAATTACGCCTTTCCTCTTCCAGGCTTTCAACCCTTACATCCACCAATAACTATTACACACCACTAAAATTTCAAGACACAATTGTTGATACCTCTTACAAGCCAGTTTACTTACTATTTAAAATTCTATTGCAATTAGTCAAGTAAGCACTAATGAACTTAGGAACAGACTTACAAATCACAGAACTTTCAATTCAACTATACGCCTCTCAATTTCGAGATAGCAAGAATGTCAACTACAAGAGTAGAGTACTTATCACAAATTGCTTTTCATAAATTTTCTAATTGAGTACACTTCTAATGAGTCATGCCAAATGAAGGAAGGGATAGCCATTACATATCTTGGATATCGATCCTTTTATAATCACCATGAAATAGTCCGTCCGGCTCACATTAATCTTAGATGTCAATAATTGTGCCTTCTTTAGAGCTTTCCGTCACCTCACCCCACTACGAAGAAATCCCGTACTTGTTTAAATGAAATAACGTTGCTGCTATGTTTAATAAAAGGAAAAGCTAATCCCCAAACTGTGATCTCAAAAAAATGAACTCTTAAAATACGTTGCTGCTAAGAGAAAAGATGTAATTCTACGTGAGAAGTGAAATCTTAATATTGCAGCATATTATTTCTTAATATATTTGTCTCATTAATGTGAGATCTCCACAAATTCTCAAACTTTATGAACCATGGGGTCCATTCCCAGAAGACTTTACTTTATTGTTATTACATGGCTATAAAGAAGCCATCCACATAAGAATAAATTGTATTAGTCACTTTTATATGCTACTAGACATGATCAACGTGTATTTGCTTCCACTTTAACATTTATCCACAACCCACTAATTTATTCATTATTCTCCCACTAAATTTCAACATTTAACTAATTACACATATAACTAATTACTTGATCTAAATTCACTTAAATACTAATTATTTTCAACACACTTCCTATACTTAATATCATAATCATGTGATATAGTACAAGTCCATAGCCAATTTTAACACACACAATATTAATCACAATCACTTTCGTCACATTTATTAAGTTCTAAATTATTTTGGGACTTCATTCTTTTATACACCAAGCTCTCGATTGGCATACATGATGAGTATAACCAAAATTTCATATGGTCTGTATAACTTGTTAAATATTCTGAACATCGACGAAACTTATTTTCTCCGATTCGTTTAACCTCTAATCCCATGTAACCTCTTTAAAAAATGTTATAAACCTTCTACAATCGCACGAATGACCTTAATCCCTTTAAGTTAATATCGATTTACTACGACACATCCTAATGCAAAAATACGGGGTATAACATATTCTTGAGCTTACGTCGGCTAACTTACGATGAAATTTAACGTATGAAAATACGGAATGTAACAAGCAAGTTCTAAGTCATTTAAAGCAAATAAGGAACAGAAAGTCCACAAATCACATAAACAACCGGAAATCAACAATAGGATAAGAGATGTTTCCACAACCACGTGAAGTTCCATGAATCATTAAATAAGAAATTTTAGCTTGTTTTTCCCAAGAATCCAGCAAAATTAGTCCCTAGAGTAGCTTAGCACAATTCTTCCAACGAATTCAACAATATGTTCAATCATCTCATCAAAATCCCATCAGTAAATAGATAAATCTGGTTCTTCGCAAAAACTCATGAAATGTCAAACCATATCAATGAAATCATGTAAAAATTAGATGTAATACAAAAAAATGCAATGAAATGGCCATAATGCACTAGTATACACATGCTCCTGCAATAGGTTTCACGTGACCCATAGGGGTCAAATGAGGTCCGTATACTCACCTTAAATTCCAGATCTCCCAGATCACATGGGTTCCAGTTGATACGCTATAATGTCATCATCACTCCATCCAGTACTATATCTAACGGGCCATTCGGGACCTTTTCATATGATTCATCAAATAAATATGACAATGATATCATATGAAATATGAAATGAATATGCATACAATAAGTAATTACACAATACCAAGTATTTACTAAAGGTATCTCTTTTCCATAATTTAGATGAGATTTGGAGTGAAAATACACAACCAATCAACAAAAGTATTGCTATTATAAGTGTAATTCACCTAATAATCAAGTCAATCAAGTAAGTGTAGCAACTACCAGCTAATGCATATGCTTTGGCATTCTTTACTACATATCAATTATTCATTTTTATTATTTTACCCATGACACCGGTATCTGCACAAGTGCTTGTCACCTCACGAGTACAGAATCTCATTTATCATTACTCCTTTTAATTACATTAAACCAAAAGAAACACTTCATAAAGAATCTAGTAAGTCTCAACTTGCCTTAGATTTGAAGCCCAAAGCTCATGAACTGACTTTCCCTTTTTCAACATGTCCAACAATCCAAATCTCGATCTGAGTGAGGATTAAGCCTTTCGGAAGTTCTACCGCGTACACAATCGCCAAATGAGTTCAATCTAGTAAAAATAGTATTATACGATTTAAACGAGTCTAATGATACTCATATTGCTATACTTTAATTCAAAACTCAAAAATGAATCCAAAAATATAACCCCGAGCCCCTTGGGGAAAATTTGGAATGTTGTCACAAAAATTGCCTACCTATAGCCCAAAGGTCAAGAATATCAATATCATCGAAATCCGATCACAAATCGACCATCAATTCAATATTTTACTAAAATAACTCAATCTCATAGAAAACCTCAATTTCTAAAATCATGAATGAATGAAATCGATAATTAAAGGATGAAATCACAGAAGTACTTAGATCACGATTATAAACTAACCCCCGACCAAAAAACTTGTAGAATGCCCTTGAAATCACCCAAATTCGAGCGTCGAAGCTCCAAAAATTGAATTATGAACAATTAGGTTCGAAGTGAAATTTTTATTCTCTCCAGGCACCCATTACCCTTCGCGATCATGATGCCCAACATCACTATCGTGAAGGACTATTGGGACACCGCCCACTTTCCCCTCTAAGCAATATCGACCTCAACCACCCTGATCATGATTCGGCCATTCTCTCCTATTCGCGATCGCAAAGCCCCTGATCGTAGTTGCAAAGACCAATTTGCTAGCACCTAACACCAGAAAAAATCAGTAATGCCCTGAAGTTTATTTTAACACTCGAAACTATTCCGGAATCTCCCGGACACAAACCAAATATGCATTTCAGTCGTATAACACTTTCATACTTGTCCGTGCACTAGAAACATGCAAAAGATGTCATCTTGACCTGATATTGATGGAGGTCAACTCCAAATCCTTAACTTAACTAGTTTCTCAACTAATGTCCCAAATCACACACACAATCCCTCGGGACTCAAACCAATGGATCGATTAAGTCATAAATTGCATACAGGACCTCATGAAATTGACACAACTCTGACATGGACTCATTTACCCCGATGTTAACCGAGGTCAACTACAAATCCTTAACTTAAGTAGTTCTCAACTAATGGCCCAAATCACATCCTAACCCCTCGGAACTCGAATCAATGGCTCAATTAAGTCTTAAATTACATTTTGAACATGAAATCAACGTAACTCTAACATGGACTCAATTACCCCTGATGTTGACTTTGGTCAAACTTCTTAAATTTTATTCGAAACTCACCTGATTGCTTTGGAAACCACTCCACCCATCCCCACAAGTCATAAATACCAAAATGAAGATACAAGAAGGATATTTTAGGAAAAATAAACTTAAAAGATCAAAATGACCTAGCGGGTCATTACAAAGTTGGGCTGGTATGCAACCCAAACTGACCCACAAAACACATGTTTAAATATTTTTAAGAAGACATTTTTTGTTTGATTTGCTTATTAGGTACTTAAACATTCTATATCTATCCTGAAATATTTATATTATATTAAAAGTGAAAAATCCTTAAGCCGTGAGTTTAATTACTAAATACTCTTCTAATTTAAATAAATATCCTTTTAAATAATTTAACTACCCTACTTATTATTTTAGTTAAAAAAACGTCTAGAAATAATCCAACCAACATTTCAACCCTTTCATTAAAGATTACAACTGTTCCATTCATTAATGTATCTTGTTCTTAAAATTCCGTTAAATGTATCAAGTGATTTTCCTTAGTAAGATATCAAACTCTTTAGCAAGAAAAAGAAGAATGCTAGAGAATAAAAGTTATGGTACATGTCACATCTCAACCTGGGGAGGGGGTGTGGCCAGCACGGTGCCATACTGGACCAAGCGTACCACTTTGAAACATAACATCATGACTCATGTAAACTTTGGCCAATAAGGCCACAATAATAATGAAAGATGTAGGGGATTAACCAACACACCAATAGGGCCGACAAGGCCGCAACCTGAGAATACATAACATCACTGGACATCTCAACATGAAGGGTAAAAAAGCTCAAAACATCTATAGATATACATATACAAGACTGACAAGGTCATCATATAGACCGACTGATCAACATCTAGGCCGGCAAGGCCATACAAAATTGCTAACCAAAGGAAAAATAAGTCTACAAGCATGTACGGGAGTGCAACTGTCACATGGTCAGGACAGGGCCCCGACTTACCTATCAACTATACATATATATATATATCAAAACTCGGCTTACAACCTCTGACTTGGTAGCTCCAGAAAAAGTGAAGCTTACCAATCAATCACTGAATCACGAACCCCTACTGTAGAGGCCTATTTATGCTCATACCTGAACCTACAACATGAAATGTAGTGCTCTGAGCAAAAAGGGTGGCGATACGAATGAAATGTATCGGTATATAAATCATGAATAACAATGTGAAAGAGTAAGTTGTAAATAGGGCATGAAAAGCAACCTGATAACATGTATACCTTTTGGAGTGGACAATGAAACTCTGAAACAATGTCGAATCTCTATTATATAACTCGTGTACATATATACTATCATATAATCTACCCTCCAGTTATAGCCCGGGGTGTTTATATAAAATATTGGCCTTCAGTTGTAATCCGGGGTATCTAGGGTGTGTATATATGAATAAAACTGCCCAACCGATATTAGTTTAGTGGTGTTCATACTGTACTATAGTAGTAGTACCACTTTTTACTCATTATGACTCACGGAACTCTCTTCTTTACTTTGGGACGACACTTAATCGACTCATAAACTACTTCTTTGGATATGCTTCATGTAGGAGGGATAAGAAAACTCAGTTATACATGTGACAACTAAACTATACGAGATATGATAACGAGACAATGAAATACTCCCATCAAGGGACAAACAACATGTGATTTGAATACTCTTTTTGAGGTTCCGTTTAGAAATCGATACACTTGGAATTCGTGCTTATGAAGAAAGGGTGTAACCTTACATACCCTATGACGATAGTTCCTGAGTTCCCGAAGGCTCTACGAATGATAGTTTTGGATCACTAGAATTACTACAAAGTTGAGGTTACTTCACCTCTAAAAATTCCTCCAACTCAACACAATGAGAAGAAGATCAAGTTGACGATGATCACGGGATTCCTTACATTGAAATTTAGTTGTTTGCCTTTGATTTTAGTCTAGGACTATAAGAGAACCTTGAGAGAAGAACTAGGTCTGATTTTGGGGTGAAATGAAATGTTGGTCGAGCTTGGGGCTATTTATAGCCCAAAAAAAGAACTTGCACTACCTCAGTCTGCGACAGGTCCTGCGATTCATAGACACTCCCTGCATCTCCCAAGTTGTGTGCAAGGCTTTCCCAAGACACCCAAAATCCCTATCCCTTTATGCGTTACTCATGCGTCTTGCATACATGGTCTGCATCTCACAGGTCATGCTCTACGACTCGCAGAGTACCCCAGCAATGACATTTCATTGTCGAAACTTACTTCTATCGCTCTAATGAGTCTTATACCTTCCCAAAACTTACTTGACACTTTCTTAAGCCTTTATTAGTCTTTTGGAGGGGCCTTACTCTCTCCAAGCTTATGTCGAACAACGTCACAATATGATAGCGTATGAAATATAAGGTGAAACATCCTTCCCCCTTAAAAACATTCGTCCTCGAATGGTGGGATAACTTGGCTTAACATCATATCCTTTGGATTCTTTCAATATTTTGACAAAGTTTTCTCTATAAATAGGACTATCCCAACCTGTCATATAGCCAAAAAAACATATACAATGCCACACTCGACCATATAATGCAATATATAACATTATATCAGCCTCACATTACCGTCTATATATTAAGAGATCAAAAGGGTAAGCCATAACTCATCTCAATTGTCAAGTCTCGTACTCTGGGTTGTATATGTTGTATCTGTATTAATATCAATGCCTACATTAGATATATATGATAAGTTTACCCCTATAGAATAAGAAATAAAGGAATCATATAGCACGAGGGTCAATCATAAACCTGCTTTTTGAAATAAATAAGAATATTAGACTTCATGTCCTTCTTGGCCTCCCACGTCATCTCTTTTACGTTACTATTTCTCCATAAGACCTTAATGGAGGCTACTTCTTTAATTTGCCACTTTCGGACTTGATGATCCAAGATAGCAACTGGACCTCTTCGTAAGATAAGTCCTCTGTAATATGGACTTCCTCTACAGAAGTAATATAGAAGGGGTCTCCTATGCACTTTTGAAGCATCGACACATGAAACACACGATGAACTGCCTCTAGTTTAAAAGGTAACTCAAGCTCGTATGCTACCCGACTAATTCTTTGAATAATCTTATATGGTCCGACGTACCTTGGACTAAGCTTTCCCTTTTTGTCGAACCTCATTATGCCTTTCATAGGCGACACTTTTAAGAACACCTAGTCACCTATGGCAAATTCCAAATCTCATCATCGAACATTCGAATAAAATTTATGTCAACTCTGGGCAGTCAATAATTGTTCATGTATTAGTTTCACCTTCTATACTGCTTACTATACCAGATCGTGGCCTAGTAATTCAGCTTCACCCACTTTAAACCAATCAATTGGGGATCTACACTTTTGCTTATACAAGGCATCATATGGGGCCATTTTTATGATGGAGTGGTAGTTGTTATTGTAGCCAAACTCGATAAGTGGCAAGTGATCATCCCAACTGCCTTTATCTAATACACATACTCGGCCTGACTGTCTGACTGGAAATGGAAAGTCGTACTAAGAGTCACTTGAGTGCCTAAACACTTCTGAATGGACTTCTAGAAATTAGATATGAACTGGTCACCTCTGTTAGATATAATGGAAATTGGGATGCCATGAAGTCGAACTATCTCCTTAATGTATAACTTAGCGTAATCGTCAATAGAATAGGTAGTTCGAACAGGTAAAAATATGCTAACTTCGTAAGCCTATCGACAATAACCCAAATAAAATCAAACTTCTGATAGAAATGAGGCAGACCTTTAATGAAATCCATGTTGATCGCTTCCCATTTCCAAGTCAAAATCTCTATATTCTTAATCAAACCCCCAGGCTTCTGATGCACGACCTTAACTTGCTGACAAGTCAGACACTGGGCGATAAACTCTGAAATATTTCTCTTCATATCATTCCACAATAGATCTGTCGGAGGTCATGTTATATCTTTGTCAATCCAGGATGAATGGGATATCTGGACTGGAGGGTCTATGCCATAATCCACTATCGAAGCCCTCCAATATTTGGTAGACATAACCGGCCCTAGTATCTTAGACCCCTACTTTCTGCAAGCTCTAATAATGGCTTCTTCTGCAAAGGAATTCCTTCTTTCATTCTGACTAAATTTCTTTGCTTTCACTTCTGCTACTAAAGATGATTTCGCGGTATTCGGGACAACAGTGCTTCCGTCACCTATATTAAGCAGTCGCACATTCAGGCTGGCTAACCGATACAATTTAACTTGTTGGCTTTAATATGGTTCAAACTTCCCATCGACTTACGGCTTAAGCCGTCAGCTATAACATTTGTTTTACCGGGTTGGTATAAAATATTAACATCGTAATCTTTTAATAGCTCAAGCTACCTCCTCTACCTCAGATCAATTCCTTTTGCTGGAATATATATTGTAAGATCTTATGATTGGTAAAGAGGTCAACGTGAACCCCATATAAATAATGACATCATATCTTTAAAGCAAATACAACAACCACTAGCTTAAGATCATGAGTCATGTAATTCTGCTCGTGTTTCCTAAACTGTCTCGAAGGATATGCAATAACCTTGTCATGCTGCATCATAACACAGCATAAGCCAACTCAAGAGGTATCACAATAGACAACATACCCTTTTGTACCTTCTGGAAGTGCCAAAATAGGTGCAAATATCAACTTATTCTTCCACTCTTGGAAACTTCATTTACACGTATCTGACCATTGAAACTTGGTTGTCTTATGTGTAAGCTTCGTTAAAGGTGCGGAGATATAAGAAAGCCCTTCACAAACCTTCGATAATAACCTGACAAGCCCAAGAAGTACTATACCTCAGTAGGAGTCATGGGCCTCGGCCAATTCTTTATTGCCTCAATCTTTTTATTACCCACTTTAATACCTTCCGAAGAGACTATATGGCCCAGAAAAACCACTGAGTCCAACCAAAACTCATATTTACAGAATTTATCATACAACTTATGATTTGGAGCATCTGCAATGCCGCTCGCAAATGATTCGCATGGTCTGCCTCCGTATGTGAATAGATCAAAATATTATCAATAAACACAATCATGAAGACATTTAAGAATGGCTTGAATATCCAGTTCACTAAACCCATAAAGGTCATCGGTGTGTTACTAAGGCCAAAAGACATCACGAGGAACTCAAAGTAATTGTATCTGGTTTGAAAGGTTGTTTTGGGTATATCTTTCTCATTTACCCTCAATTGGTAATATCCAGATCTCACATCAATCTTCGAGAAATACTTGGCACCCTGAAATTGTCAAATAGATTGTCGATCCTCGGAAGTGGATATTTATTCTTAATAGTGACTTTATTTAGTTGCCAATAGTCAATGCAAATCCTCAGAGAACCGCCCCCACGGAGAGGTGCTAGGCCTAATGAATCTCATTTCCAATAGATCTCGTAATTGCTCTTTCAACTTCCTTAGTTCCGCATGATCCATTCTACAAGGAGGGATAGATATAGGATGAGTATCCGAAAGCACATATATAGCAAAATCGATCTCCCTCTCAAGAGAAAGACCTAGACGCTCGTTCGGAAATACATCTTAAAGCTCGTTCAAAATATGAATAGATTAAAGATTCGGAGGCTCTGCATCTGTATACTAACTCGCACTAGATAGTAAATATAACTCTTAAAAATCATCTTTCATGCCTTAAGGTAGGAAATAAACCTACCCTTATGCGCAACTGAATTACCCTTCCATTGTAAGACTGGTTCACCTAGGAACTGGAACTTAAAGACCTTCATCCGATAATCAATATTGGCATAACATGAATCCAATCAATCTATACCCATAATAACATCAAAATCTACCATCGACAGCTCTACTAGATCAGCCGAAGTATGACGGTTACAAATTGTCACCGTGTAATCCTAATAAACTCATCTAGCCACAACCATATCGCCAACCGGCATAGCTACCTCATAAGGCTTAGATAAGAATTCTGGCTCTATTCCAAACCTATTAGCAATGAATGGCGTAACATAGGACAATTTGGAACCAGGGTCTATTAATTAATAAATGTCATAAGTGAATACGGATAGTACACCTGTGATAACATCGGGAGATGACTCTAAGCCCAATCGACTTGCTAGAGCATATATGTAGTTCTGACCACCACCTAAACTGAGCGCTCCCCCTCTGCCTCTACCTCTACCTGTTGAGGTGTCACGACCCAAACCGAAGGGCCATGACGGGCACCCGGACCTCACTTACCGAGTATCATTAATCATATGGTTAACATCTAACCATAATTAATCATGGGCCCCAAAGGCCATCACAAAGTACCCTGCTGACACATAGAGATGATAAACTGGAAAGAAGCTACATAAAATCTTACAAACAGAAAGACTTAAACCATGCATATATATATACTAAGGCCGACAAGGCCATACCTGACTGCTATACACAAGACACTATCTACAAACCTCTAAAGAGTACACAATATCATAAGGTCGGGACAAGGCCCCGCCATACCCATATGTACATGCAAAAAATATCATACCGAGATTAGACCGACACTCTGAAACAAGGGGAGTGCTCCAATATCCGCTGAGTCAGCAACCTACTAATACGGATCATTATCTTGCCTACGTGAGCCTGCCGGCATGAAACGTAGTTTCCCCCAACAAAAGAAACATTAGTACGACTGATGTACTGAGTATTTCAGGCATGAACAATAGCATAATAGAGACATGAAAGTAACATGAGACAAGGAACAACCAACCAGTAAAGAATGCCTCTGAGGGCCATAATATGCCTAAGTGTCATACCTGTGCAGAATGCCTCTAAGGTCCATAATATGCCTAAATGTAATGCACAATGCAGTCATACATATATATGTGTCTATGTAACATTGTGTCCCATTATATCATTTCGTCATCTGTGGGTATAATCATCATCATATACCAGCTGATCAGGTGGTGTGCGTACATAACGTCGTATCCTTTTTTACATCCCCTATATATATATAATGCATACCACATAGTAGTGTATGTAACACATGTGGGTCAAGGCTTATACATGAATTTAATGCATGAACTATAATAAAACATCCTGAGTTTATCGGAGTGACATAATATTATTTCACCTCCGATTAATGTTGTGAATATTAACATATTTCCCATATACCTCAATAGGGATCATTTATGGGACAATATTGTGTTTGTGTTTCGTAACTTAGAACATGCCAAAAGAAAGAAAGATTTGTCTTAACATACCTTCTGTTGGTCTTCACGTCAACACAATGTACACAAGTTGTATAGCGTTTCAATCTCAAACAGTGGCTACAACATTTAGAGCTTCCCTTCTTCATCTCAATGCAACATACGATTCAACCATGATGTTTTGCTAATACTTCTCGGCGTTAATAAATACCTAATTTACTGCTCACGTTTTGCTAACACTTGTTGCCTATATTAACTAAGAGTTGCTGCCTATAATTTCCATGAATTGATATCTATGATTAGCGAAGGGTGATGTACCTATGTATATCTTAAAATGAAAGATATTGTTACATGCAAAGGTCTCAGAGGAATCTATATAATGGACTATGGTTTCCACCTCCCATATTGATTACCCCACGTTACTTGTTAATCTCACAAGTTGCCACAATTTGCGTGTATTACCTTAGTCACTTAAGTGACTCACTTTAAGGCTACACGTGGATATTCCCACTTATACACCTATACTTATTCCATACTTAATTTTGTCCCCCATTATAATTCATCATTTAACCAATCATTGTTGTCACACTTGGTAAGTCCTAAATTCTTTCAGGACCGCATCCTTTTATATACTAAGCTCTTTATTTGCATACGTGAATATGACATAAATTCCCCCAAGGCTCGGGTCCACTTGCATACGTCTAGATGCTCAAACCATCGCCCGAAAGTACGGGGTGTTACATCTTTTCCCCCTTAGAAACATTCGTCTACGAATGTTGGGGTGACATATCTAATCTTCGTCACATAACCAGAAAATATAACTACTTTTTCATGGGGCCATATAATATAACATACATCATTACATCAGACATCACATGGTCCGCAAGCATTAATTATAATATTATGAAATAAAACTCATTTTATGATTCTCGCGGAACCTCGGCGTTGGTCTAAAATAGGTATGGATATTTGTGTTTCATCTCCTCTTCCGCCTCCCATGTCACTTCTTCTACATTCTTATTCCGTCATAAAACTTTCACGGACCCTAAACCCTAAACCCTAAACCCCCCAAAACCCACTTTTCACCAAAACACGCTTGGGAAAACGCTCTCTAGAAGAGGGCGATTTCCGGCGTGACATCAAATCTCGCGAAAACCCATTTTCCGGCCATTCTGGCCACGGCAACCACTGGACGGCCTCCCCCTGAGGTCGTCCAGCCTCCGGCGACCATCTATACACCCCCTACATACGCCAACATCGTCACCCACACAATCCCCACCCCTCAAAACCCTACTGTTGGCGGCGGTATTGGTTTGGCTGAGACTTCTCTTGGCCGAAACCCTACTCCTCCAATCCCACAAAAACCAATCACCTACCTACATGGCGAGCCAACAATTCGGTTCACAAATCAAGAAGTTGCATCTATGGTGGAACAACAAGATTTGAAGTATGCCGTAGTTGGTAAGTTTAGTCATGGAATGCCCTCCATTGCTTTCTTGAGGATGGCTATTCCAAAACAATGTTCCTTAAAGGCGGAAGTGAATATTGGGCTTTTACACAATAAGCATGTGTTGATTTGATGTTCAATTGAAGAAGACTATGTCAATTTGATGTCAAGGCCTAATTTTTGGATAAAGGAGAACACCAAATCCTTTTTGATGAGAACTTTCAAATGGGACATATGGTTTACTCCGGAAGAAGAGACAAGTATGGCGGTAATTTGGTTATCATTCCCCAATTTACCTCCCAATTTCTATGTGCCATCGATATTGTTTTCTATAGCTTCGGCGGTGGGAAAACCCATTGCTATTGATGCGGCTACTTTGAACAAAATAAGACCTAGTTGTGCTAGGGTTAAAGTGGAAGCCGACTTGCTAAAAGAGCACCCACAAAAGTATAACATTCAACTCATGGAAGGGGAGGAGATGAAAACTGTTTCATACAAGATTCGGTATGATTTCCTACCCAAATATTGTCCTACTTGTATGTTACAAGGTCACGATCTTCAAGGATGTTGGAAGGAGCATCCGGAATTACAACCGGAAAAGAGGGGTGACGGTGATGGCACAGCGGCGACGGTGATAAAAGGTAAGTCTACTCACCCTAATCTACCCCCTACAAACCCTAGCCGTCAAAACCCTACCAAAAAACCTCTACATACGGCTCCAAACCCTTCCCTGGAGTGGACCACCGTAACCCACCATAAGAAAAATCACAACACACAAAAAAAACCGCTGGAATCGAATGCCAACACTGTTACGATGGCTGAAACAGTATTTCCGGCGACTTTGGCTGCCGGAAACACTGCCTCAACATCAAAACAGCCTATCCTCAACCAAATTCTCACTGAAATTGGTCTTCTGACACCGGAAATAGTGATTCCGACGGCTCCGGCTGCCGGAAACAGTGCTCCTGCGTCAAAACAGCCTCCCGCCGCAGAAACTCCCATCGGAAACCCTACCGGAATATCCCCCTCTTCATCGGCAACCAACCCAAACCCTAATACCACCATCCACAACCCTATACCGCCACCAAACCCTAATACCGCCACCCTTCTCTCTAACCCTAAACCGGGATTGGAATATCCAATTAATTCCGGGTCAAAACCCAAGGAAAACCCGACCTCAAAAAACCCAATTCCGACAACCACTGTTGCCGGAAACCTACCGTTACTAAAAACCCTCCCGGAAACCGGCGCTCCGGAAACCCCTAAGCCGATACCGTCGGAAAACCCTAACCCGCCAGCCCACGGAAACCCTACCCGAGAGACCCCTACCCGAAACCAAGCCCAACCCACCATACTCTCGGAAACCGACCCGCCAGGCCCATTGGCCCAACAACCTAGCCCACCTTCCGGCCCACTAGCAAATATCCCAAAACCGGTACAAAGCCCAAATACACCAAAGCCGCAGGCCCAACACTGCACACCTACACCGAGCCCATTCGTCTCTCAATCGGATCCATCTTTGATTACTTTAAATCGATAATGTGATGATATTCCATCCTCATGTGATGAGCGGAGTGACACAGAAGAGCAGGAGGAAGAGAAGCCTTATATTTCCGAACCATCGGACTACACAGACGATGGTGAAGATACAGATATGGAAGATGATATGGCTGAGGCTACCAGAGGCGTTGAAAGATTATACAGGCCATACAACATTGCTCCAAAGCATTGGGAAGAAGTGGTACAATATGCTGCGGACACCAATAAAAGTCTGACACTGTACGAGCTCACATCAGTTCAAAGAGAGAGACGACGGCCCCGGCCTCTCCCTAGACCTCGTTATCGATGATCCAATACCAAGAGTTTCTAGAAGAAAAACAAGAAAAGGTACAACATATTGAAGACTTCTTAAGGCCAGAGGTAGATTATAGCTTTGTCCTTATTTTAGACATTCTTTATGTTAGTATCATCATTTGTCATATCATTATAGAGTGTATTATAAACTCTATGATGATCATAGAATATTTAGTTTTGTCAAGTTCTTTTTTTCTGCATTCCTGCTAGGTTTTTGCTTTTAGGCCTTATAGGATAGTATAGTGGGGTAACAGGATGAGTCCCCCCTGCTTGTACTTCCCCTTTGGGGCCCCTTGTCTTTCTTTATTATTATTAATAAAATTCCACAAGCCGCGAGGTTGTGGCTTCAAAAAAAAAAAAAAACCCTAAACCCTAAACCTTTAGTCCTCAACTTGCGGACTTGTCGATCTAAGATAGAAATATGAACCTCTTCAAATGATATATCCTCCGTAACCTTCACATCGTCAATTGGTACAATTCAGGAAGAATCCCAACACACGCTCTTAACATAGAAATATGGAAAACCGGATGAACAAACTCTAACTCCAAAGGCAAGTCCAATTCGTAAGCTACTTGCCGATTCGTCGAATTATGCGATATGGCACAATATACCTTGGGCTAAGCTTTCCCTTTTGTCCAAACCTCATTACACCCTTCATAGGCAAAATCATCAAAAAGACCCAATCATCTACTTGGAACTCTATGTCCCGCCATCGCATAACTGAATACGATTTATGACGACTATGAGCGGTTAACAGTTGTTCTTGGATAAGCTTCACCTTCTCTATGGCTTGGTGCACTAGGTCAGGCCCAAATAATTTTGAATCACCTACTTCGAACAATCCGATAGGAGATCTATATATATGTCCACATAACGCCTTGCATGGAGCCATTTTAATGCTAGTATGATAACTATTATTGTACACAAATTCAATAAAGGGTAGATGATCATCCCAACTTCCCTTAAAGTCCAATACACAAGCTCGTAGCATGTTCTCGAGCGTTTGAATTGTACGCTCAGCTTGCCCTTCTGTCTGAGGGTGGAAAGTTGTGCTATGATTAACTTGGGTGCCTAAACCTTTTTGAAATGATTTCCAGAAGTTAGCTATGAACTTTGCACCTCGGTCAGATATAATATAAATAGGCACACCATGAAGGCGAACAATCTCCATAACGTACAACTTCGCGTAGTCCTCGGCTGTGTAGGTAGTTTTGACCGCCAGGAAATGAGCTGATTTGGTCAGTCTATCAAAAATTACCCAAATAGAATAAAACTTACGATAAGAGTGAGGTAAACCCGTAATGAAATCCATGTTAATCATTTTTCATTTCCATATCGGAATCTCAATGTTCTTAGTGCTCTATTTTTACTTGCTGACAATTAGGACATTGAGCTACAAACTCTGCAATGCTCCTCTTCATGTCGTTCCACCAATAGATACCCTTAAGATCATGATACATCTTAGTAGATCCAAAGTGAATGGAATATCGTGAGCAGTGGACCTCCATCATAATTTTGTCTCGTAACCCCCCTACATTTGGAACACATAAATGACCCTGGTGCCTCAGGACCCCATGTTCGTCAATCTCAAAGGTTGTAGTCTTCTTTTGTTGAATGTCCTTTCTGATTTTTTCCAAACTGGGGTCTTCCCACTAACGTTCCTTAACTTCTTATATAAGGGACGACTCTGATCTATACTGAATCACAAAACCCCCATCCTTCGAATCCATTAGTTGGACTCCCAAACTAGCTAACTAGTTGAGCTCTCTTACTAATTCCTTCCTCTTGACCTGTACCGGCATCGAGCTGACCATCGACTTATGACTGAGCGCGTCTGCTACAACATTAACTTTACCGGGATAGTATAAGATGTCCACATCATAATCCTTCAATAATTCAAGCCACCTTATTTATCTCAAGTTTAACTCTTTCTGTTTTAATATGTATTGCAGACTTTTATGATCCGTGAAAAATTCTACATGAACACCATACAAATAATGTCGCCAATTTTTTAGTGCATAAACTACCGCGGCCAACTCTAAATCATATGTCGAATAGTTTTATCATGTTTCCCCAATTGCCTTGAAGCATAGGCAATCACTTTACCATATTGCATTAGCACGCATCCTGAACCTGCTCTCAAGGCATCACAATACACCACGTAGCCTTTTGAACCCTCTGGGAGAGTAAGGACTGGTGTCGATGTTAGTCTGTCATTTAACTCTTGAAAACTCTGCTCACAGGCATTGGACCACTGGAACTTTATGGCCTTTTGTGTTAGCTTTGTTAATGGTGTTGCTGATATGGTAGAAAATCCTTCTACAAACCTCCTATAATATCCGGCTAGGCCTAAAAAGCTGTGAACCTCCGATGGAGTCGTAGGCCTCAGGTAATTCTTCACCTTTTCAATCTTTTGAGTGTCAACTCTTATACCTTCGTCTGACACTATATGACCAAGGAAAGCCACTGAATTCAACCAAAACTCACACTTGGAGAGCTTAGCATATAACTTATGATCCCGGAGCGTCAGTAGTACTATCCGTAAATTTTCCATATGCTCTGCCTCCGAGTAAGAGTAAACCAGAATATCATCTATAAATACTATCACAAATACATCCAGAAATGGGCAAAACACGTTGTTCATTAGATCCATAAATGTTGTCGGTGCATTTGTGAGCACGAATGACATCACTAAGAACTCGAAGTGCCCATATCTTGTTCTGAAAGTCATCTTCGGAATGTCCTTCTCTTTGACCCTTAGCTGATGGTACCCCGACCTTAGGTCGATCTTTGAGAAATATTTTGCACCTTGTAACTGATCAAACAAATCATCAATTCTGGGAAGAGGGTACTTGTTCTAGATAGTGACTGTTCAGCTGTCGATAGTCAATACACATTTGTAACGAGCTATATTTCTTTTGTACAAACAATATCGGCGCACCCCAAAGAGATATGTTGGGCTTAATAAAGCCTTTCTCAAGCAGATCTTTTAATTGCTCATTTAATTCTTTCAATTCAGATGGAGCCATTCTATAAGGAGGAATAGATATCAGCTGAGTGTCTGGCAACACGTCCATACCGAACTCAATCTCCCTCTCGGGAGGAAGGCCTGGAAGTTCATCTGCAAATACATCAAGAAACTCATTAACCACCAAAATTGATTAAGAAGTAGGTGGTTCGGCATCGCCATCTCTAACCCGAACAAGATGGTATATACACCTTTAGAGATCATCTTCATTACCTTAAGATATAAAATAAACTTACCTTTTGGCGTCACCGTATTACCCTTCCATTCAAGGAGTGGCTTGTCTGGAAACTGAAACCTAACAATCTTTATTCGGCAATCAACATTTGCGTAGCACAATGTCAGCCAATCCATGCCCATAATAACATCAAAATCAACCATTTCTAATTCTACCAAATCTGCTAAGGTCTGATGGCAACAAACTAATACTGTATAATTTCAATACTCATCTAGCAACTACCGACTCACCAACTGGTGTAGATACCATAAATGGATTTCTTATCAACACATGCTCCATACCAAATTTACAGGCAATGAAAGGGGTGACATATGATAGATTATAGCCTAGATCTAACAACGCATATATATTATGTGAAAAGACTGATAATATACCTGTAATAACATCAGGTGAGGACTCCTGATCTTGTCGACCCGTCAATGCATAAATGGGATTCTGGCCACCACCAAAGCTAGTTGCTCCACCCCTACATCTGCCTCAACCGGCTAACGTTTGACGACCTTGCCTTGACGGGCGTACTGAAGATGATGAAGCTGCTGCAAATCAGGCCAGCTGAGACCTAACACCTTCGCCTCCCATTGGACACTCTCGCATAATATGACCGGGATTACCATAAGAATATCACACATCTGATCCTCGTCGACACGGCCCCGAATGGGCCTTACCATATTGCTCACATCGAGCCAACGATGGCCTCATCTGAACAGAATCCCCTTTAAGACCCTGATGCTCGTGAACTCTGACATAGTCCCGATTGAACAAGCCAAGCATCCCTCAACCTCAAAAATGGTAATGATGCACTAGCTGTCGGGTAGGATGGGCGTCTATAAAGCTGGGGCCTAGGCCCACCTCTGAACTCTCCTACATCACCTACAGATTGAGCCCTCTTATGCTAGCCTCTATCACGCTCTCGATCTACCCGTTGTTGTCTCTTACGATCCTCCAGATTCTGTGTATAAGCCTTAATACAAGCAATACCCATATTCAGATTTGGAGAAGCCATAGTACACTCATTGACCAAGTGTGGCCCAAGCATGTAACAAACATATGTACCCGGTCTCTCATCTTAGCTATAACCGTAGGAGTATAACTGGCCAATGAATTAAAATCCAAGTTATATTCTCGAACACTCATATTGCCCTGCTCAAGACGTAGAAATCTATCCTGTTTGGCCCGTCGGAGTTCGACCGGCAGAAAATATTGTAAAAAGGCCTCTGAAAACTCTCTCCATCCTGCTAGTGGAGCACGAGGTCCCCTAGAATGTTCCTATGTCTCTTACCAAGTCATCATGACATCCCGCAATCTATAAGAAGCAAACTTTACCGACTTAGTATCGATGGCATCCATTACCCGCAAGGTACGATGTATCTGATCCAGAAAATTCTGCGGGTTCGCATTCAGGTCTGATCCCGTGAATACCGGAGGGTCCAGGTTGATGAAATCACAAGCTCTCGCGCTAGCAGCTCTATCAAAAGGATTGGGAATCTGACGTTGGGCATGAGCGGCTACTAAACGAGTTAATAATTATACAGCACTTCGCATATCAAGATCCTTAGCTGGAGTATCAAGTGGAAGAACTGGGGGTACTGTGGCCCCACTACGCTCCTCTATAGGTGGTGGACTGGGAAGGTCATATGAAGGAGTTGCACTTGGGTCTTACTCTGGCCCTCTCTAGCGGGTGCCACTCGGCTAGTACCTCTGCCTGCAGTCGTATCCAACGCCCTCATACTCTTGAACTTCCTCCTTGCTGTAGGCAATGCTGGAATCATAAATACGAGATGGATTAGGAGTGGAATTCTTATAACTCACTTCTATAGCACGATTCTAGATCAAGAAGAAAGGTAAACATCATCCTAAATGTCTTGTTGGCTACTGTCTATAAGTGTGGTGCATAACACACCATAAACAAAACTCTACTAGACACAGCTTGTACACTCCCTAGGACAGACCTGCTCTGATACAAAGTTTATCACGACCTAAACTGTAAGGCCATGACAGACACCCGGACCTCACCTGTCGAGTACCACTAATCATACGGTTAACATCTAACCATAATTACATGGGCCCTAAGGGCCATCACAAAGTACCCTGCTGACACATAGAGATGATAAACCGAAAAAAAGCTACGTAAAATCTTACAAACAGAAGAACTCAACGCATGCATATATACATACTAAGGCCGACAAGGCCATACCTGACTGCTATACACAAGACACTGTCTACAAACCTCTAAAGAGTACGCAATATCATAAGGTTAGTACAAGGCCCCGCCATCCCCATATGTACATGTAAAAATACCATACCGAGATTAGACCGACGCTCTGAAACAAGGGGAGTGCTCCAATATCCACTGAGTCAGCAACCTACTAATGCGGATCGTCGCCTTACCTGCGTGAGCCTGCGGGCATGAAACGCAGCGTGCCCCGACAAAAGGGACGTCATTACGACTGATGTACCGAGAAATTCAAGCATGAAGAATTGCATAATAGAGACATGAAAGTAACATGAGACAAGGAATAACTAACCAGTAGAGAATGCCTCTGAGGGCCATAATATGCCTAAGTGTCATACCTGTGCAAAATGCCTCTGAGGGCCATAATATGCCTAAATGTCATGCACAATGCAGTCATACATATATATGTGTGTATATAACGTCGTCTCCCATCATATCATTTCGGCCTCTGTGGGTATAATCATCATCATATACCAGTTGATCAGGTGGTGTGCGTATATAACGCCGTATCATTTTTTACATCCCCCACATATATATAATGCATACCACATAGTAGTGTATATAACACATGTGGGTCAAGGTTAATACATGAATATAATGCATGAATGATAATAAAACATCTTGAGTTTATCGGAGTGACATAATACCGCTTCACCTTCGATTAATGTTGTGAATATTAACATCTTTCACATTTACCTCAATAGGGATTTAGGAACATATTTAGACATGCTTTGACAATAGGAATGAATAACATGAACATCCTTAACTACTAAGAGTAGAATCATTTATGTGACAATATTACGTTTGCGTTTCGTAACTTAGAACATGCCAAAAGAAAGAAGGATTTGTCTTAACATACCTTCCGTTGGTCTACACGTCAACACAATGTACGCAAGTTGTATAGCGCTTCAATCTCAAATAGTGGCTACAATATTTAGAGCTTCTCTTCTTCACCTCAACGCAACATACGATTGAACCATGATGTTTTGCTAATACTTCTCGGTGTTAATAAATACCCAATTTACTGCTCATGTTTTGCTAACACTTGTTGCCTATATTAACTAAGAGGTGCTGCCTATAATTTCCATAAATTGATACCTATGATTAGCGAAGGGTGATGTACCTATGTATATCTTAAAACGAAAGATATTGTTACATACAAAGGTCTCAGAGGAATCTATATAATGGACCATGATTTCCCCCTCCCATATTGATTACCCCACGTTACTTGTTAATCTCACAAGCTGCCACCATTTGTTTGTATTACCTTAGTCACTTAGGTGACTCACTTTAAGGCTACACGTGGATATTCCCACTTATACACCAATACTTAGCCCATACTTAATCTTGTTCCCCATTATAATTCATCATTTAACCAATCATTGTTGTCACACTTGGTAGTCCTAAATTATTTTGGGACCGCATCCTTTTATATACTAAGCTTTTTATTTACATACGTGAATATGACATAAATTTCCCAGGCTCGGGTCTACCTGCATAAGTTGACACCCAATTTTGTCCCATCTTTTCCAATTTATTTGCAATTTTAAATATTTTTAACACCTCAAAACAATTTTAATCTATATACATACATGCGTATATATATATATATATTATTATTCTCATTATTATTATCATTATTATTCGCATTTTTTTTACTGTCATTTGCATTTTTTATCATAATCATAAGTTTTATCCGAAAATTATATGTTATTCTATTTTCCGCAAAAATTGCATCGCATTTCTATTTTTTATCAAGCATTAAGCACTTCGCAAATATTATGTTTTATTATTATCACATCGTTATATCATATTTTTTTTAAAAATTGCATTTTTCGTCAAAGCATTTTTAATATTAAACTCCTTTTATATTTTCTTAACCCATAACCCATTCATTTCCCAACCCAAAACAATTTCTACCCAAACAAAATTCACCCAAAACCCATTTCGTCCAAGCCCAACCCATCACCCACTTATTTCCCCAAACCCGGTGGCCCAACTCCCGCAGCCCCCACACCCGAATCGGTCAAACCCGTCACCTAACTCCCGCAACCCATCCCTTTTATCCCCCTAACCAAAACAAAACCCCAAAAAACAAAAACAAACCCTAAAACTCCTCTTTTCTCTCCAACCAAATCGGCGCCGCTGCCCCCACCCGCGACCCCACATCGCCGGTCACCTCACCCCTGACACCACCAACTCCCCTCTATTACGCTGACACCACCAACTCCCCTCTAATACGTTGACACCACCAACTCCCCTCTAATACGTTGACACCACCAACTCCCCTCTATTACGCTGACACCACCAACCCTTCGACCCATACCCCCAAAATCCGCAACCCATGCCCTTTCAAATCCGTGATTTTTTGGCTCCTTTATTTGAAATTCGAACTCGTTCTCAAACGTTGAAGGGTACGAATCCATCTATAAATACCCCTTTTGTTCACTGTTAAAGGGGAGACCGGACCGAAAAGGGAAAAAAAAGAAAATTCAGAGGTCCGAAAATGGGGTTTTAAGTTTCAAAGCCGAAATCATCTTAAGAGTATTTGTTCTTCTTTGCATGTGTCTTTCATCTCGAATAAGTCCAAAAATCCGAAAGAAAGGGGGTGAGTTTTGTTCTTAAAGTTTGGGGTTAAAATACCTCTATTTGCTTCGTGAATCGTACTCCGAAAATCAACTTTTGTTTGTAATGTTGCTTGTTGTAAGAGATAGTTGTTGACGTCAACTCCATTACAACGATGTCTTCAGCGCAACAGTTATCTCTTACAACAAGCAACATTACAACGAAGTCTTCAGCACAACAACTATCTTTTACAGAAAAACAACATTACAATGACGTCAACTGCATTACAACGAAGTCTTCAGCACAACAACTATCTTTTGCAGCAAAACAGCATTACAACGACGTCAACTGCATTACAACGACGTCTTCAGCGCAACAACTATATTTTACAGCAAGCAGCATTACAACGATGTCTTCGACGCAACAGCTATCTCATACAGCAAACAACATTACAACAACATCATCGACGTAACTGCAGCACAACAACTATTTTTTACAACATTACAATGATATCAACAGCATTACAACGATGTCATCAGCATTATCATTACAACAATATCAACAGCATTACAACAACGTCTTCATCGCAATAACTATTTCTTACAGCAAACAGCATTACAACAACGTCATCGACGTTACTGCAGCACAACAACTATCTTTTACAGCATTACAATGACATCAACAACATTACAATGATGTCATCAACATTATCATTACAACGACGTCAACAGCATTACAACGACGTCTTCAGCGCAACAACTATCTCTTACAGCAAACAGCATTACAACAACATCATCGGCGTTACGGCAGCACAATAACTATCTTTTACAGCATTACATGCTTACAACAATGTCATCAGCATTACATTCTTGCAACAACGTCATCAGCATTACATTCTTGCAACAACGTCATCAATATTACATCGCACAACACATCTACACCTTTGGCGTCTTCAACACAACACGTCGATACAACGATGACATCTGCGATACATTCTTACAACAACAACATCAGCATTACATTCTTACAACAACGACATCAGCATTACATTCTTGCAACAACGTCATCAGCATTACATTCTTGCAACAACGTCATCAGCATTACATTCTTGCAACAACGTCATCAACATTACATTTGCACAACACGTCTACACAATGACGTCTTCAACACAACACGTCAATACAACGACGACATCGGCGTTACATTCTTACAACAACGTCATCGCATTACGTTCGTGAGCTTTAATTCGCAGGAACTTCAGCACAACGTGGAAGTTCTTACGACGAACCGGGGTAATTTTTCCTGATGATCAAGACAGAATTGGCTACTCAGTCAACTTTTTTGGCTGAAAACTCTTTCATCATCTCCGGCCAAAGAGGGGCATCTGTTGACACCTAATTTTGTCCCGTCTTTTCCAATTTATTTGCAATTTTAAATATTTTTAACACCTCAAAACAATTTTAATCTATATACATACATGCGTATATATATATATATATTATTATTCTCATTATTATTATCATTATTATTCGCATTTTTTTTACTGTCATTTGCATTTTTTATCATAATCATAAGTTTTATCCGAAAATTATATGTTATTCTATTTTCCGCAAAAATTGCATCGCATTTCTATTTTTTATCAAGCATTAAGCACTTCGCAAATATTATGTTTTATTATTATCACATCGTTATATCATATTTTTTTTAAAAATTGCATTTTTCGTCAAAGCATTTTTAATATTAAACTCCTTTTATATTTTCTTAACCCATAACCCATTCATTTCCCAACCCAAAACAATTTCTACCCAAACAAAATTCACCCAAAACCCATTTCGTCCAAGCCCAACCCATCACCCACTTATTTCCCCAAACCCGGTGGCCCAACTCCCGCAGCCCACACCCGAATCGGTCAAACCCGTCAGCCTAACTCCCGCAACCCATCCCTTTTATCCCCCTAACCAAAACAAAACCCCAAAAAACAAAAACAAACCCTAAAACTCCTCTTTTCTCTCCAACCAAATCGGCGCCGCTGCCCCCACCCGCGACCCCACATCGCCGGTCACCTCACCCCTGACACCACCAACTCCCCTCTATTACGCTGACACCACCAACTCCCCTCTAATACGTTGACACCACCAACTCCCCTCTAATACGTTGACACCACCAACTCCCCTCTATTACGCTGACACCACCAACCCTTCGACCCATACCCCCAAAATCCGCAACCCATGCCCTTTCAAATCCGTGATTTTTTGGCTCCTTTATTTGAAATTCGAACTCGTTCTCAAACGTTGAAGGGTACGAATCCATCTATAAATACCCCTTTTGTTCACTGTTAAAGGGGAGACCGGACCGAAAAGGGAAAAAAAGAAAATTCGGAGAGGTCCGAAAATGGGGTTTTAAGTTTCAAAGCCGAAATCATCTTAAGAGTATTTGTTCTTCTTTGCATGTGTCTTTCATCTCGAATAAGTCCAAAAATCCGAAAGAAAGGGGGTGAGTTTTGTTCTTAAAGTTTGGGGTTAAAATACCTCTATTTGCTTCGTGAATCGTACTCCGAAAATCAACTTTTGTTTGTAATGTTGCTTGTTGTAAGAGATAGTTGTTGACGTCAACTCCATTACAACGATGTCTTCAGCGCAACAGTTATCTCTTACAACAAGCAACATTACAACGAAGTCTTCAGCACAACAACTATCTTTTACAGCAAAACAACATTACAATGACGTCAACTGCATTACAACGAAGTCTTCAGCACAACAACTATCTTTTGCAAAGCAAAACAGCATTACAACGACGTCAACTGCATTACAACGACGTCTTCGGCGCAACAACTATATTTTACAGCAAGCAGCATTACAACGATGTCTTCGACGCAACAGCTATCTCATACAGCAAACAACATTACAACAACATCATCGACGTAACTGCAGCACAACAACTATTTTTTACAACATTACAATGATATCAACAGCATTACAACGATGTCATCAGCATTATCATTACAACAATATCAACAGCATTACAACAACGTCTTCATCGCAATAACTATTTCTTACAGCAAACAGCATTACAACAACGTCATCGACGTTACTGCAGCACAACAACTATCTTTTACAGCATTACAATGACATCAACAACATTACAATGATGTCATCAACATTATCATTACAACGACGTCAACAGCATTACAACGACGTCTTCAGCGCAACAACTATCTCTTACAGCAAACAGCATTACAACAACATCATCGGCGTTACGGCAGCACAATAACTATCTTTTACAGCATTACATGCTTACAACAATGTCATCAGCATTACATTCTTGCAACAACGTCATCAGCATTACATTCTTGCAACAACGTCATCAATATTACATCTGCACAACACATCTACACACTGGCGTCTTCAACACAACACGTCGATACAACGATGACATCTGCGATACATTCTTACAACAACAACATCAGCATTACATTCTTACAACAACGACATCAGCATTACATTCTTGCAACAACGTCATCAGCATTACATTCTTGCAACAACGTCATCAGCATTACATTCTTGCAACAACGTCATCAACATTACATTTGCACAACACGTCTACACAATGACGTCTTCAACACAACACGTCAATACAACGACGACATCGGCGTTACATTCTTACAACAACGTCATCGCATTACGTTCGTGAGCTTTAATTCGCAGGAACTTCAGCACAACGTGGAAGTTCTTACGACGAACCGGGGTAATTTTTCCTGATGATCAAGACAGAATTGGCTACTCAGTCAACTTTTTTGGCTGAAAACTCTTTCATCATCTCCGGCCAAAGAGGGGCATCTGTTGACACCTAATTTTGTCCCGTCTTTTCCAATTTATTTGCAATTTTAAATATTTTTAACACCTCAAAACAATTTTAATCTATATACATACATGCGTATATATATATATATATATATATTATTATTCGCATTTTTTTACTGTCATTTGCATTTTTTATTATAATCATAAGTTTTATCCGAAAATTCAATGTTATTCTATTTTTCGCAAAAATGGCATCGCATTTCTATTTTTTATCAAGCATTAAGCACTTCGCAAATATTATGTTTTATTATTATCACATCGTTATATCATATATTTTTTTAAAAAATTGCATTTTTCTTCAAAGCATTTTTAATATTAAACCCCTTTTATATTTTCTTAACCCATAACCCATTCATTTCCCAACCCAAAATAATTTCTACCCAAACAAAATTCACCCAAAACCCATTTCATCCAAGCCCAACCCATCACCCACTTATTTCCCCAAATCCGGTGGCCCAACTCCCGCAGCCCACACCCGAACCGGTCCAACCCGTCGGCCCAACTCCCGCAACCCATCCCTTTTATCCCCCTTACCAAAACAAAACCCACAAAAAACAAAAACAAAAAAACAAACCCTAAAACTCCTCTTTTCTCTCCAACCAAATCGGCGCCGCTGCCCCCACCCGCGACCCCATATCGCTGGTCACCACACCCCTGCCACCACCGACCCCTGACACCACCAACTCCCCTCTATTACGCTGACACCACCAACTCCCCTCTAATACGCTGACACCACCAACTCCCCTCTATTACGCTGACACCACCAACCCTTCGACCCATACCCCCAAAATCCGCAACCCATGCCCTTTCACATCCGTGATTTTTTGGCTCTTTTATTTGAAATTCGAACTCGTTCTCGAACGTTGAAGGGTGTGAATCCATCTATAAATACCTCTTTTGTTCACTATTAAAGGGGAGACCGGACCGAAAAGGGAAAAAAAGAGAGAAAATTCTGAAGTCCGAAAATGGGGTTTTTAAGTTTGAAAGCCAAAATCATCTTAAGAGTATTTGTTCTTCTTTGCATGTGTCCTTCATCTCGAATAAGTCCGAAAACAAGTCCAAAAATCCGAAAGAAAGGGGGTGAGTTTTGTTCTTAAAGTTTGGGGTTAAAATACCTCTATTTGCTTCGTGAGCCCTACTCCAAAAATCTGCTTTTGTTTGTTGTTCTTCACTATTTTCGGGTTCCGGTTGGGTCACTGTTCCGACCGGGTTCGGGTAAATTTTTAGATTTATATGTTGATATCATATTGGTTATCTGAAAATCTGAGAAGAAATCTGATTCGCGTTAAATCTCTGATTCGGGTCGACCCGGTTTGGGTATATTTACAAATTCTTGCATTTTATTCTCATTTGTTGGTTATCTGAAAAATCTGAGAAGAAATCTGATTCGAGTTGAATATCTGATTCGGGTCGGGTCGACCCGGTTTGGGTATATTTCCAGATTCTTGCATTTTATTCTCATTTGTTGGTTATCTGAAAATCTGAGAAGAAATCTGATTCGGGTTGAATCTCTAGTTCGGGTCGGGTCGACTCGGTTTGAGTATATTTCCATATTCTTGCATTTTATTCTCATTTGTTGGTTATCTGAAAAATCTGAGAAGAAACTGATTCGGGTTGAGACCTCTGATTCGGGTCGGGCTATCGATCCGGGTCGGGTCGACCCGGTTTGGGTATATTTCCAGATTTTTGCATTTTGCATCTTATTTGTTGGTTATCTGAAAAAATCTAAAAAAATAGATTCCGATTACGGTCACTGCTTAGGGTTGCATTTCTCGGGTCATCTATCCGGGTCTGTTTTCAGAACTGGGTCGCCTATTCGGGTCGCTGTTCAGAATTCGGGTCTGGTTTTCATAAACATTTCCTAATCCTATTTCGGTTTCGAAATTTCAGGATTCGGGTCGGATATTTTAATTGCTTATTGTTTGTCTATTTTGGCACTTGAACATCTGTTATGCGGCTATGTTGTTATTTTGTTGATTGAACTAATACCGCATTCTCTTTGTTATTTTGTTGATTGAACTAATACTGCATTTAGGCCAATGAAATTGAATTCGAGGCCACGTCTCTTCGGAAGTCGCTTTTCTGTTTTCAGTTTATTGATGTGTTGTCTATTCTACCGATTTGAACAAATACTGCATTTAAGCCAATGAAATTGAGTTCGAGGCCACATCTCTTCGGAAGTCGCTTCTCTGTTTTCAGTTTTTACTATTTGGTCTGTTTTACTGATTTGAATAAATATTGCATTTAGGCCAATGAAATTGAATTCGAGGCCACGTCCCTTTGAAAACCTCATTTCTCTATTTCAGTTTATTGCTATGTTGTTTATTTTACTGGTTTGAAGTAATATTGCATTCTCTTCGGAAATTGTTTCTCTGTTTCAGTTTACTGTTTTTGGCATTTAAACATCCGTATACGGATATCTTACTATTTTACTGATTTAAATAAATACTACATTTAGGCCAATGAAATTGAATTCGAGGCCGCGCCCCTTCGAAAATTGTTCTTCTGTTTCAGTTTGCTGTTTTGATTTGTTTTTACTGATTTTAACTAATACTGCATTTAGGCCAATGAAATTAAATTCGAGGTCGCGTCCCTTCGGAAATTACTTCTCGGTTTCAGTTTGTTATTCTGGTATGTTTTACTGATCTGAACTAAATGCCGCATTTAGGCCAATGAAATTGAATTCGAGGTCGCGCCCCTTCGGAAATTGCCCTTCTGTTTCAGTTTGCTGTCTCAGTATTATTTTACTAATTTGAACAATACTACACTTAGGCCGATGAAATTGAATTTGAGGTCGCATCCCTTCGGAAAATGCCTCTCGATTTCGGCTTGCTGCTTTGGTATAATTTTGTTGATTTGAACACGATACAACAGTGGCCGATGAAAAATATCCGTCGATTTTGAGGCCTCCACAGTTGGAAAGACGAAAATATAACTTCTGGACAAGGATGAAACTTAAATCTTTTTTATTTCATCCGAGAGATCAACATGTTTAGTAGGCGAGGCAACTAAAATGACTGATGAGTTATATGTTCGCAGCCACGACGTGATTGGAATGATCTTTCTTTTTCATCCGAGAGACCGACATGTTTAGTAGGCGAGGCAATTAAAATGACCACCGAGTCATATGTTTGCAGCCACGACGTGATTGGAATGGTCTTTTCAAAATTTAAGTCTGAGCCCTCCGTGATCAAAACATTCACTGTTTTGGATACGGATCCGAAGTTATTTATATTTAACTATTTCTAACCGTTTGTTCTTGACAGCTTGCAAGGAACAAAGTCAATGAAGGCAGATACTCCTCGGAGATTATTTATTTTGTTGTTTTTACTTTCTTTAATTCAGTTTTATCTCGCTCTGTATTGTAATATTATTTATTGCGCTTATGTAATTATTGAAATGCTTAGAATAAGTAGACTTAGAATTAATTCATATGGTAGTCTAAAATCGGAAACTCGTCGCTAGCTTATTTACTTGTAGGCTCGGTTAATTCAAACTTAGAAACCCTCCGCTAGTTATTTATTTTTTGGCTCGTCATGCATATTCAAAATTTTCAAAACCACTTTAGTCATCTTTTATTCGCTTTATTAATCATACAAAAAATAAGTTTATCTTTTTTTTTTCAATTCGCAACTCAATGATTTCCAAAAAAAATACCTCTTTGGCATTATAAATAATTTGTTTTTACTATCAATTGTTACAAATGCATATTTTTCAACTTTACATGTACTTTTCTTTAATATCATACAAATGCATCATTTACTAAATATTTGCAAACATCTTTTTAATCTAGTATACTTTTAAATATGCATTTTTTCTTAGCAATAATTAACCTGAGTTTGACCGGATAACCGCAAGTTAGCAAATCTTAAAGGATGCCTAAACACTTCCCTTTAGGATAATAAAGAACCCTTACCTAGAATCTCACTAATTTCGCAGACCTTAAAATTGGAGTTATTTTGCAGCATTTATAGTCAAATTTAGGTGTCCTAATTCACCTTAGAATAATTAGGTGGCGACTCCTTAATCCAATACCCAGGAATCACCGATACGTTGTGCTCCGCTTTTACCCGCGCGGTCGAAAAATGGGCGCGACAACATACATCTAGATGCTCAAACCATCGCCAGAAAGTACGGGGTGTTACATGAGGTTTGTGGCCCACTACTTGGCGAGCGTACACTCGACGAGGAAGCTACTATCTAACTTGTCGGTTGAGTTGTACCGCCTCTACCTCTACTCAGTTACTGGCATATATAATGACCAAGATTCCCACACTAATAACATACATCATAACCCTGATGACACTACACCGAATATACCCTACCATACTGGCCACACGTCGGCAATGAAGGCCTCACCTGACCTAAACTCTCCTATCTCTGAAAACCAGAAGCCCTCGAACTTTGAGCTGGTCCAGACTAAGCATATATATCATATATGGACTCCTGAAACTGATATAGAGCACTATTAGTAAATTGGGGTGGACATATAGGGAATCGCTACCTTGAGCTACTCGATGCCTCTCCGAAGGACCCGACATATATGACCCTCTTACTTAGCTCTCTCTTTGATCTCTATCAACTCAAAACTAGCGCTTACGATCCTTAACATTATGAGTGTATGCTTGTATCCTAAAGATATCAATATCCTTATTCAGGGAAGCTATTGTTCACTCTTTGATCAAGTGTGGGTCAAGACATGCTACAAACAGGTGGACTCGAGCCCTCAACATATCCATGATATTCGGAGCATACCTAGCTAGAGAATCAAACTGTAGGTTGTAATCCCGTACATTCATACCTCTCTACTTAAGGTTCAAGAACCGTTCTACCATAGCCTCACGTACCTCCAATGGGAAATAATGACCAAGAAAGGCGTCTGAAAATTCCTCACATACGGCTAGAGGTGCATCCGGCCCTCTGGACCGCTCCCAAGCCTCGTACAATAAAATAGCCACATCTCACAACATGAAAGACGCCAGCTCTGCTGCCTCAATATCTGAAGCATGCATAACTCTCAACACCCTCTATATTTGATCAATAAAATCCTGAGGATCTGCACCTGGCTGAGTACTAGTAAAAACTGGCAACTCAATCCAAGGAACTCTTAGACAATAGAACTCCCCGCACCATCAAAAGGTCTGACACCTATAGATGCCCTTATCTGTCGCTGTTGGGAAGCTATTATATGTTCCAACCATCGCACAACGCTCGCCACACCCTGCTTAGTAGTCTCGAGTGGAGGAACTGGTGGCATTGTATCGTGAGGAGCTAGAGGTTCTGTTTCTCCTCTAACCTCCTCTATAGGGGTAGAATAGGTAATGCGTGAGAATGCAAGTCACCCTATGCCTTGACTCTATTACCCTAGCTAGGAAGGGCATTACTAGTACCATTGCCCTTGTATGCACTGGCTCGTTGACTAGCAATAGTCTTTCTAGTAACCGACATGACTGAAAAAGGACGAAGCACGAATTAAACTCGACTCTTACAATTCATCTCTATAGCACGATCTATGAGATAAAAGAATATCAATTATCCCTAAAAATCGGGAAGTCTCTTGCTTATAAGTGTGGTGCATAACATACCCATAAATAAAACACTGCCAGACACGGCTTATAGACTCTCTAGGACTTACCTGCTCTAATATCAAGTTTCTCACACCCCAAATTGGGGAGGGGTGTGGCCGGAACCCAGTGCCGTACTAGCCCGAGCAAACCACTATGAAACATAACATCATGACCCACAGAAACTTTGGCCAATAAGGCCACAATAATAATGAAAGATATTGAGGTTTTACCAGTACACCAATAGGACTGACAAGGCCGCAACCTGAGAATACATACATATATACATATACAAGACCGACAAGGTCATCGTATAGACTGACTGATCAACATCTAGGTCGGCAAGGCCATATAAAATAGCTAACCAAAGAAAATACAAATCTGCAAGCCTCGACGGGAGTGCAACTGTCACATGGCCAGGATAGGGCCCCGACCTACCGATCAATCGGACATATATATATATATATATATATATATATATATATATATATATATATATATTAAAACTCGACTCACGACCTTTGACTCGGTAGCTCCAGAAAGAGTGAAGTTTATCAATCAATCACTGAACTCACAAACTCCTACTGTGGAGGCCTATCTGTGCCCTTACCTGAACCTGCAGCATGAAATGTAGCGCCCCAAAAAAAAAGGGCATCAGTACGAATGAAATATATCATTATGTAAAGCATAAATAACAACATTAAATAGTAAGCTGTAAATAGGGCATGTAGAGCAACCTGATAACAGGTATACCTTTCGAGGTGGACTATGAAACTCTAAAACAATGTCGACGCTCTTTTACATAACTCATGTACATATATACTATAATATAATCTGCACTTCGGTTATAGTCAGGGGTGTTTATATAAGATACTGGCCTCCGATTATAGTCTGGGGTGTGTATATATGAATATAACTGCCCAATCGATATTAGTTTGGTGGTATTCATACTATACTATAGTAGTAGTAGTAGTAGTAGAAGAAGAAGAAGAACTTTTAACTCCTTATGACTTATGGAACTCTCTTCTTTACTTTGGGACGACACTTAGTCGAATCGTTAACTACTTCTTTGGATACGCTCCATGTAGGAGGGATAAGAAAACTCAGGTATACAACTGACAACCAAACTATATGAGATATGGTATCGAGACAAGGAAATACTCTCATCAAGGGACAAACAACATGTGATTTGCATACTCTTTTTGAGGTTTCGTTTAGAAATCGATACACTTGGAATTCATGCTTATGCAGAAAGAGGGTAGCCTTACATACCTTGTGACGATAGTTCTCGAGCTCCTAAACGCTATATGAATGATAGTCTTGGATCACTAGAATTACTCCAAAATTGAGGTTACTTCACCTCCAAGAGTTCCTCCAACTCAACACAATGAGGAGAAGATCAAGTTGACGATAATCACGGGATTCCTTACGTCAAAATTTAGTTGTTTGCCTTTTATTTTAGTCTAGGACCATAAAAGAACCTTGAGAGAGGACTTAGGAGCTAACTAGGTCTGATTTTGGGGTGAAATGAAATGTTGGTCGAGCTTGGGGATATTTATTAGTTATGAAATGTAAAAAGGTTATTGGTTATGAAATGTAAAAAATAAAGACCAACATAAAATAGGGACAAAAGTGCAAATGAACCAGCTTTTTTTACCATCAAAGGATGTGGTGCAATGGATGGGTTGCTCCCTTAACTAGAGGTCTCGAGTTCGAACCCTCAATATGGAAAGATCCAATAGGGAGCGATTATCCCGAATAGGCTCTACCTTTATAAATTTGAATATAATCGAGATCCAATGCGATAATGGGTGAAAACAAAAAAAAGAACAAAAAGGGGCCAAAATACCCCCCTAAACTTTCAAATATTATTTAGATGTACCCTCTGTTATACTTTTCATCCAATTATGTCACTACCGTTATACTTTAATACTGATTTGCCTCTAATTTAAAAGGAGCATCACGTGGCAACTCAGGAATGAAATGACTCATCCCCAATTTTTAACCCGAAAACTCAGACCTTAATACCAACCCATAAATCTCTTTCTTTATTTTCTTACATCCTTCTCTTTCTTCTTCATCATACCTTCCGCCATTATTGAGGAACAATGAAGCTTTGAAGGTATTTAGAATAAACACCAAAAAGCTCCCTAACACCATTCTTTCCAAAAAAAAAAAAAAGGCTTACATTCCTCTTTCTCTGTTTCACTCCTAAAACTCCTATAGCCATTAACACCCACCCCCACCCCCTCAAACCCATCAACCCCAAACCCCGTCCTATCCCTGATGCCTACAACTCCATCTCCGCCACTGACTGCCTCATCTCCACCGTTGTTTTTTTCCTTTCTTTCTTCAGCGGCCTTCAATATGTTTATAGTTGTGCTTAAAAGTTTGTGGGTGTTGAGAGATTTGGGAAAGGCTAAGGAAATGATTAATTGGGTTGACAACAGTAGGAGTAAATTGAGTATCATTTTGTACAACATATTGATTCATGGGCTATGTAACGGTGGAAGAGTTTAGAAAGCTACTGAAATTAAAATTTATTGGGGTTGTATAAAGTGAACAAATTTCAGCTTGAAGATGCATTCGTGATTGGCATTGGCGGAGATTTTTGAAGAGATGTAGAAGATAATGAGAATTTGACGTGGGTCCCAAATTTTTCATGTATTTGATTAGTTGTTTATGGATTCAATGAGTTTGGGGGCAGTAGTGGGTGAAAATGAGGTGTAGGTTTTAATTAGAATCGGATGCAAAATGTGAAACTTACGACTATAGTTTAGTGGTTTTAAATTTGTCAGAGTTATAGTTTCAATATTTACAGGGCGTAGCTACTTTTTAGTTGCCACAACTCGTTGTATTCATAAAACGGTCTCGCTGTATTTATCAATACAACGAGTAAAAATTTACTCTATATTCAACTCAGTTGTATTCAAGTCAGATGTATTCAACTCAGTTGTCTTCATTTGTAGTTATTTTTATACTATATTCAATTTATTATATTTAAAAGTTGTATTCAAATACTTTATTTATTTGTGTACAAAAAAATCTCCTTCAAAATTACAACAAAAAACTGAATACAAAAAATAAAATACATCCCCAAACACTGAATTTTACACTAAAATATTACGAATACACTCAAAAACTGAATACAAGAAATAAAATATTTAACGAAATATTAGATTTTACACTAGAAAAAAATGTATACATTCTAAAATACACTTTAAATTCATTTGTATACAAAAGGATCTCCTTCGAAATACCGGCGAATAAAGTGTACGAATACACTAAAAACTGAATACAAGAAATAAAATACACAAACACTTGATTTTACACCAAAAATTAACGAATACACTCAAATATGAATACAATAAAATACATACAAAAAAGATGAATACACTCCAAATCCGACAAGATCTTAGAAAATACAAGAAAAAAACACATCCAAATCTGAGAAGGAGAAGAAGATAACGTCGGCATTAACAAGAAGGAGATGACGCCGGTGAAGATGAGTTCTAATCTGATGACGGCATCGGTGACAGAGGATTTTGTTATGATATGAGAACAGAATCATAGAGGAAAAAGCCAAAATGTAGTTGTCTTGTTCGCCGCCTCGACGCATCCCTTATGTGCATAATGAGAATAATACATAGAATAAAAAAATATTCAATGATGAAAATATTCTCATTATGAACTGACTACTCTGATTGGGCGTGGACTGGAAAAAAGCGGGCTTATTTGTTATCGTATCCACCACATAGTTTACATAATCAGACAAGTTGACTCCAGTGACTATAGTCAGAAGCCTGGGCTAGATTTGAGCCAGATCGGCCAGTCTCTCAACTGGCGATTTCATGGCGAGATCTTTAATCACCTCATTCCAAGGCATGTCACGATTCATCTTCAATTATGCATTGTTGTTCATTATCGAAATCAGTTCTCTTTTTTTATTTTGTATATGAGACTTGTCAAACTTGCTGAAATTAGTTATAGGCTAGTTGTGATTTTCCTTAATCAAATTACGGCGCCGGAGAGAGTGACGGAGATAGAGGTTAGGGAGAAAAGAAGAGCAAGAGATAAATACAAGTCATAAACCTAATGTATTTTGGTATAGCTATGAATGGTAATTTACATATAACTTTTAGCAATGAGATGTAATTAAAACAAACTATAGTTACTAAATATAATTAGATAGTAATAATTAGTCATGCCACGTAAATTTTCCTATTAAAATTGGGGGATGAGTCATTTCATTCCTGAGATGTCGCGTGGCTTTTCGTTTAAATCAGCACTAAAGTATAACGATAGTGGTATAATTGGATGAAAAGTATAACGAAAGGCACGTCTAAACAATACTCCCTCCGGATAAAAATGAGTGTCCACTTAGCCTATATTTTTTTAGTCAAAAAGAGTGTCCACTTACCAATTCAAGAAAGAATTATTCTTACTTCAAGAAATAATTATTTTTACTTTTCCAGATTTGTCCTTATTAATTATTAGGTGACTAAATCTCAATAACTATTTAATTATAGTTATTTTAGTCAAATTATTTATTTTTACCTAGAATTTAGTAGTTTTTAAGGGGTGTGCAAATGACTAACTTTTTTATGTGAAGGGAGCATTTGAGAGTTCGGGGGGTATTTTTGACCCTTTTCCGAAAAAAGAAGCTGCTTTTTTGCATTTATAATTTCAGGCCATATGCCTCGGAAATAACACCTAGCAATTTCATTTTATATAAGGGTTTTCTTACTCCGAGGAGAGTGTTGTCGAAGCTCCGCGCAGTTGTCGTCCGGTGAAGGAATTGCATGTCATTTCTGAAACTCGGTCAATTCTTTCCTTCTCGCCAAACCCTCTTCTTCAACAAAGGTTTTCCGGTCGATTTCGTAAAAGGTATGAAAATGTATAAATATAGGACCTTATATTCTCTCAATTTTGTCTCTTTTTTTTTTTTAATTCCTTTTTTGTTATATCAACTACTCAAACTAGCTAGGGTTAGCTATATGAATACTTATTCCGCTAAAAAATACACTACTTTTGGGGATCTGACACGTACCGGTCGATATTTTTGAAGAGTCTGATTAACATAGAATTACTCGTCTTAATTAGACAAATTAGGGATCCTCAAAACCAATTGTTCTCTAATTAGGTGTTTGGGAAATATCTGAGTTGATATTTGAAATAAAAAAAAAAGAGTATTTGAAGTTCAATATTTACAAATACTGAAATAGTGATTCATGCCCAAACAAGCCCTAATTCTCACAGCTATCCTTGCACTATAATATACATGCACTTAGATGAACTAACATTTAGTTCCAGCTAATTAGTGCTGCATATATGGATTTTTCCTTTAATTTTTATTTCTTAGTGGGTTGGGATTTGGGAGTAGCAATGGCTTAAAAGACTTTAAGCTCCACAGATGCTGCTGTGACCGGGATTCGATACAACTGAATTTGAGATTCTTCAATAAAGACTTTAAAGGTAATGGTCAATTCGCGAGTTTCACAACCCCAACTGAACTTGTATTAAAACACGCCTCCAAGTTGATTAGGCCAACTATCAGTTATTCCCTTTTCCTACCTGAACACTCAACATTAGATGGTGCTAGTTCTGGTAGGAAAAGGAAATTTCGCTATTAGTTGGGGTGTGAAATTCACGAAAAAGTGATAGTTCAGGTGTGTTTTTGTGCATCGTCTCAAGATTTTATGTCCAAGTAACTTTTGTAGGCTCATAAATTTCTCTCGGAAAATATCAATTTTGTGTTGTTTGGGACTGAGGTGTAGTTGTTATTGTGTTATTTCCACAATTTTTTTGGGCCTATTCTTGGCACATCTAAAACATTGGAGGTACTTTTGCCTGATTTTGCTATGTAGACCTTTTGATTATGAGTACCCCTACCTTAGTTCGTTGGTCAAATTATAGTGATCTTAATATGGCATGGCAGGTACTTTCAACATGTGTTAATCAAGTCACTATTCAGGGGGGAAATTATAAACTATTAACTAATATCTAGGTAGTTTCTTCCTTACTATCCATCCTTTTAGGATTCCGATTTCAAAGAAAACCAACCTCAGAAGAAAGGCTTATGATTGTTTTCAGTCCGTGCTGTCAACTGCATTTTAACCTTGAACCAGGCTTATAGATTAGTGGTACTTGCTTTATTTTTTTGGATAGGTTTGATAAATGGATCTTTTTTCTAGTTTTTCTGATCCGTTGTCCTACTAATTATTGTTGAGTTTAAAGTTATGATGTGTCCTGGCCAGAGTGTTTTCAAAGATGCTGATGCTAGCATTGAGTCTGGAAATCTGAACTTGTTGGAAGCAGTTCCATAAAACTTCCATACATAGATTGCAATCGTCTTATTTGTTCAGATTCATGATTCTCTGGAATTATTATGTGTTGCTATTTGGAACTGTAAATTAGAGTAGTTGGGACTATCACGTTTTGGTTGCACTATATCAGCATAGATCTGAAATTAGACACAGGTTTTCTTTTGTTATTCCTCTTTCAAGTTTGAGGAACCATTGCTTGAAACAATCTCTTCTAACCATGATGTTCTCGTCTTACATGTTAATAAGTTTGTGTTTGGAGTTAAGGACTTAGGTGATGTTTTTCAAAGCTCCTTATAAATATAATGTCTGTCTTTCATGATGTTCATCAGTTACTGACTGTTATTCAAACTTACACAATTTCTCCACCATCTCTGGTGGTTAGTAACTCCTTATCCCTAGTTTTATGTGATTGTTAGTGTTCTGCACCATATTTATGTATGTGTATTTTTGTCCACAGCCACCATTTTCTGCTTGTAACATCTTCAGATATATATATTCCTGGAAGTTGCTTGTTGGCTTTTCACTTGATTTGGTTGGTATTTGTCAGTAGTATGTTGAAAACTGACTCTTGCTTTGTGTTTCAATCAGATGAGTAGCAGCTCGGATGAGGAATCAGATTTCAGTGATTCTGAGATCAGTGATTATATAGAGAAACCGTATCAAGAACTGAGAGCTGGAAAATACAAAGTGAAGGGTCCAAATGGGTCTCTCAGATGCCCCTTTTGTGCTGGGAAGAAGAAGCAAGATTACAAGTACAAGGAACTGTTTTCACATGCTTCTGGTGTAGGTAAAGGTGCTGCTAGTAGACGTGCAAAACAAAAAGCAAACCACTTGGCACTTGCAAAGTACTTGGAAACTGACCTAGCGAATGAGGCTGAACCAGTACCCCCACGTGCTGTCACACCAGAGTGCACAGAAGCTGAGCAAAAAGAAGTATTTTGCTGGCCTTGGATTGGGGTTGTTGCCAATATATCAAATGAAGAAGATGGAAAATCTGTGGAGGACAAGGAGTATTGGTTGAAAAAGTTCTCCTTGTATAAGCCCTTGGAAATTATGCTTTTCCATGATAACCAAGCACGGGTATCTGAAGCTATTGTGACCTTTGATGGGGATTGGACTGGTTTCAACAATGCAATGCAATTTGAGAAATCCTTTGAAGCCAGACATTGCAGTAAAAAAGAATGGTTTGCCAATAAAAGTTGCCCCAGTTCAAATATTTATGGATGGGTTGCTCGGGAAGACGATTATAGAGCAGAAGGGGCAATAGGAGAATACCTGCGTGGAAAAGGGGAGTTAAAGACAATATTTGACCTGATGAAGGAAGAAACACAGGATAGAAATAAGGTTGTAGCTAGTCTAGCTAGTGAGATTGATATGGAAAATCAAAATCTGGATGAGCTGCAGATACAGTTCAACTTAAAGACTTTGTCTCTTAGGCGGATGCTTGAGGAGAAAGACATACTACATCGTTCTTTCTTTGAAGGTTATCAGTCGTAAACCCATCCTTTTTATTATTTTCGTTTGACCGTCTGATTATATGTGAAAAATTACGTTCCTTCTTTTTATGTGGTAGGAAACTGACGTTTTCCATTGATCAGATGAGAGTATTTGGACTTGAAATTATACATCACGCATGTACTCTATTGACGTGTTTCATTTGTTTTTACATGTCAATTTATTTTGAATGTGTCCAGGATTTCTTCAAAAATTTAGTAAGGGACTCGGGTATGTTTGGATATTAATCAGGAAATCGAGAAAGTCCGTCTCTGGAGAAAGAAATGGGCCTAGAATCTTTGTATTTTGTGATTAAAGAAACTGCCATCATACCTCCTATAACTGATATTTTAAATACAGAAACAAGGAAGATGCAACGCCTTGCGCGGGAACATGTGCAGAAGGTCCTACATGAGCAGGAGATGTTAAGTGTAGAGTTGGAGAGGAAGAAGAAGCAGCTAGATATTTGGAGCAGAGAATTAAACAAACGTGAAACGGTAACTGAAAGAGAAAAGCAAAAGCTCGATGAGGAGAAGAAAAAGGTGATCAAAGTTCCAATATGAGTGAAAGTTGTCTGATTTTTTTGCATTATTATAATGTAGGTAGGTACACTCTTCGGACTTTGGTGGTCAGCTTACTTATTGCTGTACTGTCTGAAGTAGAATAAAACTCTGAAGCTTCCTGCTTTTTTTTAGAAGAATTTGTCCCTGCAAAGTACATTCAATGCTTTATAATTCACTTGCAAGTTACACTCAGGGGATCTTGAATATTGTTTGTGGACTTTCAGAATGATGAAAGAAATTCTGCACTTCAAATGGCCTCTGCGGAACAAAGAAAAGCTGATGAGAATGTGTTGAGAGTGGTTGAAGAGCATAAGGTGCTGCATTCATAACCCGCTCTCTCTCTCTCCCCTCCTTCCCCTTCTGCTACTGTTCCTTACAGCACTCCAGTTATTCAATACTTTTTTGGTCATTAGTGCATTTACATGTGCAGAGAGAGAAGGAGGCAGCTTTGAGAACGATACTTGAGCTGGAAAGAGAGAATGATGCCAAGCAGAAGCTAGAAATGGAAATTGCAGAACTTAAAGGAAAACTAGAAGTTATGAAGCATCTAGGAGGTGATGATGATGCAGCTGTGCAAAATAAAATCAAGGAGATGAACGAGGAGCTGGTTGGGAAAATGGAAGAAATGGAAGACTTGGAGTCCTTGAATCAAACCCTTCTAGCAAAGGAGCGGCAGAGTAATGATGAGCTACAAAATGCTCGGCGCACATTAATTACGGTATAATATTCAGTATTACTGGCACTATGACAGTAAGATTTTTATGTTATGAGATGCGGTTAAAAACATTGTGTTACTTTAAAAAAAACTTACAATGTGTTGAATAAGACCAGCATTTGATAGTATTGGAGTTTCTTGTTAAAACACACTACTTATCAGATGCTGAATCATTTTTAGGGATTGAATGAGATCTTGAGCAGTGGGCGCTCCCATATTGGGATAAAAAGGATGGGGGAAATCGATGCAAAGGCCTTTCAGAATGCATGCAAGCAAAGGTTCCCAAATGAGGAAGCTGAGATCAAGGCTTTAGAATTGTGTTCTCTTTGGCAGGAAAAAGTAAAAGACTCTGATTGGCATCCATTTAAAACTTTCATGGTTGATGAGTCCAATGCTGAGGTGTGTTACTTATATCCCTATTTGTTTTATTTTTATATTGTTGCCAATTTTATTCCTTTTAGGTTAAGAGCCGTATATTGCACATGAAGGTCTGACATTTAAAGTAATTCTATTAATGTAGGAAAATTCTCGTATACAAGAAGTATCCCAATAGTTTGAGAGCCTACACAAAAATATGGCTCTCTACAAATACACCCAATCTCATGTATAAATGTAAATCTCATGGGTGCACCAAAAAGAATGAAGGACTTTTCTTGCTGGCTATTAGCTTCATGGTTTTTTCATACGACAGCCATCCTTTATCTTTGGGTAAAGGTGGCAAAACTTAATTAGACCATAATCTTTAGTTACGTCAGGTAGCAGCAAAAACAGGAAGCCAAACCCCTATTTGATGCCAGCCAAAAAGAGAATAGTTTTGAGCGTGCGCCCTAAATTATTATCTCCACAACGATCAGAGAGAGAGAGAAGCATATTCCATGTCATGCTGGCAGCAATTTTGAGTCTCTAATTAAGCTTGCTTCTAACTGCAGAAAGTGATCGATGAGGATGATGAGGCGCTAAAAAAGCTCAAGGTGGAATGGGGGGATGAAATTTACAATGCAGTAACTGAAGCTCTCAAGGAGATTGAGGAATACAATCCCAGTGGCAGATATGTGATCGCTGAGCTGTGGAATTTCAAGGAACAAAGGAAGGCCACACTCAAGGAAGCAATCAGCTTCATTTTCAAGCAATTGAAGACACATAAGCGGAAGAGATGACAACAAGGTGCTCATGTATTTTCTTCTCTATCTGCTTACATCTTCACTTTCTCTGTTTCATGCATTGTAATGCTGTATCTTGTTCGTGGTTCATTTCATGGTTGCTGATGATGTAGGGGACTCTTTGCAGACAGTTTACATGGTGGAAATTGGACATCTCTCTTATGAAATTAGTCTGCAGCTAGCACTTAAACATTCTTCCTGGCGCTTGTAAACTTTGTATCTCTGATCAGTAGTGAAAGATCATTTTCCGTGTGACTTGACTAAGGATATTCTAAACTGATAATTGCTGATTCGAGATTAGCAAATGTGTGAAATTAAAACTTATTTGAATTGATAATATGTTTTCCTAGAAAAAAAGCTACATACTGTGATTGGCTCCGAGGGGCTTTGGCTCAATAGAAAAGGTAGCACAATATGGGACGTGTGGTAGGCGCATGCCACGAGTTCGAATCATGACTAGTGAACCAAACCTGTTTTTTACGTGGAAAGGTAGAGGGCTGAGCCTATTATCTACTGAGTACCTGTTATATTGATTACCCAAGAATGAGATATCCCTGCACTGAACTCAAAGGAAGGATAACCAGTCAGCAGTTTAATAATTTTATTGAATTTTGAGGTGTGATTTTTGTTCCCTTCCCTTCAGAGTGACGATGACTTTTTGAATGCTACCAAAACAATAAAGATGAACAAAGAGAGGGTCCGATCAGGTCCATGTTTATGTAAGCCCAATCCCCCATTTGATTCAGGCAGTCACCTGAAAAGTGCTTTGCGTCGCACCACATGCAATATACTACTAGGAAAGAAGTCCTAATCTAACTTCTATTGTTAATTGGAGATAGGGGCGGTTTAATGAAACTTGTGGTATAAAGTCAAATTTCAGTGAGAGGTTTTACGAATTTTTATTTTAATAAAAAAATATTATATATAATGAAACTTGTGGTGTAAAGCCAAATTTTATTGAGAGATCTTACGAATTTTTATTTTAACAAAAAATATTATATGTATATGTGTTTACATTTCTATCTTTATGAGATGCAAAGTTATTACTCCCCCTGATCCAATTTATGTTTTTTTATTATTTTAAATTATTAATTATTGTAAATTTTACTACTTAAGTAGTTTTCAACTATGTAAATATTATTTCAAAAAAAATAAATATTCTATGTCCGAATTCACGATCATAATTAAGAAGTTTTGACTCTCGGATTCCAAACTATGACACATACATGGGGATAGGAGTAATATTTTTTAAAAATCAATCTCTTAATAATTATTTTTCAAACTTATAATATAGCTAATCAATTCATTCTCTCCTGAGACATTATTGATTTTAGGTAAATTTATCAATTTTGATTTTGGAAAACTTTTATCCGCAGAGGCAATTGATTACAGGAAATGCTAAACATTATTTTATAAACAATATAGTTATTTTAAAAAAATGATTATATTGTACTTTTCTATTTAACAATGGATCTACGGCACCATCTCCAAAGACTTATTGTGCACTATCATGAAAACAGGTGCTACGACACGTGAACTTTGGGTCCAACTAGAAGAAATTTTTCAGGACAATAAAAATACTCGGGCCGTGTATTTGGAAGAGTAATTCAACAATACCCGTCTCGAGAATTTTAACAACATGTCAGAATATTATAAGCAACTGAAACTCATAACCGATCAACTGTCTAACGTCGGGACTTCTGTTTCAGAAACCAAGATGGTGCTTGAACTTGTTGCTGGTTTGTCGAAAGGTGAATATGACACACTCGCAACAATGATTCAACAAGCCGACCCTCTCCCAAGTTTCAACAAGGCACGTTCACAACTATTGTTGGAAGAAGCTCGACGTGCTAAACAAGAGGAGTATAATCAAAAGGCGCTGGCCGTTGAAAGAATGACATCACCGGCAACCAACACCACCCCGTCACCACCGCATGACAACCAACATCAGCAGTCTCGCGGCGGAGGTCGTGGCGACAGAGGCCGCGACAACAACAACAAAGGCAAGGGCCGCGAAAAGGGCCAACGCAACCAGTGGGCTGGACAACAAATAGGCCCAAACACCGGACATCAGCAATTCTGGCCCAACCAGCAACAATTCTGGCCCAACCAATAAAACTGGGCCTCGCCTGCATGCCCATACCCGATTGCAGGGGCCCAGTTCCAGCAGCTTGCATGGTTGAATGGCTTGTTGGGCCCTGCTCCAGCCACCAGGCAGGCCCACCAGCAGTAGCAGGCCCACCTGGTCTCGATCCAGCAGTAGCAGCAGCATGGCTCCCACCGACATGGGCCAGTCTTACATCACCGTGAACCTTCAACAGTCCGACGAAAATTGGTACATGGACACCGGAGCCACCTCTCACCTCACCCGATCGTCAGGTAACTTATCTCAACTACTTCGGTTAAAGTGTCCTCAATTTATTACTGTCGGCAATGGTCATCGCATTCCAATTGAAGGTTACGGTAACACACACCAAACATCCCCACCCATCTTTCTCCCTATACACCCCTAACATCATTAAAAACTTAATCTCTGTCAGAAAATTCACTCGCAATAATTCTATGTCTGTCGAATTTGACCATTTTGGTTTTTCTGTGAAGGAACTCAATACGGAGAAAATTCTTACTCGCTGCAATAGTGTGGGAGACCTCTACCCCTTCACTCAATCTTCCGTTGTCAGAACGCAATCACCTCTATCCCTTGTGGCTATCTCTCCCTCAAATTGACATAACAGACACGGACACCCCGACGACCTGTTTTTTAATATTCTTAGAACAAATAAGCGTAGTCAATGTAATAATGGGAAAATTGCCCACCATTGTTTTTCTTGCTCGCTTGGCAAACATACTCGTATTCCATTTATGTCATCAAACAATGTTATTTTTTCTCCATTTGATATTGTTCATGCTGATTTGTGGACATCTCCGATTGTTAGCTCTTTGGGTCACAAATTCTATCTAGTATTCTTAGATGATTTTTCACATTTTGTATGGATTTATCCACTGAAATTCAAAACTGTTGTTTTTGCCAAATTTCTTGAGTTTCAAAAATTCATTAAAACACAATTTGAAAAATCTATCAAATCATTCTAATGTGATAATGGACGTGAATTTAATAACTCGGCCTTTCACAATTTCTGTTCTAAACAAGGCATGGTTTTCCATTTTTCATGTCCCTATACTTCCTCTCAAAACAGAATGGCTGAACGAATTATACGTACCATCAATAACATGGTTCGCACCCTTCTGTTTCATGCCTGTCTACCACCGCATTTTTGGGTCTATGCTGTCAAAATGGTAGAATCCCTTCTAAATATTTTATCAACTAGCACTCTCCACAATAAGACCCCTACCAAAATCTTATACCGAAGGCTACCATCATATGATCACCTACGTATTTTCGGATACTTATGCTACCCCAATCTGGGCTCCACTGCATCTCACAAACTAGCCTCACGCACCACACCATGCGTATTCGTCGGCTTCTCACCCAATCATAGGGGATACTTGTGCTATGACATAACCACTCGTAAGATCATCATCTCACGTCACGTCATATTCGACGAGGCGAACTATCCGTTTTCAAACCTTCGAAAATTCCAAACCACGGAATACACATTTCTCGATGAGTCTCCTCTACTCCAGTCGATGTGTCTCCAACAAAGGACAGTACCACTGCCATCTGTTCCGGCAGTGGACACTGGCCCGTCACCACCACTGCTGCCTTCAGTTCCCTGCTCTCGGTCTACTACACCCCCGACAATATCTCCTGCACCTTCAACAGTGTCTCCTGCACCTCTTAGTCCAGACACCACAAGCCTCCCCGCTGCCCGGTCCGCAAAGCATTGCGCGCCTAGCGCCCGTAACCGATGACTGCAACCCAACCCCCGGGTCCCAACCTCTCACTGCTACTCTCTCATCGCATGGAGACTCGTGCACAACACGGGATCTTCAAACCCAAGGTTCACTTCAATCTCTCCACACAAACCTTATCACCCATTCCAAAAAATCCAAAACTAGCAAAACTGGACCCCAATTAGAATGCGGCCATGTGCGAAGAGTTTAACGCTTTAACCAAGCAGAACACTTGGGATTTGGTACCTAGACCAGACAGTGTGAATGTTATCCGGTGTATGTGGCTATTTCGTCACAAGTTCAGAGATAGTGGTGACTTGGAGAGGTATAAGGCAAGATTAGTTGCCAATGACACGAATCAGCATGAGGGTATTGATTGTGGTGAGACATTATTTATTTGTATACAAAAAAATCTCACTTAAATCTCGAGATTCGAAAGATACTCCAAATGGAAATGGAGGGAGTATATTAACAAGAGATATTCAGTATTTGTAATTACTCAAAGCATTAGTGTATTAGTTATATATGTTACTTAAATGAATATATTATTCAAACTAAGTTTATCTAATCAATTTATAACTTAAACTAATTGAGAGAGAAAATTATTTGTATTTTAAATTAACTTAATACTAAAAATGTTGCACTAATAAACTTATTTTTATTGTTAAGGCAGTTTCAGTCATTTTGAGAGAAATAATGCTTTTGTACCTAACATATCAATTGCTTATTTTCATCTTCAACACTTTTATCCAAACACATAACTATGATTCATGAATTCAACTCCATCACTTAAAATGTTCATTTCAATATTTGATGCTTAAAAGCTAGTTAAGTTTAGGTAATCCAAATGAGGTCTAAGTTATATATATAGTTTCCTCTAGAAAATCGTATGCATTAATCAAGTTTAGTCATTTCTAAAAATTTAATAAAACTTCATATCTACTAATAAGATTTGTGACAACAAGAACCAAGGTATTACAATGTAACAAATGTCTAACATTTTATTAACTAGAAAGAACTATTCCCAAGATATATAATAAGACATGCGATACTCACTTTTAAATATATTGAAGATGAGTTGAGGGAGATGAAGGTACTTTCGAATTTCTACTGTTAGAGGAACTGACTACGTAAATTTTTAAAACGACTCACGCGCTCATAAACTTCATAACAACATACAGTATGTCATGTAGAGTTTTTGTGTTTAAAAGACATACCTGAAACGGGATGAAGTATCTAAATAGTTATTAATTAACTTTGAGTGACTAATTTACAAAACGTGCCAAGTTTGAGGGGCTATACCAAACACACATGAAAATTAAGACAATTGAAGAGGTTTAGACATGAGAAATTACCAGAGTATATGTTAATTAAATAATTCCATCCAAAAAATTCACATTTTCGAGTTTGTCCATCTTGAATTGTCTCAAAGTACTCGAGAATCACTGATCTCTTGATCTTTTTCCATGGTTTTAAGGTAGAAAAAATATTTTCTCTCTGTAAGAAATTCTCCAGTCGTTGTAATGGTATAATTTTGAAAAGGCGCATTTTTAAAGTGACAGAGCTGACTGAATGATTACATTTTAATGAATAGAAGGTGGAAAGCGATGTATGAAATCTAAGAAATGACATATAAGTCGAAAAAGATAAGGGTGCACTTTGTCTGCTATATCCCTTTTTGGTGTTCAGATTGAGTTGCCCCATCAAAATAACATTGAAATTATGAAACCAACAAGACTACAGTACCATGTGATGACTTTCAAACACGCGGAAGCAATTAAAATAATAAGATAATTTTAATCAAGATCTTTTTTCTCTTTTATTTTTCTATGTTTTTTTTTTCAAATTATTTTAAAATATTTTTATTTGAGCCAAAAGTATATCAGAAACACCTTTCTACCTCCCAAAGTAGGGATAAAGTATGCATACACACTACTCCCTCTAGATCCCACTTGTGTGATATACTGGGTATATTGTTGTTGTTGTATGTTATTAATCTGGTGCTCATCTTTTTTTTTTTTTCTATTTGAAATGGGTGCTTTACAAAGATGACTTTGGAGGTGAGTGATATTAAAATTTTCACCCCACTTGACCTATAGAAAAAAAATTCAAATTTGATTTTTGACCTCATAAATTTGCCCATGAGACAGCGGAGCCAAAAGTTCAAGATCATCCATATTTAAGGGGGAAATTATGTGATATAAGAATTTAAACCAACTAATTACCCATTTCAGCAATACTTTAAAATCATTACCAAAATAGTTTGGTTTTTTTATTTTTACAACAGATTTTTATTGTATGTATGTCTATATGAACATATCAACGATGACTTAGTGTATGTATGTATGATTGTAATGCAACTAGTGTATGATATGTTTTGAAAAAAACTATTACTATTACTATATTATAAAAACATAATAATATCACCATAATATCTTATTAGGAGCATATATAGTGTTATTTATTTAAGAGCCTGTTTGGATGGGCTTATGAATGTTGACTTATAAGTCAAGCTTATGGCTTATTTTGTTATTTTAATTTTAAAATAAGTGCTTAAAAACACATTTTTATTTTACCCAAACACTACAAAAGTGCTTAAAAGCTATTCCATCTGGATCAAACAGAGTATCAACTTAGCCTTTATTTTCTGATTAAAAAAGAGTGTTCACTTACCAAATCAAGAAAGAATTAACCTTAATTTCCCAATTTTGCCTTATTAAGTGTTAGGTGATCAAATCCTAATGCCTATTAAATTAAGAGCATTTTAATCAAGTTACCTATTTTTACTTAGAAGTTAGTATTTTCTTAAGGAGTGTGCAAATTAATCAATGTACATTATTTTTTATCCGAATGGAATATTTTGACTTAACACACTTAAAATAAGTCCATCCAAATAGGCTCTAAGTTCCTTTTTAAAGGTTATTTGCACAAGTGAAATAGGAGAGAGCTATTTAATGTGTAGAGAATATGGGCTAGGGTCCAGAAAGATGAATTTGGGCTTGGAGACCACGAATACAATTGTAGGGTTTTCGAAGCTTCTCAAATTATCTATTCCCTTTACTGCTCTCGCGTCGTCTTCATCCGAGGTCTCCTATCTTTCTCTGTATGTCAATCTTTACTTAATCTCTTTATCTATTTTATATCATATTGAATCTTACGTTCTATTGTGTATTTGCATTTAAATTTTTGTTTCTGCATATCTGTGTGTATCCTAGTAATCAATGAAGATAGAATGAACTGTGGGAGATGAGGTTCAGATCTCAGTAGAAGTGATTTCTATCTGTCTAAATTTTGTATACATAGTTGCATTATATGTGCTGGTAGGAGATATTATGTACTCGGTGGATTAGTCAAGGTTCTACCAAGCTGGTGGACAACACACTTGTTAAAAAAACTGAGTAAAATCGAAAGTAAACACGTCCATCTCTAGGTGTTTGCTTGGTTGGAGAGATTAGGAAAAGTAGTCTTGGTACTCATTGTGCATTATTTATCCTGTGCTTACAACAACAAAAATAACATACCCGGTGAAATCACACAACCTACTTTGGGAGGGAGATTGAGAGACTTTTCGTGGTCTGTGTTTGGTTGGCATTTTCATTTCAATATAACTCATTATAACTTAAATCTTAATCTATGTGTGTACAAGTTGGAATAACTATACTGGCACTATTAATTTGTATAGTGATTCTACATAATTAGTCCACTGAACGAAATGAATCCTGAACATCTTATTGGAGTCCTCTGGCTAAGTCTATTGGTGCCCGCACAACTCTAATCCTATTTAACTAGATGTTGCTTTATTTCAAGGTTGGTTGTTTTTCAGCCATTTTGCTTGACGTATTTTCAGTTTTTGACTGTAGTTTTGCTGGTGTATGGCAGGTTTGATTTATATCTGGAACTGAGATTCAAGAAGAGAAAATGTCTGGGCAAGTAGTTATTGTATTATATATTTTTAACAGCATTAACTGATGTGTGCTTGCATGAAAAAAACTTTTTTGTATCTGGAATTTAGTCGTTTACTTGTTACTATGATCCATATTATGTGAATGTTTACTGAAAAAGTACCTTTTCTGGGTCCCTCTTAAATTTGGTAGTCTCGTTTTATAAAGATGTTGCATTCTTCTCCGGTTTGACGCTGTGGATGTCATGAAATGCAGACTTTGAGTTGATTTAGGTTACTAACGCCCCTACCCATCTTGTCTTGTTTTCACATTTTCATAGTCTTGTATTAGTCTTTTCTAACCATCTTTTCTTGATGATATTTCTCTAATATTATTTAGAAGTTTCAATAATAACCATCTTTTCTTGATGATATTTCTCTAATATTATTTAGAAGTTTCAATAAAAAATGATCTCCTCACTTCCATGTCATTTTATTTAGAGATAATTACAGTCCAATACCTTTCTATGATCTAATTTACAAAATTGCTAGAAAATGTATAGGTTTTCTATATTTAAGTATACATATAGATATAATAGACATACAATATACATTAATATGTATATCATATACATAATCAGTGTATAGTGCTGTATATTTTTGCTAGTGCCTGTAATTAAGTTTGGCCGACAGGCCAAAAATGAAAGAAGCCCTTTTGATTATTCCTTTTTTATTGTAATGCAGTGAAGAGCCTATGGCCGTGGAGACTCCAGCACCCGCTCCCGCTCCCGCTCTTGGTGAGCCCATGGATATCATGACAGCATTGCAACTTGTCCTGAGGAAATCACGGGCTCATGGTGGTTTAGCTAAAGGTCTTCATGAGGGTGCAAAGGTTATTGAGAAGCATGCTGCCCAACTTTGTGTATTGGCAGAGGACTGCGACGAACCTGACTATGTCAAATTGGTCAAAGCTCTATGTGCTGATCACAATGTTAACCTCATCACTGTTCCTAGTGCCAAGACACTCGGTGAATGGGCTGGTGTAAGTAACAAGATAATGGAAGTTTAAAGAAAGCAGTTATTGCCTTTTCTATTTCAACAATTTGTCAATAGTGAAGTCTGTTTGTTCCAGTTTTGGAAGCTAAATGTTGAACTAATTTTCTATCTTTAATTCATTTTCGCAGCTATGCAAGATTGATTCAGAAGGCAAAGCAAGGAAGGTTGTCGGATGCGGTTGCGTTGTTGTAAAGGTAAAGAATGAGATGAACCTAATATTCTCGAGAGTAAATTTGCTTATCAATATCTCAACGTTTATTTTTTTTTTTAAAATTGCTTTCCAGGATTTTGGAGAGGAAACAGAAGGGCTCCACATTGTTCAGGAATATGTCAAGTCTCACTGAGCGGCATGCATTGAATTAGTGTTTCTTTAAAGTCATCATCTGGGATTTAGCTTTAGAGAGAATTTAGCTTGGTTTTTTGGAGATGTGATATGAAAGTTTTTGGTTAAAAAATCGGATTTTGATGATTGCGATATGTAAGCAATTACGCCTGCTTAAACTTTACAAGTCTTTTGGATCCTATGAATGAACCAATTCGATTATAAATCTATGCTAGTAATTTGGACGTGTGCAAGAATGATATCAGGAACCTGATGTGATATTGGATTGATCATATCGTTGGTTCACATGCAATTTACTTGCTGCATGATTTGGCTAGCTTTGTGGTTATATTTCAATGTATGTTTTCGCCAAGTCCTGTAATATAGGAACCAAACATCCATGATATTGGTTAGTCTTTCTTTAACACAATAATGACGTTATTAATTGTTATGAATTTATCGCATTAGCATGTTAAGAATTAGAGCAAGATCAGAAAATAGATTGTGGAGAACTGCTTTATGATAGAAATACTATGGTAAGTTTGAATTTTGTGTTTCGTTAGAAACGAGCTCAATGATCAGCCTATGATTGATCTGTGGATCTTGCAAACTTGTTAGAATCTCTGTTTGTCTTAATAATCGTGTTGTTCGGGTCAATTGCATCCTTCTCGACTATTTTATTGAGTACTTGCATAGTTACTGAGTAACTCTTATTTGGATCTTTAACAGATTGTGAGGACCCAAGATCGGAAAAAGGAGTACCAAGTTTAGTTTCGAGTGCATTAGAACCTAGAACTAGAGGCCTTCCGTCAAACTCATAGCATGTAAAGCAATTTACACTAATAATTCACTACATTCAACTACTCCAGTATGTTTCTTTAATTAAATTAAAGTAGTTATTTCTAATCTAGAAATAGACGAACCACAAGAATTGGAGGTCCCCTATTACATGATAATAAGTCTAATGGTACGTATTAGGTTCAATTATTCAAAGACCCACATTTACGTATCATGAGGTGTTGTTACGTGACACCAATTATTCCAAAAATAACAGTAATATTCACTGATTTAAAATTTGGTTGTTTCAAGTTTCAACCAACGGCAAACATTGTGGCAATTTACGCGAATTTGGTCATAACGCGACTATTATCACTGTTAAGGATCATTATGGATATAATTATCTTTAATTATCTCCATTATGTAAAATCATCAATTATGTAATTAAAGAGAATATTATGTAATTAGTATGATAGGATGATTAGCATATAGTTAGGATATTATTAGGATAGTCTTCCAAAATCATAGCCATAGATTGATCTTATAGGCGTGTATATATATTGTATTCTTGGTATGAAATAAATGATGGAATGAACTTCCTTCATGGTATCAAGAGTCACAATTTTTTTGTCCTAAACCCCCCACTGTCGGCCTCAAGCTTAGCCGAAACTCACTCCTTTTTCGGCCTCCAACCAAAACCCTACCTAGGGTTTTCTACAAATCCTACCCCTAATACAATACCCACCCCACCCGCCGGCTACTCTAAAACCATCCTACTTTGGTTTTGTGTTTCTTTCTTTTTCCCAACCCTAGCCGACACCATTAGGGTTCCTCCACCAATCACAAAATACTTTTTCCTCCTTTTATTCTTGTTTTTTTTGTGTTTTCGTGGGTAACTATGACCGACAAACAAAAATTTCATCCAGCTCTTGCCGTAAACAACGTCAATAACTTTATTTCAATTACACTTGAGATGGAAAAATGACAATACTCATCTTGGGCGGAGTTATTCAAAATCCATTGCCGAGCATACGAAGTAATAGACCATTTCATCCATTCCGAAGCTTCATCGGACACCACCGGTGTTGACAAAAAGCTATGATCTCGTTTAGATGTTATAGTCCTTTCAATGGATTTACCACACCATCTCTAACGACCTTTTGCATACCATTTTGGAACCAGACTCGACGGCTCAACAAACATGAGAGCGTTTGCAAAATATTTTTCAAGATAATAAACTTTCTAGGGCGGTATACCTTGAGAACCAATTCACCAATGTCAAATTGGATGATTTCTCAAACGTTTCCACTTATTGTCAAGAGTTGAAAATGCTTGCCGACCAACTATCCAACGTTGGTGCGCCGGTGACAAATAAAAGGTTGGTGCTTCAATTAATTGCGGGTTTGAATGAACAATATGACGGTGTTGCGACGTTCATTCAAGAAAGTAACCCATTACCACCTTTTTATGATGCTCGTTCGAGGTTGATTCTTAAAGAAACCCGAAAGGCTAAACAAGTAGCGACGACGGCAAAGAACGCCGGCGACGACGGCAAAGAACGCCGGCACCGCCCTTATTTCCAATAACACGACGGAGGAGGTTTTTGGACCTCAAAATTCTGGTATGGAAACACACCAAAATCGTAACAATAACGGACCAAAAAGGGGTCAAAACCGCAACAACAATAAAGGAAAAAATAATGGTGGGAAAGGGAGGGGCCGAAACGCAGGAAATTTTTTCGGTGGAGGGGCTGGCTGCGGGCAGAACCGTCCCTACTGGGAGCCGCAGTAAGAGGGAGGTAGCGAACAGTGGGGCCAGGTCCCACCGTGGGCCTGGAACCCGCAACAGTGGGTCCCACCGTGGGCCTAGAACCCACAATAGTGGGTCCTACCATGGGCCTGGAACCCGCAACAGTGGGTCCTACCGTGGCCCTAGAACCCGCAACAGTGGGGCCCATCGTACTCATTTCTGATGACCCAGTGGGCCAGGCCCAACAACCAAAACAGGCAGCCCAAAATTTTAGGAAACCGACCATAGCAAGCCTTTACGGCCCATGGCCCCTCGACGTCAAGTTATGTCCCCACGGACATCGAGCATGCCATGAACAACATGAGTCTTAATGTTCCCGATGATTCTTGGTACATGGATACAGGGGCCACGTCACACATGACGGCATCCTAAGGTAATCTCTCGTCTATTTTAATATGAGTAATACAAATATTATTTTTGGTAGTGGACAAGAAATTTCGATTCGTAGTGTTGGCCAATCAAATCTATCACCCCCACCCATCCCTACATTTAAAAAATTTCCTTCATGCCCCTAAACTTATTAAGAATTTGGTATATGTGCGTCAATTTACTACCGACAATAATGTTTCTGTGAATTTTGATCCGTTTGGATTTTCTGTGAAGGATTTTCAGATGGGGAAGTCACTAATGAGATGTAATAGCATTGTGGATTTGTATACCATCGCCGCTCTCACCAACAACTAAGTCAAATCTCCATCGACCTTTGCTACTTTTTTGCCTAATTTATGGCATAACCGTTTGGGTCACCCGGGTGTAGAGCTGGCAGTGGGCCGGACTCGGGTCTGGCGGGCCGGGTTTGGAGGGGTCGGGTCGGGGCGGGACGGGTAAAGGGGGTGGGATCGGGGCTGGCGGGGTCAGGCGGGATCAGGTTTGGCGGGATTTGCCGAAGTCCCGTCCCGATCCTGATCCCGTCGGAATCGGGTAGGGGCGGGATCGGGCTCGGGTTCCGGCGTTTTTTCATTTTTTTTAATAACATATGCTTAAAAAAACTCAATAATCAAACAAGACAAGATAGTATAATAGAAACATCCCAAGGTTGTTTTTGTGCCTCTTATATTATTTAATAGACATGATTTTTTTGTAATACAAATACAATTATCGAAATTGCAACTTTGTGGTGTTGTCCAAAAGTTGCAAATTACACAATAAAATTGCAATTAAAAAAATTACATTCTGAAAAAAACATGTTATAATTTCTTGATAATTTCCTGTGGTTCTTCGGTTGGAATTGATATTTGTTGGTCAAATTGATCCACATCGCTTCCACCACCTTCGGATAAGATTTCATTGTAGTTTTCGTCTTCTTCTTCGTTGATCTACGGTTGACCGCACCTTCTCCGCTCAGCTCGTATCCAATCTCTGAATAATACTGCAATTTCCAAGCTGTCTCCGGCTAACGAGTGTCTGTGGTCTCCTATTTGATATCTGCCGGCAGAAAAAGTGCTTTCAGACGCAGTTGGTGACGCTTGAATTTTTAAAACATCTCGGGCCATCATTGAAAGTGTCGGAAAGGTCTTCTCATTCCCCCTCCAGTATTTCAGCAAGTCTTCACGTCCTTCTTCATTGAGAACTTCTTAGTACGGTACAAAACCCTGCAAAACAAAAATATCAAACTCGCTAATTTTGTTAGTAGCGGTACAATAACACATTCTATTTATGAGGCTTTCAATACTAGCCGCAGAAACAACATGTCTTTTGTGAGGTTGTGTTGAAGATGAAGAAGATGGTATGGAAGCCGGTAGGTTACTATCACTTTCTTGTTGGTAAAACCTATATATTTTTTTGCAATGGTCTTCTACGCTAGACAACACTTCTTCTTTAGTTTGTTCAATAGGTGGTGGGTGATTTGGATTTTTTGGACTTGGAGGTAGTAGTACTTCTATACAATCGTAAATAGTTTCAATAAGTGATTTAGTACCATCTATTTTAATAGTCGGATTTAATACAACACCAATAATATAAATAGTAGGAATAGGAATAAAATATTTTTTTATTTTGATAAACATTTTTTTAATAGCTGCAATATAAGCTGGGTTTTCCATATATTCAATAAGTAATAAAAATATTAGAGTTATATAAAATAAAATAGTTGAAATAGTAGGATAATATATACTGGAAAATTCTTTTGTTGCTTGAAAAAATTTCTCTAAAAATACAATAAGTTCGGAAATTTTTACCCAATCACTATCTACAACCATATCAGCTGGATTTTGATTATGAGAGTTAAAAAATAAAGTTATAGGTTTTCTTTAGTCATAAGCAACAAGTAGTTGCTCGTATAAAGAATTTCACATAGTGGATACTTCTTGTGGAATTTTTCTATAAGATAGTCCACAATCGTGACAAGTTTTTTTATATTCTTTTCTTCGTTGTACTTTATTACTTTTAAAAATAAAGTTTATAGCAAATTGTATTTTACTAAAAATGTCTTCAAAAAGTGATAGACCATCCTTTACAATTAAGTTATATATATGACACGCGCATTTTATATGAAAATGATCTGGAAAAGATGGAGTTATAAAATTGTAATTGCGTAATTGTTAGATGAAGCGTTATCTAATGTAATAGTCATAATTTTATCGGTTATTCCGTAATAATGGCACACTTGATAAATATTATCTGCAATAAAAGTACCAGTGTGCCTATCATCTATATATCTATACGCTAAGATACGTTTTTGCATAGACCATTTATAATCTATCCAATGACAAGTTACAGTTAAATAATCATGGCCGTTAGTACTACGACCTATATCAGACGTGATAGATACTTTGCCATTAAAATGATATAATGAATAACGTAAATATTATTGATATTCATGCGCGAATTTAAATACATCTCTCTTAACAGTTGATCTAGGAAAACCGTTAAAAGCAGGATTATATATATCTCTAATGCAATGAATAAAACCGGGAGATGAAGGAAATGAAAAAGGCAAACCCTCCACAGCAACTAATTTTGATATTGCTTCCCTATCTCTATGTTTATTGTATTTAGGGCCTACAATTCCCCCAGTCATAGGGTTAATTTGACCCAGTACTTGGTCCGAGACAGTATCAGTATGTGAACCTTGTCCCGATGGAGCGGGCGTTTGCGCACCTGGTTTTGAAGCCTGGTATTGGGCATCACTAGCTGGATGAGCACTTACTACGTGTCTAATTAAACCCCCCCGTCCCACCGTGACCTTTTCCAGTTTTAAATTTTAAATCGTTTTTACAAATTTTACATATAGCTACTTGATTCTTTACGTCCCTATCAAAAAATGTCCATGCATCTGATTTTAATGGTTGTTTTGCTGGACCTCGTCTCATACTAGGGGGAATAGGAGGCATTTCAGTTGAAGGTGCACTAGTGGGTGTGTTGTCATCAACATTAATGGGTGTATCATTTAGATCACCATCTAAATTAAAGTCTTATTGAGTTCCAGAAAATAGCTCCTCGTCTAAATCTAATGGTATTGTAGGAAAATGTTCAGTATCAACAAAATCATCATGTGTAGGAATATGATGACTAGAAGAAGTACCATTGCCCTTGTTGCCCCTACTAGAAGAAGCACCCTTACCCTTAAACATACCTCTTAATCCTTCAATTTTAATTATGATAATAAAATTAAGTGCGCTAAATAAAATAAACAGACAATAATAATTTAATGAAGGAACGAATGTACCAAACGCCGACGTAATGTCGACGTGTAATCGAGATGTTGAAAATTGAAACTTTGCTCGATGGAAGATCCTCAAGCTAGTTGCCAACTTCACTCCCAATTCCTAAATGAATAAATAAAATTGAATATTTAGTAAACAATGTAGACTTGTAGAGAGATAGATTGAGAGATTAGAGAGATTGTAGGAAGATTTGTGAGAAAGATGAAGAGAAAATGAGTTATTTATAGTTGGAAAATTAGGTTAAACTATAAATATAATAACTTATGGGTTAAAAATAAATATTAAGGGATAAGGGGGTTTGGGGGGGGGGGGGGGGGGGAGGCCAAAAATGGCCATTGCACAACGGCCAAAATTTAAAATGGTCGTTGGTGCAATATTTATTTTTGCAAATGGGGGGTTACGGGCGGGATCGGGGTAGGCTCGGGATCGGGATCGGGATCGGGTCGGGACTAGCGGGACTGGGCTGGGCCGGGCCGGGTCGGGATGAGACATTGTCCCGTCCCGGTTCGAGTCCCGAAACCGATTTTTTTTTACTACTCGGGTTCGGGGCGGTGTCGGGGCGGGACCGGGCCTTCCTGGCCCACTGGCCAGCTCTACCCGGGTGCACCGGTGTTGGATTTTCTTAAAAGATATAATTTTATTGCTTGTAACCGTAGTGTGGACTCACATGTTTGTCGTTCTTGCATTTTTGGGAAGCATGTTAAATTTTCATTTTCTTTATCTACTTCACAAACTATTAAGCCATTTGATATTGTGCATTGTGATGTGTGGACATCCCCGGTTTTGAATTCGGCAGGTCATAAGTATTATATGCTTATCTTAGATGATTATACAAATTTTCTATGGACATTTCCCATTGGAAAAGAATCATAAGTCCCCACTGTTTTAAAACAATTTAGTATTTTCATCCAAATCCAATTTGAGAGATCCATAAAATGTTTTGAATGTGACAATGGAAGGGAATAAATAACACTTTCAATAATTTTTGTCAACAAAAGTAGGTGTCATTACGTCTCTCATGTCCATATACTTCTCCTCAAAATGGGAAAGTCGAAAGAAAAATTTGAACAATCAATAATATGATTCATACACTACTTGCACACTCGTCCACACCACCGTCTTTTTGGCATCATGCTCTTCAAATGACCACCTATCTTTTGAACATTCTTCCTAGCAAGTTGCTATCAAACAAATCACCCACCCAAATATTGTACCATCATATTCCATCATACAACCATTTAAGGGTTTTCAGATGTTTATGTTATTCTTTGTTATTCCGTCCACCACCATAAACAAGCTCCAAGCCCGGTCCACTCATTGTGTTTTTTTGGAATATCCAAAAAATCACCGGGGTTATAAGTGTTATAATATGTCTAATGGAAAAATTATCATATATCGTCACGTTATTTTTTATGAGTCCACATTCCCGTTTACTACATCTCAAGTGGCGTCTCCACCTTCATATGATTTTTTAGACGTAGAGATACATCCGATTTTGAACCACCATTTAAATACCCAATCCATTAGTGCCTCGGATGAGTCGACCCAAAATGGAAAATCACCACAGCCGGCCCAACACCGTGATGAAACTGGGCCAGACCGAGATTGGGAGCCCACTGCCCCTTCCTTGGCATCATCGGCCCATTCCAGTGCTCGTTACTGCCAGGCCCAACATGCTTCACCAAACACTCCGCCATGCTCAACTTCACAAGCCACTATTCGGCACATCCCAATTACCCCACCTCGGTCATGTCCGCCACCCTCCGACTCAATGACCCAACCCACTGTCCCGGTCCCATATCAAAAAATTGAAACTCATGCCATGCACGGGATTTTTCGGCCTAAGCGTCATTTTAACCTAACTTCTTCGGTTCAACCATCTCCCCTTTCGAAAAATCCCAAAACAACCCTATCCGATCAGAATTGGAAAGTTGCCATGCTAGACGAAATTGATGCTCTTATTAAAAATAAGACGTGGGAATTAGTGTCCCGCCCATCTAATGTGAACATCATACGATCTATGTGAGTTTTTTGTCATAAAAAATTATGATGGCTCTTTTACGAGACACAAAGCTCGTCTTGTAGGTGATGACAGGTCTCAACAGGTTGGCGTGGATTGCGGTGAAACATTCAGTCCGGTAGTTAAGCCGACCACTATCAGGACTGTTCTGAGTCTGGCCTTGTCCAAATCATGGACATACATCAGTTGGATGTCAAAAATGCATTTTTACATGGTCACCTACATGAAACAATTTACATGCACCAGCTGTTGGGTTTCTGAGATCGTATCTATCCGGATTATGTTTGCTTGTTGAAAAAAATCTTTATATGGTTTGAAGCAGGCCCCCAGGGCATGGTACAACAGGTTTGCAGGGTTCGTATCCACACTGGGGTTCTCCCACAGCAAGTCCAATCAGTCTTTGTTCATTTACAAGAAGGGACAAGACATTGCTTATCTTCTTTTATATGTGGATAACATTATTCTCACAACATCATCTGTCTCGCTTCGCCAGTCTATTTTGTCTTTCCTTGCATCGGAATTTACTATGAAAAAGATTTGGGTCCTTTAAACTATTTTTTGGGCATTGCGGTTACCCAATATGCAAGTGGTCTATTTCTCAGTCAAAGGAAATACGCCGAGGAGATCATAAAAAAAGCCGGTATGTCTTCGTGCAAACCATCCCATACCAGTTGATACAAAGGCAAAATTGAGTAACACGACACGTTCCCCATACAGTGACCCGACACATTACCGCAGTCTAGCAGGGGCATTGCAATATCTCACCTTCACGAGATCTGATATCTCATACGCGGTTCAACAAGTTTGTTTACATATGCATGATCCGAAAGAAGCACATATGGGGGCTCTGAAACGAATTCTACGGTATATTAAGGGTACTCTTGATTTCGGGCTGCATCTGTATAAATCCACCATGACTGACATTACATCTTGTACATATGCTGAGTGGCTGCCCGGACACACGACACTCCACATCTAGCTACTATGTATTTTTAGGAGACAACCTCATTTCCTGGTTGTCGAAACGCCAGCCGACATTGTCTCGGTCGAGTGCTGAGGCAGAATACCGAGGGGTAGCTAATGTGGTCTCTGAATCATGTTGGCTCCGTAATCTTCTTTTAGAACTACATTGTCCGATTGAAAAAGCAACCGTGATTTATTGTGATAATGTGAACGCAATATACTTATCAGGTAACCCTGTCCAGCATCAACGCACAAAACACATAGAAATGGATATCTTGTTTTCCCGTGAAAAGGTTGCACGTGGACAAGTCCGGGTTCTTCATGTTCCGTCCCGTTATCATATTGCAGACATTTTCACAAAAGGACTTCCGCACATACTGTTTGATGATTTCAGGGACAATCTCAACATCCGCGCACCTTTAGCTAAGACTGCGGGGGTCTGTTAAGAATCATTATGGATATAATTATCCTTAATTATCTCCATTATGTAAAATCATCAATTATGTAATTAACGTGAATATTATGTAATTTTAGTATGATAGGATGATTAGCATATAGTTAAAATATTATTAGGATAGTCTTTCAAAATCATAGCCATAGATTGATCTTATAGGCTTGTATATATACATTGTATTCTTAGTATGAAATAAATGATGGAGTGAACCTCCTTCAATCACAAACATTTTCAGATCTTTTATGTGTTTTTTTCCCCAGATCTCTTATGTGTAAAAAATGAAAATCTCTTGTAAACATGTCATAAAACTATAAATAAATTTGTAAAAGGTTAAAAAACCATTTCTCCCGAAAAAATGATTGAGGGTATTAATATGAAAAGTTGAGAGAGGGTTGCAATTTTACAACAGCTAGAACTAAGGAGCTTCGACTTGCACTTTCTAACCCAAACTAGGGCTGGCAATTTCACCATGACCTGATGGATATCCGATCCACCCGACCCGATTATATGGATGAAAATCCGACAAAACACGGATTTTAATCGGGTGACGGATCGAGTCGGAGTCGGGGGACATACATCCAACCCACCACCCGACCCATCCATCCACTCGTTTATAAATTAATTTTTTTTTATATATATGAGTTTAAGTTGTATAATTATTAGTGTAAATAATTTTTACAAAATTAGATCATATTTATATGTTATAGCATATAAATATCTTATTTCAAAATTTCAAATCTTACATTTTAAAGAGGTATATGAATTCAGTGAACTTGAAGAATTCAGTGAACTTAAAGAGGTATTATTTGAACATCCAATTAGATCATATTTATTTATATGAATTTGTCACTGTGCAGCAGCAAACGTTGTGATTTCTGTTCCATTATGAAATTTTTAGCTCTGGATCATCACCACAAGTTTCACAATATGGACCCTCACCAATCGCCACGACATCAAAAGAGAAGTCATGACTGTGAGAGTGCATTGTTTCTCCATTCCAGCTGGAGTAGGAGGCCATAACAGTGCAAACTCCTTGGGCGATACAGTCTATATATGGTGCAAGGTGGATATCATAAATTCTTAGTTACCAAAATAAGACGTGGACAATAAAAGTGACATCATTTCATGAAGAAAGCTCAATAATCCATTTGCCTTGTTACAAATTCTAATGCTTATGAAAAGACTCTTTGATAATTTTGACAAGCACAATTTTTTTTGACTCTTTGTTACAAATTCTAATCCATTTTGACGTGATAGCGGATTGAAGACTCTTTGATTAATTACGTATTAGATTAGGAATCAAAATTCATAAATCCACGAAGCACCGGATACACCTGATTCACCCGTGGATGATGGGTGGATCGAATGTGGATGAAGAAAAAATGGGGTGATGGATGGGTCGGGTGGTGGATGGATGGTTGGTGAGTGGAGCCGGATTGAGCTCCACCCGATCCACCTCCGATCCATTGCAAGCCCTAACCCAAACACTCACCAGACTATTTTGTTCCTAGGTGCTAACTTAATACTAGTTATTTCATATTAGTTGTTCACATCAAATAGAAGTTCTGCATCAGGTGCTCGATCATCCATAGGGCACCACGTGGATCCGCCCAAAACGCTGCAGATAAAATAAATAAGTAGTTCTTCACAAAAACAAAAGAAATTAACATTTTCTGAAATTTTTCCAACAACTTATGAATTTGTGGTAACAAACAATTTATGAGTTTGTTTCAGCAACTTCATTAGTTATTTCAACAAATTCAGCAGTTATTGGAATAATTTTCAAAAATTGCTCAAACAATTTAATCAACTTCACCAGTTGTTTGAATAACTACAACGATTATTGAATTTATTCCTAAAAAATTCAGAAGTTGGTCATAAAGTTTTAGAAATTATAATCTGATCCCTCTTCATTTTTATTCACTTGTTAAGTGATCCTTTGACCCAAATTGGTTAAAGAGTCTAAATTTTTTAAATAGACTCAAGAGGTCCCTCTGTTAATTTTTCTTGAGTTGCTCCTTACCTACCACAGGATCAACATCTTGGGTGGTTGGTCTCATTTTCGCCTGTCTTTTACTCGTGTCACCTTATTAATTGGATTGTATTTTTTTTTTATAATCGGAAAACCTCCAAAAATTTGAAACTCCATGGATAATGATCACCCTTCTACCTTCTTGGCTAATATCTTTAGTATCCGCAATAGCTTGAACATCTCTTCTTATAATTTCAATTCAGAGGTGATCAAGATTTTAAGTTAAAGCATGCTAGTACATTTATGCGATAGCGTGGATAAAGCTCTAAGAGGTAGTTTGGTAGAGTGTATAAGAATAATGCTGAACATGGTGTATTAGTAATGCTGACATTAGTTATGCTGAGATTATTTTTTATCTACTGTTTGATTTGATGTATTAGAAATAACATGCATTACATAACTTTTTTTTTTTAAAATTGATTTTTTACAAAAATATATTTCCCTACATTCTTTAGTTTTGTACACTTTATTTTCACATTAAGTTTTGACTCTTAAACACTCCACTCAGTTATAATTTGACTACTTCCAAATAACAACAATATACCCAGTGAAATTCACAACGTGGGGTCTGGAAAGAGTAGAGTGTACGTAGACCTTACCTCTACCTTGGTAGGTAGAACGACTGTTTCCGAGAGACCCTCGACTCAAGACAGAGCATAAGCATAAGCACAAGCAAAGCAAAGCAAAAGCAAAAGCAAAAGCAAAAGCAAAAGCAAAAGCAAAAGCAAAAGCAAAAGCAAAAGCAAAAGCAAAAGCAAAAGCAAAAGCAAAAGCAAAAGCAAAAGCAAAAGCAAAAGCAAAAGCAAAAACAAAAGCAAAAGCAAAAGTAAAGCAAAAGCAAAGCAAGAGAAACGGTTAGACCCAGTCAAAAAAAATTAAAGCAGTATGAAAATGCTGGTATAAAAAGCGAATAAGCCATGATAGCACATTTTGAAAAAGTCAGCAGCAACTGGCGCATGTAAATAAGCTAAACAAAGTACACTAAATGACACATAACAACATACATCAAACTACATGGGACTATAAAGCAATATTGTGCCTATTAGTATGATAGGCTAAGCGGGCCTACAATAATAACACTATAATTACCAATTTGCAAGCGTAAGTAGGACTACGCTCGACTACCTACTACCCTTATACCCTAATCCGTGTCATTCACAACCCCATATCTAAGGTCATATCCTTAGTAAGTTGCACCTGCGCTATATCCGTCTAATCACCTCTCCCCAATACTTCTTCGACCTACCTCTACCCCTCATGAACCCGTCCATAGCCAACCTCTCACACCTCCGCACTAAGGCATTTGCGTCTCTCCTCTACACATGCCCAAACCATCTCAACCTCGCTTCCCGCATCTTATCCTCCACCGATGCCACTCCCCACTCTGTCCTGAATATCATCATTTCTAAATTCATCCCTCCTTGTATGCCTGCACATCCATATGAGCATCCTCATCTCCACAACTTTCATATTTTGGATGTATGGAGTCTTGACTGAACAACACTCCACCCCATACAACATAGTCGGTCTAACCACCGGCCTATAGAACTTGCCTTTAAGTTTTGGTGACACTTTTTTTTCATATAAGACTCCAGATGCGAGCCTCTATTTTATCCACCCTGCCCCAATACGATGTGTGACATCGTCATCAATATCTCAATCCCCTTAGATAATAGAGGCGATATACTTGAAGCTTTCTTTATTTGGAATGAAATGAGTACCAAGCCTCACCTCCACGCCTGTCTCAAGGTCGCTCCTGTTACTGAACTTGCACTCCAAGTATTCTGTCTTGGTCCTACTCAGCATGAACCCTTTAGATTCCAGAGTCTATCTCCAAACCTCCAGGTTAGCGTTCATTACGATGTGAGTCTCATCAATCAGGACTATGTCGTATGCGAATAACATACACCATGTCACCTCCCCTTGAATTGGTCGCGTCAGTCCATCCATCACCAAGACAAATAAGAATGGGCTAAGAGCTGATCCTTGGTGCAGCCCCATCATCACTGGAAAGTGCTCCGAGTATCTTCCTACTGTCCGTACATTGATCTTGGCTCCATCATACATATCCTTGATCTTCCTAGTGTACGCCACAAATACACTTCCAACCTCCAAACATCTCCATAGAACATCCCTAGGAACTTTGTCGTATACCTTCTCGAGGTCGATGAAATCCATATGTAAGTCTCTCTTCTTCTCCATATACTACTCCACCAACCTCCTAATAAGATGAATGACTTATGTGGTCGAACTCCCAGCCATGAATCTAAACTAGTTCTCGGAAATAGACACGCCTCTTCTCACCCTCATCTCCACGACCCTTTCCCAAACTTTCATAGTGTGAATTAGCTACTTGATACCCCTATAGTTGTTGCAACTATGGATATCACATTTGTTCTTGTAAAAAGGGATCATTGTATTCCACCTCAATTCTTCTAGCATTCTCACCGTCTTAAAAATGACGTTAAACAACTCAGTCAGCCACTCTAAACCTGCCCTGCCTGCACTCTTTCAAAATTCAACTGGGATCTCATTAGCCCGGTCGCTTGTTCCTTGTGCATCCTGCGAACAACACCCTTAACCTCCTCAACCTTAATGCTTCTACAATACCTAAAATCCCGGTACCTACCAGATTGCTCCAGATCTCCCAGTACAATGTCTCTATCTCCTTTTTCGTTCAAGAGGTTATAGAAGTAAGACTGCCACATCCACCTAATATGCGCGCCCTCTTTCAGTACTTTGTCATCTTCTTCCTTGATGCACCTCACGTGATCCAAGTCATGGGCCCTCCTCTCCCTCACCTTGACTAGTCTGTACAACTTCCTATCCCTATTTTTTTCTGTAATTCCACATACAGGCATTCAAAAGCCGTCATTTTTGCCACTGTAACCGCAAGTTTTGCCTCCTTCCTCTCCATCTTATACAGTTCCCTATTCGTCCACTTCTCCACATCATCCTTGCTTTCTATCAATTTCGCATACACCGTTTTCTTCGCTTCCACCTTCTCTTGATCTTTACCATTCCACCACCAGTCCCCTCGATGCCCACCACAGCTACCCCTCCCAAGCACTTCTCTAGCTACCTCTCGAATGCAACTGGCCGTCTTATCCCACATACCGGTCGCATCCCCACTACTCCCCAAGCCCCCTTGGACATCAACCTCTCCCCCATCTCCTTTGCACTAGCTATGGTCAAACTTCCCCATTTGATTCTTAACATGTCATCCACAACCCTCATCTTCTTCTCCATCTTGATCTCCAAATCCATCACCAAAAGCTTATGTCGGGTTGTAAGATACTCCCTCGGAATAACCTTGTAGTCTTTACAAAGACTACTTCCAAATGTGTTTTTATTATATCCTTTTCTTTTTTACCTTTCTTTACAATAGTTTTCTATAAGCCATTTTAGTGATAAAAGACCTTAATTGTATTAATGAACTTTTAATGTATAATTTTATACTTTTAACATAAAAAATGAGTAATGTTTTTGCACCTGTAGGCATCTTATGTATTATCTCAGTTTTTTGGTTTTTTTCCTCTTATTTTAAAAGAATAAACAGTTACTTATTAGATACAAGCAATAATTAAGGACAATCATATCTTTAGTCATGCTTATGCATGCATTAAAAACCTTTGTATTACTAATACCATGATTTGCTAGGTATTAGTTATATATAGGATAATATCAAATAAGGTGTATAACTAAGGTACATATGTTGAAAAAGTATACCAAATAATGCATTAGTAATACACAAAGCTAATGCAAACGACCCCTTAAGTGTAGTCTTGGTTTTACTTGTGAAACACGAGGTGGTCCGATGAGATGAAGGCCAAAACCGTATACGTAAATTCGCAAGCCAACTCATAATGATGAACCAATTTGTATTCAGTCTTAGACCTCTAAGGCACTTTGCGTGCATTGAGGGGCTAGCAGCTATAGTAAAGTTGATAGCCGCAGATTCCGTATTTAAACTTGATAAGTTCAACTTTTAATGTTATTAAGTATTGAACTTATTGTACTCTTCAAATTATACTATTCAAATAGGATAAAACAGATTGTCTTGTATAAGGAGCGACATGCTTACCGATCTCTGTTAGCCCCATAGCGGCAATGAGTTTCTTTTCCTTGAAGAATCATGTCAACATCTGTTGGAAGGCCAACCATTTCCAATGACTTGTCCCATACTTGTTGAGAAGTTCCCACATTATATGCTTCTTTGCTAGGTTTCGTCGTCATACAATGGCTACCAATGAAGGCACAAACAGGCCACTATTCTTCTTTCAATTTACGACAATATTTCAAGATATCAACAGCAGTATCTGCAAAAAGTGCACTTCTTGAACCCCATTTGAGCATCAAACATGAAAAAGAACATTTGCTGATAAATGATATTCAAAATTCTAGGAAAATCTCTCGCAACATTTGTGCGTACAGCTCCTGGCTCTACGCATAACACGTGAATTTTAGTATCAGCAGTCAGGTGTTTTTAAAGCATACTGGTAAACATCACTTGTGCTAGCTTACTACTTGAGTAAGCCTTTCGACTCACAAATTTGTTCTTCTTGGTTAGAAAATTCATATCTTGGGAATCAACAAAGCCAATTACATGCATAAGGGAATTCATATTGACAATCTGCTGGGAGAGCCTCCTTTTAGGGAAGGCAAAAGCAGAACAGATAGTAATGCAGCGGCAAGATGGTTCACTTGTAGATGCCTTTCGTACCCGTCTTTGGAAATTTTTTGTGGCTGTCCAATGGAATAGACTCCAGCATTGTTGATGAGGATATGGAGGGGTTTTGACCTTGAATTCCATTCTTGTGCAAATTTTACAACTGATTAGAGAGAGAAGAGATCAAGCTCCAAAATGCTTAGGGGCCTCAAGTCAGGTTCATTTTTTCGCCATTTTTGGATGAGTTGATAGGCAAGATTTGTGTTTCTCACAGCCATGACAAGATGTGCCCCTGACTCAGCCAGTTTCCTTGCAATTTCAAGTCCAATGCCACTAGTGACTCATGTTGTTATGAATCGAAGAAATTAGGGGGGAAATCAGAATATAAACTCTTTGTTTTGGTTCTTGCTTTGAAATAGAGAACTAAAGAGAAAAAACAAAAGGAAATATGCTATTTTCAAGATATTTAGCAGTCAATGGTTCATTCTCCCTTCTCCCTCTCCGGTGGCTTTCGAGAGCTCGACATGAAAGAACAAAGAAAATAAAAAAAAGAGTACGGAAATATTTAGCTACTAACCTTAGAGAAAGGTGACTTGGTCAGACCAGAATCTGAAATAGAGATTGGAGGAAGAATTGTTTTTCCATTGGCAGAAATGGCGCCACCTTTTATTTAGCAACTGCCGCCCCGCTTAATAAGAATAGAATGCACTTACCAACCGGAATACCGAACTCAATGTTTTATTAAGATCTTTAGTAGTCGATGTTCATTCTCCCTCCCCAGTGGCTTTCAAAAGCCGGACATGAAAGATACTTAACTAAAAGGAAATTAAATATTATCTAGTCAATGTAGATAGTGGACCCTAGACTTGAAAAAAAAATCTAGAATATTCTTACACTAAAAAAGAAAATAAATATTCTACCATATTTAAATCATAAAGTAGAAGGAACTAAATGTTAACACCTGTGACCATGCAAGTTAGGCCATTGAGTGGAGGCAAAGGCAAAGGGTCTTGTAAATGCCTAGCATTGATTTTCTGAAATAGTGTTTCACATGTCAAGCGACGCCATCCTTCTAACCATTCTGTCCATTCCGATCCTGTCGATGATGAATCCATCTTATTTCTTCAAAATGCTACTACTTTTTTCCACTTTTGAGTCAATTTTTAGAAAACAAAAGGAAACAACCTATTCAACAGGTTGCTAACGTCTCAATATTGTGCTATAGATTGTCGTAATCGAGAAAACTGGTGGAGAAATGAAACACATGAAATAAAAAAATGGATTTGAGATTGAGAAATAGACAAAAACTGAATCGCAAGGAAAAACACAATGAATGAAATAATAATTCGTTACTTGTTCAAACACACAATAGAGAAAAGCAACGGTATGGCAGAGATTCCGGAACAGAAAAAAGAAATACTTGAGCTAAACCAATAAGGTCACATGTCTATCCTTTTAACTAATCTTTTGGTTAAATGTTTTAACTAAATCGTCAACATAATTTAAGTAACATGTCTATCCTCTTAGTAATTGAGATTACCAACAATTTAAGTATGCAACTAATAATTTGTGCAAGTCTCTATAAGACAAGATTAACTGGTCCTATTGTTTTTATATTTGCAAAGGTTAAGAAATATATGGAACACTAGCAGAACATTGAATATAGTAATACTAAAGTTCTTAGGAGACTGAAAATCCAAACTGCTTTTCGTAAGCAGATGTTGGGAATGAATTTTCAAGATGTTTGTTTATATTTTTCCTGTATTTGGTCTAAAAGTTGACATCGCAAATGATAAGATGTAAAGTGTTGCACGTAGCTTTGTAATTGAGCACTCTCTTCCTTCAAATCATTTTTCACTGTGCCACTTAGAAGTAATTTATTGAGGTGGTACCATGCGTGTATTACACTTTCTATTGAGTGTGTGAACAATTTCAAATTATGATTTTTTTTTCAACTTGGAAATATGTCACTAATAAATAAATAATCAAAAAAGAAAATAATACAACGAATTAAGTGAAGACACGATGACATTGAATTCAAAATAATTATTAAAAATATTTAACTTATTAAAAAAATAGCTCAAAAAGAAAATGACATACCCCACCCCCAACCCAAACAATCATCCCCTTTCTTTGGTCTTCCTGGTCAAACCCCGCCGCCGACAGTCGTTCCCCCACGCCCAACTCCGGCAAACATAACAAGCTCAACAAAATCATAAAACAGAGCACATCAGTCCGGATTCTATGGAGTTTCGCCGAAAAACGAACAACTCCGGCCAAATAAAGTGCAAAAACACAAAAAATGACTCAAGCAGAGACATATCTGATAACAATAGAAAAGACCAAGGTCAGAGAATGGGAAACAATGCTCAACGGCGTTGCTTCGATGATAAATCATCAGAGCAATGCCGGAGACACGCACATGGCTAAATCTTTTACATAGCAATCAATATATCATTTAAATAAAAAAAATCTAGTTCATCAAAGAGAGAAGGAGCAGAATTGCAACGTAATAAAAATTAGAGGTCTATGGTGAGGTGAAGGTAAGGTGATCTCCATTGTTGGATATTTTAAGAGCTTGTAAAGATTGCAGGGTATTTGACTTTCATCGCGTCTTCGGCTTCCCATGTTGCTTCTTTTGTGGAGTGATTTCTCCATAACACTTTCACGGAAGCAATATCTTTATTCCTAAGGCGCTTAATTTTTCTATCCAGTATTTCTACCAAAATTTCTTCGTATTTAAGCTCTTCATTCAGAACTATCTCTTGGGGTCGGATGACATGGATTGGATCGTGCAAGTATTTGTGTAACATTGACACATGGAACACCGGATGCACCGCTTCTAATTCTTGTGGAAGTGCTAGTTCGTAAGCTACATTCCCTACTCTTCGTAAGATCTCATATGGTCCAATAAACCTTGGGCTCAACTTCCCTTTCTTGCCAAATCGCATCACTCCCTTCGTTGGAAAGACTTTTAAAAACACTTTCTCTCCTTCCTGAAATTCGAGATCTCTTTTATGATGATCCGCATAAGACTTATGGCGGCTATGAGCTGTCTTGATCCGCTCCTGAATTATTTTCACTTTGTCGTTTGTTTCTTGAATGACTTCGGGTCCGAACAGTAGTGTTTCGCCCACCTCGAAACACCCAAGCGGAGATCTACATTTTCGCCCATACAATGCTGCGAATGGAGCCATATATATACTTGAATGGAAATTGTTGTTGTATGCGAACTCAATTAGACATAGATGGTCTAACAAGTTGCCCCGAAAGCCCAACACACAAGACCGCAACATGCCCTCCAATGTTAATTGTTCGTTTAGCATGTCCAACTGTTTGCGGATGGAAGGCCGTGCTCAACTTAACCTTTTTCCCGAGGTCGTGCTAAAAACTTCTCCCAAAAGTGTGAGGTGAAGTGGGAGCCCCTCTCTGAAATAATCTGTAATGGAATCCCGTGTAACCTCACTATCTCTTTCAAATAATTCTACGCATACTGTGGCGCCTGGTACGTAGTTTTGACCGGTAGGAAATGGATTGACTTTGTAAGCCGATCTACAATCATTCAGATAGAATCATAACCTTCTCGAGTTTTCGGTAGACCAGTCACAAAATCTATATGAATCGCCTCCCATTTCCACATGGGGATACTAATGTCCTGAAGTAGTCCGCCGAGTTTTTGATGTTCGGCTTTCACATGTTGACACGTTAGACATCTTCCGACAAACTCTGCAACATCTCTCTTCATTCCATCCCACCAGTAATTTGCCTTGAAATCCTGTAAATTTTTGTTGATCCTGGATGAATAGAATACCTAGTGTTGTGACCCTTATTCAAGATCTTTTTTCATAGTTCCCTCACTTTAGGAACATATAACCCACCCTTATACCGAAGGGTACCGTCATTTTCCCTGAATGTAAACTATGAAGATTTTCCTCATTGAATCTTCTCCCGAAACCTAACAAACTTCGTATTCTCAAACTGACTTTCTTTTATTTCTGAAGCTAAGGCAGACTGAGAAGTATCATGCACCACCACCCTGCCTTCGTTGACCTTAGTTAAACTAACCCTGAGGTTTCCCAATTTTTGTACCTCACGAACAATACCTCTCTTTTGTATTACCAAGTGGGCCAAGCTGCCCATTGATCTCCTACTGAGTGCGTCAGTCACCACGTTAGCTTTTCCAGGATGGTAAGGAATGCTAAGGTCATAATACTTAAGCAACTCTAACTATCTTCTTTGTCGGAGATTCAAATCCTTTTGCGTGGTTATGTATTGTAAACTCTTGTGATCTGTAAATATATCTATATGCACCCCATATAAATAGTGTCTCCATATTTGTAAGGCGAACACTACCGCAGGCAATTCCAAGTCATCAGTTGGATAATTCTTTTCATGTATCTTCAATTGTCGAGATACATACACAATAACTTTTCCGAACTGCATCAAGACATATCCTAACCCAACTTTAGAGGCATCGCAATAGACTGTGAATCCTTCTTGTCCCGATGGTAAGGTTAGGACTGGCGCAGTAGTCAATAACTCCTTCAGTTTCTGAAAACTTGCCTCATACGCCTCTGACCACTGGTAGTTAACCGATTTCTGAGTCAATCGGGTCAAGGGAGCGGCGAGACTAGAGAAACCTTCTACAAATCTTCTATAATACCCAGCCAAACCCAAGAAACTCTTAATTTCTGTCGGAGTGGTAGGCCTTGGCCATCTCTTCACTGCTTCTATCTTTTGGGGGTGTACCATAACCCCATCCCTTGACACAACATGTGCCAAGAAAGCCACCTTTTCCAACCAAAATTCACACTTTGAAAATTTACCATAAAGTTTCTCCTGTCTTAAGATTTGAAGCACTACCCTTGGATGCTCTTCATGTTCTTCAGCACTCTTGCTATAGATTAGAATATCATCGATGAACACAATCACGAACAAATCTAAGAATGGTTTGAAGATTTTGTTCATGAGTTCCATAAAAGTTTATGGGGCATTGGTTAACCCGAAAGACATGACCAAGAACTCATAATGGCCATATCGGGTTCTAAAGGTTGTTTTGGGTATATCATCAGGATTTATTTTCAACTGGTGATATCCCGAACGGAGGTCAATCTTGGAAAAATAACTGGCTCCCTGAAGTTGGTCAAAAAGATCATCGATTCTTGGTAATGGGTACCGGTTATTGACCGTGACCTTGTTAAGCTGTCGATAATCGATGCACATTCAGAGCGAACCATCTTTCTTCTTCACAAAAAGGACTGGTGCACCCCAGGGGGAAACACTAGGCCTTATATAGCCCTTATCCAGAAGATCTTTCAATTATTCTTTTAACTCTCTCATAGAGGTGGCCAGTGGGCCAGGCTCGGGTCTGACGGGCCGGGTCTGGCGGGGTCAGGGCGGGACGGGCGAAGGGGTCGGGGTCGGGTCTGGCGGGCTCTGGTGGGCTCGGGTCTGGCGGGACTTGCTCCAGTCCCGTCCCGATCCCAATTCCGTCGGGATCGGGGCGGGGCGGGGTCGGGATCGGGGCGGGTTCCGGCGGGTTTTCCTTTTTTTTTTAAATAACATATGTATAAAAAAAACTCATTAAACAAGACAAGATAGTGTAATAAAAATATCCCAAGGCTGTTTTTGTGCCTCTTATATTATTTAATAGACATATGATTTTTTTGTAATACAAATACAATTGTCTAAAATCTAAATTGCAACTTTGTGGTGTTGTCCAAAAGTTGCAAATTACATAATAAAAGTGCAATTAAAAAAATTACATTCTCAAAAAAACCTGTTCTAATTGCTTGATAATTTCATGTGGTTCTTCGGTTGGAATTGGTATTTGTTGGTCAAATTGATCCACGTCGCTTCCACCACCTTCGGATAAGATTTCGTTGTAGTTCTCGTCTTCTTCTTCGTTGATCTCCGGTTGACCGCACCTTCTCCACTCCGCTCGTATCCAATATTTGAATAATACTGCAATTTCCAAGCTGTCTCCGGCTAATGAGTGTCTGTGGTCTCCTATTTGATATCTGCCGGCAGAAAAAGCGCTTTCAGACGCAGTTGATGACGCTTGAATGTTCAAAATATCTCGGGCCATCAATGAAAGTGTTGGAAAGGTCTTCTCATTCCCCCTCCAAAGTATTTCAGCAAGTCTTCATGTCCATCTTCATTGATAACTTCTTGGTACTGTACAGAACCCTGCAAAACAAAAATATCCAACTCGCTAATTTGGTTAGTAGTAGAGGTACGGCCGCATATTCTATTTCTAAGTCATTCAATACTAGCCGCAGAAACAGCATGTCTTTTGTGAGGTTGTGTTGAAGATGAAGAAGATGGTATGGAAGCCGGTAAGTTACTAGAATTTTCTTGTTGATAAAACCTATATACTTTTTTGCAATTCTCTTCTACGCTAGACAACACTTCTTCTTTAGTTTGTTCAATAGGTGGTGGGTGATTTAGATTTTTGGGACTTGGAGGTGGTAGTACTTCTATACAATCGTAAATAGTTTCAATTAGTGATTTAGTACCGTCTATTTTAATAGTCGGATTTAATACAGAACCAATAATATAAATAGTGGGAATAAGAATAAAATATTTTTTTATTTTGATAAACATTTTTTTAATAGCTGCCATATAAGCTAGTTTTTCCATATATTCACTAAGTAATAAAAATATTAGAGTTATATAAAACAACATAGTTGAAATAGTAGGATAATATATACCGGAAAATTCTTTTGTTGCTTGAAAAAATTTCTCTAAAAATACAATAAGTTCGGAAATTTTTACCCAATCACTATCTACAATCATATCAGCTGGATTTTGATTATGAGAGTTAAAAAATAAAGTTATAGGTTTTCTTTAGTCATAAGCAACAAGTAGTTGCTCGTATAATGAATTCCACCTAGCGGATACTTCTTGTGGATTTTTTCTATAAGATAGTCCACAATCGTGACAAGTTTTTTTATATTCTTTTCTTCGTTGTACTTTATTAACTAGAAGATTCCACCTCTGGAAAACGCCTACACCTAATGGCTTAAGCCGCTGTTCCCTTTTAAAAATAAAGTTTATATCAAATTGTATTTTACTAAGAATGTCTTCAAAAAGTGATAGATCATCCTTTACAATTAAGTTATATATATGGCACACGCATTTTATATGAAAATCATCTGAAAAAGATGGAGTTAAACTATTTTTTAAAATTGTAATTGCGTAATTGTTAGATGAAGCGTTATCTAATGTAATAGTCATAATTTTATCGGTTATTCCGTAATAATGGCACACTTGATAAATATTATCTGCAATAAAAGTACCAGTGTGCCTATCATCTATATATCTATACGCTAAGATACGTTTTTGCATAGACCATTTATAATCTATCCAATGACAAGTTACAATTAAATAATCATGGCCGTTAGTACTACGACCTGTATCAGCCGTGATAGATACTTTGCCATTAAAATGATATAATGAATAACGTAAATATTGTTGATATTCATGCGCGAATTTAAATACATCTCTCTTAACAGTTGATCTAGGAAAACCGTTAAAAGCAGGATTATATATATCTCTAATGTAATGAATAAAACCGGGAGATGAAGGAAATGAAAAAGGCAAACCCTCCACAACAACTAATTTTGATATTGCTTCCCTAGCTCTATGTTTATTGTATTTAGGGCCTACAATTCCCCCCGTCATAGGGTTAATTTGACCCTGTACTTGGTCCGGGACAGTATAAGTATGTGAACCTTGTCCCGATGGAGCGGGCGTTTGCGCACCCGATTTTGAAGCCTGATATTGGGCATACCTAGCTAGATGAGCACTTACTACGTGTCTAATTAAACCCCCCGTCCCACTGTGACCTTTTCCAGTTTTAAATTTTAAAACGTTTTTACAAATTTTACATATAACTACTTGATTCTCTACGTCCCTATCAAAAAATGTCCATGCATCTGATTTTAATGGTTGTTTTGTTGGACCTCGTCTCATACTAGGGGGAATATGAGGCATTTCAGTTGAAGGTGCACTAGTGGGTGTGTTGTCATCAACATTAGTGGGTGTATCATCTAGATCATCGTCTAAATTAAAGTCTTCTTGAGTTCCAGAAAATAGCTCCTCGTCTAAATGTAATGGTATTGTAGGAAAATGTTGAGTATCAACAAAATCATCCTGTGTAGGAATAAGATGACTAGAAGAAGTACCCTTGCCCTGGTTGCCGCCCCTACTAGAAGAAGCACCCTTACCCTTAAACATACCTCTTAATCCTTTCATTTTAATTATGATAATAAATAATCAAAGATAATAAAATTAAGTGCGCTAAATAAAATAAACAGACACTAATAATTTAATGAAGGAACGAATGTACCAAACGCCGACGTAACGTCGACGTGTAATCGAGAGGTTGAAAATTGAAACTTTGCTCGATGGAAGATCCTCAAGCTAGTTGCCAACTTCACTCCCAATTCCCAAATGAATAAATAAAATTAAATATTTAGTAAACAATGTAGACTTGTAGAGAGAGATATTGAGAGATTAGAGAGATTGTAGGAAGATTTGTGAGAAAGATGAAGAGAAAATGAGTTATTTATAGTTGAAAAATTGGGTTAAATTGTAAATATAATAACTTATGGGTTAAAAATAAATATTAAGGGGTAGGGGGGGTTGGGGGAGGGGGAGGCCAAAAATGGCCATTGCCCAACGGCCAAAATCTAAAATGGCCGTTGGTGCAACTACTATATTTGCAAAGGGGGCTCTCGGGCGGGATCGGGGGCGGGCTCGGGGTGGGGTCGGGGCGGGCGGCCCTGGGGCGGGCTCGGGTCTGGCGGGACGAGACATTGTCCCATCCCGAGTTTGAGTCCCGCTACCATTTTTTTTTACTCGGGGTTGGGGCGGGACCGGGGCGGGCTTGGGGTCAGTCCGTCCCAGCCTACTGGCCACGCTTACTCTCTCAATTCAGCTGTGGCCATTCGATATTGAGGAATGGAAATGGGTCTTGTATCCGAAATTAATTCTATAGCGAACTCTACTTCCCTGTCCGAAGGAAGGCCTAGAAGGTCTTCAGGGAAAACCTCCGCAAAATTAAGAACAATAGGGAAAATATGTACCTCTGGGGATTCTTTTTAGGTATCCATTATATTTTCCAGGTAAGAGTATTCCACCTCGTGACTTCTTAATAACTTTTGAGCCCTAAGGTAGGAAATAAGCCGACTCAAGGGTGTCCCAATTCTACCCCTTATAAAGACTTCTGGTTCCCCAGGAAAAGATAATTTTACAATCTTTTTCCGACAATCCAACGTGGCATAACATGCTGACAGCCAATGCATACCCAAAATAATATCAAAGTCTACCATATCAAGTAATACTAAGTCTGCTATTATTCCTCTACCATTTACCTCTAACAGAATTTTTTTAATTACTTGAGAGGCCCAAACTGATGCCCCCACTGGTGTCATGACTTCAAAGGGTTCACTTAAATAGGAAGGTTCTACATGTAGACTCTTAGCCAAACCCATTGACACATACAAAAATGTAGAACCAGGATCATATAATACAAGTGCAGGAATACTTGAGACCAACAAAATACCTGTGACCACCGCATTAAATTCCTCTGCCTCATTCCTCTAGGGAAAAGCGTAGAGCCGGTTAGGATTGTTGGACTGTTGACCTCCCTGACTCTGTCGGGATTGGTTGCCCTGATTTCCTTTGTGGGTAGCTGTGGTCGCTTCTGACCTCCCATGAGAAAAATGAATTTGGGTTCTCTTCTTGCAATCTTTGACATAGTGGTCTGGTTCTCCACAGTTATAACAACCTTTCTGTGAGAACCTGCATTCTCCAAAATATTTCTTTTGACAAACCTTACAGACTGGTTTGTCACTCCCTACGTTGGGGTTGGTCTCCTTGGCATTGCTACCTTGATGATTGAACCTTTTATGCCATTGGGCCTGTAATAAGACTGGCCTACTGAATGGCTCGGTTTTGAAGAACCCCTACTATCTTCTTGCGTCTGTTTTAATTATGATTAAAGGATCCCGATGATTGAAACCTCTTCTGCGAATGATCTTTTTTTGCTTTAGCAAAGCCTTCTACCCGAATTGCCATGTCGACGATATGAAGGTAAGTCCGATCATAGGTTAATGCCACTACCTTCTCTGCCAAGTTTGGGTTTAAACCCTCCACAAATCTTTTGACCTTCTCCCTTTCCGTAGGAATAATATGTGTGTTGTATGCCTGCAATCGCATGAACTGGGTATTGTATTCTTGCACATTGCGGTCTCCTTATTTCAATTGTTCAAACTCATGCCTGAGCGCATCTTTTCAGGTGTTAGGCATGTACTTTTCAATGAATAAGGCTCTGAACTCCCCCCACGTCATCGGGGGTGACATCAGAGAATGATTTCTTCTAAGATTTCTCCACCACACCCCCGTGTCGTCCACTAAACATGCGCCTACCAAATTAACGCCATACGTCTCTACATATCCCAAGGTAAATAGTAGGATTTCTACCTCATCGAGAAATACCATAGGGTCGGACTTGGAGTCCTTCCCTATGAAGATAGGCTTCATTCTCCTAATAAAATTCCCCCATAGTCTATCTGGTACTGCATGAGCTCCTACATTTTTGGCTAGTGGTGGTTCCTGGGCCGTCAGGTTCTGTGTCGGGGCCATAACTGAGACACTAGGTGTAGGCTGAACCATGTGTGGGGCTACAACTATCATCAACTCTATAAGTCTATCTAATTTTGTCCCACAATTTCCTAGGCCGCTGACTCTCATTTTCTTCATCATTTTCCACGCTATCTTGAGACACTGCTCTTTCAATCGGAGGTATAAGAGCTTCATGTTGGACCTCTTCTTTAGCCCTTGATTCATGTACCATAACTCTTGGGGGTTGATGTTATCCCCTTGCTCTTCCCCGGATAGTTCTGATCGACCTTCGCAACACCGGTACTTGAGAATGTACCATTTTCTCTAAAGACAAGCGCACCCATATTTTAGAAGACAAGACGTCTATTTTAACTCTCCAAAAATTTTCTCATACTTCATAAGCATGCAACACCACAAGAAAATAATAATAAAAAAAATAACAATATTATTTCTTTCTTACATTCATAATACTTCATTCTATCATACTTTCAAATGGCATAACATTATACTAAATCTTATCAGATAATTCTCCGTCACCCATTGTAGATCTCCAACTCAAACTTGCATTTACTACAACACGTGTTAAAGGGCTTAACCGCGTGACTCGCCTATTCCGCAAGTTGGCATTCAGCTCCTTGTGAACCTTGTTCCTTGCCTCCCTTTCCCTATTGTCCATTCTTTCCTTCATCTTCCAGACTTTCTTCACTTGCCGTTGAAATTTGGGCAATGAGCCTTCTTTACTATCTCCACATAGCATCTTTGCTCTTCTAAATGAGGAGTGGAAATCTCCCGGGATGTAGTTAACTATTATCTATAGTATGACTCCAATCGGATAGTCGAAGAAGTTCGGGTCAAATAAATGCCTATTTCGTCTAGCCCTAAGCAAATCCGTACAATGTGCGATTGTGTCATCCATGTACGTGCCAAAATCGTCTCCTGGGTCCATCCTACAGTCCATGAACTCCTCCTAAGCTCGCATTATCCTTTTCGTTTGTATGAGCACTTCCCTCTTGGTTGGAACTCGTATTGTAACCATATCTACAAAAATAACTGTTAGTTAGTTTATCGTTGCACAATCCCCTTCCATAATCCTTTGAAGCAGGTAGTACAAGAACCAAGTCTTGGAAAAGACTCAAGATAGGCACGAGAAGAGTATGAAGGAAGTGAAACTATTTAGGATGTTATTTCATTCACTTATTACTAAGGTGGCGCGCACACCGTCGCAATAATTAACCGTTCAAACACCAAACTCGAAGAAATTTCCTAGAACCTCCTAACCTAGTTTAGCTCTGATACCAACTTGTCACGCCCCGACTTTTCTCAAGTCTTCCCTTAGGGCGTGATGGCACCTGGGCAACTATCCCTTCCTAGGCGAATCATTAACCCCTTTTCTTCCTGAATTAAATATGTACATAGGTACGAAAATAATATAATCATGTATTTTTTTAATGAAAGCACGAGCCCATGCTCATGCATCCATAAATTTTTCTAGAATCAATGGGTTCAAATACAGAATAAAAACATTCGAATCTTAAAAAAAACAATCTCATGTGGGGCATTCTCTGAGATAACGAAATATGGTTCCTCAAACCTACTTAATTAAGAATGACATTCACCAAATCCGAAGCAATTGATTGGTGGAACAATGAGGTTGTGGGATGATTGCTAGCCATGTTGCGAAGTTTTCCCTTTATCGCGCTTACCTGAAACATGTTAGATAAAAGAGTCAGCCATACTATCCGAGGTTGAGTGAGGACTTCGCCTTACATTTCAAAGAAACCTCACAATTCTATGCACAAAAAATACGAAGAAGGGACAAGTTTGAAAGTCAGAGTCGTAGGTGCGTCTTCTTGGGATACCCCTACGGAAAGAAAGGTTAGAGATTGTATGAATTAGAGAACGATGAATATTTAGTCTCAAGAGATGTTGACTTCTATGAGACTAAGTTCCCCTTTGTTGTAGGATCGGGTTGACTTGAGCGACAATATAGAAGTGATTCCAGATGAAATAGATGAAGAAAGAAATCAATACGACTTTGAAGAAGACACAACCGACAATATAGGTACAAATAAAACTTGGATGGACGAAGTATGGATACCGAATACCGAACCTATGGATTAGCCTGCATTAGACCGGACAAATGTCGGTCTAGTTAAAGAAAACATGTAGAAAGTACAGACTGAAGGTAACCAGACTAACAAAATGCCCCCCGAAAGAACAATGGGGTCGAGGGTAAATGTCAAAAGCATGAATCGACTCAGGTGCGCGACTACATCACAAAATTATTTTGGAAACAAAGTCCGTCTACGCATCCTCCCAATCCCCAGCAATCATCAGATACACCTTATCCTTTAGCTAACTATATATCATGTGATAATTTTTTCTCGCAATACTAAAAGTTTCTTGCAGCAATTATCATAGGAACCAAACCAAAAACCTTCTTGGATGGAATAAAAAAGGAACGTTGAAAAATAGTCATGCAACAAGAGATTTAAGTGTTGTATGATAATGAAACATGGACACTAGAAACTTATCACCGGATAAGGCACTCAGATGTTGATGGGTGCATAAAATCAAGTACAACTCTGATGGCACAATCGAGCATTATAAAGCTTCTTTGGTCATCTTCGAAAATAAACAAGATGAATGAATTAACTACAACAAAACTTTTGCTAATGTTGCTAAGGTAGTAACTGTTCGGACCTTCTTGGTTGTTGCGGCTGCGCGAAATTGCGAGTTGCATAAGATAGATGTGCATAATGATTTCTTACACGCGAGCTTGCTAAGGAAGTTTATATGAAATTACCACCGATATTTCGTGTTCCTAATTCGAGGCAAGTATGTTAACTCCGTAAATCTTTGTATGGTTTGAAGCAAGCTCGAAGGTGTTGGTTTGTGAAATTGTCAGTTGCTTTGATGAAATATGGGTTCAAACAGTCGTACTTGAATTATTCTCTATTCACTATGCACATGTGAGGCATGCATCTTAACGTCTTAGTCTATGTGAATGACTTGATTATCTTCGAAAATGACCATAGTGCCATTAAGCGCTTTAAAGACTAACTCCACACCTATTTTAACATGAAGAATTTGGGCCCTCTGAAGTATTTTTGGGAGTTGAAGTTGCACGTGGACCAACGAGGTTATTTCTGTACCTACGAGAATATGCCTTGGATATAATCTCTAAATCTGAATTATTTAGAGCTAAACCAATCAATACTCTCATGGAACAGAATCGTGGTTTGGCGTTGGCTGGAGGAGCTAATTTGGGTGATCCGGAACCATACCGGCGTTTGATCGGTCGATTGATATACCTCAGTTTTATGTGACCCAAGTTGTCATATTGTGTGCATGTTGTATCCCAATTCATGCATCAACCGAAGGAAGCACATTGGAATGCGACTATCCGTGTAGTGCGTTACTTGAAGAATAACCTATGACAAGGCATAGTGATGAGAAAAGATTGTGATCTCCAGTTATATGAATGGTGTGATTCGGACTGGGTCAGATATCGGTTGACTTGGAAAGCACTTATAGGTTGGTTTATCTCCCTCGGGAATTCACCCGTGTCATAAAAACCCATGAAGCAACATATTGTCTCCCGCTCGTCAGCAGATATTGAATGCATGGAAATGACTGTTTGTCAATTGAAATGGTTAAAGGAAATTTTGCATAGTTTGGGCGTTGAACACAAGTCTCCGATTAAAATATATTTTGACAGTCAAGCAGCTTTGTATATTGCCCGAAATCTGGTGTTTCATAAACGAACTAAACACATTGAAGTGGATTGTCACTATGTCCGGGACGCAATCCAATTTGGTATAATATTTCCCAGTCATGTATCAACCAATGAGTAGTTGGCCGATGTGTTTACAAATGCTTTGAACCTTACTTCTATATAAGGAGATCATTATGATGAATACAAAGTAGAAATAATTCTCTCAATATTCTTGTCTCTCTAAATTATCATCCCTGTCTCGATTTTAACATGTCCTTTCATATAGAAAATATGTTGTATTTGACTAGTTATAAAAACTATATTATCGTCAAATATGAATAACACATATCACATAATTAATTGGTGTAGCGGTTAATAATCATAGTAAATTTGTAATTTTTTATAAGTAAATAGATCAAAAGCGCACAATTCAATTAATTGAAGATTTAATATATTCAATCGATAACTGAGAATTCAAGAGTGCTACTAACCCTAAAATTGATGTTTTCATATATATCAAGATTGTACGACTAAGCCCAGTGCATACTTCATAAAACCATTTTTGATCGTTCAGTCCACTTTACTAAATTTGCTTTTGAGGGGAAACTGATTGCTACCAGGCCTACATAATGCAATAACTGAGGCTACTTTTATTCAGAGACACAGATTTAGCAGTAAACACTACTTATTTATTTTTAGTTTTTCACTGATTTCCCACCGAAAAGTGTTCAGTGGTAATTCTCACTGAATGTCGATGAAAAAAAATTAAATAATAATGTTGTTAACACTAAAAAAATAACTTAAGTGTTTAGCCAAATTCAGTGACATCCGAATTGTTCCGGAGCTGAATTTACTCCTCGCCCTCGACTACAAGAACTTCATCGGCTACTAAGGCATCTTAGCCGAGTTGTCAGTTAGAGTTACGACCGGGACCCACTCAGATGCAAACACCTTAACGACCAAGTCAAAAGGGTTTTCGGACCCCTGTAAGCGATAATGGCCAACAACAGCTAAAAGAAAGGGCCATTATCCGAGCAAGAGGAGTAGAGGGCGAGAAAATCGGCACCAACTCCCCCATAGTCGGCCATTGAATTTAGTGGGTTACTAGATGGCTGACATGGGGGGGGGCATGTTTGTACAATTTTTATTTTTTAAAACTATAAATAGAACACATTCTTTGTATATAGCACACACACAATCAATCAAACAACTCAAATTTTATCTATCTTTTATCCTTTACTTTATTATACTGTACTCAACTATATTCATGTTTCTTACCTCTTAGTTTACTCATACCACCATCCTAACAGTTTCTGGAGTAATTGGGAAACCCATTTGCTGGAAATTAGAGTTCCGTTTCCAGCCCAAATCCCTTAAGTAAAAAAGGAATCAATTTGTCATTCGCTTTCGTCAGCCGATAAAATGACAAACACTTCGGAGGGTAAAAAATTTGGCAAGCCCAGTGGGACCATAGGTGAATTAATAGCAAAGTTTTATTCTCCAGGTCAGGATCATTCTTACGTATGCGCCTAAGGTCCGGTAAGAAAATGAACCTCGAGTCTAGTCCACATTCTAAACAAAATCCTCCCAGAAGGAACAACGAACCAACAATCCTCCGCGGGTATGCCTACATCGATTGATACCCCCTCCACTTCCTCCATCAACCCAAGCCGTGGAAGAATCTAGTCAATCTGAAGGTCTAACCATAATGACCACGTCTTTTATTAGACAACAGATTGACTTGGGCATCCACGATATTATGTACCAAGTTTCTAAACAGTTGGCTGACATAGTGAAGCCAATGGTACATAATGAGGTTCAACAAGCAAGGGAGATGGAAACCAACCGAATGTACCCAGGAGAATGTTCGGCTAGATCTACTATCCCTCTAACGAGCGGTGTTGTTCAGTATGAGACCGTGACTCCCGGTGTTGTTCCTCAACCGCATGTGCATCAGCTAGTGCCCACTCAGGCGCAACCGATAGCGCACCTAGGAACATAAGCCCAATTTCCTGGCAACCAACACACTACATGGTCGCCGCCGAACCTTAGGGGGCAAAATGTGCTATTTGACCAAGCGATTCTGCAGTATGGGCATATCAACATGGCTCGGAGACCAGTTCAGGCTCCAGGACACTTTGGGTTGCCCCTCGTTATGCCGTACGTTTCTACGAATGGCCCTATAATGCAGGCGAACAATGTTGGCCAACTGAATTGACAGCTGATGGCCCCCGACGATGACTTAGATCGACTATCTGGTGACGTTGTTTACAACTGACTACCATTCCAACAGTCATTGCCGGTATCCAATCCATACCTTTCAGGAAGCGTAAACTTTCTAAGAACGACTGATGTCCGAGGAGAGCAGCCATAGAATACTGTTCCACTTTATCCTCAGACTCTGTTAGCCGTTCCAGGAGCTCAGGTTGCAGGCTTTGGTGGCCATAACCAACAGCAGCCATGGGGCATCAGGCCATCTATTGGTAATGGCCAGTAGACCACCTACAACCTTCAAAACCCTATTCAACAAAGTGCAGAATGGAGGCTGCCAGTGCTGGAGGCCTACTAGCCGAAACCAGTTGAGAATCGGCAGGATATGTCACAACTGATAAACCCAGAAATTATTGCTAATACAATGCGGATGTACTTCGGAATCCAAATGATACCTTTGGACATGCCTATTTATAAGAAGCCTTACCCCGATTGGGTATATCGGATAACACATTTACCGAGGGGCTTTAAACATCAGAGTTTGCCATTTTCTCTGGCGATAACGGAAAATCCACTATCAAGCACATCGGTAGATTTACTGCTCAATGCGGCGAGGCTGGCCAGAATGAGTATCACAAATTGCAGTTATTCCCTCTCTCTTTAATGGGAACAACCTTTGCATGGTACTCCGCTTTGGCTCTTGATTCCGTACAGAGCTGGGCTGATATGGAGGGTTGCTTCAATGATAGGTTTTATTGGCCCCAACCACAGGTTACCATGACTGATCTAATGAATCTCAAGCAGCAGGTCGATGAATCAGCTGCCGATTTTATCGAGATTCAGAATGAAGGTTGGAAAATGCACGGTACACATCCCCGAGTCTGAGTGCGCCCATTTGAAAAGGCTATCCAAATAGAGTAGTACATCCAGGAGAAGGAACGGAGAAGATCCAGCGGAAATCGAGGCTCCCACTTGGTATTCATTATTGAAGCGGATGAGTTTGACTAAGAGTCAGCCGATTGCACGTCAGGCGCAATGGTGGCCGATATTATTAGGGGTAAAGTTTACTCTTACCCAACCTTGTAAGCCATAAAAGGTAAGGAGATGAGTTCATCCAATAACAGGGTCGGTTACTCATTTGACATCACAAAGGCATATCAGATCTTTGATCATCTGCTCAAAAATAAACAAATTCGGTTGCTTGATAGTCATAGGATTTCGCCTGCCGAGGAACTCAAAGATAAGAAGTACTAAAAGTGGCATAATTCATACAGTCACTCTACTTCTAATTGTTTGATCTTCAAAAAGGCTATCCAAAAAGGCATCAAGGAGGGGATGTTCAAACTAATCGACAAGAGTATGGCTGAAATGTCCATTGATACCGAACTATTTCCTGCAGTACCAATATCTATGGTATCTTTTGCTAAGCCCGATGATTCAAGGGACACCAAAGGGAAACAATCGATGAAAAGGGTGTGGGTCCCAAAGAAACCTACCGAAGGGGAGAAAGCCACAAGGACCTTTGTATACAATCGGTTAGGCAGCCTACATGACATTCGTTATGATAGAAAGCCAACTAGGAGCAGTTTTCATGGCCGCCCTAAGTACTCGAGGGACATTGAACGAGAACTTCAGGAACAAACCATGAGGTTCAAAAGGGTCCCTATCGACGCCAGTCATAGGCCTGGAGGGGCAAGTACGAATGCCAACCAATCGGTAGCCGAGCATGCCTCGAATAGATGAAGAACCACTCCCTAAAACCAAACAGAGGGTGGTCCAGTTTAACATCAATGAGGGTGTTTCATCCTTGCGTATCATGGTAAGAAATGAGGACCAGACGAGACCCCGGAGAATGATTAAACCCGCCGCCAACACAGAAGAAGGGAAATGGTCTATCAATCAGGCTCTCGGAAAGAAAGAGGCACCACCGAGAGTCGCATCCAGGACTTAAAAAAGAAGGATGCAATGGTCCAAAGCCTTGCTTAATATGAAGCATACATTGCATCTAATTTCTAACACCAAGGCAGTTAAAGATCAAAAGATTCCTGAGTCTGCCGTAGCTGAGGCTATCGAGCGGACATTCGGCTCAGTCGCTTCAGGGACAATGTCGCCTGAAAGAGAGATGTCGGGTCAACCAGAACTAGATGAACAACGTACCGACAACCCGATGAAGGAACCCCAGCAAGAGAATGTGGCCCTAGATAGACCTCTAACCGAGGCAATCCCACAGATCGTGCAGAGGATTCAGTTAGAAGATCCCTAGCCGATCCCCATTTGTCTTTAAGAAATGGAGGATATGAGCTCCTGGTCAGCCGAATTGAATAAATGAGGAGACTCCATCCTCGATTTATTTAGCCACGATCTGGTTGATGAGATGTGGGCAGACATCCAGATGGTCAGCCTAAACCCATGTGAGTTTTGGGCCAGCCGTTCCACGTTGGATAGCCTAGAAGGTGATATTTGCATGGAAGACGCAGAATAGGCAACCATAGCCAGTACCCCATCTACGGACACTTTGAGCACCGTATTTGGTGCTCCTACAGAAGATATGGTTAAACACCTCAAGCCCCTCTATGTGAAGGCTTACATCAATGGCAAAACTATTAGCTGAGTGTTGGTCGACAATGAGGCTGTGCTGAATGTGATGCCGCTGCTTACTTTGAAAAGCCTCAGCAAAACCATAGAAGATCCTATCCCAACTAACATGAAAATGGCTAGGCTTTATGGGAGAGGCTTCTGAAGCATTAGAGATTCTAGTAGTAGAAATCACTGTAGGTCCTAAGACGGTCAGGTCTGCCTTCTTTGTAATAGATGGCAAGCCATCCTATACCATTCTGCTAGGCTGAGACTATATTCACACCAGCCGATGCCTTCCTTCTACCAAGCATCAAAAGCTCATCTTTTGGGAATGAGACAAGATAGAAATCATCCCAGTGGTTGATAACCCGTTCCAACCAGGGGTTCAGAATGTAGAGGCTATCCTATATTCACCCTATATGTCTCCCATAGCCGTCACAGAGCAGTATGAAGAAGGATCTTGGGAATCCTGTAATCTTACCTCATGAGGGTTTGAAATAAAATAATTAGTCGAACCACGACTTACCTGGAGGATTTTAATGGTTGAAGAAACCCAAACCATACGTGACCTATGGCATCGGCTGACCGCCCTATGTTCTGAGGAAAGGATAGCCTAGGCATCGTAGATGGGGAACCATGACAGAAAACCAGATCTGGCGGCCAACAACATTTGAGCTGCCGATAGGAATTTTATGCCTAGCTTTGTTTGTATTTGTTTTACGCTTGTATAAAACTCGAGTATTAGTCAATACCCTGTGTTGTGTATGTTTTGTGCAAAGTTTGAATAAACTCGGTTTACAAAGGCAGGTCATAAATGAAATAGGCAATCAAAAACTCCAAATCCACAGCTACAAGGACTACATCTTATCGGCTAAATATATGGCCAAGATGCAGTGTTGTCCTCAGAAGTTAATATCATTACAGATGGCCAAACCAAACTTTCTAAGTTTGGAAAAATATCAGCAGGCCATGCCAATGAAGTTGGGTTAGTTGGATAAAAAATCAACTGACAATAATAGAGAAAGTCAAAGCCGGTAAACGTAAAATGGCCAAAGCATACGACAAATATATAGAGCCTAAATAGGTTTGCCGAATGAAACTTACTTTGGAAAATCATCCCGCCGATTGAAATGAAAAGTCGTAAAATTGGCAGATGATCGCCAAACTAGGGAAAAACCCTTCGCAGCGAACCCACGAGTTACCGACAATACAGATCAAGTAATGAACATACATGGAAAAGAAATAGACATTTTGAAGAAATATTACCCACCGATTTTGGGGAATGTATAAGTAATCGAAAACCACAGACCGGCTGCCTGGTCGCAAAAGAGGCTAATTTTCCTTCGATTTGGGGAATGTACAGGCAAACGACAGCCACAAATCGGCTGCCTGGTCACAATAATAAGACCATTCAATTTGGGGTCGATACAATTAAAAATCCGAAATAGTCGGCTTTGAACCAATCAAAGACTACACTACTTCATCAGCTATTGAAGTCTTCAGATTAGCTGAATCAACGACTGCTTGGTCTTCCCTAACTGCTGCAGTCTGCTCTTCATCACCAGCCACAACAATGGCCACTACCTCAGCCGCTCCCGCTCCTACTTGGATATCTCTTCCAGCAGGCAGCAAAGGTTCGGCCACTACAGTCGATGTGACCTCGGTAGAAGCTTGAGTGTCGGTCGATACCTCTTGAACAACAGAAACAATGATTACTTCGAATGACAAGCCCATATGGGTATTGGTTGACAACTCAGCAACATGATCAACTGGCGAGGGAGTAGTGATTATCGGCGTTGCTTGAACTAGATGACTTTTCCACACAACCCATTCATTCTCCAGGTTGGCCAGCCGTTCGTTACCTGCTTTCTGATCCAGCTCCTAAACCACCTATTGATTACCGAGTTCCTGGATTTTGCTATCCAACTGAAGGATTTATCGAAACAAAGAAGATCGGGAAGAGTCGTGGGCACTGATAGCCAAGTCTAAGGCATCTATGGTCGGAGTAATAGCCCCTATCTCTGCCTGGATCCGCTCCAACTCAACTCGTAATTTGGACAACCGCTCCTGCAAATCATTTCTTCGGCTGCCATTTTGTTGCCTGACTGCATCACCTCGTTGAAAGAAGTCTGAATGTTGTGCTTCTCTTGTCGGAGAGACCCAAGTGGTGCAGAGCAGCAATAGCCTCATCATGACTATCTTTGGCCATCCTATATAAAGAAAACAAATCATTCAGAACCAAAGCCATATCATTGTAAATGGCTGCCAAAGCCGGGGAGCCGGGGAATCTATTATTTCTTTTGACAGTCGGAGCAAAGAGGCCCTCAGAGCATGTAACTCCTCTTTGGTGTTTGGAATTCCCCTGGCGAGAGATTCCTCAAGTCGCTTTCGATGGACGCCAACACGCAAAGTTGGTGGAGATGCAGTGTCGAGTAAGCCAAAGTAGCGCAGAAGCACATCTTCCGGGATGATCTCGGTTGGTACCTCTGAGCCGTCAGTTGGGTAGGCTTCATCCGAAGGATTATCTCCAACGGTCTCATGTGCAGAGAATACAAATTTAGTATAAAGGCAAGAGCTCGGAGGCAGTGAATGACCAAGCATAAGAGAGAGGGTATACTTCTACGGCTGCCCCAACATAGGAAGCATCGGCTGCCTTGGCAGGAGAAATTGTGGCCTTAAAGGCAGCCGATGATGGGTCCTGTGAATGCAGGGGATCATGAGCTAGGAAAGACGATCCGCCAACATGAATGGGAGCATCAGATGCTCTATGAAGCCGTCTGCACCTTATCAGCTATGGTCCTTGGAGGGAAAAACATAAAACATGAATAATAGTAGCCGATGCGAAGGTATTTTAGCCAGCAGAGTAGTATACCTCGATTTCCTCCTCCTCAGCAAGATTAGGAACTCCGGTCAGTCAAATAGGCCAAGCCTGTCAAACTTATGATCGGCTAACTACTTGGCTTATTCTGCATCAAGGAGGCAGCGTTGGGGAACTGACAATACTGTGGTAGGGCCACGACACGTGTTGAGTAAGGCCAAATTGCCTTGCTACGAAATTCAGCTGATATGGCTTCGCGGTCAATTTATTATTACGAGAATTGGGCTTCAAACCACCCAACAGGTCTCTGACCTTGAGAATCCACCCCCATAAGAGAACCATAATCCTCCGCTAGGAGAAAGTAAAGTCCTCATCGGCTACTTCACAGACCTAATCAGGAGTGGCACACCTCTCTAGGATCGGTTGCCAATCTGTATAATGGTCTCTAGATAGACAATGCAGGGTAGAGACCGTGGCAAAAGAATACTTGGGCACAATGGGTGTTCTCCGAAGACTATCGAATAATACGGGTGGGTTTAACGCAAAGCGGCGGTCATCAAATTTATCGGGGACAAACTCAGGAAAATAGAGGGTGATCCACAACGGAAGAAACCACAGGGGACCGACTAAGGTATCCAGGTTTCTAGAGTCCCTCAACCTCGCTTAGGTATCACCCAGAGCCACGTAAAGATAGGTCAAGAAGAGAGATGCCCAGTTGATATCCATCCCCAAAATGGCTAACGCCGCATATATTTCTAGCTCTTTCACAATTGCACAAGAACCCGTATAGACAAAGTATCGGCTAAACCAAAAAAGCAGAAAAGCATGATGCTCGGCATCATCGACTGAAATGAGCGATATCCGGTGATTATTGGCTATAAATTGTCCGTAGCCTGAAGAAGTCTTTGAGACTATGATGCCTAAATTGTTAATATCTATATCGCTTAGGACAGGCGCCTCGACTCTCAGAATCGGAAGGCCAAGTATCGCCGTCATATCAAGCAGTGTGAGGGTTATCATTCCCCAAGGGAAAACAAAGACATTGGTAGCGGTCGACCAGTGACCAAGAAAGGCATATATAAGACTTATGTTGCAGGAGGAGTCAAATTCTGATAGCACAATGGCGTCGTAGAGACCCTCCATTCGTTTTCCTTGGCCGACTTCACCCGATCCAACCAAATAGAATAGTTGGCAATCTTGGTCGGCCAGGTGCGCGAACTAGCCGGTCGCTGATGAACCAATTACAAGTAATCAGAAGGTTGTAGTTCGCTGGGCTTAGATGCTGAGAAAGAAGGAGGTCACCTTGTTCAGATGTACCAAAAGGGGCGAGAACCAATTGCTCATCTATGAAGGCAAAAATGGGGATTAGGTCATCATCAGGAAAATTGGTGCTATCCGACCCTAGAGATAGAGAAGAAGATGAAGACATGGTTTTTCTGATGAAGAAACAGGATTTTTCTGGAAAAAGGCAAGGAATTTGGGAATGGCCGAGAAGATTGAATAAGAGACTTTGTTTGGAACGCCTCCTCTAAAGTACTTCCTTTTCCTCAAGGATATGATTGACACTCTGCTAAGGGTCTTTTCTCCCAAAATGTGCGGCTAAGAATATGTCAGAAAATGTTTGTGGAAGCCGAGGCATTTCTATGGAAGGAAAGAAGAGATTCTTTAAAGACCATCATTGCATGCACTGGAGACGAGACGATTGAAGTGACATGCACGACTGTCAAATTGAAATGACGACTACTTCCGGATACATCAACTCAACGGTCACACTCGAGTTAATGTAGGGGGGAAATTGTTAACACTCAAAAAAATAATTTAAGTGTTTAGCCGAATTGTTCTGGAGTCGAATTTACTTCTAGCCCTCGACTACAAGAACTTCATCGGCTACTACGGCATCTTAGCTGAGTTGTAAATTAGAGGTACGACTGGGACCCACTCAGATGTAGACACCTCAACGACCAAGTCAAAAGGGTTTTCGGACCCTTGTAAGTGATAACGACCAATAAAAGTTGAAAGAAAGGGACATTATCCAAGAAAGAGGAGTAGAGGGCGAGAAAATTGCCACCACCTCCCCCGTAGTCGGCCATTGAACTTAGTAGGTTACTTGATGGCTGACATGGGGGGGGCACGTTTGTACATTTCCCCCCTCTTTTTGTACTATAAATAGAACACATTCTTTGTATATAGAACACACACAATCAATCAAACAACTCAAATTTTATCTATCTTTCATCCTTTCTCTTATCTTTATCCTTTACTTTACTGTACTGTACTAAGTTGTATTCATGTTTCTTACCTCTTAGTTTACTCATACCACAATCCTAACGCTTTATGGAGTAGTTGGGGAACCAATTTGCTGAAAATTAGAGTTCCGTTTCTCGCCCAAATCGCTTAAGTAAAAAAGGAATCAATTTGTCATCCGATAAAATGGCAAACACTTCGGAGGGTAACAAGTGCTTTCATATAGAAAAATTAGAAAGTTTTCCAGTGTTTCAACGAGAACCTGTTTCCCAACATGCATTTTCCAAGTGAGCTGGTTCGTTGGAAATGAGGTGGAAAAATCATGTTTTATAGCACATTTTTCCCACTGAATGTCGGTGAAAAAAATCTCTGTTTCTAGTAGTGAAAATTATTTGATTTGGTGTAGTAACTTTTTTTAGAAAGAAAAATAATAAAATATTTTTCAGAAAATATATACAATCTGGTAAAAATTTATAATGCGATAAAAATATATCGTTCACATACAAACAACATATAATTATGTTGCTGTATGTATTTTGCATGTCGTTTTTATATATATTTTGTATGTTATGTGTATGTCATTGTATATCCACCCATACAAATAACATAAACCAAACATATACATACATTTTATAATTGTTCCTCTTCCTCTTGAGTTTCAATTTGAAATTCCAACTAAAACCAACTCTAATATTCATAAACCTACCTCAAAATCGACCTATAAACTCCAAAGGACAACATCGTTTATAACACATCAATACAAAAAATAACAATTTCGCAAAACCCGATTTTTGAATTCCAAGCTTCAATTCTTTTTAATGATTGTTAATGGAACTTTTCATGGGGTCTACAGCTTTATATGTGTTTGATGAGAAAGAGAGAAATAAAGAGAAAATGGAAAAGACTAGAGCCTAAAATAAGAAAAATTAGAGCTTAAAATGAAAAATAAATCTAAGACTAATCCCTTTCTTTTTTATTGATGTACTTTACTATAATTGATAAAATGTTATTATATGATACAATCAAATATAGTTACCTTAAATAGTTATAAATAAAACTTAAAAATAACTTACCGTATACAATTCTCATAACTAGAAGCATTGGTGGATTTAGAATTTTCACTGAGAGGATTCGGAAAATAAAAATATAGTGTTTGAGATTTGAAGTTGGAATCTTAAGATAAATTTTGAACACCCTCAACCACTGAATTAATATTTTCTCCTGTGTTTAAAATATTCAAAATTTATATATGTGTATAAAAAATAAAAAAATATTTTATATATATAATTAATTTTTGATCGAGGGTGTTCGAGTGAACACACTCAGCAGCCCTAAATCCGCTGACTATAAGTGTCTATATTATCATCTGAAGTACAGTTGAGTCACATGTTAGTATATCAAGAACTTTTCACGTGTAAATTAAGTATATGTGTGGTGGCTATTTTTTGCGCATGCCGATGACCCATCACTTCAGAAAGACCGACCAATCACTTCAGACTAGAAAAGGCAAGTGAGCATAACAAAAGAAAGAGCTCAACACCTAACTATGTTATCACAAAAGTAGGATCGCTCCACTGAAATCAGTGACCTAAAATCAAACCTTGATGAGAGATCTATTTTTATTTAAAAATCTATTTTTCTAATTTTTTGAGTGAGATGTATATAACTAATCCACTTAACCTCTATTGAGACATTATTTTGATGATATTCTGTAAGATTTTATTTATTTTATTTTAAAAAAAAAATTATTTTCGCGTATGCAACTGTTATATGAATTATTAACATAATTTTATAAGCAATATAGATATTTAGAAAAGAATAAAGTCTCTTTATCTGATTGAGTATCAATTAAAATATTATCTTTTATTGATACTATTTATCCTTTAACACTTTTTATTCACAAAATAAGTCTACACTAACTATATTTGTGTGGTTATTATATTTTTAAGAAACTTTCATGGATAGGGCAATATTTTTCATATTTTCATCATTTAGTAATATCAATCTTTTACTACTAAATAGAAAATCAAAAATATTTTAGTATGCTTCGAATTGTTCATATCTATTTAGAATTTTCTCTTACTAAAAATTATACTGTACGTTTTGCTTTATAATACTCAAAAAATAATAATTAATAAATATATTATCATTGAAAAATGAAGCCCTCAAAGTTTTGGGGCCTAAAGCCCCGCCTTACTTGCCTTATGCAAGAGCCGGCACTACACAAAAGCTTATTCACATGCATGCACTAAATTAATCAATAAGTGCATGACTTGTATTTGTTTATGTATATATTTATAGTTTATCATTTAATCATAATTAAACAATATCTATTTGGTATTTTAATTTATTACTTAGTTATAGTAAATAATTAGTATGATTTGGTGTGTGAACTTGATTCTGATAAATTTTTATCTTAGTAGTACAGGCGATCTCCCTGTTTATAACTAAAAAGGATGAAATATATTTTTTGAAATAATAAATCGGCGCTTATGATAACAAACTTGATGAGCTTAAAATTTTACTAAAAATAAAAGAATAGTAATTTTGTCTTAATTGTGTCTTGTAGAATTCGGGTGATTAAAATGAAAAGGAATGACGGAAGATTTGTAAAGTTATTATTCGAACAAGCACGAATTGATAAGAGATTTGGTGATTAAAATGTTTTAACTGCTTTTTTTCTCGTTAAGGCGACTCTGAAAGGTTCGGGAAAGGTGTATATATTTGTTACAAAAGTATATAGACTTTATTTTTAGTAATGTACATAACCATTTTAGGTAGCAGATTTGTTGGAATCGTTCTTTTAATTTTCTTTCCTACGTTAGCACCTAATATATTGTATTTAAACGTTGTTTACCTATTGGAATAAGATTACATCGATACCTTGAGAACAACTTGAGTTTAACAGGGAGTAATGATAGTTATGTCAAGAACACTGGGAATCACTGCAAAGAAAAACAGAACATTGGAACTCACAGAATTCAATCTTTGGGTGTGTTTATTTTGCAAATTGGGTAGGTTTGATGGATGAGTCGAGTTCAATTTGACTTGATTTAAATTGGGAGAAAATAATATTCACCTAGGCACCGATCGCCATGTAGGAAATAAAGGCGGGATAAGGAGAATTAACAGGTCATGGGTATATATTGAGAATGTTTTGGTGATGGCTCAATAGTCTGGAGCCATGATTACATATATTTATATATAGAGAAATATGAATCCTAAATATACATGATAAAGTTTAAGAGCCCTAGTTATACATCAAATACAATAGACCTAGAGTCCTAATATAGTTAGGATATGATAAACATAATAGTGCTAATATGCCCCTCAATCTGGAACGAGATGTAGTAACGGACATATTGTCATGTAAAAAACAAAAATGAGAGGAGGACAAGCCTTTTGTAAGAATGTCAATAACTTGTAATCGCGTATTTAACAACAAGATCCCCTTGAGATACTTTGTCACAGACATAATGAAAATCAACATTAATATACTTGGAACGATCAAGGAACACCGGATTGCGAAATATATATGTAGAACTGACATTGTCACAAAACACACGAACTGGTTGACGAAGATAAATTCCAAGTCACAGAGAACATGACGAATCCAAGTAGTCTCAGCAACTGTGTAAGCAATTGCCCTATATTCGGCCTCTGAAGAAGACTTATAAATGGTTGGTTGCTTCTTTGCACTCCAAGAAATGATGTTTGAGCCCAGGGACACCTCATATCGTAGAACGTCGAGTATTAGGACAACCAGCCCAATCGGCATCGGAGTAGGTTGTGACAACAGAGTTGGATGAAGAAGCATGCAGAAATAGACCATATGTGAGTGTACCCTGTAAATATCTAAAAATACACTTGACACGGTGCATGTGAGTAGTCCTGGGAGCATGCATAAATTGGGATACAATATTTACGACATTGGAAATATTAGGACGAGTCATAGTCAAATATTGAATATCACCAACCATGCTCCTATACTCACTAAGGTCCTAAAGTAAGTCACCATCCTCAAGAGCTACAAAGGTGCGAGATGCAATAGGAATACAAACAGGCTTGCATGTATGCATATGAAATTTGAGTAAATCAACAATGTATTTTTACTCGCAATTGTCAGGGGTCAACAATAACAAGGATCAACGAAAAATAATTTTACTCGCAATGGCTCTACTGGACAAATCACGCAAGGTATTGACTGTGCTTCTCATGTCTCTTATGGCTCACAGTCCACCAATACAGGTTCTCCATCCTCTAGAGTTTTAGGTTCATATCCTCGTCTCTTATTTGTCAAATTTGTGGTTCTCTTGGCCAATCTTTTCAATCATGTTTTTATTGCTAATGATCTTCCTAAGTCTTTTGCGACTATGTCGGTTGGTGAAACAAATGACACTAATTGGTACCTTGACTCGGCTGCTTCTGCTCATATGACCCCATCTGAAGGCAATTTGTTTACGTATATCTCTTACAATGGTCGTGATCATGTTTTAGTTGGGAATGAAGCTTTGCTTGATATTAATAAAATCGGATATTGTCAGATACCTGCAATATCTCATCTTTTACATTTATGCTCCACCTTTCATGTACCCAATCTTAGTCATAATTTAATTTCTGTGAAAAGTTATGTGCGAACAATAATTGTGAAGTAAATTTTGACTCTTTTTCTGCTTTTGTTAAGGACAAAGTCACAGGCCAACCTCTCCTTCAAGCTTTCAGTAAAGGCGACGTTTATCATGTGTCCCCTTCATCCGTGCATTCCTATCCTCAGGCATTTGTTGCTCTGATACCATGAGAATGTTTTGGTGATGGCTCAATAATCTGGAGCTAGGATTACATATATATAGTATATCCTAAATATACATGATAAAGTTTAAGAGTCCTAGTTATACATCAAATACAATAGATAAGTCCTAGGAGTCCTAATATAGTTATAATTTGATAAACATAATAGTTCAAATATATATGAGCCAAAAAGTTATTCTAGGTCGGCTGACCCTGGTCTTCTTTGAGTTTATGATATTCCCCGCTCGTCCGAGCTTTTGTAGGACGAAGCAAATGCTTAGATGAGAAGAAGTCAGAGCAAAAGTCAAAACAAGAACTCGCTTGAACTTGAAGAGAGAAGCAACTACTATTTCTCCATCAAAGGAAAAAGAAGCATCGACTAAATAAAAAGTCGTACGTTGGTTGTTGGTCGTATAGTCATTAGCAAAAGAGCTAGCCGCATTTATGGAAATAAAGGAGAAGGCAAATAGAATAGAACAAAGTTAAGGGCGAAGCGGTTCCTGGCGTGAAAACTACTGACGACTCTTGATGCCAAGAAGGAGACCAACTAGACGAGACAAAGGTCATTCTTGCATGGGCTTGGGCTTGCTTTGATGATGGGTAGGCTTGTTTTGCTTTGGCTAGCTCCCCTTTATGTTAGGGGAGAACTAAAATGCAACTTCGATCGGATGAGAGACCCCAGTCAGCGACACAGAAATTGTTGAATCAGAGTTCTTGAGATTAGATTGGTGTCATCTATGTCTTTTTCGTCTGGCTCTCACCGGTAGACCACCCCGCCTAGGATAGGAGACTGATGGAAGCAGCAAGGCAACTGCAGGCCGGAAAGCAGAAGCAGAAGCTCCAGGAAGAATTCTTTGATTCGATTCTTCCTCTTCTCTATCAACTAGTAGGGAAGACTGAGAACCCTAAGAAGCAGATACAAGGATCCACTGCTGTGATGGTAAGAGAAAATATGTTTAAAAAGTATAACGAAGGGCAAATATAACTTTTTTCTAAGAGTACAAGGGCAAATCTAACCCTTACCGGTAAATATATTTATCCTCTTAAATTTCATAAGATTAAATACGCAGTAACTTTAAAATCACTTGTAAATTTGATTTTTTTAGTATTTATATTTTAATATACTTGTTACATTTGTACCTCATGTTCTTCAAAACTCAAACACCCTTGCTAGTAAAATCAAAATATTATGCAAGCAAAAATATATGTAGAATTTCCATAGTATAAGTGTTTGATTTTAAAAGAATGGGATGGCCGAGTCATTAGTATGGGGATACAATAATAATAGCAACAATATACCAGTTTAATCTCGCAAGTGTGGTCTGAGGAGGGTAGTGAAAGAATTAATCCCTTGATTATTCTTATTGAATGAATAATTATATATACAAGTTACAATCTCCAAATATGGAAAATCCTATTTCTACTAAATTTCTAATATCCTAGTTCTACTTGTACAAGAATTCTACAATTATAGTAATTATACAACATAATTTAATACTTTTACTTATGGTACAAGACTAGTCAAAACCGTGTATATCATAGGGATATATACGATATTCTATCACACCCACGCAGTCATAGCGGGCGGTTGTCGTACGCTAAGACTGTCCCTAAAATCTTCAAATAAAACCAAGGTAAGGCCCTTCGTAAAGATGTCAGTAATTTGGTATCGCGAGGGCACATGTAAGATGCGTACTTGTCCACGAACTACCTTTTCGCGAACAAAGTGAATATCCATCTCGATATGTTTAGTGCGTTGATGCTGGACCAGATTGCCAGAAAGATAAACTGCACTAACATTATCACAGTAGACCAAGGTAGCTTTCTGAATAGGAATGTGTAGTTCTAACAAAAGATTAGGCAGCCAACATGATTCTGACACCACATTCGCCACGCCTAGATACTCGACCTCTGCACTGGATCTTGATAATGTAGCTTGTCATTTGGCAGATGACGAGACCAAGTTATCCCTAAGAAACATACAATAACCAGAAGTCGAGCGTCTGGTATCAGGAAAACCACCCTAATCAACATCTGTATTAGACACAAATGTAGAAACAGACGTAGGATACAAATGCAAGCCATAATCAAGTGTGCCCTGGATGTATCGTATAATGCGTTTAAGCGCATTTTCATTTCACAGGAAAACTATGCAAAAGAGATCATGAATAAGTTCAAGATGGATAACTGTAAGTCAATAAGCACACCGACGGAATACAGAATCAAGATGTCCAAACATAAAGAAAGCGAAAGTGTAGATCCAACATTCTTCAAAAGTTTGGTGGGAAGTCTTCGATATCTAAGTTGCACGAGCCCCGGTATTCTTCACACAGTTGGATTGGTTAGTCGCTACATGGAATCTCCAACAACCACCCATTTTAAATCCGCAAAGAGAATTCTTCGCTATCTGAAAGATAATCGAAGGAGCACTACTGGATTCGTATTTTTCATGGGAGATACTACTTTCACATGGATGTCAAATAAACAACCGATTGTCACATTATCCACTTGTAAAGCGGAATATGTTGCTGCTACCTCATGCGTTTGTCATGCAATTTGGCTTAGAAATCTATTGAAGGAGATAGGCTTGATACAAGAAGAGCCTACCAAGGTTTGTGTCGACAACAAGTCAGCCATTGCCTTAGCAAAGAATCCAGTATTCCATGATCGAAACAAGCACATCTATATTCGCTAACACTATATAAGGGAGTGTGTTGCAAGAAAGTTTAATATGTGAAGTCACAATATCAAGTTGTCGATATTTTTACCAAGCCACTGACAAGCGAATACTTCATAAGATTAAGGAACTTACTAGGAGTCACAAGATCAAGTTTAAGGGGGGGGGGGGTGTTGGATCATAAACTTGATCCATTACGGGAGCCCAAACCCAAACCCAATCAAATTGGAGTCTAAGTCCATAATCAAGGTCCAAAACTACAAGCCTTATACCTAGAATCTTCTAGAGTGTGGTAATTATGCATGTGAATCATTTGGTTATTTAAATATTGTTAGGAGGATGGAGAAGAATGGAGAAGAATGAGGTGTATGGTTATTATAATTTTTGATTAGTTTATTTATGTGGTGTAGGATTGTTCTTAAGTAGTATAAATACCCCTCCCCATTTTAGTTTAGGAATTAAGAAAAATCAAGAGCTTCTTAGTGAGTGAAGAAGCAAAGTCTTATAAGAGTGAGTTGTAGTATCTTGTTGTTGAGTGAGAGTGCTCTTGTAATATTTGTTTGAGTTTGAATAAAAGTTATTTGTGAGAGTGTTTCATTTCAAACAATCAATTCAGATTTTTCATATGTTTATGCGTAAACCAGACTTGTCAAACAAAATTGAGGTCCTGCATAGATATTTTTTTATAAGGAGGTCCTGAATAGATATTGACACTATATAAATTATGGTTCACAAGAAACTAGTGTGTTAGATGAGATATAGACATATTACCCCTCCTATGATTGTCTACCTTGAATCCTTTAATAAAATCGCCTTCAACTGCCCTATATACAAGTCTACTGAAAGCCTCCATAAAAAAGGAATCGTAATGGTTAGGGGTTCTCCTTGTCTAATTCCCTTGAACTATTAAAAAATACGCATGGAATACCATTCACTACGATGGAGAAATTAATCGTAGACATGCAATGCATTATCCAAGTTATCCACTTGCGGCCAGAACCCATTCTTTTAAGTATATAAAGAGAGAAGTTCTAATTTACATGATCATATGCCTTCTCGATGTCTAATTTGTACAGTAAACTTGGTCCTTCACTTATCAATCTCAAATCAATCATATCATTTGCTAAGATGTTGAGATAATCAATCACCAGTTTCATCCAACCAACTAGAACCTTGTATATCATTTTATACACTGCCTACAAGATAATAGGTTTGAATTCTTCTATATCCTTACCTTCATTCTTGTTGGGATGAGCACGATGAAAGAAGAGTTGAAACTCCTCAAAAGTCCATGTGTGATAGAAGTGGTCTAAACATTCCATTCCATGTTACTAACAATTACCTAGCAATGGTGAAGAACGTCATAGTGAATCCATCTGATCTGCCTTTTCTACCTTGCCTTCCTTTAAAGGTGTCTCCAAAGTAACTTTCTCCATCAAGGTGATACTCCAATACGAGATTCCGTCAAATGTTAGTCTCCAATTCTCCCTTTTCGTGTACAAATTCTTGTAAAATCATACTACTCCTTCCTTAATATTCCTCAGCCCCGATATATTATCATTCAACTATCTGTATATTCTCAATAAAGTTATATCATCGACAAGCATTGACCATCCAGTCAAAGAATCTTGTATTATTGTGAACGCATCTATGTTACTCACTTTGTCTGAAAGTTGATTGTATACAACCTTTATCAAGCCAAGACATCTTTCTGATCCATAATTACAATTCAGCCCGATACACTTATTCTTCAAAAATGGAATACCATAATTTCTTTATTTTTGATAACCGTGGTATCTACATGTCACCTCCTACCAGCAACAGGTACCAGGAGATAACTATGTCCACCAAGTCTAGGATAGACAAATATCATAAATGCCTGACCAACAGAGCATATATAATTCACAAAGTTGCAACTCACTAAACCGTGTACCTCGATCCCAAACTGTTAAGAGTCCCACATCGGATATGGAATGGAAACATGGACTCCTTATATGGACTTGGACAATCCTCATCCTACAAGCTAGCTTTTAGGGTTAAGTTAGGCCCAAAATTCATTCTTTAGAGTTTGTAGTAGTGCAAACATCCCAAACTAATTATTCACTGCGCCTCAATCCCAAACTAATTATTCACTGCGCCTCAATCCCAAACTAATTAAGAGTTTTTACATAGTTGCATTAAGATTTAAGAGTCCAAAAAATTAAACTCCTTTATTCCAAATCGACGTAAAAGTATGTTATGGATCTCAATTATACGGTAGTCCCTATTAATCAATCGAATAACATAAAAAGATCCTACGGAAAGTCCATAGACAATTACTCAAGTTAATCATCTAAGAGAGACGAAATAAACTAATGAATTGGATCGATGGGAATACAACAAATCTGCAAAACGTGTATAGCTAATCATTCTCTATTTGCTTTGTGAAGAAGAATTGGATCGACGGGAATACAACAATTCTCTATTTGTTTTGTGGGTGATTGCGTGCTAGTTAACCCACAATCATTCCACAACAATCGGTATCAGAGTAAGGCTGGGGTTTCTACACATAATTAGGGTTAAGATGTCTTCATCACCTTCAACAAAGTACGAAGTAGAGAAATTCGATAATGGGTCTAGTTTTAGGTGTGGACGATTAGGAGGAGATCATTACTGATGTTACAAAAGTTATGGAAGGCAATTGAGGAGGATTTTTCCTGAGGAGGTGAAAGAGTCAGAGAAGGCAAGCCTGAAGGAGACTTCTTTAGGTGTGATCTTCATGAACGTTACAAATAGCATTCTTCGAGAAATTGTTGAAGAAAAAATCTGCACCAACGGCATGGAATAAGCTGAAAGATTTGTATTCAAAGAAATCATTGACAAACCGCCTCTCCCTGAAAACGAGGTTGTACAATTTCTATATGAACAAATGTATAACTGTAAAAACTCATGTTGATGAGTTTAATTCAATTATAATGGGCCTGAAGCATTGCTATATGGGAAATACAGTATTACACTAGATGATGTTAGTGATTCCCTAAACTCTAAAAGGTTAAAAAGAGTAGAATTGAGAGCAAGGGTCTTGTGAGTAGAGGAAGAACACAATAATAAGACTTTAATAGAAAAAAGTTTAATGCCAGATCAAATTCTAGAGGAAGGAATCAGAACTGCTATGAGTGGTGGGAGTAGGGTCACTACAGTAGAGATTGTCCTAAGCTGAAGGAGAAAAGAGGGAAGCAAAAAGTTGATACTTTTACAAAATATTGTTGACACTAGCATAATTCTTATGACTATGCAGGGAAATTTTGTGCCGTGAGTTCTAGTAATGGACAAAATTTTTGGGTTCCTGATTTTGGTGCAACTTTCCGCATGTGTTCACACAAGAATTGATTTGCAACATAAAAGAAGATGAGTGGAATTGTCTACAGAGTTCTCTATGATAGAATATATGACAATATATTCTTTTGGTATAATTAGTGATTGTGTATATCTGTAATTAGTGTAGAAATATTTTATATTAGTTAGGTAAATATTTAATTTCTGTAATTGTAGCCTAGAATTACTATTGTATATCATGTATATAAATCATTTACATTAATGAAAATGATCAAGCGATTATTCTCTTTCATGGTATCAGCAGTCTAGGAAAAACTTTTCCTTCTCCAAAAATATACCCCTTCCGCCGCCCTACTCAACCTTGTCCATCGGCCGTCCCTCCCCCATCCCTTCAATTTTTTTCCGAAACCCTAATTCTCCTTTTGTTCTTCCATCATGTCTAGCACAAAGAACACCTTTCATCCTGCCCTTGCAGTCTCCAATATCAAGAACAACATCACTATCGTTCTTGAGATAGAAAACGTCCAATACGCGACGTGGGCAGAACTATTTAAAATTCACACAAGGTCTAATAGAGTCCTCCATCACATCGTCAAATCGGAAAAAGGCAAGGAGAAGGTGCCTTCCACCGATGATGAAATAGAGTTGTGGGCAACTCTGGATGCTACGGTACTTTAATGTATTTATTCCATCATCTCTACTGACCTCTTACAGACAATAATCGAACCTGACGCCACGCCAATGGAAGCTTGGAGTAGGTTGCATGATATATTCTAAGATAACAAAAATTCCCGTGGCGTGACCCTTGAGCAATAATTCTCCCACATAAATATGAAGGATTTTCTAAATGCCTCAACCTATTTTCAAAGGCTCAAGGAGTTGTCTGATCAACTCAAAAATGTTGGCGTGCCAGTCACGAATGATCGTCTAGTTCTTTAGATAGTTGCAGGCCTCTCGAGGCATATAATGGGGTTGGCACTCTTCTTCACCAAAGTAATCCTCTCCCACCGTTCTACCAAGCATGTTTCATGCTCACCTTATAAGAAGCACGATTGGCTAAAAAGGCAGCTACCGGATCCAATTTTGCCATGATGGTTGCCACGTCCCGCGAAACTGATGACTCTCAATCGTTCTCTGAAAATTATGGTCAAAAACGCAACAACGAGGGTGGAAACAAAGGTCAAAATCGTGGGAAAAATCGCGGTGGTGGACATAGCGGTGGCAAGGGTGGTGGCCACGGCGGTAACATCGATGTCAATGGTGGACGAGTAGCCACTAGTGTCGGTCAGCATGGGACCGGGCCACTGAACCCCTGGCAGCAGACTTGGGCCGCTGGGCAGTAGCCCTAGGCCCAGCCTTGAGCTAATAGGCAGTTGCCCATGTCGCCTTGCCCAATTCCAGTTTCAAATTAGTATAGGCCTAATGGACAGCAGAGGTAGCAGCAGCTTGGGCCTCGCAATTACACGGCCTAGCAGCAGCCTGACTTTCTTGGGCCTCGGCCATAGTAGACCTCGCTGCTGCGGGCCCAGCAGCAACCCTGATCCACACGAATATCGAGGGGACAATGCATACACTTCGGCTAAATCCTTCGGATACAAATTGGTACATGGACACCGGTGCTACTTCTCACATGACGTCCGCACCAGGTAATCTCTCGTCTTATTTCAATTTGAGCAAAAATCGTGGCATAATTATTGGTAATGGTAATTCAATTCCAATTCGTGGTTATGGTCACAAATATTTATCTCCCCCGAACCCACACTTAGCTTTGAAAAATATCCTTCATTACCAAAATAATGTTCGGACATTACTAGCCATGCTTCATTACCACCTTCATTTTGGCATCATGCATTACAAATGACTACGTACCTTCTTAACATACTCCCCAGCAAAGGATTAGCATATCAATCTCCACTAAAACTCTTTATCATAAAGATCCTGCGTATTCTCATCTTAGGGTGTTTAGGTATTTGTGTTATCCTCTCTTCTCATCCACTACAATTAACAAACTTCAAGCCCATTCTACCGCTTGTATATTTTTGGGTTATCCTTCTAATCATCATGGTTACAAATGTTTTGATTTATCCTCTAATAAAATCATAATTAGTTGCCATGTCATTTTTTATGAAACCCAATTTCCGTTTGCTAAGTTGCATAATTTCGTGTCTAATTCTTATAATATTTTGGATAATGGGCTCTCACTGTATGTGGTCCATCATTTGGTCTGGCCCACATCTCAGGATTTGGACCAGCAGACACCGGCAGGCCCAATGTCTACTGGCCTAGAACCTTCCCGTCATCAAATTCAGCCAGTAGGCCCACTGCCCGCTAGCCCAGCTCATACCATCACCGAGTAACTACCAGTAGGGCCACTGCCTGCTGGCCCAAATTTCGCCTTCCCTAATTTTCGACAAGCAGGCCCACTGCTTGCCGGCCCAACCCAGTCCAGCCATCACCGACCCACTGTGATCCTAACCTAAATCCAGTCCGATACCGTTTCTCCTGGAGTGGGCCAGCCTACATCGGCTACTCCTATCCAGCCCATTATCACTCCGTGACTGGGCCCGTTACTCATAGCCAATAGGGCATTTTTAAACCAAAGCGCTAGTTTAATCTCAACTCTAATAGTACTAAATCCCCCCTACCACGTAACCCCGTGTCTGTCATTCGCGACCCGAATTGAAAATGGCCATAGATGACAAATATAATGCTCTTATTAAAAATAAGACATAGGAGTTGAGCCCCATCCACCCGGTGTTAATGTGATTCATTCTATGTGGATTTTTGCTCATAAGGAAAAATCTGATGGTTCTTTTGAGAGGCATAAGGCCCATCATGTAAGTGATTGCAAAACTCAACAGGTTATCATGGATTGTGGAGAGACATTTAGTCCAGTGGTCAAACCGGAAACTATTCACATTGTTCTCAGTCTAGGACTCTCGAAATCATGGCTTATTCATCAACTCGACGTGAAAAATGCATTCTTACATGGCAAACTCAAGGAAATAGTATGCATGCATCAGTCCTTCGGTTTCAGGGACCCCACTCATCATAATTATGTATGCTTGCTGAAAAAGTCCTTGTATGGGCTAAAACAGGCTCCTCGGGCCTGCTACAAAAGATTTGCAGATTATGTGTCTACTCTTGGGTTTTCGCACAACATGTCTGATCATTCTCTATTCATCTATCGTCATGGTACTTCTATGGCATATATTCTGTTATATATGGATGATATTATATTGACTGCTTTATTGGACAAACTGCGCAAGTCTATCATATATGTTCTCAGCTCAGAATTAGCTATGAAAGACTTGGGCCATTGAGCTATTTTTTGGGTATAGCTGTCACTCGTCATGCATGTGATCTCTTTCTATCCCAGAGGAAGTATGCATCAGAGATTATTGAATGGGCTGTCATGTCATCATGTAAGTCATCTCCTACTCCGGTTGACACTAAACCGAAGATGAGTGCTACTTCTAGCACACCGTATGAGGATCCCTCCCACTATTTTGGAATCTTGCGGGGACTCTTCAGTATCTTATGTTTACGAGGCCCGATATTACTTATGCAGTGCAGCAGGTGTGTTTATTTATGCATGATCTAAGGGAAGAACACATGCACGCTCACAAATGCATTGTGTGTTACATTTAAGGCACTCTTGATTATGGTTTACACTTATATCCATCCTATGTATCTACTCTCATGTCTTATACATATGCTGATTAGGGTGGATGTCCAGATACCAAGCGTTCGACATCTGGTTATTATATGTTTCTTGGTGATAACTTGGTCTCTTGGTCGGCTGAACGCCATGCCTCTTTATCGCATTCCAGCGCAGAGGCCGATTATCGAGGGGTAGCCAATATGGTGTCTAAGTGCTATTAGTTGCGTAACCTCCTCTTAGATCTTCATTTTCATATTCAGAAAACTACCTTGGTCTACTGTGATAATGTTAGTGCGATATATCTCTCGAGAAATCATGTTCAACATCAGCGCACTAAACATATCGAGATGGATATTCACTTTGTTCGCGAAAAGGTAGCTCGTGGCAAGTATGTGTCTTGCATGTCCCCTCATGTTATCAAGTTGCTGACATATTTACTAAGGGTCTTCCCTTAGTTCTGTTTGAAGATTTTAGGGACAGTCTCAGCGTACGACGATCGCCCGCTACGATTGCGGCGGTGTGATAGAATATATGACAATATATTATTTTGGTATAATTAGTGATTGTGTATATCTGTAATTAGTGTAACAATCTTTTATATTAGTTAGGTAAATATTTAATTTCGGTAATTATAGCCTAGAATTACTATTGTATATCATGTATATAAAACCTTTACATTAATGAAAATGATCAAATGATTATTCTCTTTCACTCTCCAAGACCGGTGACATGTATTTATGACTTTGGTTGACGATTGCTCAAGAGTGGTATGGGTGTATTTTCTGAAAATAAAAGATGAGTTATTTTTTACATTTATTATATGGAAGACAATGGTTGAGATACAGACATGAAGAATAGTTAAGCATTTTTGAACTGATAATGAGTTAGAATTTTACAATTCAGAATTCAATGATTTTATAAGCGTCTTCGAACCTACAACGATTTTACAACTAAGAATTAAGAAATATTTTACATTTGATATTCAAATATGTTAATGTTGGGGTTGGTGCTGGGACATTTGACCCAACATATCTTCTAAAGTACTGATTTGAATGCATAAAAATATTGGGACAAATATCACAACATTCAGACCAACATTTTGTCATAACAGTTTTGTCTTACTTCACGATAAGTAATAATATTTTACTGTGGGGTAAAATCGACTTAGGTGTGGTGAATTGGAGTTGTGAAAAACGTGGGAGAAATAGTCAAAACTTGGGGAAGAAGTCGAGTGAAGAACAAGTCAAATTTGTTGAGATTTCGACTCCATGATCTTCTCTAACAAACACACAAGTTGCCCACCTTTCCCTCAACCTTCTCAACCAATCGATGAGATTTTCAAGGAAGACTCTCTACTATAAATAGAGAGGCTACAAGAGTGAATCAATATCCAGAAACATATTGCAAAAATATCAAGAGAGCTCTTGAGAAAGCATCTCAGAAAACTAGATCACAAGTGTTGCCTAAGTGTGTTGACAACATTCTGTCCAACATTACAATTGCAGTTTAGATTCTAGATTAGCTTTGTATTGAGCAATTGTAATGAGAAGTTGTCTATGTCTATTTAGGTAGATTTTTCAGGCAGAAGTCATCTGCAACTTCAACATTTAATTCATTTTCTTTCATCGTGTAAAATTGTAAAGAAAGAAATTTGTAATTTTTATATATAATAAATATATACAATACTTTCAGTCATTGACCGTCATAGGTTATATAATATATATAACCTATGTAAATTTTAAACTTTTGTGTTCTTTTGCGCTGCATTGCTCTTTAAAGTTTTATGTTTTTACTAAAGTGTTATCACTGGCGCAGGACGACATTATCACCGACATTCAGAAACTGAATTGACATTCGAGTTTTGGTTTTATTGTTCCATAGCATACCCGGACATAACAAGTGGTATCAGAGCCAACACTTAACACAATAAGTGCTTGGTCCTGTTATTTAAAGTTATGGATCCGGCAAATCCAACGATTGGTAGATTTCCTATTTTAGATGGTTCAAACTATGCCTATTGAAAGATTTGCCTATGTTCTCAAATTAAATCAATTGATGTTAGGGCATGAAGATCTATAACCATGGGTATGTTGTTTCAATATTGCCACTGGATGAGGAAGGTGGCATTCTTATTAAACCTGAATCCGAATGGACTGCGGAAGAAACCAATAATGCTAGCTTTAACGAAAAGGCCTTAAATGCAACTTTTGGATGGGTTGATCTTTACATGTTCAAACTCATTCAAAATTTTCCCACGGCTAAGGACGCATGTGATACTTTAGAAATTCATTGTGAAGGTAGCTCAAGTGTTCGTCGAACAAAGTTATGCATGCTCATGAGTAAATATGAACGTTTAAGGATGGAAGAAGCGGATGATATTAAATCTTATTTTGAAAAGTTGATTGACATCTCAAATGAATATCAAGTGCTTGGTGAACCATTAACCAACACTCAACTTGTTGAAAAGGCTCTCGGTTCTCTTTTTGAAAAGTTCAATTTAAAGATTTGTGTCATTGAAGAAGCTCACAATCTTGCCACAATGGACCTTCATACCTTAATGAACATTCCAAAAACCTATGAGATGAACATTGAGAATCAAAGGGAACTATATAAAAGCAATAATGTAGCACTTCAAGTTCAATCCTCGGAGATTCAAATCGAAAAAGAGGATGAGAATCTTAAAGAAATTGGTAAAGGTACAAATGTAGACTTACTCACTCGAAAATACAATTCGATGGTGAGGAAGTTCAACAATGAGAGAAATCAACCTAAATCTAAAGAGCACCAAAACCAAGGCTTCAATCAAAAGCCCACTAGATTCCTTCAAAATGTACAAAAGGGAAATCAACTAAGAAGAACCAACTCAGATTGTACCAAATTTGATCCCAAACAACTTGAGTCCGTGCAATGTCATGCATGCTCAGGCTGGGGTCACTATGCTAATGAATGTACAAACACTTTTACAAAATTTGGTAAGAGTCTATGGGTTTCTCTTAGCGATGACGAATGAGAAGAAGGAGATCAAGAAGTAGAATCACAAGCAATGCTGGCCACTATTTACGAACAGTCTCTGTCCGATAATAAAGATGTCATCTGTAATGTTGTATCAAATGTCACGACATTTGCTCCAACATCAGCAACGACTTATGCATCCCCACCAACATCTGAGAGGTACGTATTCTTTAACTCTCCTGATGTTAATTGCTTTAGTGGTTTTATTTCTAGTAGTGAGGCTGAGTGTATGGATCAAGTTGAATGCAAAGATGACATGATTAATGAATTACAAAGTATTTGTAAAGCCTTAATCAAAGAATCCAAACAACTTGACAAAAAGGTAAAATCTTTAACTTATGAGAATCTGGAATTAACTGGCACGATAACCCGACTAGAGGTTGCTCTTACCAAGAAGGATACTGAATTTGGTAAGATTCGTGCAAAACTGTATCTAGCCGAAGCAACCTTCCGCAAGATCAACACCGGGACTTCTAAGTTGAATGAGATACTCAGCTTTAGTAAACCTTCGCATGCAGGTATTAGATACGAAGACTCTCTTAAAACCATATGCTCTAGTTTGTTTGACAAAAATAAGAAAATATGATTTATAAAAGAAAAAGGAATGAATAATAGGTTCTCATATATGTCAAAGAATATGAAGTTTGTATGTCATCATTGTAACTCCCCTGGACACTTAAAACCATACTGTTTCAAACTTCAAGATTCTGTGAGTAAAATGTTGCATAAAAGGTTGTCCAACATTTCGGATAACATTCTAAGCAACACTTCTGAGCCGAAAGATAAAAAATGTTTTAAGAGAGTTTGGGTTCCTAAAAAGGATGTAACATGTAATATTGCTATAATTGCATTAAGAACTAACATTTCAGGTTCTTGGTACTTTGATAGTGGGTGTTCTCACCACATGACAGGTACAAAGGAGTTTCTAAAGAACTATGAGTCATTCAATTGAGGTAACGTAACTTATGGAGGTGGCAGTAAAAGAAAAATAATTGGAAAATAGATATTGAATGTTTCTGGATTTCCAGCACTAAGAAATGTCTTACACGTTGAGGGATTATTGGCAAATTTGATTATTATAAGTCAACTGTGTGATTACAATCTTGAGGTAAAGTTTAATAAGAATGCATGTAAAGTTACGAATGAAGCTAACTTATGTGTCATGAGTGGTACAAGTACATGTGACAATTTCTTTCTTGTTGCAAGACAAGAAACATGCAATAATGTTAGGATCGATGACACAACAATGTGGCATCAAAAGCTGGGGCATGTCAACTACCGTAACTTACAAAGATTGATCTCATATGAAGCAGTAAGAGGCATTCCCAAACTGAGTCCCAAAGGTAAAACAGTCTGTGAAGATTTCATGAGAGGTAAGCAAACCTGTGTTTTCCATAATGTTATTTATTATGACGGACAACATTCAGGTACGTCTCACGGTTTTCAATTATTGCACATGGATCTTATGGGTCCAATTGAGGTAAACAGTTTAGGAGGCATGAGGTATTCCTATGTGATTGTAGATGATTTTTCTAGATATTCATGGATATATTTTTTGAAAGAAAAATCACAAACTTTTGACATGTTTAAAATTTTGCACACTAGAATAAGGAATCTGTTTCATTCTCCTGTTTTTCGGATCAGATCCAACCATGGAAAAGAATTTGAAAATAGTTCATTCACAAATTTTTGTGAGAAAAAGGGAATTTTCCATGAGTTTTCTGCTCCCAAAACTCCTCAACAGAATGGGGTAGCATAAAGGAAGAATAGAATTTTACAAGAAATGTCTAGAGTGATGCTTAGTTCTAAATATTTGTCAAAACGTTTATGGGCAGAAGCCTTGAATACTACTAATCACATCGATAATCGAGTGTATTTAAGGCTTGGAACAAAGATGACACCCCATGAGATTATAAATTGAAAGAAACCTAACTTGCGTTACTTTCATATTTTTGGGTGTATTTGTTACATTTTAAATGATAGAGATCATTTGGCTAAGTTTGACTCTAAGAGTGACAAAGGAATTTCTGTTGGTTATTCACAAAATAGTCATGCTTATCGAGTTAACAATCTGAGATCCAAAACTATACAAGAGTCTGTAAATGTTATTTTTGATGATCTTTCTGATTTTACAGGAGATACAGCTGAAAATAACGTTATAGTTTCAGTGGAAAATAAGCATAGTGCAGAAGAATCAGATGTTGCCCCAAATATTGTCACACCAGAAGCAACATCTGAACCTGAAACAGAGATCACAGAGGCCATAGATGAGGAGTCAAATGCCGAATTTCTATATCAAGTTCAAAGGGACCCCTCATCGAGGATTAGGAAGAATCATCCAACGGGTCAAGTGATAGGAGAAGTTTTTGAGGGAATTAGAACAAGAGGGAAAAAACCACTCAATTATAGAGATATGGTAAGGTATGTGTGTATGTCTACCATATACCAAGAGGTTAGTCTTTCTTGTTTTATATCTACTTTAGAACCTAAGAATGTTTCAGAAGCACTTAATGATAATTTTTGGATTCAAGCAATGCAAGAAGCGCTTGAACAATTCTCTCGAAATGAAGTTTGGGACTTAGTTCCTCGTCCAAATAATACAAATGTAATTGGAACTAAATGGATTTTAAAAAATAAATAAGACGAATCGGGAACAGTTGTGAGAAACAAAGCTCGTCTAGTTGCTTAAGGCTATACTCAGGTTGAAGGAATCAATTATGACGAAACCTTCGTACATGTGGCTAGAATTGAGTCAATTAGACTTTTACTTGCTATTTCTTGTTGTCTAAAAATTACCTTATACCAAATGGATGTGAAAGGTGCATTCTTAAATGGTTATCTAGATAAGGAAGTCTATGTTGAACAACCAAAAGGATTTGAATATCCTTACCATCCACACTATGTATACAAGCTCAAAAAGGCTTTGCATGGGCTGAAGCAAGCTCCTCGAGCATGGTATGGTCGTTTAACTAACTTTCTTCTTGAATATGGTTTTAATCGTGGTGAAGCTAATCGTACTTTATTTATTAAATGTCATGGTGTAGATATTATTATTGCTCAACTCTATGTAGATGACATAGTCTTTGGTTCGAGCTCACAGTCTTATCTAAAGTCATTTGTTGAAGTTATGTCATTGACATTTGAGATGAGTATGATTGGGGAACTAAAGTTTTTCTTAGGCTTGCAGATTAAGCAAAGTGATTCGGGTTGCCAGATAAAATATGCCAAAAATCTAGTTAAGAGATTTGGGTTGGAGAATGCTAAACAAATGAAAATGCCAATGGGATCTTCGCAGAAGGTATGTAAGGATAATGTTGACCCAACCTTGTATCGATATATAATAGCTAGCTTTCTATATCTTACTGCAAGTCACCCAGATATTATGTTTAGTGTTTGTGTCTGTGCTCGATTCTAAGCCTGTCCCAAACTTTCCCACTTAAATGCCGTGAAACATATTATTCGATATGTCTCTAGCACATGTGAGTTGAGAATTTTGTATTCCAAAGACACTAATAACTTAGTAGGATTTAGTGACTCGGATTAGTCTGGATATGTGGATGATAGAAAAAGTACAAGTGAATGATGTTTTTATCTTGGCAATAATTTTGTTTCGTGGTATAGTCATAAAAAAAATTGTCTCACTTTCAACTGCTGAATCTGAATATGTAGCAACTGGAAGTTGTTCTCTCAATTAATATGGCTAAGACACATGTTAGAAGACTATGGTTTTTCTAGCAACATTTTGATTTTGTACTGTGATAACCTTAGTGCTATAAATATTTCCAAAAATCCAGTTCAACACTCACGTACAAAACATAGTGATATTAGACATCACTTTTTAAGAGATTTAGTCGAAAAAATAGCTAGTTCAAATTGAACATGTTGACACTCTTCGTCAACTAGCTGACATTTTTACAAAAGCTTTGGACCATGAGAGATTTTCTAGTTTGAAGAAATCTCTTGGTCTTTGTAATATCTAAAAAGGCATTTTTGGTGAATGTCAGCTGAAACATTGTCTAACATTTCAGGTGACATTTACCTATGAAATAACATAAACTGATTATTGTTGTTGTATAGTGCATAACCTTTGGTCACAAAAGCATGATCCTTCAATAAGAATAAGTTATCAATGTGATATCGTTATCTACGATGATATATATCATAAAAAGGGAGTATTAAATAAGGCAAAGCCTTAACAAATGATTGACAACTGTGAAAAATGGGCAAAGCCCTTTGAAAAGATACTGTTCCTATTCTATAGGAGTATCAAACGCTTCAAAAGAAATTTTGAAAATACTAAATTAAGTATTCTCACTTTTGACATGAGAAACCTTTTTGTATGTGTTTTATGATTAGACCAAGGACACGATGGAAAAATGTTACATTGGTGCAGTGATCAAACTCATAAAATACGTATAAAACGTGTCTTGATTTTTTGCCAATACGAAAAATTCTTGAGGGATCAAAATACTTGTGTCGTCCAGAATGTTGCCAACATTGATGTTAACATTTTCAGATTATGATATTTGTTGGGATGTTGTTCTTAACTGATTCCAGAAAAAATCAGATTTTTCTCCCTATGATCATGCCTTGTTTTTATAGGAATTTCAAACTTTAAAATGATAAGATTAAATACCTATTGTGATGCTCATCATTTTATCCAAAAAATTAGGTGTAAGTTATTAGATAAATCTCAAACTCCTAAAACTAAGGATTTTTGTTGCTTTGAAAGATTTGCCATGTATATAAAATCCTCTCATTTGCATTTTTTTGTCATATCCGATTTTCTCTCTTAAAAATAAAAAAGGGGGAAAATCACATCACTCCTCGGGTATTACCCTACCTACCCGATGGATTATTCACCATTTTAATCTTCTTCCTCAATCACAAACCCTAATTCCTCAAAACCCTCTCCATAATTCTCACCAATGGAAGCTTCCCTTGTGTTAGAACCCATGTCAGCCAACATATCATCCAACACTCCAATGAGCACTAGTCCTACATTGAACACACCTATGCAACCGGGTCAATCCTCTTCCTCAAATCCCCAAGAGGATTTGTCTAGGGCGTTAGTGTTTAAGGGTTTCAATGAACCCTTGGTTATTAGCTACCTTGGAGATGACAACAACCCCATTGATGTAGATGAAACCACTGATTTTACATTATTGGGTAAGAGGCCCAGATTATATGCCTTCCCTACTCGCCGATCGAGTTGAGTGTTCGAGAAAAATATCCGAGAAGATTCAAGTAGCAAAAGAACAAAATGTGAACCCTCTAAATCCGTCTACTCGAGTAGTGATAGTGAAAGTACAGACTCCAGTATCTCAATTGATGAAGAACATTCAGCTTCTGAACCACCAAATGTGCCTCTGGAAAGGGAAATCCCAGATGAAACTTCCTTAAAACAATTATTTCCAAAAGGAGTTCCCAAGGCTACAAGGTCAAGTGCTGCCCCAGATGTTTCCACAAATTCCACACATCCCAGGCAACATTCCAACAAACATTTGAAGAGGCACACACCCCAACTTTCTCCAACAGTACCGAATCCATCAACCTAGACTTGTCTGGTTCAGACAATGAGGTATCTGCTTTCTCCATTAAATTTTACTTTAAAGTTAAACGTGATAAATGAGACTATTATGGAAATGTAGTAATTAGGTCGGAAAGAGAGTTAGATATTTCCTCCTGCTCTGAATATAGTTTGGTGGAATTTCTGGAAGACAGACATCTTCTTGGCTCTGTTACTGGAAAAGAACCATATGTTGATGAGATTATAAGGTTTTTTTATGCCAATTTAAACTTTGCGATAGAGGATACCTCCTCAAAGAAATTTGGGAAGGTATATCTCTATAACAAAATTTATCAATTTACACCTTTAATCATCAATCAATGTATGGGTCTTACTACTGATGAGCGACTGAGAGGAACAAAAAGACTAATAGCAAACATGGATACAATGATAGAATATCTCTCTGGAGGTATACTAAAGAAATGGATCCCTAGATGCCCATCATCAAAACTCACTGCCTTATTTTCCACCCTCCACAAAATTGATATTCATAATTGTCTTCCCTCTTTAAATGAGTCAGTTGTGACAACTGAACAAGCCTCTCTGCTGTTTAAAATTGAGAAAGGATTCAAAGTTGATTTAGGGAAAATGATCTTCTGTCAAATTGTCAACCTGGTAGAAAAAGAGTCAACATCCATCCTTCATTTTCCCTCTCTGATCTACAAAATATTAACTATCCAAGGCCTTGAGCCTATGAGATGAGACACTTTGGGAAAAATACCTGAACTTTACACTGTCAACAAAGCAATTCTGAAGAGCAAAGAGAGAGTCATTGACCTACATTGGAAAAAGGAAGCAGAAAGGGAGAATCTTGCCAGGAATGTTCCCAACATTCAGGGCAACACTAATCCAAGGTAGTCTATACTGTCCACAAATTGGTTGTGGAGAAAATTGCAAAAATCAACCTACAAATTGCTGAGGTTGATACAGCCAGAGATGCCCTGGTTCAAGTAAGAGACCATTTCTTGCTTCTGCTTTTTTCACAAAAAGGGGGAGATGATTCTATACAGGGGGAGTAAAAAGAAGAGAGTGAAGGTATGAGTGGAGAAGTTGTTGCTACCGACGAAGCTGTGGATGCTGCTATGTAGAGAGAAGAAGTTGTTGGAAGGAAAGTCTTGCTGCAGAGGCTGAGGTTGAAGGTCATTTGAAAAGTCGCTATCTTGAGGAGAAGCAAGTGAAGTTGTTATGCGAAGTAGAAAGTTCTTCGGAAGAAGGCACTCGCTTGCATAATGAGCAAGGGAGAAGTTGCTGTTGTTGATGAACTTTTATGGGTTTTTTTGCCTATTAGGTGATGTGGATGGTTATCTTGACAATGCTCTATTCTGACAATGTTTTCTTTTGATTGTGTGGATGACCTATATGTTGATATTATTTCTTCTAATCCTATAAGAGTGGTGTATACATATTTGCGTGTATGTCATTTTAATCCTATCGAGTGGTATATACATGTTTGCTTGTATGCCATCATAGGTTAAGGGGGAGAGTGTCAATAGTCACAGGTATTGGACAGTGTCCGTGACAAAGCACTAAGTCATTTATACCCGTTGAAATGTGTTTTGTAAAGAAATGCAAAAAGGGAGAGATTGTTAATGTTGGGGTTGGTACTGGGACATTTGACCAAACATATCTTCTGAAGTAATGATTTGAATGCATAAAAATGTTGGACAAATGTCACAACATTCGGACCAACATTTTCTCATAACATTTTTGCCTTACTTCACGATAAGTAATAATATTTTACTGTGGGGGTAAAATTGACTTAGGTGTGGTGAATTGGAGCTGTGTAAAACGTGGGAGAAAGAGTCAAAGCTTGAGGAAGAAGTCGAGTGAAGAACAAGTCAAAGTTGTTGAGATTTTGACTCCATGATCTTCTTTAACAAACACACAAGATACCCACCTTTCCCCCAACCTTCTCAACCGATCGATGAGATTTTCAAGGAAGACTCTCTACTATAAATAGAGAGGCTACAAGAGTGAATCGATATCCAGAAACAAATTGTAAAAATATCAAGAGAGCTCTCGAGAATTCATCTCAGAAAACTGGATCACAAGTGTTGCCTGAGGGTGTTGACAACATTTTGTCCAACATTACAATTGCAGTTCAGATTCTAGATTAGCTTTGTATTGAGAAATTGTAATGAGAAGTTGTCTATGTCTATTTAGGTAGATTTTTCAGGCAGAAGTCATCTGCGACTTCAACATTTAATTCCTTTTCGTTTCATCGTGTAAAATTGTAAAGAAAGGAATTTATAATTTTTGTATTTAATAAATATATACAATACTTTCGGTCATTGACCGTCATAGGTTATATATATTATATAACCTATATAAATTTTAAACCTTTGTGTTCTTTAAATTTCCGTTGCATTGCTCTTTAAAGTTTTCTATTTTTACTAAAGTGTTATCACTGGTGCCGGACGACATTATCGCTGACATTCGGAAATTGAATTGACATTTGAGTTTTGTTTTTATTGTTCCATAGCATATCCGGACCTAACAAAATGATTGAATTGACTATAAATGTCATGATTTATATAAATAGTTAATTTGAGGTTAAAGCCTATATAATACATTTTTGGATATCAAATATTTTGAGAGTTACTGAGGACGACTACGATTGATATCAGATGTTAGTTTGTATCATGCAACTACACTTACTAGCATAGTAATGCATATTATGGATAAGTTGAGGTTGCGGGTTAAAGTCTCTTATTGAGAGAGAAATTTATTACTACCAATCATAGTAAATTTAAGTCGACTTGTACAATACTATGAAAAGTCGCCTAAACAAATATGGTCAAGTACTTGCCTCTAAGAAATACACATAGTGTAGTTTTTATGTCAGTGTCGATATAGTAATCTCAGTTAAAGTATAAACTTATATATTTGTTGAAGCTTTAAGTTAAAGAATGACTTGAAATATGCTTTAAATTTATATTTCATTTCAAATTTCAATTGATGAGTGAGCATAAATGCTTATTTGTTGTATCAAATATCAATAATTTTGCATATCTCATAATTTTCTTTAGATCTTGTCCTTCTTCTTGGAGAAACAGTCGACGATGGAGCTTAAGTCATTTGGTCATTCTATTTTTTTTTTTTTTAATTTAAGGAACGGATATTGATCAGCTCGTACCACACACCTAGGGCAACTCCACATTCTCTCTCATTATTTTGGTGAGACTCTGCATTGATTCATGGGGCGACATACTTACTCTTATTCTTTTAAATTATTAGGGCTTGGCTCAATTGACCATGTTCATTCCTTCTCATAGAGGTTTTATAGACAGTAGGTTATTCTCTTAGGATTATAAACTATGATTACTCGTAGGATTAATAATTCTCTCTCTAACATACTCCTTCCCAACGGTAACATCACCAACCCCCTCCCCATACAACCCCCACCCCCACTCTTGACGGTAAGAGCCCCCCCCCCCAACAGTGCCGCTTCGACAACTCACCGGTAGCGACGGTAAGACCCCAACAACACTACTCCGACCACCCACCGGTGGCGACGAAAAAACATTTTTTTACAAAATTTCATTTGTTTTTGTTCTCTTTTGTTCCTTTTCTTGTTTTTGTGTTCTTTTTCTCCAAGATCTACGCAGGTGCTCGATTTTTTGGGCAAAAACTCCGGTGAACAGTAATCTCGATGCCGTGAACAGTACGTGAACAATATCGCGAACATTTCGTGAATAGTTTCCGGCAGCGACGAGCAAACAGTACTTCCGGTGCCAGTGAAGAATGATTTTCGCCGGCAAACAGGTTCGTTTCAACTGGAGTTGGTACCGATTCTCCGTATCCATTCTCTGTCCTTAACCTTGTTATTAAATTTTACCGCTTCTTATAAGGGATAGGCTGGGCTGAGAATAGGGTCTTGGAACATTGGGACTTTAACGGGGAAGTCCATAGAGATAGTTAAGATTCTTAAGAAGAGAATGATTAATATAACATGTGTCCAGGAGACTAAATGGGTAGGACCTAAGGCTAAGGATGTAGACGAGTATAAGTTATGATTCTCGGGTAGCTCGAAGTATAGGAATGGGGTAGGCATTTTGGTAGACAGCGAGCTAAGGGATCAGGTAGTAGAGGTTAGGAGGGTCAATGACGGGATGATGACGATTAAGTCGGTAGTTGGAGGGTTCACTATGAACATTATTAGTGCGTATGCGCCACAGACGGGCTTGGGTGAAGATGAGAACAGATTTCTTTTGGGAAGATTTGAACGAAGTGGTGGGAGGTATACCACCCACTAAGAAGTTATTTGTATGAGGAGATTTCAATGGACATATCGGGTCACTTTCAGGGGGTTATGACGACGTGCATGGAGGCTTTGGAATCGGGGACAAAAACGGGGGAGGCGTCTCACTTTTGTAGTTCGCTAAAGCTTGTGGGATGGTGATAGCCAATTCGAGGTTCATGATGAAGGAGGAACACTTGGTGACTTTTCGTAGTTCGGTGGCTCAGACTCAGATATACTTTTTGCTCTTTAGGAAGGTTGACAAAGGTCTTGGTGATGGATTTAGAGATCAAGTTGGAGAAGAAGAAGAGGGTTATGGATGACAGGTTAAGAATCAAATAGGGGAGTTTGACCATGTCTAGTGCAAAAGAGATGTGGGAGAGGTTGATGGCCAAGAGGGCTTGGGGGAGTAGGGGGATGCAACCGGTATGTGGGATAGGATGGCTAGTTGCATTTAGGAGGTAGATAAAGAAGTGCTAGGAGCCTCGTGGGGTAACTATAGTGGGCATCGAGGGGACTGTTGGTGGAATGGTAAAGTTCAAGAGAATGTGGACGCGAAGAAAATGACATATGTAAAATTGGTAGAAAGCAATGATGAAGTGGAGAAGTGGACGAATAAGGAACTGTATAAGATGAAGAGGAAGGAGGGAAAGCAAGCGGTTATGGCAGCGAAAACGACAGCTTTTGAACGACTGTATGTGAAATTAGAGGAGAAAGACAAGGATAAGAAGTTGTACAAACTAGCTAAGGCAAGGGAGAGGAGTGCCCGTGACTTGGATCACATGAGGTGCATCAAGGATAAGGATGGCAAAGTACTGGTGGAGGAAGCGCATATTAGGCGGAGGTGGCAGTCTTACTTCCATAACTCTTGAACGAGAAAGGAGATGGAGACATTATGCTGGGAGATCTGGAGTATTCTGATAGGTACTAGGATTTTTGGTATTGTAGAAGCATTAAGGTTGATGAGGTTAAGGGTGTTGTTCGCAGGATGCGCAAGGGATGAGCGACCAGGCTTGATGAGATCTCAGTTAAATTTTGGTAGAGCGTAGGTAGGGCAGGTTTGGAGTGGCTGACTTAGTTATTTAATGTCATTTTTAAGACGACAAGAATGCCCAAAGAATGGAGGTGTAGTACAATGATTCCATTGTACAAAAACAAAGGAGATATCCAGAGTTGTAACAACTATAGAGGTATCAAGTTGCTGAGCCACACTATGAAGTTTGGGAAAGGGTCATGGAGATTAAGGTGAGAAGAGGCGTGTCTATTTCCGAGAACCAGTTTGGATTCATTCTGGGGTGTTCAACTACTGAAGTCATTCATCTTATTAGGAGGTTGGTGGAGCATTATAGGGAGAGGAAGAAATATTTACATATGGTTTTTATCGACCTCGAGAAGGCATACGACAAAGTCCCAGAGAGGTTCTATGGAGATGCTTGGAGGTTAGAGGTGTACTTATGGCGTATACTAGAGCGATCAAGGATATGTATAATGGAGTCAAGACTAGGGTACAGATAGTAGGAGGAGACTCAGAGCACCTCCCAGTGATGATGGGGCTGCACCAGGAATCAACTCTTAGCCCATTCCTATTTTCCCTGGTGATGGACGGACTGACGCGACAAATCTAAGGAGAGGTACCATGGTGTATGTTAATCACATATGACATAGTCCCGATTGATGAGACTCGTAGAGGAGTGAACGATAAGCTAGAGGTTTGGAGACAGACTCTGGAGTGTAAAGGATTTAGGTAGAGTAGGACCGAGACAAAGTATTTGGAGTGCAAGTTCATCAACGTGAGCGACCCTGAGACTGCCGTAAATGTGAGGCTTGGTACTCATGTCATTCTAAAGAAAGGAAGCTTCAAGTACATAGGGTCTATTATCCAAGAGAATGGAGAGATTGATGACGATGTCACACATCGTATTGGGGCATGGTGGATGAAATGGAGGCTCGCATCTAGAGTCTTGTGTGACAAAAAAGTGCCACCAAAACTTAAAGGCAATTTCTATAGGGTAGTGGTTAGACAAAACTATTTTGTATGGGGCGGAGTGTTGGCCAGCTAAGACTTCGCACATACACAAGATGAAAGTTGCCGAGATGAGGATGCTGAGATGGATGTGTGGGCATACAAAGAGAGATAAGATTAGAAATGATGATATCCGAGATAAAGTAGGAGTGGCCTCGGTGGAGGATAAGATGCGGGAAGCGAGGTTGAGATGGTTCAGACATGTGCAGAGGAGAAACACAGATGCCCCAGTGTGAAGGTGTGAGAGGTTGGCTATGGACGGGTTCAGGAGGGGTAGAGGTAGGCCGAAGAAGTATTAGGGAGAGGTGATTAGACAAGATATGGTACAGGTGCAACTTACTGAGGACATGACCTTAGATAGGGGTTGTAGAGGATACATATTAGGGTAGCAGGTAGGCGAGCGTAGTCCTACTTACGCTTACAAAATGGTAGTTGTAGTGTTATTACTGTAGACCGATTAGCTTATCACACTTATAGGCGCAATATTATTTTATAGTCCTCTGTAGTTTGATTTCTGCTGCTATGTATTCTTTAGTGTACTTTGTTTATCTTATTTAGTTGTGTTACTTACTGCTTCCTGTTGTTAGAATGCGTTACCATATCGTATTTCGATTGTGTTATCAGCATGTTCATATTGTCCATACTACTTTGATTTCCTGTCTGAGTCTGACCGTTTCTCTTGCTTTGCTTTGTCTTGCTTGTGATTATGCTTTGTCTTAAGCCGAGGGTCTCCCGAAAATTGCCGCTCTATCTACTAAGGTAGAGGTAAGGTCTGCGTACACTCTACCATTCCCAGACCCCACATTGTGGAATGTTTAAAGATTGTAATCATACGTGAATTTTATTTTTTAAATGATTATGCTTGGAAAGGCTTACACAAATCTTGTTGGAATATATGGATGAGGATTCTCATAAGGATTTGATTTGCTCAGGTCAGATAGTTTGCTGCGTACTGATCATCCTGACAATCATTTATATGTTTTCATAATATATTCAGATCATCATAGACATATTTAGTAATATGGTCAAGATGCATATGAATGTAATACATGAGTGATAAGAATAGTAGGTACCAAGTGCAGATCCTTTAGGCATCAACCGTAAGGACAAAAATATAAATAAAGCCGCTAGGCATCAATGGGTAAATTCCGAAGACATCAAATGCATATGATGTGAATACCATAAGATATTAACTCAAGGCGTCCATTAACCATATAGATCTCAAAGATTTTAGCTAAGTTATTAATAAAAGCCATAAACTTTCAAGGTTTTTTTTGGAAACACTTACTGAAAGCTCGTAGAGCGTTAAAGAAACTCATTTCGTTCTTCAAAACTTTAAATCGCTTGGTCATCCTTTAAAACACACTTTAGACTTAGAGACTTAAGCACTTGCTTGTTTCCACACACACCTTATCACAAATGATTTTCAATTATGAAAAAAATTAGAGAGTCATTTAGTTCATGAATTATGACAAAATTTTTATCTCTTTAAATAAAATTTATTTCGTCCCAATAGGCTTGATGTCAAGAAAGAATCTTTTGCATGAAGATTGTCTAGAGATTAAAACGATTAGAAATCTTTTCATGCATTTGGCCAAATGCTTTAAGGGTATGCATTCAGGGACGAGACGCTTAGAACGTCAAGCATCTACTTATCTTTTCCCTAAGTGAAAATCTAATACCGAGAGACCAACAACCCATCAACAAAGCCTCAATTCATACATACTAAGGCTTTACAATATCAATTACATGATTACCAAGTTCGGTTCATCAAAATTGAAATAAGCCCTATTGACACTCAAAACTAATTTAAGTGTTTAGCCGAATTCAGTGACAACAGAACTGTTCCAGAGCAAAATTTACTCCTAGCCCTCGACTATAAGAACTTCATCGGCTACTAAGGCATCTTAGCCGAGTCGTTAGTTAGAGGTACGACTGAGACCCACTCAGATGCAGACACCTCAACAACCAATCAATCAAACAACTCAATTTTTATCTATCTTTATCCTTTACTTTACTGTACTCAGTTGCATTCATGTTTCTTACCTCTTAGTTTACTCATACCACCGTTCTAACTCTTTTTGGAGTAGTTGGGGAACCTATTGTTGGGAATTAGAGTTCCGTTTCCAGCCTAAATTGCTTAAGTTAAGGAATCAATTTGTCTCCCGATACGGTCAGCCGATAAAATGGTAGAGAACAGAATTCAGGGCAAGAATAAATTTGGCACACCCAGTGGGACCATAGGTGAATTAATAGCAAAGTTTGATTCTCCAGGTCAGGATCATTCTTAGCGTATGCGCCTAAGGTCCGGTAAGAAAATGAACCCCGAGTCCAGTCCACATCATAAACAAAATCCTCCCAGAATGAATAACGAACCAGCATCCTTCTCGGGTATGTCTACATCGGTTAATACCCCTCTACTTCCTCCATTAACCCATGTTGTGGAAGAATCTAGCCAATCTGAAGGTCCGACCATAATGACCACGTCTTTTATTAGAAAATAGATCGACTTGGGCATCCACGATATTATATACCAAGTTTCTAAACAGTTGGCTGACATTGTGAAGCCGATGGTACATAATGAGGTTCATCAAGTGAGGGAGATGGAAAATAATTGAATGCACTTCGGAGAATGTTCGGCTAGTTCTGCCATCCCTCTGACGAGCGGTGTTGTTCAACATGAGACCGTGACAACCGGTGTTGTTCCTCAGTCACATGTGCATCAGCTAGTGCCCACTCAGGTGCAGACGATAATACACCTAGGAACACAAACCTAATCGCCTGGCAACCTGCACACTGCATGGTTGCCGCTGAACCTTGGGGGGAAAATGTGACACTTGACCAAGCGAATCTGCAATATAGGCAGATCAACGTGGCTCGGAGACCAGTTCAGGCTCCAGGACACTTTGGATTGCCGCCCGTTATGCCGTACTTTCTACGAATAGCCTTATAATGCAGGAGAACAATATTGGCCAGTCGAATTGGCAGCCGATGACCCCTGTCTATGACGTAGCTTAGATATCTAGTGATGCTGTTTAAAGTGGAATACCATTCCAGTAGTCATTGCCAGTACCCAATCCATACCTTCAAAGAAGCGTAAAATTTCTATGAACGACCGACGTCCGAGTAGAGCAGTCATGAAATACTGTTCCACCTTATCCTCAGTCTCCGTTAGCCGTTCAAGGAGCTCAGGTTGTAGTCTTTGGTGGCCATACCCAACAACAGCAATAGGGTATTACCCTACCTATTGGTAAGGGCCAGTAGACCACCTATAACCTTCAAAACCCTGTCCAACAAACTGCAGAATGGAGGCCGCCAGTAAAGAACGCCTACCAGCCGAATCTAGTCGAGAATCGGTAGGGGACGTCACAATTGATAAACCCGGAAATTATTGCTAATACCATGCGGAGGTACTTCGGCGTCCAACTGAATCATTTGGACAGACCTGTTTATAAGAAGCCTTACCCCAATTTGGTAGATCGGATAACACCTTTGCCGAGGGGCTTCAAAACACCGGAGTTTACCATCTTCTCTGTCGACGACGGTAAATCCACTATCGATCACATCGGTAGATTTACTGCCCAATGCGACGAGATTGGCCATAATGAATATCACAAGTTGCAGCTATTCCCTCTCTCTCTAATGGGAACAACCTTCACATAGTACTCCTCTTTGGCTCCTGATTCCGTACAGAGCTGGACTGACATGAAGGGTTGCTTCCATGATAGGTTCTATTGGCCCAAACCTCAGGTTACCATGACTGATCTAATGAATCTCAAGCAGCAGGTCGATGAATCGGCTGCCGATTGTATCAAAAGATTTATAAAGAAGGTTGGGAAATGTACCGTACACTTCCCAAGTGTGAGTGTGCCCACATGATAATCAACAACATGCATCTTAGTTAAAGGAGAAGTTAGTGGGACAATCCTGCTATGACCTGAGCTAGTTCGCCAAAAAGGCTAGCCAAATAGAGCAGTATGTCAAGGAGAATGAGCGGAGAAGAGCCAGCCGAAATTGAGGCTCCCACTTGGTATCCATAATTGAAGCGGATGAGTCCAACTCAGAGTCAACTGATTGTGTGGCAGACGCAATGGTGGTTGAGATTATTAGGGGTAAGGTTTACTCTTGCACTGCCGTGAAAGTCATAAAATAAAAGGAGACGAGTTCATCCGATGACAGGGGTGGTTACTCATTTGACATCATGAAGGCAGATCAGATCTTTGATCATCTGCTCAAAGATAATCAGATTTGGTTGCTTGATGGTCATATGATTCCGCCTGCTGAGGAACTCAAAGATAAGAAGTACTGCAAGTGGCATAATTCATACGGTCACTCTACTTCTAATTGTGTGGTCTTTAGAAAGGCGATCCAAAAGGGCATCAAAGATGAGAGGTTCAAGCTAGCCGACAAGAGTATGGTTGAAATGTCCATTGATACCGACCCCTTTCCCGCGGTACCAATATCTATGGTATTTTTTGCTAAGTCTGATGAGTCAAGGGACACCAAAGGGAGATAGCCGATGAAAATGGTGTGGGTCCCAAAGAAACCTACCGAAGGGGAGAAGGCCAAAAAGACCTCTGTGTTCAATCGGTTAGGTAGCCTATATGACATTGGTGATGATAGGCAGCCAGCTAGGAGCAGTTTTCATGGCCACCCTAAATATTCGAGGGACGTTGAACGAGAACTTCAGGAACACACTATGAGGTTCAGAAGGGTCCTTATCGGCGCCAGGCATAGGCCTGGGGGGGCAAGTACGGATGCCAACCAACCGGCAGCCGAGCATGCCTCGAATAGATGAAGAACCACTCCCTAAAATCAAACAGAGAGTGGTCGAGTTTAACATAAATGAGGGTGTTTCTTCCTTACGTATCACGATGAGAAATGAGGACCAGATGAGACCCGGAGAATGATTAAACCAGCCATAACACAGAAGAGGGGAAATGGTCTGTCAATCAAGCTCCCGGAAAGAAAGAGGCCGAATTAGATGAAGGAATGGACTCCATCCTCGATTTATTTAGCCATGACCTGGTTGATGAGATGCGAGCAGATATTGAAATGGTCAACCTAATGCCATGTGAGTTCTGGGCCAGCCGCTCCACTCTGGATAGCCTAAAAGGTGATGTTTGCGTAGAAGATCCAAAATGGGCAATAATAGCCGATACCCCAGCTAGGGACACTTTGAGCACCGTATTTGGTGCACCTACAGAATATATGGTTAAACACCTCAATCATCTTTACGTCAAGGCTTACATTAACGACAATTATTAGTCGAGTGTTTGTCGACAATGGATCTGTGCTGAATACCATGCCGCTGCTTACCTTAAATGATCTTAACAAAACAAATGAGGATCTCATCCCAACTAACATGAAAATGGCTAGCTTTATGGGAGAAGCATCTGAAGCATTGGGGATTCTAGTAGCAGAAATCATTGTAGGTCCTAAGACGGGCAGGTCTGCCTTCTTTCAAATAGATAGGAAGCCGTCCTACACCATTCTACTGGGTAGGGACTGCACTCACACCAGTCGATTCCTTCCTTCTACCATGCATCAAAAGCTCATCTTTTGGGAATGAGACAAGATAGAAATCGTCCCAGCGGATGATAACCCATTCTGACCAGGGATTTAGAAAGTAGAGGTTGTCCTCTATTCACCCTATGTGTCTCCCATAGCCGTCACAGAGCAGTATGAAGAAGTATCTTGGGAATCCTGTAATCTTACCTCGCGAGGATTTGAAATAAAATAATTAGCCGAACCACGGCTTACCTTGGAGGATTTAGATGGTTGAGGAAACTCAAATCATACGTGACCTGTGGCATCGGCTAACCGCCATAAGTTCTGAGGCAAGGATAGCCGAGGCATCGCAGATGGGGACCCACGACAGAAAACCAGATTTGGTGGCCAACAACATTTGAGCTGCCGATAAAAATTTTATGCCTAGCTTTGTTTGTCTTTATTCTACGCTTGTACAAAATTCGAGTGTTATTTAATACCCCGTGTTGTGTATGTTTCATGAAAGTTTGAATAAACTCGTTTTACAAAAACAAGTCTTAAATGAAATGGGCAATCAAAAACTCCAAATCTACAGCTACGGGGATGACATCCTATTAGCTAAATCTATGGCCAAGATGCAGTGTTGTCCTCAAAAGTTGATATCATTACGGATGGCCAAACCAAACTTTCTAAGTTAAGAAGAATATCAGCAGGCCATGCTAATGGAGTTGGGTCAGTTGGATGAAAATCGACTGACAATTATAGAAAGAGTCAATGCCGATAAACGTAAAATGGCCAAAGCATACGACAACCATATAGAGCCTAAAGAGGTTTGCCGAAGGAGACTTAGTTTGGAAAATCATCCAGCCGGTTGAAATGAAAAATCGTAAAAATCGGCATGAAAAATAAATGTAAATGGTAGACATTTTGAAGAAGTATTACCCATCGATTTTGGGGCATGCATAAGTAATCAACAGCCACAGACCAGCTGCCTGGTCGTAAAATAGGCTAATTTTCCTTCGATTTGGGGAATATACGGGCAAACGACAGCCACAGACCGGTTGCCTGGTCACAATAACAGACCCTTCAATTTGGGGTCGATACAACTAAGAAGCTGAATTGGTCGGCCTTGAACTAATCGAAGGTTGCACTACATCATTAGCTATTGAAGTCTCAAGATCAGCCGAATCAATGGTTGCTTGGTCTTCCCGAATTGTTGCAGTCTATTCCTCATCACCAGCCACACCAACGGCCCCTACCTTAACTACCCCTAACTCTTCGGGGATTTCCACTCCTACATCCTGTGCGATCTCAGCCACATCAATTGATTGGGTCTCAGTAAGAACCTGTGTATCGGCTGCTAGAGTATCTTCTGGTTATTGTTCCGATCGGGCCAATGCATCTTGCAAGGCTGTAGGAAGGTCACCTGACACTTGGGCAGCAAGATCAACTGGCAAAGAAGTAGTCGTAGACGAAGAATGATATGTTTCGGACACCACTTTGGAAGGATTAGCAGGTAATGACGGCTTTACACAAGCAAGTTTGCCTCTCCGTTCAGCAAACACATTTTCCAGTTGGGCAAGTCGTTCATTACTCATCTTCAAATCTGATTCCCAAACAACTTGTTGACTACTAAGCTCCCGTATCTTGTTATCCAAATGGCGGCCTTCCCGAAACAAAGAGAAGCAGGAGGAATCGTGGGTTTAAATAGTTGAGTCCAGGGCACTTATTTCAGGGGTTATAGTCCTTATTTCTGCCTGGATCTTCTCTAATTCTGCTTGCAATTGGGACTGTCGCCTCTGTAAATTGCGCATTCGATCGACACTTCGATGCCTCTTCTCTTTTACCTGGGAAAAAGTAGCCTGAACATGATTCTTTTGTTGCCGAAGAGATTCCAAGCGTTGCAGAGCTGCAGCTGCTTTATCACAACTATCATTGGTCACCTTATGTGATGAGAATAGGTCATTAAAAGCCAAGGCTATGTCATTATAGGCGGCCGCCAGAGCTGGAGAGTCCCTCGCCTCCTTCGACAACCAGAACAAAGAAGTCCTCAATGCATGAAGTTGCTTCTTGCTGGTGGGGATGCCCTTGGCCAGAAACTCATAAACTCGCTCTTCATGAACACCAACCAGCGAAGAGGGTGAAGGTACAATGTCGGCTGAGCCAAAATACTGTAAAAGTACGTCCTCAGGTATGACCTCGGCTGACGCCTCCGAATCATCAATTGGGCTAGCTTCAGCCGAAGGATCTTCCCTAGCCATCTCCTGTACAGAAAATGATAATTTCATAAGAGAGGCAAGAGTCTAGAGACAGTTGATAACAAGACTGGAAGGAAAATAATATACCTCTATAATCACGTCAACCTCTTCGGCTGCCTAAACAGGAGAAACTCTGATATTGAGGCTAGCCGATGATAGGTCCTGTGAATGCGCGGGAGCATGAGCCAAGGTAGACGATCTGCCAATATGAAGGGGAGCATCAGACGCTTTATGCAGTTGTCTGCGCCTTATCAGTTGTGGTCCCTAAAGGGCAAACAAAAAACATAAATATTAGTAGCTGATGCAAAGGTGTTTTAGCCAGCCGAGTAATATACTTCGATGTCCTCCTCTTCCTCAGCAGGAACAGGAAACTCCGGGTCTGTGGGGGCCTTCCTCACTATTATATCAAATGACAACCCCTCCACTTTATCGGGGTTTCTTGGACACTGGTTTCCTAGGTGATGGGGACTCGGTGTCAAAAGTAGTCTCCAAATCAACAAACACTAGAGGGGATGAAGTTACCGAAAGATACATAAAACGTGTTAGCCTAAAATGTATAAGAAATTCTGGCCAATATTTATGTAGAAAAATAATTCACCTTTTCTCTTCGGCTGCCGCAGCCTGACGGAAGACCAAGAAGAGGCAGTAGGTCTAGCCGAATTGATGGAAACCGCCTTTGAAAGGACCTCTTTTGTCCTTGGCTTAGAGTCTGTTGGGTTTTCTTCTTCGGTTGGACTAGCCGATCACTCTGTTTTTCCTGGATCAACCGATCGCAGTAGACTTCCAGAGAAGATTAGAAGAATTTTTCTTTGGCTACCTTCCACCAATCAACAAAAGCAATAGTACTGCCATACAAAAAGGGCAAGCTTATCAAGATTGTGGGCAGCTCCTATGTCTGCTTGGCATTTAGATAGCAAAAGTGGGTCAAATGAGCAACACTACTGTGAGGCCATGGTATGTGCTGAGTTAGGCCAAATTGTCGTGCCACAAAGTTGGGTCGATAGGGCTCCGTGGTCAATGTTTTATGCCTAGAATTGTGCTTCAAGCCTCCTAAAAGATCCCTAGCCATAAGGATACGCCCCCCCACACTCGATTCATGACCGTCCGCTGAGTGAATGAAAGGTTGTCATCGGCTATTTGATGAACCCAATCGGGAGTGGCCCAATTTTCAAGGACCGGTTGCCAATCTGCGTAATGGTCTCGGGATAGACTATGCAGGGTGGAGATTGCAGTGAAAACATCCTGGGGCACAAGAGGTGTTCCCTGAAGAGTGTCGGCTAACACCGACGAATCTAACGGAGAATGGCTACCATCAAAATCGTTAGGGATTAACTCTTGGAAATACAAAGTGATCCACAACTGAAGGAACCACAGAGGACCGGCCAAAGTATCCAGATTTCGAGAGTCCCTTAACCTAGCTTGAGCATCGCCCAAAGCCATGTACAAGTAAGCAAGGAAAAGGGATTCCCAACTGACATCTTCCCCTGAAAAGGCCAAAGCCACATAAATCTCCAGCTCCTTGACAATTGCACAAGAGCCCGTACAGACGAAGTAACTGCTAAACCAATAGAACAGAAAAGAATAATGCTCAGCATCATCGACCGGAAGAGGCTAACTTTGGCGGTTAGCGGTCATAAAAGAACCATAGATGGAAGAATTTTTCGAAACAACAATCCCTAAATCTAGAACTTTGATTTCACTCAAGGTAGGCGCTTCGGCTCCCAGTATCGGAAGGCCTAGTATCGTCATTACATCAAGAAGGGTGGGAGTCATCATCCCCTAGGGAAAAACAAAAGCATTGGCGGTAGTCGACCAATAACCAAGAAATGCATATATGAGGCCTATATAGCATGAGATATCAGACCCCGATAATACAATGGCGTCGTAAAGACCCATACGCCTTCACTCAGTTCCTTTAGCCGACCTGACCCAGTCCACCCAAGCAAAATAGTTGGCGACCTTGGTCGGCCAAGTGCGTAGGTTAGCCGGATAGCGGTCGGCAATGAACCAGTCGCAGGTGAGGGGAAGGTCATAGGTCACCGGGCTAAGATGTGATAAAAGAACGTCGCCTTGTTCCGGCCTACCATAGGGATCCAGAACCAATTGTTCATCAACAAGGACCAAGGCATCAATTAGGTCTTTATCGGCTAGAGTGGTCCCATATATCTTCAAGCCCTTCCTTGTATGTGATGTAATACATTAGATTCTGGATTTGAAATCATGATTTGAAATTAAGTTGATTTGAAGTTGAAATTTTGTTTAGACATGCTATTTGAATTTATTATTTTTTCTCAAAAACATGAAAACCCTACAAGTTGTGAAACTATTAAAACTTTTCAAGTTCCTATTCACTCTTATGAAATGAGCAAACCATAGTTCATAACAAAGTTAATAACCTACCAGAAGACCTTTATAAAAAATACAGTATCTATTTATCGAACTTTAGTTCAATAATAAGGAAAATTAAACATGAGTTGTAGTTTAACTACCTTTAATATAATTCTCCCACATGGTACAAACAATCTTTTCATGTTGAGCGTGCATTTCTCGATCAGGTGATCGAGAAGACGAATCAACATTGTTACTTTGAGTCAATTTGTACATTTAAAAATATATCTACCAACTTATGAATATTTTTTTATAAATATAAATTTTTAAGTCAAGTTTTACATTTAAAAAAAATTAAAATCACGATTTGAAATCCCAAATCCTACCTTTTGAAAAAATTGATATTTGAAATCATGATATGAAGTTGAAGTTAAAATTTTATGCAATTTTCATAAACAAACGCCGATTTGAGATCATAATTCAAATTTCATATCCAAACACCTAAATTTCCTAATTGGGGTCATAAGTTTTCAAGTTATTTGGAAAAGATTTAAATGAACAATAATGGTCAATGTTCAGCAGATGTACAAAGTGTTGTGTTGTGTTTTTTTTTTTTTTTTTAGACATTTTTTGGGTCAGACCAAATTATTTTCTTCATCTTCAGAATAGAAACTTTTCATTCCAGTTTTGGTACTACCAATTACTAGTAAAAGACTGCTGACTGGTGTTATGCAGTACTCACTAAATCCTCTATAAGCAGTCTTTCATTCTTTTTTCATACAAATATCTGCAAACTTGAGCACATATATCCTCTTAAACTAACTTCACCCATGCGCACTTAGCCCTAAGTAGACCCCACGTCTCCAGAAATACCAATCAGCAATCACGTGGCACAACGCCAAAAAGAAAGCGCGTGGTAATATTAAGGTCTTCCACACGAGTACAGAAAAACACAAGAACAAAGAAAGAGGGAAGTGGGTATTGTCAATTCTTGATTTAGAACTGTAAGATAATTTTGGAGAGTTGAAATGCAAAGAGATGGAAAAGGAAGCTAACTAGCTACATGGGTATTCAAGAAAAACCAAGTAAGAGTTGAAAAGTATTTGTTTTTCTATACTTTGTTGAATCTTGAATTGTAATACCAAAGCTAAGTGAAGCTCCAAACTGTATGAATTCTAATTTCTCACACCCTTTAAATGTCTTCTCTTTCAGTCCAATTTCATGTAGAATGAATTTGAACTTGAGGTGTGAAGCTTCAAGCTTCCAACTTTTAGAAAAAAAGTGACATTTTGGGTATGTTTTGGGAATTCTTGGCAGTTTGAACTTATTGAATTGGAAATAAAATTGTGGGTTTGCTTGGAATTACAGTGAGGTATCTTTGATGGAAATGGAGGGTTTTATTAAGTAGTAGTTTTCATGGGATTTTAGGTATGTAGTCTTGGGATTTGAACCTTTTCAAGATTGGGTTTTGGAGGGAGAGTTAGTTGAGAATTTGGATTTTACATCTTATACTGTTAAAAGTTGGGATTTTGGAGATGGGTATTTGATTTGGCAATGAAAAGATTACTATTAGAGGAATTCAATGTAGTTTTTAAATAAGGTATTTGGAGTTGGGAGGAAAATACCTAATTTAGTTGTGGAAAATTGGGTTCTGACCGTGACATTCTCTGTTTTCGAGCAGTGGAAACTTTATAGTCTTTGCTTTTTGTGAATGGAATTTATGTTCTGACAGATATGAAACCACCACATCAGCATTCACGGATCAATCTTGCCGAATTGAAAGCTCAGATAGTGAGGAAACTCGGACCAGATGGGTCGAAACAGTACTTTTATTACTTAAATAGGTTGCTGAGCTTGAAGATAAGCAAGGTTGAGTTCAGTAAGATTTGTGTTAGGATCTTCGGGAGAGAGAACATTGCACTGCACAATCAGTTTATCCATTCTATTTTGAAGAATGCTTGTAGTGCAAAAGTTCCACCGTCAAGTCATGATGATAAGCTTTTTAAGCCTGGTGCAGCGCTTGGTAGTAATGACGCTTCAAATGATGCTTATGAGCAAAATGGATCACGTGTTCCCTTAAGACAGTCTTCAAGTTCACTAGGTTTGTCAAATGGGGACATTCTGCCATTATCTCCTCGAAAGGCCAGAACAGGCTTGCGTGATCATAGGGCTGGGGATCCCCGTAGTGATTTTGATATTACTAAGAAAAATGGTGACTTGAATCTCCCTGATGGCCTGAGGGCTGTACAGCACAATCCAGGACTCACACATCGATCAGAGGATGAAAGGGAGGCATCGAGTCAAGAAACAGCCAAACTTTCTTTAACAAAGAGACCACTTGAAGGTCCAGTTTCTGTACATAACAAAGACCAGGTTAGAGCTGATGGGAAAGAGATGCATGCTAGGAGAGAACTACAAGCTCCGCTTGGAGTTCCATTTTACCCTGTTAGTGTAGGTGGATTACATAGAGTATTGCCTTTGGCAACAAGTAGTAAATGTATTAGCTCTTCTAATTATGGTGCTCTGTTGGACAACGTAACATTGAGGGAACGCATGGAGCAGATTGCTGCAGAACAGGGCCTCGAAGGGGTGGCAATCGATTGTCCCAATCTGGTGAACAATGGTTTAGATTCTTATTTAAAAGGTTTAATCAGATCTTGTGTTCAACTTTTGGGTGCAAGGTCTGGGCATGAGCCTACTAAGATCAGCAAAAAGAAGCAGCCGACCTATATGAAGCCTGTTAATGGTCTCAGACGAGGCCATCATTTTCAGGTGAGTAGCGATAGATCTTCAGAAGTCGTACAAGAACAGGTTCCACACAGCCTAATATCATTGCAAGATTTTAGGGTTGCCATGGAGCTAAACCCACAGCAACTTGGCAAAGATTGGCCTTTGCTGCTGGAGAAAGTATGTGCTCGTATCTGAGGAATAAAGCATATATGGACTTTGTTGTCTTCCAATTGAGCTTGTATTAGTCCCTACTGGATCAGAGGGCACCATCCTTTCAAGGGTCTTTATGCAGCCTCTGTGTTAGTTCTCTTATGGCCCTTTGAACCAGTCAATAACCGTTGAGGTTTGGACTTGTCTCTTTGAAAATGATAGGGACCACAGCCGAGGACTATTTGTCTCACCTGCTACAGGGCTCAACTTTGGCCAGAAAACCCCCATTTATTTGCAACCACTGAAAGGGACTTGAAGAAGAGAATCCCTGTTGGTTGCCCTGTTGTATCATTAGCATAATTACGTCTGAATATTTTCTGAATTTTCTTGTAATTTATAGTCAATGAGCAAATTTAGAACAGTTTTGGAGGAATAATTGTAGCATAGTGCTTTCGCAGAAAGGTGAAACTGAATGATGCAAGAGTTCATGTGTATCAGGTATCAATTACATGTTACAGATTTTCACCGGTGGTTTAATCAGCTCACCAATTTCCTTACTTTTAAGTCAGAGTTTGTATGGTTGAGGTCCAAGTTTTGTTTTTTCTTACATTGTTATTATTTAGCCGAGTAACCCCATTAATGCAGCTTATTTCTCTTAACTCTTGATGCTCAATATTTTGGTGAGCGACGGGACATCTCTCAATAGGCTTAACTTACTGTTTGACTTTAGATGACAAATTTATTCGTTTCTTTTTTTTTTTCCGTTGGAAACACCAATTTGACGAACAAAGATAATTGTTCGTTCTTGTGATAAATAAATTGGTACTTTGCATGCGGGGAACCCATCTTTTGTGTGTAATATATAAAATAATCAAATATGGCTGAAGAAGCTACATATTAGTACCCTAAAGCATCCAACTTCAACTGATTGATGATTTAATAAAATTAATAATAACAATAATAGCAATATAAATAATCATGATCTTCGTCTTATTTATTTATTTATTTGGTCTACCTATTAAGTAACAGTCTAGTTGAATACTTAAATGAGATGTTAGTCCACCTCACTACTAAATGAGTGAATGGTCTTAAAGCTTAGTTGTTGACTAACTCACTCTAAGGTGATTGTTAGATGCTCAGATTTCTTATTTATCGCTTGCCTTAAGGTCGGGATGAGTTTAACTTCCTGCACCAGCAATCAAACTTCGGAAATTCTTGTTTTGTTTATAAGCTTTAGTAGAATGCACTTAGATTGCTTTTGATGCACTAGACTTGAGCAATGACCAAAATTGTGATAGACTTAATTAGCAGCTGCATTGTAATGATACCCGAGTTTATCTGTCAGTGTTACGATACTTCGTGACTTCAGTATATTCATTTTAACGATGCCTCGTTGCTTCTTTTTCAATTTGATGCATGTAGTCAAAGTATCTTAACACTAAACGGTTTAAATAACAACTCAATCGTCCTCAAGCTTAGTCTAAGTGGCAAAGAATGAGGGACTTTGTGACTTGGTCACAGGTTTGAGCCCTGCGCCATGCGAAAAAAGCTTGGTATTTAAGTGGAGAAGGGTAGAGAGGTGGACCCCTTGTCGCCAAGTTTCGGGGGCTGTGGTTGGTCCTAAGGGATGGCCCTAGACGGATTTGCTGTTGGAAAATGGAGATTTTTCCTTTTGCACAGGATAATGGAGATTGAATCAGCCATTCTTGCTGGAAACTGGTGACATTGTTGCTGGTCAAGGAAAAATGCTTACCTACCTGGAAAAAGAAGAGGTTAGAAGAAACGTTTCTCTCTTTTCCTAATTCTCTACTTATAAATCTCTTGGTATTGACTATAGGAATTTTGCTTCTAAGAACTGCACTAGTTCATAAGTTTTCTGGAAGCTCTAGTGCTAGATTTTCATAATATTTGCCTATCTTTAAGTGCTTCTTACTTTATCCTAGGCTTGATCTCTAAATATAGTGTCTTTCTCTCATTAGTGCTTGTCCAATACAGTTGACCATCTACTTTAATTGCATATTGCTAACCTGTGGGTGTTCTGGAATTGTAAGTCCATTACTCTTGCTTGTTAATCATCAACTCTGTGCATTTTCCAAGTAAGGTTGCCTTAAGATTTGAGACATCGTCCTGCTCTTATGGATTCTTGGAAGTCTAATCATGGCCTACAATATCTTATTAACCTGTCTTCAAGGAGCTATGTTGTAACTAGTAAAATTGTTAACTGGTATTTAGAAGAAATGCAGATATCTATTTGTTCTATTGGTGGACTTAAAGGTCTAGATTAGTGGTTAAAATATCACTATGGATGCTAAATACTAGTTTATTGTTAGGATACAATGTGAAATTCTTGACAATATTCGGGCGGTTACACATGAGCTAAATGATTTAGCAAGGAAATGAAGGGAAGAAAGCTTTGTTAATAACTTTGTAGATTGTAGCTTAGAGATATGAGAAAAAACCATTAGAAAGATGCTTTATCCAACTTGGGGTGTGTTTGGTAGGAAGGAAAATGTTTTCCTAGAAAATGTTTTCTTGGAAAACAAGTGGGTTTCTTACTTATTTTCTAGTGTTTGTTAAGTAAGCAAAAAAATATTATCCCACGAACATTTAAATGTAACATAGTAAAATACTATGGGGTGGGCACTTGGCAATTGTGGTTCGGGGGTGGCAGGGGTGGGATGATCAAGAGGTGGTGGTTGGGGGCGTTGGGTGGGTTGAGAGAAGACAATGAACTTGCAATGTCACTTATGGAATTTGTTTTCCCTACTTTCATTGGGGAAATCGTTTTTCTCATTTTTAAATAACTTGTTTTCCTAGAGAAAATGTTCTCTAAAACATTTTGACCATCCAAACATGAGAAAATTGGAAAACATCTCCATAACAAACACACCCTAATCTTAACATCAGAATAGGATGACATAAATTAAAATCTCTGTTGATCAGCTAGACTATTATGTCACGTACCATTTGACAGGTTAATATAATCAAGAAAAATGATCCACAACTGTTTTGTCCCCGTAGTGATCCCAGAAAAGTATTTTGGGTGAATCTTGAAGACCAGGGTTCAAATCCTAGTAGAAACAAAATAATGTTAGCTGATTTCTTTTCCATTTGCCTAAGTCTCAGTGGGCAGAGTTACCCGATACCTGTGTTGGTGGGAGGTATCGTTTAACCGGTGGAATAGTTGAGTTATGCAAGTTGTCCTGGACACCATCATTTTCCAAATAAAATAAAGTCTCTTCCATTTATGTTTAGATTATATGGATGTGCTTGATGGATTATGTTAGATTACCCAATGATGGCCTACGTTATCTTATGGTCTCATTTTCGAGGAGCTATGCTGTAACAAGTTACCGTGTACCTGCATATTTAGAAGAAATTTAGTTCATTAGTTATGTTGCTTGAATTTAACGTCTAAATTAGTGGTTAAAACGTCACAATGGCTGCTATAGTTAGGATACAATGTGAAAATCTTGAGAACTATTCTGGCATACATGAGCTAAAACATATCGAAATGAAGTGGAGAAATAATCTTTGTTGGTAACTTTGTGAATTGCAGCTCTGAGAAATGGGAAAAGAAGCACGAGAAAGATATTTTATCCAACTAAACATCAGAATAAGACAACAAAAATCAGATTCTCCATTGATTTGTGAGGCTATCACGTCACACGCTAAAAATCCCCTTTTTAGCGCTTACGTGCTGCAGGCGTGCTTGGATGAGGAGAAGAGGCGCTTTTAGGAGGATTTGGACGAGGTAATGGGAGGTATACCACCCACGGAGAAGTTATTTGCTTCAAACACTTTCTTTTCTTTCGAGTCGAGGGTCTATCGAAAATAACTTCTCTACCCTACAAAGGTAGGGGTAAGGACTACGTACATCTTACCCTCCCCAGACCCCACGTTGTGGGATTATACTGGCTACGTTGTTGTTGTTGTTTACTTCAAAAAATCCTCCGTGTCCTTTTTTCCTTTAATCTAATATCCAAAAAGAAGTTCTAGAATCACTGGAATAGCCTACAAGGATCCAAATGCAATATGTTGAGTCCCACATCGGTGGGTATGAGAAAAATTGTTCTCTTTATATGGTATTGGGCAATCCTCACTTCATGAGCTAGCTTTTGGAGTTGAATTTGGCCAAAGTCCATATCTTTATTATGGTATCAGAGCCAGGTTCATCCCAGTTTATTGTTTACCGGATGTGTTGGGCCCCCATCTTATATTGTCCATACTCCAGATGTCTAGTCTTGAGCGTGTTTGGGGGTGTTGAGTCCCAGATCGCTGGGTATGGCCTCTTTATATGGTCTTGGGTAATTGTCACCTCATGAGTTGACTTTTGTGGCCCGACTTGTGTTCCCTAAGGTCCATGTCTTTATCACAATAGAAGAAGATAAAGTGAGGTTTAGCTGTCAAACTTTAGATATTCTGCATGGAAGTTCACATGCCCTTTATCCAGACAAAGCTTTGCTTCCATCTCCAGCTAGGTAGCATGGACTTGGACATTAATATGGCATCTTGCATGAACACAACATGCCTACGTGACATATTGGGAAAATGTAGATGTCACTTATCCCATCAAAGGCTATTACTAATGGAAATATGTGAGGCTTGTGAACTACCAAAATATGTCAAACAAATCCGTACCCAGAACTTTTAGAAATCTCTGTGCACTGTACCAAACTTGGTTGATAATGGGCTTGCCCTCTACCGACTCCACTTAAATATCAGGGTAATGAGCACAGCAAGATTCAAACCCACGACATGCGCCTAACCACACATCACTTATTACACTTGTACCACTAGACCAAAGCCCAGGAGGCAAATCTTTCCCCAAAACTTGAAGCTTAATCATTCTTGAAGGTCCATCCAATGTGTCCAGCTTTATGGTTCGATTTCAACCTCAAGATTTTTTCGTTGTATGTCAAGTTACCATTTTGCCGATAACCGACTCTAGAAACGGTAAAAACTTGTGATTTCTCTTTTGGAGGGTGGAGTTGTGGGAGGAAGCAATTGGGAATAGAAGTCTGTTGACATCTACAGTCGGTACTTTTATTACTAGAGTGAGAAAGTAATGAGTCAGTTATGTCATTTGAAACCTATAGGTTTTGGCTCTCTATCCAAAGTATTAGGTCCAGAACGAGGAATAATTGTGGCGTAGGGCCTCGAAGGGGTGGCAATCGATTGTCCCAATCTGGTGAACAATGGTTTAGATTCTTATTTAAAGGTTTAATCAGATCTTGTGTTCAACTTTTGGGTGCAAGGTCTGGGCATGAGCCTACTAAGATCAGCAAAAAGAAGTAGCCGACTTATATGAAGCCTCTTAATGGTCTCAGACCAGGTCATCATTTTCAGGTGAGTAGCGATATATTTTCAGAAGTCGTACAAGAACAGGTTCCACACAGCCTAATATCATTGCAAGATTTTAGGGTTGCCATGGAGCTAAACCCACAGCAACTTGGCAAAGATTGGCCTTTGCTGCTGGAGAAAGTATGTGCTCGTATCTGAGGAATAAAGCATGTATAGACTTTGTTGTCTTCCGATTGAGCTTGTATTAGTCCCTACTGGATCAGAGGGCACCATCCTTTCAAGGGTCTTTATGCAGCCTCTGTGTTAATTCTCTTATGGCCCTTTGAACCAGTCAATAACCGTTGAGGTTTGGACTTGTCTCTTTGAAAATGATAAGGACCACAGCTGCGGACTATTTGTCTCACCTGCAAAAAAGTAAGGTAGAATTTTCTTTTTCAGGACTACCTTTCTTTCTAGTAACTGTATCCTTCCACAGGTTGCACATGGAAGGCCCTAAGTTTCCAGTTTTATTGTTTTCTTGATACACTTCCCATTTTAAAGTATGTACTTTTTATTGTACGTCACCAAATAAAATTCCATGAAGAAATTTGTCAAGTCCTACATTGATCTCAAATTTTCTGTTTTATGCAATATAGTCTGATTATCTCGTCTTAATCAGCATAAAAGTCCAAACTAGGCAATTGCACCTTTTTTTTTAATTTTGATCACATTAGAATTACACTTCTATCTTGTCAACACCCTGCTAATTTCCCGACTAAGTTGAACTAAAAATGCATATAGGGTGTATTACATGGGTGCCCCTAAACTTTGAGCTTCTATACATGAACAACTTGATTTTCTGGGTGAGTTGAACCTTCAAATTTTGAATAGCGGCCATTTCGGCTGATTACCTCTTCAAGGAACGAGCACATCCATCAGATTATGTTTTCAGCTAAAACAAACTTCTTAAAAAAAGCTGAAGAATTGACTGGGTGATGTTGATGGAAAAATCAAAAGGGTAAAGAGAGATAATTATAGCCAGTAAAGTACCTGTATCTCGTCCACCATGTTTTGCAAGGTGGATGTAGACATACTGACTATGCCAAGAAACTGGGACCAACTCACTACTGCAGACGGATTAGAGCCGTTTAGTGCTTCGTTGCATGTTTAACACCATTAACAAGTATCCGGCACTTTCAGTTTGATATTTTTGTTCTTTTAGCCAAATCTTCTTCATGCATTAATTGACATGGTTTTTATGTGTATGTACTTGGTTATTCATGATTTCAGTTCAGTTGCTTTACCTGTATATCTTTATTATACCTGTAATGCCTTATTTATACCTGTATGCATTACCAGCAATTTCTAAAGACTTTCCCCAGGGGTAGGCTGAGAGGGCGTGTCGATGATCTTGTTGGGTCCTTAGACTCACAGATGTTGCGCGCGCAGGTGTAGCAGGTAGTGATCCCATAGCTGACCAGTGACTCCAGCTTTCATCAATCCCTTCCAGTTGATGTAAGCCACCATTTGGTCATGGCGGCTACTTGATCTATTAGCAGACTTAGTATCTTATTTCCAGTTGTGACTCGTATTTTGTATTCAGACTTAGTAGCTCCATGACTTGGTCACTTATGGGTTGTATGGATAGATATGTTATTTATCTATTCATATGAGACTGTTAGTAGAATTTCTTCCCTCTTTACCCGCTTTATTCGCATGTTATAGCTTAGAGGATTCACCTTATGGGTAGTCGTCAAGTGCCCTGTCGTGGCCCAGTGCCAGCTTTGGGTTGTGACACTATTTGTACTGCTTTTGTGGATCGAGCTGTTTCATGGAACTGAACAATTAACTACCACCCTAATGACGTCCTTTATGTCTTCTTCTTCTTGACATGTAATTACTTTTTATTTTAAGAACATCTGAGAAAAGATTTGAAATCATGTTTTGCATCTGGGACATGCCAATATCTGAATGAAGCAGAATTATAGTCTGGCTTTGCCAAGCTGGTGTGTATGATGCTTTACTGTGTGTAGGGATCAAATTAGAGTTGTACAGAAGTTGTACAAACTTCTTGGTACTTGTTAGTTTGTTTATCTCATCTGCATGTTTAAATTGTAAGAGAGAAGACACTTTTATTTTCTTAATTATGTATTTAACATGTCTCACAGCATGTGGGTCAGAATTTTTCTTGGACCGAGCATTGGAAACTTGTAATGATGAGTGGTAGTGAGAATTGCATTGGTATGTCGCTCTTTCTTACCTTGTTCAATTTGTTACATCTATAACGTCAACCTTTTAGAGCGAGGAACCATTTGCTTACTTAACTATGCTTTTAACAGTCCTAAAGACACCATAATAGCCTAGGTCTAGTAAGCACGGAGGATCCAAGTTTTATCCAATAATATAATTAAAACCTTTCTTTTTGGGTCAGAATTTCTCCCTCTTAGAACAGTATCAATTTCAAAAAAAATAATAATCTCCCTCTTAGTTCTTCTTATGTCTTTTCCAATTGTAGTTTGATATTTTGGGTGAATGATAATTATTGGCAAGATCTCCCTGCTCTGAGTTGAGTTACTTCCTGAGTTTAGTTGATTTTTTAAGTGACTGAATGATCAGAACATTTTAGTCTGTATTTACCCTAACATACCTGACTGTCGTTTTAGAAATGCGTGGAGAAGAATGCAGACTCATTGAATAACACATACTGCTCTTCAAGTTTGCAGCCAAATTATTGATTAATGGAGCTTCCATGGAATTGTTACTGGATGTATACTGTATCATTGTGGTAGGCTGGTAGCTACCAACATGTTCATACTCCCCCTTCCAAGTGATAGTTACTTTTTCTTATTGTTTTACATTCAATTTGAAGGAGATGAACCGGGAGAATTATGCATGAAATAAGCAATGGGATATCTCTCTTTTTTTTTGAAGATGAGGCATCCAGTTCACCATAAATGTGTCACTGCCAGAACTTTTGGCATCTTTCTTGATAAAAACACACGGAAAAATTGAGCTTGTGATGTGTTTTCTCTATTTCCTTTTGTTCATAAACATGAATATGGTATATTTACTTAGTTAAACCATCAAATATGCTGACACAGGATAGCTCCATCCACTTCATGTTATACTGAATAAGTAATTGCAGTAGCTCTTATATCCCTGTTTTTAGTTTTTTTTTTAAAGAGCACCACGTACAGAAGCAAACAAATTGCGAGTTCTTCAGAATTGCTTTACTTAGTGCTGTAACATGATTGCAGATCATCACGAAGATAGTATATTTAGAATTGGTACCGTCATTATGAGACTCCTTTTTCTCATGCTGGCTATAGAGGTAAGTAAATAACATTCTGAAACTCTGCTGATATGGACACAGTAATAAATTTGTGCCATATCATGTAAATATCACACCTAGGGGGCTTGAGAAATGTAGTGTCTTACATGTCTTCACCCGTTAGAGACTTTATTGCAATCTGAGTTTGCACTATGGTTGGACCATACAAAAAATCCTCTACATTTGTCGGTGCTTGCGCGTATGGTGACGTGAAGTCAACAATGACTCCATTCTTCTTAGCATTTCCCACATTACCTGTACATCCGCAAGTTTGTATATCATCATGAAGCTTCAACAGCCCTGCACCTGAAGAATATGAGTGATGTAGTGTATGAGTCCACCAAGCCGAGTAGAGTACCAGGTTCTCTATTGTTATCTCAAGTAAAAGCATAAGGTAAATAACACAAGATATTTACGTGAAAAACTAATTGCTAAAGAGATTAAAAACCACGACCCAGTAGAATTTCATCAACTTCCACTATAATTGTGCAACGTTTAGATTACAACCTATTGCAGCCTAGGAATTAAACTCTTAATCCCTCACTCCTTACAATAATTATATTGCAAAGACGCACATTGACCAACTCTAGCCAAGAAAAGTCGTTAACTTCTCTTACTCACAATAACTCTAGTGTGAGAACTTTATACAATACTCTATTGTACAAGCACTCCTTGACTAAATCTAGCCAAGAGTAAAAACAGTTCAAGGTTTTAAAACCAAGTCACCTACAACATGCTTCTTAAAAGAAGAGTAGATTTACAAGTTTAAGAATTACAAAACAAGAACTCAACAAACCTAGGACTCAGACATCTTCACTTGTTAGAGAACTGGTCCACAATTTGTTGTCGTCTTGTTCTGCTCCGATGATGATCTTGACGGCTTGTTGCCAAAAGCAAGAGCATTTTTTATTTGTGCAAGGTTAGGTTTCACTGCTCAACGTGATGTATATATGTGAGGGATGTGAGGAAGTGACAAACCTTAAACCTTGGACCAATAGCGTGCCCACAGTAGCTCTGCAGCAATGTTGCGCCACTAACATTGTGTCAATAGCTTTACAATTATAGAGTTGACTTGCATCAGGCGGAACTGATCCATCTGTCTAGTGGAACTGGTTCTCTTTTTACATGTTTGCCAAATCATCAAAACAATGCAAAGCATTCATAAGCATACATTATCAATTTCCCCATTTTTGATGATGACAAACTCAAATTCAAGTTCCCCCTGCAACTCAGATTCCACTCACCCAATAACAACAAAACTCAGAACTCCACTCACCCCACAACAACAAAACTCCCCCCTTTTGGCATCATAAAAAAGAGTAAAGCAGTAACATGAGGAAGATGCATAAAGACAATGTTAACTCATAGCCATTGAGGCAACATCAACATGAGTAGAAATAAAACAACTAGTAATAAACACAGTTGCACAATATAATGAATATCTCCCAAGTTAATACGCAAGAAAAACAGAGTATAAACATAAGTACCAACAAATGTAACAAGTAAGCAGTGTCATTATCAAATTACAACCAAAAAAAGAAATTGGATAGGAAATGAGAAGGACTGGTAGAAAGGAATAAGGGAATTGAAGGAGGAAACAGGAGCAAGGACTACTCATAGTCTAGCAAGGAGAGTAGCAGTCAGGTTTTTCACCTGTGACCTTAGATCAACGACTTCAGCCTGAAGCTGAGCATTTTCATTCCTTAGTGCCTCTAAGGCACCTCGTCCATCCTTTTGATGTGACTTCTCCAAATGTAACAGCAATCTCAGAGTCCCTTTGAGTAAGAAGCATGGTCAACTTGGTGACTTCTGCAGTTGCTCGTTCTTAGGACTTAATTAAATTGAGATGATGGAAGTACTCCCAACTCCACCCTTTTTAGGCAACATATTCACACTCTTCAAGAGTGGTCATGGTAAACATCTGCTTTTTTGTGCCTATTGTCTCCTTGCGAGCCTTTATCCCAAAGTGCTGAAGAACCCTGGTGAGGAAACAATCGTAGGCTAACCCATGTTTTCCATCTTTTTAAGACTCTATTTTCATGATGTGTTTCATCATCAAAGCAGGCATGTTGATCGGAGTGAAGGAAGCCAAATATTCCATCAGAAATAGATCAGGAATAACAGTCATTGACCTTTTCTCAGAGCGGGGTAACAAGACTTCATTAACCAATTCAAATAGAAGCTAAAATTATGGCTTTAACTGTTTTTTGAAGCCTCGCTTCCCCTTCAAGTTCTCTCCCTGTTTAGCAATCATTTTGAAGAAATACTTGGAAGTCGATCTCTTGAATACATTGGACACCCCTTCAGTTGAGACTTCCAGAATCTTCCCAAGTATTGCTTCATCTAGAGTGAAGTCAGTGCCATTTACACTGGCAAGTAGTGTTGCACCCCATCTGTGACAAGAAATGAGCCATAGAACTCAAAGACTTCAACTTCAAACAACACTGCTACAGAGGGATGAAACAAATGATTCCACTATTGAGCTTCCACCATTTCAATCACTTCTTTCATGCCCAGTTGATTTGCAATTTTAGAGTCAAAAACCTGTCCTTTTAAGACCTTCTGAGACATAAGAATCTCTCTCATTTCAGACTCAGTTAACTCTCATTTTTGCTTCTTTGATGAGGATTCAGGTTCCTTATCAACCACAATCTTTCTTTTCTTGGAGGAGCGAGGACTTACCTTCTTGTCCATGGATCTCTCATCCCCAGCACTAGGTTCCCCAAGTTCAACATCTTTTTCCTTTCTCAGGAGTGCTTTCCTAGAACTTTTATTTACTAGTGGAGTTTCTTCCACTTAGATTTCATGCTCGCCACTTTCAAGCTCCACTACTTTAGTGGGAGATACCTCTTCATTATCAACCTATCTAGTTAGTGGCCCCCTTGTGGAAACTGCCTCCTTATCCCTAGAAGATTACCTAGCTCTTCTTGGAAATATCAAATTCAGGGGTACTTGGTCATCGTCTACATTGGCAGGTGGGGCGACACATGCCGGTGATTCATTGGCAGAGATCTCTCTTACAAACATTGTAGAAATTGTAACTGGAGGAGAACTAGGTGTCTTATCCTTCTTGGGGGAAGACAGATCTTCCCCTGAATGTGAGCACTATGTCCCCCACATGTTCCTCCCTTTTTCAGTAGTGAAATAGTATCAAGAAAACTTCCCACAACCTCATCCCTACACCCCTAAATGTCAAACCTTCCTTCATTCCCTTCAAGAAGGTTTTCCTCAACTATGCCTATGAAAGAGGGCTCAGAGGATCCTTTGTCTTATTCAGTAATCTCAGGACTTACTAAAAGAGCAGAGTTACCTAGTCCAGCAGCCTTTTCTTCATCCTTTTCCATTTGTGTTTCCAGGACCAGTTCCCTTGAATCCCTTGTCGTCTCAGATGTCTCAACTAGAGCATCAACATCTCCAGATCTAACATTATTCGTGCTTTCTACAACCAAGCTCTGACTAGTAACCTCATATTCTTTGTATTTTTCTTCAACTTCCTCAGCATCGTTGGATAAGGTGAAAGTTGACATAGTGTCGATGTTGTCTTTTGGAGAGGCGACTTCTTTAGGAGCGGCTGCTTCAAGTTATGATACAAACTTCTAAGGAGTTAGGCTTTTGCGTTTATGAGGAGTAGCATGTGTAGAAGGTAGAGAGGGAGAGGTAAGTGTAGGAGGATTAGAGGAGGGTATAGGTTCATATGGTGATGAAGTGAGATTTTGGTCAGATGATGTTGCAGGAACTGGAAGAGAAGAGGAAAGTACTGAGGTAAGGTCGAATAGAGAGGTAGACTTAGGTTGAGATGTATATTCCGGTTGAGACATGGTAAAGGAGAATGAGAAAATGAGTGAGATAGATGTTTAGAGATTTTGGATTGGTGATGGAGGAACTGGAAGTGCAACGGTTTCAGAGGAGATGAGTGAATTTGGTTGAGAAGAATTAAATGTTTTTGTAAAGTGAGAAGGAAGATGTGATGCATGAGAACAGAAGATTTATCCACGAAGGTTTGGGCAGGAGAAGTTATAATGACATGGCACACTTAGCAAGTTAAAAAGTGCAGGCACAAATGAAAATACTAACCTCAGTTTAAGGAACCAGGTTCCACTAAAGTTTTAAGAGAGATAGGGCAACATCTTTATATAGTGTAACGTTACTTATCCCTGCAATGTCTTGAGATCGACATGTGTGTATACCTGTAATAGTATGAAACTGAGTTAGACATTTTCATAAACGCATTTCCAATCATATACTTGTCCTCTGATCATAGCCTATCATGGAGAATTTGACAAGGGAGATTATTTGTTCATCTTGAGCAACCCCAGCTCAAGCCGATTCTTTTCAAAATGTTCTCTGCTCAATGCCTTTGTGAAGATATCAGCTACATGGTCCTCAGTTTTACAGAACTTCATGTAAATCAACCCCTTTTCAACATTGTCCCTTAGGAAGTGGTGCCTGACATCAACGTGCTTAGTACTCTTAAGGTCTTTGACTTGACACAAAGTTTAAGAAATAAAAGGATTTTTTTTTAATCTTGTGGTCTAAAATAAGTCAAAGATATTTGTGTGGTTATAGATCATCTTGTTACGCGTAAAAGGTAAAGTTTAAAGTTAATTGTTGTCAAATAAGAAAATATGTCATTCTTTTTTGGAGTGACTAAAGAGAAAAGTGTGTCATATAAATTGGGACAGAGGGAGTATTATGTATAAATATAAAATATTAAAATATTTATGTTAAAATCTTAGATAACCTTCAAGAAGCTATTAAATTCCCTTTTGCTGAAGTTTGGACAAAATTCTTCGTCAATTCAAATGTTATATACACTAAGAGACTGAATTTACAAAATAACCTACAATTGTAGAATTCTTACGTCAAATTTGAAATATTTAAATTCTCAATTAATTTGTAATGCATATGTGCCTTCGATTTTATTTTTTATCTGTATGGTACAATTTTTTATGGATTTATTAGTAATTTAGTAGTCTCTTCACTTTTTAAAAAAGGAGATATGAAAATCAATTGAGGTTTTAAAATTAACAAGTATATTATTTTTGTTTATAACATAAAAAATATAGAAAAATAATCATTTGCGTAATTTTATTTATAACAGTTAAATGAGATCTAAACATCAAATGTCAGTACACATACATAACATCACCTCACTATAGCAGCCATCAAATTTTTGGACAAACACTGTATTATAGAGAGATTTGTGTATTAAAAGTGGACCCAAAAAGTAGCACTTTTAAAAAAAGTAATATTAAAAATTGAAAATAATTAATACATTAATGCACAAGACAAGACGCCTTGGGAAGCAGCAACTGGATCTAGATCTAGTGAATTGATTTCGATATTGCAAACTGGCCACTACAAGGACAACTAAATATGGTTAATTAAGTTACACTAAATGCAAGATAATTAATATAATCGGGTATTAGTTCTAGTTAAAAGAGTCATGCGTGTATATAGTATAGTAATATATAAGTTGGAATTAAGTAATAATAACTTGTTTGGACTGTACTTTTTGTAAATAAATAAAAAAGGCCACTAGACAATTATTTATAACTACAACCCTATATATTTACAGTCCATTGGAAACTCACTTTCCTAGAAGTAAACTTACAATATATGTGATCTCTATAGTCATAAAAAAAATTATGTGATCTCTATCAGTGACAATAAATAAATCTTTACATTAATCGATGTATACAACTTAAATTCTACAAAAATAACTTAAATTCGACCATTTCATTATTGATTCTTCTTCTTTACCATTCATGGAGGGTATCAAACGCAGTCCGAATGTTTTAATATTTCGATGGTTAGCTCATGGTCATGTAAACCCCTTTCTTGAGCTAGCCAAAAAGCTTTCTCAAAGGAACTTTGACATATCCATTTGTTCCACACCTATTATGATATCTTCAATTAAAGAATCCCATGGAAAAATAACCTACGAAATATCAAACTAATTGAACTCAATTTACCATTCAACATCCCTGAGCTCCCTCCAAAATCTCACACGACAAAAGTTCTACCGCGACATCTCGTTCCAAAGCTCATTGAGGCCTTTAACATGGATGCTACAACATTTTCCGACATAATCAAGATTTATAATCCTAATTTGCTCATATATGATAATTTTCAACTATGGGCACCGGAAGTGGCCTCATTGCACAATATTCCTTCGATTCATTTTGCCATTGTAGGTGCGGTCACGTATTCATTCTCCTCTCACCACGTCCTGTTTAAGGGTAAGAGTTTCCCTCATCCGACAATTTATTTAAGAGATTTTGAGAAAAAGAAGCAAAGAATTGCGATTCAATCATCGATTAAACTCGTGGATAAGGAGTTCCCTTGGGGAAGCATGAAGCGATCTTGCGACATTGTTTTGATCAGCTGCAAAGGAGATACAGGGGACATACATTGACTATCTTTCGGAGTTAAGCGGAAAAAAAGTAATGTTGAACTGTCTGACCATTTCATCTCAAACTTTAAGCAGTTATAGTGATTACACTAATTTTATTTACTTAAATTATTACTCCTATGAGGGTTAAGGGTTCTGAACTCGCCACTAAACTATAACTCATTTTAGTTACTGAATTCTCAACTGAGTATTTACACATATTTAATAAATTTTCTAATAAAGATCAAACAAGATCTAAGAAAACGTTATGGAATTCGTCCGACACGTATCTAACATTGTAGCTTTCCCCCTCCTCCTATGTTCATTCAGCATGACCCCGCACGTGTGAGCCTGATTTTCTTTCACATGCCAAGCACATGATGAAAATTTGAAAATTGATATACTTTAATTTATTTACTCAAAATTATCTCTTCAACATGTCATGCTCGTTGGTCCACTAATCGAGGAGGCCAAAAGTACTGGTGATCATCAAGAAATCATGGTGATAAGTGTTCAAGTGTATATGTTTCATTTGGGACTGAATATTTTTTTTCAAAGGAAGAGATAACTCGTGGGATAGATCTTAGCAATGTGAATTTCATTTGGGTATTAATATTTTCAATTGTAGTTGAAATTGAAAGAAATAATCCCCTTTATTATTTTCATTAATTGAAAGGCTATATATACAAGTTACGTATTTCCATAATAGGAGAATCATATTCCTATTCTATTTCTAAATCCTTATTCTACCATAATTCTAATTATACAATTATGGTAAGTGTATAACACTAATTAAGGTAACCTTTACACTACAATATACTACAAATATATATACCATATATACAATATTGTATTGTCAACAATTCTGTTGGAACTGGCCGAGAGGCCCACTGCCGAGAGGCCCAACAAGCCCACTGCTGCCACTACTTCAGTCCACTGATACACATGTGATATGCACTGTTGTATATTCAGTGTATATCACATGTATATTGTTCTGTTTAACACACCCCCGCAGTTATAGCGGGCGGTTTTCGAACGCCGAGAGGCTTGTCCCTAAAATCTTCAAAGAGAACCATTTGGTAGACCCTTTGTAAAGATGTACGCAATTTGATAACGAGACGGGACATGGCATACGCGAACGTGACCATTTGCAACCTTTTCACGGACAAAGTGAATGTCCATTTCGATATGCTTGGTGCGTTGGTGTTGAACTGGGTTACCTGAAAGGTAGATGGCACTAATATTATCGCAATATACCAAGGTTGCCTTCTGAATGGGACAACGAAGCTCCAAAAGTAAATTACGTAGCCAACATGATTCGGAGACCACATTCGCTACCCCTCGATATTCTTCCTCTGCACTTGAGCGTGATAGAGTTGCCTGACGTTTCGCTGACCAGGAGACCAAGTTGTTGCCAAGGAACATACAGTAGCGAAGTCGACCGTCTGGTGTCGGGACAACCACCCCAATCAGCATCCGTGTAAGAGACAAGTGTGGATGTAGATGAAGGATACAAGTGCAACCCATAGTCTAGTGTCCCCTGAATATACCAAATGATGCGTTTGATTGCATTCATGTGCTCAACTCTGGGATCATGCATGAATAAACACACTATTTGAACCGCATATGTAATATCCGGTCTGGTAAAGGTAAGATATTGGAGGGCCCCTGCCAGACTGCGATAGCGGGTCGGGTTCTCGTATGGTGCACCTGTTGCGGCACTCAGCTTGGGGCTTGCATCAACTAGCGTGGAAGTGGACTTACAGGATGACATCCCAGCCCTCTCTATGATCTCAGCAGCATACTTCCGTTGAGACAAAAACAAGCCACCTGAATGACGTTTGACGGCAATTCCCAAAAAATAACTCAAAGGCCCTAAGTCTTTCATAGCAAACTCAGAACTTAGCATGGTCATGATAGACTGGCGCAAGGCATCGGAATAGGCAGTCAAGATGATATCATCCACATACAACAGAATGTATGCCAAGGACGAACCACGGCGGTAGATGAACAAGGAATTATCTGACCTGCTGTGAGTGAACCCAATAGTTGAAACAAAGTCAGCAAACCTCGTGTACCAGGCCCTTGGAGACTGCTTAAGCCCATATAAGGACTTCTTCAACAAACATACATGATGAGGACGGTTTGGATCCCTAAAACCCAACGGCTAATGCATATAGACTATTTCCTTGAGATCACCATATAGGAAAGCATTCTTGACATCCAACTGATGAATTGGCCAAGTCTTTGAAAGAGCCAAGCTAAGCACATTGCGAATGGTAGCCGGTTTGACCACCAGACTAAACGTCTCACCACAATCTATCCCAACCTGCTGAGTCTTACCATCACCAACAAGTCGCGCCTTATGTCTAGCAAATGACCCATCTGAATTCTCCTTATGAGCAAAAATCCACATAGACCTGATAACATTAATACCATATGGACGGGGCACCAACTCCCACATTTTATTATCAATAAGAGCATTATATTCATCAGTCATAGCAATTTTCCAATTAGGGTCATTTAATGCGGACACAGGATTGCGGGGCAAGGGGGATTTAGAGACATCAGAATGTAAATTAAAATGTCGTTTAGGTGTAAAAATACCCCGCTGACTACGAGTGACCGGTCTATGACTCGAGGACAAATTGAGGGAATTTTGGGAATTTTCTGGGCGCGGGACGGAGTGGCCAGCAGGCAGTGGGCCTGCTGGCCCAAATTGGTAAATGGACTCGTCTTACGGATCGGTTCCGAGGTGGGGTGGACTAGCCCAATTCGGAACTGTTCCGATGGCCGAAGCCGCACATCGGCGGAACTATGGGACCAGCGGGCAGTGGGCCCGCTGGAGGATTTTGGGTGCGGGAGATGTCCGAAAAATTCTGAATAATATACGGGGATATTTGGTCATCCCAAAAATTATACGACCTAGGCTCGAGAGTATGAACTTTTGTAAACGGAAATTGGGTTTCATCAAAAATGACATGGCGATTAATTATGATTTTCTTGGAGGATAAATCAAAACACTTATAACCACGATGATTCGGCGGATAACCCAAAAATACACACGGGGTAGACCGAGCCTGAAGTTTGTTAATTGTGGTGGATGGGAATAACGGATAACACAAGCACCCAAAAATCCGAAGATGAGAATAAGAAGGGTTCTTATTAAATAGGATTTTGAGGGGGGAAGAATATGTCAGACCTTTAGAAGGAATTATGTTAAGAAGATATGTGGCCATTTGTAGAGCATGATGCCAAAAATATGGAGGTATGGAGGCATGAATTAAGAGAGTTCGGACAATGTTATTTATGGAACGAATTTTGCGTTCGGCTTTCCCATTTTGTGAAGATGTATGAGGACACGAAAAATGAAAATTTATCCCATTATTAGCACAAAACTCCCGAAACTCCCTATTGTCATACTCTTTCCCATTATCACATTGAATATTTTTTATTTCTCTTTCGAATTGAGTACGAATGAACGCTCTAAATTTGATGAAGACGGAAAACACTTGTGATTTATTCGCAATTGAAAACGTCCACAAAAATCTAGAATAATCATCTAAAAAGAGAACATAATATCGATGACCCAATGAACTAAGAACATGAGATGTCCATAAGTCGCTATGAATAATATCAAATGGCTTTGAAGTATGAGAATTGGAGTCTACAAATGGTAACTTAACAATTTTCCCCAAGGAACAAGACTGGCAAAGTGGAGTACGACTCGTACTCTTACAAGAAATAAGGCTATTTTTATCTAAAACTGATAAAATAGAAGATCCCGGATGACCCAAACGAGCATGCCACATGGACGGAGAGATGGCTGCAAAAACTGACGGCAAGGCTTGACTCGATGGACTGAAACCAGGCATGATAGGATACAGATCCCCCCTACTATCACACCTCATGAGATGACTCCCCGTCTTGAAATCCTTCACAAGAGAAACCAAAAGGATCAAATTCACCGAAAACAAATTGTCAGTAGTGAACTTCCGGACAGACACTAAATTTTTAATCAATTTAGGAGCATGTAAAGTATTTTTCAAGAGAAGGGGTGGATTGGGGGGAGACAACGTTTTCTGACCATAACCCTGAATCGGAATAGAGTTGCCATTACCAACAATTATACCTCGAGGGGTGCTCAAATTGGAATAAGAGGAGAGAGTACCTGATTCGGAAGTCATGTGAGTAGTTGCCCCGGTGTCCATGTACCAATTTGGGTCCGGTTGAGTCAACCCCAATGTGTGCATCGCGGCCTCAATATCAGTCTGAGTGGGGCCTGCTGCATGGTGGGCTTGCGGAGGTCGGGGCCTAAGAACTCCTGTCTGTGATGGTGCTGGGTCGTAGCCGCTGGAGTTGCTGCTGGGCCACTGGCCAGTGGGCCGCCACTGCTGGGTGTTGGGCTTGGACTGTTGGCCAGCCCACTGGCCGCTGGAACTTGCTGCTGGTTGGTAAGGGTTGTTGGCCCACGGCCCACTGCCCCAGCCCCACTGCCATGGTCCCCACTGCTGGGCCCAGGGGGGTGGTGGGCCACTATTCCCTGGATGGGACCCACCGCCTGCTTGCTGACCACCGGAACCGCGACCAGAATCGTCGCGTTTGCCCCCGCGGTTTTTGTTATTATTCTTGAGATTATTCTTGCCGCCACCATTATTATGGTTTTGGCCCGAATTATTCACAAAACCCGAAGAACTAGGGGAAGACGCCATCATGACGACGGGGCTTGCTCCGGTAGCCGCCTTTTTAGCCAAACCCGCTTCTTTCAAAGTAAGCATGGAGCGGGCTTGATAGAAGTCAGAAAAAGGGTTGCTTTGGCGAAGGAGAGTTCCAACCCCATTATAGGCCTCCGAAAGACCGGCAACCAGCTGTAGAACGAGACGATTATTCATTATCGGTGCGCCAACATTACGGAGTTGATCTGCCGACGGTAGCATTAGCTAGGCAATCAAGGCAGGTCGAACAGAGTCAGTCCTAGGTTTCTTGCAATATGCAGAAACGTTCGGAAATTCGTCCATTCGAACTAGAGAGAATTCCTGCTCGAGTGTGACGACACGTGAATGTTGTTTGTCTTGGAATATGTCACGCAATCTATTCCATGCAGCCATAGCCGTGGTATCCGGCTCAATAATCGTCTGTAGAATGTCCACCGAAATAGTGGCGTAGATCCACCGGAGAACGGTAGCATCAAGTGTAATCCATAACTCAGGATCCTCCGCAGGAAGGGGTCTAGCGGGAGGAATGATGTGATGAAGAACTTGATAAGAGATAGCGTGAATTTTAAACAACTCCGCCCACGTCGCATATTTGACGTTTTCCATCTCAAAGACAATAGGGATACTGCTCTTGATATTGGAAACCGTGAGGGCATGGTGATAATTGTTCTTAGACATATTGAAAGATAAAGAAGGAGGGGAAATTTAAGAGAGGTTTTTGAGAGCGGAAGACGAAATTTGGGAGAGAAAACCCGAGGGGGGGGGGGTTCTCGGCCGAGAAGGTCAAAATAAAATTAGGGAGAGATTTTTTTTTTTTTTTGTAAAACCTAGTCTCTTGATACCATGAAAGAAATAATCCCCTTGATTATTTTCATTAATTGAAAGGCTATATATACAAGTTACATATTTCCATAATAGGAGAATCCTATTCCTATTCTATTTCTAAATCCTTATTCTTCCATAATTCTAACTATACAATTATGGTAAGTGTATAACACTAATTAAGGTAACCTTTACACTACAATATACTACAAATATATATACCATATATACAATATTGTATTGTCAACAATTCTGTTGGAACTGGCCGAGAGGCCCATTGCCGAGAGGCCCAACAAGCCCACTGCTGCCTGTTGCTGCCATTGCTTCAGTCCACTGATACACATGTGATATACACTGCTGTATATTCAGTGTATATCACATGTATATTGTTCTGTTTAACAGAAATGAATATTAAAGAAGCCTTACCACAAGGGTTTTTAGACACGGTAAAAGAAGGAGGGATGGTTGTAAACTGGGCCCCTCAAGACAAAGTTTTGAGACATGAAATTCAGTGCTCAAGAGTATCGCCGATTATAGCCATTCCAATTCATCTTGATCATCCAATGCATGCAAGAATATTGGTGGAACTTGGTACTGTTGTGGAAATTGAGAGAAATATAGAACAAGTTATAAGAAATGTAGTTCTGGAGAAAATTGGGAAAGATTTGAGTAATAATGTTAGAAAAGTAAGAGAAAAAATAAGAATGAAAGGTGAAAAGGAGATTGATCAAGTTGTGGAGGAGATCTCAAGCATCTAAATTAGGAAGGCATTGCTATTGAATAAAGTGTTTAAGTTATATATACTGTATAGGAAATTTAACTTTTACCATGCCAACTTTTCATTTTATCGAGTTTAAGCAAAATTAAACTTTTTCATACCATTCTAATTATCTCGGTTCCTTGATTATGGTTTTGATTTTAATTTTTGTTACTTAATTTTGTTCAAACTTCAAATGAGAAAACTAATGCTACTAATAGGCTCATACCAAAAACTTATGCATTTATGATGAAAAAAACTTAAAATTCGATCGAGTAGGTTAGGTTCAATCATTATTAAAACATATACTTTGACTCCTCTATGTTGAGTAATAATTTCTGAGGAAAAAAAAAGAAAATGAACATTTCAAATAGTATTCACAGAAAATGAGTTTACATACGCATCCATAAGTTTTCTGCAGTTTCGTTTTCTTTGACTCAGAAATTTAGTGAATTAAAGAATATAGGAGAATGAGCTAAGCTGATTAACATTTTTGGAACAAAAACCTATAGCTGAGGACAATGCAAAGTTCACGGGTCCTAGCCATGTCTCCCGATAAAGGTCAACTCCTGAGAAATTTATTACTGTTGATAGTTTGTCCTTTGGAATCACACTTCTTAGAAGATTTTATTGGTATCAGGGCTTCTTCTTCTTCTTCTTTTCTGTTTTGTTGCTCAAAGAAGCTAATTCATTAAAGCAAGTAAAAATAATTGATATTTTAGTATGTTTAAAGAAATATTATTTTTTTACATCCGGTGCTTTTTAATATTAAAGTGTGTCGTAAGTTAGTTGACACAAACTTGGAGAACTAGGTTGTCACACCCCGTATTTTTGCACTAGTACGCATCGTGAGTAAAGTAACGTAAACCCGGAGGGGTTAAGAGCAGTGTTAAGGCTATAGAAGGTTGTAGAAGGTTTATAATAATAACAATATTTAAGAGGTTACGTGGAGATTAAAGGGTAAATAAATCGGAGAAAATAAGTTTTGTGGATATTCGGAATGTTGAACAAATTATATTGATTGTTTGAAATTTCCGCCAAACTCATGTATGCAGATCAAGAGCTTAGTGTATTATGTATAAAAAGATGAAGTTCCGAAATAATTAAGGACTTAACAAGTGGGGCGATGGTGATTGAAAATAATATTTTTGTGTATGGTAAAAGAATATATAGACTAGTATTATATCACATGATGATGATAAGGAATATATGAAGTGCATTAAAAATTATTACTCCTGCTGTCTCAATTTATGTGATACATTTCCTTATTTAGCAATATATAACTTTAAACTTTACATTTTACGCTTAACGAGATGATTTATAGCCACACAAATATGTTTTGGCTTGTCTTAGACCACAAGATTCAAAAGTCCTCCTTTATTTCTTAAACTCTGTGCCCAATCAAACTATATCACATAAATTGGGACTGAGTGAGTATCATTTAAGTGAATTGAGATCAAGAAAGTCATTATGTGGATAATTGGTTAAATGTTGAATATAGTAGAAGATCGAGAATTAAATAATGTGATTAAGTGGATAAGTTTGTTAATGGAGGAATTCCACGTGGAGATTTGCTACACATGTCATGCCACAAAACCAATCCTAGATGCAACAGGCATCCGATGCTACAAACAACACCGGAAGCATCTTATAAAATAAATAAATATCTAATCTCTTTTAATAATCTTTCAGTATCTACTTAAAACAAGTCATTTAAGACTAGGTGAAATCATGCTCATACTTTATAAAAATACACGGAGGTCTAATACGAATAATCAATTATAAAATGTGGCAATGCCTCAATAAGTCATACGCGACTTTCAACATCTACCCACAATCTGACAACTATCTATGGAGCTTCTAAGATAAATAAATGAATTGACTAACTTCAGGACGCAACCTGAACTCTAAATAAATAAATGAAGATAGAGGGGTGTCCCACGAACGAGTATGTGGGCTCACCAATAAGTCTAAAAAGCAGCAAGTTTTCTTACTCAGTACGCGTATCACGAGCCTGCTCTTATTCATTACCTAACATACCATAAAAAAAAATTAATGATATGCCAGAGTACTGGATACTCAGTGAGTGTCTCGGAGACAATAGTTAATAGAAAAATACTATAATAATAAGCGGTAAAATAATGTGAATAAAACAGTTCGAAATCCAAATATAAAACAGTTCACACCAAACTTAGAGAAACCATTAGTAGAATCCATTAAGAGAAAATGAAATCACTTTCAATCCATTATACCATCTATCAAGATTAAGTATTTTCAATCATGAACCCAAGGTCATCATCAAGTCACTCATGAACAATCACAATCATGCCAATACAGGTCAAATAAATGAAATGAATGGATGACCATTAAGGTTCCCTAAAACAGCATAGAAGCACTACATCAGGGTTGTCACCCTAAATGGCTATCCTTCCTCCCGAATAGCTAGGCCAAAACACATCGGGGTAATGAACCCTCGATGGTCACTCTTTCTCCTGAAGATAGGAAAACCACACCGAGGCTATTGGCCTTCAATGACTATCCATCATCTTGAATAGCTAGGCAAAACCACACCGGGGTTATTGACCCTCGATGGCTATCCTTCCCCCCGAATAGATAGGCAAAATACACTAGGATCCATAGTGACTATCTTTCCTTCCGAGTATCTAGGCCAAACACAAACAACAGAATCATGGCAAGATAGCCGAATCACAATCATAGCATAGAAGTTGAATCTCAAATCATGACATGAAAGTCAAATAGTTCCTTATGAATTATGTTCATCATCCCATTAGTAGGGGTAAATCAAGTAATTAATATGTTTAGAAACCATGCTCAAGTCATTAGATAAATTTTAACTTTAACGAAGCCGTTCATAGGGAAAACACATGAAATACCCAAGCATTCGGAATCAAGTTTAAAATGTCCCTTATAAGGATAAATCATGGTTAAAGTTCAAAGCTTTATAAATCAGTTTCAACAATCATATGATAGACAAAATCACGAATACTTATATATAGTATAATACACCTAAGGTTCCATAAGGGCTTTTCCCTCACGCGCATGAAACCTTCTCAAAGAAATCATTTTTTAAGGTTGAAAAAGTATGTTCGAGAAGAGACATAAAAATAATCTTTATAGTAAAAAAAAAAACTTTAAAAAGAGACATACCTCTGATCCTGCTAAAATGATGCCAAATGGAATATCCACGGTTCAACAACCACTCTACAATGGATTTAAATGAGAAAGATTAAAACTTTATTCAATTCTACGAGTTTTCTCACTAATTCGAAAACTATGGCTTCTTCTTAGCCTTAGAACTTGTTCTTGAACCTCATAAGAATCATTTATGGATCCTAATCCCGTAATATAATTTATAATAGCCTAATAATATTCAATAATATCATAAAATCAGAGGTCCTACCTTTTAGATGAAATCTCACACACTCATTCTCCTCATTCCTTAAGTTTTCAAGAATCTAGGATTTGGGAAGATGAACTAGTGTCAAACAAGATTGAATTCAGCGTATAATTGATATGGATGGATTAGTTATGATGAGGTTTTAAACTTATAAAATTTGGAACCAGCAAACCAGGTCGTGCCATGGCCGTGCGTCTCACTTCCATCGCACGAATGTGGTCGCGCTATGCTTGTGCATCGCGCACCCTTCGCACGTTCCTCAGATAGTGAGATCCCCAAACACATTTTCAGTGTGATGCTCGCGCGACGCACGAGGGCTCTGATGCTCGATAAAATGGATATAACTCCAAGCACAGAGCTCTGATTGAGTTCCACAATATATGGTTGGAAAGGTATTTCAAATACCTAAAACTTTCATTTTTATGAGTTTTCTCAGATTTGCTACCAATTTTGGGCTATATCCGCTAAAATTTAGAACTTATGCAGAGTCCGTTGGAACTTTTGATTTCTATGCACTTTCAATTTGTCTTGGCTTAGAAAATTATTTACACCCCAAATTACTTCCAAAAGTCTTTGTATTAATAATGAATCACATTATCACTCCCTTCGGGACTACTTAAAAACATTTATTGAGTTCACACCTAATCTGAATATACGTAGTGTTACATTATTCCCCTCTCAAGATCATCCGTACTCGAATAAGAGTCGTGACCTAAGATTTTCACTAAAGCTCAAAGTCTTCAAAATGTCCGATACAACTACTTTGTATTGCAAGTTTTCCCAAAATGAAACTCAGTTAATACTCTAACAATAACCATATCGTCCTCACAGGAACTCTTCACAACTACACTAAACAATATTGTGCATGAAATAAGGGATTTACACCTTTAGTATAAACTATCACAAACATTCAATAACCAGATGATTCAACACCTACTTGAAATAGGGAATAAGTATGGGTACTATGGCCTGAGTATTATTAAACGACAACTGGACGGTAACTACACCCTTTGGGTTCATTTTTTTTTGCGAGTCTTAAGATACGAAATAAGTATACCTCGAGGTTTAACAATATCACTCTTCCACTCCAAAACTAGTTCATTCGAAAATTCAAGCCTAACTATTTTTAATCGACAATTCAGAGTTTTATAACACTTGGAAAGCCAGTCTATCCCCAATCACATCAACGTTCACCATTTCTAATTAAATAATCAGTAGTAGTCTCATGACCCTTAACTACAACTACACAATCTCTATCGAATCAAGAAGTAATAACAGGGATACTAGTAGGTGTATTCACAAAAAGGTGTTCTAGCAATTGTTGGGTAATGAACATGTCAGAATAACCCATTGTTCAATAGGTTAGAAACTACAACATGAGTAAAATTCATCTCGACAGTCACGAGTAATGAACACGTCAGAATGATCCTAAAGGAAGTTCAAGCTCTATAGCACAATCTAGAATCAAGAAGAATGAGAAACACCTATAATGTCCTGGTAGTCTTTCGATCATGCAGGTGATCAGGCTACATGAGAAAGACTCCACTAGACACAGCTCTACAGACACAAACCAATCCTAGGAGTCATCTAAATCTAGGCTCCGATACCAAGCTTGTCATGCCCTAAAACCCACCCTAGACGCAATAGCCATCTGATGCTACAAGCAACACCGAAAACGCCTTATAAAATAATTCAAAGTCAAATCTCTTTTAATAATCTTTCAATATTTACTTAAATCAAGTCATTTAAGACTAGCTGAAATCATGTTCATACTTTATAAAAATAAGCGAAAGTCTAATATGAATAATCAATTATAAAAAGTGGCAACGCCTCAACAAGTCATACGAGACTTTCAACATCTACCCACAATCTGACAACTATATATGGAGCTTCTAAGATAAATAAATGAATTGACTAACTTCAGGACGCATCCTGGAATCTAAATAAATAAATGAAGATATGGGGTGTCCCATAAACAAGCATATGGGCTCACCAATAAGTCTGAAAAGCAGCAAGTACTCTTACTCTGTACGCATAACACGAACCTGCTCTTCTTTGTTATTTAACATACCATAAAAAATAATAATGGTATGCCTGAGTACTGAGTACCGAGTGAGTGTCCTGGATAATAGTTAATAGAAAAATACTATATTAATAAGTAGTAAAACAATGTAAATAAAGAAATTTGAAATCCAGAGATAAAATAGTTCACATCAAACTTAAAGAAACCATTAGTAGACTCAATTAAGAGAGAATGAAATCACTTTCAATTCATTATACCATTTATCAAGATTAAGTATTTTCAATCATGAACTCAAGGTGATCATCAAATCACTCACGAACAATCACAATCATGCCAATACAGGCCAAATCAATGAAACGAGGGGATTCCCATTAAGATTCCCTAAAACCGCATAGAAGCACCACATCGGGATTGTCACTCTCGATCGCTATCCTTCCTCCCGAATAGCTAGGCAAAACCACATCGGAGTAATGAACCCTCGATGTCCACTCTTCCTCCCAAATATCTAGGCAAACCACACCAAGGCTATTGTCCTTCGATGGCTATCCTTCCTCCCGAATAGCTAGGCAAAACCACACCGGGGCTATTGACTCTCAATGGTTATCCTTCCTCCCGAATAGCTAGGCAAAACCACACCGGGGCTATTGACTCTCAATGGTTATCCTTCCTCCCGAATAGCTAGGCAAAACACACTAGGATCCATAGTGACTATCCTTCCTCTCGAGTATCTAGGACAAACACAAACAATAGAATCATGGCAAAATAGCAAAATCACAATCATAGTATAGAAGTTGAATCTCAAATCATGGCATGAAAGTCGAATAGTTTATTATGAATTATGCTCATCATTCAATTAGTAGGGTGCATTAAGTCATTAATAGATTTATAAATCATGTTCAAGTCATTAGATAAATTTCAACTTCAACAAAGCTCGTTCATAGGGCAAAACACATGAAATGTGCGAGCTTTTGATATCAAGTTTAAAACGTCCCTTATAGGGGTAAATCATGTTCAAAGTCCAAGCTTTATAGATCAATTTCAACAATCCTATGATAGGAAAAATCACAAATACATATATATATATATATATATATATAGTATGATACACTTAAGGTTCCATGAGGGCTTGTCCCTCACACTCATGAAACCTTTCCAAAGAAATCATTTTTAAGGTTGAAAAAGTATGTTCGAGAAGAGACATATAAATAATCTTTATAGTCAAAAAGAACTTTAAAAAGAGACATACCTCTAATCCCGTTACAATGATACCAAACGGAATATCCACGGTTCTACAATCACTCTACAATGGATTTAGATGAAAAAGATTAAAACTTTATTCAATTCTTCGAGTTTTCTCACTAATTCGAAAACTAGGGCTTCTTCTTAGCTTTAGAACTTGTTCTTGAACCTCATAAGAATCATTGGTGGATCCTAATCACGTAATATAATTTATAATAGCCTAATAATCTTCAATAATATCATAAAAAATAGAGGTCTTACCTTTTAGACGAAATTCCACACATCCTTTCTCCTCCTTCCTTGAGTTTTCAAGAATTTAGGGTTTGGGAAGATGAACTAGTGTCAAACAAGATTGAATTTGGTGTATAATTGATATGGATGGATTAGGAACTCACCTTAGGGTTTGATAGAGGTCTCTAGGACTATTTTCCTCTAAAAGGTCGTCCAAAACAAAAAGGGGGAAAATTATGACGATGTTTTAAACTTATAAAATTCGGAACCAACAAAATAGGTCGTGCCATGGCCGTGTGTCACACGTCCATTGCACAAATGGGGTCGTGCTATGGTTGGAAAGGTATTTCAAGGACCTACAATGTTCATTTTTGTGAGTTTTCTCAGATTCCCTACCAATTTTGGGTTATATTCGCTAAAAGTCAGAACTTATGCAATTCCGTTGAAAATTTTGATTTCTATGTACTTTTCAACTTGTCTTGGCTTAGAAAATTATTTACATCCCAAATTACTTCCAAAAGACTTTATATTACTAATAAATCACATTATCACTCCCTTCGGGATTAGTCAAAAATATTTATTGAGTTCACACTTAATTCAAATTTAAGCAGTGTTACAACTTACAACACCACATGTGATGACTAATGTTTAAATTTATGTTAGGTGGAATCTTTGGATAATTAATATGGAGGGACCCACGGACATGTGCAATGGTTGACCACTTCTTTAATTATTTGCTATCACTATGTTTAAATGAATAATGTGATTCATATTAGAGAATCCTCATCAGCAACACAAATATAAACAGCAACGTTATATATATATATATATCACGTGCATTACACGTGTATCCCATATAAATTAGCGCAAACTTTTAAAATTATATAAATATTATCAAAACTAATGACGGTAAACCCGTGGTAGCATGGGCCCAACTTGAAAAATTAAGTACATTTTAGTAATATAATCATGGAATTTTAATTACAGAAAGATAATTATAATTCAAAATAGTTTTCATGTGTTAGCATTTGATATAGTCTTGTTGTTTTTGAGTATATATAGTGTTGGAAATTTGCCTTTGGCGGGAGTTGCGATCGACCAACTTTAACGGCTTAAACACTAGTGTAACGTATGTTGGAGAATCTGGTTCTTCACACATGCATGATCTACTAAGTACGTAGATAACCGTAGGGCCAAGAATCGTCAAATTTCATTGAAAAATGAAAGAGATATTGGTTCACGAAGTAAGGTGTTTGAAGCATGGAAAGTGTGGTATTGTGTGTAATTCTCCCTCATCGGTAGAGGAAGAAAGAATTGTTGTGTATATAAGATTCGAAATTGGTTTGGGGTTTGGGACCCCAAGGGGTATCCCATGTGTTTAAAGGAGGGAGGACCTAGATGTGCTTCGGTTCGAGGAAAGACCACACGCGCGCCGCCCGCCCGTCCGGTTCCGAGTTCCGGGGTCGTGGGTCGTGGGCTGTGGGCTGTGGGTCTTCTGATATTATCTTTTTGGGCCAGAAAACTTTGCCAGAAGTACAGTTTGATCCCAGAAGTTTCGGATATACGGTTTGGCCCGAATTCTTTCGGATGTGCGGTTTGGTCCCCGAAGTTTCAAGATGTACGGTTTGGTCCCTGAAGTTCAGAATTTCGACGGTCAAGACAAAAAAGCCAAGCACTCAATTCAGCCATTTATTTTGGCTGAATTACTCCTCCTATAATGGCCAAATCCATTGGTCTTTCACCATTTATGTTGGTGACTTTACTACCTCCATAATGGCCATTATTTGGCTATTATGGAGGCAGGAAACAGCCCCTCCCTCTCCTATATAAACACCCCATTACACCATTGTTGAGGAAAAAACAAGAAGCTAAAAGAAACAGTAGAGGCAACACACGAAAATACACAAGCAGAAATTTCTTCTTCCTACAACTTCCAAGCATCATTTCGTTACTCAATATTCTTCACGGTAGCTCTTGAGTTTCCTTTGCTCAAGGGTTCCATTCTTTGTTTTATCTTGGGAGACAAATTGTCGGGACGTATAAAGGATACATACGGGGCAATATTGTCTTAAGGACAGAGTGCTACATTCGACTCAGCAAAAACAATTTACATTTTTCCGTTTTCTACAAAACTGGAATTTCCAGTTTTTACTTGTGTAACAATTGTAATTTTCAGATTTCATGTTGAATTATTGAATCTCTGTTTATCCTTTCGAATACTTGTAATAGTTAAATACTTCCCGTACTGCTTTATAAAGTACCATAAAGAGAAAAATCTCCCAACATATAGACTAAATTCATCATCGTTTTTTATGGAAATATGTGTATACATAGCCGTCTATACTTCCTCTTCTTAATATTATTACTTTGTATTTTGTGAGGTGTCTGTGTCTGTGTCTAAAATTAGTGCATTTTCATCTTTAGCCAAAGGTATAGGTTTAAACTCTTTTTTTGGCCTTTATGACTTCATTAGCGTTTATTGCTGTCGATTTAAATCCTTCTTTCTCTTCGAATTTCTTTTCCGTAAATTTTTTCTACCATTTTATGAAGTTAAAATCATAATTTAAATGTCCTAATTTATTTGTAGTGTCTCTTATCATTTATATTTATACTATTAGGGAATTAAATTTTTTATCTTAATACAACTGATAAACCCTTATGATTGTTAAAAAGTCGAGATCGGTAACGATATTACATTAATTTGTGCAAGAAATCAAATTGTATATTTCTTCTCAAAATATTGAACTTTGCTAATAATTAATTCAATTCTTCGTATTATTATTATGGGCCTAATTCATTATATTTTTCGCAAATTGTTGAATAAAAATTGTCTAGCTTTCAAATAAATATGTTGTATAGTTTCTAAGGTGTTAAGTTTGTAGGCTGTTTTATTTTCAATGATGAATCTTCATTTGCTCTAGAAATTTATCAAATTGGCGTAAAAAATTCAAATTGACCTTAAAATAAAATTTGATAAGCAAATATTTGAATTTGGTAAATTAATAAGGTGATCTTGTCAGCATTTTCGTATTCTTATTTTATATGATGGAGAAATTGGATAGGGTGTAATTCAATTTTCTTCATTATACTTACTATTGAATTTATTTGAAAAATAACTAGTAGTTAATTATATTTTAAAGTATTTTAAGTTCAGAAACTTTAATACTACAAAAACGGAAATCTGGTAGAATTGTATGCTATTAATCTTCCTGACTAAAAAAGAATGGTACTCCCTCTGTCCCAATTTATTTATGTGACACCATTTCTTTTTTGGTTTGTCCCAAAAAAAATGTCACATTTCTATAGTTAGAAACAATTTAATTTCTTGAATTGATTTACAATCACACATTTATATAAAATTTGTTTTGGACTACACATTTTAAAAGTCTTGTTTTCTTTCTTAAATTTTGTGTCAAGTCAAATAGTGGCACATAAATTGAAACGAGGGAGTACTTGTTATCATGTGGTTGAACTAAGATGTGAGAAATGGCGTGGGACCCTGGTCATTTAGGCACATCCTGCGATTTATTGATAGTAGTGTTGAGGAACCGATACTACTATTTTCAGGAATAGTCTAACCTAAGTCAGAAAGCTGGATATAAAAAAAATGGCGTGGGTAAGGGAGGGGGAACGTGGGGTCCACGTGAAGAAGAAAGTTATTGTGTGGGTCAGAAAGAGTGAATGACAGATAAGAAGACCAGATTGCCCCATAATTTTGAATTTAATTGACTTTAAGCAGCCATGTTGATACCTACTACTCATGCTTTTATATATATATATATATATATATATATATATATATATATATATATAAGGGGATGGGGAACCTGGGGTCCACGTGAATAAGTACAAACTTTGTCAGTTGAGTAGGGAAAGGTATTGTGTGGGTCAGTGAGAAAGAGTGAATGATAGATAAGAAGAACAGATTGCCCATAATTTTGAATTTAATGACTTTAAGCAGCCATGTTGATACCTACTACTCATGCTTTTTTTTTATTTATATATATATATATATATATGTTCAATTTGATAAAATATATTCTTATATATATATATAAAAGTAAAAATAAAAAAATATGTTATAAAAAATTAAACAAAAAAGTATATGTTCAATTTGATAAAATATATTCTTATCTTAGTGATCTGGTGTTGACTTCAAATGATGCAAAGTTTTCATGCATTGTGTAATAATATAGTAAAAGGTCCAAACTCACACGAGCAAATATATATTCTGATAATATATATAGTATAATCAAAATATAAGTTAATTGTTTATTGCAAGAAAACTATAACCTTTTGTTTGTAAGTGTACAAAAGAAAATCGAAACAATTGAGCAATTTTTCATTAGGTGTTCACAATTTTTTTTATCATAGCAGTTCCAAATGAAAATATTTTCTTTCGACTTCTTAATTTACTTTATCAAAGTGACGCGCATGAATGGATGTATCATGATGATACTAATTTTGCCAAATTTCTTAATTAACATCGTTGACTCATAATTCTTAATAAATGAATGATGCTTAATAGTTTATTTCATTAATAGAAATAAGAAGATTGAAAGTAACTCAAATAACAAGTTGTAGTATTGCATATTTAATATTTGAAAACATCGTGAAGATGAATATCACTTAACATTTCTTTTAAAAATACATAACCGAATTTTACATCTTCACTTGTTATTGATCTTCATGTTTTTGTACTATGTCTCAAAGTTATCATATTTTATTAATTCGCTATTTGAAAGTAATTTTATTTTACTATTGAGGAGTGATGATTTAGTTATAATACTAATAACTTATTGATTATTTTCTTTTAGGGAGGTAAATTGCATAAGATAGGAATATATTTTAAAACATTGTGATTCCTTTATTATTTGAAAGGTAAATTACATCTCATAATAGCTTTTATATCATTGTATTATTTATATTTGTAAAATCATGTTAGAAGTTTTGTTTTCTATGAGTTTCTTTAATCATGTATTTTTTTAAACTATTAATTTATTTTTATAATTTTTGTGTTGTGATACTATTTTACTATATTATAAATTAAATATTTAAAGATCCATGAGGCTTACGCCTCGCCCCGTGCTAAGTAAAACGCATCGCCTCATGCCTCCGCCTTTTAAATACTGATCACCATAATTAGCATTTGCTGTATTAATCTGCAATTGTTAAAATTACCAAAGAATAATTCAAGCAAATGACATTTTCAATAAGTAAGACAAGTTTTAAACATTAAAAGATACTAATCCTAAAAATAAAATAAACATACTATAGGGTCTGGAGCATCTTCCTGTCCATACGTAACCCGAGAGACAACAATTGATTTAAGAAAAACTAAATGGAGAGTACGGGCCAAAAGAAACATCCCGTTCTTGCTATTATTTGTCCCTTGTTTAGAGTACTTTCATGTTGTAAAGCCTCCTCTTGTCTTGTGTTGACTTATTGGCTGATGGTTGAGCTTGTCTCATATCTTATTTCTTCTAAAACAGAAAGAGTCGGAAGTACATATTCATAGAATCGACCAAATGTCATACGAGATTAAAAGAACAAGTCTTATAAAGTATAAAAGTCAAGAGTGCTATAGTTATACAAGTAAATCATTGATTATAATAACGGGTAGAGCTTCACGTAAGAATGTCTACTCTTTAATATATTGAAAGGTAGGATTATAGCCCACCTCTTTATGTAAATAATGAAATAGTTTAAGAAGTAACACACAACACATAGATGAATAGGCCTAAAGTTTTAGATGAGGATTCATGAAGTCCCTGTGAATAACGTATCAAACCAGAAATATCATAGTGTGTAGAATGATTAAGGTTACGAGTATTAGTTGGGACTTACGATGATTGTCCGTAATAGCTAGCCTATCATAGAAAGGGATAATGAGATCTTAATCTAGAAATACGAGAAGTGTGGAAAAGAAGATAATAAGAGGCCAATGATCTCATAATGAAAGGCCACAATTCTTTAGCTTGTTAATTGTTAGCTAGCCTTCGTATGTTGTGATTAAGGTTGTGTGAGCTATCCTCTATTGAGAATCTACATTCAGTTTTAAATTATTTTATGTTAACAGAAAGAGAAGAGGGCTTATATATACATTACTACTATTTTTTATAGAGTTAATATATCCCGGCCTTATGGCTGGTGAGAGCCCGGCCTTATGGCTGGTGAGAGCCCGGCCTTATAGCTGGTGATAGTCTTCAAATGATAGTTTTTGGTGTATAACCCACTTAAGATAAATTATATGGCTGGTGTGATTGTTAAAGGGATATAGAGTATAAGGGAGATCAATCATGTATTTAGATTCTATTGGTAGTTTAATGGATACGTTTCAGAGTCGCCAAATGAATTCTAGCTTGTCACTTAAGGTAAATTGTATGGACGTCGTTAGGTAATCATTATGGACCTATAGTTCTCAACTTAAAGGTGAAAAATGTTGGGGCATTTGGGTTATCCTTATTAGGTTGTAGACGTCCCTAAGATGAATCTTATCGACACAGATAAACACATTCTTTCTCAAGGGTAAGAAGAATGTCAGAGGACTAGAGTACAATTGAAAGGTACCAAATGAGGATCCTAGATTAGTACATGTGAGAACATTGACAGACCATGAAGTGAGGCTAAAGGGGTTATAGGTCTTTGCCTAAATGGTCACATCTTAGTACAACTGTTCATCCACATAAATAGACAGCTAAGCGGAATGCACGATTCAGACAATCGAGGGTATGTTACGGGAGTGAGTCTGCATATAATAACCTCTATCATTCTAGTAGCAGAATGACTCCTTAGGAAGTCTTGTACTGGCAGAAGTGTAAAATCCCTATATGGAAGAGAAAGAACATATAGGAGAAAAAGTATGAATACCCCATGTGTTCCAAACCGGAGATGATACTCAAGTTGAGCTAGAGTGACAAACATGGAATCACTTACATACAAGGTGTTGTGGTCCTATGATGTTTACATTTGATATATAGGTTGGATTTTTTACTGTTTGCATGTGTTGGATAGTGCCCAATTATAGAGGAAACTCTGTCAAAAATTTTGTAGGATTCCTAGTAAGTTGACCCTCCCCATATACCTCTTCATTCGAGGACTAATATTCTTAAAGGGGGGGGGGGGGAGGGGGGAGGATGTTATATCCCATATTTTCATACATTAAGTTGTGTTGTAAATTATGTGTGTAATTAATTAAGTATGAGATTGTAATGAAAGTAAAAAAATTATTTGAAATTATTGGATAGTTATTAAGTAGACACCACCGCATGAGTCATGGAGTTATGGCATCAAGATAGATATGTATTCATCTAAATAAGTGGGTGATGACACATTTAGAAAGATATTTTACAGAAGGACAAATGTAATGACAAAAGAGTTAGTAATATCTCTTATCTCAATTCGTTGACATTTGATTGTATGGAAATACATGTAACATGTATATGATGCAAATGGCTCTAGAGGACAGAAACGCCCTACCCTCTTAATGTGCAACAATTCTATATTTTATTTTAAGAAAGAAACGTATATTGCTTCTCAGGAATAATGTACGGATTTCGCTCACCGCTTCAATCTCGTTGTTCCATTTTTGTCGTGTTGCGAGCTTTCTTTGGAGTGAAGTAAGGTAGAAGAAGTGTAGTTTTTGGAATATGAGATAATAATTTTCCTCTCATAGATATATTTAAGTTTGTACAGGTCATAGTTAAATTGTGGGATAAAAATACAAAATTAATAGTAGAGCATCGTATTAGGTGATGCTATTGTCGTGTTGGCTGTTTGATAATTGTTCTAAGTTGTTTGTCGTTGGAGTTGAAGGAATTGATGTGATTATTGTTGTTTTTGCTGTTTTGAACTTGGAGGAAATGAAAGAAATAGGAGAGATGTTGTCCGATTCTTTTTAAACGAGCTTGCCGCTAGATATACATGATATACCAAGTGTTTTCCTCCAAAATAGCTCTATTCTTAGTTGCTAGAATTGTGCAAGTTCTTCATTCCAATAAATGTATTTTTAGCCATGATTATATTCTTATTCTTGATTCTCATGCAATGCTTATATTAATGGTAATCTTCTTCTTCATATGACATCATATGTTGACGAATTAGTTTACATAATGTATTAAGAGATTTAATCGACCTTATGTCACTCCGAAAGGTTCAAAAAGTATTTTCATGTGTCATTCATGATTTATATATATGTAGTTATTTTAATTTACCGAGTCGCGTTATAGTCAGTCGGGTATAAAACTATTATGCACATCACCGCAGTTGGGTAGTTATGATGATGTTAGCCCCAAAGAGCGACTCGATGATGATGATATAACTTTATTTTATGGCTTGTATATATGTATATGTTTTTAAATGAAAGCATGCATGTCAAACACCCTCACTGGCATTCAGAGTTACAAGTTGTCTCTTTCTTATCCTTATTTACATACTGCACTTACTTATGTTTTCCTACCTTACATACTCGGTACATTATTGGTATCGACGTCCTTTTTGTTATGGACTACATTTCGTGTTGCAGGTCCAGATAGATATATAGACGTACCACCACCATAATAGGCTCTCTTGATCAGCGGTCACCGGTGAGCTCCCCTCTTTCGAACTTGCCTCTGAGCTAGTATGCATTTTATATAGACATTATGGGTATGTCGGGGCCCTGTCCCGATATTATGTCAGTGTCACGTACTCATAGAGGCTCATAGACAGTCATCTTGTATACATCTTTTGTGTATAGCCTTGCCGGCTTATGTTACAAACTAGGAGGTGTGGACAACACCCAGTGCCGCACTTATCCGAGCGTACCACTCTGAAACATAAATTGAGCATACAACTATCTAGGCCAGTAGGGCCCCAGAACGATCAATATAATAGAAACTGAAGGTAATGTCTTGAAACCAATGACCGCAAAACAACATGTATATACAACAAGGCCAACAAGGACATAGTCAACACCAGAAGGTCGACAAGGCCATAACAAAACAACTATACACACAACCCAATTCTACAAGTCTCTATGGAAGTCATAATTATAATATGGCCGGGATAGGATCCCGACCTAACCAGAATTGTATCTGTATCAAAATGCAGCTCATGACTCTCACTCGGTAGCTTTGGATGAAGTGAAGATTACCACACAATCAGCTGAACTCAACAGGATCCTACTAAGGAGGTCTATCTGCACCCCTACCTGAACTTGCAGCATGAAATGCAGCACCCCCGGTAAAAGGCGTGTCAGTACCAATGAAATGTAATGGTATGTAAAGCATGAAAATTAATATGAATGCATAAGTTGTAAAACAGGGCAAAAGAAGCAACCTAAAACTCTGATAACTTGTAAGTTACTGCGGGCAACAATGAAACTCATTTATTATATAATCTTCCCTTGGCTTATAGCCTACAATGTTTACATAAGGTACTGGCCTCAGGTAATAGTCTGAGGTATGTGTATGGATGCATATATAAATGGATGCCCTCCAGTTATATCCCAGGGTGTGTATGCGAATAAATAAATGCCCACCCATATTAGTTCGGTGGTGTGTATTGTATATGTATATATAAATGCCCATTGTTATTAGGCAGGTGGTGTTCATAAGACACTGTAGTAGAAATGACACTTTTGGCCCCTTTGAAACTTATAAACTCTTTTAACTTTACTTTGGAATGAGTCTTGTCAACTCAATAGCTAACTTTTGGAACACTCCTTGTGGAGGTCTATGATACTCAAGTATACAACCAATAATCAAGAGATATAGAGTACAATAACGATATGAGAAACTACTCCCGACAAGGGATAAGCGACATGTGAATGGAACTATTCTTTCGACATATCTTTTAGAAAATGATATACTTTGGAATTCATGCTTTGAATGAAAGGGATAGCCTTACATACCTTATATCAATATTTCACAAGCTTCCGAACTCTCTAGGAATGATAAACTACATTAAACGAATAACTCAGATCACTAGCTAAGGGAAGACTTCACTTAGACATTTCAACAAACATCTTGTGTGCATAAGATTCATATTCTCTTATATATAGAAACTTATACATGTAGCAACACAATCAATTTTCCTAGTACTCCTCCTTAAACTCCATAGCATCTACACAATTCAGCAACTTCATTTCACACTCATAACTTCACACAAATAGCCCAACAACCCAACAAACAAAGTTCAATATCACTAACAATAACCTTAACAAGCTAGTAGCAATAATCACTCCTTACTAATTATAGAGCTTAAGAACAAGGAGAGAAAGGTTGAACTTACCTCAAACCACCAAAATCACTCTAGTACAGAGGTTACTTCAACTCCAAGAATTCTTCAAAGTCGACACAACAAGGAGAAATACAATCTAGCGATAGCCACGGGATCATTTACGTTGAATTAGCTTGGTTTGCCTTTGGTTTTCACCTTTGATCATGGGGGGGACCTATTTATAGGAGATTAAAAATATGGCACCTACTTAACCCGTGGCGAGTTCTACGAACTACAAACCATTCCTGCGAATCACAGGTTGGGTCGCAGACCTTGACAATGTTCCACTATACATGCCTACTCAACAACTCTTTCTTAAAACATTGATAACGTTTTGTACATAGCTCGGATTGATGAACTGTTTGTTTTGTTGGAAAGTAGACTCCCGTGCTTGAATGTAGATAGGTTATTCACTCCATAACTCTATATATATGGGGAGATATACCCCTGCCAAGTTGGCCAAAAAATTTATCCGAAATTTTGCCTATCTTTCCCCGAATTTTGATGAACTTAATTTCTTTGATTTGTTTGACCTCGAAACCGTTTGGTACTCTCTTAACACTTGATAACAACCTTCATCGACCTTATAAGGGTATCATGACCTTACCGGCTTATGTTATCTAGCTTACGATGATGTCGACGTATAAAGTACGGGGTATAACATCCTTCCCCCTTAAGAACGTTCATCCTTGAATGTAGGGGTAACCTAACTTAAAAATTATCAAATCTTTGTGATTATTTTAAAAATATTGGCAGAGTTTTCCCTGTAAACAAGATTGTCTGAAACCTGTCACGCAACCAGAAAACATATCTAATGCCACACAGGGCTATACAATATAATATCATACTGGCCTCACACGATCGTCTATCTATCAAGATAATCAATAAGGTAAGCCATAAATCAACTCAATTGTCAAGTCCCGTAGTTTGGGCTACGCCAGCCACATATGTTCTGTGATCATTACCTGATGCTTGAAATAAGTGAGAATATCTAGACATCATGTCCTCCTCATCCTCCCATATCATCTCTTTTATGCTATTGTTCTCTATAATGCCTTAATAATTGATGTTTCCTTAGTCCTTAACTTATGGACTTCACATTAAATATTAAATTGGGACCTCCTCATAGGATAGGTATTCTATAATCTGAACATCCTCGATAAGTAATATATACGAGAGGAAACTTCCTCTGGTTCCGGAGGTAATCTCAACCTCATAGGACACTTGGTCAAGTCTCTGAGTAATCTTATACGATCTGTTGTATCTGGAGCTCAACTTGCCTTTCTGGTCGAATTATTGTTACACTTTTTATGGGTAAAACCCTCAAGAATATCCCATCATAAATATCATCCTTTAAATCTCAACATCGCACATTGGCGGGTGACTTATGGAAATCCTAGACTATTGACATTCACTCATCAAGGAACTTTACTTCTTCCATAACTTGTGGGACTAATAGGACCAACACAGGTTTAAACAACTTTTATTTTCTTACGTCAAGGCATTTGATCGATGATCTATACTCCCGACCACATGAGGTCTCATAAGAATATATCTTGATGATGACATAATAACTACTATACTACGCATTTTGTAGCAGGGTAGATAAGCATCCCACTCCTCTTATAGATCAAGCATAAGTGTCTGCATCATATCCTCAAGCGTCTAAATCGTGCGCTCAGCTCGACCACTTATCTAGGAGCAAACTACAAGGGTTTTCTATGCGCTTCTAAACCTTTCTGGGGGAATCTTAGAAATTCATTACAATTGATCCCCTCTATTTAGGGTACTAGACATTTAAATATCATGGAGTCGTACGACCTTTTCTCAATGTACAACTAGCATAATCCTCAGCTGTACAAATAACTCTATTTTGGCAAAAAATGGGTTAACCTTATAAATCTGTTGACTATCAAATGTCTGGAGTGATATTTCTGATAAGAACAGGGAAGAACCCATACTGAGCTTTATCTTCAAAGCACGCTATCCTTTCTAGGTGGGAATCTGTATTCTCTACACTAGCCCTTCGGGCCTCTAATGCTCTGTCATTGCATGTTGATCATTAGGTTGCTATGCCAAAACTCGGCATTACTCTGCTTCTCATTATCACATCAATATATGTCTTTTGGTATCATGGTACGTCCTTATCAAACCTGGACGAATAAGATAGCAGGAACAAGGCACCTTCGCTATAATCTTGTCCCTTAAACCCGCTTGATTTGGGACACACCATTGATTTGGTATCAGAGCAGGTTGGTTCTAGGGAGTCTATAAGTCGTGTCCAGCAGAGTCTTATTTATTGGTGTGGTTTACACCACACTTATAAGAGAGGGGTTGTCGGCCATTTAGGGATGATTTTTATTCTTTCATCTCATAGATCATGTAATAGCACTGAGTTGTAAGAAATCGAGTCTAACTCGTGCTTTATACAGTTTCAGTAATGTTGACTGCTAGAAAGACTTCGGCCAGTTTGTATAAGTACTAAGTAAAGCAAAGACCCCACCCCACCAGACTATTGATATGCCAGAGGTGCGAGTATTATACTATAGTTTCAAAGTGCGAGATCTCACTCATATATAGGGAACTAATGCCTGTTTAGAGAGGTAAAGTGCATGTTTAGAATGCAAATGAGGTAAAGCAAGGGAGGTATAGAGTACCTGAAGGTAGAAGATTGTAAGGAGGTTGATATTCAAAAGGACTGGTGCAAGTAATGTTATCCCACCTCCAGTAGTGATAGAACAACAATGAGAAGTACATTTTCTACCTTTGATTTACAACCGCCAATGGATGTAGTCTTAGAAATGAGTGAATCCTCGGGATTTAATAAATATTAGAACAACCCTTAGTAAATAGGGGAATGGTGCAATTATGTTAAAGGCACCCATTAGAAGGTGTATACCTGACATGCCTAGGAAATTGTTAGTCGGATATGACTTTTGAGAATCTTGAAGATTCAGGGGAAAAGTATTAAACTCTTTGTGTGCGAGGTTAATGTTTCCCCTCCCATAATGACTCTTGTCCAAAGTAAAGCAGAAATAGTATGTAGCTAGAAGATAAGGGCAACCAATGAAGAAGACGCTAACATCAAGAACATGTTTTGTTACAAGTGTTTAGACTAAGGTAAGGAGCAAAATGATAGCAAGATAATGATACAACGATAAATGGGACATCTGAGTAGATATAAGAAATGACTGAGATTCGTGGGATAACGTGTGGCAACACGACAAAGGTCATAGTCGAGTAAAATAAAAAGGAAAGAAAAAGTAAATATTGAGTTGAGAAGAGGAAGGTTTTATGAGACCAAGCCTATTATAAAATTTGAATTGACAAAGGTCAACAAAATATACCGATCAGATGATTTAGCTCCCTAGACCATGAAGTACCGATATTGAAAAAAAAGGTTTTCTCAGTTAAACGGATACGAGTCGGGGACTCTAGAGGTTTTTATAATAAAAGACATGGTGAAATTGCTAGGTAAGCAATCAGGCAGAGAAAGAATGAATAGAAAATGAGCGGCCTTTAAAGGTTATCAAGAAAGAAGCCCGAAGATTAATGCCTTTATTAGAAGATAAGAAGTCTACTGAGAGTAAGCATGACAATTATGAACATGTAACACCCTACTTATGTAAATGATTCAGTAGCCCCTCTTTAGGGGGATATTACTTTAAGGCAAGATGTAAGTTGTTGAAGGATCCAGATTATGAAAAAGTTGATTTCACGATCTGATGTTTCAGAAAGGAAGTCCCTGAGCGCAAAGAGTGGCCTATGGAAATTAGTACAGGAAAGAACCGACATAGATTCAGATAATGATTTAGTAAGAAAGAAAGAAGGTTACAACAAAGAGTTTTACGACAAATAAGTTATGTTATCCAGATTGTGTGGATACACTATGATTATCAAGTGATATGTAAGTGGTAACACTAAGAAGGGAGTGGTGATAGCCTCCTGATTAGAGGAGTTAAAATGATGCTAAGGACTGCCAGACGTATGGGGCTCAGAAAGGGAAACATGAGGAGTACTCAAAGTCAAAGGCATATGTTGGCTCAAGAGGAGTTATTCAGAATTTATGAATAAAAAGGTAAGTTGAATTTACGTCAACAAAGGATGTATGTAAAGCCTAGAAGAAGGCTAGTCAAGAGGCCGAATAAATCATCAATCTATACATTATTTATATTATAGAACGGCCTTAGAGCCCAAAGTTTTAATCTCACAAGTAAGTGACTACAATTCTTAGAAAGTACTTCAAGTAGAAGGTAATGTCATAAAGGGCTAGTATAAAGAAATCGAGCAAAAAAGGAAATGAAGCCTGGAAGTAAAGGCAAGCAGTCAAAGATTGTACTTAGAGTGAAAAAAAGGGGATGTGAAGGTAAGAAGGATAATAGTGGGAAGTAAAAGGTGCTCAAGATCCTGCAGGAATATACGATTATGAGATTGATAAAAGCATATCACTAACTAAGAAACAAAAGAGGAATTTACCCCGAATATAATGGTTTAAGTATGGGAACAATTTACCGTAGCCATGGTAGTTGAATAAAGAACCAAGTGGAACTCAGAGTGAAACTTAAGGCCAAATATATAAGAAACAACTTGGTGATAGAGGTTGAGATAACTCAATGCATTGTAAGGTACAAATTCAAAATGAATAAGAGAGTGAAGTTATTACACTCAAGAACATTTGGAAAGTCAGGAAGGATTTCAGGCCCAAGACTTAGGATCGACAGTAGTAAGCATGCATTAGACGTATAGTGTGATATCCTTGATAATCATAAGGGCCTCCAGTACACCTTTAGGCTACAGTAACCAATATTGGGATGAGTTTCTCTTACTACTAAGTAAAGGCATCATCTCGAATGGGTCGCGATGATATAGGGACCTATAAGTCTTCTTAAAGAGAATAACGGTTATGGGAATTAAAACAATAAATAAAGGCGAGCCCAGTTTAAACAATAAAGTATGATCCTCATCAAGAGAGAGATGTTACAAAAGTTAGACTTCAGTAGGAAATACCCCATGAATATGGTCGAAAGGCAAGTGCATAACATTGCTTCAGCTAACAAGTTGAGAGTCCGAGTATGGGACTAAGATAATAATAGAGATATGATATAGAAACTCAATGGTAACCCCCCTCCCAGTGGATAAAATAAAGGAATAACTATATTGGGATTCTATCCTACTATAATTTGAAGAGGAAGTTTTGCTCTGATACCAAGTTTTTTACATCCCAAACTGGTGTGGCTGGCACCCGGTGTTGTACTGGCCCGTGCGTACTACTCCAAAACATAACCTGTGAACAAACACAAACTTCGGCCCACAAGGCCATAGTAACTGTGAAAGGAATAAAAGTATAACCAACACACCAATAGAGCCGACGAAGCCACCAACAATAAATACATAAAATCATCTGGACATCTCACTGAGAAGGGTAAATAATCCAAGGTATCTATGTACATGCATATACAAGACCAACAAGTTCATAGTACAGATCGACTAAGAAATATCTAGGCCGACAAGGCCATAAACAAACAATCGACCATGATATATAAATCTACAAGCCTCTAAGAAGTACAATTGTCATATGGTAGGGATATGGCCCCACCTATCCACCAACAGTATATATATATATATATAAGACTCGGCTCATAACTTCTAAATCAGTAGCTCCGGAAAAAGCGAAGCTTACCAACCAATAGCTGAACTCACAAGCTCCTACTAGGGAGGCCTAAGGAAAGTCAGTACGAATGAATGTACTAGTATGTAAAATATGAAAGATAATGTGAAAGCATAAGCTGTAAAAGCAGGGCATAAGAAGCAACCTGATACTCTGATTACATGTGTGCCACTCAAGGCAAACAATAGAACTCTGAGACTCTATTGGAACTTCTATACATGTGTACTATTATATAATCTTCCCTCAGCTTATAACTCGAGGTGTTTAAATCAGGTATTGTCCTCAGGTAATAGTCTAATGTGTGTGTATGGATACATATATCAATGCCTGCCCTCCGGTTATAGCTGGGGTGTGTATACGCATAAATAACTACCACCGATATTAGTTCAATGGTGTGTATCATATATATATATATATATATATATATATATATATATATATATATATAACTACCCACCGTTATTAGGCTGGTGGTGTTCATGAGACAATGTAGTAGAAATGGCACTTTGAGCCCCCTTGTAACTTATAAACTCTTTTGACTTTACTTTGGAACAACTTTTGGTCGACTCAACGATTAACTCTTTGAAGCACTCTTTTCGGAGTCCTATGAAACTTAGATGTACAACCAACAATCGAATGATATAGAATATGATAGCAGTATGAAGAAACGCTACCAGCAGGGGACAAACAACAAGTGATTTAGGATAGTTCTTTCGATGACTTATTTGGAAAACGCTATACGTTGGATTCATGCCTTTGAATGAAAATGGATAGCCTTACATACCTTATGTCGGTAGCTCACAATCTTCCGAACGTTCTATGAATGATAGTCTACAATAAATTCTCTTCCGATCGAATTCTCGTTACACCTTCGGAACACCTAATCAGGAACATTGTTATTTAAGTCTCGGCATCGCACCTCGACGGGTGACTACTGAAAATCTTAGACTATTAATACTTACAATCTTTCATGATGGCTTTGTCATCCCGTGTACGTGTATAAATGTTATTATTGCATTTTTGTTCTGTTGTTGATGTTTGAAGTCCCATTTTCATTAGGTGTAGCTCATGTTAGCCCCGTCAACCTTTATAGTTTTTAAAAAGATGTCCAAATATTATATATATTGGTGCTCGGCAAGTAAGGCCTGGGTGCCGGTCTCGCCCCTCCGGCTTGGGGTGTGACAAAGAAGGTAACATATTATCATAGGTAAGATAATCAGAAATAGGATAAGTACAATGGGATTTTGCAGATGCAGTGATGAAATCTGTCAGCCAAGCAGGGCTCTTCTTTGGTCTGGAAGATCTTCTTGTGTTAGGAGTAGGTGGAGCTGGGACAAGATCTATAGAGGCAGGTATGTTCTATGCATCAGTCTCCATTAAGTCATCAAGAAATGGTGCTAGCATGTCCTGTGCATCATCAACTACATCTGCAGGAGGAACTTCTTCATCTAATGCAGGATTTGGTAATGGAACAGTAACATGTGTATGATCAAAATCAACTACGTGACCTGGAATAATAGAATTTGCAGGCTTGTGAAAAGAGAAAACATTCTCCCTAAATATTACATCTCTGGAAACAAAAAAACTGTGGTTAATCAAATTATAAAGAATGTAGCCCTTGGTATTAGGAGCATAACCCATGTGTACTACTGGAATAGACATGGTCTCAAACTTGTTAACAACAAGCAACTTCTTTGTAAAACACAGACAACCCAGAGTTCTAAGATGATCCAGTTTACCTTTTGTTCCATGAAACACCTCAAAAAGTGATCTAACATTCAGCACTACAGGTGGTAATCAATTGATCATATATATTGCCCCTAGAATACAATGACCCCATTACTTGAGTAGTATAGAACCTTAAAACCTTACTACTCTAGCTATTTCAAGGACATGTTTGTGTTTCCTCTCAGCTACCCTATTTTGCTGAGAGGTATAAACATATGTTCTTTGATGAATGACACCATGAGACTGGAAGAGAAAGGCACATTCGTGACTAACAAACTCACCACCATTATATGTTCCTATCATTTTAACACTCTTCTCAAATTGAGTTTTCACCATGATAAGAAAATTCATCAGCATCATTATTACATCAGACTTGAATTTAAGTAAAAACAGCCAAGTCATAAGTGAATTATCATCAATAATAGTCAAGAAAAATTTGTTTCCATCAAAAGTAGCTATTTTACCCCGTTATGAAAATCCATCTACGGTAATAGACAGTAAAAACCCAAACATCAAGATTCAACAATTCAAAAACAATTATACTCTTGGTACTACTATCAGGAAAATGTAATCTAATTTGTCTAGCAAGTGGACAAATGCTACAAGTCTCCAATAAGATTTTACATTCTTCATGCTTTATTACTAAAAGTTTATTCATTTCTCCCAGTGGTGCATAACCAAGTTTCTTGTGTCAAAGGACAATGCCATTTTATTCTGTGTTGCCATTAGTCCACAAGATCTATGTTGTCCTTCTCTAGTAGATGATTGAGGAGTTAGCAGGTACATACCATGTCTTTCCCTACCAATCCCCCTCATTCTTACACTGGAGAGGTCTTGAAAAACACAGAAATCAGGATAAAAATTGGCTAAATAGTACAATTCCTTTGTAATTTCGAAAACTGACAACAAGTTACATATAAAATCTAGTATATCAAGGACATTGTGTATAGTTTCCCTTTTTCTAAGATCTAATGAACCTATATTAGTCACATTTGTGACATGTCCATTTGGCAAAGGCACTTTTTGTAGTTGTTCTACCTTGCCAACATCATTCTCATTCATCATGTTCAAATCAAATATAATGTGATTTGTAACTCCAGTATCTACTATCCAATCTTTAAATTTCCTTTCTACCATAAATGAGTGAGATATACCTACCATTTTGGCTTCACTTCATTCATGTGTGTCTTTGTTGAGAAGCAGCAGAATCTGCTCATACTGTTCATTAGTAAAGTGTGGTCCTTGAATTACTTCTCTTGTTCAATAATTGTCTCTATATGTCCAATTTCAGCATTCATACAGTTGCACTAGTTCCTTGAAACATTCCAGTAATTTCACTGCTTTCTTCTTTCTCATGCTTCACACAAGAATTTCCAGCTATTTTCTGAATCTTCCAGTCTTCCACAATAGCATTATGAGCAGCATTCATACATGGCCTTTTCTTGTGTTTAAAATCTACAGGGTATCCAATGAGCTTATAACAATTCTCCCTAGTATGTCATTTCATTTTGCAAAATTCACACTTCAAGTTGAAGTTTCTCCTTTGTTGAAAGTTTCCTTGAAACCTTCCCTAGTTTGAAGTACCAACTGCTTGCTGAAAACTTCCATGTGAACTAATAGCTCCTTGTTAGAAATTTTCGGTCCATGCTCTCATCAATGAAGTGTTTTGGCCTTCTTCTATCCCAATATACATGTTAGAGATCATCCTCTGACTCTCTCTTTCCATCATCATAGAGTAAGCCTGATTCAAACTTGGTAATGAAATCATCATTAGTATTTGTGCCCTGGCTTGCTCAGAGGTCTCATTTAATCCCATCACGAACTAAAAAATGTGCAACATTTGGAAATGCTCTCTAAATTCCTCCAATCTCAACAATTGCACCCTGGCCGATGTACCAAACTATCAAATTCATCCCATTGCATTCGCGGTGTGGTGTAGTACTTAGATATTGTGCTCGTTCCTTGTCTCATCATAACAATCCCTGCATTGAGGTGATAAACCCTAGAAACATTCACCTTGTCGAACCTCTCTTTAAGATCCGCCCACACAACAGCTGCATTTGTTCCAAAAATACTCCACTAAGTAATTCATTCGTTGACGATCCCATTATCCATCCAAGGACAATAGCATTACACCTTTCACATAGGTCACCTTGATTCAGATAATTCTTCTTCTTGCATGTGCCATCAATGAACCCTAGCTTATTTTTGCCCCAAATTATTAGCCTCATTGCTATGCTCCATACAGAATAGTTATCTGATCCTGTTAACAAAATCGAAAGAATAGGTGCTCTTGACATATCCGATAAGTGAAGGTATAGTGCATGGTTATGATCGATTTTCTCTCCCCATTGATGAACTCACTTCTTCTTCACCTACTCAATCACGTGTTACAGAACAATCAACCAGCGATGTACTTCTTCGCCAATACTGACTCTGATACCATGTTAGCTACTAAAATCAAATAAATAAGAAAGAAAACATCTAGAGAGAATCTGAAGAATAGAGGAAAATCTTCATTGAAAGAAAACATATCTAGAGAGAATTCGAAGAAGAGAGGAAAATCTTCGTTGAGAGAAAAATGAATCAATACAGAAAATATCTAATCTAACCATCTTTATACAACTCTAACCGATTGATTAATAACTTTAACTATCTCTAACAACTTTGACAGCTGGCTAATGGTACACCGCCTATTGGTTGCCACATCAGCTAAGTTACATTTGCTTCGTGGCTTCTACTATGCTGAAATTTTAAGGTATAATACTAGAATTCCAAGACACTGTCCTGGGATTGAGAAAAGCAAAAAAAAAAAAGAAGAGAATCTCTATTGCTTTTTTAAATTGAGGGTATTATTGTTCAAATTTTTTTTTTACATGAAAAAATGTTAAAATTTTGATAAAGTTTGAAACTGTGGCTTATTAATTTTCAAAAATCAGCCATAAAAATGATTGTTTTTAAATTTACTTGAGATGAGTTGGGTTTAGATGAACTAAACAATTGGTCATAGCCTAACACACTCAACTCTTACAAAAATTTATTTCTTTGCTTGTTTTGTTGTAATTTTTGTAATTATCAAACAAATTTAATACAAAAAAATCTCTTGTTTTTGGCAATTAAATTTTCGTATTAATTACCAAGAGCAGCAATACAAAACAAAGGATGAAGCCTATAAGGATTTAAGAAACAAAAAACCATCAGAATCAAACATCCTTTGATTGCTCCTACCTCTAAGGCATATTCCAGTTTTGACTATTGAGTTGATGGAGCGGCACATCCATGGGCCTGGATCTATTTTGAAATATTCGTGTGTGCTCAGCAGCAAATCCAGCTATTTTTCATTATAGCTACTGATTATCTTATTAACGCTAAAACGAAGAGCTTAAAGATAAATTCTTACTGATTTTAAAAAAAATTCGTTCTTTTTTAATTGACAAAAAAGAAACGAGTATCACATAAATTGAGGTAAGAAACTATATATAACATATCAAACAAATATTTTTTTCCAGGTCTTTTTAACAAAAATTCATTTGTTTTTCCGTTCTTTTGTTCCTTTTCTTGTTCTTGTGTTCATTTTCTCCTAGATCTACGTAGGTACTCGATTTTTTTACCCCGGTGACCGGAACAGTACGTAAACAGTACATGAACAGTTTTTTGTGGGGCGGTGAACAGTGCCGGAATAGTATGTGAACAATGTGGTGACAGACAAACAGTATTTGCGGGACGGTGAACAGTACAGGGATCAATGATTTCGCCGGCAAACAGGTTCGATTCAACTGGAGTTGGTACCTCCGGTTCCCGTATCCATTCTTTGTCATTAACCTTGTTAAATTTTGCCGTTTCTTGTCTTTAGATAGAGCACTCTTAGCATAGTGTTTTTACTTGTCTCTAGATTACTGGTAACTTGTGCTTGTACTTTGTTCCATTCCTGTTTTAGGCTAAACGTTTGAGTAGTTTATTAGTTTATATTTGCTTTAGTGGCTTTGATAAATGATGATAGACTAGGGTCATGTTCTCGGTCGGGGATGGGGGCGAGGGTTAGGGGGGATAAGCGGGGTAAGGGAAATACTAGACTGAGAATAGGGTCTTGGAGCATTAGGACATTAACAGGGAAGTCCATAGTGCTACTTAAGATTCTTAAGAAGAGGATGATTAATATAGCCTGTGTCTAGGAGACCAAATGGGTAGGACCTAAGAATAAGGATGTAGATACCTATAAGTTATGGTTCTCGGGTAGGTCAAAGTATAGGAATGGGGTCGACATTTTGGTACACATCGAGCTAAGGGATCAGGTGGTAGAGGTGATGAGGGTCAATGACAAGATAATGACGATTAAGTTGGTAGTTGGAGGGTGCACTATGAACATTACTAGTGCTTATGCGTCACAGGCGGGCTTGGGTGTAGAGGAGAAGAGACACTTTTGGGAAGATTTGAACGAAGTGGTGGGAGGTATACCATCCACTGAGAAGTTATTTGTAGGAGGAAATTTCAATGGACATATCAGGTCAATTCCGTGGGGTTATGACGACGTGCATGGAGGCTTTGGAATGGAGTCAGGAACGGGAGAGGCGTCTCACTTTTGAATTTCACTAGAGCTAGTGGGATGGTGATAGCCAATTCGAGGTTCCTGAAGAAGGAGGAACACATGGTGACTTTCCGTAGTTCGGTGGTGAAGACTCAGATAGACTTTTTGCTCCTTAAGAAGGTTGACAATAGTCTATGTAAAGACTGCAAGGTTATTCCGAAGGAGGATCTTACATCCCGACATAAGCTTTTGGTGATGGATTTGGAGATCAAGTTGGAGAAGAAGAAGAGGATTGTGGATGACAGGTTAAGAATCAAATGGGGGAGTTTGATCATGGCTAATGCAAATGAGATGGGGGAGATGTTGATGGCCAAGGGGGCTTACGAGAGTAGTGGAGATGCAACCGGTATGTGGGATATGATGACCAGTTGCATTCGGGAGGTAGCTAGAGAAGTGCTAGGGGCCTCGCGAGGTAAATGTGGTAGGCAACGAGGGGACTGGTGGTGAAATGGTAAAGTTCAAGAGAAGGTGGACATGAAGAAATTGGCGTATGTGAAATTGGTAGAAAGCAAGGACGAGGTGGAGAAGTGGACGAATATGGAACTATATAAGATGGCTAGGAAGGAGGAAAAACTAGCGGTTATGGCAGAGAAAATGACGATTTTTGAACGTCTGTATGTGGAATTAGAGGAGAAATACGGGGATAAGAAGTTGTACAGACTAGCCAAGGCTAGGGAGAGAAAGGCCCATGACTTGGATCACGTGATGTGCATCAAGGACGAGGATGACAAAGTACTAGTGGAGGAAGCACATATTAGGCGGAGGTTGCAGTCTTACTTCCATAAACTCTTGAACAAAAAATGGGAGGGAGATCTAGAGCATTCTGGTAGGTACCAGGATTTTGGGTATTGTAGAAGAATTAAGGTTGAAGAAGTTAAGGGTGATGTTCGCAGGATGCACAGGGGACGAGCGACCGGGCCTGATGAGATCCTTGTTGAATTTTGGAAGAGTGCAGGCAGGGCAGGTTTGGAGTGACTGACTGAGTTGTTTAACGTCATTTTTAAGACGGCAAGAAAGCCCAAAAAATGGAGGTGGAGTACAATGATTCCATTTTATAAAAACAAAGGTGATATCCAGAGTTGCAACAACTATAGGGGTATCAAGTTGATGAGTCACACTATGAAAGTTTGGGAAAGGGTCGTGGAGATGACGGTGAGGAGAGACATGTCTATTTCCGAGAACCAGTTTGGATTCATGCCGGGGCGTTCGACTACTGAAGCCATTCATCTTATTAGGAGGTTGGTGGAGCAATATAGGGAGAGGAAGCAAGATTTACATATGGTTTTCATCGACCTCGAGAAAGCATATGACAAAGTACATATGGATGTTCTATGGAGATGTTTGGATGTTAGAGGTGTAGCTGTGGCGTACAGTAGGGCGATCAAGGATATGTATGCGGGAGCCAAGACTAGGGTACGGTCAGTAGGAGGAGACTCAGAGCACTTCCCAGTGACGATGGGGCTCCACTAGGGATCAGCTCTTAGCCCATTCCTATTTGCCTTGGTGATGGACGGATTGGCGCGACAAATCCAAGGGGAGGTACCATGGTGTATGTTATTTGCAGACGACATTGTCCTGATTGATGAGACTCGCAGCGAAGTGAACGATAAGCTGGAGGTTTGGAGACAGACTTTGGAGTCTAAAGGGTTCAGGTTGAGTAGGACCAAGACAAAATATTTGGAGTGCAAGTTCAGTAACAGAAGAGACCTTGAGACAGGCGTGGAGGTGATGCTTGGTACTCAGGTCATTCCAAAGAAAGGAAGCTTCAAGTACCTAGGGTCTATTATCTAAGGGAATTAAGAGATTGATGACGATGTCACACATCGTATTGTGGCAGAGTTGATGAAATGAAGGCTCACATCTGGAGTCTTGTGCGACAAAAATGTGCCACCAAAACTTAAGGTCAAGTTCTATAGGGTGGTGGTTCGACCGACTATGTTGTATGAGGTAGAGTGTTGGCCAGTCAAGACATCGCACATACAAAAAATAAGAGTTGCAGAGATGAGGATGCTGAGATGGATGTGTGAGCATACAAGGAGTGATAAAATTAGAAACGATGATATCCGGAATAAAGTGGGAGTGGCCTCGGTGGAGGATAAGATGCGGGAAGAGAGGTTGAGATGATTCGGGAATGTGCAGAGATTTCAAAAATAGCCGCTCTACCTATCAAGGTGGAGTTAAGGTCTGTGTACACTCTACCCTCCCCAAACCCACGTTGTGAGGTTTCACTGGATATATTATTGTTGTTATAAGGTTTTTCATTGATGAATTTGAACACCATAGTTAGCCCAAATCTACTAATTTTTAAATTAGCTAAATTTGAATGATCAAGATGGGTTGATTAATAAATGCGTGAATCATATTTTACCGTAGATACGATTCAGATGGTAAGACCATTAAGGCACTGCTTAGGTACCGCACCAAGAGATTGAAGAGCCCAAAAAATATTACTAAGTATTAGTCCCTTTATTTCATTTTATCTTCATATTAAATTTACTAGTCAAACGTTGGGAATAGTAAAAAACTAGATTAATGTTTGCTGGTTTTGTTGTTCCTCTTTTTTTATTTATTTATAAACTTTACTTCTATAGCTAGGATACTTTTTGACTTTAATTCCCACATTTTCAGGAGTGTTTTCCTCTTAGAGAATGAAGGAAAGATTTCAAATGGTGGACACAAAGCTGTTGTTGCTTCTTCTTTTAGCTCAACTGGAGATTTGTTCACTCTTTGCCATTGCTGGAACTCCAGTCAAGTATCTACCAGGATTTCAGGGACCTTTACCTTTTGAGCTTGAAACTGGGTAATTTTAATTTCTTTGGCCTGCTAATATCCATCATCTTCTACTTCTTTTATCATTTTTTTGTTTCCTTTTCTTTTAAGAGTAAATGGTCAACGACATACTTGAATTATCATTTTTTTTACGAGTTTCACACTCTAATTATCATTATTTCCTTTTTTTAGCTGAGCTGAGCTACTCCTCTATGTATTAAAACAAACCTCAATTATCAGTTGTTCTCTTTTCCTACCTGATAGGGTTTAGTTTTTTCAGGTAGAAAAAGGGAACAATCAATAGTTGAGGTGTGTCTTAATACATATATGATGATATTTCAGATAGAAAAAGGAAATAATTGATAGTTAAGATGTCAAACTCGAGAAAAAAAATGATAGTTTGGTGTTTTTTTGTTTTTACCATTATCTCTTTTCTTTATTTATCTTCAAGGTTCTAGATCTAAGTAGGGCGTTTGGCCATGAAAATTAAATATTTTTACTTTATTTGAATATTTGAAGTTGGAGTTGAAGATGGAGTTGTGTTTGATTATAGTTTTTGCAAAGAATATTTAGTTATTTGAATGTATTTGAAAGTGAAAAAGTGAAAACAACATTTTGTTTTTTTTTTTCAAATTTCAAATATTTTCATGGTAAAAAACGCTGATTTTTTAAATAAAACAAAAAAAATAATCAAAAAAATGAAAAATTTCCATGGCCAAATGAGTCAAAAGAAAATATAGAGGACTACAAAAGGCTTTTGATTGCAAGTTAAAATTCTTAATATAAACTTTACAATATTTTAGTGTGTTTAGCCTGTTTAAGCAGGTAGTATGTTTTACTTTTTAGGTTACTGATCAAAAGGTTACCTGCAATTATCTTTTTGGGGACCTACAAAATTAAGCTTGTTATAGACAATCACTTGTTATATAGGTCACTTTAATCTATCGGTGCACAAAAGTTTTTTTTTTAAAAAAACACACAAATTGATCTCTCTATCAGTTTGTTTAGATAAATAAACCAAAAGTGACTAATGTTTTTTTTTAAAAATATTTTGTTTCATTTGTATATTAGATATATTGGTGTTGGCCAATCTGAGGAAGTGCAATTATTCTACTATTTCATAAAGTCGGAGTCAAATCCTGAAGTTGATCCTGTTGTTCTTTGGCTGGTTGGAGGCCCTGGATGCTCTACACTGTATGCAGTTGCCAATGAAATAGGTAAAAGTTTCAATTTATTAAACATTTTATGACTTCCATAATTTCTTTAAGTATACGTTTTTTTAGTTTTATATACATTTTAGGAGAAAGGTTAAGTTTTTCTATGAACTTTGCGAAATGGTTTAAATTTGCCGTCCTTTAATTGATAAGGTCAAACCATCCTGCCGGTACAATAATGGACCAGATTGCCTTATTGACTAATGATGGACACTTTCCAACTCGCGGGTGTTTATTTACAAGAAAATGGTCAAATTTGTCTTTGAACTATGCGAAATGTTTCAAATTTTCCCTTAAGCTCTGAAGAATAGGTCATTGTTCCGGCGGTAGCAATTCTGTCTCCTTCAACACTAGAACCTTCAATGACTAGGACTCTATCCTCAAGCTCAAATTAACTACCATCAAGCCTTAAATCATCCTAAATGAAACTCGAAAACAATGATCAATTGCACCACACCAAGTTGAATTCCCACCTCTCTGTCGGAACTTCATCAACAAAATTCCATCACTAATCCTTCTCAGATCATCGATAGCGATGCCACAACTCCATATCGACCTCCCTATGCTAAAAAATTTTGGTACACAATATTCAGCTCATAAATCATTTGTAGCAGTTGTGGTGGTCAAGGTGAAGTTGTGGTGGTCAAGGTGAAGTTGTGGTGGTCAAGGTGAAGTTATAGTGGCTAAGGATTGGTGGTCTTCTAGCGAAGGTAAAACGTTGATGGAGGAAAGTAGTAAAGATGAAGGTATGAGAGAGATTGCCTAGACCATTTCACAAAGTTATAGACAAATCTGGATCATTTCGCATAGTTTACAGGCAAATTTAACCATTCTCCCTTGAAACAAATACCCATTTGTTAAAGCCTCTGTCGTTAGTCAATAAGGACAAATCTAGCCCATTTTTTATAACGGGTAGATCTAAGCTCAATTACTAACGGAGGACAAATCAAGACTATTTCGCAAAGTTTAGAAGCTCAGCCCAGAGTTGATCGACAACTTAACCCCAAAATGAGTTGATCGACCGGTTATCCCCCGTAATTGACCCCTAAGCTCGGGGGAATCTGAAATTATTGTAGCTTTTCTAAAACGACACTCTCCCTTGATTTGCGCCATAATGTTTGCTCGAGTTGATCGGACTCGACGATTGGGAGAAATAAAAAGAAATCAGGATTTGGCCGAAAAAGAAACAAGACTCTGATACCATGACCAGTCACCATAGTTCAAGGACAAATTTGAACCTTTTTCCTTGAAACTTAACTTGTTTGATTGCAAAACTTGCAGGACCTATCCGATTTGATGGTAGAGAGTACAATGGAAGCTTACCAACGCTTTCCTACCATCCCTACGGGTACACGAAGGTGAATGTATAATAAAAACTGTAAAATGTCTTTTGTGCATAATAATTTATTCACAAAATTTGTTTTTAACTTTTTTTTTCTGTGGTGATGGATTAGGTGGCAAATATTATATTTCTAGATTCACCGGTAGTAACTGGATTCTCTTATGCAACAAATCATAACAGAGAACATTCAGATCCTCTATTAGTCGGTGAACAGAACTATCAATTTATTCGGAAGGTAAATGTCTTTATTCTAAAAAGTGGTAAGAACATTATAGTTAGTATAACTTACAAGTCCATTAACTTTCTTAAGGCCACATTTGTTTCAGTTAAAACAGATTGAATCTGACCTTTAATTAAATTTTGGACGAATTCTCGATTTTTGTGTCATCCTTACGCAGAACTCATGCTAATTTTCTCTGTATCGTTCCAATTTTATTGGATGTCCCTTTACACAAGGAAATATAACTTGCAAGTCCAATAAGTTTCTTAGTTATTTTTTATGATGCACGACAGACGATACAATCAGTTTCTTTTTTCTGTTATCTTAATACTGAAATTTTATATTTCTTTTGAGAATTTAACAGTGGTTGACTGAGAATCCGAATTACAAATTAAACCCTTTTTATGTTGGAGGCGACTCGTATGGGGGAATTTTTGTGCCAATTACCACTCAAGTGATATCAGATGGTAAGGTTTCTGATTATATAAGTCCTTAGTTTGTTTTGAAGTCTTAATCTCTTGAGAGGAAGGGTCTGTTATTTCCATACACCTGTTGTATGTGGTGAATCCAGGAATTTTAACATTGGGAGTAAAAAACTTTGAACTTGGGACCTCAAGTAATTTTTGAACTACCTTTACTACTATTTAAAAGTTAATATATAGGAAACAAAAATTACTTCTGCCCTATTTGCGCAGTACGATTTTTCACAATGAACCGCTTACTTGTTTGTGACCAGTACTGCTTGTTGCTGCACCTATATTTCCTTAACTCCCATAGTATAAACAGTGACGAAGGCAGGATGTTTACCAAGGGGATTCAACATCTACTGTATATACAAACATAAAAAATTGACCTTGTATATACCATACATAAAAAATTGACCTTGTATATACCATGTGATTTTCCGACGAACCACCTTTTACCTCTTTAGCTTTGCCACTGAGTATAACTGATGGAACAATCTTCAAAATCAACGAGTGAAAAAGGGTTTGCAAGGTTTATTGTTTCCACCAGTTTACAAGGCTTGGTCGCAATGGAAGGTTCTTCCACCTTATGCCAGTTATAGAACCAAAATGTTTCTACACTGACTTGCAAAATAGGAGTGTCCTCTTCTTCTTTCAAAATAACTAAATTTGACTATTCACATTGCAGTAATATTTATCCATAACCAGCACCATTCTATATCTGTCTATGTCATCACATAATATAAAAGGCTCTTTAATCACAACAATTGATATGTTATATTGGTTTTTTAAGGTTTTCAACATTTTCAAAGGCAACTTGAGTTAATCCTAATATTCCATAATAAGAGATTAAGCATTGGAAACATTAGATGGTTGTTTTTTATTGTGCCCTTGTTTTTCTTCCCGAAAAGCATCTTCTTTACCCCTTCCTGATTTTGCAGTATCATTTATCCATTGCCTAACATTATTCTGCTTTTGAACCTCTGCCTAGTTTGTTGCATTCACTTTCTCCTTGCTCTTTTCCTTGTTCTTCTCCTTCTCATTATGATCGCAATCCTGAATAGAATGACTCTAATGCTTAGAGTGAAGAAAATACTCAGGTATGCCTTTATATTCAACGCGTTGATCATAACCAGCAGCCTAGGGGATTTCCATTCTAATCCAATGTTCCAACCGAAATAGAGGTCGGAAGAGGCATTCTTAGATCCATTCAATTCTCACTTTGGCCTGTTGTGGTCTTGTTCAATTCGAAGTAGCACAAATGTTTACTAAACATAACACCATTTATGCAAATGGCACGGTAACAGAGGAAGTAAAGCCCATATATAGCTATCTAAAGTGGAGTCTCTTCATCAGGTCAGAAAATAACCTCAGATGGATCTTCTTGAGATACACGTTTGTACAATCTTCGTCACAAGTAAAATCTATAAATACATGACTGTAATTATAAAGAAAATCGGATTTGAAATTCTCAAGTTTAGGTGATCATCCTGATTAAAATTTGTCCACCGAGGTGCATCTGCATTCTCCCCCCATAACACCATAATAGTCACTAGCTTTGAAGAATACCGCCGGCTTCTCTATGAAGGGCCAGCTAGGCTGAAGCATAAATTAATAATTTTGCATTCTTCCATGACTGTTGGATTTGAGTTGATGAGAATTATATTCTTGTTGATGGAGTTAATGCTATTGTTTAAATGCAGGAATTGAGGCCGGTATCCACCCACGTGTTAATCTTAAGGTTTATAACGTCTACTAGTTCTTCCCCTTTATTTTAGAAACAACATTCGTACTTAGCGCAATAATGTTATGATCAAGTATTTCAGGTTGAAGATAGTTAATATTTTCATTCTAATATAGCCACCCTAAAACAACTAATTTTATCATTTCCTCTTCCAAATGGTTGCAGGGATACTTCCTCGGAAATCCAGTGACATTTAATGGTCAAGACAACTATAAGGTCCCTTTTGCTCATGGAATGGCTCTTATTTCTGATGAACTCTATAAGGTTAACTCTGTTTCTTTTTCCGCACACGCATGCCGATATATACGATACTTGTGCATATGTGTATGTCTGCAACCACGGGCGGATGTACAGTTCAGCCAGGGTTCGGCAGAACCAGTAGCTTTGGCTTTAACCTGTATTTGTCTTAAGAAATGCATTTCATATGTACAGATTATTAATTTAAAACTCAGTAACTCAACAGGGTTAAGATTCTGAATCCATAAATTTCAAATTTTGGATCTATCTCTGCCCCCAACATTAGTCTAACATTTCTTCATTTTCTTGAGTCTATCAAGTTTATCATTTAAACAAGTAACTTATAGATGTTCTTTTAATAGGCATTAGAGACACATTGTGGAGGAGAATACGAAGATATAGATCCCAAAAACTCACTTTGCTTGCAGCATGTTAATTCTTTCAAAAGGGTAAACTGACCTTATATTGTCTTATAGCTCTTGTTCATTTCTTCTTATTTCATCACTCCAACTAAAATTAACTTGGTACACACTTTTGCAGTTGTTAAAAGGTATTTTTGAGTATCATATTCTAGAACCTGTTTGTGAACCAATATCGACAAAAGTTCACAAGTTTTCTGGTCAAAGAAGATCCTTGGACGAGAAATTTGAAAAGCTCAAGAATCCATCTTTACTTCCTAGGATGAAATGTCGAGTAAGCTTTATCATTGACTTCTAATTGTCTAGCAATATATAATTACCTTCTTTTCTTATCATCTTTCAGATACTATTAGCAAATATACGTATTTGAATAAATATATAAATGTGTCGTTCTTTTAGAACAGACTAAAATGGATAGTGTGATACACAAAATGAAACAGGGGAATTGTATACTCCCTCTGTCCCAATTTATGTGATACATTTTACTTTTTAGTCCGCCCCAAAAAGAATGATACATTTCCTTATTTAGCAACAACTTAACTTTAAATTTTACATTTTACGCTTAACGAGATGATCTATAATCACACAAATATCTTTGATTTGTTTTTTACCACAAGATTCAAAAGTCTTCCTTTATTCCATAAACTCCGTGCCTAGTCAAACTATATCACATAAATTGGGACGGAGGGAGTACTAGGTTCAGTCCCGGTTTCCCTAGTTTATTTGGTGTGGAAAGGCGGAGGAGGCCGTTGTTGTAGTGAGCTTCATCATATTTTTTTTTATGAGAAGTTCCTCTTATTGAACCTGCTACTAATCACCATGTCCTTTATTTAGTGAAATCAGCAAGAGATAGCTTGGTTGGAAATATAGTTTTTGAAGGAAAACAACAAGAATCAAGAAGATCAATATCATATTCATTTCACTAGTCAAATAGTGCAATTACAATGTCATATTCATTTCACTAGTCTATGATCATACCTGTTACAATGGGTTATTCCTACATGGTGTAATTCATGTTTATGACATTGTGATTTGACTAGTGAAACGAATATGATGATCCAGTGAACTGTGTTCTTGATTCTTGTTGTTTTCCTTAAGTTTTAATGTTCATTTGATTGATAAAATCATCAAATCTCACATATTTTTCAAGTTCTAATCTTTTGCAACATATATAACCCTGGTCAGTATTTAAAAGACATGATAATTCCATTATACATGCTTTTGAATGTCTTCTTATAACTTATGCTAACAAAGTTATATCATAACATGCTATTGTTGTAGGATGAATGGTTGAATCTTTCTATTTTTTGGGCGAACGACAACTTTGTTCAACAGGCCCTTCATATTCGAAAGGTATATTATTAATTTTTTTGTGGAAGTGAATGAATATGATCTATAAACTAAAATAAGACTCTGAAAACAGGGAACTATAGGAGAATGGAAGTATTGGAACAAGCAATTGCCATTTACTATGAGTATCAACAACACCATACCATATCATGCATATCTTAGCAGTAAAGGTTACAGATCTTTTATTTACAGGTAAGGGAAATGGCATACTCTGAGGTTATAAATTTCACCGTATATATGGCAACTGAACTTTATTCACTATAACAGTTAAAAAGAACTATAATAGTAAAACTCATACAACTATCTTTTTTTCATATTAAAATAACTGAACTTTTTCCACTATAATAGTTAAATCCCTAAAGTATTCTTTTTGTCACATAAAGCTAAGGTAACTAAACTTTAACCTTAACAGTAAAGTTCCAAAAAGTGGCTCTTATTCAGTTCTATGCATGGTTCCATGGTAACTTCTAGCTTGATCGGGAAAACCATAGAAAATGGATTGCTAATGAAGGTTAGGGATTCGGTCAAGAGGAAGACTGCTCATAGTTATTTTGGCCGATTGATCTTCCAATATGTTAGTTTCAACAACTCTAGTTCATTACACTTCTTCCTAGCTCTTGGCCTATAGTAGGTATCTCGTTTACTGGACAATTACCTAAAGCAGTTTTGTCGTTATAGAAGGTAAAATTTAGTGACTTTCTGTTATATATAAATATATTTCAATTTTATTTACTATTGCAGTAGATAGAGTTTATAATGATATTATGTTGTAAAGGATAAAGTTTAATTACTTTAATGTTATTAGCGAATATTCTCAGAATATTCTCCGTATATTTTGTAATTATGATAGATGTATATTTAAGGTAACTTAGGATTCTAATTGTATTAGGAATCAACCTTTGTAAGGTAAGTTAGAATTCGTACCATATTAGGAATCAACTTTGTACAGCTATATATATTGTGAATAATGAAAGGAATTCTCAAGGGAAATTATTCTATCTTTCATGGTATCAAGAGCCTAAAACCTAAATCCCTTCTCTTCCTCATTCTCGGCCGAAATCAGCATTTTTCTTCTGATTTCACAGAAAAAAAAATTTGTTTTTCTGGTTTCTTCCCTTTCTCGGTCAAACCAGAAAATTCCCTTCACTCGGCAGGCGGCAACCATGTCTTCCCCCACAAATTCCGGTTCATCCACTGGCACACTTGACAACCCCTCTCAACGTTCAGCATCTTCTTTTCATCCGGCATTCGCCGTTAACAACATCAAGAATTTTATCCCTATAATTCTTGACCAAGAAGACTGTCAATATTCCATGTGGATGGAACTATTCTACATTCATTCATGTGCATACAACGTGCTCGATCATATTGACGAATCTGTTCCTCGTCCCACCGATGTTACAGACTCAATCTGGCGTCGTCTTGACGCCATCGTCAAACAATGGATCTATGGCACCATCTCCAAAGACCTGTTGTGCACTATCATGAAAACAGGTGCTACGGCACGTGAACTTTGGGTCCGGCTAGAAGAAATCTTTTAGGACAATAAAAATACTCGGGCCGTATATTTGGAAGAGCAATTCAATAATACCCGCCTCGAGAATTTTAACAACATGTCTGAATATTGTAAGCAACTGAAACAAATAACCGATCAACTATCCAACGTCGGGACTTTTGTTTTAGAAATCAAGATGGTGTTTCAACTTGTTGCGGGTTTACCAAAAGGTGAATATGACACACTCGCAACAATGATTCAACAAGCCGACCCTCTCCCAAGTTTCAACAAGGCACACTCACAACTATTGTTGGAAGAAACTAGACGTGCTAAACAAGAGGAACACAATCAAAAGGCCTTAGCCGTTGACGGGATGACAACACACATGCGGCAAGAAAGCAACCGGCGACTGCGGCGGGTCCAGTACGCGAGTCCAAGAAGAAGCGAGCGAGCCGGTGGCGGAGGTCGTGGCGACAGAGGTCGCAACAACAAAGGTAAGGGCCGCGGAAAGGGCCAATGCAACCAGAAGAGCGGTAGCCGAGGCCGCGGGCGGAAGCGGCAGCGGCGGGGCACAACCGGCGGAAGCTGCGGCGAAGCGGCACTGCACGAATGCGGGGGCCCGGTTCCAGCGGTCGTGGTCGATCGGCCTCTTGGGCCCCGCCCGGCCACCGAGCGAGCCAACCAGCGAAGAACAGCCCACTGGGTGCGGTCCAAAGAATAACGCGAAGAACACATCGCCCGGCCCCGACCGCTTTGGGCCGTGCCTACACCACCGTGAACCTTCACGACCGACGACAATTGGTACATGGACACGGAGTCACATCTCACCTCACCCGGTCGTCAGGTAACCTATCTCAACTACGTCGGTTAAAGTGTCCTCAATTTATTACTGTCGGCAATGGTCATCGCATTCCAATTGAAGGTTACAGTAACACACAGACCGAACATCCACACCCACCTTTCTCCCTAAACCACGTCCTATACATACCTAACATCATTAAAAACTTAATCTCTGTTAGAAAATTCACTAGCAATAATTCTGTGTTTGTCGAATTTGATCCTTTTGGTTTTTCTGTGAAAGAACTCAATACGAGGAAAATTCTTACACGCTGCAATAGTGTGGGAGACCTCTACCCATTCACTCAATCTTCCGTTGTCAGACCGCAAGCACCTCTATCCCTTGCGGCGATCTCTCCCTCAACTTGGTACAACAGACTCGGACACCCCGGAGACCCAGTTTTTACTTTTCTTAGGACTTCTGAGCGTATTCAATGTAATAATGGGAAAATTGTCCAACATTGTTTTTCTTGTCCACTAGGCAAACATACTCGTCTTCCCTTTATGTCATCAAACAGTGTTACTCTTTCTCCATTTGATATTGTTCATGCTGATTTGTGGACATCTCCGATTGCTAGCTCTTTGGGTCATAAATTCTATCTAGTATTCTTGGATGATTTTTCACATTTTGTCTGGATTTCCCCACTGGAATTCAAATCTGAAGTTTTTGCAAAATTCCTCGAGTTTCAAAAATTCATTAAGACACAATTTAAAAAACCTATTAAATCATTCCAATGTGATAATAGACGTGAATTTAATAACTCGGCATTTCACAATTTCTGTTCTAAACAAGACATGGTTTTCCGTTTTTCTTGTCCCTATACTTCTTCCCGAAACGGAAAGGCTGAAAGAATTATACGTACCATCAATAACATGGTCCGCACACTTCTGTTTCATGCCTGCCTACCACCGCCTTTTTGGGTCTATGCTGTCAAAATGGTAGAATCCCTTCTAAATATTTTACCAACTAGCACACTCCAAAACAAAACCCCTACAGAAATCTTATACCGTAGGCAGCCATCATATGATCACCTACGTATTTTTGGATGCTTATGCTACCCCAACATAGCCTCCACTACACCTCATAAACTTGCCCTTCGCACTCTTCCATGTGTCTTCTTTAGTCTATCTCCTAATCATCGGGGCTACTTGTGCTATGACATTGCTACTCGCAAAATCGTCTCCCGTCACGTCACCTTTGACGAGACAACCTTTCCTTTTTCAAATCTCCGGAAATTTCAGACTACCGATTACATTTTTCTCGATGAACCAAGTCTGTCCCTGGTCATCTAAAATCTATACCAACAAAGACCCATTGTTCCGATAGTCTCGCCACCGTCCGCACCACCCCCCACCGCCCTCCTCGCTCACCCCCTACGGCCCCCGGTCGAGTCACACCGCACCACCAGCGACACTGTTGCCCACTGGTCCAGAACCAGTGGACCAACAACCTCACAGCCCCGACCCACCACAACTGACCTCACATCGCATGGAGACTCGTGCACAACACGGGATCTTCAAACCCAAGGTTCAATTCAATCTCTCCACACAAACCTTATTACGCATTCCAAAAAAATCCAAAACTAGCAAAACTGGACCCAAATTGGAATGCGACCATGTGCGAGGAATTTAACGCTTTAACCAAGCAGAACACTTGGGATTTGGTACCTAGACCACAATTTGGTGTGAATGTTATCGGTGTATGTGGCTATTTCGTCACAAGTTCGAGACAGTGGTGACTTAGAGAGGTATAAGGCAAGACTAGTTGCCAATGGCACTAATCAGCAGGAGGGTATTGATTGTGGTAAGACATTCAGTCCGGTTGTTAAACCGGCCACTATTCGGACTGTTCTCAGTATTGCTATGGGCATGCATTGGCCGATTCATCAGCTTGATGTCAAGAATGCGTTTCTTCATGGGGATTTGAAAGAGCGTGTGTACATGCATCGACCTCCCGACTTTGTTCATCGGCAGCTCCACGGTTTGTGTGTCGTCTCAGGAAGTCATTGTATGGATTGAAACAGGCACCCCGCGCTTGGTATGATCGGTTCGCCAGGTATCTTCTGCAGATTGGTTTTGTATGTAGCAGGTGTGATACATCTCTCCACTTTTCACCGAGGTAGCAGCACTGCATATTTGCTATTATATGTCGATGACATTGTTCTTACTGCCTCATCTGACGGGTTGAAGAATGAAATCATTGCTCTACTCAAAAGCGAATTTGCTATGACCGACTTGGGCAAGCTAAGTTATTTTTTAGGTATATCGGTGACAAGATCTGCGACCACTATGTTCTGTGTCAGCGTAAGTATGCAGAAGAGATAGTGTACAGGGCCAAGATGGCAAATTGTAAAATTATGCCAACTCCGGTGGACTCAAAATCCAAGCTTAGTGCCAATGACGGTGCACCAGTTTCTGATCCCACTCTATATCGGAGTCTAGTAGGTGCTCTTCAGGATCTTACATTCACTAGGCCTGATATTGCATATGCCGTTCAGCAGGTGTGTTTGTTCATGCACGACCCCCGAGAGTCTTATTTTGCCGCCCTCAAACATATTATCAGATATGTTAAGGGCACACTAGACTTTGGTTTACATCTATACACCTCTGCCCCAACCAAGTTGCTAGCCTACACGGATGCAGATTGGGCAGGATGCCCCGACACACGTCGCTCCACCTCAGGGTACTGTGTATTTCTTGGGGATAATCTTATCTCATGGTCCGCCAAGCGGCAGGCCACGCTATCCCGTTCGAGTGCTGAAGCAGAATATCGCGGAGTTGCTAATGTTGTCGCTGAGATCTGTTGGCTCCGAAATCTTCTTTTGGAGCTCCAGTGTCCATTACGCAAGGCGTCTATAGTCTATTGTGGCAACATATCTGCTATCTATATGTCTCATAATCCAGTCCAACATCAGCGGAGTGAGCATATTGAGATGGATATCTACTTTGTGCGAGAGAAGGTTGCCCGTGGTCAGGTCAAAATTTTACACGTGCCTTCCTCTTATCAGTATGCAGACATTTTCACAAAGGGACTACCGCGACAACTCTTCACCGACTTCCGATCCATCCTTAGCATTCGGCCTCCTCCCGCTCCGTCTGAGGAGGAGTATTAGCGAATATTCTCAGAATATTCTCCGTATATTTTGTAATTATGATAGATGTATATTTAAGGTAACTTAGGATTCTAATTGTATTAGGAATCAACCTTTGTAAGGTAAGTTAGGATTCGTACCATATTAGGAATCAACATTGTACAGCTATATATATTGTGAATAATGAAAGAAATTCCCAAGGAAAATGATTCTATCTTTCAAATGTGACAAAAAAATAGTTTTGTAACTTAATTGTTATAGTAGATAAATTTCAGTAACCATACTATAAATTACCCCTTACGATAAAGGTTGACACATTTATCAGGAAATTAAATTCTTTTGTTTTTGGAAGCAGTGGTGACCATGACTTGTGTATACCGCATCAATCTACTGAATGGTGGATAAAATCATTAAACTACTCTATTGTTGAGGATTGGAGGCCATGGACATATGATGGTCAAATTGCAGGGTTAGTTCACAAGATTAATTTCTCTTTATGTTGTTCGAACTTTTCAAAAATGTTGTCGTATTCATGTCAGATCCTTAAAAACTGCACTACTTTTAGAGGATCCGACACGTACCTAGACATTTTTATAAGAGTCTGAGCAACATAGGTTTGAGATTAACTATACAAAAATCTAAGGTGTTTATTTCATAATGATTGTCATATAGGTATACGAGACGTTATTCCAATGGGATGACATATGCAACATTGAAGGCAAGAATACTAAACATAAATATATATTTTTGTATTGTTAACTTCAATTATCTTTTTGTTCTATTTTAGTATGGAAAATTTTAATTTAATTTGTGACAGGGATCAGGACATACAGCACCAGAGTGGACACCAGCTCAATGTTTGGCTATATTGAAACGTTGGTTATCTCATGAGCCTCTTTAGTTACAATAATTGGGAGGTTCAACATTCTCAAAATCTTTTATAACTATTTGATTTTACCTTGCGAAACCAAATGATCATCTTTAAGTGTTGTTAATCAGTAAATTTCGACTTTCGAGAAAGTGTAGAAGAATGGGACCAATTTCTACTTAAGACGACAAGATGATATCTTGAACAATTACACATTCAATCTCCTTGACATAAATAGACGTGTGAAACGTTCTATATAGGGCAGCCCGTTGCACAAAGCATCATGTGTTAGCAAGGTCTGTAGAAGGGGCGCACCGCCTCAAGAGATGTGACGTAGACATCTAGTATTAGTGAGTGCTTCCACGGCTCTAACCCATGACCTATATCACACAAACAACTTTACTGTTATTCTAAGGCCCTCCTTCAGAAGTTCTATATAGATAACTAAATAAATATAAATAATAGATTGCGAGTCCAATAAATCAAATGGAATGTAAAGATTCTAACCCATAAAATTTGGCTAAAGTGACTTCAATAATGTTTGGTTAATTACATGCTCACAAACTGCTCGACGAAATGTCACAATAAAATTAGCTTATTAGACTCGTGACCTTTTACAAACATGTAAAAATAATTTGTATAAGAATTGGGTAGGGCCATGCGAACACAGACCCCCGCTGCAACAAAAAATGACATAAGTTCGACCACTTGCGCCGGATAGTGGCACAAAAACAGAGTAGAAAGATACTTCAACAGAAGGGTGAACCTCCGGTAATTTCAAAATCGGAGACTATGTCCTTCGAGAAGTAACTGCCGAAACAAAAGAACATAACGTTGGGAAATTGGGCCCAAATTAGGAAGGACCTTACCGAGTTACCAGGACAGCGGGTAAAGGTTCATACCAGCTGGAAAATGGGAATGACGTGAAGTTGTCAAACAACTGGAGTGTTAGTCACCTCAAAAGCAACCGCTGCTAAAATGGAAGTATGTCACGGTCCATTTCCAGTTATTTATATTTGTTGTTTTTCGCTAACCTATGATTGCAGAGATAGTATTGCGAGTATCAAAATCTCGAATATCTAACAATACGTGTTGCACTCTTTTTCTTTAGCCGAGATTTTGTCCCCATTGGGTTTTTCCTGCAAGAATTTTAACGAGGTAGCAAAGTAAAATGTATTACCGTAAAAAATGAGATTTGCCTCCGGTATTCGATCAAGAAGTTTGAAAGAAAGACTCTAGTGCCCCGGTCCTCATGCTTTGCACCAAGCACCAAGCACCAAGCACCAAGGGGGATAACCCTATGGTGCAAATTAATACATCGGGGTCTACCTTATGAAAGACCCAGAGATGGTAGCAATCGACACCTGGACTATCATAAGAAAGGACCCTGAGAATGTTGCAACACTTAGGACTGTTTCAAAAAGGACTGGGACTGCATAGACATCCCTAGAAGTTTAGTAGAAGCTGAAGAACCGGTATTACACCAATTCGGTCATATCTCACTTTTAGAATGTACTTATATTTTCATTTTTTTTCATGTAAAAGTTGTAGCTTAGGAAAAGCCTTGAAGTTGTAAAATCCAAATACACAAAGGCTCCAAGTTACTTATATATTGTTTAAGCTATGCGCTTCCTATCATGAAATGTAATAAAAGTTACACACTTGTCCTCCATCTATGTCAGATTCAACAAAGCCTTTTTTCAATTTAAGTGTTTTTACATGCTTTAAAGTAATTCAAGATCACAAATCTCAAATGATTGTGCCTAAATGAAGTCGAGACGTTTTCTTCATAAGCACGAAACCTATAAGGGCCCTCTCTTATAAAGATCGGATTCATATACATCTGCTTCTTCTTCCCCATCATCATTAGGTTCGCCCAATCCAGACCCAACCCTAGAGGAACTACCGACATCCACGGGAGGAAGAGGTGAAGGCACTCGAGTTGGGACTTGTCCTCTAAGGCATGAACCTCAACAATTTTGGACTCAGAATCTTAGATGCCAGCTTGGGCCTCTTCAAGAGTCATTCTCCGGGTACTCCAAATATGATAGTTCTTCTCCACAATGATCCGGATCTCCATTTTCGCAAAGTCGCTGGCAACCTTATCACTGATCGCTTGGAGTGCCTTCTTATCATCGTCTACAGACTGGAGGGTGTCTTGAAGGGTAGCTACGTTCTCTTCTTGGTCTTTATCCATGTCTTGCGCCTTGACCAAATAAATCTCCTGGTCAACCATCTCAACATCATTCTTGGCTAAATCGGATCGAAAGGTTGGATCTGCTTCTCAAGCTTAAACTCTTAGACTACATAATTATTTTGGGCAGAAGCCCACTCTTTTTTTTTTTTTAGATTTTGCAACTCCAAGCGGGTTGCACGGAGCTCCCGACTATAGGAGTCCTTTTTTTAGGTTGCCCATTCCCATTCCGCCTCTAAGTCTCTCTGAATTTTCTTTTTTCATGGATGTACCTCTAAAGGGCCTCGGATCCCAACACATTAGCCTGAAAAGAAAGATAAAAGGGGGAATTAGAAATAAGCAATATGTATAGACCTTAAAACCCAAACAAATGCCAAAGGCTTACCCTTGCAGAAGTGTGCATTTTCTCATTCATGAGGCACTCGGTGGATACAACGTCCATCTTCTCTGGTCTTAAAGAGTGGCCAAGTCGACCAGATAGTTGGCTTACCCCACCGGCTTCGGGAGAAATTGGATTTCAGCTGGAATCACTAGTGTAACCGAGCGTGTGTTGGAGGGACTTTGAACAAAAGTAGGCGGGGTACTGACAAGGACGGATGAGGTACCAAGTCGGGTAACTGAAGTAGAAGTGTAACAACCCATTACGTTGTTTTGGATATTTTGCCTAAATTCATAAATGACCCTTCTCTTAGCTTCTTTGTGGTGTATTTAAATTGCAAGGGTGGGTGGCGTGATTCCCGAGGCAATCGAGTGAAAATAACGAAAGAAAATATAAGTTTTGAAAGTTGGAAGTTCTAAGTTTGGAAAAGTTTGACTAGGAGTTCACTTTTGAGTAGATGTTCCCGGAATCAAATTCTGATGGTTCCGTTAGACTCGGAGCATGATTTTTTACTTATATGAATGGTTGGAATGAGTCCGAGTGATTTGGATGAGATTGGGATAAGAAAGTAGATTTTAAAAAGTTCTCAAATTAAGAGAAAAGTGTGTGTTGACTAAAGTGAATATGGAGGGTAAACAAGTCTTTTTTGAAGTTTCGTCTATTTCATTAGGTCTGGAATATCGTTTATGACTTGGTCGAGTTATTGGTTCGAATCTAAGGGACTCGGGATTATTTTAGACTTTTGGTTGGAAATTTAGCATTTAAGAGAATTAGAGTTCACAACGGTCAACAGCGGGTCAAGCCGATCTCATATGATTTTTTGAGTGCGCGAGCAAGTCCGTTCCATATGTTAGGATTGGTTTGCATATTTGGTTTGTGTCCAGGGGTCTCAGATGAGTTTCGGGTGTCAATTCCAAGTTCATAGGACACCAAATTTTTATGGTATCTAGTTCTGGTTTCTTTAATCGCGATCGTGAGGACATATCTCGCGATCGTGATGTGTCTTCTGTCAAGTCCCGCAATTACATGGACCATGGCCGGATCGTGAAGGCCAGTACTGGGGGGTCGGGGCAAGGTTCCGCGATCGTGAGGCTGGGGCTCGCGATCATGAAGAGGTTTTTGTTCAGCAATATTTAAGTCCCCAAAAATGATCTACAACATTTCATTCTCACATTTGGAGCTTGGGGGTCTTGGTTTGAGAGATCAACATTTCATTCTCATATTTGGAGCTTGGGGTCTTGGTTTGAAGAGCCTTTTGAGGGTTTTTTTAAAGATTCTTCAAGTGGATAAGCTTTTAATCACTTTCTTATAATTATATCATTGATTATTAAGGAGTTTCATGTTAGAAATCATGATTTAAGTTGGGAAAAATTGAGGGGTTTAAACCCTATGATAAAATGGAGAATTCTTCAATTAATCACGGAATTGATATTGGTTTTGGTTGATTCTTGGTATGTAGACTCCATAGGCTATGGGTAGACTAATTTTTTAATTGATTTCCTATTTTGCCCTTCGGAATCCTATTTTTTGGGGTGACGTTTTAGGTTTGAAATTGCATATAGTGATATGGGTGTCTACAAAATTGCGTGCTAACATATTATCCGTATTTGAATAGATTTATATCATTCAGAGGCTCTATGAAAAGGCAAGGCTTCATTGTGGCCTTCAGACTTCTAAATCAGGCAAGTGGAGACTTATGACCTCATTTAAAGCATCGCAATTGGTGTAATGAACTAATTAGGATGATGTAATGGGAATAATACGGGAATCTCGATACTTGCGAGGTGACAAAAACTTGTATGGGGTATCGGTGCCATATTATGGGTATTTATACTATTTCAATTGTATAGTCTAGTCTAAATGTCATGCTGATAGGTAGTATAATCCTATGGATCTGTTATTGGGGTATCAAGTCCGTATTTTTCATCTCTATGATTATGTGCCTGTCGTATCTGTTATTGTGTTCTTCTTATCACTCCTAAATACCCATTTAAAAGTTATAAAAGAAGCTAAAGATCGAATATTTATTGTGTAGTTGGTTAAAGGTCAAATCTTCATGGCCTACCTTGATTAAAGATTGAATCTTTATTGCATATATTGGATTCTTATTATTACGCATGTCATATTCATGCTTCATCTGGCATCTAATGCATAGTATATTTGCGGATAAATATGTGGGTCGAGGGAAAATAATTTCGGATCGAGTAATGCATTGGTATAAGCTCGATTGGCTAGACACAAGTATTGTAAGCCTAATATTGGCTACATAATCCGAATGGAAATGATTCTGGGTGGTATATGGACCTTGCGAGTCCTCCATGGGTCGCGCTTTCCCTATTGAATGAGTGTGTGCGTACCAATGATGGAAAAGCTTTGCATTGTATATCATTTTACCTCATTATTCCTTGTTTGATTGATTTGCCTAAATTGCTCATTGTATTACACTATCATGTTATTTGGCTATTTGATATGATCCTGAAACCTAGAGACTTCTCATATCAAATCTTGAGACTGGTGATTATTGACCTTATCCTTATATCGGAGTAATATAGGTTTAGTGTAGAAGTGGTATTCTAAGGCCAACCATTGTTTCCCTTTTAACTAGGGTCGGGCGACGATGCTGCTAGTACACGTTATTCCCCGTACTCACGCTACACTTGTTACACCTTTTTTGTGTGCAGATTATGTTCCTAGCACGAGAGGATCTCGAGACTTTGCTGGTTGTTTAGGAGGCCATCTATAGGATTCGAGGTGAGCCACTAGTATGATCCCTGGCACCGGATTTCCACATCTATCTTTAGTTCCTGGACAATTTATGTATTTTGGGATGATCTCAGACTTATATTTCTACAAAGTTTGTTCTTGCACTAATGACATAAGTTTTGGGAATTTATTGTACTTGTTCCATATTTATCATGATACGAGGCTTATTTCAGACTCTAAATTGACTTGTTTAGCGATTCTGCATTGTTTCTTAAATTAATTGTCTTAAATGGGCTGTGGTCGGCTTACTGGATTAGTAGAAGTTAGTACCATGACGACTTAGTAAATGAATCGTGACAATTGATATCAGAGCTTTAGGTTCACCGGTCTCATAAGTACAAAAATAATGTCTAATAGAGTCTCGCAGATCGGTACAATGAGTTCTGTATATATCTTCGAGAGGCTATAGGACATCTAAGAAAACTCTAATCTTTCATTCCTTATCGTACGTACTTGATTCTAATGGTTTCTAAGAATATTTTTATTTCACTTTCTCATAGATGGTGAGGACACGTTCGGCTGCAGTTGGAGATTAGGAGCCCGCACCTATGCATGTATCCGCTGCTGAGATATTTGCTCGAGTGAGAAGCAGGGGACGTAGTTGAGGTCGAGGTAGAACTAGAGTCTGTGTTGCTACACAAGCCAAAGGTTGAGCACCAGTTGTTGCTCAGGCCCGTGTTAGGGACTTGAGTCCAGATCCAGAGCAGGGGCCAGTGCCGACGGATGAGATTGGACCCGCCCAGGCACCAAATGGATTCATTTCTACTCTTGCTATTCAGGACATCTTGGTGCGTATTCTAACTGTCTTTGAGGGTTGGACCCAGTCAGGTACACTGTCGGTTACTCTAGAGGGTTCCCAAGCCAGAGTTGGAGGTTAGACTCCCGATCAGATGGCTGATGTAGAGTATAGGACTCCAGGGGCATAGCCACCTACTTCTGTGACTCCTCAGTTTCCAGGTTTTTCCAGCTTAGGGTGTTGTTATTCAACTAGTTGTTTAGCCCACTATGATCGTAGATGAGCAGAAGAGGTGGGATAAGTTTGAGAAGATGAAGCCACCACAGTATGATGGACATCCTGATGATGATGTTTATGAGTTTCTGGTGAAGTTTCACTCCTTTTCTCACCATGCTTTGACTATTCTGTCATATAAGGGGGAGAGGATCAAAAAGTTTGTTAGGGAGCTGTCTTATCCCCTTCGAGTTGTTGCGATGCTGGTGGCAGCTTTGTGAGGTATTTTTCAGGTAGTGTTGGCCACTAGTAGTGTTGAGTCTATTAGGCGTTAGGAGTTTGGGGATGGATCAGGCAAGAAGCCAACTCGGGCAGTTATGGAGGCACCTATTTTGGCAGGGTTATCGCCCCTAATTTAATAGGCCATTTCAGGCATCCATGCAGACTTCGACTGGTGGTTCTTCCGGTCATGGTTGTCATAGTTTGGGACATGGTTCCCAAGGTTCTTATTCCCGACCTGAAGGTCGATGTGGTCATTCTAGATATTCTAGCTCTTCTTAGCATCATATGTCCCGTTGTGAATGCTATGATTGTGGTGATATGGGACACTTCGTGAGGGACTGCCCCAGACTTAGGCAAAATGGTCTGCACTTCGGTTCCATGGTTCTGCATTTAGGGCAGTAGCACATCAGGCTAGAGGCGGTGCACACAGTGGTAGAGGTGGCTCTCACTCAAGTAGATGTGGTCCTTAGATAGGTCGTGATGGTGGTCATAGAGGTTCTCAGGCTAAGGATGGTCGTTCTCAGTGCTATGCATTTCCAAATAGACTAGAGGTAGAGGCTTCTGACGCAATCATTATAGGTACTATTTTAGTTTATCATCGGTCGGCTATATCATTATATGCCTACTTATTTTGCTTCGGGTCTGGGTATGATGTGTGAGTCACTTGACTTCCCTGTTAGTATTTTACTCATACTGGGGATTCAGTAGTGGTGAATCGAGTGTACCAATCATGTGTTGTGACTATGATGGGGGTATGACACTTGGACTAATTTGATGATTCTAGATATGACAGATTTCGACATTATTCTAGGCGTAAATTGGTTGTCTCCTTATCATGTGATCTTGGACTGTCACGCCAAGACAATTACGTTAGCCATGCCAAAGATTCCTAGGTTGGAGTGTAAGGTTGCTACTATCATGCGTCGAAGAAGGTGGTATCTTATTTTAAAGATATACAGATTGTTGAGAAATGTTATTTGTCCTATTTGGCATATGTTTGGGATACTAGCGCTAATACTCCTTCTCTTGAGTTAGTGCTAGTGGTGAGGGAGTTCCCTGAGGTGTTTTTACAGATTTACCAGATGTTTCACCAGATCATGATATTAATTTAGAATCGTGCACCAAGCCTATTTTTCTTCCGCTATATCAGATGGCGTCGGCAAAGTTGAAGGAGTTAAAAGAGAAATTGCAGGACATGTTGAGTAAGTTTAGACCTAGTATTTCGCCTTTGGGTACTCCGGTGTTGTTTACGAAGAAGAATGATGGGTCTATGTGGATGTGTATTGACTACTAACAGTTGAACGAGGTCATAATTAAGAACAAGTACCCCATTCCTCGCATTGATGATCTATTTGATCAGCTTCAGGGTGCATCGGTCTTCTCTAAGATTGATTTGAGGTCCGGTTATCACCAGGACCCGTTATGGTCATTATGAGTTCTTTGTCATATCTTTCGGACTGTCTAATGTACCAGCAACTTTCATGGATTTGATGAACGATGTCTTTAGACTGTACATGGATTCTTTTGTGATCGTCTTCATACATGATACTATGATATACTCTCGCAGCAAAAGAGAGCACAAGCAACATTTGAGGATCGTTCTTGGAATTATGAAGGAAAAGCAACATATGCCAAGTTTTCGAAGTGTGAGTTTTGACTCAATTTGTGGCATTTTTAGGCCATGTCGTGATCAATGATGGTATTTTGGTAGATCCTAAGAAGAATGAGGTAGTGCGTGATTGGGTTAGACCTACTTCGGTCACTGAGATTAGGAGTTTTGTTGGTCTCGCTAGTTACTATTGGCATTTTGTAGAAAGGTTTTCACCTATTGCATCTCCCTTGACTAGATTAACTCAGAAGAATGTATTATTCCAATGGTCAGATGAGTGTAAGGATGTCCAGTGGGCCGGGTCATCCTGATCCTGACCCGGCCCCGCCCCCGCCCCGATCCCCCTAAAAAAATCAAAACCGGGACCCGCTACGCTTCGATCCCGCCCCGACCCCGATCACCCCCCCCCTTTGCAAAACTAGTCATTGCAACAGCGGCCAAATTTAGATTTTGGCCATTGTGTAATGGTTCCAACGACCATTTTTGCCCCCACCCCATAAACCTCTATACCCCCTTAATATTTATTTTTAACCCCTAAGTTAGTATGTTTACACTTTAACCCAATTTTCCAACTATAAATACCTCATTTTTCTCACAAATCTTCCTACAATCTCTCAATCTATCTCTCTACAAGTCTACATTGCCTACTAAATATTTTATTTTATTTGCTCATTTGTATAATTGTATCAAAGTTCAAAAATTGGGACTGAAGTTGACAACTAGCTTGAGGATCATCCATCGAGCAAAGCTTCAATTTTCACCCTCGATTACACGTCGGCGTTTGGTACCTTCGTTCCTTCTTTAAATTATTATTGTTACTTTATTTTAATTATCGCACTTAATTTCATTATCTTTAAATATTTATTTGTATAATTAAAATGGAAGGATTTAGACATATGATTAAGGGTAAGGATAAGAGTGCTTCTTCTAGTAGGGGTAACAAGGGCAGGGGTACTTCTTCTAGTCATCATATTCCTATTCAGGATGATTTGATTGATTACACTCATATAGATGAAACTGATTTTTTAATGATATACCATTAGATGATGAGATATATTCTGCTACTGAACCATACTTTAATTTAGACGATAATCTAAATGACGCACCCACTAGTGCACCTCAACAACCTTAACCTCAGACTGAGTCTCAGCCTCAAATTGAAATTGAAACTGGAATGCCTCCTATTCCCTCTAGTATGAGTCGAGGCCCCACACAACGAAAATTAAAATAAGCTGCATGAGAATTTTTTGATATGGACCAAGAGAATCAAGTAGTTAGATGTAAAATTTGTAAAAATATTTATAAATTTAAAATCGAAAAAGGTCAGGGTGGGACGGGAGGTTTATTGATACATGTACAAGGCTTTCACAAAGCTAGGTGGGATGAATATGAGGCTACAAAGTCGGGTGCGCCAATGGGCTCTCAGTCGGGACAAAGTTTACATAGTGTCCCAGACCAAGTACATGGTCAAATTAACCCGACGACGGGGGGAATTGTAGGTCCTAAATACGATAAACACAGGGATAGAGAATCAATAGCAAAATTAGTTGCGGTGGAGGGTTTGCCTTTTGCATTTCTTTCCTCCCCTGGTTTTATTCATTACATTAGAGAAATGTATAATCCTGCTTTTAACGGTTTTCCTAGATCAACTGTTAGGAGAGACGTTTTTAAATTTGCACATGAATATCAACAATATTTACATTATGCAGTATATCATTTTCTGGCAAAATATCTATCACTTCTGATATAGGCCGTAGTACTAACGACAATGATTATTTAACTGTAATATGTCATTGGATAGATCATAATTGGTCTATGCAAAAACATATTTTTGTAAATAGATATATTGATGATAGGCACACTGAAAATTTTATTGCACAAAATATTCATGAAGTTTGCGATTATTATAGTGTAACTGACAAAATAATGATTGTTACGTTAGATAATGTTATTTCTAATAATTATGCTGTGAGACTTTAAAAGATCTATTAAGTCCATCTTTTCCTAATCATTTTCATATAATATGTGTGTGCCATATTTATAACTTAGTTGTAAAGGATGATCTATCACTTTTTGAAGACATTCTTAATAAAGTACAATTTGCTATAAACTTTATTTTTAGAAGTAATAAAATACAAAGAAAAAAAGAATATAATTAAACTTGTCACGATTGTGAATTACCTTTTAGAAAAATTCTTGAAGAAGTAGCGATTAGATGAAATTCTCTATATGAACAACTACTTGTTGCTTACGATTATAAAAGACCTATAACTTTATTTTTAACGTCCATAATCGAAATCCAACTGATATGCTTGTAGATAATGATTGGGAAATTTTTTCAGAACTTATTGGATATTTAGAGAAATTTTTTCAAGCAACTAAAGATTTTTCTAGTATATATTATCCTACTATTTCAACTATGTTATTTTATATAGCTCTAATATTTTTGTTACTTAGTGAATATATGAAAAAACCATCTTATAAGTCACCTATTAAAAATATATTTTTATCTATTTCCACTATTTATATTATTGGTGATGTACTAAATGCGACTATTAAAATAGACGGTTGTAAAACACTTATTGAAAGTATTTATGATTGTATAGCAGTACTTCCACCTCCAACTCCAAAAAAATCCAAATGAACAACCACTTAAGGAAACAACTAAAGAAGAAGTTTTGTCTAGTATACACGATGAATGCAAAAAAGTGTATACGCATTACTAACAAGAAAGTGCTAGCAACTAACCAACTTCTATAGCTTCTTCTTCTTCAATACAACCTTATAAAAGACATGATGTTTATGCGGCTAGTATTGAAAGCCTTAAAAATATAATGTTTAGTGGTACTGCTAATCAAGTTAGCGAGTTTGATGTTTTTGTTTTGCAGGGTGTTATACCGTACCAAGAAGTTCTGAATGAAGAAGAACGTGAAGACTTGCTTAAATACTGAAGAAAAAATGAGAAGACATTTCCGATACTAGAAAAGATGGTCGGGGATGTGTTGAACATTCAATCATCATCAACAGCGTCTGAAAGTACTTTTTTTGTCAGAATATTTCAAATAGGAGAGCACAGACACTCATTAGCGGGAGATAGCTTGGAGATTACAGTTCTATTCAAAGATTGGATACGAGCGGAGTGTAGAAGGTAATGTCAACCAGAGATCAACGAAGAAGATGATTTAAACTACAACGAAATCTTGTCCGAGGGAACTGGAAGCGATATCGACCAATTTGACCACCAAATTCAAATTCCAACCGAAAAATCACAAGACAATGTGAAGAAAATTAGAAAAGGTGTTTATAACTATATAATTTTTTTAATTGCAATTTTACTATCTGATTTGCAACTTTTGAACAACACCACAAAATTGTAATTTTGAAATTGAATTACATAAAAATTATATTTCTATTAAATAATATAAGAGGCACAAAAATTGCCTTGGGATGTTTTTATTACATTATCTTGTTCAATTATTTAAGTGTTTATATTCACAGTTTTTTTGAAATTAAGTGTCTAAAAAAATGGAATCACGGACCCGCCCCGCCAATACTGGTCCCCTTTTCCAGTGGGATGAGGGACTGGATGGGACATCGACCTGTTCCACCAATCCCGACCCGCCGATCCCGCCGGAGGACTGATCCCGACCCTTTCCCCAATCCCGCCGGGACCCGCCCCGAACCCGACCCCTTGGATTGCCCTAGATGAATATGAGGCGAGCTGACTTTATTGACCACATCCCCAATTTTGATTCTTCCCGTGGAGGGAGAAGGAGTGTGTCTACCGGTGATGGAAAGGCAATGCATTGCTTATAATTTACCTCGTTGTTCCTTGTTTGATTGATTTACCTAAATTGCTCATTGCACCATACTATCATGCTATTTGACATGAACCTAAAACTTAGAGAATTCTTATATCAAAGCTTGAGACTGGTGATTATTGACCTTATCATTATATCGAACTAATAACAGTTTAGTGTGGAAGTGGTATTTGTAAGGCCAACTCTCATCTCCGTTTTAACTAGGTTTGATTGACGATGTTGCTGAGTATATGTTGTTCCCCGTAATCACACTACGCTTGCTGCACCCTTTTTGTTTGCAGATTATGTTCCTAGCACGAGCAAATCTTGGGATTTTGCTGGCCACTAAGGGGGCCATATATAGGATTCGGGGTGAGCCACTAGTATGATCTATGGAACCAGATTTCCCCATCTATATTTAATTCCTTTCTTTCTTATTCCTGGACAGTTTATGTTTTTCGGGATGTATCTCAGACTTGTATTTCTATTTAGTTCGTTCTTGTACTAGTGACACCAGGTTTTGGGGATTTATTATACTTATTCCGTATTTATTATGATATGAGGCTTATTTAAGACTCTAGATTGACTTGTTTACTGATTTCACATTATTTCTTAAATTAGTTGAATTAAATGGGTTGTGATCAGCTTAGTGACTTAGTAGAAGTTAGTGCTATCACAACTTAGTAAACTAGGCCGTGACAAGAAGGCGAGGCATCAATGATTATTGGCATAAAAGCAATACTCCTAGAGTCGGGAGGTTAACTAAGGGACAAATAGCAGAATCTGAACTTATTTGCTTCGCAACTCGACCTTCACGGATAGGACCTTGACCTCATGGGTTTAGGTGACCTCACAGAGGAGCTACCTTCTTTCTTTTCCACTAGGGCTGTGTCTTCTTCATCGTCCTCGGTGACCATAGTCTCCGGTTGTTATCTTATATCCAGGACTGGACGCCAAGGATTTCAGTACGAGATGATGCTTCACCTGCTCCCAACTTGCCGACACTTTTCTTTGATCTCTCCTCATTCATTTGGGACTGGAAGGAAAATGGGTTTCACCAATTGTAGAGGTGCCTGATCTGATCCTAATTTGACCAAGCCAACACTTTTTCAATATCCATGACAGCCACCTCGAGATCGAGATGATTAGTTGGGGCTCGAGAGCCCAACTTCTTATTACACAGCCCAGGGGAGAATCTATCTTAGGCCGAGTGTCACAGGACACTGCTTCACCGAAACATTTTACTAAATATGTATATATAATTAAAAGGCAGTATCAAAAATAACAATTATATCTAATAAAGTGGCACCTTGACACATAAGACCGGTTGGCTTAACTGGTCGAGCACTTAGTTTTCTAGATGAGCGGCCGAGTTCGAATCTACCCAACATCATTTGGTTTTACAAAACTTTTGCTCCTCACCTTCAAAATGATGCATATTGAGGTTTCGAACCCTTGACCTCCTGAAAGTTATTAAAACATAAGCCAATTGATCCTAACTTACATTTGTACATTATTGTGGCGGTAAACAATTTAGACACTACAGATGGATCTTGCTTCTTCCCCACATTAGTTGTTGTACGATTCTTTTTTATGTCCTCTTTTTATTCATCTTCTTTCTCTCTAATAAAATTGATTAAGAACAATTTACGAATAAAAACGGTATTTAAGATTATTTTTAATGAGGTTATTTTGAATACATTTAAAAAAAAACTCATCAAGAAAAGTTATAGTATTTTTTTAGTATTTTAGAAAAGTTATAGTAATGTATGTGAATTGTGTTTTATTTATATTTTGTTCTTTTTTTAATATGGTGTTACATTGTTATTATTTTTCTTCATTTTTAAATGTGACACTGCTGACAAAAAATCTTGCGTATGCCACAGACAGCCATGCAGTGAAACAGAAACAATAGTGAGAAGGTTCAAAAGGAAAATTACCATGATTATTAGGCTTCCAATTTTTTCCCCAGCTGATCTCCCTCCAGGTCAAAGTGTTCGGAAGATCCAGGATTTGCTGAATCCCATCCTAAGATTGGGAATCATGGAAATAATCAAAGGAATAGTTGAAACAATGAAAAGAAGTATTGATATACAATAAAAAGATAGAAGGAAAACCCTTTTTAGAATAAAGACTGAAACTTATAGGATTGATTCTGGGTCTCTGGAAAAGGCTTGTTATTTCTGGGCAAGGTTAATAGTGGCAATTACCACGAGCGTCTCCATCCTAACCCAGTCATATTTGTCATCGGTATTGGAAATGATGGCTCTTCCACCTCGGTTGGACAAGGTGAAGACTCCACCTCCAAAAATCCCTAGATATATTGGCGGATCAGGTGGTCAAAAGTGAAATCCAACTTGGCCTTCTCAGCCAGATACCTGAGGCAGTCGACCACTGGCCATACCACCGGACCGACCTAGGTTAGGAAAACTCTGTAGTGTTTGCCAAAATCTAAGATGATCGGATTGTAACCTAGGGTGAGAGGGTAAGTATACACGAATGAGTAGCCCTCCCTCTCATATGTTATCCTTTCTTGCATTCACGGGCTTGTAGTTGGACTGTGTCTTTGCATTGATTGTCAGCCCATACTTTATTAAGATCACATACTGGTATTTTCCGGCCAATCAGTCACGATTGCCCAATACAGACTGTCCTTGCTAAATAAGAAATGCTAGGGCATGATCGAATAGGCGGTGAGTTTGCTGACCTCACCCTTCTTGGTCTTCCTTATAGCCAACGATGACCTCTCATCGACAAAGATCATTTTGATGTCTGCCAGTGCCAAAGGCATAATATTTCTAACACCTTTGTATATGATGGATGTGATGCGAAGGTCTCCGTCGAAACTCCGTTGAATACAGAAGAGAGAAAAGGAATAAAGTGGTAGCTCGTGCAGAAGATAAAATGTGAAAATGCAAAGTAAAATGAAGAAGGCGTATTGGAGAAGTTTATATCAAATTGGGAAAGGTAAAACTCATCATCACCTCGATACCGATCAAAAGTTGAAATATGTCGGGACCATTAAATAGAAGGAGGCGCATGTCAGCTCATTGAAGTTAAGGGTCTTTTCTACTGGTTTCCCTCCAAAATTAAAGGACTCTTCCACTTCCCGACCATAATTCAATTGATGACCGAAAAGTGGGGAAATATCTATATGGGGTAAAACTTGATCGATACATGTGAGCAAATCAGAAGATGATACATATGGAACAGTGGCACGATAGACGCGACTCAGCAGCAGCTCTGGTCCTAACATATAAGCATGTTGGGGATGAACAATCTTATTCGTTGGGCACCCGAGAATCCCGACATAAGACCGCCTAGCTCTGGAGATGCATAACTGGGAATAGGTCGAATACAATCAAGGTAAGTCCACTTAGCAACCATTCTCGTAGAAATCGGGATTCATTCCTGTAGGATCTCAACCATTGTGCAATGGCTGAAACATGCAGATAATGACCATTAAGAGGTGTAAAGTATGGATGATGTTATTTAGGATTAGACTATAAATGTACCCCCTTCCCCTTCACTTATGGGGTATTTGATTTTTCATCACTAAGCCACTATTTTCACTCTATTGTTGTTCAAGCTCTTAAGTTCTTAGTTGATACGATCACTACTCCTAGAGACGTCGCCAAACAACAACCTCGGGAACACTTGAGTAAGAATCTCTTACCTTATTTTATTCACTTTGCTTACCAATTTGTTTTGTTATACTTTACTGTTATTATCTAGTAAATTAGCATTGGTAACATCATTGTTTGGTCATTTTAGTCTACGTATCCTTAAACCATTAAATAAATTCAATTGTTTCTCTAAGTCACATATCTAGGGGTAAACACCTCTTCTTCCTGTTTATTCAGGAGTTTAGGTTGGTTCCTTCTTCCGGCTTGCTCTAGAGTTTCCATATCCAAGTCAAAATCACCAATTTTAGATTGATCAGAATTGTCTGTGAATCCATCCTCAGAATTAAAGCATGATCATGTCGTCAACATAAGGAGTTGTTTGATCAGTGATCAGATTCTCATCGATGACTCTCATCTCTTTACTAACTCGTTCGGGTGTAGAGAAGGTGACCAACATGCTCTTGCTAGTGAGGTGCTTCGCTAGTCGGAGAAGAGGGTTAACAATGCCTTGACCTGGAAATGAGACCAGAAAGACATGTACTACTTGTGGTGCTTTTTGATGCAGGTTTCATTTTTAGTAAAAAAAAAAGTGGTGGATATGCCCAAAAACATAAAAGGATCTAAGAATAAACAATTTAGGCAAATGGTGTTTCAGAAGGTGAGGGAAACCTCTGTTAATATAATTCCTAGTTGCAAACTTGCGATTAGTAAAATATCCATCCCCCAAAGGTTAACATGTTTCTTTCTGTGTTATCCTTAACCTTTTGATGTCATAGTTGTCACGACCCAAATTGGAGGGCCATGACGGGTACCCAGACCTCACCTGCCGAGTACCACTAAACATACGGTTAACATCTAATCATAATTAATCATGGGCCCCAAGGGCTATCACGAAGTACCCTACTGACACATAGAGATGATAAACTGGAAAGAAGCTATATAAAATCTTACAAATAGAAGGACTCAATCCATGCATATATACATACTAAGGCTGACAAGGCCATACATGACTGCAATACACAAGATACTGTCTACAAGCCTCTAAAAGAGTACACAACATCATAAGGTCGAGACAGGGCCCCGCCATACCCATATGTACATGCAAAATACCGTATCGAGATTAGACCAACACTCCGAAACAAGGGGAGTCCTCTAATATCCGCTGAGTCAGCAACCTACTAATGCGGATCATCGCCTTGCCTACGTGAACCTGCGGGCATGAAACGCAGCATCCCCCGACAAAAGGGACGTCAGTACGACTGATGTATCGAGTATGTCAGGCATGAATAATATCATAACAGAGACATAAAAGTAAGCTGAGACAAGAAACAACCAACCAGTAGTGAATGCCTCTGAGCGCCATAATATTCCTAAATGCCATGCACAATGCAAATGCGGTCATTCATATACATCTGTGTATACAACGTCATCAAGCATCTATGGGCATCCCATCATATCATATTGGCCTCTGTGGGCATAATCATTTTCGTGTATATCTGTACCAGCTGCAGGTGGTATGCGTATATAACGCCTTCCTTTTCCCCATAACTCATACATATATATAATGCATACATATAGTAGAACATATAACTCCTTTGAGGTCAAGGTATGTCCATGAATATAATGCATGAATGATATGATAATAAAACACTAAAAGTTTGTCATAGTGATGTAATATCGCTTTACCTACGATTAACATTATGAATATTAACATCTTTTCCATATACCTCAATAAGGATTTAGGAACATATTTAGACATGCTTTGACCATATGAATGAATAATATGAACATTCTTAACTACTAGGAGTAGATATATGCAGAAATATTACATTTACATTTCGTTACACGGAACATGCCAAAAGAAGAAATAATTTTCCTTAACATACCTCGATTCCACTTAATTATCCTAGTCAAGAGGGTTGATGTTGTTGCTAACACTGTCTGAAAGCATAAAAGTGGATTTCAAATTGCATTTAAATGGTTGTAACGAAATTGATAGGGAACCATTACGAACAGTGAATGAGCTCCCATTTTTGTGAACATTTTGTTTTCCTTTTACCTCTTAAAAATTTACTAAACAAATGATCTCTTATCCTACACGTTTTTGCCCCTTTAAAGATATGACTAACTAATGATTTAAGTGGGATGCTAACGCCTTAGCTTTATCTTATGGTCACGTGTTAATCTCCCCTAAACAAACTTTGACTCATCACTTAATGTCATTATATCGTAATTTCTAAGAATGACACCTAAGCTTTCCCTCCACTATATTATTTATCTACTGATTAGTCTCCTAATGTGTGTATATAAAATATACACGTAACCAATTATTGACCCCATAATTGTGCACATAATTAATTTCTTGACCCCAATTCACTTAAATCTTAATGACTTATAAAACCTTCATATATTCAATGTAATAATCGTGTGATATAGCACTAGTCCATAACCTCTTTTGAGACATACAACTATTATTATTAATCCCCATCGTCACACTTATTAAGTCCTAAATTATTTCAGGATCACATCCTTTTATATACTAAGCTTTTTTATTTGCATACGTCTATATGCTCAAACCATCGCCTGAAAGTACAGGGTATTATATCCTTTCCCCATTAGAAACATTCGTCATCGAATGTTGGGGTGACATATGTAATCCCCGTCCCGTAGCCAGAAAACACAACTACTTCTTCACGGGGCCATATAATATAACATACATAATTATGTCAGACCTTACATAGTCACCAAGCAGTAATTATAATAATCTGAAATAGAACTCACCTTATGCTTCTCTCAGTACCTCGGCATTGGCCTGAAATAGGTAAAGATATTTGTGTTTCATCTCCTCCTCCGCTTCCCGTATCATTTCTTTTACGTTCCTATTCCGCCAAAGAACTTTCATGTAGGCTACTTCTTTCGTCCTCAACTTGCAGACTTGTCGATCTAAGATAGCAATAGGAACCTCTTCAAATAATAGATCCTCAGTAACATTCACATCGTCAATTGGTATAATTTGGGAAAGATCTCCAACACACGCTCTCAACATAGAAACATGAAAAACCGGATGGATAAACTCTAACTCCGAAGGCAAGTCCAATTCGTAAGCTACTTAGCCGATTCATCGAATTATGCGATATGGTCCAATATACCTTGGGCTGAGCTTTCCCTTTTTCCCAAACCTCATTACACTCTTCATCAGAAAGATTTTCAAGAAGACCCAATCATTTACCTGAAACTCTATGTCTCGTCGTCGCATATTTGAATACGACTTCTGACGACTCTGAGCAGTTAACATCCATTCTTGGATAAGTTTTACCTTCTCTATGGCTTGGTGTACTAAGTCAGGCCCAAATAACTCTGATTCGCCTACCTCGGACCATCCGATATGAGATCTATACCTCCGTCCATACAAAGCCTCGTATGGAGCCATTTTAATGCTAGCATGATAATTGTTATTGCACGCAAACTCAATAAGGGATAAATGATCATCCCAACTTCCCTTAAAGTCCAATACACAAGCTCATAGCATGTCCTCGAGCGTCTGAATTGTACGTTCGGCCTGCCCGTCTGTCTGAGGGTGGAAAACTGTGCTAAGATTAACCTGGGTGCCTAAACCTTTTTGAAATGATTTCCAGAAGTTAGTTGTGAACTATGCACCTCAGACATATATAATAGAAATAGGCACGCCATAAAGGCGAACAATCTCATTAACATACAACTTCGGGTAGTCCTCGTCTGTGTAGGTAGTTTTGACTGACATGAAATGAGCTGATTTGGTCAGTCTATCAAAAATTACCCAAATGGAATCAAACTTATGATAAGAGCGAGGTAAACCCGTAACAAAATCCATATTAATCATTTCATATTTCCACATAGGAATCTCAATGTTCTAAGTCAAGCCATCGGGCTTTTGGTGCTCAATTTTTACTTATTGACAATTAGGACACTAAGCTACAAATTCCGCAATGCTTCTCTTCACGTCGTTCCACCAATAGATACCCTTGAGATCATGATACATCTTTGTCGATCCAGGGTGAATGGAATATCGTGAGCAATGGGCTTCTGTCATGATTTTGTCTCGTAATCCCGCTACATTTGGAACACATAAATGTCCCTGATGCCTGAGAACCCCATTTTCGTCAATATCAAAGGTTGTGGTCTTCTTCTGTTGAACGCTCTCTCTAGTTTTTATGAAACGGGGGTCTTCCCACTAATGTTCTTTAACTTTCGATATGATGACTCTGACATATTCTGAATTACAAAACCAGCATCCTCCGAATCCATTAGTCGGACTTCCAAACTAGCTAACTGATGGAGCTCTCTTACTAACTCTTTCCTCTCGACCTGCACCGGCATCGAGCTGACCATCGACTTACGACTGAGCGTGTCTGCTACAATATTAGCTTTACCGAGATGGTATAAGATGTCCACATCATGAACCTTCAATAATTCAAGCCACCTCCTTTGTGTCAAGTTCAATTCTTTCTGCTTAAATATGTATTGCAAACTTTTATGATCCATAAAAATATCTACATGAACACCATACAAGTAGTGTCACCAAATTTTCAGTGTATAGACAACCGCAGCCAACTCTAAATCGTGTGTCGGACAGTTTTTCTCATGTTTCCTCAATTGCTTGAAGCATAGGCTATCACTTTACCATATTGCATTAGCACACATCCTAAACCTGCTCCCAAGGCATCACAATACACAACGTAGCCTTCTGGACCCTTTGGGAGAATAAGGACTGGTGCTGATGTTGGTCTGTCCTTTAGCTCTTGGAAACTCTGCTCACAGACATCGGACCACTGGAACTTTATGGCCTTTTGTGTCAACTTTGTTAATGGTGCTGATATGGTAGAAAACCCTTCTACAAACCAACTATAATAACCGGCTAAGCCCAGAAAGCTGCGAACCTCTGATGGAGTCGTGGGCCTCGGCCAATTCTTCACTGCTTCAATCTTCTGAGTGTCAACTCTTATACCTTCGTCTGACACTATATGACCAAGAAAAGCCACTAAATTCAACCAAAACTCACATTTGGAGAGCGTAGCATACAACTTATGATCCCGTAGCGTTTGTAGTACTATCCGCAAATGATCAATATGCTCTGCCTCCGAGTGAGAGTAAACCAGAATGTCATCTATAAATACTATCACAAATACATCCAGAAATGGGAGAAACACGCTGTTCATTTGATCCATAAATGCTGCTGGCGCGTTTGTGAGTATGAATGACATTACTAAGAACTCAAAGTGCCTATACCTTATCCTGAAAGTCGTCTTCGGAACGTCCTTCTCTTTGACCCTTAGTTGATGGTACCCTGACCTCAGGTCGATCTTTGATAAGCATTTTGCACCTTGTAACTGGTCAAACAAATCATCAATTCTAGGAAGAGGGTACTTATTCTTGATAGTGACTTTGTTCAGCTGCCGATAGTTAATACACATCCGTAATTAGTCATCTTTCTTTCATACAAACAATATCGGCGCACCCCAAGGAGATATGCTGGGCCTAATAAAGCCTTTCTCAAGCAGATCTTTTAATTGCTCCTTTAATTCTTTCAATTCAGCTGGAGCCATTCTATAAAGAGGAATAGATATCGGCTGAGTGTCTGGCAACACGTCTATACCGAACTCAATCTCCCTCTAGGGAGGAAGGCCTGGAAATTTGTCTGGAAATACATCAAGAAACTCATTAACCACCGGAATTGATTGAGAAAGTAAGTGATTTGTCATCGACATCTCTAGCCCGAACAAGATGGTATATACAACATTTGGAGATCATCTTCCTTGCCTTAAGGTAATAAATAAACCTACATTTTGGCATCACCGTATTACCCTGCCATTCAAGGACTGGCTCGCCTGGAAACTGAAATCTAACAATCTTTGTTCGGCAATCAACATTAGCGTAGCACGATGCCAGTTAATCCATGCCCATAGTAATATCGAAATCAACCATTTATAATTCTACCAAATCTACTAAGGTCTGATGGCTATAAACTAATACTGCACAATTTCAATAGACTCGTCTAGCAACTACCAACTCACCAACTGGTGTAGATACCACAAATGGATCTCTTATCAACTCAGGCTCCATACCAAATTTACAAGCAATGAAATGGGTGATATATGATAGATTGGAGCCTGGATCTAACAACGCATATACATTATATGAAAAGATTGATAATATACCAGTAATAACATCAGGTGAGGACTCCTGATCCTGTCGACCCATCAATGCATAGATGCGGTTTTGGCCCCTACCTCTGCCTCGACCGGATGATGTCTGATTACTTTGCCCTGACGGGCGTACTGAATGTGATGAAGCTGCTACAGATCCGATCGGCTAGGCCCTAACACCCCTGCCTCTTTTCGGGCATTCTCGCATAATATGACCAGGTTGACCACAAGAATAACACTCATATGATCATTATTGATACGGTGGACCATACCACACTACTCGCATCGAGCCAACGACAACCTCATCTGACTAGAATCCCCTCTATAATAAGACCCTGATGCTCGTGAACTCTGACCTGGTCCAGTTTTACCAAACCAATCAACCCACAACCTGGAAAATGGTAATAATGTGCTAGTTGCCGGGTAGGATGGGTGTCTATAAAGTTATAGCCTGGGCCCACCTCATAACTCCCCTGCGTCACCCACGGATCGAGCCCTCTTATGCTGGCCCTTATCACTCTCTCGATCTACCCGCTGTTGTCTTTTACGATCCTTCAGATGTTGTGCATAAGCCTGAATGCGAGCAATATCCATATTCGGATTCAGAGAAGTCGTAGTACACTCATTGACCAAGTGCGGCCCCAAACCAGTAACAAACCTATGTACCCGGTCACTCATCTTTGCTATAATCGTAGGAACATATCTGGCCAATGAATTAAACTACAAGCTATATTCTCGAACACTCATATTGCCCTGCTCAAGACGTAGAAATCTATTCTGCCTGGCCCGTCGAAGTTCGATCGGTAGAAAATGCTGTAAGAACGCATTTGAAAACTCTTTCCATCCTGCTGGTAGAGCACTAGGTCCCCTAGAATGCTCTCATGTCTCATACCAAGTCACTGCGACATCCCGCAGTCTATAAGAAGTAAACTTTACCGACTCAGTATCGGTAGCATCCATTACCCGCAAGGTATATTGTATCTGATCAAGAAAATTCTGCGGGTCCGCGTTCAGGTCTGATCCTGTGAATACCATAGGGTCTAGATTGATAAAATCACGAGCTCTCGCGCTAGTAGCTCTATCAGAAGGACTGGGAATCTGACATTGGTCCTGAGCGGCCACTAATCGAGTCAATAACTGTGCATCACTTTGCATATCAAGATCCTCATCTAGAGTATCAGGTAGAGGAACTGAGGGGTACTGCATCCCCACTACGCTCCTCTATAGGTGGTGGACTGGGGAAATCATACGAAGAAGTCGCACTATGGGTCTCACTCTGGCCCTCACTAGCGGGTGGCACTCGGCTGGTACCTTCGCCCGCAGTCGTATTCAACATCCTCATACTCTGGAATTTCCTCCTTGTTGTAGGCATTGCTGGAATCATAAACACGAGACGGATTAGGAGTGGAATGCTTATAACTCAGTTCTATAGCACGATTCTAGATCAAGAAGGAAAGTAACCTCCTAAATGCCCAGTAGCCTTAGGAGAGTATTTTTTTGTCTCAACCTCCTTTCATGTGTTACGGGTTTAGTTTTGTACTCTTAGTATTGGGCCTTTGCTATTATTCCCATGAACGAAGCCCAACAACACATTACTTTTCAAGAATTATTTATTTACATTTATATATATATATATATATAGGTTGAGATACGACTTGTATTGGGTACATTACGATATGGATTAAATGTGGTAGTTGAGCCAAGATTAAGATTCATTCCTCGAATGTATATTCGAGAAAACACTCAGATTCTCAGTGATATTTGGTTGACTAAGTCATTGGCTAACACAATAGACATATTTAGAATATGGTCTAGTCGTCAACTAATATAGATGAGATACAATGATTAAGCCATTTGGATAGACACTTGACAAATCCTAAGCTTGATCCGGTGTGTCGTGAATGAAAGGATTTTATCTTACCACATAAAGGTTAAGTTTACTGGATTCGTGTAAATGTACTTCACATATTGAGTCTGTATTGCGGCGCCGTCTAGGAGTTCCGCGTAGACCTTAATTTGATTAATGTCAATATGAGAAGGCCTGTAGGGTCACACTATGTCGATTGTCCTTTCGATCTAAGGATGTATTGAGAGAGTAATTAAATGTTCGATTCAGAATCGAGCTATTCAAATGAATAATGATTATTTTAATTATGTCAAAATTGGATTTTGGATTTTGGATTTAATTAAGAATGCGCAGAAAATAAATCGAGACAGTGCAGGAGCACGTCGAGCGCTGCGGCGCCCATACCCTAGGGCCGCGGTGCTTCTGCCTCGATTTTCGGGCCAGGCCCAAGGTCAAACCCTAATTCGGTTTGACCTACTTTGCACCTATAAATAGTGGCATTCTCTTCATTATTCAATACACCAATTTCAGATTATCATTTTAAGCCTTAGAGACTTAGAATTAAAACTCTCTCGAACCTCTGCCGGATTTCCTAGCTTTTCGAAGAGAAGTACATTGAAGCTTGGAGCTTGCAGTCGAAAGGGTAACTGCGTGTCAACCCCATAGTAGATAAAGATTCCATATACTATAACTTGTAAGTGTTATGCTTTATGTTACAAGTTTGGTTGTTGTATAACCATACCAGAAAAGTTGTTGGGGTAAGTAAGAAACAAAATTTTAAACTTCTGATGTGCCTTACTTAAGTGTTTTTGAACCTAACAAAACCCTACATAATCAACTAGAACCTAGAGAGAACACATTAGGAGAAAGAATAAGGGTACCACGAGCTTACTTAATGAGAATATGTGAAGAATATAGAATGCACCAAAAAAATTTAAAAAGATAAGAAACTAGGATTAAAAGAAATACGAGGATTCACAGAACGACGTCTAGTATTTGGATGTGATGATAGAGAAAACAAAAGAAATATAGAAAACATAAAAAATATAAGAGACAATATCAAAAACATAATAATTATAACAAACCATATTATAAACCTTATAGAAAGAAGAGATTTAAAAGATATAGGAATACGCCTGAAACTAGAAAAAGATTTAAACATAAAAGAAAATTTAGAAAAAGAAAGTATATAAAACCTTTGGAAGAAAAACCTAATGAATGTAAATGTTGAAATTGTAATGAAAAAGGACACTATGCTAATAAATGCCCAAAACTAAAAAAAAGGTGTAAAATGTATAAACACAACACAATTTATTATGAATCTAGAATAGATAAAAGAAAGAGATAATAAATGGTATGATTATGAAGATTTTTATGTCAGCCAAACTGAGGATAAAAGTGAAACAGAATCAGGAAAATTTAATTTTATTAATATCTACTCAGATAGTGAATATAGTTCAAAATAAAATAGAATTACAAGAAGAAATAAGTAAATTAGAAGAAGAAAAAACCTATTGGAAGAAATGTGAAAGAGATTATGCATATAAACTTAACATAGTTACTAGAGAAACAGGATATAAATATTAACATGATAGATATAAAAAAGCAGCTAAGAATCTTTGTAAAATAAGAAAAAGGCAATTAGAAATAATAAGACAAGGAATCGAAAACAATACAATCTAATGGTAGCAATCTATATAGAAGCTCATATATAATATAAACCTAATAAAATGATTAAAAAAATATTTATAGATAGTGGAGCAGACATGTGTCTTGCAAGGAAATAAGTATTAGAATTGCACAGATGAAAAAGATCTAAAACACACAGAATAAGAGTAACAGGATTTAATGAACATACGAAAGAATTAGACATAATAGCAGAAAATATGAGAATAGTACTAGATAAAACAATATTTAGACTACCGATAATATATCAGGAGGATAATATGAAACAACAAGTATTATTAAGAAATAATTTCTTAGACTTCTTTAAAACACAAGTTATAAATAATAATACCCTAAGTCTACAAACACCTTGTAATAAATGGATAATACTAAAAAGAATATTACCAATATAGACATTACGATTGTGTAAGATCAGATAGGAATAATAACCTACAACTATTAAAGGAAAAATACATGTCTATATTAAAAGTGAATTTTGGAGAAAATCCAGTACGACTATGGGAAAAAGAAAAAATATATGCTGAAATCAAATTAATAAATCTCAATCATACAATTAGATGTAAACCTATTAGATATAGTCCAACAGACTAGAAAGAATTTGAAACCAAAATAAAGGACTTATTAGATTTAAAAATAATACAAGAAAGAAAAAGTCCACATAGTAGCTGTTCCTGTCCGAAATGTCTGTCATCTATCGGCTGACGAAATCGGATGAAAATTGATTCCTTAACTAAGCGATTTTGGCTGGAAGCGGAACTCTAACTTTCAGCAATGGGTTCCCTAACTACTCCAGAAAGCGTTAGGATGGTGATTGAGTAAACTAAGTGGTAAAAAACATAAATACGGCTAGAGTGCAGTAAAGGCGATAAAGATAAAATAAAGATATGTACAATCAGTTGTTTGATTGATTGGACTGTGTGATACTGTACAAATGATCCTATATTTATAGTACAAGAAAAATAAACGTGATCCCCCTATGTTAGCTATTAAATTACCCACTAAATCCATTAGCCAACTATGAGGAGGTGGTGCCGATTTTTACTCTTTGTTTTCCTCTTGCACGATTAACGGCACTTCCTTCTAGTTATTACCGTTTGTTACCTTTTCTTGGGGTCTAGAAGGTTCTTTGATTTGGTCTTCGAGGCGTCCAAATATGTCTAGGTTTCAGTCGTTCCTCGGAATTATGACTCGGTTAGGCTACCGTAATAGCCGATGAATCTTTTCTAGCCGAGGGCTGGGACTAATAGATTTGAATACGAGTCAGTTCATTTATCGACTTGGAATTATGTTGCCTGCTTTTTTGAGGTTTCCACCTTCGGCTATCACTTGATTCGGCCAAACACTTAAAAATATTTTTGAGTGTTAACAATTGCCCCCTTACATTAACTTGAGTGCGGCTGTTGAGTTGATGTATTAAAAAATAACCGTCGTTTCATGTGACAGCCACGAGTTTTATTTCAATCACTTTTGCCTTAAATGCATGCAATGATGATTTTCTCTGAAAAGTTTCTTCCTTTCAACCGAGGCATCTCGGCTTCCACAACCGAATTTTGATGTATTTCAATTGCACATTTGAAATAAGGCAGTCCTAATGCGTGTCAGCCATATCTCCAAAAGAAAAAAAGATATTTAAGGAGAGACACTCTCCCATAGGTTTCTTGCTTAATCTTCAGCCGTTCCCAAATTCCTTTTCTTCTCCAAAGAAACCATATTTCCTTAATAAGAAAACTATGTCTTCATCCTCATCTTTCTATCCATCTCCGGGATCAGATGACGCTAATTTGACTATTGATGACCTAAACCCTACCTTTGCCTTCATCGATGAAAAGCTGGTTCTTTCTCCCTATGGTACATTGGAATAGGGTGACCTCCTTCTTTCTCGGTATCTTAACCCGACAAACTATGACCTTCCTATTACCTGCGATTGGTTCACCAACGATCGCTGTCCGGCTAGCCTGCATACCTGGCCATCCAAGATTACCAACTACTATGATTGGTTGGAACGAGTGAAGTCGGCCATGGAGGCTGAATAGAGACGCATGGGTATCTATGATGCCATTGCTTTGCTAGAGTTTGACCTCTCTTGTAACATTTGTCTCATATACTCTTTCCTCGGTTACCGGTCGACCACTGCCATCACCTTTGTTTTCCCCTAGGGAATGATGACCCCCACACTGCTCGACGTGACAGCGATACTTGGGCTTCCGATACTGGGAGCCAAAGTGCTTGTCTTAAGTGACATAGATATTGCTGACTTGGGCATCAAGGTTTCAAAGACTTCTTCCGGCTATGGCCATTTCATGACCAACAATAGCCGAATATCACCTCTTCCAGTCGACGATGCCGAGCATCATGCTTTCCTGCTCTTTTGGTTCAGCTAATATTTTGTCTGCACAAGATCTTGTGCAGTCGTGACGAAGCTGGGAATTTATGCGGTATTAGCCATTCCGGGGGAAGATGTCAGTCGGGCATCTCTCTTCCTAACTTATCTTTATATGACTCTTTGGCATTTCCCAGGCAAGTTTAAGGGACTCCAGAAATCTGTATTTCCCGGAGTTTATTCCTTATGATTTTGATGACCGCTTCTTTCCATTAAATCCATCGGTGCTAGCCGATACTCTTTGGAAAATAGCCTTCATGCCCCCAGGACGCTTTCACTACAGTCTCCACCCTGTATGGTCTGTCTCGAGACCATTACACAGATTGGCAACCGCTCCTTGAAAGATGGGCCACCCCTGGTAGGGTCCGTCAAGTGGCCGATGACAACCTTAAATTGTCTCACCGAAGAACTATGGCCCTCACATGAGGGCGTAATATTACGGCTAGCGATCTATTGGGTGGCTTGAAGCCCACCTCTAGGAATAATAAGTTGACCACGGAGCCCTATCGTCCAAACTTTGCGGCAAGGCAATTCGATCTTATGCAACACGTACCATGGCCTCACCGCAGTATTGTTTGTTCAACCCAACATTGTATTCTTGATGCAAAACAGGCAGGGAAAATAGCCAATCACAATCTTGATAGGCTCTCCCTATTTAACTGGCAGCCATTTCCCTCGAGAGCAAATACTAATGTTGCTTTTGATGATTGTTGGAACACGGGTAAGGAGAAATTCTTCCAGTCTCCTTTAGATGTCTACTGTGATCGGCTGGTCCTGTCAAAGAAAAAGAAAACCCAAGAAACCTTTAAACCGTGGACAAAAGAGGCCCCTCTGAAAGCTGCTCCCCTTAAATCGGCTAGATCTACTGCCTAAAGGTCTTCCATTAGGTTATGGCAAACTAAGAGAAAAGGTAAATTGCTTTCTACATATGTGTCTGCCAGATTATTCTTGTGAATTTTCGATTGACATCTCTTATGCATTTTTCAACAACTCAATCCCCTCTAGCATTTGTCGATCTGGAGACTACTTCTAACAACAAATCCCCGTCACCCAAGAAATCTGTTTCTAAGTAACCCAGGCGAAGCAGATGGGTTGTCATCCGAGACCGTAGTGAGGAAGAATCCCATAGAACCAAAGTTCCTGTTTCTGCTGAGGAAGATGAGGAAATCGAGGTATATCCCTTGTCTGGCTTAAATACCTTCGCATCGGGTATCTTTCAATATTTATGTTTTATGTTTGCCCTTCAGGGACCAAAACTAACAATACGTAGACGGCCGCAGAAAGCGTTCGATACCTATCTTCATATTAGAGGATCATCCTCTTCGGCTCATGCTTCCACGCATCCGCAGGATCCATTATCGGCCTTCCTCAATGACAAACTTTCTCCTATCAAGGCAACCGAAGATTTTTATGTTGATGCAGCCGTAGAGGTATACCCTTTCTCTTATGCTTGATCCTTCACTATTTCCAAACCATTATCTCTATTCTGAACCTGGCCTTTCTATACAGGAGATGACTGGAGATAATCCCTCGACTGAAACCAACCCAATTGATGAATCAGAAGCGCCAATCGAGATCATCCCTAAAGACGTGCTTCTGTAATATTTTGGATCAGTCGACAATGCACCTTCACCATCTTTGCATGTTGGCATTCATTGAGAGCATGTTGAGGAGTCTCTTGCTAGGGGAATCCCGACCAGCAAAGAAGAGTTCCATGCTTTGAGGGCTTCTCTGTTCCAATTGTCAAAATAAGCAAATGATTCCCCAATTTTGGCAACCGCCAATAATGATATGGATTTGACTCTAAATGACTTATTTGCTTTACACAAAATGGCCAAAGATAGTTATGATGAGGCGGTCGCTGCTCTGCAACACTTGGGGTCTCTTCGGCAAGAGAAGAACCACATTCAGACTTCTTTCACAACTGTGAGCCTATTTGGAGAGGATCCAGGCAGCGATAAAGGCTATTACTCCGGCCATAGGCGTCTTGGAATCGACTATTAAGACCCAAGATTCCTCCTGCTCTTCTTTGTTTCGGCACGAAATTCATTTGGATAATAAGATCTGGGAACTTGGTAACCAACATGTGGTTTGGGAATTGGATCAGAAAGCGGGCAGTGAACAGCTGGCCAAACTGGAGAATGAGTGGACTGCGTGGAAAAACAGACTTACTCAAGCAACGCCAACACTCTCTGCTAGTTTTTTTGAAGTTGTATTTGAGAGAACTTATTCTTCGGTTATGACTACTCCTTTGCCAGTTGATCCCGTTGCTCAGTTGTCCGCCAACACCCTCATGGACCTGTAATCCGAATCCATCATTGTTTCTATTACTTAACAGGTATTGTCAGAAGTCGAACAACAATCAGATGACACTCTAGCGGCCGACACTCAAGCTTTTACCGAGACCTCATCAATTGTAGTAGCTGATCCTTTGTTGGATGTGGAAAGGGGAGTCCCAGAAGAAGTAGGAGCGAATGAGGTAGTAGATGTTGGTGCGGCTGAGGATGAGAAAGAGACTGCGGCTACCAGAGACGACCAAGCAGCCGTAGATTCGGGTAATCCTGAGACCTTTGTAACTAATGATGTAGCGCAACCTCTAGCTAGTGAAACACCAACTAACTTGGATTCCTAGTTTTATTAACCCCAAATTGAAGGGTCTGTTTTTGTGACCATGCAGCCGGTCTGTGGCTGTTGTTTACTCCTGCATACCCCAAATTAAAGGGTAATACTTTTTTAAGTATTTGCCGTTTACGTTTCTGCTAAGCTCTTCATCATGCATGTCTATTAGTCAATACACATTGCTAGCAATCCGTTGGCTTACTACGAAGGGTCATTCCTAATTTGGCAACCATTTGCTGAATTTACGATCCTACATTCCAAGTGGCAACACGGTTTTCCAAACCAAGTCTCCTTCGGTGAACCTCTTAGGCTTAACATATTTGTTGTATGCTTTGGCCATTTTCCGTTTACCGGCTTCGATTCTTTCTAGGACCATCAGTCGATCTTCATCTAGCTGATCTTACTCCATTAGCATGACTTGCTAATATTCTTCTAGGCTTAAAGAACTCTATTTGTCCACCCGTAATGACTTAACATTAATCTCCAAGGGCAACACTACATCTTGGCCATATGTTAGCCGATAAGGTATTGTCCCAGTAGCTGTAGACTTAGATTTTCTGATTTCCCAAATAGCTTCATCCAAAGTGAGATGCCATACTGCCGGTCTATCCTCCATATTTTTACTAATTATGTCCAAAATAAACTTGTTAACTGCCTCGACTTGTCCATTCTCCTGTGCATAATAAGGTGAGGATGTGATCATCTTGATCCCAAATTTCTCAGCAAAGGCTGCCACCTTAGAACCAGTGAACACCGTCCCTTGATCGGTTGTAATCTCTTCAGGAATGCCATAAATATATATATATATATATATATATATATGATCTGGTGTTGGATAAACTGAATGACATTTGTCTGATGAACCCTCTTCATCGGTTGTGCCTCTACCCAATTAGTGAATTAATCGGTAGCCACAATAATAAAATTATGTCCTTTAGCCGATTGCGGGTGAATCTTACCGATGAGGTCCATAGCCCATCCTCTGAAAGGCCAAGGCTTCACGATCAGGTGCAACAACTCGGATGGTACCCATTGGATTGGTCTATGTCTCTGACACTCTTCACACCCTTTTGCATATTAAAAGCAATCGGTCGTGATGGTAGGCCAATAATAGCCATGGCGATAAATCAACCACTTCATCGTTGGCCCGGCTCTGTGTGATCCACAGATTCCTTCATAAACTTCTTCCATGACTCTTAAGGTCTCTGTCTTATCAATGCACATGAGTAGCACTCCACTTATGCTCCTTTTGTAAAGATCATTATCAATGAGCACATACTTCAAGGCTCTCCTTTTAACCTTGAGGTCCTTGCAAGTGGAAGGATCTTTTAAGTAGCTGATCAACACATGCTTCCATGAGTCAATCTGGTCCATGGCTAGCACTTTGGCTAGCATCTCATCATACTCTAAAGTGAGTAGAGACTTCCTAAAGCCAGAAGCTTCTTATGCTAAGCCGTTAGCCTCAACATCAATGCCCTTAGGGACATAGCTTAACGTAGATGATGCGAACCCACTAAGTAACCTGCTAGCCGTTCTGTAACGGGCCAATAAATTTAGATCTTTGCAGTCATATTCCCCAGCCAACTACTTGATAACCAGCTAAGATTCTCCACGAATATTGATGCACTTTGCCTTCATAGAGACTAGGAGTTTGAGTCCCATAATGAGAATATCATATTCATCTTGGTTATTTGTCAATTCTGAATTTAGCCGATATGAGAACCTCCACATTTTATCTTTAGGATGATTAACGTTATTTCGGCTTCGACTTCTTTTTGGGTTCTTGACCCATCAAAAGTTAGCGTCCAATGGAAGACGTCCATACACACAGTAGAGGGGGCACATGGGTCCTCCGCATCTACACAGGGGTGGTCTGCCAAGAAATTAGCTAATGTCTGACCTTTGACAACCCTGAGTGGCCTATACTCGAGAGAAAACGCAGTGAGCTTGATTGCCCATTTCATTAGTGGTCTTTGAAAAATAGGTTTATTCAATAAGAACAGGACGATGTCAATTTTTCACAAAACGTGAACCACATGTGGCACTAAATAATGTTCAAGTTTTGTACAAGCATAGAATAAGGACAAACAAAGCTTTTCTATAGGGGTATATCTAGTTTCAACCTCATTGAGCATTCGGCCAAGGTAGTAAACTGCCCTTTTGGTTCCATCATCAGCATCCTGTGCTAACAGGCAACCGATAGACAAATCTGCTGTCGAGATATACAACTTCAACGGTTTCCCTAGCATGGGAGGCACCAACACATGGGGAGTTGCTAAGGCCTTTTTAATTTGGTCAAATACCTTTTACTATTTCGGGCCCCATACTAGCTCTTCTGAACCTTTAAGCCTAAGCAAAGGTGAAAAAGCCTTCATTTTGCCAGCTGAATTAGATATGAACCTCCTTATGAAGTTGATCTTCCCTAACAGGCTTTGTAACTCCTTCTTTGTTCTGGGTGGTGCAGATTCCATTACTGCCCGGACTTTGTTATGATCTATCTCAATACCTTTTTTATATACCAAGAAGCCAAGGAATTTGCCAACCGATACTTCTAACATGCACTTGGCTAGATTCATTTTAAGATTATGAATCCTCATTCTTTTTAGTGCTTTTTCAAGATCGGCTAAATGGTCTTTGTAGTCCTTAGACTTCACCACTACATCATCAATGTAGACCTCCACAGTCTTGCCGATCAAATCATGGAAGATGGTGTTCATTGCCCTCTGATAAGTAGCACCAGCATTCTTCAGACCAAACGACATAACTACCCACTCGTAAATGCTCAAGGCTCATATTGTTAATGTCCTCATCGGCTACTGCTATTTTATTATAGCCGGAGTATCTATCCATGAATGTCAACACACCATTATCGGCTGCCGAATTGACTAGCATATCAGCTACATGCATGACGTATTCATCTTTGGGAGTGGCTAAATTTAGGTTCATATAATCAATACATACCCGAACCTTTGCATTCTTCTTCTTGACTGGCACAATGTTTGCCAACCATTCCACATACCTAGCCGTTCTAATGAACCCGACCTTCAGCAACCGTTCAATCTCAGCTTTAATTTGAGGCATCAGCTGAGGGTGGTATCTTCTAGGCGATTGTTTATGAGGTGTGAAACCCTCCTTAATTGGCAGTCTATGCTCTACCAAAGTACGTGTCAGCCCAGGCATCTCATGATAATCCCACTCGAAGTAGTCCTTATACTGTAGTAGAAGAGCCGTTATGCTTTGTTTATCCGCCTCCTTCAACAAACCACTAATATGTGTTAGCCGAGGGACTTCCTCAGTACCCAAGTTGATATCTTCCAAGGGATCCTGAGACTTAAAACTAGGCATAGCCATTCTTATGGGCGATTTAAGTTCCATCGGCAACTCAATGACATCGGTTGCCAGTGTTGGTTCTTTGTTGTAGTCCTCTACCTTTAATACCTCGGCTATCCTTGCTTTGAAACTTAAAGCAGTCAGCCGATTCCATAGATCACGTATAATTTGGGACTCCTCAATCATTTAACTCTTTCAAGATAAGCCGTGGTTCAGCTAATTATTTTATTTCAAAACCTCGTGGAGTAAGATTGCAGTATTCCAAAGATCCTTCTTCGTATTGCTCCGCGACAACTATGGGAGCCACATAGGGTGAATATAAGACAACCTCCAAGTTCTTAACCCGTGCTTGAAATGGGTTATCATCGACTGGGATGATTTCTATCTTGTCTCCTTCCCAGAAAATGAGTTTTTGATGCATAGTAGAAGGAAGGCATAGGCTAGTGTGAATTCAATCTCTGCCCAACAGAATGGCGTAGGACGGCTTGCCTTCTATTACAAAAAAGGTAGGTCTGATCGTTTTAGGACCTACGGTGATTTCTGCTACTAAGATCCCCAAAGCTTCAGAGGCCTCTCCCATAAATCTAGCCATTTTCATGTTAGTTGGGATGAGATCCGCCCTAGTTTTTTGAGGCCTTTCAAAGTAAGCAGCGGCATCATATTCAGCACAACCCATTGTCGACGAACACTCAGCAGATCATTTTACCGTTAATGTAAGCCTAATATAGAGGGGTTTGAGGTGTTTAACCATCTCTTCCATAGGTGCACCAAATAGAGTGCTCAAAGCATCCCTAGTTGTGGTATCAGATATAGTCGCCCATTCAGTGTCTTCCACACACACAACACCTTCAAGGCTATCTAGTGAAGAGTAGTTGACCCAGAACTCACATGGAATCAGGCACACCATTTCAATAGCTGTCCAAATCTCATCAGCCAAATCATGCTTAAATAAATCAAGGATGAAGTCTCCTACCTCATCCAATTCGGTTGACAAGAAGTTAATATCTTCCATCTCCTGGAGACATATAGGAACCGACTGAGGTTCTAATGCTTAGATCCTCTGCGCGATTTGTGGAACCATCTCGGCTAGAGATTCCTTCAGGATAGTAGTCTCCCGTCGAAGTTCCTTTGTCGGGTTGTCATCAGGCTGTATATTCTGCTCTGGTTGGTCCAAAGCTTCTTCTTCATGCAACATTGTCTCTGAATAGATAAAGCCGAATGCCCCCTTGATAGCCTCAGCTACGGCAGACTCAGGAATTTCTTATTTATCGGCCACCTTAACTCTGGATATCATGTGCAACATTTTCTTCATCTTGCACAATGCTTTGGTACGCTACATCCTTCTTTTCAAAGTCCTGAATACGACAATCGGTGGTGCCTCTTTCTTTCCAAAAGCCTGATTGACGAACCATTTCCCTTTCTCTATATTGGCTGTTGGCTTAATCATCCTCTGGTGTATCAGCTGACATTCATCCCTCACTGTGATACGTAAGGAAGAAACACCTTCTTTTACATTGAACTCAACTACCCTCTGTTTAGCTATGGGGAGTGATTCTTCATCTATTTGGGGAACGCTCGGCTTCTCATCGACTGGTAGCCATGCTTGCCCCCCAGGCCTGCGCTTGGGGTCTGCTGGGTCCCTTTTGAATTTTGGGTACTATTTGTGAGGTTCCCGAGCAATGTGCTCGGGTTTATAAGAGCGGCCATGAAAATTGCTTTCAGTTGGCTGCATGTTCGTGTTCTCATAGATGTCACGTAAGCTGTCTAGATGATCAAACACAGAAGCCCTTGTGACCTCCTTTTTATCAGTGGGCTTCTTTGGGACCCATATATTTTTGATCGGCTGTTTCTCCTTGACATCCTTTGATTGATATGGCTTAGCGAAGGATACCATATATATCGGTAATGCGGGAAATGGGTCAATATCAACAAACATTTCAGCTATGCTTTTATCGGCTAGCTTGAACCTCCCCTCCTTAATGCCCTTTTGAATTGCCTTTCTGAAGACCACACAATTAGCAGTAGTGTGTCTATATGAGTTATGCTATTTACATTACTTCTTATCCTTGAGCTCTTCGGCAGGCGGAATCTTATGGCCATCAAACTGCCGATTCTGTTTATCGTTAAGCAGATGATCAAAGATTTGATCTGCCTTTGTAATGTCAAACGAGTAACCGACCCTGTCATCAGTTGAACTCATATCCTTGCCTTTCATATCTTTCAAGGCTGGGAAATAATAAACCTTACCCCTTACAATCTCGGCCACCATTACGTCTGCCGTGTAATCGGCTGACTCTGAGTCAGACTCATCTTCCTCAATAATGGATACCAAATGGGAGCCTCAGTTTCAGTTAGCTCTTCTTTTCTCCTTCTCTTGGATATACTGCTTTATTTGGCTAGCCTTCTCTGCTAACTGACTTAAGTCAGAGCAGGATTGTCCCACTAATTTCTCTTTCAGCTGAGGATGCATGTTGTTGATTATCATGTGGGCACATTTCGATTCAGGGAAGTGTACAATGCATTTCCCAACCTTCCTTCTAAATCTCTCGATATAATTGGTAGCCGACTCATCGACCTGTTGCTTGAGATTCATCAAATCGGTTACAGTGACCTGAGGTTGGGGCTAATAAAATCTTTCATGGAAACAATACTACATGTCAGCCCAGTTTTGTACGGAGTCGGGGGTCAAGGATGAGTACCATGCAAATGTTGTTTCGATCAGAGAATTGGGGAGCAACTGCAGCTTGTGATTCTCGTTCTGGCCAACCTCGCCACATTAGGCGGTAAATTTACTGATGTGCTCAATGGTAGATTTGCCTTCATCACCCGAGAAAGTGGCGAAATCAGGCATTTTGAAGCCTTTTGGCAATTGTGCTATCCGATCTACCCAATTGGGGTGGCTTCATGTAAACAGGCTTGTCCAAGGGTTTCAGTTGGATGCCAAAGTACCTCTTCATAGTATTCGCGATATTTTCAGGGTTCATCAACTGTGAAGTCCCCTGCCGATTCTCAGTTGGAACCGACTGGTGGGCGTTCTGAACTGGAGGCCTCCATTCTGTACCTTGTTGAGCAGGGTTTTGAAAGTTGTAGTTATTCTGCTAGTCATTACCTATAGGTGGGGTATATCCCCATTGTTGTTGTTGTCCATAGCCACCAAAGCCTGCAACCTGAGCTCCTGGAACAACCGACAAAGCCTGAGGATAAGGTGGAATAGCGTTCCAAGTCTGCTCTCCCCGGACATTAGCCATTCTTGGAAAGTTTGCGCTTCCTGGATGAGATGGATTAGGTACCGGTTGTGATTGTTGGAATGGTGTCCCGCTGTAGATAGCATCACCAAATAGACGAGCAGGGTCATAGACAAGGGCTATCGACTGCCAATTCGGCTAGCCAACATTAGTCACCTGTACCGTAGGGCCATTTGCAGTAGCATACGCCATAACGGACGGCAACCCAAGGTGTCCAGATACCTGAACTGGTCTCTGAGCCATATTGATCTGCCCATACTGTAGACTCGCCCGGTCGAGTGACACAGTTTACCCCCCAGCATTTGGTGGCAACAATACAGTAGACTGGTTACCAAGTGACTGGGCTTGTGCTCCTAGGTGTGCTATCGACTGTACCTATGTAGGTACTGACTGGTACACATTCGACTGAGGAACAACACCTGGAGTCATAGTTGTATATTGTACATCGCTACTCGTCAGAGGGATGGCAGAACTAGCCGAACATTCTCCTGGATGCAGTCGATTGTCTAGTTCCCTCGCCTGCTTAACCTAATTATGAACAATTGGCTTGACAATATCAGCCAGCTGTTTGGAAACTTGGTACATAATATTGTGGATGACTAAGTCAATCTACTGTCTAATGAATTATGTGGTCATGACAGTTGGACCTTCAGGTTGGATAAGTTCACCCACAACTTGGGTTGGAGGAAGTGGAGGGGTATTAACCGATGTAGACATACCCGAGGAAAATAGTGGTTCATTGTTCCTTTTGGGAGGATTCTGTTTAGGATGTGGACTGGACTCTGGGTTCATTTTCTTACCAGACCTTAGGCTCATACGCCAAGCGTGATCCTGACCTGGAGAATCAAACTTCGCTATGGAATCACCTATAGTCCCACTGGGCATGCCAAATTTGTTCCCGTCTGAAATGTCTGTCGTCTATCGGCTGACGAAATCATATGACAAATTGATTCCTTAACTACGCGATTTCGACTGGAAGCGGAACTCTAACTTCCAGAAATGGGTTCCCTAACTACTCCAGAAAGCGTTAGGATGGTGATTGAGTAAACTAAGTAGTAAGAAACATAAATACAACTAGAGTGCAGTAAAGGCGATAAAGATAAAATGAAGATATGTAAAACCAGTTGTTTGATTGATTGGATTGTGTGATTCTGTACAAATGATCCTATATTTATAGTACAAGAAAAATAAAATGTGATACCCCTATGTTAGCTATTAAATTACCCACTAAATCCATTAGCCAACTATGAAGAGGTGGTGCCGATTTTTACTCCTTGCTTTCCTCTTGCACGATTAATGGCACTTCCTTCTAGCTATTGCTGGTTATTACCGTTTCTTGGGGTCTAGAAGGTTCTTTGACTTGGTCTTCGATGAGTCCAAATATGTGTGGGTTCAGTCGTTCCTCAGAATTATGACTCGGTCAGTCTACCGTAATAGCCGATGAAGCTTTTCTAGTCGAGGGCTGGGACTAATAGATTTGAATACGAGTCGGTTCAGTTATCGACTTAGAATTATGTTGCTTGCTCATTTTGAGTTTTCCACCTTCAGTTGTCACTTGATTCGGCCAAAAACTTAAAAGTATTTTTGAGTGTTAACAGTAGCCCAACCTTTTTAGTAATAAAACATAACGAACAAAAATGAGGAAAGGCTGGGATGGTAATAGACTATAGAGAACAAAATGACAATATTTGATGGATATTTTTTACCATATAAAAGAAACCTTATTAATAGATTAAGGAAATAAAAAATTATTTAGTAAATTTGATTTTAAAAGTGGATTTTGGCAAATAAAATTAACAAATGAATCAAAACTTTTAACAGCTTTTAGTGCACCGCAATGACACTACGAATGGAATGTACTACTCTTTGGATTAAAAAATGTACCACAAATATTTCAAAGAAGCCTAGATCAAGTGTTCAGAAATTTAATAGAATTTTCTATAGTATGTGTTGATGACAAATTAATATATAGTGATAGTCTAGATGACCATATAAATATCTAGAAGAATTTATAAGAACTGTGAAACAACATGGAATATTATTATCTGAGAAGAAATCTGAAATTTTCAAAAATCATATAGAATATTTAGAATATATTATAGATAAAGAAGGATTACGATTGCAAGAACATAATGTAACAAAAATAACAAATTTTAAAGATAAATTAGAAAATAAAAAAGAGGTACAACAATTTCTAATAGTAAATTATTCTTCAGACCACATAAAAGATTTACCACTTTTAAGAAAACCATTGCAAGAATTAACTAGAAAAAATATAACATTTGAATGGACAGAAGAATATACTAAACCTATAAAAAAAATCAAAGAAAAAGTAAAAGCTTTATCAAAACATAGAATACCAACAAAATAAGATCAATTAGAACTTTTTACTGATGCTAGTGATGTAGGATGAGGAGCAGTCCTTATAACTTATAATAAAGATGATATAGATAAAGTGAAACCATTGATATGTGGATATGGAGGAGAAACATGGAAGCCAAATGAGAAAAATTATCATATTAATGAAAAAAGAACTATTAGCTATAAAATTTGGAATAAAAAGATTTAATTATCATTTATTACAAGTTAAATTTGTTGTTAGAACTGATAATACCCAAGTAAGATCTTTTATTACTAATAAAATAGATCATTTACCAGAATTAAATAAAAGAAGAAAATGACAATCATCCTTTTGTTGCTATGATTTTATTGTTAAAAATATCTCTGGAACTAAAAATATTCTAGCTGATTTTCTTAGAGGTACGACCATGTCAACCCAAAGTGACGACTTGGATGAGTATATCATCAATGTTGTGAAAATTATCAAACAAAACCATGAAATCCTTATCACCAAATTACAAGAAAATACTCATCTCATCAAACAACTCACAGAAGCCATACGAGACAAACAAATCTTGAAAACCTTACAAAACTCACAGTCACCTATCTCTACCTCTAAAAAACAAATAAACCTACTACAATCCCAACACCCTTTGCATCCAAACTTGCAACCATACCATCCTCCATAACAGCCTCATCTTCTCAAGAATCAACAACTGTAACAATGAGTGATAAATTAAAAATGCACCTGAATATATTACCGCTGATGAACAAATAAATAAATTTTATGATTACAAGTCCAACCCACATATTTTACGCAGTGCAAAACTTAGTAAATATCCAAGATTTTTGTGTAGTGAAAATTCTAACCCTGAAATAGTTTCTAAATTATTTACTTACGGTTTTATTGACCAAATAATAGTAGATGAAACTTTCTATAATATTTCTAAACTGCCTAGTATTATAGTTGAATCTGCTAAAGCAATGATGGAATCCTTTGGAAAAGGTATATACGGTATACAACTATTTGATACCTTAACGGATCTGACAGGAAAACCCATTGTAGTATGCTAATTATTTAAAACTGGTAAAATAGCATTATTAGTGGTGATGATGAAGACCTCAAAATGAAGATACCCTGTACATTGGAAATTTTTTATGAATGACTAAGTGCCAAAAGAGCTATTGGACTGTTAACTTTGAAATCAAAGATAGAAGATATGTTGAAGGCTAGAAAAGCCTGCATAATTGGAACAACCAAAGGTGGAGAAGTTGAAGAGCTTATTACCCTATACTATAATAATGATATACTATCCCAAGACACTATGGAACTTACTAACATGCACGATTGAATCATGAACATGAAACATAGACATGTCAAAGCAACTATGGAGCAATATCAGCTTTTAACAGGCCAGAGAAAAAGGCATGTAATCAGTACTAAAAATGTTACCAATACTATCCATACTATTAAAAAAGAAAGATCCTCTAATTCTTTTGCATGATAAAACAAGGCCCAATATAGTGATAACTACGGTGAGCCTATGCCACTCTAATAATAGCCCAATGTAGTCAAACTACATAGAGGTCCATATTACTAAAATATATTACCATCATATTATCATACTACTAGAATCTTCCAGACGGAATGAAGACATTCAAAGATGATCAACAAAATACAAGAACCAAAGCACGTGAAAATTGCTACAACAACTTTTGATAAAGATACAACAAGACAAGCAAATGACAAGACAAGATACTATAGTTTTTCAAACTTTTGGAAAAAGTTTTGCAATAATATAATCAGTTACTGTATACTTTAAGACTTTTGTAAAAGTAGCTTTAAGACTTTTGTCATGTAACAATCATGTAGTCTACCGAGGTTATCTATATAAGGAGCATCATTGTAACCATTTGGGATATTCGAAATATGCAATAAAAAAATCTTCCTTTGAAAAAACTTCAATGTCTAGCTAAAACACCATTTTAGTCTATAATTCATATAAATAACAATATCATAATACCAGAGAAAGAACACTTTGAAAGCTTATATTTATAACCATACTAGTCCAAAAAACCTCATCTCTAAAGGATTTTTAGGAAGAGTATGTTGAGTCTCCTAGCACCTAGGCCATTAATCCTGTTATTAGTGAAGAAAAAAGGGAGTCAAGAGCTAGGGTGAGTGAGCATTCCAGTGACCTGAAAAATCTACCAGAGGTATGATTTTTAGACTATGTGTTTTTAATTATAATCTTGATAAGTGTAGTCTCTGCAATTATGATGTTAATATTGGTATAAGGTTATATAGACTTTTATTTTAAAAAATAAATTTCGAGTTAATAACAACCGCTTTCATGCTACATCTTTGTTATTTGATCGATTTTAAAGTTAACTCAAGCATACTACCATCTAGATTCCTACCCTCTTCAGGGTTAGTAGATGATGAAAGATCCGGAATGGAAATTGGTAACCCCTTTCTTGAGCTAGCCAAAAAGCTTTCTCAAAGGAACTTTTGACATAACCATTTGTTCCACACCTATTATGCTATCTTCAATTAAAGAATCACATGGAAAAAATAACCTACAAAATATCAAACTAATTGAACTCAATTTACCATCCAACATCCCTGCGCTCCCTCCAGAATCTCACACGACAAAAGTTCTACCACGACATCTCATTCCAAAGCTCATTGAAGCCTTTAACATGGCTGCTACAACATTTTCCGACATAATCAAGATTCATAATCCTGATTTGCTCATATATGATAATTTTCAACTATGGGCACCTGAAGTGTCCTCATTGCATAATATTCCTTCTAGTCATTTTGCCATTGTAGGCACAGACATGTATTCATTCTCCTCTCATCATGTCCTGTTTAAGGGTAAGAGTTTCCCTCATCTGGCAATTTATTTAAGGGATTTTGAGAAAAAGAAGCAAGGAATAGTGATTCAACCATCGATTAAACTCGTGGATAAGGAGTTCCCTTCAAATACCTGAAAATCCATTTCACAACCTCCTAGTGTTTCTTTCCCGGATTGCTCATAAACCTGCTAACAACTCCCACTGCATGTACAATGTTTGGCCTTATACATACCATTGCGTACATAAGACTGCCAACAACAGAGGCATAAGAGACCTTATCCATAAACTCCATCTCGTCCTTGGTCATAGGCGATTGATCTTTGAACAAACGAAAGTGTCCAGCCAAGGTAGTACTAACTGTCTTGGCATTGTACATGTTTAACCTCTTGAGAACCTTCTTCACGTATTCTTCTTGTAAGAGCTTGAGGTCCTCCTTACTTCTGATGATTCTCATCCCAATGATTTGCTTTGCGGCTCCCAGATCCTTCATTGTAAATTCTTCTGACATCTTCTTCTTCAACCTATCAATCTCATGTAGGTCTGCTCCTACGATCAACATGTCGTCAACATAAAGGAGCAATATCATGCAGGAGTCTTCAAATCTCTTGAAGTAATAACAATGATCTGATTCACATCTTAAGAATTTGGCTTTCTTCATGAAGCTGTCAAACTTCTTCTACCACTGTCTTGGAGCCTGTTTCAGTCCGTATAGGCTCTTTTGAAGCTTGCACACCAGCTTCTCTTTCCATTTGACCTGAAATCCCTCAGGTTGTTTCATGTAGATTTCCTCCTCTAAATCACCATGAAGAAAAGCAAGTTTCACGTCCATCTGTTAAAGATGCAGATCTTCCTTTGCTACCAGCCCAAGAACAGTTCTGATTGTCACCAACTTGACTACGGGAGAGAAGATCTCTGTGTAGTCAATGCCTTCTTTCTGTTGAAATCTTTTCACAACCAGCCTTGCTTTATAGCGCTTACTTCCATCGTGTTCTTCATTTATCCTGTAAACCCATTTGTTCTTGAATGCCTTCTTCTCCTCTGGTAACTTAGCTAACTCTCATGTATGATTTGACAACAGTGAGTCCATCTCATCTTTAATTGTCATCTCCCACTTGATTGATTCATCAACTTGCATCTCTTCTTCGTAACATTCCGGCTCCCCTCTGTCAGTGAGCAGAATGTAATTGAGGGACGGAGAGAACCTGTGAACCGACTTACTAATCTTGGATGATCTGTGTAATTCTGTGATCGGCGTTCGCTGATTTGTTTTACAATCAGCATTTTATCAACGTCGCCATCACTGGCTTATTCCTCTACCGCAGTAGTACCTTGTTGTAGCCGGGTGCCGAGAAGTCTCTCAAATAAATTGTTTCAGATTTTTTGTTCTTAGAGACTTTTCTTTTTGAACTATCCCTCAACTTGTCCTTGTACAATATATGTTCATTGAAGATGATGTTCCTGTTTCAGATGATCTTCCGATTTTGGTCATCCCATAATCGATAACCAAACTCGGTGTCACCATAGCCAATAAAATAACACTTCTTAGATTTTGGATCAAGTTTACTTCTAGCAGTATCATCAATATGAACATAGGATAAGCAACCAAACACTTTCAAAAAAGAAAGATTTACCTTTTTTTTCACTCGAAGCCTCTTCTGGAATTCTGAAACCCGAAGGAACAGCCAGTCCTTTGTTAATCAAGAAGGTTGTGGTATTGATTGCATCTGCCCAGAATGTCTTGGGTAGTCCAGCATGTATTCTCATGCTCAGTGCACGCTCGTTCAATATTTGATTCATCTTTTTCGCTATTCCATTTTGTTGGGGTGTTCCAGGAGTAGTCTTCACCATCTTGATCCCATTATCAGCACAATACTATTTGAAGTCACCATCAATGTATTCTCCACCATTGTCGGACCTCAGGCTTCTCAACTTGAGGTTTGTCTCATTCTCGACTATGGCCTTCAATTGAAAGTTGAGAAGTTTCATGGTTCAATACCTGTATTTGAAAAACATGCTCACCTCTATTTTCTGAGAATGCGGCTCTCACACATATAATGATCCACCGACTTCAGCTCTGGAATCAAGTCGTTAGTCACCAGAAGCTTCATCCATTTCTCGCACATATGCCCCAGCCAGGGATGTCTTTTTGGTGTTGTTAACAACAATAACTGTATCACGACAGCTCGTCATCATATAAAGAGTACCAATTTTCTTACCTCGACCAACCACCATAGCACCCCTCGTCACCTTCCAGGACCCATTACCAAAGTTAAGATCATGTCCCTCATCATCAAGCCAACTCACTAAGATCAGATTACGCTTCAGCTCCAGCACATGTCCAACCTTTGTGATCTTCCACATGTGTCCATTTGACATCTTCAAATTAATGTCTCAAATACCAACAACGTCTAAAGGCTTACTATATTCCAAATAGACTTTCCTAAGATACCCAACAACGTAGTTCATCATTATATCACGATGTGGGGTGGTGTGGAAAGACGCTCCTAAGTCAAGAACCCAAGAGACGATCGGGCTGTCAATAGAGAATAACAACGCATTAGAAATGTCTTCAGTGGCAGCATTGACTCCACCCCCTTGTTGTCCTCCTTCTTCGGAGCCCTGCAATTCTTCTTGATGTGACCCATTTTCCCACAATTCCAACACTCAAGTGTTCGCCCAGATCTGGATTGACTCATGCCATTCCTTATCTTCGATTTTCCCTTATTTCGGTTGTAGTTTCTGTTATAATTTCTGCCTCTGTTCTGAACATTCATAGCAGAACTCGTCGATGCCTCACCAAAATCTAACCTGTGAACCTCCTCAATAAGAATACGATCTCTAACATCATTGAATTTCAGTTTAGCACTTCCAATAGAATTACAAGCCGCTGCTCTCATCGGCTCCCAGCTATTCGGTAGAGACGCAGCAAAATTAGGGCTTGCACTTCATCGCCAAACTCAATTTTCACAAATGACAATTGATTGACAATTGTGTTGAATTCATTCATGTGCGTTGCAACAGGACATTTATCTATTTTTAGATGAAAAAGTTTATTTATGAGAAATACCTTATTGTTTGCCAAAGGTTTCTCATACATGTCACACAGGACCATCATCATGCCAGTGGTGGTCTTCTCCTTTACTACGTTGTTAGCAATGTTCTTCGACAACGTCAATCGAATGACTCCCAAAACCTGTCTGTCAAGGAGATTCCAATCTGCATCATTCATCTTCTCTGGCTTCGGACTCAGCAGTTGATGAAGCTTTTTGCCATACAAATAGTCTTCAATCTGCATTCTCGAAAATGCAAAATCCGTACCATCAAATTTCCCGATGCCGTGCACCGAACCATCTTCGCCTCTCATTATTTTCTAAATCGCAACACAACATGTTACTCTTGATACCAGTTGTTAGGATTTAAGTCCCAAATTCGACCTAATCAGAAAATAGTAAATAAGAGAAGAACAAACAACACACACAAATTTATAGTGGTTCACTCTCAATGCGAGAGCTACGTCCACTTGCTGCTGCAGATTTCACTATTATCAAAGTAGGGAGTTTATGTTTACAATTCTTTCTTTTTTTCTCTACAAAGAAAAAACCAGTGTCCTAGAATATATATATAGCAAAAACTAGGGCGACCACCCCCCTTCTAACCCCCACGTCGACCTGACCGCTCAGATCGATCAGCATTCCACACTCTGCGTAGGGTCCTCATAGTGTCGGTGATGAATTAGGCTTCACAACTCAACATATATGGCATCATATCCAAGGATTTACTTCATACTATTATGAAGACAAGTGCTTCGGCTTAAGAATTATGGACAAGCTAGAGGAAATATTTCAAGATAATAAACACACACGTGTCGTGTATCTGGAGGAGCAATATAATAACACCCATCTTGAGAATTTTGCTAATATGTCTGCCTATTGTAAACAATTTAAATTAGTTGTACACCAATTATCTAATGCTGGAAATCCAATTTCAAAAAGAAAGATGGTTCTGCAACTAATTAATGGTTTGCCAAAGGGTGAGTACGATACACTTACAATGATGATCCAATATGCTGATCCCCTCCCTAGTTTCAACAAGGCCCGTTCACAATTACTATTGGAGGAGACTAGACATGTCAAATAAGACAAACATAATCAGAAGGCGTTGGTAGTTGATGCACCGTCGACCACCACTGCACCCGCTGGACCACCGCAACATGCGGACCACCAAAATCAGTGTGGTGGCAGGGGCCGAGGCCGCGGCGGTAGAGAACAAGGTCATGGAGGCTGGTCTAATATCGGTGGACAGCCACGACAGGCCCAGTCCCCTTATCTGTGGGCCAGCCCAATGTTGTGGCCAACCCCCAGAAATTGGGCCTCCCCTCATGCCCTTACCCAACCACCCCGGCCCAGCACACGAGTCCGACACTGAGCATATTAGGCCCTCCTCTAGGCCCACACCACATGGGTAAATATCACCAGGCCTACTTCTTTACGGCCCATCAATAACAACATGCATACGGTGTTATGACCCCTATCAAACTGAGTCAGGCCTACAACACTATGAATCTCCAACAACCCAATGACGTCTGGTACATGGATATGGGTGCCACATCCCACCTCACTCGTGACTCTGGTAATCTTCCTCAACTATTTAAATTGAACAGTCCTCAATTTATTTTAGTCGGAAATGACAATCGCATTCTAATTCAAGGCTATGGCACCACTCAAACACAACGACCTCACCCTCCCTTTACCCTAAAAAATGTCCTATATGCTCATAACATCATTAAAAACTTAATCTCTGTTAGGAAATTTGCTAGTGACAATTATGTATCTATTGAGTTTGACCCTTGTGTTTTCTGTGAAGGACCTACGTACGGGGACAACTCTTACGAGATGCAATAGTGTGGGGGACCTATATCCTTTCTCATCCAATTCCGTTGTAAGTGTCAATCCACCAACCTCTTTAGCTGCAATCTCTCCATCAACTTGGCACAGTAGACTCGGGCACCCGGGAGCACCAGTTTTTAATTTTCTTAAAAGTCAGAATTTCATTCAACGTAATAAAGGGAAATTTACCACGCTTGCTACTCTTGTCCTTTAGGAATGCATGTTAGACTTCCTTTTCAATCTTCATTGAGTATAACTTTTTCTCCTTTTGATATTATTCATGCGTATTTATGGACATCACCCATTACTAGCAAACTGGGTCACAAATATTAGTTGGTGTTTTTGAATGATTTCTCTTACTTTCTTTGGGTTTATCCTCTAAAATATAAGTCCCAAGTTTACTCAATTTTTCTTGAATTTCAAGCATATGTTAAAACATAATTTGAGAAGACCATCAAAATATTTCAATGTGATAATGATCGTAAGTTTGACAATTCCCCATTTCATAAACTTTGTGCGGACAACGGCATGGTGTTTCAATTTTCTTTCCCCCATGCCTCACCTCAAAATGGTAAAGCCGAAAGAATCATGCGCACCATAAATAATAAGATCCGCATTATGCTATTTCATGCTTCCATCCCTCCTTTCTTTTGGGTCTACACATTGCACGTGGTAGCTTACCTTCTTAATATATTACCAATGCGAACTCTTCAAAATAAAACTCCAACTAAAATTCTCTTCCGTCGAATCCCTTCTTATGGCCACCTTCAGATTTTTGGATGTCTATGCTACCCGAATCTCGCCTCCACGGCCCCTCACAAATTAGCACCTAGTAATACTCCTTACATTTTCTTGGGTTTCCCGTCGAATCATAGGGGGTACTTATGCTATGATTTGTCCACAAACAAAATTCTAGTCTCTCGCCATGTCACATTCGACGAGAACGTTTTCCTATTTGCAAACATTCAAAAATTTCAAGTCACTGACTACGACTTCCTTGACGATTCGAACACTTCCCCTCTCATTAGAAATGCAATACATGGAACTATTAGTCCAGCTCAATGCTCACCGCCCCTGCCAACTTTCTCGTTGACCACCCCCTGCTCCCGTTGACCACCACACTGCCCATTGCCCCCGTGACCAACCCACTGCCCTACAACCCCCTGAACCCGTCTCCTAACCCACTGCCTCTGTCGACCACCTCCTTCTCTCATCACTTCCCCACAGCCTACTACCCCCGTCACTGCCTCACCACCCCCTGCCCACTGCCCTCAGTTCCTATTCCTACACACCACATGGAAACCCATGCCCATCACAGGATTTTCAAACCGAAAGTCCACTTTAACCTATCCACCCAAACTATCTCACCTCTACCTAAAAATCCAAAATTAGCCAAGCTTGACCCAAATTGGAATGCGGCCATGTGTGAGGAATTTGATGCACTCACTACACAGCATACTTGAGATCTTGTCTCAAAACCAGAGGGGGTGAATGTGATTCATTGTATGTTTCTATATCATCACAAATTCGAAGATAGTGGTGAGCTTGAATGCCATACGGTGAGACTTGTGGAAAATGGCACGGGACAACAAGAGGGAGTTGATTGTGGTGAAACCTTCAATCTAGTGGTTAAACCTACCACCATTCATACTGTTTTGAGCATTGCTATGGGGAAGAACTGGTCGATTCATCAACTTGATGTGAAAAATGTGTTCTTACATGGGGATTTGAAAGAAACCATCTATATGCATTAACCACCTGGCTTTGTGCATCCCTCGACACCTCAGCATGTCTGCCGTCTTCGAAAAGAGCTCTATGGCTTGAAACAAGCCCTTCGGGCTTGGTATGAGTGATTTGTCACCTACATCATACAGATCGGGTTCGTGTGCAACAAAAGTGATAATTCACCTTTTATTTTTCATCGAGGTAATGACATTGCATACCTTTTGCTCTATGTGGATGACATTGTCCTGACTACCTCCTTTGATTTGCTGAAAAACGAGATCATTACTTTGCTCAAATCAGAATTTACCATGACAGACTTGGGTAAGTTGAATTATTTCTTATGGATTTTCGTGACCAGATTCGAGAATGAAATGTTCCTGTGTCGACGTAAGTATGCCAAAGAGATTGTTTACAGGGATAAAATGGAAAACTGCAAGATCATACCTACTCTAGTAGACTTGAAGTCGAAGCTCCGCGCCAATGATGGGGACCCGGTGCGTGATCCTTCTCTTTATAGGAGTCTCAATGGTGCATTTTAGTATTTTACCTTCACTAGGCCCAATATTGCCTATGCTATTCAACAAGTGTACTTGTTCATGCATGCACCCAGGGAGCCTCACTTTACTGCTCTTAAACATATCATTTGATACGTTAAGGGTACCCTTGACTATGGATTACATCTTTATCCATCTGCACCGACTAGGCTGGTATAATACACGGACGTCGATTGGGGCGGTTATCCCGACACACATCGATCTACTTTCGGCTATTGTGTATTTTTGGGTGATAACCTCATTTTGTGGTCTGCAAAACGTCAAGCCATGCTTTCCCGTTCGAGTGTAGAATTAGAATATAGAGGCGTTGCGAACGTTGTTGCCAAAACTTGTTGGCTCAGAAACCACCTTCTAGAGCTTCATTGTACCTTACGTAAGACATCTATTATCTACTGTGATAACGTATCTGCTGTCTACTTATCTCATAACCCGGGTCAAAATCAGCAAACCAAACATATTGAGATGAATATTCATTTTGTTCATGAGAAAGTTGCCATGGGTCATGTTCGGGTGTTACATGTTCCTTTTTCCTACTAGTACGCAGATATATTTACCAAGGGACTTCCTCGGCAGTTGTTCCTTGACTTCAAATCTAGTCTAAGCGTCCATCCTCCTCCCGCTCCGACTGAGGGGATGTGATAGAGAATATATTAATATTCTCCATATATTTTGTAATTATTATTTTGATGTAATTCTGTAAACTAGATATTCTTATACAATTAGGTTTGTAACTGTAAACACTTATATATATTATATTAATGAGAAGCTTCTGTTAAATAAGGCAATATACACACAATATACAAGTGTATATTGCCTTATTAAATGCCACGAAATCTGCCCATTGGTGCTCACGGTTTTGGCTGATTTTGTACATGAGAATATTGTATATTTGGAAAATATATGTGTAGTATATTGTAATGTAATTGTTACCTAAAGTAGGATTATACACTACCATAATTGTAAAGTTAGAATTATGGTAGAATAAGATTTTAGGAATAGAATAGGAATATTTTGTATCTTGTATATATACATTTTCAAGTAATGAAAATAATCAAGGGGATTATTTCTTTCATGGTATCAAGAGACAAGGTCTAAACAAAAGTTTTTCTCTCCCAACTTTTGTCCTCTCTATTACGGCCGAGACACCCCCACCCCCCCTCGGGTTTTTCTTCCAAAATTCGTCTTCCGCTCTCAAAAACCTCTCTTAAATTTCCCTTCCTTCTTTGTTCTTTCAATATGTCTAAGAACAATTATCATCATGCCCTCATGGTTTCTAATGTCAAGAACATTATCCCTATTGTCCTTGAGATGGAAAACGTCTAATATGCGACGTGGGCGGAGTTGTTTAAAATTCATGCTATCTCCCATCAAGTTCTTCATCACATCATTCCTCCCGCTACACCTCTTCCCGCGGAGGATCCTCAGTTATGGATTACTCTTGATGCTACCGTTCTCCGGTGGATCTACGCCACTATTTCGGTTGATCTTCTACAGACGATTATTGAGCCGTATACCACGGCTATGGCTGCCTGGAATAGATTGCGTGACATATTCCAAGACAACCAACATTCACGTGTCGTCACACTCGAGCAGGAATTCTCTCTAGTTCGAATGGATGAATTTCCGAACGTTTCTGCATATTGCAAGAAACTCAAAGAGTTTGCGGATCAACTCCGTAATGTTGGCGCACCGATAACTAATAATCGTCTGGTTCTACAGTTGGTTATCTGTCTTTCGGAGGCCTATAATGCCTATAATGGTGTTGGAACTCTCCTTCGCCAAAGTAACCCTCTTCCTGACTTCTATCAAGCCCGCTCCATGCTTACGTTGGAAGAAGCCGGTTTGGCTAAAAATGCGTCTATCGGAGCAAGCCCCGTCGTCATGGTGGCGTCCTCTCCTAGTTCTTCGGGTATTGTTAATAATTCGGGCCAAAACCATAATCATGGTGGCGGCAAAAATAATCGTAAGAATAATAACAAAAACCGCGGGGGGAAATGCGGCGGTTCAGGTGGCGGTTCCAGTGGTTAGCAAGCAGGCGGTGGGCCCCATCCAGAGAACAATGGCCCACCACCCCCTGGTCCCAGCAGTGGGGCCCATGGCAGTAGGGCTGGGGCAGTAGGCCGTGGGCCAGCAGCCCTTACAATCCAGCAGGAAATTCTAGTGGCCAGTGGGCTAGCCAACAGTTAAGGCCCAACAACCAGCAGTGGCGGTCCACTGGCCAGTGGCCCAGCAGCAGCAGCTACGGCCCAGCTCCGTCACGGACAGGAATTCTTAGGCCCCGACCTCCACAAGCCCATCATGCAGCAGGCCCTACTCAAACCGATATCGAGGCCGCGATGCACACATTTGGGTTAACTCAACCGGACCCAAATTGGTATATGGACACCGGTGCCACTACTCACATGACTTCCGAATCAGGTACTCTCTCATCTTATTCCAATTTGAGCACCCTCGGGGGATAATTATTGGTAATGGCAGTTCTATTCCAATTCTAGGGTATGGTCAGAAAACATTGTCTCCCCCCCAATCCACCCCTCCTCTTGAAAAATACATTACATGCTCCTAAATTGATTAAAAATTTAGTGTCTGTCCGAAAGTTCACAACTGACAATTCTGTTTCCGTTGAATTTGATTCTTTTGGTTTTTCTGTGTAGGATTTCAAGACGGGGACTCATCTCATGAGGTGTGATAGTAGGGGGGATCTGTATCCTATCATGCCCGGTTTCAGTCCATCGAGTCAAGCCTTGCCGTCAGTTTTTGCAATCATCTCTCCTTCCGTGTGGCATGCTCGCCTGAGTCATCCGGGATCTTCTATTTTATCAGTTTTAGATAAAAATAGCTTTATTTCTTGTAAGGGTACGAGTCATACTCCACTTTGTCAGTCTTGTTCATTAGGGAAAATTGTTAAGTTGCTATTTGTAGACTCCAATTCTCATACTTCAATGCCATTTGATATTATTCATAGCGACCTATGGACGTCTCCTGTTCTTATTTCATTGGGTCACCGATATTATGTTCTCTTTTTAGATGATTATTCTAGATTTTTGTGGACGTTTCCAATTGCAAATAAATCACAAGTGTTTTCCGTCTTCATCAAATTTAGAGCGTTCATTCGTACTCAATTCGAAAGAGAAATAAAAAATATTCAATGTGATAATGGGAAAGAGTATGACAATAGGGAGTTTCGGGAATTCTGTGCTAATAATGAGATCAATTTTCGGTTTTCGTGTCCTCATACATCTTCACAAAATGGGAAGGCCGAACGCAAAATTCATTCCATAAATAACATTGTCCGAACTCTCTTAATTCATGCCTCCATACCTCCATATTTTTGGCATCATGCTATACAAATGGCCACATATCTTCTTAACATAATTCCGTATAAAGGTCTGACATATTCTACCCTCCTCAAATTCCTATTTAATAAGAACCGTTCTTATTCTCACCTTAGGATTTTTGGATGCTTGTGTTATCCGTTATTCCCATCCACCATAATTAACAAACTTCAGGCTCGGTCTACCCCGTGTGTATTTTTGGGTTATCCGTCGAATCATCATGGTTATAAATGCTTTGACTTATCCTCCAAGAAAATCATAATTAATCGCCATGTCATTTTTGATGAAACCCAATTTTCATTTACAAAAGTTCATATTCCCGAGCCTAAGTCGTATAATTTTTTGGATGACCAAATATCCCCGTATATTATTCGGAATTTTTCGGACATCTCCCGCACCCAAAATTCTCCAGCGGGCCCACTGTCTGCTGGCCCCACAGTCCCATGCCCAGTTTCAGCCACTGGAACAGTTCCAGCAATTGGGCCAGTCCAGCCCAATTCTGGAACTGGTCCAATTCACGCCACAGCTTCTCGATTTGGGCCAGCAGGCCCACTGCCTGCTGGCCAGTCCGTCCCGAGCCCAGAAAATTCTCAAAAATCACTCAATTCTTCCTCGAGTCATAGACCGGTCACTCATAGTCAATGGGGTATTTTTACACCTAAAAGACATTTTAATTTACATTCTGATGTCTCTAAATCCCCCTTGCCCCGTAATCCGGTGTCTGCCTTAAATGACCCTAATTGAAAAATTGCTATGACTGATGAATATAATGCTCTTATTGATAATAAGACGTGGGAGTTGGTGCCCCGTCCATATGGTAGTAATGCTATCAGGTCTATGTGGATTTTTGCTCATAAGGAGAATTCAGATGGTTCATTTGCTCGACATAAAGCGCGGCATGTGGGTGATGGTAAGACTCAGCAGGTTGGGATAGATTGTGGGGAGACGTTTAGTCCGGTGGTCAAGCCGGCTACTATTCGCACTGTGCTTAGCTTGGCTCCTTCGAAGACGTGGCCTATTCATCAGTTGGATGTCAAGAATGCTTTCCTACATGGTGATCTCAAGGAAACAGTCTATATGCATCAGCTATTGGGTTTCAGGGATCCAAACCGTCCTCATCATGTTTGTTTATTGAAGAAGTCATTATATGGGCTTAAGCAGTCTCTACGAGCCTGGTATACGAGGTTTGCTGACTTTGTTTCGACTATTAGGTTCACTCACAGCAGGTCAGATAATTCTTTGTTCATCTATCATCGTGGTTCGTCCTTGGCCTAAATTCTGTTGTATGTGGATGATATCATTTTGACTGCTTCTTCCGATACCTTGCGCCAGTCTATCATGGCCATGCTCAGTTCCGAGTTTGCTATGAAAGACTTAGGGTCCTTGAGTTACTTTTTGGGGATTGTCGTCAAGCATCATTTAGGTGGTTTGTTTTTGTCCCAACGAAAGTATGCAGCTGAGATCATCGAGAGGGTTGGGATGTCATCCTGTAAGTCCACTTCCATTCCAGTTGATGCAAAACCCAAGCTTAGTGCCGCGACAGGTGCACCATACGAGGACCCAACCCGCTATCGCAGTCTTGCAGGGGCCCTCCAGTAACTTACCTTTACCAAATCGAATATTACGTATGTTGTTCAGCAGGTGTGTTTATTCATGCATGATCCCAGAGTGGAGCACATGAATGCAATCAAACGCATCATTCGATATATTCATGGGACACTAGACTATGGGTTGCACTTGTATCCTTCTTCTACATCCACACTTGTCTCGTACACAGATACGGATTGGGGTGGTTGTCCGGACACCAGACGGTCTACGTCAGGATATTGTATGTTCCTTGGAAACAACTTGGTCTCCTGGTCTGCAAAGCGTCAGGAGACTCTATCCCGCTCAAGTGCAGAGGCAGAATATCGCGGGGTAGCTAATGTGGTCTCAGAATCATGTTGGTTACGTAATTTGCTTTTAGAGCTTCATTGCGCCATTCAGAAGGCGACCTTAGTATATTGTGATAATGTTAGTGTCATATGCCTCTCAGGTAATCCGGTTCAGCACCAACGCACCAAACATATCGAAATGGACATTCACTTTGTCCGTGAAAAGGTTGCTCGAGGGCAGGTACGCGTATGTCATGTCCCGTCAAGATATCAAGTTGCAGACATCTTTACAAAGGGTCTTTCCTCGGTACTCTTTGAAGATTTTAAGGACAGTCTCAGCGTTCGAAGACCGCCCGCTATGACTTTGGGGGTGTGTTAAATAAGGCAATATACACACAATATACAAGTGTATATTGCCTTATTAAATGCCACGAAATCTGCCCATTGGTGCTCACATCATGCATCTAAGTGTTCCCGATGAGTCATGGTACATGGACACATGGGCTACGTCACACATGACGACATCTCAAGGTAATCTCTCATCTTATTTTAATATGAGCAATAATAAAAATATTATTATCGGCAATGGGCAGAAAATTCCAATTCGTGGTATTGGTCAGGTAACACTACCCTATCCACACCAACCATTACACTTGAAAAACGTCTTATATGCACCAAATCTAATTAAAAATCTGATCTCCGTTAGACGTTGTATCCCATCACATTTATTTCCAAAAATAGCATGAACAAACCATCAACCTTTGCTGCCATTTCTCCTACTCTATGACACAATCGATTGGAAAACCCAAGAGCACAAGTTTTTAATAAGTTTAGGAAGAATAATTTGTTTTCTTGTAATAAACCTTTCGACTCCTCTGTTTGCCAATCTTGTGTGTTTGGTAAACATGTTAAGCTTACTTTTGCATCTTCTAACTCTCATACTTTTGTGCCATTTGATCTTGTACATTGTGATTTGTGTACGTCACCAGTTTTAAGTTCTGCAGGTCATAAATACTATATGCTCATTCTAGATGATTATTCGATTTTTTTGTGGACTTTTCCATTAGGACATAAATCACAAACCTACACTATTTTTAAATAATTTAGTGTTTTTATCAAAACTCAATTTGGCAAAAGCATTAAATATTTTCAATGTAACAATGGGGGGAATTCATAAATGCCCACTTAAATGATTTCTGTCACCAAAATGGAATGTATTTGCGTCTTTTGTGTCCACATACCTCACCACAAAATGGGAAAGCCGAAAGAAAATTTCGAACGATTAATAATATGATTCACTCTATTCTTATGCATTCATCCACACCACCAAAGTTTTGGCACTATGCACTTCAAATGGCTACATACCTTTTAAATATTATTCCTAGTAAATTGCTCTCCAATATGTCTCCTACACAAATGTTATATCATCGTCTCTCATCTTTTACACATTTGAGGGTGTTCAGATGTTTGTGTTATCCTTTGTTTCCGTCTACTTCCATTAACAAGTTGCAGGCTCGTTCCACTCCTTGTGTGTTTTTGGGGTACCCACCAAATCATAGGGGATATAAATGTTATGATTTGACGAATGGAAAAATAATTGTCTATCGTCATGTGATTTTTGATGAGTCTACATTCCAGTTTGCTAAGTCTCATGTGACATCCTCACCTTCATATGATTTTATCGATAATGGAATACATCCCATTTTACACCACCACCTAAATGTCCAAACCCATGTGAAACCAACCCAACAACAAGCCCAACAACTTTCGGCCCAACCACTAAATGGGACTGGACCAGAGACCACTGCCTTGTCACCACTAGACTCGGCCCAGTCATGTTTCCGTGGCAGGCAGGCCCAATTGGGTCAGTCTACTACTACCTCAATCACGCCCTTAACTCAAACCAATTCCGGAGCCCAGCCCAATATCGAAATTGCTACACATTTTCCCTTGGGCCACAATCCATCCCCTCGGCCCAATCCCATACCTCAGAATCATACTACCCAACCAGTGACGGAACGACCTCAGACCATTGAAACCCGTGCCATGCACGGGATTTTTTGGCCCAAACATCACTTTAACCTACTATCCTCCGTTCAACCATCACCTCTACCAAAAAATTCCAAAGCTGCCTTATCCGACCCGAATTGGAAAGCTTCCATGTTAGATGAATTTAATGCTCTTATTACAAATAAGACGTGGGAACTAGTACCATATCCGTCTAATGTGAACATCATTCGGTCTATGCAGGTTTTTTGTCATAAAAAGAATTCTGATGGTTCTTTTGCGAGATACAAAGTTCGTCTTGTTGGTGATGGAAGGTCTCAGCAGGTTGGGGTAGATTGTGAGGAAACATTAAGTCTGATGGTTAAGCCAGCAACTATCCGGACTGTTCTCAGCTTAGCTCTTTCCAAATCTTAGACCATTCATCAGTTAGATGTTAAAAATGCATTCTTACATGGCACCTTACAAGAGACCATGTATATGCATCAGCCGTTGGGTTTCCGAGATTATACACGTCCTGATCATGTTTGCCTATTGAAGAAATCATTATATAGTTTGAAACAAGCTCATCGGACATGGTATAACAGGTTTGCAGGATTTGTTTCAAAATTGGGATTATCTCACAGCAAGTCTGATCAGTCATTGTTCATTTATCGGAAATGCGCTGACATGTCATATATACTTTTGTATGCCGATGATATTATTCTCACAACATCATCCGTTTCACTTCGTCAATCTATTATGTCTCTTCTTGTAGCAGAATTTGCAATGAAGGACTTGGGTCCATTGAATTATTTTATTGGCATTGCTGTCACTCAATATGCGGGTGGTCTATTTCTCAGCCAAAAGAAATATGTCGAAGAAATAATTGACAAGGCAGGGATGTCATCCTACAAACCCTCACATACTCTAGTTGACACAAAGGCGAAGTTGAGTAAGGATGTCGGAGCTCCATACAACGATCCTACCCATTACCGTAGCCTAGCAAGGGCCTTGCAGTATCTGACTTTTACCAGACCAGATATTTCCTTATGTGGTTCAACAAGTTTGTTTACACATGCATGATCCGAATGAGGAACATATGGGAGCTCTCAAAAGGATTCTGCGGTATGTTCATGGTACTCTCCATTTTAGACTTCATTTGTATAAGTCCTCCATCTCAAGTCTTTCTGCCTACACAGATGCAGATTAGGGTGGCTTCCCGAACACACATCGTTCCACTTCCGGTTATTGTGTGTTCTTGGGTGACAATCTCATTTTATGGTCATTCAAACGCCAATACACATTGTCTTGGTCGTGTGCTGAGGCCGAATACCGAGTGGTAGCCAATGTAATTGTTGAATCATGTTGGCTCAGTAATCTATTATTGGAGCTTTATTGTCCGATTGACAAAGCAACAGTGTTCTATTGTAGCAATGTGAGTGCGATCTACTTATCTGAAAATCCTGTTCAGCATCAGCGCACGAAACACATTGAAATGGATATCTTATTTAGCCGAGAAAAAGTTATTTGTGGTCAAGTCCGTGTTCTCCATGTGCCGTCCCGTTATCAGATTGCTGACATCTTCACAAAAGGTCTTCCGCGCGTACTCTTTGATGATTTCAGGGACAGTCTCAGCATTCGAGAACCTCGAGCTAAGAGTATAGCTGGCTAGTAGGTCGGGCTCGGGTCTGGTGGGCTGGGTTTGGCGGGGTCGGGTCGGGGCGGAACGGACGAAAGGGGCGGGGTCGTGTCTGGCAGGGTCGGGTTTGGCGAGACTTGCTCTAGTCCCGTCCCGATCCCGATCCCGATCCCGTAGGAATCGGGTCGGGGCGGGGTCGGGTCTGGGTCGGGATCGGGGCAGGTTCCGGCGGGTTTCCCTTTTTTTTTTTTAATAACATATGTATAAAAATACTCAATAAACAAGACAAGATAGTATAATAAAAACATCCCAAGTCTGTTTTTGTGCCTCTTATATTATTTAATAGACATGATTTTTTTGTAATACAAATACAATTGTCTAAATTGCAACTTTGTGGTGTTGTCCAAAAGTTGCAAATTTCATAATAAAATTGCAATTAAAAAATTTGCATTCTCAAAAAAACCTGTTCTAATTGCTTGATAATTTCCAGTGGTTCTTCGATTGGAATTGGTATTTGTTGGTGAAATTGATCCATGTCGCTTCCACTACCTTCAGATAAGATTTCGTTGTAGTTTTCGTCTTCTTCTTCGTTGTTCTCTGGTTGACCGCACCTTCTCCGCTCCGCTCATATCCAATCTCTGAATAATACTGCAATTTCCAAGCTGTCTCCGGCTAATGAGTGTCTGTGGTCTCCTATTTGATATTTGCCGGCAGAAAAAATGCTTTCAGACGCAGTTGATGACGCTTGACTGTTCAAAACATCTCGGGCCATCATTGAAAGTGTCGGAAAGGTCTTCTCATTCCCCCTCCAATATTTCAGCAAGTTTTCATGTCCATCTTTATTGATAACTTCTTGGTACGGTACAGAACCCTGCAAAACAAAAATATCCAACTCGCTAATTTGGTTAGTAGCTGTACGGCCGCACATTCTATTTCTGAGGCTTTCAATACTAGCCGCAGAAACAGCATGTCTTTTGTAAGGTTGTGTTAAGATGAAGAAGATGGTATGGAAGCCGATAAGTTACTAGCATTTTCTTGTTGGTAAAACCTATATTTTTTTTTGCATTAGTCTTCTACGCTAGACAACACTTCTTCTTTAGTTTGTTCAATAGGTGGTGGGTAATTTAGATTTTTTGGACTTGGAGGTGGTAGTACTTCTATACAATCGTAAATAGTTTTAATAAGTGATCTAGTACCGTCTATTTTAGTAGTCGGATTTAATACAGCACCAATAATATAAATAGTGGGAATAAGAATAAAATATTTTTTTATTTTGATTAACATTTTTTTAATAGCTGCCATATAAGCTGTTTTTCCATATATTCACTAAGTAATAAAAATATTAGAGTTATATAAAACAACATAGTTGAAATAGTAGGATAATATATACTGGAAGATTCTTTTGTTGCTTGAAAAAATTTCTCTAAAAATACAATAAGTTCGGAAATTTTTACCCAATCACTATCTACAATCATATCAGCTGGATTTTGATTATGAGAGTTAAAAAATAAAGTTATAGGTTTTCTATAGTCATAAGCAACAAGTAGTTGCTCGTATAAAGAATTTCACCCAGTGGATACTTCTTCTAGAATTTTTCTATAAGGTAGTCCACAATCGTGATCAGTTTTTTTATATTCTTTTCTTCGTTGTACTCTATTACTTTTAAAAATAAAGTTTATAGCAAATTGTATTTTACTAAGAATGTCTTGAAAAAGTGATAGACCATCCTTTACAATTAAGTTATATATATGGCACACACATTTTATATGAAAATGATCTGGAAAAGATGGAGTTAAACTATTTTTTAAAATTGTAATAGCGTAATTGTTAGAAGAAGCGTTATCTAATGTAATAGTCATAATTTTATCGGTTATTCCATAATAATGGCACACTTGATAAATATTATCTGCAATAAAAGTACCAGTGTGCCTATCATCTATATATCTATACGCTAAGATACGTTTTTGCATAGACCATTTATAATCTATCCAATGACAAGTTACCGTTAAATAATCATGGCCGTTAGTACTACGACCTATATCAGACGTGATAGATACCTTGCCATTAAAATGATATAATGAATAACGTAAATATTGTTGATATTCATGTGCGAATTTAAATTCATCTCTCTTAACAGTTGATCTAGGAAAACAGTTAAAGGCAGGATTATATATATCTCTAAGAATAAAACCGGGAGATGAACGAAATGAAAAAGGCAAACCCTCCACAACAACTAATTTTGATATTGCTTCCCTATCTCTATGTTTATTGTATTTAGGCCTACAATTCCCCCCGTCGTGGGGTTAATTTGACCCTGTACTTAGTCCGGGACAATATGTGAACCTTGTTCCGATGGAGCGGACGTTTGCGCACCCCGTTTTGAAGCCTGATATTGGGCATACCTAGTTGGATGAGCACTTACTACGTGTCTAATTAAACCCCCGTCCGACTGTGACCTTTTCCAGTTTTAAATTTTAAAACATTTTTACAAATTTTACATCTAGCTACTTGATTCTCTACGTCCCTATCAAAAAATATCAATGCATCTAATTTTAATGGTCATTTTGCTGGACCTCATCTCATACTAGGGGGAATAGGAGGCATTTCAGTTGAAGGTGCACTAGTGGGTGTGTTGTCATCAACATTAGTGGGTGTATCGTCTAAATTAAAGTCTTCTTGAGTTCCAGAAAATAGCTCCTCGTCTAAATATAATGGTATTGTAGGAAATGTTCAGTATCAATAAAATCATCCTGTGTAGGAATAGGATGACTAGAAGAAGTACCCTTGCCCTGGTTGCCCCTACTAGAAGAAGCACCCTTACCCTTACCCTTAAACATACCTGTTAATCCTTCCATTTTAATTATGATAATAAATAATTAAAGATAATAAAATTAAGTGCGCTAAATAAAATAAACAGAAAATAATAATTTAATGAAGGAACGAATGTACCAAACGCCGACGTAACGTCAACGTGTAATCGAGAGGTTGAAAATTGAAACTTTTCTCGATGGAAGATCCTCAAGCTAGTTGCCAACTTTACTCCCAATTCCCAAATGAATAAATAAAATTGAATATTTAGTAAACAATGTAGACTTGTAGAGAGATATATTGAGAGATTAGAGGAAGATTTGTGAGAAAGATGAAGAGAAAATGAGTTTATTTATAGTTGGAAAATTGGGTTAAAGAGTAAATATAATAACTTATTGGTTAAAAATAAATATTAAGGGGTAGGGGGGTTGGGGGAGGGGGGGAGGCCAAAAATGGCCGTTGCCCAACGGCCAAAATCTAAAATGGTCGTTGGTGCAACGGTTATATTTGCAAAGGGGGGACTACGGGCGGGATCGGGACGGGCTCGGGACAGGCTCGGAGCAGGCTCGGAGCAGGCTCGGGTCTGGCGAGCCTGGGGCGGGCTCGGGGCGAGACATTGTCCCGTCCCGGTTCGAGTCCCGCTACCGATTTTTTTTTTATATACTAATCGGGATCGGGCGGTGTCGGGTCGGGCTCGGGACGGGGTCGGGCCGTTCCGGCCCACTGGCCAGCCTTAGCTAAGACTGCGGGGGACTGTTAGAGTAATTATGGGGCAATCCCATAATTACCTCTATTCTTCATTAATTGTAATTGATAGTATAATATACTTTAATTAAGATAATCGTAATTAGTATCTTATATTTTAGGTAATGAAGATTAGTCTTCCCTTAGACAAGCATAATAGGATTGTATATATATTATATCATTGGAAGAATATTAATCAAGGAATTACTTTCCTACAATTAGAGGGGTATGTTGTTAATAAATGACCGGTCACTTGCCGATTCATGGTACACATATAAAATACAGAGAGGATTTTGCTGGGATGTTTTAAAATTTTAAAAAGCAGAGAATAGTTTTTCAAGAATTTAGGCATGGTAAAATCTTTAGTGCCATGCAGAGCCTTGAATATCTCATTAACTTTGCAAGACTTAATTATGAAACCTTCATGGGATTGCACGTATGGTTTTATCTGAGACTTTATTTTAAGAAAAAGTATGTCACAAATCTAGAAAAATGTTTTTGGATAGTAATATAAACTTTAGTAGAAAATCTTAATGCCTCTTATTAAAATTTGGCTTTCCCCCCATTGATCTTGTTGAACCGACCCAGCTTAAGACGGATTGTGTTTTGGATTTTTTTGTGATCATTCTTACAAATAAAAGTTTATTAAACAAATTAACAGAAATGGCAGGGTTTGAGGAAGGGTTGCACCCAAAAAAGATAAAATGTATGCAATCTACCCTAATGCAAGGGTCAACAACTAATTTCATGGCTCGAAGCAATAATACATAAGTTATACAAAGACAATTTTACAATGAGATAATGGTCAAAAACACACCTGAAGTATCATTTTTTTTGCTAGTTTTCTACCCGAATTATCAGGTATTTGAGTTTTCTATCATCAACTATTTAGCAAAACACATATCGAAGTTGATTAGACCTATTGTTTGAATACAATTGCCAAAAGGCGTGTGACAACTTAATTTGCCCATAAAATTTTATCCACATGGCAGTTGATTCATTAATTTCTATGTGTGTTTTGATAAATAGTTGGTCATAATAGTTCAAGTAGAAAATACAAACACCTGATAGTTCAAATAGAAAACTCTCAAAAAGTGATATTGTAGGTGTTTTTTTTTTATCATTATCTCCCTTTTTTCCCAATTAATACCTTGAATTATCTGCATAGAGTGCCATTTGATATTACTTAACAAAAAGAGGGTGTACACTACACACTATCAGATACTAATCGATGTGTGTTTTGATAAATAGTTGATCATGATAATTCAAATAGAAAATGCGAACACATGATAGTTCAAATAGAAAAATCGCAAAAAAAATAATACTTCATATGTGTTTTTAGCCATTATTTTTTTCTATTATTTCAAGATTTCCCTTCAAGTTAACCTGCGATTCCAAGTTGAGGTAAACAAGAACTTGACATAAATGTGTGAAATAGAAAGGAAGTGGTCCAGAAGTAATAAGATCGTGCCATATCTACTATGAGTCTGGAACTTAAATGATCTAAAAACTAACGAAGTGAACCAAAATACCCCACATAAAAATAGTAAGAAAACTACCTTTTACGCAGGAAATTTCTGCGCAGAAGGGATTATTATAAATCCTAGCAGACACGTTTTTTAAATGATCACTTTTAGTCCAGTTACGCAATAAATTGTTGCGTTTTACAATCAAATATTCATCTACTCATTTGTATTTGATTTGACATGACAGTATGATAATTATTGCAAGAACCAATCCATTTTTCTATTTAACATGAATTTTGGATGAGGTAAAGACTCATCCATTTCCAAAGTTTAAGTCATCAAAATTTCAAATTCTTAAAAAAAATATCCAACTCCAAAGTTCATACAAAAAATGGCATCTCCTCCTTCAACTGTTAATGCTTCTTTATTTTGAAAAGGATTCTTCAAGATAATAATATTGTTCGCTATAGTATTCCATCAAAATACCATGTTAAGTTTTCAATCAACTTGTATTACTCAACATTACTCACTACCATAAACAAAATAACGAAAATTAGTAGGTGTGAGTTTGCATTATCTGTAATAGGCAGATATCCAATATCCATTGTACCGCAAGATTTAATGCTTTATGGCGAGTGGAATATCATTGATGATGAGTCTTTGAGTGAATATTTGAGGGCACCGGAATAATATAGGAGCTTAATCACCCTGAATGTTCTTGAAATGTATGTTGAAAAGATACCTATCAATCGTAGTGAAGTCTTGACCAGGACTCGTCAGGAAGTCCCAGAAATTTCGCTTGAGCCTCGTCCGCAAATCCCTCAAGTCCAGCATACTCATGGTAACACTTATTCGGAAGTGAGTTCTTATGGAGACTTTTTGACTGATCAAATGTCGCTGAAAACTTTAAGCCAGTAATTTAATCAAAATTACAGGGAATATTAGTAAATATCATATTTTTAATTATTATTTTGTGTAGTAGCATATGTATTATACATATGATAATAGTAATGTTTTTTTATCTTTTAGGGGTTATACACCTGATATGAGTAATATTGAGCAATCTTCTAAGACCGGATGGCGGAATCATGCCGGAACATCCCCACCATCAAGTTACGGTGCAGTTGATTATTATCAGTAGGTATACTTTTTATAATTAAATAATACAAGTGATTTGATGTTTAGTATTTACAATACTTCAATTGCCTCTGTAGTGAAAATTACTCACAACATGCACTAGTGGTATCAAATGTTGATTTCAGTGCAATTGATCTTTCTTCAAACCCAGACAATATTGATTATTATCGGTAGGTTCATCATCTTGATATAAAATAATCCATATATATTATGATGTTGATATTTAAAATATGTTACCTATTTTTCGTGTAGGACGAAGTCTTTACTAGACCAATCTACAGACGTGAGTATCAAGGTTGTCAATGGATGCTTCGAGGTAAGGAGACTCATGATAGTATGTGGACTATCTCAAAATTCCACTCACGTCTTATGATATGGATGACTGTCGAGCAGATCATATTTAGATACAAATATGATTGCTCAAGTGCTAGTTGTTGACATTGCTGAAACCCTAATGTACCATATTCGACCAAGTTCATTTTAATTTTGACATCAATTAAACTATCATTGCTAAATATTGTTTGTTTAAACTTGTTCAGGTTCCCCATCAAAGAATGCATTAGAATAGTTTTGAGAGTATATCATAAAATGATATGCAGGAGAAAGGGATATTTTGGGCGTATGCGCGCTTTTGAGATGATTTATGGTACCTGGGAGGGTTCTTTCCAACAGTTGTCGAGGTATATAGCAGCTCTACAACACTTCAATCCTGACACTGTTATAGATGGAAGTTAAACACCCAACCTTGTGTGGCCGATAATAATTTCATTTTTTTGTTTTGGACATTCAAACCGTGCATTGATGATTTTGCTCATTGTCGGCCAGTAATATCCATAGATGGAATGGATGTGTACTGGATATATGACATCAAGCTACGGATTGCAGTAGAAATGGATGCCAATGGGTCGATATTCCTCTCTTGCTTCCGACATTGCCGCTAACGAGAGCAACGAGACATGGAGGATGTTTATGACATATTTGAGGCAATACATTATTAAGGATCGAATGGGCATATGCGTTCTATCTGATCAGAATTATGGTATATTGAACAATATGTTTCATTTGGAGGGGTGGCAGCCTCCATTTGCTTACCATTGCTATTGTTCAAGGCATATAAAGGAAAAAATTTCAAACAGCCTTTAGAAACAGCACACTATAAAATGGATGTGGGCGACTGCAATAGAGCATCAAGAAAAAAAGTTTCTTTTACGGATGGAGATGATCAAAGCAGCGAAGCCGGAAGCATATGATTGGTTAAAGGCAATCAATTTTGAGAAATGGACATTACATGCAGATGAAGGCAAAAAATAGGGATGGTAACAACAAACAGCTCAGAGTCATTCAATGGTTTGCTAAAACCTTCACGGGGGATGCCCGTTACTTCAATGGTGAGAATGACTTACAAGCAAGTCGTGGAGCGGTTTGTCACTAGAACAAAATAGGCCAAAGCCATATTAGCATATGGTAGGAAATGGATACTAAATCCTGCAAAATGTTCGAGCATCATAGAAAAAAATGAGAGCAACACATGATGGTAGAGTATAACCATACTGAATGTCTATTTGAATGCAAGACATGTTCTTACCAAAGTCGGGGAGGAAACACTCATAGCATTTATAAGATGACAAAAACGTGCACTTGTGATAAGTGGAAATCATACCACATGTCGTGTTCTCAGGCCCTCAAGTATTTTGAAGCAATTGGAAAGGGGGAATCAAATTATGTGGCATCGGAATACCACGTGAAAAGCTATCTTAAAGCGTATGCCGGTTGTTTCTACCTACTTGGTGATCAAGCTTATTGGCCAAAAGAGCCATTTTTTATGATTGCTAACAAATATTATATCCATAAATTGCGTGTTAACGCACATACTGCGATTTCCAACCAAATGGATGTTTCGGATATGACATACTCTCGAAAGTGCTCGATGTGTAAGGAGTTTGGCCATAATAAGCGTTTGTCTCACCTACGGGTTTATGGTGGTGCAAGTACCTATGATGGTGGAATAACCTCTTGTGGTGGAAGAACCTCTCGTGGTTGAAGAACCTCATGATTTTATGAATGTATTTTAATTCTTCTTGATGTATTAGAATTGTCTTGAATTATAAATTTTAAGTATTTTTCTTCTTGTCCCGAATGATGTATTTTTTTTAATAAAGCATCTTGAATTAAGCATTTTATCATCAAGAAAATACTTTTAAAAAATTTCATAACATACAAAACTTAGAAAAGTAATTTAATCTTCGTCGCTTTCTAGAACCACCTCGTCATCGTCATCATTTTCATCATCCTCCTTACTTGCATTCTCTTATTCATCTTCTTCCCCTTCATTTCCTTCTCCATCATCCTCTTTGTAGTCTAGATCCCAACTATCATCATTAGGAGCACTTTCTTGGTTGACACAACAATATGGCACTCCACAATCTAATGTTTGTGGTAAATATTTTGAAAGACCTAACCATTCTTGAATTATTGGATAAACTGGATGAGAAGAGTCTCGATGAAGATTTTTATTTTCTAAAAGTTTCTAATGATCTTCTTCATCCGCTCCTCAAAAATTAAGATCGTCTAAAGCATGATACATGTCTAGTGTTTTCTGCATTTCTATAAAATTTATTTCACCAAGTGTTGGATAACCAGTGATTCATCCTTGAATTTGGAGGTCTGATACGTAGAAGACAAAACTTGTGGCACAACTAAACTATGCCACCAACATAATACCTCATAATCACACCTTTTCGAATATAATTGAACCCATTGAAGCTTTTCACCTCAAATTATAGCTTCTTTGGATTTTGACGAGTGTGTATCACCCTCAATTATGTGTCCAGCAACTTTTAAATCAACATTGACACAAATTGGATGATTTTCGAAGGGACGAAGAACACCATACCATTTTTCATCAAATAAATCATAAATCTGTGTAACATCCTAACATCTCTTTTTAAAAATATGATTCAATTGTGTTTGTGTTTGTTTTTGTTTCTATCCTACTATGAGGCCTTCTTTAGCTACCCTAGCCTTTTTATCTATTTCTAAACGAACTATTGAATGCAATATTTCTAGGCATTTTTAAAATGTGAGTTGTTTAACCGAATGAGTTATATAAAAGTTATGTTATGTAAGTGTGTCATTCAGAAACATCATATTTTGAGCATGTAAAAGTTGTGCAATATAAGTGTGTCATATAAAGAGGTCAAAAGCGAGAATAGTGTTGTCAAATCAAGGATGTCGCAAAATAAGTGTGTCATATTAATAGGTCAAAAGCGAGCATAGTGTTGTCAAATCAATGATGTCATTTAGAAACATGTTGTCACGCCCCGAACCATGGCCTAGGCGAAACACGACACTCGGTGCCTGACTGCATATGACCGAGCGAATCACATGGCTTGTTGAATCAACATTGGCATAAAAACATGCAATAGTAATGATTTAAAACATGTAAAATGTGTTACTTAAAAGATAGTCTGAATATATGATTTGCGGAATAATCTGAAAATATATTAAGTCTGAATATCAATACTGACATGACATACTAAACTAGTCTATGAAACCTCCGAACATGAGTCTGACTACAAAACTGTTTTACCAGGACAAGGCCCTGGCATACCTCTACTCTAAAATATAATCATGAAAAATAATCAACTGACACTCTGAATGAAATGGGGCTCACCAATAGCTGATATAGGTGAAATATTAGCGTGCAAATCTGTCATCCTGAAACTCAGTACCTGCACCGTGAAGTGCAGGCCCCAGGTAAAGAGACGTTAGTACATTTAAATTGTACTATTTGTAAAGCCACTGAATGAATAAGGAGCCACATGATATAATAAGAACATGAAACTTAAACTGAAACATGAACATGAATATAATAACATGTGTAAAATCTATAAACTGTATATCTCTCTCTATATATATATATGGGGAGAGCAGTAGTATAACTGACAATATGAAATCACTACGTGGGTATGTGGAGTCTGGTACCTGGCCCGACCAGCACAGTGCTCCCATACCTATCGGGGTATGAGACATGAGCATGACATGAAATGATTCAATCAATAATATAAAGGTATCGTCATCTGGGCAGAGCGACCCTTATCCTATCCTGGCATACGTAGTTTCAGACTATCTGAGCTTTCTCGGTAATCTATTCAACTCCCAAAACATGTATTTAAAAATAGTTGACTTGTAAGATCATTGTCACGACCCAAATCGGAGGGCCGCGACGGGCACCCAGATCTTACCCGTCGGGTACCACCAATCACACTATCAACACCTAATCACAAAATTAAATACAGACTAAGCCGAAAAAGCACTATGTAAACTATTAATCAGAAAACCAACTTTTATTTATATACATACTCATACCAAGGCCGACAAGGTCGTACATAACTACTACACATGACACATGTCTACAAGCCTCTAAAGAGTATACAACATCAACAAGTCGGGACAGGACCCTGCCATACTCATATATACACGCAAAAATCACTGTACCAAGATAGATCGACACTCCAAAAGAAGGGGAGTGCTCCAAAATCTGCTGAGTTAGCAACCTACTAACGTGGATCGTCGTCCTATCTACGTAAACCTGCGAGCATGAAACGCAGCGTCCCCCGACAAAAGGGACGTCAGTACGACATATGTACTGAGTATGTCAGGCATGAACAATAGTATAACAGGGATATAACACAACTGAAACAGAAACAGTTGACCACTAGTAAACGCCTCTGAGGGCCCTAATACATATGCCTAAATGTTATGCACAATGCAAATGCGGTATACATATAAATATTAGCCACACAAGGGCATCTTCCTGTCCATAACCGCCTCTGTAGGCATCAGGTTATATCGGCCACACAAGGGCATCACATCATAGTGGCATCTACGGGCTCTTTCGTGATAGTCTATACCAACTGCAAGTGGTGTGCGTATATAACGCCTTTCCCTTTCCCCATATCCCCTACATATATACAATATTTACCATATAGTAATGTGCATAGCACACTTGGGTCCAGGGTAACATATGAATATAATGCAAATGAAAATGCATGAATGACAATAAAACATCCTGAGTGACACAATAACCTTTTACCTTTGGCTAACACTGTAAATGTCAATATCTTTTCCATATGCCTCAATAAGGACTTAGGAACATATTTAGACATGTTTTTAACATAGGAATCAATAACATGAATATTCTTAACCACTAGGAGTAGAATAATTTATAGAATAATATCACGGTTATATTTCGTTACATGGAACATGGCAAAAGAAGAAATAATTTGCCTTAACATACCTAGATTTCACTTAGAAGTTAATCACAACCAATTAGAGAGGAACAACCTTTCTTTATACTGGAACGAGAACTGGATAATTTGGTATGTTTGAAATGCAAAAATGTTGGAATCGTTTGCTGCTTCCTGGAACAATATAACATGGAGAAATAGGTTTGGTAAATTGGAAGCTTACTAAATGAGATGCTAAGAAGTTTGCTGGACGTTCTTTAGGCCTTAAAAGAATTCTCAAAGCCACGAAATAAGTTCCCAAGGTAAGAACCAAATGAATTCTCCTCCTAACATTTTATTTTGTTCCTTTAACGACATGCCTAACTAGGCATTAAATACCATTAAGTGATCCTTATGATGTTGTCTTCCACCAGCCAATTCTTGGTGGTGGAACAGCTAAATTAACGCCACATCGTGCCACTTTAATTCTCAATTAAATGACTTGCCTCCCACTCTAATTAATTACACACATAATTAATGTCGTGATCCCAATTCACTTAAATCTTAATAACTTATAAAATCTTCATATACTCAATGTCATAATTTGTGTGATATGGCACTAGTCCATAACCTCTTTAGGCACACACCAAATTTATTTCCGATCCCCGTCGTCATACTTGTTACATCCGAAATTATTTTAGGACTGCATCCTCTTATATACTAATCCCTTTATTAGCATACGTAAATATAGCATAAATTCTCTGAGGTTTGGGTCTACTTGCATACATTTAGATGCTCAACCATTGCCCAAAATTACGGGATGTTACATCATTCCCCCTTAAAAACATTCGTCCTCGAATATTGGGGTGACATATCTAATCCTTGTCGCGTAAACAACGAATAGAACTACTTGTTCACAGAATCATATATTATCACATACATTACGACATCCACATCGGACTTATACCATGACAATAGGACTCACCTTATGCTTCTCTCGGAACCTCGGCGTTGGTCTGAAATAGGTGAGGATATTTGTGTTTCTTCTCCTCTTTTGCTACCCACGTCATTTCTTCTATGTTCCTATTCAGCCACAGAACTTTCACAGAGGCTACTTCTTTAGTCCTCAGCTTGCGGACTTGTCGGTCTAGGATAGCAACAGGAACCTCTTCATATGATAGATCGTCTGTAACCTGTACATCATTAATCGGTACAATCTGAGAAGGATCTCCAACACATGCTTTCAACATGGAAACATGGAAAACCGGATGAACAAACTCCAACTTTGAAGGTAAGTCCAATTCGTACGCTACCTGGCCGATTCGTCGAATTATGCGATATGGCCCAATATACCTTGGACTGAGCTTTCCCTTCTTTCCAAATCTCATTACACCCTTCATAGGCGAAATCTTCAAAAATACCCAATCATCTACCTGAAACTCTAAGTCTCGCCGTCTCACATCTGCGTATGACTTCTGACGACTCTGAGCCGTTGACAGCTGTTCTTGGATAATATTTACCTTCTCTATGGCCTAGTGTACTAAGTCAGGCCTAAATAACTCTGATTTGCCTACCTCGAACCATCCGATAGGAGATCTACATCTTCGTCCATATAAAGCCTCATATGGAGCCATTTTAATGCTGGTGTGATAGCTATTATTGTATGCAAACTCAATAAGGGGTAAATGATCATTCCAAATTCCCTTAAAGTCCAATACACAAGCTCGTAGCATGTTCTCGAGCGTCTGAATCATATGCTCAGCTTGCCCATCTGTCTGAGGATGGAAAGTTATGCTAAGATTAACTTGAGTGCCTAAACTTTTCTAAAATAATCTCCAAAAATTAACAGTGAACTGCATACCTTGGTCAAATATAATAGAAATAGACGTACCATGAAGGCGAACAATCTCCTTAATGTATAACTTTACGTAGTCCTCGGTTGTGTAGGTAGTTAGTTTACCAACGGTTAACCAATTAGCATTAAACTTATGATAAGGCGAGATTCACTCGTAATGAAATCAATATTAATTATTTCCTATTTCCACATCGGGATTTCAATGTTCTGTGTCAAGTCGCCGGACTTTTGGTGCTCTGTTTTTACTTGCTGACAATTAGGACACTGAGCTACAAATTCCGCCACGTTTCTCTTCATGTTGTTCCACTACAAATTCCTAAGACTCTTCGTATGCCTTGATTAGTTTTCAAAACACTTCCTACACTTCATATCTTGGTTCCATCAATTTTTTCATCATATAGTTCAAACCATAGCCTAAAGTTACGAGGTGTTACACAAGTATTTTGCTCATGTACAAGTTGAGCAATATAAATGTGTAATATAAAGCGGTCAAAAGTGAGCATAGTGTTGTCAAATCAATGAGTAGTATATAACATGAATGACGAACAACTAGCATTCACATTAAAATGAGTTATTATGTCATTTTGGAACCAATTTTCTGATATTAGTTCTATTACATGTTTTACCCCAGCAGACATATTCGAAGTAATGGGTAGGACATGGGAACTGGATGATGATTTTAAATACTCAATTAACTCGAACCACAGATACAATCAACAATACAATAATACAATGACAGCTGAGTGGAATTGGCGTGTTAGGGAGGTTGAAATGCTAGAACAAAACTTGAGGACACTCGGACTCAAATGTTCAAAAAGTCGTACCACATCAATTCCTCGTGGTACACCACAAGAGTTCAATTGTGCTCTTAATCATTTTTGCGGAGAGAACAATCGGATGAAAATACGTTATCTCATGACAGAATATAGTCAAGGTGTTTATGTCAGATTCATAGCCAAGTGGGATTCGGACTGTGAGATGTCCGATGAAGATAAAAATGGTTCCCCGTGATCCTATTAATATTTATTTTAAATAAAGTAGGTAGGTAGGGTTATAATGAAGACCCCAAGAGTAGTTGGGGTTTGCAACTATATAAGTAACCTTTCTTTTGGTATTAAGCTACAACACATTCAATGTCAAGTAGTAGAAATGTAGAATTGTCAGTATTCATCCCAAAGGATCTGAATAGCAATGGTGATGATAGCTCAAATCATAGCAGTTATTCCAGTAATGTGTCAAGCGATAACAATGAATTCAAGATAGACGATTTGAAATCCCACCTTCTTATAGAGCGTAATGATGATTTTTCTGATGTGAAATATTCAGATCCACGAGAATATTATTGCGGGTTATGCCGAGAATGGACTTATCGACATGTCAAATCTGAATGTCTTGTTCGTGACTTGGAAAATCTCAGCGCTCAAATTCCAACAAGCTTCTCAATGACCATGCCACGAACTGATCAACATTCCTGCGAGGTTATTGTACAGAAGATTAGAAAAGAAAATAACAGAATGCTAGCAAGACGTTGCAGATTTTACATGCTAAAGTTGGTCGAAGAACAAACACCATCAATGGGTAGAGAACTAACATTTACAAAAAGAAGATATGTCTTAAAATACCCAAAATATTATTCTGAGAACGATATTGATGACTTCTATTTTGATTATGATTAGGGGTTATTTTGGTTCACTTGCTTAGTTTTTAGGTCATTTAAGTTTCGGAATCGTGATTTTATTTATATTTATAGTTTATGATGAAGTCATCAATTTAAAGAAAATTAGTATGTTTAATTTTTCTTTGATTGTTATAGTTTATCATTAGTTTATTTTATATAAGCGTTTTAGATTTAATAGTATATACAAAATTCAACAATTCACATTTTTTAATGAAAACACAAATAAATTAGTACATAAAAGATGCCGATTACATAATACATTTAAAAAAATATAGAAAATACATAATGCATGAGAACGTACAACTAGTAAAAACAAAATACATAGAAATAATAAACTTAACCGAAAATACATATAAATAATAAACTTAATAAACAAAAATACATATAAATAAGAAAATTTGTCTTTCAAAGCATTTCATTTTTCAAAGCATTTTTCTCATGTTGAGTGTCTCTAAGGTTATCCTTAAAAAAACTTTATTTTTCTTCGGATTCTTTTAGCAAGACCTCCAAAAGGTCAATTTTTTCTTGAGCTTCCATAAGTTTAAAATGCAAATCCAATTTTACGATATCTCTAGTAATACGTGAAGTCGAGGTATCTCTATCAACATGAGCTTTTTTAAACTTCACCGCCACCGTTTTATCCACGGGAATTTCATCTTCCCATCGAAAATATTTTCAACCATCTATATCCTATAAACATTACAAGAAAATTAATTTTTGAAAGTAAAATATGTAGATAATGTGAAAAAACTCTAAAACCTAAAAACTTGTAAAAAACATTTACATCGGCCATTTTACAACACCAAAACGACGACTCGGATTATCTTGGGTCCTTGATGTTCTGAGCTTACAAAAATAACAACAATCACAAACATCAGGTTCTATAGCAAAGTTTGACTTTTCGGAGCTTTGAGACATGATTTTCGGGGAGCTAAAGTATGCTAAAAAAGTGAAAATGGAGAAAAGTTAAGAGTGAATATGAAATGAGAAGTCTGCGTAAGGTTATATTTGCGCAGGAATTTCCTGCGCAAAAGGACTTAATCGGATCGTTATAGTTAAGTCTTTTTGCGCAGAAATTTTTTTCACAAAAGATAATTTTATCACTATTTTTTTTTGAAGTATTTTAATTTACTTAATTTTTGGATCATTTAAGTTCGAGAAACCTCTTCTCACTACATGTTGAACAAATTGATTGAAAGTTTCAAGTTGGACAATCACCACCACACGTCAAATCTATCACTTCAACAAGATAAGATTAGCTGGAAGTTGTGCACATAAAAATTCTGCGCAAGTCACTATTATTGTTTACAGTGGACCCTTCTCGTCTTATTCTTTTTTGAATCTAGCGCATAACGAGAGCTTAATGTTTCAATTATTATTTTTAATGTATACTCTTTGTCTCAAAAAGAATGTTCTATTTTTTTTATTAATTTATTCTAAGGCTGGACAGTGGACCGGGTCGGCCCGATCCCGACCAAGTCCGTCCCGATACCAGCCCCGCCCCGTTCCCCCAAAAAAAATCGGTATCGGGGTTCGAACTCGAGAAGGGACCTAGCCTCGTCCCGCATCCCGATCCCAATAGGATCCGCACCAACCCGACCCCGTCCCGCCCCGCTAGCCCCCTTCCCCCTTTACAAAAATAACCGTTGCAACAATGACCAACTTTCAATTTTGACCGTTGTGAAACGGCTATAACGGCCATTTTTGACCCCACCCCATAAACCCTCCTACCCCCTTAATATTTATTTTTACCCTAAGTTAGTATATTTACACTTTAACCCTATTTCTCAACTATAAACACTTCATTCTCCCCTTCATTTTTCTCATAAATCTTCCTACCATCTCAATTTATCTCTCTACATTTTTACATTGCCTACTAAATAAAAATTTTTCTCATTTATATGAAAGTTCAAAAATTGGGAGTGAATTTGGCCACTAGCTTGAGGATCAACTATCAAGCAAAGTTTTAATTTTCAACATCGATTACACGTCGGCGTTTGGTACCTTTGTTCCTTCTTTAAATTATTATTGGTACTTAATTTTAATTATCACACTTAATTTCATTTACTTTAATTATTTATTTGCATAATTATAATGGAAGTCCTTGGACGTATAATTATGGGTAAGGGTGCTTCTTCTAGTATGGCCTAATTTTTTTTGAAAACATTCTTGATAAAATATAATTTGCTATAAACTTTATTTTAATGGTAATAAAATACAAAGACGCAAAGAGTATAAAAAAAACTTGTCACGATTGTGGATTACCTTATAGAAAAATTCCTGAAGAAGTAGCGACTAGGTGGAATTCTCTATATGAACAACTACTTGTTGCTTACAATTATAGAAAATCTATAACTTTATTATTTAACACCCATAATAAAAATGCAAGGGATATGCTTGTATATAATGATTAGGATTTTTTTTTAGAACTTATTGGATTTTTAGAGAAATTTTTTCAAGCTACTAAATGAATTTTCTGGTATTTATTATCCTACTATTTCAACTATGTTATTTTATATAGCTCTAATATTTTTGTTACTTAATGAATATATGGAAAAACAAACTTATAAGGCATGTATTGAAAAAAATGTTTAAAAATATTTTTTTCCTATTCCCACCCGTGAGCCGAAAAAAATCAGGGTCGGCTTATTTCTGACCCGTGACTCGAAAAAGCAGGGACCGATTAGGGTCAGGGTCGGGCAGGGGTCGAAAAATTTTACCTGTCCGACCCGGCCCGACCCCGACTCATTCATATTATTTTTTATTTTATTAATATTTATTTAAGGTATATTTTTAAAGGTATATTATTTTATTAATGTTTATTTTATTATGATTATTTAAGGTATATTTTATTAATGTTTATTTATTATGTTTATTTAAGGTATATTTTATTAATATTTATTTAAGGTATATTTATTTTATGAAGCTTTTATGGAAGTCGAATGCGGCATGAACTTAATTAACATAAGTATTGACATAAAATCGAGAGAAAGTAGTTGTAAATTGGCGCAACTTTAAATGGTCATAACTTTGCGCTCGGATATCCGTTTTACCCAATTTTTTTATTTTGTGTATTTTTACGAAAACGTCCGTTTTCCCAATCAATTTGTGTTTTATCCCAAATCTGTTTCTAATTTTTTATTTTCTTTAGTAAACATCTCACGATATACAATACATTTCAACGTCAAAATTTCGTGGTAATTGTAGGTGTGAATGTCAATTTCAATCTTGGAAATTCAATTTTAAAAAAAATCCCCCGACCCGAGTTCAAATTATGTTTTTGGATTGTTATTTTAATAAAAAAAGAATCCCTCGAGCGGGTCAGGGCCGACCCGTGACCCGTAGGGTTCCCGAAGGGTCATGGTCAGGGTCAGGGTCGGAAAATTAAGAATAAAACAGGGTCAGGGTCCGGCAAGCAGAAAAAAAAAGCCACCTACCCGGCCCAACCCGAGGTTTGGACAGGTCTAATTAAATTCGAATATTAAAGTAGACGGTTGTAAAACACTTGTTGAAACGATTTATGATTGTATAACAGTACTTTCACCTCCAAGTACAAATGAAGAACTAACTCACGAACCAAGTAAAGAAGAAGTGACGTCTAGCATACATACTGAATGCAAAAAATTATATATGTATTACCAACAACAAAGTGTAAATAATCAACCGGCTTTCATACTGTCTTCTACTACTTCGCTGCAACCTTATAAAAACATGCGGTTTCTGTTGCTAGTATTCAAGGGCTTAGAAATAAAATGTTTAGTGGTTAAACTTCTTCACAAGTTAGCGAATTTGATGTTTATGTTTTGCAGGGTGTTGTACCGTACGAATTAATTGTGAATGATGAAGGACATGAAGACTTGCTAAAATACTGGAGGGACAATGAGAAGACATTTCTGACACTAACAAAGATGGCCTGAGATGTGTCGAACATTCAAGCGTCATTAACAACGTCTGAAAACCCTTTTTCTGTGGGAATATTTCAAATAGGAGAGCACATACATTCATTGGCGGGAGACACATTGGAGATTGCAGTTCTATTCAGAGATTGGATTCGAGCGGAGCGTAGAAGGTGCGGTCAACCGGAAATCAATGAATAAGAAGACTATAACTACAACGAAATCTTGTTCGAGGGAACAAGAAGCGACGTCGAACAATTTGACCGACAACTTCCAATTCCAACCGAAGATCCTCAAGACATTGTAAGGAAATTAGAAAAAAAGTATGGTTAACTATGTAATTTTTTTAATTGCAATTTTACTATGTGATTTGCAACTTTTGAACAACACTATAAAGTTGCAATTTTGAAATTATATTACAAAAAAATCATATTTCTATTAAATAATATAAGTGGCACAAAAACAGCATTGTGATGTTTTTATTACACTATTTTGTTCAATTATTGAAGTGTTTATATATATATATTATTTTTTAAAATTAAGTGTCTAAAAAAACCGAAATCCCCCTACCGAACCGACCCTGCCCCGTCCCCCAACACCGGTCCCCTTTTCCGGCGGGATGTGGGACGGGACGGGACATCTGCATGTTCCGTTAATCCCAGCCCGCTAATCTCGATGGATTCCCGGTCCCGACCCTTCCCCCCGTCCCGCCCCGACCCGGCCCACTGTCCACCCCTAGTTTATCCCAAAAAGATTGAAACCTTTCTTTATGTAGAAACAAATTAACTTTATGAGATGATTTACAGTCACAAATATCTAAGACTTGTTTTGGATCACACATTTTAAAAGTCTTCTTTTATTCCTTAAACTTCATGCTAAGTCAAATAGATCAATCTTTTTGGGATAGAGAAAATACTTAAAATTTTATGTATTTCCAATATCACGTATTCGACATGACCCGCCTAATGAACTTGCTATTAATACATAACTTAGGCAGCAGGTGGAACGTCGATTGATATATAAATATAATACACCATCACCACTTAGTCATCTCAGGTCATGGCTATGTATATGAAGCAAATGTTAGTCCCAAGTAAGGCTGGCCAGTGGGCCAGGTCGGCCCGGTCCCTGCCCGATCCCACCCCGACACCGCCCCGATCCCGCCCCGACCCCGACAATTTAAAAAAAATGTTGCAGGATCAGGACTCGAACCGGGAAGGTACATGGTCTCATCCTGACCTGTTCCGGCCCGCTCCAGTCCCGCCAGTCCAGACCCGGTCTCGGTCCCGCCCCCGATCCTGCCCGAAATCCCCCTTTGCATAACTAGTCGTTGCACCAACGACCATTTTATATTTTGGTCGTTGTGCAACGACCATTTTTGGCCTCCCTCCTACCCCCTTAATATTTATTTTTAACCCATAAGTTATTATATTTACACTTTAACCCAATTTTCCAACTATAAATACCTCATTTTCTCTTCATCTTTCTCACAAATCTTCCTACAATCTCTCTAAATCTCTCAATCTATCTCTCTACAAATCTACATTGTCTACTAAATATTGAATTTTATTTATTCATTTGGGAGTGATGTTGGCAACTAGCTTGAGGATCTTCCATCAAGCAAAGTTTCAATTTTCAACCTCTCGATTACACGTCGACGTTACGTCGGCGTTTGGTACATTCGTTCCTTCATTAAATTATTATTGTATGTTTATTTTATTTAGCGCACTTAATTTCATTTACTTTAATTATTTATTAGTATAATTATAAATTTATAATGGAAGGATTTAAATGTATGCTTATGGGTAGGGGTCATGTTTCTTCTAGTAGGGACAACAAGGGCAAGGGTACTTCTTCTAGTCATCCTTTCTAGACAGAATCATATTCCTACACATGATGATTTTGTTGATACTGAACATTTTCCTACAATACCATTAGATTTAGATGATGAGCTATTTTCTGGAATGCAAGAAGTTTTAAATTTAGACGATGATCTAGATTATACACCTACTAATGTAGATGACAACACACCCACTAGTGCACCTTCAACTGAAATGCCTCCTATACCCCCTAGTATGAGACGAGGTCCAGCAAAATGACCATTAAAATCATATGCATGGACATTTTTTGATAGGGACGTAGAGAATCAAGTAGCTAGATGTAAATTTTGTAAAGATGTTTTAAAATTTAAAACTGGAAAAGGTCACGGTGGGACGGGGGGTTTAATGAGACACGTAGCAAGGGATCATCTAGCTAGGTATGCCCAATACGAGGCTTCAAAATCGGGTGCGCAAACGCTCGCTCCATCGGTACAAGGTTCACATATTGTCCCGGACCAAGTACAAGGTCAAATTAACCCCACGACGAGGGGAATTGTAGGCCCTAATTACAATAAACATAGAGATAGAGAAGCAATAACAAAATTAGTTGTTGTGGAGGGTTTACCTTTTTCATTTCCTTCATCTCCTGGTTTATTTATTACGTTAGAGAAATGTATAATCCTGATTTTAACGGTTTTCCTAGATCAACTGTTAAGAGAGATGTATTTAAATTTGCACATGAATATCAACAGTATTTACGTTATTCATTATATCATTTTAATGGAAAAATGGCTATCACTTCTGATATAGGTCGTAGTTCTAACACCCATGATTATTTAACGGTAACCTGTCATTGGATAGATTATAAATGGTCTATGCAAAAATGTATCTTAGTGTATAGATATATAGATGATAGGCACACTGTTACTTTTATTGCATAAAATATTTATCAAGTGTGCGAGTATTACGGAATAACTGATAAAATTATGACTATTACATTAGATAACACTTCTTCTAACAATTATGCTATTATAATTTTAAAAAATAGTTTAACTCCATCTTTTCCAGATCATTTTCATATAAAATGTGCGTATCATAAATATAACTTAGTTGTAAAGGATGGTCTATCACTTTTTGAAGACATTCTTAGTAAAATACAATTTGCTATAAACTTTATTTTTTAAAATAATAGAATACAACGAAAAAAAGAATATAAAAAAACTTGTCACGATTATCAACTACCTTATAGAAAAATTCCAGAAGAAGTACCCACTAGGTGAAATTCTTTATACGAGCAACTACTTGTTGCTTATGACTATAGAAAACCTATAACTTTATTTTTAACTCTCATAATCAAAATCCAGTTGATATGGTTGTAGATAGCGATTGGGGAAAAATTTCTGAACTTATTGTATTTCTAGAGAAAAATTTTCAAGCAACAAAAGAATTTTCCGGTATATATTATCCTACTATTTCAACTATGTTATTTTATCTCTAATATTTTACTGCTTAATGAATATATGGATAAACCAGCTATTAAAAAAATGTTTATCAAAATAAAAAAATATTTTATTCCTATTGCACTATTTATATTATTGGTGTTATATTAAATCTGACTATTAAAATAGACGGTACTAAATCACTTATTGAAACTATTTACGATTGTATAGAGGTACTACCACCTCTAAGTCTCAAAAATCCAAATCACCCACCACATATTGAACAAACTAAAGAAGAAGTGTTGTCTAGTGTAGAAGACGATTGCAAAAAAGTATATAGGTTTTACCAACAAGAAAGTGCTAGCAACCTACCGGCTTCCATACCATCTTCTTCTTCTTCGTCAACACAACCTCACAAAAGACATGATGTTTTTGCGACTAGTATTGAAAGCCTCAGAAATAGAATGTGCGGCTGTAACGCTACTAACCAAATTAGCGAGTTTGATATTTTTGTTTTGCAGGGTTTTGTACCGTACCAAGTAGTTCTCAATAAAGAAGGATGTGAAAACTTGCTGAAATACTGGAGGGGGAATGAGAAGACCTTTCCGACACTTTCAATGATGGCCCGAGATGTTTTGAACATTCAAGCGTCATCAACGGCGTCTGAAAGCGCTTTTTCTGCCAATAGATATCAAATAGGAGAGCACAGACACTCATTAGCTGAAGACAGCTTGGAGATTGTAGTATTATTCAGAGATTGGATACGAGCGGCGTGGAGAAGGTGTGGTCAACCGGAGATCAACGAATAAGAAGACGAAAACTATATCGAAATCTTATCCGAATGTGGTGGAAGCGACATGGAGCAATTTGACCAACAAATATCAATTCCAACCGAAGAACCACAAGAAATTATCAAGAAACTATAACAGGTTTTTTTCAATTTTTTTTTTAATTGCAATTTTACTATGTAATTTGCAACTTTTGAACAACACCACAAAGTTGTAATTTTGACAATTGTATTTGTATTACAAGAAAATCCTATGTCTATTAAATAGTATAAGAGGCACAAAAACAGCATTGAGATATTTTTATTACACTATCTTGTTTAATTATTGATTTTTTTGTATATATGTTATTTTTAAAATTAAGTGCAACAAAAAAAAAATGGCCCCGATCCCGATCCCGCCACAGAACGATCCCGCCCCAGCCCGATCCCGACGGGACGGCGGCGAATCCCGCCTGTCCCGATCCCACCTGTCCCGCCCCGACCCGATCCCGCCCCGATCCCGCCAGTCCCGACCTGACTCATCCCGGCCCGGCCCACTGGCCACCCCTAGTCCCAAGAGTAAAGCTAAATTCTCGTCATGAAATGCCTCTTATAGGCATTGGGAACAGTACCTGCCTTACCACCACATTGGGTAACTTCTTTTTTTCTTCTTCTTTTTTTTTTGGGTAGAACTCCATATGCGTGAGTTGCTGACGTTAATTAATGAGATAACGGTTAAAAAACACTTCAGCTATCACCTATTTTCTTTCTTCCTAACTAAACTATCACCATCTATATATTAAATTATAAGGAAATAACTATTAGTTGTTTCCTTTTTCTACCTGAACGATGATGATAGTTCAGATTGAAAAAGAAAACGACTGATAGTTGATGTATGTTTTAATACATATCTGACGATAATTTAGATAGAAAAATAAAACAATTAATAATTGAAGTGTGAAACTCAAAAAGAATGATAGATCAGGTGTTTTTTTATCAACTCTTCGTCGGTATTGAACCAGGCCTAGAAAAAGAAGAGTTGAGCTTGGTTGACAGTCAATGGTTAAAGTGTGATATAAATGCTCACAATCCAGAAGATTATAATGCTACAGAAACTAATCATTACTCCATTCGTCTCATATTATTTGTCGTAATTATTAAAAATAGTTATTTTAATTTTTTTTTGTTCGTTTTAGAAGTTTAAAGCATAATTAATTAATTTTTTTTCATTTTACCCTTTGTTATTAATGAAGATGACAAATAAATAGAGTAAATATTTAATGGAGAAAGATTGTAACTTATACATAAATAAGGATAAAGTAGGTTAATTATCCCTCATAATTAATATTTATTAAATAGCGTGTAAATAAAAAAATGATAAATAATTTGATACCGAACAAGATTACTAAATGGACTAACATTGATAGTGATGATTCATATATTATAGCTAGCTCTACTTGTTTGGAGTTGACACATAATTGTTGTTGTTGGTAGAACTCGAAAGATATATACATGATGTAAAGTCAATGAATCTTGATCATATTAAATATATGTGGGGTTAATGGTTTGAGCCGATATATATACTGCACATAGCTTTAAGCTTTTCTTGTTTTTCTTTTTTTGGTTTACTTAATTTTACGGAGTCATGAATGTGAAAAATAATGTAATTTTACGGAGGCTGGAGATGGATTACTTGGACTTATACCTAATACATTTGCCAGTGAGGTTGAAGAAGAAGGACAGTGATCATCACGAAGACATGAGGATTAAAAAAGAGGATGTAATTCCATTTGACATGAGAAGCCATGGAAGAATGTTGCTGGTTAGGTCTGTCTAAGTCTATTGGTGTGTCCAACTTCAGCTGTACAAAACTCTCTCAATCCTACACCATGCTACCATTCCTCCTGCTGTCCTGCAGTTAACCAGGTAATTAAGATGATTGTTGGAATACTTCATTATTTTTAGCTAGGGTGTGTTGGAATATATGGTGGAAAATGTTTTTTCTCGAAAATAAATGATTTTCTTATTTATTTATTTTTTTTGTATTTGGTGCATAAGAGGTGTTCATGGTTTAGTTATAAATCGATCTGAACCGATTAAATAAATTGATATTTATTTGGTTTTGGTTTCGTTTTAATTTTTTTAAAATCGATAATATTTGGTTTTGTTTTATTAAAACAAAATCAAAGAAAAATCGAACCAAACCGATAAATTTTATATACAAAATTTTATAATTATATATATACAATACATTAATATTTATAAATAATTTTAAATACTTTGTACACTTTTTCATCAAAAATTTATTTATCTCTAATAGGCTAATGCGCTTACACCTTAATTGAGCGCACTTCTTAAAAGAAAGCCATGAATCCAAACCTATTTATTCAAAGAAACAACTACAAAATTTACCTAAAATTCTTTTATATTTTCTATAAACTATTCACTTGATTAAAACTTATAAATATTAAGACATTTTCTCCATAATTTTCTTTAAACTCTATTCACTTGATTAAAACTTATAAATATTAAGATATTTTCTCCATAATTCAAGTAAATTATAGCCATCACAATAGAAGGGTAATAACGAATTATAATTTAAAAAGGATGAAAAATTAATTTCTAATTGTAGGGGGAAAAAATGAGAAAACTACCACACCGACTACAACCAAACCGATAGTTGTGTATTATATTTGGTTTGGTTTGATTCTAATATTTAAAAAACTGACTAACTTGGTTTGATTTTGGTTTTAACTAAAAATCGACCCAAACCGAACCATGAACACCCCTACATAAGAGGAAACAAATTGTCCCATAGCATTTGTATCTCTATTTCAATTTATGTGAATTTATTACTATTTGGGGAGTCCTCAGGGCGGCTCTTTGACCACATTTTCTTTACATTCTTTCTGAAATATTTGAATTATAAATTATCATGACTTATAGCATATTTTTTATATAGTTTTTAAATATATAAATTTTAATTATACAAACTTGAAAAATCTATATCAAAATTTACCGTCAAAGTTATAAAGTTTGACCCTCATACTTCGAAAAGGTTCACATAAATCGACATGGAGGAAGTATATAATACATGAAATACACAATAGATAGGCGGATGGAATTGGGGCTATGGGGGGGGGGGGGGGGGGGGCACTTGCCAACATTTTAATAGAGGACGACCATATCTTGAAATCAAAAAAGGTGCGGGTGGGGGTGGAGGTAAGGTGTGTTGGAGGGTAAGGAAGAGATAATTAGTATGGAATGCTAATTGTGAAACTTGATTATTTTTTCTAGTTCCGTAAAGAAAGTTATTTTTCTTAATTTTAAGAAACTTATTTACCTAAAGAAATATTTTTCAGAAATTTTAACTAAACAACATTGAGAAATTAAACATTATTGTTTGAAAAATATTTTACTCCCTACCAAACACACCCTTAGTTCTAAATGACTAAATTTTTGCAGGTAGAAATGCATGTTGCAGGGAGGTAAGAGAAGATGTTAGAGTTTTGCAAGGAGAAAGGCATACATGTGAGTGCATGGTCTCCACTTGGAGCTAATGGCATACCTCAATGGGGCAACCATGCTGTTATGCAGAGCCTTGTCCTTAAAGACATCGCCTTTCACAAACAAAAGAGTGTTGCTCAGGTGAAAATGCACTCTTAGTATAAGAAAATCTTTATACTCGTAGTGTTTAGTTTCGTTCTTCTTAAGAAAGCTCTCTTTTCTTCTTACTTTCATGCAAACCCTAACCCTACACTAAACTAGCATGGCCGGCGCGGCCACTAGCCACTCTCCTCTATCACACAATTTCCACCACTACCCATTACGAAATATCCCGCAACCTCGCAAAACAACCAGATCCCTCCAACACATAACAATATTATCAATTACGTATAAATCCTAGTTCATAATACGGGTTCCATGCAATCACAATTATGTGAGCCAATTCCAATAAAACCAATTACTTATGTAGATGGAACTCCCATGGTGAAGTGGACATCAGCGTAGATGAAACGTATGGAGATTACGGAGAACCTTTAATATGCTATCATTGGTAATTTCTCTCATGGATGGCTGGAACTTGAAGAATTGAGAACGATCATACCCCAATAATGTGGGGTAAAAGAAAAGTGTATAGTTTGTCTCTTTCGACATCGGCATGTGTTGATTAGGTTAAATATTTTGAAAGACTTTATTAATGTATCTTCTAAAGGTGCTAATTATTTGAAGTCGAAGGATGGATATACCTATCACATGAAGCCATTGATTTATGATTCAAATTTCAAGATTGATAAGGAGACGATGAAGGCTATGGCGTGGATATCATTCCCAAACCCATTACCTATTTTTTTTGTAAAAGAAGCCTTGTTTTCATTGGCTTCAGCCGTTGAAAAACGTTTACAACATGATATGGCCACAATTAACAAAATCAGACCAAGTTGTGCAAGGGTAAAGGTGCAGGTTGATCTATTAGCAGACTTTCCATGATTTGTACAATGGAGATTGAAGATGAGGTTACTAAGGAGATTAGACTGGAAAAGGTGAAAATCCAATATGATATTTTACCAAAGTATTGTACTGAGTGTATGTTACAAGGACACTCAACTGATGATTATCGAATTCTACATCGAGTTGAAGGAATCGTATGATGAAGTGGTTATAAGTACTGATACAGAGGAGAAGGATATTAATACTCAGGAGGGTCAAAGGTGTAGGATAGCTCATACCAAATACTATGGTAGATCTTATCCTATTCAATATTTTAAGCCTAAAGCAGGATCCAGGGGAGGTGGGAGTCTTGTTGATATTAGTAAAGGAGATGCATCTCAGAAGCAGCAGAGTCCTGTATAAAAAAAGTAGTACAACATGATACAAGAATCAATCCTTTGTATCCACTCATGTGTCTTATACAGATGCTGATTGGGGTGGATGTCCAGACACCAAACGTTTGACATCTGATTATTGTATGGTTTTTGGTGATAATTTGGTCTCTTGATCGGCTAAACGCCAGGCTATTTTATCGTGATCCAGTGTGGAGGCCGAGTATCAAGGGGTAGCCAATGTGGTGTCTGAGTCATGTTGGCTGCATAATCTCCTATTAGAGCTTCACTTTCCTATTCAGAAAGCTACCTTGGTCTACTGCGATAATGTTAGTGCGGTATATCTCTCTGGGAATCCTGTCCAACATTAGCGCACTAAATATATCAAGATGGATATTCACTTTGTTTGCGAAAAAGGTAGCTTGTGGACAAGTACGTATATTGCATGTCCCTTCACGGTACCAAATTGCTGACATCTTTACGAAGGGTCTTCCCTTGGTTCTGTTTGAAGATTTTAGGGACAGTCTCAGCGTACGACAACCGCCCGCTATGATTGCGGGGGTGTGATAGAATATATGTATATATGTGTCGTGTATATTGGTACCGTATACACATATTCTCTTACCATATTATTAGAATTCTTGTACATGTGTAATTATGGTAGTAGTCTTGTATTATGAAAAGGTAGTAATCTTGTATTAGGAAAAGGTAGATTTAATTTCCATAATTAAATATTATATATCATGTATATAAACCTTGGGCATTTATGAAAATAATCAAAGAATTATTCTCTTCCAGAAATGTCATAATTATCAACTATTGGACTCTTAGTAATGACAAAAACAATAGGTCTGCATAATCAAAATAGCTGCTCCAACCCTTAATCCACAAAGCAGAATAGAATCCAGGGCATAAATATGAAACAAGGGCAAGACACAGAGTATCACATCTTCACTATGAATATACAAAGTTGGATTTTCACCATCAACTTGTTGTGCCACACTAGTGACGAGCCCCTTGTGTGTCAACATGACCCCTTTTGGTAGCCCCGTGGTCCCGGACGAGTACGGTAGCGCCACCACGTCGTCCAGCTGGATTTCCACCTCCGGCAGGTCGTGTTCAGAGGCGAATCCAAAATTTAAAATTAAATCGGAGAAGTGTAAGTATCCCTCTGGCGGGGCCCGACGAGCGATCATCAATGCAAATGACGTTCACATCATTCTCAAATGCATAGTCCTTCACTTCGTCCAAATTGCATTCTTGTGTGATTGTGACCTTAGCGTTTGAGGCCTTGGCTTGTTTCACCACCTCTGCTTGTGTAAACAAAGGATTTGCCATTGTGGAAATAGCTCCAAGATATGATGCACCTATGAAGGAAAAAAATAACACTTTAGAATCTCATAAATCTTTGAATGTGCTCTACAATTTTCTTCATTACGCCACTACATAAAAATAGTCAGTAATACCCCTATTTAAAATAATATAAAATCTACTTTGACTAGAAACTGAAAAACTATTCCCGTATAACTTTGACTATAGATTCTATTTAGACACGAATCATAAACAAATTTGATTTCCTACGACTTTAAATTATTCATCAACTAACCTAAGAAAGTGAATACAAATTCAGGGGAATTGGGCAAGAGGATCATTATAGTGTCCTTTTGTTGGATCCCTAGCTTGTTAAGGCCAGCAAAAGGACACTATATCAATGCATTCTCAATTGGATGCATTGATCAAACAAGGACGAGAAGTGAATTGTGAAATGTTTTGGAAGCAATAAAAATGTAATGGAAGATGATTAGGGATGTAAATATCAGGGAGCTTTGATCGGAAAATTATGTGTCCTACTTGCTTTGGATCCATCTTCTAATTGAGACTTTAATTTGAACAAGGAAAAATAGATAGAGAAGAAGAAATATATTTGAAATGGTTGAGTTAAAAGGGAATACACTCTTAGGTGCCCTGAAGATGAATTGTTCAGAAGTTGAGTATAAATTTGAGCATATGATGGTGGAGCCAAACTGGAGCAGAGGGTTGAGCTTATGCTCTCTTAGGGATGGCAATTGGGCGGGGCGGGGCGGGTGTGGGTACCCCTCCCCGCACGCATACCCGCCAGAAAATTTTATACTCATCACCTACCCGCCATCTGTGGCGGGTACATTTTCAACATCCATATCTGCCTAGGCGGTATATTCCTAAATCTACACCCGATCCACTTCGTAGTGGCATTACCCTTGCTTGTCATTCTTCCCTATGCAATTACATATATACAATCAGAATTTTTCTAAGGAAATTAAAGTAGGAAAAAACAAGATATGCTTTACAAAATGTGCAAATGAAACAAGTAGAACAAGAGTTTTCACAATTCAATAATAAAAAAATGAAATTAAAATAACAAATTAAATACATAAAAATTGTACAAACGAAATTAATCCAAGAACAACTAGACACCATTACAGGTAACTTTTCACTTGATTTTCAAAAATATATTTAGAATTTTAATTTACAGAAGAAGTATTTAAAATTAATCAATACTTGTTGTCGACTTGTCGAGGTGGTTCGTGACTTTGATGGCGGCGTGACAGAGAACGAGAGAGGGAGGAGAGACGACAGAGACCAGTGAAGTGGCGGCGTGAACGCTGATGGTGATGGTGGACTGGCGTTTGAGGGAGAGACGGCAGAGACCAGTGAAGGTGAAGCCGTGAAGGGGAAGGTGAGAGGGAGAGAGAGTCAAGGTCTCAGGGAGGGTTTTGCCTCAAAATTCATTATTATTGGGCTTATGAGCTGCTAAAATTATGTGTGCCAAATTATTTGTGCTTTAGATAAATATAAAGTTGTACAAATAAAATTATAGTTGGCGGGTATAAGGTGGGCGGGTAGATTTGGGGCGGGCGGTTGGATGCGGGACGGGGCAGGCGGGTATAACTGCAAATCCATTACCTTCCCATACTCGCCTACTACCTGTTAAAACTATACCCATACCCGCCCCAACTGAAGTGAGTGCGGTGCAGAATCCGCAAAATTGTACCCACCTGTCATCCCAGCTCCCGTTCGCTTTGTAATTTCTGATTAATTGTAATAAAGATCACGTGCGATAAATTTAAAAAAAAAATGACTGAAAGTGGTTGATGGGATTTTATCGAAACCTCTTTTTAGACGGATTTAACTTTTATGAGAGTACACTAATATAATACAAAAATATCCATTTAATTACGTAGAGTAATTATCTGAAGAACTAACTATATGTAACTGTATGTTGAACATAAAGCATGCATAAACTTAAGACTTAAAATGATACAAAAAGTCATACCTCTATATAATGACATTATTTGTCTGAATATTTCATGACGATTAAAATGAGGTATTGTTATGTATTTATGTTGACATTTGATGTTTAGATCTAATTTAGTTGTTATAAATAAAAGTACACAAATAATTATTTTTATGTTATAAACGAAAATAATATACTTATTAATTTTAAATTCTCAATTGATTTTCGTATCTCATTAATTAAAAATTAAAAAAACTAATAAATTATTAATAAATCCATAACTAGTTGTACCATACAATTGTAGGTTGTTTGACGTAAGTATTCTACAATTATAGGTTGTTTCGTAAGTTTCAGTCTCTTAGTGATAATATAACGCTTAAATTGACGAAGAATTTTACCTAAACTTTCAGCAAAATAGAATTGAATAGCTTTCTTTTGAAGGATGTCTAAGAGCTTAACAGTTGGCTCTTCGTACTTGACATTTACTAAATGCATGACATTAATGATGATTACTATAAATATTTTAATATTTCATTTATATAAAATATATCTTTTACAAAATATCATTACACAAAATTTGAGTATGACTGTTATAAAGATGTAATTTTATAAAGAGTGTACCGTTATAATGAATGACAATGTTGTTATAGGTAGAATGCTGCTTTAGAGAAGTAAACTATAACATAAAAAATCGATTCCGGAGAAAATCAGGTCGTTAAAATGAAATGTTGTTATACAACAACAACAACATATCCGTGAAATCCCGCAATGTGGGGTCTCGGGAGGGTAGAGTGTACAACGACCTTACCTCTACCTTGGTAGATAGAGCGGTTGTTTCCGAGAGACCCTCGGCTCAAGACTAAATAAGTAATGAATGATAATTATAGAGAGGTTTGACTGTAGTAATAAGTAAGTCATCCGTCCAGATTTATATGATGATGTTTGATTAGATACGGAATTTTAAAATAAATTGTAAAAAAAAAAAACTTGTGGGCTAAAACAAACCATCATCTCATTAAGATTTAAGGGTAATATGGAAAGTTTAACTAAAAATGTGTATAATATATCAAATACCCTTTGAATCTTATAGTTTTAAACATGAAAATGAAATATTGGATTTTAAGAGTTACAAAATGTAGAAAATGTCGTTTTATAAAACAAACTAAAAAAAATAAATAAGAGGCACAAATTGAAATAGAGGGTTTAGTAATTGTTGTAAGTTGTAACCAGTTAAAGTACACTGTGTAAACTATGTTGCATTGTGTGTGTACATATGTTTGAAAATTGAGACTTTTCAATATGGGATTTTCAAATTTCACCTACCAGTTTGACTTGCCGGAATCGGGTTGACATTGACGGACGCCGACAAGTAACTCTTTCTTCGTATTATAGTTACACATTTATATAAGACTTGTTTTAGACCACATAAATTTTAAAAGTCTTCCCTTCTTTCTTAAAATCTGTGTCAAGTCAAATGATGTCACATAAATTAAAACGGAGGAAGTACATTTTATCGGACTCCATCAAATTACAAATTTCAGTTCCGCAGGAACAGGCCAAAAAATTAAAAAAATTCTTGAGCATGTGACTGACTCTGTGAGCATGCATCGGAATTTTGTTATAGAACATATTTTTGGAAAACTTAAAACATTTTGCAATGGTTAAAGTTTGGAAACCTTGTTAAGTAGTTTAGTATGGTTAAACATGAAATTCTATCTTCTAATCCAGCCATTTGCTTTATTAATAGGAGTATGACACTAAAAACCACTAGCAATTTTTTTGCAGAAGATTGTAATTAATTTACCAATTACTACAAATTTGTTCATTAATAGTGTTGAAAATCGTCGGATACAATAGCCGGGACAACTTGGATTTTACTATTATTCAATTTCGATCTTACCATTTTTACACTCAATTTTTTCTTTATCACTCACACCTTTGCAACTTTCTTTGTTGCTCTCTACTATTTCTTAGTAGCTCTCACAGTTCTTACTTGCTTACTTGCTAGAGCACTTACTTACTTTCTTGCTTACAACTCAAATGGCCATCTCTATTTATAAGTGATGATGAAAAGATCTAGTGAAATATATACTTTCTCTAGAATATTCCTAATTATCTTTTTCTAGAACTACTTTTAGATTTCTCATTCTAGAATCACTCTAGAATTCTCATCTAGAGTTATTATTTGAATTTTCTAGAATTTGTTGAACATTCTAGATAAAAGAACAATCAAGAATAAAGTTGGTGATGATATATTTTAACACTCCTCATCAGCACCAACTTTATTTTCTATTCCAACCATTCCAAGTGCTTCTAGAAATCTTATAAACTTCATGTTATCCAGGCTCTTTGTGAATAAGTCCGCTACTTGCTCGTCTTTCTTGACCTGCTTCATTTTAATTTCGCCCTGAAAAACTTTTTCTCGAAGAAAATAATGATGTACTTCCACGTGCTTCGTCCTGGCGTGAAACACAGGATTCTCGGCCAAACGGATAGCTGACAGTTGTCGCAATATAGTGGCACGCTATCTTTCAATGATTGATGCAAGTATTTCATGAGTTGCTTTAGCCATGTGCTCTCTTGTGCTGCCATTGTTCCTGCTCGATATTTAGCTTCCGTCATTAAAAGTGAAACAGTTGGTTGTCTTTAACTGACAAGTTGGCTCTCTTGTGCTACCATTGTTCCTGCTCGATCCATCAGGACGTGTTTTCAACTTATAAACCCACTTACATGATATAGGTTTAACGTTCTTGGGTTTTGCCATTAAATCCCAAGTCTGGTTTAGTCTTTAAGGCTGAAATCTCTTCCTCCATTGTATTTTTCCATTCACTACTCTTCGATGCTAATGTGGTAGGCTCTTTGACCTTGTCAACCTCAGCTAGTGTTGCATTTATATACTTACTATTTGGGTGTTTCATTCATGTGGACCTTTATAGTTGAGGTTGCGTAGATTTTTGTACTCTTTCTTGCAACTCTTCTATGGTTTCATGGACTCCAGTTTGTCACGTGATTTTATTTTCTCCTTTTGAACATAAATCTTCTGTATGTGATTCATTTTTTTCACCTGCATCGTGTTGTGATTCTGTCTTACTTCTTTGTCCTTCTTCTTCAAGCTTGTGTTGTAGCTTTTGCTCCAATTCTCTTGAATCTAGTAATGTGACTTCTTCGGACCACCATGATGATGCTTCGTCAAATACCACATTTCTTGACATATGTGTTCGATTTGTGGTAGGATCACAACACCTCCATCATTTTCATTGTTCGTCATAACCAATAAATATACAACGGATAGCTTTTTATCAAACTTGTTGCAGAGATGATCTAGCACAAACACATAGCACACATAACCAAATACTCAAAAGTGACTTACGGTAGATATTATTTTCTTGAGCTTCTCGAATGGTGAGATAAACCTCAATCTTGGTTATGGCAGCCTGTTAGTGATGTGGACAAAAATATTCATGCATACTTCCCCAAATCTTGTTGGTACATACATACTATGCAACATACTTCTGCATGTCTCTATCAGGTGTCTATTTTTTCATTCAGCTACTCCATTTTGTTGTGGCATAATTAGGCAAGTCAATTGTTGCCTTATCATCTTCTCTTTAAGGTAGTCATTGAACTCGCGTGATGTGTATTCTCCCCCATTTTCCGTACGGAGACATTTGATTCTCATTCAATATTATTCTCTACAGTATGTTGGAACTCTTTGAATTTCTCAAATACTTTAGACTTCTCCTTTAAGACGTAAATCCACACGTACCTTGAGAATTCATCAATAAAAGTTACCATGTATCGGTAACCACTGATAGAAGGTTGTTTTACTTGGCTTGATACTTTGATTCTCCATAAGGAAGTTGATGTGCTTTCTCGTATTGACATCCAACACATACCGTGTCTCCTCGAATCCCAAGTCTGGGAATACCTTTTAACTTTGACTACTGCATCATGAATTTTAATTTGTTATAGCCCACGTGCCCAAGACGTGAATGCCATACATCAGTTGTTTCATTACTCCTAGTCTTCTCCACATAAGTTGTCTCGACAGACATGACATAGATTGACTCTAAATCTTTTTCCCTCAATGATTGACGAGTTAGTAATTTTCAAATTTTGACATACTTTTACATCATCTGGCCCAAACACGACATAGTTTCCTGAGGTTGTTACCTGCGACACAGATAATAAGTTTTTCTTCATACCTGAAATCTGGTAGACATTTTGAAATTGCACTTGTTTTGAGCTAGGACGAGGCACGAACACCATCTTGCCAATATGAGTTATTGGCATTCTTGAATTATTTGTCGTCACTACTACCCATCCGCCCTTATATTCACTCATGTTGATCAGCTTTTTCTCATCAACGGTCATGTGATTGGAGCATCCCGAATCAACAATCCAATCATGTTCGTAATCAACCAGTTTCTCACTTACCGTTGCAAGTACAAACTCCTTTTCTTCGTTAGGGTGAGAGGTGACAAGCTCTTTCTGTTGATTACTTTATTCAATTACATAAGAGGTCTCGAAATCCCAAGCTTCTTCTTCATCTTGCTTGTTTTAGGTAGAAGTAGCTACATTACCTTCGGCTTTCTTGTACTAGCAATCTCTAGCGTAATGTCCTTTATTTCCGCAATTATAACACTTGTCTCTTTGCCGGTTGTTAAAACATTTGTTTGCTTGTTTGTTGGCTCAATGACTTCTTTGATGTTGATTCTTCTGGTCTCCCCCTGGCCATGAGTTTCTCTCCTCGTCATTTTTTTGGTAGCCTTGCTTTTGCTAAAGAGTGCCTTATCTTCATCTTTTATTGAAAAGACTTGATAATGGCTTCTCCAAGTCTTCTTCATTTGCCAACAGATTTTCCAACTCAAATAAAGTTGGTTTTGTGGCTCATCCCCGTGTAGCCGTAATTATTCCTTTATACTCTGTCCTTAGACCATGAACAATGATTCTCCTCATTCATATATTTGTGATAGCATTATCTGGATCTAGTTTTGATATTTCATTACATAAAGATTTTACCTTTGAGAAGCATTGACTGATCGTCATATTCCTCTGTGAGATCGACAAAAGCTCATTTTTAAAGCCTTTGTAATCTCGCATCATTCTTCTTCGTAAAAATCATCGCCAACGTGTCCCAAACTTCTTTAGGTGCCTTGGTGTTCTTAATCCTCTGCAGGAACTAGGGCTAGTCAGTGGGTCAGGTTGGCCCGATCCCGACCCGACCCCGACTCGATCCCCCTTTAAAAAAAAATAGGCACGAGACTCGAACCCGAGACGGGACCAGGCCCGATCCGCCCCAGGCCCGCCTGCCCCCTCCCCTTTGCAAAAAATGGTCATTGCACAACGATCATTTTATATTTTGGCCGTTATGCAATGGCCATTTTTTGCCTCCCCCAACCCCTCTACCCCTTTAATATTTATTTTTAACCCCTAAGTTAATATATTTATATTTTAACCCAATTTCCTAACTATAAATACTTCATTTTCTCTTCATCTTTCTCACAAATCTTCCTACAATCTTTCTAATTTCTCAATCTATCTCTCTACAAGTCTACATTGTCTACTAAATATTATATTTTATTTGTTCATTTGTATAACTTTATCAAAGTTCAAAAATTGGGACTGAAGTTGGCAACTAACTTGAGGATCATCCATCGAGCAAAGTTTCAATTTTCAACCTCGATTACACGTCGACGTTACGTCGGCATTTGGTACATTCGTTCCTTCTTTAAATTATTACGTTACTTTATTTTAATTATCGCACTTAATTTCATTATCTTTAATTATATATTTGCATAATTAAAATGGAAGGATTAAGAGGTATGTTTGAGGATAAAGATAAGGGTGTTTCTTCTAGTAGGGGTAACAAGGGCAAGGGTACTTCTTCTAGTCATCCTATTCCTAGACAGGATGATTTGATTGATTATACTCATATAGATGAAACTGATTTTTTTAATGATATACCATTAGACAATGAGATATATTCTGCAACTAAACCAGACTTTAATTTAGAAGATAATCTAGATGACACACCCACTAATTTAGATGACACACCCACTAGTGCACCTCAAACTGAAACTGGAACGCCTCCTATTCCCCCTAGCATGAGACGATGCGCCACACAACGAAAATTAAAATCTGCTGCATGTGATTTTTTTTATAGGGACCAAGAGAATCAAGTAGTTAGATGCCAAATTTGTAAAAATGTTTATAAATTTAAAATGGGAATAGGTCAGGGTGGGATGGGAAGTTTATTGAGACATGTACAAAGTTTTTACAAATCTAGGTAGGATGAATATGAGGCTACAAAGTCGGGTGCGCCAATGGGCTCTCAGTCGGGACAAGGTTCACATAGTGTCCCGGACCAAGTACAAGGTCAAATTAACCTGATGATGGGGGAATTGTAGGCCCTAAATACGATAAAGATAGAGATAGGGAAGCAATACCTAATTTAGTTGTGGTGGAGGGTTTGCCTTTTTCATTTCCTTCATCTCCTGGTTTTATTCATTACATTAGAGATATGTATAATCCTGCTTCAGTTTTCCTAGATCAACTGTTAGGAGAGACGTTTTTAAATTTGCACATGAATATCAACAATATTTACGTTATTCATTATATCATTTTCCTGGCAAAGTATCTATCACGTATGATATAGGTCGTAGTATTAACGGCCATGATTATTTAACTATAACATGTCATTGGATAGATTATAAATAGTCTATGCAAAAACGTATTTTAGCATATAGATATATTGATGATAGGCACACTGGAAGTTTTATTTGCACAAAATATTAATGAAATTTATGATTATTATGGAATAAATGATAAATTATGACTTTTACATTAGATAATACTTCTTCTAATAATTATGCAATTAGACTTTTAAAAGATCTTTTAACTCCATCTTTTCCTAATCATTTTCATATAAAATGTGTGTGTCATATTTATAACTTAGTTGTAAAGGATGGTCTATCACTTTTTGACGACATTCTTAATAAAGTACAATATGCTATAAACTATATTTTTAGACGTAATAGAATACAAAGAAAAAAGAATATAAAAAAACTTGTCACGATTGTGGACTACCTTATAGAAAAATTCCCGAAGAAGTAGCGACTAGGTAGAATTCTTTATATGAACAACTACTTGTTGCTTATGATTATAGAAATACCTATAACTTTATTTTTTAACGCCCATAATCGAAATCCAACTGATATGGTTGTAGATAACGATTGGAAAAAAAATTCAGAACTTATTGTATTTTTAGAGAAATGTTTTCAAACAACTATAGAATTTTCTGGTATATATTATCCTACTATTTTAACTATGTTATTTTATATAGCTCTAATATTTTTGTTACTTAGTGAATATATGGAAAACCCATCTTATAAAGCACCTATTAAAAAAATATTTATTAAATTAAAAAAATATTTTTTTCCTATTCCCACTATTTATATTATTGGTGTTATATTAAATTCGACTATTAAAATAGACGGTTGTAAAGTACTTATTGAAACTATTTATGATTATATAACAGTCTTTCCACCTCCAACTCCAAAAAATCCAAATCAACAACAAAGAACCAACTAAAGAAGAAGTTTTGTCTAGCATACACGATGAATGCAAAAAAGTATATATGCATTACCAACAAGAAAGTGCTAGCAACCAATCAACTTACATACCTCCTTCTCCTCCTCCTCCTCCTCCTCCTCCTCCTCCTCCTCCTCCTCCTCCTCCATTGAGAACTGGAGGATGTTTTTGTTTTGCAGGGTGTTGTACCGTACCAAGCAGTTCTCAATGGAGAAGGACGTGAAGACTTGCTGAAATACTGGAGGGAGAATGAGAAGACATTTCCGACACTATCAAAGATGGCCTGAGATGTGTTGAACATTCAAGCATTATCAACAGCGTCTGAAAGCGTTTTTTCTGCCATAAGATTTCAAATATGAGAGCACAAACACTCATTAGCGGGAGATAGCTTGGAGATTGCAATTTTATTCAGGGATTGGATACGCGGATCATAGAAAGTGCGGTCAACCGGAGATCAACGAAAAAGACGATGAAAACTACAATGGAATCTTATCCGACGGAGGTAGAAGCGAGGTCAAGCAATTTGACCAACAAATTCCAATTCCAACCGAAGAACCACAAGACATTGTGAAGAAACTAAAAAAGGTGTTTATAAATATGTGATTTTTTTAATTGCAATTTTACTATGTTATTTGCAACTTTCAACACCAGAAAGTTGCAATTTTGAAATTGTATTACAAAAAAATTATACTTCTATTAAATAATATAAGAGGCACAAAAACAGCATTGGATATTTTTATTACACTATCTTGTTCAATTATTGAGGTGTTTATATATATTGTTTTATAAAATTAAGTGCAAAAAAATATCGAAAAGACCCGATCCCGCCTCGGCCCTATAAGACCGGTCCCCTTTTCCGGTGGGACCGAGAACGGGACGGGACATCGGCGGATCTAGCCAGTCCCGCCCCCCCTCCCCAGTCCCATCGGGACTCTCCCCGCCCCGTTGGACACCCCTAGCAGGAACTCATCTTTGATTGTTGCAGTGAGAGCAAGCATGGCCTTTCCAGCTTTAATCTTTCACCCTTTTGTTTATTCGACATCAGTTGGAGGTGTAGCCTCTGAGCCACCAAAAATATCCCTTAATTCCTGGCTGAGAAAATAATATTGCATTCTCGTTCTCCACGATCCATTGCTGCTTGCGTTGGGATTCTCAACGTTGTTGAGAGTGCTTGCAAAATCTGTCATTTATCAGTGCCTCTTGACTTGTAGCCTCCAACTGTAGCTTGTAGGATCTCCCTTGAGCTGCTAACTCTTTTGATCCACCAGACTCTGATACCACTTGTTGAAAATCGTTGGTCACAATAGTCTGGCACAACTTGGATTTTACTATTATTCAACTTCGATATTACAATTCTTACACTCAATTTTTTTAGCACTCACACCTTTGCAACTCTCTTTGTTGCTCTTTATTATTTCTTACTAGCTCTCACACTTCTTACTTGCTTACTTGCTAGAGCACTTCTTACTTTCGTTCTTACAACTCAAATGACCACCTCTATATAAGTGGTGATGGAAAGAATTAGTGAAATATATTTATAACTTTCTCTAGAATATTCCTAATTATCTTTTACTAGAACTACTTCTAGAATTCTCATTGTAGAGTTATTATTTGAATTCTCTAGAATTGCTTGAACATTCTAGATAAGAGAACAATCAAGAATAAAGTTGGTGATGATTTATTTTAACACAGGGGGTTTAGAAGGGAAAACTTGTTGGAAATTAAGTAATGTGAAATTAAGTTTATCCCATTATTTATGACTTGAACAATTGGGGCTCCACACGTCGGAAACGTCGTTTCCACACACGTGCACACGTAGTGCCAAGTATCGCAAATTTCATTAGTGAAGGAGATATTGATACGTAAGTAATATGTTTGAGACATAGAATGATGGACGGTTATTGACCAAACGACAAAGTATTTAACATTGGTAAACGAAGGAAGAAGTGTACGAAGTGTAAGATGAAATGAGCCGGAAGTCGTCACGAAGGGCCGTGGCGCAGCCCCTTCGGCATCGAGGCGTCGGAGCGCCGCGAAGCCTCCTAGGCAGCGCCGCGGCGCTAATTGGATGGTCAATCACTGGAGTCGCGGTGCTAATTCGCAGAGCCGCGGCGCTTCGGAGGCAGAATGCTGCGACGGAAAGATGGAAAGTTCTGACTTTTGGGCTGGTTTTGGAGCATTGAATCTCCATTATTTGGCACATGAATTCAACCATTATTTGGCTGAATGTAACCCCTCAATAAGTGTCATTACATAGCTATTGAAGGCCATTTGTTAAGTTGGTGTTGTATCTTAGAAAACTATAAATTGAGGGGTATTCTCCTTACACTATAAATTGAGTCTTTTAGCTCAATTGTTCAACACTACCAACAAAACACTTATAGAATTTTCTGAAATTTTCTTCTTCCTCTCTAGCAAAGTTACTATACTCAAAGTTCTTCAAGAGTAACATTTGAGTTTCCTTTGCTTATTTGTTAAGTTGGTGTTGTATCTTAGAAAACTATTGCCCGACAACGTAAAAGGATATATACAGGGCAATCTTGTCTTAAAGACAGAGTGTCATCACTCGACTTAGCAAATCACACAAGGAGTTTGTTTCATTCTTAATTCTAATTTGTTGTAATATTTAGTTTATCCTTTCTAGCAATTTGTAATATTTACTTACTTCCCGTTTCCTGCAATTATTGTAACCCACAATTTTAAGACAAGATTGTTGTAAGTACTTAGAAAGATGACTGGAAGAGAACAACTCATTTCTGATTCTGCTGCTGCTACTACTTAAGGCAACTCTTCTGCCTTCCCCACTGCTCAAGGCACACTCAATGCCTTTTCGGTTGCTCAAGGCTCATCCAACGCCTTTCCTGCTGCTCAGGGGAACGTTACAGTTCCTCCACCCGCTGGATTCCACCATGAACGCCCAGAAAAGTTCATGGGCTCCAACTTCAAGAGATGGCAGCAGAAGATGCTATTTTATCTGACTGTTATGGGAATAGCTCATTTCCTAACAGAAGATCATCCACAAGATGGAGATGAAATGGACCCTTCGCCTACTGAAACGGCTGAAGGGGGCCAAGGTATCCATGTCATTAATGGCATGAAGATGGTGCTTGAGGCATGGAGTCATGGTGATTTCATATGTAAGAACTATATTTTTAACTGCCTGTCAGACCCACTCTACATGGTGTATTGCACCGTAGGCACCACCAAAGAGTTATGGGAGAAGCTGCAAAAGAAGTACAACGCACAAGATGCTGGTACAAAGAAATTCATCATTGGGAAATTCCTGAAATTTCAAATGGTAGATAGTAAAACAGTGATGTCCCAAGTCCAAGAATTCCAAATGATTCTACATCACCTAGATTTGGAAGGTAGAAACCAAATGAGTAGTTTTTTGTTGCATCACTGATTGAAAAGTTACCTCCATTGTGGAATGAGTTTATGAGTTACTTAAAACTCAAGACAAAGGAAATGACCTTTGAGGAACTTATTATCAAACTCCAGATTCAGGAAGATAATAATAAGGCCTTGTCTAAGGGAAAACAACCCGCTGAGGCAAAGGTAAATCTGGCTGAGGCCAAAAGGAACCCAAGCAAGAAGCACAAGTTCCAGAAAGACGGCAAGACCCAGGCGGCAGAGAAGTTCAAAGGAAACTGTCACCACTGTAGGAAACCTGGTCACATGATCAAGGACTGCCGCAAGCTCAAAACTGAGCAACAAGAGAAGGCCAAGGACAAAGGCAAGGCTCAGGCTAACGTCGTCAAAGACATGGTTCTGGACGACATGATTGAGGAGTTCTCGGCGGTGGTGCTTGAAGCAAACCTTGTTAAGAATCCCATGCAATGGTGGATGGACACGGGTGCTACCAGACACATCTGTTCCAATAGAGATGCCTTATCCACTTATACACCAGTTACTAACAAAAAGTTGTTCATGGGTAACAACGCTTCCTCTGACGTGCTGGGGTAGGAAATGTAGTCCTGCAGATGACTTCTAGAAAGGAGCTCGCTTTGAAGGAGGTGATGCATGTTCCTGAGATTAGGAGAAATTTAATTTCAGGTCATTTATTGGTTAATGCTGGTTTTAGGCTAGTATTTGAGTCCAATAAGTTTGTCATCACCAAGAATGGAACTTTTGTGGGAAGAGGCTTCGTCTCTGAAGGCTTCTTCAAAGTTAACGCTATGTCTGTAATACGTGCAAGCAATAATATTGAAGCTTCTTCTTACTTGCTTGAGTCATCTAATTTATGGCATCATAGATTAGGACATGTTAACTACAAGTCCATCCAAAGGTTGGTTAAGTTGGAGTTGTTGCCGTCTATCGACGTAAACCCTCAACATAAGTGTAAGGTGTGCGTAGAGGCAAAACTCACAAAGCTTCATTTTTTATCCGTCGAAAGGAATACCGCTCCTCTAGAACTTATTTACACAGATATATGTGATTTGAAGTTTGCACAAACTACGGGAGGGAACAAGTACTTTGTGACATTCATTGATGATAGCACAAGGTATTGTTACCTTTACTTGTTGAAAAGCAAAGATGAAGCCTTTGAAGCGTTCCGACGTTACAAAGCAGAAGTTGAAAACCAACTTAGCATACAGATTAAATCCATTCGTAGCGATAGAGGGGGAGAATACGTAGCGTCATTTGAGGAATATTGTGCCAAATCGGGCATTGTTCATCAAATGATGGCTCCATACTCACCTCAATCGAACGGTGTTGCGGAATGCAAGAACCGCACATTGAAAGAAATGATGAATGCCTTGCTCATCAATTCCGGTCTTCCCTAAAATATGTGGGGAGAAGTCGTCCTTATCGCTAATACGATTCTTAATAGAGTCCCACATAAAGGTAAGGACAAAACTCCATATGAATCATGGAAGGGAAAGAAACGCACCTATAAATATTTAAAGGTGTGGGGTTGTTTGGCAAAGGTCGAAGTACCCAAGCCAAAGCAGGTCAAGATTGGGCCTAAGACTGTAAATTGCATTTTCATCGGATATGCAAATAACAGTAGTGATTATCGCTTCTTAGTGCATAAGTCAGATATTCCAGATATCCACGGGGGTACAATCATGGAATCAAGGAATGCTCAATTCTTTGAGGATACCTTTCCTAGAAAGGTAAAAGACATAACCTCTCACAAACGAAGTTATGAACAAAGCTCTCAGGAACTGGGAGTCATTGACTGCCCGAATCTAGATGGTTCAGATCTAGTGGACTTCGAAGTGGCTGAATATCCAGAAACTAGTGTTCCAGATTCTCAGAACTTGGAGACTCCAGAGATGGAACCAAGGCGAAGTAAAAGGGCAAGGAAGGATAAATCCTTCGGTCCTGACTTTGTAGCTTATATGGTTGATGACGAACCAAGGACAATTGTTGAAGCGTTTTCAACTCCAGAGGCACCGCTTTGGAAAGAAGCTATTGAGAGTGAAATAGACTCTATCCTGCATAACCATACTTGGGAGTTGGTTGATCTTCCTCCAGGAAATAAACCGTTGGGTTATAAATGGATACTCAAATGGAAGAATAAAGCAGATGAGTCTATAGATAAGTACAAGGCCAGGTTGGTAGTCAAGGGCTATCGACAGAAGGAAAGTCTTGACTATTTTGACACGTATTCCCCGGTGTCTAGGATGATGTCTATACGAGTATTCATTGCGATCGCAGACATGACCTTGAGATACATCAAATGGATGTTAAGAGAGCCTTCCTAAATGGTGATTTGGAAGAATAAGCCCAGAAACAATGGCACAAAAAATTTGATAGTATTCTATTATCGAAGGGTTTCTCCATTAATGAATGTGACAAATTTGTCTACACGAAAGGTAACTCTGACTCGTTCGTCATGATATGCACGTACGTAGACGACATGTTGATCACATGGAGCAGGTCATAGCTTGATTCTAGAGACTAAAAAAATGTTGAAACAATGATTTTACATGAAGTATATGGGTATCATAGATGTCATCTTAGGGATAAAGATCTTTAAGACGTTTGACGGACTGGTCTTATCTCAGTCTCACTACATCGATGATGTGTTGAGAAAGTTCGAGATGTTTGACAGTTCGCCTATGAAGTCACCAATGGATAGAAATCAAAAGCTTGATAAAACTCGTGGTGCACCCATATGCCAGGAGCAATATGCACAGGTGATTGGTAGTTTGATGTACATAACAAACTGCACCCAACCTGATATTGCTTATGTAGTCAACAAGTTGGCTAGGTTTACCCGTAATCTGACTAATGATTATTGGAAGGCATTGAATAGGGTACTACAATACCTGAAATACACGTTAACTTACGGGTTGCATTAGTCGAGATATCCAGCTATACTAGAGGGGTACGGTGATGCAAACTGGATATCTGATATAGAGAACACCAAGTCCACCAGTGGGTATGTATTTACAATTGGTGGTTGGGCTGTGTCTTGGAAATCCTCTAAGCGAACTTGCATCGCCCGATCCACGATGGAATCAGAGTTTATCGCTTTAGACAAAGCAGGAGAAGAAGCTGAGTGGCTTCAAGACTTCTTAGAGAATGTCCTGTGTTGGGACAAACCCGTACCTTCTGTAATTATCCACTGCGATAGTCAGTGGGCTCTAGGAAGGGCATGAAGTTCTATGTACAACGATAAGTCTCGTCATATTCGACTGAGGCATAAGACCGTTAGGCAGCTAATCACCACGGGTATAATATCTATTAATTACATAAAATCAAAGGATAATATAGCGGACCCATTGACAAAGGGCTTACCCAAAGATCAGATGTTCTGCCTTTCTAGGGGAATGGGCTTAAAATCCAAGCTATAAGGACCAATACGGTGGTAACCCAACCTTACTGACTGAAGATCCCAGGAATTAGGTTCAATGGAAAACTAAGTTGTAAAGGTTCAGTTGAGCGCTTCGGTGGAAGCATGAGCACTTCGGATATTGATTTCTGTAGAGAAACATCAAATCCAAAGTTGTTCCTGCGATAGACATTAAGTGTTATTTGCAGTGTGGGTAAAGGTTAAGTTTCCAAAACCTTTAATGATCCTCAATGGTTGAGGTTAGGTTTGGGAAAACTTTTAATGGTTTCTAACACTTGTAAAGTGGGGTATAGCAGGATACCTTGTAGGAGACCACCTATTTAAGTGCGAGGACATGCCACCTAAAATGAAAGCACTTAAGAATCCAAGAAGTGTCCACGTCTACAACGAACAAAACATTATGAAGAACAGAGTAAGGGAAGTTGTTGTGTTGGTACCGTTGACTTGGCTTACACTAAACACTGACGGTTCAAGACATCACGTTCACCGCGCAGTAAGTAAGTCCGATGGTATTTAACTATGGAAGGTTCAAAGCTAAAGCTGAAGTTACCTCTCCTGATACAGATCGGTCCGCTGAAAGATTGCTGGAAATAGGCACCTTGTGAGTGCACCAAAATCTCTTTCAAGAGGGGATTGTTGAAAATTTACTAATGTGGAATTAAGTTTATCCCATTATTTATGACTCGAACAATTGAGGCCCCGCACGTTGGAAACGTCGTTTCCACACAGGTGCACACGTAGTGTCAAGTATCGCAAATTTCATTAGTGAAAGAGATATTGATACGTAAGTAATATGTTTGAGACATAGAATGATGGACGGTTATTGGCCAAATGACAAAGTATTCTACATTGGTAAACGAAGGAAGAAGTGTACGAAGTGTAAGATGAAATGAGTCGGAAGTCGCCGCGGAGCCGCGAAGGGCCGCGACGCAACCCCATCGGAGCCCAGGCGTTAGAGCGTCGCGCCACCTCCCAGGCAGTGCCGTGGCGCTAATTGGGTGGTCAGTCACCGGCGCCGCAACGCTAATTCGCAGAGCCACGGCGCTTCGGAGGCAGAATACTGCGACGGAAAGATGGAAAGTTCTGACTTTTGAGCTGGTTTTGGAGCATTGAATCTCCATTATTTGGCTGAATGTAACCCCTCAATAAGTGTCATTACATGGTTATTGAAGGCCATTAGTTGTCTAGTTGATGGGTCTTCTCCTTACACTATAAATTGAGGCATTTGGCTCAATTGTTCAACACTACCAAGAAAACACTTACATAATTTTCTGAAATCTTCTTCTTCCTCTCTAGCAAAGTTACTATACTCAAAGTTCTTCAAGAGTAACACTTGAGTTTCCTTTGCTCATTTGTTAAGTTGTTGTTGTATCTTGGGAGACTATTGCCCGACAACGTAAAATGATATATACGGGGCAATATTGTCTTAAAGACAAAGTGTCATCACTCGACTCTACAAATCACACAAGGAGTTTGTTTCGTTCTTAATTCTAGTTTGTTGTAATCTTTAGTTTATCCTTTCTAGCAATTTGTAATATTTACTTACTTCTCGTTTCCTGCAATTATTGTAACCCACAAAACCATTAGTAGCAGTCACATGGTCCTGCACTCAATTACTTATACTTTAGTTATTGCACTAAAGTTTTAAAATTATCTTTTACTTTAACTTTGCCTAAAAATTAGGAGGAAGCAAAAAAGATATTTTATTATCTCATACGATGTTTAAGCAAAGTTGAATGAATCTTCGGTTATAGAAAAATTGTCTAGTGATCTTCAGCAAATTTTAGTGACTTTCTTTTTGTTACAAAAATAATAATTTAGAAATAATTAGTATAATAAAATGTTAGTTGAGAGTGACCATCCGTATAATTACTCTATTTTTCAACTATTTGAATGGTAATATCTTCTAAATTGGAGGTTTAACGCCGCAAATTATGTTTCACTTCGATATGTCTATGTCACCTCCTTCCACTAATATTTGGACTACTAATACTAAGGCCTAATTTATTTTCATTAAGATTAAGACGTCTGAATCTGAATGCACTTGTCTCTAGATCTGAACACTGAATTATTAAAATTGTTTGTTTTTCAACATTTGAATGTGCATAATATATTTATTTAAACATAATAAATATACAATTCAAATAAAAAAGTAACTAAATATTAGAAAATAAATATAAATTTAATAAAATAAAAATATTATTTGATTAAAAAATGAAACAATCATATTCTCTAGTAGTGGTGGAGATGTTTTGTAGTGGTTGGTGGAAGGTTAGAGTCGCTAGGGTGGTGGTGGGGGCGGGTTGGAGGGTTTGGGGTGGATGGGGTTGGGTGGTGAGGGTGGGTTGGGGTGGAGTAGGTGGTGAGGGTAAAGGTAGGGGTGGGGGTGGGGGTGGGTGGGAGTGGAGCTTGTTATAAAAATACATCTTAATTGATATTATGATTTTGTTCAAGATCTTAATAATTAAGACCTATTCAAATTCAATAAATGTTCAGATCTTGATATAAATAAATGCATTAAGTATTTATATTTAGATCTCCATTAAGTAGAAACAAATGAGGGCATAATTTAGTTTTTGTTGTTCATGACTACAAGCAAACACTATCATTTCCATGCACCACCTCCAATATTCCACTACCAACAAAATGTCGCCAGCTTCATTTTCATCAATAGACATAATATTAATCTAGATATATCTTGTCCAAAAAGTTAAATTAGAAAATACGCCCTTGGACTAGATATAGCTAGATTAATATTATGTCTATTGATGCTACTATTCTAAAAGAATTTGAGAATCAAGAAAAAAATATTCTTTGATGGATAAAAAGAGAAAATAATTAAAGTCACATTTAAATAAAATTTTAAAGATTTAGAAATAAATGAACCCATCGCGTGAATCAACTGAGGCTCGAAACTCCATCTCGCATGTGGAACTTCACCACTCAATCGCAGCACCCGGAGTCAGTTTTTGACTGATTAACATAAAACTTTACGCGAGCCTCCGGTGCCACGGCACCCCAGGCTCCTACCTAGATCCGCCCCTGCTTGATCATTAACCATGAATGTCATTGCACTTTTATTGACCGCGTTCAGGATTTTTAAAAGCAAAAAATCATTGTTGCAACGAAAAAAATAACGCATGCAAAGGATAATTTGCAGTAAGTAATTCGTCCTTGGTCTTTGACTTTAGAGTAATTGGTGCAATAAGTGAGAGAAGAAGATATAATGTAACTTGCAAGTAGGACAATATATGAAGCCCCTCGAGTAGCATTACTGATTTCTAAAGGGAAACCAACTATTAATGTTGTCTCCTCATCCTTCACTGCATGGCCTCTTCTCCCATATTTCGGCCCAAATCTTTATCAATTTTTTTAAAAAGGATGATATATTTTAAATAATTTAATATTTGATACGATATCTGATATATATGAAATAAATCAAATTTTGAATATTGTATTGAAATACTTAATTATATAGAATATGTATATATAATATTATTATAGACAATAATAATAAATTAATTTAAATATAAAATAATAAAAGGCCTAAAATCCTTCATAGTAGAACCTTTTAATTAACCTTTACTAATAAATATAATAACTTGCATTAAGGTAATTACCTGCGGTCATATAAAATGCATTACTCATTATCGGCTGCCTCTACTTTTACAGTTTATTTTTTTATATTTTTGAACAATCATTAAACTTTAAAACTTAATTTGTATGATATCTTCTCAATTCGTTTAACTAAATAAAGACCTAAAATTGTTGTTCCGGGAACTTGTAAGAGTTCCCACCATCTTCGAACTCATAATTCAGACTGCAGGTAAGTCAAAGTCAAATAGATTGTAGTTACTGATTTACCGTATACCGCACACATTAAAATTTTAAATACAAATTAACTCAATATAATAATGGTATAGTTTTTTTAAAAATTATCGAATCAAAATTTTCAAATCCGTACTATACCCCCACCGTTTATTCATGCGAATCAGAGTCCAACTAAAATATTACAATCAATCTAAACTGTTTTATTAAAAATATAATTCCTAATTTTTTCTGCCTTTAGCACTTTTTCAGTATATACAACATGATCAAAGAAGTTGCTCCTTTTTTCGCTAAAAGGTCTATTACCCTATTTTTACTCTCGATAGTTACGTCTAAGAGGTGGATATCATAATGGCATATAGTGTTAGGAATTCAATTACTTGTTTTGCAAGTTCTTTGGTAGGATTTAACTTATACATATTATTAATTAGTGTATTTTAATCTACTATAACAGGTACTTTTTCTTATTTTTAGGTCAAATATTAGTTTTTATGAACATTAACTTGTAATTACCTTTTAGGATAACTGATTGTGTAAATATTTTTATATGATCAATGTATAAAATATTGACATATATGTAGAATTGTATTAATCTCCATTGGAAAGCCTTGTTCATTAATACAAAATATAAATAGGGTATAAAATGTGGAATTCTTATACAATAGGCATCTTATATTTACCATAATTACATAAGACTAAATATGGCTAAATAATATTGTACACATTCTAATACACCTCCTCAATCTGAGCGGGAGGAGGCCGAACGCTAAGACTAGATCTGAATTCAAGGAATAGCTATCTAGGAAGGCCTTTTGTGAATATATCTGCATACTGATAAAAAAAAGGCACATGCAATACCTTGACATGACCGAGTACAACCTTCCCACGAACAAAGTGGATGTCCATCTCAATATGCTTGGTTCGCTGATGTTGAACCAGATTATGAGATAGATAGATGGCGGATATGTTGTCACAATAAACCAAAGACGCCTTACGCAACGGACACTGAAGCTCCAAAAGAAGGTTTCGGAGCCAACAGATCTTAGCAACAACATTAGCAACACCTTTGTACTTTGCTTCTGCACTCGAACGGGATAATGTGGCTTGTATCTTGGCAGACCAAGAAATGAGATTATCCCCAAAGAATACATAATAGCCTGAGGTGGATCGTCGCGTGTCCAGACATCCTGCCCAATTAGCATTCGTATATGACAACAATCTGGTCGGTGTTGAGGGGTATAGATGCAGTCCATAATCAAGTGTGCCCTTAATGTATCGAATGATACGTTTAAGGGCAGTAAAATGAGGCTCCCTGGGGGAATGCATGAATAAGCATACGTGCTGAACAACATAAGCAATATCAGGCCTGGTGAAAGTAAGGTACTGTAGTGCACTTGCAAGACTTTGGTAGAGAGTGGGATCTGACACTGGATCACCATCCAAAGCACTAAGCTTTGATTTTGAGTCAACTGGAGTAGACATAATTTTGCAATTTTCCATTTTAGTATGTACACAATCTCCTCTGCATACTTACGATGACAAAGAAACATAGTATCTGCAGATCTAGTCACTGAAATCCCAAAAAAATAGCTCAACTTCCCCAAGTCAGTCATAGCAAATTCTGTTTTGAGCAATGCAATGATCTCATTTTTCAACAACTCAGATGAGGCTACAATATCATCCACATACAATAACAAATATGCAATGTTACTACCTTTATGAAAAATAGATAGAGAATTATCACATTTGCTGCATACAAATCCAATCTGCATGATATACTGTAGAAAGTGATCATACCACGCTCTAGGGGCCTATTTCAAGCCATAAAGTGACTTACGGAGACGACATACATATTGAAGAGCTGCAGGATGGACAAAACCAGGCGGCTGGTGCAAGTAAACAGTGTCTTTTAAATCCCCATGTAAAAACACATTTTTCACATCAAGTTGATGAATAGGCGAATGCTTACCCATATCAATAATCAGAACAATATGAATGGTGGCCGATTTAACAACCGGACTGAATGTCTCACCACAATCTATACCCTCCTACTTATTAGTGCCATTAGCCACAAGTCGTGTCTTGTACCTCTGTAGGTCACCACTATCTCTGTATTTGTGATGAAAATCCACATGCATCGGACCACATTCACCTCTTCCGGTCTAGGAACCAAATCCCAAGTGTGCTGTTTCGTTAAAGCGTTAAATTTCTCACACATGGCCGCATTCCAATTTGGGTCTAGTTTGGCTAATTTTGGGTTTTTGAGAATTAGAGAGATGGTTTGTGTAGATAGGTTAAATTGGACTTTAGGTTTGAAAATCTCATGTTGGGCACTGGTTTCCATATGGTGCGAGGGTACGGGTTGGGTCTATTTTCTTGGTGTTGGGTCGGGTTCACTGGTGGGGTTTGGGGTAGGGTTGTTCTGGTTACAGGATACAGTGGTCGATAGAGGTGGTGTAACGGGACTGGGTGGGTGGTTTCCGATTGCAATGAAGGGTCTGTGTGGTGTTGTCGATCTGGGCAGATCAATAGTGGCGGACGACGACGAAGTGGGGTACGACGACAATGGTGGGGGGGACCAGTATTTTGGGATTGTGGTGTGATTTTGGTAGTACATGTTTGGTTTCCGGGGGATGGTGAGGATGCGTGTTGGCGTTGGGCATGTAGTAGTGACACAGTGGTAGAGATGGTGACCGGTAGGGAGACTGAGGTGGCGGGCCAATCGCCAATGGGGATGGCAAACGACGGTGATTGTGATGCAGAGGTGGCAGGGACGACGGGATTGCCGGAGGTGTCAGTGCCCTGACCTGGGTTTGACGTAGCAGTGGTGGTGGCTGGTACGTCGTCACCGCCGAACGGAGAAGTGGAAGACCTGAGAGGACGAAAAGGGGAGACTGTGGCTGGACTACCGATGGCAGCAGTTGGTGTGTCCGCCGCTGCCGGAACAGTAGCAGCCGACGGAGTGCTTGTTGGACAAGCGGTGATGGGTCTGAATCTTCGAGGAATTGGAAATCAATGACTCAATTTTTTTTAATGTTGTCAAACGAAAAAACATACTCAAGAAAGGTGACGTGGTAAGAGATTATGATTTTGTCGGTGGAGAACTCATAGCACAAGTACCCCTATGGTTTGACGGGAAGCCTAGGAAGGCGCACAAGATAGATCTGGGTGCTAATTTGTGAGGGGCCGTGGATGTCAGATTAGGGTAACACAGACAATCGAAAATTCGAAGATGGTCATAGGTAGGGATCCGACGGTAGAGAATTTCGGTGGGTGTCCTATGTTGAATCGCACAGGTAGGTAAAATGTTGAGAATGTGTTCTACAGTTTTTAGTGCATATACACAAAAAGTAGGGGGGAGAGACACATGAGAAAGGAGAGTACGAATCATATTATTGATGGTTCAGAGAATTTTCTGGCTTTTCCATTTTGAGGGGTGTGGGGGCACGAGAAACGAAAGATCATGTCATTATCCGCACACAATTTATGAAATAGGGAATTATTAAACTCACGACCATTATAACATTGAGATGATTTTATGTCTTTGTCAAATTGTGTTTTTACCAGTGTACGAAACTCAACAAATTTGGAGAAAACTTGAGATTTGAGTTTTAGTGGATAGACCCAAAGAAATTGAGAAAAATCATCCAAAAATATCATATAATATTTGTGACCTAAGTTGCTAGTTATGGGAGATGTCCAAAAATCGGCGTGAATAATATCAAAGGGAGATAAAGTAGTACTCATAGAAGTCGTAAATGGTAGTCTAACGTGTTTCCCTAACTGACAAGAGGAGCAACTATGAGAGAGGTTCCCTTTGTTACACAAGATTAAATTTCGGTTTCTAAGAGAATAAAAAACGTGAGAATCCGGATGACCAAGTCCACTATGCCACGTTGAGGGAGATATGGTTATTAGAACGGTGGGAGGAGTGACACTAGCCGCAAATGTGGGTAGGAAGGGATATAGGTGCCCTCACTATTGCATCTTGTAAGGAGTTTTCCGGTACGGAGGTCCGTTACAGAAAATCCAAACGGGTCAAAGTTAATTGAGACATAATTATCGGTGGCAAATTTTCTAACAGAAATTAGATTTTTGATGATGTTTGGGCCATAAAAGACGTTTTTGAGAGAGAAATGGGGATGCGGTGGTGGGGTAAGGGTGTGGCCAAATCCTTGAATTGGAATGCAATGACCATTACCGACCATAATGGACTGCGGAGTATTTAAATTTTACAATTGAGTGAGATTACCAGAATTGTTGGTGAGATGAGATGTGGCGCCCGTATCCATATACCACGCGTTATCGGGTTGCCGAGGTGTTAATGTGGCGAAAGCCTGGCCCAAATTGGATTGGATAAGGCCTGGAGCGGACTGTTGGATTCCAATTAATTGGGCCTGAGGACGCTAGACTCCCTGTTGGGCTTGAGGAAGCTGAACCGTCTGCTGGAGGCCCATCGACTGGGCTAGTCCATTCTGTTGGGCACCATGTCTGATGGTCCATTGGTGGGCCTCAAGCAGCTGGACCGATTGGGTCCCAACAGGTGCATGTGTTGTCTCAATGATTTTAATGTGTGCCATAGGTGCATGTATTTTTAATTTCTTGCCATTTTGTTGTGTTCAATTTACAAATAAATTTTGTTATCACTTTCTTGAACAAGAAATCTCTTCTCTTTTTCTTTTTTTCTTTAAAAAAAGACCTAATAAAGAAAATAAAATGTGATTAAAAGAAATATAAATTGTGGGTCTCCCTGGCTATCCTATTGGCAATCATATACGAATTGTTTCGTTAAATAATTTTCTGTTACTGGAAATATCTATATTGGATGCCAAACTCACTTCCATCAACATATATCATATGTGAGATAAGATATGCGTGCACGATCGACTAGCTTATTTCACTACTCACTTGGTGATCTTTAATATATTTGGTTTAGCCATTGTACACTATAGGATAGTGTCAATGTTATCACTTTCCTCAATAGGAGCTTAATTTTTAATTAATTTTCATGAAAGATTATTGGTTGGTTTGACAACCAAGGCGAATGTAGAGTTATAGGTATGGATTTACTCAAATTTAATAATTTGGAGCGGATTTTATATATGTGTTAAAATATTTAGTAGATAACTATCAAATAACGAAACCTACTAAATCAAATAAATTATGGAAAGTTCCAAACTCGAACTCATTAATTTAAATCATGAATTTATCCCGGTTAGCTACACCAATTTTAGGTTTCATATCACATCATGATCATAACTAAATATACAAGCTAGTCTTATCAAATAGAAGACAAAAGAATTGCATATACCTCGGATAGACATCATCCAAGTACAGATTTTCACCTGTATGATCCAAATTAAATAGATTTAAATCTTAGTTTGAAATACTTTCACCTGTAAGTAATCCATACTCAATCTATAGTGTTATTTTGTAAGATAAGAAATGAAGTTGATAGAATAGTGGATCGCAATTCCTCATTGAGTTATAGTTTCTGGATTTTGTACGACCTTTTATCTCTAACTTTTTCATGATTGAAAGTGGATTTATTTTAAATTTAGGGGATGTTGATCTTCTATTTTCAAAATAAGCACACTGTCATTGGACGTCATAGTCATAATGACATGCCTCAAATTCTTGGACGGATGGATTGGTAATCAATGTTATAATTTTGACCGAGCGAACTAAACTTATATACGTTCATACTTGAAACACAACATATTGCGGAAGAGAAAACATTTCTAAAGCATTTGAGCTTTCAATGAGTGTGAAATTATAAATGCAAAATAGTGATATTCATAAAAGCCTTACGAGGCTACACTTGAAATGACAAAATAAAAAATCACATGATAATTGTATGCCTATGGACCCTGTAAGGGTGTCAAAAACTACGAAAAGTAAAAATAAGAGATAAAATAAATCAAATGTCAATTCTGTTTTCGAATATTGACAATTATGTCGTCCGACACCAGTAACAACACTTAGCAAAACATAAACTTTAAAGAGTAAATGCAGCGGAATTTAAAGAACACAAAGGTTTAAAATTTTCATAAGTTATATATATTATATAACTTATGATGGTCAATGACCAGATGTATTGTATATATTATATACAAAAATACAAATTTCTTTCTTTACAGATTTATAATATAAAACGGAAAGGAATTAAAAGTTGAAGTCACAGATGACTTCTGCCGGAAAGATCTAACTAAGTAGACATAGACAACCTCTCATTACAATTGCTTCATACAAAACTAATCTAGAATCTAAATAACAATTGTAATGTTGGACAGAATGTTATCGACACACTCATGCAACACTTGTGATCCAGATTTCTGAGATGAAATCCCGAGAGCTCTCTTGGTATTTTTGCATCTGATTCTGGATATTGATACACTGTTGTGGCGTCTCTATTTATAGTAAAGAGTTCCATTGAAAGGCTCATCGATCGGTTGTGGAAGTTGAGAAAAAGATTGGCAGCTTGTGGTAGATGATTAAGGAGTGAAGATCTCAACAACTTTGACTTGTTCCTTACTCAACTTCTTCCCAAAGCTTTGACTCTTTCTCACACGTTTTACACAGCTCCAATTCACCACGCCTAAGTCGTTTTTACCTCACAGTAAAATATTACTGCTTGACGTGAAGTAAGGCAAAACTATTTTTCAAAGATGTTGGTCCGAATGTTATGACATTTGTCCCAACATTTTTATGCATTCAAATTAGTACTTCATAAGATATGTTGGGTCAAATGTCACAACACCAAACCCAACATTAACAATCTCCCCCTTTTTGCCTTTCTTCACAAAACATATTACAAAATGTACAAACGACTTAGTGCATTGTCACAGATGTTGTCCAACACTTGTGATTACTGACAAGCTCCCCCTTAACCTGTGATGGCATACAAGAAAAACTTGTGTATACCAAGTCATAGGATTAGAAATTATGTGTGCATATATATGTACACATATCATCCAATATACACAATACAAAAAGAAAGAACCCATTGTCAGAATAAACCACTGTCAAAAATAAACATCTACATCAACCATTAACCAAACATTAAAAACTCATGGTGTAGCACATCAGCCTACATCTTCATGGCTCATTATGCAGCAACAACAGCTTCCATAAGCTTTCTACTTCTGGATAACAACTTCAGATTCAGCCCTCAGCCTTAGCCTGTTCAGCATCACCTTCCTCCCAACAACTTCTTCCTTTTGCACAGCAGTATCAACAGCTTTTTCAGCAGTAGCTTCACCATATGCACCTTCAGCCTATTCTCCCTGCTCCCCCTGCACAGAAGCTTCTCCCCCTTTTGTGAAGAAAGTAATAGCAAGAACTGGTGTTTGGCTTGAACCAAGGCATCCCTGGAAGCATCAACCTCTGAAATTTATTGCTTGATTTTTTCTATTTGACCCACTAGCCAGTTTGTTGACAGGGTTGATTGTTTTGAACAAGTGTTGCCCTGAATGTTGGTGACATTCCTAACAACATTCTCATAATCTGCTTCCTTCTTCCAAGGCAAGTCCATTACTCTTTCTTTTCTCTTTAAAATTTCCTTATTTACTGTGTAAAGGTCAGAAGCCTTTCCTACAATATCCTCTCTCTTAGGTTCAAAGAGTGTTCATAGGAGGGCTTGTACTCATTGTGGTATTGGTTGGAGTGTTGGCTGACATTGGTGTTGACATTGGAGAGGTTTTCATCGGTGAATATTGAGGAGAAAGTTTTAGAAATTTAGAGTTTGAGATTAAGAATGGAGTTTGGAATGGTGATGATTCCATCGGGTAAGAGGATGTATACCCGATGTGATTTTCCCTTTTTTATGGGAAAATTCAAAATGATAAAATGAGAGCAAATGAGAGGAATATTTATATACATGGCTAACCTTTCTTATCAATAAAAATCTCTTAGTTTTAGGTGTTTCATTTTTACACAATAACTTACACCTAAAATATTGGGATAAAACAAATAAACATTACGATAAGGATAAACTTTAATCTCATCATTTTAGCTTTTGAAATTCCTGCAAACAAGGCTTATAATAGGGAGAGAGATCTGATGATTCAACGATCAAATAAGTACAATATCCCAACACATATCACATTTTGAAAATATCAACTGCAATGTTGACAACATTTTGGATGACACAAGTATTTTGATCCCCCCAAAAACTTTTTATTTTGGCAACAAATCAAGACACGCTTTATATGTATTTTATGAGTTTGACCACTGGACCAATGTAACATTATTCCATCGTGTCCTTGATCTAATCATATAACACATACAAAGGAATTTTCCATGTCAACAATAAGAATACATATTTAGTATTCTCAAAATTCTTTTGAAGCACACGATACTCCTATAGAATAGGAACGGTATCTTTTCAAGGGCTTTGCCCATTTTGCACAGTTGCCAAATATTTGTATAGGCTTTGCCTTATTTTGATACTCCCTTTTTATGATATACATATATGTATATATCATCGCAGAGAACTGTATCACATTAGAATTACATTCTTATTGAAGGATCATGCCTGTGCGACCAAAATTTATGCACCATACAACAACAATAATTAGTCAGTGATATTACATAGGTAAATGTCACCCGAAATGTTAGACAACGTTTCAGCTGACATTAACTAACAATGCCTTCTTTTTTTAGAGATTACAAAGACCAAGAGATTTCTTCAAACTAGAAAATCTCTCATGGTCCAAATTTTTTGTAAAAATATTAGCTAGTTGATGAAGAGTGTCAACATGTTCAATTTTAACTAGCTATTTTTCAACTAAATCTCTTAAAAGTGATGTCTGATATCAATATATTTTGTACATGAGTGCTGAACTGGATTTTTGGAAATATTTATTGCACTCAAATTATCACAGTACAAAATCAAAATATTGCTAGTAAATTGATAATCGTCTAACATGTGTCTTAGCTATATTAATTGAGAGCAACAATTTCCAGCTGCTACATATTCAGATTCAGCAGTTGAAAGTGAGACACGGTTTTGTTTACGACTATACCATGAAATAAGGTTATTTTCAAGATAAAAACATCCTCCACTTGTACTTTTTCTATCATCCACATCTCCAGCCCAATTCGAATCACTAAATCCTATTAAGTTAGGATTAGTATCATTGGAATATCAAATTCCCAACTCACATGTGTCAGAAACATATCTAATAATACGTTTCACGGCACTTAAGTGGGATATTTTGGGATAGGCTTGAAAATGTGCACAAACACAAACACTAAATATAATATCTGGGCGACTAGTAGTAAGATAAAGAAGGATACCTATCATAGATCGATATAATGTTGGGTCGACATTTTAACCAACATTATCCTTACATACCTTCTGCGATGAACCCATTGGCGTCTTCATTTGTTTAGCGTTCTCCAAACCAAATCTCTTAGCTAGATTCTTGACATATTTACTCTGTGAGATGAAAATTCCATCATCACTTTGCTTTATCTGCAAGCCTAAGAAAAAATATTAATACCCTAATCATGCTTAGTTTAAATGTTGATGACATAACTTCAACAAATAAATTTAGGTACGACTGTGAGGTCGACCCAAAACTATGTCATCCACGTAGATTTGAGCAATTATAATATCTACACCATGTCGTTTAATAAATAAAGTACGATTAGCTTCACCACGGTTAAAACCAAATTCAAGAAGAAAGTTAGTTAAAAGACCATACCATGCACGAGGGCTTATTTCAACCCATACAAAGCCTTTTTGAGTTTGTACACATAGTGTGGATGGTAAGGATCTTCAAATTCTTTGAGTTGTTCAACATAGACTTCCTTATCTAAATAACCATTTAAGAATGCACCTTTGACATCCATTTGGTGTAGAGTAATTTTCAAACAACAAGCAATATCAAGTAAAAGTCTTATTGACTCAATTCTAGCCACAGGTGCGAAGGTTTCGTCATAATCGGTTCCTTCAACCTGAGTATAGCCTTGTGCAACTAGACGAGCTTTGTTTCTAAGAACTGTTCCCGTTTCGTCTGATTTATTTTTAAAAATCCACTTAGTTCTAATTACATTTGTATTATTTAGACGTGGAACTAAGTCCCAAACTTCATTTTGAGAGAATTGTTCAAGCTCTTCTTGCATTGCTTGAATCCAAAAATTATCTTTGAGTGCTTCTAAAATATTTTTTTGGTTCTAAAGTAGATATAAAACAAGAAAGACTAACCTCTTGGTATATGCTAGACATACACACATACCTTACCATTTCTCTATAGCTGAGTGGTTCTTTCCCTCTTATTTTAATTCCTTCAAAAACTCCCCCTATCACTTGACTCGTTGGATGATTCTTCCTAATCTTTGATGAGGGGTCCCTAAGAACTTGGTCTAACAATTCAGCACATGGCTCCCCATCTGTGGCCTCTGTGGTCTCTATTGCTGTTTCGGATGTTGCTTCAGGTGTGGCAACATCTGATTCTTCTGCAATCTGTGGACTTTTCACTGTATCTATAATGTTATTTTCAATAGTTTTTCCTGAAACATAAAAAAGATCATCAAAGATAACATTTACAGACTCTTGTACAGTTCTAAATCTCAGATTGTATACTCGATAAGCATAACTATTTTGTGAATATCCAACAAAAATTCATTTGTCACTCTTATAGTCGAATTTTTCCAAATAATTCCTGTCATTTAAAATATAACAAATACACCCAAAACATGAAAGTAAAGCAAGTTTAGTTTCTTTCCATTTATAATCTCATATAATGTCATCTTTGTTCCTGGCCTTAGATAGACTCTATTAGCTATGTGATTAGCAATATTCAAGGCTTCTGCCCATAAACATTTTGACAAATATTTAGAACTAAGCATTACTCTAGACATTTCTTGCAATGTCATATTCTTCCATTCTGCAATCCCATTCCGTTGAGGAGTTTTGGGGGCAGAAAACTCATGAAAAAAATCCTTTTTCTCACAAAAATTTGTGAATGAACTATTTTCAAATTCTTTTCCATGGTCGGATCTAATCCGAAAAATAGGAGAATAGAACAAATTTCTAGTTCTAGAGTGCAAGATTTTAAGCATGTTAAACAGTTGTGATTTTTTTTTCAAAAAATATATCCAAGAATATCAAGAAAAATCATCTACTATCACAAAGGAATACATTATGCCTCCTAGATTGTCTACTTCAATTGGACCCATTAAATTCATATGTAGCAATTGAAAATAGTGTGATGTATCTGAATGTTGTCCGTCATGTTGGACTACATTATGAGAGACACGGGTTTACTTACCTTTCAAACAATCATCACATATAGTTTTACTTTTTTGGCTAAGTTTGGGTATGCCTCTAACAACTTCATATGAGACCAATTTTTCTAAATTGTGGTAGTTGACATGCCCCAACTTTTGATGTCATAGTATTGTGTCATCGATCTTAGCATTATTGCATATTTCTTGTCTTACAACAAGATAGAAATTGTCACCTCTTGTACATGTCATGACACATATATTTGCTTTATTCGTAACTTTACAAGCATTCGTATTAAATTTTAACTCAAGATTGTCATCACACAGTTGACTAATACTAATCAAATTATCCATTAAGCCCTCAACGTATAAGACATTCCTTAAGGCTGAAAAACCAGGACATCCAAGATCCCTTTTCCAATTATTTTGCTTTTACTGCCACCTCCATAAGTCACATTTCCTCCTTAGAAATCCTTTTGTACATGTCATGTGGCGAGACCACCCACTATCAAAGTACCAAGAACCTGAAATATTAGTTCTTAATGCAGTTATACAGACATTATAAGTTAAGTCCATCTTAGGAATCCAAACTCTCTTAAAATATTTTTTACCTTTTGGCTCAGAAATGTTTCTTCGATATTTATCCAGAATGTTGGACAACAATTTAGGCAATATTTTGCTCACATAATTTTGAAGTTTGAAACAGTAAGGTTTTAAGTGTCCAAGGGAGTTACAGTGATGACATACAAACTTCATTTTCTTTGATATATATGAGAACATATTATTCATCCCTTTTTCTTTTACAAAGCGTACTTTCTCATTTTTATCAAAGAGATTAGATCATATGATTTTAAGAGAGTTTTCATACCCAATTCCTGCATGTGAAGGTTTACTAAAGTTAAGTATCTCATTCAATTTTGAAGTCCCCGTATTAAGCTTACTGAAGGTTGCTTCAGCTAAATCCAGTTTTTTAAGGATCTTACCAAATTCAATATCCATTTTGGTAAGTCCAACCTCAAGTCAGGTTATCGTGCCTTTTAATACTAAATTCTCATGAGTTAAAGATTTTACCTTTTTGTCAAGTTGCTTGGATTCTATGATTAAGTCTTTACAAATACTTTGTAATTCATTAATCATATCATCTTTGCATTCAACTTGATCCATAAAATCAACCTCACTAACAGAAATAGAACTACTAAAGCAATTAATATCAGAGTAGTTAAAGACTTCATACCTTTTGGATGTCGCTGAGCATGTTGATGTTGTTGCTGATGTTGGAGCAAATATTGTGACATCTGAGACAACATTGTATACGACATCTTCATTATCCGATAGATACTGTTCGAAAACAGTAGCCATCATTTCTTGTGTTTTAATTTCACAATCTCCTTCCTCTCCTCCTTCATCATCACTAAGAGAAACCTATAGGTTCTTACCAAATTTTCTAAAAGTGTTTGCACATTCGTTAGCATAGTGACCCCAACCAGAGCATGCACGGCACTACATGGACTCAAGTTGTTTGGGATCAAATTTGGTACGATCTGAGTTGGTTCTTCTTAGTTGATTTCCTTTTTGTACATTTGGAAGGAATCTAGTTAGCTTTTGATTGAAGACTTGGTTTGGTGCTCTTTAGATTTAGATTGATTTCTCTCATTGTTGAACTTCCTCACCATCAAATTGTATTTTCGAGTGAGTAAGGAAACATTTGCACCATCACCAATTTCTTCAAGATTCTCATCATCTTCTTCGATTTGATTCTCCGAGGATTGAACTTGAAGTGCCACATTCTTGCTTTTATACAATTTCTTTTGATTCTCAATGTTCATCTCATAAGTTTTGAGTATGCTCATCAAGGTATAAAGGTCCATTGTGGCAAGATTGTGACCTTCTTCAATAGCACAAATCTTTAAATTGAACTTTTCAGGAAGAGAACGGAGAGCCTTTTCAACAAGTTGAGTATTGGTTAATGATTCACCAAGCACTTGACATTCATTTGAGATGTCAATCAACTTTTCAAAATAAGATTTAATATCATCCGCTTCTTCCATCCTTAAATGTTCATATTTACTCACGAGCATGCGTAGCTTTGTTCGTCGAACACTTAAGCTCACTTCACAATGAATTTGTAAAGTATTTCATGCGTCCTTGGCCGTGGGGCAGTTTTGAATGAGTTTGAACATGTAAAGATCAACCCATCAAAAAATTACATTTAAGGCCTTTTTGTTAAAGCTAGCATTATTAGTTTCTTCTGTAGTCCATTCGAATTCAGGTTTAGCAATAATGTCACCTTCTTTATTCGGTGGCAACATTGGAACAACATACACATTGGTTATAGATCTCCATGCACGAATATCAATAGATTTGATATGCAAACGTAGGTGAATCTTCCAATAGGCATAAATTGATCCATCTAAAATAGGAAGTCTACCAATAGTCAGATTGGCCGGATCCATAGCTTATGACAACAGGACCAAACACTTTTTGTGTTAAGTGTCGACTCTGATACCACTTGTAAGGGTGTCAAAAACTACAGAAAGTAAAAACAAAAGATGAAATAAATCGAATGTCAATTCCGTTTTCGAATGTAGGCAATGATATCGTCCGACACCAGTAACAACACTTAGCAAAACTTTAAAGAGTAAATGCAGTGGAATTTAAAGAACACGAAGGTTTAAAATTTTCATAAGTTATATATTATACAACTGATGATCAGTGACCAGATGTATTGTATATATATTATATACAAAAATATAAATTCCTTTCTTTACAGATTTACAATATAAAACGGAAAGGAATTAAAAGTTGAAGTCGCAGATGACTTCTGCCTGCAAAATCTAACAAAGTAGACATAGAAAACCTCTCATTACAATTGCTCCATACAAAACTAATCTAGAATCTAAACAATAATTATAATGTTGGACAGAATGTTGTCGACACACTCAGGAAACACTTGTGATCCATATTTCTAAGATGAAATCCCGAGAGCTCTCTTGGTATTTTTGCAATCTGATTCTGAATATCGATACAGTGTTGTGGAATCTCTATTTATAGTAAAAAGTACCCTTGAAAGGCTCATCAATCGGTTGTGGAAGTTGAGGAAAAGATGGGCAGCTTGTGGTAGATGATTAAAGAGTGAAAATCTCACCAACTTTGACTTGTTCCTTACCCGACTTCTTCCCCATGCTTTGACTCTTTCTCCCACATTTTACACAGCTCCAATTCGCCACACCTAAGTCATTTTTACCTCACAGTAAAATATTACTGCTTAACGTGAAGTAAGGCTAAATTGTTTTTCGAAGATGTTGGTCCGAATGTTATGATATTTGTCCCAACATTTTTATGCATTCAAATCAGTACTTTATAAGATATGTTTGGTCAAATGTCACAACATCAAACCCAACATTAACAAACCCTCGATGACTATTATGAATAAAGAAATACCATAGGGACAAGGACCCCACTATACTCAAAAACATACTTTAATTTGTATTTATCAACAAAAAGACTTGATCATCAAATTGGGCTTACCAAAAGAGAAGGGATACGTACGGAGTGTGCCTAGAGAGAATCCACGCCTACCTGAAAATCTATACCTACATCCAAAATAGAGATGCAATTCCCTTGACAAAAGGGACCTGGTATTGATCGGGTTCACGGCGCACATAAGTATACGTGATCGACAAGTAATATAATGATAAGTAAAGTATTCATTCCCACAAAGACTTGCTCGATTTAACTCTTCAAATTAGATTTGAAAGAGAATAATCTCTTGATTATTTTCATTAGCTAATTAGCTTATATACATGATGTACAATATTGATTTTAGGCTACAATTATGGAAACTAATTATACACCTAACTAATATAAATCACTAACAGTCTTTACCAAATCACTAAATATAATTACATATATTATATCACACCCCCGCATTCGTAGCGGGCGGTTGTTGTACGCTGAGACTATCCCGAAAATTTTCAAACAGAACCAAGGGAAGACCCATAGTAAAGATATCAGCAATCTAATAACGTGAAGGGACATGTAAGACACGTACTTGTCCACGAGCAACCTCTTCGCGAACAAAGTTAATATCCATCTAGATATGTTTAGTGCGATGATGTTGTACAGAATTCCCCGAGAGATATATCGCACTAACTTTATCGCAGTAGACCAATGTAATTTTCCGAATAGGAGAATAAACTCTAAGAGGAGGTTATGCAACCAACAAGACTCAGACACCATATTGGCGACCCTTCGATATTCAACCTCCGCGCTAGAGCGCGACAAAGTAGCCTGGCGTTTAGCCGACCAACAGACCAAGTTGTCATCGAGAAATACACAATAACCAGATGTCGAACGCCTGGTATCTAGACATCCACCCCAATCAACATTCGTATAAGAAATAAGAGTAGATACGATGATGGATATAGGTGTAAGCCATGATCAAGAGTACCCTGAATGTAGCGCACAATGCGTTTGAGAGCGTGTATGTGTTCTTCCTTCGGATCATGCATGAATAAACACACATGTTGCACTGCATAAGTAATATCGGGCCTCATAAAAGTGAGATATTGAAGAGCCCCAGCAAGACTACGATAGTGGGAGGGATCCTCATATGGTGTGCTAGAAGTAGCACTCAGCTTCAGTTTAGTATCAACCGAAGTAGGAGATGGCTTACAGGCTGACATGCCAGCCCATTCAATGATCTCTATTGCATACTTCCCCTGAGATAGAAATAGACCATCTGCATGATGAGTGACAGCTATACCTAGAAAATAACTCAATGGCCCCAAATCTTTCATAGCAAATTCTGAGCTGAGAAGGGATATGATAGACTTACGAAGTGCATCAGAGGAAACAAGCAATATAATATCATCCACATACAAAAGAATGTAGGCCATAGAAGTACCGTGATCATATATGAATAAAGAATGATCAGACTTGCTGTGAGAAAACCCAAGAGTAGAAACGTAATCTGCAAATCTATTGTACCATGCTCGAGGAGCATGTTTTAGCCCATACAAATATTTCATCAATAAACACACATGATTAGGATGAGCGGGGTCCCTGAAACTCAAGGGTTGATACATATATACTATTTCCTTGAGTTCTCCATGTAAGAAGGCATTTTTCACGTCCAGTTAATGAATGCGTCATGCTTTTGAGAGAGCTAGACCGAGAACAGTGCGAATAGTTGCCAATTTGACCACCGGACTAAACGTTTCTCCACAATCCACGCCAACCTGTTGGATTTTGCCATCACCTACAAGACGGTCTTTATGCCTCTCAAAATAACCATCAGATTTTATTTATGAGTAAAAATCCACATAGAACGAATCACATTAACATCAGGTGTACAGGGAACCAACTCCCATGTCTTATTTAAAATAAGAGCATTATATTCATCATCCATAACCATTTTCCAATTCGGGTCACAAAGGGCAGACATAGGATTATGTGGTAGAGGGGATTTAGTACCATTAGAGTTGAGATTAAATTGTCGCTTTGGTTTAAAAATTACCCATTGGCCATGAGTAAATGGCCTTGAAGCCAGAATATGAGTGGGCTGGATTTGGGTTAGCCCGGTTCCGGGATGGAAGGAAATAGCCCACCACCCAATAGAGAGGGGATGGGTTGGCAGGGCAGTGGGCTGCCATTCGCTGGGCCTAGTGAGGTGGGCTGAGGTTGTGGCCTGAAAGAATGGGTTTGCCGCTGGGTTGGGTCGGCTGGCGTAAGGCGCTGGCTGGGTTGATTTGGGCTAGGAGGCAGTGGGCCAGAGTGTGATCGCTGGTCCATGTGTCTCGGTGTGGGATGGGCCAAATGATGGACCACTTAAGGTGAAATCCTATCATCCAAAAAATCATATGAATGGGATGTTGAACTATGCAACTTAGCAAACGAAAATTGGGTTTCATCGAAAATGACATGGCGACTAATGATGATTTTATTAGAGGATAAATCATAGCATTTGTAACCATGATGATTAGACGGGTAACCCAAAAAGACACAAGCGGTAGATCGGGCTTGAAGTTTGTTTATGGTAGTGGATGGAAAGAGATGATAGCATAAACACCCAAAGATGAGAATAAGAAGGCTCTTTTTTATAAAGAATTTTGAGTGGAGATTGGTAGGCTAATCCTTTGCTCGGGAGGATGTTGAGAAGGTAAGTTTTCATTTGTAATGAATGATGCCAAAATGATTCGGGATGGGCCAATGCCATTTCCAAGCCCATTGCCCACTGGCCCACGACTGCTGCCAGGGTTGTTGTTGCTCGAACCCCTACTGGCTGCTTCCACGTCCACCAATGCCGCCATCGTGGCCGCTGCCATGGTTTTTCCCACCATAATTGCGGGTTTGACCCTTTTTTCCCACCATTGTTACGGTTTTGATTATAATTTTCTAAGAACGATGGAGAGTCATCAGATTCTCAGGACGTGGTAGCCACCATGGTAGAATGTTCTCCGGTTGTGGCCTTTTTAGCCAACCCCGCCTCTTCAAGAGTGAGCATAGAACGGGCTTGGTAGAAAGGAGGGATAAGATTGCTTCAGTGATGGAGAATTCTAACCCCATTATATGCTTCGGTGAGGCCCGCAACCATTTGAAGAACGAGACGATCATTCGTGACCGGTGCTCCGACGTTCTTGACTTGATCTGACAATTCCTTGAGCCTTTGACAATATGCGTAGGCATTCGGGAAATCCTGCATAGTTGTATGAGAAAATTCTTGCTCAAGTGTTACGGCACAAAAATTTGTGTTATCTTGGAATATATCACGCAACCTATTCCAGGCTTCCATAGGCGTTGCGTCAGGTTCAATAATTGTATGCAAGAGGTCCGTAGAGATGGTGAAATAAATCTATTGGAGGACTGTAGCATCAAGGGTAGAGATGGCAATTGGGCGGGGCGGGTGCGGATACCCCCTCCCCCGCACCCGTACCCGCCAAAATATTTTATACCCGCCACCCGTGGTGGGTACAATTTTCAACATACATACCCGCCTAGGCGGGTATATTCCTAAATCCACACCCGCTCCACCTCCCAAGTGGATATCCGTCACCCGCTAATACCCGCCTATATCCGCCTACCATATTTTGTAATCAATTCATTTGTGATCAATTATTGATCAACATGATCCCAAAAATTCAAATTCCAAAAAATTATCCAAAAATTTTGAGTCAAGAATCAATACTGTCACGGTCTCATTTGTTTTGGGAGAGAGGGAGGAGAATTCTAAATTTTTTCACCATCAGAATGCTAATATTTTGGGCTTGGGGCGGGTATAAGGCGGGCGGGTAGGCGGTTGGATGCGGGGCGGGTATGACTGCAAATCCACCACCTACCCGCCTACCCGTGACGGGTACAGTTTCAATACCCATACCCGCCTACTACCCGCCAAAGTTATACCCATACCCGCCCCAACTGGGGCGGGTGCGGTGCGGAATCCGCAAAATTATACCCATCTGCCATCCCTAATCAAGGGTTGCCCATAACTCCATGTCATCATCGGTGATTGGAACTTTCTCCTTACCTTTTTCCGATTTGATGATGTGATGTAGGACTTTATGAGACCTTGCATGAATTTTAAAGAGTTCCACCCATGTAGCATATTGGACGTTCTCCATTTTAAGGACGATAGGGATGTTGTTCTTGATGTTGGGGACGACAAGAGCATGATGGAAGGTATTCTTTGTGTCAGACATGGCTGACGGGAGAAGAATTGGGCGGCGGAGGGGAGAGGTAAAGCCGAGTAGGGCACGACGGAATTTTAGTGAGAAGGGAGGAGAGGAAAATTTTCCCTAGACTACTGATACCATGAAAAAGAATAATCTCTTGATTATTTTCATTAGCTAATTAGCTTATATACATCATGTACAATATTGATTCTAGGCTACAATTATGGAAACTAATTATACACCTAACTAATACAAATCACTAACAATCTTTACCAAATCACTATATATAATTACATATATTCTATCAATATTAAATAGTAGTAGGAAGATTATCCAAGAAATTTCACAATATTTGAGTTGTAACTATCTAAAATAGAATTTATAAACTAAACTAATATGTTTTTTTATCAAATCAATAGGAGAAGATATTCCAGAGTTATGAATAGAACATCAATCCGTTTGAGCATCCACTTTAGCTAACAAATTTTATTATTTTGTTTACTGGGGTTAATTTCGCTTTTATTCTTCCGATTTTACTAGGTTTAATTTTGCTTCTAATCTTTCGGTCTTATTCACCTGTTTTCAAATTATTCTAACATCTATACTCATATGAAATTAGTAATAATAAGAACGTATATATAATTCATGTATATGACTAAGCAAGATGAATATGAATCTTTCCCTCGAGGCCCAAGTTCAAGAACAAGCTTTATTCAATCCTATATGTAATCTATAATTTCCTCTCTCGAGTTCAATCCTAGATTTGTACATACAAATCAATTGGTGATACACAATCAAATAATCAAGCACAAGATAGAATAAGCAAATCAGTAACGAAAGCTTCAACTACAAAATTCATGAATATTTCGCAATGTTGAGTTACTGCTGACTCAATAATAGTTGATGAGCTTAAGGTAAAGTTTTGATGAATTGACAAACAATATATTCAAAAGATAATCAAGTACAAGAAAGTTATAAGGAAAACATTGAAGAATCAGGAGTCTAAACAGATCTCCAAAGGATTTAATGAAACAGTCACAAGAGAAGGGCTGCTCAAAGAAATTGGTCTTTATCGAGGAACACTAGAGACTGTGAATAGCTATTTCAGGAAAATTTGGAGAACCGAAATTGTTGATTAATTCATATTCGATAAAAGGTTAGATTTCAAGTTATGAAACTATTATCATAAACTCAATACATAAAATTAGCATTGAAGTAGGAAGAGAAGAAGTTGATGTCCATACAAGAAAAGAAGGAAATCCAAGTCAAACAAGAATTAGTTTTCGGACACAATTATGAAACCAATACTTGGTTATATTCGAACATGATAAGGCGGAAAAAACTTTTATATAAACAACACGAACAAGTATTGGAGCTTAACCACAACCACAACCATCCAACATGAGGTCAAGAGTGATTTCAGAGTCAACACCTGATTCTCTAGATAGTCAACTACATATCGACAAGAACCTGTGCTTATTAAGATTTATCATTCAGTTCTTGTATTGTAATAGTTAGGTTCTAGGTGTCATTCTATCTATTTGCCTTTATTAATATTGTGTAATCGGTGTTTATTGAGTTGTAAGAAACTTTCTTGATTGAGTAGAGCCATTAAACTAAACTAGCAGTTTGGAACTGTTGAACGTCAGGAGGGTAGATGCGAGAGTATTTGAAATAGTTTCTTATGTGTTACAAGGGCGTTGTAAAACTTTCAATTTGTTGGGCTCGTCTTAGTGAATAGTTTTGAAAAAATCCTATTTGATAGGTCATGATTTTTCCTTCCTTGAGCAAAGAGCATTTCCACACTAAAATACTTGTATTGATTTACTTTCCAAAATTTACCTTCTTACATAGTACATGGTCTTTGAGTACATAGGTAGTAGGAGCTAGATCTTTCTTCAAAGGCTATCACCTTGAAAGATGGTTGCACCCCTTGGAGTGCAAGAAGACAAATGAACTACAAGAAGGTCATACTAAAGTATAAATATAAACTATTTTAAGCTAAATGACACAGTGTGATTGCCAACAATTTAATTTGCCCAACTATGAATATATGATCCGAAATATATTTTAGGCCAAAAATAAAGACAAGTTATATCCAAACTCTAAAACACATTTTAACACCCTTTTTATACTTTTGGAGAATTTAGAATCCCTAAAACAGTTTCTCTCCTTTTATTTTCTTGGAGAATAGCCGACTCAACCTTCTTCTTTGGCAAAGCAACACCTGAGCTCCGACGAACTAGAGTAACCAACGACGATGCACAAAACATTGCTTGTCTCGTCTCCTCCACCTCTTTCTTCTTTATTTGCTCAATTTTTTTATGATAGCCAGAGAAAATTTCAAATTTAGCCGGTATTTGCCAGAATTCAATCACGAACCACCATTGCTCTACATTTCACAATTGTTTACCCCTTGCTCCATATTTTTGGCCAGAGTTTTTTTAGAATTTCATCAGCCGTATCGTACGTTCTTTGTTTGTCGTCCATAGTCGTTTTCCTGATGTGGAAACAACCTCTTCCCTGCCACCACTTTCTGGCTAAAACAGATCGAAATCTCTATTCACATTCTTTTTTTCTTTATTTCCTTCGTCCCTCACATCATCACACCGCCGTGAATCTCACTGGAAATACACTTAAAACTTTCTAATCTAACTGAAAATTAACCGGATCTGAAAGTCACAGCTCGAGAATATATATTTTTTGGTCAAGCTTGTCGTCATTTATTCAATTAGTTTTCAGGACAAAATGGGTATTTTTTATTTAATTCTATTTTGAGACTGATATTTAAAATATCTTGCCAATTAATAGTGTATATAAATTGAAAGGATGGAAGCATTGGAGACACTTTGATCCTTCACATGGCGACCTCCACCACGCCGCCAACATCCGAAGAAAAAGAGTCAAAATCTCCGGATTCACAGCTCGAAACCCTCTGCAAGTCGATGTGCGGCAAGGAACTCCGAACTTACATAATATCACAACTCCCACAGAAAAACACACTGCGCGAACAACTCCCAAACGCATTAAAACTCGCACCCAACCCATCAAAACTTGTACTCACCACTATAGGAGACTTCTATGCCAAAAGGGGCAAATCTTTAGATAAAGATACAGTTATGATTTCAACAAGGGAAGCATCTGTATTGGTTTTGGAGTGTTTTTTATTGATGGGTATCGACGGAATCGATGAAGGAGTGAAGGAGGAAGCTGCACAAGCAGCAGTGATTTGGAGAAGAAGGTTTGTTGATGAACGAGGTATAAAGAAAGCAAGTGTAATGGATGCACGGGGATTGTTATTGCTTATTGGGTGTTTTGGGATTCCTGAAGTATTTAGAAATGAGGATGTTAGGGACTTGATTAGGGTGAGTAATATGAGGGAGATTAAAAGTGCACTCAGGAAATCAAATGTGCTAATGGAAAAGATTCCAGGTTATTCTTCGATTTTATCTATTTTTGTGAAAGCTACATTTGCATTTTCGTTGTTTTGAAGTTCATTTGTTTTAAATAATATACGTGATATACACTCTATCTTCCCCAGACCCCATTTGTTGGAATATACTGAGTATGTTGTTGTTGTTGTTGATATGCTAGATGCGTCGGTCCATGTATGTGACAATATGAGGTGTGTCATGTTTTCCATGAAAATAAGTGAGTTTCTTACTTATTTTCTTGTTCTCTTGTGGTTGGTACATAAGCAAGCAATATTATGCTAAATGCACTTGTGTATAATCTAGGCAAATATGAGAGGTGGAGATAGGTGTAGGGGTGTGGGGTGGTTGGGATGGGGAGTGGGGGGTGGGGTGAAACTGAGGTGTGTTGGAGGGTGGGGAGGATAGAATCAATGTAGAATATCAATTGTGGAACTTGTTTTTCTACTTCCACTAGGGAAGTCATTTTCCTCATTTTCAAGGAACTTGTCTCCTTCCTGGGGAAACTGTTTTCCAAAACACTTTGACCAACCAACATTTGGAAAAATTGAAAAATATTTTCTGTAAAATGTTTTCCTCCATACCGAACACACCCATGATGGTTGAAGATCGTAAAAAGGGGATAAGTAGACTTAAGACCAAGTGGATAGATGTTGTCTTTTAATAACTAGAATCTCTTGGAACGAATGCAGATTTAGCTAAACACATTGCACAGTGGAGATAAAAACATAACATGATGGAACCAACTAGTTGGAATTAAGCTGGTTGAATGCGTAAAGATAAGCGTGTGATCTAGGGAATTGCTTAAAAAGATATTATCTAGTGTTGGATTGAATATGCCTAAATAGAACAAAATGGACATACACGATTCATATGGCTGAATGGATTTGGGATGAGCGGTGAGCCGTAATTGATTGAATGAATATGAGTGGCCTTTGAATTAAACGTACTTTCAATTAGTGAGGTGAGCTTTGCATTCATGAGTTTGATCTAAACGGCAAATCTAGAACAGAACGTCCTAATTGAAATGCAGAAAGGACTGACATGAAAAGAGAACACGTGAAGTAAGAAATGTGTTTTGGGACAAAGAAATCTTGATGGACTTCTTAGGTGGATGATTTACTTAATTTGCTTTGAGATAATTGTGTTATTGCAGAAAAAAAATTGATTGGTCATAGGAGTGCTGATTTTAATCCCTGTTACACTACAACACAACACAACACAAATTTGGGATGGTAAATTTTAGTCTTGGACTTTATTATTACACCTTGCTGACTATGCTGTTGCTGAAGTTCCAGTCTGGGGTTTATAGAAAAGCTCCTAAAATCCATAGTCTTCAAAGCAGTTTGACTAGGGCAATTTCTTATGGAAGTTAGAATTTTTACTGCAAAGGATTTAGAAAGAGTGCAGCACATGGTAGATGAGTAGTGTGAGAGTTGTTCCTTAACTTCTGGTAGTTTCTATAAGGTACCACAGCATAGCTGTTCTCTTTCTTTCTTTTGTCTTGAGCTGTAGGAAGTTCTCTCCTTTTCATCGTTTTTTTATATATCAATAAATGCAAAGTTGCCTATTGAAGTTACGTTTGTTGCCATTATAAAATATCTACCTTTTGTTAGGCCCTAAAAATTTTTGTATTCAGTTTAGGTTGTGGAGGACGCGGATTAGGTAGTAGTACGTGTCTCGTGTATCCTTCCATACTAGCCGGCGTAGTGTTATCCTGTGGGTTCCTGCCCTTCGATTTCCTGTTACTATCTACTATTTGTTATACTCCGATTATCGTACTAGTCTGATGCATTTGCGGTTAAAATCTCTCCACTAATGCTTAGCTATAGTGTTTTGTCATGATCTCTGTACTTTACTTTCTTCAAACCTTATCTGACCTTTTTTGTCATGTTTTCTATTGAGCCGAGGGTCTTTCAGAAACAACTTCTCCATCTCCCAATGTAGAAGTAAGGTTTTCGTACACTCTACCCTCCTCGGACCCCAATTACCTTGGGTATTTTGTTGTTGTTGTTGTTGAAATATTTTATTCATAACGACAAAATGAGTGATATATCTGTGTATTGGAAGTTGTAAGGAACTTAAGAAACAGACTATGAACACTCAAAAAGAGTTGATGGACCAGGGGAACCCCATATTTCCAACAACACAGACTAGCATCCTAGCAAGACTGCCATTTTATTTTAAAATTCGCTAGTTACCTAGCTGTTTATGGCATAACTTTAGTTTTGAAATTAGCTAATCATTAAGAACAATCTCTTTGCACTTGCCGTATTGAATTTCCAATAATACAGTCTAGCATCCTAGAAAGACTGCCATTTTATTTTAAAATTCGCTAGTTACCTAGCTGTTTATGGCATAACTTTAGTTTTAAAATTAGCTAATCATTAAGAACAATCTCTTTTCACTTGCCATAACTGGGGTCCATTGGAATTTCTACAAAAGTTTTCACCCTTTTTCCTGGTATATATAAGCATATTTGCTTTTCATTCATAATGCCCTCGAGAGACGCTAAGAGCTTCCTACCCTGTTTGTTTTTGTGTGTTTTGATTCATGAAACTGATTTTTATTTGGCTGCTTCTACTTGCTAGGCTTGTCACTCTAATTAGGGGCATCTAGTCACCAGCGTAGACACCGATGTCCTTAAATTTTCTAATAGTGGAGTTCAGGTCAGCTTACACACCTCGACTAATTCAGAGAGTACCTGCAACCTCCAACCAACACATGGATCCGGTAATTCTGGCCACCAAGGAAATTACTTATCTTGTTTGCTTCTGTTGGGATTTGAATCCTAGTCTCTTGCTGTTCATTTCTCTTTGATTGTTAAGCCACTCCCTTTAGTGCACCAAAGTCGTGAAATCTTCATCTTTCACTAGCAAATTCTCGAAGCATCAATCTGTCCAACTTATGGTACTTTATGGCCAACCTTGTGAAGCGCATCAGCTTCCATGTGCCTCAAAGATCCTCCCAAGTCCCAAGGAATTTTAAGCAATGGCAATGAGTTGTATAAGAACAGATCTAGGATTTTTCATTTAATTTTTTCTAGTAGAAGCTCGTATATAAGGTTCTTTTGGAAAAAGTAAATGGGTTAAGAAACTGTGGTAAACTTTTTACTCAAATGTATATGACAAGGTTGCACATGCATATTACTTGTAAAAAGGAGCTGCTCATGCATATCATTTCTATTCTTCTTTTCCCCATTATGGTGTACATTGTTCCCGTCTTCGGATGTCAGTTATCGACTAAACGTGGGTCTGAATTCATTCCTCTGTTCTACCAACAATTGAAGATGCTACTGAAGAATATCTGCTGCTTTTGTTTTTATTGCTTCTCAGTTATCATTACCCTACCTCGGTAGTTAGAACTCTCTAATCTTTCTATCTATCTTTAGAAGTTGGGGCATCTGTTGCTTTCAATGAAGGAGGGAGGTGGGATATGTGAGGCTGTGGACTAGATGACTAAAAATTGACTTGGTGCTTTCCTCATTTTCTTTATTTGCTTTGGTAGGAAGAATCAAAAGCCACTTAATCAAGTAATTTAAAGGTCAGTGGGTTAGAGAGGCTTTCTTATACCAGGAAAAAAGAGGCTTTTATACTGTTTGAGATGACACTATTGCATTATTTGCTAACTATTCCTACTAAGTTCTTATATGTGGAGAAGTTGTTAAGGTGATAATGCTAGAAAACCACGAGAAATGTATCTTTTTGTACTTGTTTTTGTTTTTGGTAACTAACAATTTCATTAATCACCAATGAAACCTTACAAGATCCATAGCTCAGCTTATAACTCAGCTGGCTATCTTACAGTGACAAAACAGCCTCACCTTACATTGGAAACAAGAATAGATAAAGTTAACACAGAATTAAACTAGAAACCATAACTATGAAGTGAAGAGCTAATTCCAGGTTTGGCTCTAACAGAGCAAGAGCAGGCAATTTCTCTGGAAACTCTATCACCTGATCTGCTCACCTCCTCAAAGACCCTTTGGTTCCTTTCCATCCAGATAGCATGAACACACCTTGTGAAGATTAACTTGAAGATCCTAGCCTTTTGGGATCTGCCGTTGGCATTCTTTACAGCCCATGTAGTATATTGTTCCTAGTAGTTTGCAGCAGTTAAGGAGTCCCTTTGGGTCCACATAAGAGTTTCTGTCCCAGATAGATTGTCACAGGACAATTCACAAAGGTGATCTCTTGTTTCATCCTGAGTTTGACATAAAGAACAAGTAGGACTGATTGGCATACCCCATTTAAGTAACCTGTCCACAGTTAACAATTTACCATGTAAGTACAACAACATTGTGGATCTAGCTTTTGGTCTGGCGTAATTGTTGAACATCAAACATTTCCACTCCAATCTAGTTTCCTTAGGAAACATAGCCAAGTAATATTGCCTGATCAAACTTTTTGAGGATTGCGGAGGACATTGTACCAAAGACAATACATCCTTAGCAGAAAGAATTTGTCTTATCATCCAAGCTGCCTGCTGTGCGATAGGAATTTCAGTCACCTGTCTACCTTTTAAATAGTAGGTGTGTATCCAACTAATCCATAACTTGTCTTGTTTGTTGGCTACATCCCAACAATGTTTAGCAATAGCAGCCTTATTCCAGAGCTTAAGGTTAATGAGATTGAGGCCGCCCATCGAGCAGGGTAAGCAAACCTTGTCCCAAGTTACTAGAGCCTTCCTAGTAATAGTGTTTGTGCCAGACCACATATAGCTCCTACAATAGGCATCTAAAACTTGTAAAACTTTAGAAGGAAGAACAAAAAGTTGAGCCAGTAGGCTTGCATACCAAACAACACTTCTTGTACAAATTGAGCTCTTCCAGCATAGGAGAGTTTTTTTTTATCGTTCAACATAGGAGAGCTTCTTTGCTGTCCACGAAGAGATTCTAGCAATATTCTCTATAAGTGTTTGCCATTGAAGAAGAGACAACTTTTTAGTTGAGAGTGAGATGCTTAAGTACTTGAAAGGAAGCTCACCAACACTAAATCTTAGATGCTGTAGAATACTAGTTTCGACACTAGGGGACACCCAACCAAAGTAAACACAGCTCTTCCCAAGATTAGGCAGCAAACCAAAAGCTTTTGAACATAAGGAAACATTCATTGATTCATATAGGGAAGAAACAGATTTGTAAGTCACCTCTATCAAAAAGCAAGAGGTCATCAGCAAAGGAGAGATGAGTAATGCCTAGCTTTGCACATCTGGGATGATATTTAAACTCCTTGACAGTCTTTAGCCCATAAGACATCTACTAAGGTACTCCATACTGATTGCTAAACAGGAAGGGTGAGATAGGGTCACCCTGCCTAAGACCCTTAGCAGCATTGAATGGTTTAGAGGATTCTCCATTAAATAATACAGTATAGTTCACAGATTGGACACATTGCATTATCCAGCAAATAAACTTGGAAGAAATCTCAATTCTAATAATACCTTCTCCGAGAAAGGCCATTCGTCAGAATCATAGGCCTTCTGTAAGTCAATCTTAATCATGCATCTTGTTGAGGTGTTCTTCCTGGTATAGGACTTGACCAGTTCTTGTGTTAGCATGATGTTGTCTGCAATTTTTCTCCCTGGTATAAATCATGTGCTTCACTGATAATAAGAGGCATAATCTTCTGGAGCCTAGTAGCTAGCACTTTAGCAATCATTTTGTAAATAACAGTACAACATGCTGTTGGTCTAAAGTCCTTCACTGTGTCAGGTGAAGAAACTTTTGGGACCAAAGTGATTGCTCTACAATTAATGGATTTGTCCAGTGTTCCTATGATGAAGAAGCTATTTACTTCCCTAATAACTTCAGTATTGATAACATGCCATGATGTCTCGAAAAATTTAATATTGAATCCATCAATTCCAGGGGCTGTCATCCCCAGTGGCCTTCAAACCCTCATAAATCTCTTGATCAGTGATAGGCATAGACAGATCCATTCCTTGAGTGAGAGACAGTACAAGCCCATTCCCCGCAACAAGCTTGTTGACAGCAGGTAAAGAGTGCAGCAGTGCCCACAAGACCTTGATAGAATTTGATGATCCCTCTATGAATGTCCTCTGTAGTAGTGAGTTTAACACCACCCAATGAGGAGAGATTTATCTTTGGAGGTAAAATTCAGCACCTTTATTCTTGATGTGGTAGGAAACCCTTTTTAAATGTATCGAAATTATCTGGGGTATGGGCTCAGACTTCAAGGGTAGTAAAAGTTTGTATAAACCCTGATCAAAAAGTAAAAGTTTGTATAAAATCCAGATAGATTGATGCCGGATAGACTTCTTTTCTCCAGTACACAATAAGGAGAATCTTGTGTTGCTTCATGTCCGGGTTGCTAATAATGCTATTAAAATCATAAAGCAGCTTACAGATTGAATTGGTGAAAACCACTTGGCATATATTTTTTCTTTTACCTTTGCTCTTCCCTTTCATTTTTGTCCCTTGCAGTTGTACTATATCCCTTTCAGTTTCTTTCCTTGCTATTGGTGTTACGGTTTTCTAAATCTTGATATTCCATGCAAAATCTCAGAAGCTGTCAAGTTTGACCTTTCATTTCCTGTTATTCTACCAGAATTTGGTTTCTAATTTCCACTCTCCATTTCATTTTCTTCCCTCTGTGGTATTATCATTTTCTATACCTCGATATTCCTTGGGAGAGCTATTCAGTGGTCGTAGTGTGATATTTCATTTCCTGTTGCTCTACTTGAATTTGTTCTTCTGTATTCTGGGTAGGTATGCTGTTATGCTTTGTTAATTAAGAGTAGTCAATGAGCACTTAGGTAGTTTCACCATGTTATTTTGGATACTTGGTTCATACTTTTATGCGGAGGATGTTAAATATGGGGAAAAGGGGGTTATAATGATATTAATAAGGGTAGAAGGGTTGGGCCCATCATCGTGCTTCAATGGCCCTCGGAGATTTTTCAGTTATATGATATTATATTATTATCCACAGAATCTCCACAGAATCTGTGCCCATTATCCACACAACCTGTGGTGAATGTGGATCGAACACGTGACCTTCAGATACCGGATATACTCTGCGGCAGTCTCTGCCTACTAAAACCAAGGCTTAGACAGATGTGAAGAAGTCACATATTCACCTCGCCTTTACTGGGATTTGACAGTGGTCTCCCATGATTTTCATTTACTGACCATTAGACCACATCCTTTGGTCGGAATATCTTGATTGGGAAAAACCTGCAGGTCAGGTCCTGCAATGTGTAATCCACCACATGTCTTTAGAAAACAAGTGACTATTTATTTGCTAGCTTGGATACATGTTTTATTCTCCCCACTTGATACTTGGGGCCTTGGCTCGGATGAGTAGAGGACCTACTAGGCTATCTGCCTGCTTAACTTTGATTTATGTAATTTGCAACAGAAATAATAGAGGGCATGGTGAAGAATAAGCTGGAAGTTGATGCTGTAGATGCCGTTTATACTTTTGGGGTCGAGGAAAAATGTAGCCCTTACACAATTTTGTCATCGTTTTTAGAAGAACTTAAAGAATCGCTGAAGAGAAAGAAATGGAAATCGCGTGGTTCACATGCTGTTGTGGTAATTCTGAATATCATCTCGAGCACTAATACCGTCTCCCCCCCTCCCCATATCATCATCATAACTGCTTTTTGTTATGTCATACAGGATGAAGCAAACAAGAGGGAATTGTCTACTATGAAATCTGTCATGGAATGTTTGGAAGCCCACAACATTGATCACTCAAAGCTTATTGCACGGTTCCGTATCAGTGACAGAATTATGAGCTTGGAAGAAAAAATTGCTAGGGAAGATCAAAGAAGGGAGAAGATGGTGCGAAATTGGAGATATGATGATACTAGGTTGTCCAGAAGGTTCGAAGACAGACAAGCAAAACGCACACGTATACTAGGTTCAGAACAGCAAAGAGCTGTTAATCACATCAGTAGCCAGATACCCCCTTTGTTAGCAGATGGAGCTGCTCGCCACATTTATGGTTATTCTGTGTCACCACCGGTATTGCCTGGACCTGTTGCAGGCCCGATTCCCAATACTGTTCCTGGCTCATATGCTGAATTTCGTTGGAGGATGCCGGTTGACGATACAGCTGGGCAAATAAGAGGTTACAACAATCAGTTATATGGATGGCAAAGGAATGCATCCATCCCCGAGAGGCCGGTCTCTCACAACTATGGATACGGGCCATCAACACCATGGCAAGGCTCTATGGGGTTGCCACACACTGTTCCTATTGGTCCTGGTCCTGGTCCTGGTCCTGGTCCTGGTAACCAGACCTCTGCTTCTGATCCTTATCAGTTGGCTAATACTGTTCCAGAAAGTGCACCATATCAGAACAGTGGCTTCTCCCATGCAGTAGGTGTTGTTCCCTCTGTTAACCATCATTCATCCTACTTGTACCCACCAGGGACATATTATCCCCAAGGCATGCAGTAACATCTACATTTTAGTTTCTCTTGTAGCAAATGCTTTGATAGTTGAAAACCTTTGTGGGTGTATATTATACAGTTTAAATGTGGTTTAAGGAAACATCATGTGTTGCCGACCTTTTTCTAATTTCAACTCTATTTTAAAGAGAACTTTATATTTGTCGGAAAGAATGCTAATAAGAAGAATTACTAGAGAAATATTTTACGTTTTTTAATAGAATAGAGCAAAAAAGTATTATACAGTCACGTCATTTAAAAGCTAATTACATATCAACTACACTAAACATGGGCAAGTAATCTAATAAGTAACCTTTTTATTATACTGATCGTTAAAGATAATGGAAACGTCATTTGATTATCATTAGCAGTTAATATTGCACCACAATCAACTTTATTGACGTAACTGAAAATGAACACAGATACAACAACATACCCACTGTAATTCCATAAGTGGATTCCGGAAGGGTATAGCCTTGGCATCAATTAAGAGGGGCACATCATTTCAAAACGCTATAGAGACGGGCATGAAATTATTGGGTCCGAGGCATGCCAAACCGAGAAAAGTAATGAGGATTTCAAAAATGGAGAAACTTGAAGTTAGATTCCAAATTTGAAGAAGTATTCAAACCTGTTTTCCAACTCCATCTTCACAAAATCCAAATAAAGTACTCTTTTTTCTCCTTTGTAAAAAATATAACCAACATAACTCCAACTTCATAAATTTCAAATAAAGTGAAGATACTTGAAATCTATGGCCAAACGCCTAGTTGATCATTTAGTATACTTGAAAATTTCCAGATCTCCAAAAACTGATCAGACAAAGAATGAGTATCGAATTATGTTTGTGACATCAATCAAATCATAAATTTTGCTTGTGTTTACACTTCAGAAAAATCTTTTAAAACGGGCATAAGCATTGCATAGAGGCTCCAGGTTGAACTACTCACGCAAATTATCCGCAACATGGTGGAAAATCGTGGCATCATTGGAATCCAGACTGCGAAATGGTTCCAACAAGAGTTTTAAGTTGTATCAGCTAACACCATTAACGGAGTCAGTAAGATTCTTCTGATCAGCTACAACACCATTGACAGAATCAGTAAGGTTCTTCTGATAAGGTACAACATCATTAACAGAGTTGGTAATGTTCTTTTGATCAGCTACTACGCCATTATCAAAGTCGGTAAGTTTCTTCTGATCATGTACAACAATACCATCAGAGTCGGTAAGGTTCTTCTGATCAACTTTTGCAGAAACATCTATTTTGCACTCACTAGGAGCAGTAAGAATTTCAGAAATGAACGTTATCAACGAGCATAGACCACCCAAGAAGTTATGATCAATGACACCTAGTCCTTCGTAAACATGAGCAAAGTCAATCAGCTTGATTTGCGCACCCGGATTCTTTCCTTGCAATGCCAGCTCTTTTTCAAAGGTCACCAGAATTGAGCAAGAATACAAATGGTATATAGTTTGATCCTCAAACCATGCTTTCAGCTCCAGTAACTGAGATAAAATGCCAGTAGAGCCGCCATAAACAGTTGACGCGAATGCGCAGTCTGGTTTCAAATCCAAATCATTCAATGTGTTCGAAGAAACGAACCTTCGAAGGACTAACTTGACTTGCTCTGTAGAGAGTTTCTGAGCAGCTTTCTTTCCGGGCTTCCAGAACCCTAATTCTTTGCTTCTATAGATTTGCAACCCGGATATCCTGAATCCTAACGGAAGGCTTGACGATTCTCGGTCTTTTTTTAAGCACTTCTCGATGTACTTCTCGGATGATTCGGGTGCCCACGTTCTTGAACCAATCTTAATGTCCATAATTGACGGATTGACTCGACCTAGAGTAAGATCTTCCAAGACCAAGTGAGGCAGCAAGCCAGATCCATCAGATGCTTCTATGTGTTGAGTGCCATAAAATCTGGGGAAAAATCTTCGGATGTGTGGTGGGATCCCGTTGTTAGTAGACAACAAAGTATAGAATGCAACCTCATTGGACCCTCGTTTGTCATCTTGCAAAGGCTTGTAGAAGCTCCCTGATCCATCCACGAGTGGACCCAGGTTCCCAACGCCCGCCGCTTCATGTCCTGCGACTTGATGCTGAGGGGCCTTAAGCATCTTCACAGAACAAAAAGAAGCGCAATTATCCAGCAATCAAAGTCTCCAACACACAGTCTTCCTGTGAAATTTGAGACCAAATTACAGCTCATATCAGCCTCACGGGAAAGTAAAAAGTTCAACCTGAGTTAAAGAATGGGAAATCTCTGAAGTTGCTAGTACTTGCAAAATCAAGGAATTTAAAGCAAGATTGAATCCAATTCCAATTTTGTTGTTTGGGTGGCAACATAATATGATACAATATTACTTAACTTTCACCATGATCATCATCATAAATTCAAGATCACAAAGATCTCAAAAAAAGAAAAAAAACAGAAAAGAAAAAGAGAACATACAAGCTCTCTCATACAGAGACTTAGTCATGTTTTTAACTCTAGGGCATCACTGGGGAACAATTACATTTGTTCCCATATGGTCCAAGTGGTCAAGACTTTCACGGTCTCTTAGTTGGGTTTGGTAGCCAAGAGGAAGAAAGGGTTTTTTCCCCTCTTCCTTTTTTGGTTTGATGGGTGCGCGGAGGGGGTTAAGTTGAACAAATGACAATTTTTGCGCTGATTCTCTGTTCAGTTTGCACAACAAAATGATGGTGTTCCATCATCTAAAGAGTAACGAAAGTTAGCGGAAGCATTCAGTTAGGATTGCTTCTGGAACCAAGTTGATACTTTGACAGAAAATAAGGAGTCTAATCACTAAGAACAACATGAATGACCAATGAATAACATCATTTCTTGGGAACACAATTGCGACATTCATCAAGTATATTCACTTCCTTACTATTATTTCCCCCAATCTTGTGGTCAAACTAGCTAAAGAAACTACCTGAGGAAACTAACTTGCACAAAATATATCCAAGCATGGCACAAATATAAGGACATACTACATAGCAAAACAAGGTTGATCGTCTAAGATATGATAAGTTTTCTTGGTTTAGCTGTTCCTATCTGTCAGTACTTGAACTCTTTAAACTAGACATGATCTATAAGACAATAACCCAAACATCTTGTTGAAAGTCATGTTATTCATGAGGTGGTTAAGGAAAAAGAACAGGAAACAAGTTAGAAATACGAGATGCAGCAAGCTTGAAGCCACATTCTTGTGGAGTAACATGAGTTATTCTGACAAATATGTCTAGTACATTCCCTCTAATGAATAAATTGACATATATCAATCAAGTAACCTGAATCCCAAAATATTTGGAGTCTACTATATGAATCATTTGTATCCAGCCTACTCCCATTGAATAAGTCAACATATATCAATCAAATAAGCATCAATGTCAGTGGTGTTAAACTCAGCTAAATGAAACATCTGTATCCATTTTGCTCTAGTGTACAAGTGGATTATGATAGAAAACCGTGAAAGAGGTCATATCACGAACATAACTTTTCATGAACAAATATGAGTGCAAGCTCAAAACTCAATCTTGAAAGAACTAGCCATTTTTGCTTTTGGGTTGATAAAAGGTAATCATGTACTCCTTCTGTTTCAATTTATTTGTCTTGCTTTCCTTTTTAGTCCGTATAAAAAAGAATTCTCTTTCAATAAATAGTAGTAACTCTTTTCACCCAACATCCTACATTGGCTTAATTAAGACCATGAGATTCAAATGACATTTTGGTACATTACACACATCTTTAGTTTAAAAGACCGCAAAATTTAGAAGTCTTCCTAATTTTCTTTAACTCGATGCCGGGTCAAACTAAGACAAACTATCTAGGTTCGGAAAAACTTAAACCACTTCTATCCTAGTTAAGGTTGCACTAGGTTTCCCTTTCCAAATAGTTTCAGAGGCGGATCCAGCATAACCTCAAACTTGGACAACACACACACATATATATATATATATATCAAGAAATTTTCAAAAGTAATGTACATATATTTAATGGTACATCCCCTGCTCTTAGATCTTGGATCACAAGTGAAATATTGCAGATAACTGGGATTTGAACAGATGAAGAAACAAAATGTAGCTTTAAGATTAAGCAGTGTAAGATTGGAATAATTTCCCTTGGGATTTATTTCATTAATCACAATATATATAGTTGTACAGAGGTTGAATCCTAATACAATAAGAATCCTAACTTACCTTAAATGGTTGATTCATACTACAATAAGAATCCTAACTTACCTTAAATGGTTGATTCATACTACAATAAGAATCTTAAGTTACCTTAAATAGACATCTATCATAATTACAAATATACAGTGAATATATTTGTAATTATGACAGATGTCTATTTAAGGTAACTTAGGATTCTTATTGTATTATGAATCAACCATTTAAGGTAAGTTAGAATTCTTACTGTATTAGGATTCAACCTCTGTACAACTATATATATTGTAAGATTGGAATAATATATATAGTTGTACAGAGGTTGAATCCTAATACAGTAAGAATTCTAACTTACCTTAAATGGTTGATTCATAATACAATAAGAATCTTAAGTTACCTTAAATATACATCTATCATAATTACAAATATACAGTGAATATTCGTAGAATATTCGCTAATAAGCAGATTTAAGAATCTCATTTTTACCAAAAACAGATGCAAGAAACATAAAACAAAAATCCCAAATTCAGCAATATACTTAGAAACAAAAAACAAATTGAATCTACCAAAAGTAAGAGCAAAAAGTGGTATCAGAGTAAGTTCTTTTACAGTACAAAACATACAAGAAAGAACTAAAAAATTAAACCAGCTTGGCCCATGTGGTAGCAACAACAAGAAAAAAACATATTGAACAATATACCATAGTTCTTTTCCTTAAATGTTAAAATATAAGCAAAAAGAAAAATAGAATATCATCTTTTCTTCAGCAAAAATTTGGATCACTGCCAAAGGGTTAAACATTCTTGAAAAATAAAAAGACATTTTCATTGATATTAACAATTTTACACATAAAACAACATCAAAATTCGAAAAAAAATAAAAATAAATCTTCGGAATGGAACAACTTTAGAATTAGAAAATTCAAATAATTACCTCTCTTTCAACTCCTTCGAACTAACAAACAGTCAAATGCTCCAAAAGAGAGATTTTAATTGGAGATTTTCGGAAAGAACAAGGTGAATAGGATTGGCTACTGCCGGTTCATTAAGTGCGGTGTCTAGACCAAGTTTATTTTCACAGATACATAGAATCTGAAAACACATTAGAATAATTAAGATATTTATCTCTAGATTTGGAATGATTTAGACTATTTATTCATTAACATATGAACTGCATAATCTTATTTATTGAAATATAAGAAATATACTATTAAAATAAAAAAAAGTAATTACATATTAAAAATTAAATATAATTTAATAAAATAAAATCATTAGTTAGCAAAAAAGTGAAATATTTATGTTTGATGGTGGAGATGCTATATAATGGTGGTGGTGTTGATGGTTGGTGCTAGTGACTATTAATGGTGATGGTAATAATTGTGACGGTGGAGGTGGTTGTTATTTTAGACTATGGCTGTCCAGTGGACCGGGTTGGTCCGATCCCGACCCGACCCCGACTTGACCCCGCCTAGATCCTCCTAAAAAAATTACGGTATCGGGATTCGAAATCGGGACGGTACCTGGGCTCGTCCCGCGCTTCGACCCACCCCAGACTCGTCCCGATCCCGATCTCGATCCCCCCTCCCTTTTGCAAAACTAGTTATTGTAACAACAACTAAATTTAGATTTTGACCGTTGTGCAACGGTTCCACCGGCCATTTTTGGCACCCTCACCCCATAAACCCCCTACCCCTTAATATTTATTTTTAACCCTAAGTTAGTATTTTTACACTTTAACCCAATTTTTCAATTATAAATACCTCATTTTATCTCACAAATCTTTCTACAATCTCTCTAATCTCTCAATCTATCTCTCTACAAGTCTACATTGCATACTAAATATTTTATTTTATTTGCTCATTTGTATAATTGTATCAAAGTTCAAAAATTGGGACTGAAGTTGGCAACTAGCTTGAGGATCATCCATCGAGCAAAGTTTTAATTTTCAACCTCGATTACACGTCGACGTTACATCGGCGTTTGGTACCTTCGTTCTTTCTTTAAATTATTATTGTTACTTTATATTAATTATCGCACTTAATTTCATTATCTTTAATTATTTAGTTGCATAATTAAAATGGAAGGAATTAGACGTATGATTAAGGGTAAGAGTAAGAGTGCTTCTTCTAGTAGGGGTAACAAGGGCAAGGGTACTTTTCTAGTCATCCTATTCCTAGTCAGGATAATTTGATTGATTATACTCATATAGATGAAACTGATTTTTTAATGATATACTATTAGATGATGAGATATATTCTGCAACTGAACCAGACTTTAATTTAGACAATAATCTAGATTGTCGCACCCGTTTTAACCCCCCACCCGTGAAGAAGAGGGATCCAACATGGTTGTGATGTATTGGTGTTTCCTAAATTAATTAAAGCTTAAGGGGTCGCCACCTAATTATTCTACGGTGAATTAGGGCACCTGAATGTTAACATAAATGCTGCAAAATAAACTCCGATTAATGGTCTGCTAATCTATGAGATTCTGGATAAAGGTTCTTTATTATCCTAAAAGGAAGGAGTTAGTCATCCTTTAAGATCCGCTAACTATGGTTATCCGATCAAACTTAGGTTAATTATTATGCTAAGAAAATGCATGTTTAGAAGTATAAAGTTAATCAAAAGGATGTTGGAAGTAGTTAATAAAAGGATGCATTTTGACAATGTAAAGATTTTTGTCACTTATTTCGGAGTCTCACAAAGGTGACTACGGTTCTGAGAAATAAATCCCCAACATAAAATCCAAAAAAGTATGCATGGTATTGTTTATAAAATACTTGTAAAATTAATTTTTTTGGATAAAAGCGTGCATTTGTATGACATTGTTTATAAAATACATGTGAAGTTGATTATTGGATAAAAGCATACATTTGTATGGCATTGTCCATAAAATACCTATTTTTGGCAATTGATAGTAAGGAGAAAAGCAAATTATTTGTAATACAAAGAAGTAATTTATATGGAAGTCATTTTAAATTATTTGTAATACAAAGAAGTGATTTATATGGAAGTCATTTTAAATCGCAAATCGGATAAAAAAATAAAACCTTATTTGTATGATTAATAATGCGAAAAAAAAGGATGACCAAATTGTTTTGACAGTTTTAAACATGCATGACGAGCTTAAAATAAATAAGCTAGCGACGGGTCTCCAATTTTAAACTACCCGAGCCTAAAATAAATAAACTAGCGGTGGATTTCCAATTTTAAACTACCCTTTTAATCTATCAATTCAAGGCCTAATTATTCTAAGAATTCTAATGATCGCACAAAATTGAATAATTAAATTACAACAGAAAAAATAAAAATGGCGTGATTAAGGAGTTAAAGCAGCGACTCCCGTCCTAATTGTTTAGAAATCCCGAGGCAGGAGAATGCAATGAATGTGGATGCGAGTCTTCGTTTGACAATAGTCATGATGAGTCTCATAACGAGACTCTTCGTTGCTCCCGGTGCATTTCATGTAAAACGAAAGAAAAGAAAAGAATTAGTAGACGAAACATGAAAAAAAAATATATATATATATATATATATATATATATATATATATATATATATATATATATAAGGCATTTGAGCTTAGGATGGGATCAAAGTACATTACTTTGTAGACAAGGCGCGTATTGACCTCAAGTCTAAGGACTTCTATCTCCCACACCCTGATCATACTTTAGACAAGTATAACAAATAATATATCAGTAGAGTATACCAATACTTCCAAAGTATCCATGTGTCCATCACGAGTAGCCATTACTCGTAGCAGGTGAGACATACTACATCCTCTAAGGATGTGATGCAGACCACATGTCGACTTATCATATATCATCGATATCACATTCTCGATGATCATTAGTCGAGACTATTTTAAGAGTTACGTTATAATATTAATATCTTACACTATTAATAACAGCGTAACCTCCAGGGATGCATATTATAGAATATTACAAACAATTAATTAATAATTCAATAATTTGCAAATGCCAAAATATTAATCTCCATTAATAATAATACAAATGTGTATAAAGTATATTTTTCCTAATATAGATTGTCTCTAGAACATAAGTATACTTTCAATCTCCCACTTCGCCTAGAGCCAATCTCCAACATATCTAATGCCCATATTCTCAAAATGACCATTATGCTTGACTAAGCTTAATGGTTTAGTGAATGGGTCAGCTAGATTATCATCTGTGGGAACATAGTCTAATCTAATCTCTTCAGTCTCCACCATCTCCCTGAGTATGTGGTACTTTCTTGGTACATGCTTGTTTCTGTTGGTTGATCTTGGTTCCTTAGATTGCAAAATCGCACCAGTGTTGTCACAATAAACCGTTATTGGACAAGTGACACTTGGAACAACCCTTAGTTCCTTCAGGAACTCAGATATCGCGACAGCTTCTTACCAGCTTCCGATCCAGCAATGTACTCAACTTCTGTTGTCAAATCAACAGTTGTAGCTTGTTTGGAACTTTTCCAACTTACTGCTCCACCGCTGAAAATAAACGTGTACCCAGATTGAGATTTGTAGTCATCAACATCCATCTGGAAGCTAGCATCAGTGTACCCAGTAGCAGCTAGCTTTTCTTCCCCACTATAGATTAAGAAGTAATCTTTAGTTTGTCTAAGATACTTAAGAATACTCTTGACTGCCTTCCAGTGTTTTTCCCCAGGATTCTGCTGGAATTTACAAGTCATACTAAGTGCAAAGGCCACATCTGGCCTAGTACAGGTCATGGCATACATGATCGATCCTATAGCCGAAGTATATGGGATCTTTTTCATGCGTTCAGGTTCTATAGTATTAGAAGGACTAACCTTCTTAGATAACTTGATGCCTTGTCCCATAGGTAGACCGCCTTTCTTGGAATTTTTCATAGAAAAACGTCCAAGAACTTTGTCTATGTAGACTGATTGTGACAGCCCTAACAATTTGTTAGGTCTATCTCTATAGATCCTAATCCCCAGAATGTAGCAGGCTTCACCTAAAGCCTTCATCATGAAGGTATTGGACAACTACTCCTTGACTGACTGCAGGAGAGTCTTATTGTCTCCCATTATTAATATGTCATCTACATATATGATAATGAAGGCAATACTCTTATCCTTGCGTTTACTATAAACACATGGATCCTCTTTGCTTCTGACGAAATCAAATGACTTGATAGTCTTGCCAAAGCAAATGTTCCAACTTCTCGAGGCTTGCTTAAGCCCATAAATGGACTTTTGTAGCTTGCATACATCATTTGGTTTGGACTCAAGTGAAAAACTCTCAGGTTGCTTCATATACACCTCCTCAACTAGATTACCATTGAGGAAAGCAGTTTTGACGTCCATATGCCAAATGTCATAATCATAATATGCAGCTATTGCAAGCAAAATCCGAATGGACTTAATCTTAGCAACAGGTGAAAAGGTTTCATCATAATCGACCCCAAACCGTTAATTATAACATTTAGCCACCAGTCTTGCTTTATAAGTATGTACCTTTCCATATGCATCAATCTTCTTCTTGAAGACCCATTTGCATCATATGGGTCTAACCCCTGTTGGAAAATCAACCAAGTTCCAAACTTGATTTATGTACATCGAGTCCATCTCATATTTCATGGCTTCTTGCCATCTCTGCGAATCAATGTCTAACATAGCTTCGTTGTAGGTTGTAGGTTGTAGGTTCATCGTCATCAGAAATATCTATCTCATTGTGTGTTTCAACAAGGAGATTAAGTCTTTCAGGCGGACGATGAGTCCTAGTGGTCCTACAGATTTGATTATTCTGTGTTTCAGTGTTTGTTGCATTCTGATTGTGAGAAGGTCTTTGTGTGGTAGACAATCCATCACCTTGAGAGCTTTCATGAATGTCATTTTCATGTATTTCCTGAATGGAATGATGTACAACCATTGTATCATCTTACATTGGTTATGTATGAGAGTCTTGCATTTCTGCACTATCTCTCACAGCACTCCCACTGGCTGAAGGGCGTACTCTAAGTACCCAATCTTCACCAGATACTCCTACTGAATCCTTGTTTAGGTCATTCAACAAGGGTTCAATTTTTGTGTTATCTTGTGGTTTTTGAATTTCTTCAAGTTCTATCTCTGTGCAGCTATATTCCTTGTAGACATATCCTTCTTCAAGGAAAGTTGCGTTCCTGGAGACAATGACCTTATGTTCTCCAGGAAGATAGAAGTAGTATCCCTTAGTTTTCTTTGGATACCCCACGAAGTAACATTTCTCACTTTTAGATTCCAACTTGTCAATGAGCATCTTCTTAACATATGCAGGGCACCCCCAGGGTCTTATATGTTTAAGAGTTGGCTTCTTGCCACACCATATCTCATAGGGTATCTTTTCTACTAACTTGGAAGGAACCCTTTTCAGAACATATATAGAGGTTTGTATAGCATGTCCCCAAAGGTATGTAGGTAGAGCTGAGGAACTCATCATGGATCGAACCATATCCAATAAGGTTCGGTTTCTCCTTTCGGCAACACCATTCATCTGTGATGTTCCAAGAGGTGTCCATTCTGACTGGACTCCATATAGCTTTAAGTAATCTAGAAATCCTTGCTTAAGTATTCACCTCCTCGATCCGATCGAAGGGTCTTGATACTTGTTGCAAGTTGCTTCTCTACTTCCGACTTGTACTCTTTGAACTTCTCAAAAGCCTCGGATTTGTGTCTCTTAAGATACACATATTCATACCTTGTAAAGTCGTCAGTAAAAGTGATGAAGTATGGGAAGCCTCTTTTAGCTTGAGTCGAGAATGACCCACATACATCAGTATGGACCAACTCAAGCACCTCATTGGCTCGCACACCCTTCCCATAAAGTGGTTTATTAGTCGTATTTCCTCTCAAGCAAGATTCGCAGTTACCATAAGACTCCAAGCCAAATGGTTTGAGGTAGTCTAACTTCCTCAACCTTGCTATCCTTGATTCGTTGATATGACCAAGTCTACAGTGCCATAGGTAGGTAGAGTTTCTATTACTTATCTTGGCTCATTTATTTTGTACATTGAATATCGCTCGACTACAGTTTAGTGTATATAATCCATCCACAAGAGGAGCAGTTCCATATATAATATTATCAAAAGACAATACTTGACTGCCATTATAAATATACGAGGAAAAACCCTCCATGTCCAAAACTGGGATAAAAATGATATTCCTCGTTAATGAGGGTACATAGAAGCAATCATTCAACACTAAATAATAGCCAGAAGGTAAATTTAATCTATAAGTTCCTATGCGCTCAGCATCCACTCGTGCTCTATTTCCAACGCGTAGGTCTACCCCCCTTGGACCAACCTTTCTACTATCAGTTAGCCCCTGCACATTTGTACAAATGTGTGAGCCACAAGCGGTATCCAATACCCAGGAATGAGAGTTACTTTTAGATATATTTATTTCAATGACGTACATACCTTGTCCACCAAAGGCAGGAGCACCTGGTGCTTTTCCTCTTCCTGGTGCCGTGCAGTCCTTTTTCCAATGCCCCTTCTTGTGGCAGTTGAGCCATTCATCCTTAGTCGGATTTACCTTCTTCTTCACATCTCCCTTAGGCTTCATAGCTGAGGGCGCAGCTACTGCTTTGCCATTCTTCTTCTGTCATTCCTTGCCTTTCGGCTTGGGTCGGCTAGAAGAGCTCACCATGAGCACAACTTTGCCTTTGGAAGTGGAAGACTCAAAGGTCTTGAGCATGTTGTGCAGCTCCGGCAGAGTCGCCTTTGTTCCATTCATATTGAAATTCACTATGAATTTCTCAAAAGAACGAGGGAGAGAGTTTATACTTTTTTGCATCCATCTTGTATGCTAGACAACACTTCCTCTTTAGTTTGTTCCTTATGTGGTGGGTCATTTGGATATTTTGGAATTGGAGGTGGAAGTACTTCTATACAATCATAAATAGTTTCAATAAGTGCTTTACAACCGTCTATTTTAATAGTCGAATTTAATACATCACCAATAATATAAATAGTGGAAATAGGAATTTTTTTTTTAATTTGATAAACATTTTTTAATAGGTGCCTTATAAGATGGTTTTTCCATATATCAAAAAAAGCTCATGCATCTTATTTTAATTTTCATTGTGCTGGGCCTCATCTCATACTAGGGGGAATAGGAGGCATTCTAGTTTCAGTCTGAGGTGCACTGGTGGGTGTGTCATCTAGATTAGTTGGTGTGTCATCTAGATTAGTTGGTGTGTTAAAGTCTGGTTGAGTTGCAGAATATATCTCATCGTCTAATTTTATATCATTAAAAATTATGTTTCATCTATATGTGTGTAATCAATCAAATCATCATGTCTAGAAATAAGTTGACTAGAAGAAGTACCCTGCACTTATTACCCCTACTAGAATAAGCACCCTTACCCTTAAAAATACCTCTTATTCCTTACATTTTAGTTATGCTAATAAATAATTAAAGATAATGAAATTAAGTGCGCTAATTAAAATAAAGTAACAATAATAATTTAAAGAAGGAACGAAGGTACAAAACGCCAACGTAACGTCGATGTGTAATTGAGTTTGAAAATTGAAACTTTGTTCGATGGATGATCCTCAAGCTAGTTGTCAACTTCACTCCCAATTTTTGAACTTTGATATAGTTATACAAATGAACAAATAAAATTTAATATTTAGTAGACAATGTAGACTTGTAGAGAGATAGATTGAGAGACTAGAGAGATTGTAGGAAGATTTGTGAGAAAGATGAAGAGAAAAATGAGTCATTTATAGTTAGGAAAATTGGGTTAAGGATAAATATATTAACTTAAAAGTTAAAAATAAATATTAAGGGGGTAGGGGAGGCCAAAAATGGTCGTTGCACAACGACCAAAATATAAAATGGCCGTTGTACAATGACTATTTTTTGCAAAGGGGGGATCGGGCGGGACCGGGCCGGGTCGGCGGGATCGGGACTGGGTCAGGACGGGCCCAGGCGGGACAAGACCAGGTCCCATCCCGAGTTCGAGTCCCATTCCAGTATATTTTTTTTAGGGACCAGGGCGGGGATGGGTCGGGACCGAGCCGACCCGGCCCATTGCCAGCCATAGATTATACTGAAGAAAAATAAATTGTTAGAACGCGAATATCGTTTTGAGGGAATTAGTGTTGGTTACAATGGTGCAGGAAACGGAAATAAGTAACTGCTAAGTATTACAGCACAATGAAAGAAATTACAACAATCTGAAATTTCAATGACCTGGAACAAGAAAGTGGAACAGTTTTGATATGTTGAGTCGAGTGATGACACTCTGTCTTTAAGACAAGATTGCCCCGTATATATCATTTCTAGGTTCTGGACAATAGTCTTCCAAGATAAAACAGCAACTGAACAAATGAGCAAAGGAAAATTCAAGTGTTACCTTGAAGAATTTTGAGTAATGAAATTATGCTAGAAAGTTGTAGGAAGAAACTGATTTCGTTTGAATGTTCTATGTGCTCTTAACAATTGAAAAAGGCTCCATTATATAGTTGTAGGAGAGGACTTACCAACTGCCCACATAATTGTTGTTACTGGCCAAGTAATGACAATTATGAAGGTAGTAATTCAGCCAAAATAAATGGTGAATTGATGTTCAACGGATTAGCTTTTAGGGAGAGTTATTCAGCCAAAATAAATGATTAAATTGAGTGCATATTAAGGCTGGTTAACGTTCCAGAAACCAACAACCAGCAAAAGCACAAGTTCTCTGCCCAATTTAACTTACCAGAAACTTCACGGACCAAACTGTAAATATGAAGCAATTTGGGTCCAAAAAGATAATACCAGAAGAAGCCCACGACCCACGACCCGTGACCGGACTGGACGGGCGGGCGGGCGGCGGCGCGCCTGGGCTTATCCTTGAACCAAATCACATCTAGGTCCTCCCTCCTTTAAACACATGGAATACCCCTTGGGGTCCCAAACCCCAAGCCAACTTTGAGACTTATTAACTAAACAAATCTTTCTTCCCCCACCGATGAGGGAGGATTGGTCTTTACCACACTTTTCCATGCTTCAAACACCTCACTTCGTGGACCAATATCTCTTTCATTTCTCAACAAAATTTGACGATCATTGGCCCTACGGTCATCTACTTACTTAGTAGATTATGCACGTGTGAACAACCGAAGTTTCCAATATGCGGAACACTAGTGCTTAAGCCATTAAAGATGGTTGGACGCAACTTCCGCCAAAGGTAAATTTCCAACAATCCCCTCTTGAAAGAGATTTTGGCGCACTCACATGGTGTCTTTTCCCAACAATATTTCAGCAGACCGATGTTGCATAAGGAGAGGTAGCTTTAGCTTTGAACCTTCCATAGTTAAATACCATCGGACTTATTGCGCGGTAAACGTGATGTCTTGAACCGTCAGTGTTTAATGTAAGCCAAGTCAATAGTACCAACACAACAAATTCTCTTACTCTCTTCTTCGTAATGTTTTGTCCGTTGTGGCCGTGGATAACTTCTTGGATTCTTAAGTGCATTCATTTTAGGCGATCTATCCTCGCACTTAAATAGGTGGTCTCCTACAAGGTATCCTATTATACCCCACTTCAAGAGTGTTAGAAACCATTAAAAGTTTCCCTAAACCTAACCTCAACTGTTGAGGATCATTAAAGGTTTTGAAAACTTAACATTTACCCACACTGCAGATAGCACTTAACGTCTATTGCGGGAACGACTTTGGATTTGGTGTTTCTTTATAGAAATCACTATCTGAAGTGCTCATGCTTCCACTGAAGCGATCAACTAAACCTTTACAGCTTAGTTTTCTCATTGAACCAAATTACTGGGATCTCCAGTCAGTAAGGTTGGGTTACCACTGTATTGGTCCTTATACTTTGTGTTTTAAGCCCATTCCCCTAGACAGGCAGAATATCTGATCCTTGGGTATGCCCTTTGTCAGCGGGTCTGCTATATTATCCTTTGAATTTATGTAATCAATGGATATTATACCCGTGGTGATCAACTGTCTAACGGTCTTATGCCTCCGTCGAATATGACGAGACTTGCAGTTGTACATAGCATTCTGTGCCCTTCCTAGAGCCGACTGGCTGTTGCAGTGGATCATTACAGAAGGTACGGGTTTGTTCCAACACAGAACATCCTCTAAGAAGTCATAAAGCTACTCAGTTTCTTCTCCTGCTTTGTCTAAAGCGATAAACTCCAATTCCATTGTGGATCGCGCGATGCAAGTTTGCGTAGAGGATTTCCAAGACACAGCCCCACCACCAATTGTAAATACATACCCACTGGTGGACTTGGTGTTCTCTATATCAGATATCCAGTTTGCATCACTGTACCCCTTAGTACAGCTGGATATCTCGAATAATGTAACCCAAAAGTTAACGTGTGTTTCAGGTATTGTAATACCCGATTCAACGCCTTCCAGTGATCATCACTCAGATTACGGGTAAACCTAGCCAACTTATTGACTGCATAAGCAATATCAGGTCGGGTGCAGTTTGTTATGTACATCAAACTACCGATCACCTATGCATATAGCTCCGGGCATACGGGTGCACCATGATTTTTATCAAGCTTTTGATTTGTATCCATTGGTGACTTTATCGGTGAACTGTCAAACATCTCGAACTTTCTCAAAACATCCTCGATGTAGTGAGACTGAGATAAGACCAGTCTGTCAGACGTCTTAGAGATTTTTATCCCTAAGATGACATCTTTGATACCCATATCCTTCATGTCGAAACATTGTTTCAACATGTTCTTAGTCTCTAGGATTACCCTAGGACTGCTTCATATTATCAACATGTCGTCTACATACAGGCATATCATAACAAACGAGTCAGAGTTACCTTTTATGTAGACACATTTGTCACATTCATTATGGCGAAACCCTTCGATAGTAGAGTACTATCAATTTTTTCGTGCCATTGCTTCGGGCTTATTTCAGCCCGTACAGAGATTTGACAAGCCGGAAGACTTTCTTCTCTTGCCCTTGAACCACATACCCCTTGGGTTGGTCCATATAAATTTCTTCTTCCAAATCACCATTTAGGAAGGCTGTCAACATCCATTTGATGTATCTCAAGGTCACGCAAAGCTGTGATCGCAATGAATACCCGTATGGATGTCATCCGAGATACCGGGGAGTACGTGTCAAAGTAGTCAAGACCTTCTTTCTGCCGATAGCCCTTGACTACCAACCTGGCCTTGTACTTATCTATAGACCCATCTGCGTTATACTTCCGTTTGAGTATCCATTTACACCCCAACGATTTATTTCCCGGAGAAAGATCAACCAACTCCCACGTATGGTTATGTAGAATGGAGCCTATTTCACTCTCAATAGCTTCTTTCCAGAGCGGTACCTCTGGAGTTGACAATGCTTCAGCAGTTGTCCTTGGTTCATCATTAACCATATAAGCTACAAAGTCAGGACAGAAGGATTTATCCTTCCTGGCCCTTTTACTTCGCCTTAGATCCATCTCGGGAGTCTCCAAGTTCTGAGAATCTGGAATACTAGATTCCGGATATTCAGCCACCTCGAGATCCGCTAGATCTGAACCATCTAGATTCGGGCCGTCAACGACTCTCGGTTCTTGAGAGCTTTGTTCATTACTTCATTTGCGAGAGGTTATATCTTTTTCCTTTCTAGGAAAGGTACCTTCAAAGAATTGAGCATTCCTTGATTCCATGATTGTACCCCCGTGGATATCTGGAATATCTGACTTATGCACTAAGAAGAGATAAGCACTACTGTTATTTGCATATCCGATGAATATGAAATCTACAGTCTTAGGCCCAATCTTGACTTGCTTTGGCTTGGGTACTTCAACCTTTACCAGACAACCCCATACCTTTAAATATTTATAGGTGGGTTTCTTTCCCTTCCATGATTCATATTGAGTTTTGTCCTTACCCTTATGTGGGACTCTGTTAAGAATCATAATAGCGGTAAGGACGGCTTCTCCCCATATGTTTTGGGGAAGACCGGAATTGATGAGCAAGCCATTCATCACTTCATTCAATGTGTAATTTTTACGATTTGCCACACCATTCGATTGAGGTGAGTATGGAGCCGTCGTTTGATGAACAATGCCTTCTTGGGCACAATATTCCTCAAATGGCGCTACATATTCTCTCCCTGTATCGCTACGAATGGATTTAATTTGCATGCTTAGTTGGTTCTCAACTTCTACTTTGTAACATCGGAACGCTTCAGAGGCTTCATCCTTACTTTTCAACAAGTAAAGGTAACAATACCTAGTGTTATCATCAATGAATGTCACAAAGTACTTGGTACCCCCTCTAGTTTGTGCAAACTTCAAATCACATATATATGTGTGAATAAGTTCTAGAGGATCGGTATTCCTTTCGACAGATCAAAAATGAAGCTTTGTGAGTTTTGCCTCTACGCATACCTCACACTTATGTTGAGGGTTTACGTCGATAGACGGCAACAACTCCAACTTTACCAACCTTTGGATGGACTTGTAGTTAACATGTCCTAATCTATGATGCCATAAATTAGAATACTCAAGCAAAAAAGAAGAAGCTTCAACTTTATTACTTGGACGCATTACAGACATAACGTTAACTTTGAAGAGGACTTCACAGACGAAGCCTCTCCCCACAAAAGTGCCATTCTTAGTGAGTACAAATTTATTAGATTCAAACACTAGCCTAAAACCAACATTAACCAATAAAGGTCCTGAAAATAAATTTCTCCTAATCTCAGGGACGTGCATCACTTCCTTCAGAGTGAGCTCCTTTCCGAAAGTCATCTTCAGGACCACATTTCCTACCCCCAGCACGTCAGACGAAGCGTTGTTGCCCATGAACAGCTTCTTGTTGTTGACCGGTGTATACGTGGAGAAGGCATTTCTGTTGGAACAGATGTGTCTGGTAGCACCTTTGTCCATCCACCACTGCATGGGATTCTCAACCAGGTTTGCTTCAAGCGCCACTGCTGAGAACTCCTCAATCATGTCATCCAGGAACGTGTCCTTGACGACGTTAGCATGCGTCTTGCCTTTAGCCTTGGCTTTCTGTTGTTGCTCAGTCTTGAGCTTGCGACATTCCTTGATCTTATGACCAGGTTTCCCACAGTGGTGACAGTTACCTCTGAACATCTCCGCTACGTGGGCCTTGCCGTCTTTCTGGAACTTCCGCTTCTTGCTTGGGTTCCCTTTGGCCTCAGCCAAATTTGCATTTGCCTCAGCAGGTTGTTTACCCCTAGGCAAGGCCTTCTTATTATCCTCCTGAATTTGGAGTTTGATAATAAGTTCTTCAAAGGTCATCTCCTTTGTCTTGAGCTTTAAGTAGCTCATAAACTCATTCCACGAAGGAGGTAACTTTTCAATCAACGATGCAACCAAAAACTGCTCATTTGATTTCATTCTTTCCAAATCCAGGTGATGTAGAATCATTTGGATTTCCTGGACTTGGGACATCACTGTCTTACTATCCACCATTTGAAATTTTAGAAATTTTCCAATGATAAATTTCTTAGTACCTGCATCTTGTGCGTTGTACTTCTTTTGCTGTTTTTCCCACAACTCTTTGGCAGTGCCAACGGTGCAATACACCGTGTAGAGAGGGTCTGCCAAGCAGTTCAATATGTAATTCTTACACATGAAATCACTATGATTCCATGCATCAAGAACCATCTCCATGCCATTAATGACATGGATACCTAGGCCCCCTTCACCCGTTTCAGAAGGCGAAGGGTCCATTTGATCTCCAGCTTGTAGAGGATCTTCTGTTAGGAAACGTGTCATTCCCATAACAAGATCAAGTAGAACAAATCATCTTCGCGCCATCTCTTAAAGTTTGAGCCCGTGAATTTTTCAGGGCGATCTTGGTGGAATGCGGAGGATGGAGCAGTAAAGGCAGCAGACGTGTCTTGGGCAACAGTGGGGAAGGCAGACGAGTTGCTGCCTTGGACGAGCGCAAGCAGCAGAAAGGCGAATTGCACGCCTTGATTGGCAACAACGACGACGGCGGCATCACGGTGTTTCCGGTCATGTTGCGAAGCGATTCTGAAAGCAAAATCTTGTCTTAAACTTGTTGGTTACAATGGTGCAGGAAACGGAAATAAGTAACTGCTAAGTATTACAACACAATGAATGAAATTACAACAATCTGAAATTTTAATGAACTGGAACAGTTTTGATATGCTGAGTCGAGTGATGGCACTCTGTCTTTAAGACAAGATTGCCCCGTATATATCATTTCTACGTCCTGGACAATAGTCTCCCAAGATAAAACAGCAACTGAACAAATGAGCAAAGGAAAACTCAAGTGTTACCTTGAATAATTTTGAGTAATGAAATGATGCTAGAAAGTTGTAGGAAGAAACTGATTTCGTTTGTATGTTCTGTGTGCTCTCAACAATTGGCAAAGGCTCCATTATATAGTTGTAGGAGATGACTTACCAACTGCCCGCATAATTGTTGTTACTGGCCAAGTAATGGCAATTATGGAGATAGTAATTCAGCCAAAATAAATGGTGAATTGATGTGCAACGGATTAGCTTTTAGGGAGAGTTATTCAGTCAAAATAAATGACTAAATTGAGTGCATATTAAGGCTGGTTAACGTTCCAGAAACCAATAGCCAGCAAAAGCACAAGTTCTCTGCCCAATTTAACTTACCAGAAACTCCAGGGACCAAACTGTAAATTTGAAGCAATTTGGGTCCAAAAAGATAATACCAGAAGAAGCCCACGACCCACGACCGGACAGGCGGGCGGCGGCGGCGGCGCGTGGGCTTATCCTTGAACCGAAGAACATCTAGGTCCTCCCTCCTTTAAACACATGGAATACCCCTTGGGGTCCCAAACCCCAAGCCAACTTTGAGACTTATTAACTAAACAAATCTTTCTTCCCCCACCGATGAGGGAGGATTGGTCTTTACCACACTTTTTCATGCTTCAAACACCTCTCTTCGTGGACTAATATCTCTTTCATTTCTCAACGAAATTTGACGATCCTTGGCCCTACGGTCATCTACTTACTTAGTAGATTATGCACGTGTGAACAACCGAAGTTTCCAACATGCGGAACACTAATGTTTAAGCCATTAAAGATGGTTGGACGCAACTTCCGCCAAAGGCAAATTTCCAACAATTAGTAATCAACAATCAGTTTGAACAGAGTAGTCCTAAGTGCAAAAGTTTGTTATTAATTGATAAGAGTAAAAGATTATGTGTAACGCGTCCTACTATAACCCCCCCCCTCTCAAAGAAAAGTGAAATGAATTTCTAACATTCGTGACAATCATGTTTGGCATTTTTTTATAGGTTGTCATAGCTTGGTATTATGAGGCTCGATGGGGATATCATACAAAATGAAATGAGTTTATAACACAATTTTAGTGGCACACATGAGTACAGTGTACACTAGAGAACCAATATAGCTGTTTGTACAACAAATCCTACAGCTCCAAAAATGAATGTGTGGTCTTCAGAACTACAACACAACCTCCAGCTTAAGATTTTGTAACATGTTGCATCCTCTAGATGTTGTTATCAACAAAGATTCTTTACTTCATCGAAGAAACTAGAAGCTTAAGAGTTACACTTCACATTGATTCCACACCTTTGACGCGGCACTAAGGTTGAAAGGCAAGATTTAGTGACTGCACTGATCTCCAGTAATGGCTTCTACCAAGGTTTTAGGTCACCAACTGGACCAGCAGTCCAGTTTAAGATCTTCTCCCCAGGCCTCAAGTAAACGCTCCTGTCGTGTGGCAGTTTACGAGCAAGTCCATTCAAAATTTGATGGAAAGCATCACCTGGTTGAGCAGGTTGTGGAAACAACATAGCCTGCTTCATTGAAGGGTTCGCAAGCAATCTCTGCTTCCTCAATATTTCCTCTGGTGGAATAGAAGTCAGGATAGTATCCAAATTTGGAACATCCTTCTCGTCTACAAAAACACCAATCTCTTCCCAGGGGATTGCATCAGCAAATGGCAAGACAATATCATCTGCAATGATAACAGGGATACATCCAAATATAACTGCTTCAACCAATCTCGGGCTCCATGGTGCCCACCCAAGTGGGCACAAGCAAAAGATGGCTCGCTGCATGTCCTCATAGTAGGTAGTTGGATGCTCCGTAGATATATCAAATAGAGGATTGTCCTTAAAGTTCTCCCACACTGCTGCCCGGGCACCTCTGGAAACAGAAATAAGAGTCAGGTACCTTGTCATAAAACATACTCCATCCCAATTTAAATTGGGGCACCATTTGACTAGGCACAGAGTTTAGAAAGAAATGAAGACTTTTCAAATTTGTGGTCCAAAATAAGTCTTAGAGATTTGTGTGGCGGTAAATCATCACATAAAGCTAAATTGTTTCTAAATATAGAAAGGTGACAATCTTTTTGGGACAAACTAAAAAGGAAATGGTGCCATAAATTGGAACAGGGGGAGTACTACTAATTCCATATTTTGGAGGTCAAAGAAGATAATTAAAAATGTTTCTTTTGCTATACAGTTATTTTACATCTTCGCATGTGATGTTATCTAAACAAACTTTTAAGGAAAAAGCACCCTCCCCACCCCCCGAACTTGAGCCAGATTTTCAGTTACACTTCCGATCTTTGCTGGGGTCCTATTACACCTCTAAACTATTTTGAAGTGGAATAAAGTATCACCCTAAACTCTGGCGTGACACTTCTACATATATTCTACATTAAAAACTTTTTTTTCTCTTTCCTTTCTTTATGAGATGATATAAATACCCCCATCAACTTGTCCTCTTTTTCCTACTACACACTTCAACTTTGCGGGGGGAGGACTTGTCTTGGAATGGAATTACTACAACCCCAAGAAACCAAACCCAGATTTCAGCGGGCAATCTCATTCACTTGCTGCCTTTTGTCCACCTCATTTTTAATCCAAAACGGGATTTTTACTTCTTCTTTTTCAGTCTTTTGGTATGATAATAACATGTTGAGCTTAAACGGGGAAACATGTTAGGTGAGCATTCATTTAGTCGACCCCAACTTGTTTGGGATTGAGGCGTAATTATTGTTGTTGCTTTTCTCACCATCTTCTTCTCCCCACAAGCTCTCCAACGGCTCCAACCAAGCCTGACCACAACTTTGGGTTTTCAGTATAGATATTGCAAATATGACGGAATCTGTTTTATGGAAAACAAATGATAGAAATTCACAAACAAAAACCTAATATTACAATATTGTACAAGGATGCAACATAAAACGTGAATCTCAAAACATCCAATCCAATTGTTAAATAATTTATTTTCAAATAGCGAGAGTAGGGGATGGGTGCCATAAGGGGGTTGCGTGAAGATGAAATGGAACTTTGGTGGGTTAATGAGAAAGAACGGGTGGGTGGCGGAAGGACTTCTGGTGGATTATGCCAGACATAATTTCCAGTGAAGAAAAGTAACAGGTAGGAGAAGGGGAAAAGGAGACGAGATAAAGAAAAGAACAGAAAAAAAGAAAAGAGAAAAAGGAAAAGTAGAATTAAAATAAATAAAGTAATGAAACATTTTAAATGAAAAAAGTGTTGTAAGAAGGTTAGCTTTTCTTTTCATCTCCCGCACTTTTTTAGACGCTCAAACACTACCTAATACCACTTCAAACTAGTTTAGGTGGTAATAACACCCCAACAAAGTTAAAAGTGTGTAGTTGATAAAATAGGACAAGTTAAGGGGGTTCCACAGTTTCTTTTTTTTGATAACCGTGGTGTTCGGGCCAGCTTGCGTGCACCTCGACTAATTCGACTAATTCCACAGGTTAACTGCCACCTCCCACCAGCAATAGGTATCAGACAATTCTATCCACCAGGACTAGGACAAATGGGAAGAAATCACCTAGTGCTTTTTTGTCCCTACTGGGATATGAACCTGAGACCGCATGGTTCTCAACCCACTTCATTGACCACTAGGCCACACCTTTGGGCACAGGGGGTTCCGTAGGTTTTATCATTGAAAAGTTTTTTTCTCTTTCCTTTCCTTTCCACTTCAGTGGAAGCAATGTATTTACAGAACCAGAGACACCCAGGGCTATCTTACCCTTTTCTTTATTCTTTCTCAACCTTACAATTCTTTTATTTCTTTTCTTCATTAGAAAAAAGGAACAGATTTTTCAATGGCTTCTTCCTTGGCTTTGCCTTCCCCTTCTTCTTCAACTTCAACTTCTTATTCTACTTCTCTTTTCTTCTTCTCGCTCTTCTCTCTGTCACAGAGAAAATGCTTAGTGTGGTTCGTTTAAACTAAACCCCCTTAAGAAGAATTAATCTGGGTTCAACTTCTTTTCTTCATAAAGGAAAAAATGCATGGTCTATTTCTTATAAAAGGATCCATTATAAATTGATTCTTCACATTAGTTTTGCCTGATGTAGGTGTTGGTGGAGTTTTAGTTGCTGTGTTTCTTTTCTGATCCCGAAATCTGTGGGGTGTAGTGGTGTATACCTCTATGTGCATGGGGTGGTTCTGGTTCACCAAGCTTGCCGCCTCCATGTTGCTACTTTCCCAAGTTATAGTGGTTCTGGTTCACCAGTGGACGATGAAGGAAAATTTGGAGAAGTTTTTAGATATAGAGAGGAGGAGCTATTGGTCTTTCTGGAGTTTCAAATAGAAAGGGAGAGAGCACGAGTCGAGAGGGCTGAGAGGGATAGCTGGAGAAGAGGTGACGGGGACGACAAGGACTCTCCGGTGGTTGTGGTTCATGCAGCTGAGGGTGAGTGGTCATGTGGTGGTTTGCCAGTCGATTTGTCAAAAAAGAAAGGAATCGTTTTTCCTCTCACACCTTTGAAAGAGAGTGAGCACACTTTTTGTGCCAAGTCATCACTCAAGGATGTATACCTTCCACTTTGAAAAAGTTCAGGGAATATGTAACTAAAAATCCAACTCATGTTCAAGAGGTACTTATGCTTTTTTGTTCCTTTTTTTTAGAATGATAACACTGAGGTACTTATCCTTTTTCGAAACATTTTATTGATCTTTTAAGGGAAGAGAAACACTATGGTCCCAGAATCTTGATAATTCTAGCAATTCACTCATCTCAATCTACTCGGTGATCAACATTTGTGACTTCTGAGGGAAGTCAGTTGTCTTCAATCTACTTAAGTTCTAGCATTTAGAATCAAATGTGATTTAATCATAGACATGAGACATGGGGATACCTCGCATAATAACCACCTTCTGGATCATTTCCTACGTCATAGAACAAGCCACGGAAGTAAACAAAGATGGATCGTGGAACATCTGGAGGGATGAAGTGGGATTGCATTTTCTGCGGAGGAGCATAGGGAGGAATGGTAATTGAACCATCCTTCAAACACACATGATTTCTTTGTCCAAAAGTTTGAACTAAAGTTGCACGCTGGAGCAACGGAAGAATTCCCCTCCCAATAGCTTTTTCCTCCTGCAATTGCATGAAGTAATCAGACGTAACCACACACTCTCAGTCCCTAAGTAATGATTGAAAATTTTACAGTTAAGAAATAAGAAACTGTGAATAATCCCTTGGGATTTACACCATCTTTTTAGTGAAATCAAATTAAAACTTGATGTGTAAATCCATCATTTTGTGTGTATTGTGCATGTGAGAAAGAGATTAGAAGAGAAAGTGTAAGAGCGAGAGAGAGAGAGAGAGGAGACTTAATTCTCACTTGATAATGAAAACAAGCAGCAAAATCGTGTGGGACAATGAAGAAGTGATCAGCACCCTCTGTCCTATTCCAATAAGGCCAATTAGAAGCAATAAGTTGTATTGCACTCCTCATCATTCGTGGTGACTTGAATGGTAAAGGAAGGCCATTTGGTGTCAGGTCACAAGTGGTGTAAACAGGGGTGTAAAACCAATCAGCTTCCTCAGGATTAAGGGTTCGGACAGCGCTAGATAAGAGGAAACGATGCATATAGATCTCCGCAGCAAACATGTGGCTGAGACATCGTGGGTCTTTCTGAAGAATTTTCTTGTTGTATTTGCTGGGAAGCTCATATACAAAAACTTTTAACCTCCCAACAGGATCATCTTCCAAGACATCACCAGCACTACCTGAATTGCAGAAATGAAAGGGAAGTATATGATTTCATAAAGTTCAAAGCAAGTGCTCATGTCTCGGCTAACCTAGTTTAACATGCTGAAAGACAAAATCATGTAGTCAGACATGCAAAGTGACAGAGAGGGGAATTATACTGTATAAGCCTTGGTAAAAAAATTAGCATATTAGAAGGCTCAGAAGAATCTAATTATGTTTAATTTTTGCAATATACATTATATCACAGGTGAATTTTTCAGTTTGGTAAAAAAGTGTCGTTTTTACAGTCAGAAGGAAGACAATACGGTAGCACTTGTAACATTGAAATTACTCACCAAAAATATCATATTATCTAGGCTACTGCAACTATCATTCATCCACACCCCAATTTCCTTGACTCCAGAGTAAACACACACACATGGACCATTATGTTCTAATGGGATTCTTGAAAAAACCCTTGGAAACTTTTGGCAGTCTAAAAGCATCAAATTAAGACTGAAGTCAGATACTGCTAACCAAAAGTATTTCATAATATCTGAAAACAATTCAGTAAAATATGAACTAAATCTGTTAATAGTATAAATTGACCCAAAAAAAATCTATAAAACTAGCTATACCAACACAAAGTTTTCCAGTCTTCTCTTTTTCCTCTCAGAGTGAAAAAGAAATTATCAAGGCATCAATCCAGTAAAACACAAAAGGAAAGATCAAGGTAATGAAGGTCAAGTGGTTCACTTTTTGAAACAGCGCAGGATAAACTTTATTGAATAAGAGAACATTGAAACACAAACTCTAGCGCCATTTATCAATGGAAAGACATGGCACAAAAGTAGTAACATCTCACTTCTTTAGGTTCTACTCATTAGAATCCCCAGCTACCTACAATCCAGCAACATACACATCTTGGCCAATGGTTACTGAATGTCTTCATCCTGTTGCAATTCCCTAAAGGTGTCTGCAAGCATACCACTTAAACTTTTCCTAGATGTTAAAAAGGAAGTTTTCTTAGATATATGGTTAGGAAAACAAGTTACTCTCCAAGCCTCAATTGAGGACTGACCAACCTAGCTAGAACCAAACTAATCTTCCAACTCTTCAAATCTAAAGCACAAATAGCTGTCAGAAACTTATATATCAGATGTCATACTTACTACAAAGACCCTCTCTCTTTAGAGGCAAAATCCATCATTTTCGGATCAAGGTTCTGGACTTTAGTTTTATGATTTAAAACCTTATTGACAGAAAACCACTATCCCCTGTACCAATCATATAACATACGCCTCATGAAACAAATAGCATACTCAGTACTCTTCCTCACTGTCTTTGGTTGTACTACATGGCACATGCTACCATAAGTAAGGTAATAAATCCTTGAAATAATGAAAATGTTTGAAAAGAGGGAATGATCACCTATTTCTTTCCTCCTTTTTTTTTTCCTAATGAAGAATGATCACCTATTTCTAATCGACCATACAGTATCAATATAAGTTGAATTGATGCCAAGGGCTGCAAATGGGTTTATCAAGCTGAATATCTAGATGACTCGGATTGAATTAAGTCAATTATCAACAAGCACGAAGTTGACTCAAACTCTAAACTTTGATTCAAGTCCAATAAGAAAACTGAAACATGATACGAGTTCTTTAAGGTCACTTGTGACAAAAGATTTACACAAGTTTGAAACTGGGAGAAAAATACATCTTTTTAAACTCCAGATTAACAGATCGATCTTATAAATTATGTCTTTGATGCGCCTCTTCGGAACGCAAATATTTAAATATAAAAGAAAATGGAAAAAAATATACATGCCGACTAAAGACTACAAGTTAATTTTAATCATCTTATTGGTTTGGAGATTGACTAGAGAACTTTTGAGCAGAATACCTAATATTTCTGCTCGGCTTAGTTCTAAGGCAAGCTCCAGTATTTTAGCTTGTATTTTAATTAATCTTAACCAATCCTCATTAAGTTTGGACCGAACTGTTACTTAAGCTAGATGTTAGAGCTCTAGTTGTAAGACCTCCAGTACCGATATCTACTCCTATCCCGTTCACCACACTAGCAGTGTATCGATTGATCCAAACAACAGCTACACTAGATCTAAATGGTCTTTTCAGCATCTATCAAGGATGCCCAAAGCTCAGATACTGATAACAGACCAATATGCAGATAGATAATAATGGAGCTGAAAATCCCGTCCATCTCCTTTATTTTTTTCCTACATTGTGGCTAGTAAACCCCATCTTTTGTTTGTGTGAAGAATGTGAGGTTAATGTCCAAAAAAGCAGCATGATGTATCGCAGTCAGGGCATAATGACAATTTAACTGATTTTCCCAAGCAACTGATTCTGGGTCTAACTAGTAGGTTAAGATCAACCAACAATGAAAGAAATAATCCCTTGATTATTTTCATTAATTGAAAGAGTATATATACAATTTACATATTTCCATAATAGGAGAATCTTATTCCTATTCTACTCCTAAAACCTTATTCTACTTGGACACTAACTATACAATTATGGTAATACAAATATTATAGTAAGTGTACAATACTAATTACACCACAACATTACCACATTGGATATTTTTTATTTCTCGTTCGAATTGGGTTCTAATGAAAGCTCTAAATTTTAAGAAGATGGAAAAACTTGAGATTTTTTCGCTATCGGAAAAGTCCATAAAAATTTAGAATAATCATCCAAAAAGAGAACATAATACCGATGGCCCAAAGAACTAAGAACAGGAGATGTCCATAAGTCGCTATGAATAATATCAAATGGCAGAGTCTACAAACGGCAACCTAACAATTTTTCCTAAAGAACAAAAATGACAATTCGGAGTACTACGCGTACCCTTACATGAAATAAAATTATTTTTATCAAAGGAAGACAAAATAGACGACCCCGGATGACCAAGACGAGCATGCCACAAGAAAGGAGGAAGGGCTGCAAATGCTGACGGCAAGGCTTGACTCGATGGACCGGAACTGGGTGTGACAGGATAAAGATCTCCCCTACTATCACACCTCATGAGAGGACTCCCCGTCTTGAAATCCTTCACAGAGAAACCAAATGAATCAAATTCAATAGACACGGAATTGTCAGTGGTGAATTTATGGACAGACACTAAATTTTTATTCAATTTGGGGGCATGTAGGGTATTTTTCAAGATAAGGGGTGGATGGGGGAAGACAAAGTTTTATGACCATAACCACGAATTGAAACAGAATTACCATTACCAGCGATTATGCCACGAGGGTTGCTCCAATTAGAATAAGATGAGACAGTACCTGAATCGGATGTCATGTGGGTAGTGGCACCGGTGTCCATATACCAATTTGGGTCCGGAGGATTTAATCCAAGCGTGCTCATTGCGGCTTCGATGTCTGTAGAAGTGGGGCCACTGCGTGATGGGCCTGCGGGGGCCGAGGCCCAAGTACCCCTGCTTGCTGCCTCGGCCCAGATAGATTACCGAAATTGGGCCACTGCATGTTGGGCCGCTGTTGCTGCTAGCCAGCCCACTGCCAGTGAGGCTGCATCGCTGGGCTGCCACTATTTGGCCCAAACTGTAGGGCCCACTGCCACTGCATAGGGGCCCACTGCGGGGCCCAAAACAGTTGCTTCCGCGACTGCCCCGAGGGCACCACCGTCACCACCACTGTTCCGGTTGCCGCCATTGTTGCCGCCGCAATTCTTGCCATTATTTTTCTTATTTCCTCCCTTTTTGCCGCCACCGTTGTTGCGGTTTTGGCCCGAGTTGTTGGAACTGGTAGGATGAACAGTGGAATCGGTCATCATGACCACGGGACTAGCACCGGTAGCCGCCTTTTTAGTCATGCCCGCTTCTTCGAGTGTAAGCATAGAACGAGCTTGATAAAATTGCGGAAGAGGATTGCTTTGACGAAAAAGCGTGCCAACACCACTATAGGCCTCGGAGAGGCCTGAAATCATTTGGAGGACCAAACGATCATTCGAAACCGGCGCGCCAACGTTGCGGAGTTGGTCCGCCAATTCCTTCAATCTTTTGCAATAAGCCGAAACGTTAGGAAAATCTTCCATATTGACGTGGGAGAAATCCTGCTCAAGAGTAACAGCTCTAGAATTTTGATTATCTTGGAATATATCACGTAGTTTATCCCAAGTCGCCTGCGCCGTAGCGTCAGGTTCAATAATCGTTTGCAAAAGGTCGGTAGAAATTGTGGAATATATCCACTTAAGGACGATAGCATCAAGAGTCGTCCACAACTTAGGATCATCCTCGCGTCTTGGCACCTCCGTATCCTCAGGAGCCGCGGGGATTTTGTGATGGATGACTTGATGCGAGCGTGCGTGAATTTTGAATAGTTCGGCTCATGTCACATATTGGACGTTTTCTATTTCAAGAACAAGAGGGATGTTATTCTTGATGTTAGAAACTGTAAGGACAGGATGAAACGTGTTTCGTGATGTAGACATATTGATAGAACAATATGTCATTGAGGGATTTGAAAGAAAATTTTGGGAAGAGAAAGAAACACCGCCGGGCAAGGAAACCGAGAGAAGGGAGGGCTCAGTATGGAGGAATGCAGACATCGTCATTAAATAAGCAGCTAGCAAGTCAGCTATTACCAGACTATAGGTGTGTTCAGTATGGAGGAAAACATTTTCCATGTATCCCATGCTTGGTTGGTCAAAAAATATTTTCAATAAAAATGAAGAAACTGACCCTAGAGGAAGTAAAGAAAACAAGTCCCACAAATGGCATTCCACATTCATTGTGCCTTCCCCACCCCCACCATCCCACACCCCTACCCCTACCCCTACCGCACCTCCTATAGTATTTGTCTAGATTATATACAAATACTTTTAGAATAATATTTTTTGCTTAGTACCGGATACAAGAAAATAAGTAAGAAACCCACTTATTTTCGATCATACCAAACACGCCCTATGTCACCACTAAATATTCATTTAAAGTTGCAAAAGTAACACAGAAGCAGTTGAGCAAGACTTGTAGAAGAACAGAATTTGCAGGTCAAAGTACAGTAACATCTGCAAATTCAGATACAGCACAAGAACCAGCAATTTGTCAAGAAAATCTGCAAATCTTTCTCCAATTCACATCAGAACCCTAGCTTGTGATCTGACAGTTAGCATTTCAATACAAGGATAAAACTATATGCAGTTCAAAACAAAACCACAAAAAGAATTAGACAGAGCTTTCTTGATTGATCAGCACAAAAAGAAATAATTACCTGAGATTCTCTCAGTACGTTGGGCTTCAATTCCCAACAAGAAGGCAAGATAAAGAAAACCCCATCTCCAATTCCTCATATCTCTCTACAAGAACAAATCTGCAGTATAGAATGATCCAAAAGATGACAACTTTATGTAATGGGAACAAAGAAAGCTGGCAAGTTTGTTAATGAAAATAAAAGGGTAGGAGGAATCTATAGTTGTTACTTGAGAACTGATCTTTTTTAAAAAACAATGACAGCTTACAAGAAAAGAAAATGAAATGCTGGTGATTTGAAGATGTTGACAGAATAAACAGACAGGAGATAGGTCAATGGATGTTTGGTTTGGTCTACCAAATGTTGAAAACACAATTTTCCCAACTCCCCCAATTTTTTTATGGCTTCTACAGGTACACATGTATTGCCAAACTAAGAGGTACTAATATCGGGCCTCACTATATTCAAATTCGTGACATATAGAGCTCATTTATGTAGAAAGAAAGATTTTTTCATATTTAAAATTTGAATATAAGATCTCTGATTAAGTCTCATCCACATATTATGGTAAAAACCTTTAACACACATTACTTTTTTGTTTGTCCAAAAAAAGACTATTTTATTCTTGTATGAGTACAAAAGAAAGAAAGACATTTAAAATTTATTATTAAAAAAAAAATTGTGTGATTATAAAAAATTATTAAAAATAAATAAGAAGTTTAAAATTAATTAATAAAGAAACGATTATTCTTTTAGGATAAATTAAAAAGAAGTATGTTATATAAAATGGGATACATATTTCTCTTTTTGAAAGCTATATTAAAATTTACTCTTTTATAAGGAAAGAGGAAAGAGAAGATATTTAAAATTTTCATCATTGTCTCTAAAAGGATAAGTTTGAATTTCACTTATATTTGAATTACATATAAAAGGTTATTAATTTAAAAAAAAATCGTACCCAATCAAATAATTTTAAAAAAGGAGTATATAATTATATATGGGTATCTAGTGCGAGAGTTTTCTCTTGGAAAAGTTTAAGTTATACATACATAACAGTTTAAGTTTTATAATTATAGCAAATTATTACTATTATATTTTTTAGGTTATCAAACTTGATACGAAGAGTTACATATTATTATTATAAGTAATTTTGATCAAAGAGCAATACCAATACAGAACATACTTTTCAATTAAATGTGGCGGATGGCCAATTCAATGGAGATTTGATTATTTGAGTTATTCTTATTCTACTCGTACAATGATCCTATAATTATGGTAAATATACAATTCTAATTATGGTACAATTTGTTCCAAATCGGTACACTATAACTATACAAAACCGTGTACAAGAATGACAAAACTGAGACTAACCGAGACTAAATATACATAGGATATACACGTGCATAACGTGTATATCTTTGGACGCTGAGACTGTCTCGAAAATCTTCAAAAATGACCGAGGAAAGACCCTTTGTAAAGATGTCTACAATTTGATACCTGGAAGGGACATGGCAGACGCGTATTTGACCACGAGCAACCTTTTCGCGAACAAAGTGAATGTTCATCTCGATATGTTTAGTGCGCTGGTGCTGAACCGGATTACCAGACAAATAGATGACACTAACATTATCACAATAAACCAAGGTCACTTTCTGAATAGGACAATGAAGCTCTAACAACAAATTACGTAACCAACATGATTCAGAGACCACATTAGCTACCCCTCGATACTCAGCCTCGGCAATGGAGCGGGACAAAGTCGACTGATGTTTCGCAGACCAGGAGACCAAGTTGTTACCAAGAAACATACAATAGCCAGACGTAGACCGTCTGGTGTCCGGACAGCCACCCCAATCAGCATCAGTATACGAGACAAGTGTAGACGTCGATGACGGATATAAATGCAAGTCATAGTCAAGTGTCCCCTGGATGTACTGAATAATGCGTTTGAGCGCATTCATGTGTTCAACCCTAGATCATGCATAAACAAACACACCTGTTGTACGGTTTATGTAATATCTGGTCTCGTGAACGTAAGATACTGAAGGGCCCCTGCAAGACTATGATATCGGATCAGATCTTCGTAAGGGGAGCCAGCTGTAGCACCAAATTTGGGTTTAGTATCAATTGGAGTGGAAGTGGACTTACAGGATGACATACCAGCCCTCTCAATGATCTCGGATGCATACTTCCTCTGTGATAAGAACAATCCACATGCATGACGAGTGACAGCAATCCCTCAAAAAATAAATCAAGGGCCCCAAGTCTATTATAGCAAACTCAGAAGTGAGCATTGTCATGATAGACTGGCGTAATGCATCGGAAGAGGCAGTCAAGATAATATCATCTACATATAAAAATATATAAGCCAAGGACGAACCACAACGATATATGAACAAGGAATTATCCGACCTGCTGTGAGTGAACCCAATAGTCGACACATAATCGGCAAACCTCTTATACCAGGCCCGTGGAGACTGCTTAAGCCCATATAAGGACTTTTTCAACAAACAGACATGATGAGGATATTTGGGGTCCCTAAACCCCAAGGGCTGATGCATATACACAGTTTCCTTGAGATCACCATGTAAGAAAACATTCTTCATATCTAACTGATGGATGGGCCATGCTTTCGAAAGAGCCAAGCTGAGCACAGTACAAATGGTAGTCGGCTTGACCACCCGACTAAACGTCTCCCCACAATCCATACCAACCTGATGAGTCTTACCATTACCCACAAGCCGAGTCTTATGCCATGCAAACGAACCGTCTGAATTGTCCTTATGAGCAAAAATCTACATAGACCTAATAATATTAATACTAAATCGACGGGGCACCAACTCTCACGTATTATTATAAATAAGAGCATTATATTTATCGGTTGTAGTAATTTTCCAATTCGGGTCATTTAACGCAAACACAAGATTATGGGTTAAGGGTGATTTAAGAATATTATAATGTAAATTAAAATATCTTTTTGGTTTAAAAATACCCCGTTGACTACGAGTGACTGATCTATGACTCGGGAAAGGATTAGGCGGATTTTGGGAATTTGTTGGATTCGGGATGGACGAGCCAGCAGGCAGTGGGCCTGCTGGCCCAACTCGGTAACGGGAGTGGGAAACAGGGACTGGAACAGTGGCGGTACTGGGCTTGGTCACTAGCCCAGTTACCGTTACTGGCCTAGTAACTGGACAAGACACAGTTGTGGGCACTGTAGCAAGTGACGGAGCTGTGGGGCCAGCAGGCAGTGGCCCCGTCGGCGGATTTGAGGTGCGGGACACATCCGAAAAATGGTGAATAATATACGAGGATATACCATCATCCAAAAATTCTATGAACTAGGCACGGGATTACTAACCTTAGCAAACAGAAATTGGGATTCATCAAAAATGACATGGCGACTAATGATTTTATTAGATGATAAATCAAAACATTTGTAACCATGATGATTAGATGGATATCCCAAAAACACACACGGGTAGATCAGGCCTGAAGTTTATTAATTGTGGTGGACGGAAACAACGGATAACATAAGAACCCAAAGATCCTAAGATGAGAATACGAAGGAGTCTTATTATATAAAATTTGAAGAGTGGATGAATATGTCAAACCTTTGGAAGGAAGAATGTTAAGAAGATATGTAGCCATTTGTAGAGCATGATGCCAAAAGACGGGGGCACGGAAGCATGAATCAATAAAGTGCGGACAATGTTATTAATTATACGAATTTTGCGTTCGACTTTCCCATTTTGTGAAGACGTACGAGGACAAGAAAAACAAAAATTGATCCCATTAGTTGCACAAAATTTCTTAAATACCCCGTTGTCATATTCTCTGCCATTATCACATTGAATATTTTTTATTTCTCGTTTGAATTGGGTTCTAATGAAAGCTCTAAATTGTAAGAAGATGGAAAAAACTTTAAATTTTTTCGCTATCGGAAAAGTCCATAAAAAATTTGAATAATCATCCAAAAAAACACAATACTGATGACCCAAAGAACTAAGAACAAGAGACGTCCATAAGTCGCTATGAATAATATCGAATGGCATTAAAGTATGAGAACTAGAGTCGACAAATGGCAACCTAACATTTTTTTCTAAAGAACAAGAATGACAATTCGAAGTACTATGCATACATTTACATGAAATAAAATTATTTTTATCTAAGGAAGACAAAATAGACGACCCCGGATGACCAAGACGAGCATGCCACAAGGAAGGAGCAAGGGCTGCAAACGCCGACGACAAGGCTTGACTCGATAGACCGGAACATGGCGTGATAGGATATAGATTTCCCCTACTATCACACCTCATGAGAGGACTCCCCGTCTTGAAATCCGTCACACAGAAACCAAACAGATCAAATTCAATAGACATGGAATTGTCAGTGGTGAATTTTCGGATAGACACTAAGTTTTTAATCAATTTTGGGGCATGTAGGGTATTTTTCAAGATAAGGGGTGGATGGGGGGAGACAAAGTTTTATGACCATAACCACGAATTGAAATAGAATTATCATTACCAACAATTATGCCACGAGGGTTGCTCAAATTCGAATAAGACAAGAGAGTACCTGAATCGGATGTCCCCAGTGTTGCTTCGGGAAGACCCACTGGCCCAGTTGTATTGGGCCGAGGAGGCTGCTGGTAAGCCCACTGGAACTGGGCAGGGACTGACAGTGTACCTTGGCTGTTGGGCCACAGCCCACTGTTCTAGGCCCATGGCCCAGTATCCCAAGGCTGGGACCAGTGGGTCAGTGGCCCATTGTATCCGGGATATTGTCCTCCGCAACCGTTTCGGCCCCCGTTACCATTGCCGGAACCGCCGCGTTTGGTTAGTTTCCAACTTAGCTTTTATGCCCTATGAATATAGACTTTCCTCCATAAGTCCTCATTTAGAGAGTTTCACCGATTTGGTTAGTTCCAATCCGGCCTATAGACGTGCTAAGCGATTTTTTCGTGTTGAGTTTTCCCATTTCAATGTTGCCTTTCTAATAAAAGTAAAATTCCAATTTGACCTTTTTAGGATCTTAGGTCAAAGGAAACATCTTTTACTAGCTTGTACAAACTTGCATTGAAATTAAAATACTTACTAAATATATAAAAAGACACTCCTTTTTCCACAGACCAAAAAGGAAAGTAAGACATTTAAATTGGGACAGAGGGAGTAATAGATAAAACATACTGCCTTATTTAAAGATTTTTGAATAGAAAAAAATACGAAACCAGTGAAATTGACCAGCTCCACGCAACTCATGACAGAAGTAGTTAGAAAAGGGGACCGGTCTTATCGGGTCGGGGCGGGATCGGGTTTTCCAATTATTATTTTTTTGCACATAATTTTAAAAAATAACATATATAAACACCTCAATAATTGAACAAGATAGTGTAATAAAAACATCTCAATACTATTTTTGTGCCTCTTATATTATTTAATAGAAATAAGATTATTTTTTTTAATACAATTTCAAAATTGCAACTTTTTAGTGTTGAAAGTTGCAAATAACATAGTAAAATTATAATTAAAAAATCACATAGTTATAAACACCTTTTCTAGTTTCTTCACAATGTCTTGTGGTTCTTCGGTTGGAATTGAAATTTGTTGGTCAAATTGCTCGACGTCGCTTCCACCTCCGTCGGATAAGATTTTGTTGTAGTTTTCACCGTCTTCTTCGTTGATCTCCGGTTGACCTCACTTTCTACGCTTCGCTCGTATCCAATCTCTGAATAAAACTACAATCTCCAAGTTGTCTCCCGCTAATGAGTGTATGTGCTCTCCTATTTGAAATCTTCCGGTAGAAAAAGCGCTTTCAGACGTTGTTGATGACGCTTTAATGTTCAACACATCTCGGGCCATATTTAATAGTGTCGGAAATGTCTTTTCATTCTCCCTCCAGTATTTCAGCAAGTCTTCACGTCATTCTTCATTGAGAATTGTTTGGTACGGTACAACACCCAGCAAAAAAAAAATCAAACTCGCTAACTTGATTAGTAGTGGACTAAACATTCTATGTCTAAGGCTTTCAATACTAGCCGCAGAAACAACATGTCTTTTTTGAGGTTATATTAAAGAAGAAGAAGATGGTATGGAAGTCGGTTGGTTGCTAGCACTTTCTTGTTGGTAATGCATATATACTTGTTTGCATTCATCGTGTATGCTAGACAAAACTTCTTCTTTAGTTGGTTCCTTAGGTGGTTGTTCATTTGGATTTTTTTGGAGTTGGAGGTGGAAGTACTGCTATACAATCATAAATAGTTTCAATAAGTGTTTTACAACCGTCTATTATAATAGTTGGATTTAATACAACACCAATAATATAAATAGTGGGAATAGGAAAAAAATATTTTTTTAATTTGATATATATTTTTTAATAGGTGCCTTATAAGATGATATTTCCATATATTCACTAAGTAACAAAAATATTAGAGCTATATAAAATAGCATAGTTGAAATAGTAGGATAATATATACCAGAAAATTCTTTAGTTGCTTGAAAAAAATTCTCTAAAAATACAATAAGTTCTGGAATTTTTTCCCAATAGTTATCTACAACCATATCAGTTGGATTTCGATTATGGGCGTTAAAAATAAAGTTATAGGTCTTCTATAATCATAAGCAACAAGTAGTTGTTCATATAAAGAATTCCACCTAGTCGTTACTTCTTCGGAAATTTTTCTATAAGGTAGTCCACAACCGTGACAAGTTTTTTATATTCTTTTTTTCTTTGTATTATATTACTTCTAAAAATAAAGTCTATAGCAAATTGTACTTTATTAAGAATATCTTCAAAAAGTGATAGACCATCCTTTACAACTAAGTTATAAATATGGCACACACATTTTATATGACAATGATTAGGAAAAGATGGAGTTAAAAGATCTTTTAAAAGTCTAATAACATAATTATTAGAAGAAGCATTATCTAACGTAACAATCATTATTTTGTCAATTATACCGTAATAATCACAAACTTGATGAATATTTTCTACAATAAAATTTCCGGTGTGCCTATCATCAATATATCTATATGCTAAAATACATTTTTGCATAGACCATTTATAATTTATCCAACGACATGTTACAGTTAAATAATCATGGTTGTTAGTACTACAACCTATATCAAACGTGATAGATACTTTGCCAGGAAAATGATATAATGAATAACGTAAATATTGTTGATATTCATATGCAAATTTAAAAACGGCTCTCCTAACAGTTGATATAGAAAACCCGTTAAAAGAGGGATTATACATATCTCTAATGTAATGAATAAACCCAGGAGATGAAGGAAATGAAAAAGGTAAACCCTCCACTGCAACTAATTTTGTTATTGCTTCATATCTCTATGTTTATCGTATTTAGGGCCTACAATTCCCCCCGTCATCGGGTTAATTTGACCCTGTACTTAGTTTGGGACACTATGTGAACCTTGTCCCGACTGAGAGCGCATTGGCGCACCCGACTTTGTAGCCTCATATCCATCCCACCTAGCTTTGTGAAAGTTTTGTACATGTCTCAATAAACCTCCCGTCCCACCCTGACCTTTTCCCATTTTAAATTTATAAACATTCTTACAAATTCTGCATCTAACTACTTGATTCTCTTGGTCCCTATCAAAAAAGTCTCATGCAGCAGATTTTATTTTTTGTTGTGTGGGGCCTCGTCTCGTGCTAGGGGGAATAGGAGGCGTTCCAGTTTCAATTTGAGGTGCACTAGTGGGGGTGTCATCTAGATTAGTGGGTGTGTCATCTAGATTATCTTCAAAATTAAAGTCTGGTTGAGTTGTAGAATATATCTCACCGTCTAATGGTATATCATTAAAAAATTCAGTTTCATCTATATGGGTATAATCAATCAAATCATCTGATCTTGGAATAGGATGACTAGAAGAAGTACTCCTGCCCTTGTTACCCCTACTCGAATAAGCACCCTTACACTTACCCTTAAACATACCTCTTAATCCTTCCATTTTAATTATGCAAATATATAATTAAAAATAATGAAATTAAGTGTGATAATTAAAATAAAGTAACAATAATAATTTAAATAAGGAACGAAGGTACCAAACGCCGACGTGTAATCGAGGTTGAAAATTGAAACTTTGCTCGATGGATGATCCTCAAGCTAGTTGTCAACTTCACTCCCAATTTTTGAACTTTGATACAGTTATACAAATGAACAAATAAAATAAAATATTTAGTAGGCAATGTAGACTTGTAGAGAGATGAGGTATTTATAGTTAAAAATTGGGTTAAAGTATAAATATATTAATTTAGGGGTTAAAAATAAATATTTAGAAGGTAAGGGGTTGGTTGGGGGGGGGGGAGGCCAAAAATGGTCATTGCACAACGACCAAAATATAAAATGGCCGTTGTGTAACGACCATTTTTTGCAAAGGGGAGGGGGGCGATCGGGATCAGGCCTGGGGCGGGACATTGCCCCTTTTTCGAATAAAATAAAGGCTACGAGAATGCTTCCACAATCGGAAAGACATAAACTTGCTTTGGAGAACCCAGGTCTCGTCCTGGGTTCGAGTCCCGTGCCCATTTCTTTTAGGGGTGATCGGGGTGGGACCGGGCCGACCCGGCCCATTGGCCAGCTCGCAAGTCATATGTAGGATTTTGTTAGGTTCAAAACACATAAATAAGGCATAGCGAAAGTTTAAAATTTTTGTTTCTTACTTACCCAACAAGTTTTCTGGTATGGTTATACAACAATCAAAACCTGTAACATAAAACATAATACTTTCAGGTTATAGTAACTGAAATCTTTATCTACTATAAGGTTGACACGCGGTTGCCCTTCCGATTGCAAGATCCAAGCTTCAATGTATTTCTCTTTCAGAAAGCTAGGAAATCAGACAGAGGTTTGAGAGAGTATTTTAATTCTAAGTCTCTAAGGCTTAGAATGATAATCTGAAAATTAAGTGTATTGAGTAATGAAGAGAATGCCACTATTTATAGGTGAAAATTAGATCAAACCGGATTAGGGTTTGACCTTGGGCCTGGCCCAAAAATCGAGGCAGAGGCACCGCGGTCCTAGGGTATGGGCATCGCAGCGCTCGACGTGTTCCTGCACTGTCTCGATTAATTTTTTGCGCATTCTTAATTAAATCCAAAATCCAATTTTGACTTAATTAAAATAATCATTATTCATTTAAATATCTCGATGCTAAATCGAACATTTAATTTACTCTCTCAATACATCCTTAGATCGAAAGGACAATCGACATAGTGTGACCCTACAGGCCTTCACATAGCGACATTAAAAAATCAAGGTCTAGGCGGAACTCCTAGACGACGCCGCAAGACGAACTCAATATGTGAAGTACGTTTACACGAATCCAGTAAACTTAACCTCTATGCGGTAAGATAAAATCCTTTCATTCACGACACACCTGATCAAGCTTAGGATTTGTCAAGTGTCTATCCAAATGGCTTAATCATTGTATCTCATCTATATTAGTTGACAACTAGACCACATTCTAAATATGTCTATTGCGTTGGCCAACGACTTAGTCAACCTAATATCACTGAGAATCCAAGTGTTCTCTCGAATATACATTCGAGGAATGAATCCTACTCTTGGCTCAACTACCACCTTTAATCCACATCGTAATGTACCCAATACAAGCCGTATCTCAACCTATAAGACATTTGTGCTTAGGACGGGATCAAAGTACATTACTTTGTAGACAAGGCGTGTATTGACCTCAAGTCTAAGGACTTCTATCTCCCACACGCTGATCATACTTTAGACAAGTATAACAAACAATATATCAGCAGGGTATACCAATACTTCCAAAGTATCCATGTGTCCATCACGAGTAGCCATTACTCGTAGCAGGTGAGACATACTACATCCTCTAAGGATGTGATGCAGACTACATGTCGACTTATCACATATCATTGATATCCCATTCTCGATGATCATTAGTCGAGGATATTTTAAGAGTTACGTTATAATATTAATATCTCACACTACTAATAACATTGTAACCTCCAGGGATGCATATTATAGAATATTACTAACAATCAATTAATAATTCATTAATTGTAAATGCCAAAATATTAATCTCCATTAATAATAATACGAATATGTATAAAGTACATTTATCCTAATACAGATTGTCTCTAGGACATAAATGTACTTTCACTATAAGCTCTACAAACACACTCAATCCATTCGTAAGAGCACTCTATTTGGGCATACCAGCAGTCGGCACTCGGCAGCATAATGTGCCATTTCATTTGTTAGATGTTGACGGAACCGTAGACGCTCTTTGTCAATACCAAGGTGAGTAAGAAATAGATACTGTCCCTATGAAATATCCAACAGTTTCATTGTTGACAATGCCCTATGCAAGTAAGAGTGATGAATTACTTCCAATATGCAGAATGGAAAATATATAGAGGTTTTCAACGTGTCTAATGTGAAAATGTTTATGATATGAAGTAGCATTTAATATAATGTTGAAGTTTTATATAGCCATAAGTCCATAACTTGGTTAATTTCTAGAGTTAACGCAACTATTCCCTTTTCATAACCTTGAAGAAGAAAAAAGAAATAAAAATCAGCTGTCACTTACTAAATTCGCTGAAACGTACAAAGAAAGTGATTATACAAGTTAGGTACCTTTTAATGGAGTAATAAAATGATAAAGAATCACAAGACCATTTATGGGAAGGAAGTTATTTGGTATAGCTCAGGAACAGATTACATCATGCGCAATAGTCAAAATGTCTCTTACCTATATATTTAGCATGTCATTAATCCTTCCACTGATTTGTGTTAATCTAATAAATACATAGAATAATGATAAAATAGCTCTAAATCAGAGCTAGAAAAAGATAATGCAATTTCAGCTATTTGGTTGAGAAATTTGTTGGACAAGAAGTTGAATGACTTGCAAGACCTTTTTTTCTTCACTGTTTCTTGTTGCCATTGCGTCAAGTTTTCTTGATCTCTTTTATTAAAGATCAAGCATCTACTTATGGCCAATGAAGAGCAAAGACTGGTCCGGAATCAAATTCCATTCAACTATTTAAGTTGGTGTGTTCTTTCCTCAACAACAAGGGGAGCCTTGTCAAGGGTGTTGTATGTATAAGTATGTATGTTAAGGGGTTCAATATGTAATATATATATATATAGAATATGTTGGTGTTTACAAGGATTGCAGGAACGGAAATTACAAGTAACTGCGTATGTAAGATTTGAAATTACAATTCAACTATAAAACTGAAAATTACAATATAACAACAAAACTGAAATTACTATTTTGTTGAACAAGAAAAATTGGAAAGCGGTTTTTGCTGAGTCGAGTGTGGCCAACAACTTAAGACAATATTTTGCTTACGGTAACTGCAATAACATGGCTGGAAATATGACCGATGTTGCTGCTATCTGCGTGCCTCTCGAGGCAATGTTGCTTTGCCTTCCCCGCCATCGCCGCCGCTCGCCCAAGGCGTAACTCCGCCGGCTTCACCGCTGCTGCCGCTCGCTTGCTCTGTTCAAGGCGTAACACCGCCGCCTTCCCGACTGTTGGAGCTCCACCCTCTTCATCACACCACCATGATCGCCCTGAAAAATTCATGGGATCAGAATTCAAAAGATGGCAGCAAAAGATGCTGTTTTACTTAACAGTTATGGGCATGGCCCGGTTCCTTACGGAAGATCCTCCACAAGCTGGAGATGAAATGGACTCTTCGCCCAATGAAACGGGTGAAGGGGGCCTTGGTATCCATGTCATTAATGGCATGAAGATGGTTCGTGACGCATGGAATCATAGCGATTTCATGTGCAAGAACTATATACTGAACTGCTTAGCAGACCCTCTCTACACGGTCTATTGCACCGTTGGCACTGCCAAAGAGCTGTGGGAAAAATTGCAAAAGAAGTACAACGCACAAGATGCGGGTACTAAGAAGTTCATCGTTGGGAAATTTCTAAAATTCCAAATGGTGGACAGTAAGACAGTGATGTCCCAAGTCCAGAAATTCCAAATGATTTTACATCACCTGGATTTGGAAGGACTGAAACCAAATGAGCAGTTTTTGGTTGCATCGCTGATTGAAAAGTTACCTCCTTCATGGAATGAGTTTATGAGTTACTTGAAACTCAAGACAAAGGAGATGACCTTTGAAGAGCTTGTTATCAAACTGCAAATCCAGGAAGATAATAAGAAGACCTTGCCAAAGGGTAGACAACATGCTGAGGCAAAGGCGAATCTGGCTGAGGCCAAAGGGAACTCAAGCAAGAAGCGGAAGTTCCAGAAAGACGGCAAAGCCCCTGCAGCAGAGATGTTCAGAGGTAATTGTCATCACTGTGGGAAACCTGGTCATAGGATCAAGGAATGCCGCAAGCTCAAGACTGAGCAACAACAGAAAGCCAAGTCAAAAGGCAAGGCTCAAGCAAACGTCGTCAAGGACACGCTCCTGGATGACATGATAGAGGAATTCTCTGCAGTGGTGCTAGAAGCCAACTTGGTGGAGAATCCGATGCAGTGGTGGGTGGACACAGGTGCAACAAGACACATCTGTTCCAACAAAGATGCCTTCTCCACGTACACTCCGGTCTCCGACAAGAAGCTGTTCATGGGCAACAACGCTTCCTCGGACGTGCTAGGGGTTGGAAAGGTGGTCCTGAAGATGACTTCCGGCAAGGAACTCACTCTGAAGGAAGTGATGCACGTCCCAGTTATTAGAAGAAATCTAGTTTCTGGACCTTTATTGGTTAATGCTGGTTTTAGGCTAGTGTTTGAATCAAATAAATTTGTACTCACTAAAAATTGCACATTTGTGGGGAGGGGCTTCGTCTGTGAAGGCCTCTTCAAAGTGAATGCCATGTCTGTATTGCGTCAAGGAAATAAAGTTGAGTCTTCTTCTTATTTTCTTGAGTCTTCTAATTTATGGCATCATAGATTAGGACACGTAAACTACAAGTCTATTCAAAGGCTGGTAAAGATGGAGTTGTTGCCTTCTATCGACATAAACCCTCAACATAAGTGTGAGGTGTGCGTAGAGGCAAAACTCACCAAGCTTCCTTTTCGATCCGTCGAAAGGAATACCGCTCCTCTAGAACTTATTCACACAGATATATGTGATTTGAAGTTTGCACAAACTAGAGGGGGGAACAAGTACTTTGTGACATTTATAGATGATAGCACGAGGTATTGTTACCTTTACTTGTTGAAAAGTAAGGATGAAGCCTTTGAAGCGTTCCGACGTTACAAAGCAGAAGTTGAGAATCAACTTAGCCTACGGATTAAATCCATTCGTAGCGATAGAGGGGAGAATATGTAGCGCCTTTTGAGGAATATTGTGCCCAAGAAGGCATTATTCATCAAACGATGGCTCTATACTCACCTCAATCAAACGGTGTGGCGGAACGTAAGAACCGCACATTAAAGGAAATGATGAATGCCTTGCTGATCAATTCCGGACTTCCCCAAAACATGTGGGGAGAAGCCGTCCTTACCGCTAATACGATTACGAACAGAGTCCCACATAAGGGTAAGGACAAAACTCCATATGAATCATGGAAAGGAAAGAAACCCACCTACAAGTATTTTAAGGTGTGGGGTTGTCTGGCAAAGGTTGAAGTACCTAAGCCAAAGCAGGTCAAGATTGGGCCTAAGACTGTAGATTGCATATTCATCGGATATGCAAATAACGATAGTGCTTATCGCTTCTTAGTGCATAAGTCGGATATTCCGAGATATCCACCAGGGTACAATAATGGAATCAAGGAATGCTCTATTCTTTGAAAGTACCTTTCCTAGAAAGGAGAAAGACATAACCTCTCGCAAGCGAAGTTATGCACAAAGCTCTCAAGAACCGGGAGTCCTTGACCGCCGGATCTAAATGGTTCAGATCTAGCGAATCTCGAGGTGGTGAACATCCGGAATCTAGTGTTCCGATTCTCGAACTTGGAGACTCCGAGAGATGGATCTAAGGCGAAGTAAAAGGGCCGGGAAGGATAAATCCTTCGGTCCTGACTTTGTAGCTTATATGGTTAATGATGAACCAAGGACAATTGCTCAGGCATTGTCAACTCCGAAGCATCGCTCCGGAAAGAAGCTATTGAGAGTGAAATAAGCTCCATTCTGCATAACCATACTTGGGAGTTGGTTGATCTTCCTTCGGGAAATAAACCGTTGGGTTGTAAATGGATACTCAAACGGAAATACAAGGCAGATGGGTCTATAGACAAGTACAAGGCCAGGTTGGTAGTCAAGGGCTATCGACAGACAGAAGGCTTTGACTACTTTGACACATACTCTCCGGTATCCCGGATGACATCCATACGGGTATTTATTGCGATCGCAGCTTTGCGTGACCTTGAGATACACCAGATGGATGTTAAGACAGCCTTCCTAAATGGTGATTTGGAAGAAAAAATTTATATGGACCAACCCGAGGGGTACGTGGTTCAAGGGCAAGAGAAGAAAGTCTGTCGACTTATCAAATCTCTGTACGGGCTGAAACAAGCCCCGAAACAATGGCACGAAAAATTTGATAGTACTCTACTATCGAAGGGGTTCGCCATTAATGAGTGTGATAAATGTGTTTACACGAAAGGTAACTCTGACTCATTTGTTATGATATGCCTGTATGTAGACGACATGTTGATCACAGAAGCGATCCTAGGGTAATCCTAGAGACTAAGAACATGTTGAAACAATGCTTCGACATGAAAGATATGGGTATCGCGAGATGTCATCCTAGGGATTAAAATCTCTAAGACGTCGACAGACCGGTCTTATCTCGGTCTCACTACATCGAGGATGTTTTGAAAAAGTTCAAGATGTTAGACGGTTCTCCGATAGCGTCACCAATGGATACAAATCAAAAGCTTGATAAAAATCTTGGTGCACCGTATACCAGGAGCGATATGCACAGGTGATCGGTAGTTTGATGTATATCACAAACCGCACCCGACCCGATATTGCTTATGCAATCAATAAGTTGGTTAGGTTCACCCGTAATCCAAGTGATAATCACCGGAAGGCGTTGAATCGGGTATTACAATACCGAAATACACGTTAAATTTCGGGTTGCACTATTCGAGATATCCAGTTTGTACTAGAGGGGTACAAGTGATGCAAACCTGGATATCCGATATAGAGAACACCAAGTCCACCAGTGGGTATATATTTACAATTGGTGGTGGGGCTGTGTCTTGGAAATCCTCTAAGCAAACTTGCATCGCCCGGTCCACGATGGAATCGGAGTTTATCGCTTTAGACAAAGCAGGAGAAGAAGCTGAGTGGCTACATGACTTCTTAGAGGATGTTCCGTGTTGGAATAAACCCGTACCTTTGGTAATGATCCACTGCGACAGTCAGTCGGCTCTAGGAAGGGCACGGAATGCTATGTACAACGGCAAGTCTCGTCATATTCGACGGAGGCATAAGACCGTTAGGCAACTGATCACCACGGGTATAATATCCATTGATTTCATTAAGTCAAAGGATAATATAGCAGACCCATTGACAAAGGGCTTACCCAAAGATCAGATGGCTTGCCTGTCTAGGGGAATGGGCTTAAAACCCAAAATATAAGGACCAATACAGTGGTAACCCAACCTTACGAACTGGAGATCCCAGTAATTTGGTTCAATGGGAAAATGAAGTTGTAAAGGTTCAGTTGATCGCTAAGGGAATTTGTTGTGTTGGTATCATTGTCTTGGCTTACACTAAACACTGACGGTTCAAGACATCACGTTCACCGCGCAGTAAGTAAGTCCGATGGTATTCAACTATGGAAGGTTCAAAGCTGAGGTTACCTCTCCTTATGCAACATCGATCCGCTGAAATATTGCTGGAAATGAAAAGACACCATGTGAGTGCGCCAAAATCTCTTTCAAGAGGGGATTGTTGGAAATTAGCATTTGGCGTTAGTTGCGACCGACCAACTTTAACGGCTTAAACACTAGTGTTACGTATGTTGGAGAATCTGGTTCTTCACACATGCATGATGTACTAAGTACGTAGATAACCGTAGGGCCAAGAATCGTCAAATTTCATTGAGAAATGAAAGAGATATTGGTTCACGAAGTAAGGTGTTTGAAGCATGGAAAAGTGTGGTGTGTGATCAATTCTCCCTCATCGGTAGAGGAAGAAAGAATTGTTGTGTATATAATACTCGAAATTGGTTTGGGGTTTGGGACCCCAAGGGGTATCCCATGTGTTTAAAGGAGGGAAGACCTAAATGTGCTTCGGTTCAAGGAAAGACCACACGCGCGCCGCCGCTGCCCGCCCGTTCGGTCCGGTTCCGGTTCCGAGTTCCGAGTTCCGTGTTCCGTGTTCTCGGGTTCACGGGTCGCGGGTCGTGGGTCGTGGGCTGTGGGCCTTCTGATATTATCTTTTTGGGCCAGAAAACTTTGCCAGAAGTACGTTTGATCCCGAAGTTTCAGATGTGCGAGTTTGGACCGTAATTATTTCGATGTACGTTCGGTCCCCGAAGTTTCAAGATGTACAGTTTGGTCCCCGAAGTTTCAAGATGTACGGTTTGGTCCCCGAAATTTTTCGAAAGGCAGAATTTCGACGGTCCGGAACGAAACGTCCAAGCACTCAATTCACCATTTATTTTGGCTGAATTACACCTCCTATAATGGCCAATCCGTTGGCAATTTTCTCCATTTATGTGGTGGCTTTACTACCTCCATAATGGTCATTATTTGGCCAATAATGGCTGTTATGGAGGCAAGCGATCAACACGATCCCTCTTCCTCCTATATAAACACCCCTTACACCATTGTTGAGGCACACTTGATATACACAAAATTACACAAAGCAGAAAGCAAAGCAGTTTCTTCCTAAATCTTCCAAGCAGCATTTCGTTATTCAATATTCTTCACGGTAGCTTTTGAGTTTCCTTTGCTCAATAGTTCCATTCTTTGTTTTATCTTGGGAGACGAATTGTCCAGACGTATAAAGGATACATACGGGGCAATATTGTCTTAAGGACAGAGTGCCACACTCGACTCAGCAAAAACCGCTTTCCAATTTTTCTTGTTCAACAAAATAGTAATTTCAGTTTTGTTGTTATATTGTAATTTTCAGTTTTATAGTTGAATTGTAATTTCAAATCTTACATACGCAGTTACTTGTAATTTCCGTTCCTGCAATCCTTGTAAACACCAACAGAATACGTAATAATTGATATGTTTATCTCGTATAATTTTGCAGCGAAGGGTGTTCGGTTGAACATCCTTACTGGGCTGTGGCTCCGCCACTGCAGGAGGTCACTGGTTCTAGCTGTGGAAACAACCTCTTGCAAAAATGCAGGGTAAGATTGCATACAACAGACTCTTATGGTCAGGCCCTTCCCCAGACCCCGCGCATAGCAGGAGTTTAGTGCACCGACAAACTATTCTATACAATTTTCTATGACATATATCTTCACGTAGCTCCCTTCTAATCCTTGCAACTTCATCAATCCATGTAAATACATATATAACAACATCTCCATACAGTAAGAACAACCCAACATATCACCAAAGTAGTTCCAACATCTGATACAACACAACTAACATTTCAACTACATCATCTAGCCATTCAACTTAAAACTTATAAATTTAAACCATCAATCTAGTTCATATACAACATGCTATTACTTTCAGCACCTAAATCATGATAAGAATAGCCTACAGCTTTGTACAACAATACCCTTCAACTCAACTTCAACATATAACACCAACCATACTTTCATATCAACATAAGCACATCTAGAACTCAAGTTAATCCTATAAACATGAAGGAGAAGATGATTCTTACCTTAGATATCAAGACCCACACCTTCACTTCACTTTACTTCAGCTCAAAGCAACTCAGCTACAGCAACTATGGGAATTACAAGCTCCAACTAGCACCACAAGCTATCCAAAAGGGAAAATCACATCAAAATCTTATAGGACTTGATCTAACTAGTAGAGAACTCTTTGGAGAATGTTTGGGGACTTATATGATCTGGGAAAGCTATAGGGAAATAAGAAATGAAAGTACCACTTCAATACTCATATAGAAATTTTCCACCGCCTCCAAAGTACGACCACTTTCATGGCCCGAACTTCACTTTCACAGTGGTATTCCCACTGTAAAACCTCTTGATGGGACATACATTGGCCACCGTAAAACTACCCTTAAAAATCAAGTTTCTACCTAGCATCTACGGTGGACAACCACCATTTCACGCCCCATAAGTGTGTTTCACAGCCCGTACTTTGGGTGTGAACCATGACAAGTTGTCAACTTCCGATGAAACTTACTTTCTTCAATTTGTTTGATTTCTAACTCTTCTAACTCATACATGATATGATTGTAACCACTTATAAACTTTAGATTAGCCTAGCTTTCCGAGCTTGTGTGAACTAACTCATGACGTGACTTAATATATGAAAAATATGGAATGTAACATTTGTTCCTCCGAGATAGCTCATTGAAATGAGATGGTAACTTATTTTTGTTTATTGATTGAGCATCTCTTATGCTTTATTTGGAGTTGTTTTCTTTTACTTGAGCTTTTATGCTTTAAAATAAGTCACGACAATTATGATAATTGAATTGATCATAATGATTGACACACTAATCTATGGAAAGGTTTGACTTTGTTGTAGTTATACACGATGTGTAATGATAAAAATTATTGGGTATGATTGGTCTATTATCCTCATGAGTTTGTGAGGGCATATGAAAGTATCCGGTCTTAGGCTATGTGAAGGTGAATGCTTATGTCAATTATATTTGTCCTAGCCTGACAGAAGGTGAGGGTCTATATTGATTTTATTTGGTCTAGCCTGAAAGAGGTGAGGGCCTATGTTGATTATATTTAGTCTAGCCTGAAAGAGGGTGAGAGCCTATGTTGATTTTACTTGGTCTAGCCTGAAAGAGGTGAGGGCCTATGTTAATTATATTTGGTCTAGCCTAAAAGAGTGTGATGGCCTATATTGATTATTTGATCTAGTCATATGAGTCAGTGAGGGTCTATTGTTGAGTTGTGATTTGATGAGTAGATCCTTGGGTGTATTGTCCGCTGATTATGAGGTATTAATATCTATGTCATGCTTAGGAGATTGGACAAATAAGGTAAGTTTAACATTAATAAGGTACCGACTTCATTACACTTTAGATCGGCTGAAAGTGATAAGGATAGTGAAATGATCGGTGATCCGATGGAGTCTAGTGAGGTTCACTCCTCTACAGTTTGGTTGCATGTTTACTTTTTATGGAACGGCGGGCATCTTTGGTCCTGTTCGTGGCTATCTCTCCGCGGTGTCAAGTCGAGTTGTCATTTGTTTGTGGTAGAGTCTATCTTTTCATATTGCATTTTGCTTTTATTGGTTTAAACCCGGTGTTTTATTTTGAAAACTCTGTAGATGCTCCATGACTAGTATGAGTTGGGATTTGGGTAGGATTTGGTTTCATTATCTATTCTGAAACACTTGTATGAGATTTTTTATTTATATTACTTCCGCACAGTTAAACACTATCCTTGATTAAACATTTGCAAATTTTACTCCCGCTTTCTAGACTTGGTTCTTTCTTTCACCAAATAGTCAATTCGCTTTAAACTTGTTGAAATGAAAAATGTTTTGAAAAGGTTCGCCTAAAGGGTAGTGGCTCATTAGGTGTCTAGACGTCTCGTGAAGATGAGGCGTTATATTACCATATCACCCTTTAATTATAATAAATGTAATATTTTGAGAAATGCATTGCTAAGTGATTATAGTAAATAATAAGGTTAAATTAAGAATTAAGTGATGAATATCTATTTTTTAGTATAGAGGACAAGTAATAATGGAGGCACCGAGTATGAGAATGTTCTTATGGAACTGTATTTCTAATTACCAATAACCCAAGGTGAAAATTTTGAATGAATTTCAAAAGGTTTCAAGCAAGCTCTATTCCATGTAGGGGTGGCTGATGGGCCGTTTGGGTTGAAGTTGGGCGGGTCAAGATGGGCTGAATCAATAGATGGATCAATACCCAACCTGCCCAAAGCTTACATGGGCTAAGATGGGTGGGTCAAGATGGGCTAAATCGTGGGTCATAACCCAAGTTGCCCATCTTGACCCATTACTTTTACAAATTTCAAACTTACCTTCTTTGATGTTATTTTATTTTGTGTGATATTTGATTTTTCCATATCTTTATTTTTAAAATAAGTATAATATTTTTAAGAATTTTTTCATTTTTTATAAAAGCAAAGTAAATATATAAAATAATGGGAGGCAGGGCAGGAGGTAGTTGGGGTAAGAGGGGGGGGGGGGGGGCTGGATAGTGGGGTAAAAAAAGTTTCTCATTTTTTATAAAAAAATTGTATAAGTAAAATAAATATATAAAGTAAAAACCTCGAGGGGGATGGGCAAGCAAATTTTTCTCATTTTTATAAAAAGTTTATAAAAGTAAAATAAATATATAAAATAGAAAATTGGGGGTGGGGTGGGATGGCAGGGGTAGGGGTAGGGGAGGGGGTTGGGCGATGTGGTACGAAAAATTTCTTATTTTCTTATAAAATTTTATATATAAGTAAAATAAATATATAAAATATAAACTTTGTGGGAGGGCAGGGGGTTGGAGGGGGTTAAGAAAAAATTTAATAATTTTAATAATTTTTTTATAAAAGTAAAAAAATATGAAATAGAAATTTGAGGATGGGGTAGGGCATGGGGTGGAGGGGGTGGGGGGAGGAGGTAAGAAAAAAAATCATATTTTTAATAATTTTTTTATAAAAGTAAAAAAATATGAAATAGAAATTTGAGGATGAGGTAGGGCATGGGGTGGAGGGGCTAGGAGGTAAGAGAAAATTTCATATCTTTTATAATTTTTTTATAAAAGTAAAAAGAATATGAAATATAAATTTGAGGACGGGGGTAGAGCATGGGGTGGGGGTGGAGGGGGTAGGGTGGTAAGGGGAGGTAAGAAAAAATTTCACATTTTTTATAAAAGTAAAAAAAAATATAAAGTAGATATTTGAGGATGGGATAAGGCAATGGGGGTGGGGTGGAGGGGGTAGGTATGGATAGGACGGGAGGTAAGAATTTTTTTTATATTTTTTATAAATTGTTTATAAAAGTAAAAAAAATATAAAATAGAAATTTGAGAATGATGTAGGACGGGAGGTGGGGGTAGATATGGTAGGTGGGTAAGGATGGTATGGAGGTAGGGGTGGGGTGGAGTAGGCAAGGTATGGGGAAGAGATGTGAGGGTGGTTCGGTGTTTGGGTGGGATTGTTGTAAGGGAGGAGTAAGGTGGACGAATAGTGTGGTCGTGTTTGGGGTGCGTTGGTGTATTTTTATTATTGTGAAATAATAAAGAATTTTTTTAAATAATTATTTATAAACAAAAATTTTAATATAGAGTAGAGCTCTAATCATTAAGATTGAGCATTTTCGTGGGTAAAATTTGAGCATCGTCATGTATTTATTTGGGCTGTTGATTTATAATGAGTCAATTTGATACTCTCTTTTCTCCATGCGTTTAAATTTTAATCAATATCTGAAGTTATTGTAGGGATTTTTTGGGTTCAAAACACATAAGTAAGGCACAACGGAAGTTTAAAAGTTTTGTTTCTTACTTACCCCAACAATAATTTCTGGTATGGTTATACAACAATGAACTTGTAACATAAAACATATACTTACAAGTTATAATTATCTGGAATCTTTATCTACTATAAGGTGCATACGCGGTTTCCCGTCCGATTGCAAGCTCCAAGCTTCAATGTACTTCTCTTTCGGAAAGCTAGGAAATCCGGCAAAGGTTCGAGAGTATTTGATTCTAAGTCTCTAAAGCTTAGAAAGTTTTTCAGAATTGGTGTGTCGAATAATGAGGTGAATGCCTCTATTTATAGTTGAAAAATAGGTCAAAATTGGATTAGGGTTTGACCTTGGGTCTGGCCCAAAAATCGAGGCAGAGGCGCCGCAGCCCTAGGGTATGGGCGCCGCGGTGCTCGACTTTATTTTTCGTGCATTCTTAATTAAATCCAAAATCTAATTTTGACTTAATTAAAATAATCATTGTTCATTTATATGTCTCGATTCCAAATCGAACATTTTAATTACTCTCTCAATACATCCTTAGATCGAAACGGACAATCGACATAGTGTGACCCTACAGGCCTTCACATATCGACATTAATCAAATTAAGGTCTACACGGAACTACTAGACGGCGCCGGAAGACGAACTCAATATGTGAAGTACGTTTACATGAATCCAGTAAACTTAACCTTTATGTGGTAAGATAAAATCCATTCATTCACGACAAACCCGATCAAGCTTAGGATTTGTCAAGTGTCTATCCAAATGGTTTAATCATTGTGTCTCATCTATATTAGTTGACAACTAGACCATATTCAAAATATGTCTATTGCGTTGGCCAACGACTTAGTCAACCTAATATCACTGAGAATCCGAGTGTTCTCTCGAATATACATCCGAGGAATGAATCCTAATCTTTGCTCAACTACCACCTTCAATCCATATCGTAATGTACCCAATACAAGTGGTATCTCAACCTATAAGGCATTTGAGCTTAGGACGGGATCAAAGTACATTACTTTATAGACAAGACGCGTATTGCCCTTAAGTCTAAGGACTTCTATCTCCCACACGTTGATCATACTTTAGACAAGTATAACAAATAATATATCAGTAGGGTATACCAATACTTTCAAAGTATCCATGTGTCCATCACGAGTAACCATTACTCGTAGCAGGTGAGACATACGACATCCTCTAAGGATGTGATGCAGACCATATGTCGACTTATCACATATCATCGATTTCCCATTCTCGGTGATCATTAGTCGAGGCTATTTTAAGAGTTACGCTCTATCATTAATATCTCACTCTATTAATGACAACGTAAGCTCAAGGGATGCACATTAATGAATAATTACAAATAATCAAATAATAATTCAATAATTGCTAATGCCAAAATATTAATCTCCATTAATAATAATATGAATGTGTATAAAGTACATTTGTCCTAATACAGATTGTCTCTAAGATATAAATATACTTTCAATCTCCCACTTGACCTAGAGACAATCTCCAACATATCTAATGCACATATTCTCAAAAAGACCATTATGCTTGACTAAGCTTAATGGTTTAGTGAATGGGTCAGCTAGATTATCGTATGTGGAAAAATATTCTAATCTAATCTCTTCAGTCTTCACCATCTCCCTGAGTATGTGGTACTTCATTGGTACATGTTTGTTTCTATTGGTTGATCTTGGTTCATTAGCTTGCGCAATCACACCAGTGTTGTCACAATAAACCGTTATTGGACAAGTGGCACTTGGAACAACCCCTAGTTCCTTCAAGAACTCAGATATCGCGACAACTTCTTTACCATCTTCCGATCCAGTAATGTACTCAGCTTCTGTTGTCGAATCAGCAGTTGTAACTTGTTTGGAACTTTTCCAGCTTACTGCTCCACTATTGAAAATGAATAAGTAACCTGATTGAGATTTATAGTCATCAACATATGTCTGGACGCTAGCATCAGTGTACTCAGTACATATTAGCTTCTCTTCTCCACCATATACTAAGAAGTAATCTTTAGTTCGTCTAAGATACTTAAGAATACTCTTGACTGCCTTCCAGTGTTCCTCCCCAGGATTCTGCTGGAACTTGCAAGTCATACTAGGTGCAAAGGCCACATCTGGCATAGTACAGGTCATGGCATACATGATCGATCATATAGACGAAGCATATGAGATCCTTTTCATGCGTTCAAGTTCTATAGAATTAGAAGGACTATCCTTCTTAGATAACTTGATGCCTTGTCCCATAGGTAAACCACCTTTCTTGGAATTTTCCATAGAAAAACGTCTAAGCTCTTTGTCTATGTAGACTGACTGTGACAACCCCAATAATCTGTTAGGTCTATCTCTATAGATCCTAATCCCCAGAATGTAGCAAGCTTCACCTAAATCCTTCATCATGAAGGTTCTGGACAAACACTCCTTAATTGACTGCAGGAGAGTCTTATTGTCTCCCATTATAAATATGTCATCTACATATATGATAATGAAGGAAATACTCCCATCCTTGCATTGACTATAAACACATGGATCCTCTTTTCTTCTGACGAAATCAAATGACTTGATAGCCTTGTCGAAGCAAATGTTCCAACTCCTTGAGTCTTGTTTAAGTCCAAAAATGGATTTTTGTAGCTTGCATACAACATTTGGTTTGGACTCAAGTGAAAAACCCTCAGGTTGTTTCATATACACCTCCTCAACTAGATTACCATTGAGGAAAGCAGTTTTGACGTCCATCTGCCAAATGTCATAGTCATAATATGCAGCTATTGCAAGCAAAAACTGAATGGACTTAATCTTAGCAACAGGTGAAAAGGTTTCATCATAATCGACCCCAGGCCGTTGATTATAACCTTTAGCCACCAATCTTGCTTTATAAGTTTGTACCTTGCCATATGCATCAATCTTCTTCTTGAAGACCCATTTGCATCCAATGGGTCTAACCCCTGTTGGCAAATCAACCAAGTTCCAAACTTGAATTATGTACATCGAGTCCATCTCAGATTTCATGGCTTCTTGCCATCTCTGCGAATCAATGTCTAACATAGCTTCGTTGTAGGTTGTAGGTTGTAGGTTCATCGTCATTAGGAATATCTATCTCATTATGTGTTTCAACAAGGAGATTAAGTCTTTCATGATGACGATGTGTCCTAGTGGTCCTACGGAGTTGAGTATTCTGCGTTTTAGTGTTTATTATATTCATATTGTGAGAAGGTCTTTGTGTGTTGGACAATCCATCACCTTGAGAACTTTCAGGAATATCATTTTCATGTATTGGAATGATGTACAACCATTGTATCATCTTCCATTGGTTGTGTATAAGAGCCTTGCATTTATGCACTATCTCTCACAGCACTCCCACTGGCTGAAGGGCGTACTCTAAGTACCCAATCCTCACCAGATACTCCCACTGAATCCTTGTTTAGGTCATTGGACAAGGGTTCATTTTCTGTGTTATCTTGTGGTTCTTGAATTTCTTCAAGTTCTATCTCTGTGCAGCTATGTTCCTTGTAGACATATTCTTCTTCAAGGAAAGTTGTGTTCCTGGAAACAATGACCTTATGTTCTCCAGGAAGATAGAAGTAGTATCCCTTAGTTTCCTTTGGATACCCCACAAAATAATATTTCTCACTTTTAGATTCCAACTTGTCAGTGAGCATCTTCTTAACATATGCAGGGCACCCCCAGGGTTGTATGTTTTTAAGTGCGGGCTTCTTGCCATTCCATATCTCATATGGAATTTTCTCTACTGACTTTGAAGGAACCATGTTCAGAATATAAATTGAGCCTTGCAATGCATATCCCCAAAGGTATGTTGGTAGAGCTGAGAAACTCATTATGGATCTAACCATATCTAATAGGGTTCGATTTCTCCTTTTAGCAACACCATTCATCTGTGGTGTTCCAGGAGGTGTCCATTGTGATTGGACTCCATGAAGCTTCAAATAATCCAGAAATTCTTTACTTAAGTATTCACCTCCTCGATCCGATCGAAGTGTCTTGATACTTGTTTCAAGTTTCTTATCTACTTCTGACTTGTACTCCTTGAATTTCTCAAAGGCTTCGGACTTATGTTTCATAAGATACACATGCCCAAACCTTGTGAAATCATCTGTAAAAGTGATGAAGTAAGGGAAGCCTCACTTAGCTTGAGTTGAAAATGGCCCACATACATCAGTATGGACCAACTCAAGTACCTCTTTGGCTCGTACCCCTTTCCCAGAAAGTGGTTTGTTGGTCATCTTTCCTCTCAAGCAAGATTTGCAGTTACCATAAGACTCCAAGTCAAATGGTTCGAGGTAGTCTAACTTCCTCAATCTTGCTATCCTTGATTCGTTGATATGACCAAGTCTGCAGTGCCATAAGTAGGTGGGGTTTCTTGGATTACTTATCTTAGCTCATTTATTTTGCACATTGAAAATTTCACGCCTACAGTTTAAAATATACAATCCATCCACAAGCGGAGCATTTCCACAAACAAAACCATTAAAAGACAGTACATAACTGCCATTGGCAATGAATGAGGAAAACCCCCCAATGTCTAACATTGGGATATAAATGATATTCCTCGTTAATGAGGGAACAAAAAATAACAATTATTTAGTTCTAAACAAAATCCTGAAGGTAAATCTAGTCTATAAGTTCCCACGCGTTCAGCATCTACTCGTGCTCCATTTCCAACGCGCAGGTCCACCTCCCAAGGTCCAACCTTTCTGTTGTTAATTAGGCCCTGCACATTACTACAAATGTGCGAGCCATAAGTGGTATCCAATACCCAGCAGTGGAGTTACTTGTAAACATATTTATTTCAATTACAAACATACCTTGTCCAGTAGAGGTAGAAGCACCTAGTGCTTTGCCTCCTCTTGGAGTTATGTAGTCCTTCTTTAGAACATGCGCTGGCATTTATCCACTTTCGTTCAGCTTACATTTGAAAGGGTCTCTCAACAGTTCATACTCCATTGTTTTAGAGTGTTTTTCATAAAGACTCTTCAAGTGTTCTAGCATTTCGTTGGGGGCCATGTTTTCATGTTGCCTCTATAACTCCATAGTCATGGAAGACAACATTATACATTTTGCCAAGGTAGCATCATTCAACTATTTCTAATAAGTCACCTTGTCAAACAGGGCATACTCATCAGAGTTTTCAGCAGGGACTGTGGGGAATACAGTGTCTAACAAATACTCAATTCTTTCTAGTTTTAACATCAATCGCAAATTTCTTAACCAGTCAGGGTAATTTGGTCCAGGAAGTTTGTTCATCTCAATCAACATTTTCAATGATAAGCTCGACATCTTTAGTAATCTGAAGAATTAGATAGACTGGAAATCAAATTCAAAATCTATTTCCTATTATACACATTCATTTAGGCTAATCAACAAGGCCTTTTGTTTAATTAGCTCCCACTATTTTAACATACTCTTCGATCCCATGGAAGAATACAGACTCATGTCAAATATGGTCATAATGGGTCATGATCCAGGTTCATGCTATCTCCGCGTTTGTTGTGGCTGATAACTTCAACAGCACAACCTGGTAGGTCTCTAAATCAATTACAAACAATTTGTAACTCGTGTTTATTTAATGTTCTAAACAGTCGATCTGCGTCCCTCGGCTTGTCCGACACTGTGACGCCAAGACAGCCTAGCAAGTCAACCCTGTTATGCGACTGCAATTATGTATCTAAGTGAGTTTTGCCTTATAGAGCAAATACCGTGGTGTAAATACTCATGAAGGTTTATCACTCACTTCTACATTTAACATGCATCTATGAAAGAGTCTGAGTCCTCGTAGACTTAGAGCAAATGTTGTGGCATAAATACTTATCTCGCCGAAAAGGATTTTGCACTACAATCAACTATAACGGACGACGCCTTCATTTCAAATGAGACTTGTATTAAAATTTTAGGGAATATTTTAATTTTAGGGTTCTAACCAAGATCAACACTTTTACGACATATCCAATATGACATCTTAACATCATGCAAATGAAAGACACATATAGTTTGGGAACCGTCAACCCAATATGCATGATATAAGATGGTTTAATCAAACACTGGGCGGCGCCTGCCCAGACAGTTATAGTGGACACTATTCTAGAAATGTAAATGACAAAAAATTTAACATTTAGCACATAAACAGTATACTTATCAAATAACATATTGTATAATAATAATGTTGGGTTAAACATTCTGAACTCAGAATTTTTTTTGTTGTTTCTGGACAGGTAGGGCCGCAGTGCTAATAATTAGCGCAGCGACGCCACTGAGGCAGTAACACCATAATTCTAAATAATGCACTAGCGTCGCGACGCTCCACCATGGAGCTGCGGCGCTTCAGAGGCAGTAATATTTCTGCTTCTGCAATTGAATTAGCGACACGGCGTTCCACCATGAAGTCGAAGCGCCTGTTGTCCAGTGAGTTCATATTTTAAAAATGAAGCATTAACGCCGCGACACTCCACCATGGAGCCACGACGCCTCCTTGAAACCCTAGTCAGAGTCGTGGCGCCCTACCATAGGGTCGCGGCGCTGATGTCCTTACAAATGTTTCTGTGTTGATTTTCAAAAAATCGTTCAACCCCTAAATCCAATTTAGGGATCAATACACAGGTTCTTTATCATTACTCACCATTATCAATAACGCCTATATCGACCATCATCTGTTCTTTACTCGTTCTTAGCCGTGCATCGTGCAATGAGCCGGACAACGCACTTGGCTTAGTTTGAGTTAGAGCGGAATGACTTCCTCGAGTTAGAGTAGGAGATAATTTAGGGTGATACCAAAAGGTCAACATTCGTTCAAGACATATAGGATTTCAAAAAACCTCATTTTAATCCAATTTTATGTTTAACCCATATTATTATTCTATTCAATTGTTATATAACCATTTAACCAGCTTGAGCTCTTGATACCACTATAGGGATATGTTGTGTTCAAAACACATAAGTAAGGCACAACGGAAGTTTAAATTTTTTGTTTCTTACTTACCCCAACAATAATTTCTGTTATGGTTATACAACAATGAAAATTGTAACATAAAACATATACTTACAAGTTATAATTATCTGGAATCTTTTTCTACTATAAGGTGCACACGCGGTTGCCCTTCCGATTGCAAGCTCCAAGCTTCAATGAACTTCTCTTTCGAAAAGCTAGGAAATCCGGCAGAGGTTCGAGAGTATTTGATTCTAAGTTTCTAAGGCTTAGAATGTTTTTCAGAATTGGTGTGTCGAATAATGAGGTGAATGCCTCTATTTATAGTTGAAAATTATGTCAAAACTGGATTAGGGTTTGACCTTGGGCCTGGCCTAAAAATCGAGGCAGAGGCGCTGCGACCCTAGGGTATGGGCAACGCAACGCTCGGCATGCGCCTGCATTGCGTCGTGGCCCTAAGGTATAGGCGTCGCGGCGCTCGACTTTATTTTTTGTGCATTCTTAATTAAATCCAAAATCTAATTTTGACTTAATTAAAATAATCATTATTCATTTAAATCTCTCGATTCCAAATCGAACATTTTAATTACTCTCTCAATACATCCTTGGATCGAAACGGACAATCGACATAGTGTGACCCTACAGGCATTCTCATATCGACATTAATCAAATTAAGGTCTACACGGAACTCCTAGACGGCGCCGGAAGACGAACTCAAGATGTGAAGTACGTTTACACGAATCCAGTAAACTTAACCTTTATGTGGTAAGATAAAATCATTTTATTCACGACACTCCTTATCAAGCTTAGGATTTGTCAAGTGTCTATCCAAATGGTTTAATCATTGTCTCATCTATATTAGTTGACAATTAGACCATATTCAAAATATGTCTATTGCGTTGGCCAACGACTTAGTCAACCTAATATCACTGAGAATCCGAGTGTTCTCTCGAATATACATCCGAGGAATGAATCCTAATCTTGGCTCAACTACCACCTTCAATCCACATCGTAATGTACCCAATACAAGCCGTATCTCAACCTATAAGGCATTTGAGCTTAGGACGGGATCAAAGTACATTACTTTATAGACAAGGCGCGTATTGACCTCAAGTCTAAGGACTTCTATCTCCCACACGTTGATCATACTTTAGACAAGTATAACAAATAATATATCAGTAGGGTATACCAATACTTCCAAAGTATACATGTGTCCATCACGAGTAACCATTACTCGTAGCAGGTGAGACATACGACATCCTCTAAGGATGTGATGCAGACCATATTTTGACTTATCACATATCATCGATATCCCATTCTCGGTGATCATTAGTCGAGGCTATTTTAAGAGTTATGCTCTATCATTAATATCTCACTCTATTAATGACAACGTAAGCTCAAGGGATGCACATTAATGAATAATTACAAACAATCAAATAATAATTCAATAATTGCAAATGCCAAAATATTAATCTCCATTAATAATAGTATGAATGTGTATAAAGTACATTTGTCCTAATACAGATTGTCTCTAGGAGATAAATATACTTTCAGTTATGTTTGAGTGTGTTCATGATCGTGAAGATATTAAACGCCTTTGCATATTCAGTTGTTCAATTATGTGTTACAGGACAGGAAGAGAAATGAGAATGGAGGTGAGACGATGGTGAGAAACGAGGCTAGTGAAATTGAGGTAATACGTAATGAGTGTGAGTTTGTGTATGCATTGATAATGTCATATTTCTGCTTCATTTTATATGATTCAAACCTCAGGATGTTAGTTTAATTTATGCACTCCTATTACATTATTCATAGTGGTTGAAATTTGAAAACCTGGTCTGATAAAGAAACTATCTGAGTATAAAACTTGAATACAACAACAACATACCCAGTGAAATCTCATAACGTACTATTATCTCAAGACAAAGCATAAGCACAAGCAAAACATGACAAGCAGAGCAAGAGAAACGGTCAGATCCAGACACGAGATTTAAAGCAGTATGAAAATGATGTTAACAAAAGTGAATAAGCCATGATAGCGCGTTCTGAAAAAGGAATCAGTAACTAATGCAGGTAAATAAGATAAACAAAGTATAAAGAAATATTGTGCCTAGGAGTATGATAGGCTAAGCAGACCGACAATAATAACACTACAACTAACAATTTGTAAGCGTAAGTAGGACTACGCTCAACTAACTACTACTCTTCTACCCTATTCTGTGTCCTATCTAAGGTTATGTCCTAAGTAAGTTGCATCTGTACCATATCCCGTTTAATCACCTCTCCCCAATACTTCTTCGGTCTACATCTACCCCTTCTAAATCGCTCATAGCCAACCTCACACCTCCGCACTGGGATATTTGTGTATCTTCTCTGTACATTCCCGAACCATCTCAACCTCGCCTCTCGCATCTTATCCTTCACCAAGGCCACTCCCACTCTGTCCCGAATATCATCATTTTTAATCATACCTCTCCTTGTATGCCCACACATTCATCTCAGCATCCTCATCTCCGCAACTTTCATCTATTGGATATGCGAAGTCTTGACTGGCCAACACTCCGCCCTATACAACATAGTCGGTCTAACCACCACCCTATAGAACTTACCTTTAAGTTTTGGTGGCACCTTTTTATCACATAAGACTCCAAATGTGAGCCTCTATTTCATCCATCATGCCTCAATACGATATGTGACATCGTCATCAGTCTCTCTATTCTCTTGGATAATAGACCTGAGGTACTTGAAGCTTCATTTCTTCAGAATGATCTGAGTACCAAGCCTCACCTCCACGCCAGTCTCATGCTCGCTCCCGTTACTGAACTTGCACTCCAAGTATTCTGTCTTGGTCCTACTCAGCATGAACCTTTTAGACTCCAATGTCTGTTTCCAAACCTCCAACTTAGTGTTTACTCCGCTGCGAGTCTCGTCAATCAGGACTATGTCATCTGTGAATAACATACACCATGGAACCTCCCCTTAGATTTGTCGCGTCAGTCCATCCATCACCAAGACAAATAAGAATGGGCTAAGAGTTGCTCCCTGGTGCAGTCCCATCATTACTGGAAAGTGTTCTAAGTCTTCTCCCACTGTCCGTACCCTGGTCTTGGCTACATCATACATATCTTTGATCACTCTAGTGTATGCCACATGTACACCTCTAACCTCCAAACATCTCCATAGAACCTCCCTAGGGACTTTTTCATATGTCTTATCGAGGTCGATGAATACCATATGTAAGTCTCTCCTCCTCCCCATATACTGCTCCACCAACCTCCTAATAAGATGAATGAATTATGTAGTTGAACGCCCCGGCATGAATCCAAACCTGTTCTCAGAAATAGACGCACCTCTTCTCACCCTCATCTCCACGACCATTTCCCAAACTTTCATAGTGTGGCTTAGCAGCTTGATACCCCTATAGTTGTTGCAACTCTTGATATCACCTTTGTTCTTGTACAAATGAATCATTTCCACCTCCATTCTTCGGGCATTCTCGTCGTCTTAAAAATGACATTAAATAACTCAGTTAGCCACTCCAAACCTGCCCTGCATGCACTCTTCCAAAATTCAACTGGATCTCATCAGGCCCGGTCGCTCGTCCCCTGCGCATCGCTCGAACAACACATTTAACCTCCTCAACCTTAATGCTTCTACAATATCCAAAATCTTGGTACGTTTCGGATTGCTCCAGGTTTCCCAGCACAATGTCTTTATCTCTTTTTTCGTTCAAGAGTTTATGGAAGTAAGACTGCCACCTCCGTCTAATGTGTGCGTCTTCCACCAGTACTTTTCCGTCCTTGTCCTTGATGCACCACACGTGATCCAAGTCACGGACCCTCCTCTCCCCCGCCTTGTCTTGTTTGTACAACTTCTTGTCCCCGTTTTTTTCCTCTTAACCGCTAGCTTTGCCTCCTTCCTCGCTATCTTATGCAATTCCCTATTCGTGCACTTCTCTACCTCATCATTTCTTTCTACCAATTTCGCATACGCCACTTTCTTTGCTTCCGCCTTCTCTTGAACCTTACCATTCCACCACCAGTCCCCTCGATGCCCATCACGGCTACCCCGCAAGACCCCTAATACTTCCCTAGCTACCTTACGAATGCAACTGGCCGTCCTGTCCCACATACCGATCGCATCCCTACTACTCCCCCAAGCCCCTTTGGCTATCAACTTCTCCCTCATCTCCTTTGCACTAGCCATGGTTAAACTCCCCCATTTGATTCTTAACCTGTTATCCACAACCCATCTCTTCTTCTCCATCTTGATCTCCAAATCCATCACCAAAATCTTATGTCGGTTTGTAAGATACTCCATCGGAATAACCTTGCAGCCTTTACAAAGACCGTTGTCAACCTTCCTAAGGAACAAAAAGTCTATCTGAGTCTTAGCCACCGAGCTACGAAAAGTCATCAAGTGTTCCTCTTTCTTCATAAGCCTCGAATTGGCTATTACCATCCCAAAAGCTTTAGCGAACTCCAAGAGTGAGACGCCTCCCCCGTTCCTATCCCTGAGGCCAAAGCCTCCATGCACATCATCATAACCCCCGGAAGTGACCGATATGTCCATTGAAATCTCCTCGTATAAATAACTTCTCAGTGGGTGGTATACCTCCCACCACCTCGTCCAAATCCTCCACAAAGCGCCTCATTTTCTCCTCGTCCAAGGCCGCCTGCGGCGCGTAAGTACTAATAATGTTCATAGTGGACCCTCCAACTACCAACTTAATCGCCATCATCCTGTCATTGACCCTCCTAACCTCTACCACCTGATCCCTTAGCTCGTTGTCTACCAAAATGCCTACTTTATTTCTATACCTCGACCTACTCGAGAACCATAAGTTATACCTGTCCACATCCTTAACCTTAGGTCCTACCCATTTGATCTACTGGACACAGGCTACATTAATCCTCATTTTCTTAAGAATTTTAACTAGCTCTATGGACTTCCCCGTTAAAGTCCCAATATTCCAAGACCCTATTCTCAGCCTAGCATCTCCCTAACCCCTCTTACCCCCCTAACCCTCGCCCCCGTATCCGACCGAGAACATGACCCTAGTCTACCATCGTTTACCAACGCCACTAGAACAAATATAAACTAATCAAAAGTTCACTAAAAGGAGCAGGAATCACTACTATAGCACAAGTCCGCAAGAATGTAGAAGCAAGTCTAACTACTACGATAAGAATGATAGAACTATATGCTAGAATGTAAAAATTCAAGATTTAGCTACAAGGATGAGAGATTAAGAATCAGTAAGGGCGACCGGAGGTACCAACTCCAGTTGGTTAGAACCAGTTGGGTAGAGCACTGTTCACCGGCGGAGTTACTTTGTGCGGAACTGCTGGAACGCCGATTACCTGTGCAGATCCCAAACGAGCAATACAGTAGCAAAAAAATTGAATAGTTAAATGCATTTAAAGTTTCGAAACTTGTGAGAGTTGTGATAGTTTCAAACATTTTGTAAATGTTTCAAATCAAAAAGAGTGTAGTATAACTAGAATAGTAGGAGTATGCGTACATGATGTATATTTCGATGCTTGATTAAAATGTGAGACTAAATTGGAGAGGCAATGCTTTCCAGCAGTTAATCTTGACTCATATAAGTGTATCAAGCACGAAATCCGAAAGTGATTGAAGGAATATCTATGCTCGAGTCAAATCTGAAACTCTACATCTTACTCATTCTGCCTTTGTGTATCCCGGTATTTTGGTGGTAGAGGCGATGTTAATCATTGTTCAACATTGAGGTCTAAGCTGAGTTTATTTGTATGGTAATTGGCTATATACAAAAGATATGCAGAGGAAGAGTAGTACTTCAAGATGTTGCCCAATATACGACTTTTATCAAGCGTCATGAATAACAGTGACTTAATGAATTGTTGGGATTGGCTCACTCTATATGAATAAAGCCAAAACAGTTGGCAAAGAGCTACTGAAGAAACAAGAGATGCAGCGAAGGCAGTTGATCCATCTGCTAAGACAAGTTGAATCCCAAGTAAATACAAGCCAAACCAACATTCTTCAGACCCTTAGTGACCATCAAAATTCCATACATAGTGTTTTTAAGAAAGCTGTTGCATATGTTTCTGCCATTCACCAAAGAGGCGAAAATAATGGCACTTCTTTGATCACAATAACTTCTGAAACACATATTTCGTCTTGTTATTACTACACTGAGCTCGGTAGAGTGTGGAGTGGACAACTTAGGGGCTGAGCTAGCTACGAAAATGTGTAGGCCAATGGTCGACTATATCAAGGGTCTTAAGGTCGAAGTCACATCAGGAATGAAAGATGGAATAATTTCCCTTAGGGATTCCTTTCATTATTCACAATATATATAGCTGTACAAGGTTGATTCCTAATATGATACGAATCCTAACTTACCTTACAAAGGTTGATAACTAATACAGTTAGAATCCTAAGTTACCTTAATTATACATCTACCATTATTACAAAATATACGGAGAATATTCTGAGAATATTCGCTAATACTCCCCCTCAGACGGAGCGGGAGGAGGCCGAATGCTAAGGCTGGATCGAAAGTCGGTGAAGAGCTGTCGCGGTAGTCCCTTTGTGAAAATGTCTGCATACTGATAAGAGGAAGGCACGTGTAAAATTTTGACCTGACCACGGGCAACCTTCTCTCGCACAAAGTGGATATCCATCTCAATATGCTTAGTCCGCTGATGTTGGACTGGATTATGAGACATATAGATAGCAGATATGTTGTCACAATAGACTATAGACGCCTTGCGCAATGGACACTGGAGCTCCAAAAGAAGATTTCGGAGCCAACAGATCTCAGCGACAACATTAGCAACTCCGCGATATACTGCTTCAGCACTCGAACGGGATAGCGTGGCCTGCCGCTTGGCGGACCATGAGATAAGATTATCCCCTAGAAATACACAAGTACACGAGGTGGAGCGACGTGTGTCGGGGCATCCTGCCCAATCTGCATCCGTGTAGGCTAGCAACTTGGTTGGGGCAGAGGTGTATAGATGTAAACCAAAGTCTAGTGTGCCCTTAACATATCTGATAATACGTTTGAGGGCGGCAAAATGGGACTCTCGGGGGTCGTGCATGAACAGACACACCGCCGAACGGCATATGCAATATCGGCCTAGTGAATATAAGAGATCGAAGAGCACCCGCTAGACTCCGATATAGAGTGGGATCGAAAGCGGCGCACCGTCATTAGCACTAAGCTTGGATTTTGAGTCCACCGGAGTTGGCATAATTTTACAATTTGCCATCTTGGCCCTGTACACTATCTCTTCTGCATACTTAAGCTGACAAAGGAACATAGTGGCTGCAGATCTTGTCACCGATATACCCAAAAAATAACTTAGCTTGCCCAAGTCGGTCATAGCAAATTCGGTTTTGAGTAGAGCAATGATTTCATTCTTCAACCCGTCGGATGAGGCAAGTAAGAACAATGTCATCGACATATAATAGCAAATATGCAAAGGTCTTGCTACCTCGGTGAAGCTTGAAGAGAGATGTATCACACTGCTACATACAAAACCAATCTGCAGAAGATACCGGCGAACCGATCATACCAAGCGCGGGGTGCTGTTTCAATCCATACAATGATTTCCGAGACGACACACAAACCGCGGAGTCGCCGGATGAACAAAGCCGGGAGGTGATGCATGTACGCATCTCTTTCAAATCCCCATGAAGAAACGCATTCTTGACATCAAGTGATGAATCGGCCAATGCATGCCCATAGCAATACCGAGAATAGTCCGAATAGTGGCCGGTTTAACAACCGGATCGAATGTCTCACCACAATCAATACCCTCCCCGCCGATTAGTGCCATTGGCAACTAGTCTTGCCTTATACCTCTCTAAGTCACCACCTGTCTCGAACTTGTGACGAAATAGCCACATACACCGGATAACATTCACACCAAATTTGGTCTAGGTACCAAATTCCAAGTGTTCGCTTGGCTAAAGAGTTAAATTCCTCGCACATGGCCGCATTCCAATTTGGGTCCGGTTTTGCTAGTTTTGGATTTTTTGGAATGGGTGATAAGGTTTGTGTGGAGAGATTGAATTGAACCTTGGGTTTGAAGATCCCGTGTTGTGCACGAGTCTCCATGCGATGTGAGGGCGGTGGTGGTGGGTCGGGGCCGTGAGGTTGCCGGTCCACCGGTTCTGGACCGGTGGCGCAGTGTCGCCGGTGGCGCAGTGACTCGACCGGGGGCCTGTAGGGGTGAGCAGGGACTGGTGGGGTGGTGCCAGACAGTGGGACTGTCGGAACAGGTGGGCTGCTTGTTGGTATAGATTTTGGATGACCGGGGGAGACTTGGTTCATCGAGAAAGATGTAATCGGTGGTCTGAAATTTCTGGAGATTTGAAAAAGTAAAGGTTGTCTCGTCAAAGGTGACGTGACGGGAGATGATGATTTTGCGAGTAACAATGTCATAGCACAAGTAGCCCCGATGATTAGGAGATAGACCAAGGAAGACACATGGAAGAGTGCGAGGGGCAAGTTTGTGTGGTGCAGTGGAGGCTATGTTGGGGTAGCATAAGCATCCAAAAATACGTAGGTGATCATATGATGGCTGCCTACGGTATAAGATTTCTGTAGGAGTTTTGTTTTGGAGTGTGCTAGTTGGTAAAATATTTAGAAGGGATTCTACCATTTTGACAGCATAGACCCAAAAAGGCGGTGGTATGCAGGCATAAAACAGAAGTGTGCGGACCATGTTATTGATGGTACGTATAATTCTTTTAGCCTTTCCGTTTTGGGAAGAAGTATAGGGACAAGAAAAACGGAAAACCATGCCTTGTTTAGAACAGAAATTGTGAAATGCCGAGTTATTAAATTCACGTCCATTATCACATTGGAATGATTTAATAGGTTTTTCAAATTGTGTCTTAATGAATTTTTGAAACTCGAGGAATTTTGCAAAAACTTCAGATTTGAATTTCAGTGGGTAAATCCAGACAAAATGTGAAAAATCATCCAAGAATACTAGATAGAATTTATGACCCAAAGGGCTAGCAATCGGAGATGTCCATAAATCAGCATGAACAATATCAAATGGAGAAAAAGTAACACTGTTTGATGACATAAAGGGAAGACGAGTATGTTTGCCTAGTGGACAAGAAAAAAACGGTGTTGGGCAATTTTCCCATTATTACATTGAATACGCTTAGAAGTCCTAAGAAAAGTAAAACCGGGTCTCCGGGGTGTCCGAGTCTGTTGTGCCAAGTTGAGGGAGAGATCGCCGCAAGGGATAGAGGTGCTTGCGGTCTGTCAGCGGAAGATTGAGTGAATGGGTAGAGATCTCCCACACTATTTCAGCGTGTAAGAATTTTCTCCGAATTGAGTTCCTTCACAGAAAAGCCAAAAGGGTCAAATTCGACAGACACAGAATTATTGCTAGTGAATTTTCTAACAGAGATTAAGTTTTTAATGATGTTAGGTGTGTATAGGACGTGGTTTAGGGAGAAAGGTGGGTGTGGATGTTTGGTGTGTGTGTTACCGTAACCTTCAATTGGAATGCGATGACCATTGCCGACAGTAATAAATTGAGGGCACTTTAGCCGACGTAGTTGAGATATGTTACCCGACGACCGGGTGAGGTGAGATGTGGCTCCGGTGTCCATGTACCAATTTTCGTCGGGCTGTTGAAGGTTCACGGTGGTGTATGCTCGGCCCAAATCGGTCGGGGGCCGGCTGGCCGGGTCTTTGCAGTGCCGCCTTGCTGAGATGCGTCGCTCTTAGATTGCGGTGGGGCGCCATGTAGCCGCTTCTTCGCTGGCTGGACCGCCATCAGGTGGGCACTGTTATTCGCTGTCGCTTGGTGGACTGCTCGGTAGGCGGGGCATAGCCCAAGAGGCCGTCGACCAAGGTCGTTGGAACCGGGCCTCTACGGTCGGGTACGGGCATGCGGGCGAGGCCCGGTTCGCCTGGTTGGGCCACGCGCTGCGAGTGCGCTGCTTCGCTTGTCCGGTGGTTGGTCGCTTGTCCGGTCCAATGGGTGCGTTGGCCCTTTCCGCGGCCCTTGCCTTTGTTGTTGCGACCTCGCCGCCACGACCTCCGCCACTCGCCGCTGCTTGCGGAATGCCGGTTGCCGCTGGTCGCAGTGTTACCATCCGTCAACGGCTAACGCCTTTTGATTATGTTCCTCTTGTTTAGCACGTCTAGTTTCTTCCAACAATAGTTGTGAACGTGCCTTGTTGAAACTTGGGAGAGGGTCGGCTTGTTGAATCATTGTTGCGAGTGTGTCATATTCACCTTTTGGTAAACCCGCAACAAGTTGAAGCACCATCTTGGTTTCGAAACGAAGTCCCGACGTTGGATAGTTGATCGGTTATGAGTTTCGATTGCTTACAATATTCGGACATGTTGTTAAAATTCTCGAGGCGGGTATTATTGAATTGCTCTTCCAAATATACGGCCCGAGTATTTTTATTGTCCTGAAAGATTTCTTCTAGCCGGACCCAAAGTTCACGTGCCGTAGCACCTGTTTTCATGATAGTGCACAACAGGTCTTTGGAGATGGTGCCGTAGATCCATTGTTTGACGATGGCGTCAAGACGACGCCAGATTGAGTCTGTAACATCGGTGGGACGAGGAGCAGATTCATCAATATGATCGAGCACGTTGTATGCACATGCATGAATGTAGAATAGTTCCATCCACATGGAATATTGACAGTCTTCTTGGTCAAGAATTATAGGGATAAAATTATTGATGTTGTTAACGGCAAATGCCGGATGAAAAGAAGATACTGAACGTTTAGAGGAGTTGTCAATTGTGCCAGTGGATGAACCGGAATTTGGGGGGGAAGACATGGTTGCCGCCTGCCGAGGGAAGGGAATTTTCTGGTTTGGCCGAGAAAGAGAGGAAGAAAGTAGAAGAAATTTTTTTTTTTTTCTGCGAAATCAGAAAAAAAATTGCTAATTTCGGCCAAGAATAAGGAAGAGGAGGGATTTAGGTTTTAGGCTCTTGATACCATGAAAGATGGAATAATTTCCCTTAGGGATTCCTTTCATTATTCACAATATATATAGCTGTACAAGGTTGATTCCTAATATGGTACGAATCCTAACTTACCTTACAAAGGTTGATTCCTAATACAGTTAGAATCCTAAGTTACCTTAATTATACATCTACCATTATTACAAAATATACGGAGAATATTCTGAGAATATTCGCTAATAAGGAAGATGCCATCACCTACTGAGCATAGTGGAAGAGATGGGAAGAGCAATGAGAACAGGGAGAACAGAGTTGGAGGAAGCAAGGAAGGAGGCGAGAATGGCAGAACATAATAGACGGGAGGCGTTGTACAAGCTGAAGGAATCAGAAGAATTGGCAAGGAAATATCAGGGATTCCTCTTGAAAGCCAAGAATGGATCGAAGGAACAATTTGAGAAAGAGAAGGTATTATTCATACTTGATTAGTTTACTGCAAATTCACGTAATGTTAGCCATGTCTTTAGTCTGAAGAGAAAATGTTCTTTATTATGGGTGGTCAAGGATGCACTGTCTGTTGGATATGTAAAGCACGTACGGGAATAGTGAATAACTATTACAAGTGTTTCGAAAGGATAAACAACAAAGATTACAACAAGTTGTCAATCTTTTAATCTTAAACTAGAACTTCAAATCTGGATCTTGTATTCAGAACTACAGGAACATGAACTGCTACACTTGTGGCTTGTAGAACCGCTAAGAATTCGAACGGTTAGAGTCCTTTGAGTTTCAAGTTCACACCTGAAACACTTAGCAACCAATTAGATAATCACAACAACACCGGCTGAGTCGAGAGATTGTTCTTTGTCTTTAAGACAAGATTGCTCCCGTATATAGGCTTTACGGAAGTATGGGCAATAGTCTCCCAAGATAAAACAACAAACTATCAAATGTGCAAAGCCTACACAAATGACCCCAGCGAAGAACACGAATAAAGAAGATTGCTAAGAGAAGGATTGCTATCAGGAAAATCTGATCTCTTTGTGGTGTTGTTAACTTGTGTGTAAGTCTATAGAATTGAGTCAAAGACCTCAATTTATAGGTGTGCAAGATGGCTCTTCATATGCCCATGTAATGACCCTTCAATGCCAAGTAATGACCATTGAATCCCCATGATGACCAGCCAAGTAATGGCCATTTAAATGCCATGTAAAGGCCCTTTAATTCATCAATTAATGCAGCCAAATAATGACTGATTTATGGAGGAAAAACTGTCATTTTAATGCTCCAAAACCTCTCCATAATCAGCCAAACTTTTGGAATTCTGTCCGGGTGGTGCCGCGGCCCTTTCCGGTGCCGCACCATCTTACACTTTGCACAATCCTTCTTTCGTTTACCGACGTGGAACACTTGTTATTTATCCAATAACCATCCATTATTCTATGTCTCAAACATTTACTTACGTACCAATATCTCTTTCACTAACGATACTTGGCACTACGAGTGCACGTGTGTGGAAACGACGTTTCCGACGTGCGGGGCCCCAATTGTTCGAGTCATAAATAATGGGATAACCTTAATTCCACATTAATAAATTTCCAACACTGTCTCTCAGAGCCTTGCTATTTAATAAATTAAATCTACCTCCCATACTAAAAATGCTGAGAAATCCAGTGACTCTTCACTTGCTGTCACTGTATGGATTTGATCTTCTTATGCCAAAACCTTTTGAACTCATTATATTTCTTGTTATGATATTCAGTTCTTTATTGAAGGAAATTAAAATTGTTATCTTTCCAAAATTAACGAATTCAATGATTGTTTGGACTGCAGAATACATGCTTGTGAGAATGTACATATGCTTATAAAGAAACAGTGAATGAAACATCTTAATATGGATAGAATTGATCACAGACATGTTTTTCTCAATCCTTGTACTTATACGTTGTGCTACCCTCACTTCTCATTTTCCTAACCTTTCTATATTCTGTAGAGTATTATAACTTAAATTGAGATCCAATTGCTTTATTTGTATTTCAATTGTCAAAATGGAAATTGCTTGTAAAGTGGTTTGGTTAGGAGCTGCATTTGGAAATACCGTCCTGCTCACTTGCTAAACTTTTTGGTGCTACTGACTATGCTATCGTCTGCAAATTGTTGTTTTATTGTAAAGCTCGTAGTGAAGGACCAGGATCATGCTAAAGAGGATAACCTACTGTGGGAGCTACTAAAGAAGAAGAGAAAATTAGGCATGGGAAACGGAAGCAGTAAACCTTGCGGCCTTGCACTGAGCCAGTTGAAAAAGCTAGGTCCACAAACCCCGCACTTGGGTCCCTCCTCTCCCCTACGTACAGTTCAAATGGGCACCGTTTGCTTCCCATGATGTCCCTGGCAGTGACATATCCGCAACACAAACCTCAGAAGAAAATCAAATCCGGACTTCATACTTAAAAAATTTAGCATACGGCAAGCAGGTCACTTGCTGATAGTAGCTTGCTTTTGGTAACTATACTTTGATTACCTTTTAACTCTTACTGCAAGGTGCTTCATCGGTTTGCCATTTTTGCGTTCTGTTATTCCACCGTGTTGACAGTGTACAAAGTAAACTTTAGTGTGCATTCATTGATTAAGTTATCCAAACCATGAAAATATCCTCTGGTGTGGATAGGGGTTACAAGCAAAAGAACTGTGCAAACCACTGAAGAGCTACCATGTCCCAATTTGCATTATTATATGAGTAAGAGAAACATAGGTGTGTTATCCTAAAGAAAGAGTAGTAGTATAGTTTAAACAATAGTGGAAATACAGATGCAGTAAATGGCATACCTCCTGATGCTATCACATATACTGACAAAGGTCGATATAGGAACTAAATAACCCTAAGTCAGTTCACTATGATGGATATTTTTAGATGAGTTCGTCCAGAGCTATGCAAGTAGGGAAATATAAATATCTGAACCGGGTTCCTCTGCCCATTTTTGTAACACTTTGAAGTTTTTTAAAGCAGGTGTTCAAAAGAATATTAGCACGTATTCATTCTGATTATGTATCCAACTGTGTAGTGCAGCCGCCTCAGCATCTGTGCCATTAACTGACCCTGCTGTTCCAATAAACATATGGCTCCATTTACTTGACATTATTAATATCCTTAAAATGAGACATCTGTATATTTTTTCACAAAACGCGTATTTGATGTGATGAAAGTCATTTTTACAAATAGACCTTTTTCATGAGAAAGACATTTTTGGTGTTTGGCTCCCAGAAAATGTTATCAAAATGAGTTCCCTCATTTTGTGTAGAACTATATTGACTTAACTTCATATTACTTGCTCCAACTCACACACACATTATTATCCGTCTTTATTACTCAAATATTTCATTAACATAAAGGTTAAAAATGTCCTTTAAGTATGCAAAACTTACAACATTTTCCCTCTGTTTATTGTTTGACCTAATCATGTCCCTATTGTTACTTAGTTATTTCACACTTGAACCCAATTGACCTAATTAGAGGACTAATTAAATTAAATATTGTAACTCTCCACCCTTCGCATACCCATTTAAATTAGGGATAGTTTCAAAGATGTCCCTCCAGGTTTGGCTTCATAACACTCATATCTATAGCTCACTTTTCTGGTTTTGATTTTTTTTAACAATTGTTTAAACCATTTATTATTAATGCGAACTAATTAAATATGACCATTTTTCCCAATCTAATATCACACAATTAATTAATTAATCCTATGAATAGTTTCCTACAAAATTCCTTTAAAATAAAGAAACTTGTTTTTTCTAGTCAAGTTGATAGAAAATTTAATGATATGAATTATGTAATAATTTCTTATAGTGTTGAAATGTCAAAATATATTCATGCATTAATGTTCTCTTTATTTTTTTATTTCATTTCTTATCTAAATAAACTCAGATTGAGAACAAAGATTGATGTTTATAGTTTTTTTGTTATCTCTACCTAAATTAAAATGACTCGTACTTTTTAAGTTTCATAAAATGATATTATGGTTGTTGTATTTTTACTTAGAGCTTCTAATTTAAGTTGCATAAAATGATACTTTTAGTTACTTAAAAGATTGGTGAGAAGATTCACTACAATTTAACAAAGTTGTTGCATAATTGCAGTTAATGTATGCGTGTAGGTTCATAACTGCCCTCCAGTTAATCTTTTAATTATGCTCTGTTAGGTTGTGTGTGAAATGAGGGAATATTTTGCGCAACTAAAGTAACAGTTGAGACATGATTGGGCCAAAATATTAACATAAGACAAGTATTATAATTTTTTTATCCTCAAAGGACATGCTTGACCTTTTTCCAAAAATATATGACTTCTACCATACCAAAAACATATGTATTGGTTTTCCTTGAGCTTGAATATCAATACATACTATCTTTAGCCATATGTTCCACTAAGACCAATTAGTTCTGAGCTTTTGGACTGCTTTATTTATGGTTTGGGCCTTCATTCTTAAACCATTGACGAGATAGTTACAATTCCACCATAAAACCGAGAGATCCAAAGTTTGGACTTTGACCAAAAAATTGCGGGCTGATCTTTAATTTTTATCCCTGAATTCGCTGCTCTTTAATTTTTACCCTTTATTTCTCATTTAATAAAAATTTGAGAGTCAAAGTACACTTTATTCGCTGATCTACTAAATCAGAAATTTTGGGTTCGAATCCCAAATCCCAACAGAGGCAAAAAAAAAAAAAAAAAATCGCAAGGCAAAATTTTCATAGAAATTATGTATATTCGGCCAAAGTTATATAGAAATTTTGCCCCTTGTGGCATAGTTTCTATATAACTAGCCGGACAAATCATGACCCTTAAGGCATAATTACATAGAAACTATGACCCTTAAGGCATAATTTTTATACAACTTTGGTCGAATATATATATTTTCTAATGAAATCTGACCTTGCGAATTTATTTTTCTTTTTTGACTCGGTTGAGATTCGAACTCATAATTTCAAATGTATTTTCGATCAATTTTTTAAGTGAATGAAAAAAAATTCGATCAATTTATTAAGTGAAGGGAAAAAATTAAAGAGCACTAATTTGAGGGGCAAAAATTAAATACCACCTTAAAATAGGGAAATGGTGCGAATTGGCCGACTTTGACGGCAGCCTTCTTTGTAGTCCAAAGGCTAAAAATGCGTGTTGAATATTGGAAACCTAGATTCATGTGTAGTTTATCATTTGCGGCCTGTTAATTTCATAGACAGTTGGTAGAACAATTAGTCATAGGATTTAAGTTATATATCCGGTAAATTATTATTAAACTATCATGAAATTTAACATCTGATAGTGAATAAGGTCAGTTTGTTAGCGTATTAAAACATTAAACTATTTGTCCAATATTATCTACTACTTCGATGAGAAAAATGTAACATGAGACAGGGATTCATGTGCTCTGATTGTTAATATTAGAGGTAATGCAGTAAAGTTTGACATTTTAGAAATTGTGCGCCGAAATAATTATTGATATTTGGGGTTTGTGTTTATTATTACGTTTGAAATCAACAATGACCCAACTTTCCATTACTCCAACTCTCTTAATAATAATATACTGTACTAGTTATTAACAGACTAAACTTATTTTAAGGGTTAAAATTTTAAAATTTAACATCTCATAATTTCTAATTGCATATGACAATATTGTATGTAAATCTATAAAAATGTTAAATAGTGAGAATACATTGGTTAAAAACACTAATTAATTGATTGCCTTTAATTAATATATTAGTTTTACATTATACTGTAAGTTTTATTAGACTATCTTTTTGTTCCAGAATCCATGCAACCTATCTTCGCTGTGGACGAAACTATTGGTAAAGTAGTTTAAAAGGTTGAATATATCATCAACCACTTAAGTTTATCATTAAATTTCATTCAAACACTCGAATTATGATTTATTTTAATTAAATATTTAAACACATAATAAAGTACTAATTAGAATATCTCACCTTCTTTAATTAAATAACTACTAATTAGAATAACTATTAATTGATGTTAATGTGTATAATTAAAAGAGGAGACATATTTTGTGTGATTATCTTATCTACTTAATAAAAACTTGAGAACGTACGCACATATAAAATTTTCAAAACACAAGCTGAAAGTATTTAATAGAAACACGTTATCATATGTTCAGATACTTAATTGAAAATGTCATACTTCAAATGTCTAAATGAAATTTATTGATAAGTTTAAGAATATGCGAATTATTTTACCTAATTTTTTTGGTCAAAAGAAAAAACTTTTCATTCAACCAAGTAACAAGTTCTGTACAACTAGCTCATTTGAACTCTACAGCTAGATCTCCTAAAATAAACCAACAGACTAACTCTAAGGACACCTAATGCCATACCATGCAGAAACTATAGCTGTTGGCACCTTCTACGAAGGGTCCAATTGCCCTATTTATTCTCTAGCAACATACAGTCCTCCTTTATCTAGGATAACAATCAAGTTTCTGCAATATGGTACTTAATTTGTTCTGCCTTTGTCCTGCAGGATAACTTCTTTCACTCTTTCATGGGATCTTTGTGTAATATTGTATCAATTTTCTTGTGAGGCTTTTTCATTAATATAAATATATATAGTGTACAATGTGTAGAATTCTAGTACAATAATGAATCATCTACTTACCATAATTCTATATACAAAATATATGGGATATATTCTAATTATGGTAGTGGGATTGAATTGGGATTCTATTCTCATTGGTACACGTTAATATACCCCCTCAGTCGAAGCGGGAGGAGGCCGGACGCTGAGACTGGATATGAAGTCGAGGAACAACTGTCGAGGAAGGCCCTTCGTGAAGATATTCGCGTATTGATATGAGGAAAGCACATGCAACACTTTAACATGACCGAGAGCAACCTTCTCACAAACAAAGTGTATATCTATCTCAATATGCTTGGTCCGCTGATGTTGAACCGGATTATGAGATAAATAAATAGCGGATATATTATCACAATATACAACAGACGCCTTACGCAAGGGACAGTGAAGCTCCAAAAGAAGGTTCCAGAGCCAACTGATTTCAGCAACAACATTTGCAACTCCTCTATACTCTACTTCTGCACTCGAACGGGACAATGTGGCTTGCCTCTTGGCAGACCATGAAATGAGATTATCCCCCAAAAATACGCAGTAGCCTGAGGTGGAGCGTCGGGTGTCCGGACAGCCAGCCCAATCAGCATCCGTGTAGGCTAACTATCTAATTGGTGCTGAGGGGTAGATGTAATCCATAATCAAGGGTGCCCTTAACATATCGAATGATGCGTTTAAGGGCAGTGTAATGAGGCTCCTTGGGGGCATGCATAAATAAGCATACCTGTTGAACAACTTATGCAATGTCAGGTCTAGTGAATGTAAGATACTATAGTGCACATGCCAGACTTCTGTAAAGGGTGGGATCAGATACTGGATCACCATCAACAACACTAAGCTTTGATTTGGAGTCAATCGGGGTGGACATGATTTTGCAATTCGCCATTTTAGCCCTGTACATTATTTCCTCCGCATACTTATGCTGACATAGAAACATAGTATTCGCAGACCGAGTCACTGATATACCCAAAAAATAGCTCAACTTTCCCAAGTCAGTCATGGCGAATTCGGATTTAAGCAGTGTAATAATCTCATTCTTCAACACATCAGAGGAGGCAGTGAGCACAATGTCATCCACATATAACAATAAATAAGCAGTGCTACTACCGCGATGAAAAATAAAAAGAGAAGTATCACTCTTGCTACATACGAACCCAAGCTACATAAGATACTGAGCAAATCGATCATACCATGCACGTCGAGCCTGTTTCAGACCATAAAGTGACTTACGGAGACGACAGACATAATGTGGGGCTGCTGGATGGACAAAGCCAGGCGACTGATGCATATAGACAGTTTCTTTCAGATCTCTATGAAGAAATGCATTCTTCACATCAAGTTGGTGAATCAGCCAACACTTACCCATAGCAATGCTCAGAACTGTGCAGATAGTAGCCGATTTAATGACCGGACTAAATGTCTCACCACAATCAATACTCTCCCGCTGATTAGTGTCATTGGCCACTAGTCTTGCCTTGAACCTTTCTAACTCACCACTATCCCTGAATTTGTGACGAAAGAGCCACATGCATCGAATCACATTCACCCCTTCTGGTCGAGGAACCAAACCCCAAGTGTGTTGTTTTTTTAAAGCATTGAGTTCCTCACGCATGGCCGCATTCCAATTTGGGTCTTGTTTGGCTAATTTAGGATTTTTAGGAATTGGGGATATGGTTTATGTAGATAGGTTAAAATGGACTTTGGGTTTGAAAATTCCGTGTTGAGCACAGGTTTCCATATGGTGGGATGTTGTTGGATGGTTTAGGGAACTATTGGTGTCGGGAATTTGGCACGGGATGGGCTTTCTGTCGGGAACAGTGTTTCCATCGGGATGAGGGTTGCCGGCGGGAACAGGGTGTGAAATTGGTATGTTGGGGCTGGTATTGGTGACTGGGGATTGTTGTGGGTGGTCGTCGATCTGGGTAGTTGTAGGGTTGGAGAGATCGATGAGGTGGGGTATGGTGGCGGTGGTGGTAGGTTACTGGTAAGTTGGTTTTGTGAGGCGGCGATTGCGGTGTTGGGTGGGCTTCGGATAGTAGGTGGTTGCTGGAACGACGGTGGCGACACAGACACGGGGATAGTGACCGGAGAAGTGACTGGTGACGATGGTTGATCGCCGGAGACAGTGATAGTCGGCATGGGGAAAGATGGTGAGGCGACAGGAGACAAGGAGACCTTATGAGGGGTCATGAGAGGCGGCAGTGGGTGGTGGACTTTGGTTGACGGTGGTGGGCCAACACAGTTCACGAATAATGACGGGAGAGGGGTTAGTTTCGTTAAGAAAATTGTAGTCCGTTTGTCAAAATTTTTGAATGTTCGAAAACGGAAACGTCATCTTGTCGAATGTGACGTGACGAGAGATGTGAAGTTGACGGGTGGACAAGTCATAGCATAAATAGCCCCTATGGTTAGGCGGAAAGCCTAAGAAGATACATGGAGTGGTTCGGGGTGCTAATTTATGTGGGGCGGTAGAGGACAAATTAGGATAGCACAGACAACTAAATATCCGGAGGTGATCATAGGAGGGGATCCGCCGGTATAGGATTTCGGTGGGGGTCATATTATGGAGTGTGCTAGTGGGTAGAATATTAAGGACGTATTCCACCATTTTGACAGCATATACCCAAATGGAAGAAGGTAACGAGGCATGAAAGAGGAAAGTTCTAACCATGTTATTGATGGTGCGAATAATACGTTCTGCTTTACCATTTTGAGGAGAGGTGTGAGGACACGAAAAACGGAAAACCATGCCATTATTTTTGCAGAATTTGTGAAACGCAGAATTATAGAATTCACGTCTGTTATCACATTGAAAGAATTTTATGGGTCTTTCAAATTGTGTTTTTATAAATTTGCAAAATTTGGCAAAGACTTCCGATTTGAATTTGAGTCGATAAATCCAGATGTAGTGAGAATAATCATCTAACAAGACTATATAGTATTTATGACCCAACGAACTAGGGATGAGAGATATCCACAAATCAATATGAACACTATCAAAAGGGGCAAGCGTAACACTAGTAGATGAATTAAACAGAAGACGAATATGTTTGCCTAATTGACAAGAATCACAATTTGGAGCAAGTTTTCCGTTACAACTGATAAAATTATTACTACGAAGAAAATGAAAAACAGGAGCCCCTAGATGTCCAAGCCTATTGTGTCAGATTGACGGAGAGAGAGCAGTCAGAGATGTGTGAAGGCTGGAACTAACAGCGGAGGATGGTGTAAATAGATATAATCCCCTGTGCTATTGCATCTCGTTAGAGGTATCCTCGTACGCAGATCCTTCACAGTAAAACAAAATGGGCCAAAATCAACAGACACAGAATTATGACGAGTAAACGTACGAATGAAGATTACGTTTTTGATGATATTTGGGGCATTTAGGACATTGTTCAGGGAGAAAGGTGGGTGGGGTGGCTTGGTGTGGGTGTTACCTTGGCCCTGAATTAGAATGCGGTGACCATTGCCAACTGTAATAAATTGAGGAGACTTTAAATGATACAGTTGAGAGAAATTACCTGCGGACCAGGTGAGATGATAAGTGGCTCATGAATCCATGTACCAATTTTCATCGAGTTGTTTTAGGTTTAGACCGCTTAAAGTTTGGCCCAAATCTGTGGGGACCACACCATTTGATTGCTGCGGATATGAGGACTGCATGAAGTGGGTATGTGGTTTCCGCTAATGGGTTGATCGGTAGTCAAGAGCAGGGCCCAGCACCCCCTGTTGAGGGTAGAGGGACTGGGCCGAAACAGTAGCCGGATAAGGAGCCTAGTTCGCATGCTGAAATATACCAGTTGGGCCTTGTCAATTGGGAGTGTTGGTGGGCTGGCCCATCTGCTGCTGGAATTGTTGAGCCTGCCCGCAGTGGCCTTTCCCCATTCCTTTGCTGCCGCGGCCACTACCGCGGCCCCTGCCACCTCTGTCACCGCGGTTGTTGTGGGGTTGAGTATTTTTCGGTGGAGGTTGTTGGGTGGAGGTGGTGTTATTTTGGACAGGCGTTTCAAATGCAAGTGCTTTTTGGGTGTGCTCATCTTGCTTTGCACGCCGGGTTTCTTCCAACAAAAGTTGCGAACGAGCTTTGTTAACTCGGTAAGGGATCGGCCTGCTGTATTATAGTGGCGAGCGTGTCATATTCACCATTCGGGAGGCCTGCAACCAATTGTAAGACCATCTTTGTTTCAGAGACGGGCGTTCCAACGTTGGATAATTGGTCTACGACTAGTTTCAACTGTGTGTAATATTCAGACATGTTCAAAAAAAAATTCAAGACGAGTGTTGTTGAATTGTTCTTCCAAATACACTGCGTGGGTGTGCTTGTTGTCTTGAAAAATTTCTTTCAAGCGTGTCCATAACTCATGAGCGGAGGCACCGGTTTTTATAATGGTGTGAAGTAAGTCCTTATAGATTGTGCTATAGATCCATTGTTTGACGACGACATCAAGACGACGCCAAGTTGTGTCATCAGTTTCAGAGGGGCGAGGGATGGAGTCTTCAATATGGTCAAGCACGTGATATACACATGCATGAATTCGAAACAGTTCCACCCATCACCAATATTGGCCATCTTCCTTGTCAAGAATTGTATGAATAAAATTCTTGATATTGGTAACTGCGATAGCCGGATGGAAAGACAGTGAGGAGGGGGTCATAGGTGGTGGTTGAGTGGCGACGCTGGAGGAAGCGGAAGCATCGAGGGAAGAGGAATCCATTAAAACCGAAAGAAGTGGTGGTGGGGGGCTTTTACCATCGGAAAAAAATAAGTGATGGGGGGCGGCGGTAATGCCGATAAGAGGAAGAATTTTTTTTAGGTTTTTAGGATTTTGGCTCTTGATATCATGTAAGATTGTATCAATTCCCTTAGGGAGGCTTTCTCATTAATACAAATATATATAGTGTACGATGTGTAGAATCTTAGTACAATAATGAATCATCTACTTACCATAATTTTATATACAAAATATATTGGATATATTCTAATTATGGTGGTGGGATTGAATTGGGATTCTATTCCCATTGGTACACGTTAATACTTTGCACCATCTTCTGAAATCGCCTATTATTTCTTTCATTCCAGGTAGCAAATAGAAACCCCAAGATCACTATTTTTGCACTACCAGTCCTAATAAGTGAAGATAGCCATCTGACCTCCTCACTCCAGGACCCTATCTATCTTGTAACACCCATCCAGGCTATCAATGTCTTCCAGATGCATCTTGAATATGGACATTCAAAGAAAAGATGCTCATGTGTTTCCTCTGCAGTGGTCATACATAATACACAATCTGAAGGAACTTGTTTATTTCATTTTCTTAGTCTATCAATTGTGGACAGCCTATTGTGCAATGCAAGTCATAGCACAAAATGGTGTCTTGAAATCAGTCCCTTGGCCAAAATAAGCTTTTTCTATTGAAGTTTTTGGTATTGTGGTAGTAAGGAGGTATAAGCCTTCTTCATACTGAATCTATCACCCACAATAAAACTTTTGATCTTTGCCTGCCAGTTGACACTAGAATTCCACCACTGTCTAGCATCTATAATCTTCCTAACCAACCAACTAGCTTGCTTAGGAGAGGGTAGTTGGTTCAAGTCTTGCCTCTTGATATAGAAAGTATGGACCCATTTAACCCAGAGTTTGTCCTTTTTCATATTCACTACCCATAGGAGCTTGCAAACAGCTTTATTCCAAAGGTAAAAATTCAAAATATTCAAGCCACATGCTGATTGTGGTCGACACAAAGTATTATGTGATATTAAGGCTCTCCTGGAGTATTCATCGGTGCATGTCCATAGGAAATTCCTACAGACACTAGTGATTAGAGCTAGAATTTTCTTTGTCAAGAGGAACACATGTGCCCAATATGTTTGCATCTCAAACATGACACTTTTAATGACTTGAACCCTGCTCTCATATGATAGAAACTTTGAAGTCCAGCATTTGATTCTTGCAATGATCTTTTCCATCAAGGTTAAACACTGACTAATTGTGATTTTCCTTGCAGATAGAGGGATTCCTAAATACCTGAAAGAAATCACTCTAGTGGAGAAATGCATATCAGATAAAAGTTGATCTATAAGGTCATTGGAAATTCCATCTACATATAAGGAACTTTTATCAACATTAGCTTGTAAACTAGACACCTCAGAGAAGTGATTGAAAGCCCTCAGCATAAGCTTCACAGAAGTCCTATCTGCCTTGCAACACATAAGTAGATCATTTGCAAAACATATATACACCAATTGTATCTTGGCACACCTTAGATGGTACTTGAATTTTTATTCCTTCTTGAGTTGCTTTAGGGATCTATGTAAATATTTCATAGAGAGCACAAAAAGGTAAGGAGATATTCTGCCTAGTTAAAATAAGAGAAAATAGTCTTTTATCTACTTTTTTTTCCTTTTCTCAACCATGTGTACAATGATTTGGGTAAATTATAAAAGCACACAGACTAGTAGATGAGAATGTTATCAGAGGAAAATCTATATTAATAGTTGTAATTGTAGAATAGTGTAAATCTTCTTGATGAAATTCTCTTATTAATGTAATATATAGAGAGTATACAATTGTAGTCCTAATAGAATTAGGATCTCTATTTTACATTAATTACACTAAATATTAATTACAGAATATATTGTGAATAAATGGAATATATTTACTATCACACCCCCTCAGTCAGAGTGAGAGGAGGCCGGATGCTTAGACTGAATCTGAAGTCAAGGAACAGTTGCCGAGGAAGCCCCTTTGTGAAGATATCTGCATACTGATACGAAGAAGGAACATGCAACACCCTAACGTGACCTATTGTAACCTTTTCATGAACAAAGTGAATATCCATCTCAATATGCTTGGTTCGCTGATGCTGAACCGGGTTATGAGACAAGTAGACAACAGATATGTTATCACAGTAAACCAATTATGCCTTACGTATGGGATAATGAAGCTCAAGAAGGAGATTTAGGAACCAACATAGCTCGGCAACAACGTTTGCAACGCCTCGATATTATGTTTCTGCACTCGAATGGGAAAGCATGGCTTGCCGCTTAGCTGACCACGATATGATGTTATCCCCCAAAAACACACAATAACCGGACGTAGAGTGACGGGTATCCAGGCCGCCTGCCCAATCTGCATCTGTGTAGGAGAGCAATCTAGTCGGTGATGAGGGATATAAATGGAGTCCATAGTCAAGAGTGCCCTTAACGTATCGAATGATACGGTTAAAAGTTGTAAAGTGAGGCTCCCTAGGGGCGTGCATGAACAAGCACACCTGCTGAACCACATGTGCAATATCTGGCTAAGTGAAGGTGAGATACTGAAGAGCACCTGCGAGACTCCTATAAAGAGAGGGAACATTGACCGGATCCCCATCATCTGCACTTATTTTGGACTTGGATTGACGGGAGTGGGCATAATCTTACAATTTACCATTTTAGCCATGTAGGCGATATCCTCTACATACTTATGCTGACACAAGAACATGGCATGTGCGGATCTGGTCACTATAATCCCCAAAAAATAACTTAACTTATCCAATTCAGTCATAACAACTTCAGACTTGAGTAGAGCAATGATCACGTGCTTCAGGACATCTGAAGAAGTTGTCAGTACAATATCATCCACATATAACAGAAGGTAAGATGTGTCAGTACCTCGATGAAAAATGAACAATGAATGCTCACTCTCGCTGCACACGAAACTGATCTATAAGAGGTAAGTGGCAAACCGCTCATACCAAGACCTTGGGGCTTGCTTCAGCCCATATAGCTACTTACGAAGATGACAAACATAATGAAAAGCCTCCGATGCACAAAACTTGGCGGTTGATGCATATAGACGGTTTCTTTCAAATACCCATGTAAGAAAGCATTATTTACATCAAGCTGGTGAATAGGACAATTCTTCTCCATAGCAATTCTCAAAACCGTGAGGATGGTAGCTGGCTTAACCACTAGACTAAAAGTCTCACCATAATCAACACCCTCATGTTGTCCTGTGCCATTTTCCATAAATCTGGCCTTGTGACGTTCAAAGGCACCATTATATCTGAACTTATGACGAAATAGCCACATACATCAGATTACATTCACCTCCTCATATCGCGGAACAAGATCCCAAGTGCGTTGTGAGTTAAGCGCATTAAACTCCCCCCGCATGGCCGCATTCCAATTTGTGTCAAGTTTCGCTAATTTTGGGTTATTAGGAATGGGTGAGACGGTTTGAGTGGATAGGTTAAAATGAATTTTAGGTTTGAAGATCCCGTGTTATGCACGAGTTTCCATGCGGTAAGTGTGGACGGTCACGGGTGGGGCAGGGGGGTTGGGTGGTGACGAACAGTGGAGTTGGGCAGTGGGATGAACAGGGGTTGGGCAGGGGTTAGGCAGGGTGATGGATAGGGTCTGGGCAGTGGGTTGGGGCAGTGTGGCAGGTAGTGACTGGCAGGCAGTGGGTTGGGGCAGTGTGGCAGGTAGTGACTGGCAGGCAGTGGGTTGGGGCAGTGTATCGGGTGTGAGTTCGAGCAGTAACTAGTCAAGGACCGAGCAGTGGGATGGGGTCGACGGGACGGGTAGTGGGATGGTCGAAGGGTGAGAATTTTGTAGTGCATTTTGGACTAGAGGTAAGGTGTCCAAGTCATCAAGGAATCTATAATCAGTGACTCAAAAAATTTAGATGTTGTCAAACGGGAAAACGTACCCAACAAACATGACATGGCGTGAGATTATGATTTTGTCTGTGGATAACTCATAGCACAAGTACCCCCTATGATTCGATGGGAAATCTAAGTAGGCGCATGGAGTGGGACGATGTGGTAATTTGTAAGGGACCGTAGATACCAGATTTTGATAACAAAGACAACCAAAAATATAAAGGTGATCATAGGAAGGGATCCGACTAAAGAGAATTTTGGTGGGTGTCCTATTTTGAATCGTATGGGAATGTAAGATGTGAAGAATGTATTCTACCATTTTTAATGCATATACCCAAAAGGAAGGAGAAGAGACGCATGGAAAAGAAGGGTATGAATCATATTATTAATGGCGCAGAGAATTCTTTCGGCTTTACCATTTTGAGGGGAAGTATGGGGGCAGGAGAAACGAAAAACCATGTCATTAGCCGCACAAAAATTATGAAAAATGGAGTTATTGAACTCACAACCATTATCACATTGAAACATTTTGATGTCTTTTTCAAATTGTGTTTTAACCAATGTACGGAATTCAAGGAATTTGGAGAACACTTGAGACTTGAGTTTAAATGGATAGACCCAAAGGAAGTGAGAGAATTCATCCAAAAATATCAAATAATATTTATGGCCTAGGTTGCTAGTTATACGAGATGTCCATAAATCCGCATGAATAATATCAAAGGGAGAGAAAGTGATACTTAAAGAAGACATAAATAGAAGTCTAACATGTTTCCCTAGATGACAAGAGGAGCAACTATGGGAAAGTTTCCGTTTATTACATTGGATTAAATTGCAGTTTCTAAGGGAATAAAAAACATGAGCTCCCGGATGACCAAGTCTACTATGCCACGTTGATGGAGATATTGCAGCTAAAGCGGTGGGAGGAGTGACATGGGCAGTGGACGTGGATAGAAAAGGATAAAGGTCCCCCTCACTATTTCATCTTCTAAGAAGTTTATCCGTACGCAGGTCCGTTATATAAAAACCAAATGGGTCAAAGTTGATAGATACTGAATTATCGGTGGCAATTTTCTAACCGAGATTAGGTTCTTGATAATATTAGGGAAATATAGGAAGTTTTTAAGGGAGAATTGGGGATACGGTGGTGGATTTAGTGTGTGGCCAAACCCTTAAATTGGGATACGATGACCATTTTTTACCATAATAGATTAAGGAGTATTTAAATTACGTAGTTGAGGAAGATTATCAGAATTGTTGGTGAGGTGAGACGTGGCGCTCGTATCCATATAACACGCATCATCGGGCAGCTTCAATTTTAAAAAACCAAAAGTATGGCGCAAATCCGTTGGATTGAGGCTGGATGGCTTTTGCTTGGCCACTGTGTAGTAAACCTGATGGCTTGGGTCATCTTGGCGAGCCGCTGGATGGGCTTCTAAGATACCGGGCCTCGATTTAGCCTACTAAAACTACTATTTTTGGGCTGCTGGAAGGGCAGGCACAGTCCGAATTGGCCCAACGCTGCTGGAAATGTAGGCACAGTCCGACCGTTGCTGGGTTGCTGGGCCTGTTGTGAACTGCACGTATTGTTGGCCCAATTTCTACGAGGAGGATTTGTGACGTCGGGTGTTGAGGAAGCAGAAGCGGGAGAATCCATTAGGTGAGCTAAAAAATTGGTGGAAGAAAATCGGGTGTGGGGTTGTTGTATATCAGTTGTATATCAGCCGTATACATGTTTGATTTGAGGGTGATATGTGTCTCGGGTGGTTGTATATCGTCCGTATACCTGATGTATACGGGCGGGGAGAGGAAATATGAGGGTTGGGTATCGTGTATATCATTGTATATCAGTGGTATACATGTTTGTTTTTAGAGAGAAGACTTGTATATCACGTAGAAGTAGGGTATATTGGTTGTATATCATGAAGAGTCGGTGATATACAGGGTTGTATGCTGTTGAATGTCGCCAGAAAAAGGGAGGCGGAGAAGAGATGGACGGCGGCCGAAACTAGGGTAGGGAGGGATTTTTTGCTCTTAATACCATGTAGAATAGTGTAAATCTCATTGAGAGAGCTCTTATTAATGTAATATATATAAAGTATACAATTGTAATCCTAATAGAATTAGGATCTCTATTTTACATTAATTATACTAAATATTAATTACAAAATATATTATAAATATATATAGAATATATTCACTATCGGTAATGACCAAAATGGTAAAGCCCAACAACAAACACATTGGTGTAATAAGGAAAATATGACAGCCAAGCTAATTATTGAAAATGCTTCAAATGTAGCACTCATGGGATATGATGATGAATAATGGCATCACTATAATAAAAGGGAACAAAATGGATGCACGTGTTGTGATTGTGGTGGTGAAAAAGAAAAAAAAAGTTAGAAAGTATTGATCGGTGTCAAGAAAGAAAATAGTAGGACAAAAATTTCATTTCAAATGTTATTATTGTTAGCAGGAAGAAAGCTAAACGCCAATTTTTGGGTGGGAAGGCTCGTGAACAGTATGGAGATTTACTTATTTTTTAAATGAGAGTACAACTTCATATCAAATTCCAACTACTAAATACAAGAGCATTTTAAGCTAACCGAGACGAACGACTCAAGATGTAAATTACACATGAGAGGGGGTGTTTCAGTAATCGAGCTACGACATAATCAAATAAGAATGAACAAAATGTTGAATTGAAGCATATCAAAGTTGAATTCAAGATTTGGAATTTATGAGTTTTTATAATGGTTTCAAATTAATATTTCAATAATAATGGAATGTACAGTCAAATATTTATAAAGGATCTATAAAATCAGAAAGGAATTAATGAAACATAATGTTTCTTTTCTGTTATTTCACTGCTACTAGTATACAAGTTTATATACAACTAAAACACCTAACATTGCTCATAAATGTAAGCTATTACAATCAATTACAGCTTATCAATAATCTTAACAACTCATATGATTGTGATGATTATGATTGAGCTAATGATCTGATGCACAGTATATATGAAAATAAATATCCTCCAATACTCCCCTTCAAGTTGGAGCATGAAGAGTGGAAATGCCCAACTTGCCAAGCAGCCGATGAAAATGATCACGTCCAAGAGCTTTGGTAAAAATATCCGCTAATTGACTTTGTGAAGAAATCGATTTAGTGGCAATGGTTTGTGACTGAATGTGTTGCCGAACAAAATGACAATCTATCTCGATATGTTTTGTTCACTCGTGGAACAATGGGTTAGCTGCAATGTGAATAGCTGCTTGATTGTCACAAAACAAAGAAACTGGCAAGGTACATGATATATGCAGGTCTTGTAAGAGCTGTTTGAGCCAAATAATTTCTCTGGTGGTGGTTGTCATTGCTCTATATTTGACTTTCGCAGAAGAACGAGAAATTATTGTTTTGTTTCTTAGCTCGCCATGAAATTGGTGAAGAGCCAAGAAATATAATATAATTAGTAGTTGACTTGCGTGTCATGAGACATCCTACCCAATATGCGTCGCAATATGCCTGCAAGAATAATTTATTATTCGAAGAGAGCAAAATACCTTAACCTGGTGACCCTTTCAAATAACGAAGTACCCTATAGGATGCATCAAGGTGAAGTTGTCGGGGTTTATGCATAAATTGACTAAGAATATGTATTGCATAACTGATGTCAGAACGAGTAATATTGAGATATTCTTCTAGGTTTTCGTAAATCTCACCAGTCATTTGCAAGCTTGTGTTGTTGCTCCATCAGAGAGGAAGCCGATTTGCAACCAGTTAAACCACAATTAGCTAACATGTCAAGTACATACTTGCTTTGGCTCAAAAATATTCCTGTTGGAGAGCGACCCACCTCAATCCCTAAAAAATACTTATGCTTCCCAAGGTTTTTGATGTGGAACTTTCCATTCAAGTAACTTTTCAACTTACAAATATGATTTGAATTTGTCCCCTGATGATAACATCATCAACGTAGACAAGAATGGCAATAAAATATTCTCCATATGTGAAGGTAAATAAGGAATAATGTGCAGCGGATTGCTGAAAACCAATAGCAAGAAGAGAAGCGGTAAAAAATTTGTACCAATTTCTAGATGCTTGGCGAAGCCCATAGAGGGACTTTCGTAACCTGCAAACACGTTGCTCCCTATTTTTGGAAAACCCTTGAGGGATCTTCATAGACACTTCTTCCTCCAAATCTCCATGTAAGAAGGCGTTATTTACATCTAATTAATGTATTTCCCAATTTTTAACTGAAGCAATTGCCAATAAACAATAGATAGTGACTAATTTTGCAACGGGGGAAAAAGTCTCATAGAAATCGACTCCCTCAATATGAGTGTAATATTTTGCAACTAGACGCGCCTTGTGACGTTCAATTCTCCCATCCGGTAGATATTTAATTTTATAGACCAATTTGAAATCTATAGCTCTTTTTTCGAGCAGCAACAATTCCAAAGTCGAGGTTTCATTTTCTTCCAGAACATCAATTTCTTTTGTCATTGCATCTCTCTAATGTTCATGTTGGACTGCTTGAGAGAAAGATCTCAGCTCATCATTAAATGAGATGGCCGCTAAGAAAGCAGTATGATTAGAAGAAAATTTAGAATATGAAATAAAATGAGATAAAGGATGTACCGTCGAGTTAGCCGAATGAGTGGAAGGAGTTGTGTTGTTCTCTACAGGAGCAATGGAGGGAGGCAATGCATATTGATAGCCCGATAGTGAACGATACACTTGCCTTTGTCTTTTGCTAGGAATAATGGTGGTTGGGTGGTTTTCAATTGTACAAGGATTTGGTTCATCGATACAAGGATCTGTCTCACCTGAGTCGGGACCTCCAAATTTAATGGTGGGTGAAATAGGTTTAGTTGTGGTTGATTCTGCCAATGGATCTTCGATAGGATTAGTACATAAGTCATCACTCAAAGTCACATCATTGTCAACCTTTCATTGAAATTGATTGATTGTCCCGGTTTTCACAAAGTGGACTCGACATAAGGAAAGATCTCTTCCAAGAATTGAACATCTCTAGAAATATAAATCTTCTTACTTTCTAGATCATATATCCTGTATCCTTTCTTCCCATTAGGATATCCAACAAAAATCCCTGGTTTGGAATGTGGAGGGAATTTATCATGGGGTTTGCTATTTACATGTCCATAACCAAGGCACCCAAAAGTTCTTAAATGGCCATATGATGGTTTTTTCCCAAGTAAAATTTCACATGGAGTTCTATCCTTTAGAATGGAAAGCGGCATACAATTGATGAAATATGCAGCAGTAAGAACACATCATCCCCAAAAGAAAATAGGAAGATTTTCTTGAAATCGTAGTGAACGAGCAACTTTCAAAATATGAGGGTGCTTTCGTTCACCTATTTTATTTTGTTGTGGAGTGTCAGTGCAACTAGTTTGATGTTCCATTCCATGTTCATAATAATAGGTCATTAAATCATTGTGAGTGAATTATAAATCATTATCAGTTCAGATGACTTTTATGTCCATACAAAAGTGTGTGCATACCCAGTTGAAAAATTACAACAAATAATCCTTAGTTTCTGACTTATGTTTCATGAGAAAAATCCATGTTGCTCGACTGAAATCATCCAATATAGTAAGAAAAAATGACATCCAGAGAGAGATTTTATTCTATACGGACCCCATATGTCACAATGAATTAAATTAAAAACATGTTGAGTTTTATTCATACTGATGGGAAAGAATAATCTTGTTTGTTTTTCTTTGTAACAAGCATCACATAAGGAAGTCCTTTTGCAAAAACTAATTGAAAATTTGAAATTAAAGAAATACGGCAAACTGGTAGATGGCCCAACCGCAAATGCCACATGTTTGCAGAAATCATGTTGCTTGCCGTCAATGCCTTCCCCTTTTATTGGCTCCAAGTAGTAGATTCCATTCCGCTCTCTACCCACTTCAACCAGCCTTCTCCAATGTATGTCCTAAATCACAAAAGAATATGGCCCAAAAGTTAGTGTGCAATTCAGATTACGTGTTAATTTACTAACTGACAGTAAATTAAAACAAAAATTTGGAACTACGAGAACTTGATCAAGAATCAATCTTTTTCAAGAGTGATCCGTCCCATAGCATGGACATGTACTATTTTCTCATCTAGTATTTGCATAGGGGGAATATCATGTTGCTTTTCAACATTTGATAAGGAATTTACATCATGAGTTATGTGATTTGTTGCTCCTGTGTCAACAATCCACTCATTTTAAAACTTTGATATCGCCATATTTGCGAATGGATTACCTCGAGGTGCTTCTTGTCCATTTAATAGAGTCATCAATTATTTTCGCTGAGCATGTGTTAATCTTGGAATCAGCAAGTTCTCACCATCCATCATTGCGGTAAATGCATCGTTGATGGAGTTGGCTTGTTATGATCTGCTCGTGAATTATTTTATCTTTCATTTCCTTTTCCTGGTATGCGCCAATCTGGTGGGTAACCAATTACCTTGTAGCAGTAGTCTTGTTTATGATTCATTTTCCCGCAATGTACACAAGGTGGAAACTGGTTGTGTTTTCTATTCCCATTTTCTTTCATCCGCGAATCACTTATTTTGGTGAGTAGGGTAGTAGCTTCAATGTTGGGGATGCGATTTGCTGCAATTGAGCGTTGTTTCTCTTCTTGTGCAGCAATAGCGTAGGCCCTTCCAAGATTTGGCAAATGGTTAATGCTCAATATTTGAGATTGCACTGTTGTGTATACTTCATCAAGTCCCATCAGAATCAAAGACTTTCTCTTATTCTCACATAATCTGCATTTTCTTTTATGCATCACATGTACATCCGCACTTGCATATCGGTGTGGAACTCAGACCTTGCAATTCTCCCCAAGCACTCTTCAATTTTCCGTAATATGATGCAACTGAAGTCTTCTCTTGTTGCAGAAGTGCTATGGTACGCTTCAACTCATAAACTCTTAGAGTTATTTCTTGAGTAAATCTTTCGTCTAAATCTTTCCACATTTCTCTTGTTGTTTCTGCGTGAGTAGCATTCCCTTGAAGTTCTTTTGCAAGAGCATTTGTGATCCAATCAAGGACCATGGCGTTGCACTGGATCCATGCCTGAAGATCATAAGAGGCATTATTTGGTTTTTCAATCGTTCTATCCACAAAGCCAACTTTGTTTTTAGAATGGAGAGCGTTCATAAGACTACGTCTCCAAGTGAAGTAATTTTTTTCATTTTCACTTAGAAGATGTGTCACAAAAACCAGGCCAAGATGATCTGATGGATGAAGATAATAAGAGGATGATGTTTCAATTTTCCCAACCATGTTAAGAAGAAGATGATCAGAGATTTCAGAAACATGCTCTGCAACCATATAAAATCAGAAAGGAAGTAATGAAACATAATGTTTCTTTTCTGTTATTTCACTGCAACTAGTATACAAGTTTATATACAATTAAAACACATAATATTGCTCTTAAATGTAAGCTATTACAATCCATTACAGCTTGTCAATAATCTCAACAATTCCTACGATTGTGATGATTATGGTTGAGTCAATGATTTGATGCACAGTATATATGAAAATAAAATATCCTTCAATAAAATCAAAATATAAGCTACTGAATTCAAATGAACTCGAAATCGACCCTTTGGTTCCACATATTATCAATACTCCCTTGCTCATTTCTTTATTAATAATATCCTAAATGCTAATAATAATGCATTTAAGAAGAATACGAGCTTTGTTTTAGAGTTTTTAGATATGGAACTCTTTTATCTTGGTCAAAATACTTTTTTTTAAACTATCTTTTCTCATCTTAAATTTGATCTTCAAGATATTTGTCCCTTTAGATTTAGCTGTTTTGTCTTGATAGGCGTCTGATCAAGAGAATCACAATTGTACCCCTTAAAATATTTACTACTATTACTTTATCACATTCATCATTCTTTGGTTATAATTATAACATGCATTTTGCGAACTGTAGCGGGGCCCCCAAGTTCACTTCAGGTGTCTGATTCATTGAACGGCTAAAAGTCAAAATCAATTTAGCATAGTGCTAATATTCCTGTTCATGCAATCTGTTAGGAGTACTATTTTCGAGGTGTCCTTTGGTCTATAGGATAAGGATAATAATCTCGAGGTAAAGTTTGATATTAATCTTATCCCATATTATGTAGGTGGCATTAGTTAATCCCAGAATAATTTTAATATTAAAATTGTAAGATTAGTTATCTCATATAGAAGATGTGATAATTAATTTCATGGGATATTATAAGATATCCCACCTCTGTACCAAATGACCCTTAACGCGTTAAACAAAGTATCGCGCTTATTACACAAGGGATAATCCTAACCCGCTGTAGTGATAAGCACCCATCGAAAGTAACAACATCAAAATCGGCATACGCTACTGCCAATACGTTTCAAAATTGAGCCCTAAGTTAGATGATGATGGCAGAAAGTATTATATCCAAGCGTGAACGACTACACATAATGGGATGCCAACAGTTATATTCAAAGCCAACGATTACTATGGAATCAGGGCGAAGAATGTTGTATGTACAATTGTGAGTAAGTTTCTCATAACAAGACCTAAGATCGAACTGATACGGGTACAATCTAAGTCATAATCTTGATGAAATTCATATTTTCAACTCTTTTGCTGGCCTCTCCAACCATGTAAAAAGCCTCATCAACATGGATCGATGTTATGTGTTACCATCCCTCGGGGTTCAAAGAAACCGAACCTGCATACATTATCTATGACCCCCCCCCCCCCCCAAATTCTTTGTACATTTGCAATTTCGGTTAGGACAAATAGTAGTAATCTCATCTCGACGATCATGTAGAAAGTTTGGAATGTCAAATTCATATATATAACTTTTTGCATATCAACGAATGACGACACAGTTTAACCAAAAAATAGTTTAACTTTACTTTTATACTATTAAAGGTCAGTTACAAGAAAATATCAATACTAAGCAGGGATAAGTAATAATTACACAATGGATGCGTATAATAAATCTATAATTTTGTAGAGTAGAAAGATAACACGAGCCAGAAAACCCTTTCAAGTCTTAAGTTGAGAGCCTTACTTTGGGAGGAAATTAAAGGTATTCATTAGTAATAGTATTAATTTTTAATAAGAAAATAATAGTACTTAAAAGTTATAAGGAGAACAAAGTGAAGGGCCCACCATGCATGCTATCGTAAAGAAGAAGCAAAGAGGAAAGTCATGATGCATGAACAACCTTAGTTTGAGCATTACTTAGTTTTTCTGTTCGAGTTAGTACAGTCGTCAACTAAGCCGAATTTGATCACTTGTGACTTCTAGAATTTGCTACAGCATTCCATTGTTTTCACATTAGAATTGAGAACTAGAGAAGATAGGTGAGAATTACAAATTAATATTAACCAAGCAGAGGCCGACTCAAAATTTGAAAACAGTAAGGGCACTAGTGGTCTGTGGCTATTATAGACATCGAAATTTTTTAGGACACTATAAGACGAGTTCATTCCATCTTCAAATTTTAAGTCTGTTAGGGTTTTTTAGAGGCTACTCTATCCTAAACCCTAACTTACTTTTATATAAAAGGGACATATGTTTTCTTGAAAAGGCATCTCGAAAGTTTGATAAACTCATGGAATAGTCACAAAAAGATCAAGGCAACAAATACTTCCTTTATCAAATGGCCCGACATTCTTGGAGATCAAATAAGGTCTTCCTACATTTGAAAAATACGCTTCTAACGGCCCTCGGATTACAGAGAAAAATAAGGAAAGAACAATTAAGGGAATAAACGGAACTGTACCAGCAACATTCATCAATAAAATCTATGTTTCTTTATATTTTGTTCATATTTTATTTATGATTTGCAGTTATTTTTCACATATCCAAAATTTGTTGCAAACAACTATAAAAATATTGGGAAACAAATTTTGTGCTGACGCTGGAGTAGGAATTAACTCAGGTCTACGCACTAAAGGATCATTTGTGCATCCTATAACAACCAACACAATTATCTATCCTTTTGAATGAGGATGTCAATCAAATTATATACCTCATATTTAAGACACACACTCATATATATATATATATATATATAAGTAGGCGACGGAGATCTGCAAAGGTAACCGGATGCCTGGACTTAGGACAAAGAGCGTCCGGAGTCTCTTAAGAAAGGACAAGACTAATTAATATCATGTTTACACCGATCGGATTTCAAAAAGTCCTTCGCCTCTTATCTTATCGTCTATCTTCTTTATCTTCTGATCGGATCGCCTGCCGATCTGAATAAAAAATATAAAGAAGTTTGATTATTATGGTATACCAGGTACCTATTCTGAAACTTCTAGTTCCAATCGAAGTATGTGTAGAAAACACAGTGTAGGAAAGAAAACAGAAGTTGTGTTTATTGATCTTTTGTGATAATTTACAATGCATATATATGGCTTCTTATATAACCTCGAGTACCGATGAACATGAGTCTTAGTAGTAGTATTCTACTAAACTTTTAACTACATGTTTTAGTCATACTCATACTCATATATAAAGTATACATAATCTTAATCTAGTGCACGGTCCTAACGCTAGTAACATGAACTAGTCGACTAGAGTTCTACTCCTAGTCTCCAACACTCCCCTCAAGCTAGTGAGAGGTGGATCATCTACTCCTAGCTTGATTCAAAATCCTACAAACTGCTTCTTTGTAAGTGCCTTAATATGAATATCAGTCAACTGGTCTTGTGATCTCACAATATGAGTTATGAGTTATCCTCTAGCCACATTTTCTTTGACAAAATGATAATTTATTTCTACATGTTTGGTTCTGGCATGTAGAACTGTATTCACAATCATGTAGAACGCACTAAGGTTATCACAGAATAATATTGTGGTTGTTGATAGTGTGACACCAATGTGTCTAATGATATATGTTATCCATATGATTTCAGCTGAAGCTAGTGCCTTGTACTCAGCCTCAACACTTGACCTTGCAACTGTATGCTGCTTCTTGGATGTCCAAGAAATACAATTAGCACCTAAGTAAATTGTATATCTTATAGTTGATCTTCTTGTTGTAGTGCATCCTTCCCGATATGCATCAGAGAAACCATATAACCTTAGAGGTGATTTTGTGATTAGTCTAAGTCCAAGCTGAATTGCCCCCTTCACATATCTAAGAATCCTTTTAATAGCCTGAAAATGTTCACTATGTAGAGTCTGCATGAACTACATGCTAAATTTACAGCATGAGCTATGTCTGGACTGGTTAGTGTGAGATACTGAAGACTACCTACAATGCTTCTATACACTGAAGCATTGACAAGACTTGGCTTAGCTTCATGCAAACCATGTTTCTATGCAAGTGGTGTGTTTACTGCCCTAGCCATGATCATGTCAGTCTTCTTGAGCAACTTTTTGGCATATTTACTTTATTTAGATGAATACCTCCATCAAAGTATGTAACTTCAGAAAGAAATGCAGTGGACCAAGATTCTCATTATAAAGTCCTTACTAAGTGATATAATTATCCCTTGAATGTGTACAAGAGAACTCCCTGAGATCACTATAGCATCAACATACACAAGGAGTAAGATAGTACATTTACTGCAGCGTAGTACAAATAGGGATGAGTCTGCTCTACTGCACTTGAATCCAAGATGGAGCAAGTACATGTTAAACCTTCAAACCAGGCTCTGGGTGGTGTCTGTTTAAGACCATAAAGTGCTTTCTTCAGAGAACATATATGATTTGGATACTTGGAGTCAATAAAGACTAGTGTTTGTGTCATATAAACTTCTTCCTGCAGATGTACATGTAGAAAGGCATTCTTGATATCAAGTTGCCTAATGGGCCATTGTAGACTAGCAGGAATTGATAACACTACTCTTATAGTAGTGGCCTTGACCACAGGGCGGAAAGTTTCTTCAAAGTCAATTCCATCAAGTTAAGAGTATCCCTTAGTAACCAACCTGCTTTGTGCATATTTATAGAACCATCTAACTTTAGCTTAGTCTTGAACACCCATCTTGATCTAACCACATTCATTTCTTCTATTCTAGGAATCAAGGTCCATGTCTGATTCTTGTGTAATGCATCAAGTTCTTCCTTCATAGCAGTATACCAATGTGGACTTCTTAGTGCTTCAGCCATAATTTTTGGCTCAGTATCTATTGCTTCTGTTGCTGCTTTCAAGGCTTTGTGAGTAACTGGCACCTTCATAGTCTTCAATCTTATCATCAACACAACGGTTACTATTGCTACGAGAGCTTATTGAAGAGCGGTGACCTTGTGCATTGTCAGGAGGTTGTACTTCTTCTATGATCTTAATAGTACCATCATTCTGCACATCAGCACCACTTGTGAGAGTTTCAAAATTCTCAGGATTTTGAATATTTCCAATATTAAACTATTTTGATAGGTCCATCTCCAGTTGTATGACTTGTGGATCTGACACAGTAATGTGATCAACCTTCAGCACATTAGCATCATCATCTTAATTCAAGTTTTGACTTCCCTCAGCATCATCAGAATTCTCACTTTCATTAAATGAGATGATTCCTGATAGTTCATCATTACTAGGATCATCATGTTGATCTGTAGTATGGATATGTGGGTCTGCTTTATGTATCATCAACATCAATATTGGGAGGAGTAGTGTCAGGGTCCAACACTTCCCCTAAGATAGAAGCACCATTTCTTATTGGAGTCTTATCATGCATATTGGAGAAAAATACAAGAAAAGTAGCTAAGTGAGTAGAGGAATTCTGAGACTACTGTTCTGGTTGCACATAATGGAGTGTGATCATCAAAGATCACATGTCTAGACACAAAAACTTTCTTAGTTGATGGTTGATAATATATGTAGCCTTTGTGTAGACTATTGTAACCAATAAATACACATGGATAAGTTTTTGGTGTAAACTTTGTCTGACCCTTGATATAAGGATAACACCTACAACCTAACACTTTAAGGTTGTTGTAATCTGGGGATGCTCCATGAATCTTGACAAAAGGTATTTCATTCTTGAGAACTGAAGATGGTAATCTGTTTATCAAGAATACTTTAGGGAGAAAGGCTTCAACCCACAGAAATGCTTAATGAATTCATTACTGATGAACTCACCTCCCCCATCTTATTGAAAAACTTTAATTGTCTTTGAAAAGTGTTTTTCCACCATTTTCTGAAACTTAACAAAGTTTTCAAAAAATTCTAACTTCCTCTTAATTGGATATAACCAATTGTATCTTGTACGATCATCAACAAACAAAATATAGTATCTCATGGGCTGAGAAGATTCAACAGGAGCAGGTCCCCATAGGTCACAATGTATTTTGAGCAAAGATTCATTCTCAACTTTATTTCTCAATGCAATGGAAAGTTTGCAACTTTTTCCTAACTGGCAGCTAGTATAGATAGTAGCCACTTTATTTCAACATTTAACATCTATACACTTATTCCTATTCAAAACTGTAAAGACTTCAAACTATGATGGCCTAATCTAACATGCCAAATACAATTGTCTTCTTCAAGTTTGGTGTTGTTGTCAAAGTAAAAATATTGGTATCTTCCGAAGCATAGAGTCCTCCTCTTTTAGTTCCCTTGACCGTTTGTTTTCCTGACTTCTTGTCCTTAACAACAAAATTAGATTCATCAAACTCAAGAGTACATGAATTGTCATTTTCAAGCTTGCTAACAGACAATAGATTCTTATTTATCTTAAGAACTACTAGTATCTCCTAAACTTTCAATCATGACTTTGTAGTATTACCAACATGTGTGATGTCTAGGTGTGATCCAATACCAACAATTATCTTATCAGTTCCATTATAAATTTTAAGATCAGACAAGTTACATATATTGTTGGTCATGTGATTAGTTGCTCTAGAGTCAACATACATTGCATTGTCCTCAGTTGTTGTACTTTGCAGATTGACTGCTGCTAAGGCTAGTGGGAGATCTTTTATAGCCTGATATGAGTAGTCCCATCTGTAGAAGCATTTGAGGGTAGTGTGGTTATTCGTACTATAAATTTGATAAGGGTTGGAGGATGAGTCATTGTCCTTCACCTGACTTGAACCTTGCACATTCTTAATGTTCTAACTGTAGTTTCCCTTTCCAATAGGTTTGAATTATCTCCCCCTTGAGTTGTAGTTAGAGTTTTCTCTATTCTGATTATAATTCCCCTTGTCTCTACTTCTGCCTCTTTGTGCAGAGAAGGACATGTTGTGATTCTCCTGAGATACTCCCTCATCATCCTCTCTCATGTCAAAGCCTCTAAGTGAATTAACAAATTGATTGAGTGTGGGATAGGGTGCTTTTCCAAGTATGACATTTCTAAAGGTCATGTACTTGGGCTTAAACCTCTTGCAAAGTTGATCACTTCAATATCCTTATCAAAAGGTTTGTGTATGGCAGCAAGACCATCACATATTCCATTAAACTTCTTCAGATATTCATGAAGCTTCTTGGATCCCAACTTGATGTTCTGATGTTGTTGCTTGAGTTGAAACTCCTTGTCCTTTGTTGTTTGAAGATACGTTTCTTCTAAGCATTCCCACATTTCTTTGGTTGTAGAACAACCAACAATGAGATACATGTTTTCCTCAGTCATAGTTCATGAGATCCATGTTCTCAACAACACATCCTTATTTTCCCGGTCACTATCCTGACTAGCTTTCTCCTTATCTGTAGTAGCCTTTTCCCTCCCATCTGTGGTAGATGATTCTCCCTTACTTGGATTGTCTTCCTTGATCAAATTGATCACTTTCAGAACTTGCATGAGTTGCATGATCTGAGTTCTCCAAATCAAGTAATTAATAAGCTTAAGCTTGCTTGGACATGTAGTAATTAGATGGTGCAAAGAGGAAGTTGACAGTGACATAGAGACTAAGTTTGAGGCCATTATGAAGAGATTCTGGGAGGGGCTAGACACACAGCTTTAGCTTATGTTAAGAAGCTCTGATACCATGTAGAAAATACAGTACATGAAGGAAAATAGAAGTTGTGTTTATTGATCTTTTGTGATAATTTACAATGCATACATATGGCTTCTTATATAGCCTCGAGTACTGATGAAGATCAGTCTTAGTAGTAGTATTCTACTAAACTTCTAACTACATTTTAGTCATACTCATACTCATATATAAGGCATACATAATCCTAATCTAGTACACAGTCCTAATGCTAGTAACATGAACTAGTCGACTAGAGTTCTACTCCTAGTCTCCAATAGCATGGACTTACTTTTCATTCCATTTGTTGAAATTTGATGATCTATAAATTGTCCGCCTCTATAAGCGAAAGACAGTGTTACTTCTTTTTTTGAGTTCACCAGTTCAGGTTCAACTCTTCGTTTTACGTTAGCAAACTTATAAGCCAGGCTTGTTTCTAACCTCCGAGTTTGCGAGTCACTCACTAGTGTTATTGCTTAGTCATGTGGTCTTTCCCTATCTTATATCCAAAAAATATTTAATTGACTAAATCAAATTCACATTAGTTAGAATGCTAATTACGAGGGTTTTAGCGTTCTCTAATGAGATAAATTTTACTTTTCGAACTTAGAATCGTAAATCTCTAATTAAAAATGAGAAAGGATTTAACTACACCGCAATATTTTGAATAGTAACGAAAGCTTTACTCATTGCCTCTATAGTCTCAGCTTTTTGCACTAAACTATAGTATACATTCACTATGTTTCAAACAAAGATTGGGGAATGATCAACATTTATGCACGTTTCCATGCAAAATGATCATCATTTTTCAAACTTTGGAAACGTCAAAAGCTAAGTTCGGAACTAGCTTCTCAACAAAGGGAAGTATATGCTTTTTCTTTAATTTCTTGTCTTTCTGTATTTTATTACAAAAACTAAAAGGAAACTGGGCGTGCGATAAATATATATTCTCTGTCTGTCTTTTGACAAAAGCGGATAGATAATATGTGAAGAAGCATGTCTTAACTTTTTAATTAGAGTTCAAACTTTTCACACTGACCGTTTATAATATATTATCAAAGTCGCTAAAAAAGGAATTTCATATAAATAAAGCCTATTTGTTTGCATTATGATTAACACATCTGAATCTGAATATACATCTGAATGATTAATTAAGATTTTAGTCTCTAAATCTGAACACTCAATGATTAATACTGTTTATTTTTCAACATCTGAATGTGCTCAACTATTTATTTTTAGACAAAATAAATATATAATTTAAATAAAAAATAATTAAATATTAACAGAATAGAAATTTAATAAAATAAATTACTATTTGATAAAAAAATTACATTTATGTTTGCTAGAGACGATGTAGATGGTTTGTAGTGGTGATGGTGGTAATGGTTTGGTGCTAGTGACTAGTAATGGTGGTGAGCAACTATATGATGGTGATGATAGTTGTAGATGGTGGATGAGGTGATTGGCATTGTAGTGACTAGCACGGTGTGGCGGTTGATAGTGATGGTGGTGGTTGTGATGATGGAGTTGGTAAATGTTAGTAATTGACGGTGTTGGTGGTGATGCTTGAAGAATGTGTGGCAATTGACGAAGATGATGGTGATAGTTGGTGGGAGTGCTAGTTGTGATGGTGGAGGTGGTTGGTAGTGGGGATTGGCTGCAGTGGCGGTAGTCATTGAGTGATGGTAGTGGATATAATTATAATGATGGAGGTGGTAGATGTGGTAGCGATCGACAGTAATAATTGGCAATAGTGGTTGTAATGATAGAGGTGTGGCTGGGGTTGGCGGCAGCGGTGGTGATGGTTGTGGTTGCGATGGCTAGAGGTGGTTAGTGGTGGTGAATATTATCCACACAAAAGTATCTCTTAATGATATTAAAATTTTATTCAGAAATCTTAATGAGTAAGACCTATTCAGACCAAACAAGTACTTAAATCTTAATGTAAACAAATGCACTTAATAGCCTAAGGTCCATTAAATGGGGAAAATGAGGCCTAAGACATGTTATTTGTTACAAAAAAATAAAATACATTAACGATGATGTAAATATTTTTTATATTATCATTATATAAATTTAATTCTTGTTTTTCTTATCTTAAGAATCCCCTCATGCATAAAGATTTTAAAAACCTATTTTATACAGAGGCATATGTAGAGTATTAGTATCGGCTTTTCATTTGAATTCAATATTTTTATCGTATAATATAATTTTTATATAAAAATCGATAAAAATGAAATAAATAGTATATATAAACTCATAACATTTAAAATACAATGAATTCAATATTAGAATTTTAAAAATTAAATTCATTAAATTTAGATCCTGAATTCACCTTTAATCTTATTCTCATATATAGGTCCCGGATACACTGGATACTAGGCCTATATGTGCGCCGTCTAATTAATGCTGATGGCTTTAACAATAGGTAATACATTCTCTAGATAGTAGTTAATTAATTTCCTACAACTAGTAACTAGCTATTAGCATCTGTAATGAGCCGCTTTTAGCTTTGAATTAAGTTACATCCATTGATTAGTAAAAGTTTACACTAGTTAAGTACTTAAAGTGTATTATATATTGTATAAGTAGTCAGTCATCACGTTTTGTCGATTACCAACTACCAACTACTATAAAGTAGTTACTTCATTATCAATCAATAAATCATTTTTTATTATCAGTGTGTACAAATTAAAACCAGAGAGTACATTAACCTTATAGGGGTGGTCTGGTTCACTTATTAGTTATGTGGGTACTTAATAGAGGGAATTAGAGTTATGTGGGTACTTAATAGAGGGAATTAGGGGTGGGCGTATATTGATTTATATCGGTTTTGTATCCGAAAAATATGAACCGAATAAAAATCTGTTTTTTTAAAAACAAAATCCGAATCCAACTTTTTAAAAAAAAAAATGATATGTTCGGTTTATATCGCCGAACGTATCGGATTATATTGGTTTTTTCTAGTGGGTCGGGCCGGGTCGGGTCAATGAATTTTTTATTTTTTTAAAAAAATGAATTTCCAAAACTAAAATTGGCATTCACCCCTACATTATCACGAAATTTCGACGTTGAAATGTATTGTATATCGTGAGATCTTGACTAAAGAAAAAGATAATTAGAAACCGATTTGGGGAAAAACACAAATTGATTGGGAAAATGGATGTTTTTCTATAAATTGGCTGCGCCAAACTGCCTTATGGCTGTTTGACCGGCCCCGTCTCGAAAAAATACGCAAAATAAAAAAAAAATGGGTAAAACGGACATCCGAGCGCAGAGTTATGACCATTTAAAGTTTCACTAATTTACAACTACTTTCTCTCCCTACATTTTATGTCAATGCTTCCGTGATATGTTAATCAAGTTCATGCCGCATTCGACTTTCATAAAAGCTTCATAGATTGACTTCAATGGCTATGATTCAAGAGATAGTAGTAGCCTAAAATAAAAAATAAGAATAATTATATATTTAATTCGGTTTTTTCGGTTCGGTTCGTATCCAAAATTAAAAAACCGAACTGAATCACTAAATCCTGATTCAGTTCGGTTTTTCAAAAAGTCGGTTTTTTTATTAAAAAAAAGCGAATAAAAATCGGACCGAACAACCGGTTCGGTTCGGTTTTTTCGGTTCTCCGGGTTTTTTGCCCACCCCTAGAGGGAATGTTATGGGGTAATTAATAATAAAAATATTATGCAGTAATTAATGTAGAATTGTGTAATTCTTCTTGTGTGAAGTCTTCTCATTAATGCAACATATATAGTTGTTTACAGTTACAATCCTAATTGTATGAGAATATCTACTTTACATAATTACACCAAAATAATAATTATAGAATATATGTAGAATATAAATGTATTCTCTATCACACCCCCTCAGTCGGAGCTGGAGGAGGTCGGACGATCAGATTGGATCTTAAGTCAAGGAATAGATGCCGAGGAAGTCCCTTATTAAATATATCTGCGTACTGATAGGAAGAAGGAACATGTAACACCCAAACATGACCCATGACAACTTTCTCATGAACAAAATGAATATCCATCTCAATATGTTTGGTTCGTTGATGTTGAACCGGATTATGAGACAAGTAGACATCAGATACGTTATCACAATAGACAATAGATGTCTTACATAAGGGACAATGAAGCTCTAGAAGGAGGTTTCTGAGCCAACAAGTTTCGACAACAACGTTCGCAATGCCTCTATATTCTGCTTCTACACTCAAACAGGAAAGCTGGCTTGCCATTTTGCAGACCATGAAATAAGGTTATCACACAAAAATACACAATAGCTGGAAGTAGATCGACATGTGTCGGGACAACCGCCCCAATCGGTGTCCATATAGGATATCAGCCTGGTCGGTGCAGATGGATAAAGGTGTAATCCATAGTCAATAGCACCCCTAACATACCGAATGATACGTTTAAGAGCGGTAAAGTAAGGCTCCCTGGGAGCATGCATGAACAAGCACACCTGTTGAACACCATAGGCAATATCAGGCCTAGTAAAGGTAAGATACCGAAGTGCACCAGCGAGACTCCTATAAAAAAAAGGATCAAGCACCAGATCCCCATCATTGGCGTTGAGCTTCGACTTCGAGTCGACTGGAGTAGGCATGATCTTATATGTTTGCCATTTTAGCCCTGTAAACAATCTATTCGGCATACTTACGTTGACAAAGGAACATTGCATTCTAGGATATGGTCACGAAAATCCCCAAGAAATAACTCAACTTACCCAAGTCCATCATAGCAAATTCGGATTTGAGCAAGGTAATGATCTCATTTTTCAACACATCAAAGTAGGCAGTCAGGACAATGTCATCCACATAGAGCAAAAGGTATGCAGTGGCATTACCTTGATGAAAAATAAAAAGTGAATTATCACTTTTGCTACACACGACTATGATCTGCATGATGTAGGTGGCAAATTACTCATACCAAACCCGAGGAGCTTGTTTCAAGTCGTATAGTGACTTTCGAAGATAGCAGACATGCTGAGGAGCCGAGGGAAGCACAAAGCTAGGTGGTTGATGCATATACACGGTTTCTTTCAAATCCCCATGTAAGAACGTATTTTTCATATCAAGTTGATGAATCGGCTAGTTCTTCCCCATATCAAAGCTCAAGACAGTATGAATGGTGGTTGGTTTAACCACTGGACTGAATGTCTCACCACAATCAACTCTCTCTTGTTGCCCTGTACTATTTGCCATAATTCTCGCCTTATGGCGTTCAAGCTCACCACTAACCCTGAATTTGTGATGATATAGCCACATACATATATCACATTGACCCCATCTGGTTTCGAGATAAGATCTCTAGTGTGTTGTGTAGTGAGCGCATCAAATTCCTCACGCATGGACGCATTTCAATTTGGGTCAAGCTTGGCTACTTTTGAGTTTTTAGGTAGAGGTGAGATGGTTTGAGTAGATAGGTTAAAGTGGACTATTGGTTTGAAAATTCTGTGTTGGGCATGAGTTTCCATGCGGTGTGTCGGAATAGAGACCGGGGGCAGTGACCTGTAGGGCAGTGAGGCAGTGGGATGTGGGGTAGGGGGTGGTCAACGGGAGCAGTGGGGTGGTCGACAGGGGTAGTAGGCAGGGGGCGGTCAACGGGGGCAGTAGGGTGTTCACGGGAAAGCTGGCGGGGGCAGTCGGCAGTGAGCCGGACTACTAGTTTCATGTATTACATTCTAATGAGAGGGGAAGTGTCTGAATCATCAAGGAAGCCATAGTTAGTGACTTGAAATTTTCAGACGTTTGCAAATGGAAAACTTTCTCTTCGAATGTGACTGGCGAGAGACTAGGATTTTATTTGTGGACAAAACATAGCATAAGTACCTCCTATGATTCGACAGGAAACCCAAGAAACTTCAGGGAGTAGTCCTAGGTGCTAATTTGTGAGGGGCCATGGAGGCGAGATTCGGGTAGCATAGACAACCAAAAATCCGAAGGTGATCATAAGAAGGGATCCAACTGAAGAGAATTTCGTTTGGAGTTTTATTTTGAAGATTACACATTGGTAATATATTAAAAAGGTAAGCTGCCATGTGCAATGCGTAAACCCAAAAGGAAATGGGGATTGAAGCATGGAAGAGCATAGTGCGGATCTTATTATTGATAGTGCGGAGGATTCTTTCGGCTTTAACATTTTGAGGTGAGGTATGAGGCAAGAAAATTAAAACATCATGTCGTTGTCCGCACAAAATTTATGAAAGGGGAAATTGTCAAACTCACGGCCATTATCACATTGAAACGTTTTGATGGTCTTTTCAAATTGAGTTTTAACATATGCTTGAAATTCAAGAAAAATTGATTAAACTTGGAACTTATATTTTAGAGGATAAACCCAAATAAAATGAGAGAAACCATCCAAAAATACCAAATAATATTTCTGACCCAATTTGCTAGTAATGAGAGATGTCCATAAATCCGTATGAATAATATCAAAAGGAGAAAAAGTTACACTTAATGAAGATTGAAAAGGAAGTCTAACATGCTTTCCTAAAGGAAAAGAGTAGCATGTGTGTGTAAATTTCCCTTTATTACATTGAATAAAATTTTGACTTCTAAGAAAATAAAAAACGGGTGCTCCCGGGTGCCCGAGTCTACTGTGCCAAGTTGATGGAGAGATTGCAGCTAGAGAGGTTGGTCGATTAACACTTGCAGCGGAATTGGATGAGAAATGATATAGGTCCCCCACACTATTACATCTCGTAAGAGTTGTCCGCGTATGTAGGTCCTTCACAGAAAAACCAAACGGGTCAAAATCAATAGATATAGAATTGTCACTAGCAAATTTTCTAACAGAGATTAAGTTTTTAATGATGTTAGGAGTATATAGGATATTTTTTAGGGTAAAAGGAGGGTGAAGTGGTGGTGTTTGAGTGGTGCCATAGCCTTGAATTAAAATGCGATTGTCATTTCTGACTAAAATATATTGAGGATTGTTCAAATTAAATAGTTGAGAGAAATTATCAGAGTCACGAGTGAGGTGGGATGTGGCACGCGTATCCATGTACCAGGCATCGTCGGCCTGCTGGAGATTCATAGTGTTGTAGGTCTGACTCAGTTCGGTAGGGGTCATAAGACTGTATGCATGTTGTTGTTGTTGTTAGGCCATAGAGAAGTGGGCTTGGTGCGGTTGACCTATGTGGTGTGGGTTTGGAGGAGGGCCCAGTATGCTCGGTGTCAGATGTGTACTCATGTGTTGGGCCGGGGCGGTTGGGTAAGGACACGGGGGAGGCCCAATTTTCGAAGGTTGGCCACGACATTGGGCTGGCCCATGGATAAGGGGAATGGGCCTGCCATGGCTGTCCACCAGAATCGGACCTGCCTCCACGACCTCTTCCTCTGCCGCCGCTCCCGTTGCCGCGGCCCCTGCCACCACCTCAACCACCGCGTTGATTTTGGTGGTCCGCATGTTGAGGTGGTCCGGCGGGTGCAACGATGGTCTATGGTGCATCAACTACAAACACCTTCTGATTATGTTCGTCTTGTTTGGCACGTCTAGTCTCCTTCAATAGTAATTGTGATCGGGCCTTGTTGAAACTAGGGAGGGGATCAGCCTGTTGGATCATCGTCGCAAGTGTATCGTACTCACCCTTTGGCAAACCATTAATTAGTTGTAGAACCATCTTTGTTTCTGACAACCAACATTAGATAATTGGTCTGCAACTAATTTCAATTGTTTACAATAGGCGGACATATTCGCAAAATTCTCAATATGGGTGTTATTAAGTTTCTCCTCCAGATACACGTCACGTGCGTGTTTGTTGTCTTGAAAGATTTCTTCTAGCCTTGTCCATAATTCGTGAGCTGAAGCACCTGTCTTCATAATAGTATGAAGTAAATCCTTGGATATGGTACCATATATCCATTGTTTGACTATTGCATCTAGCCGATTCCACGTCGGGTTGTCAACTTCGGGTAGATGAGGTGTGGTGGCATCGATGTGATCAAGGACGTTGTATGCACAATCATGTATTTGAAATAGTTCAACCCACGATGAGTATTGTCCATCCTCTTGATCAAGAACCAAAGGGATAAAGTTCTTGATATTTGTTATAGCAAAGGCCGGATGAAAGGTGTTAAGAGATGAGGAGGAATTGTGGGTGGATGAGGAACATTTGGGAGAAGCCATGAATATTGGTTGTTCGGCGTTGCAAAACGAAGAAGGAGGGGCCGTCGGTTCGCCGGTTTTTAAGTTAGGAATGGGATTAGGGTTTGGCTTTTGATACCATGTTGAATTGTGTAATTCTCCTTGTGTGGAGTCTTCTCATTAATGTAATATATATAGTTGTTTACAATTACAATCCTAATTTTATGAGAATATCTATTTTACATAATTACACCAAAATAATAATTACATAATATATGTAGAATATAAACGTATTCTCTATCAATTAATAATAAAAGAATTCTTATACATTAATCACTTAACTTAAAAGGATATATATATATATATATATCACATTCGCATATCCCGCATAAAATAATAAATAAATTCTCGCATAACTTAATGTGTTATTTAGCATCGCCAATCAAAAGATGCATTAAATATGCATGCCGTGAGTATTGTTTTGTTACATGACCAACCAAACAATATATATTGTTTTATACTGGGATTAATTGCTCCAATCAGGGGCAAATCTAGAGGGTCGGTTAAGGGATTCAATTAAACTCAGTATTTTTTATTCATACCATGTATATATATTAAGAAATTTATTAAATATTTATAAATATTAGATGCGACCAAGTTATTATTATAATACTAATATAAGATCATTATAAAAATCCATACATTTGAAATCTGGAATGTATGAACTTCATACCATAACCAAACAACCCCTAAATAGTTAAGTGACAGAATTTTAAACTATTTACCGGTTGACTTTAACCCACTTCGATCTCAGCAACCACATGTATATGTATGACTTCCTTTTTTGACTTATTGAGTTGTGCTGAAGTTGCTACGTAGAATTATTCTTTGTAAGACTTGATCGAACCTTTAGATTGACCAACAAAATATCTTTAACAAATGTTAACAGCAACATTATCGCTTTAATAACTGGCCGAATCTATTTGAACACATCTCTGATCTCACTACTGAAAACATAGCTTTTTCAGCGACAGTCAACGAAAAATTTGTGTTATTAAATATAATTTTTTTATTTTATTTTCATCAAATTAGCTCACTTAAAAAATGTAAGATGAAAAACAAGTTCTCATTGAAACGTTGAAAAACTTTCAGATTTTTCGTATGAAAATGCTGTTATTTTATTTCATTGATTCAATCAAAATATTTGTGTGAATAACCACTAAATATTTTTCAGATTGTTTAGTAATGTCTTGACTAATTGATTGTGTACCTATCTTTTCCAGCAATATAAGTATTGAGAAATTCTATCTCAAAAACTAAATAGATAGAAAGAAATTATATGAAAAAGAATTTATTTTTATTAAAATTTTAATCCTAATCTTCCATAATTCATGCTCAAGCTTATGAGTATAAAGCGCATTCACGTACAGTAGCTAAATACTAAAGAAAATATTGCATTATAACCGATTAAACAGAACAAATTCTCTTATAGTCATCCTAAGATTAATAAAAAGCAAATAACTCAACACATTAATTAATATTAAAATGCCATTAAATTACAAGAGAAAAAAGGACGGTCGAAGAAATTAATGCTATAATACACGTGTTTCAAGTGAATGGACGCGACAGCTTAGTCCCTACCTATAAAGCTTGATGAACCTCACCTTGCCATGCAAAAGAGGCGAACGATTACTATATATATAGTTGTGGGGCTGTAACCGGTAAGTACTATTATTTTATTTTTAATTAAAGATTTCGGATTTATAATTTTAATATCTCTCAAAATTAAGTTTTCAAATAATTTAAATTTAGTCAAACTTTCAAATGAATACCGTATACTAATTAAAATTTATAAAGCTTTAGCTACCCACACAACTAAAGAGGTTTTTCCATCGACATTCAGTGGAAAATTTGTGCAACAAAATATGATTCTTCCACCTCATTTTCATCGAACCAGTGCATTGGAAAAACGCATGGTGAAAAACAGGTTCCATTAAAACATTGGAAAGTGAAAATTCTATCACATCTATATTTAGTGGAAAATAGTCATTGAACATTTTTCCATGGAAAAATAGAGATTTTTTAGTAGTGCCATAATGGAAATTTTAATCTTCTACAAGCTATAGCTTCTATTAGGTAATTACTATTCCATTAATTCCATCGTTTATGCAATCTCAACATAATTAACGAGGGTTGCACAAAAAATTGTAATTTAGCTTGGATGGAACAGCCAATCTATTTTGTTACCACTAGATTAGAATCACAGTGACATAGTAAATCACTTAATCATAATATGGGTGCACTCTAATACATATATACTATCTGTTTCATAAACGCAACATTAGTTTCCTCGTTGTTATAATTAAAATTAGTTCCATCTATAGAAGTTTTGTTAAGTATAACCGATTTCAAACTTAGATATAAAGAGCAATTTTGCGGTAAAGTTGATAATAAGTTGACAAATAATTTTAACTAACTAGTTTAAAGTTACAAATTTCACATTTTAAGAATGCTTACTAGCTTGTAGATATTATGTGTACCTGATAGCATAAAAAATTATACACATTGATACTATATATAATTAACTTAAAATCTTGATGAAAACAATACTTAATTTGATTAGGAATATTTGTGGGGAAATGTGAAGTAAAAGAAATACTCTTCAATTTGTTTATCTTACTTTCTTTTTTAATCTGTTTCAAAGAGAATGTCATTTTCTATATTTAATACCCTTTCCATCCAACATGGCATATTTAAGACCATGAAATTGAAAAAATATTTTGATATATTATATACATCTTTAATTTAACATCATAAAATTTAAAAATCTTCTTTATTTATTTAAACATCATGTGGGTCGAGTCAAGCTAAGCTAAGACAAATTAACAAATTGAAACGTACGACCAAGTATGTAATAACTTTCAAACATAGAAAATCACACGAACATTTTTCATAGATGTATGATAATACAACTCATTGAAAGAAAACCCCAACATTTTACATCATAAACTGGAAAATAAACAAATAAATAAAAAGTTTACATAAATCATTAGACTTTAGACATCCTCAAGATACCTTCATGTCTTCACATAACCAACTTAATTAAAGATGAAGAAATTACTTTCTAGGTTCAAAATCCTTCCAATTACTTTCACTAGGTGGTCCAGTACTAGTGGAAGAATTCCCAAAATCCATTTGAAATCTCAGAAAATCTTCTTCTTTATTATCATAATAACTTGGTTGTTGTTGTTGTTGTAATTCCAGTGACATATTCGGTGAAACAAAATTACCTCCTGATGATGATGATGATTGTTGATGATAAAAACATGGTTCTGAACCCCCAAAATTCATCATATCATCAATATTATTAGTACTTCCACCGCGAAGTAATTGTGCGTAATCATGAACATTAGGGAAATGTTGTTGAAACAAATTAGGCTGAATATTATTATTATTGGACATGGTAGAAAAGTAGTGCTGCTGATGATCCAATAATTGTTGATGATATGCGAATTGAGTATTTCCAGATTGAACTCGTTCGGGGAAATTGAGTTTGGCTTTGTTGCCTTTGAATCTAAGTGCAGCTTCATCATAAGCCAGTGCAGCAGCTTCAGCAGTGTCGAATGTCCCAAGCCAAACTCTAGCTGCTTTTTTTGGGTCACGTATTTCGGCCGCCCATTTTCCCCATGGCCTTTGCCTCACTCCTCTATAATGTTGTTTCCTCTTCTGGTTCCCTTTTCATACACAAAAGAGGACTTTAACTTCTATATACCGACAGTATAATAAAACCTTTAGTTTACAGGCAATTAAAGGTAACTATCCCTAATCGATCAGTAACATGGAATATTGTGTTGATTGTATAAAAAATGATTTGCAATGACAATGGATACAAGATAAATTCATAACAAGAATGTTGATAATATGATTTAGTAAGAAAGTAAAAGAATATGGTGTTTTTTTTTTAATTAATTAATCAAAGAAAATGAAATAGTACTTTGTCTGCAACTAGATATATATATGTAGTACCTTGTTCTTGAATTTGGTTTTGCAGATTTGTTGTTGCTGCAGCTGATTGAGTTAGGGTTAATGGATTAATTCCATGCACGGACGAAGAAATATTAGTAGTAGTGTTTCCAATAACTTGAGAAAGAACACAAACCATAGCAGACATGTCATGCTGAGATCGAGCTGAGTAAATGGGGAAAATGGATTCTTCAATATTATTAGTATCCTCTTTCTCCTCCGATTCATTGGATGAAAATGGCCTTCGATCCACCATTGTTACCTTTGTAATGATCTCTGATGAATCAATGAACTTCAGATATCAGAAGGTTAAACTGAAAATATAAAAGCAACTACTTATAAGTTTGTAGTTACTACTAAGAGAAATTAAAGGACATGAAGCAAATGTAAGAGGCCAAAAGGTGCAATAACAAGTAGAAGGAAATTCTAGGGTTTACTTACTATAACTATTTATAGTGATGTGAACTCTTTTAAAGCTATGTGTGGAAAGAACTTATTCGATGCGGTGGCTTTTTTACTATTTTTAGATGGGAAAATAATTATACATTTTTTTTTGTTGCTACTACGCTCACTGTCCTAATTTAATTTGATCTAGCTCTCTAGTTCTATTGTTACATTTATTTACTCGTAGAAAGTAAAAAACATAGAAGCATCGACTAGTCAGTAATAACATGATTCAATGTTAGTAGTTGAATCTATCTAAAAAAGAATCACTTCTCTAACTTTAAAATCTTCATTTGACGCTTAATCAGATGATTTATAGTCACACAAAAATTTAAATCTTGTTTTAGATCACAAGTTTTAAAAATCTTTCTTTCTTTTTTTAAATTTCATGTACAATAAAATAGTGCAACATAAATTGGGATCGAGGGTATTACAGAATTAACTTATTTTGATACAACACTCATTTGTTGATCAATACTACGTGATCAATCACTCGCCCAAACCCTTATGCATATACTTAACTTTTTAACTTAGAGATATTCTATTGATAGATTTTATGTATATGTCAACAGTCAAATGAGATACTTATATATTAATTGATGGAATAAATAGGAAAAGAAATCAAATGAAGATAGATCAGATACTGGAATTCCAGTTTCCATAGTCCATACTTTGACTGTAATTAAGTAATCATGACAAAAGAAGTCCACACGTTTTATTTTCAATAATTCAAATTTGTCCTATTTCTATATCTAAATATATAATTCAAGTGTCCACATGAAACACACTTCTTGAAGTTTTATTCAACTAGTGTATGAGAAATTAATTAAAGAGTAGGAAATGATTAGCATATCTCTTAAATTCTTGATCTTCCTGTGAATGAATAAGTAAAGTTCATCATGTCAGTACTTGTAAATATCGTAAAGTGCTGAGGATGTTTTAGAAAAACAGAGAAAAGAAAGAAAAAAATCTTAAAGTGATGTTTATCTGCATTTTGGAAAATATATTGCAAATTAAAGCGTGTATATATAGCACTATCAACTTTATGGGTAGGAGAGTATAATTTTTTGGCATAATACATAAACAGGCCTTCAAAGCCTCAGATGATAAGTGCATCATCTAACTTTAAATGTGCACAAGTAGGCACCTCAATTTGTCTCCACATTATCGATTGAACACTCCAATTTACAAAATGATCATCTAGACACCTCTAAAATTTATGTGTCACATCAATATTTGTGCGTTCAACTTTATACAAATTGAGATGTCCACTTATGCGCACCCAAGTTATGTAGTATTATTTTGTTGTTGAAAGATTTAAAATAATGGTTCAAGAAAATTGATTTAAACCACGAATCTATAATGTCATTGGAGAAAAGCAAACAAGCTCATATGTAAAAGAAAAAAAAGAAAGGATTTAATTAATTATATACATCGATAATGTAAAAAAAAAATTACACTATTAATATTTATTTACTGTGTTTTTCAAGCTACCACATTAATAACTAGAGAGTACTTGTTATTGTAAGTTATGTTAGTGTGATGGTATAATAAATTTATATGCACAAAAAGTTCAACTCAAAGAAGAAATACACATTAGAGAGAATTCCACCTTTTATATAAATTTCTCAATTTTGATAAACTGGTTTTCAGTAATCCTAAAGTGCAATCAAAATAACCTTAGCAAATGAAAAGCAACGCCAGTTTTGTTTGAACTGATGAGTAGCACAAAATAAGTGTTTCATTCTCTATTTTGTACAGAAGAAAAGAAAATAGGGAGCCATTTCCCTCAAGCTCTGAAAGCATAAAGACTTGACTAGGAGGAAAGAACAGTTTATGCATGCGAAAATGGATGCTTAAAATAGACCCTCTCTATCCATTGCTACAACACACATACAAACACGGGAAATGTAGCACAAAAAACACTTTCTGAAGTTCAAAACTTTGGAGTCTATTAAAGACAATCCTATGTGCTAAGAGAGTTGGATGTCTCCAAGGTTTCATCACAGACACCTTCACATGGAGTGGAATTGTGCACCCTTCAATAGCTTCTACATCCAATCAAACTCAAAAACTGTTTCAGCTGCCTGCCTGAATGCAGAATCAGGCCAAGCGCAAAGCTGATACACATCAAAATTTCCCTTCCGATTTCCACTCATAATCATCTTTCCATATCAGATACAATGCCCATGAGTTTCTTTTGGTCTAAGGTATTGAGACATAAGCTTCTTCGTGACAAAATTCCCCAAACATATGGAAAAAATGACTAGGAATAGTAATGCTTCTGAGCACCTCAAATGATTTTGTGCAACCCAATGTTCAAATCAGAAGATATAGAAATGAGGAGTGGGACTGCATGATGCCAAATAGCTTTGAAGACTCGCTTCTGATGGGCTTTAATAGACTGAGAAGGTTTATGTGAATTGTACCTTATGTCAAAAATGTGGATGACTGGATCAACTGACCCAGATGTTATGTACAAGCCATCAGGCGACCAAGCCTGGTTTATAAGAGCCGACTGTGAGTCACTACTTTCTTGCTTCCACCCAAAGGCCTGAACCTCTGTCTGCCTCAATCTAAAATCAAATAAGCGAAGCTGCCTCTCTATAGTCCTGCATTAAAAAAGGGTCATACAATTAGATAAAGCAAAATGCGACTACGCAAATATATTGCCTCAAAAGACACATTAGTGCTTAGATTCTATCTAGCTCAAGATGATGTTTCCAAGTGTACTAATATCACAAACAGAACTAATCAAGAATTCAACATTAAAGAGGCTTCGTACCTTTCTTTATAAAAAAGGAAAAAGAGATCATCACAATACAAGAATGAACATTGAGAACCTGCACTGATGTCACCATGTATTCTCCCTAGAAGGCCAGAATCCCCTGCTTTTCGGAGGTTTCCTAGCATTCCTAAAGAAATCTGGGACGATCACGGTTTAGATCAATTTGTCCTGCTTTTCTTCACCAAGTATGGATCCATATTAAATGCCATAATTCACAGTATTTAATAGATGCCTTTGCACCAATAGGTCTGAGATAAAAAGCTTGTCTAAAATGATTGAAGCCTTAAAGCAATTTATCTTCCTTTTCCTCCATCTAAATTACACCAAATTCTCCTCTGACCACTTTTATTCCAGAAGAATCTGGCTCTTGATTTAGTTCATAGCATCCCATTCTTTCCTTGCTTTGCATAGAATCCATTCAAATGATGGTTTAGACTGTTGATCCTGCTTCAACTAAGAGATCGCAACTAGGCCATTAAGATGATAGAACCATCCACATATATTACCATGGCCTCCCTCATTCTACCAACTGATCCCTTCAACCCCAAAGGTTGAAGATCTTATCACTGTCAAGGCAACTACATGACGATTTTTTTCAGGATTGGTTCTTACTGTTCATTACAAATTCGGGAAGAGTAAAAGAAACAGACAAAGAACACAATATTGCAATTTAGTTTGGTTCCATTAGAAAACTTCAAACGTTTAAACATAAGCATGCCCATTCACATGACTACATCAAAGCCAGAAGCATGTTTTATTTATTTTCCTACTAGCACATCTTTGCAGCAAAAAGAGAACTCCTGGTTCTTGTATCTAGTTCAAGTCTCAGCATTGGCGTTGAATGGAAAATTTTCCCTCTATAGTTCAGAGATACAAAGCTCTTTGGCATTGGAACTTATGTTCCTTCAACAATATAGGCCACTGCAGTGAGGATCTCAAATTACACATTTACGCAATGACTCAAAACAACCAAATACAGTACAACTACTACTACGACTATTACACCTCAATCCCAAGCAAGTTGAGGTCGGCACTCAAAACAACCAAATACACTACAGTATTAGATACTCAATAAATTTATAACCAAATCATTTCTGTTCATAAGTGCTACTCCCTCCATCTCACATTATCTGTTGTGTTTCTCTTTTACATGCCCCGTAAGAAAACATTAATTACGAGGGGTTTTGACTATTTTACCCTTATTTATATCTTAAGATATAATCTCTTTTCATTGAATATTTATTCTATGTATGTGTCATCACCCCATAATTGAAGTGTTTGTAGTCTCAAGAACAATTACTACTAAGGATAAAATGGAAACAAATAATTAATTGTCTTGAACTTTTAAAATGACAAATAATTTGAGACAACTATTTTTAGAAATCCGACAAGATACTTTGAGACGGGGGGAGTATATCTTTTTTAAGTACTTGAGGAATAATTCAATAGAATTTGCAAGAGATTCTGGGGAAGTCTTTTGATACTGTATCCTCACGAGAATAAATATTTTTGCAGAGTGCACATTATTCTAAATAAAAGTAATTGCAATATTATAATAAAAGAGGGACTTTTGCAGGAGAAAGGACAGGGAAAATAGCTAGGAATCAGTATGTAAAAGCAACATAAAGATCATAGAAAGGCTGCATCGTAAACTTTACCCTGTCTGAACCATGAAGAGATTGAAGTCACACGGATTAGGTAGAACACTCATGCATTTATTTTCTATTTGATGCTTGTATTCTGCTCTTTGAGCTAGCAAATCAAATCCGATGATCCGCTTGTCAGTTCCAGCAGACATCACAACTTTCTTATGCTGCAAACCGGCAACTCCCATCACTGCAGAAGAATGCATACTTCTATGCAATGCTTTAGGTTTCCATGAATTTTCTTCATCTTTATTGCTCCACATGATAACTGCATGATCACTACCACTAGTAACAAAATGGATATCTTCCCACGGCGTGAAGATTATATTGTTGATTATCCCTTTAACATGAGGCTTCTCCTCCAGGAAACTTACACGCTTTGACTGTTGATACAAAGCACATGAGAACATAACATGGATAAATTTATGTTGCTCGGACTCTCCAAAAATATTATTGTACCCGTGTCGGATCCTTCAAAAAATACACTACTTTTGGAGGATCCGACACGCACCCGTCGGCATTTTTGAAGAGTCCAAGAAACATAAGTAAGTTATACTTGATGTGATCGGACACCTGATGTTCTTTCAAATACTACATACCTAAGCCTCAACAACTTCAGAAGCTGGGATTTTTTTTAATGAGAGATTAACTTTTATAGTGGAGACGGCAAGGAAAACAATACAAATGTAGTTAATAGACCTTAGTTTAATTTAGTTTAGTCAAGGGGACCTATGATTACGAGGGTTATCAGAAGCCTCTAATATGATGGTAATCTGAAGAAACGAAAAAAGGGAAAAAAGAAATTGAGCCTCATAGGATCATGATCATTAAATCCATATAAAAAAACTTTGAATTGTTAAATCCATATAAAGTTACAAGTTAACCGTCATAAAAGGTACTTCCATGTGTACAGAATATTATGGACAAGAACATAGTAAGAGAACAACTAACAACATAAGTACTTTCATCCTCTTTTACGAAGAAGTAACAACATAAGTACTTCAATCCTCTTTTATGGCTCAAAAGGAAAAACAATATAAGTACTTCAATTTATCAGGTTAAGGACCATAACTGAAGAAATCAGAGGACTTCATCATCCTATCCTACGGCTCTCCATCAGAAAGACCTATGATCTGGGTCTCATATGTCTATTAACCCACTACGATAAATGTTTGCATAGACACTTCTATGCAAAAATTCAGTAAGTGAAAGCGGACTAATATACTGTTCTGTCTTTAATGAAATCATAATGCAACTCAATGCAGAGGCCTTAGCACATGCCACACACATGTACACATGCTGTTCCATTCAAGTAGGTCTACAGTCCTATGAGCTTTGCCATAAAATTTCAGGCCTTTACCTCTTTTCCTTTGTTAAGATTCAAGATTGAAATTTGAGAATCCCCGCCATCAGCACTATAAACCGAAAAAATACTGTTTCCTTCTGGATGCCAGGCTACATCTTCTGGCCATCTCCTCTGTTTGGATGAAAGGCAATCAGTGGAACTAAGAATATTAGCAGTTGACCTGATTATCAAAAGAAAAAAAGAAAAAAAATAGGTAACTCAAATCATTAGAACACAAACATATGGTAGAACAATAAAATTAGCATTTAAAAGTTATTTCTGCCTGAAGTAGGATTGCCTTCCAAAATATAGTCTCACAAAGGAAAGAGATACTGATACAGCTAAGGAAGCTGACTTTTCGAAGTTCTGACATACCCTCTGCCATGTACCTGCCACAAATTGACAACCCCATCCAACGCACTGCATATTCAAGGGTAACCTAAATTAGCATTCAGGAAAAAATAAAGCAATACTCAAAACCCATTTTCTTCATTCTATGCCAGATGCTATAAAAAGCCAAGGAAAGAACAAAAAATACGACTAAACTGGGCCTTAATCAAGAGAAATTGAAGTGAAGTGGATATTACGTCAACGAAAATAAATCAGCTAGTGTCTTAACAAATTAAAAGATACTATCAGCAGGAAAGATAGACTGCAGAGTAGGTTTACCAAATAAGGAAAGGAGTTCTTGTTTTCAAATTCTAGAAAATACCGCTACCTGAACCACTTTCCTAAAGTCTGTTTTCTTCATAGATAGCACGCATTAGTTCGGATTGGGTAGTGTGAAGAGGATATAGCTAAGACAAGAAGAAAGTCTAGCCGGAATAAACTTTTTTACCTAAGAAATAAACTACATGAAAGCAAGCAGAAGAAGCGGAGAGGTACTTGAGTGTCAGGAAGAATCAGAAACAGACTCGAAAACCCTCAAGGTACTTGTACGCTATCAATAAACGTTTAGACGCGGCTCGAATGCCTTTATGCTCTAGGATGTGTTAAGCATACCTCTTTGACAGAAAACAACTCTTTTTCCATGACAACAGTGATGGTCTCCAAGATTTCTTCTTATTGAGGAACTCAAATAATAGCTTTGGATGAACACTTCAGATTGACCGCAGGATCTAAATCATGTACCGTAAAAGTGGAAGCTCTACTAGACTAAAGCTGCAATCATCAATGAATCTACATGATAACATCTTGAAAAGGGCAGCCCGGTGCACTAAGCTCCCGCTATGCGTGGGGTCCGGGCAAGGGCCGGACCACAAGGGTCTATTGTACGCAGTCTTACCTCACATTTCTGCAAGAGACTGTTTCCACTGCAACCCGTGACCTCCTGGTCACATGGCAGCAACTTTACCAGCTACTCCAAGGCTCCCATTCTACATGATAACATCTTGCTTTCCTAAAAATGCTATGTCGAAAACTGCAGCTAAGCTCAAGCATAAATCCCCATAGAGGGCGGGAGAAGGAAAAGGACAAGCTTTTTCACTAAGTGTGTCCATTGCCAAATTTGACAGCTCTAGAAGCAAGGAATGAAATGCGTCGATAATCAAAATTGTCATTTAACATGAGTGCATGACCTTCACACTCTTAAGCACTTTGTAAGTCTTTAAGGGAAAAAAATTACCTGCTTGCAAAAAGTTGATCATTTGTAGGACACGAAATAATTGTTCTCAGCTTTCTCTTGTGTTGACTAGATATGACACACGAAGTCTGGCAGCGTATCATGCTTGCTGAAGAGTAGCTACCTATCAATGGTATCAGCTCTCTATGCTCTTTCTGTTCTGTATTTAGAAAGCAAACATGACAAATATACTTGTCAGTTGGTAACTTTCATATCCAAAAGGCTTTCGCCCTACACGCTATAACCAGAATATTTCGCAATATAACTACAATATTACCAAACTTCCTTTTTGTTCCTTTAGGCTGAATTTCAGAAACTTCCTTCTCAGGTGTTCTGTGACTTTTATCGGCTTTTAACCTTGCCATACTAGTAACATGAGCAAACCCTGATCCACCAGCCTGAGAAACAGAAGCACCTGAAATTTGAGGACCAGATTCCATCATCGTCAAAGGTTGAGATACTCTTGGTTTCACATCGGGGATGACAAGTGGTGGTTTCCCCTGGGGCACACTACGAGAATTATATTCATTTTTCTGGAAAGGGCTTGCCATTTTCCGATCTGGCACTGGAGATTTCCTAAGCGATGGATTGCTGTCTTGTCTACGTTGTTTAGATTCAGACAAGCTATGAGAAGAGCCCTCATTTATCTGAATGGGACTTTTGGATCTTCTTTTGGCTGTCACTGGACTTGTCCCGTTCCCACGGGAGCTTGTGGATGCTGCTATGTTCTCTCGGCCCCGAATACGAGCTAATTTCGCTTGTGTATCCTCTAGCCTCTTTTCTGCTTGATCAAACTGCACAACTCATCCAAATAAGGACAAAATGGGAATGTCAATTTTACTCCAAAAAATACAAGAATGACTCTTTAAAGAAAAAAGCATGTATTCCATGTAAATATGAAAAGTAAATCATCCTCCAGGTTGCAGCTAACATTCCATACATCGTGCTGAATTTGATGCTTCAGTGAACTGCAAACTAAAAAGAAAATGAACTGCTAATCTACAAGCAATTCTGTGGCACTATAATAACTTTAGTTCCTATATGGGTCTCTTGCGAAAGGCACAAGATAAATGAAAGATTTTTACTCATCCAATGTATGCTTAGATATGTGTGTAAATGCATGTAAGGAAACAGTATCAAAAAGGTACCATGCAAGAAGGAAGCATGCAACTGCCAAAACAGGAGTGAATTAAATGCTAGCCCGTGTAAGTTGAGAGGTAACTATAAGAAAGTATAAAGGTACATAAATCGCTCTAAAAGCAATTCTGAGGTCCAATAACCTTAGCTCCAAGATGGGTCTCTCACAGGCACTACACAATAAAAGTTTTTTACTCAATAATCATTTAATTGAATGTTTGCATATGTGTCTCAATGCGTAAACTGTACCAGTATGAAAAGGTATCACGGATCCTTCTTAGCGATAAGAAAACTTGCAACTGCCAAAAATGGGGAGAGAGAACAAAATTCCACAATTCACATTCACGTATCTTTGTCAGCAAAACTATTGGATGTGCCAGCACCTTTACTGCACGGATTAATGACTAAAGTATCCAAAATAACAGCCAGCTCATTTTCCAGTTTACGTCCTCAAATGTCATTGTTTTCCTTAAAAGTGCCTTGGTTCACATAATATCACCGACATGAACTGTACTCCATTGCATCTGATTAAGTGTCATAGAGACTGTTAAACATTACCTCGATTCTTTATCCTCAAAAGTCCTTGTACCGAGAAACTAGCGTAAAAAGGTCGGGAAAGTTTCCATATGTTGCAAATATAGTATCTCTCAATTGGACCTATTTTACTGAACCACTTGTTACCAAGGGAAGACGAGACGTCCAACTAATGAGTGTATTAGCATGTCTATTAACCCCAAAAGGAGAAGACACAAACAAAATCAACAACTACGATGTTACCCTACTTATAGTCCTTATCAAATATATGCTGTTCAGCTTATCAAAATTGTCATGTTGCGCACTACAATAAATTCAAAACCCCGTTAAGCAGGGATTCTTGATATCACATCACGAATGCAATCCAATGAATAATACACTAACTCAGATTCAAGAAATTAGTAGGAATCAAGCAACTTTAATGGACCAACCTTGTCACAATCCAACTAATAACACTCCCAATATACGCACCCGAATAGAAAAACACAACTTTCTGCCTATTAAGGTCTAGGGCAAATTTATTTTCAAATCCGAAAACTTAATGAAAATTCAATAGGCCACTATGGGGAGTAGTTAACTTCATGAAACAGTAGAAGTGACAAGATTTACACCCTTCCACTTGAAGTTTTGCACCAAACAGCAGGGCTGGATGTAGTAGTGCTACCGATCGCACTGCTCTTGATTAGACTATAATTTACAGCTAATTAATTTCAAACATATACTCCCTCCGTCCCAATTTATGTGGCAGACTTTCCTGTTTATTCTATCCCAAAAAGAACGTCACCTTTCTATAATCAGAAACAGATTAACTTTTAAAATCCTCTTTTTACCCTCAATAAAATGGTTTATAGCCACACAAATGTCTAAGGTTTGTTTTAGACTGCAAATTTTAAAAGTCTTCCTTTCTTTCTTAAAACTTTGTGCCTAGTCAAATGGTGCAACATAAATTGGGACGGGTGGTGTGTGTATATATATATAGTTGGCTCAAATACCATGTTATAGAAAAGTATGTGTATCTATACTAAGTTCCCAATGACTATCACAAAGTAGCAACAATTGCAATTCATTTATCCTCAAAAGTCCTTATACCGAGAAACTAATGTAAGAAATGACGGGAAAGTTTCCAGATTTTTGCAAATCTAGTATCTCGCAACTGGACCAATTTTACTGAACCACTTGTTACCAAGGGAAGACGAGGCGTCCAACTAATGGGTGTATTAGCGTGCCTATTAAACCCCAATAGGAGAAGACACAAACAAAAACGACAAGTAGGATTTTACCCTAATTATAGTCCTTATCGAATATATGCTCTCCACCTTATCGAAATTGTCATATAGAGCACTACCATAAATTCAAAACCCCGTTAAGCAGGGATTCTTTTTTTTCTTTTTTGAAAATGGTAACATAAGCAGGGATTTCTTAATATCAGATCACAAATGCAACCCAATGAATAATACACTAACTCAGATTCGAGAAATTAGTAGGAATTAAGCAACTTTAATGGACCAACCTTCTCACAGTCAAACTCATAACATTCCCAATATACGCACCCGAACAGAAAAAGGCAACTTTCTTCCTATTCAGGTCTGTTATCAACGCACATTTATTTTCAAATCCAAACACTTAATGAAAATTCAATATGCCACTATGGGGAGTATTTAACTTCAAGAAACAGTAAAAGGTACATGCTTTACACCCTTTCTCTTGAAACAGTAGTAGTGCCGCCCCGGGTGTGTGACACGTGTCACGCGCAGATTCATCCACCCTTTTCCTTACGCCTATATATACCTCATTCTAACTTCATCATTTCTATGAACTAACAAAGAATCATAAATGGAGTAACTGGTAAAGTTGCTGCCATAACCCTTGTGGTCCGGCCCTTCCCCGGACACACACATAGCAAGAGCTTAGCGCACCGGGCTGCCCTTTTTTTTAACAAAGAATCATAAGAGTTAGCCTAACCATCAATCCTCATGCCTAGCTTCTTTCCGACTTGCTGGTTTTGTTATTAAAAAATTGTTGTTCCTTCATCCTCCCCTCATGGAGGTAGGCTTGTTTAATCCTGGGAAAACATTTCAAATTGCTGAAATAGTTTCTATAGGACAACTCGAGTGATTCCATTGCTCTTGGTTCGACTACAATTTACAGCTAATTCATTTTATCGGCTGAACTACAGATAATAATAAAAGCTGAAAACAAACCTGAGATTTGTAATAGGTGAGACGTTGGCGAAGATGATCAACTTCCTTAGCACGGTGTTCAATAAGAGCAACAAGTGCTTCTTCTTGCTCTATTCTATTCTGCTCTTCCATTTCAATTTATGTACAAAATGGGATATTATAATGTAAAATATGTTTTTAAGGGTTTCATCCACTTCAATGATTTTATTATGCACTTGCTTCACTTTTGAATAGGTGCATTACCCCTTAATAAAGAAAAAATAAGTATATTATGCTAGCTATTACAAAATTTGTGTCTATAGCTTACCAATAATTGAAACTTCTTTACTCATTTTACTAGAGTTCATTCTATTTTTATCTTAGTAATCATATAGGCATTTAAAGTCGACATTTATTGATCGATCGTTATCTTATTTTATCTATGATTTTTTTTTAAAGCACTTTATTTACACACGATCAATTACATTAATAAATTATTTTCCTATTTCTAATCTTTTGTACAAAATGTTAATTAATTGTTTTCCCTTTTAAGATACCTTTCACATTAGAGAGAAAACTGCCATTTAATTATATCCTATAAAAGTATGAAACTTTAACATAAAATTTTCATGTTACTTTTTATGGATGTATATTACGTGGAAAAAATAAAACTTAACATATGTTTTGTTTTTAAAAAAATTAAAGTAATTAATAGATCTTGTAATTTTTGTATCTAATATTTAAAAGGGCATATAAAATATAATTTTGATATATATATATATATATATATATATATATATATATATATATATATATATATATATATATATTTGATAGATTATAAAAGTATTGTTACTACACTATAAAAATTAGCACTACGAAGATGGTTGTAGATTAAAACCTGTAGTATAAATTCTTCAGCATGTAATTACTTCTTGAAAGGTAGAATCTTAATCCATTTTAAATTTCCAAATATTAAGATTTTCTATATATTTTAAATAAGGAAGGATTTAATATATAAAAGTTAGATGATATATTTCAAATAAAGAAGGATTTAATACATAAAAGTTAGCTAATTTTAAAATCCTAAAAGTAGGAAAATAATTAAATGATTTGTTTATCTAGTGTGAACTCTATTTTAAAAGGAGAAAAAGAGGAACGATATTTTGCTAAGTAGGTTCGTGCTTTTAATACTTCTTTTCTTATTTAATGTTTCATAAACTTTTGTTTCTGGATTATATTGCATAAAGAAGCAAAATAATGTGTGTAATTTTCTTACAACAGTTAGATTTAATGTCCTCAAAAAACAAGATCATATTTTGTTATGATTAGTTTTCTTTCACATTGACTGCGTATTGTGTGTGTGTTTTATTACTAATTATTTCTTATTAATCAAATAATTAAGTTAATACTAAACTCTAGTAAATTATGTTCGAAATCTTATGGAAAATATTGATCACTAACACTTGTAAGGAATTCTTTATAGCTTGAAGCATGCCAATGACACCTTCCTTGAGGATATTTCACCCGGTGTAGGTGTATCCCCAAGATTCAAGAAGTTCTTCTAGTACAAAACTAGAAGCCAGAATTTAAGAAAAAATAATTTAATATAAAACCGAGCAAGAAAATGAAAAGAAGAAGAAGGAATGTTTTTGTTCCTTTATTTCACAGTTCTTAGATGAACACATACCAAATCATATATATATGCTAAAGAAGAGAATTCGAAGATGTATGTAATGAAACTCATAAAAGCTAATTGAATAGCCAAATTAACATTAGCATTTTAATTAGAAATAATGGCCTATAAAGGCTAGTCAATGACAAAGTTAAATTTCCAGAAAATATTTTGTAACAGTCATGTGTTTTCCTTTATGAAAGCCATTAAGGTAAATTAACTGTAGTATCAATTATTTTGTTTCAAATACTAACGTTAGTAGCATATAATTAATATACCGTCTTTTTGAGATTTTATATATATATATATATATAACAATCTTCCACCTATTTCAAAAAGAATATTAATAAATAAATAAAATAAAATAAGAAGTTTTGATGGGTTTTCACATATGCGTCGAATTTGGTGTCTCTTAGACTATGAACCAGACCCAGATAAAATAAGATCAAACTTACAAAACAATTGGTGAAGTTAGAACTTCTATGAATCAAGAATTCTTCTGTAAGTCTAGGGTCTTATTTTATCATATTATACTCGCACAGTCGTTATCGCGGTTTTGCGATAAGAGGTCATGCGCGTGTCCTGATATCCATGTGTGCTCTAGAAATTCATCACAATTTTATAGGAGCGGCACCACTCCATACTCATATAGTTTCAATCATCAAGTGTATTCTGCAAAGCAATATACCACCTATAAATGATATGAATTGGATTAAGAGTTTAACTCAACCTCAATTTGCCTTGCAATATTGCACTATATTTACACTCCATAGGAAGGGACATAATTTAATAGTGCACTTTTGATCAACTAATGACTTGTTATTACCCATATGAATCTAATTCATGGGATCTCCAATCACATAGGTTGGGTTACCATCATTGTTGATCTTCTCAAATTGACAAAAGTCTCATTCCCCTCGATGTTTTTTTAGTCTTGTTAATCGGCCAAATTTACCTCAGACATCACATAATTCATGAATATAATTTCATCTCACAACAGCGTTGTTTTATCACTTTATGTCTCAAACATATATGTTGTATTGCCATTGACAAATTTATTTATTCACTACAGTTAACGCTGCTTGGCAACCACAATATATAGACACAATGATTTTAGCTCAACCTCAATACTCACTAAGAAGTATCTTAGCCTCATTACTAGTCAACTCGAAATCATAAACTCATATTTTATTATGGTCTACTTGGCTGATTTCATATTATTACACCCCCAAAGGGTAAACACATAATCACTTATGGATTTTGAGATCCACTTAGCATCATTGTACTCTCTCTAGTACAATAAATATCAATTTATCATAACACTTTATCATGAGTTGCTTCTCTAAAAAATAATACACCAAAAAAAGAAATATCACCATAATATATTTTATGACCATTATCAATAAGATAAGTATAAAAATCTTCACGAAAATACTTTTTTATCCTTTTCTTCTCCACAAATTCTCATTTTCAAAATCATTTTGAACAATAAGATCACGTAAATTATTATTACTTCTAAAAAATTCTCTCAACATAACTCTAGTAAGATACCATGACCCCACGATTTTAAAAATTTTAAAATAGAAAAATAATATTTTCATAAGTCATGTACCATGTAACCACCACATTTTCAAAAAACTTTTGATAGGAGTCTCACAAGACATTTCATCTTAGATAACAAGCTAATAATATAACTTCACCTAAAGTATTATATTCAACTAATAACCACATTATTTCATCATCAACTAATATTTAAAAAGTAATGTTTTATCAAAAGTTGGGTAAGAAATGTATAAATTTCACTATGAGATTCTTTAAATAAATTAGAATATATAGTGTTGATATGACACAAATAAGATGAGAAAAGTAAGTACAAATACTAGCATTTTCATTCATGACGAAAACATTTGACACAACTAAATCAGGGTTACAATACCCTTCCAACAAAAACATCATTTTTAGTTAAAGCAACCAAACATTCTCAAAAGAATTTCTTTGTAATTCCACATCAACCAAATTATTTCAAATATTAGGAACATGCAACACCTCAGTTAAATTCAATTTTTTTAGCAGTGATTCTAAGAAAAACTTTTTCATTCCAAGAACTTGAGTAGTTCTTGAATCACTAACATAAATAAATTCTTCTTCTTCAACTTAGGTGTAGAACACAAAATTAATTTTACTAGCACAAATATGCTTAGTAGCACCAAAGTCATCTCACACCCAATATCTCACATTAGCCATAAAATTCGCTCCAAAATAAACATAATAATTATCTCATCCGTTTGATTAAAAATTATTTTTACTTAGCAGGATTATCATTTCTCTGAATGTTCTCTACATTGATGGACATTATGACTTAGTTTTAAGAAGAATTTTTCCTCAATATAAAAGCTACAAAGCTAAAAGCTTGACTTGCACATAAATATATATATATAAATCTGTCATAATTCAACTATTATTTTACCTAAATAATTTGGAAAAAACTTTTCAGATCCTAAAGTAAATTTACCAAAAGTACATAATATTTTGATATTCCAATATAATCTTTGCCATAAAATATTTTAATTTTGTAAAGGGCCATTATTTTAATAAATTATTTTCTCATTTACAATTTTTACTATGAAGCACTACAATTCAGTCAATAGTTTTTTTTAATTAAAAGACCAAAAAGAAGACTGATAAAATAATCCACCAAAAAAATATTCTATTACAATTCTTAACCACAACAAATTTTCATTTTCAAGGTCACAGAAATCACATATTGAGTCTCTGCATCTATTCTCATTGAAAGAAAACAATTAGCAATTCTAAATATTCATAAACATATTGTACAATCTTCAGAGAGTAGATTGATATATATAAAGAAGTTTGTTTCGATTTATACGTGCCTTTACTTTCTTTGAAAATAATGAGTGAAAACCCTCCATATCTTTGGATGGAATGGAATATATTTTTTACGCTCCATATCTAATTTTTACCCTCCGATAATTTTATTTAATTATTTAAGGATTCTGAGTCACATGCGGAGTGAAATATATTTTTATAAGGCGAATATGATTTTATAAAATTATTCCGAGAGTATTTTGTCATTTCATTTGACAAAATATCACTTGGCATACATATTGTATATCATGTCTTATTTTTACATAATTTTGAAATTTTAAACCGACAGTTATAAATATCACTGTTTTGAAGGAATTCTCAAAACCAAAGAATTAGTGTTTTGCTCCGTCAAAATCGGAAAATTGTCTAATTAAATGTGATAAAGGAATTACATCTTAATTTTAAGTCAAGTTTTAAATTAAAAAGATTTTTGCACGATTTTAATTTCTATAATTTTAGTAGGTGTCAAGTTTAGGCTTAAAACGAAGCGTTTAATTTGATTAGGCTATTTACAAATTTATTTAGCTATTTTATAATTTAAAATATGATCATATTTGCAAAATATGAGCACAATTGATTAATTTGTTTTTAAATACATTGGGTCACTATATAATTCGATTAATCAGCCCATAAGGGGAAGGATACATTGTGACCACATTTTCTAATTGAAGACATTTTTTTCTTTCCTGACAGGTTATCTGTATCTCAAGTCACATAAAATTCGCTTAAAGTCCATATGTATTTTCTTTAGTCCTCAAACCTCTAGTGAGAATAGGATTAAACCAAGATGGGATGGAACCTCATTGCTATTAAAACAATTAGAGTGTTTGAGTGAATCTCCTTTAAATACATGAAATTGCAAATCTAATAAAATAATCTTCTAGATAAAGATTAGATAACGTGTTCAAAATAATTCAAATAAATAAAATCAAACTAAATGTATTAGATAAGATTAAATAAAACCAATCCTAACTAACAAACAAACTTGAAGTTATCTTAATACGCCCCCTCGAGTTAGGTGTGGTGCAACAACACCTAAACTTGTCCACACAGCGGAGAAATTCTAACAACTAACCTATAGGATTTTTTTACTTTATTTGCAATAAAATGAAATATATGTTTCATCTTGCTATGGAAAAATGAATTTTGTCTTGCTAATAATGTCTACAACAACAACAATTATTCTCATACGATGGGGCTTTGGGAGGGCAGAGTATACGCAGACCTTAACTCTGCCTAAATCTGCCTTGGGAGTTAGAGATATTGTTTTCGAAAGATCATTTGACTCAAAAGAAAACATGACAACATGACAAAAAATGTTAGATAAGATTTGAAGTGAAGTAAAGTAAAGAGATCATAACAAAATACTGTAGATAAGTATTAATGGAGAAATTTTAACAGTAAATGCATCAATTAATATACGATCATCAGAGTACATGAAATAGCATATAGTAATAGAAAATCGAAAGACATTACGCTCGCTAACAGTGTCTAATAAGAACAAATGAACAAATTATGACCATCATTACAATATATATACATAAATTAAGTGGAAACCTACCCTCGGCTTCAGCAATGGTGATAGTGCATAATCGGAGTAATTCGGTCACAGCCTCTTCCTCCGTCGATATCCTCCATTGTAGGAGAATGGTTGAGCTCACAAAATGGGTGTCGATTACGAAGGAGGCGCGGGTTTATGTCATGGACTGATGGGCTTCTCTCAAATCTGTTTGTAGTCATGAGCACTTTTGCCCCTATTATATGCTGGTCTTTAATTGTTGTCCTTCATAACAGGTATTAGTAATTTTTTTGCCCGGGGTAAGTTTATATTTTTGTATCATAATATTCGATAAGTTACGCTCTGCCCTTAAAGTGTAAGATTGTATTAATCTCCCTTATGAGGTCTTTCTCATTAATACAATATATATATAGGTGTACAATGTGGAATCTCTATACAACAGAGATCCTAGTTCTACCATAATTACATAACCCTAAATATGGTAAATACAATAGTGGTACACACGTGCTAATACACTCCCTCAGTCGGAGCGGGAGGAGGCCGGATGCTAAAACTGGATCTGAAGTTGAGGAATAACTGTCTAGGAAGGCCCTTGGTGAATATATCTGCATAATGATATGAAGAAGGCACATGCAATACCCTGACATGACCGAGAGCAATCTTCTCACGAACAAAGTGGATGTCCATCTCAATGTACTTGGTTCGTTGATGTTGAACCGGATTATGAGACAGATATATGACGGATATATTATCACAATAGACCAAAGAAGCCTTACATAATGGACACTGAAGCTCCAAAAGAAGGTTTTGGAGCCAACATATCTCAGAAACAACATTAGCAACACCTCTGTATTCTACTTCTGCACTCGAACGAGATAAGATTATCTCCTAAGAACACACAGTAGCCTGAGGTGGAGCGTCGCGTGTCCGGACAACCTACCCAATCAACATCCGTATATGACAACAACATGTTCGGTGCAGAGGGGTATAGATGCAAACCATAATTAATTGTGCCTTTAACATATCGAATGATACGTTTGAGGGCAGTAAAGTGAGGCTCCCTGGGGGCATGCATAAATAAGAATACCTACTGAACAACATAAGCAATATCAGGCATGTTGAAAGTAATGTACTGTAGGGCACCTCCAAGACTCCGGTAGAGAGTGGGATCTAACACTGGATCACCATCCAAAGCATTGAGCTTTGATTTAGAGTCAACTAGAGTAGATATGATCTTGCAATTTGCCATTTTAGCCTTGTACACAATCTCCTCTGTATACTTACGTTGACAAAGAAACATAGTGTATGCAGATCTAATCACGGAGATCCCCAAAAAATAGCTTAACTTCCCCAAGTCAGTCATAGCAAATTCTGTTTTGAGCAGTGCAATGATCTCATTTTTCAACAACTCAGATGAGGCAGTGAACACAATATCATCTGCATACAATAACAAATATGCAATGCTACTACCTCTATGAAAAATAAACAGAGAATTATCGCACTTGCTGCATACAAACCCAATCTGCAAAATATAATGTGCAAAGTGATCATACCACGCTCGAGGGGCCTGTTTCAATCCATAAAGTGACTTACGGAGACGACATACATACTGAGGGGCTGCAGGATGGACAAAACAAGACGGTTGGTACATGTAAACAATTTCTTTTAAATCCTCATGTAGAAAGACATTCTTTACATCAAGATGATGAATCGGTTAGTGCTTACCTATATCAATACTCAGAACTGTGCGAATCGTGGCCGGTTTAACAACTGGACTGAAAGTCTCACCACAATCAACACCCTCATGCTAATTGGTGTCATTAGCCACAAGTCTTGCCTTATATCTCTCAAGATCACCATTGTCTCTGTATTTGTGGCGAAAAATCCACATGCAATGAATCACATTCACCCCCTCCGGTCTAGGAACTAAATCTCACGTGTGCTGCTTCGTTAAAGCATTCCTCACATATGGCCGCATTCCAATTAATGTCAAGTTTGGCTAGTTTTGAATTTTTGGGAATTGGGGAAACTATTTGTGTTGATAAGTTAAAGTAGACTTTGGGCCTGAAAATTCCGTGTTGGGCACGGGTTTCCATTGGGTGAGTGGGTACCGTGGGTGGATGGATATTTGGTTGGGTTTGGTGTCGGGTCACCGGTTTAGTGGTTGGTGTCAGAACGGTGGTATCTACCAAACAGAGTATAAAATGAAGCCCAATCTTAATTGTGGTATATCACAACGTATCCCATCAGACTTGAGATTATTTTATTCCACCTTCCCAATATAATAATTTAATTCGCGTACCAAGTCACACATTATTAGGGGTGAGCGGGTTCGGGTACCCTAACATTTTTGAACTACCCGGACCCTACCCGGTAAAAGATCGGTTCCTAAATTTACTATCCGGAACCTACCCGTAGCAATCATTATCCGGAACCTACCGGACCGCGGGGGTCCGGTAGGTCCCGGTACCTACGTAAATAAAAAAACACAGATTAAGCAACAATTTTTTAGCCTATGAGAATCAAAAAGAGTTCTAAAATAATTTCATCCGGTAGTTTTTTAGCCTGCAATCGGAGTTTTAGTACCCTTATAAGAAGTTTTAGAAAACTTATTCATTGTAGAAAAGCTAATTCTGTAACCAAAACCTAAAATTGTAAGCCAAGTTTGACACTCAATTAATTGAACGTGTTTATTTCAAAATAAATTTGAAAATATCTGAATTAAACTTATTTTCGTGTTCATAGGCTCTTCGATACAAAAGAAAAGCTTTCTTATACTAGTAAATCTCTAAATTTCATCTTCAGAGGTACAAAAATATACACAAATTTTAAAAATAGATTTACATTTCAAATCAAAAAGTAATACAAATTGAAGATGAGTATCGCCTGAAATAGAACAGAAGCATAGGATATTAAAAAGAAATTGAAGAGTTAGATATGAACCCATATGCATTTTAGGAACGACGTGAACACAACCAAGGGAGAGAAAGAGGTAAAGGTGAAGCTTCAACGACGACAACGATGAAAGTACCTGAGAGAAAGCTTCAACAACGACGATGATGAAGCTCGGTGGTGTAGCTAAAACGCCATTGCTATTGAGAGAGTTTTGTGTGTTTTCTCTTAGGGCACAAAAAACATTCTAGAATAAAGGGGTGAAAAAGCTGAAATATTTGCGTCTTGGGGTGGGGAAAATCAATGTGCAGGTGTGCAACAAACAATTTTGGAGAAAGTTAAAAGTGGTCCAAATGTTTCTCAAAAAAGTAAAAATATTTAATATTTTATAGGTTTCGGGTATCGGTTCCGGGTCCGGGTACCCTGTCTCTATTTGCCGGAACCGGACCCGACATTGATCGGTTCCTAATTTTACTACCCGGACCCTACCCGTTATTATAATATATCTACCCGGAACCTACCCGTTAGTGTCGGTTCCGATCGGGTATCTGGGTACCCTGTACCCGTGCTCACCCCTACACATTATAACCCTGGTACAGTAAGGTGTGATTTGGTACAACAGATATGAGTATTACTTAATTCTTTAAGTTAAACAAACACATTTACGAATTTATAATTCAAGAACCGTATTTTTTTGCTAGAACCGTATTCAAAATTGAGTTAGTGTGCAATGGTATGATTGATTTTTAATTGATACACAAAACATTATTCTTTTGTTAGTTAAGAGCCCGTTTGATATGAAGCATAATGATTATTTGCACAAAAATCGCATTAATTGGTTACTTTTTTTCTTATCAGCATAAATAATACCATAGTAAGCTATACTAGAATTTATATATTATTTTATATTGAATAAATATAAAAAAAGAATATGTTAATATTGATATTATGCATCAAACAACTTAAATATGTGAACTCAATTAAGGGTAGATCGTAAAAAAAGTTTATGCACACACTATTTACTTATTACTAAGTTTATCTGATTAATAGGGACACTTTCTAGACAAGTGTGAACTTTCAACTATTCTAACAAGAATGACATTTTTTTAAATTTGAAAATACTTTCACTTAAACATCTCATTTTATTTTTAATGATAATTTTTTGTGGTCACACAAATATTATTACGCCCCCGTTCTAATTTTGGTGATACTTTTCACTTTTTGAGAGTCAATTAGACTAAACTTTAAAGCTAAATTAACTCAATATTTTAAGATATATATATATTTGAAAACTACATAAAAAGTACTATAAATTTAGTGAAAAAAATATCTTAAAATATTGATCAAAATTCATATAGCTTAAATCACGAGAAGCGAAAAGTATCACATAAATTGGTACATAGGGAATACATATTTATTATTACAAATATAAGAAGTCTTATAACCATACAAAAATCATGGCATATATGAAATAAGAAGTTTCAAAATCTCTTTTTGTTTTAAATTTTGTAATCAGTCAAATTACGTCATACAATGGAACCTCTTTACAACGACATCATTTATTTGATAGTTTTAGCTGCTATAACGATATGCCGTTATAGAAAACATACAATATATAACATAATATGAAAGTCAGTTTTAATAAAAAATTGAATATTATAGTGATATATTGTTATAGGAAATAATTATTATAGAAAGACGTGACATGTATAAATGAAAAGATGAGAATATACTGTATATTTAAATTTGATATAAGTACTATATTTTCCATAATTCGTCTCTCCTAACAATCTGCTTATCCTATTTTTGGAAAAAAGGGGAAAAAATCAACCATCCTATAACAATACGACAGGGTCACTTCCCGCAAAAAACAGAACAACTTTCCCACTAAAAAGCAAAAAGCAACTAAATCAAAGCCTATTTGTTTTGGATATACTGGCTTAGACGCTATTTTTTTTTGCCAAATAAGCTAGCACTCGTTGACGTTTTCCCAAAATTTTCAAGAATTTTGATCTTCTCGTTACTTAGAATTTTCTTTTGACTTGGAATTATATATATATAAAAACTATTGCTGTTATAGAAGAGGTGTTTGGAGAATGAGATTTCATCGATTTTGTCCGGATCCCCACCTTTCTTCCGAAAAAGGAAGGTTATTTTTGAAAGGAAAAGGTAATTAAAACAGATAATTATAAAAAACATAATTAAATTATCACTTTTTTTTTTGTCACAACTCAATTATAATTTGTTTCCTTTTTTTCCCTCAACCATCACCACCTATTAAACACACGAAGGTGATAGTTTAGTTAGAGAAAAAGGATTAACTGATAATTGGACTAATTAGTTTCGAGTCTGTTTTATTAATAGATAGATTGTGATTGTTCAGTTAGTAAAAGGAATGAACTATTAGTTTTTTGGGGTGATTCGCGAAAAAGTGATAGTTTAGCTACCGAAATACAGCTTCCAGTTGCATTTCTACGAGGATGTTTTTATGCCTCAAATTTTGTGACCTAAAGGACATTAAAGGAGCAATTCTACTATTTTGCCTCGAATTTGTTACCTATAGGACATCAGTTTGTGAAATTTTGTTCCGTAATTTGAATTTTTCTTGTGGATTTAATATATTTTTTCTCCTTGTTTTGTGTTTAAAGTTGATGCTGAGAAAGCGTTGTACACGGAGCTATGGCGTGCATGTGCAGGTCCGCTTGTGACAGTGTGCTCGCGTTCTATTTCCCAAAAGGTCATATTGAACAGGTTTGCGTTTATACGTCCTACCAAAACTGATTACGAGCTTGATTTTAGCCTTGGTGGACAGAGTTATCTAGTACTTGTTGGTCCCCAGACCCCACTTGTTGTTGGTGGTGGTGGTGCGAGGTCGTAGATTATTCAGTAGAATTAGTAGCTGGTCGGGATACCGCGGATATAAAGAAAACTGATTACGAGCTTAATTTCCTAAACCATAATTGTAACTAGGCTTCATCCAGACTAATTTTGGGGGTCAGCTGTATGAATCTTCCGTATCCATTTTGCTCCATTCATCATTCATACCCGTTTAGATGAGGTGGTCAAACAACTTAACCTAGTATCAGACGAGATGGAGATTGACCACCTATTATCGAAAAAGACTTCCACATGCTTCACCGAGATAAAAGTAGTAAGCCCGCATGCCAGGGGGTGTATTAAAGATATATAAATCAATAAATGTGTCTCCTCTTTATTCGCTTAAGTTTTTAGAAGGTGGTCAGACAACACAAACATACCAATTGTGCACTTTTTGTATCTTTAGGAAAATTAGGGGTTCTCCAAGTTGAATTAGGGGATTTAGTTAAGTTGTAAGTAATTCTTTGAGGTTGGAGTGATTTGATGTATTTGTATGCTAGGTTGATGCATCAACCAATCAAGCTTCAGATCAGCAGATGCCAGTATATAATCTTCTTTCTAAGATCCTCTGTCGTGTAATTAACGTCCTGTTGAAGGTAACTTTTTTGCTGAATACAAAAGTCTTGTGTGCAAAACAGTTGTATGGCCTAGCTTCTGTTTATTTTTTCATGATGAATACTGACCTATCAAGGATTCTGTAATGTTGGTGTTTATGTTTTGATTCGCGTGTGTTCACAGGCCGAACCAGATACTGATGAGGTGTACGCACAAGTGACTTTGATGCCAGAACCAAATGTAGGTTTACAATGTGCCGAGCAAGAATTACTTGTTTTTATTCTTTTAAAAGTTCCTATGTACTTCAAAAAGAAAAAAAAACTTTGAAGTTCCTATGTCGAAGGGGAGCCTTGGAGCAACGATAAAGTTGTCTACATGTGACCTATAAGTCACTGGTTTGAGCCGTGTAAGCAGCCACTAATGCTTGCATTAGGCTAGGCTGTCTACATCACACCCTTTGAGGTGCGACCCTTTCCCGGTCCCTACCAACGCGGGATGCTTTGTGCATCGGGCTGCCCGTTTGAAGTTCCTATGTCGTTTTGAGACTTCAAATATTCTGATTGAGTTGGACATCTGATTAAATGAAATGATCTTTGTAGCAAGATGAGAATGCGGTAACGAAGGAACCGATGCCCCCTCTGCTACCACGATTCCATGTGCACTCGTTTTGTAAGACACTAACAGCCTCCGATACCAGCACTCATGGAGGATTTTCTGTTTTGAGACGGCATGCTGATGAATGCCTCCCCCCTCTGGTCAGAAAAATTGTTTCTTAATGCAGTTATGGTGCCTGTATTTGGATAATGTAAGTGACTTATGGTGGTTAATTTCTTGTAATAGAATATGTCTCGGCAGCCTCCAACACAAGAGTTGGTGGCCAAAGATTTGAATGCAAATGAGTGGCGCTTCAGGCACATATTTCGGGGTACGATGCTTTATGCATTCTTAATTACCTTGTGCCTTTAAATTTTGTGACATATACCACCTCCAATTCCTTTTGGGTCAATCTTTGTTGACCTCAAAAATGCACCATCACAACGTTGCTTTTTCATAGATTATCCTCATATGATTTGTATGTTCATATCTTCATTAAAATTTGTTTGTTCTTATATCATGCCAATTACAATGTTGGAATATTGTGAGTGAATGGCAATAAATCTCGACTTCTGAAACCTTGAAAACCTTTAAGCTGATAGTTTGGCATAAATGTGAAGGGAGGGGAGGGGGATTTCTTGTGTTTTAATAATAAACCAATTACATGTGATGTTGTTTTAGTTGTTTACATAAATAACTCAAGGAAACAAAACTATGTTATGATCTCTCAACAATGAGATAGAATAAGTCTGAGAAACAAACACTTGGACTTCTTGCTGCAGGAGGGATGAGTAAAGAAAAATTTGTTAGTGTAATTCAGAGGCTAATCAAAAAACACTTTTGCTTGTGTGATTAAGGATGTTCTTTTGATCTTTTCACCCCTTTTCTTAACTCTGTTGTTGCATGGGGAATTTGTTTTTGAGAGTGTTGAGCACTATTGCTTGATGTAAGGTGTGCTATTTCAGCACATTAATTGGTTGTACTTGTTAAGTTTCTCGAGTCTTATTTTCACACTATCATTTAAATTTCAGGCCAGCTTAGGAGGCACCTTCTTCAGAGCGGTTGGAGTGTCTTTGTTAGTTCGAAAAGGGTCGTTGCAGGGGATGCATTCATATTTCTTAGGTTAGCATTGGCATGCCGTCTCTTTTTCCATTCTCTTGCGTTCATTAAATTCTGAAATGTTGGGACACTCTATTGTTAGAGGTGAGAATGGGGAGCTTCGTGTTGGAGTCAGACGTGCCATGAGACAGCAGGGTAATGCTCCATCATCAATGATATCCAGTCATAGCATGCATCTCGGTGTCCTTGCTACAGCTTGTCATGCCATTAAGACGAAAACGATGTTCACAGTATATTACAAACCAAGGCAAGTGATCCGAAGAACCAGGAAAAAATTACTAGTTTAAGTTTGTTCCGTAAATTGAGATCTATATAATGGAAGGATTTGACTTTGTTACCTACTTATCGCTCTGGGATTTCCTTTCCTCACCGCTTTAGTATTATGTATTATAGGACGAGCCCTGCTGAGTTTATAGTTCCATATGACCAGTAGTATATGGAATCTGTGAAAAACAATTACTCCATCGGGATGAGGTTTAAAATGAGGTTTGAAGGTGAAGAAGCTCCAGAACAGAGGTACCTTAGCATCACTAGAAGGAGCGTTTTCCTTTAGTATTAAATGTGATACTTGGTAGTTTTCATTTTGATATTGATCGAGCATACTTGTGTTATGTGCTTTATGCCGAGGGTCTACCAGAAACAACCTCTCTACTTCAAGGTAGGGGTAAGGTTATTTACACTCTACTCTCCCAAAACCCCACTTTGTGGGATTTCACTTGGTATGTTGTTGTTGTTACTTGTGTTATGCGCTTGCATATCTAATTCATACTATTTCAGTGATGGTTTATGGTAAACAAATTACTTTTCTCAGAACCCCTGATTTTGTTGTTTACTCCAAAACCTTAATAGGTTTACTGGCACTATAGTTGGCATTGAAGATGCTGATCCCAAAAGGTGGCCTGAGGCCAAATGGAGATGCCTGAAGGTAGAATCTACTTTCACTTTGTTTCTGGTTGGTCATCTTTCTCCCGTATATAACACTGAAGTATCATTCTTGAGCACGTTTTTAGGTTCGACGGGATGAAACTTCTGCTATTCCTAGGCCAGACCGAGTTTCACCCTGGAAAATAGAGCCAGCTCTTAGCCCTCCTGCTCTTAACCCTCTTCCAATACCAAGGCAGAAAAGGCCTCGATCAAATGTTCTGCCCTCGTCTCCTGATTCTTCTGTTCTTACTAGGGAAGGTAGATAACTAACCCTTATAATTGAATTCCATACCCTGCACTGTGTTTATATCTACATTTCAAGCTGAGTGTTTGTTATGTACTTTTGGCACTTTCTTAAGGTTCATCCAAAGTAACTGTAGACCCTTCACAAGCCAGTGGGTTTTAAGGGTCTTGCAAGGTCAAGAAATATCGACCTTAAGAGGCAATTTTGTAGAAAATAATGAGTCAGACTCATCTGAGATGTTTATCAGATAAGTGGCTTCCTTTAGGGAGAACTGAATCATCTTTTACAGATCGCTTATCAGGCTTTGGGGTGCAAGCGAGTTCCTCCCATGGGTTCCATTTACCCTGTGGGGGGCAAACAGCACCTGCTAGCTTGGTGAAGCGACAAGCACTGGACAAGGAAAATGATTTGAGCTTACTGGGTAAACAATGGTCACTAGCGTCTTCTGGTCTCTCACTTAATCTGATGGATTCAGGATTGAAGGGTGCGGATACTCTTTATCAAATGCGGGGAACATCTAGAAGTGATAGTTTTAACGAGTATCCATCCTTCCCTGGTCATAGAATTGATAATCAGCAGGTAAATTGGTTAATGCCCCAGTCCATGTTGCCTTATAATCAGATGTCCACTCATTCTGGAGAAATGATGCCTAGACCCATGGCTTCACTAAAGCCCGAAGCCATGAAACCCAAAGAGGGAAACTGCAAACTATTCGGCATTCCCCTTGTAAGTAAATCTGCCTCCATAGACCCTGTCATGTTGCTGAAAAACTCTCTGATTGACTCAGCAAGTAACATGCATTTTGGTAATACATCCACATCAGTTCCCTATAACTGAATCTGATCTTGGGATCACAGTTAATGATCAGGAAGAACAGTTCCAAACCTCGCATCCTGTTACTCGTGATAGAGGGGGCAAAAGCCTTGTTAATTCAACAAGGAGTTTCACCAAGGTTTGCACCTAGTCTTTTGCTTATGACATTTTGTGAAACTTGAATAATTTGGGTTATTTTGAATTCAGGTTCATAAACAGGGTACGGCCCTTGGAAGGTCTGTGGATCTTGCAAAGTTCAACAACTATGAAGAATTGATAGCTGAACTGGATCACCTTTTTGATTTTAATGGTGAGTTCAAGCCTCGGAACAAGAACTGTCTGGTTGTATATATACTGATGATGAGGGTGACATGATGCTTGTTGGAGATGATCCATGGCAGTAAGTGCTTTCCTCATTCTTTCTGATGCATAAAGGATTGAAGATGATTATCTTTGTGGTGCTTCCTAAGTTTTGCAGTTATCTGGATTCTTATCTGCTTTTTTACCTGTTGATCTTGGTGAAACAGAGAATTTTGTGGTATGGTTCGCAATATTTTTATCTACACAAAAGAAGAGGTGCAGAGGATGAACCCAGAGTACTTGAGGCCCAGAGCTAGGCCTGACAACACAGAATTGGCTCAGTTGTTGACCGACTGGGGTGCAGAACACAACTTATTAATGCGGGGCATTTGGAGGCTGTGGTGACGGTTAATGGATTGGTACCTCCCATAAAATGTTGAGAACTTATCTTGTGTCCAGCCACTGTTCTTTCAGAATCTGAGGGTGATTCATTGAAACTTCATATTGCGGGCAGCAAATAATTGTTGCTGAATATAGGTATTGTTATCTTTATGATATTAAACAAGCATATGGCTCATGGATCTTGTGCCAACCACCCACATCATAGTCCCATGGAATCATGAGTCCAGGCTCCAGTCGCCATTCTTTTATTAGTATCTGATGTGAGATAAGGTCTGCATACACTCTACCCTCCAGACCCCACGTTGTGGGATTTCACTGGGTATGTTGTTGTATCTTTTGTGACTCCATGTAGCTTCACATCTCCGATAACAAATAGATGGTGCTGAATTCGTTGTATATAACAAAAGGCGTCCACTAAATTACCTTTGGTAAGTCATTGCTTCCATGAAACAAGCATGTGCATGGATTGTGTCAAGCCATCCTTGGGACACAGGATGGGTTTTGCTTAATGCGTCCCAAGAATGGGTTTTGCTTAATGTACTATGGTTGACAATTCCAGAATGATTTATTTAGGGTAAATGCTGAATGACCTTTCATTTGGGGCTTGCCGTTTGCTGTTTGTCATTTATTTTAAGCAATATACAAATCATTTTAAGCTTTGTTTTGTACAGCTTTAATGAATGAAATAAATTATTCCTCCCTCCCTCCACTCTTCTCCAGCCTCCGCCTCACTTTCCTGGATTTCTCATGGTATGACCAGTATGAAACAGTACTAAAATTGATCTCTTATTATGATTTTAGTGATCTTTGCAAAGTGATCTGTCATCCCAAAGAGGAACTCTACTCTGTAGGGATGGCAATTGGGCGGGGCGGGTGCCCCGCACCCGTACCCGCCATCCGTGGCGGGTTTAATTTCAACATCCATACCCGCCTAGACGGGTATATTCCTAAATCCACACCCGCTCCACCACCCAAGTGGATATTCGTCACACGCTAATATCCGTCTGTACCTGCCAGCCATATTTTGTAATCAATTCATTTGTGATCAATACAAAATAGTGATCATACCCAAAATAAAATAGTCTTATAAATTAAATTAGTACATTATATAAACATGACAAACTATATAAAAAATATTAATGTCTCCATAAATACTTAAAGCAATACATGCTTCTTCATTTGAGAACATCTTGAAAGAACAATGTGCTGAATAAACCCAACCATTGCTCTCCAAGGACCCCAGTGAACAATGAGATGTTTCAGGTAATTCATTATTCAACAGAGAACTTGAGTATCATATTCCTCAAGATCACATATTTCCATCTCCTTGACATCACCACCACCTGCATAATGTATACTCAAAGTAATTAGAGTCTAACTTCAATTTAATACAACATAAATAATTTAATCAAATTAATGTTACCTTTAATATCCGTCCAAATTCAGTTTTGAGCACACATCAATGCCTCCACCGTTTCCGGAAGAAGTCGACTACGATAAGGATCAAGTACACGTCCACTAGTGCTAAATGCGGATTCCGATGGGACGATAGAAACTGGAATGCTCAATATATCCCTTGCTATTTGTTGGAGAACGGGATAATTATTTCCATTTGTTTTCCACCAATTAAGAATATCGAAATCATCCACAAGTGGTATAGTTTCAGCTTCCAAGTACTTCTCCAAATTAGATTTTAGTCCAACGTTACTATTGTCTTGTGACACAAATTGTGCAAACTCTTGCATGTACCCCATTCCCATACTACTTGTAACATCAGTTGAAGACACATGGCTACTACTAGCTGGATTATTACCATTTTTGTACCCATACTCATCCACCAATTCATTTAGAAAATCATAAATTCTTTTTACCTCAACATCAACATCAAGCGCATCATAAATAGCAAAGTAAAATCGAGTGAGAGCCATCTTGAACCTAGGATCAAGTATAGTTGCCACGCCCATAAGACTATTAACATCTAACCAATACTTATTATATTTCTCTAGCATTACCTTGACCATTTTTCCTATATAAATAGTAGGTGAGGACAACCAGTTGGTTAATAAGATTCTAATCTCACAAATTCTAAGGAAATAAATATTGGCAATAGGATACGTCGAGACAGAAAATTGATGTGTAATATCATTAAACACTTTCAATAGTTCACATAGTTTCACAACCTTATCCCAATCTTCACTAAGTGATGGATATTTGTACAAATTATCTCGAGCACTTAAAACAACAATTAGTGATGGGTGTGCTTTTGTATTTACATTTCGACGGTGTGCTTTTCCAATCAGTAATTAGTGATGGGTGTCGTTTAGAAGAAAACATCACAAAATCCAATTACATTTTTAAAAAGTTAGGCATGGCCAAAGCACCATACTAAACATTTTAAGATAATAATACAACTATCACTTAGGCCCTAAATATATTCAGATAATACAAAACACAAATTCATAATAAAATTGTACCAAGAAAAACAAAAGGGATAAATTTTTAGAATGCCGTTGACACATCTTTAGTGGTGGGCATTGCATGTAAGCACGTTGGTTTTAACAAAATCTGAACTTTTTTCCTTTGAAAATAACTACCAAAACATAATTGATTATTTGTGTTCTTAAAAGAATCCAAAGGCATGTTCAGTTTGAAAATCAACCAGCTTAGAGTAGTTGATTTGGTTCACAGTTATAAAACCAGAACATCTAGTTTGTAAATCAAAAATGCTTTTCTAAATTTTATCACAAATGAAAACAAAATCAAACATTTTATTCTCAGAGTAGTAGGTCCTCTTAATCAATACATGTTGTCAGGGTCTCAGGGGCAGGGAGGCGTGGAGGCTGATGGCGGCGTGATGGAGAACGAGAGAGGGAGGAGAGACATCAGTCGACAGAGACTAAAGAGTGAACGAGAGAGGGAGGCGTGAAGATCAAAGAGTAAAAGCTGCTGAACTTGAGTAAGGACCAAGTGTAAGCGAGTAAGATTTTGCCTACTCACTTATTTATTGACATTGGGCTTACATACTGCTACAACTATTACTGGGCTTATGGGGCGAGTAGGCAGACAATTGGATGCGGGGCAGGGGAGGCGGTATGAGGTGGGTTAACTGCAAATACACCACCTACCCGCCACCTGTGACGGGTACATTTTCTATACCCATACCCGCCTACTACCCGTCAAAGTTATACCCATACCTGGCCCAACTGAGGCGAATGCAGTGCGGAATCCATAAAATTGTACCCATGCCATCCATCTACTCATATGAGTGCCGCCTATTAACATCTCTATCATCATGCCAAGAAGCTATAAATGCGTGCGCACTCGTTATGCCAACTATGAGTAATATGAAACAGTGCATAACACCTTCAACTAATAATAGTAATAATAATAATTATTATTATTATTATTATTATTATATAAAATATAACAGGGCACGAAGAATATATTTATACTATAAACATTACTGAAATCATCATAATATCATATCACTCACCTTCTAAACTATCGTGGAGCTGGAGCCAAACAACAATGAGAAAAGAGGTAAAGGTAGAAAACCACGTAAGACCAGAGATGAGGACTACGTTAACTGTCGCCTACAATAAACTAGATATATGTGTTTTGATAAGGAGTGTTTTGGTTACTAATACAACACTTTCTTGTGACGAACTACAATCTTAATCCAGTATCTCCAATCGGGTATATTTTTGTAAAATCATTAAAGCTCAACATAGAAAGGATGCTGCCTTCTTGACGTGGCAAGATTTACCAGAGAGAACTCAAAAGTTGCTTCATAAGCCCCATGGGGCTTAGTGGTCAACACAAATGAATTCTAAGACCACAGACACTGTTGAGCTAAAACATGATCACGTGATCTACACGGGGATAGGCTCAGGAGCCGGATCCGAGGGAGTACCACTACTGCTATTGAGGACAGTCACATTGCCATCTGAATCAACGTCCACAATAACTGAATCACCTTCTTTGATCTCACGTGCAAGCATTTTCTCAGCCATGCTGTCCTCTAACAGTCTCATAATAGCTCTTCTCAGAGGACGTGCTCCATAGCTAGGGTTGTATCCCTCGTCAACCACCCTGTCTCTAAACCTCTCTGTCACTTGAAGTTCTATCTCCTTGAGTTTCAACCTCTCAAATACCTCCTTAAGCATGATATCAGCTATCTCCTTAACCTCTAACTTAGTGAGCTGACGGAATACAATCATCTCATCCAATCTGTTCAGAAACTCTGGCCTGAAGTACTGCTTCAATTCTTCAGTCACTAAGCTCTTGATACGATTGTAACTGCTATCCTTCTCATCGTAATCCAGATCAAAACCTATACGACGGCCACCTTTCTCTATCACACTACTTCCAACATTTGATGTCATGATGAGAAGCGTGTTCTTGAAATCTACAGTTCTACCCTTGCTGTCTGTCAGCCTTCCATCTTCAAGAATTTGAAGCATCATGTTGAAGACATCAGGATGAGCCTTCTCAATCTCATCAAAGAGCACAACGGTATAAGGTCGACGTCTTACAGCTTCAGTCAATTGACCACCTTCTGTGTAACCAACATAACCAGGGGGCGATCCAATGAGCTTAGAGACTGTGTGTCTCTCCATGAACTCACTCATATCAAGCCGGATCATTGCTTCTTCGGAACCAAAGTAATATGCAGCCAGTGCCTTTGCCAGTTCTGATTTCCCAACACCAGTGGGACCAGAAAAGATGAAACTAGCAATAGGCCGGTTGGGATTCTTGAGCCCAACTCGTGCACGTCGAATAGCACGACTAATGGCTTTGACAGCTTCATCCTGGCCAACGATTCGAGTGTGAAGTGTTTCTTCCATTTTTAGGAGGCGATCAGATTCGTCAGTGGAGACCTTCTCAACAGGGATGCCAGTCCAAGAAGAAACAATGTGCTGAATGTCTGCTTCTGTCACAAGAGGACCTGTATCTCCAGCCTCACTTTCAGCCTTGCTCATTTCTTTGTTTTTGTCTATCAGGGCTGTGATCTGTGCCTTAAGATCCATTTCTCTATCACGTAATTCCCCAGCCTGTCCATTAATTCAAAACCATCTAATTAGGAAATTCTACAGTAACAATACTTGACAAGAAAATAGTTCAACGCCATTGATGCATTTTTAAGGGATTCTTTAGATGTACATAACAAACTCAGTACCTTTTCAAAATCTTGACCGCGGACAGCTTCATTCTTCTCCTTTGTGATCTGACGGAGCTCTTTCTCGAGCTCTTTTGCTTCCTCAGGCAGCTGGAAGCAACAACAGAGCATTGTAACTCAAAAAATAGTAGGGCAATGACAGATTAAGTGAGAGACTAAAGGAGCATTTCATGCCTGAGCATGGCGAAGTCGAACACGAGAACCAGCTTCATCAATCAAGTCAATTGCTTTATCAGGTAGAAATCGGTCACTGAAATGTGAAAGTGAAAAGATGTATCAAGTTGCAGGATCAGGAAAAAGATAAAACCTTTAACAAAAGTCAATATCATGGAATCTAGGATAAATTTTTCCTGGAGATAAATAAGCGTAAACCTAATTAGATGCTGATAAACAGAAATAAACAGACTTCTATTATCACATTTTACTACTCCCTCAGTCCCAATTTAAGTGTCTTAGTTTGACTAGGCACGGAGTTTAAGAAATAAAGAGACTTTTGAAGCTTGTGGTCATAAATTAAAGATGTGTAATGTATAAAAATATCCTTTAATCTTGTGGTTATAGACTTGCCGTGTAGGATGTTTGAATTGTCAACTTACTAAATGTGGAAAGACGCACTCTTTATGGGACAGACCAAAAAGGAAAGTAAGTTAAAATGGGACGGAGGGAGTATTATAAAATAAATTGAACTTCACGTGTACAATCTGTTGAGGCAAACATAGTTCTTAAAGGTAGCAATGCATCAACTGAAGGAGAGAAAAGTAAAAAGGTACAAGGACACTTTGGAAATGGTATAAGATTAGATACCTGATGTACTGGTATGAGAGCTGGGCAGCAGCCACTAAGGCATCGTCAGTGTAACGAAGTTTGTGATGAATCTCATACCTCTCACGAAGCCCTTTCAGAATCTGTATGGTTTCATCAACAGTAGGTTCAGGGACCTTAACTGGCTGGAATCTCCTCTCCAGTGCAGGATCTTTCTCAATATGCTTTCTGTATTCATCCAGTGTAGTAGCTCCGATACACTGACAAGAAGCCAGGTAAATACTATTGAGTTACATGTAAAAGTTTTTTTCTCCTGTTTAGCTGACATACTGAGTAGTCATTTTTAATCTTCTTATGGGGGCGGTTAAATTCATGTTAAAACAATAATATATCTTCTAGAGCATTAGGTTGTTGACAGAAATATTCATAGTTCTCATTTTTAATTTATAGAAGGGGAAGAACAAGACGAGGATAACTAACCTGTAGTTCACCTCGAGCTAAGGCAGGTTTCAAGATGTTTGCAGCATCGATGGCCCCCTCTGCTGCTCCAGCTCCAATCAATGTGTGCACTTCATCGATGAATAGTATTATTTCATCACTCTGTTTGATTTCCTCCATCAGTTTCTTAAGCCTTTCCTCAAACTCTCCACGGTATTTTGTCCCAGCAACAAGCAAACCCATATCAAGAGTTATCACCTAATCATCACCAAAAAGCGACTCTTAAGGGCAATGAGAAAAGTAGCTACATCAGTGCACGAAACATCCAATAAAGTTTCAGATAGATGAGATTCACACGAATAGGTGTGGACCTTCTTACTTGAGCTCACTTTAGTTTCAGCTAAGAATTAAGTTCAACAAGGGATACTAAAATCCCTTTTTGTTCAATTAGTTATAAGCATAGATCCACAAATCAATCTACTAAAAATAAATATGCCAAGAGAAGAAGTAGCACATAAGAATATATATAAAAATTCCAAGAAAACATGAAGACACTGTGAAAATGATTTTGACATCTTTCAATTTAGTGAGACAGACTGCACATTCTTTTGAACCTAATCCTTGTGAATCAAAAAGAACACTAGACTGGACCAGCACGACCTTGCTCAGCTTCTGGATTCACCATATGATACCACAAATGGGAGAAGAAAGGTCACAGATAAACATCACATTCTGCAAGTTATCACACATGGCGTACCTTCTTCCCCTCAATTGTTTCAGGGACATCACCATTTGCAATTCTTTGTGCCAGACCCTCAGCAATAGCTGTTTTGCCAACACCTGGTTCTCCAATAAGACAAGGGTTGTTCTTAGTCCGTCGACCCAAGATTTGAGTGACCCGTTCAATTTGTGGCTGTCTTCCAACAACGGGATCCAATTTCCCCTAAAAGCGAAAAATGGCCAACTCAAATTATTGAAAACCGTCCATTCATATTATAACAAATGTAATTTTTTAAATTACCTCTTCAGCTAATTTTGTCAAATTTGTCCCGTACTCCTCCAGTGTAGGCGTTTTTTGGCCAGAAGTTCCACCGCCAACACTAGCACCAACAGCCTCATTACTCTCTCCAACCATTCTGATCACCTATTTTTAGAAGAAGAAAACCAATAAGCTCTGGTTACGATAAAGCCAAGTAATTTATCTGCCCACAAAAGCACAATATTAAACTACCCAGAGGAAGCATGTGAGATCTACTACTTGCCTGAGTGCGGATGTTGCTGGGGTCAGCGCCCAAATTTTCAAGGACACGGGCAGCCACACCTTCACCTTCACGTAGCAATCCAAGTAGCAAGTGCTCCGAACCAATATAGTTATGCCCTGAATCAACCAGTTCATAAATTAAATGAATATTTTGACTAATAATCCCGTGGTGTATGAAGAAGACCAGAAAGGCAAGCAAAAGAGAACTCGTGATATTTTAACAACTCCAATTCGGTACAGAAAAGAAAACCAAAGGTGTCAATGAAGCAACATGAGAATAAGACTCGACCGGAGAACCATTTTTTTTGGCATGTCCCAAAGGTAATCCAACAAGTATTGACAGCTAAATAAGTATACCTAGCTGGCGAGCTTCCTCCAGAGAGAGTTCCAGAACACGCTTGGCACGAGGCGTAAAAGGGATCTCAACAGCAACAAATCCACTACCCCTTCCAATTATCTTCTCCACTTCCACACGAGCATCTTTCAAATTGATTCCCATGGATTTAAGAACCTTAGCAGCAATACCAGTTCCCTCACCAATAAGACCCAACAAAATCTGCTCTGTGCCAACAAAATTGTGACCAAGTCGTCTGGCCTCTTCTTGCGCAAGCATAATTACTTTTATTGCCTTCTCTGTGAAGCGCTCAAACATTGCTTTTGGTACAAATCGGCAACCTCGTGGTCGTCTGACAGAAGTTGCAGCAGCTACCTTGGATTGGAGAGTTTGTCCAGGTCGTCTGACTAGTGTGTCTATTGCATTGCATCCTCGCAATCCTGTAAAATCCCTCAGCGTTAGTGAAGCTGATTGTGCATTACATAGCATTGTAACAGATCTTTTCGTTTTCCCAGATCCATTGAATTTGGTCGTCCTTTCACCAGCAACGGACGATGGGATGTTTGTTGACTGAACTAAAGCTCTAGCCATGATGGACCTGCCCAGGATAAGGAAGTAATCAGAAAAGTACTCTCCTGATAAACGAAAATACCAGATCTTCCAGATGAAAAATCAATAACAGTATATGGTGTCATTAGTGACGCACAAATCAGCAGAAATATCAACAAATTATCAATTCAAAAACTGATAACAAGTGAAGGTTCATATATGTAACCCTGTATATCCGAATTAGGCTTGAATATGTTAAATGAGTATTAACATGAAATTTTATCCATATGAAGTCCATTAGGATGAGTTTGGGTGGAAATAGTTGTTTTGGAATCAAGGCAGATAGTGTGGTGCATAAGATTCGATAGAATCGACTAAGTTTTCGATAGGTCTATCTTCCAGCCTGATTTAGTGAAAATCAGTTAGGAATTTGAGAAAACATCCTTCATGAAAGTTTTAGCCCTTTGAATTACCTTTCCAACCATATATAGTGGCGTCCAAACGGAGCTATGTACAAAAGGTTGTACGAACACTGCACAGAAGCCGACACGGCCCCGCTCAGCGCGTGCAGACGCGTGCGATAGCCGCACAAAAATGTCCTCTCTGAACTTTTGACCTGCAGGGGGTTCCGCGGTGGCCCTGCATCGCGGGCCCATCGCGAATGGGCCAGGTTTCAGGTCAAAACTTCAGATTTTCGCGTTTTTCTTATATTTAAGCTTGGGGTTTATTTCCCTAACATCCTTAATCACGAAATATCGCCCTAAAGTCAGAGAGAAAGCAAGAACCCTCCAAGGTAAGTTCCCCAATGATTCTAGCATGAATTCAAGTTTTTAGTACCCTCCTAACTTGATTAAAACCTCTGTAATCCATAGAATTGCGACTGAAACGTTATTGTTGGACGAGGAGCCCTAGATTTTGAATTCAACCTTCTTGAACATCAAAATGGTATTATCTTCATCCCCTAATTGATTATTTTATTGGATTAATGATTATAAACCATAGATTCTTGGGAGATAAGTTAATGGGTTTGATAAAGAGAATCATATGAACTACAGTAGGGTTTTAAATTGTTGACCTAGGATTGTTATAATCTTATGGGTGATGAAGAATGGTGCTAATTTCATCTATTTCTATTCTCTGATTTCGTAATTCGTTCAGGATTGTCATTTCGAATATTGTGAACTCAGAACGTAATCAATAGACTCATGTTTGATATCCATGAGTCTCAGTCTAGAAACTCAGCAGGTCTAGAAACAGTCAAGGCTTCAGGTCTCATAATCAGTTTCATGAATACATGTCTTAGCGAATCATTGCTCAGTATGTCAGTGATGTATCTTTCAACATGATTCCCAGTTCTCTTATGTAATTGTTTAATGTTGAACACCTGTATTTTGGGCCAAAGGCCACATATGTATTTGGGCCCAAGACCATATTTTATATATACGTATACTTCACAGTTATTTATTATTTCAGTTAAACAGGTAATTCTTTATTTCAGAACAGGAAGTATTCATATTCTATACTTTTTGTTCACTTCAATTATCAGTTTCAGTTTCAGCTTCAACATTTACAGTCTTTCTTTCGGTTGCTTTACATACTAGTGCAATTTAAATGTACATCCCTTTTGCCCGAGGCCTCCAGTAACGATTTACAAATTGACGATTCTGCTTGTTAGGATTCGCGTATCAGCTACTTGGTGAGCCCCAGTCTTACGGGGCATTATCGTATTTTCAATCTTTACACTATTTAGTTAATGAGGTATGCCGGGGCCTTGTCCCGGCGAACAACTAGTATTTCAGTACTCTTTAGAGGCTTCATAGACTATAGTTGCAGTTAGTCAGAGTTTATCAAGCTTATGTGTTAGCCATGTTGGCTACATATGATTATCACTTTCAGACTTATATGAGTATTTCCGCATTTTGATTATTTAGTCAGACTTTTCAGCCGCTCAGTATGTTGATATATTTTATTTCGTATTCAATATATACCCGATGTTGATTTAGTCAGCCAGTTGGTTCACTCGGTCACAGAAGACAGACATCGAGTGTCGTGTTACGCCCAGGCCATGGTTCGGGGCGTGACACTTCCGATCAAGAGGAAGGCTAAAAAATATAGGCACAGTGAAGTAGCAGAGATATAACTAAAACAGAGAGTTTTCGCGAAAAAGTAGAGAGAGTATCGGAGTTAATGCATGACTTATAGATTCTATGTAATAGAAGAATATGCAACCATCCGTTTGAAACATGATTCAATGTCATATAAACCAAATTTAGTCTAGCCTCCAGGATAGGGTAGCCAAAGTGCACAATCCACTATGCAGTTGCTTAGTGTTTCGGCTCTAGAAAAAAGGTTTTAACCAAAGGGCAAGTGAAACATCCATTCCCTCAAGATAGCCCTAGTTACACGGGTGATCCTTAATACCAACTAAATTAGATACTTTGAGTATTTAGTTAAGGAGTGAGTCCATGAGTTAAAATCCACAGCAAATCAACCACAACCATTTGAAGTTTGAACTGATTAAAAGAGTTTTGAAAGGGTTGAGCTACCTCATATCCCTATGAAGATAGGCACTTTACAAACCACCTAAGAATCCACCTAAGTACTACAACACCTAAACCTCAATCCCAAGCTAGTTTGGGTTGGCTATTCAAGCCCTTACTATCGATTTCGTTCCACTTTAAACCCATCTCGTTCCAATACTCAAAAGATGTTCAAGCAAGGACACTTCTTTACATATTCATTTACAAAGTCAATCACAACCAACTATACTCCAATCCCAAATTAATTGAGTACAGATATAAGAATCCTCTATATTAGTCCCATTCTATTCGGGCCCATTCCATTCTAATACTAAATAATTCGTCTTCATAAAGAAAATTGTCTTTCAAGACACAAAATCAGATTTTTCAAAGCTAGACATTCTCAAATCTTACCTTATCCTCAAGTTTGATTCACAAAGAGAAGTCGAAAAAAGAAATTAGCTAAGGAACAAGTAGAAAAAGAAAACAACTAAAGAAACAGGCCAAAGCAACTCAACTAAACAACAAAGTCAGCTTAAAGCTGCAACCTTTACCACTCAATTAGAAGACTGGTTTATCTTTAGCGTATGTAGTCAGCAAGAATTTCACAAATACAGTTTTGAGTTACTAAACGGATTAAAAAGGCTATAATTTCAAACAATAAACAGCGACCCAAATATGAAAACTATAATTATTTCCCAAACTTTAACATATCGTTCACCCATATAGGCACCATCTCAGATCCCTTTTGCCTACATAAGCAAAATATAGCTCAATATTTCCATAAAAATTCAATCTTTATAGACACCCCTTTTGCATATAGAAGCAAAATATAACTAAATATTCCATAAAACTTCAATCTTTATAGGCTCCATCCAGACCCTTTTGCCTACAGAAGCAAATATAATTAAATATAATCCATAAAAAAATAGGTAAAAAGAATGAGAACCTGAATAGTAGTGTAGTCCCAGAAGAATCTGGGAGAAGATGGGTTTAGAGGAAAATGGGATTAGGGTCACCGCTGAATTGGGATATATATTTATTATTAAGGGTGGATAATAGATGCGGATGATAAACAAGCTTTATCTACCCCCTCCATGTGTCGTCATACACCCTAAAATATCTCTCTTCTAGAGAAAATGAGCATTCAAAATATATTTTCTTGCAAATTATTTTATTACACTCCTTCTTTTATAGTACGTTAAAAAAGAATGATATTTTTTTATATTTAGATATAATTTAATTTTATGAGATGATTTAAAGCTATAAAAATATCTAAGGCTTATTTTGGATCATAAATTTCAAAAGTCTTTTTTTATTTCTTAGACTTCGTGCCAAGTCACACCATCATATAAAATGGGACAGAGGAAGTACTATATATCGTCAACCACCATCATCATTCACCCCATCATTTTTTGTCATTATCATCTACCATAATTATCAGCCACCACGATCAACCACCACCTTTAATCACTATTAACACCACCATCATCACTAGCTACTATCCACAAACACTATCATCATTCAACACCTTCCTCAATCAGCGTCATTACCATCACAATATCACCAATCGTCATATATTTTTTTAATAATATTTTATTAATATAGTATTAAATTAACAATTTTATTTAAATTTTATATTCTTAATTTTTAAATAAAGACAAGGTTTATACATTCAGATGTTGAAAACATAAAAAAAATTAAAATTTTAGTATTCAGATCTTAATACATAATATTAATATTTAGATGTGTATTGAGATTCAGACATTTAAACTTTAATGCACGTCATAATATTCAGATTCACATGTCTTAACCTTCATAGAAACAAATGAGGTCTAAATATCTTATTCGTTAATAAGAAAATCTCATAAATAACCATAGTTTAGAGCGTAATTACGAAATGTAGTTACAATGTGTATTTGCGAAATATAGCTACATTTTGTTTCAGGATGTAGTGATACTAGGGGTGAGCGGGTCCGGATACCCTAACATTTTTGAACTACCCGGACCCTACCCGGTAAAAGATCGGTTCCTAAATTTACTACCCGGAACCTACCCGTAGCCATCATTACCCGGAACCTACCCGCGGGTCCGGATAGGTTCCCGGGTACCCTGTAAATATAAAAACACAAATTAAGCAACAGTTTTTTAGCCTATGAGAATAAAAAATAGTTCTAAAATAATTTTATCCAGTAGTTTTTTAGCCTGCAATCGGAGTTTTTAGTACCCTTATAAGAAGTTTTAGAAAACTTATTCATTGTAGAAAAGCTAATTCTGTAACCAAAAGTTAAAATTGCAAGCCAAATTTGACACTCAATTAATTGAACGTGTTGATTTCAAAATAAATTTGGAAATATCTGAATTAAACTTATTTTCGTGTTCATAAGGTCTTCAATACAAAATAAAAGCTTTATTATACTAGTAAATCCCTAAATTTCATCTTCACAGCTACAAAAATATACACAAATTTTAAAAATAGATTTACATTTCAAATCAAAAAGTAATACAAATTGAAGATGAATATCGTCTGAAATAGAACAGAAGCATAAGATATTAAAAAGAAATTGAAGAGTTAGATATGAACCCATATGCATTTTAAGAACGACGTGAACACAACCAAGAGAGAGAAAGAGGCAAAGGTGAAGCTTCAACAACAACAACAATGAAAGTACCTGAGAGAAAGCTTCAACAACGGCGACGATGAAGCTCGGTGGTGTAGCTAAAACGCCATTGTTATTGAGAGAGTTTTGGGTGTTTTCTCTTAGGGCACAAAGAACATTCTAGAATAAAGGGGTGAAAAAACTGAAATATTTGCGTCTTGGGGTGGGGAAAATCAATGTGCAGGCGTGCAACAAACAATTTTGGAGAAAGTTAAAAGTGGGCCAAATGTTTCTAAAAAAAGTAAAAATATTTTATATTTTATAGGTTCCGGTATCGGTCCGGTCCGGTACCACTGTCTCTATTTGTCGGAACCGGAACCGGACCCGATATTGATCGGTTCCTAATTTTACTACCCGGACCCTACCCGTTATTATAATATATCTACCCGGAACCTACCCGTTAGTGTCGATTCCGGTCGGGTATCTGGGTACCCTGTACCTGTGCTCACCCCTAAGTGATACAATATCCGCGACGCAAAAGAAATACATTGTATCTCTACCTAATTGAAATCAGGCGGATATAAGATCAACTTCCATACACTTTCATCACCCTAAAACACTACATATACAACTGGTATGCATACAACATACACTTACATACATACATACAATATGCATACACATATACGATGTATCTCTGCCTAGTTGAAATTACGCGGATACAACATTAACTTACATACACTTTTATCACCTCAAAACTACACACATACAACTGGCATGTATACAACATATATGTTACATACATACATACAACATATAAGTGTATGTCATATTATTTCAGTGTATCATACTAATTTCTCAAATACGTACACATAGTTCGAGTTGAAGCTGTTGATGTTGCCATAAATCTACTGATCAATAAAACTTAAATTCTCTAACTTTTGAACTTGTTATTGTGTTTCATTTTTGTTTTAGTTGTATACTCAGTTCCATCAGCGAGCCACACATATGAGGAATTGGTATTACAACAGAATTTCAAAATTACAGAGAAATGCGATAAGCTATTATGATAGAGATTGAGAAAGAGAAGAGGAGAAATGGGGAAATCGAATCAGTTGGAAAGAGAATTGTGGCCATCACGGAGTGACTATGGATTGATTGGAGCCTCGTTTTATTCGGTATTTGCTGTAAAGTTAAAAATATAGCTATGTTTCATAATTTTATTTAACTATAGCTATGTATCTTATATACCGTTCATATGTTTTGTTGGAAATTTGCCTTTGGTGGGGAGGTGCGTCCACCCATATTTAATGAATTAAACACTAGGGTTCCGCATATTGGAGGCTTTGTCTCTTCACACGTGAATAATCTACTAAGTGAGTAGATGATCGTAGGGCCAAGAATCGTCAAATTTCGTTGAGAAATGAAAGAGATATTGGTCCACGATGTAAGGTGTTTGAGGCATGGAAATATGGTGTGAGACAAATCTACCACATCGGTGGGAAAATAAAGAATTGCTCTCTTTATTAGTCTCTAAATTGGTTAAGGGTTTGTGACCCCAAAGGGTATCCAATGTGTTTAAAGGAGGGAGGACCTAGATGTGCTTGGATTCAAGGCTAAGCCCATACGCGCGCCGCCCGTCCGGTCCGGGCTCGGTCTCGGGTCTCGAGGGCTGTGGTGATATTATCTTTTTGGACCCCAAATTGCTTAATATTTACAGTTTGGTCCCTAGAGTTTCTGGAAAGTTGATTTTGGGAATGACGGAAGGCAGAAAGTTTCTGCCTACCGTTTAGGTAGCATTAACCAGCCATTACTTGGTTGTTAACTCCTCCATAAACATCCCTCATTCAATGACCATTAACAACCTCCATAATGGCCATAAATCTGCCATTAACAACCCTCCCTAATAGCCATTAACAGCCATATTTTGACAGTTGAGGAGTCCCCCCCTCATGCTATATATTGAGCATTCTGGCTCAATTGTGGAACACACGAAAAACGAAACACCCACATACAGTAAAGAGAGGCAGAAATATATACACAGATACAAACAGAAGAGTAAAACACAGTCCAAAACGTGAGCAGTAACGTTGGGACGAAAAACAGAAACTCTTCCTTCTTTTTCCATTTCTTCAGCAAGTCGATTCGTATTTGTTTTCTTTGTCAGACTCAACCTATTTGCTTTGTAGTGTTGAGATTAAAGTGTTGTTTTATCTTGGGAGACTATTGCCCGTTAACGTAAAAGCATATATACGGGGAAATCTTGTCTTAAGGACAGAGTGCAATCACTCGACTCAGCACACAGTTGTAACAATCCAGATTTAGTGTTTCTTGATTTCAGGTTATCAAGATTCAAGACTCAACAAGCTTGCGGCAGTTCTGAACATTGGCTTATTTATTTATCCTTTCGAACACTTGTAATATTTATTTACTTCCCGTACTGCTTTACCAATAGACAACATGTTTGTCATGTGGCTTAATTTTATCTTCATTAATCTACACTTAAAAAAGAGAAGCTACACTTACTGTATCTAGTTACTTTTAATTAACCGTAATATGATATTGACAAAATTGTTAAACTTGTGAAGTTATAACCTACCAAGTTATTTTTGTACAAATTCCTTAAACATACACAGTTTAAACATCATCATTAAGTGATCGTATTTGTGCAAATTTCCTTGTATAAGAATTGGAGAAGTTTTGATAGTTTTCACAACTTGTGGGTTCTCATATTTATGTGAAAAATAGAATTTAAGAAATTCAAATTGCATGTCCAAACAAAACTTCAACTTCAAATCAACCTGATTTCAAATCATGTTCAAACGGGACCTAAAAAGTAAATTTTCTGGCTCTTTTTGCTTACTTGGTATGTAGTGCATATTCTTATGTCGAAGTTGATGACCATGTTATAATCTGTGTTCTGAAATAGTAATTAATAAATCAGTTTCCGTTTATCAATCAAAATCAGAAAAGAAAGATACTCGAATAGAAATGTAGAAGAAGTAGAAAAAATATTTCGATCCCACAAGTTGCTTGTGTGTCCTTAAGGAATCATAACCCCCTCACTGTTTCCAAGGATCTGGGCTACTTCCTCCTAGGATAGAACATAAGAACGTTTCTGTAGTAGCGGCAATGCAAACTACAGAACTGCGGTGAACTTAAATAGCGGAGCAAATCACACGACACTTAAAGTTTTATTTGATTTTTTTTTGAGAAGTTCAATATTTGTATCTGTAAAAATGAGGCAAAGCCTCTGAAATTTATAGCTAATATTTTGAGTGAAAATACATGTTCGGAACAAGTATGGTGTCTGTTCGGAAAGGACTTGCCTTTTCCAGAAAAAATAATGTATGTTGATTATATTCCGCGAAATTTAAATTAGATTTTGGACGAAAATAATATTAGAAATGGAAATTAAATTCTGAAAATGAAAATTAAATTTGGTCCAAATATATTATCAACCAATAAGATGATTTAATCAAATCCAAATCTAAATCCGAATCCAAAGCCGAGCCGAGCGACGACGTCAACGCGAGAGGAGACTCTCTTCTCAACTCTTTATGAGCTAGAATATGTGATTCCATATATAAACACAACTCTCCATTTCTATCACCAATGTGGTACAAAGTTCTCATCCAAAAGGAACTTTGCTCAATTTTCAATTTTCCTTCATTTTTCTTCTCTCCAATTTCTCATTCACACCACCTTATATTTAAAGCCCAATCTTTAAAGCTTAAAAGCCCAACACTCCTCCCACATGAATGGGGAATGACTATAATGAAAATATGCATGAAAAAATTGTGTGGTTCGCAAATAAGGATTAATCACATCTGGAACGTTGAGAGAGGTTGTCAAGTGTGCCAGTGGATGAACTGGAATTAGTGGGAGAAGACATGGTGGCAACTGTGTAGCCGTCGGCCGAGAGGAAGGGAGGGTGGGTGGGTGGGTTTCGGCCGAAAGAGAAAGAGAAGAGTAGGGATTAGGTTTAGGCTCTTGATACCATGTAAGAATAGAATAATTTCCCTTGGGGATTCCTTTCATTATTCACAATATATATATAGTTGCATAGAGGTTGATTCCTAATACAGTAAGAATCCTAACTTACCTTAACTGGTTGATTCCTAATACAATAAGAATCCTAAGTTACCTTAAATATACATCTATCATAATTACAAAATATACGGTGAATATTCGCTAATATATATATTTCAGTAACTAAAACTTAAATTCTTTTTTTCAATAATATGAAAAGATTAATTTGTAGCTTCTTCGAAAAAAAATTGGATAGAATGACCATTTCATATCGGTTTATCCGTTTTCTTAGTGGACAAGAATTAAGCACTCGCATGCATGAAATATATTAGGCACTAACCCTGCATTGAACTAACTTAAACTCTTATTTCTTGAAATTTCCTTTTCAATTAGCCTATTCGTCTTGTTTCTCTTTCCATCACCTTCCCTCAAAAAACAACAATAAATATTCATCCTAACACCCTTTTCTTTCTTCCTTTCATATCTGGAAATCAGAGCCCGTGGCATAATCATCGTAAGTTTTACAACAACATTAGGATTTTGTTGAGAGTCAATCAAGCATGATCAATTTGCAAAAATGATCAATTTCGTAAATCGTTTCTATTTGATTTTATAAAAATTCAAATTCCATTCTTGAAAAAAGCATTTAGCAAAGATCGTTGAAATGTTAATCGACCATCCAATTATGTATTCTTCTTCTTCTTTTGAACGAGTAGCATTGACATCAATTGATAATTGATAGTTGCTTGCATGCCATTATATATGATAATTTTTTATATTGACAATATATACTTTGGTCAATTATATATATTTATTTCAAGGGTTATTGCCTTTGGATGCATGAGTCAACTTTAATTAAAGATAGAGGTTTCAAGTCATTGTGATTCGATTTGTTGGTACTGAAATCTCTATCCAAAATGGATTAGATTCTTTGTTGTACATGATTGGTCATTGGTGCTAAGCTCATCCCCGCTACATCACTAATTACTATGTGCGGTGTAGGCCTTTTTTGTTGGTACTCTAATGTACTTTATAAAGCAGTACGAGAAGTAAATAACTATTATAAGTATTCGAAAGGATAAACAAATATTCAATATTCAGAAATTGAATCTTGTTGAACAAATAGGCCAATCTTTAAAACTGCCGCAAGCTTGTTGTGTCTTGAATCTTGATAACCTGAAATCAAGAAACAACTAAATCTGGATGGTTACAACGTTGTGTGTTGAGTCGAGTGATTGCCCTTTGTCCTTAAGACAAGATTGCCCCGTATATATGTTTTTACGTTAGCGGGCAATAGTCTCCCAAGATAAAGCAACACTTTAATCTCAACGCTACAAAGCCAATAGGTTGAGCCTGACGAAGAAAACAAATATGAATTGACTTGCTAAAGATATGGAAAAGGAAGGAAGAGTTTCTGTTTACTCTTCTCTTTTGTCTCTGTGTATATAATGTGTCTCTGTTGTGTATATCTTGTGTATATGAGGGTGTTAACTCACTGTTCTTCGTCACTGATTTGCACATATTTTCGCCACTGTTTTGTACAGATTTTTTGCCACTGTTTTGTACTCTTTTGTGACTGAAATGTGCTGCTAGTTTCGTGTGTATTCTCTCACGTTATTGAGCCAAAAGAGGCACCAATATATAGCATGGAGGAGGGCAGCCCAACAGCCACAAACAAGGCTGTAAATAGCCATAAATGAGGGTTGTTAATGGCCATTATGAGGCAGATTAATGGGTGGTTAATGGGTTGTTCAAGGCCAATGAAGAAGGGCTGATAATGGAGGAGTTAATCAGCCAAGTAATGGCTGATTAATGCCTCAAAAAAACAGTTCCAACGGTAGGCAGAAAGTTTTTCTGCCTACCGTCACCTTTCCAGAAACTCTGGGGACCAAATTGTAAAATATTAAACTTCAGGGACCAAACTGTACATAAGAAACTTCAGGGATCAAACTGTACATCTGGCAAAGTTCTCTGGTCCCAAAAGACCCACAGCCCATGACCCGAGATCCGAGAACCCGGAACCGGACGGGACGGGCGGGCGACGGCGGCGCGCGTGTGGGCTTAGCCTTGAACCCAAGCACATCTAGGTCCTCCCTCCTTTAAACACATGGGATACCCCTTGGGGTCCCAAACCCTTTACCATTTTAGAGACTTATATAGAGAGCAATTCTTCCTATTCCCACCGATGTGGTAGATTTGTCCCACACCATATTTCCATGCCTCAAACACCTTACTTCGTGGACCAATATCTCTTTCATTTCTCAACGAAATTTGACGATTCTTGGCCCTACGGTCATCTACTCACTTTGTAGATCATGCATGTGCGAAGAGACAAGGTCTCCAACATGTGGAACACTAGTGTTTAATTCATCAAAGATGGGTGGACGCATCTCCCCGCCAAAGGCAAATTTCCAACAATCCCCTCTATGAAAGAGAGATTTTGGCGTACACACAAGGTGCCTACATTTCAGCAATCTTTTAGCAAAAATATATTGCATCAGGAGAGGTAGCTTCCGCTTTGAACCTTCCCTAGTTGAATACCACCGGACTTACTTACTGCGCGGTGAACGTTAAAGGTTTGGAAGCTTAACCTTTACCCACCATACAGGTAGCACTTTAATGTCTATCGCGGGAACAACTTTGGATTCATGTTTTCGTACAGAAATCATCATCCGAAGTGCTTCTTGCTTCCACCGAAGCACTCAACTGAACCTTTTGCCGCTTAGTTTTCCCATTGAACCAAATTCTTGGGATCTCCAATCGTATGGTTGGGTTTCCACCGCAAAGGTTCGTATTGTTTGGGTTTTAAGCCCATTCCCCTAGACAGGCCAGAACACTTGATCTCCGGGTAGTCCCTTAGTTAGTAAACAAGGATGTGACACCCGTGATGATCAACTGCCATACGGTCTTATGTCTCATGACAGATCCTGACAGATATGTCCAGACGCCATCATCTGTGTCCTTTCTGAAGCCGACCGGCTAGCCACAGTGTATAACTGTTGAAGGCACGGGTTTCTCCCAATAAGAGATGTCCTCTAAGGAGTCGTGAAGTTACTCAACTTCTTTCATGCTTTGTATAAAGCGATAAACTCCGATTCCATCATGAATCGGCCAATGCAAGTTTGCTTAGAGGATTTTCCAAGACCCACCATACACATTTACTTGTGGCTTTGGTGTTCTTCAGATCTGATGTCCAGTTTGCATTACTGTGTTCTCCCAGAACCGTTGGACATCCAGAATACTATAATATGTAGATAAGCGAATAATTCAGATATCGTCATATCCAACTTAACGCTTTCTACCGATCATGTATTAAAATCATCAGTGAACCTTAGTTCAACTGATCTGCTTTGTAGGATGATGCCAGGTCGGTTGTAGTGTGTACAATACATTGAACTACACGTGACCTGAGCATATCGCTCCTTGTTTATGGGTGCACCATGATCCCAATCAGTGGCTTCAACGTGACTGTCAACTATCGACCAGTCCGTTAGATGTCTTAGAAATCCAATTCCTAAGATGTCATATGTGATACCGATATTTTTCATATCGAGACTTTGTTTCAATATGACTTTTACTTTCAGACTGTTGATTCTCCAACTGTTGGCTTTCCAACTTCAGAGTCAATGTTTCTGTGGTCAGATTCATTATTTCTGTTTTATTTGAAACTTTCAGGACCAAAATGTAAACATTTCAGGGACCAAAATGAAAGTTCAGGAAGAAGCCCAACAGTCCAGCAAACCAACTCTGATTCTCTTCTTCCAACTCTCTGGTTGGGAAGGCTATTTCAACATCCATGCCACGCAAGACTGCAATAGCCCTGGATGTTAAGCTACTCACAGGGGAGCATATCTTACAACCCAAAGGTTCTTTTCCCGGAGGAAGATCAACCATTACACAAGTATGGTTCTATATGATGGAATCTATTTCTCTCTTCGTAGCTTCTTTCCAAAGCAGCGCTTCTGGAGATGACAATTATTTGTCAATTGTCCATGGTTCGTTCTCAACCATACAAGATAGAAGGTATGGAACAAGTCTTTGTCCCCTCTTTGCTCCTTCTCGGTTCAACATCTAGAATCCCTGAGTTCTGCAGATCCGGACTATTAAGTTCCGGATAGCCAGCAACTTTCGAGTCCTGTAGATACGGAATGTCTAGTTCTGGACAGTCAGGCCCTTGCGGGTTCTTGTTAACCTTAAGCAATTACTCTTTTTTCCTTTTTCAAGGAAAGCTATCTTCAAAGAATTCAACATTCTTTGACGCCAAGAGGCGATAAGCACTACTGTTATTTGCAGATCCAGTGGATATGCAATCTACAGTCTTGGGTCCAACTTGACCTGTTTCGATAGTCCAACTTCTACCAAGCCACCCCACATCATAATATTTGTATGTGAGATCCTTTCCATGTCTCACACGGAGGGTTATCCTTATCCTTATGCGGAGTTCTATTGAGAATCACAATAGCGGTAAAGATCGCCTTGCCCCACATAATTTGGGCGTACGGCTTTGCGCTTGGCTAACACCGTTAGACTGAGGTGAGTAATGAGCAGTCGTTTGATGAACGATGCTTCACATTCTCCCCCTCTATCACTACAAATTTCTCAATCCGTAGGCTTAGTTGATTTTCAACTTCTGCTTTGTAGCGCTTATCCGCTTTAATAACTTCATCTTTGATTTTCAATAAACAAAGGATACAATACGTTGTACCATCATCAATGAAGGTCAAACGTACTTGTCTCCCCCTCTATTTTGTATAAACTTCAAATCACCCAAGTAGGTGTGACTAAGTTCTAGAGGAGCGATGCTTCTTTCGCTATTCCCTTGACGAAATTTGGAAAGGTGATTTGGCCTCTTCATCTACCTCACATTTATTTTGAGGGTTTATGTCGACAGAAGGCAACAATCTCAACATCATTAGCTTTTGAATGACTTGCTATTTAACGTGTCTTAATCTATGATGGCATAGATGCACAGATTACAAATATATCATTCATTTGACTACAGACATACCGTACCATTCTTACTTATTACAGACCTGTTGGACTAGTCTCAAACCAGCTTGACCAACAGCGTCCCTTAAACCAAGTTTGGGACATGTATCACCTCATTTTAGAGTGATCACATTCCCTGAAGTCCTATTGAGGACAACCTATCCAACCCCTTCTACTTTAGAGGTGGCGTTGCTTCACATGAACAACCTCTTGCCCGTGGTTAGGGCATAACCGGATCATATGTGATCTAGATACTCTAGCCCACTCCAGTTGCTTTGGCAGACTGAGTGTCCAATTTCTTTTCTGCCTTTCTTTAGGCCTTCAGATCATTTAAGACCTGGAAACTTTGGCTCACCTTACTAGGTGTCCATTACTTTTCCTATGAAATGAATTCTGGCCCCACTCCAGTTGCTCGGAGGCTTTATATGACTGAGTGTCCAATATCATCATATCAAAGGTATTTTGTCTCACTCCAGTCGCCCGGAGGCTTTGTATGACTGAGTGTCCAATATCATCCTATGAAGGATCTTCTGCCAAATAGTATGACAGGCTCAACGTCTTTAGCTTTTAGACTACTTCCGTTATGATTAGTGCCCAGACAATTCTTGGCGCTTACTTAAGAGTGGTAACAGTTTTCGCACAGTTAGTGGATCTTTCTCCATCGTATGTGCGAACATACTTTACACACTTTTAATAATTACACTTAAAAAAATGAATCTTTTGAAGTCGTTTACAAAGTCCAATCTTTAAACGGGAAAGAAGACGAGATTAAACTTCTGATTTTAAAGCGTAAGGAATATAAATTATTTCATATTCCTCCTCACTTTAATCCATTTTTAATCAGACATCATTTAATCTTTATTCTTGACAAGTAAGAAAAAAATACTTATCCCAATTTCGGATTCTGTGCCTGGGACAGATATAGGCCTTCTGCTGCAAGATAGAACCACATCTTCAGCCTTCTCCTCTTGTCCCAGTTGACATCCTCAGGCTCTCGTGAGCGCTTGTTCCCACCACTCTCGGGAGCGGTGACACCATGAACATGTTGAACTTCAACAATATCATCATCACTGTCTTCAAGCAGAAAACCATAGCCATATCCAGATTTTTCCAGATTTGGTCACACAACTTTTGACCGACATCTTTCGAACACTAATAGTAATACAACTTTTGACCCCACGGCCCGAGACCCGAGAACCCAAGACCCGAGAACCCGGAACCCGAACCAGACCGGACGGGACGGGACGGGACGGGACGGGCGGGCGGCGTCGGCGCGCGTGTGGGCTTAGCCTTGAACCCAAGCACATCTAGGTCCTCCCTCCTTTAAACACATGGAATACCCCTTGGGGTCCCAAACCCTTTACCATTTTAGAGACTTATATAGAGAGCAATTCTTCCTATTCCCACCGATGTGGTAGATTTGTCCTACACCATATTTCCATGCCTCAAACACCTTACTTCATGTACCAATATCTCTTTCATTTCTCAATGAAATTTGACGATTCTTGGCCCTATGATCATCTACTCACTTCGTAGATCATGCATGTGCGAAGAGACAAGGTCTCCAACATGCGGAACACTAGTGTTTAATTCATGAAAGATGGGTGGACGCATCTCCCCGCCAAAGGCAAATTTCCAACATTTTTTTTACATCACTAATCACACTGTGTGGTATAATTTTTTATCACTGGGGCCACAAAGAAGAAAAAGTTTAACGTTTGATTTCTCAACTTTGTGTGGTGTTTAGTATGTCTTCCATCCAATTATTTATCTTTTCAACAAACTGAATTCATTTATTAAGAAAATTATGCTTTTAAAGAAGGTTATATATTACTACTATTTTCCAGTTAATCTTTAATGTTTCAAGTAGTGGAGTCTTAATTAAGTGAAATGTTGGAGAAAAGGTAACAAATAATTATGTAAGATAGAATAATTTCCCTTGAGGCTTCCTTTCATTATTCACAATATATATAGTTGTACAGAGGTTGATTCCTAATACAATATGAATCTTAACTTACCTTAAATGGTTGATTCCTATTACAATAAGAATCCTAAGTTACATTAAATATACATCTATCATAATTATAAAATATACGATAAATATTTGGAGAATATTCGCTAATACTCCCACTCAGATGGAGCGGGAGGAGACCGAACGCTAAGGCTGGATCGGAAGTCGGTGAATAGCTGTCGCGGTAGTCCCTTTGTGAAAATGTCTGCATACTGATAAGAGGAAGGCACGTGTAAAATTTTGACCTGACCACGGGCAACCTTCTCTCGCATAAAGTAGATATCCATCTCAATATGCTTAGTCCGCTGATGTTGGACCGGATTATGAGACATATAGATGGCTGATATGTTGTCACAATAGACTATAGACGCCTTGCGTAATGGACACTGGAGCTCCAAAAGAAGATTTTGGAGCTAACATATCTCATCAATGACATTAGCAACTCCGCGATATTATGCTTCAGCACTCGAACGGGATAGTGTGGCCTGTCGCTTGGCGGACCATGAGATAAGATTATCCCCAAGAAACACACAGTACCCTGAGGTGGAGCGACGTGTGTCGGGGCATCCTGCCCAATCTGCATCCGTGTAGGCGAACAACTTGGTTGGGGCAGAGGGGTATAGATGTAATCCAAAGTCTAGTATGCCCTTAATGTATATGATAATACGTTTGAGGGCTGCAAAATGGGACTCTCGGGGGTCGTGCATAAACAGACACACCTGCTGAACGACATATGCAATATCATGCTTAGTGAATGTAAGATATTGAAGAGCACCTGTAAGACTCCGATATAGAGTGAGATAAGAAACTAGCGCATCGTCATTGACACTAAGCTTGGATTTTGAGTCTACCGGAGTTGGCATAATTTTGCAATTTGCCATCTTGGCCCTATACACTATCTCTTCTGCATACTTACGCTGACACAGGAACATAGTGGCTGCAGATCTGGTCACTGATATACCCAAAAAATAGCTCAGCTTGCCTAAGTCAGTCATAGCTAATTCATTTTTGAGTAGGACAATGATTTTATTTAGGGATGGCAACGGATCGGATCTGGACTAGATCCCACTAGATCCAGATCTAGATCCATTTTTCATACCTAAATCCAGATCCACATGTAAAAATTTTTGCCTTGCTAAGAATGTAACCTTGCTAAGAATTTTTTTTGAACTGACAAACTATTTTTACTTAGCTAACAGTTTGTTGTGTTTTAATTTTGAAATGTTCATATGAGATATTTTGTTCGTTGTCTCGTTTTGATTGTGAGCTATTAATTGAAAATGTTGGACAATGATAATAGTTGTGGAAAATGCTGACTAGTATTTCCACAATACAGAACTTCCATGTGCTTGGAATCTTCACAAATGAAGTGAATATAATTTTAACTACTTGTCTATGGAGATGTTAGTCATTCGCTAATATAACATTGATTTTATTATCGAAGTTACCTCTTTCTTTTTTGGTTTTTGAGTTAACGCGGGGATAAATTAAACTTGTTTTGAGAATTAAACTTGCAAGAATGTGCTTAGCAATTTTAAGAAAATCCTTATAAAATTACATTCTAGGTTATGAATATATTTAATAAAAAAAGAATCCACGGGTCGGATCTGGATCGGATACGGATCTCAAATACAAGATCCATATCCAGATCTGATCTGTCAGAAATGGATCCGGGTCCGATCCGGATCCGTCGGGTCCAAATTTTGAAGATCCATATCCTATAAAATGGATCTGGATCCAACGGATCCGGACAGGGTCCAGGATCCACTGCCATCTCTAATTTCATTCTTCAAACCGTCAGATGAGACCGTAAGAACAATGTCATCGACATATAATAGCAAATATGCAGTGCCGCTAACTCGGTGAAAAGTGAAGAGAAATTTATCACACCTGCTATATATAAAACCAATCTGCAGAAGATACCTGGCAAAACGATCATACAAAGCGTGAGGTGCCTGTTTCAATCCATATAATGACTTTCTGAGACGACATACAAACTGCGGAACTGCCGGATGAACAAAGCTAGGGGGCTGATGCATGTACACAGTTTCTTTCAAATCCCCGTGAAGAAAAGCATTCTTGACATCAAGCTGATGAATAGGCCAATGCATGCCCATAGCAATACTGAGAACAGTCCGAATAGTGGTCGGTTTAACAACCGGACAGAATATCTCACCACAATCAATACCCTCATGTTGATTAGTGCCATTGGCAACTAGTCTTGCCTTATACTGCTCCAAGTCACCACTGTCTCTGAACTTGTGACGAAATAACCACATACACTGGATAACATTCACATTATCTGGTCTAGGCACCAAATCCCAAGTGTTCTGCTTGGTTAAAGCGTTAAACTCCTCGCACTTGGCCGCATTCCAATTAGGGTCCAATTTTGCTAGTTTTGGATTTTTTGGAATGGGTGATAAGGTTTGGGTGGAGAGGTTGAAGTGAACCTTGGGTTTGAAGATCCCGTGTTGTGCACGAGTCTCTATGTGATGTGTAGGCAACAGTGGGGGGTCTGGACTGGGGGGTTGCAGGGCTGCTGTGTCGGGATTGGGAGGCAACAGTGCTGCCGGATTTGGAGGCTGCATGATCATAGTTTTAGGGTTGATAGGCAGCAGTGCTGCCGGACTGGGTGGCTGCAGGTTTATGGATGTTGGAAGCAGTGATGCTGTGATTGTAGTAGACACGACAGGAGGCAGTGATGGTGTTGGTGAGGTGCCGGACAGTGGCGGGGACAGGTCATGATGGTATGTCGGAATAGTAGGCTGTTGTTGGTACATAGATTGGATAGCCGAAGACAGACTCAGTTCATCGAGAAAGATGTAATCGGTGGTCTGAAATTTTTGGAGATTTGAAAAAGGAAAGGTTGTCTCGTCAAAGGTGACGTGATGGGAGACGATGATTTTGCGAGTGACAATGTCATAGCACAGGTAGCCCCGATGATTAGGAGATAGACCAACGAAGACACATGGCATAGTGCGAGGGGCAAGTTTGTGAGGTGCAGTGGAGGCTATGTTGGAGTAGCATAAGCATCCAAAAATACGTAGGTGATCATATGATGGTAGCCTACTGTATAAGATTTCGGTAGGGGTCTTGTTTTGGAGAGTGCTAGTTGGTAAAATATTAAGGAGGGATTTTACCATTTTGACAGCATAGACTCAAAAAGGTGGTGGTAGACAGGCATGAAACAGAAGAATGCGAACCATGTTATTGATGGTACGTATAATTCGTTCATCCTTTTCATTTTGGGAGAAAGTATATGGACAAGAAAAATGGAAACCATGTCTTGTTTAGAACAGAAATTGTGAAATGCCGATTTATTAAATTTACGTCCATTATCACATTGGAATGATTTGATAGATTTTTCAAATTGTGTTTTAATGAATTTTTGAAACTCAAGGAATTTGGTAAAAACTTCAGATTTGAATTTCAGTGGTTAAATCCAGACAAAATGTGAAAAATCATCTAGGAACACTAGATATAATTTGTGACCCAAAGAGCTAACAATCGGAGATGTCTATAAATCAGCATGCACATTATCAAAGGGAGAAAAAGTAACATTGTTTGATGACATAAATGGAAGACGAGTGTGCTTTCCTAGTGGACAGGAAAAACAGTGTTGGGCAATTTTTCCATTATTACATTGAATACGCTTAGAAGTCCTAAGAAAAGTAAAAACTGGGTCTCCGGGGTGTCCGAGTCTATTGTGCCAAGTTGAGGGAGAGATCGCTGTAAGGGATAGAGGTGCTTGCGGTCTGACAGCGGAAGATTGAGTGAATGGGTAGAGGTCTCCCACACTATTGCAGCGTGTAAGAATTTCCCCTGTATTGAGTTCCTTCACAGAAAAACCAAAAGGGTCAAATTCAACAGACACAGAATTATTGCTAGTGAATTTTCTAACAGAGATTAAGTTTTTAATAATGTTAGGGGTGTATAGGACGTGTTTTAGGGAGAAAGGCAGGTGTGGATGTTTGGTGTGTGTGTTACCGTAACCTTCAATTGGAATGCGATGATCATTGCCGATAGTAATAAATTGAGGACACTTTAACCGAAGTAGTTGAGATAGGTTACCTGAGTGAGGTGAGATGTGGCTCCGGTGTCCATGTACCAATTTTTGTCGGGCTGTTGAAGGTTCACGGTGTTGTAGGCCTGGCCCAAATCAGTGGGGGCCGGTGTTGGCGCTCTTCTTCTTCTTTGGACCGAGATCAGGTGGGCCTGTTGTTGTTGCTGGTGGGCCTGCCTGGTGGCTGGAGAAGGGCCCAATAGGCCAGGCGACCATGCGGCAGCCGCCGGAACTGGCCGGGGCTGCTTTGCGGTCGGGTATGGGCATGCGGGCGAGGCCCGCTTCTTCTTCGGTTGGGCCGTGGCCGCTGCCTGTCCCCCCACCGGAAAACTGCAGGAGTTGGGCCTGGCTGCTGTCCAGTCCACTAGTTGCGTTGGCCCTTGCCGGGGCCCTTGCCTTTGTTGTTGCGACCTTTGCCTCCACGACCTCCGTCGCTGGACTGTTGTTGTTGGTGGACATGCGGTGGTGGCGGGGTGGTGTTGGTCGCCGGTGGTGCCATCCCGTCAATGGCTAACGCCTTTTGATTATGTTCCGCTTGTTTAGCACGTCGGGTTTCTTCCAACAATAGTTGTGACCGTGCCTTGGTGAAACTTGATAGTGGGTCGGCCTGTTGAATCATTGTTGCAAGAGTATCGTATTCACCTTTTGGTAAACCCGCAACTAATTGGAGTACCATCTTCGTTTCAGAAAAAGATGTCCCGACGTTGGAGAGTTGGTCGGCTATGAGTTTTAGTTGTTTGCAATATTCAGACATGTTGAAATTCTCGAGGCGCGTATTGTTCAATTGCTCCTCCAAATACACTGCCCGAGTATTTTTATTGTCCTAAAAAATTTCTTCCAACCGTACCCAAAGGTCACGTGCCGTGGCACATGTTTTCATTATAGTACACAACAAGTCTTTTGAGATGGTGTTGTATATCCACTGTTTGACGATGGCGTCAAGGCGACGCCATGTTGATTTGACAATATCGGTGGGACGAGGAACGGAGTCATCAATATGGTCGAGCACGTTGTACGCACATGCATTAATATTTAACATAGTTCTGTCCACATGGAATATTGACAGTCTTCTTGGTCAAGAATTATAGGGATAGAGTTCTTGATGTTTGTAACGGCGAAAGCCGGGTGAAAAGAAGACAATGATCGTTGAGAGGGGTTGTCAAAATTGCTAGTGGAGGAATCAGAATTTGTGGGGGAAGACATGGTGTCAATTGTTGTCACCGGCCGAGATGAAGGGAGAACGGGTAGGGGGGGGGTTTCGGCCGAGGTTTTTTTTTTTTGTTTTTTGGAGAGGATAGTAGGGTTTAGGCTCTTGATACCATGTAAGATAGAATAATTTCCCTTGGGGATTCCTTTCATTATTCACAATATATATAGTTGTACAGAGGTTGATTCCTAATACAGTATGAATCCTAACTTACCTTAAATGGTTGATTCCTAATACAATAAGAATCCTAAGTTACCTTAAATATACATCTATCATAATTACAAAATATATGGTGAATATTCACTAATAAATTAAATGAAAACTCTTATGATTAGGCTATTAGACATATTTTTCTGAAGTTGTTCTTTTCTTTTGCTTAAGAAGGCATATTCTTATATATTTTAAGATGTGACCTTTCTCCTCATAATCTGATTTGAAGGGCTATTAACATAGTAGTCATACATAAACCAAGGCAGGTGAAGTAAAACATAACAGGACAGTAGTAACATTATATTCAGAGAAGTCAATACTGTAGCTGACATTTTGTCGATGTATTCAAAAGTGAAAGAAATAATCCCCTTGATTATTTTCATTAATAGAAAGGTATATATACAAGTTACATAATAGAAAAATCCTATTCCTATTCTATTCCTAAAATCTTATTCTATACATTTATGGTAATACACTAATTATGGTAATACACTATTAATTATATTACAATATTACCTAAACTAGGATACTAAATATTTATCATAAATTACATTGACTAATTACCATAATCCAAGAGTCCTAAATTGGCACAAATCCGAGATTCAATATACACAATATACACATGTATATTGTGTATATTTAACACACCCCCGCAGTCATAGCGGGCGGTCTTCGAACGCTGAGACTGTCCCTAAAATCTTCAAAAATGACCGAGGGAAGACCCTTTGTAAAGATGTCGGCAATCTGATATCTCGACGGGACATGGCATACGCGAACTTGACCACGGGCAACCTTTTCACGGACAAAGTGAATGTCCATCTCGATATGTTTAGTGCGTTGGTGCTGAACCGGATTACCAGAAAGGTAGATGGCACTAATATTATCGCAGTATACCAAGGTTGCCTTCTGAATGGGACAATGAAGCTCAAAAAGCAAATTACGTAACCAACATGATTCCGAGACCACGTTAGTTACCCCTCGATATTCAACCTCGACACTTGAGCGGGATAGAGTCGACTGACGCTTAGCAGACCAGGAGACCAGGTTGTGACCAAGAAACACACAATAGCCTGATGTAGACCGTCGGGTGTCGGGACAACCACCCCAATCAGCATCTGTATACGAGACAAGTGTGGATGTGGAGGAAGGATATAAATGCAAACCATAGTCAAGTGTACCTTGAATATACCGAATGATGCGTTTGAGTGCATTCATATGCTCAATTCTGGGATCATGCATGGACAAACACACCTGTTGGACAACATATGTAATATTCGGTCTCGTGAAGGTAAGATACTGAAGGGCCCCTGCAAGACTGAGATAGCGGGTCGGATCTTCGTAGGGTACGCCGGCCGCAATAATAAGCTTGGACTTTGTATCGACCGGAGTGGAAGCAGACTTATAGGATGACATCTCAGCCCTCTCGATGATCTCAGCTGCATACTTTCGTTGAGACAAGAACATTCCATCGGAATGACGAGTAACGGCAATCCCCAAAAAGTAACTCAAGGGCCCTAAGTCTTTCATAGCAAACTCAGAGCTGAGCATGGTCATGATCGACTGTCATAAGGCATTTGTAGAGGCAGTCAAAACTTGGGAATAATAAGAGAGATTTTGAGAGCGGAAGAACAATTTGGTAAACCCGAGGGGGGGTTGGCCGAGAGGAACAAAAATTTTGGTGAGACCTAGTCTCTTGATACCATGAAAGAAATAATCCCCTTGATTATTTTCATTAATAGAAAGGCTATATATACAAGTTACATAATAGGAGAATCCTATTCCTATTCTATTCCTAAAACCTTATTCTATACATTTATGGTAATACACTAATTATGGTAATACACTATTAATTATATTACAACATTACCTAAACTAGGATACTAAATATTTATCATAAATTACATTGACTAATTACCATAATCCGAGAGTCCTAAATAGGCACAAATCCGAGATTCAATATACACAATATACACATGTATATTGTGTATATTTAACAAGTAAGAGAGTATAGTTTCACTTTCTATTGAGGAGATTTTTGATGGGTATAATATGTTGTATATATAATTAATTAAATAAAAATATATTCTTTCTAACAAATTAACCTGATGAGATAGTCACATACTTCCACACTTTTTAAATAAGTCCATCTTTGTTTTTTTATGTTGGTGGTAGATCATCTTTGTTTTTTTTTGTTGGTGATAGATTCGAAAGAGATCGAGTTTGAGTTGGTGGGAGGGTGTTGGTGGAAAACGTGGGAAAAAGAACCAATAATTAACTTGGTACGTCCATAACATTATAAATCATACGTACATAGGTTTAATTTTTAGTATATAAAGGAGGGGAGGCTAAGGTGAAGAAAAAGAAGGGAAAAAATGTCATCACCAATGACACCGGACAGCAACGGAGCAGCAGCAGGAAGTGCAACAAAATCGTTGATGGACAATCTTTTGGGTCTTTTAAGGATCAAAATTAAGAAAGGAGTGAATCTTGCTGTCCGTGATGTTCGCACCAGTGATCCTTACTGTGTCGTCAAGATGGGTAAAAATCAGGTCTCTCTCTTTCTTCCCTCCTCCACATATATTTTAATTTTAAGTTTTTCATAGGATAATATTGTTTAATACACCTTATAGATGTTTCAAAGCAGTGCAAACATATATCATGTCATAAATACTTGCCCACCTTCACTAGCAAACATATCACTACAAAATAATATCAAAATTAACGACGAATTTCGTTGCTAATCTGTCACTTAATAGCTCATAGCTAACATTTTTTGATAATTCATCACGAATTTGTTGCTAAATTGAATTAACGAAGAATTTTATTGTTTAGATATAAATTTTATCTGTTGCTAATTAATATTTTTTAGTACTGTATGAACTACTTTGATCTATATACAAGGTACAGTTTTACGACAAAAAGTGATCAACTAATTACCCTTCATCAGCTATAGCTCTACCCTTTTTGTATCCCACTTGTTTTCTTAGTAAAAGTATATGCTATGTACTCAAAATTTTCTAGCCATGAATTGATGATTCATTTGACCAAGTTGAGGATGCTAAGTACTTCTCAAAAGTTCAATTGAGTTAATTCAGGGTATGATCAATTGAGGAATGTTTTCTTCATTTCATCTTCTAAATAGCAATAGCTAGGAAGAAATATTGTCCTTAATGAGTTAGATACACAAACTATCCCCTTAATACTCGTAAATCAAGCCTATATTTATTGCTTAATTAACTCAAACTTTAAACTTGCATAAGTTTTTAACTAATGCAGAAACTGAAGACGCGAGTTATAAAGAAGGATATTAATCCTGAGTGGAATGAAGATTTGACCCTCTCTGTTTCTGATCCCAGTCTTCCTGTTAAGCTGGTAATTTTTCTTGCTTTATTTGATTAGATAATACCTTCTCAAATATAGTAGACTAACTTTTAAACTTCAACTGTATTTATATTTGCATTTAATTTTACATTTCAGTGTGAGAATATGCGTTAGATTTATAAAACAAAAAGAACATTAATTTTAAAGAACCCCTAAATTGCCCTGAAAAACAAGATCATACACACATAAGGATTTAATTAAAAGAAAACACAATTCAAAAGCAACACGAAGGCAGAACTAGATTTTTTTTTCTTGAAACCTGATATATGCCTTTTCAATTGAAATGGAACGATGCTTCAATTGGAAGATAATAGACGTGTTAGAAATTCCAGGTAGATTATTTCTCAATGCAATTTCTTTAAAATTATTAAAATTTCATTTACCGTTGCTTGAATGCCCATCATGGTAGAGAATATTACCGAGGGACTTTCTCAAATTTTGCACATTCAGATACTTTATTGACTAGTTTTAGAATGAAATGTGCCGGAACAGTAGAATGATACTGGGGATTCATATATGTTAAACAACGCAATATACATGTGATATACACTGAATATACATCAGTGTATATCACATATATATCACTAGGCAAAACAAACAGCAAAGCAAGGGCCTCGGCGGTGGGCCACTGGCGTGGGCCGGCATTTGGAAGGCCATTACCTTTGGAGCGAGAGAAGCCCATCACGGGAGCAGGCCCTATGGTCACGGAAAAGCAGTGTATATTAGGAGTATATATTTATGTAATATTGTAGTATAATGATTACCATAATTAGAGTTATACACCTACCATAATTGTATAGTTAGAGTTATGGTAGAATAAGGTTTTAGGAATAGATTAGGAATAGGATTCTCCTATTTTGTAACTTGTATATATATCTATTCAATCAATGAAAATAATCAAGGGGATTATTTCTTTCATGGTATCAAGAGACTAGGTCTAAACAAAAGTTTTCTTCTCTCAAACTTTTTGTATCCTTGGCCGAGAACCCCCCTCCCTCGGGTTTTTCTCTCCAAATATCTCGTCTTCCGCTCTCAAAAACCTCTCTTAAATTTATCCTCCTTCTTTGTTCTTTCAAATATGTCTAAGAACAATTTTCACCCGCCCTCACAGTTTCCAATATCAAGCTCGGTGTCCCTATTGTTCTTGAGATGGAAAACGTTCAATATGCAACGTGGGCGGAGTTGTTTAAAATTCACGCTATCTCGTATCAAGTTCTTCATCACATAATTCCTCCCGCTAGACCCCTTCTGCGGAGGATCCCGAGGTGTGGATTACACTTGATGCTACCGTTCTTCGGTGGATATACGCCACTATTTCGGTAGACCTTCTACGGACGATTATGGAGCCCGATACCACGGCTATGGCTGCATGGAATAGATTGCGTGACATATTCCAAGACAACCGAAGCATTCCCGTATCGTCACACTCGAGCGGGAATTCTCTCTCGTTCGAATGGACGTATTTCCGAACGTTTCGCATATTGCAAGAAACTAAAGGAATTGGCGGATCAACTCCGTAACGTTGGCGCACCAAGTAACAAATAATCGTCTAGTTCTACGGTTGGTTGCCGGTCTTTCGGAGGCCTATAATGGTGTTGGCACTCTCCTTCGCCAAAGCAACCCTCTTCCCGACTTCCATCAAGCCCGCTCCATGCTTACGTTGGAAGAAGCCGATTTGGCTAAAAAGGCGGCTACGGAGCAAGTCCGGTTGTCATGATGGCATCCTCTCCTAATCCGTCGAGGTTTTGTTAATAATTCGGGCCAAAACCATAATCATGGTGGCGGCAAGAATAATCGCAAGAATAATAACAAAAACCGCGGGGGCAAACGCGGTGGTAATGGTGGAGGTTCGGTAGTCGGCAAAACGTCGGTGGGTCCCATCCGGTGAACGGTGGCCCACCGCCCCCATGGGCCCGGCGGTGGGGCCCATGGCGATGGAGGATGGCGGTGGACCGTGGGCCGGCGGCCCATACCGGCGGGCGGCGAGGTAATTCCGGCGGCCGGTGGGGCGGCCAACATCCGTGCCCAATGCCCGGCGGTGGCGGCCCCGGCGGCCGGTGGCCCGGCGGCGGCGGTGGTAGCGATTACGGACCGAGGCCCGGCTCGGCAAGGAGTTCTTGGACCCCGACCTCCGCAAGCCCATCATGCAGCAGGCCCTACTCAGACCGATATCGAGGCCGCGATGCACACGTTAGGATTGACTCAACCGGACCAAAATTGGTACATGGACACCGGGGCTACTACTCACATGACTTCCGACTCAGGTACTCTCTCATCTTATTCCAATTTGAGCACCCCTCGGGGTATAATTATTGGTAATGGCAGTTCTATTCCAATTCTAGGGTACGGTCAGAAAACGTTGTCTCCCCCCAATCCACCACTCCTCTTGAAAAATACTTTACATGCTCCTAAATTGATTAAAAATTTAGTGTCTGTCCGAAAGTTCACAAATGACAATTCTGTTTCTGTTGAATTTGATCCTTTCGGTTTCTCTGTGAAGGATTTCAAGACGGGGAGTCGTCTCATGAGGTGTGATAGTAGGGGGGATCTATATCCTATCATGCCCGGTTTTCGTCCATCGAGTCCAGCCTTGCCATCAGCTTTTGCAGCCATCTCTCCTTCCATGTGGCATGCTCGTCTGGGTCATCCGGGATCTTCTATTTTATCAGTTTTAGATAAAAATAGCTTTATTTCGTGTAAGGGTACGAGTCGTACTCCAATTTGTCAGTCATGTTCCTTAGGAAAAATTGTTAAGTTGCCATTTGTAGACTCCAATTCTCATACTTCTATGCCATTTGACATTATTCATAGCGACTTATGGACATCTCCTGTTCTTAGTTCAATGGGTCATCGATATTATGTTCTCTTTTTAGATGATTATTCTAGATTTTTGTGGACGTTTCCAATTGCGAATAAATCACAAGTGTTTTCCGTCTTCATAAAATTTAGAGCGTTCATTCGTACTCAATTCGAAAGAGAAATAAAAAATATTCAATGTGATAATGGGAAAGAGTATGACAATAGGGAGTTTCGAGAATTTTGTGCTACTCATGGGATAAATTTTCGGTTTTCATGTCCTCATACATCTTCACAAAATGGGAAAGCCGAACGCAAAATTCGGTCCATAAATAACATTGTCCGAACTCTCCTAATCCATGCCTCCATACCTCCGTATTTTTGGCATCATGCTCTACAAATGGCCACTTACCTTCTTAACATAATTCCGTCTAAAGGTCTGACATATTCTTCCCCTCTCAAAATCTTATATAATAAGAACCCTTCTTATTCTCACCTTCGGATTTTTGGGTGCTTGTGTTATCCACTATTCCCATCCACAACAATTAACAAACTCCAGGCTCGGTCTACCCCGTGTGTATTTTTGGGTTATCCGTCAAATCATCGTGGTTATAAGTGTTTTGATTTATCCTCCAAGAAAATCATAATCAATCGCCATGTCATTTTTGATGAAACTCAATTCCCGTTTACGAAAGGTCATACTCCCGAACCTAAGTTGTATAATTTTTTGGATGACCAAATATCCCCGTATATTATTCGGAATTTTTCGGACAACTCCCGTACCCAAAATTCCCCAGCGGGCCCACGCCCGCCCCGGCCCCCACGATCACCGTCGCCCCCTGTTTGCTCCGGCCACTGGAACAGTTCCAAAGAATCGGCAAGCTGGGCTGCCCATTGGTCAGGCTGCTCCGAATCCGAGTCCACCCTTTACCGATTTGGGCCGGCGGGCCCACCGCACTTTCTTGGCCGGTCCGTCCGAGCCCGAGAAAATTCCCAAAATTCCATCCCTTCTTCCTCGAGTCATAGACCGGTCACTCATAGTCAACGGGGTATTTTTACACCTAAAAGACATTTTAATTTACATTCTGATGTCTCTAAATCCCCCTTGCCCCGCAATCCTGTGTCTGCATTAAATGACCCTAATTGGAAAATTGCTATGGTGATGAATATAATGCTCTTATTGAGAATAAGACGTGGGAGTTGGTGCCCCGTCCATATGGTATTAATGTTATCAGGTCTATGTGGATTTTTGCTCATAAGGAGAATTCAGATGGGTCCTTTGCTCGGCATAAGGCGCGACTTGTTGGTGATGGTAAGACTCAGCAGGTTGGTATTGATTGTGGTGAGACGTTTAGTCCGGTGGTCAAACCGGCTACCATTCGCACTGTACTTAGCTTGGCTCTTTCAAAGACTTGGCCGATTCATCGGTTGGATGTCAAGAATGCGTTTCTACATGGAGATCTCAAGGAAACGAGTCTATATGCATCAGCCGTTGGGTTTCAGAGATCCCAACCGCCCTCATCATGTCTGTTTGTTGAAGAAGTCCTTATATGGGCTTAAGCAGTCTCCACGTGCCTGGTATACACGATTTGCGGATTTTGTTTCTACTATTGGGTTCACACAAGCGGGTCGATAATTCTTTGTTCATCTACCGCCGTGGTTCATCATTGGCCTATATTCTGTTATATGTGGATGATATCATCTTGACTGCCTCCTCCGATGTTTTGCGTCAGTCTATCATGGCCATGCTCAGTTCTGAATTTGCTATGAAGGACTTAGGGCCGTTGAGTTATTTTTTGGGGATTGCCGTCAAACGTCATTCAGGTGGCTTGTTTCTGTCTCAACGGAAGTATCTTTGCGAGATCATAGAGAGGCTGGGATGTCATCCTGTAAGTCCACTTCCACACCGGTTGATGCAAACCCAAAGCGAGTGCCGCGGCGGGTGCACCATATGAGGACCCGACCCGGTATCGCAGTCTTGCGGGGGCCCTCCGTATCTTACCTTTACCGGACCGGATATTACATATGCGGTTCGGCGAGTGTGTTTATTCATGCATGATCCCGAGTTGAGCACATGAATGCAATCAAACGCATCATTCGGTATATTCGGGGGACACTAGACTATGGGTTGCACTTGTATCCGTCATCTACATCCACACTTGTCTCTTACACGGATGCTTTGATTGGGGTGGGTGTCCGGACACCGGACGGTCGACTTCGGCGCTCTTGTATGTTCCTTGGCAACAACTTGGTCTCTGGTCGGCCAAACGTCGGGCAACTTTATCACGCTCAAGTGCGAGGCGAGAATATCGAGGGGTAGCGAATGTGGTCTCCGAATCATGTTGGCTACGTAATTTGCTTTTGGAGCTTCATTGTCCCATTCGAAGGCAACCTTGGTATATTGCGATAACATTAGTGCCATCTACGTCGGGTAACCCGAGTTCAACACCGGCGCACCAAGCATATCGAAATGGACATTCACTTTGTCCGTGAAAAGGTTGCAAAAGGTCAAGTTCGCGTATGCCATGTCCCGTCTCGTTATCAAATTGCAGACATCTTTACAAAGGGTCTACCAGCGGTTCTCTTTGAAGATTTTAGGAACAGTCTCAGCGTTCGAAAACCGCCCGCTATGACTGCGGGGGTGTGTTAAACAACGCAATATACATGTGATATACACGAATATACATCGGTGTATATCACATATATATCACTAGGCAAAACAGGCAAACGGGCGGCAAGGGCCTCGGCGGTGGGCCCGGCGGTGGGCATTTGGAAGGCCATTGCCTTTGGAGCGAGAAGCCCATCACGGGAGCAGGCCCTATGGTCACGGAAAAGCAGTGTATATTAGGAGTATATATTTATGTAATATTGTAGTATAATGATTACCATAATTAGAGTTATACACCTACCATAATTGTATAGTTAGAGTTATGGTAGAATAAGGTTTTAGGAATAGATTAGGAATAGGATTCTCCTATTTTGTAACTTGTATATATATCTATTCAATCAATGAAAATAATCAAGGGGATTATTTCTTTCAATATATGTTGATCCCAACTAGTTTGCAATTGAAGTGTAATTTATTGGGATAGTTACATTTTTGGACTGCTAATAGCCGGTAAATGTATATGTTTTGTACATTAAGTATCAATATACATAATTAATATATGAGTTTTGTATATTTTACCTAACACCCATGACTTATTATCTCTGGTGGCAGACTGTTTATGATCACGACACGTTCAGCATGGATGACAAAATGGGAGATGCAGAGTTTGACATCAAACCATTTGTAGAAGCTTTGAAAATGAACTTAGATGGCCTCCCATCTGGCACTGTAATTACAAAAGTACTGCCTTGTAGGACAAACTGCCTCGCGGAAGAGAGTCGAGTTGTATGGCAAGATGGTAAACTTGTGCAAGATATGATACTAAGGTTGAGAAATGTGGAATGTGGAGAAGTTGAACTCCAGCTTCAGTGGATTGAACTTCCTGGCAGTAAAATTGCCTAGATTAATTCATGCAGCACCAGGATATATACTTTAATTTACGTCGCAGCTAGCTTGTTGTCTATAGAAATTACAAACTGCTTTCTACTCCTACAACTCAATGGTTTGTGGGATTTGATAATGGATTTTGATAAATATAGATCAAGTTTGATGAAGACCTTTTCGTTCGAGGTTTGTAGCTTAGTGGATGTGGGGTTTGAATGTTTAGTCATGTAATTCACTGGAATTACTTATGTTATAGACTCTGTAATAATGATCATACCCTTTTCTACCCAAAATTGCATGATTTTCCTTTCTTTTATGTGTGTGCATAAGATCAATGTTACTCCTTCCCTCCGTCCCAATTTATATGATATAGTTTGACTAATCACAAAGTTTTATAAATAATGGAAGACTTTTGAATTTTATGGTCTAAAACAAATCAAAGATATTTCTGTGGTGATAGATATCGTTAAGCGTAAAATTAAAGTTTAAAGTTAAATTATTGCAAAATAAAGAAATGTGTCATTTTTTTGAGGTTGACTAAAAATAAAAGTGTGTCATATAAATTTGGACAGAGAGAGTAACACTTTTTTATTTTTAAGTCAATCCAAAAAGAATGTCATCTTGTCTTCTTTTCATCTCGTGGACAGTTGATGGTCTACACTGTTACTGTAATGCCATTTTTTCGAACATGGATGAATTTATAGAGTAATTATTGCTGTAAAAAAATATGATACTAACATGATGAAACACAGACACCGAATTGTTGTTCTCTGACTTCAAGACTCTTATGCGGATTCTTTTAGACAATTATTTCGACCCTTTCCAATAAATTGGCGAGTACAATAGGTCACAAAAATATTGCCTTCAAGATACAATGAAGCCCTAACAACGATGTTGAATTCAAAGTTTGTACTCCCTTGATCCAACTAAGAACACACAGTATAAAGTTTCTGATAATGCTTAGGGAATAAAAGAAAACAGAAGTTGACTCTTTTCAACAGAAGTTTTGATTCTTTTTCATCAAAAGTTTTGATTCTTTTTCATCAGAAGTTTTGGATGAGAAAACATATATTTACTACTTATAGAGATTTCGCATCCATTGGTGATGCATTTTCATCACCAACAGATACCTCTAAGAGGCATCAACAATGGTTATTGGGAAAGGTTGCGTCTATTCAAATTCAAAATAAATATAAATTATGTTAATAGACTCCCCCTAAATTTGAAGGGGCATCACATCAATGATGACTTTTGATTTTGCTGAAAATATCCAACATTCTCCCCCTATTTTTCAAAATAAAATAAAGTAGAATCTTTCAGAATAGGAATGGTTGCATCACTCATATGACTGCATACGTAGCCGAGTGAGATCAAGCCAACGTAGTTCAAACAAAGTTGAGACAAAGCATCATCGTAGAAATCAATAAAAAATGATAGGTATCTTTTGGATTTGAACCTTCACTTAGTGTAAGAAATTCAAAGCCTTATCGAGGTTCTATGGTGAACTAGTCTTGAACCAAGTACCCCTTGTGATAAAATCGGAATCTCCACACATATTGACTTAAGAGAATTGTGTGTTTTGTAGCTTAGCACGTTAATGGACATGTGCTTATATCCTGGATTCATGAGTATTCTTTAGAGAACTGTCTTATTCTCATAGAAAATGACATGATTTTCATATTCATATATGTAAATCTCTAAGGTGTTTCTGCGATACACCTGTAAACAAACATAGACTTATTAAGGATTTCCATCCATCCTCAATCATGCAGAATCACTACACTAATACAGAAATGAGAAGTTTTGACTTAGTATACCATAATCACTCTTGTAACTTGTTGGTACCCATTGAACCTTGTTTATCTTTTTCAAAACATAGGTTGGGTTTCTGTTAACCGGTGATCAACCTTCTTTCACATTCCTTAGTCCCATTTTCTTACACTTTATTGAAACCATTTCCTTTGGTAGACTCTTAGTAAATGGGTCTGCCAAGTTCTTCTTTGTTTCAATATAGTTAACTGCAACTACTCCTCTCTTGAGTAATAGTCTTATTATTTGATGTCTAAGACTTGCATGTCTTGACTTTCCATTATAAGTCTTGTTTGAGATATTATAGATCGTAGCCTGATTATCACAGTTAATCAAGACTGCTGGAGTTGGCTTCTTCCATAATGGGATCTCTATAAGTAAGTTTCTAAGTTATTTTACCTCCTTACATGCATATGCCAGTGCAATTAATTCTGAAAACATTGTTGAATCAGATATACAAGTTTGCTTCTTGGAACCCCAAGACACAGCAACACCACCTAATGTAAATATCCATCCAGTAGTAGACTTGGACTTGGATTCTACATTATTCCAGTTTGCATTGCTGTATACTTCCAATACAGTGGGATAATCCTGGAAATGTAAACCATAATCTATGGTTCCTTTCAAATAAGCCAACACTCTTGAAATTGCTTTCCAATGTTCAACTCTTGGGTTACTTGAGAAACGACATAGTACTCCCACCGCTTGGGCTATATCTGGTCTCGTGCAATGCATAACATACATAAGACTTCCGATAATACTAGAATACTCAAATTGTCCAAGAGTCCTTCCAGTGTTCTTCATTAATTTAATACTAGGATCTAAAGGAGTGGGAGCTGGTTTGTCATTGAAATGACTATATTTTTTTTAGAAATTTCCCAATATAATTAGATTGGGTTAAAGCCAACTCATCTCCCTTTCTTAGGATTTTAATTCCTAAGATCACATCAGCCTCTCCTAGATCTTTCATATCAAAATTAGAATTGAGAAAATTCTTAGTTTCCTCCACACAAGATATGTCAGACCCAAAAAAAAGCATACCATCAACATATAAACAGAGAATTACACATCCAGATATATCATGCTTACTATAGATACATTTATTAGCATCATTAATAACAAAACCACATTCCAAAGCTACTTTGTCAAACTTCTCATGCCATTGCATGGGAGCTTGCTTCAAACCATAGAGAGATTTCACTAACTTGCAAACTTTCTTCTCTTGGCCTGGTACTATGAAACCTTCAGGTTGTTCCATAAATATTTCTTCTTCTAAATCACTATTTAGAAAAGCAATTTTGATATCCATTTGATGTATAACTAGCTTGTGAATAGAAGCAAGTGCTATCAAACAACGAATAGATGTGATGCGGGTAACATGAGCATATATATCAAAGTAATCAATTCCATATTTTTTGTTTATAACCTTTAGCAACCAATCTGGATTTAAACTTATTAATTGTACCATCAGCATTCAATTTTCTCTTGAATATCCATTTGCATCCCATAGGTTTAGCACCAGGAGGTAAATTAGATAGCACCCAAGTTTCGTTAGACAAAAGTGAATGCTTTTCATCAGTGATAACGTCTTTCCAGAAATTAACATCTCTGGAACTCATAGCTTCAGAATAAGTTTTAGGATCATCATCAACATGCATATCATACTTGGTAATGTTAAGAACTTCATTATTATTACCCTCTACAAGATATTGTATAAAATCTGGATAATTTTTCTCTATTCTTGCTCTCTTACTTCTTCTAGGTTCGATATCTTTAGTAGAAACTAAAATAGCATTGTTGTGAGTAGGAGCAGAAAGTTCAACATTGTCATTAGTCTCTATAGGTTCTAGACTAGGTAACAATGGGTTTTTAGTAGGTTGTGGTTGAGAACTAGACCTTGTCAAGTTTTCAAAAAAATTTACATTTATAGATTCTATAATCTCAAATGTGTCAAGGATTAAGAATCTGTAAGTAATACTGTTAAGTGAATAACCTACAAAAATACATTTATAAGCCTATTTCCTAACTTTGGTCTCTTAGGGTCATGCTTTCTGACATATGCCAAACAACCCCATGCTTTGAGTCTTTTCAAGCTAGGCTTTCTCTTAAACCACAATTCATAAGGAGAGATATTCTTCTTTTTCAAAGGAACTCTATTCAAAATATAGCATGCAGACAAAATAGCTTCACCCCATAAAAAAATTGGCAAACCAAAGCTAATGAGCATAGCGTTAACCATATCTATCAAAGTTCTATTTTTCTTTCAGCAACACCATTTTGTTGGGGTATATATGGAGCAGTGAATTGATATACTAAACCATGTTCTTGACAAAATAAAGTAAATTCAAAAGGATAGTATTCACCACCACGATCAGAACGTAAAACCTTAATTTTTTGTCCTAATTGTGTCTTTACTTCTGCTTTGTAAATTTTAAATTTATCAAAGACTTCATCATTTGATTTCATCAAGTAAATATAGGCATATCTAGTACTATCTTCAATAAAAGTGGCATAGTATTTGTTTCCACCACGAGTCATATGACTTTTCAGATCACCAACATCACTATGTACTAATTCAAGCAAAGCAGAATTTCTTATTACAGATTTAAAAGATGTTCTAGTTATCTTTGCTTGCACACATATTTCACATTTAGAAACATTATCAAAATTGCAATCAGAAATCAATCCTAATCTTTTCATATTTCTAAGAGAACCATAATTCACATGTCCTAATCTAGCATGCCATAAATCAACAGACTCAACAATATAAGTAGAACCATTATTTATTAAATTAAGCTTAACCATCCTATTACAAGAGTATCCTGGTCCAACAAACATTCTGTTCTTGGACAATACAAACTTATCAGACTCATACATAACCTTGAATCCAGCCTTGTTAACAAGAACTCTAGAAACAAGGTTTTTACAAATGTCAGGGACATGTAAAACATTAGTAAGAGTAACAATCTTTCCCGAAGTAATGGGAGATCAACAATGCCTTTGCCAACCACTTTGTTGCTTTGGTTGTTCGCTAAAGTAACTTCGTTTTCTTCTCCACTAACCGGTTCATATGTCTTGTAAAGATTTCTATCTTTACAGATATGAATGTTTGCACCAGTATCGTACCATCATCCACTACCATGATCTGCAACAGTGTTGGCCACTTGCACTACAGCGATAAGCTTGCTTTTGTCATCGACCACATTCGCTTCATTTTTCATTTGTTTCTTTCGTTGACGACAGTCACGAGCATAGTGTTCAGGTTTCTTACAGAAGTAGCAATTTCCCTTTTTCTTATCTTTCTTATTGGGATCTTTTTTCTTAAACCGAGTATCAATCTTAGGTTTCAAAAAAATCAGTTTTTTTTATTCTTCCACGCTATTAATCTTAGAATGATTTTCAGTTTGCTGACTATCCTTAATCTCTCGTTTACGAGCATCTTCCTCACTATGAAGATGACGTTGTAAACCTTCTAAGTCATAGTCAGTTTCAGCATGCTTAAGTTTCTTCTTGCAATCATTCCAAGAAGGGGGAAGACGATAAATAAGAACCTCATCGATGAATGAAGATACAAGGTCAATTCCAGCATCTTTAAAATGATTAACAATGAGTAAAAGTTCACTAACCTGGGAAATAATTGACTTACTGTCAACCATCTTAAAGTCCATGAAATTACAAATCATAAATTTCTTGTTACTCGCTTTAGAAATTTTGTACTTGTTTTCGAGCGCAATCCACAATTCCTTTGTTGTTTCAAGACTTCGATGGTCATTGTAAACATTGGCTCCTAGAACATTCAGAATATGACCACGACACATAAAATCATCCTCTTGACATTTCTTCTATTTGGCCTTCAATTCATCGTTGTCCATTGGAGTCGCATAAGGAATTTCCTCCAAACCATCTTCAAGGATGTACCATAACTTGATAGTCATCAGGAAAAATTTGATAGTCTCTTGCCAACGAGTGAAACCCTCACCATCAAAACATTCTAAATGATTCAAAGTCTGGTTCATTACTTGCAATGATTGAGCATCAATTGAAATTTCACCCTCCATGTCGTTAATTTTCTAAAAATTGTTGTAAAAAATATGGTACTAACAAGATGAAACACATACACCGAATTATTGTTCTCTGACTTCAAGGCTCTTATGCAGATTCTTTTAGACAATTATTTTGACCCTTCCCAATAAATTGGCGAGTACAATAGGTCATAGAAATATTGCATTCAGGATACAATGAAGCCCTAACAATGATATTGAATTCAAAGTTTGTACTCCCTTGATCCAACTAAGAACACACAATATGAAGTTTCTGATGATGCTTAGGGAAGAAAAGAAACATAAATTTTGATTCTTTTCAACATAAGATTTGATTCTTTTTCATCAGAAGTTTTAATTCTTTTTCATATCTATCATTTGAATGAGAAAACATCTTTACTACTTATAGAGATTTCGCATCCATTGGGGTTGTCTTTCCATCACCAACAGACACCTCCAAGAGGCATCAACGGTGGCTATTGAAAAAGGTTGCGTCTGTTCAAATTCAAAATAAATATGAATTATGTTAACAGACTCCCCATAAATTTGAAGGGGCATCACATCAATGATGGCTTTTGATTTTGCTGAAAATATCCAACAATTATGTGGAAAATGTAGACTAAGTTAAGGTTGATTGAGGATTAATAAACATAGAATTTGTTAGCCAAAATGGTATAAAGCAGGGGAGTTGGGACCTGATGCAATGTTTCACATCTATTGCATCAGTGATATTTTTCTTTGATAATATAAAGTATAACCTATTATATTAATTCAAAAAAGCTCCTTTTTTTTAAAACAAAAAAGACAACAAATTATGCAGGGCGGGTTTGTGTGGGGCAGGGCGGGGCGGTTTGCAAACTGAAAATAATGCTATGCGGAGCGGGGTGAGGCGGGGCAGGGCGGATTGAAGTCTGTTGGAAATTTACTAATGTGGAATTAAGTATATCCCATTATTTATGACTCAAACAATTAGGCCCCGCGTATCGGAAACGGCGTTTCCACACACGTGCACATGTAGTGCCAAGTATCGCAAATTTCATTAGTGAAAGAGATATTGGTACGTATGTAATACGTTTGAGACATAGAATAATGGACAGTTATTGGCCAAATGACAAAGTATTTCACGTTGATAAACGAAGGAAGAAGTGTAAGATGAAACAAGTTAGAAGTCGTCGCGGAGCCGCGAAGGGTCGCAGCGCTAATTGGGTGGGCAGTTACTGGAGCCGTGGTGCTAATTAACAGAGCTGCGGCGCTTCAGAGGCAGAATGCTGCGAAGGGAAGTTGGAAAGTTCTGACCTTTAGGCTGGTTTTGGAGCATTGATTCTTCATTACTTGACACATGAATTCAACCATTATTTGGCTGAATGTAACCCCTCTCAATAAGTGTCATTACATGGCTATTGAAGGTCATTAGTTGGCTAGTTGAGGGGTCATCTCCTTACACTATAAATTAAGGCGTTTGGCTCAATTGTTGAAATTACACAACACTTAGAAAATGTTTACAGAATTTTCTAACATCTTCTTCCTCTCTAGCAAGTTCACTACACTCAAAGTTCTTCAAGAGTAACACTTGAGTTTCCTTTGCTCAATTGTTAAGTTGTTGTTGTATCTTGGGAGACTATTTCCCGACAACATAAAAGGAGATATACGGGGAAATCTTGTCTTAAAGACAAAGTGGCATCACTCGACTCAGCAAATCACACAAGGAGTTTGTTCCATTCTTGATTTCCAATTTTATTGTAATCTTTAGTTTATCCTTTCTAGCAATTGTAATATTTACTTACTTCCCGTTCCCTGCAATTGTTGTATCCCACAATTTTAAGACAAGATTTGTTGTAAGTGCTTAGAAAGATAACTGGAAGAGAATAACTCGCTTCTGATTCTGCTCCTGCTGCTACTCAAGGCAACACCTCTTCCTTCCCCATTTCTCAAGGCACACCCAATGCCTTTTCGGTTGCTCAAGGCTCAACCAACGCATTTTCTACTGCTCAAGGGAATACTCTAGTTCCTCCACCCGCTGGATTCCATCATAAACGCCTAGAAAAGTTCATGGGCTCCAATTTCAAGAGATGGCAACAGAAGATGTTCTTTTATCTGACTGTTATGGGAATGGCTCATTTCCTAATAGAAGATCTTCCACAAGCTGGAGATGAAATGGACCCTTCGCCTACCGAAACGGCTGAAGGGGGCCAAGGTATCCATGTCATTAATGGCATGAAGATAGTTCTTGATGCATGGAGTCATAGTGATTTCATGTGTAAGAACTATATTTTGAACTTCTTGTCAGAGCCTTTGTACACGGTGTATTGCACCGTTGGCACTGCCAAAGAGTTATGGGAGAAGCTGCAAAAGAAGTATAACGCACAAGATGCAGGTACTAAGAAATTCATCATTGGGAAATTTTTGAAATTTCAAATGGTGGATAGTAAAACAGTGATGTCCCAAGTCCAGGAATTCCAAATGATTCTACATCACTTGGATTTGGAAGGAATGAAACCAAATGAGCAGTTTTTGGTTGCATCACTGATTGAAAAGTTACCTCATTCGTGGAATGAGTTTATAAGTTACTTAAAACTCAAGACAAAGGAGATGACCTTTGAAGAACTTATTATCAAACTCCAAATTCAGGAAGATAATAAGAAGGCCTTGCCTAGGGGTGAACAACCTGTTGAGGCAAAGGCAAATCTGGCTGAGCCCAAAGGGAACCCAAGCAAGAAGCGCAAGTTCTAGAAACACGGCAAGACCCAAGCAGCGGAGAAGTTCAAAGGAAACTGTCATCAATGTGGGAAACCTGGTCACATGATCAACGACTGCCGCAAGCTCAAGACTGAGAAACAAGAGAAGGCCAAGGCTATGGGCAAGTCACTAGTTAACATCGTCAAAGACAAGCTTCTGGATGACATGATTGAGGAGTTCTCATCGGTGGTGATTAAAGCAAACATTGTTGAGAATCCCATGCAATGGTGGATGGACACAAGTGCTATAAGACACATCTGTTCCAATAGAGATGCCTTATCCACTTATACACCAGTTACTAACAAGAAGTTGTTCATGGGTAACAATGCTTTCTCTGACGTGTTGGGGGTAGGAAAGGTACTCATGAAGATGACTTCTGGAAATGAGCTCACTCTGAAGGAGGTGATGCATGTTCCTAATATTAGGAGAAATTTAATTTCAGGTCATTTATTGGTTAATGCTAGTTTTAGGCTAGTGTTTGAGTCCAATAAATTTGTAATCACCAATAATGAAACCTTTGTGGGAAGCGGCTTCATCTGTGAAGGCCTCTTCAAGGTTAACGCTATGTCTGTATTACATGCAAGCAATAATATTGAAGATTCTTCTTACTTGCTTGAGTCCTCTAATTTATGGCATCATAGATTAGGACATGTTAACTACAAGTCCATCCAAAGGTTGGTAAAATTGGAGTTGTTGCCGTCTATCGACATAAACCCTCAATATAAGTGTGAGGTATGCGTAGAGGCAAAACTCACAAAGATTCCTTTTCGATCCGTCGAAAGGAATACCGCTCCTTTAGAACTTATTCACACAGATATATGTGATTTGAAGTTTGCACAAACTAGAGGGGGAATAAGTACTTTGTGACATTCATTGATGATAGCACAAGTTATTGTTACCTTTACTTGTTGAAAAGTAAAGATAAAGCCTTTGAATCATTCCGACGTTACAAAACAGAAGTTGAGAACTAACTAAGCATGCAGATTAAATCCATTCATAGCGATAGAGAGGGAGAATACGTAGCACCATTTGAGGAATATTGTGCCTAATCAGGCATTGTTCATCAAACGACGGCTCCGTACTCACCTCAGTCGAATGGTGTGGCAGAATGTAAGAACCGCACATTGAAGGAAATGATGAATGCCTTGCTCATGAATTCCGGTCTTCCCCAAAACATGTGGGGAGAAACCGTCCTTACCGCTAACACAATTCTTAACAGAGTCCCACATAAGGGTAAGGACAAAACTCCATATAAATCATGGAAGGGAAAGAAACCCACCTATAAATATTCAAAGGTGTGGGGTTGTTTGGCAAATATTGAAGTACCCAAGCCAAAGCAGGTCAAGATTGGGCCTAAGACTGTAGATTGCATTTTCATGGGATATGCAAATAACAGTAGCGTCTATCGCTTCATAATGCATAAGTAAGATATTCCAGATATCCACGAGGGTACAATCATGGAATCAAGGAATGATTCTTTGAAGATACCTTTCCTAGAAAGGAAAAAGACATAACCTCTCACAAATGAAGTTATGAACAAAGCTCTCTCTCAGGAACCGGGAGTCGTTGAGTGCCCGGATCTAGAAAGTTCAGATCTAGTGGACCTCGAAGTGGCTGAATATCCGAAATCTAGTGTTCCAGATTCTCATAACTTGGAGACTCCATAGATGGAACCAAGGCAAAGTAAAAGTGCCAGAAAGGAAAAATACTTCGATCCTGACTTTGTATCTTATATGGTTGATGACGAACCAAGGACAATTGCCGACGCATTGTCAACTATAGAGGCACCACTATGGAAAGAAGCTATTGAGAGTGAAATAGACTTCATCCTGCATAACCATACTTGGGAGTTGGTTGATATTTCTCCGAGAAATAAACCATTGGGTTATAAGTGGATACTCAAACGAAACTATAAATCAGATGAGTCTATAAATAAGTACAAGGCCAGGTTGGTAGTCAAGGGCTATCGGCAGAAGGAATGCCTTGACTACTTTGACACGTATTTCTCGGTGTCTAGGATGACTTCCATATGAGTATTCATTGCGATCGCAGCATTGCGTGACCTTGAGATAATCAAATGGATGTCAAGACATCCTTCCTAAATGGTGATTTGGAATAAGAAATTTATATGGAACAACCCGAGGGGTATGTGGTTCCAAAACAAGATAAGAAAGTCTGTCGGCTTGTCAAATCTCTATACGGGCTGAAACAAGCCCCGAAGCAATGGCACGAAAAATTTGATAGTACTCTATGATCGAAGGGTTTCACCATTAATGAGTGTGACAAATGTGTCTACATGAAAGGTAATTCTGGCTCGTTCGTCATGATATGCCTATACGTAGATGACATGTTGATCACAGAGAGCAGTCCTAGCTTGATTCTGGAGACTAAGAACATGTTGAAACAATGCTTCGGCATGAAGGATATGGGTATCACAGATGTTATCTTAGGGATAAAGATCTCTAAGACGTCTGACTGACTGGTCTTATCTCAGTCTCACTACATCGAGGATGTGCTGAGAAAGTTTGAGATGTTTGACAGTTCGCCTATGAAGTCACCAATGGATAGAAATCAAAAGCTTGATAAAAATTGTGGTGCACCTGTATGCCAGGAGCAATATGCATATGTGATTGGTAGTTTGATGTACATAACAAACTGCACCCAGCCTGATATTACTTATGCAGTCAACAAGTTGGCTAGGTTTACCCGTAATCCGAGTAATGATCATTGGAAGGCGTTGAATCAGGTACTACGATACCTGAAATACACGCTAACTTATGGGTTGCATTATTTGAGATATCCAGCTGTACTAGAGGGGTACAGTGATGCAAACTGGATATCTGATATAGAGAACACCAAGTCCACCAGTGGGTATGTATTTACAATTGGTGATGGGGTTGTGTCTTGGAAATCCTCTAAGAAAACTTGCATCGCCCGATCCACGATGGAATCGGAGTTTATCACTTTAGACAAAGCAGGAGAAGAAGCTGAGTGGCTTCACGACTTTTTAGAGGATGTCCCTTGTTGGGACTAACCCGTACCTTCTGTAATGATCCACTGCGATAGTCAGTCGGCTCTAGGAAGAGCACGAAGTTCTATGTACAACGGCAAGTCTCATCATATTTGACATAGACATAAGACCGTTAGGCAACTGATCACTACGGGTATAATATCCATTGATTACATAAAGTCAAAGGATAACATAGCAGACCCGCTGACAAAGGGCTTACCCAAAGATCAGATGTTCTGCATGTCTAAGGGAATGGGCTTAAAACCCAAGGTATAAGGACCAATACGGTGGTAACCCAACCTTACTGATTGGAGATCCTAGGAATTAGGTTCAATGGGAAAACTAAGCTGTAAAGGTTCAGTTGAGCGCTTCGATGGAAGCATGAACACTTCGGATAGTGATTTTTGTAAAGGAACACCAAATCTAAAGTCATTCCCGCGATAGAGGTTAAGTGCTATCTGCAGTGTGGGTAAAGGTTAAGTTTCCAAAATCTTTAATGATCCTCACAGGTTGAGGTTAGGTTTGGGAAACTTTTAATAGTTTCTAACACTTGTAAAGTGGGGTATAGCAGGATACCTTGTAGGAGACCACCTATTTAAGTGCGAGGACAAGCCGCCTCAAATGAACGCACTTAAGAATCCAAGAAGTGTCCACGGCCACAACGGACAAAACATTATGAAGAACAAAGTAAGGGAAGTTGTTGTGTTGGTACCGTTGACTTGACTTACACTAAACACTGACGGTTCAAGACATCACGTTCATATCGCAGTAAGTAAGTCCGATGGTATTCAACTATGGAAGGTTCAAAGCGGAAGCTACCTATCCAGATGCAACATCTGTCCGCTGAAAGATTGCTGGAAAAGGCACCATATGAGTGCGCCAAAATCTCTTTCAGGAGGGGATTGTTGGAGATTTACTAATGTGGAATTAAGTATATCCCATTATTTATGACTCAAACAATTAGGGCCCCGCACGTCGGAAACGTCGTTTCCACACACGTGCACATGTAGTGCCAAGTATCGTAAATTTCATTAGTGAAAGAGATATTGGTACGTATGTAATACGTTTGAGACATAGAATGATGGACGGTTATTGGCCAAATGACAAAGTATTTCACGTTGGTAAACGAAGGAATAAGTGTATGAAGTGTAAGATGAAACAAGTCAGAAGTCGCCGCGGAGCCGCGAAGGGCCGCGGCACAGCCCCGTCGGAGCCGAGGTGCCGGAGCGCCACGGTGCTAATTGGGTGGGCAGTTACTGGAGCTGCGGCGCTTCAGAGGCAGAATGCTGCGAAGGGAAGTTGGAAAGTTCTGACATTTGGGCTGGTTTTGGAGCATTGATTCTCCATTACTTGACACATGAATTCAACCATTATTTGGCTGAATGTAACCCCTCTCAATAAGTGTCATTACATGGCTATTGAAGGTCATTAGTTGGCTAGTTGAGGTGTCATCTCCTTACACTATAAATTGATGCGTTTGGCTCTATTGTTGAAATTACACAACACTTAGAAAATGTTTACAGAATTTTCTAACATCTTCTTCTTCCTCTCTAGCAAGTTCACTACACTCAAAGTTCTTCAAGAGTAACACTTGAGTTTCCTTTGCTCAATTGTTAAGTTGTTGTTGTATCTTGGGAGACTATTGCCCGACAACGTAAAAGGAGATATACGGGGCAATCTTGTCTTAAAGAAATAGTGTCATCACTCGACTCAGCAAATCACACAAGGAGTTTGTTCCATTCTTGATTTTCAGTTTTATTGTAATCTTTAGTTTATCCTTTCTAGCAATTGTAATATTTACTTACTTCCCGTTCCCTGCAATTGTTGTATCCCAGAAAGTCTTCACAGGTTTATGGGGATTTTCCTCGCAACCGCCCGCCCCGCACCGTTTCCCATCCCTATTTGTAACACACCCCTCTAAACCAAGTTTCAGAGCAGAAAGTTTAGCCATGTTATTAGTGTTAATATCAAATGACTTTCCATAAGCAGCTTTCAAGAAACCATTTTCATCTCTAATGATCTCCCTTCCTCCACTTTGGTCAAGATTACCTTTGACACACCCATCTAATTTATGCTTCATGGCTCTGGTTCTACAGAACAATTTCCTTTGACAGGATTATGAATAATGTGATTCGGAGTCTACTCCATGATAGTGCAAAATATAGACAGTTTATTGTATGTCACATTAACACGATAGTGTAGAAAAATTAAGGTTAAATACATGTGTAGCCCCTTAAAGTTGGCCTAATTTTCCTTTTAGGCACTTCAACTAAGGAATTGACCTATCAAACACTGAAGTCTATAAAAATTGTGTCTATTAAGCACGAAGTGCTGACATGGCACTGTGCGTGATTCTCAACCTTTTTTAGCGTGTCAGATGCTTTCAAATAGCTAATTCAGTTTTATTTTTTCCTTTTATTCCCCTTTCATTTTTTTCTCTTTCTTCTACCTCTCTCTATTTCTCAAGACCTTTATTTGTTTGTTTTTTTTAGTTAGTTGAGGTTTTTTTATTGGTCAGTCAAGTTAACATGGCTTTTATCATGCTTATAATTTGAACCAATTTTTCTCTAAAAAATGCTTGCATTATAGCTTCCTTTAGTGGTAAATTATATTTGGGCATTGCAGCATAATTGCTGTTAGTACTACTTTTGGTATTTGCCATGTCCTGTTGAAATCAACTATTATTAAAGTTTTTGTCCCACCAGATGAGCCTTCGAGCTCACAGATTAAATCAAGTGCATGCTTGGTGCTATTCTCGTTTTCTGGTTTTGGATTCCCAAAATCAGCAAATTCAAAGGCTGTGGCGGTAGAGCTTGCAGCACGAGAAAATGTGGAGGAAATGGAGGTTTGATCACACCCCACTCTAGTCCTAAAAAGATAAGCGGTCAATGCAAACATAATCCAGTCTAAAAGTTCGGAGTTGAATCCCACATAAAACTAACGTTAGCTATAATTATTCAATATTACTAAGAAGACAAGTTCGAACAATATTCTGCGATATAAATATTAAGATTTTTATTCTAACTAATTAACTAACAAATAATGAAGCAATAGAAATTATCAACTAAAGAGAATGGGTTGAATTCAAGATTAAGGAGGCCTAGGGTTATGATTTCCCCCAATTATGAGAATCCTCCTCGTTGTGTTATCTATAATCTCGCCGATTTATTTTCTACGGATCCTGAGCACTTAACTTACCGCAATTATCTCTCGATCAATTGTAGTAATTTTCTAGGGTTATTCTCTTGACCCTAGCTAGCATTTCTCACCACTCACTATGATCACGTGAAAGCTTCGTTATCTCTAAACTCACTTTTAAACCTACAATATTGATCTTTCATATACATAAGGAGTGACGTTGTTCAACAACTATCTAAATATGTATTCTTCCTCAAGCAACACATAATAAATAGGCACAATCAGTCGATGGTCATTCACTCAACTGAGATAAGCACGTAGTTGAATAAGTATAAAAAATCCAACGACTCAATTATATTAAAACGTAACAAGAATTCATCCTACAAAATGTTCCATCAAAACCCTAGATAGAGAATTAGTTACTCATAAAAGTATGTGAAAACACGATACTAAAATTCATAACCAACAATGGAGAATAGGAAGAAGAAAGGAAAAACTTGTTGCCGAATCTTTCCCCTTCCTCCATGACGGCTCCTTGCTCTCCTTCGATTGAATCCCCCAAAATAATGTGTCTTATGATGTATTTATATGACCTAGAATGTGTAGGGAATCAAATAAATCAATTAAAATTCGTTTGGAAAACTTTTCTTAGCTCGCCTGAACTCTCACTTCGCGAGGATCACATGCGAGCCCAACCAACTGTAAATTTTCTGTTGTTTCTTGGCTCATCTATGGGCTCGCCTTGGCGAGGATGTTGACGAGCCCTCTCAGGCATATTTTTTGTCCGGCTCGTCAACTTTCTTGCCTTTTCCTTCGCTTCGCTGTTTCGTGTGAGGGCTAATCTTCTTGGCTCGTCAAGCTGCTCGCAAGGCGATCATGATAGGCGTGCTCGACCATTCTCTGATCTTTATTTTCTTATCTAAACTTACATCAAATAAGCTCTTTTTCAATCGCTTTCGTTCAACGATCTTCCTACATATACAAAACACTTAATAAGCTCAAAGCGATATAATTTGTACTCAAACGACGATAAAAGTATTATGAAGTGAGACAGAATAATAACTAAATATATGCATTTTTGGTCGACATCAAAAAAATTTTGTGAAGGAAATGAAGGGTCTTTTTTCGGGAAGAAGAAGACCTTTAGGGGTATTAAAAGCATATACTCCCTTTGTCCCAAAAGATTAACACAAATATTATTTTGAAATAATTTAACTTTATGAGATATTTACAATCACAAAAATATTTAAGATTTGTTTTGAACTACACATTTCAAAAGTCTTTCTTTTATTTTTAAAACTCTGTGCCAAGTCAAATTAGGACAATCTTTTCGGAACGGAGGGAGCAGTGTTTTTCTTCATTTTTTTTTGGCTCAAAAGCTTTTTATTTACTTCTATTTTGGGATCAAAAGCCAGATATCTTTGTCTTGTTGGTGTATTTACCATGTCACCAGCGTGTGGTCTTCACGTATTTTGGGATTTTTATTGTATTCTAATAAAGTAATTAATAGGCAGAGTTTTTATAGACTTCAAGTGTTTGATAGGTCATATCCTTGGTTTATGTGTCTAAAAGGAAAATTGGGGCAACTTTGAGAGACACTTGTATTCAACCAAAAATTAAACACATTAAGTTAAACCTATTAAGAAGGGAACAAACAAAACCGACCTACCACAGAATAGCACGTTTAAGTCGTGTTCTTGTCACCCTACCCCGTCAAGACCCCAATCAATAGTTGCACATTCACCATTTCCAGAACAAAAATTGAAAGATTCTTTTTTCTTAGACAATAGTGCTATGTATCACTGTCACGTACTCACGTATGAGTGTGAAAAGGCAGTCAAGCAAGGAACGCAGTCTAGTAATTCAGGGTGGTCAGTGGGTCGGGATCGGGATCGGAATCGGTGGGCCGGGTTTGGCGGGAACAGGCGGGGCGGGATCGGTAGGATCGGGACAGGCAGGATTCACCGCCGTCCCATCCCGTTTCCGATCCCGTCGGAATCGGGTCGAGCCGGGTCGGGATCAGGATTTTTTTTTTTGCACTTAATTTATAAAAATAACATATACATAAAAAACTCAATAATTAAACAAGATAGTGTAATAAAAATATCCCAAGACTGTTTTTGTGCCTCTTATATTATTTAATAGACATATGATTTTTTTTGTAATACAAATACAATTGTGAAAATCGCAACTTTGTGGTGTTGCTCAAAAGTTGCAAATTACATAGTAAAATTGCAATTAAAAAATTACATTTTGAAAAAAACATGTTCTAGTTTCTTGATAATTTCTTGTGGTTCTTCGGTTGGAATTGGTATTTGTTGGTCAAATTGCTCCACATCGCTTCCACCACCTTCGGATAAGATTTCGTTGTAGTTTTCGTCTTCTTTTTCGTTGATCTCCGGCTGACCGCACCTTCTCCGCTCCGCTCGTATCCAATCTCTGAATAATACTACAATCTCCAAGCTGTCTCCGGCTAATGAGTGTCTGTGCTCTCCTATTTGATATCTGTCGGTAGAAAAAGCGCTTTCAGACGCCGTTGATGACGCTTGAATGTTCAAAATATCTCGGGCCATCACTGAAAGTGTCGGAAAGGTCTTCTCAATCCCCCTCCAGTATTTCAGCAGGTCTTCACGTCCTTCTTCATTGAGAACTTCTTGGTACGGTACAGAACCCTGCAAAATAAAAATATCAAACTCGCTAATTTGGTTAGTAGCGGTGCGACCGCACATTCTATTTCTAAGGTTTTCAATACTAGCCGCAGAAACAACATGTCTTTTGTGAGGTTGTGTTGAAGAAGAAGAAGATGATATGAAAGTCGGCAGGTTACTAGCACTTTCTTGTTGGTAAAACATATATACTTTTTTGCATTCGTCTTCTACGCTAGACAACACTTCTTCTTTAGTTTGTTCAATAGGTGGTGAGTGATTTGGATTTTTGGGACTTGGAGGTGGTAGTACTGCTATACAATCATAAATAGTTTCAATAAGTGATTTAGTACCGTTTATTTTAATAGTCGGATTTAATACAACACCAGTAATATAAATAGTGGGAATAAGAATAAAATATTTTTTATTTTGATAAACATTTTTAATAGCTGGTTTATCCATATATTCATTAAGCAGTAAAAATATTATAGCTATATAAAACAACATAGTTGAAATAGTAGGATAATATATACTGGAAAATTCTTTTGTTGCTTGAAAAAATTTCTCTAAAAATACAATGAGTTCGGAAATTTTCCCAATCGCTATCTACAACCATATCAGGTGGATTTTGATTATGCGAGTTAAAAAATAAAGTTATAGGTTTTCTATAGTCATAAGCAACAAGTTGTTGCTCGTATAAAGAATTTCACCTAGTGGGTACTTCTTCTGAAATTTTTCTATAAGGTAGTTGGCAATCGTGACAAGTTTTTTTTATATTCTTTTCTTCGTTGTATTCTATTTTTAAAGATAAAGTTTATAGCAAATTGTATTTTACTAAGAATGTCTTCAAAAAGTGATAGACCATCCTTTACAATTAAGTTATATATATGGCACACATTTTATATGAAAATGATCTGAAAAAAAGATGGAGTTAAACTATTTTTTAAAATTGTAATAGCGTAATTGTTAGAAGAAGCGTTATCTAATGTAATAGTCATAATTTTATCATATTCCGTAATAATCGCACACTTGATAAATATTTTCTGCAATAAAAGTACCAGTGTGTCTATCATCTATATATCTATACGCTAAAATACATTTTTGCATAGATCATTTATAATCTATCCAGTGACATGTTACTGTTAAATAATCATAGTCGTTAGTACTACGGCCTATATCAGAAGTGATAGCCACTTTTCCATTAAAATGATATAATGAATAACGTAAATACTGTTGATATTCATGTGCGAATTTAAATACATCTCTCTTAACAGTTGATCTAGGAAAACTGTTAAAAGTAGGATTATACATATCTCTAATGTAATGAATAAAACCGGGAGATGAAGGAAATGAAAAAGACAAACCCTCCACAACAACTAATTTTGTTATTGCTTCCCTATCTCTATGTTTATTGTATTTAGGACCTACAATTCCCCCCGTCATAAGATTAATTTGACCCTGTACTTGGTCCGGGACAGTATCAATATGTGAACCTTGTCCCGATGGAGCGGACGTTTGCGCACCCGGTTTTGAAGCCTCGTGTTGGGCATACCTAGCTGGATGAGCCCTTGCTACGTGTCTCATTAAACCCACAGTCCCACCGTGACCTTTTCCAGTTTTAAATTTTAAAACATCTTTACAAATTTTACATCTAGCTACTTGATTCTCTACGTCCCTATCAAAAATGTCCATGCATATGATTTTAATGTTTGTTTTGCTGGACCTCGTCTCACACTAGGGGCAATAAGAGGCATTTCAGTTGAAGGTGCACTAGTGGGTGTGTTGTCATTTACATTAATGGGTGTATCATCTAGATCATCGTCTAAATTAAAGTCTTCTTGAGTTCCAGAAAATAGCTCCTCGTCTAAATCTAATGGTATTGTAGGAAAATGTTCAGTATCAACAAAATCATCTTGTGTAGGAATAGGATTCTGTCTAGAAATAGGATGACTAGAAGAAGTACTATTTCCCTTGTTGCCCCTACTAGAAGAAGCATGACCCCTACCCGTAAGCATACGTTTAAATCCTTCCATTATAAATTTATAATTATACTAATAAATAATTAAAGTAAATGAAATTAAGTGCGCTAAATAAAATAAACAGACAATAATAATTTAATAAAGGAACGAATGTACCAAACACCGATGTAACGTCGATGTGTAATCGAGATGTTGAAAATTGAAACTTTGCTCGATGGAAGATCCTCAAGCTAGTTGCTAACTTCACTCCCAATTCCCAAATGAATAAATAAAATTGAATATTTAGTAGACAATGTAGACTTGTAGAGAGATAGATTGAGAGATTAGAGAGATTGTAGGATGAGTATGTTGTCTTGTTATTTCCTTTCTGATGTCTTAAAATAGGATGAGAACATCTACTAATACTAGGGCTATAGCGTGCATGATCCACAATCATGCTCTCTTAATTATCAATATTAATGCTGCAATAAAAGGTAATAAAGACTTATAAAAGCTAATAAAGGTTGAAGGACTTTCGGGGATAACGGTCATATTCTTGAGTTGACTCTTATCTGGCCACAAGTTTATGCCTGGTGCCATGGTCACATGTTTGTATCTGGTGTTCTGGCCACAAGTTTGCATCTGGTGTCATCATTGTTGAGTCACCCTCGACTGGCCATTCCTGACACGTGTCACCTTCTAATTCGTCCAGCTCTTGCGGATGATTTTTACCATATACAGATAGTCCCCCCACTTTCCGGTTACTCCCTGTGATGTGACCGTGAAGTGGAAGATTTAATCATTTCTGCTCAAAAACTGTGTAATCATCATTACCACTGCCTCATTAAAAACCTTATCGAAAAAACTCAATCGAGACAAAAATCGGGTGAAGGAAAAAAGAGTGCATGACTTAGGGATTTCGCTTGACAATTCCATCGTTGAAAAAGTACCACCACCACCACATAAAGCTTGATCTCGAATTTTTAGTGTTCATCCTGAACTTTTAATCTTTGAGTTTCGACTCTTGAGTTTTTAGTTATACCTGAAACTTATGAGTCTTGGGTTTTTAGGTATATCAAAAACTTTTAGAACCTCATAGTCTCGTAGACTGGGGATATTAATGACCAGGAAATTTTCACTTCCGGTTTTGATAAATTACGAGAACTTAATGCATCCAGTTAACTTTACGGCCGGGAAATAAAGCATTCGGCTTTTAGCCATTTGACTGTGTGGCTTTATAAGAGAGGGCCCTTATTTTAATGGTGCTTATGAAGAGGACATCTCATGCTCATGTAGGCACAATTATTCGGATTCGTAATCCTTATTTGCTTTTAAGTGTGAGCAAAATTAAGAATGATTTACTTCATTCGGACATATACGAGGATGTTTAGAAGGTACAAGTTTTGCTTCATTCATTCCTTGAACATACACAAGTGCTTTCAATATTTCATATAAGATAGTTTAGAGAAAATTAACAAAAGTTCATTGCAAGAGAATTGCGGCCGAGCTGACATTAATTGAGTCTAGCCGGTTCCTGATTCTATTTTTTTCTGGGGCTGATTTGGCAGTCCCCATTCCTTTTTTATTTATTCCGGAGCCATTTTAGGCTATCTCCGGTATTTATTATTGAGTATCAAGTATGAGGATTCGGGCATGGTGCCTACGGCCATAGTGCCTTCCTTTAACTCCGTTCTAGAGCCATCTTCAAATGCTCCTGGTACTTATTGTAAGAGTTCCCGCTACTTTGATGAAACAGTCCCCAGTGTTCGTAGACATTATTTTTCTTCATGTAAATCATTTTCAGGAGATTCACTCCGGAGACACTCCTGCCTCCTATCAGTAGGTGATCCCGATGGCTGGTTCAAATCGGTGTTTGGAATGCCTCCAATCAAAATTCTTTTGATCTTGATTCCGGGTCGTAGAAAATGTCGACATAATCATCTGATCATCTTCCACACGAATCTTTGATTCATATCTGTTATGAATATAAGCCCATGTTATTGCGAAAAATTCTAGCAGATTCTCCTTGAGTTTAAATGAGGCACTGGAGCTCTTAGGATTTAATCCTTTGGTGAAAGCTTTCGCTGCCCATTCATCCGGTACCAGGGGAAGAAACATCTATTCCTTTTGAAACCTTGTCACAAACTCACGCAACAACTTCGTATCCTTTGAGTAATTTTGAATATATCTGCTTTTCTTGTTTGGACCTTCTGTGCTCCGGCACGTGCCTTTATAAAAGCATCTGCAAGTATTTCAAATGAGTTAATAGAATATTTAGGCAACAAAGAGTACCATGTCATTGCCCCTTATAATAGTGTTTCGCCAAATTTCTTTAGCAATACTGATTCGATCTTATCCCAGTGTATGTCATTACCCTTTACCACACAAGTGTACGACGTCACATGCTCCTGTGGATCCGTATTCCCATCATACTTCAGGAGATACGACATTTTAAATCTTTTTAGTATAAACTTCGGAGCTACGCTCGGTGGGAACGACAACTGAATATATCTTTTCGAGTCTGGTCCCTTCAGGATCGGAGGCACTCCAGAAATCTGGTCTACCCATGAATTATAGGTTTCAACCTTCTTTTCTTTAGTATCCATTCGCTTAGTCAAAGCTTGGAGCATTTTCAAAACCTCCAAGGAATCATTTGCCCCCGAACCAATGCCATATCCTTTGACTCGATCTTTCTTTTGGACCAGATATTCATCCCGGACGGGACGAGTTTCATTCGACGCACTAACCCCGTTGTTCTTCTTTTACAACTGTGTAATAGCCTCATGTTGTTCCTTCCGCATGTTAAAGATTCAAGCCAAATTTATTTCGCCATCCTCAGCATCGTTCGGTGTTTTCTCACATGACCTTCTAGATCCCTAGGTGAAATCATGGGGTGAAATCACCGTTGTTATTGTTGTTGTTGTCATCATGGTTGCTAACCTCAATGTGGATTTCACTAGCCATTATGCAAGTACTTGACATGTTTTCACAATATCTTAAAAGAATAAGTGAAATTTGAGTTTGAATAAATCACCACAAATATCCTTAGCCCCACAGTGGGCGCCAAATTGTTTACCCCAAAAAAAGTATGATTGATTTTGTTATGTGATTTAAAGGCGTGGATTGATTTGCTTTAGACAATGTAAATAACGAGAGATAAATAATGAAATCAAGTAATAAAGAAATAATGGTATGATAAATTAAGCCTGGTCCGTGTGAACTCGGAGGAATCTCATAATGAGGATGACTCCGGTTGAACACTAAGCCTTTGAGAACACTTCAAATCCGGAGTAAAAGAATATAAAGAATAAAGTGAGTATGCTGTCTTGCTATTTCTTTTATGATGCCTTACAATAGGATGAGAATATCTACTTATACTAGGGTTATGGGGTGCATGATCTACAAATCATGCGCTCTTAATTACCAATATTAATGCTACAATAAAAGGTAATAAAGTCTAATAAAGGTTGGAGGAATTTTGGGGATAACGGTCATATTCTTGAATTGACTCTTATTCGGCCACAAGTTTATGTTTGTATCCGGTGTTCTGACCACAAGTTTGCATCCGGTGTCATCATGGTTGAGTCACCTCCGACTGGCCATTCCTGACACGTGTCGCTTCCTAATTCGTCCATCTCTTGTGGTCAATTTTTACCGTATACAATTATATAATTATATGTCTTATCTCCTAGGATTAACATTTATCTTCTATGTTTATCCTCTAGTTTAATTAGACTTGTAGAGTAATCTCTTAGTTAGTTGAATTGCATAGCTATAAGTATTCTTACAGTAATTGAAATTGAATACAACTGAATAACTATCGTTTGTCTATTAAGGTGTATAGCCAACGTCTAATTTTTTATTTTTTGCATCGGTCTCTATATTCTTCCACACATGTGCTTTGGTACCTTGTATTCTTTTCGTGCTCTCTATTTTCTCTAAACAGGTCTCCTGGATTTTTTTCATCAGTTATGATCTGTCACTCAATGGATTTGAAATCATCCTCCCACCCCTACCTTCACGACATAGATATTCTTCCTTTTATTTTTTGAGTAAGTTACATATTTGGCCGGTCGGACAAAAATAATTACATTCGCTAGTCAAATATACAATATATTAGTATGTATCAAGAATGTATATTTTAATGTTTATTGTACATTAATATCTAAAAAGTATACATTTACTGGCTATTATTTTGATGAACAACTATTTATGTCAATTTCTCTTTCTTTTTTCTTACACACGTCCACAACTTTGTTTTTATACTTTTGGCCTTCAGATTCCTCTGGATTCTGGCGAAGAAATTGCATGATTTTCCCTTCAAATGGGTTGGTCTTTAATTTTTGTCTTCAAAATCGAATTTATGTCTAGTAGGGTATTAGTTTTTTAAGGAATCTGGCATAACTTATGGGATACTATGAAATGAGAATATAAACTTATGCCCCGCGAAAAACCTTTTTATCTTGAGGGGCAAGATACTAAAGACCAGCAGAAAATTGGGACAAAGCGCAAATAACCGGTTTTGGCAGTAGGTTGGGCTAACTTGCCATCAGACATTAGTTTGGGTCAAGACGAACAATTGCTAGTGCAGAATGGATAAAGAGACTGGACCGTTTCTAGCTTGTAATCTACTTGTTGGGGTGGTTACTCTTTCATGGCCCAGGCGAAAAGGGACTATAAAGAGGACAAAAGTGATCATGTGGCCCAAACTAATGACAGCCGAATGACCCAAGATGTTTAAAACCCACTACCTAGCTTTTTAGGGAAATTTGCACAAACATTCCTCTTTCGGGGTGGTCTTTAAGTTTTGTCCATCAAATTAAAAAAAATTAATTTTTGTCCTTCGTCTAAAAATCTCTGGATTCTGGATTCGAATCCCAACTCGTTAAAAAATTAAACAGAAATTCGCAAGGTATAAACAGAGTTCAAGCTCTACCTTAAGGCAGAGTTTGCTTACAAAGTGTGCCTTAAGGCAGAGTTTTCCTGCAAATTATGCCTTATAAGGCAGAGTTTGCCTTAAGGTAGCAACTCTACCTTAAGGCAGAGTTTGCCTTCAGTCATAAGGAAAACTCAGCCTTATAAGGTAGAGTTTGCAGGCAAATTCTGTGTTGCGAATTCAAACTCTACCTTGCGATTTTTTTTTAAATTTTTGGCTGAGCATGAGTTCGAACCTGAAACCTCGGGGTATTTTTAAGCGAAGGGAAAGAAAATTAAAGACCAACAATTTGAGGGGCAAAAATTAAAGACCAGTCCTTTTGAAGGGAAATCCGCACAAAAAAAATGGCCTTTTAAAAATAATTTTTGGCCATTTTTCAACTAATTTCAGTATACGTACAGAAAATTTATCATATGTATAGACATTATATTATTGTTGTATATAATATGTATTTAGAAAATGTATCATTGTTGTATATTTTCTGTTTGATAATTGTATGATTAGTAATTATACGTTGATTATACATGTTTGAGATATTTCTTACTAATTACACACATATTGTACATGTATTATAATATTTTGAAATATTTCTTAAAGGCTCAATCAATGTATATTTACTAATTATACATGTTTTGGGATATTTTCAAAAGCGGATTTTTTTTCATCGACCTTTAGTGGCAACATTTTGATCTTTTGGGGCGACCAAATCGCCACTAAAAAGTTTGATATTTTCTTAGTGAATCTTTAGTGTCGACTTTTTGATCTTTTGTGGTGACTACCTTTAGTGGTAACTTTTTGGTCTTTTGTGAGTCGCCACAAAAAAGTCTGAACTTATTTTGTAGTGTTAATTAGGCCTGGCCAGTGGGCCGGGCTCGGGTCTGGCGGGGAAGGGCCTGGCGGGGTCGGGTCTGGCGGGACTTGCTCCAGTCCCGTCCCGATCCCGATCCCGTCGGAATCGGGTCGGGGCGGTGTCCGGCGGGTTTCCTTTTTTAAAAAAAATAAAATAAAATAACATATGTATAAAAAAAAACTCAATAAACATGACAAGATAGTGTAATAAAAACATCCCAATGTTGTTTTTGTGTCTCTTATATTATTTAATAGACATATGATTTTTTTGTAATACAAATACAATTGTCTAAAAAGTGAAATCTAAATTGCAACTTTGTGGTGTTGTCCAAAAGTTGCAAATTACATAATAAAATTGCAATTAAAAAAATTACATTCTCAAAAAAACCTGTTCTAATTGCTTGATGATTTCATGTGGTTCTTCGGTTGGAATTGGTATTTGTTGGTCAAATTGATCTACGTCGCTTCCACCACCTTCGGATAAGATTTCGTTGTAGTTTTCGTCTTTTTCTTCGTTGATCTCCGGTTGACCGCACCTTCTCCGCTCCGCTCGTATCCAATCTCTGAATAATACTGCAATTTCCAAGCTGTCTCCGGCTAATGAGTATATGTGGTCTCCTATTTGATATCTGCCGGCAGAAAAAGCGCTTTCAGACGACGTTGATGATGCTTGAATGTTCAAAACATCTCGGGCCATCGATGAAAGTGTCGAAAAGGTCTTCTTATTCTCCCTCCAGTATTTCAGCAAGTCTTCATGTCCATCTTCATTGATAACTTCTTGGTATGGTACATAACCCTGCAAAACAAAAATATCCAACTTGCTAATTTGGTTAGTAGTAAAGATACAACCGCACATTCTATTTCTAAGGCTTTCAATACTAGCCGCCGAAACAGCATGTCTTTTGTGAGGTTGTGTTGAAGATGAAGAAGATGGTATGGAAGCCGGTAAGTTACTAGCATTTTCTTCTTGATAAAATCTATATATTTTTTTGCATTGGTGTTCTACACTAGACAACACTTCTTCTTTAGTTTGTTCAATAGGTTGTGGGTGATTTAGATTTTTGGGACTTGGAGGTGGTAGTACTTCTATACAATCGTAAATAGTTTCAATTAGTGATTTAATACCGTCTATTTTAATAGTAGGATTTAAAACAGAACCAATAATATAAATAGTGGGAATAGGAATAAAATATTTTTTTATTTTGATAAACATTTTTTAATAGCTGCCTTATAAGCTGGTTTTTCCATATATTCACTAAGTAATAAAAATATTAGAGTTATATAAAACAACATAGTTGAAATAGTAGGATAGTATATACCGGAAAATTCTTTTGTTGCTTGAAATTTTTTTCTAAAAATACAATAAGTTCGGAAATTTTTACCCAATCACTATCTAAAATCATATCAGCTGGATTTTTATTATGAAAGTTAAAAAATAAAGTTATAGGTTTTCTATAGTCATAAGCAACAAGTAGTTGCTCGTATAAAGAATTCCACCTAGTGGATACTTCTTGTGGAATTTTTCTATAAGATAGTCCACAATCGTGACAAGTTTTTTTATATTCTTTTCTACGTTGTACTTTATTACTTTTAAAAATAAAGTTTATAGCAAATTGTATTTTACTAAGAATGTTTTCAAAAAGTGATAGACCATCCTTTACAATTAAGTTATATATATGGCACGCGCATTTTATATGAAAATGATCTGGAAAAGATGGTGTTAAACTATTTTTTAAAATTGTAATTGCGTAATTGTTAGAAGAAGCGTTATCTAATGTAATAGTCATAATTTTATCGGTTATTCCGTAATAATGGCACACTTGATAAATATCATCTGCAATAAAAGTACCAGTGTGTCTATCATCTATATATCTATACGCTAAAATACGTTTTTGCATAGACCATTTATAATCTATCCAATGACAAGTTACAGTTAAATAATCATGGCCGTTAGTACTACGACCTATATCAGACGTGATAGATACTTTGCCATTAAAATGATGTAATGAATAACGTAAATATTGTTGATATTCCTTCGCGAATTTAAATACATCTCTCTTAACAGTTGATCTAGGAAAACTGTTAAAAGCAGGATTATATATATCTATAATGTAATTAATAAAACCGGGAGATGAAGGAAATGAAAAAGGCAAACCCTCCACAGCAACTAATTTTGATATTTCTTCCCTATCTCTATGTTTATTGTATTTAGAGCCTACAATTTCCCCCGTCATAGGGTTAATTTGACCCTGTACTTGGTCCGGGACAGTATCAGTATGTTAACCTTGTCCCGATGGAGCGGACGTTTGCGCACCCTGTTTTGAAGCCTGGTATTGGGCATACCTAGATGGATGAGCACTTACTACGTGTCTAATTAAACCCCCCGTCCCACCGTGACCTTTTCCAGTTTTAAATTTTAAAATATTTTTACAAATTTTACATATAGCTACTTGATTCTCTACGTCCCTATCAAAAAATGTTCATGCATCTGATTTTAATGGTCGTTTTGTTGGACCTCGTCTCATACTAGGGGGAATAGGAGGTATTTCAGTTGAAGGTGCACTAGTGGGTGTGTTGTCATCAACATTAGTGGGTGTATCATCTAGATCATCGTCTAAATTAAAGTCTTCTTGAGTTCTAGAAAATAGTTCCTCGTCTAAATCTAATGGTATTGTAGGAAAATGTTGAGTATCAACAAAATCATCCTGTGTAGGAATAAGATGACTAGAAGAAGTACCCTTGCCCTGGTTGCCGCCCCTACTAGAAGAAGCACCCTTACCCTTAAACAACCTCTTAATCCTTCCATTTTAATTATGATAATAAATAATTAAAGATAATAAAATTAAGTGCGCTAAATAAAATAAACAGACAATAATAATTTAATGAAGGAACGAATGTACCAAACGCCGACGTAACGTCGACGTGTAATCGAGAGGTTGAAAATTGAAACTTTGCTCGATGGAAGATCCTCAAGCTAGTTGCCAACTTCACTTCCAATTTCCAAATGAATAAATAAAATTGAATATTTAGTAAACAATGTAGACTTGTAGAGAGATATATTGAGAGATTATAGGAAGATTTGTGAGAAAGATAAAGAGAAAATGAGTTATTTATAGTTGAAAAATTGGGTTAAAGTGTAAATATAATAACTTATGGGTTAAAAATAAATATTAAGGGGTTGGGGGAGGGGGGAGGCCTAAAATGGTCGTTGGCCAACGGCCAAAATCTAAAATGGTCGTTGGTGCAACGGTCATATTTGCAAAGGGGGGACAAAGGGCGGGGTTGGGCTCGGGCTCGGGACGGGCTCGGGGCGGGGGCGGGGGCGGGGCGGGCGAGCCTGGGACGGGCTCGGGTCTGGCGGGACAAGACATTGTCCCGTCCCGAGTTCGAGTCCCGCTCCCGTTTTTTTTTTTTTTTTTGAGCGGGGTCGGGCCGTCCCGGCCCACTGACCACCCTTAGTGTTAATGGGCTGCTGATGGGCTAGCGCCTGAGATTAGTTTGGGCCGAAAGGGCATATCCCGGTATTAAATCTAAACATGAGCCAAATAAATTCCTAATGGCTAGGTAGTGTTCTTTTCCTAGTAAAAGGTATGCCCAGTTAATTTAGTGATTGACGGACTTGACAAAGCATAATTGCCACATAAAGAACCCAAAACTTTAAAAAGAATTTTCACTAGGTGTCTTTTAAGAGCGTTATTAACTTTTGTTCCCGTCTTAAAATGTTTACTTATTTAGTAAATATAGATAGCTGTCAGAACTTCTTCTCCTTTGTGAAAAATTGAAGGCTCACTGTTTAGTTGTGTCTGAAGTTGAAGACCATCATTGTTGGGTTGTGGAAGAAGACAAAGTGGGAAGCTCTAACCATTGAGACCTGTTGAGATTGGTATTAGAAGGTTGGGTGGAGTCATTTGAAGTTAATTTAGACCAATTTAGAACAATTTTAAAGTGAAAAACGTATCCGTGGAATTTTTGTGCAAGTCTTAGTGATATGCCAGGACTTATGAACAATATATAATCTACATTGGAATGAGATACTTTTACATGCCAAGTTATCCATGGAAGATATCTACATTGGAATTTAAAAAGAAAATATTTGCACCAATAATTGCTCTTGCTTGAAATATGTATGGTACTGCTTACACAAAACCCCACCAGAACCTGAGTGGTTCAATAAAAACAGAAAAGATTCAAAAAAGACATACTCATTTAATAAAGGACAACAACTATATATAGATAGACATTGTTAGTATGTATAAAGAATCATTATTAATGAAGAGGTATATATACAAATATATAATTCCTAAATATGGAAAATAACTCTACATTTTTCTACTATAATTCTAATAGATTTTCCTAATACAAGACTAATATCATAATTACACTTGTACAAGGATTCTACGAATATGGTAAAATAATATACAAAAACCGGCCCTATGATATACACGGTTTGTTCGTGTATATCGTCTTCTATCACTCCCCCACAGTCATAGCGGGCTGTTGTCGTACGCTGAGACTGTCCCTAAAATCTTCAAACAGTACCAAGGAAAGACCCTTAGTAAAGATGTCAGCAATTTGGTACCTTGAAGGGACATGCAAGACACGTACTTGTCCACGAGCTACCTTTTCGCGAACAAAGTGAATATCCATCTCGATATGTTTAGTGCGCTGATGTTGGATCGAATTCCCAGAGAGATAGACGACACTAACATTATCACAGTAAACCAAGCTAGCTTTCTGAATAGGAAAGTGAAGTTCTAATAAAAGACTACGCATCTAACATGACTCAGACACCACATTGGCTACTCCTCGATACTCGGCCTCTGCACTGGATTGCGATAAAGTAGTCTGGAGTTTTAGAGACCAAGAGACCAAGTTATCACCAAGAAACACACAATAACCAGATGTTGAACGTCTGGTATCAGGACATCCACCCCACTCAACATCTGTATAAGACACGAGAGTAGAGACGAATGATGGATATAAATGTAATCCATAATCAAGCATGCCATGTATGTACCGTATAATGCATTTGAGCACATACATGTGCTCAATTCGCGGATCATGCATAAATAAACACACATGTTGTATTGCATAAGTAATAACTGATCTCGTGAAAGTAAGATACTGAAGAGCCGTTGCAAGACTACGATAGTGGGTGGGATCCTCATATGGTGTGCTAGAAGTAGCACCCGGCTTCGGTTTGGTATCAACCTAAGTAGAAGAGGACTTACAAGATGACATGACAACTCTCTTAATAATTTCAGTCGCATACTTCCTCTATGATAAAAATAGACCACCTGCATGACGAGCGACAGTTATACCCAAAAAATAACTCAAGGGCCCCAAGTCTCTCATAGTAAATTCTAAACTAAGAAGAGACATGATAGAGTTGCGCAAATTATCAGAGGAGGTTGTCAAAATTATATCATCCACATATAACAGAATGTATGCCAGAGAAGTATCATGTCGATAGATGAACAGAGAATGATCATACCTGCTATGAGAAAACTCAATAGTAGACATATAATTTGCGAACCTCTTTTACCAAGATCGTGGGGCCTGATTAAGCCCATAAAAGGACTTTTTCAGCAAGAAGTCATGGTGAGGATAATTGGGGTCCTTAAAACTCAAGGGATGATGCATGTAAAATGTCTCCTTAAGATCACCATGTAAGAAAATATTTTTCACACCCAGTTGATGAATGGGTCATGCTTTCGAGAGAGCCAAACTAAGCACAGTGCGAATGGTTGCCGGTTTGACCACCAGACTAAATGTCTCTCCATAATCCATTCCAACATGTTGTGTTTTACCATCACCCACAAGACGGGCCTTATGCCCGTCAAAAGAATCGTCAGAGTTTTCTTTATGAGTAAAAATCCACAACGAATAATATTGACACCAGGCAGACGAGGCACCAACTCCCACATCTTATTTTCAATAAGAGCATTATCTTCATCATCCATGGCCATTTTCTAATTCGGGTCATGAAAGGCAGACATTGGGTTACGTGGTAGGGTGATTTAGTGACATTAGAATTAAGATTAAAATGTATTTTTGGTTTAAAAATATCTCGTTGGCTACCAGTAAAAGGCTCTTGACTCGAAATAGAAATGGACGGGATTTGGCTAGCTCTAGGGTCGGCGGTGGTCTGGCCAGCATGCAGTATGCCTGCTGCCCAACATCGCGTGGCTGAAAAAGTGGAAGTGGGGAAGATATATTTGGGCCAGAAATTGGGCCGAGACTGGACCAATAATCGGAGCCAGAAACTAGATCGAGACTGGGAACAATACCAAGAATTTCTGGACTGAGACATTGCTGGGCCAGTGGGAGAAGTTCGACCAACAGCCAGTGGGCCTGCGGGCCGAGATTTAGGGACTGGGCAAATTTGGGCCAACAGGCAGTGGGCCTGCTGGTGGATTTGGGTCACGAGACAACTCGGATAAATGGTGGATAATATGCGGTGAGAGCCCATCATCCAAAAATTTATACGGACTAGACACGGAACTATACAACTTAGCAAACATAAAATTAGGTTTCATAAAAAATAACATGGCGACTAATTATTATTTTATTAGAGGATAAATTAAAATACTTATAACCAAGATGATCAGACGGATAACCCAAAATACGCAAGCAGTAAAACGGGCTTGAAGTTTGTTAATTGTGGTAGACGGAAAAAAGTGGATCTAGCTATTTTGAGTATTGAAAAGGATATGCTTGAAAATGTTGATGTTAATACTATTATCGTTAGTGATTTTGCTTCAAAAAATGCTCGAAGAAACCGCTTTACATAATTGGTTGTGTGATTTGTTTCTTTGCAAATGGAAGATGATGGCTCGTGAAGACAAATGATGATGGATGATTCAAGCGTGTTCAAGATTGCTAGCAAGAATTTCATATTCCAATTTTTGTTATTTTCATTAAACAGTCATTTGGTTATTTTTGTTAAACAATCACTTTAGCTATTTTTAAGTCCATGAAGTTTTATAGTCAAATGTAAGCTAACTAAGTTCAAAATGACAATGTATTGATGTTTGAAGTTATCGTTTTTATTTGCTATATAGGGGCCCTCAATTTATATTTTTAGCGGGAGCCTACTAAATATCAAGATCGGCCCTGTATATATACTAGTCTTTGGACAAATATTTTTGTTGAATAATGATTTTGATGATTAACAAATACGGGTTGAGGTGGTTGTTACTGAAAGAAATAATCCCCTTGATTATTTTCATAAATTGACAAGGTATTTATACAAGTTATAAAATAGGAGAATCCTATTCCTATTCTATTTCTAAAACCTTATTCTACCATAATTCTAACTATACAATTATGGTAAGTGTATAATCCTAATTTAGGTAACCTTTACACTACAATATACTACAAATATGGTAAGTGTATAATCCTAATTTAGGTAACCTTTACACTACAATATACTACAATATACTACAAATATACTTTCCTTATATACATATTTGTTACTGTTCCCGTGATGGGCACTGCACCACTGTACTGTTGGGCTGGCTGTTGGGCCTCTACAGGTCCACTGCCTTTGGGCCTTTACAGACTGCTATTTGGATTCTGCAGGACATACCCGTGGTATACACTATGTATATCACGGGTATATTCCTTTGTTTAACACACCCCCGCAGTCATAGCGGGCGGTCTTCGAACGCTGAGACTGTCCCTAAAATCTTCAAAGAGAACCATTGGTAGACCCTTTGTAAAGATGTCTGCAATTTGATAACGAGACGGGACATGTCATACGCGAACGTGACCCTTTGCAACCTTTTCACGGACAAAGTGAATGTCCATTTCGATATGCTTGGTGCGTTGGTGTTGAACTGGGTTACCTGAAAGGTAGATGGCACTAATGTTATCGCAATATACCAAGGTTGCCTTCTGAATGGGACAATGAAGCTCCAAAAGCAAATTACGTAGCCAACATAATTCGGAGACCACATTCGCTACCCCTCGATAATCTGCATCTGCACTTGAGCGGGATAGAGTCGCCTGACGCTTTGCAGACCAGGAGACCAAGTTGTTGCCAAGGAATATACAATATCCTGACGTAGACCGTCTGGTGTCCGGACAACCACCCCAATCCGCATCTGTGTACGAGACAAGTGTGGAAGTAGAAGAAGGATACAAGTGCAACCCATATTCCAGTGTCCCCTGAATATATCGAATGATGCGTTTGATTGCATTCATGTGCTCAACTCTGGGATCATGCATGAATAAACACACATGCTGAACATCATACATAATATCTTGTCTGGTAAAGGTAAGATACTGGAGGGCCCTTGCAAGACTGCGATATCGAGTCGGGTCCTCGTATGGTGCACCTGCCGCAGCACTAATCTTGGGTTTCGCATCAACTGGAGTGGAAGTGGACTTACAGGATGACATCCCAGCCCTCTCTATGATCTCAGCAGCATACTTTTATTGAGACAAAAACAAGCCACCTGAATGACGCTTGACGGCAATCCCCAAAAAATAACTCAAAGGTCCCAAGTCTTTCATAGCAAACTCAGAAGTGAGCATGGTCATGATTGACTGGCGCAAGGCATCGAAAGAGGCAGTCAAGATGATATCATCCACATACAACAGAATGTAGGCCAAGGACGAACCACGGCGGTAGATGAATAAATAATTATCTGACATGCTGTGAGTGAACCCAATAGTTGAAACAAAATTAGCAAACCTCGTGTACCAGGCCCTTGGAGACTGCTTAAGCCCATATAAGGACTTCTTCAACAAACATACATGATGAGGACGGTTTGGATCCCTGAAACCCAACGGCTGATGCATATAGACTGTTTCCTTGAGATCACCATGTAGGAAAGCATTCTTGACATCCAACTGATGAATTGGCCAAGTCTTTGAAAGAGCCAAGCTAAGCACAATGCGAATGGTAGCCGGTTTGACCACCGGACTAAACGTCTCACCACAATCTATCCCAACCTGCTGAGTCTTACCATCACCAACAAGTCGCTCCTTTTGTCGAGCAAATGACCCATCTGAATTCTTCTTATGAGCAAAAATCCACATAGACCTGTTAACATTAATACCATATGGATGGGGCACCAACTCCCACGTCTTATTATCAATAAGAGCATTATATTCATCAGTCATAGTAATTTTCCAATTAGGGTCATTTAAGGCGGACACATGATTGCGGGGCAAGGGGGATTTAGAGACATCAGAATGTAAATTAAAATGTCTTTTAGGTGTAAAAATACCCCACTGACTACGAGTGACCGGTCAATGACTCGAGGAAGAATTGAGGGAATTTTGGGAATTTTGGGAATTTTCTGGGCTCGGGACGGACTGGCCAGCAGGAAGTGGGCATGCTGGCCCAAATCGGTAACTGGAATCAACATCTGGACTAGTTCCAGAATTGGGCTGGACTGGCCCAATTGCTGGGACTGATCCAGTAACTGGAACAGTGCACGGTACAGTGGGTCCAGCGGGCAGTGGGCTCACTGGAGGATTTTGGGTGCGGGATATGTCCAAAAAATTCCGAATAATATAAGGGGATATTTAGTCATCCAAAAAAGTATACGACCTAGGCTCGGGAGTATGAACTTTCGTAAAAGGAAATTGGGTTTCATCAAAAATGACATGGCGATTAATTATGATTTTCTTGGAGGATAAATCAAAAAATTTATAACCACGATGATTCGACGGATAACCCAAAAATACACACGGGGTAGACCGAGCCTGAAGTTTGTTAATTGTGGCGGATGGGAATAACGGATAACACAAGCACCCAAAAATCCGAAGATGAGAATAAGAAGGGTTCCTATTAAATAGGATTTTGAGGGGGGAAGAATATGTCAGACCTTTGGAAGGAATTATGTTAAGAAGATATGTGGCCATTTGTAGAGCATGATGCCAAAAATATGGAGGTATGGAGGCATGAATTAAGAGAGTTCGGACAATGTTATTTATGGAACAAATTTTTCGTTCGGTTTTCCCATTTTATGAAGATGTATGAGGATATGAAAAACAAAAATTGATCCCATTATTAGCACAGAATTCCCGAAACTCCCTATTGTCATACTCTTTCCCATTATCACATTGAATATTTTTTATTTCTCTTTCGAATTGAGTACGAATGAACGCTCTAAATTTGATGAAGACGGAAAACACTTGTGATTTATTCGCAATTGGAAACGTCCACAAAAATCTAGAATAATCATCTAAAAAGAGAACATAATATCGATGACCCAATGAACTAAGAACAGGAAACGTCCGTAAGTCGCTATGAATAATATCAAATGACATTGAAGTATGAGAATTGGAGTCTACAAATGGCAACTTAACAATTTTCCCTAATGAACAAGACTGACAAAGTGGAGTACGACTCGTACCTTTACAAGAAATAAAGCTATTTTTATCTACAACTGATAAAATAGAAGATCCCGGATGACCCACACGAGCATGCCACATGGAAGGAGAGATGGCTGTAAAAGCTGATGGCAAGGCTTGACTCGATGGACTGAAACCAGGCATGATAGGATACAGATCCCCCCTACTATCACACCTCATGAGATGACTCCCCGTCTTGAAATCCTTCACAGAGAAACCAAAAGGATCAAATTCAACGGAAACAGAATTGTCAGTAGTGAACTTTCGGACAGACACTAAATTTTAATCAATTTAGGAGCATGTAAAGTATTTTTCAAGAGAAGGGGTGGATTGGGGGGAGACAACGTTTTCTGACCATACCCTAGAATTGGAATAGAACTGCCATTACCAACAATTATCCTCCGAGGGGTGCTCAAATTGGAATAAGATTAGAGAGTACCTGATTCGGAAGTCATGTGAGTCGTGGCACCGGTGTCCATGTACCAATTTGGGTCCGATTGAGTTAACCCCAGTGTGTGCATCGCGGCCTCGATATCGGTTTGAGTGGGGCCTGCTGCATGATGGGCTTGCGGAGGTCGGGGGCCAAGAATTCCTATCCGTGATGGAGCTGGGCCGTAGCCTGCCGCCGTCGCCGCGCCGGGCCACCGGCCGCCGTGGGCCGCCACTGCTGGGTGTTGGGCCTGAACTGTTGGCCAACCCACTGGCCACTGGAATTGGCTGCTGGATTGTAAGGGCTGCTGGCCCATGGCCCACTGCCTCAGCCCCACTGCCCTGGGCCCCACTTCTGGGCCCAGAGGGGTGGTGGGCCATTTTTCCCTAGATGGGACCCACCACCTGCTTGCTGACCACCGAAACCGTCGCGTTTGCCCCCGCGGTTTTTGTTATTATTCTTGCGATTATTCTTGCCACCATCATGATTATGGTTTTGGCCCGAATTATTAACAAAACCCGAAGAACTAGGAGAGGACACCACCATAACGATGGGGCTTTCTCCGGTAGCTGCCTTTTTAGCCAAACCGGCTTCTTCCAAAGTAAGCATGAAGCGGGCTTGATAGAAGTCAGGAAGAGGGTTGCTTAGGCGAATGAGAGTTCCAACACCATTATAGGCCTCTGAAAGACCGGCAACCAACTGTAGAACTAGACGATTATTAGTTATCGGTGCGCCAACATTCCGGAGTTGATCCGCCAACTCCTTTAGTTTCTTGCAATATGCAGAAACGTTCAGAAATTCATCCATTCGAACTAGAGAGAATTCCTGCTCGAGTGTGACGACACGTGAATGTTGGTTGTCTTGGAATATGTCACGCAATCTATTCCAGGCAGCCATAGCCGTGGTATCCGGCTCAATAATCGTCTGTATAAGGTCAACCGAAAAGTGGCGTAGATCCACCGGAGAACGGTAGCATCAAGAGTAATCCATAACTCAGGATCCTCCGCAGGAAGGGTTCTAGCGGAAGGAATGATGTGATGAAGAACTTGATGGGAGATAGCGTGAATTTTAAACAACTCCGCCCACGTCGCATATTGGACGTTTTCCATCTCAGGATAATAGGGATACTGTTCTTGACGTTAGAAACCATGAGGGCAGGATGATAATTGTTCTTAGACATATTGAAAGAACAAAGAAGTAAGGGAAATTTAAGAGAGGTATTTTTGAGAGCGGAAGACGAATTTTGGAAGAGAAACCCAAGGGGGTGGGGGTGTCTTGGCTGAAATTGAGAGGACAAAAGTTGGGAGAGAAAAACTTTTGTTTAGACCTAGTCTCTTGATACCATGAAAGAAATAATCCCCTTGATTATTTTCATAAATTGACAAGGTATTTATACAAGTTATAAAATAGGAGAATCTTATTCCTATTCTATTTCTAAAACCTTATTCTACCATAATTCTAACTATACAATTATAGTAAGTGTATAATCCTAATTTAGGTAACCTTTACACTACAATATACTACAAATATGGTAAGTGTATAATCCTAATTTAGGTAACCTTTACACTACAATATACTACAAATATATTTTCCTTATATACAGATTTGTTACTGTTCCGTGATGGGCACCGCACCACCGCATCTTGTTGGGCCGGGCCGTTGGGCCTCTACAGGTCCACTGCCTTTGGGCCTTTTCAGGCTGCTATTTGGATTCTGCAGGACATACCCATGGTATATACTATGTATATCAAGTGTATATCACTGGTATATTCCTTTGTTTAACAGTTACTAGCTGAAGGACCTGGTTTTGATAGGTGGTTCTTTAAAGTGAGTGACGCCTAATCCTAGAGAATGTAGGAGTCACTTTCACACGAGATATTTTATATTCTCCTGTTGTATCACCTAGTAACCGCTAAATAATAGAGAATCTTGGACTTAATTTTTTTCTTTTCATTTTTTTTTGCAAAAATGAGCTCGTGGGAGATTCCTTTTTGAAATATTTTCTATCCAAATCAATGAGGTAATGATTATCTAACACTCTCGAATTAATATACTTGATTTTGATTGGGGTTTAACTATAGAATCATTGGATCAAAAGGAATGTATTGAGAGTTTTACTCTAGTTTCTCATTTAGGGAAGTTGTGATTTGACCTAGGTGATTGAGTCAAAATCTAATCTTGATTATAAAAATAGAATCACGAGCTTATATTTAACCTCAATTTATAATTTGTTTCGGGTTCTGACTAGTATTCTGACCGGATTAACCTTCGGTTGACTTTCGATTAAATTTGACTTGTTTTAAAATTATAAAAATATTTTACCTAGCGTAATTTGAATGCGTTATTCAATATTTTGCCTACATTAAGGTCAATAGAGGACACCTTGGTGACGTTGGATGACTCACATGAGGTGATAGGTGTACCTTTTCAAGGAAACTTCAGAAAGATATGTGGCAATGAAAGAGGGATTAAGTAGAACAGAATTGACTGGGCGATAGAGTCTTGGAAACGCTTGTTTCTTCCATATTTTGGACCTTAGCTCCATGGAAGAATATGTTACTGCTGAAACACATTACTGATCTAGTTGCTCTTGCTATCTAATCCGCCACTTTATTATATGAACTTTTATTGACTTCAAAAAGTCAATTTTTTGCTTTTTCTCGGGCCGATCCGAAATTGGTTCTATACATATGACCAGCAACGAGAAAAATAAATGCAATAGCTAAATGGTGATGGGAAATATCAGTCAGCCATAAACTTTGCGTTTGTGGATGGAATCCCCGAGAAGAGTTAGAATGGCAGTTCCCGCCCCTTCGGCGGTACCAAATAAATGACTACTTGAATCGGGATTTTGAGCATAAAGATTCCATTGACCTATAAAAAGTGGGCCTAACCCTTGGGGATGCGTGGCCGAATATGTTCTCGCAGGGCCGAGATCAACTGGAATTGTAAGAAGTCAGGTAAATTTTCTGGGAAAAAAAAGGGAAGATGAAAAAACTACTACCATAGCCTAGTAAGTAGTTGTCTATTCATGTTATGTTGATTACAATGATGCAGGAAACGAAAATATATAACTGCTAAGTATTACAAGCAACTGAAATTACAATTAACTTGAACAATAAACTGAAATTACAAGAAACTGGAATTGCAATAAACTTGGTATGCTGAGTCGAGTGTTTGCACTCTGTCTTTAAGACAATATTGCCCCGTATGTATCCTTTCTACATCCTGGACAACTGTCTCCCAAGATAAAACAACAAATGAACAAATGAGCAAAGGAAACTCAAGTGCTACCGTGAAGAATTTTGAGTAATGAAATGATGCTGAAAGGTAGTAGGAAGAACTGATTTCGTTTATATTTTTGTGTGTTATGTGTGTCTCAACAATCTGGCCAAAGGGTTGTTTATATAGTTGAAGGAGAGGCTTACCAACTGCCCACATAAGTGCCATTACCGGCCAAGTAATGGCAATTATGGAGGTAGTAATTCACCAAAATAAATGGTGAATTGATGTGTGTGCAATGGATTGGCATTTAGGAAGATTAATTGAGCCAAAATAAATGGCTGAATTGAGTGCTGGTTGACGTTCCAGAAACCACAAAGTTCTCTGCCGAATTTGACTTTCTTGAAACTTCAGGGACCAAACTGTACATATAGCAAAGTTCTCTGCCAAAGGGACCAAACTGTACATATGAAAAAATTCTGGTCCAAAAAGATAATATCAGAAGAAGCGTAACCCACGACCCGGACCCGGACCCGGACGGGACGGGACGGGCGGGCGGCGGCGGCGCGCGTGTGAGCTTTCCTCGAACCGAAGCACATCTAGGTCCTCCCTCCTTTAAACACACGGGATACCCCTTAGGGTCCCAAACCCCAGGCCAACTTTGAGACTTATAAACAAAACATTTCTTCCTCCACCGATGAGGGAGAATTGATCCCAATATCACACTTTTCCATACTTCAAACACCTCACTTCTTGGATCAATATCTCTTTCATTTCTTAACGAAATTTGACGATCCTTGGCCCTACGGTTATTTACTTACTTAGTAGATTATGCACGTGTGAAGAATCGAATTCTCCAACATGCGGAACACTAGTGTTTAAGCCGTTAAAGTTGGTCGGACACAACTCACGTCAAAGGCAAATTTCCAACAATCCCCTCTTGAAAGAGATTTTGGTGCACTCACATGGTGCCTTTTCATTTCCAACAATATTTCAGCGGACCGATGTTGCATAAGGAGAGGTAGCTTCAGCTTTGAATCTTACATAGTTAAATACCATCGGACTTACTTACTGCGCGGTGAACGTGATGTCTAGAACCGTCAGTGTTTAGTGTAAGCCAAGTCAATAGTACCAACACAATAAATTCCCTTACTCTCTTCTTCGTAATGTTTTGTCCATTGTGACAGTGGACAACTTCTTGAATTCTTAAGTGCGTTCATTTGAGGCGGCCCGTCCTCGCACTTAAATAGGTGGTCTCCTACAAGGTATCCTGCTATACCCCACTTCACAAGTGTTAGGAACCATTAAAAGTTTCCCCAAACATAACCTCAACTGTTGAGGATCATTAAAGGTTTTGAAAACTTAACATTTACCCATACTGTAGATAGCACTTAACGTCTATCACGGGAACGACTTTGGATTTGGTGTTTCTTTACAGATATCACTATCCGAAGTGCTCATGCTTCCACTGAAGCGATCAACTGAACCTTTACAGCTTAGTTTTCCCATTGAACTAAATTACTGGAATCTCCAGTTAGTAAGGTTGGGTTACCACCGTATTGGTCCTTATTCTTTGGGTTTTAAGCCCATTCCCTTAGACAGGCACCCCATCTGATCCTTCCTTTGTCAGCGGGTCTGCTATATTATCCTTTGACTTAATGTAATCAATGGATATTATACCCGTGGTGATAAGCTTCCTAACGGTCTTATGCCTCCGTCGAATATGACGAGACTTACCATTGTACATAGCATTCTGTGCTCTTCCTAGAGCCAACTGGCTGTCAAAGTGGATCATTACCGAAGGTACGGGTTTGTTCCAACACGGAACATCCTCTAAGAAGTCATGAAGCCACTCAGCTTCTTCTCCTGCTTTTTCTAAAGCGATAAACTTCGATTCCATTATGGATCGGGCGATGCAAGTTTGCTTAGAGGATTTCCAAGACACAGTCCCATCACCAATTGTAAATACATACCCACTGGTGGACTTGGTGTTCTCTATATCAGATATCCAATTTGCATCACTGTACCCCTCTAGTACTGCTGGATATCTCGAATAGTATAATCCGAAAGTTAACGTATATTTCAGGTATTGTAATACATGATTCAATGCCTTCCAGTGATCATCACTCGGATTACGGGTAAACCTAGCCAACTTATTGACGGCATAAGCAATATCAGGTCGGGTGCAGTTTGTTATATACATCAAACTACCGATCACCTGTGCATATCGCTCCTGGTATACGGGTGCACCAAGATTTTTATCAAGCTTTTGATTTGTATCCATTGGTGACTTTATCGATGAACTGTCTAACATTTCAAACTTTCTCAAAACATCCTCGATGTAGTGAGACTGAGATAAGACCAGTCCGTCAGACGTCTTAGAGATTTCTATCCCTAAGATGACATCTGCGATACCCATATCCTTCATGTCGAAGCATTGTTTCAACATGTTCTTAGTCTCTAGGATTACCCTAGGACTGCTTCTTGTGATCAATATGTCATCTACATATAGGCATATCATGACGAATGAGTCAGAGTTACCTTTCGTGTAGACACATTTATCACACTCATTAATGGCGAAACCTTTCGATAGTAGAGTACTATCAATTTTTTTGTGCCATTGCTTCGAGGCTTGTTTCAGCCCGTACAGAGATTTGACAAGCCGACAGACTTTCTTCTCTTGCCCTGGAACCACATACCCCTCGGGTTGGTCCATATAAATTTCTTCTTCCAAATCACCATTTAGGAAGGCTGTCTTGACATCCATTTGATGTATCTCAAGGTCACGCAAGGCTGCGATCAAAATGAATACCCGTATGGATGTCATCCGAGATACCGGGGAGTATGTGTCAAAGTAGTCAAGACCTTCTGTCTGCCGATAGCCCTTGACTACCAACCTGGCCTTGTACTTGTCTATAGACCCATCTGCTTTATATTTCCATTTGAGTATCCATTTACAACCCAACGGTTTATTTTCCAGAGGAAGATCAACCAACTCCCAAGTATGGTTATACAGAATGGAGCCTATTTCACTCTCAATAGCTTCTTTCCAGAGCGGTGCTTCTGGAGTTGACAATGCCTTAGCAATTGTCCTTGGTTCATCATTAACCATATAAGATACAAAGTCAGGACCGAAGGATTTATCATTCCAGGCCCTTTTACTTCGCCTTAGATCTATCTCTGGAGTCTCCAAGTTCTGAGAATCTGGAATACTTGATTCCGGATGTTCAGCCACCTCAAGATTCGCTAGATCTGAACCATCTAGATTCGGGCCGTCAACGACTCTCGATTCTTGAGAGCTATGTTCATAACTTCGTTTGCGAGAGGTTATGTCTTTTTTCTTTCTAGGAAAGGTACCTTCAAATAATTAAGCATTCCTTGATTCCATGATTGTACCCTGGTGGATATCTGGAATATCTGACTTATGCACTAAGAAGCGATAAGCACTACTGTTATTTGCATATCCGATGAATATGCAATCTACAGTCTTAGGCCCAATCTTGACCTGTTTTGGCTTGGGTACTTCAACCTTTGCCAAACAACCCCACACCTTAAAAAATTTATAGGTGGGTTTCTTTTCCTTCCATGATTCATATGGAGTTTTGTCCTTACCCTTATGTGGGACTATGTTAAGAATCGTATTAGCGGTAAGGACGGCTTCTCCCCACATGTTTTGGGGAAGATCAGAATTGATGAGCAAGGCATTCATCATTTTCTTCAATGTGCAGTTCTTATGTTCCGCCACACCGTTTGATTGAGGTGAGTATGGAGCCGTCGTTTGATGAATAATACCTTCTTGGGCACAGTATTCCTCAAATGGCGCTACGTATTCTCCCCCTCTATCGCTACGAATGGATTTAATCTGCAGGCTTAGTTGGTTCTTAACTTCTGCTTTGTAACGTCGGAACGCTTCAAAGGCTTCATCCTTACTTTTCAACAAGTAAAGGTAACAATACCTTGTGTTATTATCAATGAATGTCACAAAGTACTTGTTTCCCCCTCTAGTTTGTGCGAACTTCAAATCACATAAGTCTGTGTGAATAAGTTCTAGAGGATCGGTATTCCTTTCGACGGATCGAAAAGGAAGCTTGGTGAGTTTGGCCTCTACGCACACCTCACACTTATGTTGAGGGTTTACGTCGATAGACGGCAACAACTCCATCTTTACCAGCCTTTCGATAGACTTGTAGTTAACGTGTCCTAATCTATGATGCCATAAATTAGAAGACTCAAGCAAATAAGAAGAAGGTTCAACTTTATTACTTGAACGCATTACAGATATGGCATTTACTTTGAAGAGGCCTTCACAGATGAAGCCTTTCCCCACAAAAGTGTCATTCTTAGTGAGTACAAACTTATTGGATTCAAACACTAGCCTAAAACCAGCATTAACCAATCAAGGTCCTGAAATTAAATTTCTTCTAATATTAGGGACATGCATCACTTCCTTCAGAGTGAGCTCCTTTCTGAAAGTCATCTTCAGGACCACCTTTCCTACCCCCAACACGTCAGACGAAGCGTTGTTGCCCATGAACAACTTCTTGTCGGTGACCGGTGTGTACGTGGAGAAGGCATCTCTGTTGGAACAGATGTGTCTTGTAGCACCTGTGTCCATCCATCACTGCATCGGATTCTCAACCAGGTTTGCTTCTAGCACCACTACCGAGAACTCCTCAATCATGTCATCCTGGAGAGTGTCCTTGACGACGTTAGCATGCGCCTTGCCTTTAGCCTTGGCTTTCTGTTGTTGCTCAGTATTGAGCTTGCGACATTCCTTGATCTTATGACCAGGTTTCCCACAGTGGTAACAGTTGCCTCTGAACATCTCCGCTGCGTGGGCCTTGCCGTCTTTTTGGAACTTCCGCTTCTTGCTTGAGTTCCCTTTGGCCTCAACCAGATTTGCCTTTGCCTCAGCAGGTTGTTTACCCCTAGGCAAGGTCTTCTTATTATCTTCCTGAATTTGGAGTTTGATAATAAGCTCTTCAAAGGTCATCTCTTTTTTCTTGAGTTTTAAGTAACTCATAAACTCATTCCACGAAGGAGGTAACTTCTCAATCAGCGATGCAACCAAAAATTGCTCATTTGGTTTCATTCCTTCCAAATCCAGGTGATGTAAAATCATTTGGAATTCCTGGACTTGGGACATCACTGTCTTACTATCCACCATTTGGAATTTTAGAAATTTCCCAATGATGAACTTCTTAGTACCCGCATCTTGTGCGTTGTACTTCTTTTGCAGTTTTTCCCACAACTCTTTGGCAGTGCCAACGGTGCAATAGACCGTGTAGAGTGGGTCTGGCAAGCAGTTCAGTATGTAATTCTTACACATGAAATCGCTATGATTCCATGCATCAAGAACCATCTTCATGCCATTAATGACATGGATACCAAGGCCCCCTTCACCCGTTTCAGAAGGCGAAGGGTCCATTTCATCTCCAGCCTGTGGAGGATCTTCCGTTAGGAACCGGGCCATGCCCATAACAGTTAAGTAGAACAACATCTTCTGCTGCTATCTCTTAAAGTTTGAGCCCGTGAATTTTTCAGGGCGATCATGGTGGAATGTGGAGGATGGAGCAGTAGCGGGGAAGGCAACAGAGTTACTGCCTTGGACAGGAGCGGCAGCAGCAGTGAAGGCAGCGGAGTTGCTGCCTTGGACAGTAGCGGCAGTAGCGGGGAAGGCAGCATTGTTGCCTTGAGTGGCGCAGCGACAGACAGTAGAATCGATTATGTGTCCGGCCATGTTGCGGCGATTCTGATAAGCAAAATATTGTCTTAAACTTGTTGATTACAATTATGCTGGAAACGGAAATATATAACTGCTAAGTATTACAAGCAACTGAAATTACAATTAACTTGAACAATAAACTGAAATTACAAGAAACTGGAATTGCAATAAACTTGATATGCTGAGTCGAGTGTTTGCACTCTGTCTTTAAGACAATATTGCCCCGTATGTATCCTTTCTATGTCCTGGACAATTGTCTCCCAAGATAAAACAACAAATGAACAAATGAGCAAAGGAAACTCAAGTGCTACCATGAAGAATTTTGAGTAATGAAATGATGCTGGAAGGTAGTAGGAAGAACTGATTTCGTTTCTGTTTTTGTGTGTCTCAACAATCTGGCCAAAGGGTTGTTTATATAGTTGAAGGAGAGGCTTACCAACTGCCCACATAAGTGTCATTACTGGCCAAGTAATGACAATTATGGAGGTAGTATTTCACCAAAATAAATGGTGAATTGATGTGTGTGCAATGGATTGTCATTTAGGAAGATTAATTCAGCCAAAATAAATGTCTGAATTGAGTGCTGGTTGACGTTCCACAATAATATTAGAAGAAGCAAGGCCCGCGGCCCGACCCGGTCCGGACGGGCGGGCGGCGGCGGCGCGTGTGTGGGCTTTCCTCGAACTGAAGCACATCTAGGTCCTCCCTCCTTTAAACACTTGGGATACCCCTTGGGGTCCCAAACCTCAAGCCAACTTTGAGACTTATAAACATAACACTTCTTTCTTCCTCCACTGATGAGGGAGAATTGATCCCAATACCACACTTTTTCATGCTTCAAACACCTCACTTCGTGGACCAATATCTCTTTCATTTCTCAACGAAATTTGACGATCCTTGGCCCTACGGTTATCTACTTACTTAGTAGATTATGCACGTGTGAAGAACCGGATTCTCCAACATGCGGAACACTAGTGTTTAAGCCGTTAAAGTTGGTCGGACGCAACTCCCGTCAAAAGCAAATTTCCAAGATGTTATGCCGTGTATTGTTTATGTACATATTGAGATACATAACAAGACTTTGTATTTATCAGTTGTCTTTTTGCACTGTTTGCCTTATATGCATTTGATTGATGAGTTGTTAGCATCATATTCGTTGTGGGCAGTATTTAGTTCACACACAATCTGTTGCCACCACAATGTTCTCTGTTTAGAGACATTGATCGTTTGGGCATGCAATTAAGATGTTGCTGACTATAAACGTTCTACTGAAACGAATAGTTCAACATAGGCAAAGACATTTCCTATATAGACGGTCTATTGCTACACATAGGTGCCATTATGAGATTCAGTTTGAGCTATTTATGTATATATGTTGTCATTTATTTATACATATTATTACACTTACATTCTATGTTTACCTTGTTCATGGCATACATAATACTTTCAGAGACTTGCTCCACGGTGTATGATAGCGGGACACGTCAGTGATCATGCTAGGCTTAAGCTTAGGCTCACTCCTGTTGTTGCTTATACTCTATGTAGATTCTAGTACTAGTACCGGAACAGGGTAACCTTGATCTTGTTCGAGGCGCAGGTTGAGATTCAGTTGAGGTGATCCAACCTCATTCAAACCATGATGGTGTATCCTTATCTTTCAGTTATTCAGTTATATAAGTCGGGGTATGGCCTGAACTATGTACTCAATTTTGTTATAGATGCTCTTGGACATGCATTGAAATTTGAGTATCATTCTAGACTTGTATTGTTTTTACTTCCATTGCTTATGAGAATTTATTATATTTATTACATTATTTTTCAATTTCTGTTGACATGAGCATGAGTTGAGCTGATGAAGAACAGGGTTCGCCTACAAGCTAGTGACTCTTTCGGTGTCCATCATGTTAAATATAGAAGATATACACGTGATATACACTTAATGTATATCACGGTTTTGTCCATATTTTGGTATAAAACAGTCTGTGTCCAGTCAATTATTTTGTATAGTCCAGTCCGTGTATTACCTTAATTAGTATTGTAAACCTACCATAATTATAGGAGTCTTGTACTAATAGAATATGGTTTTGGGATTAGAATAGGAATAGGTTTTCTATTATGGAAAATTTTAAATTGTATATATACTCTTTCATTAATGAAAATAATCAAGGGATTATTTCTTTCATGGTATCAGAAGTCTAGGTTATTTTTTTCCAACTTTTCCGTCGACAATTGAGCCTCGGATTCCGACTACCCTTCCCGGTTTCCATGCCCGTCGGTGGTCTTATTTTTTTTCTCTTCTCAAAAACCTATCATTTTTTCATTATGTCAACGACAAAGAAGACGTTTCACCCTGCCCTGTTGTTTCTAACATAAAAAAATCACATCCCTCTAATTCTTGAAATAGAAAACGTTCAATACGCGACGTGGGTTGAGTTGTTCAAAATTTACGCTCGCTCGCATCAAGTCATCCATCACATAATCCCCGCAGCTCCTGAGGATACGGAGGTGCCTAAACGCTAGGATGATCCTAAGTTATGGACTACGTTTGATGCCACCGTCCTTCAGTGGATTTACTCTACTATCTCTACCGACCTGTTGCAGACGATTATTGAGTCGGACGCTACGGCGATGGCTTATTGGAATAGGTTGTGTGACATATTCCAAGATAATCAAAATTTCAGAGCTATTACTCTTGAGCAGAAATTTTCCCACGTCACCATGGAAAATTTCCCGAACGGTTCAGCTTATTGCAAAAGGTTGAAAGAATCGGCGGACCAACTCCGCAACGTTGGTGCGCCCGTTAGTGAAGATCGTCTAGTGCAACAGATGATTGCTGGCCTATCCAAGGCCTATGGTGGCGTTGGAACTCTCCTTCGTCAAAGTAACCCTCTCCCAAAGTTCTATCAGGCTCGCTCCATGCTTACTTTGGAAGAAGCCGGTTTGGCTAAGAAGGTGGTTGTCGGTGCTAATCATGTAGCCACGATGACGTCCTCCACCAATTCTCCGGTTTTTGTTGATAATTCGGGCCAAAACCGTGGTCACGGTGGCGGCAAGAATAGTTGGAAAAATAATGTCAAAAATCGTGGGGGCAAACGCGGTGGTTCCGACAATGGTGGCGGTGGACAGAATCCGGGAAGTAGGCCCCAAGTAACCTGTTCCTAGCAGTGGACCTCCTGGTCATGGGGCTAGGCCGGTAACCCTTGGCCCAACAGCCCCTATGGTCAGCCAACCCAATTTCCAGCAAATTGGGCCCAGTTTTCACAACAATATCGGCCCACTTCCCAGTTTCCACAATAGTATCGGCCCACTGTTTTGCTCCAGCCCCAGCCCAACACTACAGTAGTAGTCCCGGTTAGCAAAGAAACAGGGTTGGGCCCCCACCAGGCCCATCATGCAGCGGGCCCCACTCCTACCGACATTGAAGCCGCGATGCACACACTTGAAATAAATCCCTCGGACCCAAATTAGTACATGGACACCGGCGCCACTACTCACATGACGTCTGACCCATGTACTCTCTCGTCTTATTCCAATTTGAGCAACAATCGTGGTATAATTATCGGTAATGTTAATTCAATTCCAATTCGTGGTTATGGTCATAAAACTTTATCTCCCCCCCCCCCCAATCCACCCCTTATCTTGAAAAAATCCCTTTATGCCCCTAAATTGATTAAAAAAATTGGTGTATGTCCGTAAATTCACCACTGATAATTTCGTTTCTGTTGAATTTGATCCGTTTGGGTTTTCTATGAAGGATTTCAAGATGGGAATTCCTCAAATGATGTGTGATAATAGGGGAGATCTTTATCCTATCATGCCAGGTTCTGGTCTCTCGAGTCCAGCCTTGCCATCAACATTTGCAGCCATTGCTCCTTCCTTGTGGCATGCTCGTCTAGGCCATCCGGAGTCATCAATTGTCTTCCTTAGATAAAAATAACTTTATTTCTTGTAATGATACGCGTAGTACTCCGAATTGTCAATTTTGTTCTTTAGAGAAAATTGTTAGATTACCGTTTGTAGACTCTAATTCTCATACTCTAATGCCATTTGATGTTATTTATAGTGATTTATGGACATCTCATGTTCTCAGTTCTTTGGGTCATCATTATTATGTTCTGTTTTTGGATGATTATTCTAATTTTTTATGGGCTTTTCCGATATTGAAAAAATCTCAAGTTTTTTCCATTTTCTTACAATTTAGAGCCTTCACTAGAACCGAATTCAAACGGGAGAAAAAATATTCAATGTGATAATGGAAAAGAATATGATAATGGGGTATTTCAGGAGTTATGTGCTAATAATGGGATCAAATTTCATTTTTCTTGTCCTCATACGTCTTCAAATAATGGGAAAGTCGAACGCAAAATTCGTACCATTAATAACATTGTCCGAACTTTATTGATTCATGCTTCCGTATCCCTTTCATTTTAGCATCATGCTCTACCAATGGCTACCTATCTTCTTAACATTCTTCCTATCAAAGGTTTGACATATTTGTCCCCTCTTCAATTTTATATAATAAGACTCCTTCGTATTCCTATCTTAGGGTCTTTGGGTGCTTATGTTATCCGTTGTTTCCGTCCACCACAATTAACAAATTTCAGGCCCGTTCTACTCCTTGTGTGTTTTTAGGTTATCCGTCTAATCATCGTGGGTACAAATATTTTGATTTATCGTCTAATAAAATCATCATTAGTCGCTATGTTATTTTTGAAAAGTCCCAATTTCCGTTTGTTAAAGTGTGTAGTCCCCTACCTAGTTCGTATAATTTTTTGGATGACGGTATCTCCCCATATATTATCCACCATTTATCGGACATGTCCCGCGCCCAGAATCCTCCAGCGGGCCTACTACCCGCTAGCCCCACTGCTACACCGTTACCCACCTGGGTCCGGTCCGATCGGGTCCCGGTCCGATGGCAGGCCGCCCTTGGTTTCGGAATTGGGCCAGCTGGCCAGCCCAATCCAGTGTCCAGTCCTGTTCGTGCATGTTTATCGTGTTGGGCCAGCAGGCCCACTGCCTGTTGGCCAGTCCGTCCCTGGTCCCGATATTTCCCAAAATTCACCCAATTCTCCCCAGAGTCATAGACCAATCACTTGTAGTTAACAAGGTATTTTTAAACTAAAAAGATATTTTAATTTTAATTCTAATGTGCTTAAATCTCCTCTATCCCGTAACCATGTGTCTGCGTTAAATGACCCGAATTGGAAAATTGCTATGACCGACGAATATAATGCTCTTATTGATAATAAGACGTGGGAGTTGGTTCCTCGTCCATCTGGTGTTAATATTATTCGGTCTATGTGGATGTTTGCTCATAAGGACAATTCTGACGGTTATTTTGCGAGGCATAATGCTCGTCTTGTAAGTGATGGTAAGACTCAAGCAGGTGGGTGTCGATTGTGGTGAGACATTTAGTCCGGTGGTCAAGCCGGCTACCATTCGTACTGTGCTCAGCTTGGCTCTTTCGAAAGCATGGCCCATTCATCAATTAGATGTGAAGAATGCTTTCTTATATAGTGATCTCAAGGAGATAGTCTATATGCATCAACCCTTGGGATTTAGGGATCCCAAATATCATCATCATGTCTGTTTGTTGAAGCAATCCTTGTATGGGCTTAAGCAGTCCCCACGGGCTTGGTATAAGAGGTTTGCAGACTATGTATCGACTATTGGGTTCTCTCACAGCAGGTCTGATAATTCATTATTCGTATATCGTTGTAGTTCTTCCTTGGCTTATATACTATTATAGATGGATGATATTATCTTGACTGCCTCTTCTGATGCATTACGCAAGTCTATCATAACAATGCTCAGCTCTGAGTTTGCTATGAAAGACTTGGGGCCCTTGAGTTACTTTGTGGGGATTGTTGTCACTCGTCATGCATGTGGGTTGTTCTTATCCTAGAGGAAGTATGCAGCCGAGATCATTGAGAGGGCTAGGATGTCATCCTATAAGTCCACTTCTACTCCGGTTGATACTAAACCCAAGTTAGGTGCTGCGGCTGGCTCATCTTATGAGGATCCGACCCGCTATCGCAGTCTTGCAAGGGTCCTTCAGTATCTTACGTTCACGAGACCAGATATTACATATTCCATACAGCAGGTGTGTTTGTTTATACATGATCCCAGGGTTGAGCACATGAATGCACTCAAACGCATTATTCGGTACATCCAGGGGACACTTGACTATGGCTTACATTTATATCCTCTGTCGACGTCTACACTTGTCTCGTCTACGTCTGGCTATTGTATGTTTCTTGGTAATAACTTGATCTCATGGTCTGCAAAGCGTCAGTCGACTTTATCACGTTCTAGTGCATAGGCCGAGTATCGAGGGGTAGCCAATGTGGTCTTTGAATCCTGTTGGTTACGTAATCTCCTATTAGAGCTTTATTGTCTTATTCAGAAAGCTACCTTGGTTTATTGTGATAATGTTAGTGACATCTACCTTTCTGGTAATCCGGTTCAGCACCAACGCACTAAACACATCGAGATGGACATTCACTTTGTTCGCGAAAAGATAACTCGTGGACAAGTACGTGTCTGACATGTCCCTTCCAGGTATCAAATTGCAGACATCTTTACCAAGGGTGTTCTGACAGTACTCTTTGAAGATTTTAGGGACAGTCTCAACGTACGAAGACCGCCCGCTATGATATACACTTAATGTATATCACCGTTTTGTCCATATTTTTGTATAAAATAGTCTGTGTCCAGTCAATTATTTTGTATAGTCCGGTCCGTGTATTATCTTAATTAGTATTGTAAACCTACCATAATTATAGGAGTCTTGTACTACTAGAATAGGGTTTTAGGATTAGAATAGGAATATGTTTTCTATTATGAAAAATTGTAAATTGTATATATACTCTTTCATTAATGAAAATAATCAAAGGATTATTTCTTTCACATTACAACCCTCGAATTCAGGTCGTAACAAAATTAATTATAAATAAACAATAAATTTTTAATTTTCTATTATCCATCTAAAGAAGATAGAGAAAAAGAAGGAAAACAAGAAGAAGAAAAAGTTCCAATAGTATATCCATATTTATGTAAAGCTTTTAGGAACGAGAAAAAAACATTAAATGGGTATCGGGCAGAAGATTTGAATTAATTCACCATGACTTTATCTTTAAATAAATTATTAGAGCATATTTGCACTAGTAATTGCACTTGCTTGGTATACTCTGTATGGCACAGCTTAAATAAAACCCCACCAGAACCTGAGGTGGTCCAATAAAAACAGAAAAGATTCTAAAAACAACATATTCATCCAGGAAAGGACAACACTTATAGAAAGACATTATTATGAAAAATTAATATAAAAGAAAAGGACATAATACATGAATAAACTTTTAAACTTGACATCATCTATAAGTATGCCCTCTAATTATGGGTGTGTATAAGTAGACACATCAACTTGTCTCTACTTTGTTAGTTAAACACTCCAACTTGTAAATTATCATCTAGACACCTCAAAAATTTATGTGTCACGTCAGTGTCATGTCAACACTTGTCTTTATGTGTTCAATTTTATAGAAATTAAGGTGTTTACTTGTGCACACCAAAAATTAAAAGACATACTTTCTAGTTGAAGTCAAATTTGAGGACGTGTTTATATATTATGCCAATGAAAAATAACCGCATAACAAATATATCTCCTACTCTATTCTGTCCTTCTCCCTTATAAATAAGGGTAATAATACAATTGCAGCAAAGGAAAAGAAATTTGCAGCATAGAGTGAAATAAAGACTGGACAACCAAAATCCTAATTAAATTCATAATGCCGATCAAAAAGTTAGAGACAACAGATTAGTGATAATTAAGAAATTTGTTTTCAATACAATACATTAGGATGAGTTTGTCTTTACCATGAAGTTATAAGTATGTATACATAAAATAGTTTAAATTAGGTTTTTTTTATCAATCAATTGTCCACAAATCTTAAACCAAATAATATTCGACTATATGAATCATCTCAAGTTATTCTTATTTTATTCAACCGCAATTTGTTCCGATATTTGTTTTTTCAAATAATTTCTCTTTTGTGCCTAATGAGGAGTACACATAGTGTCTTACGATCTCTTATTTGATTATTCACTACTGTACAAGTTTTGTTTTGAATATTTTTTATATTAGTCGTGTTCGTCCTACCTTACACACACTTCAAACGAACCCACCAAGCAATTTGTCCAGTCCACCGGAACAAATTGCCGGGTAATTCAAGATTAGAGCAGTGAAACTTACATCGCGTGTCATAGTTGAAATCCGGATTTGCAATCTCCAAGTTACAAATCTAATTCTTCAATCTAAGCATTTGTTTGAGGACATTCCATTCCAACTAGATTCTTAAGACTTCTAGAAAATGTTTCTGTTTAGCCAAAAAAAGTACAATTAAATTTGTTATGTGGTTTAAAGGATACGTGGATTAATTTGCTTTAGATAATGTAAATAACGAGAGATAAATAATAAAATCAAGTAATAAAGAAATAATGGTATGATAAATTGAGCTTGATCTGTGTGAACTCGGAGGAATCTCGTAATGAGGATGACTCCGGTTGCACACTCAGCCTTTGAGAACACTTCTAATCCGAGCAAAAGAATATAAAGAACAAAGTGAGTATGTTGTCTTGCTATTTTCTTTCTGATGTCTTACAATAGGATGAGAACATCTACTTATACTAAGGCTATGGGGTGCATGATCCACAAATCATGCCCTCTTAATTACCAATATTAATGTTGCAATAAAAGGTAATAAAAGCTAATAAAGGCTGGAGAAATTTCGGGGATAACAGTCATATTTTTTAGTTGACTCTTATCCGGTCACAAGTTTATGTCCAGTGCCATGGTCACATGTTTGTTTCCGGTGTTCTGGCCACAAGTTTGCATCCGGTGTCATCATGGTTGAGTCACCTCCGACTGACCATTCCTAACACGTGTCGCTTCCTAATTCGTCCAGCTCTTGCGGTCGATTTTTACCGTATATAGATAGTCCATCCACTTTCCTGTTACTTCCTGTAATGTGACCGTGAAGTGGAAGATTTAATCCTTTCTGCTAAAAAACCGTGTAATCATCATTGCCACTGCCTCATTAAAAATCTTATCAAAAAAACTCAATCAGGACAAAAACCGGGTGAAGGGAAAAATAGTACATGACTCAGGGATTTTGGGTGACAATTCCACCGCTGAAAAAGTACCACCACCACATAAAGCTTGATCTCGAATTTTTTAGTGTTCATTCTGAACTTTTAATCTTTGAGTTTCGACTCTTGAGTTTTTAGTTGTACCTGAAACCTATAGTCTTTAAGTTTTGTGTCTTGGATTTTTAGGTATACCAGAAAATTTTTACTTTCGATTTTGGTAAAGTCTGGGAACTTAATGCATCCGGTTAACTTTATGGCTGGGAAATAAAGCATCCGACTTTTAGCCATATGACTAGGTGAATTTATAAGAGAGGGCCCTTATTTTTATGTTGCTTATGAAGAGGACGTCTCCTGTTCATCTGGGCATAATTGTTCGAATTCGTAATCCTTATTTGCTTTTAAGTGTGAGCAAATTTAAGAATGATGTAGTTCGTTCGAACATATATGAGGATGTTTAGAAGGTGCAAGTCTTGTTTCATTCATTCCTTGAACATAAAGTAGTGCTTACAACATTGCATATAAGATAGTTTAGAGGAAATTAACAAAAGTACATTGTAAGAGAATTGCGGTCGAGCTGACATCAATTAGGTCTAGCCGGTTCCTGATTCTATTTCCTTTTTTTTGGGGCTGATCTGACAGTCCCTAGTCTTTTTTTCTTTATTCCGGAGCCAGTTCAGGCTATCTTCAATGTTTATTCTTGAGTACGAAATATGAGGATTAGGGCATGGTTCCTATGGGCATATTGCCTTCCTTTAACTCCGTTCCAGAGCCATCTTCAAATGCTTCCGGTACTTATTGTTATAGTTCCCTCTACTTTGATGCAACAGTCCCCAGTATTCGTAGACATTATTGTTCTTCATGTAAATCATTTTCAGGCGATTCGCTCCGGAGACACTTTTGCCTCGTGTCAGCATGTGATCCCGATGGCTAGTTCAAACCGGTTTTTGGAATGCCTCCAATCAAAATTCTGTTGATCTTGATTTCGGGTCGTAGAAAACGTCGACATAATCATCTGATCATCTTCCACATGAATCTTTGATGCGTATCTCTTATGAATATCAACTCAAGTTGTTGCGGACAATTCTAGCAGATTCTCCTTGAGTTTAAACGAGGCACTAGAGCTCTTAGGATTTAATCCTTTGGTGAAAGCTTCTGTTGCCCATTCATCCGGTATCGGGAGAAGAAGCATATGTTCCTTTTGAAACATTGTCACGAACTCACGCAGTAAGTCCGTATATTTTTGAGCAATTTTGAATATATCCGCTTTTCTTGCTTAGACCTTCTGTGCTCCGGCATATGACTTTATAAAAGCATATGTAAGCATTTCAAATAAGTTAATAGAATATTTAGGCAACAAAGAGTACCATGTCATTGCCCTTTGGGATAGTGTTTCGCAAAATTTCTTCAGCAACACCGATTCGATCTTATTCGGGTGCATGTCATTGCCCTTTACCGCACAAGTATACGGTGTCACATGCTCATGTGGATCCGTAGTTCTATCGTACTTCAGAAGATCTGGCATTTTAAACCTTTTTGGTATCAACTTCGGAGTTGCGCTCGGTGGGAACGACAACTGAATATATCTCTTCGAGTCCAGTTCCTTCAAGATCGGAGGCGCTCCAGGAATCTGGTTTACCTGTGAATTATAGGTTTCAACCTTCTTTTTATTAGTATCCATTCGCTTAGTCAAAGCTTGGAGCATTTTCAATACCTCCAAGGATTCATTTTCCCCCTAGCCAGTGCCATCTCCTTTGACTCGATCTTCCTCTCGGATGAGATCTTCATCCCGGACGAGACGAGTTTCGTCCGACGCACTAACCTCACTGCTATTCTTTTGCAACTGTGTAATAGCCTTATGTTGTTACTTTAACATGTTAAATATTCGAGCCAAATTTATTTCGCCATCCTCAGCATCGTTCGGTGTTTTCTCATGTGACCTTCTGGATCCCTAGGGTAAAATCACGGGGTTATTTCGATGCTTACCAGGTATCGGATCAACAGGCGAAACATCGTTGTTGTTATTGATATTGTTAGCACCATTGTCACCGTTGTTGTTGTTGTCTTCGTGGTTGTTAACCTCAAAGTGGATTTCACTATCCATTCTGCAAGTACTTGACCTGTTTTCACAATATCTCAAAAGAAAAATTAAAATTTGAGTTTGAACAAATCACCACAAATGGGCACCAAACTGTTTAACCCAAAAAGGGTACATTTGAATTTTTTATGTGGTTTAAAGGATATATTGATTGATTTGCTTTAGACAATGTAAATAACGAGAGATAAATAATGAAATCAAGTAATAAAGGAACAATTGTATGATAAATTGAGCGTGATCTGTATGTACTCGAAGGAATCTCATAATGAGGATGACTCCGGTTAAACACTCAGTATTTGAGAACACTTCGAATCCGGAGCAAAAGAATATAAAGAACAAAGTGAGTATGGTGTCTTGCTATTTCATTTCTGATGCCTTACAGTAGGATGAGAACATCTACTTATACTAAGGCTATGGGGTTCATGATCCACAAATCATGCCCTCTTAATTATCAATATTAATGCTGCAATAAAAGGTAATAAAGCCTAATAAAGGCTAAAGGAATTTCGGGAATAACTGTCATATTCTTGAGTTGACTCTTATCCAGCCACAAGTTTATGTCCGGTACCATGGTCACATGTTTGTATCCAGTGTTCTGGCCATAAGTTTGCATCCGGTGTCATCATGGTTGAGTCACCTCTGACTGGCCGTTCCTGACGCGTGTCGCTTCCTAATTCGTCTAGCTCTTGCGGTCGATTTTTACCGTATATATACTCCCTCTGTCCCAAAAAAATTATCCTAATTTGACTTGGCATAGAAAGGTATCAATTTTTTTGGGACAAACTAATAAGGAAAGTAGACAATTTTTTTGGGACAAAGGAAGTATAGTCAGGGGGATTCAGGGTTTCGAGGTGAAGTTTTTTCTGGAATCCATTAATTTTTACCCGAACTTTGTATTTATATTGAGAATCCTTTAATTATGTAAGAAACTGCTCATTTGGAGCCATAACTAAAAGGAGTTATTGATTCAGTGGCAAACAAGGAGCTCCGTTTCAGCTCTCTTATGCTTGATGTGGGATCGATTGCCCTTTGAGTCTTTTGTCCGATTATTATTGCATATTAATTTATTTTATTAAGAATCTATAAATTTAAAATTCCGAATCCATATCTAGCAATAATAACTAACCATTATTTGATTTTTTGGTGCCATTGCATCTTATTATTTCTCATGTTTTCCATTAATTTGAAGGAGGACATTTGTAAACAAATCACACACTTCAAGGGCAAATATAATTTATATCCAAACACTAGTATCTTGGATCCACTGAAAGTCCTCTAATTTATGACGCCCTTACACTTCTTGGAAGGACCAATTTCCAAGGCACGGAGATAAATAAAAATGGCCCCATTAAATAATGGAGATTTTAGAGTAGGAGTAGTTAGACTAGTGATGTTAGTGTAAGTACAATGATTGATGGGTTCACAACTTCACATTGAAAGTTTTTCGATCGTTTGTTGAAAAAGGACGCCGCGAGGGGTTATGGTACTGTTGTAGGGCTGCACTCCATCGGTCTCAATCTATATTATATACTACATTTTTTAGTCGGTCCAAAAAAAATAATGTATTTTTATATTTAATAATAATTTTATTTTAAATTTATCTTTATATACTTAATAAAATGGTTTTTAGCTACACAAATTTCTATGAATTGTTTTAAATCATAAATTTTAATTTTATAAACTTTGTGTCAAGTTAAAAACATTCGTATAAAATAAGACAGAGGAAGTAATGCTTTTATACGAGGGCTGTAATTACACACATCATCACAATTGAAACAATTATTTATGATTTATTGATGTTAATATGTATAATTAAAGAAAGTAGTATATTTTAAGTGATTGACTTATTTATATGTTGAGCAGAAGCGTAGAAATTTTTCTAAAAATTTGAGTAGAAAATAGCTAATAGCAATATTTATCATGTATTAAAATGTTAAATCGGAATAAATCATAGTTTGAGTGCATAAACATAATTTACTGACAAATTTTAGAAAGTATTGATGTATTCCATATAGAGTGATTTTTTTGCTTCCCAAGAGTTAGCAAGAGTTTTAAACTTTTATGAACTTTCAAGGTTTCACTAGTCTGCTACTAGCACTACTAATCTCTTCTTCAAACTGCCAAAGCTGAGGAATATACAGTGGTTTGGAATTCTCTATCAGATGTATGATGTAGCAAACGTCTTTAAAACTTCCAAAATTTATTAAATTGACACTAGTTGCAACTACTTCTACATAGTTAAATGGGTTGAAAATGCATATTTGAGTGTGTCGGCATTTTTAGATAATATATATTTTGTACTGGGAATTGAAATTAAGGGCAAATTTTATAACTGATCATATAACTATGACTTTTTTTTAATTAAAATCGCATAACTAACCTTCTAATGAGTGATAATATTTTACTCTACAATTTTATTTTATATTTAAATATAATAAATACAGATCCAATTAAAAAATGATCCCCCACCCCGACCTAATTTTAGATCTTCCGATGAGAGATAATCCATCAATTTTTTACCACCTTCAAATGTTTCCAAATAGCTCCGACACATCTTTTGAAATTTACTGTTCGCATTTACCCAAATTTTGCATCCCTATTTTCAAGATTTTAATCCAAATTGATAGTGATTATCAGAGCTCTCTGATTCTCTGTATCTTTCTCGTTATCCAACGTCTGTTTTTCTTTTTTTCTCAGAATCTTATGCAAAATACTACAAGAAAACAACTCTAATTAGTCAAACAACGAAAAAGGTTAATGAATTAGAAAGCATTTCTCACAAGATTATTACTTTTGATGTATAATAACCTTTCTGATACACTGATAACTAGAAATAATAGTTGGAAATTTACTAATGTGGAATTAAGTATATCCCACTATTTATCACTCAAACAATTAGGGCGCACGTCGAAAACGTTGTTCCACACACGTGCACACGTAGTGTCAAGTATCACAAATTTCATTAGTGAAAGAGATATTGGTACATATGTAATACGTTTGAGACATAGAATGATGGACGGTTATTGGTCAAATAACAAAGTATTCCACGTTGGTAAACGAAGGAAGAAGTGTAAAATGAAACGAGTCAAAAATCGCCGCGGAGCAGTGAAAGGCAGCGGCGCAACACCGTCGGAGCTGCGTCGCTAATTGGGTGGCCAGTCACTGGAGCCGCGGCGCTAATTCACAGAGCCGCGGCGCTTCGGAGGCAGAATGCTGCGACGGGAAGTTGGAAAGTTCTGACCTTTGGGCTGGTTTTGGAACATTGAATCTCCATTACTTGGCACATGAATTCAACCATTATTTGGCTGAATGTAACCCCTCAATAAGTGTCATTACATTGGATATTGAAGGCCATTAGTTGGCTAGTTGAGGGGTCATCTCCTTACACTATAAATTGAGGTCTTTGGCTCAATTGTTGAACACTACACTTAGAAATATTTACAGAATTTTCTAACATCTTCTTCTTCCTCTCTAGTAAGTTTACTACACTCAAAGTTCTTCAAGAGTAACACATGAGTTTTCTTTGCTCAATTGTTAAGTTGTTGTTGTATCTTGGGAGACTATTGCCTGACAACGTAAAAAGAGATATACGGGGCAATCTTGTCTTAAAGACAGAGTGTCATCACTCGACTCAGCAAATCACACAAGGAGTTTGTTTCATTCTTGATTTCTAGTTTTGTTGTAATTTTTAGTTTATCCTTTCTAGCAATTGTATTATTTACTTACTTCCCGTTCCCTGCAATTGTTGTATCCTACAATTTTAAGACAAGATTTGTTGTAAGTGCTTAGAAAGATGACTGGAAGAGAACAACTCACTTCTGATTCTGCTGTTGCTGCTACTCAAGGCAACCCCTCTGCCTTCCCCACTGCTTCTCAAGGCACACCTAATGCCTTCATTACTGCTCAAGGCTCATCCAACGCCTTTCCTACTGCTCAAGGGAATGTTATAGTTCCTCCACCCGCTGGATTCCACCATAAACGCCCAGAAAAGTTCATGGGCTCCAACTTCAAGAGATGGCAGCAGAAGATGCTCTTTTATCTGACTGTTATGGGAATGGCTCATTTCCTAACAGAAGATCCTCCACAAGCTGGAGATGAAATGGACCCTTCGCCTACTGAAATGGCTGAAGGGGGCCAAGGTATCCATGTCATTAATAGCATGAAGATGGTTCTTGATGCATGGAGTCATAGTGATTTCAGGTGTAAGAACTATATTTTAAACTGCATGTCAGACCCACTTTACACGGTGTATTACACCGTAGGCACCGCCAAATAGTTATGGCAGAAGCTACAGAAGAAGTACAATGTACAAGATGCTGGTACAAAGAAGTTCATCATTGGGAAATTCTTGAAATTTCAAATGGTGGATAGTAAAACAGTGATGTCCCAAGTCCCGGAATTCCAAATGATTCTACATCACCTGGATTTGTGGAGGACGTTATTAGGATGACGGGGCTTGCTCCGGTAGCCGCCTTCTTAGCCAAACCGGCTTCTTCCAAAGTAAGCATGGAGCAAGCTTGATAAAAAGAGGAAAGTGGGTTGCTTTGACGAAGGAGAGTCCCAACGCCATTATAGGCCTCAGAAAGGCCGGCAACCAGTTGTAGAACCAGACGATTATTTGTCACAGGTGCGCCAACGTTACGGAGTTTGTCCGCCAACTCCTTGAGTTTCTTGCAATATGCAGATACGTTTGGAAATTCTTCCATGCGAACTTGAGAGAATTCCTGCTCGAGTGTGACAATACGTGAATGTTGGTTATCTTGGAATATGTCACGCAATCTATTCCAAGTAGCCATAGTCGTGGTATCCGGCTCAATGATCGTCTGTAAGAGGTCAACCGAAATAGTGGAATAAATCCACTGGAGAACAGTAGCATCAAGAGTAATCCATAACTGAGGATCCTCCGCGGGAATAGGTGTAGCGGGAGGAATTATGTGATGGATGACTTGATGGGAGATAGCGTGAATTTTAAACAATTCTGTCCACGTCGCATATTGGACGTTTTCCATCTCAAGAATAATATGGATGTTGTTCTTGATGTTAAAAACCATGAGGGCATGATGAAAATTGTTCTTAGACATATTGAAAGAACAAAGGGAGAAGAGGAGAAATTTGAGAAGAGTAGAGGTAAATAATATCACGAATTCCGGTGAAGGGGGACGTAATTCGACGACGGTTGTGGCCGAGAAAGGGCAGAAAAACCGAGAGCAATGGCGGAAGCAAGACCTAGTCTCTTGATACCATGAAAGAAATAATCCCCTTGATTATTTTCATTAATTGAAAGGTATATATACAAGTTACATATTTCCATAATAGGAGAATCTTATTCTTATTCTACTCCTAAAACCTTATTCTACCATAATTCTAACTATACAATTATGGTAAGTGTACAAGACTAATTAAGGTAACCTTTACACTACAATATACCACAAATATACATACCAAATATACAACCTGCCCGTTATGGGCCATTCTGCCCGTGATGGGCCATTCTGTCCGAGATTACCCGTGATATACACTTATGTATATCAAGTGTATATCACGGGTATATTACCTTGTTTAACATAGCTATATTAGAATATCAATTAGCCAAAATAAGCATGAACGGTTATGATTATTTAAGTTTCTTCTTGACCGAACACGTAATCTTCATTAGCAAATTCATTTTTTATGATTTTCCTGAACAAACTAGAAGTTACCGCAAATTCATTTTTTATGATTTTCCTGAACAAACTAGAAGTTACCAATTTTTTTTGAAAAATTCTCATTCATATTTTCCATCAGTTGTATTTTTTTATTATATATAATTGTAGTTTAGGTACATTCTGGTTAGAAAATTTTGTTTAAATACTGTTGTATAATATTTCATAAATTCAGACACCACCATGAAATTTACTCCTTTCTTTCTTATTTTTTTTTGCCGAATACCCCTTTCTTTATCTAAATATATAATTTTAGACTTTGACTTTTCGAACCTCTACTATAATACCATTTGGAGCCACATATCACTACCGAAAAAGAAATATAACGGCAATATGATACAAAATGTCTTAAAATACCAAATAACAATTGAGGTACAAACAATGTGAATAGGTACCAAATGAATTAATTAAAGAACACCAACAAATATTAATAGACAAAATAATCATTTCAGGAATCAACATCGTCATTGTTTCCTTGAAATCTTGAATAAATCGAGTGGAACACTTTTCTTATTTTATTACTAGTAGGCTTTAACAATTTGTTCTGTGAAGCGACTTAATACATAACAATTGTGGAATCGACTTTAAACTATTTTCAACACCATGCTAACTAGCTAGCTTTTCTTTTCAATCATTTCTGTCGTTGCCTTTTTTTTTAGTAAAAATTTTAGAATCTCCCACCAAATCTTTTGGCACCACTAGGTCTTTTAATATGAGATTTTGTGCACCTCAATTTAATTTCCTCTAAAGGAGATTGGATCCATTGAAGATTCATTGTCCCCGGATAAGACATAAAAAGACTTCGAGCTAGATATCTTATGTCCCAGATAGGACATAAGGATGGAAATTTAAATACAACAAGAAGTATATTGTATTAAAAATAAATTAGAAACGGAAGTTTATTATTTAAATAACGATATAAATATATAATTTTAAAATTAAATTATATAATTCTTTGTCTTGAGATCATGTGCACAAGAAAGTAAACACCATGTCCCCGGGGCATAGTTGAATGACAAATGAGGTGAACTTAAAATCCAGCTGGAGGCCTGCAGCGTGAGTTCGAATCCTGGTGGGAGCACTTTGCTCTCTTCTGGGATAAGACCTTGTAGGTGATATCAGTTTCTCTGTTCTCAAACCCTGATCATTCATGCACATCCCGCGATTTACTGGTAGTAAAGTAAACACCAGCACGTAATATATTCTCTGGCTCCAAAGGGAAACTTTAAGGTGAAACACTGCAACCAACCAACCCAATAACGAGACTGAAAGAAAAGGGGGAGTGGAGAGATAAGTACCAAATTATAAGTCTATATGTTGAACGACTAAATTTGAAACCAATTGATTATTTGGGCTACGATCAATGTACTTAAAGAGTAGTATTTTTTAGCAACTACTTAAGAAGGTAAAGTGCGGAATATAAAATCAACATAAAAATTTAGTCTGAAAACGCACCTTGCTCAAGGAAGGAAATATCACGACCTACCTCCTGTAGGAATTTTTCCGACCTTCCACTATACACGAGCAACTTGTTATAGGTTAAAACTTGTACACCTAAGGAATTGCTCCAAACAATCGATGCCCCAACTCTCTCTTTACCTCAATAGTTTCAAATTGTTGACTCTCTCTACACACTCTTCAATGACTCTATCCAGCTAGAAAAGTCTCTTACAACTCGATAAAACAACTTACAAATTCTAGGAATAGTAAATAGATGGAACTACAACAAGAACCTAACTATTACAACTCAAGAATGCAATAATAAATCTTGATAGAAACAGGTTCTTTGGTGCTGCTCTAGTCGGTTCTCTCGATATTCTGGTGTTCTTTCAAATTACTCTAGAGGTCTCTCTCTTTGGATATGGTCAAACTCAAAAGCTTATTGATGTGTTGTATATGTCACGACCCGACCCGACGGGCCGCGACTAACCGCCCTAATGACGTCATTACACTAACCTGTCACACATAATCCAACTCACACTTAATAAGTCTGAAATTCGGCAGCATAACGCTGCAATATCAACATATGCCAGGGTAGGCGAGCCGACAAGGCTGCCTTTACCCCCGAATGTACCTGCCTCCTGAGGAGTCACAACTAGCCAACACAATATACAGGTAAGCCGACAAGGCTGCCAACAGATAATATAACATATACACGGGAACACCCCTAACATAGAGTACAATGATATGGCTGACCAAAACAGAGTTATAACCCTTACATAAGTACAACCCACCGCTGTCTACAGACCTCTATAAGAAGAACAATGACATATGACGGGACATGGCCCCGTCGTGCCCCTAAATACAAACATAAGTCTAAAAGAGGTTCAGTACCAAAATGACAAAGCTCTGGATCAAAGGAGCTTCCCAACCTGCTGAGTAGGGACCTAAACCGAAGGATCACCAAACTGAGCACCTGTACATGCGGGCATGAACGCAGCCCCCCGAGGAAAGGGGGGTCAGTACGAAATAATGTACTGAGTATGTAAACATGAAATACTGCATATGAGATCATAAGTAGCCAACAGAAACATGAGATCAGTATAAAAGTCAGGATCCAAATCCAACTGTGCCATAAACAATAAAAGTCAGTTGCCTTATAAAAATGAGAGTCAAGTCAAGAAAACATGAGTGTCTGTCCATATACATATATATACATCTGTAACGTAACCCGGCCCACTAGTGCGGGACTCGGTGGAATCATATCATAACCCGGCCCATGCTGGGACTCGGTAAAGTCATCTCTCATCTATGGATCCATCCTACGTAACATGCCCCTCTAGTGAGGGTCTCGGTGAACAATGCAAGGCTGTGCATGAGTCGTAATCCGGCCCGGGACTCGGTGAGGTGAAGTAGTAACACTTAGCACGAGTAGATATCGTGAGTAACCTTATGCAAGTAAAAATTATCATCTGACTCTCAATGAAATCATTGTAATAATGTCATAATAAACTCTTTGCTGAAAAATCATAGGCACTTCTCATAACAATCCTCTTTAGGAATTAAACTGTATAAGAATCAAGTACGTCCGCCGTACCCTCATTAAATAAAAATCATGCCAAAGAAAGAAGGAATAGTTCACATACCTCTTAGACGAACTAATCAACTCTATATTAGAGTACGTCTCGATTTAGAACTTCAACCTATAATAATGGTAATACGTTCGTCAATTCTATGATCACTAGCATACTTTATATCGAATAACGACTTCTTATTCTATAAAAATTCGGGCAGCACTTCCCCTGTTTATACATGTTTCCACAACTTCCAAACGAGGCTAATAACATCAATAAACAAGCACCAATTAAGGGCACAACCAAGACAACAATAAAGAGAATTTACACACCCACTTCTCATGTAAATTTAGCCTCTTAATCCACCTTAAAAACAGCCCACAAAATAGCCCATGTTTCAACAACAATGAGGGTAGAATGTGAAGCCTTTCCATGCCTTTCCACACCCTTATTCCTTTAGGACTTACCTTAGAAATTACCACACTTAAACATGCATAATGGTGACTAAATTTTCAGAATTATAACACCACAAAACAGCCCCTAAAACAGTCCATATACATCACAACATGTCCAACAATTTCATGCAAGTTCTTGGCCACAACATGTCATAATTCCATAACTCTTATCTTAATTCCTATAATCCAATTTCAGATTTTAATACTTCCATGTAACTAATTCCAACTAAATCTCCATGTTTCCTTTCAATTTCATCATGCAATTAGTGATAATAATAACAACAATAACCAACGAATCCAACAACACCAAAATCTGTCCCAAATTGGCAACTAGCCCAAAATGGTCACATGCAATGCTTAAATTCCAATTATTCCTTAACACAAATTCATTACCTTAATTCTAACAACATGCATTCCAATTATATCATAGAAAGAAGAATTTTTATACCTCATATTCGTCAAAACAGTCCGCAAATTTCTGCCACTGTTTGTCCGAAGATTCCCCACTGTTTTGTAATTTTTCTCCTCCTTTTTGTTCACTTCTTCAACTCCAATTGACATGCAAGTGTTCTACAATGTTAAGCCATCATTCCTACACGTTTTTCTTCCAAAATTTCATCCCAAAAATCCCAATTTTCTGGGCAGTTTTCGGCCCAAGCAGTGGCTATTTTGCCACTGTTTTCGCCACTGTTTTTGGTATTGTTTTACTTCTAATTTTTGGTGAAAAATGTAGTATAGGAAGAGAAGACAACAACCTTAATTTTGGTTATGGGTGGAGGGTGATTTTCGGATTAGTGTAGAGGAGAGAATGAGAGGAGAGTTTGGTTTTTTTTTTTGTTTTTGTTAAGTGTAGAAGAAGATGAAGAGGTAATGTAAGTTTATAACCAAAAATCTGATTTTCCTTCTTACACTTTGGCCCCCAAGTTCTTCAATTAGTAAATCTCAAACCCACTTCTTTTAATTCCCGAGAATTTCATAAGCCTCGTATCCTCAATGTCATAATTTTTTTTATACAATACTATTCCGGGATAGCATCCGTTTATACACTAATTTCCCGTATTAACATATGTAAGCGTTCCTTATATTCAATATCCGAATCTTGCTTTCTTAATGACGTTCTTAATTATCGTCTTAATCTTACGAGGTGTAACATACTTCCCTCCTCAGAAACATTCATCCTCGAATGTTCATAATAAGTCTAATGCTAGAAAAATTTCGGCAGAGTCTCCTTTATAACTATGCCTATCCGCCTATATTCAGCAACCAACAGATGCCACACAGGGCCACAATATATCACACATATGCAATTCACCAATTACAATAATCAAATGGGGAGTTGAATTGAATTACCTGGAGGCACAGGGAACAAATGAGGATACTTCTTCTTCATCTCATCATCTGCCTCCCAAGTCATTTTCTCCCTATTGTGGTTCCTCCACAATACCTTGACGGAAGCCACATCCTTCGTCCGTAATCTCCTGACCTGGCGATCAAGTATGGCTACGGGGCTTTCCTCGTAGGACAACTCTTCGTCACCCGGATGTCATCTACTCGGGAAGACTCTGGAAGGATCACCAATACACTTACGCAGCATAGATACATGGAAGACTGGATGTACTACTTCCAAATCAGGCGGTAGATCCAACTCATAGGCAACCTTGCCTATCCTACGAATGATCTGGTAAGGTCCAATGTACCTTGGGCTAAGCTTCCCTTTCTTGCCAAACCTCATCACACCCTTCATGGGTGACACCTTTAGGAACACCCAATCATCAACCTGAAACTCTAAGTGTCGATGTCGATTATCAGTATATGACTTCTGTCGACTCTGTGCTGCTAATAACCTCTCCTGAATGAGTTTCACCTTATCAACAGCTTGTTGAACCATGTCCGGGCCGATCAACTTAGTCTCACCTACATCAAACCAACTAATAGGTGACCTGCACTTCCTCCCATATAAAGCCTCATACGGTGCCATCTGGATGCTAGAGTAGTAGCTGTTGTTATAAGCAAACTCAATGAGTGGTAAATGGTCATCCCAACTACCTCTAAAGTCAATAATACAGGCCCTCAACATATCCTCTAATGTCTGGATCGTACGCTCTGCCTGCCCGTCCGTCTGAGGGTGAAATGTTGTGCTGAGACTCACTTGTGTCCCCAATCCCTTCTGGAATGATCTCCAGAAGTTAGCTGTAAACTGAGCTCCTCGGTCTGATATAATAGATGTGGGAACCCCGTGGTCTCACTATCTCCCTGATGTACAGCCTAGCATAGTCCTCAGCTGAGTAAGTAGTCCTCACTGGAAGAAAATGGGCTAATTTCGTCAGCCTATCCACGATAACCCATATGGAATCACACTTCCGCTGAGTGCGAGGTAAGCCTGTAATGAAGTCCATATTGATCACTTCCCACTTCCAAGTCGGGATCTCAATCTCCTGTAATAATCCACCAGGCTTCTGATGTTCAACCTTAACTTGCTGACAATTCGGGCACTAGGCAACAAATTCTGCTATGTCTTTTTTCATGCCATCCCACCAATACAAGCATCTAAGGTCATGGTACATCTTCGTTGATCCTGGATGAATGGAATAACGGGCATTGTGTGCCTCTCCCATAACCTGTTGTCGTAGCCCTGCAACATCAGGTACACATAATCTGCCCTCATACCTCAGCACATCATCAGGTGTAACCTCAAATAAAGTCTTTCCCTTTCGGAGAGCTACATCTCTATACCGGGCCAGAACAGGATCCTCATACTGACGTTTCTTTACCTCTTCCACGATAGATGACTCAGCAACATCCCGAATAAGAACCCCGCTATCTCCCGAATCCGCCAACCGGACTCCAAGACTCGCTAGCCTATGTATCTCACGAACCATCTTCCTTTTGTCTGGCTGCACATCCGTCAAGCTACCCATGGATCTACGGCTAAGAGCATCTGCCACAACATTGGCTTTTCCCGGGTGGTACAAGATATCAACATCATAGTCCTTTAGCAACTCTAACCACCGCCTCTGCCGTAGGTTCAACTCCTTCTACTTAAAGATATATTGGAGACTCTTGTGATCCGTATAAATATCAACATAATCCCATACAAGTAATGTCTCCAAATCTTCAAGGCATGAATCACCGCTGCTAGCTCTAAATCATGAGTGGGATAATTCTTTCCATGCTTTCTGAGCTGTCGGGAGGCATAAGCTATAACTTTGCCATGCTGCATCAACACACAACCTAGCCCAATGCCTGAAGCATCACAATAAATGACATAACTATCCGGTCCCTCAGGAAAAGTCAGAATTGGAGCCGTAGTCAATTTATCCTTCAACAACTGGAAACTGTGCTCACAAGCATCCGTCCACTGAAACTTAGCTGCCTTCTGGGTTAGCCTAGTCAAAGGCGCTGAGATCGAGGCAAACTTCTCCACAAACCTTCTGTAATACCCTGCTAGCCCCAGAAAACTACGTACCTCAGTAGGTGTCGTAGGTCTGGGCCAAGTCTGCACCGCCTCAATTTTCTGTGTATCCACCCGAATACCATCAGCCCCGATAATATGCCCCAAGAATGCCACCGAAGTCAACCAGAACTCATACATGGAAAACTTGACATACAACTGTTGGTGCTGGAGGACCCTAAGTACCGTCCTCAAATGGTCTGCATGCTCCTGCTCTGAACGGGAATAAACCAGGATATCATCAATGAATACAATGACGAACATGTCTAAGAACGGCCCGAATACCCGGTTCATCAAATCCATAAACACTGCTGGAGCATTGGTCAGTCCAAAAGACATCACCCTAAACTCATAATGTCCATATCGGGTTCTGAATGCTATCTTTGGAATATCTGTCTCCCTTACCCGCACCTGATGATAACCTGACCGCAAGTCTATCTTCGAGAAGCACTTAGCACCCTGCAACTGGTCAAATAAATCATCAATCCTGGGAAGGGGGTACCTGTTCTTGATGGTTACCTTGTTCAGCTGCCTATAATCCATACACATCCGCAGTGATCCATCTTTCTTCCTCACAAATAACACTGGTGCTCCCCATGGAGATATACTTGGCATAATAAAGTCTTTCTCCAACAAGTTCCTCAGTTGCTCCTTCAACTCCTTCAGCTCTGCAGGTGCCATTCTATAAGGAGGAATGAATATAGGTTGGGTACCTGGCAATACATCTATACTGAAATCTATCTCCCGCTCTGGAGGGAGACCTGGAAGATCATCTGGGAATACATCCGGAAACTCACTAACTACCGGAACTGACTGAAGAGCCGGTACCTCCGTTTCTGTATCATGCACCCGAACCAAATGATAGATACCACCTTTTCTGACCATCTTCCTTGCCTTGAGGTATGAAATAAACTTACCCCTCGGCGATGCTGCATTCCCTTTCCATTCTATAACTGGCTCGCCTGGAAACTGAAATCGAACCAACTTCTCTCTACAATCAACGTTGGCAAAACAAGAAGCCAACCAATCCATGCCCATAATGACATCAAAGTCGGCCATATCCAACTCTATCAAATCTGCTAAGGTATGACGGCTATATATCACCACCGAATAATTTTTATACACACGCTCAGCTATAACTGAATCTCCTACCGGTGTAGCTACCTCGAATGGTTCTATCAGCTCAGATTCTATCCCTATTCCATTAGCAACAAGAGGGGATATGTAGGACAAGGTGGAACCTGGATCTATCAAAGCATATACATTAAAGAAAAAGACCGATAGTATACCTGTATCAACATCTGGTGACGCCTCCTGATCACGTCTACTGGACAAAGCATATATGCGGTTCGAAGGACCGCCGGGACTAGAAACTCTGCCACGACCTCTACCACGGCCTGCTGGCGTCTGACTACCCCACCCGATGGGGCGCATAGCTATAGGTGACGACGAACCAGCACCCGACCCCGTAGGCCGAGCCAGCCCACCTGAACCACCTATGTTGGGACACTCTCTCATCATATGGCCCTGACGGCCGCAAGAGAAACAATCACCTATGGTAGAACGACATTCCCCCATATGAAACTTACCACACCGAGAGCACCGAGGATAAGGTGGTCTCAACTGACTAGGGCCCCTGTTCCTCTGAGAACCCGAAGCCCTGGAGCTCTGTCCTGCTCCTGAATACCCGGGGTGGTCAAACCTCCTGCCCGTAGACTGTAGAGGAGCACTCTGTGCTGGCTGAGGTGAATATCTGACCTACTGCTGGAACTGTCTGCCTCGAGACTTGCCGGAATAAGCTGCCGACCTAGCCCTCTTATGTTGGTCCCTGTCATGACCTCTGTCTGGCTGTCGTCCTCTATGTCGGTCCTCAACCCCCTGTGCATATGCCTGGACACGAGCAATATCCATACCCGGCTGAAGAGCTACCGCCATACAACCATCGATCAGATAATTGTCCAGCCCCATCACAAAGCGATGCACCATATCTGCCATATCTGCTACAATAGTGGGTGCATATCTGACCAATGAATCAAACTCCAGGCTATACTCACGAATGGTCCTGCCACTCTGCCTCAACTGTAAGAATCTGTCCACTCTAGCTCTCCTCATCTCTGGAGGCAAGAAGTGACCAAGGAAGGCCTCTATAAACTCCTCCCATGTAGCCGGAGGAACATCCTCTCCCCTGAATAACTCCCAAGACTCATACCAGTTTGTAGCTATATCCCTCATCCTATACGAAGCCAACTCCACAGACTCAGTCTCTGAAGCCCTGATTACCCTCAAGGTACGCTGCATCTGCCGGATAAACTCCCGGCGGGTCCTCCTAGGGCTGAGACCCAAAAAACTCTGGAGGGTTACAACTCAAGAAATCACGAACCCTCAAACTGTCAGACCTAGGGTCGACTCCTGGTCCCTGTCTGCGGTTCTGCCATACCACCAATCTAGTCAGCAGCTGAACTGCATCTCTCATGGCTCTGTCCTCTGCCCCCGGCTGGAGAACTGGAGGCTCAGGTGCTGGGGCCTCAGAAACTGGTGATGTTGCCCCCTGAACTGGAGCCTCTGGTGGTGGCGATGAAGCAGAGCTCGTCGACCGGGGCATAGTCTCCGGCATAGACTGGGTACGGGACCTAGTAACTCTCTGAATCTGGCTGGTATCCCCTGTTGTAGACTTGCCCTTCTGGGCCGCTGTCGCCTTCTTCGGAGGCATAGCTGTAAACATCGTAAGTCGTCAGAAAGGAATTATCCTAATAACATAGCTCTATTGCACGATCTAAGAGATGAAAGAATAGAAACCAATCCTAGATGCCCTGCAGCCTCCTACGTATAAGTATGGTGCACAACATACCCATACGCAAGACTCTACTAGACACGGTGTATAGATATTCCGAGGACTAACTGCTCTGATACCACTTTTGTCACGACCCGACCCGACGGGCCGCGACTAACCGCCCTAATGACGTCATTACACTAACCTGTCACACATAATCCAACTCACACTTAATAAGTCTAAAATTCAACAGCATAACGCTGCAATATCAATATATGCCAAGGTAGGCGAGCCGACAAGGCTGCCTTTACCTCCAAATGTACCTGGCTCCTGAGGAGTCACAACTAGCCAAAACAATATACAGGCAAGCCGACAAGGCTGCCAACAGATAATATAACATATACACGGGAACACCCCCAACATAGAGTACAATGATATGGCTGACCAAAACAGAGTTATAACCCTTACATAAGTACAACCCACCACTGTCTACAGACCTCTATAAGAAGAACAACGATATATGACGGGACAGGGCCCCGTCGTGCCCCTAAATACAAACATAAGTCTAAAAGAGGTTCAGTACCAAAATGACAAAGCTCTGGATCAAAGGAGCTTCCCAACCTGCTGAGTAGGGACCTAAACCGGAGGATCACCAAACTGAGCACTTGTACCTGCGGGCATGAACGCAGCCCCCCGAAGAAAGGGGGGTCAGTACGAAATAATGTACTAAGTATGTAAACATGAAATACTGCATATGAGATCATAAGTAGCCAACAGAAACATGAGATCAGTATAAAAGTCAGGATCCAAATCCAACTGTGCCATAAACAATAAAAGTCAGTTGCCTTACAAAAATGAGAGTCAAGTCAAGAAAACATGAGTGTCTGTCCATATACATATATATACATCTGTAACGTAACCCGGCCCACTAGTGCGGGACTCGGTGGAATCATATCATAACCCGGCCCATGCTGGGACTCGGTAAAGTCATCTCTCATCTATGAATCCATCCTACGTAACCCGGCCCTCTAGTGAGGGTCTCGGTAAACAATGCAAGGTTGTGCACGAGTCGTAACCCGGCCCGAGACTCGGTGAGCTGAAGTAGTAACACTTAGCACGAGTAGATATCTTAAGTAACCATATGCAAGTAAAAATTATCATCTGTCTCTCAATGAAATCATTGTAATAATGTCATAATAAACTTTTTGCTGAAAAATCATAGGCACTTCTCATAACAATCCTCTTTAGGAATTAAACTGTATAAGAATCAAGTACGTTCGTCGTACCCTCATTAAATAAAAATCATGCCAAAGAAAGAAGGAATAGTTCACATACCACTTAGACGAACTAATCAACTCTATATTAGAGTACGTCTCGATTTAGAACTTCAACCTATAATAATGATAATACGTTCGTCAATTCTATGATCACTAGCATACTTTATATCGAATAACGACTTCTTATTCTATAAAAATTCGGGCAGCACTTCCCCTGTTTATACATGTTTCCACAACTTCCAAACGAGGCTAATAACATCAATAAACAAGCACCAATTAAGGGCACAACCAAGACAACAATAAAGGGAATTTACACACCCACTTCTCATGTAAATTTAGCCTCTTAATCCACCTTAAAAACAGCCCACAAAACAGCTCATGTTTCAACAACAACGAGGGTAGAATGTGAAGTCTTTCCATGCCTTTCCACACCCTTATTCCTTTAGGACTTACCTTAGAAATTACCACACTTAAACATGCATAATGGTGACTAAATTTTCAGAATTATAACACCACAAAATAGCCCCTAAAACAGTCCATATACATCACAACATGTCCAATAATTTCATGCAAGTTCTTGGCCACAACATGTCATAATTCCATAACTCTTATCTTAATTCCTATAATCCAATTTCGGATTTTAATACTTCCATATAACTAAATCCAACTAAATCTCCATGTTTCCTTTCAATTTTATCATGCAATTAGTGATAATAATAACAACAATAACCAACGAATCCAACAACACCAAAATCTGTCCCAAATTGACAACTAGCCCAAAATGATCATTTGCAATGTTTAAATTCCAATTATTCCTTAACACAAATTCATTACCTTAATTCTAACAACATGAATTCCAATTATATCATAGAAAGAATAATTTTTATACCTCAAATTCGTCAAAACAGTCCGCAAATTTCTGCCACTGTTTGTCCGAAGATTCCCCACTGTTTTGTAATTTTTCTCCTCCTTTTTGTTCACTTCTTCAACTCCAATTGACATGAAAGTGTTCTACAATGTTAAGACATCATTCCTACACGTTTTTCTTCCAAAATTTCATCCCAAAAATCCCAATTTTCTGGGCAGTTTTCGGCCCAAGCAGTGGCTGTTTTGCCACTGTTTTCGCCACTGTTTTTGGTGTTGTTTTGCTTCTAATTTTTGGTGAAAAATGTAGTATAGGAAGAGAAGATAACAACCTTAATTTTGGTTATGGGTGGAGGGTGATTTTCGGATTAGTGTAGAGGAGAGAATGAGAGGAGAGTTTTTTTTTTTTTTTTTGTTAAGTGTAGAAGAAGATGAAGAGGTAATGTAAGTTTATAACCAAAAATCTGATTTTCCTTCTTACACTTTGGCCTCCAAGTTCTTCAATTAGTAAATCTCAAACCCACTTCTTTTAATTCCCGAGAATTTCATAAGCCTCGTATCCTCAATGTCATTATTTTTTTTATACAATACTATTCCGGGATAGCATCCGTTTATACACTAATTTCCCGTATTAACATATGTAAGCGTTCCTTATATTCAATATCCGAATCTCGCTTTCTTAATGACGTTCTTAATTATCGTCTTAATCTTACGAGGTGTAACAGTATATATAAAAGCGGTTTTCTCCTTCAATTGTCTGAATCCATCCAAGTATTTATCTCATATTTTATCTGAAAATCAATCCTTATTTGATATGAATTTTCTTCTTTCTTTATTTACGCGCATACGGTTTCCTTCTCCTATTCTAATGCTAATTTCATATATTCAACTTATGATAAACTTTCCATAACTTGAAATCTATCTCCTTATCGAATAGGAATGAGTCAAAACTTTCAGTTCTCCGAGTTGGCATGAAATAACTTATCTTCGATAGTCTCTAATCTTCTTTCTAAGGACCAGTTCTTCCGCTGTTGTGATTGCTTCACTAGTTCCTTTTGAGATCTGTTGGACTTCTTATTCTTCAATGTCTTCCTTATATTGATTGTCTGTTGATACATTATTTGTGAATCATCAAAACATCATTTTAAGCTCTGAACTATTATTAAGACAACAACATCTCAATAATTACCCCCTTTTGATGATGAAAAACTCATAGCAGTTTTCTATATCTTTATGTGCTCTTGATCAGCTTCTTCAACTCTTGATCACGTCTACTCCCTTTAGCATAACTCCTATGTTGACAATCTTTTTCCTTAAAACCAGCTTCATGTTGTTCAACAATACAACTTTACGTTAATACAATTAAGACTAACTACACAAGGTTTATAAGCTTGTCATAGTTCACTATTTAACACAACAAGGCTTGTAAGCTCATTGAGTCGGCTGCTAGGAATTAACCTTCCATTCATCGTAGCATAATAGATGACTAGGTTACTTGACTATGCAAGATTTGCAAGCTTTCTTAATCTTTCTAAAGGACTTACCTTCTACTCTTTGCATCCCTATAGATGGCTAGGTTTGAAGAACCTGATCATGTTCAATATGTCTCTTCAAGGAATATTCTCTCATATGCTCTTTTAAAATAAATCTCTTCAGTGATAAGCATAAGGACTAGGTTCTTTCATTTACAATGCAGCTCAGGAAAACTCTATATATGAATGGATATTCTCTACTTTTCCCCTTTTGGCATCATCGAAAAAATAATAGTATGACATGCTATGATTTAAACGTAGTCAATCATTGAGGGAAGTAGTAGAGATTCTCAAAACATTTGAGTAATCCAAGCTCCAAGTGATTCTTTTTGAAGTGATCCCTACTTATAGTCTTTGTAAATATATCTGTAATTCGATCCTGTGTATTGCATAATTCTATTGAGATATGTTCTTTTTCTATATTATCTCTTAAACACATTGTGTTTAACAGAATGTGTTTTGTCCTTTTATGTTGGATTGGATTCGTTTTCATGTTTACAACACTTGTATTATCACAAAATATTTGTACTCTCTCAATCTTGACATCATAGTCTTCTAGTTGTTGTTTGATCCATAGTAGTTGTGCACAACATGAAGCTGCAACTACATACTCAACATCTGTAGTTGATAACACCATCAAGTCTTGTTTCTTTGTAGCATATGAGATCAAAGACGAACCCAAAAAGTGACATCCCATAAGTATTTTTCCTATCTACCAAGTGATCTAGCATAATCAAACATCAGTATACCCTATTAGTTCAAAAGAATCTCTAGTTGCGTACTAGAAGACCAATTCATATGTGTCTTTTAGATATCTTAGAATTCTTTTTACACCCTTCATGTGGGACTCCTTTGGACATGATTGAAACCAGACATATAGTCTAAAACTGAACACAATATAAGGTATGCTCGCGGTTAAGTATAGAAAAGAACTAGTCATATCCAAGTACTTCTATTCTTCAACTAATGGAGCACCTTTATCTTTGTCCATTCAAGTGGCAGTGGCTATATGTGTATCGATAGGCTTTATACTATCCATGTCAAATATCTTCGGTTCTTTGATGTATTTTTGCAGATAAATCATTGTGCCATCTTTTGTTTTCTTTACTTGTGGTTCTAGGAAGAAGTTCAGTTCCTCTATCATTCTCATCTCAAATTCACTTTCCATGAACTTGACAAAGTCATTACACAAGTTTTCATTTGTGGAGCCAAATACAACAATATCCATATATATTTTAAGAATGAACAAACTTGAGTTCTGCTTTAGTAGGAATAATGTGTTGTCAATATTACCCTTTGTGTATCCATTGTCAAGAAAGAATTTTGACAGTCTTTCATACCATGCTTTTGGTTCGTGTTTTAGTTCATACAATGTTTTATCTAGTTTGTACACGTGGTTTAGATACTCATGACTCTCAAATCTAGGATGTTGTTGCACATACACCTCTTCCTTCAAATATTCATGCAAGAATGCACTCTTGACATCCATATGATAGAGCTAGAACTTCGTGTAGGATGCAAAAGAAATGAGCATATATATTGCCTCCATCCTAGCTATTGGTTCAAAGTTTTCATTGTAGTCAATTCCCTCTTCTTGATTATAGCCTTGTACCACCAGTCTTGCCTTATTTCTTGTGATTTTTTCTGGATCATCTAATTTATTCCTTAAGATCCATCTAGTCTCAATAATTGTTCTATCTTTGAGCTTTGGCTCTAGATTTCATACCTTTCCCCTCTCAAATTAATGAAGATATTCTTGTGTTGTAATGATGCGGTCAGCATCAAGCAGAGCCTCCTTGATACTCTTTGACTCAATAATTGATAAGTATCCAGTAAAAGTGCAAATATTTCTGGCCTTTGACCTTGTTGTAACATCAGAATTTATAGAGGTGATTACATTGTCAATTGGGTGTGCTCTCGTGTACCTCCAATTGCCTCCTTAAATCATAGGGGAACTAGATTTTCCATTATCATTTTCTTGTTCAATTCCCTCTTCATGTTGTATATTCTGCATGTCTTCATGAATATTTGAAGATCCAAGTTCATTGACATCATTTATCTGTTGAGTTTCCATTGTTGAGAGTACATTACATCTTGTACAATTTCCAAAGAACCAGATTCCTTATCAGTGATCTCGTTTGTACTCATTTTATTAGGCGCCTTATGTGTTTCTTGATCGCCATACCTCTCAATTAAACTAATTTCTTCATTCTCATAATCATATTGAGTACCCATTTCTTTGAGTTTGTCTGTTTCATCAAATATGCTTTCTTTCACACAATCAGTATTTCTATTAAAGACTTTGTAAACCTTGTTGTGTGAAGAGTATCAAAGAAGTATTCCTTCATCACTTTTACAAGTTCGAATTAGAATAGATAGCATTCATGAGGGGTCGTTCTCGAATGCATAAGATAGAAAAAGAACCCCGTATCCCAGACCGCATCAAATTATTTTCCCAGAGATTGTTTTCTATTATTATGAACATAACATATATTTCCAAAAGGCCTGAGATGAGTGATGTTTGGCTTTATCTCCTTTAGCAGCTCATAAGATGTTTTTGCCAATATTGACCTTATCATGCACCTGTTGACAATGTAGCATGCAATATTTACAACCCCAACCGAGAAAGATTTGGAGAGATCACTAATTATCATCATTGTCCTTGCCATGTCTTCCAGGGTTCTGTTCTTTCTTTCAACTTTTCTATTCTATTCTATTGAGGAGTTTTGCGTGTTGCGAAGTTGTGATCAATTTTGTGAGTTGTATAGTAATCAAAGAAGTTAGCATTCTCAAACTCAGTTCCATAATCAGGTATAATGCTAACTACTTGCAGATTCAATTTTTGCTTTGCAACTTCTTCACAAATATTGTGAATACTTCAAATGTCTCATATTTGGAGGTGATAATCAGGGTCATAGTAAATATGGAGTAGTCATCCACTATTACAAAGATGTATCTCTTTTCACTTCTACTTTGCACTCTCTTGGATCCAGATAGATCCATATGTAGTAGCTTTAGTGGGCTAGTAATTTTGACCATTTTTTTATTTGAAGACAGATTTAGCATGTTTTCCTCTGGCACATGGATCACATACTTTTTCTTCTCTGAATTTTGAGGCCGGGAGTCCAAGAACCAGTTCCTTAGATATCAGCTTGTATAAAAATGAGAAACTTGCATGTCCAAGCCTCTTGTGTCATAGGGGTGAGTATGTTTTATGTGAACTGAGATTAAAAGCATGTTGCCAGGAGGGACCCATGATAACTGATGTGTATACAATGTTGTGTCTCCTTCCTCTGAGAATCAGCTTCCCTATTTTTGAATTTGTGACTGAGCAGTCTTCTAATGTAAAAATGACCTAGTTCCCTTTATCACACACCTTGGACAGTTAGCAGATTGCATCTTAGACCTTTGATATAGTATACCTCCTCAATTGCATGAGAGTGGGATCTACCAATTTTTTCAATCCCAACCATATATTGTTGTTTTTTATTAAATATACATCTGATATACACAATATACATGTGTATATAGGATCTCGGGTTACGGTAAGCATGCCCACAGTGTTGGGCTGATTTTGTATATAATGTGTATATTAGTCTTATACCTTAATTAATCTTGTACACTTACCATAATTTTATAGTTAGTGCCATCTATCTTTCTGGTAATCCGGTTCAGCACCAGCACACCAAACATATTGAGATGGACATTCATTTTGTTTGCGAAAAGGTAGCTTGTGGACAAATACGCGTCTGTCATGTCCCTTCCCGATATCAGATTGCAGACACCTTTACAAAGGGTCTTCCCTCGATCCTTTTTGAAGATTTTAGGGACAATCTCAGCGTTCGAAGACCGTCTGATGTGACTGTGAGGGTGTGTTAAATTACATCCGATATACACAATATACATGTGTATATCGGATCTCGGGTTACGATAAGCAGGCCCACGGTGTTAGGCTAATTTTGTATATAATGTGTATATTAGTCTTGTACCTTAATTAGTCTTGTACACTTACCATAATTGTATAGTTAGTCTCCAAATAGAATAAGGTTTTAGGAGTAGAATATGAATAAGATTTTCCTATTATGGAAATATGTAAAGTGTATATATTATCTTTCAATTAATGAAAATAATCAAGAGATTATTTCTTTCACTTTTTTTAATTCATGATTCAGTGTCATCCTCATCATATTTTAATTAAAGAGTGGCTATTAATGCTAGTTCTTCATGTGAAGTGGACTCCTCTTTGATCATCAAGGATTGGTCTTCCCTTTTGGCCCCATCGTCATATTTCTTTTATCATAAAGCTCCTTTTGGTGCTAGAGCCCTTTCTATATCTTAGAGTTACTCTCCTGAGGTCATTCTATATTCAGGAACCTGCTCCTTGATTTGTTTCTGACATGATTCTGAAGTGCCTCTATCATCTGTTTTGTAGTTGGAGGTATTCCCCTTTTTCAAAGACCTCATCTTCTTGATCATCCTTGTAGCTTTTTTGTTAAAAAAACTATTTTTTCATCATCGGGATCCTATCTTTGTGTAGTCGTGAGTACCAGGTTCTCTTCTCTGTTTGAGGAAGTAAATTTTTTATTCTGAATCTTCTTCATCTCATAAGTTTTCAAGTTACACATGAGTTCCTCCATTGTCTTTGTCTCCAAATCTCTTGCTTCTATTATTGTATTTACTTTTATTTCACAAGAGGTGGGTAGAATATCTTGGAGTTTTTAAATCCCTTTTTCTCAAGAGATGCTTTTTCCAAGTGAGGTTAGTTCATCTGTTATGTCTTTGAACCTGTTGAACATCTCCTGAAGAGATTCTCTTTCATTCATTATGAAGAGTTCATACTGCCTATTTAGCTGGGCAATTTTGGATTTCTTACCTGACTCATTCCCTTGTGTGTGGTTTAAAGGGCATTGCACAACCCTTTAGCAGTTTTACATAAGGAGATTATGATGTATTCTTCAAGTCTAATGCCACATGTAGGAATCTTTTTTGCCTTGGCATTATTTTGGATAGCCTTGATATCTCTGTCGTTGTAATCTTCTCTTTTTGGTTCATTCTTCCACTTATCATCTACGGTCATAGGAATTGTTGGGACTATTCATGATCTCTCATAATTCAAAATCATCACCAGTTTTGAAGTCTTGCATTCATTTTTTCCACCGTGTCCTTGAATCATGGTAGTATTGTTGTTGATTGACCTTCTTGGACTCCAGGAGGTGTAAGAATCTTTCAAGGTACTAGCCTTTATAGAAAGATCAAGTTGTGATACCCATTGTTAATTCGACTATGACCTATGTATTCAAAGAACTAGGTTCTTTGAGAAACTATGTGCTCTACAACATCGATCACAAGGTAGAAGAGGCCTCATTTGGCTGGAATATCTCTATACTACAGGCTTGATGCCCGTGAACTCTGACCCTGACCAGAATAAGTAGATCGATCACGACGCTGACCCTAAAATGGTGGTGCACTAGTTATCGCATAGGATAAGTGCCTAGGAAAATGTGGCCTAAACCCACCTCTAAAATCTCCTAAATCACCGGCAGATCGGGCCCTTTTATCCTGGCCCCTATCATGCTCACGATCAACCCACTGTTTTATTTTACGATCCTCCAAATTCTGTGGATAATCCTGGATGCGAGAGATATCCATACCCGGGTTCAAAGAAGCTGTAGTACATTCATTCACTAAATGCGGTCCCATGCCATTAACAAATCGATGTACTCGATCACTCATCTCAATTACAACCGCGGGAGCATATCTGCCTAAGGAGTTAAACTGTAAACTATACTCTCGTACACTCATATTACCCTACTGAATAAGTAGAAACCTGTCTTGCCTAGCCCGACGGAGCTTGACTGGCAAATAATGCTATAAGAAGGCCTCTAAAAACTTTCTCTATACTGATGGTGGGGTAGAGGTCCCCTAGACTACTCCCATGACTCATACCGTGACACGGCGACATCCTGCAATATATAAAAAGCTAGATTTACCGATTCAGTATCGGTGACATGCATTACCTTCAAAGTCTGTTGCATCTGATCAAGAAAGTTATGTGGGTCTGCATTCGGGTCTGACCCCGTTAATATCGGCGGGTCCAGGTTGATGAAATCCCCGACTCTTACGCTAACCTCTTTATTTGAAGAACCAGTAGTCTTACGTTGGGCCTGAAAAGCCACCAATCGAGTCTATATCTGAATATCACTCATCATATCAAGATCCTAATCGGGAGCATTCAGGGGAGGAACTGGAGGTACATCAACTCCTCTACGATTCTCTGGAAGTGGTGGAGTCCTAGAGGCCCGATATAAAGCCTCATCCCGATGCTCATGTTGTCCTATATTAGAGGGTGGTACATGACTAACACCATCTCCCGCATCAACATCGAACCTCTGAATAATCGTCTTCCTTCTAGTTGTACGCATTGCTGAATGTATAAACAAGATAAGGATTAGGAGTTGATCACTTACGACTCAGCTCTATTGCACGATCTAGATCAAGAAAGAAGATAACCATCATAAATGCCCTATAGCCTCATGTCTATAAGTGTGGTGCACAACATACCCATAAACAAGACTATTCTAGACACGGCTTGCAGACTCCCTAGGATAGACCTCTCTGACACTAAGTTTGTCATACCCCAACCTTGGGGGGTGTGGCCGGCACCGGCGCCTGAACGGGCAGAGCGTACCACCTATGTATCATGACATGAACATATAACTGTTTGGGCCGACAAGGCCTAAGAAAGACAAATAGAAAGGAGATCGGGATACACCAACCTGTAAAAAAATGACATCCAAACCAATATGTACATATATGACAAGATCGACAAAGCCATAACCAGTATACTAATAAACTGACAAGAAAGCCGACAAGGCCGTACAAAACAACTGTATATCGATCACTAGTCTGCAAGTCTCTAAGAGTACTACAACATATCATTAGGTCAGGACAGGGCTTCGTCATACCCAAAATAGCTATAAACATATGCAACATGGTCTACCATTCTATATACAACAACTTCGAAAGAAGGGAGTGCGGCGACCAACTGCTGAACTGGCCAACCTACTATGGAGGTGCGTCTGACTGTCTACCTGCACATGCGAGCATGAAACACAGCGCCCCGACAAAAATGGGATGTCAGTATGAAAAAATGTACTGAATATATAAGACATGTAAAGTATGTAAATAAAAATATAATGCATGAGAAGGTTACATAAGTCAATCTGAAACTCAGAACTCACAACATACATACTCATGATCATATGCATAGTAGTAAAAATTGGGCCACTCTATGGGGCCATATAATATCATATCAAGCCTCTCTGTGGGGAGAATCATCATAACGTACCCAACTGCAGTGGTATGTACATATAAGTGTCATACCCGGCCAACTATAGCGCGGCTCGGTAGAACAATAGATACATATATAGATGTACAATGCATAAACAACATCGAGGAACATCATAAATAAGATCGAAGTGACCTAAGGTCGATATCCTCATATTGTTGTTATGTGGCTACGTATATCAACCTTCAACAACTAACAAGAGTTATGTATATAAAGTGCGGAAAGTACTCAAGACAAGGGACAAACAAAGGTCATGAATGACTTTAATGGGATACAAATATGTGGCAGTTCAAACTATTATGAATAGACTTATTTTGAAAGATGTTTCGTTACATTTTCGTTAGTTAACAATGATCATGCCAAGAAGAAGAAATAAGCCCTACATACCTTATAGCCTTATCTCTACGGATTCCACAAGCTCATGTATGTTCTACGAATGATTATCTACAATATACGAATGACTGGTATCAACGACTAATCCATAACTAATAAGAAAACTCACTTAGACATTTCGTCTAGCACTTAGCGTGCATAGAATTTGTACAATCTTCTATATCAACACTACAAGTTCCTCCAATCCTTCCTCCTTAACTTCACGACATATACATCATAATTTAATCATCAACACCATCCCAAAAATTCAAAGAAACAACGCAAAGACCACACAACATAGTTCTAAGATTTCTAAGAACTTGTCCCAATAAGATTCTTCAATAATAACACTTCCAATACTTGATAATCTCAAGAACAAGATGAAAGGGATGGAACTTACCCTCAAGTACAAGAATTGCTCCAAATTCAAGATTACTTCGCTACAAAGAATTCTTCAAACTCCACACAATGAGAAGAAAGACGATCTAACGATAATCACGGAATTCCTTATGTTGGATTCACTTAAATTAACCTTTGTTTTTGCCTAGGATCATGAGAGACCTTTTAGAGGGAGTTTAGGAGCTATCTAGGGTTGTAAGAAGTGAGAAAATAAGGTCCAAGTCGAACCAACTCGTAAATATAAGGGCTGAATTTTTTCCACCGCCACAATGGCAGTCCGTACAAAGGGAGGTACGGTCCGTACCTCCACCGTACCTCACAAACAAGGAATTGACAAACAACCTGAACTTGGTATGGCCATCCCACCTCGTTTATATGGTCCGTATATCAAAAGTACGGTCTGTACATTGCATGAAACAGGTAGAAGTCTATCAAAATTTGATGAAACATATTCTTTTAGGTCTGTTTAACTCCTATACTTCCTGACGCTTCTATAAATAGGTTTTATACCATCATTACCCTTTCGTAAGGTCTCATATCTTCTCGAGATACTTAAGTTAATCGACGACACGATTTGACGCAAAACTACGAGGTGTAACATTCATAAAATTTCACAATCTGATTTGCCTACGCGGCGATGGCACCTAACCCCAACCCGTTGGGCTAACCCAAAAAGCTTGCAAGTTCCCAGTTCGTTAATCAAAAGCCATAATTAACTTGAGAGTAGGTAGATGACATAATAATGTAAGTTTGAAACCAAGCATTGCGGGAATGCCCAAGTGTTACAATTCGTGAGCTATTTAAACGATAGTCTCAAAAGTAAGTACTGTTTGAAGCATGCTGAAAAGTGAATTCTTGTTTGAAAGAATGTCTCGAATCCTTACCCAAATCATTCTGACATGTCCCAAAATACTATATCAAACATAAGAGAGGTCTCAAATCAAGGAATGTGATTCAAATATTCAAAACGAAAGGTCAGAATATTACTTAAAGATACCTAATGCATTTATACTTGCCATAAGATGTCACACGACATTAATCAAGAGAATCTTAGTAAAAATCAAACTATCCCTCAAGATGCAAACTAAATCAACAGACTTGTTTGATTGCAATTACAATCTTCCCAGATTATTACAAAGTCAATTGACACAATAAGCACAAATCCTAAACTAATTAGGAGTTAAATATGAATAATCAGAATTGCAATTATAATGAACTACATAGAACATCTGGTTCTCCACATATTCCATACAACATTCAAACCTCTCTATAATTGTCATTCGTTATAACAACATATCGCTATAACAGCCTGATTTGCTCCGAAATTAATTTTTCATGTTATATTTTAATTCTCTATAACATCATTCTACCTATAACAGTAGTGACATTCATTATAATGGTAATTTTTTTGTAAAACTACCTCTCAATATCAACCAAACTCAATTGTGTAATAATATTTTGTAAGAAATATATCATGTATAAATATAAAATAGTTAAATTCTCAATTAATTTTAAATACATATGTTCTATAGATTTTAATTGTTTATCAGTATTACAACTAGTTATGAGTTTATTAGTAATTTATTAGTTTTTTCCATTTTTAATTAATGAGGTATGAAATTCAATTGAGATTTTAAAGTTAACAAGTATATTATTTTCTTTTATAACATAAAAAATACAGAAAAATAATTATTTATATACTTTTGTTTATAACAGCTAAATATAATGAGAACATCAAATGCCAGTATATATACATACCAGCACCTCACTATAGCAACCATGAATTTTTTGGACAAATGATGTCATTATAGAGAGGTTTGACTGTATTACAAACTTTCAAATATACATAATATTTTATAAAGATGCACTGGTCCGATAAATCAACCAATAGTATTAACTATCTATTCTTTAATATAATTATATGGTATGAAAAAATCTCTTCACGTCGAGCATGTGTCTTTTTTTCTTTTCTTTTTTCAAAATTTAAAATTATGAATCCTCTTTTGCAGGCAAGTTTTAAATTTTTGAAAAAATTTAAATTACAAACTTGGAATTGAAAGCCTACCTTTAGTAGGATCTGAGATTGGAAATCAAAATTTCATAGTGAAGTTGAATTTTGTTTAAATGTCATAAACAAATATTGACTTCAAATTTGAGCTCCAAATTGCGGCCAGGCCTACTAAGATTAGCCAACTATGGCCTGATTCGTTTTTTTCCCTTCATGTTTCTATGTATGCATCTGGCACATAACTTTGCTTATTTTAGATGGGAAGATTCTAGAAAAGAAAAAAGGGAGATTTGGAAGCCATTGATGAAGAAATAGCAATGTACATTAATAAGCTTGTTAGATCGGGTTTTTTTTTTGGAGGGGAGGGGGGGGTGTTTACAGGGTGCAAAACTTTTTTGTTAAAATAGATAAAGTAAAATAAACTAGACAATAAAAAGGAAATGGAAAATTGAATTCTAAATGTTCATCGGATGCCAATTTCTCTTATTTTATTCTCCTTTCTCTAATAATAATAATAATAATAATAATAATAATAATAATAATAATAATAATAATAAGATGATGATGATGAAAGTGTAACAATTAAACTTATATTCCACATCTCTAAATGATTTTTGTTTACCACCAAAATTTAAATGTCTTAGTAAAATTCAATGTTCGTGGTCCTGGTTTCCTTTTATCCCATGGAATAAAGAACTATGTATCTAGCACTAGGGGTGGTCAGTGGGCCGGGCTCGGGACCAGCGGGTCAGGTTTGGCGGGATCGGGTCGAAGCGGGACGGGGAAAAGGGCGGGATCGGGTCGGGGCGGGACGGGGAAAAGGGCGGGGCGGGAAGGGGAAAATGGCGGGATCGGGGCGGGGCGGGTCAGGCGGGATCGGGATAGGCGGGATTTGCCGTAGTCTCGCCCCGATCCCGATCCCGTCTGAATCGGGTCGGGTCGGGGATTGGATCGGGGTCGGGATCCCGTTTTTTTTTTTTTTTGCACTTAATTTAAAAAATAACATATATATAAAAAACTCAATAATTAAACAAGATAGTGTAATAAAAACATTGCAATGCTGTTTTTGTGCCTCTTATATTATTTAATAGACATATAATTTTTTTGTATTACAAATACAATTGTCAAAATTGCAACTTTGTGATGTTGTTCAAAAGTTGCAAATTACATAGTAAAATTGCAATTAAAAAAATTATATTCTGAAAAAAACCTGTTATAGTTTCTTGATAATTTCCTGTGGTTCTTCAGCTGGAATTGGTATTTGTTGGTCAAATTGATCCACGTCGCTTCCACCACCTTCGGATAAGATTTCGTTGTAGTTTTCATCTTCTTCTTCGTTGATCTCCGGTTGATCGCACCTTCTCCGCTCCGCTCGTATCCAATCTCTGAATAATACTACAATCTCCAAGCTGTCTCCGGCTAATGAGTGTCTGTGGTCTCCTATTTGATATTTGCCGGCAGAAAAAGCGCTTTCAGACGCAGTTGATGACACTTGAATGTTCAAAACATCTCGGGCCATCATTGAAAGTGTCAGAAAGGTCTTCTCATTCCCCCTCTAGTATTTCAGCAAGTCTTCACGTCCTTCTTCATTGAGAACTGTTTGGTACGGTACAGAACCCTGCAAAATAAAAATATCAAACTCGTTAATTTGGTTAGTAGCGGTACGGCCGCACATTCTATTTCTGAGGCTTTCAATACTAGCCGCAGAAACAACATGTCTTTTGTGAGGTTGTGTTGAAGAAGAAGAAGATGGTATGAAAGCCGGTAGGTTACTAGCACTTTCTTGTTGGTAAAACCTATATTCTTTTTTGCATTGGTCTTCTACGCTAGACAACACTTCTTCTTTAGTTTGTTCAATAGGTGGTGGGTGATTTGGATTTTTGGGACTTGGAGGTAGTAGTACTTCTATACAATTGTAAATGGTTTCAATAAGTGATTTAGTACCGTCTATTTTAATAATCGGATTTAATACCGCACCAATAATATAAGTAGTGGGAATAGAAATAAAATATTTTTTTATTTTGATAAATATTTTTTTAATAGCTGTCATATAAGCTGATTTTTCCATATATTCACTAAGTAATAAAAATATTAGAGCTATATAAAACAACATAGTTGAAATAGTAGGATAATATATACCGAAAAATTCTTTTGTTGCTTGAAAAAATTTCTCTAAAAATACAATTAAGTTCGGAAATTTTTACCCAATCGCTATCTACAACCATATCAGCTAGATTTTGATTATGAAAGTTAAAAAATAAAGTTATAGGTTTTCTATAGTCATAAGCAACAAATAGTTGCTCGTATAAAGAATTCCACATAGTGGGTACTTCTTCTGCAATTTTTCTATAAGGTAGTTGGCAATCGTGACAAGTTTTTTTATATTCTTTTCTTCGTTGTATTCTATTGTTTTTAAAATAAAGTTTATAGCAAATTGTATTTTACTAAGAATGTCTTCAAAAAGTGATAGATCATTCTTTACAATTAAGTTATATATATGGCACGCGCATTTATATGAAAATGATCTGGAAAAGATGGAGTTAAACTATTTTTTAAAATTGTAATAGCGTAATTGTTAGAAGAAGCGTTATCTAATGTAATAGTCATAATTTTATCGGTTATTCCGTAATAATCGCACACTTGATAAATATTTTCTGCAATAAAAGTACCAGTGTGCCTATCATCTATATATCTATACGCTAAGATACATTTTTGCATAGACCATTTATAATCTATCCAATGACAAGTTACCGTTAAATAATCATGGTTGTTAGTACTACGGCCTGTATCAGAAGTGATAGCCACTTGCCATTAAAATGATATAATGAATAATGTAAATACTGTTGATGTTCATGTGCGAATTTAAATACATCTCTCTTAACAGTTGATCTAGGAAAACCGTTAAAAGCAGGATTATACATATCTCTAACGTAATGAATAAAACCGGGAGATGAAGGAAATGAAAAAGGCAAACCCTCCACAACAACTAATTTTGTTATTGCTTCCCTATCTCTATGTTTATTGTATTTAGGGCCTACAATTCCCCCCGTCATAGGATTAATTTGACCCTGTACTTGGTGCAGGACAGTATCAGTATGTGAACCTTGTCCCGATGGAGCGGGCGTTTGCGCACCCGGTTTTGAAGCCTCGTATTGGGCATACCTAGTTGGACGAGCCCTTGCTACGTGTCTCATTAAATCCCTCGTCCCACCATGACCTTTTCCAGTTTTAAATTTTAAAACATCTTTACAAATTTTACATCTAACTACTTGATTCTCTACGTCCCTATCAAAAAATGTCCATACATCTGATTTTAGTGGTCGTTTTGCTGGACCTCGACTCATACTAGGGGGAATATGAGGCATTTCAGTTGAAGGTGCACTAGTGGGTGTGTTGTCATCTACATTAGTGGGTGTATCATCTAGATCATCGTCTAAATTAAAGTCTTTTTGAGTTCCAAAAAATAGCTCCTCGTCTAAATCTAATGGTATTGTAGGAAAATGTTCAGTATCAATAAAATCATCCTGTGTAGGAATAGGATTCTGTCTAGAAATAGGACCCTTGCCCTTGTTGCCCTTACTAGAAGAAGCATGACCCCTACCCGTAATCATACATTTAAATTCTTTCATTATAAATTTATAATTATACTAATAAATAATTAAAGTAAATGAAATTAAGTGCGCTAAATAAAATAAACATACAATAATAATTTAATAAAGGAACGAGTGTATCAAACGCCGACGTAACATCGACGTGTAATCGAGATGTTGAAAATTGAAACTTTGCTCGATGGAAGATCCTCAAGCTAGTTGCCAACTTCACTCCCAATTCCCAAATGAATAAATAAAATTGAATATTTAGTAGACAATGTAGAGATAGATTGAGTATTGAGAGATTGTAGGAAGATTTGTGAGAAAGATGAAGAGAAAATGAGGTATTTATAGTTGAAAAATTGAATTAAAGTGTAAATATAATAACTTATGAGTTAAAAATAAATATTGAGGGGGTAGGGGGTTGGGGGAGGGGACGCCAAAATATAAAATGATCGTTGGTGCAACGATTATTTTTGCAAAAGGGGGGTTTCGGGCGGGATCGGGTCGGGATAGGCGGGCCGGGACGGGTCGGGACGATACCATGTCCCACTGGCCAGCCCTATGACTAGCACTAAAGAATCTAAAATTTTATGTATTAAATCGGTACGACTTCAAAATTTAAATGGCATATAAGGCGCAAATAATGATAAGTGATGATTCATATATTGAACTTCATTTTCTTCACCATTGACCACTTTAATTTTCTTTTTTGAAATAAAAAAAAAGAAGAAAAATAGTCAAATATATTCTTCTACTTTATTTTATTAGCTAATTTTATTTTCCATTAATAATTTTAAATAAATATAACTCTGCCGTCTACAAAGTTTAGATATACCTCTATTTGGATGAAAACCTCAAATCAAATTAAATTACCTAATTTTTTCTCCGACCTGCCCCGCCCCGCCCCAACCCAACCCCAATTTCATCTTCTTCTTCAAGAAAAATGCTTAAAAAATTGATTTAATCTCCTTCAATTCTTAACTAAATGAACTCAAATTTGAGGGGTAACTTCCTCAAAATTCAGTGAAACTCAATCACCAATTTCTCCTAATAAATGTTGAATCAATCAAACTCATTTTCAAATTTTCTCTTCCGACCTCAAACTTTAACAATGACTAACATGTCTTTGATCATTTTTTTTTCATATTTAATTAGGATTCTTCAAACTTTAGCTCTACAATCAAACTAACAATTTTCAGATCTAAGATTGCAACTTCAAGATCAGAAATTTCAAGAACAAAAAGTTGTTCATCATCCAAAGGATAAAAAAAAGTCTTCTTTCTTAAATTTGGCTAATTTCAAAATGGTCTCTGCTTACACAGTAAAAAATATTAAAAAGAGAACCTTCTTTTTCCTTTCCAAAGATTAAAAGTCGAAGCTTGCTAGAAAAAACCAACAAAATTAATGTTTTAAGTCTCAAAAACTAAAACAAGACCAAGGATGTTTTATTTTATTTTATTTTTAAGAAAAAGGCCAAATTTGCCACATTAAATATACTCTTGTGGATGAAAGTGGAAGATCACTGATAGAATAATGTGTAATTAATAAAATATTAATTATAATTATCTAGTAATAATTGTAATTGATGATAGGATAAGGTAAATAATGATAGGATAGTGTAAATATAGTAGGAATGTAACTTAGTCAACCAATTAGCTTAAACTTAGCCTTATCTTATCTAATCCTAGCCTTAGATGATGTTTGTAATTGTGATGTAATTACCACACTTTTGGAAATGTTACGGTGGATGAAAATATTCTTTCATGGTATCAAGAGCTTAGGAAAAAATCCTAGCCTAAAAAGAAAAAAAATCTTCCTCCACTGTTCGCCCCCTCCTCTCAAATCGGCCGACCACCAATTTTCATATATATATATATATATATATATATTCGTCAAAATGTCTGACTCTAAGTCCACTTTTCATCCCGCTCTTGCCATTTCCAATATCAAAACTCATATATTTCATCACTCTTGAGATGGAAAATGTTCATTATGCAACGTGGGTAGAGCTCTTTAAAATATGTTGCCGCTCCCACCGGGTTATTCATCACATAATCCTATTGGAAAAAGGCAAGGAAAATGTGTCGGGCACCGATGATGAAAAAGAAATGTGGCTCACCCTTGATGCGACGGTTCTTTCGTGGATTTATGCAACTATTTCAAGAGATTTGTTGCATACAATTATGGAACTCGATTCCACGGCGATGGAGGCTTGAAATTGCTTACGGGATATCTTCTCTAGTCGTCACCCTTGAGCAAGAATTCTCCACCACCGACATGGCGGACTTTCCAAATGCATCCACTTATTGTCAACGCCTCAAAGTCTTATCGGATCAACTCAAGAACGTTGAGGCGCCGGTTACTAACAATCGATTGGTTTTACAATTGGTTGCCGGCCTTACCGACACATATAGTGGAGTGGGTACGCTCATTCGCCAAAGCAATCCTCTACCGCCATTTTACCAATCCCGCTCTATGCTTATTCTTGAAGAGATGGGTTTAGCCAAAAAGACCGCAACCGTATTGAATTCCGCCATGGTTGTTGCTTCGTCCAATGAAACTTCTACAAATTTTGATTATTTGCCACCAAACCGGGGACAAAAAGGATAAAATGGTGGTAAAAATTGTGGTGGTGGTGACAAACGTGAAGGCTATCGGAATTTCGGCGGCAGCAGGACTGGCGGCAGAGGTGGTGGCCAGCAGCATAATGCCGGCCAGCAATGGCAGCCCCGAGCCCAGTGGGGAAGTGTACCACCATAGTGGGCCTGACAGTGGCCTTGGGTCGTGCCACCCTGCCCATTTCCTTCAGGAAATTAGGCCAGGCCCAATCCAAGGCAAGGCGCAAAAGACACCGCTGCCAACCAATGCCCACCTGGATTTGGGCCCAGCAATAACAACCGCAGTCCAGCAGCATTTGGGCCCAGTAATAACAACCGCAGTCTAACAGTATTTGGGCCACTGCCAAACCAATGACAGGAGGACGATTCGGTATTGGCTAGCCCAACCAATATTGAGTCTGCCATGCACACTTTTAGACTTAATCTGTTTGACGCAAATTAGTATATGGACACCAGAGCAACATCTCATATGACGTCCTCCCAAGGTAATCTCTCATCCTATTTTAATTTGAGCAAAAATAATGGTATAATTGTCGGAAATGATCATTCTGTTCCAATTCGTGGTTATGGTTCTACCAAATTATCTCCACCAAACCCACCCTTAACTTTAAAGAATGTCCTTTATGCTCCACAATTGATTAAAACTTGGTTTCGATTAGAAAGTTTACTACTGATAATTGGGTGTTTGTTGATTTTGACCCTTTTGGATTTTTCGTGAAGAATTTTCAGATGTAAATGCGTCTATGAGATGTGATAGTCAGGGCGAGCTCTATCCAATCACCACACCCAATCATCAAGCCAAGTTACCATCCACATTTGCGGCTTTAGCGCCTTCATTGTGGCATGAACGGTTGGGTCATCCGGGAGCACTCAAACACGTAATTCAAATATGTGTCATTTATTTCCACTTGGAAAACATGTTCAATTGCCATTTGTTTCTTCAAATTCATGCACTCTTATGCCATTTGAAATTATCCATTGTGATATTTAGATTTCTCCCGTTTTGAGCTTTTCGAGCCATCGATATTATTTGTTCTTGCTAGATGATTACTCTAATTTTTTGTGGACGTTTCTGTTGTCTAAAAAGTCACAAGCTTTTTCCACATTTAGAGCATTTAGAGCATTCATCCAAAATCAATTTGAACAAGATATTAAAAATATTCAATGTGATAATGGTAGGGAGTTTGATAATTGGTCTTTTTGGGACTTTTGCAATGAAAATGGTTTAACTTTTCATCTTTTCTGTCCTCATACATCTCTCATAATGGAAAGGCGGAAAGAAAAATTCGAACCATTAATAACATTATTAGAACATCCCTTGCCCATGCCGCTCTACCACCTTCCTTTTGGCATCACACGCTACAAATGACATCCTATCTACTTAACATACTTCCAAACAAACACTTGTCAATATTATACCTAAGGGACCCATCTTACTCTCATCTACGGGTGTTCGGGTGCTTATGCTATCCTCTTATTCCATCCACCACAATCAATAAACTTCAACCCAGTCTACTTCTTGTGTTTGTTTTGGGATATCCTTTCAATCATTGAGGTTATAAATGTTACGACTTATCCTATAATAAAATCATTATGAATCGTCACGTAATCTTTGATGAAACAAATTTTCCATTTACCAAAATGCATGGGTCCGGACTACCTACCTATGATTTTCTAGATGATGGCATACCCCCGTATTTGTACCAACATTTTTAACCATCCCAATCCCACTGTTTCGGCCAGCCCACAAAATTTGGGAGAATTGGGCCCAAAAACAGTGGCCCAGATGCAGCCTAACACTGCCCAGCAATCTGGGCCTCACTGCCTGAGCCCATCCACTTCCGATAGAATTGGGACACTGCCTAGCAGCCCAATGCCAAGAAACCCACTGCCTGTCAGTGGCTTAGGTCACGGGCCAGCTCCTGGCAGTTTGGGTCACGACCCAATTCCCTGCCCACTGCCAGGCAGTCCTGTTCCCCCACTGGCGCAATTTCAATTCTGGCCCAACGGCTAGTCACTCGTAGTCAACACGACATTGTCAAACCTAACACAAAATATAGCCTTCACACCCGTGTTACAAAATCACCATTGCCTCGTAATCTTGTGTCTGCTCTTAATGATCCGAATTGGAAAAATGGCTATGAATGATGAATTTAATGCTCTTATTAAAAATAGAATGTGGGAGTTAGTCCCCCGTCCCCCTAATGCTAATGTGATTCGGTCTATGTGGATTTTCAGTCACAAAAAAAATCTGATGGTAGTTTTGAGAGGCATAAAACCCGTCTTGTAGGTGATGGAAAGATACAACAGGTTGTGAATTGCGGTGAGACCTTCAGTCCTGTGGTTAAACCGGCAACTATAAGAACGGTTCTTAGTTTCACTCTTTCGAAAGCATGGCAGCTTCACTAGCTAGATATCAAAAATGCCTTCCTCCATGGAGAGCTAAATGAAATTGTATACATGTACCAGCTTTGGGATACCGAGACTCCACTTATCAAAATCATGTGTGTCTACTGAAAAAATTATTATATGGGCTCAAATAGGCCCCCCGGGCCTGGTACAAGAGGTTTGCGGATTATGTTTCGCATATTGGGGTTTATAACAGCTGTTCTGATCATTTTTTGTTCATCCACCATCAGGGTAATAATATTGCTTGCCTTATTTTATATGTGAATGATATTATATTGACTGCCTCATTCGATACTCTTCGCAAGTCCATCATGTCACTAGTGGGCTCTGAGTTTGCTATGAATGATCTAGGGCCACTAAGTTACTTCTCAGGGATAGCTGTGACACGTCATGCATGCGGTTTATTCTTATCCCAAAAGATGCATCAGAGATTGTTGAACGTGTTGACATGTCATCCTGTAAGCCATCTCCAACTCCGATAGATACTAAACCCAAGTTGAGCGCTTCCTCTGGAAAGCCATATGGCGATCCCACACATTACTGCAACCTTGATGGGCCCTATATTATCTCACTTTTATGAGGCCAGACATTTCTTATGATGTACAACATGTTTGTTTATTCATGCATAACCCAATGGAGGATCACATGCATGCACTCAAACGCATTGTGCGTTATATTCAGGGCACTCTAGATTATAGCCTGCATATATATCCGTCATCGACGTCCACTCTTGTTTCTTATACATATGCTGATTGGGGTGGATGTCCGGACACCAGACACTCCACGTCTGGTTATGGTATATTCCTTGGTGATAACTTGGTATCTTGGTCCTCCAAACGGCAAGCGACCTTGTCTAGATCTAGTGCCGAAACAGAATACCGATGTGTGACCAATGTGGTGTCTGAATCTTGTTGGCTCTGAAACCTTCTTCTAGAGCTCCACTGTCCGGTTCTGAAGGCAACATTGGTGTACTGTGATAATGTTATCTCTCTGGGAATCCGGTTAACCACCAAGGCACTAAGCATATTGAGTTGGATATCCACTTTGTTTGAGAAAATGTCACTTGTGGACAAGTGCGTGTCTTACATGTCTCATTACGCTATCAGATTGCATATATTTTTACAAAAGGTCTTCCACTGATTTTATTTGAAGATTTTCGGGACAGTCTCAGCATACGCCGACCTCCTGCTTCGACTGCGGGGGTGTGATAGAATAATGTGTAATTAATAGAATATTAATTATAATTATCTAGTAATAATTGTAATTGATGATAGGATAATGTAAATAATGATAGGATAATGTAAATATAGTAGGAAGATAACTTAGTCAACCAATTAGCTTAATCCTAGCCTAATCCTATCTAATTGTAGCCTTAGATGATATTTGTAATTGTGGTATAATTATCATACTTTTGGGAATGCTATAATGAAGGAAAATATTCTTTCAATCACAATATGCATTTCTGGAAGTGTAAGGTCGATCTCAGTGAACCCAAAAAAAAGTTTTAAAAAACAATTTTTAATAAGATGTTCTGAAAATTGTTGGTTTGATTGTTGAGCTAAAGTTTGAAGAATCCTAATTGAATATGCACGAAAAAAAGCTCAAAGACTTGTTAGTTATTATCAGAATTTGAAGTTTGAAGAAAAAAAAAAGTTTTATTGATTCAATGATTGTTAGAAGAAATTGGTGGTTGAATTTGTTAACTGAATTTTGATGAAGTTGTATTTCAAATTTGAATTCATTTGATTGAGAATTGAAGGAGATTAGATAAAAAATTTTGAGCACTCTTCTTGGAGAAGAAGATATAATTAGAGCTGGAACGGGGCAAGGCGGGTCGGGGAAGAGATTGGGTAATTTAATTTGATTTGGAGTTTTCCATCTAAATAGGGTACAAATATAAACTTTGTAGACGACATGTGTATATTTATTTAAAATTACTAACGGAAGATAAAGTTGGTTAATAAAATAAAGTAGAAGAGTATATTTGACACTTTTCCAGTAAAAAAATGTGATATTTGTTGGAGTGGACCCTTGTCAAGAAGGACAATCTCCAAAACGACATCATGTGGCATAGGGCCATTTGTCAGGCAAGTTACCTATTTGACTAGTCATTAAAAAATAATTATTTTGCTGCCCTCTCTCATTTTATACGAGGGTGTTTGACTTGATATGAAATTTAAGATAAAAAAAAAACTTTTAAAATTTATGATAAAAAACAAGCCTTATATATTTTTCTGGTTGTAAATCATCAGTTAAAGTTAAATTATTTTTAAATATAGAAATGTGTCATTCTTTTTGCGACTGACTAAGAAAGAAATCGTGTCATATAAAATGGGACGCAAGGAGTAGTCGCTAGTTAAGTACATGAAAACATATACATTAATTATATGAAAATATATATATTTAGAGTGTCATATAAAATGAGACGGAGAGAGTATTCACTAGTTAAATATATAAAAAATCATTAATTATATCAAATTGTATATTAAGAGTGTCATATAAAATGATTTGCTAGTTAAATATATAACAAATAGACATTAAGTAGGCGTTTGGTTGTGAAAACCAATTATTTTTCATTTTTTTTTTTGGAATTGAAGATAAGTTGTGTTTGATTATAGTTTTTGTAAAAAATATTTAATTGTTTGAATATATTTAAAGTTTAAAAAGTGAAAACAACATTTTAGGTGTTTTTCAAATTCCAATCAAGTTGTATTGTATTTAAAAATTTTATGACCAAACTCTAATTTTTAAATAAAGTGAAAAATTCTCATGGCGAAATGAGGATATATATATATATATATATATCATACATTAATTTAAAAAAATATACATTTTGGTAACAATTATTGGGGTGACCAACTATTTATGTCATTTACCTTGGGTCATAACTCATAACAGATCCTTCCCCACCTTCGTCTCTCCGATTCACCTCTTCTCAATTTACCACCATTTCCCTCTTTCTTCTGCTCCATCTGTTACATAAAAAATTAAATAGAGAAAAAAAATCAGTATAGCTTACGTTGGTATCATCTCATTTCATTGCCTATAAATAGATAGACCACATTGTCATAACATTTTACGACAGCTGATGCAGCAGAAAGGCAGAAGCAATAACCGTAGATCAAGAACCTTTACCAGATCTCGTATTGCCGTTGAGGGTTCTTAGCACATTGTCATAATCCTTTTTAAAAAAAAATCGTAACATTTTTTTTCGTGTTCTTGATCACCCCAACTATGGCTCCTGTTATTGTTGCTGCTGGTGCTCCTTCAGGTTTGATGGTTCCTCAGATTTTAATTATGTATATCGTGATTGTTTGTTTGAGATAAAATGAATCTGAATTGAGCGAAACAGAATTAGCTACGAATTTGATCGCTAATCCGTTGCTAAAATACTCGTACCTAACGTATAATAATATGTCGCTGAATAGAATTAGCAACGGCTGTTGCGGTTTCTTGCGGTTTAGCTACATTCATAATTTATGTTTCTGATTATGAATGTGGTGTGTGCAGAACAAGAACGTGATATTCAGAAGAATTATTGGCTCGAGCATACATCGGAACTCACCGTGGAGGCCATGATGCTCGACTCAAAAGCAGCTGATCTTGACAAAGAAGAGAGGCCCGAGGTATAACTTTCTGTAAGAGATCGATTTTATGGTCCATTATGAATGTTCTTTCACAAAAAATGGATAGAATATAACACAGGAGATCGTAATATAACACGTAAGATTTCGGTAGGGTCATTTTCTTCTATTCAAACTATAACTGATCATTTCCTCATTGATTTCCCTATACAGTTCAGGATAATGATATTCTTTTCCTGGTTTTAATTTTGACTTTCTGAGTCATTTTCATGAATATTCAACAATAGAATATGCTCTTTATTTTGCCAAAAGAAGTAAGGTGGTGCTGTTTTGATATTATGTGTCAGTTAGTTGCTGCTTGATATAATGACTTGATACCACCTACCTTGTTTTCTCAATTAATCAAGACTTGTTAAATATGGAAATTTCTGTTTGATTCTAAAATACTCAATTTACTTGTTGAGTTAAAATAAACATCACAGTTCTGTGTTTAAAAGTGAGAATAGACCTTAATTTTAAAATTTTGACTCCCTCTTTCCAATCAATGCTATTTACTATGGGCACCAAGGACAAAAGTTAGTGAAAAGTAAAGTCTCAAACTAGTTATTGAATTTTCAGATCTGTTTCTTGCTTGTTAAAATTGGAGCTTTCCACTTTTGGGCATTTTCCCTTGATATATATCCTAAGATGGGAACCTCTTGCTATACGAGCTGTAATTTTGCAAAATCTGTGTGCTTTTAGGAGGTCAAAGGTTGAAGGGGATCCTTGGCATAACTGTTTAAGTTGCTACCATGTGACCAAGAGGTCACGGGTTCAAGCCGTGGAAATATCCTCTTACAGAAATGCAGGGTAAGATTGCATACAATAGACCCTTGTGGTCCGGCCCTTCCCCTTGACCTCTCGCATAGCGAAAGCATAGTATACCGAGCTGCCCTTTTGTGTGCTTTTAGGAGGATTCACACCTTTGGGACTTCAATTGGTACATGCTAAGTTGAATTTTACTAGTTCATCCCAAGAAGGAAGTAAAATGAAAAAAGAATCATTGTTCTTTTGGATGTTTATTGTCTATGAGTCAACACATATTTATATCTAATGTTAGTAGATATGCAATAATTATTCTGATTTCACTTGCACAAGGAGCTTTTATATTGTTTGTACTTGGATTTGTCTCGAATTGCACGGAGATTAGTTTTTTTTGTGTGTGAATTTGATATGGTTTTCTGACATGTATTAGTATCACTCAAATATTTTGAAACTTGTGGATGGATGTCTTGTTAGGTTCTCTCTCTACTCCCACCATATGAAGGGAAATCAGTGTTAGAATTGGGTGCTGGTATTGGCCGTTTTACTGGTGAATTAGCCAAGAATGCCGGGCAGCTCATAGCACTGGACTTCATCGAAAGTGCAATTAAGAAGGTTTGGATATTTATATTCACTGTCTCTTTTTGTTGGGGGTTGTGATGAGTTTGTTTGCTTGTTAATGCACGCTTAAGTGATGATAACGTTGGTGAATAGATTTCTCTTTTTCCTCATCTCTTAATTTGCTTATTGCAGAATGAAAGCATCAATAAGCATCATAAGAATGTCAAGTTTATGTGTGCTGATGTGACTTCTCCTGATTTGAAGTTTTCACCTGAATCAGTGGACTTGATTTTTTCAAACTGGCTACTGATGTATCTTTCTGACCAAGAGGTACTTCTATTTTAATCTTATGCCTTTTCTTCAGCGTGGAAAAATCACAAGGGTTGCACGTTAAGTAAAACGGATGACACAAGTTGCCTGAAAGTTTTAAAAGAGGAAGGGACAATTCCTACAGCAGAATAGTAGAAAAGAATAAATACTCAACTCCTAAGTTTGAAAATATTTAAGCAAACTTTTAAAAGAAGGTTCATCTTTATAGCAGAATTGTGTATAAGACATAAGGGCAACCCCGTGCACAAAGCATCCTGCATTAGCAGGATTCGGGGAAGAGCCGCACCCCAGGGGTGTGATGTAGACAGCCTACCCTAATGCAAGGACTAATGGCTGCCTCCACTGCTCGAACCCGTGACCTGTAGGTCACAACTTTACCGTTGCTCCAAGGCTCCCCCAAGTGTGTATAAGTCATCGTTAGGTAAAATCATAAATATAATAGGCAACCATCTTATGATTAGTGTGACTACTTCTCAAATGATCAGTTTAGATTTGATTTGCCACTTCATTAGGTGCTACTTTGACTCTTGAAACTTTTTATTTTTGGCTGTTTTCAGGTCCAGAGTCTTGTGGAGAGAATGGTAAAATGGTTGAAAGTTGGAGGCTACATATTTTTCAGAGAGTCATGCTTCCATCAATCAGGAGACCATAAGAGAAAGAACAACCCAACCCATTATCGGGAGCCAAGGTTCTACACAAAGGTCTTAGTTTCTCTTCGATTTATTTTCCCATTATGAAGATACTATGAGCACATGTTGATCATAGAACATTGTTATCTCCTTGGCTTTCACCAGTTAACACAGTACGATTTGGCCCCATGGGAACGAAATGTTTTGTCATGCTTATGCGTGTATTTTCTTTTCTTTTTTCCTATACTTTTGGAGAAAATTTAATAAATCTATAGAAGGAAATCCTTAATAAACAAAGCTCCGTTTTTCTGCAAGTTTATTAGGCTTTCTATGAAGTAGCTGTATTGAAGTCATTACCAGTTTTCTTATTAGAGAATTGTTAAGCAAGTCATTCCTTTTATGACTGCATAGAATATTTCGGTTTTGGTGCATTTGTCACAAAAAAAGTCATTACCTTTTGTATTGCTCTGCTTAACCTACTTGAGTCGGTAAATTGTATGCAGGTTTTTAAAGAATGCCATTTAAATGCTGGTGATGGAAAATCATTTGAACTTGAACTCATTGGTTGCAAGTGCATTGGAGCTTATGTTAAAAACAAAAAGAATCAGAATCAGGTATAGATTTTCTTTCCCTCATTTCCCCTTTTGTTATTTACTATTAACCCGAACATCCAATCACTTTTCTTTCTGCTCGCATCTTGCAGATTTGCTGGCTATGGCAGAAAGTTAATTCCGAGGATGACAGGGGATTCCAGCGTTTCCTGGACAACGTTCAATATAAGTGTAGTGGCATACTGCGATATGAACGTGTCTTTGGAGAAGGTTATGTGAGTACCGGAGGGATTGATACCACAAAAGAATTTGTGTCCATGTTGGATCTTCAACCTGGCCAAAAAGTCCTTGATGTTGGCTGTGGCATAGGTGGAGGTGACTTTTACATGGCTGAGAATTATGATGTTCATGTTGTTGCCATTGACCTCTCAATTAACATGATTTCTTTTGCTCTTGAGCGTTCTATTGGTCTCAAATGTGCCGTTGAATTCGAGGTTGCTGATTGTACAAAGAAAACGTATCCTGATGGAACATTTGATGTCATATACAGTCGAGACACTATCCTTCACATCCAAGTAATTTCCTTTCTTGCTACATGAATCTTCAAAATTGTTTCTAGCTTCTTTCTTTCCACTTTTGATTCCTTTCTAATCTCTAGTTGAGATCTCCTTTTAAGTTACTTGCTGTATTTATTTTTAGCTGAAGATGAGAATGTCCTTTGTGCATAATTTATCACCACCTATGCCTGTCTCTCAATTTTATAACTTCTCCGCGAAAACTGTGGAGAATGTTATACCATCTCTGTTTTCTTGGTCAATTTTACAACTCCAACGTTAAATTTCAACTAATTTTTATTTGCAAAATATATCTTTAAGTACAAGATAAGTATATCTGATGCATGAAGAGCCTCATCTCTTTGTCACACAATACACCAAATTCTAAAGTTGAAGTCTAAATTTTGCCTATTGCCTTCTCTATGTGGCTGTCTTGTTTGTCTGCTTATGGTTAAATTATCGTGTACTTTCAGGACAAACCTGCGTTATTCAGATCTTTCTACAGGTGGCTGAAACCAGGAGGCAAGGTCCTCATAAGCGATTACTGCAAAAGCCCAGGACCAGCATCGGAAGAGTTTTCAGGGTATATTAAACAAAGGGGTTATGATTTACATGATGTTGCAGCATATGGCCAGGTATTCGTTCGTCCAAAAAGGCATAGCCCCTTCACTTTTGTGCTTCATGTTTGTTGTATGACAGTGCTTCTTATGCCATTTCCCCTTAATATAGATGCTCAGAGATATGGGTTTTGATGATGTTATTGCTGAGGATCGAACTGAACAGGTGTGTTTCTGCAGATCTCGTTTTCTTTGTTAATGAACGCTAGCTTAGAAAGGGGGACAAACCTAAAATATTTTAACTTTATTGCAGTTCATTAATGTTCTCCTAAAGGAGTTGAATACTGTGGAGAAGGAACGAGATTCATTTATCCATGAGTTCTCAGAAGTGAGTGCTTTGTGATCATTTTGTAATTTTCCTTTTTGTGTTTTCAAGGATTACTTCTTACTTTTGTTTTTGATATTATTTTTACAGGAAGACTACAATGAAATAGTTGGAGGTTGGAAGGCCAAGCTAGTCAGGAGTTCATCTGGTGAACAGAGGTGGGGTTTGTTCATTGCCAAGAAGAAGTGATTGTCAAAAAGCAGGATGTATCTGGTTTTCTTTTACGTTCTTGAAACCGATGTACTCGTATGTTGTTCTGTTGATCTTGTAATAATAATATTCTTACATCTTTAGGATGTATTATCAACTGTCATATTGAATCTTTAGATATAAAATCTTCTACTGCTTCTATCATCTTAGAGGGACCTGTTCTGAATTCAAGCTGACAACACGCCTTATGGTAAAAAATCAGTTACAAAAAACTAGGTTATGTCACCATATCCATGGTACATAGTGTGGTTATGCCTCCAAAAGAATAAACACAATCTTCATGATGTGCAAGTCTAAACTATTGGATGACCAAGTATGGGTAGAAATATGACTGCTGCTAGACCAGAGTCCCCAAATCAACACTTCAGGACCCTAAATGTACCTCTTCTTTGACGTGGTACGACCGTAGGAGTAGTAAGGATGTGCTTTCCCTGATCAAACTAGAAGTAAGTTACCAAGGTCATTTCATTATCGTGTAACATGATGGCTCCCCTTTCTTCTGCAATGATTTCATTCTGGGATTAGACAAACATTTCAACTTATGCCCTTTCGGTCTCAAGTTTTTCCCAACAACATTCAACATCATTACTTGACCAATCTTAGATCCTTTAAATATCAAGACTTGGCATATGTAGCCAGTAAATATTTGAATATAAATCTCATCATCAACTCGACAATTTAATGTTATTGAAATCAAGTCAAACATGGAAAAATAAAGTTGCAGCTCAAATCTCATCATTTAAATCCCATAGAAACTTCATAAGTCAATGTAAACTCATCTTGGTGCTATCATAACTTTCAAGGCAAAATCATTCTTGCAATCAAATCAATGAAGAAAAGAAAAAGGCACCAGAACTTTCTTTTGTTCCTTGTAGAAAGGGGGATATGCTTACCATCAATTGCTTAGAATTACTGCAAGTGAAAGCTTCACTAGTTTAGTAAACTTCGTTGTTGTAATAAAATCAATGAGTCTAAGTGGAGATGCAGTGTAAACCCAAGAAACGTGGAGTTTAGGCAGAGAGATCCATTGTAAACATCAAGCTGAGGACTAACAACCGAAGAAACATTCTCTAGACACAATTTTCTTTACTCCGTTCACTTAAAACTGAAAGAGACAAGATTGGAAGTCACATTGTAAAATTAATTGATTGTTTGTAATATTCTATAATATGCATCCCTGGAGGTTACGCTGTTATTAATAGTGTGAGATATTAATATTATAACGTAACTCTTAAAATAGTCTCGACTAATGATCATCGAGAATGGGATATCGATGATATGTGATAAGTCGACATGTGGTCTACATCACATCCTTAGAGGATGTAGTATGTCTCACCTGCTACGAGTAATGGCTACTCGTGTTGGACACATGGATACTTTGGAAGTATTGGTATACCCTACTGATATACTGTTTGTTATACTTGTCTAAAGTATGATCAGCGTGTGGGAGATAGAAGTCCTTAGACTTGAGGTCAATACGCACCTTGTCTACAAAGTAATGTACTTTAATCCTGTCCTAAGCTCAAATGCCTTATAGGTTGAGATACGGCTTGTATTGGGTACATTATAATGTGGATTAAAGGTGGTAGTTGAGCCAAGATTAGGATTCATTCCTCAATTGTATATTCGAGAGAACACTCGGATTCTCAGTAATATTAGATTGACTAAGTCGTTGGCCAACGCAATAGACATATTTAGAATATGGTCTAGTTGTCAACTAATATAGATGAGATACAATGATTAAGCCATTTTGATAGACACTTGACAAATCCTAAGCTTGATCGGGTGTGTCCTGAATGAAAGGATTTTATCTTACCACATAGAGGTTAAGTTTACTAGATTCGTGTAAACGTACTTCACATATTGAGTTCGTCTTGCGGCGCCGTCTAGGAGTTCCGCATAGACCTTAATTTGATTAATGTCGATATGTGAAGGCCTGTAGGGTCACACTATGCCGATTGTCCTTTCGATCTAAGGATGTATTAAGAGAGTAATTAAATGTTCGATTTAGAGTCGAGATATTTAAATGAATAATGATTATTTTAATTAAGTCAAAATTGGATTTTGGATTTAATTAAGAATGTGCAAAAAATAAATCGAGACAGTGCAGGAACACGTCGAGCGCCGCGGCGCCCATACCCTAGGGTCGCGGTGCCTCTGCCTCGATTTTTGGGCCAGGCCCAAGGTCAAACCTTAATCCGTTTTGACCTAATTTTCACCTATAAATAGTGGCATTCTCTTCATTATTCATACACCAATTCCAGATTATCATTCTAAGCCTTAGAGACTTAGAATTAAAATACTCTCTCAAACCTCTGCCGGATTTCCTAGCTTTCCGAAAAAGAAATACACTGAAGCTTGGAACTTGCAATCGAAAGGGCAACCGCGTGTCATCCCTATAGTAGATAAAAATTTAAGATACTACAACCTGTAAGTTTTATGGATTATGTTACAGGCTTTGATTGTTGTATAACCATACCAGAATAAGTTGTCGGGGTAAATAAGAAATAAAATTTTAAACTTCCGTTGTGCCTTACTTATGTGTTTTGAACCCAACAAAACCCTACAAAATATCTATTGGATTCTATCCAATAATCAATTATAGAGAATAACTTAAGGTGTTGGATTGGATTCCATCCAATAATCGATTACGAGAATAACTTACGGTGCTGGATCTTCTTTGATGATGCAAACTTGAGCCACTGAATTCTTCTAAATTATGAGACCTGTTCAAATCCAAAATATGACTAATCCAATTGATATGACTCAGTTCTTTGAAATTATGTCAAAGTTCACACATGGGACATGCATCCAAAGGTATCGCAATCGGCTTGAAAGGGAACTTGTGAGCACCACTTCTCTCAATGTCAACCTTGAAATAATTGACACTAGAATTTGATCTTGCAACTATGAAAGCCTTTCTCAATTTCAATATGGCTAGAGTAGCAATTATCATTTTGCTGATACGGTGACACCAATACAAGACGAAAGGATCACGATATAGTCATAATTTCGTGAAGATACAGATCAAAGAGACTTTAACTTTGTTATATTTGGGAGGAGGCTACACTCGGGAACTGCATCCCTTGAAGTTTGGCCACCTGAAAACTCAATAAAGAATCATGCCAGTATTACTTATGTGGAAACGAAAAAATGGATCCAAATGATCACGTTGGTCAAACTAGGAAAGAAATAGGTTGAACCAAAGTGAAATGTAATATACTATTGAAAACACTACGCTTCTCCCTCACCTATGACCTCAAAACCAGCATGATTGGCTATCTTAGCAATACCCGATAGATCTTCCTCAGATATAAAAGACGGAATAACTATTTTTTCACGATTCAAAATCCCATAAAGTCATGAGGACACCTACGCTAGCCCGTAAGTGAACTCAAATAAAAGTATATATAAGTATCTCAAAATATACTAGAAGCGGAAATAAAAGGAGAATAACTCATAAGTCAATAATAAAGTCTCATCACACATAACATGCGAAAATCTAAGACACACATCTTCCAAAACCTGAAACTCATAAGTACAAGAGCCTCTAAGTAAGAGTACAAGTCTGAATACTAAAAATACTGTCCGAAAAATAAAGATAGAAAAATAAGATAGAAATGGAGTCCAGTGTCGCGGAACAGCCAACAACTCACCTGAAAACAACAAATGATAAACGGTCGGCGGTTACTCATCCACTAGTAGAACTCGGAACAGAACCTACACACAAAAACGGTGCAACAAGTGTAGAGTGAGTATGGGGAAACACATGTACTCAACAACGTCATTGACCGACCCTAAACTGAAGCGGTGGCGAGAATTGATCTTTCTGATACTTACCTCCACATTTCATCGGTATGCAATCCAACAAGTCATATATACTTAACATATAAGAAATAGAAGGTCCTCAATCATGTAATATCCAAATGTAGTTCCTTTCATAAAGTCATAAATAAATCAAGTAATAAGAATGCAAACAAGTATGAATGATATGCAATGAAAATGCCATGAACGATATGCATTAGTATACACACGTTCCTGCAGTGCATTATACATGATCCATGAGAGACTCATGAGGTCCATATACTTACCTAAAATTACTGATCTCCTAGATCACATAAGGTCATCCAACCAATAGGATATGTTGTCATCATCACTCCATCTAGTACCATATTCAAACGGGTCACCCTAGACCATCACAAATTATTCATCAAAATAAGCATGCCAATGATATTATATGAAGTATGACATGAATATGTGTACAAAAAATAATCACACGATACCAAGTATTTGCTAAAGATAGCTCATTTGTCATATTTTTGACGAGAATTGAAGTAATGAATGCACAATCAACACAAAGGCTTATCAAGTATGGCTATTATAATCCCATTTCACGAATCAATCAAGTAGACTACAACTAGCAGCTAATGCCTATATGATTTGGCATTCTCTACTACATAACAATTATTCATTTTTATTAATTTTACTCATATCATGATACCGGTACATGCACAAGATCTCGTCACCTCATGAATACGGGACCTCCATTCCCTATTACTTCTCTTAATTACCTTAAACCAACACAAAACACTTCATAAGAAGTCTAGTAAGTATCAACTTGCCTTAATTCTGAATTTCTAATGATCAATCCACGGTCTTTCCCTTCCTTTGAGCTTCTAAACAAGCACAATCTGTCCAAATACAAATCTACATAAGAATACGAGTCCGCAGACACCCATTTTGCTCTACTAATATTTTGGGTCTAAAACGTCACCCCAAAAACCAATCCTCATCCCCAAGGTCAAAATTGTAATTTTATCATAGATTCAGCTTACCCATATCCTAAAGGTCAAGAATCCCGAAAATCATCAAAAACCTATCACAATTCGACCTTAAATTCATCAGTTTACATGAAAACCCATTTTTATGGAAACTCTAATTTCTAAGATCAACGCATGGAGGAAATCACTAATTAAATGATGTAATCACTGGAAAATACTTGGATTAAGAACTTATCCTCGAGCCAAAACTTAAAGATTGCCTTTGAAATCACTAAAAATCGAGCTCTCAAGCTCCGAAAATTGAGTTATGAACATTGAAGTTCGAAATAGGAATTAAATCTGTCCAGGCCCCAATTACCCTTAGCAATCGCGGCGCAAGCCATGCGACCGTGACCCGGACTGAGTTCCAGCACATCACAAACGCGACGTTGCCATCGCAATCACGATGAACCGGCCTGACCCGATTTGACCTTTTCTTTTCTTCGGGAACATGAGCCATAGGCCACGATCGCGACCCTACAGTCCCTAAAGCTACGAGAACGCGAGACATCCATTGAGATCGCGATGAAAGAAACCATATACATGCACCAGATATTTTCTAGTTTCTTTCAAAACCTTTATCCAACACTGAAAACTCATCTGGGACCTTCTGGACACAAACCAAATATACATTTCAATCATAAAACACATTTTAAACCTGCTCGCACACTCGAAACACCCAAAAGAGGTCATCTTGAACCAATTTTGACCGTGGTCAACTCTAAATCCTTCACTTAATTACTTTCTCAAGCAACGGCCTAAATCGCACCTGAACCAACAGCTCGACTAAATCATAAATCGTATTCAGGACCTTATGGAATTAAGGTAACTTCGACATGGACTCATTTACTCCCAATGTTGACTTTACTCAAACTTCTCAAATTCCTTAACTTAACAACTTCTAATTTTACTAAACTTGATTCAAAACTCACCAGATTGCCTGGGGAATCGCGCCACACATACTCGTAAGTCATATATACCAAGATGAAACTACAAGAAGGGTATTTTGGGGAAAACTACGTGCAAAAACTCCAGAAAAACTTAGAGAGTCGTCACATCGTCTACCACTTAAATAAACGTTCGTTCTCAAATAGTAAATAAGAGAAAATACTGAATCCTCAAAAATCTAGGGATATATGGTATGCATTGTCACGTCCCAAACTTGGATGAGGCAGATCGGCACTCGGTGCCTTAACTTGACTGAGCGAACCATATAAATGAGAACTTATGCAAATACTTATGAACCTGAGTCAAATAATATAACAAACTATTAGAAACACATGAACAATGCCACTGGAATCTGTATACATATAAGTGGGTCATCGGGGCCTAAAAAATATGACTGCTATACAAGTATATACAAATTACTACCAATGCATGTCTATGAAGCTTCTATGACGACTCAAACTGTTCAACTGTCATATTGTCGGGACAAGGCCCCAACCTACCCATATTCTCTACATATCCATAAGAATACCAGACTCGACAATGGACAGCTTATGAAAAATCATCTGAATATCAGTAAATATCTAGGGGGAAAGTCTGCTAACACGTATATGTTCAGTATCAACATAGTGGCCCTGGCAAAAGGGACGTGAGTGCAGAAATAATTATACTCATATATAATGCATATCGAATATCATATGCAAATACTGAAGCTCATATAAGAGCCAAATGAAATTGAAACAACAATATATAATAGGGAACTGAGAACAACCTGTGGGATCACATATTACATCTTACAGTACCTAAGTTATTCTGAACATTATTTGAAGCATTCTGATGATACTTTTGGATTGCCATCTATAGCAATGTTCTGGGACCGTCCATTGTAGCACCTGAAAGCACATACTTTGATTACTAGATGTTAGATTCATTAATTACTTCTCTTTGGAAAACATAAGCCATATGGGGCACATAGTAACTAATCTACTAAGCCATAAGGGTCTCAAACACATAATACCTGCCAAACTTATAAGGTATACTGGTTATCCATTATACTGGGCTACTCTTAAACATATGGTTCATGTTGTTGGACTATCAATTCAGTAAATCATCAAGGGAACTACACCTGATTCCATATGATAGGAATTTATGTAGACAAATGATTCAGTTAACATATGAGACCTGAACATACTATCCCATACTAACATTATTTAACCTTTTAACCATAATCTACTAGTCTGGTAAGTATGGCCTGTACGTAATGTCATACACTATAACATAATAGTCCAAGTATGTCTTGTACCGAGTGCGGGCTATGGCGTATCATGATACAAAATCATATAGTATGCCAAGTATTGCCTATGCCACGTCCAACCTATTACGTATTACCATACGCAATCATATAGTATGCCAAGTATGGTTTGTGCCGAGTACGACATGTGGTGTAACATCATACACTGTCATATATTATGCCAAGTATGACCTGTCATTTCTAGCACGTAAAAGTAACCACTGAGGGTACAACTACATATAGCCATTATAAGCAATAACTACTTCACAATATGAAGTTACTCAATAACCTTCTGAATTTATTACACATGATTTGTTAAAGCCATTAGGAGGACTGTTAATGACCATTAGGGAAGGCTGTTAATGGCCATTAAGGAGGCTGATTATGGTCATTGAAGGAGGGCTGATTAGCATGTGGACACGTCTCCTTTTACAGATAAACTATGAATTTCTCGTGTGAAGGACTGCAGATAACCATTTTTTCCCAACGTTTATGAATCATACAAATAACATTCTTGGAACCTTTGTTCATTAACTCATAGAGGTGTTACACATGATCTGATGGAATCGTTAACTTGTGAAGGTAGTTTATTAGACATACAAGTGACACATGGATTTCTCGTATGAAGAACCTAACATTCTTGCTATATAAGGAGTGCTACACAACAATATGACAGCTTGATACTATACAAATAAGATCACATGAAAGAAACAACTGTATACTAATAGAATATTCATAACGCATACCAAGAACCCTTTAAGGCCATGTTGAAACTTAATAAAATATGAAGGATTTCACATGAAAGGAATAAATTAACATCAACTATAATAGTAGAAGATACATAATGTTTCATCCTTTTGAAGTCATATTAGAAAGAAAACATATGGAAATAAGTCATGCCAAATGAGACAAATACGATATATACACACATATTCATATTACCCTATGATCTGTCGTTCAAAACACATTGGAACCTATACACTGGTCTTCTTCTCAACTCTTGGAACTATCTCCTATAGTCGGTTAGATGTGGCATATATGCCTAATGTATTAGAATAGACCACATAGGTTCACTGCAAGATCTCAAAGCTAGGAGAAACACATGATTCTTATGATATTCGTTTAGGAGCGTGAAGCTTAGAATACGGTTTCAACCACATAACATATTGGCGGACAATTCGAAGGAACTAACTAGTATAGAGTTGTGTATTCTAGACATTCTGTTCGTAATCCGAAGTATAACAGGATCCTATGGAAATCCAACCATATAATCTGAATGATTTTACTGTTGTGAATGACCTAGAACAACTATATCAGTACAATTCAAGTAAGTATGGTACTAACACCAAGGATAGTAATCTTGGATATTATCGATATGATTCACCTTAAGTAGGGAAGTATACCTCAATAACGGTCACCTAAAGTTATCCTTATAAGGTACTCTATTCCCATAACGGTAATCCAGAAATTTGACCTTAGGAGTCGAATAACTGAGTGAAGTATTGACTCATCCATATATGACATAGCTCTTATTCGAATCAGGAAACACTTGCACGAAGTTACATATTTCCGTAGTTCTTAACCCTATAACTCACACAAGAGAATCAATAACTACACGTTGTGCCGTAGCGGTGAAACAAGGAATAGCCTTACATAACTTGATTCAATTCTTCAAATGACTATGACGAGTTAATCATTCCAGTAATTGCTTAACCTGTTTAAGATGGATATTATCAACATAATCACAGTTCAATGTCACACAACGACACACAACATCTATACCAATAATATTGTTGAGCAATCAAAGAGCGATGAGCTCCCGAGGCTATACTATGATGGTGTTTTCCACACCCGACCTCCTTTTAATAATGCACAAGCCCTATACGAGATACAAAACCCTGTCTCCATACCATAAGAAATAACCCCTTAAAACTTTATACAACAACTACAAATAGAACCCACGACATCCCATCACTGTCCAGTGAGTTCTTACCAAATACATACCTTGGATGCTCATACGAGATCGTAGAAGAGTATAGACATTAAGTCATACTTTAGCTGCCCTATTAAGAACTATACATCACTTTATCTTACTATAAAGTAACCTTCAATCCGCTAAAATCCATAGGGAATCGATGTTAGAATCGTGAAATCGATGGAAGAACCACGCAACTGACGTGGACATAACCTCCAAGTCTCTTTTTGTAAAATTTTCCCATAGAAGCTTGATATATTTTCTTCAGTAGAATCTCATTTCCCCTCCCTTAATATAGAAATAATTTTTTGCATATATATCTATAGTTCTTTCTTAAGAAGCCACCTAAATAAAGGATCCCAAATAATATCTTTGTGATTGTTGGGTCCATCCCACTTATACACTTTATTGCTTACTAATCATATTCATCACAAAATGTGTCAGCACAAGATCATATACATAGAAGAGTCACATATTGCTATAGTTGTCATGATCCCACACGGAAAAGACAATTCTTACATTTATCCACTTTATTTTTTAATTGCATCACTTTGTCTATCACTATAATTGGTAATAAATTTTTTATTCCCAATTCACTTAAATTTTAATCACTTTTAAAACACTTCATATACTCGTGATCATGATCATGTAATATAGCTCTAGTCCATAGCCTCTTTTGGTACACACAAATATTATTTTCAATCATCATTGTCACACTTTTAAATCTTTAAATTATTATGGGACGCCATCATTATATACACTGAGCTCTTGATATGCATATTTAAATGTGACCAAAATTCTCTAGGGGATTGGGTCTACTTAGATACGTCAGATGGTTCAAATCATAGCTCGAAAGTACGGGTATTATATTATCTCCCCCTTGAAAACATTCATCCTCAAATGAGAAGGGGAACTCATAGAAACGTTAACTCTGGGATTCTGACATATGACATGAATGTATAAGGTACACCTGATACGATGGAGACTTCATGATTACTTATTGCTTTAGTCATAATCATACATGGAATAATCTCTTAAAACATCTCTATCTCACGATCAGAAGTATGAAAGAAAGATAACATTTTCTAAATGTCCTATAGCCTCCCAAATATAAGTGTGGAGTGCAACACACCCATAAGTAGGACTCTACTAGATACGACTTTATAGAATCCCTAGAATTAAACTGCTCTGATATCAAGTCTGTAATGATCCAAATGTGGATGAGGTCGACCGACACTCAGTGCCTTAACATGACCAAGCAAACCATCTATATGAGAACTTATGCAAATACTTATAAACTCGAGTTAAATAATATAACAAACTCTTATAAACACATGAACAATTCCACTGGCATCTATATACATATAAGTGGGTCGTTGGGCCTGAAACATATGACTGCTATACAAGTATATACAAATGACTACCAATGCATATCTATGAAGCCTCTATGATGATTGGAAGTGTACAACTGTCATACTATTGGGACAGGGGCTCGGCCTACCTATAGTCTCTATACGTCTATAAGAATACCAGACTCAACTCAGCTCCAGATAGAAATAAATCTTACAACACATCAGCTGAATATCTGCAAATATAACCAAAGCAACTACTAAAAGAAATTTGGTCTTTACTATCACGCAATTGGAGAGTGGTAGATGTTTCATGCCTACATAGGAGAAAATGGAACATTTACTGATTCCCATTCGATGAAACGTTGTATTCAAGTTATGGTAATATTTTCATAAAATACCATAAGTTGATAAACATAGAATTAACATTGAAGTAGGACAAGGAAGCCGATGAGCACTCTAAGTTAAATAAGGTTTGATTTTTTGGGTACAATTTATTAAACCAAAGCTTGGTTGTATTCTATATTCAAGAGGTGGCAACTACTTCTACATAAGCACATCACCAAAACGTTTTGGAGCTTGACCACAACCAAAAATCACAACATTCCAACGAGAGGGTTAGTGAGCGCAATCAACACTAGTCCTTAGAAGAGTCAACTGCACAACGATAAAGAACAAGAGCTTATCAAGATATTAACATTCACTTCTTTAGTTTGTCTAGGTTAGATTTTTTTGTGGTTCCATCAATTTACCTTTTCAAGTATTATGTAATATGTGTTCATTGGTTAAACTGTTACTATTGTGATTTAGGTGGATTGTTCAAGGAATATCTCCTTAGGTTAACATCTACAAGGGCTCCGGATTATAATGAAAAAAATTGGTAAATCCTATAGAAGATAGGACGTGGTTTTTGACTCATTTGAGCAAGGAGTTTTCCACATAAAAATTCTTGTGTTAATTTTATATTCCGATGCATTACCTTCTTATGCAAATACTATAAGAAACAGATTCTTAGAGTGAATAGGAGTAGCCCGAACCTAACAAGTGGTATCAGAGCTAAACCTTTCTACAAAGGCTAGTACCTTAAAATATGGCTGCACATCCTATGTTTGAAAGACAAAATCTAATCAACACACCATCATACTTTGATGGAAGTCAATATCAGTGGTGGAAAAGAAGAATGGAGACCTTTATTCTCTCTAAATACATTGAAGCATGGGTACAAATTCGAGTTGTACCCTTAATCTTGTTCGACAAAGTCAAAGAAGTTGATCCTGAAACAAGAGCGCAAGACGAAAGGGACAAACTAACACGTGCTCAGGCATATATCAAAGAAAACGAATTCCTTATTGAATGTACTTCTCCAACTATTAATAAATAGATTATCTCATATATAAGCACAAAAAAAATATGGTTCACTCTTCATGCGATTTATTAAAAAGAAAGATAGTTCTAATGAGCAAGAACCGCAAGAAATCTCCGATAATGAATCACCCTAAAAAAACCCTATAGAAGTTAATTGTAACATCCCATAATTTTGGGCGATGGTTTGAGCACCTAAACATATGCAAGTAGACCCGATTCTTTGGAAATTTGTGTCATATTCATGTATGCTAATAAATAGCTAAGTATATAAAAAGATAAAACCCCGAAATAGTTTTGGACGTAACAAGTGTGACGATGGGGATCGGAAATAAATTTGGTGTGTGCATAAGGAGGCGATGTACTAGTGTTATATCGCATAATTATGATATTGTGTATATGGAGGTCTTACAAGTTATTAAGATTTAAGTGAATTGGGATCACAAAATTAATTATGTGTGTGATTGATTAATAAATGTGGGGGACAAGAGTTAGTGGGTGACTAACCAATTAGTTAGGGGATACTAACGCGTAGGCTTTAAAGGGACTACTTAAATGACTAGCCTAAGTAATCTATAGGTGGCATTCTAATTTGTCTATGTGTCGTGAGTTTAAGATGAGTTGGCAGCCATTACTTTACCTTTAGGAAGTCATTTGAGGCAAGTAAATACACAAAGGCATCATACCATTTTGGTTCCATCTTAAACAAATCAATTAGAGAGAGTTCTTTTTAGTTTTGGAAATTAGCATAGTCCAAAGCTCTCAAACAGTCCCCTCATTTAGTTCACTTGGACAACAAATTTGCTTCTTTTCCTTTCCTGTGATCCTGTGCTATGTTCTGAAAATTCTCGGCCAAGTTCTTATTTTGATTAAGGTTTTCTCCACGTATTGAGGTATGTTAAGGCAAATTATTTCCTTCTTTTATCATATTTCATGTAACAAAATATAACTGTGATATTATTCCATAAATTATTCTACTCCTAGTAGTTAAGAATATTCACGTTATTGATTCCCATGTTAAAAGCATGTCTAAATATGTTCTTAAATCCTTATTGAGGTGTCTCGGAAAGATGTTGATATTCCCAATGTTAGTCGAAGGTACATGTTAATATTCCCAATGTTAGACGAAGGTACATGCTAATATTCCCAATGTTAGCCGAAGGTACAAGGATATTATGTCATCCGATGAGTTCGGAATGTTTTATTGTCATTCATGCATTTTCATTTGCATTATATTCATGTATTACCCTAGACCCACATGTGTTATATACACTACTATATGATATGAATTATATATATGTAGGGGATGGGGAAAAGGGAAATGTGTTATATACGCGTCACCACCTGCAGCTGGTACATATATCACAAAAGAAAGATGCCCATGTGAGGCCAATATTGATGTCCTTATGTGGCCAATATGGTATGATGCCCTGGTGTGGCCGATATAACCTGATGCCCACAGAGGCAGTTATGGGAAGGAATATGCCCTTGTGTGGCCAATATTTATGTGTATACCGCATTTGCATTGTGCATAATATGTATTAGGGCCTCATAGGCATTTACTGTTGGTCAGCTATTTTTGTCAGTTGTTGTTGTTGTCGTCTGTTTCTATCAGCTATCTTGGTCGACTGTTTCAGTTTCAGATTATTATATACATCTCTGTTGTGATGTTTCTTATGCCTGACATACTCGATACATCAGTTGTACTGACGTCCCTTTTGTTGGGGGACACTGTGTTTCATGCCGCAGGTTCACGTAGGCAGGGTGACGATCCACATTAGTAAGTAGCGAACTCAGCAGATTTTGGAGCACTCCCCTTATTTTGAAGTGTCGATCTATGTTGGTACGGTAATTATTGCTGGTATATATGGGTATGGCAGGCCCCTATCCTGACCTTTTGATATCACGTACTCTTTAGAGGCTTGTAGACATGTGTCCTGTGTGTAGTAGTCTTGTATGACCTTATCGACCTTGGTGTATATATATATAAGTTGGGTTTCTGCTTTACTGTTTCTATGCTTATATATGTCAGCAAAGTACTGAGTGATGGCCCTTGTGGCCGCGGATAATTACGAGTAGTTATTAAATGTATGACTAGTGGTACCCGACGGGTAGGGTTCGAGTGCCCGTCGCGACCCTTTGGTTTGGGTCGTGACAAACTTGGTATCAAAGTATGTTTGTCCTAGGAAGTCTACAAGCTGTGTCTAGTAGAGTCTTGTTTATGGGTGTGTTGTGCACCATACTTATAAGTAGGAGGTTACCTGACATTTAGGATGGTTTCCATTCTTTCATCTCATAAATCGTGTAGTATAGTTGAGTTATAAGCATTTTATTCCTAATCTGTCTCGAGTTTATGATTCCAGCGATGCCTACAGCAATGAAGAAGTTCAAGAATGTGAGGGCGTTACATACGGTTGTAGGCGAAGGTACCAGCCGATTTTCAACCGCTGTGAGGGCCAGAGTGAGACCCATGGTGTGACTCCTTCGTATGATTCCCCCAGTTCACCACCATCGGATGAGATTAGTGGAGTTGCAATACCCCCAGTTCCTCCACTTAATACTCCAGATGTGGACCTTGATATGCGGAGTGTTGTACAATTATTGACACGATTAGTGGCCGTTCAGGCCCAACGTCAGGTTCCCAGTCCTTCTGATAGAGCTGCTAGCGTGACAGCTCAGGATTTCATTAACTTAGATCCTCCGGTATTCACGAGATCAGACCTGAAAGCGGACCCGCAGAATTTCCTGAATCAGATATAGCGTACCTTGCGGGTGATGGATGCTACCGATACTGAGTCGGTAAAGTTTACTTCTTATAGACTGTGAGATGTTGTTGTGACCTGGTATGAGACATGGGAGAATTATAGGGGACCTCGTGCTCCACCAGCAGGATGGAGAGAGTTTTCAGAGGCCTTCTTACAACATTTTCTGCCAGTCGATCTTTGATGGGCTAGGCATGACAGATTCATACGTCTTGAGCAGGGCAATATACGTGTTCGAGAATATAGCTTGCAGTTTTATTCATTGGCCAGATATGCTCCTACAATTATAGTGAAGATGAGTGATCAGGTACATTGGTTTGTTATTGGCTTAGGGTCGTACTTTGTTAACGAGTGTACAATGGCTTCTTTGAATCTGGATATAGATATTGCCCGCATTCATGCTTAAGCATAGAATCTGGAGGATCGTAAGGAACAACAGTGGGAAGGTCAGGAGCGTGATAAGGGCCAGCATAAGAGGGCTTAATCCGGAGGTGACGTGATGGACTTTAGAGGTGGGCCCAGGCCACAATTTTATAGACGACCATCTTACCCAGCAGCCAACGCATCATTACCATTTTCAGGGTTGAGGGTTGATCGGTATGTTCAGTCAGGACCAGGTCAGAGTTCACGAGCATCAGGGTCTTATTATAGAGATGATTCTACTCAGATGAGGCCACCGTTGGCTCGATGTGGGCAGTGTGGTAAGACCCATCTAGGGTCGTGCCAACAAGGAGCAAGGGTGTGTTATTCTTGTGGTGAACATGGTCATATTATGTGAGAATGCCCGACAGGAGGCGGAGGTGTTAGAGACCAGCCGATCGGATCTGCAGCAGCTTCATCACATTCAGTGCGCCCGTCAAGGCAAGGTTAGCAGACATTATCCGGTCGAGGCAGAGGTAGGGGTGGAGAAACTAATTTCGACGGGAGCCAGTATCGCACTTACGCATTGATGGGAAGACAGGATCAGGAGTCCTCACCTGATGTCATTATATGTATATTATCGGTCTTTTAACATACTATGTATGCGTTGTTAGATCCAGGCTCCAATCTATCATATATCACCCCTTTTATTGCCTGTAAATTTGGTATGGAGTCTGAGTTGATAAGAGATCCATTCGTGGTATCTACACCAGTTGGTGCGTTGATAATTGCTAGACGGGTCTATCAAAATTGTGCAGTATTAATTTGTAGCCATCAGACCCTATCAGATTTAGTAGAACTAGAGATGGTTGATTTTGATGTTATTATGGGCATGGATTGGCTAGCATCATGCTACGCTAATGTTGATTGCCAGACAAAGATTGTTAGATTTCAGGTTCCACGCGAGCCAGTCCTTGAATGGAAGGGTAATATGGCATCGCCAAAAGATAGGTTTATTTCATACCTTAAGGCAAGGAAGATGATCTCCAAAGGTTGTATATAACATCGTGTTCGGGCTAGAGATGTCGATGCCGAACCACCTACTTCTCAATCAATTCCGGTGGTTAATGAGTTTCTTAATGTATTTCTAGACGAACTTCCAGGCCTTCCTCCTGAAAGGGAAATTGAGTTCGGTATAGATGTGTTGCCAAACACTCAGCCGATATCTATTCCTCCTTATAGAATGGCTCCAGCCGAATTGAAAGAATTAAAGGAGCAATTAAAAGATCTTCTTGAGAAAGGCTTTATTAGGCCTAGCATATATCCTTGGGGTGCGCCGGTATTATTTGTACAATAGAAAGATGGCTCGTTACGGATGTGTATCGACTATCGGCAACTGAACAAAGTCACTATCAAGAACAAGTACCCTCTTACATGAATTGACGATTTGTTTGACTAGTTACAAGGTGCAAGATGTTTCTCAAAAATCGACCTAAGGTCAGGGTACCATCAATTGAGGGTTAAGGATAAGGACATTACGAAGATGACTTTCAGGACAAGGTATGGGTACTTCGAGTTCTTAGTAATGTCATTTGGACACACAAACGCGCCGACCGCATTTATGGATATAATAAATAGCGTATTTCACCTATTTTTGGATGTATTTGTGATAGTATTTATAGATGATATTCTTGTTTACACTCACTTGGAAGCAGAGCGTGTGGATCATTTATGGATAGTATTACAGACGCTTCGGGACCATACTTTGTATGCAAAGCTCTCTAAGTGTGAGTTTTGGCTAAATTCAGTGGATTTCCTTGGTCATATAGTGTCGACGAGGGTATAAGAGTTGACACTCATAAGATTGAAGCAGTGAAGAATTGGCCGAGACCTACGACTCCATCAGAGGTTCACAACTTTCTGGGCTTAGCCGGCTATTATAGGAGGTTTGTAGAAGAGTTTTCTACCATATCAGCACCATTAACAAAGTTGACACAAAAGGCTATAAAATTCCAATGGTTCGATGCTTGTGAGCAGAGCTTCAAAGAGTTAAAAGACAGACTAACATCAGCACCAGTCCTTACTCTCCCAGGGGGTCCAGAAGGCTATGTTGTGTATTATGATGCCTCGGGAGCAGGTTTAGGATGCGTGTTAATGCAACATGGTAAAGTAATTGCCTACGCTTCAAGACAATTGAGGAAACATGAGAAAACTATCTGACACTCGATTTAGAGTTAGCCGTAGTGGTGTATGCACTGAAGATTTGGCGGCATTACTTGTATGGTGTTCATGTGGACATTTTCAAGGATCATAAAAGTCTGCAATACATATTTAAACAGAAAGAGCTGAACTTGAGACAAATAAGGTGGCTTGAATTATTGAAGGATTATGATGTGGACATCTTATATCATCCCGGTAAAGCTAATGTTGTAGCAGACACGCTCAGTCGTAAGTCGATGATCAGCTCGACTCCAGTGCAAGTCGAAAGGAAGGAGTTAGTAAGAGAACTCCATCAGTTAGCTAGTTTTGGAGTCCGGTTAAGGGATTCAGATGATGGTGGTTTTGTGATTCAACATATGTCAGAATCGTCCCTTGTATCAGAAGTTAAGGAACGACAATGGGAAGACCCTTGTCTGAGGAAGATCAGAGAGGGCATTCAACAAAAGAAGACCATAACCTTTGAGATTGATGAGCATGGGATTCTTAGGCACCAGGGCTGGTTATGTGTTCCAAATATAGCAAGATTACGAGATAGAATTATGACGGAAGTCCATTACTTACGATATTCCATTCACCCGGGATCTACTAAAATATATCATGATCTCAAGAGCATTTATTGGTGGAATGACATAAAGATGAGCATGGCAAAATTTGTAGCTCAGTGCCCTAATTGTCAGCAGGTAAAGATAGAGCACCAGAAGTCCGGTGGCTTGACTCAGAATATTGAGATTCCGATGTGGAAATGGGAAATGATTAATATGGATTTCATTACACGTTCACCTCATTCTTATCGTAAGTTCGATTCTATTTGGGTGATTGTTGAAAGACTGACCAAATCAGCTCATTACTTGCCGGTCAAAACTACCTACACAGCCGAGGACTACGCGAAATTGTACGTTAATGAGATTGTTCGCCTTTATGATGTGCCTATTTCTATTATATCGGACCGAGGTGCTCATTTTACAGCTAACTTCTTGAAGTCATTCCAAAAAGGTTTAGGTACCCAAGTTAATCTTAGCACAACTTTTCATCCTCAGACAAATGGACATGCCGAGCGTACGATTTAGACGCTCGAGGACATGCTACGAGCTTGTGTATTGGATTTTAAGGGAAGTTGGGATGATCATTTACCCCTTATTGAGTTTGTGTACAATAATAGTTATCATTCCAGCATTAAAATGGCTTCATATGAGGCTTTGTATGGATGAAGATGTAGATCTCCTATCCGATGGTTCGAAGTAGGCGAATAAGAGTTATTTGGGCCTGACTTAGTACACCAAGTCATAGAGAAGGTGAAGCTTATCCAAGAAAAGATGTTAACTACTCAGAGTCGTCAGAAGTCGTATTCAGATGTGCGACGGCGAGACTTAGATTTGCAGGTAGATGATTGGGTTTTCTTGGAGATTTCGCCTATGAAGGGTGTAATGAGATTCGAGAAGAAAAGAAAGCTCAGTCCAAGGTATATTAGGCCATATCGCATAATTCGACGAATTGTCCAGGTAGCATACGAATTGGACTTACCTTCAGAATTGGAGTTTGTTTACCAGGTTTTCTATATTTCTATGTTGAGAGCATGTATTGGGGATCCTTCTTGAATTGTACCCATTAATGATGTGAAGATTACAGAGAATTTATCATATGAAGAGGTTCATTTTGCTATTCTAGATCGACAAATCCGCAAGTTGAGGACTAAAGAAGTAGCCTCTGTGAAAGTTCTATGGTGAAATAAGAACGCGGAATAGATGACATAGGAGGCGGAAGAGGAAATTATGCACAAATATACACATATATTCCAGACTAACGTCGAGGTTCCAAGAGAAGCATAAGGTGAATTCTATTTTCATGCTATAAGTCTGATGTAGATGTAGTAATGTATGTGATAATATATGATTCTGTGAACAAGTAGTTGTATCGCTGGTTACGCGACAAGGATTAGAAATGTCACCCCAACATTCGAGGACAAATGTTTCTAAGGGGGGGAAGGATGTAACATCCCAAAATTTTGGGTGATGGTTTAAGCACCTAAACGTATGCAAGTTGACCCGAGCCTTGGGGAATTTGTGTCATATTCATGTATGCTAATAAAGAGCTGAGTATATAAAAGGATAAAACTCTGAAATAATTTTAGACGTAACAAGTGTGACGACGGGGATCGGAAATAAATTTGGTATGTGCATAAGGAGGCGATGTACTAGTGTTATATTGCATAATTATGACATTGAGTTTATGAATATCTTATAAGTTATTAAGATTTAAGTGAATTGAGATCACAAAATTAATTATGTGTGTGATTGATTAATAAATGTGGGGGACAATTGTTAGTGGGTGACTAACCAATTAGTTAGGGGATAATAATGTGTAGGCTTTAAATGGACTTCTTAAATGACTAGCCTAAGTAATCTATAAGTGGCATTCTAATTTTTCTATGTGTCGTGAGTTTAAGGCGAGTTTGCAGCCATTACTTTATCTTTAGGAAGTCATCTGAGACAAGTAAATACAAAAAGGCAGCATACCATTTTGGTTCTACCATAAAAAAAATCAATTAGAGAGAGTTCTTCTTAGTTTTGGAAATTAGCATAGTCCAAAGAATAGTCCCCTCATTTCGTTCACTTGGACAACAAATTTGCTTCTTTTCCTTTCCTGTGATCCCGTGCTATGTTCTAAAAATTCTCGGCCAAGTTCTTATTTTGGTTAGGTTTTCTCTACGTATTGAGTTATGTTAAGGTAAATTATTTCCTTCTTTTGGCATGTTCCATGTAATAAAATATAACTGTGATATTGTTTCATAAATTATTCTACTCCTAATAGTTAAGAATATTCACGTTATTGATTCTTATTCTAAAAACATGTCTAAATATGTTCCTAAATCCTTATTGAGGTGTCTGGAAAAGATGTTGATATTCCCAATGTTAGCCGAAGGTACATGTTAATATTCCCAATGTTAGCCGAAGGTACAAGGATATTATGTCATCCGATGAGTTCGGAATGTTTTATTGTCATTCATGTATTTTCATTTGCATTATATTCATGTATTACCCTAGACCCACATGTGTTATATACACTACTATATGATATGAATTATATATATGTAGGGGATGGGGAAAAGGGAAAGGCATTATATACGCGCCACCACCAGCAAGCTGGTACATATATCACAAAAAGAAAGATGCCCATGTGAGGCCAATATTGATGCCCTTGTGTGGCCGATATAACCTGATGCCCACAGAGGCGGTTATGGGAAGGAAGATGCCCTTGTGTGGCCAATATTTATATGTATACCGCATTTGCATTGTGCATAACATTTAGGCATATATATTAGGGCCTCAGAGGCATTTACTGCTGGTCAGTTGTTTCTGTCAGTTGTTGTTGTTGTCGGCTGTTTCTATCAGCTATCTTGTTCGACTATTTCTATTTCATATTATTATATATATCTCTGTTGTGATGTTTCTTATGCCTGACATACTCGGTACATCAGTCGTACTGACGTCCCTTTTGTCGGGGGACGCTGCGTTTCATGCCCACAAGTTCACGTAGGCAGGGCGACGATCCACGTTTGTAAGTTGCTGACTCAGCGGGTTTTGGAGCACTTCCCTTATTTCGGAGTGTCGATCTATCTTGGTACGGTAATTTTTGCTGGTATATATGGGTAAAGCGGGGCCCTATCCCGACCTTTTGATGTCACATACTCTTTAGAGGCTTGTAGACAAGTGTCTTGTGTGTAGTAGTCTTGTGTGGCCTTGTCGGCCTTGTTGTATATATATATATATATATATATAAGTTGAGTTTCTGGTTTATTGTTTCTATGCTTATATATGTTAGCATAGTACTGAGTGATGGCCCTTGTGTCCGAGGATAACTACGGGTAGATGTTAAATGTATGACTAGTGGTACCCGACGGGTAGGGTCCGGGTGCCCATCGCGACCCTCTGATTTGGGTCGTGACATTAATCTACAGAAAAATCATCAGAGAACGGAAAAAGGCATTGAAGGAATTGGGAAAATAAGCAGAAAAAGATACATCAAGAACTAATCCAAACAATGATGATCAACACTCAACTACAAACAATAAAACTCTCACGCTCCAAAGCCAATCAAGAACCAGTGGAAGAATCATCAGAATAATACATAAGTGAAATTTAGGCCAAAACAAACAATCAGGAAACAATCAGTGAAGCAATGACAGACAACTTCACAGCACCATAGTCTTCACAAAGATTTGGATGGGGAAAGAAGATGATGATGAGGAAATTACCATAAAACACCTCTTGGAAATAAAGAAGGAAGTCTTCAAGTACTCAAGAAGAAAGTTAGAAAAAGTGGTGCAAATTGTCCTCAATATGCTAAAAATATACATTCAGAGAGGAATGAACTAATACAAGATTACCATATCATCCAGAGAAAGTTTGCAAGCCTAAAAGAAGAAAAGGTGAACTGGACAAGCAGAAACAAGGACCTTGGGGAACAAGTTTCCTTTCTTATAAAGAATGATCAATGCAAAAGAAACGAGTCTTCGAAAATACCAATCTCCCTACATAGAAACCAAAACTATGGGAAATCAAGCTTGAAAAATAGAAGAACAAAAAAATCATGAAAAGATTTCATACAATATTCAATGCTTCTATTGTGAGGACTATGGGCACAAACAGAAGTCATGCATAATCAAGATGTGAACATCAAAATGAAGAAGGCAGGATAAGTAACTGAGAACAAAATAGGAGCCTAACTCTTCATATAAAATACAAAGAAGACTAGACTCGTACTCATGGGATCCTAACATAGGTTGGGTCCTTAGAATTTACCACTAAGCGAGTCTGAAAGGCTAAGGTAGGAGGAAATCATGTGAAAGGGTGTTAGCACATGACTATACTAAAAGAGATACTCCTCCTATAGATAGCTAGAAGAGGGAGTATGAGATATATCAGTTTTCAAAGATCCCTCTCCCCTATGAATATAAGGGAAACATGAAGACCATATGTAACAACATATTTGAGTGAGAGTCAAGAATTAAAAGTGCTAATGAGACAAATCCTCCATATCCCGAAAACAACAATAAAAAACGATAGGCAGAGAAGTGAATGAGCATGATCCTTTACCAAGACAACAATCAGCCAAATTGAAAGAAGCAACAACACATTGAATGGCCAAGAATACTTAACCAAGACCTACCCTCCCAATTTTCACAAATAAATACTTGGCTTTTTAAAAGGACGGTATACAATAATTTTAGGAGCAAAACTCAAGACCTCCAAAAAAGAATTTATCAAAAGAATCCCTATGGATATTCAAAGACAGGGCAAGGAACGAGAAAATTAAGAAATGACGATGATCCTAATAAAGAGAGTTGGAAATTGCGTAATATCCACTCCTACAAAGAAGAAGGATAGAGAGAGAGAACAGGAGGATGAGTCACGAAGAACCAACCATAAAGTCATCAATATGTAAGGGAAAAAAGAGAAATATGCAGCAAATAAACAAGAAAACAGACCATACAACTTATTGTAATTAAATACCCCCCAGAGAAACCACATGAAGAAATTGGCCCTCTAGAGAAGAGCACAAACATATTCAACCCAGGACAATCTATCAAAAGAAATGATTGTTGAAGAATAGGGAACGACACAAGCCTGCATTGTTAAAAGAAGCAGTTGAAGAGGAGAAATTGAAGATGAACTAACTACAATAGTCTTATCAATAAATTAACTATAAAAAGAAGTAGTAAAGACGAATCTTAGAGGAAAACTGTCTTACTCAGTCTTATACCTTTATTGGTATGCACTCATGCATGGACAATCAAGCACAGACAAAACATAAGTATGGAAACTAGTCAAAGAACCTAATTCTTATGACTATCAGGTATACACCTCCTTTCCAATTGAAAATTGTGTAAATATGATTATAATGCCAATTATCCTAGTCAGCCATAAAAATCATCTCTAGAAAGAAATCAACCTGAGTTACTTTATACATATATCCATGTTCACAAAGCTCATTTATTTGCAAGTTCATATCTATTGGTTGATAGATACCTCAACCCACATAGATGATCACCAATAGAAAACTCCCAAATTTATATATGCTAAGAAATTGAAATAAATGTTACTATAGAACACAAGCAGTGACCAAGAGGAAGGATAGAAGTGAGAGTTTGGAAAAGGAAGAGGGAGATACTAAACATAGAGAAACATTGGAAGCGTTAGTGTCTAATGGATAAAGGGATTAACAAGAGAGAAGTTTTCAACCAAGAGTATAAATTTTTTTTAAAGGCTGACTCTGAGATAAAGTCAGTAGGAAAGAAGAAAGAAGAAAGAATAAGACGAGGATTATTGAAAGGGAAACTATGTTGAATAAAAAGAGTACCAAAAGTGGATATATGTACTTACATACATAGGGACTTACTAACCAAATTGAGCCTAAATAAAGAACTTGATCCCTATCCCCTCTCAGTTTATACCAAGCCTGAATCCTATAAAATATCGACCTGAATTTCATATCTTTCCTGACAGTTTAGAATGATATGTAATAACATTTTGGTTTGGGTCTTTTGACTTAAATAGTGAATGCAAATATTCCTCTTATGTTTTAAACAAGATTGAGTTGTTAGAGCTCTTGTATCATGTTCATGAGAATACAACCCGAGTGGTCATGTGTTCGACATTAATCATACATAGTGGATCTTGTTGACACACTCATTTTTTATGATGTCGAAAGGGGAAGATTTCAATTCATATATAGATCATGTACCAATATCAGATATTATGATCGGGTGTCGTCATGAAGTTGGCTCATTCATATATAGATCATGCTAATTAACCAACTTCATGACGACACCCAGGCAATTGCCATTTAGGCATGATTTGTCATCATGATATAAGATGTTAAAATAGTTAAAAGCTGCATAACATACACACACCCAGTTTTCATTTAAGCATACACATACCGTATTATGATCGGGGGTGAACTAATGCAACTTACAAAGCTTGTGTAGTTAGCCTAGTTATATCAACACGAAGTTGTAGTGTTAGAACAACATGGAGTTGGTTCTAAATGGGAAGATTGCCAAGATAAGAGCAATGTCAAATAGGAAAGAACTGATCCAGAATAGAAGAATATTGAAGTGAGTTGTTCAGAAGACACATGAAGATATATGATGTTGCTATTGGATCAATGATAGATTATGAGCTTATAATGAAGTTTTGATGATTTGACAAACAATATACTCAATGACAATCAAGGGAGACATAAGGAAGGATTCATTGCATAGCCATACATCCAAGAAGATATCTGAAGGACTGCTCCTTAGTATCATACAATTTGAGCCTGGAAGTTGTTTCATGTCGACATTGGTGAAAACAGAATATTGTTTGATTCATATTCGATGAAGAGTTGGATTTCAAGTTATGGTAATATTTCCATAAAATAGCATAAGTTTATCAACATGGAATTAGCATTGAAGTAGGACAATGAAGTTGACGTGCATATAAGTAAATAAGGAAGATCCAAGTCAAACTAGGTTTTATTTTTCGGGTATAACTATTAAACCAAAGGTTGGTTGGATTCTACATTCAAGAGGCAGCAACCAATTCTATATAAAACATCACAAACAAATTTTTTATCTTGACCACAACCATAAATCACAATATTCCAGCAAGAGGGTTAGTGAGCGCAATCAACACTAGTCCTTAGAAGAGCCAACTTCATGATGACAAAGAACCTGAGCTTATCAAGATATTATCATTCAATTGTTTTGTTTGTCTAGGTTAAGTTCATTTATGGTTCCATCTATTTAGCTTTGAGAGTATTTGTAATAGGTGTTCATTGGTTAAACTATTACTATTGTGATTTAAGCAGTATGTTCAAGGAAGAAGTCCTTAGGTTATTTGTAACCTTTACAAGGGCTTCGAGTTATAGTAAAAAGAATTTAGTAAACCCTATATAATATAGGTCGTGGTTTTTTACTCTCTTGAGCAAGGAGTTTTCCATATGAAAATTCTTATGCTAATTTTATATTCCACTACAATACCTTCTTATGCAAATTAGGAGTATCCCGAACACAAAACTTATAAATTCCTTCCTTTAACTGCAATAAGAAGGGATCATTAAATTATTTCTCATTTACTTGTAAAATCCACATATTCTATTGCTAATTTTGTTTCATCTCATCATTTATCCTCTACATCTAGATCCTTGATTTCTTCTCTATTGTCACACCCCAACCGTAGGGGTGTGGCCGACACCCCGTGCCACATTGTCCCGAGCGTACCACGTCTGAAACTATAACCTGAATAGACAAAAATGTCTGGGCCAACAAGGCCATGACATGATCAACCTGTAGACAGAATCATAACAACTCATATAGGCCGACAAGGCCACAAAATGACAACCATATAGACAATCTGAGCATAACAACCTAAAAGGGGTAAGCAACACAAAACATATATACATAAATAAGGTCTATAAGGCCATACTGGACAACTGTACATACAACTAAAATTTACAAGTCTCTAAGAGTAGCATAACTGACAGATATTCGGGATAGGGCCCCGCCATACCCATAATGCATATATATACATAAGTCTTATAGAATATCAACTCTATATATCAACTTCAGAGAAATGGAGTGCGACAATCAACTGATAAATTAGGCATCCTACTGGGGAGGTTTGTCAGTATGTCTACTTGGACATGTGGGCATGAAACACAGCGCCCCTGACAAAGGGACGTCAGTACAAAATAATGTACTGGTATGTATGTGCGCGCCCGTTTTTTACCGCGGCTCGCGACGTAGTGGCGTCGATTCCCTCTGGATTGATTAAATGTTGCTTTGTTGAGAAGTCACCACCTAATTATTCTAAGGTGAATTAGGGCACCTGAATGTTAACTAAATGTTGCAAAAAATAACTCTGGTTTTATGGTCTACGAAACTAATGAGATTCTAGGTAAGGGTTCTTTATTATCCTAAAGGGAAGTGGTTAGGCATCCTTTAAGATCCGCTAACTTGCGGTGATCCGGTCAAACTCATGTTTAATTATTGTACTAAGAAAATGCATGTTTAAAAATATAAAGTTAAAATGATGTTGCAAGTATTTAGTAAAAGGATGCATTTTTGTACAAGTATGAATTTGTATGACATTGTTTAAAAATATATATATAAAGTGATTTTTGTAAGAAGAAAAACAACTTATTTGTAATGCAAAGAAAATGATATTTTGGAAGTCATTTAAATAACGAATCGGATAAAAATGAGACTCTATTTTGTATGATTATTAGTGTGAGTAAAAGGTGACCAATAGTTTTGAAAATTCTGAACAATTCAAAAATAACCTAGCATTTTGAATGTATGAGCGACGAACCTAAAATAAATAAACTAACGTTTTGAAAATATGGGTGACGGGCCTAAAATAGATAAACTAACGGTTCCCGATTTTAAATCTACTCTTTCTAGATTATTAATTCTAGGTCTACCTATTCTAAACATTTCAATAATTACACAAGTTCAATAAATAATATTACAATACAGAATAAAATAAAGCTGAATAAATGAAAATAAAACAACAATAAAATAAATCATCTCCGAGGGATATCTTGTCTTCTTTAACTTTCGTAAGTGTTCCTTGCAAACTGTCAAGAACAAACGGTTAGAAACAATTGAATATAAATAACTTCGGATCCGTATCCAAAACAGCAAGTGTTTTGATTACGGAGGGCTCAGTAATTGCCTTGCCTACCGAACATGTTGGTCTCTCGGATAAAAAAAAGATTTAAGTTTCATCCTTGCCCAGAAGTTTTATTTCCGTCTTTCCAACTGTGGGGGCCTAAAAAATCGACGGATATTTTTTCATCGACCAGTGTAGTATCATGTTCAAATCATTAAATTTATACCCAAAACAGCAAACCGAAACTGGGAACCATTTTCCGAAGGGACACGACCTCAAATTCAATTTCATCGGCCTAAGTGTAGTATTTGTTCAAGTCAGTAACAAAATAACCGCGTATGAATATTCAAATACCAAAATAAACCAACAGTCCGCGATCAAAACATCCGACCCGAATTTTAAATTTTGAACCGAAACAGAATTCGAAATGCTTCTGAAAATATGACTAGAGACAAAACAGTGACCCGACCTGGATTTCGGGTCGACTCGACCCGAAATTGAATACTTTTTAAAAAAAATTTAGATAACCAACAACAAAATATTGAACACAAAAATCTGGAAATTTTACCCGATCCGGTTGAAATAGGCAGACGACAGTGGGTGCCATGGTAAAACAGTGGTGAAAATAGCCAAAAAAACAAAGCAAAGTCTAAAAAATGAGTAATAACCAACGGAGCAAACAGAGGCAAACACCGGAGTAAATATCCGGTTAGAAACTAATACAAATTAGCAAAATGCTGGAAACAATTTAAAATAGTTCTCGTGCTGTTGTTACAGAGCAGTCGGCGACAGCCAAGTCAAACAACAACCAAACAGAAGTACCAAATAATAACAGTAGAAAATGGAGCAACCATGACTGAAACAGAGGTCACCGGAGCTCGTTTTTTGGTGAACTAATTGCAAATCGAGCAGAGCAACAGAATATAAAAATATCACAGTACAAAAAAAGGGCATCTCCCTATTGACAGCAAATAACAACAATATTCCAAGAAGGCAACATCAAATAACCCTGGGTACAACCAAAATCAACCTCGTAAAGGCAACCATAATGAACCAAAAATACAGCAAGGATACAACAGCAACACTGCCTTAGAAAGGCAATCACTGTGTTCTAAGAACAAAACTTGAATTAGAAACTCGACCCGACCCGGAGCAGAAACAGAAATAATGAAGAACAACATGGATCCTTTCGGTCGAGATCTGAGAAAAACTCGACCTGAAACGACCGAGAAAAATCCAAGAAACATATGAAGAATAAAAGGGATTTTCTCGGTCGAAATGAGATTGCAGGAATATTTTCCGGCATAACGACAGTGTGCAAAGGGGAGGAAGAAAGGTGGCGTCACTTCGACGGCAAGAATGTCGGACCAACGCCGAAATCTTCTTTTCGGTCAGATATGTAAAAACGAAGAGCACAACAAAAAAAAAGCAAGTATCATCGTAGTTTCAACGGTGATGAGTTAGCAGTGATGGTGGTGGTGGTTTGCTCCGATTCATCGGAGCAGTGGGGTTGAGGTGATGGAGGCAGAGCTTGGGTCACGGGTATAGGGCAGGGTTTTTAGGGTGTGCGACTGATATGAAAAAAATGAGAGAGCGTTAGGGTTTTTGTGTTTTAGGGTATAAAAAGGGGGGTTGGGTGTTGAGATGGGAGTTGGGCCTGGTGGGTTGCGGGTTTGGGGTGTGGATTTGTCCGATTGGGCCTTCATTTTGGGGGGGGGGTGCAGATTTGGTTAGGAGTTTGGGCTAGTTTGTGTAGGTTGGGTTGGTTTTGGGTATTGGTTTTGAGAATAATAAAGGGATAGAATGTATTGGGTTAAGGGGAGAATGTGTTGTGGTTAAAAATAGAAAAGGGGCTTATTATTTAAAAAATGATTTGTAAAAATATAAATTATAAAGATAAAAATAACAATGTGATAATAATAAAAACATAATATTTGCGAAATGTTTAATGCTTGATTAAAACTAGAAATGCGATGCCGTTTTGCAAAAAAAAAAAACGCCGAATATTAGGGTAAAACTATGTTTATGATATTAAAAGGCAAATAGTAGTAAAAATGCGAATATATGCATCTCAAAATTATTTTGGGGTGTTGAAATATTCAAAATTGTAGGAATAATCGAAAAAGAGGGACAAAATTGGGTGTCAACAATGTAACACAGATAAAGCATAAGTAAAGGTATCAATGTAAAAGAGAGACAAGTATTGTGCACATAACTTGAGTTATAGAGCTCCAATTGAGGTGATTTCGCGGTGTTGTTCTCGTCTCAACAAGGGCGTAAGTATCCAACATTTATTTTGACGTTTCTTAAGATTATTTCCGTTGGTTATTGATTTTATCCATGCTTGGTTGGGGAAAATTGAGAATTTTAAACCCTAAGTTGAAATTTGAGTTTTCTTTAATTAATTATGGTTGGATTTGAGTAAATTATAGGTTTTTATCTTGTTTAAACCTTGGGTAAACTACTTCTAACATGAATTTCAATTTCAATCCAGATTTTGCAAACATTCGATTTATGGGTTTTGACAAAATCATGAAATTGGAGGCTCAATTGGGGTTAGAATTCCATGAAACCTTGGATTATGACTATTTAGATTATGAGTAATGTGTTTCTAACTTAAATTTCTGATTTTGCATTTGTGGGCTCAGGGTTACTTTTTGAATTTCGGACTAAAGTACAGCAATATGGGTGTTGTTAGATTCACATGAACCCGTAAGAACACTATTTTGATAATATTGAACTCATTTCTCAATAAAATTACCATTTTGACCCTAGGAGTCCGGGATGAGGTTTTATATTTACTTTTGACCTCGAGTTCCTTACAGGACATGTTTGGTATCATTAGAATCATGTATAATCTAGAATTTGACCTTATGTGTTGATTGAATGTGTGTGGTAACATAGGAACCTCATGCATTTGTTTGAACTATGACCGTTTGATATTCGCTCGGGAGGACTTGTGGATTGGGAGTTCGTGGCTCCTACTCGGCTTTGAGATAGGTTACGGTTTAGTTTTTCGAGACTCTGATAGAAGTACATAATCAATTATAAATATTGAGGAGTATTGGTTATTTTTGGGGGTCCCACTCAAATGGTTGTGATGAATATTTGAGTGGGTACCAGTGTTGAAATATGATGATGAGTGATTTGGGGAATCAACCTTATACTAGTTTCGACTGCTGATTGATTGGGCTTGTCGCCATTATGTGGGCTTGCCGTCATAGTTGCTTTGATATGTTTATTCATCACACATGATTTCGATATGATATCCTGACTTGTACTTAGATTGTATATATACTATTGTATTCTTGAAAGCATATGGCATTTCATTTCTATACTTGGTTGCATCTCACTATATCATGATTCTTTCCTTGAAATGTCATTGCATTCATACACTCATGGTTCTGTGAATATTGATATTGGAGTGGTATAAATTATACTATGGGTCCAAGAGACTAGGAAGTAAGAACACTTATGAGATTATGGCATCATCGAGATGGTGATAATGTTACAGATGGATCGGGTTGCACAATGCAATGGATATGTTATGGATGGATTAGGTTGCACTCTACAATAGATATGATACGTGGGGGAATGGAGTTGCACGCCTGCAATAGATTTTATTCAACCAAGAGTTGGGCCCCGATGGAAAATTCTGGAGGAGTATATAGACTCTGCGGGTCCCCCATGGGTGGCATTTCATAATAAAAACTTGAGTGCATGTATACTGGATGATAAAGGTACTTAGAATTGCACTGCATTCATACATTAAAACTTGGGTGATAAAGGTACATGGCATTGCATTGCATTATGCGCTGACTATTTGTGGTTTGGTAATGTGGTTTGGATTGGTCATTGGAACTTGGGTGATGCCTGGATTAAATGGATTGGATTGATTATATTATACCAGATTGGTATTGGCTTGTTCTCTGTGCATTGGATTCGTTTGGTTATTCGTTTGTGAGTCTGAGTACTCATTGTGGTATTATGTTGTGGTCACTGGATCTTATTAATAGAAGTATCATGCTAGTCATAGAGAACTGGGTAAGTCATGTTTGCTTGATAATTGATAATATTACTTGATAGGGAGTCTAGTAAAGAACTAATCGTACAGTGGTTGTGGTAGTTAATGACTTGACTTGTATATTCCATGTGTGTAATTTCCCCCCCCCCCCCCACAATCAAGGATAAAAGACATAGAATTCCTACTTAGAATATAATGAGTATGTTACATGTATAACATGTGTTCTGCCCTTACTTGTATAACACCGTAATCAGCCTAGGAGTTAGTTGGAACAAGAAGCTAATATTGTTAAGATTAGACTAATCGTGAAACCCCGTGAAAAGGATTGTGATAGGTAGTTGTGTACTAGAGTCAAACTATCTTAACTAGGTATTTGTAGATTAACTAAATGTTGGGTTGTTAATTGATAACTTGATTGGACCCCTGGATAAGGAAGGATTGTTATTTGCTCATTCATACTTGAAATTCTATTATTGAACTATTCTGGAACTGAGTGACTTACGTGATTAGGAAATCTTATATGAACAAAGTGATATGTTGATTCTGTGAACCATTCTATGGATAATGTGACTGTATTTGGGTCATTGAACTGTTAGTATTGGACTATTTGGTGTCAACTTGATATTTATCTCTTTTTATGTATCTTCCGTCGTTATCGGTCTATGATATCTATGGGGGTACATTGTTACTCATTCTACACTTGATGTATCTTTTCCTGATGTAGATACAGATCCCACTAATAGTTCGCGAGCTCGAATGTGAGACCGAGGGGGCAGACTTCGGCATTCATGGTGAGGATGCTACTTCCGGCATACCTTAGATGCTCTATCTTGCCTTGTCTTTTATTTTGAGTCGAGATACATGTGTTCAACTTTTAGACTATGTTACGTTTTTGCCTATGTTCCTTCATTCAGACTTGTATCCGCTATTTATAGCTCTTGTATCATTGATCAGATTGTTGGGGGATTGTATTTGATGGTTCAGATTTTTGTTCCACATTCTACAATATAATCGGCCAAGGTTTAAGTAATTTGTTCTATTTCTGCATTTCTTTCTTATATGTTGTTGTATGAGATTGAGAGTGGTTCGCCTACCGGTAGGAACGTGTAGGTGCCACCACGGTCCTTAAAAGGGACGTGACAGATCGAATATGCTAGATTATCATGTTGTGACGCCTAATTTGATTATGGAAGTCTCTTTTAATTTGGGGAAAATTCTAGGGTTTCAAATTGGGGCTTATTGTATATTGTTTAATTGAATGTCCAAATGGGTATAGGTTTCCAATTAACTTAAGGATATGATTACCTAGTATGTATTAATATTTTTTTAATATTAAAGTTTGAGTCTTGGCGATGTGGGCTCGGGGTTGATTTTGGAAGTCTTGCTTTATTAAGGATTATGTCCTTATATGTGTGTAAGCGTTATATTAATGAATAGCATATGCGTGATTAGACATTGATTATCACGAGGCGTAGTGAAAAGGCAAGGCTGTCGCAACAATTTGACTGTTCGAGGCTCCAGCTCGGCCCAGAGGTAGGCTACAGTTTACTTTCACTAGACTTCGATAGAAATACTTAATTAGTTATAAATATTAAGGGGTATTCGGTGTGTTTGGGGTCCCACTCAGCCAGTTGTGATGAACGTTTGAGTGGGTACCGGTGTTGAACTGTGATGATAGGTGATTTAGGGAATCGACCTTATGTTGGTTCCAACTGCTGATTGATTCAGCTTGTCGGCATATATGGGCTTGTCACCATATTTGGTAGTGTATGTTTATTCATCACACCTACTTCTGATATGATACCCTGAATTGTACTTGGATTGTTATGTTGTTGAATTCTTGGAAACATGTGATATTCATCTCTATAATTGGTTGCATCTCATTACACCATGACTTCTTGCCTTATATTTTCATTTACATTCATACACTCATAGTTATGTGATATTGATATGAGAGTGGTATAGGAATATTGTGGGTCCAAGAGACTGGAAAGATGAGAATACTTATGTGATTATGGAAACACTGAGATGATGATGATGATGATGATGATGATATGCAAGGGGACAAGTTGCACGCCTACAACAATGATTATTCAGCCAAAAGCTAGGCTCTGATGAGAAATTTTGGAGTATATGGACTTCGCGGATACCCCATGGGTATGCGTCTCATAATAAAAACTTGAGCGCCTATATACCGGATGATAAATGTACCTGGTGATGTAAGTACGGATGGGTGAGTGAGTGTAAGTGGGGCTGAGTTCAACATGGAACGAGTTGACGCGACAGTGGGTGTGAAATAGGGGTTCTCGGGTTAGGTGTTATTACCGGGTAAGAGGTGTTTTGGGACTGTTTCGGGTAGTTTGGTGAGGAGTCGGGCTTAGATGATTTGTGGAGTCATTGAGGGTGTATTGATGGTTATTGTAGTGGTCGGGGTTCAATGAGTATATGGTGGCAAGGCCACGGAATAGAACCTGAAATAGTGAGGTTCTCGGCGGTTACTGTCGGGCAGTGGGGATGTGAGGGTTGTATCGGGTATTTATACAAGGAATTTGGTCAAGGCATTTTATGGGACGGTTAGACAGGTTGAAAGTGATCTTGAAGATTGGGGTTTGATGGTTGGATGGTGGTAAGGTGACGGAATAGAACTGAAACAGTAAGGTTCCGGTAAAGTGTGTTATGCAGACTGTTTGTTGTTGTCATGTTTGGACGGGCAGTTGGGGATGGTTTCGTGGGTTGGCCTTTACGGTGGATGTTTGTAAGGTACTGTGGGATATGGTAGTGGAAAGAACAAAGTGGTTTTGACAAGGAATGCACACGGGATGAAAGTACAAACCCGAGGACAAACCAAGTGTTGGACGGTCGATAAGGACACGGTCGATATGGATTGGAGTGCGGCTAATGGCATGGTTTTCCGTTTCTCTTGCCCCCATACTTCCCCTCAAAATGGTAAAGCCGAAAGAATTCTCCGCACTATTAACAACATGATTCGTACCCTTCTTTTTCATGCGTCTCCCCTACCTTTTAGGTTTATGCATTAAAAATGGTAGAACATATTCTTAACATCTTACCTACCCGTACGATTCAAAATAGGGCACCCACCAAAATTCTCTTTCGTCGGATTCCTTCCTATGATCACCTTTGAATTTTCGGTTGTCTTTGTTACCCAAACATGACCTCCACGGTCCCTCACAAATTAGAACCTCACACCACTCCGTGCGTCTTCCTCGGTTTCCCGTCAAACCATAGGGGGTACTTGTGCTATGAGATATCCACAGACAAAATCTTAATCTCACGCCATGTCAAGTTTGTTGAGTACGTCTTCCCGTTCGACAACATCCAAAAAATTTGAGTCACTGATTACGGTTTCCTTGATGACTCGGACACCTCCCCTCTACTCCAAAATGCATTATAAAATCCGCAACATTCGGCCATCCAACCACCCATCCGTCGACCTCACGCCATTGCCTGGTCCCGTCCCCGTTACTACCCAAAACGACACCCCAACCCACTGCATGCCAAACCCTACTCGCCATCATGCCCAGCCCCTATCTAGCCCCACTGCCCGTCACCACTGCCCAGTCTCGACCCCGCTGCCCAGTCCTGCCCATCACCACTCAGCCCCCCTGCCCCACCCGTGACCGTCCCCACTCATCGCATGGAAACCCGTGCACAACACAGGATTTTCAAACCAAAAGTTCACTTTAACCTATCGACTCAAACGATCTCACCCATTCCTAAAAATCCAACCTTAGCCAAACTTGACCTGAATTGAAATGCGGCCATGCGATAAGAGTTTAATGCGCTTACTTCATAGTGCACTTGGGATCTTCTTCCGCGGCCTGAGGGGTGAATGTAATCCGTTGTATGTGGCTATATCGTTATAAGTCAGAGATAATGGTGCCCTTGAACGTTACAAGGCCAGACTTGTGGCAAATGGCACAGGGCAGCAGGAAGGTGTTAATTGTGGTGAGACTTTTAGCCTAGTGGTTAAGCCAGCTACCATCCGCACGTTTTTTAGCATTTCAATGGGGAAGAATTGACCTATTCACCATCTTGATATAAAGAATGCTTTCTTACATGGGGATTTGAAAGAAACCGTCTATATGCATCAACCGCCAAGATTTGTGCATCCAGAGGCTCCTCATCATGTTTGTCGTCTTCGTAAGTCGCTATATAGGCTGAAACAAGCCCCTAAGGCTTGGTATGAGCGGTTTGCTACATACATCATACAAATCGGTTTCGTGTGTAGCAAGAGTGATCATTCATTATTCATTTTTCATCGAGGTACGGACATAGCTTACCTTTTGTTATATGTGGATGATATTGTTCTGACAACTTCTTCAGATGGCCTGAAGCACGAGATCATTGCTCTACTCACATCCGAATTTGCTATGACTGACTTGGGTAAGTTGAGTTATTTTTGGGGATATCAGTGACCAGATCCGCACATGCCATGTTCTTGTGTCAGCGTAAGTATGCAGAGGAGATCATCTATAGGGCTAAAATGGCAAATTGTAAGATCATGCCCACTCCCGTCGACTCTAAGTCCAAACTCAATGCAGATAATGGGGATCCGGTCTCTTTATAGGAGTCTCGCAGGTACTCTTCAGTATCTCACCTTCACTCGGCCAGATATTGTATATACGGTTCAACAGGTGTGCTTGTTCATGTACGCCCCTAGGGAGCCTCACTTTACAATGCTTAAGCGTATCATTCGATACGTTAATGGCACTCTTGACTATGGACTTCATTTATATTCCTCACCGCCGACTAGATTGCTCTCCTACACAGATGCAGATTGGGTAGGCTGTCCGGACACCCGTCGCTCTACATCCGGCTATTGTGTGTTTTGGGGGGACAATATCATATCATAGTCTGCCAAACAACAAGCCACACTTTCCCGTTCGAGTGCAGAAGCAGAATATCGAGGTGTTGCGAACGTTGTTGCAGAGCTATATTAGCTCTGAAATCTCCTTCTTGAGCTTCATTGTCCCATACGTAAGACATCTTTAGTTTACTGTGATAACATATCTGTTGTGTACTTGTCTTATAGCCCAATTCAACATCAGCGAACCAAGCATATTGAAATGGATATTCACTTTGTTCGTGAGAAGGTTGCAATAGGTCACGTTAGGGTGTTGCATGTTCCTTCTTCATATCAGTTCGCATATATCTTCACCAAGGGGCTTCCTCGGCAACTGTTCCTTGATTTCAGATTCAGTCTCAGCGTCCTGCCTCCTCCCGCTCTGACTGATGGGGTGTGATAGTGAATATATTCCATATATATTCATAATATATTCTATAAATATTTAGTGTAATTAAGGTAAAATAGAGATCCTAATTCTATTAGGACTACAAGCGAATCGCTAGAAAGAAAAAAAGGTTTATGGATGAAGTAATCGGAATGAAAGTGGGAGTTATTGAACTCACGACCATTATCACATTGAAACGTTTTGATATTTTTTCAAAATGCGTTTTAACCAATGTACGAAATTCAAGGAATTTGGAGTAGTCCCAAAGGAAGCGAGAGAAGTTATCCAAAAATACGAAATAATATTTATGACCTAGGTTGCTGGTTATAGGAGATGTCCATAAATCCGCATGAATAATATCAAAGGGAGAGAAAGTAATACTCGAAGAAGACGTAAATGGAAGTTTAAACATGTTTCCCTAGATGACAAGAGGAGCAACTATGGTCAAGGTTCCCTTTATTACATTGGATTAATTTGTGGTTTCTAAGAAAATAAAAATATGGGCTCTGGGATGTCCAAGTCTGCTATGCCGTGTTGAGGAGGAGATGGCAGCTAGAGCTGTGGGAGGATTGACACTGGTAGTGGACGTAGATAGTAAAGGATAGAGATCCCCCTCACTATTGCATCTTGTAAAAAGTTTTCCCGTACGTATGCCCGTTATAGAGAAACCAAATGGGTCAAAATTAATGGATACGGAATTATCGGTGGCAAATTTTCTGACAGAGATTAGGTTCTTGATAATGTTAGGGGCATATAGGACATTTTTAAGGGAGAAGTGGGGATGCGGTGGTGTGGTTAGTGTGTGGCCAAACTCTTGTATTGGAATGCGATGACCATTTCCGATCATAATAGATTGAGGAGTATTTAAATTTCGCAGTTGAGGAAGATTACCAGAATTGTTCGTGAGGTGAGATGTGGCGCCTGTATCCATATACCACGTATTATCGTGCTGCTGCTGGGCCGCTGTGTAATGGGCCTGGTGGTTGGACAGTGGCCCGATAATGCTAGGTCGTTTGGCAGTAGGCCTCGGCAGTGGCCATTGTTGCTGTTGGGCCGCTGAGTAGTGGGCCTGGTGGCTGGACAATGGCTCAATTGTACTGGGCCGATGGGCAATGGGCTTCGATAGTGCCCACTGTTGCTGCTGGGCCTGACCTGGAACGGGACTGGGTGACTGGGCCCAGTGCCGAAGATGTTGCTGAGGACATGGGCTGGCCCACTGAGTCGGGTATTGGGCCTGCGTCTGATAATTTGTGTTGCCGGGTGTTGAGGAAGCGGCAGCGGGAGAAGTTGTGTGGGCCGCGGGTAACGCCATTATGGCTACCGGAAAATAGAGAAGAAAGAGAGGGGGGGGGGGGGGATCGAGCAACTTTGGAGGAAATTAGAGGAAACTCTTGAAGGAAGCTAGAAATTGCTCCTAATAGCTAAGGATCGGAAGATGTGAATTTCTGGCAATTGCAAGCAAAGAAAAGAAGCACTAATAATTTCTGAGAAGATACTTTTATCAAAGAGAACTTCTAGTTCAGGATGAAATTACGACCCAGCATGGTTAGTGTAATTCATAAAACTAAGAATTAAAGAAGCAAAAGCAAGTGCTACAGTCTCAGTGGAGGAAAGCTAATCCCTCATTCTCGATCGTCTTAGGAGATGGCAAAGTGTCGTGGACAGAGAGAAGAGAAAGAGGTGGAAGATGGGTCAGAATTACACTAAGCTTTTCTTTTCCAATTTTTACTTCTGATACCATGTAGAATAGTGTAAATCTCCTTGATAGAGTTCTCTTATTAATGTCATATATATAAAGTATACAATTGTAGTCCTAATAGAATTATGGTCTCTATTTTATCTTAATTACATATTATAGAATATATTGTGAATATATTCACCATCACTTCTCATCTAATGAGAAAATTTGGTTTCTGATCCACAAATAGCTGGAGCATTTTCTCTCCTACTATACTAATATTTTATAAAACAAATAGGAACTGACAACCTACTGTTAGCTTCTAGCTGAAACCAAGGAGTGGATCTTCAAACTGTTGATTTAATCTGCAGGACAAGTAGTTACATGGTAGAGCACATCATCAAAATGTAATCAATCATAAGAGGTACTGCAGAGAATTAAGCATGAAGAGCAGCAACTTCCTGGGACAAACCATCAACTTCCTCGTTTTGTTCTTCAATTGGCTCTTCCTGTGAAAACATGATCAATAAGAACAAGTCCTGTCAGATGAGTGAAGGAATATGGGAAATTGCAAGAACAAGCATTCGGCTGTTTTGTAAAACAAGATTAGGATAAAAGGTTAATAGTAGACGTTGTCTCGTGTATCCTTCCATACTAGTAGGTGTAGTAGTATCCTTGCAATTTTATCTGCTCTCTTGTACTCTATTACCATATTGGTTTGTTCCAGTTACTTTTCTTCATAATACTTATCTTTAGTATTTTGCCTGGACTTCTCTACTTCCATCAATTCTTATCCGATCTTCTTTGTTATGCTTTCTCTTGAGCCGAGGTCTTTCAGAAACAGTGTCTTTACCTCCCAAGGTAGGGGTTCTACCCTCCCCAGATCCCACTTGTGGGATTACACTGGGTATGTTGTTGTATACTCTCATCACTTGCTTTATTGAGTGTACTGTTATTGCTACTATCTCCATCATTATATACTTGTCCATGATGTTGGAACAGTCCAAGTAAACGCGACAATATTCAATGACTTGTAAATTAGAGAAATCAATGGAGATAAGATTGCAACCGCAAAAACTATCAGAACAAAGAAAATAACTCAACTCGCAGAAGCTAATACAACATCTACACCTATCATACTAACATATCACACCAGAAATTAAATAAAGTAATAAACACAAAATCATCCAGAATATTGGTGTTATAAAGAACTAATGTGATTCCCTAGTGCTAAGAAAGCTAGGGAATTCAATAGATAATGCTTGCGATACATAACAAGAAAAAGAAAACACCACATTAGATGTAATCACCAAAAAGAGAGCAACAAGAAAAGAATAAAAAGATTACCTCAGTGTTTCTTTTTTTAACTACCACACACTTGGAAGCACTGATGCTAGCACTCTTCAGCAAGCTACGAGAACTACCGACAAGTGAGTTCTCTGATCCCTCAGACTGCGCTGGTGGACTCTGAAGAGTTGTTGATACAGTTCTCTTCTCACAATCATTATTTTGGGAAGAGGTGTCATCTTTTGGTGCAGGAACTCGTTCTCTGCAGCGGAGGTATTCCAAAAAGAAAACAAGTTCATATGTTAACTGAATATGTCTGACCACACACACATAATTCAACTTTTAAAGTATCACACCAATCTAGCTATCTATTAAAAAACTTGAATTTTGTTCAAGTATATGTGGACAAACTAAGGTCCAGACCAAAAAAGACTGGAGATATCATAACAGTAAGAGCTAACTGGTAAGTCACTGCCCAAAATAACGCAAGCAACTCTATAATCGACACCCATATGTAAAAGCACAAAGTATTTTTAGAAAATATTGTTTTCGTGTGATATTTTTAGAGAAACTACTTTTCAAATCTGAGTTTTTTTTAATGTGTAGCATACTAATGTGGACGGTTTAGATACAGAGAAAGTAATTCCTTAATCTGCAGATTCCTGAAAAAACATGTTTACCAATCTGACGGAAAGAACCATAGATTTGACCACGCACCTAGGCAAGGAAGCATGCTGTCTCTGAAGCGGAGTGCTACGTTCACCTTTACCCTGATGCTCCTCAAGATGTGCGAATTGTCGCTTGAACCGATCAACACCACTAAATCAACATAGAAGAAAGACCATGATCAATATCTTGAAAAGCAATACAAAATGATGTAAACTTATTTGGCACAACACATCAGCCTAATTATATGAAGTGGGGAGTCTAGAAGACAACAATCAACTATATGTGATAGGGAAAGAATGATAAAAAGCACGCATGTCTTTGCAAAGAAGGATGATCAATTAGATCCAACACAAGACCAAGGATCAGACAATCACTGATCAGAGTGAAACCTTGGGAATCAAGTTTCAAATTCCAGCAAAGGTTATTAGGTGAATTCTTCCCATCAGCCTACACCTTGGTGGTCAGAGTTACCCGGTACTTGTGCTAGTGGGATCCCAGTGGATTAGTCGAAGTCCGTGTAAGTTGGCACGGACACCGCCATTGTCGAGAAAACAAATATGAATATTCTTTTGCTACCCTCATGTTATAAGTTTGCCGCAGCCCTACTGTTGCTGAAACTTAATTCCTTTGATTTCAAGAAGATTCACAATTGTGTCTGTATCTGTGGGAGGGTGGGAGGAAAACAACTTCCAACACAGCCAAACACAGTATCTTTTTTGTTTGATATGACACCCAAACTTAGAACTAAACAAATGATGATTACTCGTTCAGTAATATCTGTAATCCACTATGAAATGTTAATAATTTATCACTGACTAGATGATGTCCATGGTTTGCTATCAGGAAATGAATAACTTTTACTGACAGATGAATGATGGTTCCTTTCTAGAAAATAAGTAGTCAGAAGTAAATAGTGAGATAGAAGAAGCTGAAAGGCAGAAGACAACATCAAAAGTTAACACCCAGAACCTAATTTATCCCCATGAAAGGAGTAGAATAAACATGAAAAATCAGAAGTACATACCAGGAAAAACAAACCAATCATCAGAAAAGGATTGTCAACTTTTACTTTTATAGGGAAGAAAAGTTGTGTATGTTTTGTGATGTTCTTCCATCTCTCAACAAGTAGCAACTATGCTCCAGTAAAAACTACGACTACCGGCTTTTAATGCATGCAAAAGAGGCAGGTCAACTATTTCAGGAAAGAAGCATAAATTATGAGAACCAGCTAACCTTGGGTACATAAAGCCACTAGTCTGATCTCCACCAGAAAGATACTCCTGAAGCATCTGAGGATGATATTCTAAAATCTGTTTGTTCAAGACAAGTTTAAAGTCAGTCCTTTGATCCATTTCACTATCAAGGTAGTCATTAATACTAAAGAAAGCCGTACCTCACGATATATGAGTTCTCTAACATCATCTTTTGCCAGTTTCCTCTTCTCAAATTCAAACTCAAGCTTTGATATTGGTGGTCTAGATGGTTCACGATCAGCATTTGATAAACCACTGAAATAAGGATCCGCCAATCCCTAAGATAAGGCAATATTAGTATTTCTAAGTCAATTGGACTTGAGATTTTCGTTTAGTAGATGAAATAACATTGGATTTGTTTTCAATCACTACCTCTTCTGCTGATGGCCGATCTTTAGGGTCAAATGCGAGCAGTCGTTCAAGTAGGCGTAATGCCAAAGGATCTGCATTTGGGAACTTTTTTGTAAATGGAACCGGCTGTTTCTTCCGCATGCTACTGAGGTATCTTCTTGCCTTTTCATTTCTAATCTGCCAGTTTTGAATGAAACCAAGTTCATAAAATAAGAGAAAAATAAACTGACACCACGGAACTTCTCGCAACAGTTTTTTCTACCTTATCTTCTAAAGATAACACATAAATACCACCCTATACTTGAGAACATATCTCAGATGGTCACTCGACTAAGGGTAGTCAGAAAGTCACTCAACTTTGTTTTTTAACCCAAAAGTCACTCAACTATTGGTGTTTCACTTAGAAAGTCACCCAACATATTTAAGTGAAACATGAAATTTTATTTAAAGTGAAATTTTTAAGAAGTAAGAAAATACCCATTTTAACAATTTTATTGACCCTCCCTACTTGACCCGACCCGCTAAAAAATTGACCAAGGGCCGATGGATACAACTTACATAAATTGACAAAAAATACATTGGAAAATCAATATCTTAAAAGCTGGTATTCACCACTTCAAACAAATATAGGAGTGTCATAGGACCCCCACAAAGTTAAAGTATTCGGTTAGAAAAATGAGACAAGTATGAATTATTTTTTTTTGATGTATTATCCTCATTTCTATTCTCAAATATACTATGTTGCTCGGACTCGGGTGCGGGTGTCGGATACGGGTACGGATCTAGAGGTCGGATTCGTCATCATCTAAATTTTAAGATTCGTGGGTACGGATCCAGGTACGGATATGGGTGCGGGAATTCGGCAAACAAAAAGTCAAAATTCTAAAAATAGAGTTATAAAACCTAAATAATGAGATATTATGTCGAAAACTTGAGGAGAAAATATTTGATCAAGAGGAGAATCTCGGAAGAAGATATAAGGAAAAGGAGTGGCATAGAAATTTCTAGATACACTGTTCAAAAAAAAAATTCTAGATACAAGTTATTCCATTTTCTTCAACTTCACCATAGCTTTTGTTTTGATTACATAAATCATTAAATCTGTCCAAAATTTCTCCCTCTATTTTGGTCAAAGTACCCAAAATTGGTTGACCAGATCGGGTACGGATGCCACACCCATGTTGTGTCGACACGGGTGCGGCACCGAAAGTGAAGTGTCCGAGCAACATAGCAAATATATCTACTTACAAGTATTGAACACATACTTTGACGCAAAAAGCATGCACAATAGGATGATGTTAAAAGAATAGCACATTATTATGAGAACTGACCTTTGCAACTGTTCCAGGAGGAGGTGTCCCAAGCAAATCTGTGATTAGGTCTAATTGATGCACCACATTCTTTCCAGGAAATAATGGTTTTCCAGAAAGCAACTCTGCAAATATGCATCCGATGCTCCAAATATCAATAGCAGGAGTATACTGCAAATAGAGAACTCTCAGAGACACAGTGTATGTCACAGGCAAATGAGTCAATGAAGATGTGTTAAAGGGCAGCCCGGTGCACTAAGCTCCACTATGCGCGAGGTCCAGGGAAGGGCCGGACCACTAGGGTCTATTATACGCAACCTTACCTTACAATCTGCAAGAGGCTGTATCCACGGCTTGAACACGTGACCTGGTCACATGGCAGCAACTTTACTAGTTACTCCAACGCTCCCCTTCTTCAATGAAGATGTGTTAACAACACAAATAAAGTCTTCGCGTGTATGAAAAAGTTGTTTCATATTGAAACCACATCTTTCCACATTATAACTCTTTCATCACAATTTGGCAAGGAACAAATACTTGTCCTTAAAGCGTATAAACTGTAGGTGCCCAAGCCATGTTTCAGTGTAAAATGCAAGAGAAGTAGCTTCTTAGCATCTCATTCATTTCCTCTATCCGCGCCAATGCTGGAAACAGACTCAAACTAAACTTGGAAAAGAAGTTCTCCGAAGGTTAACTGAGCCCCACACATTCATACTCAAAGCCAGTAAAAGTGTAGTGTGCTCTGTACTAAAATTAAAAGCCCATATGACAACCTATTAGGCTCTGAAATGATATTGTTATTACTTTTTGAAATTTCACTTTTTTCGAGAGATTGATACTAATTACAGAAGGTGGAGCATATGCTATGAGAGGGATATTCTCATCATTGATCCAATTCAAGGAAATTACGCTACAACCTAAGTTCTTGAATTCAAATTTTCTCTTTCCAACAAGTAGCTCCGTAGTTTATCAACAAACCTTCAACCTCTAATGAACCTATAATTCAACGTAGCTAGCATAGGATAATATGATAAACAGCTCTTCTCCTAACAAGAGTAAAGAACAGATTAGCGAAACAAAGTTATAGATCTCATAATAAATGTGACTTTATGTATTACTACTAGGAGACTCCCCTTTGTTCTACTTCTTCCTTTTGTTTTTTGCTGCAGTTAATTTTTCTGTCAGTGCATTTTCGAGTTCTAATCAAATGACTCTAGATTGCAGGCATTGTTAAAGGCTGCAATGGCATATGAGTAAATGCAGAGTCAGCCACAAACCATTTATTGTGAAAAATAATTACTTTTGCTAGGGGAGGAGTAACAAAATAATAAGGAACAATCTTGATCATAATACATGATGCTAAGTGCAAAAGACTGTAGAAGTAACAAAATAATGGGAAACAATCTTGAACATAATACATTAAAACTAAGTGTCATTAACTATACTCAACATCTGTGCATTGCAGTTGTTGGATATATGGAACAGAATGAACAATTCAACTCTGAAATTTAGTGCCATTGCAGTTGTTGCATACACAATCAGAAAAAGAAGAAATTAAAACTCAAGTCAGTGACATTGCAGTCGTTGTATATACACCAATAGAATGAACAACAAAACTGTGAAAGTGATAAACGAATCTTACCTTAGAGAAAAAGGATCCACATAGCTCGGGAGCACGATACCATCGAGTTGCAACATAATCCTTTAATACATTCAAAAAGATACATGCATCAAAAAAAAAAAACAAAGGACATGTATAAAAACAATGGGAGAAAGGAAGCCTTTTAAATTTGTACTTACAGTCCAGAAAATAGCAGATGGGACATCATTGAATGATACACGAGCAAGCCCAAAATCACATATCTTCAACTTACAGTCAGCATTAGCAAGGATATTTTTCGGCTTTAAATCCCGGTGGAAAATATTTGCTGGTATGGGGGTAAAAAACAGCAGGTTTCTTTATCAGAGAGGTAATATTAACTTGTATAGTTAGAGGTAGCAAAAGGCACATTACAAAGAACCAACCTGTATGAATATATTTTAGTCCACGTAGAACTTGGTAGAGGAAAAACTGATAATGCTCATGTGTAAGATCGTTATTGGCCTTAATTACCTGATGGAGATCTGATTCCATCAATTCAAAAACAACATAAATATCTTCAAACTCTCTTCGAGAAGGAGGCAACATAATGTGCTTTATTTCTACAATATCTGGATGCCTAAGTAGCCGAAGAAGCTTGATTTCTCTCAAGATTCTTGTGGCATCAGAAACATGGTCAAACACATCATTAATTTTCTTGATTGCAACTTTTTCACCAGTATGGGTATCGACAGCAGACCCCACAACTCCATAGCTTCCTTTTCCAATTACTTCCTGAACTTGGTATCTACTTGCCTCTCCATATTCAGTAAAGAATTCCGTCTCCATTGCGTTCTGAATAACAACATCCCATGTAAATTGACATGGAGGTTAAAATATAATAAGGGACAATTAGAAGTAACTTGATGTGCTATAAAAAATACAGACACACAATGAAAACGATAATCTAAGAAATCAAGAAAGCTAGTTCTTTGACATGACTTCCCCATTGACCAAAATCAATCTGATAATTCTTCCCGTTAAAACTTAACATAAATCCAAGTCGACAATTATGAATTTGCAGAGAGCAACATTGGGTCTGAGATTATTCAATCATAGTGATAGCAGAAAGGGCAGCCCGGTACACTAAGCTCCCGCTATGCGCGGGGTCACAAGGGTGTATTGCACGCAGCATTACCGTGCATTTATGCAAGAGGTTGTTTCCATGGCTTGAACCGTGACCTTCTGGTCACACGACAGCAACTTTACGAGTTACTCCAAGGCTCCCCTTCAATCATAGTGATAGCACAGACTAAAGTTCATCTCTCCAAAACATAAGACTGAAAGATCAGAACGAATTAAGCTCAAAATTCAATAAGTGGGTGAAAAGTAGTCACTTTTTTGTAATCAGGGATTCAGACTTAATATAAACATATATTGTCAACAAAAAAAACAATCTTTAAATGTAACTCTACCCATCAATTTACATCTACTCTTGTTCAATAATAAGACAGAATCTATTTATATGTATGTGAAATACAGACATCAAGACAGATCATCCGCATCACAAATAGATTAAAATCAACAATAACATACCCAGTGAAATCCCAAAGTAGACTAAATCCAAGGTTGGTCTTTGACCCATCTCTTGTGGATCGGTGTATCCTTAGTCCATTACTGAATAAGTAATTAATTAGTTAATTACATCATAAGGCTTAAAGAAAGGGGAGGTTTCGTAGCTCTAGCTTGCTGCGTCAATGCCCTTCGTCATCCTTTCTGTGAGGTAGCTTTGACCTTAGCCCGAGGTTATTTACTAAAATCTCCTTTTGGAGGGGAAGGCTGTATCGTTAGGGTAGACTATTTAGAAGACATAATTGGGTATAAGATTGTAAAAATGCTACAATCAAAATACAATGAATAATAAAATCAAAAAAGTGAAACAGTCAAATCCAGAAAGAAAAACAAAAACAAAAAGGGGTCCACAAAAGAAGACCTTTTTGATAGGATCCATGGTGGGAAAATTAAGGCGTTTGGGTACTTTGATGAGTTTGAGACCAGTAATATCAATGTCTTCAGTAATGGTAAGTTCTTCTTCTTCTTGTAAATTGTGGGGTTTGTGAAGATCAATATTCAAGATCGAATTCTCATTGTTGTGTCGACGATGAAACCAACGAAGAACTCCATCGACGAATGTACCACTACCCCCCATATACACACACTACCCACTTCTCTCTTGTCTCCTTAACTTTCGTATTGATTCTTGATTTCCCACTACAAGATCTCAGCATTCCACGCTTTCTCCCCTCCTATTTTTATTGGGTTCGATATTTTTGGAAGTAATAATAGTTAGGACAACCGCGTTACCCCGTCTGGTTCCTAAACTAACGTGTCCAGTGGGCCGGAACGTCCGATACCGCCCTGGCCTGTCCCGGTCCCGCTAGGTAAATTTCGCGATGGGGATTATCAATAAACGGGTTTGAAATCAGGACGGGACTAGGGTTGGTTCCGCTCATCCCGGTCCCGACCTGTCCCGCCACCCGGCCGGTTCCGTCCTGGCCCGTTTGCAAAAATTAATAGTCGCACAAACGATCATTTTCAATTTTAGTCGTTGACATCGGCTAGTAACGCCATTCCCCCCCCCCCCCCCCCCCCCCCACGTTCCATAAACCCCCTACCCCTTAATATTTATTTTTAATCTCTAAGTTAGTATACTTACATATTAACTCTATTTCTCAACTATAAATACTTCATTTTCCTCTTCATTTCTCTCACAAATATTTCTACCATCTCTCTAGTTTCTCTCTACAAGTCTAAATTGCATACTAAATATTATATTTTATTTGCTAATTTCTATCAAAGTTCAAAAATTGAGAGTGAAGTTGACAACTAGCTTGAGGATCATGGAGCAAAGTTTCAATTTTCAACTTCGATTACACATCGACGTTACGTCGGCATTTGGTACACTCGTTCATTCTTTTATTTAAATTTTATTGTTACTTAATTTTTATTATCGTACTTAATTTTCTTAACTTTAATTATTTATTTACATAATTAAAATGAAACGATGTGGACGTTTTTCTAGTAGAAGTATTAGGGGTAACAGGGGTAAGGGTGCACATTCTAGTAATCCTAATTATGATAATTTCACTCATTAGATGAAACTGATATTTTTAATGTTAATATTAATATATCATTAGGTCATGAGGTATATTCTGCATCTGAACCATACTATGATTTAGAAAATGAATTAGAAGATAATTTAGATAACACACTCACTAGTGCAACTCCACATCAGGCTCAGACTGAGTCTCAGGCTGAAACTGAAACTGAAATCCCTCATATTTCCCCTAGTATGAGTAGAGGCCAAAAACAACAAAAATTAAAATCACATGCATGAGATTTTTTTGATAGGGACATTCCTAATCAACTAGCTATTTATAAAATTTGTCGCGAAGTTTATAAATTTAAAATTGGAAAAGGTCAAGGTGGGACATGAGGTTTAATGAGACATGTGAAAAACTCTCACAAAGTAAGGTATAATCAATACTTGGATGAAAAAGCAGGTGTGCAAATACCTTCTGAGTCGGGACAATGTTCACATAGTGTCCCCTACCAAGTACATGATCGAATTAACCCGATGATGGGGGAGTTATAGGTCCGAAATATGATAAACAAAAAAATCAGGAATATTTAGCAAAATTAGTTGTTGTGGAGGGTTTGCCTTTTTCATTTCCTCCCTCTCCTAGTTTTATTCATTACATTCGAGAAACATATAATCATGTTTTTAACGATTTTCCTAGATCAACCGTTAAAAAGAGATGTTTTTAAATTTGCGCATGAATATCAACAATATTTACGATATGCATTGTATCATTTTAATGGCAAAGTGACTATTACTTCTAACATATGACGTAATACTAATGGTGTCATTGGATAGATCACAATTGGTCTATGCAAAAACGTATATTAGCATATAGATATATTGATGAAATGCACACTGGAGTTTTTATTTCAACAAATATTCATGAAATTAGTGAATATTATGGAATTACTGATAAAATTATGACTATTAGTTTAGATAATGCTTCTTCTAATGATTATACTGTAAACATTTTAAAAACTCGATTTACTCCATCTTTTTCCTTTATTTTCATGTTAGATGTGCATGTCATATTTATAACTTAGTTGTAAAGGATTGCTTGAAACTTTTCAAAGACATCCTTGATAAAGTATAATTTGCTATCAACTTTATTTTTAAAGGTAATAAAATACAAAGACGCAAAGAGTATAAAAAACATGTCATGATTGTGGATTACCTTATAGGAAAATTCCAGAAGAAGTTGCAACTAAGTGAAATTCTTTGTATGGACAATTAGTTGTTGCTCACGAGTATAGAAGATATATAACTTTATTATTTAACGCCCATAATCAAAATCCTTCGGATATGCTTGTAGATGATGATTGAGATAAATTTTTGGAACTTATTGTATTCTTAGAGAATTTTTTTCTAGCTATTAAGAATTTTTTGATATTTATTACCATACTATTCCATCTATGTTATTTTATATATCTCTAATATTTTGTTATTTAATGAATATATGAAAAAATCAACTTACTCTCCAGCTATTAAAAAAATGTTTGTAAAATTAATTTTTCTTCTTCTATTTCCACTATTTATTTTTTGGTGCTGTATTAAATCCTAATATTAAAATAGACGGTTGTAATGCCCTTATTGAAACGATTTATTGAAACCAACTGAAGAACCAACTAACGAACCAACTAAAGAAGATGTTATCTCTAGCATACAAACACAATGCAAAATTATGTATATGTATTACCAACAGTAAAGTGCAAATAATCAACCGACTTCTGTACCGTCTTCTCCTACTTTACTTTAACCTTATAAAAAACATGTGATTTTTGCTTCAAGAATTCAAGGCCTTCAAAATAGAATGTATAGTGGTTCAAGTGCTTCACAAATTAGCGAGTTTGATATATATATTTTGCAGGGTGTTGTACCGTTCGAATCAAGTACTAATGAAAATGGACGTGAAGACTTGCTGAAATATTGGAGGGTGAATGAAAAGACATTTCCGACTCTATCAAAGATGGTCCGAGATGTGTTGAATATTCAAGCGTGATCTACAGCTTTTGAAAGCGCTTTTTCTGCTGAAACATTTCAAGTAAGAGAGCACAAACACTCATTGGCGGGAGACAGTTTGGAGATTGCAGTTTTATTTAGAGATTAGATTAGAGCGGAGCGTAGAAGGTGTGGTCAAACAAAGACCAATGAAGAAGACGACTACAATTACAACGAAATCTTATCCGAGGGAGCAGGAAGCGACGTTGAACAATTTGACCAACAAATTCCAATTCCAACAGAAGATCATCAGGAGATTGTTAGAAAATTAGAAAAAGTATGGTTGCATGTGTACTTTTTTTAATGCTAATTTTACTATGTGATTTGCAACTTTGAACTACGAAACAAAGTTGCAATTTTAAAATTGTATTACAAAAAAATCATATTTCTATTAAATAATATAAGAGGCAATTAGCCTTGGGATGTTTTTTCACTATCTTGTTCAATTATTTAAGTGTTTAAATATATAAAAAAAAGTCCCCCAAATCCCCCTTCCCGACCCGACCCGTCCCGTCCCGTCCCGTCCCCCCAAATCTCGTCCCCTCTGATAGCGGGATGTGGGACGGGACCGGTCCCGACCCATCCCACGTCCCCCCAAATCCCGTCCCCCAAATCCTGTCCCGTCCCGTCTCACTGGCCACCCTTAATTCCTACTAACTTTGTTTTTTTTTTAAAACCATATTAGGCAAATTACGGCTACCAAGTGGCCAAATTGATTTCCTACCTTTTAAATGTTTGAAAATTGAAACCATATTAGGTATCATGTGGAAAAATTTAATCTAAAGGTTTCAAGCTCCTCGGATGGTCAAAGGAATTACTCCCTCTAATTTTTTTGGCCAATCTCAAAATAGATGACACATTTTCATATATGTATATGTGATATCTTTCAGATTTTGAGATTCAACTATTTTTTTTGCTATAACTTTTTTATATATTTTATAAATATTTTAAATTATTAAATATTCCAAATGATAGTATTTTTTATGTAATTTTTAAAAAAAGATTCCATGTATGAATTCACAGTTAAAATTAAATTGTTTGACTCTCGAAATTTAACTATGACACATAAATTGGACAGATAGAGTAATTAATAATTTAACTTTATATTTTTCATTTTATTCTTAATGAGATGATTTCTAGTCGCACAAACATTTATTGATTATTTTGGACCATAAATTTCAGAAGCGTTTATTTTATTCTTAATTTCATGCATAAATTGAGATAGAGGGAGTATTAGTTTTGTAGTTATTTATAAATTTATTTTTAATTTTATATCTTTTTAACAGATTTTATTTTTACACGTAAGAAATTTGAAAAATAACATATGGAAAAGTCTTATTCAAAATTGTTAATGGTCATAGTAGACCATTTACTCGGAATATTATGTGGTTCTTCTGTCACGACCCAAATCGGATGGTCATGACGGGCACCCGGATCCTACTTGCCGAGTACCACTAATTATATATTTAACATCTAATCATAATTAATCATGGGCCACGAGAGTCGTCACCAAATATTCTGCTAGTATATGAAAATAGTAAACTGGAAAAGAGTTATGTAAAATCTTGCAACTAGAAGGGCTCAACCTATATACATATACATACCAAGGCCGACAAGGCCATATATGACTACTATACACAAGACATCTATCTACAAGCCTCTAAAGAGTACGTAACATCATAAGGTCGGGACAAAGCCCCGCTATAACCCTATGCATATCAAAAATATCATATCACGACTAGACTGCAACTCTGGAACAAATAGAATGCTCCAATATCAGCTGAACCATCAACCTACTAGTGCGAACCGTCACCCTCTTTACTTGAGCCTGCGGGCATAAAATGCAGCGCCTCCCGACAAAAAGGACGTTAGTACTATTGATGTACCGAGTATGTCAGGCATGAAAATAGCATAACAGAGACCTGAAAGTAACATGAGACAAAAAACAATCAACCGGTAGAGAATGCCTCTGCGGGCCATAATATGCCTTAAGTATCATGTCTGTGCAGAATGCCTCTGAGGGTCGTAATATGCCTAAATTCGATGAACAATGCGGTCATACATATACATATGTGTATATAACGCCATCAAGCCTCTGTGGGCATCCAATCATATCTTATCGACCTCTGTGGGCATAATCATCATCGTATATCTATACCAGCTGCAGGTGGTGGTGCGTATATAACGCCTTCCCTTTTTCCATGCCCCATACATATATAATGCATACATTTAGTAGAGTATATAACTCTTTTGAGGTCAAGGTATGTACATGAATATAATGCATGAATGTTATGATAATAAGACATTCTGAGTTTATCGGAGTGACAAAATATCGCTTCACCTCCGATTAACATTATGAATACTAACACCTTTCTCATATACCTCAATAGGAATTTAGAAACATATTTAGACATGCTTTGACAATAGAAATGAATAACATGAACATTCTTAACTACTAAGAGTAAAATCATTTATGGGACAATATTACGTTTACGTTTCGTACTTAGAACATGCCAAAAGAAAGAAGGATTTGCCTTAACATACCTTGATTCGACCTTCGAATGACTACAATGAGTCAATCATGAATGAACACTAAAGGAGTTTCACGATTTTTGCATTTATAGGATATCAGAACTATCAATTTTCTTGGACCTTGGCCGACGATCCTTTCCCTCAAGCAAATAAATCTATTTCGTAAATTTACTAGCAGCAATAGCTGCTGTGCGTATTTCCCCCCAAGAAAATAGTAAGGGCCGGTCTCCCATTTTGTGAAACGTCCAAAAATAAGACCCCCTTTTTTTTATCCAAAAAAGTGTACATCAATGGTGAAGGAAAGAAAAGAGAAACATAATGGTTGCTTCTCTGGGATTTGGTGGCAGAAAGAAAAACAATTTCAGCCGATGGGGTTTTTAGGCTTTGACTCTTGATACCATGTAAAATTGTATTATCTCCCTTGGGGAGCCTTTCTCATTAATACAAATATATATAGGTGTACAATGTGTAGGTAAAAATTGGTGTATTCGAAAAGTTAAACCAAACAAATGATTTGTTGAGTCGAGAGATGGCTATCTGTCTTTAAGATAAAATTGCCCCGTATAAATGCTTTTACGGTGATGGATAATAGTCTTCCAAGATACAACAACAACTAATCAACTGTACAAACCAAATACATTTGATTCTAGCGAAGAAGATAAATAAAAACAGATTGTTGATTTTGTGTTTAGAACAAAACAAAAGAAATTCATTTCTGTGTTCTCTGTTTTCGAACAGAACAAACAGAAGAAAATCGTTTCTATGTTCTCTATTTTCGAACATAACAAACAAAAGAAAATCATTATGTTTCTGTATATCTGCGAATAACAGAAGAAAGGAGTTTTGTGTTTAATATTGCAGTATTTTCTCTTCTGTAATTTTCGACTGAACATTACTACTCAATTTATAGTTGAGGAGGAGGACCGTTGCAACGTTTCTGGAATCTTCTGAATCGTTGTAACGTTTCAGAAATCTCCAGGGTCATAAACAACCCGTAACCCGTAACCAGTGACCCGAGTCCGGACCGGACCAGACCGGGCGGGACGGGCAGGCGGTGCGTGTGGGACTTAGCCCCGAACCCAAGCTCACCTAGGTCCTCTCCCTTCTAAACACATGGGTTACCCCTTGGGGTCCCACACCCTTACTCAAACTTAGAGTTTATACATTGAATAAACTCTCCATCTTCTACCAATGAGGAAGATTAGTCATTTTTTGCCAAAAACACTCCATCTTTTCATGTCTCAAACACCTTACTTTGTGTACAAATATATTTTTCATTTCTTAATGAAATTTGATGATACTTGGCACTAACATCATCTACTCACTCAGTAGATTAAGCATGTGCGAAGAAACGATGTTTCCGACATGCGGGGCCCATGTGTTTAAGTCATTAAAGACGGGATAAACTCAATTCTACTTTAATAAATTTCCAACACAATGTTGAATCCTTCTATAATAAGGATTCCAATCCTACCATAATTATACAATACAAAATATGGTAAATTTGTAACCTAGTACACTAGTACACGTGCTAATACTAATTCCATTTCTATTTTGAATGCATGTAGGCACACTCTGATTGGCTCTATAGTGTGCCTTGGGGTCTTTACAAAGCCATCAACTACGTAAAAGAACACTACGGAAATCCATCCATCATTCTATCAGAAAATGGTATGCTTGTAAAACTTTTCAAAGTTGCAGTGACCTAGAATTGTTTGAATTTCCAGATCAACTTAAAAATAACTCCAAGCACTAATCATAGATGAATTTCAGGTATAGATTATGCCGGAAACATTTCCCTTCCAGAAGCGTTGCATGACACCAAAAGGATTGATTACTACAGAAGCTATCTGGCTGAACTAACGAAGGCTATCGATGAAGGAGCTAATTGTTGGTCTTCTATGGTACGTTATAGAGCAGTACAGGAAGTAATAACTATTACAAATGTTCGAAATGAGAAATAAATGGTCAATCTTCAAAACTGCCGCATGTTTGTTGTGCCTTGAATCTTGATAACCTGAAATCAAGAAACAACTAAATCTGGATGGTTACAACGTTGTGTGTTGAGTCGGGGATAGCCCTCTATCCTTAAGACAAGATTGCCCCGTATATATGCTTTTACGTTAGCGGGCAATAGTCTCCCAAGATAAAACAACACTTTAATCTCAACACTACAAAGCCAATAGGTTGAGCCTGGCGAAGAAAACAAATATGACTCGACTTGCTGAAGATATGGAATAGGAAGGAAGAGTTTCTCAATACTCTTCTCTTTTGTCTCTGTGTATATAGTATGTCTCTGTAGTGTATATCTTGTGTATATGTGTGGGTTTGCTCACCGATTTTCGTCACAATTTGCTCACTTTGTTTTGAGCTATTTTCGTGATTGTTTTTCGATCGAGTTTTGCATCGTATTTTCGTCTATGTTTCTGCGCTGTTTCTTGCTTCTTTTTTTCAACCAAGTGAAGCTCAATATATAGCAAGAGGAGGGGCTGTCCAACAGCCACAAACAAGGCTGTAATGGCCCTTAAAGGAGGCCATTAAAACGACCAAGTAATGGCTATTAAGGCCATTGAAAGAGGTCGCTCATCGCCCAAGTAATGGGCTGTTAATGGAGGAATTAATCAGCCAAATAATGGCTGGTTAATGCTCCAAAACGCAGTCCAATATTTACGAGAAAAAGTCTCCGAAATGCGGGGACCAAACTGTAAATATTGAAACTTCGAGGACCAAATCGTACATATGAAAGAATTCGGTCCAAACGCGTACATATGAAACTTCGGGGATCAAAGCGTACATCGGCGAGTTCTCTCGGTCCAAAAAGATAATATCGACAGTGCCCGGCCCACGACCCCACCCACACCCCGCGGCCGTGAACCCGTGAACCCGTGAACCCGAGAACCCGAGAACCCGGAACTCGGAACCGGAACCGGACGGGACGGGCGGCGGCGGCGCGCGTGTGGGCTTAGCCTTGAACCCAAGCACATCTAGGTCTTCCCTCCTTTAAACACATGGGATACCCCTTGGGGTCCCAAACCCTTTACCAATTAGAGACTTATATAGAGAGCAATTCTTCCTATTCCCACCGATGTGGTAGATTTGTCCCACACCACATTTCCATGTCTCAAACACCTTACTTCGTTGACCAATATCTCTTTCATTTCTCAACGAAATTAGACGATTCTTGGCCCTACGGTCATCTACTCAATTCGTAGATCATGCATGTGCGAAGAGACAAGGTCTCCAACATGCGAACCACAAGTGTTTAATTCATCAAAGATGGGTGGACGCATCTCCCCGCCAAAGGCTAATTTCCAACAATCCCCTCTATGAAAGAGAGATTGTGGCGCATGCACAAGGTGCCTACATTTCAGCAATCTTTCAGCGAAAAGATATTACATCAGAAGAGGTAGCTTACGCTTTGAACCTTCCCTAGTTGAATACCATCGGACTTACTTACTGCGCGGTGAACGTGATGTCTTGAACCGACAGTGTTTAGTGTAAGCCAAGACAACGATATCAACACAATAACTCTTCTTATTCATTTTCTTCTTACGTTTCTGTCCGTTGTGGCCATGGACACACTTGGATTCTTAAGTGCGTTCATTTGAGTCGGCCATCCTCGCACTTAAATAGGTGATCTCCTACAAGGTATCCTGTTATACCCCACTTCACAAGTGTTAGGAATCATTAAAAGTTCCACAACTTTAACCTCAACCGTTTGAGGATCTTTTAAAAAGTTTTGGAAGCTTAACCTTTACCCACCATGCAGGCCGCACTTTAATGTCTATCGCGGGAACAGCTTTGGATTCATGTTTCCGTACAGAAATCATCATCCGAAGTGCTTCTTGCTTCCACCGAAGCGCTCAACTGAACCTTTTACCGCTTTGTTTTCCCATTGAACCAAATTCTTGGGATCTCCAATCAGTATGGTTGGGTTTCCACCGCAAAGGTTCGTATTGTTTGGGTTTTAAGCCAATTCCCCTAGACAGCGTAACACTTGATCTCGGGTAGTCCCTTAGTTAGTAAACAAGGATGTGACACCCGTGATGATCAACGCGCCATACGGTCTTATGTCTCCGACGGATCCTAAAAGATATGTCTAGACGCCGTCATCCGTGTCCTTCCCGAAGCCGACCGGCTAGCCACACGTGTATAGCTCGAAGACACGGGTATCTCCCAATAAGGGACGTCCTCTAAGGAGCCGTGAAGTTACTCAACTTCTTTCATGCTTTGTATAAAGCGATAAACTCCGATTCCATCATGAATCGGTGATGCAAGTTTGCTTAGAGGATTTTCCAAGACCCACCATACACATTTGCTTGTGGCTTTGGTGTTCTTCGGATCCGATGTCCGGTTTGCATCACTTTGTGTTCTCCCGAACCGCTGGACATCCGAGAATACTATAATCGTAGATAAGTGAATATTCGGATATCGTCATATCGACTTAACGCCTTCTATTGATCATGTATTAAGATCATCGGTGAACCTTAGTTCAACCGATTCTGTTTGTAGGGCGATACCGGGTCGGTTGTAGTGTGTATAATACATTGAACTACACATGACGTGCATATCGCTCTTTGTCTATGGGAGCACCATGATTCCAATCATTTCTATGATTCATATCCATTGGTGGCTTCAACGAGACTGTCTACTATCGACCAGTCCGTTAGATGTCTTAGAAATCCAATTCCTAAGATGTCATCTGTGATACCCATATCTTTCATATCGAGACTTTGTTTCAATATGACTTTTACTTTCAGACTGTTGATTCTCCAACTGTTGGCTTTCTAACTTCAGAGTCAATGTTTCTGTGGTCAGATTCATTGTTCTTGTTTTATCTGAAACTTTCAGGACCAAAATGTAAACATTTCAGGGACCAAAATGAAAGTTCAGGAAGAAGCCCAACAGTTCAGCAAACCAATTCTGATCCTCTTCTTCCAACTCTCCGGTGAACCGGTGAACCGGTGAACCCGTGAACCGAGAACCCGGAACCCGGAACCGGACGGGCGGCGCGCGTGTGGGCTTAGCCTTGAACCCAAGCACATCTAGGTCTTCCCTCCTTTAAACACATGGGATACCCCTTGGGGTCCCAAACCCTTTACCAATTAGAGACTTATATAGAGAGCAATTCTTCCTATTCCCACCGATGTGGTAGATTTGTCCCACACCACATTTCCATGTCTCAAACACCTTACTTCGTGGACCAATATCTCTTTCATTTCTCAACGAAATTAGACGATTCTTGGCCCTACGGTCATCTACTCACTTCGTAGATCATGCATGTGCGAAGAGACAAGGTCTCCAACATGCGGAACACAAGTGTTTAATTCATCAAAGATGGGTGGACGCATTTCCCCGCCAAAGGCTAATTTCCAACACTAATATCATAGGCTCCTTCGCCTGGTCATTGCTCGACAACTTTGAATGGAGATTTGGTTATACTTCTAGATTTGGTATTGTCTATGATTTTAGAATCCTCAAGCGATATCCAAAAATGTCGGCCTATTGGTTCAAGAAATTACTTCAGTGTCATAAACATTAAGCTCGGACTTTGTCCCTTGTATTGTAGCTTTTTCAATAAAAAAGTTTAATTTGTTTGTTTTGGATATGTCTGTTTTGACTAATTGTAACCCATAAGTTGGTTAAACTCTGCTTAGAGGCAAGAATTTCTGGTCTCGGTAGTTCTATAGAACATCATATAACCTTTCAGCAATTTGAAACTGTAATTTCTAGACTCCATCATTATTAGTGGTATTATTATACGCCCTATTGGACCAGCTTGAATTGAATCAAGAGATACACCTTTCAGAATATCTCTATGAATCCACTATTTCTTAGTTCATCTAAGCACTTATTTTTGCCTAAATACTTAGACTTTCTTCGTCTCGACTACTGAAAGTTCCAACTATAATAAGTAATATCCAAGTTCATCACTTATACTATAATATAAGCCCATTCAGAGCCTTCTATCTGTGTTGATTTGCAAATGAAATATCGTAAAGAATCGATTAGCTTCTAGCCTCCTGAAATACCATAGGTACACAATGACACGTGAATAATGCTTCCAGAGTTGATCGCGGATTGAGTTATTTTGCATACTAATATTGCAGCATGTTGGCTTACCTTGAAGCGATAAGCATAAATAAAATAAAAACAGTTCCATTGATGAAAAAGCCTTAAGTTCATGCAGACTCAATTGCTTCTCTGTCATCAATCAAATCCTCCCAACTAGCTTATTGGTATCATCAGGAAATTCCTTCTAAACTCTTTGTATTTTAGGAATCCCTCTTTGTCAGTCTCTATAAACTAATTTATGATTATGAGCATGTTATCATCTAACTTCAATCAAAGATGAAAATATTTTATATAGCATGAAAGAATGAATTTGAGCAAATAAAATTCATAGAGACTTTGAAATAAACACACTCTTCAGTCAATGTGTGGGGAATGCTATATTGTGAAATAGATGCCATCAAGTCCCTCATAACTACTTTGTCTATACTTTATTTGCTACTCCTTTCGTCTCAATTTAAGTGTCTTAGTTTGACTTGATACGGAGTTTAAAAAATAAAGGAATATTTTTAAATTTTGTGGTCTTAAATTAAATATGTGAGTCTTTTAAATCTTATGGTCTTAAGCTTGCCTTGAAATTAAATTTTTTACTAAATATAGAAAGAGACACTTTTTGAAACATACTAAAAAGAAAAGTAAGACACTTACTATATACTACAGTGCAACCATTATTTATTAAACATTTTAACAATCTTATTCTTAAAAAATATAGACACTAATAAGGTTTGAACCCTGGATTAGTTGATTAAAATATGATGTCGTTATAATAATTTACTCATTTGTTCACTTTTTAAAATGTCAACAAGGCGGTGATCTGCAACAGATATACAAACGAAGAGATGTTGTGATTACGGTCTAAAAGAGAAGGGACGATGAGAGTTTTTCGGTGAGAAAGAAAGAAGAAGGTGGAGAGGCTATGAGAGTGGAGAAGAAGACGACAATGTTTCTTTGTGTTTTTTTAGAGAAGTAGGAGATTGTTTAGAATATTGGTTTCAAATGGATATTTTGAGTTAATAGTTAAAAAACACATCTGAAGAAGTATTTTTTTATGAATTTTACCGCCCAACTATCAATTATTTATTTTTCCTACTTGAGCTATCACCATATAACATAAATTGTGATAGTTCATAGGAAAAGAAAACATCTATAATTTGGATGTATCTTTGTCCATTATTTCAAGTTTTTTTTTCTTCTCAATCTTGATATACTGGGCTAAATTGGATAAATTTGTAGAAGTTGGAATAAATATGTTATTTTCATTTCTTAATGGCCACAGGGTGTCATTTTTCATAATCCCGGATGCCCCTTTCACTAGCAAAATCCGAAAACCCTAAACACCTTCCACCATATAAATATATCCACTTAAGATTTAAGGGTTTCTCCCACACTTCCATTTCAATCCCAAAGAGCCATCACCCACCACCTGTTGGACGAAATGTCGCAAGAATCACTAGTCCTCCGCGGCACAATGCGAGCCCACACAGATTGGGTCACAGCCATCGCTACTCCAATCGACAACTCTGACATGATCGTCACCTCCTCTCGTGACAAATCCATCATCGTTTGGTCAATTACAAAAGATAGCCATGGACAATACGGTGTCCCACGACGCCGTTTAACTGGACATGGCCATTTCGTGCAAGATGTTGTCCTTTCATCTGATGGCATGTTCGCTTTATCCGGATCTTGGGATGGTGAACTCCGTTTATGGGATCTTCAATCTGGAACAACTTCCCGACGTTTCGTCGGGCACACTAAGGATGTTTTATCCGTCGCATTTTCGGTTGATAACCGTCAGATTGTTTCGGCGTCACGTGATAAAACAATCAAGCTTTGGAACACTTTGGGTGAGTGTAAGTACACGATTCAGGACCAAGATTCACATTCGGATTGGGTTTCGTGTGTTCGTTTTAGCCCGAATAATTCACAGCCAACTATAGTCTCGGGGTCATGGGATAGGACAGTGAAGATTTGGAATTTGAGTAACTGTAAGCTGAGGGCAACTCTTGCGGGGCATACCGGGTATGTGAATACCACAGCTGTGTCGCCGGATGGTTCGTTGTGTGCTAGTGGAGGAAAAGATGGAGTGATTTTGTTGTGGGATTTAGCTGAAGGGAAGAAATTATACTCGCTTGATTCGGGTTCGATTATTCATTCGCTTTGTTTTAGTCCGAATAGGTATTGGTTGTGTGCGGCGACAGAGTCTAGTATTAAGATTTGGGATTTGGAGAGTAAGAGTATTGTCGTTGATCTTCGTGTTGATTTGAAGCAAGAGAGTGAAATGTCTAATGAAGGAACTCCTTCTGGCAAAAACAAGGTTGGTTTCATTTTTGTTTTTCGTTTTTTGCTTAAAAAATGCTACATTTGGTTTAATGTATCTTGTTATGTACTCCCTCCTCCTTAATTTCTAAAAATAGTTCTCTCAAATTATTAATTATTTGTTGTTTTAGAAGTTCAAGGTAAAATTAATTATGTTTTTCCATTTTACCCTTAGTAATTGTTTTTAAAGATTACAAACACATCAATTATGGGGTGATTACTATTGGGTAAAATAGTTAAAACCCTTCTAATTAATGTTTTTAAGGGGTATGTAAAAGGGAATCACGGCATATAATTTGAGACGGAGAGAGTATAATATGAAGATGATTGTTTGAATGTTTTATTGTGGATATTAGTTCTTTTGTAGTCTATTATTGATATAGATATTGAGGAGCAGTTGAAATTAGGTCTTTATGAATGCTGAAGCAGTTCATAATCTATTCAGTATAATGGCAAAGTGTAGTTATTAACTCCTGGTGGGGGCATTAGCTATTAGTACCTTTACAGCTCTGCAATTCTCCAGGTTTCGTTTCTCTAGACTCTTTATGGTATAATATACTCAATGTTGTAGGAAGCTGTGTTAGTAATTCAAATAGTATTAGAGTTTTGTAATTCTACACCCTCCATCCCAATTTTTGTGAAGGAGTTTGACTAGACATGTAAGTGTGAAAGGAAGTCTTTTGAAACTTGTGGACTAAAACAAGCTATATATAATCTCATTATGGGTAAAAGGGGAAGTTTAAAATTAAGTTGTTACTAAATATAGAAGTGTGTCATTCTTTTTGTGGAATGACTAAAAAGGAAAGAATGTTGCGTTAATTGAGACGGAGGCAGTAGTATTTATAACCTGAATAAATTTTCACCTATGCTTTCATGAATTCTTTTTCCTCTTTTTGCAGTTTCTAGCCTTCTTTTCAATTGATGCAGTCATTTGTTAGTACAAATGAGAATATTTAATGTAATATGGAATGGTTGCTGCTGCTCTTCTTACTTGCAAGTTTATACCTTTCTATCTGATTTTTGTGATGATATCGTGTTGCGTAGATTTGTCGGTTCAATTGTTGTCAGTGGTGAAATATGTTGTGTAGCTAACCTCATTTTATAACCATTTGTCAGGTCATATACTGCACCAGTTTGAGCTGGAGTGCTGATGGAAGCACACTTTTCAGCGGATACACAGATGGTTTGATTAGAGTGTGGGGTATTGGCCGTTACTAGGATAAACATATAGCACCATTTGGCCTGTCTTGCATTTAGATGAAATCTAAAATGTTGGAGGAAGTATGTCGGTTTCTCTTTGTTTTCACGGCTGGTGAGGCCTTTTCTGTTACAGTTTTGCATTTTATTTAAGCACGTTATATTGGATGTAGATCCATCCAACAAGCTGTTTTGCCTAGTCTTTAACTGTGTTTCCTTCAATGTTTTTCTATCTTACTGATCTTCAGTTTGTTTATGATTTTATGAGGATACACACACACACACACACACTGCTTTTTATTATCCTCATTTTTCTTGGTTTTAGGGCGATCTTTTTTTACTGCAATTATTTATCAGGTCATTTTACCAGGGTAAATAGGTCTTTGTTCCCATTTGCTTTAGGTAACCCTATTTAGTGTCTGATTGTCACTTGAAATTTGACATTTGATATCTCTACAAAAAGCTCTTGGAGTTTATGCTATAAAATCAAAATGTTGAGGGTGCTCTCTATTTGTCAAAGTTGTATCTTTTTGGCTGTGGGAACTTTATAACAGTTCCTAAAATAGATTCTAGATGAGAGTTATGTTGAGGTGATACAAAGGCAAACAATTATTGTTAGATATACTTGAGATACTGGTGTTACAGGATTCAGACAATTGCACCAAAAACGTGAAATTGACAAATATACATAAAAGCACTTAGTTATGCTATGTTGACATAACACGATGTTTCCTAACATTTACAGGTTGGCAAGATGTTAAAGTTTATTATCATGCAAGCCATTGAGATAAAATGAAGCTTATACATAGCCAGCTCCTTGAACTTGCTAGTAAATTCCATTTACACTTGAACTTACAACTTATTTTGAATTGATTGAGCACTTGAGAACATGATAAATTATTTCTTTTAGACACTTTATGTTCAAATTTAAGAGTAATTTCTATGCGTGTTTCTAAGTGTTTATAACATAAATATGGTAACAACTTAAAATGTCATATTAACATAAATATGGTAACAACTTAAAATATGTCATATTCTTTAGTTATATGGATTAGCCATATAGTTAAAATTGAAATCAAGCTAATCATCTCTTGAAAACATTTGCCCCCAACATCATCGAACATCATAACCTTTCACCAAGAGTCGAAGTAATGTAAAAGAGGCACTTGAAAACCACCATGGAATATAGTATGGATACAGGAGATCAAACATATTATCTCCATGAGGCAGACAAAGGTGATACATATAATGAGAGAAAGCAACAAATTGACAGATATTATGCAATGCACTAGAGAAGGGAGAGGTAACTTACAACTCTTTCCATGAGTTGGATACTGAAGCCAAGAGGATTCTTAATAGTGATAAAATGCAATGTCCATATCTCAGAGTGAAAGCAGCAAAATCATGAAGATACAGCAGTTCAAGGCATACTAGAGGCTCAACATGATGGTATTCCCTCCGGATAAAAAAGAATGTCTACTTAGCTATTTAAACACCTCTTAAGAAAATATTAACTTCTAAACAAAAATAGGTAATTTGACTAAAATGTCCCTAATTAAATATGTATTGGAATTTGGTCACCTTTAATAAGGGCAAATCTGGAAAAGTAAGGTTAATTATTTCTTGATTTAATAAGTGAACATATTTTTTACTTTAAAAATAAATGTTAAGTGGACACTCTTTTTATCTGGAGGGAGTTGTGGGATACAACAATTGCAGGGAACGGGAAGTAAGTAAATATTACAATTGCTAGAAAGAATAAACTAAAGGTTACAACGAAAACTGGAAATCAAGAATGAAACAAACTCCTTGTGTGATTTGTTGAGTCGAGTGATGACACTCTTTCTTTAAGACAAGATTGCCCTGTATATCTCCTTTTACGTCATCGGGCAATAGTCTCCCAAGATACAACAACAAATTAACAATTGAACAAAGGAAACTCAAGTGTTACTCTTGAAGAACTTTGAGTATAGTAAACTTGCTAGAGAGGAAGAAGATGAATTCAGAAATTCTGTAGTATTTTCTAAGTGTTGTTGAACAATTGAGCCAAAGGCCTTAATTTATAGTGTAATGAGATGACCCTTCTACTAGCCAACTAATGACCTTCAATAGCCATGTAATGTCACTTGATGGAGGGGTTACATTCAGCCAAATAATGGCTGAATTAATGTGCCAAGTAATGGAGATTCAATACTCCAAAACCAGTCCAAAGGTTAGAACTTTCCAACTTTCCGTCGCAACATTCTGCCTCCGAAGCACCGCGGCTCTGCGAATTAGCGCCGTGGCGCCTCAGCTCCAGTGGCTGAAGACCCAATTAGCGCCGCGGCGCTCCCTAGTAGGTGCCGCGACACTCCGGCGCCTCAGCTCCGACGGGGCTGCGTCGCGGCTCCGCGGCGACTTCCGACTCATTTCATCTTACACTTCGTACACTTCTTCCTTCATTTACCAACGTGGAATACTTTGTCATTTGGCCAATAACCGTCCATCATTCTATGTCTCAAACGTATTACATACGTACCAATATTTCTTTCACTAATGAAATTTGCGATACTTGGCACTACGTGTGCACGTGTGTGGAAGCGACATTTCCGACGTGCGGGGCCTCAATTGTTTGAGTCATAAATAATGGGATATACTTAATTCCACATTAGTAAATTTCCAACAATCCCCTCTTGAAAGATATTTTGGCGCATGCACATGGTGCCTTTTTCCAACAATCTTTCAGCGGACCGATGTTGCATCTGGATAGGTAGCTTCCGCTTTGAACCTTCCATAGTTGAATACCATTAGACTTACTTACTGCGTGGTGAACGTGATGTCTTGAACCGTCAGTGTTTAGTGTAAGCCAAGTCAACGGTACCAACACAACAACTTCCCTTACTCTGTTCTTCGTAATGTTTTGTCTGTTGTGGCCGTGGACACCTCTTGGATTCTTAAGTGCGTTCATTTGAGGTGTCCTGTCATCGCACTTAAATAGTTGGTCTCCTACAAGGTATCCTTATATACCCCACTTTACAATTGTTAGGAACCATTAAAAGTTTCCCCAAACCTAACCTCAACCGGTGATGATCATCAAAAGTTTTGGAAACTTAACCTTTACCCACACTGCAGATAGCACTTATAGTCTATCGTGGGAACGACTTTGGATTTGGTGTTTCTTTACAGAAATCACTATCTGAAGTGCTCATGCTTCCACCGAAGCGCTCAACTGAACCTTTACAGCTTAATTTTCCCATTTAACCTAATTCTTGGGATCTCCAGTCAGTAAGGTTAGGTTACCACTGTATTGGTCCTTATACCTTAGGTTTTAAGCCCATTCTCCTAGACAGGCAGAACATCTGATCTTTGGGTAAGCCCTTTGTCAGTGGGTCCGCTATGTTATCCTTTGATTTTATGTAATAAATGGATATGATACCCATGGTGATCAGCTACCTAACGGTCTTATGTCTCCGTCGAATATGACGAGACTTGTCGTTGTACATAGAACTCCTTGCCCTTCTTAGAGTCGACTGACTGTCGCAGTGGATCATTACATAAGGTACGGGTTTGTCCCAACAAGGGACATCCTCTAATAAGTCGTGAAGCCACTCAGCTTCTTCTCCTGCTTTGTCTAAAGTGATAAGCTCTGATTCCATCGTGGATCGGGCGATGCAAGTTTTCTTAGAGGATTTCCGAGACACAGCCCCACCACCGATTGTAAATACATACCCACTGATGGACTTGGTGTTCTCTATATCAGATATCCAGTTTGCATCACTGTACCCCTCTAGTACAGCTGGATATCTCAAATAATGCAACCCATAAGTTAGCGTGTATTTCAGGTATCGTAGTACCCGATTCAACGCCTTCCAATGGTCATTACTCGGATTACGGGTAAACCTAGCCAACTTGTTGGTTGCCTAAGTAATATCAGGTCGGGTGCAGTTTGTTATGTACATCAAACTACCACAATCACCTGTGCATATTGCTCATGGCATACGGGTACACCACGATTTTTATCAAGCTTTTGATTTCTATCCATTGGTGACTTCATAGGCGAACTGTCAAACATCTCAAACTTTCTCAACACATCCTCGATGTGGTGAGACTGAGATAAGACCAGTCCGTCAGACGTCTTAGAGATCTTTATCCCTAAGATGACATCTGTGATACCCATATCCTTCATGTCGAAGCATTGTTTCAACATGTTCTTAGTCTCTAGAATCAAGCTAGGACTGCTCTCTGTGATCAACATGTCATCTACGTACATGCATATCATGACGAACGAGTCAGAGTTACCTTTCATGTAGACACATTTGTCACACTCATTAATGGTGAAACCCTTCGATAGTAGAGAACTGTCAAATTTTTTGTGCCATTGCTTCGGGGCTTGTTTCAGTCCGTACAAATATTTGACAAGCCGACAGACTTTCTTCATTTGCCTTGGAACCACATACCCCTCGGGTTGTTCCATATAAATTTCTTCTTCAAAATCACCATTTAGAAAGGTTGTCTAGATATCCATTTGATGTATCTCAAGGTCACGCAACGCTGCGATCGCAATGAATACTCGTATGGACGTCATCCTAGACACCAGGGAGTACGTGTCAAAATAGTCAAGGCCTTCTTTCTACCGATAGCCCTTGACTACCAACCTGGCCTTGTACTTATCTACAGACACATCTGCTTTATACTTCCGTTTGAGTATCCATTTATAACCCAACGGTTTATTTCCCAGAGGAAGATCAACCAACTCCCAAGTATGGTTATGCAGAATGGAGCCTATTTCACTCTCAATAGCTTCTTTCCAGAGCGGTGCCTCTGGAGTTGACAATACTTTAGCAATTTTCCTCGGTTCATCATCAACTATATAAGCTACAAAGTCAGGACCGAAGGATTTATCCTTCTTGGCCCTTTTACTTCGCCTTAGTTCCATCTCTGGAGTCTCCAAGTTCTGAGAATTTGGAACACTAGATTCCGGATATTCAGCCACTTCGAAGTCCACTAGATCTGAACTGTCTAGATCCGGGCAGTCAACGACTCCCGGTTCCTGAGAGATTTGTTCATAACTTCATTTGCGAGAGGTTATGCCCTTTTCCTTTCTAGGAAAGGTATTTTTAAAGAATTGAGCATTCCTTGATTCCATGATTGTACCCCCGTGGATATCTGGAATATTTGACTTATGCATTAAGAAGCGACAAGCACTACTGTTATTTGCATATCCAATGAAAATGCAATCTACAGTCTTACGCCCAATCTTGACCTGCTTTGGCTTGGGTACTTCGACCTTTGTCAAACAACCCCATACCTTTAAATATTTATAGGTGGGTTTCTTTCCCTTCCATGATTCATATGGAGTTTTGTCCTTACCCTTATGTGGGACTCTGTTAAGAATCGTATTAGTGGTAAGGACGGCTTCTCCCCACATGTTTTGAGGAAGACCAGAATTGATGAGCAATGCATTCATCATTTCCTTCAATGTGCGGTTCTTACGTTTAGCCACACCATTCGACTGAGGTGAGTATGGAGCCGTCGTTTGATGAACAATGCCTGATTGGGCACAATATTCCTCAAATGGCGCTACGTATTCTCCCCCTCTATCGCTACGAATGGATTTAATCTGTATACTTAGTTGGTTCTCAACTTCTGCTTTGTAACGTCGGAACGCTTCAAAGGCTTCATCTTTACTTTTCAACAAGTAAAGGTAACAATACCTTGTGCTATCATTAATGAATGTCACAAAGTACTTGTTCCCCCTCTAGTTTGTGCAAACTTCAAATCACATATATCTGTGTGAATAAGTTCTAGAGGATCCTTTCGACGGATCAAAAATGAATCTTTGTGAGTTTTGCCTGTACGCACACCTCACACTTATGTTGAGGGTTTACGTCGATAGACAGCAACAACTCCAACTTTACCAACCTTTGGATGGACTTGTAGTTAACATGTCTTAATGTATGATGTCATAAATTAGAGGACTCAAGTAAGTAAGAAGAAGCTTCAATATTATTGCTTGCACGTAATACAAACATGACGTTAACTTTGAAGAGGCCTTCACAGATGAAGCCCCTTCCCACAAACGTTCAATTCTTGGTGATTGCAAATTTATTGGACTCAAACACTAGCCTAGAACCAACATTAACCAATAGATGACCTGAAATTAAATTTCTCCTAATCTCAGGAACATGCATCACCTCCTTCAGAGTGAGCTCCTTTCCAGAAGTCATCTTCAGGACTACCTTTCCTACCCCCAGCACGTCAGAGGAAACGTTGTCACCCATGAACATCTTCTTATTAGTAACTGGTGTATACGTGGAGAAGTCATCTCTATTGGAACAGATGTGTCTTGTAGCATCTGTGTCCATCCACCATTGCATGGGATTCTCAACAAGGTTTTCTTCAAGCACCACCACTGAGAACTCCTCAATCATGTCACCCAGAAGCCTGTCTTTGATGATGTTAACATGTGCCTTGCCCTCAGCCTTGGCCTTCTCTTGTTGCTCAGTCTTGAGCTTGCGGAAATCCTTGATCATGTGACCAGGTTTCCCACAGTGGTGACAGTTTCCTTTGAACTTTTCCGTTGCTTGGGTCTTGCTGTCTTTCTGGAACTTACGCTTTTTGCTTGGGTTCCCTTTGGCCTCAGGCAGATTTGTCTTTGCCTCAGCAGGTTGTTTACCCCTAGGCAAGGCCTTCTTATTACCTCCTGAATCTGGAGTTTGATAATAAGTTCTTCAAAGGTCATCTCATTTGTCTTGAGTTTTAAGTAACTCATAAACTCATTCCACGAAGGAGGTAACTTTTCAATCAGCGATGCAACTAAAAACTGCTCATTTGGTTTCATACCTTCCAAATCCAGGTGATGTAGAATTATTTGAAATTCCTGGACTTGGGACATCACTGTTATACTATCCACCATTTGAAATTTCAGGAATTTCCCAACGATGAATTTCTTAGTACCTGCATCTTGTGTGTTGTACTTCTTTTGTAGTTTCTCCCATAACTCTTTGGCAGTTCCTACGGTGCATTACACCGTGTAGAGAGAGTCTGACAAGCAGTTCAAAATATAGTTCTTACACATGAAATCACTATGATATCATGCATCAAGAACCATCTTCATGCCATTAATGACATGGATACCTTGGCCCCCTTCATCCGTTTCAGTAGGCGAATGATCCATTTCATCTCCAGCTTGTGGAGGATCTTCTGTTAGGAAACGAGTCATTCCCATAACATTCAGATAAAATAGCATCTTTTGTTGCCATCTCTTGAAGTTAGAGCCCATGAACTTTTCTGGGCGTTCATGATGGAATCCAGCGGGTGGAGGAACTGGAGCGTTCCCTTGAGCAACAGAAAAGGCGTTGGTTGAGCCTTGAGCAACCGGAAAGGCATTGGGTGTGCGTTGAGCAGCATCAACAGAAGAATCAGAAGCGAGTTGTTCTCTTCCATTCATCTTTCTAAGAACTTACAACAAATCTTGTCTTAAAATTGTGGGATACAACAATTGCAGGGAACGGGAAGTAAGTAAATATTACAATTGCTAGAAAGAATAGACTAAAGGTTACAAAGAAAACTGGAAATCAAGAATGAAACAAACTCCTTGTGTGATTTGCTGAGTTGAGTGATGACACTCTTTCTTTAAGACAAGATTGCCCCGTATATCTCCTTTTACGTTGTCGGGAAATAGTCTCTCAAGATACAACAACAAATTAACAATTGAGCAAAGGAAACTCAAGTGTTACTCTTGAAGAACTTTGAGTATAGTAAACCTGCTATAGAGGAAGAAGATGAATTCAGAAATTCTGTAGTATTTTCTAAGTGTTGTTGAACAATATAGCCAAAGGCCTCAATTTATAGTGTAATGAGATGACCCTTCAACTAGCCAACTAATGACCTTCAATAGCCATGTAATGACACTTGATGGAGGGGTTACATTCAGTCAAATAATGGCTGAATTCATGTGCCAAGTAATGGAGATTCAATGCTCCAAAACCAGCCCAAATGTCAGAACTTTTCAACTTCTCGTTGCAACATTCTGCCTCCGAAACGCCGTGGCGCTCCAGCACCTCGGCTTCGACGGGGCTGCGCCGCGGCGACTTCCGACTCGTTTCATCTTACACTTCGTACACTTCTTCCTTCGTTTACGAACGTGGAATACTTTGTCATTTGGCTAATAACCCTCCATCATTCTATGTCTCAAACGTATTACATACGTGCCAATATCTCTTTCACTTATGAAATTTGCGATACTTGGCACTACGAGTGCACGTGTGTGGAAACGACATTTCCGACGTGCGGGCCCTCAATTGTTTAAGTTATAAATAATGGGATATACTTAATTCTACATTAGTAAATTTCCAACAAGAGTAATGATAATCTGGATGCTGTGCGGAACAGAAAAAGGAATGCATCAACAATGCACAGAAGACAGAAGAAGCAGAATACACAAGTACAAGATCAGCAGCATAGATAGGAGTAGAAACAATTTTATAATTTGTACTATCAGCTTAGAATACATTATGAATTCTGAGTTGATCTTGCATTGGTTATTTTTTACAAGTTCTTATTTCATACATATGTAAAGTTTGGACACAACTGATTTATTAATAAAAGCACCAATTATTTTGTTTTAAAAAAAGTAACGTAAAAGCAAGTGGGGGAGGAAGATGAGGCAGAGTCAATCTCAGTATATCCAATACCAAGTCCACGGTGAAATCATCTAACGTTACCTCATTCCAATTGTTATCCATGATTAAGTCACTCCTTTGAAACAATATTGTTAAGGTTGCCTCAATTTTTCTTACTGTGGATTATGCCCCGTTATGTCGACATTAACCAGTTCGGTCAAAGTCTTTCATGCTCCAGTTCTTTCTTTAAGATTTTGCCAGCCCTTCTTGGCACTTGCACAATTTTAGGACAGTTGAGAAGATGTGACAGTTGTGCAGTTTACTGGCCAGCTTTTTTCCTAAAAGTATAGCCTATTTTTCCGGGGCATTTCTTTTATGCTTATATACTATCTCTACTGCCTGAAACAAAGGGAGTCAACTTTGCGGCCTTAGGGTCGCAAGTTCGATTCTTCTCTCCGGATATCGTTCTCCGGGGCACATACATGTGATAAAGTCTGGGTGCTAAAAGTCGCGCGGGCATGTTGCAGTGTGGGTTCGGTCTCCGCCAAGCCTTGTGGATGGGGCCTGTGGGGGGGTCAACCTTGTAGCATTGATCCGTTGGACGCAAGCAGACACTGACCATGTGTGCACATCCCGCGATTTACCTGGTGGTGGGGTTGCTGAAGGACCGGTCCCATCATCTCCAGGACGTCTGGGTAATACCAGTGAAGTAGTCAGGCGCAAGCCTGAAAACCTGGATTATCAAAAAAAAAAGAAAAAAAAAGAAAAAAGAATGAGCATAATTGTACTGAAATTTTTCTTTTTTTTTTGTCCTCATTCTTGGATTTTAACTTCTTGAGGACTTGATTGTACTCTACCTTCTACATAGTAAATTTTGCTCATCGTTGCCCGTGGTTTTTTCTCGACTTCGGCTTTTTCATGTTAAATCTTTGTGTCATCTAATGCACTTCCAGATTTCTTTCTCGATTATTTACATCTATCTTGTTTTTTATATATGTGAGTTCCTAACAAGTGGTATCAGAACAAGGTTCGAGGATGTCTACTGTAACCAAGTTTGATATCAAGAAATTTGATGGAAAGATTAGCTTTAGTAGCTGAAAGATCCAAATGAAGGTTGTTCTCACACATAATGGTTTGAAGAAGGCTTTTCCAGGGAAATCAAAGAAGCCTGATTCTATGAACGACGAGCAAACGCTGACACCTTTTTATTGGGTGACGTAAGTGTAAGGTGACATGTGATTGGTAGAGTAAACGCTGACACTTTTTTATTTTAAAACATTTTTCTTTCTTTCATTTTTTATTCCCACTTGGAGTACGGTATTCATGTTCCTGCCGACTAAATTCAAATTTTCGCCGAAAAAATTCAAATTAAAAATAAAGTGTTCTCTGACAAAGGCAATCCGTATTAGACGAATATTTATTTTGCTTTATTCTGTGCTTAAAGTTCACAAGTCCATTAATTTAAATTCTTGAAAATTATTATAGTATAGTTTTCTATATGCTAAAACAAGTGTCTAATTGAATCATGTTTTTAAATTATTAAATCAAAATCAATTATAGCTTAATTAGCATAATTGGTTCATTACTGTAAATATTTATTTTGTTTTATTGAGTCAAAAAGCCTAATTAAGCGATTAATCAGTTAGTTCATCTCAATTTAGTCTGGTTTGCAAAAGAGTGATTGATTTTATAAGAATCGATTGCGATTGGTTCTAATCGGGTTATTTATAAAAGGTTTATTCACAATTGAAATTCAAAGTGTTACCTTTTAAATATGAAATTAACCAGATTTTTTACTCTCATAACTTATTTTAGGACCAAAAGATCACAGCCCAATCCATGCACCTCGAAACCCAACCCAATCCACTACGACGCAGCCGCCAAACCACTTAAAATCCCAAAATAACACAACACTTCTAACTTGGTCAACTTCACCCAATTATTTTGACCCTGGACGCACAAGACTGCTCCGTCCAGAAATGGCAAGTCCTCATACTTGTTTGTTTTTGCAGATCTTTTCTCAACATTTAATGCGGCTGCTGCCACGTAAGGTAAAATCCTCACTCATCTCTCCTTTTTTGGATGCTTTTTCTGAACCACATAAGAGATCTTAATTATTTTGTTGGTCAAATATTTTTTATCTTTAGAGAAAAGAATTTGACAAAAAATATTTTTAGCCTCAAGAAACATGGCTTATAGACTATTAGTATGAATTTACTATATAAATAGCCTAAATTAAATTCTAGTCACATAAATCAATCCTATATTGGGTTAGTTTTCTTCTCACTCTTATTCTAGCTTCTACTCTCTTTTGCATTCTTTTATGGGAAAAGGATTTAAAAATGGTCTTAAAACTATGTGAAATTGAAAAAAAATATCCTCCGTTAATAGTTTGGTAAAAAAATGTCCCTATAATTACTTAATTAGGTCAAAAATATTTTTTTTCTAATAAACTTTTTTTAAATACATTTTTTTCTAATAAAATATTAGTTTTAAAGATCAAATTTTAAAACTAACGAAACAAGAGAATGATTCTTTAAAAACAATAATCTTATTAGGAAAAGAATGTGTTTAAAAGAAAACAAAAAATATATTTAATCGTAAAAGGATATTGTTTTACTCAATTAAGTAATTATAGGGGCATTTTTGCATCAAACTGTTAACACGTGACATTTTTATTCAATTTCATATAGTTTAAGAGCATTTTGACCCTTTTATCTTTTTTTATTTATTTTCTTTGAAAGGGGTTTATTTATTATCTTTGAAAGGGGGAAAGGAAGGGAGATTTCTTTTGTATAAAATACCATGATTTTGATGTGTCTGTTTATTGGTATTTAATTCAAATCTAAGGATACAGTAAACTCTCATATAAATGAATGTTCGATAAATGAATAACCTCGATTAATGAATAATTTTTTCTTATCCCGACTTGGGTCATTGTACTAAATGAATAGTTTCGCTAAATGCATAAGATAATTTTTTTTGAAAATCCTTAAAGGCCCAACAATAATATAAATGAATAATTGATAAATTGTAAAATAAAATGTTAATTGAAAATAACACATAATATTCTTCTTTTTATTGATATTACTATGACAACTCAAATTCAACTCTTTTGAAATATTCATCTAAAGTTTTTTCTTTTTTCTTTGGTCCTATGTTTAACTCAATCTCATTCTTAATTTTCTGAAAAGCATGACCGGGTGCGCAAACGCCCGCTCCATCGGGACAAGGTTCACATACTGTCCCGGACCAAGTACAATGCATTTGATGTATCTTTTTCTTGTTGAAAAAATAGTTATTTAAGGCTTCCACTGCTTGCATTGCTTCTTTTGTTGATATCATTGACAAATTCTGACTATCATCTGGATCTTGATCATTATCAACAAATGTTTTCATTACTCCTTGACTATCATCTGGATCTATTTCCATTGATAAATACTCTGCTGATTTTTTAAAAGTATTTGATATTGTTGATTGACTGATAGAGATGTTGAACTTTTGCTCCATCCATAACTGTGAATCTTTTTGACTTAAAGTGGGTTGCTCATTTTTATGCTCACATAATGTTATTCTCATTTAATTAGTCAAGGTGGATTTTTTCACTCTTTTCAAATTTAAAGCTATGAAGGAGAAATAAAAGAAAAATCTAGTGATTTGAGAATGAAAAGAAAACTAATGTATTTATAGAGTTTGTGTCATGCATAACATTTAATAAATTTCTCGTTATAATGTACTTTGTTTTATCAATATGCAATTCATGCGTTTTGTATTTTTTAAAATTATTTCTTACAAAGTACTTAGTTCAAATTTTAGTTTCTCAATTAATAATAAGTAAATATTAATATAAAGTTCATGCATGTATTACGTATTTACTAGCTTTTTTGTTAGATAGTTTAACTTAATTTCATCTTTTAATTTCTCAATAATTATAATTAATAATTATTAAAAAAAATCATGCATACGTGATAGTTCATGTTCATCATTTACTAAATTTGTTACAATGTATTTAGTTTAATTTTTTTAGTTTTTCAATACATATATTTAAATATACATACATGAACATTAATTAAAATAATAATAAAAATGTATAACAAAATGCATGTCACACAAAAAATATAAAAATATTATATAAATGAATAAATATTCATTTATCGATAAATGAATAATCTCATTAAATGAATATTTTTTATCGGTCCCAATGATATTCATTTATCGAGGTTTTAGTGTAATTCTGAGTTTAAAGAATCACTTGAGTTCCGTGCCTATAAAACCTAAAATGAAAAGCTGTGTATCAGTTTTACCACTTTTCCTTTAATTTCCATATATTCCTAAAATGTTGTCTTCTTTAATTTCATCGTCTTCTCGCAATGCTCAAGTTAGCATATTTTCTCTCTTACTTACTGTAATTTGATTTTCGTGTTTTGGTCATATTCTCTTTTCCTTTCCCTTATCTTCTTTCTTTGTTAGATTTTATTTTTAGGGGTCTTTTTGGGTGTCTCTCCATCCTTCATCATTTCAAAATTCAATTGCCGCTTCGTAATATTCTTTTCCTTTATTATTCTTTTTTTGGGGTAAAATTAAAAATATTTGGCTTTGGCTAACCTTTTTATTTCAATTCTTATAGTTGGAACAAGGAAACAAATAAGGCTCGCCAATAATGTCATTTCATCCTAAATTATTCAATCTTATCAAACCAACTTTGTTCAAATTATAGTTGTTATTAACAAGTTGTACTCACTTTTTCTAACTCAATGAGTTTGATAACTGTGTTATTTTTCGTACTACCATATGTACAATATGTGAGAAGTGAAATTGACATTATTTAAAATATTCACCTATAATTAAAATTTAGAACTTCAAATGGAAAAAATTCAAACAGCATATCTTTTATGGATCTGAATCATTTTCTTGTCGTGTCCCGTGTGATTTATTAGTAGTTTATTATCTATTGATCAATAGAAAGAGGAATGACCCTTCCACCATGGCTAAGATTGGCCCCAATTGAATATGATGATGGTTTCATCCATAAAAAGTGTCACCACGATGGTAATTCTGTCAAACCCAAGAAGTCTGACAGGCAGCCACATTGGTAGCCTACACTTTCACAATCGGAGTAGATGCATGAAGTCATCTCGTCTACTCACAGGAACGGACATGCACCTTCTTCGACTGTGGAAATGTAGGCTATCAATGTGATCGTCTGTCGGACACTTGGGTTTTTTGACATCTTCATCGCGGTGGTAATAATTTTTACGAATAAATCATCCCCATAGTCAACTGCGGTGACTCGTGCCAATCTGAGCCGAGGTGAAAGGGTCATCACTCCAGACACGAAAAACAACAACTTAGATTCGTAAACTATATGTTGTTTGAAATTTTTCTATTTGAAGTTTTAAATTTTAGCTATAGCATAATATTTAAATCAATGTCAATTTCACTTCTTACATATTGGACATGTGATAGTACCCTTTAGTTCACTACTTGAATAAAAATATTTATTGTCATAAAAGTTATTTGTTTGCAGCCCGATAGATGAGATGAACGCGCCAGAAAAGACGCATCTGGAGGCCGAGTTGTCTTTGAACATGAACCACGGGTTCAAGGGATTCTGGTCATGTCTAGGGCAATAGGTATCATGATTTTTCACAGCCCAAATCGGGAGCTACAAAACTTCAATCGTGCTTTGTCAGTTTCTAATCAAAGAGCAAGATTTGGGAACACTTAGTTCAAATTTTTAATTACTTCGATAATAAAAGATGGGGGAATTGCCAAAAGAAGCTAGCTGGTCCGAGGTATTTTCAACAGAAAATCTGCACTCTCTATAAATATGATATGTTAAAAGTGACTGTAGATTTTCTCTCTTGCACCCTAAAATCAGACCTAGAAGGTCCATTTAATGTATGGGTCAAAAGTAAAAGTGGACTGGTCCAAAGTAGGCCTGGCCAGTGGGCCGGGATCGGGTCTGGCGGGCCGGGTCGGGACGGGACGTGCGAAGGGGGCGGGGTCGGGTCTGGCGGGACTTGCTCCCGTCCCGTCCCGATCCCGATCCCGTCGGAATCGGGGTCAGGATCGGGGCGGGTTCCGGTGGGTTTTCCTTTTTATTTTAAAAAAAAACACATATGTATAAAAAATAACTCAATAAACAAGACAAGATAGTGTAATAAAAACATCTCAAGGCTGTTTTTGTGCCTCTTATATTATTTAATAGACATGATTTTTTTTGTAATACAAATACAATTGTCTAAATTGCAACTTTGTGGTGTTGTCCAAAAGTTGCAAATTACATAATAAAATTGCAATTAAAAAAGTTACATTCTCAAAAAAACCTGTTATAATTGCTTGATAATTTCATGTGGTTCTTCGGTTGGAATTGGTATTTGTTGGTCAAATTGACCCATGTCGCTTCCACTACCTTCGGATAAGATTTTGTTGTAGTTTTCGTCTTCTTCTTCGTTGATCTCCGGTTGACCACACCTTCTCCGCTCCGCTCGTATCCAATCTCTGAATAATACTACAATTTCCAAGCTGTCTCCGGCTAATGAGTGTCTGTGGTCTCCTATTTGATATCTGCCGGTAGAAAAAGCGTTTTCAGACGCAGTTGATGACGCTTGAATGTTCAAAACATCTCGGGCCATCATTGAAAGTGTCGGAAAGGTCTTCTCATTCCCCCCTCCAGTATTTCAGCAAGTCTTCATATCCATCTTCATTGATAACTTCTTGGTACGGTACAGAACCCTGCAAAACAAAAATATCCAACTCGCTAATTTGGTTAGTAGCGGTACGACCGCACATTCTATTTCTGAGGCTTTCAATACTAGCCGCAGAAATAACATGTCTTTTGTGAGGTTGTGTTGAAGATGAAGAAGATGGTATAGAAGCCGTTAAGTTACTAGCATTTTCTTGTTGGTAAAACATATATACTTTTTTTGCATTGGTCTTCTACGCTAGACAACACTTCTTCTTTAGTTTGTTCAATAGGTGTTGGGTGATTTAGATTTTTTGGGACTTGGAGGTGGTAGTACTGCTATACAATCGTAAATAGTTTCAATTAGTGATTTAGTATCGTCTATTTTAATAGTCGGATTTAATACAACACCAATAATATAAATAGTGGGAATAGGAATAAAATATTTTTTTATTTTGATAAACATTTTTTAATAGCTGCCATATAAGCTGGTTTTTTCATATATTCACTAAATAATAAAAATATTAGAGTTATATAAAACAACATAGTTGAAATAGTAGGATAATATATACTGGAAAATTCTTTTGTTGCTTGAAAAAATTTCTCTAAAAATACAATAAGTTCAGAAATTTTTACCCAATCACTATCTACAACTATATCAGCTGGATTTTGATTATGAGAGTTAAAAAATAAAGTTATAGGTTTTCTATAGTCATAAGCAACAAGTAGTTGCTCGTATAAAGAATTCCACGTAGTGGATACTTCTTCTGGAATTTTTCTATAAGGTAGTCCACAATCACGACAATTTTTTTATATTCTTTTCTTCGTTGTACTCTATTACTTTTAAAAATAAAGTTTATAGCAAATTGTATATTTACTAAGAATGTCTAGAAAAAGTGATAGACCATCCTTTACAATTAAGTTATATATATGACACATGCATTTTATATGAAAATGATCTGGAAAAGATGGAGTTAAACTATTTTTTAAAATTGTAATAGCGTAATTGTTAGAAAAAGCGTTATCTAATGTAATAGTCATAATTTTATCGGTTATTCCATAATAATGGCACACTTGATAAATATTATATGCAATAAAAGTACCAGTGTGCCTATCATCTATATATCTATACGCTAAGATACGTTTTTGCATAGACCATTTATAATCTATCCAATGACAAGTTACCGTTAAATAATCATGGCCGTTAGTACTACGACCTATATCAGACGTGATAGATACTTTGCCATTAAAATGATATAATGAATAACGTAAATATTATTGATATTCATGTGCGAATTTAAATACATCTCTCTTTACAGTTGATCTAGGAAAACCGTTAAAAGCAGGATTATATATCTCTCTAATGTAATGAATAAAACCGGGAGATGAAGGAAATGAAAAAGGCAAACCCTCCATAACAACTAATTTTGATATTGCTTCCATATCTCTATGTTTATTGTATTTAGGGCCTACAATTACCCCCGTCATAGGGTTAAGTTGACCTTGTACTTGGTCCGGGACAATATTAGTATGTGAACCTTGTCCCGATGGAGCGGGCGTTTGCGCACCCGGTTGTGAAGCCTGGTATTGGGCATACCTAGCTGGATGAGCACTTACTACGTGTCTAATTAAACCCCCCGTCCCACCGTGACCTTTTCCAGTTTTAAATTTTAAAACATTTTTACAAATTTTACATCTAGCTACTTGATTCTCTACGTCCCTATCAAAAACTTTCCATGCATCTGATTTTAATGGTGGTTTTGTTGGACCTCGTCTCATACTAGGGGGAATAGGAGGCATTTCGGTTGAAGGTGCACTAGTGGGTGTGTTGTCATCAACATTAGTGGGTGTATCATCTAGATCATCGTCTAAATTAAAGTCTTCTTGAGTTCCAGAAAATAGCTCATCGTCTAAATCTAATGGTATTGTAGGAAAATGTTGAGTATCAACAAAATCATCCTATGTAGGAATAAGATGACTAGAAGAAGTACCCTTGCCCTGGTTGCCCCTACTAGAAGAAGCACACTTATCCTTACCCTTAAACATACCTCTTAATCCTTTCATTTTAATTATGATAATAAATAATTAAAGATAATAAAATTAAGTGTGCTAAATAAAATAAACAGACAATAATAATTTAATGAAGGAACGAATGTACCAAACGCCGACGTAACGTCGACGTGTAATCGAGAGGTTGAAAATTGAAACTTTGCTCGATGGAAGATCTTCAAGCTAGTTGCCAACTTCACTCCCAATTCCCAAATGAATAAATACAATTGAATATTTAGTAAACAATGTAGACTTGTAGAGAGATATATTGAGAGATTAGATTGATTGTAGGAAGATTTGTGAGAAAGATGAAGATAAAATGAGTTATTTATAGTTGGAAAATTGGGTTAAAGTGTAAATATAATAACTTATGGGTTAAAAATAAACATTAAGGGGTAGGGGGTAGGGGTTGGGGGAGGGGGGGGAAGGCCAAAAATGGTTGTTGCCCAACGGCCAAAATCTAAAATAGCCGTTGGTACAACGGTTATATTTGCAAAGGGGGGACTAGGGGCGGGCTGGGGTCTGGCGGGCCTGGGGCGGGCTCGGGACGGGACGAGACATTGTCCCGTCCCGGTTAGAGTCCCGCTACTGATTTTTTTTACTAAACGGGTCGGGGCGGGCTCGGGGTGGGGTCGGGTCGTGGTCGGGTCATCCCGGCCCACTGGCTAGCCTTAGTCCAAAGTGAGTTTTTATTTGAAAAAATTTACGTGAAAAAAAAATTAAGGGGAACTTTCATAAGTACAATTTTTTTACAAGTAACTTATACAAACTACAATCACTTTCAATTAAAGATGGCAGTGGATCCTGGACCCTGTTCGGATCCGATGGATCCAGATCCGTTTTATAGGATATGAATCTTCAAAATTTAGACCTGACGGATCCGGATCGGACCCGGATCCGTTTATGATGGATCTGGATCTGGATCTTATATTTAAGATACGTATCCGGTCCAGATCCGACCCGTGGATCCATTTTTATTAAATATATTCATAACCTAAAATGTAATTTTATAAGTATTTTCTTAAAATTGCTAAGCACACCCTTGCAAGTTTAATTCTCAAAACAAGTTTAATTTATCTCCGCGTTAACTCAAAAACCAAAAAATAAAGAGGTAACTTCGATAATAAAATCAATTTATATTACTGAATGACTAACATCTCCATAGACAAGTAGTTAAAATTATATTCACTTCATTTGTGAAGATTCCAAGCACATGCAAGTTCTGCATTGTGGAAATACTAGTCAGCATTTTCCACAACTATTGTCATTGTTCAACATTTTCAATTAATATCTCACAATCAAAACGAGACAACGAACAAAATATCTCATATGAACATTTCAAAATTGAAACACAGCAAACTGTTAGCTAAGTAAAAATCGTTTGTCAGTTCAAAAAAAAATTCTTAGCAAGGCAATTTTTTTTACAAGTGGATCCAGATCCGATCCGTGGACCCCGGTAGATCCTATGGATCTGAATTTGGATCTGATTTTTATGGACCCGATGGATCTGGATCTGAATCTAGTAGGATCCGATCCAGATCCGATCCGTTGCCATCCCTACTTTCAATATTACATATTGTACCATCAAATTAATTTATAACTATTTCTAAAATCTGGCATTAATAAATGGTAAGTATTAATTTATTAAATATAATTACTTCTTTCATTAATATCTTTGTCTTTCTCTCTCTCTCCTAAGCTTTCATGGGGTCACACTTTGTAGGAAAGAAAAACCAATTTTTTTATTAATATATATATTTAATTAAAAATGACCTTTATTATTATAATAAATAAATTCTTTTCAAATTAAAATTATAGACATATAGGGAGTATTTGCAAATGAATTATATAAACCCTACTTAAAAAAATGGTTTTCCCAAAAAACAAAATAGATGCATAGAGTTGTTAGCTCGTTTTGAATTATTTTTCCCCCTACTTTTTATTTTTTTACTTCTAACTTTGATGCAATTATCTTTTTTTAAAAGAAATTATTGGAATTATTGAATATATTACTATTGAGAAAAGTGCATGAATAAATATTCATATTAATTAACAACTATTATTCGCACTTCAGCATGAAAAACTATTCTTGTAACTTTTATATCATCAAAAACAATATATTAAGTATATTGTAATATTATATACGGTATATAATATAAAGTATATTGTTCTATTATATACATTATATAGTATTAAGTAAGGCTGGCCAATGGGTCGGGTCGGCCCAGCTCCGCCCTAGTCCCGCACCGATCCCCCTAAAAAAAATGGTGTCGGTACTCGAAACCGAGATGGGACCTGGGCTCGTCCCGCCCAGGCCCGTACCACCCAGACCCGCCCCGCCCCGACTCTGACCCCCTCTTTGCAAAAATGATCATTGCACAAATGACAATTTTATATTTTGGTAGTTGTACAACGGCCATTTTTGCCCCCCCGACCCTATAAACCCCCTACCCCCTTAATATTTATTTTTAACCCCTAAGTTACTATATTTACACTTTAACCCAATTTTCCAACTATAAATACCTCATTTTCTCTTCATTTTATCTCACAAATCTTTCAACAATCTCTCTAATCTCTCAACTCAATCTATCTCTCTACAAGTCTACAATTACATTGCCTACTAAATATTTTATTTTATTTGCTCATTTGTATAATTGTATCAAAGTTCAAAAATTGGGACTGAAGTTGACAACTAGCTTGATGATCATCCATCGAGCAAAGTTTCAATTTTCAACTTCGATTACAAATCGACGTTACGTCGGCGTTTGATACCTTCATTCCTTCTTTAAATTATTATTATTATTTTATTTTAATTATCGCACTTAATTTTATTATCTTTAATTATTTATTTGCATAATTAAAATGGAAGGATTAAGAGGTATGCTTAAGGGTAAGAGTGCTTCTTCTAGTAGGGGTAACAAGGACATGAGTACTTCTTCTAGTCAACATATTCCTAGACAAGATGATTTGATTGATTACACTCATATAGATGAAACTGAATTTTTTAATGATATACCATTAGATGATGAGATATATTCTGCAACTGAACTAGACTTTAATTTAGAAGATAATCTTGATGACACACCCACTAGTGCACCTCAAACTGAAACTGAAACGCCTCCTATTCCCCCTAGTATGAGACGAGGCCCTACACAACGAAAATTAAAATCAGTTGCATGAGATGTTTTTGATAGGGACCAAGAGAATCAAGTAGTTAGATGCAAAATTTAGAAAAATGTTTATAAATTTAAAATGGGAAAAGGTCAGGGTAGGACGGGAGGTTTATTGAGACATGTACAAAGCTTTCACAAAGCTAGGTGGGATGAATACAAGGCTACAGCGCCAATGCGCTCTCAGTCCGGACAAGGTTCACATAGTGTCTCGGACCAAGTACAAGGTCAAATTAACCCGACGACGGGGGGAATTGTAGGTCCTAAATACGATAAACATAGTGATAGAGAAGCAATAGCAAAATTAGTTGCGGTGGAGGGTTTGCCTTTTTCATTTCCTTCATCTCCTGGTTTTATTCATTGCATAAGAGATATGTATAGTCTTGTTTTTAACGATTTTCCTAGATCAACTGTTAGGAGAGACATTTTTAAATTCGCACATGAATATCAACAATTTTACGTTATGCATTATATCATTTTCCTGGAAAATTATCTATCACTTCTGATATAAGTCGTAGTACTAACGGCCATGATTATTTAACTGTAACATGTCATTGGATAGATCATAATTGGTCTATGCAAAAACGTATTTTAGCATATAGATATATTGATGATAGGCACACTGGAAATTTTATTGCAGAAAATATTCATCAAGTTTGCGATTATTATGGTATAACTGACAAAATAATGGCTGTTACGTTAGATAATGCTTTTTCTAATAATTATGCTGTGATACTTTTAAAAAGTCTATTAACTCCATATTTTCCTAATCATTTTCATATAAAATGTGCGTGTCATATTTATAACTTAGTTGTAAAGGATGGTCTATCACTTTTTGAAGACATTCTTAATAAAGTACAATTTGCTATAAACTTTATTTTAAAAAGTAATAGAATACAAAGAAAAAAAGAATATAAAAAAACTTGTCACGATTGTGGACTACCTTATAGAAAAATTCCTGAAGAAGTAGCGACTAAGTGGAATTCTCTATATGAAAAACTACTTGTTGCTTACGATTATAGAAGACCTATAACTTTATTTTTTAACGCCCATAATCGAAATTCAACTGATATGCTTATAGATAATGGTTGAGAATTTTTTTTAGAACTTATTGTATTTTTTCAAGCAACTAAAGAATTTTCTAGTATATATTATCCTACTATTTCAACTATGTTATTTTATATAGCTCTAATATTTTTGTTACTTAATGAATATATGAAAAACCCATCTTATAAGGCACCTATTAAAAAATGTTTATCAAATTTTTTTTTTCCTATTCCCACTATTTATATTATTGGTGCTGTATTAAATCCGACTATTAAAATAGACGGTTGTAAAGCACTTATTGAAACTATTTATGATTGTATAACAGTACTTTCACCTCCAACTCCAAAAAATCCAAATGAACAACCACCCAAGGAACCTACTAAGAAGAAGTTTGGTCTAGCATACACGATGAATGCAAAATAGTATATACGCATTACCAACAAGAAAGTTCTAGAAACCAACCGGCTTCTATACTTCCTTCTTCTCCTTCTTCTTCCCCTTCTCGTCCTCCTCGTTCTCCTTCTCCTTCTCGTCCTCCTGCTCCTCCTCAGTACAACATTATAAAAGACATGGTGTTTCTGCGCTCCTTCTCCTCCTCCTCCTCCTCCTTCTTCTTCAGTACAACATTATAAAAGACATGATGTTTCTGCGGCTAATATTTAAAGCCTTAGAAATATAATGTTTAGTGGTACCACTACTAATCAAGGTAGCGAGTTTGATGTTTTTGCTTTGCAGGGTGCTGTACCGTACCAAGCCTCAATGAAGAATGACACAAAGACTTGATTAAATACTGGAGTGAAAATGAGAAGACATTTCCGACACTATCAAAGATGGCCTGAGATGTGTTGAACATTCAAGCGTCATCAACAGTGTCTAAAAGCGCTTTTTCTGCCGGAAGATTTCAAATAGGAGAGCACATACACTCATTAGCGGGAGACAACTTGGAGATTGCAGTTTTATTCAGGGATTGGATACGAGCGGAGCGTAGAAGGAGCAGTCAACCGGAGATCAACGAAGAAGATGACGAAAACTACAACAAAATCTTATCCGACGGAAGTGGAAGCGACGTCGACCAATTTGATAAACAAATTCCAATTCCAACCGAAGAACCACAAGACATGTGAAGAAATTAGAAAAGGTGTTTATAAATATGTGATTTTTTTTTCCAATTTTGAAATTGTATTACAAAAAAATCATATTTCTATCAAATAATATAAGAGGCACAAAAACAGCATTGAGATGTTTTTATTACACTATCTTGTTCAATTATTGAAGTATTTATATATATTAAAGTGCCAAAATAAAACCTGGCCCGCCCCGACCCGCCAATACCGGTCCCCCTCTTGGCGGGATGAGGGACGGGACGGGACGGCGGCCTGTCCCGCCAGTCAGTAACATCCCGTAATTTTGGGTGATGGTTTGAGCACTTAAACGTAGGCAGGTAGACCCGGACCTTGGGGAATTTATGCTATATTTATGTATGCTAATAAAGAGCTTAGTATATAAAAGGATGCGATCCCGAAATAATCTATGACATTGAGTATATGAAGGTTTTATAAGTCATTAAGATTTAAGTGAATTGGGATCAAGAAATTAATTGTGCGTGTGATTGATTAATTAGTGGACAAGATTAAGTGGCCTAATATAACTATAAGTGGAAATCTCAACGTGTAACCTTTAAATAAGTCTCCTAAGTGACTAAGCTAATACGTGGCTGCATTAAAGGGAAGCCTTGGTGACCAACTTTTAATTTGTACGTATATGTTGCATGTAAGTAGGAGGTGTGTTTAAACTAATTAAAGGACCTAGTGGACCCCATGAACCTTTTGGTAATAAGTATACATGAATATATCACTTTTGTTGGATGCTTTCATAAGGAAAAGTAAACGTGTCTAGCAACATATTTCATGAGAACTCGATGAAATAATATTTCTCTTTCGCAATTTCTTTGGAAATAAACATACATCAACGTGATTCATTTTTGGTGAGGAGTCAACGTGATTTTCTTTAAGAAGTAGTAACGTTTTTTTTTAAGCGGATCGAATGTTAACCCATAGTGATGTAAGTGACGGGATGTTCGAAAAAGATAACCAAGGCTAAGCTATTATCTGAAGGATTGACTCATCATGGTTATTCGAAGGCTGAATTAATGTTTGTAAGCCAAATTATTTCTTTCTTTTGGCATATTCCATGTAACGAAACGTAACCGTAATATTGTTCCATAGGTTATTCTACTCTTAGTAGTTAAGAAAGTTCATGTTATTGATTCATATGTTAAAAACATGTCTAAATATATTCCTAAATTCTTATTGAGCTATATGGGAAAGATGTTAATATTCCCAATGTTAGCCGAAGGTACAAGGATATTATGCCATCCGATAAGTTCAGAATGTTTTATTGTCATTCATGCATTTGCATTATATTCACGTGTTACCCTGGACCCACATGTGTTATATACACTACTATATGCTATCAATATATATATATGTAGGGGATGTGGAAAAAGAAATGGTGTTATATACACTGCAGCTGGTACAGACTATCGGAAAGGAAGATGCCCAATGAGGCCAATATGATAATGCATGCCCACAGAGGCCGAAACGAAATGATGCCCACAGAGGCCGAAATGAAATGATGCCCACAGAGGCTGTTATGGTCAGGAAGATGCCCCACATTTGCATCATGCATGACATTTAGGCATTCACTATATGATATGATGCCACAGAGACTGTTATGGTAAGGAAGATGCTCAATGAGGCCAATGTATATGTATACCGCATTGTGCAGGACATTTAGGCATTCACTACTCTCAGTTGTTTCTGTCGGCTAATGTTGTCGGCTGGTTCTGTTTCAGTTTATTGTTATATTCCTGTTATGCTATTTTACATGCCTGACATACTCAGTACATCAGTCGTACTGACGTCCCTTTTATCGGGGGACGCTGTATTTCATGCCCGCAGGTTCACGTAGGCAAAGTGACGATCCACGGTAGTAGGTTGCTGACTTAGCGGATTTTGGAGCACTCCCCTTGTTTCGGAGTGTCGGTCTAATATCGGTATGTTATATTTTTGCACGTACATATGGATATGGCGGGGCCCTGTCCCGACCTTTTGATATCACACACTCTTTAGAGGCTTGTAGACATGTGTCCTGTGTGTAGTAGTCTTGTATGGCCTTGTCGGCCTTGGTATGTATGTATATATATAGGTTGAGTTTTCTGGTTAAGATTTTACATAGTCCTTTTTCGGCTTAGTCCGTATTTATTTATAATTAGGTGTCGACTGTATGGTTAGTAGTACTCGGCAGTTAAGGTCCGGGTGTCCGTCATGACCCTCCGATTTGGATCGTGACACAGTTCCGCCGGAGGACCGGTCCTGCCCTTTCCCCAATCCCGTCGGGACCTGCCATGCCCCGCCCCGAACCCGACCCACTGGCCACCCCTAGTATTAAGTATACTATTTACAACATATAACACTGGTACGATATTAACTATAAGTATACTATATATAATATGAAAAATTGATATAATATTAAGTATATTGTGCTATTTATATATTTTATAATATTAAGTATACTATCACAACCCAAATTACGGACGTCGTGGTGACACCTACACTATCCCCTGTTAGGCGAACACCAAAATCCTTTAACACAAATTAAACTGTTGCGGAATATATATAAAGAGATACAAAGATATATAATTCTCATTCAATTACTAAATGTCAAATCCCTTTACAAACACTCCTCCAAAACTTGGTCTGACTCGTACAATGACTACCACGAATATAATAGATAGAGAAATAAAACAAGCCACTATCTTGAATAAATAAGAACAGTCTAACTAAGAAGAGACCAATGCCGCCAATAGGATGAGTGGCATGCCTTAACCTTCACGTGCTCCAACTGCAACTTGAACCAACTATGTACCTGCATCTACGTAAATGATGCACCAAGCGTAGCATGAGTACACAACATACCCCCGTAGACATCATAGGCCAACAACGACGGAAGTCACGTAATCAAGTTGACTCTCAAGTAGGTCCTGTTCTAGGCAAGTTCAAATAGTCACACAAGTCACCTTATTTACGTAAGAGTCCAATCATAGTCAAGTAAATTCACTTCATAATACACATAAGGATCTTACAATTAATACCCACCGATGAGTAATCTCTGATTAAGTCATGTTTATATTGCCTCCACTTACCCAACTTAAAAAATCCAATAGACAAGTTGACACTTAATACACAACATCATTAAAGAATGTTTTTCAAGAGTACTAAATTAGTCTAACCATAACGATATTAACTCATTTATTATCCCTAACCCTTAGACTCAATTACGATTTCATACACTTAAGGGCATGTCACATAATGGTTTATCTAGCGTCCTCATGATACTTAGAGTAGAAGTCTACACCGTACACTCTTTGATTGAGGAGGAGATCTACACACACATCACCTACAAAACAACTACAACGACGACTCCTCAACAGGCTCTTACTAGACACTTAATAAAAAAATGCTATCAATCACCAAACAATACACTGACACACACAGTTCTCTTTTACCCATAGGATAGTTCAGACATATAGACATCACCGACCACAATAACAGTTTGTCATCGAATACTTAGACTCAAAAAGGTGTAAACCACATAAACAATTTCATAGAGAACAAGCCAAATCATGACAACCAATCCAATGGAATCATCCAATAATCTAAGTTCATTTAATCATGAAATCATCCAAGTTCAAATAATCATTCCAATCACATTACCAATCAACAAGTAATCAATGTATAAATGTATGTATGATATGAATGCAATGCAAATGCCAAGTACCTTTCACATCCAGTATACATGCATTCAAATTCTATGAACTGCACACTCATGTGGGACTCGCGAAGTCCATATACTCATTTGAAATTCTATGATCCTAACTCTTGGTTGTAATAACATCCATTGCAGGCATGCGATCCGGCCCTCCCCGTATAATCATCATCTCAGCGTTTCCAACCATCTCATAGAACAACTTACCTTTCCTATCTCATTGGACCCACATCATTTCCATACCACTCACATCTCAATATCATTAGAACCATGAGTGTATGAATTCAAATGACAATCCAAAGCAAGTAATCAGAATGTATGAGATGCAATCAAGTGTAGATATGAATATCACATGCTTTCAGGAAGTCATTAACACAATTCATGTAATTTAGGATATCATATCGAAAGCTATGTGATGAATAAACACATAATATCAAGTATGACGACGAGCCCAAAAAATAGCGACAACCCCAACCAACAGCAGTCCGAACCAGCTTAAGAAAGATTCCCCAAATCACCCATCGTCACAATTCAACACCGGTACCCACCCAAGAATTCATCACAAGCGCTAAGGTGGGACCCCCAAACACGCCCAAATACCTCTCAATATTTATAACTACTATGTATTTCTATCGAAGTTTATAAAAGAAAAACCGTAGCCTACCTCAGAGCCGAACAGGAGCCACCAACCGTCAACCCTCAACGCAGGTCTTGCCCTTTCGAAGTGCCTTAGAATACTAATAGTCGTAACATATATAGATTCTACATTAAAAATAATCTAATACAAACATAAGGACTTAGTCCTTTCAAACAATACAAAGATTCATCCCAAAATTGACCCCATGCCCACGGTAGCAAAATCCGAACTTTATTACCCAAAATGTATTATAACATACTAAATAATCATATCCTTAAGTTAATTTGAAAACTAAACCCGTTTGGACCCTAAATTTCAAGATTAGACAAAAAAGCCCTAATTCCAAACCCTAGATGTTCTCCCAAATTAGAAAGGGTTTCTAATACAAAATTAACCATCAAAAAATCATTATCTATCATTAATCAACACTAGTTTACAATATCATAATCATCTAATCGACATACAATCCCCAATTTTATGATTCTAGTTCTCTTATTCTAGCATGAAAGCTTATGACATTCTCTTCCCCAAATAGGATTTACACTAGGATTAGGAGATTCTAATGATAAATAATACTCCCTCCGTCCAAAAGGATTGACACTTTTCACTTTTTGAGAGTCAAACTTTCTAATTTTGACCGTGTGTTATAACATAAAATCTTTAAAATATTCAAAATAAATGTACATATTTAGAAACTACATAAAAAGTACTATAAGTCACCATAATTAATTATTTAAAAATTTAAAAGATATATGAAAAATTACGGTCAAAGGACAACTCATTTGACTCTCGAAAAGAGAAAAGTGTCAATCTTTTTGGAACGGAGGGAGTAATTAAAAGGGATAAAATTATACCTCCAATGCAGAACAAATGTGATAACTAAAAGAATCCACTCTTAGCCGAGCTCTAGTCTCAAGAGAATGATTTTGTGGAATGAAATCATTTTTAGGGAATTTAATGGTCTGATCTAAAACAGCGATTCCACTTTGGCGGAATCGACTTCGCTGTAGTGGACACACTTCGGCAGGGAAACAGGCTATCGAGGCGGACTCACATAATGTCCCGAATTGGCGCTGGAGCAGAGACTACGGCTCAGAGGCGCCATCGCCTCTGCGAGAACACATCCGCAGAAGGGGAACACTCGATATTGCACAATGCCCGCATCTGTTAGCCAACCTCCACAAAGACGGACACGCAGAAGCGGCCAAAAGACCGCTTGTGTGGACACCAATAACTAGCAACTCCAAACTTGGCCAATTCTCCACCAAACACCCGAAATTCTCCTGGGACCCCTCCGGATACAAACCAAACATGCTACCTCAAGGTAAACGGTGCTACAAACTTACTCGCTTACTCGAATTTCTCGTATGACCGAGCTAAGACCTATTTTTTTACTAAATCAACCAAAACATCTAAATTTCATAATTTTACAAATAAAGTCATAAAGTACATCTCAATGCCTTGGGAAGCGAATTAATGACTCGACTAAGTCATAAATGACCATCCGGAACTACCGAAAGCCACAGAACTTGGAAACAAATCCATGTACTCAAAAGTCAACTTTGCGTCAAAAGTTAACAATTCTAAAATTTCTATTTTGGGTTTTCCTTCCAAAAATCACAATAAGGTACCTCGGGATCCGTGCCACTCCATCCCCGCACGTCACAAATCCCACATAGAATCTACAGGAAGGATAATTTAGTCAAATAAAAGTCTTTAGCTAAAAACAATTAGATGAATCGTTACATATACTATATACAACATATAACGTTGATATATCAACTATTTTAATGATATAAAACATATATAAACACACACAAACACATGTACAATAAGAAAAGTTGTAAGAATGGTTTTTATGCTGAAGCACAAATAATTACTATGTGTTCATGTACTTTTATTAATAGTAATATATTCAACTATTTTCTTTTAGTCATAAAAGGTAGTTGCATCATGTGTGTGAATATACACAAACATGTATTATTCCTTATTTACAAGACATAACTTATTTTACAAATATAAGAGATTTGGAAAAAGTTAATGTGACAGCCCATCCCCTTTGTGCAACCCCTTCCCCTTCTCCTTCACGCTCCTTTGTAATTGACGAAATCATAATTCTGATCTTTTCTTATATAACTTCAACTATATAGATCGAATCCCTTCGTCTTTCTCCTGCCATCATCGTTGAAGGGTTCATACTATTCCTCACCGTAAACTCTGATTCATGCTTCTCAATTATCTCTTCTTTTTTGAGTTGTTGTGTTTATAGCTCTCAGAACATATCAGCTCCAATGATGGAAGAAACAAAGCGTGATTTTGACATCTCATCAGCGGCTGAACCGCCATCTTAGTCTTGAGTCTCAGAATCTGAACCGGCACCCGGTGATCCAAACCGCCATAGCCTGGATGGACATGATAACTTCCAAATTCACTCTTCAAAGAGAAAGTGTAAACGACCGTCGCAATATAATTTACCCAACTAGAAGTCGGGGTCGAATTCACAGAGAACAATATACTTGAACAATTAAGCTAGTTATGAAATTGTCACTAATTAAGCTAAGCCAAATAATTTTTAAATATTTGATTTTGTTTAAAAAATAAGAAAGGTAAAATAACTAATGGGGAGAACAAGCTATGAAAATTCAGGGCTTTAAAATATAGCAATTCAATTTAAACTCATAACGGTCCAATACATTGCTAAACCACCACTAATTATTATAAATCAAGTGTTCTTATTCTTGGAATCTCAATTACCCACTATTATCTCTCGACTATTTAACGTGTTTATCTTAGTTAGTTCTCTCGAATCAAACAAGAAGCATTAATCACATTCCAATTTTAGGCTACACTAGGGTTTTTTCTATCTCTAGGTTAAATCCATTAGATGAGGTTTAAAGCCTCAAATCGTGATAACTAATCTAACTCAATTCCTAATTTGCTCTCTCAAGTTTAATTAAAGATAAATGGATAAGTACTAGGGTTAGCTAATCCCTTTGAAAACATTCATGAACAAGATTAATTAAAGAAACAACATAATTCTTCATAAATAATGGTAAATAAAACATTCATAAGCAACATGAGTCAAATACAAATTACTACTCAACAAGTATTTCAACTTTGTTGTCCAAAGTCATCAACCACACCAAATATATAACAATACAAGCAAGGAAATAAAGACATGAAGTAAGAAACTCTCATTAATCGCTTGAAGTCTTCACTTCCAAGGTGATGGGTGATGAAATCCTAGTCTCCAAAAATTTGTTCTCCCTCTTTTAAATTCTCAAAATAGGTTGGAGAATGATTCTTGAGATTTGATATGAGTTGGTGTGTTTCTTCTTCTTAATGTCTTCACAAAACCCTACACAAGGTTTATACAGGGACCCAAAATTTCAGACTACACTTAATTATAAAAATGGCAACGCCATCCACTCTGCGACCGTAGAACATGTCTGTGGTCTGTAAAGCGGGTTTAGGGTTCGCAGAGTAGTCTTCATATTTGACTGACTCGAACTACGACAGGAAGTGTGGTCCACGGAACTAATGCTCCGAAGCATCGCAATTTGAGCTGGAACAGTTGTGGAGCAGTGGTTTGCAGAATGGACTATGGTCCGCAGAACGGTAGTGCGAACCGCAGAATAGGTCGCACTTCGGGGCTCCAAAATCCTCTAATCACTCTCTAAAATTGCGGTGTAGCTTCTGCTTTTTTGGTCCGTAGTTTGATTCTGCGATCTGCTGATCTGGTCTTTGCTGCATTTTTTCCTTTTTACGACACTTTTTTTTTTATATTTATGCTCTTTTCCTCATTTCTGGTGTCCCAAGGCAAAAATCTTATAGAATCCAAAATAACATTAAAACTTAGTTAAAGAGCTAGAAAAGCTTAAGGGAAGGGTATCAAAAATGCATAATTTCACTGTGCATCAAACACCCCCAACTTAAACTCTTGCTTGTCCTCAAAATAAAAATAAAAGTTGTGACTAACAACAAAACAAGAATGACTATGGTTGGTTCTACCTACGAGTTCACAAGCATGTGATTCAAAATGTTAACAACCCCTCATTTTTTCTGAAAAATGATCCGAGAGTGCATAGTTATGAATAATCCGTTGGTTACAATGGTGCAGGAAACAGAAATAAGTAACTGCTAAGTATTACAATAAACTGAAATTACAAGAAACTGGAACAGTTTTGGTATGCTGAGTCGAGTGATTGCACTCTGTCTTTAAGAAAATATTGCCCAGTATGTATCCTTTCTACGTCCTGGACAATTGTCTCCCAAGATAAAACAACAAATGAACACTTGAGCAAAGGAAACTCAAATGCTACCTTGAAGAATTTAAGTAATGAAATGATGCTAGAAAGTTTGTAGGAAGATCTGATTTGTTTCAATTTTTGTGTGTCTCAACAATTATGCAAAGGCTCTTTTATATAGTTGAAGGAGAGGCTTACCAACTGCCCACATAATTGTTGTTACTGGCCAAGTAATAACAATTATAGAGGTAGTAATGATGTGCAATGGATTGGCCTTTAGGGAGAGTAATTCAGCCAAAATAAATGGCTGAATTGAGTGCAAATTAAGGCTGGTTGACGTTCCAATAACCTACAGAAAGTTCTCTGGCCAATTTTGACTTACTTGAAACTTCAGGGACCAAACTGTAAATCTGAAAAAATCCTGGGTCCAAAAAGATAATATCAGAAGAAGCCACAGCCCACAGCCCACGACCCAAGCCCGAGATCGGACGGGACGGGCTCGGGTGGGCGGCGGCGGCGCGCGTGTGGGCTTATCCTTGAACCGAAGCACATCTAGGGTCCTCCCTCCTTTAAACACATAGGATACCCCTTGGGGTCCCAAACCCCAAGCCAACTTTGAGACTTATTAACTAAACAAATCTTTCTTCCCCCACCGATGAGGGAGGATTGCTCTTTACCACCTTTTTCCATGCTTCAAACACCTCACTTCGTGGACCAATATTTCTTTCATTTCCCAACGAAATTTGACGATCCTTAGCCATACGGTCATCTACTTACTTAGTAGATTATGCACGTGTGAAGAACCCGATTCTCCAACATGCGGAACACTAGTGTTTAAGCCATTAAAGTTGGTTGGACGCAACTCCCGCCAAAGGCAAATTTCCAACATAATCATGTTATGAAAATTAAGCCTCAAGATATGTCTAAACGCTACTAGTGACTAGATGAACACAAGTACAACAATTCGAGAAGCCCTCAATTCACAAGTTTCATGTAATTCATGTGCCCTCACAACAAAGAAAGTCCCAACACTCATTAAGAATAATTTAAAACATGAGACATATGGAAAATCACTCACTCACAAATAATGTCAAGTGTCACAAGTATCATGCCATATGCTTGCCCGTATTTTAAGTCACCACTACTCAAAGAATGCTCAGTTTCGGATCTCAAAGGACTTTTTCAAGCTTGTAATGTAGGTTTAGGGACGGGTAGGATATTCATTTAGGTACAAGTGACTTTTTCCTCCTCTATCACTACACATTTTTCATTCTTTTTTTCAATTCCTTTCTTTTTCTTTCCACTTCCTTTTTCCATCCCTTTATTCAAGTTTTCAACTTTATTTCACTCTTTTTGTGTTTCATTTTCTTTCCTACTGTTTTTGCATTTCATTTTCTTCTTTTTCTAATTTTTTTCTTCTCTTTTTTTAGTACTACTCACATCACAATTTTCTTCCATTGTTTCATCTCATGTTCCACCACTACATAGGCTTTTAGGCTCAATCTTCACTTTTCAAGCACATCAATGAGAGATTTGGTTCAAAAGATGGTTTGTTTCAAAAAGGGTTTTGGTTTGTAATGTGGTATCCAAAGAAAATGCTAAAAAGCTCAAAAAAGGGATCAACTAGTTACTCTAATCTTAGGGGTAGGCCAAAGAAGTCTCAATCAAGAAGATTTACTCTCATATGAAAGCCTAAGATCATTTTCTCAACCAAACAAGTCCTATTTTCATGGTGACAAACCAACGAGGCAAGTTTTAGATGATACAAGCAAACACAAAAGAGCAATCAAATCCTCATCGCTCAATGCACATGAACTACAAGAACCGCTACATTTTTAGCTCTTAATTGAATACAAGGCTATCATCTAATGAAGATTCAAACACAGTCATAGAGTCACAAAATGAGGCATACTTTCATAAAATGATCATTCAAATGAATGGCTACTCTTTTTTTTTCAAAATACAAATTTTTAGGGGTGTTGTCAAAACCAAAAAGAAGTTACACATGCTAGACATTACATAAAAGTACCAACCAAGTCAAACTACTCTATCATTAGGCCATGGTTACTGAACATAAACCCTTAAAAAAGAATCAGACAAAGAAAAACTAAGGTGGATCAAAGAAAAAACTACAAAGCAAAACTAAACATGTTACCCCACCCCTAACTTTAAAAGCATGAAATGTCCTCAATGCATAAAATTAAAATCTAAGGACAAAAGTTTGAGGAGCTCCCTATCGCGCACTAAGCGCTCTCAAGAGTTTGGTTTGATGAGGCGGCCTCTGTCTGGAATCAGTGCTCTTGGATTGTGAAACGGGAGCGGGTAACTCTGAACTTTCCTTCTCGAGCTCTAGTGGTGTAGGACTAATAGCACGGGCAGGTGAAGTGGTGCCCACAGATAGTGGAGGCGTGAGATACACCTATTTTTTTATCTGTGACTTAGCACCCAAAATGCAATCGCAGAATAGGTCGCGAAACTATTCTACGGTCCACATAATGAGTCTCTATCTCTGCAGGTTTGTGCTCAAACTCCCAAGTGATCCGTATGATTTTGCAGTCTAAAATAAGATCCGCATACTAGAAATGCGAACCACATAATGATCCACATTTTTTAACTTTTCCAAGCTTCAATTTTCAGTTCGTCTGGGAGGATTTATGGACCAAAATGCGATCCGCAAACCATGTTTGCGGTCTGCAGAAAAGGCCGCATATGGTCCTACTTTTCAATTTTTTTCTCTTCAACACTTCCATCTTCAACTTCCATGCACCAGATTTTCTAGTTCCTACACACTTAGACAAACGATCAAAGCACATAATGGAATAGAATAAAAGAAAACAAAACAACAAAAAATGTAAAGAATTTGGGTTGCCTCCCAATAGCATTTAATTTAACGTCGCAGCACGATGTGTGTAAACTTTACCACTTTTCTCTTCACTTGGAGGATATGAATTGTCGCCCCAACTTTGAATCAAAATTCCGGTGATGGTTATGAGGCGTTGGTAGGAAAGAAAAGAGGCCATGCCTTCACATTTTTGCCTTCAAGTGAGAAATGTCATGTTGTCGTTTTGGCATGACAAACTTTAAAATGAATACGCTTTGTTCTTCATCTCCAAAATTTTCCATAGGCTTAGTCATTTCAACTTCCATATCATCAACCAAGCACAATGTTGGAAAATGATTGGAATGCGGTCTAAGATGCTCCATTTTCAAATTTATTCCATATTTGACATCCTCACCCCCAAATGAACTAGAGTCTTCAAAAATGATTTGATGAACTTTTTTTTGCAACTTTAGTATGATTTCTTCAACATCGGCATCATTCATTAAAGTTAGGTTGGTTGGTTGGCATTCTACCGTTAGCTCTCCCAAATTGATCTTGATGTCATTATTCATGGAACCTAACTCAAGAACACTATCCTTGAACATTTGTTGTTGAACATTGCATGTCTCAACCTTTGCATTCAATTCGGCCTCCAAGTCCTGGATCACAATTTCAAGTAACTCCAATTCTTGACTGTGCTCAACTTTCATCATTCGTGAAATACATTCACGGTGATCTTCGTAGACTACAAGTTGCTGGGTTTGATTCGATAGCCAATCTTGGCTCAAAATCTCCACTTTGTCAAGTATTTCTTTATGGTGAGGCTCCTTCAAGGATTGAAATAATTCATCCATGGTGAAATCCATATTTTGGATGGTTTCATCATCTTCATGTTGAACTTTTTCCCATCATTTGATCAAGACTTGCCCAAAAACTTCATTCCTCCATATTATGCTACTCAACATCTCCTCAATTTCTTTATTTTGAGAATTAGAGACTTCTTCAAAATTTTGCTCCACTTCTTCACTTTCATAACTCTCGTTATGATCACACAAATTTTTGAGCTCATTCATTGGACTTGAAGTCTCTTCTTCAACCAATTCATCTTGAGAAGTTGACAATTCCATGACCATTGAGGAGTTACTTCCTCAAAGAATTATTTTGCTCTTTTAAGTGTCTCGCTATTTGCCAAGATAGATTGTAGGAGGATTTTTCTCTCCTCCTCCAATCTAGAATCCTTTTCCATGTAGGTTTGGAGGATTGTTTGGATGCCTTCAAATACGACACTTTATCCTTAATTTGTCATGTCATTGTTCCTATCAAATTCAAAGGCACAACTAGCATTCTCATTAGATCAACTTGGGAGGGGGAGATAAATAATTGGGATAATCACACCATTGTCCATCTAGACCACCATACATATTGCAAGTATTTCCATCATAGGATTGAGACGGTGCACACATCTCTCTCCCGGGATTATTTTCACAATTTTGCCAAAAATGGGTCCTCCACAATAAGGACATGGATCATCAAGATAAGGGTTGCAACCATAAAACCCTTTCAATCCATGATGCCATGGCGACACCAGTAATAAAAAAACTACTAGCACAAAGAAACACAAAAAATCACAAACACATTCACAAAGACTCACAAATATCACAAAATTTAGACGAAGCCTTTTCGATTTACTTCCTTAACTAACTCAATACTTCAATTATTCCCAGGCAACAGTGTCAAAATTGATAACGTCCAAATTCACTCCTCAAAGAGAAAGTGTAAACGGTTGTCGCAATATAATTTACCAAACTGGGAGTCGGGGTCGAATCCACAGGGAACAATATACTTGGGCAATTAATATAGTTATGAAATTGTCACCAATTAAGCTAAGTCAAATGATTTTCAAATAATTGATTTTGTTTTAAAAGTAAGAAAGGTAAAACTAACTAATATGAGAACAAGCTATGGAAATTCGGGGCTTTGAAATATAGCAATTCAATTTAAACTCGGAATGATCCAATACAATGCAAAACCACCACTAATTATTATAAATCAAGCGTTCTTAGCCTTGAAATCTCAATTACCCACTAATGTCTCTCGACTATTTAACAGGTTTATCTTTGTTAGTTCTCTCAAATCAAACTAAGAAGCATTAATCACATTCCAATTGTAGGCTACACTAGGGTTTTTCTTATCGCTAGGTTAAATCCATTAGATGAGGTTTAAAGCCTCAAATCGTGATAACTAATCTAACTCAATCCCTAATTTCCTCTCTCAAGTTTAAGTAAGGATAAATGGGCAAGTCCTAGGATTAGCTAATACATTTGGAAACATTCATAAACAAGATTAATTAAAGAAACAATATGATTTCTTCATAAATAATGGTAAATAAAACATTCATAATAACATGAGTCAAATGCAAATTACTATTCAACAAGTCTTTCAACTTTGTTTTCCAAAGTCATCACCCACACCAAATATAACAATACAAAGCAAGAAAATAAAGAGATTCTCATTAATGGCTTCAAGTCTTCACTTCGATGATCGGTGATGAAACCCTAGTCTCCAAAGGCTTGTTCTCCCTCTTTTAAGCTCTCAATATAGGTTGGAGAATGATTCTTGAGATTTGATATGAGTTAGTGTGTTTCTTCTTCTTAATGTCTTTTCACAAAACCCTAGACAAGGTTTATATAGGGACCCAAAATTTCGGACTATACTTAATTATAAAAATTCCACCGCCGTCCACTCTACGACTGTAGAACAGGTCTGCGGTCCGCAAAGTGGGTTTAGGGTTCACAGAGTGGTTTTCATGCTTGTCTATCTTGAACTGCGGCAGGAAGTGCGATCTGTAGAACTGAACTACAGTCCGCAGAAATGCTATGAAGCATCGCAATTGAGCTGAGACTGTTGTGGAGCAGTGGTTTGCAGACCGGACTGCGGTCCGCAGAATGGAAGTTAGGACTGCAGAATGGGTCGCACTTTGGGGCTCCAAAATCCTCAAATCACTGTCTGAAACTACGGTGTAGCTTCCCACTTGATGTCTGTAGTCTGGTTTTGCGGTCCACATATCTGATCTTTGTTGCATTTCTTCCTTTTTTACGACACTTTTATTCATATTTATGCTCTTTTCCTCATTTCCGGTGTCCCGAAAAAAAAACCTACAAAATCCAAAATAACATAAAAATAACATTAAAACTTAGTTAAAGGGCTAGAAAAACTTAAAAGAATGATATCAAAAACGCATAATTTCACCGCACATCGGGACATTGCCACCACAATTCTTCAAGATTCTTCATTGTTTGACTTGAATTGACTAGATTTTTTTCTATTATCATTCAAAGTATATTTTACCGAAAAAGTGCATAGATCTGGTAGAATATGCTTCAGAAAGCACATTTATATTGGTATTTATTTGAAACTGGTTGCAATTGGGAACATTGCAATCACCATAGTGCGTGAAAAATGTGAAGTAGAGAAAGAAATTAAGCTACACGAAATGGACTAAAGCTAGTTGTATTAAATATTTCTCTATACCATCATTCTATATATAACATCAATGAAATTCATTATAGCGGTACACTCTTTATAAAATTACCTCTCTATAATAGTTATACTCAAATATTGTGTAACAATATTTTGTAAGAAGTATATTATGTATAAAAAAATAAAAAATAAAAATATTTATGATAATCATCATTAATATCATGCACATAGTAAATTTCAAGTATGAATATCTAAAAGAAAAAAAATATTTTTCTCATAGTGATCTTGTTTAGTCTTGAAAATGTTTGAAATGATATATTTTCTATCTACCAATTTTCTATAAATTTGATACTTATTTACTTGATTTTGGTAACAAAAGTGTTGATAAGAGCCTCAACCTATTGCTACTTAGGGTGAGATAAAAGAGTCAACTGTTAAGCTCTTAAACAGTATTAAAGGGAAAGTTATTGAATTACCTTTTGCTGAAAGTTTGGACAAAATTCTTCGTCAATTGAAGTGTTATATTATCGCTAAGAGACTGGTATTTCGAAACAACCTACAATTGTAGAATACTTACGTCAACTAAAAATTCTATTTAAATTCTAAATTAGTTTTAAATGCATATGTTCCATAGATTTTGATTCTTTATCGGTATGGTACAATTAGTTATGCATTTATTTATAGTTTATTAGTATTTTTAACTTTTAATTAATGAGATATGAAAATCAATTGAGATTTTAAAAGTAACAAGTATATTATTTTTGTTTATAGCATAAAAAGTACAGAAAAATAATTATTTGTGTACTTTTGTTTATAACAGCTAAATAAGATCTAAACATCAAATGTCAGTATACATATATAATAACAACTCACTATAACGGCCATGAAGTTTTCGGACAAACATTGTCATTATAAAGAGGTTTGACTGTACACATTTCGCACATTATTCATACAGTTTACATACACAAAAATTTAATTGTTTAAGCCTTGAGCGGAAAAAAATAAAAAAAGGATGAAAGATGAAGATCCGTTATATATTTTATATTTTTTTTGTTATTTTTTGTAAATAAAGAAAAAGTATCGTTATATTTTGTAATAAAGAGTCTTAAGTAGGTACTCTATGTCATTTTCTCAATAATTGTTATGGTGGTTAAATTTGGGTTGGCCAAGTGATCTCGCCCAAATTACACCTTAATATGGTATAACACGGCCATTGTCAAATATAGTAACCCAACTAGGTTGGGGTCGAATCCCACAAGGAATACAATGATAAATTATACTATTCACGTCCTACTATGGCTTTACTAAATACTTTACTTCTATGGTAACCAAGTTTATTTATTTGATTGAACTAATAAAATTATCAAGTCAATTAATGGTGAATATATCAAGTAATTTGGAATGTTAGGGTTGTGACTTAATGCATGGAAGTTGTGTTGGAATTTTTCTTAAGTAGGTGTATTTAGTGTAGTATGGGTAATAGAGACTAATATCTAGGTGGGGATTTCTCAATTGACCCACCTAATTTCATTTTAGGCTTTCTCAAGCTCTAAAGTGTGACATATATGAACACCAATTATTACCCTTAAGTTGATTCTCTTCTAATTTAAGTTGGGATTTAAAACCCCAAGTTCTAATCAACATACCTCTTTCCTGGACTCTAGTCTCCTTTTTCAAGTTTGACTAGAGACAATATACATTAAAGATGTGTTTGCAATCAACTCTTAATCATTAAGTGCGAGGGATAGTTGAATCCCACATTAATACACCCATTTCATGTTTTATAAACTACCCCAACTTTCACATTCCATTATTTCATCCCAATCCCAACCTAAGTCTAACCACTCATGTTAAATAATAAATGCCTAACAAAACAAGAAATAAATGGAGACTTAATGAACATAAGAGAAAATCTTACAATGATCTTTGAATTAATAAATGAGATTGTCTTCAACACAAGGAATACAATAATATTGGAACTCAAGATGAATAGTGTTCTTGTCTTCTCAAGACAAGACAAGTAGTCACAAGACAAATATTTTAAAGTGACCAGAATAGTGGAAATCAATGTGTTAAATCATAAAATCCTAGGTGGGTTAATATAGGGACCCAATACTCATACTAAACGAAATTACAAAAATACCACCGACCACTGTGCGACCACAGAACAGGTCTACGGTCACAAAGCAGGCCTAGGGTTTGCAGAGTAGTTTCTTGTCTGGACTTTCTGAAATTGCGGTAGGAAGTGTGGTTCGCAAAACTGAACTGCAGTCCGCAGAAGTGTCTTGAGACTTTGCAATCTGAGTTGAACTTGAACTGGAGCAGTGATTCGCAAACCGGATTGCGGTCCGCAGAACAGAAGTGCGGACCGTAGTTTGGGTCGCACTTCAGGGCTCCAGAATTCTTCTTCTCACTGTCTATTTCTGCGACTTGACTACCATTCTGCCGTCCGCAGTCTGGTTCTGTTGTCCGCAGAAGTGGTCTTCTCAGCACTTCATCCTTTATACGACACTTTTGTCCATGTTTCAGCACATTTCTCCATATTTAGTGTCCCGATGCAAAAAAATCCTACAAAAACCAAAATAACATAAGAAATATCTACTACAAATGCATAAAGGACAACAACAATCCATGTAATTGATATCAAATGTGCCGTAATTTCTCGGCACATCACCGTAATACAATAATATCGAAATCTAGTATTTTCTACGGTTCAAAATAAGTATTCACTTAGTCTTTAGCACACCTCTTAAGAAAATACTAATTCCTAGATAAAAAATAGGTATTTCGACTAAACTACCGTAATTAAATACTACCTAATTAATATGATTTCTTGATTACATAGAAACTCACTTATCTAAATATGGATAAATTTGAAATAAAATAATAAATTCCTTCTTGATTATGTAAGTGAATACTTATTTTAAATCAAAATAAAAAGAATAAGTGGATACTTATTATGAACCGGAGGGTGTAATAATTTAATGAAGACTTAAATCTATATATATTTCAAAGTTAGGATAGACAAGGTGATGAGTCATGCCTCTTTGATCAAGAATTCTATTTATCTTTTTTCTTATTTTTTTGAATATTTCTTCTTATTTTTCTATTTATCTTATTTTAAAAAAGACAAGAAATTGTATGCAATTAATATTACTCAATTAATGGGCAGATGGTTCAAGCAAATGAAAAGGAAAAGACTAGAGTTTCAAGACTTTATTATCAGCTAACACTTACACTGGCTATTAATCCACACTAATTGCCGGTAATTAAAGAGTAGAATCTGAATCTATTTTAGTTATTTCTTACATATTATAAATAACTTATAGGAAGAATAATTCATATATATGGTCCACACATCTAGTTTGCAATTAATGTAGCCCATTATATCATTTTTGTACAGATAACGTATGTATACGACCACACATATAATTTGCAGTCGGTGTAGCCCATTATATCATCAGTGTATAGATAACATATTTGTTTTGTATAACTATATATAAACATTACATATATTCTGTATATATAATGTATATGCTCTATATAATCATGTATAAACACACGAAACTAACTCAAATTGACGCATTTATAACTTTACATACACATCCTTCACCAAGACAACTGATTCGTAAGTTGGATGATCGAGTGAAAGAGATTACAACATTCGTAAACGAGGTCTCCTTCACCACTTTCTCAAAGAAGCATTAAGACAAGAAAATCGGAAAATGAGGAATACATTCATCAATACATTCGGCCGAAGGGTTAATTGTTATTAGAAGTGAATAGTTGAACCAAAATCGAAAAACTAGATGCCGAATGGATACTCAGTTTAATTTTTCTTAACTTATAATCTCCTCACCATTCTGTCAAACTCCATTTCCTTCTCCCTTTCGGATTCTTCAGATAGCCCCTTCATATATTTTTTCAAATACTAGTTTTAGCGTACATGTGTGTTGCACGTATCAATGCATTATAAATTTTATACAAAAAGAAAATATTATGTAAAATAGTAATGAACGTCAAAAGAGATGCAATATTCATTTAAATGAAAAATAACGGTATTACATTAACTCAAATGTAGAGTTTGATGCATATAATCTAATATCTCTTTATAACTATAATTAAATTAAATTGCGTGTAAGGTAAAAAGATAACATTTTAAAAATTCAAACGTGAATAAAATAAGGTTTAAAATATTTTTAATTTTCTGATTGATGAACAACAAAGTTTCCGACAAAAAATTCGTAAAAAAGGTAGTTAGAATTTCCTGTTTAATAAAGGTATTCTCTTCTTGGATTTATTAGGAGATTTTGGAACTGAAAATAATTTGATTCCTCTTTGAAAAAGATAGTTCTCTCTTCTTCTCTTTTTGATAGTTTCTCTTTTTTCATAAAAAGAAAGAGATAATTTTCTATTTTTATTTAACTTAGAAATTAGAAATTGAAGTAATTACTTTTTAAATAATTATTTTATTTATTTATTTATAATAGAAATTTTAGCAGTGTATTTTATTATTTTTTATATTGGTTATTTCTACTTTAGAAAAAACAAACTCAGCAATTATTTTTTCCAAATATAAGTTCTTTTAAATTAAATTAGACACGATTTACACTTTAAACTGTATTTACAAGCATATACTTTACAAAATAATATGATATTCATGTATTATTATTTATAGAGAAAAAAAGAGCTCTACGGCTAAAATAAATTAAAGGTGATCAAAATTTGATCCTTATATAAAATAATGTTACCTATACGTTATTAAACATAATAAAAGTCCTTTCACAAATATGTTATATTACATAGTTCAATAAAAAAGAATTTAAAACATAGAATTTAATTGATTTTGAAGTCTTAAATATTAGGGAAATAAGATGTCTAATTTTAGGCCCAAAGCCTTGCATTTTGAATGAGCTAGTATTTGAATACATATTTTTTGTAAGAAAACAAAGATACCTCAATCTTTGTTTCTAACTTGGAACCGGAACAAAAACTAATAATTTTCAATACTAATTTACAAATTTTAATGTTATCATTTTGACCCTAAGCATTTTTTTCATTCATCTGCAAGTATCTTTAGTTATGTTTACTCCCTTAAATTATGTTTGTTTTCTTTCCCACACCTTTTTCTGTTTATCTTTTTAATATATAAAGTTGCAGTTTAGTTTTCATTATTTTACTTGGTACTATTTATTTTTTATTGTATACGATACTAATATACGATACTACTAGGTATAATGTATTCTTTGTTTAGCACAAGTTTCCTAAATTTGTAAAATAATTATTGTAATTTTAGTTTGTACTTTGAAAATATCTTACCCAAATACAATTGATTTGAAAACGTATAGCTTACGACAACAAAGTTGTAACAAACTTTAGAAAAGTATCTCTAACGATTATGAAAATAAAAAAACTCTAACCTTTCTATGTCTTCAACTCTGTCATATATTGATAGTTAAGGCCTTAATGTAGCAAAGTAGAAGAAAACCATCAGGACGTGCAAGAAAAGTTATGCCATAAATCAATCATATCTCTGAAAAAATAAGAAACAACTAAATCATCAATTGCATGTCTAGCTATTTTAAAATAAAATAGATGATGAATTGAATAAAGATATTGTGATTTCAAACATTCTTTGGCGGCTTCACCGCATTGTTACCACCTAATTCAACAAAACATGTTTATGGAGTTTCTTTGTGCTTACATTAAATCAATCAAGATGTGTGGTAACAAAATCTTATGAATTCTTGATAAGAAAGCCATAAAATCAAGAATATTGGTACGAATATGTTGTATGACGTACCTGAATGGACGAACATACAATAGTAGAATTGTCAAGACCTAAGCAGATCAGTTCATATTCCTGGCATTAAAGCAACACTATGATAACTAAACTTTTTTTCTTAATTAGAAGTACTAAACTGCAACAATCCATGAGTAGGAAAAATAGCATTTCTTCAAATCAGGATTTAATACTCATAAAATCTTAAAGGACAAAAAATTGATTTTCAACGAAGTAATTTCAAGATTCACACCCACCATAGCTTCTACTCTGCAAAAAAAAAAAAAAAGAGTTTCAATTGGTGAATATATGTTCACCCTAAAAAACAATTTCTTTATCTTGGCATTCCCGTTTTTTTCAGGTTAATATTTCCAAACCATGAAATAAAAATATACATAAAGTACCATGAGTTATCAGGAATTAGAAACACAATGCAAAATTAAGCTGCTTTACTTTTAAATTCCTTTAAAATTGATTCGGAAAAATAGCGTGTAAGTTGTAACATTTGGAAAGTCCATAAGAGACTTTTTGTCACGATAATAATGCCGATTGTGATTCGGTTCCAGTTTTCCAATGGAAATTTTCCATAAGTTTAATTATGGAATTAAACTTATATTTGTTAAAGTAAAAAAGGACTTTAAAAATAAATAATTAAATAATAATTTTGAAAAAAATAGTATTGTAGAGTATTTTAATGAAGGATAAAAAGTTCAATCAACATTTTTAAGGTCCCTTCGTTCTTTTAATATAATATAGAATATAGTTATAGATTATTCACATGCTCTCATCAAAAACATAATTAGTTTTCCCCTTAATTTTCGATTTATAATATAAACATATAATATATCATTTTTTGATATACTCTTCTCATTGTAAGTTTTTTTATGTTCTCTTTTATCTCTTTTCTTCTTTTTATTTTATCCTTGATTTTCAATGTATATATTTTACCATCGTCTTATAACATGCTAATGAATATGAAGTTGCTAAATATGAAGAGATAAGTCAATACTTTTTTTAATCACTATCATTGTTATTTAATTTTTTGAAAGATTTTATTTGCTTTTTATGATTTAAGTTCTACTTTTTTGGGTAGTTAATTTATAGGATTCTACATCTACATTTACATATTTCAATAATTGCAGAAAATGGAGAATAATCGATAAATCGGTAATGGATGACTAATATTTTATCGGTTCGGTTCTCAATTTAGCATATTTACGAATCGATAACCAATAAGTTAAATCTAACATTCAAAATTGAACCGAACCGAGCGATAATCACTCCTAAAGGTGGCACGCCTCTTAGATTAGGATATATTTATATTTTTTCTAAATTTCTTGGCCTTTTTCTCTTATATTTGTCTTAAAACTAGTATTCATCCCCGCGAGTTGAGCGGCCCATATTAAAAAAATCATAAGAAATTATTATCTTATTGAGTTGACTATGTTAAATTGATATTATTAACAATTGCCTTAGTTCGAAGATTAAGACATTATTTGTATTAGCTACATTGACCTACAATAACATTTTTATGAAAGAATTCAGTTATATTTATACTGAGCCAACCTTTAACTTTTTATTAGTTTACATTGATAAAAATCAAATAATAAATAATAAATTATTATAAAAATAAAATATGCACCATCCAGAGTGTACTAAAATTACTCTAGATGCATATATTTTATAATCGTCAGATATCGTCTCAATCTTAGAAAGATACACCAAACAAATTCATATTTTATTTATATATTGATAATAGAAAACCCGATAGATTCTTCAATTTCACGGCTTATATTTCTCACATTTTTTTATTTTTAGACTATTTACTAATAATAGAAAATATAATTATTTATTGATATGAATCTTTCACATCTTATCTTTCAGATTTTTTTCATTTTACGACTGTTTACCGATATAGATTTTTCACGGCTAATTTTCATGGAATTTAACGTTAAAAATATTTATAGATAATAGAAAACAAATTATTTATGTAATCGGTTTTTCGCGGCTTATCATTTCCTTGGTTATTATGGTCTTAAAACCTATTTTCAAAAATAATTAAAAGAAGAAATGAAGAAACTCGATGCACGATGTACTAAAAATTCTTCTACTTTCAACCCCAACTTTTACATTTTCGAAGATTAAGTAAGAAATTCACCTACATGCAGAGGCGGACCCAAGATTTCACAGCCGCGGGGTACCATTAGATTAAATGTATTTGTCGCTACTCGTAAAAATTGATAATGAAAGTTTTAAATTAATTTTGTTCAATATAATATAATTTTTATTTTTAAATAGCTAACCGATCAATAAAATAAAAATTCGACAAGGCTTTCTCTCCCGATTCGATTCTATTGAGCAACATAAGAAAAATAAGAAGAAAATGGAGAAAGGTAACGTCAAAAGAACTAAAAATATGTTAAGAATAATAACATAAATTGGTGAAAACTGATAGAATATGATAGAATATTTAGTCATAATTGTGTATATTGTGTATATGGTAGGTGTATATGTAGGGTTTTGTTGGGTTTTTGTACGCAGCGGATATTGAAAACTTGTTTCAAATCCAATAAACGTAGAACTGTTTGACTATAGGGTAATTTAAAACCTTAAACGTAAGACTTGAATGGTACTTACATGTTTACAATATCTGAAATCTTTATCAACTGTGGATGCGCACGCGAATGCCATTTCGATTGCAAGCTCCAAGCTTCAATGTATTCCTCCTTTGGAAAGCTAGGAAATCCGGCAGAGGTTCGAGAGAGTGTTTTAATTCTGAGTCTCTAAGACTTAGAATAATTATATGAAAATCAAGTGTAATGAATAATGAAGTGTATGTCTGTATTTATAGGTGAAAAGTTAGGTCAAACCGGATTAGGGTTTGACCTTGGACCTGACCCAAAAATTCTCAGCACATTCTTAATTAAATCCAAAATTCAATTTTGACTTAATTAAAACAATCATCATTCATTTAAATATCTCGATTCTAAATCAAATATTTAATACTCTCTCAATATATCCTTAGATTGAAAGGACAATCGACATAGTGTGACCCTACAGACCTTCTCATATCGACACTAATCAAATTAAGGTCTACACGGAACTCCTAAATGGCGCCGCAAGACAAACTCAATATGTGAAGTACGTTTACATGAATCCAGTAAACTTAACCTCTATGTGGTAAGATAAAATCCTTTCATTCACGATACACTCGATCAAGCTTAGGATTTGTGAAGTGTCTATCCAAATGGCTTGATCATTATATCTCATGTATATTGGTTGACAACAAGACCATATTCTAGATATGTCTATTGCGTTGGCCAACGACGTAGTCAACCCATTATCAATGAGAAGCTGAATGTTCTCTCGAATATACATTCGAGGAATGAATCCTAATCTTGGCTCAACTACCACCTTTAATCCATATCGTAATGTACCCAATACAAGTCGCATCTCAACCTATAAGGCATTTGAGCTTAGGACAGGATCAAAGTATATTATTATGTAGACAAGGTGTGTATTGACCTCAAGTCTAAGGACTTATATCTTCCACACGCTGATCATACTTTAGACATGTTTAACAAATAGTATATCAGCAAGGTATACCAATACTTCCAAAGTATCCATATGTCCATCACGAGTAGCCATTACTCGTAGAAGGTGAGACATACTACATCCTCTAAGGAAGTGATGCTGATCACATGTCGACTTATCACATATCATCGATATCCATTCTTGGTGATCATTAGTCGAGGCTATTTTAAGAGTTACGTTATAATATTAATATCTCACATTATTAATAACAATGTAACCTCCATGGATGCATATTATAGAACATTATAAACAATCAACTAATAATTCAATAATTACAAATGCCAAAATATTAATCTTCATTAATAATAATACGAATGTGTATAAAGTACATTTGTCCTAATACAGATTGTCTCTAGGACATAAATATACTTTCAATCTTCCACTTGGCCTAGAACCAATCTCCAACATATCTAATGCCCATATTCTCAGAATGACCATTATGCTTGACTAAGCTTAATGGTTTAGTGAATGGGTCAGCTAGATTATCGTCTGTGGGAACATAGTGTTGACACCCAATTTTGTCCCATCTTTTATGATTTTATTTGCAAATTTTTAATATTTTTGACACTTTAAAATAATTTTAAAATATAGGCATATATATGTATATATATCATTATTATTAAAATTATTTGCATTTTTATTGTCATTTGCATTTTTATATCATAATCATACGTTTATCCTAATATTATATGTTATTTTTATTTTCGCAAAACGGCATCGCATTTTTTATTTTTATTTTAAGCATCAAGCATTTCACAAATATTATATTTTATCATATTATCATCTTTACAATTTATAAATTTTGCAAAGCTTTCTTTTTATATAATAAAACCCCTTTTATATTTTAAACCCATAACCCGTTTATTTCCCAACCCAAAACAAATGCCCATTTTAAAGGGGGCAGCCCATTTGGCCACCCCCATTTTCGGCGAAGCCCAACAACCCTTTATTTTCACCCATATCCCCCAAACCCACCACAAAACAAATACCCATTTTCGGCTAAGCCCAACAGCCCTTTATTTTCACCCATATCCCCCAAACCCACCACAAAACAAATACCCATTTTTCGGCCAAGCCCAACAGCCCAATCCCTTCACCCGCCCCAGGCCCAACCGGCCGACCCGCAAGCCCAATCCCTTCACCCGCCCCAGGCCCAACCGGCCGACCCGCAAGCCCAAACCCACTTCCCCTTTATTTCTCCCCCCATAACCAAACACCCCTAAACCAAAAAACCCTACACCCTTACTCTCTCTCCCAAAAATCGCCGCACACCCCATACCCTGCCACCACCAACCCCTGACACCGCCACACCCCCCATCACTTCAACCCACTCCATTATCCCCGAAAATCCGCAACCCATACCCCCAAAATCCGCTTCCAAAATCAGATTTTTAAACCTTTTATTCAAGCTTCAAACTCGTTCTTGGGGGGTTAAGCCATCTATAAATATCCCATGTTGTTCTTCATTTTGAGGGGGTTTTTGGGGGGGTCCGAAGTCCGAAAAATCAAAACGAAAAGGGGCCTGTTTTTGTTCGAGTACAGTCCAAAATTCGAAGCAAAAATCGAAAAAAAGGGGTCCGAAAATGAGAAATCGAGGCCAGTTTTTGAATGTCCGAAAATCAAAATCAAAGTTGTTTTTTTGGGGTTCTTTCGGGTCGGAATCCGAAACAGAAATCAAAAAATCAAGATTTCCGGGTCGGGTCACTGTTCCGGGTTGAGTTACTGTTCCGACGGGTAAAATTTCTTGAATTTTGTTTCAATAATTTGTTGTTGGTTATTTGTAATTTGGAAAGAAATCGATTCGGGTTGAAAACATCCGATTCGGGTCGGGTCACTGATCCGGGTCGGGTCGACCCGATTCGAATAAATTCCCAGATTTTTGTGTTGTTATATTTAGTTGTTGGTTATTGGAAATTTGGAAAGAAATCGATTCGGGTTGAAAAACATCTGATTCGGGTTGGGTCACTGATCCGGGTCAGGTCGACCCGATTTGAGTTAAATTCCAGATTTTGGTGTTTATATTTTATTGTTGGTTATCTGTAATTTGGAAAGAAATCGATTCGGGTTGAAAACATCCGATTCGGGTCGGGTCGGGTAGGATCGACCCGGTTTGGTTAAATTTCGAAACTTATATGTTTAATATTCTGTTGTTGGCAATCTGAAAATCTGAAAATATTGGTTCGGGTCGGGACCTGTGATTCGGGTCGGGTCAGCCCGGGTCAAGTAAATTTCATTTTTGTATTGTTGTATTTTTATATTTTGTTGTTGGTTATCTGAAAATTCAAATAAAAAATGTTGATTTCGGGTCGGGTCAACTCGAAATTCGGGCCGGATCACTGTTCAGGGTCCGAGTCGGTCAAATTTTAGAATTCGGGTCGAACGTTTTAATTGCAAACTGTTGGTTTATTTTGGCATTTAAATATTCATACACGGTTATTTGTTATTTCACTGTTTTACTAATACTGCATTTAGGCCGATGAAATTAAATTCGAGGCCGTGCATTTTTTTTTCGTTTCGTTTCTCTGTTTTCTGCTTTCTGTTTTAAACATCCGTGCAGCGGATATCTTGTTGTTTTACTGTTTTATTGTTTTTAACTAATATTGCATTATGGCCGATGAAATTGAATTCGAGGCCGAGCTTTTTTTTCGTTTTTGTTTCAGTTACTGTTTTGGCATTTAAACATCCGTGCAATGGATATTTACTGTTTTACTGTCTTTCTGTTTTAAACTAAATATCGCGTCTTTTCGAGAATTGCTTCTCGATTTCAGTTTTTACTGTTTTGGTTTAGTTTACTGTTTTTGAATTAAATACTGCATTTAGGCCAATGAAGTTGAATTCGAGGCCGCGTCCCTTTGGACATCGTTTCTCATTTTCTAATTTTTTACTGTTTCGGTACAAATTTTTCTGATTTGAACAGAATACTGCATACTGGCCGATGAAAAAATATCCGTCGATTTTTGAGGCCTCCACAGTTGTAAAGACGGAAAATAAAACTTCTGGGCAATGATGAAACTTAAATCTTTTTCACCCGAGAGACCAACATGTTTAGTAGGCGAGACAATTAAAATGACCAGCGAGTCATATGTTTGCAGTCACGGCGTGATTGGAATGATCTTTTCAAAATTTAAGTCCCGAGCCCTCCGTAATCAAAACATTTATTGTTTTGGATACGGATCCGAAGTTATGTATATTCAATTATTTCTAGCCGTTTATTCTTGACAGCTTGCAAAGATAAAGTCAAAGAAGAGAAATATCCCTCGGAGATTACTTATTTTTGTTGTTGTCTTTTACTTTCTTTAATTCAGCTTTATTTCATTCTGTATTGTAATATTACTGCACTCGTGAAATTATTGAAATGTTTAGAATAGGTAGACATAGAATTAATTGATAGGGTAGTCTAAAATTGTAAACCCATCGCTAGTTTATTTATTTTTAGGCTCGGTTAGTTTTAAAATCGAAAAATCGCTAGGTTATCTATTTTTAGGCCCGTCGCCCATAATAATCACTTTGCATACATTCTTATCAATTTTCATACAAATGCATACTTATATTTTTTTTCAGCTTTACATGTATATTAATGCCATACAAATGCATACTTGTACAAAATGCATCATTTTATTAATACCTTGCAATATTATTTTTATGTATAAAAACATGCATTTTTCTTAGCATAACCATTAACCTGAATTTGATCGGATAACCGCAAGTTAGCGGATCTTAAAGGATGCTTAACCCCTTCCCTTTAGGATAATAAAGAACCCTTATCCAGAATTTCATTAGTTTCGTAGACCACAAAATTGGAGTTATTTTGCAGCTTTTAGTTAACATTCAGGTGCCCTAATTCACCTTAGAATAATTAGGTGGCGACTCCTCAAAGCAAGCATTTTTAATCAAATCCAAAGGGAATCGATGCCATCGCGTCGCGAAGCCCGCAGGTAAAAAACGGGTGCGACAGCATGGCGACTCCGTTGGGGAAATTCAGGTTCTTAACCATAGCAAATTCAGGTTTATTATTATTGCGCTTTATTTTGCTTCTTATTTGTTCTACTGCTTCAAATTGTTTCCTTTTTGAAATTTTGTATGTTTAACTGCTTTAATTGCTACTTTCTCTTACCACTTTCCTTAAATTGACATTTCGCTCATATTTCTTGCACTCTGGAAAATTGACACTATCACACATTACACGCGAGGTGTGTTTTGCGCACCCGTAAACTTCTTTCAAATTTCCAAAATTTTAGGAGAGTTGGTATATGCGCGGAGTGTCCGGACCATCTGGTTGGCCGCGTAGCCTTCTCACTCGAGCAGTCCGCTTGGGAACCTTGAATCTAGTTAGCCAAATCTTAGAAAATTTAGGATATAGCTATACCACCCTTTAACTTAAGTCATGCATGCATACACCTTAGGTGGGTCGATCCTTGGTGTCGACTCCACAATTAAGATATCCACCAAAATTGTCGACGGGTCTCGCTCCCCCAATGACCATCAACATATTATTTGTAGCGTGATAATGATAGACTAATCCAAGCCTAATTTTGACATGCCGAAATTGGAAAATGTACATTCATGATGTCTTCATTTCCGACAAAAGCATTGCAGTTTAACTACTTGGATTAATCTGTCATAATCTCACATATTTGGCGTTTAGGCTCACCTCTAGCATAAGAGAGGCTCCATGCATGTTAGGACACACATTTAATTCCCGCACAATTTGTTTGCTATTTTTCTTCTTTTAACTCTGTACATATTATTTAATGCAATAATTACATGCTTCAATTCTGTACATATCATACCATGTCGCTTGCAACTCTGGGACAGAAATTGTGTCACTACCCTAGGATAAAGCGTTCTTGAACATCAAGACTCGGACCTTGAAGCAATCAGGGGAGTTTTTGACCATACTTTCACACTCTTACATTTTATTATTCTTTTAGTGACTTTCCTCCTTTCACCCGGTGCTCTTATTTTTGCAGGAAGATCGTCCTCGCCAACAGTCGTGGGCGGTCGTTTTAAAACATTATCTCTGGATATACTCCGGGAAAGAACAAAGCCAAAGGGCTTTCACAAAGACGACCGGAAGATGTTTTGACGGGGAAAAGTGAGCCAACACCAGAGTCAACGAGGCGTTACTCTAGTTGTTTATACTTGTTTTTTATATATATTTTGCAAATTCAGTTGATATGCTTAATTTTCGTTACATAATTCATTTATATCATACATTTTTACAACATATCTTCACGAACTACGAGTGTCTGATTCTCACCATACGGTGTGATACGTAGGTAACCCTTCTCGGGTGCGACACCACTAAAAAAAAAATCAAATAAAAAAAAATGAAAAAAAATGATTCTGGTTTATCAAAAAAAAATTTCATTACATTCTAATGGACAATCTTTTTTTTTCATTACATCCTAATGGACTATCTTTTTTTTTCATTACATCCTATTGTGACAATTTTTTTTTTCCATTGCATTCATCCTAATGTGGACAATCATTTTTCCATTGCATTCATTATATCATGGATAGTCATTTTACTTTGCAGTCGTCCTATAGTGGACAATCATTTGTTTTATACAGGTTTTACTTACTATCCTATCGTGGATAAATCCTTTTTCAATCATACATTTTTATAACCTATCTGCACGAACTACGCACACCTGATTCTCGTCAAAGATGAGATACGTAGGCAACCCTATTTTGGGTTCGGTACCCTTTTTTCAAAAATACAAAAAAAATATATATATATATTTTAAGAATCGTTGATTGATTTGGTTGATACCAACACAGTTAAGAGTGTGCATAGGGAAGAACAAGTGGAGAAGACTGACTTCGTGGTAAACCATAGATTCTTTTGGTACCTCTCATTCACGCATGTGTTGACACTTAAAAATTGTTTTGCATGCTTCCAAGATATGAACGAAACCAACCTCATCGTTTCATGTGCATTGTGTGGTGAGTTTTTAGAATAAGTTCAATTGCATTGCATTGTGATCTAGAACTTGGCTCGAATGTTTGTTGAGGCGAAATCCTGAGTAACACTTGGTATAGGAAAGGATCGTAGGCTTTTTTTGATCCGTTTGAGCCTTTTCAGCTTACCAAATAACATTATCCGTAGTACTTCCCCTTTGAGCCTGAAGCCTATTTTTTTTAACAACCACATATTATGCCTATACCCTTTCTGAGTGCGTACATGCACTATCCCTCTCTTGGCCCGACTTCCTTAAGCGCATCAAAAATATGCAATTTGCTGAAAATGATCCGAGTTGAAGTTGCAATGTTCCCAAAAGAGGAAAAGAAAATAAACAAAAGGATGACTTCACACAAAGAAGCGTCAAAAAGCCCCGGCAATATAAAAAAAAAACTCAAAAAAGGAATAAGCTCCGAACGAAATATTCAAAAGAAGTCGGTACAAAACAAACGGGGGCAAAAAGAAGCAAATCGGCATCAAGGCACATAAATAACAAGCGCGGACATATTCCAACGCTCAAGGAAGGATTAGTCACTCCTTACCCAAATGATATCCTTTCCTTTTCCCAAGCCTACATTACAAATCCATAACAAGCCCTACATGATCCTATACAGAGGGTTCTCACATTAGTGGATACTCACATGACGGCCAAGCTTATGGTATCACAATTGAATGCATTGAACATCTTTCTGAGGGTGAGTGTACTTCTCTAGACGTCCCAAAGTTCAAAATACTGAAATATATTTGAGAAATTGACTTTCTTTCAGTGAGGGCATTTGAAACATGAGGATGCGCATATGTCGAAAACTTGGCTTGAAGCAAGTGTCGATACTCAGGTATGTCTGAGGTAGCATCTAAAGCTGTAGGAATTACCCTGAAGTCAGTCTCGATTATACAGAAAGCAGGAACGGGAACCCTAAGCACATTACTAATTGTTGGTACCAACTGAAGTCAAAATATGATTATGTCTTTTTCATATTTTCAAACAAAAAAAAAATCAAAAATCTAGCAAAAATACTGCATTATTTTTTCAAACTCTAGTCACTCAATTTTACCAAAAAAAAAATAATCTAAAAACTTACAATCTTTTTTGCTGTCATGAACTACGTTATGACCTGATTCCCTCGGTGGGATACGTAGGCGGCCACATCGGCTTCGGTCCCATTTTTAGAAAATCCTTACAATCCTTTGGACATGAACTACATCATGACCTGATTCCCTCGGCGGGATACGTAGGCGGCCACATCGGCTTCGGTCCCATTTTTGAAAAAATCTTCACAATCCCTTTTTTGCTTGCAGCGAACTAGGTTATGACCTGATTTCCCTTGTCGGAATACGTAGGCGGCCTACATCGGCTTCGGTCACACCATTGGAATCTTTCTTCCATTATCTTGCACACAACGCAATAGACTCACATGATTGCCTTAACAGGACAAGCAAGTTGCCCGCACAAACTCGGTTTTATCCAGTTGAAAGTTCATCATCTTCATATATACCAGAAATTGGGGCATATTTTAAGCGTTCACTGCAAGAATATGCCAATGGACCTGAAAAATGCCAGACAACTAAGTCTTCAATCTAAACCAGTCTGAGCTTGCAAGCGTCAAGAGTAAAAGCTACAAAGTCAATGCGAATCAACCACCCCTGCCCCCCAAACTCACAAATTTCTTTGAGTGCATGTCTTCAGGTTGATAAAAGCATAGAAGCCGCAACATGTGTGTTAATTTGGCAAAGAACTCCGACATCGCAGTTTAGGCCCTACAAGGATCACGTTTCTATTGTGCGTCTGTACAAAAACATCATCTTGACCTACAGGGTCCCAACTGCTATGTCCGTACAAGGACGGTATTTCGACTCACAAGGGTCACACATATGCATCACGTCTAAGCAATGACGTCATTACATTTCGTCTATGCAATGACTACATCTGCATCACGTCTAAGCAACGACGTCATTACACGCCCATACAACGGCGTCATCAGCATTACGCCCATACAACGGCGTCATCAGCAACACGCCCATACAACGGCATCATCAGCATTACGCCCATACAACGGCATCATCAGCAACACGCCAATACAACAGCGTCATCAGCAACACGCCCATACAACGGCATCATCAGCATTACGCCCATACAACAGCGTCATCAGCAACACGCCAATACAACGGCGTCATCAGCATTACGTCCATACAACGGCATCATCAGCATTACGTCCATACAACGGCGTCATCAGCATTACGTCCATACAACGACGTCATCAGCATTACGCCCATACAACGGCGTCATCAGCATTGTGCCCATACAACGGCGTCATCAGCAACACGCCCATACAACAGCGTCATCAGCATTACGCCCATACAACGGCGTCATCAGCAACACGCTCATACAACGGCGTCATCAGCAACACGCCCATACAACGGCGTCATCAGCATTACGCCTATACAACGGCGTCATCAGCAACACGCCAATACAACGGCGTCATCAACATTACGTCCATACAACGGCGTCATCAGCATTGTGCCCATACAACGGCGTCATCAGCAACACGCCCATACAACGGCGTCATCAACATTACGCCCATACAACGGCGTCATCAACATTACGTCCATACAACGGCGTCATCAGCAACACGCCTATGCAACGGCGTCATCTGCACAACACGTCTACACAATGACGTTTTCAACGCACCACGTCTATGCAACGACGTTATTTCAACCCATACGGGTCACAAACGCATGACGTCAATACAACGACATCATTTCAGGCGCCCACCTCCTAATGCGGGCGCCCACCTTCTAATGCGGGTATTTTAATTCCAGTCAGGCGCCCACCTTCTAATGCGGGTATTTTAATTTCAATCACGCCTATGCAATGGCGCCATCTGCATAACGTCTAAGCAACGACGTCATCTCATTACACATATGCTACATCATCATCTACATTGGGGAAGTACTTCAAACGTTGTTCCGCCCTTCCCCAGTATCTCGCCACATCTGCAAGCAGTGTCATCATAAGTCGACACTGGGGCATTGTTTCTTGAATGTGCACCATCTTTTACAACTTCTCTCCCCCTCGGGATTCTATTTCTTACCATGCATCTCTAATCTTCCCTGGAGTCCCGATGATCAGGACAAAATTGGCTACTCAGTCAACTTCTTTGTCCGAAAACTCTTTCATCGTCTCTGGCCAAAGAGGGGCATCTGTTGACACCCAATTTTGTCCCATCTTTTATGATTATATTTGCAAATTTTTAATATTTTTGACACTTTAAAATAATTTTAAAATATAGGCATATATATGTATATATATCATTATTATTATTATTATTTGCATTTTTATTGTCATTTGCATTTTTTATATCATAATCATACTTTTATCCTAATATTATATCTTATTTTTATTTTCGCAAAACGGCATCGCATTTTTTATTTTTATTTTAAGCATCAAGCATTTCACAAATATTATATTTTATCATATTATCATCTTTACAATTTATAAATTTTGCAAAGCTTTCTTTTTATATAGTAAAACCCCGTTTATATTTTAAACCCATAACCCATTTATTTCCCAACCCAAAACAAATGCCCATTTTAAAGGGGGCAGCCCATTTGGCCACCCCCATTTTTGGCCAAGCCCAATAGCCCTTTATTTTCACCCATATCCCCCAAACCCACCACAAAACAAATACCCATTTTCGGCTAAGCCCAACAACCCTTTATTTTCACCCATATCCCCCAAACACCACCACAAAACAAATACCCATTTTTCGGCCAAGCCCAACAGCCCAATCCCTTCACCCGCCCCAGGCCCAACCGGCCGACCCGCAATCCCAAACCCACTTCCCCTTTATTTCTCCCCCCATAACCAAACACCCCCTAAACTAAAAAACCCTACACCCTTACTCTCTCTCCCAAAAATCACCGCACACCCCATACCCTGCCTCCACCAACCCCTGACACCGCCACACCCCCCATCACTTCAACCCACTCTATTATCCCCGAAAATCCGCAACCCATACCCCCAAAATCCGCTTCCAAAATCAGATTTTTTAAACCTTTTATTCAAGTTTCAAACTCGTTCTTGGGGGGTTAAGCCATCTATAAATACCCCATGTTGTTCTTCATTTTGAGGGGGGTTTTTGAGGGGTCCGAAAAATCAAAACGAAAAGGGGCCTGTTTTTGTTCGAGTATAGTCCAAAATCCTAAGCAAAAATCGAAAAAAAGGGGTTCGAAAATGAGAAATCGAGGCCAGTTTTTGAATGTCCGAAAATCAAAATCAAAGTTGTTTTTCTGGGGTTCTTTCGGGTCGGAATCCGAAACAGAAATCAAAAAATCAAGGTTTCCGGGTCGGGTCACTGTTCCGGTTTGAATTACTGTTCCGATGGGTAAAATTTCTTGAATTTTGTTTCAATAATTTGTTTTTGGTTATCTGTAATTTGAAAAGAAATCGATTCGGGTTGAAAACATCCGATTCGGGTCGGGTCACTGTTCCGGATCGGGTCGACCCGATTCGAATAAATTCCTAGATTTTTGTGTTGTTATATTTAGTTGTTGGTTATTGGAAATTTGGAAAGAAATCGATTCGGGTTGAAAAACATCCGATTCGGGTCGGGTCACTGATCCGGGTCGGGTCGACCCGATTTGGGTTAAATTCCAGATTTTGGTGTTTATATTTTATTGTTGGTTATCTGTAATTTGGAAAGAAATCGATTCGGGTTGAAAACATCCGATTCGGGTCGGGTGGGGTAGGATCGACCCGGTTTGGTTAAATTTCGAAACTTATATGTTTAATATTCTGTTGTTGGCAATCTGAAAATATTGGTTCGGGTCGGGACCTGTGATTCGGGTCGGGTCAGCCCGGGTCAAGTAAATTTCATTTTTGTATTGTTGTATTTTTATATTTTGTTGTTGGTTATCTGAAAATTCAAATAAAAAATGTTGATTCCGGGTCGGGTCAACTCGAAATTCGGGCCGGATCACTGTTCAGGGTCCGAGTCGGGTCAAATTTCAGAATTCGGATCGGTCGTTTTAATTGCAAACTGTTGGTTTATTTTGGCATTTAAATATTCATACACGGTTATTTGTTATTTTACTGATTTGCTAATACCGCATTTAGGCCGATGAAATTAAATTCGAGGCCGTGCTTTTTTTTTTCGTTTCGTTTCTCTGTTTTCTGCTTTCTGTTTTAAACATCCGTGCAGCGGATATCTTGTTGTTTTACTGTTTTATTGTTTTTAACTAATATTGCATTATGGCCGATGAAATTGAATTCGAGGCCGAGCTTTTTTTTCGTTTTTGTTTCAGTTACTGTTTTGGCATTTAAACATCCGTGCAATGGATATTTATCGTTTTTCTTGTCTTTCTCGTTTTAAACTAAATATCGCGTCTTTTCGAGAATTGCTTCTCGATTTCAGTTTTTACTGTTTTGGTTTAGTTTACTGTTTTTGAATTAAATACTGCATTTAGGCCAATGAAGTTGAATTCGAGGCCGCGTCCCTTTGGACATCGTTTCTCATTTTCTAATTTTTTACTGTTTCGGTACAAATTTTTCTGATTTGAATGGAATACTGCATACTGGCCGATGAAAAAATATCCGTCGATTTTTTAGGCCTCCACAGTTGTAAAGACGGAAAATAAAACTTCTGGGCAATGATGAAACTTAAATCTTTTTCACCCGAGAGACCAACATGTTTAGTAGGCGAGACAATTAAAATGACCAGCGAGTTATATGTTTGCAGCCACGGCGTGATTGGAATGATCTTTTCAAAATTTAAGTCCCGAGCCCTCCGTAATCAAAACATTTATTGTTTTGGATACAGATCCGAAGTTATGTATATTCAATTGTTTCTAACCATTTATTCTTGACAGCTTGCAAAGATAAAGTCAAAGAAGGCAAATATCCCTCGGAGATTACTTATTTTTGTTGTTGTCTTTTACTTTCTTTAATTCAGCTTTATTTCATTCTGTATTATAATATTACTGTACTCGTGAGATTATTGAATTGTTTAGAATATGTAGACATAGAATTAATTGATAGGGTAGTCTAAAATTGGAAACACATCGCTAGTTTATTTATTTTTAGGCTCGGTTAGTTTTAAAATCGAAAAATCTCTAGGTTATCTATTTTTAGGCCCGTCGCCCATAATAATCACTTTGCATACATTCTTATCAATTTTTATACAAATGCATACTTATATTTTTTTCAGCTTTACATATATATTAATGCCATACAAATGCATACTTGTACAAAATGCATCATTTTATTAACACCTTGCAATATTATTTTTTATGTATAAAAACATGCATTTTTCTTAGCATAACCATTAACCTAAATTTGATCGGATAACCGCAAGTTAGCGGATCTTACAGGATGCCTAACCCCTTCCCTTTAGGATAATAAAGAACACTTATCCAGAATTTCATTAGTTTCGTAGACCACAAAATTTGAGTTATTTTGCAGCTTTTAGTTAACATTCAGGTGCCCTAATTCACCTTAGAATAATTAGGTGATGACTCCTCAAAGCAAACATTTTTAATCAAATCCAGAGGGAATCGATGCCATCGCGTCGCGAAGCCCGCAGGTCAAAAACGGGTGCGACACATAGTCTAATCTAATATCTTCAGTCTCACCACTGTTTGTTGATCTTAGTTCCTTAGTATGTGCAATCGCACCAGTGTTGTCACAATAAATAGTTATTGGACAACTGGCACTCGGAACTACCCTTAGTTCCTTCAGGAACTCAGAAATCGCGACAGCTTCTTTACCAGCTTCTTTACCAGCAATGTACTAAGCTTATGTTGTCGAATCAGCAGTTGTAGCTTGTTTGGAACTTTTTCAGCTCACTACTCCACCATTAAAAATGAACGTGTACCCATACTAAGATTTGAAGTCATCAAGATCCGTCTGGAAGCTAGCATCAGTGTACCCAGTAGCAACTAGCTTTTCTTCCCCACCATAGACTAAGAAGTAATCTTTAGTTCATCTTAGATACTTAAGAATACTCTTGATTTCTTTCCAGTGTTCTTCCCAGGATTCTGCTGGAATTTGCAAGTCATACTAACTGCAAAGGCCACATTTGGCCTAGTACAGGTCATGACATACGAGATCCTCTTCATGTGTTCAAGTTCTATAGTATTAGAAGGACTGTCCTTCTTAGATAACTTGATGCATTGTCCCATAGGTAGACCGCCTTTCTTGGAATTTTCCATAGAAAAACGTCTAAGCACTTTGTCTATGTAGACTGACTGTGACTGCCCCAACAATCTATTAGGTCTATCTCTATAGATCCTAATTTCCAGAATGTAGCAGGCTTCACCTAAATCCTTCATCATGAAGGTACTGGACAACCACTCATTGACTGACTGCAGGAGAGTCTTATTGTCTCCCATTATCAATATGCCATCTACATATATAATAATGAAGGCAATACTCCCATCCTTGCGTTTACTATAAACACAGGGATCCTCTTTGTTTCTGACGAAATCAAATGACTTGATAGCCTTGTCAAAGCAAATGTTCCAACTCCTCGAGGCTTGCTTAAGCCCATAAATGGACTTTTGTAGCTTACATACAACATTTGGTTTGGACTCAAGCGAAAAACCCTCGGGTTGTTTCATAAACACCTCCTCAACTAGATTACCATTTGAGAAAAATGGTTTTGACGTCCATCTGCCAAATGTCATAGTCATAATATGCAGCTATTGCAAGCAAAATTTGAATGGACTTAATCTTAGCAATAGGTGAAAAGATTTCATCATAATCGACCCCAGGATATTGATTATAACCTTTTGGCACCAACCTTGCTTTATAAGTTTGTACATTTCCAAATGCATCGATCTTCTTCTTGAAGACTCATTTGCATCATATGAGTTTAATCCCAGCTGGAAAATCAACCAAGTTCCACACTTGATTGATGTACATAGATTCCATCTCGGATTTCATGGCTTCTTGTCATCTCTTTGAATCAATGTCCAACATTGCTTCGCTATAGGTTGTAGGTTCATCGTTATCGGGAATATCTATCTCACTGTGTGTTTCCATAACTAGATTTAGTTTTTCAGGAGGACGATGAGTCCTAGTGGACCTACGGAGTTGATTATTTTGCAGTTCAGTGCTTAGTATATTCTGACTGTGAGAGGGTTCTTGTGTGTTGGATAATCCACTAACTTGAGAGCTTTCAGAAATATCATTTTCATGTATTTCCTGAATGGGAGGAGGTGCATCCATTGCATCTACTCCCAAAGGCTGTGTAGGAGGATCTTGCATTTCTGCATTGTTTCTCGTAACACTCCCACTGGCCGAAGGGCGTACTTGAAGTACCTAATCTTCGCCAAATACTCCTACTGAATTCTTTCCTTGGTCATTCGGCAAGGATTCAACATCTATGTTATCTTGCGGTTCTTGAATTTCTTCAAGTTCTATCTCTGTGCAACTATGTTCCTTGTAGACATATTCTTAGTCAAGGAAAGTTACGTTCCTGGAAACAATGACCTTACATTCTCCAGGAAGATAGAAGTAGTATCCCTTAGTTTCCTTTGGATACCTCACGAAGTAACATTTCTCACTTTTGGATTCCAACTTGTCAGTGAGCATCTTCTTAACATGTGCAGGGCACCATCAGGGTCTCATATGTTAAAGAGCTGGCTTCTTGCCACACCATATCTCATAGGGTGTCTTTTCTACTGACTTGGAAGGAACCATGTTTAGAATATATATTGAGGCTTGTATAGTATGTCCCCAAAGGTATGTCGGTAGAGCTGAGAAGCTCATTATGGATCGAACCATATCTAATAAGGTTCGGTTTCTCCTTTCGGCAACACCATTCATCTTTGGTGTTCTAGGAGGTGTCCACTGTGTTTGGACTCCATGTAGTTTTAAGTAATCTAGAAAATCCTTGCTCAAGTATTCACCTTCTCGATCTGATCGAAGGGTCTTAATACTTGTTGCAAGTTGCTTATCTACTTCCGACTTGTACTTTTTGAACTTCTCAAAAGCCTCAGATTTATGTCTCATAAGATATACATATCCATACCTTATGAAGTCGTCAGTAAAAGTGATGAAGTATGGGAAACCTCCTTTAGCTTGAGTCGAAAATGGCCCACATACATCAGTATGGACCAACTCAAGCACCTCTTTAGCTCGCACATCTTTCCCAGAAAATGGCTTATTGGTCATCTTTCCTCTCAAGCAAGATTCGCAGTTAATAAGATTCCAAGTCAAATGGTTCGAGGTAGTCTAACTTCCTCAACCTTGCTATCCTTGATTCGTTGATATAACCAAGTCTGCAATGCCATAGGTAGGTAGAGTTTCTATTACTTATCTTAGCTCGTTTGTTTTGTACATTAAATATTTCTCGACTACAGTTTAGTGTATATAATCCATCCACAAGAGGAGCAGTTCCATAAATAACATTATCAAAAGATTGTACTTGACTGTCATTATAAATATATGAGGAAAAACCCTCCATGTCCAAAACAGGGATAAAAATGATATTCCCCGTTAACGAGGGTACATATTAACAATCATTTAACACTAGACAATAGCCAGAAGACAAATTTAATCTATAAGTTCCTACGCACTCAACATCCACTCGTGCTCCATTTCCAACGCGTAGGTCCACCTCTCTTGGTCCAACCTTCTTGCTATCAGTTAGCCCCTGCACATTGGAACAAATGTGTGAGCCACAAGCGGTATCCAATACCCAGGAATGAGAGTTATTTATAGACATATTTATTTCAATGACGTACATACCTTGTCCACCAAAGGTAGAAGCACCTAGTGCTTTTTCTCCTCCTGGTGCAGTGCAGTCTTTCTTCCAATGCCCATTCTTGTTGCAGTTGAGGCATATATCCTTAGCTGGATTCACCTTCTTCTTCTTCACACCTCCCTTAGGCTTCATAGTTGAGGGTGCAGCGACTGCTTTGCCCTTCTTCTTATGTCATTCCTTACCTTTCAGCTTGGGTCGGCTAGTAGAGCTCACCATGAGCACAACTTTTCCTTTGGAAGTGGTAGACTCAAAGGTCTTAAGCATGTTGTGCAGCTCCGACAGACTCATCTTCGTTCCATTCATATTGTAATTCACTATGAAGTTTTCAAATGAACGAGCGAAAGAGTTCAGGATGAGGGTGGTAGCGACATTCTTTTGTAGCTTCGTTCCAATTGAAGCAAGTCTCTCTATCAGCCCTATCATCTGCAACACATGCAGCAAGACCTGGCCTCCTTTATTGAGCTTACACTTAAAAAGTTCTATCAGTAACTCATATTCCATAGTCTGGGATTGTGAGTCATAGAGACTCTTCAAGTGTTCGAGCATCTCATTGGGACCCATGTTCTCATGTTATCTCTGATGTTCCATAAACATGGAAGACAACATCACGCACTGTGCTGAAGTGGCATCATCTAGGTATTTTTGGTAAGCATCCTTATCAAAAGAGGCATATTCAGTAGAGTCTGTTGCAGGGACTGTTGGAACACCGTGTCCAACACGTATTCTAATTTCTCTTGTCTCAGCACTATTCGCAAAATTCTTAGCCAGTCAAGGTAGTTAGGTCCAGTAAGTTTGTTCATTTCAATCAACATTTTCAATGATAAGCTCGACATCTTTGATAATTTGAAGAATTAGATATACTGGAAATCAAACTCAAAATTTATTTCCTATTATACACATTCGTTTAGGCTAATCAACATGGTCTTTTGTTTAATTAGCTCCCACTATTTTAACATACTTCTACGACCCCATAGTACAATACGAACCTATATTAATTGAGGTCATAATGGGCCAAGATCCAAGCCTATGCTATCTCCGCGTTTGCTTTGGTTGATAACTTCAATAACACATCTTGGTAGGTTCTAAACCAATTGCAAAACTTATTTGCAACTCTTGGTTGATCAAATATTATATTTAATCTTGCGTCCTTAGATTAACCCGACACTTTGGCGTCAAGATTTGTTTAAGCAAGTCAACTCCATTACACGACTGCGTTTATGTATCTAAGTAAATTTGGCCTTTGTGAGTAAACACTTTGGTGTAAATACCCACAAAAATTTATCGTTTACCTTTACATTTAAAACACATCTATGAAAAAGTCTGGGTCCTCGTAGACTTAGAGCAAATGCTTTGGCATAAATACTCGTATCGCCGAAAATGATTTTTCACCCTAACAATTATAATAGACGACGCGTTTTAATTTAGACTTGTATTTAAAATTTTGAGGAACATTTTAATTCAGGGTTTTAACCAAGATTAACTCTTTTACGCCATATCCAATATGACATCTTAATATCATGCAAAACTAATGACACATATAGTTGGGAACCGCCAACCCAATATGCATGATATAAGATGGTTTAATCAAATACTGGGCATCGCCTGCCCAGACAGTTATAGCGGACACTATGCTAATTATTAAATGAAAGCATTTAAACACTTATCATATAGTTCGTATATTATTCAATAATATATAATTAATAATAATCATAGGTTAACTTGTCTAAACTCTAAAATTTAAGTCTAATCCAAATAGTCCCTTAAACATTGTCTAATTTTAAAACTGATTTTCAGGATATTTCTGTAAGTTCCAGATTTTCAGAATTTATAGTTTAGTCCCTCAAGAATTTAAAATTTCAATTTTGAACCCCTTTAAATTCAGAAAATCCAATTTTAATTTTCAGAAAATATTTTCAGATTTCAGGGACCTGTCTGTAATTTCCAGAATTTTAAATTAATTATAGAGTTGGCCCAAGGGACCAAATCTGCTTTTCTAAAATTTACAGATTTTCCCCAAGGACCAAATCTGATGATTTTAAAAACTTTTCCAGAGACCAAATTGCAAATCTAGAAACTTCTAAACTTTTCAAATTTTCCCCAAGGGCTAAATTGCAATTTCAGAAACCGTCACTACCCCGCCGGAATAGTGACTGCCGCCATTGTTCATGCCGGAACAGTGTTCGGTACTGTTCACTGTTCCTGATTTTTTTTAATTGGAGCCTCGATGCCGCGGCGCTCCATCGTGGAGTTGCGGCGCCTCCATCTCAGAAGTACAAAATCTTCATTTCCGAAACCCTAAAACTGGTTTAGGGTCGTATTTGCAGATTCATCTTCGTTACCCTTCACTATTAAATAACACGTTCATCGACCATCATCTAATCCTTTCTCGTTCTTCGCTTCAATTCACCATGTTCGCAATGAACCGGTTACACACATTGACTTAGAAGAGTTAGATCGGAATGACTTCCTCGATTACATCATTGTTTAATAGTTTGGGAGACAAGGATGATGTGCTTTTAAGATATTTGGTTTTCAAGCTTTAAACGACATAAATTTCAGATTTAAATAAATTCTAACTCATATTATTATTAACTAATTACCTTATAATCATTCAAAACAACCCTGGCTCTTGATACCACTGTAGGGTTTTGTTGGGTTGTTGTACGCAATGAATATTAAAAACTTATTTCAAACCCAACAAACGTAGAACTGTTTGACTATAGGGTAATTTAAAACCGTAAACGTAAGACTTGAATGGTACTTACATGTTTACAATATCTGAAATCTTTATCAACTGTGGATGCGCACGCGAATGCCCTTTCGATTGCAAGCTCCAAGCTTCAATGTATTCCTCCTTTGGAAAGCTAGGAAATCCGGCAGAGGTTCGAGAGAGTATTTTAATTCTGAGTCTCTAAGACTTAGAATAATTATATGAAAATCAAGTGTAATGAATAATGAAGTGTATGTCTGTATTTATAGGTGAAAAGTTAGGTCAAACCTGGATTAGGGTTTGACCTTGGACCTGACCCAAAAATTTTCAGCACATTCTTAATTAAATCCAAAATCCAATTTTGACTTAATTAAAACAATCATCATTCATTTAAATATCTCGATTCTAAATCAAATATTTAATACTCTCTCAATATATTCATAGATTGAAAGTACAATCGACATTGTGTGACCCTACAGACCTTCTCATATTAACACTAATCAAATTAAGGTCTACACGGAACTCCTAAATGGCGCCGCAAGACAAACTCAATATGTGAAGTACGTTTACACGAATCCAGTAAACTTAACCTCTATGTGGTAAGATAAAATCCTTTCATTCACGATATACTCGATCAAGCTTAGGATTTGCCAAGTGTATATCCAAATTGCTTGATCATTATATCGCATCTATATTGGTTGACAACAAGACCATATTCTAGATATGTCTATTGCGTTGGCCAACGACTTAGTCAACCCAATATCAATGAGAAGCTGGGTGTTCTTTCGAATATACATTCGAGGAATGAATCCTAATCTTGGCTCAACTACCACCTTTAATCCACATCGTAATGTATCCAATACAAGCCGTATCTTAACCTATAAGACATTTGAGCTTAGGACAAGATCAAAGTATATTACTATGTAGACAAGGTGTGTATTGACCTCAAGTCTAAGGACTTCTATCTTCCACACGCTGATCATACTTTATAGATGTATAACAAACAATATATCAGCAGGGTATACCAATACTTCCAAAGTATCCATGTGTACATCACGAGTAGTCATTACTCGTAGCAGGTGAGACATACTACATCCTCTAAGGAAGTGATGCAGACCACATGTCGACTTATCACATATCATCGATATCTCATTCTTGATGATCATTAGTCGAGGCTATTTTAAGAGTTGCGTTATAATATTAATATTAATATCTCACATCATTAATAACAATGTAACCTCTAGGGATGCATATTATAGAATATTATAAACAGTCAACTAATAATTCAATAATTGCAAATGCCAAAATATTAATCTCCATTAATAATAATACGAATGTGTATAAAGTACATTTGTCCTAATACAGATTGTCTCTAGGACATTCAGTATATTTATTCATTTATTATCATTATTCTAGCCTAGGATTATGCTTGTATTATGAATATATTTACTACCTCTTAGGAATGACTAAATATTCTATCAAAAACGTAGTTTGTTTTTTATTGTTAAATGATGTAGTTCAGTCATTTTTTTTTATTACAAAAATATTAAAATTAATAGCAAATATTTAAAGACAAAATAACAATTTATCTTAATTGCAGTTAGAGCATGAAAAAAAATGAAAAAACAATTGTAAAAAAAGGATAAGTGGGTGAGGGAAGGGGAAAAAAAGTGCTCCTGAGTGGTTTCGAACCCAGCTTCTTAAAGGCGGGAAGAAAAGAGGACTCCATTTCAATCAATGAACCAAATAGCTATTTATGATTGAGGGAGCACCTTTTTGTATGTGAGCATTTCTGAAAATTATTTGCAGGTATATACAACACTCTTTGCAGAAGTTATCGGGGGCACGTAATCCTCACCTTATAAGGTGGGTCCGCCCCTGCCTACATGTATTCACTAATTCTGCAATAATTTTTCATTGTTCAAAGTCCCGAAGCTAACTCATCATAAACAAAATAACTATATATGCTAAAAAGTTATCTAACTAATACTCTCAAAGTTGGCCTCATGCACACAATTTAAAATTTTGAGGAGGATCATGATTAATATCCAAAATTTCAAGGCATGTCAAGTATTACACGTTGAATATTTTGTCAACATATAAATTAGCTTCAATAAATATGAACTGAACAACTTTAATAATTTATTAATCACTGTTTCTGACTACTCTCATTAAAAGAAAAGTTCACTAATTGTTGTAACATTAAATATTCATAGTTTACCAAGGCCTAATTGCACCAGAGAGATTCAATGTCGCAACTTATATAATAACCCATTAGCTATCAAATATTCTCTACAAAAAGCATTTTCAAGTCAATGAAACTAATCAAATGAACCAGGTTGCAAACACAAATATAGTAATTTTTTTCTCTTTGCTCTACAATGACTTTCATTGAGGAACCATCAAAATGTCACTATAGACTAAAGGGTGATTTAAGATTCAGCAAGGCCATGGTATAATCTATGTTTTCATTTAGAATTTGTAATAAGCAAGTAACTTTTGGACAAAATGAGTCCAAAAGATCATCTTATTCATCCAAGAAAGCTCTGAATACATAATCTTTAGACATGATTAAAAAGAGATTCATCAAAAGTAGAACAAATTTAGAAATAAATCATCATCTTCCAAATATCCCCTTGATAACTAATTGAGCTGTCCAAGCGGACCAAAAATAAATAAATAAATAAATCATCATCTCCTCACAAGAAGAGGGGAAATTTAACATGTCATTTTCTGCAATCAGAAAAGTTAAACTTACTCCTTTCACCACAAGTGAGTAGGAGTCATGTTGTGCCAATATGATACTCTAACTTACATTTGTCTAAAAGAAACTGCCTCAAAGTAATGATATCCTTCTCTATAAACTTGTACATTTTGCAACCAAGTTGAAGCTATAATAATTATCCATTCAGTTTATTTTGCAGAGCTTTCAGTAGAGATTCTATTCAATTATCAAAGCCTTTAGTAAAATTCATATAGGGTATATGTTATCATTACATCCATCACGTTAACCACAATTTAGCAAAATTTATAATTTGTGAACCATTTAGGCAAAAGTGTAAGATGATATTAATCTCCCTTTAGGAGTCTTTCATTAATATCAAGGTATATATAGAGTACAATATTCATCCCTTATACAATAGGAATCCTAAGCCTATACAAAAGAGGAATCCTAGTCTTACCATAATTATATTTACACAATATATGGAAATATTCTAATTATGATATATTTACACGTTTACAAAAAGTAATACTCACTGTAGCGAAGGCTTATACTATTCTTAACCGTGCATGTGTGTGTGCGTTAGTTAGTGGCCGGGAAAATGTGAGTATGGAAGTGCTAAGTTTGTTTTTTCTTTTATTTTTTAAATACGAATTTTCTGGTGTCATCATATTATGATTTTGCCTCTCCTATTCTATATAAATAAATAGATTTTTTTTTTACAGTTTTTAGTAAGGGTGGCCAGTGGGCCGGGCTCGGGTCCGGCGGGCCGGGTCCGGCGGGGTCGGGGTCGGGGCGGGACGATCCGGGGGTCGGGATCGGGCCTAGCGGGCCTAGCGGGGTCGGGTCCGGGCGGGACTGCTCCGGCCCCGTCCCGATCCCGATCCCGTCGGTATCGGGGCGGGCGGGGTCGGGTCGGGCTCGGGTCGGGGCGGGGCGAGCTCGGGTTTTCCTTTTTTTTTTTTTTTTTTTTTTTTTTTTTTAAATAACATATGTATAAAAAAAAACTCAATAAATAAAAAAAGATAGTGTAATAAAAACATCCCAAGGCTGTTTTTGTGCCTCTTATATTATTTAATAGACATATGATTTTTTTGTAATACAAATACAATTGTCTAAAATCTAAATTGCAACTTTATGGTGTTGTCCAAAAGTTGCAAATTACATAATAAAATTGCAATTAAAAAAATTACATTTTCAAAAAAATCTGTTCTAATTGCTTGATGATTTCATGTGGTTCTTCGGTTGGAATAGGTATTTGTTGGTCAAATTGATCCACGTCGCTTCCACTACCTTCGGTTAAGATTTCGTTGTAGTTTTCATCATCTTCTTCGTTGATCTCCGGTTGACCGCACCTTCTCCGCTCCGCTCGTATCCAATCTCTCGAATAATACCGCAATTTCCAAGCCGTCTCCGCCAATGAGTGTCCGTGGTCTCCTATTTGATATCGCTCGCGAAAAAGCGCTTTCCGACGCGAGTTGACGACGCTTGAATGTTCAAAACATCTCGAGCCATCATTGAAAGTGTCGGAAAGGTCTTCTCATTCCCCCTCCAAAGTATTTCAAAGCAAGTCTTCTTGTCCATCTTCATTGATAACTTCTTGATACGGTACAGTAACCCCGCAAAACAAAAATATCCAACTCGCTAATTTGGTTAGTAGAGGTACGGCCGCACATTCTATTTCGAGGCTTTCAATACTAGCCGCGAAACAAGATGTCTTTTGTGAGGTTGTGTTGAAGATGAAGAAGATGGTATGGTAGCCGGTACGTTACTAGCATTTTCTTGTTGATAAAATCTATATATATTTTTGCGGTGGTGTTCTACGCTATTCAACACTTCTTCTTTAGTTTGTTCAATAGGTGGTGGGTGATTTAGATTTTTGGGACTTGGAGGTGGTAGTACTTCTATACAATCGTAAATAGTTTCAATTAGTGATTTAGTACCGTCTATTTTAATAGTAGGATTTAATACGTGAGAACCAATAATATAAATAGAAGGAATAGGAATAAAATATTTTTTTATTTTGACAAACATTTTTTTAATAGTTTGCCTTATAATTTGGTTTTTCCATATATTCACTAAGTAATAAAAATATTAGAGTTATATAAAATAACATAGTTGAAATAGTAGGATAATATATACCGGAAAATTCTTTTGTTGCTTGAAAAAATTTCTCTAAAAATACAATAAGTTCGGAAATTTTTTCCCAATCACTATCTAAAATCATATCATTTGGCTTTTTATTATGAGAGTTAAAAAATAAAGTTATAGGTAATTTATAGTCATAAGCAACAAGTAGTTGCTCGTATAAAGAATTCCACCTAGTGGATACTTCTTGTGGAATTCTTCTAAAAGGTAGTCCACAATCATGACAAATTTTTTTATATTCTTTTCTACATTGTACTTTATTACTTTTAAAAATAAAGTTTATAGCAAATTGTATTTTACTAAGAATGTCTTCAAAAAGTGATAGACCATCCTTTACAATTAAGTTATATATATGGCACGCGCATTTTATATGAAAATGGTCCGGAAAAGATGGAGCTAAACTATTTTTTAACATTGTAATTGCGTAATTGTTATTAGAAGCGTTATCTAATGTAATAGTCATAATTTTATCGGTAATTCCGTAATAATCGCACACTTGATAAATATTTTTCGCAATAAAAGTACCAAAGGTGCCTATCATCTATATATCTATACGCTAAAATACGTTTTTGCATAGACCATTTATAATCTATCCAATGACAAGTTACAAGTTAAATAATCATGGCCGTTAGTACTACGACCTATATCGTACGTGATAGATACTTTGCCATTAAAATGATATAATGAAAAACGTAAATATTGTTGATATTCATGCGCAAATTTAAATACATCTCTCTTAACGGTTGACCTAGGAAAACCGTTAAAAGCAGGATTATATATATCTCTAATGTAATGAATAAAACCGGGAGATGAAGGAAATGAAAAAGGCAAAACCCTCCACAAGAACTAATTTTGATATTGCTTCCCTATCTCTATGTTTGTTGTATTTAGAGCCTACAATTCCCCCCGTCATAGGGTTAATTTGACCCTGCGTACTTGGTCCGGGACGTATCGTATGTGAACCTTGTCCCGATGGAGCGGCCGTTTGCGCACCCGGTTTTGAAGCCCGGTATTGGGCATACCTAGCTGGATGAGCACTTACTACATGTCTAATTAAACCCCCGTCCCACCGTGACCTTTTCCGGTTTTAAATTTTAAAACATTTTTACAAATTTTACATATGGCTACTTGATTCTCTACGTCCCTATCAAAAAATGTCCATGCATCCGATTTTAATGGTCGTTTTTGGACCTCGTCTCATACTAGGGGGAATAGGAGGTATTTCGGTTGAAGGTGCACTAGTGGGCGTGTTGTCATCAATATTAGTGGGTGTATCGTCTAGATCATCGTCTAAATTAAAGTCTTCTTGAGTTCCAGAAAATAACTCCTCGTCTAAATCTAATGGTATTGTAGGAAAATGTTGAGTATCAACAAAATCATCCCGTGTAGGAATAAGATGACTAGAAGAAGTACCCTTGCCCTGATTGCCCCTACTAGAAGAAGTCTTACCCTTACCCTTAAACATACCTCTAATTCCTTCAATTTTAATTATATGCTAACAAATAATTAAAGTAAATGAAATTAAGTGCGCTAAATAAAATAAACGAGACAATAATAATTTAATGAAGGAACGAATGTACCAAACGCCGACGTAACGTCGACGTGTAATCGAGAGGTTGAAAATTGAAACTTTGCTCGATGGAAGATCCTCAAGCTAGTTGCCAACTTCACTCCCAATTCCCAAATGAATTAATAAAATTGAATATTTAGCAAACAATGTAGAGAGATATATTGAGAAATTAGAGAGATTGTAGGAAGATTTGTGAGAAAGATGAAGAGAAAATGAGTTATTTATAGTTGAAAAATTGGGTTAAAGTGTAAATATAATAACTTATGGGTTAAAAATAAATATTAAGGGGTAGGGGGGTTGGGGGAGGGGGGGCCTAAAATGGCCGTTGGCCAACGGCCATAATCTAAAATGGCCGTTGGTGCAACGGTTATTTTTGCAAAGGTAAGGTCGGGGTCGGGACGGGCTCGGGGCGGGCTCGGGTCCCGGCGGGCCGGGGCGGGCTCGGGTCGGCGGGACGAGACATCGTCCCGTCCCGAGTTCGAGTCCCGCCCCCGTTAATTTTTTTTTTTTTTTTTTAGAGCGGGGTCGGGTCGGGACCGGGGCGGGGTCGGGACGGGGTCGGGTCGTCCCGGCCCACTGGCCAGCCCTAGTTTTTAGTGATTTTCTTCTGTACCGAACACACCCTCTGTTTCCCCACATTTATTTCCTCAACAGATAAACCAAGAATAATAAATCAAAAAATATCTACAAATTATTTCTAATAATTCAATGTAACCCGCAATTTTATTGAATGCTCCAATCACAGAGACACTTGCCAATTTTGAGGTGACAGACCCTATTCGGAATTTGGAAGTTCAAACTTCCATCACTATTCTTAGCCAAAAAACCCTCTTAACTGAGTACTGTTTTACAAGTTGGCAACAAATCAGAAGTGAAAAATAGATAAGTATTTCCGGCCGTAGCAAAGGCCGGTGAAAAAACCAGAGGATAACAACAGAAAATTGAGTGGATGTGGTTCGTGAAATTCCTTTTCCCCCCTTTTCTGTTATGCATTCGTTTCATCGTAATGGGTCTTAAGTAATATTAGTTAAATTACAGGAGTAACAAGTAAAATAGATAGTATATAGTCCACCAACTAATTTGGGTTTGAAGTGTAATTGATGATTATCATTTTACATTTTTGGGAGTTGTATTATGTCATATTCAATTTTGTTTCATTTTTCATTGTTTCCCTTTTTTTTCCCCATTGAATTAACTAGTAGCTCCCGTTTGATTATAAATTTTGAAAACACAAAAGTTTGAGTTTGTAAAGTTGTATTTGGATATGCATTTTACTTGAAAAAGATTTGAAGTTTTGTGAATGAAAGTGAAATTGCTCTCAAAACCTACTCTAAGCTAGTTTTTGGAACTTGAAAATATTTCGGAGATAGAAATTTTAAAATCTGATAAAATTTCAAGGCAAACAGATATTTAAAGATAAGTATTCAAAATCTGATCCAAAATATATGATCAAACGCTAGCTAAGTATCTGAATTACACATATACTCGTCTGAGTAATTTACACTTTTTAGAAATTATTTTGTAATTGCAAACTTGGGTTCAATGGAATAGGGTCCAAATAGAGTGGAATGCATGCATACAGATGACTCCAACTAGTTTGGGAGTCGGGCGTATTTGATTGATTGATCATTCATTATTGACTCCGGTTATCTTGGAATAGGAAATTTTGGAGAAGACATAAGAGAAAGGTATATGTTACACTTGGAGTTCTGGGAAGTGGGTACTTTTTGTATAAGTTGTATGACACACACAGGCGAAAGCTCTATGATCTAGACAGAGAACTTGCCAACGAAAGGAAAAGTGAGGAACTCATTATATTTTAGTTAAAGATTTCTCTTTTTTGGATTTTATTTGTCACGAATGGTAATGTTTCCTTTTCATTTTTTTGGAGTGTATTATCTGTCTAAGAGTTTTGTCATGCTTAAATTCATTATTGTCTGAACTGGTTTTGTTTGATCGGTAGGGTGAAGGCACATTTTGACAACATTCAAAGAATAGCGGATTCAACAACACTGCCTCATGTAATGCGATGTTTTAAGCAGTCGGATAGTAGAAGAATTGGACCTCGCACACTTGACAGAGAGGTTGATGGACAGACTCAAAATTTTAAGTATGCAGATGGGTTTATAACTTTTCATGCGTTGAAATTTGACATAGAGTAGTTATCTTATGTTGTTGTATGTTGTGGTCTTCCAGGTTTTACAAGAATGGTGTTGTCTCTGTGGGCAACAACACTGCTAAACTTATATATTAGAGTTCAAGTCAACATATTAGGGAGACATCTCTATATTGACATAGCACGTGGCATTGGAAGTGCTGGCCAATTCGTAAGAACTGCTACCCTTTTTCTTGTTTATGACATTATAATTGGTAGCTTGCAAATCATGATCACTATTTCTTGATTGTTTATTAGAGAAGCCTTTCTGCTAATTACAGTCTCTAAGGACTAAGGTTATGAATTTTTTTATTACAACCTACTTATTAGTGTTGATGTTGGGAACAACAAATTAGTCTGCAGTTCAGTTAAAGTGAAATTCTGTACTTGAGAAGGCCTATACTTGGTCAGTTTTTGTATGACTGCATCAGAGTTGGCAATGACAACTCTGTTAGGCTCACTATAGCAGTGTACCTTATCCCCAAACTGCAAACATATTCGGACCAGTAGAACTGAAGGATGTCCACTGATTACCTTTCTATACTCTCCATCACCCTTCCAAATGTTAATTTGTATACAGAAACCTTATTTAGTTTCAAATTCTTAACCTCCAACTTTGCTTTCGTTTACTAACTACCATTTTAACCTTCTCTATGTCCATCTTACACCCAGAGCCAACTTCTTTTTTTCATCACTGCAAAACCTTTCCTTTGTCTCTCATCTTTACTGTACTTAAAAAAAAAAACTGTCCACCATGTGACTGCATTTGTACATTGTCTGTTGCTTAGAATTGTTAACAATTAACGAAATAAATTGAAAGGGAAGTACAATGTGAATGAAAGCTGGGTTTTATTTTCTTATCAGTTATTATACTTTCGAACTCATTGGTGGCAATATGTACTATTTCTTATTCATAAAAATAGTAAGCTTTTACAATGCATATTTCAGGTGTAGGTCCTCTTTCTGTGTAACAATACATACTAAATTAGAATTATGGAAGTTATTCTCTCCGTTAGGTTTTAAAATTTTGTGATGTAGCGGAAGCCTTGTACAGTTGCATATTCGTACCATGTGAGAGGATTATATTAAAAAGTAGATACATTACTATTCATGTTAAATTTTCTTTTTATTGAACTAAAGTTTAATCAATTAATGTTGTTTTTTTAGAAAGGTCTTCTAGTAGTGTATTAATTTTGTTATGAACTGTGACTTGCTCATTTGTAAGATTGTATATAAATTGAGAACGTTTTGATGGTTTTCACAACTTGTGGATTTTTATGTCTAGAAAAAATACAACTTAAGAAATTCAAATTGCGTGTTCAAACAAAACTTCGACTTTAAATCATCATAATTTCATATCATGTCAAAACGGCTCCTTAAACTTTATAATTGTTGTTGTTCTAGTGGTGTGCAGCGATAGTATTTTTTTCGGAGTAAATTTTAGGAATTTTATAGATGGTCGCATAGTTATTATTGTAGTATACTTTTTCTATTAAAGTCACTTAGCTATTTTTCTTAATGCAAAAAATATAAAATTTAGAGCTTATTAATAAAAAAAATCATACATACCGAAAATTCAAGTTTGGTGTTAGTAGATTTAAAGTTTTGTGATTTTTATGTTAAAAAATATAGCTAAGTGACATTATTGGAAAAAGTGATAGTTATATGACTATTTATTAAATTGACCTATTTTTTCAGAGATGACTAGGACAAAAAATGTGAAGGTGTTATGGATTTATGCATTAATTGATGTTAAACTTGTTAGACAAAGGGTTTCACATTTCTATAGTTTCTATTATAACAAATTTACCTTTAAATTTCAATAATGAAATAAAAGAATATACGATTTGTGACTATACTTGTTTTGAAAGATTGATTAGTTCAAAAGGTTGATTGATTAATTGAACAATTAAAGGTACTTTATATGCTTGTATCTAAAGAGATAGATTTGAGTACTACTACAACAACAATATACCCAGTGTATTCTTATAAGTAGGGTCTGAAGAGGGTAGGATGTACGCAGACCTTATCCATACCTTTGTGGGGTAGAGAGTTTGTTTCCAATAGACCCTCAATTCAAAAAGTAACGCAATCGATGCAATATTATAAAGAAAGTAAGATAGCAAAATATTAAGATACAAAACAGATGAAGCAACATATAATAATACACATTGAAGAATACAGAACTATACGATACCTAGATAATACTACTGAGAAGGGAGAAGATGAGGCTAGCCTCCAACCTCTCGTACACAAAATGTGACACTACTCAATTACCTACTAATGTTCTATCCTAATCCTCGACTCGGTCAGCTGAAAATGTACCATATCCCGTCGAATCATCTCCCCGCAGTTCTTCTTCGGCCTACCTCTACCTCTCTTAAGTCCTGCTATCGCCAGTCTCTCACACATCCTAATTAGCGCATCCTCGCACCTCCTCATCACATGCTCGAACCATCTCAGCCTTGCTTTCCTCATCTTGTCCGCCACGAAGGTCACTCCGACCTTGTCTCATATAACTTTATTTCTAATCCTATATTTCCTAGTATGTCCGCACATTCATCTGAGCATCATCATCTCTGCTACCTTCATCTTCTGAACGTGAGTGCTCTTGACAGGCCAACACTCTGTCCCATACAATAATGCGGGTCTAACTACCACTCTGTAGAACTTACCTTTCAGCCTTGGTGACACATTCTTGTCGCACAACACCCATACGTGAGCCTCCATTTCATCCATCTCGTTCCAATACGATGTGCGGTATCATCATTAATCACCCCGTCTCCTTGGATTATGAATCCAAGATACTTGAAGCTTCCTCTTTTTGGTATAACTTGTGCCTCGATCTTCACTTCCACCAAATTACTTAAAAGAAAGTTGGCTATTCAACATAATACATGGAATTAATTAATAAGTATCTTGTCGGCTAATACATGATATTGGCAATGTGAAACTCAACACAGATGGAAGTTACTTCAAAGAAAGTCGAAGGGCATGAATATATAGGAGATGTCTTGCGTAATAAGAATGGGAAGCTTATCATGACTTTCACCTCTCATGTTAGATGTGATGACATAAATGCTGTTGAAGCAAAAACTAAATAATGGGGCATAAACTGGTAAAGTTGTTGTCATGTGATCAGGAGTTTACGGGTTTGAGTCATGAAAACAGCCTCTTGCAGAAATTTAGGGTAAGACCGCGTATAATAGACTTGTGGTTCGATTCTTCCTCAAATCCCGCACTGCCGTGCATGGTGGAAGCTTAATGCATCGGGCAGCCCTTAATGGGCATAAACTCGTGCATCTATATTGGCTACAATAATATTAAGGTGGGAAGCATATTCCTTGATCATTACAAACATGGTATGGATCGGAGGCAGAATCCTTGTAATTACAAGCTGACCAACATGATCGAAGACATTGTGCAGAAGATGAATTCTTCAAACTCTAGTACTATTAGTCACTGTTATAGGGAAGCCAACCAAGTGGCTGATAATTTGAGGCAAAGTTAGGCTCCTCCATAGACCAACAAAAATGCTTCCTAGCTAGAGGACTTTTTTGGTTTGACAAGTGGCAACTCCCGTCCATTAGATCGAAATATGACAAAGTCCATGTCTTTGTGAGTTAGGTTGAGCTAAATGGGGAAAGTTTCGCTTTCCATTTAAGATCCTTTTTTGAAGGTTGATAACAACAACAACAACGTACCCAGTGAAGTCCCACAACGTGAGGTCTGGGAGGATAGAATGTACGCAGATGTCGATCTATAAATCTTGTTGTATTTTGGAGGTAAGGTTTGGTCCCCTCATACGTATACCCAGCTTTATGATGAAATACAACCTATAGGCAATGCCTAATTAAAAAGCGATGCACAAAGCAACCCGTGTTAGTAAGGTCCGGATAAGTGTGTCTCACCCCAAGGGGTGTGACATAGACATTCTACCCTAATACTTTTCACGGCTGGCTTGAACCCGTGGAAGAAGGAAGAACTTAGATTTACGAGAAGATTTTGAAAACAAATCAAAGAGTGTAATGGACTTATACAGAATTAAGTCATTCTTAAACCACAGACCAATCTTGTTTGCACAAACAATAAAGAAGATGATAAAGTTTAATTTACCCAGAGCTTGATTTAATCTTCATTTAAGAGCTCATCTAGCAGGTCAGATCCCAAGTCCTCAAAAACTATAACATTGTTTCTCTTCTTTTCTTGCTTCTTTTTACTATTTCTCTTCTTGTGCCTCTCCTTTAAGGCTGCTACGGACGTGCCAACAATCTCCTGATTATCACTAGCTGATGAGCCGCAGCTCATTGCTTCTAGCGATAGACGAACTTTATCCACTGGAAAATTCAGGCAGGTTGAAGGGCCGCGCACTGAGAGTGCAGCTTGGTCATAAGCTAAAGCAGCTTCTTCTGCACTATCGAAAGTTCCAAGCCAAACCCTCTCCCCATTCCTCGTCGAATCCCTAATTTCAGCTGCATATTTTCCCCATGGCCTTTTCCTGACACCTCTGAAGCACTGTTTTTGTACCTTTTCAGGCATTTCTTCATCACCATTATTGCTCTTTTGCTTTGAGGAAGAAGTATCTGATAACGGTTTCTTCTCATCAGAACTAGAAGGAAGCTCGCTACCCCTAGAGAAATCCATATATTGAATGATTATTTGTGCTTTGGGGTGTATATATATATATATATATTGCCTCCATCCCAATCTATACGAGGGCTAGTTTATGAAGTAAAACAACTCTTTTTTTTACTATAATTTTCATCAATTCTTTTGTGAATTACTAATTATGCAAATTTATAATTTTTTTTTTTTACGTAGTTTTCAAATATGCAAATTTTATTACTCTCTCTGTTTCAAAATGTTTGTCTCGTTTTGATTTGAAGAGTTGCCAAAAAAGGAAAGAGACAAATATTTTAAAGCAGACCAAAAAGAAAAGTGGGCATTTTGAAACAGAGGGAGTATAAAATAATCAACCCTCTGTATTATAATATATGTACAGAGGAATATATATATATATATATATATATATATGTATATATTGATTTTATGTCAAATTATTTGGAGTAAGTACGCCGTACACCTCCAATAATTCTGGGTAATTAATGGGACATTTGGTTGAAGAAAAGAGAAGGATATAGGAATTCTGGGTAATCTTGAGCCAGTGCCTCTCTTTTATTTCTTTCTTTCTTTTTTTTTCTTTTGATAATTTCTTTAAATTTGTTTAAGGGAACATACATGAGTAACATTTTGTGGTAGTTTCATATATACGGTTGGGATACATATTTTATTCATATATTATTGGGATAATATGTAAAGGTTTGGTCTTCGGTCGTTGCCTTCAAGAAATATCCCCTAAACATTTATAATGTGTATTATAATTGTAAAATGTGTGCAATTAGTACGTATACATTAGTTTTACATTTATTATACATCAATTACACAACAATGATATATTTTCTATACATATACTTTAAGGATAGATATTCTATACGATGATGATATAGTTTCTATACAATGATACATTTTCTATACATATACAATAGTGATACATATTTTATACAAGAATGATACAGTTTATATACATATGCTGAAATTAGTTGAAAATTATCTAAAAATGAAAATATTTTGAAAGGCTAAAAAATAATCTTTAAAATTTTTGAACCACCGAGTGTCAATAATTTCACCCGGATGACTATTTGTGTCCTTATCCCATTTTATAACAACACACAAATCGCTGGTGATTGAACTCGAAAGAGGGGGTTCGCTAATGTCTTCCAAATGTTATTTAAATGTCGCAACAATTTCAATCGTTAATATGTATTCGTAGGGACAAGTAAACATGTGGTTTTAATGTCTTTTTTCCAAGTTGCACAGAATGTTATTACGAGCATGATATAAGTGTTTAATTAGTTTTGATGCTGCGATATAAATGATACCAAATGAGAAATGTGTTCTAAATGATTAATGATTTCAAATGAAATTCCATGACATGTATTAGATATTCATATCATATTATCTTGAAATGAATCATCGTGTTGGGCTACTAAGGCCACTTTAATGATATGATTTAGGTTATGAGAACCATATGACGTTTAAAATACTTTTAAAGAACTTATATTTTTAGAAAAAATACCTTTAAAAAATTTAGACCAACTAAACATAAAAAAATTAAAATCGTCCATATCAAAACATCCCAAGTATATTGTGATTATATTTCATCAAAACAAATACGAAAATAATATGCTGCTCTAGAGAAATTTATATGCATACATTTGGTTCAGCTTGGAACCCCAAGTATTGCTTGCAAAATCTTATGGAATATATATATAAATATCGTTACGTATCTTAATTATATCGTTCTCGTGTAATTTGTGTTGGAAATTTGCCTTTGACGGAAGTTGCGACCGACCAACTTTAACGGCTTAAACACTAGTGTTCCGCGTGTTGGAGAATCCGGTTCTTCACACATGCATAATCTACTAAGTAAGTAGATGACCGTAGGGTCAAGGATCGTCAAATTTCGTTGAGAAATGAAAGAGATATTGGTCCACGAAGTGAGGTGAGGTGTTTGAAGCATGGAAAAGTCTGGTATGGGATCAATAGAAAGAATTGTTTTGTTTATACGACTCAAAGTTGGCTTGGGGTTTGGGACCCCAAGGGGTATCCCATGTGTTTAAAGGAGGGAGGACCTAGATGTGATTCGGTTCGAGGAAAGCCCACACGCGCGCCGCCCGCCCATCCGGTTCCGGGTTCTCGGGTCGTGGGCTGTGCTTCTTCTGATATTATCTTTTTGGACCAGAGAACTTTGTCATATGTACAGTTTGATCCCTAAAGTTTCATATGTACAGTTTGGATCAGAATTCTTTCATATGTACAATTTGGTCCCTGAAGTTTCAAGAAAGTCAGAATTGGGCAGTGAGCAGATACGTCCACCAGCACTCAATTCAGCCATTTATTTTGGCTGAATTACTCTTACTAAATGGCCAATCCGTTGCACATCTTCACCATTTATTTTGGAGGAATTACTACCTCCATAATTGCCATTACTTGGCCAGTAATGGCACTTATGGAGGCAGTTCATCAGCCTCTCCTTCAACTATTTAAGAACCCCTTTGTCACCATTGTTGAGTTACACTTACACTTAACAAAAATAGAAACGAATTCTTCTTCCTACAACTTCCAGCATCATTTCATTACTCAAAATTCTTCACGGTAACACTTGAGTTTCCTTTGCTCATTTGTTCACTTGCTGTTTTATCTTGGGAGACAAATTATTCAGGACGTAGAAAGGATACATACGGGGCAATATTGTCTTAAAGACAGAGTGCAAACACTCGATTCAGCATACCACAAACATTTCCAGTTTGTTCGTTGTAATTTCAGTTTGTTGTTGAATTGTAATTTCAGTTCTTGTATTATTTAATAGTTATTTGTAATTTCTGTTTCCTACACCTTTGTAACCAACAATTTGATTTGTTCAACCTTTTACTTTCCTTTTTCAATTTTCCTTAGATTCTTCTGTTTCTGTAAAACTAAGAAATCAGGTAGGCGAAGAGTAAATAAATTCCAACCGACTAATCAGTCCATGATGATAAAATGAATAATAAGAGCAATTATAGATTCGTTCTATACTTTATGGGGACTCTCTAAATTGTTTATTTGACATCAGCTTATCACCCCCTTTCTTTGTGGAATAATTCTGTCATGTGTCATTTCTAATCAGAAAATAAATAATTGATGGAAATGTGATACATTTTCTGACCCATTGTTTGTCTTGTAGTGTCGGCTCGAGGAGTTTTAAATCTTCGAATTCCATACATAAAATAGTACGACCTCATTAACTTATTAATCTGTGTTTCTTCCAGACCTTTACTAAATCGAGGTTTCTTTTTATATATATACTTTCTTTTCCTTTTTTTCTTTTTATTTTTTTGTAATATAATCGCAGCTTAGGAAAGTGAACTAGGTTTCATTATTCGTTAGTGAAGCATGCACAAGACTAAGTAGGAGGCCATAGAAACCAAACGCATTTATTGATAGTTGAAGTAGAAAATGTGAATAACTGATAGTTGAGATGTATTTTGTTAACTAGTTGGTGATAGTTTAGGTAGAAAAATCACATATCTGATAATTGGGATGAAAAACTAAAAAAAAGTGATGCTTGACGTGTGTGTTTGAGTCTCAACTCTATTTGATTTTAAAAGAAATTTTGTCTCTGTCCGAATCACAGCTTGCAGCTGCCGCTACATCTATTCTATCTCACTGGGGTCTCACTGCTTCGGAGTTTATTAATAGGGGTTGGGGTCGTTGAGAGTGTTAAATATACACACAATATACATGTGTATATTGTGTATAAATGGCTCTCGGTTTCCTTCAACAAACCGTGTACATGTAGATAAATTGGGTAAGAGTTTAGTCTCCTAGTTTAGGTAATGTTGTAGTGTAAATAGTATTTTATACTTACCATAATATTTGTATTACCATAATTGTATAATTAGTATCCAAGTAGAATAAGGTTTTAGGAATAGAATATGAATAATATTCTCATATTATGGAAATATGTAACTTGTTTAAATAGTCTTTCAATCAACGAAAATAATCAAGGGATTATTTCTTTCATGGTATCAAGAGTCCAGGTCTTAAAATCCTCTCTCTAAAACTCTTATTTTTTCGTCGACTTCCCTCCACTTTCGAGACCTTTTGCTCTCGGTTTGTGTGCCGACGGGAACCCTTTTCTTCCCAATTTTTTCTCCCAAATCCCTCATTCTCATATTGTTCTATCAATATGTCTACATCCCGGAACACGTTTCATCCTGCCCTTACAATTTCTAACATCAAGAATAACATCCCTCTCGTTCTTGAAATAGAAAACGTCCAATATGTCACGTGGGCCGAACTGTTCTAAATTCACGCACGATCGCATCAAGTCATCCATCACATAATCCCCGCGGCTCCTGAGGATACGGAGGTGCCAAAACGCGAGGATGATCCTAAGTTGTGGATGACTCTTGATGCTACCGTCCTTCAGTGGATATATTCCACAATTTCTACCGACCTTTTGCAAACAATTATTGAGACTGACTCTACGGCACAGGCGACTTGGGATAGACTACGTGATATATTTCAAGATAATCAAAATTCTAGAGTCGTTACCCTTGAGCAGGATTTCAACCATGTCAATATGGAAGATTTTCCTAATGTTTCGGCTTATTGCAAAAGATTAAAGGAATTGGCGGACCAACTTCGCAACGTTGACGCGCCAGTTTTGAATGATCGTTTGGTCCTCCAAATGGTTTCTGGCCTCTCCGAGGCCTATAGTGGTGTTGGAACGCTTCTTCGGCAAAGCAATCCGCTTTCGCAATTTTATCATGCTTGTTCTATGCTTACACTCGAAGAAGTAGGCATGACAAAACGAGCGGCTACCGGTGCTAGTCCCGTAGTCATAATGCCCGAGTCCACGGTGTATCCTACCGGTTCCAACTACTCGGGCCAAAACCGCAACAACGGTGGCGGCAAAAAGGGTGGAAATAAGAAAAATAATGGCAAGAACTGCGGTGGCAACAACGGTGGGAGCCGGTAGAATGGTAGTGGCGGTTGGGGTCCTCGCGGTGGCCAGCAGCAGCAACAACAGTTCTGGGGCCCACAGTGGGCCCCTATACAGAGGCAGTGGGCCTCACAACAGCAGATTGGGCCCAACCAGTCCAGTTTGTCCCTCAGCGACAGTTTCAGCCCAACAACTCCTCGCCCAACTGGCAGTGGGCGGCCCAGCAACAGTCCCGGCCCAATTCGACCTGGTCCATATACAACCAACATTTTGGGCCGAGACCGTAAGCAGGGGTGCTTGGGCCTCGGACCCTGCAAGCACATCACGCAGCGGCACCCACGCCTACCGATATCGAAGTCGCAATGCACACGCTTGGTTTAAATCCTCCGAACCCAAATTGGTATATGGACACCGATGCCACTACCCACATGACATCCGATTCAGGTACGCTCTCATCTTATTCCAATTTGAGCAACCCTCGCGGTATAATTGTTTGTAATGGTAATTCTATTCCAATTCGTGGTTATCATAAGACGTTATCTCCCCCTCATCCACCTCTTATCTTGAAAAACACCCTACACGCCCCCAAATTGATTAAAAACTTAGTCTCAGTCCGTAAATTCACTACTGACAATTTCATTTATATTGAATTTGATCCATTTGGTTTTTGTGTGAAGGATTTCAAGACGGGGAGTCCTCTCATGAGGTGTGATAGTAGGGGAGATCTTTATCCTATCACACCCAGTTCCGGTCCATCGAGTCAAGCCCTGCCATAAGCCTTTGCAGCCATTTCTCCTTCCTTGTGGCATGCTCGTTTTGGTCATCCAGGATCATCTATTTTGTCGTCTTTAGATAAGAATAGTTTTATTTCATGTAAGGGTACGAGTCATACTCCAAATTGTTAGTCTTGTTCTTTGGGAAAAATTGTTAAGTTGCCATTTGTAGACTCAAATTCTCATACTTTAATGCCATTTGATATTATTCATAGCGACTTATGGACATCTCCGGTTCTTAGTTCTGTGGGTCACCGGTGTTATGTTCTCTTTTTGGATGATTATTCTAACTTTTTATGGAGTTTTCGATAGCGAAAAAATCTCAAGTTTTTTCTGTCTTCTTAAAAGTTAGAGCATTCATTAGAATCCAATTCGAATGAGAAATTAAAATTATTCAGTTTGATAATGGCAAAGAATATGACAATGGAGTGTTTCGGGAATTCTGTGCTAATAATGAGATCAATTTTTGTTTTTCTTGTCCTCATACGTCTTCACAAAATGGGAAAGCCGAACGCAAAATTCGTTCCATAAATAACATTGTCCGCACTCTATTAATTCATGCTTTCGTACTCCCATATTTTTGGCATCATGCTCTTCAAATGGCTAAATATCTCCTTAACATAATTCCTTCCAAAGGTCTGACATATTCTTCCCCCCTTCAAATTTTATATAATAAGACTCCTTCTTATTCCCATCTTCGGGTTTTTGGGTGTTTATATTATCCGTTATTCCCATCCACCACAATTAACAAACTTCAGGCCCGGTCTACTCTGTGTGTGTTTTTGGATTTTCCATCTAATCGTCGTGGCTACAAATGCTTTGATTTATCCTCTAATAAAATCATTATTAATCGCCATGTCATTTTTTATGAATCCCAATTTCCGTTTTCTAAAGGTAATACTCCCGTGCCTAGTTCGTATAATTTTTTGGATGATAGTATATCCCCGTATGTTATTCAGCATTTTTCGGACGTATACCGCACCCAAAATTCTCCAGCCGGCCCACTGCCCGCTAGCCCCACTGGTCCGTCACCCCCTGTCTATACCAAGGTACACCACCGGACCAGCCCGGCCGATTGGGCCGATCCGGCCCGCCGGAACGGTCCACCATCGCCTCAGATTACCGAATTGGGCCAGTAGGCCCACTGCCTGCTGGCTAGTCTGTCCCGAACCTATCAAATTCCCAAAATTCATCCAATTCTCCCTCGAGTCATCGACCGGTCACTTGTAGTCAACGGGGTGTTTTTAAACCTAAGAGACATTTTAATTTACATTCTAATGTCCCTAAATCCCCCTTACCCCATAATCCTGTGTCTGCCTTAAATGACCCGAATTGGAAAATTGCTATGATCGATGAATATAATGCTCTTATTGATAATAAGACGTGGGAGTTGGTGCCCCATCCATCTGGTATTAGTATTATCAGGTCTATGCAGATTTTTGCTCATAAGGAGAATTCAGATGGTTCTTTTGCTCGACATAAGGCGCGACTTATGGGTGATGGTAAGACTCAGTAGGTTAGTGTAGATTGTGGTGAGACATTTAGTCCGGTAGTCAAGTCGGCTACCATTCGCACGGTGCTAAGCTTGGCTCTTTCGAAGGCATGACCTATTCATCAGTTAGATGTAAAAAATACTTTCCTACATGGGGATCTCAATGAAACAGTCTATATACATCAGCCTTTGGGATTCAAGGATCCCAAACATCCTCATCATGTCTGTTTATTGAAGAAGTCCTTATATGGGCTTAATCAGTCTCCCCAGGCCTGGTATACAAGGTTTGCTGACTATGTTTCGACTATTGGGTTCACTCACAGCAGGTCAGATAATTCGTTATTCATCTACCGTCGTGGTTCGTCCTTGGCCTACATTCTGTTGTATGTGGATGATATCATATTGACTACCTCTTCCAATGCCTTACGCCAGTCTATCATGACCATGCTCAGCTCTGAGTTTGCTATGAAAGACTTAGGTCCCTTGAGTTACTTTTTGGGGATTGTCGTCACTCGTCATTCCGATGGGTTGTTCTTGTCTCAACAGAAGTATGCAGTTGAGATCATCGAGAGGGCTGGGATGTCATCCTGTAAGTCCACTTCCACTCCAGTTGATACTAAGCCCAAGCTCAGTGTCGCGGCTGGCGTACCATACGAGGATCTGACCCGCTATCGCAGTCTTGCAGGGGCCCTTCAGTATCTTACATTTACACGACCAGATATTACGTATGTTGTCCAGCAGGTGTGTTTGTTCATGCATGATCCCAGAGTTGAGCACATGAATGCACTCAAACGCATCATTCGGTATATTCAGGGTACCCTTGACTATGTGTTGCATTTATATCCTTCCTCGACGTCCACACTTGTCTCATATACAGATGCTGATTGGGGTGGCTGTCCCGACACCAGCCGGTCTACGTCGGGCTATTGTATGTTTCTTGGCAATAACTTGGTCTCTTGGTCAGCAAAGCGTCAATCGACTCTATCCCGTTCAAGTGTCGATGCTGAATATCGAGGAGTAGCTAATGTGGTCTCAGAATCATGTTGGTTACGTAATTTGCTTTTGGAGCTTCATTGTTCCATTCAGAAGGCAACCTTGGTTTATTGCGATAATATTAGTGTCTTCTACCTTTCTGGTAATTCGGTTCAGCACCAACGCACTAAGCATATCGAGATGGACATTCACTTTGTCCGTGAAAAGATTGCTCGGGGTCAGGTACGCGTCTGTCATGTCCCGTCAAAATATCAAATTGCAGACATATTTACAAAGGGTCTTCCCTCGGTCCTTTTTGAAGATTTTAGGGACAATCTCAGCGTTCGAAGACCGCCCGCTATGACTGCAGGTGTGTGTTAAATATAAACAATATACACACAATATACATGGGTCTCGGTTTCCTTCAACAAAGCGTGTACATGTAGATAAATTAGGTAAGAGTTTAGTCTCCTAGTTTAGGTAATGTTGTAGTGTAAATAGTATTGTATACTTACCATAATATTTGTATTAATATAATTGTATATTTAGTATCCAAGTAGAATAAGGTTTTAGGAATAGAATAGGAATATGATTCTCCTATTATGGAAATATGTAACTTGTATAAATAGTCTTTCAATCAATGAAAATAATCAAGAGATTATTTCTTTCAGAGAGAGGAACCCAACATTTTCTTTCTTTATTTTTCTGCATTTCATGTATTGTATTATTTGTTGTTATTGCCTAACACTTTATTTCATTATGTATTTATTTTAAATTTTGTATAGCCTTTGTGCGACCACTTAGGCATAATAAACCTACCTATGTATGATTTAGCCGTATTATAGGTTACACGGTAGATAGCTATAATATTCGTAAATTCGGTACAACAACAACAACATACCAAGTGAAATCCCACAATGTGGGATCTGGAGAGGGTAGAGTGTACGCAGACCTTACCTCTACCTTGATAGGTAGAGCGATTGTTTCCGAGAGACCCTCGGCTCAGGACATGCAAAGCAGGAAAAAAAACAGTCAGACCAGGTCAAAAATTTATAAATTTAAAGTAGTATGCAAATGCTGATAGCAAACGTGAATACACCATAATAGCGCATCCTGAAAAATAAGGAAGAAGCAGTAACTAACACAGATAAATGAGATAAACCAAGTACATTAAAGAACGCATAACAGAAGAAATACAACTACAGAAGACTATAAAAGCAATACTATGCCTATTCATATGATATGCTAAGCGGGCCTACAGTAATAACATTACTATTAACGTGTACATGTCCCATAGAATCCCCAACTCAATCCCACAACCATAATTAGAATATATCTCATATATTGTGTAAATATTTAGTGATATAGAATTATGGTAAGTAGAGGATTCTTATTGTATTAGGGTTCTACACATTGTACACTATATATATTTGTATTAATGAGAAAGCCTCCCCAAGGGAGATTAATATAATCTTATTTGGTATCAAGAGTCAAACCTTAAAACTCTAATTCTTCTTCTCTCTTCCGCCGCCCACCTTGGTCTTGCAACCACCGGTGGCTTCCCCTCTCCTTGGCCGAGAACCACTACCATTGTTCTTCCTTGTCTTCTTTTCTCCTTCTTCAATACATATAATCCACTATAATGACTCCTCCCACAACCCCCACATCAGCCGCATCCTCTTCTGTCATCACCCCTGCCATACCAAAATCACTTTATGTTCTTCCAGCACTTACCGTCACTAACATCAGGAACGTTATCCATATAATTCTTGATCAAGAGAACAGTCAGTATTCTCCATGGGTTGAACTATTCCATATTCATGCACGTGTCTATAACGTGCTTGACCATATCGATGACTCCCTCCCTCGCCCCATTGAGGTTAATGACTCAATATGGCATCGTCTAGACGTCGTTGTCAAACAGTGGATTTATGGTACTATCTCTCAGGATTTACTCATCACTATTCTGAAAAACGGTGCCACGGACCATGAGTTATGGATTCGGTTAGAGGATTTTTTTCAAGTTAATAAGCATACTCGTGTTATGTATTTGGAAGAACAGTTTATGAAATACACGCCTTGAAAATTTCTCTAACATGTCTGATTACCGCAAGCAGTTGAAACTCGTAGCGGACCAATTGTCCAACGTCGGTGCACCCGTGTTGGAGAACGGGAACTGGGCCAATTTCCCTTGACCAATCTCGACCCACTTCCTTTTCCAGCAACAAGTGTTTTGGGCCCAGTTCCAGGGGATCGGACAACCCAGTTTTAGCCGCACCAAGCCCAGTTTCTGCAGGCCCAACTCCCGCAGCATCTCTCTGGTCTAGCCCCGACTGACTTGGGCCAGGCTTTTAGTAGTTTGAACTTGCAGCAGACCGATAAAAATTGGTACATGGACTCGGACGCCACATCTCACTTCACCCGCTCTGCAGGTAATATTCCCAAATTGTGTCGTTTAAAGCATCCTCCATACATTATTGTTGGAAATGGCCATCGCATTCCAATCCAGGATTATGGTACCGCCTACACACTACCGCCTCATCCACCCTTTTCCCTTAATAATGTCCTATATGCCCCAAACATCATTAAGAACCTAATTTTTGTTCGCAAATTTACTCATAATAATTTCGTCTCTGTTGACTTTGACCCTTTTGGTTTTACTGTGAAGGATCTTCGTACGGGACCTCTTACGAGATGTAATAGCACGGGGGATATCTATTCATTACCATCTATCTCCGCTGTCAGATCATGCTGTCCCATATTCTCTCGCTGCTATCTCTCCGTCAACTTGGCATAATAGGCTTGGCCACCCAGGAGCTCCACTTTTAAATTTTCTTAGATGCAATAATTTTATTAAATGTAATAATGGAAAACTTGCCCAGCACTATGTTTCTTGTTCGTTAGGCAAACATGTTCGTCTACCTTTTAAATCATCTTTAAGTGTTACATTTTCCCTTTTGATATTATTCATGTTGATTTGTGGACATCTCCTATATCTAGTTCACCCGGTCATAAATATTACCTTGTCTTATTAGATGATTTTTCTAATTATATTTGGGTCTACCCACTCAAATTTAAATCAGAGGTGTTTGCCAAATTTCTCGAGTTTCGTACTTTTATTAAAACACAGTTTGAGAAAGCCATAAAATCTTTTCAGTATGATAATGGTCATGAATTCAATAATTCGCAGTTTCACCGATTCTGTAGAAATAATAGCATGATTTTTCGATTCTCCAGTCCCCACACCTCGCCTCAAAATGGCAAAGCAGAATGAATCATCCGCACAATAAATAACATGGTTCGTACCCTCATTTTTCATGCCTCCATACCTCCCTCGTTCTGAGTCTATGCAGTCAAAATGGTATAATACGTCCTTAATATTTTCCCTACTAGCACTTTTCACAACATTACTCCAACCGAAATACTATACCGACGGATCCCCTCCTATGATCATCTTCGAATTTTCGATTGCCTATGCTATCCCAACCTGCCCTCCACCGCTCCTCATAAATTGGCACCCCGAACCACTCTGTGTTTCTTCGTAGGGTTTTATTGCAATAATAGGGGCTATCTGTGCTATGACTTGTCTACCCGTTAGATTCACGTCTCTCGTCACGTCACGTTTGACGAAACCACATTCCCATTCTCAGACATTAAAAAATTTCAAAAAATGGACTATACTTTTCTTGACGAGTCCGACATCTCTCCCGTCATCCTCTGCGAATTGTGTAGGTCCACCACCCAAAATCCATCTCTGTCGACCTCACATCTGTGGTTCTGCCACCTACATCCACTACTACCGACCACATCTCTGCGTCTCCATCACCATCATGTTCTCTTACGCAACTGCTGCCAATTGCCACCACCGGTAATAGGCCCACCGTCTCAGTTTTACCACCGATCTCCGTCCCTCTCACTGTGTCACTGACACCATTCCAAGGCAAACCTGCAACCCTCCAAACCACTGGAAACCCATACCGTACCAACACTATCGGAACACCGACCAAACCCAACAGTCCCAACCCCTCACCGACAGCATACCCCATTTCCTCTATCTCACCCCATCTCGATCTGCCCAAATTGGTACATTCACACAACTCCCCGTCAAACCCAGAAACTATCCAATCCGAGCTATACCCAGTCACCACATCGACACATCCAACCCGTACTCGGACCCAATACCACACCGTGACCCAGACCCGATAACCAGCACAAACACCCAACCTGCCCCCTCACACTGAATGGAAACCCGTGCCCAACACGGGATTTTCAAACCTAAAGTCCAATTTAACCTATCCACACAAACCATATCCCCAATTCCTAAAAACCCAAAATTAGCCAAACTAGACCCAAATTGGAATGCGGCCATGTGTGAAAAGTTTAATACTTTAACAAAACAACACACTTGTGATTTGATTCCTAGACTGGAGGGGGGTGAATGTAATCCAATGCATGTGGCTTTTTTGTCACAAATATAGAGAAAATGGTGACTTAGAAAGGTATAAGGCTGGACTTGTGGCTAATGGCACTAATCAGCAGGAGGGTATTGATTGTGGTGAGACGTTCAGTCCGGTTGTGAAACCGGCTACCATTCGCACAATTATGAGTATTGCTTTGGGTAAGCGTTGGCCTATTCATCAACTTGATGTGAAGAATGCATTTCTACATGGTGATATGAAAGAAACTGTTTATATGCACCAACCACCTGGTTTTGTCCATCCAGCAGCCCCTCAGTATGTATGTCGTCTTCGTAAATCACTCTATGGTTTTAAACAGGTCCCTCGAGCGTGGTATGATCGCTTTGCACAGTACATTATATGAATTGAGTTCGTCTGCAACAAGTGTGATAATTCTATCTTTACTTTTCATCAAGGTAGTAGCATTGCTTATTTATTGTTATATATGGATGACATTGTGCTTACTGCCTCATTTGATGTGTTGAAAACTGAAATTATTGCACTGCTTAAAACAGAATTTGCTATGACTGACTTGGGGAATTTGAGCTATTTTTTGGGGATATCAGTGACTCCCTCTACATATACTATGTTTTTATGTCAGCGGAAGTATGCAGAGGAGATAGTATACAGGGCTAAAATGGCAAACTGCAAGATCATGTCTGCACCGGTTGACTCTAAATCAAATCTTAGTGATGTTGATGGTAACCCAGTGTCCGATCACACTCTATACAGAAGTCTTGCAGGTGCACTTTAGTATCTTACTTTCACCAGGCCTGACATCGCTTATGTTGTTCAGCAGGTATGCTTATTCATGCATGCCCCAGGGAACCTCATTTTATTGTCCTTAAACGTATCATTTGATATGTCAGGGGCACATTTTATTAAGGATTACACTTATACCCCTCAGCACCGATCAGGTTGTTAGCATATATGGATGCTGATTGGACAGGCTGTCCGGACACGCGACGCTCTACCTCTGGCTACTGTGTGTTTCTAGGGATAATCTCATTTCCTGGTCTGCCAAGAGGAAAACCACATTATCCCGTTCGAGTGCAGAAGCAGAGTATATAGGAGTTGCAAATGTTGTTGCTGAGATCTGTTGGCTCGGAAACCTTCTTTTGGAGCTTTAGTATCCCTTGCGTAAGGCGTCTGTGGTTTATTGTGATAACATATCCGCCATCTATTTATCTCATAATTCGGTTCAACATCAGCGAACCAAGCACATTGAGATGGATATACACTTTGTTTGTGAGAAGGTAGCACTCGGTCATGTTAAGGTGTTGTATGTGCCTTCCTCATATCAGTACACGGATATCTTCACGAAAGGTCTTCCTAGACAGCTATTCCTCGACTTCAGATCCAGTCTCAGCGTCCGTCTCGCTCCGACTGATGGGGTGTATTAATGTGTACATTTCCTATAGAATCCCCAACTCAATCCCACCACCATAATTAGAATATATCTCATATATTGTGTAAATATTTAGTGATATAGAATTATGGTAAGTAGAGGATTCTTATTGTACTAGGGTTCTACACATTGTACACTATATATATTTGTATTAATGAGAAAGCCTCCTCAAGGGATATTAATACAATCTTACAACTACAACTACCAGTTTGTAAGCGTAAGTAGACTACGCTCGACTACCTACTACCCCTCTACCCAAATCTATGTTCTCCACAACACCCTATGAAAGGTCATGTCCTCAGTAAGTTGCACATGCTCCATATCCCGTCTAATCACCTCTCTCCAATATTTTTTCGCCTACCTCTACCCTTCTGAACCCGTCCATAGCCAACCTTTAATATTTCTTCGGCCTACCTCTACCCCTCCTGAATCCGTCTATTCGTAAATTCGGTAATCTCTAAATAATAAGGTTCCCAACTGTTTTCACAAGTTTTTTCCTTTATTAACATGGGATTTTAAAAACATATTTCCTAACATGCTCATTTGTTTCCCGAGGAACTATTTTGTTTAAGCCCTTTCAAAGACGAACAGATTTTTTGAATATTTAATATCGACTAACAACAAAATGAGGCCTGCCCAGTCCAAGTAGATTTGAAAGGGTAAACACTATGTGCAACGGGAAATTCGCACGAATGCCTTATTTCGGGGTGGTCTTTAATTTTTGTCCATCAAATTTAAAATATTTAATTTTTGTCCTTCGTCTAATACCTTAAAAATTTGGGTTCGAATCCCTGCTCAGTAAAAATAAAAAGAATTTCTCAAAGCAGAGGTTTGTAACAAAATTATGTCTATTCGGGTAAAATTAGGCTTATTTGGGAAAAATTAAGCTTATACGGCAGAGGTTTTCCATACATCAAACTTTTAATTAAAATTAGGCCTTAAGGCAAACCTCTGCCTTAAAGATAAATTTATGTCGATATAGGCCTAATTTTGCTACAAATCTCTGTGTTGCGATTTTTTTTTAAAAATTTTGTCTGACTGGAGATTCGTATTCAGAACCCATGATTTTTTAGGAGAAAAAAAAATTTAAATATTCTCAATTTGAGGGTCAAAAATTAAAGACCAATGCCTTTGAATGGTATTCCGCCCAAAAAAATGATTTGCAATTGGTGAAATTTTGACCTCTTCGACCTCAAAGAATTTGGCTCAAACCGAATTATGCAGGAGGTCTGCTTGTAAAGAATGGATCTTGGACCTAACTCAACCCCAAAAGCTAGCTTGTAGGGTGAGGATTGTCCAAGTCCATATAAGGAGCCCATGTTCCCATTTCATATCCGATGTGGGACTCTTAACACTCCTCCGCACGACCAGACCTTGTTAACTGGAGCGTGAATAATATAATTTAGGGCCCAACATCGATGAACAAAGAATTGGAATGAGTCTAGCTCTAATACCATGTAAAGATATGACACTTTGGTCTAACTCAACCCCAAAAGATAGCTTGTAGGGTGAGAATTGTCCAAGTCCATATAAGAAGTCCATATTCCCATTCTATATCCGATGTGAGACTCTTAACACTGCTATCTTCCAAAACAGTTTTCTAAAGATTGTTTAGCCCCCAAATAAAGAAGGAATCACGGTGAGTTCTTATGTTTTCGTATTGAAAATCCAATTCATTTGATTACTAGAAGGATAAACCCAATTCAGAATATGAGCCATAAAAGAAAATAGAGAATTTTATATGGTAACGCATTTTCTAAAAGTTACTTGCATTAATATCAAAAGTTTCAAAAAAATTCAAAAACAGCATATTATATAACAAATATAACAAATAATTTTAATGTGAATAGTGTTCAGAAAAATTAGGGATTAGTTCCTTATTAATTCTTATTAATTATCTCCCCTTATCTCTCATCCATGAATAAGGAATCAATTTCAGTTGTTAATACTCTCCTTTATGAAAAGTTTTCTCTCCTATAACTGTCAATTCATTCCTTATTTTCCCCATAATTCTTTCTTCCACTTTTTTTTTATGGGATTCTCCCCATTTAATCAAGTTTGCGTTTATGGCATTTATGAGACTTTATCTGTTGGGAAATTACTTTTACTGTTAAAGAAAATCCATTGTCAAATACAGTATCAATTCTTCTGACAAATTACTACCTCAAAAGTTAAAATCAAATGTTTTTTTTTTTTTTTGATAATCCAGGTTTCCAGGCTTGCGCCTGACTACTTCACTGGTATTACCCAGACGTCCTGGAGATGATGGGACCGGTCCTTCAGCACCCCACCACCAGGTAAATCGCGGGATGTGCACACATGGTCAGTGTCTGTTTGCGTCCAACGGATCAATGCTACAAGGTTGACCCCCCCAGAGGCCCCATCCACAAGGCTTGGCGGAGACCGAACCCACACTGCAACATGCCCGCGCGGCTTTTAGCGCCCAGGCTTTACCACATGTATATGCCCCGGAGGACGATATCCGGAGGGGAGAATCGAACTTGCGACCCTAAGGCCGCAAAGTTGACTCCCTGCCAGCAAGCTGACCCCTCTAGATTAAAACTGTGGTAGGGTAAACTTTTTAAAGTGACTGGTCCCACCGCATTACGGCCCCATACCCCAGAAAACCCCACCTCCGGCCTGGCCCTACGGATTAGTATACACCGCTTGGCCCTACGCGTATGGAGGGATTTTTTTGGGGGAACACAGTTCCACTCTCGCTGATCAGAGGACTCGAACACGGAACCTCAGACAGCAATACCCTAATGTATTGGCCACTGGCCAAACACTTTGGATTCAAATGCTTCTTTTCATTCTAGGTCTTCTTGTTTTATAATGGAGTAGTATATATTTGATATAACAAAAATATTTTTTTGAGCATGTCACATGTTTAATGATACTATTTGGGATTGGTATATTTATATGTGGATAGAATTTGTCACATGAAATGCATCTATATATAAAATACATTGTTATATTCATTTAATATTTTTTCTGAATTTTTTCATCTTAATCGATCATATATTTTTTTGCCAATTATATATATTGGTATATATATATACTATATCAATAGTAAATTGTATATGGACAATTTATTATGTATCAAATCATAGGTATTTCATTGGTTCATAAAATTATATAATACATATAAATAAACAAAATATATTATACACATGAATTATACTTGATATACTGATAATATATGATTTTATCACATATACCATATAAGCACCACCAACAATATCTGTAGTATATTAAAATAATATGTGTAATATCAAAATTTGAATTTCAAAAAGAAAGAGCGAAAGAATTTTTCCAGATAAGAAGAAACTAAGAAAGGAAGAAAGATACCAGAAATGGAAAGAAAAGGTTTTTCAGCTATTTTCATGCGTTATTTAGGGACTGGTTGAGAAAAAAAGGGGGAGTTTACGTTTCTTCAGCTATGGAAAGTTAGTAAGTGTTTTTTTGGCTACTTTTGATATATCAATTTTATGTTAAAAATATGTGATGTCTTTTCTAATATTGTTTAGTTGTGTAAAGTTCTCAAGAAAATATCTATTAAACTTACTACAACAGAATACCAATTATAATACCCTATTATCTAAAGAGAAATCCTTCCCGTAGTATAGATCATTTACCCTACTTCCCTCCAAATTTTATTAAAACGCATGGCTAGAAAAAAGTCAGTCATCCGTAATTAAATTATGAGATCCTTCTGAATGAGCTAACATAATTTTATTTAGAAGGAGAGCCTTGAAGTAATTGGTAAAGTTGATGTCATGTGACCTGGAGGTCATGGGTTCAAGCTGTGGAAACTGCCTCTTGCAGAAATGCAAGGTAAGACTGCGTACAATAGACCCTTATGGTCCGACCCAACGCGCAACGAGAGCTTAGTGCACCGAACTGCCCTTTTTTTTTCCTCTCCAAACTATAGCTGCTTTCTGCCAAAATTGAGTTAGAATGAAGAAAATTCTGTAATTAGCCAATTTTATACTACACGATTGTTGCATTTGCGGCGACCGACCTTACAATTGTGATGTCGCAATTGTAAGCGTCGCCCTCAAATGACAACCTTCGCGAAACAGGCTCCAACCCTCGCAACTGTGATCAATTGTCCGCAAAAGCGGTTGTACCAGAAAAAACTTTGCAACAATACATTATGTGATTTCTTGCCCGAAACTTACCAGAACTCCTCGGTTCCCAAACCAAATCATTCTGACAAGTCCCAAAAAAATATATGGATCTACTGAATGTTTCAAATTAAGTAACAAAATTCAAATACTCAAATTTAAGGGTCGATATTATTAGCGAATATTCTCTGTATATTTTATAATTATGATAGATGTATATTTAAGGTAACTTAGGATTCTAATTATATTAGGAATCAACCTTTGTAAGGTAAGTTATGATTCGAACCATATTAGGAATCAACCTTTGTACATCTATATATATTGTGAATAATGAAAAGAATCTATTAGTGAATATTCTCTGTATATTTTGTAATTATGATAGATGTATATTTAAGGTAACTTAGGATTCTAATTATATTAGGAATCAACCTTTGTAAGGTAAGTTAGGGTTCGTACCATATTAGGAATCAACCTTTGTATAGCTATATATATTGTGAATAATGAAAGGAATCCCTAAGGGAAATTATTCAGTCTTTCATGGTATCAAGAGCCTAAAACCTAAACCCCACCCTTCTCTTCCTCATTCTCGGCCAACCAGAATTTCTTTCAAATTCTCATTCTCGGCCAACCAGAATTTTCCCTTCAACAATGTCTTGCCCCCCAAATTTCGGTTCATCCACTGGCACACTTGACAACCCCTCTCAACGTTCAGTATCTTCTTTTCATCCGGCATTCGCCATTAACAACATCAAGAATTTTATCCCTATAATTCTTGACCAAGAAGACTGTCAATTTCCATGTGGATGGAACTATTTTACATTCATGCATGTGCATACAACGTGCTCGATCATATTGACGAATCTGTTCCTCGTTCTCCCGATGTTACAGACTCAATTTGGCGTCGTCTTGACGCCATCGTCAAACAATGGATCTACGGCACCATCTCCAAAGACTTGTTGTGCACTATCATGAAAACAGGTGTTACGGCACGTGAACTTTGGGTCCAACAACAAAAAGAAATCTTTCAGGACAATAAAAATACTCGGACCGTATATTTGGATGAGCAATTCAATAATACCCGCCTCGAGAATTTTAACAACATGTCCGAATATTGTAAGCAACTGAAACTCATAACTGATCAACTATCCAACGCCGGGACTTCTGTTTCAGAAACCAAGATGGTGCTTCAACTTGTTGCGGGTTTACCAAAAGGTGAATATGACACACTCGCAATGATGATTCAACAAGCCGATCCTCTCCCAAGTTTCAACAAGGCACGTTCACAACTATTGTTGGAAGAAACTAGACGTGTTAAACAAGAGGAACATAATCAAAAGGCGTTAGCTGTTGATGGGATAGCACCACCGCAGCCAAGAAGAACCACCACCGCAAAGATGTCCAAAGAGAAAGCAGAGCCGTGGCGGAGGCCGTGGCGGCAGAGGTCGCAACAACAAAGACAAGGGTCGCGGAAAGGGCCAACGCAACCAGTGGGGCCGGGACAGCGGCCAACCATCGGACAACAACAAGAGCGGTGGTCCAACCAAGAAGAAGCAGCAGTTGCCTGCCCCAGCGAAGAACCGAGCCTCGCTCGCATGCCCGTACCCGACCGCAGGGCCGGCCCAGCAGCCTTGGTCGATCGGCATCTTGGGCCTTGCCCCAACTACCGAGCGAGCCCACCAGCAGCACAGCAGAGCCCACTTGGTTGCGATCCGCGCAGAAGAAGAAGAACAACCGCAAAGAAGAAGGCCCGTGCCAGCACCGGCCCCGACCGATTTGGGCCAGGCCTACACCACTGTGAACCTTCAACAGCCCGACGACAATTGGTACATGGACACCGGAGCCACTTCTCACTTCACTCGGTCGTCAGGTAACCTATCTCAACTACGTCGGTTAAAGTGTCCTCAATTTATTACTGTGGCAATAGTCATCGCATTCCAATTGAGGGTTATGGTAACACACACCAAACATCCACACCCGCCTTTCTCCTTAAACCACGTCCTATACACACCTAACATCATTAAAAACTTAATCTCTATTAGAAAATTCACTAGCAATAATTCTGTGTCTGTCGAATTTGACCCTTTTGGTTTTTCTGTGAAGGAACTCAATACGGGGAAAATTCTTACACGCTGCAATAGTGTGGGAGACCTCTACCCATTCACTCAATCTTCCGTTGTCAGACCGCAAGCACCTCTATCCCTTGCGGCGATCTCTCCCTCCACTTGGCACAACAGACTCGGACACCCCGGAGACCCAATTTTTACTTTTCTTAGGACTTCTAAGCGTATTCAATGTAATAATGGGAAAATTGCCCAACACTGTTTTTCTTATCCCCTAGGCAAACATACTCGTCTTTCATTTATGTCATCAAACAGTGTTACTTTTTCTCCCTTTGATATTGTTCATGCTGATTTGTGGACATCTCCGATTGCTAGCTATTTGGGTCATAAATTCTATCTAGTATTCTTGGATGATTTTTCACATTTTGTCTGGATTTACCCACTGAAATTCAAATCTGAAGTTTTTTCAAAATTTCTCGAGTTTCAAAAATTCATTAAGACACAATTTGAAAAACCTATTAAATCATTCCAATGTGATAATGGACGTGAATTTAATAACTCGGCATTTTACAATTTCTGTTCTAAACAAGGCATGATTTTCCATTTTTCTTGTCCCTATACTTCTTCCCAAAATGAAAAGGCTAAAAGAATTATACGTACCATCAATAACATGGTCCGCACACTTCTGTTTCATGCCTGCCTACCACCGTCTTTTTGGGTTTATATTGTCAAAATGGTAGAATCCCTTCTAAATATTTTACCAACTAGCACACTCCAAAACAAGACCCCTACAGAAATCTTATACCGTAGGCAGCCATCATATGATCACCTACATATTTTTAGATGTTTATGCTACCCCAACATAGCCTCCGTTGTACCCCACAAACTTGCCCCTCGCACTCTTCCATGTGTCTTCCTTGGTCTATCTCCTAATCATCGGGGCTACTTATGCTATGACATTGCTACTCACAAAATCATCGTCTCCCGTCACGTCACCTTTGACGAGACAACCTTTCCTTTTTCAAATCTCCTAAAATTTCAGACCACCGATTACATCTTTCTCGATGAACCAAGTCTGTCATCGGTCATCCAAAATCTATACCAACAGCAGCCCATTGTTCCGACAGTCTCGCCACTGTTCGACACCACCCCACCAGCTCCCTGCTCACCCCTACAACCCCTAGTCGAGTCACCTGCACCACCAGCGACACTGCTGCCCAACACTCCAGCAACCAGTCCCGTAGGTCTGCAGGTTTCCAGTCCAATACATAATCCAGAAAACAGTCCCTCTGAACTACTGCCCACTGGTCCAGAACTAGTGGACCAGCAACGTCACAGCCCCGACCCACCACCACTGCCCTCACATTGCATGGAGACTCGTGCACAACACGGGATCTTCAAACCCAAGGTTCAATTCAATCTCTCCACACAAACCTTATCACCCATTCCAAAAAATCCAAAACTGGACCCAAATTGGAATGCGGCCATGTGCGAGGAATTTAACGCTTTAACCAAGCAGAACACTTGGGATTTGGTACCTAGACCAGAAGGTGTGAATGTTATCCGGTGTATATGGCTATTTTGGCACAAGTTCAGAGACAGTGGTGACTTAGAGAGGTATAAGGCAAGACTAGTTGCCAATGTCACTAATCAGCAGGAGGGTATTGATTGTGGTGAGACATTCAGTCCGGTTGTTAAACAGGCCACTATTCGGATTGTTCTCAGTATTGCTATGGGTATGTATTGGCCGATTCATCAGCTTGATGTCAAGAATGCGTTTCTTCATAGGGATTTGAAAGAGCCTGTGTACATGCATCAGACTCCTGGCTTTGTTCATCTGGCTGCTCCGCAGTTTGTGTGTCGTCTCAGGAAGTCATTATATGGATTGAAACAGGCACCCCGCGCTTTGTATGTAGCAGGTGTGATACCTCTCTCTTCACTTTTCACCGAGGTAGCAGCACTGCATATTTTCTATTATATGTCGATGACATTGTTCTTACCGCCTCATTTGACGGGTTGAAGAATGACATCATTGCTTTACTCAAAACTGAATTTGCTATGACTGACTTGGGCAAGCTAAGTTATTTTTTGGGTATATCGGTGACCAGATCTGCAGCCACTATGTTCCTGTGTCAGCATAAGTATGCCGAAGAGATAGTATACAGGGCCAAGATGGAAAATTGTAAAATTATGCCAACTCCGGTGGACTCAAAATCCAAGCTTAGTGCCAATGACGGTGCACCAGTTTCTGATCCCACTCTATATCAGAGTCTAGCAGGTGCTCTTCAGGATCTTACATTCACTAGGCCTGATATTGCATATGCCGTTCAGCATGTGTGTCTGTTCATGCACGACCCCCGAGAGTCCCATTTTGCCGCCCTCACACGTATTATCAGATACGTTAAGGGCACACTAGACTTCGACTTACATCTATACCCCTCTGCCCCAACCAAGCTACTTGCCTACACGGATGCAGATTGGGCAGGATGCCCCGACACGCATCGCTCCACCTCAGGGTACTGTGTATTTCTTGGGGATAATCTTATCTCATGGTCCGCCAAGCGGCAGGCCACACTTTCCCGTTCGAGTGCTGAAAAAGAAAATCACGGTGTTGCTAACGTAGTTGTTGAGATCTGTTGGCTCCGAACTCTTCTTTTGGAACTCCAGTGTCCACTCCGCAAGGCGTCTATAGTCTATTGTGACAACATATCTGCCATCTACATATCTCATAATCCGGTCCAACATCAGCGGACTAAGCATATTGAGATGGATATCCACTTTGTGCGAGAGAAGGTTGCCCGTGGTCGTCAAAATATTGCTGACCTTCCTCTTATCGCATATGCGTACATCTTCACAAAGGGACTACCGCAACATGACTCTTCACCGATTTCTCCGATCCGGCCTTAGCGTTCGGCCTCCTCCCGCTCCGTCTGATGGGGAGTATTAGCGAATATTCTCTGAATATTCTCTGTATATTTTGTAATTATGATAGATGTATATTTAAGGTAACTTAGGATTATAATTATATTAGGAATCAACCTTTGTAAGGTAAGTTAGGATTCGTACGATATTAGGAATCAACCTTTGTACAACTATATATATTGTGAATAATGAAAGGAATCCCTAAGGGAAATTATTCAGTCTTTCAGATATGTTACATTGGTTTAAACCCAGGATAGCCCTGAAGCATCTTGACTACTTCATGTATGCTCCACTTGGCTCGGGGGATAGAGCTCAATGATACATGTTCATATAAACTCTAATAATAACCATTCAAGAGTTTGCCAATCAGCTCTATATGCTTAACTATAGGATCTGAAACCACGTTACCCTGTTAGTTACCATTGCCTATTTGTCAACTAATTTGAAGCTTTTGGTGATGAGCAGGTAAATGATATCTACGCAGTTCTGCAAGCAAAGTAACATGTGTCTGTACCCTCAACCTTTAAGACCACAGTAATCTCAGACATGAAATCACCTATCTGATTCAAAATAACATGCAATAAATCACTGGATAACAGCTGCAGAAATGTAAGATATCATCATGAAAACAATTGGTCAACTTCGAGAATTAGTGATTGTCAACAGTTTTGTGGCAAGTGCTTTCGTGTCAACCAAGCAACAATATTTTCACTCACGTACATACTTTGGGGAAATATTCCTTCTTCAAGTACAGGGAAAGCAAAACTCAGTCTATGTAATATGAAAGTGGAACCTCTTGAAGATAAATTCTTTACAGTAACCAATAGGTGAAAGTTAGTTACAAAGAAACAAGCTATCTTCTAAATAAGACACTCAAGTCTTACAGGCAAGACTCTGAATACACCCTGAATTCCTCGTTATGTCATAACAACTTCTAAAGTGGATGATTTACACATTCCACGTCAGTTTCGTTTTTTCTCTCTCTTATGGATTGACAGTGGAGATCCCTGGTAAAACTTGTAGTCGTATCCAAGAAGTACAGAATGATCGACATTACACAGCAACCTACAAACATGGGTATGGGCCCAAATACCCAAAGAAAGAGAGGAAATGACAAATAAAAGGCTCGCAGTCCAAGTGACCAAAACATGCTCCCTCGGTTCAAATTCCTTGCGACATACTCTATAGAATCAGATCTGTCTTTGAAGGTAGGCACAGTAGCTAAGAAGCTAACGTGGGCGTAGTACCTGATAGATTGAACATTGCAGAGAAATGCAACAAGAAAGCAGAGCAAGATGGTGAAAAACTTTATAGAAGACATCATAGATGTTTTATTCCCAAACAGTAGCTCAGAGTGTGTATAGCTTGATTTGTTGCTCACGAATACACTAATGATTGAGCTGAGAGTAATTGCAGTTGTGGCCAAAAGGGTAGATGCCATAATGTTGTTGCGTATAGTTTGAACTGCCAGAACTCCATTCTTTATTGGATCCTGAATACAGTTACCTCAAAGTCAATCGAAAATGTATAACTGTTGTCAATTTCTAGTTGATTGTTCTTCTACTACAGCGCAACACTAATGATATGCTTCTCAATCTATATCACATCAGCAGGAAACAAGATTGGAAATGCAAAACTTGGACATGAAGAAAAATTTAAGATAATTGAAATCTTACAAAAAATAAATTAAGTTAATTGACATAATACATCTGTATCTGATAAGCTCTGCAAACAGACCCTAGTTTATTATTTTTTTCACATTTTAGACTCTCTTCCTCCCCCTTCTTCCATTTGGCAGAGAGTAAACCAGGCGATGTTCCAACTAGTAGTTTCTGGCTGACTGCCTATAATATTGATAAAACTACATAAACCAACTAGCTAAAAGTTGCTTCTAAATAGCCATTCCACGTGAACCAGATTACTCATTCTCATAATCAGTTATCTTTAAAACTTATATTATGTATACAAATTTATTCCACAACCAAGTTATTTTGATAACTTCCTGCAATCACGTAACAGAACTCCAGAATGCCAATCAAAGAAACAAATATGTCATGGATCAAGGTCGTACTGATTATTTAGCAGACCTTCGTGACGACAGATGACTTACTCACTATTGTTGCTCTATCCAGATAAGTAAATTTATGGGAGTAGCATCGTCATTAGTGAATATAATCAATCAACCAACAACGCTACAATCCAAAAATTGCAGTTGGCATATGTATCCTCTATATGCAATATGCTATATTCAGACCATTCTCATTCCAATACTATACTATAATCTAGTAGCTTCTAAAATCACCGTATGTCAAATATGATCATTTTTAATCTTATTTAATCTTGTACGCCTGCACATGGCACATCCAATTTAACATTTGTACTTCTAGGATACTCATCTTGTGGATAGTTTGGGCCTTAGAGGCCCAACATTAACTCCTATATAACATTGTTTGTCTCATAACTATTTTACATAACCTGCCTTTCACTTTATGCCTTTATATGCTTCGTCTTGATAGTAACCATGTTGGTTTCATGGAAATCTAGATTTCTCTTAGTGTCAACAGAATCAACAACAAATACTTCACTTTTTATAGTGCTAGCTAGCTTTGAACAATTTTACATAGAAGTGTGGAGATTTGATCTTCAGAACAACCCAACAAAGTAGTCATTGCTAGGAAAGCAAAGTATACCGTACTATAAGCCCAAATTTGGCTTGTCATAAGGCCAGGCACCTGTCAAATAGGAATATATAGATAGTCTTCTATTATATTGCAATTATATAGCAATATTTCCAAACACAAATGAGGCAGCAGGCCCTTGGGAATCTATGCTACTTCCATTGAAGGCACCACACATGCATATGTAGTCAAATGCCAGCCAAACATTCTTATAAAAGATAAGGTTTCTCACAGCAGCCAAAAATAATTCCATCACAGTAAGCATTTATTGAAAACTAAAAGGTGCAGCAATTAAGAACTCTATCTGAGTTAATCAAAGAGCCAATAGTCGGAAAGGTTCCTCTTATGTTTTTGAATGCTAATTTTCTTTCCGATAATAATTCACTTGCAGACTCTTGGATTGTTTAAAGAACTTCATATTATTAATTTATTCATCTTATATTACCAGGAAAAAAGCATGATAAGATTTTCCCTTTCTTTTTATTTATTTATCTCTATGGTTGATGGAAGATTCTTAATCAGCATCATAGGAAGTGTAAGTATGTTTAATACTACCTAAAACTAAAATGGAACACATCAAGATATGAAGGATTCGAGAGCAATTGCATTAGACTTTTGGAATAAATCTTTGACGAGAAAGCGGGCTCTTGAGGGAAACTAAATGCTTTTACATTTGGAAGGCGTGCTGTTTTAGATGTAGTAGAAAGCGTCATGGTTAGTTAAAACATGTCTTGCAGATAAAAGAACAAGATTAGAGGGGATCTTTAGGAATTGGTAAGACAAAACTTGCAAAGGAAGCACTTTCTATTCAGTGAAAGTAGACTACTGTATTTTGCTTTGGAGTTTGGTGCACAAAGAAAGGAATAAGATAATATCTGTGATTATTACTTTGATATTACGTGGAATAGTTGGCTAATTAGTGGAAAGGGAAGATTGCTGTAGTCTAACTCTAATGCTATTTTTAAGTATCTATCTATGGTGCCTAATTACAAAATTTAGAGCCAAAAATGACTGGGATGGATAATACATATAGGGCTTGAATTACTATAACCTGTCCAAGTTAAACATGAATTATCACACCCGAGAAGAGTTGACATGAGATTATATTATGTTCTACGGCTCAATAACACACAGCAAAAGTCAGCAAGCTAGACATCAAAGAACACAGTGAAAATAGGCATTTTTTAGTACTGGCTTACGCAGATGAAAAAACATTCAAGCAATTGGTTCCCAGAATGTCCCTAAGTTGCAAACCAGACATGGGCTGAGCTAGGGTACCGCAAGGGGTTTCATCTGAATCCCCTTCGACAAAATATTACATTGTATATACAAGATCAAAATTACTTTTACGTATGCATAGTAGATGTTGAATCCCCTTGGCTTATTCATATATTTACTTCTTTATATTTTGAATCCCTTAGTGAAAAAACTGGCTCCGAGAACCAGTTTGGGAAAGGTGATATCCAGAGTTGCAACAATTGTAGGGGCATCAAGCTGTTAAGCCACACTATGAAAGTTTGGGAAAGAGTCGTGGAGATGAGGGTGAGAAGAGGAGTGTCTATCTCCGAGAACCAGTTTGGATTCATGCCGGGGCGGTCGACTATAGAAGCCATCCATCTTATTAGGAGGTGGGTGGAGCAGTATAGGGAGAGGAAGAGAGACTTACATATGTTTTTCATTGACCTCGAGAAGACATACGACAAAGTCCCTAGGGAGGTTCTATGGAGATGTTTGGAGGTCAGAGGTGTACTTGTGGCATACACTAGGGCAATCAAGGATATGTATGATGGAGGTAAGACCAGGGTACGGACAGTAGGAGGAGACTCAGAGCACTTCCCAGTGATCATGGGACTGCACCAGGGATCAACTCTTAGCCCATTCCTATTTGTCTTGGTGATGGATGGACTGACGCGACAAATCCAAGGGGAGGTACCATGGTGTATGTTATTCGCGGACGACATAGTCATTATTGATGAGACACACAGCGTAGTGAACGCTAAGCTGGAGGTTTGGAGACAGACTCTGGAGTCTAAAGGGTTCAGGCTGAGTAGGACCAAAACAAGATACTTGTAGTGCAAGTTCAGTGACGGGAGCGACCTTGAGACAGGCGTGTAGGTGAGGTTTTGTACCCAGGTCATTCCAAAGAAAGGGAGCTTCAAGTACCTCGGGTCTATTATCCAAGGAAATGGAGAGATTGATAAAAATGTCACACATCGTATTGGGTCAGGGTGGATGAAATGGAGGCTCGCATTTGGGGTCTTGTGCGACAAAAAGGTGCCACCAAAACATAAAGGCAAGTTTTATAGGGTGGTGGTTAGACCGACTATGTTGTATGGGGCGGAGATTTGGCCAGTCAAGACTTCGCATATACAAAAGATGAAAGTTGCGGGGATGAAGATGATGAGATGGATGTGTGGGCATACAAAGAGGGATATAATTAGAAATGATGATATTCGGGACAGAGTGGGAGTGGCCTCGGTGGAGGATAAGATGCGAGAAGCTAGGTTGATATAGTTGGGACACGTGCAGAGGAGAGACATAAATGCCCCAGTGCGGAGGTGTAAAAGGTTGGCTATGGACAGGTACAAGAGGGGTAGAGGTAGGCCGAAGAAGTATTGGAGAGATGTGATTAGACGGGATATGGCGCAGGTGCAACTCACTGAGGACATGACCTTAGATAGGGGGTTATGGAGGATACGTATTTAGGGTCCAAGGATAGTAGGTAGTCCAGCGTAGTCCTACCTACGCTTACAAACTGGTAGTCGTAGTATTATTATTATAGGCTCGTTTAGCCTATCATGTGCCTTATAGTCCCTTGTCGTTTGATTTATGCTGCTATGTGTATTTTGTTTGTCTTATTTACTTGCATTAGCTATTGCTTCTTTTTGCTTCTTTCTTTCAGAATGCGCTGTCATAACTTACGCACTTTGTGTGTCTTACTTTGCTTGGACTTGTGCTTTGTCTTGACCCTATCACATGCCTTATAGTCCCTTGTCGTTTGATTTATGCTGCTATGTGTATTTTGTTTGTCTTATTTACATGCATTAGCTATTGCTTCTTTTTGCTTCTTTCTTTTTCAGAATGCGCTGTCATAACTTACGCACTTTGTGTGTCTTACTTTGCTTGGGCTTGTGCTTTGTCTTGAGCCGATGGTCTCTCGGAAACAACCGCTCTACATACCAAGGTAGCGGTAAGGTCTGTGTACACTCTAACCTCCCCTGACCACACATAGTGGGATTTCACTAGGGGTGGCCAGTGGGCCGGGACGGCCCGACCCCGTCCCGAGCCCGCCCCGGTCCCGCGCAGAAAAAAAAAATGGTGGCGGGACTCAAACACGGGACGGGACAATGTCTCGTCCCGCCAGACCCGAGCCCGCCTCAGGCCCGCCCTACCCGACCCTGCCCCGAGCCCGTCCCGACCCCGACCCCGCCCGAGTTCTCCCCCTTTGCAAATATAACCGTTGCACCAACGGCCATTTTAGATTTTGGCCGTTGGGCAACGGCCATTTTAGGCCTCCCCCCTCCCCCAACCCCCTACCCCTTAATATTTATTTTTAACCCATAAGTTATTATATTTACACTTTAACCCAATTTTCCAACTATAAATAACTCATTTTCTCTTCATTTTTCTCACAAATCTTCCTACAATATCTCTAATCTCTCAATATATCTCTCTATAAGTCTACATTGTTTACTAAATATTCAATTTTATTTATTCATTTGGGAATTGGGAGTGAAGTTGGCAACTAGCTTGAGGATTTTCCATCGAGCAAAGTTTCAATTTTCAACCTCTCGATTACACGTCGACATTACGTCGGCGTTTGGTACATTCATTCCTTCATTAAATTATTATTGTCTGTTTATTTTATTTAGCGCACTTAATTTTATTATCTTTAATTATTTATTATCATAATTAAAATGAAAGGATTAAGAGGTATGTTTAAGGGTAAGGGTGCTTCTTCTAGTAGGGGCAACCAGGGCAAGGGTACTTCTTCTTGTCATCTTATTCCTACACAGGATGATTTTGTTGATACTCAACATTTTCCTACAATACCATTAGATTTAGACGAGGAGCTGTTTTCTGGAACTCAAGAAGACTTTAATTTAGACGATGTTCTAGATGATACACCCACTAATGTTGATGACAACACACCCACTAGTGCACCTTCAACTGAAATACCTCATATTCCCCCAAGTTTGAGATGAGGTCCAGCAAAACGACCATTAAAATCAGATGCATGAACATTTTTTGATAGGGACGTAGAGAATCAAGTAGCTATATGTAAAATTTGTAAAAATGTTTTAAAATTTAAAAGCGGAAAAGGTCACGGTGGGACGGGGGGGTTTAATTAGACACGTAGTAAGTGCTCATCCAGCTAGGTATGCCCAATACCAGGCTTCAAAACCGGGTGCGCAAACGCCCGCTCCATCGGGACAAGGTTCGCATACTAATACTGTCCCGGACCAAGTACAAGGTCAAATTAACCCTATGACGGGGGCAATTGTAGGCCCTAAATACAATAAACATAGAAATAGGGAAGCAATATCAAAATTAGTTGCTGTGGAGGGTTTGCCTTTTTCATTTCCTTCATCTCCCGGTTTTATTCATTACATTAGAGATATATATAATCCCGCTTTTAACGGTTTTCCTCGATCAACTGTTAAGAGATATGTATTTAAATTCGCGTATGAATATCAACAATATTTACGTTATTCATTATATCATTTTAATGGCAAAGTATCTATCACGTCTGATGTAGGTCGTAGTACTAACGGCCATGATTATTTAACGGTAACTTTTCATTGGATAGATTATAAATGGTCTATGCAAAAACGTATCTTAGCGTATAGATATATAGATGATAGGCACACTGATACTTTTATTGCAGATAATATTTATCAAGTGTGCCATTATTACGGAATAACCGATAAAATTATGACTATTACATTAGATAACGCTTCTTCTAACAATTACGCAATTACAATTTTAAAAAATAGTTTAACTCCATCTTTTCCAGATCATTTTCATATAAAATGTGCATGCCATATATATAACTTAATTGTAAAAGATGGTCTATCACTTTTTGAAGACATTCTTAGTAAAATACAATTTGCTATAAACTTTATTTTTAAAAGTAATAAAGTACAACGTAGAAAAGAATATAAAAAAACTTATCACGATTGTGGACTATCTTATAGAAAAATTCCACAAGAAGTATCCACTAGGTGAAATTCTTTATACGAGCAACTACTTGTTGCTTATGACTATAGAATACCTATAACTTTATTTTTTAACTCTCATAATAAAAATCCAGTTGATATGATTTTAGATAGTGATTGGGTAAAAATTTCCGAACTTATTGTATTTTTAGAGAAATTTTTTCAAGCAACAAAAGAATTTTTCGGTATATATTATCCTACTATTTCAACTATGTTGTTTTATATAACTCTAATATTTTTATTACTTAGTGAATATATGGAAAAATCAGCTTATAAGGCAGCTATTAAAAAAATGTTTGTCAAAATAAAAAAATATTTTATTTCTATTCCCACTATTTATATTATTGGTTCAGTATTAAATCCTCCTATTAAAATAGACGGTACTAAATCACTAATTGAAACTATTTACGATTGTATAGAAGTACTACCACCTCCAAGTCCCAAAAATCTAAATCACCCACCACCTATTGAACAAACTAAAGAAGAAGTGTTGTCTAGCGTAGAACACCAATGCAAAAAAATATATAGATTTTATCAACAAGAAAATGCTAGTAACTTACCGGCTTCCATACCATTTTCTTCATCTTCAACACAACCTCACAAAAGACATGTTGTTTCTGAGGCTAGTATTGAAAGCCTCAGAAATAGAATGTGCGGCCATACCTCTACTACTAACCAAATTAGCGAGTTGGATATTTTTGTTTTGCAGGGTTCTGTACCGTATCAAGAAGTTATCAATGAAGATGGATATGAAGACTTGTCGAAATACCTTGGAGGGGAATGAGAAGACCTTTCCGACACTTTCATTGATGGCCCGAGATATTTTGAACATTCAAGCGTCATCAAGCTGCGTACGAAAGCGCTTTTTCCGCCGGCAGATATCAAATAGGAGACCACGGACACTCATTAGCCGGGAGACGACTTGGAAATTGCGTATTATTCGAGAGATTGGATACGAGCGGAGCGGAGAAGGTGCGGTCAACCGGAGATCAACGAAGAAGAAGATGAAAACTACAACGAAATCTTAACCGAAGGTAGTGGAAGCGACGTGGATCAATTTGACCAACAAATACCAATTCCAACCGAAAAACCACAGGAAATCATCAAGCAATTAGAACAGGTTTTTTTGAGAATGTAATTTTTTTAATTGCAATTTTATTATGTAATTTGCAACTTTTGGACAACACCACAAAGTTGCAATTTAGATTTTAGACAATTGTATTTGTATTACAAAAAAATCATATGTCTATTAAATAATATAAGAGGCACAAAAACAGCCTTGGGATGTTTTTATTACACTATCTTGTCTTGTTTATTGAGTTTTTTTTTATACATATGTTATTTTATTTTATTTTTAAAAAAAGGAAAATCCGCCGGACCCCGCCCCGACCCCGACCCGATACCGACGGGATCGGGATCGGGACGGGACTGGAGCAAGTCCCGCCAGACCCGACCCCGACCCCTTCGCCCGTCCTCCCCCGACCCCGCCAGACCCGAGCCCGGCCCACTGGCCACCTCTAGATTTCACTGGGTATGTTGTTGTAGTGAAAAAACTGGCTCGGCCACTAAAACCAGATCATTAGTATTTAGTACAACCTATTAACAAAAACATTGTTTATGAGTTCAACAGAGATATAAGATGCAGGGTTGATTTGCTGCAACCACCCCCCCCCCCCCTCCCCAAGAAAAGAAAAAGAAAGGAAAAAACCAGAGCCAAACAGCTTTCGACGTTCAGAACTGTCTTTCACAGCTTCATATTCCACAGCTGCTCAATCTTTCACTTTGCAAAACAAAACTTGGATATCAGGGATTTTCCCACTTTCTAACTTGCAATTTCCTCATTTTTAGCATTTATATATTACTGGGTATCAATCAATCGAGACAATGATCAGTCCAGACAGGGGCGGAGCCGTAGCTTCTGTTATGGGACTCAAATCTATATTTTTGTTTTAAAAATTCATTAAATATGTATATACTTATTATTTATCAAGAGAGTAAAATGACACTTAACTCACATTTTTGCAAGTTGTTGTTTTCAAGCTTGCACTTTTTAAAATTCAAATCCCATAAAGTCAAAATTCTAGTTCACCTCTGAGTCGAGATGGTTAGCTTGGACTATAATTTATACCCGAGAAATCCCAAGGGCGACTGAAGCACGGTCTAAAACTCTGTTGGACTATAAGTTATTATTCTGGAATGCCAAATTGTGCTTAAACAGCAATTTTTTAAAGTCTTGAAACCATAATTTCATCAATTTTTGGCAAATAAAATGAAACTACAAAAAATAAAAAAAGAGTTGAGAAAGGAGACTAACAGTCATAAGGGAGAGGACCCAGTGATGGCGAGACTCGGAATTGATACCAATGACGGTTCTTCTTGGATTACGAATAATGGTGAAGATAAGCCAAGCATGATATGATAGAAATATCGCCACACCAAGAGGCACAAGTGCATAATCAAGTTGTTGTTCCTCCATCTTCCTCCCTTCCTTCCCCCACCTTGTTGTTATTAATGTGTAGAGCAAGGTAGCACAAGAATAAAGATCACTAGTTGCGTACTACTTCACTTCACAAATTTATGCGTGCACCAATTCATTTTAAATATTCTAAATTGAACTTTAAATACGGTCCAATAAGGGTGTTTGAATTAGCTTTTTAAAATGTAGTTTATAAATTAAAAGCTAAAAGCGATAAATTAGAATATACAACTTTTGACGTATTTTATACTTTTTAGTTTAAAAGTAAGCGTTTAAATACATTTTTTTTAATCTTTTCCAAACAACACAAAAAATAGAAAAAAACTTAAAAAACAATAAGCACTTAAAATAAGTCAATTTAAACACCCTCAAAGTATACTCCTTCCATATCAAATTATATGAGTGAGTCTCTTTTTACAAGGAGAGAATAGTGGAATTTATTTACATTTTAGAATATAACTTTTATTTGTTGATTATTTATTCTATTTGTGTGTTATAGTACTAAAGATAAAATGAGGGAAAAGCGGAGTAATTAATTTTATCTTGAACTTATAAATTATTTATAAAAGGGAAAATAACACCAAAAAAAACTCATAAAAGGCAGAATATTTACCCGATCATATCCATAATATCATCTCAGTATATGTATCTAAGATGATGGTACCATATATATTATTTTTTAGGAAAGTGTGTTTTTTTAATAAATGAATATGATATTCTATGATACCATGTCAGTATACTATATATAGCATGTGTTTCATTAGAGGGTAGATGACTATTTTTGAAGAATTGAAATAGATAGGACGACATCACATTGGTATCATAGTTTTGGCACATCCGGATATATAGTTTTGAAGGGAATTATTTTGCCTTCAACAGACATTTGTGTTCTTTTCCACTTTTGAAAAATCATGACAAATAATTTGAAATGAAGGTAGCGTATAATAGCACTTTTGATTTCTAAGTTAATGGTAAATTCTGCTTCAAATGCTTGTAATATATGAATCGATACGTTTAACTTTCAATTAATACAAATATTTTTTATGCCTTCATTAGAAAAATACGTTATATTTGACTATTTATATAACAATATTACTGTTAAATATAAAATACCATTAACAAACTTAACATAATACATGAGTAATTAAGGGGAGAAACAATTAATAATTATGATTTGTGAATATCGACAAGCAAAAGGATAAAAAATGCACAATTCAATTAATTGAAAATTTGATATGCTTATCCCGATGTTATATGGACTAAAATTAGAATTTATCAATAATTAGTCGACCAAAAATACTAGTTATTTCTTAAAATTTACATCATTTCAATCTTGAAAATAAAAAATATTATATTAATTGGAACACAGGAATAATAAAAATGCATATTAATTAGTCCCTTCATTTCTTTTACTTTTCCAATATACTAAAGCTATTTTTTGACTAATTTTTTAGCAAATTCAGCTAACTTATTTTCTTTTAATATTATACTTTATCATTATCGTACTGTACTTCCCAATATTAGTTTATTGAGAGGATCAAGATAAATTAGTAAAATAATGATTAAATAGTGTCCAAAGTTTGACTAAGACGGATGGAGTAATTACGATTAATAATTTCCTTAACAGAAGAATAAATATCTTAAAAGTCAAGTGGAGTAATATAATCTGGAGCAAGTCTTTATTATGTTTTCCAGCCCGAACTAACAATTAACAAACTTCAAGGTGTTAACGCAGCTGACAATAGACAAACTTTAAAGTGTTCACAAACGGGTGAAGAAAAAGTGTCACACAGTGAGGCGACCCCTATGTTATTAGTTATTACAAGGAGAAAAAGGTTGTGCCTTAGTTAACTAAATGGGCCATCGGAAGGACACAAAAGGCACAACATGCTAACAGAGTAAAGTAAAAGTTGTCAAAGGGCATTAAACAGATAGGCATGTTTTTTTTTTTTTTTAATAATTAAATCATGTCCATACGGGCTTGGTTGTTATTCTATTCTCTTCATTTTAATTTATGTAAGATATTTGATTAGGCACAAATTTTCTTTTTTTTTAAAAAAAACTTTTAAAAATTTATGATCTATCACTAAATATAAAAAGATATTCACTTTTTCTTGGACCGATTAAAAAGAGTATCACATGAATTGGAAATGGGGAGAGTAATACTTTTTCAAGGATGAAACACAACAGATCCTGATTATTTCGTTATTTCAAAAATTTCCTAGAGTGAAAGGGAACGAAGCAGAAGAAACTATATTAGATTTGATGATGTATATAGGAAAATTAAAATAGGTCGAATCAATAAATGGATTAGGTAATAATCCATCTAATATTTTCTTGGACTAAAATGGTCCGTCAGTTTGCATTAAATAATATGTGATAATTCAACCGCTCAACTCAAAATTTATAGAAATCTATCAACATACCAAATACAAAAAAATTTGTTTTGCGGTGTTTTGATAAGTTTTTTAATGAATCAATTTTAATATGCAACTCAAACATAATTTCCAAGCTTTTAGATGACTAACCCAGGAAGATTGGACCTGTTATATTTAGTGGACCGAATTAGACAGCTCTACATGTACTAATATGGTGTGATGTGAAATTATAACCATTAAACTGAACCTTCAATAGCAATATCTTTGACTTTTTAAAATATTTCTTGAGTTCGACCTTCTTTTTTTGGGTCTATTTTGTTTATGCACTTGGCAGGAACATCAACATTATTAAAAGCAAGAGGAGAAAATCATTAAGAGGATAGATAGAAGAATCTCGCCGCATCTTAAGAGGTTTTCTTATGTTTATTTTAATCATTAACTTAGCTGTCTTATTATTAATTTTTTTATTGCCCAAGTTAGGTATACATTTACTTGTATTTAATATTTAATAAGTAAGAACAGAAGGAGGAGAAGAAGGAGACAATAAAGGAGGAGGAAGCAGAAGGAGAAGAAAAAGGAGGAGGAAGCGGAAGAAGGGGAGAAGGAGAAGAATGAGGAGGATAAGGATAAGGATAAGGAAGAGGAAGTAGAAAAAGAAAGAAGCGGAAGGAGAAGGAGAAGAAGAAAGAGGAGAAGGAGGAGGAGGAAGATCAGGAGAAAGAAGAAGCAACAGAAGAAGACGATGGAAGAGGAGAAGAAGAATAAGAAGAAGAATAATGAGAAGGAAAGAGAAGGAGGAGAAGAAGAAGGAGGAGAAGGAAAGAGAAGGAGGAGAAGAAGAAGGAGGAGAAGGAAAGAGAAGGAGGAGAAGAAGAAGGAGGAGAAGGAAGAAAGAGGATGAGAAGGAGAAGCAAAAAGGAGAAGAAGAAGCAACATAAGAAGAAGCGTAAGAATAGAATAATTTCCCTTGAGATTTATTTCATTAATCACAATATATATAGTTGTACGGAGGTTGATTCCTAATACAGTAAGAATCCTAACTTACCTTAATTGGTTGATTTCTAATACAATAAGAATCATAAGTTACCTTAAATATACATCTATCATAATTACAAAATATACTGTGAATATTCGCTAATACTCCCCCTCAGACGGAGCGAGAGGAGGCCGAACGCTAAGGCTGGATCGAAAGTCGGTGAAGAGTTGTCTCGGTAGTCCTTTTGTGAAAATATCTGCATACTGATAGGAGGAAGGCACATTTAATATGTTGACCTGATCAAGGGCGACCTTCTCTCGTACAAAGTGGATATCCATCTCAATATGCTTAGTTCGCTGATGTTGGACCGGATTGTGAGACATGTAGATGGCAGATATGTTGTCACAATAGACTATAAACGCCTTTCGCAGTGGACACTGGAGCTCTAGAAGAAGATTTTGGAGCCAATAGATCTCAGCAACGACATTAGCAACTCCGTGATACTCTGCGTCAGCACTCGAACGGGATAGCGTGGCCTGCCGCTTGGCGAACCATGAGATAAGATTGTCCCCAAGAAATATACAGTAGCCTGAGGTGGAGCGACGTGTGTCGGGTCATCCTGCCCAATCTGCATCCGTGTAGGAGAGTAACTTGGTTGGGGCAGATGAGTAGAGATGTAATCCAAAGTCCAGTGTGGCCTTAATGTATCTGATAATACGTTTGAGGGCGGCAAAATGGGACTCTCGAGGGTCGTGCATAAACAGACACACCTGCTGAACGACATATGCAATATCAGGCCTAGTGAATGTAAGTTACCGAAAGGCACCTGCAAGGCTCCGATATAGAGTGGGATCAGAAACTGGCGCACCGTCATTGGCACTGAGCTTGGATTTCGAGTCTACCGGAGTTGGCATAATTTTACAATTTGCCATCTTAGCCCTATAGACTATCTCTTCTGCATATTTACGTTGACAGAAAAACATAGTGGTTGCAGATCTGGTCACTGATATACCTAAAAAATAACTCAGCTTGCTCAAGTCAGTCATAGCAAATTCAGTTTTGAGTAGAGCAATGATTTCATTCTTCAAACCGTCAGATGAGGCAGTAAGAACAATATTATCGACATATAATAGCAAATAAGCAGTGCTGCTACCTCGATGAAAAGTGAAGAGAGAGTTATCACACCTGCTACATATAAAACCGATCTGCAGAAGATACCTAACAAAGTGATCATACCAAGCGCGGGGTGCTTGTTTCAATCCATACAATGACTTCCTTAGACAACATACAAACTGCGGAACTGCCGGATGAACAAATCCAGGGGGTTGATGCATGTACACAATTTCTTTTAAATGCTCATGAAAAAATGCATTCTTGACATCAAGCTGATGAATCAGCCAATGCATGCCCATAGCAATACTCAGAACAGTCCGAATTGTGGTCGGTTTAACAACTGGACTGAATGTCTCACCACAATCAATACCCTTCTGCTGATTGGTGCCATTGGCAACTAGTCTTGCCTTATACCACTCCAAGTCACCACTGTCTCTGAACTTGTGACAAAATAGCCACATACACCGGATAACATTCACACCATCTGGTCTAGGTACCAAATCCCAAGTGTTTTGTTTGGTTAAAGCGTTAAACTTCTCGCACATGGCCGCATTCCAATTAGGGTCCATTTTTGCTAGTTTTGGATTTTTAGGAATGGGTGATAAGGTTTGTGTGGAGAGGTTGAAGTGAACCTTAGGTTTGAAGATCATGTGTTGTACACGAGTCTCCATGCGATGGGTAGGTAGCAGTGAGAGGTCGGGACTGGGGTGTTGCGAGCTCTCGAGTTTCGAACGTAGGGGTGGCGCGATCTTGCGGACCGGGAGAGGCTACGAGCTTACGGGTTTGGGATCGTGGGGCGCGGTGATCTTGGGGGGGGAGACACGGCAGGAGGCAGCAAGGGTGTTGGTGAGGTGTTCGACCGAGAGCAGGGATATGTTTGGTTGGTGCCGGACAATGGCGGGGACGGGACAGTATGTTCTGTCGGAACAATAGGCAGCTATTGGTACATAGATTGGATAACTGGGGACAGACTTGGTTCATCGAGGAAGATGTAATTGGTGGTCTGAAATTTTTGGAGGTTTGAAAATAGAAAGGTCATCTCGTCAAATGTGACGTGACGGGAGACGATGATTTTGCGAGTGGCAATGTCATAGCACAGGTAGCCCCGATGAGTAGGAGAGAGACCAATGAAGACACAAGGCAGGGTGCGAGGGGCAAATTTGTGAGGTGCAGTGGAGGCTGTGTTGGGGTAGCATAAGCAGTCGAAAATACGGAGATGGTCATAGGATAGAAACCTACGGTATAAGATTTCGGTAGGGGTCTTGTTTTGGAGAGTGCTAGTTGGTAAAATATTAAGGAGGGATTCTACCATTTTAACAACATAGACTCAAAAAGGTGGTGGAAGACAGGCATGAAACAGTAGAGTGCGATCCATGTTATTGATGGTACGTATAATTCGTTCATCCTTTCCGTTTTGGAAGGAAGTATAGGGACAGGAAAAATGGAAAACCATGCCTTGTTTAGAGCAGAAATTGTGAAATGCCAAGTTGTTAAATTCACGTTCATTATCACATTGGAAAGATTTGATAGATTTTTCAAACTGTGTTTTAATGAATTTTTGAAATTCAAGGAATTTAGCAAACACTTCAGATTTGAATTTCAGTGGGTAAATCCAAACAAAATGTGAAAAATCATCTAAAAATACTAGATAAAATTTATGACCCAAAGAGCTAACAATCGGAGATGTCCACAAATCAGCATGAACAATATCAAAAGGAGAAAAAGTAACACTGTTGGATGACATAAATGGAAGACGAGTATGTTTGCCTAGCAGGCAAGAAAAACAGTGTTGGGCAAGTTTCCCATTATTACATTGAATACGCTTAGTAGTCTTAAGAAAAGTAAAAACAGGGTCTCCGGAGTGTCCGAGTCTGTTGTGCTAAGTTGAGGGAGAGATAGCTGTAAGGGATAGAGGTGCTTGCGGTCTGACAACTGAAGATTGAATGAAGGGGTAGAGGTCTCCCACACTATTGCAGCGTATACGAATTTTCCCCGTATTGAGTTCCTTCACAGAAAAACCAAAAGGGTCAAATTCGACAGACACAAAATTATTGCGAGTGAATTTTCTAACAGAGATTAAGTTTTTAATGATGTTAGGTGTGTATTGGACGTGGTTTAGGGAGAAAGACGGGTGTGGATGTTTGGTGTGTGTGTTACCGTAACCTTCAATTGGAATGCGATGACAATTGCCGACAGTAATAAATTGAGGACACTTTAACTGAAGTAGTTGATATAAGTTACCTGACAACCGGGTGAGGTGAGATGTGGCTCCGGTGTCCATGTACCAATTTTCGTCGGGCTGTTGAAGGTTCACGGTGTTGTAGGCCTGGCCTAAATCAGTGGGGACCAGCAGCTTTGGGTTGCGGTTCTTCTTTGGACCGAGACACGGTGGGCTGCTTCTGCTGGCTTGGTAGGCACTGTTGGATGGGGCGAGCCCAACAGCCGAGTAACCAGCGAGGCTGCATCGCTGGAACTAGGCCCCTACAGTCGGGTATGGGCATGCAGGCGAGGCCCAGTTCTACTGATTGGGCCATATTGGCTGCTGTCCAGGCCACGGGAAATAGGCAGTAGTTGGGCGTGGCTACTGGTTGCGGTTGCCTTTGCCGCGACCCTTCCCTTTATTGTTGTTACCGCGGCCTCTACCGCCACGCCCTCCGTCGCGAGACTGCTGCTGCTGGTGGTCTTGCGGTGGTGGCTGGGTGGTGTTGGCCGCCGATGGAGTCATGCCTTCAACGGCTAATGCCTTGTGATTGTGCTCGTCTTGTTTAGCACGACGTGTTTCTTCTAACTAAAGTTGGGAACGTGTTTTGTTAAAACTTGGGAGAGGGTCGGCTTGTTGAATCATCTTTGCGAGTGTATCATATTCACCTTTCGGTAAACCAACAACTAGTTGAAGCACCATCTTGGTTTCCGAAACGGAAGTCCCGACGTTGGAGAGTTGGTCGGTTATGAGTTTCAGTTGCTTACAATAGTCGGATATGTTGTTAAAATTCTCGAGACGTGTATTGTTGAACTGTTCTTCCAAATACACGACCCGAGTATTTTTATTGTCCTGAAAAATTTCTTCTAGTCGGACCCAAAGTTCATGTGCCGTAGCACATGTTTTCATGATAGTGCACAACAAGTCTTTAGAGATGGTGCCGTAGATCCATTATTTGACGATGGCGTCAAGGCGACGCCAGGTTGAGTCTGCAACATCGGTGGGACGAGGAACCGAATCATCAATATGGTCAAGCACATTATATGCATATGCATGAATATAGAATAGTTCCATCTACATGGAATATTGGCAGTCTTCTTGGTCAATAATTATAGGGATAAAATTCTTGATGTTGTTAACGGCGAATGCCGGATGTAAAGAATACAGTGAACATTGAGAGGGGTTGTCAAGTGTGCCAGTGGATGAACCGGAATTGGTGGGGGAAGACATGGTGGCAAACTGGTTACCGGCGGCCGATGGGAAGGGACGGGGGGGGGGGGAGGGGGTTTCGGCCGTGAGTAAGGAATTTAGAGAGAGGATACCATGTAAGAATAGAATAATTTCCCTTGGGGATTTATTTCATTAATCACAATATATATAGTTGTACAGAGGTTGATTCCTAATACAGTAAGAATTCTAACTTACCTTAATTGGTTGATTCCTAATACAATAAGAATCCTAAGTTACCTTAAATATACATCTATCATAATTACAAAATATACTGTGAATATTCGCTAATAAGAAGAAGTAGAAGAAGAATTTTTTTGAATTTTAATTTTTTATTTGATAGATTAGTTTATTGAGATATTTTAATTTTTTGAATATTTGATATGCAAATTTTCTGCCGATTATGTTTTCAAGTTGGCTATTTAAAGCCCTATGTGTTTAATAGAATTATCGAAATACATTTTCGATCAATACTTTTAACTTTTTTGTTGCACTTTCTTTTGAAAAACCAACAAAATATTTCATAAAAATGAAAGATTGAAAGAAGAACAGGAGACATTCAAAAAATCATACGAGTATTACCCATAACCCTGTAAAAACAATTATATACAAAGCTCTATGTAAAGTTATCTTTACTGTATATTGTTTCTTTCTCTCTTACTACTCGCTAATGTTAATGGGGCCTCTTTATATAAATATCCCTCTATATCTAATTATGTATAGGGCTCTACTAATGCTATCATAGTTATGTAAATACTTCTAAACATTATCAGTGTACAAATCCTATAGAAGAAGGATTTTGCCGCCTTTAACGTGTGTCGACTTTCACGTTTGTCATCAACTTTGATTCCTCTATCATCCCCCCTCAAACTGAATGGTGAAAATGAGACAACTCCAAGTTTGATTTGTAGAAACTGTAATTGTTGCTTCGACAAAACCTATGTAAAGATCTCAGCTAATTGTATCAATGATGGGACATATTCTGTAACCATTGTCCTAACTGAAACCTTCTCTCAGACAAAGTGCTAATTCAATTCAACATGTTTCATTCGACATGAAGGATCAGATTGCTTGTGAGATGCAACAACTAATATTGTTAGAGTAAAGCACAGGAGGCGAATTAAGAGATACGTCAAGGTGTCTCAGAAAATGGAGGATCCATTTGATTTTAGCTACAAGAGAAGCAGGAGCACGATACTTAGCTTTCAACTAGATTTCGCTATTGTGTGTTGCTTGTTAGATGAACAATAAATGAAATTATCCCCAAGAAGATGCAAAGCCCCGTTGTACGACGAGTAAGAGCACATCCGGCCTAGTCGACGTCAGATAAGCCAACTACCGTCAATAAGGACTGCGATGTGATACGAAGGCCAAAAGTGACACTACCAACTAGGTAACAAATAATGCATGTCGCCTTGCCAGTGTGTAGTAGCAAGAGCTTGCATAAACTGACAGACATGATTAACTACATGAGTGAGATTTGCACGTACTAAGGTGAGATACTGAAGACCTCCAATAGTAATTCTGTAATTTGAGTCATTTACGGAAGACCCTACAGCGGTGTGAAAGTCGCATTTTTGTGATAGCAAATTGTGTAATTGCCCTGACGCAGTTCATCATGGTTTCGTTATGAATATGTTTGGTATACTTTACTTGATTGAGAAAGAGACCATCATCACAAGGTACGACTTTGATACCTAAAAAGAATTGGAGTGTCCCGATATCCTTTATTGTTCACTTTATTTAGAGACGACCGACTGTAAAAGGTTAGGATTACTTTGGTGAACTATATCAACTACGTGCAATAGTAGGATGACTATATCACCTCCGTGATGAAGGACGAACAAAGAGGAGTCAGCATGACTTCACAACAACTCAAGATGCAAAAGAACTTTGCTAAACCTGTGAAACAATGCCTTTGGCGCCTGTCGCAACCCATAAATGGATCTTTGGAGCAAACATACATGGTTTGGACTAGTAGAATCTTCAATGCCCACAGTTGCTGCATATAGATCGTTTATATGAGTCGTCCAGGGAGAAATTCATTTTTGATGTCGAGTTGACGTAAAGGATATTTTCTTAGTGTAGCTAAAGTTAAGACTATATGAAATGTAGTAGCCTTAACCACCAGGTTGAAATTGTCCCTAAAGTTGAGTCCTGCAATCTAATTATATCCTTTCTCCATCATGCAAGTATTATACCTAGAAATGGTTCCACCGGCTTCTCATTTGACTTAAAAACTCACTTCAATCGAACTATGTTTATTTAAGGTTCGCATGGAATGAGTTTCCTGATTTTTTTATTTCTTATCTCATATTGTGCATATAATGAGGTAGAGATAGAGCCTCCTTGAGATTCTTAGGTTGACTTATGCTTGAGGAGGTAGTGCCCAAGAGTGTTTGAAATTCTACACCGTTTAGGTGTATCTCAGTTCTGCAATTTGGAGATAGTATCGTTTAGATCTATTTCAACTTTGTATTATGCAAGTACTTTTTAAATTTCAGTTATAAAATCCCTTCATTTCAGCAGAAAAAAAGGGTATATTAGTATGGAGAAATTAGTCATTGAAAATATGTTAAAGGAGTTGTTAGAAAAACTAAAAGGGAAAATGGCTTAAAGCACACTTCAACTTTACCCGGAATTGCTGACTATTTTGATGTTGAATTATTACCTCCCTAGTACATAATAAAGTAATCACTGAAATCCATAAAAGATATCAAGTCTAGCAAGGAAATAACATAAATCAGAACAACATATATAGTACCTCAAAAATTGATGTTTTGAATCATAAGCTCCTATAAATAGAAGGTAAAACAGTATCTAAACAATATAGAAACCATCAGAAAGGAAAATGCAATAAGATCAATAGAAATACTCCATTGCCACTGCAGGACAAGGCAAGCAACTCACCTCTAGAACTCAGCAACAATTCAGAATATAATCTCACTTGCAAAATTTACAATGGTAACCAGGCATGCATATGCACATAAATTGCAGAAGTATAGCAGGAGTATTGGAAAATACTCAATAAGTGTCATCGACCGTTCCAACAAAGCAGTGGCACGGGTTATATAAAAGTTACTTACTTTCATAAGCTTGTGCAATATTTATGTGACAATAACAATAATAAAGCACATGTGTAGGGCGTGGGCCCATATCTCCCGAACGATCATAGTACAACCGCTCATCTAATATAAAATCAATGAGTAGATCTCACCTTCCTTCCCCATACCATAGCCAGAAGGACACAGAAGAGATCACATCCCCTATTTAGTGGGCCTAGTGCAGGAGGGCAAACAACATGAACATGTATGCACAAGTAAAACATTTTTATGAAATACATAAACAAGAGTTCATCCATCAATACACATGATAAATATTTAAACTATATCATCAAACAGGCATACCCAACACCACAAATAAATTAAACTTACGCGCTCAGGGATCGCGACAATCGGGTACAGTGACTGGATTTTCTTTCCGTATGCTGGGGAAAGTACCTCACCCTCACCTTTATGGGCCGGAGCAATGAACCTATTTGAAGTGGCCTATTTCGTACCAGAGAAGCCTATGTATGAACAAGGATTAATTTGACTTCCCCACCTAGCTACTCTAGGTTGGGGGGGGGGGTCAAAAGTATATATATACTTTGTTTAAATAAGGCCCTAACTTTTGAATGTGAATCAGACTAACCACTTGTTCATCTTCTTAACTTCTTTTGCAGTTTTTTCCACAACTCTTTGGCAGTGCCAACGGTGCAACCGTGTAGAGAGGGTCTGCCAAACAGTTCAATATGTAATTCTTACACATGAAATCACTATGATTCCATGCATCAAGAACCATATTCATGCCATTAATGACATGGATACCTAGGCCCCCTTCACCTGTTTCAGTAGGCGAATGGTCCATTTCATCTCCAGATTGTGGAGGATCTTCTGATAGGAACCTAGCCATTCCCATAACCGTCAAGTAGAACAACATCTTTTGCTGCCATCTCTTAAAGTTTGAGCCCATGAATTTTTCAAGGCGTTCATGGTGGAATGCGGAGGGTGGAGCAGTAAAAGCACTGGACGTGCCTTGGGCAGCAGTGGAGAAGGCGGAGGAGTTGCCTTGAACAGTAGCGGCAATAGGAGGGATGACAGAATTGTTGCCTTTAGTGTTCGAAAGATGTCGGTCAAAAGTTGTGTGACCAAATCTGGATATGGCTGTGGTTTTCTAGTAGAAGAGACTTGTGATTATGCTGTTGAAGGTCAACGTGTTCATGGTGTCACCTCTCCTGAGAGTGGTGAGAACAAGCACCCACGAGAGGCTGGGGATGTCAACTGGGACAAGAGGAGAAGGCTGAAGATGTGGTTCTATCTTGTAGGAGAAGGTCTATATCTGTCCCAGACAAAGGATTCGAATTATGGTAAGGAGGAAATGGACACTCAGTCCGATGAAGTGACTGAAGTGGGCCAGAATCCAAAATTGGGATAAGTAATTTTCCTTCCTTGTCAAAAATAAGATTAAATGTTGTCTGATTAAAAGGGATTAAAGTAAGGGGGAATATGAAAATGTTTTCCGAAATAATTTATATTCCTTACGCTTTTAAATCAGACGTTTAATCTCATCTTCCTTCCCGTTTAAAGATTGGATTTTGTAATCGACTTAAAAATATCCATTCTTTTAAGTGTAATTATTAAAAGTGTGTAAAGTATGCTCGCATATACGAGAGAGAAAGATCCACTGACTGTGCGAAAACTGTTACCACTCTTAAGTAAGCGCCAAGAATTGTCTGGGCACCAATCATAACAGAGGAAGACTAAAAGATAAAGGCGTTGAGCCTGTCACACTATTTGGCAGAAGATCCTTCATATGATGATATTGGACACTCAGTCATACAAAGCCTATGAGCGACTGGAGTAGGGCCAAAATTCATTTCATAGGAAGAGTAATGGACACCTAGTGAGGTGGGCAAGAGTTTTCAGGTCTTAAAAGAACTGAAGGCCAAAAGAAAGGCATAAAAGAAATTGGACACTCAGTCTGCCAAAACAACTGGAGTGGGCCAGAGTATCCAGATCACATATGATTCGGTTACGCCCTAACCACGGGCAAGAGATTGTTCATGTGAAGCAACGCCACCTCTAAAGTAGAAGGGGTTGGAGAGGGTGTCCTCAATAGGACTTCAGGGAATGAGATCACTCTCAAATGAGGTGATACATGTCCCAAACTTGGTTTAAGGGACGTTGTTGGTCAAGCTGGTCTGAGACTAGTCCAATAGGTCTATAATAACTAAGAATGGTACATTATGTCTGTAGCCAAATGAATGATATATTTGTAATCCGTGCATCTATGCCATGATAGATTAAGACACGTTAAATAGAAAGACATTCAAAAGCTAACAAAGTTGAGATTGTTGCCTTTTGTCGACATAAACCCTCAAAATGAATATGAGGTAGGCGAAGAGGCAAAATCACATTTCCAAGTTCCGTCAAAGGAATAGCGAAAGAAGCACCGCTCCTCTAGAACTTAGTCATACCTACTTGGGTGATTTGAAGTTTATACAAAATAGAGGGGGGAGACAAGTACTTTGTGACCTTCATTGATGATGGTACAATGTATTGCATCCTTTGTTTGGAGAAAAGCAAAGATGAAGTTGTTGAAGCGGATAAGCACTACAAAGTAGAAGTTGAAAATCAACTAAGCCTACGAATTGAGGAATTCGTAGTGATAGAGGGGGAGAATGTGAAGCATCGCTCATCAAACGACTGCTCATTACTCACCTCATTCTAACGGTGTTAGCCAAGCGCAAAGTCGTATGCCCAAATTATGTGGGGCAAAACGATTCTTACCGCTAATGTGATTCTCAACAGAACTCCGCATAAGGATAAGGATAACTCTCCGTGTGAAACATGGAAATGATCTCACATACAAATGTTATGATGTGCGGTGGCTTGGTAGAGGTTGGAATACCGAAACAGGTCAAGTTGGACCTAAGACTGTAAATTGCATATCTACTGGATCTGCAAATAACAGTAGTGCTTATCACCTCTTAGCGTCAAAGAATGCTGAATTTTTTGAAGATAACTTTTCTTGAAAAGGAAAAATGAGTAATTGCTCGAGGTTAACAAGAACCCGTGAGGGCCTGACTGTCCGGAACTAGACGTTCCGTATCTACAGGACTCGGAAGTTGATGTCTATCCGGAACTTAATAATCCAGATCTACAGAACTCAGGGATTCTAGATGTTGAACCGAGACGGAGCAAAGAGGGGATAAAAACTTATTCCATGCCTTCTAGCTTGTATGGTTGAGAACAAACCATGGACAATTAACAAAGAATTGTCATCTCCAAAAAGTGCTGCTTTGGAAAGAAGCTAAAGAGAGAAATAGATTCCATCATATAGAGCCATACTTGTGTAATGGTTGATCTTCTTCTGGGAAAAGAACCTTTGGGTTGTGGAAAAGAATACTAAAAAATGTGTACAAAGTAGATGGATCTACTGACGAGTATAAGGCCTCGACTACTTGTACATGTGCTTCCCTGTGAATAGCTTAACATCCAGGGCCATTGCAGTCTTGCATGGCATGGATATTGAAACAACCTCCCTAACCGGAGAGTTGGAAGGAGAGAATCAGAGTTGGTTTGCTGGACTGTTGGGCTTCTTCCTGAACTTTCATTTTGGTCCCTGAAATGTTTACATTTTGGTCAAGGAAGTTTCAGATAAAACAGAAATAATGAATCTGACCACAGAAACATTGACTCTGAAGTTAGAAAGCCAACAGTTGGAAAACCAACAGTCTAAGAGTGGAAGTCATATTGAAACAAAGTCTCGATATGAAAGATATGTGTATCACAGATGACATCTTAGGAATTGAGATTTCTAAGACATCTAACGGACTGGTCTAACTCCAAACTCAGTTGTGAGTTAGTTGACAGTCTCGTTGAAGCTACCAATGGATATGAATCATATAACTGATTGAAATCATAGTGCACCCATATACAAGGAGAGATATGCGCATGTCACATGTAGTTCAATGTATGTTACACACTATAACCGACCTGGTATCGGCCTACAATGTAGATCAGTTGAACTAAGGTTCACTGATGATTTTAATAAATGATTAGTAGAAGGCATTGAATCGGATATGACGATATCTGAAATATTCGCTTATCTACGAATTATAGTATTCTGGATGTCCAGCGGTTCTGGGAGAACACAATGATGCAAACTGGACATCAGATGTGAAGAACACCAAAGCCACAAGTAAATGTGTATGGTGGGTCTTGGAAAAACCTCTAAGCAAACTTGCATCGGCCGATTCATGATGGAATCAGAGTTTATCGCTTTATACAAAGCATGAAAGAAGTTGAGTAACTTCACGACTCCTTAGAGGACGTCCCTTATTGGGAGAAACATGTGCCTTCAGCAGTTATACACTGTGGCTAGCCGGTCGACTTTAGGTAGGACACGGATGACAACGTCTGGACATATCTGTCGGAGACATAAGACTGTATGACAGTTGATCATCACGGGTGTCACTTCCTTGATTACTAATCAAATGATATAGCAGACCCTTTTAACTAAGGGACTACCCGGAGATCAAGTGTTCTACCTGTCTAGGGGAATGGGCTTAAAACCCAAACAATACGAACCTTTGTGGTGGTAACCCAACCATACTGACTGGAGATCCCAAGAATTTGGTTCAATGGGAAAACTAAGCTGCAAAAGGTTAAGTTGAGTGCTTTGGTGGAAGCAAGAGCACTTCAGATGATGATTTCTGTAGGGAAGCATGAATCCAAAGTTGTTCCCACGATAGACATTAAAGTACTACCTACATGGTGGGTAAAGGTTAAGCTTCCAAACTTGTAATGATCCTCATACGGTTGAGGTTAAGGTTGGGGAAACTTTTAATGATTCATAACACTTGTGAAGTGGGGTATAGTAGGATACTTTGTAGGAGATCACCCATTTAAGTGCGAGGACAGGCCGCCTCAAATGAACGCACTTAAGAATCTAAGTGTGTCCACGGCCACATCGGACAAAACAATAAGAAGAAAACGAATAAAGAGAGTTATTGTGTTGGTATCATTGTCTTGGCTTACACTAAACACTGACGGTTCAAGACATCACGTTCACCGCGCAGTAAGTAAGTCCGGTGGTATTCAACTAGGGAAGGTTCAAAGCAGAAGCTACCTCTCCTGATGCAATATCTTTTCGCTGAAAGATTGCTGAAAGTAGGCACCTTGTGTGTGCGCCAAAATCTATTTCAAGAGGGGATTGTTGGAAATTTGCCTTTGGTGGGGAGGTGCGTCCACCCATATTTAATGACTTAAACACTAGGGTTCCGCATGTTGGAGGCTTTGTATCTTCACACGTGCATAATATACGAAGTGAGTAGATGACCGTAGGGCCAAAGATCGTCAAATTTCGTTGAGAAATGAAAGAGATATTGATCCACGAAGTAAGGTGTTTGAGGCATGGAAATGTGGTGTGGGACAAATCTACCACATCGGTGGGAAAAAGAGGAATTGTTCTCTTTTAATGATTCCAAACCCTTAGCCAATTTTGAGACTTATAAAGAGAACAATTCTTCCTTTTCCCGCCGATGTGGTAGATTTGTCCACACCACATTTCCATGCCTCAAACACCTTACTTCGTGGACCAATATCTCTTTCATTTCTCAACGAAATTTGATGATCTTTGGCCCTACGGTCATCTACTCATTTAGTAGATTATGCACGTGTGAAGAGACAAAGCCTCCAACATGCGGAACAATAGTGTTTAAGTCATTAAATATGGGTGGACGCACCTCCCCATCAAAAGGCAAATTTCCAACAAATACAACACCTATCCAATTAGAAGTTAAACCCAAAAAGTCAGGGCTCATTTTTTAGGATTCAATCGTGTGCTTATAATGAAATTCACCTTGTAATAATGGAATCAGATTCATTGCTTCTAATGTCTAGCTAGTGTGCTTGGGATTTGACAAATTCCTTGGTAAATTGATGATACATATAAGAAGATTAAAAATTTTATGGCAGGGAGAAGTTTCTCACTGACTCATATTGCTTCAGAGAAGCTAATTATATGGTAGCAGATAAGATGGCCAACCTCAGTCACCAAGTACAACAAGCTACAACTTTTGTAAATTATGAAGATCTGCCAAGAAGAGTTCATTTGGATATATGGCAAGTCCATAATTTTAAAATTCGAAATAAGAAAAGCTCTGATCTCACGTTTGATGATGTGGTATAACTATGGATTATTTCTTTTGTGGGTTGTAACCATGTTGGAAGAGAAATTTCCCCTCATCACTACTCTTTCTAAATGTAAAAAAGCAAAACAGACTTGAAGTAAGTACATTTTGTATCTAGATTGGGGGATGTCCAATCTTTTTAAACTCTAAGGACAGGATAGATTACATATCCTTCTTGCGCGTGTATTTTGCTATTGGCTCTTCTTAATATACATGGTATGGGTCTGCCTAAACCGCCACTTGTGAAGGTGGCATAAATTAAGAAAATAAAATCAGAAAAGAAAAAACCATAGATTTTTATTCTTGAATATATATTAGGTGATTATAAAAAAATTAAATTTTATTAATTTTAGTAGATCAATAACATTAATAAATAGAATTATATACTTATATATGACATAATATATGTTTATTAGTTGTATCCTAGCCACTTGTATCTACAATGGAATTCACACCTTCAAACTCTAAAATTTTTGTGATGAATAATTCGACCTCTTTATCCACACTGAGAAAGAGTAATAGCGCTTCAAAACAATGTGATAATTTATTAATTTCGAACACAACATCTGAAGAGCACATTACACTTCACACCACACCGTACTTAGAATTGAAACTCGCAACTCAAATGACACACACAAACACCGTACTTAGAAACAACATTCCACAAAGCAGAAGACAAGAAAATATGTTGCACTCCATAGCTATCTCCACCATTGAACTTCCAATTGAACCATTAGTTTGTAGAACTCATAGAGGTTCGTTTTGTGCTTAAGGGCTGCGAATAAACTTATTGCTTCACCAGAAACCAAGTCAAGATATGCATCCTCAAGTTTTGGGGTGTAAAGTTGAAAGAGTTTGTCCAAAATCTTTGGTCCAAACTTTTCTTCAGTCAGTCCCTCAGTTATAGCCCTAATATGTAGTGACGCATCTTTGGCAGTTAAACCATTGGTTGGTGATGTTTCCTTTCGCAGAATTTCCAGTTTCTCTATGCTGAAACTTCCATTTCTTCTAATTGCTTCTTCTACTTCAGAGGGAGAGGTGATGTACACTGGTATATTAAATGAATCCACCTCGTCTTCGTCAATATCACCCTCCAAATTAGAATTTACTAACAGCGAACGCCCCTCTGAATATGTGTAGACAAAAAAAAAGTATCCTAGTGCACTAAGCTCTCGCTATGCGAGAGGTCCGGGGAGGGCCGGACCACAAGCGCCTATTTTACGCAGCCTTACCTCTTAATATGTATGCACATTTTTTTAAAAAAAACCTTAAGTTTTTAATATTCAAATATATAGTAGTTCAACTAGTATGAGACCATGTATTCATGCACTGGTACTTATACGATGTCCGAGTAGTTAATTGATTTTATAATCCTTTATAAATTTTCTTTCAAATAGGACATGCGTCGAAGTCTTCTGTTTTATTTTACGTGACAATATTCTTTCCTTTCTAATTACTAGTATCTATACATAAGAAAATGACAACCCCAAAGTTTGGAATTTAATGTGACATGTGTTATATTCATAAGATACCACAATTTTTTGGTGTTATATGATTCACCTCCAAATAATGAGTAGGTAGTTCAATCCTTTTTATTTTGATCTTTTTAGTATACTAATCGGGGATGCGTAACAAAATATTATTCCGCCTAGCCTAGGGGACGAATGTACGATTCCAAACTATGAGACCCGAAGGGTTAGGCGCGCACAATCCTATATATCCGAGTCTTAGACTTCCTGTTTTACTATTAATGACATATTTTTATAGCCACACAAATATAATATCATGGCACATTTAAGATAATAAGTTTCAAAAATCTTTCATCCTTTATCCTTTAGTTTTGTGTCCATTCAAAGAAGTTCACATAAAATGAAGCGGAGGGGAAATATAATGTCATGGTAGGGTTGTGCATATCAATTACCTGTTTGACCAACTCATGAAAGCATGACCCCAAGGTGACCTATTGTAGATCACCTTAGAATGAGGGATTCCATCTGGACGAGCTGGAACAGTGATAAACACTAACCCTCCAGGGACTACCTCTTGTACCCTAGTGTTCAAGAACGAGTCCATATCCTTCTCATATTGCCTTGAATATTTCCTAATCGCCTCTTCTTTAGCATGGGAATAATATACTTTCCCTTTGTTCCAAGCAAGTGATATTTTGTCTTCAACCACACTTAGTACTCTAGAAAGAAAATGGAGACCATATGAGCAGTTGACAATCTGAATATATTTATCCGGAAAAACAATATCATAGAAAGAGTCCACTGCAGCAGCAACATAATATGACTTATTTGATGGGAGAGACCTGAAAAGGGTATTGAAATCATTAAAGGCGTGATCACTAAAAAAACTTGAATTTTAGGTATGGCTGGTCGGTGGGCCGGGTCGGCCTGGTCCCGCCCCAAACCCGACAATTTTAAAAAAAGAAAAATTCGCTGTAACAAGACTCGAACCGGGACGGGACATGGTCTCGTTCCGACCTGTCCCGCCCTGCCCCAGGCCTGCATGTCCCGACCCGATCCCGCCCGAAACTCCCCCTTTGCAAAAATACCGTTGCACCAACAATCATTTTACATTTTGGCCGTTGTGCAACGGCCATTTTTGGCCTCCCCCCCTCCCCCAACCCCCTTAACTTTTTTTTAATCCATAAGTTATTATATTTACGCTTTAACCCAATTTTTCAACTATAAATACCTCATTTTCTCTTCATCTTTCTCACAAATCTTCCTACAATCTCTCTAATCTCTCAATACTCAATCTATCTCTACATTGTCTACTAAATATTCAATTTTATTTATTCATTTGGGAATTGGGAGTGAAGTTGGCAACTAGCTTGAGGATCTTCCATCGAGCAAAGTTTCAATTTTCAACCTCTCGATTACACGTCGACGTTACGTCGGCGTTTGGTACATTCGTTCCTTCATTAAATTATTATTGTCTGTTTATTTTATTTAGCGCACTTAATTTCATTTACTTTATTTATTTATTAGTATAATTATAAATTTATAATGGAAGGATTTAAACGTATGATTACGGGTAGGGGTCATGCTTCTTCTAGTAGGGCAATGGTCCTATTTCTAGACAGAATCTTATTCCTACACAGGATGATTTTGTTGATAATGAACATTTTCTTACAATACCATTAGATTTAGACGAGGAGCTATTTTCTGGAATTCAAGAAGACTTTAATTTAGACGATGATCTAGATGATACACCCACTAATGTAGATGACAACACACCCACTAGTGCACCTTCAACTGAAATGCCTCCTATTCCCCCTAGTATGAGATGAGGTCCAGCAAAACGACCATTAAAATCAGATGCATGGACATTTTTTTGATAGGGACGTAGAGAATCAAGTAGCTAGATGTAAAATTTGTAAAGATGTTTTAAAATTTAAAACTGGAAAAGGTCACGGTGGGACGTGGGGTTTATTGAGACACGTAGCAATGGCTCATCCAGCTAGATATGCCTAATACGAGGCTTCAAAACCGGGTGCGCAAACGCCCGCTCCATCGGGACAAGGTTCACATACTGATATTGTCCCGGACCAAGTACAGGGTCAAATTAACCCTATGACGGGGGGAATTATAGGCCCTAAATACAATAAACATAGAGATAGGGAAGCAATAGCAAAATTAGTTGCTGTGGAGGGTTTGCCTTTTTCATTTCCTTTATCTCCCGATTTTATTCATTACATTAGAGATATGTATAATCCTGCTTTTAACGATTTTCCTAGATCAATTGTTAAGAAAGATGTATTTAAATTTGCACATGAATATCTATAGTATTTACGTTATTCATTATATCATTTTAATGGCAAAGTGACTATCACTTCTGATATAGGTCGTAGTACTAACAACCATGATTATTTAATGGTAACTTGTCATTGGATAGATTATAAATGTTCTATGCAAAAACGTATCTTAGCGTATAGATATATAGATGATAGGCACACTGGTACTTTTATTGCAGAAAATATTTATCAAGTGTGCGATTATTACGGAATAACTGATAAAATTATGACTATTACATTAGATAACGCTTCTTCTAACAATTATGCTATTACAATTTTAAAAAATTGTTTAACTCCATCTTTTCTAGATCATTTTGATATAAAATGCGCGTGCCATATATATAACTTAATTGTAAAGGATGGTCTATCACTTTTTGAAGACATTCTTAGTAAAATACAATTTTCTATAAACATTATTTTAAAAAATAATAGAATACAACGAAGAAAAGAATATAAAAAAACTTGTCATGATTAGCAACTACCTTATAGAAAAATTTCAGAAGAAGTACCCACTAGGTGAAATTCTTTATACGAGCAACTACTTGTTGCTTATGACTATAGAAAACCTACAACTTTATTTTTTAACTCTCATAATTAAAATCCAGCTGATATGGTCGTAGATAGCAATCGGGTAAAAATTTCCGAACTTATTTTATTTTTAGAGAAATTTTTTCAAGCAACAAAAGAAATTTTCGGTATATATTATCCTACTATTTCAACTATGTTATTTAAATAGATCTAATATTTTTATTACTTAGTGAATATATGGAAAAATCAGCTTATATGACATCTATTAAAAAAATATTTATCAAAATAAAAAAATATTTTATTCCTATTCCCACTATTTATATTATTGGTGCTGTATTAAATCCGACTATTAAAATAGACGGTACTAAATCACTTATTGAAACTATTTACGATTGTATAGAAGTACTACCACCTCCAAGTCCCAAAAATCCAAATCACCCACTACCTATTGAACAAACTAAAGAAGAAGTGTTGTCTAGCGTAGAAGACCAATGCAAAAAAGTATATAGGTTTTACCAACAAGAAAGTACTAGTAACCTACCGTCTTCCACACCATCTTCTTCATCTTCAACACAACCTCACAAAAGACATGATGTTTCTGCGGCTAGTATTGAAAGCCTCAGAAATAGAATGTGCGGCCGTACCGCTACTAACCAAATTAGCGAGTTTAATATTTTTTTTTTGCATGGTTCTGTACCGTACCAAGCAGTTCTCAATGAAGAAGGACGCGAAGACTTGCTGAAATACTGGAGGGGGAATGAGAGGATCTTTCCGACACTTTCAATGATGGCCCGAGCTATTTTGAACATTAAAGCGTCATCAACTGCGTCTGAAAGCGCTTTTTCTGCCGGCAGATATCAAATAGGAGAGCACAGACACTCATTAGCTGGAGATAGCTTGGAGATTGTAGTATTATTCAGAGATTGGATACGAGTGAGCGGAGAAAGTGCGATCAACCAGAGATCAACGAAGAAGAAAGATGAAAACTACAACGAAATCTTATCCGAAGGTGGTGGAAGCGACGTGGATCAATTTGACCAACAAATACCAATTCCAACCGAAGAACCACAGGAAATTATCAAGAAACTAGAACCATTTTTTTTTCAGAATATAATTTTTTCAATTGCAATTTTACTATGTAATTTGTAACTTTTGAACAACACCACAAAGTTGCAATTTTGACAATTGTATTTGTATTACAAAAAAATTATATGTCTATTAAATAATATAAGAGGCACAAAAACAGCCTTGTGATAATTTTATTACACTATCTTATTTAATTATTGAGTTTTTTTTATATATGTTATTTTTTAAATTAAGTGCAAAAACAAAAATGCACTGGATCCTGATCCCGACCAGACTCGATTCCGACAGGATCGGGATCGAGGCGGGACTACGGCAAATCCCGCCTATCCTGATCCCGCTAAACCCGGCCCACCGGTCCCGAGCCCGGCCCACTGGCCACCCCTAATTTTAGGTATTTCAGTATTATCATTTGTCTTTTTCATGCTCTCGAACTTTAGTCCCACAGATTCGACGTGTTATTAACTGTGAAAGAAATATTTTCCATGTTCATTCTATTTCATGAATACAATATTATATACATAATACAAGACTTAATATAGGCTACAATTATGGTAGAATATACTAAGAACATTTACACCCTAAATATAAGATATTTGATTTGGTTATGGAAATAATCAAAGATTATTTCCATAATCTATCAGTCCCCCGCAATCTTAGCGAGAGGTTCTCGTACGCTTAGACTGTACCCGAAATCATCAATGAGTATCCGTGGAAGATATTTTGTGAATATATCGGCAATCTGATAGCGAGACGGTACATGGAGAACACAGCCTTGTCTACCTTTTGTGAAATATCCATATCTATGTGTTTTGTGCGTTGATGTTGTACGGGGTTCCCTAAAGTTATATTGCACTCACATTATTATAATACACCACGGTTGCCTTTTTGATCGGACAATGGAGCTTCAATAGAAGATTACGTAGGCAACATGATTCAAAGACAACATTAGTCACTCCTCTATATTCGGCTTCAGCACTTGACCGAGGTAGTGTGGGTTGGCGCTCTGACGACCACGAGATTAAATTGTCTTTGAGAAATACACAATAACCAGAGGTAGAGCATCTGGTGTCCGTGCATCCACCCCATCAACATCGGTATCAGATGTGAGACCGGAAATGGTTGACTTATACAGATGTAAACCAAAATCAAGAGTTCCCTGAATATACCGCAGAATTCATTTGAGAGCACCCATATGTTCCTTCTTCGGGTCATGCATATGTAAACAGACCTGTTAAACAACATATGAGATATCGAGTCTCGTAAAGGTGAGATATTGCAATGTCCCTGCTAAACTGCGGTAATGTGTTGGATCTCCGTATGGAGACCCTAAAGAGTTACTCAATTTTGCCTTGGTATCTACCGGCGTGGGTGACAGCTTGCAAGAAGACATGTCATCTTTGTCAATTATCTCTTTAGCATATTTCCTTTGACACAGAAATAGACCACCTGCATATTGAGTTATTGCAATGCCTAAAAAATAGTTCAAAGGGTCCAAATCCTTCATAGAAAATTCTGAAGCAAGAAAGGACATAATAGACTAGCGAAGAGACTCAGATGATGTTGTGAGGATGATGTCATCCACATAGAGAAGTATGTATGCCATGTCATTCCCTTTCTTGTAAATGAACAAAGACTGATCAGATTTGCTATGTGAGAACCCAGTGTAGCAACAAACCCCGCAAACCTGTTATACTACGCCGGGGGGGGGGGCTGTTTAAGACCATATAAAGATTTCTTTAAGAAGAAAACATACTCAGGATGAATATGATCTCGGAATCCCAAAGGCTGGTGCATGTAAACTGTTTCCTGTAGGTGACCGTGTAGGAACGCATTCTTTATGTCAAACTGATGAATGGACCATGATTTTGACAGAGCTAGATTGAGAATTGTCCGGATAGTTGCCGGTTTAACCACTGGGCTAAATATTTCACCGAAATCCACTCCAACCTGCTGAGACCTGCCATCACCAACAAGATGGACTTTGTGCCTCTCAAAGGAACCATCAGATTTCTTTTTATGATAGAAAACCCATATAGAACGTATTATGTTTACATTAGAAGGACGGGGCACCAACTCCCACGTCTTATTTTTAATAAGAGCATCAATTTCATCTATCATGGAAGCTTTCCAATTCAGGTCCAATAAAACAGCTTTCAGATTTTGGGGAATCAGGGATGGCTGGACTGACGATGTTAGATTAAAATGATGTTTAAGCTAAAAAATTCCATTCATGACATGGGTTTTGATGGAACGAGTTAGGGCTGAAGTGGACTGTTAGGGTAGCGACGTGCGGTTGACTAACTGGACTGCGGGAGAGGAAGCAGTGGGCTTCCTTGGTGGTTAAATTATTGGGTCTGGTATCTAGATTATTTGAGTGTAAGAGGGAGCAGTGGGCTCCCTCATTTGGGCTGGCCCACTTCGGCTATTTACCTGGTCCGATTGTGGGGAAAGGGAGCAGTGGGCTCCCTTATTTGGGCTGGCCCAATTTCGTTATTGAGTTAGACTAAAGGAGAGGGAGAGGAAGTGGTGGGCTCCCTCACTTGTGGTTGCCCAAATCTGTCGTTGGTCTGAACCGATGAAGACATTTGGGCTGGCCCAATTTGGGCTTGTGACTAGATGGTTGGGGCGGGAGAGGGAGTAGTGGGCTCCCTCATTTGGGATTGATTGTTTGGGTTGCTTAGATGGTGTTGCAAAAATATATGTAGCCTAATGTCCAAAAAATCATATGAGGGTGGGGAGGACATGTGTATGTTGGCAAATGGAAAAGTGGTCTCATTAAAAATAACATCACGAGAGATGATAATTTTCCCACTAGACATATTATAACACTTATAGCCTCTATGATTTTGTGGATATCCCAAAAATACACATGGAGTGGAACGAGCTTGGAGTTTGTTTATCATTGTGGAAGGAAAGAGAGGATAACACAAACATCCGAAGACCCTCAATTGTGTGTAGAAGGGGACACGATGGTAATGTATTTGTGTGGGTGAGACATTATCGTCATTATCCTTCGACTATTGCTATTGGCGCTACATTCATGAATCTTAATAAAATCATTCTAGAACATATCGAGAGATGCTAGGGATTAGAAGTATCCAAATGAGTAGGATCTTTTTAATAAGAAAGGCTTGCAATTATTCGATTTCACAAAACAAAACTTTATTTAAGAAATGATTTCATCAAATCATGCAAAGAAGGAAAGTTGTCCTATATACCTTGTCAACGAAGCTAGTTACATTCCACGGAGCCTTGTACGTGGTGTGGACGATTATCTACATTAAATGAGAAGTTTGTATTAATATCAAGCTTATATCCTATAAGAGATTTCATTTACGAAATTCATCAAAAAACATGTATGTGTAAAGTTCTAGAGTCATTTTAGTAAAGATTCTTACTCAATTCAATACCCCCATTTTCCATAACTCTATCCCTTGACTTTACAACCTCACCAATATGCTAATTTGTTCTCAATCTCAACCAATAACCCAAAGAACAAGTTTAGCATAACTCCATACCATAAGAGGTGTTCTTCAAGATCTTACCTACTATACTTTCATAATTTATAAGTTATCTTCATCAACCAACCAAGCTAAGTTAGGAGAAGTTAAAGGGCACATAAAAGTGATAAAAGTTTACCTTAACCAGTTAAGGTTACACCTTGAGACCCAATTCTAGTACTTCGGTAACTCCTCCACCAAGTTTGTATTACGAACTTTCTTGCGAGATATTCACGCGATTTCTCCTTCCGGATTACACTAAGACAAGTATGGAACACTTAGGAAGCTTTTTGAAGCTTATAAGGTATGTTTTGATGAGAGAAATGAGGTCAAATGAGCTTCCAGCGATTTAAAAGAGTCTAGCACCGCCACACCACCTAACTTTTACGATGGGTTTTACGATGGCTCCACCCACCGTAAAATATTTTCCGGCCCGTAAAACTGCCACCGTAAAACAACTTCTCCTCCACCAACTTTTTGTTACCTTTTACGGTGGAGGTCTCAGAGTTTTATGAACCATAAAATATTTTACGGCTGTAACTCTCACCGTAAAGTACAGAAACCCCTCAAGTTGCGACGAAACTTATTCCCTTCGATTCGATTGACCTTTATACTCCTTGACACCTCCTTAACATGTACTAACATCCCACTGTCCTTACGGGAACTATCATCCCTTCTTATTAAAACGTAACCTAGTTAGCGATGCTTTTCAACAGGAAAAACTATGGGGTGTAACAAAAATACTAAAGGGGAAAGGGACAAAATACGAGGAATATAGAGCTTCAGGTGTTTTTGGAGGGTCGTGCTTGGTCTGCGTACTTTTACTATATCTTTTGTAATTAATTATGTTTGCCAGATTTTTGGTTTATTATCTTATTTGTTGGTGTTACATTAATTTTTGGCCCACTGCTTATTTGCTGAGTATAAACCACTAAATTTGATCATTATTCAAGTCCACATTTATTGTAGTTAGCCACGTGAATAGTGCATAAGTGCACATGGTTGTGTATTACTATTTTTATTATTCTACTACTTCCTATTTATTTGAATATGGATGCATTTCCAGACACCCACAACTTTAGCAACTTGCTACTAGTTTCACCAAAAAAAAAAAGAGAAACTACTTGCAATTAGTTTAGTTTCGGATCTGTTGTTAATTAACACGGGATTAATTAGTAGACATTATATTATCTCCACCATCCTAACCAAAAAAAAACCTTTCACATATCTAAAAGCCACTTAGCAACTCAACCTGGTTATATTATGCTTGCTTCATGAGATGTTATTATCCGTATATCGTTCTCTAGTAGACACGGAAATTTCTTAGACTTCTCCACATAACTAAAAATATATGAAAATAATTGTCCACTAAACTGAGCTTTTGCTAAACTAATTCAAAATCTTCATCCCCTTGTTGAAGACTACATTGTTCAATTGGATGTTAGTTGCATATAAGTCTGTGTTGTATGATTGCCAAATAAATCGAGAATATCAACGATAAATACTGTTGGTTATAACTAAGTTGCGCTTATGTAGGTTGATAATATTTTAATATTATGCTCAAAGCTCAGGTTAGTGGCATCTAATTACTAGATTAATTAGGTACATCTGCCTTATTATTCCAAATAAAAAAAAATTAACTTTCAAAGGAAGAGCTAAATCCTATGCGAAGAAGAAGCTTTGCTCCCCCATATTGACTAAGTAATCAGTTATACTGTTTAATTCCCAATAGCAGTGTTGAAACAAAGAACTACCTTGATTCTTGAAATCCCTAATTTTCCTGATAATATGTTAAACTTGCCACAAGGATGTATTGATCATGCCTATGGTGTTCATGGTTTGGTTTCGATCGGTTTTAAGTTAAAATCAAAACCAAATCAAGTTAGTCGGTTTTAAAATTATTAGAACCAAATTAAACTATATATAATACACAACCATCGGTTTGGAGGTAATCACTTTGATTCAGTTTGGTTGACAACCCCTCCACTTCGTCTGGATTGATTGGGAACAGATTTCCTAGGTGACGGGGATTCGTTGTTGGAGGTGGTCTCCAAATCGACAAACGCTGGAGGGGGGATTGAGTTGCTGAAAGACACATGAAAGATGTTAGCTGAAAATTCACAAGATTAATCTGGCCGACATATATGTAGAAAATAATTACATTTTCTCTTCGTTTGCCGCAACCTGACGGAAGACCTTGAGCCAGCAGGTCTAGCCAATTTAAGGGGAGCAGTCTTCAAAGGGGCTTCTTTCACCCGTGATTTAGAAGTTTCTTGGGTCTTTTTTTTCTTTGACATGACCAGCCGATCACAATAGACATCCAAAGGAGACTGGAAAAATTTTTCTTTGGCCGTGTTCCACCAATCGTCAAAAGCAACAGTAGTGTTTGCTCTCAGGGGAAACAGTTGCCAGTCAAATAGTGCGAGCCTCTCAAGATTGTGATCGGTTATCTCCCTCACCTGTTTTGCATCAAGAATGCAGCATTGGGTTAAACAAACAATACTGCGGTAGGGCCATAGTATGTGTTGAGTGAAACCAAATTGCCTTGCCACAAAGTTCGGCCGTTAGGTCTCCATGGTCAATTTATTGTTCCTAGAGATGGGCTTCAAGCCACCCAACAGATCCCTAGCTGTTAGAATACGCCCCCATATGAGGGCTAAAGTTCTCAGATAAGAGAACGTAAGGTCATCATCGGCTACTAGACGGACCCAATCAGGGGTGGCCCATCTCTCGTAGACCGATTTCCAGTCTGTATAATGGTCCCGAGACAGACCATGCAGGGTGGAGATTGCAGTAAAAATATCCTGAGACGCTAAGGGTGTTTTTTGAAGAGTATCGACTAGCACCGACGGGTTTAATGGAAAACGGCGGTCATCAAAACCATCAGGAATAAACTCTGGGAAATATAGGGTGATCCACAACTGAAGGAACCACAGGGGACTGTCTAAGGTATCAAGATTTCTGGAATCTCTTAACCTTGCTTGGGCATCGCCAAGAGCCATATAAAGATAAGTCAGGAAGAGAGATGCACAACTGATATCTTCCCCAGAAACTGCTAGCGCCGCATAAATTTCCAGTTCCTTCACGACTGCACAAGATCATGTGCAGACAAAGTATCGGCTGAACCAAAAAAGTAGTAAAGCTTGATGCTCAGCATCGTCGATTGAGAGAGGCGATACTCGACTGTTGTTGGCCATAAAGTGGCCATAGCCGGAAGAAGTCTTTGAAACCTTGATGCCCAAATTGGTAACATTTATATCTCCTAAGATAGGCGCTTCAGCTCCCAGTATCGAAAAGCCAAGTATCGCCATCACGTCGAGCAGTGTGGGGTCATCATCCCCCAAGGGAAAACAAAGGTGTTGGCAGTGGTTGACCAATAACCAAGGAAAGTGTATACGAGACCAATGTTACAGGGGAGGTCAAACTCCAACAGCACAATGGCATCATAAAGACCCATGCATCTCCATTCGGCCTCTCTAGCCGACTTCACTCGTTCCAACCAACCCGAATAGTTGGCAATCTTGACCGGCCAGGTAGGCAGGCTAGCCGAACAACGGTCATCGGTGAACCAATCACAGGTGATAAGAAGGTCATAGTTTGTTAGGATAAGATGCTGAGAAAGAAGGAGGTCGCCCTGTTCAGATGTACTATAAGGGGCAAGAACCAACTGTTCATCGATGAAGGCAAAGGTAGGGGTTAGGTCACCAGCAGCCAAATCGGCGCTATCTGATCCCTGAGATAGATAGGAAAATGAAGACATGATTTTCTGATTTAAGGAAATAGGGTTTCTTTGGAGGAGAAAAGGAATTTGGGAACGACTAAAAAAGTATATGAGAAACCTCTAGGGGAACGTCTCTCCTAAATCTTTTTCCTTTTGAAGATGTGGATGACATGTGTCGGGACTACTCTCTTTCAAACATGCGGCTGAAATGCATCGGAATTTATTTGTGGTAGCCAAGATGCCTTGGTTAAAAGGAATTCAGAGAAATTAATCATTACGCGTATTTAGGGAAAAAGTGTCTGAAATGACACCCGCGGCTGTGACACAAAACGATGGCTATTTTTTAATACATCAACTCAACAGCTGCACTTGAGTTAATGTAGGGGGCAATTATTAACACTCAAAAATACTTTTAGTGTTTAGTCGAATCAAGTGGCAGCTGAAGATGGAAATCTCAAAATGAGCATGACTCGTAGCCGAATCTATTAGTCCTAGCCCTCGGCTAGAAAAGCTCCATTGGCTATCTCGGTAACTTGGCCGAAGCATAATTCCAAGGAATTATTTGGACGCCTCAAAGACCAAGTCAAAGCACCTTCTAGACCCCAAAAACTTAAACAAATCATCAACATCTAGAAGGAAGTGTCATCGATCGTGCAAGAAGAAAACAATGAGCAAAAATCGGCACCACCTCCTCATAGTTGGCTAGTGGATTTAGTGGGTCATTTAGTGGCTAACATAGGGGGATCATATCTTATTTCTTGTTGTATAAATGTAGGATCACTTGTACAGAATAACACACACATAATCAATCAAAAAACTTATTTTTATATATCTTCATTCTATCCTTATCGCATTTATTTCACTGTAGCTGTATTTATGTTTCTTACCACTTAGTTTACTCAATCACCATCCTAACGGGTTTTGGTGTAGTTGGGGAACCCATTGCTGGAAGTTAGAGTTTCGCTTCCACCCCAAATCGCTTAGTTAAGGAATCAATTTGTCATCCGATTTCGGCAGCCGATAAAATGGCAAATATACACCATCAACTTATTTTTATCTGTTATAGCAAGTAAAATTTCATACTTTTAAGATTATGAATGACTACATTTTAAGAAGACTTACATGTAAATATCATTTTGTGAACCTACCAATGTAATTATTTTATGGTAGATATAAATTAAACTCATTTACTTATTATAACTATCTATATTAACTTTTATATGATCTAAAAGCCTAAAAAATTAGTTAACCTCTCTAACTGAATGTTTTTGTTTCCAAAAACAAAATTGGTAAAAAAGAAAACAGCCCACATTGTAGATGGCATATAATCTAACCTAAGACGTCCTTTTTATAACAAGAAATGAAAGAACATTTAATGAGTAACCTAAAGATTTTGGTAACAATTAGAAAATCAAATGTGTAATATGAAATACCATATATCTTGGCAAACTATTAATACCCTCTAAATTTATAACCAATATAACACTACTTACAAGTCAGATACGTTAAGAAATAATTCCTTCATTATTTTCATTAATGAATAAGTATATATACAATTTACAATTTCCATAATATGGAAAATTCTATTCCTACTCTACTCCCAAAACCCTAATCTATTTGTACAAGAATTCTACAATTATGGTAAGTGTACAATGCTAATTAAATACAAATAATATGTTACCAAATATACTCCAAACTGTGATATACTTGGCATGTATATCATAGACTGTTTTGTCCAATCTCTCTTGTGTTTCCTTGATATACATGGTATACACAAGGCATTGTGTATGCCGTGTATATCGTGTATATCACAGTATACTTTCACACCTCGCAGTCATAGCGGGCGGTCGTCGTATGCTGAGACTGTCCCTAAAATATTCAAACATAATCGAGGGAAGACCCTTAGTAAAGATGTCTACAATTTGGTACCTAGAAGGGATATGTAAGATGCGCACTTTGCAGACCATGAGACCAAGTTATTATCAAGAAACATACAATAACCAGACGTTGAGTGTCTGGTATCTGGACAACCACCCAATCAGCATTTGTATACGAGACAAGTGTAGATGCAAGCCATAGTCAAGTGTTCCCTAGATGTATCAGATAATGCGTTTAAGCGCATTCATGTGCTCAATTATTGGATCATGCATAAACACACACACCTGATGTATGACATATGTAATTTATGATCTCGTGAAAGTAAGATACTGAAGAGCTCCAGGAAGACTACGATAGTGGGTGGGATCCTCGTAAGGTGAGCCAGCTGCAGCACCCAACTTGGGTTTCGTATCAACTGGAGTGGAAGTAGACTTACACAAAGGCATACCAACTCACTCAATTATCTCAGCGGCATACTTCCTTTGGGATAAGAATAACCCACCTACATGACGAGTGATAGCAATCCCCAAGAAGTAACTCAAGGGCCTCAAGTCTTTCATAGCAAACTCAGAATTGAGTAGTGTCATGATAGACTTGTGTAAATCATCAGAAGAAGCAATCAAGATAATATCATCCACATATAATAGAATATATGCCAAGAAAGTACCACAGCGATATATGAAAAGAGAATTATCAGACCTACTGTGAGAAAACCTAATAGTAGATACATAGTTTGCAAATTTCTTATACCAAGCTCATGGGACCTGTCTGAGCCCATACAAGGACTTCTTCAAAAAACAGACATGATTGGGATATTTGGGGTCTCAAAAACCCAAGGGCTGATGCATGTAGACTGTTTACTTAAGATAACCATGTAAGAAAGAATTCTTTACATCTAGCTGATGAATGGGCCATGCCTTTGAAAGAGCCATACAGAGAACAATGTGAATGGTAGCCGATTTGACCACCGGACTAAATGTCTCACCACAATTCATGTCAACCTGTTGATTCTTACCATCACCTACAAAACGAGCCTTATGTCTCGCAAAAGAACCATCATAATTATCTTTATGAGTAAAAATCAACATAGACCGAATAATAGTAATTCCAGAAGGACGGGGTACCAACTCTCACGTCTTATTTTCAATAAGAGCATTATACTCATCGTGCATAGCCAATTTCCAATTCGGGTCATTTAATGCAGACACTGGGGTTACGGGGTAGTGGGGATTTAAGAACATTAGAATTAAGATTAAAATGTCTTTTTAGTTTAAAAATACCCCATTGACTACGAGTAACAGGTCGGTAACTCAGGGGAGAATTGGGTGGATTTTGGGAAAAATTCAGATGGGGGATGGACTGGACAACAGGCAGTGGGCTTGCTGGCCCAACACTGGAACCTGGACTGAGAACTGGAACAGAAACAGGGGCAGAATTGGGATGGACAATTGGCCCAGTTGCTGGACCTGGGACGTGATGGGCTGTGAGTGTTGGCGGGCCAGCAGGAGTGGGCCTGATAGCGTTTCGGGGGTACTAGATTAACCCAATAAGTGGTGCATAATGTATGGTGAGACTTCGTCATCTAAAAAATTATACGAACTAGGCACGAGACTACACACTTTAGCAAACGAAAATTGGGTTTCATCAAAAATAACATGGCGACCAATTATGATTTTATTAGATGATAAATCAAATTATTTGTAACCGCGATGATTAGATGGATAACCCAAAAATACACAAGCGGTAGAACGGGCTTGAAGTTTATTAATTGTAGTTGACGAAAATAGTGGATAACATAAACACCCAAAGACCCTAAGATGTGAATACGAAGGATTCTTATTATAGAGTTTAAGAGGGGATGAATATGGCACTCCTTTGGTAGGAAGTATGTTAAGGAGATAAGTAGTCATTTGTAGAGCATGATGCCAAAAGGAAGGGGGACGGAAGCATGGACCAATAAAGTACGGACAAAATTATTAATGGTACGAATTTTTCGTTCGTCTTTCCCATTTTGTGAGGACGTATGAGGAGAAGAGAAACGAAAAACTATGTTATTAGCATCACAAAATTCCCGAAATACCCCATTATCATATTATTTACCATTATCACATTGAATATTTTTTATTTCCCATTCGAATTAGGTACAGATGAATGCTCTAAATTTTAAGGTGGAAAAAACTTGGTATTTTTTCGCTAACGGAAAGGTCCATAAAAATAGAATAATCATCCAGAAAGAGAACATAATAACATTGGCCCACAGAACTCAGAACGGGAGATGTCCATAAATCGCTATGAATATGTCAAAAGGCATCAAAGTACGAGAAGTAGAGGCTACAAATGGTAATCTAACATGCTTTTCCAATGGACAGGAATGGAAAATTGGAGTACTACGCGTACCCTTACAAGAAATAAAATTATTTTTATGCAAGAAAGAAACAATAGACGACCCAGGGTGACCCAAACGTGCATGACACAAGGAAGGAGCTAGAGCTGCAAAAATTGATGGCAAGGCTTGACTCAAGAAACTGGAGGCGGGCGTGATTGGATAAAGATCTCCCCTGCTATTGCATCTCATGAAAGGTATACCCGTTTTGAAATCCTTCACAGAAAACTCAAAAGGATCAAAATTAACAGAAAGCCAATTATCAGTTGTAAATTTTCGGACAGATACAATTTTTTTAATTAATTTAGGGGCATGAAGGGTATTTTTCAAGACAAGAGGTGGATGTGGGGGAGATAAAGTTGTATTACCGTAACCACAAATTGGAATTGTATGGCCATTACCAACAATAATACCACGATTTTTGCTCAAATTACATTAAGACGAGAGAGTACCTTGGTCGGACGTCATGTGAGAAGTGGCACCGGTGTCCATGTACCAATTCACGTCTGGAGAATTTAAGCCAAGTGTATGCATAGCAGCCTCAATATCTATGGATGTCGGGATCGAATTCGGGCCCACAATAGTGAAGGCTTGCGGGGACCAAGGCCAAAGCAAACCGGCCTGCTGGCCTGACCCGGAACGCTGCTGGTAAGAACCTGAAAGATTGGGCTTGTGATGGGGCTGGACCGAGGCTAAATGTTGCTGAAAATAAGTGGGAGGGCAGTAGGCGGGACTGGGCCACTGGTCCAGGCCCACTGCCAAGGGGCCCAAGGCTGAGACCAGGTGGGCTGGGGCCCAGAACCCCGAGGCCCACCCCCGCTGTTATTACTATTCCCTTCGGCGTTGCTACTATTCCATCCGCCGCCGTTGTTACAGCCATGATTTTTTCCATTAGTTTTACGATTTTCACCTTTCTTGTCGCCACCGTTGTTGCGGTTTTGGCCCGAATTGTCAACAAACCCGTGAGAGTTATAGGATGAAGTCATCATCACCACGGAACTGGTGCCAGTAGTCGCCTTTTTTGCCAAGACGGCTTCTTCTAACGTGAGCATCGAGTGGGCTTGATAAAAAGGTGAAAGCGGATTACTTTGACGGAGGAGAGTCACAACGCCATTATAGGCCTGCAACCATTTGTAGAACAAGACGATTATTGGTAACAGGCGCTCTAACGTTACGGTGTTGATATGCTAATTCCTTTAGCCTTTTACAATAAGCCAAAACATTTACAAAATCATCCATGCTGACTTGTGAAAATTTCTGCTCAAGGGTGACAACTCGGGAATGTTGTTTATCCTGGAATATATCACGCAATTTATTCTAGGTAGCCATAGTCGTAGTGTCTGGTTCAATGATCGTCTGTAAAAGGTCGGTAGAAATAGTGGAGTAAATCCACTGAAGGACGGTAGCATCAAGAGTGATCCATAACTGAGGATCCTCCGCGGGTGGAGGGATAGCGGGAGGAATTATGTGATGGAGGACTTTATGTGAGATTGCGTGAATTTTAAACAGTTCTACCCACGTCGCATATTGGACGTTCTCCATCTCAAGAACAATAGGGATGTGGTTCTTGATGTTGGAAACAGTAAGGGCAGGATGAAACAGGTTCTTTGACGTAGATATAACGAAAGAACAATAGGTGAATGAGAGATTTGGAAGAAAATTTTGGAAGAGAGCTCGTATAAAATCCTATTGTTTACCATACTACAACTTCTTGACTAACATACCTATTTAGCAAATCCTTTTTAGGTAATTTTTTTATGAAATCTACCTATTTAAAGAGCTCTCTTGTCAATCATTAGATGCAACAAGTGTTACAAATTATTTGTTTCACATAGAGAGAGCTCCGTTAGGATTCCATTGAAAATTATTCTTTTTAGTAGTGATCTTTTACTAGTTCTTGGATTAGATAATCTCTTTCTTAAGAAGAGATAAATATTTTAATCAATGTATTTAAATTTCAGGGCATAAAGAAAAAAGATGAAAGCAATGCGCTTCATTTTGAGAATGACAAATGTACAGAAGAGAATCAAAAAACAAAGGAAGAATCGGAGATTTTTGCCGTATTGTAAGGTCGAAGACATGAAGAAAGAGAATGGTAAGAGGTCATTTTCAACTCCTCTTACTAACAATTTAGTCTTTAATTATTTATTTTTAAGGTTTAATCTAGCCCCTCTTCACTTTATTTTTCTTTATTATATTCGTCCATTTTATTTTATATGAAGGTTATTGATTATATACATAATTAAAAAATAATAAAAGATTTTTTCCTCATATATGAAACACTTCTAGAAAGAAATGAATTTTGTCGGAAATTTTAAAGTCTATTGAAAACATTGGCGAAGACAATTCTGACTGTTTTTAGTTGGAAATTTGTGTTATAGTAATTAAACTTGTTCTGATGATAAACATACCATGCCATATTGATAACCATAAGCAATATGTCATTAGAGTAAAATAAAAAATCTAAAGTTCAAAAAAAATTGGCATTATCATTTGGTACATATATATGTAGGTGGCAAAGCCTACCGCCCCCACCCCCACTCCCCCTCCCCAACCCACTGTAAGCTATGAATTTGAATAAATAAAAATTAAAGATATTTTTAAATATAATATATAAAAAAAATTCAATTATAGTGAAGATAAACGAGTATTATATAAGTGTAATATATATAAAAGAAATAGAGCGAGTAAGAAAACAGCTGCCTCTGGTTTGTTTTAGATTGAAAGATATTTACTTTATTTATTTAACAATATTTTTTATACATTATGACAGTTGGCAAGAGTTTCAAACATTCTTAATCGTTTGACAGACGATCTCTTACTCATCTCACAAGCCCAAGAACCTCAAAGAAATGATCTTCACGCACTCCACCCATTTCAATTTATGGTGCCTACTGATCCAAATTTTGAAATTTATGGATTCATATAATAATTTTAAGTTAACATAAAATAACATTTCTAATTGAATTCACGATCAATTTATTTATAAATATCTTGTTAATTTTTTAATACAGATATAAAATATAAATAAATTACGAAATTTCTCGGAACCCATACCTTAAGGGCTAGATTCGCCCCTGCATAGTATATACACATATAATCTAAGAAAACAAATTTTTGATATTTATAATAAAGTGAGATTTATAATTATATTATTTTTAGATATAAAATTATGCTATTATCTTTTAAACAGACTGATAAAAAATAATAACATGTAAAATGAAACAAGGAATGTATATGATTACGTTCTTTGTGGATTCTATGGATGATTTCTCTCGGTGTAGGTACTCGATGGAGCATTTGGATATTGATGATTTATCTGCATATATTCTCTTTCAATGTCTTCTCTCCGCATTCATTTCATAAAACAATAGAGAATAATAGAAATATTTGATTAGTAATACATATTTGAACCATGACACAAACTAAATATTTTCAAATTAAGATAATTATTTTTAAAAAGAAACTATTTGCAAAAATTAATTTTAAACCATGAGATATAAATTAGGGATTAAACATATTCTTGGCATTCTTCCTCGCCTATAGCTAGTCTTTACTTGTTCAAAATTTAACAACTTAGGTATTAATTTTGAAAAAGTGCACGCTAACTACATGAGAAAAAGAACGCCAAGATTATTTCGAGGATCATCTTCGTGCTCAGGAGTATGTCTAATTCCTAATTTATATTTCATGCTATAAAATTAATTTATGAAAGTAGTTTCTTTTTAATAATAACTATCTTAATTTTTGAAAATATTTAGTTTGTGTAATGGTTCAAATACGTACTATCACTTAATTCTATTATTTTCTATTGTTTTATGAAATGGAAGCCCAGAGAAGACATTGAGAGAGAATATATGGAGACAAATCATCGATATCCAAATGCTCCACGGTGATAAGTCATTCATGGAATCCACGGAGAACGTAATCATATACTTTTCTTATTTCACTTTACATGTTATTATTTTTTATTAGTCTGCTTAAAAATAAAAGCATAATTTTATATCTAAAATAATATAATTATAAGACTCTCACTTTATCATAAGTATCAAAAATCTATTTTCTTTTTTAGATTATATACGCATATACTATGCAGGGGCGAATCTAGATCTTAAAGTATGGGTTCAGGGAAATTAAGTGATATTATTTATATTTTATATTTATATTAAAATTTTTAAAAATTATTTATAAATAAATTAATTGTGAATCCAATTAGGAATATTATTTTACGTTAATTTAAAATCATTATAGGGATTCATAAATTTTAAAATATGAATCCGCCTCTAATGCTATACAACATAAATTGAAATGAATGAAAATGTCATTGGCCTTGAGCTAAGATTTAAAACTCCAAAATTTGAAAGATCAAACAAGATAGAGGAGTGGGAAAAGCCAATTATGACTGACATGGACAAAAACTTTATGGAAGAATTGAAAGTTCTTTTTACACATGGTGAGCCTTTGTGGGTTGTATCTCCCGAAGATCCTGAGAATTATGTTAGGGTTGTAGTACTTTTTCTTCTCATTTATGATTATGAGACTTAGTTATGACTTTGATTTTACTGTACTTTATTCTTTCAGCATAATGTACTTGTTTAAGACTAGTTTAATCGGTTGTTGATGATTCTCTTGCCAAGTGGGAATAATTGTCTTCACGTCTTGGAAGTTGAATCGTGACAAGTACGTATTTTGAACCATTATACAAACTAAATATTTTCAAATTAAGATAATTATTTTAAAAAAAAACTACTTGCATAAATTTATTTTAAATCAAACAAGAACGTTCATGTTCAAAAGAGGCAGGTAGCGGAGATGAGGAATCTCAGATGGATCTGTGGTCATACTAGAAGAGATATGATTAGAAACGAAGTTATAGGGGACAAGGTCGGAGTGGTCTCAATGGAGGAAAAAATGAGAGAAGCGAGACTGAGGTGGTTCTGGCATGGGAAATGGAGGTGTGATGATGCGCCAGTTAGGAGGTGTGAGAGATTGGCGATAGTAGGAGTTAGAAGATATAGAGGTAGGTCGAATAAAAAATGAAAAGAAGTGATTAGACAGGACATGGCACGGCTTCAGCTGACTGAGGACATGACCCTAGATAGAATGATTTGGAGGTCGAGGATTAGAATAGAAGGTTAGTCTCTAGTTCAGTTGTGTTGCACTGTGTGTGATAAGAGTAGAGGGATAGCTTCTTTATCTACTCTTCTCTCTTTCATTGTAGTATTATTTAAGTTTTGCATAGATCCATACTTTTATGTGGGTATTCCTATGAGTTTCTTTATTTGTTTTGCATTATCATATCTTACTGTCTTATTTTTCTTGAATTCTTGCATTGACTACGTTCTTTTTAGCCGAAGATCTATCGGAAATAGTCTATCTATCCCACAAAGATAGAGGTAAGGTTTGTGTACATCTTACCCTCCCCAGACCCTACTCTGTGGGATTACACTGGGTATGTTGTTGTTGTTGTACATACTCCTGAGGGCAAAGTTGATCCCCAAAATAACTTTAGCACTCTTCCTCACATGTAGCTAGGAAGAGATACCATATGAAAGCATGAATATGATATGTACACAAAAGGCAACAAAGTTGTAAAGTAAAGATTCAACTTAGCTATTTTCCATCTTTAAATGAGAGATTCAGAGTGATACAACATTAGCACCAACATGCCCAGTGTAATTCTCCAAGTGGGGTCTGGAGAGGGTAAGATGTATGTAGACATTACTCCTACTTTTGTGGGGTACAAAAGTGATGAGAACACATAATCAGACAAGTAAGAGAGCCATACTTCATATAAGAATCAAATAAGAGATTCATATCTCACATCACAATCACCTCAATCAAATCTCACTATCAACTAATGTCCACTTGTTTTGGCCTTTATACAAGGAAAGCAAACAATTCAATACTACACAATTTTGCAAATCATGGCAATGGTGCCCATACGAGTGTTTTTCACCTCACAAGTACGGGACCCTCTTTATTACTCAATTCCCTTATCATTAGTTAGTTTACCAGCCACATGCTTTAAATAAAGTCAAGTAAGGTCTCAACTTGTCTGATTTCGAAGCCCAAATATCACAATAAAACATTGCCCTTTCATAAAGCTTCCGAATGATTCAAATTTGTTTATGTAACGACCTACTAGATTGTTTTTAAGCTTTTAAACTCCTTTTCCTCAAAATACCCTTCACCTAGCTTTAAAATGGTATTCTTGAGTTGCGAGGATGGATGACACGACATCTGAAGCGATCGGGTAAGTATATGAGAAGAAAATCAAAATTTAGATGTTTTTAAGTTAAAGAAATGGAAAGGTTTGACCAAAGTCAACATCAGAGATTAACAAACTCGAATCAGAGTTTTGTCAGTTCCGTAAGGTTCGGAATATGATTTATGACTTCGTTGGATGGATTCCTAGTGGTTCAGGAGTGTTTTGGATCCTTGATTGGGAAATTAGTTAAAGTTTTGAATTTGAGTTGACCATGATCAACATCGGGTCAAGACGATCCCAGATCTGTGAATTGAAATTTTGAATATATTTTATGATGATTTTGGACTTGTCCGCAAAAATTTTTTTAATTCCAATGAGTTGCAGACGGTCTTTGAGATTGTTGGTGCTTTGGCACTGTTTTAAGCGTAAAAGTCTAACAAATTTAGATCTAGAGATTGAAATTTTATTCATAGACTTTTGAAAATTTGAGAATGATTTATAGGACTAATCTAGAATGTTTTGTCTGATTCCGATAGGTCGCACTCGAGTTTTTATCCAAAAATATGAATTAAATCTTTAACAAGAAAAAATGGTATATGATTGGGAAAATGAGTTCGGAATTGTGTTTTCACTTAACGACTAGGTCCATATCATTTTTTCGGACTTATAGGAACTGGAATCATCGAATATCAAGGTCGTATGAGAGATTTATGATCTTTTTTGAATAAATTAATGTTGCAGATTTTTCTGGTGCAATAATTCTGGAAATATCATATATGTCCCTGTTGTAATATAAACAATCTGATTTGATTCATTTGGGAGCCTTTTGGAACATCAAAACATGATTCTTTAGGCAGAAATTAATAGGTAATCATCAAGGTATGGTTTCTAACTCAAATCTATGAGTTTTACATGAACCAAAACTAGATTAAAGGCAAAAGTTGATGATTTTATGATGTTTTTTTTGTAAAAGAATGACATTATTTTGGCAAATCCATGTGCGATTCTTGATCAAATTTGGATTTTGAGTATAGATTATTGATCCTTGAGCTGAGAGTTTTCCATTGAGGTATGATTTATCTACTTCCAATACTTTTCCATTGAGGTATGATTTATCTACTTCCAATACCGCTAATCGAACATCTATTTCAATATGATATTTATAAATTAGAGGAAATTATTAATTTGCTATCAATCTTCCACCAAAATTGAAAATTTATGATGTATTTGGTATTCTTACAGATAGGACTTCATATGTAAATTGTATTGAAATCCGAGCCCATACTCCGGATGGGTGTTATACCCGGTATTGGCAAATTAGCAATTTATTTTGGTTTGAGGTGATTTTGGTCGCAATCTTCATGATTTGGCTTTGGGGTATGTTTATAACCTTTACCTCGGTACTTCTCCCTGATTTCATCATTTATTTAGCATTTTAATCCTTGATTTAGTTATAGAATTTGGGATTTAAGCCCTAAAGTTAAAAATATAAAATTCTATTTGGAGGTTGACTTGAGGTTGGATTTGAGTCTTTTTTGAAATTTAGACTCTATTATGGGTAAACTAATTTTTGTTGCAAAATTATAGTTTTACCCTCTGGTGCTCAGGATTGCCTTTTTGGGTGACGTTTTTCGGTGTTACACCTCGTATTTTTGTGCTAGTGTGCGTCGCAAGTAAAGTAGTGAGAACCCAAAAAGATTAATATCCCTTATGCAGATAGTAAAGGTATTAAGAAAGTGTTAAGAAGTTTCGTGCGAGGTTGAGGCTAAACGAATCAAAGAAAACACATTTCGACTAAGTTCGTCGAAGGAAAGTGAATTGTAATAGCCCATCCTTTTGGGGTAAGACTAGGAGCGCATAATATTCTAAGAAGGTCTTGTTATGATGTATTTGGATCGTACAATATCTGTTTTGGGCCAAGGCCACCTAAATGAGTTTAAACAAAATGAATTCTACTTAAGCCCAAATTTGGGAAAAGAGTTCTAAAAAGGGTATGGTTGATCTTCTTAAAATATAAAAGGGAAAACAATTTGTAAAAGAATACTTGTATATATTTTTTGGCATATTGTTTAAAAAAATATTTTGAGAAAAGATTTCAAAACCTATAGGGATAACAAATATGATGTAACATTCGAACCAGATTAAGTTAGACTCTACTCAAAGGAAAACCTTGAGTGTGTCTTGGTCCAAAACAATAAAATGATTATTTTTACCCTATATGGACTTTTCAAGTAAAACTCAACTCTTTTTTTCAAATAAAAGTTTTGCCAAAGATTTCAAAATGATATGACATGACTTTTATATGCAAGAATTTGAATACTTTTTTTCAACCGTATTCTATGGATTCTTAATATCGAAGTGTCTCACGCCTTCCCCGAGGAATCACCAGAACCCTTACCTCGAACTCTGATTTTAAAGAATTTTTCTTTTGTTTGAATAAACTCTTTAACTTGGTTTTCTTAATTTTCCTTATAAATTAGGTAGAGACTCTAACAAATAAAAATCTGAAAGAGTCCACGAATATGTAGTATCTCTTATGCCTCACGTAAAAGTGAACAGTAACATGCGTAGGCAGCCCCTTTGTGACCCACTTGAGGCAGTGGAAATCCCTAATTTCTTATTTAAGTGGTGGCTTCATCCTCATTCACCATCATTGACCAGATCTAGATTAAAACACCCCAAGACCCTTTCTAAACATACTCTCATGGTTCCTAAGCAAATCTAAGGTCAAACCACCCAAGTCCAACACAAATTGTCTTAGAAACCTTGAGGAGAACACTTTTATGGTGTTGTTGTTGAACTTGAGAAATTCTTTCAAGTTGAAGAAGATTTGTTCTAAGGTTGTTCTTACTGTGTGAGGTAAGAATATTCTCCTCCTAGTTGTATTTGAGGTGTATTCAAGTCCTAACTAAGTTTTATGAATGGAAAAGTTACAAGATAGTACTTGGAGTATTTGTAGTATTGTTGTATCTTGTTGGGCTGTTTAGTGGTGTTCTTGTGATGGTTATAAGGTTGGAAAATCTTGTATATATGTTTGTTTGTCTGCTGGATATGTTGTTCATGCTATTTTGGAGTTGAGGAAAGTGAAAGGAATAGGGGAGGTGCAGTATAAATTGTTGTAGACAAGTTTGTTGCTCATTTATATCAATTTTTAGCTTCCGTAGCTTAATAATAGTTTCCTTATCACTTGTTGTAGACTGAGGTGCTAAACAGGCTGAGTTTGACGTTGTCTGTTAAGTAATCGACAAAGGTATAATAAGGCACCTTCTTTCCTTCTTTTAGCATGAATTCCAAATGAACGAAAAGTAAACGTAAACGAGCGATATTCATAAATGACTCTACTCTTAGTAGTTTTAGAAACTTATGTCTATTAACTTCCATAATGTATTTCTGATCCATAATGCATTGATCTTTGGCCCTAATGCATTATATATTGATGATTTTAGTTTCATAATGACATTCGGAGGCTCAACGACCTTACGTCACTCCGATAAGTTCAAAATATCTTCTTATGCTCCTTATACATGTGGGTGGATGGGTGTATATATATATATGTGTGTGTGTGTGTGTGTGCGCGCGTGTACGACGGTGTTATATACCCACCACTAATCAGTTGGTTATTATTATTATTATTATGATGCCAACAGAAATATATATATATATATATATATATATATATATGTGTGTGTGTGTGTGTATGTGTGTGTGTGTATGTATGTGTGTGTACAACGGCGTTATATACGCATCTATATTCTACTTATGCATATCATGGTCCTCAGAGGCAATTCAGATGTTAGGTTGATCTTCATATCCTTGTGTTACACTTATGTATTTACTCATGTTGTTATCTGCCTTACATACTCGGTACTTTTATTTGTACTGATATCCATTTGCCTAGGGACGCTGCATTTCATGCCTACATGTCCCAATAGATAGGTTGACGGTCCTCCTCTATAGGTTACTAGCTCAGCTGAAGGTTTTGGTGCACTCTACTTATTCCAGAGTTGCTGTTTAGAATTAGTATGCTCATGTACTTATATTTTATGGGTATGGCAGGGCCCTGTCCTGACCTCATGATGTTATGTTACTCTTAGAGGCTTGAAGACAGATGTCATGTGTGCAAATATCATGTATGGCCTTATCGGCGTATGTTTTGATGTACAGACTCTCATGGTGGCCTTGTCTGCCATTATCTATGTATATATGCCCATTAAGTGGGTGTCGTCAGTTTTTATCACTTTTGATTTTATTCAATCTATCATAGCAGCCTTGAAGTCCTATTTCTTGTTAGGATGTATGTTAAGTCATTTATATGGTGCTCGGCAAGTAAGGCCCGGGTGTCAGTCGTTCCCATCCGGTTTGCGATGTGACGTTAGGTTTATATGATTAGTATCGCAATATGGGTGTCTACGGACTCGTATGCTTATGTAGGATTTGTGTTTGAACTGATTAGGATTGTTAGGTAGCTTTGAGAAAAGGCAAAACTTTATTGTGATCTTTGGACTTCAAAAATCAGGAAAGTTGAGACCTTACTTATCTCTATTTAAAGCATGTGGTTGGAAATTATAACGACCCTTATTTTCCCCAAAATATTTTCTCATTATGTAAAAATGGTATTGTGACTTGCGGAAATGGTGGCGCGGTTCCTGAGGCAATCCGGTGAGTATCAGAGAAGAATTGGTGAAATTAAAAATTTCTAAGTTAAGGAAATGAGAAAAGTTGATCAAAGTCAACATCAAGGTTTATCGATGTCGGGTGAGAGTTTCATTGATTTCATGAAATATGTAATGTGATTTATGATTTAGTCGAGCAGTTGGTTTAGGTCCTGATATATTTATGTGTGATTTGGTCATTGTTTGAGACATTAGTTAAGTTAAGATTTTGAGCTGACCATGGTCAATATCGGGTCACGAAGACCTCGTTTTTATGTTTTGAGTGTGCGAGCAGGTTCATAGCAAATTTTATGACTAAAATGCATATTTGAATTGTGTTTGGGAGATTCTGGTTGAGTTTTGAGTGTTACTAATAGATTTGATCATTACTGATTTTTCTGGTATCTGGTATGAGCACAGTCACGCTGAATAAAGGAGGCAGTCCATTGAAATCACGCAAAGGGAGAGCTATTGCGCCGAAGGATGACCAATCGAGCAACTATCGCGCTTATGGTACATGTTCGCGCTGGAGGGAGCGCTATTGATTATTGATGTCTTTGAGCACGATAGCACTTGGTGAAGCTTCTTGGTTGAGTTTAATCAAGCTAAATAGGCTTTAGGTATTAAAAACGAGTAGTGATGAGTTTTTGAGATTATTCCACCATTGTTGGAGTTCTAGAGCTCATATTTGGGCTATTTTGGTGGCTAACAACTTGTTTTCAAAGAGGGGTAAGGTTCTAGTCATTGCTTTGATGATTCCCCATGATCACTTCAGTCTATAACCATTTAAATAGTGAATTAGGTTGTAGAAATTAGGTTTTAAGCACTAAAGTTAAGAATAGGGTATTCTTCAATTTTGAGGTTGATTTGAGGTTGAATTTAAGTCATTTTCGGGATTTAGACAATGGGCTATGGGTAAACTGATTTTGGTGCGAAATTATAGATTTTCCCTTCATGGCTTGGAATCACCTTTTTGGGTTCGTTTTTGGGTTTCAAATTAAAGTATAGCAATATAGGATCTACATACTCGTATATTCATGTAGATTATGTATTGTGATGACCTGTTTGGTCGTTTGTTGCGTTTTAACCATTTATTCACAAAACACCCTCCATGTAGCTTCATTTTGATATTTATGACATGTGTGGTTGGGTGGTAGGGTTCCCAAGGAAATTAGATGGAAATTAGGGAGAATAATCTAAGTTTTGAGTTTTTGAATTTCTCAGTTTGACCAAAAGTTGACTTATGGTAAACGTGTCCAAAATTAAATTTGAACGGTTTCATGATATCTGAAACGTGTTATATGACTTAATAGGGTAATTAGTTCGTATCTGAAGGGGTTCCGAAAGGTTTTGGATGTTTGGTTGCTACATTTTGGTTTATGATAAAGTTAGGGTATTTTGTGGAAAAACATGTGTTAATGATGTCGGATTAGTGTTTTGAGTGCGCCAACAAGTTCATAGTATCTATTATACTCAAGTTGCATGTGTTGGTTTGTGTGTTGGGGGGTTCCAACCGAGTTTCAAATGTTTGATCAAAAATTTTTGGAACTTGGTAAGTTCTTGTTCTGGTGTACTACATCTGTAGATTAAGGGCCACACCTGCGCATGGTGGGTCGTAGGTGCGAGATTGGGCTAAGGGAAAGGCAAGCGCACTGCGAAGGAAAGTCCACGGGAGCAGATGTGCACCTGCGCTTGGGTGTTCGCACCTGTATACCTCTAGAGTTTAATGAGTTCTCGCACCTGCGAGAATTTTTCCGCAGGTGCGGCATCACACCTGTGATGGAATTTCCGCACATGCGCATATCGCTGGGCAGAAACCTTTTATTTCCTAAAACAAACCTAGACTTCATTATTCCATATTTTGAGTTGGGAGCTTGGTTTTGGACAATTTCAAGGGAAATCTTCATGAAATTTCTTGGGGAAAAGAATATAAGGTATATTTTATGATATTCCCTCTTTCGATTTTGTTATTTAGAGTTATTTTCATAGTTGGGTTGGTAAAAATGTAGTTTTTTTAGCCCTGTGTTGGACCTTGGTAAAAATGGTGAAATTGAGGACCAAGATGGAGGCTATTTAAGTTGATTTTCTAGATTTAGACTTGGGGGGGGGGGGTGTGGGTGTTCTAATTTTGAAATAAAATTTTGATTTCGTCGATGTGGGTCTGGATCACTTTTTGGGGCGATTTTGACCTAAATTCTTATATAGCTAATATGGATATCCACAGACTCATATATTAATATTGATTGTGTATTTAATAGACTTTGATCGTTCGGAGATACTTCGGAAGGGGAAGGCACATATTTGATTGTTCATGGCTCCCGTTCGTCTTCTGAGGTAGGTTATGACATACTCTTTTAAACTCTGATTAAAGATGCATATATAATGTATAAATCTTAAAGGGGTATGCATGTGAACCTTCTAGCATTGGAGGTGGTGATAAATCTACTAGATTGGAATGGTTGTTGTTTATGTGGTTTATGATAGGCATGTTTAATTTATATTCACGAATATTGATTTATGGTCATTATTGATATTAAGTTAATACTTGGTAACTGTATATTCATTCTATACTTTCATGATGTCATTGGCATTTATACCATGCATGCTATATTCATTCATACTTTTATATACTTGATGATGCATGAGTCATGAATAGGAGATATGAAATGATCTAGGACACCAGAATAAGGTAAGGGTGGTGGTCTCACAGTTCGATGATATACTTAGGTTCTAACAGTTCAGGGGTAAAGTCGGGTGGTACAGTGAGTGGTCACAGTCCAAAGGGAAATGTCCACGGCCAGTATAGTGATAGGTATATGGACCTCACAAATTCCTCATGGATCTTGACTAGATGAAATGACCGCTAACATATGCGTATCATATTTATATTGGCCAAATGTAATGCATTCACTTATGCATTCCTTTAAATGATCTAATTGTCAACCTTCCTATTTATTAAATTAGATGAATCATGACTTTACTCATCATAACTTAAAAGGGATAATGTTATTTTTGGATATGAGGTAGGGTGTCTTTATATGCTATATGCATCGTCTCTTCATTGTCGGCCTATGATACTTACAGGGTACTAGTGGTTGTACTCATACTACACTTGTTGCACTTCATGTAGATACAGATCCCTGCTCTAGTTTGAAACTTAGTGGTTGATACTGAGGCATAGTATTCTATATATTCAGTGAGCTACATGGTCGATCCATGGCTCCTGGAAATCTCTCATTTACTTTCTTTCTATTTGATTTTGTCAGACAGTGTTATTTCATTCTACAAAACTTATATCAGGCTTATTAGTGCTCTTGTATAATTTAAATCAGATTTTTCGGTTGTAAAGACTCAGTTATCTTTCCACACTTTTATATATTTATATTAAGACTGTTGAATAATGATTTATATGTATTTAACTCTTCCGCTTTATTTTATAATGATTTGTCAACTTGGGGATGGTTTGCCTACCGGTGAGACAATGAGGTGCTATCACGACCTGTGATTTGGGTCGTGATATGTATTTGGTAGTTTTAGAGCATTCAGAGGCACTCTGAAAAGGAAAGATGATTTCTTGAGGTTCATCGGTCTCAAGAGTATAAGAGCAATGTCTAGTAGGGTCTTACAAATTGGTACGTAGACGTCTATACCCATCCTCGTAAGAATATAGGACATTTAGGAAATTTCCATTTTTTCATCCTTTTAGTGTGTAACGACCCGCTAGGTTATTTTAGATATATTGCCTATTTTCCCCTTAAATAACCCTTCCACTAGCTTTATTATGGTATATTTGACTTGCAAGAATGGGTGGCATAATTCTCAAGGCAATCGGGTGGAACTATCGAAAGATAATTTGAGTTTTGAAATTTGGAAGTTCTAAGTTTGGGAAGTTTGATTAAGAGTTGACTTTAGAATAAATGAATCCAAAATCGATTTTCGATGGTTTCATTAGATCCAGAATGTGATTTTTTACTTAGGTAAATGGTTGGAGTGAATTGCGAGTGATTTGGATTAGTTTCGGATAAGAAAGTAGATTCTTAGAAGTTCTTAAGATAAAAGAAGGATTTGGGTTTACTAAAGTCAACATTGAGGGCAAACAAGTCTTTTTTGAAGTTATGTCGATTCCATTAGGTCTGGATTGTCGTTTATGACTTCGCTCAACATCGGGTCAAGACGACCTCGTTTGATTGTTTTGACCTTAATTAAAGTGTCATGGTTGGTTTAATGAACTAATTAAGAGGGTTTAATAGGGATGTTAAAGAGGTTTTGATACTTGTGAGGTAACGAGCACTTGTATCGGGTACCGGTGTTATGTTATGGATATTTGTGCAATTTCAATTGTAGAGTCTGATCTGAATGTCATGCTTTGGGCACTAGATAATAGCATAGATTGATATTATGATACGTGATTGGACATGAGACGCCTTTATGTATTAATTATATGCTTATTATATGTTTACATGTTGTCAGCACTCTTAAATACTCGTTGAAAAGTGGAAAAGAAGCTAAAGGTCGAACCTTTATAATTTACTTTGATTAAAGATTGAATCTTTATTGCATAGCTTGGCTTCTTGTTGTTGCACATGTCATATTTATGCTTCATATGGTATCTCATGCATGTTATATTTCCAGATACATATTGGGGTTTGAGGGGAACTACTTCCGGATGGAATGATGTATTGCATATGAGCCTGATTGACTAGAGACATGTAATGTGAGCCTAAAATTGGCTAAATGATATGATTGGAAGCATAATATTGGCTAAGAAACCTGAAAAAAATTATTTCGGGTGATATATGGACCTCGCGAGGTCCTCATGGGCCACGATTCATAGTATTTTAACGTGTGTGTACCGGTAATGAGAAATAGGTCTTGCATTTACATAATATTTGCATATCATAATATATCATTGATTTCTTGTTTGGTTAACTTGGCTAATTGCTTATTGAATTACATTATCATGTCTAATTGAATACTTGAACAAATTCATGGATTTATAGGCTTCTTATATTGAATATTGAACTTATTTTTATTGGTTGTATAATTATATCGGATTAATAGCGGTTAAGTGTGGAAGTGGTATTCGAAAGACCAACCTTGTCTATCTTTTGACTAGGGTCAATCGACGATGTTATTGAGTACACGTTTTTTCCTTGTACTCGTGCTACACTTGCTACACCCTTTTGCGTGCAGATTATGTTCCTAGTGCGAATGGATCTCGAGACTACGCTGGTCATTAAAAAGACCATCTAGAGGATTCAGGGTGAGCTACTAGCATGATCTGTGGCACCAGATTCTTCATTTATCTTCATTTATGACTTTTCTATACCTAGACAGTTATTTTATTCATGTAATATCCTAGACATGTACATCTCTTTAGTTCGTGCTTGTGATGGTGACACTATGTTTTGGGATTTGTCGTACTATTTTGTATTTTCTATATTATGAGACTTATTAAAGACTTAAAAATTGACTTGTTTAATTATTTCGCATTGATTTTCCTTAATTATTTTATTTATATGGATTGTGGTCGGCTTAATGACTTAGTAGAAGTTAGTGCCATCACGGATTAGCGAATTGGATCGTGACAAATTGGTATCAAAGTTTTAGGTTCACCGGTCTCACAAGTACAAGAATAATGTCTAGTAGAGTCATGCATATTGGTACAATAAGCTCCATACCTATCTTCGAGAGGCTATAAGACATTTAGGAAAACTCTAATCTTTCATTCCTTATTGTTCGTACTTGATTCTAATGGTTTCAAAGAGTTTCTATATTTCATTCTCTCACAAATGGCTAGGATACGTCCGATTGCAGTTAGAGATCAGGACCCGCACCTATTCCTATACCCACTGCTAGGGTCGTTGCTCGAGGAGGAGGCAAGGGATGTGGTAGAGTTTGAGGCAGGGCTAGAGCCGTATTGCTACACCAGCTAGTGGTCGAGCACCAACTGCTGCTCACGCCCGTGCTAGGAATTTTAGTTCGGATCTAGAAGAGGTTGTGGAGGAGGAGCGAATTTAAGCAGGTGAGATTGGACCTGCCCATGCACCAGAGGGATTCATTGCTACTCCTCTTCTTCAGGATATTTTGGCACATATTCAGAGCATATTTGAGGGTTGGGCCCAAGCGGGCATACTATTGGTTACTCTAGAGGGTTCCCATACCAGAGTTGGAGGTTAGACTCCCGATCAAATTATTGCTACAAGGTGTAGGACTCCAGGGGGATTGGCAATTGCTATTGTGGCTCCTCGGTTTCTAGGTTTTCTAGCTCAGGGTATTGTTATTCAACTAATTATTCAACCCATTATGATCATTTATGAGAACAAGATGTGGGCTAGGTTTGAGAAGATAAATCCACCATAGCTTGATAGGCATCCTAATTATGATTATTATGAGTTTATGGTGAAATGCCAAGAGATGTGTCTCAATTTGGGGTTGGTTGGGTCCAACAGTGTTCATTTTTATGTGTTCCAGATGATTGACCCTGCTAAGCAGTGGTGCAGGATATTTGTTGAGACTAGGCCAACTGGGTCACCTCCACTTACTTGGGCTGAGTTTACTCATATTTTTCTAGAGAAGTGGGTTTGTCGTAGCTTAAAAGATGAGAGACATGAGCAGTTTGATCGATTAGAGCAGGTGGGTATGTTTGTGACTGAGTACGAGATGAGATTTCACTCCTTGTCTCGATATGCTTTGACGATTTTGTCAGATGAGGCAGAGAGGATTAGGAAGTTTGTTACGGGTCTGTCTTATCCCATTTGACTTGCAGCGACACATGTGGCATCTTCAGGAGGTACTTTTCAAGCAGTAATAGATGCCGCTAGGAGTGTTAAGTCTATTAGGTGCCAGAAGTTTGGGGATAGGTTGGGAAAGAAGTCTATTAGGATGCCGCTAGTTATGCATCGAAGAAGGTGGTATTTTATCTCTAAGCTAGGCGGATGGCTGAGAAAGGGTGTTTGGCCTATTTGGCATAGGTTATGGATACTAGCACTGATACTCCTTCTATTGAGCTAGAGCTTGTAGTGAGGGAGTTTCCTGAGGTATTTCTGACAGATATATCGGGTGTTCCACCAGATCGTGATATTGATTTATGTATTGATTTGGAGCTGGCCACCAAGCCCATTTCTATTCCGCCGTATCTGATGGCGCTGGCAGAGTTGAAGGAATTAAAGGATCAATTACAAGATATGTTGAGCAAGGGGTTCATTAAACCTAGTTTTTCACTTTGGGGTGTTCCGGTGTTGTTTGTGAAGAAGAATGATGGGTCTATGCGTATGTGTATTGACTACCGATAGTTGAACAAGGTTACGATCAAGAACAAGTATCACATTTCTCGCATTGATGACCTATTTGATCAACTTCAGGATGCATGGGTCTTCTCTAAGATCAATTTGAGGTTCGGTTATCACCAGTTGAATATTAGGGCGGAGGATATCCCTAAGACAGCTTTTAGTATCCATTATGGTCATTATGAGTTTTTGGTCATGTCTTTTGGGCTGACTAATGCCGTAACAGCTTTCATTGATTTGATGAACAGTGTCTTCAGACAGTACTTGGATTCCTTTGTGATAGTCTTCATCAATAATATTCTGAGATACTCTCATAGTAGAGGAGAGCACGAGCAGCATTTAAGGATCGTGCTTGGAATTCTGAAGGAGAAGCAACTCTATACTAAATTTTCAAAGTGTGATATTTGGATCAATTCTATGGCATTTTTGGGCCATGTGGTGACCAAGTATGGTATTATGGTGGATCCCAAGAAGACTGAGATAGTTCGTGATTGGGTTATAACTACTTCGGTTATCGAGATTCAGAGTTTTGTTGGCCTCGCTAGTTACTATTTGTGCTTTGTAGAAGGGTTTTCATCTATCGCATCTCGCTTGACCAGATAGACTCAGAAAAATGTACCTTTCTAATAGTCAGATGAGTGTGAGGCGATATTTCAAAAGCTCAAGACTTTGTTGACTATAACCCTAATTTTTACTCTTCCCGTGGAGGGAAAGGGTTTTACTATATATTGTTATGCTTCATAGATTGGTCTTAGTTGTGTTTTGATGCAGAAAAGGAAAGTTATAGCTTATGCTTCGAGGTTGTTGAAGGTGCGTGAGAAAAACTACACGACTGATGACTTCGAGTTAGCATCGATAGTATTTGCATTAAAGATTTGGAGACATTACCTCTATGGTGTGCATTGTAAGGTGTTTACCTATCATCAGAGTATTCAGCACATTTTCAATCAGAGGGATCTCAATGTGAGGTATAGGAGATGGTTAGAGATGCTCAAGGATTATGACATGACTATTCGTTATCCCTCGAAAAAGGCCAATGTAGTAGTGGATGCCTTGAGTCAGAAGGCGGTGAGTATGGGTAGCCTAGCATCATTGCAAGTAAGGGAGCAATCTTTGGCTATGGATGTTCAGTCTTTGGAAAACAGTATGGTGAGGCTTGATATTTTGAGCCTGTCAAGATTATGGATTGTGTTGAGGCACGATCTTCTTTATTAGTGAAAATTAGGGCTCGGCAGTTTAATGATACACAGTTATGCAAGATTCAAGACAAAGTGTTGAAAGGAAAGCAATTCTTGATGATGATGGAGTGTTATGAATCAAGGATCGCATATGTGTTCCCCAAGTAGGGGATTTGACTAGATTGATCATGGAAGAGGCTCATAGTTTGAGACACCTTATTCATCCAGGGGATACAAAGATGTACCGAGATTTGAAACGGTATTATTAGTGGTGTAGCATGAAGAGGGACATTGGGGGATTAGTATATCGGTGTTTGAATTATCAATAAGTGAAGTATGAGCACCAAAAGACTAGTGGACTTGCTCAAAGAATGCCTATACCCGAGTGGAAATAGGAGAGGATCATTATGGACTTTATAGTAGGGCTACCACGGACTATGGGAAAGTTTGATGTCATTTGGGTGATTGTGGATTGGTTGATGAAGTCGGCTCACTTTGTACCAGCTCAGACTACTTATAATTCGGAGGAGTTGGACAGGATCTATATCTGAGAGATAGTTCGATTATATATTGTGCCCATTTCTATCATTTCGAATCGGGTCTCGCAGTTAACATCCCACTTATAGAGATATATGCAAACAAAGTTAGGTACTCGGGTGGAGCTTAGTACAGTGCTTCACCCTCAGACGAATGGTCAGTCCGAGCGGACTATTCATGTCCTTGAGGATATGTTGCGGGCCTATGTGATTAATTTTGGTGGTCATTGGGATCAATTCTTGGCTTTGGCCGAGCTTGCTTACAACAACAGTTATCATTCGAGCATTGAGATGGTGCCATTTGAAGCATTGTATGGTAGGAGGTGTCATTCTCCCGTTGGATGGTTCGATGCATTTGAGGTTAGGCCTTGCGGTACAGACTTGTTATAAAATTCTTTGGACAAGGTCATGTTGATTTAGGAGAGACTTCTCACAGCTCAAAGTAGGTAAAAGAGTTATGCAGATCAAAATATTCATGAATTGGAGTTCATGGTTGAGGAGTGGGTGTTGTTGAAGGTTTCACCCATAAAGGGTGTGATGAGGTTTAGAAAGAAGGGCAAGTTGAGCCCTAGGTATATTGGCCCGTTCGAGATTGTTCAGCGTATTGGTGAGGTAGCTTGTGAATTGGATTTGCCTCCTGGTTTGGCAGGTGTTCACCCCGTATTTCATATTTCCATGCTCAAGAAGTACCATTCATATAGTTCTTATGTGATTCAATAAGATTCAATGTCTCTTGATCATAACTTGACTTTTGACAAAGAGCCAGTTGTTATTCCAGATAGACAGATTCGAAAACTGAGATCCAAAGAGATTGCTTCAGTAAAGGTTCAATGGAGGTATCATCCAGTCGAGGAGGCTACTTAGGAGACCGAGTCGGACATGTGAAGTAGATATCCCTAGCTTTTCGGCGATTCATATACTTCTTTTCTCTTTTATGTTCGAGAACGAATATGTGTTTAAGTGGGAGATGATGTAACGATCTGTTAGGTCATTTTAGATATTTTGCCTATTTTCTCTTAAATGACCCATCCCCTCGCTTCGTTATGGTATATTTTACTTGCGGGGATAATCTGAGTTTTGCAGTTTGGGATGTTTGATTAAGAGTTGACTTTTGAGTAAATGAGTCTGGAAACATTTTTGGATGGTTCCGATATATTTGAAATGTGCTTTTGATTTAGGTGGATGGTTGGAATAGGTCTCGAGTGATTTGTGTGAGTTTCGAATAAGAAACTAGATTTTTTGAAATTCTTAAGTTAAAAGAAGGATTTGGGTTGATTAAAGTCAACATTGAGGGGGAACGAATCTTTTTTGAAGTTTTGTCAATTCCATTAGGTTCGGAATATCGTTTATGACTTAGTCGAGTTATTAATTTGGTTCCCGAGGGACTCGGGGGTATTTTAAACTTTTGGTTGAAAATCTAGCTTTTAAAAGAATTGGAGTTGACATCGGTCAATATCGGGTAAAGACTACCTCGTATGATTGTTTTGAGTGCGCGAGTAAGTTTGTTGCATATTTGGTTTGTGTTGGGGGAAGATCTCGTTTCGAGTGTCAATTCCATGTTTGGGGAACACTAGAAAAATCTGATGTCCAGTTCTCATTTCCTCTTTCGCGACTTCGAGAACACATGTCGCGATCGCGATATGTCTCGCAGTCAAGTCTCATGATTTTGTGGACCATGGCCACAATCGTGAAGGCCAGTGTTGAACCGGGTCGGGCACTTACGATCGCAAAGCTTAGGCTCGCTATCGCGAAGAGTGTTCTGTTCGGTGATTTTGAAATGCCCAAAATGATCCTAAATATTTCATTCTCATATTTTGAGCTTGGGACCTCGGCTTTGAGAGATTTTAGAAGGGTTTTTCAAGACTCTTCAAGTGGGTAAGCTTCTAATCATCCTATATCGATTATATCATTGATTATTAAAGAATTTCATGTTAGAAATCATGATTTAGGATGAGAGTTTATGAACCCTAGGTTGAAAATGGAGATTTTTTCAATTAGTCATGGAATTGATGTTGGATTTTGTTGATATTTGATATTTGGACTCTATAAATAATGGGCAGACTAATTTTTGCACTGATTTCCCATTTTAGCCTTTGGGGATCGGAATTCTATTTTTGAGTAAGTTTTTGGGTCTGAAACTAACATATAGTGATATGGGTGTCTAGAGAATCGTATGTTACCGTATTTTCCATATTTGAATAGATTTTGACCATTTAGAGGCTCTACGGAAAGGCAATGCTTCACTGTGACCATCGGACTTCTAAATCAGGTAAGTTGAGACTTATTGACCTTAATTAAAACGTTGTGGTTGGTTTAATAAAATAATTAAGAGGGTGTAATAGGGATGTTAAGAGGGTGCCCCGATACTTGTGAGGTGAGGAGCACTTGTATCGGGTACCAGTGTCATGTTATAGGTATTTGTGTAACTTCAATTGTATAGTCTGGTCTGAATGTCATGTTTTGGGCACTAGCTGATAGCATAAATTGATATTGTGATTCGTGATTGGTTATGAGACCCCTTTATGTGTTGATTTCATGATTATTACATGTCTTCTCTATGTTTACATGTTGTCATCACTCTTAAATACTCGTTTAAAAGTGGAAAAGAAGCTAAAGGTCGAACTTTTATGATTTACTTTGATTAAAGATTGAATTTATATTGCATAGATTGGCTTCTTATTGTTGCGCATGTCATATTCATGCTTCATATGGTATCTCATGCATGTTATATTTGCGGATAAATATGTGAGTCTGAAAATAGACGGAGTGATGCGTTGGATATGAGCCTGGTTGGCTAGAGACAGGTAATGTGAGTCTAAAATTGGCTAAGTCTTGTAATTGGAATCCTAATATTGGGTAAGGAACCCTAAAGGAAATAATTTCGAGTTGTATATGGACCTCGTGAGTCCCTCATAGGTCACAATTCATAGTATTTGAACTTGTGTGTACCGGTGACATTTGCATATCATAACATATAATTGATTCCTTGTTTGGTTGACTTGTCTAATTGCTTATTGAAATACATTATCATGCCTAATTGACTACTGAACAAATTCATGGTTTTGGAGGCTTCTTATATCGAATCTTGAACTTATGATTATTGGCTATATTATTATGTCGGACTAATAGCGGTTAAGTGTGAAAGTGGTATTCGGAATACCAACCCTCGTATCTATTTTAACTAGGGTTGGTCGACGATGCCGTTGAGTACACGTTGTTTCTCCGTACTCACGCTACACTTATTGCACCCTTTTGCATGCAGATTCTGTTCCTAGCATGTGCGGATCTCGAGACTACACCGGTCGTTGAGGAGACCATCTGGAGGATTCGGGGTGAGCTATGATCTGTGGCACCGGATTTTTCATCTATCTTCATTTCTGTCTTTACTGTTCTTAGACAGTTATTATATTCGAGTTGTATCCCAGACTTTTACTTCTATTTAGTTCGTTCTTGAACTGGTTACACTATGTTTTGGGATTTGTCGTACTATTCTTTATATTCTGTATTATGAGACTTATTAAAAACTTAAAAATTGACTTGTTTAATTATTCCGCATTGATTTTCCTTAATTAATTGGTTTAGATAGATTGTGGTCGGCTTACTGACTTAGTAGAAGTTAGTGGCATTACGACTTAGTGAATTGGGTCATGACATGATGGATTAGGGCATTTGTACTAATATTGATTTTACGCATATTTTAAGTCCTTTCTTGCTCGTCTTCCTAGCATGGATGTGCAGAATCAGTTAACAGAAGACCCCAAAGCCACAAAAATTTCTAGAATAATGAAAGAAATAATCCCCTTGATTATTTTCATTGATTGAATAGATATATATACAAGTTACATCTTTCCATAATACTACAAATCCTTTTCCTATTCTACTTCTAAATCCTTATTCTACCATAATTCTAACTATACAATTATGGTAGGTGTATAACACTAATTAAGGTATCCTTTTTATGACAATATACTACAAATATATATACCATATATACACTATCCTAATATCACTTGGATATGTACAATCTGGCCGAGAGAGGCCCAATGGCAGAGAGGCCCAATTCGTAATCCGGCCGAGATAGCCCACCGCTTCATTAAATCCAAGTGATATATATGTGATATACACCGCTGTATATTCGAGTGTATATCACATGTATATTGCTCGTTTAACACACCCCATGATCATAGCGGACGGTTTTTGAACGCCGAGATCGTCCCTAAAATCTTCAAAGAGAACCATTTGGTAGACCCTTTGTAAAGATGTCGCAATTTGATAACGAGACGGGATATGGCATACGCGAACTTGACCCTTTGCAACCTTTTCTCGGACAAAGTGAATGTCCATTTCGATATGCTTGGTGCGTTGGTGTTGAACGGGGTTACCTGAGAGGTAGATGGCACTAATGTTATCGCAATATACCAAGGTTGCCTTCTGAATGGGACAATGGAGCTCCAAAAGCAAATTACGTAGCCAACATGACTCGGAGACCACATTCGCTACCCCTCGATATTCTGCCTCTGCACTGAAGCGTGACAGAGTTGCTTGACGTTTTGCCGACCATGAGACCAAGTTGTTGCCAAGGAACATACAATAGCCAGAAGTCGGTCGTCTGGTGTCGGGACAACCACCCCAATCAGCATCCGTGTAAGAGACAAGTGTGGATGTAGATGAAGGATACAAGTGCAACCCATAGTCCAGTGTCCCCTGAAGATACCGAATGATGCGTTTGATTGCATTCATGTGCTCAACCCACGGGATCATGCATGAATAAACACACCCCGCTGAACCGCATATGTAATATCCGATCTGGTAAAGGTAAGATACTGGAGGGCCCATGCAAGACTGCGATAGCAGGTCGGGTCCTCGTATGGTGCACCTGCTGTGGCACTCAGCTTTGGGTTTGCATCCACCGGTGTGGAAGTGGACTTACAGGATGACATCCCAGCCCTCTCGATGATCTCAGAAGCATACTTCCGTTGAGACAGAAACAAGCCACCTGAATGACGCTTGACGGCAATCCCTAAAAAATAACTCAACGACCCCAAGTCCTTCATAGCAAACTCAGAAGTGAGCATGGTCATGATATATTAGCGCAAGGCATCGGAAGAGGCGGCCAAGATGATATCATCCACATACAACAGAATGTAGGCCAAAGAAGAACCACGGTGGTAAATGAACAAGGAATTATCTGTCCGGCTGTGAGTGAACCCAATAGTGGAAACAAAGTCAGCAAACCTCGTGTACCAGGCCCTTGGAGACTGCTTAGGCCCATATAAGGACTTTTTCAACAAACATACATGATGAGGTCGGTTAGGATCCCTGAAACCCAACGGCTGATGCATATAGACTGTTTCCTTGAGATCACCATGTAGAAAAGCATTCTTGACATCCAATTGATGGATTGGCCAAGTCTTTGAAAGAGTCAAGCTAAGCACAGTGCGAATGGTAGCCGGTTTGACCACCGGACTAAACGTCTCACCACAATCAATTCCAACCTGCTGAGTCTTACCATCACCAACAAGTCACGCCTTATGTCGAGCAAAGGACCCATCTGAATTCTCCTTATGAGCAAAAATCCACATAGACCTGATAATATTAATACCATATGGATGGGGCACCAACTCCCACGTCTTATTATCAATAAGAGCATTATATTCATCAGTCATAGCAATTTTCCAATTAGGGTCATTTAATGCGGACACATGATTGCGGGGCAAGGGGGATTTAGAGACACCAGAATGTAAATTAAAATGTCTTTTAGGTGTAAAAATGCCCCGCTGACTACGAGTGACCGATCTATGACTCGAGGAAGGATTGAGGGAATTTTGGGGGCTTGCGGAGGTCTGGGCCCAAGGACTCCTGGCCGTGCTGGAACTGGGCCATAACCGCTGTGGGTGCCGTTCTTTGGGCTGCGGCGGTGGGGGCCGCCAATGCGGGTATTGGGCTCGGGACCGTTGGCCAGCCCCCGGCCGCCGGAAAAACAGCTTGTTCTTTGGAGGGTGCGGGTTCCACTGCCAATGGCCCCACTGCTGGGCCCATGGTGGTGGTGGCCCACTGTACCCTGGATGGGACCCACCGCCTGCTTGTTGATCACCGGAACCGCCACCAGAACTGCCGCGTTTGCCCCCGCGGTTTTTATTATTTTTGCGATTATTCTTTCCGCCACCATTATTATGGTTTTGCCCCGAATTATGAACAAACCCCGAAGAACTAGGAGAGGATGCCACCATGACAACTGGGCTTGCTCCGGTAGCCGCATTTTTAGCCAAATCGGCTTCTTCCAACGTCAGCATGGAGCGGGCTTGATGAAAGTCGGGAAGAGGGTTGCTTTGGCGAAGGAGAGTTCCAACACCATTATAGGCCTCCGAAAGACCGGCAACCAACTGTAGAACTAGACGATTATTTGTTACTGGTGCGCCAACATTACGGAGTTGATCTACTAATTCCTTTAGTTTCTTGCAATATGCAGAAACGTTCGGAAATACGTCCATTCGAACGAGAGAGAATTCCTGCTCGAGTGTGACGACACGGGAGTGTTGGTTGTCTTGGAATATGTCACGCAATCTATTCCATGCAGCCATAGCCGTGGTATCGGGCTCCATAATCGTCTGTATAAGGTCCACTGAAATAGTGGCGTATATCCACCGAAGAACGGTAGCATCAAGTGTAATCCATAACTCAGGATCCTCCGCAGGAAGGGATCTAGCGGGAGGAATGATGTGATGAAGAACTTGATAAGAGATAGCGTGAATTTTAAACAACTCCGCCCACGTTGCATATTGAACGTTTTCCATCTCAAGGACAATAGGGACACTGAGCTTGATATTGGAAACCGTGAGGGCAGGGTGAAAATTGTTCTTAGACATATTTGAAAGAACAAGGAAGGAGGTTAAATTTAAGAGAGGTTTTTGAGAGCGGAAGACAAAATTTTTGCAGAGAAAACCCGGGGGGGGGGGTGTTCTCGGCCACAAGGAAAAGTTGAGAGAAAACTTTTGTGTAGACCTAGTCTCTTGTTACCATGAAAGAAATAATCCCCTTGATTATTTTCATTGATTGAATAGATATATATACAAGTTACATCTTTCCATAATACTACAAATCCTTTTCCTATTCTACTTCTAAATCCTTATTCTACCATAATTCTAACTATACAATTATGGTAGGTGTATAACACTAATTAAGGTATCCTTTTTATGACAATATACTACAAATATATATACCATATATACACTATCCTAATATCACTTGGATATGTACAATCTGGCCGAGAGAGGCCCAATGGCCGAGAGGCCCAATTCTGTAATCTGGCCGAGACAGCCCACTGCTTCATTAAATCCAGTGATATATATGTGATATACACCGCTGTATATTCAGTGTATATCACATGTATATTGCTCTGTTTAACAAATAAATATAAGCAAATTGGTACCTTCTTTGGGAGTCGGTAGTAAAGTAACAACAATTGATAGAGAATGAATTTGAACAGGATTAGAAGTTCCGACAACAATATGAAACAGTGTCAATCTTAAATCCTCATATGTCGAGACCTCTCATATAAGTCTCGTCATTCGAAGAAATGCTCCCAATATTTAAACTAATTCATATAGTTTACATACTTAATAGAAAAGTTGACGACAAACGCCAAACTTAAATAACAAAGTAGTAGTATACATAACAATCTAAGTCCTAAGAGTGTAAAACAAATTATCAATGAGTAAGGAAAAATGAGATGGAAGTGAAAGTTAGATGTTCCACCCCAATACAAAGACTAAATATGTATCACTAAGAAGAGGATACAAAGAAATTGCATAGAAAGATGTGGGTGTAAAGGTATGGTAAGTTGGTTGGTTATGTTAATACAGCACCGGTACAATATTATAAAGTTGTGTTGGTACACCCTGTTGTTCAAATATAAAATGCATAAAAGTCTAGGTATCCATATACTTAGTGCTTAACATTAATACTTTTCTGTTTTTACTGGACTAAGCTTCGTCATGCCGTTTAAAACCTTTTTGCAGGGAACTTTATTCTCATAAATTATATCGTTTGCTAATTGTAGCTCTTTGATTTTTTTTTTGCATACTAGTAGTAGGTTAAAGACGTTACCTGATAAATGTAACAACTCAATCCTTCAATTTTTATTTTAGCATTTCAAAATATTTAGTGAGACCTTGAATAAGTCAACAATACCATTTGAGACTTGTTGGCATGGTTTGTGTTGGGAACCGAGGGGCTCGAGTATGTTTCAGCACATTTTTAATCATGTTGTAACTGTAGATTTTACTGCTATTTGGTGCATCGCGATCGCTTGCGCCAAGTTGCACCAGCTAACTGTTTTAGATGTTGTGTATCATGGTAGTGTGTGGGTACGTCACGATCGTGGAGGGTAATAGAGGGTCAGGGTTTCTGGGTCATTTGGCCTATGTAAACGCGAGGACCATGTCCTGATCGTGCAAGGTCTAAGACAACCTGAATCATGATCACCAGTCTTGAGCTGCAATCGCGATTAATTACCACCTGGATATAAGTATCAGACTTTCAAGATTTGGTTCATATTCCATTATTTTTAAGTATTGAGAGCTCAACCTAAGGTGGTTTTGAGCAAGGAATTCGACTACACGTTGGGAATAAGTGTTCAAATCACGATCTAATGATTATATCATAATTTTTCCACTGAATTTTAGAATTTGAACATGAACTTAGAAATGATACTTGGAAATTTTTGGACTAAGCTAATAAATTATAAATTGATTAGTGGATCTAGTAAACAACTCAAAATGAAAATTTAATTATAGATTTGAACTCGTTGGATTATTGGTAACCTGATTATGAATTTTCTTTCAAGGTTTGATCATGTGGGCTGACCTTTGGTTGATTTTTATCTAGACTACGTATTAAATTATGAAATTTAGTCCAAGGGCATTATTTGACGCTGTTAGATACACTACTAAAAATGCTGAAAGCCTAATCAGGAGACCAACCTCATGAGGTTAGAGTTTTGGAAAACCAACCTCAAATTGGAAGTCGGTAAAAAGAAAGACCTCCGGAGGTCTGTGAAGCAAGTTCTGCAGAATTCAATTCCACATGTACTATTCCATCGTCATGTATAGTTTTCTCCTGAACAGGTGGAAACACTATGTCACCTCTGTCTAAGGGTTTTATACCACTGTTGTGTGGTTTATATCTGCTAACATGAACAAATCTTCAACTTCTTTTGCAACATGTCTAAAAGGAAATTCAGTTTTCTTGAAGGTGACATCTCTGCTAATGAAGAACATATTTGCTTCCAAGTCATAATTTATGTACCTCTTCTGTGTCTCTGAGTATCACATCACTGATTTTTTAGTTCTAGATTCAAATTTATCAAGAGAAAGTTGACTAACAAAACACAAACAACCAAATACCCTTAGATGATTCAGCTTGGGTACTCTCCCATGCAACATTTCATAGGGTGTCTTTCCTTCTAACATTATAGTAGGTAACTTATTGATCAAGTATACATCAGTTCTCACACACGCACCCAAAAATCTGATAGGCATAGAGTTTATTATTCTCAAAGCTCTTGCTACCTCTAGAATATGTCTGTGCTTTCTCTCCACAATTCCATTTTGGTGTGGAGTATAATCACAACTATTTTAATAGATACTACCATTAAATGAAGACAAAAAATCATTACTTTTTAAATAAATAAACCAATGTTATTATCTGGTAACAACAAACAGATTATGTATAATTGATAGAAAATCTTTCATCACAACATAAGCTTCACATTTAGATTGTATCCAGCATAGCCAGGTATACCTGCTAAATAATCAATAATAGTGAAAAAGTAGCGTTTTCTATCATGTGTAGACTTCTTATATGGGCTGCAAATATCCAAGTGCACCCAGTGAAAAATACCACTAGACTTATTACTGCTAACTGGAAACTTCAATTTACTTTGCAATTCCATAGGACATATTAAGCACTTGTTTTGTACCTTATCATCTACTTTCTTCCTAATTACAAGCATGTGTTGCATTGCTTGGGCTGAGAGATGACCAAGGCTTAAGTTTCACAATTCTACACTGGTGTTTGTCCTCATAAAAGTTGTTGCTACTGTTGAATTAATCTCATGTCTCAATATGTACAATTTGTTGCTATGCGTACTAATATTCATGACCTTTTCAGTGTAGGGATCCTGAAATACACAAACATTAGGGGAAAAGGAAACAACACAAGAAAGTTCATTGGTTAATTTTGATAGTGATAGAAGGTTGAACTTGAAGTCTGACACATGTAACACATTCTTGAGTCTATGGCTTCCTAATTTGTGAGCTATTATCATTTGGTATTTTCACCTTATTGTTCTGTTGACCTTGTAATTTTCTCACTTCACTTATCATATCCTTACAAGAAGTAATGTGATGAGAGGTTTATGAGTCTACCACCCACTAATGTATATAGGCATTTGAAAATAGTAAAAGAATACTTGTCATGTTTGCCTTGCAGTCATCTATTGGTATCTTATTCAGGAGATTCACCAGCTATTTGTTCTGCTCCTTTGTGAAATAGTGTCTCTGATACTTTATGTATGCTTGCCCTTCAGAGAACCACCTTCATCTCCGACAACATTATTTGCATCAGGCTTGAATCCCCGTGTTTGAATAAGTTTCTTCTTACTCTAGAAATCTTTTAGATACTCTAAGATCCTATACTAATTCTACTTCAAGTTTTCTTTATACCAACAATGTTCACAAACTAGACTACGGCCTGGTTTCTTTCCCTTAAATAAATTGTCCTCTCCCAATAACCTAGTTAAAGGTTCCACGTTCATGACAGTAAAACCTAGTGTCCTTTGACTCTCTTCCTACACTACTATCCGTAAACTTGATTCACATTAAGTGCATTCATTTTTAGGAAATAAAACACTTCTAACATGGTTATATCTATCATTTAGTCCAACTAGAAACAACAACAATCTTATCTGATGGAAAAATTCTATGAAAGGTCTAGATCCATCACAATTACAACTATATTCAGGCACTAAGACATCTATTCATCCCGTATATCCCTAAACTTAGCATAATAAGTTGTGACATTGTTTGTACCTTCAGTTAGGCACCAATTTCAGTCCACAGTTGATAGATCCTCGTCAAATTAGACTTATCGAGACAATACTCAGCTACCACATGAAGTGAGATAATACTCAGCTACCTACTAACCTTCTACCTTATTTCTCGACCACCATACCTTCTTATCTCGGGTCATGTTCTCAATAAGATAAAGTTGTATCATCTCCTATCTAATCACCTCACCTCCACCACAATTCTTTTTCGACCTACCTCTACCTCTCCTAACTCCTATAATAGCCAAGCTCTCACACCTCCTTACTAACGCATCCACCCACCTCTTCGTCACATGCATGAAGAATCTTCGTCTCGCTTCCCTCATCTTATCTGTCATGGAGGTCACTCTCACATTGCCCCGTATAACTTCATTTCTAACTTAATCTCTCCTAGTGTGCTCATACATTCATACAAGCATCATTATCTCGACTACATTCATCTCCTAAACATGGACGTTCTTGACTGGCCACAATTAAGATCATTAAAGCAAGGGCAATGACTAGTTGGGTTCCTCAAGCAAGTCAATTTCCTGCTTAACTGTAGATGCCTATTCTTTTGAGTCTTTAAGAACATCAAGACATTCCACCCCTACGATTGAATTACAATCCCTCACGACAAGGCTTCCATCTAAGGGAAGGGTGTCAACTCCCACAGTGGTTCCCCATAGATCTAGTAGCCCCCAAAATTGGCTACATTTTTTACCTCACAAAACATGCCACTATGCACCTCCTCCTCAATATTCATGTCATCATCAAATAAGATATTATCTTTAATGACAAAGAAATAAATCAATGATGAAGAATTTAAACATGCAAGGTCTCCATGACTATCCCCAGGACACACATCACGACCACAATCTTGGAACTCATCACTTGACATAAATTAGACGGAGGGAGTATTAGAGTAAAAGGAAACTATACAAATCAAACTATTTAAATTAATAGCTGTTGCGACTTGCCAGTAAGTTTTTAACTTCAGTTTCCTTCATATTCTAGCTGTGAATTAGCCTTTGATGAAAGTTAAAACCACAACTATTAATTACTAGTACTCCATTATTTAAGCGGATCTTCTTTACTATACTAATAAAGTATTTTACAGGGCTTGGTACTACTGTTTTATATGCTTCGCCTCAATAAGTCCTCAAAATTTCAGCTCTTTTCTAAGTAAACTTTCTACCTAAAATCAATGGATCCACTGGCATCCCATCCCTCCCATTCCAGTTACCGTGTTCCAACAAAACTACTATACATGGGACGGGCCTCTGCCGCCCGTCCCTGGTGCCAACCTACACCTCATGTGCAGCTATGGGTGTCACATTATCCCACGACCTCACGACAAATCACTATGTTATAATGGAGGTGACACCCGTATTGTGGTGGTGGATCGCCAATCCTCCCTCTCTGATCTCCACGCTCGCCTTTCACACACCCTCCTCAACGGCAACAATTTCACTCTCAAGTACCAGCTCCTTAATGAAGACCTTGACTCGCTTGTATCAGTCACCATGTACGAGGACTTGGAACATATGATTGAAGAATATGATCGCACAATGTTGGCTTCAACAAATTTGAAATCTCCTCGTCTTCGCTTGTTCCTGTTTATTGACAAGATAGAAACTGCAGCCTCTATGGGTTCTCTTGTTGACGATGATGTCAAGTCTGGAATTTGGTTTAATGCTGACTTTCTTTCTAGAGGGCTTTCTGATTCAGCTGCTGTAGATAATTTGCTGGAACTTTACAACATTCCTCAGAATGATTCTTTTGCGGACCTGGAACCTCAAAATGCTATCAGAAAAATGCATTCTAAATGCCTGATTCACCGATAGTTGAAACAACCTCATCACATGAGTCGAACATTTCATCTCATTTTATGGGAAATAAGCCTCCCATTGCGGTTAAAGTTGAAGATAATCATACAAATGCAACATTCCAGGATCAGATAATTGGTTTAAATGAACAGTTCTCACACATTAATGTCGCTTCAAATGAACAAAAACTGGATGAGGAAACAAATCATGGTGCACCTACTAGGCTAAAGAAACTCCTTTTGCGGCATCTGTCAATTCAGCGGAAAAATGGAGATGGTTATTGCTTGCCATCACCTGATTCAAACGTGCCGGCAGAGGTAATTACGACTTGCCATCACCTGATTCTGTAGCAAGGTAAGATTTTTCTATATGTTCATTTTGCTGACTACTGATATTTGGAGAATAATAATCATATAGATTAACTAATTAGAACAATTGCTATAACCTATATTTCTTTTTTTTTCTTTTTAAACACTGTTCCATGACACAATTCATCAAACGACTAGTGAATAGAACGCGAGTACAGAGGATTACAAGAGGCCCTCTAATTTAGTATTGAGAAGTAAGCAAATAGTGGTAATCCTAGAAAAGAAAAGTTATTTTGTTGCTTTTCACTTACTTGACATGTTATTATGCAATAGAGAGAGAAACTATGGAAAGTTTAATCTATCTTTTGAATCTTTTTCTTCAACGATGTTTCAGCGAAAGCATTGCATCAGCCATGTCCCTTTCAAAACACGTGATTTGCCAAGATGAAACTCCAGTGACAAGTCCAGAAAATGGAGTTCCTTTTACAGTAGCTGATCACAAGAATAACATTTTGGACCCAAACTCTCAAACTCAGGAGCAGCAAGTTCAGGATTCTTTAGTTACACCAGCTCCACAGAAAAATCAGAAGCAGCGAGCGCAGTTCATTCCCGCAAGTTCCCATTACATCCAGCATACTGCAACAGGTCCAGTTATAACGCCATGCACCTCCATCCCAGCAACCAATGCATCAACAAGTGCATCAACAGTTTCAAATGATCTTTATTCCTGTTCCTCATATGACAATGCAATCCAATTTATATAGAACGGCTACACCAAGAGGTGTACAGGTTCTTTCAAGTCAATTTCAGTAACAATATTATGGTCTTTCACAGGCTCCTCCTTCATCACAACTAGAGGCTGCTGTTTCCAATGCTAATTTAAGTTATGAATATTCTCATCCCACGTATGATCAGGTGTACTACGCTCAACATCCAGCTCCACCACTTCCTTCGCAGTACCAAACAATGACCCCTGCCGCTGCAGTTCTATTTTCACAGGCCTCAGCACAACTAGCTGTCGAGAACACCAATTCGCAAAACATAACCTCTTAACGTCTTTAAGTAAAATCAGGTGTCTAAGGATTGACGGAATACAGGTACAGGAGGAACGTCTACTGCGGAGATCAGAGGTACCAGGTCATTCTTCATCATATAGCATTGCAGGCTTTCACGGGGTTAATATGAGACTAGTGTTTGGTGTATTAAGAAGCTATTTAAGATCATTGTTGGAACTTCATATCCTATGTACTATTCTTTCTTTTGTTAGTCGATAGTAAAGTACTTGTTTGGTCATCCTTCTGTACACAATATAGAAAGAAGGAGAATAATCCTTTCCATCGGACAGATAATTCATGATTAATCTCTGGTACATTTCTTGCTCAATTATATCGAAACCTGCTGCAATGGCTAGAAAATTCCGTGGAAATTAAGTTGTCGTCTTACTGGAAGGTACAAAAGACTGCAGTTCAATTAGTAGCAAAGACTAAAAGCGGAGTATCATTCTTCAAGATTCATTTTTGCTACTTTCATCAAAGGGATAGTTTGCTAGATATAATCGATAACAGATTCTCTACAGCTTTCTTATAGAGATTCACAGAAAATACAACCACGAATTTCTCTGCTTATCAGATGGGGTATCATGATTATCTCAACTGGTTACTACATCTAATCGTGAAGTGTTAATTAAACAAAATTAAAGGCTGCTAAATATCTTTTTTAAGAGTTATGCAAAAAAAAAAAAAAAAAGACAATATGAACCAGAGTAATAGCATACTAGGAGATATATGATGATGTCGCACATTATTTTTGCAGTGGGTGGGTTAAATTGAGGCTCGCCTCGGACGTACTGTGCGATAAAAATGTATCGTCAATGCTTAATAGTAAGTTTTACGGAGTGGTGGTTAATAGAATTTGTTGTATGGGGCAGAGTGTTGTTCAATCAAAAAAGCTCATGTTCAAAAGATGACCATCGCGGAGATGATGATGCTCAGATGGATGTGTGGGCATACTAAGAGTGATATGATTAGGAATAACGTTAGACGGGGCAAGGTGGGAGTGGCCTCCGTCCGAACAAGATGAGGGAAGCGAGACTGAGATAGTTCAGGCATGTGAAGAGAAGCTGCGAGGATGTGCCAGTATAGAGGTGTGAGAGGTTTGTTGTTTCATGGGGTATGAGAGGAAGAGGTAGGCTGAAGAAAAACTGGGAACAGGTGATTAGACAAGACATGACACAACTTCAACTAACTGAGAATATGACCTTAAATAAGTATGGAGGTCGAGAATTAGAACAGAAAGCTAGTAGATAGTTGAATGTTATCGCACTTTGCGTGGGAAAGAGAGGGGGTTAGTCCCCCTCTCCTCTTCTCCTTTTTTAGCAGTATTCTTTAGGTATCATATAATTTCTTATTCTTTGATGCATACTAATATTTGTTGTTGCATTTTTTTTATATCTTATTACTTTGCTATCTTTTTCTTTTTACAATTCAGTATCAGATATATTTCTTTTTGAGCGGTCTATCGAAAATAATTTTTCTACTCTACAAATATAAGGGTGACATCTTACATCGGGTATACTGTTATTTTTTAATAATAGCATAAAACTGGTGAAGTGCACAAATAATTATTTTTAGAACCTCTATTTAAAACATAATCGAAACTAAAAAAAAATTCTAAAATTTAATCACTTCAAAATCGACTTTACATACGGATAAATTTTAGACCTTCAGGAACAAGAAAAAGTTGCGAGCAACATATTTGGTCTAAAGTTTCCCACAACAGAGTGACAGACTAAACATTAAAATAACTTTTAAAATGAAATATATTTTAAATAAGGGCACCACAAATGACTACCTCGTGTCGGCTCTACGCATGAAACGGTTGCATTTAATATTATCGTCTGTCATGCACAAAATCACCTCTTAACATTAGATACCAAACCACTGAACCATTGATTTCTTTGATATTTTTTATTCAGTTGGTAAGGAACATAAAATTCCCTTTTTTTTTTATATCCAACTTCCCAGCTTACGTCAGACTATTTCTGGAGATAGTAATCCCGATCGCTCAGCACTACTATCAGTAAATCACGGTATGTGACTTAATGACCAGGATTTGAGAACGGAGCAACTGATATCACCTACAAAGTCCTACCCCAAAAGAGAACAAATTGCTCCCACCAGAATTCGAACCCACGCTGCAGGCTTCCAACTGAATTTTAAGTTTTCCTTCTTTATTATTCAGCTATGCCCCGAGGAACTCCTTTTTCTTTTTGATTTGGCGGGGAGAGGGTGGATAATTATGTGTGTTGATCTTTTGCTTCTTGCAATTGACAACTTATGTAGCACCTCTCCAACGACTTGATCAGATGGTAAATGAATAAAGACTTAAGTCATCGACAGTCCTCTAAATTTGTTTGCAAAATTCACTTAGACACTTTAACTTAGACTTGTACTTTAAATTTAAATCACTCAAGACATTTTTTGCTAACATGACAAAATGTGTGTAATTCACCAACAATAGGCGCGTGACAGTTATTTTTTGACAATTTTTTTTTTTTTTGGGTCTTCTTCTTCATTGTTATTCCAACTGTTTCCTCCTCCCATCCGCCACCTTTTTTCCAGAAAAATGGAGGATATTAGCTACAGGGAAGATTCATAGGATCATTAGAGGGATTCTCTAACCACGGCATCCGTCGTTAGAGAGTTATAAACGAGAAACGTCCATCGTAACATCTCCAGTCGTTAACGGCGACGTAATATTCCGATTTTCGGAGAATTTCATTAACGTCGGTTGTCTGAAAGGTAATATCTGGCGAGCTCCCTTCGGAAAATCACACTTGAATAACAACTTAGTCGGAAACATTAGCTCGTCGGCGGCAATCGCCAGCGACACCACGCCGTTCCCTTCGTCTTCCCAACAAAATTAAATCTGAAACAAACAAAAAACAGATCTAAAACAAGAAAAAGATACAGATTTAACGAGAGAAAAAAAGATTTGCAATAAAAAAAACACAATCAAGTGGGGATGGGAGAGTGCTTCGCCGGCGACGATGAAGGTGGCGACGGCGGTGATGTGTAGGGATGATGGAAGCGGCTTCGGGTTTAAGTTTTCAAATATTGTTTTCTTTTTTTTAATTCAATATTTTTTTGGACCCATCTACTACGTGTTGTCGTTTAATTGGTCACTTTGCCACATCTTATCACACCCATTTTATACTTTTTACTGATTGTCAAAAAAGTGTCTAAGTGATACAAATCTAAAGTGGTATAAGTGTTTAATCGGTACAAGTCTAGTTTGAGGTAGGGATGGCCAGTGAGCCGGGCTCGGATCTGGCGGGGTCGGGGTCGGGGCGGGACGGGAGAAGGGGTCGGGTCTGGCGGGACTTGCTCCAGTCCCGTCCCGATCCCGTCGGTATCGGGGCGGGTCGGGGCGGGCTCGGGGCGGGGTCCGGCGGGTTTTTGTTTTTTTTTTTAAAATAACATATGTATAAAAAAAACTCAATAAACAAAACAAGATAGTGTAATAAAAACATCTCAATACTGTTTTTGTGCCTCTTATATTATTTAATAGACATATGATTTTTTTTGTAATACAAATACAATTGTCTAAAATCTAAATTGCAACTTTGTGGTGTTGTCCAAAAGTTGCAAATTACATAATAAAATTGCAATTAAAAAAATTACATTCTCAAAAAAACATGTTCTAATAGCTTGATGATTTCCTGTGGTTCTTCGGTTGGAATTGGTATTTGTTGGTCAAATTGATCCACGTCGCTTCCACTACCTTCGGTTAAGATTTCGTTGTAGTTTTCATCTTCTTCTTCGTTGATCTCCGGTTGACCGCACCTTCTCCGCTCCGCTCGTATCCAATCTCTGAATAATACTACAATTTTCAAGCTATCTCCAGCTAATGAGTGTTTGTGGTCTCCTATTTGATATCTGCCGGCAGAAAAAGCGCTTTCAGACCCAGTTGATGACGCTTGAATGTTCAAAACATCTCGGGCCATCAATGAAAGTGTCGGAAAGGTCTTCTCATTCCCCCTCCAAGTATTTCGACAAGTCTTCATGTCCATCTTCATTGATAACTTCTTGATACTATAGAACCCCGCAAAATAAAAATATCCAACTCGCTAATTTGGTTAGTAGTAGAGGTACACCGCACATTCTATTTCGAGGCTTTCAATACTAGCGCGAAAAAAAGACATGTCTTTTGTGAGGTTGTGTTGAAGATGAAGAAGATGGTATGGAAGCCAGGTAAGTTACTAGCATTTTCATGTTGATAAAATCTATATATTTTTTTGCATTGGTGTTCTACGCTAGACAACACTTCTTCTTTAGTTTGACTTTGTTCAATAGGTGGTGGGTGATTTAGATTTTTGGGACTTGGAGGTGGTAGTACTTCTATACAATCGTAAATAGTTTCAATTAGTGATTTAGTACCGTCTATTTTAATAGTAGGATTTAATACTGAGAACCAATAATATAAATAGTGGGAATAGGAATAAAATATTTTTTTATTTTGACAAATATTTTTTTAATAATTTGCCTTATAATTTGGTTTTTCCATATATTCACTAAGTAATAAAAATATTAGAGTTATATAAAACAACATAGTTGAAATAGTAGGATAATATATACTAGAAAATTCTTTTGTTGCTTGAAAAAATTTCTCTAAAAATACAATAAGTTCGGAAATTTTTACTCAATCACTATCTAAAATCATATCAGCTGGATTTTTATTATGAGAGTTAAAAAATAAAGTTATAGGTATTCTATAGTCATAAGCAACAAGTAGTTGCTCGTATAAAGAATTCCACCTAGTGGATACTTCTTGTAGAATTTTTCTATAAGGTAGTCCACAATCGTGACAAGTTTTTTTATATTCTTTTCTACGTTGTACTTTATTACTTTTAAAAATAAAGTTTATAGCAAATTGTATTTTACTAAGAATGTCTTCAAAAAGTGATAGACCATCCTTTACAATTAAGTTATATATATGGCACGCGCATTTTATATGAAAATGATCTGGAAAAGATGGAGTTAAACTATTTTTTAAAATTGTAATTGCGTAATTGTTAGAAGAAGCGTTATCTAATGTAATAGTCATAATTTTATCGGTTATTCCGTAATAATAGCACACTTGATAAATATTATCTGCAATAAAAGTACCAGTGTGCCTATCATCTATATATCTATACGCTAAAATACGTTTTTGCATAGACCATTTATAATCTATCCAATGATAAGTTACAGTTAAATAATCATGATCGTTAGTACTACGACCTATATCAGACGTGATAGATACTTTGCCATTAAAATGATATAATGAAAAACGTAAATATTGTTGATATTCATGCGCGAATTTAAATACATCTCTCTTAACAATTGATCTAGGAAAACCGTTAAAAGCAGGATTATATATATCTCTAATGTAATGAATAAAACCGGGAGATGAAGGAAATGAAAAAGGCAAACCCTCCACAGAACTAATTTTGATATCGCTTCCCTATCTCTATGTTTATTGTATTTAGAGCCTACAATTCCCCCCGTCATAGGGTTAATTTGACCCCGTACTTGGTCGGGACAGTATCGTATGTGAACCTTGTCCCGATGGAGCGGGCGTTTGCGCACCCGATTTTGAAGCCTGGTATTGGGCATACCTAGCTGGATGAGCACTTACTATGAGTTATTTATAGTTGGAAAATTGGGTTAAAATGTAAATATAATAACTTATGGGTTAAAAATAAATATTAAGGGGTAGGGGGGTTGGGGGAGGGGGGGAGGCCTAAAATGGTCGTTGGCCAACGGCCAAAATCTAAAACGGTCGTTGGTGCAACGGCCATATTTGCAAAGGGGGGACAAAGGGCGGGGTCGGGCTCGGGACGGGGTCGGGGCGGGCGGGCCTGGGGCGGGCTCGGGTCTCGCGAGACGAGACATTGTCCCGTCCCGAGTTCGAGGCCCGCCAACGTTTTTTTTTTTTTAGCGGAGTCGGGGCGGGACCGGATCGGGGTCGGGCCGTCCCGGCCCACTAGCCACCCTTAACTTTGAGGTAGGACTTTCCAACGGGGCAGGGCGGGACCGGAGAGGGTCGGGACGAGAAGAGGTCCCGTCCCGTCCCATATCCTGTCGGAAGAGGGGCCGGGATTTTGGGGGACAAGTCGGGTCGGGATCGGGGTTTGTGATTATTTTTTTTTGCCACTTAATTTTTTTTTTTTTAAAAATATATATATATAAGCACTTCAATAATTGAACAAGATAGTATAATAAAAAATATCACAATGCTGTTTTTGTGCCTCTTATATTATTTAATAGAAATATGATTTTTTTTTGTAATACTATTTCAAAATTGCAACTTTGTGGTGTTGTTCAAAAGTTGTAAATCACATAGTAAAATTGTAATTAAAAAATTACATAGTTAACCATATGATCAAATTGAAATTTGTAGGTCAAATTGTTCGACGTCGCTTCATATTCCCTCAGACAATTTTTTGTTGTAGTTGTTGTCTTCTTCTTCGTTGTTCGCACTTTCTACGCTCCGCTCGAATCCAATCTCTAAATAGAACTGCAATCTCCAATGCGTCTCCCACCAATAAATGTCTATGCTCTCCTATTTGAAATATTCCGGCAGAAAAAATACTTTCAAACGATGTTGATAACATTTGAATGTTCAACACATCTCGGGCCATCTTTGCTAGTGTCGGAAATGTATTCTCATTCTACCTCCAGTATTTCAGCAAGTCTTCATGTCCTTCATCATTGACAATTAATTCGTACGGTACAACACCCTGCATACACATAAACATCAAATTCGCTAACTTGTGAAGAAGTTGAACCACTAAACATTTTGTTTCTAAGGCCTTGAATACTACCAACAGAAACCGCATGTTTTTTATAAGGTTGCAGTGAAGTAGTAGAAGATAGTACAGAAGTCGGTTGATTATTTGCACTTTGTTGTTGGTAATACATATATACTTGTTTGCATTCAGTGTGTATGCTAGACGTAACTTCTTCTTTAGTTGATTAGTGAGTTGGTTCTTCAGTTAGGTCTGTTAGTACTTATATACAATCATAAATCGTTTCTATTAGTGTTTTACAACCGCCTGCTTTAATAGTCGTATTTAATACTGCACCAATAATATAAATAGTGGGAATAGGAAAAATATATTTTTTAAATTTTTTTCATTTTTTCAATAGATGTCTTATGAGTTGGTTTTTACGTATATTCATTAAGTATCAAAAATATTAGAGTTATATAAAATAATATATTTGAAATAGTAGGATAATAAATACCGAAAAATTCTTTAGTAGCTTCAAAAAATTTCTCTAGAAATTCATTAAGTTCTAAAAAAAAATTCTCAATCATTATCTACTAGCATATCCCTTGGATTTTTATTATGGACGTTAAATAATAAAGTTATAGGTTGTCTATAATCGTAAGCAACAAGTAGTTGCTCATACAGAGAATTTCACCTAGTCGAAACTTCTTCTGCAATTTTTCTATAAGGTAATCCACAATCATGACAAGTTTTTTTATACTCTTTGCGTCTTTGTATTTTATTACTTTTAAAAATAAAATTTATAGCAAATTGTATTTTATCAAGAATGCTTTCAAAAAGTTTTAGGTCATCCTTTACAACTAAGTTATAAATATGGCACGCATATCTCATATGAAAATGATCAGAAAAACATGGAGTTAATCGAACTTTTAAAAGTCTTATAGCATTATCATTAGAAGTAGCATTATCTAATGTAATAGTCATAATTTTATCATTTATTTCATAATAATCACAAATTTCATTAATATTTTGTGCAATAAAACTTTCAGTGTGCCTATCATTAATATATTTATATGCTAAAATATGTTTTTGTATAGACCAATTTTGATCTATCCAATGACATGTTATCGTTAAATAATCATTACCGTTAGTACTACGGCCTATATCAGAAGTGATAGCCAGTTTGCCATTAAAATGATACAATGCATAACGTAAATATTGTTGATATTCACTTGCAAATTTAAAAACATCTCTTCTAACAGTTGATCTAGGAAAACCATTAAAAGCAAGATTATATGTTTCTCGAATGTAATGAATAAAATCAAGAGAGGAAGGAAATGAAAAAGGCAAACCCTTCATATTTTCTCTTTCTTTGTTTTTATCATATTTAGGACCAAAAATTCCCCCCGTCGTCGGGTTAATTTGACTTTGTGCTTGGTCGAGGACACTATATGAACATTGTCCCGACTCAGTTGGCACACCCAATTTTTTAGCCTGATATTGATTCCACCTAGCTATGTGTTGGTCTTGTACATGTCTCAATAAGCATCCCGTCCCACCTTGACCTTTTCCGATTTTAAATTTATAAATATTTTTACAAATTTTACATCTAGCTAGTTGATTCTCTTGGTCCCTATCAAAAAAAATTCATGCAGCTAATTTTAATTTTCGTCGTGTGGGGCCTCGACTCATACTAGGGGGATTAGGAGGCATTTCAGTTTCAGTTTCAGGTTGAAACTCAGTCTGAGCCTGAAGTTGAGGTGCACTAGTGGATGTGTCATCAGATTATCATCTAAATTAAAAGTTTGGTTCATCTATCTCATCATCTAATAGTATATCATTAAAAAAACAATTTCATCTATATGACTGAAATCAATGAAAACATCGGGACTAGGAATAGGATTACTAGAATAAGTACATCTGCCCTTGTTACCCCTACTTGAAGAAGCACCATTACCCTTACCCTTAAACATACCTCTTAATCCTTCTATTTTAATTATGCAAATAAATAATTAAAGATAATGAAATTAAGTGCAATAATTAAAATAAAGTAACAATAATAATTTAAAGAAGGAACGAAGGTACAACACGCCGACGTAACGTCGACGTGTAATCGATGTTGAAAATTGAAATTTTGCTCGTTGGATGATCCTCAAGCTAGTTGTCAACTTTACTCCCAATTTTTAAACTTTGATATAAATGAGCAAAAAAAATATAATATTTAGTAGATAATGTAGAATTGTAGAGAGAGAAATTGAGATATTAGAGAGATTGTAGGAAGATTTGTGAGAAAAATGAAGAGGAAAATGAGGTTTTTATAGTTGAGAAATATGGTTAAAGTATAAATTTATTAACTAAAGATTAAAAATAAATATTAAGGGGGTAGGGGGGTTTATGGGGGGGGGGGGGGGGAATGGCCGTTATAGCCGTTGCACAACGGTCAAAATCAAAATTTGACCGTTGTTGCAACGGTTATTTTTGCAAAGGGAGAGGGGGGCTGGCGGGACGGGACGGGATGGGCGGGGCGGGAGGGTCAGGGTCGGGATCGGGACGGGAGGAACGATCCCAAGCCCCGTCCCGAGTTCGAACCCCGACACCGACAAAATTTTATGGGGGATCGGGGCGGGCTGAGTAGCGGGATGGATCGAGCCAACCCAGCTCACTGGACAGCCCTAGTTTGAGGTGTCTAAGTGGAATCTTTGGACAAATTTAGGTGATTGTCGATGACTTAAAATGGTCCCATATATTTTGGAAGAAGTTATTGTCTGGTGGCAATTGGTTCACTCCCAGGTACGTTTAAAACCTGTGGCTTAGACATTTCAACTACTATTATCAGAGAAATGAGTGAGAATTTTTCTATACCGAAGCTACTCGTGCTAACAAAATCAAAGGTAAACTGTTTACTGAGAAAATGCAGACATCTTATGAAAAGCAATGACAAGGCACAAGAGACTATTCTTAACTCTCGTGAAAGTTAGGGGTGTTGCTGGTTAGGAAGTAAATTATACATGTACTAGAACCAGCATAAATATTATTACTATGTTTGGTAGCATTTTAATTGCTGTGTATAACATCCAGCATAACAAGTACGGTATTTGATTACTATACTTTATAATCCTATGTAACTAAAACAAAGTTAAGTCAATTGATGTATTATTTTATGCAGGTTAGAAAATGAAATAACTATACTCTGCATAACTAATCCCTACCTAATTAATCTCTGCATTACTAATACATGCATGACTCTAACCAGCAACCAACCAACCCCTTAATGTTAGATATTAATGCCATGAGGCTTCTGTTTAAATCAGAGCTACCTACATAAAAACCAGAATATAATTTACAATACTGAAGCAATTTGTCACCATGAAGAGAGAAAAGCAGCCACAAATCTGCATCACATGTAAAATTTCATTATCTGATAGGGGTTTTGTACGATTGAAGCATTGTAATTAAAAGAGAACAAGAAGAATGTTTCAAGCAGTCCCATATTGGACTGCTATCCAAACAAAAGAGCCATAATCTTCGGGAAGCACTTGGGAAAGAACCACATAAAAGAATTTTCTTGCATGCATAAAATCTATACAAAAGGAATACGAAATCAACAGGTTTACGAGGTTGAAAAATTCTTCGAAAGCTAGCTATCAGACACGGCAGCAGATTTACAAACCGGACAACTATTTTTGTGCATAAGCCACTGTTTTATGCAATGCATATGATAGAAGTGTCCACAACCCAGCTTGCCCATTTCATCCTCAGCCTCATATTCCTCCTGTATTTTTTAAAAGCAGAAAAAGATAGTTTTAGAGCAATCAGCTTTCTTTAAAACAATGTTCTGAGACTAACAAACGCAAAGATCCAGAAAGTTTTTACTAAGCACAAACCTGACAGATGCTACAGTTTTTTTCCAGTTCCGTGCGCAAATGAGATAAATTATTCGAAATGAAGGGCTTAGTTCTCCTGACACATTTAGTTATCTCATCTTCTTTCAATCCTGTACTCACATATCCAATTCTATCACCAAGTTCCAGCAATTCCTGTTAGCAAAGGGTACTTATCGTTAGCACGAATATAAGAGTCACAAGGACGGATAGATCAGCAAGGAAATGACTTGCCTCATATGACATGTTATCCACATTAAGTCTCCAGCTTCTGTATCGATCAAGACCATTTGTTCTTCCTCCCATAAGACTATTCTGAAGCATCACAATCTGCAACTAGAGTCCAGTGAGTAACACTTACGAATTTATGCACATTAAACACTTAAACATTCGTCCCCACTGGGAATCTTAACTTACTAAAAGGAAGAAAAAAAAGACTCATTCCCACTGTGCTATGCTACCACACAGACTTCAATAGATAACAGTGACTGAAAGCTCCTCTACTATTACTACATTGAAAGGTTTATATACGGTGAAAAATTGATAGAATCCACAAACTACAGTCTGATCAGTGACTTTCTTTGCAAACAAATTTTCACTCTGAAGTTAGGGTACTTCAGAATTATACTTGAGGACAAGCTTCTATGGCTTCTCTATCAAGTCTACTCACGTTATTCTCAGAACAAAACACTACGATGGCAGCGTAAAATAACAGGGGAATATCATGCTCCATCTTATATTATCTCAAAATCATATTTTGGGATTGAAGAAACTAACCAACAAGCATTTTCCCTAGATTTACTTTGTTACTTGACTTCAGGAAGTCGGGTTAAACAGAATCAAAACTCCGATTACCAATGTACCAGAGTTTCTTACAGCAGTTATTGCCTCTGTATTGTAGGTATGAAGGAGTGAGTAGAAGGCATTCATGTCAACACAACTGAAGACATTACTGACAAATTAGATCACTCAAAAACATTTATTTTTTATTTCTTTATAACTAAATCAGGACCAGCATAAAGACAATAAAAAAAAGTTGGTCATAATAGTTAGCAGTTTTGAGTTTGCTATGGAAGAATATCAGATTCACTGAAAAATTTCACATTGTTATCAGGTTTTCCAGACATTTTAAGAGTTCAACATCACTAGGAACATCAATTACAAGACAGTGCCACTATTACTTTTAGACAGCTAAGCAAACAATATCCAGTGATTAGTTGTTCTTCATAAATTGGTAAACAATGAAAGAAGGCCACCAAACTACTTTGAAGATCATCAAGCAAATTAAGGTTAATTAAACGAAAGGAATCAGATTAAGTGGCAATGCTTCATTGGAAGCGCAGAAGCTAATAGACTATCCTACAGCCAAATATCATAATTTGAGCATTGAACTTCGATAGCATCGACCAAGCATGCTCAAGAGTATCAACTTAGTCTTGTGATGCAAAGTGCTCGACCATTTCCTTGGAGGCTAAGCTTGCCCCTCATGATTCTCTTTATGTTTATGCTTGGCAACCAAAACTGAGGGGTATTCTCAATACAATGGCAGTTCCACAAAGCGCCAAAACCCAAGAAACAATCCAAAAAAGCCCCAAACGCCAAACTGAGTATGTAAAGCCTCACAAAAAGAATATCTAAGCCTCAATATCAAACTGCTTTGGTTCAGTTGTTTTCCAGTAATAATCTGTGCAAAACTGTACACAAATGGCAAACAACATTCTTACTAAAGAAAATGATAATCATAAAATATAAAAAGACACTCACAAGACCACCAGATAGACTAGATATTCAAGCACGTGAGAAAACATAATTTAACTAAGGTAATGATTCTTGAGAAAATGCAAAGCAGCAGCAGCAGAGAGATTGTTGTTATATGTAAATTAGGCAGTAAAGCATGTATGAACAAACCTCTGCAAGCCCTTCAGGAAAACCATAGGGAGAATGGCGATGATGCCTAAATCCAAAGCAATCTGCTCCGGAGCGTGGCATTTCCAGAGGTTCAGTATCAAGAAAAGGATCGTCTTCTGGGCTCACCATTCTTCGCACAGGACATGAAGATCGCTGTGGAAAAGGGAAATGAAATTGTGGGATATGCTTCACTTTATTAACACATAAACATTGTACTCAACATTCACCATCTATACATTCAAGTGCAGATAAAGTATACAAGAAGTTATTCAAAATCCATAATGATGAGAAACTGGATAAGGACAGTTCCAAAACGATGAGGAAGAAAAGGACAAGAGGGTAGAATAGACAAACACAATTAAGTATGAGAGATATGAAGGTCATGAGCACGATGGATCATTATAACATCTTCCATTAAGAGATATAAGTAGAATATAGGAAGCAAATATCATTGTACTAGGATGTGAGGAAACAACAACGACAACAACAATTAAGCCTCAATCTCAAACCAGTTGCAGTCACTTTATGAATTCTCAATATCAATCACGCTCCATTTGGACCTGCTTCATTCCATGGATAATACTAAGACTGGCCAGTGGGCCGGGTCGGGCCGGTCCCGCCCCGAACCCGACATTTAAAAAAAATTAAAAAAACTGTGGTATCGGGACTCGAACCGAGACGGGACATGGTCTCGTCCCGACCCGTCCCGACCCGATCCCGACCGAAACCCCTCTTTTGCAAAAATAACCGTTGCACCAACGACCATTTTACATTTTGGCCGTTGTGCAACGGCCATTTTTGGCCTCCCCCAACCCCCCCTACCCCCTTAATATTTATTTTTAACCCATAAGTTATTATATTTACACTTTAACTCAGTTTTCCAACTATAAATACCTCATTTTCTCTTCATCTTTCTCACAAATCTTCCTACATCTCTCAATCTATCTCTCTATAAGTCTACATTGTCTACTAAATATTCAATTTTATTTATTCATTTGGGAGTGAAGTTGACAACTAGCTTGAGGATCATCCATCGAGCAAAGTTTCAATTTTCAACCTCTCGATTACACGTCGGTGTTACGTCGGCGTTTGGTACATTCGTTCCTTCATTAAATTATTATTGTCTGTTTATTTTATTTAGCGCACTTAATTTCATTTACTTTAATTATTTATTAGTATAATTATAAATTTATAATGGAAGGATTTAAACGTATGCTTATGGGTATAGGTCATGCTTCTTCTAGTAGGGTAAACAAGGGCAAGGGTACTTCTAGTCATCCTATTTCTAGACAGAATCCTATTCCCACACAGGATGATTTTGTTGATACTGAACATTTTCCTACAATACCATTAATTTAGACGAGGCGCTATTTTCTGGAACTCAATAAGACTTTAATTTAGACGTGATCTAGATGATACACCCACTAATGTAGATGACAACACACCCACTAGTGCACCTTCAACTGAAATGCCTCCTATTGCCCCTAGTATGAGACGAGGTCCAGCAAAACGAACATTAAAATCAGATGCATGGACATTTTTTTATAGGGACGTAGAGAATCAAGTAGCTAGATGTAAAATTTGTAAAGATGTTTTAAAATTTAAAACTGGAAAAGATCACGGTGGGACGAGGGTTTAATGAGACACATAGCAAGGGCTCATTCAGCTAGATATGCCCATCGGGACAAGTTTCACATACTGTCCCGGACCAAGTACAGGGTCAAATTAACCCTATGACGGAGGGAATTGTAGGCCCTAAATACGATAAACATAGAGATAGGAAAGCAATAGCAAAATTAGTTGCTATGGAGGGTTTGCCTTTTTCATTTCCTTCATCTCCCGGTTTTATTCATTACATTAGAAATATGTATAATTCTGCTTTTAACTGTTTTCCTAGATCAACTGTTAAGAGAGATGTATTTAAATTCGCACATGAATATCAACAGTATTTATGTTATTCATTATATCATTTTAATGGTAAAGTGACTATCACTTCTGATATAGGTCGTAGTACTAACGGCCATGATTATTTAACGGTAACCTGTCATTGGATAGATTATAAATGGTCTATGCAAAAACGTATCTTAGCGTATAGATATATAGATGATAGGCACAATGATACTTTATTGCAGAAAATATTTATCAAGTGTGCGATTATTACGGAATAAATGATAAAATTATGACTATTACATTAGATAACGCTTCTTCTAACAATTACGCTATTACAATTTTAAAAAATAGTTTAACTCCATCTTTTCCAAATTATTTTCATATAAAATGTGTGTCAAATATATAACTTAATTGTAAAGGATGGTCTATCACTTTTTGAAGACATTATTAGTAAAATACAATTTGTTATAAACTTTATTTTTTAAAATAATAGAATACAACGAAGAAAAGAATATTAAAAAACTTGTCAAGATTGCCAACTACCTTATAGAAAAATCCAGAAGAAGTACCCACTAGGTGAAATTCTTTATACGAGCAACTACTTATTGCTTATGACTATAGAAAACCTATAACTTTATTTTTTAACTCTCATAATCAAAATCCAACTGATATGGTTGTAGATAGCCATTGGGGAAAAATTTCTGAACTTATTGTATTTTTACAGAAATTTTTCAAGCAACAAAAGAATTTTCCAGTATATATTATCCTACTATTTCAACTATGTTATTTTATATAGCTCTAATATTTTTACTGCTTAATGAATATATGAATAAACCATCTTATAAGGCAGCTATTAAAAAAATGTTTATTAAAATAAAAAAATATTTTATTCCTATTCCCACTATTTATATTATTGGTGTTGTATTAAATCCGACTATTAAAATAGACGGTACTAAATCACTTATTGAAACTATTTACGATTGTATAGCAGTACTACCACATCCAAGTCCCAAAAATACAAATCACTCACCACCTATTGAACAAACTAAAGAAGAAGTGTTGTCTAGCGGAGAAGACGAATGCAAAAAAATATATAGGTTTTACCAACAAGAAAGTGCTAGCAACCTACCGGCTTCCATACCATCTTCTTCTTCTTCAACACAACATCACAAAAGGCATGTTGTTTCTGCGGCTAGTATTGAAAGCCTCAGAAATAGAATGTGCGGCCGTACCGCTACTAACCAAATTAGCGAGTTTGATATTTTTGTTTTGCAGGGTTCTATACCGTACCAAGCAGATCTCAACGAAGAAGGACGTGAAGACTTGTTGAAATACTGGAATGGGAATGAGAAGACCTTTCCGACACTTTCAATGATGGCCCAAGATGTTTTGAACATTCAAGCGTCATCAACGGCGTCTGAAAGTGTTTTTTCTGCCGGCAAATATCAAATAGGAGAGCAGAGACACTCATTAGCCGGAGACAGCTTGGAGATTGTAGTATTATTCAGAGATTGGATACGAGCGGAGCGGAGAAGGTGCGATCAACCAGAAATCAACAAAGAAGAAGACGAAAACTACAACGAAATCTTTTCCGAAGGTGGTGAAAGCGACGTGGATCAATTTGACCAACAAATACCAATTCCAACCGAATAACCACATGAAATTATCAAGAAACTAGAACAGATTTTTTTCAAAATGTAATTTTTTTAATTGCAATTTTACTATGTAATTTGCAACTTTTGAACAGCACCACAAAGTTGCAATTTTGACAATTGTATTTGTATTACAAAAAAAATGTCTATTAAATAATATAAGAGGCACAAAAACAGCATTGTGATGTTTTTATTACACTGTCTTGTTTAATTATTGAGTTTTTTGTATATATGTTATTGTTTAAATTAAAAAAAAAAACGATCCAGATCCCGATCCCGACCCAGCCCGATCCCGACCCAACCCGACGGGATTGGAAACGGGACGGGACGGCGGCGTATCCAGCATGTCCCGATCCCGCCGGTCCCGACCCGATCCGATCCCGCCCCTCCCCCGTCCCGCCCCGCCCCGATCCCGGCCCACTGGCCACGCCTAGATAATACAACAACAACAACAACATACTCGGTATAATCTAAGTGGGTCTGGGAAGGTGGTGTGTACGTAGCCTTACCCCTACCTTTGTGAAGGTAGAGAGGTTGTTTCTGATAGTACGGAAAGGAAATACAGTAGTGAAGAAACCATGCTAAAATTAAAGGGGAAGAGAACAGTACAGGAAACAATTTACTATAGTCCCTCTGATCCTATTTTATGTGAAGAGGTTCGAAGTAGGATGTCAAATCAGCGAAATCTAGGAATCAACTAGAGGATAGATTATTTAAGTTTATGAAAATTAAATCATTGCCAACTGTATAAAAACTATTACAGTACGAGTCACAATAGTTCATAGCTCAAAATATTTTTAAAAATATATTAAAATAATCATAACAAAAAGTTGATCTATCGAAACAGCTGCATACACTCTATCTCCTCAAACATCACTTGTGAGATTAACATATGTTATTGTTGCATAATAAAAAGAACGGTCACTAGTAACAGTGACATATGGAATGGGAAGGAAGAAATAGTATATTTTTAATGCAAAAACATGAGAAGCCGTAGTTACTTGTTCTTTGATTTGTGCTACTATTTATTGTTTCGTGTGCTTCAATTATCTTATTATTTCGTTGTTGTTAATGTTCCTGTTAAACAGTCCATCATCACAGCCCATCACGGGCAGAATTCAGCCCATCACGGGCAAAGGTATATATGGTATATTAGGAATGTATATGGTAGTATATTGTAAAGAAAAGGATACCTTAATTAGTGTTATACTATTACCATAATTGTATAGTTAGAATTATGGTAGAATAAGGATTTAGAAGTAGAATAGGAAAAGGATTTTCCTATTATGGAAATATGTAACTTGTATATATATCTATTCAATCAATGAAAATAATCAAGGGGATTATTTCTTTCATGGTATCAAGAGACTAGGTCTAAACCAAAAGTTTTCTTCTCTCAAACTTTTGCCTCTTTGGCCGAGAACCCCCCCCTCCCTCGGGTTTTTCTCTCCAAATATCTCGTCTTCCGCTCTCAAAAACCTCTCTTAAATTTATCCTCCTTCTTTGTTCTTTCAAATATGTCTAAGAACAATTTTCACCCCGCCCTCACGGTTTCCAATATCAAGCTCGGTGTCCCTATTGTCCTTGAGATGGAAAACGTTCAATATGCAACGTGGGCGGAGTTGTTTAAAATTCACGCTATCTCTTATCAAGTTCTTCATCACATAATTCCTCCCCTAGACCCCTTCCCTGCGGAGGATCCCGAGGTGTGGATTACACTTGATGCTACCGTTCTTCGGTGGATATACGCCACTATTTCGGTGGACCTTCTACGACGATTATGGAGCCCGATACCACGGCTATGGCCGCATGGAATAGATTGCGTGACATATTCCAAGACAACCAACATTCCCGTATCGTCACACTCGAGCAGAATTCTATCTCGTTCGAATGGACGTATTTCCAAACGTTTCGCATATTGCAAGAAACTAAAGGAATTGGCGGATCAACTCCGTAATGTTGGCCCACCGGTGACAAATAATCGTCTAGTTCTACGGTTGGTTGCCGGTCTTTCGGAGGCCTATAATGGTGTTGGCACTCTCCTTCGCCAAAGCAACCCTCTTCCCGACTTCCATCAAGCCCGCTCCATGCTTACGTTGGAAGAAGCCGGTTTGGCTAAAAAGGCGGCTACGGAGCAAGTCCGGTTGTCATGATGGCATCCTCTCCTAATCCTTCGGGTTTTGTTAATAATTCGGGCCAAAACCATAATCATGGTGGCGGCAAGAATAATCGCAAAAATAATAACAAAAACCGCGGGGGCAAACGCGGTGGTAATGGTGGAGGTTCCGGTAGTCAACAAAACGTCGGTGGGTCCCATCCAATGAACAAGTGGCCCACCACCCCCATGGGCCCAGCAGTGGGGCCCATGGCGATGGAGCGATGGCGGTGGACCGTGGGCAGCCGGCCCATACCGGCGAGCGAAACAGATATTCCGGCGGCCGGTGGGGCGGCCAACGATCCGTGCCCAATGCCCAGCAGTGGCGGCCCACCGGCCGTGGCCCAACAACGGCGGCGGTGGGAGCGATTACGGGCCGGGTCCAAGCACGGCCGGGAGTTCTTGGGCCCCGACCTCCGCAAGCCCATCATGCGGCGAGCCCTACTCGGACCGATATCGAGGCCGCGATGCACACGTTGGGATTAACTCAACCGGACCAAAATTGGTACATGGACACCGGGGCCACTACTCACATGACTTCGACTCGGGTACTCTCTCATCTTATTCTAATTTGAGCACCCTCGGGGGATAATCATTGGTAATGGCGAGTTCTATTCCAATTCTAGGGTATGGTCGAAAACGTTGTCTCCCCCAATCCACCACTCCTCTTGAAAAATACTTTACATGCTCCTAAATTGATTAAAAATTTAGTGTACGTCCGAAAGTTCACAAATGACAATTTGTTTCGTTGAATTTGATCCTTTCGGTTTCTCTGTGAAGGATTTCAAGACGGGGAGTCATCTCATGAGGTGTGATAGTAGGGGGATCTATATCCTATCATGCCCGGTGTCGTCCATCGAGTCCAAACCTTGCCATCGCCTTTTTGTACCATCTCTCCTTCCATGTGGCATGCTCGTTTGGGTCATCCGGGATCTTCTATTTTATCGTTTTAGATAAAATAGCTTTATTTCTTGTAAGGGTACGAGTCGTACTCCAATTTGTCGATCTTGTTCATTAGGAAAAATTATTAAGTTGCCATTTGTAGACTCCAATTCTCATACTTCTATGCCATTTGACATTATTCATAGCGACTTATGGACATCTCCTGTTCTTAGTTCAATGGGTCATCGATATTATGTTCTCTTCTTAGATGATTATTCTAGATTTTTGTGGACGTTTCCAATTGCGAATAAATCACAAGTGTTTTCCGTCTTCATAAAATTTAGAGCGTTCATTCGTACTCAATTCGAAAGAGAAATAAAAAATATTCAATGTGATAATGGGAAGGAGTATGACAATAGGGAGTTTCGAGAATTTTGTGCTACTCATGGGATAAATTTTCGGTTTTCATGTCCTCATACATCTTCACAAAATGGAAAAGCCGAACGCAAAATTCGTTCCATAAAATAACATTGTCCGAAATCTCCTAATCCATGCCTCCATACCTCCGTATTTTTGGCATCATGCTCTACAAATGGCCACTTACCTTCTTAACATAATTCCGTCTAAAGGTCTGACATATTCTTCCCCTCTCAAAATCTTATATAATAAAAACCCGTCTTATTCTCATCTTCGAATTTTTGGGTGCTTGTGTTATCCGTTATTCCCATCCACCACAATTAACAAACTTCAGGCTCGGTCTACTCCGTGTGTATTTTTGGGTTATCCGTCGAATCATCGTGGTTATAAGTGTTTTGATTTATCCTCCAAGAAAATCATTATAAATCGTCATGTCATTTTTGATGAAACCCAATTCCCTTTTACGAAAGTTCATACTCCCGAGCCTAAGTCGTATAATTTTTTGGATGACCAAATATCCCCGTATATTATTCGGAATTTTTCGGACAACTCCCGTGCCCAAAATCCTCCGCCGGCCCACCGCCCGCCGATCCCACGCGTCGTCACCCCCCTCGTTTGTTCCGCCCACCGGAACAATTCCGGCTCCAGAATCGATTCCGACTTGTACCGATTTGGGCCGGCAGCCCACCGCCTTTCTTGGCCGGTCCGTCCCGAGCCCGAGAAAATTCCCAAAATTCCATCACTTCTTCCTCGAGTCATAGACCGTCACTCGTAGTCAGCGGGGTATTTTTACACCTAAACGACATTTTAATTTACATTCTGATGTCTCTAAATCCCCCTTGCCCCGCAATCCTGTGTCCGCATTAAATGACCCTAATTGGAAAATTGCTATGACTGATGAATATAATGCTCTTATTGATAATAAGACGTGGGAGTTGGTGCCCCGTCCATATGGTATTAATATTATCAGGTCTATGTGGATTTTTGCTCATAAGGAGAATTCAGATGGGTCATTTGCTCGACATAAGGCGCGACTTGTTGGTGATGGTAAGACTCAGCAGGTTGGAATTGATTGTGGTGAGACGTTTAGTCCGGTGGTCAAACCGGCTACCATTCGCACTGTGCTTAGCTTGGCTCTTTCAAAGACTTGGCCAATCCATCAGTTGGATGTCAAGAATGCCTTTCTACATGGTGACCTCAAGGAAACAGTCTATATGCATCGCCGTTGGGTTTCGGGGATCCCAACCGCCCTCATCATGTCTCGTTTGTTGAAGAAGTCATTATATGGGCTTAAGCGGTCTCCACGTGCCTCGGTATACACGATTTCTTCGATTTTGTTTCGACTATTGGGTTCACACACGGCGGGTCGATAATTCTTTGTTCATCTACCGTCGTGGTTCGTCATTGGCCTATATTTCGTTATATGTGGATGATATCATCTTGATCGCCTCCTCCGATGCTTTGCGTCGTCTATCATGGCCATGCTCGATTCCGAATTTGCTATGAAGGACTTAGGGCCGTTGAGTTATTTTTTGGGGATTGCCGTCAAACGTCATTCGGGTGGCTTGTTTTCGTCTCAACGGAAGTATCTGCCGAGATCATAGAGAGGGCCGGGATGTCATCCTGTAAGTCCACTTCCACACCGGTTGATGCAAACCCAAAGTTGAGTGCCGCAGCAGTGCACCATACGAGGACCCGACCCGTATCGCGATCTTGCAGAGCCCTCCGATATCGACCTTTACCGGACCCGATATTACATATGCGGTTCAACAGGTGTGTTTATTCATGCATGATCCCGAGTTGAGCACATGAATGCAATCAAACGCATCATTCGGTATATTCGGGGGACACTAGACTATGGGTTGCACTTATATCCGTCATCTACATCCACACTTGTTTCCTACACGGATGCTGATTGGGGTGGTTGTCCCGACACCAGACGGTCGACTTCTGGCTACTGTATGTTCCTTGGCAACAACTTGGTCTCCTGGTCGGCAAAGCGTCAGGCAACGCTATCACGCTCAAGTGCCGAGGCGAATATCGAGGGTAGCAAATGTGGTCTCCGAATCATGTTGGCTACGTAATTTGCTTTTGGAACTTCATTGTCCCATTCAGAAGGCAACCTTGGTATATTGCGATAACATTAGCGCCATCTACCTTTCAGGCAACCCAGTTCAACACCAACGGACCAAGCATATCGAAATGGACATTCACTTTGTCCGTGAAAAGGTTGCAAAGGGTCAAGTTCGCGTATGCCATGTCCCGTCTCGTTATCAAATTGCAGACATCTTTACAAAGGGTCTACCAGCGGTTCTCTTTGAAGATTTTAGGGACAGTCTCAGCGTTCGAAGACCGCCCGCTATGACTGCGGGGGTGTGTTAAACAGTCCATCATCACAGCCCATCACGGGCAGAATTCAGCCCATCACGGGCAAAGGTATATATGGTATATTAGGAATGTATATGGTAGTATATTGTAAAGAAAAGGATACCTTAATTAGTGTTATACTATTACCATAATTGTATAGTTAGAATTATGGTAGAATAAGGATTTAGAAGTAGAATAGGAAAAGGATTTTCCTATTATGGAAATATGTAACTTGTATATATATCTATTCAATCAATGAAAATAATCAAGGGGATTATTTCTTTCAGTTCCTTTCTTTAGAATACTAGTCATGTCAAAACTGCTTTGCATTGCTTTCCTTTAGACGATAGTCCATGGGAAACAACATTTCTAACTCCACAATCTTTATCGGGCCCCACTTATGAGACACTTGATAGGCTGTTGTAAAAACATGAGAAGCAATTCAGAAGAAAAAATAAAAGAGAAATAGATTAGTACCTCCCTGGGGGCGATATCAAGTGTGGCTCTAGCAGAAAATGGCCTTGTTGAAACAACACAATCAACAGAAGCAGCATCAGGAGCACACCAAACATCAGGAGCAGCTAAACATGAGGGGTTATTGCAACAACTGTTATTGCTACTAATTGAATCAAAATTGAGGGTCTTGTTTTTCTTCTTCTTCTTCTTCTTGACTTTCTTGGATTCCCAATCAGGTGAAGTCCTAATTGCAGTAGGGACAGAGACTTGTGAAGTTGCCTTGCAACCAAGTCCCCTAAATGATGTGAACTTCTTCTTTTTACTGTCATGGGTGGGGCTGGTGGGTGAAAAGGGTGTTAGAAGGAGAGATGAAATGGTGGATTTTGTGGGTTTATGTTGCTTTTGGTTTCTGGTTTTTGTGTTTCTTGTAGAAGTTACAGGCATGGTTGTGCTGCAGTAGTATTTCAGGAAGACAAATGTAAATGGTCACAAGAACAGAGATTGTGATTATTTTATATTATGAACAGTGATTGATTAGAGAGGGAAAGAAAAGAATACTAAGGATGAAAGGGAGCTGAAAGGATTGAACTGTGGAGATGTTAGACCGAGAGAAAGAGCGTGTCAGAGTCTCACCGATAGGATTCGGGAACTTAAACTACCCACAAAGTGAGCAAGTCAATAAAAATACCCCAACAAAAAATTATGGCAAAATGATCTTTTGTTTAGGAATTTTCTGAGAAAAAAACTTAACCGTGAAAATTATGACAAAATTATCTTTTGCCCACGAAATGGACTTAATCGTAACGGCACGGTTAAGTCATTTTGTGCAGAAAATTTCTGCACAAAAGTAGAGTGGGCAAAATATCCGGAGAACCGAAAAAACCGGACCGGCTATTCGGTTCGGTTTTTATTCGGTTTTTATAAAAAAAAAATGATTTTTTAAAAAATCGAACCGAATCAGGATTTAGTGATTCGATTCGATTTTTAAATTTTGGATACGAACCGAAAAAACCGAATTAAATATATAATTATTCTTATTTTTTATTTTAGGCTACTACTATCTCTTGCATCATCGCCATTGAAGCCAATCTATGAAGCTTTTATGGAAGTCGAATGCGGCATGAACTTGATTAATATATCATAGAAGCATTGACATAAAATGTAGGGAGAGAAATTAGTTGTAAATTAGTGAAATTTTAAATGGTCATAACTCTGCGCTCGGATGTCCGTTTTACCCATTTTTTTTATTTTGCGTATTTTTTCGAGACGGGGCCGGTCAAACTGGCACAGCCAATTTTTAGAAAAACAATTATTTTCCCAATCAATTTGTGTTTTTTCCCAAATCGGTTTCTAATTTTCTTTTTATTTAGTCAAGATCTCATGATATACAATACATTTCAACGTTGAAATTTCGTGGTAATGTAGGGGTGAATGCCAATTTCAGTTTTGGAAATTCAATTTTTTTTAAAAAATCTCGTCCGACCCGACCCGGCCCACTAGAAAAAACCGATATAATCCGATACGTTCAGCGATATAAACCGAACATATCGTTTTTTTTTTTAAAGTTGGATTCGGTTTTTTTTTTAGAAACGATTTTTATTCGGTTCATATTTTTCGGATACAAAACCAATATAAACCGATATACGCTCACCCCTACACAAAAGGGTTAATATAACCCTAGGCAACCCATATTTTTTAAATGGTCACTTTTAGTCTAATTACGCAATAAATTATTGTACTTTACAATTAATTATCCATCTACCAATTTATACTTAATTTGACATGACATTATAATAATTATTGCAAGAACCCATCTATTTTTCTATTTAACATGAATTTTGGATGATATAACGACTCATCCATTTCATAAGTTTAAGTCATCAAAATTGTTCTTGAAAAAACTACCCAACTCCAAAGTTCATAAAAATGGCGTCTCCTCCTTCAACTGTTAAGATTTTTTTATTTTTGGGAAGGAGAGATTCTTCATGATAATAATATTGTTCGTTATAGTATTCCACCACAATACCATGTTAAGTTTCCAATTAGCTTGGATTACTCAACATTACTCAATGACATACATAAAAGAATGAAAGTTAGTAAGCGTGAGTTTGTATTATCTGTAATAAGCAGATATTCAATATCCATTACACCGCGAGATTTAGTGCTTTATGGCGAGTGGAATATCACTGATGATGAGTCTTTGAGTGAATATTTGAGGGCGTCGAAAGAATATAGTGGCTTAATCACCCTGAATGTTCTTGAAATATATGTTGAAAAGTGTATCAATCGTAGTGAAGTCTTGGTCAGGACTCATCAGGAAGTCCCAGAAATGTTGACTGCGCCTCGTCCTCAAATCCCTCAAGTCCAACCTACTCATGATAACACTTATCCGGACATAAGTTCTTATGGAGACATTTTGAGTAGTCAAATATCGCTGGAAACTCTAAGCCAGTAATTCAATTAAAATTACGGGAAAAATTGGTAAATATTCATTTTTTTCATTATTATTTTGTGTAGTAGCATATGTTTATTATATGTATGGTAATAGTAATATTTTTTATATCTTTTTAGTGGTTATACACCTGATACGAGTAATATTGGTCTCAATCCTCTCAGTTCGATTCAGTTGATTATTATCGGTAGGTATACGTTTTAATATATTAAATAATATAAATATTTTGATGTTTAGTGTTTACTATACTTGAATTGCCTTTGTAGTGAAAATTATTCACAAAATGCGTCAGTGGTACCAAATGTTGATTTCGGTGCAGTTAATCTTTCTTCAAATACAGACAATATTAGTTATTATCGGTAGGTTCATCACCTTGATATTAAATAATTCATATATATTTTGATGATAGTATTTAAAATATGTTACCTATTTTTCGTGTAGGAAGCGGCCTTTACTAGATGGTGATGATTATCCAAATCATATAGAAACATCATCGAGTGATAGCCATGATATACCGAATGCAGAGGTATCCGATGATGATGATGTAAATATATCATATAGTGAGGTTGATATTCATCCTCTTAGGCAGGAACAACAGTAGTAGAAATGATGCAAAGTCGGCCACACCAGCAAGAACTGCTCGCACAAAACCCAATTCACCAGCACGAACCGATGGTAGAAAGCCCAATTCATTAGTATTCTGACGTGATTCCATATTTTGATAATCTTCAAGATCATCCTGATGCCTTTGTCTTCACTAGAGAAGATGATCATATTCACCAAGAAATGTGAAAATAATCAGACGATCTTGTAAACGGTAATGTTCACCTTGCAAAAGGCATGATTTTCTCTTTCAAAAAGGTAATGCAAAGGGCCGTCAAAATTTATAGCATCAAAGAATGATGGAGTTTAGAGTTGATGATTCAACCCGAAAGTCGTGGAGATTGATTTGCAAACGTGAGTATCAAGATTGTCAATTGATACTTCGGGGTATTGAAACTCATGATAGTATGTGGACTATCTCAAAATTTCGCTCACGTCACACTTGTGATATGGATGACAATCAAGCAGATCATTTTAATTTAGGTACAAATATGATTGTTCAAGTGTTACTTGCTGACATTGTTGAAATTTCAAGGTACTCTATTCGACCAAGTTCATCATAATTTTGACATCAATTAAATTATCATTGCTAAATGTTGTTTATTTAAATTTGTCAGGTTCCCTATCAAAGAATTCATTAGAACAGTTTTGAGAGTTTATCATACAATGATAAGCACAAGAAAGGAATATCTCGGGCGTAGGCGCGCTTTTGAGATGATTTATGATACCTGAGAGGGCTCTTTCCAGTAGTTGTCGATGTATATGACAGCTCTACAAAAATTCAATCATTGTACTGTTGTAGAGTGGAAGCTAACCACCCAATCTGGTGTGCCCGGAAATATTTTGAATTTTGTGTTTTGGACATTCAAGTCATGCATTGATGGTTTTGGTCATTCCCGTCGAGTCATATTCATATATGGCACGCATGTGTATGGGATATACGACATCAAGCTACTGATTGCAGTAGGAATTGGCATATATGTGTTATCTTATCAAAATTACGGTATATTAAACAATATGTTTCGTTTGGAGGGGTGGATGCCTCTCTTTGCTTACCATCGCTATTGTTTAAAGCATATAAAGACAAATTTTTAAACGGCCTTTAGAAATAGCACACTAAACAAATGGATATGGCCGGCTGCAACATAGCATCAAGAAAAATAATTGCGGATGAAGATGATCAAGACAGCGAAGCCGGAAGCATATAATTGAGTGAATACAATCGATGTTGGCAAATGGACATTACATGCGAATGAAAGCAGGAGATAGGGGATTCTAACAACAAACGACTCGGAATCATTTAATGATTTGTTAAAATATAAACGGGGGCTGCCTGTTACTATAATGGTGAGAATGACTTATAAGCAAGTTGTGGAGCGGTTTGTGATTAAAACAAAATAGACCAAAGCCATATTAGCATATGGTAGGAAATGGATGCCAAATCCTACAAAAATGTTCGAGCATCATAGAAAAAAATGTGAGCAACACATGATGTTAGAGTATAACCATGCTGAACGTGTTTGAAATCAAGATAGGTTCTTACTAAGGTCGGGGAGGCAACATTTATACTGTTTATGAGATTACAAAAACGTGCAGTTATGGTAAGTGGCAATCATATCACATAACGTGTTCTCATGCCATCAAGTTTTTCGAGGCAATTGGAAAAATGGTATCAAATTATGTGACATCAAAATACAACATAAAAGTTATCTGAAAGCGTATGTCGGTCGTTTCTACCTACTTGGTGATCAGGCTTATTGGCCAAACGAGCCATTTTTAATGATTGCTAACAAGGAGTATATCCGTAAATTGCGTGTTAATGCGCACACTTGTATTTCTAATCAAATGGATATTCCGGGTAAGACATACTCTCGTAAGTGTTCGATGTGTTAGGAGTTTGGCCATGATAAGCGGATGTGTCACCTACAGGACCGTGGTGGTGTAAGTGTAGGGTTTTGTTGGGTTCAAAATACATAAGTAAAGCAGCGAAAGTTTAAAATTTTGTTTACACCCAATAATTCCTTCTGGCATGGTTATATGACAATCAAAACCTATAAAGAAAACTTGAACAAGAACTTACAGGTTATAAAATCTGGAGTCTTTTACTTTAGGGTGAACACACAATTCTCCATTCAATTGCAAGCGCCTTGCTACGGTGTATTTCTCTGTCAAGAAATCCAGGAAACTTGGCAGAGGTTTGAGAGAGTTTTATCCTAGAGTCCAAGTCTAGAATTACTTTGTATAATAAGTATGTTTGATAACAATGAGGGTATTGTATTTATAGTTACAATTAGGTCAGAAATGAATTAGGGTTGGGCTCTAAGCCTGGCCCAAAACCAAGGTGTAGTAGGCCAGTCTGAATGGGCCCACTATCGGGTCATCACCGAGGCGCCTTACGTCATTTCCGTTCCCATTTCGTTAATGTATATTCATCACATTTAATTAAATCCAAAAACTAATTTTGACTTAATTAAATAATTTTTATCTAATAGAAATTATCCCATAGTTATTATCAATTTAAATATCTCGATTCCAAATCGAATATTTAATACTTTCTCAATACACCCTTAGATCAAAGAGATAATCGACATAGTGTTATCATATAGGCCTTCATATATTGACACTAATCCAATTAGAGTCCATACGGAACTGCTAGACAGCGACGTACGACGAACTCAATATGTGAAATACGTTTACATGAATCCAGCAAACATAACCTTTACGTGAGATGATAAATTCCTTTCATTTGCGACACACTCGATCAAGATTAGTATTTGCGATGTGTCTATCCAAATGGCTTGATCACTTTATCTCATATATATTAGTCGACAACTAGACCATATTCTAAATATGTCTCTTGCATTGGCCAATGACTTGGTCGACCTAATATCACTGAGAAGTTGAGTGCTCTCTCGAATATCCAATCCAGGAATGAATCCTATTCTTGGCTCAACTACCACCTTAATTTACATCATAATGTACCCAACACAAGCCGTGTCTTATCCTATAAGGAGTTTAAGCTTAGGACAGGGTCAAAGTACATTACTCTGTAAACAAGGTGCGTATTGACCTCAAGTCAAAGGACCTTTATCTACCACACGCTTATAAACTCTAGACATGTCTAACAAATAGTTTATCAGCAGGGTATACCAACACTTTCCAAAAGTATCCATGTGTCCATCACTAGTAACCATTACTAGTAGCAAGTGAGACATACTACATTCTCTAAGAATGTGATGCAGACCACATGTCGACTTATAACATATCATCGATATCCCATTCTCGATGATCATTAGTCGAGGCTATATTAGAGTTATGCTCTATCATCAATATCTCACTCTATCAATGACAACGTAAGCTCAAGGGATGCACATTAATGAATAATTACAAAACAATCAAATAATAATTCAATAATTGCAAATGGCATAAATATTAATCTTATTAATAATACGAATGGGTTCAAGTATATTTATCCCTAATAATGAGTGTCTCTAGGACATATATATACTTTCATTCTCCCACTTGGCCTAGAGCCAATCTCTAATGTATCTAATACCCATGTTTTTAAAATGACCATTATGTTTAACTAAGCTTAATGGTTTAGTAAATGGGTCAGCTAGATTATCATCTGTGGGAACATAGTCTAATCTTATTTCTTCAGTTTCCACCATCTCCCTGAGTATGTGGTATTTCCTTGGTACATGCTTATTTCTGTTAGTTTATCTTGGTTCCTTAGCTTGCACAATCGCACCAGTGTTGTCACAATAAATCATTAATGGACAAGTGGCACTTGGAACAACCCTTAGTTCCTTTAGGAACTCAGATATCGCGACAACTTCTTTACCAGCTTCTGATCCAGTAATGTACTCGGCTTCAGTTGTCGAATCAGCAATTGTTTCTTACTTGGAACTTTTCCAACTCACTGCTCTACCATTAAAAATTAAGGTATATCCAGACTGAGACTTGAAGTCATCAAGATCTGTCTGGAAGCTAGCATCAGTGTACCTAGTAGCCACTAGCTTCTCTTGTCCACCATAGACTAAGAAATATTATTTAATTTGTCTAAGATACTTAAGAATACTCTTGTCTGCTTTCGAGTGTTCTTCCCCAGAATTCTGCTGGAATTTGCAAGTCATACTAAGTGCATAGGCCACATCTGGCCTCGTACAGGTCATGGCATACATGATTGATCATATAGCTGAAGCATATGGGATTCTCTTCATGCATTCAAGTTTTGCAACAGTAAAAGGACTATCCTTCTTTGATAACCTGATGCCTTGACCCATAGGAAGACCTCCCTTCTTGGAGTTTACCATAGAGAATCGTCTTAGCACTTTGTCTATGTATATGGACTATGACAGCCCCAACAATCTATTAGGTCTATCTCTATAGATCCTAATTCCAAGAATGTAGCAGGCTTCACCCAAGTCCTTCATCATGAAGGTGCTGGATAACCATTCCTTGACTGATTGCATGCGAGTCTTATTGTCTTCTATTATTAATATGTCATCTACATATATAACAATGAAGACAATTCTCCCTTCCTTGCGCTTACTATAAACGCAGGGATCTTCTTTGCTTCTAACAAAGTCAAACGATTTGATTGCTTTGTCAGAGCAAATATTCCAACTCTTTGATGCTTGCTTGAGTCCATAAATGGACTTATGTAGCTTGCATACTGCTTTGGGCTTAGTCTTGGATGTAAAACCCTAAGGTTGTATCATATACACCTCCTCAATTAGGTTACCATCGAGGAAAGCAGTTTTAAGATCCATTTGACAAATGTCATAATAATAGTATGCGACTATTGCAAGCAAAATCTTAATGGACTTAATTTTTGCAACATGTGAAAAAGTTTCATCATAATCGACCCCGGGCCGTTGATTATAACCTTTAGCCACCAATCTTGCCTTATAAGTCTGTACCTTGCCATATGCATCAATCTTCTTCTTGAAGACTCATTTCCATCCTATGTGTCTAACCTCTGTTGGCAAATCAACCAGGTTCCAAACTTAATTGATGTACATTGAGTCCATCACAAATTTTATGGCTTCTTGCCATCTCTACGAATCAATGTCTTAAATAGCTTCGTTGTAGGTTGTAGGTTCATCGTCATTAGGAATATCTATCTCATTGTGTATTTCAACAAGGAGATTAAGTCTTTCAGGCGGACGATGAGTCCTAATGGACCTACGGAGTTGATTATTCTGTGTTTCGGTGTTTGTTGCATTTTGATTGTGAGAAGGTCTTTGTGTGCTGGACAATCCACCACCTTGAGAGCTTTTAGGAATGTCATTTTCATGCATTTCCTGAATGGAATGATGTACAACCATTGTATCATCTTCCATTGATTGTGTATAAGAGCCTTGCATTTCTGCACTATCTCTCATAGCACTCCCACTTACTGAAGGGCGTACTCTAAGTACCCAATCTCTACCAGATACTCTTAGCTGTCTTCTAGTGTTCTTCCCCATGATTCTGCTGGAACTTGCAAGTCATACTAAGTGAAAAAGCCATATCTGGCCTAGTACAGGTCATGACATATATGATCGATCCTATAGCCAAAGCATATGGGATCCTTTTCATACGTTCAAGTTCTATAGAATTAGAAGGAATATCCTTCTTAGATAACTTTATGCCTTGTCCCATAGGTAGACCTCCTTTCTTGGAATTTTCCATAGAAAAATGACTAAGCACTTTGTCTATATAGACTGACTGTGACAGCCCCAACAATCTGTTAGGTCTATCTCTATAGATCCTAATCCCCATAATGTAGCAAGCTTCACCTAAATCCTTCATCATAAAGGTACTGGACAACCACTTCTTGACTGACTGCATGAGAGTCTTATTGTCTCCCATTATTAATATGTCATCTACATATATGATAATGAAGGCAATACTCCCATCCTTGCTTTTACTATAAACACATGGATCCTCGAGGCTTGCTTAAGCCCATAAATGGACTTTTGTAGCTTGCATACAACATTTGGTTTGGACTTGATTGAAAAACCCTCAGGTTGTTTCATATACACTTCCTCAACTAGATTACCATTGAGGAAAGCAGTCTTGACGTCCATCTGCCAAATGTTATAGTCATAATATGCAACTACTGCAAGCAAAATCCGAATGGACTTGATCTTAGCAACAGGTGAAAGGTTTCATCATAATCGACCCCAGGCCGTTGATTATAACCTTTAGCCACCAGTCTTGATTTATAAGTTTGTACCTTGCCATATGTATCAATCTTCTTCTTTAAGACCCATTTGCATCCTATGGGTCTAACCCCTGTTGGCAAATCAACCAAGTTCCAAACTTGATTTACGTACATCGAGTCCATCTCAGATTTCATGGCTTCTTGCCATCTCTGCGAATCAATGTCTAACATAGCTTCGTTGTAGGTTGTAGGTTCATCGTAATCAGGAATATCTATCTCATTGTGTGTTTCAATAAGGAGATTAAGTCTTTCAGGTGGATGATGAGTCCTAGTGGTCCTACGGATTTGAGTACTCTGTGTTTCAGTATTTGTTGCATTCTGATTGTGAGAAGGTCTTTATGTGTTGGATAGTCCATCACCTTGAGAGCTTTCAGGAATGTCATTTTTATGTATTTCCTGAATGGAATGAGGTACAACCATTGTATCATCTTCCATTGGTTGTGTATGAGAGCCTTGCATTTCTGCACTATCTCTCACAGCACTCCCACTGGCTGAAAGGCGTACTCTAAGTACCCAATCTTCACCAAATACTCCCATTGAATCCTTGTTTAGGTCATTTGACAATGGTTCATTTTCTGTGTTATCTTGTGGTTCTTGAATTTCTTCAAGTTCTATCTCTGTGCAGCTATGTTCCTTGTAGACATATTCTTCTTCAAGGAAAGTTGTGTTCCTGGGAACAATGACCTTATGTTCTCTAGGAAGATAGAAGTAGTATCTCTTAGTTTCTTTTGGATACTCCACGAAGTAACATTTCTCACTTTTAGATTCCAACTTGTCAGTGAGCATCTTCTTAACATATGTAGGGCACCCCCGGGGTCTCATATGTTTAAGAGTTGGCTTCTTTCCACACCATATCTGATAGGGTGTCTTTTCTACTGACTTGGAAGGAACCCTGTTCAGAATATATATAGAGGTTTGTATAGCATGTCCCCAAAGGTATGTCGGTAGAGCTGAGGATCTCATCATGGATCGAACCATATCCAATAAGGTTCGGTTTCTCCTTTTGGCAACACCGTTCATCTGTGGCATTCCTGGAGGTGTCCATTCAGATTGGATTCCATGTAGCTTTAAGTAATCTAGAAAATCCTTGCTTAAGTATTCACCTCCTCGATCCGATCGAAGGTTCTTGATACTTGTTGCAAGTTGCTTCTCTACTTCCGACTTGTACTTCTTGAACTTCTCAAAAGCCTCGGATTTGTGTCTCATAAGATACACATACCCATACCTTGTGAATTCGTCAGTAAAAGTGATGAAGTATGGGAAGCCTCATTTAGCTTGAGTCGAAAATGACCCACATACATCAGTATGGACCAACTGAAGCACTTCCTTGGCTCGCACACCTTTCCCAGAAAGTGGTTTATTGGTTATCTTTCCTCTCAAGCAAGATTCGCAGTTACCATAAGACTCCAAGTCAAATGGTTCGAGGTAGTCTAACTTCCTCAATCTTGCTATCCTTGATTCGTTGATATGACCAAGTCTGCAATTCCATAGGTAGGTAGAGTTTCTATTACTTGTCTTGGCTCATTTATTTTGTACTTTGAAAATCTCTCGACTATAGTTCAGTGTATATAATCCATCTACAAGAGGAGCAGTTTCATATATAACATTATTAAAAGACAGTACGTGACTACCATTATAAATATACGAGGAAAAGCCCTCCATGTCCAACACTGGATAGAAATAATATTCCTCGTTAACGAGGGAACATAAAAACAATCATTCAACACTAAACAATAGCCAGAAGGTAAATTTAATCTCTAAGTCCCTACGCGGTCAGCATCTACTCATGCTCCATTTCCAACGCATAGGTCTACCTCTCTCGATTCAACCTTCCTGCTATCAGTTAGCCCCTGTACATTTGTACAAATGTGTGAGCCACAAGCGGTATCCAATACCCAGGAATGAGAGTTATTTATAGACATATTTATTTTAATGACGTACATACCTTGTCCACCAAAGGCAGGAGCACCTGGTGCTTTCCCTCCTTCTGGTGCCGTGCAGTCCTTTTTCCAATGCCCCTTCCTATGGAAGTTGAAGCATTCATCCTTAGTTGCACTCACCTTCTTCTTCACGCCTCTCTTGGGCCTCATAGCTGAGGGCGCAGCGGTTGCCTTGCCCTTCTTCTTCTGCCATTCCTTACCTTTCGGCTTGGGTCGGCTTGAAGAGCTCACCATGAGCACAGCTTTGCCTTTGGAAGTGGAGGACTCAAAGGTCTTGAGCATGTTGTGCAGCTCTGGCAAAGTTGTCTTCGTTCCATTCATGTTGAAGTTCACTATGAAGTTCTCAAAGGAACGAGGGAGAGAGTTCAGGATGAGTGTGGTAGCGACATTCTTTTCAAGCTTCGTTCCAATCGAAGCAAGCTTCTCTATCAGCCCTATCATTTTCAGCACATGCTGCGAGACCGGGGCCCCTTCATTGAGCTTACACTTGAAGAGTTCTATTAACAACTCATATTCCATTGTCTGGAATTGAGAGTCATAGAGACTCTTCAAGTGTTCGAGCATCTCATTGGGCCCCATGTTCTCATGCTGTCTCTGAAGTTCCATCGATATGGAAGACAGCATTACGCATTGCGCCGAAGTGGCATCATCTAGATGTTTCTGGTAAGAAACTTTATCAAAGGATGCATATTCTTCAGAATCTGTTGCAGGGACTGTTGGGAACACCGTGTCCAACACGTATTCTATTTTCTCTTGTCTGAGTACTATTCGCAAATTCCTTAGCCAGTCAAGGTAGTTTGGTCCAGTAAGTTTATTCATCTCAATAAATATTTTCAACGACAGGGTCGACATCTTTTATAATCTGAAGAATTAGATAGATCGGAAATCAAATTCAAAATGTATTTCCTATTATACACATTCATTTAGGCTAATCAACAAGGCCTTTTATTTAATTAGCTCCCATTATTTTAACATACTTCTACGACCCCATGGTAGAATACGAACCTATATTAATTAAGGTCATAATGGGCCAAGATCCAAGCCTATGCTATCTCCGCGTTTGCTTTGGCTGATAACTTTAATAACATATCTTGGTAGGTTCTAAACCAATTGCAAAACTTATTTGCAACTCTTGGTTGATCAAATTATTACATTTAATCTTGTGTCCTTAGATTAGTCCGACACTTTGACACCAAGATTTGTCTAAGCAAGTCAACCCCATTACATGACTGCGTTTATGTATCTAAGCAAATTTGGCCTTTGTGAGCAAACACTTTGGTGTAAATACCCACAAAAGTTTATCATTTACCTTTACATTAAAACACATCTATGAAAGAGTCTGGGTCCTCGTAGACTTAGAGCAAATGCTTTGGCATAAATACTCGTATCGCCGAAAAGGATTTTGCACTCTAACAATTATAATGGACGACGCGTTTTAATTTAGACTTGTATTTAAAGTTTTGGGGAATATTTTTAGGGTTCTAACCAAGATCAACACTTTTATGCCATATCCAATATGACATCTTAACATCATGCAAACTAAAGACACATATAGTTTGGGAACCGTCAATCCAATATGCACGATATAAGATGGTTTAATCAAACACTGGGTGCCACCTGCCCAGACAGTTATAGCGGACATTATTCTAAAAATGTAAATGACAAACATTTTGACATTTAGCACATAAACAATATACTTATCAAATAATATATTGTATAATAATAATGTTGGGTTAAACATTCTGAACTCATAAATTATTATTTTCTGGACAGGTGGGGCCGCGGTGCCACTGAGGCAGTAACACCAATTTTTTGAAAAATGCACTAGCGCCGTGGCGCTTCAGAGGCAGTAACATTTCTACTTCTGCAATTGAATTAGTGTCGCAGCGCTCCACTATGGAGTCGCGGCGCTGCATAGGCAGAAATATTTCTGTTTCTGAAAATGCATTAGAGTCGTGGCGCTCCACCATGGAGTCGCGGCGCCTGTTGTCCAGTGAGTTCATATTTTAAAACGAAGCATTAGCGCCACGGCGCTCCACCATGGAGTCGCGGTGCCTCCTTGAAACCCTAGTCAGAGCCGCGACACCCTACCATAGGGCCGCGGCACCGACGTCCTTACAAATGTTTCTGTGTTGATTTTCAAAAAATCATTCAACCCCTAAATCCAATTTAGGGATCAATACACAGGTCATTTATCGTCACCCACCATTATCAATAACGCCCATGTCGGCCATCATCCGTTCTTTACTCGTTCTTAGCCGTGCACCGTGCAATGAGCCGGACAATGCACTTGACCTATTTCGAGTTAGAGCGGAATGAATTCCTCGAGTTAGCGTAGGAGATAATTTAGGGTAATACCAAAAGGTCAACATTCGTTCAATACATATAGGATTTCAAAAAACCTCATTTTAATCCAATTTTATGTTTAACCCATATTATTATTCTATTCAATTGTTATATAACCATTGAACCAGCCTGAGCTCTTGATACCACTGAAGGAATTTGTTTGGTTCAAAACACATAAGTAAGGCACACCAGAAGTTTAAAAGTTTTGTTTCTTACTTACACCAACAATAATTCTGGTATGGTTATACAATAATGAAACTTGTAACATAAAACATTTACTTACAAGTTATAATATCTAGAATCTTTATCTACTATATGGTGCACATGCGGTTGCCCTTCCGATTGCAAGCTCCAAGCTTCAATGTACTTCTCTTTCAGAAAGCTAGGAAATCTGGCAGAGGTTCGAGAGTATATGATTCTAAGTTTCTAAGGCTTAGAATATTTTCAGAAAAATGGTGTGTTGAATAATGAGGTGAATGCGTCTATTTATAGTTGAAAAATAGGTCAAAATCGAATTAGGGTTTAACCTTGGGCCTGGCCCAAAAATTGAGGCAGAGGCGTCGTGGCCCTAAGGTACGGGCGTCGCGATGCTCGACATGCGCCTGCACTGCGTCGCTGCCCTAGGGTATGGGCGTTGCGACGCTCGACTTTATTTTTCGTGCATTCTTAATTAAATCCAAAATCCAGTTTTGACTTAATTAAAATAATCATTATTCAATTAAATGTCTCGATTCCAAATCGAACATTTCAATTACTCTCTCAATATATTCTTAGATCGAAACGGACAATCGACATAGTGTGACCCTACATGCCTTCTCATATCGACATTAATCAAATTAAGGTCTACACGGAACTCCTAGACGGCGCCGGAAGACGAACTCAATATGTGAAGTACGTTTACACGAATTTAGTAAACGTAACCTTTATGTGGTAAGATAAAATCTTTTCATTCACGACACACCCGATCAAGCTTAGGATTTGTCAAGTGTCTATCCAAATGGCTTAATCATTGTATCTCATCTATATTAGTTGACAACTAGACCATATTCTAAATATGTCTATTGTGTTGGCCAACGACTTAGTCAACTTAATATCACTGAGAATCCGAGTGTTCTCTCGAATATACATCCGAGGAATGAATTCTAATCTTGGCTCAACTACCACCTTCAATCCACATCGTAATGTACCCAATACAAGCCGTATCTCAACCTATAAGGAATTTGAGCTTAGGACGGGATCAAAGTACATTACTTTGTAGACAAGACGAGCATTGATCTCAAGTCTAAGGACTTCTATCTCCCACACACTGATCATACTTTAGACAAGTATAACAAACAGTATATCAGCAGGGTATACCAATACTTCCAAAGTATCCATGTGTCCATCACGAGTAACCATTACTCATAGCAGGTGAGACATACTACATCCTCTAAGGATGTGATGCAGACCACATGTCGACTTATCACATAGCATCGATATCCCATTTTCGATGATCATTAGTCGAGGTTATTTTAAGAGTTACGCTCTATCATTAATATCTCACTCTATTAATGACAATGTAAGCTCAAGGGATGCACATTAATGTATAATTACAAACAATCAAATAATAATTCAATAATTACAAATGCCAAAATATTAATCTCCATTAATAATAATATGAATGTGTATAAAGTATATTTGTCCTAATACAAATTGTCTCTAAGACATAAATATACTTTCAGAATAATCATTATAACCATTAAACTTAAAATATACACCTTGGTACAAAAATATTTGGATTATAATATACAAAATCTGAAAAACGTGTGAGAAGAGAGCTAGAAAATGGCAAACAAGAAAAAGAATGGTTATTTGAGTTTTCAAGCGGGAGGAATATTGGCACGAAAATTTATTTATGGGTGATTGGTGAACTTCCCTAATGTTTGATTTTTTAAAATATTTTTTATTTTTGTCTCTCATTTGATATTCAGTATTCGTATTGAAGTCTGATTATATTTGGATTCGCGTCACGTAGGTTCCATTTCTAAAAAAAGTATTCCCTACTAAAAAAAAATTTATACCCAAAACTTTCGATTAAGGGAGAAGAAACATCATTCACTACACCTAGTCTAATATCAAAATATCTTCGATGGGACTAGTAGGGAACCTTTCTTTTCATTTGATTATGGTGATTGAAATTTTTTTATTGGAACAACTTAGATAGGAAAAGTAATTTCTTTTCTCCTTTTCTTTTTCTTCTTTTATTAAAAAAGTTGAGCATAGTAGTGTTCCTTTGGATTTGGTCTGGTTAGACACTTTGGCCTGGTTTGTCTTCTTGCTGGTTTTGTGGGCAACTAATTAGCTGAATAGCCAATGAATTGTTTTGGTGTCAACTTCGGAATTTGAAATATTTCTTTACTTTACTTTATCGCTTTCTAAAGTGAGAAAGAGAGGCAGAGGCCGCAGAGCTTATTATTAAATGGATTACAACATGTTATTTATTTCTTTGCTTGTAAATAATAAGCTCTACGGTCGATGTTAGGTATATTTTAAAATAATTAAATTAATTAAGTTAATTTTTTATTATTTTAGTTTTTTGGTTAATTTAATTTTTTTCATTTAAAAAAAATATATATGATGATATACTTCAAGCACATATTAGATTAACTATATATTAATACACTATCAAATTAACTACTCTTTAAGAAAGAAGGAACTATATATGTAATCAAGTTATCTATGTAGCTTCTTTGATAAAATCGTATTCTTTGTCCAAGATATAATAATTTTTAAAGACCAACAACATACCCAGTGTAATCCCACAAATAGGGTTTGGGGAGGGTATAATCTACGCAAAGCTTACCTCTACATTTGTTGGATTTTGAGAGACTCTCGGCTCAAAAGGAACGTAATCGATGCAAGATTATAAGGAAAATAAGGCAATAAAATATCAAAATACATAACAAATGAAGCAACACATAGTAGTACAAATAAAATAATAAGAATGTATGTGATACCTAAATAATAATACTAAGAAAAGGAGAAGAGGAGATGAAGCCCCCAACCTCTCCCACACACAATATTAAAGCAACAAAACTCAACTACCTACTAACCTTCTACCTTAATTTTCGAACTCCAAATCATCCTATATAAGGTCATGTCCTCTGTCAGCTGAAGTTGTTCATGTCCTGTGTAATCATCTCTTCCCATATCTTTTTCGGACTACCTCTACATCACCTAACTCTTGCTATCGTCAATCTCTCATACCTCCTAACTGGTGCATCCTCACACCTCCTCTCACATGCCCGAACCATCTTAGCTTCGCTCATCTTGTCTGCTACGGAGGCCACTTCGACTTTGTCCCGTATAACTTCAGTTTTTATTATATCTCACTTAGTATGAACACACATCCATTTGAGCATCTTAATCTCTGCTACCTTCATCTTATGAACGTGAGTGTTCTTGACTGGCTTGTATTCTGCCCCATACAACAATGTTGGTCTAAACACCATTCTTTAGAACTTACCTTTCAGCCTTGACGACACCTTCTTATTGCAAAGCACCCCATAGGCGAGCCTCAATTTCATCTACCCTGATCTAATATGATGTGCGACATAATCGTCAATCTCCTCGTCTCCTTGTATTATGGATCTATGATACTTGAAGTTTCCTCTTTTGGGTATAGCTTGTGCCTCGATCTTCACTTCCACATCTATCTTCTACACCACATCACTGTACTTGCACTTCATGTACTCTGTCTTAGTCATGATTAACTTAAAACCATTAGACTCTAAGGTGGTTCTCAAAAGTTTCAGCCTATCGTTAACTCTAATGCGCATCTCATCAATCAAAACAATGTCGTCTGCAAATAACATACACCACGGTAACTCCATTTGCATATGTCGTGTCAATACGTCTATCACTAAGGCAAATAGAAATGGGCTAAGGATTGATTCCTGGTACAACCGCATCACCGAAAATATTCTGAATCACCTCCAATTGTCCTAACTCGGGTCTTGACACCCCCGTACATGTCCTTAATCGCTCTGATATAGGCCACATGCACACCTCTAAACTCCAAACATCTCCAAGGACCTCCCGAAGAACTTTATGATATGCGTTCTCTAGATCAATGAACACCATGTATATGTCTCTCTTTTTGTCCCTATACTACTCCAACAATCTCCTGACAAGATGAATAACTTTTGTAGTTGATCGCTCTGGCATGAATTTGAATTGTTTCTCAGATATAGAAACATCTTTCCTCGTTCTCATCTCGACCACCATCTACCAGACTTTCATAGTGTATCTTAGCAGCTTGATACCCCTATAACTATTGCAATTATTAATATCGTCCTTGTTCTTGTACAATTGGACCATTGTACTCCATCTCCACTCTAGCATCTTAGCCGTCCTAAATATGACATTAAACAACACAGTCAACCACTCCATATCTACTTCCTCTGTGTTCTTCTAAAAGTCTACCTGGATCTCATCTGGCCTAGTCGCTCTTCTCTTCCTCGTCTTATGAATAGCCCCCTAACCGTTCCAATCTTTATGCACCTACAATACCCAAAATCGCTACGACTCTTAGAATGCTCTAACTCTCCCAACATGATATCTTTGTCCCCTTCTTCATTTAAGAGTTTATAGAAATACGCATGCCATCTCCGTCTAATGTGTGCCTCTTCTATCAACACTTCGTTATTCTCATTCTTGATGCACTTAACTTGGTCCAAGTCACGAGACTTTCTCTCTCTCGTCTTGACGAGCCTATACAACTTCTGATCCCCGCCTTTGCACTCGAACTCTTCATACAAATGCTCAAAAGCTATTGTTTTAGTCGTCGTGACCAATAACTTCACTTCCTTTTTCACTATCTTATACCACTCCTTATTCCTCCTCTTGTCATCCTCATCGACTCTTTTCACTAGCATCGCATAAGCAACCTTCTTGGCTTCTACTCTTCTTGGACCTCTCCATTCCATCACCAATCCCCTTTATGTCCACCTGAGTGGTCACTCAAGACCCCTAACACCTCTCTAGTTGCTTCCCTGATGCATTCGGTTGTCCTATCCCACATACTATCTGCATCGCCACTACACCCCCAAGCCCCCATAACCACCAACTTCTCCCTCATTTCATGAGCAACCCTCATCTTCTTTCTCTTGATCTCTATGTCCATAACCACGAACTTAAGAATCTTTTTACGATGAATTTAGCCATATTGTCGAATTATATTATTTCAATTTGATTTTACTTTCGATTTGGTCCAAATTTCGTGAACAGCCCTAAGCACAACCAATGACATTATGCCAACCAAAACAAAAAGAAAGAAAAATGAAACGACCTTCTCCTTTTTCCTTTTCTTCTGTATTTTCTTTCTTATCTTTCTTGTTCTTCTTTTCCATCCTTATTAGTGAAATGGTCTCCGTGTGAATTGGACCTTTAACAAACGATTAAAGGACATTTATCTTGCGTAAAATGGTGAATAGCACCTAATGAAGGCTTTGCTTGAAGGCGTAGAGATTATATTTTCAATTTCCTAAGACGTAATTCTTCTAATTTATGGGTTGTGTTTGGTAGCTTGATTGTTGAATATACTTTCTCCAAAATAAAATTATATTTTTCACTCAAGAAAATTCAAATATTTTAAATTTTACATTATATCACTTTAACTGACACGTAAAGATTTTATCATCAATATTTGTATTAAGAAATAATTTTAAAACTATTCATCTTATTATATACAATTTCTCTTACCATTATTGTCTGTCACATACATTTGTACTCAATCAAATCACTAAAACGATTTAAAGTAATTTATTTTAAAGGTAAAATATTACTCATATATTTCTTATTATGAACATATTTTACGACATTCAAATATCAAAGGCATCCTTAGTTTTTTTTCTTTTTCTGTCCTTCTGTCAAAAATACTTGTTACGTTTTATTTTCTGAGAGTTAATTTTATTCGGAGCTAAATTAGATTAGATAAATTTAATATTTTAAAATTAAAATTTAGATATTTAAAAACTATACGAAAAGTACTATAAGTTATAATTCTTCTTATATTAATACGGTGAAAAAAATACATAATAATAATCAAGTTTATATAGCTTGACTCTTAATAATTGACACATGATAAGTAATTTAGAACTATTAAATATACTCGATATACACATTATACACGTGTATATCCTATGTATATTGGGATGCACTCGGTTAGGATAGTGTACCACGGTTTTGGTCTCCTTATTGTACATGGTTTTGTATAGTTGTAGTGTACCTTAATTAGTCTTGTACTCTTACCATAATTGTATAGTTAGTCTCCAAATAGAATAAGGATTTAGGAGTAGAATAGGAATATGATTCTCCTATTATGAAAATATGTAAATTGTATATATAGACTTATAATTAATGAAAATAATCAAGGGATTATTTCTTTCATGTTTTTAAACCAAAAAGACATTTTAATTTACATTCTAATGTTCTTAAATCACCCTTACCCCGTAATCCTGTGTCTGCTTTAAATGACCCGAATTGGAAAATTGCTATGACCGATGAATATAATGCTCTTATTGATAATAAAACGTGGGAGTTGGTACCTCGTCCATCTGGTATTAGTATTATCAGGTCTATGTGGATTTTTGCTCATAAGGAAAATTCAGATGGTTCATTTGCCCGAAATAATGCGCGGCTTGTGGGTGATGGTAAGACTCAGTAGGTTGGTGTAGATTGTGGTGAGACGTTTAGTCCGGTGGTCAAGTCGGCTACCATTCACACTGTGCTTAGCTTGGCTCTTTCGAAAGCATGGCTGATTCATCAGTTAGATATAAAGAATGCTTTCCTACATGGTGATCTCAAGGAAACAGTCTATATGCATCAGCCTTTGGGATTTAGGGATCCCAAACATCCTCATCATGTTTGTTTGTTGAAGAAGTCCTTATATGGGCTTAGAAGTCTCCACGGGCATGGTATACGCGGTTTGCCGACTATGTTTCGACTATTGGGTTCACTCACAGCAGGTCGGATAATTCCTTGTTCATATACCATCGTGGTTCGTCCTTGGCCTATATTCTGTTATATGTGGATGATATTATTTTGACTGTCTCTTCCAATGCCTTACGCCAGTCTATCAGGACAATGTTCAGCTCTGAGTTTGCTATGAAAGACTTGGGGCCTTTGAGTTATTTTTTGGGGATTGTTGTCACTCGTCATGCAGATGGGTTATTCTTATCTCAACGGAAGTATGCAGCTGAGATCATTAAGAGGGCTGGGATGTCATCATGTACGTCCACTTCCACTCCAGTTGATACTAAGCCCAAGCTTAGTGTTGTGGCTGGCGCACCATACGAGGATCCGACCCGATATCTCAGTCTTGCAGGGGCCCTTTAGTATCTTACATTCACGAGACCTGATATTACGTATGATGTACAGCAGGTGTGTTTGTTTATGCATGATCCCAGAGTTGAGCACATAAATGCGCTCAAACGCATCATTCGGTATATTCAGGGTACACTTGACTATGGCTTACAGCTATATCCTTTGTCGACGTCTACGCTTGTCTCGTATACAAATGTTGTTTGGGAAGGCTGTCCAGATACCAGACGGTCTACGTCTGGTTATTGTATGTTTTTTGGCAACAACTTAGTCTCCTGGTCTGCGAAATGTCAGTCGACTCTGTCCCGCTCAAGTGCCGAGGCTGAGTATCGAGGGGTAGCTAATGTGGTTTCTGAATCATGTTGGTTACGTAATTTGCTGTTAGAGCTTTATTGTCCTATTTAGAAAGCAACATTGGTTTATTGTGATAATATCAGTGCCATCTATCTGTCGGGTAATCCGGTTCAGCACCAACACACTAAACATATCGAGATGGACATTCATTTTATTCGCGAAAAGGTTGCTCGTGGTCAAGTACGCGTCTAACATGTCCCTTTCAGGTATCAAATTGCAGACATCTTTACAAAGGGTCTTCCCTCGGTCCTTTTTGAAGATTTTTGAGACAGTCTCGGCGTCCGAAGACTGCCCGCTATGACTGCGAGGGTGTGTTAAATATACTCGATATACATAAGATATACACGTGTATATCCTATGTATATTGGGATGCTCTCGGTTAGGATAGTGTACCACGGTTTTGGTCTCCTTATTGTACATGGTTTTGCATAGTTGTAGTGTACCTTAATTAGTCTTGTACTCTTACCATAATTGTATAGTTAGTCTTCAAATAGAATAATGATTTAGGAGTAGAATAGGAATAGGAATAGGAATAGGATTCTCCTATTATGGAAATATGTAAATGGTATATATAGTCTTTCAATTAATGAAAATAGTCAAGGGATTATTTTTTTCAAGAACAAAGAAAATATAATAATAAAATAAAATTTGCATAATGAGGAGTCTTAACCACGAGGCCAACAATCGCCGGTGCATAGGGATAATTAGTCTATCAAATTTTTGGCGTCATATTGGACTTCCTAAGTACTTCAAAAATAAATCGATTTAAAACATCATGTGATGATCGATTAATCTATTTTTAATCCTAAAAGTGTCTTTACTGGAAAGCATCAACATCTGGGGGTGGGAGTCCATTATTCCCATGCCTTTCTCTTAAAATTCTCGTGAATAATGTCTTCCTAGTTGCTAAAAAAATGTTTTTCTAGTTCCTACTCCACTATACACCTTTTCAATAAAGGTCATGTTCCTTACCCTTTACTAGTTTTTTAAAAATAAAAAGATAAAATTATTAACAAAAATATTAGAGTTGTAGTTTAGTGATTTAAACTTTTCTTTGTAATTCACATATTCATTCATTACTTATAGAAAAAAAAACAAAAAAAAGAAAAATAAGAAGTATTGAGAAAGTCATTATGGGTTCTTGGTAATGGTTGATGATAATCATGTATTTATTAGGATGGGAAATTGGGTTATTTTGTTGCCGAGGTAGGAAACCATTCAATGGAGAATGACATTGATGAACATCATCACTTGCCTTCTGGAAGTGATACCAATTTTATTCCTTTCTAGATTTTCATCCATAATCATATACCATAATTGATAGGTGCACCTACAAATGCTCATTATAATATTCTTAATTCTCCAACAACTCTCTTACAGCTTATAATCTGCATTGAACATATATACATAGTACAGTAAGTCACCAAACCCATTAGAATAATAAGATAGGGACCGCTTTATAATATTTAGTAAATTATACATATTAATTCATTCTTAACCAAAATCTCGGATTTGAGCCGGAGAAATAGAAAATCTTTGAATAGAAACTACTTTACCCTCTTATAGGTGTTCGGATATGAGCTTGAACTCATGAATTTGGGTCGAGGTTGATTTGAAGTTAAAATTATATTTGTATATGCAATTTAGATATCACACTACATGAAAAGTATAAAATTGTGAAGGAATATTTGTGACGAACAAGTTTGTCATAATTTCGTGACAGATTTTTGTGACGATTTTATGACAAAATTATCACTGTGAATAAATTTTTTGACGGACATGGTGATCTATCACAATTCAGTTACAAATGTGTGATGAAAATGACAACTTGTCACAATTTTATCACAAATGTATAACAAAAATAATAAGGATCTATTACAATTTTATCACAAATTTGTGCCAGACATATTGATTTGTCACCAACTTTTCACTAGGTATATTTTCGTGAAAAACATAAAGTTTATGAGTAATAATCCGTCACAAAATTTTGACAGACTTGTGATTTTATCACAAAATTATGACTGAAATAAGGATTTTATCAGTAATTTTTAACAAGTTAAATTTTAATTAAAATAATAAATTTTGTGACAGATATCATGTAATACCAATTAATGACATACCAATTAAAGACGAAATTGAAGGGGTCTTCCCTCACCAAATTTTGAAAAAACGGATCCCATATCGGAATATAGTGAAGCTTATAGTGTAAGTGGTTTGTATCAAAGAATGATAGTGCAACCTTCAGAATTTTTATTTTTTTTAAATTCTTAATGATTTAATAGTAAATAATTAAGTTTATTGTTTAATAAAATATTAAATATTATGGTAATTATTATAAACTATTATTTGTTTATTATTTATTTTGAAAATAAATATTTAATTTGGTGACATACTTTTTCACAGTCCATCACTATTTGTCATATCCGAACACCTATAAGAGGGTAAAGTATTTAATTTGGTGACATACTTCTTCATAGTCCATCACTATTTGATTTGGAAACTATTTAATTTGGTGACGGTTAAATATACATCCGATGTACATAATATACATATGTATATCGGATGTATATTTGGTCTAGGAGTCTCAGTTGTGTACAGTTGGAAGCCCACGGTTTGGGCACTGTTTTAGTAAATAATGTTGTAGTATTTTAGGGTAAATATTATATTAATTAGTGTTGTACACTTACCATAATTATAGGAGTCTTCTACTACTAGAATAGGGTTTTGGTATTAGAATAGGAATAGGTTTCCTATTATGAAAAATTGTATATTGTACATATTCTCTTTCATTAATGAAAATAATCAAGGGATTATTTCTTTCATGGTATCAAGAGACTATGTCTAAATTGCTTCCGCCTTTGTTCTCCAAATACTGCTCTCGGGTTTTGTGCACTTTCTCGGCCAGAACCTGCCTCGATTTCCGTATCCCTTCACCGGATTTCGTGTTAAATTTTACCTCCACTCTTCCCAAATTTTCCCTCCAATCCCTTTGTTCTTTCGTTATGTCTAAGAACATGTTTCATCATGCCCTCACTGTTTATAACATCATGAACAACATCTCTATTGTTCTTGAGATGGAAAACGTCAAATATGCGACGTGGGCAGAATTGTTTAAGATTCACGCTATCTCCAATCAAGTCCTCCATCACATAATTCCTCTCGCTGCCCCTATTCCCGCTGAAGATCCTCAGTTATGGATTACTCTTGATGTTACCGTTCTTCAGTAGATTTATTCCACTATTTCAGTCGACCTCTTACAGATGATCATTGAGATGGACACTACGGCTATGGCTACCTGGAATAGATTGCATGATATATTCCAAGATAACCAACATTTACGTGTTGTCACCCTCGAGCAAGAATTCTCCCAAGTCGGCATGGAAGAATTTCTGAACGTTTCTGCATATTGAAGAGACTCAAAGAGTTGGCGGACCAACTTCGTAACGTTGGCGCACCTGTGACAAATAATCGTCTGGTTCTACAATTAGTTGCTGGTCTTTCTGAGGCCCATAATGGCGTTGGGACTTTCCTTCGTCAAAGTAATCTGCTTCCCTCTTTTTATCAAGCCCGCTCCATGCTTACTTTGGAAGAAGCCGGTTTGACTAAGAAGGCGGCTACCGGTGCTAGCCCCGTAGTCATGATGACGTCCTTTACAATTTTTTCGGGTTTTGTTGATAATTCGAGCCAAAATCGTGTTCACGGTGGCGGTAAAAATAATTGTAAAAGCAACGGGAAAAATCATGGCGGCAAACGCGGTGGTTCCGGCGGCAGCGAGTCCAACTCCAGCAACAGTGGGCCACGACCCAACTGGCCGTGGGCCTGGACCAGGAGGTAGTGGCCCAACAACCATTGGTCCCCCAGTTCCGCAGTGTCCAATTAATGGTCAGTGGGTTGGTCAGCCCATCTCTCTGCCCAACATGCAGTGGTCATATTTCTAAAACCCCTCTAGGACGAGGCAGCAAGTAAGGGTGCTTGGGCCTCGGCCTCCGCAGGCCCATCATGCAGCAGGCCCCACTCCTACCGACATCGAAGCCGCGATGCACACACTTGGATTAAATCCTCCGGACCCGAACTGGTACATGGACACCGGCGCCACTACACACATGACATCCGACTAAGGTACTCTCTCGTCTTATTCCAATTTGAGCAGTACTCATGGTATAATTGTTGGTAATGGTAATTCAATTCCAATTCATGGTTATGGTCATACATCTTTGTCTCCCCCCCCCCTCCACCCTTTGTCTTGAAAAATACCCTTCATGCCCCCTAAATTGATTAAAAATTTGGTGTTTGTCCGTAAATTCACCACTGATAACTCTGTTTCTATTGAATTTGATCCGTTTGTGTTTTCTGTGAAGGATTTCAAGATGGGGAGCTCTCTCATGAGGTGTGATAGTAGGGGAGATCTTTATCCTATCACACCATGTTCTGATTTCTCAAGTCAAGTTGTGCCATCAACTTTTGCAGCCCTTGCTCCTTCCTTGTGGCATGCTCGTCTAGGTCATCCATGGTCGTCTATTTTGTCTTCCTTGGATATAAATAATTTTATTTCATGTAAGGGTATGAGTAGTACTCCGAATTGTCAATCTTGTTCGTTAGAAAAATTGTTAAGTTGTCATTTGTAGACTCTAATTCTCATACTTTCATGCCATTTGATATTATTCATAGTGATATATGGACGTCTCATGTTCTTAGTTCTTTGGGTCATCGGTATTATGTTCTCTTTTTGGATGATTATTCTAAATTTTTATGGACTTTTCCAATAGCGAAACAATCTCAAGTTTTTTCCATCTTCTTAAAATTTAGAGCATTCATTAGAACCCAATTCGAACGAGAAATAAAAAATATCCAATGTGATAATGGCAAAGAATATGACATTGGGGTGTTTCGGGAATTTTGTGCAAATAATGGGATCAATTTTTGTTTTTCTTGCCCTCATACGTCTTCACAAAATGGGAAAGTCGAACGCAAAATTCGTACCATTAATAACATTGTCCGTACTTTATTGATTCATGCTTCCATACCCCCGTCTTTTTGGCATCATGCTCTACAAATGGCTACATATCTCCTTAACATTCTTCCTTCCAAAGGTTTGACATATTCATCCCCCATTCAAATTTTATATAATAAGACTCATTCGTATTCACATCTTAGGGTCTTTGGGTGCTTGTGTTATCCACTCTTTCTGTCCACCACCATTAACAAACTTCAGGCCCGTTCTACCCCGTGTTTGTTCTTGGGTTATCCATCAAATCATCGTGGTTAAAAATGTTTTGATTTATCTTCTAATAAAATCATCATTAATCGCCATGTAATTTTTTATGAATCCCAATTTCCGTTTTCTAAGGTTAGTACTCTCGTGCCTAGTTCATATAATTTTTTGGATGATGATATATCCTCGTATATTATTCACCAGTTTTCGGACGTGTCCCGCACCCCAAATCCGCCAGTGGGCCGACTGCCCGCTGGTCCTCCCGTAACGTCCTCGTCTACAGTTCTGGGTTCAGAAACTAGGCTACCAATCCTGCCCAGTTCCGCTCACTGCTTCCGAGTCCAATCTTGGCCCAATTCATGTGTCCAGTTCCGACTCCAGTTATCGATTCGGGCCAGCAGGCCCACTACCTGCTGGCCAGTCCGTCCCGTGTCTCAAAAAATCCCAAAATCCGCCCAATTCTCCCCGAGTCAAAGACCAGTCACTCATAGTTAACAGGGTATTTTTAAACCAAAAATATATTTTAATTTAAATTCTAATGTTCTTAAATCCCCTCTACCCCGTAACACAGTGTCTGCTTTAAATGACCTGAATTGAAAAATTGCTATGACCAACGAATATAATGCTCTTATTGATAATAAGACGTGGGAGTTGGTACTCCGTCCATCTGGTGTTAATATTATTCGGTCTATGTGGATTTTTGCTCATAAGGATAATTCTGACAGTTCTTTTGCGAGGCATAAGGCGCGTCTTGTAGGTGATGGTAAGACTAAGCAGGTTGCTATGGATTGTGGTGAGACATTTAGTTCGGTGGTCAAGCCGGCTACCATTCACACTGTGATCATCTTGGCTCTTTCGAAATCATGGCTCATTCATCAATTAGATGTGAAGAATGTTTTCTTACATGATGTTCTCAATGAAACAATTTATATGCATCAGCCCTTGGGGTTTAGGGATCACAGATATCTTCATCACGTCTGTTTGTTGAAAAAGTCCTTGTATGGGCTTAAGCAGTCTCCACACACTTGGTATAAGAGGTTTGCAGACTATGTTTCAACTATTGGGTTCTCTCACAACAGGTATGATAATTCATTGTTCATCTATCGTCGTGGTTCTTCATTGGCTTATATACTATTATATGTGGATGATATTATCTTGACTGCCTCTTCTGATGCATTACGCTAGTCTATCATAACATTGCTCAGGTCTGAGTTTGCTATGAAAGACTTGGGGCCCTTGAGTTACTTTTTGGAGATTGTTGTTACTCGTCATGCAGGTGGGTAGTTCTTATCACAGAGGAAATATGTATCTGAGATCATTGAGAGGGCTGAGATGTCATCATGTAAGTCCACTTCCACTCTTGTTGATACTAAACCCAAGTTGGGTGTTGCGGCTGGCTCACCTTATGAGGATCCAACCCGCTATCGCAGTCTTCGATGGGCCCTTCAGTATGTTACATTCACGAGACCAGATATTACGTATGCCATACATCAGGTGTGTTTGTTTATGTATGATCCCAGGGTTGAGCACATGAATGCACTCAAACGCATTATTAGGTACATCCAGGGGACACTTGACTATGGCTTACATTTATATCCGTCGTCGACATCTACTCTTGTCTCATACACAGATGTTGATTGGGGCGGCTGTCCGGACACTAGACGGTCTACGTCTGGCTATTGTATGTTTCTTGGTAATAACTTGGTCTCATGGTCTACAAAACGTCAATCGGCATTATCCCGCTCTAGTGCAGAGGCCGAGTATCGAGGGGTAACCAATGTGGTCTTTGAATCATGTTGGTTGCGCAATCTTCTTTTAGAGCTTCATTGTCCTATTCAGAAAGCTACCTTGGTTTACTGTGATAGTGTTAGTGTCATCTATCTTTATGGGAATCCGGCTCAGCACCAACACACTAAACATATCGAGATGGACATTCATTTTGTTTGCGAAAAGGTAGCTCGTGGACAAGTACGCGTCTTCCATGTTCCTTCCAGATATCAGATTGCAGACATCTTTACAAATGGTCTGCCCTCGGTCCTCTTTGAAGATTTTAGGGACAGTCTCAGCGTTCGAAGACCGCCCGTTATGACTGCGGGGGTGTGTTAAATATACATCCAATATACACAATATACATGTGTATATCGGATGTATATTTGGTCTAGGAGTCTCGGTTGTGTACAGTTGGAAGCCCACAGTTTGGGCACTGTTTTAGTAAATATTGTTGTACTATTTTAGGGTAAATATTATATTAATTAGTGTTGTACACTTACCATAATTATAGGAGTCTTGTACTACTAGAATATGGTTTTGGTATTAGAATAGAAATAGGTTTCCTATTATGAAAAATTGTATATTGTATATATTCTCTTTCATTAATGAAAATAATGAAGGGATTATTTCTTTGAGTGACATACTTTTTCATAGTCCATCACAATTTGAAAATAAATATTTAATTTACGTCAAATGGTTGTGAACAATTAGCAAGATCTGTCTCAAATTGAGATGGACAGTTCGTCACTAATTTGTCACAGATATTTGTGTTGAAATAATTATTCCGTCACAAAAATTTCCAACGAGCGAATATGTGATGGTCGCAAATTTCCAAGTTGGCCGAATTGAGCAGGTATGGTCATTTGGGGAAGGTGCTAATTTTTGGGTAAAGCAGGCTTGGGTAATGACTTTTGCAATAAAGATGAGTTTTTTTACTATAAAGTTTAAAATTATGGGTTAAGTTTTAACGTTTTAAAAATTTGAATCACATATTTAGATTTGAAATTCTACCGTATAAATGAATTTGGGATTTACAATAAAGTTGAGTAAAGTTTTGTTCAAAATATTACAAAGAAACACAAAATTCAAATCTAAACTTCAAATTTGTGTTAGGGGTCGAAATAACAGGGTGTCATGCGAAAGCTAATAATTGCAAATCTTGGCTGCGATAAATCAGATGAAACATAAACTATAATAATAAAAGCATAATATTAATATATTTTGATCAAGTGACCTGAACAGAACGTTCTTAATGACTACATTTTGGTTACTACTGTGTTGTTTATGAGGAGAAAGAATCTCCTATTTATAGAAGTCTAAAACTTCTTCTCCAAGAAAAGGATAAATGTGGTAGAATCATTTTCTACAAAGAAAACATTTTCTATCAAGAAACCTTTTTGAAGTAAAACATAACTATGGTGAAATTCAAATAAGGTAGGAAATTCAGGGCAAATCCTAACGAATCTCACCTGCTTGAATTTTCTGTAAAATAATTTTGATTCTTCTTCTTCACATAATCTTCATCACTACTGCTTATCATGATTAAAAATAAGGTTAAAAATATTATGAGTTAAAAATTGATTTAAAAAATATTTTGCATGCAACAGCAGAGATGTTGAAAATATGGTTGAAAAATTCATCTCCACGTGTAGTAATCCGGACAAACTCTTCATTATCGTGAACTTGATTTGCAACTTTTTTGGATCGGCATTGAACCCGTCGTCAAGCGTTGAATCGGTGGTTGAACCATTGGCTTTGATACCACTTGTTGGGGGGTCTAAATAACAGGGCGTCATGCAAAAGCTAATAATTGCACACCTTGGCGGCGATAAATCAAACAACACATAAATTATAATAAAAGAAGCATAATATTAATATGATTTGATCAAGTGACCTACATATTGAAAAAACTAATATAAAAAAATAAAATCTATTGATATAATTATCTCTCCCTAAACAGAACTCTCTTAACGACTACATTGTGGATACTACTGTGTTGTTTATGAGAAGAAAATATCTCATATTTATAGAAGTCTAAAATATCCCTCCCAAAAAAAGGATAGATATGGTAGAATCTTTTTTCACAAAGAAAATCTTTTCTATCAAAAAATATTTTTAAAATAAAATATAATTATAATAAAATTTAAATAAGATAGAAAATTTAAAACAAACCATAACTATTTGAAGTCCAGCGGCATGTCCAAGCACCTTCCAAAATTTTAGGGAGTCAAATAGGACACTTTGATGACGCTTGATTAATTCAAAGTAGTAAGAAACTTCAAATTTGATGTCCAAGCACCGTACAAAAATTTGTTATTGATATATCATACTCTTCGTTCAAACTTATGCGACAACATTATTTGGGGAGTCAAATAGGATTCTTTGATCACACTTGAGTAACTTAAAGTTATAAGAAACTAAAAATGTTTAGGGTTTTGGTATTTGTTAGTTTTTGTAATTTATATCTAAATAGAATTTAGAGTTAAATTATATATAATATATTTGTCAGTTTCTAGTCAAGGTAAGTTTGATACTACTATAAATATGAATGTTCCTAGTTATTTTCATGTGAAGAGAAATGTAGTGGAAAAAATTGATTATTATTGTTCATGTGAAGAGAAGTGTAGCTAACTATTTTCATAAATATTTTGTTCAAGGCTTTAGTTAAATATCATCATTACTAACTATTGCATTTTTATTATATAATTTCTAGATTATTTTAAAGACCTTGATTAATTTTGCAGTGTGGTCCTTATTCCTGCAAAGCGTTGCTTTTGTGGTTCTCCTTTTTTCTTTTTGTTTTTGGTTGGTCTTAAATTAAATCTATGGTTAAATAGCTTTTGGGAAGTTTATGAAGACTGATGTGGAAGTGTTGAAACTTCAAAAGGGACTAGAGTGCTTTATTTATTTGTAGTAAATCGATAAATGTGAAATTACAAAAAGAAGAGAAGCTAATTGGTACTTTTCTTTTTAGTAAATACTAAATAGTCTGATTCATCAGGTACAATTCCTGACATTTACTTTTTGACTTTCCTCTTTCTTGCTTTTCTTCTACCCCTTCATTATTCCGTAACCTATTTTTTCTTACTACTACTAGAATTTAAATTTACTAATATTTGCTCGAGCACTGTGTTGAACGTATTTTAATTAGCATACTACTTCGTACAAGTACAATATATTAAGTCAACAATTGGCTAATAAAGTACAATAGACGTACAGTTTGAACCAGAATTCTTTCAGATGTACTGTTTGGTCCCTGAAGTTTCAAGATGTACAGTTTGGTCCCTGAAGTTCAGAATTTCGATGGTCAAAACAGAAACGTCAAGCACTCAATTCAGCCATTTATTTTGGCTGAATTACTCCTCCTATAATGGCCAAATCCGTTGGTTCTTTCACCATTTATGTTGGTGACTTTACTACCTCCATAATGGCCATTATTTGGCTATTATGGAGGCAGTTTTCAGCCCCTCCCTCACCTATATAAACACACCCTTACACCATTGTTGAGCACTACAAAGAACAGAAAAATAACGAGTTCATAAAGCTCACGAAAATACACAACAAAAACAGTTTTCTTCCTACAACTTCCAAGCATCATTTCGTTACTCAATATTCTTCACGGTAGCTCTTGAGTTTCCTTTGCTCAAGGGTTCCATTCTTTGTTTTATCTTGGGAGACAAATTGTCCAGGACGTATAAAGGATACATACGGGGCAATATTGTCTTAAGGACAGAGTGCCACACTCGACTCAGCAAAACCAGTTTCCATTTTTTCGTTTTCAACAAAATTGTAATTTCAGTTTTGTGGTTATCTTGTAATTTTCAGATTACTAGTTGAACTATTGAATCTTTGTTTATCCTTTCGAATACTTGTAATAGGTATATACTTCCCGTACTGCTTTATAAAGTACCATAGAGCAAAAACTCCCAACATAAATTTGTCCTTTAGTTAATTATATCTTCAACCAAAAAAATATAAATTTAATCACAAACTTAATCTTGAAATATCAAATCTTATTCCATTAATTGAACCAAACGACCAAATAGTATATAAGTTACCTTTCATAATTTCTTGAAGAGTTTTGCCTTTCTTCGATTAAAAACTCCTAATATTCCTAGTAATCTGTGTCTGAAAAATTTAAAATCTAGTGGGGTGATTGGATAAATTATACAATTAATTATATGCTTCTAAGTTAACTATTTTTTACTTGAATATCTACAATATATAGCTTGAATTTTGGATTTTTTTATAACCTTGAATAATGATTTGATCTAAAAAGCTTGCGAAAGTAAAATTTCAATGAGGTATGTATATGTTTGATAGTGTCCGTAAGAAAATATCTTCCTTGATTATTTTATTTCAAATGGGTAGTAAATATACTCATAATACAAGCATAATCCTAGGCTAGAATTAAGGTAATAAATGACTAAATACACACATACCATATACAAAACATACACAATTATGACTAAAAAATCTATCATATTCTATCACACCCCCGCAGTTGAAGTGGGAGGTCGGCGTATGATGAGACTGTCCAAAAAATCTTCAAATAAAACCAGCGGAAGACCTTTTGTAAAAATATCGGCGATCTGATAGCGTGACGGGACATATAAGACACCTACTTGTCCACAAGCAACCTTTTCGCGAACAAAGTGAATATCCAGCTCAATATGTTTAGTGCATTATTGTTGAACCAGATTCCTTGAGAGATAAATCGCACTAGCATTATCACAATAAAACAATGTCGCCTTCGAAACCGAACAGTGGAGCTTCAAAAAAAGGTTTCGTAGCCAACAAGATTCAGATACCACATTGGCAACTCCTAGGTATTCTGATTCGGCACTGTACATGGACAAGGTAGCTTGCCGTTTGGACGACCAAGATATCAAATGGTCACCGAGAAATACATAATAACCAGATATGGAGCGTCTGGTATCCGGACATCCACTCCAATCTGCATCTGTGTAAGAAATAAGAGTGGCTGTCGAAGATGGATATAGATGCAAGCTTTGATCGAGAGTGTCCTGAATATAGCGCATAATGCGCTTGAGAGCATGCATGTGATCCTCCATCGGGTTATGCATGAATAGACAAACATGTTGCACAACATAACATATGTCGGGCCACGTGAAAGTAAGATATTGCAAGGCTGCGATAATGTGATGGATCCGCATATGGCGTGCTGGAAGTAGCACTCAACTTTAGTTTAATATCAAACAGAGTGGAATATGACTTACACGAGGACATGCGAGCTCTTTCAACGATCTCTTCTGCATACTTCTTTTGAGATAAAAATAAACCACCTGCATGACGTGTTACAACTATCCCCAAAAGTAACTCAATGGCCCTAGATCTTTCATTGCAAATTCTGAGATAAGAAGAAATATGATAGACTTACGAAAAATATCAAATGAGGCAGTTAATATAATATCATCCACATACAGAAAAATGTAAGCTATGTCATTACCCTGACGGTATATGAATAGAGAATGATCAGACCTACTGTTAGAAAACCCAATATTAGAAACATAATCTGCAAACCTCTTGTATCAGGCCCGAAGAGCTTGTTTAAGCCCATACAAAGATTTCTTCAGTAGGCATACATGATTAGGATAAGTGGGGTCTCTGTACCCCATGAGCTGATACATATACACCGTTTCATTAAGTTCTCGATGCAGGAATGCATTTTTTACATCAAGCTGATGAAGCGACCATGACTTCGAAAGAGCCAGACTTAGTACCGTGTGGATATTTGTTGGTTTGACCACCGGATTGAAAGTATCACCGCAGTCCACACCAACCTGTTGAGTCTTTCCATCACCTACAAGATGGGATTTATGCCTCTCAAATATACCATCAGATTTTTCTTTATGACTAAAAATTCACATAGACCGGATCACATTAACATCAGGAGGACGAGGCACCAAATCCCACGTCCTATTATTAATAAGAGCATTATATTCATCATCCATAGCCATTTTCCAATTCGGGTCATTAAGGGCAGACACAACATTACTAGGCAATGGTGATTTGGTAACATGGGTGTGAAGACCATATTTTTTGTTTGGTTTGAAAATCCCATGTTGACTACGAGTGATTGGATGTTGGGCCGAAATTGGAGTTGGTTGGATAGATGACGTGATATTGGGCTGAGTGGGTAATATACCGCCCTGGAGTGGGCCTGTGAGTGCTTGGCTGCCACTTTCTAAAGCTGGGCCGCCACCCAGTAGGCTGCTCGGCAGTGGACTGACAGCGAGAGGCCCAACTAGGATGGCAACCATTGGGCTCGAGCAGGCAGGCCCATTTGGTTGAGTTTGAGGAGAAAATAGTTGGGCCGAGTTGCCCGAATTAATTGGGCTGACCGAAATGGTTGGGCCGTTTGTGAAGCCAACTGGTGGATCAAATACGAGGGTATGCTATCGTCAAGAATTTTGTAGGTAGGAGGCACAGAACAATATAATTTGGCAAAGGGTAAATTTATTTCATCAAAAACTACGTGACGACTCACGATGATTTTACTAGAGGATAAGTTGTAACATTTTTAACCACGATGATTTGACGGATATTCCAAAAAAATACACGGAGTAGACCGGGGATGAAGTTTATTGATGGTAGTGAAAAGAAAAGGATGATAGCATAAGCACCCGAATACCCGTATATGAGAGCAGGATAGGTCCCTTAGGTATAAATTTTTGAGAGGGGATTGGTAGGCTAACTGCTTGCTTGGAAGTATGTTGAGGAGATAGGTTGCCATTTGTAATGCATATGCCAAAATGATGGTGGTAGAGAGGCATGGGCAAGTAAGGTTCTAACAATGTTATTAATGGTTCGTTTTCTTTCCTCTTTTTCATTTTGAGATGAGGTATATGGACAAGAGAGATGAAAAGATAAACTATTAGTTTTGCAAAAATCCCAAAATTGTCCATTATTAAATTCTCTACCATGATCACATTGAATATTTTAATGTCTCGTTAAAATTGAGTGCGGATGAATGCTCTAAAGGAGAGAAATGTGGAAATGTCCACAAAAAATTAGAGTAATCATCCAACAAAAGAAGATAATATCGATGGCTCAAAGAGCTCAAACGGGAGATGTCCAAATATCACTATGGATAATATCAAAAGGTAACTAAACATTTTTTCCAAGAGAACATGAGTGACAAACATGATAATTACGAGTTCTAGTACCACTCAATAAATTTATTTTGTTTAAGGGAGGCAAAAACAGGTCCTTCCGTATGACCCAAACGTTTATGCCATAAAAAAAGAGCTAAAGTTGCAAAAGTAAATGATAACGTGGCTTGATGTGTGGTTGTGGTGTTTGGATATGGCTCCCCTGACTATCACATCTCATTAGACGCATCCCCATATGAAAATTCTTTACGGAAAACCTAAAAGGATCAAATTCAACAGAAATCGAATTGTCAGTGGTAAATTTTCTAACTGAAATCAAGTTTTTAATTAATTGAGAAGCATGAAGGACATTCTTTAACGCTAACGGTGGGTTCGGGGGAGATAAGTTTGTATTACCATAACCACAAATTGGAATTGAAGGACCATTTCCGACAATTATACCACAATTATTGCTCAAATTAAAATAGAACGAGAGATTACCTTGTGAGGACGTCATATGAGACGTTGCTTCGATGTCCATGTATCCGTTTGCGTCTGGCGGGTTGAGCCTAAGATTGTGCATCGCGGCCTCGATGTCGGTTGGGGATGCCACTACCGCGTGGGCCTGCTTCCACTAGTTCGGTAGTGGCCCAAGTATGCTGGGCTACTGGCTAGTGGACGACGCCTGGCCAGTGGGACGTGGACTAGGCCTGGCAAAATTTCCTGAAAATAAAGGGCATGGCGGAACGGCCCAAGGCCACTGCCAGGCCCAAGGTGCAGGTCTACTGCCCCATTGTGCCCGTGGATGCCACGTGTGACCGGACTACCGCTGCTGGTCGCCGCCCCTGCCGCTACCTTCGCCACGTCGATTGCCGCCACCCTTACCAGTACCGCGGCCACCGCCGCATTTTTGACCTCTATTATTGCCATTTCGTCTCCTTTGACCATGATTTGGCGGGAAATTTTCAAATTGTGACTAGTTATCATCGGACGGAGCGGCAACCATGGCAGAATTTGATACTGTGACTGTCTTTTTGAAAAATCCTACTTCTTCTAGTATGAGCATAGAACGACCTTGGTAAAATGGCGGAAGAGGATTGCTTTGGTGGATTAGTGTACCCACTCCACTATACGCATCAGTGAGGTTGCCAACTATATGTAAAACGAGCCGGTTGTTAGTTACCGGCGCCCCGACGTTCTTGAGTTGGTCCGAAAAAACCTTGAGCCGTTGACAATATGCAGATGCATTGGGGAAATCTGCCATGTTAGTGGTGGACAATTCTTGCTCAAGTGTGACGGCCCGGGAGTGTTTATTATCTTGGAGTATATCATGTAATCGATCCCAAGCCTCCATTGCCGTGGAGTCGGGTTCAAGAATCGTATGCAACAAATCACTCAAAATTGTGGCATAAATCCACTAGAGGACCATCGCATTGAGGGTCAACCATAATTCCTTTTCATCCTCGGTTTTCGACACCTTCTCCTTATCTTTTTTGGCGGAATTATGTGATGGATAACCCGGTGTAACAGAATAAATTTTGAAGAGTTCCGCCTATGTCGCATAATGGATGTTCTCCATCTCAAGAGTGATGGAAACATGAGATTTGATGTTGGAAACATCTAGGGTTGAATGAAAATTTGATTTCGAGTCAGACCTGGCTGTCGGAAGAGGAAAGAAGTGGACGACGACGCACAAAGAAGGGGGGGGGGGGGGGCGACGGTGAAGGGATAACTTTTAGGGTTTAGAAACATTTTCTAGAATTTGATATCATATAAGAAATATCTTCCTTGATTATTTCATTCCAAGGGGTAGTCAATATACCCATAATACAAGCATAATCCTAGGCTAGAATTAAGGTAATAAATGACTAAATATACACATACCATATACAAAATATATACAATTATGACTAAATATTCTATCCTATTTTATCAATGTCAAACTTTACGGGATTGTATTGATCATTTATCATTATAGTGAAATTGTCTCTCTATTTTGTCCGATTAATCAGACACATCTATATAACCTACGTCTTAATCTTTGTCCACGCCTTTCTTCTATGTAATGTATGATAAATTATTTTACACTTTGTCGTGACATAATACTTATAAGGGTCATTTCGTTCACAAATTAATTATGAGATATTGTAATGAAAAAATTGGTTATGTGATGATTACTAATGACATTCTTTACTTTAGTGATTAATATAGAAGATATTGTTATACATGACTTAATTATTCTAAAAGCGTATTTTAGTCTTTAAATAGTTTAAGCATCGCTAATATATGTATTTTTATTTTATGCTTTGTTTCACTTAAAATAAAATCGACACTCTGAAAGTGCAAGAGAGGGAGGTGAATTGTAATTTTTCTGTTTTCTAGTCGACTACCTTGAAATGCTAGTCGACTGCTAACAGATAAAGTGCAAAAAATAAATACTGAATGTAAATGACATCAGATGTTTTTATACTGGTTCAGAATCAATATGAATCCTAATCCAGTCCCGTTGGGTTGCAAGAGTGTTCTTGGCAGCTCTTTTGAAATTGGGTTGGTACAACGATAGTTTGAATGGAGTTTAACATCTACACTCAAACACTCGTATCTTTTGATACAATGCCTCACCAACTATACTATATCTCTTCTCACTTTTTTGTATACACTATAAATCACTCAAAATTACAATGCTTGTTAAACGTAAAGAAGAGAGCTTGAGAAGTAGAGACGAAAGTATGTCTCCTTTCGTCTCTGGAGCCGTTCTTTATAGTTGTAGAATAGTCTTTTGGCTCTCGCAGAGATGGCAACCCAAGAGATTTGATCATTGAAAAAAGAAATAAGGAATCCTATTTTTCAAGAATAAGGTTAGAGCTTTCAAACGGACTGATCTTCTTTCCTTGTGAGTTTTGTGGCTGAATCTTCAAGATGCTTGTTTCCTTGCTGATGTGGGCTTGATATACTTGATTGATGCGTCGAGATCTTGTAGATACTTGATTTGATCCTTTCCAACCTTGATTTATTTGTCTCATAAATAAGTCCTTATTTATTTATTTTGCTTACACATACTATTTTGGGCCTCACTAGTCAGCTGGACTGGTGTCTTTCTTTGGGCCTTGTGAGTCAGCTGGACATGCCTTTCCCTTGTGAGTTAACGCACAATAGAGTTTGTTATTATTAAAACTTAATACTAACAATCTCAACCTGATGTCGATATTATCTACTCCATATAATACCGCTAACCAATTAATTCTCCATTAGTTATTCGATGATTATGTTTTCTAATTACGCGGTCAACCAAACATTGTATCATATTATATGCGGATCTGTGTTGGGATTAATTATCTGATCTATGCCGTCAGCCAAACAAACCCTTTCTAAATTCACATTCATTACTATAAAGCAGCACTGAACGTTATGATCCAGGAAAACAACTTAATTGTGAAATTCTTGATCTACCTTTAACTAGAATCATATCATAACTTTCTCAATTCTTTTAAATTCACTTTGTGATAGTACGAATTGAGGTAATTTCAACATATATAGACTCTTGTGTGGGAGCTAAACATCAAGTAAATTGATTTGACTAGGATAACTAAGCTGATATACCGGAATAGGCTGTTGGCACAACACGATGGTGCCTTACAACACCGCAGACGAATGCACGGTTAATGAGCCAGCCTTCTTAATTGTGTATAATTGTGTCTGGCATCCGGATACGAGGAACAAAGCCCTACTTTGTTAATTATTGAATGCTTCTCAAGTTTGATGCATAATATTATCTATATCCCAAGTATGATGGTTATTTTTTATATTAGAAACCATTTCTGCCCCCACTTTCGGCCCAGAATTAACCACTCATTTTGTCACCCTCTTTCTTTTTGAAGGAGAATCTTTTAGTGTAGTTAATTCCATCACTGTCTGTATTATACGTTATAGCATTTTACTGCTGCAGAAACGGTGCTTGACAAGGGGGACATGCCTAATTGAAATTGCAGTAGTTTAGCAGAAAGTGCTACATGCTGAGATTTGTCTATGACCTGACCTATCTGCCCTGACTTGTCGATTGGTAGTGTTGGGAGAATATTTGACTAAAGAATATAATAGCCTCTGAGCACGAACTTTATTTTTGTTTCTTAAATATGGGCCAAAATCCGCCCCCCCCCCCCCCGCCTTTTTTGTGAAAATATCCTAACATATTAAAAATGACTCAAAATTTTCATTCTTTTACTTATTAGACCATTTTGAAATTTAAACTTAAAAGAGTCCCTTCTTTTAATAGAAGTTGACAACGTGGGATACGTGGGCTAGCTTTTAGTTAGATATATGACGTTGATTTATTGATTTTTTTGTTCAAAATCAAACTTATGCCTAATAAGACGTAAGTTCTTTAAGAGCGCGAGAAATAATTTATGAAATATTATAATGTAAAATATAAAATTATGTCGAGCAAAAAAGCTGTTTGGCTTGACATACAAAAATTAAAGACTTGCAGGAAAAAGTGCAAATGACCCTTTATTGATTCACGTGAAATTAGACCCAACAAATTCATAGTAACCCGAGCCCTTTTTGAAAAGACTCATCAACCCAAACTAGTTCTTCCTGAATTTGAACTTGAAGCTCTCAATATGCATGAACGGTTAAAATACTCAAGTTTTTAATTGTTGTTTTCTATCTTTTCCTAGCTTATGCAAACAATCACTATACTATTTCCCTCTACAGTATCTGTAATCGTACTATACTAACTTTTCTTTCCCTAGAAAACTACTCCTCCAAAGTCCAGTATTATTACCACATTGCAACTTTCCATTTTTGTCACGATCTAAAGCCCAAAGTTTTTTACATTTCGTTATGTTGATCTCTTCATATCTATAAGACTTATCTTAGGTGTGCGGCGACAAACACTTATTCAAAGAGCATGTCATGTCAAAATTGATAACATCTATTTCTTCTCATCTGGGGTGATTCTACAACTATAATTATGTTGAAGTTACATTGATTTGGTTTCATGGAGTCTTTTTCAAGAACGAAGAAGAGAAGAAGAAAGTCATTTGGTTCTTAGGGTTTGTGAAAATGGGGGGAAAACAAGAGCTATGCGTATAAAAGGATTCATTAAACAAGAGCTATGCGTATAAAAGGTTTCATTTTCAGAAAACAAAGTCTTGGCCCAAACTTACAAATGCATTGTATTCTTTTATTCTCAGTAGTCTGTTACTAGATTAGCAAATAGAAAATAGTCAGCTGGACAGTTAGTTATAGAAAAGATGTTCTTTACTTGTATAAATATAGCACAGTCCTGTACAGATTTGATCGTCAGATATACAAGAAAAATTTATTTACACTGCTTCTTATTTAATTTTCTCAAAGTATTGTTGCTATGGGAGTTGTTTAAGTAATACTGTTAATATTGGGTTTGATGTTGTGACATTTGACCAAACATATCCTTTGAAGTACTATTGTTGAATGCATAAAATGTTGGGACAAATGTCACAACATTCAGACTAACATTTTTATATAACAATTTTGCCTTACTTCACGTTAAGCAGTAATATTTTTACTGTGAGGTAAAAACGACTTAGGCGTGTGAATTAAGAGCTGTGTAAAACATGGGAGAAAGAGTCAAAGCTTGGGAAGAAGTCGAGTGAAGAACAAGTCAAAGTTGTTGAGATTTCGACTCCATGATCTTCTCCAACAAACACACCAGCTGCCCACCTTTCCCTCAACCTCTTCAACAGATCGCTAAGCCTTTCAAGGAAGACTCTCTACTATAAATAGAGAGGCTACAACAGTGAATCGATTATCCAGAATTAGATTGCAAAAATACCAAGAGAGCTCTCGGGATTTCAACTCAAAAATATGGATTGCAAGTGTTGCCTGAGTGTGTCGACAACATTCTGTCCAACATTACAATTATTGTTTAGATTCTAGATTAGGTTTGTATGAAGTGATTGCAATGAGAGGTTGTCTATGTCTACTTAGATAGATTTTTCAGGCAGAAGTCATCTGCGACTTCATCTTTTTATACTGTTTATCTGTAAAGAAAGGAATTTGTAATTTTATATATCTGGTCATTGACCATCATAAGTTATATAATATATATATAACTTATGAAAATTTTAAACCTTTGTGTTCTTTTCTTTTCCGCTGCATTTTACTCTTAAAGCATTTATGTTTTATCAAAGTGTTGTCACTTGTGACAGACGACATTATCGCTGACATTCGGAAACAAAATTGGCATTCGATTTATTTCATCTCTTGTTTTTACTTTCCGTAACCTTTGACACCCTACAAGTGGTATCAGAGCCAACACTTGACACAATAAGTGTTTGGTCCTGTTGTCATAAGGTATGGATCCGACGAATCCGACTATTGGTAGACTTCCCATTTTAGATGGTTCAAACTATGCCTATTGTAAGATTCGCCTACGTTCCCAGTCCTGCTCCTACGTTCCCAGTCCTGCTCCCTCTTGATATATTGTACCTTACTACTCTCAAAGTTGCATTCCAATGTCACATTTTAGGTTGTTGCAAAAACTGGCACAAGATTTGTAATGAGAATGCAATATCTGGCCTGGTTAAAGTTAAGTACAACAACTTCCCGACTAGCCTTTGATATTGACCTTTATCTTCCGGCAAGTGATTAGCTTCTGTGCCATATAATTTGTCAAGTTCTGGTACTGTCAACTTGATATTTGTTTCAAGTGGTGTCCAAGCTAGTTTTGCTCCCCAAGTTCAAGTTGTGATATGATTTCCAAGACATATTTCCTTTGATTAATCAAAATACCCTTCCTGACCTACACAATTTCATTCCAAGGAAACACTGTAAGTCCCCATATCCTTTATCTTAAAGTTCTGATGTAGTGCTTGCTTAGTGACATGAATCAAGTTGAAATCATTTCCTGTCACAAACATATCATCCACATAAACAAATATCACAACTATGTTAAGTCTTTTTTCCTTGATGATTAATGAATAATCTAAGTTGTTTTGATTGAATCCAAAATGCACCAAGGTCTTAGTTAATTTCAAGTTCCATTGCCTGCTAGTTTGCTTCAGTCCATATAGGGATTTCACAAATTTACAGACCATGTTAAACTCCCCCTGTCTTAGAAATCATTGTGTCAACTCCATATTGTAAACATCCAACTGATGCACATGCCATTGATTGCAAGTCGCTAAGGAGAGAACAGTTCTAACAGTAGCAATTTTGACTACTAGAGAAAATATCTCATTATAATCCAGTCCATCTTTTTAATTATACCCCTTTTCCTCCAAACGATCCCTTATACCTTTCTACTTCTCCATTGGCTTTCAACTTCACCTTATACACTCACTTGCATTCAATAGGTCTCTTTCTAACAGAAAAAGGTACAAGTTCCCAAGTTTTACTATCTTGGAGAGGTTGATATCTGCATTCATCGCATCCACCCATATATCATCCTGAGATGCTTCCTGAAGAGACTAAGGTCCAACAACATAAGAAAAAGGATTGAGATGAGGCTTGGTGAAAATGTCAGCTAGTTGATCTATCGACCCAATAGAAGCTAATCGAATGGCACCAAGATCAATGTGCTGATGAGTAAAATGACAATCAATATCAATATGCTTTGTACGCTCATGAAATACATCATTATGAGCAATCTGAATGGCACTGTGATTATCACAATAAAGAATAGTAGTTCAGGAACATTCATGCAATAACCAACGAAGCCATAATATCTCAGTAGTAGTGTCAGCAAGTGCTCGATATTCTGATTCAATGCTTGATCGGGATGCTAGAGTTTGTTTCTTGCTTCTCCACGATTTAAAAGAATCTACAAGAAAATACAGTAACTAGTAGTAGAACGTCTATCAATGGGATCACGTCCCCAATCAACATCATCATATGATTGTAATTCAAGAGAATAATTAATTGAAAAATGAAGTTCATAGAAAAGAGTGTCTTTGACATAACGAAGAATGCGAAGAATAACAACATAATGAGTAGAATGAGGTGCGACCATGAATTGATTGACTATATGAACAATATAACCAATATCTGAACGAGTAACAGTCATATAGATAAGACTACCAACAAGCGTCCGATAAAGAGTGGCATTAGACAATAAAGTACCATCAGTAGGAGAAAACTGCACACTAGGCTCAAGAGGTGTGCTCTCTGTTTTATTATCGCTAATACCCACTTTTGATAATAAATCAGAAGCATACTAAACTTGAGATAGAGATATCCCATCATCAGAGGTGAGAACTTCGAGGCCCAAAAAATAATTGAGAGAGCCTAAATCCTTCATCTCAAAATTGGTACTTAAAAATTCTTTAACCTCTGAAATGCCTTAGGTATCATCATCAATGATAATCATATCATCCACATAAAAAAGCAAAAGAACAATATCATGAGTTATCTTGCGTAAAAAATGAGCAATACCATGTGCGCTAGAAGAGAATCCCAATTTGCTCAATGTAGAACTAAACTTGGCAAACCAAGCTCGTGGAGCTTGTTTTAAACCATACAATGCTCGACGAAGACGGCATACCTTATTGGGAGGACAATTGTATACCAGCGGTGGTTTCATATAAACCACTTCTTTCAAATCTTCATTAAGCATTTTTACATCCATTTGAGAAAGTCCCCACCATTTAGTTTTTTGTAATAGCAAGAAGAGTCCGAACATAGGTAACACGAGCTATCAGAGCAAAGGTCTCCTTATAATCAATTCAATACTCTTGAGTGAATCCTCTAGCAACCAATCGAGCCTTTTATTTTTCAACAGAGCCATCAGATCGTGTCTTAATATTGTAGATCCACTTGCAATCAACAAGAGTGTTATCAGAAGGGGTGTCAACTAAGTCCCAAGTATGAGTCTTTTTAAAAGGCCTGCAATTGTTCTTTCATAGCTTGCTGCCAATGAGGATCAGTAGATGACTCTTTATATGTAAAAGGCTCATGTAATTAAATTAATCATAGTACAATAACACTAATAATCACGAAGATAAGCAGGGGAATTTTCTCTCTTTGTAGACGGTTAGAAGAAGATAAGGTGTTATCAGAAAGAAGAGAAGATGAGGGTACCTTAGGATCAGTATTCGTATTAAGTGTGGGACCATCAATTGGAGATTTATCACGAGAAGTGGATATTGTGCTATCATCATGAACTAGACCATCAGATGTGGCTTTATCAAAAGAAATGGTTGAACCGTGAGGTGCAATGTATGACTCACCAGTTGAACCCGCATCAAGATCACTTTGAAAGAGCTTAATAGAAGGATTAGAAAAGAATGACATTTAGCTTGATGGAATAGACTCAAACTTTGACAGTGAGAAAAACTTAATATGTTCCCAGAAAACAACATGACAAGAAATATGAATACGATTTTACACAAGATCCCAACAACGATAACTTTTATGTTCTATTCCATATCCCAGAAAGAAACAAACCCGAGCACGAGGTTCTAATTTTGTGTATTCACGTGGTTGAAGAAGAACAAAACAAGCACAACCAAATACTTTCAGTAATGTGTAGTTAGGAGCTACCTTATAAAGGCGTTCATAAGGAGACATATTTTTAAGAACAGACCATAAGAGTCTGTTGATAGTAAAATACAGCAGTAAGAGCTGCTTCACCCTAAAACACTTAGGACAAGATGAAGAAATAATCATGGCTCGAATAGAATCAAAGATATGACGATGCTTGTGGTATGCTTGTTCATTTTGTTTGGACGTACCAGGGCAAGAGAATTCAGTAAGTGTACCATAATGCAGTAAGAGCTGCTTCACCCTAAAAACACTCAGGACAAGATGAAGAAATAATCATGGCTCGAATAGAATCATGGATATGACGATGCTTGCGTTCTGCTCGTTCATTTTGTTGGGAGGCACTGGGGCAAGAGAATTCAGAAAGTGTACCATTTTTAGACAAGTAATTCAAAAGCTAAGAATCACGATATTCCATAGCATTGTCATGATGAAGAAACTTTGATAATTTTACCAAATAGATTTTCAACCATATTGGCAAAATTAATATAGATTTGAGTTAATTCTGAATGTGTTTTCATAAGATATATCGATGTAAACCTAGAAAAATCATTGATAAAAATGACAAAGTATCGTGATCCAAATCATGCTCGGTACAGGACAAGGCCCCTAGATATCAGAATGAATTAGATCAAAATGAGACTCTAACATAGAAGTATTATTATTAAAGGCTAAAGTAGGTTGTTTGGGCTGTTTACATGCAATAAAATCCAAACTTTTCTCATTAACATGACCTAACAATCCACTAGAAATTAAAGGGCGAAGTTTACTAAAAGAACAATGGCAAAAACGTTGATGCCACAAAGATAGAGACATAATAGGAGAAGGAGCACATAATCGAGACATAAGAGATGATTGAGGAACATGTAGACTGGTGAGTTCAAACATACTCCCAACTTTACATCCTCTTCCAATGATTTATCCCGTCTGACGGTCCTGCACTCGACAACCACGAGAATAAAAATTTACATCCTATCCAAAATCACACAATTGCCCAAACAGAGATAAGATTAAAATTTAATTTGGGAATAACAAAAGTATCAAGTAGAGAGAGATCTGATGAAGAAATAAATCCTTTATGACTAACATTCATATTGGATCCATGAGTAGTATGAATATAAGATGGGCTAGAAAGAGGAGACATAGAATAGAAACTCTTAGAAGAGTATGTCATGAGATTAAAACATGCTGAATCATAGTACCAAGATAAATTATCTGAAGAAGTAACTAGAGATGCAGGGGTATTATCAGTTGAATAGAGGAATTGACTGAGGAGAGATTGAAGGTCAACTAATGTGCCAACGGATGAAGTTTCAGCATTATTGGTTACTACAACTACTGGATTTGAAGGCTGATTCAAACACGATGGATTTCTGTTCTGAGGACGAGTAGGACAACTCTTATTTAATTGATCTTGCTTTTTACAATACTGACATATTAGAGGACAATTCCTAGAGATATGACCCATTTTCTTACATTTATTGCATTAAATAGTTGGGAAATCGTGTAAAAGGTGACCATCTTGACGACAATTGCGACAAAATTTGACATCAATCTTTGTTAGTGACTGCAAAAACCAAATCATGCATTGGTTGCGAAAGTCCCAAACGAGTTTCCTCAGATTTAAGACGAGGAAGAGCATCTTCAAGAGTAGGAAAAGTTTGTTGGTTAAGCAATGCAGCCCGAGTTGGTTCATAATCATCAGTAAGAGCCATTAAGAATTAATCAATCTGTCATTATTACGGTAAGCTAAAAATTTGGCAGCATCATCAGAATTTTTCAAAGTAGGTTCCGACAAGGTCAATTGATTCTAGATGGATTTCATCTTAGAGAGGAATTCATAAACAGGTTCCCCCTTTTCTTTTTTAAGATTAGCTATTTTCTTCATCAGTTGAAAGCGATTAGAAATATCAGAAATAGTATATCGTTGATAGAGATGATCCCAGCTCTTTTACGGTGTCAAATTATCCAAACTAGAGATGAATACTTGAAACAGATGTGTTCCGAAGCCATGTAATGATCTAATGATTTCGGCTATCCCACTCCTCAAACGATCAACAAACTTTTCATTGGTTTTAGTCTCACCATGCGTTGGACAGGTTAAATCACCAGTGACATATTGCCACAACTTTCTCCCTTTCAGAAAACTACGCATTGCCTCAAACCAATAATGATAGTTAGACCATTGAGAACAACATAAATAGGTTAAGAAATATCATTCTTGTTCATGATATTCACTCAATAAATTGACGTCTACAAAGAGAAAGAAAAACAGAACATACCCAACAAAGTGATGAAGCAGTAACTGCTATCAACAAAATAACACGAGAAGAAAAGAAGATTGAATATGGATTCAAACAATCTGACGAGACTCTGATGCCTTGTTAGAAACAGAGTAAGAGAATCAAAGAAAGTTTGGAGAATGAATGTTTCTATTCATTATGTTAATACAAAGGACTACAATCATATTTATACACAAGAAAGTAAGAAGCAAAAGGAAATAAAATATCTACCATTATTGTAAATCCGCTAAAATATTCTATACTTAAGGTCTAAATATATTCTATCATATTTAAAATATAAGCAAACAAATACTCCTATTGTACTTCGAATTCATTGCTCTGTAGAATTAGTAAGCAAGTGAACAACATGAAAATGAATGATTTAAGCCTTTAAAATATAAGGTGGAAAGTAAATCAAGCACTCATCTATTAAACATAACTAGAAGATCAGTTGCTGAATGTGATCTTGGCCAGCTTTTCTGGCATTGATTATTCAAACTCTTTAGTCTGTCTTATAGGGGAACTATTTTCTGTCACCTTATTCCACATTTCTCTCTCTACGTTTCAATACATAAATAGTACTCTCGATTATAATTTATATGGTACTCCTTCCATTTCAGAAATATTGTCCTAGTTTGATTTGACACGAAATTTAAGAAATAAATAAAGACTTTTAAAATGCATGATCCAAAATAAGCCTTAGATATTTGTGTGGTTGTAAATCATCTCATAAGTTAAATTATTTTTTAATATAAAATTGTGTCAATCTTTTTGGGACAAATTAATAAGAAAAATAGGACAATCTTTTTGGGACAGAGGAGTATTATTTAACTGGACATAATATTTTTTTTTAAAAGAATGTTTTGAAATTTATGATTCAAAACAACTCTTAAATATTTATGTGATTATAAATCATATCAATAAAATGAAAATGAAAATGTAAGACTTTGAAAATATTTTCCTCATTATATTCATCCTTCAAGGGTTCAATATATACACCATATACATCAATTAGGAAGAGTCAATCATGCCTAATCTTCCTAATCAATTCCTAATAATCTTTTACCTAATTAACATTTTACTACCTACCATATATAACATGATACTACATTAATACATAATAATAATAATATTATTGCATAATATTCTAACACTCTCCCGCAGTCGAAGCTGGAGGGCGGTGAATGCTGAGATTGTCCCTAAAATCTTCAAATAATATCAACAGAAGTCCTTTTGTGAAGATATCTGCGATTTGATGACGCGTTGGGACATGTAGCACCCGAACTTATCCGCGAGCCACCTTCTCGCGTACAAAATGAATATCTAACTCATTATGTTTAGTGCGTTGATGGTGGATAGGATTCACTGAGAGGTAGATTGCACTAATATTATCACAATATACTATTGTTGCAGTCGGAATAGGGCAATGAAGTTCAAGTAATAGGTTCTGAATCCAATATGAGTCAGATACAACATTGGCTACATCACGATATTCTGCTTCAGCACTTGAGCGTGATACCGTGGCCTGCCTTTTTGAGGACCATGATATTAAATTATCACCAAGGAAGACGCAATACCCGGAGGTGGATCGTCTTGTATCCGGACATCCTGCCCAATCTGCATCAGTGTAAGTAACAAGTTTGGAAATAGAGGACGGGTATAGATGTAATCCATACTCTACAGTGCCCTGAATATATCGCACAATGCGTTTCAGAGCATGCATATGTTCTTCCATTGGATTATGCATGAATAGACACACTTGTTGCACTGCATATGTAATATCTGGCCTGGTGAAGTGAGATACTGTAACGCTCCTGCTAGGCTGCGGTATAATGTTGGATCAGCAAAAGGTTTGCTAGAGATGACACTTAATTTTGATTTTGTGTCGACCGGAGTTGCCGAAGGTTTGCAAAAAGACATTCCAGCTTGTTCCACGATTTCTGATGCATACTTTTTCTGGGAGAGAAATAATCCACCTGTATGTCGGGTCACAGCAATCCCTAAAAAATAGTGGAGTGGGCCAAGATCTTTCATAGCGAATTCAGAACTAAGATGTGACATGATATTCTTGCGAATAGAGTTTGAAGATGCTGTTAGAATAATATCATCCACATATAGAAGAAGATAAGCAGTATGATTACCCTGACGATAGATAAACAGGGAATTATCTGAACGACTGTGCGAAAAAGCCATGCGTGACACAAAATCTGCAAACCGCTTATACCAAGCCCTCGGGGCCTGCTTGAGGCCATATAATGATTTATTGAGCAAACACACATGGTTGAGATATTTAGGATCCATGTATCACAACGGTTGGTGCATGTAAACAGTCTCATTAAAGTGTCATGGAGGAAGACATTTTTGACATCCAATTGATGAAGTGACCATCATTTTGAGAGAGACAAGCTGAGAACTGTTCTGATAGTTGCAGGTTTGACCACTGGACTGAATGTTTCCCCGCAATCTACACCAACATGTTGTGTCTTCCCATCACCTACAAGACGAGCTTTATGTCGCTCAAAATTTCTATTAGATTTTTCTTTATGGCTGAAAATCCACATAGATCAAATTATATTAGCATTATATGGACGAGGTACTAAATCCCATGTCCTATTTGTAATTAGAGAATGATATTCATCATCCATGACCATTTTCCAATTCGTGTCTTTTATAGCAGACACTAGATTACGAGGCAAAGGTGATTTTGAGACCTGGGTGTGAAGGCTGTATTTGGCATTGGGTTTGACAATTCCATGTTGACTACGGGTGACCGAACGGTTTGTTGGGCCAGTGGACTGGACGCCACTGACCGAGGAGTGAGAAACAGAGGGTCCAGTGGGCTGCATTGATGGAGCTGGAATTGGGCCCGTAGTGGTGGACTGGCCCAATGGGCCTGAATTACAGTGTTCAACACTAGTAATAGGTACCGAGCTGTGAAAAAAATGTGTTAGATACGAAAGCTTATCATCATCCAAAAAATCATAGTTATGAGTCCCGGTGGCATGTATCTTAGCAAATGGAAAAATTGTTTCATCAAAGATTACATGATGACTTATAAAGATTCTTTTGAAAGAAATGTCGTAACATTGGTAACCGCGATGATGAGGAGGATATCCCAAGAACACACATGGAGTAGACCGGGCTTGGAGTTTTGTGATTGTGGTGGATGGAAAGAGGGGGTAGCAAAGACAACCAAACAGTCTTAAGTGATGATATGTGGGCTCTCGTAAGTAAAGCATTTTTAGGGGAGCTTGGTATGAAAGATTTTTATGAGGAAGGGCATTCAACAGATAAGTGGCCATTTGGAGTGCATGATGCCAAAATACAGGGGGAAGTGAAGCATGAGAAATAGATGTTCTAACAATATTGTTAATGGTTCTAATTTTGCGTTCCGCCTTCCCATTTTGTGATGAAGTATGAGGACAAGACAAACGAAACTGAAGACCATTTGTTTTGAAAAAATCCCAAAACTATTTATTGTCAAATTCCCCCCCATTGTCACATTGAATATTTTTGATATCACGTTCAAATTGAGTTCGGATGAATGCTCTAAAAGTGAGAAAAGTGGAAAACACTTGTGATTTATTCGATAAAGGGAATGTCCACAAATAATTAGAGTAGTCATCAAGTATAAACAAATAATATCTATGACCAGAAGAACTCAAAAGAGGTGATGTCCAAATATCACAATGTAAAATATCAAATGTCAAAAGAGTGCATGAAGTAGAGGAAATAAATGGCAACTTAACATGTTTAGCAAGTGTGCAAGAATGAAACTTATTTAGAGTCCGTGTTTGGGTACAAGAAATAAAATTATTTTGTTTAAGAGAAGCCAAAATAACCTCTCCCGGATGTCCCAAATGTTGGTGCCATAAAGATGGTGCCAAAGCTGCAAAAACAGAAGGAAGCTTGGATTGTTGTGTTGATGAATTTATTGGATAGAGCTCCCCCTTGCTATCACATCTCATGAGAAGCTTCCCCGTCTGAAAATCATGCACGAAAAAGCCAAAGGGGTCAAACCGGATAAATACCCAATTATCAGTTGTAAACTTTCTAACAGAAACCAAGTTTTTGATTAATTTGAGAGCATGAAGGACATTCTTTAAAATTAGGGGTGGGTTTGATGGTGACAATTTGCTAGAACCATAACCTTTTATTGGAATTGAATGGCCATTTCTGACAATTATTCCATTATCATTGCTCAAATTAAAATAGGACAAGAGATTACCTTGGGAGGACGTCATATGTGACGTCGCTCCGGAGTCCATATACCAATTTGAATACGGTGGATTAAGTCCAAGAGTGTGCATGACGGACTCAATTTCCGTGGGGTGGACCCCTATTGAATGGGCCTCATGCCACTGGGTTGACTGAGGCCCACTGCTACTGCCTGTGGCAATAGACCCAGCGAAATGAGCCTGTTGGGCCTGTTGCTGCTGCTGCCAGTTCAGTAGTAAATATCCACTGTTTTGTTGAGGCTGCCAAGTGGGCCTTTGGGGCTGGACTGGGTGGTATAGTCCAAGTCCACTGCCAGCCGGTGGGCTGCTGCCACTGACCGCCGCCCCTGCCGCCGTGTTGCTATCACTGTCCACCATCGGAGTTGGTGTTACCGCCATTACCGTCGCCACCGGAATTTCGGTGGCCTCCACCTTTGTTATTTCCGCGATTTCCACCCTTATTTTTATTGTTATGACGTCCTTTTTGTCCCTTATTTTGTTGAGAAGGGTCAAAAAAATTACCATCATGTGAAGAAGTGGCAAGCATGGCGGAATTTGAAGTAGTTGAGGCCTTTTTCACCAAGCCAGACTCTTCAAGTACAAGCATGAACCTTGCTTGATAAAATTGTGGTAGAGGATTAATTTGACGGATTAGAGTTCCCACGCCGCTATATGCGTCAGTGAGACCGGAGACCAATTGCAAGACTAACCGGTTATTAGTAACCGGTGAACCGACATTTCTTAATTGATCGCCCAACACTTTGAGTTGTTGACAATATGTAGAAACATTAGGGAAATCCGCCATGTCAATGTTTGAGAACTCCTGTTCCAATGAAACAACGCGAGAGTTTTGGTTATCTTGAAAAATATCTTGCAAGCGTTCCCACGCCGCCATGGCTGTGGAATCCAGTTCCATTATCGTATGCAACAAGTCAGTGGAGATTGTTGCATAAATCCAACCAAGGACTGTGGCATCAAGTGTATCCCATAATTCCTTGTCTGCATCGTTTGCTATGTCTTTCCCTGTACCATCTTTTGGAGGAATTATATGATGAAGAACTTTGTGAGCACGACAACATATTTTGAATAATTCCGCCCAAGTCGCATAATGAACGGTTTCCATTTCTAGTTTGATGGAAACATGTGTTTTGATGTTTGAGACAACAAGGGCAGGGTGAAATGATGATTTGGTTTCAGACATAATTGATTGTGATGAAGGATAATCAATAATGGAGTAAAAAAAATTAAGAAATTTTCGGCCACTAGGGTTTCTAGGGAGGAAGATGACCGAAAATTTGGAAGAAATTAAACTAATTTTGAATCTTTCCTTAAGCTCTTGATACCATGTAAAACTATGAAAATATTTTCCTCACTATATTCATCCTTCAAGGGTTCAATATATACACCATATACATCAATTAGGAAGAGTCAATCATGCCTAATCTTCCTAATCAATTCCTAATAATCTTCTACCTAATTAACATAATATTCCAAATTAACATTTTACTACCTACCATATATAATATGATACTACATTAATACATAATAATAATGTTATTGCATAATATTCTAACATAAAATATAAGATTTAAATTACTTAAATATAAAAAGGTTTCATTAAGCATATCACATAAACAGAGAAAGCGCAATAAATTTCTGCAAAATAGCTATGTTTATTGATCACAATCACAATCATAATTAGCCTAAATTGTTTTAGTCCTATCTATGACTTTTCTTCAAAATAGCTTTATTTATTGATCCAAATGACAATTACCTCAAGCTGTTTTAGTCCTATCTAAGGGTGGCCAGTGGGCCGGGCTCGGGTCTGGCGGGGTTGGGGTCGGGGCGGGACGAGCCGGGGGGTCGGGGTCGGGTCAGCGGGGCCTAGCGGGGTCGGGTCCGGCGGGACTGCTCCGGTCCCGTCCCGATCCCGATCCCGTCGGTATCGGGGCGGGGCGCGGGTCGGGTCGGGCTCGGGCTCGGGGCGGGGTACGGTCGGATTTTCCTTTTTTTTTTTTTTTTTTTTTTTTTAAATAACATATGTATAAAAAAAACTCAATAAACAAAACAAGATAGTGTAATAAAAACATCCCAAGGCTGTTTTTGTGCCTCTTATATTATTTAATAGACATGATTTTTTTGTAATACAAATACAATTGTCTAAAATCTAAATTGCAACTTTGTGGTGTTGTCCAAAAGTTGCAAATTACATAATAAAATTGCAATTAAAAAAATTACATTCTCAAAAAAACACGTTCGATTGCTTGATGATTTCATGTGGTTCTTCGGTTGGAATTGGTATTTGTTGGTCAAATTGATCCACGTCGCTTCCACTACCTTCGGTTAAGATTTCGTTGTAGTTTTTATCATCTTCTTCATTGATCTCCGGTTGACCGCACCTTCTCCGCTCCGCTCGTATCCAATCTCTGAATAATACTGCAATTTCCAAGTGTCTCCGGCCAATGAGTGTCTGTGGTCTCCTATTTGATATCTCGCTCGCGAGAAAAAGCGCTTTCAGACGCAGTTGATGACGCTTGAATGTTCAAAACATCTCGAGCCATCAATGAAAGTGTCGGAAAGGTCTTCTCATCCCCCCTCCTGTATTTCAGCAAGTCTTCTTGTCCATCTTCATTGATAACTTCTTGATACGGTACAAACCCTGCAAAACAAAAATATCCAACTCGCTAATTTGGTTAGTAGTAGAGGTACGGCCTCACATTCTATTTCTGAGGCTTTCAATACTAGCCGCAGAAACAGCATGTCTTTTGTGAGGTTGTGTTGAAGATGAAGAAGATGGTATGGAAGCCGGTAAGTTACTAGCATTTTCTTGTTGATAAAATCTATATATATTTTTGCAATGGTGTTCTACGCTAGACACCGCTTCTTCTTTAGTTTGTTCAATAGGTGGTGGGTGATTTAGATTTTTGGGACTTGGAGGTGGTAGTACTTCTATACAATCGTAAATAGTTTCAATTAGTGATTTAGTACCGTCTATTTTAATAGTAGTATTTAATACAGAACCAATAATATAAATAGAGGGAATAGGAATAAAATATTTTTTAATTTTGACAAACATTTTTTTAATAGCTGCCTTATAATTTGGTTTTTCCATATATTCACTAAGTAATAAAAATATTAGAGTTATATAAAATAACATAGTTGAAATAGTAGGATAATATATATCGGAAAATTCTTTTGTTGCTTGAAAAAATTTCTCTAAAAATACAATAAGTTCGGAAATTTTTACCCAATCACTATCTAAAATCATATCATTTGGCTTTTTATTATGAGAGTTAAAAAATAAAGTTATAGGTAATTTATAGTTATAAGCAACAAGTAGTTGCTCGTATAAAGAATTCCACCTAGTGGATACTTCTTGTGGAATTCTTCTATAAGGTAGTCCACAATCGTGACAAGTTTTTTTATATTCTTTTCTACGTTGTACTTTATTACTTTTAAAAATAAAGTTTATAGCAAATTGTATTTTATTAAGAATGTCTTCAAAAAGTGATAGACCATCCTTTACAATTAAGTTATATATATGGCAAGCGCATTTTTTATGAAAATGGTCTGGAAAAGATGGAGTTAAACTATTTTTTAACATTGTAATTGCGTAATTGTTATTAGAAGCGTTATCTAATGTAATAGTCATAATTTTATCGGTAATTCCGTAATTATCGCACACTTGATAAATATTTTCTGCAATAAAAGTACCAGTGTGCCTATCATCTATATATCTATACGCTAAAATACGTTTTTGCATAGACCATTTATAATCTATCCAATGACAAGTTACAGTTAAATAATCATGGCCGTTAGTACTACGACCTATATCAGACGTGATAGATACTTTGCCATTAAAATGATATAATGAAAAACGTAAATATTGTTGATATTCATGCGCGAATTTAAATACATCTCTCTTAACAGTTGATCTAGGAAAACCGTTAAAAGCAGGATTATATATATCTCTAATGTAATGAATAAAACCGGGAGATGAAGGAAATGAAAAAGGCAAACCCCCACAACAACTAATTTTGATATTGCTTCCCTATCTCTATGTTTATTGTATTTAGAGCCTACAATTCCCCCCGTCATAGGGTTAATTTGACCCTGTACTTGGTCCGGGACGATATCGTATGTGAACCTTGTCCCGATGGAGCGGCGTTTGCGCACCCGGTTTTGAAGCTTGGTATTGGGCATACCTAGTGGATGAGCACTTACTACGTGTCTAATTAAACCCCCGTCCCACCGTGACCTTTTCCAGTTTTAAATTTTAAAACATTTTTACAAATTTTACATATGGCTACTTGATTCTCTACGTCCCTATCAAAAAATGTCCATGCATCTGATTTTAATGGTCGTTTTGTTGGACCTCGTCTCATACTAGGGGGAATAGGAGGTATTTCAGTTGAAGGTGCACTAGTGGGTGTGTTGTCATCAACATTAGTGGGTATATCATCTAGATCATCGTCTAAATTAAAGTCTTCTTGAGTTCCAGAAAATAGCTCCTGGTCTAAATCTAATGGTATTGTAGGAAAATGTTGAGTATCAACAAAATCATCCTGTGTAGGAATAAGATGACTAGAAGAAGTACCCTTGCCATGGTTGCCCCTACTAGAAGAAGCACCCTTACCCTTAAACATACCTTTTAATCCTTCCATTTTAATTATGATAATAAATAATTAAAGACAATAAAATTAAGTGCGCTAAATAAAAATATAAAATAAACAGACAATAATAATTTAATGAAGGAACGAATGTACCAAACGCCGACGTAACGTCGACTTGTAATCGAGAGGTTGAAAATTGAAACTTTGCTCGATGGAAGATCCTCAAGCTAGTTGCCAACTTCACTCCCAATTCCCAAATGAATTAATAAAATTGAATATTTAGCAAACAATGTAGACTTGTAGAGAGATATATTGAGAAATTAGAGAGATTGCAGGAAGATTTGTGAGAAAGATGAAAAGAAAATGAGTTATTTATAGTTGAAAAATTGGGTTAAAGTGTAAATATAATAACTTATGGGTTAAAAATAAATATTAAGGGGTAGGGGGGTTGATGGAGGGGGGGGGGGGGGCTAAAATGGCCGTTGGCCAACGGCCATAATCTAAAAATGGCCGTTGGTGCAACGGCCATTTTTGCAAAGGGGGAAAAAGGACGGGGTCGGGGTCGGGTCAGGCAGGCCTGGGGCGGGCTCGGGTCTGGCGGGACGAGACATCGTCCCGTCCCGAGTTCGAGTCCCGCCCCCGTTTTTTTTTTTTTTTTTTTTTTTTAAGCGGGGTCGTGGCGGGACCGGGGCGGGCTCGGGACGGGGTCGGGCCGTCCCGGCCCACTGGCCAGCCCTAGTCCTATCTAAGACTATTAGGGGTTGTCTGGTTTAATAGATTAGGTGGATTATTCCAGTATAAATTTTAATTTAATGATTATGCAAATAATATTCTTGGTTATAATCCCAAAATTATAAACATGAGATAATCTAGTTTTGAACCAAACCACCCGGCTTAGAATATAGGCTACAGCGGAGACACCTTACCTCTCAAATCTCATGTCTCCTACTAATGCACAATCAGTTTGCAATATTTCAAACATCATCTAACAATGTGTCCAAGTCAATTATTCTCCTCCTTCTTCGATGGTTCATTATACGTTAGATACATTGATTACAATAGAAACTCCCTTACCCTGGTGTATATTGTTGTTCTTGATAGCAAAGGATTGCCCAGAGCACATCATCTAACTCTAGATGACGACTCACCATTGCAATATTCAGAGCTTGATATGAATCTTAATTTTTATTATAACTGTACCCATTCCCTTCCTGATTCTTCCACTCCACTGGATTGCTTAAATTCAGGTGGAAAGAGTACATATTTTTGGATAGTGAACCCAAATATTTGAATTGGTATCCAATTTGTGAGAATAAAGTGGTGGTGCCCGTGATGGAGGGTGGTTGGACTGGAGAAATTGATGCGGCTATGAGCGAGGGGTTCGTACTGGACTAGCAGACCGCAAAGGACTGCGGAAAGTGTGAGGAGTCAAGACGGGTGTTGCGGTTACGACAATTCAACCCACGTGTCCTTGTGCTTCTGCAAAGATGGCACAGTAGAGTTTGATAACTACAACAAAGGTACGCCTAGTTTAACTAAGATACATCGTTAATTTAATTATTTGTATTTGAAAGTAGCTAGTATTTATTATGGATATTTACTTGTAAGGCTGTAATTATTTTAAGGTGATCTAATAGTATAAATTATTTTAAGCTACTAGCATATAAAAGCAAAATTCTAGTTATTTTTTGGGAACTTTGGTAATTAATTCTAGAGAGGAATTTATCACTAAGCAAGTATATTACACAAACAACTCAATTCTGATAGACAAAGCAGATTTGTTTCAAGACATAATTTTAGCATCATGAAAGGGAAACTGTTTACCCCAAAAAAATTACAGTTAAATTTGTAAGTGATTTTAAAGATACGTGGATCGATTTGCAATATAAAATAACAAGAAATTAACAATAAGTAAGCAAAAGTAAATAGTAAGCAAGAACAATAGCCTGGAGTTCTTGAACTTTATTGAATTCTTCTCAGCAAGATTGGTCTGAGCCATAGCTAAATTTCTTCGGTTTCGATCCAAAAACGAGATCTATTGAGTATATTTTCAAAAGAACTTATTGCACAAGTATGAATAATGAGAATCGGGTGTCGTTCCTATACGAAGGTGGACTCCTTTTATAGCTATAAATACAAGACATTTATTCCCAAGAATCATTTCCTCATTAAATGTAATTAAATGATAATAACGGCCTCTAAATGAACAAAGAGTAATGGTTGGCGCCATATCCAGAATGAGTACGTGCTCTGCCCCTTCGTTCCTCTATCCGGTATCACTTGGGCTTGTCCGGTCTTGCCTTAGTACCGGGACTCATCTCGGTGCAACCCACATTTGGTGCAAATCATTACTACTCCCTACGATATCATACTTAAGTAATGCCACGTGTCGTGCCGGTTTTCACCGTATACAGATAGTTCCCACACTTTCCGGAACAAAGTTTACCGAAGTGATGGGAAGTGGAAATGATTTCTGCAGTGTCTTCTGTTGTAAGCTTCCTTTCAAATCACTCCGAAATAGGTGAGAAAGTGAACCGTTTCCCCTTATCCACGATCTGACTCACGTCTCATCACTCTGCCACTTCGGACACGTGTCATCTTCTGATTGAAGAGTCGTTTCGGTTCACAAACTAAAATGTTTCGCAATGATGACTTCGCCTCTATAAACCATTCTTTTTTCTTTTCTAAATTTTACCTTTTGGTAAATTTTCTTTAATCCTTCGAGCAATCAACCCTCCAATCACCAGACATCCTTTATATCTCCAAAACTTCAAATCTTCACATCTTCAAACATCCATAACTTCAAATATTCATACCTTCAAACTGATGGCCCAAACTTCCTATTCCTCTTCAAGAAACTCCTCTCAGGCTCCTTCACATCCGCCGGTCACCGACGACGCCACCGATGCCGGTGAGTCTTCTAATGCTCAGGCTGCTGCTGAACCTAGAGCCTTCGATATGCTCCCATCCTCTTTTCACTTTGACAGTGAATTCGCCGTTCAAACAGCCTCCAAGAAATTCACTCGGGGGGAGGAGGCTAGAAACTTACCGTCTTCCATCAAAACCTCTGACCTCGTTAGAGTCTAAGATGACTGTGTTTAAAAAGATCTCTCCGGGATCATTTCTCCCGGCCCGGACAAAGACATCACCACTTTCAGGTCTAGGTATTCCAACGTATACACCTACCCTTTCACTTTCAAACTTGTCCCTCCAATCGATAACGTGATTCTTGAGATGTGCAGGATTTAATAACTGTGTCTTGCATAAATTGGTTCGTCTGTCTGAAGGGTCGTAACCTGCCTCCGTTTCTTGGCCAATTTGGTCAATGAGACTTTCACTTTGTATCATTTGATTCGTTTATATGTGCCTCGATTCTTTCGTGGTGGGATAGTTCAACTGTCCAAATGTGGAAAATTTCCTATCCTCTCCAGTGTCGACGAGAATCGAGATCGGGGATGGATGGAGCGCTTTGTTGCGGTTCCAGCTGCTGAAATTATTCCAACTAGGTACATGCCCTTCCCGGAGGAATAGAACATGCACCGTAAGTATCGAAACATTTTCCTTTTCTTTCAATTTAGATGTTTTGCTTTTAAATCTCCATTTTTCTATCTTTTTAGCCGTCTAATGGATTCCACCCACGTGGAAAGACTCCATGAATGGGTCAGCAAAATAATCAGAACTTATCCGCATAGGAAGCGAACATGGAAAGAACTGTCATGACCCAAACCGAAGGGTCATGACGGGCACCCAGACCTTACTTGCCGAGTACCACTAATCATATATTTAACATCTAACCATAATTAATCATGGGCCCCGAGGGCTGTCACAAAGTACCCATTTGACACATAGAAATGATAAACTGGAAATGTGCTACGTAAACTCTTACAAACAGAAGAACTAAACCTATGCATATATACATACTAAGGCCGACAAGGCTATACACGACTACTATACACAGGACATCTGTCTACAAGCCTCTAATGAGTATGTAACATCATAAGGTCGAGACATGGCTCCGTCATACCCCTATGCATATCCAGAATATCGTACCACGACTAGACTACAACTCTGGAACAAATAGAGTGCTCCAATATCAACTGAACCAACAACCTACTAGTGCGGAACGTCAACCTGTCTACCTGAGCCTGCGGGCATGAAACGCAGCGTCCCCCGACATAAGGATGTCAGTACGACTGATGTACCAAGTATGTCAGGCATGAAGAATAGCATAACAGAGACATGAAAGTAAATTGAGACAAGAAACAACCAACCCGTAGTGAATGCCTATGAGGGCCATAATATGCATAAGTATCATGTCTGCAGAATGCCTCTGAGGGTCATAATATGCCCAAGTGTCATGCACAATGAGGTCATACATATATATATATATATATATATATATATATGTATATAACGACGTTTTCTATCATATCATTTTGGCCTCTGTGGGCATAATCATCATCATATACCAGTTGATCATGTGGTGTGCCTATATCCCCTACATATATATAATGCATACCATATAGTAGCGTATATAACGCATGTGGGGTCTAGGGTAATACATGAATATAATGCATGAATGATGCTGACACTCTGAGTTTATCGGAGTGACGTAATGTCGTTGCACCTACGATTAACATTATGAACATTAACATATTTCTCATATACCTCAAAAGGGATTTAGGAACATATTTACACATGCTTTGAACATAGGAATGAATAACATGAACATCCTTAACTACTAAGAGTAGAATCATTTATGGGACAATATTACGTTTACGTTTCGTACTTAGAACATGCCAAAAGAAAGAATGATTTACCTTAACATATCTTTTGTCTAATCACTTGCCGACACAACGTATACGGCGTATAGCACTTTGATCTTGTATGCCAAGAATTACTTTTCTTCCACCTTACTTTACTTTTTAAGGAAGCCCGGATTAAACTCCACGAAAAACGGAACAACGAAATCGAAACGATGGGCAAAACCCATATGTTGTTCTTGATAAAAATTATGCTTTGATCTCTTAAAATAGAACTCCTGTTGCTTCATAGAGCGAGTATACGTTTCTGCCATGAATTGGATGGTTCCCAAACTTTCGTGATGTGAATTGCTAAGAAATAGATGATCCAAATACAAAACAACGTTGCTGAAAATTTGTTTAAGAAAATTGGATAACTTCCAAAATGAGATCTCAATATGTACTCTCTTTTCTTAAAATGTGGTGTCCAATATATGTAATAATTTCATAATGGTTAGTCTACACCAAATATTGCCACCAAATTTAAAGAGCTCCAGCTTGCTGGTGAAAGGTTCTTGCCTGTACCCTAGGGTCGCAGGTTCGAATCCCCTCAATGGATATCGTCCTCCGGGGCATATACCTTGTGGTAAAGCCTGGGCGCTAAAAGCCGCGCGGGCATGTTGCAGTGTGGGTTGTTCCCCGCCAAGCCGAAAGAGGGGGTCAACCTTGTAGCATTGATCCGTTGGACGCAAACAGACACTGACCACGGGGTGCACATCCCGCGATTTACCTGGTGGTGGGGTGCTGAAGGACCGGTCCCATCATCCCCAGGAGTCTAGTACCAGTACTTGTGCAGGTACTAGCGATATGGAGGCACAAGTCGCCTCGAGACCTGGGTTAACCAAAAAAAAAAATATTGCCACCAACTCGTACTAGTGCATAGTCACTATTTTACTTTCCCTTTTACTGCCACCTGGAAAGGTGATGACATTTCATCACTTATCCGATATCTTTATTCCATTCTTTATCTCCGCTAAAATCTAACATTTAATCAATTACACACATAATTAATTTCTCCATCTCAATTTACTTAAATAATAATCACCTTTAACACACTTCATATACTCATTATCATATTCATGTAATATAACACTAGTCTATAGCCTCTGCTGGCTCAAACGAAAACAATATTTCCGATCATCGTCGTCACACTTTTAAAATCTTATATTTCAGAACCGCATCCTTTTATATACTAAGCTCTTTATTTGCATACGTGAATATGACCAAAAATTCTCCAAGGCTCGGGTCTACTTGCATACGTCTAACTGTTCAAACCATCGTCCGAAAGTACGGGATGTTACATCATCTCCCCCTTAGAAACATTCGTCCTCGAATGTTGGGGTGACGTATCTAATTGCCATCACGTAGCCATAAAACACAACCACCTCTTCACGGGGCCATATAATATAACATACATCATTACATTAGACCTCACATGGTCCTCAAGCATTAATTATAATAATCTGAAATAGAACTCACCTTATGCTTCTCTCGGAACCTGGCGTTGGTCTGAAATAGGTAAGGATATTTGTGCTTCATCTCCTCCTCCGCCTCCCATGTCACTTCTTCTACATTCTTATTCCGCCATAGAACTTTCACGGAGGCTACTTCTTTAGTCCTCAGCTTGCGGGCTTGTCGATCTAAGATAACAATAGGAATCTCTTCATATGATAGGTCCTATGTAACCTTCACATCGTCAATCGGTAAAATCCGGAAAGGATTTCCAACACACGCTCTCAACGTAGAAACATGGAAGACCGGATGAACAAACTCTAACTTAGGAGGCAGGTCCAAATCGTAAGCCACTTGGCCGATTCATCACATTATGCGATATGGCCCAATATACCTTGGGCTGAGCTTTTTTTTTTTTTTTCAAACCTCATTACACGCTTCATAGGAGAAATCTTCAAGAAGATCCAATCATCCACTTGGAACTCTAAGTTCCGCCATCACACATCTGAATACGACTTCTGACGACTCTGAGCGGTTAACGGGCCGTACTTAGATAAGCTTCACCTTCTCTACCGAACATAATTAACTGCAACAGTCGCTTTAAATTTATTTTCAATGGGGTACTTTTTTCCACACGCCTACTAAGTGCATGTCACTTTCTTCTCTTTACCCCTCTATATTCCAATGAATAAATTACAGAAATCACAATCAGACCAAATTGTCTGGTTCCCATCTGTGACTGTCTTGACTATAAGGTATGGAAGATAAATTTAGCTACCAAATTCAAAGTTTCCTACTAATTCCTCCATGACCAAGTCAACTATAAGAAATATAATACTCCATTTGGTTGTCTTGCAATAGTACTACTACATGTAAACTACAATTAGTTTTTCAATTCTTCAAACATCATCTAACAATGTGTCCAAGTCAATTATTCTCCTTCTTCTTCGTCTCTCTCTTCTCATTCTTCATCAATTCCAGTAGAGCTGATAATAATACGTCATATGCAAATTGCCCTTCATCTATCTGCAATGATAGAGTCAATATTTCCTATCCGTTTTGGAGACTTGACAGCCACAACCCCACCTCTCCACAATACTGTGGTTATCCAGGATTTGGGATCAACTGCTCCCAAAATGACGCAATTCTTTACATTTCCAATGATTCTTTCTTGGTTAGAGAGATTAATTACAGTACCCATTCCCTTAGCCTGGTAGATATTGATGTTCTTGATAGCAAAGAATGCCCCAGAGCATATCATAATCTTACTCTAGATGATGACTCACCACTGAAATATTCGGAGCTTGATATGAACATTAATTTTTATTATAACTGTACCGGTTCCCTTCTAGATTCTGCTCCGCCGTTAGATTGCTTAACATCAGGTGGAAAGAGATCATATTTTTATGCTGAGGATTATGAACTGGAAGATTTGATCAATTGGTATGGAATTTGTGAGAAGAAAGTGGTGGTGCCCGTTACGAAGAGTGTGTGGAATGGACGACTTAGTGCGGCTATGGTTGAGGGGTTTGTATTGAATTGGGAGAACACAACGGATTGCGGAAAGTGTGAGGCCTCAGATGGGTGTTGCGGTTACAACAATTCAACCCACGAGTCTTTGTGCTTCTGCAAAGATGGCACCGTAAAGTTTGATGACTGCAACAAAGGTACGCCATCTTTACGAGCTTAACTTATATAAATTGTCAATTTAATTTTCTTTATACTATTAATAAATTTAACCTTATTTTCATATATCTGATTTTATTCCTTATAGAGATTTACTTGTTATTATCTTTTAGCATATAGTAAATGTTAAAACTCTTAATCTTGTGAGAACATGTAATTATCTTGCATTCTTCGGTAACATTTTGCTTATTGTAGCTGTTGTTCTTTCTATGTAATAGTTTAATTTTTGGTTGGTGTATTATTTATGATCAAATGCAGGGGCGTCTTTGGGTCTGTGAAGGGCCCCCAAAAAATGAAAAATTTTAGAGGCCTTTTTTTTTCATTTTTTATTAAGTAGTATTAGCCAGAATTTACTATAAAAGCTCATAATTAGCAGGTCTTCGCAGGTCTTAGCCCAATCTAATTATTGAAATTATATATTTACTTATATTAAGAGCACACTTTTACGTATTAAAACAGGACCCCAAAATGTTTGAGACGTCTAATCAAATGGCAGAGGCAACCCACAGACTTTTTCCTCTCATTCTATTTCAGGCTTAGGTGTTAACTAGGACAGTCATTAACTGAGATCATACGTCAACAGTACACTATTAGGTTCATTGACTAGCTGGGTTTAGACTCTTAACTTTGTCACAAAATATCATAGTCCTATCAGCATCTCAACATTAGTGCCTCAGCTCAAGTCATGTTTGCCTTTCTCCTACTCAAACCGCGTTGGCCTAACCCACAATATTGGAGCAGCAATAGGCGGATCCTGGACAGTCCACCGTTTCAACAAAATAAATAACATGCTTCACATTGTTGCCTCACTAAAAACCTTGCCGGAAACACCCTTTTCGGGATTAAAACCGTGCTAAGGGAAAAAGAGTACAATACGTGTTTTCAGACCTAATTCTAACTCAGTTCCGTCTTTGAGTGATTACTTCGATTTTGCTCCTACAGGGATTAGACATAACCAATCAAATGAAATTGAAATAATTAATCAACACATACCTTAACAGTAATATCAATTTAAGTGCGCAATGTTCCAGTTGTTCGGCAACTTTTGACCATCTTTGGCTTCCAACTTGTACGAGCCTTTACTTTCCCAGTTCAGGCCCAATTTCCCTTCGTTGGAATTTTTGGTGTTAAGGGTCACTTTTCGTAGAACCACGTCCCCTACTTGAAAGTGCCGAAGATTACTCCTCCGGTTGTACTATCTCCCCATCCTTTTCTTTTGAGCAACTAACCGTAGCAACGCTAACTCACGATGTTCATCCATTAAATCGAGCTTTACGGCCATGGATTCGTTATTCGATTCCTCGGTTGCAAGGCTGAACCTTAAGCTCGGCTCGCCCACTTCCACCAGAATTAAAGCCTCTGCACCGTAAACCAAATAAAACGGAGTTTCCCTAGTGATAGATTTTAACGTTGTTTTGTGTGCCCACAACACCTCCGGCAGAATTTCTTTCCACTTGTCTTTCACCTCTTTTAACCTTTTCCTCAGGTTCTGAATGATCATTTTGTTCGTTGACTCCGCTTGCCCATTTGCACTCAGGTGATACGGAGTCGACGTTATCTTTTTGATTTTTAACCCTTTGAGAAAATCATTCACTTTTTTTCCAATAAACTGATGGCCGTTGTAACAAGTAATCTCCGTTGGAATGCCGAACCGGCAAATAATGTAATCCCAAATGAAATCAATGACTTCCTTCTCTCGATCATTTTTTATGGCTTTTGCTTCAACCCACTTAGAAAAACAGTCAGCCATAAACGAAATGAGGCATACCTTCCTGGTGCCTAAGGGAGTGACCCCACAATGTCCATTCCCCACTTCATGAATGGCCATTGATATAACACCGGATGTATTAATTCTGTCGGTTGATGAATCATCGGTGCTTTCCTTTGGCATTCATCGCATTTTTGAACGAAGTTCTTTGTGTTTTTTTTCATCTGAGACCAATAGTATCCGACCCTAATCAATTTTCGGACCAAAAGTTCTACTCCTGAATGATTGCCACAAGTCCCCTCGTGAACCTCGTGTATCACATAATCAGTTTCCTCAGGTCCTAAGCACCTTGCTAAAGGACCGTAAAAAGACCTTCAGTACAACTGACCATCAACCAGGCAAAACCTAGCCGCTTTAGTGCGAAGTGCCCTTGACTCCTTCGGATCCTTAGGAAATTTTCCATTCCGAAGGTAGTCGATATATTTGGCACCAATCCCAAGTCAAGCTTGTTGTATTTACTTCGGCATGGCCACCATCAATCGCGGAGTTTAGCAACTCCACAACTATTCCCGAATTAAATTCCTTCGCTTCCATAGACGACCCCAAATTAGCCAAGGCATCCGCCTCATTATTTTGTTCTAGAGATACATGCTCCATGGTCCATTCTTTGAACCGATGCAATATCACTTGGAACTTTCTCTGTATTTCTGCATCCTTTCTTCCTTTACTTCGAACACACCGTTCACATGATTAACAACCAGAGGCGAGTCATATTTTGCTTCGATGACCTCGGCTCCCAAGCTCCATACCAATTCCAAACCTGCAATCATAGCATCATACTCGGCTTCATTGTTAGTCAATTTTACAGTTTTTATCGACTGCCTAATAACATCTCCTGCAGGTGCCTTAAGCACTACCCCGAGACCGAACCCTTTCACGTTCGAAGCTTCGTCTGTGTACAAGGTCCAGACCCCCAACATCGCTCTCGAGGTTAAATAAAGCTCTTTTTCCACCTCGGGAATCATTCCGGGTGTAAAATCCGCTACGAAGTGTGCTAAAACCTGAGACTTTATATCTGTTCTTGGTTTATACTATATGTCATACCCACTAATTTCTATTGCCCATTTGGCTAACCTACCGGACAATTCCGGTTTATGCATCACATTTTTAATGGATAAGTTGTTACTACACATAAAGGATGACATTGGAAATATGGCCTTAATTTTCTAGCAGTCGTTATTAACGCTAATGCCAATTTTTCTAAATGAGGGTATCTAGTTTCTGCACTAGCCAATGTTCTACTCACATAATAAATAGGAAATTGGGCACCTTTTTCTTCTCGAACCAAAACTGCACTTACAATGACTTCGAAAATAATAGGTATAAGAATAACTACTCGTCTGCCTTCAGTTTACGCAGAAACGATGGGCTAGACAAGTACTTCTTCAAATCCCTCAAAGCTTGTTGGCACTCCGATGTCCATTCGACGTCATTCTTTTTTTTTTTTAACAAAGAGAAGAACCAGTGACTTTTTTTCGAAGAGCGACAGATGAACCTTCTTAGAGCGGCTATCCTCCTGGTGAGTCTTTGCCCCGCTTTCACATCATTAAGTACCTTCAGAATCTCTTTGATAGATTTGATCTTATCCGGATTAATCTCTCTTCCTCATTTTGAAACCCAGAAAACTTGCCTGAACTAACTCCAAAAGAACACTTTTCAGGATTTAGCTTCATGTTGTACTTTCAGAGTATGTCAAATGTTTTCTACAAATTCTTTAAATGGTCCTCTTCTTCCAGGGACTTAACTAGCATATCATCAATATAAACCTCCATTATGTTACCTATTTGGTCCTCGAACATGCGATTAACTAGGCCTTGATACATTGCACTAGCATTTTTTAAACCAAAGGGCATTACATTTCGCAATAGGTCCCATATCTAGTTATAAAAGAAGTTTTCTCTTGATCCTCCAGGTTCATCCTAATTTAGTTGTACCCAGAGTAAGCATCTAGAAAACTCAGCATCTCATGCCTCGCCGTAGCATTGATCATTCGATCGATGTGTCGCAAAGGAAAAAAATCTTTTGCGCATGCTTTATTCAAATCTTTAAAATCTATACACATTCTCAATTTATTACCTTTTTCAGGTACGACCACTACATTATCTAACCAATCCGGATACTCTACCTCCTAGATGGAACCTATGTTTAAAAGCTTTATTACCTCATCCTTGACGAACTTATGTTTGAAGTCGGCCATTGGCCTCCTCTTCTGCTTTACCGGGGGAAAGCTCGAATCCAAACTCAATTTGTGAGTTGTGATCTCCAGTGGAATACCTTTCATGTCTAAATGGGACCAAACAAAGAAATCAGCGTTAACTTTAAGAAATTCAATTAATTTAAGCCTGAGCTCCGAGATAACCCGGCGCCCAGGTATACTTTTCTATCTGGTAAATGCACGAACATTATGACTTGTTCTAGTTCCTCTATGGTTGACTTTGTGGCATCTGAATTATCTGGCAGCACAAATGACCTTAGGACACGAAAGTAATCTTCTTTTTCCTCGTAGTCTATCTTGTCTTCCTCCTCTTTCTTTGGACCCGCAAGGCCCAAATCCTGTGATTGCTAGTTAGCTTCTTTTCCTTTACTTGCATCCTTCATTCCTTTCGGTGCTTGGACCGACTCCTCTACTACGAATATTTCCCTTATCGCCGGTTGTTCTCGACAAATCATCTTTACTCCCTCCGGAGTTGGGAATTTTAACATCAAATGCAACGTCAAAGGCACGACCCTTATGTCATGTATCCAAGGTCTATCGAACAGAGCGTTATACCTCATTTTGCCTTCAATGACGTAAAACTTCATTTTCTGAATTGTCCCGGCCACATTAACTGGAAGAGTGATTCCCCCCTTCATAGTCTCACTTGCCATGTTGAAGCCGTTTAGAACTCGGGTTGCCGGTAAAATTTGGTCCAGCAGTCCCAATTGCTCCATGACTTTCAATCGGATGATGTTGGCCGATCTACCTGAATCAATCAAAATCTGCTTAGTCTAAAATTTATTAATTCAAACATAAATTACCAGTGCATTATTATGAGGTTGAATGATGCCCTGCGTCCTCATCATTAAAGATATTATTTCCTCTGGTATGTAATCTCTGGATCTTTTCTCCCGAGTTATTGAGACTTTCATCTTCTCTGCAGACATAACGGATCCCTTCGGAACTTCCATCCCTCCAATGATCATGTATATGACATGCTAATGTTCAACCGGATCCGTTTCCTTGCTTGCTTCTCTATTCCTATAGTTTCCCTTTGCTCGATCACTCAAAAACTCACATAGATGGCCATTTTTCAATAACCGAGCCACATCATCCCTCAATTGAAGATAATCTTCCGTTCGATGACCATGAGTACCATGGTAATCATAAATTAAATTTGAATCTCTCTCAGCCGGATCTATTCGTAGTGATCTCGACCATCTTATCTCCTTAATATGTCCAATAGTCAAAATAAGTCCGGTCGTATCAATGTTAAAGTTGTATTCTGATAGCCTTGGGTTTTGAACAGTATTGGAAGAGGATCTACTGGTATCATTCTTGAATTGCAATCCTCTGCTGGTAAACCCTCGATCATTTCGCCTATCCCCTCTATCCGATGACAAGTTGCAATTGTTACGACCCCTATCTGATCTAAAGTAAGACTGCTCCGGTTGCGTGTAGGGCTGATACCTATCCTTCATAGGCTTTAACTATGACTCAGCTACCCTCTTTGACTTATTAAAGTTCTTGTTCCGCCCTGCTGATCCTGGTGGAAGTTCGAGTTGATCATCCTCCACCCTGATTTTGGACTTGAACCTGTTATGCATATTTGCTCATGTTACTGCCGGAAATTCAAACAATTTCTCCTTTAGTTTGATCGAGGCACTAGAGCTCCTATGATTTAGCCCTTTGGTAAAAGCTTCGGCTGCCCATTCATCTGGTATGCGAGGAAGAAACATACGTTCCTTTTGAAACCGTCATGAACTCTTGTAGCAACTCCGTATCTTTTTGAGCAATTTTAAATATATCCGTTTTTCTTATTTGAATCTTCTGTGCTCCGGCATGGGACTTTATAAAAGCATCTGCAAGCATTTCACACGAATTAATAGAATGTTCAGGCAACATAAAATACTATGTCATTGCTCCCTTAGATAGTGTTTCGCCAAATTTCTTCAGCAACACCAATTCGATCTCATCCGGATGCATGTTATTTCCCTTTGCATAAGTATACGATGTCACATGCTCATGCGGATCCGTTGTCCCATCGTACTTTGGGAGGTCGGGCATTTTAAACCTCTTCAAAATTAACTTCGGTGGCGCACTTGGTGGGAACGACAACTGAATTTATCTCTTCAAGTCTGTCCTCTTCAAAATCGGAGGAGCCCCAAGAATTTGGTCTACTCGTGAATTTTAGGTTTCAACCTTCTTCTCATTAGTGTCAATTCGCTTGGTCAAGGCTTCGATCATTTTCAAGTCCTCCGAGGACTCATTAGTCCCCGAACCATTGACATTTTCATTGACTCGATCCTCTTCCCGTCCTGGATCATCATTGCGGATCAAGGTTCTTCCACCGCACTTGCTCCGCTGCTTTTCTTTTGCAACTGAGTTATAGCCTTCTGTTGCACCTTCAACATATTGAAGATCCAAGCCAAATTTATTTCACCATCCTCGTCGTCGTCCGGTGTTTTCTGACGTGACCTTCTAGATGATCAGGGTGAAATCATAGGGTTGTTGTCATTCATTGGATAAGAAGGCGGAATGCGATTTGGTGGATCAATGAGCGGAATGCCATTCAGTAGATCAACGGGCAATACGCCATTCAGTGGGCCGATGCGTGGAACATCATTGTTGTTCTCATCGTGGTTGCTGACTTGCATGTCACTGGCCATTCTTTAATACTTAGAATTAATTTGAAATCACAAAATCTCGAAAGAAACAAGTGAAATTTGACTTTGAACAAATCACCACTATTATCCTTAACCCCACGGTAGACGCCAAACTGTTTACCCCCAAAAAAGGTACAATTGAATTTTTAAGAGGTTTTAAGGATACGTGAATCGATTTGCAATATAAAGTAACAAGCAATTGACAATAAGTAAGTAAAAGTAAATGCTAAGCAAGAACAGTAGCCTGGAATTCTGTGAACTTGATTGAATTCTTCTCAGCAAAATTGGTCCGAACCTTAGCTAAATTGCTTCGATTTCGATCCAAAAATGAGAGCTAATGAGTATATTTTCAATAGAACTTATCGCACAAGTATGAATAATGAGAATCAGGTGCCCTTCTAACATGAAGGTTGAGCTCCTTTTATAGCTATCAATATAAGACATTTATGCGCAAGAATCATTCTCTCATTAAATGTAATTAAATGATAATAATGGCCTCTTAATGAACAAAGAGTAATGGATGACGCCATATCCGGAACGAGTACGCGCTCTTCCCCTTCGGTCCTCTATCTGGTGTCACTTGGTTCGATTGCTTGTCCTGTCTTGCCTTAGTACCCAGAATCATCCTGGTGCAACCCACATTCGGTGCAAAGAATTACTACTCCCTTCGATCTCATACTTAAACCATGCCACGTGTCGTGCTAGTTTTCATCGTATATAGAGACATATGCTGTGAAATTGTGCCCAAAATGTCACTCATTGTCTTTTGTGTTTTTTTATACTGGGCTTCTGGAGCATTATAATTATTCAGTCAAATCGTGTCAGGATCCTATTTATGCTCTTGTTGAGAGTGATTCTCTAGATAGATTGCTAAAAATGAATTACACACAAGTTATGCAAAATGGACTCTTTCTGCAGTGGGATAAAAACTTATTGTAAAGATTGCCAGAATAGTGAAGGGCACTGTGGTTCTCAGTAATGAATTTGTATGCATTTTCAAAGACCAAACTCAATCAAAATCATGTCTTCATGGTAAATCCATGTTTGACCAAATTTCCATTTAATTCCTAGATTGAGAAAACAGGCAAGCCAACTTCCCTTTTCAATGATTTTCTTTTGTTGTGTATTGATTGTGTGAAAGGAAAGAATGTTTAAGACTTAGGTGATAGCAGTTGACTAGTTATAGTACTTTATTGAGATACATAATTGTTGTTTGGTATCAGATGATCACCGTTTGCGTTTCCATTCAGGAAGAAAGCGAATTGGACTGAAGATTGCAATAGGTGATTATTGTTTGAATTTGTTCACCTTGATTTATCTTATTATCTTCTCTTCTCAAGAAAATTCCAATAAGCATTTTGTTCTTGCAACATATTGTGCAACTGCATTTATATAAAAATAGTTTATGTGATATTGATCAGTAACCTTAAGTGCCTTCTTTCTTCTTTTGGTCATTCATAGGATTATCTGCAGCTGGAGCTGCAATAGCTGTAAAATGTTGCTTGATCTGCTTCTTCCGACTTAGGAAAACAAATAAAACGTCAAAAAGAGAAGATCATAATGTTGAGGCTTTCTTGAGGCAGTATGGATCCCTAGCTCCAACGGCATATAGCTATTCAGACATTAAGAAAATGACAAATTCCTTTAAAGAGAAACTCGGAGAAGGGGGTTATGGAGGGGTCTACAAAGGTATCCTTAATGGTAATCCTGTTGCTGTGAAGATCTTAAAAGAAGCCAAGGGGAATGGAGAAGACTTCATTAATGAAGTCGCAAGCATCAGTCGAACTTCTCATGTCAACGTTGTAACTCTGTTGGGATTTTGTTTGAATCGTCGGGGAAAAGCTCTTATTTATGAATTCATGCCAAATGGATCACTTGATAAACACATATACGATGAATATTCTAAATTGGAATGGGAAATGTTATACATAATTGCACTCGGTATAGCGCGAGGACTGGAGTATTTGCATAAAGGGTGCAATGCACGAATTTTGCATTTTGACATAAAACCTCACAACATTCTCTTGGACGATGACTTTTGTCCCAAGATATCTGATTTCGGGTTAGCAAAACTATGTACTCGAAAAGAGAGCATAATGTCTACATTAGAAGCCCGGGGAACCATTGGTTACATAGCTCCAGAGATGTTTAGTAGAAATTTTGGAGGAGTGTCACACAAATCTGATGTTTACAGCTATGGAATGATGGTTCTTGAAATGGTTGGAGGAAGAAAGAACTATAGTGCTGAAAGAAGCCACCATAGTGAAATATATTTCCCACGTTGGGCTTATCAAAGAATTTTGCTAGATGAAGACCTAAATATAAGAGATATGATGACCAATGAAGAAGAAGAGATTGCGAAGAAAATGATATTAGTTGGTTTGTGGTGCATCCAAACAGATCCCTTGCAAAGGCCAGCCATCAGTAAGGTAATTGAAATGTTAGAAAGTAACTTGGAGGCTTTGAAAATCCCACCAAAACCTTTCATATGTTCTCCTTCACGATCAGAAGGATTGCCATTGAACACTTTTGAGCAGCCAGCAAAGCCATTCCCATTTTCTACTTTGAGTTCGACGCTTGAGTCTACATCCTCGACAATTGTATAATTTGCTGAAGAAGTTTTTGGACAATTTTTTTGTACAACCTTGGAATATAACAATCAAATATTTATAACGTTATAAAGATGTGTGAAATTCCACTTAAAGGTGAAAATTTGTTTATTTATTCTCTTATTTAACTGTTTAACCTGGGGAGAAATTAGGGGCGGGTCAATAAGTTTTGTGGCCTAAAGTCAAATTTTAATGGAAGGCCTTAACTTTTTAATAAAAAAAGTTTACATATATTTTTATTTAAAGTCTATTTTCTAGCTGTTTGAGATGTGTTGTTAATAATTTTTTATAAACCATTCAAAAGTTTCTAGCTTTTATGCTTATATCAATAGACTTCTCTAGAAGAAAAAAAGAAAAGGTGAAGAAAGAAGATAAATGAGATGGCAAAAGATAAAAAATTGTAGAAGCTGAAAATGAGACCACTCATACACCAGTGCTAAGATAGATGAGTATTGTAATGATGGTGATGGAGGAGACTGAGTTGAGGTGGATAGTGATGGTACTAAGGATGGTTCTGAGGATGGTCTTAAGGATGGTTCTAAGGATTTCTTCTAAAGAAGACTAAGATGTTGATTTCCTGTCCTTGCCATATTATGCAAAGGATACTCAAGGTAGAGAAGTTATGGTATGATTACTTGGCGAGATGAATTAAAAAGTTTTTAGACATCAGAACGAGGAAAAAGTACTACAACAAGCAAAAGAAAGTAATAACTTGTTACTTTTATTGGCTTTGAGTATGTAACTAATGGAAAATTTTAAGATATATAATTTGCATAATAGGTAAATATGACTTGATGATATATATAAAAATTATTTATACCGACAATGTATATTACTCCTGTTGTCCTCATTTATGTGACACAGTTCAAAATTCAAGAATCAAACTTCATTAGTTTGACTGTAAATTCCGACATACAATTATATATACATATATATCTACATATATATATGTATAAAAGTCATATTAATCAACAAAAAGGGCAGGTATGTATATGTATATATATATATATTTTGGGTCATAACATCGAAAAGGGGAAGATAATCCCGATCAATAGGAGCATTGAATTTGCTTCAAAATTTCCAGATATTATAACAGACAAAACTCAGCTCCAAAGATTTTTGGGCAGTTTGAATTATATTAGTCCTTTTATAAAGATCTCGAGCTTCTACTTCCCGTATTCTGGATTTTATAAATCCGCCAGTGATTGAAAATAATAGAGTCGACAGAATTATAATTGGAGATGATAATATTGCCAGAGCTGTTAGTGAAGACCCAGAAATAACTGAGTCAGATATGGATTATCCTAGTGTTTAATGGATACTACAAAAAAGATTGATTTTAGTCGGGGATCGCCCGCAAGAAAAATGATAAGTGATGATTTTAATAAACCCAGATGGGAACTTTTCAGAAATTGGTTTTTAGAAACTTTTGATAACAGTAAGCGTACTGCTTTACAAGAGGAATGTTATAAAGATATTTCTCATGCAAACAAAATAATATCTTTTGTCCCTTGGTTCATGACCAAATATGTAGGAGATTATATCTCTGTTCTTGAGAGAGAATACAAACTCTCCAATGGAGGAATTGCTCATGGTATTTTCCCTCCCCAGCAGCCTTTTCAAATTGAAAAAGATGAAAAAACTCTTGACTTTGCTGCTTTTTCAAAACTAGTAGAAAGTAACTCTGCTTTTGTCACTACAGGGCATATTAATACCATGCTCAAACAAAATAATTATACCAATGTTTATATGAATGTTTTAGGGGAACAGGTTACCCTTTTACATAGTAGAATTGATAAATTAACTTCTGAGGTCATGAAGGCCATTCCTGCTATTACTATTTCCTCACAGCAGCTTAATAGTGCTACTCCGAGTGTCCAGCCTCCCCCCGAGATAAAAGATTTTAAGCTAAGAGCTTTCTCGGAACTGGAAAAATTGTTAGATGATAAGTTTAAAGGTCTTAAAATTAGTCCTCTGACTAAGGATTATGAGTTGGACCTTTCCGGACAAGATTATAAGGACAAGATGACTGATGAAGTTAATAGACTTGAAAAATGGGCCAGAAAACCAGTACAAAGAATGTACTATTACCCAAGGCCCACTCCCCAAGATGTCCTGTTTGAGGAACAGGATATTGTTGACAACAACAGTTATGTTGGAAAAATATTTACGAATGGAATATTGATGGTTATACGGAAAGACAGATTTATACAGCTGTCCATAGAATGCTTATGTACAGTACCATTTGCAAAGCCAATCATAATACAGATAAAACTGTGGCTGAAATGATTATATTAGGTTTTACGGGTCAACTGAAAGGTTGGTGGGACCATTATCTCACACCCCAGCAGCGTAATAATATTATCGGGGCTGTTAATGTAGAACCAGGAGTTATAGACCCGGTCCCAAATGTTGTTTATACTTTAGGAATAAATATCATAGAACACTTCACAGGTAGATGGTCTGATGATTCTGAAAATATCAGGACCTTACTCCAAAACCTGCGATGTAAGACCCTCACCTCATTCAGATGGTATAAGGATGTGTTCCTTAGCAGGGTAATGAAACTACCCGAATGTAATAGCTCGCACTGGAAATCCAAGTTTATAGACGGATTGCCTGCTTTATTTGCAAAAAGGGTTAGGAAAACCCTGAGAAAAGGAGGTCTCACAATTAATTATGAGATCTACACTTACGGTAACCTTATAAGTACCTGTATCCAAGAAGGGTTAGCTTTATGTAATGAAATTAAGCTGAACCAACAGATTAAGAGCCAGAACCTCAATGAAAGGCAACAGCTAGGAGAGTTCTGCGGATAATTTGGAATGGATATACCCAAAGATAAAAGTTCTGTGTCTCATAAACGCAGAGCAAAAAACCAGGAAATCTTTCAAAAATGGAAAGCTAAGCGTCTTGAGAAGCGCCTGGAAAAAAGGGGAAGACGGAAAAAAGAATTCAAAAACCGTAGGGATTTCATAAAATCCAAGAACCCCAAAGCCTGTTGGAAATGTGGCAGAACCGGCCATTATTATAAAGATTGCAAGGTTAATGAAAAAATTAAAACCCTTAACATTGGAGATGATCTCAAGGAATCATTGTCCAAATTATTGCTCAACTCAGAACCCGAAGACTCAGAATATGAGACTGAGCAAGCCAGGGACTCCTCAGAAGAAGAAATCAGAGTTCTTGATCAAGAAGATTATATCCTTTCTGAAAATGAATGTCAGCCTTGTCAAATAGGACAACCCTGTTCCAGTAAAGGGAAGGAGGACGATGAGTTTTATAACATTTTCTCCCAATTCCAGGACATGAATATCAATGTTCTGAAAAATGATAACCTTATAGAACTTCTAAGAATGATAAAAGATCCAGTAATCAGGTCCCAAATCATAGACCAAGTCCAGCAGGCTCCTGAGCCTTCACAGGGAAGAAAGGCCATAGATAAATCTAGTGCCTATTCTATGTCAGAACTCAAAACACAGATGAAGGAAAAGCAGGGCATAACCAGTACCCCAAAAGATTTGGAGAAAGAGATTAATAATCTCAAGCAAGAAATTCTGGAGCTTAAAAGGAATAATATTATTCTTGATACCAGAATTACTAATATCGAAGGAAAAGGAAAAGAGAAGATCATAGAAGCAGCAGCCTCAGTGGATGATATTCCGGAATTTGATAATTTATTGATCACAGGAGCCACTGATGAATCAGGGAACTTTCTCCAGACTTTGGAGCTTATTACTTCCCAAAAATTTTATATTAATATCAGTCTTTTAATTGATTATAATTTCAAAAAAGATTTTATTGCTCTTGTTGATAGCGGGGCAGATGTTAATTGTTTACAGGAAGGATTAATTCCTTCTACATATTTTCATAAAACTACTCATAGTGTCCGGTCTGCTAACGGACAAAAACTTCAGATTACTTATAAATTACCAAAAGCTTATATTTGTCATAATAATACTTGTATAGCAGAAAGCTTTATTTTGGTAAAAGATATTTCCAGCCAAATTATTTTAGGCACTCATTTTATACAAAAATTATTTCCTATTACAAAGATAGACAAAAAGGGAATAGTAGGTACTTTCAATGATAAACCTATTATATTCCAGTTTATAGCAGAACCTTTTTCTCGAATTTTAAATGAGATTAAAGATCGTCTGGTTCATAAACACCAGCAAATAAGTTTTCTAAAAAAAGAAATTTATATTTCAAATATTGAGGAGCTCCTTACAAATCCTAAGCTCTGTCAAAAAATTGATCTTATACAAAACCAGTTTTTTCTACAGGTTTGCAGCGATCTCCCAAATGCTTTCTGGGATAGAAAAACACATATTGTTTCTCTTCCATACGAGGATGATTTTAAAGAGGGTAATATCCCTACCAAGGCCAGACCGTGCCAAATGAATTCTGAATATTTAGAATTATGTAAAAAAGAAATTACTTCTTTACTACAAAAGGGTTTAATCAAACCCTCAAAATCCCCTTGGTCTTGTACAACTTTTTATGTTAACAAGCATGCTGAACAAGAAAGAGGAATTCCTAGGCTTGTTATAAATTATAAACCTCTTAATAAAGCTTTGAAATGGATTCGGTATCCGATTCCAAACAAAAACGATTTATTAGATAGGCTTAATAGTGCCATCATATTTTCGAAATTCGATTTAAAATCTGGATATTGGCAGATTCAAATTAAAGAGGAAGACAGGTACAAAACTGCTTTTAATGTACCTATGGGACAATACGAATGGAATGTTATGCCATTCGGATTAAAAAATGCCCCCTCTGAATTTCAAAACATTATGAATGATATTTTCATACCATATAGTAATTTTACTATTGTCTATATAGATGATATTCTGGTATTTTCAAATAATATTGAAACTCATTTTAAACATTTGGAATTATTTAAGAAAATCATTATCCAGAATGGGTTAGTTATATCAAAACCCAAAATGATACCTTTTCAAACTGTAGTTCGATTTTTGGGTCATAACATCGAAAAGGGGAAGATAATCCCGATCAATAGGAGCATTGAATTTTCTTCAAAATTTCCAGATATTATAACAGACAAAACTCAGCTCCAAAGATTTTTGGGCAGTTTGAATTATATTAGTCCTTTTATAAAGGATCTTACAAAAGATACAGCCATATTATATGAAAGGCTGAAAAAAGTTCCTACTCCTCGACGATGACGATTATACACAAAGTCGTCAAAAGGATTAAAGGAAAGGTTAATAACCTCCCATGTCTTACTTTGGCCAATCCTACATGGCCTAAAATTATAGAAACAGATGCCTCGGATATTGGCTATGGAGGCATACTGAAGCAATACTCTCCAGTTAATAAACAGGAGTATTTGATACAATTTTATTCAGGCAAATGGAATACTAGCCAGAAGAACTATTCTACAGTTGCAAAAGAAATTCTAGCAATTGTAAAAAGCGTCTTGAAATTTCAAGGCGATTTATATAATCAAAAGTTTATTATTAATACTGATTGCCAGTCTGCAAAATTTATGTTTAATAAAGATTGCAAGCATGATGTTTCTAAACAAATGTTTGCTAGATGGCAAGCTCTATTAGCACCATTCGATTTTGAAATTTGTTATAAAAAAGGAGTAGATAATAGTCTGCCAGATTTCCTAACTAGGGAATATTTGAATCCATAGTTCTAATGAATTTCTTATACAGGATGATGAGGCCCAACTGGCCAGGTGACTCTAATTATAGGGGTCGCGGCGGCAGAGGCAGAGGAGCTGGAAGAGGTAATACAATCCTCCAGCAAGGAAACAAAAAATTGGTGAATCAACCAGGGACTTCGTCAGTTGATAAAGACAGTCCTTTATACCAGCAATTTATGGATTTCATAAAATCCAGAGGAGAAGGTAATAACCCACAACCCTCAGTTCAGCCATCATATGCTGAAATAGCTCATGACGAGCAGGATGATAGTGAGGGATATGAAAAACTTAATAAGAGAGATGTTATACTGATTCTGGATAATAAAGATCTAGAAAGAAGAGATGAACCATGGAAACTCATGGAAAGATATTTGGAAGCTGGGTCATATCCCATCTTGACTTATAAATCAAGAATGCATTATGAGACTATTCTCATGACAACAGGGTCGGCAGATATTCAGCACTATTTCCCTATGAACACCAAAAAAGTTTATAACTTTTCAAAAATTATTATAAAAAAGATTTTTACTCCAGAAGATTGAGGTTTTAATACTTCAAAAGAAAGAGAATATTTTCACCCGGATCAAAGGATTCAGGTCAAATTCAACTATTGGGATTATGTGGAAAGTTTTTATAAAACCTTCCTATATGAAAACCCGAATAGAAAACATTCCTGGTTTATAAAAATATGTTCTCATGTTTATAAACAGGACATACCAAATTGGTTTTGGCATTGGTGGATTACATATGGTCCATCAGTTAATATTATGCCACGGATTTTTAAAGGTTTATACACCAATTGGGTTGATGTTTCTCCAAAAATCATAAAAATAGGAGAACAGAAGACTGTTATAGATGGAATTGCACATATGCACTTTTTCATAGAATTCTCTATCCCATGGATCATGAAATGGTCAGTGGAAGTGGGTTATACCCCAGAACAAATCCCTTGTTTACACAGGACTTATTATATCAGGTTCTGGAAAAAATTGTTACAAAAAACAGCTGACGGAAACTTGAATGGCCAAGAACTTATAGAACAAATTACTGCAGCAGTGGAAAGTTATACCCAGACAAGAGATGAACAGCCAAAGACTGAAACTAATAGTCCTTTCCAGCACATTGCTAGAAAAATTCAACTTTAAAAAGGAGTTATATCTAAAGCCGAAATAATATCCTCTTATATGGCTGAAGTGAAAAGAGATTTAATGAAAAATCTGGAAGAAGAATTTCCTTCTGACACTTCTATGGCATCCGTTCATACCGAAGAAGAAGATGTCCAGGACTCCCAGGACCCTTACGATGCGGATTTTGACATCCAAGAATACCTGGCAAAATTCCAGGATAATGTGGAGGCATCCTCCAGTTCGGGAAAAAATAAGGAGAAAGAATAAAAATCTCCTAAAAAATGGCGGACCCCCCCAAAAATGCCGCCAGACAGCAAGCATCTACTTTTATAAAAGTAGCTAAATTATTAAAGTTAGTAGGGCCAATGATGTTTGGCCGTATTATTACTTTTAGCTGTCGGCCACTTGGCCACTGTTTACTTTTGTAATTGTCGGCCACTTGGCCACTGTTTACTTTTGTAATTGTCGGCCACTAGGCGGCGATATTTTTCAGAATCCATTATATAAGGATTCATTTAGAAAGAAGAGAGGCAGGCATTCGCCAATGCTCTCTCTCTCTCTCCCTTGTAGAAACTCTAAATAAAAGTTTGAAGTTTTTAGATACATCTCCTCCGGCGCTGAGCACAACCACATCCTTTTAAGGTATATTTTAATTTTTAGTTTTTTTTTATTTTACTTTATTATATATCTGATTTAGCCCATGTGCGGCTAAATCTTTAAGTGTTGAACCTATGTTATACTAATCTGCTTGAAATCATGGAACAAATGCTTTTAATTAGCGGATGATTCATGTGAGAAGAAGCTAAGGTTGGGCAGAGAACAGTCCATGCGGAATGTCTAAAGATCAGATTGACGATCCTATTGAATCCCGCTTAGCAAGGGTGGCGTTAGGGTGTTTTGGATCTATTCTGTGTTAAGACGGCCCTGACAGGACTGTTACATACCCGTAAATCATGCCTAAATAGTACTTCTCTGTGTGATCCACTGCTCGTTTTGGTATCATATGTATATACATGTGTATACACATGTATATACATGTGTATATATATATATATATATATATATATATATGTATAAAAGTCATATTAATCAACAAAAAGGGCAGGGGCAGTCCGGTGCACAAACCTTCCGCGTGCGCGGGGTCCGGGGTGTTATAAAATAATAATAGACTGCTATGTAAACTAAAGGAAATAAGATTGAAACAGAAAACTTAAAAAAAGAACAAAACAATCGAAAGCTCGGAACTTCGTTGCACTGTGGTATGGAGGCCACTGCCTTAGAAGCTATTTCACCGTGATGAGTGCTATCGATTGACCGGTGTCGCCCCCCAAGGTTAACATGACACTCTACTAACTTTGCACCTGTAAAGTAGAGTTGAAACTTGACAAGATTTGCCCGGAAATAGAGTATCAAAAGAGACTTAGGATTGAAGAGAAAGGCTTCAAAAGAATGGCAGAATTTCTGAAAAGTTGTCTCTCCAAATGGGCACAAAGGAGCTCTATTTAAAGGTTCAAATGCTATGGATTTTCAGACTTTAAAACATGAAATAAAGACCATTAAAACTAGATAAAAAAACTGACCAAAATCAGTTACACAAATAAAAAATATAGTTGTTACAAAAGATATTGACTCCAGGTTTTAAAGGCTATTTTTACTGGTTATGAAAAGGCTGTCTTCCATGCCATAAATTAATAGACTCAGTGACATAAGCAGAAGAAGATTCATTATTTATTTCAGCATAAAGCACAAAAAGGTTGGAGTCCAGATACCCTTTGCCCACAAATTCCCCATTACTCGTAAGCACTACTTTGTTAGCCTCCATTACTATTTTTATTCCGACTTTATTAAGTAGTGCTGCATAAATTAAATTCTTACGAAAGGAGGGGACATACAAGATATTTTGCAAAAGTAATGTTTCGCCAGAAGTGAGTTTAAGGAAAACCTTCCCCTTTCCGAGTACTTTCGACTTGCTTGAGTTGCCCATGTAGTCCACTTCTTCGTTCTTGGCCTCTTCGAAATCTATGAGCAAACTCCTATTTGCGCAAAAATTTCTTGTTGCTACTGAGTCAAGAATCCACTCTGAATTGTTGTTAACTATATTGGCTTCGGAAATCATGGTTGCGATAATCTCCCCTTGTTCAGTAATATTAGCTTGTTGGGGTTGCCGGCCATTGTTATTTTTTTGATTTCCTGGACGTCGTTGGCATTGAAAGGATTTGTGTCCAACCGTCCCACAAGTGTAGCAAACCGGGAGTTGTTTTTCATTTTTTCCAACCTTCTTGAATGGTTTTCCCCGCTTGTTTATGCAATGGGGCTGCTTCTCTTTCTTATTTGAACCACCTGCTCCTCTTGACCTGTCAATTTTTCCATTGGAAGATTCAACAAGGTTAGCTTTTACAGAATTTTCAACTGCATAAGGAAAAACCTTGTCTTTGAGACGATTTGCTTCTTACACTTTGAGGTGTCCGATCAACTCCTCTATAGTCATGTCATGTTTCTTATGTTTTAATTGGTTCCTGTAGTCGGACCATGACTTAGGAAGCTTCTAAATCAAGACATTGGATTGAAGAACTTCACACATCTTCATGCCTTCAAGAAGCATGTCTACAACAAGATTTTCATAATGATGGACTTGATCAATAATTGGATGATTGTCCACCATCTGAAATTCAAGCCATATCCCCATAATATATTTCTTTTCCCCGGCATCATCAGCCCCATACTTTTTCTCCAAAGTCTCCCAAATTAATTTTGAAGACTTGTGGGTGCTAAATAAATCGAAAAGAGGATTAGTCATATGACTAAGCAAGTGTCCTCTAACCGACTTGTTATCCTTTTCGAACTTCGACTTTTCCTCCTCGGAAGAGTCGCTGGAAATTTCTTTGAAGAAGACGTAATCAACTTCTAATTGTTCCAAAAAAATTAGAAGTTTTTGCGATCAGCTCTTGTAGTTCCCCCCATCTAAAGGCCCGATGTTGGAAAGATCAACCAAAAACCTATTTGGTGTTCCAACCATATTCTTTTCTATTTTTTCACTTTCTTTTTCCCGTAAACTATTACAATAGCAGAAATGGAAGTCGCTTCTAAATTGTTATAAAATAATAATAGACTGCTACGTAAACTAAAGGAAATAAGATTGAAACAGAAAACTTAAAAAAAGAACAAAACAATCGAAAGCTCGGAACTTCGTTGCACTGTGGTATGGAGGCCACTGCCTTAGAAGCTATTTCACCGTGATGAGTGCTATCGATTGACCGGTGTCGCCCCCCAAGGTTAACATGACACTCTACTAACTTTGCACCTGGAAAGTAGAGTTGAAACTTGACAAGATTTGCCCGGAAATAGAGTATCAAAAGAGACTTAGGATTGAAGAGAAAGGCTTCAAAAGAATGGCAGAATTTCTGAAAAGTTGTCTCTCCAAATGAGCACAAAGGAGCTCTATTTAAAGGTTCAAATGCTGTGAATTTTCAGACTTTAAAACATGAAATAAAGACCATTAAAACTGGATAAAAAACTGACCAAAATCAGTTACACAAATTAAAAATATAACTGTTACAAAAGATATTTACTCCAGGTTTTAAAAGTTATTTTTTACTGGTTTTGAAAAGGTTATTTTTTACTGGTTTTGAAAAGGCTATTTTCTACTTGTTTTAAAGGCTAACTTCCATGCCATAAATTAATAGACTCAGTGACGTAAGCAGAAGAAGATTACTTATTTATTTCCAGATACCCCTTGCCCACAAATTCCCCATTCCTCGTAAGCACTACTTTGTTAGCCTCCATTACTATTTTTATTCCGACTTTATTAAGTAGTGCTGCAGAAATTAAATTCTTACGAAGGGAGGGGACATACAATATATTTTGCAAAAGTAAAGTTTTTCCAGAAGTGAGTTTAAGGAAAACCTACCCTTTTCCGAGTACATCAGACTTGCTTGAGTTGTTCATGTATACCACTTCTTCGTTCTTGGCCTCTTCGAATTCTGTGAGCAAACTCCTATTTGGGCAACAATTTCTTGTTGCTACCGAGTCAAGAATCCACTCCGAATTGCTGCTAACTATGTTGGCTTCGGATATCATGGATGCGATAATGTCCCCTTGTTCAACAATATTAGTTTGTTGGGGTTGGCGGCCATTGTTATTCCTTTGATTTCCTGGACGTCGTTGGCATTGAAAGGATTTGCGTCCAACTGTCCCACAAGTGTAGCAAACCGGGATTTGTTTTACATTTTTTCCAACCTTCTTGAGTGGTTTCCCCCGCTTGTTTATGCCATGGGGATGCTTCTCTTTCTTCTTTGAACCATTTGCTCCTCTTGACTTGTCAATTTTTCCATTGGAAGATTCAACAAGGTTAGCTTTTATAGAATTTTCAACTGGATGAGGAAAAACTTTGTCTTTAAGATGATTTGCTTCTTCTACTTTGAGGTGTCCGATCAACTCCTCTATAGTCATGTCCTTTTTCGTATATTTTAATTGGTTCATGTAGTCAGACCTTGACTTAGGAAGCTTCTCAATCAAGACATTGGCTTGAAGAACTTCACACGTCTTCATGCCTTTAAGAAGCATGTCTGCGACAAGATATTCATAATGATGGACTTGATCAATAACTGGTTGAGTGTCCTCCATCTGAAATTCAAGCCATTTCCCCACAATATATTTCTTTTCCCCCGCATCATTAGCCCCATACTTTTTCTCCAAAGTCTCCCAAATTAATTTTGAAGACTTGTGGGTGATAAATAGATCGAAAAGGGGATTAGTCATATGACTAAGCAAGTGTCCTCTAACCGTTTTATTATCCTTTTCGAACTTCGACTTTTCCTCCTCGGAAGAGTCGCTGGAAAATTTCTTTGAACAAGACGTAATCAACTTCTAATTGTTCCAGAAAAAATAGAAGTTTTTGCGACCACCTCTTGTAGTTCCCCCATCTAAAGGCTCGATCTTGGAAAGATCAGCCAAAAACCTATTTGGTATTCCAGCCATATTCTTTTATGTTTTTTTTCCTTTCTTTTTCCCGTAAACTATTACAATAGCATAAATGGAAGTCGTGTTGGTATAAAACCGGATTGTAGGTAAAGAAATGGGGTTAAAGTGTATTCAAAAGGTTAAACAAAGTAACGCTGAGTCGAGAGATGACGCTCTGTCTTTAAGATAAAATTGCCCCATATAGATGCTTTTACGGTATTGGGCAATAGTCTTCCAAGATAAACATCAACTAATTAACAGTACAAAGCAAATACTGTTGATTCTAGCGAAGAAGATGAATAAGAACAGATTGCTATTGCTTGTTTGAGTTTTCTGACTAACAGAGAAAAGTGTGTTGTTTGCTTATGCTTTCTGTAGTGTCTTTCGTTTGTGTTGTGTTCTTTTTCCAATTGAACAAAGATGTTCAATTTATAGGAGCAGAAAGGGAGGCAACTGCCTAGGTGTTTACAATGTTCGTACAAATTGAAAGGCCAGCAGTTACGTCTTGTAACTCTTATGTCTTTATTACCTTTGTAACGTTTGTAACGTTTTGAGCAATTAAATAACCTTCAATTACGTCTGTTGGTTTTGGAACTGTTGTAACGTTTCGAAACCTTCACGGACCAGAATGTTAAATATTTAACATTTCAGGGACAAAAAAGAAAGTTTCAGAAGAAAGCAACAACCCAACAGTCCAACGACCCACGTCCCATGACCCACAACCCGAGCTCGAGACCGGACCGGACGGGCGGGCGGCGGCTGCGCGCGTGTGCGCGTGTAGAGTAGCCTCGAAGAAACCTTAACTGATTTTAGTGTATGAAGATAATTCCTTGAGTATTTCATTTCATCCATAGAATATATATACAATCATGGTATGTAGTAATAATCTAGGTTACTTAAAATACAATATGCTAATTACTACCTAATTGATTTGTCTAATAATTACAATATCACTAATTGGTTATAATTACATGATTTATGGTGGAGGATTATAATATGGGATTGCTCCCATAATTAATGTGTGTAACAGTCCCCCGCAGTCTTAGCGGGAGGTTCACGGATGCTGAGACTATCCCAGAAATCATCAAAAAGTACGCGCGGAAGTCCTTTCGTGAAGATATCTGCAATTCGGTAGTGGGATGGTACATGAAGAACCCGAACTTATCCACGAACAACCTTTTCGCGGATAAATAGTATATCCATTTCAATTTGTTTCGTGCGCTGATGTTGAACAAGATTGCCAGATAAGTATATCGCACTCACATTGTCATAATAAACCACTGTTGCCTTTTCAATTGGACAATGCAACTCCAATAGTAGATTATGAAGCCAACATGATTCAGCAACGACGTTGGCGACGCCTCGATTTTCTACCTCAGCACTTGACCGAGACAGTTTGGATTGTCATTTGGCCGACTAGGAAATTAGATTGTCCCCCAAAACATATAATAATCAGAAGTGGAACGTGTGGCCGGGCAGCCACCCCAATCTGCATCTGTGTAGGCTGAAAGATGCGTGATAGATGATTTATACAAATGAAGCCTAAAATGGAGAGTACCCTTCACATACCACATGATCCTTTTTATAGCCCCCATATGTTCCTCCTTCGGATCATGCATGTGTAAAAAAACTTGCTGAACCACATAGGAGATATCTGGTCTCGTAAATGTCAGATACTACAAGGCTCCTGCAAGACTTCGGTAATGTGTTGGATCGTTGTATGGAATACCTGCTGTATTGCTCAACTTCGGCTTTGTGTCAATTGGAGTATGGGATGGTTTGCAGGAAAACATCCCAGCTTTTTCAATTATTTCTTCGGTATATTTCTTTTGACTAAGAAAGAGACCACCTGCATATTGGGTTACTGCAATGCCAAGAAAATAATTCAATGGACCCAAGTCCTTAATTGCAAATTCTGCTGCAAGAAGAGACATGATAGACTGGCGAAGTGAAATGGATGATGCTATGAGAATAATATCATCAACATACAAAAGTATATAGGCCATGCCAGCGCCCTTCCGATAAATGAACAATGACTAATCAGACTTGCTGTGAGAAAAGCCCAACTTGGAAACAAACCCTGCAAAATGGTTGTACCATGCCCTAGGAGCTTGTTTCAAACCATATAAGGATTTCTTCAACAGGCAAACATGATCTGGACATGAATAATCTCGGAAACCTAATGGTTGATGCATGTATACTGTTTCCTGTAAGTGGCCATGTAAGAATGCATTTTTAACATCCAACTGATGAATAGACTAGGATTTGGAGAGAGCCAGACTCAGAACTGTCCTGATAGTCGCTGGTTAACTATCGGACTGAATGTTTCACCACAATCGACCCTAACCTGCTGAGACATGCCATCACCAACAAGACGAGCTTTGTATCTCGCAAAAGAATCGTTAGAATTTTTCTGACAAACCACCCAAATAGACCGAATGAAATTCACATTAGACGGGTGTGGTACAAATTCCCATGTCTTATTTTTAATAAGAGCATTAAATTCGTCTAACATAGCAACTTTTCAATTCGGGTCAAACAAGGCGACTTTGGGATTTTTCGGTATAGGTGAAGGTTGTTCTGTGGATAGAAGGTTAAACTGACATTTGGGCCTAAAACTTTCGTGCATTGCACGAGTTTCAATGGTTCGAGGATGTATAGTATTTGTAATGGGCCAAGGGGGTGTGCGATGATCGGTGTTGGGCTAGGATCCGATAGTGGGCTGGTTTGCGGATGTTGGTAAGGGAGTAGTAGGCTGCCCATCACAAGAATGGGACTGGGCCGAGACCCCCGGCGACGAGGCTGTGGTCTCCAGTCCAGTTACATTTTGCGGATGGGCTGAAAGGTGTTGGTTATTAAAAGGTCGTGTAAAATGGGATGTATTCCGTTATCCAAAAAATCATATGAAGATGAGGATGCCACTTGAGACTTAGAAAACGGGAATTTAGACTCATCAAAAATCACATGACGACAGACAATTATTTTCCCATTCGACAAATCAGAACATTTATATCCCCTATGATTTTGTGGGTATCCCAAAAATACACAAGGAGTAGAACGAGCCTGCAACTTGTTAATGGAAGTAGATGGAAATAGAGGATAACAAAAACATCCAAACACCCATAAATGTGTAAAAGACGGGAGACGATGATATAACATCTGTGTAGGAGACACATTAGACATCAATTTAGTAGGAAGAATATTTAAAAGGTAGGTAGCCATTTGAAGTGCATGGTGCCAAAACTTTGGTGGTGTGGAAGAATGCAGAAGAAGAGAGCGAATCATATTATTAATTGTTCCAATGGAAAAGTCCACAAAAAATTCGAATAATCATCTAGAATGAGAAAATAATATTTATGACCTGCAGAACTCAAAACAGGTGATGACCACAAATCACAAATCACAATATCAAATGACATATAAGTATGAGAATTAGAAGAGGCAAAGGAAAGCTTAACATGTTTACCAAACACGCAAGATTGGCAAACAAAATAGTCCAAAGGTTTATTACACAAAACCAAATTATTCTTCCTAAAATTATTAAAAACTTGTGCTCCTGGGTGTCCCAATCGATTGTGCCATAGAGTAGAAGAAATGGCAGCAAAAGTTGATGGTTTGTTCATGCTATTTTTGGAAACAAAGGTGATGGGATATAAGTCCCCCGTGCTATTGCATCTCATATGTGGCATCACCATCTGAAAATCCTTCACATAAAAGCCAAAATGATCAAAATTCACAGAAACATTATTGTCAATGGTAAAACGTCTAACAGATATCAAGTTTTTAATTAGTTTTGGTGCATGTAATACGTTTTTTAAGTATAAGGGTGGGTGTGGAGGTTGTAGTTATACCTGATCAATACCACGAATTAGAATTTCCTGCCCACTGCCGACAATAATATTTTTATTATTGCTCATATTAAAATAAGACGAGAGATTACATTGAGATGCCGTCATGTGTGACGTAGCCCTATGTCCATGTACCAAGATTCATCCAGAACACTTAAATTCATGTTGTTCATGGCTTGTTCAATGTCCTTGGGTGCATATCCAATTGAGGACGGTGCCTTTGCCGCAAACGCATGTTGTGGACGAGACCCTAGAATACCGGGTTGGTGATTAGACGAAGGAGGAGGCCTGGCCCACGAATACGTCAAATATGGACATGGCGAGGCAACCCACTGTGGGGCCCAGACCCACGGTTGGAACTGCCGCCACTGCCAGCAATATTACCGCCACTGCCCGGGCAGGCCACTGCCGTCGGCAGGTTGGCTCCCGCCCCGTCCACGTCCCTTTCCACAATTATTTTTTCCTTTATTGTTTTTGTTTGAACCCCGATTTTGGCCATTATTTTGACGATTATTATGGCCTCACGAACCAGAATTTTGGGACTCCAAATCAGTAGAAAATGAGTTGGTGGAGATGAGAGAAGTTCCAGCGGTGGTTGCCCCAGAAGATGATTGTTTTGCCTTCCTTGTTTCCTCGAGAATTAACCTCGATCGGGCCTCATAGAAATGAGGAAATGGATTACTTTATTGAATGAACATAGCAACCACATCATAATGTTCATTCAATCCGGCAATCAACTGAAGGACTAACCGTTGATTTGTCACGGGCGAACCAACGTTGGACAGTTGGTCCGCAAGTACCTTTAATTCTTGACAATAGACTGAGATGTTAGAAAAATCATCCAATTTAATATTTTTAAATTGGTGTTCAAGATAAACGACCCTAGACATTTTGTTATCTTGAAAAATATTATCTAATCTTTCCCACACCTGTTTAGCCGTAGAATTTGGTTCTAAGATGGTATGAAGAAGATCATTGGAAATTCTGCCATAAATCTATTGAAGGACTATAGCATCTAAGCAAGACCATAATTTCTTGTCCACCGTAGTGGTATCCGACGGTCACTCGGACGGGATGATATGGTCAATCACCTCATAGGCGCGACAGTGAATTTTGAATAGTTCTGCCCATGCGGTATACTGTCCTTTCTCCATTTCAAGAGTTATGGAGATAAAGTTCTTGACGTTATTAACGGCAAGAGCATGATGAAATTTTTGTTTTTCGGCCATAGTTTCAAACTAGAAACAAAAGAAGAAGAGAGATTGGAGGTGTTTTGATGGAAGAGGATGGAAAACCCCTAAAGTTTGGAACAAAATATGGTTTAGCCGGGATGGGGTGGGGGGTGGGTGACGGCTAGAGAGTAGTTTAGGTTTAGGGTTTTGGAATTGTCTAGGTTTAGTAAACTTAATTAGGGTTTGGCCGAAAATAATAGAATAAGATGGATATTTCGGTTGAGGGGAGAAAGGAAGGAGAAAGTATTAAGGGCAAATGATCTTTAGACTCTTGATACCATGTAGGAAGATAATTTCTTGAGTATTTCATTTCATCCCTAGAATATATATACAATCATGGTATGTAGTAATAATCTAGTTTATCTAAAATACAAGATGCTAATTACTGCCTAATTAATTTGTCTAATAATTACAATATCACTAATTGATTATAATTACATGATTTATGGTGGAGGATGATAATATGAGATTGCTCCCATAATTATCGTGTGTAACACTTAGAGTGAGAAGATAGAATTGACTCGTCTCGTAGAGTCCTATTTATATCCGATAAAATTTCGGTGTCTACAACTAAATTTTTTCTTGTCTGTCTACAATAAAATTTCATACACTGAATTTCAGAATCTGTAAATATTAAAGTTCAATATTTAAAATAGTACAATGAAATATTGAAATTAATTGAGAAATAATTTATGTAAAATAATGATTTACACTCACAAAGGTTTAACTTTCACAAACTATTTTTAGTGAAATTCATGACCGAACATAATTAACTGCAACAGTCGCTTTAGATTTATTTTCAATGGAGCTTCTTTTCAATTTGAACTATATAAATATTTTCCACACGCCTACTAAGTGCCTGTCACTTTCTTCTCCATTTTACCCCTCTATTACAGAAATCACAGTCAGACCAAATTGGCTGGTTCCCATCTGTGACTGTCTTGACTATAAGGTATGGAAGATAAATTTAGCTACCAAATTCAAAGTTTCCTACTAATTCCTCCATGACCAAGTCAACTATAAGAAATATAATACTCCATTTGGTTGTCTTGCAATAGTACTACTACATGTAAACTACAATTAGTTTTTCAATTCTTCAAACATCATCTAACAATGTGTCCAAGTCAATTATTCTCCTTCTTCTTCGTCTCCCTCTTCTCATTCTTCATCAATTCCAGTAGAGCTGATAATAATACGTCATATGCAAATTGCCCTTCATCTATCTGCAATGATAGAGTCAATATTTCCTATCCGTTTTGGAGACTTGACAGCCACAACCCCACCTCTCCACAATACTGTGGTTATCCAGGATTTGGGATCAACTGCTCCCAAAACGACGCAATTCTTTACATTTCCAATGATTCTTTCTTTGTTAGAGAGATTGATTACAGTACCCATTCCCTTAGCCTGGTAGATATTGATGCTCTTGATAGCGAAAGATGCCCCAGAGCACATCATAATCTTACTCTAGATGATGACTCACCACTAAAATATTCGGAGCTTGATATGAACATTAGTTTTTATTATAACTGTACCGGTTCCCGTCTAGATTCTGCTCTGTCATTAAATTGCTTAACATCAGGTGGAAAGAGATCATATTTTTATGCTGAGGATCATGAACGGGAAGATTTGATCAATTGGTATGGAATTTGTGAGAAGAAAGTGGTGGTGCCCGTTAGGAAGAGTGTGTGGAATGGACGACTTAGTGCGGCGGCGGCTATGGTTGAGGGGTTTGTATTGAATTGGGAGAACGCAACGGATTGCGGAAAGTGTGAGGCCTCAGATGGGCGTTGCGGTTACAACAATTCAACCCACGAGTCTTTGTGCTTCTGCAAAAATGGCACCGTAAAGTTTGATGACTGCAACAAAGGTACGCCATCTTTACGAGTTTAACTTACATAAATTGTCAATTTAATTTTCTTTATACTATTAATAAATTTAACCTTATTTTCATATATCTGATTTATTCTTATAGAGATTTACTTGTTATTATCTTTTAGCATATAGTAAATGTTAAAACTCTTAATCTTGTGAGAACCTGTAATTATCTTGCATTCTTTGGTAACATTTTGCTTAAGTACCCAGGAAAATGAAAAATTTTAGAGGCTTTTTTATTTTTATTTTTTATTAAGTAATATTAGCCAGAATTTATCGTAAAAGCTCATAATTCGCAGATCTTCGCAGGTCTTAACCCAATCTAATTATTGAAATTATATATTTACTTATATTAAGAATCTATTTTTATGAATTAAAACAGGGCTTCAAAATATTTGAGACGGCTAATAAAATGGTAGAGGCAACCCGCAGATTTTTTCCTCTCATTCTATTTGAGGCTTAGGTGTTACCTAGGACAGTCATTAACTGAGATCATACGTCAATGGTACAAAATATCATGTCCTATCAGCATCTCAACATTAGTGCCTCATCTCAAGTCATGTTTGCTTTTCTCCTACTCAAACCGCGTTGGCCTAACCCACAAAATTTGAGCAGTAATGGGCGGATCCTTGACAGTTCACCGTTTCAACAAAATAAGTAAACAACCAAATGCAAGAAAATAATAACAAAAAAATAAATATTAAACAACCAAAGGCAAGAATTTTAATGAATCCAAAATATGTCCGAACTATACTTATTTACAAATCCACATAACTGCTAAAATTTCCATTAATGATTTGAATTGCTAAGCATCAATAGGTGAAAAGTACTTACCACTTGAACAACCCTTTATCTGGTTCTAATTTGTTTGTCATTTTTCTCTTATTAAGCGACTATTTAATTAACCATCAAAGCTAAATCACACTAAACTAGTAGTATCAAATTAAATATTAAAACGGGTGAAAAATCTATTTTCTCCCTCTAAGTCTGCTTTTCAAAATCAAACACCCTCCTTAATTTTGAATAATTGACATTCTCTCCCCACCCCCACCCCAGCTTTTATCTTAATTAAACATTTTGAATACTTATTTTACCCTTTAAACGATCAATCTTTTGTCTGTTTGTACTTTTTATATACTATGATATATTATTCTCTTTTTAAATCTATATGTAAACTTGCCTATAGAACAAACAAATCTTATTTATGAAGTAAGAACATGAAAAAGAGTTTTCAAGCATACATAATGTTGAATAATAAAACAGTTGAACACAAAATTTATTATTTAGAACAATTTGTTCGTATCATTAATTTTGATAATAATAACCAAAATTGAAAAATTATTTACACAATTAAGAATGAAATAAATTAAACATATATTCAATGCATGTAATACAAAGAAATAATTATTAAAAATAGAGGTGTTTTTATAACAAATTCCTTAATTCCTCTTGGTTATACAAAATGAACTTCAAATTATGATTTAATTAGAAAATATTAAATTAATGACAACCGAAACAAATTCCTTAGTTCCCAAGATGCATTCTTTACACGTACCATCCCGCCACAACTATCAGTGGTTCTACAATATCTTCATAACTTCACAAAAACATTTTAACACGTCCCAATTTAATGGATTACTTGGCCTTAAAGACTTAACAAAAAAAGAAACAAAGGAATGTAACAACAACCTCAAATAGTCAGAGAAAGAAATCTAACAGGAGTCGAGTCAATGATAATTGTACAAAGTCGTCTGATAAGCCAGTGGATGGGAACCACTTTTTCTTTATAGTTGCTTCAAGTTTTGAAACGTAACTTGTCTTCCTTTGGCAACTTTGTACTGATTGTCAAACTCTCAATTATTTAATCAGACAAACAAATATTAGTCTGAAATATTTGATCTATAAAAGAATATATAAACAACACTTTCGAATAAACTACACCAATTGCGTACAACCATAATCTCAATGCTTCCCTCATACCAATACTTTTTGTCCTGTTCTTGCTTCTCCTTTTGTTCTTTCTTCTTGTTCTAGACAACATATGAACCTTCAAAGCCTATTCATGGTCAAGAAATCTGTTACTGTTCTTGTCATTTCCATTCTTTTCATCATCTTAGCAGATGACACTATCTCTATATACCTCAATTCAAGTGCTTGCATTACACAGAGTTGTGGTAATGGAGTGAAGATATCATACCCCTTTTGGATTCCTGACAAACAACCATCCTAGTGTGGCTTAACAGCTTATAATGTCACCTGCGAAAAACATAAGCCGTTTCTTCATATTTCTGGGGAGGAATTTATCATTAAGGAAGTGTTTTACACAAACAACTCAATTGTGCCAAAGCAGATGTATTTGATGATAATCGACGTCCAGTACCAAGACATAATTTTAGCATCAGGGGTACTCCGTTTTCGTTGGGGCCTAACTCTGCAGATTTTTTCTTCTATGACTGCACTCAACCTTATGAAAGGGAGACATATGATGTGAATTGTGCCCGCAATGCCACTCATCATTCTTTTGCGGTTTTTCATACTGAGCTATTGGAGCACTATAACTATTCAGTCGAATCGTGTCAGGATCCAGTTTACGCCCTTGTTGAGGCTGATTATCTAGATAGATTGCTAAAAATGAATTACACACAAGTTCTGCAAAAGGGATTCTTTCTGCAGTGGGATGGGACTAATTGTAGACATTGCCAGAATAGTGGAGGGCACTGTGGTGCTCAAAGTAAAGAATTTCTGTGCATTTGCAATATGACCAAACCCAACCAAGAACATGTCTTCATGGTAAATCTAGAAACAGTTACGTCCTTTGTCCCAATTTACGTGACACTCATTTTTATAGTAAGTTTAAAAAAGAATGACACATTTTTATATTTTAGTAACAATTTGAATTTAAACTTTCCATACCCTTAATGAGATGATTTATAGCCACACAAATTAACCATTCTGCTATTTAATGATCATGTTAAGGAAAAAACGTTTCTAATTTAGGTGATAGCAGCTAATCAGTTATGCTTTACTGAGATACATTACAATTGTTTGGTATCAGTTGATCACCTGTCATGTTTTCCTTTCAGGAAGAAAGAGAATCGGATTGAAGGTTTCCATAGGTGATTGTCCTTTGAATTTTTTCACCTTGATTTATCTTATTATCTTCCTCTTCTCAAGAATGCTGAAATTCCAATTTACATTTCTTCTTGCAGGTGTTGGTGCAGCTGCATTTACCGCTTTGATGGCAGGTGTATTTTTCCTTATATATCGTCGTAAACAGAACAGACATTATGCTGGATCGTCCTTGTTCACCAGAAGCATTCTTTCCTATCCCTCCTCACCAAAGGATCTTGAAAAGGATAATATAGCTATCAAAGTTCACCTCTTTGACTATGATGAACTGGTAGAAGCCACTAACAATTTTGATTCCAAGAAAGAGCTTGGAGATGGTGGATATGGCACAGTATACAAAGGTAAGAAAAGTGATCCAAAATTGAAATTCTTACTGATAATGTGTGACTGAACCTAAAACATTTGGTTGAACATGATATGCTTATAGGTAAACTTCGAGATGGACGTGTTGTTGCTGTAAAACGTTTATATGAAAACAACTGCAAGAGGGTAGAGCAATTCATGAATGAAATTGATATCTTAACAAGGTTGCATCATCCAAATCTTGTCACTCTTTACGGATGCACATCTCGTCATTCGCGTGAGCTTCTACTTGTTTATGAATACATTCCCAATGGCACAGTTGCTGATCATCTACATGGTGGAGATTCAACGCCTGGATCGCTTTCATGGAATACACGAATGAAAATTGCTATAGAAACAGCAAATGCACTTGCTTATCTCCATGCTTCAGATGTCATCCACAGAGATGTAAAAACTAATAATATCCTTCTGGACAACAATTTCTGTGTTAAAGTAGCAGATTTTGGCTTGTCTCGGCTTTTCCCAACAGATGTTACTCATGTCTCAACAGCTCCACAGGGTACTCCTGGATATGTTGATCCTGAATACCACGAGTGCTATCAGCTTACTGACAAAAGTGATGTTTATAGTTTCGCAGTGGTATTAATTGAGCTTATATCATCACTGCCTGCTGTTGATATCTGTAGGCACCGGCATGAAATTAATTTATCAAATATGGCAATCAACAAGATTCAGGGAAATGCATTACATGAGTTGGTGGATTCAAATCTTGGGTTTGACACTGATGACAAAGTAAGGTCAACGACAACTGCAGTGGCAGAATTAGCATTCCAGTGTCTACAGAGCGATGGGGATATGAGACCGTCTATGCAGGAAGTTGTCGAGGCTCTGCTGAGAATTCAGAGAATGAATAAAACAGGTAAAACAGAGAAGGGTTGTCCTGATGATGATGATTCAGGGTTGTCGAAGAATAACACGTCATTAGTCTCACCTGATTCGGTTACTGCAAAATGGAGTAGCAGTTCAACAACACTCCATGGCAGTACCTAGTTTTTGGTTCTCTAAGGTGGCACTTGAGCACCTACCATGTTGGTTTCCAAAACCTGAATTACATACACTTTGATTAACTTGGTTTTCTCTGTAAAAGAGAGTGTACATATGTCACTGCAGCTTGTTTAATTTGACTACTCTAATTCGATTTGATCTTCTCAAGTCTTTTTTCTCTTTGATTTTGTCACGTCTGCTGATTAATTTTTGTAGCAGTACATGTTTAATTTAGTACCTTGCAATAGACGATTAGGATTAGTTTTTACAAGGGAATCAAGAGTACATTATCTGTATAGTGTAGTATGCCTACTGACTGATTTTGAATGTAAAATAAAAGTTTAGTGCTTTTAAGCAAGACATAGAGTTTTTACATTTTAGAATCCAGATTCTACGTGCTCGATCCTTTCTATTGATCTAGCTTCAGTTTTTGTTGCTTTCAGCACAACGCTCTTTCATCAAGGGTACATCTGAATGATATCTTCTTTTTCTTCTTTTTTTTGTCGGCGCGCAGGGGGGTTGATGAGGTGATAAATCTGAGACAACTATTGATCTGATAAACTGAAGAGGAAGAGCAGCTCATTCATCTCATTATCCATACAACCTGGTTTTGTACTTCTGTGGCAGACAAGAATTGAGAGCCTGTTCTTAATATTCTAATGAAACTGTTCCGCATTACATATAAATAGAAATGTTGCTTTTTTCTTGATGGATTTGATAGAATATTTGTCACGACCCAAACCGGAGGGTCATGACGGGCACCCGGACCCTACCTGCCGGGCACCACTCTTCACATACTTACCAGCTAACTGTAATCAATCATGGCCACAAGAACAATTACCAAATATCCTGCTGACACACACATCCAGGCCGACAAGGCCATACACGACCACTATACACAAGACAACTGTCTACAAGCCTCTAAAGAGTACATGACACCATAAGGTCGGGACAGGGCCCCGCCATACCCATATGCATATGCAAAATATCATACCACGACCAAACTGCAACTCTGAAACAAGGAGAGTGCTCCAATATCTGCTGAACCAGCAACCTACTAGCGCGAACCGTCCCCCTGTCCACCTGAGCCTGCAGGCATGAAAAGCAGTGTCCCCCGACAAAAGGGACGTCCGTACGACTGATGTACCGAGTATGTCAGGCATGAAAAATAGCATAACCGGGATATAAAAGTAAACTGAGACAGAAACAGCCGACAACAACAAATGACAGAAATAGCCGACAGCCACAGCTGACAGAAATAGCCGACAGCCACAGCTGACAGAAATAGCCGACAGCCACAGCTGACAGAAAACAACCCCAAAGAATAACGACGACAAGAATAAATGACAACAACAACCGACAAGAATAAACCGACCAATAGTGAATGCCTCTAAGGGCCACAATATGCCTAAATGTCATGCACAATGCGGTATATATATATGACATTATTGGCATCATTGGGCATCTTCCTTCCCATAACAGTCTCTGTGGGCATCATATCATATTGACCTCTGTGGGCATAATCATCATCATTTTCCAACTGACCAGGTGGTCTGCGTATCCCATTTCACATCCCCAATATATGGTCCAGGGTAATACATGAATAAAATGCATGAATGACAATGAAACATCCTGAGTGACATAATATCATTGTACCTTCGGCTAACACTGTGAACATTAACATCTTTCCCATATACCTCAATAAGGACTTAGGAACATATTTAGACATGCTTTCAACATAGGAATGAACAACATGAACATTCTTATCTACTAAGAGTAGAATAATTTATGGAACAATATTACGGTTACGTTTCGTACATAGAACATGCCAAAAGAAGAAATGATTTGCCTTAACATACCTTCGTCGAGTCGCCTAACAACACAATTTACGTAGCTCATCTAGCGCCTCAACCTTAGCTTCACTCACTCCACCACGGAATAATTCTCCGATCTGCTAAAATGGAAGGAAATATTGTTGCTTCCTTTCTTATGAAACAATATAATTTAACTATAGGGAGAAAGGCCTAATCTATTGTTGCTGGACGTTTTATTTGTTAAAGATCAAATTGTGACAAGTCCAAATATAGTAAGGGATGTTGCTGTAGCCATCCAAAGTGATTAAAAATGGTCCCTAATCTCCACTAGAGAGCACCCTTAACTAATTGAGACAAAAGACTTAAATGCCTTTTTTCCCCCACTTTACACATGTCACTCCCATCAATAACCCCTTAATACTCATTACACCCTTATGAGTACATGTGTACCATATAGTTGTTACCCATTTTCCCACCATTTTCCCATGATACACGTGGAAATATCCAGATTAATCCATAATCCCAATTAATTAGACATTCACGTTAATCTCCTACTAAATCAATTGAAGACTCCAATAGACATTTCAATTGAACAGTCATGTTGAAGACTCCCACAGACATGACTGTTTGCCTCCCATTCTACTCTTATAAATTGAACATTCCTGTTCAAACTAAAAATGCAGAACACAACACAAAACTAGTTGTACAATATACTAAAATACAATCTTTCACTGTGAAAAATTCCAATCAAACTCATTACAGACGCTAATTGAAGGTCATAACCCTTCTAGAAAGTTTCGTCTTTGGCAGCCATGAAATTACAGGTACGCCTAAGAATTAGCTGATGCTTCAGGAGAACAAAGTGAAGAACTGGATGGAGAAATTAAGGAGGCATTCAACGTCATTTCCTGTGTGGTCAAAGAATTTCTTCCTGAACAATAAGGAATACATAATAAAGGTTTTGGTGTTATTTCTAAGATCATGTTTCCTTCTAACATGTCAATAACCTTGCTCATTGATGGCCTTTGTGCTCGATGCACCACAGACCTACTAATATCATCTTCATTGCTGCTTTTTCTTCATCTTTGTCAATAATTCCGTGTAGCATCAAGTCATTATCTTCTAAACGTGCTGATATGCCCAGTAAGGAAAATATATCTCACCTGTATGGCTCACTTCTTCCTTGACATTTTTTCTTCCTCCGACCATTTCTAGAACCATCATTCTATAACTATGGACATCGGACTTGTGTGAGACTCCTCCAAAACTCTTACTGATTACTTCGGGAGTAATATAACCAATAGCCCCTCGTGCTCCTAACATGGATACAATGTTTTCTTTCATGGTGCATAGTTTTGCCAAACCAAAATCTGATATCTTTGGACAAAATTCCTCATCAAGGAGTATGTTATGAGCCTTTATGTCAAAGTGCAAATCTTGTGTTGCATCCGCGGTCAAGATACTCCAATCCTTTAGCGATTCTAACTGCAATTTGATACAATTTTTGCAGTCCCAAGAGAGAACCATCACCATATATGTATTTCTCAAGGGATCCATTTGAGATGAAGTTATACATAAGAGCTCTTTTGCTCCCATCAAGAGAATATCCTAAAAGAGACACGATATTCATATGAGAAGTTTGGCTGATGCTTGCATCTTCATTGATAAATTCTTCTCCATCACCTTTAGATGCTTTTAGAATCTTCACTGCAACTGCACATCCATCAGAAAGTTCACCTTTGTAGACCCCTCCATAACCTCCTTCACCAAGCTTATCTTTGAACCCATGTGTCATTTTCTTGATTTCCCAATAGTTGTATCTCTTTGGTGCCAGAGATCCATATTGCTTAAGAAAAGACTCTAGACTCTAATATTCTGTTTTGCCGTTAATTAATCTTATGCATTTGTAGAATGATTTTCTATATTGTGTGTACCATATTCCAAAGCAGATTAACATTCCAACTCCAGCAACTGATATTCCTATTACCAGAGGAAGGAAATCTCGTGTAAGCTGCAAATTATTGTATTTAAAATGAACATGAAGTATGACGAAGAGAGTCATACCTGTTGTCAACTTTAGTGAATGAATCTTTCTCGCAAATTTAATTTTTGGTTGCATCAAATACGTCGGTGGTTTACCATTATCTCGCCAGGTAAAAGAAGAGTTGTGTCTCCACAACGATAATGAAATCAAATTCACAGATACGTCCTGAATCCTAACATGCCAAACAACCCCCGGAGTCACCACTGTAATCCATTTCAAACCCCTTATTCATGCAGCCTTAGAGTTGTGTCCCACAGTTGTTGATAAGCAGTAGAAACAAGAGGAACCACAATGCTAAAAGAACATCCTCGAACATAATTTCCAACAATTTCATCCGCAAAGAAAACACCGGTGCTTGTTGTTCTTCTTACAGAACAATTAATATTACTAGGCAACTGTACGTGCGAAAGGACCTCAACATTGCAGCCGTAGTACATGTTAATAAATCTAGTTTCTGGGACGTACCTGCAGTGAGGGATCCAAAATTTAGAGGTTGGTTAGTTCTAAAATGTATATCTAATTTTATGTTGGAAATTTACTAAATGTGGATTGAGTTTATCCCGTATTTAATGACTCAAACACGTGGGTCCCGCATGTCGGAAATATCATTTCTTCACACATGCCTAATCTACTAAGTGGGTAGATGATGTTAGTGTCAAGTATCGTCAAATTTCGTTAAGGAATGAAAGAGATATTGGTACACAAAGTAAGGTGTTCAAGACATAAAAAGATGGAGGGTCTTTGGCCAAAAATGACAAATCTCCCTCATTGGTAGAAGATGGAGAGTTTATGCAATATATGAACTCTAAGTTTGAGTAAGGTTTTGGACCCCAAAGGGTAACCCATGTGTTTAGAAGGGAGAGGACCTAGGTGAGCTTGGGTTCGGGGCTAAGCGTCACACGCGCGCCGCCGCCGCCCGCCCGTCTAGTTCGGACTCAGGGTAGAGTCACGGGTCGCAGGTCGCGAGTCGTGGGTCGCGTGGGATGTTCGGTTGTTGCTTTATTTCAAAACTTTCTTTTTTGTCCTTGAAATGTTAACTATTTATATTTTGGTCCCTGAAGTTTTCAGAACGTTACAACGGTTTAGAAAGAGACCAACAGACATGACCGTTCAACTGAACAGTTATGTTGAAGACACCAACATACATGATTGTTCCACTTGAAGTCTCCAACAGACATTTCAACTGAACAGTCATGTAAAAGACTCCAATAGACATTTCAACTGATCAGTCATGTTGAAGACTTCAACAGACATGATTGTTTGCCTCCCTTTCTACTCTTATAAATTGAACATTCCTGTTCAAACTAAAAATGCAGAATACAACACAAAATTAGCTGTACAACATACTAAAATACTATCTTTCACTGTGAATTATTCCAATCAAACTCATTACACACGCTAATTGAAGTTCATAACCCTTCTAGAAAGTTTCGTCTTTGGCAACCATGAAATTACATGTACGCCTAAGAATTAGCTGACGCTTCAGGAGAACAAAGTGAAGAACTGGATGGAGAAATTAAGGAGGCATTCAACGTCATTTCCTGTGTGGTGAAAGAATGTCTTCCTGACTAATAAGAAGTACATAATAAAGGTTTTGGTGGTATTTCTAAGATCATGCTTCCTTCTAACATGTCAATAACCTTGCTCATTGATGGACTTTGTGCTGGATGCACCACATACCTAAGAATATCATCTTCCTTGCTGTTTTTTCTTCTTCGTTGTCAATAATTCTGTGTAGCTTCAAGTCATCGTCTAGCAAAACGTGTTGATATGCTCAGTAAGGAAAATATATCTCACTTATATGGCTCACTTCTTCCTTGACATTTTTTCTTCCTCCGACCATTTCTAGAACCATCATTCCATAACTATGGACATCGGACGTGTGTGAGACTCCTCCAAAACTCCTACTGATTACTTCGGGATTAATATAACCAATTGCCCCTCATGCTCCTAACATGGATACAATGTTTTCTTTGACGGTGCATAGTTTTTCCAAACCAAAATCAGATATCTTAGGACAGAATTCCTCATCAAGAAGTATGTTATGAGGCTTTATGTCAAAGTGCTAAATTCTTGTGTTGTATCCGCGGTCAAGATACTCCAATCCTTTAGCGATTCCAACTGCAATTTGACATAAGTTTTGCAGTCCTAAGAGAGAACCCTTACCATATATGTATTTCTCTAGGGATCCATTTGGGATGAAGTCATAAATAAGAGCTATTTTGCTCCCATCAAGAGAATATCCTAAAAGAGACACAACATTCACATGAGAAGTTTGGCTGATGCTTACATCTTCATTGATAAATTCTTCTTCATCACCTTTAGATGCTTTTAGAATCTTCACTGCAACTGCAGGGCCATCAGAAAGTTCACCTTTGTAGACCCCTCCATAACCTCCTTCACCAAGCTTATCTTTGAACCCATGTGTCAATTTCTTGATTTCCTAATAGTTGTATCTCTTTGGTGCCAGAGATCCATATTTCTTAAGCAACGCCTCTAGACTCTGATCATCTGTTTTGCCGTAAATTAATCTTATGCACTTGTAGAATGATGTTCTAGATTGTGTGTACCATATTCCAAAGCAGATAAACATTCCAACTCCAGCAACTGATATTCCTATTACCAGAGGAAGGAAATCTTGTGTAGGCTGCAAATTGTTGTATTTAAAATGAACATGAAGTATGAGGAAGAGAGTTATACTTGTTGTCAACTTGAGTGAATGAATCTTTCTCGCAAATTTAGTATTTGGTTGCATCATATACGTCGGTGGCTTACCATTATCTCGGCAGGTAAAAGAAGAGTTGAGTCTCCACAACGACAACGAAACTCTCGATCAAATTCACAGATACCTCCTGAATCCTAACATGCTAAACAACCCCCTGAGGCACCACTGTAATCCACTTCAAACCCCTCATTCACAGCCTCCTGCAGCCTTAGAGTTGTGTCCCACAGTTGCTGATAAGCAGTAGAAACAAGAGGAACCACAATGCTAAAAGAACATCCTCGAACATAATTTCCAACAATTTCATCCGCAAAGAAAACATCGGTGCTGGTGGTTCTTCTTACAGAAAAATTAATATTACTAGGCAGCTGTATGTGCGAAAGGACCTCATCATTACATCTGTAGTACATGATAATAAATCTACTTTCTGGGACGTACCTGTAGTGACGAATCCATAATTTACAGGTTGGTTAGTTCTAAAATGTATATCTAATTTTATGTTGGAAATTTACTAAATGTGAGATTGAGTTTATCCTGTTTTTAATGACTTAAACACGTGTGCCCCGCTTTTCAGAAACATCATTTCTTCGCACACGCCTAATTTACAAAGTGGGTAGATGATGTTAGTGCCAAGTATCGTCAAATTTCGTTAAGGAATGAAAGAGATATTGGTACACCAAGTAAGGTGTTTGAGACATAAAAAGATGGAGGGTCTTTGGCCAAAAATGACAAATCTCCCTCATTGGTAGAAGATGGAGAGCTTATGCAATATATGAACTCTAAGTTTGAGTAAGGGTTTTGGACCCCGAGGGGTAACCCATGTGTTTATAAGGGAGAGGACCTAGGTGATCTTGGGTTCTGGACTAATCCCAAAATGCGCGCCGCCGCCGCTCGCCCATCCTGTCCGGGCTTGGGCTCGGGTCATGGGTCGCAGGTCATGGGTCGCGGGTCGCGTGGGTTGTTGCTTTCTTCCGAAACTTTCTTTTTGGTCCCTGAAATGTTAACTATTTATATTTTGGTCCTTGATGTTTTCAGAACGTTACAACGGTTCTAAAAGACACCATCAGACATGACTGTTCAACTGAACAGTCATGTTGAAGACACCAACATATATGACTGTTCAACTTGAAGACTCCAACAAACATTTCAACTAAACAGTCATATTGAAGACTCCAACAGACATTTCAACTGAACAGTCATGTTGAAGACTCCAACAGACATTTCAACTGAACAATCATGTTGAAGACTCCAACATACATGATTGTTTGCCTCCCTTTCTACTCTTATAAATTGAACATTCCTATTAAAACTAAAAACATTGAACATAACACAAAATTAGCTGTACAACATACTAAAATACTATCTTTCACTGTGAATTATTCCAATCAAACTCATTACAGACACTAATTGAAGTTCATAACCCATTTAGAAAGTTTAATCTTTGGTAGCCATGAAATTACATGTACGCCTAAGAATTAGCTGATGCTTCAGGAGAACAAAGTGAAGAACTAGATGGAGAAATTAAAGAGGCATTCAACGTCATTTCCTGTGTGGTCAAAGAATGTTTTCCTGTACAATAAGGACAACATAATAAAGGTTTTGGTGGTATTTCTAAGATCATGCTTCCTTCTAACATGTCAACAACCTTGCTCATTGATGTCCTTTGTGCTGGATCGGTTATAATGCACCACAGACCTACTAATATATCATCTTCCTTACTATTTTTTCTTTTTCTTTGTCAATAATTCCGTGTAGCATCAGGTCATCATCTATCTAAATGTACTGATATGCCTAGTAAGGAAAATATATCTCACTTCTATGGCTCACTTCTTCCTTGACATTTTTTCTTCCTCCGACCATTTCTAGAACCATCATTCCATAATTATGGATATCGAACTTGTGTGAGACTCCTCCAAAACTCCTACTGATTACTTCGAGAGTAATATACCTAATCGCCCCTCGTGCTCCTAACATAGATACAATGTTTTCTTTCCAGGTGCATAGTTTTGCCAAACCAAAATCTAATATCTTAGGACAGAATTCCTCATCAAGGAGTATGTTATGAGGCTTTATGTCAAAGTGCAAAATTGTTGTGTTGTATCCGCGGTCAAGATACTCCAATCCTTCAGCGATTCCAACTGCAATTTGATACAATTTTTACAGTCCCAAGAGAGAACCATCACCATATATGTATTTCTCAAGGGATCCATTTGGGATGAAGTCATAAATAAGAGCTCTTTTTCTCCCATGAAGAGAATATCCTAAAAGAGACATGATATTCACATGAGAAGTTTGGCTGATGCTTGCATCTTCATTGATAAATTCTTCTCCATCACCTTTAGATGCTTTTAGAATCTTCACTGCAACTGCACGACCATCAGAAAGTTCACCTTTGTAGACCCCTCCATAACCTCCTTCACCAAGCTTATCTTTGAACCCATGTGTCATTTTCTTGATTTCCCGATAGTTGTATCTCTTTGGTGCCAGAGATCCATATTGCTTAAGCAAATCCTTTAGACTCTGATTATCTGTTTTGTCGTTAATTAATCTTATGCACTTGTATAATGATTTTCTATATTGTGTGTACCATATTCCAAAGCAGATTAACATTCCAACTCCAGCAACTGATATTCCTATTACCAGAGGAAGAAAATCTTGTGTAGGCTGCACATTTTTGTATTTAAAATGAACAAGAAGTTTGAGGAAGAGAGTCATACCTGTTGTCAACTTGAGTGAATGAATCTTTCTCGCAAATTTAGTGTTTGGTAGCATCAAATACGTCGGTGTCTTATTATTATATCGGCAGGTAAAAGAAGAGTTTTGTCTCCACAACGACAACAAAACTCTTGATCAAATTCACAGATACCTCCTGAATCCTAACATGCCGAACAACCCCCTGAGGCACCACTGTAATCCACTTCAAACCCCTCATTCACAGCCTCCTGCATCCTTAGAGTTGTGTCCCACAATTGCTGATAAGCTGTAGAAACAAGAGGAACCACAATGCTAAAAGAACATCCTCGAACATAATTTCCAACAATTTTATCATCAAAGAAAACACCAGTGCTAGTTGTTTCTCTTATAGAACAATTAATATTATTAGACAGTTGTACGTGCGAAAGGACCTTAGCATTGCAGCCGTAGTATATGTTAATAAATCTAGTTTCTGGGATTTACCTGTAGTGATGGATCCAAAATTTTGATGTTGGTTAGTTCTAAAATGTATATCTAATTTTATGTTGGAAATTTACTAAATGTGGGATTGAGTTTATCCCGTATTTAATTACTTAAACACGTGGGCCCCGCATGTCGGAAACATCATTTCTTCGCACATGCCTAATCTACTAAGTGGATAGATGATGTTAGTGCCAAGTATCATCAAATTTTGTTAAGGAATGAAAGAGATATTGGTACACAAAGTAAGGTGTTTGAGACATAAAATGATGGAGGGTCTTTGGCTAAAAATGATAAATCTCCCTCATTGGTAGAAGATGGAAAGTTTATGCAATTTATGAACTCTAAGTTTGAGTAAGGGTTGTGGACCCCAAGGGGTACCCCATGTGTCTAGAGGGGAGAGGACCCAGGTGAGCTTGGCTTCGGGGGTAAGCCCCACACGAGCGCCGCCGCCGCCCGTCTGTCCCGTCCGGGCTCGAGCTCGGGTCACGGGTCGCAGGTCACGGGTCGCGTGGGCTGTTGCTTTTATCCAAAACTTTATTTTTGGTCCCTGAAATGTTAACTAGTTGTATTTTGGTCCCTGAAGTTTTCAGAACATTACAACGGTTCTGAAAGACACCAACAGACATGACTGTTCAACTTGAAGACTCCAACAGAAATTTCAACTGAACAGTCATATTGAAGACTAAAATAGACATTTCAACTGAATAATCATGTCGAAGACTCCAACAGACATGACTGTTTGCCTCCCCATCTTCTCTTATAAATTGAACATTCCTGTTCAAACTAAAAACGCAGAACACAACACAAAATTAGTTATACAATATACTGAAATACTATGTTTCACTGTGAATTATTCCAATCAAACTCATTACAGACGCTAATTGAAGTTAATAACCCTTCTAGAAAGTTTTGTCTTTGGCAGCCATGAAATTACATGTACGCCTAAGAATTAGCTGATGCTTCAGGAGAACAAAGTGAAGAACTGGATGGAGAAATTAAAGAGGCATTCAACGTCATTTCCTGTGTGGTCAAAGAATGTCTTCCTGAACAATAAAGAGTAGATAATAAATGTTTTGGTGGTATTTCTAAGATTATGCTTCCTTCTAACATGTCAATAACCTTGCTCATTGATGGCCTTTGTGCTAGATCGGTTTGGATGCACCACAGACCTTATAGGAGATCACATATTTAAGTGCGAAGACAGGCCGCTTCAAATGTACGCACTTAAGAATCCAAGCATTGTCCATGGCCACAACGGACAAATTAATAAGAAGAAATGAATAAAGAGGTTATTGTGTTGATATCATTGTCTTGGTTTACACTAAACACTGACAGTTCAAGACATCGTGTTTACCGTGCAGTAAGTAAACCCGATGGTAATCGACTAAGGAAGGTTCAAAGGCAAAAGCTACCTTTCCTGATGTTATATCTTTCCGCTGAAAAATTGCTGAACATAGGCACCCTGTGTGCCCCAATTCTCTTTCTAGAGGGGATTGTTGAAAATTTACTAAATGTGGGATTGATTTTATCCCATCTTTAATGACTTAAACACACGGGCCCCATATGTCAGAAACATCATTCTTCTCATATGCCTAATCTACTAAGTGAGTAGATGATGTTAGTGCCAAGTATCGTCAAATGTCGTTAAGGAATGAAAGAGATATTGATACACAAAGTAAGGTGTTTGAGACATAAAAAGATGGAGGGTCTGGCCAAAAATGACAAATCTCCCTCATTGATAGAAGATGGAGAGTTTATGCAATATATAAACTCTAAGTTTGAGTAAGGGTTTTGGACCCCAAGGGGTAACCCATATGTTTAGAAGGGAGAGGACCTAGGTGAGCTTGGGTTCAGGGCCAAGCCCCATATGCGCGCCGCCGTCGCCCGTCTGTCCCGTCCTGTCCGGGCTCAGGCTCGGGTCACAGGTCACGGGTCGTGGGTCATGGGTTGTTGGGTTGTTGCTTTCTTCCAGAACTTTCTGTTTGGTCCCTGAAATGTTAACTATTTATATTTTGGTCCTTAAAGTTTGAGAAACGTTACAGCGATTCTAAAAGACACTAACAGACATGATTGTTCAACTGAACAGTCATGTTGAAGACACCAACATACATGATTGTTCAGTTGAACAGTCACGTTGAAGACTCCAACATGCATTTCAACTGAATAATCATGTTGAAGACTCCAACACACATTTCAACTAAATAGTCATGTTGAAGACTCCAACAGACATTTCAATTGAACAGTTATGTTGAAGACTCCAACAGGCATAATTGTTTGCCACCCTTTCTGCTCTTATAAATTGAACATTCCTGTTCAAACAAAAAATGCAGAACACAACACAAAATCTCTTTTTGTTCGACAGAAACAGAGAATCAGAAACTCAAACAAGCAATCTATTCTTCGCTAGAATCAACTGTATTTGCTTTTTACAGATGATTAGTTGCTATTTTATCTCGGGAGACTATTGCCCACTACCGTAAAAGTATTTATACGGGGCAATTTTGTCTTAAAGATAGAGAGCCATCTCTCCACTCAACGTTTCTTTTGTTTAACCTTCCGGATACATTTTACACAATTTTTACCTATATTTTATCGCTTCTTCTTTTTCACACCAAACAATCGAACCAATAACTTGATCATCCGCCATTACTTACCTGAGACCATTGATCTATAAGGTGGTGTTGTATTCGTAGAGATTGAACAAAGAATGAGATTTTGGACAAACATTATGCCAAAGATTATCTTGCACAATCCTCATTTGAGTTGAGGATTTATTAATATTCAGTACATGAAATTTTAAAGATAGATAGCCAGTATGTTTTTTTCTAAAGAGATACGGAATAGAAAAAATGGCATTATCTTTGTTCTTGCCCTAAATTTTGTTCTCTGCCATTTTAGCGGCTGACCGAATCTGATGACAAATTAATTCCTTAATTTAAGCGATTTGGGCTGGGAACAGAACTCTGATTTCCAGCAATGGGTTCCCCAACTACCCCAGAAAGCATTAGGACGGTGGTATGAGTAAACTAAGAGGTAAGAAACATGAAAGCATATGAGTACAGTAATGTAAAGGATAAATAAAGTGAAGGATAAAGATAGATAAAAATTGAGTTGTTTGATTGATTGGTTGTGTTTGTATATATAAAGAATGATCTTGTTGAGGATTTATTAATATTCAGTACATGAAATTTTAAAGATAGATAGCCAGTATGTTTTTTTCTAAAGAGATACGAAATAGAAAAATTGGCATTATCTTTGTTCTTGCCCCAAATTTTGTTCTCTGCCATTTTAGCGGCTGACCGAATCGGGTGACAAATTGATTCCTTAACTTAAGCGATTTGGGCTGAAAACATAACTCTGATTTCCAGTAATGGGTTCCCCAACTACTCCAAAAAGCATTAGGACGGTTGTGTGAGTAAACTAAGAGGTAAGAAACATGAATGCATCTGAGTACAGTAATGTAAAGGATAAATAAAGTGAAGGATAAAGATAGATAAAAATTGAGCTGTTTGATTGATTGGTTGTGTTTGTATATATAAAGAATGATCTTGTTTATAGTACAAAAAAGGAAAAAACTATACAATGTGGTCCCCCCATGTCAGCCATCAAGTAAACTACTAAGTTCAATGGCCGACTATGGGGGAGGTGGTGCCGATTTTCTCGTCCTCTACTCTTCTTGCTCGGATAATGACCCTTTCTTTTAGTTGTTGTTGGCCGTTACCGCTTCTAGGGGTCCAGAAACCCTTTTGACTTAGTCATTGAGGCGTCTGCATCTGAGTGGGTCCTCGTCGTACCTCTAAGTAACAGCTTGACTAAGATGCCTTAGTAGCCGATGAAGTTCTTAAAGTCGAGGGCTAGGAGTAAATTCGGCTCTGGAATAGTTCGACTGTCACTGAATTCGGCTAAATACTTAAATTACTTTTGAGTGTTAACAATTGGCTCCCTACATTAACTCGAGTGTGACTATTGAGTGGATGTATCTGAAAGTAGCTGTCGTTTCAGTCTGACAACTGCGCATGTCACTTCAATCGTCTCGTCTCCAGTGCATGCAATGATGATTACTTCTGATTTGGGTTTTCCCTTCAACCGGGGTATCTCTATTACCACGAATCGGTTCCAATGTTTCCAACCGTGCATTCGAAGAGGTAGCCCTAATTTCCACCACGCATCGAGATCTACTTAGGAAGAGACATCTCTCCAAGAATTTTTCACTTGATCTTACAGTTATCTCCGATTTCTTCCCTTCTGCATAAAAACCCTAATCTCGGCTCTTTTCTTACTCAGATGCCATGGCTTCCTCTTCCTCTTCTAAGAATATATATGGGACCACTCTAGACGATAAAGACCTAACTGATGCCTTGGTCCTTGTTGATGAACAATTGGTTCTGGCCCAACTCCATTAGCATGGCCTGCTGATATTCTTCCAAACTTAGAAAATTTGGTTTGGCCATCCGTAATGATATTAACTTCTGAGGACAACATTGCATCTTGGCCATAGATTTAGCTGATAGGATGTCATCCCCATAGTTGTAGATTTGGGGTTTCTGATTGCCTATTTCATTTAAGACATGTCTTTGTAAAACGAGTTTATTCAAACTTTGCACAAAACATACACAACACGGGGTATAAAATAACACTCTAGTTTTGTACAAGCGTAGAACAAAGACAAACAAAGCTAGGTGTAAAATTCCTATCGGCATCTCAAATGTTTTTGGCCGCCAGATCTGGTTTTCTATCATGGTTCCCCATCTGTAATGCTTCGGTTATCCTTGCCTCAGAACTTAGGGCGGTTAGCCGATGCCACATGTCACTTATGAGTTGGGTTTTCTCAACCATTTAAATCCTCCAAGGTAAGTTGTGGTTCGACCAATTGTTTTATTTCAAACCCTCGCGAGGTAAGATTACAAGAGTCCTAAGATCCTTCTTCATACTGCTCTATGATGGCTATGGGAGCCACATAGGGTGAATAGAGGACAACCTCTACGTTCTGAACCCCTGGTTGAAAAGGGTTATCATCCGCTAAGATGATTTCTATCTTGTCTTCTTCCCAAATGATAGGCTTTTGATGCATGGTAGAAGGAAGGCATCAGCTGGTGTGAATCCAGTACCTGCATAGTAGAATGGTGTAGGACGGCTTTCCATCTATTATAAAGAAGGCAGACCTGACCGTCGTAGGACCTACAATGATTTCTGCTACTAGAATCCCCAATGCTTCAGAGGCTTCTCCCATAAAGCTAGCCATTTGCATGTTAGTTCGGATGATATCCTCCTTTGTGTTGTTAATATCCTTCAATGTAAGCAGCGACCTCACATTTAGCACAGCCACATTATCGACAAACACCCGACTAATAATTTTGCCATTAATGTAAGCCTTGACGTCAAGGGGTTTGAGGTGTTTAACCATATCTTCTGTAGGTGCGCCAAATACGGTGCTCAAAGTGTCCCTAGCAGGGGTATCGGCTATTGTTGCCCATTCTGTGTCTTCTACGCAAATATCACCTTCTATGTTATCCAGCGCAAAGCGGCTGGCCCAGAACTCACATGGGATTAGGCTGACCATTTTGATGTTTGCCCACATCTCATCAACCAGGTCATGGCTAAATAAATCGAGGATGGAGTCCCCTCCGTTATCCAATTCGGCTGACCAGAAGCTCATATCTTCCATTTCCTAGAGACAAATGGGGATCGGCTGGGGATCCTCTACTGAATCCTCTGCACGATCTGTGGGATTGCCTCAGTTAGAGGTCCATTCGGGGCCACATTCTCTTGTCGGGGTTCCTCTGTCGGGTTGTCGGTAGGTTGTTCATCCAGCTCTGGTTGACCCAATGTCTCTTCTTCATGTGATATTTCCCCTAAAGAAATCGAGCCGAATGCCCGCTCGATAGCCTCGGCTACGGCAGACTCAGGAATCTCATGATTTTCGACTGCCTTGGTGTTGGAAATTAGATGCAATGTCTGTTGCATCTTACGCAAGGCCATGGCATGTTGCATCCTTCTTTTCTGAGTCCTAGATGCGACTCTCGGTGGTGCCTCTTTCTTTCCGGGACCTTGATTGACAGACCACTTCCCCTCTTCTGTGTTGGCATCTAGTTTAATCGTTCTCTAGGGTCTCGTCTGGTCCTCATTTCTCGCCGTGATACGTATGGATGAAACACCCTCATTTATGTTAAACTCGACCACCCTCGGTTTAGTTTTAGGGAATGGTTCTTTATCTATTCGAGGCATGGTCGGCTGTCGGCTGGTTGGCATCCGTACTTGCCCCTCAGGCCTATGCCTTGCGCTGATAGGGACCCTTCTGAACCTCATGGTGTGTTCCCGAAGTTCTCATTCAACGTCCCTCGAGTATTTAGGGCGGCCATGAAAACTGCTCCTAGCTGGATGCCTGTCATCGCGAATGTCATGTAGGCTACCTAACCGGTTGAACACAGAGGTTCTTGTGGCCTTCTCCCCTTCGGTAGGTTTCTTTAGTTTAGGACCCACACCTTTTTCATCGGTTGTCTCTCTTTGGTGTCCCTTGACTCATCGGGCTTATCAAAATATACCATAGATATTGGTACTGCGGGAAAGGGGTCGGTATCAATGGACATTTCAGTCGTACTCTTGTCGGCTAGCTTGAACCTCCTCTTTTTGATGTCCTTTTGGATCGCCTTTATGAAGACCACACAATTAGAAGTAGAGTGGTTGTATGAATTATGCCACTTGCAGTACTTCTTATCTTTGAGTTCCACGGCAGACGAAATCCTATGACCATCAAGCAGCCGAATCTTCTTATCTTTGAGCAGATGATCAAAGATTTGATCTGCCTTCGTGATGTCAAATGAGTAACAGACCCTATCATCGGATAAACTCGTCTCCTTACCTTTTATGGCTTTCAAGGCTGGGCAAGAGTAAACCTTACCCCTAACAATCTCGGCCACCATTGCGTCTATCGCGCATTTAGCTGACTCTAAGTCGGACTCATCCGCTTTAATGAAGGATACCAAGTGGGAGCCTCGATTTCAGCTGGCTCTTCTCCGCTCATTCTCCTGGACGTACTGCTCTATTTGGCTAGCCTTTTCGGGTAACTGGCTCAACTCAGAGTAGGATTGTCCCACCAACTTCTCCTTTAACTGAGGGTGCATATTGTTAATTATCATGTGGGCACACTCAAACTCGGGGAAGTGTACGGTGCACTTCCCAACCTTCTTTTTGAGTCTGTCGATAAAATCGGCAGCCAATTCATCGACCTACTTCTTGAGATTTGTTAGATCAGTCACGGTAACATGAGGTTGGGGCCAATAGAACCTATTATGGAAGCAACCCTCCATGTCAGCCCAGCTCTGTACGAGATCAGGAGCCAAAGAGAAGTACCATGCGAAGGTTGTTCCCGTTAGAGAGAGGGAATAACTGTAACTTGTGATACTCATTCTGGCCAACCTCACCGCATTGGGCAGTAAATCTACCGATGTGCTCGATAGTGGATTTTCCATCATCGCCAGAGAAAATGGAAAACTCCGGTGTTTTGGAGCCCCTCGGAAAAGGTGATATCCGATCTATCCAATCGGGGTAAGGCTTCTTATAAACATACATATCCAAAGGTTTCAGTTGGATGCCGAAGTACCTCCGCATGGTAATAGCAATAATTTCTGGGTTTATCAGTTGTGACTTCCCCTGCCGATTCTCGATTAGATTAGGCTGGTAGGCGTTCTGCACTAGCGGCCTTCATTCTGCACTTTGTTGGACAGGGTTTTGAAGGTTGTAGGTGGTCTGCTGGCCATTACCAATAGGTGGGGTAATTCCCCATTGCTGACGTTGGGGATGGCCACCAAAGCCTGTAATATGAGCTGCTGGAACAACTAACGAAACCTGAGGATAAGGTGGAACAGTATTCCATGGCTGCTCTCTTTGGACTTCGACCATTCTTAGAAAATTTATGCTTCCTAGAAGGTATGGACTGGGTACTGGCAATTACCGCTGGAATGGTATTCCACTATAAACAACGTCACCAGATAGCCCAGCTAAGTCATAGCCAGGGTCCATCGGGTGCCAATTCGGCTGGCCAACATTATTCTCCTGCATCGTAGGGTCGTTCGTAGAAACATACGGCATAACAGACGGCAATCCATAGTGTCCTGGAGCCTGAACTGGTCTTTGAGCCATGTTGATCTGCCCATACTGCAGACTCACTTGGTCAAGTGGAACATTTCCCCCCCTAAAGTTTAGGGGTGACCATGCAGTGTGCTGGTTGCCAGGAGATTGGGCTTGTGTTCCTAGGTGCGCTACCGGCTGCACCTGAGTAGGCACTAGCTGATGCACATACGACTGAGGAACAACACCGGGAGTCACGGTCTCATGCTGAACAACAACGCTCGTCAGAGGGATGACAGAACTAGCCGGACATTCTCCTGGGTGCATTCGATTAGTTTCCATCTCCCTCGCTTGCTGAACCTCATTATGTACCATCGGCTTCACAATGTCAGCCAACTGTTTAAAAACTTGGTACATAATTTTGTGGATGCCTACGTTGATTTGTTGTCTAATAAAAAACGTGGTCATTATAGTTGGACCTTCATATTGGCTAGATTCTTCCACAACTTGGATTGATGGAGGAAGTGGAGGGGTATCAACCGATGTAGGCATACCCGAGGAGGATGCAAGTTCGTTGTTCCTTCTGCGAGGATTTTGTTTAGGTTGTGGAGTGGACTCGGGGTTCATTTTCTTATCGGACCTTAGGCGCATACGCCAAGAATGATCCTGACTTGGAGAATCAAACTTTGCTATTAATTCACCTATGGTCCCACTGGGCGTGCAAAATTTGTTCTCACCCCGAATTCAGTTCTCTGCCGGTTTATCGGCTGACCGTATCGGGAAACAAATTGATTCCTTAACTTAAGCGATTTGGGCTGAAAACGGAACTTTGATTTCCAGCAATAGGTTCCCCAACTACTCCAGAAAGCGTTAGAACGATGATATGAGTAAACTAAGAGGTAAGAAACATGAATGCAACTGCGTACAGTAAAGGGTAAAGATAGATAAAAATTGAGTTTTTGATTGATTGGTTGTGTGTGTATATACAAAGAATGATCCTATTTATTGTACAAAAAAAGGAAAAAAACCGTACAACGTGATCCTCCCATGTCATCCATCAAGTAACCCACTAAGTTCAATAGCCGACTATGGGGGAGGTGGTGCCGATTTTCTCGCCCTCTACTCTTCTTTCTCGGATAATGGCCCTTTCTTTTAGCTGTCGTTGGCCGTTACCGCTTCTAGGGGTTCGGAAACTCTTTTGACTTGGTCGTTGAGGCGTCTGCATCTGAGTGGGTCCTAGTAGTACCTCTAACTAACAACTTGGCTAATATGCCTTAGTAGCCGATGAAGTTCTTGTAATCGATGGCTAGGAGTAAATTCGGCTCTAAAACAGTTCAGCTATCACTGAATTCGGCTAAACACTTAAATTACTTTTGAGTGTTAACAATCTTTGCACTCAAGAAAGTAATCATCTCGGCCACATAATATTGATCGCGAACCACCTCCCCAGAAAGGATACTTAACACCATGTATACTTCCACAATTGTAAGTGTCTTCACAGTTTATACTCTCGCCTTCAAACCAAAAGCTGTAAGATGATCGAATGGTGACCAAAATTAGGAGGAAAAGTAGTTGTGAGGTGATATAAGGATAACATAATCATTGTTGGCTCTGAAACATATGAATACCAACTTTCAAAGTTACATATCAAGAACCGATCAAACACTCTCTCGATCTTGTTAAAGAGCTGAATACAAATCCAAGTCAATGGTAACAGGTGACTTCATTTTTGAAAATATGTCTTTAATATGCTCAAAATTGTCAACACTTGAAAACTCGTAACAAAGACTTTGACCTGCTTTCATTAAAACGGATTTTACCAATATTCCATTCCATGGATTTAATTTCTTCTTCCCTCTTGAGAAATTGTAGATTGAGATAAAATGGCATATTTATGAACTATGACTAAATGATACTCCCTCCATTCCAAAAGCATTGTCTTAGTTTAACTTGACACGGAGTTTAAAAATAAATGAAGACTTTTGAAATGTGTAGTACAAAACAAGACTTAGATATTTGTGTGATGGTAAATCATCTCATAAAGTTAAATTATTTTTAAATATAGAAATATGTCAATCTTTTTGGGACAAACTAATAAGGAAAGCAGGACAATCTTTTTGGGATAGAGGGAGTACAAAATTTTATGTCCCCAGTCGGAACCTCCTCATACGGAAGGTTTGACATAAAGGTGTGTTTGGTACGAAGAAACATGTTTTCCAAGAAAATATATTTCGGAAAATGGTTTTCTAAAAAATAAGTGGTTTCTTACTTATTTCTTGTGTTTGGTATCTAATCGCAAAATATTACTTATGCATCCTAATTTATGTGATGTAGTTTGACCGGGTATAGAATTTAATAAATAAATGAAGACTTTTGAATTTTGTGGTCTAAAACAAGCCAAAAATATTTGTGTGGTTATAAATCATCTCGTTAAGCGTAAAAGATATTCCTCATTCCTATACTACTTGTCCACTTTTCCCTTTACATGCCCCTTAAGAAATCATAAATGAAAGGTGTATTTTACGACCTTATCCTTATCTCTCTTCAATTAATTACACTCTTTGTTAAGAAATAATAAAACTAGAACAAGAATATTGTGGAGAAAGAGAGAATAGAGGAGAGTTTTTTAGTTCTCTTGAAGGATGTAAATACAATGAAGAGAACATCTCTATTTATAATAGAAAACTGACTTGGTCCTAAAGTTACTAACCCTAACTTTTCTCGTAGAGATAAACATTCACAATAATAAATAATATTTATAACACTCCCCCTTGAATGTTTATTTGGTAGATAATGTGTCTCGTTAAAACCTTACTAGAAAAAACTCAGTGGGAAAAATTATAGTGAAGGAAAAAGAGTACACAATTCTAATAATACGCCCTTTGGTTGCCACATTAAAAACCTTACAAGGAAAACTCAGTGGAACAAAAACCTTAAAAGGGAAAAAGAGTAAAACGCGTATTAACTCCCCATGATTCGAACTTCAATCCAAAAAATTGAATCTTCATATCTCAATCTTGTGCACCATCTTTTCAAAATTTGCAGTTGGTAGACAAATCTGTTGCATGTTGATATCACCTTTCTTCTACAGCTCGTGTGAAGAAAAACTTTCGTGAAATATGATTTGTTATGTCTCATTTATGAATCCTTCCTTTAGTTGGACTGTGTATGTTACATTTCCACTCTTTAAAAGAGTTGCATCATCGGCATATAATATTATTGGAATCATGCCAAGCATATTTTTGACTTGCTTTATAAACTTATGTTACCTTTGTATGAGTTGACTGCCATGTTGAACAACATCGTATGACCGTAATCCTTCAAATAGGTAACATGTCTAGATCGAATATTTTTTTTTGTCGATTAGATGAATGCTCTGTATATCCAATAAACTTGACAATATTTTTTAGGATAACACATTCATATCAAACATGCAATTGATCTTATTTCAATATCTCCATGTAGGAGTAAAAGTATATCAGGCTCATAATTATAGCAAGATATGTAAAAGCACCAATTGGATAAAGGTATGGTACTTCAGGACCAAAGAATTCTGCAAGTTTTCGCATTTCAACTTCTTTCAGCAGATAATCTATTGCCTTAGCAAACTTTTCAAGAGTTCGAATAATATTTAAGTAATCAATTTACACTCAGAAAAATGTAAGGATAATATATTATGTGTACCCTTAGTCAATGAATATTCATTATGATAAAATCACATTCACTTTACTTGATTTAATCCATATAAGAATTATGAAAAAAAATTTAGAACCTGTATATGCTTCAGGCATTTATAATTCTTCAATAATTTTCATATAAATTTTGTCAAGTGACAATATCCACTAATATTTAAATGCGTGACATTTATCCGGACTGCAGGTCCAATAAGGTTGAAGCTTACCAAAATGAATCATTTCACTTGATAATATTGTCTACGTCAGCATGCTTTATAGACGTAGAATTCAGATCCTCACAACCTTTTAAAATATTACGCTATATTGCACCAAATATATTGTCATGACCCAAACCGGAGGGTCATGATGGGTACCCGGACCTTACTTGCCGAGTACCCCTAATCATATATATATATATATATAGCATATATCTATAATTTCGCATGGCCCACGAGGCCGCCACGAGATACCCCGCTGAGATACGAAAATAGAAAACTGGAAAGGAGCTATGTAAAATCTTAACCAGAAGGACCCAACCTATATACATACACATATCAAGGCCGACAAGGCCATCCACGACTACTATACATAGGACATCTGTCTACAAGCCTCTAAAGAGTACGTAACATCATAAGGTCGGGACAGGGCCCCTCCATAACCCAACGCATAACAAAGTAACACAGCTAGACTGCAACTTTAGTACAAATAGAGTGCTCCAATATCAGCTGAACCATCAACCTACTATTGTGAACTGTCACCCTTTTTACCTGAGCTTGCGGGCATGAAACGCAGCGTCCCCAGACAAAAGGGACATCAGTACGAATAATGTACCGAGTATGTCAGACATGAAAAATACCATAATAGAGACTTGAAAGTAACCTGAGACAAGAAACAACCAACCAGTAGAGAATGCCTCTGAGGGCCATAATATGCATAAGTATCATGTCTGTGTAGAATGCCTATGAGGGCCATAATATGCCTAAATGTCATGCACAATGCGGTCATGCACATATGAGTATATAACGCCATCAAGCCTCTGTGGGCATCCCATCATATCATATCGACCTTTGTGGGCATAATCATCATCGTGTATATCTGTACCAGCTGCAGGTGGTGTGCGTATATAACGCCGTATCCCTTTTTCTATGCCCCATACATATATAATGCATATATATAGTAGAATATATAACTCCTTTGAGGTCAAGGTATGTACATGAATGTAATGCATGAATGATATGATAATATGACACTATAAGTTTGTTGGAGTGATATAATATCGCTTTACCTCCGATTAACATTATGAATACTAACATCTTTCCCATATACCTCAATAAGGATTTAGGAACATATTTAGACATGCTTTGAACATAGGAATGAATAACATCAACATCCTTAACTACTAATAGTAGAATCATTTATGGAACAATATTACATTTGCATTTCGTACTTAGAACATGCCAAAAGAAGAAATGATTTGCCTTAACATACCTCATGTTCTCCTTTGAATAACTACACCAAGTCAATGCTTCCTATACACATCTAATCCTGGAGTGTTCCAAAGCTAGATTAGTTCCTTGTGTTCCAATGGGCAACCAACATCGTTACTAGATCAAACTATTGGAACTAGAACCATGAAAATTCAATTCTAGAAATTTGGTGTTGCAACGGTTAATTCTCGACGTCTTGTGCTGATGAAGACTCACTTTATTAGACAGAAAATCATGAATTCTATGATTCCATGGGAATATACATAACAGATCCGCATCGTAGTAATTTAGAAAGCATTTCATGGATGTTGAACGCAAGTGTACTATGTTTTCACCTTTAGATAGTATAGACCATCTCTTATTTCTATAACTTTCTCCAAATGTACCGTATATAAAATATATATAGATAGACAAATCTCTTTTGTTTTCCACAGAATGAAACCAACATTATATCTTTTTGACTTCTCCTTCTAGTCATTAAGTAGTAAATCCCTTGTCCTTACTTAAGACCAACACGTGTCCTTGGCCAACTGTAGCACCTTGTTCTTTTATCCATTTAGTGCCACATCTATTGATTATAAGATTAATCATACAGCCCCCATATCATGATCACACGTGGAAAGCACCCACAAATAACACTTATCCAATATGTCTCTTAATTAATATATCCCATCTTCCACTACAATTTCCTATTTAGCCAACTACACACACAATTAATTTCTTGATCTCATTTTACTTAAATATTAATGACTTATACAACCTTCATATACTCAATGCCATACTCATGCGATATAGCACTAGTCCATAACCTCTTTTGATACACATAAAATATTATTTTCTACCGCCATCATCACACTTTTAAGTCCTAAATTATTTCGGAATCGCATCCTTTTATATACTAAGCCTATTTATTTACATACGTGAATATGACAAAAAATCCTCCAACGCTCGGGTCCATTTACATACGTCTAGCGATTCAAATCATGGCCCGAAAGTACGGGATGTTACAAATATCATCGACGATATATCATTCGTATCGGTTCGCAATGTGACATAACTTATTTAGATCTCATCACTTTAATTATTTTAGGTACTTTAACCTCTCATAAGGTTTCATTTTGTGTTATGTCATTGGCTATTCAAGAGCACATTACATCCTTATTATGACCATTTTAATCATTTGCTCATCTCCCTTTTCAAGAATTATTTCATTTGAAATCAATTGATCTACCACGCTCCATGCATGTTGTAGGCTTTTTCCTTCGGGACATTAATTTAATAGGAGCATGTTGCAGCTGAAATTAGAAATTAATTTTGGGTCATCAATTGCTTCTGGCACTTGACTTGAATTATCTTTGAATGAGGATCGTACCAATTATAATTCATAACATATTTCTTAGCTACTTATTCTCTCCCCCTTATGTTAGAAAAACTAACACATATCCCATCTTCTTTGGGGGAATCCATCTTTGTGCATCATGGTAGATTAATTAATTATATACCACGCATAAAACCTGTTAGATGGAAATATATGGTTCCTGAACCTAAACCAATTGTGAGAGGAGAATTTATCGGTCTGAAGCATACAAGTGTTGTTGTATGCAACATATCATATTTCAGACCAACACATGAAGCTTTGTTCTCATTAGCAATGATTTAGCTATTTATCGGAGGCATTCAATGCTAAACTAGCTTGGATATAAATCAGTATTAACAAGATCAATTATGAAATAAATAATCTCTTGATTATTTTTATTAATGAATGGGGTATATATACAAGTTACAATCTCCAAATATGGAAAATCTTATTCATACTATACTTCTAAATCCTAATCATACTTGTACAAGAATTCTACAACTATGGTAAGTTTATACACTAGTTTAATTACAATCTAATCCTATTTGAGCATGGTACCTTGCTATATTATATCACACCCCTGCAAGTCATAGCGGACGGTTGTCGTACGCTGAGACTGTCTCTAAAATCTTTAAATAGAACTGAGGGAAGGCCCTTCATAAAGATGTCAGCAATTTGGTATCTGCAGGGCACATGTTAAACACGTACTTGTCCACGAGCTACCTTTTCACTAACAAAGTGAATATCCATCTCGATATGTTTAGTGCGCTGATGTTGGACAGGATTGCCAGAAAGATAGATTGCACTAACATTATCACAATAGACAAGGTAGCTTTCTAAATAGGAAAGTGTAATTCTAATAGAAGATTACAGAACCAACATGATCAGATACCATATTAGCCACGCCTCGATACTCAGCCTCTGCACTGGATCGCGATAATGTAGCCTGGCGTTTCGCAAACCATGAGACCAAGTTATTCCCAAGAAACATATAATAACCAGATGTCGAGCGTCTGGTATCAGGACAGCCACCCCAATCCGCATCTGTATATGACACGAGTAGAGATGGAAGAAGGATATAAATGCAATCCATAATCAAGTGTGCCCTGGATGTACCATATATTGCGTTTGAGCGCATGCATGTTCTCAATCTGTGGGTTATGCATGAATAAACACACCTGCTGAACTGCATAAGTAATATCATGTCTCATAAAAGTAAGATACTGAAGTGCTCCTGCAAGACTGCGATAATGGGTGGGATCCTCGTATAGTGTGCCTGACGTAGTACTCAGCTTCGGTTTGGTATCAACCGGAGTGAAAGTAGACTTACAAGATGACATACCAATTCTCTCAATAATCTCCGCAGCATACTTTATTTGAGATAAAAATAGACCACCTGAATGACGAGTGACAGCAATGCCCAACAAATAACTCAAGGGTCCCAAGTCTTTCATTGCAAATTCAGAACTGAGAAGTGACATCATAGACTTGCGCAGATTATCAGATGAAGCAGTCAATATAATATCATCTACGTACAATAAAATATATGCCAGAGAAGTACAACGATGATATATAAATACAGAATGATCAGACCGACTGTGAGAAAACCCAATAGTAGATACATAATCTGCAAACCTCTTACACCAAGCCCGCGGGGCCTGCTTAAGCCCATACAAGAAGTTCTTTAGAAAACAAACATGATAAGGATGATTGGGATCTCGAAAACCCAAGAGCCGATGCATATAGATTGTCTCCTTAAGATCACCGTGTAAGAAAGCATTCTTTACATCCAACTGGCGAATAGTCATGCTTTTGAGAGAGCCAAACTAAGAACAGTGTGAATGGTAGCCGGTTTGACCACCGGACTAAACGTCTCACTACAATCCATGCCAGCCTATTGAGTTTTACCATCACCTATAAGACGAGCCTTATGCCTCTCAAAAGAACCGTCAGAATTTTCTTTATAAGTAAAAATCCACATAGACCGAATAATATTAACACCAGATGAATGGGGTACTAACTCCCATGTCTTATTTTCAATAAGAGCATTATATTCGTCAGTCATAGCTAATTTCCAATTCGGGTCATGTAGTGCAGACACAAGGTTACATCGTAGTGGGGATTTAGAGACATTAGAATTGAGATTAAAATGTTGTATTGGTTTAAAAATACCCCTTTGACTATAAGTAAGGGGCCTTTGACTCGAGGTAAAGTTGGGTGGATTTAGGAAAAGGTGCGAGATGGTGATGGACTGGCTAGCAGGGGAAGAAGTCGATACCGGAGTGGGCTAGAACACTGGAACAGTATCGAGATCAGTACTGGGCTGTGTTTCTGGCCCATTGGGTAGAATCGGCTGAACAGTGGTAACGTGATTGTGTGGGCCAGCAGGCAGTGGGCCTGTAGGCGTATTTTGGTCATGGGACAAGTCCGATAAATGGTAGATAATATATGGTGAGACCTCGTCATCTAAATAATTATATGAACTAGGAACGAGACTACTCATTTTAGCAAACGGAAATTGGGTTTCATAAAAAAGAACATGACGACTAATTATGATTTTATTAGACGATAAATCAAAATATTTGTAACCACGATGATTAGATGGATAACCCAAAAACACACAAGCCGTAGAATGAGCTTGAAGTTTGTTAATTATAGTTGACGGAAAAAGTGGATAGCATAAACACCCAAAGACCCTATGATGTGAATACGAAGAAGTCTTATTATAGAGAATTTTAAGAGGAGATTCATATGCTAACCCTTTGGTAGGAAGTACGTTAAGGAGGTAAGTAGCAATTTATAGTGCATGATGCCAAAAGGAAGGGGGTACGGAAGCATGGGCTAATAAAGTTCGGATAATATTAATGGTACAAATTTTCCGTTCGGCTTTCCCATTTTGTGAAAAACTATGCCATTAGCATCACAAAATGAAAAACTATTCCATTAGCATCACAAAATTCCCAAAACAACCCATTATCTTATTCCTTGCCATTATCACATTGAATATTTTAAATTTTCCGTTCGAATTGGGTACGGATGAATGCTCTAAATTTTAAGAAAGTGGAAAAAACTTGAGACTTTTTGGATAACGAAAAGGTACACAAAAAATTAGAATAATCATCCAAAAATAAGACATAATAACGATGGCCTAAAGAACTTAAAACGGGAGATGTCCATAAATCACAATGAATAACGTCAAAAGGCATCAAAGTACGAGAGTAGAGGTTACAAATGGTAATCGAACATGTTTCCCTAATGGACAAGAAGAACAAAGTGGAGTACTACGCGTACCCTGACAAGAAATAATTTTTTTTATGCAAACAAGAAATAATAGACGATCCTGGATGACCCAAACGTGCATGCCACAAGGAAGGAGCAAGGGCGGCAAAAGTAGACGGCATGGCTTGACTCATAAAAGTGGTGGTAGTTGTGATTGGATAAAGCTCTCCCCTACTATTGCATATCATTAGAGGTATTTCCCTTTTGAAATCCTTCACAAAAAAACCAAAGGGATCAAAATTAACATAAACCCAATTATCAGTAGTGAATTTTCGGGCAGACACCAAATTTTTAATTAAGTTAGGGGCATGAATGGTATTTTTCAAAAATAGAGGTGGATGTGGGGGAGACAAAGTTGTATGTCCATAACCGCAAATTGGAATTGAGTTGCCATTACCAACAATTATACCACGAGTTTTGCTCAAATTTGAATAAGATGAGAGAGTACCTTGATCGGACATCATATGAGAAGTGGCTCCGGTGTCCATATACCAATTCACGTCCGGGGGATTTAAGCCAAGTGTATCCATTGCGGCTTTAACATCTGTAGGTAACGAGATCGGATTTGGGCCCGCAGCATGGAAGGCCTGCTATCCCGGCCCCTTACTGTACCGCATTCGAGTATTTGGGATCGAGAAACTGGCATAGGAATTTTGCTAGAACTGAGCCCAGTTTCTTGGATAAGGAGCAGGCAGAAAATAGAGGTTTTTGGGCCATTGCCAAGGGGCCCATGGCTGGGTCCAGTTGGCCTGTGGCCCACTGCTGTTGCTTCCACTGTTCTGTCCTCCGCCGTTGTTACCACCTCTATTGCCACTGCTGTTGTTGCCATTATTTTTACGATTTTGACCCTTTTTTGCCGCCACCGTGGTTACGGTTTTGGCCCAAATTTTTGGAGAATGAGTGAGGGTCGTCTGACGTGGTCATCATTACGATAGAATGTGCTCCGGTAGCCGCCTTTTTATCCAAACCGGCCTCTTCTAACGTGAGCATGGAACGGGCCTGATAAAATGGTGGCAGAGGATTACTTTGACAAAGTAGTGTTCCAATGCCATTATAGCCTCAGAAAGGCCTACAACCATTTGAAGAACAAGACTATTATTGGTAACGGATGCACCAACATTGCGGTGTTGGTCCGCCAATTCTTTCAGCCTTTTACAATAGGCCGAGACGTTAGGAAAATCTTCCATGTTGACATGGGAAAATTCCTGCTCAAGAGTGACAACACGGGAATTTTTGTTATCTTGGAATATATCACGCACCCTATTCCAAGTAGCCATCGCCATAGCGTCGGGTTCAATAATCGTCTGTAAGAGGTCTGTAGAGATTATGGAATAAATCCACTGGATAACGATAGAATTAAGGGTTGTCCATGACGTAGGATCATCCTTGAGGGTAGGAACATTCTCCTCGCTTGTTACCGAGGGGATTATGTGATGGAGGACTTGATGCGAGCATGCGTGAACTTTGGATAATTCCGCCCATATCGCGTATTGGACGTTTTCCATCTCAAGAACAATAGGGATGTGGTTCTTGATGTTGGAAACTATAAGGGCAGGATGAAATATGTTCTTTGACGTAGAGATAACGAAAACACAATAGGTGAATTAGGGACTAGGAAGAAAATTTAGGAATAGATGAGGAAAAGTGCACGGAAACCGAGCAGAAATCGAGAAGAGCGGAAGTTTTTTTGGAGAAGGTATTTTAGACCTAGACTTCTAATACTATGAAAGAAATAATCCCTTGATTATTTTCATTAATGAATGGGGTATATATACAAGTTAGAATCTCCAAATATGGAAAATCCTATTCATATTATACTTCTAAATCCTAATCATACTTGTACAAGAATTCTACAACTATGGTAGGTTTGTACACTAGTATAATTACAATCCTTATCCTATTTGAGCACGGTACCGTGCTATAGTTTATCAAATTATCTTGATTACATAATCTGAAAATTGTGCTCTCAAGTTAATTATTTTGAGCAAGTAACTTTGCATATGTCAAACTGCGGGTTAGCAATAAGCACACATGTTACCGTCTTATCGATGCATAAACTTAAGACATCACATAACAGGTGAACGACACATATTCACCTTTTATACTTTTCCAGAATTTAGAGAATTCAATTCCAACATTAGCCAGTATAATTAACTTATCATGAGAACAACCAACAAAAATAAATTCTTGAAGAATCTTCTAGTTCTTCAATATATGTCAAATACTCAATCTGCACATCATATTTGAGTTGGAATGGCCAAATTTGTCATGCCGACTAATAAAATTATTTATACTAGTAAACTTCAAGTTTACCATGGCATGTGATATTTGTTTTAGTAAACTTCTGATTTACTTTGACATAAATTTCATATCAATACAAACTTCCGGTTTATCGTGACATGTGATTCATCACACATATATTTGTAGTACAATTTGGAGAATAAGGTGGATAACCTTTAACATACATATTTCATACCCACTATATATGTGACTCTCCCATCGTTTATAGCTTCAATACGATAGCCACTTACTTTAGTAAAATTCATGTTTACTACAACTTGTGTTTTGATTATAACAACTTCATATATTATAATCTAGAACGAATTACATAATAGTATGTAAGCTCTTTAGGAGCCTCTAATTTATTCTCCATAATAACATATTATTTGGACACTACAGGGCATAATCTTCTAGATAAAAGGTAAGTTCTTCTGGAGCCCTTGATTATTAATTTTTTACAACCAAATATTGCTTATATATTGCTGGTATCATAAAAAAAAAAAAAATTAGACATTACTGGTGTCATGAAATAAATAGTAATTAAATAGGAATTTAAAGACAATAAAATTTATAAACGATGAAATGTAAGTTCTAAACTTCAGTATTTCAGACATATCCTTCAGGGAGAATACCCTTTAATATTTGAATACTTTGTATCAAAGCGGCGGCCATAACAATAATAGATCAATGTGGTTATAATATATCAATGTGGTTATAGTAGACGGTATTCCACAAAATTTGTATTCTTTTGCATTAGAATGTTGCATAATAAAAAATTTCAAGATGATTTGACATAAGACAAGTACGTGCAACAATGACCTTCATATCATGAAATAACATTTACATTTTTTATAATTTTATCCCTTCAGGAAGTGTGTTGTAGTATTTCTTCATTCACTTCGGGGAATTAAACCTGGTCATTTAGATGCGCTTCATACCTAATTTTCAATAACTCATTATTTTTCTCTAGCACAAACAAACACTGCTCCAATATATTTCTTGTAAACTCTGATGGAAATTAAGTGATCCTATTAGTATCCACTTTATAATTTTTAGTATGAATCTCAGTAAAATCCTATAATAACACAATCTCAAATCTTCAAAGTGATCTTACAGAGATTCAATTTTAAGAAAATTGGTGCATGTGTTGACTAACATATAATTCTAATATCAGATGTAACATGCGGATGAAATGTCATATGAAAGGACTGAGAAAGACATCAAACTAAGTTATATTCAATTATGACTATAAAATATCACATGGCTATTGTTTAATTATCTCTTGGCATAATAATTGGTACTAAGTATGACAAAAAATTGCCTCTGGTTGAATCAGGCACATACATTCACATAATATAGAATTAATACACCTTGAAACAAGTTACTTAAAAATTAGTGCGCTAGACCTGCGTAGAATATTAACCTTCATATAAAAATTTGGAAGCCACCATAAATAACTAAAATTGAAGCTTGCAAAAAACTAAGAAAAATATTTACATGCATTATAAAAGTCATAGCAGATTTTGGTGAGAAAATTCCATTATTTTACTACTTTAGAAGTAAATTTTAAAGTTGAACTTTTTGAATACTAAAGTTCAAAACCTTACTACTTCGGGAGTAAATTTCAAATTTACTATTTCTAGAGTAAAATTTACAGTTTTACGAGAGTAAATTTTAAAGTTTTACTACTTCAGGAGTAAAGTTCAAAGGTTTACTGCTTCACGAGTGAAATACAAAATTTTACTACTTTCAAAGTTCTACTACTTCAGGAATAGAGTTCAAAGTTTTATTACTTAAGGAATAGAGTTCACAATTTGCTACTTCGGGAGCAGATTTCTGAGTTTGCTACTTCGGGAGCAGATTTCTGAGTTTGCTACTTCTGGAGTAAAGCATAGAATATTTAGAATATTTTTTTCTCAATTATTCTACCTCTTGTAGAGGTGAGGCGTGATATTTTCACAACCGAGAGCACGTCTATATTTATAGTCTTTACTTAATATCATCACATTCACTTCAGAGAATGAATTTGTATTTATAACATCAAAAGTTCTCATTCTTCAGGAATGGAATATAATTATCTAAATGTGCCTTAACCATATAAAATTATGACCGCTTATAACCTCTTCTAATTAGATATTGCTACTACAAGAGCAAATCGAGGTATGCATATAACGTAGAGAATTTTTCACTAATATACGTTCAATTGTACTCAGAACAAGCATATAAAAATATCACCACTTTTGGTGGTTAACTTATGTCGTTACAATGAGATATATGAAACATAATCACTTCTGAAGGTTGTAGTATTCTGCTAGAGTTCAAGTGAACCATTACATCAAATATTATGATAGCTTATAACTTCTTTTAAGATATTGCTACTCCAGGAGCAAATGAGGCATGGATATAATGTAGAGAATTTTTTTTCTAACACGTCTTCAATTGTAGTCACAACAAAAGTATGAAATTATTACCACTTTTGGTGGTTATAGGAATAAACAAATTTAGTCTAACGAGACTTAAAAATATCGTCACTTTTGGTGATCGATCATATATTTGTTTCATACTATTATTCTTCAGGAACGAGTGAACCAATTAGGTTCCTCAAATTGAATGAAGAAAACCAATTACGTTACTAACAAATAACAATAAGAATATTTATCAAGAACTAGAAAAAGATTTGTATATACTACTTTAATAATACATGTGTTGGACACCTCAATTGTTTGCCACATAGTAATATAACTTAAAGCCCCAAATCTCATGAATGATTGTAAACATACTCAATTCGTGCAATGAACCGGTCTTCTCCACAAGAGGATTTATTTTTCTTTCCCACTTCCTCAAAACGTATCATTAACGTCACCTAAATTTAATAAAAGATTAGAGACTTGTGCTAATAAAGTGTTATGAAATAATAAAACTAGAACAAGAATATTATGGGGAAAGAGAGAATCGAGGAGAGTTCTTTATTTCTCTTGAGGGATGTAAATACAATGAAGGGAACATCTCTATTTATAATAGAAAACTGACTTGGTCCCAAAGTTATTAACCCTAACTTTCCTTGTAGAGATAGACATTTATAATAATAAATAATATTTATAACACTCTTATCAATATTGATTATTTTAAAGAATACTTGATTAAATTGTTGTCAAATAAGAAAATATGTCATTCTATTTGGGACTAACTAAAAAAGAAAGTATGTCACATAAATTAGAATAGATGGAGTATCTCAAGCATTTTTAGATAATTTAGACAAACACTATGAGCCGGGGTGGTGAAGGGAGGTTGGGGATAAGGTGTGGGGGTGTCTATGATGGGTGGGGTGAGGGTAGGGTGTATTGGAGGGTAGAGAGTCTACTGGAGAAATCATTATTCTCATGTTCTAAAAAATTGTTTTTCTAGAGTAAATATTCCTCCATACCGGACACACCCTTGGATATATAATAGTGAGTTAGTGACATAATAACGAGAGAATTGCTCTTTCCCTCTCGACGATGAAGCTTATCCCCCATCGTCTCACTAGCCGACCTTGCCCCCCTGTTATTTTGAGGTCATATCTAGTATTCAGAGTTTGCCTCGATTTGGTACCGCTCTCGCGGCCCGCACCGAAACCGTGCTTTACCCCTAGATGTCCAGTCAACTGCTGCGCCTCAACGCATTTCGGGGAGAACCAGCTAGCTCTGGGTGTTTATAAGTATAACTTTTGAAAAGTCATGCACAAAATTAATGGATCATTAGTATCCCTTAATTATGTCTAGGTCATGCTACCCCACTTTAATGGGGAAGAAGATTCATAGTATCTGCATATGGATATTGCTTCCCCAAGGAAATCCCTGACTGAGACAAACTCTTAAGACTTTTTAACCAACCAAATTAATATATAAACTCGTATAATGATAGCATCATCCTGCATTTTTCATATATATTCAAACTTTTTTAGCAATATATTGTGACCAGAAATATTGTGATCAACCGAACATTTCATATATATATATACATATATGATAGAATATTACCATATTTTGTATATCTTTTATATTATGTAAATTTATATTGTAATTAGGAAGATTTAATTACCTAGTTTGTAGTCATGTAAATAATCATGTAACACTATATATATTGTACACAATAATAAATGAAATTCAGCGAGCATATTCCTTATGGTATCAGAAGTCAAACCATAATGTTTTTCTCCCACAGCCCCTCTCCTCCCTTGGCAGTCCTCCACCTTCTTTCTTCGACTTTCCTCTCTTCCTCTCCAATCGTCAATGGTTGAACAACCTAAATTACATCATGCTCTTGTAGTTAACAACATCAAGAATTTCATTCTCATAACTCTTGAGATGGAAAAGGTTCAGTATTCATCTTGGGAGGGATTATTTAAGATTCATTGTCGTGTGTACAAAGTCATCGACCATATCATCCCTCCAAAATCAAAGCCTCTAGAAAACCCTGATGATTCTGATGATGAACTTTGGTCCCGCTTAGATGTGGTAGTCCTAAAATGGATCTATGGAATGATCTCAAAAGATCTATTGTATACAATCATTGAAATCGATGTCATTGCACGACAAACATGGCACGATCTCGAACGATCTATTGCATACAATCAGCCCCCGCCGGCTGGCAGCCACCAACAACGGTAGCAACAGTGGAAACTACCTCCGTTGTGAGATGTCTTCCTGCCATAGGCCCCACCTATATAGGTTGCTCCACTTTACCTCTACCCGACGTCCTCCTAGGCCTAACCTCTGGCCTGATAGGCCCAGTTAGGCATCCTCGGCGCACGTCTCCAGCAGGCATACAGTGCATAGGTCTCTCCTCCTTCAACCTACGCACCGATAGATATTGAGGCAGCTATGAGCATGATGTCTCTCAATGCACCAGACGACGGTTGGTACATGGATACTGGCGCCACATCTCATATGAAAGCATCCCAAGGTACTCTCTCATCTTATTTCAATATGATCAATTTAAATCAAAATATTATCATTGGTAGTGGATAAGACATTCCCATTCGATGCTATGGACAATCATCTCTCTCCCCACCACTATGGCTGGAAATGGATCGGAGGTAGATCGGGTGGAGCTCAATCCGTCTCCACCCGCCAACGATCCATCCACCACCCGACCCATCCATCACTCTATTTTTTTTAATCCACATCCGATCCACCCATCATCCACGGGTGGATCGGGTTCTTCGTGGATGAAAGTGACGGAGACTTATGAAAATTGGTCGATACTCAAGTCTTGTAAGTAATTTATGACAGTTAATAAATATGTCAGTTCAAATTTCACAAAAATGAACTTTACTTTGTTCATTTTATTGGAAGTAGAGAATTGTACGGATTAATTCGAGAATGGCAGGGTCTGGTAAACACACAAAATTGCATTTGATTATATCAACTGTTAAGATAAAATAAATATCATCAATCCTCCTAGTACTGTGAGTTCATATTTTTATGTGAAAACGATCAACATTTGTTTTTTCCCTCTTATTTTGTTCAATGTACGTTTTACTTTATCAAACTTAGAGTGGTATAATTAGCAGATAAAAATATCTTTTGTTCAATCTGTTTAAATTTGGACGAGTTAGCGACCCACATATTTCTTAACTCAAGTTATTTTGATTAGCCTGATTCTATCAAATTAAAAATATCATTTATTAAGCGTTTGGACATGCAATTTCATCTTATGAGATGAAATCATCGTTGGGACATGTGATTTCATCTCATGAGATGAAATTCCAAATCATCCAAAAAGGACTGATTTGAGATTTTAAATTTTAAATGTAAAAGTTGACCACAAGTTTTTATTTTGTAAAAATAGATCCATAAATTGGTAGATATAATTAGCAATCATATTTATTAATTATTTATATCAACTATTAAAAGATCTACAAGAAGGGTGGATTGAAAATAATTAATTTATAATGGGTGGATGGGTGGTGGGTTGGATGTATGTCCACCTGAATCCGACTCGATCCGTCACCCGATCCATCCGTCACCCCATTAAAATCCATATTTTGTCGGATTTTGGTCCATATAATCGGGTCGGATGGATCGGATATCCATCGGGTCAGGGTGAAATTGTCAGCCCTACCCACCACATCCATCGTTAGTCTTAAACAATGTCCTCCATGACCCGAAACTTATCAAAAATCTAATCTTTGTGCGTCGTTTCATGACCGACAATAATTTTTCCCTTGAATTTGATCCTTTTGGTTTTTCTATGAAGGACCTTATGACAGGGATGCGAATAATGAGATGTGACAGCACCGGGGACCTCTATCCTATCACCACTACCATCAGCCATCTAACCTCATCTCTATCAACCTTTGCAGCTCTTTCGTCTTCTTTATGGCATAATAGATTAGGATATCCGGGAGATTCTATGTTACGCTCCCTTAGCAAAATTAAATTTATTATGTGCAAACATGTCTCTACTACTCCTGTCTATGAATCCTGCGTTTTTGGAAAACATGTCAAATTGCCATTTTATTCTTCATCCACCTTTACTTTAATTCCATTTGATATAATACACAGTGATTTATAGACTTCTCCAATTTTAAGCACGATCGGGCATAGATATTATGCGTTGTTTTTAGATGATTATTCCAACTTTTTGTGGACTTTTCCCATTGGTACTAATTCCCAAGTCTATTCTACTTTTTGTCCTTTAGTGCTTTCATAAAGACGCAATTTGAAAAGGATATCAAATGTTTTCAATGTGACAATGAAAGGGAATTCGATAATCAACAATTCAAACTGTTCTGCACCAAACATGACCTTGTTTTTCATTTTTCCTATCCAAATACCTCTCCACAAAATGGAAAAGCCGAACGGAAAATTAGAACCATAAACAACTTAATTCATGCGCTCATTTCCCATGCCTCTATTCCCCCTATTTTTGGTATTACGCACTCTCAAGGGAAACCTATCTCTTGAACATTCTCCCAAACAAGTCTCTCAAACTTAGGTCACCCACTCAAGTTCTCTATCTTCGGGATCCTTTCTATAAGCATTTATGAATTTTCAGATGTCTAAGCTACCTCCTCCATCCCTCCAGTGAAATCAACAAGATGTAACCTCGGTCATCCCCGTGTGTCTTTCTTGCTTACCCCGCAATCATAGAGGTTACAATTGTTACGACTTGTCAAGCTGAAAAAGAATCATTTATAGGCATTTCATATTCGATGAGTCACAATTCCCCTTCGCCAAACTCCATTCTCCACCTCCAAATTCCTATGATGGTCTAAATCCCCTTCTAATCCATCACTTGCAAAATTAGTCTTCATCATTACCGACAATATTCCCCACCACTGCTGACTGGAGGCCGACAGTCCACCCAGCCCCGCAACGGGAGCCTCGGACCAGTCCATCATAGCCTTCCATCTCGGCTACCTCTCGGCCAGCCGAGCCTTAGAATAGCCCGTCATGGCCTTTCATCTCGGCTGCCTCTCGGCCAGTCGCCTCTCTTCCCGACACCACTGCCCCATCTCTACAACACCCCCCAATCCCGGTACTACTCCCAGTCCCACTGCTACGTCTCGGCCACCACTTCCCAATATTATCCAACCTCCAGTGGGACCCCGATAGACAATGGAAACCTGTGCTATGCATAACATTTCCAAACCCAAATGTCTATTTAATTTGTCCACTTCAGTTGCCCCTTCCCCTGTTCCTCGCAATCCGAAAAATGTCTTGTCCGATCCTATTTGGAAAAATGCAATGATTGACGAATATAATGCTCTTATTGAAAATAAGACATGAGATCTAGTACCTCATCCTCCTGATGCTAATACTATTCGTTCTATGTGGATTTTTCGACATAAAAAGAAATTTGATGGTTCTTTTGAGAGGCAAAGGCCTATTTTGTAGGTGATTGTAGGTCTCAACAGGTGGGAGTGGATTGTGATGAAACTTTTAGCCCAGTAGTGAAACCGATGACTATTCGAACCGTTCTCAGTATTACTTTGTCCAAATCTTGGCCTATTCATTAGCTTGACGTCAAAAATACTTTATTGCATGGGGACCTTCATGAAACTGTATAAATGCATCAGCCTATGGGATTCAGGGATCCAGTTCATCCATATTACGTGTTTTTTTAAGAAATCACTCTATGGACTGAAACATGCTCCTCGTGTATGTTACCAACGGTTTGCTAATTTGTATCCTCTATCGGTTTTTCACATAACAGATCTGATCATTCACTAGTCATCTATAGAAATGGTAATGACATGGCATACATCCTACTATATGTTGATGATATCACCCTCACTACATCATCTGATGCACTTCGCCGATCCATCATGTCACTCTTTGCCTCTAAGTTTGTTATGAAGAATTTGGACCCCCTAAGCTATTTTTTGGGCATTGCTGTTACGAGATATGTAGGTGGCTTATTTCTTTATCAAAAGATGTACGCCAAAGAGATTCTTGATCGAGCAGGCATGACATCATACAAATCGACCCACACACCGGCGGACACTAACTCTAAACTCAATGCCTCTTCGGGTTCTCTGTATGCCGACCCGACTCACTATTGCAGTTTAGCAGGAGTGTTGCAGTATCTCACTTTCAAGAGACTAGATATATCTTATGTCATACAACAAATATGCTTACACATGCATAGCCCGACGGATGAACATATGAATGCCCTCAAACGTATTTTGCAATATGTACAAGGTACTCTTCATTTTGGCTTACACTTGTACAAGTACTCACTTCTTGGTCTCACAAATAGATGGGTAGGACCATAGTTGATTAATATGGGAGATTGATAAAGTTATGTGAAGAATCGGCGAATTACGAACAAATCCCAACTTGTATGCGCGACAAGTGCACTTGCAATCTGGGAACGACCCTAGCGGCCAAAAGAGAAGATGAAAAGGTGCATCATTTCCTCACGATGAGGTCTAACATGCTGGCCCAGGACCCATTGCCATCCTTAAATAAAGTCTATTCAAAGTTGGTACAAGAAGAGCATGTGAAAGGGATCACACGTAAAATAGATGAATGGAGTGAAACTATAACATTTTTTGTGCAAGGAAAATACTCTTATCGGGACCAAGGTGGAGGAAACAATAATGGTTCATTTTTCACACACTGCAAGAATTATAGTCACAATGTTGAAAGGTGTTTTAAGCTCATCGGTTACCCGGTCTTGTGGCTGGGAAATCCAAATAGTGATGGGAAAGTAGGTGGCCAGGGACGAGGATAGCCCCAACAACAGAAAGGTGGTCAGAGAGCCGGTCGGAGAAGAGAAAACTATTGGCCCAACGCAGTAGTGACCAAGGATGGGAAGACTATGGAGCCTGGACAAGTGAGCATAGGTCGGATAGGACCACACGAACTAGGCGACGAGGATTGGCATATTGTAATCTGTTGAAATCTCAGAGATCGAACGCAAACAACAAGATGGATGGTAAGACTGAAAACGCATCCTGTATTATTGATACCGGGGATACAAATTATATAATAGGTAATCTAAAGAAACTTTGTAATCAATAGGATATTCAAAAGTGCCCAATTGGACTTTCGGATAGAAGTAACTCGATGGACACTAAAGAGGGAACGATTAGGTCAAATGATGCGATATGGTTGAAGGATGTTCTTTATGTTCTGAATTTAACGTGCAATTTCATTTCAGTATCACAAATAAGTGATCATTTAGATTCTGATATCCTATTTAACAAAATTATGTGTGTTATACAGGATCACACCACAAGGCAGCTGATTAAAATGGGTGAACAACGAGGTGGACTTCACTTCTTTCGGAATGTGACGGGATACTAGCTATGAAGAAAAAAGTTGTGGATTGGTTTGATATTTGGCACAAGAGATTGGATCATCCTTCAATGCAAGTGACAAAATTAGTTTATGAATTAGACTTAAAGAATTGTAGTTCTAGATTAGATAAAGATTGTGATGTCTGTTAAAGGGAACAACAAACGATAAGTGTATTTCCTTTAAGTAATAATATAGCTTCTAAGATTTTTCAAATGCTTTATTGTGATTTATGGGGGTCTTATAGGACTCCTTCTTCTTGTGGTGCTTTTTTTTTAATATAGTGGATAGCCGTTCACGAGCGAACTGGATTTATCTTTTGGTTGATCAGAAAGAAGTGTCACAAATCTTGAAAATTTTCTTCTCTTTGGTAGACATGTAGTTTGGTAAACGGGTAAAGATAGTTAGAAGTGATAATGAAACTTAATTCACATGTATAAGAATTATTTCTTCAAACATGAAATTATTTTCCAAACATCTTGCATAGGAACACCCCAAAAAAATGGACGGGTCGAGAGGAAACACCATCACATTCTCAATATGGCGCTAACATTGAGATTTCAGGGTCACCTTCCGATAATGTTCTTGAAAAAATATGTTTTGACTGCTGGGTATCTGATCAATATGACGTCGTTCCCAATGTTGAATGGAAAACCCCTAATGAAATTTTTGTATGGGGAAGTACCATAGTATGAACATCTGAGAGTGCTAGGGCTATTGTGCTATGCGCACAATAGGGGAAGAACACGGGATAAGTTTGAGAGCCAGAGTCATAGGTGTCTATTTGTGGGATACCCCTATGGAAAGAAGGGCTGGAAGTTATTTGAATTGGAAAATAAGGAATATTTGGTCTTAAGGGATGTAGAATTCTATGAGACTAAGTTCCAGTTTGCTGTAAAATCAAGTGAGTTGATCGAAACATAGAGTCCAGAGATCTCAACCCTGAAAAAATAAATTATGTGGCAAGGGGAGTTTGAACACGGGAGTAACAGAAGGAGAAAGGACCCAAAATCCCAGAAAAGAAGAACATACAAATAATGTAGGTATGGATGATGTTAGGACAGAGACTGGTGTAAATGGAGAAAATACAGAGGAAGTACATACTGAAGAGGTCCGAACTAAAGTAATCTAAACTGAAGAACAAATGGGCCGAGGAAACGCTAAAAGCAGAAATCAGTCCAGCTGCACGACTATGTCACTAATATAATCTGGAAATAAAGTCCATTAGATCATTCACTTGTTCCTCAGCAACCCTCAAGTGCACCTTATCCAAATCTTACTATATGACTTGTGATAATTTCTCCTTCCGACATAAAATTTTTCTTGCAGTAGTTACTATTGAAAATCAGCTGAGAAAATTCTCGGAAGCCATGAAAAAGGAATAATAGTGGAAAGATATGAGGCAAGAGATACAATCATCGGAGGATAATGAAACACGGACACTGGAGATGTTGCCACTGGATAAAAAAGCACTCAGATGTAGATGGGTGTACAAGATCAACTACAACTCTGACGATAACATCGAGCGATATAAGGCTCATTTGATTATTTCAAAAATAAGCAAGAGGAAGGAATTGACTACAATGAGACTTTTTCTCTGGTTGCTAAGGTGGTGACTGTACATGCATGCTCCAAGAGGAAGGAACCCTCATGCTCCAAGTTGAGGGGGGCATTGTGACCGAAAATATTGTGACTAACCAAATATATATATATATATATATATATATATATATATATATATATATATATAGGACTATAATTCATATATTACCATAGTTACAATCGACTACAATTTCCATATATATATATATATATATATAGGTTACCTTAGGCGGTGACTTACTTATATGTAAGGAGGTCATATTGTGGTTCATTCATTTTTAGCATGAAGAGGCGTAGTCGGTGTGATTTCTCAATCTCTTCTCTACCTTACAAGTTACTCGTTTTGTTTCAATTGTAGCACACTTTTCTTTTTAATGTGTCTAAACAAATATGATTATTTTCTATCTAGAAACAAATTCAATTAACTTTAAAATTCTTATGTTACTTTAATGAGATAATTTATTGTTATACAAATGTCACAGGTATTTAGATTACAAGTTTTAAAAGAATTTCTTTTATTTTTAAACTTTGTTTCCAATGAAATGATGCTTCATAAAATAAAATGGAGGGTGTATGATTGCTCCCTTTTTTTTGGGTTTGCGTCCTTGCCTGACCCCTCCTAAGATTGTAAAGGGTTTTAGCTTAGTGATGGACGGAGTACGTATTGTGTTGTCGGGTTCATCTAAACTTAGTATTTTCAATGCCCAACGTAACTTTATGTGTAAAAATGCACTAAAGTTACAACAAGTAGTAGATCTAAATCAATAATTTTAAAACACAATACTAGATTCAATACTAAAAACCTTAAAGTTTGAACCGATATCTCAACCTCATAGTTCAAAACTATTATAACTCTACTTTAGGCAATCTCGCACTACTAAAAAAAATGCGTAAAATCGACCTTTAGAAGAAGTTAGAAAAAAATGATCTCCGGAGGTCAATTTAAGACTATAATTTTTTAAGAGGTCGATTTTTAACGCAAATAATTAGAAAACACTAAAATCGACCTTCGGTGGTTGGAACAAACCCCATAAAAAATTAAATTTACCGACCTCAGGAGGTCGGAATGTATTTTAAAAATAAGTGAAAATGTGCAAATATACCCTCAACTTTGTGATTTAGAGTAGATATTTCTTTAAAAATGAGTGCTATATATCTTTGTCGTTACACAAATGACGTAAATATACCCTTTTCGCTGATGATTTTTTTTTAAAAATCATTTAGTTTATCTTTTAATTAAAAAAAAGTCACGTGGCTTTAAAAAATTAAATCTATTATTTTCTAGTAAACTTATCTTTTTAAACTACGGGATTATTTTTATGTTCTGATGAATCGGGTCTGGTTTGTTTAAAAAAATGGGTAGACTTATTTTTTTTTAAGTCAGGAGATATTCTTTTTAAAACAATTCAGACAACTCACTAGAAAAATATTTTCACATGACCTTAAAAAAATAGGTCTACTAAAAAAATGGGTAGACTTATTTTCTAAAAGCTACGTGACATTTTTTTTATTAAAAAATAAGTTAAATAATTTTATTTTAAAACAATTCGGCAACTAAAAGGGTATAGTTGCACCATTTGTGTGACGGCAAGGGCATATAAGCACCACTTATTTAACGAAGGATATATTTGCTCTAAATCACAAAATTGATGGGTATATTTGTACATTTGCGCTTAAAAAATAATTATAGAAAAATTTACAACCGCAGGTAGGTAAATTTAATTTTTAAAAAGTCAGTTTTTAGCAACATCGACCTTCGGAGACGGTATTATTTATATAAAAACAATCGACCTCAAGAGGTCTGTATTTTCGTAAAAAAAACCAGAGATCTGTAATTTTATTAAAATAAAGCAAATTCCTTTTCTTCTCCCCATTCTCATGAACTCCCTTCTCTCTCCCTCCTCCCTCTCTCCCCTCCCTCTCTCTCCCATCTCCCCTCGCCTGAACGTACTGACGACCCCCCGCTACTCTTCCTTACCTTCCCTGACACTGACCACCGCCCCCCGCCACTGCCGTCGGAAAGCTCCATTCGAGATACTTTTTCTTTTTTCGTTTGTATATCTTAGGTATGCTTTCTAGTTATATTACACTAGTTTAATGAACTTATATGCCTATGATTCTATTTCATTGTGTTTATGCTAATTTTTAGATTAGTTTCTTTTTTAGTGTTCAACCTTTATGTGATTACAATATTGTTAGTTTTGAATCTTAAATTAATTACATTGTAAGATTTGAATCTTGAGTTGTTATGAATTGATTAATCACATTATCAGAAGTCTAGGTTTTTCATACCTCTCATCTCTTTGTCTTCCGCTGCCCTCGGTTTCCGTGCCCGGCATCTCTCTTCTCTTCCCAAATTAGTCTAAATCCCTACTTCACCTTTTGTTCTTTATTTATGTCTAAGAACGTATTTCATCCTACCCTTTCTGTTTTCAACATCAAGAACCACATCGCTATTGTTCTTGAGATACAAAACGTCCAGTATGCAACATGGGCAGAGTTGTTCAAAATTCACGCTATTTCACACCAAGTCCTCCATCACATAATTCCTCCCGCGGAGGATCCTCAGTTATGGATTACTCTTGATACTACCTTCCTTCAGTGCATTTATTCCTCGATTTCTACCGACCTTTTACAAATAATTATTGAGTCGGACACTACATCTATGGCTACATGGAATAGATTGCGTGATATATTCCAGGATAACCAACATTCCCGAGTTGTCACCTTTGAGCAAGAATTCTCCCAAGTCAGCATGGAAGATTTCCCGAATGTTTTAGCTTACTGTAAATGGCTCAAGGAATTGGTGGACCAACTCCGTAATGTTGGAGCACATATTACCAATAATCGTCTTGTTCTACAAATGGTTGTCGGCCTATCTTAGGCCTATAATGGCGTTGGGACTCTCCTCTGTCAAAGTAATCCACTTCCACACTTTTATCAAGCCCGTTCGATGCTCACGTTAGAAAAAGCCGGCTTGGCCAAAAAGGTGACTACTGGCCCTAGTCCCGTGGTGATGATAACTTCATCCGATAATTCTCAGGGTTTTGTTGATAATTCGGGCCAAAATCGTACTCACGGTGGAGGCAAGAAAAATTATAAAAATAATGGCAAAAATCGCGGTGGCAGTCATGGTGGTGGTGGGGGAGGCCAACACGATGGCAGTGGGCCGCCGTCCAACTGGTCCCAGTCGTGGCCCCTTGGCAGTGGGGCTGAGCCAATGGGCAGTGGCCCAACAACCCCTATTTTCTGGCTTCACCTTACCCAGGACAGTCGGCCTCCCAGCAGCCCTTCCGGCCCAATTCGACACAGTCCAGTGGTTTCCGCAACATCGATGGGCCAGACAATAAGGAGGCATGCTTGGGCCTCGGCCCCCGCAGGATTTCCATGCTACGGGCCCTAATCCGATCCCAACACCTACAGATATTGAGGCCGCTATGCATACACTTGGATTGAATCCTCCAGACGCAAATTGGTACATGAACACCGGCGCTACTTCTCACATGACATCCGACTAAGGTACTCTCTCATTTTATTCAAATTTGAGCAAAAATCGTGGCATAATTATTGGTAATGGCAAATCAATTTCGATTTGTGGTTACGGTCATACAACTTTGTCCCTCCCCCCCATCGACCTCTTGTCTTGAAAAATGCACTTCATGCCCCTAACTTAATTAAAAATTTGGTGTCTATCCGTAAATTCACCACTAATAATTGGATTTCTGTTAATTTTGATCCTTTTGGGTTTTCTGTGAAGGATTTCAAGATGGGGATACCTCTCATGAGATGTAATAGTAGGAGAGATCTTTAACCTATCACGCCCGCCTCCAGTCTCTCGAGTCAAGCCTTGTCATCTACTTTTGCAGCTATAGCTCCTTCCTCGTGGCATGCACGTTTGGGTCACCCTGGGTCGTCCATTGTTTCTTCGATACATAAAAATAATTTTATTTCCTGTAAGGGCGTAGTACTCCGATTTGTCATTCATGTTCTTTAGGAAAACATGTTAGATTACCATTTGTAGCCTCTACTTCTCGCACTTTAATGCCATTTCATATTATTCATAGCGATTTATGGACATATCCCGTTTTAAGTTATGTGGGCCATCGTTATTATGTTCTATTTATGGATGATTATTCTAATTTTTTATGGTCTTTTCCGTTAGCGAAATCAGCTCAAATTTTTTCCAACTTCTTAAAATTTAGAGCATTCATCCGTACCTAATTCGAATGCGAAATAAAAAACATACCATGTGATAATGGCAAAGAATATGATAATGGGTTGTTTCGGGAATTTTGTGCAAATAATAGCATAGTTTTTCATTTTTCTTGTCCTCATACGTCTTCACAAAATGGGAAAGCCGAACGAAAAATCTGTACCATAAACAATATTGTCCGAACTTTATTGGTCCATGCTTCCGTACCCCCTTCCTTTTGGCATCATGCTCTACAAATGGCTACCTATTTTTTTAACATACTTCCCATAAAAGGGTTGGCATATTCGTCTCCTCTTAAAGTCCTCTATAATAAGAATCTTTCGTATTCTCATCTTAGGGTCTTTGGGAGTTTATGTTATCCATTTTTTCCGTCAATTACTATTAACAAAAGTCAAGCCTGTTCTACCGCTTGTGTATTTTTGAGTTATCCATCTAATCATCATGGTTAAAAATGTTTTGATTTATCATCTATAAAATCATCATTAGTCTCCATGTTATTTTTTATGAAACCCAATTTCCGTTTGCTAAAGTGAGTAGTCTCATGCCTAATATGTATAATTTTTTGGATGACGACGTCTCCCCATACATCGTGCACCACTTAATGGGCCGCTCCAGTGACCCGCCACATCCCACTGTTTCTGCCCCAGTTTCGGCTATTGGGCCAGTTTCCCAGCCCAATACCGAAACTACTTCAACCCCGGTTCTTGCTTCTGCCCCGGCTACTATTTTCAGTATTAGGCCAGCAGGCCCACTACCTGCTAGCCAGCCCGTCCCCCATCCGAATTCTACCCAAAATCCATCCAATTCTCCCCCGAGTCATAGACCGGTCACTCATAATCAACGAGGTTTTTTTAAACCAAAATGACATTTTAATGTAAATTCTAATATCTCTAAATCCCCTCTACCACGTAACCCTGTGTCTGCCTTGAATGACCCATATTGGAAATTGTCTATGAACGACGAATATGATGCTCTTATTATGAATAAGACGTGGGAGTTGGTCCCCCGTCCTTCTGTTGTTAATATTATTCGGTCTATGTGGATTTTTACTCACAAAGATAATTCTAATGGTTCTTTTGCGTGACATAAGGCTCTTCATGTAGGTTATGGTAAGACTCAGTAGGTTGGTGTGGATTGTGGTGAGATATTTATTCTGGTGGTCAAGACGGCTACCATTCGCACTGTTCTCAGCTTGGCTCTTTCGAAAGCATGGCCCATTCATCAGCTCGATGTGAAGAATGCTTCTTACGTGGTGATCTTAAGAAGACTGTTTACATACATCAGCCTTTGGGTTTTCGAGACCCCAGATATCCGCATCATGTCTGTTTATTGAATAAGTCCTTGTATGGGCTTGATCATGCCCCCGAGCCTGGTATAAGCGATTTGCAGACTATGTATCTACTATTGGATTTTCTCACAGCAGGTCTGATAATTCTCTGTTCATATATCGTCGTGGTACTTCCTTGACATATATTCTCTTGTATGTGGATGACATTATTTTGACAGCTTCTTCTGATGATTTACGCAAGTCTATCATGACCCTACTCAGTTGTGAGTTTGCTAAGAAAGACTTGGGGTTATTCTTATCACAAAGGAAGTATACCGATGAGATCATTGAGCGAGCTGGTATGTCCTCGTGCAAGCCCACGTCTACTCCAGTTGATACCAAAGCCAAGCTGGGTGCTGCAGCTGGCTTACCTTACGAGGATCTAACCCACTATCGCAGTCTTGTTGGCGCACTTCAGTATCTTACTTTGACGAGACCTGATATTACGTATGTTGTACATCAGGTGTGTTTGTTTATGCATGATCCCAGGTTTGAGCACATGAATGCACTCAACGCAGTATTCGATATATCCAAGGAACACTTGACTATGTCTTACATTTATATCCATCATCGACGTCTACACTTGTCTCGTATACAGATGTTGATTGGGGTGGTTTTCCAGATACCAGACGTGAATCATCTGTTTATTGCATGTTTCTTGGTGATAACTTTGTCTCATGGTCTGCAAAGCGCCAGTCTACATTATCATGCTCCAGTGCAGAGGCCGAGTATCGTGAGGTAGCCAATGTGGTTTCTGAATCATGTTTGTTACGTAATCTTCTTCTAGAGCTTCATTGTCCCATTCAGAAAGCTGCCTTGGTTTATTGTGATAATATTAGTGTCGTCTACCTTTCTGGTAATCCTTTTCAACATCAGCGCATTAAACATATCGAGATGGATATCCACTTCGATAAAAGGTAGCTCATAGACAAGTACGTGTCTTATATATCCCTTCTAGGTACCAAATTGTCGATATCTTTACTAAGGGACTTCCGTTGGTTCTGTTTGAAGATTTTAGGGACAGTCTCAACGTACGACAACCGCTCGCTATGACTGCGGGGGTGTGAAAGTATACCGTGATATACACGGTATACACGGCATATACAATGCCTTGTGTATACCATGTATATCATGGAAACATAAAGCAATTCGGTCTGTGATATACAAGCCTAGTATACACGATTTTAAGCTAGTTTTGGTAATAGGTTTTTGTATATAATTAGGATTGTACACTTACCATAATTGTAGAATTCTTGTACAAATAGAATAGGGTTTTGGGAGTAGAATATGAGTAGAATTTTTCATATTATGGAAATTGTAAATTGTATATACACTCATTCATTAATGAAAATAATCAAGGGATTATTTCTTTCAATTAGTTTTGAATCTTGATATACTATGTTATCATGTTTGAACTTAAGGTTCAATTAAACGCATTACTTTGTATAGGGTCTTTTCCGATCCCTCCGTGTCCTAGTGATGCTATCCCCCAGCCTTGACCTCCCAGCACATCGTCCTATCTATGACCATCCAATCTTAGTATTAGCGAATATTCTCTGCATATTCACAGTATATTTTGTAATTATGATAGGTGTATATTTAAGGTAACTTAGGATTCTTATTGTATTAGGAATCAACCTCTGTACAACTATATATATTTTGATTAATGAAAGGAATCCCTAAGGAAAATTATTACAAGCTTACATGGTATCAAGAGCCTAACCCTAATCCCTAATCTTCTCCTCCCTATAGCCGCCGTCGACCACCACTAGAATTTTCCTTAATTCTTTTTCTTCTCGATCGACGGTAAAACAACCATCATGTCTCGTCCCAATTCCCCTACTAATTCTGGTTCTTCCACTGGTACTTTTGACAATCCTACTCCACGTACATCGTCTTCTTTTCATCCGGCTTTCGCCGTTACCAACATCAAGAGTTTTATCCCTATAATTTTTTACCAAGAAGACTGTCAATATTCCATGTGGATATAACTGTTCTATATTCATGCACGCGCATACAATGTGCTCGACTGTATTGATGATTTTGTTTCTCGTCCAACAGATGTTGCAGACTCGACATGGCGTCGCCTTGACGCCATCGTCAAACAGTGAATATACGGCACCATCTCTAAAGACTTGTTGTGTACTATCATGAAAACAGGTGCAACGGCACGTGAACTTTGGGTACGGTTAGAAGAAATTTTTCAGGATAATAAGAATACTCGGGCCGTGTATTTGGAAGAACAGTTCAACAATACGCGTCTCGAGAATTTTAACATGTCCGAATACTGTAAACAACTGAAACTCATAATCGACCAACTTTCCAACGTAGGGATGTCTGTTTCAGAATCCAAAATGGTACTTCAACTAGTTGCCGGTTTACCGAAAGGTGAATATAATACAGTTGCGACGATGATTCAACAGGCCGACCTCCTACCAAGTTTCAACAAAGCACGTTCGCAACTTTTGTTAGAAGAAACCCGTCGTGCTAAACAAGAGGAGCACAATCAAAAGGCATTAGTCGTTGATGGCATGGCATCACCGGCGGCCAACACCACCCAGCCTCCACCGCAAGACCACCAGCAGCAGCAGTCCTACGACGGAGGGCGTGGCGGCAGAGGCCGCGACAAGGGCCATCGAAACCAGCAATCAGGCCCAAACCCTGCTCCTTATCTTCAGTGGGCTGGGCAGCAACATTGGCCCAATACCGAGAACTGGGCCTCGCCTGCATGTCCTCACCCAACAGCAGTGGCCCAGTTCCAGCAGTCTTGGTCACCAAGCATCTTGGGCTCCGCCCCAGCCAACAGGCAGGCCCACCAGTAGCAGCAGCAGACCCATATGGTTTCGACCCCTCAGCACCCGCCAACCAGCACCCTGGCCCACACTGACTTGGGCCAGGATTTCAACACCTTGAACCTTCAGCAGCTCGATGATAATTGGTATATAGACACCGGAGCTACATCTCACCTCACCCGGTCGTCAGGTAATTTATCTCAAATGCTTCGGTTAAGGTGTCCTCAATTTATTATTGTTGACAATGGTCACCGCATTCCAATTGAAGGTTATGGTAACACCGATACCAAACATTCCCACCCACCTTTCTCCCTAAATCATGCCCTTTACACACCTGACATCATTAAAAATTTAATCTCTGTTAGAATATTCACTCGCAATAATTATGTGTCTGTCGAATTTGACCCTTTTGGTTTTTCTGTGAAGGATCTCAATACGGGGAAAATTCTTACTCGCTGCAATAGTGTGGGAGACCTCTACCCCTTCACTCAATCTTCCGCTATCAGAACTCATTCACCTATCTCCCTTGCAGCTATCTCTCCGTCAACTTGGCATAACAGACTCGGACACCCAGGAGATCCTGTTTTTAATATTCTTAGGACTAATAAGTGTATTCAATGTAATAATGGGAAATTGCCCAACATTGTTTTTCTTGCCCGCTTGGCAAACATACTCGTATTCCATTTATGTCATCCAACAGTGTTACTTTTTCTCCATTTGATATTGTTCATGCTGATTTGTGGACATCTCCGATTGTTAGTTTCTTGGGTCACAAATTCTATCTAGTATTATTAGATGATTTTTCACACTTTGTATGGATCTACCCACTGAAGTTCAAATCTGAAGTTTTTGCCAAGTTCCTTGAATTTCAAAAATTCATTAAAACACAGTTTGAAAAATCTATAAAATCTTTTCAATGTGATAATGGACGTGAATTTAATAATTCGGCATTTCACAATTTCTTCTCTAAACAAGGCATGGTTTTCCGTTTTTCATGTCCCTACACTTTCTCCCAAAACGGCAAAGTTGAACGAATCATACGTACCATCAATAACATGGTTCATACTCTTCTATTTCATGCCAGTCTTCCACCACCATTCTGGGTCTACGTTGTTAAAATGGTAGAGTACCTCCTTAATATTTTACCAACCAGCACTCTCCAAAATAAGACACCAACCAAAATCTTATACCGTAGGTTCCCTTCCTATGACCAAATCTGCATCTTCGGTTGCTTATGCTACCCCAACCTGGCCTCCACTGCACCTCACAAACTAGCCCCACGCACCACGCCAGTCTTCGTCGGTTTCTCACCCAATCATCGAGGTTACCTGTGCTATGACATAGCCACTCGTAAAATTATTATCTCACGTCACGTCACATTTGACAAGGCGAACTATCCATTTTCAAATCTCCAAAAATTCTAAACCATGGATTACATATTTCTTGATGACTCTACTCTGTCTCCTATGATCCAATCACTGTGCCACCAGCAGTTTCCTGCTCCGACGAAGACTGCTCCAGCAGCTCCGTCACCACCAGTGTCTGGCGTCGTCTCTGACCAAACACCACCTAGATCTCAGTCGAACCCTCTACTGCTCGACCCCCCTGTGTCACCTACCCCACTAATGGTTCCTCGACCAGCCATCGACCTGAGCCTAGCCAACACCTCCCCAGAATAAGCAAGCCAGCAGCCACATATTATAGACCAACCACTGCTGCCTCCAGAACCAGCAAGCCCGCAGCCATAAATCCCTGTCCAAACACTGCTGCCTACCCACCGTATGGCAACTCGTGTACAACACATGATTTTCAAACCCAAGGTCCATTATAACCTCTCCACACAAACCATATCACCCATTCTAAAAAATCCAAAACTAATCAAACTGGACCCTAATTGGAATGCGGCCATGTGCGAGGAATTTAATGCTTTAACCAAGCAGAACACTTGGGATTTGGTACCTAGATCGGACGGTGTGAATGTTATCCGGTGTATGTGGCTATTTCGTCACAAGTTCAGAGACATTGGTGACTTGGAGCGGTATAAGGCTAGACTAATTTCTAATAGCACTAATCAGCAGGAGGGTATTGATTTTGGTGAGACATTCAGTCCGGTTGTTAAACCAGCTACTATTCGAAGTGTTCTCAGTATTGCAATGGGCATTCATTGACCAATTCATCAGCTTGATGTCAAGAATGCATTTCTTCATGGGGATTTGAAAGAAATTGTGTACATACATCAGCCCCTGGTTTTGTTCATCCAGGAGTCCCGCGGTATGTAAGTCATCTCAGAAAGTCATTATATGGCTTAAAACAGGCACCCCACGCTTGGTATTATCACTTTGTCAGATATATTATGCAGATCAGATTTATTTATAGCGGGTGTGATAACTCTCTCTTCACTTTTCATCGAGGTAGCAACACTGCCTATTTGCTATTATATGTGGATGACATTGTTCTTACTGCCTCCTCTGACGGTTTGAAGAATGAAATCATTGCTCTACTCAAAACTGAATTTGCTATGACTGATTTGGGCGAGCTGAGTTATTTCTTGGGTATATCCGTGACCAAATCTACAGCTACTATGTTTCTGTGTCAGCGCAAATATGCGGAAGAGATAGTGTACAGGGCGACGATGGCAAATTATAAAATTATACTAACTCCGGTTGACTCGAAATCCAAGCTTAGTGCCAATAAGGGTGTGCCCGTTTCTGATCCCAACGTATATCAGAGTCTTGCAGGTGCCCTTCAGTATCTTACATTCACTAGACCTGATATTGCATATGTCGTTCAGCAGGTATGTCTGTTTATGCACCCCCCCCTCTAGAGTCTCATTTTGCTACCCTCAAGCGTATTATCAGATACATTAAGGGCACCCTTGACTTTGGCCTGCATCTCTACCCCTCTACTCCAACCAAGTTACTCTCCTACACGGATGCAGATTGGGCAGGATGCCCGGACACAAGACACTCCACCTCGGGCTATTATATATTTCTTAGGGATAATCTTATTTCATGGTCTGCCAAGCGGCAGGATACGCTATCCCGTTCGAGTAATGAAGTAGAGTATCGCGGAGTTGCTAATGTCGTTGCTGAGATTTGTTGGCTTCGAAATCTTCTTTTGGAGCTCCAGTGTCCACTGCGAAAGGAGTCTATAGTCTATTGTGACAATATATTTGTCATCTATATGTCTCACAATCCGGTCCAACATCAGCGGACCAAGCATATCGAGATGGACATTCACTTTGTGCGTGAGAAGGTCGCCCTTGGTCAGGTCAAAATATTACACGTGCCTTCCTCATATCAGTATGCAGATATTTTCATAAAAGGACTACCGAGACAGCTCTTCACCGACTTCCGATCCAGCCTTAGCGTTCGGCCTCCTCCCGCTCCGGCTGAGGGAGAGTATTAACGAATATTCTCCGAATATTAACAGTATATTTTGTAATTATGATAGGTGTATATTTAAGGTAACTTAGGATTCTTATTGTATTAGGAATCAACCTTTGTACAATTATATATATTGTGATTAATGAAAGGAATCCTTAAGGGAAACTATTCCAAGCTTACACTTAGGTCTTGTAGATGAGCCCATTAATAGTGATGAAGAGGATGCGGTGGATGGCGTGGATCACGTCGCAAACACGTCATGATTATACTTACACTGATCTTGTAGACTAACATTTTATAAGTTTGTTTATATTTTATGACTTCTATGACTTATTTTAGTGTTTTGTGAATTTTGGTGCGTTTTGATTGACATTTGAAGTACTTTCGGGTTGGATTTAATGTAGTGTAGGTTGGAAGATGTTAGATATACTAGTTTGGTGGATTATTGGCAGCTCTTAGCTGAATATTGAATTGGCAGGTGGGCAGCTGTAAATATGACATTTTGTTGCTAGTTCTTTTGCAGAAAATTGACCTCTGGCCAGTCTTAGGAGGTCGGTTTTTTACAATTTATTTTGTAGAAATATGAAAAAACCGACCTCAAGAGATTAGTTTCCTACGCAAAGTCATAGGAACCGACCTCGTGATGTCTATATTTTTTTAAAAAAATAAAAAAATTCATCATATTCGACCTTAGTTATAAAAACTATTTTTTAAATTCCAGAATACCGACCTCCGGAGGTCAATATTTAATATAAATAATTAATAAAAATATTTAAAATACCAACCTTCAAAGATCGATATTTTTAATATTTTCCAGGTCGAGTGTCAGAAAACCAAAATTTTGTGAGAAAAATATATCGACCTTTGAAGATTGAATTTTTTTACTGACCAGGACTTTACCGACCTCTAAAGGTTTGTCACGACCCAAAACACTGATCGTGCGGACACCTACCTTTTTCCCACTTGTTAGGCGAACCCGTCCCTTAGAGATTCATCCAACAACATAAATAAATAAGAAGAACAATAGAAGTCTAAAAACATAAATATATGACAATGCGGAATTCAACAACTACCCATGAGATTTGGTCTAAATAGTACAAGAGATTCTAAGTATACAATTTGATTAAAGGTTACATCCACAACCTGAATACACTTTTATTTAGAAAGAGAATTAAACAGAAAATCAAGATGAACTCCATGAGATCCATGAAGGCTAATCGAACCTCGCTGAAGTTCTTGCAATAACTTTACACCCCAAAAAGGGTGTAGCAAGTGTAGTATCAGCACGAACACTATGTACTAATGGGTATTATAGACCGACAACAGTTAGCTAACATATATAAAGGAAGAAACTAAAGAATAGACATGCTTGCAATCAACAACAAACACTATCACAGTCCAAGAAATAACTGCCCAAGTATAGAGTATCAAGTCGGAATTCATGAAGTAAGAGCATGAAGTAATCACAAAGCACAACCACATAAGACTTGCAGTAATGTGAACCACACTTGATCTCAGTAGTCTACAATTATAGAGTAGGCAGAATTTCTAGTCTCCGAATCCATCAATTATCTATGTAAGAGACTAACAAGTACACAGCCTCTCAAATGAATCAACAATAAGCAAATCAAGGTTGAAACACATCATGTAATATAATGAATACAACAACCAAAACCAGAGATATGAGTGGATGAAATATGAATGTATCTGCGATGCAATGCAATGCAATGCACTGGCCAACTGTAATCTCCGTACACATATGCTCTTTGCGGAATATCTCTACATCTCAGCATTCATGACCCGAGGGACCCGCGAAGTCCATGTACCAGCCACTCCGTATTATACATCCTAGATATAACTCTACCACTCACCACACTTCTAGCCATTCCGTATCACACAGTCTAGAATAGCTATGTAATCAATATGTCAGAAGTTTCTTTCTCACCTGTCATCATCACGCCAATCACAGGTAATATCAATGTATCATGGAATCACCATCACACCAATCACATGTAATATCAAATGTATCATGTAAATGAGGATGAATGCATGTATGAATGTCAAATTCAACATTAATCATTAGATGAATGAACATAACAACATCCGTAAATCAACTACCAATATGAAATTATTCCCAAATTTGTACAATGCCACGTCCGGAACACTTTTCCTTCGAACCACATAGGTAACAACCATTATATGTGTGTGAGAGGTCATACAAATTAAGCACGTAGCAAACACTATAATAGGGAGCCTCAGATGTTTCACTTTCCTTCTTATCTTTATTAGTGTCAAATCACAGTTCACAATAATGTATCATGTAGAATGTGTATGAATGATATGCATGTATCAATCTCAAGTGTAAGTCATAATCAAAAATCCAATCGTACCACACATGGACAACACAATATCAGTATCAAGTTCTTTCCTCTATCCATGATAATATCAATATAAGTGAGACAAATATATCACAATCAGGATATGACAACTAAGTGCAAGTCTAAAGTCAACACTAAACAGTTAAGCCAATAAATCACAAGAGACAATAAGTCTGCAAATCAGTCAACAATATCAAATGTAACACTTCTTTTGGATCATGGGGTCCACACCCTTAAAAATATATATCTATATCACAATTCTTATGGAACTATTTTGGCCGCATATCCCCCCTCTTTTAGTGGGTGTGGGGCCCACTTACACATAATCACTTGTAATAATTATCCTCTACCAAATGGTGACACCAAATCCATGCACAATGCATAGTCATTAATTGTATTATCTCCCACTGCCACGTGAAAGGGTGGTGATATTCATCACCTTCCTAATTGTTTACTTAATTATTTATCTCTGCTACAATTCAACATTGAACCAATTACACACGTAATTAATCTCTTGATCTCAATTCACTCAAATAATAATTGTTTTGGCATATTTCCTACCTCTATTATCATAGTCATGTAATATAATGCTAGTCCATAGCCTCTGTTAGCTCACATGAAATAATATTTCTGATCATCATCGTCACACTTTTTTTAAAATTCTTAAATTATTTCGGAACCGCATCCTTTTATATACTAAGCTCTTTAGTTGAATACGGGAATATGACATAAATGCCCCAAGGCTCGGGTCTACTTGCATATGTCTGGATGTTCAAACCACCACCCAAAAGTACGGGGTGTTACATCATTTCCCCCTTGGAAACATTCATCCTCGAATGTTGGGGTGACATATACAATCCCCGTTACGTAACCAGAGAATACAACTATTTTTTTCACAGGCCATATAATATAACATATATCATTACATCAAACATCCCATGGTCGTTAAGCATTAATGAATAGAATTCACCTTATGCTTCTCTCGGAACCTCGGCGTTGGTCTGAAATACGTAGGGATATTTGTCTTTAATCTCCCCTTCCGCCTCACGTGTCATTTCTTCTATATTCTTATTCCGCTATAAAACCTTCACGGAGGCTACTTCTTTAGTCCTCAACTTGCAAACTTGTCGATCTAAGATAGCAATAGGAACCTCTTCATATGATAAGTCCTCTGTAACTTTCACATCATCAATCGATACAATACGGGAAGGATCCCCAACACATGCTCTCAACATGGAAACATGGAAAACCGGATGAACAAACTCTAATTCCGAAGGCAAGTCTAATTCATAAGTCACTTGGCCAATACGTCGAATTATGCGATATGGCCCAATATACCTTGGGCCAAGCTTCTTCTTTTTCCCCAAACCTCATTACACCCTTCATAGGAAAAACCTTCAGAAAGACCCAATCATCTACTTGGAACTCTAAGTCCCGCTGTCGCACATCTGAATATGACTTCTGACGACTTTGAGCAGTTAACAGTCTTTCTTGGGTAAACTTCATATTCTCTATGGTCTGACGTACTAGGTCCGGCCCAAAATAATTCTGATTCGCCTACTTCGAACCATCAGAGAGGAGGTCTATATTTTCGTCCATACAAAGCTTCATATGGAGCCATCTTGATACTATCATGACAACTGTAATTATACAAAAATACAATAAGGGGTAAATGATCATCCCAACTTCCCTTAAAGTCCAATACACAAGCTCGTAGCATGTCCTCGAGTGTTTGAATCATACGCTCGGCCTGCCCGTCTAACTTGAATGCCCAAAATCTATTTGAAATGGTCTCCAGAAACTAGTTGTGAACTGCGCACCTTGGTCAGATATAATAGAAATAGGCACACCATGAAGGTGAACAATCTCCTTAACGTACAACTTTGCGTAGTCCTTGGTTGTGTAGGTAGTTTTAACCGCTAGGACATGAACTGATATTGTCAGTCTATCAAAAATCACCCAAATAGAATCAAACTTACGATAAGAGTAAGGTAAACCCATAACGAAAGCCATATTAATCATTTCCCATTTCCATATCGGAATCTTAATGTTCTGAGTCAAGCCACCGGCTTTTGGTGCTCTATTTTTTTACTTGCTGACAATCTGGACACTGAGCTATAAACTCCACAATGCTCCTCTTCATGTCGTTCCACCAATAAATACCTTTGAGATCATGATACATTCTAGTAGATCCAGGGTGAATAGAATATCATGAGCAATGGACCTCCGTCATAATTTTGTCTCGTACTCCCGCTACATTTGGAACACATAAACGACCCTGGTGCTTGAGAACCCCGTTTTCGTCAATTTTGAAGGCGGTGGTCTTGTTTTGTTGAATACTTTCTCTAATTCTTCTTAAGATGGGGTCTTCCCATTGGCATTCCTTAACTTCCGATATGAGGAACGACTCTGACCTATTCTGAATCACAAAACCACCATCCTTCAAATCCATTAGTTGGACTCCCAAACTAGCTAACTGATGGAGCTCTCTTACTAACTCCTTCCTCTCTACCTGCATCGGCATCGAGCTGACCATCGACTTATGTCTGAGCGCGTCTGCTACAACATTAGCTTTACCGGGATGGTATAAGATGTCTACATCATAATCCTTCAATAATTTAAGCCACCTCCTTTGTATCGAGTTCAACTTTTTCTATTCAAATATATATTGTAGACTTTTATGATCCGTGAAAATGTCTACATGTGCATAAACTACTGCGGCCAACGCCCAATCATGTGTCGGATAGTGTTTCTCATATTTCCTCAATTGCCTTGAAGCATAGGCAATTATTTTACTATGTTGCATTAGCAAGCATCTTAAACCTGCTTCTGGGGAATCACAATACACCACGTAGCCTTCTGGAACCTCTGAGAGAGTAAGGGCTGGTGTCGATATTAGTCTGTCCTTTAACTCTTGAAAACTCTACTCATAGGCATTGGACCACCGGAACTTTATGGCATTTTGTGTCAACTTGTTATTATCCGTTTATCGATTGATTGTTGGAAGATTCAGTCTGCTGGATATCATTGCGCCATTCCCCCCCCCCCCCTTACATTGATTTGTTATATCCAATTTCCTTTTTCACTATGACTTAGCTTCCCATCGAAATACGCATCTCGTAGAATGGAAATTTTTAACGTCATTTGGGTGGCCAAAAAGGGACATACACATAAACACATACTATATCCGACTGTGGCGGGTATTTCTTGCCCTACGAAGCTTACTGGAGTTGTTTCAAGGAAAGCTTTGGGTTTCCACTAGTAAGATAACAACAAAGGCAGTGAAGATGCAGGTAAGGAAATCACATCAAAGGGATAGTTTTTAAAGATGCTGAAAATATTCTAAACTTAATAAAATTTGTAAGTAACTACCAATAAAGAAATTGGACAAAAACTCTCAAACAGGACGGTGCTTAAACTAAGACAACTTCAACCATTCAAAAAAATAATAACAAATCATTCTAGGAGTTAGCATTGTCCTGAAGCTAAGTAACTATCTCAGAACTCTATTTCCTTTAAGTACATAAACAAGCATTAGTTTAAGTAGCATTTCAGATTTGCAACTAAATTTTAAAGGAAGGGAAAATCATTATCAATCTTTGAACTATTGTTCTATTTTATTTTTAAAAAATACCAAAAGAAAACATATTCAAATTATTTCTCACTACCAAAACAATGACCACACATGATTCTCTAAACTTTTTCTACCCTTTTTGACAAGCAACTTACTCATTTGAAACTCAACTGTACTAAGAAGTTTAGGTAAGAAAACTGGATTTTAACACACATCCTTTAACCAAATTAGAACTACCAAAAAAATAGATTCGGCTTAACAACGAACTAGTTATTTCATACTCATATTAGTCCACTTTTAATTCTCAACTGGACAACAAAGACCAAGCATGTGAACGAAATGGACTAGTCAAACAAATAGTTGAAACTACACTAATGTTATAATCTAATTAAGTTCTTCGACCACCTTAGCCTACATGCATGTTATTTGTGCATACACAAACAATTTGAAACAAAACAGACACATATCTTCACAACACTAAATTGTACAATAATCTATCAACCCACATACTGAATCCAAATAATTCTTCGATTAGTCCAAACATATAACCACATATTGGTTAAGCACAATACATGATCTACTTAAAGGTAACTAGTATAAGGACTTATGGGCTATTAGGATCAGCGTTAGGACAATGTTGTGATCCTGTTAGTGTACCTACACTGTCCTGTCTTAGTCCTATATATGAGCCTCAATCAGACACACTTTGAAGTGGAACCCTCCTATCCCTACTAACCACTCGCATCTTCTTGGCTTGCCTACTTTCTTCCTCCTCCGCATATCTCATGACATAAACTGGTGAACCCTGATTAAGGGACTCCTAAGATTGTGGACTATACGGAACCTCAGAAGAGTCAATGTCAATGAATGAAATGAATACCCTGTCATGGCGCTGCACCTAAGGGGAACCCGGCTGTGCCAATCACTGTGCTGCCTCACTTACACCATGATCTATGGGGGCCGATACTGAAACTAAGGGCCTCGGTGAGGTCAGAACTCCCCGCACCCCATCTTCCATTGCCAGAACCGAAACTGTTCGAGCGGGTGACTCATATGGTACCGTGGATGGATCCTCCTCAATAGAAACTGTGATCTCTGACGGGTCTGACTCCATAGTGTAACTTATGTCTCTTTTTCTACCTCTGTAGACCTCCAACCCGTACCGGTGGATGGTACCTGTCTAGTATTTTCCCTCACAGTAATACCTGCACTATTACTAACCTGGGTTTTTCTCATCATAGACATCGCTGCAATTTCAAATGGAAAATAAGATTAGGAACAACTTTTTTCTTACGACTCGGCTCTATCGATCGATCTAGTTTATGAAAGAAGGAGACCATCCTAAATGACCTATAGCCTCATGCTTATAAGTGTGGCGCGCAACACACCCATAAAAAGACTCTACTAGACATGGCTTGCAGACTCCCTAGGACAGACCTGCTCTGATACCAAGTTTGTCATGACCCAAACTAGAGGGTCATGATTAACACCCGGACCTTACTTGCCGAGTACCACAGTCGTGACAAACATCTAGACCTTACTTGTCGAGTACCACTAGTCACATATTTAACATATATCCCTAATTTCGCATGGGCCACGAGGCCACCACGAGATACCTTGCTGACATATTAAAATAGTAAACTAGAAAGCAACGGAAGGAACCAACCTATGCATATATATGTACCAAGGCCGACAAGGCCATACAAGACTACTATACACATGACAATTGTCTGCAAGCCTCTAAAGAGTACATGATATCACAAGGTCGGGATAGGGCCCCGCCATACCCATATTGTAACACCCCGTACTTTCGGGAGATGGGTTAAGCATCTAGCCATATGCAAATAAAGAGCTTAGTATATAAAAAAATGCGGTCCAGAATAAATTTAGGACTTACCAAGTGGGACAACAATGATCGGCTAATTGATAAATTATAGGAGGGACAACAATGATCGGTTAATTGATAAATTATAGGAGGGACAACAATGATCGGTTAATTCATAAATTATAGTGGAGGACAAGATTAAGTAAAAGATAACAGGGATTAAAAATGATTATGTGGATAAGTATGTTTCGTGTGTCTTATGGGAACGGACTAGCTAAATGATTTATACCATGGTTAATTAGGTGGATGGCATGCATGTTAAGTGGAGGACACCACGAATTAAAAAGAAAGGGGGAAAGGCTTATGGAGGTTACACGTTAGGAGGGAGCTAATCCTCTTAATTAAAGTACTTCACATCTGCAATATTTAGATATATAGTGGCCATATGCAGATCTCTTATCATCTTAAGTCTTATTTTACATTAGTGATAGGAAATTAGGTAAGGAATCTGCAAATTTGTCGTAACACTATAGAAATACATTAACTTTCTTTCATAGTAAGTAAGGGTGGAAGAAAATGAATTCTTGGCAAATAGGATTGAAGTACTACACGGCCTGCGTGGGATAGGTTGTGCCGATAATTAGTTCAAGGTATGTTAAGGCAAATCAATTCTTTCTTTTGACATGTTCCATATAACGAAACGTAAACGTAATATTGTCCATAAATGCTTCTACTCTTAGTAGTAAAGGATGTCCATGTTATTCATTCCTATGTTAAAATCATGTCTAAATATGTTCCCCAATCCTTATTGAAGTATATGGAAAATATGTTAATATTCCCAATGTTAGCCAAAGATACAAGGATATTATGTCACTCATAATGTTTTATTTTCATTCATGCATTTTTATTCATGTATTACCCTAGACCATATATTGGGGATGGGAAAAGGGATACGACGTTATATACGCAACCACCTAATCAGCTGGTATATGATGATGATTATGCCCACAGGGGCTAAATGCAGACGGCGTTATATACCCATAAATAAATAAATATATATATATATATATATATACCACATTGTGCATGATATTTAGGCATATTATGGCCGTCAGAGGCATTCACTACTGGTCGGTTATTTCTGTCGGCTGTTTCTATCGGCTATTTCTGTCGGTTGTTTCTATCTTAGTTTATTTTTATATCCCTGTTATGCTATTTTCATGCCTGATATACTCGGTAAATCAGTCGTACTGATGTCCCTTTTGTAGGGGGATGCTGTGTTTCATGCCCGCAGGTTCACGTAGGCAAGGCGATGATCTGCATTAGTAGGTTTCTGACTCAGCGGATATTGGAGCACTCCTCTTATTTTGGAGTATCGGTATAATCTCGGTACGGTATTTTTGCATGTATATATGGGTATGGCGAGGCCCTGTCCCGACCTTATGATGTTGCATACTCTTTTAGAGGCTTGTAGATAGTGTCTTGTGTATAGCAGTCAAATATGGCCTTGTCGGCCTTAGTATGTACATAAGTATGGGTTGAGTCCTTCTGTTTGTAAGATGTTACACGACTTTTTTCTAGTTTATGATTTCTATGTGTCAGCAGGGTACTAGGTGACGTCCCTTGGGGCCCATGATTAATGATGGGTAGATGTAAGTATATGAGTAGTGGTACCCAACATGTGAGGTCCGGGTGCCCGTAATGACCCTCTGATTTGGGTCGTGACAAACTTGGTATCAAAGCAGGTCTGTCCTAGGGAGTCTACAAGCCTTGTCTAGTAGAGTCTTGTGTATGGGTATGTTGTGCACCATACTTATAAGCGGGAGGCAACCTGACATTTAGGGATGGTTTCCATTCTTTCATCTCATAGATCGTGCAGTAGAGCTGAGTTATAAGCATTTCACTCCTAATATGTCTCGTGTCTATGATTTCAGCAAATGCCTACAACAAGGAGAAAGTTCAAGAGTATGAGGGCATTGGATACGGCTGCAGGCGAAGGTACTAGCCGAGCGCCACCCGCTAGTGAGGGCCAGAGTGAGACCCACGGTGCAGCTCCTTCATATGATTCCCCCAGTCCATCACCTATAGAGAAGCATAATGGGGCTGCAGTACTCCAGTTCCTCCACTTGATACTCCAGATGTGGATATCGATATGCGAAGTGTTGTACAGTTATTGACTCGATTAGTGGCCGCTCAGGACCAACGTCAGATTCCCAGTCCTTCTGATAGAGCTGCTAGCGTGAGAGCTCGGGATTTCATAAATCTATACCCTCCGGTATTCACAAGATCAGACCTGAACGCAGACCAGCAAAATTTTCTAGATCAGATACAGCGTACCTTGCGGGTGATGGATGCCACTGATAATGAGTTGGTAAAGTTTACCTCTTATTGACTACGGGATGTCACGGTGACCTGGTATGAGACATGAGAGCATTCTAGGGGACCTCGAGCTCCACCAGCAGGATGGAGAGAGTTTTTTAGGCCTTCTTACAGCATTTTCTATCGGTCGAGCTTCGACGGGCCAGACATGATAGATTTCTACGTCTTGAGCAGGGCAACATGAGTGTTCGAAAATATAGCTTGCAGTTTAATTCATTGGCTAGATATGCTCCTATGATTATAGTTGAGATGAATGACCGGGTACAAAGGTTTGTTACTGGCTTGGGGCCGCACTTGGTCAATAAGTGTACTATGGCTTCTCTGAATCCGAATATGGATATTGCTCGCATTCAGGATTATACACAGAATCTGGAGGATCGTAAGAGACAACAACGGATAGATCGAGCGCTTGATAAGGTCCATCATAAGAGGGCTCGGTCCATAGGTGATGTAAAGGAGTTTAGAGGTGGGCCCAGGCCACAGCTTTATAGACGCTCATCCTACCCGACGGCTAGCGCATCATTACCATTTTCAAAGTCAAAGGTTGATCGGTATATTCAATCTAGACCAGGTCAGAGTTCATGAGCATCAGGGTCTTATTATAGAAGGGATTCTATTTGGATGAGGCCATCATTGGCTCGATACAAATAGTGTGGTAAGTCCTATTTTGGGGTCGTGCCGACAAGGATTAAATATGTGTTATTCCGGTGGTGAACCTGGTCATATTATGCGAGAATGCCGAACATGAGGTGAAGGTGTTAGGGCCCAGCCGATCGGATCTGCAACAGCTTCATCACATTCAGTACGCCCGTCAAGGCAAAATCATCAGACATCATCCAGTCGAGGCAGAGGTAGGGGCGAGAATCGCATTTATGCATTAATGGATCGACAGGATCATGAATCCTCACCTGATGTTATTATAGGTATATTATCAGTCTTTTCACATAATGTATATGCATTGTTAGATCTATGCTTCAATCTATCATATATCACCCATTTCATTGCCTGTAAATTTGGCATGGAGCCTGAGTTGATAAGAGATCCATTTGTGGTATCTACAACACTTGGTGAGTCTGTAGTTTCTAGACGGGTCTATCAGAATTGTGCAGTATTAGTTTGTAGTTGTCAGACCGTAGCAGATTTGGTAGAATTAAAAATGGTTGATTTCGATGTTATTATGGGCATAGATTGGATGGCATCGTGCTACGCTAATGTTGATTGCTGAACAAAGATTGTTAGATTTCAGTTTCCAGGAGAGCCAGTTCTTGAATGGAAGGGTAATACGACGCCGCCAAAAGGTAGGTTTATTTCATACCTTAAGGCAAGAAAGATGATTTCCAAAGGTTTTATATACCATTTCTTTCGGACTAGGGACGTCGATGCCGAACCACCTACTTCTCAATCAATTTCGGTGGTTAATGAGTTTCTTGATGTATTTCTAGATGAACTTCTAGGCCTTCCTCCTGAGAGGGAGATTGAGTTCGGTATAGACGTGTTGCCGGACACTCAGCCAATATCTATTCCTCTTTATAGGATGGCTCCAACTGAATTGAAATAATTGAAGGAGTAGTTAAAAGATCTGCTTGAGAAAGGCTTTATTAGGCCCATCATATCTCCTTGGGGTGCGCCGGTATTGTTTGTACAAAAGAAAGATGGCTCGTTACGGATGTGTATTGACTATCGGCAGCTGAACAAAGTCACTATCAAGAACAAGTACCCTCTTCCCATAATTGATGATTTGTTTGATCAGTTACAAGGTGCAAAATGTTTCTCAAAGATCGACCAAAGGTCGGGGTACCATCAGCTAAGGGTCAAAGAGAAGGACATTCCGAAAATGGCTTTCAGAATAAGGTATGGACACTTCGAGTTCTTAATAATATCATTTGGACTCACAAACGCACCGACAACATTTATGGATTTAATGAACAGCGTGTTTTGCCCATTTTTGGATGTATTTGTGATAGTATTTATAGATGATATTATGGTTTACTCTTACTCGGAAGCAGATCATTTGCGGATAGTACTACAGATGCTCAGGGATCATAAGTTGTATGCTAAGCTGTCCAAGTGTGAATTTTGGTTGAATTCAGTGGCTTTCCTTGGTCATATAGTGTCAGATGAAGGTATAAGAGTTGACACTCGGAAGATTGAAGTGGTGAAGAATTGACTGAGGCCCACGACTCCATCAGAGATTCGCATCTTATGAGGCCTTGCTGGCCATTATAGGAGGTTTGTAGAAGGATTTTCTACCATATCAGCACCATTAACGAAGTTGACACAAAAGGCCATAAAGTTCCAGTGGTCCGATGCCTGTGAGCAGAGCTTTTAAAAGTTAAAAGACAGACTAACATCGACACTAGTTCTTACTCCTCCAGAGGGACCAGAAGGCTACGTTGTGTATTGTGATGCCTCGGGAACAGGTTTAGGATGTGTTCTACTGCAACATAGTAAAGTGATTGCCTATGCTTAAAGGCAATTGAGGAAAATTGAGAAAAACTATCCGACATACGATTTAGAGTTGGCCGTAGTGGTCTATGCGCAGAAACTTTGGTGGCACTACTTGTATGGTGTTCATGTAGACATTTTCACGAATCATAAAAGTCTATAATACATATTTAAACAGAAAGAGTTGAACTTGAGACAAAGGATGTGGCTTGAATTATTGAAGGAATATGATGTGGACATCTTATATGATCCCGGTAGTAAAGCTAATATTGTAGCAGACACGCTCGGTCGTAAGTCGATGGTCAGCTCAATGTCGGTGCAGGTCGAGAGAAATGAGTTAGTAAGGGAGCTCCATCAATTATCTAGTTTGGGAGTCCGACTAATAAATTCGGAGGATGGTGGTTTTGTGATTCGGAATATGTCAGAGTCGTCCCTCATATCGGAAGTTAAGGAACGTCAGTGGGAAGACCCCCATTTAAAAAGGATCAGAGAGGGCATTCAACAGAAGAAGACCACAACCTTTGAGATTGATGAACATGGGGTTCTTAAGCACCAGGGTCATTTATGTGTTCCAAATGTAGAGGGATTATGAGATAAAATTATGACAGAGGCCCATTGCTCATGATATTCTATTCACCCTGGATTTACTAAAATGTATCATGATCTCAAGGGTACTTATTGGTGGAACGACATGAAGAGGAGCGTGGCAGAATTTGTAGCTCAGTGTCCTAATTGTCAGCAAGTAAAAATAGAGCACAAAAAGCCCAGTGGCTTGATTCAGAATATTGAGATACAATGTGGAAATGAGAAATGATTAATATAGATTTCGTTACGGGTTTACCTCGCTCTTATCATAAGTTTGATTCTATTTGGGTAGTTGTTGACAGACTAACCAAATCAATTCATTTCCTGGCAGTCAAAACTCCCTACACAGCCAAGGACTATGCGAAGTTGTACGTTAAGGAGATTGTTCGCCTTCATGGTGTGCCTATTTCTATTATATAGGACTGAGGTACACATTTTACAGCTAACTTCTGGAAATTAATTAAAAAAGGCTTGGGCACCCAAGTTAATCTCAGCACAGCTTTCCACCTTCAGACAAAAGGGTAGGTTGAGCGTACTGTTCAAACGCTCGAGGATATGATATGAGCTTGTGTATTGGACTTTAAGGAAAGTTGGGATGATCATTTACCCCTTATTGAATTTGCATACAATAACAGTTATCACACTAGCATTAAAATGACTCCATACGAGGCTTTGTATGGACAGAGATGTAGATCTCCTATCGGATGGTTCGAGGTCGGCGAATCAAAATTATTTGGGCCTGACATAGTACACCAATCCATAGAGAAGGTGAAGCTTATCCAAGAATGATTGTTAACCGCTCAGAGTCGTCAGAAGTCGTATACAGATGTACGACAGCGAGACTTAGAGTTTCGGGTAGATGATTAGGTCTTTTTGAATATCTCGTCTATGAAGGGGGTAATGAGATTTGGGAAAAAGGGAAAGCTCAACCCAAGGTATATTGGGCCATATCGCATTGGACTTACCTTCGGAGTTAGTGTTTGTTCATCTGGTCTTTCATGTTTCCATGTTGAGAACGTATGTTGGAGATCCTTCCCGAATTGTACCAATTGACGATGTGAAGGTTACAGAAGACTTATCATATGAAGAGGTTCCTATTTCCATCTTAGATCGACAAGTCTGCAAGTTGAGGACTAAAGAAGTAGCCTCCGTAAAAGTTCTTTGGCGGAATAAGAACGTAGAAAAAATGACATGGGAGGCAGAAGAGGAGATGAAACACAAATATACATACCTATTCCAGACCAACGCCGAGGTTCCAAGAGAATCATAAGGTGAGTTCTAATTCCTAATATTATAATTAATGTTGCGGACCATGTGAGGTCTGATGTAAGGATGTATGTTACATTATATGGCCTATGTAAAAGGTAGTTGTATTTTCTGGCTACGTGACGGGGATTAGATATGTTACCCCAACATTCGAGGACGAATGTTTCTAAGAGGGAAATGATGTAACACCCCGTACTTTCGAGTGATGGGTTAAGCATCTAGACATATGAAAATAAAGAGGTTAGTATATAAACGGATGCGGTCCCGAATTAATTTAGGACTTATCAAGTGGGATAACAATGATCGACTAATTAATAAATTATAGGGGGGACAACAATGATCGGTTAATTCATAAATTATAGTGGGGGACAAGATTAAGTGGAAGATAATAGGGATTAACAATGATTATGTGGATAAGTGTGTTCCACGTGTCTTATGGGAAAGGAGTAGCTAAATGATATATACCATGGTTAATTAGGTGGATGGCATGCATGTTAAGTGGAGGGCACCATGAATTAAAAAGAAAGAGGGAAAGGCTTATGGAGGTTACACGTTAGGAGGGAGCTAATCCTCTTAATTAAAGTACTTCACATCTGCAACATTTAGATATATAGTGGCCATATGCAGATCTCTTATCATCTTAAGTCTGATTTTACATTAGTGATAGGAAATTGGATAAGGAATCTGCAAATTTCCCGGTAACATTATAGGAATACATTAACGTGTTTTCATAGTAAGTAAGGGTGGAAGAAAATGAATTCTTGGCAAATAAGATTGAAGTACTACACAGGTTGTGTGGGATAAGTTGTGCCGAGAAGTAGTTCAAGCTATGTTAAGGCAATTCATTTTTTTTGGCATGTTCCATATAACAAAACGTAAATGTAATATTGTCCATAAATTATTATACTCTTAGTAGTTAAGGATGATTATGTTATTCATTCCTTTGTTAAAAGCATGTCTAAATATGTTCTCAAATCCTTATTGAAGTATATGGGAAATATGTTATTATTCCCAATGTTAGCCGGAGGTACAAGGATATTATGTCACTCAGAATGTTTGATTGTCATTCATGCATTTTTATTCATGTATTACCGTGGACCATATATTGGAGATGGGAAAAGGGATACGGCGTTATTTACGCAACCACCTGATCAGCTGGTATATGATGATGATTATACCCACATAAGCCAATATGATATGATGCCCACAGAGGCTAAATGGAGACGGCGTTATATACGCATATATATATATATATATATATATATGTATACCGCATTATGCATGACATTTAGGCATACTATGGCCCTCTGAGGCATTCTCTACTGGTCAGCTGTTTCTGTCGGCTGTTTCTGTCGGCTATTTCTGTCGGTTGTTTCTGTCTCAGTTTATCTTTATATCCCTGTTATGCTATTTTCATGCCTGACATACTCAGTACATCAGGTGTACTGACGTCCCTTTTGTCGGGGGACGCTGTGTTTCATGCCCGCAGGTTCACGTAGGCAAGGCGATGATCCGCATTAGTAGGTTGATGACTTAGTGGATATTTGAGCACTCCTCTTATTTCGGAGTGTCGATATAATCTCGGTACGATATTTTTGCATGTATATATGGGTATGGTGGGGCCCTGTCCCGGCCTTATGATGTTGCTTACTCTTTTAGAGGCTTGTAGACAGTGTCTTGTGTATAGCAGTTAAATATGGCCTTGTCGGCCTTAGTATGTACATATGTATGGGTTGAGTCCTTTTGTTTGAAAGATGTTACACGACTTCTTTCTAGTTTATGATTTTTATGTATCAGCAGGGTACTGGGTGACGGCCCTTGGGGCCCATGATTAATGATGGGTAGATGTAGGTATATGAGTAGTGGTACCCACAGGCGAGGTACGGATGCCCGTCATGACCCTCCGGTTTGGGTCGTGACACATATGCAAATGTAAAACAAGACCGTACCAAGACTAGACCCTAACCCCGGAATAAATAGAGTGCTCCAATATCACCTGAACTGGCAACCTACTGGTGCGGACCATCGCCCAATCTATCTGAACCTGCGGGCATGAAACGCAGCGTCCCCCGACAAAAGGGACGTCAGTACGAATGATGTACCGAGTATGTCAGGCATGTAAAATATCATAATAGAGACCTGAAAGTAACCTGAGACAAGAAACAACCAACCAGTGGAGAATGCCTATGAGGGCCATAATATGCATAAGTATCATGTCTATGTAGAATGCCTTTGAGGGTCATAATATGCCTAAATGTCATGCACAATGCGGTCATGCACATATGCGTATATAACGTCATCAAGCCTCTATAGTCATCCCATCATATCATATCGGCCTTTGTGGGCATAATCATCATCGTGTATATCTATACCAGTTGCAGGTGGTGTGCGTATATAACGCCTTCCCGTTTCCCATTCCCATACATATATATAATGCATACATATAGTAGAGTATATAACTCCTTTGAGGTCAAGGTATGTACATGACTGTAATGCATGAATGATATGATAATATGATACTATAAGTTCGTCGGAGTGATGTAATATCGCTTTACCTCCGATTAACATTATAAATACTAACATCTTTCTCATATACTTCAATAAGGATTTAGAAACATATTTAGACATGCTTTTAACATAGGAATGAACAACATGAACATCCTTAACTACTAAGAGTAGAATAATTTATAGAACAATATTACGTTCACGTTTCGTACATAGAACATGCCAAAAGACGAAATAATTTGCCTTAACATACCTTCGTATGGAACCTCGAATTGATAAGACAATGTTAAAATTAGCTTCCTCTATGCCTTAATCTTAGCTGACGGTAGAACACATTCCCTTACCCAAGCTTACCACTAACAACACGTCTTGAAATCTCTCAAAACAAGCTAAGGACCTTGAGAGAGAGAGAGAGTTTGCTGGAATTTTCTATTGAAGAAGAGTGTAAAAAAAATGAAATGACTTATGATTATAAAAGCAATTACGTCCGGCCCTTATAATGCAAATTACCTTAGGAGAAATATCTACTTAGGAGAAATACTAAATGTAACACTTCTTTTTTATCGTGGGGTCCACACCCTTGACAATATATATCTATATCACAATTCTTATGGAACATTAATTGTATTACCTCCCACTGCCACGTGAAAGGGTGGTGATAATCATCACCTTCCTAATTGTTTACTTAATTATTTATCTCCGCTACAATTCAACATTGAATCAATTACACACGTAATTATTTTCTTGATCTCAGTTCACTCAAATAATAATTGTTTTGGACACTTCCTACCTCCATTATCATAGTCATGTGATATAATGCTAGTCCATAGCCTCTGTTGGCTCACATGAAACAATATTTCCGATCATCGTCATCACACTTTTTTTAAAATCTTTAAATTAATTCGGAACCGCATCCTTTTATATACTAAGCTCTTTAGTTGCATACGGGAATATGACATAAATTCCTCAAGGCTCGGGTCTACTTGCATACGTCTAGATGTTCAAATTACCGCCCGAAAGTACGGGGTGTTACCGCTGCATAGATAGGATCTTGTACTTGTATCTTCTTTTTAATTTTTGTGTTTCATTTTTATGTAACAACAGGAGTCGCGGATGAGAACCTCAACAGGACCTCACTCGACTACTCAATATGTTCCATCACCCTTTTCACTCTTGAACTACACGTGACCTAATTCTCTTATAACCTGGGATATGTAGGATGCCCAAAACCAGGGCTCGATCGCACCCTTTGCTTGTTTTCCATCCTTTTAAATAATGATCGGGTCAAACTAGTCTCTTTGTCTACTTGTTTGTCTGAAAACTCTTCGTGTTCTCAGTCAAACAGGGGCAGATGTAGACACGTGATTTTTGACCCACCCAATCCTAATCTAGCTTATACCCCTTTCCCCTTAAAACCCTCAACCAAAAGATTATCCCTTAATTTTTCACTCCCTCAACTTCCATATCTCACGTAACCAAAACGCATACACACCTATAAATAAACACACATACAGAGGAACATGGGGAGATATAATAGAGAGCAATCCATACTCATATCCGCACGATCCTCATTCTCTGAATATCACACATACACTTGCACATTCAGTTGTCCATGAGAACTCCATAAACACAACAATGTTTTCTTGGGTGGAGGAGGTTCAGTGAGTCCGTTCGAGGTTTCGTGTAGTAGTGACTCCGATTCAAGTTCGAAATGGCAGAAGTAAAAAGAGAAGGCTTGTATCAGTTTGAGGTCCCTTTCTTCTCATACTATTTATGCAATTTCTTCTTTTGAAATATGTCATTCTTGATCACTAGCCGAATATATGTGGCCTTTGATTATCTGTATTTGTTTCCTTTACTGGTATGCTTAGTTTATATTCGTACTTTGCATATATTGTTCAAGTAATATTTCCATTCGTTAGCATTTTTTGGTTCTTTCTATTACTGTTAGTATAATGTTTGGATAGATATATGTGTTAATGGGTTTATTTAATTCCTTGCTGCAATGTTTCATTAGGTTTAAATAGCTACTGTAACATATAGTATTAAGAGTAATTAGGCTATCCATATTATTGTATAAATAGGTACTGTTTTAGCCAAGAATAGACTTAGTATGTTGTTTAATCACTTTCTTATATGCTAAATTTCAAGCTATCAAATGTCAAGGATATTTTTCAGTATAATATATTTAAACTCAAAAATCCTTTGGTCATGCTTTTATCTATTCAGCTTGGATTTATTAGCACTTAAAGTCTCACTAGTCAAACTTTAATATGAGTTCACGTTTCATGTTAAGAATTTAAGTTGCATGCCTTGTACTTAAAAAAATGGAATTTAATTTGTATCATTCTAATTTTGTTTTCAAGTTAATAAAGATGCAGCTCATGGCATTACTAGGGATGATAGTTATATTTTAATCACTTTTGTTATCTACTATTTGAAATCCCATGTTCACTTCAAATGCTTGACTGGTTTTCTTGATTAATTGGTCCTTTGTTTGTGGTAGTAATATTAGGTTTCGACATTAATTCATCAATCTCCGGATAATTGGCCTCTTACTTATTTAATTAATGGGATGCATGACTGTGCAATAGTGTTTTAAAGATTATCTCGGGCCTAGATTATCGTTTACGCCCCAATTAATTAATTAATTGTGAGAGAGCGAAATGGGTGATAAATTAACTTCAAAACCCATTGTCAAGGAGAGATACTCGAAAAATAACGAGTTTGGGTTCTTAACCCAAGAAATTTAATAAGTCATTAAATTTATTTAAGTAATAATTGACTATGAAGTCGGAAAGCGTTGTTATCGATAAATCATTTAAATAAAATACAATTACCATATTTAAAGTCGCACTAATTGGGATGGATAGACTTTAAGAACGCTAGACGCTTGTTTAGTCATGAGGGATTGGGAACGATTCATAAATGCCTCAAAGACACGAGAAATAAAAATCATAATTCGTGGTAAAGCTTGAAAGCGCTGTTACCAGTAACACCACACGTTAATAAAAATAAGATAGGTTTGAACAATTTTAAAATAAATCAAAGAGGTGGGAAATAAGCATTCTTAGGCTCATAAGCATAGTATCCTAAAAAAATATTTTAAGCCAAATATAAATTGATAAAGCGACCGTGCTAGAATCACGGGACTCAAGGGGTGCCTAACATCTTCCCCTCGGTCAACAGAATTCCTTACCCGGACTTTGTTTTTGCAGATCAAAAATAAAGAGTCATTTTCTTTTTATTAGAGATTCATAAGGTAACTTGAAACACCAAAACCTAATTCCAAATGACAACTCTGTAATAAATAACTCATTCCTTTTCAAAAGTCACTTAATTGAAAAAAACCCTTTTAACCATAACTGTACTCAGTAAGTCTCAACAATCTCCTCACTGAAGCTGCATTAAGACTTAAAAGAAAACATGAATCCAAGACATGATATTCTCAAATCATCTTTAAAGCATAAGCATTTAAAATCGGTAAGACATCTAACCAATAACGATTCTTATAACTTTATGAAAATCCTTTTTGTATAAAACGATATGTAAGTTCAAAGATATAAAAATTGAACCTTTTACTCGAAACAGTACTGGTGGATTTTCTAAAACATATTCTTTCTTGAGGAGTATTAAGGATTCTAACATAATTATTCTTAATATGTCACCATATGATCATGCGGAACGATCATTTCTCTATCCTTTTGTGTAAGATTGTATTAATCTCCCTTTGAGAGTCTTTCTCATTAATACAAATATATATAGTGTACAATGTAGAATCCTACTACAATCAGGATCCTATATCTACCATAATTATACATCACTAAATATTACACAATATATGGGATATATTCTAATTATGGTGGTGGTATATGACTGTACACGTTAATACACCCCCTCAGTCAGAGTGGGAGGAGGCCGAACGCTGAGACTGGATTTGAAGTCGAGGAAGAGTTGTCTGGGAAGGCCTTTAGTGAAGATATCTGCATACTGATACGAAGAAGGCACATGCAACACCCTAACATGACCTATAGCAACCTTCTCACTAACAAAGTGTATATCCATCTCAATGTGCTTGGTTCACTGATGTTGAACCGGATTATAAGATAAATATATAGCGGATATGTTATCACAGTAAACAAAAGACGCCTTACGCAAGGGACACTAAAGTTCTAAAAGAAGGTTTCAAAGCCAAAGATCTCAGCAGCAACATTTGCAACGCCTCTATACTCATCTTCTGGACTCGAACGGGATAGAGTGGCTTGCCGCTTGACAGACCATGAAATGAGGTTATCCCCTAAGAGCACACAGTAGCCGGAGGTGGAGCGTCACGTGTCCGGACAGCCTGCCCAATCAGCATCTGTATATGATAACAATATGGTCAGTGTTGATGGGTATAAATGAAATCCATAATCAAGTGTGCCCTTAAACGTATCGAATGATACGCTTAAGGGCAGTAAAATGAGGCTCTCGGGGGGCATGCATAAATAAGCACACCTGCTGGACGACATAAGCAATGTCAGGCCTGGTAAAAGTAAGATACTATAGTGCACCTGCAAGACTCCTATAAAGAGTGGGATCGGATACTGGATCACCATCAACAGAACTAAGCTTGGATTTAAAGTCAACCGGTGTGGACATGACCTCGCAGTTCGCCATTTTAGCCCTGTACACTATCTCCTCTACATACTTGCGCTGACACAGAAACATAGTATCTGCAGAACGAGTCACTGATATCCCCAAAAAATAGTTCAACTTCCCCAAGTCAGTCATAACAAATTCAGTCTTAGGTAATGCAATAATCTCATTTTTCAACACATCAGATGAGGCAGTGAGAACAATATCATCCACATATAGTAGTAAGTAAGCGGTGATGCCACCTCGATGAAAAATAAAAAGAGAATTATCGCATGTGCTACATACAAACCCAATTTGCATAATGTACCTGGCAAAGCGTTCATACCACTCTCTGGGGGCCTGTTTCAAACCATAAAGTGACTTACGAAGAAGGCATACGTACTGAGGGGCTGTTGGATGAACAAAACTAGGTGGTTGGTGCATGTAAACAGTTCCTTTCAAATCTCCATGAAGAAATGCATTTTTCACATCAAGCTGATGAATCGGTCACTGCTTACCCATAGTAATACTCAGAACTATGCGAATGGTAGCCGGTTTAACAACCGGACTGAACGTCTCACCATAATCAATGCCCTCCTGCTAAGTAGTGCCATTAGCCATAAGTCTTGCTTTATATCTCTCTAGATCACCAATGTCTTTGTATTTGTGATGAAAAAGCCACATGCATCGGATCACATTCACCCCCTCCAGTCTGGGAACCAAATCCCAAGTGTGTTGTTTTGTTAAAGCATTAAATTATTCATACATGGCCGCATTCCAATTTGGGTCTAGTTTGGCTAGTTTTGGATTTTTGGGAATTGGGGAAATGGTTTGGGCTGATAAGTTAAATTGGACTTTGGGTTTGAAAATATCGTATGGGCACTATAGTGTGTGGGGGCAGGGGCTTGGTGGGTACTGGTACGGGTCGGGTTTTGACAGGGGTTTATTTTTCTGGTTGGTGGCGGATCAGTGGGTTATCTGTCGACGGGGTGTGGTAAAGATTTATTAGAGTCAGGTTATAGGGGTACGATAGGTAGGGTCGGGAAATGGGTTGATGCCGGATCCGGCGATAGGAAACAGCTTGGATTGTTTTGACGAGGCTGCGAAGGACCTGGGTAGGTCTGAGTTTGGGTACTGTGCGGGGTACGGGAGACCGGTATAGGGAGGGGGCTGTTTGGTTGATTGGAAGGGCGGCATTAGGTGGTGACGACACTGGAGCTGTCGGCAGAGTTTTTCGGTGGATGGAAAAGGTGAATCGGGGATGGTTTAGAGAGACCACCAGCCGATTGCCAATGGTGGGGTGGCAATCGGTGGTGGCTGAGGGATGACAGAATGGCTACTGGTAGGGACAACGACGGGTGGCTGGGGAACAATACTAGCAGTCGGTGATGTTGTCAGTTCACCGAAGGTGGCGTACCTGACAACAGTGACAGAGATGGATGGAATGTGGCGGTGGAGTGACACAGTTCGTGAAGTATGACGGGGGAGTCATCGGGCTCATCGATAAAGGTATAGTCTGTGGTTTGGAATTTCTGGATATTTGCAAAAGGGAAAGTTGTCTCATCAAACGTAACGTGATGAGAGACGTGAATTTGACGAGTGGACAAGTCATAGCATATATAGCCCCTATGATTAGGTGGGAAACCTACGAAGACACATGGGGTGGTTCGGGGTGCCAATTTATGAGGAGTGATGGACGCAAGGTTCGGATAACATAGGCAACTGAAAATCCGAAGGTGAACATAGGAAAAGATCCGACGGTATAAAATTTCGATTGGAGTCATATTGTGAAGGATGCTAGTAGGTAAAATATTAAGAACATATTCTACAATTTTGACTGCATAAACCCAAAACGAGGGAGGAAGAGAGGCATGAAACAGGAAAGTACGAACCATGTTATTTATGGTGCGAATGATGCGTTCTGCTTTGTCATTTTGAGGGGAGGTGTGGGGACACGAAAAACAAAAAACCATGCCATTATTTTTTGCAGAATTTGTGAAACATGGAATTATTAAACTCACGACCATTATCACACTGAAAAGATTTGATGGCTTTTTCATTTAATAAAAATACGAAATTCAAGAAACTTGGAAAACAATTCGAACTTAAATTTTAGCGGATAAATCCAAATAAAATGAGAGTAATCATCTTATAAGATGAGATAATATTTATGAGCTAGTGATGGGAGATGTTCACAAATCAGCATGAATAATGTGAAAGGGAGAGAACATAGCGCTTAAAGACGACTTAAAAGGAAGACGAACATGTTTGCCTAAAGAGCAATAAACACAATGTTGGGCAAGTTTCCCATTATTACATCTAATAAAGTTATTGCCTCTAAGAAAATTAAAAACTGAGGCTCCTGGGTGTCCAAGCCTATTATGCCAAGTTGACGTAGAGATAGCAGCGAGAGATATGGGAGAGCAGGAGCTGGCAGCGGAGGTGGATGGGAACGGATAGACATCCCCCATGCTATTACATCTCATAAGAGGTGTCCCCGTACGAAGATCATTCACAGTGAAACCAAAAGGGTCAAAGTCAACAGAGACAGAATTATTACGAGTAAATTTCTGGACAGATATTAAATTTTTAATAATGTTGGGAGCATATATGACGTTGTTTAGGGAGAAGGGTGGGTGAGGTGGTTAGGTGTAAGTTGTACCATAACCCTGAATTGGAATACGGTGGCCATTACCAACAGTGATAAATTGAGGATACTTTAACTGAAATAGTTTGGGAAGATTACCTGCCAAGCGGGTGAGATAAGATGTGGCACATGTGTGCATGTACCAATTTTCATCGGGCTGCTGCAAGTTGAAAGTACCGAAAGCCTGACCCAATTCTATGTGGACCAGACCGTGCGTCTGCTGGGTTGGACATGCTGTTGACATGTGGGCCTGATGGACAATCGAAATTTGTTATCATGGGCCTGGTCCCAGGCCCAGAATGTTGTGTGGCCAGGCCTGCGGGTACTGTGGACGGGCGTATGAGGTGGGTCGTAGGCTGAGGCCTAATTTCCTGAATTTGGCTAGAGATATGGGCCAGGCCACGTCTACTGCTAGGTTAGGGCAGGCTGCTACTGGGCCTTTCCTCTGCCTCGGCCCTTATCATTTTTGCCATTATTGCGGCCTCAGCCGCCCTTGCCTCCACTGCGGATGTCCCGCGACTGGTGGTAGTCCGGCGGTGGTGGCTAGGTGGTAGGGGCCGCGGTGGTGATCGGATGTTCGACCACTAATGCTTTTTAATTTTGGGCGTCCTGTTTGGCACGTCGGGTTTCCTTCAAAAGTAATTGTGAACGTGCCCTATTGAAACTCAATAGTGGGTCGGCTTGTTGAATCATGGTGCTAGCATATCGTATTCTCTTTTCGGTACGCCAGAAACAAGTTGTAGGACCATATTTGTGTCGAATACGGGTGTCCCCACTTGGATAATTGGTGCGAAACTAGTTTTAACTGTTTACAATAGTCAGACATGCTGGAAAAATTCTCGAGACGTGTATTATTAAATTATTCCTCCAAATACACAGCCCGAGTATTTTTGTTGTCTTGAAATATGTCTTTCAATAGTACCCATAATTCATGAGCCGAGGCACCTGTTTTCATAATTGTATGAATCAAATCTTTGGAGATGGTGTCGTAAATCCACTGTTTAACTATAGCGTCAAGACTATGCCAAGTAGAGTCTGCAACATCATTGGTACAGGAAAGAGAGTCGTCAATATGGTCAAGCACGTTATACGAGCAGGCGTGACTACGAAAGAATTCGACCCACGAGGAGTACTGACCATCTTCTTGATCAAGAGTGATGGAAATGAAATTCTTGATATTTATGACGGCAAAAGCCAGATGAAAAGAAGATGTGGAGGAGGTAGGGGGTGTCTATGACGACTGAGGTGGAGGCGGAAGCCTTAGGAGAGGTGGGGGAGACATGGTAGGCACAAGAAATAAACACGAGAAAAAAACAAAGAAAGAAGGGTGGTAGCCGTCAGCCTCGGGGGGGGGGGGGGGGCGGTAACCCAAAAAAATAAATAGAGTTTAGGTATTTTTAGGATTTGACTCTTGATACCATGTAATATGTGATATATATATTCTAATTATGGTGGTGATATATTATTGTACACGTTAATAATTTGGACCCCATTCTTGTATTGCCTCATAATTCAAGTTCCTATCATGCTCGCGTTATTATGTGCTACCAAGGCTATGCCACATCAGGGTAATTTCCTTCGTAGTGTCCAACCCAATGATACATTAATTCATCCTGATTTGAGGTCATCCTGTGTTGCCTCTCCCATTTTCACTAACTCAGAGAATAGCCTCCTAACCATATAAAGCCTACGATCGTATAAATGTAATTCTCGTGATTGGATGAAAACAAAGACAAATTCTTCCTCGCTCATCAGCGATTGTACTCGGGCGGCTTTGGCCTTCCATCTTCTCACTTACTCACGGTACTTCTTGATAGACTTTTGCTTGACCTTTTCCAGGTAGTAATGGTCAGGCACAGTCTCTACATTAAAATGAAATATTTCCATGAAAGTCCTTGCCATGTCTTCCTAAGTGACCCAACGACGTATGTCATGGCTGTGAACCATGCAGATGCTTCTCCCATGAGGCTCTAGATGAACAACCTCATGATTAGAGCATGGTTTCTTTGATCTCGAACAGTTGGTTGCAGTATGCTTTTATGTGAGCCTTAGGATTCCAAATCCCATTAAATAATTCAAACTTCAGCACCTTGACGCCTTTAGGCAAATCCAAGTTCAGATGCATGCACATATCATCGTAGCTTAGGCATATCGACTTCCGAGAGCATTTGTTAGACTTCTCGAGTAGGTCCACCATCTTTCTTTCCATTTTTCTAGGTCTTTTGTCATGTTCGGCTCTCCATTTCTTTATAATGGTCGAGCTCAGGTGAAGAGTCAATGGGAGTTATTGGGGGTGTGGAAAGATGCTATCGGATGTGCTGAGCGGTTTCTTGGAGTGCCATCAGTTTTGGGTGTTTGGTGACTATTGGCATTTTGGTGTATGTTAGGATTAATATAAGTAGGTAGTGCCAGATATGAAGGCTCTAAGCGGGAAGTCCCAAGTAAGTGGCTAGCATTAGCTTGTGGTGAGGTTTGGTATGAGGTACCAATGTGGGTATTAGTGGCCGGAAAATGCTTAGGTACCGACAAACTCATTGATGGAAAAGGTGGTGGTAGCCTTCTTGCTTCAGTGGCCGCTTATCTGGCAGCGTTGACTGTTTCATTCTTCGCAACATGTTCCTGGAGTTCTGCAATTTTTTAGAATAGTAGGTTAATCACATTCTCTTGATGTGATGGATTTTGAAGGTCTTGAGGTGTGTGTTACTCTATAACCAAATCATCTTTGTTACGCCCATCATCCGGAGTTCTAGTCATGTTTGTTTTATTCTGGTCGAAAACAGATGTTGTTGCGGCTTTTGATCTTGTGAAGTATGTCAACGTGATATAGCACAGATCAACCCCCTCTTTAAGAAAAGAAAAACTCAAAGGAAAATGAAGTTATTACTGTTAGTGAAAAATAATAACACAATATATTGCAGATAAGTTTCATAAAAAGCAGATAGACTTATGAATTTGATCCGAACTCTTGATCAATTTTTCATTCATGTGGTATTTGGTCATTTTGACCATTTTTTGTTTTGAGGGTTTTGGTTTGATAGTCTTATGGTTAGTTTTCTACCATGACATCATCAAGACAAAACCTCTTCTAAATGGGGGGATTATAATTTATATAATATAGTGGTCGAGTCTTAAATAGGCTGCCTACGTATCCCTCCATAGAAAATCAGGCTCTTCCGTAGTTCGGGTAACATAGAAATTATCCCTAAATTCATTCTACCCGAACCATTTCCTATACTAGGCCCGATAAGAGCTTCCTACTTATCCCCCCTTTGGGCATCAGGTCAAACGTAGTTTATTTACAAAAGAGGGTGGGATAACATTTGATTGAAGATAAAAGGGACACCTAAATTACCCAAGAGTTGACTTCTCCCTGAAGCCATGTCGGGTCATTGTCCTTATGACCGCGCATTCTCCCAGTGACTTTTATTAGTAGTGGCGGGGTAGAACAACCAAGATATGGTCGGTATGGACCAAATGCTCCAGCTCGAACTTAAAAGCCTCGCATTCTTCAATGTTGTGTCCCGGTGCCCCTGAGTGGTACAAACATTTCTTTCTCCTTTCTAAGTCCTTGCAGAGGGTTTCCAAGTAGTCTTTATCGGGCGGATATCACAGGTGCTAGCTAGTGTGGATAACAGGCTTGCATATGAGCCTTCGAAGATAGTGAAATCGCAGTACTAAACTTGTGTGTTAGTGGTGATTCCATTACCAATCATAATGGGGTCGTGAACTAGTATATAATGTAGGCCTATAAGTTACGGATAACCTTTTCATCAATAAATTTTATGATCTTCCTTTGAAGGCCAGGCATTCGTCTATGGTGTGTCCAGGTTGATTCTTGTGGAAAGGGCACCTCTTGTGAGCATAGATGGGTGCACAAGTCGGGAGGACATTGTGGATGAAACATGATGCTCCGACAATTTTCAATCCTTCATACACTTCGATATTTCGCACCGGCTTATGTGCGACCCTAAAAGGTGAAATGCGGGCTTTGGAGGAAAATCACCCACCAAATAGGAGATGATATTCGGGATAGCCCTTGTGGCGTCTCATAGTAGTTAGCAGCTTCGTCAGCATTTAGGATAACTCCTTAGGGTGGTCCACTTGATTCCCTAGCATATGGCACACGGTCTTTCTCGGGCAACTCAGACTCTTTCTTAGGTGTCTTGAACAGTGAAATGTAGTCATTGACCATTTCTTTTACCTTGTCAGGGAGGTCTTGATAGTGATGCTTTCACTCGGTAGTCTCTTCGGGCAAGTTTCCTACGAAGCCCAGAATTTTATCGACCTCTCTCATTTTGGCCTTCACCAAGTCAATTTTCTCCTTTATTATGAGAATCTTTATCTGAAATGACTTATCAGTTTCCTCATCACTGACCAAATTGATAATTGGTTAAGTGGCACTTTGGTTAGCTGGAGTATCCATTGGTATCAAATCAACCTTTTAAGAGGTGCAAATTTTAGTTAGCTTTTGGTGTTTCTTGTGTTTTTCTTTTAGGTTGATGTCGGAACGTGGAACCAATCATGAGTTCGGACAGAACACATGAAATCATATAAGCACTTATATCACATAATCATATAATTAATAATTGTAATATTCGCATTCCTAAACCTTTTTGAACCAATGTTTTCTAATTGTTTGAAATATAATTGTGAAAATGTTTTCTAATTGTTTTCATAAGGTTTTACCCAGTGGGGTTACAAAATATTGATAAAGAAATAAATAAAAGATCAGTAGATGTGGCCTCCAGTGGCGGATGATGAAGCTTTTTCTGTCCGAGCTTTCTTGGCCCTTTAAAGGGCAATCTGAATCCGAAGGTGAGTACACATCAGTAGTGAATCAACCCAAAACCTTTTTCCTGTGAAGGTAAGAGGTGCAGTCTCGTCCATAGCTCTCCTCATCAGAGCATCATGATCCTCTAAGCACTAATGAGTAAAGTATAACTCCCCGGTCAAACTCACTATGATAGTCTAATCATGCTCCATTTTTTCTATGTACCTAGCATCTCGATCATCGACTTGTCTCTAAATATGGCGTGCCTTGATATCAGCCTTTGACTCATTGTCATGACTACAATGATAGCAGTTGGGTCTCGGAGTGAGAGTACCTTACAAATGTTCTCTTAACCAGTCAATGTAATCTTCGTCGCAACCCGGACGGAACCTATCTTTGGCTAGAGTCTCTGGACCCCATCTCACTCGACCATTCCACTCTTGGATGATATCGGCAACCTCTTTGATCATATATTCTTCATAGTCGACCACATAGTCCCACATGTTCCCTACTTGGGGTATCACTTGTCTCCTACCAAACTGTCTTAGGACCCTAATAGGTGCATATGGGTGGATTCCCCCAATTCTCAGAAGTGGCAGGAAATGGCATTTTCTCCCTCTCATTACTATCGTCTCAAATATGAAGTCAGGGAATTTCAACTGTACGTTATCCACTCGAAGTCTCGAGAAGTTAAAGGTCCACCCCTCTTTGGTTTGGTTTCAGAAATCTGGACAATTGTCTTGGAGGTTATCTTTCCTACATTTCGAGTCTAGGTATGAGGGACCCTCATATTTGTTGAGGTGTTTGATAATTTACCATTGCACTAGTAGGTAGCACCCTTGGAAATACCTATGTAGGTTTCGGCATTGACCTAAAGCTCGGTCTATGTCAGTATTTAATTTCTCCATTTGAGGTTATGTCATGAAAGATAGCATGGGTGACATAGATGACATTAGTATCTATGGCAATGTGTCAATCTTTGGGAAAGACCATGGTTCCTTGTAGGAATATGGCAAAGGTTAGGAGTCAGCTAGCCTCCCAATCAGTGTAAGACTGAAACTCAATGGAATGTTCTAGGTATCCTCTTTTGAACCTAAAGCAGTTTTAAAGCTCCCTAAAGGCTACGGTTGGACCGAATATCCAATTGGCACTATCTAGGGATAAAAATTTGATTATCTTATCGTGAGTAGGCTTATGTGGTACTAGAATGTTATGGTCGGGTTTCTTCCTCCCTATACATGTCCCATTGCTATCTACGCAATCCAGGATGTCTTCTAGGGCCGGGGTCATCTCTAAATCTCCGAACCTAAACACCATTCTATCACAATTCCAATATTCGGTAAAGACTTCTAACAGTTCCCTATTTCCTTTCATGGTCATGAGTGAGTGTAGGTTTCCTAGACAATTGGTTACTTCTTTCTATTGTGCGGCATCTAGCCACGACAACCAAAATCTCAGCAGCAATTCAGTTGTAAACCATATCAAATTCAGGTTGGTAAGCACCTAAAAAATATAGCACGGTGACTCCCCCCACCCCTCAAGGACAATGGTTTATCACATAATGCACAATCTTGTTTCCATATAGAAAGTACTTGGATGCAGTGATGTCGGGTCATAGACCATCAAGACACGAAATAATCAGCCTAATGGGTCCATATACGTCTAAAATATCTAACCCCGTCTAGGCAAGCATGCACTAGTTCAATAAGGATTTGGATTTTCTCTATTCTAAGCAAACTAGAGTGGTTTTTTTTTTAATGACTAAGGGACCCGAGCCGACTACTTAGGGTGAACCATTGTCGACTGTTGGATGACAGTGAACAAACTCCGTCTTCAACCTGTTCCAATGATAGTAATTTGGTTTGTTACTCGAGGACAATTTCAAAACCGCGTAATTGTCTTTGTGCACTCATGCGAGTGTGTGCTCGTGCCATTTGGCGGAATAATGAAATACGTAAATGACAGTATAACTTGGGGAAAGTAAACACAAAAGAAATTTATATCATTTAATACATGTTGAATTGGAACCCTTATGGTTAGAACCTAGGTTTATCCCCAACAGAGTTGCCATCTATTACGGTTCACTTTTACGCGGAGCCATAAAAGCTACTAAGAGGTTGTTGGTGCTCTAAGTCGCATAATTTGTTTTTTAGAGTCGCCACCTAATTTATAGGTAAATTAGGAAAACCAATTCAAAAGGGTTTATTCAAAAAGTCAGTAAAAAATCCTTTCAAAACCATACTAGAGGTAAGAGTTATGGTGATCCCCGGAGGTGTTAGACACCCTGATATTAAAGATCCGTAGAATACAGTTGACCTTCGGGTTCTATAGCATGCTTATTTGTTACAAATCGCTTAAAAATTCATTTTCCACAAAAATCATTAACACGTCATTCATTTCATTTCAAACTCATAAAAGGGTTTTGAAAAATAAAGAGTTAAATTCCACCTAAAATGGCTTGCATAGGGATGATTTAGTGAACTTATTTTTCAGACCAAGTAAACTCAAGAATTAATTTAAGTAGAGCTACACTGTTTAGTCCAATAAGTTGGCCAATATTCCTTACACATCTTCTTTTGAAAACCATTTGAAGAAAAGAGTGCAATTCATTTGAAATGACATACTATGGGTTATTTTTATAGAAATAACATATAAGTCTTTTACTTTCTTATTTATTGAAGGCCAACTCTATATTCCACTTCCTAAACCATTACCCCAATTCAAGTTCTTAAGACTTTTGTTTTAGAAATCAATTTGGTTGGCCTGGCCCAAAAATAATCCTTAAAGGTTTGTGAACTTAACCCAATATCTACTTTTGAAAACAATTTTAAGAACCCAAGTTTTTTTCCAAGATACTCAACTTTGTCTTCTTCTTAAAACAGTCCGATTCGTTTCATGACTCAGTCTGATTCACTTACCAAAAAATCCAGATTTCCAAAAATGCAAATGGTTCAGTTTTACTAACAACGGTCCAATTTTTAGTCAAATCCAATCTAAATTAAATCCTTGAAATCATTTCAAACTAAAAAAAAGTCCAAGCTCTTTTAAATCTTTGAAAAGTAAGTAAAGTGGAGCAACTTACCTTAGCTTTAAACGCTCTGTAGAAACCCTAGCCTAACCACCATCTTTACAAAAATTTACCTTGCTGCTACCGGCCACCATGGACAATACGGTCAGTGAGAAACCTCCAATTGCAGTTGTACCACCTCTAACAGTAACTACTACTCCCATTCCTAACCCATATCCAACACTTTCTAAAGCCTATCACTCCAAACCTATTATGTCTAACTCCAGTAAACCTATTATTTTGCCTATTACTAATACATCAGACATACCATCAACATCCACCGAACCAAAAACCATTACTCATAACGATTCACATAATACAAATCAAGAAACAAACACCATCCCTAACAGTTTGCCGTATTCAAATTTGGCATATATGTTGAAACCTAGTTTTCCAGTCATTACTCAAGTCGTGCCTCCAAATCCAGCTGTTTACATAGAAACAAACACCATCCCTATTTTGGTTCATGTGCAAGTATCAATATAGAGGGATTACAAGTTCAGTAGTTAATAGTGAAATGGCGGCTGACACCTGTGACTAGGAGATTAAAACAGATATACATGGTAGTGCCAGCTATTATACTATGGGAATTATGGAAAAGAAGAAATTTTATCAAACATAGATATAGAAGATCAGGGAATATAGTCATATATTAGGTGTTCTCAACTATACAAAGACTTGTACAATTGAGAAATCCGTCTCTCTGCAACATACTGTTGGGAGATTTTTGCTCTATGGTACTTTATAAAGCAGTATGGGAAGTATTTAACTATTACAAGTATTCGAAAGGATAAACAAAGATTTCAATAATTCAACATGGAATCTGAAATTACAATCGTTACACAAGTAAAAAACTGGAAATTCCAGTTTTGTAGAAGACGGAAAAATGTAAATTGTTTTTGCTGAGTCGAGTGTAGCACTCTGTCCTTAAGACAATATTGCCCCGTATGTATCCTTTATACTTCCTGGACAATTTATCTCCCAAGATAAAACAGCAATGGAACCCTTGAGCAAAGGAAACTCAAGAGCTACCGTGAAGAATATTGAGTAACGAAATGATGCTTGGAAGTTGTAGGAAGAAAACTATTTTGGTTGTGTATTTTCGTGCCGTTTTGTTTCTTTGCCTCTCTTCGTTCGTTAACTCTTGTGCTCAACAATGGTGTAAGGGGGTGTTTATATAGGAGAGGGATGGACTTTTTATGCTGAAAATCGCCTCCATAATAGCCAAATAATGGCCATTATGGAGGTAGTAAAGTCACCAACATAAATGGGAGAAAGACCAACGGATTTGGCCATTATAGGAGGAGTAATTCAGCCAAAATAAATGGCTGAATTGAGTGCTTGGCATTTCTGTTTTTGACCGTCGAAATTCGATGTTCGGAAACTTCGGGGACCAAACTCGTACATCTTGAAACTTCGGGGACCAAACCGTACTTCGAAAGAATTCGGTCCAAACAAGTACATCTAAAACTTCTGGGATCAAACTGTACTTCTGGCAAAGTTTTCTGGCCCAAAAAGATAATATCAAAAGACCCACAGCCCACAGCCCACGACCCGAGAACCCGGAACCCGGAACTCGGAACCGGAACCGGAACCGGACGGGACGGGCGGCGGCCTGCTCTGTCATGATTAATTGCGGGGTAACATGAACCAGTATAGGTCACAGATGCTTAATCTAAGGTTAACTCCTCAAATATTTTTGAAAAAAATTCTTGTTTTACCCATTGGGTCTAAATATGTTCTAAAAAAACATTTTATGATTCCTTGGATCAAATTCTATTTCTTAAACTGAACATAATAAATCAACATGTCATTCTTAGCTATGAAATCATAATATAAGCGATAGCAAATTCTTTGATACTGGAAATTCTTTCTAGTTTTATGAAATGTCAAACAAATGAAATCATGTGAGCATAGCTACATTTTCTACAAAATAAGCATTTAGAATATGCAAACAAATCATTTGAACATATTACAAAATCTTTCATGGATAATACAAGCCCACCCACTCCAATGGAACACACACTAACGTTTTTAAAGCATTATATCAAACACATTGTAGGCACTTTGGTGAGGAAATAACTTTAGTAAAAGCATTATCTCAACCTACCTCGATTATTTCTTTCAAGTACACTCGTTTGCAACAACACAAATAGTTCAACTTCTCAATTCAATCTCTATACAATTGCATCAAGAATCATTAATAGTAGTTCCATAATTCCAACTTTAGAAACTCTAAGTTTGATTCTTCTCAACTTCTAGGATTCATAATTAATCTAGGCCGTATTCATAGTATGTAGTTACCAGGAACGAATGTCAACTATTATCTCCTCTATTTATTGTAGTTGAAGGCGGATTGCGAAGCTAACCTCTATTTGCAAAATCCTATATTTGAGGAGAAACCTTGTTCTTGAATTCTTGTTGATAATATAGTGATTTCAAGATATACTCTTGTTAGAATTCTTGTTGGGAATTAATCAAGTAGTAATCTAATTTGAATCGTGTTCAGAAACACCTTACATACTAGCCTAGGTCATTTTAGCGGTTGAGACGGATATATATAGGCCTGGGGCAACCGTCGCAACGGTTGGGACCGTTACCATGGATTGCCCTAGACTTTCAGGCTCAAATCTTCAGTTTTCTAAAATTGTCCACAGTTCAACTGTTGCCACGATTGGCCATCAATGGCCATGATTGGTTAGCTCCAGGGTCAGATTGCTTCTCTAACACGCTTTAGTAAAAAGGTGATAAGTTCTTCAAGGAAAATTGAAATGACAAACGGTTTGAAGTGTTAAAAACTGGACTCAAATTTGATATATAGTGCACAACACAATTCTTTATATCTTGATAGTTGTGGTCATTTAAAGATGACCTTAAAACCTTCCTTCATAACACTGTGCTCCTAATACCATGTTCCAATCATCCCTACATACATCCTTGTGTAGGTGTCACACCCTCGAGTTTATCTCTCTTTTAAACCCGAATTGACTACCAAAATTTATGTGGCTTTACAACATACTTAAGCAAATGTTTGATCTTGTTATTCAGATAAAAAGAGAAGGGGGATACAACAATTGATCACTATATCAACAATCGATATTTTATAAATTGAAGAACAAAATTTCTGATATTGCAAACCACACATCCTTTCGCAAAGGGGCAGCACAACTCCTACATTTTTCGCCCCTAGCTTGGTGGATTGGGTTACATAATTTGTATTTGTACATGAACAACAACAAACAATTACGCATCAATGTCAAATAAATTAAGATGGGCTATATGAATTTTCACTAATCATGTCATTTCATTTCATTTATGCCCGAGATCAACATGATGGTAAGATTGATCCTTTGATTCCCTTTTTCTTGATATTTTATTTTCCTCGAATGGTCACAAGTAATGTAATTCCCCTTCAGAAGAAGATTCTGAGATATGACGAACTCCACTTTCAACAGGCAAGCAAATGTTGGCTGGATTAACAATCCAGTCAGTGTACTCAACTGCTGCAGTCAAAAGTGCATTCCTAGGATAGCCATTTAGATGATGCACCGCTGGTTCTCCTGATCATACACAACAAATTAATTGTCAAATAATTCAGTTTTTTTGCACTTTCAGTGTAAATAATTTGATATAATCGGTTAAAATATATTAATATAGCGTGTAAGAAAAGTTCTACACATGTATATATGTTAAATTCATTGTCAAATTGTTGTATTAATTAATAAGGTTTTGGTGGCAAACACGTCGTACTAAAATATAGAAGCGTAAAGAGCTGACTTCTCCTTAGTAAGGAGTCTTTCGTGCATAATGGTTAATAGAAAAATGGTGCTACTTCTCTTTAACATTTCAAAATCATCTCCAACTTATTCTAAAATGAAATAAATCCCTTTCACCCTATTATTATAATGTTTAAAACAGCTTCAATTGGGGGATAGAGAATAATCAAGTAATCAGTTATAATGGCTCGCAAACTACTCAAACTTTATATTATGTTGGATTAGATAAGTATAAAATAAAAAACATAACGATTAGAAAATGAAAAGATTAAAATATATAGAAGAATAATAAAAGTACCTTGAGTAATTAGAGCTGGTTCATTGACCAGGCCACCATCAACTTCTTCTAAGCAACTCCAATTTGTGAAGGCATCCCTCACCAATTTCTCAATATAGGCCTATTAAGAAGGCAAAAACAGATTTTATTGAATCAGTAAAATTAAACGTCTAGCCCTAGCATAAAAACATTTCACATGTGTTATAAACGTTAAAACAAAATAAGAAGCTAGAATTTCTTACCCTTTGAACTCCTCTTAATTCTCTATTGTGGCAAATATGCCCATTAATAGTTGCCCTAATAACTTGACATATTGGATTGAGGATGAGAGTGTAATTTGCTCCTCGCGCTATGTATGATTTAGTTCCCATCTCACAAGTTTTTGCATGTCTATATGTTACTTCCCACATTTTCTCAGACATTCCATTTCCAAGTATCTGTCGGTACAATCAGAGACAAATTCAAAATTTAAGTTTACCGAATTCAACGAACTTCAGAATTTTTCACATATATATTTAAGAAATTGGTCTTACGTACTAAATTTGACATACGTACCCTTCTTATCTTTTCTGGGTCAATATTGGCCAACTTGAGAAAATCTTGTACAGTCTTGATGCCATGTGAAGCTAGCTTCTTGTGAAAAGTTCCATCTTTTCCAATCTTTTCAAGACGCCACACATCATCTCCCAGTGCTGGTGGATAGTGCTTCTTGTACACTGCAATAACATAGAGAGAACTAATTCCAATTTATGAATTAAAGTATGACTACAATACATATTCACCAATAATATTCTATTAGCACCACTAGATTTCATGAATCTAATCGATAGAATCTTTTTAAGCATGACTAGGTCTGATGACGTGCTTACATGAATGATTAGGACAAAAGGGTAAAAAAGGATATCAACTTTTGGAAAGATATGCCAGTTGTTCACGTACACACATATGTATAAGCATGGAGTGGGAAAATAATTATTATTACATCTTATAAATTTAGAAATTGAATTGACAAGTTAAAAGATATTTTACTTACAACAATGGAAGTAGTAACAAGTATGACATGCTTTGAACTATCTTAACCAATGGACAAATAGAACTTTAATTAATTGTTATATATATGACTCGGTATCACTAAATGATCAATAAAGAGAATTCATCAAATTTCTTCTATATATACTTGTTAAAGTGTACATAAAATATAATTAGGGTTAGGTATAGATGTCAGTGTTTGACTCAAAACTAGATTACAATATTTAAAAATATTAGGCACTCATCTTAGGTAATACTAAGACTTACTAAATCAAGAAATTCAAATATAAAAAAAAAAGATATAAAAATATGCAAAGTCAAGACTTTCTTATTTTTACTTTACACAATAACGAGTCACGGACCTCTCATTAGAAATTAAATTCTAGAACTCTGAGATGTATCTTCACTGGTTATTCATGATTTAGTGATTTTGTTTTTAATTAGAGGTTCATGAAACATTATCAAGTGACCTATATATGTGACTCAACAAGTAAAAATATTGATTTGTATACTAGTGTGAAAAAACGACTTACATTCTCCGCGGTGATCTTTAACCATAAAAGAATCAGTCATGGCTTCCATTATTCGAATAGTATTTTGACCATTTCCAATGTGAACAACCTTTGCACCAATCCGAAATCTCCGGCTCCGAATCCAACTAGAATTGTCAGTAAATTCAAGATCACCCAGGGAAGCAACACCGTCTCTCATAGTGATATTAAGTTCACCAGTAAGCAATGGTCTTTTTCCAGCCCTTTCCTTAACTATGTTCTTATTGAATTCTTCTTGTGTCCAACTTGCTTTATTTTCTCCACTAGGAAAGTCTCCGTCGAGCACCACGATCTCGATTTTAATCGGAGAAGCTAAGGTGGTCGGAACCAAGCAATCGCCGGTTGCGTCCACCAGGAGGAGCTGGAGAGGGTAACTATCTGAATCCACTATCTTGCTACTAGTGAAAATTGGTAGAGAAGGTTTTTTGTTGAATATCAAACGTAGGTTTGATGGTTCAAGAGCTTTGATTCTTAATGAAGGTGATCTCACTATTGACCGAGAGCATCTCCTTAGTCCGTCTTCCACCTCTTCGTGAACCTATAATTTCAAGAAAGAAATTGAATAAGGAATAGTAATTACTAGAGGATCATTTTTTAGTATCCATGACTAATAGACAGACGGGGTAGGGGAATGGGGGTAGGGGAATGGTGGTCAGTTGAATAAACCCTTAGGTTAAAAAATTATATTTTGTATGTAGGTTAAAAATATTAAAGTTTGAACATTCTTAACAAAATTCCCGACTTTGTTATTAGTGATCGATGTTAGAGGTTCTTTGACTGGATCAATAAAATGTATAAATCATAAAAAAAAAAAATCTTGATCGAATGTCTAGTTCAAGAAATATATATACCACTCTTCGGAGCATGGGTTCCAAGGCTGAACAGAAGTTATCTAAGAAATTCACCATCACAACTTCTTTAATCACACTACAAACAAAACATAAAAAGGGTAAGAAGATGATAAATCTTGAAATATATTGAAAAGAAAAGAAAACCAAGAAGTGATCATGAAGGGACATACGAAGCAAAAGAAGGTGTTTTTCTTATGCGTTTGTAATTTGGTTGGTTGGAGTCAGGATCAGCAGAGTCATCAAAGAATCTTTTAGCTGCCATTGCTATTATATTGTGAAAAAAGTTTGCTAAGAAATTTAAGAGGAAATGATATGAAGAAGAGAGGTCGGTAGGGGGGTATATAAAGGGTAGATCACTAGGTGTTAAGAGTCTTATCTCAAAAGGGAAAAATTAGTTAAAAAGTATAAAGTATAGGTTATTTTTAATATTAAAAAAGAGTAAAGGTAGTTTCGTGGAATGATTGAAGAAAGAGCGAGGCAATAGAGGATTCCAACTTCTAAGGCAATGTGATGTAACGACTTTGACGTCAAGGCCTCTTTAAGTCAACCCCCCCCCCCCGCCAAAAAAAAAAAAAAGAAACCAAAGAAGACAAGCAAAATAGTAGAATATTATTAGAGGCTCCCTGAATAATTCCTGGAAATTTTTCTAATATGTAAAAAAAATTAAAATCTTTATTGTAAAACTTTGTCAAAGGAATTTCTTTTATAGTTGTTATTTTCTTAAAAGTTTTGGTAGGATATATTCTCTCTTAAAACGAGATGCATCCAAATTTTTAAAAACATCAAAATAAAAACACCCTCCAAAATATTTTATAGAGTAAGTAGATCAGAATTAAAAAGTTATTTTCTTCTTCAACTCAACGAAAAGCTATTAAAACATTTCGAATATACGTTATTGATCGGGTTTGAACCCTCCACATCAATTGTGGAAACTAGAGAACTAACTAAGTGAGCTAGACCTTAGCTCCTTATCATAATCATTATTTATTTATTACAATTCCTTGCAGAACATCTTTTATAAATAAAAAAAAAATTGGATCCTAGAGAATTAACTTGATATTAGTTTAATCTTTTTACTTACGAAGGCATCTCGTCACTAAGTGAAAGGAAGAGAACAAAAGCTCGATCAATGATGGATACGAAACAAAAAAAAAAGTAACGACCCAATTTTTAGAAAGATTCTTAAATTAGGCATAAGAAAAATTATTTTTTTCCCGCAAGAATGTTCATTTCTTATTTATGGATCTTATTTTCCGACTTAAGAAAAATGTTCAATCATAAATTAAAGATTCTCACACTTCTTTTACACCATAACTAACGAAAATATTGCATTAATTAATTTCCCAAAGAAGAAAAAAGTAAGCCTCCTAATAAAGAACAAATCTAGCAACTACTAGTTATTATTATAGGACAAATGTACACTTCTACCAACTACAATTATTAGTATTAACGAATAAGGAAAATGTAGTACTTAACATAGCTTTTGAATTTGTTAACCACCTTTACCACCCCACCCCTCTCCCCCTCCTCCATATCAAGAGAAGAGAAAAAAATGCACATAGAGAACCATATATGATGTAACTAGAGGTGGCAGATGAGTCGTTTGGGCGGAAGATGAGCAGGTCAAGATGGAGTGACTCAATAGATGGGTCATTGCCCAACCCGCCCAAAGCTTACATGAGCTAAGATGAGCGGGTCAAGATGTGCTAAATGATGGATCATAACCTAACTTGCCCAACTTATCCCATTACTATTACAAATTTCAAACTTACCTTCTATGATGTTATTTTATTTTGTATGATATTTGATTTTTTCATATCTTTATTTAAAAAATAAGAATAATATTATTTTTTTATTTTTTATAAAAGAAAAATAAATATATAAAATAATGGGTGAGAGGCAGGGGGTAGTGGGCTGGTGAGTGAGAGGGGGCTGGGTAGTGGGCTAAGAAAGGTTTCTCATTTTTATACAAAACTTGTATAAGTAAAATAAATATATAAAGTAAAATCTGGGATGGGGTAAGCAATTTTTTCTCATTTTTTATAAAAAGTTTATAAAAGTAAAATAAAAATATAAAATATAAAATTTGGGGTGGGGTGGGAGGGCGGGGGTAGTTGGCGGGTTGGGTGATGGGGGTAGGGCATGGGGTGGAGGGAGTAGGGGGGGAGGAGGTAAGAAAATATTTCATATTTTAAATAATTTTTTTATAAAAGTAAAAAAATATGAAATAGAATTTTGAGGATGGGGGTAGGACATGGGGTGGAAGGGGTAGCGGGGAGGAGGTAAGAAAAAATTTCATATTTTTTATAATTTTTTTTTTATAAAAGTAAAAAGAATATGAAATAGAAATTTGAGGATGGCGTAGGTCATGGGTTGGGGTGGAGGGGGTAGGGGGAGGTAAGAGAAAATTTCTTCTTTTTTTTTTTTTTTGTAAAAGTAACAGAAAATATGAAATAGAAATTTGAGGATGGGTGGGGATGGAGGGGGGTAGGTGGGGGTTAGGGCCGTAGGGGGAGGTAAGAAAAAATTTCATATTTTTTATAAAAGTAAAAAAATATAAAATAGAAATTTGAGGATGGGGTAGGGCAATGGGGTCGGGGTGGAGGGGGTAGGTGTGGGTAGGAGGAGGGGGGAGGTAAGAAAAAATTCATTTTTTTTTTATAAATTGTTTATAAAAGTAAAAAAGTATAAAATAGAAATTTGAGAATGGGGTAGGGCGGCGGTAGGGCAGGAGGTGGGGGTAGATGGGGTATGTGGATTAGAGGTGGGTAGGGGTGGCAGGGGAGGTTGGGGTGGGGTGGAGTAAGCAAGGTAGGGGGCAGAGATGTGAGGATGGTTCAATGCTTGGGTGGGGGTTGGTGTAGGGGAGGGGTAGGGTTGGTGGATGAATAGTGTGGTGGGTGATTGGGGTGCGTTGGTATATTTTTATTGTTCTGAAATAATAAAGAAATTTTTTTAATAATTATTTATAAATAAAAATCTTAATCTAGAGTGAAGCTCTAATCGTTAAGATTGAGTATTTTTATGGGTCAAGTTTGGACATTATCATGAGTTCATTTGAGCTATTGATTTATGATGGTCAACTTGAGCTAGCCCAAACCAACCAATCTTCAAAATTACTATTGCCCAAACTCATAAAATTTTGGACGGATTATTTGAGTTAGGACTAATTTTGCTACCCTAGTAGTAACAAACACACATAGGCAAAATTAAATATCCAAATGACTTGGAGGCCCACACTGCAACCAGAGTCCACATAGTTAACTTTTTTGTTTGGACAAAGTTGATTTTGTGCATAGAGATTTGAAAGAGGACGGAGGTCCCTTTTTAAAAAAAAATCTTAATCATATTAAAGTTGACAAAGACTTGGGATGAAAAAAGTGAATTTGTATTCTGCTTTTAATTTCTATATGTTTCTTGGGAGAATATCTTCTTCGTGATCTCTATGTTTCAGGTCCCTGATCAGGGGTGGCCTTTGAGTAAAGTCGATGAAGCTTCGACTTTAGACGTACAACTTTTGTACACCTCATTTTATATTATAATAGTTATAGTATAAGCTTTTAGTTAAAAAGAAAAAAAATACTATAAATTTTTAATAAAAATGGAATGTATCTTTTGTACTTTGAATTAACATAAAGGGGCCTAAAAATAAGTTTGGAAAGGTATAACACAAAGAATTTATGAAAGAAGTGAATAGTAATTATTAAATTTTCTTTATACCTTTTCAATGAAAGTGACTTTTCATGTCTTTTTGGGCTATGCAAAAATCGCCATTTTTTCTAAACATCAACGTAAACTTCCTTTTTTATATTTTTTTTGTTATTCAAGCGTTATATTCTCTTTTGAAAGAAATAATTTCCTTGATTATTTTCATTACTTAAATAGGTATATATACAAGATATAAAATATTCTTATTCTATTCCTAAAATCTTATTTTACCATAATTCTAACTCTACAATTATGGCAGTGTATATTCCTAATTTAGGTAACAAATACATTACAATATATTACACATATATTTTCCTAATATACAATATTCTTACATTGTCTATTTACCATAAAAGACTAAAACCGAGAGCCTCAATCTTGGGCAGAATCCGAGATGCTAAGTAAGGCAATATACACTTGTATATTGTCTGTATATTACCTTATTTAACACACCCGCAATCATAGCGGACGGTCTTCGAACGCTGAGACTATTCCTAAAATCTTCAAAGAGTACCGAGAGAAGACCCTTTATAAAGATGTCTGCAACTTGATATCTTGACGGGACATGACTTACGCGTACCTGCCCCCGAGCAACCTTTTCACGGACAAAGTGAATGTCCATTTCGATATGTTTGGTGCGTTGGTGTTGAACCGAATTACCTGAGAGGTAGATGGCACTAACATTATCACAATATACTAAGGTCGCCTTCTGAATGGGGCAATGAAGCTCTAAAAGCAAATTACGTAACCAACATGATTCTGAGACCACATTAGCTACCCCTCGATATTCTGCCTCTACACTTGAGCGGGATAGAGTCGCCTGACGCTTTGCAGACCAGGAGGACAAGTTGTTGCCAAGGAACATACAATATCCTGACGTAGACCGTCTGGTGTCCGGACAACCACCCCAATCCGCATCTGTGTACGAGACAAGTGTGGATGTAAAAGAAGGATACAAGTGCAACCCATAGTCTAGTGTCCTCTGAATATACTGAATGATGTGTTTGATTGCATTCATGTGCTAAACTCTGGGATCATGCATGAATAAACACACATGTTGAACAGCATACATAATATCCGGTCCGGTAAAGGTAAGATACTGGAGGGCTTCTGCAAGTCTGCGATAGCGGGTTGGGTCCTCGTATGGTGCACCTGCCGCGACACTAAGCTTGGGTTTTGCATCAACTGGGGTGGAAGTGAACTTACAGGATGACATCCCGGCCCTCTCGATGATCTCAGCTGCATACTTTCGTTGGGACAAAAACAAACCACCTGAATGACGCTTGACGGCAATCCCCAAAAAGTAACTCAAGGGCCCTAAGTCTTTCATAGCAAACTCAGAAGTGAGCATGGCCATAATAGACTAGCCCAAGGCATCGGAAGAAGCAGTCAAAATGATATCATCCACATACAACAGAATGTATGCCAAGGACGAACCACGACGGTAGATGAACAAGGAATTATCTGACCTGCTGTGAGTGAACCCAACAGTCGAAACAAAGTCAGCAAACCTCGTGTACCAGGCCCGTGGAGACTGCTTAAGCCCATATAATGCCTTCTTCAACAAACAGACATGATGAGGACGGTTGGGATCCCTGAAACCCAACGGTTAATGCATATAGACTGTTTCCTTGAGATCACCATGTAGGAAAGCATTCTTGACATTCAACTGATGAATAGGCCAAGTCTTTGAAAGAGCCAAGCTAAGCATAGTGCGAATAGTAGCCGGCTTGACCACCGGACTAAACGTCTCCCCACAATCTATCCCAACCTGCTGAGTCTTATCATCACCCACAAGCCGCGCCTTATGGCGAGCAAATGAACCATCTAAATTTTCCTTATGAGCAAAAATCCACATAGACCTGATAACATTAATACCATATGGACGAGGCACCAACTCCCACGTCTCATTATATTCATCAGTCATAGCAATTTTCCAATTAGGGTCATTTAAGGCGGACACCGGATTACGGGGCAAGGGGGATTTAGAGACATCAGAATGTAAATTAAAATTTCTTTTAAGTGTAAAAATACCCCGCTGACTACGAGTGACCGGTCTATGACTCGAGGAAGAATTGAGTGAATTTTGGGAATTTGCTGGGCTCGGGATGGAGTGGCCAGCAGGTAGTAGGCCTACTGGCCCAAATCGAGAATCTATGGCGTGAACTGGACCAGTTCCAGAATTTGGCTGGACTGGTCCAATTGCTGGAACTGTTCCAGTGGCTGAAACTGGGCACGGGATTGTGGGGCCAGCGGGCAGTGGGTCCGCTGGAGAATATTGGGTGCGGGATATGTCCGAAAAATAGTGAGTAATAAACGGAGATATACCATCACCCAAAAAATTATATGACCTAGGCTCGGGAGTATGAACTTTCATAAAAGGAATTTGGGTTTCATCAAAAATAACATGGCGATTAATTATTATTTTCTGGGAGATAAATCAAAACATTTATAACCACGATGGTTAGACGGATAACCCAAAAAGACACACGGTGTAGACCGAGCCTAAAGTTTGTTAATTGTAGTGGATGGGAATAACGGATAACACAAGCACCCAAAAATCCTAAGATGAGAATAAGAAGGGTTCTTATTATATAGAATCTGGAGGGAGGAAGAATATGTCAGACCTTTGGACGGAATTATGTTAAGGAGATATGTTGTCATTTGCAGAGCATGATGCCAAAAATACGGTGTTACGGACGCATGAAGTAAGAGAGTGCAGACAATGTTATTTATGGAACGAATTTTGCGTTCGGCTTTCCCATTTTGAGATGTATGAGGGCACGAAAACCGAAAATTTATCCCATGATTATCACAGAACTCCCGAAACACCCTATTGTCATACTCTTTCCCATTATCACACTGAATATTTTTTATTTCTCTTTCGAATTGTGTTCTAATGAATGCTCTAAATTTTATGAAGACAGAAAACACTTGAGATTTATTGGCAATTGGAAATGTCCACAAAAATTTAGAATAATCATCCAAAAACAGAACACAATATCGATGACCTAACGAACTTAGAACAAGAGACGTCCATAAGTCGCTATGGATAATATCAAAAGGCTGTGAAGTATGAGAATTTCAGTCCACAAATGGCAATTTAACACTTTTTCCTAACGAACAAGATTGATAAATTTGAGTACGACTCGTACACTTACAAGAAATGAAGCTATTTTTATCTAAAACTGATAAAAAAAAAGAGCCCGGATGACCAAGGCGGGCATGCCAGATGGAAGGAGAAATGGCTGCAAAAGCTGACGGCCAGGCTTGACTCGATGGACTGAAACCGAGAATGATAGGATAAAGATCCCCATACTATCACACCTCATGAGATGACTCTCCGTCTTGAAATCCTTCATAGAGAAATCAAAAGGATCAAATTCAACAAAAACAGAATTGTCAGTGGTGAACTTTCGGACAGACACTAAATTTTTAATCAATTTGGGGGCATGTAAAGTATTTTTCAAGATAAGGGGTAGATTGGGAGGAGACAACGTTTTCTGACCATACCCTAGAATTGGAATAGAATTGTCATTACCAATAATTATCTCCCGAGGGGTGCTCAAATTGGAATAAGATGAGAGAGTACCTGAATCGGAAGTCATGTGAGTAGTGGCACCGGTGTCCATATATCAATTTGGGTCCGGTTGAGTTAAATCCAATGTGTGCATCGCGGCCTCGATATCGGTCTGAGTGGGGCCTGCTGCATGATGAGCTTGTGGAGGTCGGGGCCCAAGTATTCCTGGACGTGCCTAAAATGGGCCGTAGCCGCCGGAATCGGCGGCGCTAGGCCACCAGCCGCGGGCCCCCCACCGGTTGCTTTGGGCTCGAATTGTTGGCCGCCCCACCGGCCGCCTGGAATTCGGCGGCGCGATGGGGGCCGCCGGCCCACGGCCCACTGCCCCATCCGCACTGCCATAGGCCCCACTGCTGGGACTAGAGGGGCGGTGGGTAACTATTCACTGGACGGGGCCCACTGCCTGCTTGCTGACAGCCGGAACCGCCACCGGAACCGTCGTGTTTGCCCCCGCAGTTTTTGTTATTATTCTTGCGTTTATTTTTGCCGCCACCATGGGTACGGTTTTGGCCTGAATTCTCAACAAAACCCGAAGAACTTGGGGATGACGCCATCATGACGACGGGGCTTGCACCGGTAGCCGCCTTTTTAGCCAAACCGGTTTCTTCCAAAGTAAGCATGGAGCGGGCTTGATAAAAGTCGGGAAGAGGGTTACTTTGACGAAGGAGAGTTCCAACGCCATTATAGGCCTCCGAAAGGCCGGCAATCAATTGTAGAACCAGTCGATTATTTGTTATAAGTGCGCCAAGATTACGGAGTTGATCCGCCAACTCCTTGAGTTTCTTGCAATATGCAGAAACGTTTGGAAATTCGTCCATTCGAACTAGAGAGAATTCCTGCTCGAGTGTGACGACACGTGAATGTTGGTTATCTTGAAATATGTCACGCAATCTATTTCAGGCAGCCATAGCTGTGGTATCCGGCTCAATAATAGTCTGTAGAAGGTCAACCGAAATAGTAGAGTAGATCTACTGGAGAACGGTAGCATCAAGAGTAATCCATAACTGAGGATCCTCCGCGGGAAGAGGTGTAGCGGGAGGAATGATGTGATGAATAACTTGATGGGAGATAGCGTGAATTTTAAACAACTCCGCCCACGTCGCATATTGAACGTTTTCCATCTCAAGTACAATATTGATATTTTTCTCGACGTTAGAAACCATGAGGGCAGGATGATATTGTTCTTAGACATATTGGAAGAATAAAGGAGGGGAAATTTGGGAAAAGTAAGAGAGATTTTGAGAGCGGAAGACTAATGTCGGAAGCGAAATCCGAGGGGGGTAGGTTTTGGCCGAGAAGGGTCAAAAATTTGAGAGAGAATTTTCTTGTAAAACCTAGTCTCTTGATACCATGAAAGAAATAATCCCCTTGATTATTTTCATTACTTGAATAGGTATATATACAAGATACAAAAATATTCCTATTATATTCCTAAAATCATATTCTACCATAATTCTAACTCTACAATTATGGTAGTGTATATTCCTAATTTAGGTAACAAATACATTACAATATACTACACATATATTTTCCTAATATACAATATTCTTACATTGTTTATTTACCATAAAAGACTAAAACCGAGAGCCTCAATCTTGGGCAGAATCCGAGATGCTAAGTAAGGCAATATACACTTGTATATTGTGTGTATATTGTCTTATTTAACATCTTTGTTCCTTCGGGCTTTAAAATTTTTCTCTTTGACAATATTATTCTTGAAACAAGCAAGAGCAAATGCCAAAAGTGTGTGACAAAAGAAATTATTTATCTGCATTTTCTTGGATTTCAACTATTATTGAAAGTTTATGAAGCAACAAATTCTTATTTTGAGATCAAGTTACTTGAATCGGTTCTGTTTCATCATGTTTTTAGTATTATTTTTTCAATTAAAGTTTATTGTACTTGATATTTCTATTACATAGACATATATTATGTAAAATATTGATGGTTTAGATTTATTTAAAATATAATAGTCATTCTAATGTTGATGATTTAGATTTATTTTCTGAATTAAAAGTGTTAAGGGAGATGATACAAGTAGATGATAATACTTTGATCGATATACTCAACCAGATAAAAAGACTTGATTCTTTTCCAAATGCATATATTGCCTATAGAATAATGTTAACAGATCCAGGAACAGTTGCCTCAGCAGAAAAAAAATATTTCAAAACTAAAATTAATACAACCATGTCTCAAGAGAGATTGAATGGATTAAGTATATTATCCATTAAAAATAATTACTAGAAGAAATTGATTATAAAACGGTTATTCATAACTTTGCATCTCAAAAAGCTAAAAAATTAATTTTAAATAAAAATTATATATTATATAAAAAATAAAAAATATTAAGACCTCCCATTGAAGTTTGGCTTTAGGCCACTAATAGTGTTGAGCCGCCCTTGTCCCTAATGTGCCAATGTGAATATTAGCATTTGCTTTTGTCCCACATTGGAAAAACATATTTGTATCCCATGTAATAGACCCTATATAAAGGGCTTTACTTGCTTTTCTTTTACTTGCACTTTTAGCTCTCAAGAATAATATTATTTTATTATCTTGTTATTGCTTTGTAAGAATTCATGTTATGAATAAAAGACTTTCATGAATTCTATCATGGTATCAAAGCCAAGAGCACAAGTTAATATTTTTAGCTCGATCGCGGATTCAACTTCGCGGTGAGTTAGTTGGGGGTTCGTATGCAGCACGCTCCTGGTATCAGTTAAAAAAAATTTTGGCTTGTTTTGGAAGCTCGTGCTCGTTTTGGCTGCTCGTGCTCGTTCTGAACTTGGCTTCCACATCTGGGTTTCGTCTTTTTGGCTTCCGCATCTGATTGGTGAGATCTGCCCTTTTTTTATTTTGTTGCTTGGGATTGCTGCTTGTTATTTGGGATTTTCTGTTTAAAATTCATAATGGCTGGAGGTGATGATTCTTTGCAAACTATTGGTGTTAGGTTAGATGGAAAAAATTATTCCTATTGGAGCTATGTCATGGTAAATTTTCTGAAGGGAAAAGGGCTTTGGGATTATATGTCTGGAAAAACCAAATGTCCTAAAATTGGAGATGAAAATTTTGATGAATTATTTAGGACTTGGGAGACCAATAATTCAAAGATTATTACTTGGATTAATAACTCGTTGAACAAAGAATTGGTGTTCAATTGGCTAAGTTCAAAACTGCTAAAGAGATTTGGGATTATTTGTCAAGATTGTTTGTGCAGAATAATTTTGCTATTAAATATCAGTTACAATATGAAATTCGTGCACTAGTACAAAATGACTTGGGCATTCAAGATTATTTCTGTGCAATGACCACTTTGTGGGATCGTTAGCTATGACAGAATCTCATCGAATTGCAAGCATGCGATGCTTATATAAAATGCAGAGATGAAGATCGTCTTGTTCAGCTATTGATGGGTCTTCGGTCAGAATTTGAGAATTGCCGTTCAGGCTTATTGCACCGCAAACCCTTACCATCTGTTGAAGATGTGGTAAATGAACTTATGGCTGAAGAAACATGTTTGAAGACTCTAAAAGGGGTACATAAGGCTTCTTCTTTTGTACTGGCATCTCCTTCGTCTACACCGGTCCTTGCAGCTCCTACACACCAGTATAAAACATCTATCGTAGGTAATTGTAATTATTGTAAGAAACCGGGACATTGGAAGAATCAATGTCCTGAGCTACGGAAGACGTCAAGTTCTAAGCCTCCACATTCGGGACAAAGACAGAAGCCTTCTCAACAGAAGCCATATTCTGGGGGTCAATTCCAGAACTTGTATCCACCGACTCAGGCTGCCTTTGTGCCCTCTCTTGATCACCCAGCTTCAGGAGCCTCTGTGAGTCACAATACTGATTCTGTAGCTGACCAATTTCAGAAGTTCCTCGCCTTCCAACAGTTTCAACAGAATTCTCAGTCTTATGCTCTTTCTGTTCCTTCCGGCTCATCACCATCTATTGGTTCAAGTATCATTTTGCCTTCTTGGATCTTGGACTCTGGAGCTGGAAATCATATGTCTCCTGATTCTTCCGTCTTTGTATCTTTGTATCTTTGTCTTCTGACTCCCCTTCCACTTCTGTTGTGACTGTTGATGGCACACCTATGCCATTGACAGGCATTGGCACAATTCATACATCCACTATATCATTACCTGATGTTTATTGCATTCCAAAATTACATATAAATCTTGCTTCTGTTGGTCAAATATGTGACTCTGGATGTTTTATTGGACTCTACCCTAATTCTTGTTATGTGCAGGATCTAAAATCCAAGAGAGTGATTGGGACAGGGCGTAGAAAGGGGAGAGGTCTATATGTTTTGGATGAGCTGCATCTTCCTACTCATGCAGCAACTATGCCTGTTAATCTGTCTTCTTTTCATTTAACACATTCCTCTTCGAAGTTTTATTTGTGGCACTCAAGACTTGGTCATGTATCAGGTTCTCGCCTGCGTTTTATGTGTAATACTGGTGTTCTTGGTGATTTACAATCCGATGATATTTCTGATTGTAGTGGATGTAAACTTGGAAAATTTTTCGCTTTGCCTTTTAATCTTAGTACTTCTACTTCTTCTGCACCATTTGATCTAGTTCATTCAGATGTTTGGGGGCCAGCACCTATCCCTACTAAGGGTGGCTCCAAGATATTATGTTTCCTTTATTGATGATTATACTCGTCATTGTTGGGTTTATTTGTTGAAAAGACGCTCGATTTTGTTCATACTTATGTTGAGTTTCAAGCCTATGTGAAAACTCAATATTCTTGCCATTATTAAATGTTTTCGGGCTGATTTAGGAGGTGAATATACTAGTGGGGATCTTTCTGGTATTTTCAAAGCTGATGGTACAATACATCAGTCTTCTTGTACTAATACACCACAACAAAATGGGGTAGCCGAGAGAAAACATAGGCATATTGTTGAGACAGCTAGATCCATGCTTTTGTCCGCTAGTGTACCTAGTGAATTTTGGGGAGAAGTTGTCCTTACATCTGTTTATCTTATTAATAGGATCCCTACCTCTCATAATTCTGGTATTTCTCCGTATGCTAGACTATTTGGTCACACCCCACTATTCTCCCATTTGAGAGTTTTTGGTTCTACATGTTTTGTTCTACGTCCACATGCAGAGCGTACTAAGTTATCTTCTCGTGTCGCCATTTGTGTTTTTCTTGGATATGGGGTTGGGCAGAAAGGTTATCGTTGTCATGATCCAGTTTCTGGAAAATTGTATGTGTCTCGTAATATTTCCTTTATTGAGCATGTTCCTTTCTTTTCCATCCCACCTACCTCACATTGTATGACAAAATCTGACCTTATTGATATTGATCCCTTTGATGCTAATTGTCCATCTGATTCTACATCTATATCATCTGTTCCTTCTCAGTCTTCTGGCAGGTCCCATGATATTGATACTCATCCCCCTCCTACGCCTATTTCAGAACCTCTTGTGGTTGCAGATCCAGATCCACCTCGCTATCCTAAACGCACTCTGCGATCTACTCAGGTATCCGATTTTGATTATTCTTTCTATGCTCCATCATTCGCTTCCTTTCTAGTTTCTATTAATTCTCTCGCGTGAGCCTACATCCTACTCGAGGTAGCTCATGATCCTCTTTGGCAAGAGGCTATGAATGAGGAACCGGTTGCTTTGAACAAAACTCGGTACTTGGGATTTGGTTTCTCTACCGACCGGTAAGAAAACTATTAGTTCTCGATGGGTGTACAAGATTAAGACAAAGTCGATGGTTCTATTGAGCGATATAAAGCTCGTTTGGTTGCAAAGGGTTTTGCTCAAGAATATGGTATGGATTATGAAGAGACTTTTGCACCCGTTGCAAAGATGACATCTGTCCAGGGTTCTTATTGCGGTGGCCTCTGTTCATCATTGGCATATTTCACAAATGAATGTTAAAAATGCTTTTTTAAATGGGGATCTTCAAGAAGAAATCTACATGGTCCCTCCACCTGGTGTTTCACATAGTCCGGGACAAGTGTACGAGCTTAAGAAAGCTCGTATGGTCTCAAACAAGCTCCAAGAGCTTGGTTCGACAAGTTCTCCGCATTTGTAGTATCATCTCTTGGGTTTATTTCCAGCTTTCATGATTCGGCGTTATTTGTTAAATCATCCCCTGCCGGGTTGTATTTTGCTTTTGTTGTATGTTGATGACATGATCATTACGGGTGATGATATTGATGGTATTGCAAACCTAAAATCTACTTTATCTCGCCGTTTTGAGATGAAAGATTTAGGTCATCTACGTTACTTTTTAGGCATTGAGGTAGCTTATTCGAGAAGGGATATCTTCTCTCTCGTCTAAGTACACCGTGAGATATTCTTGAGCGGGCCCGTCTCACGGATACTCGTATAGTTGACTCTCCTCTTGAGGTTAATGTTCGATATACACCTACCGACGGGGATCCTCTTCCCGATCCCACTTTATATCGTTCGGTTGTAGGGAGTCCGGTGTACCTCACCATTACTCGCCCGACATTGCATATCTTGTTCACATTGTCGTCGTTTGTTTGCTCTCCTACATCCGTACATTGGGCTGCAGATTATGCGTATTCTTCGCTATCTTCGAGGAACGATTTATCGAGTCTCTTGTTTCCATCGACCTCATCCTTGGAGCTTCGTGCATTTTCCGATGCAGATTGGGCAGTGACCTAACCGATCGGAAATCAACTACCGGTTATTGTGTATTTTTAGGAGATTCACTCATCTCATGGAAAAGTAAGAAACAAGATGTGGTTTCTCGCTCTTCAACCGAGGCGAGTATCGTGCTATGGCTTCTACTACGTGTGAGATTGTATGGTTACGTCGGTTATTGGTTGATATGGGTGTCTGTCTTTCTTCACCAACACCGATGTATTGTGATAATAAGAGTTCTATTCAGATTGCGCACAACACGTCTTTCATGAACGTACCAAGCATATTGAGATTGATTGTCATATTATTCGATATCATCTTCAGCAGCGCACTCTATCCTTGCCATTTGTCTCATCTTCGATGCAACTTGCAGATTTCTTCACAAAGGCGCATACCTTAAAGCGTCACCGGTTCTTTCTTGGCAAACTCTCGATGCTTCTGTCTACACCATCGCGAGTTTGAGAGGAGATATTAGCATTTGCTTTTGTCCCACATTGGAAAAACATATTTGTATCCCATGTAATAGACCCTATATAAAGGGCTTTACTTGCTTTTCTTTTACTTGCACTTTTAGCTCTCAAGAATAATATTATTTTATTATCTTGTTATTGCTTTGTAAGAATTCATGTTATGAATAAAAGACTTTCATGAATTCTATCAGTGAATTCATGTTTTCTTTTATGTGCTTCATGTTTTCTTTTATGTGCTTACTGCCGCATTCACACAATCTGGAACCGTTGTGTGCTTGAATTTTGTAGAGGCAACACTCTTACATAACTACCTTTATTGAATTACTATCAAGGTGTGGCGGATTAGATGGGATTTTTCTGTCTTAATCCGATATCTCGTGTTTGAGTTCTAAAGATAAAAAACTTTTTAATAAGAAGAGTTTTACCTTTTCTTCAGTGACTATATGCTATTAAATCTTGGCAGAGACGCAAGAAGAAGAAGAAAATAAAAATATATGCGAAGGCTTTTTTATTTTACTTTACAGGGCAATATATATATTTATATTCATCAGAGTCCTAAAATAATATATAATTAAACACCAAATATATAGGATATAAAATTATATTTGGACAAGGAGACTAGTCCTAAGTCGGCTAGGATTGTGACGCGCTGATACCCCTTTGCAAAATAGGCTCAGGGAATATCTCTGTCACTTGATCCTTTGAAGAGAAAACTGAATTATGAGATCACATCGTGCACCATTAAACCGAACAAAATGAAAGTTAATTAACTTCAACATGTTTAGTGAGAGAGTGAAATACAAGATGGGTAGAGACTTAAGCAGCACTAATATTATTTCGGAGCCCGAGAAACTGAGATGTCAAGCTCAAAAAGTAGCAATTGCGCCTATGTTAGCTCCACAACAGCGTCAACTAAGGCTTTATCCTTAAATTCAGTAGATGATCTAGCTACCATTCATTTTTATAGGACCAAGATATCATAGATTGGCCAAGATATATGACACATACCACTAGTCGACTTGCGATCATCGATGCTGCCAGCCCAATCAGAATCGATGAAGGTTTGTAAAGTGACATACAAAGATCGCGAGATGAAGAAAAAAAGGACTTGGAGTGCTTAAGAGTAGGGAATAATGCACTTAACCTCAACCCCATGGTTCAAAGAGGGACTATGTGTCACAACCCAAATCGGAGGGCCGCGACGGGCACCCGGACCTCACCTGCCGGGTACCGTTAGCCGTACAGTCAATATCTAACCGTAATTAGACATGGGCCACAAGTATCGTCACCCAGTATCCTGCTGACATATAAAAATTATAAACTAGAAAAGAGCTATGTAAAATCTCAACCAGAAAGCTCAACTTATATATATATATATACACACATACATACCAAGGCCAACAAGGTCATACATGACTACTATACACAGGACATCCGTCTACAAAGCCTCTACAGAGTACGCAACATCGACAATGTCAGGACAGGGCCCCGTCGTACCCATATGTACATGCAAAAATATATCGTACCAAGATTAGACCGACACTCCGAAACAAGAGGAGTGCTCCAAATCCGCTGAGTCAGCAACCTACTAACGTGGATCGTCGCCCTGTCTACGTGAACCTGCGGGCATGAAATAAAGTGTCACCTGACAAAAGGGACGTTAGTACGACTGATGTACCGAGTATGTCAGGCATGAACAATAGCGTAACAGGGATATAAAAATAAACTGAAACAGAAACAAGCAACAAAATTAGCCAACAACAACAGCCGACAGAAATAGTCGACCTATAATGAACGCCTCTGAGGGCCATAATATGCCTAAATTTCATGCACAATGCAAATGCAATATATATATATATATATATATATATATATATATATATATATTGGCCTCATCGGGCATCTTCATTCCCATAACAGCCTCTGTGGGCATCATTTCATTTCGGCCTCTGTGGGCATAATCATTATCATATTGGCCTCACAAGGACATCTTCCTTTTCGTGATAGTCTGTACCTTTGATATGATAGTATATAGTACCAGGAGACTAATGGTATATATTGAAATTTTATTTCTATGATATGATAGTAGTTAAACTGAAAAATATAAAAATCATACCTTGATATATGTCGGTGGATGGATCTATTTTTAAAGATAAAAATAGAAAAAGAAATTGAATTTTCATGATTCGTATTATTTAAATATCGAGACCGGATGTGATTGGGCTAGCTTGTCCGATCACGACGGTGGAACTCTATTCTAGTCTAGTTATAATGGTTTTAGTCTATTTTTAATACAATTGTAATTAAGGATTTGTAATCCTATTAGAATAGGATTATCTTATTAGACTTAGTTAAGGAAGTGACTTACTTACTTATATATAAGGAGGTCATTATGATGAATGAAAAGCAGAAAGAATTCTCTCATTATTCTTGTCCCTCTAAATTTTCATTCCTGTCACAATTTTAACATGGTATCAGAGCCATATTATAACACAAAAACTCCAAAACAATGGTAGTTGACGGTAAAGTAACCATTGATAATGGCAAAGGAATCCCCGGTGACAAAAACAAAATCTAAAGAAAAATCATCTCTCCCTCCGGCATTACGTCAATGATAACCTTAGAATTGTGGTAACACAAGTCCAATTGAAGGGTGAGAATTATGAAGAGTGGGCTAGATCCAAGAGGACAGCCCTAAGAGCAAGAAAGAAGTTCGGCTTCGTCGACAGAAAAATCAAGAAGCCGGATAAAGAGTCGCTAGACTTAGAAGATTGGTGGACTATAAACTCATTGTTGGTGTCGTGGATTCGCAACACCATAGAACCAATGCTTCACTCAATGATTTCACATAAAGAGGAAGCAAAAGAATTATGGACGAGCAACTGAGAATGGCTCGCCGTTATTAACGGACCTCAGATGCAACAACTAAAGACGAAACTTGCGAAGTACAAGCAGAAGGGAAGGACCATAGTGGATTACTATGGAAAACTCACTAAGCTATGGAAGGAATTGGCGAATTACGAACAAATTCCAACATGTACGTACGGAAAGTGCACTTGCAATCTGGAAACGGTCTTAGAAGCCAAAAGAGAAGAAGAAAAAGTGAATCTTTTCCTCATGGGGCTGGATAAGGCAATGTATGGAATGGTGAGGTCGAATATACTGGCTCTGGAACTGTTTCCATTATTAAATAGGGTATATTCGAAGTTGGTGCAAGAAGAGCATGTGAGAGGAATCTCATAGAAAATGGAGGACCGGAGTGAAGCCATAACTTTTGTCGTGCCAAGAAGAAACCCTTACCGTGATCAACGTGAAAAAGAAAATGATAGTGTATACTGCAGACATTGCAAGAGATCATGACATATTGTGAATGAGTGTTTTCGACTCATTGTCTATTTGAATTGGCGGCCGGAAAATAAAAAATGAGATAAAAATCAGAGGAAGAAGACGAGGACAACAACAACAGCAAGGGGATGGACCAGGATTCAATCTTGGAAGAGGCAACTATCGGGATAACGTCGTAGTTGCCAAAGAATGAGCTCATGCAGAAATAGGACCATGAACACAGGCGGGACATGACCTCACAACTTAAGCGATGAGATCTGAAAGACTGTGATTCACGTGTCGAATTCCAAAGGAATAAACTCGACTGGCAAGATGGATGGTAAGACCAAAAACTCATCCTGGATTATTGATTTCGGAGTTACCAACCATGTGACATGTAATTCAAAAAATTGAGCAATAAACAGAACATTCTTGATTGCTCGGTTGGGCTTCCGGATGGAAGTAGCTCGGTGGCCATGAGAAAAGGAACAAACAAGTTGAATAATAGGATATGGTTGAAGGATGTCCTTTACGTTCCGAATTTAACATGCAATTTATTTTCTGTATCACAACTTTTTGATTATTTAGATTGTGATATAAAATTTAATAAAATTATGTGGGCTATACAGGACCCCACCATGAGAAATCTTCTTGGAATGGGTGAGCATCGAGGTTGACTTTACTATTTTCAGAATATGTTGTGGATATGATCTATGAAGGTGAATGCAGTCGATTGATTCGATCTTTGACACAAACGGTTAGGTCATCATCAGCACAAGTAACGATGTTTGTTACGGCATTAAGCCTAAAATAGAGTAGTATTATCTTAGATAAAGAATGATTGTAGCCAAATGGCAAAGCAAACAAGAAATGTTTTTTCTTTAAGTGATAATATAGCTTCAGATATTTTTGAAATGATACATTGTGATTTATGGGGACCGTATGGAACCCCTTCTTTTTATGGTGCTTCGTATTTTTTGACTATTGTGGATGATCATTCGCAATCCATGTGGATTTTTCATTTGGTCGATAAGAAAGAAATGCCCCAAACCTTGAAGAATTTCTTCGGCTTGGTGGATAGAGTCTGGTAAGAGGGTGAAGATTGTTAGAAGTGATAACGGAACTGAGTTCACATGTATGAAGAATTACTTTTTCAAGCATGGAATTTTTTTTCAAACATCTTGCACAGGGACACCACAACAGAATGGAAGGGTCGAAAGAAAACATCATCACATTCTTAATGTGGCCCGAACATTGAGATTTCAGGGCCATCTTCCGATCAAATTCTGGGAAGAATGTCTTTTGACTATAGGGTATTTGATAAATAGAACATCATCTTCAATTTTGAATGGGAAAACCCCCTATACGATTATTTAAGGATGATAGGGTCACTATGCTATGCACACACAAAGAGAAGAATAAGGAACAAGTTTGAAAGTAGGTGCGTCTTCCTGGGATACCTCTATTGAAAGAAGGGTTGGAGATTGTATCACTTAGGGAGCGATGAATATTTAGTCTCGAGAGATGTGGACTTCTACGAGACTAAGTTCTCATTTGTTGTAGGATCGGGTAACTTGGTCGACAACATAGAAGTGATCACGACCAAAACAAAGGGAGAAAAAAATCAACATGACTTTGAAGAAGACCGAACTGACAATGTAGATACGAACTCAAACATAAGAAATACCCACACTGGATACCAAAACAACAGATCAACCTGATTTAGACGGGACATATACATGTCTAGATAGAGAAAACATAGAGAAAGTACAGACAAAAGGTGTCCGGACTAATGAAATGCTCCGGGAAGAACAATTGGGTTGGGATAAATGTCAGAAGCATGAATCAACTCGGTAGTGCGACTGTGTCACTGAAATATTCCAGAAATAATGTCCATCAATGCATCCGCCTGATCGTCACCAAACCTCAGGTGCGGCTTATCCTTTATTTCCTATATATCATGTGATAATTTTTCTTTACAAGACCAAAGCTTCCTTATAGCAATAACCACAAGAAATGCGCCAAAAACCTTCTCAAAGGTAATGAAAATGAACATTAGAGAAAAGTCATGCAGCAAGAAATTCAAGCATTGGAGGATAATGGCACGTGGATATTAGGAACATTGTCACTGGATAAGAAAGCAATTGGATATAGATGGGTGTGCAAGATCAAGTACAACTCTGACGGCACAATCGAGCGATAAAAAGCTCAATTGATCATTTTTGGAAATAATCATAAGAAAGGAATTGACTACAATGAAACGTTTGCTTCGGTTGCTAAGGTAGTAACCGTTCGAACCTTCCTGACAGTTGCGACTGCACAAAATTGGGAGTTGTATCAGATGGATGTTTATAATACCTTTCTACACGATGAACTTACGTAAGAAGTTTATACAAAACTGCCACCGGGTTTTTGTGTTCCTAGTCCGGGGCAAGTATATCCACTTCAAAAATATTTATATGGTTTGAAACAAGCTCCACGGTGCTGGTTTGTAAAATTATCAAGTGTTTTGATGAAATATGGTTCAAACAGTCGTACTCAGATTATTCTCTATTCACGATGCACCGGGGAGTTATGCAACTTAATGTCTTAGTTTATGTGGATGACTTGATTATCTCTGGAAACGACCATAGTTCCATTGAACAATTCAAAGACTATTTTTGCGTAGGTTTTCACATGAAGGATTTGGGCTCTCTGAAGTATTTTTTGGGAGTTGAAATTGCACGTGGACCAATCAGTTATTTCTCTATCAACGAAAATATGACTTGGATATAATCTCCGAGTCTGGATTATTGGGAGCTAAACCAATCAATACTCCCATGGAACATAATCAAAGTTTGTCGTTGGCCGAAGAAGCCAATTTGGGAGATCCGAAACCAAACCGACTTTTGGTTGGTAGATCGATACACCTCAGGTTTACGCGGCTTGAGTTGTCATATTGCGTGCATGCTCTGTCCCATTTCTTCAGCAACCGAAGGAAGTATACTGGAATGTAGCTTTCCTGTGGTGCGTTACTTGAAGAAGAACTCAGGACAAGGCATTGTGCTCAGGAAAAATTGTGATCTCCAATTGTACGGATGGTGTGATTCTGACTAGACTGGATGTTTGTGGACTCTAAAATCACTTATCGATTGGTTTATCTTCCTCGGGAATTCACCCGTATCATGGAAAACTAAGAAACAACACATTATCCCCCACTCATCAGCGGAGGCGAAATACTGATCAATGGCAATGACAGTCTATGAATTGAAATGATTAAAGGGAAGGTTACATAATTTTGGCATTGAACATAAATCTCTCGTGAAAATGTACTGTGATAGTTAAGTGGCATTGTATATTACATGAAATCCGGTGTTTCATGAATGGACTAAACATATTGAAGTCGATTGTCATTATGTCTGTGACGCACTCCAATCTGGTATAATATTTTTCAGTCATGTGTCAACCAATGAGCAATTGACCGATGTATTTACAAAGGCTTTGGGCAAATCGCAACATGAATATTTACTTGGCAAGTTGGACATTCGTGACCCTCATGTTCCAACTTGAGGTGGGATATTGAGACCCGATGTGACTGGGCTAGCCTGTTTGGTCACGACGGTGGAACCCTATTCTAGTCTAATTATTATAGTTTTAGTCTATTTATGGTACATTGTAATTAAGGATTTGAAATCCTATTGGAATACGGTTACCTTATTAGACTTGGTTAAGTAGGTGGCTTACATACTTGTATATTAGGAGGTCATTATGATGAATTCTCTCATTATTTTTGTCTCTCTAAATTTTCGTCTCTGTCTCGATTTTAACATTAAAGACTATGTTATCTTGCCCTTTCCTAATAAATAACTACTCCCTCCATCTCATTTTACATAAAGGTGTTTGACTGATCACGTAGTTTAATAAAATGGAAAGATTTTTAGAACTTGTGATCTAAAATAAGTTTTGAATGTTTGCGTGGTATAAATCATTTCATTAAGGGTGAAAGGAGAATTTTAAAGTTGAATTATTTCTAATTATAGAAAGATATCATTCTTTTTTTAACTAAGTAAAAAAGAAAGAGTGTCATATAAAATGAGACAGTGGAAAATTTAGTAGTCAAGAGCCTAATTCGACTAAAGAGGGTAGTCCATCTTACAGCCCCCTCTTCCACGCCCAACCGGGCGCAAGAAGGAAAGGTATATTGAGTATATGACTGTCATTATATAGATTTCCTATCTAATTTTTCATTGAGTTTATGTTACACGTACGATCGAAAAAATATTTTCACAATCATGTCATAGATAAAAAATAATAATTTATACACTCGTATAAGTAGTATAAAGAAAATATTTGTAATGCTAACTTATTTTTGCTTTACTATACATTTCAAATCTTCTCCGTATCGGAAATCAAACGTATCAACATAAGTCAATACAAATGAAAGTACACCTGAAAAAAGCAATTTTAGTCCCGCTTTTGTATTCTAATTTTGATATGTTAGTCCTTTGTTATCACGCTAAGCAAACAAAATCTCTCTTTGTTTTTTTTCTTTTGGTTGCATCACATTGATCGGATCCAGTCACTGACAGCTCAATCGAAACTTAAAAATTCTGATTTTCTTTCAATCATTATTAATATTTTTACTTTATTTTGATGCCGTATTATTCCGAAATTACTTTAAAACAAACAAAAAAAGTAGTCCATCGTTTCAATTTATGTGATCTACTTTTATTTGACACGCGCTTTAAGAAATAAATAAAGACTTTTGAATTTTATGGTCAAAATCAGCTAAAGATATTTGTGTGATTATAGATTATCTAATTTTGCGTAAAAAATAAAATTTAAAATTAAATTATTGATAAATAAAAAAATATATCATTCTTTTTAAGCTAGACTAAAAAAGAAAATTACTCATTTTTTTTTTGAGATTTTCATATATTCCACAGATATAGGAAGCACATAAAGAGTATGTCTGGATCTGTCAACGTGGTCGAAGTGCCTTCCTATGAGTTCCATCCCCTCCCCCCCCAAAAAAAAACAAAAGCATGTAATGCTGCAAAGTAGTTATACGAAGTTGCGAAGAATTGCTTTAGAATGATGAATTACAGAGAAGTAGACATTATAAAATTGACTCTTTTATATTATCGAGGATCCTCAATAGTATATATATATTCTCTCTGTCCCATTTTAATTACTGCTTTAGTGCGAAAAAATATCTCAAAATAATTGTCACTTTAGAAATTCAAGAGAAAAGTTAATAACTATTTTTAATTATACCTTAGCAATAAAGAAGTATTGTTTTTTTAATACTGTTCAATTTTTAAAAAATACATCTAATAAATAAGATAATTTAGTCAACTATACCTTATATTTATTATTTTTTAAAAAGAACTAAAACCATAGTAAAATGGGAAGAGGGAGGATCTAACTAGATTATATAGAAGTAATGAGTAGTTCCCATAAACAAATATTCTCCGATAACGTCCACTTTTGGGCGCTTGATGTAGATGTAGCTTGCGCGTTAGTTTACACGGTTTCAAGAGTACTACCACAAGAAAACGAGTATTGCTAAGGCATCATTCAACAATTAATGAAAATTATTCAGTCTATTTAGTAAGAATTTTAAAGTATTATGAGGAGTCATATCCTACTATACATCCTTGTTGTCAAGAAATTTAACTCTCTACTATGTTCAGCCAGAAAAAAAAGTATTAACCATTTATAAAGTATGATCAGCCTATCGTTTGATTCTTGGTTTGTGCGACTTAAGAATTAGAACTACTTTGTCTCATGGATATTACCGAGAAGTTACCCAGAGGCCAGAAGAGACCAACAAGTTTCGTATGTATACTAACAAAAGTTGTGGTAGAGTGTCAAGTACTTCTTCATCTTTAATTAGAGGTCTCGTATTCAAGTCTCTTTGGATATGGAGTCACCTTTATTGGGGAGCGCTTTGCCCTCAATGTGAAATTTTCCAGCGCGAATCTGAATTTAGTCGGGTCCCAATATGAATACCGAACACCGGATGGGAAACCAAAAAAAAGTTTTGTATGTATTAGCCTACTTTGTTCCTAATAAAGGGATGTTACTGTACATGTTGAGAACAAATTCAGAATTTAAAATTAGTGAGTTAAAATGTAATCTTGTTATATGTTTATATTATTTATTTTTTCAAAAAAATCATATATGTATAGATAATTTGAGCCAAAAGTGAATTTAGTATAACTCACAAAACTCGCCTTAGACCCTAATTTGTGTATATGAAGTAATTAAGATTACACCTTTATCAACAAACATTACGTACATTACTCTAGTATTTGTATAGTTGCGAGGAAATGCTGGGAAATTGTGGTGTATAGACTATTGAGTAGACTCTAATGTGTAGGTTAAACAAGTTAAAGACTAATTGTTTCCCATAGGCCTCAAAAATCAACATCGCCTGAACAACCATGAACTTCTCTAATATTAATTTTATATATGGAATAGCATAAGTTCTGAACCAAAAAAAAAGATCTCACTCGCCATGATATTAAAGGCAATGATTAATACAACTCCAAGCAGAATTTAATTAATCTAACAACTCCCAGTATATATTTTAATCTATCTCCACTCACAACAAACAATCAATTGTACTAACAAAAAAGAACATAGTTGATCCAAAGTGTTTGGCCCAGTGGCCAATACATTAGGGTATTGCTGTCTGAGGTTCCGTGTTCGAGTCCTCTGATCAGCGAGAGTGGAACTGTGGTCCCCCAAAAAAATCCCTCCATACGCGTAGGGCCAAACGGTGTATACTAATCCGTAGGGCCAGGCCGGAGGTGGGGTTTTCTGGGGTATGGGGCCGTAATGCGGTGGGACCAATCACTTTAAAAAGTTTACCCTACCTTAGTTTTGTCCTCCGGGGCATAGTCCAGTGGCAAAGCCTGGGCGCTAAAAGGCGCTCTGGCATGGGGCAGCGTGGGTTTGATTCCCCGCAAGCACGAAGAAACTCTACATGTTGGGGAATTTGACATTGTCTCATTGATCAGTTGTACGCTCCCAGAAAACTGGCCACTGGAGCACATCCCGCGATTTACCCGGTGGTGGGGGTGCTGAAGGACCGGTCCCATCATCTCCAGGACGTCTGGGTAATACCAGTGAAGTAGTCAGGCGCAAGCCTAGAAACCTGGATTATAAAAAAAAAAAAAAGAAAAAGAACATAGCTGACTTTTGTTCAATATTGTCCCATCGAAAATGAGGTAGGACCTATCCACCAAAAAAGGACCTACTACTAAGAAATAATTATAATGAACTAAAATTTCATTGGATTTTCTTTTGGTTTAATTTTGATCCAAACTAGCTCCTGCAAAATTTTCTGAAAACAATGTTAGGAAAAATTGTGTGTAGTCTAAATTAGCTTTCTGAAAAACAAATCCAAGGGAAGATCAATATTCCTATGTGGTCACTTGACGACCCTTCCTATAGGCACAAGTCCCAACATGTGAAAGCGATATGATTTGTACAAAATACAGATCAACCGAACATCATGACCTTAGGAGCAAACTTCAAAAGCCTATCCAATGTGCTAGGCAAGAACTTTCTTGCAAAAAGGTAACAGATATTTGTAGGCTCTCCATTATACTCGCACTGAATTCCACTTCTTATTTGGTGTAACAACTCTTTTGTCACATCAGTCCTAGCAAATTTCGTGGGATGGGGTCCACCTTTTGTCCAGTCAACCCAAGTCAACGTTCTGTTACCATTTTTCCCCCAATACCTCATGGTGACAAAAGTTGGCAAATAATGCTCATCCGAGTAACATGCTGGCCTGCAAAATTCTTTGAATAAATTGAAATACTTCTGATCAGTGATCACGTCGACCGCGATCTCCCGGTTAAGCTCGAACCATTGGGACCCTTTTCGCCATTGCTCGATTGTAACCCATGGTGTCATTTGGCTATTGTAGCGGCCCCGTCCAACAGGGCCCCATTCATCATAGGACTCCACTAAGGTTTTCGTAGAGTTTATGATGTAGGTGTAGATGGTTGTGAAATTATATAATGGAATGCAAGCCTCTGAAAGAAGTACAAAACGCTCATTTGCCATGTCAAGTAAGGCGTTGGCTAGTAACCTCCGTTCTGCATCGACCATGCTGAATTCTCCCCAATCTACTCTCTACACATTATTCAAATAAAGAAGATATTACCAAATTAATTAATTACTCCGTCCAATGATCATAAATGTTACATGTTTCAAATTATAATAGCATGCCAAAAGTCAAAGAAGCTTCTTTATTTAAAAGGAATAACATACACAAGCAAGGGAGAAATGGTCTTTTGTCTCCTTACAACATTTTTTAGTTTTATGACATTTTTACGAGAGATCTTCATTTTTTACATGTAAGAGATCTGAAAATGACACATAAGAGATCTGAAAAAATTATTTTTCTATTTAAATTATAAAAGAACAAGAGATCTCATTTCCTTCACAAATCTATCACATAGCTAGTGGAGCCAATTGTTCATAGGCAGGGGTGGAGCTACCTTTGTTTAAGGGAAGTAATTAAGTAATACCCTTATTAGGATATACTATTAATCATGAGGTTTAGTTATAGTATTATATTTTTTTTCTTTATGAAACAATTGTTTATTCATTTATTCAATTCAATAAAGTCTTATTTTAAATAGATCATTTGTTCACATGTGTGTCCTTTACTTATATAGTAGACGATTTAGTGTATGGAGCTTTAGCTCATGCGCAGAAGATTAAATTGTCAGTTCTTATAAGTTATAAAGTTACGTTCACAATCAAAGATAAAATTGGACAAAATATCTTGATGATTGTAGCACAAGATTAAAATATAATTTATTTTGATTATGGGAATGACCTTATTCCAACTTCTTGTTCTAGTGCATTTTGAATGTATTGAACGGACCAACTAGAGATAAGTGTTTTTGTACTGAACATATAAAACAATCTCTCTAGCTCATTAAATGAACTTATACTCTTAATCTTGATATGACTATTATGATCAATTGTTCATTATTTTGATTTATCAAAAGGTACGACTCAATTATGAGTCAAGGTATTCCTGATAAGTTGGATAGTAGCAGATAACATTTGTGAAATAATAATTAGTTAATAGAATTCGTGTCTCGACTTTGAGATGGATGATACCCCTTTATAGATGCTTATAAGTTTTCATGTGAAAATCTTGCAGGTGGATTTTGTATCCATCACATGAATAAGTTAAGCAAAAGTATAAAGAATTTAATTAGTCAATGAATTAAATTGTCAGTAGTTTAATTTAGTATAAAGAATTTAATTATTTGTTACTATCAGATACATTGACTCACAATAGAGACGTACCTTTTGATAAATTAAAATAATAAATAAATCATATTGATCATAATAATTATATTAAAATTAAGAGTGTAAGTACATTTAATGAGCTAGAGAGATTGTTTTACATATTCAGTACAAAACACTCATCTCTACTTGGTCCGTTCAATACATACAAAATGTACAAGCACAAGAAGTCGGAACTATACAGTTCCCATAATTGAGATACGTTATATTTAATCTTGTGCTACAATCATAATGATAGTTTTGTCCAATTTATATCTTAGATTGTGGACATGAAATTTATACTTATAAGAACCGATGATTTAATCTTTCGTGTATAAGCTAAACTCTATACACTAAATCATCTACTATATAAGTAAATGACACACATACTAATACATGATCTATTTAATTCCTTATTAAAAATTGAATAAACAATTGTTGTATAATAAATACTATATCCAAACACATAGTTTAATTACACACTATGTAAATAGGTTAAAACTTATTTTTTATGTAAATAAATTTTATGTTGAATCCCCTTGACTTGTTTGTATGTCTACCTAGTTATATTTTAAATTTCCCTAGGTGAAATTCTGGCTTTCATAGGCATAGAAACTAGCATTCTCCATATAGCTAAACCAACATTATACAAACTTCCCATTAAACTATTAAATTCTCATTGAGCATTTGGAATATAAACATATATCACATTAAAACAATATCTGTACCAAAATCTGATCGTTAGATCAAAATATATGAATAGCTTGTCAAATAGTCATGGTTAATTCCGTAAGTATAACCTTACAGATGTAGTCACCTAATGAAAAGGAAATCTTCAGGTTATCCAAAACACTGAAAATTCCAACCCGTAATGGTCAATTGGTGAAGTGGGTCATCATGGGCTGAAGATGTGCAAAATCGAGCCCAAAGACGAAGTGCATAGATTCACAATAGGAAATTTCGCCCAATGACTTCGGAAATGGGTGTTCTGAGGACTAAAGTAAGATGTTAATGATTTACGAGCACCAATCTCCGAGCCTACAAGAACGTCGTATAGGATTTACTTATGATCAATGCTTATAGCTCAACAATCATCCACACATGTATGAGTTATATTTTTATAGTTAACTTCCGTTAACAAAAGAGTTTACGTTCTATATACTGATGGCGTAAAAGTTAACAATTCGGATTCCGTATGAGGTATATAATTGCAATCTTTATTTCCTACACAGTGATCGGTAATTATCTAGAAGAAAAAGGGTGGTAAGCAGCCTAATATAAAAATTTCTTACCATGTCACCATATATAACGTGAATCCAAAAAATTGTCATGAAAAATCGAATAATTGCAATTACTAGTATTAATGCATAACATACCTTACTTGGTACTCTTCGACCATGAAAAATTGGTCCTTCTTCAGGTGCATCCCCTTTGAAAGATGGCTGTGAATGAATATAAATTGAGTAACGCCCTTCATGTCCTTTAAAAAATGGTTCCCAAAGAGGAGCCAACGGCAAACTCCCTCTAGCTAGAAACATAAATGCAACCTTTGGGGTACGGTTGAATGGGAATTTCCTAACCTTAGGAACCATTGAAGCTCTCCATATTAACTCTTCATCCTTCATGCCATGCATTGCTTCTGGAGGCTTAATATAATCTATTAATCCTATTCTACCACCATCCCTTTTCCTCTTACTATTAATATTGTTAACGCGACGATCATTATTATTCTATGGCACGCGTTGTTGCTGATGCAAAGGCAAATTCAACGGAGGAGATGGCGGAGGACGCGATTTGGGTGTTACTATAAGTGGTGGAGATGGTTGGACGGAAAATAGTTTTTTCATTAATGTGATTGGAACATCTTTGATATAGAAGCTTAGTGATATTCCTATAACCAAACCGGACCCAAAAAATAGAAAGTAGACAATAAGGCTATGAATGTACCTTTGAGAATTGAATAGTTTTGCTGAGATTATCTGATTTTGCTGTGTTTCATGCTTCATTTTCTGAGACCACTCACAGGCTATTAATTTGTACTATGATCTAAGGAGTAAATGTAAAAGAATAATATAATCATATATTTCAACAAAATGGAATATTTTTTATTCCAACATATATATAAATATATATATGTGTGATTTCTAACCCTATGTTACGTTACCTCTTCTAATATCGTACACTATTCTAAGAACACGAATTTGAGAGTAATTAACCGAACAGCAAAGATAGATCTAGAATAAAAAATCACCTCAGTGTGGGACTGGGATTATTACATGAATAATGTATAAGTAGTTGGAGGAGATTTGATACTCTAATCATTGTTGGAAAATTAAATGTAGTAGAGGTAATGGAATGTATAATGTGAGGGATTGAAATGTATACAGAGATAGGGGAATGCTATTTTCATCAGATTTAAGCAAAATTTAATTTCCAGGTGATTAAGACATAGAGATCAAATTAGATGGATGAAGAAGACATAACAAACAGAGGAACAGAGAGAGGAGAAAGAAAAGGAAAAGATAGTTTGGGTAATGACAAGTGGATTTGAATTTATCCAACAAAATTATGACTCATAGCCCTTTTTTATAGGAACAAACCAAAGGTAATGACCACTGCTATCTAGTTAGACTCTCAATACTCTCCTGCTAACGATATGAAAAACGAAAAAAAATCATGTACTACGCTCTTGTTAACTATGCATAGATAAAAATAAACATCAACTATGGACATTAGTCTTTGAGCCAATCAATCTTTCTTAAAATTACAATATTTTAAATAATTATACCAACTTGGTTATTTGGGAAAAGAGGTTCAATTATATTGTATGTATATTAATATCAATGTAAATCACAACATAGGAGAACATCATGCGCTTAGTGAGGCACAAGGAGGGTATAAAGGAATGAAAAGTGATCGATAGCTAGAACTACATATTTTTAGTTATGTTTTACCGCATATTTAGATTGTTTTACTCGTGTTTAAGTTAATTTTATTCAATTTATACTTAATATTCACATTTTACCGTGCATGAAATTATTTTGAGAAAAAAAAGAGATGAATTTGCGCTAAATTGAGCAAAAACGAACTTTGAAATCTAAGTAGAAGTCTTAGGTATGGGAGGACACAATTTTGAGCATATGCTTAGATATTGATATAAAAAGGGTCATATACGACTTTGAAAAAAAAGTAACCGGGATCAAGTCCGGGGGTCAACGGTCGAGCGTGGACGACGTCGGCAAACAAAAGCAAAAATACTGAAAAATTAACCTGGTGCGAGGTGCCACTTCGCATGCCTTGCGTGCACCAAACAATTTTTGATTTTTCTAAGTCGTCTCAAAAGTTTTGACTTGGTGCAGAGAGCCACATGTCAATTCTTGCGGTGCACCTGTCCTAGTTTGTTTTGATTTCAGAGAGGTATTTGAGTCTTAGGGTGTTTCTCACATTATAAATACATATTGTCCACATTTTTTGGAGGAGAATCTATAGGTATTGAAGAGGAGACAAGTCGTCTTAGAGAGGGGAGACTCGTTGAGAGGAACGAATGGCTCAAGCGTGATCAATCATTAGTGTAAACGTGTAAATATACCATAATTAAAATATTTTCATATATTGTGTAAATATAATTATGGTAAGACTAGAATTCCTTTTTTGTATAGGCTTAGGATTCCTATTGTATACGGGATGAATATTGTACTCTATATATACCTTGATATTAATGAAAGACTCCTCAAAGGAGATTAATATCATCTTACATGGTATCAAGAGCCAAATAAACAAAACCCTAAAAACCTTTATCTTCCACAGCCGCCGGCTGCCTCTCCTACGCCGCGGCCCTCCCGGATTTTCTTCTTGTTTTTCGGATTTTGTTCTTCCTTTCTTCTCCTCTCTAAATGGCTATCACTGATTCTTCCACACTTTCTGACGCCTCTACCTCCACAAATCCCACCACAAAGTCATCACCCCCGTTTCATCCCGCCCTTACTGTTTCCAACATCAAGAACCATATTCCCATTATTCTTGATCAAGAAAATAACCAGTATTCTCCCTGGGTTGAACATTTTCGCAATCATGCATGTCTCTATAACGTGCTTGACCATATTGATGACACTATTCCGCGCCCTATGGAGGTTGATGATTCTATCTGGCATCGTCTCGACACCGGCGTCAAACAATTGATAAATGGTAGTATCTCTTAGGATTTGCTCCTTACTATCATAAAATCTGACTCCACAGCCCTTGACTTGTGGAATCGTTTGGAGGAAATTTTTTAGGACAACAAGCACACTCGTGCCGTGTATTTGGAAGAACAGTTCAACAAAACACGTCTTGAAAACTTCTCCAATGTCTCTGAGTACTGCAAGCAGCTTAAACTTCTAGCGGATCAACTCTCCAACATCGGCACGCCTGTCACTGACGATAAAATGGTGCTACAAATGATTTCTGGCCTTACTAAGGGCGAATATGATACTTTGGCCACCATTATTCAACAGGCAGATCCGCTACCGAGTTTTAACAAAGCTCGCTCACAATTGTTGCTCGAAGAAACCCGTTGTGCTAAGCAGGATGAGCACGCCCAGCAGGTGTTAGCTGTCGACACGCAACCCCAAGATCAGACGCCATCAGACAACTCCCAACAGCGGCAGGGCCGCGACGGCAATGGTGGAAAAGGACGCGGCGGTAGAGGAGGTTGTGGTCGTGGCAAGGGTCGCGGTCAACAGAACCAACAACAGCAACAACAACAGAGATCGCAGAACAACTGGGCCGCAGCTCCTCAGCGGTTCGTCTACAGCGCTGCGGCGCCCCAGTTCAGAGCCGCGGCGCCCCAGTTCGAGCCGCGGCGCCAAGTTCATTCCAGTACCAGCAGCCATACAATCCGTATTCTTACCCCGGTTTACTAGGCCCCGCTCCAGCCCCACAGCAGGCCCACTTCATGCAAAGTCAGGTCCCGCAGCCCTCCTCCGGCATGACACCCACTGAGTTGGGTCAGGCGTTCAGCACCCTCTCTATGCAACCGCCTGATAATACTTGGTACATAGACTCAGGCGCCACATCTCACGTCACCCAGTCTGCAGGTACTATTCCTAAACTGTTTCGTGTAAAGCATCCTCAATATGTTACAGTTGGTAGTGGACAACGCAATCTAGTTAAGGGTTATGGTACCTCATACACACAACCTCCTCATCCACCCTTCTCCCTCAAAAACACCCTATATGCCCCCCACATGATTAAGAACCTCATATCTGTCCGCCAATTTACTCGTAATAATTTCGTCTCCGTGGATTTTGACCCTTTTGGTTTTTTCTGTAAAAGATCTTCATACGGGGACACCTTTTACGAGATGCAATAGCACGGGGGATCTCTATCCATTCACTTCCACCTCCATTGCCAGATCTTGCTCTCCCGTCACTCTAGCGGCTGTTTCTTCTTCAACCTGGCGTAATAGGCTTGGTCATCCAGGAGTCCCAGTTTTTAATTTTCTTAGAGGCAACAATTTCATTACTTGTAATGGGAAACTTGCCCAAAATTGTGTTTCTTGCTCTTTAGGCAAACATATTCGTCTTCCGTTTAAATTATCTACTAGTGTTACATTTGCTCCTTTTGATATCATACATGCCAATTTATGGACATCTCCTATCTCTAGTTCTCTCGCTCATAAATACTATCTTGTGTTGCTTGATGATTTTTCACACTACGTTTGGTTATACCCTCTTAAATTTAAATCGGAAGTGTTTGTCAAATTTCTTGAGTTTCGCAACTTCATTCAAACACAATTTGGAAAAGGCATAAAATCATTTCAGTGCGATAATGGTCGTGAATTCAATAACTCTATGTTTCACCATTTTTGTACCAATAATGGCATGGTCTTTCGCTTCTCCTGCCCTCACACCTCACCACAAAACGGTAAAGCTGAAAGAATCATCTGCACCATTAACAATATGATTCGCACCCTATTGATTCATGCCTCCCTCCCTCCACCCTTCTTGGGTCTATGCTGCTAAAATGTCAGAATACACTCTAAATATTCTCCCTACTAGCACTCTTCACAATATGACCCCTACCGAAATCCTCTACCATAGAATCCCCTCTTATGATCATCTACGGATTTTTAGTTGTCTGTGCTATCCCAACCTTAGCTCCACCGCCCCTCACAAGCTTGCTCCTAGGTCCACTCCATGTGTCTTTCTAGGATTCCCGCCTAACTATAGGGGCTATCTATGCTATGACTTGTCGACTCGTCAGATCCACATATCTCGTCATGTCACATTCGACGAGACCACATTCCCGTTTTCGAATCTTCCAAAATTCCAAAAACAGGACTACTCATTTCTTGACGAGTTTGCCATCTCTCCCCTCATAATCGAACAACTCACATCCTCTGTTCCGTCGTCAGAGTCGCGGCGCCCAAACTTCAGAGAAGCCTGTCAACCTTCTAGCGCCGCGACTCTCGATCCAGGAGCCACGGCGCCTCCGACGGCTTCGCCCCTACCTTCTCCTTATCCGACTTTACCCCCCGTCTCAGACACCACTCCGCCACCCACTGTCCCTACCCATCCAATGGAAACTCGTTCAAAGCATGGAATCTTCAAACCCAAAGTCCATTTCAACTTGTCTGCCCAAACCATCTCTCCACTTCCAAAGAACCCAAAATTGGCCAAACAAGACCCAAATTGGAATGCGGCTATGTATGAGGAATTCAATGCTTTAACTAAACAGCACACGTGGGATCTAGTACCTAGACCTGAGGGGGTGAATGTCATTCGTTGTATTTGGCTATTTCGTCACAAGTTCAGAGACAATGGGGATCTTGAGAGGTATAAGGCTCGTCTTGTGGCTAATGGCACAAATCAGCAGGAGGGCATTGATTGTGGTGAGACCTTCAGCCGGTTGTCAAACCGGCTACCATCCGCACCATTTTAAGCATAGCCATGGGCAAACACTGGCCGATCCATCAGCTTGATGTGAAGAATGCATTCTTACATGGGGATCTGAGAGAGACAGTCTACATGCATCAGCCACCAGGGTTCACCCATCTAGCAGTTCCTCACTATGTGTGCCGTCTTCGTAAGTCACTATATGGCCTGAAGCAGGCCCCCCGTGCGTGGTATGATCGCTTTGCCAGGTATATCTTGCAGATTGGGTTTGTATGCAGCAAGAGTGATACATCACTTTTCATTTTTCATCGAGGTAGTAGCACTGCTTACTTATTATTTTACGCGGATGATATTGTTCTTACTGCCTCATCCGACGAATTGAAAAATGAGATTATTGCCTTGCTCAAGTCCGAATTTGCAATGACTGATTTGGGGAAGCTGAGTTACTTTTTGGGGATATCAGTGACCAGGTCTGCCAGTCATATGTTCTTGTGTCAGCGTAAGTATGCAGAAGAGATTGTGTACAGGGCTAAGATGGCGAACTGCAAAGAGGTGCCTACTCCAGGTTGATTCCAAATCTAAGCTCAGTGCTATGGATGGTGCTCCAGACTCTGATCCTACTCTATATAGGAGCCTTGCAGGTACACTTCAGTATCTCACATTTACCAGACCAGACATAGCTTATGTTGTTCAACAGATGTGCTTATTCATGCATGCCCCCAGGGAGTCTCATTTCACTGCTCTTAAGCATATCATTCGATACATTAAGGGCACTCTTGATTATGGTTTTCACCTATACCCTTCTGCACCAGACAGGTTGCTTTCATATACGGATGCAGATTGGGCAGGGTGTCCGGACACGCGACGCTCCACCTCCGGCTTTTGTGTTTTCTTAGGGGATAATCGATTTCTTGGTCCGCCAAGCGACAGGCTACCCTATCTCGCTCCAAAGTGTCGAGGCCGAGTACAGAGGCGTTGCAAATGTAGTAGCTGAGATTTGTTGGCTCAGAAATTTACTGTTAGAACTTCAGTGTCTTTTGCGTCAGGCATCTATTGTGTATTGTGATAACATCTCTGCCATCTATCTTTCTCATAAGCCGGTTCAACATCAGCGAACCAAGCATATTGAGATAGACCTACACTTCGTTCATGAGAAAGTTGCGTTAGGCCATGTCAGAGTGTTACATGTTCCATCATCCTATCAGTATGCAGACATATTTACCAAAGGACTTCCCAAACAGTTATTTCTTGACTTCAGATCCAGTCTCAGCGTCCGGCCTCCTCCCGCTCCGACTGAGGGGGTGTGTAAATGTGTAAATATACCATAATTAGAATATTTCCATATATTGTGTAAATATAATTATGGTAAGACTAGGATTCCTCTTTTGTATAGGCTTAGGATTCCTATTGTATAAGGGATGAATATTGTACTCTATATATACCTTGATATTAATGAAAGACTCCTCAAGGGAGATTAATATCATCTTACAATTAGCGTTCTTCTATCTAATCTCTTGTAATTTTTTAGTTCTAGGACTGTGGTGCTTACAAATGTAGTAGTTTCTCATTTAAATTGAATATATTATTTATCATCATTGATTTAGTTAGTTTACTTATTCAATTTTGCTCAAATTATCTTTATGATTAGCTAACATATAGGGACTATATATGGATCTCGGTCTAACTCGAGAATGAGGACTTGGATTACATCAGAGATTAAATAAAGCTTGTTCGTAAATTTGAGTATGCGAATAACGGATGCACGTTTAGAATATGTATATACCTACCCTCCTTGCTTAGTCAAATACAGGAGATGCAATTGCTTAGTAATATCAACCTTATGATTAGTAAACTAGATAAACAAGAAGTTCATTCTCGTGGATAACTCAACATTATTGTTAGCTACCATAAGCCTAGTGTTAAATATACACAATATACACACAATATGCATGTGTATATTGTGTATATTGGTCACGAGATTGCTCTCGGTTTGGACAGATTTGTACCAAGTAATTTATGGTAAATATTTAGTATCCTAGTTTAGGTAATGTTGTAATATAATTAGTAGTGTATTACCATAATTAGTGTATTACCATAAATGTATAGAATAAGGTTTTAGGAATAGAATAGGAATATGATTCTCCTATTTTGTAACTTGTATATATAGCCTTTCAAGTAATGAAAATAATGAAGGAGATTATTTCTTTCATGGTATCAATAGTCTAGGTCACACAAAATTTTTCTCTCACAAAGTTTTGTGGTTCCTCTCGGCCGAGACCCCCCCTCGGGTTTAACCAATTTTTTCTTCCGCTCTCAAAATCTCTCTTACAAATCCCTCTTTCACCTCTTGTTCTTTCGTTATGTCTACGTCAAAGAACACGTTTCACCCTGCCCTTGTTGTTTCTAACATCAAGAATCATATCCCGTTAATTCTTGAAATAGAAAACGTCCAATATGCGACGTGGCCCGAGTTGTTCAAAATTCACGCTCGTTTGCATCAAGTCATCCATCACATCATCCCCGCGACTCTTGATGATACAGAGGTGCCTAAATGCGAGGATGATCCGAAATTATGGACAACACTTGATGCCACTGTCCTTCAGTGGATTTATTCTACTATCTCCACCGACCTATTGCAGACGATTAGTGAGCCAGACGCTATGGCGATGGCTGCATGGGATAGAATGCGTGACATATTTCAGGATAATCAAAATTCCAGAGCTGTTACTCTTGAACAGGATTTTTCCCACGTCAACATGGAAAATTTCCCGAACGTTTTAGCATATTGCAAAAGGTTGAAGAAATTAGCGGACCAACTCCGCAACGTTGGTGCGCCAGTTAGTGAAGATCGTCTGGTTTTACAGATGGTTGCTGGCCTATCCGAGGCCTATAATGGCGTTGGAACTCTCCTTCGTCAAAGTAATCCTCTCCCAAGGTTCTATCAAGCCCGATCCATGCTTACCTTGGAAGAAGCCGGTTTGGCTAAAAAGGCGGCTACTAATGCTAGTCCCGTGGTTATGATGACTTCCTCCCCTAGTCCTCAAAATTTTGGTAACAATTCGAACCAAAACCGATCCCACTGGGGCAGCAAGAATAGCCGAAAAAATAATGGGAAAAATCGCGGGGAAAAACGCGCCTACTCCGGCGGCAGTCACGGTGGCTAAAGCAGTGACAGTGGACCCATCCAGTTTACAGTGGGCCACCGACCCACTAGTCTCAGCCTGGGCCACTGGGCCATGGACTTGGACTAGTGGACAGTGGCCTTACGACCCACATCCACAACAAGTTCCAACGACTGGCTAGTGGGATTTCCAGTAGCCCCAACGGCCCTATGCCCACTGGCCCAATACTCCCAGCTCCAGCAGTTACGGCCCAGTTCATCCCAAGTCTGGAATTCTTGGGCCTCGGCCTCCGCAAGCTCACCATGCAGCAGGCCCCACTCAGACCGATATCGAGGCCGCAATGTACACACTGGGTTTGACTCAACCGGACCCAAATTGGTATATGGACACCGGTGCCACTACCCACATGACATTCGATTCAGGTACTCTCTCATCTTATTCCAATTTGAGCAACCCTCACGATATAATTATTGGTAATGGTAATTCTGTTCCAATTCGGGGTTATGGTTATAAAACATTATCTCCCCCTCATCCCCCTCTTATCTTGAAAAATACCCTACACGCCCCCAAATTGATTAAAAACTTTGTCTTTGTCCGTAAATTCACTACTGACAATTTCGTTTCTATTGAATTTGATCCTTTTGATTTCTCTGTGAAGGATTTCAAGACGGGGAGTCCTCTCATGAGGCGTGATAGTAGGAGAGATCTTTATCCTATCACACCCAGTCCCGGTCCATCGAGTCAAGCCCTGTCATATGCTTTTGCAGCTATCTTTCCTTCCTTATGGCATGCTCGTCTTGGTCATCCGGGGTCCTCTATTTTGTCAGCTTTAGATAAAAATAGTTTTATTTCATGTAAGGGTACGAGTCGTACTCCAATTTGTCAATCTTGTTCTTTAGGAAAAATTGTTAAGTTGCCATTTGTAGACTCAAAATCTCATACTTTAATGCCATTTGATATTATTCATAGCGACTTATGGACGTCTCTTGTTCCTAGTTCATGTGTCATCGATATTATGTTCTTTTTTTGGATGATTATTCTAAATTTCTATGGACGTTTCCAATCGCGAAGAAATCTCAAGTTTTTTCCGTCTTCCTAAAATTTAGAGCATTCATCAGAATTCAATTCGACCATGAAATAAAAAATATTCAACGTGATAATGGAAAAGAGTATGACAATGGGGTGTTTCGGGAATTCTGTGCTACTAATGGGATAAATTTTTGTTTCTCTTGTCCTCATACAACTTCACAAAATGAGAAAGCCGAACGTAAAATTCGTTCCATAAATAACATTATCCACACCCTATTGATACATGCTTTCGTACCCCCATATTTTTGGCATCATTCTCTTCAAATGACTACATATCTCCTTAACATAATTCCTTCCAAAGGTCTGACATATTCTTCTCCCCTTCAAATTTTATATAATAAAACTCCTTCTTATTCTCATCTTCGGGTTTTTGGGTGTTTATGTTATCTGTTATTTCCATCCACCACAATTAACAAACTTCAGGCACGGTCTACTCCGTGTGTGTTTTTGGGTTTTCCATCTAATCATCGTGGCTAAAAATGCTTTGATTTATCCTCCAATAAAATTATCATTAATCGCCATGTAATTTTTTATGAATCCCAATTTCCATTTGCTAAAAATCATTCTCCCGTGCCTAGTTCGTATAATTTTTTGGATGAACAAATATTCCCATATATTATTCAGCATTTTTTGGACATCTCCCGCACCCAAAATTCTCCAGCGGGCCCACTGCCCGCTGGTCCCACTGGCCCGTCTCGGTCATCTCTGCCCAGTCTTTTCACTGGGCCAGTTTCAGTAATTGGGCCAGTCCAGCCCAACACTGGAACTGGTCCAGTTACTGTTCCCGACCCAGTTTCTGCTTCGAGTTTTGTGGGCCTGCTGGCCAGTCCGTCCCGAGCCCAGCAAATTCCCAAAATCCACTCAATTCTTCCTCGAGTCATAGACCGGTCACTCGTAGTCAGTGGGGTATTTTTACACCTAAAAGACATTTTAATTTACATTCTAATGTCTCTAAATCCCCCTTGCCCCGTAATCCTGTGTCTGCCTTAAACGACCCGAATTGGAAAATTGCTATGATTGATGAATATAATGCTCTTATTGATAATAAGATGTGGGAGTTGGTGCCCCGTCCATCTGGTATTAATGTTATCAGGTCTATGTGAATTTTTGCTCATAAGGAGAATTGAGATGGTTCATTTGCTCGACATAAGGCGCGGCTTGTGGGTGATGGTAAGACTCAGCAGGTTGGTATAGATTGTGGGGGAGACGTTCAGTCTGGTGGTCAAGCCGACTACCATTCTTATTGTGCTTAGCTTGGTTCTTTCGAAGACATGGCCTATTCATCAGTTGGATGTCAAAAATGCTTTCCTACATGGTGATCTCAAGGAAACAATCTATATGTATCAGCCATTGGGATTCAGGGATCCCAACCATCCTCATCATGTCTGTTTGTTGAAGAAGTCCTTATATGGGCTTAAGCAGTCTCCATGGGCCTGGTATACAAGGTTTGCTGATTATGTTTCAACTATTGGGTTCACTTACAGCAGGTTAGATAATTCTTTGTTCATCTACCGTCGTGGTTCGTCCTTGGCCTACATTCTGTTGTATGTGGATGCTATCATTTTGACTGCCTCTTCCGATGCCTTACGCCAGTCTATCATGACCATGCTCAGCTCTGAGTTTTCTATGAAAGACTTAGGACCCTTGAGTTACTTTTTGGGGATTGCTGTCAAGCGTCATTCAGATGGATTGTTTTTGTCTCAACGAAAGTATGCAGCTGAGATCATCGAGAGGGTCGGGATGTCATCCTGTAAGTCCACTTCCACTCCAGTTGATACTAAGCCCAAGCTAGGTGCCGCGGCCGGCGTCCCTTACGAGGATCCGATCCTCTATCGCAGTTTTGCGGGGGCCCTTCAGTATCTTACCTTTATCAGACCGGATATTACGTATGTTGTCCAGCAGGTGTGTTTATTGATGCATGATCCCATAATTGAGCACATGAATGCACTCAAACGCATCATTCGGTATATTCAGGATACACTGGACTATGGTTTGTATTTGTATCCTTCATCGACATCCACACTAGTCTCATACACAGATGCTGATTGGGGTGGGTGTCCAGACACCAGACAGTCTACGTCTGGCTACTGTATGTTCCTTGGCAACAACTTGGTCTCCTGGTCTGCAAAACGTCAGGCGACGCTATCCCGCTCAAGTGCCAAGGCTGAATATCGAGGGGTAGCCAATGTGGTCTCAGAATCATGTTGGTTACGTAATTTGCTTTTAGAGCTTCATTGTCCAATTCAAAAGGCTACCTTGGTTTATTGCGATAATATTAGTGCCATTTACCTTTCGGGTAATCCGATTCAGCACCAACGCACTAAACATATCGAGATGGACATTCACTTTGTCCGTGAAAATGTTGCTCGGGGTCAGGTACGCGTATGTCATGTCCCGTATCAAATTGCAGATATCTTTACAAAGGGTCTTCCCTCGGTCCTTTTTGAAGATTTTAGGGACAGTCTCAGCGTTCGAAGACCGTCCGCTATGACTGCGGGGGTGTGTTAAATATACACAATATACACACAATATACATGTGTATATTGTGTATATTGGTCACGGGATTGCTCTCAGTTTGGACAGATTTGTACCAAGTAATTTATGATAAATATTTAGTATCCTAGTTTAGGTAATGTTGTAATATAATTAGTAGTGTATTACCATAATTAGTGTATTACCATAAATGTATAGAATAAGGTTTTAGGAATAGAATAGGAATATGATTCTCCTATTTTGTAACTTGTATATATAGCCTTTCAAGTAATGAAAATAATGAAGGGGATTATTTCTTTCACCTAGGACCTCACATCCCCTTGAACTCTCCTCATTTCCTTTACTCGCGTTTTTTATACTGTCGTAGTAGTTTAGTTATTATACTCACTTTTTACAATCACTTGAATAGATAAGTTGTAACATTTTGATTTAGTCGATAGTTAATCACAAGTCCTCATTGAGAACGATACTCTACTTATCATTATATTAATTTCTGACCACATATACTTGCATGTGTGATGGACCCGACCAAGTTTTTAGCGTCATGCGAGGGACTTAGAAATTAACTATTTTTCTAGATTAGACTTTACTTTTTATCAATTCAATTTTTTTAGTCTAGTATTTTGTTACTTCCCTTGATATGATACTGTGAAATAAAAATTGGTTGACTGTTAGATATTCATACACCGGTAATCCTTGTCTGATTTGTAGAGGATCCCATTATTAAAAAAATTGTCATAATATTTTCGTGTACACCTTCCCAATTCTTTGAGTGGAATGTTTGTAGTATAAGTGGTGGTCAGATGGCCATTGAATGATTGTCATAACTTTTATTCCCCCTCCCCTAGCCCCTTTTATGACGATTCTCCTATTGTTTGTGATGTTGATAAGAGTAATGAAGTGGAAAATGTGTAACATGATGCTCAATTTACTAATATGATATATGGGAAAGACATAAAAAAAGATTAGTATCAAACTCACATAGATAAAGTCTATATTTGAGATTTGTAATGATGGCCAGTGTCCTCTTGGATGAGTGAAACGACTACATGCCATTCATTAGGCTTTAGTTGTTTATGCAAAATAAAATTCAGCATGATTTGGCTAATTTTCTTAGGATTTGTTTTGGTTCATCTCTGGAATTGTTAAATGAGTTCTTCCATGGGGACATACTTTTTTTGTTCCTTTTTTGAGATATTGTTTAGTGGGATTACGCTGGGTATGTTGTTGTTGTTTTGAGATATTGTTAAAATTCTAGCTCTTTATAGCAGTGTCATTAAAGGCCATCACTTCGTTTCTTAAAGCGCTTCAAATTGAAGGGTTATCACTTTATCGGTGATGCCATGCACTTCAAGTAATGAGGTGCAAAGTGATCCAAACGAGAACCGGTTGATTATTTGAATCTCAACTTTAAGTAGTTGGATTGATATCAACATTATTGTATCCCGTGAAATTAGTCGAGGTGCGCGCAAGCTGGTATGGACACCGGGATTATCAAAAATAGAAAAAGATATCAACATTATTGTATATTGGATGTTGAAATTAGTATTTAGTTGAAATATGATTATTGTAGTACTAAATTCGTTTATGTTTGATATTTTTAATTTTTTTTGTAAAATGTGCACTTCACTTCTCACTACTCACTTCAAGCTACATGGTCCTTGTCACCTTTCTGCACCTTTCGCTCTTAAAATCACTGCTAAAAAAGCAAGATGGATGAGCTAAAAACTATAAAGACGGTTTGGTATTATTTAGAGAGAGCTGGTGACTGGTTGCATACAATGCCTTTTATTTTTCTCATTGATGAAATTAAGTTGGTTCATTTCCTCTCCTATCTCCCTTTCGAGTTTAACATTATTTAAGTCTCTCAAATTTTTTCTCCTTTTGTCATGATTTTCTTGGCTAGGTCTTCATGAAGTCCCTATGCCAAGTTTATAATGGAGACTCAGTTGTGTTAATTTCTAATATTTTTATATCATGTTCTCTATTTTGGGGTTTGACATCTTTCGTGTACATTACTACTCCTTTTGCAGCTACTAGCGACAAAGTCTTACAGACAGATGTCCTATCAAGTAAAAAAGAAATAGCTGGTGAAGTTAAAAGAGAATTGGTTGCTGAAGGGCCTAGTAGCTCTTCCACATCAATGGCAAAGGTTAGACGTGATGATGTGAAGGATAGAGGTTCTTCTATAGAATCTAGGGGAAATCATGGCATCATGACCAACATGAGCAATGTGTCTGTATCATCACATCCTCAAAATGCGAAGAGTAGAACTGCAACTTCAAGATCACAGAGTAAACCTCAGAAAGTTGTTCACGCTGATCAATTAGAAGACAAATTGGACCATCTAAATCTTGCAATTGTGAGTCAAACATTTATTTGATTCAAGATTTTAAACATTTACAATGTCTAATCTGCTGATGTTACTCCGAAATTTCACCATGTAGGTTGGCCATGTTGATTCTGGCAAGTCAACACTATCAGGAAGACTACTACACCTTTTGGGGAAGATATCTCAGAAGGAAATGCACAAATATGAAAAAGAGGCCAAGCAGCAAGTAATCCTTCTTTTCACTTCTCATCTGTTTTTGTAAGACATTGACAAATCTTGATTAGCTGATTGATAAATCTCCTATCTGTAATCAGGGAAAAGGGTCCTTTGCTTATGCCTGGGCATTGGATGAGAGTGTTGAGGAAAGAGAGAGGGGAATAACAATGACAGTGGCTGTTGCCTACTTTAACACAAAAAGTTACCGTGTTGTACTGCTTGATTCCCCATGCCATAGAGACTTTGTCCCAAATATGATATCAGGTGCAACACAAGCAGATGCTGCAATTCTCGTAGTTGATGCTTCAATAGGTGCATTTGAAGCTGGCATTGATGTTACTGGAGGTCAGACAAGGGAGCATGCACAACTTATCAAAAGCTTTGGGGTGGATCAAATAATAATTGCTATTAACAAAATGGATAAAGTGGGATACTCCAAAGAACGCTTTGATACAATTAAGAATCAACTAGGAACATTTCTTCGTTCTTGTAAGTTTAAAGATTCCTCAGTATTGTGGATTCCCTTGAGTGCCATGGAAAACCAAAATTTGGTGACAAGTCCTTCTGATGCAAGATTGCTGTTCTGGTTAGTCTACTTGCCAACTTCTACCGCTACTAAGAAGCATAGTGTTACTCGTTATCTTCAACTTTATCACATTTGCATTGTTTAGAGGAAAATGATTTTTTGGAAGTTTTAAAGTTGCCTGAGGCAGAACAATGGAAACAGTAGGATACATAACCAAGATATGAGTTACCCTGTGTGCAACTGGAATTTGAAAGAATCGAAGTCTTCTCAAGATTGACAACCCAAATTTGCAAGCTACTCCCTCCGTCCCAATTTATATATGTAGTTTGACTGGGCACGAAGTATAAGAAATTAAGGAAGACTTTTGAATCTTGTGGTCTAAAACAAGCCAAAGATATTTGTGTGGTTATAGATCATCTCGTTAAGCGTTAAATGTAAAATTTAAAGTTAAAATGTTGCCAAATAAGGAAATGTGTCATTCTTTTTGGGACTGACCAAAAAAGAAAGTTTGTCATATAAATTGGGACAGAGGGAGTAATAAAATGATGATTGTGTATTGAGTAAAAAATTTTGCGGAATTTTAGTGTCATAACGCAAGTAGCTCGCGAACCCCCATTGTCTTGTGTAACTCATAATGAAGGTTCATTTCAGGTTTCAAGGTCCTTTCCTTTTGGAGGCCATAGACTCTGTCCAACCTCCCCAAAGAGATTACTCAAAACCTATATTAATGCCGATATGTGATCTTGTTAAATCACCATCTCAAGGACAGGTGTCAGTATGCGGGAAGTTGGAGACAGGAGCTCTTCAAACTGGTGATAAGGTACTCAATTACCACTAATGCAAGAGAGATCTTTCTCCTTTATTTTGACACTTAGCATTTAAATTCATCAAATATCATATCGAGAACGAGATCCTCCTTTATTATATACATGCTTTTAGGAACTTCGGCTTTTATAGTCATACTGTCTAGGGAGTTATACTGGTGCCTATAGATTATGTCATCAGTCTGACTATCACCCAGATTAACCTGACCAAATACCATGCTCTCATTAGGAGGGGCTGAGGGAGGCATTAGGCAAGTAAACTTGTATCCTAATTTTCTCTGAGTGTAACTCTCTTTTCTCACTGTATATTCTACAGTATTTTGAATTTTATTTGGGGTGTGTTTGTGGAAGAGGAATGGGAGTTCAAGGCGGTTGTTGTTTGAGCTAGGCTTTGCATGGGGATTCCATGTGGATTGAAATGTGAAGTGGTTTTGATTACTTCAATGTTTTATGTCTTGCTCACTTGTATTGGAAGGGATATCTGCACATTGGCAATAATGAGATATGTATAGGATGAAACACAAAGACACTTTTTTTTATCCCTCTAATGTAAGACATCAGCGAATTAGGATGTAAGGGCTCAAGTTAACAGAGCAATATGAGTTAAAGGGGACTAAGATAACTAACAGATATTTGCGCATTCATCTTGTCAGGGCATTGTTGGGACATGCTGATTGGTCATTATTGGGATTTCTATAATAATGCTATTACGGTGCAATCATCTGTTGGGCAGTAATTGTTTAATGTTATTAAGAAATCTGCCATGGTTGATTTTCTATTACATGTAGATTATTTTCCCATTCTACCAGATTCGACCTTGTAAATAGAATGAAAACTTGTTGACTTTGTCAGGATAATAGTCTTTCCCAACACTAAATTCTTAACATGGTCAGGTTCTAGTTATGCCATCAAGAGAGATGGCAACGGTGCGTTCTTTGGAACATAATTCTCAGGTTTGTAATAGTGCAAAAGCTGGAGAAAATGCCACTATTAATCTACAAGGTATAGATGCGAATCGTGTAATGGCAGGCGATGTGCTGTGCCACCCTGAATATCCTATTGCTGTTACAAATCATTTGGAACTGAAGGTTCTTATCCTGGATATTGCCGTTCCGATTTTGATTGGCTCTCAGGTAGCAGCTCTTATCATTTTACCCTCAAACTTTGCATATAGTTTCATGACATGTCTGTTTTATAGTTAGTAACTCTAGAGTTCTGGATATTTTAAAATGTGTAGTTGGAATTTCATGTACACCATGCTAAGGAGGCTGCAAGAGTTGTGAGGATTTTGTCATTGCTTGATCCAAAGACTGTAAAGGAGACCAAGAAATCACCGAGATGTCTTCTAGCAAAGCAGAATGCTATAATCGAGGTTTCTCTCAAAAGCAGCTATTATGTCTATATGCTTCTGTTTTCCATTTTAGGAAAAACAATCTTGGGCGGGAGTGGGTGCAGGGAAGGTGCTAGGCAACTGTCTTTGTGTCTCGGTTAAAGGTTGGATAATAGCTATAAAAGAGATCTTAACTTTAATTTGTTTGTCATGGTTGCAAGGAATGATTTGTGTTGAAGAGCATTCTAAATGTAAGGGTCTTGGAAGGGTGTCCCTCAGGGCATCAGGAAGAACCATCGCTCTTGGTCTTGTGACTCGAGTTCTAGAGAAGAAGGAATAGAGAAATTGCCACTACTGGAATGAGGTTTGGCATGTCCAGAATCAACTGGTAAAGGTATACATTTGTGAGGACCTGTAGCCTGAAGGAGATGACCTGGCTTGTAAACTTGAGAGTGTCATCCTTTTCTTTATCTTCTTCCTCCTCTTGTGCCTGTCCTGGTCTTCAGTATAGTCCACAATTTTGTAGTAGCGATGAATATCAATGATTTTACAGTGGCATAGCTCTAGACATGTGTTTCTTCCCTTCGTTATCTGTAGCCGGATGCTATCTAATAGAATGCGTTTTGACGAAAATGTGAGAATCTGTGGGGTCGGATCATTCGTTACTTGTACATTGGAGGAATCTGATAGATCTTTTTAATCTAATTTTCTCCCTTTTTTCTTAAGATATTAAATTCAAGTTATTAGGGACCAACTCTTTGAGGAGCATATTTGCCACTTATGTCCTTCACGCATATATGGTCCTTCTTTATAGTCATACTTGCTCGTACGACTATAAAATTCTACAAGCAAGTATACTTGTTGAATTTTAAGACGAGAGATTCATTACCTTTGCGATTGTGGACACTAATTTTTGTGGTAAAACAGAAAAATAGCGCTTCCTTTTGTTAAATTGCGCTACCATGACATATTCGATTTTGTTATCAGCACGTTCATACTGCTTTAATTTTGACCGTTTCTCTTGCTTTGCTTTACTTGTGATTATGTTTTGTCTTGAGCCGAGGGTCTCTCGGAAACAACCGCTCTACCTACCAAGGTGGAGGTAAAGTTTGCGTACATTTTACCCTTTCCAGATCTCATGTTGTGGATTTCACTGGATATGTTGTTGTACTTTTTTATTCCGTGGTAGGGTTGTACACGGATGGTATAATTACACAACTGAAAATATGACTAATGTAACTTAAAATATCTAAATTAAGGAACCTTAGTAGGTATGCCAAACTGTGGGTTAGGATTTAGGAAGGTTGTCTACTTCCTTTCCGCACCATGCAGGTGCGTCCCTCTATTTATTTTTTTAAAAAATAAAACTTACTGTTCACTCTATAAAATGATGATTGCAAACTTCAGTTTATTTCAGGATTATAAATACAAGTATTAGTCTCCTATTCCAAAAGAGTTATTGGATTTCTTTTACGTTATCATAGTAATTAATTCATGTCTAAATACATTTAATAGTAAAATTGATACAGAAATAGGTATTTTTTAGGTTTTGATTAAGGTGTTTTTTGTATTATTATTATTATTATAACATGGGTGCTACTCTTTAGGTAAATAAACAAATATTACGCAAAATAATCCGCTCATAATTTCATAAATTCCAATACACCTCTCAATGTTCTCCACTACAGAAAATAATTAGCAATATAATGATATGTAATAGTACAAAATCTACTTGGAGTAAAAACTAGAAAACTTACTGCCATATGAATTTGACTACAGAACATATCTAAAGTTCTAAAAATTAATTGAAGAACGAATTTTAAACAATTTAGGTTTCCTACTCCGACGTTTAATTAGTTTTCAAAGTTTGCCGTATTTCAAAGTTGCATAAACTTTATTATTAATAATATGGTTGTTATTATAGTTATTGTTATTGTTATTCTTCTTCTTATTATTATTATTGATATTATTATTATTATTATTATTATTATTTTATTATTGTTGTTGTTGTTGCTGCTGTTGTTATGTTGTTGTTGCTGTTGTTGTTGTTGTTATTATTATTATTATTATTATTATTATTATGCATAAAAGTTTTTAACCTTTCGAAAAAGGCCCTCTCACTTCTTTTGAGTCAATGCGCTTCTGCTTAGTATGTTGTTTATATGCTTCTTAATAAACTTGAGACCCCTCTTTTTTGTTCTTCTTTTGCTTGCGCACTAGTCCAAAGGCTAAGAGCAACCCCAACACCAACAAAGTTGGATGACATAGGATCAAAAGTTCAGGATGATATGATCGAATTCAATCAAGAGGCAAAACATTTCCTTGAGTTTTTCCTTCAAGTCACTAGCGTTTAGAGCGGGATCTTAAAGCTCTCCAACGTGTTGTGGAGCCTTTGGCCGTGAGATGGTTTTAGTTACTGCGTTTGCTCGTATACTGAGGTGTTGTTATGCCCCAAATCTGATCCTGCACGTAATAGGAATCTGATGCTATGAACAACACCGGAATCACCTTATAAATCACTAAACGTTTACCTCGTTTAACAATATTTCATTATTTAATCAAACAAGGTATAAATAACTAGGTGAAATCATGATCACAAATATGAAATAAAATCAGCGGAAGTCTATTATAAATATATTGTCATAATCGTAGCAACACCCAATGATTCAGATAATGACTTCAACATCTACCCATAGTATAAACGTCTATCTATGGAGCCTCTATGAGAGATAAACAATAGTCTACTTTGGAATGCAGCCCGAAAACTAAAACAGTAAACTAGATAGATAGGGTGTCCCACGAACAAGGGTGTGGGTTCACCAATAAGTCTGGAATGCAGCAAGTTCTCCTACTTCGTACGCGTATCACGAACATGCTCTTCTTTGTTACCTAACATACCATCAAAAACAACAATGGTATGCATGAGTACTGGGTACTCAGTGAGTGTCTCCGGGACAATGGTTAATAACAAAATAAATAAGTAATAAGTGTAATTAAAAATAATATTGAGAAAAAGTTCAAAATGAATGATAACATCTCATGAACATCCAGTATAAGTCAATGATGAAGATATAATCACTTTGAATCCTTAAGTCGTTCTCGTTACCTTAAGTTATTTCAAACAGTTCGATATCCCAAAGATGGAGTAAGATTATAACCTTAGTAAAATCACCAGTAAAAGCCAATAACATAGAAATATATCAATTTTAACTTACTATATCGTTCATCACGTTATGTCTTTTCAATTATGAACTAAGAGTCATCAACAAGCCACTCACAAGCAATCAACAGATCAACACATGTCAACTCTCGGGCGAACAACCATTCGATACACAGGGGCTTTATCCCACGGAGGCTAATCGTCAGCTAGACTAGCACAACAATAGATACACTAGGGCTATTTTCCAATGGAGGCTAATCGTCCTATGGACTAGCACAACAATAGATGCACCAGGCTACACGCCTCAGAGATAAATCATCCTCTAGACTGACACATCAATACTCAAATTGATATGTTAGGATCCATAACGGCTAATCGTCCTCTGGACTAGCACAGCTTGCCCATAAAGGCCCAAGCACAAACGTGTACAAATCATGGCATGGAAGCCGAATAGTTCATTATGAATTATGTTCATCATCCCGTTATTAGGGTACATCAAATCATTTATGGGTTTAGAAACCAAGTTCAAGTCATTAAATAAGTTTCAAGTTCAACAAACCCGTTCATAAAACAAAACCCACGAAATATCCAAGCTTCCAAAAATCAAGTTCAATGCGTCCCTTATCGGGGTATATCATATTTAAGTTTATAGTCTTTTACACAAGTTTCAATAACCCTTTGATATGTGAAATCACAAATACATATATAAATTATAATACACCAAAGGCTCCATGAGAGCTTGTCCCTCACGCACATGAAGCCTTGCCCAAAAATCATTGTAAAGGTTGAAAAAGTATATTCCAAAAGAGACATACAAATCATCTTTATAGTCAAAAGAATTTTAAAAAGAGACATACCTTAAATTCCACTCTTTTAAGCGTACTACAATATTCGTCACACCTTTCTCGTCCGTCGCAGCAGTCAATTTTTTGTCGCATCAGCGATCATCGCTTCCTAAGGAATTTATTTGCACTGTCGCAGCAGTCAAATTTTGACTGCTGCGACGCTCGCTACTGATTTTGCTCCAATCATTCTAATTATTTTCCAACTTATTCCATTCCACTTTCAAATATTCATAATACTCAAATTACTTTAGTCATAGCTAGAGAGTGAACACCTATGGGATTTACGCCTATATTAATGGATTAAAATCTAACCCGAATTTACGGAGTGTACATTATCCTCTCTCAGAATTATTCATCCCCGAGTGAAAGTAATGGCTTAAGATTTTTCACTATCCTCAAATTTTCAGAATTTTCGTTAGAGCCCTGCTGTATTGCAAGCTATCACATAATAGCATTCTGCTAACACCCTAATAATACTTGCATGATTCTCACAGGGTCTCCCACGACTACAACAAAATAAACATATACACTAATTGAGGGGTTCATCTTTAGTCTATGCTTTCGCATGAGTTTGATAACCGGAAGGTTCAACACATACTTGAACTAGGGAATAAGTATGAGTACTACGACTTGAGTGCCACTAACAACAACTAGATGGTAACCACACCCCTCCAAGTTCATCTTGTGAATCTTAAGATACAAACTAAGTCTACCTGAAAGTTTAATAATATCACTCTTCCGCTCTCTAACAGGTCCATCGGGAAGTTCAAGCCTAATCATTTTGACTGACAATCCAGAATTTCATAACCCTTGGAAGACAGTCTATCCCCAATTACTTAAAAGTTCACCATCTCTAATTCAAACAGATCAGCAGTATTCTTATGACCCTTAATTACAACTACACAGTCTTTATAGACTCTTTTAGCAATAACAAAGATGATAGCAGGGGTATTCACAGAAAATGGTTCTTACAATTGTTTAGGTTCCACACCAAAATTCAAGGACCAAGTACGGAGTCACATAAGAAAGATTCGAACTTGGATCAATTAGCGAATATGCCTCAAGAGGACAAATAGTTAGTATACATGTGATCACAGTGTCTGAGACTTCAGTCACCTCCCTATGAGTCAAATCCTAAAGTCGAGCTTCCTTTGCACTAAATGATCCCAGAAAGATGAAGACACAACTAACACCCAAATAAGAACAACAAAGTCCTTAGGGGGACTCTAACAACTCGAACACTAAAGTCTCAACACGTAGTAAGTGGATTTCTTCCTTTAGCTCGCTTTCCCAAGAGTTGGATAATCAAAAGGTTTAACACGTATATGCTTTGACAAGGAGGCGCACAATATATCAATCTAGATAATATACTCCGACAATGAGGCTAATTCAACAACACATGATTCAAGCCTAACTTACCTTACTTCCCATTTTTCATTAAATTTGTAAAGAACAAGCATACCTATAGTTGCCAATAAGAGGGAGTATCAACTACCTATATCCCCTTTCTTAATCTTAAGTAGCTCATTCGGACCTTAACTTTGTCTAACACAGTATCCCTTCACTCTTATCACTATACAACCTCTCACACAATTCTTAATCTTATCACATCCCTACATAGGTAGCATAGTACTATATTCCATATATCATCAACCTTTTAAATCGTATAACTTTCAGAATTTCCTAGGGTATCTCCCTTACTTAGCATGCTCTTTTCCATCAGACTCTTTGAAATTTTGTAACTAAGGTTTCATCATTATCTAATGCCTTAACCTTCATTATACTTATTCATCTAAAACTCACATATATCATACTCACACCTTCACATGTGCCATAGATTATTTACTTGAGTTATTGTATTTTCTATATCAAACGTACTAGATAAAATCTAGTTGTTACCACTTTCATACTATCGTTCTCACACCAAGGTGATTACTTGAACTTCCAACCTAATAATTGGTACCAACCTAAGCAGCAACACAAATCCCTTTTGGGCTACATAAAATTACAACTGTTAGAGTACAACCAAAGAGACATTAGTCAATTGAGAGTCCATGAAAAACATATCCTATCCAAACCACACAGATCCATCTAACTACAACCTCAAATCATAATTCTTTGTATCAAAACCTCAGATAACAAATTAAAGCCTAAATCAACTCCATCATCTTCTTAAATAATTCTTCCATAAGCGGTTGTTTTCGACTTTCAAGCCTAAAATATAGTTCTTCTATCAAACATCAAAATAGCATGAATCTTTTAACCCAATAAGAATATAGCCTCAATGTATGATAATTCTTAATTCACTACAAGGTACCTTCAAATTTCCTTTCATCCGAATCTTCAGTACTCTAAACCTATCACATCTTAAGTATGTGTCAAAGCCATAATAACCTATATATCCTTCTACTAAACTCGTAGAGAGCACCGTAGCATCATAGTACGATTCAGGAATACGCCTATGACTGTCTCTAATCTAGTCACCCCAATAAGTTTGTTTACACATATATATCAAAGCTCAAACCTTCAATCCCAAACTTTAAACACCATAAGAGAACAAACAAAAGAAACAAGAACAAAAGCTCAAAGGATGTAGCCTAAAAGCACACTCTCTTTTCATGATCTCATTATTTCTTATTCTTTCATTACATATCATCCCCAAATTTCAATTCATAGGTCAACATGACTTATAGAGTCCTTTTCTCGAATTCTAAAAGTATAACCTATAACTTTAAATTGCAGACTATTATTTTCTTATTCATGCCTTATACTTTATTTTCTTTATGATCAACACTACAATGATTGGCCATCATAATATTTCATCATAGTTTTTAATATACTCTAAGTCTCGTAACTTATTTTACAACACTAAAACAATTCTAATAAAATACTAGCTATACCATAAGAAAATTCTCACCACATACTTTAAATAACTAATTAATTTAACGTAGGTAACCACAACCACTAATCTCCTGTTATAAGCAAGTTCAAAGTATCATATTGTGCAAATTTCTTAACGGTCTCAAATATAGAAATCTTGAGAAGCTTACTACTAATAGTTTCATGGTTCTCGTTTGATAAATAAAATTTAATAGCATTATATTTCCAAAAAATAGCTATTGCAACATAAGGCAACAAGGAAGAAATATAATTTTCAAATAGACTTTTCTCAACTTGCTAATACAAAATATCCCCAAATCACATGGCTAATACATCTCTCTTTCTTAGCAGAGGTTATGTCCATCACATTGAAAACTCTATCCATCTTAACAATTTCCTTAGGCCTAACAAGATTCCGGCAGAGTTTTCCTAGTAATTACAACTAATGCCATCCTTATACGTGTCTCAAAAGATCAAAACCCACATCTTACAATCATCATATAGATACACCTACTATTGAGTCCCAAGCGACTTTGCATCATACAACGATTTTTAAATCATAACCAATGTGCACATCATAGTACCATTGTTAACTATGTTAGAAACTACAACATGAGTTAAGGTCATCAACATGAGGCCTGAGTAACAAACACGTCAGAACGATCCTAAAATGAAGTTCAAGCTCTATAGCACAATGTAGGATCAAGAAGAATGAGAAATACCTATAAATGTCCTGGGAGTCTTTCGATCATGCATGTGATCAAGCTGCACAAGAAAGACTCCACTAGACACATCTCCACAGACACATACAACTCCTAAGACACATCTAAACCTAGGCTCTGATACCAAGCTTGTCACGTCCCAAAATCGACCCTGGACGTAACATGTATCTGATTCTATGAACTACACTGGAAGCACCTTATAAATCACTAAATGTTTTCCTTTTTTTTTTTAACAATATTTCATTATTTAATCAAACAAGATATAAATAACTAGGTGAAATCATGATCACAAATATGAAATAAAATCAGCGAAAGTCTATTATAAATATATTATCATAATCGTAGCAACACCCAATGAGTCATACAATGACTTCAACATCTACCAACAGTATAAATGTCTATCTATGGAGCCTCTATAAGATATAGACAATAGTCTACTTTAGGACGCAGTCCGAAAAACTAAAGCAGTAAACTAGATAGATAGGGTGTCCCACAAACAAGGGTATGGGTTCACCAATAAGTCTGGAAAGCAACAAGTTCTCCTATTCCATACGCGTATCATGAACCCGCTTTTTTTCGTTACCTAACATACCATCAAAAACAATAATGGTATGAATGAGTACTAGGTACTCAGTGAGTGTCTCCGGGACAATGATTAATAACAAAATAAATAAGTAATAAGTGTAATTAAAAATAATATTGAGAAAAAGTTCAAAATGAATGATAACATCTCATGAACATCCAGTATTTAACACATATTAGTGGTTTGGTGAAGGAGACATAACGGCAGTATAAGGACTATTTCACGTGAGATTATCATGAGATGCCTGGGCTGGCACGTACTTTGGTAGAGCACAAATTGCCAATTAAGGAGGATTTCACACCTCATAAACAACCGCCTAGAATATATCACCCTCAGTTGATACCTCAAATTAAAGCCGATTTTGAACGATTGCTGAAGGTCGGGTTCATCAGAACGGATAGGTATGTGGAATAGTTGGCAAACATTGTGCCAGTCAAGAAGAAGAATGGCAAGTTTCGGGTATGTATTGATTACAGGAACCTAAATCTAGCCACTCCCAAAGATGAATATGTCATGCCTGTAGTTGATATGCTAGTCGATTCAGCGGCCACTAACGGGGTACTGACATTCATAGATGAATATTCCGGCTATAATCAGATAGCAATAGCCGAGGATGATATTCACAAGACCGCCTTTAGGTGTCCAAGAGCCTTGGGCATTTACGAGTGGGTAGTCATGTCGTTCGGTCTGAAAAATACTGGTGCTATTTATCAAAGGGCAATGAACACCATCTTCCATGATCTGATCGGCAAGACTGTGGAGGTCTACATTGATGATGTGGTGGTGAGGTCTAAGGACTTCAAATATCATTTACCCGATCTGGAACAAGCACTAAGAAGAATGAGGATTCATAATCTTAAAATGAATCCAGCCAAATGCATGTTCGGAGTATCGGCTGACAACTTCCTTGGCTTCTTGGTACATAAGAAAGGTATTAAGATAGATCATAACAAAGCCCGGGCAGTAATGGAGTCGGCACCACCCAGAACAAAGAAGGAGTTACAAAGCCTGCTAGGAAAGATCAATTTCCTAAGGCAGTTCATATCTAATTCATCTGGCAAAATGAAGGCTTTCTCACCTTTGCTTAGGCTTAAAGGATCATAAGAGCTAGTATGGGGCCCGGAACAGCAAGAGGCATTTGACCAAATTAAAAAGGCAATAGCAACTCCTCCCGTGTTGGTACCTCCCATGCCATGGAAGACGTTGAAATTGTACATCTCGACTGCAAATATGTCTATCGGCTGCCTGTTAGCACATGATGCCGATGATGGAATCGAAAGGGCAGTTTACTATCTTAGACGAATGCACAATGAAGCTGCAACTAGATATACTCCTATAGAGAGCTTTGTTTGTCCTTATTCTATGCTTGTACAAAACTTGAACATTATTTAATGCCACATGTGGTTCACATTTTGTGCAAGATTGACATCGTTCGATACTTATTGAATAGACCTATTTTGCAAGGACAACTAATGAAATGGGCAATCAAGCTCACTGCGCTTTCTCTCGAGTATAGGCCACTCAGGGCTGTCAAAGGTCAAGCAGTAGCCGATTTCTTGGCAGACCACCCTTGTGTATATGTGGAGGACCCATGCGTCCCCTCTACCGCATGTATGAACGTCGTCCCTTGGACGCTAAATTTTGATGGGTCAAGAACCCAGAAGGGAGTCAGAGCTGGGATAACGATAATCGATCCTAGAGATGAAACGTGGAGGTTCTCTTATCGGTTAGATTCTGACTTAACAAATAACCAAGATGAATACGATGCTCTCTTCATAGGACTCAAACTCCTAGTCTCTATAAAAGAAAAGTACATCATGATTCGCGGAGACTCTCAGTTGGTTATCAAGCAACTGGTCGGGGAATATGACTGCAGGGATCCAAATTTGTTAGCCCATTACAAAACGGCTAGCAGGTTACTTAGTAGGTTCACATCATCTACATTAATTCATGTTCTCAGGGGCATGTATGTTGAGGCTAACGACTTAGCGCAAAAAGCTTATGGATTTAGAAAGTCTCTATTCACTTTAGAGTATGATGAACTACCAGCCGAAGTGTTAGCCATAGACTAGTCCGACTCGTAGAAGCAGGTGTTAATCAGATACTTAAAAAATCCTTCCATGTGTAAGGACCTTAAGGTGAAGAGGAGAGCCTTAAAGTATGTGCTCATTGATAATGAATTTTACAAAAGGAGCATAAATGGGGTGCTACTCAAGTGCATTGATAAGGCAAAAACCTTAAGAGTTATGGGAGAAGTTCATGAAGGAATTTGTGGATCGCACAAAGCTGGACCAATGATGACGTGGTTGATTTATCGGCATGGCTATTTTTGGCCTACCATCACGACCGATTGCTTTCAATATGCAAAAGGTTGTGAAGAGTGTCAGAGACATGGACTAATCCAACGGGTACCAGCCGAGTTGTTGCACCCGATCGTGAAGCCCTGTCCTTTCAGAGGATGGGCTATAGACCTCACCGGCAAGATTCATCCACAATCGATCAAAGTACATAATTTCATTATTGTGGCTACCGATTACTTCACTAAATGGGTAGAGGCACAGCCGATGAAAATAGTTCATTAGACAGATGTCATTCAGTTTATCCAACACCAGATCATATATAGATATGGTATCCCTAAGACGATTACAACTGATTAAGGGACGTTGTTCACTAGTTCTAAGGTGGCAGCCTTTGCTGAGAAATTTGGGATCAAAATGATCACATCCTCGCCGTATTACGCACAGGAGAATGGTCAAGTCGAGGCAACTAACAAGCTTATTGTGGACATAATCAGTAAAAATGTGGAGGATAAACCGGCAGTATGGCATCTCACTTTGGATGAAGCTATTTAGGTAATCAGAAAATCTAAATCTATAGCTACTGGGACAACACCTTATCGGCTCACCTATGGCCAAGATGTAGTGTTGCCCTTGGAGATTAATGTTAAGTCATTACGGGTGGCCAAGCAGAATTCTTTAAGCTTAGAAGAATATCAGCAGGCCATGATAATAGAGTTAGATCAGCTAGATGAAGATCGACTGATGGCCCTGGAAAGAATCGAAGCCGGCAAATGAAAAATGGCCAAAGCATACAACAAATATGTTAAGCCTAAGAGGTTCGCTGAAGGAGACCTGGTTTGGAAAACCGTGTTTCCACTTATAATGAAAGATTATAAATTTGGCAAATGGCCGCCAAACCGGGAAGGACCCTTCGTAGTAAGACAACGGATTGCTGGCAATGCGTATCGATTGATAGACATGCATGATGAAGAGCTTGACAAAAATGTAAACGACAAATACTTAAAGAGATACTAGCCCTCGATTTAGGGTTGCAAGAGTAAACAACAGCCACAGATCGGCTGCCTAGTTACAAAAAATAGACCCTTCGATTTGGGGTTAAGAAATGGCCTGGTCACAGTCACATGAAAAAAACTTCGCTTCGATTTGGGGAAGACAAGAGTAAACAATAGCCATTGACCGACTGCTTAATCACAGAAACATACCCTTCGATTTGGGGTCGATAAAGCTAGGGAGCCGAGTTGGTCGGCATTCCACCAGCTAGAGGTTGCAATATATCACCAGTAATAAAAATCTCAGGATTAGCCGAGTCCACGGCTACTTGGGCATCTTGGGTACCCGCAATCTTTATTTCTCTTACAGCTGCAACAATTGATACTACCTCAGCCGCTCTCGCTACCGCTTGGACCTCCCTTTTAGCACCCAGCAAAGGCTCAAACACTACAGTCGATGGGACCTCGGTAAAAGCCTGAGTATCATCCGATACCTCTTGAACAACAGAAGTAGCGATTTCCATAAGGGTATCGGCTGACAACTCAGCAACAGGATCAACTGGCAAGGGAGTAGTGATTGTTAGCACTGCTTGAACTAGATGGCTTTTCCACGCAGTCTATTCACTCTCCAGTTTGGCCAGCCATTTGCTACCTGCTTTCTGATCCAGTTCCCCAAGCACCTGCTGGTTACCGAGTTCCTGGATTTTGTTATCTAATTGAAGGCTCTGCCAAAACAAAGAAGAACGAGAAGGGTTGTGGGCAATAATAGCCGAGTCTAAGGCGCCTATGGTTGGAGTAATAACCCCTATCTCCTCCTGGATCCGCTCCAACTCAACTCGCAGTTTGGACAACTGCTCTTGCAAGTCATTTCTTCGGCTGACATTTTGTTGCCTTTCTGCATTCACCTCATTGAAAGAAGACTGAATGCAGTTCTTCTCTTGCCGAAGAGACCCCAATTATTGCAGAGCAGCGATAGCCTCATCATGGCTATCTTTGTACGTTCTATGTAAAGCAAAAAAATCATTTAGAGCCAAAGCCATGTCATTGTAAGTGGTTGCCAGAACTGGGAATCTGTTGTTTCTTTTGACAATCGGATTAAAGAGGCCCTCAGAGCATGAAACTATTATTTATTGGTTGGAATTTCCCTTTCGAGAGACTCCTTGACTCGCTCTCGATGGATGCCAATAGGCAAAGCTGGTGGAGATGCAATGTCGACTGAGCTAAAGTAGTGCAAAAGCAAATCTTCCGGGATGATTTCATCTGGTACCTCTAAGTCATCAATTGGGTGGGCTTCAACCGAAGGATTATCTCCAGCGGTCTCCTATACAGAAAGGACATGTTCAGTATAGAGGCAAGAACCCGAAGGCAGTGAAAGACCAAGCATAAGAGAAATGTCATACCTCTACGGCTGCCCCAACATAGGAAGCCTCGACTGCCTTGGCAGGAGAAACTATGGCTTTAAGGGCAACCGATGATGGGTCCTGCGAATGCACGAGAGCATGATCCAGGGAAGACGATCCGCCAATATGAAGGGGAGCATCAGACGCTTTATGCAGCCATCTGCGCCTTATCAGTACAAAAAACATAAATATTAGTAGCCGATGCGAAGATATTTTAGCCAGCTGAGTAGTATACCTCGATTTCCTCCTCTTCTTCAATAGGAGCAGAAACTCCGGGTCTGTAGGGGCCTTCCTCACTATAATTTTGAATGACAACCCCTCCACTTCGTTGGGGTTGCTTGGGTACTGGTTTCCTGGGTGATGGGGACTCGATGTCAAAAGTGGTCTCCAAATTAACAAACACTAGAGGAGATGGGGTTGTTGAAAGATACATAAGAGATGTTAGCCGAAAATTCACAAGAACAATTTGGCCGACACATATGTAGATTACAATTTACCTTTTCTCTTCGTCTGCCGCAACCGAATGGAAGACCTTGAGGAACAGACCTAGCCGATTTAGAGAAAATAACTTTCAGAGTGGCTTCTTTTGGTCACGATTTAGAAGTTTCTGAGTTCTTATTTTTTCTCGATAGAATCAGCCGATCACAATAGACATCTAAAAGAGATTGAAAAAATTTCTCCTTAACCGTATCCCACCAATCATCAAAAGTGACTCTAGTATTCGCTCTTAGGGGAAACGGCTGCCAGTCAAACAGGGCGAGCCTATCAATATTATGATCGGCTAACTTCTTTGCTTGTTCTGCATCAAGAATGCAGCGTTGGGTTGAACTGACAATACTGCGGTGGGGCCACGACACGTGCTGAGTAAGGCTAAATTGCCTTGCTGCAAAGTTTGGCCGATATGGCTCCGCAGTCAATTTATTATGCCTAGAAGTGGGCTTCAAACCACCCAATAAATCCCTGGCTGTGAGAATCCGCCCCCATATGAGAACTATAGTCCTCTGCTGGGAGAAAGTAAGGTCCTCATCGGCTACTTGACGGATCCAATCACGGGTGGCCCATCTCTCTAGGACCGATTGTCAATCTATATAATGGTCTCTAGACAGACCATGCAGGGTGGAGACTGCGACAAAAGCATCCTGGGGCACAAGGGGTGTTCTCCGAAGAGTATCGGCTAATACTGGCGGGTTTAACAGAAAGCGGCGGTCATCAAATTTATCGGTTATAAACTTAGGAAAATACATGGTGATCCACAACTGAAGGAACCACAGGGGACCGTCTAAGGTATCCAGGTTTCTAGAATCCCTTAACCTCGACTGGGCATCACCCAGAGCCATGTAAAGATAGGTCAAAAAGAGAGATGCCCAGCTGACATCCCTCCCCAAAATGGCTAACGCCGCATAAATTTCCAGCTCTTTCACAACTGCACAGCCCGTACAGACAAAGTATCAGCTAAACCAAAAAAGTAGAAAAGCCTGATGCTCGGCATCATCGACCGGAAGAGGCGATATTCGGCGGTTGTTGGTTATAAACTGTTCGTAACATGAAGAAGTCAATGAGACTTTGATGCCTAAATTGGCAACATCAATATCGCTTACGACAGGCGTCTCGGCTCCCGAAATCAGAAGGCCAAGTATCAATGTCACATCAAGCAGTGTGGGGGTTATCATTCCCCAAGGGTAAACAAAGACATTGGCAGCGGTCGATCAGTAACCAATAAAGGCATTTATAAGACCGATGTTGCAAGAGGAGTCAAACTCCGACAGCAGAATGGCGTCGTTGAGACCTGTGCGCCTCCATTCGGCCTCTTTGGCTGACTTCACTCGGTCCAACCAAATAGAATAGTTGGTAATCTTGGTCGGCCAGGTACGCAGACTAGCCGGACAATGGTCCCCGGTGAACCAGTCATAGGTAATCGGAAGGTCGTAATTCGCCAGGCTTAGATGCCGAGAAAGAAGGAGGTCACCTTGTTCAGATGTACTAAAAGGGGCGAGAACCAGTTGCGCATCTATGTAGGCAAAAGTGGAGATAAGGTCATCAGCAGCCAAAACGGTGCTATCTGATCCCAGAGATAGAGAAGAAGATGAAGACATGGTTTTTATTTTTCTGATAAAGAAATAGGGTTTTCTGAAGAAGGCGTGAAATTTGGGAATGGCCGAGAAGATTGAATGAGAACCCATTTGGTGGGGGGATGTCTCTCCTAAGTATTTCCCCTTTCTTAGAGATATGATTGACACTCTGTTGGGAGTCTTTTCATCCAGAACGTGCGGCTAAAAATCCGTCAGAAATTAATTATGGAAGCCGAGACATTTCTGTAGAGGGAAAAAAGATTATTTTAAAGACCATAATTGCATGCATTTAAGGAAAAAGTGATTGAAATGACACCTATGACTGCGACACGAAATGACAACCATTTTGGAATACATCAACTCGACAGCCGCACTCGAGTTAATGTAGGGGGGAAATTGTTAACACACAAAAGTGTTTAGCCAAATCAAGTGACAACCGAAGGTGGAAAAGGATTCTAAGTCGGTAACTGAGCGGAATTATAGCCGAATCCGTTAGTCCTTACCCCCGGCTAGAAAAGCATCATCGGCTATTATAGTAATCTGGCCTAGTCATAATTCTGAGAAATGGTTGAGATCCACACATACTCGGATGCCTCGAAGACCAAGTCAGAGGACCTTATAGAAAATGTAGCAACCAGCAACAGCCAGAAGGGAGTGTCATCGATCATGCTAGATGTCCAGGCAAAAAAATCGGCACCACCTCCTCATAGTTGGCTAGTGAATTTAGTGAGTAGTTCGGTGGCTAACATAGGGGGTCACATTTATTTTCCTTGTACTATAAATATAGGAATCATTTGTATAGAAGAAAACAACACAATCAATCAAAAATATGATTTTTACATATCTTCATTCTATCTTTATCGCCTTTATTGCACTATAGCTGTATTTATGTTTCATACCACTTAGTTTACTCAATCACCATCCTAACGCTTTCTGGAGTAGTTGGGGAACCCATTGCTGGAAGTTAGAGTTTCGCTTTCGGCCCAAATCTCTCAGTTAAGGAATTAATTTATCATCCGATTTCGTCATCCGATAAAACGGCAAACACTTCGGAGGAAACAAATATGAATTGCTTCTTCCTCTCATAGAGTAACCAATTATAACGGTGTCACCTAACGCTGAATTAAGTTGGTTCCTTAATATTGAGGTAATCGACAAAGAGCAATAAGATATGACCTTAATAAATGATTCTTCTTAATTCTAAGGGGGTGAATGTCCAATCACCAATCAACCACTAATTTGATACTGATTATTTATAACCAAATTAAGTGCAAGCAGATCATTCTCAATCTCTTAATGGCTTATCTTTTACTGCCACTTTTAGGATTATTAAATCCACTCATACCACACTAATTCTAATTGTTGAATTATAGAGACCATCTCACCAAATTGCAGCTACACATGCTCTTAGTTGCCCATATATAATTTATTTTAATGGTGCGAATTGTTTCAAATAAAAGTTTAAACTGTTAAAAATAAAATATTGTTTATCTAATTTTATGATTAAGATATACTTTTATCTAATTGTTGGAAATTTGCCTTTGGTGGGGAGGTGCGTCCACCCATATTTAATGACTTAAACACTAGGGTTCCGCATGTTGGAGGCTTAGTCTCTTCACATGTGCATAATCTACTAAGTGAGTAGATGACCGTAGGGCCAAGGATCGTCAAATTCCGTTGAGAAATGAAAGAGATATTGGTCCACGAAGTAAGGTGTTTGAGGCATGGAAATATGGTGTGGGACAAATCTACCACATCGGTGGGAAAAGGAAGAATTGTTCTCTTTATAAGTCTCAAAATTGGCTAAGGGTTTGGGAACCCATGTGTTTGAAGGAGGGAGGACCTAGATGTGCTTGGGTTCAAGGCTAAGTCCACACGCGCGCTGCCCGTCTGGTCCGGTTCGCGCTCAGTCTCGAGTCACGGGTCATGGGTCATGGGCCTTCTTCTGATATTATCTCTTTGGACCCCCAAATTGCTTAATATTTACAGTTTGGTCTCTGGAGTTTCTGGAAAGATGAAATTGGGAACGACGGAAGGCCGAAAGTTTCTGCCTGCCGTTTGGGTTGATTTTTGTTTTTTGGAGAGTTAAAACTCCATTAATCTACACTTAATCTCCTCCCTAAAAGCTCCTTTATGTTGCACATTAAATCAGCCATTACTTGGCTGATTAACTCACTCACTAATGGCCATTACTTGGCAGTTGAGAGGTCCCTCCCCTTTTACTATATATTGAAGCCTTTTGGCTCAATTGTTGAGACTACTACACAGAGACAAACATAAGAGAGAACAACATAAATTCTGTCCAAAACGTGAGCAGAAACAGTGAACAAAAACAGAAAACTCTTCCTTCATTTTCCATTCTTCAGCAAGTCATTTCGTGTTTGTTTTCTTCGTCAGAAGCAACCTATTTGCTTTGTAGTGTTGATTAGTTGATGTTTTATCTTGGGATACTATTGCCCGTTAACGTAAAAGCATATATACGGTGCAATCTTGTCTTAAAGACATAGATCCATCTCTCGACCTAGCCACAGTTGTAACAATCCAGATTTAGTGTTTCTTGATTTCAGGTTATCAAGATCCAACGCTCAACAAGCTTGCGGCAGTTCTGAATATTGGCTACTTGTTTATCCTTTCGAACACTTGTAATATTTATTTACTTCCCGTACCGCTTTACATATCCAACAATTTTATCATTAAGATATGCTTCAAGTACGTACATAGAACTATTTCTTTGATGGCAAGACCTTGATAGGACTTTAGTGCCGAGCATAACGGGCTGCTGGTAGATTCACGAGATTTCTAATTAGAATCTCCTCTTCTTTTATTAAGGGTGTGTTAGGTACGAAGATATTTCATCACAAATTTTTTCTTCAAAAAATAATCAGGAAAATAAGTGTATATTTTTGGTGTTCGGTATATCAACAAAAAATATTATTTTAAAAATATTAGTGTATATATAATCTACACAAATACTATAGGAAGTGTAGGTGGGACTTGGGAGTAGGGGTGTGGGGTGGTGGGGATGGGGGCTACTGGGGGTGAGGGCGGAGATGAAATGTGTTGGAGGGTGTAGAGGACACAATTAATGTGGAATGTAAATTGTGGAACTTGTTTTACCTTATTCTTTATCTTATTCTATAGAGAAGTTATTTTCCTTACTTTTAAGGAATTTGTTATCCTAGAGAAAATGCTTTTAAAAAATTTATGACCAACCGAACATGAAAAAATTGAAACATTTTCTTTCATATCAAAACACCCTAAGAGTACAAATTTTATGCACAATAAATAATATTTACACAATCAGATCATTTAAAAAGTAATTTAAAGTAATTCTATTTAATAACATTAATTGCCATTATAAAATAGGTGGTAACCTATTATAACATGGTATATACACCAATAGTATAAGCAATTCATCGCATTGTCAAGATATCTAGATTAAACCCGTTTATTAAAATCTAACTGTGGTAATTCAACGGGAGACCCAAATTAAGGGCACAAATTCTAGTGGCTTGTCTTTTACAGCCATTTTTAGGATTATGATAGGAACATGGATTTAATATTAGATTAAAGAGATAGAAAATACAAGATCTAATGCATCTCCTTCCAAGTACATCAAGCTATATCATGTGGGTTACATCAATTGCAAGGAACGAGAAGTAAGTAAATATTACAATTGCGAGAAAGGATAAACTAAAGATTACAATAAAACTGGAAATCAAGAATGGAACAAACTCCTAGTATGATTTGCTGAGTCGAGTGATGACACTCTGTCTTTAAGACAAGATTGCCCCGTATATCTCCTTTTACGTTGTCAGGCAATAATCTCCCAAGATACAAAAGCAACTTAACAATTGAGCAAAGGAAACTCAAGTGTTACTCTTGAAGAACTTTGAGTGTAGTAGACTTGCTAGAGAGGAAGAAGATGAAATCAGAAATTCTGTAAATATTTCTAGGTGTTGTGAACAATTGAGCCAAATGCCTCAATTTATAGTGTAGTGAGATGTCCATTCAACTACCCAACTAATGGCCTTCAATAGCCATGTAATGGCACTTATTGAGAGAGGTTACATTCAACCAAATAATAGCTTAATTCATGTGCCAAGTAACGGAGATTCAATTCTCCAAAACCAGCCCAAAGGTCAGAACTTTCCAACTTTTCATCGGAGCATTCTGCCTCCGAAGCACCACGGCTCGGTGAATTAGCGTCGCGGCTCCAGTGACTGGCCACCCAATTAGCGTCGCGGCGCTCCGGCGCCTCGGCTCCGACGGGGCCGCGCCGCGGCCATTCGCGGCTCCGCGGCGACTTCTGACTTGTTTCATCTTACACTTCTTCCTTTGTTTACAAACGTGGAATAATTTGTCATTTGGCCAATAACCATCCATCATTCTATGTCTCAAACGTATTACATACATACCAATATCTCTTTCACTAATGAAATGTGCGATGATTGGCACTACGCGTGCACGTGTGTGGAAACGACATTTCCGATGTGCAGGGCCTTAATTGTTTGAGTCATAAATAATGGGATATACTTAATTCCACATTAGTAAATTTCCAACAATCCCCTCTTGAAAGAGATTTTGGCGCACTCACATGGTGCATTTTCCAGTAATATTTCAGCGGACCGATGTTGCATCTGGATATGTAGCTTCTTCTTTGAACCTTCCATAGTTGATTACCATCGGACTTACGTACTGCGCGATGAACGTGATGTCTTGAACCGTCATTCTTTAGTGTAAGCCAAGTCAACGGTACCCACACAACAACTTTCCTTACTCTGTTCTTCGTAATATTTTATCCGTTGTGGCCGTGGACACTTCTTGGATTCTTAAGTGCGTTCATTTGAGGCGGCCTGTCCTCGTACTTTAAATAGGTGGTATCCTACAAGGTACCCTGCTATACCCCACTTTACAAGTGTTAGGAACCATTAAACGTTTCCCCAAACCTAACCTCAACCGGTAAGGATCATTAAAGGTTTTGGAAACATAACCTTTACCCACACTGCAGATAGCATTTATAGTCTATCGCGGGAATGACTTTGGATTTGGTGTGTCTTTACAGAAATCACTATCTGAAGTGCTCATGCTTCCACCGAAGCGCTCAACTGAACGTTTACAACTTAGTTTTCCCATTGAACCTAATTCCTGGGATCTCCAGTCAGTAAGGTTGGGTTACCACCGTATTAGTCCTTATACCTTGGGTTTTAAGCCCATTCCCCTAGACAAGCAGAACATCTGATCTTTGGGTAAGCCCTTTGTCAGTGGCTCCGCTATGTTATCCTTTGATTTTATGTAATCAATGGATATTATACCCGTGGAGATCAGCTGCCTAACAGTCTTATGCCTCCGTCGAATATGACGAGACTTGCCGTTGTACATAGAACTCTGTGCCCTTCCTAGAGCCGACTGACTTTCGTAGTGGATCATTACAGAAGGTACGGGTTTGTCCCAACAAAGGACATTATCTAAGAAGTCGTGAAGCCATTCAGCTTCTTCTCCTGCATTGTCTAAAGCGATAAACTTTGATTCAATCGTAGATCGGGCGATGCAAGTTTGCTTAGAGGATTTCCAAGACATAGCCCCACTACCAATTGTAAATACATACCCACTGGTGGACTTGGTGTTCTATATATCGGATATCCAGTTTTCATCACTGTACCACTCTAGTACAACTGGATATCTCAAATAATGCAACACATAAGTTAGCGTGTATTTCAGGTATCGTAGTACCCGATTCAACACCTTTCAATGATCATTACTCGGATTACGAGTAAACCTAGCCAACTTGTTGACCGCATAAGCAATATTAGGTTGGGTGCAGTTTGTTATGTACATCAAACTCCCAATCACCTGTGCATATCGCTCCTAGAATACGGGTGCACCACGATTTTTAGCAAGCTTTTGATTTCTATCCATTAGTGACTTCAAAGGTGAACTGTCAAACATCTTGAACTTTCTCAACACATCCTCGATGTAGTGAGACTGAGATAAGACCAGTCTGTCAGACGTCTTAGAGATCTTTATCCCTAAGATAACATCTGTGATACCCATATCCTTCATATCGAAGCATTGTTTCAACATGTTCTTTGTCTCTAGAATCAAGCTAGGACTGCTCCATGTGATCAACATATCATCTACGTACATGCATATCATGACAAATGAGTCAGAATTACCTTTCATGTAGACACATTTGTCACACTCATTAATGGAGAAACCCTTCGATAGTAGAGTACTATCAATTTTTTCGTGCCATTGCTTGAGGGGCTTATTTCAGCCTGTATAGAGATTTGACAAGCCGACATAATTTCTTCTCTTGCTCTGAAACCACATACCCCTCGGGTTGTTCCATATAAATTTCTTCTTCCAAATCATCATTGAGGAAGGCTATCTTGACATCCATTTGATGTATCTCAAGGTCACGCAACACTGCGATCACAATGAATACTCGTATGGACGTCATCCTAGACACCGGGGAGTACGTGTCAAAATAGTCAAGGCCTTCCTTCTATCGATAGCCCTTGACTACCAACCTGTCCTTGTACTTATCTATAGACCCATATGCTTTATACTTTCATTTGAGTATCCACTTACAACCCAACGGTTTATTTCCCGGAGGAAGATCAACCAACTCCCAAGTATGGTTATGCCGGATAAAGTCTATTTCACTCTCAATAGCTTCTTTCTAGAGCGATGCCTCTGGAGTTGACAATGTTTCAACAATTGTCCTTGGTTCGTCATCAACCATATAAGCTACAAAGTCAGGACTGAAGGATATATATTTCCTAGCCTTTTTACTTCGCCTTGGTTCCATCTCTGGAGTCTCCAAGTTCTGTGAATCTGGAACACTAGATTTCAGATATTCAGCCACTTCAAAGTCCACTAGATCTGAACCATCTAGATTCGGACAGTCAACGACTCCCGGTTCCTGAGAGCTTTTTCCATAACTTCGTTTGCGAGAGGTTATGTCTTTTTCCTTTATAGGAAATGTATTTTCAAAGAATTGAGCATTCCCCGATTCTATGATTTTACCCCCGCGGATATCTGGAATATCTGACTTATTCACTAAGAAGCGATAAGCACTACTGTTATTTGCATATCCGATGAAAATGCAATCTACAGTCTTAGGCCCAATCTAGACCTGCTTTGTCTTGGGTACTTCGGCCTTTGCTAAACAACCCCACACCTTTAAATATTTATAGGTGGGTTTCTTTGCCTTCCATGATTCATATGGAGTTTTGTCCTTACCCTTATGTGGGACTCTGTTAAGAATCGTATTAGCGATAAGGACGGCTTATCCCCACATATTTTTGGGGAAGACCGGAATTGATGAGCAAGACATTCATCATTTCCTTCAATGTGCGGTTCTTACGTTCCATCATACCGTTCGACTGAGGTGAGTATGGAGCCGTCGTTTGATGAACAATGCCCGATTTGGCACAATATCCCTTAAACGGAGCTACGTATTCTCCCCCTCTATCGCTACGAATGAATTTAATCCGCATGCTTAGTTGGTTCTCAACTTTTGCTTTGTAACGTCGGAACGCTTCATCTTTACTTTTCAACAAGTAAAGGTAACAATACCTTGTGATATCATCAATGAATGTCAAAAATTACTTGTTCCCCCCTCTAGTTTGTGCAAACTTCAAATCACATATATCTGTGTGAATAAGTTCTAGAGGAGCGGTATTCCTTTCGACGGATCGAAAAGGAAGCTTTGTGAGTTTTGCCTCTACGCACACCTCACACTTATGTTGAGGGTTTACATCGATAGACGGCAACAACTCTAACTTTACCAATATTTGGATGGACTTGTAGTTAACATGTCCTAATCTATGATGCCATAAATTAGAGGACTCAAGCAAGTAAGAAGAAGCTTCAATATTATTGCGTGCACGTAGTACAGACATGGCGTTAACTTTGAAAAGGCCTTCACGGACGAAGCCCCTTCCCACAAACGTTTCATTCTTGGTGATTACAAATTTATTGGACTCAAACACTAGCCTAAAACCATCATTAACCAATAAATGACCTGAAATTAAATTTCTCCTAATCTCAGGAACATGCATCACCTCCTTCAGAGTGAGCTCCTTTCCAGAAGTCATCTTCAGGACTACCTTTCCTACCCCCATCACGTTAGAGGAAACATTGTTAGCCATGAACAACTTCTTGTTAGTAACTAGTGTATAAGTGGAGAAGGCATCTCTGTTGGAACAGATGTGTCTTGTAGCACCTGTGTCCATCCACCATTGCATAGGGTTCTTAACAAGGTTCGCTTCAAGCACAACCGCTGAGAACTCCTCAATCATGTCATCCAAAAACCTATCTTTGACGATGTTAACTTGTGCCTTGCCCTTAGCCTTGGCCTTCTTTTGTTGCTCAGTCTTGAGCTAAAACACTCCTTGATCATGTGACCAGGTTTCCCACAGTGGTGATAGTTTCCTTTGAACTTCTCCGCCACTTGGGTCTTGCCGTCTTTCTGGAACTTGTGCTTCTTGCTTGGGTTCTCTTTGGCCTCATCCAGATTTGCCTTTGCCTCAGCGGGTTGTTTACCCCTAGTCAAGGCCTTCTTATTATCTTTCTGAATCTGGAGTTTGATAATAAGTTCTTCAAAGGTCATCTCCTTTGTCTTGAGTTTTAAGTAACTCATAAACTCATTCCACGAGGGATGTAACTTTTCAATCAGTGATGTAACCAAAAACTGCTCATTTGGTTTCATACTTCCAAATTCAGGTGATGTAGAATCATTTGGAATTCCTGGACATGGGACATCACTGTTTTACTATCCACCATTTGAAACTTCAAGAATTTCCCAATGATGAATTTCTTTGTAACTACATCTTGTGCGTTGTACTTGTTTTACAGCTTCACCCATAACTCTTTGGCGGTGCCAATGGTGCAATACACCGTGTAGAGAGGGTCTGACAAATAGTTCAAAATATAGTTCTTACACATGAAATCACTATGACTCCATGCATCAAGAACTATCTTCATGCCATTAATTACATGGATACCTTGGTCCCCTTCAGTCGTTTCAGTAGGCGAAGGGTCCATTTCATCTCCAGCTTGTGGAGGATCTTCTGTTAGGAAATGAGCCATTCCCATAACAGTCAGATAAAAGAGCATCTTCTGTTGCCATCTCTAAAATTGGAGCCTATGAACTTTTCTGGGCGTTCATGATGGAATCCAGCGAGTGGAGGAACTGGAGCATTCCCTTGAGCAGCAGAAAAGGTGTTGGTTGAGCCTTGAGCAACCGGAAAGGCATTTAGTGTGCCTTGAGCAGTGGAGAAGGCAGAGAGGTTGCCTTGAGTAGTAGCAACAGCAGAATCATAAGTGAGTTGTTCTCTTCCAGTCATCTTTCTAAGTACTTACAACAAATATTGTCTTAAAATTGTGGGTTACACCAATTGCAGGGAACGAGAATTAAGTAAATATTACAATTGCAAGAAATGATACACTAAAGATTACAATAAAACTGGAAATCAAGAATGGAACAAACTCCTTGTACAATTTGTTGAGTCGAGTGATGACACTCTGTCTTTAAGACTTGATTGCCCTGTATATCTCCTTTTACGTTGTCGGGCAATAGTCTCCCAGGATACAACAACAACTTAACAATTGAGCAAAGGAAACTCAAGTATTACTCTTGAAGAACTTTAAGTGTAGTAGACTTGCTAGAGAGGAAGAAAATGAAATCAGAAATTCTGTAATTATTTCTAATTGTTGTGAACAATTGAGTCAAAGGCCTCAATTTATTGTGTAGTGAGATGTCCATTCAACTAGACAACTAATGGCCTTTAATAGCCATGTAATGACACTTATTTAGAGGGGTTACATTCAGCCAGATAATGGCGGAATTCATGTGCCAAGTAATGGAGATTCAATGCTCCAAAAACCAGCCCAAAGGTCAGAACTTTCCAACTTCTCGTCGCAGCATTCTGCCTCCGAAGCACCGCAACTCTGTGAATTAGCGTCGCGGCTCCAGTGACTGGCCACCCAATTAGCACTGCGGCGCTCCCTGGGAGGCGCTGCGGCGCTCTGGTGCCTCGGCTCTGACGGGGCTGCGCCGCGACCCTTCGCGGCGACTTCCGACTCGTTTCATCTTACACTTCGTACACTTCTTTCTTCGTTTACCAATGTGGAATACTTTGTCATTTGGCCAATAACCTTCCATCATTCTATGTCTCAAACGTATTACATACGTACCAATATCTCTTTCACAAATGAAATGTGCAATACTTGGGACTACGCGTGCACATGTGTGGAAACGACGTTTCTGACGTGCGGGCCCCCAATTGTTTGAGTCATAAATAATGGGATATACTTAATTCCACATTAGTAAATTTCCAACACATCAACCTTACAATCTTCAGGAGTTTGATACTACTGAAAATACATCTCTGCTTTTAGAAACCAACCTCGATGATCTCCTCCCTCATACTTCAGAAATTCAATCTTTGTTTACGTATCAACCTCACCCTCTTGTGCTAAGACTTTAGTTTTTCCTTTATTGTTGTGATATCCGCTTTGGTTGCCTTGATTGTTCTGACTGTTCTTCGTCTTTAATGCATCCACATCAGCGACCAACGCATCTGTGGCCTCTAGTTTCGCTGCTATTGTCGTCATTGTTCCACGATTGGATTAAGAGTCGGAATTCTGGTTTCGTTGTAGGAAGCGTTGGTCCGTGTGTTAACCATGATAGATCTTACTAGTCTGATACCAATGATAGGAAACATGGATTTAATATTGGATAAAAGAGATACAAAATACAAAGAGAGACACAAGCATCTTGTATCTCCAGAATAATCTGTCCACATATAAAGGATATTACAACATACCTACACATTACTGGATCTATTATTTATTTAATACTAACTACAACTACTTCATAACCATTTATAATAAAGACAAATAACTTCTACTAACCATAAGAAACTGCCTACAATAACTCCTAATAACGGTAAGAAAATGCTCAATCTTTCATGTGTGAAAGCTCCATGAATTTGAGGTGTATAGACCAGCTAATACCTAACTGAAAGAAATAATCCCTTGATTATTTTCAGTAATGAATGTGTATATATACAATTTACAATTTACAATTTCCATAATATGGAAAATCCTATTCCTATTCTACTCCCAAAACCCTTTTCTATTTATACAAGAATTGTATAATTATGGTAAGTGTACAATGCTAATTATATACAAAATTTATTACCAAAAACAGTGATATACATGGTGTGTATACCGTGTATTCTAAATATGATATACTTTCACACCCCTGCAATCATAGCAGACGTTCTTCGTACGCTGATACCGTCCCTAAAATCTTCAAATAGGACCGAGGGAAAACTCTTAATAAAGATGTCTGCAATTTGATACCTGGAAGGAACATGTAAGACGCGTACTTGTCCACGAGCTACCTTTTCGCGAACAAAATGGATATCTATCTCAATATGTTTAGTGCGCTGGTGTTGAACCGGATTCCCAGAAAGATATACGGCACTAATATTATCACAATATACCAAGGTAGCTTTTTGAATGGGAAAATGAAGCTCCAAGAGAAGATTATGTAACCAACATGATTCAGAAACCACATTGGCTACCCCTCGATACTCGGCCTCGGCCCTGGAACGTGATAAGGTAGCTTATCGTTTGGCAGACCACAAGACCAAGTTATCACCAAGTAATATGCAATAACCGTATGTAGAGCGTCTGGTATCTAGACAGCCACCCCAATCAGCATCGGTGTACGAGACAAGTGTAGAGGCCGATGATGGATATAAATGCAAGCCATAGTCAAGTGTCCTCTGGAAGTATCTGATAATGTGGTTGAGCACATTCATGTGCTCCACCCTAGGATCATGTATAAACAAACACACCTGCTATACGACATATGTAATATCCGGTCTAGTGAAAGTAAAATACTGAAGAGCTCTAGCAAGACTGCGATTGTGAGTGGGATCCTCGTAAGGTGAGCCAGCCGCAGCACCCAGCTTGGGCGTAGTATCAACTGGAGTGGAAGTAGACTTACACGAGGACATACCAGCCGTTCAATTATCTCAGTGGCATACCTATTTTGTGATAAGAATAACCCATTTGCATGACGAGAGACAACAATCCCCAAAAAGTAACTTAAGGGCCCCAAGTTTTTCATAGCAAACTCAGAACTGAGAATTGTCATGAGAGACTTGCGCAAAGCATCAGACGAGGCAGTTAAGATAATATCATCCACATATAATAGAATATAGGCCATGGAAGAACCACGACAATATATGAACCATGAATTATCTGACCTACTGTGAGAAAACCCAATAGACGCAACATAGTCTGCAAACCTCTTATACAAAGCTCGTGGGGCCCGCTTAAGCCCATACAAGGACTTCTTCAATAAATAGACATGATGAGGATATTTAGGGTCTCGAAAACCCAAGGGCTGATGCATGTAAACGGTCTCCTTAAGATCACCATGTAAAAAAACATTCTTCACATCTAACTGATGAATGGGCCATGCCTTTGAAAGAGCCAAACTGAGAACAATGCTAATGGTAGCTGGTTTGACCACCGGACTAAATGTCTCACCACAATCCACGCCAACCTGTTGAGTTTTACCATCACCTACAAGACGAGCCTTATGTCTCGCAAAAGAGCCATAAGAATTATCTTTATGAGTAAAAATCCACATAGATCGAATAATATTAACACCAGAAGAATGGGGACCAACTCCCACGTCTTATTTTCAGTAAGAGTATTATATTCATCGGTCATTTCCAATTCGGATCATTTAAGGCAGACACTGGGTTACGTGGTATGAGGGATTTAGAGACATTAGAATTGAGATTAAAATGACGTTTTAGTTTAAAATATCCCTTTGACTACGATTAACTGGCCCTTGACTCGAGGAGGAAGCGGGAGGATTTTGGGCAGTGGGTGGGGCAGCGACGGACGGCAAGCGGCGGGCGGTGGGCTCCGCTTGGCCCAATAACGGGATCAGTGGCTGGAACGGAGACTGGGACAGTAGGCTAGACCACTGGAACAGTACCGAGTTCGGTACTGGGCAGAGTGTCCGGCCCACTAGACAGAGGTGATGGAATAGTAGATCCAACGGGAAGTGGGCCCGCTGGAGGAATTTGGGTGCGGGATAAGCTCGATAAATGGTGGATAATATACGAGGAGACCTCGTCATCTAAAACATTATACGAACTAGGCCCGGGACTACTCACTTTAGCAAACGGAAATTGGGTTTCATAAAAAATAACATGGCGACTAATTATGAATTTATTAGATGATAAATCAAAATATTTGTAACCACGATGATTAGATGGATAACCCAAAAACATACAAGGGGTATAACGGGCTTGAAGTTTGTTAAATGTAGTCGACGGAAAAAGTGGATAACATAAGCACCCAAAGACCCTAAGATAGGAATACGAAGGATTCTTATTATAAAGGATTTTAAGAGGGGATGAATATGCTAATCCTTTGGTAGGAAGAATGTTAAGAAGATAAGTAGCCATTTGGAGAGCATGATGCCAAAAGGAAGGGGGTGCAGAAGCATGGATCAATAAAGTTCGGACTATATTATTAATGGTACAAATTTTTCGTTCGGCTTTTCCATTTTGTGAGGATGTATGAGGACAAGAGAAATGAAAAACTTTGCCATTAGTATCACAAAAATCCCAAAACACATATTATTTGCCATTATCACATTCTTTGCCATTATCACATTGAATATTTTTGATTTCTCGTTCGAATTGTGTACGGATGAAAGATCTAAATTTAAAGAATATGGAAAAAACTTGAGATTTTTTCGCTAACGGAAGGTCCATAAACTTGATATTTATGGGAGATGTCCATAAATCGCTATGAATAATATCAAATGGCATTAAAGTACGAGAAGTAAAGGCTACAAATGGCAATCTAACATATATTCCTAAAGGACAGGAATGACAAATTGGAGTACTATGTGTACCCTTACAAGTAATAAAATTGTTTTTATGCAAGGAAGAAACAACAGACGACCCAGGGTAATCCAAACATGCATGTCATAAGGAAGGAGCTAGAGTTGCAAAAATAGAAAGCAAGGCTTTACTCGAGAGACCGGATGTGGGAGTGATTGGATAAAGATCTCCCCTACCATTACATCTCATGAGAGGTATCTCCGTCTTGAAATTCTTCACAGAAAACCCAAAAGGATCAAAATTAACAGAAACCCAATTATCAGTGGTGAATTTACGGACATACACCAAATTTTTAATTATGTTAGGGGCATGAAGGGCATTTTTCAAGACAAGAGGTGGATGTGGAGGAGACAAAGTAGTATGACCTTAATCACGAATTGGAATTGAGTTGCCATTACTAACAATGATGCCACAATTTTTGCTCAAATTGGAATAAGATAAGAGAGTACCTTGGTCTGACGTCATGTGAGAAGTGGCACCGGTGTCCATGTACCAATTCGGGTCTGGAGGATTTAATCCAAGCGTATGCATCGCGGCCTCAATGTCTGTCGGAGTCGGTGTAGGGCCCACTGCCTGGAATGCCTGTGGAGGCCGAGGCTCAAGAAAATTGGCATGCTGCCCCGGCCCAAAAGAAGACATGCCGCCTGAAGCTGGACCCGAGAAACTGGGCCAGGACTGTTGTGGAAACTGGGCCCAGTTACTCGGGTAAGGGCAACTCGGAAAATAACCACTATTGGGCCAAGGCCCACTGGCCCAATTCCACTGCCAGGGGGCCCACTGCTGAGCCTAATTGGGATGTTGCCCACTGCCCTCTGCCTACCTCCATTGCCACCACTTTTTTAGCCGCTGCCACGATTTTTGCCATTATTTTTACAGTTTTGACCCTTCTTTCCGCCACCGTTGTTGCGGTTTTGACCCGAATTGTCAACAAAACCGTAAGACTGATTGGACGACGTCATCATCGCCACAGAACTTGCGCCGGTAAGTGCTTTCTTTTCCAAGTCGGCTTCTTCTAACGTGAGCATCTAACGAGCTTGACAAAAAGGTGGAAACGAATTACTTTGATGAAGGAGAGTTCCAACGCCATTATAGGCCTTAGATAGGCCTGCAACCATTTGTAGAACAAGACAATTATTGGTAATAGACACGCCAACGTTACGGAGTTGGTCCGCCAATTTCTTGAGTCGTTTACAATAGGCCGAAACATTCGGGAAATCTTCTATGCTTACTTGTGAAAATTCTTGCTTAAGGGTGATAACTCGGGAATGTTGGTTGTCCTAGAATATATCACACAATCTATTCCAGGTAGCCATAGCCGTAGTGTCTGATTCAATGATCGTCTGGAAAAGGTCGGTAGAATTAGTGGAGTAAATCTACTGAAGGACGGTAACATCAAGAGTAATCCATAACTGAGGATCCTCCGCGGGAGTAGGGGTAGCGGGAGGAATTATGTGATGGAGAACTTGATGTGAGATGGCGTGAATTTTGAACAACTCCGCCCACGTCGCGAATTGGACGTTTTCCATCTCAAAAACAATAGGGATGTGGTTCTTGATGTTGAAAATAAGGGTAGGATGAAAGATGTTATTTGACGTAGACATAACGAAAGAACAATAGGTGATTTGAAGGATTTGGAAAGAGAGGAGGAAGAACTCGGCACAGAAACCGAGGAAGGGCTCGGAATTTGAGAAAACCGAGACAAGCGGAAGCTTTTGGAGAAGGAGGTATGTGAAACCTAGACTTCTTATACCATGAAGGAAATAATCTCTTGATTATTTTCATTAATGAATGAGTATATATACAATTACAATTTCCATAATATGGAAAATCCTATTTCTATTCTACTCCAAAAATACTATTTTATTTGTACAAGAATTGTATAATTATGGTAAGTGTACAATGCTAATTATATACAAAATTTATTACCAAAAACAGTGATATACACGGTGTGTATACCGTGTATATCACGATCTCCCAATTGCCTTGGGTTTCCGTGATACACACGGTATACACAAGCTAGTATACCGTGTATTCTAAATATAGTATACTTTCACTAACTATACCTAACTAATTCTAATTGAAGTGTAGAGACCAGCTCACCAAACTGCAGCTACACATGCTCTTCAGTTGCCCATATATGATTAATTTCTTTTGAATGGTCAGAACTGTGTCAAATAAAAGTTTCAATCGTTAAAAATGATTTTTTTAATCTAATTTTATGCTTAAGATACGACTCCTTATGTATTTTCTTTTTTTTTTTTTTTTTAAATAAAATCAAGCTCGTACATAGAACTAGTTCTTTGATGGCATAGGACCTTAATGCCGAGCATAAGGGGTTGTAGGAAGATTGATGAGATTTCTAATTGGAATCTCTTTTCTTTTATTAAGTTGGTGCGTTGATAATGTACTCAATGGAAAATTTGTTTCTTAAAAAATAAAAATCCTAAAAATAAGTGTGTTTTTTCTTATCTTCGATATGTAAGTAAATTTATTATCCTGAAATCATTCATATATAATGTAGACAATTAGTATATGAGGTGTGGACGGGGGTAGGGGTGTGGGGTGGTGGGAATGGGAGCTATTGGGGTGAGGGTACGGAAGAGGAGATGTGTTAAAGGGGAAGGAGGACACAATTATTGTGGAATGACACCTGTGAAACTTGTTTTTCCTAGTTTTACTAGATAAGTCATTTCCCTCACTTTTACTGAATTTGTTTTTCTAGAGAAAATATTTTTCAAAAATTTTGACCAATCGAACATGAGAAAATTGGAATACTTTGCTGAGTATTTACATTTTTGTCTGTTCAACTAACATATTAAAAAGTTGATATCTTATCCAATAACTTGGGCAATGAAAATAGTGACTTCAATATTTTTTATACCTCTTGATGTCTTTAAAAACCACTTAAACATTATATACCTTAGCAACTTCTTATGACCTTCAATGTATACATATTTTGTTTCAAATTCTTAATTAAAAATTTATGATAATTTTGTTCATTTAAAGCCAACTGCTAATGCAAGGTCCCATGAAATTGTATATATCTCCTGAATATGGTCCATTGGGGAACAAAACAACAGAAGCCCAAACTTCCAAGTGGCACCCTCGAAGAGCTTCACTATTCCATTCTTTAATTTAAATGTGTGATAAAAAATATTTTGAACTATCATTTTTTTCGAGTTCACGTCCTAACTAATTAGTTGTTCCCCCGTTCTAACTGAACTATTACCGTTATATATTAAAAAAATACATTTAAGTTAACGATCAACCGTTCTTTTTTTCTATCTAAACTATAACCATCTACTCTACTAGATGTGTTTAATACATAGATAGTGCTAAGTCAGGTAGTAAAAGGGAATAACTATGTGTGAAACTCGTAAAAAAATGATAGTTTAGATGTGTTTTTTACCATTATCTCTTAATTTAATGGGAAAAATAATTGAAAAATTCACAAAAGCCATGTTCAATTTTGCCCATGCTCTCTCTCTCTATATATATTTGACAGTCACAACCTCTCTTATCATCAGAGAAAACATACACTTAACATCCCTTGTGAGCAACATTTTATTATAATATACAAAAGTTGTCATGGCTCTTCATCATTTCAATCCAGATATGCAAATCATTAATCCATCATTCTCTTTATTTAACACTGACTCAATTTTGAATTTCCATAACCAGTTTCCAGACCAAAATTGCCTGAACCCCACTTCCTTAGAGATGTCAAACTTCAATTTTCAGAGCTTTCTTGGACATTCACATGAACATATTATCAACCAAGCCCCTGAATCCCCAATATGTTTAACAGAAAATTTTCAACAAGATGATAAAATTACTGTAGCTCAAGCTATGCCCAATTTTTTAATACCAACTAGAAATTATGTAAGTGAAAGCAAGAAAAGGAAAACAATAGAGACTCCAGAAAGCAGCTCTGCATACTCATCCCCTGCAGTTTCTTGGAGTGCCACCAAAAGAAAAACAGTAAGTTATTCTTGGATTCTTTGTACTCTGTATCAGGTGAAGTCAAAATTTAAAACTTATGGTTCAGAATTCTAGCCCTTTTGAGTAAGATCGTTCAAAATTAATAATCTATACATATTAAATTAATTGCTTAAGACAAATACAATATTTAGACCAAGATTAGGCCGAATCTGTACCTTGGTCTCTAGCTCCGCCACTGCATACATGAATTCTGATAAGCAGATTCAAAAGAATTCTTCGGACCTCCAACCTAAAGCAATTTTTGAGTCACATTTGCTGCTACACTTAGAAGTTTTAGTTTTACTTTTTCTTTACATATATGAATATTTATTTTTACCCTATTTCTACAATATAATTTTCTGATGAAGGATTCAATTAATCTCTCTTTAGACCATGTAGCTCTGCCACAGTTGATATATACATGGTACTAATACCTTCATTTTTTATATTTACAGAGTAAAGGAAAAGGAAAGAGAGTAAAAAGTGATGAAAAGGAAGAAGATAAACTAAGGCAAGTGGTGCATGTAAGAGCCAAGAGAGGCCAAGCAGCTGATAGTCACAGTTTAGCAGAAAGGGTAAATTTCCTGTTTATCTCTCCCTCTTAGTACATTATATTATCACATATGCACATCGAAATGACAGTAATGTATTTCTTTTTCTGATTCAGGTTAGAAAAGGAAAAATTAATGAAAGACTAAGGTGTTTGCAAGACATTGTTCCGGGATGCTACAAGGTAACTTTATTTCTATAGTATTTCTTTTAATAATAAAATGTTATTTTATTGAATATTAATACTATTTCTCTTTGACATAAACACACCGAATTTTAAAATTTTAACCTAATAATATTCCAATTTTAATCAAATTGCAGTCTATGGGCATGGCAGTCATGTTTGATGAGATAATTAACTATGTACAATCCTTGCATAATCAAGTAGAGGTGAGTTCAAAATGATCAGCACAAAATATTTTTCTGAGTGATCCAAATAAATAAAATAAAAAATAGAACAAATATATGACTTGCACTATTTGTTGGATTCAGTTCCTCTCCATGAAGCTTTCGGCGGCCAGCACATATTATGACTTCAACTGGGAGACAAGACATTTTGGAGACAATGCAGGTAATTCTTATCTTTTACGTAGTTTTAAATACTGTTTTGTTTTAATATGCATTGGCTAAAGATTAATTAGCATCAAATTTAGTTATATACACTAATAAAGTAAAAATATTTTACACTACTAGAGTAATTTAACATGTGATAGCAACAATTTCCATTTTTATCATGTTAGGCTGTTAGTTAAACACTTAAACTTATAATAGAGATTAACCTGAATTTCCTTATAAGTGCTTTGATTGTATGACTATTTTTATATCGTATAAAACTTAAACTAATTTGCATGATTGTATGTTGCAGAGAGCAAAGGCATATGAAGCACACATAATGCAGAAGCTAAAGAAGGAAAGATGTGAAGGGATGGTTTCTAATCAAGTTGGCCCTTTTAAGTGAGCACAGTTTGGCTGCAATCCCAATCTGTCTTACAATAGCTAAAAGATTCATCCAGCAATTTTCCCTTTTCTGATCAATATATCCACTTAGTGCTATACATTTTGTAATTTTTGTACACATGTAAAATTGAGAAATTGGACACATATACATGTATCAAGTCTCACAATACAATTTTGTATTGAAATTTCACCACTGCCAATATATATTATAGCAACTATCATATACACCTCTTCTTGAAACATGTGTCTCCGCAAAATGTGTTTTTTCCACTTAACTTTGAGCGCATGAACCACTTAAAATTATATCTTTTTTATGTTTTTCAATGTGGATCACACTTTTCTCACTCTTTCTCCTCACCCTCCGAACCCAATGTTCTGCCGTGAAATATACACCATTTCTTTTGAGCATATATCACCAGCCAAAAAAAACCTCTGAACCTCCATTCTCAAATAGTTGAGTACCACCATTTCTTCTCCGCTCTTCTTTTCACTAGTCCACTCCACCTTCTTTGTCGCTAGGTTCACCATTCCAAAAATCATACCAACCACCTCTTTAGCATTCTATAACTACCCCCGCCCCCCCCCCCCCCATCATCTTGCTATAACAATCCTCCATCTTCCTCAACCACCTCTCTTCCATCCTACAATAACTAGAAAGGACTTTCAATGCCCTCTCTATATACTACTACTACTACTACTAATAATAATAATAATATATTTTTACCATAGCTGAAACTCTATTGAGAATATAATCAAGTATTAAAAGTGTGTTTTATCTAACAGCTTAAGTTTTTAGATCAGATGGTCACATAATTCAATATGAGCAGAACAAAGGTCCTGAAATCGAACATCACCACCATCCATTATCAAAAAAAAATTCCACGTGCTTGGACCATGAAAAAAATCAGGTCAGCACGTGAGGACGTTTTGAGAATATAATCAAATATTAAAAGTATATTTTATCTAATAACTTAAGATTTTATATTAAATGGTTACACACTTCAATAAACTCATTTCCACCTCTAAAAATTCTCCTCCAAAAACCTCAAATCGCCACAGCTCCACCTTCAACCCAGACTAGTCACCAACTTTTCCATCAATCTTTCACAAAGAGTCACCCCAAAAAATCATAAAACCACATCTTCATTTTCGTCCAAAAATCATTATTGTTCTAATGCCATTGTGAATGTCTATTTTTGGTTAATTTACTACTGGCTGGTGAGTGAATGATCTGAAAGAAGGAGAAAAAAGGAGGATGTAACAACTCAATTCTTAATTTTAAATTTAACGCTCCGTTTTATGATCCGAGACTTTGTACAAGTGTGTGAATATAACCATTTGAAACTTTTTTGAAGGGTACGGATTGGAACTCGTGGGACTTTGATGTGTTTGTTGGAAATTTGCCTTTGGCGAGAGTTGCGACCGACCAACTTTAACGGCTTAAACACTAGTGTAACGTATGTTGGAGAATCCGGTTCTTCACACATGCATGATCTACTAAGTACGTAGATAACCGTAGGCCAAGAATCGTCAAATTTCATTGAGAAATGAAAGAGATATTGGTTCAAGAAGTAAGGTGTTTGAAGCATGAAAAGTGTGGTATTGTGTGTAATTCTCCCTCATTGGTAGAGGAAGAAAGAAGTGTTGTGTATATAAGATTCGAAATTGGTTTGGGGTTTGGGACCCCAAGGGGTATCCCATGTGTTTAAAGGAGGGAGGACCTAGATGTGCTTCGGTTCGAGGAAAGACCACACGCGCGCCGCCGCCGCCCGCCCGTCCCGTCCGGTTCCGGGTTCCCGGGCCACGGGCCCGTGTGGGCTGTGGGTCTTCTGATATTATCTTTTTGGGCCAGAAAACTTTGACAGAAGTACAGTTTGATCCCGAAGTTTCAGATATACGTTTGGACCAGAATTCTTTCGGATGTGCAGTTTGGTCCCGAAGTTTCAAGATGTACGTTTGGTCCCCGAAGTTTCCGTAAAATCGAATTTCGACGGTCAAAAACAGAAATGCCAAGCACTCAATTCAGCCATTTATTTTGGCTGAATTACTCCTCCTATAATGGCCAAAACAGTTGGTCTTTCTCCCATTTATGTTGGTGACTTTACTACCTCCATAATGGCCATTATTTGGCTATTATGGAGGCAGTTTTCAGGCAGTAAACAACCCCTCCCTCTCCTATATAAACACCCCATTACACCATTGTTGAGGACTAAGACATATGCACGAAAATACATAAACAGATGCAGAAAAACAGTGCACGAAAATACACAACCGAAATAGTTTTCTTCCTACAACTTCCAAGCATCATTTCGTTACTCAATATTCTTCACAGTAGCTCTTGAGTTTCCTTTGCTCAAGGGTTCCATTGCTGTTTTATCTTGGGAGGCAAATTGTCCAGGACGTATAAAGGATACATAAGGGGCAATATTGTCTTAAGGACAGAGTGCTACACTCGACTCAGCAAAAACAATTTACATTTTTCCGTCTTCTACAAAACTGAAATTTCCAGTTTTTACTTATGTAACGATTGTAATTTCAGATTCCATGTTGAATTATTGAAATCTTTGTTTATCCTTTCGAATACTTGTAATAGTTAAATACTTTCCGTACTGCTTTATAAAGTACCATAAAGAGAAAAATCTCCCAACAACTTAAGACAATATTTGTATAGTATTACTATTAGTGTTCGAAAGATGTCGGTCAAAAGTTATGTGACCAAATCTGGATATGGCAATGGTTTTCTGGTAGAAGAGAGTGATGATGATGAACGTGTTCATGGTGTCACCGCTACCAAGACTGGTGGGAACAAGCGCTCACGAGAGCCTGAGGATGTCAACTGGGACAAGAGGAGAAGACTGAAGATGTTATTCTATCTTGTAGCAGAAGGCCTATATCTGTCCCAGACAAAAGAACCGAATAATGGTGAGAAGGAAATGGACACTCAGTCTAATGAAGTGACTGAAGTGAGCCAGAATCCGAAATTGGGATAAGTATTTTTCTTACTTGTCAAGAATAAAGATTAAATGATAAGTATTTTTCTTACTTGTCAAAAATAAAGATTAAATGATGTCTGATTAAAAATGGATTAAAGTAAGGAGGAATATGAAAATAATTTATATTCCTTACGCTTTAACAAATCAGAAGTTTAATCTCATCTTCTTTTCCGTTTAAAAATTGGATTTTGTAAACGACTTAAAAAGATCCGTTCTTTTAAGTGTAATTATTAAAAGTGTGTAAAGTATGTTCGCACATACGAGTGAGAAAGATCCACTGACTGTGCGAAAATTGTTACCACTCTTAAGTAAGCGCCAAGAATTATCTGGGGCACCAATCATAACGGAAGAAGTCTAAAAGTTAATGACGTTGAGCCTGTCATATTATTTGGCAGAAGATCCTTCATCGGATGATATTGGACACTCAGTCATACAAAGCCTCCGGGCGACTGGAGTGGGCCAAAATTCCTTTGATATGATGATATTGGACACTCAATCATATAAAGCCTCCGGGCGACTGGAGTGATGCCAGAATTCATTTCATAGGAAAAGTAATGGACACCTAGTAAGGTGGGCCAGAGTTTCCAGGTCCTAGATGATCTGAAGGCCTAAAGAAAGGCAGTAAAGAAATTGGACACTCAGTCTGCCAAAACAACTAGAGTGGGCCCGAGTATCGAGATCACATATGATCCGGTTATGCCCTAACCACGGGCAAGAGGTTGTTCATGTGAAGCAACGCCACCTCTAAAGTAAAAGGGGCTGGAGAGGTTGTCCTCAATAGGACTTCAGGGAATGGGATCACTCTAAGATGAGGTGATACATATTCCAAACTTGGTTAAGGGACGCTGTTGGTCAAACCTGGTTTGAGACTAGTCCAACAGGTCTGTGATAACTAAGAATGGTACAGTATGTCTGTAGCCAAATGAATGATATATTTGTAATCTGTGCGTCTATGCCATCATAGATTAAGACATGTTAAATAGTAAGTCATTCAAAAGCTAACGATGTTGAGATTGTTTCCTTCTTCGACATAAATCCTCAAATAAATGCGAGGTAGATGAAGAGGCAAAATCACCTTTCCAAATTCCGTCAAGGGAATAGCGAAAGAAGCACTGCTTCTCTAGAACTTAGTCACACCTACTTGGGTGATTTGAAGTTTATACAAAATAGAGGGGGGAGACAAGTACGTTATGACCTTTATTGATAATGGTACAACGTATTGTATCCTTTGTTTATTGAAAAGCAAAGATGAAGTTGTTGAAGCGGATAAGCGCTACAAAACGAAGTTGAAAATCAACTAAGCCTACGGATTGAGAAATTCGTAGTGATAGAGGGAGAAAGTGAAGCATCGTTTATTAAACGATCGCTCATTTCTCACCTCGATCTAACGGTGTTAGCCAAGCGCTAAGCCGTACGCCCAAATTATGTGGGGCACGTCGATCCTTACCGCTAATGCGATTCTCAATAGAACTCCGCATAAGGATAAGGGTAACCCTCCGTGTGATACATGGAAAGGATCTCACATACAAATGTTGTGATGTGGGGTGGTTTCATACCTAAGACTGTATATTGCATATTCACTGGATCTGCAAATAACAGTAGTGTTCATCGCCTCTTCGCGTCAAAGAATGCTGAATTCTTTGGAGATAACTTTCCTTGAAATAGGAAAAAGGAGTAATTGCTCAAGGTTAACAAAAACCTGCGAGGGCCTGACTGTCCGGAACTAGACGTTCCGTATCTACAGGACTCGAAAGTTGCTGGATATCCGGAACTTAATATTCCAGATCTGCAGAACTCAGGGATTCTAGATGTTGAACCAAGAAGGAGCAAAGAGGGGACAAAGACTTGTTCCATACCTTCTAGCTTGTATGGTTGAGAACGAACCATGGACAATTAACAAAGAATTGTCATCTCCAAAAGCGATGCTTTGGAAAGAAGCTAAAGAGAGAAATAGATTCCATATATAGAACCATACTTGTGTAATGGTTGATCTTCCTCCGGGAAAAGAACCGTTGGGTTGTAAAAAGTGCTCCCCTGTGAGTAGCTTCACATCCAGGGGCCATTGTAATCTTACATGGCATGGGTGTTGAAATGACCTTCCAAAGCGGAGAGTTGGAAGAAGAGGATCGAATTGGTTCTTTGAAGCTGTTGGGCTTCTTCCCGAACTTTCATTTTGGTCCCTGAAATGTTAACATTTTGGTCCCGAAAGTCTCGGATAAAACAGAAACAATGAATCCGATCACGAAATATTGACTCGAAGTTAGAAAGCCAACGAGTTGGAAAACCAACGGTCTTAGAGTGAAAATCATATTGAAACAAAGTCTCGATATGAAAGATATGAGTATCACAGATGACATCTTAGGAATTGGATTTCAAAGACATCTAACGGATCGGTCGATAGTTGACAAAGTCTCGTTGAAGCCACCAATAGATATGAATCATAGAACTCGATTGGAATCATGGTGCACCCATAGACAAGGAGCGATATGCTCGGGTCACGTGTAGTTCAATGTATTGTACACACTACAACCGACTGGTATCGTATCGTCCGACAAACAGATCGGTTGAACTAAGGTTCACCGATGATCTTAATACATGATCAATAGAAGGCGTTAAGTCGGATATGACGATATACGAATTATTCGCTTATCTACGGATTATAGTATTCGGATGTCCAGCGGTTACGAGAGAACACGGTGATGCAAACCGGACATCGGATCGAAGAACACCAAAGTCACAAGTAAATGTGTATGGTGGTTCTTGGAAAATCCTCTAAGCAAACTTGCATCGACCGATTCATGATGGTATCGGAGTTTATCGCTTTATACAAAGCATGAAAGAAGTTGAGTAACTTCACGACTCATTAGAGGACGTCCCTTATTGGGAGAAACCCGTGCCTTCGAGCGGTTCTACACTTTGTGGCTAGCCGATCGGCTTTAGGAAGGACATGGATGACGGCGTACGGACATATCTGTCGGGATCCGTCGGAGACATAAGACCGTATGGCGAGTTGATCACCACGGGTGTCACTTCCTTGTTTACAAACAAAGGGACTACCCGGAGATCAAGTGTTCGCTCTGTCTAGGGAATGGGCTTAAAACCCAAAATATACGGACCAATACGGTGGAAACCCAACCTTACGAACTGGAGATCCCGGTAATTTGGTTCAATGGGAAAACTAAGTTGTAAAGGTTCGGTTGATCGCTTCGGTGGAAGCATGAGCACTTCGGATAGTGATTTCGAAAAGAAACACCAAATCCAAAGCCGTTCCGCGATAGACGTTAAGTGCTATCTGCAGTATGGGTAAAGGTTAAGTTTTCAAAACTGTAATGATCCTCAACAGTTGAGGTTAGGTCTATGGGAAACTTTTAATGGTTCCTAACACTTGTGAAGTGGGGTATAGCGGGATACCTTGTAGGAGACCACCTATTTAAGTGCGAGGACGGGCCGCCTCAAATTGAACGCACTTAAGAATCCAAGACGTTGTCCATGGCCAAAACGGACAAAACATTACGAAGAAGAGAGTAAGGGAATTTGTTGTGTTGGTACCGTTGTCTTGGCTTACACTAAACACCGACGAGTTCAAGACATCACGTTCACGCGCGCGATAAGTAAGTCCGATGGTATTCAACTATGGAAGGTTCAAAGCGAGGCTACCTCTCCTTATGCAACATCGGTCCATTTGAAATATTGTTGGAAATGAAAAGACACCATGTGAGTGCGCCAAAATCTCTTTCAAGAGGGGATTGTTGGAAATTTGCCTTTGGCGGGAGTTGCGACCGACCAACTTTAACGGCTTAAACACTAGTGTAACGTATGTTGGAGAATCTGGTTCTTCACACATGCATGATCTACTAAGTACGTAGATAACCGTAGGGCCAAGAATCGTCAAATTTCATTGAGAAATGAAAGAGATATTGGTTCAAGAAGTAAGGTGTTTGAAGCATGAAAAGTGTGGTATTGTGTGTAATTCTCCCTCATCGGTAGAGGAAGAAAGAAGTGTTGTGTATATAAGATTCGAAATTGGTTTGGGGTTTGGGACCCCAAGGGGTATCCCATGTGTTTAAAGGAGGGAGGACCTAGATGTGCTTCGGTTCGAGGAAAGACCACACGCGCCGCCGCCGCCGCCCGCCCGTCCCGTCCGGTTCCGGGTTCCCGGGCCACGGGCCCGTGTGGGCTGTGGGTCTTCTGATATTATCTTTTTGGGCCAGAAAACTTTGACTGAAGTACAGTTTGATCCCAGAAGTTTCAGATATACGGTTTGGACCAGAATTCTTTCGGATGTGCGAGTTTGGTCCCCGAAGTTTCAAGATGTACGAGTTTGGTCCCCGAAGTTTCCGGAAAATCAGAATTTCGACGGTCAAAAACAGAAATGCCAAGCACTCAATTCAGCCATTTATTTTGACTGAATTACTCCTCCTATAATGGCCAAAACAGTTGGTCTTTCTCCCATTTATGTTGGTGACTTTACTACCTCCATAATGGCCATTATTTGGCTATTATGGAGGCGTTTTCAGCGATAAACAGCCCCTCCCTCTCCTATATAAACACCCCATTACACCATTGTTGAGGACTAAGACATATGCACGAAAATACATAAACAGATGCAGTAAAAAAACAGTGCACGAAAATACACAACCGAAATAGTTTTCTTCCTACAACTTCCAAGCATCATTTCGTTACTCAATATTCTTCACGGTAGCTCTTGAGTTTCCTTTGCTCAAGGGTTCCATTGCTGTTTTATCTTGGGAGACAAATTGTCCGGGACGTATAAAGGATACATACGGGGCAATATTGTCTTAAGGATGAGTGCTACACTCGACTCAAAGCAAAAACAATTTACATTTTTCCGTCTTTTACAAAACTGAAATTTCCAGTTTTTACTTATGTAACGATTGTAATTTCAGATTCCATGTAGAATTATTGAAATCTTTGTTTATCCTTTCGAATACTTGTAATAGTTAAATACTTTCCGTACCGCTTTATAAAGTACCATAAAGAGAAAAATCTCCCAACAGTGTTTTGAAACAAAAATCAACCATTTCGATAGTGTAGAAATTTTATCTTTTCTTGTGTCGCAGCAGTGCTTCGACATTCGTGAAGGGCATCTGACGGGCTATAAAAGCTGAGTTTGTAATTATTATTTCATCCCAAAATTATTTTGGGGAATTTGATCTTGGCCAAGTGTGAACTGCCATGTGTCGTTTCCTGAGTCATCCACATGTCAAATCTGTAATTTCACCAATACACGCATTATAATTACAAATATTTACAACTTAGGGTGTGTTTGGTATGGAGGAAAATATTTTTCAGAATTTTTTCATGTTACATTGGTCAATTTTTTTGAAAAACATTTTTTCCAGCAAAATAAGTTCCTTAAAAATAATGAAAATGACCTCCCTAATGGAGGTAGGAAAAACAAATTCCACAATTGACATTTCAAATTCACTGTCTACTCCCCACCTCTCTAACCACTATTAGAAATAGATGTTTTTTTCACCGACATTCAATGAGAAATTGTGCTATAAATCATGATATTCCGACATCATTCCCACCGAACCAGCTCACTGAAAAAGTGCTTGGTGCGACGCAGGTTCCTATTGAAATGTTGAGAAACTTCTTAATTTTTCCATGTGAAAACACTACTATTAAAGTTTTTTCCACCGATATTCAGTGGGAAAACAGAGATCTTTTAGTAGTGAATGGCCCGAACACCCACTCTTTGACCATCCTACACCTCAATCACCACCCCTGAACCCCCCACTCCCCACTCCATAGTATATTGCTAAATTATATATAAATGTAGAACATGTTTTTGCTTACTTACCAAATACCAGAAAATAAGTAAGAAGCTCACTTTTTTTCTAAAACATATTTTCTTGGATTCATGCCGGGGCGTTCGACTACCGAAGCCATTCATCTTATTAGGAGGTTTTGTGAAGCAGTATAGAGAGAGGAAGAAAGACTTACATATGGTTTTCATCGACCTCGAGAAGGCATACGACAAAGTCCCTAGGGAGGTTCTATGGAGATGTGTTGGAGGTTAGAGGTGTACATGTGGTGTACACTAGGGCGATCAAGGATATGTATGATGGAGCCAAGACTAGAGTACAGACAGTATGAGGAGATTCGGAGCACTTCCCAGTGATGATGGGGCTGCACCAGGGATCAACTCTTAGCCCATTCCTATTTGCCTTGGTGATGGACGATCTGACGTGACAAATCCAAGGGGAGGTACCATGGTATATGTTATTTGCAGACGACATAATCCTGATTGATGAGACTTGCAGCGGAGTGAATGGCAAGCTGGAGGTTTAGAGACAAACTTTAGAGTCTAAAGGGTTCAGGTTGAGTAAGACCAAGATAGAATATTTGGAGTGCAAGTTCAGCAATGGGAGCGACCCTGAGACAGGCGTGGAGGTAAGACTTGATACTCAGGTCATTCCAAATAAAGGAAGCTTCAAGTACCTAGGGTCTATTATCCAAGAGAATGGAGAGATTAATGACGATGTCACACATCATATAAGGGCAGGGTGGATGAAATGGAGGCTCGCATCTGGAGTCTTGTGTGATAAAAAAGTTTCACCAAAACTTAAGTCAAGTTCTATAGGGTGGTGGTTAGACCGACTATGTTGTATGCGGTGGAGTGTTGGCCAGTCAAGACTTCACACATACAAAAGATGAAAGTTGCGGAGATGAGGATGCTGAGATGGATGTGTGGGCATACAAGGAGAGATATGATTAGAAATGATGATATCCGAGAGAAAGTGGGGAATGACCTCGGTGGATAATAAGATGCGGGAAGCGAGTTTGATATGGTTCGGGCATGTACAGAGAAGAGATACAGATGCCCCAGTGCGGATGTGAGAGGTTGGCTATGGACGGGTTCAAGAGGGGTATAAGTAGGCCGATGAAGTATTGGGAAGAGGTGATTAGATGGGATATGGCGCACGTGCAACTTACCGAGGACATGACCTTAGATAGGGGGTTGTGGAGGACACGGATTAGGGTAGAAGAGTAGTAGGTACTCGAGCGTAGTCCTACTTATGCTTACAAATTGATAGTTATAGTGCTATTACCGTAGGCCCGATTAGACTATCACACTTATAGGCACATTATTGCTTTATAATCCATTGTAGTTTGATTTCTGCTGCTATGTGTTCTTTAGTGTATTTTGTTTACCTTATTTAGTTGTGTTAGCTACCGCTCCCTTTTGTTCGAATGCACTTTATACCGCTTTAATATCTTATCTGAGTCTGACCATTTCTCTTGATGTACTCTTTACTATTGCTTTACTCGTGCTTTGTTTTGATTCCCTTACTTGTGATTATGCTTTGTCTTGAGCTGAGTGTCTTTCGAAAACAGTCGCTCTACCTACCAAAGTGGAGGCAAGGTATGTGTACACTCTACCCTCCCAAGACCCTACGGTGTGAGATTTCACTGGGTATGTTGTTGTTGTTGTTTTCTAGGAAAACATTTCCTTTTCATACCAAACACACCCTTAATTATGACTCATTATCATAAGTGACTGTTAAGAGTCCTACATCTGATATGGAATGAGAACATGGACTCATATGGACTTGAACAATCTTCACCCTACAAGCTAGCTTTTGAGGTTGAGTTAGGCCCAAGATCCATTCTTTACGGTGACTCATGCCAATACGATACAGTCTTTTCATAAGCATGTGATTAAATGTGTAATGAATAATTGATAAATTAGACACTAATTGGAGAGGACGTGTTTGTATTGCGTGTATCTTAATGTTTCAACCTAATGCTAATTCATAAATGCCAAAGTTCTTTTTGACTTTGAGACTCCAAATGAGAGGATGCGACCAAGCAAAACTAATGTTCCATATGATCTTGCTCCCTCGCAAGTTGCAATCATTTAACAAAGAAAGATTTAATATTGCTTAGTAATGCTTCTAGCATTGATTAGATTGATGTAATTTGCAACTTAAAAAATGCATAAGGGCTTATTTACTCGATATAATAGCAAATCTGGTGAGACTTGTTAAACATTGGATTAATCATTTCTTTAAATTTTTAAGTACATAATTTGCAGCAACCTATTAATGATTTTCTTTTACCTTGAAGTTTTTCTTTTTATGTTGAAAAATTCAGAATATTTTGACTCACTGATAATTACTTCCTCCAGTCCAAAATAATTGATGTTTTAGCCTCTAAAAATTGATTTCAAATAATTGATGTTTTACAAAACCAAGAAGGTATTCAATTCTTTTTCTCACATTTTCCCTTCACACATTCCTAATTCAATGTAAAATTTAATGATAATTATATCAACCTAAAAAGAAGAAAATTATAATTAAGAATATTTTAGTCAAAATCCATCTTATTTCTTAAAAGTAAGTTAATTCATTAATCCATATGCACGAGCCTAAAACATCAACTATTTTGAATAGGAGAAGTAGTACTACTAGTAATTAGAATTCATGACCTAATGTATGTTCAGTTAAGCTATACCGTGTGAACTGGGGTAGACATAACCCTGTTAACTTGTCTTTGATTGTTATGTCTGCTTTTAACACCACAATGCGAAAAGCTGTCTCAGACACTGGCATGTGTCTTTGAAAATTGAAGTCGACGAATCACTGTTTAGGAAAATAGAAACAACTGGAAAGTGGTTCATAATTATGAATACTAATGACTCCCTCCGTTGTGTCATCTTTCGGATTTCAGAATTAAACGAATTTTATTTGACCGCGATATATTCATATTTCTTTTTATATATTTTAAATTGTTAATTATTGTTATTTATAGTACTTATATAATTTTCAAATATAAACATTTTATTAAAAAATATATGAAATTTTATGTCCTTATTCACGGTCAAAATTAAGAAATTTGACTTTTAAAATTGAGTTATGCCACATAAATTGGAACGAAGAGTAGTAAAAGAAAGCTATGGCAATTTCATCAGCATATTGCACGAGGAGGTATACATGTGTATATATGAATAATATGGAATATGCTGAGGTATATAGTTTAGAAAAAAATTTAAAAAATATTCTTCGGCTACTTTACTAATTTCGTTAAAATATAAGTTGGATGTTTAAATTATTTCGCATGATATTAAAATTAACCTTTGACAATGAAAGAAATAATCCCTTGATTATTTTTATTGATTGAAAGGCTATATATACAAGGTACATATTTTCATAATAGGAGAATCTTATTCCTATTCTATTCCTAAAATCTTATTCTACTTGGATACTAAATATACAATTAAGGTAAGTGTACAAGACTAATTAAGTTAACATTTACACAACCATATGCACCTATAATATACTGCCCGTGATGGGCCAATATCTACTGCCCGTGATGGGCCAATCCGAGACGGGCTTCACCCTAAAGGACCCGTGATATACACTATATATACCAAGTGTATATCACGGATATATACCTTGCTTAACATACAAGTTCATTCTCACATTCATTAGTGTATGTATATTAAAATCGAAGAGTGAACCCCAAAATCGGATTAAATGTGTAAAAAGGTCGTTAAGTTATATAGTCCTCCTGAATAGTTGTGTAAGAGTTTTTCAACGAGGTTATAAGAATCTTATTGGACCTCATAATTAACTTTGCCTTAAAATCCTCTATTGGACCTTAAAAAAAGTTACAGTACGTGCTGAATGATGTTAACTTATATTGTTGTCCCACATAGGTTATGTAAAAAAGTTTCGAAATGAGTTTATATAAAATATCTTGGTTTACTGCTCTCATGCATTACAGTAAAATTTTAAACTGGACGTTCAAATTGTATCCTATAACGGACCTTATGATTTTTAGGTGAAGATGAACCGATGAATAGTAGAAGGGAAAGGAGAGATCATATATAGTAGGATATATTGAACTCTGCATTTAGAATGGTTTGGTTAGTGGGATAAGGTATTACTATAATTTTGAAATAAATGGTGAGATCTTCTTTTTATGTATTGGTATAATCTTGAGATTAGTAATTAATCACGAGATTCTTTATTTAATAATTGTGTTATTGTTCTTATAAATTTTCCTCTATTTTATGTGAGATAATAATCCCGACATAAAACATTAATGACACAACTGCCCTTCTCTAAAGCCTTTTCTCCCAAGTGTTTTTAAGACGATTAAAATTATAAATAAAAATTATCCCAATTATTTAATTTAAAATCGAACACATATTTTATACTATTATAAGTCGTACATTTCATTTTTAATTAGTGGAACTAAAAATCTACTAGTAAAAAAGTATATCACTAAATAATTTTTCTATCATTTAATTCTATATAATAATCCGTTCATTATAATACCACAATAATTTGTTTCTCACCAAATCTTATGTGATGGAAGTTGTAACCATTGCAACTTTAGTTCCAAGGAGATCATATATAGTAACCAAATAAGAAGTCTACACGTCAAATAATATTCTGAAATTGGTAGGGCCATAGATAGCAACCAAGATAGTGAGCATCAAGTAGAAAGATCCTATTGTAGGCATAATTAAGGAACACTTACAAAGATGGATAGAGATATCAAACCTGACGACCCCCAAGTAGGCCATAAGACTAGGAAGTCTTGATAGAATTAAGTGTCAATTCAAGGAAATTAAAACATAAGTTTTGGTGACACAGAAACAAACACTTGAGTGACCCACGTCGCAAAACCCCCTCTAAAATATGATTGGTACATAAAATCCAACGGACGTTGCCAATTCATCAACTGAATGATTATGTGAGAAAACTTCCAAATAATTTTTATCTCTAAAAAAAAAAAAACATTAAAAAACCTCTCTTTTTACACCAAAGGATGTGGTGCGGACGGGGCTGCTCTTCATTAACTAGAGGTCTCGGATCGAGCGCTGAGTGTGGAATAATCCTTGGTAGGGATCGCTTCCCCCGAATGAGCCATACGCAGTGCGAATCCGGATATTATCGAACTCTAATGTGGATATCGGACACCGAGTGGAAACCAAAAACCCAAAAAGAAAAAACAAACAAAAAAAACCTCCCTTTTTTCTTTATTAGAAAAGGATGTGTATGTTGAAATGGAAAAGTTTTTTAGGCAGATGCATTGCATTGGACAAGTTTAAGGGCCACAGAGGATGGGGCAAACCAATGTGGGGGATCCTCCAAATTATAAGACCAGCTAATGAACCTTCATAGCTACTTTTGTTTGTTCTTCCCACTGAAACATCAATATCTTTTTCACTTTGACTCCCTTTTAACCAAAAATTGCATTGTCTCTTGGATATTGTGCATGAACATGAAGGAAGAAAAAGGACTGTTTGGATCCTACACACACTTAACAAATTGGATAATCTTGAAGTAGGTTTGAGGCTCACATTGCCTTACATATGGTAACATCCCAGTTGGTAATAAGTTGGGACAGTTAGCAAGTAAAATATCAAGCTATATGGGGCAAATTCAGGTATCCTTAAGGCTTAGCACAGTGTTTCATTATAAGACCCTTGAAAAATAGGGGAAGGGAGGATCATTCCTTGGGTTATTCATGGATCTGATTGTTAGCATCACTAGACCACTTGTCACTTCTACTATCACTAAAGCATCTAAAATAAAAGCACTAAAATTTCTCATTGTTGCATTCATCTTTTTGGCTTTCCTAAGTTTGTATATTAAGATTCAATATTTTAAAAAGTGTTAATCCTATTTTTGGTCCCTCAGTTATAAATAGGCCTGGCCAGTGGGCCGGGCTCGGGTCTGGCGGGCCGGGTTTGGCGGGGTCGGGGCGGGACGGGCGAAGGGGGCGGGGTCGGGTCTGGCGGGGTCGGGGCGGGTTCGGGCGGGTTTTCCTTCTTTTTTTTTTAATAACATAAGTATAAAAAAACTCAATAAACAAGACAAGATAGTGTAATAAAAATATCCCAAGGCTGTTTTTGTGCCTCTTATATTATTTAATAGACATGATTTTTTTGTAATATAAATACAATTGTCTAAATTGCAACTTTGTGGTGTTGTCCAAAAGTTGCAAATTACATAATAAAATTGCAATTAAAAAAATTACATTCTCAAAAAAACATGTTCTAATTGCTTGATAATTTCCTGTGGTTCTTCGGTTGGAATTGGTATTTGTTGGTCAAATTGATCCATGTCACTTCCACTACCTTCGGATAAGATTTCGTTGTAGTTTTCGTCTTCTTCTTCGTTGATCTCCGGTTGACCGCACCTTCTCCGCTCCGCTCGTATCCAATCTCTGAATAATACTGCAATTTCCAAGCTGTCTCCGGCTAATGAGTGTCTGTGGTCTCCTATTTGATATCTGCCGGCCGAAAAAACGCTTTCAGACGCAGTTGATGACGCTTGAATGTTCAAAACATCTCGGGCCATCATTGAAAGTGTCGGAAAGGTCTTCTCATTCTCCCTCTAGTATTTCAGCAAGTCTTCATGTCCATCTTCATTGATAACTTCTTGGTACGGTACAGAACCCTGCAAAACAAAAATATCCAACTCGTTAATTTGGTTAGTAGCGGTACGGCCGCACATTATATTTCCGAGGCTTTTAATACTAGCCGCAGAAACAACATGTCTTTTGTGAGGCTGTGTTGAAGATGAAGAAGATGGTATGGAAGCCGGTAAGTTACTAGCATTTTCTTGTTGGTAAAACCTATATATTTTTTTGCATTGGTCTTCTACGCTAGACAACACTTCTTCTTTAGTTTGTTCAATAGGTGGTGGGTGATTTAGATTTTTGGGACTTGGAGGTGGTAGTACTTCTATACAATCGTAAATAGTTTCAATTAGTGATTTAGTACCATCTATTTTAATAGTCAGATTTAATACAGCACCAATAATATAAATAGTGGGAATAGGAATAAAATATTTTTTTATTTTGATAAACATTTTTTTAATACCTGCCATATAAGCTGGTTTTTTCATATATTCACTAAGTAATAAAAATATTAGAGTTATATAAAACAACATAGTGGAAATAGTAGGATAATATATACCGGAAAATCCTTTTGTTGCTTGAAAAAAATTCTCTAAAAATACAATAAGTTCGGAAATTTTTACCCAATCACTATCTACAACCATATCAGCTGAATTTTGATTATGAGAGTTAAAAAATAAAGTTATAGGTTTTCTATAGTCATAAGCAACAAGTAGTTGCTCGTATAAAGAATTCCACCTAGTGGATACTTCTTCTGGAATTTTTCTATAAGGTAGTCCACAATCGTGACAATTTTTTTTATATTCTTTTCTTCGTTGTACTCTATTACTTTTAAAAATAAATTTTATAGCAAATTGTATTTTACTAAGAATGTCTTGAAAAACTGATACACCATCCTTTACAATTAAGTTATATATATGGCATGCGCATTTTATATTAAAATGATCTGGAAAAGATGGAGTTAAACTATTTTTTAAAATTGTAATAGCGTAATTGTTAGAAGAAGCGTTATCTAATGTAATAGTCATAATTTTATCGGTTATTCCATAATAATGGCACACTTGATAAATATTATCTGCAATAAAAGTACAAGTGTGCCTATCATCTATATATCTATACGCTAAGATACGTTTTTGCATAGACCATTTATAATATATCCAATGACAAGTTACCGTTAAATAATCATGGCCGTTAGTACTACGACCTATATCAGACGTGATAGATACTTTGCCATTAAAATGATATAATGAATAATGTAAATATTGTTGATATTCATGTGCGAATTTAAATACATCTCTCTTAATAGTTGATCTAGGAAAACCGTTAAAAGTAGGATTATATATATCTCTAATGTAATGAATAAAACCGGGAGATGAAGGAAATGAAAAAGGCAAACCCTCCACAAAAACTAATTTTGATATTGCTTCCCTATCTCTATGTTTATTGTATTTAGGGCCTACAATTCCCCCCGTCATAGGGTTAATTTGACCCTGTACTTGGTCCGGAACAGTATCGGTATGTGAACCTTGTCCCGATGGAGCGGGCGTTTGCGCACCCGGTTTTGAAGCCTGGTATTGGGCATACCTAGCTAGATGAGCACTTACTACGTGTCTAATTAAACCCCCCGTCCCACCGTGACCTTTTTTCCAGTTTTAAATTTTAAAATATTTTTACAAATTTTACATATAGCTACTTGATTCTCTACGTCCCTATCAAAAAATGTACATGCATCTGCTTTTAATGGTCGTTTTGCTGGACCTCGTCTCATACTAGGGGGAATAGGAGACATTTCAGTTGAAGGTGCACTAGTGGGTGTGTTGTCATCAACATTAGTGGGCGTATCATCTAGATCATCGTCTAAATTAAAGTCTTCTTGAGTTCCAGAAAATAGCTCCTCGTCTAAATCTAATGGTATTGTAGGAAAATGTTGAGTATCAACAAAATCATCCTGTGTAGGAATAAGATGACTAGAAGAAGTACCCTTGCCCTGGTTGCCCCTACTAGAAGAAGCACCCTTACCCTTAAACATACCTCTTAATCCTTTCATTTTAATTATGATAATAAATAATTAAAGATAATAAAATTAAGTGCGCTAAATAAAATAAACAGACAATAATAATTTAATGAAGGAACGAATGTACCAAATGCCGACGTAACGTCGACGTGTAATCGAGAGGTTGAAAATTGAAATTTTGCTCGATGGAAGATCCTCAAGCTAGTTGCCAACTTCACTCCCAATTCCCAAATGAATAAATAAAATTGAATATTTAGTAAATAATGTAGACTTGTAGAGAGATATATTCAGATATTAGAGAGATTGTAGGAAGATTTGTGAGAAAGATGAAGAGAAAATGAGTTATTTATAGTTGGAAAATTGGGTTAAAGTGTAAATATAATAACTTATGGGTTAAAAATAAATATTAAGGGGTAGGGGGGTTGAGGGAGGGGGGGAGGCCAAAAATGGCCGTTGCCCAACGGCCAAAATCTAAAATGGTTGTTGGTGCAACGACTATATTTGCAAAGGGGGGACTAGGGGCGGGATCGGGGCGGGCTCGGGACGGGCTCGGGGCGGGCACGGGTCTGGCGGGCCTGGGGCGGGCTCGGGTCTGGCGGGCCTGGGGCGGGCTCGGGACGAGACATTGTCCCATCCCGGTTTGAATCTCGCAACCGAATTTATTTTTTTTACTAAGCGGGGTCGGGCCGTCCCGGCCCACTGGCTAGCCTTAGTTATAAATAAATTTTGATTTTAGTCCCTATAATATATGACTAAGCATATTAAACTTTCAAAAAGAACTAATAGCATTTTTGGTCCCGTAATTATTGATAAATTCAGATTTTAGTCTCTATGATATATGACTAAGCACATTAAATCTTCAAAAAGGGTTAATAGTATTTTTGATCCCTTAGTTATTAATAAATTCTTACTTTAGTGTCTATGATATCCTACCAAGTGATGTATATAAGGAGGGGTAAGTGAGGGTAATAGTGTCGGGTCTTGGTTGTATTCAGGTCGATTCGAAATTGGGACACAAAGTGGGGTTCTCGGGTGGGGTGTTACTGTCGGGCAGTGGGGTATTCAGTGGCTGTTTCGGGTAGTTATATGGGGAATTGGGTCAAGACATTTTATGGGGCAGTTTCGGGTGTGTTGAGGGTCAGGATGATGTTTGGGACTTGGTGGGTTGGTGGTGGCGAAGCCGCGGGAATGAACCAAAACAGTGAGGTATCAGTAGGGTTGGTTTTAGTGGATTGTTTGTGGTTGTCGGGATACGTGTGGGTTCGAGTAGTGACCCTTGTAGTGAAGATTAGTGAAATGTTTTAGGATCTGGTGGTGAAATAAATGAGGTGGTTTGGACGAGGGATGAACACAGAATGCGAAGAGCAAGTCCGCGTACAAACCAAGTCACAATCGGTTGATATAAGGCTTTTGGATAGAGACACAAGGGATTTATTGCTCGTGTTGACACCAAGTATATTGTGGTCAATTAGACAAGGATTAGATTGAGGTTTGCTGACTACAATGCTCTATACTAACCAAGTGAGGATGACCAGAACCTTAACTCTCTCTTTTTAAAACATCCTAAGGGTCCTATTTATAATAGTACATTGACTATTCTAGATGGATAACAAAAGGGCACAAACTACTTGGCAATCTCGACCAAGTGGGAACAAATGGGAAGGGGTTCGGGTTAACTTGGGGAACAAAGAGTAGACCAACTCTTCAAGTTCTCTAGACTACTCTTTTATGTCTTCCATGTAAAGCAATGCATGAACTAGTTAGTTCATGAATCATTTCCTTGGAGCATATGTGGAAGTTTCTTGTCCTTGAAGTACCTTTGCCAAAATGGGAAGGGGGGGGGGAATGAATCCTCAGTCTTCCATGCATTCTAGATCCTTCCTTGGTACCCTTCACATATTAACTAGTTATCTCATCAATTGTATTCTTGGGTAGTGTTGAGAATCATTCCCTCTTGGCATGAACCTTGGGTCGATGACCATGTGAATTGCTCGGCGAACTCCTCAACTTCCGGGTTGCCTTCTTGGTGTCTTCAAGTGCATGAATGAGATAACCTCTTGGGAGACGCATGTTCTAGATGATTCCTTTCCTTTGACATGTTGTTCATTCTCAGTCAAATCACCTTTGGAGAAAGCTCTCGGCCTAGTAATCTTTTCTCTTACATCCTTGTCCTAGTCACCTTGTCTTATTACATGGTACATTAACTATGTCCTAAGAAGAACTAAAAGCTAAGCTAAACTAGAGACAAGCTAAAAAAAACAAGATGATCTTTGGCCAAGACCTACATACAAAGCCGAAATAAAATGTGTTCTTAAACCTTCACGTGATGTTCTCAACTCCACTCCATAAACCCATGCCATTTTGGGCAACTAGTCGTGGATTGATGGTTCATTGTTGGCATATTCGACAACTAACTTATCAACTCAAGTTGAGAATTCCGTGGTCTTTCTTGCATCACCAAGCACATAAAATTTTTAATTAATTAAATTGTGCATTTTTGATCCATTTGCTTGTGAATATTCAATTTTTTAATAATCATTAATTATTCTACCACTTAATTAATCACGTGATATGTTAAATTTGTATTGTTATTTCATATTTGACGGTAATGTAGTTCTATAAATAGTCAACTATAATATATTATTTTTACGTAAAGAGAACGAAAACACATAATTTAATTAATTGAAGGCTAAATATGTTGAGTCACATATCACAAAGATAAAAAAACATAATTTACTAATAACTTAAGGACCAAAAGTGTTATTATCCATGTTAAAAATAACTTGAATGAAGGGATGTCAAAATACACACGATAACTCATTCACTCGTCTTTACTTCTTTACTTATTGTGAGATTGTATCGATTCCCTTCGGGAGTCTTTCTCATTAATACAATATATATAGTGTATAATATGTAGAACCCTAATACAATAAGATCCTAGCCTTACCATAATTATCTATCACTAAATATAATTAGAATATACGGGATATATTCTAATTATGGTGTAGGGATATTATGGGTCCTAGTTGTACACGACTGATGCACCCCCTCAGTCTGAGCGGGAGGAGGGCGGACGCTAAGACTGGATCTGAAGTCAACGAACAGCTGTCGCGGTAGGCCTTTCGTGAAGATATCGGCGTATTGATATGTAGACGGCACATGTAAGACTCGAACATAGCCAAGAGCAACCTTCTCACGGACAAAGTGTATGTCCATCTCGATATGCTTGGTTCGCTGATGCTGAACCGGATTGTAAGACAGGTAGATAGTAGATATGTTATCACAGTACACTAGAGATGCCTTACACACCAGACATTGTAGCTCTAAAAAAAGGTTTCAGAGCCAACATATCTCAGTAACAACATTAGTAACTCCCCTGTATTCCGCTTCTACACTCAAATGGGACAATGTGGCTTGCCTCTTGGCAGACCACAAGATGAGATTATCTCCCAAAAAGCCTGATGTAGAGCGACGTGTGTCAGGACAACCAACCCAATCTGCATCTGTGTAAGACAATAATCTGTTTGGTGCGGAGGGATATAAGTGCACACCATAATCAAGTGTGCCCTTAACATATCTAATGATACGCTTAAGGGCAGTAAAATGAGGTTCTCTAGGGGCATGCATGAATAAGCACACCTGTTGAACGACATATGCAATGTCAGGTCTAGCGAATGTAAGATACTGTAGTGTACCTGGCAGGTTCCTGTAAAGGGTGGGATCAGATACTGGATCACCATCAACATCACTAAGCTTTGATTTGGAGTCAATCGGGGATTATCCATTTTACCCCTGTACACTATTTCCTCCGCATACTTACGCTGACACAGAAACATAGTATTCGCAGACCAAGTCATTGATATACCCAAAAAGTAGCTCAACTTTCCCAAGTCAGTCATGGCAAATTCATATTTGAGCAGTGTAATAATCTCATTCTTCAACACATCCGAGGAGGCAGTAAGCACAATGTCATCCACATATAACAATAAATATGCAATGCTACTACCACGATGAAAAATAAATACAGAAGTATCACTCTTGCTACACATGAACCCAAACTGCATAATATACTGGGCAAATCGATCATACCATGCACGTGGAGCATGTTTCAGAACATAAAGTGACTTACGGAGATGCCTTACATAATGTGGGGGCTGCTGGATGGACAAAGCCAGGCGGCTGATGCATATGGACAGTTTCTTTCAGATCCCCATGAAGAAATGCATTCTTCACATCAAGTTGGTGAATCGACCAACACTTACCCATAGCAATGCTCAGAACTGTGCGGATAGTAGCCGGTTTAACGGCCGGACTAAATGTCTCACCATAATCAATACCCTCCTGTTGATTAGTGTCATTAGCCACTAGTCTTTCCTTATACATTTCTAACTCACCAATATCCCTGAATTTGTGACGAAAAATCCACATGCATCGAATCACATTCACCCCCTCCGGTCGAGGAACCAAATCCCAAGTGTACTGTTTTGTTAAAGCATTAAATTCATCACGCATTGCCGCATTCCAATTTGGGTCCTGTTTAGCTAATTTGGGATTTTTAGGAATTGGGGATATGGTTTCTGTAGATAGGTTAAAATGGACTTTGAGTTTGAAAATCCCATATTGAGCATGGGTTTCCATACGGTGGGATGTTGTTGGCTGGTTTAGGTGATTGTTGGTGTCGGTAATTTGGCAATGGATGGGGTTTTTATAGGGAACAGTATTTCCATCGGGATTAGGGTTTCTGTCGAAAACAGGGTGTGAAATTGGTATGTTGGGGCTGGAGTTGGTGACAGTGGGATTGTTGTGGGTGGTCGTCCATTTGAGTAGTTGTAGGGTTGGGGAGATCAATAAGGTAGAGTATAGTGTCGGTGGTGGTGGGTTACTGGTAAGCTGGTTTGGTGAGGTGGCGGTTACGGTGTTGGGTGGGATTTTGATAGTTGGTGGGTGCTGGAACGACGGTGGCGACATAGACACGGGGATGGTGACCGGAGAAAGGACTGACGACGATGGCCGATTACCGGAGACTGTGGTAGTCGGCATCAGGAAATATGGTGAGGCAACGGGAGACAGGGAGACCCTAGTAGGGTCAGGGGAGGCGGCAGTAGGTGGCGGACTTTGGTTGACGGTGGTGGGCTGACACAGTTCACGAATAATGACGGGAGAGGGGTCAGTTTCGTCAAAAAAATTATAGTTCGTTTGTCAAAAATTTTGAATGTTCGAAAATGGAAACGTCGTCTCGTCGAAGGTGACATGACGAGAGATGTGAAGTCGACGTGTGGACAAGTCATAGCATAAATAGCCCCTATGGTTAGGCGGAAAGCCTAAGAAGACACACAGAGTGGTTCGGGGTGCTAATTAATGTGGGACGGTAGAGGACATATTAGGATAGCACAGACAGCCGAATATCCGCAGGTGATCATATGAGGGGATCCACCGGTATATGATTTCGGTGGGGGTCATATTGTGGAGTGTGCTAGTGGATAGAATATTAAGGACGTATTCCACCATTTTGACTGTATAGACCCAAAAGGAAGAAGGTAATGAGACATGACAGAGGAAATTGCTAACCATGTTATTTATGGTGAGAATGATACGTTCTGCTTTACCATTTTAAGGAGAGGTGTGAGGACACGAAAAATGGAAAACCATGCCATTATTTTTGCAGAATTTTTGAAATGCGGAATTATTAAATTCACATCCGTTATCACATTGAAAAGATTTTATGGGTCTTTCAAATTATGTTTTGATAAATTTGCAAAATTCAAGAAATTTGGCAAAAACTTCCGATTTGAATTTTAGTGGATAATTTCAGATGTAGTGAGAATAATCATCTAACAAGACCAGATAATATTTATGACCCAACTAACTAGGGATGGGAGATGTCCACAAATCGGCATGAACAATATCAAAAGGAGCAAACATAACACTAGTAGATGAATTAAACGACATACGAATATGTTTGCCTAATTGACAAGAAGCACAATTAGGAACAAGTTTTCCATTACAACTAATAAAATTATTACTTCTAAGAAAATGAAAAACATGAGCCTCTGGATGTCCAAGCCTACTGTGCCAGGTTGACTGAGAGAGAGCAACAAGAGATATGTGGAGGCTCGAACTAACAGCGGAGGATGGTGTAAATGGATGTAGATCCCCTGTGCTATTGCATCTCGTAAGAGATATCCCCGTTCGCATATCCTTCACAGTAAAACCAAATGGGTCAAAATCAACAGACATAGAATTATGACGAGTAAACTTGCTAATAGAGATTAAGTTTTTGATGATATTTGGGGCATATAGGACATTGTTCATGGAGAAAGGTAGGTGGGGTGGCTTGGTATGGGTGTTACCTTGGCTCTGAATTGGAATGTGGTGACCATTGCCAATTATAATAAATTAAGGAGACTTTAAATGAAACAGTTGAGAGAGATTACTTGCAGACTAGGTGAGATGAGATGTGGCTCCTGAATTCATGTATCAATTTTCATCGGGCTGCTGTAGGTTTAGATTGTTGAAAGCTTGGCCTAAATCTGTGGGGGGCACGCCATTTGACTGCTGCGGATATGAGGACTGCATGAAGTGGGCTTGAGGTTGCTGCTGATAGGCTGATCGGTAACCAGGAGCAGGGCCCAGCACCCCCTGTTGAGGGTAGAGGGACTGGGCCAAAACAATAGCCGGATAAGGAGCCCAGTTCGCATGCTGAAATGTACCAGCTGACCTTGCCAATTGGGAATGTTGGTGGGCTGGCCCGTCTGCTACTGGAATTGCTGAGGCTGCCCGCGGTGGTCTTTCCCCCTTCCTTTGCCGTCGCGGCCACCACCGCGGCCCCTGCCACCTCTGCCGCCGCGGTTGTTGCGGGGTTGAGTATTTTTCGGTGGAGGTGGTTGGGTGGCAGTGATTTTATTTTGGACAGGCGTTTCAACTGCAAGTGCTTTTTGGGTGTGCTCATCTTGCTTTGCACGCCGGGTTTCTTCCAACAAAAGGTGCGAACGAGCTTTGTTAAAACTGGGTAAGGGATCGGCCTACTATATCATAGTGGCGAGAGTGTCATATTCACCCTTCGGGAGGCCTGCAACCATCTGTAATACCATCTTTGTTTCAGAGACGGGCGTTCCAACGTTGGATAATTGGTTTGCGACCATTTTCAACTGTTTGCAATATTCAGACATGTTCGAAAAATTTTCAAGACGAGTGTTGTTGAATTGCTCTTCCAAATACACTGCGCGAGTGTGTTTGTTGTCTTGAAAAATTTCTTCCAAGCGTGCCCATAACTCATGAGCAGAGGCACCTATTTTCATAATGGTGTGAAGTAAGTCCTTAGCGATTGTGCCATAGATCCATTGTTTGACGACGACATCAAGGCGACGCCAAGTTGTGTCATCAATTTCAGAGGGGCGAGGGATGGAGTCGTCAATATGGTCAAGCACGTGATAGACACATGCATGAATTCGAAACAGTTCCACCCATGATCAATATTGGCCATCTTCATGGAAAAGAATTATAGGAATAAAATTCTTGATATTGGTAACTGCGAGAGCCGGATGGAACGATGGTGAGGAAGGGGTTATGGGTGGTGTTTGAGTGACGATGCTGGAGGAGGCGGAAGCATCGGGGGAAGAGGAATCCATTAAAACCGAAAGAAGTGGTGGGGGCGCTTTTACCGTCGGAAAAAAAATTAAGTGGGGGGGGGGGGGGAGGCGGCGGCGGTAATGCCGAGAAGATGAAGGAGAAAGTTTTATGTTTTTTTAGGATTTTGTCTCTTGATACCATGTGAGATTGTATCGATTCCATTCGAGAGTCTTTCTCATTAATACAATATATATAATGTACAATATATAGAACCCTAATACAATAAGAATCCTAGCCTTACCATAATTATCCATCACTAAATATTTACAGAATATACGGGATATATTCTAATTATGGTTTAGGGAGTACGCGACTGATACTTATGTCATTTCTTTTTCCCAATTGCTTTGATTTGCTTTTTCTTGTGTCGAGGGTCTATCGAAAACAATCTCTCTACCTTTCAAGGTAGGGTAAGATCTGTGTACACTCTACCCTTTCCAAACTCCACCTTTGTGGGATACACTGACTATGTTTTTGTTGTTGTAACTCATTCACTCGTCCTAAGCTGACCAAGTCTTACTCTAAAGAAAAAATCTCTTACTCCCTCAATCTCATTTTAACTGTCGTTTTAGCTTAAATTTTTTGTCCCAAAATAATTGTCATTTTAGAAATTCAAGAATAAAATAAACAATTATTTCTAACTATAACCTTAAAATTATAGAAGTATAATATTTAAAAGGAAAAATCAATCTACTATTTAATAGGAATAACTTAATAAATTATACTATATTTATTATTTTCTTAATAGACATGAAAAGAACTAAAATAACAGTTTAAAATGAGATTGATGGAGTATTATTTTAAAAATCCTACAAACTGTTAATCAGAGCATTTAATGAGCACTCACGGCTACTAAAACGACAGTCCGATGCACTAAGCTCCCGCTATGCGCAGGATTCGGGGAAGAACCGGACCACAAGAATCTATTGTACGCGATCTTACCTCACATTATTAAGAGAAATTAATTGGCGTTGCGTCAGTTTCAATGAACTTTTAGCTTTTCAATGAGGTAACTTATTTTCACATAAAAATAAAGAATAATCAATTCTACAGCAGTTGGTGTGAGACTATCGGAATTTGATTTCGTTAGGCTACGGTTTGAATTGTGGCATTTTAATCATCTGAATTAATGTTCTCTTGGGATTTTTTTTATTGTTATGTTTTGCTTGGAACAGATGGCGTTTGGATTGATGCAACCTTACTAAAACAATTGCTTAAAATTTAGCCCGAGTTACAGTCATGTTCAACTAAATTTTTTGTGGTAGTGACCAAAAGACACTGTCCAAATATTGAGTGAAACAGTTCGTCATTTGAAATTAGAACTCTGATATTCCAATCTTTTCTACGGTTCAACTTTCTATTTTAAACAAATAAAAAAAAATGCATATTCAATTATTTGAAAATTAAAAATGCATATTCAATTATTTGAAAATTAAAAATGCATTTTCTTCATAAGCATTTGCATATCCAAATGTCCGGAAGAGTTGCGAGACATGACTTTGATGGAAGGGGCCTAATCATAGGAGGATTGAAGATTTGATGACTTCTAAGTGTATTTAATGTAAACCTACCACTAGTCACGAAGATTGAATTAGGTGTACATTTAGTCGGTTACCTCTGCTTTGAATTAATTCGGTTCACTTTCAAAATTTTTGGTGCATAAATAAATACACGATAAACAAACTGAAATTGTTTGGTCCATAATTATGTGAAATCAAGGGGAAAAAACAATAAATGGATAAAAATTATTAAAATCATACTTAAATAAAACTTTTGAGATCTAGAAAAGAAAACTGAAGCAAATATAGAAATTAAATAAATAATAAAAATGGAGTTGTACAAAAGGAGGAAATACAAAAATGAAGAAAAAGAGAAGAAAAGAAAGCAGGGAACAAATAGAGGCTGGCTAAATGAGTCTCAATCCTCATACATACATCTAGAAAGGAGGAATTTTGACCAATGCATCTTCGATAATCTTGTAAATTTGGGTGTCATTCTTGGTAGAACTGTGTAATTCTTGTTGTTTGGAGTTTTCTCATTAATATAATATATGTAGATGTTTACAATTATAATCCAAATTGTATGAGAATATCTACTTTACATAATTACACTAAAATATTATAAAATATATGGAAAATACATACGTATTCTCTATCACACCCCCCAGTCGGAGCGGGAGGAGGCCGGACACTCAGAATGGATCTGAAGTCAAGGAACACCTACCGAGGAAGCCCCTTAGTAAATATATTTGCATACTAATATGAAGAAGGAACATGTAACACCCGAACACGGCCCATGGAAACCTTCTCACGAACAAAATGAATATCCATCTCAATATGTTTGGTTCGTTGATGCTGAACCGAGTTATGAGACAAGTGGACAACATATATGTTATCACAGTAGACAATAGATGCCTTACGTAAGGGACAATGAAGCTCTAGAAGGAGGTTTCTGAGCCAACAAATCTCGGCAACAACGTTCGCAACGCCTCTATATTATGATTTTGCACTCGAACGGAAAAGTGTGGCTTGCCGTTTGGCAGACCATGAGATGAGGTTATCACCCAAAAATACACAATAGCCGAAAGTATATCGACGTGTGTTTGGACAGCCGCCCCAATCGGCGTCCGTATATGATATCAGTCTGGTCGGTGTAGATGGATAAAAATGTAATTCATAGTCAAGAGTACCCTTAACGTACCGAGTGATACATTTAAGAGCGGTAAAGTGAGGCTCCCTGGGAGCATGCATGAACAAACACACCTGCTGAACAACATAGACAATATCGAGCCTAGTGAAGGCAAGATACTGAAGTGCACCAGCGAGATTCCTATAAAGAGAAGGATCAAGCACCGGACTACTAGCTCCATGAAAATTTCAAGTCATTGAGTGGATAGCTCAAAGTGGACTTTCGGTTTAAAAATCCCGTGCTGGCACGGGTTTCCATGTGATGTGTAGGAATGGGGACTGTTTGGGGTGGGTTGTGACTGACATGGGCTCGGGCAGTGGGGCAGTGATGAGGTGAAAGGAACAACAATGGCAGGGGGGTGGTCGACGGGGTTTGGGGGGTTGGTGATGGTAAAGGGTGGCAGTGAAGCAGTAGGGTTGTCGACGGTGAGTTCGGGCTGTAGGGCAGTGAGGAAGTGACGGGAACAATAAGCAGGGGGTGGTCGACGGGATTGGCGGGGTAATCGACGGGTTGTACGGCAGTACCGGGGGAGATGACGGGGGCAGTGGGCATTGAGCCGGACTACTAGCTCCATGGATTACATTTTTAATCAGAGGGGAAGTGTCCAAATCGTCAAGGAAGCCATAGTCAGTGACTTGAAATTTTTGGACGTTTGCAAAAAGGAAAACATTCTCATCAAATGTGACATGGCGGGAGACTAGGACTTTATTTGTGGACAAATCATATCATAAGTACCCCTATGATTTGATGTGAAACCCAAGAAAATGCAAGGAGTAGTCCTAGGTGCTAATTTGTGAGGAGTCAAGGAGGCGAGATTAGGGTAGCATAAACAACCAAAAAAGATGACCATAGGAAGGGATCCAACGGAAGAGAATTTTGGTAGGGGTTTTATTTTGAAGGGTATATGTAAATTATATATTAAGAATGTATGATACCATGTGTAACGCATAGACCCAAAAAGGAGGGGGAAAAGAAGTATGAAAGAGCATGGTACCAATCATATTGTTAATGGTGCGGATGAGGTGAGGTATGGGGGCACGAGAATCAAAACACCATGACATTGCCCCCACAAAAATTATGAAATGGGGAATTGTCATACTCACAACCATTGTCACATTGAAACAATTTTATGTCCTTCTCAAACTGTGTTTTAACAATGTTCGAAATTCAAGAAAAATAGAGTAAATTTGAGACTTATATTTGAGAAGATAGACCCAAAGAAAATGAGAGAAATCATCTAAAAATACCAAATACTATTTATGATCAGTTTGCTAGTAATGGGAGATGTTAATAAATTCGCATGAATGATGTCAAATGGAGAAAAAGTAACACTCAAAGACGACTTAAAAGGAAGTATAACACGCTTTCCTAAAGGATAAGATTATCAATTTTGGGTAAGTTTTTCTTTATTACATTGAATCAAATTTTGACTTCTAAGAAAATTAAAAATTGGTGCTCCCGGGTACCCAAGTCTACTGTATCAAGTTCATGGAGAGATTGCAGCTAAAGAGGTATGTGGATTGACACTTGCAGCGGAATTGGATGAGAAAGGATAGAGGTCCCCCACACTATTGCATCTTGTAATAGTTATCCCCGTACGTAGGTCCTTCACAGAAAAACCAAAAGGGTTAAACTCAATAGATACGAAATTGTCACTAGCGAATTTCCTAATAGAGATTAAGTTTTAATGATATTAGGAGTATATAGGACGTTTTTAGGGAAAATAGAGGGTGAGGTGGTGGTGTTTGAATGGTGCCATAGCCTTAAATTGGAATGCGATAGTTATTTCCGACCAAAATAAATTGAGGATTGTTCAAATTAAATAATTGAAGAAGATTACCGGAGTTAAGAGTGAGGTGGGATGTGGTACCCGTATCCATGTACCAGGCATCATCGGGTTGCTGTAAATTCATAGTGATGTAGGCCTGGCTCAGTTCGGTAGGGGTAAGAAGGTCGTATGGTTGTTGTTGCTGTTGGGCCACCGAGACATAGGCCTGTTGTGTCGATCCCGTCTGGCGTAGACCTGGATAAGGGCCCAATATACTGGGTTGCTGCCACTGGTCACTGCTTTGGGCCGGTGCCGCTGGGTAAGGTCATGGGGGAAGGCCCAACTTCTGTACATCGACCATGGCAGTGGGCTGGCCCACTGAGATGGGTATTAGGCCTGCTACATTGATCCACTGGGATTGGATAGTCCACCCCGGCCTTTGCCTTTGCCGCCATGTCCGCTGCCGCGACCTTAGCCTCTACCGCCACCTCTGCCACCCCGCGGAAGGTGACTGTTCGTGTATAGCGGTTGTCCAGCGGGTGCTGTGGCGGTCACCAGTGCATCAACCACTAACGCCTTCTGATTATGTTCATCCTGTTTAGCACGCCTAGTTTCCTCCAATAGTTATTGTGATCGGGCCTTGTTGAAACTAGGGAAGGGATCAGCTTGTTGGATCATCGTTGCAAGTGTATCGTACTCTTCCTTTGGCAAACCATTAATTAGTTGCAAAACCATCTTTGTTTCTGAAATCGGAGTTCCCACGTTAGATAATTGATTAACTAATTTCAATTGTTTACAATAGTCGGACACATTAGCAATGTTTTTAAGACGGGTGTTATTAAATTGTTCCCCCAGATACACGGCACGTGTATGTTTGTTGTCTTGAAAAATTTCCTCTAACCTTGTCCATAATTCGTGAGCCAAAGCATATTTCTTCATAGTAGTATGAAGTAGATCATTGGATATGGTTCCATCTATCCATTGCTTGACGATTGTATTAAGACTTTTCCGCATCGTGTTGTCAACGTCGGGCGGACGGGGTGTGGTGGCATCGATGTCATCAAGAAGGTTGTAGGCACAAACATGTATTTGAAATAACTCAACCCACGAAGATTATTGTCCACCCTCCTAATCAAGAATCAAAAGGATAAAGTTTTTTATGTTTGTCACGGAAAACACCGATGAAAGGTGTTGGGAGAAGAGGAGGATGTGTGACGTCTTGTGTGGAGGAGGGGGAATCGGGAGAAACCGTGTGGCCACCGGAAGCAAGGAAAAAGATGGGGGGCGGCCGAATTGATTAGGGTTAGGGTTTGGCTTCTGATGCCATGTAGAATTGTGTAATTCTCCTTGTCTGGAGTCTTCTCATTAATACAATATATATAGGTGTTTACAATTGTATGAGAATATCTACTTTACATAATTACACTACAATAATAATTACATTATTTATGGAGAATATATACGTATTCTCTATCACTTATATATGTTTTTCTACGTGAAAATACTAAGTGATAAATGAAATTCTACCCGAGAGACCGGGTGGTGCTAGAGCACCCTCTCTCCTCTACATATATCAGCTCATAAGCTGAATACACTATTATGATTGTTTTTTCGGCTGAGTCAGGCCAAGTCAATAATTTTCATGTCTAGTGTGGTAATAGATACATTATAGTAAGGAAAATTGACACATATATAAAATATAAAACCACCGAAGGATGTGGTACATCGGATGAGGCTGCTCCTTCCTTAATAGGAGGTCTCGGGTTTGAGTCCTGGGTATGAAGAATCTTTGTTAGAGAACGCTTCCTTGAATTGGCCTTATGCGGAGTGGATCCGGATATAATCGAGCTTCAATGCAGGTACTGAATATAGGGTGAAAAACTAAAAAAATAACATTAACTCTAAAAACGATTGACAGCTATTTTACCCACAATTAGTATTGAAACATGTAGCCCAAAACATTTGGAAATAGTTTTTTCTTGGAAAACTAACTGAAATACCCCCCAAAATAAAATAATTACCCGCCCCATTCCCCTTCTAAACTAATTATCCATCGTACCCCCTCGCTAAAAAACTCTCTACCCGACATACCCCCTCGCCCAAACCCCTTCCTCCGTTATACCATCGCCGTGTATTTATATATCATGATGGTATCATGTAGGACTAAGAGAAGGACGGAAGCAGTCCTCCATGATACCATCTCAGTATATTTATATATCATGATGGTATCACGGTCTTGAGGAGTGTCTCATAGAAGGGCTGAAGCAGCCCTCCATGATACCATCACATATGTATATAAGATAATGGTATCATAGAGTTCTTTTTCCCGAGAAAAGCGTGACTTTTTTTAATAAATGAACTATTGGAAATTTTACTAATGAGGGATTGAGTTTATCATCCTTAATGACTTAAACACGTGGGTCTCGCATGTCGGAAACGTCGTTTCTTCGCACATGCCTAATCTACTAAGTGAGTAGATGATGTTAGTGCCAAGTATCGTCAAATTTCGTTAAGAAATGAAAGAGATATTAGTACACAAAGTAAGGTGTTTGAGACATAAAAATATAGAGTATTTTTTGGCAAAATGATAAATCTCCCTCATTAGTGAAAGAAGGAGAGTTTATGCAATATATAAACTCTAAGTTTGAGTAAGGATTTGGGGCCCCAAGGGGTAACCCATGTGTTTAGAAGATAGAGGACCTAGGTGAGCTTGGGTTCGGGGCTAAGCCTCACACGCGCGCCACCACCGCTCACTCGTCTAGTCCAATCCAGGCTTGGGCTCGGGTCCGGGTCCCGGGCCACGGGCTGTGGGCTGCTTTCTTCCAGAACTTCCTTTTGGTCCCTGAAATATTATCTATTTATATTTTGAAGATGTAACGGTTACGAACATTCAAGACGTTGCCTCCCTTTTTGTTTCTATAAATTGAACATCTCTGTTCAAATGGAAAGAGACAACAGAGAACAAACACACCACATTTTTCTGATTCTGATCAAAACAGAGAAAATATAATTACTCAAAGGTTTTCTTTTCTGTTCTGTTCATCTTCCAGGACATACAAAATAGAAAACGGAAATAAAGAAAGCAGAATACACGCATTCGTTCTCTTTCATCAGCAATCTATTCGTATTCATCTTCTTCGCTAGAATCAATTGTATTTTCTTTGTACTGTTGATTAGTTGTTGTTTTATCTTGGAAGACTATTGCCCAATACCGTAAAAACATCTATACGGGGCAATTTTGTCATAAAGACAGAGAGTCATCTCTCGACTCAACGTTACTTTGTTTAACCTTTCGAATACACTTCAACCCCATATCTTTACCTACAATCCGGTTCCAATACCAACAATTTTAAGACAAAATTTCATAAGTGTTCAAAAGAGAGAATTTAAAACAGTGAATGTTTTGGATTCACTGTTTTGGATAATTCAGACAATATAGTCGAAATAGAGAATTTTCCAATTTGTAGTTATAATGGCTATCTAACAAAATTGGTTCTCAAAGGGATGACTAATCTGTTAGTTTTGAATATGCTATTATAAGCAGATATATGAGGATTTATTCTCAGTGGGGATTTAAAGTGGGGCTTTACAAAATGAAGTTGGCTTGGCCAATGGCCACTACCGGACGAAACCAGAATAGAATTTATTAGCAATATGGAAATAGATCCATATTCTGCAACTGATAATTCTGGAAAGCTAGTAAGTTAAGAGCAAAGAAATCAAGGCACGATAAAAGAGATAGTAGTTCTTTGAAATGTCTAAGGCAACGATCTTGATATTGATACACATCAAACACGATCAACAATCGTTCAAGACAAAAGTAGCGACAAATCGGGTTCTACTTTCTTAACTCTACCTTGTGATTTTTATGAATATTTATTTTCATAAATATTAGGGTGGGTGATCCACTTGTGATGATCATGACATGCATTCTAAATATGTTTAGGAATAACATATTTGATATGCTTCTTATAAGTTTGTTATTCTGCACCAAAGATAATTATCATGACATAATTATGTTGCATAAAGATCATGTGGATTTACTTTCTAGTTATGGATATATATATATATATATATATCGCGTGTGACTGCCTTTGGCGCTGCTCAAGGAAATGTTGTTGTCTCTGCTCCTGACAGTTTCCAAAGCAAATGCCAAGGTAAGGTCCTAGATATCAGTTACAACAAGAGAATGAGACTAAAGATGTTATATCTTACTGCGTTGAGCCTGTCACGATCTCAGACAAAAGATCCTCCATCTGGTGGGGATGCACTCAGTCTAACACAAGACTGAAGTGGGCCATAATATCCAGGTCTCAAATAACATGAAGGCTAAGAACAAATGCAAGGCAGTGGCTAACGTTGGGCAATGTCGCCATCTCTGAAGTTTAAGAGGTTGGAAAGGTTGTCCTCAAAATGACTTCAGGCAAATAGCTTACTCTGAAGGATGTGATGCACGTCCCTGACATCCGCAAGAATTTAGTTTCAGGGACACTATTGGTACAGACTAGTTTTAGACTAGTTTTTGAGTCCAACAAGTTTGTAATAACTAAGAATGGTATATTTTAGGAAAAGGGTTCGCGTGTGACGACCTCTTCAAAATGATTGCCATGTCTATAATCCGTTCATCTAATGAAACGAACCCTTCTACTTACTTGCTTGAGTCTTCTAATCTATGGCATCATAGATTAGGACACGTCAACTACAAATCCATTCAAAAGTTAGTAAAGTTGGAATTGTTGTCTTCCTTCGACATAAACCCTCAACATAAATGTGAGGTGTGCGTAGAGGCAAAATTAACCAAGTCATCTTTCCACTCAGTCGAAAGAAACACTGCTCCTCTAGAACTTATTCACACGGACATATGTGATTTAAAGTTTGTACAAACTAGATGGGGGAACAAGTACTTTGTGACTTTCATTGATGATAGTACAAGGTATTATTACTTTTACTTGTTGAAAAGTAAAGATGAAGAGTTTAAACGTTACAAAGAAGAAGTTAAAAATCAACAAAACCTACGGATTAAGGTAATTCGTAGTGATAGATGGGGAGAATACGTAGCACCATTTGAAGAAAACGGTGCTCAATTCGACATTGTTCATAAAACGACCGCTCCTTACTCGCCTCAGTCTAACGGTATTGTCGAGCGCAAAAACCGCACCTTAATGGAAATGATGAATGCTTGACTCATCAATTTCGGTTTAGCCCAAAATATGTGGGGCGAAGCGATTCTTACCCCTAATACAATTCTTAATAGAGTTCTGCATAAGCGTAAGGATAAAACTCTATATGAATTATGGAAAGTAAAGAAACCCACTTACAAATATTTGAAAGTGTGGGGTTGTCTGGAAAAGGTCGAAGTACCTAAACCAAAGTAGGTCAAAATTAGACCTAAGACTGTAGATTGCATATTCATCGGATATGCAATTAACAGTAGTGTTTATCTCTTCTTAGTGTATAAGTCGGAGATACCTGATATCCACGAAGATATGATCATGGAATCAAGGAATGCTGAATTCATTGAGATATCTTTCCTAGAAAGGGAAAAAAATAATTTCGCACAAACAAAGTTAGGAACAAAATGCTCAAAGTCAATAAAACCCGGGAGTTTCTGATTATCTGGAACTAGACGTTCCAGATCTACATGACTCAGAAGTCACTGACTATCCGGAACTTAATGTTCCAGACCTACAGAACGTAGGGGTTCCAGAGGTTTAACCAAGACGGAGCAAGAGGGCCAAAAAGTATAAAACCTTTGGTCCAGACTTTCTAACCTATATGGTTGAAAATGAACTGAGGACAATCAAAGAAGCATTGTCAACTCCAGAAGCACCGCTTTGGAAAGAAGCTATAGAAAGCGAAATAGATTCCATCATGCAAAACCATACTTGGAAAATTGTTGATCTTCCTCCGGGAAGCAAACCTTTGGGTTGTAAGTGGATACTCAAAAGAAAGTACAAAGTGGATGGAACTATTGACAAGTATAAGGCCAGATTGGTAGTCAAAGGCTACAGTTAAAAGGAAGGCCTCGATTACTTCGACACACTCACATGTGTCTAGATTACGTCCATAAGGGTATTCATAGTCATTTCAACTCTGCGTGATCTTGAGATACACCAAATGGATGTTAAGACGACCTTCCTAAACCGAGATTTGGAAGAGGAAATATACATGGAACAACCCGAGGGGTATGTGATTCCAGGACAAGAAAAGAAAGTATGTTGACTTATTAAGTCTCTGTACGGACTCAAACAATCTCCGAAACAATGGCATGAAAAGTTTGATAATACTTTATTATCAAAAGGTTTCTCTATAAATGAACGTGATAAATGTATCTATATCAAAGGGAACTCTGACTCGTTTGTTATGATATGCCTTTACGTAGATGACATGCTCATCACCGCAAGTAGTCTAACCTTGGTGTTGGAAACCAAGAGGATGTTGAAATAATGCTTCGACATGAAAGATATGTGTATTTCAGATGTAATCTTAGGAATTAAGATTTCTAAGACATCTGACGGACTGGTCTTATCTCAATCTCATTACATTGAAGATGTTTTGAGAAAATTTGATGTATTTGACAGTTCCCGTATGAAGTCACCAATAGATATGAATCATAGAATTGGTAAAAATCGTGGTGCACCCGTATGCCAGGAGCGATATGCACAAGTTATTGGAAATTTAATGTATATTACAAAATGTACCCAACCCGACATCACTTATCCATTCAATAAGTTGGCTAGGTTCACTCGTAATCCTGAAAATGATCATTGGAAGGCGCTAAATTGGATACTACGATATCTGAAATATTCGCTGACCTACGAATTACATTACTCAAGGTATCCAGCCGTATTGGAAGGATACAATGATGCAAAATGGATATCAGACATAAGGACACCAAATCCACCAGTGGGTATGTTTTTACAATTGGTGGTAGAGCTGTGTCTTGGAAATCCTCTAAGCAAACATGCATCGCCCGATCCACGATGGAATTGGAGTTTATCGCTTTGGACAAAGCAGGAGAAGAAGCAGAGTGGCTTCACGACTTCTTAGAGGATATCCGTTGTTGGGATAAACCCGTGCCTTCGGTGATAATTCATTGTGACTGCCAATCGGCTTTAGGAAAGGCACGAAGTAATATGTACAACAAGTCTAGACATATTCGTCGAAGGCGTAGGACCGTTAGGCAGTTGATCACTACGGGTGTCATTTTCATTGATTACGTCAAATCAAAGGATAACTTAGTGGATCCGCTAACTAAAGGCCTACCCTAAGATCAAATATTCTGCTTGTCTAGGGGAATAAGCTTAAAACTCATACAATAAGAATCTTTATGGTGGTAACCCAACCTTCTGATTGGAGATCCCAGAAATTTGGTTCAGTGGGAAAACTAAGCTATAGAGGTTCAGTTTAGCGCTTCACTTAAAGTAAGAGCACTTCGGATTATCATTCTTTAAAGAAAGATAACTCCAAAGCCGTTCCTGCGATAGACACTAAGTGCTACCGGCATGATGAGTAAAGGATAAGTTTCTAAAACTTTTAATGATTCCTAACACTTGCGAGTGGGGTAGAGAAATATACCATATATGAGATCACCTATTTAAGTGTGAAGACATGCCGCTTTAATTGTACACACTTAAGAATCCAAGCATTGTCCATGGCCACAACACACAAAACAATAAGAAGAAGATGAATAAGGAGAGTTATTGTGTTAATATCATTGTCTTGGTTTACACTAAACACTGATGGTTCAAGACATCACATTCACCGCGCAGTAAGTAAATCTGATGGTACTCAACTAAGAAAGGTTCAAAGCCAAAAGCTACCTATCCTGATGCAATATCTTTTCGCTAAAAGATTGCTGAACTTTGACATCCCGTGTGCACCAATTCTCTTTCAAGAGGGGATTGTTGGAAATTTTACTAATGAGGGATTGCGTTTATTCCGTCTTTAATGAATTAAACACATGGGCCTCGAATGTCGGAAACGTCGTTTCTTCGCACATGGCTAGTCTACTAAGTGAGTAGATGATGTTAGTGCCAAGTACCATCAAATTTCGTTAAGAAATGAAAGAGATATTGGTACACAAAGTAAGGTGTTTGAGACATGAAAAAATCGAGTGTTTTTTGGCCAAAATGACAAATCTCCCTCATTGGTAAAAGAAGGAGAGTTTATTAAATATATAAACTCTAAATTTGAGTAAGGATTTGGGGCCTCAAGGGGTAACCCATGTGTTTAGAAGGGAGATGACCTAGGTGAGCTTGGGTTCGAGGCTAAGCCCCACACGCGCTCGGGTCCGGGTCTCGGGCCATGGGTCGTGGGCTGTTGCTTTCTTCCAGAACTTCCTTTTGGTCCCTAAAGGTCTTGGAACGTTACAACAGTTCTAAAACCAACAGACGTAACGACTGACTGCTTAATTGCTCAGAACATTACAATGGTTTTCAAGACGTAACTGTTGGCTCTAAAGACGTAACAATTATGATTACGAACATTGAAGACGTTGCCTCCCTTTCTGTTCCTATAAATTGAACATCTCTGTTCAAATGGAAAGAGATAGTAGAGAACAAACACATCACGTTTTTCTGATTATGATCGAAACAGAGAAAACACAATTACTCAAAGGTTTTCTTTTTTGTTAGGTTCATCGTCCAGGACATACAAAACAGAAAACGGAAATACAGAAAGCAGAATACACTCATCCATTCTCTTTCATCAGCAATCTGTTCGTATTCATCTTCTTCGCTAGAATCAACTGTATTTGTTTTGTACTGTTGATTAGTTGTTGTTTTATATTATGAGACTATTACTCAATACCGTAAAAGCATCTATACAGGGCAATTTGGTCTTAAAGACAGAGAGCCATCGCTCGACTCAGCGTTACTTTGTTTAACCTTTCGAATACACTTCAACCCCGTTTCTTTACCTACAATCCGGTTCCAATACCAACATGAACATGATCAACCATGATTAGGGCTGCTTATCAGTCGGATAACTACGATTAACGGTTCGTCTTATCGGTTATCGTCTTTTTAAATGTACTAAATCCGCTAGCCAACCGATAAGATATCGGTTGGTTCGATATCAGGTTAGCAATTATCGGGAGGTTATCGGACGATGTACCGGTTAAATCTAAAAGAAGTTCAAAATTAAAATCGCATATAATTCAACTTCCATGGTGATTTTAAGTTCTTCAAATTTCATTATGAAATCAAAGAAGGAGCCACTGAGAGCTGCTAATTTAAGGCATGAGTTGTGTCGAGTATGATACCGAATTTCCGTATTCTCTTCTCCAAAAAAAAAAAGCAAAATGGTTAAAATCAAAAGTTTTTACTATGTAGTATTGGGGAGAATCTTGCTTTCTAAAATGAAATCATTCACTATCAGACTTGTCACTGGGTTATGTTTGCTACCATGAGTTATCCTCAAAGGGAAATTAAGTGCTTACCAAACCAGATATAATTAATGAAATTAACAGTATTAAGTGGATGGGGATGGGGCTTTAGCTTTAGTGCCTTACTACTTTAGGGTTTACAATATATATTTTATATATATATCGGAATACAAACATAAATTCTTAACGGGTTAACGGTCTACCCGATAAGGGAATTGAGTAATTCGTCTCCGCACTGATAAGTCGTTAATTATAAAATTATAATTCGTTTATCAACCGTTAATCCGATAACCCAATATCGATAAGTCAATAAGCCAATTTTGCGGTTGAGTTATCGGTAATTGTTCGGTTTTGAACAGTTCTATCCATGATACTATCTTAATATATTTATATACAATGATAGTATCATGGAGGACTAAGAAAATGGCTGAAGCAATCTTCCGTGATACAATCTCAGTATATTTATATATCATGGTGTATCATAATTGAGGGGGCCATCTCGAGTAAATAGTTTTGATTTTTTCTGGGGTACAAAAATAATGGGGGTATGGGCTGATAATTATTTTAGTTTGAGGGGCACACACAAAACTTCCCCTTTTTTCTTCTTATTATCGCCAAGGTTCCTTCTTATCATCCTCAATCAGTAACCGCTATGCCGCATTTGTTGTGACTTTATTCATAAATGGCCTCACAGTCAGGCCTCAACGCTATTACTAGAAATTTGTCATATGTTTGCGGAAGTGATACCTTCAAAACATTGCACCATGATTTATTCTTTTGGTTGTGCCATTTAGGCCTCTTTTGCTACACCAAATGGAGGAATTCTCGCTGAGAAAGTGCATGTATGTTAATAAATATGCCAAATTTTCTCTTTTCTTTTCATATTTTTCAACCCACTTCGATTTTCTACTCCAATAACCCCTCAATAATTCAAAAAAGTTATCAAAGTACCATTTGTAACCGACAAATATCATTGTGGCAATGTAAAATTACGTATGATTTATATTGTGTATATCACACGAAGGTTTTCATGTGCGCGCTCCAAATTCGTTAGGAACACCTCGATGAAGCTACATACAAAATTTGATAAAATATAGAGATACATTTTTCCTATTTTCACATATCTTCCACTGCTCTGCTCCACAAAAGTACCATAATCACCCGCCGTTTCATCATAACAATACAAACCATTTCATCTTAAAAAAAAGAAAAGAAAAAGAGCGGGAAGAAAAAGAGACTTAAGTTTGCTAAACCTGAGAATAAATTAAGGGTGGCCAATGGGGCGGGGGGGTCGGTACCGGGATCTGGCGGGACGGGAAGAGGTCCCATCCCGTCCCATATCCCGACGGAAGAGGGGCCGGGATTTGGCGGGACGGGTCTGGTCTGGTCAGATTGAGGGATTTGAGTTTTTTTTAGACACTTAATTTAAAAATATATATATCTTTAAACACTTAAATAATTGAACAAGACAGTGTAATAAAAACATCCCAAAACTATTTTTGTCCCTCTTATATTATTTAATAGAAATATGATTTTTTTTTTGTAATACAATTTTAAAATTACTTTGTTTCGTTGTTCAAAAGTTGCAAATCACACAATAGAATTGACATTAAAAAAATTACATAGTTAACCATACTTTTTCTAATTTTCTCACAATGTCTTGAGGATCTTCGATTGGAATTGGAAGTTGTTGGTCAAATTGTTCGACGTCGCTTCCTGTTCACTTGGACAAGATTTCGTTGTAGTTGTAGTCGTCTTCTCCGTTGATCTCCGGTTGACCGCACCTTCTACGCTCCTCTCTAATCCAATCTCTAAATAAAACTGCAATCTCTAAGTTGTGTCCCGCCAATGAGTGTCTGTGCTCTCCTATTTGAAATCTTTCAGCAGAAAAAGCTCTTTCAGACACTGTTGATGACGCTTGAATGTTCAACACATCTCGGGCCATCTTTGATAGTGTCAAAAATGTCTTCGCATTCTCCCTCAAGTATCTCAGCAAGTCTTCACGTCCATCTTTATTGAAAATTGATTCGTACGGTACAATACCCTGCAAAACATAAACGTCAAATTCGCTAACTTGTGAAAAAGTTGAACCACTAAACATTCTATTTCTAAGGCCTTGAACACTATCAGCAGAAACCGCATGTCTTTTATTAGGTTGCAGTGAAGTAGAAGAAGATGATACTGAAGTTGGTTGATTATTTGCACTTTCTTGTTGGTAATATATATATATATATATATATTTTTGCATTCATTGTGTATGTTAGACATAACTTCTTATTTAGTTGGTTCGTTAGTTTGTTCTTCAGTTAGGTCTGTTAGAAGTATTTCTAAGCTTTCATAAATCGTTTCAACAAGTTCTTTACAACCGTCTACTTTAATAGTCGAATTTAATACATCACTAATAAAATATATAGTGGGAATAGGAATTTTTTTTTTTAATTTTATAAACATTTTTTTAATAGCTGGAGCGTAAGCTCATTTTTTCATATATTCATTAAGTAAAAAAATATTAGAGCTATATAAAATAACATAGTTGAAATAGTAGGATAATAAATTTCAGAAAATTCTTTAGTAGCTAGAAAAATATTTCTCTAATGCAATAAGTTCCAAAAAAATTCCCCAATCATCATCTACCAGCATATCCGTTGGACTTTGATTATGGACGTTAAATAATAAAGTTATAGGTATTTTATACTCGTGAGCAACAAGTATGTGTTCATATAAAGAATTCCACTTAGTCGAAACTTCTTATGAAATTTTTCTATAAGGTAGTCCACAATCATGATAAATTTTTTTATACTCTTTGCGTCTTTGTATATTATTACATTTAAAAATAAAGTTTATAGAAAATTGTACTTTATCAAGAATGTTTTTAAAAAAATTTAGGCCGTCCTTTACAATTAAGTTATAAATAAGGCATGCACATCTAATATGAAAAAAATCGAGAAAAGATGGAGTAAATTGAGTTTTTAAAAGGTTTACAACATAATCATTAGCAGTAACATTATCTAATGTAATAGTCATAATTTTATCATTAATTTCATAATATTCACAAATTTCATGAATATTTCTTACAATAAATAATCCAGTGTGTCTATCATCAATATATCTATATGCTAAAATACGTTTTTGCATAGACCAAGTCTCATCTATCCAATGACATGTAATAGTTAAATAATCATTACCGTTAGTATACAGCCTATATCAGAAGTGATAGCCACTTTTCCATTAAAATGATTTAATGCATAACGTAAATACTGTTGATATTCATGTGCAAATTTAAAAACGTCTCTTCTAACAATTGATCTAGGAAAACTGTTAAAAGCAGGATTATACGTTTCTCTAATGTAATGAATAAAATCAGGAGAGGAAGGAAATGAAAAAGGCAAACCCTCCACCATAACTAATTTTACTATATTTTTCCTATTTTATGTTTATCATATTTAGGACCTATAATTCCCCATCGGGTTAGTTCGACCTTGTACTTGGTCGGGGACATGTGAACCTTATCCGACTCAGAAGGCGTTGGCACACCCGATTTTTCAGCCAGATATTCGTTATACCTAGCTTTGTACATGCTTTGTACATGTCTCAATAAACCCCCGTCCCACCATGATCTTTTCCGGTTTTAAATTTATAAACTTCTTAACAAATTTTATATCTGGCTAGTTGATTCTCACTGTCCCTATCAAAAAAATCTCATGCAAGTGATTTTAATTTTCGTTGTTTGGGGCCTCGACTCATACTAGGGGCAATAGGAGACATTCCAGTTTCAGGCTGAGACTCAATCTGAGTATGGGGTGGAGGTGCACTAGTGGGTGTGTTATCTACATTATCTTCTAATTCATTTTTAAAATTAAAGTCTGGTTCAGCTGCAGAACATACCTCATGATATAATGGTATATTAATATCATTAAAAAAATTAATTTCATCTATATGAGTGAAATCATCGGGACTAGGAATAAGATTACTAGAAGATGCACCATTACCCCTGTTATCTCTAGCAACTCTACCAGAAATAAAACGTCCAATTCATTCCATTATAATTATGCAAATAAATAATTAAAGATAATGAAATTAAGTACGATAATTAAAATTAAGTAACAATGATAATTTAAAGAAGGAACGAAGGTACCAAACTCTGATGTAATGTCAACGTGTAATCGAGGTTGAAAATTGAAACTTTGCTCGATGGATGATCCTCAAGCTAGTTGCCAACTTCACTTCCATTTTTTAACTTTGATACAAATAAGCAAATAAAATATAATATTTAGTAGGCAATGTAGACTTGTAGAGAGATAGATTGAGAGATTAGAGAGATGGTAGGAAATTTTGTGAGAAAAATGAAGAGGAAAATAAGATATTTATAGTTGAGAAATAGGGTTAAAGTATAAATATACTAACTTAGGGGTTAAAAATAAATATTAAAAGGGTAGGGGGTTATGGGGTGGGGGAAATGACCGTTATAGCCGTTGTACAACGGTCAAAATCAAAATTTGACCGTTGTTGCAACGGTTATTTTTGCAAAGAGGGGGGACCGGGTCGGGATGGGGCAGTGGCGGGATCGGGACGGGCCATAGTCCCGTCCCGATATCGAACCCCGCTACCTACAATTTCATTACATTTTTTTGGGCCGGGGTGGGGCGTTAATTGTGCCGGAATGAGATCGGGCCGACCCGGCCCACTGGACAGCCCTAGAATAAACTAACGGATCTGCTAAAACAGAGGGGAAAACTTGAAATTAGACGGTTTAATGTAGGTCTTCTATATCAAATTACAGTAAGAAATTCTCAATTTGTGTTATAGCCATTTTGTGTTATAACCATGGCTACTGCTGGATCAGGAATGTTGTATTATTGCGATGAAAATCCATTATTACTTTGTTGTTATAGCAATACTAAGAATGTTGAGCAATTGATTAAACTTTGAGGAACACTCGAATAGCTAATAGTAGTAACCAATTCAGGAGCATATGCATCGGTGTCAGTCAAGAAATCATGAGAAAACTTTCTGACATTGCCATGGTGAAACTTAAAAGATTTAACTACTTTGTGTTGTATTTCTTCTGAATTGAAATCATTTGCAGCCTAAAAACTCGTCAGTATTGAACTACATGAATTCAATTTGTGTTGATTATTTCTATTCATTCAATTTCTAAAACTTAACTGTAGGTGAATATTCATTGTTTTTTAATCTCGGAGAGTGTGAGAAACACAAACGCTGTAATTTGGCACTTGGCTATAAGGTGTCAAGTGTTTTATTAAAAGTATCAAATTGGGGTAAATTGTGCTTATATTAAGAAATTTGATTATCTTTTATCGATTAGTTATCCGAATGGTTAAAGGGTACCAATTTCTCCCATAATAACAAGCACAAGAGGAGGGAAGGGGTGATCATGCAAGACAAAATACAGAGTACTGGAACTCGATTCACGTAGTTAAGAGCTCCTCAAATTACAAGCAAATAAAACTTTATGAGTAGAAAGCTAGACAACAATTAGAATATACTACAAGCAAACCTAGAAAGGGCCTGCAAACTTTGCGTTTGTGTTTCTCACTGTCTTTAGCTAAACCAAAAATCGCCCCTTTCACACCCTCTTTAGCTAGCGCATCCGTCACCTGATTCTGTTCCCTGTAGACGTGTCTGATATGAGGATTACCCAATTTAGTCATCAAACACATGCAGTCAGAAATTAAAACATCATAAGTATCATGACCATGTTTGGGCATATTTACTACCTCTGCGGAGTCAGTCTCCAGCAACCGAGGATGGAAGTTTTACTGTACTGCAGTAGTGAGCCCCTCCCGAAGTGCAGCTAGTTCAACATGGGTGTTGGTGGGTTTGGGTAACCCTTTAGTGTAGCCCATTACCCAATTGCTACTACTGTTTCTGAAGATCCAACCTACGCCTCCTACCCCTGGGTTACCCAGACAGGCCCCATCAGTATTGAGTTTGAAAAGGCCTGCTTCAGGAGGGTGCCATTTAATATGAATGGTAATGGTCAGGGTCTGTGGGTTGTGGTGTGGTATGAGTAACTGGAATTTAGTGGCCCTTGCAAGGGCATCAAAGTGATTGACAGGATCTTTCCTGTGTTTGAATTGGTTATTGTTTCTGGTTATCCAGATGTGCTAAAGGCAAAAGGGGAGGATGTCCTCCCATGTGAGGTAATGGTTAAAACTTTCAAGACTTCATGCTAATAATAGTGTTCATTCAGTTTTGAAGGTTGAACTGAATTGGGATACCCATGTTGTCAGGTTTGCTTCTAGTGCAAATATTTTCCCAGAAGCTTTTAGCATTGGGGCAGTAAAAGAAGAGGTGGTGGATATCTTTATTGGTATGATTACAAAAGGTGCATGTATTAGGGATATTCAGGCCTATGGATGAGAGGTATATGTTAGTGAGGAGTCTTTGATGAGGGAGGATATATAGGAAGAATTTTAGCTTATTAGGACTATTCGATTTCCATATCCAGCTAAAGCTACCAGAGTGATGAGTGATGTTACTTCTGCTTTCAGTATCAATGAGGTTGTTGTAAGCAGATTTTGTAGAGAATTTGTTGTTGCTGTTGAATTTCCAAGTGATTGAATCCTCTCTATTGGAGACTTGGAGAATGAAGACCTCTCTAATGGAGCTAGCTACACGGGGAGGGATTTCAAAGGAGAGGTTGTCAAGGTGCCAGTTGCCATTGCTGTAGACAAAAGTTACATTAGTAGAGCTCGAGTGTTGGGGCATAAGTCCTGAATGAGATTTCTGAGTCTTCCTAGATTGAGTACCCAATTGTCTCCCCAAAATTTGGTATTTCTAACATTGTGAATGACATTAAAAATACCTCTGCTGCAGGTGTCCCATCCCTTGATAATGGCTTTTCAGGTCCTAGTTTTTCCTCTTAAGGTATTTTGTCTAGGTCTGCATTGAATATGGATGAGGACAGAAACCCAAGTGGCACTAGGATTTTTGAGAAGTCTCCATGCAAGACCGGTGAGTAGAGGCTTATTTTTAACTTAGCTTTTTGGATATCAGCCCACCCTTATTTTTAGGAAGAGTGATTGTTTTCCACTCTAGAAGATGAATTTTCTTTCTTTTTTCAGAGGTAATACCCCAGATGAAGTTCCTCTGAGTTCTATTGATTTGCTTGGTAATGGAAGCAGGGAGGGCTATGTATTGCATTACATGGTTGTGTATTCTACTGAGAATGGCCTTAGCCAGAGTTGTTCTGCCAGCCATATTTAGAAATTTAGTTTTTCATCCTGCCATCCTATTATTGAGGTTGTCTAAGATGTATTGAAAATCAGCATTGGTTGGTTTACAATGAAAAATGGGGAAGCCCAGGTATTTTCCAAAATTAGTGTTGTGCCTAATGCCAAGAGAGAGTGCAATGTTAGTTTGCACCTCTTGGGGTGTGTTGTTCTCAATTTTTGATTTTTGGAAATTGATCATTTGGCCAGACTGAGGACTGAAATCAACTAAGTTATATTAGCTTTGACAAAGTGGGTCAGGTCATCAACAAAGAAGAGGTGAGAAATCTTGGGTCCTCTTCTACTGATACAGATTGGTGCCCAAGTCTTATGAGTGACTTGCTCATCAATCTGTCTGGAAATCATTTTCATGCTCATAATGAAGAGGTAAGAGGAGAGGGAATCACCTTGCCTTATACCTCTGGAAGGAAGAAATGAGGGGTTATGAGAACAGAGATCTGACTAGTAGAGATACAGGACATGATGAGATTACAAAGGTTCGTGGGGAATTGAAAAAACGAGAGCATTTTCCTAATAAAGGACTACTCAATTCTCTCAAAAGCCTTCTTCATGTCAATTTTGAGGATCATGTTGTGGTTTCTGCCCTTTATTTTCTTGAAATGGCTGATGTATTCTTGGAAAATTATGGCATTGACTGAAGCTCTTCTGCTGGAGAGAAAACTAGCTTGGCTAGGGCCAATAATGTCTGGCAGAAATGGTTTTCTCCTCTAGACAATGTTTTGGTGATTAGTTTCAAAACACTCATAGACATATTCTATTTCTCATTGACGAAAAACTTACTGCAATTGAAGCACTTGATTTCTTTGCTCTTGAAGTAGCATATATGTTAATCTATTCTGAGGTCAAGCTCAGAGAAATATATTTCCCATCTCAGGACTCAGTTGTGGATCAACAAATTTAACTTTTTGAGTCTCAAACTGAAGGTAAAACTTGTAAGGAAAATAATAATCCCATCTAGGAATAATATTCACGTTAAGTAACAACAAAAAGAGAGTAACAACGACATCAAATCTTTTAATGAAGGTATAATACAATACTCGAGTGGAGAAATACAATACCACTACACCTTAAAAAATACTTTTATTTTACACAACTCACTATAATATTACTCCCGCTCTATTTTCTCACAAACTATATAAAATAGTATGTGAATCTCTTTTTCTCTCTATTGCTCTCTCTCTTTGGTGTGAAGAAACTGAGAAACGTACTCTATTTATAGAAAAAGTTACCTACCATTGGACCAATCAAATTGCTTGATTTTCTACAACTTATATTTTCTGTGATTGCAAATTGCAAATTAAAACATGTGACAGCCTTTGCAACTTGTTGCCTACTTTTTGCATTTTTTTTGTTGTTTATTTGTTTCTTATTGGTCCTACAAAACTGTCCCTTAATTTTGATTTTTCTTCTTCATTCCAAGACTTGATCTTAGTTTCTGAAAGTCTTCAAACTTGAGACTTTGTAAAAATATCTGCAATTTGATCGTGAGATTTCACATGCTTGAGTTCTACCACCTTTTTGAAAATACATTTTCTGATAAAGTGATACCTTGTGCCTATATGCTTACTTCGATCATGATACATCAGATTCTTAGCAAGCGCTTGTGCTGATTTATTGTCAACACAAATTATTGTGGCTTCATTTGTGGAAAATTGAGTTGCTTCAACAATCTTCTCAGTCAAATAGCATGACAAGTATATGTGGGGTCCAGCCCCATAATTTGAGGAGAATTGCAACTGAAATGCTGCAATTGTTGAATTGCAACTTTCAATAATTGCGGCTGCATGCAATTGTTGAATTGCAATTCAACAATTGCGGTTGCAATTTTCGGAAATTGCTGAAATCGAATAGCATTTTTCACCTATAAATAGAAGCCTTCAGTCTTCTCATTTTTCACACCAAAACAAACACAATACATATAATAAATTGTATAGAGAGTTCCTACAAAATTGGTAGAATCATTTTGTATCAAAATTGTGAGATTACCTCACTAGTGAGTGTGAGAATTTTGAGTGTATTCCTCAAGTATTTGTCAAAACTTGAGAAGATATTGTATACGCATTATTATTGTTATAGTGGAAGGTTTACCGTGTTTATTTTTCCACGAGATAATTTCTTGTCTTGTATTTAGTATTTTATTTACTATTCACGAAATACTATTTACATTGGAATATATCCAGAAATATTGAGTATGCTCTGTGATTGCAGTTGTGTCTTATCTTTCACATTAGAAAAGTATTTTGGGGTGTCCATTATATTTTTTCGCTAATATTAATCCTGAAGGGGAATTGGAGTACTCTCCTTTTATTCCCAACAAGTGGTATCATAGCTTCCAGGTTACGGAGGCGGATTAAAAAATGAAGGAATCATCGTTGTTTGTCGGTATGTTCAAATTGAACGGTTCAAATTACACAATTTGGAAACCAAGCATGCTGGATCTTCTCTACTTTAAGGATCTTTATTTTCCCTTACATGGTGATGAGTCCAAACCAAAAGAAACAAATGATGCTGACCGGAAAATCCTACACAGAAAAACTATGGGTTACATCCGGCGCTTCATTGAGCACAATATCTTCAATCATTTTGCAAATGAGGAAAAGGATGATGTTCTTTGGAAGAAAATAGAAACTATGTTTGAGAGGAAAAATGCCTTAAACAAAGCTTCTATCATCAGAAGAATTGTTCGATTGCGATATGTGGAGGGTGCCAACATGACGGAGCACCTAAATGCATATCAAGGTCTTATCAACTAATCCATCAATATGAAGATTACTATTGATGATGAAGTTGTAGCTTTATTGCTACTCAGTTCGTTTCCAGACAGTTGAGACACTCTTGTAGTGTCAATCAGCAACTCGGCTCCAGACGGAGCACTGACCTTGCAATCGGTCAAAGATTGTCTTCTAAATTAAGAGTCCAGAAGAAAAGAGCAAAATCATTCTTCTGAGTCAAAGGCGATGGTTGCCGAAAATAATGATCGAGGGAGAAGTAAAAATAAAAATTGGCAACACACGAGAGATAAATCCAGGGGGAAGTCTAAGCCTAGAAAAGACTTCAAATGCCATTACTGAAGTGGTCCAAACCACTATGAAGAGACTGCAGAAAGAAGAAAAGAGAGCAAAGATGTGGAAATAATAAAAACACGGAGAAAGACACAACAGTAGGTGCAGTTGATAGCGATATCATCATGGTATGCGATGATGTTCTTATGAGCATGTCGTGCTAACAAATGGATTGGATCGTGGATTCGGGTGCATCCTATCACATTACACCATATCGTGATATGTTTGCATCCTATACTGGTGGCAGCTTTGGCAAAGTCAGAATGGCAAATCAAGGTGTGACTGAAGTTGGTGGTATAGGAGACATTGTCCTGCTTACTAATACAGAATGTAAACTTATCTTGAAAGATGTTCGACATATTCCAGATATCAGACTCAACATCATTTCCATTGGCAAGCTCGATGATGATGGATACATCAACCACCTTGGCGAAGGAAAGTGGAAGCTAATCAAAGGCTCCTTGGTTGCAGCAAGAGGTAGAAAACAAAATTCTCTCTACTTGATGCATGCAAAGTTATCCAATGGAGAGGTGAATACAGTTGCTAAAAATTCCTCCATTAAGTTATGGCACAAAAGACTCAGACATTTGAGCCAGAAAGGCTTAGAAATTTTGTCCAGAAGAATCCTCCTTCCTGAAGTAAAAGGCGAGCACTTGGATACCTGTGTTGATTGTCTAGTTGGAAAACAACACAGCGTTGCGTTCAAAAGCTTCTCTCCTTCAAGAAGAGCTCATCCTCTTGATTTGGTGCACACAGATCTGTGCTACATGAAAGACAGAACTCTTGGTGGTGCAGTTTACTTCGTCACTTTCATTGATGCGTCTGGTGTTTTGCTTTGAAAACCAAAGACCAAACTTTTGAGGTCTTTAAGCATTGTCAAGCAAAAGTCGAGAGAGAAACTGGAAGGACACTGAAGTGTGTTCGTGCAGACAATAGTGGTGAATACCAAGGCTCATTTGAGCAACACTGCAAGAACCAATGTATCAAGCTTGAGAAGAGCATCCCAAATACGCATCAACATAATGGCGTGGTAGAAAGGATGAACAGAACAATTTGTGAAATAATCCTATACATGCTATCACACTCCAAATTATCAAAATCTTTTTGGGGTGAAGCTATAAGGACTGCAGTTGATTTGATCAACTTTTCTCCATCAACTCCTCTGGGTGGTGACATTCCAGATAGAGTTTGGTTAGGGAAAGACGTTTCTTACAAACACTTAAGAGTGTTTGGCTGCAGGGATTTCGTACATATTCCAAAAGACGAAAGATCCAAGCTTGATGACAAAACCAAACCATGTATCTTCTTGGGATATGGCCATGAAGAGTTCGGCTATAGATTATGGGATCCAATTAACAGGAAGGTTGTCAGAAGTAGGGGTGTTGTATTCCATGAAGACCAAGTTCCTGATGAAGCCAAAGAGAAACCTGAATCTAATTCAGAAGTTCCTGTCAATGTAGATCCAGTTCCTTCACTAACGGTCCAGGATTACGGGTGAGATACCCAACCAGAGCATGATGATGCGGCTGATGATGAAGCGGGTGATAATCAGAATCCACCTGCACAAGATTAGTCCCTCCCATTAGAAGGTCGACCAGAGAAAGACAACCTTCTACCAAATATAGCCCATATGAATATGTGATGCTCACTGATGGATGAGAGCCACAAAGTTTTGTAGAAGCCACGACAGATGACCAATAAGAAAAGTGGTTTGAAGCCATGAAGGAGGAGATGAACTCCTTACAAGAGAACTACACCTACGACTTAGTGTAGTTGCTAGTTGGAAAGAGACCACTGAAAAATAAGTGGATCTACAAGCTGAAGTCTGAGGAACATAGCTCACAACCAAGGTACAAAGCGAGGATAGTTGTGAAGGGTTCAGTCAGAAGAAGGGTGTAGATTATGAAGAGATTTTCTTACCAGTGGTGAAGATGACCTTAATCAGAGTTGTTCTCGCGATTGCTGCCAGTTTAGATCTGGAGATTGAACAACTTGATGTGAAGACGACATTCCTACATGGAGATTTTAGACAAAGAAATCTACATGGAGCAACCTGAATGTTTCGATGTCAAAGGGAAAGAGAACCTTGTATGCAGGTTGAATAAGAGCTTGTATGGATTGAAACAACCTTCTCGATAGTGGTACATGAAGTTTGAATCCTTCATGTCGACCCATGGCTACAACAAAAACACTTCAGATCACTGTGTTTTCATCGAAAAGTTCACATGAGGTAATTTTATCATACTGTTACTCTACGTCGATGACATGCTGATTGTAGGCCATGATGTCAACAAGATTGAAAAACTGAAGAAAGAGCTAAGCAAGTCTTTTGCGATGAAACTTAGTAGGCGCAACTAGGGATGGCAGTGGATCCTGGACCCGGTGGATCCAGATCCGTTTTATTGGATATGGATCTTCAAAATTTGGACCCGACAGATCTGGTATTTGAGATCCGTATCCGGTCCAGATCCGACCCGTGGATCCGTTTTTTATTAAATATATTCATAACCTAGAATGTAATTTTATAAGTATTTTCTTAAAATTGCTAAGCACATCCTTGCAAGTTTAATTCTCAAAACAAGTTTAATTTATCTCCACGTTAACTCAAAAACCAAAAAATAAAGAGGTAACTTCGATAATAAAATCAATGTTATATTAGTAAATGACTAACATCTCCATAGACAAGTAGTTAAAATTATATTCACTTCATTTGTGAAGATTTTAAGCACATGCAAGTTCTGCATTGTGGAAATACTAGTCAGCATTTTCCACAACTATTGTCATTGTCCAACAATTTCAATTAATAGCTCACATTCAAAACGAGACAATGAACAAAATATCTCATATGAACATTTCAAAATTGAAACACAGTAAACTGTTAGCTAAATAAAAATCGTTTGCCAATTCAAAAAAAAATTCTTATCAAGGTTACATTTTTAGCAAGGCAAAATTTTTTACATGTGGATCCAGATCCGATCCGTGGACCCAGCGGATCCGATGGATTCGGATTTGGATATGATTTTTATGGACCCGATGGATCTGGATCCGGATCTGGATTCAGGTATGAAAAACGGATCTGGATCTGGATCTAGTAGGATCCGGTCCAGATCCAATCCATTGCCATCCCTAGGCGCAACTAAGCAAATCCTTGGAATAAAGATCTTCAGGGATAGGAAAAGCAAGAAGCTCTGGTTATCTCAAGAACAGTACATTGAGAAAGTTCTTGAAAGGTCAACATGAATAATTCGAAGCCAATCAACACTCCACTTGCGGGTCACATGAAACTTAGATCAGCACAGTGCCCCACAAGTGAGACAGACAAGAAGGAGATGCAAAAGATACCATATGGTTCTGTAGTGGGTATTCTAATGTATGCTATGGTATGCACTAGACCTGATATAGCTCATGCAGTTGGTGTCGTTAGCCACTTTCTTTTCAATCCAGGAAAGGAACATTGGGTAGCAGTGAAATAGATATTACGATATCTTAGAGGCACTTCTAAATCTCGTCTAGAGTTTGGTGATAATCATATCCTACTGGAAGGATATACAGATGCAGATATGGCTGGCGATGCTGATTATAGGAAATCCATATCTGGATACCTAATGAGACTTGCAGGGGGAGCTGTCTCATGGCAATCTAAACTTCAAAAATGCGTTTCATTATCCACAACGGAAGCCGAGTGCATAACTGTGACTGAAGCTTGCAAAGAGGTGTTGTGGTTGAAGAAGTTTCTACTAGAGTTGGGCTTGAAGCAAGAGAAGTACGTGATTTACTGCGCTAGTCAAAGCGCAATACACTTGAGTAAAAATTCAAGTTTTCACTCAAGATCGAAGCACATTGATGTAAGATATCATTGGATTCGAGATGCACTTGAAAGAAAATTAATGCATCTCGAGAAGATCCACACCGATGAGAATGGTGCTGATATGTTTACCAAGTCCTTACTCCGAGATAAGTTGGAGATTTCCAAACGTGAAGCTGGTCTAGTTGAATCTCCACATGGGATTGGAGGGGGAGAATTGTGGGGTCCAGCCCCATAATTTGAGGAGAATTGCAACTTTCAACAATTGCGGCTGCCTACAATTGTTGAATTGCAATTCAACAATTGCGGTTGCAATTTTCGGAAATTGTTGAAACCGAGCAGCGTTTTTCACCTATAAATAGAAGCCTTCAGGCTTCTCATTTTTCACACCAAAACAAACACAATACATATAATAAATTGTATAGAGAGTTCCTACAAAATTGGTAGAATAATTTTGTATAGAAATTGTGAGATTACCACACTAGTGAGTGTGAGAATTTTGAGTGTATTCCTCAAATATTTGTCAAAACTTGAGAAGATATTGTATACCCATTATTATTGTTATAGTGGAAGGTTTACCGTGGTTATTTTTCCACGAGATAATTTCTTGTCTTGTATTTAGTATTTTATTTAATATTCACGAAGTACTATTTACATTGGAATATATCCAAAAATACTGAGTATGCTCTGTGATTGTAGTTGTGTCTGATCTTTCACATCAGAAAAGTATTTCGGGGTGTCCATTCTATTTTTTTCGCTAATATTAATCCTGAAGGAGAATTGGAGTACTCTCCTTTTATTCCCAACAGTATATGATGTTGCTGCCACATATTCAGCTTCACAAGTCGAGAGAGTAACAATGAATTATTTCTTTAAATTCCAATAAATAACACATCACCCAAGAAAAACACAAAACAAATGATTTTTTTATCATGAATATTTCCTGCATAATCACTATCACGAAATCTCACAAGGTTAAAGTCATTAGAGGAAGAATAAAATTGCCCAAGGTTCGTACCTTTTAGGTAACGAAGAATTCTTCTAGCGACCTTCAAGTGAGTGGAGGTAGGATCTTTCATGAAACGACTTACTACTCCAATTGCAAAGAGTATATCTGGCCTCATACATGTCAAGTACCTCAAAATTTGCATGAGTCTTTTGAACAAAGTGAAGTCCACCTTTTCTTTCATCATCAAACTTTGATCATTTTATTCCACTCTCTATCATGGTGTTCACGGGGTTGCGATCGAACATGCCTGAGAGTCCACCTGGAACCATCTTGAGTGAGACTTTTACCAAGTGAGGTGAAATTCTTTTTGTATATTTCATATTTAGTCTTGAACGTGCCCTGTATGTTAATGAAGCAAAATTCTAAGTGTTGCTATTGTTTAGAAAATTACAATGGAATTTCTTTGATATATTTGAAAATATTGGCCAGTTCTGTTATTGCTTCTCCCTAGTTAACCTCTTTGAGCTGGTATCTATTCATTTAGTAGCCATGATATTTGTCTCGATGAATTCATTTGAATTTCTAGTTTCCGCACATTGCTTCCTCTTAGCATTTTAGCACAAGTAGGTTTCCCATAAATTCATTCATTGACCTATATCACCCCAGTTGGGGGATCATTTTGGTACACCAGATATGTCGGAACGATGCCCCACAATGGCTCCTTAAGATAAAGCATGAAGTGTGATTACTTAGTAACCATTTTCATTCGGTTATAGAGACGAAAAAAGAGAAGTTTATATTTTTAGCTAAAAACAACTTTGGTGTCACGATCCAAATATGAAATCTAGATAAGCAAATCCACAATGCAGAGTATGCTATAAACTATAAATTAAAATAGACAAGATAGAAGTACTACCAAATCTCTCTGATTTAAAGATAAGTTCAGAATGCAGGTACAACTGAGTAGACAAATTTTCCATAAACCCAAGTTGTAGACAAAGGTGTTGTAATTAGTTTAATTGCTTAGCTGTTACTCCCTCCGTCCCAATTTGTTTGAAGGTTGAACAATTTCGAAGTTAAATAAATAACTTTTTATGTGACTTAATTTTAAACATAGATTCTTCGAATATTTTATAATGAAATTTACATACTCTATGATAATTGAAGATGAAATTCAACATTCAGCTTGTTAAATCACTGTCAATGAAAAACATGATCAAATAACTATGCAAGCTAATAGAAATTAGAGAAATCACATTTACAATCAAGGAAATCAGAACTATAGAGGAAGAAATCCTTTTTGCAATATGAATACTTTCACTTCACTGACCATACCAACACTACAAGAAATCTTGGTTTTAGTGGCGACGAAAGTTGCTACAAAAGGTGAACAGATACGCCATAAAAGAAGGCTCCACAACGTTGATACTTCACATGTCACCGCTGAAGGACGACCTTCTATGGCGACTATGAGCGCCACAAATATTATTATACTTTCAGTAGCGACTTAAATATAGTCGCCACTATTATGTTATTTCCCGTCGCTGTCAAAAAAATTCAACTATATTTTATTTGGAATATAGCCCATATTAGTAGGGACTTAAATATAGTCGCCACTGTTATATTATTTTCTGTAGCGACTAAAATGTTTGCCACTAAATATTCCATCTTTTGTAGCAACCTTTTTGGGTCGCCTCTAAAATCCCTATTTTTGTAGCAAGTAGATGAGTCGCCATAATCGGTCGCCACTTAAACTCATATTTCCTGTGGTGCAAGGAGAACTGTTAGAAGTTAATTGGGTATCCTACTGATTGGAAATAAAAGAAGAGGACTACTTATGGTAATGGACATGGTAACAGTGGAACTGGATATGGCAATACTCAAACTTATGGAGGATATGTTGGTAGTACTGGCCAACGATGCAAGTCAGGGGTATATGAATTATGGAAATTATGGAGGACAAGCTAGCAGCAGTAACCAACACTTGGTGAACAATGTATTTGGGAATCATGATGCATAGGTTCAGGTGAATCCAACAGGTCATGCAGTGAATAATGCATTTGTAGCAAAGGCACAAGGTTTACTGAGAAGGAATACCAGCAGATACTGAATATGTTGAACAAGGAAGCAAAACGAAAACAGGTAAACATGGCAGGTACTGCTACTTGTTTAATGACTAATACTTTATCAGATGATTTGATAATTCTGGTGCTTCTCATCATATAGCAGCAAGTAAATACTTGTTAATGGAAATTGAAGAGTTGGTCAAGTCACATAGGGATAAAGTGAATTTACCCACTGGAGACAAGGTGGACATTTCACATATAGGAAATGCACCTATATTTGACAATGAAGCTGTTAAGAATGTGTTATTTGTGCCAAATTTTAAGTTCAAATTGTTATCAGTCTCCAAGATCACCAGAAAACTATCATGTTTTGTATCTTTTTATCCTAATTTTTATGTCTTTCAGGATTTTTACAGTAGCAGAGTGAAGGGGATTGGTAAGGAAGATGGGGTCTGTACATATTCAAGAGTGCAATAAAGAGGAAGGATGGAATAAATAACCAGCAGAAGATAGTAGCACACACATCAATTCAAGATTGCAGTCTATGTCATAGAAGGCTTGGACACCCTTCAATACAGGATGTTAAGTGTCTAGATTTGTTGCAAAATAGTGAAGATAGTGAACTTGTGAATAACTATCCAGTTTTTCCATTAGCCAAGCAAACTAGGTTGCTATTTCCTATTAGTAGTTCTAGAGCTGCTTTACCTTTTGAAAGTGTGCACATGAATATTTGGGGTCTACATAAAACACCTACATTTAATATGAAGTAGTATTTTCTGAGTGTTGTTGATGACTACAATAGATACACTTGGATTTTTTTTTCTACAGCTTAAGTCTGAGACAATTGTAGCCATTAAAATTTTCCTTTCACTAGTCAAGAATTAGTTTAATGTATAGGTTAAGACATTAAGGTGGATAATGGAACTGAGTTCTTTAATTCTCAATGTAGAGAGTTGTTTCATACATTGGGCATAGTGCATCAGAGTAGTTGTCCTCATACACCACATCAAAATGGCACAGTAGAGAGGAAGCACATACATATCCTTAATGTGGCAAGGGCCTCATACACCACACATGGCACAGTAGAGAGGAAGCACATACATAGTTGTCCTCATACACCACATATACAATGTTGTCTCAGATGTCACGACATTAGCTCCAACATCAGCAACGACATCAACATCCTCAGTGACATCCGAAAGGTATGAATTCTTTAACTATTCTAATGTTAATTGCTTTAGTGGTTCAATTTCTCTTAGTGAGGCTGATTGTATGGATCAAGTTGAATGCAAAGATGATATGATTATTGAATTACAAAGTATTTGCAAAGCCTTAATCATAGAATCTAAGCAACTTGACAAAAAGGTAAAATCTTTAACTCATGAGAATTTAGTATTAAAAGGCATGATAACCTGACTTGAGGTTGCACTTACCAAAAAGGATGTTGAATTTGGTAAGATCCGTGCAAAATTGGATTTAGCCGAAGCAACCTTCCGTAAGCTCAACACGGGGACTTCAAAATTGAATGAGATACTCAACTTTAGTAAACCTTCACATGCAGTAATTGGGTACGAAAACTCTCTTAAAACCATATGCTCTAATCTCTTTGATAAAAATGAGAAAATATGTTGTGTAAAAGAAAAATGGATGAATAATAGGTTCTCATATATGTCAAAGAATATGAAGTTTGTGTGTCATCACTGTAACTCCCCTGGACACTTAAAACCATATTGTTTCAAACTTTAAGATTCTGTGAGAACAATGTTGTCGAACATTCCGGATAACAACGAAGCAACATTTCTGAGCCAAAAGGTAAAAAATGCTTTAAGAGAGTTTGGGTTCCTAAAAAGGATGTAACATGTAATGTTGCTATAACTGCATTAAGAACTAACATTTCAGGTTCTTGGTACTTTGATAGTGGATGTTCTCGCCACATGACAGGTACAAAAGGTTTTCTAAAGAACTATGAGCCAATCAATGGAGGAAACGTGACTTATGGAGGTGGCAGTAAAAGCAAAATAATTTGAAAAGGGATCTTGGATGTTCCTGGATTTCTAGCCTTAAGAAATGTCTTACACGTTGAGGGCTTAATGGCTAATTTGATTAGTATAAGTTAACTATGTGATAACGATCTTGAGGTAAAATTTAATAAGAATGTCTGTAAAGTTACGAATAAAACAAATATGTGTCATTACATGTACAAGAACAGGTGACAATTGCTATCTTGTTGTAAGACAAGAAACATGCAATAATGCTAAGGTCGATAACACAACACTATGGCATCAAAAGTTGGGGCATGTCAACTACCGAAATTTAGAAATTTTTGTCTCATATGAAGCGGTTAGAGGCATACCCAAGCTTAGCTATAAAGGTAAAACTGTCTGTGAAGATTTTTTGAAAGGTAAGCAAACCCGTGTCTCTCATAATGTTGTCCAACACGATGGACAACATTCAGGTACGTCTCACTATTTTCAATTGCTACATATGGATTTAATGGGTCCATTTGAAATAGACAGTCTAGGAGGCATGAGGTATTCCTTTGTGATAGTAGATGATTTTTCTAGATATTTTTGGATATATTTTTTGAAAGAAAAATCACAAACGTTTGACATGTTTAAAATCTTACACTCTAGAATTAGAAATTTATTCTATTCTCCTATTTTCGGATTAGATCCGACCATGGAAAAGAATTTGAAAATAGTTCATTCACAATTTTTTGTGAGAAAAAGGGAATTTTCCATGAGTTTTCTGCTCCTAAAACTCCTCAATAGAATGGGGTTGCAGAATGGAAGAATAGGACATTGCAAGAAATGACTAGAGTGATGCTTAGTTCTAAACATTTGTCAAAACGTTTATGGGCAGAAGCCTTAATACTGCTAATCACATCGCTGATAGAGTCTATTTAAGGCCAGGAACAAAGATGATACCCTATGAGATTATAAATGGAAAGAAACCAAAGGATAAAGAATTTTTTGAGAATATATTTGTGATATTTTGAATGACATGGATCATTTGGCAAAATTTGACTCTAAGAGTGATAAAGAATTTTTTGTTGGATATTTTGAATGACAGGGATCATTTTAGGAAAAACTATTGAAACTAACATTATAGATACAGTGGAAAGTCCACAGATTGTAGAAGAATCGGATGTTGCCACAAATGTTGCCACACCTGAAGCAACATTCGAAACAACAATAGATACCACAAAGGCCACAGATGAGGAGTCAAGTGCTGAATTGTTAGACCAAGTTCGTAGGGACCCCCATCATGGATTTGGAAGAATCATCCAACGTGCCAAGTGATCGGAGGAGTTTTTGAAGGAATTAGAACAAGAGGCAAAGAACTACTCAACTATAGAGAAATGGTAAGGTATGTGTGTATGTCAACCATATACCAAGAGGTTAGTCTTTCTTGTTTTATATCTACATTAGAACCAAAGAATGTTGTAGAAGCACTTAAAAGATAATTTCTGGATACCAGCAATGCAAGAAGAGCTTGAACAATTTTCTCGAAATGAAGTATGGGACTTAGTTCCCCGTCCAAATACTACAAATGTAATAGGAACCAAGTGGATTTTTAAAAATAAATCAAACGAATCGGGAAGAGTGGTTAGAAACAAAGCATGTCTACTTTCACAAGGTTATACTCAGGTTGAAGGAATTGATTTTGATGAAACCTTCGCACCTGTAGCTAGAATAGAGTCGATTAGACTTTTACTTGCTATTATTTGTTGTCTGAAAATTACTTTACACCAAATGGATGGAAAATGTGCCTTCTTAAATGGTTATCTAGACAAGGAGGTATATGTTGAACAACCAAAAGGATTTGAAGATCTTTACCATCCACACTACGTGTACAAGCTTAAAAAGGTTTTGTATGGGTTGAAACAAGCCCCTCGTGCATGGCATGGTCGTTTAACTAACTTTCTTCTTGAATTTGGTTTTAACCTTGGCAAAGCTGATCGTACTTTATTTATTAAATGACACGGTGTAGATATTATAATTGCTCAAATCTACGTGGATGACATAGTCTTTAGATAGACTTCACAGTCGTACCTAAATTCATTTGTTGAAGTTATGTCATCGACATTTGAAATGAGCATGATTGGGGAATTAACTTTTTTTCTTAGGCTTGCAGATAAAGAAAAGTGAAGATGGAATTTTCATCTCACAAAGTAAATATGCCAAGAATCTAGTTAAAAGATTTGGTTTAGAGAACGCTAAATAGATGAAAACGTCAATGGGTTCATCGTAGAAGGTATGTAAGGATAATATTGGTGAAAATGTCGACCCAACATTATATCGATCTATGATAGGTAGCCTTCTTTATCTTACTGCTAGTCACCTAGATATTATGTTTAGTGTCTGTGTTTGTGCACGTTTTCAAGCCTGTCCCAAAATGTCTCACTTAAATGCCGTGAAATGTATTATTCGATGTTGCTGGCACATATGAGTTGGGAATCTGATATTCCAAAGACACTAATCCTAACTTAATAGGATTTAGTGACTCGAATTGGGCTGGAGATGTGGATGATAGAAAAAGTACAACTGAATGATGTTTTTATCTTGGCAATAACCTTGTTTCATGGTATAGTCATAAACAAAACTATGTCTCACTTTCAACTGCTGAATCTGAATATTTAGCAGCTGGAAGTTATTGCTCTCAATTAATATGCCTACGACACATGTTAGACGACTATGGATTTACTAGAAATATTTTGATTTTGTATTGTGATAATTTGAGTGCTATAAATATTTCCAAAAATCTAGTTCAGCACTCACATACAAAATATATTGATATTAGACATCATTTTTTAAGAGATTTAGTTGAAAAACATCTAGTTCAAATTGAACATGTTGACACTCTTCATCAACTAGATGATATTTTTACAAAAGCTTTGGACCATGAGAGATTTTCTAGTTTAAAGAAATCTCTTGGTCTTTGTAATCTCTAAAAAGTAATTTTGGTGAATGTCGGCTGAAATGTTGTCTAACATTTCAGGTGACATTTACCTATGTTATATCACTAACTGCTTATTGTTGTTGTATGGTGCATAACGTTTGGTCACACAAGCATGATCCTTCAATAAGAATATGTTATCAAAGTGATACCGTTCTCTGTGATATATATATATATATATATATATATATATATATATATATCATAAAAAAGAGTATAAAAAATAAGGCAAAGCCTTTACAAATATTTGGCAACTGTGAAAAATGGGCATAGCCGTTGAAAAGATACCGTTCCTATTCTATAGGAGTATCGAGTGCTTCAAAAGAATTTTGAGAATACTAAATAAGTATTCTTATTTTTTACACGAACAATTCTTTTGTATGTGTTATATGATTAGATCAAGGACACGATGGAAAAATGTTACATTGGTCTAGTGGTCAAACTCAATAAAATACGTATAAAACGTGTCTTAATTTGTTGCTAAAACGAAAAGTTCTCGTTGGATCAAAATACTTGTGTCGTCCAAAATGTTGCCAACATTGCTGTTGACATTTTTAGAATGTGATATGTGTTGGGATGTTGTTCTTATCTGATCTTTGAAATATCAAATCTTATTCCCTATTATATGTCTTGTTTACAGGCATTTCATAATTTAAAATGATAAGATTAAATTTTATTCTTACCGTGATGTTAATTTTTTTATCCCAATATTTTAGGTGTAAGTTATTGTGTAAAATTGAAATACCTAAAACTAATGGATTCTTCTGCTAATAAAAGGTTTGTCATTTATATAAATGTACCTCTCATTTGCTATTTTTTTTTTATCATTTCTGATTCTCTCAAAAATAAAAAAACTCATCAAGCGTATAACTCCCAACCTACCCAATGGATTCACCAAATCAAACTCTCATCTCAATCAAAAACCCTAATTCCTCAAAATCCTCTCTCAAATTTTCACAAATGGAAACATCACCAGTGTTAGAACAAATGTCATCCAACATCCACTCCAACACTCCAATGAGCACAAGCCCTCCAATGAATATGGAGGCTTCCGAGCACAATGATCCCAAGCAAACAGAACAACCATCTTCTTCCTCCAATCTCCCAGAAAACCCATATACAACAATAGTGTTTAAAGGTTTTGATGAACCTTTATCTATTAGCTATCTTGGAGATGATAATAACCCTATAGATGTTGATAAAACAGTTGATTTTTCATCTTTGGGTAAAAGGCCAAGGTCTTCTACCTTCCATACTCGTCGATCGAGTAGAGTTTGTGAGAAAACAGTCCAAGAAGGACCAAGTAACAAAAAGTCTAGATATGAAACATTTATACCCTATTACTCGAGCAGTGCAAGTGAAGATACAGACTATGTGCTTTCAACAAAGGAGAGTGAAGAAGAACCATATGCTTCAGTGTAGCCAAATGTGCCTCAAGAAAGGGAAATCCCAGACGACACTCCTTTAAAACAATTCTTTCCAGAGGGAGTTCCCAGACCAGCAAAGTCGAGTGATGCTCCAAATATTGCCACTGATGCCACAACATCTCAAGCTACATTTCAGCCAACATCTGTAGAGACACATACAACAAGATCCTTCAACTTCAATCCTTCCCTCTTTGATCTACAAAGTATTAACCACCCAAGGCTTTGAGCCTAAGAGAGAAGACACTTTAGGGAAGGCTCCTGAGCTTTACACTGTAAACAAAGCAATTTTGAAGAGCAATAACAGGGTCATCGACTTGTCCTGGAAGAAGGAAGCTGAAAGTGAAAATATTACCAGAAATGTCTCCAACATTCTGGGCAACACTAGTCTAGGACAGTCTACACTATCTACAGAATGACTTGTGGATCAAATTGGAAAAATCAACCAACATATTTCTGAGGTTGATGCTGCAAAAAATGCCCTGATACAAGCAAGAGATCATTTCATGATGCTACTTTCTTCACAAAGAGGGGGAGATGATGTTGATGCAGGGGGGGAAGCTAAAGGCTGTAGGAAGCTAAAAGTTGTTGTGTAGAGGAAGTTGAAGTTGTTATGCAGAAGTAAAAAGCTGTTAGAAGCTACTGCTGTTGTACGATGAGTGTCGGTGTTGTATGAGGATTTTAGTGGATTGATATTGATATTTGTTGACAATGAATATTTCTATTTGTGGTTTGTATATATTGGATGATATGTGATATGTGTGCTCATAATTTTTCTTTTCTAATCCTATGAATCGGTATACATGTGTTTGCTTGTATGCCATCACAAGTTAAGGGGGAGAATGACCTTGAAATTGTTGATCACAGATGTCGGACAACATTTGTGACAACATCCTAAGTCAACTTTACATTTTAATGAGTTTTGTGAAGAAAGGCAAAAAGGGGGAGATTGTTAATGTTGGATTTGGTGTTGTGACATTTGACCCAACATATCTCCTAAAGTGTTGATATGAATGTGTAAGTATGTTGGGACAAATATTGCACAACATTCAGACCAACATTTTCTGAACAGATTTTGCCTTACTTTATGCGATGCAGTAATATTTGTGTAAATATTACTATGAGGTAAAAATGACTTGATAAGGTAAAAAGGAGCTGGTAAAAAATGAGTGAGGACTAAGTCAAAAGCTTTTGCTTGTCGTGAGGATCAAGCCAAAGCTGTTGAGATTATTACTCCCTTATCTTCTCTAACCAATCCCACCAGCAGTCCACCTTTCCCTCAACCTCCATAACTGATCGATGAGCTTTTTAAGAAAGACTCTTTACTATAAATAGAGAGGCTACTACAAAGAATCGACATCCAGAACCAGAAAGTAAAAATACCAAGAAAGCTCTCAGGATTTCATCTCAGAAATCTGGATCACCAGTTTTTCCTGAGTGTGTTGACAACATTCTGTCCAACATTACAATTGTTTTTTTAGATTCTAGATTAGTTTTGTATAGAGCGATTGTAATGAGAGGTTGTCTATGTCTACTTAGTTAGATTTTTCAGGCAGAAGTCATCCGACTTCAACTTTAAATTCTTTTTCGTTTTATCTTGTAAATCTGTAAAGAAAGGAATTTGTCTATTTGTATATAATATATATATACAATACATTTGGTCATTGACCATCATAAGTTATATAATATATATATAACTTATGAAAATTTAAAACCTTTGTGTTTTTTAAATTTCCGCTGCAGTTACTCTTCTAGGTTTTCTGTTTTGCTAAAGTGTTGTTACTGGTATCGGACGACATAATTGCCGACATTCGGAAACATAATTGGCACTCAATTTATTTCATCTCTTATTTTTACTTTCCATGGCATTTGACACCCTTCAGATGTCTATAATGCATTTTTACAGGAAGATTTAGATGAAGAAGTTTATATAGAAATGCCTGAGGGTTTTAGAAGATGGGAAGAATAAAGTTTGTAAGTTGCTCAAGTCCTTGTATGGACTCAAGCAGGCCTCAGCCAGTGGAACATGAATCTCACTACTGCTCTTTTAGCTGATGGTTTTACTCAAAGCTCTTATGATTGTTCCTTCTTCACTTTGACAAAGAAGGAGGGGATTGTGATTATTTTAGTATATGTTGATGATTACTCATCACAGGAAGTAGTGAGCAATTGATTCTTGAATCAAAGTAGACCCTATATCAACAATTCAAACTGAAGGACCTTGGAGAGCTCAAGTTCTTTTTAGGTATTGAAATTTTAAGATCCAAGAATGGTGTTATCTTGAATCAAAGAAAATACATATTGGAGCTTATATCTGATATGTGACTCAATGGTGCTAAACCAGCTGCTACTCCCTTGGAATATAATTTGAAGTTGATTACTTTGGAGTATGATCATGTCATTAGTATAACAGGTGATGAACCCTTGAAGGACATTGGACCTTATCAAAGAGTGATAGAGAAGCTTATATATGCTACTATCACTAGACCAGATATAAGCTTTGTTGTCCAAACTCTAAGTCAATTCATGCAGCATCCCAAGTCTTCACACTGGATGCTGCAACTAGAGTGGTTAGATATCTCAAAGGTACAGTTCGATAAGACATTTGGTTGCAAGCTACGCCAACTCAAGAACTAACATGCTAGTGTGATTCAGACTGGGCTGCATGCCCAAAATACAAGAAGATCCGTGACTGGCAATATAATCAATTTGGAGATTCTCTAGTCTCTTGGAAGTCAAAGAAACAACATACTATTTCAAGGAGTTCATCTGAAGCTGAATATAGAAGCATGGCTTCAGCTATGGCAAAGGTGACTTGGTTACTTGGATTACTTGAAGAATTGGGGGTTCCTATCAATAGGCATGTGACAGTTTTTAGTGATAGCAAGTCTGCTATGCAATTAATAGCTAATCCCATATTCCATGAATGCACTAAACATATTGAAATTGATTGCTATTTTATTTGAGACAAGATCAAAGTTGGCCAACTTATGTTCCTACTCAACATCAACTAGTAGATTTATTGACTAAAGGACTAGGACACGATCAGCATCTACATCTGCTAGGTAAGCTTGGTATGCTCAACATGTTGCACCCTTCTGTTTGAGAGGGAGTGTTGTAATTAGTTTAATTGCTTAGCCATTAGTTAGTTACTAGTCAGTCCACGTGGCAAGTTAGTTAATTCCATCATTGATCGGTAGTTAGTTTGTTGAGTTTGTTAGGATCAGATATTTTGGGTTAGATATTATTTCCCTCTATTCGAATCATTGTATATATTAGACTAAGTTGTACAGTTGTACATGAACAGTTCATTTCTTCAATACAACATTTACATTTCCTGTTTTCTCTCTTCTCTGTGTGCTTCCTCCATTAATGGAGTTTTGAGGTTGATATCCCGGGACGAAGCCTCACATGGCCCACTAGGGGCTATACACCCCAATAATTTTCTTTTTACTATTACTATATTAACAATTTCCAAAAAGCCCCCACCCACAAAAAACATTAGCCCCCAACATTTTGCTACTCTTAAATTATCCAAGCCCAATAAATTTGCAAAAGAAAATCCATAAGCCCAACAAAAGAAAAAAAGTACTAGTCTATGAATACACAACAAAGTCAGCGTATGTGCTGATTAAAAAATAGCAAATGACAATTTGTTTAATATATGTGAACAATGAGGGACGGATAATTGAACGTTTTCTTGATATAAAACATGTTCCAAATACAACCGCAGCTTTACTCAAGGAGACTATCGAAGGATTACTCTCTGATCATGGTTTAAGCATATCAAGGTTGAGAGGTCAATGCTATGATGGAGCAACCAACATGCAAGGTAAGCTTAAAGGTTTGAAAACTCTTATTTTGAATAAAAATCCATGTGCCTTTTATGTTCATTGCTTTGCTCATCAGCTTTAGTTGAGTTTAGTAGCTGTTGCAAAGTTTTACTTTCTTCCTCAATATCTTTTTGAAATTACATCAAGGGTTGTAAATATGGTTGGAGGTTCGAGTAAGAGGTAGGATATTCTCAAAGACATACAAAGTCAAAAAGTAATGGAAGCACTAATTAAGGGAGAACTTGTTAGTGGGTGTGGGCTAAACCAAGAAACTAACTTGCAACGTTCAGGTGATACTCATTGGAGCTCACATTATAATACTTTAGTTAGACTCATTGGCATGTTTTCATCTGTTATTGAAGTACTTGATCTTATAATGGATGATCCGGAGCAAAGAGTTGATGCAAACATGTTTTTAAATGCATTACAATCATTTGAGTTTGCATTCGCTATGCATTTGATGAAAAAGGTATTGGAGATTACCAATGAGTTGTCATTAGCATTGCAAAAAAAAGAGAGAAAGAGATAGAGAATGCTATGAGATTAGTGGAGATTTCAAAGCAAAGATTGCAATATTTGAGAGACAATGGATGGGATTCTCTAGTTAATAAAGTTTCTTTGTTTTGTTCTAATCATGAGATTGTTGTCCCTAACATGAATAAAAAGTATGTATCTCCTCGGCGGTCCAAGCGGAGAACTGAAGAAAAGACTAACAATACTTATTTTCACATCGAGTGCTTATGGTGTTTTGGACAAACAACTTATGGAGTTAAATAGCCGATTTTCTATGACAAATGTTGAATTTCTTCTTTTTGTTGGGTGCCTTAATCCTAGCAATTCATTCTTTGCTTTCAACAAGGAAATTCTCATCAAGTTTGCTCGATTGTATCCTCGGGAGTTTTCTTCACATGATCTAGAGTTACTTGATAATCAACTTGAGACTTATATTATTAATATGCGTAGTAGCATTGAGTTTTCAGAAATTGTTAGCATTGGAGATCTTGCAAAGAAGATGGTGGAAACAAAAAGACACGCAATCTATCCTTTGGTTTGCACGCTTTTTACCCTAGCATTAACTTTGACATTTGCTACTGCAAGTGTAGAGAGAGCCTTTTCTGCTATGAGCATCATCAAAGATCGACTACGAAATCGAATATCGGACGATTAGCTTAATGATTTATTAGTACCTTATATTGAGAACGAAAATTTGTATGAGATCAGTAACGAAGCGTTATGCAACGGTTTTAGACTATGAAATCTCGTCGAGAAAAATTGTGGTTATTTTCATTATTCTTGAACGATTTGTATTTATGTTAATTAGAATTTAAATTATTACCTACTTTTTAAAATTTGTATAATATAGCACTAGTCCCCTCAGAAAAAATTGGCTGGCTTCATCCCTGTTGATATCTTACATTTTATCAAAAGTAATGGAGCCACTACTACGTGAGTACAAAATACAAGACGCAACTCGAAATCAAAAGAAAATGACTGGAATGGCCTCCACGAACTAGTCGTGGCTCACTCATCAGATAACTGGTACTAGCTAGAATCACTGTTTGATAGCTGGATCACCCTCAATATGTAGGACATGCACAATGCAGCAAATGATGAGTCTAAAAGACTCAACAAGATCACTCACTCACCCTCCCATCTTATCCTTGGAATAAGTCATTAGAAAATGCTAGTAGTGCATCAATATTAGTAAAAGCATAGCATGGTATAAATAATATCAAATATTCAACTAAAACATAAAATAGAAATTTAGATATGCAGAGTAATCATGATTCTAGCCTCTAGGAATGTTGATATGCTACTTAACGTTGATAGAACTCCTGGTAACTGTTGATAACTGTTGTGGTGCATTGTGTCCCTTCACCGACATGTCTTATCCATCTTGGAGTATTGGTTTCCTGTCTAACTCGTCTGGAGCGGTTCATCGACCATCCGTCGGTACTAGCTCGATAAAATTGAGTTGCTAACTAATACTTGGAAAATTGTGTCCAAGCTATGTGTGATGCTAACTCAGTGATAAAGTATGACAAACATCCAAGCAATATCACAACCATATCATGAATCTGCTAAAAGTAATAAAACCATGTAAACATACTATGATCCTTGCGGTCTACGCTAAATACTTTAGAACTTACTAATCTAGCTCATGCTTGCCTCATACACAACTTAGATATAGTTTGACTATATACAAAACACATGTAATATGCCTCTGATGTAACCAAGTGTCTAAGAGTTTCACTTGCCTAAAAATGACAAACCTTTACTTTACTTGAAATGCTCAAAACTGCTCAAACGATCTCTAATGACCTCAATCTATATTCAAAATCATGAATAACGAGTCTAAATTAGTTTAAGAGAACAACTACCATAATTTTAGGATACTCCATACTCAAAATCAACTCTCAAGTCAATGGGTCAAATTCCAAAACAAACTATATGTTATTTATTTAGAGCATTTTAGTATTACAAATGATAATATTAAAGTGTCACGTTTAATACTTTCTGTAAGTGGCCATAATAAGGCATTGAAAATATACAAGGATATACACGGTATACAATACCTTGTGTATACCGTGTATATCACAGAAACCCATCACAAGTGGGAGACCGTGATATACACGGTATACACAGTCGTGTATATCCCTATTTTGGTAACATATTATTTGTATTATTTGTATATAATTAGCATTGTACATTTACTATAATTGTAGGATTATTGTACAACTAGAATAGGATTTTGGGAGTAGAATAGGAATAGGATTTTCCATATTATGGAAATTGTAATTGTATATATACTCTTTCATTAATGAAAATAATCAAGGGATTATTTCTTTCATGGTATCAGAAGTCTAGGTTTTTCATACCTATCCTCTCATTGTCTTCCGCTGCCCTCGGTTTTCGAGCTTCCATCTCGGTTTCCGTGCCCGGCTTCTCTCTTCTCTTCCCAAATTAGTCTAAATCCCTCCTTCACATTTTGTTCTTTCGCTATGTCTAAGAACGTATTTCATCCTGCCCTTTCTGTTTCCAACATCAAGAACCACATCCCTATTGTTCTTGAGATGGAAACCATCCAATATGCGACGTGGGCAGAGTTGTTCAAAATTCACACAAGAATTCCCGAGTTGTCACCCTTGAGCAAGAATTCTCCCAAGACAGCATGGAAGATTTCCCGAACGTTTCCGCTTATTGTAAATGGATCAAGGAATTGGCAGACCAACTCCGTAACGTTGGGGCGCCTGTTACCAATAATCGTCTTGTTCTACAAATGGTTGCAGGCCTTTCTAAGGCCTATAATGGCGTTGGGACTCTCCTCCGTCAAAGTAATCCGCTTCCACCTTTTTATCAAGCCCGCTCGATGCTCACGTTAGAAAAAGCCGGCTTGGCAAAAAAGACAGCTACCGACGCCAGTTCTGTGGCGATGATGATTTCATCTACTAACTCTCATGGGTTTTTTGACAATTCGAGCCAAAACTGCCCCAACGATGGCGGCAAGAAGGGTCAAAACCGTAAAAATAATGGCAAGAATCGCAGCGGCAACAACGGTGGCGACCAGAACAGTGGCACCACCGGCGGGAACAGTAACAACGGCGGGGGTGAACCTCGAAATAGTGGCAGTGGCCCGTAGGCCGCTTGGTCCCATCCTTAGGCTCCTTGGCCGTGGAACTTGGCCCAACAACCAATATTTTGTAGCTTCTCCTTTCCCCGGGCAGTGGGCCTCTCAACAACCAAGCAGGCTAATTTTTCACAGTCCAGTGGGTTTCGGAACACTACTGGACAAGACAGCAAGGAGGCCTGCTTAAGCCTCGCCCCCCGTAGGCTTACCATGCTACGGGCCCTAATCCGATCCAGACTCTAACAGATATTGAGGCCGTCATGCATACAGAGGGATTAAATCCTCCAGATGTGAATTGGTACATGGATATCGGCGCCACTTCTCACATGACGTCCGACCAAGGTACTCTCTCGTCTTATTCCAATTTGAGCAAAAATCGTGGCATAATTATTGGTAATGGCAACTCAATTCCAATTTGTGGTTACGGTCATACAACTTTGTCTCCCCCCATCCACCTCTTGTCTTGAAAAATGCCCTTCATGCCCCTAACATAATTAAAAATTTGGTGTATGTCCGTAAATTCACCACTGATAATTGGATTTCTGTTAATTTTGATCCTTTTGGGTTTTCTGTGAAGGATTTCAAGATGGGGATACCTCTCATGAGATGTAATAGTAAGGGAGATCTTTACCCTATCACATCTGCATTCAGTCTCTCGAGTCAAGCCTTGCTATCTACTTTTTCAGCTCTAGCTCATTCCTTATGGCATGCACGTTTAGGTCACCCTGGGTCGTCCATTGTTTCTTCTTTGCATAAAAATAATTTTATTTCTTGTAAGGGTACGCGTAGTACTCTATTTTGTCATTCCTGTCCTTTAGAAAAATATGTTAGATTACCATTTGTAGCCTCTACTTCTTGTACTTTGATGCCTTTTGATATTATTCATAGCGATTTATAGACCTCTCCCGTTCTCAGTTCTGTGGGCCATCGTTATTATGTTCTATTTTGGATGATTATTCTAATTTTTATGGACCTTTCCGTTAGCAAAAAAATCACAAGTTTTTTTCACCTTCTTAAAGTTTAGAGCATTCATCTGTACCAAATTCGAACGAAAAATAAAAAATATTCAATGTGATAATGGCAAAGAATGTGATAATGCGTTGTTTCGGGATTTTTGTGATACTAATGGCATAAATTTTTGTTTCTCTTGTCCTCATATGTCCTCACAAAATGGGAAAGCCGAACGCAAAATTCGTATCATTAATAATACTATCCGCACTTTATTGGTCCATGTTTCGGTACCCCCTTCCTTTTGACATCATGCTCTACAAATGGCTACTTATCTCATTAACGTACTTTCTACCAAAGGATTGGAATATTCATCCCCTCTTAACATCCTCTATAATAAGGATCCTTCGTATTCATATCTTAGGGTCTTTGGGTGCTTATGTTATCCACTATTTCCGTCAACTACTATTAACAAACTTCAAGCCCGTTCTACTGCTTGTGTATTTTTGGATTATCCATCTAATCATCGTGGTTACAAATGTTTTGATTTATCATCTAATAAAATCATACTTAGTCGCCATGTTATTTTTTGTGAAACCCAATTTATGTTTGCTAGAGTAAGTAGTCCTGGGCCTGGTTCGTATAATTTTTTAGATGACGAGATCTCCCCGTATATTATCCATCATTTATCAGACTTTTCCAGCACCCAAAATCTACCAGCGGACCCACTGCCCGCTGGACCTCATATCCCATCGCATATGGGTCCAGCAACTGGGCTGCCTATCCAGCCCAGTTCTACCCCTGCTTCTGTTTCCGACATCGGTCCCAATTCCAGTGTTGGGACAGCAGGGCAACTGCCTGCTGGCCAGTCCGTCACCCATCCGATTTTTTCACAAAATCCATCCAATTCTCCCCTTAGTCAAAGACCGGTCACTCGTAGTCAACGGGGTATTTTTAAATCAAAGAGACATTTTAATCTAAATTCTAATGTTCTTAAATCCCCCTACCCCGTAACCCAATGTCTGCATTAAATGACCCGAATTAGAAATTGGCCATAACCGATGAATATGATGCTCTTATTGAAAATAAGACGTGGGAGTTGGTGCCCCGTCCTTCTAGTGTTAATATTATTCGGTCTATGTGGATTTTTATTCATAAAGATAATTCTGATGGTTCTTGTAGGTGATGGTAAAACTCAGCAGGTTGGCGTGGATTATGGTGAGACGTTTAGTCCGGTGGTCAAACCGGCTACCATTCGTATTGTTCTCAGTCTGACTCTTTCAAAGGCATGGCCATTCATCAGTTAGATGTAAAGAATGCTTTGTTACATGGTGATCTTAAGGAGACCGTTTACATGCACCAACCCTTGGGTTTTTGAGACCCCAAATATCCTCATCATGTCTGTTTATTGAAGAAGTCCTTATATGGGCTTAAGCAGGCCCCCCGGGCTTGGTATAAGAGATTTGCAGACTATGTTTCATCTATTGCAGCAGGTCTGATAATTCATTGGTCATATATTATCGTGGTACTTCCCTGGCTTATATTCTATTATATGTGGATGATATTATCTTGACTGCCTCTTCTGATGCTTTGTGCAAGTCTATCATGACAATGCTCAGTTCTGAGTTTGTTATGAAAGACTTGTGGCTCTTGAGTTACTTTTTGGAGATTGTTATCTCTAGTCATGCAGGTGGATTATTCTTATCACAACGGAAGTATGCCGCTGAGATAATTGAAAGGGCTAGTATGTCATCGTGTAAGTGTACTTCCACATAAGTTGATACTAAGCCCAAGTTGGGTGCTGCGACTGGCTCAGCGTATGAGGATCCGACTCACTATCGCAGTCTTGCTGGAGCTCTTCAGTAACTTACATTCACGAGACCGGATATTATGTATGACATACAGCAGGTGTGTTTGTTTATGCATGATCCTAGGGTGGAGCATATGAATGCGTTTAAATGCATCATCCGATACATTCATGGGACACTTGACTATGGCTTGCATCTATATCCATCATCGGCCTCTACACTTGTCTCATATACCGATGCTGATTGGGGTGACTGTCCAGATACCAGACGCTCCACGTCTGGTTATTGCATGTTTCTTGGTGATAACTTGGTCTCATGGTCTGCCAAACGACAGGCTACCTTATCACGCTCCAGTGCAGAGGCCTAGTATCGAGGGGTAGCCAATGTGGTTTTTGAATCATATTGGTTACGTAATCTTGTTTTGGAGCTTCACTTTCCCGTTCACAAAGCTACCTTGGTATATTGTGATAATATTAGTGTCGTATATCTTTCTGGGAATCCGGTTCAACACCAGCGCACTAAACATATTGAGATGGATATCTATTTTGTTCGCGAAAAGGTATCTCGTGGACAAGTACGCGTCTTACATGTCCCTTCCAGGTATCAAATTGCAGACATCTTCACTAAGGGTCTTCCCTCGATCCTATTTGAAGATTTTAGGGACAGTCTTAGCGTACGAAGACCGCCCACTATGACTGCATGGGTGTGAAAATATACAAGGATATACACAGTATACAATACCTTGTGTATACCATGTATATCACGAAAACCCATCACAAGTGGGAGACCGTGATATATACGGTATACACAGCTGTGTATATCCCTATTTTGGTAACATATTACTTGTATTATTTGTATATAATTAGCATTGTACACTTACCATAATTGTAGGATTCTTGTACAACTAGAATAGGGTTTTGAGAGTAGAATAGGAATAGGATTTTCCATATTATGGAAATTATAAATTGTATATATACTCTTTCATTAATGAAAAATAATCAAGGGATTATTTCTTTCAGGCATAAGTGGTCTCTCATTTTTTCTTTTCACTTCCCCACGTTGGCAGAATATGACCATTATTGGTCTTGAGATTCATTTCTCCATTATCATATTAATTTACCCACATTCTTCTTGTAACTCATTTAACCTTTAAATCACAATTCACCCATTATTGATTCAATTGATTACCCCACTTTTCCAATCTTCATTCAATTTAATTCTAGGATGAATTTTTTCACCTATAAAATAGAAGTCATTCTTAATCTTTGGTGGATATCGAAAAAAATCTAGAGTGCATGAAAAAAGTGAGTTAAAAAAGAGTGTTTTATTTAGTGGAAGGAAGGTGTTTCTTGGAGCTTTGAACTCAACATCTTTTTCAGAGTTTGTTGAGTAATATGACGTGATCGGACTGTTGTATCCTGGAGAGGACAAGTCAAAAAGATTAACTCTGGAGAGGACAAGTCAAAAAGATTAACGCTGGACCGGTAAAGATTTGTTGTAGTGGGCTTAAATCTCCTTAAAGAGGGCAAGATTCCACACCTCAGTCTGAAGATTTATTGTAATTGTATTTCAGTTGTAATTTCACCAACAATTTTAAGGAGATTCGATGGCTACAATTGAAAAATCCGCGGATGTCAATGTTGGAGATCTTAACATGTCATTTCGGTTCAACGGTACTCATTTTAAAAGATAGAAGGGTAAAGTACTTTTCTACTTAAATCTTCTCAATATTTCCTATGTGTTAACCGAGAATAATCCAAACAAAGTAGACAACTCTCTCATGAAAAACTTATTTCTCTTCAAGAAAAAGTTGAAAAGTACGATGAAGATTCATATGTGTCGGTATTATTTACTTAATTGTCTATCTGATAATTTTTTATGATTATTATGATAGAATTTACTCTACAAAGAAAATTTGAAAAGTATTGCAGAGTGGATATGATACCGAAGAGTCTGGAGCGAAAAATATGCTGCTAGTAGATTTTTTTCATTTTCAAATGGTGGACAACAAATCAGTGGTAGATCAAGCTCAAGACTTTATAATGATCGTTGAAGAGCTCAGGTCTGAGGAGATCAAAATTGGAGATAACCTTTTTGTTTATGGAATAATAGATAAACTTCCACCTTCATGGAAGGAATTTCAAAAAACTATGCGCCACAAACAAAAGAAAACCTCTCTTGAGACGTTGATTATGCGAATCCGCATGGAAGAAGAGGCAAGGGGCCAAGATGCATTTTTGCAACCGGAAGAGAGAGCCTTACATCCCAACACTAATAAGTTAAATTTAGTTACTTCAGATAATGCTGCTCCTAATTCTCACAAAAATACTTCTATGAAGCCTAAGAAGAAAATATTCAAAAAAAATAATGGTAGACCTCCCAAGAAAAATAATGGTGTCAATAATCAAGAACAAAATCAATAAGTTCAAAATGGAGGACCGTGCTTTGTCTGTGGCAAGAGTGGGTATATTGCTCGATTTTACAAATTTCGAAACGTGGTCCTATACCTCAGGCTAACGTCACCAAAGAGCCACTTGTGGCGGTTATAACAGACATAAACATGGTGGAAAATATTGATAGATGGTGGGCGGATTCCGATGCAAACCGTCATATTTGCTATGACAAAGATTGGTTCAAAGTGTATACTCCTTTTGAGGAGTCCAAAACTATCATGTTTGGTGATTCTCACACCACTCAAGTGCTTGTTAATGGATATGTGGAGTTGAGCTTCACCTCTAAAAGGGTATTAACATTAAAAGATGTACTTTTTACTCCTATGAGAAAAAATTTGATGTATAGTTTTCTGCTTAATAAAGCAGGCTTCAAACAAATTATTGAGTCTGATCAATATGTAATAGTGAAAAAAGGTATTTTTGTAGGAAAGAAGTATGCTTGTGATGAGATGTTCAAGTTGAATGTTGAAATGAATAAAGTTGCTAATTCTGTTTATATGTTTTCTTCTACTAATTTTTGGCATGGTCATTTGTGTCATATTAATAATTGTTATGTGGGAATCATGAGTAGTTTATGATTAATTCCAATGATTAAAAAAAGATTTTAAAAAGCGTGAGGCTTGTAGTAAAGTCAAAATCACTAAAAGGCCTCATTTTCAAGTTGAAAGAAAAACTGAATTATTAGAGTTAATTCACACTAACATTTGTGAACTTGGAGGAATTTTAACTCGTGGAAAAAATAATTATTTTATTACTTTTATTGATGATTTTTCTAAGTATACATATGTTTTCTTGATGAAAAATAAAAGTGATGCTTTTGAAAATTTTAAAGTTTTTCTCCATGAAGTTGAAATTACTTTGGTAGAAAAATAAAAAGAATTAGAAGTGATAGAGGTTGGAATATGAGTCTAATAACTTTAATTCTTTTGTTAGATCTTTGAAAATAATTCATGAAACTACTCCACCTTATTCTCCTGCATCTAACGGTGTAGCAGAAAGAAAAAATAGAACTTTAGTTGAGTTAACAAATGTCATGTTTATTGAGTCAAGTGCACCTTAAGTTTTTGGGTTGAAGCTATTTTAACTGCATGTTATGTGTTGAATCATGTGCCTTATAAAAAGACTAAATTAACACCGTTTGAGTGGTAGAAAGGTCACAAGCCAAATTTGGAATATCTAAGAGTTTGAGGTTGTTTAGCCGATGTGAGGTTAATGGATCCCAAAATTTCTAAGTTGGGTAAAAAAGTTACTACTTATTCTTTTCTTGGTTATACTTCAAATAGTACAGCCTATCGATTTTTTTAATCTTGAAGATAATATTATAATAGAATCAGGTGATGCTATTTTCATGAAAATAAATTTTCATTTGATTCTAAAAATAATGAAGGTCAAAGGACTAATGAAAATAGTTTGTCACTACATAGTTCTTCTACTTCTGTTTTGAAAAATAAAGAAAATGATGATTATGAGTTAAGAAGAAGTAAAGGAGCTAGAGTAGAAAAAAAAATTGGTCATGATTTTTATGTTTTTAATGTTGGAGATGACCATCTCAATTTAAAAGAAGTTTTATATTCACATGATGCTATGTTTGGAAAGAGGTTGTAAATGATGAAATGGAATCAATAATTTCTAATAAAACTTGGAAGTTAGTTGATTTACAACGGGGTTGTCAAACAAGAGGTTGCAAATGGGTCTTAAGAAAAAAGTTAAAACTGAATGGTTCAGTTGATAAATACAAGGCTAGACTAGTTGTTAAGAGTTTTAAATAATTGGAAGGCCTAGAATCTTTTGATACTTTTTCTCCGGTAACTAGAATTACATTCATTAGACTTTTAATTGCTATTGCTGTAACTTTTGATTTACATATTCATCAAATTGATGTAAAAACTACTTTTTTAAATGAAAACCTAAATGAGGAGATTTATATGGAACAACAGGAAGGTTTTATTGAAGCAGGACAAGAAAGCAAAGTATGTAAACTTACTAAATCCCTATATGGCTTGAAATAGGCTCCAAAGCAATGACATGAGAAATTTATTCCTGCATGATTGAAAATGGTTTTAAAACAAACGAGTGTGATAAGTGCATCTATCATAAGTCTTGGAATAATTCACATGTTATTGTTTTCCTATATGTTGATGATTTATTGATCATTGAATCTAACATGAATGTTATTGGTGAAACTAAAAATATTCTTAGAAGCCATTTTGATATGGAAGATCTTGGTGAGGAAAATTTTATTCTTAAAATAAAAATTACTAGAACATGTGATGAAATTTTCCTTGACCAGTCACATTATGTTGAGAAAAATTTAAAAAAAATATAACTTTCTTGATTGCAAGCATGTTGTAACTCCTTTTGATTCTAGTGTTCACTTGTTTCTTGTTCAAAATGAAAATGATGTGATAAATCAAATGGAATATGCTAGCTTAATTAGAAGTTTGAGATATGTGACTGATTGCACTAGGTCTGATATTGCGTATGCAGTTGGACTATTTAGCAGGTTTACAAGCAAGCCAGGTAATAAACATTGACATGCCATAACGAGAGTTATGAAATATTTAGTTGGTACAAAATCTTATGGCTTATTTTATAAAAAATATTATGTTGTACTTGAAGGCTTTTCTGATGTAGATTGTAACACTTTATCTAGTGATTCATGTTCTACCACTGGCTATAATTTTACTTTGGGAGGTGGTGCTATTTGTTGAAATTCAAAAAAGCAAACTATTATTGCTAACTCTATCGTTGAGGATGAACTAATTGATTTAGCTTCAGCTAGTGAAGAAGCAAATTGGTTGAGAGATTTGTTATTTTAAATATTTTATTTTGAAAAATCAATTCCTCCTATTTCAATTCATTGTGATAGCACCGCTGCAATTGGTAGAGTTAAAAGTCATTATTACAACGATAAAACCAGACCTATAAAGAGAAAATGCAGTATTGTGAGATAATATTTGACAAGTGGTACCATTAATATTGATTATGTCAAATCTTGTGATAATCTTCCAGATCCACTAACTAAGGCCTTGGCAAGAGAAAAGTTCTGGAGCATATCGAGGAGGATGAGATTGAAGCCCGTTAATACATGACTTGTATATGAGGAAACTCAACCTGGGGACTAGAGATCCAATAACCATGTTCAATGGGGAAAACGAATCATATGATGACTTGTTGTGAAATGCACTATTTTTTTATTCCCTCCCTATGGTATGAGTGTATTATTCTGTAATGATATGGGGATGTTGAGTCTATGAACTCTTAATGAAATTTTGTAGCTCATATGAGTGGGATGTTACAGAAGCATCCTTGACAGATTTCACCTATGTGAGTGTGGATTAGGCCGCTTCCTATGAAAATTGGGCTCGTTCTCAAAAGCAATCATGAAACCGAGATAGCGGCCATAATGTGCTAGTTGTTAAAGCTCATGTAAACACCTTGATTATTATATGTAATGAGTAATTATTTATTTCTCTTAAGCAGTCATAGTTCAAGTCTAAGACCACTACGGTCCTGGAATAAAGGTTACTGTTTTACTAAGTAGAGATTCAATGCAGAGCACACCTTTATTATGCATAATAGTCTACCTTTATCTGATAAACTCTCATATTATAATATTAAAATGAGTGGAAATTGTTGTTTATTTAGTGAATTTTAATATTACAAATGATAATATTAAAGTGTCACGTTTAATCCTTTCTGCCATAAGTGGTCTTGGGGCCTTTTCACTTCCCCACGTTGGCAGAATATGATCATTGTTGGTCTTGAGATTTGTTGGGAGATTTTGCTCTATGGTACTTTATAATGCAGTACGGGAATTATATTACTATTACAAGTATTCGAAAGGATAAACAAAGATTCAATAATTCAACTAGAAATCTGAAAATTACAATGGTTACACAATAAAACTGGAAATTCCAGTTTTGTAGAAGACGGAAAAATGGAAACTGCTTTTTGCTGAGTCGAGTGTAGCACTCTGTCCTTAAGACAATATTGCCCCGTATGTATCCTTTATACGTCCTGGACAATTTGTCTCCCAAGATAAAACAGCAATGGAACCCTTGAGCAAAGGAAACTCAAGAGCTACCGTGAAGAATATTGAATAACGAAATGATGCTTGGAAGTTGTAGGAAGAAAACTATTTTGGTTGTGTATTTTCGTGCACTGTTTTGCTGCATCTCTTTTGTCATTCTTGGTGCATCAACAATGGTATAAGGGGGTGTTTAAATAGGTGAGGGAGGGCTGAAAACTGCCTCCATAATAGCCAAATAATGGCCATTATGGAGGTAGTAAAGTCACCAACATAAATGGTGAAAGACCAACGGATTTGGCCATTATAGGAGGAGTAATTCAGCCAAAATAAATGGCTGAATTGAGTGCTTGGATTTTCTGTCTTGACCGTCGAAATTTCGAACTTCGGGGACCAAAGCGTACATCTTGAAACTTCGGGGACCAAACTGCACATCTGAAACTTCTGGGATCAAACTGTACTTCTGGCAAAGTTTTCTGGCCCAAAAAGATAATATCAGAAGACCCACAACCCACAGCCCACAGCCCACGACCCCACGACCCGAGGACCCGGAACTCGGAACCGGACCGGACCGGACGGGCGGGCGGCGGCGGCGCGCGTGTGGTCTTTCCTCGAACCGAAGCACATCTAGGTCCTCCCTCCTTTAAACACATGGGATACCCCTTGGGGTCCCAAACCCCAAACCAATTTCGAATCTTATATACACAACAATTCTTTCTTCCTCTACCGATGAGGGAGAATTACACACAATACCACACTTTCCATGCTTCAAACACCTTACTTCGTGAACCAATATCTCTTTCATTTCTCAATGAAATTTGACGATTCTTGGCCCTACGGTTATCTACGTACTTAGTAGATCATGCATGTGTGAAGAACCGGATTCTCCAACATACGTTACACTAGTGTTTAAGCCGTTAAAGTTGGTCGGTCGCAACTCCCGCCAAAGGCAAATTTCCAACAATCCCCTCTTGAAAGAGATTTTGGCGCACTCACATGGTGTCTTTTCATTTCCAGCAATATTTCAGCGGACCGATGTTGCATAAGGAGAGGTAGCCTCAGCTTTGAACCTTCCATAGTTGAATACCATCGGACTTACTTATCGCGCGGTGAACGTGATGTCTTGAACCGTCAGTGTTTAGTGTAAGCCAAGACAACGGTACCAACACAATAAATTCCCTTACTCTCTTCTTCGTAATGTTTTGTCCGTTTTGGCCATGGACAACGTCTTGGATTCTTAAGTGCGTTCAATTTGAGGCGGCCCATCCTCGCACTTAAATAGGTGGTCTCCTACAAGGTATCCTGCTATACCCCACTTCACAAGTGTTAGGAACCATTAAAAGTTTCCCAAAGACCTAACCTCAATCTGTTGAGGATCATTACGGGTTTTGAAAACTTAACCTTTACCCATCTGCAGATAGCACTTAACGTCTATCGCGGGAACGGCTTTGGATTTGGTGTTTCTTTTCGAAATCACTATCCGAAGTGCTTATGCTTCGACCGAAGCGATCAACCGAACCTTTACAACTTAGTTTTCCCATTGAACCAAATTACCGGGATCTCCAGTTCGTAAGGTTGGGTTTCCACCGTATTGGTCCGTATATTTTGGGTTTTAAGCCCATTCCCTAGACAGGCGTAACACTTGATCTCCGGGTAGTCCCTTAGTTAGTAAATAAGGAAGTGACACCCGTGATGATCAAGCGCCATACGGTCTTATGTCTCCGACGGATCGTGACAGATATGTCCAGACGCCGTCATCTGTGTCCTTCCCAAAGCCGATCGGCTAGCCACAGTGTATAAGCGCTTTGAAGGCATGGGTTTCTCCCAATAAGGGACTTCTTCTAATGAGTCGTGAAGTTACTCAACTTCTTTCATGCTTTGTATAAAGCGATAAACTCCGATACCATCATGAATCGGTCGATGCAAGTTTGCTTAGAGGATTTTCAAGAACCACCATACACATTTACTTGTGGCTTTGGTGTTCTTCGGATCGATGTCCGTTTGCATCACCGTGTTCTCTCGTAACATTTGGACATCCGAATACTATAATCCGTAGATAAGCGAATAATTCGAGATATCGTCATATCCGACTTAACGCCTTCTATTGATCATGTATTAAGATCATCGGTGAACCTTAGTTCAACTGATCTGTTTGTTGGACGATACCAGGTCGGTTGTAGTGTGTACAATACATTGAACTACACGTGACCTGAGCATATCGCTCCTTGTCTATGGGTGCACCATGATTCCAATCAGTTCTATGATTCATATCCATTGGTGGCTTCAACGAGACTGTCAACTATCGACCAGTCCGTTAGATGTCTTAGAAATCCAATTCCTAAGATGTCATCTGTGATACTCATATCTTTCATATCGAGACTTTGTTTCAATATGATTTTCACTCTAAGACCGTTGGTTTTCCAACTGTTGGCTTTCTAACTTCGAGTCAATGTTTCGTGATCGATTCATTGTTTTGTTTTATACGAGACTTTCGGGACCAAAATGTTAACATTTCGGGGACCAAAATGAAAGTTCGGGAAGAAGCCCAACAGTTCAAAGAACCAATTTCGATCCTCTTCTTCCAACTCTCCAGTTTGGAAGGCTGTTTCAACACCCATGCCATGTAAGATTACAATGGCCCTGGATGTGAAGCTACTCACAGGGGAGCACTTTTTATAACCCAAAGGTTCTTTTCCCGGAGGAAGATTAACTATTACACACGTATGGTTCTATATATGGAATTTATTTCTCCCTTTAGCTTCTTTCCAAAGCGAGCGCTTTTGGAGATAACAATTATTTGTTAATTGTCCATGGTTCGTTCTCAACCATACAAGCTAGAAGGACTGGAACAAGTCTTTGTCCCCTCTTTGCTCCGTCTTGGTTCAACATCTAGAATCCCTGAGTTCTGCAGATCTAGAATATTAAGTTCCGGATAGACAGCAACTTTCGAGTCATGAAGATACGGAACGTCTAGTTCCGTACAGTCAGGCCCTCGCGGGTTCTTGTTAACCTTGAGCAATTACTCCCTTTTCCTTTTCCAAGGAAAGTTATCTCCAAAGAATTCGCATTCTTTGACGCCAAGAGGCGATCAACACTATCGTTATTTGCGGATCCGGTGGATATGCAATCTACGATCTTAGGTCGAACTTGACTGTTTCGGTAGCCCATCTTTTACCAAGCTACCCCTCATAATTTGGGCGTACGACTTCGCGCTTGGCTAACACCGTTAGACTGAGGTGAGAAATGAACATTCGTTTAATGAACGATGCTTCACATTCTCCCCCTCTATCACTACGAATTTCTCAATCCGTAGGCTTAGTTGATTTTCAACTTCTGCTTTGTAGGCTTCAACAACTTCATCTTTGCTTTTCAATAAACAAAGGATTCCATACGTTGTACCATCATCAATGAAGATCACAACGTACTTGTCTCCCCCCTCTATTTTGTATAAACTTCAAATCACCCAATTAGGTGTGACTAAGTTCTAGAGGAGCAGTGCTTCTTTCGCTATTCCCTTGACGGAATTTGGAAAGGTGATTTTGCCTCTTCATCTACCTCACATTTATTTGAGGATTTATGTCGAAGAAGGCAACAATCTCAACATCGTTAGCTTTTGAATGACTTGCTATTTAACGTGTCTTAATCTATGATGGCATAGACGCACGGATTACAAATATATCATTCATTTGGCTACAGACATACTGTACCATTCTTAGTTATCACAGACCTGTTGGACTAGTCTCAAACCAGGTTTGACCAACAGCGTCCCTTTAACCAAGTTAGGAATATGTATCACCTCATCTTAGAGTGATCACAATCCATGAAGTCCTATTGAGGACAACCTCTCCAACCCCTTTGATTTTAGAGGTGGCGTTGCTTCACATGAACAACCTTTTGCCCGTGGTTAGGGCGTAACCGGATCATATGTGATCCAGATATTCGGCCCACACCCGTTGCTTTGGCCGACCGAGTGTCCAATTTTCTTTTCTGCCAATTCTTTAGGCCTTCAGATCATTTAAGACCTGGAAACTGTGGCCCACCTTACTAGGTGTCCATTATTTTTCCTATGAAATGAATTTTTGGCCCTACTCCAGTCGCCCGGAGGCTTTATATGACTGAGTGTCCAATATCATCATATCAAAGAAAATTTTGCCCACTCCAGTCGCCCGGAGGCTTTATATGACTGAGTGTCCAATATCATCCTATCAAAGGAATTTTGGCCCACTCCAGTCGCCCGGAGGCTTTGTATGACTGAGTGTCCAATATCATCCTATGAAGGATCTTCGCCAAATAATATGACGGAGCTCAACGTCATTAACTTTTAGACTTCTTCCGTTATGATTGGTGCCCAGATAATTCTTGGCGCTTACTTAAGAGTGGTAACAGTTTTCGCACAGTCAGTGGATCTTACTCCCTCATATGTGCGAACATACTTTACACACTTTAGTAATTACACTTAAAAGAACGGATCTTCTTAAGTCGTTTACAAAATCCAATCTTTAAACGGAAAAGAAGATGAGATTAAACTTCTGATTTGTTAAAGCATAAGGAATATAAATTATTTTCATATTCCTCCTTACTTTAATCCATTTTTAATCAGACATAATTTAATCTTTATTCTTGACAAGTAAGAAAAACTACTTATCCCAATTTCGGATTCTGGCTCACTTCAGTCACTTCATCAGACTGAGTGTCCATTTCCTTCTCACCATTATTCGGATCCTTTGTCTGGGACAGATATAGGCCTTCTGCTACAAGATAGAATAGCATCTTCAGTCTTCTCCTCTTGTCCCAGTTGACATCCTCAGGCTCTCGAGAGCGATTGTTTCCACCAGTCTTGGTAGCGGTGACACCATGAACACGTTCATCATCATCACTCTCTTCTACCAGAAAACCATTGCCATATCCAGATTTGGTCACACAACTTTTGACCGACATCTTTCGAACACTAATAGTAATACTATACAAATATTGTCTTAAGATGTTGGGAGATTTTGCTCTATGGTACTTTATAATGCAGTACGGGAATTATATTACTATTACAAGTATTCGAAAGGATAAACAAAGATTCAATAATTCAACTAGAAATCTGAAAATTACAATGGTTACACAATAAAACTGGAAATTCCAGTTTTGTAGAAGACGGAAAAATGGAAACTGCTTTTTGTTGAGTCGAGTGTAGCACTCTGTCCTTAAGACAATATTGCCCCGTATGTATCCTTTATACGTCCTGGACAATTTGTCTCCCAAGATAAAACAGCAATGGAACCCTTGAGCAAAGGAAACTCAAGAGCTACCGTGAAGAATATTGAATAACGAAATGATGCTTGGAAGTTGTAGGAAGAAAACTATTTTGGTTGTGTATTTTCGTGCACCTTTGTTTTGCTGCATCTCTTTTGTCATTCTTGGTGCATCAACAATGGTATAAGGGGTGTTTAAATAGGTGAGGGAGGGCTGAAAACTGCCTCCATAATAGCCAAATAATGGCCATTATGGAGGTAGTAAAGTCACCAACATAAATGGTGAAAGACCAACGGATTTGGCCATTATAGGAGGAGTAATTCAGCCAAAATAAATGGCTGAATTGAGTGCTTGGATTTTCTGTCTTGACCGTCGAAATTCTGAACTTCAGGGACCAAACTGTACATCTTGAAACTTCAGGGACCAAACTGCACATCTGAAACTTCTGGGATCAAACTGTACTTCTGGCAAAGTTTTCTGGCCCAAAAAGATAATATCAGAAGACCCACAGCCCACAGCCGGAACTCGGAACTCGGAACCGGACCGGACCGGACGGGCGGGCGGCGGCGGCGCGCGTGTGGTCTTTCCTCGAACCGAAGCACATCTAGGTCCTCCCTCCTTTAAACACATGGGATACCCCTTGGGGTCCCAAACCCCAAACCAATTTCGAATCTTATATACACAACAATTCTTTCTTCCTCTACCGATGAGGGAGAATTACACACAATACCACACTTTCCATGCTTCAAACACCTTACTTCGTGAACCAATATCTCTTTCATTTCTCAATGAAATTTGACGATTCTTGGCCCTACGGTTATCTACGTACTTAGTAGATCATGCATGTGTGAAGAACCGGATTCTCCAACATACATTACACTAGTGTTTAAGCCGTTAAAGTTGATCGGTCGCAACTCCCGCCAAAGGTAAATTTCCAACAAGATTCATTTATCCATTATCATATTAATTTACCCACATTCTTCTTGTAACTCATGTAACCTTTAAATCATAATTTACCCATTATTGATTTAATTGATTACCCCACTCTCCCACTCTTCATCCAATTCAATTCTAGGATGAATTTCTTCACCTATAAAAAGAAGTCATTCCCAGTCTTTGGTGGATCTTTAGAAAAATATAGAGTGCATGAAAAAAGTGAGTTAAAAAAGAGAAGTTTATTTAATTGAAGGAAGGTGTTTTTTTTATAGAGCTTTAAACTCAACATCTTGTTCAGAGTTTGTTGAGTTATACGACATGATCGGGTTGTTGTATCCTGGAGGTGACAAGTCAGAAAGATTACTACTGGACCGATGAAGATTTGTTACAGTAGACTTGAATCGAGATATCTACGCCTCAGCCTGAAAATATTATTTTCTTTTATTCTTCAATTGTAATTGTTTTCAATTGTAATTTCACCAACACTACATGAATGTGTTACCCATTAGCTAAGGAATGTAAATCAATAATCCAAATCCAATTTTTACTTAGATAGCAAAGTTCAATTGCTCAATTTTCCCTTTTAAACTAAGGTCTAAATTTTCCTAAGTTAAGACTGAAAACTCGTGATCTCAAGGCTCAAATCTCCTAAAAATCAAGCTTAATCTCAGGACTAGTGCAAGGAACCATTACATTGAGTAATAAAGTGAAACTCCACCTTTTAAGATCTTTAATCCGAAGTCTCCTCACAAAAAAATGGCTGTTGAAATCGTGAAATATGATCTTTATACCTGGCAGTTCAATAGCAGGTTCGCGCTATCTCACCGTAATCGCGGTCCAACTGGGAACATTTACCCAGCACAATTGCGCTCTTGGTGTGCGTTCGTGAAAGCTATTTGGGTGACCAATAGCACGATCTAACCTGGTCAACGCGATAGTGCTGAAGGTTTCTTCCTTGTTCAGCACTTTAGTGCCCCTTGACCATGATGGCGTTGTGCACCAGAATTCGGAAAATCTGCAATTGCAATTGCTGGTTCGATGTTTATATTGACTCGTCTGAACCCCTTGATCCAAACCCTAACAAGTCTCAAATAGTATTTTCATTCGAGCAAAGTCTTAAAGTACTTTTTAACGGGTAAGTTTGTTGGCGGGGTCCAAGTTGGTATTTTAAAGGAGTTCGGGCAACACGATAATTATTAGCTGCGGAGCCCCAATTTGAATTAGTGCTAATTAATTGATGGTAAGTTATAGGGGCATCAAAAAAATCTCTAAAGTTTTAAAAAATACATTTTCCTCCAATAATTTTAAAAATAAATAATAAAATAAAATTATAACTATTTTAAATTTTTAAATCAGCCCCCAAGTTTTAAATAAGACACTTTTTCATTCAATTATTAATAATTTCTCCAAAATGGCGAAAACTTCAGCTACCCAACTACTTCTTCTTCTTCACATCTACCGTCATTAATTCCTTTCTCAAGCTCGTTTCTGAAAGTATATGTATGTCCTAGAGATAATCTGTATTAGGACAAATGTACTTTATACACATTCATATTATTATTAATGGAGATTAATATTTTTGCATCTGCAATTATTGAATTATTAGTTGATTGTTTATAATATTCTATAATATGCATCCCTAGAGGTTACGTTGTTATTAATAATGTGAGATATTAATATTATAATGTAACTATTAAAATAGCCTCGACTAATGATCATCGAGAATGGGATATCGATGATATATGATAAATCGACATGTGCTCTGCATCACATCCTTAGAGGATGTGCTATGTCTCACCTGCTACGAGTAATGGCTACTCATGATGGACACATGGATACTTTGAAAGTATTGGTATACCCTGCTGATATACTGTTTGTTAAACTTGTCTAAAGTATGATCAGCGTGTGGGAGATAGAGGTCCTTAGACTTGAGGTCAATGCGCACCTTGTCTATAAAGTAATATACTTTGATCTTGTTCTAAGCTCAAATTCCTTACAGGTTGAGATACGACTTGTATTGGGTACATTACGATGTGGATTAAAGGTGGTAGTTAAGCAAAGATTAGGATTCATTCCTCGAATGTATATTCGAGAGAACACTCAGTTTCTCAGTAATATTAGGTTGACTAAGTCGTTGGCCAACGCAATAGACATATTTAGAATATGGTCTAGTTGCAACTAATATAGATATGATACAATGATTAAGCAATTTGGATAGACACTTGACAAATCCTAAGCTTGATCGGGTGTGTCGTGAATGAAAGGATTTTATCTTACCAGAGGTTAAGTTTATTGGATTCGTGTAAACGTACTTCACATATTGAGTTCGTCTTGCGGCGCCGTCTAGGAGTTCGCGTAGACCTTAATTTGATTAATGTCGATATGTGAAGGCATGTAGGGTCATACTATGTCGATTGTCTTTTCGATCTAAGGATGTATTGAGAGAGTATTAAATATTCGATTTAGAATCGAGATATTTAAATGAATGATGATTGTTTTAATTAAGTCAAAATTAGATTTTGGATTTAATTAAGAATGTACTGAAAATTTTTGGGCCAAGCTTAAGGTCAAACTCTAATCCGATTTGACCTAATTTTCACCTATAAATACGGACCTACACTTTATGATTCATTACACTTGATTTTCATATCGTTATTCTAAGTCTTACAGACTCAGAATCAAAACACTCTCTCGAACCTCTGCCGGATTTCCTAGCTTTCCAAAGGAGGAATATATTGAAGCTTGGAGCTTGCAATCGAAAAGGCATTCGCGTGGGTACCCACAGTTGATAAAGATTCCAGATATTGTAAACATGTAAGTACTATTCAAGTCTTATGTTTACGATTTTAAATTACCCTATAGTCAAACAGTTCTATGTTTGTTGGGTTTGAAACAAATTTTCAATATCCGCTGCGTACAAAAACCCAACAAAAACCCTACAGTTTTTTATTGTAAAATTGCTCATATAAGGCACTGCACCTTCGTAAGACTCGGATTCATCACCCTCTGATCCCTCTATTTGTCCTGCTCGGATACCTTCATTTTTGTTCTGGTAATCTTCATTCAAATCATCGAAATTGATCACCAATAGATTAGTTCAATTGCTTGTGCATTTGTGAGGATTTGATTATGTGGTTCTGTAGATCGATAAAAAAATAATTATTCAACAATGAATTTTTTTCCAGTTATTTTCTATTTAATCTGCTCAATTGTAGAAGATTTATTTAATTGAAGTTATTTTAGATGAGTTGTTATTTTATTAGTCTAGTTGAAGTTATTTTAGACGAGTTGTTCTTTTATTAGTCTAGTTTACTTGTTATGGAGGATGGTATTGTAGTAGCCGGAGAATATTATGGTGAATGAGTGGAGACTTCAGATTCCTGAATTTGGCATTCTAGAACAAAGGTGACTGTACCAATTGAAATTCAAAGGTCATGTACATATAAGCAGTTGGTTGAAAGCGTCATTGAAACTGGTCAGCTAAAATGCTCGCCCATCGACGTGACGATTAGTTATAAGATTCGTGTTGCATCTTCTATGGAAAAAATTGCTCATGCATTCATAAAGACAGATTATCATGTCCGTATGTATCTTCTTGATATTGCTTGTGATGGTTCTAGGCCCATTCTAAGAATAAATGTGGCTGAGAGTTCTGTTGTAGGTTCAAATGCCACGGCGACAACATCACCCACCACCACCATCTTTATTTGTTGAATAATCCAAGAATAATTCTTATCAAGAAAATGATGATGATTTTGCCATTGATTTCAACAAATATGGCTCATCAGAATATGCTACAACACAGTTCAGCCAAAGCCTAATCGATGACACGGATTTTTTCCGTGGGCAAACATCAATAATCACAAAGGCGTTTGTAAATGCATTGATTTTAGCTTTCATGAAAATAAATCATCAATCGCGGAAAAGGTGCCGAATCTATACTATGGATACCAGAGAAGCATCTATATCCAAAAAGAGTAGATATAAATGCTCAATGTGTAAACAATATGACCACAAAAATACCACATGCTCAAAAACTTTGTCACATAATAGAGACTGATTTATTTTCCTTCAAGTTATTGTAATTATCTTCTATGTTGTGTTCTGATTTTTTTAATTTGAACTTCTTGAATTTATTGTGTTGTGTTGTGAACTTGGAACTTCTATTGTATTGCAAGATATTGAATTAATCGAGTTATTTTGGTGTTCATGTTATATTACATGTTACATATTGAGAATCGGTGATAGACAAACTAATCACTAGACTGTCTTTACGGATATTAGAACTGATGTTATTTAATATTTAGATTTCAAAATGGACCATCGTCAAACTTATCACTACACCGCTTTTACGTTTATTATAACGACAAATATTCAATATTTAGATTTCAAACTGGACAATATGCAAACTGACAACTAGCATGGGCAAAATAAAATTATATTGAAAAATGGAAGTAATATGAAATAGTAATAGACAATATTATCATTAGCATTAATATAATCTGAATGATTACATCCGGGGGGAAAGTAGTAATTATGCTATATACTAAAAAATTAATTAGATATAAGAGGGATAATTGGTAGGGCTGTTTAAATCTACATTAGGATGGGGAGAATCCGGAGGGCTGTTGAATTCTGTAAAAGCATGTCCTCTTTCCTCAAGAAGTATAGTGAGTATCCTCTCTATTCTTCTGACGACCTTGTTGAGTTCTTCCAACCGTCTCTCATAACCCCAATCTCTAGCGTTGCAACAGTTGATCTCATCATTTGTATACCTTATGTTAGTTTCTAGACATGCAAAATCTCATAACAAGCGGCTGATCATTCGTTCTACATAGCCCGGGGGTGTTGGAGCTTTATTATTTGGTAGTCCATTTGGTAAATCGTTCTCTTAATCCATATCAAATTTATCGTCTAGTCTTTTAGTTAATGAAATATGTGAAGAAGGGTAATTGTGAATGTTAGTACAATTCGTGTAGCAGGATATTTATTGAACCGAAAGGGCACATTGAAAGGTGAAAATACACCTTTACGTGAAGCAATACCTTATTAGGAGAGGTTTCAGAAGTATTTATTCTAATAGACTGTATTTAGATTCTATTACACCGTAAGGACTATTGCTTTAATGATTTAACCCGGACAAAGTACATTTTCGTGAAGCAGCACCTTATTATGATATGTTTTAGAATTATTTATTCTAATTGATTGTATTTGAATTCTACTACACCATAAGGATTATTTCTTTAATGATTTAACCCGTACAAGACACCTTTACGTGAAGCAACACCTTATTATGAGAGGTTTCATAAGTGTGTATTCTAATAGATTATATTTGGATATTACTACACACTATTATAATTTATCCCAAAAAAAAAAAAAATTGGTATTTAAAATTAAGTTTAGTCTACAGAAATAAATTTGGTATTTATTTTTTAAGCTTATCAAGATGTGAGTATTGATAATAGTTGAAACAGACTACTTAATTAGGTGCTTTGTGACCTAAAAAGGCATGTACTTATATTAATATATGCAATGATTATTTAGAGTAGCGTGCATGTGAATTTATTGTATTCAGATGAACAGTCTATTAGAATAGTCAAGATCACAAACATCAAACCCCAAATTAATACATAAATTGTCTTTTTTAATTTAAAAACATGATTATCAAAAAAGTAATCTCATGGTATTGTGTATTTACATGACCGAAAACATCATTATTGTTGAAATATTATAAAAGCAAATCATTATTGTTGAAATATTACAAAAAACATATATATTAATATCAACATTACAAGTTCATACAGAGTTATATAATGTTTGAAGTGTAACTTATGTCGTAGTTAATGTGCAATTACACATTATTTCTAATTATTAATATATCAAGTCACCAATTTCATGTCTTTTAACATATTTTAGTCACTATTTTAAGTTTTTATAAATTTAAGTGATATTTAACTTAAACCTTACATCATAATTATATTATATATTATCATATGAAACGCCCTTGAAACTTAATATCCAAGGAAAATATTATTAATAGACTCCAACTGTTCGTCTTCCTCTTGTCAAATCACTTCGTAAAATATTGTGATTTTATTGATCACGACACTAATCGACGTAATTGATGACTAAAGCACGAAACAACACCTTTTCACTCCTATAAATTCAACACTCACCCCTCTTACTCTTCTCACTTGCAATCTTTATCTTCCTCTTCTCACTTGATCAAAAATTCCGCCAAGAAAAAACCACCGAAACGTTTTTCCTGACCATCTCAATATAAGAGTTGATCTGAATCGCCTAGTACAAAGTATCAATGAGGATGCTCAGCTTAAGGACATGAACATCAGGCGCATTGCTCTCATGCTAAGGGGTCCTTTGCCTTTTGTCGGGGATTGAAATAGATGATTTGGTCATCTCCCAACCCCAACTCCCCTCCTCATATTTAAATTTTAATGTATTTGAATGGCAGTATGGGCCCTTTTTGTTAAAATATGAATATTTAAGTTTATGTTTTGTTTTGTTGATGTTGACCGTTCTTACGTTTGCATATGTTTAAAATAGGCAAATTTATTTCACTACTAGACTCACTAGACATGACATGCATTATAATAACTACTAAATTAGGAAAATTGTTAGGCAAATTTAGCACTAGACTCACTAGATAAAACATTCGTTATAATAACTGCTTCATTTTGAAAAAAATAGGAAAAATTATTTCACCTCTAGACACGACATTCGTTATAATAACTACTACAGTGGGAAAACATCCATTACAATAACAAAACACTAGACTCAGTAGATAAAATATCCGTTATAATAACAGGTTCATTAGGAAAATTTATTTCACCACTAGACTCAGTACACAAAACATCCATTTTAATAACAGATTCCTTAGGTAAATCGTTAGGAAATTTTAACACTAGACTCAGTAGACAAAACATTCATTATAATAGCAGGTTCATTAGACAAATTTATTTCACCACTATACGCACTACACAAAACATTCGTTATAATAACTGGTGAATTATGACAATGATAATTGCGAAATGACAAGCATAAAAAAACCAAATCAACATTTACCATTAATGAATTGTTAATGGTAAGTAATTTGCAGCTATATAAAAAAGGAACTTAAATAATATTTCCAACAACAACTTAACTTAAATTAAATAGTCGTTCCAAAAAGTAACTTAAATAATTGGTTCAAAAGTAACTTAAATAATTGTTCCAAATTCAAACAACTTCTTAATTGACAGTCTCATAGCCATTTTAAGCAGCATCTCCAAACTCTTCAATGTCATCAAATTCAAACAACTTCTTAATTGATAGTCTCATAGCCACTTTAAGCAGCATCTCCAAACTTTTCAATGGCATCATCGCCATGTATCTATTCTAAGACATCAGTAATTCTTTCATCAGGTGATCGATCCTCACTATCAACATCAGAATCAACAACCTCACCAGTAAGAGTCTTGCAACTAACATCATCAACTTGACACATGCAAAAGACTAGAATAAAGAGTCTTGCAACTAGAATCATCAACTTGATCAGGCAAAGGACTAGAAGGGCCATCATCATTGTGGACATGGGCAAGATCAGTCAAAGGAAGAGTCTTGCAACTAGCATCAATAACTTGATCAGGCAAAGGACTAGAAGGGCCATTATAGGCATCATCAACATAGTCATGATGACTCAAAGAAGAATCATCAAGAGCATGTTCAAAATTAACATAAGTGAATAACACAGAATTTGACAATAGACCATAACAGTTTCTACTAACTAACTTGAATGTCACAGAAGATGACATTACCTTTGGTCTTCTTAGCATTGGGAAATTGCAATGCCTTCTGGATTCTCTTCCTACCGGACCTAACCGAAGAAGAAACACATTTAGAACGCCTTTTCGGTTTTGTCTCCAACAATTTGAGAATAGCAGCTAGTTCATCCTCAATTGATGTCAATCTATTTGCAATGACACTTGGCCCACGACCACAATGGCCGCACATCTCTTTAGCCCTTCCTCCAAAATCTTGATCTTCAACTTGGTCTTCGTGACCAGAATCAGATGCAAGTTCCATTTTCATGCGAAATTAACATATATCACCAATCCCTTTCTTTAGGGCATCAATATTCGAGTCTGGTACTTCATCGTCATAATCTGCAAGATTTTTAATGTACTTCTTACTCTTCTCCGCATCATCGGGGTATAGAAAAGGTATCACCGCCTAAAGTAAAAAAAATAGATTAAATTAGAATAAGCAATCACCAATCCAAATTATAATACATTAATATGTTCATATCATTATCGCACTCTCAATTACATTTATGAAATGATCAACAGGTTCAAGATTCTCTTCCGTTCGCCATCTCAAAATTCTTGTAATCGGCAAATGACATTTTTCAGATAGGGCATCAGTTTTTCCAACAAATGACACAGTTTCGTATGTCCATGCCTATAGTAAATAAATAAGTAGAATAAACATTAAGATATCAATCACTAATATATAATAACATAATTTACATATTGGTTCATTATACAATACTTACAACGAAGGCCCAAGGGTAGCCATAAAGAGCATATTGTGGTGGTTGCTTTTGTTGATAAGATACTCGGTACATCTTGAGAATATCAAGCTTCATCAAATATTCAAAGGTAAGGTTGAAGCATTCCTTGCCCTATGAAAATTTCTCAAAGAATTTAATACTATGCACCATGGTGATCCACTTCTTATCAACGTTTTTCGTAACATCGCGAGCCAACAAGACAGTATGGACAAACACAACTGTTACAACCTTATGTTTCTCTAAATTGGTCAATGTACCTTCTTCTTGAATCAATTTGAGCAGCGCGCCAGTGGTCAACCCTGTATTTTCGGTAAGCTTTCTTAGTTTATTTAAAAAACTCACACCTCTTGAGAAAATTATCTTCCTCGTCTCCTCATTGGGAAAACCTCCGCAATTCAAATATGTGACTAGTTCAAACTCCCTCAATCCAAAACAACGAGGCAATCCCTCCACTATGAATCACATCTCATGCTTTTTCTTATTCTCCTTAACTTGACGAAGAAGAAGAAAATGAACAAATTTTTCATTAAATCCATTCCATAGAATTGACAATGACATGAAGTGGCCAAAATAAGAGTTTTCAAAATATTCAGTAAGTCCTTGATTAGTAATAATTTGTATCAATTCGAAAAAAACTGACATCCTAGACCTTACTGAGATCTTGTCAGGAAAATTAAAACTAAGCTTAGTCCTCCATGTGATCAATCCATATCTTGCGAGACCTATGACCATCTCATTAACATTGTTTTCTTCTTCTTGTGCTTCTTCTTCATCCTTTTCTTCCTCTTCTTTTGTTTTTTCTTCCTCTTCCTCTTCTTCTTCTTCATCATCATCATCATTTTTTTCTTCTTCTTCAACATCATTATCTTCCCCTTCATCTTCAACACTATTCCCCCTATTTCTTCTTCTTCTTCATAAATATAACCATTCTTTTCTTTTTCAACAGTTTCTTCTTCATGAACATCACCTTTCTTTTCTTTTGATACTCGTTTATTAGAATCCTTCTTTCGTTTAGTAATGAAATTACAAAGAAACTCTTCTCCTTTCCTCCTCCACTTTCAATCTTTTCCGATCTTTCCTTTTATTTCAAGCGGACTCCACCGCCGATTTACCTTTCTTAACTGATTTGTTACTATTTAATTTATCTTTCTCAATAGAATTTTTACTCTCCGCATATTTCTTCACATTTTTCATCCTAGCCATGAATATAATCAATTCTGTGAAAAAAGGAATTATTACAAACCACCAATATCAGAAAAATAAAAAAGAAGGATAAATTAAGGTTTCATACCTATATATCTTGAAATGTAAATCTTGAAATCGCAGCTTTCAGGGGAAGCTGAAGAAGGGGATATTGAAGAACTTCAAATAACGGCTATGTTTTACTCAATTTTTTTTCTATTAACTGAAGCGGGAAGATAAAACGATGGAATTTGGGGGGGAGTTAAGATAACGGTAATGATGATCGATAACTTGAAGCCTAAATCATTAGTAATTTTTTGGACGAAAATAAATGGAAAAAAATGAGTGCCTTGTCCATTAAAAAATAACTTTTGGAGTATGCCAACTTATTCATGCAAGTAAGTCCACAGGGAAAAAAATCCATGAGACATAAATATGTCAAAACCGTGGTAATTTTATGTTAATTTAGTCTTTGATTGATTGACATAAATAGGTCTTTGTTGTACTTTGTCTTTTATTCACACTCAAGCTTGCACATGTAACAATCCAATTCCTCCTTTTAAGCGTTTGACTGTGTTATACTTGGATCATATACAGTAAATACATCTAAATGCATTAATTCCACCAAATAGTCTTGGTTGGTTCCAACTCCCTCCTTTACAAAGCTGTGGTTAGTTGTGACCCCTAAAAACTAATGTACGTAATTCTTCGGCTCTTCACCAAATATTGGAGTCCAATTTGTACGGTTGCTCCTGTGGCTGTTGCTGCTGGACAGCACTATCTAACACCATAGATGAAGAAGGTGCACCAATATTAGCAGCAAAATTATTACCACTAAAATGATTTCCAAACTGAGTAATATTTTCTTGTGGTGGCATAAATGAGTAATCATGAGTAGTAGTTGTAGCTTGATCTCTCGGCCAATAACCCCTTAATTGTATTGCCCTAAAAAGCATAGAATTGACTGATGAAAGATTAGAGCTTAACAAGCTAGAAGACCAAGGTAGTAATGGAAGGGTGCTTGTTGATGCCAAGTTCATGTTCTCGTTGTTGTAATTGTGCAATGAAATATTGTTGATCCCACTTGATGGAGTGGCTAGGGAGTTGAAATTAATTGGTAGCTCAATATCTCCAAACTCATTTGCTATTGTGTAATTAGTGTCACAAGGAGACTCCAGGGATTGTGGGGAAGATGATGTTGGCTGTCGCTTCTTCACAGTTGAAGTCCTCTGGAACACCCTACAGACCACCCATTCCTCCTGAAAGCAAGAAAAGAAAGTGTAATTTATCAATTGTTGAATAATACTCCGCTATTTTCTATGTTTCAATGTATATGACACATTTTTCTTTTCAGTTAGTCAAAAAAAATGACATATTTCCTTATTTGATAACAATTTAACTTAAATTTTATATTTTTCGCTCAACGAGGTGATCTATAATCACACAAATATCTTTGGTTTGTTTTAGAACACAAGATTCAAAAGTCTTCTTTTATTTCTTAAATTTCGTGCACAGTCAAACTACATCATATAAATTGGGTCGGAGAGAGTATTTGGATAGTCAAATTGACTTGTTAATTAATGAGACTTATAGTACTTTTAATGCAGTTTCTAAATATATAATTTTTATTAAAAAAATTAAAGATTCTATATTTGAATTTCACACCAAACATTGTTAGTTTTATCCTCATAATCCGAATTAAGATAATTTTTTTGGAATGGATGGAGTATTTGCTAGCAACAGTATAAATGATAAATTCAAGAAATAAGAGTGATCATCCTTTTATCTCACGGTGTATTCTGTGTCTTTCTTCTAGATAGATGTAATTACTACTCCCTTTGGTCACAAATATTGGTGGTTTTGATTAGTTGAATTTAATTTAAGATATTTGGTGCCTTAGAAAATAAAAAAATCATTTATTTACTATTTTATTTTTCTCTAATCTTCCCTAACTGTTCCAATATAATTAGTACTCCATCTATCTCACTTCCACCATGCACGAAGTTTAAAAATATATTAAATCTCGTAGTTTTAAATTTAAAGGGTTATGTTACACATCAAAAATACTTTTAAATTTTGTGATCCAAAATATATCATGTCATTTCTAAAAGGGAGAGTGTCATTAACAATAAAATGAGAATGTTGGAATTAAAAATATAGAAACACTTATTTTTAAACAAAATAAATAGTTGGAAAGTAAGACATATATAATAAAATGCAAGGAATAACTATTGAGTGAAATGCTTAACGAGGAATAAGGATATATAGTTTAGATAAATCTTCTTATGATTAAGGATGATATGTTCTGGTCGATTCTTTTTAATATACTTCCTCTGTGATTTCGCTCGAAAAAAATAATTCATATTTAACATAGCTATTTGTGCAAGTATTTCACGATAAAGAAGTGGTGCCTTTTATACGTCTTTTTGAAACTGCTTACAAAAACCTTAAAAGACAGATAATAGAGCGGACATAGTTGCATTTTTCTTCCTCAATGTTAGAGATTACCTACCTTAGAATGTTTGATAGCAAGTCTGGATTCAAACCTGTATTCATGCATAACCCAATTGGTTTTCTGACCCTTAGGAGCTCTTCCTCTATAGAAAACTAGGGTTTTCTTCATCCCAACAAGGACTCCGGTTCCACCACAATAGATCTCCTTGTCTTTCCCTGTTGTTTTCCAGTAGCCTGCTTCTGTAGCTCTGTTTGTGCGAAGCCCCGTTGGATACTTCCGATCTTTCAGGCTAAAGAAATACCACTCCTTTTCTCCCATTGACGCTTTAGCTGCATGTACCACATTATTCAATTTATAACAATTTCAACATTTCATTATCTTATAGCCACCTGCGGAATTAGAGCTCCCTATACGAGTTTGATAGAACTCATTAACTTTAGCTCAAATTTTATATTTATGTTTAAAAAATCACTTAATATATATAGTAAATTATTATGAACCCCGTAAGATATACCTTCTAGAATCCAGAATCCATAATTAGCCTGGCGCGAGCTAGGTTATTACTTCGAATTTTCATGCAGCATTTTTCTTTCGAAATCTTTGTTACTTTTTCTCCTTTTTAGTTTTCTTGTCATAGTGGTTGCTATTTGGTGAGCTTATTCAGATAGAAAGAACTCCTGTTCAATTTTTTTTCTCCTTCATCTCCGGTTAGACACGCAATGTTTGGTCTAAAATAGATGGCAATAAATAATGATATACTCTACATGCAAGTTTCTATAACATGAGTGCTCCAATTTAAAAAAGAAAAAAGTGTATTAAATGGGAATTGACGCCTAATCCTCTATAGGCAAATAATTCAACATTAAAACAAGTACATCATTTAGCCTTCTTATAGCATAAGTATCCACATATAATATTTATAGTAACAATTTTTAAAAATATACTCCCCCATCCCAGAAAGATTGTCTTACTTTCCTTACTAGCTTGTCCCAAAAAGATTGACACATTTCTATATTTAAAAATAATTTAACTTTATGAGATGTTTTACAGCCACACAAATATATGAAGTTTGTTTTGGACCACACATTTCAAAAGTCTTCCTATATTTCTTAAACTACGTGTCAATCAAACTAAGATAATCTTTTTGAGACGAGGGAATATATAAAATACCTAATTTTACGGTGAGACCATGAGTTCAGGTATCCGATAATTTGTCTATAAATTCGCCCGTCTACATGCCTAGAGCTTTTGCAAAAGAAGAATGTCATTTTCTGTTTGTTTGCTAGATAAATAAGCATCCTTACATGGAGTTATAATCTCAGCCGCAGTCTTTGCCTATTATTTATTGTAATATACACTTATTCATGGAAAAAGAAAAGAAGATAAGGAAGTAGATTAATAGAAGCCAGAAATGAATTATTCTCATTCTTGCTCTGCCTTGATAATTTTCTTGTGGTCAAAAGAAGAAATTAAAAATTCTCGATCCAACCATGAGTGCGTTGTCAAATTTGAACTTCAAAAGCCACATGCTATATTAAGCTTCTATATACAGCAATACACAACAACATATGTATATATTTCAATTAAGAAAAAATAGTAAATATGCTGCAAGAATTTAAGTGTAAGATGATCATGCTTTTGGATGTTACAATTATAACATATAATTCAAATTTGCTGGTTGTGCTCCACTATCCCGCACTCGACTTTTGCGTGTTAAGAATATAATTAAGTAAATAAAAGTATGTTCTCTCTGACAGAACTTTTAGATGAGATGATCACACACTTTAACATTGTCTTGTAGTGGTACGATCAGTTGAGATTCATTGAGTTAGAACAAGATAAAAGAGACGAAAGAAATAATGAAGATTGAAATAAGGGGTTGAAGATAAAGAAAAAAGCAAATGTTAATTACCAGGGAGGTCCCAAGGCTCAGACTTGTTAAGATCAACATCAGCAATAGCTCTAGCACTGAAACTGAAATTAGAAACTTTGTTAGTGAGATAATAAGTGATGAGTTCTTCATCTGTGGGATGGAACCTAAACCCTGGAGGAAGATTTTCCTCCATTATATTTCTAGCTAGTCCTTTTTCTTTTGTGAGGCAAATTAAAGTACGGATGCAAATAGGCTGCCTATTATATGGTGTCAAGCTGCGTTATTTTTTATGCACCTTACTTCACCAACAAGCGGACAATTCCTTAGTCATTTTTAATCTTTTTAATTACAGCTATCGTATATTGACAAAGATAATGTATATATGAGGATTTAGATATTCATTTGTCGGCTGATTATTGTAGTGCCAATTGGATGGAGTGAGCTAGCTACTGCTTACTTCTACCCCTCGAAAATGACACAACCACTGTTGAAGAGATAATTAATTAAATATAAGAATGTGTGATTCTGTAAAAAATTAAACTTTTTAAATGAATTGATTCGTACATTTCAACATGATACTAGAGTAAGCTGAGATCATTAGTTTAAGGCTTACCTCCAATACATTAATTATAAAAAAGGTTCATATGCTTAGCTCATTAAAAATTCATCAGCGATTGTGTTAAAAATATAATTCAGTAAATAAAAATATGTTCTCTCCAATAATTTGATATTTTTAATGATCTGATCACACAATTCAACAGTAATAGAGTTTAGGTTTATATATTACAAAATTTGTTAGAAGATAAAACTTTTTAGTAATCTTAGATACTTGATCTGAATTATGAGGTAGGGTTACCAATTTTAATTTATATCAGGGATAATAACGTTTTTGTTCCTTGGTTATTAGAAAATTCTTATATTTATCTTTATGATATCTGACTAAGCACATTTTTATTTTAAATTAATAAAATGTGTATTTACGTTGTTTTTATATAGAATATGTTACACTTAAACTAGTTTTGGAACTATATTACCCTCAAATACCAATTAACAATACATAATTAACATTACAAACAATAAATTAAAATAGCATAACGGTTGATAATTTGATAAATTTGTATAGATCACAAGTAGGATGATGAAAAGTATACCACTTCAACTAATTAAAGATTCAATGTGCTTAGTTAGACATCACAACATCAACTAATTAAAGGTTCAATGTGATTCACAAGGACCAAAATTAAAATTTATTGTTAATGAGAAACGAAAAGTGTTAACTACTCTCTCTATTCCAATTTACGTGACACTCTTTTCTTTTTAGTCAGTTGCAAAAAGAATGACACGTTTCTACATTTAGTAACAATTTAATTTTAAACTTTTCATTTTAACCTTATCAGAAGGATTTATGGCCACACAAAATATATCTATAGCTTGTTTTAAGCCGCACGTTTCAATTTCTTTTATTCTTAAACTCGATTCATGCCAGCCAATCATCTTCACATAAATTCACATGGCAGATATATATTATTTTTGTCTCATTTTTATTCAAAATTATGCTAGTGGTTGAGAGGGATGTATTTCTCATTTCCTGTAATAGATCAGAGTAAGAACAGTTAAAAAGGATAACTATTACATGTTGAAGAATTTTAAAAAGATGATTAACGTCTCTCCTATCAATTTCTACTAATCTTCTACTCTATTAAGAAGGTCTTAAACATATCCTCCAGTAATAAACCATTATTGTTAAAATATGATAAAAATCAAGTGAAAGTAAAGTTTGCAGAAGATAGGAGTGTCACATAAAATAATTAGGCAGAAAATGAAGTTTGCTAATGAGGGTTACACCTAATGCCAGATATTCTTTCAGTTGAATGTCCAACTACCTTGCACCAATTTTTACCCACCCCAAAAAGTCTGTCTAACCCTCACTCTGCTCCAATGAGAACCCAAACTCCCTTTCATCATCCTCAATATTCTATTGCCACTTGTTTTCTCCCTTCTCACTTTTAGCCCAGACTCAGAAAAAATTATTATTCACATGATTATACTAAATTAAATTAAATTACTTGCTTCATTTCAAAATAAGTGGTGTTTGCCTTTTCTTTTGATTCAAAATAAATTGTATTTCACAAAATCAAGAAAGCATTAATATTTTTCTTTCAATCTTACTCTTATTTAAATAAATGTAGTTTCACATGACCAAGAAATCATTAAGGATCTATTTTTTTTCAACTATATTTGGTTATGGCTAAATTAGTAAAAATATTTCTTACTCTCTTGGAATAAGTAGTTTTCTTAAAGGGTGTATTCAAACTACAAACATCATTTATTTTAATACTGAGGGAACATGTACTTTACGTAATTAATTGATATATAATGAATTATTAATAAAATGCTTTCATATTTCATTTATCACACTTTTTTTTGTTTGTTTTAAAAGGTCAGATTACTATATTTTGAAATAGATTATCTTTATATTTTCCAATTTACTTTCAATGACATGTTTTTATATTCACATAAATGTTAAGTATATTTAAGACTAAGTATTCTAAAAGTTTTCCGCTCTTTTTTAGAGTTCGTGTCAATCCATCATCATCACATAAATGAAACCCATTGAATATTAAATAACACACATGTTAGTCCATCGGTTTACTTTTACTTGTCCATTATATTAAAAATAGATTTTCATTTTTATTTGTCCGCTAAAAGTAAGATAAACTTTTTTTTCTTGTTTTACCCTTAACATTAATTACTCATTTTCAAAAAAAAACCTCTAAGTCTATTGAAATTATACACCAATTAATATGAATATTATCTTAAGAGGCGTGCAAAATAGAAAATGAACAAAGTAAAAGTGAACGACGAAAGTATATATTATTCAGTTTGATATGTATCACAACCCAAACTCAACTGACAAGTGTCTGCTTTAACTTGATTTCTCTAACCCACCTATCTCAAAGATTTTGGGCCTCACAATATTATGCTCTTGAATTTTTAATAAAAGACTTCTCAATAGTTGAATGTTGAACTCGTCTTATATGATCACTAACTTTCCCCTTTCATTTAGATATGAGATTTAATTACTCAAGATAGGTTTCAAAGTGAGCTTCCTTTCGTGTTCAACTGCCAAGGATTTATGAGGTGTTACATTACCCTCTTTTAAGGACTTTAAGTCGTATAGCTGATATATGTCCCATCTAAAGGAATATGTTTTCGGCTTTTTATTGATCATTATGTACCATATATATAGTGTTACATAATTATCTACTTCTTTACAAACTAGGTAATTAATCTTCCTAATTACAATTGGACTACACTTTCTAATTACAATTGGACTACACTTCTTATTACAATTGGACTATATTTTTACCTAATATAGGAGATGTACAATATTTTATCTCGTACGCTGAGACTGGCTCGGAAATAATCAAAGAGTAGGAGTGGAAGCCCTTTAGTAAATATGTCAGCAGTCTGATATCGGGAAGGAACATGAAGAACACGAACTTGTCCGCGAACAACTTTCTCATGTACAAAGTGAATATCCATTTCAATGTGTTTAGTGCGCTGATGTTGAACGGGATTGCCGGAAAGATATATCGCACTTGAATTATCATAATAGACCAATGTAGCCTTATGCATGGGGCAGTGAAGTTCCAGGAGAAAGTTGTGTATCCAACAAGACTCAGAGACAACATTCGCTACTCGTCTTTGGCACTGGATCGAGACAGAGTAGGTTGTTTTTTAGAAGACCAAGAAAGCAAGTTATCTTTGAAGAACACACAGTAACCCAATGTGGATCGACGAGTGTTAGGACATCTACTCCAGTCAGCATCAGAATAAGAGATGAGGTCAGAGAGAGGACTTGTACAGGTGTAAGCCAAAATGAAGAGTACCTTGTACATATCGGAAAATACGTTTGAGAGCATTCATATGTTCATCCGTCGAACTGTGCATGTGTAAGCATATATGTTGCACGACATATGATATATCTGATCTCGTGAAAGTGAGTTACTACAATACTCTTACTAAATTACGATAGTGAGTTGGGTCGGTGTACAGAGAACCCGAAGAGGCACTGAGTTTGGAATTAGTGTACACCGATGTGTGGACCGATTTACAAGTTGTCATACCTGCTCGGTCAAGAATCTTTTCGGCTTACTTCTTTTGAAAAAAGAATAAGCCACTTGTATGTCTCGTAACAATAATGCCAAAAAAATAGCTTAGGGGGCCCAAATCCTTCATAGCAAATCAGAGAAAATGAGTGACATAATGGATCGGCGAAGTGCATCAGAAGATGTAGTTAAGATGATGTCATCAACATATAACAGAATGTATGACATGTCATACCCTTGCTATAGATGAAAAGTGAGTGACCAGATTTGCTATGTGAAAAACCGATAGAGGATACAAAGTCAGCAAATCATTGTTACCATACACGAGGAGTCTGTTTTAGTCTATAGAGCGATTTCTTCAAATTGATTATTATCGAATTCCATCCCATTGTCACATTGAAAATATTTGATATTCTTATCAAATTGTGTCTTAATGAAGGCGATGAACGAAGAAAAAATAGAATAGACTTGGGATTTATTTCCAAAGTCCACAGAAAGTTTGAATAATCATCTAAAAATAACATATAGTATCGATGTCCAGTTGTGCTTAAAATAGGAGAAGTCTATAAATCACTGTGTATTTTATCAAAAGACATTTAAGTACATGTAGATGAAGAATACAATGAAAACTTGACATGTTTCCCAAAAACATAAGATTCACAAACAGGAGGATAAGATACATGTTTGTAATCTATTAATTTATTTTGGTGAAGGGAGCGTAAAACAGAGTCTCTCAGATGTCCTAATCTATTATGCCATAAAGAGGAGGAAATAGCTGCAAGAGATGACAGAGAGGAGGCTGGATGACTGACGGTGGTTGTAATAGGGTAAAGGTCCATGGTGCTATCACATCACATTATTCGCATCCCTGTCATAAGGTCTTTTACAGAAAAATAAAAAGGATCAAATTCAAGTGAAACATTATTGTCGGTTGTGAAACGACGCACAAAGATTAGATTTTTAATAAGTGTTGAGGCATGAAGGACATTTTTAAAGCTAATGTGGGTGTGGTGGGGAGAGAGATGATTGTCCACAACCTCGAATAGGAATGTCGTGTCCACTACCAACAATAACATAACAATTTAAATTATTTGTATTAAAATAAGATGAGAGAGTACCTTGGAATACCGTCATATGAGATGTGGCGCCAGTATCCATGTACCAAATGTTGTCTGGAATATTGAGGGACATCGTGTTCATAGCCGCCTCAATACCCGTCGGGGCGTAGGTGGAAAGATGAGAGACTTGTGCACTGTATGCATGCTGTGGATGTGCGCCGAGGTTGTCGGGCTGGGGTTGTTGGGCTGGAAGTGGGGCCCAGGAGGCTGTCGAATGTGGGCAAGGTGGAGCAACCTACGTCAGTTGGGCCCATGTAGCCCATATCGGCATGATAAGGATCTTTATAAGAATAAAATAGAAACAAACATAAATAATAGAATAAAACAAAAAATCTACAGCCCGGATGGATCACAATACTATTCATAAATATGAATTTTTATCTGAGTATATCCCAACAGTCACACATAGATCAATACGAAAAATGACTCATAAAAATGCCTTAAAATTCATCAATCGACTGAAAAGGGCACTCTGTACGACAATAGTATAATTGTTAGAATACATCAGGACCCATGGTGATATATATTGTAGGTATCCTTCCCGTGGATTTTAGTGTAGGGTTCTTTAGTGTAGAATTCTATCCCTTTTTTTAACAAATATATATATATATATATATATATATATATATATTTGAGGAGGAATAGTACCTAAGTTGAGCCCAAGATAGAGAAAGTATACAGGAGTACTGAAATATTCTTTTTGAGAGAGATTTTTACAATGTTTGGTATTTCGTGTTCCAAGACTTGTTTTACAAGTGAATTAGAGCTCCCTTTTATAGGTGAAGGTAGACTTCAAATCTGATTACAATTTACAAAAATAAATAGTAAACGAATCTAATAATTACAAAATGACAAACAACTTTACATAAAGTAAAAAGTAAGATAAGAGGGAATCTTATCTTTTGAAAATAAAACAAGAGACTTTATTAAAGTTGAAAAAAACTTTATTAAAGCTGAAAAGGATATTTGTCCTAACCGGCCATTATTGAGTCATTGTGGCCTACCACTAACATCATTTTATTCTGACATTTTGGATTTTCCTTTCGAATTTGTTTCTTCCTTCTTGGATTTATGTTTTTGTTGTATAGCCTCAATCAGGCTGTCGAACAAATATTATGTGGTTGGTTGGTAGGTATAATCTTCCAACGGTTGTGATTCTCCCGCTAGGCAAGAATATTGGTTTCCTTCAAGGCCATTGATGCAGTAGATGCTTCCGAATAAGGACTGTTTTCTACCTTTGCTTTGAAATTTCTTATGAAACCTTATTAAGGTATGCAGTCATAAGATCTTCCTCTGATGACAGAGGATTTCTGACCTTAATAGACTTTTCCAATTTGGAAAAGAAAGTTGATTCATCTTCTCTGGTTTTCTTCTCCATATGATGGATATTTGTAAAACTTTTAACCAACGAAGATATGTCTTCTTCTAATTGCCATCCATAATGTCGAGTTTTGTCCTCTGGATCTTTATTCAATAATTTGGACCAAAACTTACAAAGAAATTTCATTTTAAGACATATAATGTCTTGCTGATTTCTTTCTGCTTCTAGAATCCATTTCCAAATCCATGGAATACCTGTCTGCATGAAGAAAAATAATGCAGCAGATCCTTCGATATAATCAGAAGGATTTTATGGTGTAACACTGGGTGTTACTTGAACCCATTCCTTGTAAAAACCATATAAGGCTCATGTAAAACCTGAATTTCAGGTCCAATAACACTCCACCATGGGAATATCCATCCTGGGAGTAATAAACTATTCTGGCTACTTTTACAAATTTCAGGATTAATTTTAATCCACCAGGAATGGCCATGATTATGAAAAATTTCTTTCGGCTGCTGACTTATTATCCGGGAATGATGTGATTTCAGCAGTGCTAGTTGCAATGAGGATATATTCATAATACATCCTGTTATTTCCTTCTGGAGAGAATTGTCTCTTCATGACCCTTGGTATCTATTTTCTTTCTCCGATTGTTGGTGTTTCTGGGCATATGAGCCTTGTCTTTGACTACTAGAAGTGTCTTCTTTGTCCATGAGTATTACTCTTGGAACATTGGAAATATTATTTCTAGTAGAATTAGATCTGATAGAGGCTCGACCCGAGCATCTGCCTCTGCCTCCTCTACCCCTATTAGGAGTAGGTGGTGTCCATTTTGGACGCATCTTATCCCTACAAATATTCATGAGTGAGAAAGTCAGGGAGTAAATTATTTTCACCTTTAAGATATTGAATTTCAAAAACAAATGGGGCTAAATGAGCCTGCCATCTCGCAAATATTTATTTGGAAACATCATGCTTAAAGTCCTTTTGGAATATGAATTTGGTTGCTTGGCAGTCAGTTCTTATTAAGAACATTGAATTATAAAGATCATACTGGAATTTCATGACACATTTAACTATAGCAAAAATTTCTTTAGCTATAGTAGCATAATTCTTTTGATTATTAGTCCATTTTCCGGAGTGGAATCGAATAAGATATTCTTGTTTGGTTTGGGGATTTATCTGTTTAAGAATTCCACCATAACCAATATCTGAGGCATATGTCTCAATAATTTTTCCCCATTTTGAGTTAGCAAGCATAAGACATGGCACAACTTGTACTTTCGCTTTGATCTTTTCCACCGCTTCCGTATGGGCATTTGTCCAGGGGGTAATAGTCTTTTTTAATCAATCATATAAGATGGTTGCATCCAAAGATAAATCCTTGTAATAAGAAGAAATATAATTTAAACTTCCTAAAAACCTTTGTAATTGTGTTTTGTCAAGAATTTCATTTGGAAATTTTGAAGCAAAATCAATGTTTCTGGTAATAGGAATAATTTTCCCTTGTTCTATATTATGACCAAGAAATCGAATTTTCGTTTGAAAATATTCATTTTGGGTTTGGATACTACCAACCCATTAGTAATAATGATTTTCTTGAAAATCTCCAGATAACAGAGATGATCCTGTATATTTTTTGAAAAGACTAATATGTCAATATAAATAATAATAAATCATTATATGGAGTAAAAATATCATTCATAATATGTTGAAATTCAGATGGAGCATTTTTCAGCTCAAAAGGCATAACATTTCATTCATAATGTCCGAATGGAACTGTAAATGCAATTTTATACCTATCAGATTCATGAATCTGTATTTGCCAAAAACTTGATTTTAAATCAAATTTTAAGAAGATATTTGAATGATATAATCAGTCAAGAAGATCCTTCTTATTAGGTATATGATATCTAATCCATTTTAAAACCTTATTAAGGGGTTTATAATTAATAACCAATCTTGAAACTCCTCGCTCCTGTTCAACTTGTTTATTAACATAAAATGTTGTACAACTCCATGGGGAGCTTGAAGGTCTAATTAACTTCTTGTCTATAAGAGTAAAAAATTCCTTCTTACAGATTTCCAGATATTCAGATTTCATCTGACAAGGTCTTGCCTTTTTCAGAATATTCTGCTCAATGAAACTATCTTCATATGGAAGATAAACAATATGCTTCTTCCCATTCCAAAAAGCAGTAGGTAAATCATTACAAATAGAGATAGAAAAATCACGCTCTATTCCTTTTATTTTATCCTGTAATTTAGGATTTTGTAGCTGATCATTGATATTATAAATCATCAATTCTTGTTGTAAATAATCAAGATGCTGTTTTTTTTATGTTGCACTAAACTAATTAATGTCTTTGTTTTTTGTGCAGAAATCCAGGGAAATGTTATTAACTTTTCCTCAAAGGAACTTGTAATACCTTGTCGGTCAAAATTTGTGAGAGGCATAATACTATCAATGAAGGGTATGCCTAGTATTATTTCATTAGCTAAATTTTTAACTAAAATGAAAGAGGTTTCCATGCACCTTTTATTATGGAAAATATAAGCACCTGACAATTTATAGGAAACATCTAATTTGCTTCCATCATCTCCGGTTACTCTACGTGTGGTCTTCGTAAAGTACTTTGTAAGGATAAGTTCCTCCCGAATGCAATTAAGATCTGCCCCTGAATCAATTAAAGTAGGGACACTCTTGTACATTTTACCTCTATCAATTAATAAATTGATACTAGTAATTCATTTTTGGTGGGAATATAAATTAATTGCTCCCAAAAAGTCTACTACTTTTGTGCTATTCGAGGAAGTTGGATGATCAGTGATAGGTGTATAACCTAATTTTTCTGATTCTAAAGAAGCAATTCTATTATCCAGGGTAGAATAATGTTGCTTAAGAAGAGCTAGTTGTGTTTTGAGATCATGAATCTCTTTCTTCGGTTCTTGAATTGTTAGAGGATTATTTGGATTCCTCTTTTTCTGCAATTCCTCAAGAATTTCTGAAAAATTATAGAGTTGATCACTCTTTGGATTGGCCTTTGGGGGCATATGAGGAACTTTCTTCTTTTCATTGGCTTTGAGTAGAACCTCAAGAATTTGAGCTTGCCGGGTTTTATCTGGAACATACTCCAGGATGTCTTCAATCTCTCCTCCACTAATGAAATTTATATTAAGATTAGAAAATTGAGCTTGGAGTTTATAAAACTTTTCCTCGGTATCCTGATCATCATTAATGACCTGACATTTGTCATTTGTACATGCACATGGATCTTCATCTTCTGTCGAAGAAGAATTTGGATCATTATAATCAGAACTTATAAAGTTATCTGAATCATTTGATTCTTCCGACGAAACCACTATCTTCATTAAGGCATCTTTGATGGTATCATAAATATTAAGATTATTAATATTATCCACCTTCTTCTTTTTACACTTATTAGCGTAATGACATTTTTCTCCACATTTATAGCAGGTAGGATCCTGTCTCTTCTTTCTCTTAGGGATATAACCCTTCCTTTCATTTATGGCTCTTTTCTTAGCTGCACATTTCTTGTAAGAGTCAGATTTGTACTTCTCATGATTTCTTCTCTTTTCCCCACATTAGAGGATCTTGTGTCTTCAAAACCAAATTGCTGGCAGAATTCTCCTAATTGCGTTTTTTCTATCAATCTTTGCTTTTTAAGCTGCTTTTGAAGCTTTAGGTCATTACAAAGAGCTAATCCCTCTTCCATGCATTTTCCAATGAGCTGACCATATTAGTAAAGATTCCATTGAATCTGAGAATCCCTTGAGTCTTTGGAGAGGTTCCTCTTAATCTTTTCCGCAAATAGAGAGGGGAGACCATCTATAAATTTGACTTTTCAGAAATTGCTATTTTCTTTTGGGAGGTTTAGGACTCGACTAAGGAAAATATCCTTATACCACCTAAACGAAGTTAGGGTAGGACATCTATGATTTTGTAAAAAGGTCCTAATGTTATCATAATTGGTAGAATAGTTACCAGTAAAATGATCTAAAATGGTGAGAACAAGGGTCATAACTGCACTGGGTCTGACTTCATTACCATCTTGTTTTACAGCATTATAAATCGCCAATTTTTGGTCTGGGGTAAGATAATTATCCCACCATGCTTTAAGCTGACCAGAGAATCTAGCAGTTACCATTTTGACTATCAGATTGATTGTTTCCCTTGGCTGCTGCGGTGTACATAATTATTTTATGACAAGTACTAAAGATTTGACTATAAGCCCCTCCATCTATGTTCCATTCAACAATTTCGGTGCATGTATATGTAGTAGGCTCATTCTTACAATTTTGTTCTTCTATAAGAACATTCATAGGTGTAGGTCTCGGATAATAATAATTTTCCGAGTTAAATTTGGGTATCCATTTACCTTTCCGTAACACAGTAATTTGTGCCTCATCATCAGTCTCAGATAATATATCAGTACTAATCATTTTAATACATAGTGTAGAACTACTGGTACTTGAAATATTTAGATTAGTCTGGAATTTTGAAAATAATTCTTCCAAATCACCTATTAATGTATCTGATGGTTTTTTCGCTAGGTGAATACCTTCCATAGAAGGAGAAGGCTGGATATCAGTTGGAATTTCCAGAGCTTGTGGAGGCTTATCAACCGTAGCATCCATAGTAGCCTTTTGGTTCTCTATTAGAGATCTGAGTTGGTCAATCTTATTATGTAACAAGTTGATTTGTTCACTAATAATCTTCAAAGTAATATTAGTGTGGTTGTTCTATTTGAACAAGCAGTTGATCTGATCAATGGTAGGACCATTAGGACAGGTCTATAAAATCAGCTTCATATAAGGCTGAGCATGTAAATCATTATTACTCTGGTCCTTTTTTTTAATGAAAATGGTTTATCTGGAGGATATATACTCCTAAGGACTTTTTTGGAATCTAAATGCCATTGTCTTTTAATAATATTAAGACTACGTAAGGCGTAATCTTGAACAAACCAGTGGACAAAAGGTTTATAATCCTGTTGTTTTTGTAACTGGTCAAAAACTCATTTTTATAACAAGTTGTTCTTCTTTATTAAAGAAAGTAAAAAACCATTTTCTGAAGAGAGAGTATTCTTCTCTAAGAAACTCTTTTGAAAGATTTTTTCGTAAATCAGATCCTGGACTATAATCCAGAATAAATGTGTGTTTATCCTTGTGATTCATTAAAATAATCTCCAAAACCCATTTCAGAAGGGGTTGGATCAGTCATTTGATCTGTTTTTATTCCTACAGAAATTTGATTATCTCATATCTTGATTTTATCAATCTTCTCATCCTAAGAGATTTTGGAAGGAGTGGTGACTTTATACAAGTCATTAATATGAGTAGTAGATGCTCTAGCAGTAGAAGGTCTAGTGATGTCATCTAGGGGAGAAATATAATAATGAGATGACATTGACTTACCTAATTTAGGTATTTGTCTAGAAAATACGAGATGTACATTACCATCAGTAGTTTGAACTACATGAGCAATTTGAGTATCTATCCTAGGTTGGACAGGGACTGCTTTTTAAATTAGCCAATCTTCTGGGTATTCAATTTCATACCGACTGATAGGTCTTCTAGTTGTTATCTTAGATCTTTTGGCTAGGTTGGTTTCTATAAGAATCGTTTGTCTATTTCTTTTATCATCCATAATCCTACAATTAGGATTCATTGTGTCTAAAATACGGAAATAGATACGATAACATATACACATGACTTATGTTTCAGGCATGTAATTATAACCATGAGCTTTTACATATAATGTTAAAGCATGTAAAATATTTGGATCAGACAAATATAAAGTAAGATTAGGTGTGACATCAAAATAAACTAGGCCATAAGCCAGATTGAATTGCATAGTACCCATAAGAGATTGTTTCCAATTTAAATTCCTGGAATCTCTTAAAACAGTCATAAAACTTTCAGGTAAACCCTTTAATGTTAAAGATTTAAATGCAATTTGCACTAATCCAATATGTAAAAAAATTCAATGTAATTTTTGATATCATTCATTATCAGTTTCAGAAAACAACTGTATAGTTTTTTCCTGATTATCCATTTGGACAGACTCTTCAATAGTTTTTATAATATGGCGATTTCGCAAATTTTCAAATATACCGAAATTATAAATTTTCTTAGTGGTAACAAAAGGAATATTCTATTTGTTTAAAGCATCTAGCTGTTGTGGAAGTTCATACTCTTCCGATCTAGCATTGTTAATACTATGTTTATAATTTCTAAAAATATTCATTATGAATAAAATTATTGTCTGCGAATACTCTTTGAAAACATGGCTCTAATACCACAATAAAAGCCTTTTATCGGCCTGATAAGGATCTTTATAAAAATAAAATAGAAACAAACATAAAGAATACAACAAAACAAAAGAAATCTACAACTGAGAGAGAGCAGCGGAATCGGGGAGAAAGGGCGGGGGCGTTGTTTAAGGAGAGGGAGTGACCTTGGGCAGCCGAGAGTGGCTGTTTCGAGGAGTATGTGGCGGAGCTGCCTGGCCCACCCGATACGGGACAAAGGGAGGTGGGTCGGGCTTCGGTGACGGTAGCGACTGATTTTGCAAGTGATGAATTAGAAGGGGATTAATGTCATCATTTAAGAAGTCATATGAATTCGGAGGTGGGGAATTGAGTTTGGTAAAGGGAAATTGATACTCATCAAATATGATCTGACATAAAATGATTATTTTTTGGCTGGACAGGTCGTAATAGTTGTAACCACGATGATTAGGGGGGTAATCTAGAAATACACATAGGGTGGACCTAGGTTGTAGCTTGTTGATTTGTGTGGAGGGATGGAGGGGGTAGCATAGACATTTGAAAGTTCTTAAATGCTTATAGGAAGGATCCCAAAGATAGAGAACTTCAGTGGGAGACTTGTGTTTGAGAGACTTGTTGGGAAGAATGTTTAAGAGATAGGTTGGCATGGATAGAGCGTAATGCCAAAATGAGGGGGGATAGAGGCGTGCAAGGAGGGCACAAACTACGTTGTTTATGTCCTAATTTTTCGTTCAGCTTTGCCATTTTGTGGAGAGGTGTGGGGACAGGTAAAAATAAAAACCAAGGTCATTTTTGGCGCATGAAAGTTTGAATTGATTATTATCGAATTCCCTCCCATTGTCACATGGAAACCATTTGATATTCTTTTTAAATTGTGTCTTAATGAAGGCGTTGAATGAAGAAAAATAGAACAGATTTGAGATTTATTTCTAAAGTCCACAGGAAGTTTGAATAATCATCTAAAAACAACATATAGTATTGATGTCCGGCTATGCTTAAAATAGGATAAGTCCATAAATCACTATGTATTATATCAAAAGGCATTAAAGTACAGGTAGATGAAGAATAAAATGGCAACTTGACATGTTTTCCAAAAACACAAGATTCACAAACAGGAGGATAAGATACATGTTTGCAATCTATTAATTTATTTTGGTGAATGGAGCGTGAATCAGAGTCTCTCGGATGTCCTAATCTATTATGCCATAAAGAAGAGGAAATAGTTGTAAGAGATGACGGAGAGGAGGTTGCATGACTGATGGTGGTGGTAATAGGGTAAAGGTCCCCTGTGCTATCACATCGCATTATTCACATCCCTGTCATAAGTTTTTTTTACAGAAAAACCAAAATGATCAAATTCAAGTGAAACATTATTGTCGGTTGTGAAATGACGTACAAAGATTAGATTTTTAATAAGTATCGGGGCATGGAGGACATTTTTAAAGCTAATGGAGGGTGTGGTGGGGAGAGGGATGATTGTCCACAACCTCGAATAGGAATGACGTGTCCACTACCAATAATAATATGACGATTTAAATTGCTCGTATTGAAATAAGGTGAGAGAGTACTTTGGGATACTATCATATGAGATGTGGCGCCAGTATCCATATACCAAATGTTGTCTGGAATATTGAGGGACATCATGTTCATAGCCGTCTCAATATTCGTCGGGGCGTAGGTGGAGTATGTTGTGGACGTGCACTGAGGATGCCGGGCGGGGGCTGTTGGGCCAGAGGCGGGGCCCAAGAGGCTATCAAGTATGGTCAAGGTGGAGCAGCCCAAGTCAGTTGGGCCCATGTAACCCATGGCGGATAGGTAGCCTATGGTGGAGGATGCTGCCACTGTCGCTGCCGTTGTGGGTTGCTGCCAGCCAGCAGTGGCTGGCCCTTCTCGCTGCTCCTTCCACGGGCTTTGTCGTAGTTTGGCCCTTTGTTGTTATTTCAGGAAGGCGGGTCATGTGTCGGGTCGTTGAATTGCCGGTTTTGTGAACCGGAAAATAGGGCCTTACTTTCAGCAGAGGGGTCGCCGGTAGTGGTGAGGCCGGCATCGGCGGTGCTCACATGAGCCATGGCTCGCTTTATTTTTTGGGTTTCTTCAAGGTTGAGTCTCGAACGTGCCTCATAGAATGGAGGCAATGGCGTGCATTGTTGGAGGATGGTAGCGACGCCGTCATAAGTTTCATTCAACCCACAATAAATTTCATCACCAGCCATTGATTAGTGACCGTTGCACCAACGTTGGAGAGTTGATCGGCAATCATCTTAAGTTCTTGACAATAAGCCGACACATTTGGATAATCGTCCTGCTGAATGTCCTTAAATTGATTTTCCAAGTACAAGGCATATTGTGTCTTATTATCCTAAAAAATACTTTCCAAGCACTCCCACGTTTGTCGCGCAATGGCATCGGTTTCAATGATTGTATGCAATAGATCATTCAAGATCATGTCGTAGATCCATTGTATGACAACCACATCTAAGCGGGACCAAAGGTCATCATCAGAGACATCAGGGTGTTCCAGGGGCTTTGATTTAGGAGGGATGATATGGTCGATGACTTGGTACACACGACAATGAATCTTAAATAATTTCGTCCAAGATGAATATTGATCCTTTTCCATTTCAAGAGTTATGGGAATGATGTTCTTGATGTGGTTAACTACAAGAGCAGGATGAAATTTAGGTTGTTCAGCCATTGAAATGTTTGGGGAAGAGGGGAGGGAGGAAGCGACTGAGGGGAGGTAGGAGAAAGTTTGGGGAGGGCGGCTACCGAGGGTTGGGGCGATCGAGAGGTTAGGAAGAGAATTTTAGGTTTTGGCTGATGATACCATAAAGGAATATGTTCCCTGCTTTTCATTGATCATTATGTACAATATATATAGTGTTACATAATTATCTACTCCTTTACAAACTAGGTAACTAATCTTTCTAATTACAATTGGACTACAATCAATATAGGAGATATACAATATTTTATTACCATCATCAAATTTTGGAGGTAGTGGCTCTGATATTACATATGTCACAACCCAGACTCAACTATCAAAGTATAGTTCGCTTTGGTCGACCCTTCTAGGCCACTTCAATTTTGGCCCTTTGGGTCTAAATAAAAAAGACACCTTAACAATTAAACCTTAAACCTGTCTCAGTATTATCTCTAAATTTTCCCTCCATTCTCGTATGAATATTGGATAAAGGCAATTTTTCACGACGAACTTCCTTTGGAGTTCAACCCATATCGATCCATATTGGACATTTACATATCGATTGGGGATAAATTCCGTACGTAACGGACAACTCATATTGGAAAACCCAAATAGCCCGAAATCATGATTAGTGTCTGAGAAGTAAGGACGTGAGCATATCAATGTTTCCGATTAATTTATTACAAGCACCAGTAGTCACTTATCATATGGTTCTAGAATAGATATTGATAAAAATAATTACTTGTTGACTTCTTAACAATTGATGTGCCAGTCTGGTTGTCTTTTTCATGTGCTTTAGGCAAGAAATTGTCACTCATCAGGGTTTAATTCAGTGTAGAAAGACATAATCCTAACAGTTAATACTCTTTCCTATTCTGTGTTAGGAAAGTTACTACTAGTAAGTAGTACTCTCTCTATTTCAATGTATGTGGCTTGATTCGAAGCATGATGGTCAAACTAATTAGTGTTCAGTCTAAATTTGAATATTTTATCTTAATTTTTTTGAAATAATATTTATATATCTAGAAATTATATAAGAAGTCATAATAGTTAACAATTCAAATTATTTAAAAATATTATGATCAAACAAAATATTTTTTAACTGTCCAAATAGTAATTAAGACAAACAAATTGAAACATAGGAAGTAACTATATATTTGGCACGACTTAGAAAAACTTATGCTCTAAAATTACTTAGGTCTCATTTTTTTTTTGGATTTAATGAAGACCTTAATTAGTTTTATCATTAAGATTTTAAGCATTAAATGCATTTTTTTCCTATTACAACCATTCAAAAGGTCTGAATAGATCTAAATAATTAAAATATGTAATAAAGTTAAGTATCATTAAGATGTCTATTCAAAGCTTTATACAAAGATGGGACTTCACCCGGTTCAATTCATTCACCACTACTGTCATCGCCCATCATTATCAATTATCACCGTTGTTGTCCACCATTATCAACTGCCACCACCCGCCATCCATAACCACTATCCTCAACCACAATCACCACTACTGTCAATCACTACAATCAACTGTCACAACCACTAGCCACCATTTGCAATTAATCATCACCACCAACTACTATTACTACAATAACCATCAATCACTACGATAATTACCATCGTTAATCACCATTATGTATCGTTCACCAACCGCGTCATCATTCACCACCACTATAAGGTATCTCTAGCATCCACTACAAATATAGCCGCCGCCACCGACTATACCACCATCAACAACTATTGTACCACCATCACCGCTAATTTCTACCCAACAACACCACTATTAGACAACATCATCCCTAATCGACACCCTCAACCACCACCAACACTAGCAACCATCACCAACTACTATATAATATTTTAAAATATTTTATTTATATAATATTAGATTAATTTAGATTCACATGTTCTAATCTTAATAAAAACAAACGTGTCCTTACTATATTTTGTACTAATATTCATCCTAATTGTCCCGCTTATGAATTTTCAGCATAAAATCTTAATACAAATCTAAAAATTATATAGTAACTTTTTCATATAAAAATAATTAAAGACTACATTTTATATAATATAAACAAGTGGGTTTATTTTGTTGAATTACGATATCGAAAATTGTTGAACATTTTGGAACTGAAGAAAAATATTTATGTTGAACATTTTGGAACTGAAGAAAAATATTTATGGGGGGAAAACACAATAACATGTTTCCTGGGTACTCCTCATACTATTTACCCTTGGATTTTGTCCAAAGATTAATGGGCATGGTGGTTACAAACCCCAACCAACCATATTGAAAAAAATAATCCCTTGATTATTTTCATTAATGAAGAAGTATATATATAATTTACAATTTTCATAATATAAAAAATCTTATTCCTATTCTACTCTGAAAACCCTATTCTATTTGTACAAGAATTCTACAATTATGGTAAGTTTACAATGCTAATTAAATACAAATAACATGTTACCAAATAGAGCTTCAAACCGTGATATACTTGGCATGTATATCACGGATTGTTTTGCCCAAACTATTTTGTGTTTCCGCGATATACACGGTATACACAAGGCATTGTATATGCCGTGTATACCGAGTATATCACGGTATACTTTCACACCCCCGCAATCATAGCGGGTGGTCGCCGTACACTGAGCCTGTCCCTAAAATCTTCAAACAGAACCGAGGGAAGACCCTTAGTAAAGATGTCTGCAATTTGGTACCTAGAAGGGAGATGTAAGACGCGTACTTGTCCAGGAGCTACCTTTTCTCGAACGAAGTGGATATCCATCTCGATGTGTTTAGTGCGCTGGTGTTGAACCGGATTACCAGAAAGGTAGACGACACTAATATTATCACAATAAACCAAGGTAGCTTTCTGAATGGGACAATGACGTTCCAAGAGAAGATTACGTAACCAACAGGATCCGGAGACCACATTGGCTACCCCTCGATACTGGGCCTCTGCACTAGAGCGTGATAATGTAGATTGTCGCTTTGCAGACCATGATACCAAGTTATCACCAGGAAATATACAGTAACCAGACGTGGAGCGTCTGGTATCCGGATAGCCACCCCAATCAGCATCTGTATATGAGACAATTGTAGAGGCCGATGATGGATATAGATGCAAGCCATAGTCAAGTGTTCCCTATATGTATCGGATAATGCGTTTGAGCACATTCATATGTTCAACCCTAGGATCATGCATAAACAAACACATTTCATGTACGACATACGTAATATTCGATCTCGTGAAAGTAAGATATTGAAGAGCTCCAGCAAGACTGAGATAATGGGTGAGATCCACGTAAGGTGAGCCAGCCGCAGCACCTAGCTTGGGTTTAGTATCAACTGGAGTGAAAGTAGACTTATACGAGGACATACCAGCCCGCTGAATTATCTCAGCAGCATACTTCCGTTGGGATAAGAATAACCCACCTGCATGACGAGTGACAACAATCCCAAGAAATAACTCAAGGGCCCCAAGTCTTTCATAGCAAACTCATAACTGAGTAGTGTCATGATAGACTGGCATAAAGCATCAGAAAAAATGATCAAGATAATATCATCCACATATAAGATAATATAATCCAGGGAAGTACCACGATGATATATGAACACATAATTATCAAACTTGCTATGAGAAAACTCAATAGTATATACATAGTTTGCAAATCACTTATACCAAGCCCGTAGGGCCTGCTTGAGACCATATAAGGACTTCTTCAATAAACAGACATGATTAGGGTATTTGGGGTCTCGAAAACCCAAGGGCTGATGCATGTAGACTGTCTCCTTAAGATCACCACGTAAGAAAGCATTCTTCACATCTAGTTGATGAATGGGTCATGCCTTTTAAAGAGCCAGACTGAGAACAGTGCAAATGGTAGCCGGTTTGACCACCGACCTAAATGTCTCACCACAATCCACGCCAACCTGTTGAGTTTTTCCATCACGTACAAAACGGGCCTTATGTCACGCAAAAAAAACATCAGAATTATCTTTATGAGTAAAAATCCACATAGACCGAATAATATTAATGCTAGAAGGACGGGGTACCAACTCCCACGTCTTATTTTCAATAAGAGCATTATATTCGTCGTTCATAGCCAATATCATATTCGGGTCATTTAATGCAGACACTGGGTTACAGTGTAGTGGGGATTTAAGAACATTAGAATTAAGATTAAAATGTCTTTTGGTTTAAAAATACCCCGTTGACTACGAGTAACAGGTCGGTGACTCGGGGGAGAATTGGGTGGATTTTGGGAAAAAATCAGATGGGGGATAGACTGGCCAGCAGGCAGTGGGCCTGCTAGCCCAACACTGGAACCTGGACCGGGTACTGGAATAGAAACTGGGGCAGAATTGGGATGGACGATCTGCCCAGGTGTTAGACCTAGGACGGAGAAGGGATGGGCTGTGGATGTTGGCGGCCCATCAGGTAGTGGGCCAACTGGCATGTCGGGGGTACGGGATTGGCCCATTAAGTGGTGCATAATGTATGATGAGACTTCATCATCTAAAAAATTATATGAACTAGGCACAGGACTACTCACTTTAGCAAACGAAAAATGGGTTTCATGAAAAACAACATGGCGACTAATTATGATTTTGTTAGATGATAAATCAAAACATTTGTAACCACGATGATTAGATGGATAACCTAAAAATACAAAAATACACAAGCGGTAGAACGGGCTTGAAGTTTGTTAATTGTAGGTGACGGAAATAGTGGATAGCATAAACACCCAAAGACCCTAAGATGGGAATACGAAGGATTCTTATTATAGAGGATTTTAAGAGGAGATGCATATGCCAACCCTATGGTAGAAAGTATGTTAAGGAGATAAGTAGTCATTTGTAGAGCATGATGCCAAAAGGAATGGGGTACGAAAGCATGGACCAATAAAGTTCGGACAATATTATTAATGGTACGATTTTTTCATTCGGCTTTCCCATTTTGTGAGAACGTATGAGGACAAGAGAAACGAAAAATGATGTCATTAGCATCACAAAAAATTCCCGAAACAACCCATTATCATATTCTTTGTCATTATCACATTGAATATTTTTTATTTTCCATTCGAATTGGGTACGGATGAATGCTCTAAATTTTAAGAATGTGGAAACAATTTGAGATTTTTTCGCTAACGGAAAGGTCCATAAAAATTAGAATGATCATCCAAAAATAGAACATAATAACGATGGCCCACAGAAGTGAGAATGAGAGAATTCCATAGATCGCTATGAATAATATCAAAAGGCATCAAAGTACGAGAAGTAGAGGCGACAAATGGTAATCTAACATGTTTTCCTAAAGGACAGGAATGACAAATTGGAGTACTACGCGTACCCTTACAAGAAATAAAAATGTTTTTATGCAAGGAAGAAACAATGGATGACCCATGGAAACCTAAACGTGCATGCCACAAAGAAGGAGCTAGAGATGCAATTGTTGATGGCATGGCTTGACTCGAGAAACTGGTGGCGGGCGTGATTGGATAAAGATCTCCCCTACTATTGCATCTCGTGAGAGGTATCCTCATTTTGAAATCCTTCACAGAAAACCCAAATTGATCAAAATTAAAAGAAACCCAATTATCAGTGGTGAATTTACGGGCAGACACCAAAATTTTAATTATGTTAGGGGCATGAAAGGTATTTTCAAAATAAGAGGTGGATGGGGGGGGACAAAGTTGTATGACCGGAACCATGAATTAGAATTGAGTTGCCATCACCAACAATAATGCCACGATTACTGCTCAAATTAAAATAAGATGAGAGAGTACCTTGGTCGGACGTCATGTGAGAAGTGGTGTCGGTGTCCATGTACCAATTCGCTTCTAGAGGATTTAATCCAAGTGTATGCATAGCGGCCTCAATATCGGTGGGTGTCTGTATCGGATTCAGGCCAACAACATTGAAGGCCTGTTGGGGCCGAGGCCCAAGCACACCGTCCTGCTGACCAGACCCAGAACGCTGCTGGTAAGAACCTGAGAAATTAGGCCTGTGATGGGGCTGGACCGGGGCCCAAGGTTGCTGGAAATAGTTAGGAGGGAAGTAGGCAGGACTGGGCCACTGGCCACTAGTCCAAGCCCACTGCCAAGGGGCCCAAGGCTGAGACCATGTGGGTTGGTGCCCAGAATCCCGAGGCCCACCCCCGGTGTTATTACTGTTCCCGCAGGTGTTTCTACTGTTCCATCCACAACTGTTGTTGCCGCCACGATTTTTATTTTAATGGTTTTGACCCTTCTTGTCGCCACCGTTGTTGCGGTTTTGGCCCGAATTGTTAACAAACCCGTGAGAGTTATCGATTGAAGTCATCATCGCCACAGAAGTGGCATCGGTAGCCGTCTTCTTTGCCAAGCCGGCTTCTTCTAACGTGAGCATCGAACGGGCTTGATAAATAGGTGGAAGCGGATTACTTTGACGGAGGAGATTCCCAACGCCATTATAGGCCTCAGATAGGCCTGCAACCATTTGTAGAACAAGACGATTACTGGTAACAGGCGCTCCAACAGTACGGAGTTGGTCTGCCAATTCCTTGAGTCGTTTGCAATAAGCTGAAACATTCGGGAAATCTTCCATGCTAACTTGTGAAAAATCTTGCTCAAAAGTGACAACTCGGGAATGTTGGTTATCTTGGAATATATCACGCAATCTATTCCAGGTAGCCATAGTCATAGTGTCTGGTTCAATGATCGTCTGTAAAAGGTCGGTAGAAATAGTGGAGTAAATCCACTGAAGGATGGTAGCATCAAGAGTGATTCATAACTGAGGATCCTCTACGGGTGGAGGGACAGCAGGAGGAATTATGTGATGGAGGACTTGATGTGAGATTGCTTGAATTTTGAACAACTCTGCCCACGTCGCATATTGGACGTTCTCCATCTCAAGAACAATAGGAATGTGGTTCTTGATGTTGAAAATAGTAAGGGCAGGATGAAACATGTTCTTAGACGTAGACATAACGAAAGAACAATAGGTGAATGAGAGATTGGGAATAAATGAGGTAATGTGCACAAATTCTGAGAATGGACACAAAAACCAAGGCAATGGAAGAGAGAAAATTGGTAGAAGCACCTAAACTTCTGATACCATAAAAGAAATAATCTCTTGATTATTTTCATTAATGAATGAGTATATATACAATTTACAATTTCCATAATATGGAAAATCCTATTCCTATTTTACTCCCAAAACCCTATTCTATTTGTACAAGAATTCTACTATTATGGTAAGTGTACGGTGCTAATTAAATACAAATAACATGTTACCAAATAGATCTCCAAACCGTGATATACTTGGCATGTATATCACAGACTGTTTTGCCCAAACTGTTTTGTTCGTGATATACACAGTATACTCTCACATATGACTGTCTTCTACTATATTTCTGAGTCTTGAACTTAAAACTTAGTTTATTTATCTCCTCTTGAACTGATTTGGTCTTTGTCATGTCCCCGTTTTTTCAATCCTAACAAATAACTCTTGGCTCTTTAGCTTTCTAGAAAGGCTTTCTCCAATACCACCACACGTGCACACGAATAGCACCTGTAATTACAATTTGAAGAGAAAAGCTTATTTTCGAGTTTAACTTCTAACATTGACAGTATAAAAGTATCAGGTCAGCTAAAAAACAATTATTCATTAAAATTGGATTAATAATTTGAAAAATAAATAAATGTCTTACGTGTCAGCAGGTAAAATCTGAACATCAAAAACCCAGCGGGCTACTTTAGGACATTGGTATCCCCGTGTGGAAATGGGAGGCGATTCATATGGATTTTGTGACTGGTCTACCGAAAACTCGAGAAGGATATGATTCTATCTGGGTGATTGTAGATCGGCTTACAAAGTCAGCCCATTTCCTACCAGTCAAGACTACATATCGGGCGCCCCAGTACGCGCAGATTTATTTAAAGGAAATAGTAAGGTTACACAGGATTCCATTACAAATTATTTCGGATAGAGGTACCCAGTTCACCTCACACTTTTTGCAAAGTTTCCAGCAGGGCCTCGGGATGAAGCTCAAGTTGAGTACGGCTTTCCATCCGCAAACCGTTGAGTACGACTTTCCATCCGCAAACCGACGGACAAGCTGAAAGAACAATTCAAACATTGGAGGACATGTTGCGGTCTTGTGTGATAGACTTTCAAGGCAACTAGTTGGACCACCTATGTCTAATTGAGTTCACCTACAACAATAGTTTCCATTCTAGCATATAGATGGCTCCGTTTGAAGCCTTGTATAGGCAAAAATATAGATCTCCACTGGGATGGTTCGAGGTGGGTGGGACACAACTTTCGGACCCGAAGCCATTCAAGAAAAAAATGACAAAGTGCAGAAAATTCGGGAGAAAATCAAAACAGCTCATAGCCGTCATAAGTCTTATGCGGACCATCGCAAAAGAGACCTCCAATTTCAAGAATGGGAGAAAGTATTTTAAAAGTCTCTCCAATGAAAGGAGTAATACGATTCGGCAAGAAATAGAAGTTAAGCCCAAGGTTTATTGGACCATATGAGATCTTATGAAGAGTGGGGAATGTGGCTTACGAACTAGCCCTTCCACAAGAATTACAAGCGGTGCATCCGATGTTCCATGTGTCAATGTTACGAAAGTACTTGCATGATCCAAGTCACGTCATTCGACCCCAAGAGATAGTTCTGAACGAAGAGCTTCAATACGAAGAAACTCTAGTAGAAATACTGGATAGACAAATTAAGCGTCTAAGGAATAAGGACATTGTCTGTATGAAAGTCCTATGGAGGAATCACTCCACAAAAGAAGCAACCTGGGAAGCTGAAGACGCGATGAAATTCAAATACCCATTCCTCTTCGCGTAAGGTAATAAAATGTGTTAAGTTGTGTTTCATGTGTGTGCTGTTTGTGTGTCTATATGCATGTGTTTCGATCTTATTCACATTCGAGGACGAATATTGTTTAAGGAGGGGAGAATGTAAAGTCCCAAATTAAAACAAATTTCAAAAAAATATATATTAATGTGGCATTAAGGCCATGATCTGCACTCCCCCCCTCATCTCCCTCAACCTCTTCTCCTTCCACCTCCCACAAATTACACACACACAACTCACTATACATTCTGCATAGCACAAAAGAAAAACACTTAGCACAAAGAATAGAAGTTCAGAAAAGTACCAAGAGCAAAAAGGATAACAGAACAACTGTACATATCGGTGAGGAATCTGAGAAGTTGTGCTGAATAAAAGTTCTATATTTATCTATTCTCGACAGTTTGAGACTTTACGGATATAAATCTGACTTATGGATAAAAAGTTATGACTGTTTTAAGATTGTGTTTTATTTTACAAAAATTTGGCGAAATAATTTTTTGAGAGTTGTTAAAATAAAAGAACTGAATGTTTCGGTGAGGAATATGAAAAGTTGTGCTGAATAAAAGTTCTATATTTCTCTGTTCGCAATAGTTTGAGACTTTACGGATATAAACCCGACTTACGGATAAAAGGTTATGACTGTTTTAATATTGTGTTTTTTTCAAAAATAATTCTGGCGGGACAGTTTTCATAGGGTTGTTTCTTGCGTGAATTGATACTAGTTATTATACTAAGCATTTTCAGAGAACATGGGATAGTGATAGATCCCTGTGTCACCTTCGACTCGACGTAAGAAACACCTTATTTGAAGTTACGGTTCGAGAGATATAACCCTTACAAGTGGGAAGGGCGAAAAGTTGAAAGAATGAAATATTATTTGAGTCTTTTGAACATATAACATATATATACAAATATATAAATGCATTGTATCGGGTTGTACGTACATCAACAAATATATAAATGCATTGGATCAGGTTGTACGTACCGCAACAAATAGATAATACAAATGCATTAGATCGGGTTGTACGTACCGCAATAAGTATATAATATGTTATATGGAATAAAGAAGAGGTATTGGTTAAACTAAGTATTTTTCTTAGGACGAGTGGGGAGGAGATCTTGCACGTAAATATTTATTGGCTTATATAATGAAAGTATTGTAGACTGTTTTTTTTTCACAACATGCTTATTATGTTTATAATATGATTGTAATTAGAATATTGTGAGGTTACTTTGGATTGTAAGTTGAGGTTCTCACTCAGCCCCGGATGGTAGGGTTGACTCTTTTAACTATCATGTTTCAGGAAAGCGCGATAAGGAGAAAGTTCTGCAACAGGGCTAGCGATCGTCCCGCAGCCCATTGTTCCACCAATCCATTGCTTCAGACTTGGTGACTTTCGTTCTTAAATAAGTAGGTGGAAGAAGTTAGTCTCATTATCTCGGGGGATGCCAATGTGAGATAATTTCCTTTCAAACTTTGAAATTTCTATTTTCATATGTGGAATTTTCATTGAGTCTAGGTAGAAGTTATGGTTGTACGAGCATGGGCTCGCGCTCTTATTAATTAAGTACAAGACATTTTTACTTTTATTGTTATTACTACCTTCGCACTTAAATATAGGTTTAATTTGAAAGAAGTGTATTAAAATGGTTCGCCTGGAGGAAAATGAAAGGTTGTCCAGGTCCCATCACGCATTAAGGGAAGATTTGAGAAAAGTCGGAACTTGACATTTATAGTGATGATCTTTTTGAAAAGAAGTGAACCATCATTACCTCGATATCTGGGGCCTGGGATGATCCATTCAGCAGCCAACACGTGATTAAGATATTTAATGTCAAAGGGGGCATGTTCGAGGCATTTGATGTGAAAGATCGTGTGCGATCAGAGTAACATGTCCTGAGGGAAGCGTGTCATAGGTATGTTTCGTTTCCTCCCCCCCCCCCCCCCCCCCCCCCGAAAATTCACAACTCTTCCACTTCTTCGTCATGTTTTATCAAGTGCTCCAAAATTGGGGGACTATTTGTATGAAAGAAAATCCACCCTCGATGGAGGAACCGGTCAGTTATGTCCACGTGTTAATTTTGCATAGTCCGAACCATGCTAGAGGTTCTCGTACAAGGTCCGGGACTACCTCCCTATTGTTACCCTCGGTAAGTCGGGAACCAGTATCACCCGGTAACATGATAGATAATCCACTGCTTGGAAAGCGATAGAGTCATTGTCACGGGATCATTGCATACATGCCCGGTTCCTTATACAGCAGGAATGCATTCCCAACAACCCCTGTCCTATCAGTTGGCCTCGAGCCTCAGGTCATTGTACAATGGGACGTTTACAATGTTGGATGGTCATTTCATTTCTACTTTCATGTTGAAAAGTCTAAGATTTGTATAAATAAATGTACTTTCTTGGAGAAGGAATAGATCATCTCATCTCTCACACTTGTAAACATAACTCCATTCTTAAGTTCTCAATATCAGAAAGCTTCTCTTTATTTTCTCTAACACGTATCTCTTTATTTTATGCCATTTACACTCTTGCATTTCACCTAACTCACTCGGTTTAATCAAAGTACAAAGAATTTGTGATATAATACAATTTACTTGTCTTTAACCCTTTTTAAATAAATCTAATTAATTATCCTAAAATCATTTTTAGCGATACACTATTAATGCTCCACGTGAAATATAAAGAGATGACTTCAAATCTAAAGCCAAAGATAAAAGGATCATTTTGGTATTTTTCTCCTTATTATCAACTGGCTTTCCCTAAAATAAATATTCTTATTATACAAAAAATTCCGCAGGTACACTCCAAATAGTCCATGTGACATTTAAAAACAACTTCACCAAGACAATCATTTAAAAAATGTTAAATTATGTTCAAAATCTTGATCTGAAGATAACTGGCTAATAACACAACTGTAGTATGTTAAAAATTTCATACAAGCTTTACTCAATAGTAGAAGTAGAAAAACAAGAAACCTATCAATAATAATTTAACTACAAGATCCTCTACTCCTACTACCCCCCCCCAAGCACCACCACCCTAAACCAAAAGAGGGACGAATTACAAAGAAAAAAAAAGTAACAGCATATGGCCCTTTACACTAAATGAGACTCTTTAATAAAGAAAGAAGGAAATGTGACAAGTACTACCAACTACTCCCTCCGTTTTTAACTTGGCACAAAGTTTAAGAAAGTAAATAAGACTTTTAAATCTGTGATCTTAAATTAAAGATGTGTTGAATGTACAAAAATGACATTTAATCTTATGGTCTTAAACATGTCATGTGAAAAGTTGGAATAAAAGAGTTGTCAAAAAATGAAAAAGACATTCGTTTTTAAACGGACTAAAAACGAAAGTAAGATAAACTTTTTGAAACGGAGAGATTACATGTTATTGGCAAGTTTTTGAGAGGTTTGGCCGGCCAAATGGTCACAGTTGATCCCATTTCAAGAGAAGTTCCAATCACAATGCCAATCTTTAAGACAAGCGACTGGCATATTTAGAGAATCCCTTAGTGAGCCTTGTAGGGGTCTACAAGTTTTAGATTGTCGAATGATCTGCCAAAAAAAAAAAAAAAGATCATATGATATGCTAGTTAAGCAGTTAGTTCAAATTAAACGGTTTAAATTTACAAGTTCAACAAACACTAAATAAACATCTATGTCCAGATAAAATGGAATTCCTCTTATTCAAAAAGGTGATGATAAATTGGAAAGTTTATCTCAATAACATGGAATTTCCAGTTTTTTATCTCTACGCAATTCATATTGTTCTAACACTTGATGAACTTGAGCTATTCTTTCCTCTATCTAGTTTGTTAATGTTGGATTTGGTGTTGTAACATTTGACGCAACATATCTCCTCAAGTATTGATATAAATATGTAAGTATGTTGGGACAAATGTTGCACAACATTCGGACCAATATTTTCTGAACAGATTTTGTCTTACTTCACTCGATGCAATAATATTTGTGTAAATTTTACTATGAGGTAAAAACGACTTGGCAAGGTAAAAAGGAGCTGGTAAAAAATGAGTGAGGACTAAGTCAAAAGTTGCTTGCCGTGAGGATCAAGCCAAAGCTGTTGAGATTATTACTCTCTGATCTTCTCCAACCAATCCCACCAGCAGTCCATCTTTCCCTCAACTTACACAACTGATCGATGAGCAATTCAAGGAAGACTTTCTAATATAAATAGAGAGGCTACTGCAGAGAATCGATATCCAGAACCAGAAAGTAAAATACCAAGAGAGCTCTCGGGATTTCATCTCAGAAATCTGGATCACCAGTGTTGCCTGAGTGTGTTGACAACATTCTGTCCAACATTACAATTGATATTTAGATTCTAGATTAGTTTTGTATGGAGCGATTGTAATGAGAGATTGCCTATGTCTACTTAGTTAGATTTTTTAGGTAGAAGTCATCTGCGACTTCAACTTTTAATTCCTTTCCGTTTTATCTTGTAAATCTGTAAAGAAAGAAATTTATATATTTGTATATAATATATATACAATACATTGGTCATTGACCATCATAAGTTATATTATATATATAACTTATGAAAATTGAAAACCTTTGTGTTCTTTAAATTTTCACTGCATTTACTCTTCAAAGTTTTCTGTTTTCCTAAAGTGTTGTCACTAGTGTCGGACGACATAATTTTCGACATTCGGAAACAGAATTGGCATTCGAGTTTATTTCATTTTTTTTTTATTGTTCTATATCCCCCTTCAAGTGGTATCAGAGCCGACACTTAACACAATAAGTGTTTGGTCCTGTTGTCATAAGTTATGGATCCGGCAAATCTAACTATTGGTAGGCTTCCTATTTTAGATGGATCAAATTATGCCTATTAGAAGATTCGCCTACGTTCTCATATCAAATCAATTGATGTTAGGGCATGAAAATCTATAACCAGTGGGTATGTTGTTCCAATGTTGTCACCGGATGAGAAAAGTGACATTCTTGTTAAACCTGAATTCAAATGGACTAAAGAAGAAACCAATAATGCTATCTTTAACGAAAAACCCTTAAATACAATTTTTGGATGGGTTGATATGTATATGTTCAAACTCATTCAAAACTTTCCCACTGCCAAGGATGCATGAGATACTTTACAAATTCATTGTGAAGGTAGCTCAAGTGTTCGTCGAACAAAGCTACGCATGCTCATGAGTAAATATGAACGTTTAAGGATAGAAGAAGCGGATGATATTAAATCTTATTTTGAAAAGTTGATTGACATCTCAAATGAATGTCAAGTGCTTGGTGAACTATTAACCAACACTCAACTTGTTGAAAAGACTCTATGTTCTCTTCCTGAAAAGTTAATTTATAGATTTGTGCTATTGAAGAAACTCACAATATTGCCACAATGGACCTTCATATCTTGATGAGCATTCTCAAGACTTATGAGATGAACATTGAGAATCAAAATGAATTGTATAAAAGCAAGAATGTGGCACTTCAAGTTCAATCCTCGGAGAGTCAAATCGAAGAAGTGGATGAGAATCTTGAAGAAATTGGTGATGGTGCAAATGTTGCCTTACTCACTCGAAAATACAATTCGATGGCGAGGAAGTTCAAAAATGAGATAAATCAATCTAAATCTAAAGAGAACCAAACTCAAGTCTTCAATCAAAAGCCCACTAGATTCCTTCCAAATGTACAAAAGGAAATCAACTAAGAAGAACCAACTCAGATCCTACTAAATTTGATCCCAAACAACTTGAGTCCGTGCAGTGTCATGCATGCTCGGGTTGGGGTCATTATGCTAACGAATGTGCAAACACTATTAGAAAAAATGGTAAAAACATATGGGTTTCTCTTAGTGATGATGAAGGATAAGAGGAAGGAGATTGTGAAATTGAAACACAAGCAATGCTGACTACTATTTTCAAACAGTCTCTATCGGATAATGAAGATGTCGTATACAATGTTGTCTCAGATGTCATGATATTTGCTCCAATGTCAACAACGACATCAACATCCTCAGCGACATCCGAAAGGTATGAATTCTTTAACTATTCTGATGTTAATTGCTTTAGTGGTTCTATTTATGTTAGTGAGGCTGATTGTATGGATCAAGTTGAATGCAAAGATGATATGATTATTGAATTACAACGTATTTGTAAAGCCTTAATCATAGAATCTAAGCAACTTGACAAAAATGTAAAATCTTTAACTCATGAAAATTTAGTATTAAAAGGCATGATAACCCGACTTGAGGTTACACTTACCAAAAAGGATGTTGAATTTGGTAAGATCCGTGCAAAATTGGATTTAGCCGAAGCAACCTTCCATAAGCTAACACGGGGAGTTCAAAATTGAATGAGATACTTAACTTTAGTAAACCTTCACATGCAGGATTGGGTACAAAAACTCTCTTAAAACCATATGCTCTAATCTCTTTGATAAAAATGAGAAAATATGCTTTGTAAAAGAAAAAGGAATGAATAATAGGTTCTCATATATGTCAAAGAATATGAAGTTTGTGTGTCATCACTGTAACTCCCTTGTACACTTAAAACCATATTATTTCAAACTTCGAAATTTTGTGAGCAAAATGTTGCCTAAAATATTGTCCAACATTCCGGATAACAATCGAAGCAACATTTCTGAGCCAAAAGGTAAATAATGTTTTAAGAGAGTTTGGGTTACTAAAAAGGATGTAACATGTAATGTTGCTATAACTGCATTAAGAACTAACATTCCAGGTTCTTTGTACTTTGATAGTGGATGTTCTCGCTACATGACAAGTACAAAAGATTTTCTAAAGAACTATGAGTCTTTCAATGGAGGAAATGTGACTTATAGAGGTGGCAGTAAAAGCAAAATAATTGGAAAAGGGATCTTGAATGTTCCTGGATTTCCAGCCTTAAGAAATGTCTTACACGTTGAGGGCTTAATGGCTAATTTGATTAGTATTGGTCAACGGTGTGATGACGATCTAGAGGTAAAATTTAATAAGAATGCATGTAAAGTTATGAATGAAGTAAAATATATGTGTCATGACAGGTACAAGAACATGTGACAATTGCTATCATGTTGTAAGACATGAAACATGCAATAATGCTAAGGTCGATGACACAACACTATGGCATCAAAAGTTGGGGCATGCCAACTACAGCAATTTAAAAAAATTGGTCTCATATGAAGCGGTGAGAGGCATACCCAAACTTAGCCATAAGGTTAAACTGTCTGTGAATATAGTTTGAAAGGTAAGAAAACCAGTGTCTCTCATAATATTGTCCAACACGACAGAAAACATTCAGGTACGTCTCACTGTTTTCAATTGCTACATATGAATTTAATGGGTCCAATTAAAGTAAACAGTCTAGGAGGCATGAGGTATTCCTTTGTGATAGTAGATAATTTTTTTAGATATTCTTGAATATATTTTTTGAAAGAAAAATCACAAACGTTTGACATGTTTAAAATCTTGCACTCTAGAGTTAGAAATTTATTCTATTCTCCTATTTTTCGGATTAGATCCGACCATGGAAAAGAATTTGAAAATAGTTCATTCATAAATTTTTGTGAGAAAAAGAGAATTTTCCATGAGTTTTCTGCCCCCAAAACTCCTCAACAGAATGGGGTTGCAAAACAGAAGAATAGGACATTGCAAGAAATGGCTAGAGTGATGCTTAGTTCTAAGCATTTGTCAAAATGTTTATGGGCAGAAGCCTTGAATACTGCTAATCACATCGCTAATAGAGTCTATTTGAGGCCAAGAACAAATATGACACCTTATGATATTATAAATGGAAAGAAACCAAACTTGTGTTACTTTCATGTTTTTGGGTGTATTTGTTATATTTTAAATGACAGGGATCATTTGGAAAAATTTGACTCTAAGAGTGATAAAGGAATTTTTGTTGGCTATTCACAAAATAGTCATGCTTATCGAGTATACAATCTGAGATCCAGAACTGTACAAGAGTTTGTAAATGTTACTTTGATGATCTTGATGATGTTTCAGGAAAAACTATTGAAAATAACATTATAGATACAGTGGAAAGTCCACAGAGTGTAGAAGAATCGGATGTTGCCACAAATATTGTCACACCTGAAGCAACATCTGAAACATCAATAGAGGCCACAGATGGGGAGTCAGGTGTTGAATTATTAGACCAATTTCGTAGGGACCGCTCATCAAGGATTAGGAAGAATCATCCAACGGGCCAAGTGATAGGGGAGTTTTTGAAGGAATTACAATAAGAGGCAAAGAACCACTCAACTATAGAAAAATTGTAAGGTATGTGTGTATGTCAACCATATACCAATAGGTTAGTCTTTCTTATTTTATATCTACATTAGAACCAAAAAATATTGTAGAAGCACTTAAAGATAAATTCTGGATACAAGCAATGCAAGAATATCTTGAATAATTTTCTCGAAATGAAGTCTGGGACTTAGTTCCACGTCCAAATAATACAAATGTAATTGGAACTAAGTGGATTTTTAAAAATAAATCACACGAATAGGGAATAGTTGTTAGAAACAAATCACGTCTAGTTGCACAAGGTTATACTCAGGTTGAAGGAATTGATTTTGATAAAACCTTCGCACTTGTAGCTAGAATCGAGTCAATTAGACTTTTACTTGCTATTGCTTGTTGTCTGAAAATTACTTTACACCAAATGGATGTAAAAGGTGCCTTCTTAAATGGTTATCTAGAAAATGAGGTATATAATGAACAACCAAAAGGATTTGAAGATCCTTAACATCCACACTATGTGTACAAGCTTAAAAAGCTTTGTATGGGTTGAAACAAGCCCATCGTGCATGGTATGGTCGTTTAACTAACTTTCTTCTTGAATTTGGTTTTAACCGTGGTGAAGTTTATCGTACTTTGTTTATTAAACGACACGGTGTAGATATTATAATTTTTCAAATCTACATGGATTACATAGTTTTTGGATCGAATTCACAGTCGTACCTAAATTCATTTGGTGAAGCTATGTCATCAACATTTGAAATGAGCATGATTGGGGAATTAACTTTTTTTAGGCTTGCAGATAAAGCAAAGTGAAGATGAAATTTTCATCTCACAGAGTAAATATGACAAGAATCTAGTCAAAAGATTTTGTTTGGAGAACGCTAAACAGATGAAAACGTCAATGGATTCATCGCAGAAGGTATGTAAGGATAATGTTAGTGAAAATGTCGACCCAACATTATATCGATGTAGACTTCTTTATCTTACTGCTAGTTACCCAGATATTATGTTTAGTGTTTTTGTGCACGTTTTCAAGCCTGTCCCAAAATGTCACACTTAAGTGCCATGAAACGTATTATTCGATATGTTGCTGGCACATGTGAGTTGAGAATCTGGTATTCCAAAGACACTGATCCTAACTTAATAGTATTTAGTGACTCGGATTGGGATGGAGATATGGATGATAGAAAACGTACAAGTGGAGGATATTTTTATCTTGGCTATAACCTTGTTTCATGGTATAGTCATAAACAAAAATGTGTCTCACTTTCAACTACTAAATCTGAATATGTAGCAGCTGGAAGTTGTTGCTCTCAATTAATATGGCTATGACACATGTTAGACGACTATGGTTTTAGTAGCAACATTTTAATTTTGTATTGTAATAATTTGAGTGCTATAATATTTCCAAAAATCCAGTTCAGCACACACGTACAAAGTATATTGATATTAGACATCATTTTTTAAGAGATTTAGTTGAAAAACAGCTAGTTCAAATTGAACATGTTGACACTCTTCATCAACTAGCTGATATTTTTACTAAAGCTTTGGACCATGAGAGATTTTCTAGTTTAAAGAAATCTCTTAGTCTTTGTAATCTCTAAAATGTAATTTTGGTGAATGTCGGTTGAAATGTTGTCTAACATTTCGGGTGACATTTACCTATGTTATATCACTAACTGATTATTGTTGTTGTATGGTGCATAACTTTTTGTCACACAAGCATGATCTTTCAATAAGAATATGTTATCAAAGTATACCGTTCTCTACGATGATATAAAAAAATATACATATATATCATAAAAAGGAGTATCAAAATAAGGCAAAGCCTTTACAAATATTTGGCAACTGTGAAAAAGGGCAAAGCCCGTGATAAGATATTGTTCATATTCTATAAGAGTATCAAGTGCTTCAAAATAGATTTGAGAATACCATAAAAGTATTCTTATTTTTTACACGAAAAATTCTTTTATACGTGTTATATGATTAGACCAACGATACAATGGGAAAATGTTACATTGGTCCAGTGGTCAAACTCATAAAGTGCATATAAAACTTGTTTTCGTTTGTTGCCAAATCTGAAAATTCTTGTGAGATCAAAATACTTGTGTCATCCAAAATGTTGCTAACATTCATGTTGACATTTTCAGAATGTGATATGTGTTGGGATGTTGTTCTTATCTAATTTTTGAAATATCATATTTTACTCCCTATTATATGCCTTGTTTAATACAATTTCAGAATTTAAAATGATAAGATTAAATTTTATTCCTACCGTCATGTTTATCCCATTATTGTAAGTGTAAGTTATTGTGTAAAATTGAAACACCTAAAAATAAGGGATTTTTGTTTCTAAGAAAAGGTTTGTCATGTATATAAATATTCCTCTTATTTGCTATTATTTTATCATTTCCGATTTTCCCATAAAAATATTTAAAAAGGAGGGAGTGAAAATCACATCGGGTATACATCTGCCTACCTAACCGATGGAATCACCAAACCAAAATGCAATCTATATCATAAATCCTAACTTCTCAAAACCCTCTACCAAATTTTCACCAATGGAAACATCACCAATGTCAGAACAAATGTCATCCAACATGCACTCCAACACTCCAATGAGCACAAGCCCTCCAGTGAATACGGAGGCTTCCGAGCACAATGATCCCCAGCAAACAGAACAACCATCCTCTTCCTCCAATCTCCCAGAAAACCCTTGTACAACAATAGTGTTTAAAGGTTTTGATGAACTTTTAGATATTAGCTATCCTGTAGATAATAATAATAACCCTGTAGATGTTGATGAAACTGTTGATTTTTCATCTTTGGGTAAAATGTCAAGGTCATCTACCTTCCTTACTCATCGATCGAGTAGAGTTTCTGAGAAAATAGTCCAAGAAGGATTGAGTAACAAAAGGTCTAGATATGAAACATCTATACCCTCTTACTCGAGCAGTGCAAGTGAAGATACAAAATATGTGCTTTCAACATAGGAGAGTGAAGAAGAACCATCTACTTCAGTGCAGCCAAATGTGCCTCAAAAAGGGGAAATCCCAGACGACACTCCTTTAAAACAATTATTTCCAATGGGAGTTCCCAGACCTGCAAAGTCGAGTGCTGCTCCAAATGTTGCCACTGATGCCACAACATCTCAGGCTACATTTCAGCCAACATCGGAAGAAGCACAAGATACAACATCCTCAATCAGTACTGAATCCACTGATTCAGACTTTGAGGTATCTGCTTACTCAGATAAATTCTATTCTAAAACTAACTATGATATGTGGGACTGTTACAAGAATAAAGTGATTATACATGAGAAAGTACTAGATATTGCTTCATGTGCTGAATATATGGTTTGGTAGAATTCTTTAAGGATAGACAGCTTCTTAAAACTGTCACAGAAAAAGAACCTTATGTTGATGAAGTAGTAAGGTTGTTTTACGCTAATCTAAGCCCCCTGTTATAGAGAAGACCTCATCAAAGAAATTTGGGAAGGTGTATCTCTACAACAAGGTTTATCTGTTTACCCCTTCTATTATAAATCAATGTATGGGACTAGATGTTGGAGATAATATTAGAGAAGCAGAACATGTTATAGATAATAAGGATGAAGTGATTGAATATCTCATTGGAGGTATGATGAAGAAGTGGATTCCTAGATGTCCAGCCTCCAAACAAACAGCCCTGTTTTCCATCCTCCACAAAATTGCTATTCACAATTGGCTTCCTTCAATGAATGAGTCAATTGTGACATCTGAACAAGCCACCCTGTTGTATAAATTTAGGAAAGGTTTGAAAGTTGATTTCGGAAAAATAATATTTCATCAAATTGCAAACTTAGCTGAGAAAGAATCAACTCCAATCCTTTCTTTTCCCTCTCTGATCTACAAAGTATTAACTACCCAAGGCTTTGAGCCTAAGAGAGAAGACACTTTAGGGAAGGCTCCTAAGCTTTACACTATAAACAAAGCAATTTTGAAGAGCAAGGACAGAGTCATCGACTTGCCATGGAAGAAGGAAGCTGAAAGGGAAAATGTTGCCAGAAATGTCACTAACATTCTGGGCAACACTGATCCAAGACAGTCTACATTGTCTACAAAATGGCTTGTGGATCAAATTGGAAAAATCAACAAACAGATTTATGAGGTTGATGCTGCAAGAAATGCCCTTATACAAGCAAGAGACCATTTCATGATGCTACTTTCTTCACAAAAAATGGGAGATGATGCTGATGCAGGGGAAGCTAAATGTTGTTGTGCAAAGGAAGTTAAAGCTGTTATGTAGAAGTAGAAAGCTGCTGGAAGCTGCTGCTACTGTATGATGAGCAAAGAGGGAGATGTTGTTGTTGTCGATGTTGTATGAGGATCTTTAGTGGATTGATATTTGTTGATAATGAATATTTCTATTTGTGGTTTGTATATATTGGATGATATGTGATATGTGTGCTCATATTTTTTTCTTTTCTAATCCTATGAATCGGTATACACATGTTTGCTTGTATGCCATCATAGGTTAAGGGGGAGCATGACCTTGAAAGTGTTGATCACAGATGTTGGACAACATTTGTGACAACATCCTAAGTCAACTTTACATTTTAATGAGTTTTGTGATGAAAGGAAAAAATAGGGAGATTGTTAATGTTGGATTTGGTGTTGTGACATTTGACTCAACATATCTCTTCAAGTATTGATATAAATGTGTAAGTATGTTGGGACAAATATTGCACAACATTCGGACCAATATTTTTTGAACATATTTTTCCTTCACGCGATGCAATAATATTTGTGTAAATATTACTATGAGGTAAAAATGACTTGGCAAGATAAAAAAGAGCTGGTAAAAAATGAGTGAGGACTAAGTCAAAAGTTGTTGCTTGTCATGAGGATCAAGCCAAAGCTGTTGAGATTATTACTCCCTGATCTGCTCCAACCAATCCTACCAGCAGTCCATCTTTCCCTCAACTTCCACAACCGATCGATGAGCAATTCAAGGAAGACTTTCTACAATAAATAGAGAGGCTACTGTAGAGAATCGATATCTAGAACCATAAAGTAAAATACCAAGAGAGCTCTCGGGATTTCATCTCAGAAATCTGGATCACCAGTGTTGCCTGAGTGTGTTGACAACATTCTGTCCAACATTACAATTGTTGTTTATATTCTAGATTAGTTTTGTATGGAGCGATTGTAATGAGAGGTTGTCTATGTCTACTTAGTTAGATTTTTCAGTCAGAAGTCATCTGCGACTTCAACTTTTAATTTCTTTCCATTTTATCTTGTATATTTGTAAAGAAAGAAATTTGTATATTTGTATATAATATATATACAATACATTTGGTCATTGACCATCATAAGTTATATTATATTATGAAAATTTAAAAATTTTGTGTTCTTTAAATTTTCGCTGCATTTACTCTTCAAAGTTTTATGTTATGCTAAAGTGTTGTCACTTGTGTCGGACCACATAATTTCCGACATTCGGAAACAGAATTGACATTCGAGTTTACTTCATTTTTATTTTTATTGTTCCATAGCCCCTTCATAGTTAACTACATGTCAGATGATAATCATGTTTAGATAAAGTGTCGGACTGTAATGTCTGGCCAATGAGAGTATTTTGATGTACTTGAATAGAAAAAGAGGAATCCTTATGGTTTTGTATTATCAATTGCAAACACGATGGGATTTTCGGAAAGCATGGGAATGCTGAGATGATATAAACTTACTTATCTACGTTCTCTGTTCTTTTGGCTCCTTCAGGGAAAAAGATTGCTTTCAGCACAGAAATCAGTTTTTACGTCCATAAAAAGACAACCATCAGATATTATATCACTTAGTTTTTCTACAATATCTGCATTACCAACTGCAAAGAACTCAGTATCTGCAGACTTGGTTTCGCACAGGCTAAGCTTCTAAAATCAGGTTATTTTGAAAAGTACCTTATTTAGAAGTGTTTTAAAAAAAAAGTACTCTATTTTAGTGAGAGGTAGTTTGTATTTGACTAATCAATTTGTAAAACACTTTTGAGCAGCAATTAGTGTTTGGCTAAACTTTTAAAAGTGTTTTTCAAAAAAATACTTGGGGGAGAAGCTACTTTTTTCAGCTTCTAAAAAATAATTTCTGCTTCTACTAAAAAACACTTTTTGTTTTCCTAAAAACTTGGCCAAACACATCAACTTTGAAAAAAAAACACTTTTAGCATTGGAGAAGTTTGTCCAAACAGGCTAGCGGTGATCCTTTGGTGTCTAAATTGATCACTATTAGTGCGCAAGTAACTAGCTACATAGTGCTCATCAGTCTCATTTAAGTAGTTATCCTTATCAGAAGCTGCTTTCTCAGTAATTACATCCTTTCTACCAGAAAATTTACAGCTTTATCAGGAATCCTCACTCAATGAAAGAATCTAAGAGGTTAAGAGTCTCACATCGGAAATGAAATGGGAACATGGACTCCTTATATAGACTTGGACAATCCTCACCCTACAAGCTAGCTTTTTGGGTTGACTTAGGCTCATTCCAATTCTTTGTTCACCGATGTTGGACCCCCAAATTATATTGTACACGCTCCAGTTAACGAGGTCTGGGCGTGAGGGGGAGTGTTAAGCGTCCCACATCGAAAATGGAATGAGAACATGGACTCCTTATATGAACTTAGACAATCCTCACCCTACAAGCTAGCTTTTGGGGTTGAGTTAGGCTCAAGATCCATTCTTTACGTAAGAGATGAAGAGTCATACCTCAATCAGTATTATGTGTCTCGTTGTCGACTCCAGTGTAAACATTTTTTTTATCTTTGCTCAGCTGTAGTTTCTCAAACTCGTCATCTTTCTGAGATATCGCATCCTTCAGAGATACAACCTGGAAGATTAAAAATTACAAGAGACTCCAATTCACACCCTACAAAGTAAAGTCAGGCTGCATATCATATCTCTCAGTTTTCTTGAAAATGCAAACCAAAATGATAGGCACAACATTAAAGGAGAATGGAGCTGCATACCCCAAAAACACTTTATCTATCTCCAAACTAATATAACTCTAGTGTTCCTTTTTAATAGAAAGAATTGCATGTATGAAGATGAAGATGATGATTAGTAAGTGAACATCCTCCTAAAAATAATTGCGCATCTAAAAGCTTCTGATCTGTTGGGATCGAAATAATCAGGGTGCCATGCGGAAGCTAATAATTGCAGACCTTGAACGACTAACATAAGAAAAACTATCAAAAAGACTTCATAATATCATATGGGTTTGGTCAATTGACCTACGATGGGATAAAACTAACATAAAAATATTCTAAAGCCATTGGGAGAAAAATCTCCCCCTAAACAAAACACTCTAAACGACTATATTGTGGATGTTATTCTGTGTTTTCTATATGTGGAAAGGATGTCTTTTTATAGATGTCCAAAACTTTTCCTCCAAAAAAAAAGATATATATGGTAGAATACTTTTCCATGAAGAAAACATTTTCCATCAAGAAAATATTTTTGAAGTAAAACATAATTATGATAAAATTCAAATAAAGTAGGAAATTCAGGACAAACTCTAATAAATTTTCCTTTGGCCTGAATTTTCTGACAAAATAATCTCGATTCCCCATCTTCACATAATCTTCATCAATGTTGCTTGCCATGGTTTAAAATAAGGTTAAAAATATTATGGGTTAAAATTAGTTTAAAAATATTTTGTTTTATTTTTAATAATGCAACCGCAGAGATGTTAAAAATATGTTTGAAGTTAATCTCCACATATAATACTCCTGAATAAAATATTTGTTATCGTGAAATTGATTGCTTTTGATTTGAACTGGTCGTCGTGAGCCTGTTTTCAACCCCTTGAATCGTTGGATCTGATACCACTTGTTGGGCGAAATAATCAGGACGACATGCAGAAGCTAATAATTGCAGACTTTGAACGACGATAAATCAGATACCAAGAAAAACTATAAAAAAGACTTTATGATACCATATGGGTTTGGTCATTAGACCTACATGTGATAAAACTAACATAAAAATATTCTACAGCTATTGGGAAAAAATCTCCCCTAAACATAATAATCTAAACGATTACATTGTGTATGTTATTCTGTGTTTTCTAGTTATGGGAAGGAGGTCTTCAATTTATAGATTTCAAAACTTTTTCTCCCAGAAAAGGATATATGTGGTATAATCAATTTTTTTTGAAGTAAAACATAATTATGATAAAATTCTAGGAAATTCAGGGCAAACTCTGACATGATCCTGATACATACCAACTGATTGGAAACTGACATTGTAGATTATTACATAGTAAGAGACCTAAAAGATTCTTCAAAATTGGAAAAAATAAGTAATTCTAGTTTTCAAGTAAAGTTGAAAATTTCCAATGCAGCTCACTCTAAATCTCCAGCGTCAAACGAGAAAAGCTGGGTGAAAGAAAGTGGTGATTGGTTTATTGACCTCAATAGAGCCCATAAATTATTATCTTTTATCATGATGAAAGTATCTAAGAAGGTAAAGTCTAATTAAATCGCTCAACTCAGGAGTACAGGTAGTTCTACTTGTATCCACCCTAGAACTCTTATGCGTGTTGGCCTGTCTCCTCAACCTTTCGTGTTCATATATTTGTAAATAACTATAAGATCATTGTTTCTGGCCATCCCGAGCATAGCAGGAGCTGCGCCCGGCTGCCCTTTTTTTATCGTGTTTCTGGCCCTTTAAGTTATTGAAGTCAACTATCTCTCTCGCCTTGCAGCAAGCTTGACAAAATAAATCTTCTTGTTCACTACCACATAGTACTCTGTTTGGGGAGTTATTATGCACTATGTTGCTCGGACTCTTCCAAAATGTCGAAGGGTGCGTGTCGGATCCTCCAAAAGTAGCGCATTTCTGGAGGATCCCACATTGGTGCAACAACATTTTTGGAGAGTCCAAACAACATAGATTATGCACTAGTTAGGTAATATGACGAAGCATAAATAGTGTTTCAGTTCTACCAAAGCAATTGAAAGTTTCTAATAAGCATTTAAAGTTAAAAGAACACCTGCTCCATTAAATCTCTTACATCCCTGCCCTCTTTACTACTTCGAGCAGCACCGAGCTCTACTCCAGATGCTCTTTCAGCAAATTTTAATGTGCCCGTGGTTTCTGAATATGAACCAACTTCAGGATTAAGCTGCACAAACATAAGTGTCTTTGCTTGACCACCTGTACAACAAAATAGAATAACGTGCAAGTGTCAACAGCCGAGGGCATTAACGAGGAAAGAGATCCATTTGAACTTATTAGGGAATTGCAAATGCTGGAGTAATGTACCTCCTAGCCGGTACTCAAATATTATAAATACATAGTTCAATACCAAAAAGAGAATTAAAAGACTAACTTGAATAAATAAAAGAAACAAAAAGTACCTAATGAAGTCTGAAGGAGCTGAGTGAGCTTGCTGTTTCTGTATGGGACATGAGTATTCTTTTGTGCCAAAGCAGAAATGACATCTCCTAAGGCAGATAAAGACTTATTTATATGTTGCGCCTCTTTCAGTCTATCTCCTGTCACCTCAGAGCGGTCGACTCTTTCACTTCCAGCAAGATCCACCAAATGTAGACTACTACGCATGGATGAACCGCTCTTTATATCCACCCCATGAACATGAATAGTGACAACACTGGGCACATGTTGCAGTTAGTTTCAGTATGCTATAGAAAAGCACCCATCATAAAAAAGAGAAGATATGTACTTTAAACCTAAGTTGCTCGGACTCGGATGCGGGTGTCCGATACGGATGGCTATCACAAAGGATATAGAGGCCATGATAGACTTCTTGAGTTCATTGCACATTCAACAGTGATGTTGAGCTTTAAATATCTTTAAAGCACCTTCTGACTGCTGAGTTTTTAATACAAAAATCTTTTAACGATAAACCCTTGTGGTCCGGCCCTTCCCCGGACTCCGCGTATAACGGGAGCTTAGTGCACCAGGCTGCCCTTTTTTTAATCCTATCTTTTGTTTTGATTTCAGAAATCATTGTATCTGTCTCAAACTTCTCTATCGATTGACCAGATCCAGTATGGATCCCACACCCATACCCACGTCGTGTCGACACGGGTGCGGCATCGAAAGTGAAGAGTCCGAGCAACTTAGCTTTAAACTTCAAAGTATAGAGATGAAATCTTTAAAGTTGTTATAGGGAACCTGTGTGATCGACTACTTCTTTCATTCATTGCAGTGGAACCTTTTGCTCGATTTCTTAATCCAATATCCATCAAATCTAAGACATCAGAGGTCTTGTTTACTGGATACATGCTTGCTTCTGGAACAGCTAATCCATTAGGTTGGGAGGTGGATAATATCGCAAGTGTGTGCCAATCAAGGAAAACAGTTAACCAGATGCATGTTTTATTTAAGTCTGAGATGGTCTTTCTAGTAAATAATTGTAAATGTAAGACAAAGCAGTATCAGCAAAGAGGAAGGAAGAAAGCACAACTGAAGAATATTTCGGAATGATCGATCATTTTATGTTTGAAAGTAGCAAAGCAGACGCCATGAAGATAAGAAAAGGATATTTCTTTTGTGAACTATCACTTGAGAGTAAGTCACGAACTTGTTCGTTATAGATTTCCATCATTTGAACTGTAATTTCATATGTGAAGGTGCTCCCTCTCATTTGAGAAATTCTGAAAAGATCATTTAAAGCTCGATAATTGACGCCCCAATTCTCCTCAGTCGCTCTGTCTGGGCCAGTCTGGAGGTCAATTCAATTTGACTTCAGGAAAGTGAAACAGTATATAAACATATTTAATAATTTTATACACAGAAGTTCTTACCATGGTGTATGTTTTCCCTGATCCAGTCTGACCATAGGCAAATATACATACATTATATCCATCAAGCACGGACTGTATCAATGGCTGAATATCTGAATATACCTCAGCTGTAGAAGAGTTGGAACGGTGAATTCATTTTAGAGTTCATTACGCAGAATGCAGCTTTTCCAGACACAGATATAAGAATTAATTATATGGATGAATCTGAAAACCTTGTGTTGCAGCTGGACTGTAGACCTTATTAAACTTGAAAGACCTACGACCTTCCTTTCCTTGTTTGGAAGGATTTACAACAATAAGCTCTCCATTTTCTCCAATGTATTCAACAACTGATTGTTTTTCCTTTTGTCCACGAAGGAATGGTCTAATTCGACAATGTACTCTGATATTTCCTAAATGCAAAATAACCATGAGTAAATGAATAAGAAAGGTAATTACTTTTCAGTGCTCGAAATTACGGAAGTTCATTATATTATCACACCTTTTAGCTCCTGAACCTCATTGTGCAGTTTACGATTCTCAGCAAGGATTGCGGAGTAGTTTGCAGCTGCATGTCCTAGTGCTCTAACTTTTTCACCTGTAATCGAAATTTGTTTTGATAAGGGAAATCCATTTAAGTCAATGTTAAAACTTGTTTCGATATCTTACACTTATACTGCTACCAATAAACAACGTTACTAATAACACTTCAAGAAGCTGAACTGACCTAATTGATTGAATTCCTCCACGTAGCTCTTTTGTGTTTTCACCACTTCTTGCCTTATTGACTGAGAAGAAAACCTCAGTTCCTGAACAATCATGGATGTCCAAGTCACACATTCTACATCAACGACATGTTAGGAAAAAATTTAAAAAGAAGAAAAGAGATCAAGCATACACGTAGTGCGCCCAGTTGGAAATCTGTAAATATTTGGTAAATGTGCTCCTTCTTCTTCCAATTATCCAATTTTGATTGAGAAAATGTCTCGAGTTCCTTTATCCTATTTCTTGATTCTGTCAAAAGGCTCGTGGCCTCCTTTAACTTCTCCTCAAGTTCTTGTTGAGCTTCTGTAGCCTTTCTTTCCATTTCAAGGGTGTGTCGTTCATACAATGTTTTAGCTGTTTCCATTTCTTGCTTCAAAGCTGCGATTTCTTGCCTATGATTTTCCTTCTCTTTCAATTCATACGAGTTCTTTACTATTTCCATTTCTTGCTTCAAAGCTGAGATTTCTTGCCTATGGTTTTCCTTCTCTTTCAATTCATACGAGTTCTTTACTATTTCCATTTCTTGCTTCAAAGCTGCGATTTCTTGGCTATGATTTTCCTTCTCTTCCAATTCATACGAGTTCTTTACTATTTCCATTTCTTGCTTCAAAGCTGCGATTACTTGGCTATGTTCTTCCTTCTCTTTCGATTCATACAATTTCTTAACTACTTCCAGTTCTTGCTTCAAAGCTGTGATTTCTTTATTATCTTCATTCTCTTTAAATTCTAATGATTTCTTAACTATTTCCAGCTCTTTCTTCAAAGCTGTGATTTCCTGACAGTGATCTTCCTTCTCTTTCGATTCATATGATTTCCTAACTATTTTCAGCTCTTTCTTCAAAGATGTGATTTCTTGACCATGATCTTCCTTCTCTTTCAATTCATACGAGTTCTTAGCTAATTCCAGTTCTTGCTTCAATGCCGCAATTTGATCATCCTTCTCTTTCAATTTAGGCACATCCTGCTGCTCATTTTTCTTTTCCTCCTCCGTTTTTTTTTTTTCATTCTGCATGTCATTTCAAAAACAAGGCATAGTAATATTAAAGAGTGTTGAAAGAATGATGCAGATGAAATTTTTTGGAAGTACATAGTCTTTGACATCATATCCTTTGCAATCAACAACATATTTTACTTGACACGACAAACAAACAAATTCTGGGTGACACTTCTAATCAGAAACAAAAGAGACTGTTAATCTGAGCAAGTAATGATAATGTGCGCAATCTCCACATTACTTCCGTCAAGCAAAAGCAACTAATGGGATGAAGCATAGGTGGTCTAATGTCCAGGATATCAGATTCGGGTGATATAATAAGTTTTAAAAGCACACAAAAGAAGGGGAAATGAACGGGAGAGAATGCAAATATATACCTCAACATACTGAATATTAAGCTAGCAATGCGGCAGAGAGAAAAACTGGAAAATTACCTTAATCTGCTGAAGCTGGTTCATGACAATCTGAAATGCAGAAGAATTGAATGTGTAAAGGTAGAAACTGTGGAAGAGCAAAACATCGCAGACTTTGGAAATTTTCCCAGAATTTGAAGTCCGTAACTACCTGTGTCTCTTCACTAGTTCCTGTTGCAAGGGCTTCCAGGACTCTGATCCTTGACTGGTATTTCTCTTCACAGGTCTTGAATAGATTATTTTGCTTCAGGCACAGAAAGAAAAATGATATGAACCATATTCACTGAAAAGAGAAATTGAGAACTACATATTATACCGTTCTATGATGTTCAGCTTGAGTAGTTATCCTCCGCTCAATTTCTTGCACCACTTTTCTCAGTAGGCATGCTACACGCTGACAGATTTAGACACCCAACTAATGTTAGACTATATATTTTAATAATCTATTCATATAGAACAGAAACTCTACGAGTCAAGATATGTAATTTAAGTGCGTACTTGAGGTATCTCCCCATTCCTCCGCTCAACACTTTCATCAAGAATCCCATTTACAACACTAAGAAGTGACTGCGTTGGGGAAATCTGAACGGAACAAGTATAAACTCAAAATCTCAAAAATAGAATTTATCCAACTAGTGAGATCGCTTCATTGACAAAAAGGGGGGAACTTGTACTAACATCCAAAGTGTTAGATATCATCATTTTTGAAATCTTTGCAGCAGGAATTTCAGTGTGGCTCCCATGTTTAAGCTGAAATGCTTCATGGAACTTATGTCCAACGTGATGTATTAGCGCTGCTGACGGCTCTACAAAGTTCAGAAAGAAGAATTTAACAGTCTGAGGAAGGGACATGACTTGTGGAGTTTGGGGAAGTAGCGAGAGCAAAGAGTTATATACCTAATTTAACAATTGATTAACTTCTTAATACCAAGAAGAGCAAAAGAATATTGACGATAGACGAGCTTTTATGTTGCATGTACATGGTCCCTAATTGAATCTACTCAGAAACTCAACGGAAACAGTTCAATAGACCAACTACAATCTCCATCGTCCTATGATGAAAGAATTCATGATCCTTTTCTCTTTAAGGATTTTGGTAATTGTATTTGGTTAGGAGAATTAAACATCAATACCTGGCATTACAGGACTTCTCAATGCACGCTGGAATTTTGAATCTGGTCCTGTCTTCTGCCGTTCTCCCGGGGATGGGGAAGACCGGGTTATTGAAAATTCTTCTATGTATGAAACATCACCACATCCAAAATTTTCACCCAACAGTTTCCATCTTCTGCTTGCATCAGCTCCAGATTTACTAGAATTGTGTCCTCCATCGTTCAGCATAAATTCTGCGTGAAGTGTTAAAAGGCACTCCAGTACTATTTTCATAGAACCCTGGACAATTTCTCATTATTAAAATATTTAAAATAAAAAATAGATGGCAGTTCAATATATAAAGGTAATGCAGGATTACACTTTCCTGCATAGCAAAAAAGTTACACAACTCAAATAGCCAGCAAAGTTAAGGCATACAAGGACATGAGCACAAGTTTATAGCCATTAACCTGTTCTAAGTCTGATGGCTGAAACCTGGGCAAGCCCATTTCATCCATAGCATACAAAAACCTTTTGATATTTTCTGCCCGTAGCTCTGGAGAGTGTAATGTACCACCACACTAGAACAAAAGATAACAGTTAAATCAATAAACAAAACCATACTTACTCTTGCGTACTGTAAAATAAAAAATGTTATAAATTACCTCAGGTACAGAACCTGGTTTCAACTTATTCAACAATTGGCATAAGACAGAACCATCAACCAAGAATGCTCGTAAATCCTCATCAGAAGCATTTATTGGCAAACTCAAGTGAGGAAGAACACTGTTTAACCATTCTACCAATTTTGCACGTTGCTTCGCTGTAGAAACAACAAAGAACATCCAGGGTAATTAGACAGATCAAGAGTTTGGTCAGCCTATAGGGAATAATCTTTTTTGCCCCTTCAGCCTCACCATTACTACTTGACGAAGGCTCGAAGATGTCCCCGCTATTGTAAACACTTGAGCTGTTCCTTCTGCCATAATCTTTGGATACGCGATCCAGGATGGAGTTCATTGTAGTAAACTAGTGCGCAGCATTCAATTCAGAAGATGTCTGCATCACATATAAAGTAGAAATGCTCATATCAAGAATGTCTCAACAAGGGAAACAGTCTGCAATTGCATCATCTATGTGCTCAAATCAAATAAATTTCGCTGCAATGTGTGTTCATCAATGTTTAGACCATCATGGTTGGCATCTCAAGAATTAAAATGGAGCTGGCCATCACTGTCCCTATCCACTTCAAACATAATGCAATGGGCAGTGAGGAAAGTAAAATCATTATAGCTCTGCTGCTCAACAGCGCTATACTCAGGTCCTTTTTCCTTTTCTGTCTGTATCCACTTGCTTTAAACAAGACCTTCAGAGCCTGTATTTGTTGTTCATTCAAATAGGAGTAGTTAGGTTGGGACAGGAAAGAGTTGCATCTTGTTCTGATACTAAGCGAGGCAGCCCACTCCATTCCTAAAATTACTACCTTAGTCTACAAGTGAATAAATGGATCAAGACATATAATGTGAAAATGTACTAGGGAGCTATGTTGCTCGGTCTCTCCAAAAATGTTATCGCACCCATGTCGGATCCTCCAAAAATGCCCTGCTTTTAGAGGATCCGACATGCACCCGACAAAATTTTTGAAGAGTCCAAGCAACATAGCTACTAGGGAGGGGAGGAAAAAATGACCAAAACCAGTGTTTTTAAAAGCGATAAAAGCATCAAGGTCCATGGGGCTCACACTTCTTTGAAGTGAAGTGTACAATTTATAGTAAATTAATAGATGTCAGATGTACATGAATAATGATTTTAGTACTATAATAATCAAATTGCAACTAAAATAACTAATATCAGCATCTAATGTATAATAATGTCAATATTAATCCTACTCCTCAAAGTTGAGATTCAAAGAACCTCTGCTTTCTTTTGGATCATTTTGTGTGTCATCGTTTGAAGCGCATGACTTCCCCAATAAGCGATAACCCCTCGCTTTGCATAGTGATTATTCCATTTTAACCAATGCAAGTTGGGTGAGAACTTGACTAGTTAAATCTTGAAGAATTTGGAAATTTTAAATGAGATGGTCACAAATTATATGGTACCAGAGCAAGGTCATGAGTTTGAGACTCACCGGAACTCCTAAACAAATAAAATAATATCACCAACTTGACCAAGAAAAAACTCACGGGACACATGTGGGATACAACAATTGCAGGGAACGGGAAATAAGTAAATATTACAATTGCTAGAAAGAATAAACTAACGAATACAACAAAACTGAAAATCAAGAATGAAACAAACTCCTTGTGTGATTTGCTGAGTCGAGTGATGGCACTCTGTCTTTAAGGCAAGATTGCCCCGTATATCTCTTTTTACGTTGTCGGGCAATAGTCTCCCAAGATACAACAGTAACTTAACAATTGAGCAAAGGAAACTCAAGTGTTACTCTTGAAGAACTTTGAGTATAGTAAACTTGCTAGAGAGGAAGAAGATGAATTAAGAAATTCTGTAGTATTTTCTAAGTGTAGTGTTCAACAATTGAGCCAAATGCCTCAATTTATAGTGTAAGGAGATGACCCCTCAACTAGCCAACTAATGGCCTTCAATAGCCAATGTAATCACACTTATTGAGGGGTTACGTTCAGCCAAATAATGGCTGAATTCATGTGCCAAGTAATGGAGATTCAATGCTCCAAAACCAGCCCAAAGGTCATAACTTTACAACTTTCCATCGCAGCATTCTGCCTCTGAAGCGCCACGGCTCTGTGAATTAGCGTCGCGGCACCACGGCTCCAGTGACTGGCCACTAAATTAGCGCCGCAGCTCCGACGGTGTTGCGCCGCGGCCCTTCACGGCGCCGCGGCGATTTCCAACTCGTTTCATCTTACACTTCTTCCTTCGTTTACCAACGTGGAATACTTTGTCATTTGGCCAATAACCGTCCATCATTCTATTTCTCAAACGTATTACATACGTACCAATATCTCTTTCACTAATGAAATTTGTGGTACTTGGCACTACGTGTGCACGTGTGTGGAAACGACGTTTCCAACGTGCGGGGCCCCAATTGTTTGAGTCATAAATAATGGGATATACTTAATTCCACATTAGTAAATTTCCAACAATCCCCTCTTGAAAGAGATTTTGGCGCACGCACATGGTGCCTTTTCCAGCAATCTTTCAGCGGACTGATGTTGCATCAGGATAGGTAGCTTCTGCTTTGAACCTTCCATAGTTGAATACTATCGGACTTACTTACTGCGCGATGAACGTGATGTCTTGAACCGTCAATGTTTAGTATAAGCCAAGTCAACGGTACCAACACAATAATTTCCCTTACTCTGTTCTTCGTAATGTTTTGTCCGTTGTGGCCGTAGACACTTTTTGGATTCTTAAGTGCGTTCATTTGAAGCGGCCTGTCCTTGCACTTAAATAAGTGGTTTCCTACAAGGTATCCTGCTATACCCCACTTTACAAGTGGTAGGAACTATTAAAAGTTTCCCTAAACCTAACCTCAACCGGTGAGGATCATTAAAGGTTTTGGAAACTTAACCTTTACCCACACTGCAGATAGCACTTAACGTCTATCGCGGGAACGGCTTTGGATTGATGTTCCTTTACAGAAATCACCATCCGAAGTGCTCATTCTTCCACCGAAGCGCTCAACTGAACCTTTACAGCTTAGTTTTCCCATTGAACCTAATTCCTGGGATATCCAGTCAGTAAGGTTGGGTTACCACCATATTGGTCCTTATACCTTGAGTTTTAAGCCCATTCCCCTAGACAGGCAGAACATCTGATCTTTGGGTAAGTCTTTTGTCAGTGGGTCCGCTATGTTATCATTTGATTTTATGTAATCAATGGATATGATACTCGTGGTGATCAGCTGTCTAACGGTCTTATATCTCCGTCGAATATGACGAGACTTGTCGTTGTACATAGAACTCTGTGCCCTTCCTAGAGCCGACTGATTGTCGCAGTGGATCATTACAGAAGGTACGAGTTTGTCCCAACAAGGAACATCCTCTAAGAAGTCGTGAAGCCACTCATCTTCTTCTCCTGCTTTGTCTAAAGCGATAAACTCCGATTCCATCGTGGATTGGGCGATGTAAGTTTGCTTAGAGGATTTCCAAGACACAGCCCCACCACCAATTGTAAATACATACCCACTGGTGGACTTGGTGTTCTTTATATTAGATATTCAGTTTGCATCATTGTACCCCTCTAGTACAGCTGGATATCTCGAATAATGTAACCCGTAAGTTAGCGTGTATTTCAGGTATCGTAGTACCCGATTCAACACCTTCCAATGATCATTACTCGGATTACGGGTAAACCTAGCCAACTTGTTGACTGCATAAGTAATATCAGGTCGGGTGCAGTTTGTTATGTACATCAAACTCCCAATCACCTGTGCATATTACTCTTGGCATACGGGTGCACCACGATTTTTATCAAGCTTTTGATTTTTATCCATTGGTGACTTCGTAGGCGAACTGTCAAACATCTCAAACTTTCTCAACACATCCTCGATGTAGTGAAACTGAGATAAGACCAGTCTGTCAGACATCTTAGAGATCTTTATCCCTAAGATGACATCTGTGATAACCATATCCTTCATGTCGAAGCATTGTTTCAACATGTTCTTAGTCTCTAGAATCAAGCTAGGACTGCTCCATATGGTCAACATGTCATCTACGTACATGCATATCATGACAAACGAGTCAGAATTACCTTTCATGTAGACACATTTGTCACACTCATTAATGGAGAAACCCTTTGATAGTAGAGTACTATTAAATTTTTCGTGTCATTGCTTCGGGGCTTGTTTCAACCCGTACAGAGATTTGACAAGCCGACATAATTTCTTCTCTTGCCATGGAATCACTTACTCCTCGGGTTGTTCCATATAAATTTCTTCTTCCAAATCACCATTTAGGAAGGCTGTCTTGACATCCATTTGATGTATCTCAAGGTCACACAACGCTGCGATCGCAATGAATACTCATATGGACGTCATCCTAGACACCGGGGAGTACGTGTCAAAATAGTCAAGGCCTTCCTTCTGTCTATAGATCTTGACTACCAACCCAGCCTTGTACTTATCTATAGACCCATCTGCTTTATACTTCCATTTGAGTATCCACTTACAACCCAACAATTTATTTTCCGGAGGAAGATCAACCAACTCCCAAGTATGGTTATGCAGGATGGAGTCTATTTCACTCTCAATAGCTTCTTTCCAGAGTGGTGCCTCTAGAGTTGACAATGCCTCAGCAATTGTCCTTGGTTTGTCATCAATCATATAAGCTACAAAGTCAGGACCGAAGGATTTATCCTTCCTAGCCCTTTTACTTTGCCTTGGTTCCATCTCTGGAGTCTCTAAGTTCTGAGAATCTGGAACACTAGATTCCGGATATTCAGCCACTTTGAAGACCACTAGATCTGAACCATCTAGATTCGGGCAGTCAACGAATCCGGTGTAACATCCCGTACTTTCGAGTTACGGATTGAATCGCTAGGCGTGTGTAAATAGACTCAAGCATTGGGAAAATTTTGGATCATATTTACATATGCTAATAAAGATGTTAGTATATAAAAGGATTAAACTCCGAAATAATTTTAGACGTAAGAGGTGTGACGGTGTGGATTAATAATAATAGTTGGATATCCCAAAGGGGTTATGGACTAGTGTCATGTCACGAAATTATGACATTGAGGATATGAAGGTCTTATAGGTTATTAGAATTTAAGTGAATTGGGATCACAGAATTAATTATGTGTGTGATTGATAAATTATACGGAGGCAGGTCACTTAATTAATATTAAGTGGAGGGGATAAGATTGGTGGGGGCGTGTATGTGTAGTCTTTAAGGAGGGAGCACTTAATGACTAAGCTTATTAACTAATTAGGTGTCAATCTAAACGATAAGGCTAAGCTAAGTAGGGGACACCATGATGAGGATTTATTTGGTTTTCATGATTGGGAGGGTATATTCCTACTTTGAGAATCTCTTAAGACCTAAGGAAACAACACCATTTCATTTTACATAGCATCCTTGGTTAGTTGCTTTTCCATTTCAATTGTGTACATAGACACATCACACTTCTCTATCCTTAGGTAGCAAAAATTGTGAAAAATGATGGATAGTAATTTAGGTAGTATATGCAACTGTTAACGAAACGTGAAGTAGAAAAATTGTAGCAGTTCGTGGGAATTAAGGCAGGAGTATAAATTCGATTTTTAGGTAGTAATTCTTGGAATATAAGATCAAAGTACTATTCGGCATATATGTTGTGTCGACGAGTGATCTAACAAAAGGTATGTTAAGGCACATTATTTCTTTATTTTGGCATGTTCCATGTAACGAAATATAACTGTGATATTTCTCCATAATTTATTCTACTCTTGGAAGTTAAGAATATTCATGTTATTGATTCCTATGTTAAAAGCATGTCAAAATATGTTCATAAGTCCTTATTGAGGCATACGGAAAAGATGTTGATATTTACAGTGTTAGCCGAAGGTACAAGGATATTGTGTCACCCAGGATGTGCTATTGTTATTCATGCATTTTCATTTTCATTGCATTCATGTTTTACCAAAGATTGTATATTGGGGACGGGAAACGGGAAACGCAGACCACCTGATCAGCTGGGATATGATAATGATAAAGCCTGTGTGGCTTAATGAAGGAAGATGTCTAATTAAGGGATATATATATATATATATATATATATGATTGGGAGAAAGATGCCCTTGTGTGGCCAGTATATATGTATTTACTGCATTATGCATGACATTTAGACATATTATGCCCACAGAGGCCGACATGAAATGATGTCCACAGAGGCTGTTATGGTAAGGAAGATGCCTGATGAGGCCGATGTATAAGTATATTGCATTGTGCATAACATTTAGGCATATGTATTAGGGCCCTCAGAGGCATTTACTGTTGGTCAGTTATTTCGATTTCAGTTATTGGTATATCTCTGTTATGCTATTATTCATGCCTGACATACTCAGTACATCAGTCATACTGACGTCCTTTTTGTCGGGGGACGCTGTGTTTCATTCCCGCAGGTTCAATTAAATAAGGTGACGGTTCACGCTAGTAGGTTGCTGGTTCAGCTGATATTGGTGCACTCTATTTGTTTCAGAGTTGCAGTTGGTCGTGGTATAGTATTTTTGCATCTGCATATGGGTATGGTGGGGTCATGTCCCGTCCTTGTGATGTCGTGTATTCTTTAGAGGCTTGTAGACAGGTGTCATGTGGTTAGTTGTCATGTGTGGCCTTGTCGGCCTTGGTATGGGTATGTATATATGAAAATTAGATTTCTAGTTAAGATTTTCTATATTTTTTTTGGCTTAGTCCGTATTCAATTGTGATTAGAAGTTGGTTGTACGATTAGCGGTACCCGGCGGGTGGGGTCCAAGTTCCCGTCGCGACCCTCTGGTTTGGGTCGTGACATCCCAGTTCCTAAGAGCTTTGTTCATAACTTCGTTTGCGAGAGGTTATGTCTTTTTCCTTTCTAGGAAATGTATCCTCAAAGAACTGAGCATTCCTTGATTCCATGTTTGTACCCCCGTGGATATCAGGAATATCTGACTTATGCACTAAGAAGCGATAAGCAGTGCTGTTATTTGCATATCCGATGAAAATGTAATATACAGTCTTAGGCCCAATCTTGACCTACTTTGGCTTGGGTACTTCGACATTTGACAAACAACCCCACACCTTTAAATATTCAAAGGTGGGTTTCTTTCCCTTCCATGATTCATATGGAGTTTTGTCCTTACCCTTATGTGGGACTCTATTAAGAATTGTATTAGCGGTAAGGACAGTTTCTCCCCACATGTTTTGGGGAAGACCAGAGTTGATGAGCAAGGTATTCATCATTTCCTTCGATGTGCGGTTCTTACGTTCCACCACACCGTTCGACTGAAGTGAGTATGGAACCGTTGTTTGATGAACAATGCTTGATTGGGCACAATATTCCTAAAATGGCGCTATGTATTCTCCCCTTCAATCGCTACGAATGGATTTAATTTGTATGCTTAGTTGGTTCTCAACTTCTGCTTTGTAACGTCGGAACGCTTCAAATGCTTCATCTTTACTTTTCAACAAGTAAAGGTAACAATACCTTGTGCTATCATTAATGAATGTCACAAAGTACTTGTTCCCCCCTCTACTTTGTGAACTTCAAATCACATATATCTGTGTGAATAAGTTCTAGAGGAGCGGTATTCCTTTCGACGGATCGAAAGGGAATCTTTGTGAGTTTTGCCTCTACGCACACCTCACACTTATGTTAAGGGTTTACGTCGATAGACGGCAATAACTCCAACTTTACCAACCTTTAGATGGACTTGTAGTTAACATGTCCTAATCTATGATGACATAAATTAGAGGACTCAAGAAAGTAAGAAGAAGCTTCAATATTATTTCTTGCATATAATACAGACATGGCGTTAACTTTGAAGAGGCATTCACAGACGAAGCCCCTTCCCACAAACGTTCCATTCTTGGTGTATTACAAATTTATTGGACTCAAACACTAGCTTAAAACCAGCATTAACCAATAAATGACCTGAAATTAAATTTCTTCTAATCTTAGGGACATGCATCACCTCCTTCAGAGTGAGCTCCTTTCCAGAAGTCATCTTCAGGACTACCTTTCCTACCCCCAGTACGTTAGAGGAAGCGTTGTTACCCATGAACAATTTCTTGTTTGTAACTGGTGTATAAGTGGAGAAGGCATCTCTATTGGAACAGATGTGTCTCGTAGCATCTGTGTCCATCCACCATTGCATAGGATTCTCAACAAGGTTTGCTTCAAGCACCACCGCTAAGAACTCCTCAATCATGTCGTTCAGAAACCTGTCTTTGACAACGTTAACATGTGTCTTGCCCTTAGCCTTGGCCTTCTCTTGTTGCTCAGTCTTGAGCTTGCGGCAGTCCTTGATCATGTGACCAGGTTTCCCACAGTAGTGACAGTTACCTTTGAACTTCTCCGTTGCTTGGGTCTTACCGTCTTTCTGGAACTTGCGCTTCTTGCTTGGGTTCCCTTTGGCCTCAGCCAGATTTTCCTTTGCCTCAGCGGGTTGTTTACCCCTAGGTAAGGCCTTCTTATTATCTTCCTGAATCTGGAGTTTGATAATAAGTTCTTCAAAGGTCATCTCCTTTGTTTTGAGTTTTAAGTAACTCATAAACTCATTCCACGAGGGAGGTAACTTTTCAATCAGTGATGCAACCAAAAACTGCTCATTTGGTTTCATACCTTCCAAATCCATGTGATGTAGAATCATTTGGAATTCCTGGACTTGGGACATCACTGTTTTACTATCCACCATTTGAAATTTCAGAAATTTCCCAACGATGAATTTCTTAGTACCTGCATCTTGTGCGTTGTACGTCTTTTGCCGTTTTTCCCACAGCTCTTTGGCAGTGCCTACGATGTAATACACCGTGTAGAGAGGGTCTGACATGCAGTTCAAAATATAGTTTTTACATATGAAATCACTATGACTCCATGCATCAAGAACCATCCTCATGCCATTAATGACATATATACTTTGGCCCCCTTTGGCCGTTTCAGTGGGCGAAGGGTCCATTTCATCTCCAGCTTGTAGAGGATCTTCTGTTAGGAAATGAGTCATTCCCATAACAGTCAGATAGAATAACATCTTTTGTTTCCATCTCTTGAAGTTGGAGCCCATGAACTTTTCTGGCCGTTCATGGTGGAATCCAGCGGGTGGAGGAACGGCAGCGTTCCCTTGAGCAGCAGAAAAGGCGTTTGATGAGCCTTGAGCAACCGAAAAGGCATTGGGTGTGCCTTGAGAAGTGGGGGAAGGCAGAGGTGTTGTCTTGAGTAGCAGCAACTGCAGAATCATAAGTGAGTTGTTCTCTTCCAGTCATCTTTCTAAGAACTTACAACAGATCTTGTCTTAAAATTGTGGGATACAACAATTGCAGGGAACGGGAAGTAAGTAAATATTACAATTGCTAGAAAGGATAAACTAACGATTACAACAAAACTGGAAATCAAGAATGAAACAAACTCCTTGTGTGATTTGTTGAGTCGAGTGATGACACTCTGTCTTTAAGACAAGATTGCCCCATATATCTCCTTTTACATTGTCGGGCAATAGTCTCCCAAGATACAACAGCAACTTAATAATTGAGCAAAGGAAACTCAAGTGTTACTCTTGAAGAACTTTAAGTATAGTAAACTTGCTAGATAGGAAGAAGATGAATTCAGAAATTCACAATTGAGTCAAAGGCCTCAATTTATAGTGTAAGGAGATGACCCCTCAACTAGCCAACTAATGGCCTTCAATAGCCAATGTAATCACACTTATTGAGGGGTTACATTCAGCCAAATAATGGTTGAATTCATGTGTCAAGTAATGGAGATCCAATGCTCCAAAACCAGCCCAAAGGTTAGAACTTTCCAATTTTCCGTCGCAACATTCTCCCTTCGAAGCGCCGCGGCTCTGTGAATTAGCGCCGTGGCTCCAGTGACTGGCACCCAATTAGTGTTGCGGCGCTCCGGCGTCGCGGATCCGGCCGCAGCGATTTCCGACTCGTTTCATCTTACACTTCTTCATTCGTTTACCAACGTGGAATACTTTGTCATTTGGCCAATAACCGTCCATCATTCTATGTCTCAAACGTATTACATGCGTACCAATATCTCTTTCACTAATGAAATTTGCGATACTTGGCAGTACGTGTGCACGTGTGTGGAAACGACGTTTCCGACGTGCGGGCCCCGATTGTTTGAGTCATAAATAATGGGATATACTTAATTCCACATTAGTAAATTTTCAACAACACATGGTGAGAGTATGTTGTAGGCCTAAAATAAATAAAGACATCATTTTTTTAACAGTTTAATCTTTTATATGAGGTGGTGGCACAATTTAGTAGTATCAATTGCACAAGCAATTAACTATTCTTCTTCAGTTTATTAAACCAATTGGATTATTCAATCACAGGTTTATATTACCTATTACTAAAATCTTTGAAGCTATTTCTTACCAGGATTCAACTGCTGGAGACATGCAAACGCAGAAATCGAGAACACAAAAATCCAGGATACAAATAAAATCATTATCAAGAATAACACACAAAACATACCCATGAAATGAAAATGGCTAATAATCTGCGTAAGAAATAGATTTTTAAACAAGGAAGGAAGGAGAAAGAGAGAAGAACCTGTGAGTTAAAGCCATAAAATGCTCACGTTCTTATTTAGAGATAAGATCGACGACAGTGATCATCAACTTTTTTATTCATTGCTCTATTAGGATTTAGGAATAGTAATGATGATTTTTTCATAGTGAGAGGTAAGTATTGGAGGTTTCAGTTAGTATTGCATGCAATATACCGTTGGTTGAAAACCTGACCGCTTTCCTTTTACATAGGACATCTCAGGTCGATCTTTTTTCTACTACTTTATTTGTGCTGATAGGGTTCGTTATACAATAAGTGATTTTAAAATTAGGTAAATGACCTTATCTGTTCCCAGACTTAATTTGGTTCATTTCTCTTTTAACATTAGTACGGTTATTGAAGTCATCTTGTTTTTGTCCAAAATAAAAACTATTAAGGGTTGTTTGGTTACCAGGATGACAAGGATATCACATGAATTAGCTATCTCTAATTCCACCTTTTTTATGGGATAACTAATCTAACCAATTTAGTATAAAATGTATTCTCAAATTAATACCTATAATCAAACACAGGATAAAAATTCCGCATTTTATCTAAAAATTATTATCCCTTATTCCACCCATCAAACAACCCCTTAATATATTTCTTATCTAGTAGTCATTGCAAAAAGTAATGTTTGAGGAATTGCTACTACTACTAGCTAAAACATATTGATGATTAGGTCTCAACAAGTCATCCTGTAATAGGTCATAAGCAAAAATGTAGTTGTGTAAAAAAGTCACAGAGTTAGGAGCAATTAGCTCCCACTATTTTGTTTAAGAATTCTAATATACAATTAGTAATAAGTTCCATGCAAGGAACTTTCCTAAGGACTATAACAAGGGGGTGAGAAAATTTAGGAAGAAGAAACAGAATATTTATTTCATCCTAGATCAAATACAGTTGTAGCAAAGCATTATATACGGGTTATACTATGCAAACTAACCATAGTTGTATTTAAGCTAAACTATGGTTCATTAAAACTAACTCTAGTTTTAACTAACTAACTACCTTCATTAATGCACTAACTAACAGCTAACAGAATAAAAGATAAAAAGATCTAATCCTTTTCACCCCTGCAAGCTAGGCGTAATGAAAAAAAAAATCATGTCTAGCTTGGACAGTAAATGAGAGTGTTGCACTCCACAAGGTCCCTTTGTTAGCAAATCAGTCAATTGAAGCCAAGTAGGAGGTAGTAAGTAAGCCTTGTTGAATCTTCTCCCGGATGAAATGGCAATCAATATCAATATGTTTGGTGCGTTCATGAAACACAGGGTTCGCAACAATTTGCATAGCAGACTTACTGTCACAAAAGACTGAAACATGCAACTGTATAGACAAATTTAACTCAGAAAATAGACCAACTAGCCAAACCACTTGAGCTACTACTGAAGCTAAGCTCTTGTACTCATCCTCAGTTGAGCTCCTGAAAATGGTAACTTATTTCTTCGACTTCCATGAGATGAGAGAACTACCAAACTTCACTAAGTACCCTGTCACAGATTTCCTGGTGTTGGGGCAAGCTGCCCAATCACCATCACAATAGACATCTAGCTTCTGTGTGAGAGTTGGACTAGACTTTAGATACCTCACAATCCTCAAGGCTGCATCCATATGTGAGGACGCGGGACATTGAATGAATTGACTAAGACATTGTACTGCAAAACAAATATCAAGCCCGGTTACTGTCAAATAGAGCAGCCTGCCTAAGCCTTTGATAGCTACTGGATCCTTCAAGTTAGTATTTGATGTATTTCCAACATGTTAATCAAATGCCACAATGATGAATTTAACATTTAACTCCATAAGAGAAGCAACGGCTTGGAACCAGATAAACCAAGATCTAAAATAAGTTCCAACACAGATTTCTTTTATGCATATATAACACCCCGTACTTTCAGGCGATGGTCTGAACAGCTGGGCGTAGGTAAGTAGACCCGAGCCTTGGAGAATTTATGTTATATTCACGTACGCAAATGAAGAGCTTAGTATATAAAAGGATGCGGTCCTGAAATAATTTAGGACTTAATAAGTGTGACGATGGGAATTGAAATTAATATTTGATGTGTGTCAAGAGGCTATGGACTAGCGCTATACCACATGATCATAATAGTAGAGTACATAAAGTGTGCTAAAAAGTGATTTATTATCAAAGTGATTTGAAAATAAGAGATTAATTATGGGATAAGTTTAATTATAGAGGAGACAAGGAATTTATTAAATGATAATTATTGGGTCGATAAGTGGCAGTAGGTGGCAGCCAAATATAGATAGTTAGGCATGCAAGGAGGATGTGTCAATTTGTAAAATTATGGTGCAGCAACCTTTGACATGTAGATGAGATATATGATGGTCAAGAAAAGGATTCTTGGGAAAAGGACCTAAAACATTAACTTTGTCTCGTGTGTATACATCATTAATGGGAGGATATCTTAGTATTATTTAAAGGCATCAACTTGTTTATGATTTCAATTTGGTGATATAAAATGGGGTAAACAATCTAAGTACTGGTGTCACTAAGCACCATGGAATTCCTTTGCAAACAAAAATAAATGTCAAAGCTACAACTAGCTTTGTAACTTCAACAACGAAGGAGATTACTTGGACATCTGTTGAGCAATACTTTTGTCACGACTCAAATCGAAGGGCCATGACAGGCACCCAGGCCTTACCTATCGAATACCACTAATCATACAATTAACATCTAACCATAATTAATCATAGACCTCAAGGGCAGTCACAAAGTACCCTGCTGATATATGAAAATAGTAAACTGGAAAGGAGCTATGTAAAATCTTGCAACCAGAATGACCTAATCCATATATATATACATACCAAGGCCGACAAGGCCATACACGACTACTATACACAAGACAACTGTCTACAAGCCTCTAATGAGTACGTGACATCGTAAGGTCAGGACTGGGCCCCGCCATACCCCTATGTATATCAAGAATATCGTACCACGACTAGACTGCAACTTTGGAACAAGTAGAGTGCTCTAATATCAGCTAAACCAACAACCTACTAGTGCGGACCATTGCCCTGTCTACCTAAGCCTGCGGGCATGAAACACAGCGTCCCCCGACAAAAGGGACATCAGTACGACTGATGTACCGAGTATGTCAGGCATGAAGAATAGCATAATAGAGACCTGAAAGTAACATGAGACAAGAAACAACCAACCAGGAGAGAATGCCTCTAAGGGCCATAATATGCCTAAGTACCATGTCTGTGCAGAATGCCTCTGAGGGCCAAAATATGCCTAAATGATATGCACAATACGGTCATGCACATACATATGCGTATATAATGCCATCAAGCCTCTGTGGGCACCCCATCATATCGGCCTCTATGGGCATAATCATTATCGTGTATATCTGTACCAGCTGCAGGTGGTGTGCGTATATAACACCTTCCCTTTTCCCATTCCCACACATATATAATGCATACATATAGTAGATTATATAACTCATTTGAGGTCAAGGTATGTACGTGAATATAATGCATGAATGATATGACAATAAAACACTATAAGTTTGTCGGAGTGATGTAATATCGTTCCACCTCCGATTAATATTATGAATACTAACATCTTTTTCATTTATGTCAATAAGGATTTAGGAACATATTTAGACATGTTTTGAACATAGGAATGAATAACATGAACATCCTTAACTACTAAGAGTAGAATCATTTATGGGACAATATTACGTTTACGTTTCGTACTTAGAACATGACAAAAGAAAGAAGAATTTGCCTTAACATACCTCGGATCTTGACCTTTCAATCACTACAATGAAATCAGTACGCCCAGTACACGTTAAACTTATATTGTTGCTCGCGTTTACTGCCTCAAGATAACTTGCTTCCAAAATTGAATTGTTGGGACGTCTTTTCTTTCTTGGTGTTCAAAAAAAATACCAAAATATAAAGTACTAATCTTCAGAGATTATTTATGGTTGCTACAAAAGTTTATGAATAACTTCCTAGGCTAAATGTTGCTATTCACATTTTTTTGCAAAGAAAACTAGTGAACGAAAATGAGTCCTTAAATGTTCTAATTAATTAGTGGACTGTGGGGTTCCTACAAATCTCCTATTTTACTTCTTACCACAGACACATATTCTATACGTGTCTAGCCAAGATATCTTATATCTTAAGAGTCATCAAAAGCTACATTATTTATTAAATGGCAAATATAGTGGACATGGTCCTACATGACATGACTAATCCCTCCATTAAAAACTTTGTTTCCCACTAAAGAATTGGTAATTAACTCATTGTCCCCAATACACTTAAATATTGATCACTTAAATGTTGATCACTTTTAACATACTTCATATACTTAATATTATTATGACCATGTGATATAACACTAGTCCGTAACATCTTTTGGCACACACAAAAATAATATTTCCGATCATCGTCGTCACACTTTTAAAATCTTAAATTATTTCGGGACTTCATCTTCTTATACGACGAGCCCTTTATTTACATGCTTGACAAAAATTCTCTGGGGCTCGGGTATACTTTCATACGTCTAGCTGCTCACACCGTCGTCTGAAAGTATGGGGTGTTACATCCTTTCTCCCTTAGAAACATTCATTCTCGAATGTTGGGGTGACGTATCTAATCCCCGTCACGTATCCAGCAAACACAACCACCACTTCACGGGGCCATATAATATAACATACATCATTATATATGACCTCACATGGACACCAAGCATTAATTATAATACTCTGAAATAGAACTCACTTTATGCTTCTCTCGAAACCTCGGCGTTGGTCTGAAATAGGTAGGGATATTTGTGTTTCATCTCCTCTTCCGCCTCCCATGTCATTTCTTCTACATTCTTATTCCGCCAAAGAACTTTCACGGAGGCTACTTATTTAGTCCTTAACTTGCGGACTTATCAATCTAAGATGGCAATAAAAACCTCTTCATATGATAGATCCTCCATAACCTTCACATCGTTAATAGGTATAATTCGGGAAGGATCCCCAACACATGCTCTTAACATAGAAACATGGAAAATCGGATGAACAATCTCTAACTCCGAAGGAAAGTCCAATCCGTAAGCTACTTGGTCGATTCATCGAATTATGCGATATGGCCCAATATACCTTGGGCTAAGCTTTCTCTTTTTCCCAAACCTCACTACACCCTTCATAGGAGAGACCTTCAAAATGATCCAATCATCCACTTGGAACTCTAAGTCTCGCCGTCACACATCTGACTATGACTTTTGACGACTTTGAGCGGTTAACAACCATTCTTAGATAAGTTTCACCTTCTTTATGGCTTGGTGCACTAGGTCAGGCCCAAATAATTCTGATTTTCCTACTTCGAACTATCCGATAGGAGGTCTACATTTATGTCCGTACAAAGCCTCGTATGGAGCCATTTTAATGCTAGCATGATAACTGTTATTGTACGCAAATTCAATAAGGGGTAAATGATTATCCCAATTTCTCTTAAAGTCGAATATGCGAGCTCGTAGCATATCTTTGAGTGTTTGAATCGTACTCTCGGCCTGTTCGTTTGTTTGAGGGTGGAAAGTTGCGCTAAGATTAACTTGAGTGCCTAAACCTTTTTTAAATGAGCTCCAGAATTTAGTTGTGAACTGCGCATCTCGGTCAGATATAATAGAACTAGGCATACCATGAAGGCGAACAATCTCCTTAACATATAACTTTACGTAGTCCTCGGCTGTGTAGGTAGTTTTGACCGCCAGGAATTGAGCTGATTTTGTCAGTCTATCAACAATCACCCGAGTAGAAACAAACTTATAATAAAAGCGAGGTAAACCCTTAATAAAATCCATATTAATCATTTCTCATCTCCACATTGGGGCCTCAATGTTCTGAGTCACGCCGTCGGGCTTTTGGTGCTCCGCTTTTACTAGTTGATAATTAGGACACCGAGTTACAAACTTCTCAATGTTCCTCTTCATGTCGTTCCACCAATACATACCTTTGAGATCATTATACATCTTAGTAGATCCCGGGTGAATGGAATATCGTGAGCAATAGACCTCCGTCATAATCTTGTCTCGTAATCCTACTACATTGGGAATACATAAATGGACCTTCCACCTGAGGGTCCCTCTCCCATTATACTCGAAGTTTACGATTCTCTTTCGTTAAATATCTTTCCCAAACTTCTCTAAAAATAGGATCTTCATCATGACGTTCCTTTTCTTCCAATATGAGAGATGACCTTGATATATTCTAAGTCATAGGGCTATCACTATCTGAATCCTCCAATCGGACTCCCACTTAGCTAATTGATGTGTTCCCTTACGTCAACTTCTCTACTTAGTCCTCACATTAGTCAAACCCCTTGTGGTGAATAATTCTATTGTCAACTTAGCTTTGCTTACTAATTGGTGTGCTGAAAACTCTTATATGTGTAGTATCTCAATCGTGAACACTTTATGGACAATGTCATTGAATCTGAAGTGCGTGTATCATCGCAGTTAACTCGCATTCATGATTTTAAAGAAATCTATTTTTTTTCATACTTTCTCACTACTCGTAATTATAAACAACTTCCTTTATTTGCTTCTTTTGACACTTATGTAACACCCCGTCCTTTCGGGTAACAGTTTGAGTGCGTAAACGTAGGCAGGTAGACCCGGGCCCCTGGGAAGTTTAAGAATATTTACATATGCTAATAAGGAAATTAGTATATGAAATGATGTGATCGCGAAACAATTTTGGATTTAACAAGTGCGACGACGAGGATTAATAATAATAATTGTATATCCCCAAAGAAGTTATGGACTAGTGTCATATTACAAGAATTATGACATTGAGTATGAGAAGGTTTTATAAGTCGTCAGGATTTAAGTGAAGTGAGATCAGGAATTTAAGTGTGTGTATAATTAATTAATTGTGAGATTAATTAATTATAATTAGGGGGACAACATCTAGTGGGATACTACGTGTAGCACTAAAGCATATCATCGCACTGACTAAGCCTTATAAGCATCAGTGGCAGCTTAGGGAGGTTCACAACAAACTCCAAACATTCATCTCTTTTTCATTAATAAACAACCTTCATCTCCCTCAAAGATTCTGTAGAAATCATTCCGTGGAGAAGATATTGTCACACTTCTATCAGAAAGAGGAAATCTCAGTTGGTGAGTTCTCTGAAAATTTTCAGTCGAATTTGGGGATTTTTCGCAAGCTTCTGCTCACCAAAAGGGGAAACATTAATGGTGTTCTGGGCCTTGGTCTAGCGAAATTAAATCCTTAAAACAAGCTTGAACACTCAGAAATCAAGCATATGCCTTGAGTTTCGGAGAAGCTCTAGCTCAAGTTAATTTTTTGGTCTGGTTTCTGCTTGTCGGAACTTGGGTCGGGTGAAAGGTTTTCCGACGACGCTCGTCACTGCTCTTAAAATAGGTAACCCTTCTTATTCCTAATTTTATACCAATTATAGAGCATGATTCTTACTAGTTTTAAGACGATTATCGAAAATGCTAAGTTTGGGTTGGGTGTTGTCGGGACTGCCATAATTGTAAGGGTTGGGGTTGCATGTGAAATTGTTGTACTATTTTGGCTATTATAGCAGTAAGAAGAAGGATTAAGAAGGGTTTATTATGTGGTTATATGCATATGGTTCGACATAGAAGGAGTATAGGTTCTACGCGTATAAGATATTCGATAAAATGTCTCAATGACTCTATTAATGGTGTATTGGTCTGATTATGACTTCAATCGTTCATATGGTGTAGATAATCGTTCATAGGGCTTATGAGGACCGCATAACTTAGATAATTTCGATGACAAGGCATGCAAGGCTCTTTCTTCCTTTTGGCATATTCTACGTACAAAATATAACCGAAATATTGTTCCATAAAGTACTCTACTCTTAGTAGTTAAGAATGATCATACTATTGACTCTTATGTTAAAAGCCTGTTTAAGTATGTTTCTAAGTCATTATTGAGGCATATGGAAAAGATGTTGATATTCACAGTGTTAGCCAAAGGTACAAGGATATAGGGCCAGGATGTGTTATTGTCATTCATGCATTCTCGTTTGCATTGCATTTATATATTACCATGGACCACTTGTGCTATGCACATTACTATATGGTAAATATTATATATATATAGGGGATATGGGGAAAGGGAACGGCGTTATATACGCACACCACCTGCAACTGGTACAGACTATCACATAAAGAAAGAGTCCTATGAGGCCAAAATGATGTGATACTCATATGAAGCCGATATAACCTGATGCCCACAAAGGCGGTTATGGGAAGGAAGAGTCCATGTGTGGCTAATATATATGTATACTGCATTTGCATCTTTCATACATTCATTAACCATTATAGGGTATGATGCCCACAGAGGTTGTTATGGTAAGAAAAATTCCCGATGAGGCTGATGTATATGGAAACTGCATTGTGCATAACATTTAGGCATATGTATTAGGTCCCTTAGAGGCATTTACTGATGGTCAGTTGTTTCTGTTTCTATTGTTGTTATATCCCTGTTATACTATTATTCATACCTGACATACTTAGTACATCAATCGTACCGACGTCTCTTTTGTCGGGGGACGCTGTGTTTCATGCCCGCATGTGCATATTGAGAGGGTGACGGTTCACACTAGTAGATTGCTGGTTCAGTTGGTATTCGGAGCACTCTATTTTTTTGGAGTCGCGATTTGGTCGTGGTATGTTCTAATCTTTAGAGGCTTGTACATAGATGTCCTGTGGTTAGTTGTCATGTAAGGCTTTGTTGGCCTTGGTAAATAAATGGATAAATTGGGGCTTTTGGGTTGAAACTTTATATAATCTATCACGGTTCAGTCCGTGTTTAAATGTGATTTAAGGGTGGAGTGTATCGGTGGTGCCCGGCGGGTAGGGTCCAGGTGCCCGTCGCGGCCCTCCGATTTGGGTAGTGACAATTTGGTATTAGAGCATATATTCCTAGGATGTCTACAAGCCATGTCTAGTAGAGTCTTGGTTATAGGTGTATTGTGTGCCACACTTATAAGCAGAGGCTATCGAGCATTTAGAAATGTCTTTGTCTTTCATAATCTAGATCGATCGATAGAGCTGAGTCGTAAGAATATTTGTTCCTAATCTAATTTTCTCATTTAAAGCTGCAGTAACATCTATAATGAGAAACACCTTGGATAATAAGGATGCGGGTACTGTCGCAAGACAAGATGTTAGACAGATACCACCTACTGGCACGGGTCGGAGGGTTACTGAAATTGAAAGAAGAAAGGTGAGTTATACTATGGACTCAGATCCATCAGAAATCATGGAGTCTATAGAGGGGGATCCATATGAAGATCCCTATGAGTCACCTGCTCGACCACCCTCGTTCTTCCAGCAGGAAGTGGGGTGAGTGGAGTTCCGACTTCACCAAGGACTTTAGTGTCAGTATCGGGCCCCATCGACCATAGGGTGGGTGAATCAGCACAGGGATGGGTACAACCAGATTTCCCTTAAATACCACGCCATGATCGGGTATGCATGTCGCTCAATGACCCCGACCCTTCTGAGATTCCGGATACTCCACAATCTTGGGGGTCTGTTAATCAGGGCTCACTGGTCTATGTTATGGGATACACCTCGAAGGAAGAAAATAGACAGGCAATGAGAAGGCGAGTGGTTAGTAAGGATAAGAGGGTTCCACTCCAAAGTGTGTCGGATCGAGGCTCATGTATAGGACCAATATAGAATAGTGCAGATATACCAACAAGATCATAAGGTCTTCCCATTACCTATCCCGATAATCCATGAGATCTTTAAATTAGTTACCTTTAAATAAATGATGTATTGTGTTTAATCGATATATGGTTATATGTTTGGATTAATCAAATGAATATATGGATTTTGTATGTGGATTGATAAGATTGTTGTACAGTTTGGTGTGATTCTAGTTAAGTCATGAAATGGCTTTAAATCTATTTGTATGCATAAGTTAGGCAATAATAACCTTGATTGAACTAATTTAGGAGTGATTAATGTTTATTAGAGATAATTTCAACTTAATATGGATCTAACCTGAGGCTAGGGGTAATCTATAACTTATTGGTTAGAGTGAAAAGACTTGTGTAGCTCCTATTATCTTTTTCACATAATTACCATAGTAACATTTGCTTAGTATAAGCCTAGAGAGTATGTTGGCTTACTATTTTTTGGTCTTTCCATGTGGTATTCAATGATTTGAAGTGATATAGCCTAAGTGTGGTTTCCCAATAACATCTTGAGTTTCAAATCTGATCCCATAATGTTGTTCTTGCTATCAATGCTTTGTTGCCTTCTATAAATGCATACTATGGTATAAACTGCCCAATTGTTTCCAGCACTAGTTCATTGTGCCCAAAATTGCCTAAGTTTGTTTAGACTTGAATCTTGTAGGCTTGTATATCTATTTTACCATCTTTGTAGCCTGGAATACATGACTGATTGTTTGGAACTACAAGTGATGAGCATGTTGAGTATGTATAAACCAGTCATGTATCTCTTATGACTTCTACTGACAATTTAAGTTAGACAACTATTTGTATGCTCTAAATATTATTCCTATCCCACTCATGTGTGCAGTTCTTGGGTGCTGGTGTGGTTATATTTGCCTCAGTGACATATGTGGTTATGATTTGTTTTATTCTGTGATCTGGACATGAATAAAAGACATATTCACATTTTATTCTAAGTTAAGAATATTATTCTTCAAGGGCTCAAGATAATGGCCATCTGAATCAGGGTACCATGTTAAGCATCATATTTGTCTACTGCTATGTGTTCAGTCTAAAAAAATATTAGTTTGAAATCTTATCACCTAGTTTAATACCTATTTGAATAAAATCTTAAACTTAGGAAGTTGTGTGTCATGTAGTGTTTTGATGATCATGTTTTGGATAACAGAGGATTATGGTAGTTTCCATGCTTGTTAAATTGACCTGCTTACATGCTATACATATGCTAAAGTATTGTGTTAAGTGCTTGGTTGCAGTGGTCTAATTAGAAGTCTTAAGTTAAGACAGGACCCTGTACCTGCCTTTAACCCTGTAATGATTAGGATGCCTTAAAATGCTGCTATTCATGTCAATGTAGCTTGAGAAAGATCTTTTTAATTTGGCTCTAATAACATGTTTCCAGTCTTATGACCTATTTAAGGTTTTGTTTCTGCTTCAGCATGACTAAAACTCATTAATAGGATAGAGATGGTTATCTGAAGTAAATCAAAGCTTGTACATTACTTAATGTTGTGTGTTGTTGGTTATAAGCCATTAACTAGGCAAACAAAGTTATAATAGACTAAATGTTGTTATGATGCCTTGCATTATGGATAGAAAGACCTATGATTAATCAACTTAGAACTAGTCTGTTGAGAAATTTTTAGGTGCAATCGAGTTAATCTATCTGCCCTTCCCCTGTACTATGTGACATATTTTGAGTTTGGTATCTGATTTTGTCCTAAAGAGACATGTCATTAAGCCTACAGTCTAAAATAGGGATCATGTTAGTCTAATTGGTTTCAACTTGATTTCACTAACTGGTTGGCCCATGAGTGGCATGTTACTCTTTTTACGTTCATTCCCAGAATTGGTTTATGGGACATATGCTTGATTATAGTAAACCTACTAGATATACTAACAATATTACACCTAGTTTTAAAGTTAGTTTAGGTTGCAAATGAACTTGAAAGGGTCTGTTTATCTATCGTTTTTGTGATAGTATGCCTGTTTGGTTTAGTTTATGAATGTCATGGTTGCTTTAAGTTGTTCCCGTCACAAATGTTATAGCCTTATAAGTATGTGTGGCATGAACTCTACCACCTGATTTTGATGTGCTGTGACAAGCCTATTGTGGTCTAACTATATGTAAAAATGTATTTACAAGTTAAACTTGAGTTAGGCATGACTAACTGAATGGTTACTAGTATTTGAGGTTAAGTTTTCCTGTTGATTTGAAACAGTTAGCTGCTTTTCTGTTAAGGGATCATACTTGCAGCCTTGGTTAACTATGTGTATGTTTGGTCTGATTTGAAACTTGAACCTTCAAAGACTGATTTGGACTATTTGAATTTGCCTCCTTGTTGTGACTTGGTCCTGCTTATGTATCACATGTATTAGCCTTAGTGTTACACCATTTTGTCTTGTCTCTATTCTAGGTCCTAATTGACACACTAAACACCATAAGTTGTTGTATTTCTGTCCAAATGGATGATGAACATTGAGACTTTACTTTGTTGTTATACTTTGAACTCCTGTCTCATGAGAGAATGGCAGCCTTAAAAGATAATTACTGCCACAGTAATGGGAGCAATTTCTAGACATTCTAAATATTCATTCTAAGGTTAAGATCTGAGGCAAAAAATGTTGGGGTTTGAAACTGTTTCCCTTAGCTGCTACATTTTGTTATTGGCACTGTTATATTGAGTTGGTTGCTGCGTATATTTGTTATTTTCTGAGACATTTAGCTGCCATACTTGTTGTTATGATGGATGTTGTTTGATGTCACTAGTTACCATTATTTAGCTACTGTTTTGCTGTCACTTGTTGCTACTGGCCTCTGCCCACAGTGGCTAAATTCAAGTCCAAAAACAAATAACATATTGTGAGTAACCAGTTGGGATTCTTAGTGGAGAAACATATACTAACCTTGAACTGAATTCATTAACATATTATGTCTTTGAGCTAAATTTCTTGCCATATTTTGACACCCATTCTGACTGAAACCACTGTTGCACCTTAATAAAAAATAATTGTTGCCATTTGTTGCTGTAATGTGTCACCTAAGGAACTGCTATTTTTGCAACTCTCTGAGAAACAAGTGCTACACTAAAAGTAGATGTTTCACTTGAGATATTACACAATCATTTCTTCGCAACAATGTGAGTATTGTTGTCACCACATCTGCAGCTATTTTTTTTCTTTTCTGCTGCAAAGGGATAGCTATTTATCTATTGTGCTGCACTTCAACTACTACATTCCTTAAACCAAATGCTCACTTTAGCTACAGCCCTGTGAGGATTTGTTTGCTACTACTTGAGGCTGATGTTTGATGTCATCTTATGATTCCTGCTTCATACCACTTGTTGATGTTCCACTTTCTCTAAATTGCTGCAGTTTGAGGTGATTAATGTTGTTGTGTTTGAAGATGAAACCTATTATATTCTGAGACAATTTTAGGGCTTGGAGACTGATGTACCTTAGCCATTAACACCTCATTTTGGGTGTGACTTATTGCTGGATTTTGGCCATTCTATTTTGCCTGCTAACTGCTGCATTTTATCAAATGTTGCTATGTTTTAATGAGTTCTACTATTTCTTTTTAAGGATAAAACAAATATTACACTATGGGATAATAAAACAGTTGAAGCATGATTAATTGCACTGATTTGTGTACTGTTTCAAATAATTGTGATGCATATAGGACTCTAAACTAGATGTTAGGATCCTCTACCTTCTTTGCCTACTGTTATTTAAACAATGTATAAGATATACTACAGACCTAGGCAATAATCCATCACCCTATTAACTTTCTATATAAGCAATTAGCTAGATAAAAATTGTTTCACATAAGGTTACTAGAATTGGAAGGTATCACTATGTGTTTATTTTAGTTTATATATGAAACTTGAGTCTATTCTTTAAAAGTGGTCATAGATTGATATGTATCTTCTCACTGTTTAAATGATAATCTGAATTAATCCATGAGTGTCTTATCCCCTGTTTTTGATGAATTGGAGTGACAAATTTTATACTTCCTCTCTTGCTTTTACTGAACTTGATCAACTGTGTGTTCATTTCTGTTGTGACAAGAATTGGATATGTCACACCGACATTCGAGGATGAATGTTTCTAAGGGGGAGAGGATGTAACACCCCATCCTTTTGGGTAACAGTTTGAGTGCGTAAACGTAGGCAGGTAGACCCGGGCCCCTGGGAAGTTTAAGAATATTTACATATGCTAATAAGGAAATTAGTATATGAAATGATGTGATCGCGAAACAATTTTGGATTTAACAAGTGCGACGACGAGGATTAATAATAATAATTGTATATCCCCAAAGAAGTTATGGACTAGTGTCATATTACAAGAATTATGACATTGAGTATGAGAAGGTTTTATAAGTCGTCAGGATTTAAGTGAAGTGAGATCAGGAATTTAAGTGTGTGTATAATTAATTAATTGTGAGATTAATTAATTATAATTAGGGGGACAACATCTAGTGGGATACTACGTGTAGCACTAAAGCATATCATCGCACTGACCAAGCCTTATAAGCATCAATGGCAGCTTAGGGAGGTTCACAACAAACTCCAAACATTCATCTCTTTTTCATTAATAAACAACCTTCATCTCCCTCAAAGCTTCTGTAGAAATCATTCCGTGGAGAAGATATTGTCACACTTCTATCAGAAAGAGGAAATCTCAGTTGGTGAGTTCTCTGAAAATTTTCAGTCGAATTTGGGGATTTTTCGCAAGCTTCTGCTCACCAAAAGGGGAAACATTAATGGTGTTCTGGGCCTTGGTCTAGCGAAATTAAATCCTTGAAACAAGCTTGAACACTCAGAAATCAAGCATATGCCTTGAGTTTCGGAGAAGCTCTAGCTCAAGTTAATTTTTTGGTCTGGTTTCTGCTTGTCGGAACTTGGGTCGGGCGAAAGGTTTTCCGACGACGCTCGTCACTGCTCTTAAAATAGGTAACCCTTCTTATTCCTAATTTTATACCAATTATAGAGCATGATTCTTACTAGTTTTAAGACGATTATCGAAAATGTTAAGTTTGGGTTGGGTGTTGTCGGGACTGCCATAATTGTAAGGGTTGGGGTTGCATGTGAAATTGTTGTACTGTTTTGGCTATTATAGCAGTAAGAAGAAGGATTAAGAAGGGTTTATTATGTGGTTATATGCCTATGGTTCGACATAGAAGGAGTATAGGTTCTACGCGTATAAGATATTCGATAAAATGTCTCAATGACTCTATTAATGGTGTATTGGTCTGATTATGACTTCAATCGTTCATATGGTGTAGATAATCGTTCATAGTGCTTAAGGTATGCAAGGCTCTTTCTTCCTTTTGGCATATTCTACGTACAAAACATAACCGGAATATTGTTCCATAAAGTACTCTACTCTTAGTAGTTAAGAATGATCATGTTATTGACTCTTATGTTAAAAGCCTGTTTAAGTATGTTTCTAAGTCATTATTGAGGCTTACGAAAAAGATGTTGATATTCACAGTGTTAGCCAAAGGTACAAGGATATGGGGCCAGGATGTGTTATTGTCATTCATGCATTTTCATTTGCATTGCATTTATATATTACCATGGACCACTTGTGCTATGCATATTACTATATGGTAAATATTATATATAAAGGGGATATGGGGAAAGGGAAAGGCGTTATATATGCACACCACCTGCAGCTGATACAGACTATCACGTAAAGAAAGAGTCATATGAGGCCAAAATGATGGGATGCCCATATGTGGGTGATATAACCTGATGGCCACAGAGGCGGTTATGGGAAGGAAGAGTCCATGTGTGGCCAATATATATGTATACCGCATTTGCATCTTGCTTACATTCATTAACCATTATAGGGTATGATGCCGACAAAGGTTGTTATGGTAAGGGAAATGCCCGATGAGGTTGATGTATATGGAAACTGCATTGTGCATAACATTTAGGAATATGTATTAGGTCCCTCAGAGGCATTTACTATTGGTCAGTTGTTTCTATTTCAGTTGTTGTTATATCCATGTTATACTATTGTTCATGTCTGACATACTCAGTACATCAATCGTACTGACGTCCCTTTTGTCGGGGAACGTTGTGTTTCCTGCCCGCATGTGCATATTGATAGGGTGACGGTTCACACTAGTAGATTGAGGGTTCAGCTGGTATTCGGAGCACTCTATTTGTTTCGAAGTCGCGTTCTGGTCGTGGTATGTTCTAATCTTTAAAGGCTTGTAGATAGGTATTCTGTGGTTAGTTGTCATGTAAGGCCTTCTTGGCCTTGGTAGATAAATGGATAAATTGGAGCTTTTGGGTTGAAACATTATTTAATCTATCACGGTTCAGTCCGTGTTTAAATGTAATTTAAGGGTGGAGTGTATCGGTGGTGCCCGGCGGGTAGGGTCCGAGTGCCCGTCGCGGCCCTCCAGTTTGGGTCGTGACAACTTGACAACTTATTCACTCATTTTCTTACTTATCATACTCTTCTTAGCTCTAAAATATTCTGGTATACACACGTAATCTCAAATATTGCTCCTGATTCCAACATTGGCATTAGTACCCCTTAAAGGATGAGTTGTTAACTTATTCAGTACGTGGAAGATTTTGAAGAATTTGCATTACATCACGTTGGCCTACTATATCCAAACCTGGTCATTATACTTAGATTCGAATTTCTTCAATTGCCTCATGGCTAAGACTTTCTGTTAATGACGTTTTGGAAAAAGATTTCCTTGATCTTGTTAAGTTGTAAACCCATTACTTTATCTATCTCATAGAACATTTGGTCAGTTCGAAAATGCTCATAGACATCTGTGTTTGCCTGACACTTTATCTTCATTATAATGTCATTATCTCTTGACATATATCTTTAATGTCTACCTTGTATCCATAGGCGTCATTGGCCCTTTTTCACCTGTTAGGTGCTAATCTCGAGTTTTACCCACTGTTTCTTCCGTTTACATACTTTCTAAAATGTGTTACTACATATGTTGTGGAACCGATGCTTTGTATGTGTAGATCCAATTCAGGTGTTACATGATCCAGTGGCTTGTCAAGCTTTCTTGTCTTATCATTATTAGATCTCTCATCGACTGAGTTCTCATTCGTCTTACTTTTATATTTCCATTTCAAGATGCCTTGGGGGTCTCTTATCTCAAAGTATTTCTCGTACTATCTTCTTGAACATTAGAGGTTCGTCACCTTTGGCCGAAGAGTTCTTATTGTCCCTCCTCTACCATTGGTCCTTACACTGTTCTGGAGTAATCATACCTTTGTGAAACTCACAAAACTATAATCGTGTTCACCTTTATCCTTCTTGTCGTAATCCTTCCTTCTACTCGTCATTAAACAGAAAGAGCTCTGCCTTGATACTTGATCATATCATTCCATTCATACTTATTAACTATTTTCGTATTTCTTACAACCATTATTCACTCTTTTCATAGTCCTCTTCCTCACTTGCCCCTAACAAGTTATTGTTATCTAGAGGTTATCTAGAATGGTAACATGTTGCACAATGAAGCTGAAGACCTTACCAATCCAGTACCTATAGCATGCCTTAGCTTACTAACATTGACACATGTATTTCTCAATAATACGCGGTATGGCCCTTTACACACGGACGAGAGGCTTATGTCCCCTTCCACTACCGTGTGTAACTCAATCCTTATATATATTACTTGGGATTACTATTCCGGGTACGTCACTTTACGTGATCTTCTTAAATTTACTGATGGTCACTCTTCAAATGATTCGGTAATGGAAATCCATTCTCGTTAATGATATCCCGGGACAATTCCCAATCTATCCTAGGTATGATATTATAATTTAGGTCGCACGTACATAACATATTCCCTTATTCTAATCAGCAAGAGTTATTGTAAAATGTGTAGATTTTCATAACCTACTAAACCTTCCAATTATGTCTTCTGCATTTCATCTGTACAACTCATAATCATCTTATCCTTACCATTGCGCATCAACTTGGGATACTTCAGAACGTTGTGGCCATGACTTCCACACTAAACCAACCCCATGTACCTTTGCGGCATAATCCGGCATGTGCTCAACCACACTGACAACAAGATGGTCGGGGAGGTCTCACTCAACCTTTACAACTTTGATCCTGAGATATTGGCATCTTTGAACCCTTTAAATATCAGTGATCCCTGACTAATAAACTCCCTAGGTTATCAGATCTCTAACCCCTCAAGGGTCTATCTCTATCATATGCTCTAGGATGAAGTCGTGCCTAGAAAAGCAACTTACTCATATCTTCTGACGGATCCGTCTCAATAGAGAGCATACTACTCGCACTTACACTCGATCCAACCTCAATATCCTTGCTAATCATATCCCTATTGGAAGAAGGCATTGATGTAATTATAAACACGATAAGGGTTACAGAAAGAATTCTTAAAACTCAACTCTATAGCACGATTCTAGATCAAGAAGAAGGTAACCATCATCCTATCTTAAATGCCCCGTATCCTTCTATCTATAAGTGTGGTGCACAACACACACATAAACAAAATTCTACTAGACACGGCTTGTAGACTCCCTAGGACAGACCTGCTCTGATACCAAGTTTGTCACGACCCAAACCGGAGGGCTATGACGGGCACTCGGACCTTACCTGTCGAGTACCACTAATCATGCAGTTAACATCTAACTATAATTAATCATGGGCCCCAAGGGCTGTCACAAAGTACCCTACTGACATATGAAAATAGTAAACTTGAAAGGAGCTATGTAAAATCCTGCAACCAGAAGGACCTAACCCATATACATATACATACCAAGGCCAACAAGGTCATACATGACTACTATACACAGGACAACTATCTACAAGCCTCTAATGAGTATGTGACATCGTAAGGTCGGGACAAGGCCCAGTCATACCCCTATGCATATCAAGAATATCGTACAATGACTAGACTGCAACTCTGGAACAAGTAGAGTGCTCCAATATCAGCTGAACCAGCAACCTACTAGTGCGGACCATCACCCTGTCTACCTGAACCTACAGGCATGAAACGCAGCGTCTCCCGACAAAAAGGACGTCAGTACGATTGATATACCGAGTATGTTAGGCATAAAGAATAGCATAATAGAGACCTGAAAGTAACATGAGACAAGAAACAACCAACCAGTAGAGAATTCCTCTGAGGGAATAATATGCTTAAGTACCATGTTTGTGCAAAATGCCTCTGAGGGCCAAAATATGCCTAAATGACATGCACAATGCGTTCATGTACATACATATGCGTATATAACTCCATCAAGCCTCTGTGGGCACCCCATCATATTATATCGGCATTTGTGAGCATAATCATTATCGTGTATATCTGTACCAGTTGCAGGTGGTGTGCGTATATAACGCCTTCCCTTTTCCCATTCCCACACATATATAATGCATACATATAGTAGAGTATATAACTCATTTGAGGTCAAGGTATGTACATGAGTATAATGCATGAATGATATGATAATAAAACACTATAAGTTTGTCGGAGTGATGTAATATCGTTCCACCTCCAATTAACATTATGAATACTAACATTTTCTTCATATACCTCAATAAGGATTTAGGAACATATTTAGACATGCTTTGAATATAAGAATGAATAACATGAACATCTTTAACTACTAAGAGTAGAATCATTTATGGGACAATATTACTTTTACGTTTAATACTTCGAATATGCCAAAAGAAAGAAGGATTTGCCTTAACATACGTCGGATCTTGACCTTTCAATCACTACAATGAAATTAGTATACCCAGTACACGTTAAACTTATAGTGTTGCTCGTGTTTATTGCCTCAAGATAACTTGCTTCCAAAATTGAATTGCCAGGACGTCTTTTCTTTCTTGGTGTTCAAAAAAAACAAAATAGAAAGTACTAATATTCAAAGATTATTTATGGTTGCTACAAAAGTTTATGAATAACTTCCTAGGCTAAATGTTGATATTCACGTTTTTTTGCTAAGAAAACTAGTGAACGAAAATGAGTACTTAAATGTTCTAATTAACTAGTGGACTGTGGGGTTCCTACAAATCTCCTATTTTACTTCTTACCACAGACACATATTCTATACGTGTCTAGCCAAGATATCTTATATCTTAAGAGTCATCAAAAGCTACATTATTTATTAAATGGCAACTATTAGTTAGTGGTCATGGTCCCACGTGGCATGACTAATCCCTTCATTAGAAACTTTGTTTTCCACTAAAGAATTGGTAATTAACTCCTTGTCCTAAATACACTTAAATATTGATCACTTAAATGTTGATCACTTTTAACATACTTCATATACTTATTATTATGACCATGTGATATAACACTAGTCCATAACATCATTTGACACACACAAAAATAATATTTCCGATCACCTTCGTCACACTTTTAAAATCTTAAATTATTTCGGTACTTCATCTTCTTATGCGACAAGCCCTTTATTTATATGCTTGAATATGACCAAAATTCTCCGGGGCTCGGGTATACTTTCATATGTCTAGCTGCTCACACCATTGTCTGAAAGTACAGGGTGTTATAACTTTCATTTGTCAGACTGAGGTAAGGTGGAAGAAGAGGGATTCTTGCCAAATAAGGTTGAGGTACTAGATAAGTTGCGTTGATTCGGTTTTTAAGAAGACCAATAAAGGTATGTTAAGGTAAATCATTTCGTCTTTTGGCATGTTCTAAATACGAAACGTGAACGTAATAACGTCCCATAAAGGATTCCACTCTTAGTAATTAAGAATGTTCATGTTATTCATTCCTATTGTCAAAGTATGTCTAAATATATTCCTTAATCCATATTGAGGTATATGGGAAAGATGTTAGCATTCATACTGTTAATCGGAGGTAAAGCGATATTACATCACTCCGACAAACTTATAGTGTCTTATTATCATATCATTCATGCATTATATTCATGTACATACCTTGACCTCAAAAGGAGTTATATACTCTACTACTATTTGTATGCATTATATATGTATGGGGTATGGGAAAAGGGAAGGCGTTATATACGCACCACCACCTGCAGCTGGTATAGATATACACGATAATGATTATGCCCACAAAGGCCGATATGATATGATGGGATGCCCACAGAGGCTTGATAGCGTTATATACGCATATGTATATGTATGACCGCATTGTGCATGGAATTTAGGCATATTATGGCCCTTAGAGGCATTCTTCACAAACATGGTACATAGGCATATTATGGTCCTCAGAGGCATTCTCTACTAGTTGGTTGTTTCTTGTCTCATGTTACTTTCATGTCTCTATTATGCTGTTCTTCATGCCTGACATACTGTCACGACCCAAACCGGAGGGCCGCGATGGATACCTGGACCCCACCCACCGGGTACCGCTAATCACACTATCAACACCTATTCATAACTAATTACAGACTAAGCCGAAAGAAAATTATGAACAACCCGATAACCAACTTATATATATATGCATGTACCAAGACCGACAAGGCCGTACAAGGCTAATACACACAGGACACCTGTCTACAAGCCTCTAAGGGAAAATATAGCATCAACAGGTCGGGACAAGGCCCCGCCATACCCATAAAGACACGCAAAACTGTATCATACCAAAATCAGACCGACACTCTAGAAAGAGAGGAGTGCTTCCAAAATCCGCTGAAACTGCAATCTATTCACGTGGGCCATCGTCTTGCCTATGCGAACCTGCGGGCATGAAACGCAGCATCCCCCGACAAAAGGGTGGTCAGTACGACTGATGTACTGAGTATGTTAGGCATAAATAACAGCATAACAGGAATATACTAATAACTGAAACACAACAACTGACCAACAGGAACTGCCTCGAGGACCCTAATACACTCACCTACATGTTATGTGCAATGCAGTGTCTATATTTATTGGCCTCATCGGACAGTTTCCTTACCATGACAGCCTCTGTGGGCATCATACCATGTACTGGTTAATTAACATATGCATGATGCAAGTGCGGTATAAATATATATATATACATGTCAGTGTTGCGGATCGTGCAACCCGTCCTAATATATGTTAGTGTTGCGGATCATGCAACCCATCCCAATAAGCCATGCAGGCATCACATCATATTGGCCTCTTCGGGCTCTTTTGTGATAGTATGTACCAGTTGCAGGTGGTGTGCGTATATAATGCCTTTCCCTCTCCCCATATCCCCTACATATATAATATTTACCATATAGTAGTGTGCATAGCACCAGTGGTCCAGGGTAATATATAAATGCAGTGCAAGTGAAAATGCATGAATGACAATAAAATACCCTGAGTGACATAATATCCTTGCACCTTTGGCTAATACTGTGACTATAAACACATCTTCCGTATGCCTCAATAAGGATTTAGAAATATATTTATGCGTGCTTTCAGCATGGGAATCAATAACATGAATATTCTTAACTACTAGGAGTAGAATAAATTATGAAGCAATATCACGGTTATATTTTGTTACATGGAACATGTCAAAAGGAAGAAATAATTTGTCTTAACATACCTCAATAAGTGGAGAAAACCTCCACTATGGTGCCAGAACCAACTTCCTCGCCATTTAATCTTGAGAAGAGAGCAAAACGTTCTTCTATGTTGTTACTACAAAACTTGAAATTACTCTTTCATGTTTCTATGAAATCCAACCAAACACATTTTTTTATCTACTCAATGTACGCTCAATTAGGAAAATAATGAGGTTGCTGAATGGAAATATTTACTTGGCACTATAATTATCTTTGTAAAGGATGAACAATAATCCAGAATGAAGCAGCAACATGTTTCCTTCAATTTCTCCCACGTCTTCTTTTACTTATATACATAACTAGCAACGTGTAGTGGAGTTGTAGGTCTCACCATAAAATATTACTCTTGTAATGAATTTAGAGAATGCCACCTAATCTGCTAATCATATGACACCACAGCTAAATACATGCACCCCAGTGACTTCGCGGTCTTATTTCCACGCCCCACATGGATTAAGTACACTAATCATTTATTCCTCCTCCAATTAATCAATTACACAACATAATTAATTTCGTGATCTCAATTCACTAAATCTTGATAACTTATAAGACCTTCATATACTCAATGTCATAATTTTTGTAATATGACACTAGTCTATAACTTCTTTATGCATACTCCAAATTTATTCTCGATCCCCGTCGTCACATTTGTTAGGTCCAAAATTATTTCGGGGTCTAATATCTTTTATATACTTATCCCTTTATTAGCATATGTACATAACATAAATTCCAAAATTCAGGTCAATTTGTACACGCTTAGCGATTCAAACTGTGACCCGAAAATACGGGATGTTACATCTTTCCCCCCTTAGAAACATTCGTCCTCGAATGTTGGGGTAACATATCTAATCCCCGTTACGTAGCCCGAATACACAATCATTAAATATCATAACAGGAATTTATAATTTACCTTAGGCTTCTCTAGAAACCTCGACATCAGTTGGAATAGGTGTGGATATTTGTGCGACATTTCCTCTTCAGTTTCCCATGTCATCTCTTCCACGTTCCTATTACTCTCGCCGTCGCACATCTGTGTATGACTTCTGATGACTCTGAGCTGTTAACAACCGTTCTTTGATAAGCTTTACTTTTTCTATGGCTTGGTGTACCAAGTCAGGTCCAAATAATTCTGACTCGCCTACCTCGAACAATCCAATAGGAGATCTACATTTTCGTCCGTACAAGGCCTCATATGGAGCCATTTTAATACTGGTGTGATAGCTGTTATTGTACGCGAACTCAATAAGGGGTAAGTGATCATCCCAGCTTCCCTTAAAGTCCAACACACAAGCTCGTAACATGTCCTCGAGCGTCTGAATCATTTGCTCAGCTTGACCGTCTGTCTGAGGATGGAAAGCCGTACTCAAATTAACTCGGGTGCCTAACCCTTTCTGAAACGATTTCCAGAAGTTAGTTGTGAACTGAGCACCTCGGTCAAATATAATAGAAGTAGGCACACTATGAAGTTGAATAATTTCCTTAATATATAACTTCACGTAATCGTCTGCGGTGTAAGTAGCTTTCACTGGCAAGAAATGAGCTGATTTGGTCAGCCTATCAACAATTACCAAAATAGAATCGAACTTCCGATAGGAACGATGTAATCCCGTAATGAAGTCCATATTAATCATTTCCCATTTCCACATCGGAATCTCAATGTTCTGAGTCAAGTCACCAGGTTTTTGGTGTTCTATTTTTACTTGTTGACAATTGGGGCACTGAGCTACAAACTCTGCCACACGTTTCTTCATATCACTCCACCAATAAATACTCTTGAGATCATGATACATTTTAGTTGATCCTGGATGAATAGAGTACCGTGAACAATGAATCTCTGTCATAATTCTATCCCACAATCCTGCTATATTTGGAACACATAGACGACCCTGGTGCCTGAGAGTTCCCTACTCGTCAATCTCAAAGGTTGTGGTCTTCTTCTGTTGAACGCTCTCTCTTATCTTCTCCAAATTGGGGTCTTCCCATTGATGTTTCTTAATTTCTGATATAAGGGATGATCTTGACACATCCTGGACCACAAACCCACCATCCTCCGAATCCACTAGTCGAACTCCCAAACGAGCTAACTGATGAAGCTCTCTCACCAATTCCTTCTTTTTGACTTGCACCCGCATTGAAGTAACCATTGAATTACGGCTGAGCGCGTCTGCTACAACATTGGCTTTGCCAGGGTAATATAGGATGTCCACATCATAATCTTTCAATAACTCAAGCCATCTTCTTTGCCTCAAATTCAATTCTTTTCGGTTGAATATGTATTGTAGACTCTTGTGATCCGTAAAAACATCCACATGAACACCATATAAATAGTGCCGCCAAATCTTCAGTGCATAGATTACCGCGGCCAACTCTAGATCATGCGTCGGATAGTTCTTCTCATGTTTCCTCAACTGCCTTAAAGCGTAGGCAATCACTTTACCATGCTGCATTAGCACACATCCTAAACCTGCTCCCGAGGTATCGCAATACACAACATAACCCTCTGGGCCCTCTGGGAGAGTAAGGACTGGTGCCGATGTCAATCTATTTTTTAACTCCTGGAAACTCCGCTCACAAACATCAGACCATTGGAATTTTATTTCCTTTTGTGTCAACTTCGTTAGTGGTGCCGATATGGTAGAAAATCCTTCTACAAACCTTCTATAATAGCCAGTTAAGCCCAAAAAGCTGCGAACCTCTGTTGGAGTTATAGGCCTTGGTCAATTCTTCACCACTTCAATCTTATGAGTGTCAACTCTTATACCCTCGTCTGACACTATATGACCAAGAAAAGCCACTGACTTCAGCCAAAACTCACATTTTGATAGTTTTGCATACAATTTATGGTCCCGGAGCGTTTGTAGTATTATCCGCAAGTGATCCACATGCTCCATTTCCGAGTGAGTGTACACCAGAATATCATCTATAAATACTTTCACAAATACGTCCAGGAATGGGCGGAATACGCTATTCATTAGATCCATAAATGTCGTTGGTGCATTTGTCAGTCCAAATGACATTACTAGGAATTCGAAGTGCACATACCTTGTCTTAAAGGCCGTCTTCGGAATATCCTTCTCCTTAACCTTCAGCTGATGGTACCCCGACCTTAGGTCAATTTTTGAGAAACATCTCGCCCCTTGTAACTGGTCAAACAAATCGTCAATTCGAGGAAGAGGGTACTTGTTCTTGATAGTGACTTTATTCAGCTGCCGATAATCGATACACATCCGTAATGAGCCATCTTTCTTTCATACGAACAATAGCGGCGCGCTCCAAGGAGATATGCTAGGCCTAATAAAGCCTTTTTTGAGCAAATCCCTTAATTGTTCCTTTAATTCCTTCAATTTAGCTGGAGCCATCCTATAAGGAGGAATAGATATCGGTTGAGTATCTGTCAATTTATCTATACCGAACTCAATTTCCCTTTCAGGAGGAAGGCCTGGAAGTTCGTCTGGGAATACATCAAGAACTTCATTGACCACCGGAACTGATTGAGAACTAGGTGGTTCAACATCGACATCCCTTGCCCGAACAAAATGGTATATATACCCTTTGGAGATCATCTTTCTTGCCTTAAGGTATGAAATAAACCTACCTTTTGGCATTGCCGTATTACCTTTCTATTCAAGGACCGGCTCGCCTGGAAATTGGAATCTAACAATCTTTGTTCGGCAATCAACATTAGCGTAGCATGACGCTAACCAATCCATGCCCATAATAACTTCGAAGTCAACAATTTCTTATTCCACTAAATCGGCTAGGGTTTGATGACTACAGGCCAATACTGCACAATTTCGATAGACCCGTCTAGCGATTACCGATTCACCAACCGGCGTATATACGACAAATGGATCCCTTATCAACTCTGGATCCATACCAAATTTACATGCAATGAAAGGAGTAATATATGATAAATTTGAGCCTGGATCTAACAACGCGTACACATTATGTGAAAGGACTGATAGTGTACATGTAATGACGTTAGGTGAGGATTCCTGATCTTGTCATCCCAAAATCCATTGAAACTGCAATCTATTCACATGGGTCGTCGCCTTGCCTATGTGAACCTGCGGGCATGAAACGCAGCATCCCCCGACAAAAGGGACGTCAGTACGACTGATGTACTGAGTATGTTAGGCATAAATAACAGCATAACAGGAATATACTAATAACTGAAACACAACAACTGACCAACATAAACTACCTATGAGGGCCCTAATACACTCACCTACATGTTATATGCAATGCAGTGTCCATATTTATTGGCCTCATCGGACAGTTTCCTTACCATGACAGCTTCTGTGGGCATCATACCATGTACTGGTTAATTAACATATGCATAATGCAAGTGCGGTATAAATATATATATATATATATATATATATATATATATATATATATATATATATATATATATATACATGTCGGTGTTGCGGATGATGCAACCCGTCCCAATATATGTTAGTGTTGCGGATCGTGCAACCCGTCCCAATAAGCCATGCAGGCATCACATCACATCATCACATCATATTGGCTTCTTCGGGCTCTTTTGTGATAGTCTATACCAGCTGCAGGTGGTGTGCGTATATAACGCCTTTCCCTCTCCCCATATCCCCTACATATATAATATTTACCATATAGTAGTGTGCATAGCACCAGTGGTCCATGATAATATATGAATGCAGTGCAAGTGAAAATGCATAAATGACAATAAAATACCCTGAGTGACATAATATCCTTGCACCTTTGGCTAATACCGTGAATATCAACACATCTTCCATATGCCTCAATAAGGATTTAGAAATATATTTATGCGTGCTTTCAGCGTGGGAATCAATTACATGAATATTCTTAACTACTAGGAGTAGAATAAATTATGAAGCAATATCACGGTTATATTTTGTTACATGGAACATGCCAAAAGGAAGAAATAATTTGTCTTAACATACCTCAATAAGTGGAGAAAACCTCCACTATGGTGCAAGAACCAACTTCCTCACCATTTAATCTTGAGAAGAGAGCAAAACGTTCTTCTATGTTGTTACTACAAAACTTGAAATTACTCTTTTCTGTTTCTATGAAATCCAACCAAACACATTTTTTTTATCTACTCAATGTACGCTCAATTAGGAAAATAATGAGGTTGCTGAATGGAAATATGTACTTGGCACTCTAATTATCTTTGTAAAGGATGAACAATACTCCAGAATGAAGCAGCAACATGTTTCCTTCAATTTCTCCCACGTCTTCTTTTACTTATATACATAACTAGCAACGTGTAGTGGAGTTGTAGGTCTCACCATAAAATATTACTCTTGTAATGAATTTAGAGAATGCCACCTAATCTGCTAATCATATGACTTCGCGGTCTTATTTCCACGCCCCACATGGATTAAGTACACTAATCATTTATTCCTCCTCCAATTAATCAATTACACAACATAATTAATTTCATGATCCCAATTCACTTTAATCTTGATAACTTATAAGACCTTCATATACTCAATGTCATAATTTTTGTAATATGACACTAGTCTATAACTTCTTTATGCATACTCCAAATTTATTCTCGATCCCCGTCGTCACATTTGTTAGGTCCAAAATTATTTCGGGGTCTAATCTCTTTTATATACTTATCTCTTTATTAGCATATGTACATAACATAAATTCCAAAATTCAGTTCTTCTTGCACACGCTTAGCGATTCAAACCGTGACCCAAAAATACAGGATGTTACACATACTCGGTACATCAGTCGTACTAACGTCCCTTTTGTCGGGGGACGCCGCGTTTCATGCCCGCAAGGCTCAGGTAAACAGGGTGATGGTCCGCACTAGTAGGTTACTGGTTCAGCTGATATTGGGTTACTCTACTTGTTCCAGAGTGGCAGTCTAGTCGTGGTATGATATTTTGATATGCGTAGGAGTATGGCAGGGGCATGTCCCGACCTTACGATGTCACGTACTCTTTAGAGGCTTGTAGACAGATGTTTTGTGTATAGTAGTCGTGTATGGCCTTGTCGGCATTGGTATGTATGTGTATATAGGTTGGGTCCTTCTGGTTGTAGGATTTTACATAGCGCTTTTCCAGTTTACTATTTCCATATATTAGTAGGGTATCTTGTGGCGGGCCTCGTGGCCCATGAGAAATTATGGTTATATGCTAAATATATGATTAGTGGTACTCGACAGGTAAGGTCCGGGTACCCGTCATGACCTTCCGGTTTGGGTCGTGACAAACTTATTATCAGAGCAGGTCTGTCCTATGGAGTCTACAAGTCGTGTCTAGTAGAGTCTTTTTTATAGGTGTGATGTGCACCACACTTATAGAAAAGAGACTACGGGACATTTAGAGTGATGGTTACCTTCCATCTTGATCTAGAATCGTGCTATAGAGCTGAGTTGTAAGAATTTTCTTTGTAAATCTTATTGTGTTTATGATTTCAGCAATGCCTTTTTCCAATAGGGCTATGATTAGAAGGGAAATTGAGGTTGGATTGAGTGTAAATGCGAGTAGTATGCTCTCTATTGAGACAGATCTGTCAGAGGATATGAGTAGGTTGCTTTCCCAGGCACGACTTCATCCTAGAGCATCTGATAAAGATATGCCCTTGAGATGTCATGGAGCTCATAACCTAGGAAGTATTAGTCAGGGATCGCCGATATTTAAAGGGTTCAAGGATGCCAATATCTCAGGGTCAAAGTTGTAAAGGTCGAGTGAGACCGCCCCGGCCATTTTGTAGTCAGTGTAGTCGAGCGCATGCCGAATTATGCCGCAAAGGTACAAGGGGTTGGTTTAGTGTGGAAGTCATGGCCACAACGTTCTGAAGTGTCCCAAGTTGATACACAAAGGTAAGGATAGGATGATTATGAGTTGTACTGATGAAAAGTAGAAGACATCATTGGAAGGTTTAGTAGGTTATGAAAATCTACATAGTTTTACGATTTTATAGTGACTCTTGTTGATTAGAATGAGGGAATATATTATGTATGTGTGACCTAAATTGTAATGCCTTGCCTAGAATAGATTGGGAATTGTCCCAGGATATCATTAACGAGAATGGATTGCCCCAACCGAATCGTGTGAAGAGTTACCATCAGTAAAATTAAGAAGATCACGTAAAGTGGCATACCTAGAATAGTGATCCCAAGTCATATATATAAGGATCGAGTTACCCACGGTAGTGGAAGAGGATATAAGCCTCTCATCCGTACATAAAGGGACATACCACGTATTATTGAGAATTATATATATCAATGTTAGTAAGCTAAGGCATGTTATAGGTATTGGACTAGTAAGGCCTTTGGCTTCATTGTGCAGCATGTTACCATTCTTACTAACCTCTGGATAACAATAGCGTGTTAGGGGCAATTGAGGACGAGAACTAAGGAACAATCGAAGAATGGTTGTAAGAAATATGAAAATAGTCAATAAGTATGAATGGAATGGTATGATCAAGTATCAAGGCAGAAATGTATATTTTCATTTAATGAAGAATAGAAGGAAAGATTACGACAAGAAGGATAAAAGTGAATGAGATTATAGTTATGCAGGTTTCACAAAGGTATGATTACTCTATAACAACGTAAGGACCAATGGTAGATGAGGGACAATAAGAACTCTTCGGCCAAAGGTGACGAACCTCTGATGTTCAGGAAGATAATATGAGAAATACTTTGAGATAAGAGACCCCCCCAAGGCAACTTGAAATGGCAATGTAAAGGTAAGACGAATGAGCACACGGTCGATAGGAAATCTAATAATGATAAGACAAGAAATCTTGATAAGTCATGGGATCATGTAACATCGTGAATTGAATCTAAACATGCGAAGCATCGATTCCACAACATATGCAGTCATACATCTCATAAAGTATGTAAACGGAAGTAACAGTGAGTAAATCTCGAGAACAATACCTAAACATGTGAAAAGGGGCCAATGACGCTTATGGATACAAGGTAGACATTAAAGATATATGTCAAGAGATAATGACATTATAATGAAGATGAAATGTCAGGCAAATACAGATGTCTATGAGCATTTTTTTTTTCACTGACCAAAGGTTCTACGAGATAGATAAAGTAATGGGTTTACAGTTTAATGAGATCAAGGAAATCTTTTCCCAAAGCGCCATTGACAGAAAGTCTTAGCCATGAGGCAAGTGAAGGAATTCGAATCTAAGTATAATGACCAAGTTTGGATATAGTATGTCAACGTCATGTAATGCAAATTCTCTAGAATCTTCCACGTATAGAATAAGGGAATAAGTTAATAACTCATCCTTTAAGGGGTAGTAACGCCAAGAATTGGAATTAGGAGCAATGTTCGAGATTACCTATGAATACCAAAATATTTTAGAATTAAGGAGAGTACGACAAGTAAGAAAATGAGTGAACAAGTGTCAAAAGAAGTAAGGAAAGGAAGTTATTTATAATTACGAGGAGTGAGAAAGTGTACCATCCCGTACTTTCGGGTCACGGTTTGAATCACTAGGCGTATGTAAAATCGCTAGGCGTGTGTAAATAGACTCGAGCGTTGCGAAAATTTATGTATATTTACGTATGCTAATAAAGAGATTAGTATATAAAAGGATTAAACCCCGAAATAATTTTGTACATAACAAGTGTGACGACGGGGATCTAAAATAATAGTTGTATATCCCCAAAGAGGTTATGGACTAATGTCATATCACAAAATTATGACATCGAGTATATGAAGGTCTTATAAGTTATCAAGATTTAAGTGAATTGGGATCACAAAATTAATTATGTGTGTGATTGATAAATTATACGAAGGCAAGTCACTTAATTATTTTAAGTGGAGTGGACAAGATTAGTGGAGGTTATGCACGTGTAGTCTTCAAATTAACAACCTAAAATGACTAAGCTTTGGTGTCAAGGAAGTGGCCGAGAGCTGCCACATGTTAATGCAATACACACCTATCCCTAGCTTAATTATACTCTAAGACATTTAAGGCATAGCAATTTCAAATCGTGATTCATTGCCAAATTTTCTCCAACCCCTTTTTGTATGAATTGAAAAACATAAGAAAACATACTACAATTTAACTTTGGTCTCATTTGGTAAGGAGGAAATCGGCCAGCAACATTGTTGAAACAAAAACGTTTTGCAAAATATTGTTTCAAGCAACGATCCAGCAAATTTAAAATACGGAATTGTTGAAAGGACAATATTCGAGTTATGTTAAGGCAAATTATTTCTTCTTTTGGCATGTTTCATGTAACGAAATATAATCGTGACATTGTTCCATAAATTATTCTACTCCTAGTAGTTAAGAATATTCATATTATTGATTCCTAGGTTAAAAGCATGTCTAAATATGTTCCTAAGTCCTTATTGAGGCATACGAAAAAGATGTTGATATTCACAGTGTTAGCCGAAGGGGCAAGGATATTATGTCACTCATGATGTTTTATTGTCATTCATGCATCACATCCATGTACATACCTTGACCTCAAAGGAGTTATATACTCTACTATACGTATGCATTATATATATATATGTATGGGGAATGGGAAAAGGGAAAGGCATTATGTACGCACACCACCTGCAGCTGGTACAGAGTATCATGAAAGATCCCGAAGAGGCCAATATTGATGCCCTTGTGTGGCCAATATGATAATGAAATGATGCCCACAGAAGTTGTTATGGGAAGGAAGATGCCCTTGTGTGTCCAATATTTATATGTATACCGCATTTGCATTATGCATAACATTTAGGCATATGTATTAGGGGCCTCAGAGGCATTTACTACTGGTCAGTTATTTCTGTTTCAGTTGTTGTTATATCCCTGTTATACTATTATTCATGCCTGACATACTCAGTACATCAGTCGTACTGACGTCTCTGTTGTCAGGGGACGCTGTGTTTCATGCCCGCAGGTTCACGTAGGCAAGGCGACGATCCATGTTTGTAGGTTGTTGACTCAGTAGATTTTGGAGCACTTCTCTTGTTTCTGAGTGTCGGTCTATTTTGGTACAGTATATTTTTGCATGTCTATATGGGTATGGTGGGGCCGTGTCCCGACCTTTTTGATATCACGTACTCCTTAGAGGCTTGTAGACAGGTGTCATGTGTGTAGTAGTCTTGTATGGCCTTGTAGGCCTTGAGCATGTATATATATATAAGTTGGTTTTCTGGTTAAGATTTTCCATAATTTTTTCCGGCTTAGCCCGTATTTAATTATGATTAGACGTTGATAGTGTGATTGATGGTACCCGACAGGTAAGGTCTGGGTGTCCTTCGCGACCCTCCGATTTGGGTCGTGACAGAAAGTACGGAAAAAAATTCAGACCATGAATAAGAGTTAACTGCGATGATATGCGCACTTCGAATTCGATGAAATTAAAATAATTCACCACAAGCGGCTTGACTAAATGCGAGGACTAAGGAGAGAAGTTGGTTTGAGGGAATGCATCAGTTAGCTAAGTGGGAGTGCCAATTGGAGGATTCAAATAGTGATAGCCCTATGACTCATAAGAAAGCAGGGTCATCCCTCATACTAGAATAAAAGGAACGACGTGATAAAGATCCCATCTTTTAGAGAAGATCGGGAAAGATATTTAACCAAAGAGAACTGCAACCTTCGATTATAATGGGAGAGGGACCCAAGGTGGAAGGTCCATTTGTGTAGTTCCAATATAGCAGGATTACGAGACAAGATTATGATGGAGGTCCATTTCTCACAATATTTCATTTACCCTGGATCTACTAAGACGTATGATGATCTCAAAGGTATGTATTGGTGGAACGACATGAAGCGGAACATTGCGGAGTTTCTAGTTCAGTATCTTAATTGTCAGTAAGTAAAAATAGAGCACCAAAAGCCCGGTGGCTTGACTCAGAACATTGAGATCCTGATATGGAAATGAGGAATGATTAATATGGATTTCATTACGGGTTTACCTAACTTTTATCATAAGTCTGATCCTATCTGGGTGATTGTTGATAGACTTACCAATCAGCTCAATTCCTGGCGGTCAAAACTACCTACACAGCCGAGGACTACGTAAAGTTGTACGTTAAGGAGATTGTTCACCTTCATAGTATGCCTATTTCTGTTATATTTGATAGAGGTGTGTAATTCACAGCTAATTTCTAGAGATCATTCCAAAAAGAGTTTGGACACTCAAGTTAATCTTAGCACATCTTTCCACCTTCAGACAGACGGGCAGGCCGAGCGTATGATTCAAACGCTCAAAGACATGCTACGAGCTCACGTATTGGACTTCAAGAGAAGTTGGGATGATCATTTACCCCTTATTGAATTTGCATACAATAACAATTATCATGCTAGTATTAAATGGCTCCATACGAGGCTTTGTATGAACGGAAATGTATATCTTCTATAGGATGGTTCGAGGTAGGCGAATCAGAATTATTTAGGCCTGACCTAGTGCACCAAGCCATAGAGAATATGAAGCTTATCCAAAAATGACTGTTAATTGCTCAAAGTTGTCAGAAGTCGTATTCAGATGTGCGACGGCGGGAAGTTCCAAGTGGATGATTGGGTCTTCTTGAAGATTTGTCCTATGAATGATGTAATGAGGTTTGGGAAAAAAAGGAAAGCTCAGCCCAAGGTATATTGGGCCATATCGCATGATTCGACGAATCAGCTAAGTGGCTTACGAATTGGACTTGTCTTTGGAGTTGGAGTTTGTTCATCTAGTTTTCAATGTTTCTATGTTGAGAGCGTATATTGGAGGTCTTTCCCAAATTGTGCCGATTGATGAGGTAAAGGTTATGGAGGACTTATCATATGAGGAGGTTTCTATTGCTATCGTAGATCGACAATTCCGCAAGTTGAGGACTAAAGAAGTAGCCTCCATAAAAGTCCTATGGCGGAATAAGATTATAGAAGAAAAACATGGGAGGCAGAAGAGGAGATGAAGCACAAATATCCTTACCTATTTCAGACCAATGTTGAAGTTCCGAGAGAAGTGAAAGTTCTATTTCAGATTATTATAATTACTGCTTGGTGACCATGTGAGGTCTGGTATAATGATGTATGTTATATTATACGGCCCCGTGAAGAGGTGGTTATGTTTTTGGCTATGTGACGGGGATTAGATATGTCACCCCAACATTCGAGGACGAATATTTCTAAGGGGGAAATGATGTAACACCCCATACTTTCAGGCGATTGTTTGAATAGCTGGGCGTAGGTAAGTAGACCCAAGCCTTGGAGAATTTATGTCATATTCACGTACGCAAATGAAGAGCTTAGTATATAAAAGGATGTGGTCCCGAAATAATTTAGGACTTAATAAGTGTGACGACGGGAATTGAAAACAATATTTGGTGTGTGTCAAGATGCTATGGACTAGCGCTATACCACATGATCATAATAGTAGAGTACATAAAGTGTGCTAAAAAGTGATTTATTATCAAAATGATTTGAGAACAAGGGATTAATTATGGGATAAGTTTAATTATAGGGGAGACAAAGAATTTATTAAATGATAAGTATTGGGTCGATAAGTGACAGTAGGTGGCAGCCAAATATAGATAGTTAGGCATGCAAGGAGGATGTGTCAATTGGTGAAACTATGGTGTAGCAACCTTTGACATGTAGATGAGATATATGATGGTCAAGAAATGGATTCTTGGGAAAAGGACCTAAAACATTAACTTTGTCTCGTGTGTATACATCATTAATGGGAGGGTATCTTCATATTATTTAAAGGCATCATCTTGTTTATGATTTCAATTTGGTGATATAAAATGGGGTAAACAATCTAAGTACTGGTGTCATTAAGCACCATGGAATTCCTTTGCAAACAAAAATAAATGTCAAAGCTATAGCTAGCTTTGTAACTTCAACAACGAAAGAGATTTCTTGGACATCTGTTGAGCAATACTTTCATATGTCAGACTGAGGTAAGGTGGAAGAAGAGGGATTCTTGACAAATAAGGTTGAGGTCCTAGATGAGATTCATTGATTAGGTTGTTAAGAAGACCAATAAAGGTATGTTAAGGCAAATCATTTCTTCTTTTGGCATGTTCTAAGTATGAAACGTGAACGTAATAATGTCCCATAAAGGATTCTACTCTTAGTAATTAAGAATGTTCATGTTATTTATTCCTATTGTCAAAGAATGTTTAAATATGTTCCTAAATCCCTGTTGAGGTATATGGAAAAGATGTTAGCATTCATAATGTTAATCGGAGGTAAAGCGATATTACATCACTCCGACAAACTTATTGTGTCTTATTATCATATCATTCATGCATTATATGCATGTACATACCTTGACCTCAAAATGAGTTATATACTCTATTATATGTATACATTATATATGTATGGAGTATGGGAAAAGGGAAGGCGTTATATACGCATCATCACCTGCAGCTGATACAGATATACACGATAATGATTATGCCCACAGAGGCCGATATGATATGATGGGGTGCCCACAGAGGCTTGATGGTGTTATATACACATATGTATAAGTATGACCGTATTGTGCATGCCATTTAGGCATATTATGACCCTCAGAGGCATTCTGCACAGACATGGTACTTAGGCATATTATGGCACTCGGAGGCATTCTCTACCGGTTGGTTGTTTCTTGTCTCATGTTACTTTCATGTCTCTATTACGCTGTTCTTCATGCCTGACATACTCGGTACATCAGTCGTACTGACGTCCCTTTTGTCGGGGGACGCTGCGTTTCATGCCCGTAAGGCTCAGGTAAACAAGGTGATGGTCTGCACTAGTAGGTTGCTGGTTCAGCTGATATTGGGGTACTCTACTTGTTCCAGAGTGGCAGTCTAGTCAAGGTACGATATTTTGATATGCATAAGGGTGTGACGGGGTTATGTCCCGACCTTACGATGTCACGTACTCTTTAGAGGCTTGTAGACAGATGTCCTATGTATAGTAATCGTGTATGGCCTTGTCGGCATTCGTATGTATATGTATATAGGTTGGGTCCTTCTGGTTGCAAGATATTACATAGCTCTTTTTCAGTTTACTATTTCCATATATCAGTAGGGTATCTCGTAACGGGCCTCGTGGACCATGAGAAATTATGGTTATATGCTAAATATATAATTATTGGTACTCGGCAGGTAAGGTCCGGTTACCCGTCATGACCCTTCGGTTTGGATCGTGACAGCATAAGAATCCCACTTGAACTCCTTGCAAACTCAATATTAAGAAAGGATCTTAGATCACCTAGATCCTTAATTTTGAAATTAGTTTGCAGAGCATGCTTGGTTTCTGTGATCATCTGAACATCATCACCTGTGATTAAGAGATCGTCTACATATACAAGCACAATAACCATCTTGTCTTGTCTCTTCTTTGTGAAGGGGGAATAATCATAATGACTTTGAGTAAACCTTGAACTTACTAGAGATGAAGTAAGCTTTAAATTCCATTTTCTTTAAGCTTACTTGAGTCCATAAAGGGACTTAAGCAACTTGCAATTTTTCTATTTATTGTATGTCTCACTGAATCCTTGAGGTACTGTCATGTACACTTCTTCAGATAAATCTCCTTGTAAAAAATATTATTAACATTCATTTGTTGAATGGTCCAATTCTTTGCAGTAGCCATGGAAATTAATGTCCATACAGTAACCATTTTCACCACTGTTTCTTGGTAATCCAAACCTTCATTTTGGTTGTATCCTTTGACAACCAATCTTGCTTTAAACTTGTCAATAGATTCATTTGTCTTGTACTTTATCGTGTACACCTATTTGCACCCTATAGCCTTTTTGCCTTTTGGTAAGGGGACAATCTCCCATGTGTGGTTGTTTTCTAGTGCATTGATCTTCTCCTACATTGCAATTAGCCATCTAACATCACTTGTTGGCTCTGCATAAGACTTGGGTCTACTTTAGTAGATAGTCTGGAAATAAAACACTAATATGATGGTGATATGCCATCATAATTCAAAACATCATACAAATGATATTGATAATAATTGGATTCTCCTATAGGAGGTGGCCTGATATAATCATTAAGCCTGAAAGTGGTTTAGTTGTTCTCCCAGATCTGATGCTGGAATTAACAGGGACTGATGGAATATCAGTAGCTAGTGAAGGCAAAGATGCAACATGTGGTGGTTTCACAACTTCAAGTGGAGGAACAGTTGTATGTTGCTGCACTTGTAGTTGTACTTGCACTTGGCTATAAGGTTGAGTCATCTGCTCCATATGAGTATCATCAGCCAGACTATCTTCTTCGGGCACAAAACAATCATTGAAGTGCACTTCTTGAGGAGTAACCTGCTGTTGAAAAGGAAACGTATTTTCATTTTACTGAACATCTCTACTTACAAAAATGAAATGAGTGTCCATATTGAGAAGCTTGTTCTTGCCAGTAAGAAAGGAACATACGGCGGCATCTTAGAATAGCATTATTTCTTGGGACGATATTTCCATTTAAAACTCTAAGGAATATATTGGAAAACTTTCCCTCTTTTCAAAGAATACAGGACTGAAATTAAAATGAAAGTAAAGAGGGGCAAAAAGCAACTCGGCTATAATGAGAGGGGTGTCCCTTCTAATAAGAGCTATAGCCCAGCAAGACTGATCTAATGGCCTTTGGAGTGAACTTATCTTTAATCAAGTTATGGCAAAGCATTCACAACCAATTATTCTGAGTTGAGATATATTTGGTTCCTTCATATACAATAACTCAAAAGGTGATTTGTTATCCAAAACACTAGATGGAATTCTATTGATAATATAAGCAGCAGCTTCAACACACACACCCAGAATTTTGCAGGCAAATGACCCTGAAACTTTATGGCCTTTGTTGTCTCAAGTATGTGGATGTGCCTCCTCTCTACAACACCATTTTTTGTGGTGTGTAGGGGCAAGAACATTGGTGAACTATCCCATGTAATTTAAAGTTTAAACAACTCACTATAGGATTTATTGACAAATTCTGATCCATTATCAGATTTCACAGTTTTAATATTTCTGTTAAACTGATTTTTCACTACATCAACAAAATCTTTAAGTAAAGAAACAACATTTGATTTTAATCTCATTGAGACAAATTCAAGTCCATCTTGTGTAATTATCAACTAAAGTGAGAAAGAATCTCATGTCATCATGTGTCTCAATTTTATATAGTCCCCAAACATTCATATGAACCAATTCAAAAATAACATTTGATCTACTAGTACTAATAGGAAATGGCACTCTAGTTTATCTGGCTAGAGGACATACAATACAAGTATCTAAATAAAATCTATTATTATTCTTGAAACAACTTATTCTTCTCATAACTTTGATAGGAACATGTCCTAGTCTCCTATACCAAATGCCAGCATCAATTGTCTCTCTTACTGTCAAATATCTAGTAATTCCTGCATTATCCTTCCTCTTTACTGAATTTCAAAGGTATGACCTTCCTCCTCTTTACCAATCTCTTTCAGCTTCCCATTAATTAGATCCTAAAATACGCAAAAGGAGAAAAGAAAGATACACAGTAGTTCAACTCTCTTGTCAATTTAGAGACATAAATGAGATTGAACTTAAAAGCTGGTACACAAAGTACATATTTGAGCTTATCGCCTCCCCCTAGCTCATAATTTCCAATGTGTGAGATCTTTGTTGATTCTCCTATTGGCAATTGTATTGAACCTGCAGCATCTACTTGTGTGTCACGTAACAAGGATGCATCACTAAGCATGTGATTTGTTGCACCAGTGTCAATGATTCATGTACAATTTTTTCATCATAAACTATATTCCTTGCAATATTAACACCAGAACCAGCCATATGTGTACTAGCTCCTCCATTCTGGTGACTTAGTTTATTCTGGATCTAAGTAATTTGATCAGGTGTATCAAATTGACCGTAATTGATACCTTGCTACAGTGGACCATGATGGACACCTTGCATACCTTGCTGCAGTGGACCATGATGGACACCTTGCTACAGCTGATTAGGATTAGGACCTGCATGGGAGCCATGTTGTGTGTCATGCCCAAACCATTACTTTGGTGCATAGGGTATGCCATTCCTAGTTGATTTCATAGTATCCAGGATTGATTCCCCAATTATGTCCATGTTGCATAGGTTCTTGTTGCATATTATATTACATGCCTAGAGTGTTACTTTGCTTAATTGAACTGCTTGGATCATTACTGCCAATCACAATGTTTGCTTTCTACTTTCCCTTAAAATCTGGTGAATTTCCAATCAACATGTAACAATTATCTTTGATATGACCTTTAGTTTTACAGTGATCACAGAATATTAGCTTGAAACAACTATCTCTAGTGTGTCCTTTCATGTGACAAAAATCACAATAAGCATTATTGTTGTGCTGATTGTTGAATTTTCTCTATCTTTGCAATCCTTCTTTTGCTCTGAACAAAACAGTAGGATCTGCTACTTCTCCGGTTGGAAAATAACCACCAGACTATTGACTCTCATCTTGTACAATTAAAGCATAGACTTGGTTCACATTTAGAGTTGTTGATTTCATCAGAATCTGACCTCTAGCATTTCTATAACCCTCATTCAATCCCATTAGAAATTTCCACGGCCTTTGCTTGTGAACGTGTTTAATATAGTCCTTAGATTTCTCATAATCGCAAGTAAATGTGGGCACCATTGAGTCATTTTCATCCCATAGATCTTTAAGCTTAGAGTAGTATACTGTTACAGGGAAAACTCCTTGCACTAATACTGATATTTCCTTATGCAAATGATAAACGCTTGATAGGTTTACTCTATTAAATCTCTCCTTACGATCATCCCAAACAGATTTAGCACTAGATCAAAACAAATACCCAAAAGAAGTCCATTACTTACATTGCTCATTATCCAAGATATCATCATTGCATTACATCTCTCCCATTGATGAATTTGTTCAGCTCCATACATATTCACGAGTTACTGACCCATCGATGAATTCAATTTTGTCCTTCGTCAACAAGGAAAGCTTCATCGCTATGTCTACATAGTGTAATTCTCTATTCCGATGAGCTGAATTCCGATCTGTACTGCTTCAGGTGTATAAGAATCTCTTAGATACAATGGATGATTATGATCGATCCTAATATTGACCATTATAGATTCGATTATGCCGATTCGTCAATCGCAAACCAAAATCATAACTGAAATTTAAAGAAACTGAACAATTATCAACAAACTCCTAGACTATCTTTCTATCTCCGCATGAAATCGACGGATCCTGCTAATGAGAACGCTCTGATACCATAATAAGTTCAATGCAATGAACTTTCCTAAGAACTATAACAATGGCGGTGAGAGAATTTAGGAAGAAGAAATAGAATGTTTATTTCATCTTAGATCAAATACAGTTGTAGCAAAGTATTATATACATACTATACTATGCAAACTAACCATAGTTGTATTTAAGTTAATTGTGGTTCATTAAAATTAACTGTAATTCTAACTAATTAACTACATTAATGCACTAACTAACATCTAACCGGAATAAAGGATAAAAAGATCTAATCCCTTTCAATTAGCTCCCACTATTTTTCCTTCTATCCGACATATATTCTTTATTAACATTTCTCCTTTTAAGTTAATAAAACTAGTTATTTGATTTAGGGATATAGATTATTTATTATAACTATACGTATTATCATAATTGTACTTTTAAAACACTCAAAAAAGAAAAAGAAAAAACTTAAATTGTGTACATCATTCAAGGGTATTTTTAGTTTGAAGCAAAATGCTTAATCAAAAAATACTTTTGAACCTCCTACCCTTATTTTTCATATGTACTATGATCTATCTATTTCTTGTTTTACTATCTGGTAAGATATCATGATATGACTAAATTTTATTGATTGAAAACACGCGAGAAATGTTTGTTAAGTAAAGAAATCTTTTTAGAGTCTAGAAGTGTTGTCATACCCTTTAATTGTTCGACTTCCTTACTTAAAAAGTATTAAATATTTGTAAATATTTAATAATAAATTCAGTTATTATTATAGTATTAACTTGGACGCTATAATTAGTGAACTTCAAATTTTAAATATGATCCAGGTCATAATCTTTATGGGATTTTCAAAATTATTAATAGAAAGTCGACTGAGTGGAATCGAAGAATTACTGAATGACCTTACAAAAAGGATTTAATTGTGTAAATTGAAAACTGAACGTTGCAAAACCTTACGGAAACCCTAATATTCTTGCAGAATCCTCTGATTGTTCTTCATTTTCTCAGTAGGAGAAAAAAACCATAACAAATATATGAACATAAAAAGGAAAAAAAGGAAAAAAGAAAGAAAAGATATAAAGAAAACATTACACTTTTGCCCTTCAAATGGGACGATCTTTAAAAAAAAAATCCCTTCAAATGGGTTGGTCTTTAATTTTTTCCCTTAGCAATCGAATTTATGTCTAGTGGGACATAAGTTCTTGGTCAATTCGCACAAATATCCCTATTTTGGGGTGGTCTTTGATTTTTATCCCTCGAATCACATGTCTTTAATTTTTGTCTTTCAGCACTTTAATTAACAAAAAAGTGACCGAGAATACCCTTGACATCGAAAAAAAAGAGAAAAGAAATCGGATCTATGACCTAATTTCGCAAGGCAGTGTCTCATAGAAACTATGTTCATTAAGACAAATGTACATAGAAACTATGCATTGTCCGACAAAGTTCTGTAGAAAATAAATTATAACTAACAAGACATAATTGTTATGTAACTTTGCCGGACAAGACATTGTTTCTATGAAAACCTTGCCTTATGAATTAGTACTACACAACTATGCCAGACAAAGCATAGTTTCTATGTACCTTTTCCCCAATAGGCATAGCTTCTTGCGAAATTACTTTTTTTACTTTGTTAGGGATCGAACCCAGAATCTCTGATTTGGTAGACCAACGAATAAGGATATTTTGGCCCATAAAATTTCATTAAATGAAAAGCGGGAACAAAAATTAAAGACAAACGATTTGAGGGGTAACAATTAAAGACCAGTCCATATGAAGGACCATCAGTGCAAAATAAATGTTAGTTCTTTAAGGGCGTGGAGCATAGCTTGTGCGATATTTAAAATATAAACTTATACCCCGCAAAAAAGTTACTCCCTCCTTTTCAAAATAGTTATCGCATTTTTTATTTACACTCCCTTTAAGAATATTTATAAGGGTAGCATTTTGATTGATTTACTCTCTTAACATATTTCATCATGTGATTTCTTCTCAATAAATACTTACTCCATCAATAATAAGAACCTCTTAAGTGTTGTTAATTATTGCAAGGATAAAATGGGAAAAGATTACTTAATTTTATCTTGATTAAATAAAATAATAAGTATTTTTAAAAAGGACGATAAGTATTTTGGAACAGAAAGAGTATTTGTACGGGGAACAAAAATGAAAGATCAGCACAAAATAGGACAAAAGTGCCAAAGACCGAAGGTACAAATGTAGAATGAAGTTGGGCCTGATTAATGGCATTGGAATAGGTCAACTTAATCCGAGTTCAACCCAAGCCCAAATAATTCAACCCAAACCAATACCACCCATTTTACCAAATTCACTCAAATCCCTATCACTGCAAAAATCAAATCCCAGAGAGAAGAACAAAAAATGGGTCGGAAAAAGGGAGTAGAGTTCGATGAAGGAGCACCGGATGGGTTCGACCCGAATAATCCGTACAAGGACCCGGTAGCATTCTTCGAAATGAGAGAGCATTTGGTTAGAGAGAAGTGGATCGACATTGAAAAAGCTAAGATCCTCCGTGAAAAACTCCGTTGGTGTTACCGTATCGAAGGTGTTAATCACCTTCAGAAGTGTCGCCACCTTGTTCAGCAGTACCTTGACGCTACCCGCGGTGTTGGGTGGGGCAAAGACCTTCGTCCTCCATTTATGCATGGTATTTACTTTTTCTCCCTTACTGATTTACTGCTTTTTTTTTTAGATTAATGTAATTACAACAACAACATACCCAGTGGGGAGGGCAGAGTGTACACAGTCCGGTAGACCCTCGGCATAAGGACAAGCAATTTAAAGCAATATGAAATTGGATTTGTTTTAATATAATTGATATTGGATTTGCAGGACCGAAGGTTGTTGAAGCTGTTGAGGCTGAATGATTCGTTTTTTAGGTCTATTATTGTCTCAGGTATTTGATCTTTAGCTTTTATTATATTGTCTCTGATTTTTTGATAATATTCTTTGTTGATTTTGATTTAGATGATACTGTTTCGGTTTTAGGATGCTAGAAAATGTTTGAAACTATAAGTGGGCGTTTGGACATTAAAGATGTGAAACTTGAAAAAAAGTAGAAAAATGGTATTCGGAAATTGGAGTTGTTGTGTTTGGACACGAATACAACTTGGAAAAGTGTTGAATTTTTCTGTGATTTGGAGTGATAAATGCAAAACAGGTATTTGGAGTTTTTGGAATTTCGAAAAATTGTAACTTATGTCCAAACATGATTCCTGAATAAAATTTCAGAAAAAAGTGAAAATTATCCATGGCAAAACGAGCCCTAATAATACTTCCTCCTTGAAAAAAAAACTTCTCCATAGTTGCCACGGAGGAATGTCGGCTCTCCGAAGAGTCGGGTCAACCTGCTCACTACTTAACTTAACAGTCTTTGCTAAATCTAATTCATGAAATGTGAGGTGTGTAATCCACCTAAATAATATTGCCAATCTATAACTTATTGGGCTGGAAGATTCATAACATGATTTGCACTATCTTTCATTCTCATGGGTAGTATGAATCTGTAAACTGGTAATATCTTAACTGATTTAAAACACATGACATGCTACTATTCAATTCTTTGTTTATAGTCACACAGAGATGCATCCAAATATAGAAAATTAACTGATTTTCAGTTGGATTTAGGAAACACAAAAGGAGATCAGAACACTTAGTTCTCCGAACTAAACAATGAATTCTTAAAAGGAGACAGATTTTTCTAGTGAATATCCATTCTTTGATCATACTGAAACACTTAAAATTCATAAATGTAAAACCCATTTCATATACTCATGAAAACTATGAAGAAAAAAATACAGTTTGTGAGTGGCAAATTTCTGATTACTTGGCTGCTTCTGCTTAGGGAAATTCGAATTGGGATTGGGCTAGTATTGGGCTAAAATGGAGATCACTTTTAAAATGGGTTATGTAAGGTGGGCTAAAAATCAGCCCAATACGAAATTATTTGTGCCCAACCCATAAGATTTTGGACGGGTTGATGTTACCAATGTCAGAAAAAGAAGAAGATTTTGGACGGGTTGGGAGGCTATCCATTTTTGGGCCATAGTTGAAGTATGTTAGATATGCTCTGTTTTTCAGCCTAGTATATGAAGATTTGCTCACCAAAGATAAATTGACGTTGGCTAGGTTCCATTTGTATACTTGGTGGAACAATAATGTAGAATGGAAGGAATTGATACGAAGCTAGTAGAAACTAATTGATTTGCTTGAAAAAAAAAAGGAAAAACATATTTGGGTCAAGTTGGGGGTTTGGGGGGGGGGGGGGGGGGGGAGGTCATGACCCCGCTTTTTAGCCCATTTCAGCCCAAGTAACTTTTGGGCGAGTCATGACCCAACCCATTTATTAATTCAGCCATTTTGACCCGCCCAAATTCAGACCAACCAGCCTATTTGACACCCCTAGTCTGATCCTAACTCGATCGGTGAGGTATCTTTTGCTCTGTTTGTCCATTATGAGTCTGAAGCCATCTCCACAGCTAGGAGGGATGCTGGCACAATATGAATCTAAAGCTACACTTTGTCGGTAGCACAAGCTGTAACCGCTACTTCTGTAGGTTGCTTTTGTGATATCATCACTCCTTTTAAGGTAGTGTATATTATCCGAGATCTTGCAGCCTTTTCCCAATAAATCTTCTCGACTTAGGCATATAGCTAAATACATAGCATGTGAAATACTTCATAAACTTGTTTAAGAATCATACATCAACTATATTTTACTCAAAGCTAGTTAGTCTTGCCTCAATTTAAAACAAGCTCATCAAAGTACATATATATTGTCATGAACACTATAAACCATTAGCATAATTCATGCTAGCTACTCAAGATAAAGTAGGCATTTACCAAATCATATCCACATTTTGCATGTACTTGTCCTCATGTTGCTCGAACTCTTCAAAAATTTCAACGGGTGTGTGTCGGATTCTCCAAAGGTATTGTATTTTTGGAGAATCCGACACGGGTGCGGCATCGAAAGTGAAGAGCCCGCGCAACTTAGACTTGTCCCCATGCGGCCGTGCATGCTTATATGTGAAGAAACATAATATACCATACCTCTGGAAACATAGAATTCAATAATTCTTAAAAATGCATAAATCAATTTGAAATCATGCTTTTTGATATAAAACCAGTTATTAGATAGATTATAGTAACCACAATTCAGTCCCAGTTGGGCTTGATTCTGACTCAACTAGAGGAAATATTTAATGATCTATGAAACAAACAATCAAAACTTCAATCACAAGTGGCTTTACTCAAATTGACTCAGCAAGGCCAAATCTTTATTGATCTATGATGAAACAAATTGTCAAATTGGTCACCTATTAAAATCCATGCTTCAGCATTTCAATCTATATCTCAAGAGTCCTACTGTATTTACACTTATGCCAGCTCTAACATTCTATCAATCGTGAGTAGGGATGGCAACGGATAGGATCTGGACCGGATCCTACTAGATCCAGATCCGGATCCGTTTTCCATACCTAGATCCGGATCCAGATTCAGATCCAGATCCATCGGGTCCATAAAAATCAGATCCAAATCCAGATCCATCGGGTCCATAAAAATCATATCCGAATCCAGATCCATCGGATACACCGGGTCCACGGATCGGATCTGGATCCACACGTAAAAAAAATTCTAGATCACCACACTTGTATATATATAAAGTGAAGTGAACCATAATAGTGATAATTGATTCATCATTGACAGAATGAGAAATAAGCTAGCAAACTGGAAAGTTCTTTTTCTCAATATGGCTGGAAGGGTCACACTGCCACTGGTTGAAGTTTTAGCATCATAAGACTGACACCATTCTACAACAATAACACCATTCTACAACAATCACAAGAATGACATCATTAGAATGTTCATTCAATCAACCTACACAAACGATGCAATTACAAAGGTCTTGAAATTAAATTCTACAACAATGTTCTTTAAAATGCAACCAACATTTTCTATAACCTTCTGCCAAACTTCATAAACAGTCTTCGAAGTCACTAGTTTCAACATCATCAACATCTTAAAATAACAAAGAAACAATCATATTAAAAAGAGATAACTAAAAAAAATCATCTCAATAAATATTTGAAGTATCATTACTTACAAGAAAATATTTGAATACATTACTTAACCACATAACAGAGAAGTATCATGCACATTGTAGTCCAATTAAACAGTGAATTTAAATGAACTGGACATTGGCCACAATAACTCAAAAATGAAAATTTTCCAGTAGATAAATAAGACAACAATTTTGACAAAAAGAAATGAAAAATTTTCAGTAACTCTTCTAGTACCAATTCAAATCAATAACTCTTCTAGCACCAATTCAAATAAGACAACAGTAACGCAAAAAATGAAAATTTTCCATTTTACCAAATTAGCAAGAGAATACTGAAAGCAAAATTCACATATTTTACCAAATTAGCAAGAAAATACTGAAAGCAAAATTTCAACTTCAATTGATGGAGTTTCAAGAATAACTAGATCGTTGCTTGCATGCACTATATCACTGGCGTTTTCAACACATGAACTTGAAGACTTGAAAAGAACACTATCAGTTTTCTGATCAAGCCAAAACATACGAATTGTAAATAAAAAAATAAAAATTGAACTCACCATTTAATATATGACAGAAAGTCACGCAAATGTGTTGGGCTTCGGTCCTTTATGGCAGAAAGTCACGCAGATGGCTACGCAGATCAAGCCACGACGACGGCTAGGGTTTGAGTCTTACAGGATGTTAAACGAAATGAGCTCTTTTCCCTCTTTCTTTGGCTTAAAGACACGCAGATGGGCTGGGCTTCGGTCCTTTATGGACTTGGGCCTGGCCGAGAAAACTAAAGGAACTCGCAAACAACACTAGGTTATGGATGTATAATGTATATAATAAAAAACGAATCCATGGGTCGGATCTGGACCGGATCCGGATCTCAAATACAAGATCCAGATCCGATCCGTCAGAAATGGATCCGGATCCGTCTGGTCCAAATTTTGAAGATCCATATCCTATAAAACGGATCCGGATCCACCAGATCCGGATCGGGTCCAGGATCCACTGCCATCTCTAATCGTGAGTAGATGTAATCTAACTCAAAACAGTAAGGATAAGAATTAACTCTTACAGTATCTTTTTTTTTCTTTATAAAGTAAGGTGTTTCATAAAAAGGCATCAAGTAGATGCAGAATTACAAGAGAAACGAAAGGGCTCACAGAGAGCATAAGCAAAAGTTGCTCGCTTCTTTACAATATATCAAACTAGCACCAGGTAGCTAACAAAGCCCAAAAATTGTTCAGTGAGCTAAGCCCAACTGAACAGAAGAAATAGACAATTAGCTTTAAGAGAAGAGTTAACTCTTATCTTAGGGCACAGGAAATCCTTAATTCTTACCTTCAGTCTTAGGAAATCACGATTAAGCAATGGGTTTTGTTAAATCTTCCTTTCACAGTGATTGTTCCTTGCTAGTCATGTACTACAATGGCTTAGAATGGATCAGGACTTAGCTTTCCCACAATATAAAGTATAAAAAAAGGTATTCAAATGCCCTTACTGATTCCATGAATCTGGTGCATCTACCAGGATGCGGTAGATCCTTCAGGTTCTTGAAGTTTTCATGGGTTTACCGTGACACGAGTAACTTAACGCAGTAAAACTTCTGCAAATGCACTAGAATTCTCTTCCTTTCCTTAATATTTTTGTTGCATCACGTTTGATTTTTCAATTCTTTCATAGTAACTCAAACTCAGTATAACAAGTTTAATCCATGCATAAAATCAAGTTACAACATGTTTAGAAATCGGGGTATTGTGGTGATTCTGTTTTTTTCTGTGTTTTTTGAATATACAGTAATTGGCATCCGAAATTATTCAAATTTTCCTCCGGAATCTGCAAATGAAGCTCAAGAAACTAGCTGCAAAACTAGTTTTGTTTACTTATCTGTTGCTATGACAGCCCACCCACAATAATTCCTTTGAAATAAGAAAGATGAGGGAAAAGAACAACCACAAAAAACACTAGAAATGCATTTGGCAGTGTAGGCTAAAATACTAAAATGGCTGTTAAATAGATGTAAAACTTTCTAGATAACCTCTTTCCCCTCCTTAATCTTCCTCTTCCTGCAGCTAGCAAAGTTATTGTAGTGTACAACTCCGCTATCAGTTGAAGCCTTTTTTTACCTTAACACCTTTCACACCCTTTGCCAGAAAATACCAAGCTCGGTCTGGAAATACCAAACCAGTAGAACAGTTTAACCGGAAACACTTCTGATATTGAGTCAATTTTCACTAAAGCTTTCTGTATTCTCCAGAAAATTGCTGTCATCCACTGACCTATACTGATGGTTAGGAGAAAAACTAGTATAAAAGGAAGGTAGCAGTGTTAAATTTTGATAACGGTTATTTTTATTTTTAATTCACCTTGTTTTTAGGTTACCTTTGGTCATTGTATTCTAGTTCTCAGAACATTAAACCTTCCATCTAGGGTGAATTCCATCAATTTAGCTAATGCAATCAGCAAAATTACATGAGAAGTTTCATATTTGACTTCCACCTCAATCCCCTTCCTTTATATGCTCTATGCCATCATATCCGTCTTATACACTCTCTGATCTTGCCTGCAACCCCTACAAGTACTGCCTTTCCTGGATAGTTCACAAAAAGTTGAGGGGATTCATGAAGAAGCGACAAATTTGAGAATAATCTGTAGGAGTTTAAGGATATATGCAGTCGAAGAGGGACAAAGGGTAGCAAAAGATTAAGCTTGTTACTATCCTATCGAAATTTGTTGATTCTACTAGAGGACGGACTAAGTTGCATCTCTTACAAATTGAAGATCAGATATACTACATGTAATAACACAGAAATTAAGATTCTGTCAAAGAAGAAAGTGCAACTTACGTAAAGTATGAATGACAACAACAACAACAACATAACCAGTATAGTCCCTCGAGAGTGGGGTCTGGGGAGCGTAAGATGTACGCAGACCTTATTCCTACCTTCGTGGGGTAGAGGGGTTGTTTCCGATAGACCCTCGACTCGAAATAAAAGAAAAGGATTTGAAGTATGGTATCAAGAGAAATATGACAACCAAATAGCAAGATAAAAAGTAAAGATTCAACAAATAGTAATACACATCGAAGAAACACTACGCGATTAGTAACTAATACGGAGAATACTGAGAATACTCAGCTACCTACTAACCTTCTAGCCGGATCCTCGACCTCCACACCTTTCTATCTAGGGTCACGTCCTCAGTACGTAAGGTATGAATATAGAACCATAAAAGAGTTACAGCATCTTTCTTTTCCACTATAAATAGATTCCTTAAGACTTCATACCACCATTCTGAGTCATTTGAAGAAATCATGTCTTACTATTGCCATTGCTTTTTAGCAGCACAATTGCGACGGCAAAGCAAGATTCACTAGACTTGTCATGTACTGTTATTAGGGTGAAAGATGATGAGCTTTATCAAATAAAAAAGTATCAGGAATGGAAGAGGAGAGTTGCAGGAGGGGAAGTGAACAGTCAGGGATATTTCCTTTGTATAGTTATGGAATAAAAAATAAGGGAAATAAAGTAGAATGTTATGTTTTCCTTTCAACCTTACTGAAACTAGATGTAAAGCAGAAGGTAAATGACAACATGACCACAGGCTTTATGAGGGGTTGATCGAGAGTTGACCAAGTTTAACACTTTGACCAGTGTTGACCATGGGTTTGACATTGATTATGAGTTGACCACCATTTGAGTTTCCGGAATGATTCAAGCATGGTCCCACTCACCCGCCAGCCTCATGACTCCTTTGGTTATGTTAGGGCGTTTATTATTTTAAAGTACTTGGAGTTGGACCCAAACCCATTATTTAGGTAGTATAAATTGAGGTGATGTAGGGTTTTACAGAGTTTTTGATGAGAAGAACTATCTTGAGGGAGCATCCTTTTGTGGAATATCTTTATCCTCTTCAATTGAACCTTTTTTGGATTCCTCTAGTAAGTATTCATGTATGAGTTTAATATCTCGTCTTCTTTGGATTGATTTCTTGTAGTTGGATTGCTACTTAGTAGGTTTTAAGTATGTGTTACTTAGCTTGACTAATTGCTGCTTCTATTAGATTTTGTCCTTTCTTTATTATTCTATCTCTCGTTTCGTCTCTTTCTAGTTTTTAATTTCCTTGTGTTAATTCTGTTGTCAGTAAAAATCCTTTACTTTCATACCAAATGACTGGTGAAGAAGAGTAAGTAGTCTTGTGGAACAAAATCAAGAAGTTGGCCTTCTTTCCTTTCTTTTCTTGAACCAAACATTTCTTGGATAGAATGGTTTCTCAACAGTTTGGCAAGTTGGTGTGGTTTCAACAAAAATTGAATAAGTTTATTTGTTTGTCCAGTGAAACTAAATTTCAAAAGGAATCTATGCAAGTTGAATAGTGATAACAAATTACTTTGAGCTCTCAAACATGTACAATTCGGCCAAAGAATTGCAACTCAAAATTCCTAGTGTGGGTCTGTTCTTGTGTTGTAGATTGTAACGATCCATGTCCGTTGGTACACAAACTTTTCGCAACTTCTTGACTATGCAATATATCCCTGGTTTTTGTTGTACATGTAAAGCTTTGTGTCCTAAAGTATAACATTCGACTGTTAGATGCTCACTCCCGCTTTTGCAGGTTCATATTTCCAGTTGAAAGTATAAACTTCAGAGGTTGTTGGGCTTACCAACTGGTGAATTTCAATGTATCGCTGCTTCTGTAATTCACTGCTCTAAGACCTGATTTTTTAGTTTCCTGTCTGTGAAAGACGATAATGGTTTGCAATGGCTTTAACTTCAGCGTTGTACTTTTTTTTGTTGCGGGAACTATATTTCATAGTGGAAATAAAGGAAAACATTGTCTTCCTTCATGTTCTCCTGGTCTTTTGTTATATACTTCCCCTAACCTGTGCGTAATGTTAGTGAACGATGCTCTCGAGGAGATTCATAGAATGGCAAGGTTTTGAACAAGGGAGGAAGCAGCTTGTGTCTATAACGCTGACAGAAAGTAACAGAACTAAGTAGTACACTTTTTTCTTTTTTTGTGTGTTAATACTGTTGGGCAGAATTTTTAGGAAGTTTGTCGCTTAAGTTTTCGAACAGCAATTCTGTCCAGGTTATACGCCAGTGTATCATTATAGATAGAAGTTTAAGTGGACACACTTAAACTTCTATAATGATACAGCTGTAGGCAGCAGCTGCACCTGCACGCTAGATGTATTTTGATCAATTATCAACAAGTCATTTAACTGGTTAAACTCCTCTACACCAAACCTGGTGGATAATGTTTAATGATGTCATTCATACTATCACAACATAGCGTTCCCATCCGTCTAACTTTGGTGTACATAATTATTCGATATCTGTGCTAGTGTTTCCATTTGTCTAACTTTGGTGTACATAATTATTCGATATCTGTGGTAGTGGGAGGCAATGAGTACTTGGTGAAATAATCGAAGTGCAAACAAATTGAGTCGAATAACATCTTGATAAAAAAAACCACTTTTATTTGCTGAAGAAACACACTGAAAAATGATTGTTTTTTGCTGAAAATATGATGAGAATATAGGGTTGAGGAATAGGAAAAGAGAACCCTCGCTGTGGCGAAGCCTGAATAACATTTTGTCATATTTTATTTTCAGTTTACATGAATTTTTTCAAAGGAATATTGATAAAATGATAAATAATCAAAAAGAGCATAAATTTAGAGAGGGCAAATCAGTTCAGCTATATTATTTTTCATTATTAATAAATAGAACAAAATAGCTATTACAAAGAAGTTAAAATAAAGGAGGTTACAGTTAAAATATGGAATAACAAATACTTTAATGTGAAGTAGACAAGGTAATTAATAGTAATATTGCTTTGTTCAAGCATCAAGGAAAGGTTTGTTTCTTTGATATTAAGGAACTACTGCCTGTGGTTCCGTTTGGACAGAATCCAATCTCTACCTACTTAGATTTGTTTCATCTTAAAATAGGAGAGTTTCCACATGACTTTCCAATAATAATACTATAACACAGGTTTGAATGAATCACTTCATTACCATCTATGACCGCAACCAAATCGCATGGAGATTCGAGCTAATCTTTTTCTTCATTCTTTTTTCATCTCTATCTACCAAAATTTGCCGCTTTGTTAGAAAAGTGGTGAAAAACCTTTTGCAAACTTTGTTTATTTTCAAAGTTTCTCTTTTAAAGTAAAAACAACAATAATAACAACGTAGCGAGTGTCATCTCACCAGTTGAGTTTGAGAGGATAGGATATATGCAAATTTTATTTCTGCTTTTGTGGCGATGGAAATACTATTTTCAAAAAATCATCGGCTCAAGAAAAAAAGAGAGAAGAAAAGAAGGAAAAATAAAGTAACAAAAAAGTAATTTAATATTTAGGAAAAAGTTTCATCTTTTCTTTTTTCAATATCGCAAAGTTTCGCAAAGCACTTGCCTCAATATTTTTGAAATAATTTCATTCCATCTGTTTCAATTATATGTCTTAATTTAGAGTGTGAGAGTTATATTAACTAACTAACTTGACATGAGTTTAAACACAAAATTTTAATTTTTTTTATACATATTTTCACTATTAAAAACTACTCTTTCTGTCCCAATTTATGTAGAATCATTTTCTTTTTGGTCTGTTCCAAAGAGAATATCACATTTATATATTTAAAAATAATTTAATTTTATGAGATGATTTGCAGTCATGCATTTATATAAGACTTGTTTTAGATCACACATTTCAATAATCTTCCTTTTTTTCTTAAACTCAGTGCAAGTTAAATGATGCCACATGAATTGAAACGAAGTGGTACATATAAAAAGCAAATCTCAATGGTTAATACTAAGGTTGTCCAGTGGGCCGGGTCGGCCCGATCCCGTCCTGCTACCCGCCCCGACCCTCCTTAAAAAAAATGGGATGAAAAATGACAGTATCGGGGATCGAACTCAGGACGGGACTAGGTCTTGTCCCGCCCCCCGCCCCGTCCCCCTCCCCGTTTGCAGAAATAACTGTTGCACAACGATCCAATTTTAATTTTAGCCTTTGGCAACGGCTATACGGCCATTTCCCCCCCACCCCCCACCCCCACCCCATAAAACCTTTTACCCTCTTAATATTTATTTTTAACCCCTAAGTTAGTATATTTACACTTTAACTATTTTTCTCACAAATCTTCATACTATCTCTTTAATCTCTCTATTTCTCTCTCTCTACAAATCTACATTGCCTACTAAATATTATATTTTATTTGCTAATTTCTATCAAAGTTTAAAACTTGGGAGTGAAGTTGGCAACTAGCTTGAGGATCATCGAGCAAAGTTTCAATTTTCAACCTCGGTTACACGTCGACGTTTGGTACATTCGTTCCTTCTTTAAATTATATTATTACTTAATGTTAATTATCGTACTTAATTTCATTATCTTTAATTATTTGTTTGAATAATTATAATGGAACGAAGTTGACGTTTTTCTGGTAGAGGTACTAGGGATAACAGGGGTAAGGGTGCATTTTCTAGTAATCCTAATTACGATGATTTCACTCATATAGATGAAACTGATTTTTTAATGTTAATATTAATAGACCATTAGATCATAAGGTATATTCTGCATCTGAACCAGACTTTAATTTAGAAAATAAATTAGAAGATAGTTTAGATAACACACCCACTAGTGCACCTTCACCTCAGGCTCAGACTGAGTCTCAAACTGAAATTGGAAAGCCTCTTATTCCCCCTAATACGAGTCGAGGCCAAAAATAACGAAAATAAAAATCACATGTATGAGACTATTTTGATAGGGACATTCCTAATCAACTAGGTATATGTAAAATTTATCGCGAAGTTTATAAATTTAAAATTGGAAAAGATCAAGGTGGGACGGGAGGTTTAATGAGACATGTAGAAAACTCTCACAAAGCAAGGTATAATCAATACTTGGCTGAAACATCGCGTGTGCAAATGTCTTCTGAGTCAGGACAAGGTTCACATAGTGTCCCCGACCAAGTACATGGCCGAATTAACCCGATGACGGGGAAGTTATAGGTCCTAAATATGATAAACACAGAGATAGGAAACATTTAGCAAAATTAATTGATGTGGAGGGTTTGCCTTTTTCATTTTCGTCCTCTCCTTGTTTTATTCATTACATTCGAGAAACATATAATCATGCTTTTAACGGTTTTCCTAGATCAACTGTTAGAAGAGATGTTTTTAAATTTGCGCATGAATATCAACAATATTTACGTTATGCATTATATCATTTTAATGGCAAAGTGGTTATCACTTGTGATATAGGACGTAGTACTAACGGTAATGATTATTTAACTGTTACATGTCATTGGATAGATCAGAATTGGTCTATGCAAAAACGTATATCAGCATATAGATATATTGATGATAGGCACACTTGAGCTTTTATTTCAAGAAATATTCATGAAATTTGTGAATATTATTGAATTACTGATAAATTTATAACTTTCACATTAGATAATGTTTCTTCTAATGATTATGTTGTAAACATTTTAAAAACTCGATTTACTCCATCTTTTCCCGATTTTTTTCATATTAGATGTGCATGTCATATTTATAACTTAGTTGTAAAGGATAACCTAAAAAAATTTAAAAACATTCTTGATAAAGTATAATTTGCAATAAACTTTATTTTTAAGGGTAATAAAATACAAAGACGCAAAGAGTATAAAAAAAACTTGTCATGATTGTGGTTTACCTTATAAAAAAATTCCAGAAGAAGTTGCGACTAAGTGGAATTCTTTGTATGAACAATTACTTGTTGCTCACGAGTATAAAAGACCTATAACTTTATTATTTAACGCCCATAATCAAAATCCAACAGATATGCTTGTAGATGATGATTGAGATAAAATTTTGAAACTTATTGTATTTTTAGAGAAATGTTTTCTAGCTACTAAGGAATTTTCTAGAATTTATTATCATACAATTTCATCTATGTTATTTTATATAGCTCTAATATTTTGTTACTTAATGAATATATGCAAAAACCAACTTACAAGCCAGCTATTAAAAAAATATTTATAAAATTAAAAAAAATACATTTTTTCCTATTCCACTATTTATTTTATTGGTGTTGTATTAAATCCTACTATTAAAGTAGACGGTTGTAAAACACTTGTTGAAACGATTTATGAAACTTAGAAATACTTCCAACAGACCCAACAGAAGAACTAACTGACGAACCAACTAAAGAAAAAATTATGTCTAGCATAAACACTGCAAAGTGCAAATAATCAACCGGCTTCTGTATCATCTTATTCTACTTCACTGCAACCTAATAAAAGACATGTTATTTCTGCTTCTAGTATTCAAGACCTTAGAAATAGAATGTATAGTGGTTCAAGTTTTTCACAAATTAGCGAGTTTGATGTTTATGTTTTACATGGTGTTATACCGTACGAATCATTTGTGAATGAAGATGGACGTGAAGACTTGCTAAAATATTGGGGGAGAATGAGAAGACATTCCGACACTATCAAAGATGTCCTGAGATGTGTTGAATATTCAAGCGACATCAACAGTTTCTGAAAGTGCTTTTTCTAATGAAATGTTTCAAATAGGAGAGCACAGACACTCATTGACGGGAGACAACTTGGAGATTGCAGTTTTATTCAGAGATTGGATTGAGCGGAGCGTAAAAGGTGCGGTCAACCAGAGATTAACGAAGAAGACGACTACAACTACAATGAAATTTTATCCGAGGGAGCAGGAATCATATTTCTATTCCAACAGAAGATCCTCAAGAGATTGTGAGGAAATTAGAAAGAGTATGATTGAATATGTAGTTTTTTTAATGACAATTTTACTATATGATTTGCAACTTTTGAACTACGAAACAAAATTGCAATTTTGAAATTGTATTACAAAAAAAATCATATTTCTATAAAATAATATAAGAGGCACAAAAAAAGCTTTGTGATGTTTTTATTTACTATCTTATTCAATTATTTAAGTGTTTAATTTTTTTTAAAAAAACATTAAGGGTCTTAAAAAAATTAAAATCCCCCTACCCGACCCGACCCTACCCGTCCCCCCAAATCCCGTCCCCTCTTCCGGCGGGATGTGGGACGGGACGAAACTTCTTCCCGTCCCACCTATCCCTGCCCGCCCGGCCCGCCAAGACCTGATCCCAATTTATATGATGTACTTTCATTTGACACACATTTTAAGAAAAAAATTTAAAAAAAAATTATGATCTAAAATAATTCAAAGATATTTGTGTGGTTATAGCTCACCTCGTTTTGCGTAAAAGGTAAAATTTAAAATTAAATTATTATCAAATAATGAAATATCTCATTCTTTTTGGATCAGACTAAAAAGAAAAGTGAGTCATTCTTTTTGGAACAGAGGGAATAGTTTAAAATATTTTAAAATTATAATAAAAAATGTATTCTGTGACTTTCCAAATAAATAATTAGACAACATAAATTGAAATAATATCGTTTAATTTACTAATTAGACTTACTAGACTCTTCCACCGATTTTCCCCTCGAATTTCTCGGGTAACGGAAACTAACAATAAAGAACGACAGAGTAGTAAGAAGAAAATGTTTGGATTGCTTATTTTAGGTGTTTTAAAATATTTTTTCCGATTAAAAAAAATATTCACTTAATCATTTATATATTTCTTAAGAAAATATTAAATTCTAGATAAAAATAGATAGTTTAATTAAAATATCTCTAATTAAATAGATATTGAAATTTGATCACATACCACTTAATAAAGATAAATTTTAAAAAAAATAAAATTAATTGTTTCTTGATTTTATTAATGAATATTCTTTTTTATTCAAAAAATAAAGTTGAGTGCACACTTTTTAATTTGAAGGAAGTAGCTTTTAATCACTTTTATAATGTTTGAGTAAAATAAAAAAAATACTTTTAAAATTTTATTTTTAAATTAAAATAATAAAAATAAATCAAAATTTATGATTTTTAATTTATAAATCAAAAGCCATAAATCAGTTCAAGCGGGCTCGAAGTCGGTAGCGTGCATTTAGCGTCATTTGAGCATCTCAATGATAATGGCATTCCCATGATATCATATTCCTTATGTGACCTCATTTCACAATACCAACGGCTTTCATCAAAACAATCAACTCCCTGACCGCACACCACCAACAATATCATACAGAAGAGAATAAATACAAGAAAAATCCGTTAAGATTTGACGCCGCTAAATGGAGGGGGAGAAGAAGAGGAAGAGCACCGTTAACCGCAAAGTTAACGGCGGAGATCGGAGAAGAGAAGTTGTAGCTGATGGAAGTAACGCAGTATTCACACCGCTGCCTCCGCCACAGCCTTCAGAGGCGGAGGTTGAAGAATTCTTCGCGATCTTGCGAAGGATGCACGTCGCCGTGAAGTATCTCGAGAAAAGTGCTGACGGTAGTAGATTAACGGCGACGGAGACTGATGCCGACGGTGTTGGACGGATTGTACGAAATGGTGGTTTGGAATTGGATCTCAACACGGTGCCAGAACCGGAGATTAACGGCGTTTAAGGTGACTGTTACGGTGGTGCATCTGATGTACAGATTAAGCTTTTTCCTAGCATTAAAGCAAAATACTTGTTTCTCACTTTCTTTTTACTTTTTTGTCGAGGCGAAAATTGAAACTTATACGGTGCCTAATTTGATTTTGATATTTTATTTATCCAAAACAAGTACTCCATATAGCAATAATACGCTTATCCTTTGAGATAATTTCTCGGCGGAGGTAGAATTTGAAGGTTGTGGGTAGGGTTGTTCATAATAATTCGATTCTGTTGATTCTATCCGCGATCCGGTCGATCCGATTCGAAAAATTGGATATCCGGAAAAAATCGGATCGAATACCGATCACAATTTCTTTACTTTCGGATATCCGAAATATCCGATTTTTTATTTTTTATTTTCTTTTGATTTTTCCTAATAGTTGGGCTATTTTGCACGGTGGTAAAACTTTATGGGATTTTAATTTGTGAACTTTATTTGTATTGGTATATTAATTTGGATGTTGGACATTGGATGTTTTAGCTAGTAGTTAATGTATTTGACATTGCACTTATAAAGTTCTACTTTCCATTTTGGAATTTTACTATTTGTTAGGAATTACAAGTTTATATCCTTGAAGAATGAACACTATATTGCTGTGTATTGGTCGGTCACATGTTGGGTTGAGGTTATTTCAGTATTTAATCGTGTTTACTTTAAGTGGTATGTGAGGTTTCTGTTAAACAAATTTGCTGAAGAGAGCAGGATATTTATGTGGCAGTTGCTAGAATGATAAATGTATGATAAATTTCGGATATCCGATTATCCGATCCGAAAATTTTGGATATTCGATTTTTTTCTGATCAAATCGGATAATTCGAAATGAACAACCCTAGTTGTGGGTTCCTAGCTAGGGCTGCCAGCTCGATAAGACTTCACCCCAGTCGAAGACCCATTCCTTCGTAGATCTCCGGATCAGTTCGATTTTGTATGTAGCGGTTCGGTCTATCGGTTATCAGTTTGTAAATATGCTAAACTGATAGCAGATCGAATAAAGATATTCCATCTATCCTAATTTAAATGACACACTTTCTTTTTTAATCAATCCCAAAAAAATAACACATTTCCTTATTTGACACAAATTTAACTTTAAATTTTATTTTTTACGGTTAACGAAATGATCTATAACCACACAATATCTTTGACTTGTTTTACACAAGATTCAAAAGTCTTCTATTATTTCTTAAACTTTGTGCCCAGTCAAACTACATCATATAAATTGAAACGGAGGGAGTATTTGTTATTGGTCATTGATTAATCGATTAGCGACGCTTAACAATTCGATTATTAGTTTAACAGATAAGAAAAATGTCTTCTAGGAGCCAACAATCCGATTTAATTGATAACCCAATATCGATAAATCAATAGCATTCTTTACGGTTCAATTCATCGGTTAAACAAACTTTGCATCACATTTATTTAATTCAATCTTAAACACTCTTGTTACCTTCAATCTCAAATTAATATACAATAATAATCGAATAAAAGAACAAATATTGATATTCAATATATATTTAAAAAGTAACAAATCACTCAAACACAACATATATATGTTAAAGTTCACTTTTATGCGAAGGCATAAAATTGAATAACTTGTGGACTCTTGGATTTATTTCTTATTTAGAGTCGCCACATACGTTATAAGGAAAAATTAGGAAAATCATATTTAAAAGAATTTTTCAAAAGTTAAAGAAAAATCCTAAATTTAAACCAGAGTTCGGATAAGGTTCAAATAATCTCCCGGGAAAGGTGTTAGACACCCCAATATTAAGGATTCATAAAATATGATTGACCTCAGGTCTTACCTCGTAATCCCCTCACTTATTTTTTCTTTTCCTATCTCTTATGTAATAAAATATTTTTAAAAATTAAGGATAAAACAATTCTTCAATAAAATATGGGTTATTACATTGACCCCCATTTAAAATAACATTTATCCTCGAAAGTTAGAAAGTATACCTGACATCTCAAACAGTTGCGGATACTTGCTCAATGTTGGTGTGAAACTCGCGAATAATGATAGTTCATGTGTGTTTTTTATCACTATCTCTCCGAAAAATCTATGTATTCTATAGATTTTCTTATGTATATATTTTTTCATATTTTGCAAGGTTAATTAGTTTGTCCGTGTTAACTTGATTGTAACTTGACTATTTCAATGAATATTTTTGCTACTTCTCGTCATCGTATGTATAGAATAACTCTACTAATGTGATTTACCCTTCTTATATTTTGTACTATCGAAATTTAATTAAATACGAGGATTTATGTGTGTCTAAAGATGAAAAATGCATATATGATCATCAGCCGTTACAATTTATAAAATGTCATTTTAAGTTAAAAAAAATAAAAATTGTAATAATCGAGTCATGATATAATTATTTTTAAATTACCTTGCTAACAACGTGAAATAAATAAATTATGATAAAATTATAACGTATATCAACCCATCACAAATTTTCATATCGCCACTATTTTGTGTGTGTCATAATTGGCTAGAATGACAAAAATTGAAAAATAACCCTGAAATATATACATAACTTAAATTACATCAAACAATAAACATCATAAATATTTTTAGAAGGGATAAACTCTCACACTTCAGTAATGTGAGTTTCACGTGAAATTTTAAAGCTTCCCCTGAATATATATTATCATACTATCGTCCGGTTGAGGAGACCACTTGGGAGACTGAAGCGGATATGCGGAGTAGATACCCTCAGCTCTTTACTAATTTTGGTACATGTTTTTCTTTATTTCTTTCCATTCAGGAATGAACATTTGTTTAATTGATATCTGATGTAACGATTCGTCGGGTTGTTTTTGGTTTAACACCTTGACTTGACCAAATGACCCTTTCATAGACCTTTTTTATGTTCGTGACTTGCGAAAATAGGTGGCACGTTTTTTTAGGTGAGTTAGATATATTTTGGGGAAAACATTCTAAGTTAGAAGTTTTGGAGATTAAAGGAGTTAAGTCAATGTTGACTTTAAGGTAAATGTGTACGTTTCTGAGTTTCGTTAGGTTCGGAACAACTTTTTTTTACTTAGTTGAGTCGTTCTTTCGCTTTCCGAGGCATTCAGATAGGTTTTGAGTGCTTGTTTGCTAATTTTTGAAGTTAGGAAAATTGATGAGTGATTCGTAGGAAAATGACTCTTAATATTGTCGGATGGGTATTCCGAGTACGCAAGCAAGTTCGTAATGTTGTTTACACTCAGATAGTATATTTGATTTGTATCCGGGAGGTCTCGGGTGAATTTCGAGTGTTGCATGGAGAGTTTGGTATTTTTGCTACTGCTGCTGCTGGTGAAATCGCACCAGCGATGTTTGGGCCGCACCTGCAGAGCTGATTCTGCGGAAGTTGATTCGCAGATGCGTCTAATGAGAATGGGAGAAACCGCTTCTGCGGTGTTTTGGGCGCAGGTGCTCGGATGCTTCTTCAGACCTCGGCCGCTCCTGAAAAATCATATCTAGTAAGTTGGGACAGCTTATGCGGTCATTATTTCACAAAACTAGGAAGCTCCACAGAAGCGGAATCGCTTCTTCAGAATTATAAAAGACCAAGTCTGAATTTAGTCTTTATTTCTCATAACTTTCAAGTCTAGGCTCGGTTTGGGGAGGATTCAAGGGGATTCCAATCATTTCATCTCGGAGATAAGATTCTCACCTTGGTTTCATTTATTATCCATGTTTCTCTTCATTATTTTTTTTATTGTGCTATGATTTAGGGGTAGAAAACCTAGGGTTTATCCCCAAAAGTTAAGAGAGCTTATTTCATGATTTTTAATGCCAAAAACTAGGCTTTAATTGTTAACTCTTTAGTTTTAGACTTGTTAATGATTGGAAAAACTAATTCTAAATTTGAATTTCTATTTCAATTTCATGATTTCTAAATGAAATTTAGGGTTCTTCCAATTTGGAGTTTTTTATAATTAAGGCAATTGAAGGCCTAAATGTGATTAGTTTCCTATCAAATTTAATGATATGATATTTGAACCTCGAGTAGCATATTCTTAAATTAAAGTTCTTATTTTTCCTTGTGGGTCGGGGGTCACTTTTGAGGTCGGGTATTCGCATTTTTTTAAAAAACTCATCTTCATGGTTGTTTTTAGATTTATGTGTTATCGTAGAATCTATGATATTAGACTATGATCGATCGGAGGTGCTACGAAAAGGAAAGGACTTGGCATGGGATTGAGTTCGTGGCACCTGCTCGTCTGTGAGGTAGGCTAGGTTTATTCTTTTAGAATCTGATAGATGCATGTAATGCTTATAATTATTGAGGGGTATTGAGCGTGATGTGGGTTCCCCTTAGTGATTGTGATGAGCACTTGGGTGGGTACCGATGTATTATATTTGGGATGATCACACTTAGGTTTATTCTGTCAGTTGTTATGTGGGCTTCATAGCCGTGTGTGAACTTAAATTTGGTGTGTGCATTGATTTATCTCATCACTCCATGCCTCTTAATATGGAAATACTGCTTATTTGGAATTGTTGTGATATTGATGACATTGAGGCACATTGTTATTTATCTCCTAGAAACATGACTTTCATATCATGATTAATTGTCTTATGTACTGTTTGCATTCATATATTGATATTATCACTGATACTGAGATAGATCGAATATGAAATGCGGTTTGATTCGATGAGACCGATAAATAAAGATAAAAGAGTCTGAAATGAGATGATATGAATACTGAGATGATATGATATGAAATGACTCGACAAATGAGTCTGTGATTTGGTACTCTATCCGTCCAATGAATCATGTCGGTTGATTTTAAACGGTATATGAACTCACGGAGTCCCCAATAGGTCATAGCTATGTGGCGACGTTCAGTAGCATGTATATACCAGGCTGATGAAAGATACCTTGAATTCATGCATTTCATACATCATCATTCACATAACTTACGTGTTCTGTTCCTATCTGATTACCGTTGGTTTGAAGTGATTTATGTGTTGGAATATCATTGAACTATTGAGATTATTTGTTAGGTAGACTCAGTCTTTATATGTGTTTGTCGTTGTCAGCATATGATGCTTACAGGGGTACGTTGTGTCTCATACTACAATTGCTGTATTTTTATTTGGATGTAGATATAACGCCGTCTACCAGTGTTAGACCTTGTAGCTGACGTCCGAGACTGGTAACTTAGAGATTCAAGGTGAGCCTTTCCATTTTCAGCAACCCTGGACTCTCCTCTCTCTTATTCTTGTTCTTGTTTATTTCCAAGACAGTACTATTCAAACATTGTATTCTTGTTTATATAGATGCTCTTATATCGTCTAGAACAGATTTTGGAAATTGTAATAATTAAATGATTTCAGTATTTTATGACTTATTATCTATGGTAAGATGACTTTTAGTATTACTTTTCTCTTTTTCGAATTTTAAATCTTGAATTCATTTAAGTGAGTTGGAAGTGATTTGCCTACCAGGGGAATAATGTAGGTGCCACCATGACCTTTGAAAGAGGTTGTGACAGAAGATATTTAGTAATGTTGACAACTAATATGGACAAAGAAAGTACTAAATAAGATATTCTTTTAGATTTTTTTGCTAAATTGGCAATGGTGGTACTAACTCACTTACCGGTTGCATGAAGCCACTTCGGAACCTAGTCATATTCTATTTCCAAGTCATGTGTTTTTCCTTGCTTTTTTGGACTTTTTTAATTCAATTTTTCTTTTTTTATTATCGTGATGCTTGATTCAATTTCTGTGCAGTTTGAATTTTTTATAATTAACATTGCACACGTTATTTACCTTCTTATATGTTATTCTCTTATGATTTAGTTACCTAAGGATTAGGCGCATAACACATGCTTTTAGGGGTGGGCATATATCGGTTTTGTATCCGAAAAATATGAACCAAATAAAATTGCTTTTTAAAAAAAAAAATGAATACAACTTTTTAAAAAAAAAAATGATATGTTCGGTTTATATCGCCAAACGTATCGGATTATATCGGGGTTTTTTTAGTGGGCTTGGCCGGGTCAGGGAATTTATATTTTTTAAAAAAATGAATTTCCAAAACTGAAATTGACATTCACACCTACACTATCATGAAATTTCAATGTTGAAATCTATTGTGTATCGTGAAATGTTTACCAAAGAAAAAGGAAAATTAGAAATCGATTTGGGGAAAAACACAAATTGATTAGGAAAAAGGACGTATTTCTAAAAATTGGCTGCACCAAACCGCCTTCCGGGTAAAACGGACATCCGAGCGCAGAGTTATGACCATTTAAAGTTTTACCAATTTACAACTACTTTCTCTCCCTACATTTTATGTCAATGCTTCCGTGATATGTTAATCAAGTTAATGCCGCATGCAACTTCCATAAAAGCTTCATAGATTGGCTTCAATGGCTATGATTCAAGAGATAGTAGTAGCCTAAATAAAAATAAATAAAAAATTATATATTTAATTCGGTTTTTTCGGTTCGGTTCGTATCCAAAATTAAAAACCGAACCGAATCACTAAATCCTGATTCGGTTCGGTTTTTCAAAAAATCGATTTTTTTCTAAAAAAAAATGAGAAAAAACCGAACCAAATTTCAGTTCGGTTCTCCGGGTTTTTTGCCCACCCCTACATGCTTATAGTAAAAGATTACATGCCAAACTTGTTATTAATTTTTTGAACATGAAACTCATCGTGGAAGTCACGTGTTTATGCCTTCGCTTTTTTTTTTTAGGTTTTTCAGTTAATCATTTTTAGTAACAGTGATCAATGTCTGATCCAGTTTTTGCACACTTCGATGATTTTACCAAGTATATAACAACACCCACGTTATATAACCTTCTTATATTTTTGACGTTTGATTAAAGACGATGGTTTATATTTTCTCTTTTGTTGTGCCTTGTTTTCAATAGCTTCTTTCACAAGCGAAACAAATAAGCATTCACAAAGCCATTTCACCCTACAAACCTCTATAGAAATTTTCTTCCCTTCCAGTTATGGCTTGAAGAAACCCGACAAAATTCCTGAAAGGCGATATTAGTACTGGATACAGGTTACAAGGCTGCTGGATTATAAAGTGAAATTGGGAATTAAAAAGAGAATTGGGGGACTCCTTAAAATTGAGGGTATATTTGAAAATATTATTAATAGTGAGAGTGATTTTGATAAAGTCACCCTTTGATGACTCGCAATATCACCTTCTGGGTGGTTCGAAATGATATGAGTTACAGAATGAACTCTTATCAACACTATATGACATCAAATTACGAGGATATAATAGTTTCCTAGCAATTGCCCACATGGCTTTGGTTCATGAATAATAGATGTAACTAATATTTTAAAGTAGAGGGTAAATTTGGCTCTTTTTCCTTTAATTAATGGTGACCTTTGAATCTTTTATTTAAGGAAATGTGACAGAGTTATTTTAATTGGGTATGAGTGATTCCTTTAATATTAGCGCTAGATTGGTTGTTAGACCACGAGACAGAGTGTTGGTCAGTGAAGAACTTACACATTCAGAAGTTGAATGTAGTGGAGATGAGGATACTTAGATGGATATATATGAGCACATTAGGAGAGATAAGATTATAAATATACGGGGTAAGGTAGGGGTGGCTTCAGTCATGGACAAGATGCTTGAAGTGATGTTGACATGGTTTGGGCATGTAAAGATGAGGATCATAGATGCCCCAGCGACGAAGTGTGAGAGATTTGACAATGATAGGTCTAAGGATAGATAGAGGTAGACCGAGGAAGAATTGGGGAGAAGTGATTAGATATGTCATGGCTCATCTTCAGCTCACCAAAGACATGACCCTAGATAGGAAAGCATGGAGGTCGATGATAAGGGTTGAGGATTAGTAGGTAGTCGAGCGATTTCTCTCTTTTCTGTGGGAGAGCATGGTTCTAATTTAGAGCACCTTGTCTACTCCATCTTTCACTTATCAGTACCATTATTAGTATTTTATTACTATCTTATGCTTCAAATTATATTACTATTTTTGTTTCTTTCACTTGTGTTATTTTTACTATTTTTGTTGTCAATAGTTTTCTTTTCCACAATATTTTCACCATAGCTTTTACTTTTGCATTTGTAAAATTTATTTTTGAAAACTCTTTGAGCCTAGGGTTTATCGAAAATAACCTCTCAACCTCACATAAGATAAGGATAAGGCAGAGTCGGATCTAGGACTTCTATAACATAGGTGCACCAGTCTAAAAAGGATTAAAGATAAAGTCCTTAATGGGAATTAATCCTTGTTCCTATGGGTAAATAACTTAAAATTCAACCAAATGCACCATTTAACCATTTTTTAGCATGGGTGCCAACAGATAATATTAGATCAATTATAAAAAATATGTACATAAAATACCTTGTTTCGCGGAGAGACTATAGATTCACTTGCACCGTAAAATAGGCTATAAATTTGTCTCAGGGTAAAGGTTTGTGTATACTCCATCATTCCCAAACCCCAGTTGTGAGATCACACTGGGTATATTTTTTATGATATGGACGGGCTCCTCTTTTAACACTGAACAATAGGTAGCATCTCTTGGCACCATAACAAAGCTTGTTGATCTACCAACTCCATACTTATGTTACACCCTCATTAATAAACTAGAGCCACTCATTAAGAGGTGTAGAATTGTATTAATCTCCCTTTGGCAGCCTTTCTCATTAATATAAAGTATATATAGGTGTACAATGTAGAATCCTTATACAATAGGGATCCTAATTTTACCATAATTACATAAGACTAAATATGGTAAAATATAAAGTAGTACACGTGCTAATACACCTCTTCAGTCGGAGCGGGAGGAGGCCGGATGCTAAGACTGAATTTGAAGTCGAGAAAGAGTTGTCTAGGAAGACCCTTTGTGAATATATCTGCATACTGATATGAAGAAGGCACATGTAATACCTTGACATGACCGAGGGCGACCTTCTCACGAACGAAGTGTATGTCCATCTCAATGTGCTTGGTTCGCTGATGCCGAACCAGATTATGAGATAGATATATGGCGGATATATTATCACAATAAACCAAAGACGCCTTACGTAATGAACACTGAAGCTCTAAATAAAGGTTTCGGCGCCAACAAATTTCAGCAACAACAAGAAACGCCTATGTATTCTGTTTTTGCACTCGACCGGGATAAAGTGGCTTGTCTCTTGGCAAACCAAGAAATAAGATTATCCCCTAAGAAGACACAGTAGCCTGATGTGGAACGTCGCATGTCCGGACAACCTGCCCAATCAACATTTGTATAGGATAACAACCTGGTCGGTGCTGAGAGGTATAGATGCAAACCATAATCAAGCGTGCAATAAACATATCGGATGATACGTTTAAGAGAAGTAAAATGATGCTCCCTCGGGGCATGTATAAATAAGCATACATGCTGAACAACATAAGCAATATCAGGCCTGGTAAAAATGAGGTACTGTAGTGCACCTGCAAGACTCCCATAGAGAGTGAGATCTGACACGGGATCACCATCCAAAGCACTCAGCTTTGATTTAGAGTCAACTGGAGTAAACATGATCTTGCAATTTGCCATTTTAGTCTTGTATACAATCTCTTCTGCATACTTACGCTAACAAAGACATATAGTATCTGCGGACCTGGTCACTGAAATCCCCAAAAAATAGTTCAACCTCCTTAAGTCATTCATAGCAAATTCTATTTTGAGCAGTGCAATCATCTCATTTTTCAACAAGTCAGACGAGGCAGTGAGCACAATATCATCAACATACAACAATAAATAAGCCATGCTACTACCTCTATGAAAAATAAATAGAATTATTACACTTGCTGCATACAAACCCAATCTGCATGATATAATGTGCAAAGAGATCATACCACGCTCTAGGGGCTTGTTTTAAACCATAAAGTGACTTACGGAGACGACATACATACTGAGGGGCTGTTGGATGGACAAATCCAGGCAGTTGATTCATGTAAACTGTTTATTTCAAGTCCCCGTGTAGAAATGCATTTTTCACATCAAGCTGGTGAATGGGTCAATGCTTGCCCATAGCAATGCTCATAACTGTGCGGATGGTAGCCGGTTTAACAACCGGACTGAATGTCTCACCACAATCTATGCCCTCCTGCTGATTTGTGCCATTAGCCACAAGTCTTGCCTTATATCTCTCTAACTCACCATTGTCTCTGTATTTGTGATGAAAAAGTCACATGCATCGAATCACATTCACCCTCTCTGGTCTAAGAACCAAATCCCAAGTGTGTTGTTTAGTTAAAGCATTAAATTCCTCAAGTATGGCCGCATTCCAATTTGGGTCTTGTTTGGCTAATTTGGGATTTTTGGGAATGGGGGATATGTTTTGTGTACACAAGTTAAAATGAACTTTAGGTTTGAAAACTCTGTGTTTAGAATGGGTTTCCATGTGGTGAGTAGGGGAAGGGGTAGATCGGGATGGTGGTGTCGGGATGTGGGGGTTGGGATCTGAGTCAGGATGGTCACTGGTTTGGGTGGCAGAGATCTAGAGCTGGAGTTTGGTGACGGGGAGGGGTGGAGAGTATCTGTTGGTGGCTGGGAAGGTTTCCAGGGTGTAGTTGGTGTCGGAGATAATGGTGGGTTACTGTTATGACCGGGGGAAGGGTTGGTGACGATGGGGCTTTTGGGTTCTAACTCGGGACGGTGGGGGGAGTTCGATGGTACCGGGTCTGAGCTGAGGTAGGGAATGACGGCGTATGGCGGACATGGCACATGAGATGGTGGTTCTGTCGGAGATGAGGTGGTGGCAGATCTGATTGAAGGAGTTGGAGAGCTGACAACCTGACTGCCGGTGGTGGCAGTTTGTGCATCTGCGACAGCCGAAACAGTGACTGCCTGACGGAATTCTTATTGGACAAGTGGTGATGGGTCTGAATCTTCGAGGAATTGGTAATTAGAGACTCATAATTTTTAAATATTGTCAAATTGGAAAACGTACTCAACAAAGGTAACGTGGAGAGAAATTATGATTTTGTCGGTGGAGAGCTCATAGCACAAGCACCCCCTATGGTATGACGGAAAACCTAGAAAGGCGCACGGAGTAGATCTGGGTGCCAATTTGTGGGGGGTCGTGGATGTCAGATTAGGGTAGCACAAACAATCGAAAATTCTAAGATGATCATAGGTAGGGATCCGACGGTAGAGAAATTCGGTGGGTGTCCTATTTTGAATCGCACGGGTAGGTAATATATTGAGAATGTGTTTTACTGTTTTTAGTGCATATACCCAAAAAGTATAGGGGAGAGACGTATGAAAAAGGAGAGTACGAATTATATTATTAATGGTTCGGAGAATTCTTTCGGATTTTTCATTTTGAGGGGAGGTGTGGGGGAACGAGAAACGAAAGATCATGTCATTATCCGCACAAAATTTATGAAATATGGAATTATTAAACTCATGACCATTATCACATTGAAATGATTTTATGTCTTTTTCAAATTGCATTTTGATCAGTGTACGAAACTCAAAAAATTTGGAGGACACTTAAGGTTTGAGTTTGAGTGGATAGACCCAAAGAAAGTGAGAAAAATCATCCAACAATACCATTTAATATTTGTGGCATAAGTTGCTAGTTATGAGAGATGTCCATAAATCAACGTGAATAATATCAGAGGAAGAGAAAGTAGTACTCATAAAAGTCGTAAATGATAGTCTAACGTGTTCCCTAACTGACACGAGGAGCAACTATGAGAGAGGTTCCCTTTGTTACACAAGATTAAATTTCAATTTTCTAAGAGAATAAAAAACGTGAGAACCCGGATGACCAAGTCTACTATGTCACGTTGAGAGAGATATGGTTGTTAAAACGGTGGGATGATGGATAGGAAAGGATATAGGTCCCCCTCACTATTGCATCTCATAAGGATTTTTCCGATACGGAGATCCATTACAGAAAATCCAAACGAGGCAAAATTAATTGAGACAGAATTATTGGTGGCAAATTTTCTAACAGAGATTAGATTTTTGATGATGTGTGGGGCATAAAGGACGTTTTTAAGAGAGAAGTTTGGATGTGGTGTTGGGGTAAGGGTGTGGCCAAATCCTTGAATTGGAATGCGATGACTGTTACCGACCATAATAGACTGCAGAGTATTTAAATTTATCAGTTGAGTAAGATTACCATAATTGTTGGTGAGGTGAGACGTGGCGCCCGTATCCATATACCACGCGTTATCGGATTGCCGAGGAGTTAATGTGGCGAAAGCCTGACCCAAATTGGATTGAAGAGGGGCTGGAGCGGGTTGTTGGGCTCCAATCAATTGGGCCTGAGGAAGTTGGACTCCACTGTTGGGCCTGAGGAAGCTGGACTCCACTGTTAGGCCTTAGGAGGCTGGACCGAAGAATGGAGGCCCATCGACTGGGCAGTTCCGGTCTGATGGGCTGCCTGGTGGAAGCGGCCCGTCAGAGGTGACCCCGGGCTGTTGGACTGCTACCTCAACCAGTGTTCTCTGTGGGCCGAGGGTTCTGGGTTGTTGTGGGCGGCCCAGATCCCGTTGCTGCCTCTGTTGCTGGCAGAATATCCATTGGGTGTATATTCTGTCCATTAGGGGTTTCCGGACAGCAAGAAAGAGGAAGAAACCAAACAACTTTGGTGGTTCGGGGCGTAGCCGAAGCGTATGTCGGCTGAGGGGGGTTGTATACTGCCTTTGGGAGGGATTTTAGAAGGAGACAATCCGAGGTATACGAGGTGTTGGAGTTCTTGGTCGCTGTATACGAAGTGTATATTAGCGTTTATCAGCGGTATACCGGTGTTATACAGCCGGATTGGCGCCTGAAAAAATTAATTGGAGGCTGCCGATTTTATTATTTGGGGTAGGGAGGAATTTTGGCTTCTGATACCATGTAAAATTGTATTAATCTCTCTTGGGCAGCCTTTCTCATTAATACAAAGTATATATAGGTGTACAATGTGGAATACTTATACAATAGAGATCCTAATTCTACCATAATTACATAAGATTAAATATGATAAAATACAAAGTAGTACACGTGCTAATAAGAGGGATATTTAATTTTTCAATGTACAAAGTGCTTTTATATTAACAAAAAGCTCAATACAAAGAACAATTATGAATGTCGGAGCCTATAAAGCAAAGGGAAAAAAAGATGTGGGGCTACCTGTTAATGTCTCTTTGTCCTCTAAACATGTGGTTTGTATGTAAAATGTCCATCACTCTTGCTGTGCCTAAAACTTAGGGGTAGCTCCTAAAGATGGAATTTCTCTATCAACAATGAATAGATTCCATTAATAATAAGAATTGTAATTCATGTAAACTCAGCATTGTTCAATTTGCCATTGACAAAACTCTTAACTTAAGCTAGCTAATTGCATCTGAAGATTCCTTCATCAGTAACCAATTGATGGCTCTGATTTCCTGGGCTAAGAAGGAGCTCTCTAGACTCAAACTCCAAAATCCTAAAAGGTTGACACTTCCTCAAATTTCCACTTCTTCCACATGTTTGGCACATCCTCTGGTAAGTCACCAATAGATCTGTCTGCTTATTTTTCCTTTTTCTATATATGTGGTGTAAGTCATTTAGCACACGCTTTTACTATTTCAATGAATATCTGCTACCTTCCACTAATACAGATATCGAGTAACTCTATTCACTGCGGTATAACCTTGTCTGCGCTGCTTTTATACAATCAAATCCTTATAGGGGATTATACTGCTGTTGATCTTCTTTTTTCTGCCTTATCCTTGGTTTAATGTGTTTGTGATCTTAGGAAAGTCAATAGACTTAATCTGAAAACCCACATAAAAGTAGAATATTATAGAGCTTTGAGTTGTTTGGTTTTGGTGATGAAATGCAGATCCAGGAAGTCGTATTAGATGCAGATTTAAGATGTGCCCACTGCCAAAGCAGAGTTACTAGTGTAATTTCAAATGTTGAAGGTGAGTTGTGTGTATCTTTCGTTGGCATATGGACATAAAAAATGTGATATTTGATTTTTTTTTTTTAAAAGTAGTACTTATTTGGAAATTAAAGTTGTGTTTAAGCATGCATTTAGCTTGAGAAAAAGTTAAAATTTTGTGAGTCAAAAAAAGATTTTTCACTTGAAAATTCAAATTTGAAAACCCCATCTTCAAATTTTTCTTAAAAAATCAATCAAATATATAATCAAAAAATGTTTTGAAGGAAGCATGAGATGTTTTATATATAGCTAAGTTTTAGTCCCAGTTTGATCCAATTAAAGCTTCAACTGAATTGCAGATGTGGAGTCTATCGTGGTGCACGTACTAGAGAAGAAGGTGACTCTTATTCGCAAATCCACTAGTAAATGATGTTGAAAGGAAATTCATTCAAACAAAACAATGTTGGAATTAAGGAACTCAACCATTAGATACAATGTCATATTGCACTAACTGTTGTACAAATGGTTGTGATCATCAATGTGTGTCTCTGCTTGTTTGTTTCCTAATCTTTTGTTGAAGAATAAATGGTACGTGGACCTACGTACCATCTGAAGTTCTGAACAAAAAGAATATACTATACTCTAGTATTTTCTTCTGTCGGTAAATGAATAATCAATCAATGAATTACATAAACGTGAGATGATTGAAATGGTACAGCATTACTATTTGCTAAGTGGGGTATGCAAACTGCAAACAGTGCCGGCCCCAAAATTTAGATGTTATGAATTCTGAAACGTATTTTAGTTTTATATATATTTTAAGTTTATATGCACCGGGCAGCCCTTTTATGTACATAAATATCCCGTTTGGTCATAGATTTTGAAGTTGAAACTTGAAAATTTGAGTTTTTGAAGTTGTATTTGGACATGCATTTTACTTTGAAAAAAATTAAAGTTTTATGTGTGGAAGTCCCAAAAACTCGTCTCGATCAGTTTTTGAATCTTGAAAATTTTTTGAAAACGTATTTTCAAAATATGCTCCAAAATCTATGGTCAAACTGATATTTGAAGATAAATTTTCAAAATGTGATCTAAAATCTATTACCAAAAGCTAGCTAAGGCTAGATATCAAAACAATGGATTTTGTTGAACTCACAAATTCATGATTGGATACGCTACTATTCACAAAATATGAGTCTTGTGTCTTCTTATTACTTGTCCACAACTCGACCCATTTCTTGAGCTTTAAAAAATATTTACATTAGCAGCGTAAATCTGAAAATACGAAATGTCGTCGTCTGTAAGGATCATTGAAACATCAATGAAGATTTCGCATCATGCATGATGGAGTTGCAAAATAAATGAATACATCAACAAAAATTTATGTCATCTATGTGCGACTGATGCAAAAGACAATATTTACTTATGTTGGAATATGTAAAGCAACAACGGGAATAGTAAATAACTATTACAGTGATCGAAAGGATAAACAACAAAGAGGACAACAACAAGTTGTCAATATCTTGATCTTAGATTGAAACTTCAGATATGGATCTTGTATTCGGAAATACAAGAACATGAGCTGCTACACTTGTGGCTTGTAGATCCGCTGAGAATACGAACGGTTTGAGTCATTCGTCTGTTAAGTTAACACCTGAAACACTTAGCAACCAATTAGATAAACCACAACACCACCGGCTGAATCGAGAGATGATATATTGAAAATAAGCTATGTAAGATCTTTCCCAACAGAAGGACCCAACCGGTGCATATATACATATCAAGGCCGACAAGGCCAAACCTGACTGTTATATACAAGACATTGTCTACAAGCCTCTAAAGAGTACGCAACACCAAAAGGTCGGGATAGGGCCCCGCCATACCCATATATATATATATACAAAAATATTGTATCAAGATTAGACCGACACTCCGAAATAAGGGGACTGCTCCAATATCCGCTGAGTCAGCAACCTACTAATGCGGATCGCCGCCTTGCCTACGTGAACTTGTGGGTATGAAACGCAGCGTCCCCCGACAAAAGGGACATCAGTACGACTAATGTACCGAGTATGTCAGGCATGAAAAATAGCATAACAGGGATATAAAAAAACTGAGGCAGAAACAGCCGACAGAAATAGCCGACCAGTAGTGAATGCCTCTGAGGGCCATAATATGCCTAAATGTCATGCACAATGCGGTATATATATATATGTATAACGTCGTCTTGCATCATATCATATTGGCCTCTGTGGGCATAATCATTATCATATACCAACTGATCAGGTGGTTGGGTATATAACGTTGTATCCCTTTTCCCATCCCAATATATGGTCCAGGGTAATACATGAATAAAAATGCATGAATGACAATAAAACATTCTGAGTCTATATGAGTGACATAATATCCTTGTACCTTCGGCTAACATTGGGAATATTAACATATTTCCCATATACCTCAATAAGAATTTGAGAACATATTTAGACAATAGTATAATTTCTGAGTCTATCTGAGTAGAATAATTTATGGAGCAATATTACGTTTACATTTCGTTACATGGAACATGCTAAAAGAAAGAAATAATTTGCCTTAACATACCTTCGTCGATCCGTTGATAATACAACTCAAGCAGTTCGTATGGCACCTAACCTTAAACACAAACAAACCAGCTCGAGAAATGGAATTCAGTATAACTTAAGGACCGTGTTTTGCTGCCTATAATTTCCATGAACGGCTACCAATTTTTCTGCTCACATTTGCTAACACCCATTAATTCAATTTGAACATTACTATGTTGCTACTTAATCTCTAATGAACTATGTGTATGTATGCAATCCAAAGCCCAAACGTTGTTGCCTTCTCTTTATTTCCTTAGTGTCCAAGGGGTCTACCCATCTCTTATGCTATACTTGACACATTAGTTATTATGTGACACCACTAGACACACCCTAAACAAATAGTCACCAATTAGTTATATCACTTTAGTCACTTAGGTGATTCATTTAAATGCTACACGTAATTATTTTCACTAATCGTGTCCCCCACTATAATTTATCAATTAGCCGATCATTGTTGTCTCCTACTATAATTTATCAATTAGCCGATCATTGTTGTCTCACTTGGTAAGTCCTAAATTAGTTTGGGACCACATCCTTTTATATACTATGTTCTTTACTTGCATACGTGAATATTACATAAATTCCCCAAAACTTGGGTCTACTTGCATACGTCTAGATGTTCAAACCATCGCCCGAAAGTACGGGGTGTTACAGTCTCTATGGAGTGAGACTGAAGATTCTAGTAATAGTATTCATGTGCCTTGGGCTGTAATGGGAGATTTTAACTGCACATTGAACAGGGAGGAGAGAATTGGAAGTCCTGTTAAACTTGTTGAGCTCTCAGATTTTAGGAAATATGTGCTGGACACCGGCTTGAATGGCCTAAAATCTTTAGGGGCTTTCTTCACATGGAATAATAAGCAAAAAAAATGGAGGATAGGGTAAGGAGTAGATTGATAGAGTTTTGGTAAACTGTGACTGGATTACACAAATTCCAGCTTCAAATATGCATTACAGGTTTAAGGGCCTATATGACTATTGTCCAACATTCATAAGTTGGGAGGATGGGGTGAAACAAGGCATATAACCATTCAGATATTTCAACATGTGGGGTCTTGCTCCTGAATATAAGGAAAGGGTGAAGACCAGTTGGGATGTTAGAGCACCAAGCAGGAAAATGTTCCAACTTGTGGGGAAATGGAATAGACTCAAATGTGTTCTCGACAAACTCAATAGACACAGGTTCAATGATATAGAAGTACAAGATGATAAAGCAATGGAAGAACTGATGCAATGCCTGATCATATTGAAACTTGACCCTAGAAATAATGCACTGATAGAACATGAGTTACTATTGTCCCAAGAATGTCTTAAACTGAAAAAGGCTAAGGATCAATTTTGAAAAAAAGAAGTAAAGTGCAATTGCTTAAAGTAAGGAGATATTGTGATTGCCTTCAGACCTATAGCATGTTGTAACACAGTGTATAAAATTATTTCTAAGATGTTATGCAACAGATTGAAAGATGTGCTTCCATGGATAATCTCAAATAACCATAGTGCTTTTATAGCTGGGAGGACAATAGTACAGAATATACTCATCTGCCGAGATTTGGTAAGGCTTTACAGTCGAAAGAATACCACTAGGAGCTGCTTGCTTAATCAAAATTGACTTGAGAAAAGTTTATGACTCTGTGGAGTGGGGTTTTGTAGAAGAAATGCTACATGAGTTGAACTTTCCACGCAAGTTTATTAGATGGGTGATGGAATGTGTGACCACACCATAGTACATCATTGCTCTAAATGGAGTATTACATGGCATTATAATGGGGAAAAGAGGTCTAAGATAAGGTGACCCCATCTCCCCACTGTTATTTATCATATGTATGGAGTACTTCACAAGGATCATGCATTAAGTGACTGAAAAAGTGGGATTTGAGTATCATATCAAGTGTAGAAGTATGAACTAAACCACTTATGATTGCAGATAACATGCTTATCTTTAGTAAAGGTGAGTTTTTACTAGTGGTTCCAATGTTAAGGGGTTGAAGACTTTGTCTGTTGCATCAGGGCTCACAACAAATAATGTAAAAATCCAATATTTTTTCTGCTAACTTGCAAGCATATGTAGTACAAGAAACATCTCTGTGAATTAACAAGATACTCGAGGGAAAACTGTTTTTTAGATACTTGGATGTCCTAATATCATCTAAGAGGCTATCAACTGTAGAATGTGAGATGTAGGGAGGGTACAACTAGTGAACTCAGTGTTCATGCACGTACATGCATATTGGTCCTCAATTTTCATTCTGCCTAAGAGTGTTATTAAGGAGATCATAATTGTTTGTAGGAACTTTATATGGAATGGACAGGTACAAAGATGATGTGTGATATACATAATAAATATACAAGTTATATACAAAAGTATATTCAGTATACCAAATGTATATGTCTGATATATCTCCCTTGTATATCACTTGAAACTTTTAAATGCATCGTTGGGCCTAGCCCATTTCTGATAGCCTTTTCTATTTTCTTTCTTCATAACTGAGTATTAGGCCTAGGCCTAGCCCATTGTTTGCCTTCTCTCTTTTCTTTTTTCTTGTGTATTTCTTGTTGGTTTGGGGCCAGTTAAGTGTTTTTGAATTGAATTCTCCTTTGTTGTGGTTTGTTTATTTTTTGTTTACCCCACGAATTAATTAAAATAATAAGAAATTGGGTAAGTCTAACTTGTATTTTCGTTTTCCCCTTTGTTTGTTTCCTGTTGCATTATCATGGAATGGGCTCTTACTGGACCTATTCCCCTCTTCATCGAGTCACGCCCTGCAATATTGACTGCCTATCAAAAAATAAAGATAGAAAGGGAAGCTAATATTTGCGTTGAAGGCACAGCTATGGGTGAAAATAGTCAATTGGTGGGCTTTGGTAAGTCCACCAGCCTAAACTCAATCTCCTTCAAATTCATATTTGCATTGTGTATATATGTATAAATTGTAACAAACATACTTTATATTTGATCTATACTTATGGTTGGAATCTAGGATAGGAACGATGTGTATGTCGTTTAGATCACTTAAGTAATTTTAAGACTTGATTAAATTTGGAACGGGAATTAGATAGATTGTTTTGAGTAAAGGGACTGTTTGGATATTTAAAAAACTGGAAATGGAAATCTGATTTTGACTAAGTGTAAAAATGGTTTTGACTTTGAAAACATGATATGGGTTTGAAATATGAAAGCTGAAACAGACCAGACTATGAGTTACGAACTTTTCTCTCTAGATTTTAATGCTCCAAGAATCTTCCACCGCAAAGGCAGTTACTACCACAGTTTGGTATCTCGCCCAACCATCTCCGATGATGGCTCCGGCCACGTCCACTAGGCAACCGCCCGGAACTTCCACCTCCGCCACCACTAACATCGTTCTAACCAACACCGCAAACACATTCACCGCAGTAAACAAACACACAGTCACAAACACCACAATGGAGAATCAACAAATCAAAGATTCATACGCTCAAGTTACACAAAATGATAAATCCACATAATCAAATTGCAAAAACATCAAACTCGACTACCGACCCTTTGAAATCACCAACGGAGTAGCAGTAGTATCATTCACGTCGGAGGAAGAAGCTCTATTAGCTCACAATTGTCTATTGACACTGATCGGAAAATTTTCAAGAAACAAGCCCCAAATTGACACAATTCGTAAAGAAATCAAGAAAAGATATCCCATGAAAGGAGAATTGACAATTGGTCTCTTCAATTCTCGCCATGTGTTCCTGGATTATACAGATGAGGAAGATTGCAAAACAATATACTATAACAGATACATCCCATTTGGCATGAATTCAGTGATGAGACTCCAAAGATGGTCAAAGGATTTCAAGCCCTCGGAGGAAACAACCTTGGCACCGATATGGGTGATTTTCCCTAATCTCAAATAGCATTACTTTTATTGGGAGGCGATATGCAGGCTCGTAGCTCCAATTGGATACCCACTGGCACCAAACAAGGCCACACACTCGAAAACTAGACCAAGTGTAGCCAATGTACGAGTAGAAATTGATCTTGCAAAACCTAGGGTAACTGAAATTAAAATCTTGACAATCAACAAACAGACAGGTAAATCTGAGGAAATGGTGCAACCAGTAGAATATGATGGGGTACCTGATTACTATTTTAAGTGCATGATGCAAGGCCATAGCAATTGGAATTGAAGGGTCAAATGAAAAATGGAAAGAATAACCAAGTACCACAACAAAAAACTAACACACAAGAGACCAAGAAAGTGAGGGAATTAGTAACAAAAGAACCAGTTCAGAAACAATCTAATGGGAAAGAGTTGAAAGACATCAGGAAGAGAACAACAATAAGAACAAAAGGGTGGAAGAAATATGCACACCTGATTCTGACAAAATGGATGTAATTGAGGACAAGGATAGTGCAATAAGCAATACAGATTTGGGCAAAAAATCAAAATAATAGGATATGATCACAGAAAAATCTCCAAAAATAATGCTTGTCAGAGGTATTTCACTGAAGATGATATTCATGAACTAAGGAAACAAAGTCTCGAGATGGAGAAAGGCAAAGGGGGGTTTTGGCTAACAAAATCTAGACTATAAAAACATACCCCCCCCCCCTCAGCCCCAACTAGGATGAGACCATCTTACCATAAGAAGAAAAAGAAGAAGTAGAAGGTGTAATTCAAACTAGATAATCAGCAGGAGGCATGGATGCACACACAGAATGAACTACTAAGGCTAAAAGATATTGACATTGAAGCCACCCCTACGGTAATTCAAGGAAGAAAATCAAAAGAGAAACCACTGGAAACCAACAACAGCTTTTAGGCATTAACAGATTTGACAACAGGAGATGCATGGAAGAAGAAAGGGAGAAACCTAATGAAGGGGCAAAAAGTTCAGAGGACAACATGTTCAACAACAAAGACGTACATGAGCTAGATGACATGGGAGACAACAATGACCAACAGAACAACCATACCTACAGTGACAGTGAGATTGCCCCTAGTAAGGGGGTAATCCTACAGTAAGAAGAAAGCTTAATTTTGATAATGATAGGAATAGCAATGAAGAGATGACAAGCTCTATCAAGTTGCCTCCTAGAGGAACCAACATTCTTCAGGGAGAGAAAGCTGGTAACCCCAAAAGGAACTAGTCACAAACCAACCTAACTTATTTTAATGTTTAGCTTTCTTTCTTGGAATGCAAGGAGCATTAAAACAATGGGTGCTGGTGAGAGGTTGAAAAGCCTCAAAAACCAGTACAAGCTCCCTTTATTTGCATTCAAGAACCTAAAAGAAAAACCAAACACATCACTAAATACATGATGAGACTGGAATACCAACATTCTCATCACAATCTTAACAATAAAATCTGGATTTTTTGGGACTCCTCAATAATTGTTAACATTGTTGATAATGATATTTCACACATCACATGTCATATGTTTTGCTCTAGTACTTGCACTAACTTCTACCTTACGTATGTGTATGCTGAATGCACAGTCCCTCTCAGGCTACCTCTATGGGATGAACTTCAAGATCTATCTAATTAGTTGAAGGAACCGTGGGGGTTATAGGTGACTGTAATGTCATCACTAGCCCTGAAGAGAAATGTGGTGGTGCACCCTATAACATGAGGAAGAGTTTGGACTTCTTAGAATGCTTGATAGAATGCAGCTTAAATGATGCATGTTATACAGGGGCACAATACACCTGGTGCAATGATTGGGGGCACCCAAGGACCATATGGAAGAGACTAGATAGGTTATTGTACAATGAGCAATGGTTGGACAACTTTGATGGCACAACAGTGGAACATTTGTCAAGAACTGGCTCAGACTATGCCCCATTGCTTGTAAACACTGAAAAGGAAAAAACATCCCCAACCAAATACTTCAAATTCCTCAATATTTGGTGCAATCACAAAACTTTTTTTGATTGTGTAAAAGAAGCTTGGCACACACCAATACAGGGCACTAACATGTGGCAATTGCATAACAAGCTTAAGAAGGTAACATCAGCTCTCAGCATTTGGTCAAGATCAACCTTTGAGGATATATATAAGGATATAAAGGAAACAGAAGCAGTAGTGAAAAGCTTGGAGGAAAAAATAATAACAGGTAACAATGAGGAGAATAGAACAAATCTTAACAAAGCCAAAGCTGAGTATATTAAGATATTCAAAATACAAGATGAAATATACAGGCAGAAAGCTAAGACCAAATGGCTAAAGGATGGGGATAAAAACACATCCTATTTCCACAAAGTGATCAAAGAAAGAAGGAGAAAATTGAATATACACAACATTCAAGACAAAGAAGGAAACAGAATAGAGGGGCATGACAACATAGCAAAAGTAGCAGTTCAATTCTTTGAAGAGCTCTTTAATTATGAAGATACTAAAGGAAGCTTCAGATGCTTAAATATTATTCCAGAAGTAGTTACTGCAGATATGAATGCAATGCTGGTAGCCATCCCCAACATACAGAAAATAAAGAGTGCCGACCCCAACATACAGAATACAAAGAGTGCCATCAAAGACATGGACCCTGATAGTGCACCAGGCCCAGATGGGTTTGAGGCCAAATTTTTCCAGACCTGCATTGACATCATTATGCCAGAACTGCATGGGGCCATTAAAGAATTCTTTGAGGGTGCACCTGTGCCAAGGTATGTTTCACACACCTGCTTAGTTATGATCCCCAAATGCCCCCAACTTCAATCCTTCTCTGACATTAGACCAATTAGTCTATGTAACACTGTCAGTAAGATTATTTCTAAGATAATGGCCAGTAGATTAAGTATTATCCTCCCTAATATAATATCCCCTAATCAAAGTGGTTTTATAAAAGGTAGATCCATTATTGATAACATATTGTTCAAGAGTTAGTGCAAGACATCTCCAAACTCAATAGTCATGATAATATTGTCTTAAAACTGGACATGGCCAAGGCATATGATAGGGTCTCTTGGCCCTATCTGTGCAGAATAATGAGGAAATTTATTTTCAATGAATCTTAGATTAACATAGTATACAGACACATTTCAAATAATTACTGCTTCATAGTGTTAAATGGATCCAGAAATAGATTCTTTAGATCAAATAGAGATTTAAGACAAGGTGACCCCCTGTCACCTAGCCTGTTTGTCATTTGTGTTGAACTTACCTCTAGAATACTTAACAATCTTGTTGCAGATGAGAACTTCATAGGTTACTACAAGCCTAGGAATGGACCAACAATCACACACCTGGCTTTCGTTGATGACATGATACTCTTCACATCAGGTAAACCATCTAATCTAAGGAAAATTCTTAAAATTCTAATAGTGTATAAGAATGTTTCAGGTCAACTAATTAACAAACACAAAAGTTGTGTGGCATTTGACCACAAAACAAATATAAAGGTGGTTCATAGAGTGGTCAACCTGACTGGGATGAACAAGAAGGAATGGCCAATCAAATAATTAGGTTGCCCATTATTCCCAGAAAGAATGAAGATAATATACTTCTCAGAAATGGTACAGAATATTACCAAGAGAATGCACACTTGGAATACAAAATTTCTTTCCATGGGAGGCGAGATAGTTCTAATCAAGCATGTCCTAATGTCAATGCTAGTACATCGACTAGCAGCAATGAAAGCACATAAAAGAACATTTGAGGAACTAGAAGGGGCAATAGAAAGATTCTTATGGAATGAAAAGACAATGTTAAAAAATATCACTGGTGCAAATGGGATAAAATGTGCTACCCTTGTGAAGAAAGTGGAGTAGGTTTTAGATGTCTGAGGGATGTAAGCAATGTATTTACAGCAAAACAATTGTGGAATCTTAGAATAAAAGACTCTATATGGAAGGACTATCTAATGGCAAAGTATTGCACAAGGATAAATCCAATTATCAAAAATGTGATAGGAACTCAATCACAGATTTGGAGGGCAATGAGTAATATCAAGCATCTATTGGAAGACAACACCACTTGGCATATTGGAGTAGGAAATCTCTCCTTTTGGTATGACAACTGGAAACGAGAAGGTGCATTATACAAACTTCTATCAGATGACATACATCCAAACAACATTAGACTAAATGAAATGCACACTAATGGTATCTGATACTGGAACAAAGCTAGTTATAGAATCCCATAAGAGGTAAGAAATGTTATTCAACACATCACTATTCATTTCAATCCAAGAAAGAAGGACAACAATTTGGATCCTAAACTCTAAACAGATTTTTACAATCACATCAGCCTGGAATTGGTTAAGAAAAAGAAAAGAGGGTGACTGCATGATAGAAGAACTTGGCACAAGAATATGCCACTCAAAGTTAACATTCATTTCTGGAGAATATTGAAGAACAAGCTCTCAACAGATGACAAGATAGAAAGGTTTCATATACATGGGCCATCAATATGTTGTTATTGCTCAAATCACAGAATTAAAATTGTAGAATATTTATTTGGACAAAGTGATATAGCACATGACTTATGGACAAGGATATCTCATCCTCTATGTATTAAAGTGCAGAATATTCCTCTCGGACAATTTTTGATAAAATTTTTGGAATATACAAGATAAAAATCCAGTGGCCAAGGTACTCAAAGATATACTTCCTCAAATAGTCTGTTGGGAAGTTTGGAAGGCAAGATGTAACATCAGGTTTAGCTCTATCAACTATAACAACAACTTCTCTATAAAGAACATAACAACAGAAGCCCTACAAATCCTCAACAACTAGTTCTCATTACTCAAATGTGAAGTATCATGGGATAAAATCTGCAACAACTTTGGTAAATGCTACAATAGGAGAAGTATCAAGATTGTAAAATGGTATCCCCCACCCCCTAATTTTATTAAAATTAACAGTGATGGCAGCTGCAAGGGTGAGACATGTGAAGTGGGATGAGTTATCAGAAATACAGAAGGAAAATTTATCTCAGCATACAGTATTAACTCTTAAACGTGCTCTCAAAACATTACTAATTTTTGTTCCAGAAGCCTTTACGACGACAGTCCTCAGTTAAGGACTTAACAAATTTGTTAGCTCGTAAGCCTAAAGGTTTTATCGATTGCCCGGAGACAAGTGTACGTAAATAAATATATTCGAGGCAAATTTTGGACAAAGTGCATTTTCATTCAAATTTTACATCGGTCAAACAAATGGGCAAGATTCATTCAAACTTTTCGCCTTCACATGTTTTGCCGTAACATTAAAACTACTTGGGCAAGATACATTCGATCTTTTAACCCTTACAATAGTCCTAAAAACTTTTAAAAACTTCGAATTTCCTCATAGCTTCGAACGTCTTTTCCAAGGGTATGACAGTCCCCTAGTGTTTATATTCGAAGCATGAGAATTCAAATACTACTTGCTCTTCATTACCGGGCAGTCCCCAGTCCCTAGTGTTTATCCGGTATTCAACTACTTCGTAATATGCTTTACATTGTTTCCTCATTAAAACCCTTATTGGAAAAACCCTTTTCGGGATAAAAAATCGTGCTAAGGAAAAAAGAGTGAAACACGTATTTTTCAGACCAAATTCTAACTCTCTTCGGCCTTTGAGTGGTTACTCTGATTTTGTTCCTGCAAGAATTAGACATAACGAAACAAATGAAGTTGAAATAATTAACCAAACACATACCTTAGCAGTAATATCGCTTTAAGTGAGCAATGTTCCAGTTGTTCGGCAACTTTTGACCATCTTCAGCTTCCAACTGGTATGAGCCTTTACCGGTTATTCCTGAAGCTTTGTAAGGACCTTCCCAGTTCATGCCCAATTTCCCTTTGTTGGGATTTTTGGTGTTGAAGATCACTTTTCGTAAAACCAAGTCCCCTACTTGAAAGTGCCTAAGATTAGTCCTCCGGTTGGAGTATCTTCTCATCCTTTGCTTTTGAGCTACTAACCGTAGCAATGCTAACTCATAGTGTTCATTCATTAAGTCAAGCTTTATGGTCATGGCATCATTGTTTGAATCCTCGATTGTAAGGCTGAACCTTAAGCTCGGCTCACCTACTTCCACCAGAATTAAAGCTTCTGCACCATAAATCAAAGAGAATGAAGTTTCCCCGATGCTAGACTTCAGCATTGTTCTGTATGCCCACAATACCTCCGGTAGAATTTCTATCCACTTGCATTTCGACTCTTTTTAACCTTTTCCTCAGGTTCTAAATGATTGTTTTGTTCGTTGACTCCACTTGCCTATTTTCACTCGAGTGATACGGAGTCGGCGTTGTCTTCTTGATTTTCAACCCTTCGAGAAAGTCATTCACTTTCTTCCCAATGAACTGACGGTCGTTGTCGCAAGTAATCTCCATTGGAATCCTGAACCAGCAAATGATGCGATCTTAAATGAAATCAATGACTTCCTTCTCTCTAACCTTTTTGAAGGCCTTTGCTTCAAACCACTTAGAAAAATAGTCAGTCATAAACAAAATGAAACTTACTTTTTTTGGTGCCTAGGGGAGTGGCCCCACAATATCCATTCCCCATTTCATGAATGGTCATGGTGATAAAATCGGATGCATTAATTCTACCGGTTGGTGAATTATCGATGCGTGCCTTTGGCATTCGTTACATTTTTGGACGAAGTTCTTTGTGTTTTCCTCCATCTGAGATCAATAATATTCGACCCTAATAAATTTTGGACCAACAATTCTACTCCAGAATGATTGCCACAAGTCGCCTCGTGAACCTCGCGCATCACATAATTAGTTTCCCTGGTCCTAAGCACCTCTCTAAAGGACCATAAAAGGACCTTCAGTACAACTGACCATCAACCAAATAGTGTACATCCATTGTTAAGGTGGATGCGGAAGTATGTCCCTTTCTAAGGTGGACAGAGAAGTGCGTCCCTTTTTCAGGTGGACAAGGAAGTGCGTCCCTTTGGCAGGTTCATTCCACTTCCGTTGGGTAGCGTTCTGCAAGGACTAGATTTACATTTTGTGGTGGTGTCGAACCCGAGAAGGGTTACCGACGTATCACATCGTATTGTGAGAATCAGACACTCGTAGTTCGTGAAGATATGTTGTAAAAATGTATGATATAAAGAAATTATGTAACGAAAATTAAGCATATCAATTGAATTTGCAAATATGTAAAAAAAAAAAAAAAGTATAGATAAACTCAGAGTGATGCCTCGTTGAATCTGGTGTTGGCTGACTTCTTCCTGTCAAAATATCTCCCGATCATCTTTGTGAAAACTTTTTGCTTTGTTCTTTCCTGGAGTATCTCCAGGGATTATGTTTTAGAACGACCGACATCCGTTCGCGAGGACGGTCTTCCTGCAAAAATAAGAGCACTGGGTGAAAGTAGGAAAGTCACGAATAATAATGTAAGAGTGTTACAGTATAGTCAAAGAATCCCCTGATTGGTTTGTTCGGACTGGAGGTTGGCTGACTTCTTTCAGTCGAAAATATCTCTCGGTCCTCTTCGTGAAAACTTTTTGCTTTGCTCTTTCCTGGAGTATCTCCGGAAATTATGTTTTAGAACCACCGCCCCCGACTGTTTGCGAGGACGGTCTTCCTACGAAAATAAGAGAAATTGGTGAAAGAAGGAAAGTCACGGCAAGAATAATAATAAAATGTGGGAATGTGACAGTATGGTCAAAGACTCCCTTGATTGCTTCACAAGGTCCGAGTCTTGATGTTCAAGAACGCTTTATCCTCGGGCGGTGACACAGTTTCTGTCCCGAGGACCAAAATATATGGCGTTGCGCCAGTAGAAGTTGAATGTAGTGCAATAGCCCAAAAGTGCAAATGTTCATGCCCAGAGTTGCAAGCGACATGGCATGATACGTACAGAATTGAAGCGGGTAATTATTGCATTAAATAATAAATTGTGTTGTTATTGTATCGTACTGTATTGTTTTGATGAATACAACGTTTGGACAGATTGTATCGTTTTTGTCGTTATATAATGTCACATGTCATCGTTATATAATGTCACATGTCAACAATTTGAAGCATAAACCTACAACAAAAGTAGGGTACGGGGTAGAGTAACTATAAAAATATATGGTAAATGATAAAATAGAATTATTAGATATACAATAAAATTTAAGTAACAATCAAAACAAACATTGAATTTAAACTAACAATACAATACAATACAATACAATATGTAAGAACCATCCAAACAAGCTGTAACAACTTGATGTTAGTAATGATTTATATATCTGTAATGACTCGAATGTTTGATTTGGCAGGTGGGTTTTAAGATGATAGATACTATAGCTGATGCTGAAGGAATTTCCATGGGCAGTGTTTCCTTCAAAGCTCAATTTGGGAAAGGTGCTTTCTTTTTTTCCTTGGTTATACTTGATTTCAGAGTTATCTTTCTATCTTCTGTTTTGGTGTTATTCTTGTCTCTTGATATATACAGTTATATTGTGATCTTGTCTAACGTTGCTAAGTATTGTGTACACAACATCGTTGTATTGAACCGCATCATTGCATTGACTAGTCTTTTTGTGGTTCTAATAATCTGTATCCCTTTGCTGATTACGGTCTACTATTTCTCAACTTTTATGTCGCATGTTCGGACCCTGCCATAGACGAGTCTGGTATATAAGTGGAGGAGAAGGGTAGGGGGAGCCGATTTTCCATCGAGTTCAAACCGTGCGCCACTGGCTCTCAGATTTCTTAGTTATCAAAATAGTAGTAGCAGTAGTAGTAATAATAATAATAATAATAATCCGTTTGTTGATGATAACCTTTGTTTCATGGGTCGTTTGTTTGCTTTGATGTACTCATTTGAACGGTTGTGACAATTATGTAGGTGCTTCCTCTACTGCTCTACATTCTTCAAAATGTCCTAAAATTAGCAAAAGAATTTAGCTAACTGTTGAAGCTAGCTGGCTTTGCCTTGTTGCATCAAGATTTTCTTTCTCATTTGGACATTATACCATTAATGTTGATATTTGATTACTTTTTTGGTGAACTGCATTGACATGCTACGTTTATAGGGGGGAAATTGTTTAAGTAGCTCTTTCACCTGGAAAGACGAACAAGTTTGATAAATAACTCAGTCGTTCAAAGTTTTTTATTAGTTTTTAGGATCTCATTCATGTTCTTTGGGTTCTTTTTCTATATAGGTTTCATTGGAGATGTTCCAGTTATGCTTGCTAAACCTCAAACATTCATGAATGCAAGTGGCGAGTCTGTAAGTTCACTCATCTTGGCATGACCTATCTCTTGTAACTTCCACCCACCAAGTAGCATAAAATTGATATTTTACACTGTTTCACAGGTTGGGGCAATCGTTTCATATTATAAGATTCCACTGAAGCAAGTTCTTGTGGTAAGCTATTGACAGTGGAGCATAGAACTTACCTTTGTAGCAACTTCTAATTAAAACTTTCTAACTGCAAGTTTTTGACGACTTAGATTTGCCTTTTGCAAAATTGTGGTTATTGCCAAAAGGTGGTTATGGAGGACACAATGGGTAATCTTTATTATTAAATAGTTTCCTTTATCTAGAACTTTCATCACGTGCTTATAATGATCCTGAAGTCTATTCCAGATTTTAGTTTCTGCTATTTGCTTGGATATTTGATGCTTGAATTATGTAGATTGTACTTGATTGAAAATATAGAAGCAATAATTGATGGATACCTAGCATTTTATAGTTCGCTCCTTCTCATAAACTGCTTGTGGTTGATGATCAAAGTGTAAAGAAGACTTAATGATGGATTCAAATTTTCTTAGTTTCACAAGTCAGGCTGGTCTACTGACCAAATACTTGGGTTTCGTTCTTTTGTTATTTTATCCTCAATTTCTTATTGTTTTACACTTTTACTTGGTAGCGGGGAGTTTTGTGAACAGAAAACTTTAACAATCTTCACATTCAAATTATCACAATGTGCTGGACTCAAAACTGCTTGTTGACTGCTTTTCTCCTGGCTCTAAGTGAAAGAATTAAACGTATGATTTGTTCCCTTATCGATAAATGTGAAATCCCCCAGAGCTAGTGGCGCACAGTTGGAACCCCATGACTTGTGCCTGACCCACGAATCATGCGTTGCACTCTTACCACTAGACGAGAGCCTTGGGGCTGTGTAAGGTGCTTTAAATCTGTAAAGTAACGTCATGGTGGGGCATCTTGTGATAGTTATATTATGAAGCTTGATATAGGTGAATTGTTGGGTATTTTTACTCTATGGTACTTTATAAAGCAGTACGGGAAGTATATAACTATTACAAGTATTCGAAAGGATAAACAAAGATTCAATAATTCAACTAGAGATCTGAAAGTTACAATAGAACCACAAAACTGAAATTACAATTTTGTTGAAGACGGAAAAATGGAAACTGTTTTTGCTGAGTCGAGTGTGACACTCTGTCCTTAAGTCAATATTGCCCCGTATGTATCCTTTATACGTCCTGGACAATTTGTCTCCCAAGATAAAACAGCAATGGAACACTTGAGCAAAGGAAACTCAAATGCTACCGTGAAGAATATTGAGTAACGAAATGATGCTTGGAAGTTGTAGGAAGAAAACTGTTTTGGTTGTGTATTTTCGTTTGTTGTATGAACTGTTCTTAGTAGTGCTCAACAATGGTGTAAGGGGGTGTTTATATAGGTGAGGGAGGGGCTGAAAACTGCCTCCATAACAGCCAAATAATGGCCATTATGGAGGTAGTAAAGCCACCACATAAATGGTGAAAGACCAACGGATTTGGCCATTATAGGAGGAGTAATTCAGCCAAAATAAATGGCTGAATTGAGTGCTTGGCGTTTCGCTTTGATCGTCCAAATTCGACGTTCGGAAACTTCGGGGACCAAACCGTACATCCGAAAGAATTCCGGTCCGAACCGTACATCCGGAAACTTCGGGGTCCAACCGTACTTTCGGCAAAGTTCTCGGCCCAAAAAGATAATATCAGAAGACCCACAGCCCACGGCCCGTGACCCGGACGGGCGGGCGGCGGCGGCGCGCGTGTGGTCTTTCCTCGAACCGAAGCACATCTAGGTCCTCCCTCCTTTAAACACATGGGATACCCCTTGGGGTCCCAAACCCCAAACCAATTTCGAGTCTTATATACACAACAATTCTTTCTTCCTCTACCGATGAGGGAGAATTGAACACAATACCACACTTTCCATGCTTCAAACACTTTACTTCGTGAACCAATATCTCTTTCATTTCTCAATGAAATTTGACGATTCTTGGCCCTACGGTTATCTACGTACTTAGTAGATCATGCATGTGTGAAGAATCGAATTCTCCAATATGCGTAACACTAGTGTTTAAGCCGTTAAAGTTGGTCGGTCGCAACTCCCGCCAAAGGCTAATTTCCAACATGAATTTCCCTCCCTATCTGGGAATAAAGTAAATAAATAAAAAGATGGAGGCCATACTATTAGGACTCTATCTGGGTAGAATTAGATTTTAAATTAAACACCATGAAACCAAAAATAAATGAAAAGAGAAATAGAAAAACCTTGGTTATCTGAAGAATTTACTTGTGCAATATTCTTAGCTTAGATATGTTTCTGCACTCTGTTTATGGATACTGGTATGAGTAATGTCCTGCTTTTTGTTGTAAAGGATGAGGAGCATTATGAATCATCTTAAACGGAACCGTGATTTTCCACGTCTACGAATAGGTATTGCCTCATATTCTTAAGTACATCGTTTATTTTTCTTTTCTTTTTTTGACGAAGGAACCCGCAGCCGTTACTCTCTCGAGTACGCACAGGGTAAACCCCGGACTAACGCAATAGCCTGCAAACCACGTAAGCCGATTAACCATACTTGGCAAGCCATGTGTGACTGGCTCAACCAAGAAGGTTTATGCAGGGGATCGAACTCGTGACCTTGCGGTCCCGCGCTCTACTGCTACACCAACTTGGCTACCCTTGCGGGTAAGTACATCGTTTCTGTATGTTATTTTAGTTGTAAAACGATATTTTCTTTAGGCATTGGGAGGCCTCCAGGGAAAATGGATCAGGCAAGTTTTGTTCTTCGCACATTTAATCGACAAGAACTGAAGAGGTACTTGCTTTTCTTTATTATTTAAGTAAATCTCAGGAGTACCTAACCCTTGACAGTTTAGGTTAGGGAATTCATTTTTTCAGATTTTGGTGATTTACGGGAGAAAGGTGTAACTCATTGCTTGTTCAGGGTACAGAAATATTGTTGGTTAACTGAAATCATTTTAGTATGAGACCATAAAATCATGTCATAACATTTTTGGTACTGATTTTTCAATAGAGCTTTCTACATTTGTTTGGTGGTGGTGGTGGAGGGGGGGGGGTTTGTTCCCCTTTGCAACTGTAAGTTTAAACTTAAATTAATTTGTAATCGAAATGTGATGTCAATAGATCTTATCTCTTCTTACTTTTATACTGGTGGAAAGGGGAGAAATTCATTTATTTGGATGTATGTATATGTACTCCTCTTTCATTTTTGAATTTGTTGGTTACCCGCAAGGCCGCAACTTATTCAATTCATCCAAGCCGTCCAATCATCAGCAAGGGCAGTTGTGGTCGTGGAATGTCCCATGTTGAGTATTTCGACACTCCTGGGATGCTGAGCCCTACGATGAATTTGCACCCTTTGTTTAAGGAGACATATGAAATCAACATTTCAATTCTTTTCGGAAACGTAATTTGAAATACTTACTTGGTAGGTACTCCCCCAGAAAAAAAGAATGTCCACTTAGTCATTTGCACATCTCTTAAGAAAATATTATTTCTTAGGTAAAAATAGGTAATTTGACTAAATGTCTCTAATTAAATAGGTATTGAGATTTGATCATCTAATACTTAATAAGGACAAATCTGGACAATCAAATTAATTTTTTCTTGATTTGGTAAGTGAACATTCTTTTTTAATTAAAAAAATAAAGGCTAAGCGGACATTCTTATTGATCTGGAGGGAGTATTTGGCTACTTGGTACAATATGAGTAACATTTCTTCTGTGCATGTGGACCTCGTGTATCCAATCGCACATTCCCAGAAAGAATTAAGTTTCATATGCATTTTACCCACGCCTTTGTGTTTAATGAAGTGAAATGTAAACTGTGGAACATGGAGGTTCACAATCTCCGCAGAAAAAAATGCACGGTGAGGTTTTCCCAACTGTGAAAGCACAAAATGTAACATAGTTAGATGTTGTAGGGTCCATCCCATATGTGAAAGAAGAATTTTGCACTTTGATAAAAGAATGCACCGTCCAAATCAATTGTTGCAAAGTAAAAGTCAAAAAGGGAATGCTTCACATTATTTTGCCTCTGATCAATACATCTGCATGGGCATTTGTTTTCCTATAAAAGAGGAGCTCTTCAGCTCAATTCAAATACACCAGAAAAGAGAGAAAAGAAGAGTGAGGCATCACAGACAGAAAATAGTCTGTGTGAAAAAAATAGAGAGTGTGAGCGTAGTGAGGTGGAAATTGTAGTGAGGTGGAAATATCAAAGGAGGATTATTTCTTTTGATTGTGTAGTGATCTTAGGAGAATTGTACTCGGGATCACTAGTGTAAAATTTCTCATTATAGTGATATCAGTTACTCCTCTTGACCCGTGGTTTTTTTCCTTATTCAGAAGGGTTTTCACATAAAATTTTGGTGTCATTATTGCTTTTTTCATCCTTGTTGATTAACTGTATATTAGTATTCCATTTTTATTGATAATATACACCATGAATATTATTCATGAGGGCAGATACTATTTTTGGATGGGTGCGGTAATCAAATTGTCCAATATTTATTTTCGCTGATCATTTACATATAAGTAAAATTTACTGATCGGTTCTCAACAAGTGGTATCAGAGCTTGGTTAAGTTCAACAATAAATTTTATCTTTAGTAAATAGATGACACCTTTAAATTTACCGGCACCATGATAAAACTCATGGCAATGAACTACACGCTATGGAGACTAAAGATGAAAGACTTGCTCGTGTGCAAGGATCTGTTCGAGTAGATCGAGGCCAAATGAGTTTGATCGTTCGACAAAGATAGCAAAGAAGACAAGTGGCCGAAAGTGAATCGGAAAGCTCTTGCCATGATTCGGCAATGGGTGGACGACATTGTTTTCAGCAACATAGCCAAAAAGACCGACGCCTATAAACTTTGGACAAAGCTGAAAAATGTCTATGAGAGAAAGTTGACCCAGAATAAAATTTTCTTATTAAGAAAGCTTGTGAATTTAAAGTACAAAGAAGGGCGTTCCATTTCTGAACATTTTTGCGAGGTGCAAGACATCGTGAATGGCTCACAAACATGAAGATAAATCCCAATGACGAGATGTATGCGCTAATGTTATTAGGCTCATTACCTGTTAGCTTAGAGACTCTTGTAGTATCCCTGAGCAATTCTGCCCCAGAAGGAACGTTATCCTTAGCAATCATTATGGATAGCATTCAAAAAGAAGAGACTAGGAGAAAAGAGCTTGGACATCATGATGGACAAGCATTTCTCACCGAAAATTGAGGTCGGAGCAGAACTCAAGGATCAAGTGATCGTGGAAAATGAAGAGGATGATCAAAATCAAGAGATGGATGGAAGTGCTACCACTGTGGTAAACCTGGCCACATAAGAAGGTTTTATAAGTTCTTGAAGCAAGAACGGAATAACCAAAATAACACATATCAAAATACTAAGGTTGCGGTGATGATGGTTGAAGACATGACACTAACAACGGGTGAATGTAACCATGTTGGTGACTCGATGCTGAATGAGTGATAGATTCAACAGCCTTCTATCACTGTGTTCCTCAGAATGAACACTTCACGACCTATAAGGTTGGTGACTTTGGCAGCGTAAGGATGGACAATCTCACTCGAGCGGCGATAGTTGGAATTGGTGATGTGTGCCTAAAGACGGATTTCGGGTGCATACTAACATTGAAATAAGTATGACATGTGTCCTGATTTATGATTAAATTTGATATCCACGCATGCCTTGGATAAGGAGGGTTATAGACGATTTTTCGGTAATGGAAAATGGAAGTTGAGTAAGGGTTCGTTGGTTGTTTCTCGAAGAAGTATGTATTGCACTCTATACAAGACTCATATGAAGGGTTATGGTGGCTCAGTGATTGCGGTTGAGGATGATACTTCACCGAACTTGTGGCATCAGAGGCTGGCTCATATCAGTGAGAAAGAATTGCAACATTTGGCAAAAAAATCCCTTATTCCTTCGACCAAGGGTACTCCACTAGACCATTATGATCATTGTTTGTGTGGAAAACAACATAGAGTTACTTTTTTGAAGAAAAGTATGAGAAAGACGAATAATTAGATTTAGTTTATTCAGATGTTTGCGGTCCACACGAGGTGGAGACCCTGGGGGTAGAAAATATTTTATTGTGTTTTATCGGCGATGCTTCACGAAAATTATGGGTCTACATGTTGAAAACCAAGGATCATGTTTTCAAATATTTCCAACAATTTCATGATATGGTGGAAAAAGAAACGGAAGGAAAGATGAAGTATCTCCACACCGATAATGGCGGAGAATACACATTTCATCTCTTCAAATTCTATTGTGCCAAACATATGATTTGGCATAAAATACAGTGTTTGGAATGCCACAACATAATGGTCTAGCCAAACATGTGAACCGTACCATTATGGAACGCGTCAGATGCATGCTGAGAATGGCAAAGATATCTAAACCATTATGGGGTGAAGGTGTTCGTACTTCATGTTACCTCATCACTCGATCACAATCCGCTCTCTTTGGATTTGACATACTAGTGAAGGTGTTCGTACTTCCTGTTACCTCATCACTCGATCACCACCCGCTCTCTTGGGATTTGACATACTAGAGAAGGTGTGGACTGATAGAGACGTGGCATACTCGCACATCAGAGTTTTCGGTTGTAAAACATTTGTGCATATACCGAAGGAACAAAGGTCGAAACTGGACAACAAGGTGATTCCATGTATCATTATCGGGTATGGTGATGAAGAATTCAGTTACAGGCTATGGGATCCAGTCAACAGAAAGATGATCAGAAGTAAATATGTCATATTTCATGAAAATGAGATTTTTTCATAGAGTAGAAGTCAAGACTGCGAGATCAGGTGTAGTCGATCTTACACCAATATCTACCCCATCAGACGATAACGCATATGGGGGAGATGTGCAAGAATAACATGGAGAAGAAGAACCATCAACGGTTAATGGAGAAAAAGACGTAGAAGGTGATGAGCAGGGGGAGCAACCGACGCTTTGCTTTCTCGATCCACTACTATCTTACTAAAAAAATAACTTCTAAGTTAAGAGAAAGAAAACAGACACACCCTGACACAACCTTAATTAATAATAATATAGAGGAGCTTTAAGCAACTCTCTTGACAGTAGTCTAGGGCTTTGCTTGACATTGGGACCCCTCCGGAGATAGTAGAGCCCGAGACTAGAAGGTCTACTAGGGAGCGCCAGACATCAACCAAATATCCTAGTTCAGAGTATATCTTAATTACTAGTGAGGGAGAGCCAGATAGCTTTCAGGAAGTATTGTCTCACGCCGACAAAAACAATTGGATGAAAGCAATGGAGGAAGAGATGGGCTCTTTGCAAAAGAACAATACCTATCAACTGGTGAATCTTCCTAAGGGGAAGAAAGCCTTACAAAACAAGTGGGTATTTAAGCTGAACAGGTGCGGGGACAAACTGGTAAAACACAAAGCTCAGTTGGTCATAAAAGGCTTTGCACAGAAGAAATGAATCGACTATGATGAGATATTTTCTTCTTGGTAAAGATGAGCTCTATTCGAGTCATACTGGGTCTGACAGCCAGCTTAGACCTAAAGCTTGAACAATTGAATGTGAAGACGACATTTCTCTATTGTAACTTGGAAGAGGAAATTTACATATTCCAACTAGAAGGCTTTGAAGTAAGGGAGGAGAACAAGGTCTGCATATTGAAGAAGAGCTTGTATGGGCTGAAGCAAGTTCCACGCCAATGGTATAAGAGGTTTGATTCATTCATGGTGGATAATGGCTATGGAAGAACATAAACAGATCACTGTGTCTATATTAGGAAATTCCCTAATGGTAAATATGTAGATGATATGTTGATTGTTGGACAAGATGCCAAACTCATTAGTGACTTGAAGAAGGAGTTGTCAAGCTCTTTGACATGAAGGACTTAGGTGCAGCCCAACAGAAAAATGAAGAAGCTATGGTTATCTAAAGAAAAATATATTAAAAGGGTGCTAACACGTTTCAACATGAGCATACGAAATCAGTTAGTACTCTTCTGACGAATCATTTTAAGATGAGTAAAAGGATGTGTCCAACAACAGAAAAGGAAAAGATAGCTATGAAGGTTATTCCATACTCTTTTGTAGTCGGGAGTTTGATGTATGTGATAGTGCGTACTCGATCAGACATCGCACAAGCTGTTGGAGTGGTTAACATGTTTTTTAAACCCTGGAAAGGACCATTAGAAAGCCGTAAATTGGATCTTCAGATACTTGCAAGGAAGCTCCAAACTTGGCTTATGCTTCGGGGGATCAGAACCGATTCTGAAAAGTTACGTGGATGCAAATATGGAAGGAGATCTTGATAACAGAAAATCTACATCGAAATACCTATTTTATTTTGCTGGTGGAGCTGTTTCTTGGCAGTCCAAATTGCAGAAGTGTGTCTCTTTGTCTACGACAGAAGCAGAGTATATCGTAGCTACGGAAGCAGGGAAATAGATGTTATGGATGAAGAGGTTCATTCAAGAACTCGGTTTGAAACAGGATCAGTCGGTGGTATTATGTGATAGTCAAAATGCTATTAACTTGAGCAAGAATTCACTTATCATTTTCGGACGAAATATATCGACGTGAGATATCACTGGATATGCAATGTGATAGAAGAAAAAATGATGGAGCTGAAGAAGATTCATACGAATAAGAATGCAACTGATATGATGACCAAGATGGTTCCTAGAAAGAAACTTGAGCTTTGTGTGAAGCTCGCTGGGATGAACTATATCTGCAAAGATGGAGATACCTCTTTCAGGTGTATGAGACTGGAGGTGGAGATTTTTAGGGTCCATCCTATATGTGAAAGAAGAATTTTGCACTTTGGTAAAAGACTACACCGTTCAAATCAATTGTTGCAAAGTAAAAGTCAAAAAGGGAATGTTGCACATTATTTTGCCTCTGATCAGTGATGTCACTCGTGACATCTGCATGGACATTTGTTTGCCTATAAAAGTGGAGCTCTTCAGCTCAATTCAAATACACACCAGAAAAGAGAGAGAAAAAGAGTAAGGCATCACAAACATAAAATAGTATGTGAGAAAAAAATAGAGAGTGTGAGCGATATTGTAGTGAGGTGGAAATATCAAAGGAGGATTATTTCTTTTGATTGTGTAGTGGTCTTAGGAGTATTGTACTCGGGATCACTAGTGTAAAATTCCTCATTATAGTGATATCAGTTGCTCCTCTTGATCCGTGGTTTTTCCCCTTATTTAGAAGGGTTTTCACGTAAAATCTTGATGTCATTATTGCTCTTTTCATCCTTGTTGATTAACCGTATATTAGTGTTCCGCTTTATTACTAATATACACCGTGAATATTATTCACGAGGGTAGATATTATTTCTGGGTGAATGCGGTAATCAAATTGTCCAATATTTATTTTCGCTGATCAGTTACATATAAGTAAAATTTATTGATCGATTCTCAAGAAGATGATTTTAAATTTAGGAATAAATAAGGAATAAATTGGGTAAGAACGGATTAGCACATCGGGACGAAGCAATGTAAAACTGAAGTTGATTAATTGTCATCAATTTCATTCTTCAACCAGACTTGTAGTTTTGAAGTTTTCTCCTATCTTTTCTTTTATTACATTTCTTTTGGAGTTTAAAGAAGTTAATTCTTTATAGAGTTTTTACATTGCTGTACTTTATTGTTTATTATTTTAACTCCCTTGTCTCAGTCAAAGATTAACAAATTTTCTACTCAAAAGTATGAAAGTACAAGAAAATAGGGAGGGAGGGGTCGGGGGATTCTAAACCTCATAAAATCTAGTCATTACTCTCTGAATTCAGACCGATAACCAGACAATCTGACACAATTGTTAGCTCTTCTATTTAAAAAGTTATAAACCACAATAAGTAAGGTGCCGAATATAATGTGAGAGCAATAAAGTAAATGACACCAGAAATTTTTATAGTGGTTTGAAATTAAAATGCTATTTTAATCCAGTTTTCTTGAATTGTAAGGAGGAAATTTATTTAGGCTTTTTGCAATTTGGGTTGAGTACAATCTTTGCATTTTTCTGCGTTCATCACCGACGTTTACAAGATTGGTTTTCACTTGCTCACTAACAACAAATAAGAGTTGGTTTTCACACACGCACAAGGTTGATTTTTTTTCTCACTCACCAACAACGCCTCTTTGATTTTCACTCGCTCACCAAAAAAATGAACACATGACACAACCTCTCTATACAAAGTCTCATCAAATAATAATTTTTTTCTCTTCTCTTTTTTGAGTACACAGAAATCACTAGAATTACAAATTTACAATACTTATTAAAAATAGAACAAAGAACTTGAGCATGGTTGAGACGTTGAAATATGAATATTTAATATTTAAACTTGAAAAAAATATACAATCTCGAATAAAATTTAGACCTTCATTATGTGCAAATATACGAGATTTTATATTCATAAACTCTTTAACTTTTTATTATTTTTAATGACACACTTTTATAATTATTGAAACATCATGATATATTGAGACAAGTTTCAGATGTTCTTTTGGTTTGGACAACATTTTTATTGTTCTCTCCGTTTCAGTTTGATCCAAAAATATTTCTGTCGCTAATAGTTTAGTCTATTAATGCCTTTTTAGACTATATTGAATATTGTTGCTATTATTCTCTTGAGAGAGTTTGAGTGTTTATTGAAGCCTTTAATTGAACCTTTGGTTATAAAGAAGGGTTGCTTGAGAATCTAATTTCTAGATTTTCTTAAGAGTTAGGTGCTTGTTGAATTACCTTAAATTGAATTTTAAAAATTTAAAATTCATATATAGTTCATATTCAAGTCCTTCTTTGTGTTTATCAATTTACCCTTTTAATTTCTTGTTGTTTCTTTTCCACATTTGATATTGTATCATTTAAGAAATAAAATATTTTCTATTTTGTTAAAACAAAATTTGCTGTTAACTAATCGAAAGTTATGATCGTGTATATATGACTTATATTATTAGTAAAAAAAAGTAAATGATGTTACTCTATTATATTGATAAATAAGATTAAGAAGAAAAAAATTACTTCTAACCTTTGTATTAGTTAAAGAGATTTTAATAAAAAAGAAATGGGAAAAAGGTTCTTTAAAAATAATATTTTTATTCAGAAAAGAATATGCTTAAAAAATATATATATGATTATTAGAAAAAGAAAATTCTTGACTCAAATTATATACGAGGACATTATTATTTAATTTCACATAATTTAATGACATTTTTTGAGCTTAAATTTATAACGTGGGCGACCCACAAACCCGTTTACCCATTTGTCGAACTGACCCGGACTTGTTTTCTTTTTAAACCCACCTAAAGCCCTCGTAACACAATTTCTCAGAAGCACAAACAGCAAGAGGGGAAACTTGAATCTATCTCCGAATTCCATTCATTGAATCATGTACGGTGGTGGTGAGTATCACTTACTCAGTCTCTTGTGTGTTAAATGCCGATAATTTACGGCTTTCATATGTTAATATAAGTTCGTGTGCATTTTTTTGTTGGGTGTACAGATGAAGTATCAGCAATAGTGATAGATTTGGGTAGTCATACTTGCAAAGCTGGTTACGCTGGTGAAGATGCTCCCAAAGCCGTTTTCCCTTCTGTAAGTCCATTTTCCCTTGTGTATGTTACGCTGGTTACGGAAAGTATTATGGAGTAACTGTTGTCAGTGGCGGATTCAGGAATTTTATTAATGGGGGTTACAATATAAAAAAAAAAGTAGACAGACGTGAAAAATGAGAGGAGTCTAACATATACTCCCTCCGTCACTTTCCGGATAGCAGATTGGGCAAAAACACTAAAGAAAAAGATCAATTCAAGTGTCTTAGTTTGACTTGACACGAATTTTAAGAAATAATGGAAAACTTTTGAATCTTGTGGCCTTAAATTAAAGATGTGTAAAGTAGCAAAAAGTTATTTGAATCTTGTGGTTATTAGCTTGCTATGTAGGATGTTTGAATTGTCAACTTACTAAATTTAGAAAGAGGCACCCTTTTTGTGACAGATCAAAAAGGAAAGTAAGACACTTAAATTGAGACAGAGAGAGTAGTATTTATACATAAAACTAAAATTTGACCTAGCTAAACAGTGTAATTTCCGGCGACTGCCACCGACTGGTATACGACTTGGTGCACCAGCATTATGAGGATTTTATACATTATCAAGTTATTTAATAGTAAGTAGCTTGTTGCAACTGTTTTAACTGCGGTGATAATGTTGAAAGTTTTACACTCACGGTGTATGTAACTTAAATCCGTGGAATTCATTGGAAATGCAAGCCCAAACACCAAATTTGACTGGGTATGACTGGATATTTTGCTTCTGTTAAAGATGGAACCTTTAAGTTTAATGTTTTAGAAGTTTGGTAAAAGGAAGCATCTTTGAGCCTCTATGACATTAAATATGCAATTAAAGTAAAAAGTATATTTCCTTTTATTTTGGGGATTTAATGATTTTAATTATAGATCATGAGTTCTTTTTAATTATTTCTTGTTTTCCTTGAACAAATTAAAATTGTTAGAAGGGAAACTCATCAACTAGCCAACAAAAGAACTGAAATTGGGAGATTTTTCCTATTGGACTTGATAAAAAATATTGGAGTATAATTTGAGTAAACAGGAAACTTTACATTGTTATCTCATCTACATGGTCGAGAAACTTGAGGACTATTAGACGGGCTTGAGAATCCTCTTTACTGTGTGATGGTCGTTTTTCGTGTGCATTGACTCTGGTAATGTGGTGGATTGCTTAGTATGAAATAAATTCTTACAGTAGCTGTAAGCTCTTTGTCAGGTCCTCAAGCATGATCGCTTCAAACAATTTCTGCCTTTTATCTTTCTAGGTTGAATAGCTGTTTGATATGATTTGGGAATTGGATACCTGTAATGGATTTACATGGAATTTCTTACTACATTTAATTGTCAACTCTATGTTATTGCCACGAAACCATAATTTTTAAAGATTGTCCTGCGAGGTCTAGTAGCTCTAACATCCAAGAAAGCTAAAGATGCAGTCAAATGACTTCTGAAATATACTTCTCTTACGTACTTATAAAAGGGAAAAGAATCACTTCTCTTACGCATCTCAGAACCAGAAAAATTAAATGTAGCTCCCACACGTGTGCAACCATTTCAACGTTTCACCTTCAGCAAATAGACAATATAGTTGGCTTATTTATTATATTGCTCGTACCCACTGCTGTAGAATGTTGTCTCAAATCGAAGTCCCTGATTGCACTCAAGGATGTGATCTGCGGTTAATGAAGTTAGAATGGACCATGAGATATTAGGGTTCAAATCCCAGTAGAGGCAAAAAAGGTGGATGATATCTTCCCATCTGATTAAGCCGCCTTGGTGGATAGATATGTGTTGGTGGAAAGTATTAAGTGTGTTGCATGGAAGATGGTAAGGACTCCACCGCTATCACAAAAAAAGAAGAAGAAGAAAGATAGAAGTCCCTGATTTCCTACTTAGTCTCGTACAATAAGATTTCTTGTTGATGCAGCGAAAATTTCCTTGGAATTATATACATAAGATAGCTGCTGAGTTTATCACCAAAAAAGGAAGGAAAAAGAAAGATAGTTTCTGAGATAATCAGCAAGATCTTTCTGGTTATTCTCCTTTTAGATTAATCATATAACTAAATATCTAGTATCTCTTGTTTTCTCAGGATTAGTTCAAATCTTTTCCTCATTATAGTTGATGCCTGAACTCTTAATTATCATTAGCAGGTTAGCCACTCACAATCTAACCTGCCTGGATAATGATGTTTATATCACTATGCTATTCCCTTCCTCTCATGTACACTCGTATTCAGATTCTTATTCAACTAGTCACCTACATGTTATTCTTTTTGTGTAAGTTGTCTTTGATTTTATGATCTTTTAAAAGGTTGTTGGATCAGTTTATCAAATGGAAGTTGATAATCCTGATAATCCGGAGGATAATTCTGGATCTGCTCCTGACTCTAAATCAAAGGGCAAGAGGAAGTTGTATGTGGGATCTCAAGCCTTGGGATATCGCCGTGATCTCATGGAGGTCAGTTTGCAATTTATCTAGTACCATCTTGAGATGCCATTTCCTTATCTCTGTTATTTAAGATGTTGTATTATCTTGTCAGGTGATATCGCCCATCAAGGATGGGATGGTTGTGGACTGGGATATTGTGGAAAACATATGGGACCATGCTTTTAGGTAATTGTCCCTTCCTTTTGTTCATATGCTTAAACAATTTCCCTTGTTCCATTAACTTTTTGTTGTGTCAACGGGAAGAATGTTACTTTAAATATTTTCAACTCAGATAATTGGGGATATGCTTTGCTCTGCTTATTGTTGCATGGTCGTTCTATATGTGTCTTATCCTCCCCTCCTAGTCTGGAAGTACCTTGTGATATGCAGCTGATCTTGTTTCCCTGGCACACATGCTCTCTGATTACCGAGTTCTGTGAAACATATTTTAGAATTATTAAAAATATTACTTTTTATAATCACTACTATTATTACTATTACTTAATATACCTAACTTATTTTTCACTTTTATTTTCTTGGTATGATGATGACATAAACTGAGCTTAAATGAGGAAACATGATAGTGAGGATTTATATAGCTGACCCCAACTTGTATGGGACTGGGGCGTAGTAGTAGTAGTAGTTGTTTTATCCCAGTATCCGTACCATGCTCCTATCCCTATCTCCGGATGTTAAAATTTATGAGATGATGAATCCAACCTCTAGATTTACCCGTCAGACACTCGCACCCGTACCTGGGCAAGATAGCCCTTATATTAATGTAAATAGTGTCATATTAGTGATTCATCCTAAAAACGAAAACACAATTATGCTACAGACAACTTGCAGTCTGTTATTGAAGATCAGACTGCAGCCCTTTTTTGAGAATGGTAACAAGTTTATATATCAAGGTAGACTGCACAAGTTGTGAAGTCACCCAAAAACCGAGTGAATTACAATTAGAGTCCCTTGATGTAAGCCTTTCTATAAATCTAGAACATCAAAAATAGATTCTGATTCTTCTATTTATTCTTGTTTACACCAAAAATAATGGACTAAGCAGTTCATCTTCAACATCTGGATAGTACTTCCTTTGTCTTCAAAGCATCTCTGATTCCTTTCTTTTCATACTGTCCACCAAATGCATGCTGGGACAATCCTCCATCTCTCTTTTCGACTTCTTTGATCACTGAAAAAGTCACTGAAATACCTGTTTTATGTAGAGATGATGTTGTATTACTGAATTCATTTTGAAGAAAAGGGAGAAAAAAGTCTTCGTTATTTGCTTTTCTTGTGTCATATTTTTAGCTTTATTCGTGTCATTTGTCATTTGGTTAAGTTGATGCTGCTGTAGACTATTGAAAGAACCTTTTTTCTGCCTACTTACATTCACTTACAGGGAATGCTTACTGATCGATCCAAAGGAGCATCCAATGTTACTTGCAGAGCCTTGTTCAAACACTCAGCAGCAAAGGGAAAAGTGAGCAATGCAATCTGTCTTTTAGCAGTCTTATTACCTCACATTACATAAGGCCATTTATTTTTTGGGCCTCGTATAACAATTAGGTACAAGATTTCATTTCACACTTTAGTTTTCCCGAAGATGCTGGCCCTTATCTACCTATTTTTTGCGTCTTATGTTAATTCTGTTTTATAAGAACAGAGTGTTATTAGGAGGACTACAAAAGTTTAAGATGAAATCACATCCTTAAGTAAAGATCACATATTTATTAATCCTGACTACAAAAGTTTAAGATGAAAGCACATCCTTAAGTAAAGATTACATATTTATTAATCCTGTAGGCCCCTACGTATTTTCTATTTCAAAGGGGCAAAGTATGAGCATTCTAACAGCTCCTTTCATATTAAAGTCATAAACACCAAAAGGTTGTTAGTATAAATTAATGAGGAAACAATATATATCCAATTAAACTAAGTAATAAGGTGATGAATATTTATATAATTATTGAATGCTAAAAGTGCAGCAGTATGTGATGAATAAGGACCTCGAATTCCGATACCAGTGATGTAGCACTAGAAAGTGAGTAGGGTGAAAGAGAAGGGGGAAAATGAGAAAAGGGAGAAGGAGAGTAGAATAAAACAGAAAGAGAGAAAGAAGAATCCACCAAAGAGAGATTTTACAAGCAGTTCAGCTGTAAAATCTCTTCCGACTAGAGAGATTCTTGTTTCTATACATTCTTGTGGCCATGCTTGAGCATTTGGACCTCTCAAAATAGTCCTCTAAGCTATCTACCGAATTAAAGAACAAATCCGGGTCAAGTTTCCATCAAATTTCTGTCCGTCCAGGCGTCCACCTTGACCTTTTCTGTAAGGTTTTATTGATCCTTATAGGTGGTGATTTCTCTCAAACATAAGATGTCACTTATTAGAATGTTGCCTGGAATTCCTATTTGTGATGGTCTGCTTAGTGATGATTGCCAACTAGTGACTGGTTTACTGATGAACCGCTTATTTGCCACAGAATGGATCCCAAGTCCCAGCATAAAAGCCTTATCTTATTTAATGTGTAATACCTTCTGGAATCAGTCTAATCGAAGGATTTCTTTCCTGAACAAGAAGTGTCTACTGTGAAAGAAATTGTCCATCATGAACCGAAAAGAAAGAGGAAAGAGATTATTATTCAAAGCTAAAACTGAAGCTTAACTATCGAGGGAACACTATCATTCAGATGTTGCCTCTTAAGACAATCTGGTGCTTGCATTATCATGTCATCTGAATGCAAAATGAAGATTATAGTGTACTGACCATCTATTTAACAGGGGTGCAGAGATAATGTTTGAAAAATACCAAGTTCCTGCATTGTTTTTGGCCAAAAATGCTGTAAGTGCCTTTACCCATTTTGAACCTTTTTGTAGTGTCTTAACATAACCTTCTTTGTGCTATATAGTAATGAAGCTTTCACTTTTATCTGATTCAAAAGAAAAAAAGAAAAAGAAATAAAGCTGTAGCTTCTTAACGTTACAAGATCATTCCACTCCGGTTGATTATTTTCTCATGATACTGTTAATGCTAGGTTCTCACATCTTTTGCATCAGGCCGCGCAACTTCTTTGGTTGTTGACAGGTAGGATCGTATGTTCTACTTTCTGGCTATTGGCCTTGAATTACTTCTTTGACTCTATCAATACTTCTTTGACTCTATCAATAATAAAGTTCTTTTGCTGAGATATTTCATTTCTCAGCCTTAATATAATTTATATTATCTGCATTATGCGCTTTGTACCTTTCCTTTTAGTGGGATATGAAAAAGTTGGAGAGATTTCATGACTTCTGATGCATGGTGGCATCTTAGTTTCAGTTTCTTTTCATCTTGAATAGTTAAGTTTCTATACATTTACATCAGTAGCAGTCTGGATTTGATTCATAACTGTATGATGAGTGTATGATGAAAAATGAGAGGTTTCCAAGTAGGCTAGTATCTTATCTGTTAAGAATCTTGTAAGAATTTATCAATAAAAAAAACTTGTTAAGAATTATGCTCGAGAATATGGTGATATGATATCAATCTTTGCAATCAATATTAAGAATATGTGATAATGTGAATTGTAGAAATGCTATAACACTAGCTTAGATTAGGTGAATACTATTCTGTATTGTCCAATCTCTACTATTGCATAGTGCACCCGTAATACTTCTTCGTTTCAATCATCTTTATTTAATTCTAGTACGTGATATCTTTATCTGTCCAATATCCAGGCAGACAAAGCCTAGATATTTAAATTATCTGTATTTAGACACCACAACTCTGTGTAATATCATCGCATTTTTATCCTGCTTCTGGAGGCTATTATGTATTAGATTGAAGTACAAATGGAATTTGTATTTAAAAAAATAGACAAAGGCCACTACCCTCTTTGTCTTGTATGCTATAAGCCTACAAAATAATTCCTTGAAGTTCAATATGTTTCTTTTTCTAATAATAACTGTTAGATATTAGATATGCAAAACAGGAAAGATATGAGAGTTAGAAAGATTCTAGTGCAAATCCTATCTCGATAGAGGTTTGGAAGTGCCTTGGAGAGGTTGATGTAGTATGACATGCCAAAATGTTCGATATTGGATCAAGGAGTAGAAAGATGCCAAATGATTACAAATAAAATTAAATGATAGATTCCAAGTTGTGAACTATCAACAACAACAACATACCCAGTGAAATTCCACAACGTGGGGTCTGGGGAGGGTAGAGTGGGGTCTGGGGAGGGTAGAGTGTACGCAGACCTTACCTCTACCTTGGTAGGTAGAGCGGCTGTTTTCAAGAGACCCTCGGCCTCTATCGTGGTATTAAATTTAGGCAAAATAGTGTGATAGATACATGTACTTGTTCGGTTTTGAGATCTCAGCCCTCTCACTCCATAGAGCTTCATCCAAACACCTGAACTTGTTCAAAATAATTTTTTTGAACAGTAAACATATCTATTATGAACAGAGAAATACACCAATAGTGTACTTCAGTAGTAATTACAAGTAGTAATCACAAAAGCAAAACCTACCACCTATACCCTCATAAGCTGTCTAAAATCCTAGCTATGTCCTCTGCCTCCTGAGGGAGTTCATGAATACACCAAAAATAGAAAAACACTAGACAATTCATTTTTAACTTCTGGAAGGTGATACTTTTATCTTCAAAACATCTCTGATTCCTCTCCTTCCATATTGTCCACCAGATGCACGCTGGGACAATTTTCCATCTCTCCCTGTGTCCTGGCAGATTCCCATCTCTGTTCCAGCAAGCTAGAACTTCAACTGTACTCCTTGACATTGTCCATTTAAGACCCTTCAAATTAAGGAAAAACTGCCATAGTTGTTCTGCCACTTCACAGTGTAAGAAGAGATGATTAATTGTCTCTGTTTCAGTTTCACAAAAAAAACATCTTGAACATAGATGAAGACCCCTCTTCATCCGATTATCTTGAGTTAAAACAGCTTGTCTCGCCACTAACCAAGTGAAACATGCCACCTTGTGAGGAATCTTAACTTTCCAAATCAACTTCCAAGGCCAAAGTTCCATCGGAGTGTTTCTGTTGTGAATGCATTTGTAGGCTGATTTGACAGAGAAAATCCCCTTCTTTTCCTTCAACCACACTAGACTGTCCACATTAGTGGAAAAATCTTTGAACTGCTCAATAGTGTTGTAAAATTCAGTCAGCCTTTCCACCTCCCAGTCATTGAGCAATCTCCTATATCTGAGATTCCAACCAAAATTATCCCTAACTTGCAAAATAGTTGCCATCTTCTGTTGGTTCAAATTGTAAATCTCAGGGAACAGATGCTTCAAAGAGTGTTGACCAACCCACACATCATGCTAGAAATATGTTTTCCCTCCATTGCCTACTTTAATCTTGGAGTTATGCCAAATTTTGGGCCACAGATTCCTGATGGATCTCCACAAACCAACACCATAAGGACTCTTCACTTCCTTGGTAATCCACTGGTCTTCCATCCCATATCTAGATAGAATAGTTTCTTTCCACAAAGATTCTTCCTCTGATGCAGATCTCCAGAGCCATTTCAGTAAAAGGCTCTGGTTGTGAATTTTCAGGTTCTTAATTCCCATTCCACCTCCTTGCTTGTAATGACAATCTTCCAATCTACTAAATGAAACTTCTGTCTCACAATTTTGCCTTTCCATAGGGAATTTCTTCTTATGGTGTCCAACTTTTTAATAATCTCCCCTGGCATCGGAAATAGAGACATCATATATGTAGGCAAGGCATCTAATACACTGTTAATTAGAGTTACTCTACCTCCCAGAGATAGATATTGACTCTTCCAATTAGCAAGCTTCTTCTCACACTTCTCCAAAATAGCATTCCAAATGTTCATGGATTTACTCTTAGCACCGAGGGGCATTCCAAGATATGTAGTAGGTAACTCTCCAATTTTGCCACCCAAAATATTTGCTAAATTGTTGATATCTGCAACTTCATTAACAGGATAGACAAAACTCTTCCCCCAGTTTATATGGAGTCCAGAAATGGCTTCAAATAGAATAAAAATAATTCTCAGATACTTCAATTGCTCACTCTCTGCATCACAGAAAACAAGGGTATCATCAGCATATTGAAGGTGGGAATTTGATAGTCCTTGAATGGCTCCAGCATTAATCTTGAAACCCCTGATTCTGTTATTAGCTTGAGCTGTTTTCAACATATCACGGAGTCCTCCCATTGCCAAAATAAATAGAAAAGGGGATAGATGATCCCGTTGTTTCAATCCTCTCTCAGAAGAAAAGAAACTAGAAGGTGAGCCATTGATCAAGACTGGGAACTTAACAGTGCTGGTACAGAACTTAATCCACTTGCTTCCAAACCCCATCAACTCCAAATTCTTCCATAGGAAATCCCAGTTAAGGTGATCATAAGCCTTTTCTATATCTAGCTTACAAACAATCCCGGGAACCTTGGATATCTTCCTCACATCCACACATTCATTTTCAATCAAGATAGCATCCATAATCTGCCTTCCTTTAATGAATGCCATTTGCTGAGCACCCACTAGTTTGGACATTACTTTCTTAAGCCTTTCCGTAAGTAGTTTGGAGATGATTTTGTAAATGCTACCTATCAAGCTAATAGGTCTAAAGTCCTTTAACTCTTTGGCTCCCATCTTCTTGGGGATCAAAGCTATAAATGTAGCATTAAAGCTCTTTTCAAAGTAACCTTGATCATGGAAATTCTTGACAACAGCTACCACATCACCTTTTACCACCAACCAGCAATGTATAAAGAAAGCCATGGAGAAGCCATCTGGCCAGGGGCTTTGTTTCCTGCACACGACATCACACAATCTTTTATCTCTTGTTCTTCAAATTGGCTTTGGAGCATACTATTGTCTACCTCATTGATCACTGGTTGTTCTCTAGGATGGAACTGTGGTCTCCATGATTCTGTTTCCGTGTACAAGTCCTGATAAAAACTGTTGATCTTCTCTTTAATCTCTTCTGGATCTTCCACCAAGGCCCCATTAATCATCAGACTATGTATGTTACTGTACCTTTTGTCAGTTTGCAGTTTTGTGAAAATACTTGGTGTTTCTATCACCTTCTTTCAGCCATAGAGCCCTAGATCTCTGCCTCCATGCCACTTCTTCCCTTTAATCACTTCCTCAAACTCCACTGTTAGGACTGCCCTCAAATAGACCTCATCATCAGACAACATCCTTTGATCTTGAATCATATCCAAATCAGAGAGTTGATTTATGATGCTCTGTTTCTGCATTCCAAGTCTCCTTCAGAACTGTCCTGGATTGTATCGCTCCGATCGTCAGTGACCACCAGTGTAGTTTTAGAGATTGTTTCTTCCATATCCATTTACCTCCTAAGACATGTTCAGCAGCTACGATTGATGGAAACTCGAAGAGGAAGCTGTTATTGCCCATTTCATAAATGTTCAAACCATGTGCTTGGCTCCAATTTGCATATGCCCATCTACGAATCTCCGAGAGAGTCGGAATCTCAGAGCTTGCAGTTGGGAAATAGCCATAAATGCTCCTGCGAAGAGGCTCGTTTTGAGAGGCACCAGTCCCCCATCGATGAAGATGGTATTACCGTTCTCTATTGTCATAGCTTCATCAGTCTCTCTAGAAGTCCATTTACTCCTCCTAACAGTCTCTGCATAAGGGATTTTCTGATCGATCAAACTATGCTTCTTTGTAATTGTCCTTGGTACATTGTAATAAATGAACTTCTCTACTTTAATGGCCAAATCCATCCATCCAGCATTAAAAGCAACTTCTGGAATTATTAAGACTGATCTGCTCTTGCCTTATGTGTTGACGATGCTTATATATCACCCTTTGTTGTTATAGTTCCTGGCACAAAAGAGCTGAGAAAACTGCTCTTGCCGCCTCCATCTTCTCACAATGTTACCTTTGACTTTTGATGCTTCTTTTAATGTATTGCACAACCAGTCCATGGTCTTCTGATTGAAGCTGGATCTGCTCATCATATTTCTCCCTCGTTCAATCCCGTCATACCATACCTCTGCAAGTTCCACACATCTCGTAATATCGAACGACTTAAATCCGGCTGCAAAATAGATCTTATTACTGTCATCGAAACGCAGGTGGTGATTAAATGGAGTCAGAGGGTTTCGAAGAGAGAAAATTCAGAAAATTTCTGGGGACCCGGAGAAAACAGATGGATAATGTCAGTGTTTTGCTGGAAGAGGTCGGAATGATGGGGCGGTGGAGATTGCTGAAAGAAAACTGGCCGGAAAAGGTCGGAGAAGGTCTCACGCGCTGGCGCGTGGCGTCGGTGAGCTTCTCATGTTGGCGGCTCATGGCGGCACGTTGGGTGGTGTCCGGCGGTGGTATTTCTGGGGTTTGGGCGCAGGTTGGTGTTCTATCTACTAGTGGTGTTGGTTTGTGCGTATGAGTGGTGGATGTAGTGAAACTAGCTCTGGATGCTAGTTCCGATGAACTGGAAGAAAAAAAAGAAGAGATTGGTTCCGGTGACCAGAAGGATCACCGGAGGTGGGGGTTGGGTCCGAGGTGAACTTCTATCATTACCTTGGGATTAGTTCCTGGTAGCTTTCTGTTTTGTTATAATTGCTTAGTATTAAATTCTCAAAATGATTGTTCAAAATAAATTTTTATACGTCTCTGACTATTCATCGGGCTTATGTGGCATTGATATGACTGAGTTGGATGAAATGTGTGGTATACACGCGCACAAGGGGCTGAATTGGTCTATAAAGTACTGAAATAAGATCTTGGAATAAAAAATATGAAAAGAAGGCAAAAAAAGAAAAAGAAAGAGAAAGCACTCATTCCCATCTTCCTCCCAAGCGTCCAAAAAGCAGTCCGCCGCTGCTGCCTCCTCCTCCCCTTCCACCACAACGGCACAACCACCACATTTGCTTTTTTTTTTCCTCTTCCACCTCCACCACCTTTGCTGCCGTCAACTCCTTTTCCTCTTCCACCACTTCTTCCTCCGTTCTCCTTTTTAAGATCAGTTGCAGTAGGAAGGATTAAACGTATATGGTGTAAATTCCCAATAAAGCAAATGAATATTATGATTCTTTTAATTCGATGGTAAAAGGATCTTATTTTCTGGATTGTTGGCGGGGAATTAAAGGGGTAATTCGTATTTGAGAGTGAGAAGTGAAAGTTTGGATTTTGAATGAAGTTGTTTTGCATCGAACAAGATGAGGAATTAGAAGATCCAACACCCACTAGAAAAGTAAGTGTTGAAAATCTGTAGAAATGGTGGAAGGAGGTGAATAGGAGATGACATGCTAGTTGTTTGTTGAAGGGAAAGAGACGATGACTTTGGTGTTTTGTTATTAGTTAATGGTGGAAATTTGGTTATGTGTTTGAGAGTTAGGGAGGTGGTGAAATGGAGACGGAAAGGGTTGGAGAAAGAGGCTGTTGATGGAGGAGATGACGACTTTAGTGGTTTTCTGTGGTGATTTTCCAGTGGATAGTCTGGTTAGTGATGATCTGCGGTAGGGGGACGATGGCAAGCTGGTGGTGCTACGGTGTGAAGGTGGAGAGTTCTATGAAAGAAAATTGTGTTTTAACGGTGTGAAGGTGGAGATGAGTTTGTTAAAGCTGGATGCCATGATTGACTTCATTAGTTCACTAAACTTCTTGTAAAGTCGTTACTCCTTTTATGATATAACCTGCAACAACATTCTCTTTATGGCCTTTTACATCATAAATAATTACTTCACCGATAAAAAAGAAAGGTGGAGAGTAGGTAATGGGCGGCGGGTGGTGGATTTTGCTGGAGATGCGGTGCATTTGAGTTTTCTTTTTAAAAAAATAGCTAGTGTAGTTTTTTTTTTTTTAAAATTCTTTAAAAATAGAATATGATGTGGCATATTTTATCTGAAGTACGCAGTTGCAAGGTTCAAAGGGGTTTAAAGTAGTGTTTTCAACAACTAAAGGTGTTTGAATGAATCTCGTGGAATAAGGGGCCGGGATGTCAAAACCAAACAAGTACAAGTGTCTATGAGGCTATTCTGCCTTAACTTTATGAGTAATATAATGAAGTTGTGATAAAAAACTATGGAGCATAGACTTGAGACACTACAAGAGTGAACATCATCAAGTTAGATTGATTCCTGAAGATTTGAAATTTATAGGGAGAGGATGGGGATTCTCTACATTGATCTAGAGAGATCATATAATCGAGTGCCGACAAAAGCCTGTGGTGGGTATTCAAGAGGATATTATATTAAATTTATACATGCCCTAAAAGATGTGTATAAAAGAACCGCCACAACTTAACCTAATGGTACTTTGATGCTTTTCTTATCTTGAGTTTAAAACTTGTTATGTGAATCTGTTACGGAGGAATCAAAAGCGAACATCTTATCAATGATGTTAAAAGAGTTTAGTTAGATATCGCCAAGACGACAAATGAAATTCTTCAATTAATAAGAAGCAAAATTCACTATTATTTTTGAAGTGTAGCACCACCTCATCTAAGACTTTATGGTGTTAAATAAGGCACACTCTATTTGCTTATTAGCTCTAGAACAATTTCCCTAAGCAAAAAGAGCTATACGAAAATGTTCTTTTCTGAAATGGTCATCCATTCAATCAAAAACACATCAAATGTCCAATCATGGACACAAAATTAAAGCTCAAGTTATCAAATAACACTTAAGGTGTGACCTAGCGGTCAATGAAGTGGGTGCAAACCTTTCTAGACCAGGCGTACTAGGTTTTCTTCTCATCTACCTAAGACTTGGCTTTCGAGTTACCCGGTACCCATGTTGGTGGAGATAACAGATACCCGATGGAATAGTCGAGAAGAAAAAAAGTTATCAGGTTTAGAATACAGTGTCTTACATTTTTTTTTTTAAAATTGGTTAAGGAGTGGTTGCATTTTTCTATTGCCTTGGATCTGTGGACAATTTTCTTTCCAAGTTGTAGCTGCTTCTATTTATGAGACTGAATGCATGTGTGTTCTTTTCTGTTACTTTGCTTTGTTAAATGTCAAGAATTTAGCAGTTTTTTCTTGCATCTTTCTTTGTTGCTCATTGAGCATTGCTAAAAGAGATGTTTTTGAACTAATTGTTTCAGTGGTGGAGGAATGACTACTGTTGCTCCTGTTCATGACGGATATGTTCTTCAAAAGGTATCTCTTAATAAAGAGGAACAGCTTAAGTGTGTTCTTTTCCCCCTTTTTCTTTTGTATTTTCTCACTGTAATAACTTGACTTGGTAAAAAGTTTAACACATGATCATTTTTGCCTATTTAGTTGAGCTATACAAGATATGCCACTTCCAATTTGCAGTGTGACCTCTTTCAGTTTCTTTTTTTGAAACTTATAGTTACTTCCTAGCATTAGCAGAACTTCTACTTAACACTGCAGAGATCTCCCATTAATGTTTGTATTCCTGAAATGCTTCACTAAATTGTTTAATTGCTCTGAAGCAAATTATTCGTTCCGAATCTGCTAATCGTTCGCCCTCACTCTCAAAACTAAAAAGAGAGAAATAAAAATAATAAATAAGGAGGAAAGAAGCAAATGCCTATTATCTCTTTGTACTTCCCCATGGTAAGCACTGAGGGCCTCAAGTTGTAGCTCACTAGAATTTCTTTAAGAAAAATCACATTTTGGATTGGCATTTCCCCCTCAAATAGAAGTTAAGTAACTATTCAGTCATAGAATATTCCTGCTTTTTTTCTAGATTGTAAGCCAGAGTGAAGAAATCAAGTCCAGGACATGCATTCTAAGGTCAGCTTTTGCATCAAGAGAGTTAAGTTTTCAGTGCTTGTGGATGGGAAACCTATTGTTTTTTTTTCACTCAGAAAGGGGGCTCAGACAAGGGGGACCCTTTATCTCCTTTCCTTTTCATCCTAGCTATGGAGGGTTTTGATAACATGATGAGGATTGCTCTCCAGAACAGATGGGTGATTGGTTTCAAATTAGCAAGCAGGAATGAAGACAACTTGGAAATTTGTCATTTGCTTTATGCAGATGACACCATCATCATTTGTGAACCTGTAGCTGAATAGATCTTGTATATCAGAATAATTTTGATAGTTTTCGAAGCTTGTTCTGGGTTAAAGGTGAATTGGAGAAAGAACAGTCTTTTTACTATTAAGGAAGTTCCTAATATCCAATACTTGGCTGGCATCCTTGGGTGCACGGTGGAGAATTTGCCAACTGTCTATCTTGGCATGCCTCTGGGACACAGCCACAAGGCAGAGGAAATTTGGGATGGAATCATAGAGAAGACAGAGAACAAGTTGGCAAGATGGAAGGCCTAGTATCTCTCTTTAGGGGGTAGGCTCACACTGATTAATTCCATTTTAGACTCTTTACCTACTTATGTGATGTCATTGTTCCCGATCCCTACCAAAGTGGTAAAGAAATTAAACAAGCTAAGAAGAGAATTTTTGTGGCAAGGCAACAAAGATGGCAAGGGCTATGATTTGGTAAAATGGAAAACAGTTCAGCTTAGCAAGAAACAAGGAGGGATGGACATCAGAAATCTGAGGATCCATAATAATAGTCTTCTGATGAAGTGGCTATGGAGGTATAATGAAAAAGATCTATCCCTATGGAAGGAAGCAATTCAGTGCAAATATGGACAACAACAACCTTGGTGCTCAGATGAGGTTTCTAGTACCTATGGGCTATGGGGTGGGGGTTTGGAGATCCATCAGAAGTTTTTGGGACAAGCTGAAGGAAGACATACGTCTAAGAGTGGGAAATGGCAATAAAATACTATTCTGGAGGGATGTTTGGTTGGATCAAGTTTCTCTGAAGGACTCTTATCCGGATTTATTTTCCATCTGCTCAAACCCGAATGAAACAGTAAATGATTGTTTGGTCTCTTCAAGGATGGAATCTACACTTTAGGAGAAATTTAAATGATTGGGAGGTGGAAAGGGTGGCCATGCTATTGCTGGACATTGAGGCCTTCCCTGGTGTAGTTGATGGGCCTGACACCATCAGATGGAGACACAACAGTGATGGTTATTTCTCTGTCAACAAGGCACACAAGAGAGGCATTAGGGGTGGTACTGAGGGCAACTCAATTTTATGGAGTAATATTTGAAAAAACATAGCACCCACCAAGGTAAAATGTTTCTTGGTTAGTTGCTAGAAGGGCATTCCTTACTCAGGAGGTATTGCAGAAGAAAGATTTTCCTGTAGTTCCCAGATGCTTTCTGTGTATGGAAGCCATAGAAACAATCATTTTGTTTGCATTGTAGATTCACTGCCCAAATTTGGGCAATTTTTTTTAGTTTCACCAAAGTGAACTAGACAATGCCAGAACACACTGTTTATTTGCTGAGTTGCTGGATTAGAAGAGTGGGAAGTAAGAGTCAAAAGAAATGGAGGATAATTCCGGCTTGTGTTTGGTGGATAGTTTGGAAAAAAAGAAATGGGAGTTGTTTCGAAGATAAGTCCAATTTCATTCAGAAAGTGAAGTGGAATTGTATTGTATCTTTCTACTTTTGGTGTGAAGAACATTATATAGAAGATGTAGAGGAGATCTTTAAGTTCTTAGGATCCTTGTAATCTACTGTTTTCTGTTTTCTTCCATTCTTTTGTCTCCTTTTGGTGGTCGCCAATGCTGAGGAATACAACAGTACCATTTTTAAAAAATTGACTTATTCTATGCAGGATTGATCATGTATTTTAGGTGTTGAAGGGGGCAGGCATCTCTTGATGAATTTTTTTAGATGTTTTCTTTTTGTCTATGGGAGGTGGAAGGAGGAAAAGGATTTCATGTTCAGGTGCATTAGCCTTGCTTGGGGAGGCAGGGTCTAAGCTGCTCATGGACTTCTAAAAATCCGTTTTATTTCTTTCTAAGGATGGGAAAAGATAGTGGTTATGGATGTTAAATCTTCACCCGATGTTCTGTGCATTGTTTCCAACTTCGCAAAGTTCAGCTTTGGTTGTAGTCTCTGGTGCAACAGTACTACAGCATATGTTTTAGAGCAGGAAGCTATATTTCACTTTCTTAGTTCTTTACACACATTGTAAAGTTCCGTTTTGGATGTATTTTTTCCCCAGCATTTCCTTAATGCTGGTTGTTTTACATCATAATTAGTCCTTCATTACTCATAAAAAAGTTCTTTTGCTATTCCATGAATAGATATGTTATATTTCTTTATTTTGATAACAGGCTGTTGCTACATCTCCTATTGGGGGAGGAATTCTTACTGATTGCTTGATAAAAAGTTTGGAACAGAAAGGCATTACGGTTAGATATTTATTGTCACTTTCCCCCTTAAGACTTGTTTGAATAAATGATCCGTTTTATCTTGAAACAAACTTTTTCTCGTTTATTTTTAGATAAAACCTCGATACTCATTCAAGCGGAAGGAGATCCGTCCAGGAGAATTTCAGGTAACATACCCTTGCTTCAGTATTTTCCTTGCAATCCTGCATCGACTACTTTCCTTTTGAGCCGAGGGTCTATCGGAAACAACCTCTCTACCCCACAAAGGTAGAGGTAAGGTCTGCGTACATCCTACCCTCCCCGGACCCCACTTGGTGGGATTACACTGGGTATGTTGTTGTTGTTGTTGTATACCCTTGCTTCAGTACTATAACCAGTCTAATTGTTTAATCCTTCAACTAAATTGTAATTTTTAGGTATTCTGGTTATGTTTCTTCATAACCTGTTTTTTTTCCAATAAAAGAAAAAAAAAGAACCTGGTTGCGACTTAAAATGAATTTGTGCTCAAATTTCGTCTTACATCAAAGATAATGTACTTGGGGTGTCATTGCTTTCTCCTGCATCAGGGTTTTTTGCTCAAAACTTTCATGCTTTGTTTCTGAAGATTTCATTCTATTTGCATTAAACATAGATGCAATCGTTCTGCTTAGCCAGTCACATCAAATGTGAGTTTAGAAGGAAAGCATCATAGAAAGGCTAATTTTGTCATTGGCAAATAATGAATCAGTTTCTGATTGCATGGTCTGTTAGCATTTTAGTGCTTAATGCCATTTACCTTGTGATGTTTTGATATATTTATTAAGGACATTCATGATTTGTTTCACAGACAGTGGACCTTGATTTCCCTGATACGACAGAGAGTTACAAACTGTATTGCCAGGTTAAGCATTATTAGCATTTCCTTTCTTCAGTTGTTATTTCTCTCAGCTGCTCATTATTGTTCTATTTTGCAGAGAGCGATTGCAAGTGACATAAAAGAATGCGTCTCTCGAGCCCCAGATACTCCATATGATGGTTTGTTTCTCCTCTTACTCTCTTAGCTATTATATTCTTATACTCTTGTTGATACATTGATTCTGTTGATTATGTAGTTTCCCTAGAAGATACTAATGTATCTAAATGTGAGAAGACAGTTCACTAAATAGTTTAATTCCACTCCAAATCGAATGCCCGCTTTTGCCTTTTTAGGGTCAAATTTGGAAATAGTTACTTTGTCTCTGCGAAATTTAATTGAGATATTCAAAAACTGCATGTAATAAACTTTGACATACTATCAATCAAAGAAAATCTGTTTTCACTCTCAAAAAGAAAAAACAAGTTGCTTCAATTGGGACAGAGGACTATAATGAACGGAAGTAGCATCTGTGGTAGATCCGCATCTAGCATAGGTATTAAGTACTATCTTGTTTCCTCTTCCCTCATCCAACTCTGCCGCTGAAAAACATTGAATTACATCACACCCAATGCAGGAGAAATTTATAGGCAATAAATCTTGATCTAAGTCTACTGAAAGGATATGACCCCTGAAGATATTGCTAACATTCTATAATGTGTTGTCGACTGAAATAAAAGAGTCGTATCTTCTGTAATCAACTAATCCCTGGATCAGCTATTATCTACCCTTATCTAAAAGGAAACAGAAAAAGAAAAAAGGAAAAAAATCTAACTAGCCGACCTTGCCCCCCTGTTATTTTGAGGTCATATCTAGTATTCAGAGTTTGCCTCGATTTGGTACCTCTCGCGGCCGCACCAAAACCGTGCTTTACCCCTAGGTGTCATAACAACTGCTGCGCCTCAACGCATCTCGGGGAGAACCAGAGTGCGAGTGGCATTTCACCCTTAACCACAACTCACCTGCTGATTCTTCAAAATCAATTGGCCGGACCTCCACTTAGTTTCACCCAAGCTTCATGTAATCTTCCTCATCCAATAAAATGTCACTGATATCTGTTGGCCAGTCTTAAGACCTTTTGAGTAGATACGCTCATGATGGCAGTTGAGATTGCTTCAAGTCCCAATGATACTTTATTCTTGTGTGTTTTCATATGTTTTTTTCTTGATTTCATTCTGTATGTAGTATATTTTTTTGAAGTTTGAAAATAGTATGCTGCTACTCTATTTCTTGCAGACAGTTCATATTCGAACATTCCAACGACATCTTATGAGCTACCGGACGGGCAGTAAGTGTTGTAGTCTTCCTCTGTTTCTATTTGAGAATGAGTGATTCAGTTTCCTTGAAATCTTTGGTTGAAGATCTAAATGCAAAAATTGGAAACAGTTTCATTCCATAATTCATAATTTTGCTCTTTCTTGGTATAACTAGAAGCTTATTAGTAGTTTTTCTGTCCTAGATGATTAGGCTTCAGCTGTTCAGAGTTCCTGCTGTGTCCTATTTTGATTAACCTGTGCCTTCTCAAAAATATACAGACCACCTTCCTTAATTGGCAAAGTCCATCATTTGAAACAATGTCATACTAGCTGAAGATAGAATTACTTTATAAGTTAATATTTTTTGAATTTGACGTGACATTACCTTTTCATACTACTAGAATATAGTAACTCATTACTGTTCTCATACCCTTTGCAAAAAATCAATTAAGTCAGTTAGATAGGAGTTTTTTTTTTTTTTTTGGGGGGGGGGGGGGCACTCCTTACTATGGTTAACACTAAGTTTCATATGCCTTCTAACTTTTTGTTACATGATGATGCAGAACGATAGAAGTCGGAGCGGATAGATTCAAGATTCCTGATATTATATTCAATCCATCATTGGTTCAGGTTGGTGTTGCTTAGTCGTCCAAATTCGGGTTTCTCGTTCAGTTTGTTTATCTTATGCGAGTTGTGGATGGATGTGACCTGTTGTTTGTGCACAATTTCATCTTGTTCTGTCCATGATTCAGTATTTTAGGGTTATCCTAAGATGTCATATCTGTAGTGGTTCTTGCTTTGCCTCCCCTCTGTTGTATTTATCGCTTTTTATGTATTGATCCTTCAGAAGTTGGTGTGCTTTTAGCTGAAGCACTCATTGGTAGTATCTGCAAACTCATATCTTTGCATAGCAATGGATGAGAACTATATTTTAAGAATTAGTAAATGAGGATTATGGACCTGGCTGTGCTAATTTTCATACTTCCAATACGGTTCACACAATTTGGTTCGACATTACCTTTTTAAAGTAGCATCTCATTTCCTTGCATTTCAAAGGTTCAGTGACAAGTTTATAGCATTCAGGTCACAAGGGTGGGATGTTTCTAAGGTGAGACTTTATTGTGCCCAATATTATCAAAAGCGAAAAGCAACAAAAAGCTGTAAGGTCTATTGGGGCTTTAAGCACAAATAATGCGTGAGCTTCAATGAGAAAAGCGCAAATGGAGAAAAATACAAATATATATGTTGAGTCCAAGTCTAATAATTATAAGCACGAATAACAAATATATGGACAAAAAAATAACAAACATATGGACAACGAAATTGGAAAAAATAACAATAAAGTGAAATATCAATTGTCTAGTGTAGCCTCTTCAGGAAACACTCATTGGCAAGGAAAGGTATGCCTTAGAGCCTTGATGAAGACACTAAAGCGCACATTAAGCTAGGCGAAGCGCTCAACATGTTTTGAGCCTCACTTGGGCTTAAGCGCAACTTTAAGCGTGCTTTTGACAACACTGATTGTGCCATGACCTCTAGCTTGAGATTCAGATTTAGTTGTTCAATTGCCAAAGATATAGATATCAATCTATAATGACTTTTAATAAAGTATTTCTTTTGTGTTCGGTATACTATCATATGTTTTCAAATGCAGTACAGAATGTTCTATCTGACATACCTGTTATCCGGAGAATCTGTCCTTTTGCCGTCTCAAGCTAGCTCCTTCAGATCCTTCATATATCTAGTCTTTACCTTGGTAATTTCCTTATTGATGTGTGTCACAGACTATCCCTGGTATGGAAAGTTTTGCTGAGACTGCTGCTTCACTTCGTGGTCTACCGCAAATGGTTGGTCCTTTCTCTATCAAATTTGCTCATATAGATAAAATATCAGTTAAGAAGGGCATGTGTCCTTCAAAATATTCTTCTTTCGCCTTCCTTTTGTTGTTCCGAATAGTAATTTACTCAAACTTTTCAGGTTATAGAGAGCATAAACAAGTGCGATGTGGATATCCGAAGAGAACTTTTTAGTAGTATACTGGTAAATCCATCAACATTTCTTGCAATCTATTTAAACATGAGTCTGCAGTTCCTTTTTTGTGTGCTTTCCTTCTCTATTGTTGCTTTTGAGATTTAAATACTTGTAAGATCACATTACAAATTAAATTCTTTTAAAATCCCCATTTTCACATTGTATGCACCAAAATTGAGAAGATGCTTCCTTAAGGAGAAGAAAGTGGAAACTGCATGACAAAGTAATTTTAATTATAGAACTGGAGTGATGCTCCTCATTATATAAAGAAGAACAATATGAAAGTTCAGTAGCAGATTAGAACCGATGCTTCTTAAATTTATCATTGGATTAATTAAATTAGGTCATATTACACACCACGAGCATATGGATTTCCATAGACTTGTTTTATTTCGTGTATTTGAGTATAAAACTTTAGATGAGATGTTAGTTTGACTTCACTGCCCACTACAGCTTATCACTCCTCATTATATAAAGAAGAACAATATGAAAGTTCAGTAGCAGATTAGAACCGATGCTTCTTAAATTTATGATTGGATTAATTAAATTAGGTCATATTACACACCACGAGCATATGGATTTCCATAGACTTGTTTTATTTCGTCTATTTGAGTATAGAACTTTAGATGAGATGTTAGTTTGACTTCACTGCCCACTACAGCTTGCTGGGGGAACAGCATCGATGCAACAACTCAAAGAACGTCTGGAAAAGGACTTGCTAGAGGTGCCGTTTCCCATTTGACTCTAAATATGCCCCTCTCCCCCATTCATGCACGTGGTCGTGTTCAAGAATAGCATTCTCGTTTTATTCCCTTAGCTTGAATAGGCCTAATTCTGTATCTTGTATGCGCTTCTTCCAGGAGTCTCCTCAGGCAGCGAGAGTCAAAGTACTGGCTAGTGGAAATGCTACAGAAAGGAGATTCAGGTTAAACTATTACTCCATAGTTCTCTTTTACTGTTTCTCAGTCTCTCTTCACGATAGTAGTTCCTTTTGATGTTGAGTGTATAAAGTAAAGGTAGAAGCTTTCAACTGTATACTATAGTCTGCGTTATGGACTTACCTTTTCATCTGGATCAACATTCAGACTGTTCCCCATATTTGTTACTTCTAAGGTTAAGCTGACAGCATTTAACTGAAGCATTTTGCCCATTACAATTTCAAGTACTATTGGTTTATCTTTGTTTTTCCTCCCTTTCCCTTGCCATTTAATTGCAGAGTTGCCAAAGCAGTAAAAACATACTTCCATTTGTTTTAACTGCTTTTACTACAACCTTGAAATGCTAATTTGAAGAGGATATACACATTGTTCCATAAATGATGGTTTCTTGCACTTAGCAATGGGGAGGCTTTCTTCAAACAACAGTGAACTAACAAGTTATTGTGCAGTGTTTGGATTGGCGGCAGCATATTGGCATCTCTTGGTTCCTTTCAACAAATGTGGTTTTCAAAGTCCGAGTAAGTTTTACATCTCTCTTAGGCTTGAATGCAATGCTGCTTTTGGCAAGCAAGAGTACTCCTAGTTTTTGTTTCGTTTGTAACAGCTCTGCGAATGCTGTTATAACTATAGTTTTCTGTCTAATGACAGGTACGAAGAGCATGGGGCATCTTACGTTCAAAGAAAATGCCCTTAAGATGATTCCTAATGAGCTGTTATATTCTGCATATAACACTGTATTTATCTGACTAGCATCAAACAGAGAATGGTTTTCCTAATTTACTCGTTCAGCTCAACTCTTGTATTATTAGGAATCTGTATCAGTGGATACCATTGTTCTGTAATGCACATCCACATGGGACTAGCATTGATGTCTAACGTAGTTGAAATCAGCGACTTACATTTCTATTACTTGTTCTGCTATTCAAGCTTTTTAGTGAAAATGCTAGATTAAACACCTTAGATATAATGACTAGTGCTAATTGATAAGTTCTTGTTTGACTTGAGAACAAGAAATAAAATAGGGAAAATGAGTTCTATAAATGGAATTTGTCTCCTTTCCATCTCAACATCCCCTCACCCCAATACACCCTACCCTTATCACCCCCCCCCTTGACTCAACCCCACCTCGCTCCACATCGACCACGCTTACTCTCATACTGTGCGTACACTTGTACATTTGTTTGTGCGATCGAAAAAAACATGGCAAATTTATATAATAATGAATTTAGGTTCATTTCTTCCTTTTTATTAGAAAATTAATGCTTATAAACGACATACATTTTGGTTAATTCATCCGTTAGTTTACAGATTTTAGTTTGTTTAGAGCATATTCTTCTACACGATATTAATTATACTACCAAGGATGCGTATTTAAGTTTAATCTATATTATATTAAAAGTACAAAGGCCCTTAGAGAAATGACATTCACTTTTTAAAATTTTATATCCTTTAAAGATAGATTTCACAGAGACATAATTGTCATTTAATTATTTTTATAATATTTAGAACTTTGAGATCAATTGATATTTTAATTATGGCTGGCCAGTGGGCCGGGTCGGTCCGGTCTCGCCCCGACATTGCCCGAACCCGACTATTTTAAAAAATAATCGCGGTAACGGGACTCGAATCAGGATGGGACTCTCGTCCCGGCCTGGCCCAGGCCCGCCAGTCCCAGGCTCGCCATCCCGGCCTGATCCCGATCCAGCCCGAAACCCCCTCTTTTGCAAAAATAACCGTTGCACCAACGATCATTTTACATTTTGACCGCTGTGCAACGGCCATTTTTGGCCTCCCCCCTCCCCCAACCCCTACCCCCTTAATATTTATTTTTAACTCATAAGTTATTATATTTACACTTTAACCCAATTTTCAACTATAAATACCTCATTTTCTCTTCATTTTTCTCACAAATCTTCCTACAATCTCTCTAATCTCTCAATACTCAATCTATCTCTCCCTACAAGTCTACATTGTCTACTAAATATTCAATTTTATTTATTCATTTGGGAGTGAAGTTGGCAACTACCTTGAGGATCTTCCATCGAGCAAAGTTTTAATTTTCAACCTCTCGATTACACGTCGACATTACGTCGGCGTTTGGTACATTCGTTCCTTCATTAAATTATTATTGTCTGATTATTTTATTTAGCGCACTTAATTTTATTTACTTTAATTATTTATTAGTATAATTATAAATTTATAATTGAATGATTTAAACGTATGCTTATGGGTAGGGGTCATGCTTCTTCTAGTAGGGGCAACAAGGGCAAGGGTCCTATTTTTAGATAGAATCCTATTCCTACACAAGATGATTTTGTTGATACTGAACATTTTCCTACAATACCATTAGATTTAGACGATGAGCTATTTTCTGGAACTCAAGAAGACTTTAATTTAGACGATGATCTAGATGATACACCCCCTAATGTAGATGACAACACACCCACTAGTGCACCTTCAATTGAAATGCCTCCTATTCCCCCTAGTATGAGACGAGGTCCAGCAAAACGACCATTAAAATCAGATGCATGGAGATTTTTTGATAGGGACGTAGAGAATCAAGTAGCTAGATGTAAAATTTGTAAAGATGTTTTAAAATTTAAAACTGGAAAAGGTCACGGTGGGATGGGGGGTTTAATGAGACACGTAGCAAGGGCTCATCCAGCTAGGTATGCCCAATACGAGACTTCAAAACCGGGTGCGCAAACGTCCGCTCCATCGGGACAAGGTTCACATACTGATACTGTCCCAGACCAAGTACAGGGTCAAATTAACCCTATTACGGGGGGAATTGTAGGCCCTAAATACAATAAACATAGAGATAGGGAAGCAATAGCAAAATTAGTTGTTGTGGAGGGTTTGCCTTTTCATTTCCTTCATCTCCCGGTTTTATTCATTACATTAGAGATATGTATAATCCTACTTTAAACGGTTTTCCTATTTAAATTCGCACATGAATATCAACAGTATTTACGTTATTCATTATATCATTTTAATGGCAAAGTGGCTATCACTTATGATATAGGCCGTAGTACTAACAACCATAATTATTTAACGGTAACTTGTCATTGGATAGATTATAAATGGTCTATGCAAAAACGTATCTTAGCGTATAGGTATAGATGATAGGCACACTGGTACTTTTATTGTAGAAAATATTTATCAAGTGTGCGATTATTACGGAATAACTGATAAAATTATGACTATTACATTAGATAACGCTTCTTTTAACAATTACATTATTACAATTTTAAAATGTAGTTTAACTCCATCTTTTCCAAATCATTTTCATATAAAATGTGTGTGCCATATATATAACTTAACTGTAAAGGACAGTCTATCACTTTTTGAAGACATTCTTAGTAAATACAATTTGCTATAAACTTTATTTTAAAAAATAATAGAATACAACGAAGAAAAGAATATAAAAAAACCTGTCACGATTGTCAACTACCTTATAGAAAAATTTCAGAAGAAGTACCACTAGGTGGAATTCTTTATACGATCAACTACGTGTTGCTTATGACTATAGAAAACCTATAACTTTATTTATTTAACTCTCATAATAAAAATCCAGCTGATATGGTTGTAGATAGAGATTGAGTAAAAATTTCCGAACTTATTGTATTTTTAGAGAAATTTTTTCAAGCAACAAAAGAATTTTCCGGTATATATTATCCTACTATTTCAACTATGTTGTTTTATATAGCTATAATATTTTTACTGCTTAATGAATATATGGATAAACCAGCTTATAAGGCAACTATTAAAAAAATGTTTATCAAAATAAAAAAATATTTTATTCCTATTCTCACTATTTATATTATTGGTGCTGTATTAAATCCGACTGTACTAAATCACTTATTGAAATTATTTACGATTGTATAGAAGTACTACCACCTCCAAGTCCCAAAAATCCAAATCACCCACCACCTATTGAACAAACTAAAGAAGAAGTGTTGTCTAGCGTAGTAGACCAATGCAAACAAGTATATAGGTTTTACCAACAAGAAAGTGCTAGTAACCTATCGGCTTCCATACCATCTTCTTCTTCAACACAACCTCACAAAAGACATGCTGTTTCTGCGGCTAGTATTGAAAGCCTCAGAAATAGAATGTGCGACCGTACCGCTACTAACCAAATTAGCGAGTTTGATATTTTTGTTTTGCAGGGTTCTGTACCGTACCAAGCAGTTCTCAATGAAGAAGGACAAGACTTGCTGAAATACTGGAGAGAGAATGAGAAGACCTTTCCGACACTTTTAATGATGACCCGAGATGTTTTGAACATTCAAGCATCATCAACGGCGTCTGAAAGCGCTTTTTCTGCCGGCAGATATCAAATAGGAGAGCACAGACACTCATTAGCCAGAGACAACTTGGAGATTGTAGTATTATTCAGAGATTGGATACGAGCGGAGTGGAGAAGGTGCGGTCAACCGGAGATCAACGAAGAAGAAGAGGACGAAAACTACAACGAAATCTTATCAGAAGGTGGTGGAAGCGACGTGGAGCAATTTGACTAACAAATACCAATTCCAACCGAAGAACCACAGGAAATTATCAAGAAACTAGAACAAGTTTTTTTTCAGAATGTAATTTTTTTAATTGCAATTTTACTATGTATTTTGCAACTTTTGAACAACACCACAAAGTTGCAATTTTGACAATTGTATTTGTATTACAAAAAAAATCATATGTCTATTAAATAATATAAAAGGCACAAAAACAACATTGAAATGTTTTTATTACACTATCTTGTCTTGTTTAATTATTGAGTTTTTTATATATACGTTATTTTTTTAAATTAAGTGCAAAAAAAAAAAAAAACCGCCCGGGATTCCGATCCCGATCCCGACCCGACCCGATTCCGACGAGATCGGGATCGGGGCGGGACTTCGGAAAATCCCGCCTACCCCGCTCCCGCCCGACCCAACCCCGCCCTAATCTTTAAGACTTTGTCTAATAGTAACCACAGGAAGAAAGCGGGGAGCATGGTCCCTAGACTGGTTATTGCCGAGCCTGATTCTCTATGGCATGGACGTCTTTAATTGGATGGAGACAGATATATAGAAAGTATATCAACTAAAAACTTACCTTGTATAAACTTTTTTTCCTACTTAATCAACATCCCTTTATTAGTTTCTTTTATAGGACACACACCAATTGATTTTTGCATAAAATGTAAGAACCAGACAAAATCTATCACGACTTGATGATCACTAAAAGGGAGCAATGAAAAAGAACATGAAAAGAAAAACAGGCTAAAACTCTTAGAAATAGCAATAAAAATGTTTGTTAAAGACTTGTAATGTCACTGTTTAGAAAGTTTTAGAAAAGAGAAGACAGAAAATAAAGAAGAAAATACTGTAAATTGAGTTCTAATATTATGGTAATTAGTTTGCCTATTTCACCATTCACGAGCAAATTGCTGACCCAATAAAAAATATATTAATCAAAGCCCCAGAATAAAATGATGATAAGTAAAAAAAAGGAGGAGAAATATTTATAAAGAATATCGAAAGAGTCAAACTAAGAAAGTTCGTATAGATTTTTTATGGAATAACATTATAATTATAGTTAAAAACTTAAATTATGGGATGAACAAATAACAAGAAGTTGAACTAATTAAAAAGTGTATTTTTTTACTGCAAGAATGGAAAAATAAAGAATTTCCCCCATTTTTACTTCAAAGAAAATGAAAGTTGAAACATAAAATAACTTTCTAATAAAAAAAGAATGATGGTAATGATCCGAAAACTGCAGAATTCCTAATCATGTAACTCACCTAGAATGATACTTCTACAAAGAAATGAACCAGCATAGAAATTGGAATGTAATACTTCGGTTCCTAAGTGTTGTAAATTTATAAATTAATATGTGGCTAACCCATTTTTATCCATATTTGCTAATATAATATGGGTTGAAGCTCAAATTTTACCCGTCTAAAATATCACTCATCCAACCCGCTAAAATATGAGCGGATTGGGCAGGTTGACAAAATATAGTCTCTTTTTGCCAACACTATGTTAGCTCATCTAAAACTTTGGACAATTTTTGTAGCCTATGCCTAAGAAACTTTATCAAAACACACATTTTGAAGTTTGTTAGTTTAAGATAGTCATTATAAAAAGAAGAACCTAACTTCCGAAAAAACTCTCTGGGTATTAGCAATTTAAAATGACCTTCCTTGGCAATTACAACATTCCTTATTCTTGTTGATGATAATATTAGGACTCATATCTAGAAACGATTGAATTTTATTTAACAGTTTGGCACCAAGTATTGCCTCCCAAGTTAAAAAAAGACATCATTGATGTGCATAGTAACGTTGTCCAAGTACATTTCAAAAAATAATAATCAATATGATCTTTGAGGAAACATCGAGATATTTGCAAAGGAGAGATTGGTGTAGCATGTGCTTGACAAATCCAGAATAAGGTCTTCGTCTTCCACATTCCCTGTTTCTAATTGCTGATTTTACAATCACAATTTGACTTGTTAGGGTTGCAAGATGTAAGCTCTACGATATTAACATTAAATCAATAGCCTTGCATGTCAAGCGTCTCATCCAGGCGTTTCACTCTTTCTAATCCTTCACTAATCAAGTACCGGATTCTCTGCTTTTCATTGCAACTCCTGTTAATGTTATTCTCCATCTCTTGTCTAATAATCTGCCTCAAATCAGCTGGAAACAAAAATATGTTTAAGCAACATATTTCATATTTGAACAGAGAAAACAACTTAAACCTAGAACAATTTCCAACAAGTTTGCAACATTACCATGCTCAAAGAACAAGAAACGAAAATCAAGGGAAAAGCTGATATGTTGTTTTACTTCTTTCATTGCAACATCTTCTGCAAAAGCCATAAACTTCTATGGAAAAAAAAAATGAGGCAATAATTGTACCAACTACCACCTGCTCTTTGTTATTTTTGGAAACAGGCAAGAATGATTTTATAAATGTCAATAGCCAAGCACTAACACAGTGCTTGTGAGTTACAAAATGTGAAGTCGCCAACAAAAGAAAATTGTATTCCTGCAGTGAGTGAATGAACTCTAACTGTGTTTCAACTACCAACTTCTCTTCCGCTGGAAGTCTTAAGAAGTAACATTCAGAGTGATTGTTGGGTGAGTTTGAACCTTAGTTTTGCTTAACAAAGGCCCCAATTGCAACGATGAGAGAAATTTCTGGCATAATCCCAATTACCAAGTAGTACCTGTCTAGAACATGTCAAAGTAACATCTCGTATTTCATTCTTAGCAATTCTCTCTGAAAAAAAGGAGAAACTTAATGGTTCATAGATTTAAACCACAAGTTTCCACTTTTCAATTTTATAAACAAAATTCAATGGCTAAGACAACCCAACGGACTATTGCATAACATTAGATTGCAAAAAACAAAAACAAAAAGTAAAAAGATCACTGTCCTGAAGAAACCAAAGAGTATGGAAAAGCAAGAAACAACATAATGTGCCATACATCATTGCAATCTCAAATAGTTCGACTTAATTTGAACTCAACAGATATTAAGCTTCTTGAAGTATGTGTCTCACCTCTAGCGTGAGAAGGTGCTCTCCTTGAGATTCTCAAAGCATGTCTGTACAGTTTCAATACTCGGGCACGAAGAAGGAAGTCCTCTAATGAGAGAGCCATTAGTGATTCTTCCAAGCAATGAAAAAGTTTCAATCACTCGAAGACTGTAGCTCCTTCAGGATTAAAAATAAACAACAAACCAAGCTCCGTTTAGCAAATCAACAACAACATACCCAGTGAAATCCCACAACGTGGGGTCAGGTAGAGTATATGCAGACCTTACACCTCTACCTTGGTAGGTAGAGTGGCTGTTTCCGGGAGACCCTCGGCTCAGGACAATGCATAATCACAAGCAAAGCAAGAGAAACGATCAGACTCAGACAAGAAATTAAAGCAGTATGAACATGTTGATAACAAAATCGAATACGCCATAGTAGCGCATTCTAACAAAAGAAAGCAGTAGCTAACACAACTAAATAAGATAAACAAAGTACACTAAAGAACACATAGTAGCAGAAATCAAACTACAGGAAACTATAAAGCAATACTGCGCCTATAAGTGTGATAGGCTAATCGGGCTACAGTAATAACACTACAACTATCATTTTGTAAGCGTAAGTAGGACTACGCTCGACTACCTACTACCCTTCTACCATAATCTATGTACTCCACAACCCCCTATCTAAAGTCATGTCCTCAGTAAGTTGCACCTGCGCCATATCCCGTCTAATCACCTCTCCCAATACTTCTTCGGCCTACCTCTACCCTCCTGAACCCGTCCATAGCCAACCTCTCACACCTCCACAGTAGGGCATCTGTGTCTCTTCTCTGCACATGCCCGAACCATCTCAACCTCGCTTCCCGCATCTTATCCTCCACCAAGGCCACTCCCACTCCCGGATATCCTCATTTCTAATCCTATCTCTCCTTGTATGCCCACACATCCATCTCAGCATCCTCATTTCCGCAACTTTCATCTTTTGTATGTGCGAAGTCTTGACTGGCCAACACTCCGCCTCATACAACATAGTCGGTCTAACCACCACCTATAGAACGTGCCTTTAAGTTTTGGTGACACCTTTTTGTCGCACAAAACTCCAGATGCGAGCCTCCATTTCATCCACCCTGTCCCAATACGATGTGTGACATCGTCATCAATCTCTCCATTCCCTTGGATAATAGACCCTAGGTACTTGAAGCTTCCTTTCTTTGAAATGACCGGAGTACCAAGCCTCACCTACATCTAGGGAGACAAATAGGTTGCTATGTAAGCAATACAAGCTCGCAGCAGCAAACAACAGTAATCACTTGAAGGAAAGGAAAATAGATTACAGACCTCTAATCTCTCCTTGTTGCTTAGAAAATTCAACAGTCTCTCACTTTTATACAAATCACAAAGTGAAATGCAGAAATCTTGAACCTCAACTACCCCTTATAGAAATTCAACCTAATAATCTTTATGATTAGTAGAGTCCAGCAGGGATCTAAGGAGACAACAATTCTCTGCTTATGAAATGGTTGTGGAGATTCAATGGGGAACAACATGCATTACGGAAGGAAGTGGTCATAAGCAAATACGGGCAGACAGACCATTGGTGTACTGATATTGTCACTAGCACTTAATGAACCTCAGTATGGCGAACCATTAGGAACCTCTGGCCCAAACTAACAGAGAACATATCCTATAGGGTGGGAGCTGGGAACAATATTTTGTTTTGGAAAGATCTATGGGTTGGCCAAGTAACTCTGATACCGGGCTTCCCAGATTTATTCAATATCATCTCTGCACCAAATGTTACAGTGGCTGATAGTTGGTCTCAACAGGGGTGGGACATCACATTTAGAAGGCATCTGAATGATTGGGAAGTGAACAGGTTTGTTGAGCTAATGAATGTCCTAGAAGATTTCAGTGGTACTACTACAACTCCTGATACCATCAGATGGGAACATGACAGTGATGGAAAATTTTCTGCAAGCAGAAGCTATACAAAGAAAGCAGAGTTGCAGCCTCAGATCAGGCCAGGCCCATGGAAGCAGGTTTGGTAAAATATGGCACCGACAAAGGTTAAGTATTTTACTTGGTTGGTTGTCAAAAAAAGCTTGCCTCACTCGTGAGAGATTACAGTGAAGGAACTTTGATGTCTCTCATACTAAAGGATTATGTCGATCGACTATGACATTCATGCCTCCACCATTTTTTGATCTAAACTTTTGCATTGTCCTCACTTTTTTTTTTTAATTCCACATGTGTTCCTCATGCATTGACAATTGCAAATCACAGACAAACTAAAATCCTTTAGACATTGACAGAGGTCACAATGAACATGGTTACAAAACCTTTTTTTTGTATTAATTCAACAAAGTTTCAGAACCTAGATTACAGTATGATCCCCCTTAGAACAACAAGAACAACCACGCTAGAACCAAAAACACTTCAGCCAAATTGGAAGACAAGTTCTCAATTTGATCATTGGCAAAGTCTTATTCTAGAACCCAATCATCTATCATGGCCTGAGAATTCCGTTTACCAGCAAACAATCAACCGAACTTGGCACAACCAACCACAACTGATACAGTGAAAGACATCCACTAAGAATGTAGAACAACAGAACTACCCAATATCATAGATATTAAAGGAAAAAATCGTGTATGACGAAAAATGAAAATTGAATACCAAAAACAAGAAAATCAATTAATCCTTCCAATTTGAGGAAAATAATTCATAAATTCAGAGATACAACAACAACAACAACATATCCAGTGAAATACCACAACGTGGGATTTGGGGAGGGTAGAGTATACACAGACCTTACCTCTACCTTGGTAGGTAGAGACGAAAGAAATTCATAAATTCAGAGACATTCAGCAAAATCAATTACATAGAGAAGAAATAGTGAGCCTAAATGGTTAAAACTAAAATAGCATCCGCGGGACATTCTTCTTTAACTTTAGGGTACATATTCACCAGTGTTGGTTGAGATTCATCGTAACATCTCTGTATAAATTAGTTTGCAAAAGTTTCACTTCTATACTAAATCATAGAAATAAAGTATGTACTAAAGCTGCCTCTGTTTATCGTTCTTTGAGGTGAGGGTCTCTATAAAACAATCTTTCTATCTTTTCAAGCTAGGTTAAAGTGTGCGTACACTCTAACCTTCTCAGACCCATCGTTGTAAAGTATGTACTAAAGAGCAATAAACATCATCATTCATTGTGCCCAAAGTACATATTAATTTGCCTAAAACAAAAAGTAGATGTATAAAGAACTAAGTAAAACGAAAACCAATTCTTAATAACATATTGAAGCAAATCCAAGAAAATATAATGTAGAAACCAACCCTATAGAATAAACTTAATCAAAATCCAATTGAATAGCACACATGAGCCAAGAATTTCAATAATGAAAGAAGATCTGGGCAAGACCAGCCGATAAGATGAAGGTGGAGAATGGAGAATGGAGAATGGAGAATGGAGAATGGTAAAACCCACCCTATAGCAACAGATATAAAACGAGTTTTTGGCCAAAATTATGTCTAACTTTATCCTTGGAATATAATTCATATTGCCTTTCAAATATAACTTGACTTGAGCATCATTTATCGTAAAACTTGAACACTAACATAAATCACTTTAAACACAATTTAAATTAATATTAAATTCACTTTTTTATTATCCCATTCGACATTCGTTATTTACATTGGACCTGAACCTCTACTAAATTTATTTATTCACACGTAAAATCATATTTAAAAAATAACCATGCTCTGTTTTATACTCAACTAGTCCATTCTCATTTTTCAAGTTTTAAAAAAGAAAAGAGCATGATTATTCTTTTAAAATGATTTACGCGTGAAATTCATCTGACTCTAATATTAATACTGGATTTGGAAGAAAAATAAGAATTACTAACTAATTGGAGGTGAAACAGAACTAGGTTTTTTTATGGGGAAAAAGAGCAGAACTTTTTGAAAAAATAATTAAGTGAATTAAATCGGGCTTCAACACAGATAATGAATACCGGATAAAAGATAAAAGAAAAATTTAATGTTAGTTTTACTGTGTGTTATGGGCGATTTATGTTAGTTGAGATTATACGTGCTCAAATTTTACAAATTTAAAGGACGAAAGATATTCAGGTTATATTTGAGGAATGATATGTGCTCAAATTTTGCAAATTCAAAGGACATTAGGCATGTGCATAGCACGTATAACATCACACTAGTTTGGGCTAAGACATTGAATATATTACTATTATACGAACTGTCAAGATTTTCAAAACAACAATAACAATAATAATAACATATTCAGTATAATTTCACCCAAATAAAAAAACCGCACCCAGATAAAGTAATAGAGTACTCCCTCCGTTTCAAAACTTTTATCTGATTTTAATTTTACACGGAATTCAAGAAAGTAAAGAAGACTTTTAAATCTTGTGGTCTTAAATTAAAGATATGAAGAATATAACAAAATGACATTTAATCTTATGATCTCAAACATGTCTGTTAACACTCAAAAATACTTTTAGTGTTTAGCCGAAACAAGTGGCAGCCGAAAGTGAAAACCTAAAATGAGCAGGTAACATAATTTTAAGTCGATAACCAAACTGACTCGTAGTTGAATCTATTAGTCCTAGCCCTTGGCTAGAAAAACTTCATCAGCTATTTCGGCAACATGACCAAGTCATAATTTCGAGGAACGATTGGGACCCACACATATTTGGACGCCTCGAAGACCAAGTCAAAATACCGTCTAGACCCCAAGAAACGGAAACAAACCGTCAACAGCTAGAAGGAAGTGCCATCAGTCGTGCGAGAGGAAATCAAGGAGCAAAATCGGCACCACCTCCTCATAGTTGGCTAGTGAATTTAGTAGGTGATTTAGTGGCTAACATAGAGGGATCACATTTTATTTCTGGTAGTATAAATATAGGATCATTTGTACATAATAGAAAGACAACACAATCAATAAAAAAATTGATTTTTTTTACATATCTTCATTCTATCTTTATCGCCTTTATTGCACTCTAGATGTATTTATGTTTTTTACTACTTAGTTTATTCAATCACCATCTTAACGCTTTCTAGTTGGGGAACCCATTCATGGAAGTTGGAGTTCCGCTTCCAGCCCAAATCGCTTAGTTAAAGAATCAATTTATCATCCGATTTCGTCAGCCGATAAAACGACAAATATTTCGGATGGGAACAAATTTGGCACGCCCAGTGGGACCATAGGTGATCTCATATCGAAGTTTGATTCTCTAGGTCAGGATCACACTTGACGTATGCGCCTAAGGTCTGGTAAGAAAATGAACCCAGAGTCCAGTCCACATCCTAAACAGAATCCTCCCAGAACGAATAACGAGCCACCATCTTCTTCGGGTATGCCTACATCGGTTGATACTCCTCCACTTCCTCCATCAACCCAAGTTGTGGGTGAACTAAACCAATTTGAGGGTCCAACTGTCATGACCACATCATTCATTATACAACTGATTGACTTAGGCATCCACGACATTATGTACCAGGTTTCCAAACAGTTGGCTGACATTGTCAAGCTAATGGTGCATAATGAGGTTCAGCAGGCAAGAGAACTGGAAGCTAATCGACTGCATCCAGGAGAAGGTTCGGCTAGTTTTGCTATCCCTCTGACGAGTGGCGTTGTGCAGCATGCAACTGTGACTCCAGGTGTTGTTCCTCAGCCGAATGTGTATCAATCAGTACCTACTCAGGTACCGATAGCACACCTAGGAGCACAAGCCCAGTCACTTGGTAACCAGTTTACTGTATGGTTGCCACTAAACGCTGGGGGAAACCTATGCCACTCAACCAGCGACTCTGCAGTATTGACAGATCAATATGGCTCGGAGACCAGTTCAAAAATTATTTTTTATTCTTTTATATACTAAGCTCCTTATTTACCTGCGTGAATATGACATAAATTCCCCAAGACTCGGGTCTTACTTGCATACGTCTAGATGCTCAAACCATCGCCCGAAAGTATGGGGTGTTACGTCATTTCCCCCTTAGAAACATTCATCCTCGAATGTTGGGGTGACATATCCAATTTTTGTCACGTAACTAGAAAGTACAACTATTTTTTTCTTTCATGGCTTTATAATGTAACATACATCATTACATCAAACCTCACATGATCCTCAATCATTAATTATAATATTATGAAATAGAGCTCACCTTATGTTTCTTTCGGAATCTCGGCGTTGGTCTGGAATAGATATGAATATTTGTGTTTCATCTCTTCTTCCACCTCCCATATCATTTCTTCCACGTTCTTATTCCGACAGGTGAGGTCCGGGTGCCCATCATGACCCTTCTGTTTGAGTCGTGACAGAGACCTTCTCATTGCACTATCATTATATTCATATACCATAGTTACGTTGAATCTATTTCCAGTCCCTCTATGTTGCACCCCACAATGAATCAGTTGTGTTATAACTAGACAAATATCCACATCATATACCGCAGGTTTCCATACCACCCATATTCTCACCCCAAGATGTGCAGAGAGATTAGTAGTAAATGACCACCCATTGCAAAGATTAAGAGAAGCTTGATGAGCCTTTTCTTTCTTACTATTTGTTTTCAAAAGTCCAAATTAACACATCTTGGAGTTATGCATAAACACCTGCATCTCCATTTGCTTAGGTGGTCTATTTAGCCCTCTACTATTCCAAAATTCTATGTTATCCATGGGAAATGGGGGCCCTCACTTCTCCCATTTTCAGGATCATCACCAGATTCTTTTACACTGTTTTCTTTGTCTATATTTGCTGGATTCATGTTAGTCTCCTTAGAAACTGTTCTTTTTCAAGGACTTGAGTGTATTAACTCTGTGTTCTTGTTGATTGTGATTCTCTCCTTCACCAGTTAATGACTCAAATGAGTTCCTTGTGGTCATTGTATGATGTTGAGTATTAATGCTCAACTGTCTTGCTGGATGACCCTTCTTTACCTGTTGCATTTCCTCTTGATTGCCTCCTATTATGGTATTACACCCAACTGGTTTCTTTTGCACTTCCTGGTCTATCTTATTGATTTGGGACTTTTGGTTCTGGCCCTTTTTCATTTGGTGTGCCAATGTTTCATCTCTTCTCTGCCTTCCACACTCTATTACTTCATATCCAAAAAATTTACATCTTGTACACATTACAGGTTATTACACATATTCCACCACCTGTTTTACTATTTTCTCACATTGATTTTCAAACATGATCTCTAATGGATATGCTTTGTTTAAAGGCATTTCCACCAGAATTCTAGCAAAGGTGAGTTTATCCCTTTGTGTAGTGGCCTTATCATCTTTCAATGGGTTCCCCCACTAAGCTAGCAATCTTAGTCAGTACAGCGTTATCCCAATACTTGATATCTAGTCCTGGCATTCGAATACAGATTGGTACATTAGCCATTGTCTCCTTTGTAATGTCAATCTCAGGTCTCCATGGTTTCACCACAATTGGTTTTCTGTCAAACATCTGTACTCCCTGTTGTAGGAAATTGTTGGGTTCGTAAACAAGTAATAAACACAACGGAAGTTAATTTTTTTTACCCAACAACAATCCTGACATGGCTTAAAAGAAAACTTACAGGTTTTCGAGCACGAGATTCAATACTAAGGTATCCACGCGATTAGTCTCCTCGATTGCAAGATCTAACACCAGTGTATCTCCTAATCAAGAAAGCTAGGAAACCTTGCTTTAGGAACTGAGAAGTTATTTTCTGTAACTTTATAATTATGAGGTATGTGTTGTGTATATATATATAGGAGTTCACGACAAAACCTAAATAGATATAAAACAGGAAAACTGGGCCCATGTTAATGTTCAGTGGACCAGCCCAGCTGGTCCACCTCACACGCCCCAGTGGACGGCCACGGCTCCCATTTTGGGCTAGTAACTTCTGGCTCAATTACTTTCTTGTATTTGTCTGAATACCCATATAATATATCCAACACATTTAATTAAATCCGAAATCCAATTCGACTTAATTAAATAATTTCTATCAAATAGAAATATTCCATAATTATTATAAATTAAATATCTCAATTCTCAATCGAATATTTAATACTTTCTCAATACACTCTTAGATCGAAGAAACAATCACATATAGTGTGACCCTACAGGCTTCACATATCGACATTAATCTAATTAAGGTCCATACGAAACTCCTAGACTGCGTCGTATGACGAACTCAATATGTAAAGTGCGTTTACATGAATCCAGCAAACTTAACCTTTATGCAGAACTATAAATTCTTTTCATTCGCGACACACTCGATTAAGCTTATGATTTGCTAAGTGTCTATCCAAATGACTTAATCACTTTATGTCACATTTATTAGTTGATAACTAGATCATATTCTAAATATGTCTCTTGCACTGGCCAGTGACTTTAGTCAACCTAATAACATTGAGAAGTTGAGTGCTCTCTCGAATTTCCAATCGAGGAATGAATCATATTCTTGGCTCAACTACCACCTTGATTTACATCCTGACGCACCAAACACAAACCGCATCTTATCCAAAAGAAGTTTAAGCTTAGAACTTGGTCAAAGTACATCATTCTGTAAACAAGGTGCGTATTGACCTCAAGTCAAAGGACCTTTATATTCCACACACCGATAATACTATAGACATGTATAACAAATAGTTTATCGGCAGGGTATACCAATACTTCTCTAAAGTATTCATGTGTCCATCACGAGTAACCATTACTCATAGTTGTGAGACATACTACATTCTCCAAGAATGTGATGCAGACCACATGTCGATCTATAGCATATCATCGATATCCCATTCTCGATGATTATTAGTCAATGCTATTTTGAGAGTTACGTTCTATCATTAATATTTCACTCTATTAATGACAACGTAAGCTCAAGGGATGCACATATATGAATAATTGCAAACAGATAATGTTGTGGGGATGATGACATTCACATATAGAAGGAGGTATGTCATGTCATTCTCTTTATGACAAATGAATATAGATTGATCGGATTTGCTATGTGTGAAGGCCATTGTGGAAACAAACCCAGCAAACTTGTTATATCATGCATGTAGGGCATGTTTGAGACCATATAATGATTTCTTCAACAAACAAACATAATCAGGATGAATATGATCTCGAAATCCCAAAGGTTGGTGTATGTAAACCGTTTCATGTAGGTTACCGTGGAGGAATGCATTCTTGACGTCCAGCTGATGAATGGATCATGATTTTGATAGAGCCAAAGTGAGAACTGTCCAGATAGTCATCGATTTAACAACTGGGCTAAACGTCTCATTACAATCCACTCCAACCCACTAAGACGTGCCATCACCAACAAGACGGGTTTTATGCCTCTCAAAGGAACCATCGGTTTTCTTTTTATGACAAAAAATCCACATAGAACGTATAATGTTTACATTAGACGGACAGGGAACCAACTCCCACGTCTTATTTTTAATAAAAGCATCAATTTCATCTATCATGGCGGCCTTCCAATTCGGGTCCGATAGGGTAGCTTTCGGGTTACAGGGAATTAGGGATGGTTGGACAGAGGATGTCGGATTAAAATGACGTTTAGGCTGAAAAATCCCATGCATGGCAAGGGTTTTAATGAACCGGGTGGGGGCCGAAGTGGACTGCTAGGCCATGGGGGTGTCGGATTTGTGTGAGCTAACTGGGCCACAGGAAATGGAGCAGTGGGCCCCCTCGGTTGGTGAGATAATGGGCCATGTATTTGGTCGAATAGAGAGGGAGAGGGAGCAGTGGGCTCCCTCACTGGAGTTGGCCCATTTCGACCTTGTAACTGATCCACGGGAGGGAGCAATGGGCTCCCTTATTTGGGCTATTTAGATGATGTTGCAATAGGGGATGTAGCCCAGTGTCCAAAAGATCATATGATGGCGGTGAAGACGTGTGTTTGGTGGCAAATAGAAATTTGGACTCATCGAAAATAACGTGACAAGAGATGAAATTTTTTTCACTAAACATATCATAACACTTATAGCCTTGGTGATTTTGTAGGTATTCCAAAAATACACACGGAGTGAAACGGGCTTGAAGTTTGTTTATTATTGTGGATGGAAATAGAGGGTAGCATAAACATCCAAAAACCCTCAAGTGTGTGTAGGAAGGAACACGATGATAAAGGATTTGTGTGGGTGAAAAATTTGACAGTAACTTGCTAGGGAGAATGTTCAAGAACTACATGGCCATTTGAAGAGCATGATGCCAAAATGATGGTGGTAAGGACGAATGAGGAAGAAGAGTTCGAATTAAATTATTTATTGCTCATATTTTGCATTCAATTTTCCCATTTTGAGGAGAAGTGTGCGGACAAGAGAGACGAAATTTCATACCATTTTTGTGACAAATCTTTAAATTGGTCATTTATGAATTTCCTCTCATTGTCACATTGAAAACATTTAATAGACTTCTCAAATTAGGTTTAATGAAAGTACTAAATTGTTTGAAAATAGAGTGAACTTGCGATTTTTTTTCAATGGGAGATGTCCATAGAAAATTAGAGTAATCATCCAAAATAAGCATATAATACTTATGACCTGCCGAACTTAAAATCGGGGATGTCCACAAGTCACTATGCATGATATCAAATGACATAATAGTGTTTGAAGTAGATAAAGAAAAGGGCAATTTAACATGCTTCCCAAAAACGCAAGACTGACAAATATGGGAATTCAAAGATTGTTTAAAAGCAACAAACTTATATTTCCTAAGGGAGTTGAACACTGGTGCTCCCGGGTGTCCCAAACGATTATGTCATAAAGTAAGAGAAAGAGCAACAAAAGTTGATGGAGAGGTGACTTGATTGTTGGTGATGGTGGTTATGGGATACAAGTCCATTGTTGCGGGGCCCAACCCCACGGTGTGTACTGCCCCCACTACTGGATGTGCGGTAGCCACTGGCCTGGCTTGGACTGCACGGTCGCGTCCCCTTCCACCATTATTTTTTCTTTTATTATTGTTGCAATTTTGTCCTTGTTTGTGTCCATTTTTGTTGTTGTTTTGTCCACTGCCCGAAATAGAATTTTTGAAGGCCAAAATCCTCGGGATACGCATTGGTGGAAAGGAGGGTGGTGCCGGCATTGTTTGCCGTTGTCGCCGCCTGTTTTAGTTTTTGGGTTTCTTCAAGAATTAATCTTGAACGGACCTCATAAAATGGTGGTAACGGGTTACTTTGTTAAATGAACGTAGCAACACCATCATATTGTTCATTCAAACCTGCAATTAATTGGAGAACTAACATTTGATTCATCACCGGAGCACCCACGTTGGATAGTTGAGCGGCAAGCATTTTTAATTCTTGACAATATGCGGAGACGTTTGGAAAATCATCCATCTTGACATTGGTGAATTGATTTTCAAGTTAAACCCATGAGAAATCTTGTTATCTTGAAAAATATTTTGCAAACGTTCTCATGCTTGTTGAGCCATCCAATCTGATTTCAATATGGTGTGTAAAAGATCATTTGATATGGTGTCGTAAATCCATTGAAGGACTATAGCATCCAAGCGAGACCAAAGGGTCATGTCAATATTGGTGGATTTTTCCATGACACCCGATTGAGGCTTTGGAAGAAGAATATGATCAATGACTTGGTATGCACGGTAATGGATTTTAAATAACTCTGACCAAGATGAATATTGCCTTTTTTCATCTCAAGAATCACAGGGATGAAGTTATTGACGTTGTTGACAGCAAGAGCGGGATGTAATTTGTTTTGCTCAGCCATTTGTAGTCACAAATGAGAGAAAGAAAGAAAAAAAATATGAGGAGGGTGAATTAGGGTTTTGAACGGTGGAACCCTAGTTAGGGTTTCAGCGAGAGGGTGGCCGAAGTAGGTGGTGTCGGCGGCTGATTAGGGTTAGGGCTAGGGAATTAATTTTTGGCTCTTGATACTATGAAGAAAATATTTTCGGTAATGATTTCATTCCATAATGTCATTTTATATACAAGTTTACAATCCTTAATTTAGGCTACAATTATGATAGAATATACCAATAATATACTAAGAATAATATAAATTATTTACATTGATTATTGAAATAATAAAATATTATTTTCATAATCTATCAGATTTTAACATTAATTAAGAATACATTTCTCTAAGGATACATGTCTTCACTTCATTCATTGGTTGAGTGTAAACACCCTTTACATATAAGTTTACCAAAAAAGTGGCGGTACATGAGGGGTAGGTTAAAGGCAGAATTAACTAATTAAAGTATATTTCTCTAACCGCTTAAATTTTTTAAATGAGATGATTACACACTTTTAACAAATTCATTGGTAATTACCTGATTGTTCACCCCTTCCAAAGGTCGAGCTGCGAGATTTTAGGTTCAAATCATGAGCCATTGCTTCGAAAGTTTTCTTTAATTTTGTTCTCTCTCTTGCCCTCTCTCTTGCCCTCTCTCTTGCTTGTTTCCTTGATTCCTTTGCAAAAGGATGATGAAATGCAGCTCTTATACGAGCCGATTTAGCCTTCTTCTTCTTCTTAGAACTTCCTTTATAATTTTCCTTGTTGTTTTGATTATTACATGGAGATTCATCTATTCCTGATAAAACTTCACATTCAGAAGTTGAGGATGCACTATTGCTTTGCTGAAGAGGGCCTCTGGAGAGCTCCTTGATTGCAGATTTCGACTTTATAAGCAACCATTCCACAGTTTTGCTGGCCTTGTCTAACCTCAGAATATCTTGTAAACTGAAGAATTTACGAGCAATATCGATGGAAAGTCTTATTCTTCGGTCTCTGGGGCCACTAGAAGTGTTGATCTTGCTGTGTCTGTCTCTCTTACAAGCTCTATTGCGGCCTTTTTTATTCTTACACCCTTTTACTTCCTCTTCTTTGTTGGAATGTTCTTCCATGTTAATAGCGGTCTCGGTGCTCTCAGCTAAGGCATCATAATGAGGTGTAGGCAAGGGGGTTTGTGGGTGTTGAAGTAAATGATCTTGGTAATATTGGAAGAGATCAAGTTCGTGTTCGTATTGCATTGAAGGAGAAGGGATGTTGGAAAAAGATGAGCTATTAATGGGGCTGTAATTGTAGCTGTTACTTGAGGGATACATGATTTGCTTTATAGGACACACAATTCTAGTAGCCCTTTGAGAAATACGGATATTAACACACAACTCTAGCTAGCTGCATCAACAAGGGGGGAAATCATGTAATTAAGACTATTAATTGAGAAAGACTTATTTGAAAGAGACTTAATTAGTATATATCATTCTCATAAATAGATTTTGTTATTGTTTTTTTTCTCCCAGCTCCGTCTCTATGCTAATGTTCATGAGTCATGACAAAGATGGTGTTATTATGCGGCTTTTAAAATATGTGAGAATGTACGACAGCTTCATATAAATGGTGTTTGAGAGAGACTTATTAATTTGTATCATTCTCAAAATATGGGATTCTATTAGAGAATGACAGCTTCATATATATATATGGTATTATTTCACAATATGCATCTTAATTATGTGTCTAGTACTACAGCTAACAAGTAGACATTTCCTTGCTATATGTGAAGATTAAGCTTAAGCCTAAACTGAAACTTGAGAAAGATAAGGGAAGGAACTTACCAAGATTTACATATCCTTCATCTTTGCAATTCCTAAAGCAAGGGTTGGCAAGCAGTAATTTGTTTATGAGAGAGAAGCCGGGGGGGGGGGGGGGGGAGGAATGATGGAGAGAGGAAGTTATAGCTAGTAGTAGTACTATTGTACGAGTAAAACAATAGGTTTTATAGGAAGTGAATGGTTGGGAAGAACTTCTACTTGTGCCACTTCACGTGATATCAGCTGACAGATTGACTAAAATTCTTCCCTCGCCCACCAACTATACTACAATATATATATAGCTGTACAAAGGTTGATTCCTAATATGGTACGAATCCTAACTTACCTAACAAAGGTTGATCCTAATACAATTAGAATCCTAAGTTACCTTAAATATACATCTATCATAATTACAAAATATACAGAGAATATTCAGAGAATATTCGCTAATATATACTATACTTCATATTCTTTGCAAAGCCCGTAATAATCAAACAGTACGTAACCATCAATTGCTATATATGGGAGAATTGACAATGGGCCTTTGCTCCTTTATTTGTTTATATAATTTATCTTATTACAACCAACTAAATATATACCTAGTTCACCCTTATCGTGGAAGATAAATATGTCCACATATATCACTGTTAAAAAGAAAATTGTGTTATAAAATATGATTTTTTCTACCTAATTCTTATCGAATCAGGTCAGTGGGAAAACACATGGGGAATAGATTCTATTGACTCGCTGAAAAATTTTCTAATTTTTTCGTGTAAAAAAAGCATTACACTATTTAGATTTTTCATATCGATATTCAATAGGAATAACTACTAAACATTTTCAGTAAAAAAATAATAATTTAAATTAGTAGTATATCATCAAAGTGCGTATGTTCAATATTCTCACTAACCTCATCCCTCTTATGTAATGGAAAACAAAAGTGCGGATGTACAACCTCGTCAAGGACAATTATTACAATTGAGGAGATAATATAAACCAGAGTGTAGATAAATTATTAGATCTAAGGCTTTGATTGGTGAGTGAGTGAGAGGAGGGAAGGCCCTTGTTGTTTATAGAAGCTGTAAGCCAAATACAACTTTTGGCTCGGGTCCTCTCATGTCCATGTCTCTTTCTTTGTAAAGATAAACATTCTCTCTCCACTTTTCCATAATTTCTTTCCATCTAACATGATTTTACCAAGCTATGTTCTAATTTATATTTTTGCTTCCATTGATTACTAGGTCATATATTTGGGTGCGCATCCACTTTTTTTTTCATTCTCCGCACAATTTCTTTCCCTCGTGACTTTATCCCAAGCTATGTGCTCATTTATGTTCTTGCCTACGTTAGAAAATTTGAATCGGAAACCTTACGATTTTTCATTATTTCATTGATTACTATTGAAAGACCGTGTATAATGACCGTGTGTATGGTCTATATTTACTTACCATATTATTAGAATTCTTGTACATGTATAATTATGGTAGTAGTCTTATATTAGGAAAAGATAATAGTCTTGTAGTAGGAAAATGTATATTTAATTTTCATAATTACATATTGTATATCATGTGTATAAACCCTTTCATTAATAAAAATAATCAGGAAATTATTCTCTTTCATGGTATCAACAGTCTAGGGTAAAAATTTTCCTTCTCAAAAAACCTTTGCTTCCGCCGCCCTACTTCTTGGTCGTCGGCCGTACCTACAACTCCCCTCCCTTCATTTTTTTTTCGAATTCCCAATTCTCCTCTTGCTCTTTCATCAGGTCTACCACAAAAAACATCTTCCATCCTGCCCTTGTAGTCTCCAATATCAAGAACAACATCCCTATTGTTCTTGAGATGGAAAACATCCAATACGCGACGTGGGCAGACTTGTTTAAAATTCACGCCCGATTTAATAGAGTCCTCCATCACATCATCCCACCGGTAAAAGTCAAGAAGAAGGTGTCTTATACGGATGATGAAATTGAGATGTGAGCAACTCTTGATGCTATAGTCCTTCAATGGATCTATTCCACCATCTCTATGGACCTCTTACAGACAATTATCGAACCCGACACTGCGGCAAGTGAAGCTTGGAATAGGTTGCGTGATATATTTCAAGACAACAAAAATTCCCATGCCGTGACCCTTGAGCAAGAATTCTCCCACAAAAGTATGAAGGATTTTCCGAATGCCTCTACCTATTGTCAAAGGCTCAAGGAGTTATTGGATCAGCTAAAAAACGTTGGTGCGCATGTCATTAATGATCGTCTTGTTCTTCAAATGGTTGCAGGCCTCTCCGAGGCGTATAATGACATTGGGACTCTCCTTCGTCAAAGCAATCCTCTTCCACCGTTCTATCAAACACGTTCCATGCTCACCTTAGAAGAAATAAGATTGGATAAAAAGGTGGCTACTGGAGCCAATTCCGCAGATGGTGGCCACGTCCCGCAAAACCGATGACTCTCAATCATTCTCCAAAAATTATGGTAAAAATGTAACAACTGGGTTGTCAAAAAGGGTCAAAACCATGGGAAAAATCATGGTGGATGTGGTAGTGGCTAGGGTGGTGGCCGCGACGGCAGTTGCAATCAGCAGGGACCGGGCCACTGAACCTTTGGCAGGCTTAGGCCGCTAGGCAGTGGCCCTAGGCCATGCCTTGGGCCAAAGTGGCCCATCTCGGCCCCTTGTCCCTTTCTTTCAAATTGGGCCGCTGGACAGAACATGCCGACTAGCCAAAACAGGCAGTAGGCTGTCCTGCTTGGGCCTCGGCCTCAGTAGGCCTTCGTTGCGGCGAGCCCAACAGCAACATTCCTGACCCACATGGATATCGAGGCAGTGATGCATACACTTGGATTAAATCCCCCGGATGCAAATTGGTATATGGATACCGGTGCTACTTCTCACATGACGTCCGCACCAGGTAATCTCTCATATTATTTTAATTTGAGCAAAAATCGTGGCATAATTGTTGGTAATGGTAATTCAATTCCAATTCATGGTTATGGTCACACAAATTTATCTCCCCCGAACTCACCTTTAGCCTTGAAAAATGTCCTTTATGCTCCTCACTTAATTAAAAATTTGGTGTCTGTTCGAAAATTTACAACTGATAATTGGGTTTCTGTTGACTTTGACCCTTTTGGATTTTCTGTGAAGGATTTCATGATGGGGATACCTCTAATGAGATGTAATAGTTGGAGCAAGCTCTACCCAATCACCTCCACCACCACCACTACCACTAATCACGCCACACCGTCAAAATATACCGTTTTAGCACCTTCCTTGTGGCATGCACGTTTTAGTCATCCGGGAGCGTCTGTTCTTTCCTCTCTTAAAAATAAAAATTTATTGAGTGTAATAGTATGTGTAGTACTAATGTATGTCCTTCTTGTCCGCTTGAGAAATATTTATATTACCATTTGTAGCCTCTAATTCTAGTACTTTAATGTCATTTGATATTATTCATAGTGATTTATGGACATCTCCCGTTGTGAGCTCTTTGGGCCATGGTTATTATGTGTTATTTTTGAATGATTATTCTAATTTTTTGTGGACCTTTCTGTTGTCTAAAAAGTCTCAAGTTTATTCCACATTTCTATCGTTTAGAGCATTCATCCGTTCCCAATTTGAAAAGAAAATTAAAAGCATTCAATGTGATAAAGGAAGGGAATTTGATAATGGGTCATTTAGGGAATTTTGTAATGCTAATGGCATATCTTTTCGGTTTTCTTGTCCCCATACGTCCTCGCAAAATGGGAAAATCGAAAGAAAAAATGGTATCATTAATAATATCGTTCGGACATTACTAGCACATATTTCATTACTACCTTCATTTTGGCATCATGCATTACAAATGACTACTTACCTTCTTAACATACTCCTTAATCAAGGATTAGCATACCAATCTCCACTAAAAATTATTTATCATAAAGATCCTACGTATTCTCATCTTAGGGTGTTTGGGTGTTTGGGCTATCCTCTCTTTCCATTCACTACAATTAACAAACTTCAAGCCTGTTCTACCATTTGTGTATTTTTGAGTTATCCGTCTAATCATCGTGGTTACAAATGTTTTGATTTATCCTCTAATAAAATCATAATTAGTCGCCATGTCATTTTTAAGAAACTTAATTTCCGTTTGCTAAATTATTTAATTCCATGTCTAATTCTTATAATTTTTTGGATGATAGGCTTACATCGTATGTGGTCCACCATTGGGCTCGGTCCACACACCATCCTCCAGTCCAGCTGACACCGGCAGGCCCACTGCCTTTCGGCCCTGACCAGTGCTCTTCCATAATTCAGCTGTTGGCTCACTTTCAGACCGTGTTCTCGATGCCAGCAGGCCCACTGCCTGCTGGCCTAGTTTCTACTTCGCATTTCTCTCGGCCAGTATGCCCACTGCCAGTCAGGACATCCACCCCAGTCAGCATAGAATAAGCAGTGAGACCAGTGAGCGAAGACATGTATAGATGTAATCTAAAGTGAAGTGTACCTTGGACGTATCTTAAAATATGTTTGAGGGCATGCATGTGTGCTTCCGTTGGACTATGCATATGCAAGCAGATTTGTTGCACGACATAGGATATGTCTGTTCTCGTGAATGTGAGGTACTGTAGGGCTCCAGCTAGGCTACGATAGTGAGTCGGGTCTGAATATGAAGGGCCGGAATCAGGGCTGAGCTTGGAATTGATGTCTACATGCATGTAGTATGGTTTGCAAGATGTAATGCCTGCACGGTCAATGATCTCTTCGGCATACTTCTTCTGACATAGAAATAGGCCGCCAGAATGTCAAGTGACAGAGATGCCCAAGAAATAACTCAAGGGGCCAATATATTTCATAGCAAACTCAGAGAAAATGAGAGACATAATGGACCGACGGAAAGCATCAAATAATGTGGTGAGGATGATGTTATCAACATATAATAATAGGTAAGCCATGTTTGTACCCTTATTGTAGATGAATAGGGAATAATCGGATATGCTCTATGAAAAAACAATAGAGGAGACATAATCGGCGAACCACTGGTACCATGCTCGAGGAGCCTATTTTAGTCCATAGAGCAATTTTCGCAAAAGACACACATAATCCGAATGAAGAGGATCCCTGAAACCCATATGTTGATGCATATATACCGTTTCATGAAGATCCCCATGTAAGAAGGCACTCTTGATATTAAGATGATGAATGGGCCAAGACTTGGATATGGCAATGTTGAGGACGATCTGGATGGTTGCGGTCTTTAAGACCGGGTTGAACATTTTATCACAATCCACTCCTACTTTTTGAGACCTGCCATCACCTACAAGACGAGCCTTGTACCTCCCAAAAGAACCATCATGTTTCTTTTTATGTCTAAAATCCACATAGAACGAATAATGTTAACATTAGGTGGACGGGGTACTAGGTCTCATATCTTATTATCAATAAGAGCATTATATTCGTCAATCATTGCGGCTTTCTAATTAGGGTCGGACAAGGCATCCTTCGGGTTATGAGGGACAAGCGAAGGGACAACTGAAATGGAAAAGTTAAACAACCATTTAGGTTTATGGATTCCATGCATGGCACGGGTTTCTATGGTATGAGAGTGTGTCTTAGGATGCGGGACATGAGGGGGGTTTACCGCGAGATTGCCAGGAAAAGAATGAAGGGCAGGGGTGACGGTATTGGCTGGCCAAACCTCGGTTTGCCGAGAAGTGGCTGCAGAATCACCCCCGAGCTGAGCCAGGCTGTTCCAGCCACCGTTGGCAGAACCGAGTGGGCAGCTAGTCCCGGACTGGCCGAGGTGGTAGAGGGTGCTGGGGTCTGGGACAGAAGAATATATAAATGGTGAATTAGAAGAGGGTTTAGGTCATCATCTAGGAAGTCATAGGAATGTCGAGGTGGCGAGTGTAGAGAGGCAAAGGGGAATTGAGACTCATCAAATAAAACATGACGTGAAATAATAATTTTACGGCTTGACAAGTCATAGCACGAGTAACCACGATGATTGGCAAGGTAACCCAGAAACACACACGGGGAAGACCGGGGTTGGAGTTTGTGAGTGGTCGGATGGAGAGGGTAACAAAGACATCCAAAAATACGCACGTGTTAGTAGGAAGGGTTCCTATAAAACAAAAATTGGGTGGGCGACCGTTGAGCTAGAGACTTCTTTAGGATTATGTTTAGGAGATATGTGGCCATGAAGAGTGCGTAATGTCAGAATTGAGGGGGAATTGAGGCGTGAGCAAGTAGGGAACGAATGAGGTTGTTTATGGTTCGTATTTTCCGTACAGCTTTACCATTTTGGAAGGATGTGTGAGGGCAGAAAATCGAAAGGTAAGACCATTTTTGGAGAAAAACTGTTTGAATCGGTTATTATCAAATTCTCTGTCATTGTCACGTTGAAAACATTTAATGCTCTTTTCAAATTGTATTATTACGAAAGCACTAAATAAAGTAAAAATGTGGTAGACCTGAGATTTATTTCCAATTGGAAAAGTCCATAGAAAGTTAATAATCGTTCAAAAACAACACATAATATCGATGTCCAGTCGTACTCAAAATAGGGGATGTCCACAAATCACTATATATGATATCGAAAGTCATTAAAGTATAATTTGTGGATGCAGAAAATGGCAATTTGACTATTTTCCAAAAATGCAAGATTCACATATAGGAGTCCTAGAAATACAGTGGCAATTAATAAAATTATTTTTCCTAAGGGAGCATAAAACAGAGTCTCCGGATGTCCTAATCTAGAATGCCATTGGGAAGACAAAAGAGCAGCAAAGGTTGATGGAACTGAGGCTGGATTGTTAACGGCGTTTGACATATGGTAGAGATCTCCGGTGCTGTCGCATTTCATTATTCATCTCTTTGTCGTAAAATCCTTTACATTAAAACAAAAAAGATCAAAGTCAAGGGAAACCCAATTGTCAGTTGTGAAACGTCGCACGAAGATTAGATTCTTAATGAGTTTGGGGGCATGAAGGACATTTTTTAAGATTAGTGGTGAATGTGGTGGGGATAGGGAGGAATGACCATAACCACAGATGGGAATGCCTTGTCCACTACCAATAATAATATTTCGATTTCAATTACTCAAACTGGAATAAGACGAGAGAGTACCTTGTGATGTCGTCATGTGAGATGTGGCTCATGTGTCCATATACTAATTTTCATCTGGAGTCGGTGCATAAGTTGATGGCGGGGGGCCTGTTCTGTGTAGGCCTGTTGTGGACGTGGTCCAAGTATGCCAGGTTGGGCCTACTGCCACTATCGTGGTCGCTGTTGGCTGTTTTCGGCCGGCGGGGACTGCCCCTTCCCACCGCCGTTGTTGTCGGAATTTTTTCTGCCACGGCCCTTGCCGGACTACCTATTTCGACGGTTGTTACGGGAGGAAGCGGACTGTTGTGGGTCTTCTGACCAACGGTTCTGATTGCTGGAATAGGAGGCCCTGCCGTCGGTGGAGGGCCCGAATGTGGTGGTAAGGGCGGTATCTGCATTGCTGGCCTGAGTGGTGTTGTGCTTGATTTTTCAGATTTCATCAAGGATGAGCTTCGAACGGGCCTCATAAAATGGAGGTAACGACGTGCATTGCTGAAGGATGGTGGCAATGCCGTCATAGGATTCGTTCAAACCTGCATTAAGTTGTATGACCAATCGCTGATTAGTGACTGATGCGTAGATGTTGGAGAGTTGGTCGGCAAACATCTTGAGTTCTTGACAATAAGCAGACACGTTTGGGAATTCGTCCTGATGAACGTCATTGAACTGATTTTCAAGGTATAACGCTCGTTGAGTTTTGTTGTCATGGAAAATACTTTTCAAATGTTCCCACGTTTGGCGGGCAGTGGCATCAGTGTCAATGATGGTGTGCAACAGATCATTAGATATCATGTCGTATATCCACTAGAGGATGGCTGCGTCCAAAAGAGACCAGCGTGCATCATCAGAAGTCGAAGCCGATAGTATGTCTGTGGACTTCGGCGTGTGAGGGATGATATGGTTGATAACTTCGTAAACATGACAATGGATCTTAAAAAGCTTCGCCCACGAGGAGTATTGACCATTTTGCATCTCAAGAGTCACATGATGAAGTTTTTAATGTTGTTTACGGCAAGTGCATGATGGAATTTGGTTTTGCCAGCCATGGAAGAGAAAATTTAGGAGGAATAGAGAGGGAGAATGACCGGAAAAACTCGGGTTCCGTCGTGGAGAAAAGAGGGGTGGGCGGCCGAAAGAGGTTAGCAGCTAGGGTTCCGACGTGGGCTACGTGACGACGTGGAAAAAAATGTGGCGGCCAAGGTGTATCGACGACTAGGGTAGGGTTTGTAGTTTTAGGCCACTGATACCATAACAGAATATGTTTCTTGATGTTTATTGATGAATGATTTACAATATATATAAGGTTACAAGAATATTTACTTTGATACAAACTAGGCAACTAATTAACCTAATTATAAAAGGATTATAATTCTATCTAAAATAGGAGATATACAATTAATACAATTAATGAAAGAATATTGGGAAATATTCTATTAATCACCATAAATATTTTAGTATTTGATATTTATACATAATATACTTCTCACAAAATATTATTATACAATATTTGAATATGACGATTATATAGAGGTGATTTTACAAAGAGTGTACCGCTATAATGAATGCTACTGATATTATAGGTAGAATGTTGTTATAGAGAAGTAAAATATAATATGAAAAATTAATTTTGGAGAAAATCAGGTTGTTATAGTGAAATGTTATTATAATGAATGATAATTATAAAGAGGTTTGACTGTACTATTATTATTTTTTCTTTTTTTTGTTTATATTATTGGAAGTATTCTTAAAAATGGTGATATACTTTTCAGCCCTTTCCATAATAGGAAGAATCTGCTATGCACAACACTAAATCCTTGTTTCCATTAATGCATGCCGCCTGATTCAAATGCCTTACCCTGTCACTCCTTCACATTCAAAAGCTAGCCCAGAGAAAGGCAGACGAGGGGAGGGGCAGGAAGCTGTACTATTTAGACCCTCTGGTATTATTATATGTGAGGACCACCAAAAAATGGTATGACCTTGGAATAGGAGGTGTACTTTGGTTGCTTTTATAAGTTAGGATAACTATGAAAAATAGCTAAGCGTAAATTGATCTGTATACCATAATTATAAAAAATAAAGAAAGATAACTATGAATTAACAAGGCATGAACAATATACTCTCATTTAGGGTTGGCCGGGGTGACAAAGAGAGTATGTAAGTTCACTAAAAATTAAATTAACGCATTAGGTATTTATATTAAGCTAACGAATTTATATAAATCAATTCTGAATTTTAATTGTTAATTGTTAAAATTAAACTAATTATTTGCTCACGCTTCATGCGATCATATATAAAAAAGTTAATTTACGATATGATCTTACTGTAAATTTAGTCACATTAGAATAGTTTTTTTTTTTTGCGTCCCTGTAACCCTTGGTTATATCTCATGAATTTGCATACATATGCTATTGGTCATAAAATCATGTCATTACTTGCCTAATAATTTTTTTTGAAGGTTATGAATGTCATGGAAGTTACGAATATTACGTAATACAAATTGAAATATGAAAAGGAACAATTCTCAAAATAAATTCCCTTTTAAGTGACCAATGAAATGAACGTAGGTAGGACTTTTGATAAAGTGACTTTATTTGTCAACAAATTAAATATTTTTAAGAAAAATATGAGACGAAAGGGTAAAAAAAATTAACAAAATGCTTACTATTGCTAGCCTTAAAGGTATGTCCCCTCACCTTCTCTTAATCAACTTTTGAAAATATATTTAAATATCAATGCTATAATTTTTATAAAAGAATAAATATCTACTTATCCAACATCTTTTAGGATTCTTTTCATGACTAATTTAATATCCCATAAATATGATAAAAAGAATACCTCCAAAATTAAAAATTTCCCAAAATAATATAACAAAAACGAAATAGATAAAGGGGGGGGGGGGAAATGAGAACCAATCAATTTAAATGTAGCGTCGTCAATGGGATTACCCTACTTTCTAAATCTTTTTTATACTCTCCTTTTCCTTATTTTTATTTTGATTCCTTCTATTGTTAACTGCAAGGTTATTCCGAAGGAGTGTCTTACAACCCGACATAAGCTTTTGGTGATGGACTTGGAGATCAAGATGGAGAAGAAGAGAATGGTTGTGGATGACATGTTGAGAATCAAATGGGGGAGTTTGATCATGGTAAGTGCAAAGGTGATGGGGTAGAGGTTAATGGCCAAGGGGGCTTGGGGGAGTAGTGAGGACGCAGCCGATATGTGGGACAGGATGGCCAGTTGCATTCGGGAGGTAGCTAGAGAAGTGTTAGGGGTCTCGTGAGGTAGCCGTGGTGGGCATCGAGGGGACTGGTGGTGGAATGGTAAAGTTCAAGAGAAGGTGGACGCGAAGAAAGTGGCGTATGCGAAATTGGTAGATAGCAAGGATGAGGTGGAGAAGTGGATGAATAGAGAATTGTATAAGATGGCGAGGAAGGAGGAAAAGATAGCCGTCACAGCGGCGAAAACAGCGGCTTTTGAATGCCTATTTGTGGAATTAGAGGAAAAAGACGGGGATAAGAAGTTGTACAGACTAGCTAAGGAGGGAGATGAGGACCCGTGATTTGGATTACGTGAGTTGCATCAAGGACAAGGACGACAAAGTACCGGTGGACGACGCGCATATTAGGCGGAGGTGGCAGTCTTACTTCCATAAACTCTTGAATGAAAAAGGAGATAAAGACATTGTGTTGGGAGATCTGAAGCAATCCGGTACGTATTGGGATTTCGAGTATTGTAGAAGCATTATGGTTGAGGAGGTTAAGGGTGATGTTCACAGGATGTGCAGGGGACGAGCGACCGGGCCTGATGAGATTCAGTTAAATTTTGGAAGAGCGCAGGCAGTGCAGGTTTGAAGTGGTTGACTGAGTTGTTTAACGTCATTTTCAAGATGATAAGAATTCCCGAAGAATGGAGGTGGAGTATAATGATTCCCTTGTACAAAAACAAAGGTGATATCCAGAGTTGCAACAACTATAGGGGTATCAAGCTGCTGAGCCACACTACGAAAGTTTGGGAAAGGGTCGTGAAGATGAGGGTGAGAAGAGGTGTGTGTCTATTTTTGAGAACCAATTTGAATTCATGCTGGGGCGTTCAACTACAAAAGCCATTCATCTTATTAGGAGGTTAGTGGAGTAGTATAGGGAGAGGAAGAGAGACTTACATATAGTTTTCATCGACCTCGAGAAGGCATACGACAAAGTCCCTAGGGAGGTTCTATGGAGATGTTTGGAGGCTAGATGTGTACATGTGGCGTACACTAGGGCAATCATGATATGTATGATAGAGCCAAGACCAGGGTACAGACAGTGGGAAAAGACTCGGAGCACTTCCCAGTGATGATGGGACTGCACCAGGGATCAGCTCTTAGCCCATTCTTATTTGCCTTGGTGATGGATGGACTGACGTGACAAATCCAATGATAGATGACATGGTGTATGTTATTCGCAGACGACATAATCCTAATTGATGAGACTCGCAGCGGAGTGAACGCTAAGCTGGAGGTTTTAAGACAGACTCTGGAGTCTAAAAGGTTCAAGCTGAGTAGGACCAAGACAGAATACTTGGAGTGCAAGTTCAGCGACGGGAGCGACCTTGGAGACAGGCGTGGAGGTAAGGCTTGGTACTCAGGTCATTCCAAAGAAAGGAAGCTTCAAGTACCTCGGATCTATTATCCAATGGGAATGGAGAGATTGATGACGATGTCACATATCGTATTGGGGAAAGGTGGATGAAATGGAGGCACGCATCTGGAGTCTTGTAGAACAAAAAAGTGCCACCAAAACTTAAAGAAAAGTTTTATATGGTGGTGGTTATACCGACTATGTTGTATGGAGTGGAGTGTTGGCCAGTCAAGACGTCGCACATCCAAAAAATAAGAGTGGCAGAGATGAGGATGATGAGATGGATGTGTGGGCATACAAGGAGAGATAGAATTAGAAATGATGATATCCGGGACAGAGTGGGAGTGGCCTTAGTGGAGAATAAGATGCGGGAAGCGAGGTTGAGACTATTTGGGCATGTTCAGAGGAGAGACACGAATGCCCCAGTGCAGAGGTGTGAGAGGTTGCCTATGGACGGGTTCACGAAGGGTAGAGGTAGGCCGAAGAAATATTGGGGAGAGGTGATTAGATGGGATATGGTGCAGGCGCAACTTACTGAGGACGTGACCTTAGACAAGGGGGTGTGGAGGACACGGATTAAGGTAGAATGGTAGTAGGTAGTCGAGCGTCGTCCTACTTACGCTTACAAACTGGTAGTTGTAGTGTAATTACTATAGGCCCACTTAGCATATCATACGAATAGGCGCATTATTGCTTTATAGTCCCCTGTATTTTGACTTTTGCTGCTATGTGTTCTTTAGTGTACTTTTTTTTATCTTATTTACCTGCGTTAGTTACGACTTCTTTTTTCAGGATGCGCTATCAAGGCATATTCACTTTTGATACCAGCATTTTCATACTGCTTTAAATTTCTTGACCGGGTCTGACTGGTTCTCCTGCTTTGCTTGTGCTTATGTCTTGTCTTGAGCCGATGGTCTCTCAGAAACAACCGTTCTACCTACCAAGATAGAGGTAAGGTCTGCGTACACTCTACCCTCCCCAGACCCCATGTTGTGAGATTTCAGTGGGTATGTTGTTGTTGTATTGTTAATTTCTATCCTATATTTTTTCCAATTCACAGCAACCCTAAAGGCCAAAACCCTTAACTCTGTCATATGTATCTTAGTTTTTTTTTGTATATCTACTTATTAGATTTGATTTTTAGTGCAATTTTATTTTTAAAATCATATCAAATCTCAACAATTTGAGATGTCTCAGTTGTAATAAAGTACCTTTGTAAAATAAAGGAAATGGTCTTTGAATATGCACCAGAAAAATGACGTATGCACTCTTCTGCATGCCTGTGAGCCTGTTGTTGGTAAAGGGGAAGCATTAGCAAAGATGCAAACTTCATTGCATTCTGCCTCTTAAGGAAGACAGATTGTTGAGCCTAGCTTTGTATGTGTTGTATGCAAACAATTGGATTTCCATCTTTCAGTTTTCTGCCTTGTTAGTGCATAATGTGTAGAATTGAAGTGCAAACTTCATCTCTTGTTTACTCCTACTTGATTAAAAAAATATCATCTCTTGTTTATATGCAAAATGATGTTTGTGGAAAAGGTTAATTTGTCAAATTAACTCTCAAAAATTAAAATATGACATTCAATTTGAGACGGAGGAAGTAATACTAAATACTAAGTGATGAACATAGAAAATAATAAACAGTGGCAAGAGAATGGGATAAAGCAATGAACCGCAAAGTGGTGCACCGGAAAACCTGTTAATGCCCCCTTCAATAGAAAAGGGAAAAGGCCACTGGAAAATTATCCAAAGCCATAGCCTTGCTGCACCCAAAACAGAGAACATATGGGTAAAGAATTGATCTTGGGCCTAACTCAATCCCAAAAGCTAGCTTGTAGGGTGAGGATTGTCCAAGCCATTTAAGGAGTCCATGTTCCCATTTCATATCCGATGTGGGAAGAGGGGGCGGGGAAGCTGGCCGAGGGGGGCGGCCGAATCAGAAAGCCGAGAGTGGCTATTCCGAGGCTCCCGTTGCGCGATTGCCCAACCGGGACGGGTGCCAGTGATGGTAGCGGCAGATTTTGCAAGTGATGAATTAGAAGGGAATTTAGGCTATCATTTAAGAAGTCATAGGAATCCGGAGGTGGAGAATTGAGTTTGACAAAGGGGAATTGGGACTCATCGAATATGATATGTCTAGAAACAATTATTTTTCTACTTGACAAGTCGTAACCTCGATGATTGGGGGCAACCAAGAAAGACACACGGAGATGACCGATGTTGCAACTTGTTGATTTGAGTGGAGGGATGGAGGGGGTAGCATAGACATTCAAAAATTCGTAAATGTTTATAGAAAGGATCCCGAAGGTAGAGAATTTTAGTGGGAGACTTGTGTTTGAGAGACATATTTGGGAGAATGTTCAAGAGACAGGTTGTCATTGAGAGGACAGTAATGCCAAAAATAGGGGGATAGAGGTGTGGGCAAGAAGGGGACGAATTAAGTTGTTTATGGTTCTAATTTTTCGTTCGACTTTTCCATTTTGTGGAGAGGTGTGTGGATGGGAAAAATGAAATACAAGGCCGTGGTTGGCGCAGAAACATTTGAATTGTTGATTATCGAATTCCCTATCATTGTCACATTGAAAGCATTTGATATTCTTTTCAAATTGTGTCTTTATTAAAGCATTAAAGAAAGAAAAAAATAGAATATACTTAGACTTATTACCAATGGAAAAGTCTAAAGAAAGTTGGAATAATCATCCAAAAATAACACATAATAACTATGTCCGGCCATGCTTAAAATAGGAGAAGTCCATAAATCAATGTGGATAATATCAAATGGCATTAAAGTACATATGGATGAAGAATAAATGTCAATTTGATATATTTTCCAAAAACGCAAAATTCACAAACAGGAGGATAAGAGACATGTTTACAATCAATAAATTTATTTTTGCTAAGGGAGCGTAAAACAAAATCTTCCGGATGTCTTAATCTATTATGCCATAACAGATAGGAAATAGCGCAAAGGTTAATGGAGATGAGGTTGGATGACCGACGGTGGTGGTGATAGGATTAAATACCCCGGTGCTGTCACATCTCATTATTCGCATCTCTGTCATAAGGTCCTTCACAGAAAAGCCAAAATGATCAAATTCAAGGGAATCATTATTGTCAGTTGTGAAACGATGCACATAAATTAAATTTTTGATAAATTTCGGGGCATAGAGGACATTGTTTAACACTAATGGTGGATGTGGTGGGGAGAGGGATGATTGTCCACAACCTCGAATAGGAATGACTTGTCCACTACCCAACAATAATATTACGATTTTAATTGCTCATATTGAAATAAGACGAAAGAGTACCTTGGGATGCCGTCATATGAGATTGACGCCAGTATCCATGTACCAACTGTTGTATGGAACATTGAGAGACATCGTGTTCATAACCGCCTCAATATCCGTCGGTGCATAGGTTAAAGGATGAGAGACTTGTGCATTGTATGCCTGATGTGGACGTGTGCCGAGGATGCCAGGTTGGGGCTGTCGGGCCGTAGGTGGGGCCCAAAAGGACGCTGGGTAGGGGCACGATGGAGCAGCCTAAGCTGGTTGGGCCTACACAACCCATGATGGGTAGGCAGCCCACAGCGGAGGCTGCTGCCGCTGCGAGTGGCTGCCGGCCGGTGGGGGCTGCCCTCTGCCGTCGCTAATACTGTTAACGCCGCGAGCACCGCGATTTTGCTGGAATGTCGACCTTTGTTGTTATTTCGGGGATTTGAACCACGTTTTGGGTCAGTGGTTTTTTGGTGAGGTGGGCCAGAAACTGAGCCCCTCGTGTCGGCAGGTGGGCCGCCGGTGATCACGAGGGCAACGTCGGTAGGGTGCTAAAATTAGCTGCTGCTCGCTTGGTTTTTTGAGTTTCTTCCAGGATAAGTCTCGAACGAGCCTCATAAAATGGAGGCAATGGCGTGCTTTGTTGGAGGATAGTAGCGACGCCGTCATAGTTTTCATTCAAACCCGCAATGAGTTGCATTACCTATCGTTGATTCGTGATCGGTGCACCGACGTTTGAGAGTTGATCGGCAATCATCTTAAGTTCTTGACAATAGGCAGATGCATTAGGAAAGCCGTCATGTTGAATGTCCTTAAGCTGATTTTTCAAATACAAGGCACGTTGTATTTTGTTATGATGAAAAATATTTTTCAATCACTCCCAAGTTTGTTGTGCAATGGCGTCGATTTCAATGATTGTATGCAATAGGTCGTTCGAGATTGTGTCGTAGATCCATTGTAGAACAACCGCATCTAAACGTGACCAAAGTTGATCATCATGTTTCTCTAGGGGTTCGGCAGCGGGCTTATATTTTGGATGGATGATGTGATTGATGACTTTGTAGACACGATAATGGATCTTAAACAATTCTGTCCAAGATGAATACTGAACTTTTTTCATCTCAAGAGCTATGGGAATGAAAATCTAGATGTTGTTGACTGCAAGAGCATGATGGAATTTTGGTTGTTTAGCCATTGAAAATTGGAAAAGAAGAGGGGAAGAGGATTGCCGAGAAGTAGAAGAAAAAGGGAGAGGGAGGACTTCGGCGGGTGGGCGGCCAAGAGGGGTGAGGACGGCTAGGGTAGTAAGAGTTAGGTTTGACTTCTAATACCATGTAAAGAATGGATCTTGGGTCTAACTCAACTCCAAAAGCTAGCTTGTAGGGTGAGTATTGTCCAAGTCCATATAATGAGTACATGTTCTCATTCCATATCCGATGTGAGACTCTTAGCACTATGTCGTCCGCGAATTCCAGCAAAAATACTTCATCGTCAAAGAAACAAAAGAAAGAGTCACTGGAGTTGAAATTCGAATCAGTCAGATGCCGTACTTTCTTCTCCTTCAGATTCTCTCTTTTGCGAACGAAGTATACCTTAACAACATGTGTTCTTTCGGAAATGTTGCAGTATCTATGGCCTTATTTTCGGATGATTTACTTAGATGCTTTTGGACTTTTGCAGTAAAGTAAACGATGCCATTACTCTCTTTTTTAACAGGCCGAAGCGTTTCCTTTGTTTCCCGGAGAGATGCGTTTGCTTTGCTTTTCCTTAAAATACTGTAATTAAAGTTTATAAAAAAAGAGAAAAAAGTTTCTTGTCTTTAGATAGTATCACATCACCAGACCTATGTCATGCAATTATATTTATATATAGATTATTCAATTTGGTGTAGACACCTAATAATTTTTCTTTGTCGAGGGGTGCTTTCATTCTCATTTGATAAGGAAATGGGAAAGAAAAATCTATTCTTTCATTTACTACTACCTTTTTTGTAGCTCCTTTAGTTTACCAAAAGCCATTCATGTGTGGTCTTGAATTAGAATCCTTTAAAGCATACATTTTTACCACAAACTTTGTCCTGTCTAGATACATTTAATTTGCACCTCGCACTTGGGAATTCTAGGGGATGAACCAATTTCCATTCTTAGTGACAAATGACTTGGTTTTCAAGGACAATAATTTCTTTACTCTGTCCTCCTAATTGTATGCTTGTTTGGAATATAGTTTAAAATCAGTTGACTGATCTTTAATTCATTTTTCACCTAGTATATGTTTTCTTCATTTAGATGTCCTTGCGTGAGATCCCTGTTTTTCTGCAGTACGAGCAAAATTCCATGCTTCGTTCCGTGCCGTGTGCATGCCAAACGGCAGACATATCTTGTCATTTGAATTTGCATCCACAAACTTTGCAGCCGATAATATAGAATTTTAATTGGGGAAATAACTCATATATACGGCTCACAAATGTAATTTGCAGCCATGTATCCCATTGTATCATCGGTGTATAGGTAAGTATTTGTTATGTATGGCTACACAGCTCACACATCTAATTTGCAGCCGATATAGCCCATTGTATCATTGTTGTATAAATAATGTATCAGTTCTGTATAACTATAATCTATATATAAACATGAACTTGAAACGCTTATTTGGAGAAGACGAAGACGAATCTGAAGAAGAAGAAAATAGTTATTCAAACGATCAACAACAAGAAGAAAGACGACAACCACAAAAGAATCATTTCGTCAATTTCGGGTGCGGTGGCAAAGAGGCAAGCGATAGCGGCTAATTCGTTGTCATTGGAGAGCGAAGGGTTAGTTGGGGTAACCCAGTTGCTGAATGCAAACTAGATGAGCGAAGGGTTAAATAACTTATGTTGTTCCCAGGGGCGTCTTTTGGCCCGTGCGAGCTGTGCTACCGGATAGGATTCCAGAAAAATGAAAAATTTTAAGGGCCCCTTTTTTTTATTTTTTATTAAGTAGTATTAGCCATAATTTACTGTAAAGGTCCATAATTCGCAGGTCTTCCCAGGTCTTAGTCCAATCTAATTATTGAAATAATATATTTACTTATATTAAGGACCCACTTTTACGAATTAAAACAGGCCCCAAAATGTTTGAGACAGCCCTGGTTGTTCCCAGTGTTGACAAAGAACAACTTAACCTATTAGCCGAAAAGATACCATATTTGTTCATCCAACTGAAAGATAACATTTATAGGTTTATCCAATAATCCTTGTCTTTACATGTGATTATCCCTTTGGTTTATCTAAATTATTGGTCGCATTTCTAATCGATTTCTTACTAATTGTGGAAGGTCCGAGGATCCCACCTGATTACTTCTTAACGACTATATAGCTTTGACGCGAAGTCTAGGGTAGCAAACTAGTTATTTTGATTGAATTTGGACGAATCAAAAACGAGAATAATAAACATAGGTCATTGCCTAAGCCTGTCCAAAGGTTATTTGGGCTAAGATGGTTTGGATCAAGATAGGTTAAGCAATTAATGGGTCATCACCCAACTTGATCCAATGTTTGTTCTTCTTATAAAAAAAATAGGAAAAGTCACACAAATACACCTTTTTAAAATAATAATTAAAAATATTATAACTACTCTCTAAAAATTACATAAATACAACTTATTTCTAAATTTTAACTTCTTAATTATAAAAATACAACTTATACATTTCTAAATATCTATAATACTTAATTTTAGGAGTTACTACCATTAATGCATATCCACTTTTTATGTTCTTTTTCTTTCAAAATCATCCCCCCCCCCCCCCCCCCCCCCACACACACACAACAAAAGCAAATTATGAAAAGGACGTGAGAGAATATAATTTTTCAAATAAATAAAACAAAAATAAACTTAACAACCCATATTTCATCTACCGTTTTAAGAAAATTTTCTTTCTTTCGTTTCCTCCTCTTTATTCTTTTTTGTTAATTTTCATTTGATGACTGGTGCAATTTTCTTCTGACTAAAAGAATTTTTTTGAATTTATTAATATTAAGAAAAGTACATGAAAAGATATGGTATATGATATATTAAAAGTATATGAAAATATACCTAAAAAAGTATAAGGTATATAACAAATCGTATTATATATATATATATATATATATATATATATATATATATATAATATACCGATATAGATATACCTGAATTATATAATTGAACTTGCGATGTGTAATTGAGACTCCTAAATGAGAACAATTTCTGAAAAATAATCATATAATTTAAATATGTTGGTAATTCCCTACTCCCTCTCTTTCAAATATTTTCATGTTTTAGTTCTCAAGAGTTAATTTGACTAATTTTTAAAATAAAATTAGATTAATTTAATATTTTATAATTAAAATTTAGATATTCGCAAACTAAAATAAAAGTCATCTAAGATGCAATTTTTCTCATATCACTTGAGTGGAAAAATACATCTTCAAAAGTTAGTGAAAATCCCGTTTAAATATTTTAATCTGTCAATTATTGTGACTTATTGTGAGATTGTATCAATTCCCTTAGGGAGTCTTTCTCATTAATACAATATATATAGTGTACAATATGTAGAACCCTAATACAATAAGAATCTTAGTCTTACCATAATTATCCATCACTAAATATTTACAGAATATACGGGATATATTCTAATTATAGTGTAGGAATATTATGGGTCCTAGTTGTACACGACTGATACACCCCCTCATTCTGAGCGGGAGGAGGGCGGATGCTGAGACTGGATCTAAAGTGAACGAACAGTTGTCGCGGTAGGCCTTTCGTGAAGATATCGGCGTACTGATATACAGACGTCACATGTAAGACTCGAACATAGCCAAGAACAACCTTCTCACGGACAAAGTGTATGTCCATCTCGATATGCTTGGTTCAATAATGCTGAACCGGATTGTGAGACAGGTAGATGGAGGATATGTTATCACAGTACACTAGAGACACCTTACGCAACAGACATTGTAGCTCTAAAAGAAGGTTTCGGAGCCAGCATATCTCAGATACAACATTAGCAACTCCCATGTATTCCGTTTCTACACTCGAACAGGACAATGTAGCTTGTCTCTTGGCAAACCACGAGATGAGATTATCTTTCAAAAACACACAGTAGCCTGATGTAGAGCGACGTGTGTCAGGACAGACAACCCAATCTGCATCTGTGTAAGACAATAATCTGTTCGGTGCGGAGGGATATAAGTGCATACCATAATCAAGTGTGCCCTTAACATATCTAATGATACGGTTAAGGGAAGCAAAATGAGGCTCTCTAGGGTCATGCGTGAATAAGCACACCTGCTGAACGGCATATGCAATGTCAGGTCTGGTGAATGTAAGATATTGTAGTGCACCTGCCAGGCTCTTGTAAAGGGTGGGATCAGATACTGGATCACAATTAATAGCACTACGCTTTGATTTGGAGTCAATCGGGGTAGACATGATTTTGCAATTCATCATTTTAGCCTTGTACACTATTTCCTCCGCATACTTACGCTGACACAGAAACATAGTATTCGCAGACCGAGTCACTGATATACCAAAAAAATAGCTCAACTTTCCCAAGTCAGTCATGGCAAATTCGAATTTGAGCAGTGTAATAATCTCATTCTTCAACACATCAGATGAGACAGTAAGCACAATGTCATCCACATATAACAATAAATATGCAATGCTACTACCACGATGAAAAATAAATAGAGAAGTATCACTCTTGCTACACACGAACCCAAGCTGCATAATATACTGTGTAAATCGATCATACTATGCACGTGGAGCCTGTTTCAGACCATAAAGTGACTTACGGAGACGACATACATAATGTGGGGTTGTTGGATGGACAAAGCCAGGCGGCTCATGCATATAGACAGTGTCTTTCAGATCCCCATGAAGAAATGCATTCTTCACATCAAGTTGGTGAATCGGCCAACACTTACCCATAGTAATGCTCAGAACTGTGCGGATAATAGTCGGTTTAACGGCCGGTAAATATCTCACCACAATCAATACCCTCATGTTGATTAGTGCCATTAGCTACTAGTCTTGCCTTGTACCTTTCTAACTCACCACTATCCCTGAATTTGTGACGAAAATGCCACATGCATCGAATCACATTCACCCCTCCGATCAAGGAACCAAATCCCAAGTGTGATGTTTCGTTAAAGCATTGAATTCCTCACGCATGGCCGCATTCCAATTTGGGTCCTGTTTGGCTAATTTGGGATTTTTAGGAATTGGGGATATGGTTTCTGTGGATAGGTTAAAATGGACTTTGGGTTTGAAAATCCCGTGTTGAGCACGTGTTTACATACGGTGGGATGTTGTTGGCTGGTTTAGGTGACTGTTGATGGCAATGGATGGGGTTTCTATTAGGAACAGTGTTTCCATCGGGATTAGGGTTTCCGTTGGGAATAGGGTGTGAAATTGGTATGTTGGGGCTGGAGTTGGTGACAGTGGGATTGTTATGGGTGGTCATCGATCTGGGTAGTTGTAGGGTTGAAGAGATCGATGAGGTGGGGTATGGTGTCGGTGGTGGTGGGTTACTGGTAAGCTAGTTTGGTGAGACGGCAGTTGCGGTGTTGGGTGGGCTTCTGATAGTTGGTGGGTGCTGGAACGATGGTGGCGACATAGGCACGTGGATGGTGACCGAAGAAGGGATTGACGACGATGGTTGATCGCCGAAGACTGTGGCAGTCGGCATCGGGAAATATGGTGAGGCGATGGGAGAGAGGGATACCCTAGTGAGGTCAGGGGAGACGGCAGTAGGTGGCACACTTTAGTTGACGGTGGTGGGCTGACACAGTTCATGAATAATGACGGGAGAGGGGTCAGTTTCGTCAAGAAAATTGTAGTCCGTTTGTCAAAAATTTTGAATGTCCGAAAACGGAAACGTCGTCTCGTCGAAGGTGATGTGACGAGAGATGTGAAGTCAACGTGTGGAAAAGTCATATCATAAATAGCCCCTATGGTTAGGTGGTAAGCCTAAGAAGACACACGGAGTGGTTCGGGGTGCTAATTTATATGGGGCGGTAGAGGATAAATTAGGATAGCACAGACAGCCGAATATCCAGAGGTGATCATAGGAGGGGATCCGCCGGTATAGGATTTCGGTGGGGGTCATATTATGGAGTGTGCTAGTGGGTAGAATATTAAAGACGTATTCCATCATTTTGACTGCATAGATCCAAAAGGAATAAGGTAATGAGGCATGAAAGAGGAGAGTTCTAACCAAGTTATTTATGGTGCGAATAATACGTTCTGATTTACCATTTTGAGGAGAGGTGTGAGGACACGAAAAATGGAAAACCATGCCATTATTTTTGTAGAATTTGTGAAACGCGAAATTATTAAATTCACGTCCGTTATCACATTGAACAGATTTTATGGGTCTTTCAAATTGTGTTTTGATAAATTTGCAAAATTCAAGAAATTTGGCAAAAACTTCCGATTTAAATTTTAGTGGATAAATCTAGATGTAGTGAGAATAATCATCTAACAAGACCAGATAATATTTATGACCCAACGAACTAGGGATGGGAGATGTCCACAAATCAGCATGAACAATATCAAAAGAGCAAATGTAACACTAGTAGATGAATTAAACGGAAGACGAATATGTTTGCCTAATTGACAAGAAGCACAATTTGGAGCAAGTTTTCCATTATAACTGATAAAATTATTACTTCTAAGAAAATGAAAAATAGGAGACCCTGGATGTCCAAGCCTATTGTGTCATGTTGACGGAGAGAGAGCAGCAAGAGATGTGTGGGGGCTTGAACTGACAGCGGAGGATGGTGTAAATGGATATAGATCCCCCGTGCTATTGCATCTCGTAAGAGGTATCCCCATACGCAGATCCTTCACAGTAAAACCAAATGGGTCAAAATCAACAGACATAAAATTATGACGAGTAAACTTGCGAATGGAGATTAAATTTTTGATGATATTTGGGCATATAGGACATTGTTCAGGGAGAAAGGTGGGTGGGGTGGCTTGGTGTGGGTGTTACCTTGGCCCTGAATTGTAATGCGGTGACCATTGCCAACTGTAATTCGAGGAGACTTTAAATGAAACAATTGAGAGAGATTACCTGCGGACCAGGTGAGATGAGATGTGGCTCCCGAATCCATGTACCAATTTTCATCGGGCTGCTTTAGGTTTAGACTGCTGAAAGCTTGGCCCAAATCTATGTGCGGATAAGAGGACTGCATGAAGTGGGCCTGAGGTTGTTGCTGATGGGCTGATAGATAACTAGGAGCAGGGCCCAGCACCCCCGTTGAGGGTAGAGGGACTGGGCCGAAATAGTAGTCGGATAAGGAGCCCAGTTCGCATGCTGAAACGTACCAGCTAGGCCTTGCCAATTGGGAATGTTGGTGGGCTGGCCTATCTGCTGCTGGAATTGATGTGCCTGCCCGCGGTGGCCTTTCCCCTTCCTTTGTTGTCGGGGCCACCACCGCGGCCCCTGCTACCTCTCCCGCCGCGGTTGTTGCGGGGTTGAGTATTTTCCAGTGGATGTGGTTGGGTGGCGGTGATATTATTTTGGACAGGTGTTTCAACTGCAAGTGCTTTTTGGGAGTGCTCATCTTGCTTTGCACGTCGGGTTTCTTCCAACAAAAGTTGCGAACGGGCTTTGTTAAAACTGGGTAAGGGATCGGCCTGTTGTATCATAGTGGCCTGCAACCAACTGTAAGACCATCTTTGTTTCAGAGACAGGCGTTCCAACGTTGGATAATTGGTCTGCGACCAGTTTGCAATATTCAGACATGTTCGAAAAATTTTCAAGACGAGTGTTGTTCAATTGCTCTTCCAAATACATTGCGCGAGTGTTTGTTGTCTTGAAAAATTTCTTCCAAGCGTGCCCATAACTCATGAGCGGAGGCACCGATTTTCATAATGGTGTGAAGTAAGTCCTTAGAGATTGTGCCATAGAACCATTGTTTGACGACAACATCAAGACGACGCCAAGTTGTGTCATCAATTTCAGAGGAGCGAGGGATGGAGTCGTCAATATGGTCAAGCACGTGATATACACATGCATGAATTCGAAACAGTTCCACCCATGACCAATATTGGCCATCTTCATGGTCAAGAATTATAGGAATAAAATTCTTGATATCGGTAACTGCGAGAGCCGGATGGAACGATGGTGAGGAAGGGGTTATGGGTGGCGTTTGAGTGACGACGCTGGAGGAAGCGGAAGCATCGGGGGAAGAGGAATCCATTAAAATCGAAAGAAGTGGTGGGGGGGCTTTTACCGTCGGAAAAAAATTAAGTAGGGGGGCGGCGGTAATGCCGAGAAGATGAAGGAGATTTTTTTTAGGTTTTTAGGATTTTGGCTCTTGATACCATGTGAGATTGTATCAATTCCCGTAGGGAGTCTTTCTCATTAATACAATATATATAGTGTACACTATATAGAACTCTAATACAATAAGAATCCTAGCCTTACCATAATTATCCATCACTAAATATTTACAGAATATACGGGATATATTCTAATTATGGTGTAGGAATATTATGGGTCCTAGTTGTACACGACTGATACTTATACTTTTTATTTAGTTTTCAAATATGTAAATTTTATTATAAAAAACTTAAAGATTTCATGTCCAAATTTATAGTTAAATTTAAAAATTAATTTAACTCTTCTGTAATAGTAAATATTTTCAGTCCAATTTCTAAATAATTTATTTAAATAGGACAATTGCGTGTTCCATGCAAATTATATAGAAGACAAATGAAAACGGCATACCTGATTTTTTTCTTTAAATCTAATTATGCATTGAAGTGGGGTCCGCGAAATGATAAGCAAGAATTCAGCAATACGAGTGAAATGACCATGTGCCCTAAAAACCAAATTTGATGCCCACAAGCACCCATGTCGATCCTAGAGATCAAACTAGGGGTGGTCAATGGGCCGGGTTCGAGGCGGAGCGGATTCCGGTGAAAGTGGGAAGGGTCGGGACCGATCCTCCGGCGGGACAGGCCAATGTACTGTCTCGTCCCTCATCCCTCGGAAAACAGGACTGGTGTTGGCGGGGCGGAGCGGGTTTCAGGATTCTTTTTTTTAAACACTTAATTTCAAAATTGTTGTGAATATAAACACTTAAATAATTGAACTAGATAGTGTAATAAATACATCTCAATGCCGTTTTTGTGCCTCTTATATTATTTAATAGAAATATGATTTTTTTTGTAATACAATTTCAAAATTACAACTTTGTGGTGTTATTTAAAAGTTGCAAATCACATAGTAAAATTGCAATTAAAAAAATTACATAGTTATAAACACTTTTTCTAATTTCTTCACAATGTCTTGGGGTTCTTCGGTTGGAATTGGAATTTGTTGGTCAAATTGGTCGACCTCGCTTTCAGTTCCTTCGGACAAGATTTCGTTGTAGTTTAAATTATCTTCTTCGTTGATCTCTGATTGACCGCACCTTCTATGCTCCGCTCGTATCCAATCTCTGAAAAAAACTACAATCTCCAAGTTGTCTCCCGCTAATGAGTGTATGTGCTCTCCTATTTAAAATATTCCGGCAGAAAAAGCACTTTCAGACGATGTTGATGACGCTTGAATGTTCAACACATCTCGGGCCATCTTTGATAGAGTCGGAAATGTTTTCTCATTTTCCCTCCAGTATTTAAGTAAGTCTTCATGTCCTTCTTCATTGAGAACTGCTTGGTACGGTACAACACCCTGCAAAACAAAAACATCAAACTCGCTAACTTGATTAGCAGTGGAACCACTAAACATTCTATTTCTAAGGTTTCAATACTAGCCACAAAAACATCATGTCTTTTATAAGGTTGTATTGAAGAAGAAGAAGAAGAAGAAGATGGTATAGAAGTCGGTTGGTTGCTAGCATTTTCTTATTGGTAATGCATATATACTTTTTTACATTCATCGTGTATGCTAGACAAAACTTCTTCTTTACTTGGTTCCTTAGGTGGTTGTTTATTTGGATTTTTTGGAATTGGAGGTGGAAGTACTGCTATACAATCATAAATAGTTTCAATAATTATTTTACAACCGTCTATTTTAATAGTCAGATTTAATACAACACCAATAATATAAATAGTGGGAATAGGAAAAAAATATTTTTATTAAATTTGATAAATATTTTTTAATAGGTGTCTTATAAGATGGTCTTTCCATATATTCATTAAGTAACAAAAATATTAGAGCTATATAAAATAACATAGTTGAAATAGTAGGATAATATATACCAGAAAATTCTTTAGTTGCTTGAAAAAATTTATCCAAAAATGCAATAAGTTCTGATTTTTTTCCCAATCATTATCTACAAGCATATCAGTTGAATTTCAATTATGGGCGTTAAAAAATAAAGTTATAGGTCTTCTATAATTGTAAGCAATAAGTAGTTATTCATATAGAGAATTTCACCTAGTCACTACTTCTTCAGGAATTTTTCTAAAAGGTAATCCACAATCCTGACAAGTTTTTTTATATTCTTTTTTTCTTTGTATTCTATTACTTCTAAAAATAAAGTTTATAGCAAATTATATTTTATTAAGAATGTCTTCAAAAAGTGATAGACCATCATTTACAACTAAGTTATAAATATGGCACGTACATTTTATATGAAAATGATTAGGAAAAGATGGAGTTAATATATCTTTTAAAAGTCTCACAACATAATTATTAGAAGAGGCATTATCTAACGTAACAGTCATTATTTTGTCAGTTATACCATAATAATCGCAAACTTAATGAATATTTTGTGCAATAAAATTTCCAGTGTGACTATCATCAATATATCTATATGCTAAAATACGTTTTTGCAAAGACCAATTATGATCTATCCAATGACATGTTACAGTTAAATAATCATTGTCGTTAGTACTACGGCCTATATCAGAAGTGATAGATACTTTGCCAGGAAAATGATATAATGCATAACACAAATATTGTTGATATTCATTTGCAAATTTAAAAACGTCTCTCCTAACAGTTGATCTAGAAAAATCGTTAAAAGCAGGATTATACATTTTTCTAATGTAATGAATAAAACTAGGATAGGAAGGAAATAAAAAAGCAAACTCTCCACCGTAACTAATTTTGCTATTGCTTCTCTATCTCTGTGTTTATCGTATTTAGGACCTACAATTCCCCCCGTCGTCGGGTTAATTTGACCATGTACTTGGTCTGGGACACTATGTGAACCTTGTCCCGACTGAGAGCGCATTGGCGCACCCGACTTTGTAGCCTCGAATTCATCTCACCTAGCTTTGTGAAAGCCTTGTACATGTCTCAATAAACCTCCCGTCCCGTCCCACCCTGACCTTTTCCCATTTTAAATTTATAAACATTTTTACAAATTTTACATTTAACTACTTAATTCTAGGGAGCGCCAGTGGGCCGGGACGGCCCGACCCCGACCCGACCCCGTCCCGAGCCCGTCCCGAGCCCGCCCCGGTCCCGCTAAAAAAAAATAAAAAATAACGGTGGCGGGACTCGAACTCGGGATGGGACGATGTCTCATCCCGCCAGACCCGAGCCCGCCCCAGGCCCGCTAGACCTGACCCCATCCCGAGCCCGACCCCGCCCTTTTCCTCCCTTTGCAAATATGGCCGTTGCACCAACGTCCATTTTAGATTATGGCCGTTGGCCAACGTCCATTTTAGGCCTCCCCCCTCCCCCAACCCCCCTACCCCTTAATATTTATTTTTAACCCATAAGTTATTATATTTACACTTTAACCCAATTTTCCAACTATAAATAACTCATTTTCTCTTCATCTTTCTCACAAATCTTCCTACAATCTCTCTAATTTCTCAATATCTCTCTCTACAAGTCTACATTGTTTGCTAAATATTCAATTTTATTTATTCATTTGGGAATTGGGAGTGAAGTTGGCAACTAGCTTGAGGATCTTCCATCGAGCAAAGTTTCAATTTTCAACCTCTCGATTACACGTCGACGTTACGTCGGCGTTTGGTACATTCGTTCCTTCATTAAATTATTATTGTCTATTTATTTTATTTAGCGCACTTAATTTTATTGTCTTTAATTATTTATTATCATAATTAAAATGGAAGGATTAAAAGGTATGTTTAAGGGTAAGGATAAGGGTGCTTCTTCTAGTAGGGGCAACCAGGGCAAGGGTACTTCTTCTAGTCATCTTATTCCTACACAGGATGATTTTGTTGATACTCAACATTTTCCTACAATACCATTAGATTTAGACCAGGAGCTATTTTCTGGAACTCAAGAAGACTTTAATTTAGACGATGATCTAGATGATATACCCACTAATGTTGATGACAACACACCCACTAGTGCACCTTCAACTGAAATACCTCATATTCCCCCTAGTATGAGATGAGGTCCAGAAAAACGACAATTAAAATCAGATGCATGGACATTTTTTGATAGGGACGTAGAGAATCAAGTAGCCATATGTAAAATTTGTAAAAATGTTTTAAAATTTAAAACTCGGAAAAGGTCACGGTGGGACGGGGGGTTTAATTAGACACGTAGTAAGTGCTCATCCAGCTAGGTATGCCCAATACCAGGCTTCAAAACCGGGTGCGCAAACGCCTGCTCCATCGGGACAAGGTTCACATACCGTCATCGTCCCGGACCAAGTACGTGGTCAAATTAACCCTATGACTCGGGGGAATTGTAAGCTCTAAATACAATAAACATAGAGATAGGGAAGCAATATCAAAATTAGTTCTTTGTGGAGGGTTTGCCTTTTTCATTTCCTTCATCTCCGGTTTTATTCATTACATTAGAGATATATATAATCCTCGCTTTTAACGGTTTTTCTAGATCAACTGTTAAGAGAGATGTATTTAAATTCGCGCATGAATATCAACAATATTTACGTTTTTCATTATATCATTTTAATGGCAAAGTATCTATCACGTCTGATATAGGTCGTAGTACTAACGGCCATGATTATTTAACTGTAACTTGTCATTGGATAGATTATAAATGGTCTATGCAAAAACGTATTTTAGCGTATAGATATATAGATGATAGGCACACTGGTACTTTTATTGCAGAAAATATTTATCAAGTGTGCGATTATTATGGAATTACCGATAAAATTATGACTATTACATTAGATAACGCTTCTAATAACAATTATGCAATTACAATTTTAAAAAATAGTTTAACTCCATCTTTTCCAAACCATTTTCATATAAAATGCGCGTGTCATATATATAACTTAATTGTAACGGATGGTCTATCACTTTTTGAAGACATTCTTAGTAAAATACAATTTGCTATAAACTTTATTTTTAAAAATAATAAAGTACAACGTAGAAAAGAATATAAAAAAACTTGTCACGATTGTGGACTACCTTATAGAAAAATTCCACAAGAAGTATCCACTAGGTGGAATTCTTTATACGAGCAACTACTTGTTGCTTATGACTATAAATTACCTATAACTTTATTTTTTAACTCTCATAATAAAAAGCCAGCTGATATGATTTTAGATAGTGATTGGGTAAAAATTTCCGAACTTTATGTATTTTTAGAGAAATTTTTTCAAGCAACAAAAGAATTTTCCGGTATATATTATCCTACTATTTCAACTATGTTACTTTATATAACTCTAATATTTTTATTACTTAGTGAATATAAGGAAAAACCAGCTTATAAGGCAGTTATTAAAAAAATGTTTGTCAAAATAAAAAAATATTTTATTCCTATTCCCTCTATTTATATTATTGGTCCTGTATTAAATCCTACTATTAAAATAGACGGTACTAAATCACTAATTGAAACTATTTACGATTGTATAGAAGTACTACCACCTCCAAGTCCCAAAAATCTAAATCACCCACCCCCTATTGAACAAACTAAAGAAGAAGTGGTGTCTAGCGTAGAACACCAATGCAAAAATATATATAGATTTTATCAACAAGAAAATGCTAGTAACTTACCGGCTTCCATACCATCTTCTTCATCTTCAACACAACCTCACAAAAGACATCTTGTTTCGCGGCTAGTATTGAAAGCCTCGAAATAGAATGTGCGGCCGTACCTCTACTACTAACCAAATTAGCGAGTTGGATATTTTTGTTTTGCAGGGTTCTGTACCGTATCAAGAAGTTATCAATGAGGATGGACATGAAGACTTGCTGAAATACTGGAGGGGGAATGAGAAGACCTTTCCGACACTTTCATTGATGGCTCGAGATGTTTTGAACATTCAAGCGTCATCAATTGCGTCGAAAGCGCTTTTTCTCGCAGCGAGATATCAAATAGGAGACCACGGACACTCATTAGCCGGAGAGATGACTTGGAAATTGCGTATTATTCGAGAGATTGGATACGAGCGGAGCGGAGAAGGTGCGGTCAACCGGAGATCAACGAAGAAGATGATGAAAACTACAACGAAATCTTAACCAAAGGTAGTGGAAGCGACGTGGATCAATTTGACCAAAAAATACCAATTCCAACCGAAGAACCACAGGAAATCATCAAGCAATTAGAACAGGTTTTTTTGAGAATGTAATTTTTTTAATTGCAATTTTATTATGTAATTTGCAACTTTTGGACAACACCACAAAGTTGCAATTTAGATTTTAGACAATTGTATTTGTATTACAAAAAAATAATGTCTATTAAATAATATAAGAGGCACAAAAACAGCCTTGAGATGTTTTTATTACAATATCTTGTTTTGTTTATTGAGTTTTTTTTTATACATATGTTATTTAAAAAAAAAAAAAAAAACCGCCGTACCCCGCCCCGACCCGATACCGACAGGATCGGGATCGGGACGGGACTGGAGCAAGTCCCGCCAGACCCGACCCTGCCGGACCCGACCTCGACCCCTTCCCCCGTCCCGCCCCGACCTCGACCCCTTCTCCCGTCCCGCCCCGACCCCGCCAGACCCGGCCCGCCAGACCCGAGCCCGGCCCACTGGCCACCCCTACTTGATTCTCTTGGTCCCTATCAAAAAAATCCCATGCAGCTGATTTTAATTTTTGTTGTGTGGGGCCTCGTCGCATATTAGGGGGAATAAGAGGCGTTCCAGTTTCAGTTTGAGGCTGAGACTCAGTCTGAGGTTGAGGTTGTTCAGGTGCACTAGTGGGTGTGTCATCTAGATTATCATCTAAGTTAAAGTCTCGTTCAGTTGCAGGATATATCTCATCTTCTAATGGTATATCATTAAAAAAATCAGTTTCATCTATATGAGTGTAGTCAACCAAATCATCCTGACTAGTAATAGGATGACTAGAAGAAGTACCCCTGTCCTTGTTACTCCTACTAGAAGAAGTAACCTTACCCTTACCCATAATCGTACGTCTTAATCCTTCCATTTTAATTATACAAATAAATAATTAAAGATAATGAAATTAAGTGCGATAATTAAAATAAAGTAATAATAATAATTTAAAGAAGGAACGAAGGTACCAAACGCTGACGTAATGTCGACGTGTAATCGAGGTTGAAAATTGAAACTTTGCTCGATGGATGATGATCAAGCTAGTTGCCAACTTTAGTCCCAATTTTTGAACTTTGATACAATTATACAAATGAGCAAATAAAATAAAATATTTAGTAGGTAATGTATATTTGTAGAGAGATATATTGAGAGATTAGAGAGATTGTAGGAAGATTTGTGAGATAAAATGAAGAGAAAATGAGATATTTATAGTTGGGAAATTGGATTAAAGTGTAAATATATTAACTTAGGGGTTAAAAATAAATATTAAGGGGGTAGGGGGGGGGGTTTATGGGGTGGGGGCCAAAAATGGTCGTTTGGACCGTTGCATAACAGCCAAAATATAAAATTGGCAGTTGTTGCAACGGTTAGTTTTGCAAAGGGGGAGGGGTGATCGGGAGTGGGACAGATCGGGATGGGGTCGGGGCGGGTCGAAGCGAGATGGGCCCGAGCGGGACGAGCCCAGGTCCTGTCCTGGTTTAGAGTCCCGACACCGTTAAAAAAAATTGGGATCGGGGCGAGGTTGGGTGGGGGTCGGGATCAGGCCGACCCGGCCCAGTGGCCACCCTTATATCAAACCTATATATATATATATATATATATATATATATATAAGTATAATAATATATATACTTGTTCAAGAATTGTAATATAATATGTATTTATAAATAATAATATACTTGTTTATTGATAAGAATGGTAGTTGAGTATGTTTGAGATTTTTAGAAAAGTATTTAATGTGATTTGATATGTATTTAATTTCGCTATCACATTGTTGAAACTCCTTAATTTTCGCCTTTTATTAATAGCAACATTCTTGATTTATGATATAATATCATAGGATTTGAGATAATATTTCCTTAATGATAAGTAGAAAAAGAGAACTTGTAGGAACGAATTAAGGAAAAAAATATAACTTGTATAACTTTATTACCATATTTATACGAAATTGATCATATCTAAAGATTTTTCCTTTTATCATTTATAGGGTATATTTTGTAGATTCTGTAAATTAAAAAATAGTTATAGATTTTGTAAATAATTGTAAATTTAGTAGTATTTGTGTAAGTTCCCCAAAAAAATATATACATACACATTCTCGACCAAATATCAACAGACAAGCCTTCATACCTATGACATATTACTATTTATTTTACATTCACAAAATTTTAAAAGTATAGTAAGCATCATATTGCTGATCGTAATACCTTCCTTTATTATGAGATGAAAAAACATAACTCAACCAATATCTCAGCCAAAGAGAAAAACTCAACCAATATAATGTGTAGTTATATGTATGTTTTCTATGTTTTTTCTTAAGGGAAAATATTACTCCATTTGTCTCAATTTATGTGACACTTTTCATTTTTTGGGATTTAAACTATATAAACTTTGACTAGTATTTTGAAATGTATTTTTTCATCATATTGACATAAGAATAATTGCAACGTATAGTACTTTCTGTATAGTTTTTGAATATCTAAATTTTAATTTTTAGATGTTGAGTTGAGTCTAATTTAATTTAGCTTAAACAATAAATCAAATTGAATCTCGAGAAATGAAAAGTACCACATAAATTGGGATGAAAAGACTACTACTTGAGTAGTATTTTTGACAGTAGATACTTTCAAAAAAAATATCACGAGTTAGATGAGTAGGGTTATGAACACTAGTATATTGGACACGTTTTAACTTATATTGATCAGAATAAACTTTAATTTTAACGGGTTAAGTCATAACCTAATTTAGTGTATTTTAACCACCTGTAATTGATTTACTGAGTGTAAGATCTCTTAAATTGATGACATGTGCTATATAGCCACTTGAAGGGCTTTCTGGCAGTCAAAAACAGTTTTGTGTCAACGAGACAAAGATAAACATCAATCGTGTACGGTGTACAAGGCTATTCACGAGCATTGGGCCATAACTTTTGCCCCTATTTTGTGTTAGAATTTGGTACACCCATATTGATGACCTATAACTTACTTCATTGGTGAAGACGGGCGATTTTATAGGGGAAATTATGGGACACGGGATAATATGGTCTACCTACAAAATTAGATATATTCTCTACATATTTTTTAAAATTGGTATAATATTAACGGCATGCACCCATGCTTCAAAAAGGATGAATGATGCACTTGGTTAAAGGTTGTGTTATTTACTAAGAGCAATAGAGATCATTTCTCATTCAATATATTGTTTCTTTTTTTAGTAGTGCATCCATGTACTAGAAATTCTAGATCCGCATCTGCATGGGTTTACCCGTAAAGTGATACAACTGAATTTGTGTATGTAGTTATGGACACGTGAATTAATATTACCAAATTAATAAGACAAAAAGAAAGATTAAGGACTATAAAATCAAAGATAAACGAATGAAACTCAGAGTAAGTAGTTGGAGCCCTAGTAAAGCGGTGAGCTAGAGTCTCCAGACAAGTTTATTGCTAGAGCTTTGTGAGCTTAACCAAGAACACGTGAATGAAAAGAAATTGCTATTAATGTTGTTGCTTGAAAGTTTTCACACGATCTTTGCAATGGAATGATAAGCCCTATTTATACTAAGACTATGAGGTGCATGATTCACAAATCACACCCTCATTATCATCCATATTTGTTACACCCCGAAGTTTCATGCTCAAAGAAGAGCGTAGTTCGTCGACTTGAGATCCGACGACTCGAGATTCTTTCTGAGGGTCATGTATGGCTTAGATGGACGTTAAGAAGATATACGGAAGATTGGAGGTCATTGGGGTTCAAGAACCATCCCTCGACAAAGTTTGACGAAGATCGGACAACACGCTAAGCGTTTCGCATCACGGATGGAATCCACCTCGCAAATGGGCCACAAAAATTGGAGAATTTTCTGACTTGATCTGCACCAGCAGATGCGACCGCATATGGCCTTCTACGATCCAGAAGGCATCGCAGATCCATTGCGGTGGCCGACCTTTCTAGTCTATTTAAGCGGTAGAGGCCTCATTTTATTTTATTTTTTACCAAATATGATCCTTAACACCTCTAAATTTTTCCTAGACACTCTCCAAAGGTTCAAGAATGGTTACCAAGTTAATCCATCATGTTTCTACCTCAAAGCTAGCCTAGAGGGAGGATAACACATCTATGGTGTTGTGGAATGATCAAAGGATTGGTAAGAGCAAAGCAAGGCTTGAATTTTGAATTATTTCTTCTGAATAAGGTATGTATATCACCCCCTTTGTTGTGCTTAAGGTCATCTTCATGTTGGTTGAACTGTTTGGGTGAAGAACTATGAGCTAAATCTTGAAATAAAAAGGGATGTAGTGGTCTTGTTAATAGACTGTTTTGAAGCCATAATTGTAACTTGTTATAGTTGGAAATCATGAAAAGTAGCTTGGTAATGATGTTGTAGTTGTTGTTATTGTTGTTTTTGATGTTGTTCTTGATTTGGAGAAAGGGAAGAAACAAGGGAGATGTTGTCTGAATTATCATAAAGTAAGTTTGTGCTTGTTGGTATAAGCCTTTTTATTGATGTTGGTATTGTTTATTGTTGTAGACGGATGGTAAGGAGGTGGATCACATCGCCATCATCAGAGGTCCCATTTTAAGGTATGTTAAGGCTCATTTCTTCTTTTCTTGGCATATTTGTTGAAGTTACAACCGTATAACTGGACAGTCATAAAAACAAACTCAAATCTTGTCTAAGGGAAATATGCATGTTTTCTTGACTCTTGATTATCCCTCGTTGGGAACAATTTCTGCATATCATAGTATCTTGTTCCGTAGTCATCTTATGGTTTTTGTTGGTTTTGTGAAAGCTAGGGGTGCTATGCCTTGACTTGATAATTCTATGGAGGAATGAAATGGCTATGGCCCCTTTTGTTATTGTCGCGAAAGGTATATATGTTATGCCTTGTCTTGTCGACTCTTATGAAGGAGTAGAAATGCAATAGTACGTAATCTCATCAATGATAGTCGCAAGAGTGATACTTTACTCTTGAGGGAATAGAAGCTCGTGCCTATGACTCTTAGGATGAACATGCTCATATAAAAAGGATTCTCGTGGCTTTAAGATAAAGTAAGAGGTTATCGATGATAGTCTTAAACACTAGTCAAGGAGGTAACAATTTTACGTTATTATGATAGTTTCATAGAAGTCTAGTATGGCTTACCACTGAGCTACGACCAGTTGGGCATACAGTTATATACCATTGAGTTATAGCCGGTCAGGCAGACATGTATTCATCATCGAGCGATGGCCGACAGGACAAATATGCGTTTTACCATCGAGTGATGGTTGGTTAGGCAGATGAGCTTCACCACTACAGTTGGCATGATAATACCGAGTCCTATATTTGGGTCGGGTACGACCGAGTCCCTCTCTAGGGTCGGGTATGATATGATGTTAACCATGTTTGGGCAGATATGTATCCACTACCGAACTTCAACCGGATGGGCAGTTATGTAGTTACGTATCGTTGGTTACCACTGATTGGGAAGACACATTATTTACCACAGATCAGTTGAACAAATAAATAGTTAAGGTTATAATATTAAGGCAGTAGTATAAAAAAAGGTTAAAGGATATGTATGCTCATTATGTATAGTACGACTCAATGATATTTCAGAAATTCAGGTTGATTCGTATCTCTCTTTTATAATTATGTACTATTATGTTTTATTTACGCCTTACATACTCAGTACATTATATCGTACTGACGTCCCTTTGCCTGGGGACGCTGCATTTTATGCAACACAGGTTCAGGTCAGCAAAGAGAGGACCCGCCCGTGTAAATCATGTTCAGATATCAACTTTGTTGGTGAGCTCCATTTCCTTCTAGAGTATAGCTGAGTCTACGTTATGTTATGTTCTATAGATGTTGCAGGTATGTCGGGGGCCCTGTCTCGACTTATGTATTTTGTCAACATTCTTTTTAGAGGCTTTGTAGGCAGGTCCTATGTTATATAATTATTTGGTATGGCCTTGTCGGCCTTAATATGTATATATATGCCTAGGTTGGATTCTTCTGTTTGTAGGACCTTATGTTGGGTTGTTTTATAACTATCATTCTGAGGCCTTGTCGGCCCAAAAGGTTGTACATTCGCATGATGATTTATAGGTAGTTCGCTCAGGCCATCCAGGTGTCGGGTGTCGGCCACACCCCCCAAGGTTGGGGTGTGACAAACTTGATATTAGAGCAGGTTATATCCTAGGGAGTTTACAAAGCCGTGTCTAGTAGAGTTTTATTTATGGATGTGTTGTGCACCACATTATAAGCAGGAGGCTACAAAACTTTTTAGGACTTGGTTACCCTTCTTTCTAATTCTAATTCGTTCTACAGAGCTGAGTCTTGAGAACTAGTGATGAGAAATTCCTACCAGGATAAAGTATGTGTCAGTTATGCGAGCACTATGTTAAAATTTCCAAGTACGAGCAGTTGCCTCAATAGTTCATAAAGAAGGTGATGGAAGCCGAAAAGGTAGAGTATGAGCTTCATGATATAAGAGTAAGTAAAGGGAAAGAGGTACAAAGTGCATAAATGCCGAAGATTATAACGAGGTCGATATTCAAATGGGATAATGCGTAGTCTTAAATAGTAATTAGAATGACAACGGGAGGACGATACAAGTTTAAGTGAGACGTTCAAGTAACTATGAGAAACGACTAAGAATTGTGGGATAAAGTATGCTAATGCATCGATCCCGTAGTCAAGTAAAGTAGAGTGGCGCAGCAGAAAAGTGATGGGTTAGTTCTGAACATGTGACATTTTATCCAGGTAAATGATTTAGGAATCCCTAGTATGGGAAGTTGGTATTTTGATAAGTCGTATAGAAGATTGCTGAATTGTGAAGAATATAAAAAAGATTTAGAAGGAATGATATGAGAGGCTAGGGGAACACAAAGTTTAGATACCCTCACCTATTTCAGATTTCAAGTATTAAGGACGACACAATTATGATAGGCACAACCTAGAATTCGGAATTCCCTATTCTGGGTAAGTGATGGCTACTATATGACCCTGTGGGTGAGTGAATGGTTGTGCGATACTAATGTTATGATATATGTTATATTGTGCGGCCCTGTGAGGCAATGGTTGTGTTTCCTAGGTTGTATAGCAGGTTGGGATAGTCCTGTTTGCAAAGGAAGCTCCATCAAAATTCTCATAAAATTTAAGAGTTTAGAACTTAAGCTATGATGTCCCATCATTCGAGGACGAAATTTTTAAGAGGGGAAGGATGTTACACGCCGAAGTTTCATATGCAAAGGAGAACGTAGTTCGTCGACTTGAGCTCCAGCAACTAGAGATTCTTTCTGAGGGTCATGTATGGATTAGATAGATGTTAAAAGATATACAAAAGATTGGAGGTCATTGGTGTTGAAGGAACCATCCCTCGATAAAGTTTGACGAAGATCGGATAATATCCTAAGAGTTTCACATCATGAATGGAATCCACCTCAAAGATGGGGCCGCAAAAGAGGAGCAAAAATTGGAGAATTTTCTGCCTTGATCTGCACCAACAGATGCGACCGCATATGGCCTTCTACGATACAGAAGGCATCACAGATCCATGGCGGTGGCCGACCTTTCTAGTCTATTTAAGCGGCAGAGGCCTCATTTTTTTACCAAATATGATCTTAACACCTCTAAATTTTCCCTAGACACTTTTCAAAGGTTCAAGAATGGTTACCAAGTTAATCCATCATGTTTCTACCTCAAAGATAGCCTAGATGGAGGATAACACCTCTATGGTGTTGTGGAATGATCAAAGGGTGGGTAAGATCAAAGCAAGGCTTGGATTTTGAATTATTTCTTCTGAATAAGGTATGTATATCACCCCCTTTGTTGTGCTTAAGGTCATCTTCGTGTTGGTTGAACTTTTGGGTGAAGAACTATGAGCTAGAACTTGAAATAAGAAAGGATGTAGTGGTCTTGTTGATAGACTGTTTTGAAGCCATAATTGTAACTTGCAATAGTTGGAAATCATGAAAAGTAGCTTGGTGATGATGTTGTAGTTGTTATTATTATTGTTCTTAATTTGGAGAATGGGAAGAAACGGGGGAGATGTTGTCTGAATTATCGTTAAGTAAGTTTGTGCTTGTTGGTATGAGCCTTTTTTTATTGATGTTGGTATTGTTTATTATTGTACATAGATGATAAGGAGGTGGATCACATCGTCATCATCGGAGGTCGTATTTCAAAGTATGTTAAGGCTCTCTTCTTCTTTTCTTGGCATGTTTTTTGAAGTTATACCGTATAACGGGACAGTCAAAAAAGCAAACTCAAATCTTGTTTAAGGAAAATATTCCTGTTTTCTTGACTCTTGATTATCCCTCATTGGAGCAGTTTCCGCATGTCATAGTATCTTGTTCAGGCATCATCTTATGGCTCTTGTTGGTTTTGCAAAAGCTAAGGGTGTTATGCCTTGACTTGATAATTCTACGGAGGAATGAAATGGTTATGGCCCCTTTTTATTGTTGTCGCGAAGGTTATAAATGTTGTTCCTTCTCTTGTCAACTCTTATGAAGGTGTAGAAATGAAATAGTACGTAATCTCATCAATGATAGTCGCAAGAATGATACTTTACTCTTGGGGGATTAGAAGCTCGGGCCTATGACTCTTAGGATGAACATGCTCATATAAAAAGGATTCCCGTGGCTTTAAGATAAAGTGATAGGTTATCGATGATATTCCTAAACACCGGTCAAGGAGGTAATAATTTTACGTTATTATGATAGTTTCATAGAAGTCTAGTATGGCTTACCACTGAGATACGACCAGTTGGGCAGACAGTTATATACCACCGGGTATGACCGATCGGGTAGACATGTATTCACCGCCGAGCAATGGCCCATTGGGCAGATATGTGTTTTACCATCGAGCGATGGTCATTTGGGTAGATGAGCTTCACCAATGCAGTTGGGCATGATAACACCGAGTCCCACATTTAGGTTGGGTATGACTGAGTTCCTCTTTAGGGCCGGGTATGACCGAGTCCCTCTCTAGGGCCGAGTACGATATGATGTCGACCATGTTTGTGCAGATATGTATCCACCCTCGAGCTTCGTCTAGATGGGCAGTTATGCAGTTACCACCAGTTGGGCAGTTACATATCGTTAGTTACCACTAGCTGGGCAGACACGTTATTTACCACAGATTAGTTGAGCAGATGAACGGTTAAGGTTACAAAATTAAGGCAACAGAATAGAAAAAGGTTAAAGGATAGGTATGCTCATTATGTATATTATGACTCGGTGATATTCTAGAGGTTTAGGTTGATTTGTATCTCTCTCTTTTATAATTATGTACTAATGTGTTTTATTTCCGCCTTACATACTCGGTACATTATCTCGTACTGACTTTCCTTTGCCTGGGGATGCTGTATTTCATGTCATATAGGTTCAGGTCGGTGAGGAGAAGACACGCCCTTGTAGATCGTGTTCAGATATTAGCTTTGTTGGTGAGCTCCATTTCTTTCCGGAGTATAGCCGAGTCAAGGTTATGTTATGTTCTATAGATGTTGTGGGGTTGTTTTGTAGACAGGTCCTATGTTATACAATTGTTCGGTATGGCCTTTTCGGACTTAGTATGTATATATATATATATATATGCCTAGGTTGAATTCTTCTGTTTGCAGGACCTTATGTCGGGTTGTTTTATAACTATCATTTTGAGGACTTGTCGGCCCAAAAGGTTGTACATTCGCGTGATGATATCCAGGTGGTTCACTTGAGCCGTTTAGGCAGCGGGTGCCGGCCACCCCTCTCCCCCCAAGATTGGGGTGTGACAATATCAATATTGTGATAATACAGGGTAATAGAGGATAATAATGCACAATTTAATATTGGAAGAATCTATGAGATATTTCACAATGGGTTCCAACTGTGTTTCCCTTTGCGTGGCTAGATGGCTGGCATGCTTCTCTATATTAATTATGTCTTTTATCTCTGGAGGCAGTAAACTAAGATACACTTCTACCCAATCTCGCGTGCCTTTTCGACACCTCTCACTTGCTGACCTAAATTTAACTTGTCACTCGTTGCCACACATTAGCATCTGATACATCTATCCAGATTATATGAATTTTACCTAATATATATAGTCCCCACTTTTTGGTGACTCGTATATATGTGACCGGGAAGTGGAAGAGTTTCCTTCAATTCTTATCATAATAGGAACCAAACGGTCATTGATGTTTGACTAGACACACGTATCTTCGCATTAAACACTCCAAAAATGTATTAATCCGGAATTGGTCGTCAGTTCGCCTGGCGATTCTACACATTTCCAAAGTAGTGACGACCTAAGAAACCCGAACCCCTATATAAACACTTTGGACCACTCTTCCTTAATTACTTTGCTCACTTCAACTTCTTCAACGAACTTTCTCTCTGCAACTCCATTCTCTTCTTCTTGTTATCTACTCCGATCATCGAAAAATCCTTTCGACCATCTAATTAATTTCCCCAAAATCTCTTATTCCTCTAAATCGTGTCTTCATTTCAAGTCTCAGATAAAACCATTGCTCATGTCACTTTGGTTGTTGTCGGCACGTCTTCTGCCACTATGCCGCCACCACAAGTCACCGGTAGCAAAGTTGTTCTTAGGAGGAATCCTCCAGTGAACCTCTTTATTCCGAGGTCCTGGATTTTGACAAGGACTTTCAAGGGTAATTTGTCAACCAGTCTAGTGATCGGATACACCTAACTGTGAATACTAGTCTATAATATGGGCCAATAGTTTACCACCATCAAAACTTATTATGCGTGGGAGAAAATTGAAGTATTTTCTCCCGAAGAGGATGATTGGATAACCTCCCAACCGGATATGGTATCCATTCGTGTACACATAGCCTTTCTCTATGAGACTCACCAAGACCGTGGACCTGGTCATTTTAGACGTCTACAAATGCTACAAAGTTTGTCTAGCCAAATTGGGCCCGTCCGTATGGAGGGCGGTGGCTTGTCTCCGATATTTAGTCACTTTGGACGACGTGGTGTTTATCGTTAACCATCTCATCCGGCTTAACTCCCCAATGTTATTATAGGGTGGTGTAATTAACTTGGCCAAGCGGGGTAGCAAGCTACTCTCCAGCCTCGATGATGATAATAATCGCTGTTGGATGGGAGATTTGTGGTTGTGGCCATGATTGATATTCTCCTAGCCGGTAGATTACCCTTATTGGAGAGGTGGAACCCCACACGTAAGTTTTAAAAACCTTCTGGAATTCATCAACTATTTTTTTAATCTTCTATTGCCACTAACAATTGTATTTTCCGGGCGCTACGCCCCTGAGTACTCTTCCTGCAACTTCCACCAACGTTCTTCCAGTCTTTCTCGCCTCATCATCTGCTCCACTTACTAGACGCCGAAAGAGGTCGACTCCTCAGACTCACCAATAAACACCATACTAAGAAAATCTAGTGGACCAATATCTTGCTCGATCTAAGACCCCATTGGTATACGTGGGGTGAGTTTTTCGGTACTGGTTGAGTGCCACATCATGCCCCGGCCCTATTGGAGTGTAAAACCATTTGAAACCTCTCGCCATCGAGAAGGATCGGGGAAAGATGCAGAAAGTCTATTTCTTGTGTGTCCTCAATGTTGGCATGCATGCTGTCATCGAGGTAACTTTCCATGTACCTGTACCCATATTACTTCCTTTTTCTTTTGAATTGTATCTTATGTAAATCAACTGAAAGAATAAGCAGGCACATGATATGATAGGAACATGAAACTGAAACTAAACATCAACATAAATATAATAACATGTGTAAAATTTGTAAAATGTATATATGTATATTTGTGGGAGATCATTAACAAAACCGATATGAACCACCACGCGTGAACGTGGAGTATGATCTCTGCCCAATCAGCTAAGGCATCTCGTACTTTGCTGGAGTACGAGACATGAACATGAACATGAACATGAACATGAACATGAACATGAACATGAACATGAACATGAACATGAACATGAACATGAACATGATGGATTCAATAATCCTACAAGGGGTAATAAGAAGGTATCGTTCTCTAGTGGAGCGACACTTATCCTATGTTGACATACGTAGTTTCAGGTTGTCTGAGCCTTCTCGGTAATGTGTGCAACTTCCGAAACATGTACTTGAAAATAGTTGGCTTGGAAGCCGATGAATTACATAAAATGACTTGAAATCATAACTTGTAAATCTATAATTCAGCATATGAAGAAATACATAATATAACTTGTATAAATCATGAGAAACATATATGACTTTATGAAACTGAGTGATAACGATCATAACTTGTATTTAAGATCAATGGAAATCAAGACATGATTTCATGGATTACGTACAGGTTCATGACAATCGAAATGACATATCATGAATATAATAAACGACAACATGATATATATATATATATATATATACTTGTTTCGAAATGACATATCATGAATATATATATATATATATAGTTGAACATGAATATAATCTTGTTATAAACTTGAGCAAAAACCTAGGTCTGAAGAGTTCTTGTTTCATGGATTACATATGGCGTGGGGAAGAACAATCATGTCACCACGTGGATAGAAGATCTACATATCCTATTTGCAGAACAATCATGTCACCACGTGGATAGAAGCTCTACATATCCTATTCGCTCCAAAACGTGTCTTAAAAATCTGAACTTGGAAGGATAATCCCAAAGCCTGAACCTTAATTCTTTGAGTTGAGTTTTCTTGAAAACCCTAGGTTAAGAACATTGGATTCAACTTAGAATGCATTAGGATTACGTTAAAATGTGAAAAATGCTTACCTTGGTATAGGAGATGATTGGGAAGAGAGAGCCTTTGTTCTAGGGTTGTAGAATATGAAAAACCGATTTTGAAACTAAGTCTGCGTATTTATATAGTTTGCTGTCGGAGGGATTTGACAGCCAATTCGATAGGCCATTGAATTTTCTACGATCGGGATCCTGACCGTCAAATTTTATACGGTCTGCCAAGGGACCGTCGAATTATGTACAGTCCGTATAATCGGACATTCTAATTAATTTAATAAATTCCCAACTTTCTAGTGACTTCAAAACTTGACAGGCTTCAGATGGTAAAAAAGGACAGACCGTCAAATAGTGTATGGTCCATAAAACTCAATTGGGTTCTGTCAACTTCAAAATTGAAATTGAAGGTTCACTTTTATGGATCGTAAATAATTCTATGGTCTATATAATCTGGCGTCAAATTCAATCTGCAGAACTGAAATTGGTTTTTAAATTTAAACTCCCTATTTTGTTTCCTAAACCCCTGAATCATAGACATGGCTTAGTTTGAAGGTGCGAGGTGTTACAATATCTCCCCCTTGGGATCATTCGTCCTCGAATGATTCATGGTTGAGAATGAGACTGGATATAGAATAAGTACATGAGCGTGAAGGAACATGACATGAAACATGAGACTGATTGACATGATTACATGAAAATATGAACATGGGACATGAGTACTGAATACATGAACGTGAAACATGAGACATGGATACTCAAGGGACATGACATGACTGATAAAAGTACTTACCTTTATCATTTTCTGCTTGCTCCTCGAATAAGTGTGGGTATCTGGACTTCATGTCTTCTTTGGCTTCCCATGTAGCCCCATCAACATTTTAATTTCTCCACAACACTTTCACTGAGGCAACTTCCTTAGTTCTCAACTTTTGAATCTGACGATCCAAAATAGCCACAGAGATCTCTTCATAGGTCAACCCATTCTTAACTGTAATGGAGTTAGTAGGAACAACCAACGATGGGTCTCCCACACACTTCCTCAACATGGATAGATGAAACACTGGATGCACAACAACTAATCATGTGGCAATTAAAGTTCATAAGCCACTTGGCCAACTCTCTTCAAAATCTTGTAAGGTCCGATATATCTGGGACTGAGCTTCCATTTCTTTCCAAACCTCATGACACCTTTCATAGGTGAAACTTTAAAAAATACTCAATCATCAACTTGGAACTCCAAATCCCTACGCCTCACATCCGAACAGGAATTCTGGTGATTCTGAGCTATTTTCAAATGCTCCTGAATCAACTTGACTTTCTCCATAGCTTGATGGACCAAGTCTGGTCCTAACAATTCTGCCTCACCAACTTCGGACCAACTAATTGGTGATCTACACCTTAGCTCATACAAAGCTTCAACCGGTGTCATCTAGATGCTAGTATGGTAACTATTATTATAAGCAAATTCAATGAGAGGAAAATGATCATCCCAATTACCTTTAAAATCGAGAACATATGCCCTCAATATATCCTTAAGAGTCTGAATAATATGATTTTGCCTGGCCATCTGAGGATGAACATTTATGCTGAAATTTACCTTAGTACCTAATCCTTTTTGGAAAGACTTCAAAAAGTGAATTGTGAACTGAGCACCACGATTTGAAATAATGAACACTAGGGTCCCATGAAGCCTGACAACTTCTCGGATATACAACTTAGCATAATCTCTGCTGAATTTGTGGTTTTGATTGGCAAGAAGTGGGCTGATTTAATGAGTCAATCTACAATCACCCAAGTAGAATCATGTCTTTGAGCTGAGCGAGGTAGACTTGTTATGAAGTCCATGTTTATCATCTTCCATTTCCAAACAAGAATATTAATATTCTGAGCAAACCCACCTGGCCTTTTGTGCTCGGCTTTCACCTGCTGACAATTTGGACACTTGGCTATAAAATCTGCCACATTTTTTTTCATATCGTTCCACTAATAAATCTCCTTAAGATCATGATACATCTTGGTAGAACCTAGGTGGATAGAATACTTGGAATTATGCAATTCTGCCCAAATTGGGCCTGAGAATTTCGAGGAACTGTAGAATTTGCAGACTGAGCCATATTACCTCATGTACTCTACCTCACTGATGGGCAGTCTCGCTGAAAATGACCTTGCTATCCCCACCCAAAATAGACATTCATGCCGAGGTAACACTCTCATGGATGCCTCTTACTACAGCTAGCACAGACTGAGTTACTGAAAGAACTTTGACCTACAGTGGCCTATGACTGATGCTCTGAAGTTCTGCTTCCTGTTATCATTCCTGAACTTTAGAGATGTGGCACTGGTTGAAGATGGAGCAGGTTGGGATGATCTGTTCCTGAAGTACTTTCTGCCTCAACCTCCCCCAGGACTGAAGTGATGTGAAGACTTGGCTCTCTTATTAAACTCTCTTTCCTTCTCTTTTGCAAGGCTTCCTCTTTCTTCAACTTCCTCTTTCTTCAACTTCCTCAAAAACAACCATCTTGGGTGAGCAGCTGCATAGCTCCCCTAACATCTAAGTTAGTAGAACTGGGCGGTGGAACTGGAATCTCTGTAGGTCTTGAGGTATTAGGTAGGGGTGTTGTACCCGAATTGGCTCCCTAAGCCTAAGAATCCTCCTTACGAGAAGAATTAGTAGCAACTCTCTTGCTTGTAGCTGATTTCCTTTTTACATGCATTTTTTTCTGAAATACATAATATGCACAGGTTAGAAGGATATCATGAAGGTATAGCTCTAACAGCACGATCTAGAGTATGAAAGAAGTGAGACAATCTTAGATGTCTTGGTGGTCAACTTTTTATATATGTGGGTCCCTCACACATATAAAAGTGACTCCATTGGACACGATTTCATAGACTCCCTAAGACACTTGAACCTAGTACTCTGATATCAAGATTTGTCACACCCCGACCATGGTCTGACCTAAACACGACACTATATGCCTAGTTGCATGTGACCGAGCGAACCACATGGCTTGCTTGTCAACATGGGCATAAAAAATATGTAATAGTAATGACAATGAAACATATAAAAACTGTATACTGAAAATAGTCTGAAATAGTAATAGCGGGAATAATCTGAAAATATAATAAGTCTGAAAATCAATACTGACATGACATACTAAACTAGTCTATGAAACCTCTAAATATGAGTCTAACTGTAAAACATGAGTAAAACATGATAAGTTTGAAAAATAATAATGTCATGCCATGCTAACTAGACTAGTCTATGAAATCTCTAAAACACGAGTCTGGAAAAATGTTTACCTGGACAAGGCCCTGGTATACCTCTACTAACAATGCTTAATCATAAGATAGACAAACTGACACCCTGAATGAGATAGGGCTCACCAAACAACTGATACTGAAGCAATCCTACTGAGCAGGTCTGTCTCCCCGAAACTCAACACATGCACCGTGAAGTGCATGCCCCATGTAAAGGGACGTTAGTACATTTGAATTGTTTTGTAAATCAACTGAAAGAATAAGCAGACAAATGATATAATATGAACATGAAACTATACATGAACATGAATATAATAACATGTGTAAAATCTATAAAACAGTATATCTGTGGGAGAGCATTAACAAAACCGATATGAACCACTACGTGTGAACGTGGAGTCTGATCTCTGGCTGATCAGCTAAGTCATCTCGTACTTTTTTAGAGTACGAGACATGAACATGAACATGATGTATTCAATAATCCCATAAGGAGTAATAAGAAAGTATCGTCCTCTAGCGGAGCGACACTTATCCTACATTGGCATACCTAGTTTCAGGCTATCTGGATTTTCTCGGTAATCTGTGCAACTCCCAAAATATGTACTTGAAAATAGTTGGTTTGGAAGCCCATGAATTACATGAAATAACTTGAAATCATAACTTGTAAATTTATAATTTAGCATGTGAAGAAATACATAATGACTTCATGAAACTGAGTGATAATGATCATAACTTGTATTTAAGAACTCATGGAAATCAAAACATGGGTTCATGAATTATGGACAGGTTCATGACAATTGAAATGACATATCATGAATATAATAAACGACAACATGATGTGTGTGTGTGTGTGTGTATATATATATATATATATAGTTGAACATGAATATAAGCTTATTATAAACTTGAGCAAAAACCTAGGTCTGGAGAATTCTTGTTTCATGGATTACATGTGGCGTGAGGAAGAACAATGATGTCACCACATGGATAAAAGCTCTACATACCTTATTCGCTTTAAAACGTGTCTTAAAAATCTAAACTTGGAAGGATAATCCCAAAGCATGAACCTTAATTCTTTGAGTTGAGTTTTCTTGAAAACCCTAGGTTAAGAACATTGGATTCTACTTATAATTCATTAGGATTACGTTAGAATCACATAGAATCGCGTGAAAAAGACTTATCTTGATGTAGGAGAAGATTGGGAAGAGAGAGCCTTCGTTGTAGGGTTGGAGAATATGAAAAAATGATTTTAAAATTAAGTCTGCGTATATATATTATTTGTTGTAGAAGGGATTTGACGGTCAATTCGACGGGCCGTCGAATTTTCTGCGGTCGGGATCCTCACCATCAAATTTTATATGGTCTGCCAAGGGACTGTAAAATTATGTACAGTCCGTATAATCGGACCGTCGAATTAATTTAATAAATTCCCAACTCTTCAGTGACTTCAAAACTTGACAGGCTTCAGATGGTAAAAAACGACGGATCGTCAAATATTGTACGGTCCGTAAAAATCAATTGGGTTCCGTCAACTTCAAAAATGAAATCGACGGTTCACTTTGATGGGTCGTAAATAATTCTACGGTCCGTATAATCCGGCGTCAAATTCAATCTGCAGAACTGAAACTGGTTTTTAATTTTAAACTTCCCGTTTTGGTTTCCTAAACCCTTGAATCATAGACATGACTTAGTTTGAATGTATAAGGTGTTACAAGTTGTTTGACTCTTCAAATAGTAAAACCTTCATATAAATTGGGACGAAGGAAATATAAACAAATCAAAGTTTTAAATTACAACATTCACGAAGCACCACAACCGTAAGAACTAACAGTCTACAAGATAAGAGATAGAAGAACGCTTGGGTCATCATTCTTCTCGTTATCTCTCTCTCTCAAACGACTTGTCTCCTTCTCTGAGCTATTAGTGTATCGAATTATGCTCTAACAGTGTGAACAACATTTATTCATATTGTGGAAAAATGCCTTAGGACTTAAACACATCTCTTAAATCAAAACGAACTCGGACACCGCTAAAAATGGCTTGGTTCTCCGCAAGGGGTACTAGGCCATGCATTGAACCAAATCAAAACTTCAGAGACTTGAAATTGGTCTGAAAGAAGCTTAGTGTACCACATGAGGTAATAGGCCATGCGTTACACCAGTGCAAATTGTGCACAATTTTGTGCTTTTGCGGCCGGCGTCGTGCACGCTTGGTCATTAACCTCTGAACTTTTATTCAGATCATTATTCTTCAACTTTCACTCAAACTTCTAAGCCGTATGTAATCCTTTTTAGCTCCATATCAGTTCACGTGTTTAAAATTATGTCCTCATAAGCCTCAGACTTTTACTCAAACTTCAAAGCCTCTTTTTTACTTAATTTAGCGTCAATTCGTCTCTTTTCTGCAAAATCGTCTCCTACACACAAAATGTGACAATTAAACATAAAATAGATAAAGTTTACTCAAACACACGTAAAGTAATCAATATGTGCGGTAAAAGATATCTATAAACACATACTTTTAGCCGCCGGTCAATGCTCGTCACCTCATATATAGAGTACCCCCATATACTTGGCATCGTAAACAATATCACTTTGAAAAAATCCCCATTAAGGAAAAAACCTTAACTTACCTCAATCTGAATTAGCCTTAACCTTCATGATCACTTTTTCACGCTTCAAATTCACCACACTAGCTCGATTCATTCAAAAGAATACTCAATTATGGTTAAACGACTCAACTGAACCCAATTTCATATATTTAGACTATGTTAAAGTCAAGTCAACTCAAAAGGTAACCTCGATCCCCATGGTTAGAGGTGTTCATGTTATGGTTAAAAATCAATCCAAATCGAAAGTTGAACTAAACTTATTAAATAAATCGATAGTTGTTTGATTTTAATTTTTTTTTTTAAAATTGATAATATTTAGTTTGATTTTATTTTATTAAAAGAAAACCGAAGGAAAAATAGAACCAAATCGATAAATTATACATACAACTTTTATAATTATATATATACAATGTATTAATTTTTAAAAATAATATTTTTATTATTTTTTTCCATCAAAAGTTTCTTTATTTCTAATAGGCTAATGAACTTTACACCTCAAGCCTATTTCTTACTTTAAAAAATCCATGAATCTAAACTCATTTATTCGTATAAATAATTATTATGAGATTATAACAACAACATACCCAGTATGATCCCATCAAGTGGGTCTGAGGAGGGTAGAGTGTACGCATACCTTATCCATATCTTTTGATGGGTAGAGAGTTTGTTACTGATAGATCCCCTACTTAAGTAGAAATGAAATAAACAACTATGAGATTAACCTAAAAATTGCATTTCTTATAAACTTTTCACTTCATTAAAGCTTATAGATCTTAAGATAATTTTTGTATAATCCAAAAAAATGATAGCTCCCAAAATAAAAGGGTAATAACGGATTATAAGTTGAAAAATGATGAAAAAGTCTTTGCTAATCACAGGGGAGAAATTAAAGAGAAAAATACCATTATATTTCTTAAAAAATGAAAAATCAAAATAAATCGAACCAAACTGACAATAATCAAACCGATTGATATATATTATATTCAGCTTGGTTTGATTTTAATAGTTAAAAAACTAATTAAATTGATTTGATTTTAACCAAAAATTGACTCAATCCGATCCACATACACCCCTACATACCCCAAAATAGATTAAATACATGAGTTACCCATAACTATACGAGTACAAATTTATAATAAGATCTTCAATCTGACTTTATTTCGGTGTTCAAATCCCCAATTTCGTGTTTGTAGGTCTTATACCTAAAATTCTCAATTTCTACATTTAATTCCATGATTTAGATGTCCAAATTTAGGATAAAAATATGTAAAATCACTAGGAATAAATGTAGAATCATTACCTAAACTCTATATGTCGAGTCTAAGTCAAATCTCTTTCAACCCGGAGCTTAGTTCGTCCAAGATTGCTGTTACAATGTCAAATCTCAAAAATAATCCTTTTATACTACAAGTATCTTCGCAATTGTGGTGGCTAGTCCCCCAATTGCAGCATCACAAAAGCCGTCAGTGTCCCATAATTGCGATATGTCCACCTTTGCAATTGTAGTGGCAACCCGCAAATGCGATCTCACAATCGTGATAGCTAGCCCATAATTGCAACACACAATAGAAAAAGAAAATCTGCAACAGCTGAAATGTGATTTTCTTATCTGAAACTCACCCGAACTCCTTGAATCCCAACCCGAGCCATACTAGCTAGGGGTGAGCGGGTCCGGGTACCCTAACATTTTTTAACTACCCGGACCCTACCCGGTAAAAGATCGGTTCCTAAATTTACTATCCGGAACCTACCCATAAGGTTGAGCACATGAATGCGCTCAAACGCATTATTAGGTACATTCAGGGGACACTTGACTATGGCTTACATTTATATCATTCGTCAACATCTACACTCGTCTCGTATACAGATGCTAATTAGGGTGGTTGTCCAGACACCAGACATTATACGTCTGGCTATTGTATGTTTTTTGGTAATAACTTGGTTTCTTGGTCTGCCAAGCGTCAGTTGACTTTATCACGCTCTAATGCAGAGGCCGAGTATCGAGGGGTGACCAATGTGGTCTCTGAATCATGTTGGTTACGAAATCTTCTTTTAGAGCTTCATTGTCCTATTCAGAAAGCTACCTTGGTGTATTGTGATAATGTTAGTGCTATCTACATTTCTGGTAATCCGGTTCAGCACCAGCGCACTAAACATATCGAGATGGACATTCACTTTGTTCGCGAAAAGGTAGCTCGTGGAGATGTACGTGTCTGCCATGTCCCTTCCAGGTATCAGATTGCAGACATCTTAACAAAGGGTCTTCCCTCTGTCCTTTTTTGAAGATTTTAGAGACAGTCTCAGCGTACGAAGACCATCCGCTATGACTACGGGGGGTGTGATAATTAATGAGTATATACCCGTGATATACACTAAAATAATTAGTGTATATCACGGGTGTGGCACGATTTAGTGTAATATATTAGGTAGGATTTGTATTAAATTAGAATTGTACACTTACCATAATTGCATAATTATTGTACAAGTAGAATAAGGTTTTGGGAGTAGAACATGAATAAAATTTTCCTATTATAGAAATTGTATACTCTTTCATTACTAAAAATAATTAAAAGATTATTTCTTTGATATAGTAAATAATATTGGTGGAAGACGTTAGGTATCCAAAGAAATAATTGAGATGAGCAAGAAAGGTGATCAAAACTACCATTATCAAATAAAAAGAAATGGAATAAATAGAGGTTTTTATCTGGGTATGCAAAATCATATAGATGTTTATTTGATTTGGCAATAGAATATGTTTTTCAAAAAGTAGCGAGAACTTTTGTAGAAATATATGAATCTAGTTAAAACATACAACTTGTATTCTTCCTTCATTATTATTTAAGTGTTTTAGTTTAATTGTGTACAAAGTTTAAGAAATAAAAAAAAACTTTTGAATCTTATGATCTTAATTTTAAAATGTGTGTAATGTATTAAAAATGTCTTTTATATTTTTGTGATTTTAAACTTGTATGTAGGATATTTGAATAGAAAGCTACGCTCTTTTTAAAATAGACCGAAAAAGAAATCATACGCTTAAATTGATATGAAGGGAGTAATTAATATAAGTATTACCTATATCATATATTTCAAATATAGAATGAGTACCGCTACTTAAATTACTATACAAGTTACTAGTACTAATTACACTGGAAATAAAAAGGCAACCAAACACTAGTATCAGGTAAAATGAGAGTAATATAAATTGTATTCCTTCCATTTCATTTTTAGTTTTTTTTAGTTTTGTTTTTGGTTTGTCCAAAAAAAAAATCTCTTTTTATATTTAGTAAGTTGACAATTCAAATATTCTAAGTAACAAGTTTATAACCAGAAGATTCAAAAAATATTTTAGTACATTATACACATTTTAAAATTAGGATCTTATTCACTTTATGTTTAAACTAATGTCTAGTTAAACTAACATACTTAAATTGAAACGAGGTGAGTAAAGTGGTTTTTTTGTTCCCACCAAACTGGCCCAAGGGTTTAAACCTGTAGTATAAAAGGGTTTAACGACTTAGAAAATTCACATTTCTGGAGAACAAAATTGAAAGGCATATCAATGGCGCCTTCACTATCGAGAAAGCTCTTACGCACGATACTTACGAACCCTAGCTCCATTAAAGCTTCGCAGCTGTCTTTTTGCACAAAAATCTCTTCAACCACAGACGATTTCTCCTCTCCTGATTCGGGCCGCGTTGAGTCGGGTCCCATTCCGGACTCCGAACCCGAATCAACTGGGTTTCCATCACCTTCAGCTTCTGAGTTGAATCAAGAACCCAAATATGTTGAACGTCCCCTCGAAAATGGCTTGGAAGTTGGTATTTACAAGGTACATTGAGATAAATAAACAAACATTGTGTATCCATTTGCGGAATTAATAGATTGAGACATTGATTTTGTGTGTTAGGTATTCATTTGAACGCCATCCTAACTGTTCATATATATATGAATTAATGTGTCTTTGTATGTTATGATGTGTAAATGTACCAATAGCGGGGGGTTTGTGCATATACGCATTGGCGTTTATATACATGTTTCTGTGATCGATTACTTTAGTGACACTCAATTAGTTTAGAGTCAATCACAACTCTGTAATTTGGTTACTCTAGAAAAGCTTTCCAAATACACACCCATGCTCGAGTACGAACCTCGAATCTTCCTTCAAATTAGTCCACTTTATTAGTCTCAAAGTCAGTCAAATGATCAAAATATTGTCCGATCAGTTCGTTCCTTAGGTCGTCCTTTAAAGTATTCCATTTCAGCCGAATATTGGACTATTCTGTTTCAAGCAAAACAAATGTTACATGCTTTATTTATTATGATCGATGGACTAACATGGTTACTTAGGCTGAAGTTTACTTGACAGTTGCTTGAATGTAGGTGTTTACACGGTAAAATTATACTCCCTCCGTTCCAATTTATATAATGTACTTTGACGGCATGAAGTTTAAGAAATAAAGGAAGACTTTTGAATCTTGTGGTCTAAAACAAGCCAAAGATATTTGTGTGGTTATAGATCATCTCGTTAAGTGTAAAATGTAAAGTTTGAAGTTAAATTATTGCCAAATAAGGGAATGTGTCATGCTTTTTGAGACCGACTAAAAAGGAAAGTGTATCATATAAATTGAGACAGAGGGAGTAACAAAAAGAGACAAGTTTACACTCTTTATGCATCTGTTAGTTGTAACTTGTAAGTAATGGATTAAGAGATTGCTTTCATAACATGTGTTGTTCAGACAGGATTTTATCCATTTACATGAATGAATTGGACTAAGATGGATAGATAGTCAAAAGGACCTTCCACCTCCAATGATGAGATTGGCGGTTTGAGTCTGAGATACCAAGGGGGGGGGGAGGGGGTACTGAAAGACTGTTGGCCACTGAGATAGGTGGATTTGGGAGGTGGGGGTGTTTCCCAATATGTGGCTCTGTATGTCATGATATATGAATGAACCAATGGTTGATTTGTGCATGCACATAATGGGTTTATCTGCATGTAATTGTTCTGTGTCCGCTCGGGAATCGATTAGGAGTAGTTATTTACAAGGTGAATTATGATAAATGAAGCTAGATATGTGAACCTTGTGCATCTATTAGTTGGAATTTGGAGAAAGCATATGATAAATTACCAAAAAAGGTCCTTTGTGTGGGTGTTGGAGTAGAATAGAAAATAATTTATATTAAATATATAAATGTCATAAAAGACATGCATGAAGGAGTCGCCACTGGCGTTACTACAGTAGTAGGAGATATTAAAGAGTTTTCATTACTGTGGACTTACACTAGGGACCAACATTGAGCCATACTTGTTTACGGTTGCGGAGCCAGGAATTTCGTCAAGGATGTTCAAACTTGAAAAGAGTGAATAATTTTTTCTTTAGCTGAGTGGGTGCACAAAACATTATTTACTGACGAGTGGGTGCACAAAACATTATTTACTGACGAGTGGGTGCACAAAACATTATTTACTGACTAGTGGGTGCACCCAAAATTTAAAATCAAATTGCAGATCATTTAACTAAATCATATGAAAACTTATAAGTATAAAACTATCAATTATATAAATCAAAACTAACATAGAAAAGTCAACAAAAACAATTTTAGCTACTAGTCAAAAGGACCCTCCACCTCCAATGATGAGATTGGCGGTTTGAGTCTTTGAGATACCGGGGGGGGGGGTACTGAAAGACTGTTGGCCACTGAGATAGGTGGATTTGGGAGGTGGGGGTGTTTACCAATATGTGGCTCTGTATGTCATGATATATGAATGAACCAATAGTTGATTTGTGCACCCACATAATGGGTTTGTCTGCATGTAATTGTTCTGTGTCCGCTCGGGAATCAATTAGGAGTAGTTATTTACAAGGTGAATTATGATAAATGAAGCTAGATATGTGAACCTTGTGCATCTATTAGTTGGAATTTGGAAAAAGCACATGATAAAATACGAAGAAAGGTCCTTTGTGTGGGTGTTGGAGTATAAAAGAATTTATATTAAATATATAAATGTCATAAAAGACATGCATGAAGGAGTCACCATTGGCGTTAAAATAGTAGTAGGAGATATTAAAGAGTTTCCATTACTGTGGACTTACACTAGGGACCGACATTGAGCCGTACTTGTTTGCGGTTGCGGAGTCACGAATTTCGTCAAGGGTGTTCAAACTTAAAAGAGTGAATAATTTTTCTTTAGCTGAGTGGGTGCACAAAACATTATTTACCGACGAGTGAGTGCACCCAAAAATTAAAATCAAATAATAGATCATTTAACTAAATCATATGAAAACTTATAAGTATAAAACTATCAATTGTATATATCAAAACTAACATAGGAAAGTCAATAAAAACAATTTTAGCTACTAGTTGAATTATATAAAGAATAACACATCAAAACTAATGTAAATCAATAAATAACAAAAAAAGAATAATCATGCAACGTAAAAAGAAAATTAGTAACTACTCCTTAAAATTGGTAGAGTAAGACAAAAAGTTATAGGCCAAAACAACCTATAGGTAATATGAGGAAAAAAAGAAATAGTAGCTGAAAAGAACAAAAGCGTGCCTCTATTTATTTTTTTTATTGATTGATTTCTACTGAAAAAGTAGATACAGGAAGAAGAATATGGACATTTTTACTTGACGTGCAGTATTTTTAGATGATGCATTTCTTAATTTTATAGACATATAGTTAATATAAAAAAAGATAGAAAAAGATATGTTAATGCGTATAAAATTAAAGAAGAATTGGTAGGGTGTAATAAGGAAGAGAATAAATATGAACTACTAGTAGAATCTGGCCCAACAGTCCATGTGTCAGCCTTGTCAAGTTTTGTTTGTTTTATTTCTTTTTTAGTAAAAATTACTACAAAAGGTTGAAGTGCTACGAGCAGGAATCACAAACCTCGGAGTCTTCAAATGAACACCCTTACCGCTGGACTGTTGACCTCAGTTGTGTGAAAGGGTGTGCATTTATCCATATATCAACATAATAGTGAATATTTTACCTATATACATGGTCTAATTTTCTAGTGAAGGGTGTTCGGTTGATCATCCTTGCTTGGTTGTAGCTCTGCCCCTGCTTGTTTGCCCTCGTTATGGTGATGAGCTAACCAACACAGTGCAAATTGATGTTCTATAGTGTATGTTATTTAATGATCAAATTGTGCTAATTAACGAAATCAATGAGGGTGTCAACCAAAAATTTGAACTATGGAGAAATACTCTAGAGAGTAAAGGTGTTAGGATAAATAAAAGTAAGACTGAATATTTGCACTGCAAGTTTAGTCAGCATTAGAATAATGAGGTTGAAGTGAGATAAGACGCGATTGTGGTGTCTCAATGCAATAATTCAGATATCTAGACTCACTATTTCAAGAGAATGGAATGATAGATGAAGATAGATATTAACATAGAATCAAAATCAGATGATTGAAATGGAGAAGTGTTGCTAGGGTGTTGTGATAAAAGGATGCCTACCAAAATAAAACAACAACAACATACCCAATGTAAAAAGTAAATTCTATAGATCGGTTAAGACCATCAATGTTATATAAGAGTGAATGTCGAGCCATTAAAGTCCACCACATCTACAAGATAAGAGTGTCGCAGAGGTGCAAATGCTAAGATGTATATGCGGTCATACAAGATTAGACAAAATTAAAAATGATCACATTTGACAGAAGGCTCAAATAGCACACATTGAGAATAAAATAGAGAAGGCTAATTGAGATGGTTTGGTCATGTCTTGTGTCGATCTCAAATGCAGCGGTTAGTTGGTGCAAAACCACGGTAGTGAAGGTGTTAAAAGGGCAAGGCAAACTAAAATCACATGGAAGGAGTTGTCTCAAAAGACTTACGATTTCCTAGAATCTATGTAAACTTAGTGAAAGAGAGGCACAATGGAAGATAATGATCTATATAGATGATATGCCCCAGGGCTTTGGTCTAGTGGTAAGAGTGTAACACGTGATGTGTTGGTTAGGCCCATGTCACGGGTATGAACTCTGTCGCAGACAAAAGTTTGGTATTTAAGTGGAGAGGGGTGAATCCATTATCTATAGAGCTTCGAACCGTGCGCCACGGGCCCTCAGGAATTCTCGGTTATCAAAAAGTTTCTTAAAAGATAATTCTTTATCAATTAAATGTACGTATTTTGAAATTTTGGGTAATATATTCTATAAAAAGATCTAAATATCTGTCATATGTTTTAGACTTTTAGTCATGTTAGTATATTTACTTTAGGTCCTATGCTTTTGAGTAGTCTGCACCCTTCCCCGTACCCGCGCATAGTGAGAGCTTAGTGCACCGGCGGCCTTTTTTTTTTATTCTGCGGAATGTCGGCTTGATATGAATTTAAATGGAGAATCATGGTGTGTGACGATTCATATAGCTGGCCCCAACTTATTTGGAGTTGAGGTATAGTAATAGTTCTTGTTGTTGGCATTTAATAGATTAAGACACCGTTTTGCATATTATACTTCACACAGATACGATCCTGACAGTTCACATGTAGTTTGTTTGTCTTTTGTATTTTATGATTTGTAAATGCACCAATAGAGTTTATGCATACATATTATATGCTTGTAAAGTTTTGATGATTGAGTGGAGATTTTGTCGGTTTGTTTTTTGCTTTTGGGATTATGATCAGAATTATTTAATATTGAAATGAAATGGATACGGGTAGAGCAGAATGGATATAGAGGATTCATCTAGCCGACCCCTGAAATTGGGATTAGGGAATGGTTGGTTGATTGATTGCATTTCGTTTGAATTAGCTGTGTGAAGATTATGGTTTGCAGTTTTGAAAAGAGAAATTGGTGCAGCTGCAATACCTACTTCCTATCTCACCAAACGGAAAAAGATAAGAAGAGGAAATAATTATAGTCATAAGTATATTAGCTCTCTGCAAATATAAGTTGGTTTGATGTTTTTTTGTGGAATCGCGACAGGCAATCTTGGTTGGTCAAGTTGGCCAGACACCAATACAAAAAAGGTTGAAAGGTGGGAGGACCGTGACTCTGCTATCCCTTGGAACCGGTGGGATTCGAAACAACAGGAGGCCGTTTGATAATGAAGAGCCAAGAGAATATGCCAATAGGTGTGCAGTTCAGTGGCACAGGGTGTCAGTCTATCCGCATAGGTTGGGGGAAATGGCCGTGAAGAGTATTATTCCAGGGTATGCTTCCATTTTCCTACATCTCTTTACTGTTCAAGTTAAATTCGAGCTTATGCCATTGCATTTATGCTTGTAATTTCCTGTGTTAGCTAATATTTTTCACTGTTTACTTAAAAGCCAATATGAGGGTTGTGTTAATCTAGAGTTCAGTTTTAATTTTATTTTGTTGTGAAGTCAATATAAGTGCCTGCTTCATGGTCAAGCCTCGAATGAGAGATTGGCAGTAAAAAATTGACTTATTCGCTGCTTTTCGTATTTACCTGAATCCTAAGAATCGCGAAAGAATTTTACATCCCTGAAGAATGGAGTGTTATATGACACAATGTTTTTCAAAAATATATAATGAACTGCTAGTTTTCAGCTAAATTTGAGGGCCATTTTCCTCCCAGGAAAAAAAAAATAAGCAACTGAATTTGGCTATCTGGTGAAAGTTTGTTCTGCGTCTTTTACTGAATGATTACTTTCTGTTGGTCTGTATCTAAGCTTATGCTTCCCAGCTACTTTCAAATGATCTAACCTTCTGATAATCGTTTGGTGCACTGCACATTGTAGTTCAATCTTGTATGTGGAGGGTAACCTTGAAACAAAAATCTTCACTGATCCTATCACTGGTCTTGTACGGCGCATACGAGAAATTGCTGTACGATTAAATGGTAATTTACTTCTTTGGTTTTTCTACTTCTTCAGTAAAGTTTAGTTTCTCTTTCACTTCGGTGCATAGAGTTTTAAATTCATTCTATTTCAGCGTTAAGCGTATCTTCTACTTCTTCACTAAAGCTAGTTTCTCTTGCATTTTCCTGCATGTAGTTTTAATTCTGTTTACTTTATCAGCCATATGCATAGCTTTTATTTTGTTTTCTCTAGAATGCAATCATTTTGCCATCAGAAATGAGTGTTATGATTTCTATGGCTATATACTTGTTTAATCTTGACTAGAAATTGTAGATTCTTACTAGGTTGGAAAATATGCATATATACTGGATTCTAGTGTCTAGATTACCGTGCTTGTGTGGCCCTCTCAGCAACTGCTTCTTTTGAGGGCTGGGTCGATTGCTGCAGTAACGTTTCAGAGTATCTAAATTGCATTATTTGTTGATCCCTTTTCTCCATCTTCTATCATAGCCACCCTTTTAGTTTGAACTTTGAAGATGTCCTGTAGAACTTAAGTTTATGAGCTTTAGGTGAAAAGTAACCCTAGGGCTATACTTGAAATACAAGCCAATTTCAAAGAGCTTCAAAGAAAATCATAGAGCCATCGCACCGGATTCTGAAACGACTAGAATTCATTGATATAATAAAAGGGCAGCCTTGTGACTAAGCTCCCGCTATGCGCGGGGTCCGGGGAAAGGCCGGACTACAAGGGTCTATTATACGCAGCCATACCCTACATTTCCGCAAGAGGCTGTTTCCATGGCTTGGATCCGTGACCTCCTGGTCACATCGCAGCAAATTTATTAGTTATTCCAAGGCTCCCCTTCACTAATATGTTAGAGGCAAAATAAGTTGTCTCTTGACAAACAAGAAATTGTTTTTGAAATCTCATGGTGTACCACCAATGGAGGCACCATCTCAATGGTCAAATCATGTGTGCTATCATTTCTACTGGAGAAAGTTTTTCGTTCTAAAGCATGTGTGGTAAAGTATTATGACTCATTTGCGCTTGTAATCTTCTGGCAGACTATTGATACCTGTGGTGATGCATGCATAAAACGATAATGAGCAATAGGTCCAGGAGAATTGCAAAAATCTATAGACCTTAATTTTTCTTTTAGCCGAAGGTCTATCGGAAACAACCTCTCTACCCCACAAAGGTAGAGGTAAGGTCTGCATACATCTTACCCTCCCCAGACCCCCACTGTGTGAGATTACACTGGGTATGTTGTTCTATAGACCTTAATTTCATTTGCCATGAAGAACCTTTATGAAACCTAATTCCCTGGCCGTTGCAGGTCGTCTGGTTTCCCTTGGGAAAGGGAGTGAAGCCCAGCAGCAATCACAAGCAGAAATCAAAAGGGTTGGTTATTACTAAGAGTTGGCTTGCAATGACAGCAACTGAATCTTTATGTGGAAGTATTGTTCTCGAGTTGTCGTTTTCTTTTTCCTGCCTCACATTAATCCTAGGAGCGGTCAACTTGAACCAGTCATCTGATGCCTACTATATAAACTCGATCAGCAATCTAATAGTTCCGCGCCTATTAAGTTGCATGTGTTCTGATAAAAAAAAAAAGAACAGTCTGTTGGTTAAGTTATTCATATAAACTTTGAGCTGTTACTTTGTTCTTAGAGCACCGGGCGGAGTGTGATATTGCTTTTTGTAGTATGTCTTGCAAGAAGAGAGAGCAACTGATATCAAGTCCTGAAAATAAATAACGGTCGATGCAAATATAATTGATATTTGAGTTTAGCATCGATCCCACAAAGAGTTTATGCTTTAACGGAATATAATATTATCAATGCCTTTAATTATAATTCTCTAAGATTAAGCCACATGTAAAAAGCAAATTTATCAGTAAGGAGTAGTTTACCCCTAATAAGTAAAAGAAACCCAGAAAAGATGGCATGCACATACTGCAAAAGAGACTTAGTAGTTTATGCGGTCAGAATTTGTTACTTTAAGTAAAGCAGCAACCTTATGTACATCAAACAAGTTTTGAATCTTTGAATAATGATAACAGCATGATCAAAGAAAGACTTTGATTATTGTGAATGTGTCGTTTGAATGTACTCCACGTGTCCCTACCTTATCTTTTTGCACTTTGTAAAGGAAGCCAAGAATAAGGAAATGAATAAGAAAGCCAAGAAACTAGGGGACTAATGATGTCTTATTGTTAAAAAGAAAACATTTCTTAGAATGATGGCCAAACTAACCGAATTTTTTCTCATAATTAAGTTCTAATTCGATCATGTGTGTAATAAATTATCCGCACTTCGTTTTTAAACCAACCAATGAACTCATAAAAAATATCGTCACATATATATATATATTTTTACTAAATTATAGTTAATTAATAATTATTCTCACTTTAATTATGACTTAAACAAGGCAAATTAGTATGATTGGTGTAAACACTGGGAAAGGTAAATTTATTTTTCCTTTGGTGTTTAACCTCTATACTAAGCTCCCTAACAAGCTAGAAAAGCGTGATATTATTTCTAGGACAAATTTGATTTGTTTATTTAATGTCTTTCAAGATCCTACGTCTTGGATGAGTTTAAGTTTTATATATTATGGTATAAAAAATATTTACATAACCATATTACTTATTATTAGGTAATTACAAATAAATCTTTGATAAGTATTAATTAGTAATCTAATAAAATGATACCTAACCTGCTATCGTACTTAAAATTCACGAATAATAATTAAATAAACCTATTTGTGCATATAACTTAAATCTTAAATATTTACATTAGTGAAAAGAGAGCTAAACTCTGCAGCCTCAAAACCACTCAGTCTGCAGGCAAGGAAATGTTGGGTTTGATTTTGAGGAGTTGTATGATTTAAAAATTAACGCAGTTCAATTTCTTGGGATTCTCATGTTACTTTGATCTAGTCCACACCAAAGATACACACAATTATAAATGATTGGAACATGTAATATCTTTTATTCCCTTTGTATAAGATGTAGAAATTTCACATAGTAAAGCATCAAGCAAGTTGCCGAGAAAAGAAACAAGATCCTCAAACTTTGTCAAAAAGCAGTCAAGAAAAGAAGGAAAGTGAAAAGAAAAGCATCAAGAATTAGCTGATTGGGAGTTTCAATGATGACCATGGTTCATTTTCCCACAAAAAGACAAACATAGACCCTATTATAGAATTTCACACACACACACACAAAAAAAATCTAAAGTAAGATTTACATGTTATTCGAAGCAACTGAATTCATCATATACAGGACCATATAAAAACAGACATGCGTAATATGTTAACTAGACGCTATCAATTGTTAGCAAATTAAAGGTGACAAGATTCAAGAACTTCAACTAATGATCAAAATGTGCTGACTGCAGTGATGGAGCTGGGACGCAAGGATTCACCCGAACTCAAATTATTTATTACGTATATATAACAGATGTATAATTCTCTTGAATTCTTCGTAGGTTAACATTTTTATATTTGAAACCCCTTAATAAAAATCTTGGTTCTGTCAGAATCCTCTTAGCAGCGCGAGAAAAGAAGGTAGGAAACAAAAACAATGAACAAATAAAAGTTATAAGAGGATTCATGACAAGCTGATAAGTGTGCGCGCGGGCGGGAGAGGGGGATAGGGGATAATGATGCGAGTTCGGAACTTAAATGACCTAAAAAGTAAGGAGGTGAACAAAATTACCCAAAAATTTTTTTGTGACAAAAGTGCCTTTTGCGCAGTACATTAATGCGCAATAGGGATAGTATTTTTTTGGTTAACTTTTTTATTTTTCAATACTTAGTCATATTTTTTTTCATACTTTGACCAACGATTAGTCATGTGTCAAGACTCCGAGACGTCAATATTTTATATAGAACCTGATATTTTTTCTACGAACAATAATGTAGGCTCAATACATCAAGGATATCTAAACGTTCAGATCGTAGTTTTAGGGGTTGTAAAGTGCTCGAAGTAAGTTTTGTTTGAAAACTTGTTATCATTAGGTTTAAGTGTTTTATTTTTTAAGGTTTTGATTTAAGCGTGTTATTTTTTAGTCAAGACATAGATTTATTTCGAATATGTCGAGATTTCCCCCCTAATTAATTTAGGATGTCACACGAGTTAGTAATAAACGATAATAAAGACTAAGATAACTAATTATCATTAAGAAAATAATAAGCAAAAAATATAATATTAACTTGTAGCTCTGATCTATGCTTATCCTGTAGACTAAGTACTGATCTATCGATGAGCCCCAGGTGAACGTTGGAATCCATGTAGGTGTTGTATCTGTATAAACAATATTTAAATTATTCATTATCCTGTAATATTAATTATCTAATATTTTATTGATAAACTGTTGTGATGTTAATGGTACATTTGTCTTTGACATGCCAAATTGAAGTAAATTAATTTATGAAGCTTTCATTTAAATAATGTGGGATGAAAATTAATTGATATATAATGGAACCTTTGACATAAGTAGGTATATAAATCTAATTCAATTAGATAAAAATGTAAATAAAAAATAAGGAGCATAAGGAGAGAAACTAGTTGTAAATTGGTGAAACTTTAAATGGTCATAACTTTGCGCTCGGATGTCCGTTTCACGCGATTTTTTTATTTTGCGTATTTTTTCGAGATCTAGCCGGTCAAACGCCGCAAGGCGGTTTGACGTTGGGTTTCAATTTTTAATTTTCTTTAGTAAAGATCTGATGATATACAATAGATTTCAAGGTCAAAATCCCGTGGTAATGTATGTTTGAATGTCAATTTCAATTCAATAATTTTCTCGACATATTCGAAATAAAGCTGACTAAAAAATAATACGCTTAAATTAAAATCTTAAAAAATAAAACATTTTAACCTAATGATAACAAGTTTACAAACAAAACTTACTTCGGGCACTTACAACCCCTAAAACGACGATCCGAACGCTTAGGCATCCTTGATGTATTGAGCCTACATTATTGTTCGCAGAAAAAAATATCAGGTTCTATATAAAATATTGACGTTTCGGAGTCTTGACACATGACTAATCGTTAGTCAAAGTATGAAAAAAACATGACTAATTGTTGGAAAATAAAAAAGTTAACAAAAAAAAAAAAAAATTACCCCTATTGCACAATAATTTACTGCACGAAAGGTACTTTTGTCACAAAAAAAAAAAATTGAAGTATTTTTGTTCACCTCCTTAGTTTTTAGTTCATTTAAGTTCCAGACTCATAATGATCCCTACATTTGTCTTGTCTGATCATGCAGTAAACCATTCAATTGAAATGGGATATAATGCATGTGGATCTGCAAGTATATTTTAGTAATAGCAGTAATACATATGTTCCATTCCACCCAAAATTTTAAAAACAAATACAGTAAAACCAATTGCCATTCTCTAACCGATTTTTCTTCAAAAAGAGGGAAAAAACAAGAGGGAAAAACAATAAAAACATTAGACATGGCTAGATCTCTCTGTCCTTGGCAGTTAGATCAAGAAAGGGTTATATTCAGTTTAACTCTTCTATAGAAAAGAGAAAAGGAAAACTTAAGTCATTGGGATTTTCCAATGGCTACTTAAACTCTGAGCAAGTAAATACTAAGTTCAGGAGCCCCATTTCTATCAGGGTTCATCATGTAAAATGCCTCTGAATCTCTAGAGCCAATTACTCTCTCAAATTTAGCCCTCATATACATGATCTCACTCGAGTAAGCATCTTCATTCCCTGGCAAAACACCAGCACCTGTTGAAATTGGCTCCACAGCTTTCAGAATCTGTAATTCCTTCGGTCCACATTCCCGTCTTGTTGCATAGCCACACTTCTTTCCATTACAGTAAGCCCTCCATATAGGCTCATCTATCAATCTTGCCACCTTTTTTTCTTCTTGCTTGTCACATTCCAATGCAATTCTGACCAAGCCTGATGCCATTTCTTGGACTAATCCACTTATAGGAGTAGCTAGCTCAATTAAGAAGGCTGGCTGTGAATTGGGATCTTTCTGAAATGTGAAATGTACATGTCCACGCCTGTGACCGAAAAGGGTGCCTACAACTCTTGTCCCAAGACATTGTTGGAAGTGTGTTCTGTTTCTGCCAAATGCTATTAGGACGGACTTTAGCCTGGCTACTGCTACAGTTTGCAGTTTCCTCCTAGTTGTAGCTGATTCTTGATTTAACTTCTTGTCGTCGGTCTTGTAGTCATGGATAGTGTTTAAGGAACAAGACTTGGAGTTGGTTCTTGAGACTTCAGGAGTCTTCAAAGGCAATGCCTTTACATTCTCCGCTTTTGAATTTTCGTTTTTGTTTGATGTAGACTTCAGGGATGGATCTTCTTTTACTTCTTCCGCTTCTTCATTACTGACTTTAGTTGTCCAGTGAAACTGCCTCTTGGAGGATAGGTCTTGGAAACTCTTCGCCATGATTGTCCTCATCTAAGAAAGGGGGAAAAAAACTAGACTGCACCTTTAAAGTGTTCTCGTGTAGGAGAGTGGGAACTGATGGGGGTAGAGTTCTGTTTTGTTCTTTTGAAGGAATTTCTACTTTCTTCTTTTTCTCTTTTTCCGTATTGTTTTACTCCTACTACTTCGTTAGATATAGGAATTTGACAAAGAAACACATAAGCAACCCCCCCCCCCCAAACTTTCATGGGAATTAGGAATGAAATACAGGAAAAATTGTACTTACTAATATAAAGAAAGGAAACTCAGGGAGACACAGGATGTGTTATTTCACTTTCTTGTGGGGTATGGTGCAAAAGGAGTAACTTGACTGGCTCTTTTTTGACTTGGAACAGTTTCTTTCAGAGGATTCCAGTTTTATTCACTAATGAGTTGTTTGGTCGGTAGAATAAGGGATAACAATCTTGGGATAGATGCGGATTATTTTATCTACACATTTGGTTATGGATATTAATTAGTCCGGGAAATCATTTTGTACTAAACTAGTGGGATTAGATATCCCATATAGAAGGTGGGATAGCTAATCCCATGGGAAGTACCCATCCCAATAAACAAACGACCCGTGTAAATATTTTTATTATACCGTTATAGTTTAACATGTAAATAATAGGTTAAATATCATTTTTACCAAGTTACCAATCAATGTCTATCTTAATTACTTGATAAGTGAACTAATTGTAAAAATGCATCTTACACTATTGGTGCAAGGAACTCAATTTTTTTTTGAAAAATGAGCAAGAGAACCAATGATCCGTCACTGTTTGCACTTTGCAGTAGAAACTCCTCCCAACACAACGTTCTTCCTCATGTTTTCTTGTTGTGATAAACCCGCATGCATACCCAAAAGACCAAAACCAGTGATCACTCAGATTTTGTTCCCTACAGAACAACTAGAAACATGATGCTACTAATCAAGACAGGTTACCTGCTGCACTGCAATAAAGTTGACGTTGGAATTTAGGATTCACTGTTTTCTTAGCCTCTTTCACTGAGTTGTAAAAATCACTGCTTAAAGACAGGCCTCAGTACTGATTGTGGGGCTAAGTCAAACCGATTGAGAGGAGAGGTATTTTATCCTTTCCCTACTTTCTTCCGAGAAGGAGAAAGGATAATTGTACCAGTAACAAAAAATGACAGATCAAAAGCAAACATGGAATGCCCATTCTCAACTTACACGAACCCTCAAAATGGAGTCACTCGTACTGAGTGGGATCATTGTTTCAACAATGACCAATTAAATGTATAGCAACCATCACATTCACAACTCTTTCCCACTGCTTGACAGTTTTTTTTTTATGAATGGTAAATGTGTATAAATAATCATCAAGTGGAGTAGGCGAAAAATGCTAACCCACGCAAACAATCATGATGGTAATAAATCCTATGTGAATCCACTAGGTGGAACCTCACAGAATTTACCCTCATCGGTAGCGATAGCTCTAGCTTATCCCACAAGTTGGGTAGTCTAGAGTCAGAAAACAGAGGTCAGAAAACCGAATAATCGCCGGTGGCAGTCCCTTGCGTGTGAAACACAAGGTTGCAGCCGCAAGCCTCGTTAAACCCTTACCACGGTAAACCCAATTGGGACAAACCCATGGGAAGGGAAGAGTGCCTGTGCGTAATGCTGCTAATACGATACTGCCAGCGGCGCATAAACTGAAAAAGGCAGCAGAAACAGACAACAGAAACAGAATATCCCGCTTATCCCACAGGTCGGGTAGTCGGGATACTCCAGCTCATCCCACAGGCCGGGTAGTTAGGAGCTCAAACCTAGCCATTTCCTAAAGTTACAAACTTGTCAACAAAATGCGGAAAGAGTGCATACAAAACTTTAAAGATGCTAGTCTTGATTTTAAAGATGACTGCATCTTTATCAAACCTAGTGTCTTCAAAGATCGTCTTATTACGCTCGTTCCAAATTGTGTATATCGTGCCGGCAAGCGCCACTCGTTTAGCCTTGGCCTACCATCCAGTACCACGCCCTTCCTTCCGAATGTACTTCAGTGCACTGTCCACAGTAGTCATGGCTCTAGTGATACCGATCCATTTCCTGATTCTGGTCCAAATATATGAACTGTGACAGAAGGAAAAGAACAGGTGTGCAACAGATTCATCTGCCTGTTGGCACAATTCACAAGTTCTGTCGATATCCACGTGCAGAACCTTGTCCTTGGTTCTTAGCTTCTTCTTAATGCCTAACCAAAGGATGAATGCCTGTTTTGGGATGATACAAGCATTCCAAACGTCCCGGTGCCAGGGCACTTCAGAGCCGCGAAGCCTGAAAAAGTCATACGAGCAGCGGCAGTCCGGAGTGGGCGAAGCTGGATCATTCCAACTGTCTAGGAGGGCTTCCGCCTGGGTTACAGACCCTGCAGAAGTCAAAATCTGGTCCCTAATGTTAAGAATACGTTGGATTAGGGGAGAGTCATTGCTCTTACCCTTCCAAGTCCAGATTGTGTCTCGGCTTAAATACTTTTGGGAAATCCATTTTATCCAAAGAGTATCTTTCTTCTGGTGCATGTTCCAAAGGCATTTAGCTAGGAGAGCCCTATTCCATACATTCATATCCCTAAAGCCGAGGCCACCCTCTGATTTCGGCAGACAACATTCAGACCAAGACACAGGAGGGTGGTTTGAGTGCCATAGGAACTTACGGCAAAGGCTAATGATCTTGTCGCTAACAGTCCCGGGAACTGGTAGGATGGACAGCCAAAAACTCTCAACACCTTGAAGGACTGATTTAACTAGTTCTGCCCTGCCAGCGTAAGAAAGGGTGACGCTAGACCAGGCATTAGTATAAGCAGCAATCTTCGTTATGAAAGGTTCGTAATGAACCATCCTAAGCTTGTCGGCAGCCATCGGGATACCAAGGTACCGGAATGGCATAGAGTCGGTGTCAAAGCAGGTGAGGTCCTGGATTTCGTGAAGATCATGGTCCGATAACCCAGCAGTGTAAAGGCTGGATTTGGCGGTGTTGGCACTCAGACCAGAACATTTCCGAAAGATGTCAAGGCAATCCATAAGAATACGGACTGAAGTGGCATAGCCCCTAGACATAAGCATTAGATCATCCGCAAATGCCAGGTGGGTGATCCTAAGGGCGCCACACTTCGGATGATAATTAAAACCAGCAGTTATCGTTCGGCTATTCAGCAGTCTGGACAGATATTCAAGGCATATGACAAAGAGGTAGGGGGAAAGGGGGTCTCCCTGCCTAAGCCCTTTTTGCCCTTTGAAGTGCCCATGAATACTGCCATTAATGCCAACAGAATAAGAAGGCGTGGAGACACATTCCATAATCCGGGACACAAAAGGTTCTGGAAAGTTCAGCCCAATGAGGGTGGCTGTTAAGAATTCCCAGTTAACTGAGTCAAAAGCCTTGCGAAGGTCAACCTTCAACAAGCATCTATTCGAAACCCTTTTGTGGTTATAACCCCTCAAGAGCTCCTGAACAAGGTGAATGTTATCAGTCATCCTTCTGCCTCGAATGAATGCAGATTGCACGTTATCAATAAGAGAGTCGAGGACAGTTTCGACCCTTGCTGCCAGGATTTTCGTGATGACCTTATAAAGGATATTACAGCACGAAATAGGCCTGAAATAAGTGACCTTAGGGCTGTGAGAGGATTTGGGGACAAGGGCAATGATGGTGTGGTTGATTTTCTTGAGGAGCTTACCACTTCTGAAAAACTCCTTAACAGCCTCACAGAAATCACTGCCTACAATGTCCCATGATTTCTTGTAAAACCCAGCCGAGAAGCCGTCCGGGCCTGGTGCTTTATCGTCCCCAATGTCAAACACATCAGTTCTAATGTCCTTATCTGTGACGTCCTTGGTAATATCGATACATTGCTCTGGAGATAGCCTTTTCCCCGAGTGTATGATCCCCATGTCAATAGGCTGACAAGGGTCTTTGGTTCCAAGGAGACCCATGTAGTGATCCAGGAATTCCGTAACCACTTGGTCATTAGAGGTCGAGAGGGAACCATCCTGCTTAGTAATAGCAGCAATATAGTTCCTCTTAGAATTTCTTTTGACCATACCATGGAAGAACTTGGTACACCTGTCACTGTTCTTCAAATGCTCACACTTTGCAAGCTGCCTAAGGAAGCTTATCTCAGCTTCGCAGAGGAGTACAGATTTATGCCTTAGTTCATCCACCCGTAGATTTTTCTGGCCATCTTGCGGGTTGTTCATGGCATCAATCTGGGCATTAGCAAGCTCTTCTTTTGCCCTCCTTACCCGAGAAGTAATATGGGAATATTCCTTGTTATTCAGGTGTTTAAGGGGGTACTTGAGATGCTGCAATTTCCGACAGAGGGAGTATTGCGTTGTACCTATTACATTCTGTTCCCATGCTTGTGCAACAATATTCCCAAAGCTAGGGTGCTGAGACCACATGGTAATAGGGGTCATGTTACAACGCTCATCATTGTTCATGATTGTGTTGAAATCCCCCATGACCAGCCATGGCTCTTGGAGATCAGTACCATAATTCTGAAGACTGGCCCATAGGTCCCTTCTTGCGACTATAGAGTGGTAACCGTAGACGAACGTAATCTTGAACCTCTTTGATGTGGTGCTGCATGCAGCATCACAGTGGATGGTTTGCAGACTAACATCAATTAAATTGAGCCTGATCTTAGCTGGATTGAATAGAATGAAAATTCTCCCAGCTGAATGAGTACTGAAGTTATCAAGAACAACCCAATTCCTAAATTTTGATGACCAAAATTTGTTCAAGGAGTGGGTGTTTAGCTTGGACTCAAGGACGTAGAATAGATCAATGTTTTCATCATGCACGAGGGAGGAGATCTCCTTTTGTTTGGAGGAGGCGTGCAAGCCCCTAATGTTCCAAAACCCAATAATCATTGGGATAACGGAAGGGAGGAAGTTCCCTTCGTGTTACCTACGGTAGTGGTAGTGGGGTTGTTTTCGCAAGGGCCCTTCTTCCGAAGAGCATTGGAAGTAGTTTTCTTTGATTTTCCTCTTTTCTTTATTAGAGAGAAACCATCCTCCTCTGTACTACCCTTCCCCACCAGTTCTGTTTTTTCACCTTCCCCATCCTTAACTGCACCGGCTTCATTCTCCTGGCTACAAGGCTGGTTTACTAGTGCACGGAAAATGGCAGATTGTTTTACATATGGGTTGATGGAGCAGACCCCGGTACTAAGGGGCTGGTCTACCAAATTCCCTTCAGTAGAGGTCCCACCTTTGCCAACCCCTGTCTGGGTCCCAGCAGGTTGGCCACCAAGTGAGTCACTGCTCGAGTTTCGACCTGTACAAACCACGGTCTGATTCCCCACTGGTTGGTCATCAATTATCTTCGGGATCGAGTTCCCACCTTTACCAACCTCGGTCTGGGTACCCGCAGGTTGGCCTCCAAGATTATTACTAATTATGTTCCGACCTGTGCCAGCCCCGGTTTGTGCACTCGTGGGCTAGCCGCCTGTGTTCTTATTTGCGGTAGCCCCCTTGACAGCAACCCCAACTGGTTCTCCTGTGCCAGGCCTGCCAGAGTTGCCGCCCTCTGTGGTGGAGGGGGATGCAATATATGTGTGGGCAGACTTAGGCAAAGGAGTGGCTTTGGTGGTATCCTTTGCTGGAAGCGGGGCTTTCTTCTTTTGGGCACGTCTGTTAAAATCCGCTAGATGCTTCTCGCATGTAGAGGTAGGGTGTCCAATCCTTCTGCAAGTTTTGCAGAATTCCGGGAGTTTCTCATAAATAATTCCTTGGTCTAGGGTCACCCCTTCATAAACATTCAGCTCAATGGAGTTAACCAGCTCTTTTGAGAGGTCAATCTCTACCAGCGCGCGAGCAAAGTTGGTTTGCAGCTTGCTATGAGTAAACTTGTCTGTCCCAATTGGTCTCCCTATGCGGGAGAGTATGCGACTCAAGGCCCTGTCATTCCAAAGCTCCAGGGGCAAGGATGGGAGCCTAACCCAGATAGGCATAGAGCAAATTTTCTGCTCGTCAAAGGTAAAGCACTTTGGCATTTCTTTGAGGAGAAGTGTAATACCATAGACGAAATGGGGGCCATTTGCACAACGACCTTATCCTTATCCTCTTTGGTCTTAAAATTGAATACAATCCACCCTGGAGTATGGACGCTGGATTTATACGTCACACCCCAGGATCTACAAAGTTTTTGGAGGGCAGGGCCCACTGGGTACTTGCCAGCAAAATACCCAACAAGTAGGTGACCCCAAGAATCAGTTAAGTCATCAAGGTCATCTTCAAAAAGCCTAATAGGCCCCCATGTTCTAGAATCCGGGACAAAATGAAGTTTCTATCCATAAGTGTCTTTAGGAGCCAGCTTATTCACATCCTGGGAGGATGCACTGGTGTCCTCAGAACCAAGGGTACACGAGGAGGAGGGAGAGGAGGGGGTATCCTCCCCATCTCTTAAGATGTCAGGGGGTGAAGGGGCAACCACAGAAGGGCCCCCTGCCTCGGACCGAACACTACTCACAAAATTGAGGATAGGAGTTAGCGTAGAATTTCCCACCGGGGAGGAGGCAGAGGTGATCGGCGGGAACTCTTCAAAAGAAGAAAGCTCAATGAACGCCACTCCCATATTAATGGGAAGCGGCGAGAAATGGGCTCTGTTACGTTTCTTCTTTTTAGGCATATTACAATTACAAATAAATGAGACTGTGGGTGGAAGTGGGCTCTGTTCCGTTTCAGCGAGAGTGGAACTGTGTTCCCCCAAAAAAATCCCTCCATATGCGTAGGGCCAGGCCGGAGGTGGGGTTTTCTGGGGTATGGGGCCGTAATGCGGTGGGACCAGTCACTTTAAAAAGTTTACCCTACCACAGTTTTAATCCAAAGTGTTTGACCCATGCGCCAATACATTAGGGTATTCTTTGTCGAGGTTCCGTGTTCGAGTCCTCTGATCAGCAAGAGTGGAACAGTGTTCCCCTAAAAAAATCCCTCCATACGCGTAGGGTCAAGCGGTGTATACTAATCCGTAGGGCCAGGCCGGAGGTAGAGTTTTCTGGGGTATAGGGCCGTAAGGCGGTGGGACCAATCACTTTAAAAAGTTTACCCTACCACAGTTTTATCCAAAGTGTTTGGCCCAGTGGCCAATACAATAGGGTATTGTTGTCTGAGGTTCCGTGTTCGAGTCTTCTGATTATCGAGAGTGGAACTGTGTTCCCCCATAGGGCCAAGCGGTGTATACTAATTCATAGGGCCAGGTCGAAAGTTGGGTTTTCTGGGGTATGGGGCCGTAATGCGGTGGGACCAGTCATTTTAAAAAGTTTACCCTACCACAGTTTTAAGAAAGAGCTCTCAGTCAGTCCTCTCTGTTCTCTCTCCTAAAAATTTTCAGACTTAGCAAAGTTACAAGAGAAAATCTCTTGGCTTGGATTTATCCAAGTGCTTTGTTTTTGTTCATAGATTTGTGGAAGGGAGCATAATTTTCATTGGACTTAACTGTAGCTTTTTTAATACACTGTTTTTTATTTTCGTAATATAATATCTCAGAATTTGAAGGTATTTGTGAGTGCGTTTTACTGTTTGGGATTTGTGAGTACGTTTACTGTTTGGACGTTGCTTGCTGCGAATCGTGTGTGAGGTAGACGTGTGGACGTTACTGCTCATTGAGGGGACACTACTGTTCACTGAGGGGACGCTTTGCGCGTCAAATCCTCTCGACGTGTCAAGCAATCCGAGCTTCGCCGAACGACGCCTTTATTGCCCCAAATTGAGTTAACGAGCACTTATTTCAAGTTTCAAGCCCCTTTGAAAATATCTTCACCTTATAACCAGACTCTCTCTCCTCCAAACGGTCTTGTTCTTGAGAAACTAAAGGGTTTCTCTCCCCTTTAAGGGGACGAGGACGCCATTACCGGCGACCTTTGTGAATCTCACTTGCATATTCCTCTTCTACGCAAGGAGCTGAATCTTCTAAGCCCCATTTCGCTGAGATTCGAGCTTGTGTTTGAACTTAGTCTTTCTGTGGGCTTCTGGCGAAGCAAAAAGAGCATCCGTCGAACCTGTTTAGGAGCCTCTGGGAACTTGCCTAAAGCTTTGACGAATCGGTTTTGGAAGTGCTGGAACCTCTGGGAACTTGCCTAAAGCTTTCACTCCTCCATCTTTGTCCGGAGCACTTTAAGGTGTTTTCGCTCCCTTACCTGTCTTTGTAGATCTGTCTACTTTTTTGCTGTGCCTTGTTTTGGTTCATCTGTTTTGTTGCATTTTACTGTTCTTCACTGGTAACAAGCTTTTGTTAGTCGTTATATGTTTATGGTTAGTTGTTGCTATTAGCTACTTGTTCGCTTGTTGTCTGATTCCCTTGCGTACTTGTTTAGTATAGTTCTGCTTTGCTTTGAGCTGTTTGCTTCGATTTTAGTATTGGTTTCACTGGTATTAAAACTCTTGCTTGGTCTTAGAAAATTTTGACTATAGTTGCTTTGATTTAATACTGGTCATTACTGATATAAAGGCTTTGCATGTTGTCCGATGTTTTATTGTTAACTGCTTGTTGAAGGTTGCCTGTTGTTGGTGCTTGTAGATTTAGGGTTTTGATTTGTTCCTTACTCTCTGTCTTTCTGGAGATTTCATGTTCGTCATGTTCTTCAGCACCTTCATTTTTGTTTTATGCTTGTTGTAGGTTATTTGTTGTTTGGGCTTATTGTTCAGGTTTTATAGTGTTTTCTTTTACTCTGCCTATTTTACAAAAGTTTTTGAAGATTTCTTGTTCTTCATCTCTATGAGTTCATGTTCTTGCTGATCCTTCATACTTTTGTTTAACTTTTCGCTTCAATCTGTTTATCCCTCTCTCCCTTGCTTAGTGTTAGCCCAGTTTCAATGGATACACACTATCTAGAATAGCTGTCAACGTTGCGAAACTGCGCTCTGCACTGCTCTTTGTTTTTCTGCAAATTTGTGTTCTTCATTTTCTTCGTCTGTTCTTCGTGTTTACCTGTGCCAAATCTTGTTTGATCCGTTTCTAGCTTCTTCTCTCTCCTTGGAACTGTTGCCCCTGCTAATTTTGAATTTTGCTGCAGACTACATGCTACCTGTGAGTTGTTTCTGTTGACTTCCAAAAACAACTATCACAGTACACGCCCAGTGATAGCTGTCACTGCACTGACATTGCAGGCTGCCTGGGGTTTGTGCTGATCGAGGAGCATAAAGGAGCTGGCCTGAAGCTAGCTATTTTAGTTTAATTTTCAACACTTTAATTTTTGTAATTAACTCCTTTAGATTAGGCATAGACATTCATCTCCAGGCCTGTTTGGACTAGCTTTGTTTGTAATTTCAAGCCAGGCCTGTCAGGCTACCCTCCCCCCTGTAAGCTCAACAGCTCAACGGAGGCACGCCTACATCCCCCTCTGTTTTAAATTTCTGTTTTTCAATTCCCGTTTAAAGTTTCTGTTTTAATTCTTTCTAGGCAAACCTAGGACTATCTGTTAGGCAAATACTAGGTGACTATTTGCTAGGCAAACCTAGGCCTTTAGCCAAGAGTTGTATTTATAGACAAATACTTGTTTTTGTATCCAGGCCTGTCTGGAGAACCTTTTCAATTATTTAGCCAAATGTTGTTTTAATAGGCTATTACTTGTAATTTAATCCCAGGCCTGTCTGGAGAACAGTCTCATTTATTTGTAATTGTAATATGCCTAAAAAGAAGAAACGGAACAGAGCCTATTTCTCGCCGCTTCCCATTAATATGGGAGTGACGTCCATTGAGCTCTCTTCTTTTGAAGAGTTCCCGCCGATCACCTCTGCCTCCTCCCCGATGGGAAATTCTACGCTAACTCCTATCCCCAATTTTGTGAGTAGTGTTCGGTCTGAGGCAGGGGGCCCTTCTGTGGTTGCCCCTTCGCCCTCTGGCATCTTAAGGGATGGGGAGGGTACCCCCTCCTCTCCCTCCTCCTCGTGTACCCTTGGTTCTGAGGACACCAGTGCATCCTCCCAGGACGTGAATAAGCTGGCTTCTAAAGACACTAAGGTTACCCCTATCCGCCCGGACACTAAGACTGCTTATGCGTCCATAGTTAAAGGCAATAGAGATATTAACAATGGACAGAAACTCCATTTTGTCCCGGATTCTAGAACAGAGGGGCCTATTAAACTTCTTGAAGATGACCTTGATGACTTAACTGATACTTGGGGTCACCTACTTATTGGGTATTTTGCTGGCAAGTACCCAGGGGGGCCTGCCCTCCAAAAACTTTTCAGATCCTGGGGTGTGACGTATAAATTCAGCGTCCATACTTCAGGGTGGATTGTATTCAATTTTAAGACCAAAGAGGATAAGTATAAGGTCGTTGCAAATGGCCCTCATTTCGTCTATGGTACAACACTTCTCCTCAAAGAAATGTCAAAGTGCTTTACCTTTGACGAGTAGGAAATTTGCTCTATGCCTATCTGGGTTAGGCTCTCATCCTTGCCCCTGGAGCTTTGGAATGACAGGGCCTTGAGTCGCATACTCTCCCGCATAGGGAGACCAATTGGGACAGACAAGTTTACTCATAGCAAGCAGCAAACCAACTTTGCTCGCGCGCTGGTAGAGATTGACCTCTCAAAAGAGCTGGTTAACTCCATTGAGCTGAATGTTTATGAAGGGGTGACCCTAGACCAAGGAATTATTTATGAGAAACTCTCGGAATTTTGCAAAACTTGTAGAAGGATTGGACACCTTACCGTTACATACGAGAAGCATCTAGCGGATTTTAACAGGCGTGCCCAAAAGAAGAAAGCCCTACTTCCAGTAAAGGATACCACCAAAGCCACTCCTTTGCCTAAGTCTGCCCACACATATATTGCATCCCCCTCCACCACAGAGGGCGGCAACTCTGGCAGGCCGAGCACAGGAGAACCAGTTGGGGTTGCTGCCAAGGGGGCTACCGCAAATAAGAACACAGGCGGCTAGCCCACGAGTGCACAAACCGGGGCTGGCACAGGTCGGAACATAATTAGTAAGAATCTTGGAGGCCAACCTGCGGGTACCCAGACCGAGGTTGGTAAAGGTGGGAACTCGATCCCGAAGATAATTGATGACCAACCAGCGGGGAATCAGACCGTGGTTGGTACATGTCGGAACTCGAGCAGTGACTCACTTAGTGGCCAACCTGCTGGGACCCAGACAGGGGTTGGCAAAGGTGGGACCTCTACCGAAGGGCACGCCTGTTAAAATCCGCTAGATGCTTCTCGCATGTAGCGGTAGGGTGTCTAATCCTTCTGCAAGTTTTGCAGAATTTTGAAAGTTTCTCATAAATAATTCCTTGGTCTAGGGTCACCCCTTCATAAACATTCAGCTCAATGGAGTTAACCAGCTCCTTTGGGAGGTCAATCTCTACCAGCGCGCAAGCAAAGTTGGTTTGCTGCTTGCTATGAGTAAGCTTGTCTGTCCCAATTGGTCTCCCTATGCGAGAGAGTATGCGACTCAAGGCCCTGTCATTCCAAAGCTCCAGGGGCAAGGATGGGAGCCTAACCCAGATAGGCATAAAGCAAATTTCCTACTCATCAAAGGTAAAACACTTTGACATTTCTTTGAGGAGAAGTGTTGTACCATAGACGAAATAGGGGCCATTTGCAACGACCTTATCCTTATCCTCTTTGGTCTTAAAATTGAATACAATCCACCCTGAAGTATGGACGCTGGATTTATACGTCACACCCCAGGATCTGAAAAGTTTTTGGAGGGCAGGCCCCCCTAGGTACTTGCCAGCAAAATACCCAATAAATAGGTGACCTCAAGTATCAGTTAAGTCATCAAGGTCATCTTCAAGAAGTTTAATAGGCCCCTCTGTTCTAGAATCCGAGACAAAATGGAGTTTCTGTCCATTGTTAATATCTCTATTGCCTTTAACTATGGACGCATAAGCAGTCTTAGTGTCCGGGCGGATAGGGGTAACCTTAGTGTCTTTAAGAGCCAGCTTATTCACGTCCTGGGAGGATGCACTGGTGTCCTCAGAACCAAGGGCACACGAGGAGGAGGGAGAGGAGGGGATATCCTCCCCATCCCTTAAGATGCCAGGGGGCGAAAGGGCAACCACAGAAGGGCCCCCTGCCTCAGTCCGAACACTACTCACAAAATTGGGGATAGGAGTTAGCGTAGAATTTCCCACCGGGGAGGAGGCAGAGGTGATCGGCAGGAACTCTTCAAAAGAAGAGAGCTCAATGGACGCCACTCCCATATTAATGGGAAGCGACAAGAAATGGGCTCTGTTCCGTTTCTTCTTTTTAGGCATATTACAATTACAAATAAATAAGACTGTTCTCCAGACAGGCCTGGGATTAATATACAAGTAATAGCCTATTAAAACAACCTTTGGCTAAATAATTGAAAAGGTTCTCCAGACAGGCCTGGATACAAAAACAAGTATTTGTCTATAAATACAACCCTTGGCTAAAGGCATAGGTTTGCCTAGCAAATAGTCACCTAGTATTTGCCTAACAGATAGTCCTAGGTTTGCCTAGAAAGAATTAAAATAGAAACTGAAAACAGGAATTGAAAAACAGAAATTTAAAACAGAGGGGGATGTAGGCGTGCCTCCGTTGAGCTGTTGAGCTTACAGGGGGAGGGCAGCCAGACAGGCCTGGCTTGAAATTACAAACAAAGCTAGTCCAGATAGGCCTGGAGATGAATGGCTATGCCTAATCTAAAGGAGTTAATTACAAAAATTAAAATTATACTAAAATAGCTAGCTTCAGGACTGCTCCTTTATGCTCCACGATCAGCACAAACCCTGGCGGCTACTGCAATGTCGGTGCAATGTAATGACTATATCAGGCGTGTACGGTGATAAGCTTTTTCGGAAGTCAACGAAACGACTCACGAGGTAGCGTGTAGTCTGTAGCAAAATTCAAAATTCGCAGGGGCAACAGTTCCAAGGAGAGAGAAGAAGCTAGAAACGGATCAAACAAGATTTGGCACAGGTAAACACAAGAACATGAAGAACATAAATTTGTAGAAAAACAAAAAGCAGTGCAGTTTCGCAATGTTGACATCTATTCTAGATAGTGTGTATCCGTTGAAACTGGGCTAACACTAAGCAAGGGAGAGAGGGATAAACAGATTGAAGCGAAAAGTTAAACAAAAGTATGAAGGATATCAGCAAGAACATGAACTCATAGAGATGAAGAACAAGAAATCTTCAAAAACTTTTGTAAAACAGACAGAGTGAAAAAAAACACTACAAAACCTGAACAATAAGCCCAAACAACAAATAACCTACAACAAGCATAAAACAAAAACGAAGGTGCTGAAGAACATGAAATCTCCAGAAAGACAGAGAGTAAGAAACAAATCAAAACCCTGAATCTACAAGCACGAACAACAGGCAACCTTTAACAAGCAGTTAACAATAAAACATCGGACAACATGCAAAGCCTTTATATCAGTAATGACCAGTATTAAATCAAACCAACTAAAGTCAAAATTTTCTAAGACCAAGCAAGAGTTTTAATACCAGTGAAACCAATACTAAAATCGAAGCAAACAGCTCAAAGCAAAGCAAAACTACACTAAACAAGTACGCAAGGGAATCAGACAACAATCGAACAAGTAGCTAATAGCAACAACTAACCATAAACATATAACAACTAACAAAAGCTTGTTACCAGTGAAGAACAGTAAAATGCAACAAAACAGATGAACCAAAACAAGGCACAGCAAAAAAAGTAGACAGATCTACAAAGACAGGTAAGGGAGCGAAAACACCTTAAAGTGCTCCGGACAAAGATGGAGGAGTGAAAGCTTTAGGCAAGTTTCCAGAGGTTCCAGCACTTCCAAAACCGGTTCGTCAAAGCTTTAGGCAAGTTCCCAGAGGCTCCTAAACAGGTTCGACGGATGCTCTTTTTGCTTCGCCAGAAGCCCACAGAAAGACTAAGTTCAAACACAAGCTCGAATCTCAGCGAAATGGGGCTCAGAAGATTCAGCTCCTTGCGTAGAAGAGGAATATGCAAGTGAGATTCACAAAGGTCGCCGGTAATGGCGTCCTCGTCCCCTTAAAGAGGAGAGAAACCCTCTAGTTTCTCAAGAACAAGACCGTTTGGAGGAGAGAGAGTCTGGTTAGAAGGTGAAGATATTTTCAAAGGGGCTTGAAACTTGAAATAAGTGCCCGTTAACTCAATTTGGGGGAATAAAGGCGTCGTTCGACGAAGCCCGGATTGCTTGACACGTCGAGAGGATTTGATGCGCAAAGCGTCCCCTCAGTGAACAGTAGTGTCCCCTTAATGAGCAGTAACGTCCACACGTCTACCTCACACACGATTCGCAGCAAGCAACGTCCACAAACAGTAAACGTACTCACAAATCCCAAACAGTAAAACGCACTCACAAATACCTTCAAATTCTGAGATATTATATCACGAAAATAAAAAACAGTGTATTCAAAAAGCTACAGTTAAGTCCAACGAAAATTATGCTCCCTTCCACAAATCTAAGAACAAAAACAAAGCACTTGGATAAATCCAAGCCAAGAGATTCGCTCTTGTAACTTTGCTAAGTCTGAAAATTTTTAGGAGAGATAACAGAGAGGACTGACTGAGAGCTCTTTTTTAAAACTGTGGTAGGGTAAACTTTTTAAAGTGACTTGTTCCACCGCATTACGGCTCCATACCCCAGAAAACCCCACTTCCGACCTGGCCCTACGGATTAGTATACACCGCTTGGCCCTACGCGTATGGAGGGATTTTTTTGGGGGAACACGGTTCCACTCTCGCCGATCGGAGGACTCGAACACGGAACCTCAGACAACAATACCCTAATGTATTGGCCACTTTGGGCCAAACACTTTGAATAAAACTGTGGTAGGGTAAACTTTTTAAAATGACTGGTCTCACCGCATTACGGCCCCATACCCCATAAAACCCCACCCTCCCGCACCGGCCCTACGGATTAGTATACACCACTTGACCCTACGCGTATGGAGGGATTTTTTTGGGGGAACACGGTTCCACTCTCGCGATCGAGGAGGACTCGAACACGGAACCTCGACAAAGCAATACCCTAATGTATTGGCCACTGGGCCAAACACTTTGGATTAAAACTGTGGTAGGGTAAACTTTTTAAAATGAATGATCCCACCGCATTACGGCCCCATACCCCAGAAAACCCCACCTCCGGCTTGGCCTTACGGATTAGTATACACCGCTTGGCCCTACGCGTATGGAGGGATTCTTTTTAGTGCTTCTTCTTCAGTCATCTCAGCGCCATTGTTGCACTTCCCTGCTCTCACCGTGTCCTGTGGGTGAAAATACACCAGAAGGGGATGCATCAATTAGACTCTTTGCTTTTTCGAAAAGCTACTTACTTGGATAAGATACATGCATGGGTTCATGGAGTGAGGATGAGAATGAGAAACTGTTTTGGAAAATAAATGAGAACCAAAAACGATAACACTAAGATGAAGGCTCCATAGAATTAAAAAAAAACAAGTGGCTCAATGGATGGATAAGGCATGCTCTTTTTTGTCGATGAATAAAGTTGGCTATTCAACAGGAAGTCGTTGAAGCATCCTACATAACAGATCAAACTAATGCAAGAAGACACAAAATGAGCGGTTACCACGGTCTCTAGTCTGTGTTGTTCGTATGCAGCATAAACTTCTTCAATATATTCCCCAAAGCCAAGAACCTGAAAAACCACCAATTATAAAGTTGTAAATGTCAATTGCAAATAACTATCAGCATGTTATGCTTAGCAAATCAGTTCATTCACTCTCAATCTAAAGATACCATAAAAGCTTTCACATGCTTACATATTAAAAGATAACCTAAAAGGATATAAATTGATTAAAAGTTCTTGTTTGTCAATGAAAATAACTGTGAAAATACTATATACAACTTAAAACAGTTTAAGTTGATCTCCATGGTGAATGTTTATTCCTTTTATAATAAGGTGGTGAATATTTATTCCTCGAGAACTAGCTAAAATAAAACAAGATTTCCACATAAATGTGGACATCAGTCTAAATCATGAAGACCATTTGCATTTGATGAATGTGGCCCAATATCACCTCAGAGGAAAACCAGATTAAAAAGGAGAGGACAAATTTTACATTTTGTGTCCTCCCAACTCTATTGTCACCTCAAAGGTAAAAACTAGGTTTCAAATGTCCTATATATTCTCAAAGTAACTCATACACAGCACACTATAAAAGTGATAGGCTGCAGAAAATTGTAAAACATCACCAACATGAAGAAGATTACATAAAATAAGAATTGCAAGATCAAGTGTAGTACCTCCAAAGCCTTGAGTACATGTTCTGGTGCAATTGTCCGTCTCTCTTCTCTATTACAAACTTCATTTGATTATGATGAGTTAAGATTAATAAACTCTGCAGAAGAACAGAACATACCAAAAATTATTGCAAATTGAAAAGAGCACCCCAGTACGCAGATGCTTCATATACTAATTGAATCAATTATTTTGTTATGTATTCATGGTATGTGAATAGATAACACTCGATTATCTATAGTGGGGAGAACAGGAAGGAGAAGGGACTTCAATCCTGTTCAAGCAGCAGAGAAATTTACCAGTCAAAACATATATGGAATTGACAGCCCAGTGTCAACAAGTTGTTGCATCGTGTTTTTATACATCCGGTAATAGGCCTTCACTGATCAAGGAGAATTAGGGATGGCAAACGGTGCGGTGCGGTTGCGGGGAAAACCTGCATAAACCCACGAAGACTTCAACCTGCCCCCCCGCCGCATAACATTTTTTCACGTTTTAACCCGCCCCACATAAGTCTCTTAAAAAAAATCACTTTGTTATTTAGCTTAAACATTCAAGTTTAATTTTCTTTTCTGTTCCTAGGGTTAGAATTAGATAAATGTTAAGCTAATTAGACAATTTTAAGATACATAAATTTTAAGTATAATGGAGAGACTAGCTTCACTGTAAACGTTCAAATCTATGCATTTTGGATCTTATTCAAAATTTGATTATGCATTTTGTTCTTGAATTTCTGCTAACTGTTATCTTTGATAACTTCAAATGGACTAACACAAAACAAATAGATTTGAAAATATTTATTGTTCATATGGACAAGATGGCAAGTATCTGAAACCCAAATTATGTAACATGTTTGGAACAGGAAAAAATTGTTGAAAATCCAATTTAAAAAATACTAAATATGATCTACAACTTTTAAAATTTTAAGAGAAAACACTTAGATTCAGATTTAACCAGAAGGGAAAAAAAATATTTACTACGTAATTATGAGTACAAATCATTTCCCTATACAAATACTCAATCTTTAATTTAAGATATATTATTAGAAAATTACCTAGACGTAACTTTCTAAAGTTCCCAGTCAGATGTCTACTTTTAGATTCACATTGGACATTTTAATGGTTGCTTAAAGAAATAAAGAGGTTAGTTTGAAAGTTCAAGATTAATACTAGTGCAGTTGCCAAATCAAATAAATATTAAATGATTTATAAGAAATTTGTTGTTTTTCATCATTGAAGCCTCTCAGTTTTTAACAGTTAAGCAAGTCCTCCTATTATAAAAGTTATCGTAAATAGAAAGAATAGACCATACAACTTCAGTTTCGTATTTAGCATGTAGCGAATAAATCCATTTCATCAACCCCCAAAAAAAAAACTTCCATTTCAACCCGCACCCGCAAGAATTTGAAAAAATCTATTTCAACCCGCCCCGTTGCCATCCCTAAGGAAAATAGGGAAAACAGACAGGTTAGTATAACTGAGTAATTTCAATTTTACTGTAGCAACTTTCCTTCTGACCATCACGACTTCTCTTAGAATAAACTCCAAATGTGTTAAATCAGCTTATTTTAATATATTAACCTACATAATGTCTCAAACATTTGTGCTCATTAGTCACTACCATGCATTTGTACCATAATCTTCTTACTACGTTCACCATACAGTATCTTACTAGACGACAACTTAGACTTACTTTCCCTTTCAATCCTTCACCGGAAATATTGATTCTAGTCATGTTACTTATTCCCTTAAAACTATACAGAAAACAAGTTGCTATTATATGCAAACGCCACTAACAATACCAAAGCGCACAAAATTTAAAAATTGAACCCAGAAATTAATTTGTACGTATCAAAATCAACTCACCAACACAACATTCAATCAAAAGATCCTGAGTATCTCGAGCAACACGGACATCTGGGGGCAACATTTCTTTAATAATTTTTGTCATAGTTGCTGCAAAGAATAACAGCAGTATCAGTCAGCCAAATAATATATCAATTAAAGAAGCAAAGCATCAACCAAAGTCATTTATCCAACTTAAATAACGAACTTCTGCCAAAAACTAAATGAGCTTCAGAGTATAAGGTGAACCCAGAAGCAACAATAATTCCAATAATAACATTGTTCGCAATTGAGATCATTAATCTCATCTGCATAACAAAATTTGAAGACAACATACTATATTATAGGGCGCACGCGAGTAGAGGGAAAGAGAGAATGAAAAGTAATATTTTATTATCTCGCTGCTGATGTATTAGGAAAGAAAATGTGACAGAACTTCAGCAATTTTCCCCAAATCATATATAAGCAAAACTAGAGAAGCTAAAACATACAAGAACTAATAAGTTAACAACTGATCTTATAATTAAGGTGTTAACTGCTCAACCCAATTTCTCGACTCTTCATTCAACTACGACACAGAAACCCCAACCGCTGGAGACACGTTATATACAGTGTTTTCGCAACCATTCAGCTGAGAAGGTTGGCTTCGACAATCTTTGAGGAAACAAGGTTAAACCCTCTACTCCAGCTTTAACACTCGTCCACATCAGGAGTAGGACTGATCACCCTATGTTCTAATATCTCAAGGGAGGTAATATTATCCTCAGGCGAATATAGGAAAGTCCAGTTATTATACAATACTCCTACTTTTTAGTCAAATGAAACTCAATAAATTTCATGCAAACAAATCTGAGCAGAAGTATTGACATCAACATGTGCTGTTTCAAATTTCTTAGATTTACTTGCCACCAGCAGTTCATGGAGAGGCCATATATGTTAATTACTTCAGTCAATGCAAGTCAATAGCCTCTTCATAATGAATTAAATGCATCTCTCAGATTATACAAAACAACTCTCTGCCTCATAGAAGGCGCAAAGGCGTGCAACTATATTGTAATTTGGTCACCCTAATACCTTCCACACAAGCACTTAATCATCAACCTCAGCTTACATCATATTCATCCACTCAAAAGCTCTTCAATTACAAACTATGCTAAATCCCAAACTAGTTTGAGCAAGCTATATGCATCCTCAATATACATTCCACTCCAATTGAAGCAGATTCACTTTAATACTCAATAATTGTTGTTTGTTCAAATCAGGCATACAAAATACAGGATTATACTGGGTATTCCCCAGACCCCACTTGTGGGATTATACTGGGTATGTTGTTGTAGGCATACAAAATATGAAACAGGAACTACATGAAAATTCATCAGCAAAATCCTTGAAAGCAGAACCACGATTGAACAATGAAATCACAGGGCGTATAAATCAATTCTGAAACAAAATAATGTCAAGGCAAAATAGATCACAGAATAGGGAGGAGGAAAAATAACCTTTGGGAAGTGAAGCGTCCTCCTTCGTTTTACCAACAATGTCCATAGGTTCCATACTAACCCTACAAAATCAAACACAAAACCTCAAATTCAATATCCAAGCCATAAATAAAATGGCCAACACCGAGCACTAAATGTTCCCAGATTAGCACGCCATGGGTAGAGTAGGTTTTCTGTAGCATGCAACATTCCCCTTGCATTTCTGCAAAGAGACTATTTACACGCATTGATCTACGGACCATCCAAGTCATAAATAAAAGAGGCCTAACACAGTGCACTAGTCGTTTGGTTGTTGGTTAGGAGGTGACTTATTCATGTATTAAATCCTGACTAACTTGTACCATGTTTGGTAACATTTTTTTGCTATATATAAAATTCAACACACCAAATATGAAGTTCGGTTAGCAATATAAAATCTTGCATAACTAATACATGTATAAGTTATGAGGAAATCTATGTATTATTTTATGCAGGATAGAAGATGAAATAACTAATACATGTATAACTAAACCCTACATAACTAATCCATGCAAAACTAATACTTGCATAACTCTAACCAGCAGCCAAACAACCCCTAAATACTCCACAACCAATGCAGAGTATGGGACAATGAGCATATATAGTACACAACATTCCATCCGCACTTCCACAAGGAGACTATTCTCACACCTCGAACCCTGACCATGCAAGTCATAAGTAACATGGCTGACACTCTGCCCTAAATCCCCCCCCCCCCCCCCAAAAAAAAACTAATCTGGGGTAGAGGAGAGTGGTTGTGGGTGTATATAGTAGGAAACATTTCCCTTCCAATTATGCAAAGAGAATAATTTTCAGACCTCAGAACGCACAAACATCTAAGTGAAAAAAATAAAATAGTTGACCCCATGCACTAAATGCTCCTCGACTAGTGCGGAATAGGGGAAAGTTGGAATACCTAGCCTAGTACACAACATTCATCTTCCATTCCAGCGAAGAGTATTTTAACACCTTTTTTTATAACCATGGTGTCCGGGCCAGCTTTCGCGCACATCAATTAGTTCTACGGGATACCTGCCACCTCCCATTAGAAACAGATAACAGGTAACTCTATCCCACCACCAAGGCTATGGCAGATGGGAAGAAATCATTGTATTCATGATTCTCAACACCTTACTTCCAACACCTAAACTACAGGTTCATACCAAAATAAAAAGATCGTACTCAATATACAAGTCAAAAACGCTTACAGATAAACATATATACAATTGCAAATCAATCGAAAAGGAAATATGTAAAGAGCTATCGATTGAACTATTCTCACCTTACAAATTAGAAAACTCACAACTGGCAGATCTGATAGAATACAGTCACAGCTCAGCCGATTGGAAGATATCGAATCGGGAGCGGTGGTTCATGGTGGATATAGATGAGTTTCCCAGATGACTAGGGCAAATTTCATCGGCGAATGAGGGAGGTGTGGTTCACAATGACGTGGGTCCACAAGGTTTGAATGCTGATTGGGTCGTGGTTTGCACGTAAGAGTTGGGAGCGTGAGAGGATTGGCGATGATAAATATGATTCATTTCACTATATAGTTTTCTTCTGGAAAAAGAGCAGAAAGGGGTTGGGGCAAAAAGATTTCTCCAACTCTGCTGGATCTTCTTCCCACACATGCCCCAATATGGCAAGGGTCCATTTGGAAATCAAACTCTTTGCTACTCTCTCCCGTCCACTTTACTTTGTCACATTTTTTTGTTTACATGTCTCCTAAGAAATTATGTGTTCATTTGGTTTGAAGCAAGTTATGTTGAGATTAGTTATGAAGGGATTAATTATTCTGCTATTATTTTTTATTAATTATTTGATTTGTTGTATTAAAAGTAACATGATAATTTCTAAGAAAAAATTATTTGTTTATAAAAATATCTTCCGCCTTATTTAGTAGAAAAGGGGTTTGAGGGACCTCAAGGCTATTTTTGTCATTTTAATTATTTTATCCTAGGACAACTAATCTTGTTATTGTTATTCCACCCTCTGTTAGGGATAACTTATCCTAATACTATTTTTAATCCTGGAATAGCTTATCCCATGATTAGTAATCAAACAAGGGATAACGTGGTACTAAATTTTTATCCCAAAACTATTTTTCCTTATCTATCATACCAAATGACCCCTATGTATATTGACTATCATACCCTTATTTATTATCGTTAATTATTTAGAATGTTAATCTCTCTTCAATAAATATTTTCTATTTAATATCTCTTCATTTAGATTTTCTATGCTAATTAGTCATTGTTTATTACATTCAAGAATAATTATTACGAAGGGAAAAATGGGAAGAATGTACTCAAGTATATTTTGATTTTCTAAAATGACAACTATTTTGGACCATCTCTTTTTAGTAAGGATGACAAATATAGTGGAACGGATGGAGTATATCATACGGAAAAATTATGTGACTTAGCTAGCTTAGCCCTCTAACTACCCTTTGTAGTGGTAGTTTAAAAAATTATATAATATGACAGTTTGGATTTCATAGCAGATACACGCAATACTCACCTTATTTCAAGCCTAAATATAAGTCTGGTATACATATTTGTCTCACTATCGTAATTGCCCCCCTCTTTCTCTCTTCATCATCGACATTCCGATTCTTTCTCTTCTCCAGTGGGATTTGTGCGCTGTGAGAGATCTGTGAATAGATTGGGGGTAAAAACATGGCTGCAAGAAATTGTTGTTAGTATAGTTGTTGCTGGTGCAATTTTTGGTGCTGCTATTGATGGTCGGCTTAATGACAAGTTTGGAAGAAAATTCTCGATCCTTATATCCAATGCTCTCTTCTTTGTTGATGCAATTGTTATGGCATTGCGCTGGTTCCTTGGGTGATTGTCGTTGGAATGATATTCGTCGGTTTCAAAGTTGGAATGACCTCAATGACAACTCCGCTTTATATATCTAAAATTTTGGCTTATTCCACCACTATTTCGACCTTATCTCATAAAATAGAAGTGTCATACAATGACATACAAGTAATTTTGTGGTGGTTGGGGTAGTTTCTGTTGATGATACAAGTGCATCTCATAAAATATAAGTGTAATACAATGACATACAAGCGTATATAGTATGTATGAAAAGTGTTTATTGTATGTGTAAGTTGAATGTGTGGCATTTTGGGGATGATGACTGTTACGCCCTATTTTGAACGGGTCCAAGATAGTTTACAACTTCCTGGCTCTTCTACCTTGTTTGAAAAAGGGTTAGAGTCCCCATCTAATTTTTAAGAAAAAACAGGAAACCTATATGCATTTATGTATTTACTCTGTTTATGATCTACAAAATCAATGAAATTCTAGATAACAGTTTTATTTACCCCGAGTAGAAGGTATTAGGCACCCCTCATGGCATGTCCGAAGACAGTCCATAAATTTAGTTTAACTGAACACTAGAGGAAATTATCTATCTGTTTATCATTATTAGTACATGTTTTCTAAATGTTATGATTTCATAAAAGCTACATTATTAGTACATGTTTTCTAAATGTTATGATTCATAAAAGCTACACTAAGTGATGATATGCTAAGTATGAATAATGTATATAATACATAGAAAATAAAAATATATATATATATATATATATATATATATATATATATATATATATATATATATATATATAGTATAGAATATGTGTTGTAAAAAAGAGTATAGAATATATGTTGTAAAAAAGAGTGTAGAATATATGTTGTAAAAAAGTATTTAAAGTGTATAAAGAATATAAACTAAAGAATGGACTAATATTTTTCTAAACGCCAAAAGTGTGAATTAATTAACTAAGAACTTATACCAAATTAAATTTAATCTTTTTATGAAAGTATTTATGACCTAAGTCTTACCTAAAGCAAATGACAAACTTTATATTAAACACACAAGGCGGCAAGTAAATAAATATTCATGCGCGACATTTCAAAATTAAAGTTTCCACTATACTATGAGTTTTTGTTTTGTACAGTTTAATAATGCGAAAATTAAATACAGTTAGCAGTCAGTGAAGATCATTTGGATTCCTTCCAAGTGTCGTCTTCGGGATGGATCTCCGGATACCTGTATAAACACTTAGTAAAAGTGTTAAAAATAAATAAATAAATAATCATCGAATAAATTAAATAAATAATGAATAAAATTTAATATAAAAACCCGTCTTTGTACAGGGGAGGTCTTGGAAATCATATGGAGATTCCTTCATCAGTAAAGAAGGTAACAATGTCTTCTGCAGTCTTCGCGCAATGCAATTACAACGACCAAGAAAGGGTATAAGACAGTAACATTGGGGGAGATAATGAAATAAACTTAAAATAAGAATTCGCCTTTTTTTAGAATGCATAAGAATTTGCCTTTTATACAGGGGAAGCCTTGGATATCGGTGGAAATTTCTTCATCGGCCAAAAAGGTAATGATGTCTTCTGTAGTTTTCGGGCAGCACAATTACGTTGACCAAGAAAGGATTTATGACAACACTATTGGGGAGATAAGGAATTAACTTGAAATAAAAATCCACCTTTTATACAAGGGAGGCCTTGGGGATCAATGGAAATCTCTTCATCAGCCAAGAAGGTAACATCTTCTGTAATCTTCGGGCAATGTAATTACGTTGGCCGAGAAAGGATCTACGATAGTATCGTTGGCCGCCGGAAGTATATTTTCGGCACAAAATCAGCATTTATTTTAAAATATTATGTAAAAATAATACAAAAGTATAATAAAGGCCAAAATTGTCAAAACGGTCCAACAAATACAGCTAGTAGCGCATAGGATCAACGGAACAATAAACAAGTCGTCAGAGTCTTGAAACAATACAAAATCCAATTTTAAAATTCAATGTCATAGTAATAGGAAAACAACAACACAACAAAGTCAAATATGGACCAAAATGTAATCAGTAGCATAGCCAAATAATAACCGAAGTCACCAAAACTCATGGTCCTCGCCGTAACAGTGGTAATAACTTGTCGTTAATTGAACGGGACGTCATAGCAACACCGAAAAACTTAATCTCATTCAAAAACTATCAAAACAAACAAACCAAGATCAAATCAAGTCGGGACAACTGTGAAAAAGAGAGAAGGAAAGGTGATTCGTGTGACATTAAGGTAGCCTAAATAATGGTGTTTTTCGGCGTCTCCAATATTCTCCGATCAGATCTAAAATGAGAAACAGAGGGAGCTACATGTTAGTAAAATTAATAAAATAAAGAAAAGAGCAAGAAGAGAAGAAAATGAGCTTGGCAGTTCTTTGCTCACCATTAACAGATGTTTACCGGTGATGTGGTGGTGGTCGGAACTTGTCAAAGTTTATAGAGAGAGAAACGAGGGGGTGAGGGCATTTTTGGGGTTGAGCTCATCGTGGTGTATCTCTACCAGAGCTTTAGCGTGTGAGTGAAATGGGAAGAAGATGAGAGAGATAGTGACACGGTGGTGGTTTTGAGTAATGGGGTTGAACAAGGAAGTGATGGTGATGTTGGCTAGTCGTCGGACCTTTGTCGTTTTCCATCATCGTTGGTGCATCAATTGAGAGAGAGCGAGGACGAGAGTTGAGCAAGTGAGATGTGGGATCATTACTAGTGTTGTCCATGGCCGACTGGTGGTTACTAGAGCTCCGTTCACCCGCCGGAGCTGGCTGGTTTGAGGGCTGGCAGTGGTGAGGGGTGTGATTAAAGAGATGAGAGAGGAAAATGAGGGAATAGTATTTTCTGGCCGGTGGTGAGCTTTGGGTGTTGAACACCGATGGTGTGAGTTCGCCGAAGATACTATTCCGATGCAAAGGATGCAAAATGGATAATATGGAATTAGACATAACTATAGAACACTTTAAAATGTGTGATAAAAGATCAGACAATTCAGGATATAGAGAAGAGTATCTTTCTAAACAAAAAACAGAAATGTTTGAAGAAATTTGGAAAGAATTCTCGGAAAATAGCGAATTAAATTCAGACACTATTTCAGAAATCAGTAACAAAGAATTAATGGAAACTAGCGCATCTAGCTCTAGTCCATTCCAGAGAACTACTGGAGAGAATATCACGGTAGATACTAGTACAGGTAATGTACCAAGACGAAGAGTGTTTAGAACTGCAGGAGAACCTGTAGACAATGTTAAACCATCAGGCAAAAGAATGCCGTTGGAAGAACCTATAACCCTCCAGGAAGGAGGAAACAAAGGAAAAATCCTGAATATAGCTGCCCATGACCCCCAAAGATGGAATTCCGTAATAGATTTGTGGAAGGGAATAGTGGTAGCAGACTATATACAAAGTTATCAGGAATCAGACGCAGAATCAATGTATAAATATTTGGAGACATTTTTAGGAGAATCAACAAAGGCGTTATGGGAAGCCTACAAGATAAATTTTCCAGAAGAATTCCACCAGTTGGTATCTATGGGGTCAAACACATACAATTTCACCAATAAAATACATACCCTTATTACAGGTGAAGACCCAAATAGTGGATTAATAGTATTACAAAGAAACGCGCTAATAAAATTAGAACAACTAAGTATTAGTAATTGGATATATATAAAGAAATTTTTAAATGATTTCTTTTATTATTGCACTATCAGCGGTAACTCGTTTGATCAAGAACTAGGAAATAAACTCTTTAATAAGCTACCAGGAGCTTTAGGACGAGAAATAGAAGAAAGATGGAACAAGCGTGATGGAATAATACAAAATCCTAACGCTAGATGGTCTATAGGACATAGAATCCAGCATGTCATGGAGATACTCCAAGAGAAATGTACGCACTTGCAAATACAGAAACAACTCAAACAAAATGAGTTGAGCTTCTGCAAAAGTGTGATAAACACTACTCAGAGCTATGACAAAGACCCTCAGAAAAGAAAAAGTTATAAAAAGAAGAAGAATTATGGTTACCAGAACTACGATAGATACGATAAGAAAAGATACTATCTTAGAAAATCTACAGCAAAGAAACCATATTTAGACAAGAACAAACATATAAGAAAATATAGAAATGATAGAACTTATAAGAATAGATTAGAATGTTTTACTTGCGGTAGCATAGAACATTTAGCCAATACTTGCCCTAAAAGAATTAATAACAACTCGAAAAATGCACAGTTGATAGAAGATTTTCAGGAGACTCTAATAAACGTAGACGAATATATGTCTGACACAGAAAGCATATATTCCATAGTAAGTATAGATACAGGAGAAAATAACAGAATAGATTCTTCAGACTCAGACGAATTCATTAATGAAATGGGAATAGAAAAGTTAGACATAACCGAGGATTTCAATAATCTAGTAAACACCTCAACAGACTGTGACCACACATTTGAAAGAAACAAAGGACTAGACAGTACAGCGTGTTGCATTTGCAGATGGTTCCCAAGTAGAAACAAAAGGCCAAATGCAAAAAATGTTACATGGAAGGATGTATAACATGCCTTCAAAAGGAATTAAACATTATAATAAACCCAAAGCAAGAACTAAATAGAATCCAAGAAGAGGTATCTATAGATAGAACAATACCAGTAAGAATAATCACTCTAGAAACAAGAGTAAATAATTTAGAAATGAGATTAGCTCAGATAGAAAAAGGTAAACAGCCAGTAGCTGAAAACAGTTACGATCCAGAAGAAGATAATCAGTTAGATACAGAAGTAGCATCCGAATTAATGAATTCGGAAGACAAGGTTTTAATATGTAATGAAGACAAAAAGTTTAGCGCCATAAGACTAATAACAAAAATTAGAATTAAAGATTATGAGATTACAACCCTCGCTCTAGTAGACACAGGGTGCACTAGAAGTATATTAAATAAGAAAATAGTTCCGAGTCATTTGGTGAAAACACTGGACAAGCCATCTTCAGCTGTGCAGATGGATGAGACTCACAACTTCTACAGACATTACCTGCAAGAAGCTACTATTAGCTTTATAAACACTTGCTCGAATAACCCAAGCTATAAGCTAGATAGAATATTAATCAGAGATCTAAATATTAATACAGATTTTGTGATAGGATTAGACTTCTTGTTAAATAACAATGGAAGTTGCACTATCACCAGAGATGGAGTAATATTACAAAGAAATAGTACTTATACTCCAGTAGAAACTCAGAAAATAGACACTAAGATTATACAAATATCTTCTATAAATCTAAATAATAAAAACACTAGTTGTTGTACCGACTGCAGTAATGGAGAAAAATATTGCAGTCTAAACTCAAATAGGAATTTATTACTCGAAGATTTTTTAGAAGAAGAAGATTTATTAGAAAAGAACTATACATTAATAGACTTAGAAACAGAGTTTTATAATTTTAAAACTGGGATAGAGAAAATAGGTATCATAAAAGATAAAAAAGATTTAGATAATGTAGTAAAGATCCTAGACGAACTAGAAATTATAGGAGAAAAACCTCTCAGACATTGGAATAATAATAAAATCCTGTGCGAGTTAGATATTATAAACCCAGAATATATTATAAGAACAGCTTCAATAGAAGCAACAAACCAGGATTTAGAAGACTTTAAATTGCAAATTAAAGAATTAATGAATTTAGAAATTATAAGACGCTCGACTTCTAAACACAGGTCAGCAGCATTCATAGTTCGAAACCATTCAGAAATAGTTAGAGGAAAAGCAAGAATGGTAATAAACTATAAAAGGTTAAATGATAATACAAGAAGCAACGGGTATAAGTTGCCAGACAAGTCAGAACTGATCAATCGAATACAAGGTAAGACTATCTTTAGTAAATTCGATTGTAAATCAGGCTATTGGCAGGTTAAGATGCATCCAGCCAGTATAGAATGGACAACATTCACTTGTCCTGAAGGACATTTCGAATGGTTAGTAATGCCATTCGGCCTAAAGACAGCTCCACCCATTTTTCAAAAGAAAATGGATGAGATATTCGAAGATTATAAGAGATTTACTATAGTTTATGTGGATGATATTCTAGTGTTCAGTAGTAATATGGCAGAACACCTAGGGCATCTACAAACAGTTTTTAGACTTTTTGTTAGTAATGGTATAATAATTAGTAAGAAGAAAATGGAATTATGCAAAACTTACATAAACTTCTTAGGAGTTACTATCGGAGAAGGAAAGATTAAACTACAGCCTCACATAGCAAAAAAGGCTCTAGAAATGCCCGATAGACTAGATAATACAAAAGATTTGCAGAAATTTTTGGGAATACTAAATTACGCTAGAACTTTCATAAAAGACTTAGGAAAAGTAGCAGGACCTCTTTATTCAAAGACTGGATCTACTGGACAGAAAAAGTTCAATGCAGAAGACATAAAAATAGTAAAACTGCTTAAACAACAGATCCAAAATATCCCTGATCTTAATATGCCTTTAGAATCAGACTACTTGATTATAGAGACAGACGGTAGTTTTGAAGGTTGGGGAGCGGTCCTAAAAGCTAGAACTAATAAATACAGTAGCAAGACTTCAGAAAAAATATGCGCTTACCAAAGAGGAAAGTACAAAGAAAAAGGAAATATGAGTAGTATAGACGCAGAAATACTAGCGGTAATCTACGGATTAAACGCCTTTAGATTATATATCTTAAACAAACCAGAAACATTAATCAGAACAGACTGTGAAGCAATAGTTAAGTTTCACCAGAAAATTAACGATAAAAATAGTAGTAGACGTAGATGGTTAAATTTCCTAGATACGGTATCAATATACAACTTAGTATTTGAACATATCAAGGGAAAAGATAATAGCTTAGCAGACCAACTCAGAGATTAAAAATTACTTCAAATTAACCAAGTTTGTTGTTGTTTTTAGCAGCATGAGTTCTTCAAGACAGACGCCAAAAGACAAAGGGAAAGGCCCAGCCAAACCCGTAGACAGCAATAGACAAGCTATGTTGGGAAATCTGAATTTCAGACCCACAGCTACCATAGACACTCCAACATTAGAAAGATTATATTTTGGTAAGAATAACTTAGTTTGTTTTCCACCGTCTAACCTTACTTTTAAAGTTTTGCCAGATTATGTAATAGACAGAGAACAAAGGTGCCTGATCGACAATCTGTGGATGGCGCACAACAAAAAAGACAACAACCATTTTGTGGCAACTTTAAATAGCACTTGTTTTTATTTCAACGAAAAGAATTTGAACAAGAAATTCAAGTTTTATGTCGTTGTTCATGGAAAAACAAATGGTATTTTTCAGACTTGGCTAGAAGTAGTAGACTCCATAAAAGATTTTAAAACCCCTTTATTCAAAGGATTTAATGTCTTTACAGAAGCTTTAGATTATGCCCGGGGCACCATTGGGCCTAACTTCTTTTTATCACCAGCTTTGAAACATAGCCAGAACCAGACTCCTCAATACAATATACAGAAAGACACAGACAAAATTATCTTTTGCGATCATTGTAGTACAATGACCGAAGCCTTCAAAAGATTAAACCAGACCAAAGAAGAACTTCAGAAACAGAATATTCATCTCCTAGAAAAAGTCACAGAACTAGAGCTAAAACTCAGACAAAGCTCTATCAGACAACAGACACAGAGTTCTCCATCTCCTTCAAAAATGGATGAGACAGGTGTGCATTCCCTTCTGAATGCTAAGAAACCTATTGTACCAGGTATAGGTACAACTAGTCCGGTGCAAACGGTTGCCGGTAAAGACTTACCAAATCCGTTTATGGCTGTCACTTTGCCAAAAAGTGAAGAGGAACCGAGTTCCTCAAAGACTAGACGAAAGCTCCCGCAGACACTAACTGGATCAGCATCCAAAGCAAGGAGCAGACAGACAAAAAAAACAACAGACCAAAAATATAGAACAGATTATAAAAGAAATATTAGAAAACATTTTTAAAGCACAGACAGAGGCTAAACAAGAGGATAAACATGAAATCCCAATCACTACACCAGCAGTAGTGTCTGAGCCAGCAGATGATAATCAGAATTTAGACAATATAGATCATGTCTCAGAAACTAGTTCAGATAACGATTTCCTAGAATCAAATTACGCTCGGCATGCTCAGGATCCTAATGCCGATGATGATTCGGGGATGAGCTTCGACTCAGTGGCTCTGCATAACTTAGACACCTGAGACGAATGATAAACAGAAATTAGCTACCAGACAAAAGACAATAATGCTAAAGCAACGGACGAAAATGAAGATGCTAAAGCAGCAGACAAAAGAAAAAGTAGAAACAAGAAAGTAAACTAAAGCAGGACAGGTGTTGCCCAAAGAAAAGATGGACGGCAACAAAGATATAGACATATATGACACTAGACGGTCACTTTAAAAAAGCAGCAGACAAGAAGGACAGCATCTTTGAAAAATAAACAATTTTTCAAAAAGCAGATGCCAGCAACAGAAGACAACAAAATGAAAAGTAGAGTTTTCTAAAAGTTAAAGCGACGATGGGGCCCGAAGCACCCGGCCGAAACTTTTGAAGATTCCTTTACAAGTTGAAGTCCACAGTTGAAGTCCGAAGACTCTCTATAAATACTAAGACTTGAGGATGCAGAAGATTGATTGAAAAAAAAAAACCACTCTCACAAAACCCTGAACATCCTCTCTAAATGTTTTCCATAGTTTCCCCTTCCTCATCTGTATAAACTCCCCTTATGTAAGATATTATTTTCTTACTTTGCTTTCACCGTAGCAGTAGCAGTTTCCGAGACTCCCGAAAGGGAAACCTCCCTGTACCTCTAGATATGTAAGTCTACTTTTCAGCAGTTTATCTCCTACCATGTATATTATGTTTTGAATATTTATAAAATCTTGCAGAATTGCAGGAATTATGTTGATATTATTTTCATCATGAATCTTTCTATATTGTTATAATCATGAAGTTTAATTACTGTTGTAATTTTAACTTTATTATGCTTAAACATGGCTATCTGATGAACTTAGTATATGGTTATCCTTTATTCTCTGTAATGACATCCATGGATTAGCCTGTAAATTCCTATACCAACGGTGGTTGGTGATATGGCCTGTTGATGTCCGCTGAAGGACGGTATTGGCCTGAAAATTGGGTGTGGCTAAAGACGACAATCATTATTTGGGTAAAGTATAAAGGACGAGATGAACAGTTCAAAAGAAGAAGTGAATAGGCATAGTAAACTCGAGAACATAACAATAACTAGAAATATAAGTGATGATGAACAGTATATAAAGACTAGTGACTGGACATAGTCCAGATTATTAAAAAAAAAAACAAATTTATTATTTTATACAGGAGATAGACTTTGAATTATCAGACTTATATAGATGGAGTATAACAGGAAGGGAGTACCGAGTAGGACTACACAACCATACTCACACCCCCTCTATTGAAAAATCATTGAAATATCACACCCCCATTATTATTGGTCAACCATACTCACATTATATATATATATATATATATATATATATATATATATATTACTAGTTGCACAAATATATTACTCTGTACATATGCAAAGATAACGATTCTTGAAAATGATAATAAATTGATAAAATTTCTAAAATAAGGATAATCATCGATCAATTGCCAAAAAATGGAAAAATGTGCAAAAATTGTTAGTTTGTGCTATTTAACGATCAGAGATATCTGAGACGTTAATTTTAAGCACGACGAGTTTCGGGTGAAGACGTTAATGGGTAGCCAATTTTGGTCGGTAAATAATTGCTAAAAGGGTATGTGCAGAGAAAGAAGCCAGACGTTGATAGAGCTTTAACAATACACTCCGTTCATCGGTTGGGTTATTTCTAGAAAGGGGAAACACCAGACATTGATGAAGCTTTGACACTACTCCAGTTAAGTTGGCGAACCCAATACTAGAGAAAGAATGTTAGACATCAGCAGATGTGGAACTAATGGCTATCAAGTCTTTGGCGAGGGGGTTACCTACTCTTAACGGGCAAAGCGAGCCCCTTTATTCTGAATTACAAAATTTAGAATCAATCAAATCTCCCCAAGTAGGCTTTGACAATACTCTAAAAAATGTTGGGGAAGAAATGCCAGAAATCGACAGAGCTTTGACATTACTCTTCGAGGTGCTAGTGGAGTGGTGTCAAACGTTAGTGGAGCTTTGACATGACTCCTTATCCGTTTGGTGATATTGCTAAAAAATGCCAGACGTTGGTAGAGCTTTGACAATACTCTCCATCTGTTGACAAAATTGCTATAAAGAGAAAAAAAAGAAAGGATTTTTCAGGGCATGAAACCATTCACGTACCCTTATCATCGTTTCTAAAATTGCCTCAGTGTCGAGCTATAAGATGCCGGGGGCGCAAGATTGTATTTGCATTGGAAAAAATGATTCTTACCCCGACATGACCAAACTCTACATAGAACTTCCTACATATCTCATCTATCATGATAATCAGATTAATGTAGTTTGAATGGTTGACAACTACTGGGTGACAACCGATCAAAATTTTGCCCAATTTCTTCACGCACGAGCTTCTTATATGGTCATGACACCTTATGTATTCATGCACGAGGTTTTCTTATGGTCGGAATACTTTTGTGTTTTGACGCATGAGGTTTTCTCATGGTCTTGACACTTTTTATCTTCACGCATAAGGCTTTCTCGTGATCCTGACACCTTGGGTTTTTACGGATGAGCTTCTCTCATGGTCTTGAGACTTGGGTGTTGTGGCAAATTTTGATCGACCGATTAAACTTTCTCCCATATGTTGTTTATGAAAGTGGAGTGGTCCTATCCAGAGTAGGATGAAGGAGGTCGTGCTCGAATTCGAGTTACCTACATATCCTTGAGATGAGAATTAGACCGGTTGTAGTTAGGAATTTGCTGGGGAGAAAAATGATTTATTGCTATAGGGGTGACCGAGCTCTGTATAGGGCTTCCTACATATCTCATGACTTATGAGAATCAGGTCGATGTAGTTCAAAAGATTGGTGGGAAAGTGATTTATTGCTATAGGGGCGACCGAACTCTGTATAGAGCTTCCTACATATCTCATGACTTATGAGAATCAGGTCGATGTAGTTTAGGAGACTCTGGGAATGGAAATGAAATTCCAAGCCACTCGAGACTCGGTGACGAAAGTGAATCCTAAATTTGTAAAAATGATTCTTTTGGTGCAAGAAAGTGATATGAGTTGGAAAATCGTGATACAACATAGCCTGCATTTGTTTTTCATTTTTTTGTATTTTTGTAAGAAGAATGAAGAAGATAGAATCACGTCTTAACTTCAGCTGGTGCCAATAATTAGTATTGTGTATAAGAATTCCCATTATGTGCTACCTAGCTAATCGAGGTTGACTTTAGGGTGATTTCTATAGGTTCATTTGGTACCTCAGACATACCTAAGTATCTATAAGATTTTTTCATCTTGCTTCACGCAAAGGTTTTGAACTATACTCATCCTCATGTTTCAAGTGCCCTCACCAGAAAGAAAGTCCTTTTCGCATATATATTTCAGTATTTTGCATTTTAGGACGTTTAGAGAAATACAATCACACTCAGAAAGATGTTCAATGCATGTAATTGTGATACCATAAGCTTGACCATCATGTAAGTATCCACTAATTTGAGAACCCTTGGTATAGGATCATGCAGGGTTATTATGAGTTTGTGGTGTATGCTAGGGGAAATGGTAGGGTATCATTTGGATAAGCAGTGACTAATTCTTTCCTCAGCTTTGCACTTTGTCTATGCTTGATACTTTGTATGCTCTAACGCTAATATGCTTCATTTTGTTATTCCTTTCTTTTGTATGCGTGTGACCTATTTTGCAAGATGAAGCCTTTTTTTCAAAGTTCGGAGGGAGATAGGGTATGCCCGAGACTTTGTGAAGATTAGTTAATGAACCTGAATTGTATGCCAAAGTCCTGATGCTAATTCCGGTAGTATGCCGGATTATGAAAAGTAAAGAGGAATAACAAGTCATATGTTCGAAATCATGAATGATGGCTTGTGATTTTTTTGGCTCCTTCTTGCTTTGGAGGTTGTCCTTTGTCTTTGTTTTTATAGGATTTGGTATCTTTTTGCATTTGGTAGCTTCAGCTTGTATCTTTATCCACGGTTGCACGTTTTCTAGTGTGCTCAGGAAGATTAGGCCAAGAGAGGGATAGTGTGTGTAAGCACTCAGAAAGGGTATTCTCACGACCCAATTTATCAAGTCATGGTGGCACTAACCCGAGGGTCAATAAGCCGACCACAACCATGTTATTTAGAGAAATTAAGTGTAGAAATAGTTAAGCAAACCAAATTAAGTCTTAAAAGAGTAACATAATATAGATAATATGAAAATACAGTAAATTCCAAAGTCTGGTGTCACGAGTACAAGAACTAACTAGAGAATAATACAAGTCTGGAAATACATCCCAATAATACTTCAATCTTTGAATGTAAAAGACATGAAATAAGGAATAAGAAAGAAGAATCCTTCGAACTAACTCCTCAACTGACTGGGTAGCCGCGAAATCCGCTAGAACTAGGAATAAATCCTGCACATAAAAAGGTGCATCAAGTGTAGCGTGAGTACGGGAAACAATGTGTACCAACAACATCGTCTACTGACCCTATCTTAAATGGAGACGAAGGATGGCCTTCCGATTACTACATCCACACTAACCACCATTAGTTTTCCATAATCATATTAATACACTAAATCACAAAAATCATCACTCCAAACCTTGGTTATAATATCTAGTTCCTCAAGTCCTGCAAAACTTCTACCTAAACAAGGCAATAGAATTAAATCCACAAAATAAGGTACCAAACACAGAATATGGATGTAATGTTATGAGATGCAAATGAAATACAAACCAATGCAATGCCTTTTCATCACCGATGCACACAAATTCTAATATTAATGAATCATGACCTATGAGGGACTCGCGAGGTTCATATACCATTCGGAATCCTTTCCCTTCGGGTTCTCAGCCATTACTAGGCTCTCAACCACGTCACTTAGCCAAATGTAGGTTCATAATACATGTCTCTAGCTACTCAAGCTCATAATACTTGTCTCTAGCCACTTAAACTCATATCCGTGCATCTCTCCATCTGAAATCATTTTCCCCCGGACCCACATATGTTCCTCAAGTATATCATGCATGAGATACCATATGAAACATGAATATGACATGCACAATAATAAGAAGCCAATATATGCAATTAGGATTCAATATTTAATTAATTTATACCATAAAGATCCGATCTTTAGCCGTTCACACAATAAAGACTCAATCTCTTGCTTTTTTCCCACTTTTAAACAAGTATAAAGGAGTGATGGGAACACATATTCACATACCAGACATGCATCTAATAATGATGCAGAAAGTACGAGCTTCATACTCCAATCACATATCCAAAGGATCGTACTATTCTATAAGCCAATGCCCAAAGTATAAAATTCACTATTCAATTTAAAAGGCGCAAGTACCCATAATATGTCATCGATACACGATACAAGTGCTCGTCACCTCATAGGTATCGGACCCCTTATTATCCCTATTACACCCTCTTATTTAGTTACTTAGACCAACCATGACGCTTTAAATAAGGTACAAGATCTCAACTTGTCTAGAATAGAAGTTCGATAGTCACAAGGAATCCTTGCCTTATCGTAACGCCTCCGAAAGGTCCAAATCTATTCAAATATGGAAAGTATGTTAACACACGATTCTATTAATATCCATATTGATATAAAAATGTTTCAGACCCATAAATTCACCAAAAATAGGAGTCTGAGTCTCGAAGGGCAAACTTGTAATTTCATCAAAAATCGGGTTTAATATAGTCAAAATAGCACTTTTAAAGGTTAAACTAGTCCATTGATATCCATATTACTATACTTTACTTCGAAACATAAAAATGACTCCAAAAAGGTAACCTATAGCTCCCAAGGGAAAAACTAGAATTTTATTTAAAAATTGGTTTACCAAAGATTTATGTAGTCTAGATCCAGAAAATTACCCAATTCCATCCATGAGTCGATCCCCAAAATTGAGATTTTTCATTCTCTTATCCTTAGGGCTCAAAACCCCAACTTCTACAACCCAAAAACGGACAAAAACAACAACCAGTGGAAATAATTATGGGCAAACACCAAAGTAAAGGTTACATATTTACCCCCTTTCAACTACGAGAATAACACCGCGAAAATCACCCAAATCAGAGCTCTAGAACTCCCAAAAATTGATTTAAACTAATGAAAGTCCGAAAATTTAACCACACAAGCCCTTCGCACTTGCGGGCCCCACGTCTCACATGCACGTAATTTCGTAACTACAACCTCTCTTTTGCACCTGACATATCACAGGTGTGGACCTTATTGCGCATCTGCAACGCACCAACACCAACAATATGTTCCGACACTAAAATGAGCATAACTTTCTCATACGACGTCTGAATTCGACGATTCTTTTTGCTATGGCTCCGTAATTACGATACAAATCTGATGGTTCAATCAAAATATCATTAGGAGCTCAGTTTATCAATGTGGTACCCTTTATGCCCAAAGAAATGATTCTTAAACATCAAATAAGAGCATGTCATAACCCAAATCCATCCGAAACTGGTCGGAATCTCATAAAAACTTGTGGACAAGTCCAAAATAATCATACGAACCTGAAATCCTTAAAGCACCCAAATGAGGGCATCTTGACACAATGTTGACCGTGATCAACTTCAGATCATCTCAAAAGCTAGTTTCTCAACCAACCACCTAAATCACATATGAATCTCTCGAGAATCAAACCAAAGACTCGACTAAGTTGTAAATCTCATTTCGGACCTAATGGAATCGACAAAACTTTGAAAAAGACTCAATTAGCCCCAATGTTGATTTTAGTCAAACTTCATATTTCTTTAACTTATGATTTCAATTTTACTATTTCTTCTCCGATACTCATCAAATTACCTCGAGCATCGTTCCACCCACTTCCGCAAGTCATAAACATCAATTCGAAGCTACGGAATGAACAAATTTCTCATATGGGTCTATATCTTCATGGGACAATCTTTTCTCTATAAATAGGCATATTAAATACTAAAACCGACTTAATTGTAAAAATCAACCAAATGAACCCTAAAATTAGTTTCGTCAATTTTCCAAGGTCATAAATAATATTATAAATCTAACAAAATCTTCAGATTACCAATCAGAGCACTTTCCCCCCACATGATCAATTAATGCAAATAACTAAATACCGGGATTTCTAAAATGAAACCTTCCCCCAAAGTGAACCTAATGATATCTGTTTGACTTCAAATTTTGCAAGCTAGTCAAAATAATTACTAGGGGCTTTTTAAAATAAATGACACGTAAAACAGAACAACGGTTCTCAAAACGACGACTAGGTTGTTACAAGTATACTTAAGATATGGTTGTCAAGAAATAGGCTTTAGGATCAAAGAGGGTATGCTTGAGATAATATCAGTTGGTAGGCTAGAAAGGCTCAAATGGGTCAAAGAAGGCCCACAATCCTTTCCTATGCCAATTGTTGCTCATAATTTTGTCTCAACAGACATTCAGGTCAAGTTCTAGATCGACAATGCAATGAAATTGAACGCTATCTAAAGTTCACCACCCAATGCACATGAAACAATGAAGTTGGTTTGTTTTTGTCTTTGGCGCATGCAAGAGTATTTTTCAAGTGTAACTTAAGGTGTGAATGAGAGGTACCAAAAGAATTTATGGTTTACCATGAAGTCGACCCTCTCCATCATACCAATTGTTACTTGATTTTTCCTATACACACTCTTAGCTATGTTCGAACCAACCAAGTCAAACTATGATTCTTTAAATATTTTTGGATTTTTTGAATAAGGAGTATCGAACCCAAAAGAGATGCTTATGTATCTCATCTTTGATAAGAATTAGGTGTGCGTAGTTTGCTCAGATAGGATAGGAGAAGATGATATTTTTGTGATTTTTTAAATAAAGGATATTTTTGATTTTTTTAATAAGGAATTTTCCATTTTTTTTTGTGATTTTTGAATAAGGGATACCGCACCCAAAGAGGGTTGCCTACATATCTCATCTTTGATGAGAATCAGATGTGTGTAGTTGTCACGGCCCCTTTTAGAGCTCGTGATGGCACCTATACTTGTTCCACCGGTAGATGAACCACTCCAAAATAATATCACAATTAGAATAAGAAATACGGAAATAACACTAGAATTAATAAGATTGTCTAATAAAAATATAATGCGAAAATAAGTCTGAGAATAAGTTATACAACCCCCAAAATCTGGTCAATAATACTAGAGCACTAAATCTGAATACAAAAATCTAACAGAAGAGTAACATAGTCTGGAAGTCTAGAAATGTCTCTCGAATAAGTAAAAGACATGAATAAAGATAGAAGCATCCAGGGCAATGCTGGAAGGAAACATCCTCATCCTAAATAGTGGAAGACCGCCGGCTCAGACTCAACTACGAAGTCCTGAACTGGTGGAAGGCATTGTATCTGCATCCAAAAATAATGCAGCAAGTGTAGCATGAGTGCACAATGTACCTCAATAGGCATCATAGGCGGACAACGACGGAAGATACGTAATATAGATAAATATCAAATTAACTCTCAAGTATTCCTATACTAAACAATTTCATAATCATAAGTCACCTAGTTCACATAATGATTCATTAAATCAACTAAGATACTTTGTTCATATAAGGGTTCATGAATTATGTAAGTCACCACGTTTACAGAAGAATTCAATAGCCAATAATTCAAGTATCAGGTAATCAATTAACATTGCTTTCTATCAAGAAATAATCCAAGTCTCATTAACCATTCCAAACAATTTTCCAATCAACGGGTAACTAATGAAATAATATGTGTATGATATGAATGAAATGCATATGCCAGGTACCTTTCATCTCCAGTATACATGCGTTCAAATTCTATGAATTGCACACCCATGGGGGACCCGCGAAGTCCATATACTCATTCGAAATTTCTTAACTGATCCTGACACTTGGATGTAGTAGCATCCGTTGCAGACGTTTAACTCGATCCTCCGCATATCATCATCATCTTAGTGTTTCCAACCATCTCATAGAACAACTTACCTTTCTGGTCTCATTGGACCCACAACATTTCCATACCACTCACATTTTAATATTATTAGAACCATGAGTGTATGAATGTAAATGACAGTTCAAGACAAGTAATCAGAATGTATGAGATGTAATCAAGTATAGAGATGAATATCACATGCTTTCAGAAACTCATTAAAACATAATTCATATAATTTAGGATATCATATCGAAAGCTATGTGATGCTGGAGACTGCGGTGATTGGTATACATCTCACAATGCTGAAGACTGAGGTGATCGGTATACACCTCACAATGAACTCTATAAAGGTAATGCCTCCAAATCTTCAAAGCAAATACAACGGCTGCCAACTCCAAGTCATGAATAGAGTAATTCTTCTCATGCACCTTTAACTGCCTTGATGTATAAGCAATAACCTTACCCTCATGCATCAACACACAACCCAACCCAATCCTCGATGTATCACAATATACGGTAAAGTCCTTTCTCTCTACTGGAAGGGTCAAGATCGGGGTTGTGGTCAAAAGTGACTTAAGCTTTTGAAAGCTCTCCTCACACTCATCGGACCATTGGAAAGGCACCTTCTTCTGAGTTAAACACGTCAAATGAGAAGTAATAGAAGAGAATGTCTTGATGAACCAATGATAATAACTTGCGAGACTCACGAAACTCTGAATCTCTATCACTAAAGTAAGTTTAGGCCAGTCTATGACTGCCTCTATCTTTTTTGGATCAACCATAATACCCTCATTGGACACCATATGCCCCAAGAATGCTACAGAACTGAGCCAGAACTCACACTTCGAGAATTTAGCATACAATTTTTTTTTCAAGAACCCAAGAACCAACCTCAAATGCTTCTCGTAGTCCTCCTAACTCTTCGAATATATCAAAATGTCATCAATGAAGACAATAAAAAATGAATCCAAATAAGGCTTGAATATCTCATTCATCAAATCCATGAATACTGCGGGAGCATTGGTAAGCCCAAACGACATCACCAAGAACTCATAATGATCATAACGATTCCGGAGAGCCATCTTGGGAAAATCCTCGGGCTAAATCTTCAACTGGTGATACTCGAACCTCAAATCAATCTTCGAAAACACAGAACCACCCCGAAGCAGGTCGAATAGATCATCAATACGAGGATCGGATACTTGTTTCTGATGGTGACCTTGTTCAATTGTCTATAATCAATACACATACGCATGGTGCCATCCTTCTTCTTCACGAACAACACAGAAGCACCCCATAAAGACACACTAGGTCAAATGAAGCCCTTACTCAATAAATCTTAAAGCTGCTCCTTCAACTCTCTCAGCTCCACTAGAGCCATACGATACGAAGGAACAAAAATGGGTCAAGTACTCAACTCTAGATCAATGCAGAAATTAATATCTCTATCCGGCGGCATACCTGGCAAATTCAACGGAAACACCTTAGCAAACTCACTAACTACTGGAACTGACTCGAGGGAAGAAGTCTCTGCACTCGTATCCCGAATATGATCTAGGTACGCCAAACAACCTTTATCTACCAACTTCCTAGCCTGGATGGAAGAAATAATCTTCTTAGGAGCTGGGCCGGGAGAGCCCCTCTACTCTAACCTCGAAAGGCCATGCATTACTAGAGTGACTGTCTTGGCATGACAATCCAAAATTGCGTGGTACAATGATAACCAATCCATCCCCAAGATAATATCAAAATCAACCATATCTAATATGACCAAGTCTACTAAGGTATCATAACCCATAAAAATAACCACACGAAGCCGATAGACTCGTTCTACAACCACAGAATCACCAACTGGTGTAGACACACGAATAGTGATATCAAGAATATCACACCACATATCCAAATAAGTAGAAAAGTCGGAGGCTGAACAACCTCTAGTGGAGTTGGGAGAATTGAGATAACAGAGTCCATTTAACTCACGTCCTTTACTAAGCATCCTTCCCGTATTGAGGTCTTGTATAACAAAGAAGTCACTAAAGAATGAGACTCAACAAATTAAGGCTCTAGACAAACGATTGATTGACTAAAGATAAAGAGACAACCAGGGGTAAAAAGAACATCATTCAAAGTTATAAAGGATTGGCTTGACCGACTTCAGTTGCCATAGTTTGAGAACCATTAGCTAAGGTGGCAGTGAGAAAGGACGTAGAATAAGTAATATTAGACAATAAAGATTTGTTACCAGAAATGTGGTAGAAGCACCCTAGTCCTTGATCCAAGGACCAAGTTTGGTGTACTGTGAGATACAAGCAATATGATTACCAATCTGAGCAACAAAAGCTATTGGTGGAGATGTTTGCTTACTCGCCTGATACTGAAGAAAGCCATTGTATTCTACCTTAGATAAAGATATTAGTTGGCTTGTTGGATTACTGGTGGATTCAGTCTGAGCAACATGACCAATCTTTGGTTTACCATGTAGAGGGTTGCAGACATAACGGGTACGACCCAACTTGTTACAATAGCTACACTTTGACCAAAGTTTACCGGAGCGGCTGTCGATTCCAGTTTGAAATGCAATCTAAGATGCTAGAATAGAAGAGTTTGCAAATGTTACTGAATGACTAGACGATATAGGTGGTGCAGCCAGTCGTAATAATCGATTACGAGTGAACATGTCATCCATAGGAGTAATAGTAGGCTAGCCAAAATTGGGTCACGCAACGAGTCATGATCAGATGGAAGTCCAACAAGTATAACAATCAAAAACATTTTCTCTGGTTGGTCCAATTTTTTTCCAGCACTTGTAGCAGCGGACATCAACTCATTAAGTTCTTTCATAACCGCCTGAACCTGTTCAGGATAGGTAAACATATTCAAATCTTGCTTTTTAAGGTTGGCCAACCGAGAAATCACATTATAAAAGTGGGAGATGTGATTTATGTATAGCCCAAGAGCCTTTTCCCAAACTAAGAAGCAAGTCTATAAGGACCGAAACAACGACATCAACTTCGAATCAATAGATTTCCACAACAGACTACGCAATTGAGCAAAAATCTTCTCTCATTTCCCCCTATCTTTTTATTAACATCATTAGCTTGTTAAATCAAGTGGTCCTGAGCACCTTTTCCCTTAGACCAATTGAATTGAAGATGACCAAAATAAGTAATTTGCACTACCAATTAAGGGTTCAGTAGTGATAGAATGGTTCGAGTTGCTGGGAATCATGGTTTTAGAACCAAAAACATCTGATCCACATGACATTGCTCAAATATAGTTGAAGTAATCCTCAAATCAAGAGTAAGAGACTATTACTTGAAACTAATACAAATCTGAAGTGATGGAAATAGTGAACCGCTTCGCCGAAATCTAGTAGGAAAATGATGTAACTAGTTTGGATCTGCTCGAAATTAAGGGGCTAGTGCTTAAAAAAGAAGCTCACCAGAATCTAGTCGGAAAGGGCTCATGCGCCCAGCGCCGTGAGCAGATCTCGCCAGAATCTGGATTTCTCTGGTCGGTGCGTGAGGGCTCGTGGGTTGGCAGACGACGGCAGAGTTGGTTGGGTCTTACTCGCGTTGGTGTTCCAATTCTCGTGATGGTACTGGCTTGACTGCAACACCAGTGGAGATAAAATTCTTTCCGGACAACCATGAAAAGTTGCCGGAAAATTTATGAGTTTGGAATTTTCTCTTCCTTTAAGTTGATGGCCTTAACCAGGAAGAGGAAATAAGAGAGAAATCGACTTGATTATTCCCTCAAGCTATTGAGGTTTAAATAAAAATACTACGTTTGCATATTCTAAAAAGAAAAGTAAATCAATGACTAATTACAATCGGAGTAAATTAAGCTACCTACTATTTTGGGAAAAATAATTAAGCTACCTACTCTATTTACATATATTGTAGAATATTCACAAGTATTCTAAATATAATAATTTTTTGGAGGAAAACAAGGAAGTTCACTTGAGGTTCATGTGTAATCACTGTGGCTTCACTTAAAGGGTTACATGTAACCACTGTAGCATCTTTAAGTTGGGGCTTCTCGCGTGAATAACACAGTAAAGAGTAGGGCTGTTCAGTTTGGATTATCCGATCCGATCCGAAATTTCGGATATCCGAAAATTCCGAATTCGTAAAACTATGATCTGAATTCGATCCTAAAAAAATCAGATATCCAAAATTTTCGGATCGAATAACTGGATATCCGAAATTTATAGGTGCAATAGTAAAACTCCAGAAAATAGATCAAAAGAAAATAAAAAATTACTAAAATTATCATAATCTTTTATCTCCAGAAAATAAAATTGAAAAAGTAGTAAATTATCATAATCTTTTATCTCCAGTCGTTTTGTCAAGATTGAATAATTCCTTACAGAAATTATGGAACCAAAAATTAAAATTTACTAAATTATTAGTATGATCAAAAGAAAATAAAAAATTAAAATTAATAAACTGAAAAAGTGAAAAATTAGTAAATTACCTCATTGTTTCGGATATCCGAAAGTTCAAGAAGGACAAGGATGCTTCGAAGAAGAATCCAAACAAGAAGTTGCTAAAGCTGCTTGTACTACACAGAAATCAAGAATAATTTAGGTCAAGAGTGATATGCAGGTGGTTGTGCAAGTTGGAAGGGTGATCTGAGCGTTTTTATAGGTTTGTGCTTGTAGGGGTGGTTTACATGATGTTGGATCCCAGTTTACTGTAATTCTTGGGTTTCCATGGGCAAACTTGTCAATCTTGTTTTTCTTTGGTACTACACTTGCCCTTCTTTTTCGGGGAGGTTGAGTGGTTGTAGAAGCTTTTCTTCATAATAAATTAAGGGTTGAAGAACTGACATCATTAATATTGTTATCCTCTTTCTAAACTAGAACGGATAATTTAGTAGTAAAGTCAACTGTCGAACTGAAATGGGAGTATATGATATCCTCTTTATGTTTACCTATTGATTATAAATAATTTATTGAATTGGTAATGCAAATGAAGCATAAATGGTCCAGGAGATCCAAAGGCAATTCCGTGGACTCTCCTCACACCTTGCACATGGTTGATTTATGACTTCATAACTGATATTACTTGAAAACGAATATGTTCATATGCACATTAAATGAATTCTGCTCAAATCTATTTTTCCTTTCCCTTTCTTGGGCTTAATGTAGTTGCTTTGGATCCACTGGTGAGGCATCTAGCGTGGATGAATATCTTTGGCTGATGGGAAGAGCTGAATATAAACCAATAATTGAGTATTGCGGCGGTACAGAGATTGGTGGCTCCTTTATCTCTGGGTCATTGTTGCAGCCCCAGTCTTTAGCCGCTTTCAGCACAGCAGTCATGGGATGTAGTCTTCATATTCTTGGCGATGATGGGTTTCCTATAGTAAGCACTATGCAACCTTATATCTGGAAAATCAATAGTATTTGCTAGAGCAAACTGCAATAAGTATCGTATGATGATGCATTTTATGCTTGCATGGAAAGTTCTATTTAAGCTAGTTAGTGTTAACCAACTGTGATCAGTTCGCTTGCAACTTCGACTTGCTACTTCTGTCGTGATTCCTCATAAGGAAATCATTCAGATTCCTGCTTTTTCTTGCCACATCTTAGAACATTCACAATCCCTTATTGCTTGTTATTGTGATATTTTAAGCTGATTGGTAAGAAAAGTGACCTTGGGTCTAATTCAACCCCAAATACTAGCTCGTAGGGTGATGATTTGATGTAATATAAAATAACAAGAAAAAGAAAAAGAAATTTAAAGGATAGAAATTAGATGACACAAAGGAAATTCAACAAAGTAGACCATGACTTGAAGAGAGCCTTGTAATAACTGGTAAAGTTGTTGCCATGTGACCAAGAGGTCATGGGTTCAAGCCGTGGAAACAGCCTCTTGCAGAAATGTGAGGTAAGACTGCGTACAATAGATCCTTGTGGTTTGGCCCTTCTCTGGACTCCGCGCATAGCGGGAGCTTAGTGCACCGGGCTGCCCTAGACCATGACTAGATTGAAAGGCAACAAAGTCACCTTCTACACTAGAACTTTAGCACCTAAGCTATAGAACCCATCAAGAAGATAATTAAATTCCCTTGCAGGATCCTCACTAATTTGAAATTTATCCAAGAGCTACGCCTACCAATTTCATACATCGATAAAATCTAACTCTACTAAATTGGGCAAGTAGGATATTTATATTACGGCTTAAAAGATGCTAATAAAGGCTAAAATATTTCCAGCTAGGGATTAGAAATATAATGAAGATGAAAAAGGAAAGTTGGAAATGTTCAGGTTATTGTCATGATCGCGCATGCTGGGGCGCAATGCAGTGTTATCAAAGGCGCGCTTAAAGCCCGCTTAAGCCCTGAAACGAGGCTCAAAGCATGTTGAGCGCTTCGTCTCGCTTTATGTGTGCTTTAGTGTCATCATCAAGGCTCCAAGACATACTTTTCCTTGCCAATGAGCCTCTCTTGAAGAGGTGACACTAGATATATGATATTTCATTTTATCGTGATGTTTTTACAATTTCTTTGTCCACATATTTGTTATTCATGCTTATTATTATTAGTCTTGGTCTAAACATATATATATATATATATATTTGTATTTTTGCACCATTGCGCATTTTTTCATTAAAGCCCGCGCTTTATTTGCGCTTTACGCTTAAAACCCCTACCGAGAGTTTTTTTGCGCTTTTCGCTTTTGATAACACTGGTGCAATGACAGACTTTTCTTGGGTCAACTTCCTCTGCGATAGCGGACTCTAAGGCAATTGCGGACCTGGTCAAAGTCAGCACCTTCTGCTAAAGCAAACTTCTTGTTGCTATCGCAGGCTTCTCAGGCCTGGCTTCTCTGTGATAGCGGAATGGTGTCTGTGGATGCAGTACGTCGGTACTCTGCACCAGAAAATTCTGATGCTGCATCAGCAGTTCCAAAAAGTCTCATGGGGTCCAATTTGAGATTTTCCCCCCTTCAGCTTCACTTCTCCATAGCTCCACCCATAGCTTCCATCTTCATGAACAAGCCTTGAGGTCCTTGAGCTCCCTTGCTTGGCTTCTAGTAAATGGCCTTGATGAAGCTTGGCCCACATCAAGATTTCCCAAGACCATATAAGGAGACAACATAGTTCCCTCAACCAATGTAGGGAACTTAACATTCCCTCTCCGCACGCACAGGACTGGACATCCAGTGCGTGGACAATATAGTATAAGGCCTAAAATTAGGTGAACCAAGAATAAAAATAGGTCTGATTGTGATGCCATACCACAACAACAACAACATACCTAGTGAAATCACACAACGTGGAGTCGGAGGAGGGTAGAGTGTATGCAGACTTTACCTCTACCTTGGTAGGTAGAGCGGTTGTTTCCGACAGACCCTCGGCTCAAGACAAAGCATAAGCACAAGCAAAGCAAGAGAGAGTAGGAGACAATAGCATAAGTACGCAGACCTGATTGTGATGCCATGTTATAAAAAAATGAAATTTGAGTCTAACTCAATCCAATAAGCTAACTCATGAGGTGAGAAATAAGGAGAGCAGGAGACAATAGCTCATTCCTCCACTAATGTGGGACACTTTAACACTAGTATTTTTCCTTTTGTATAGCCATCAGATGTTCCTGGGATTGGTGAATTAGCCCTTAGTCCTCTCATGTTTGGAGCTTCAAGTATACTGCTGAACGCGGACCACAATGAGATCTACTTCAAAGGAATGCCTGTTTTGTATGGAAAGGTAATGCAAATTATTATCCCATAGTCTAGCTATTTCTGTTTTACTAACATTTTATTTGGCACTATTTGTATCACAAGTTCTAAGAAGGCATGTCGATGTGTTTGAACGTACTTCTAAAGGATACTACCATGCACATGGTCGTGCAGATGATACAATGAACCTAGGGGGTATAAAGGTCTGCATTCAGCCTCGAAATTGAATCCAAAAGTATATGTTTAGTATTAAGATCCAGTAAACTATGCATATGAGTGGACATTTGAGTTGCCAAGCATTTCTCTGTACTCGATTGTTTCCATTCCTATAAGTTCTGCTATTCCATTTTGTCAGGTGAGTTCACTTGAGATTGAGCGCATATGCAATGCAGTAGATGAAAATATACTAGAGACGGCAGCAGTTGGAGTACCACCTGCTGTGTTAGATGATATTAATCTCCCTTGGGGAGTCTTTCATTAATATCAAGGTCTATATAGAGTACAATATTCATCCCTTATACAATAGGAATCCTAAGCCTATACAAAAGACGAATCCTAGTCTTACCATAATTATATTTACACAATGTATGGAAATATTCTAATTATGGGTAGGGAATATATTGTTTCCTATATTTACACGTTTACACACCCCCTCAGTCGGAGCAGGAGGAGGCTGGACGCTGAGACCGGATGCGAAGTCAAGAAATAGCGTACGGGAAGTCATTTGGTAAATATGTCTACATACTGATAGGATGATGGAACATGTAACACTCTGACATGGCCTAACGCAACTTTCTCACGAACGAAGTGTAGGTCTATCTCAATATGCTTGGTTCGCTGATGTTGAACCGGATTATGAGAAAGATAGATGACAGAGATGTTATCACAATACACAATAGATGCCAAACGCAAAGGACACTGAAGTTCTAACAGTAAATTTTTGAGCCAACAAATCTCAGCTACTACATTTGTAACGCCTCTGTACTCAGTCTCGGCACTGGAGCGAGATAGGGTAGCCTGTCGCTTGGCAGACCAAGAAATCAGATTATCCTCTATGAAAACACAAAAGCCGGAGGTGAAGCGTCGCGTGTCCGGACACTCTGCCCAATCTGCATCCGTATATGAAAGCAACCTGTCTGGTGCGGAGGGGTATAGGTGCAAACCATAATCAAGAGTGCCCTTAATGTATCGAATGATACGCTTAAGAGCAGTGAAATGAGACTCCCTGGGGGAATGCATGAATAAACACACCTGCTGAACAGCATAAGCTATGTACGGCCGGTGAATGTGAGATCGAAGTGCACTGCAAGGCTCCTATACGAGTAGGATCGAGAGGCGGAGCACCATCCATAGCATTGAGCTTAGATTTGGAATCAAGCGGAGTAGGCACCTCTTTGCGGTTCGCCATCTTAGCCCTGTACACAATCTCTTCTGCATACTTACGCCGACAAAAGAACATATGATTGGCAGACCTGGTCACTGATATCCCCAAAAAGTAATTCAGCTTCCCCAAATCAGTCATTGCAAATTCGGACTTGAGCAAGACAATAATCTCATTTTTCAATCCGTCGTCGGAGGCAGTAAGAACAATATCATCCACGTAAAGTAATAAGTAAGCAGTGCTACTACCTCGATGAAAAATGAAAAGTGATGTATCACTCTTGCAAAGCATACAAACCCAATCGCAAGATATACACGGCAAAGCGATCATACCACGCACGGAGGGCCTCGCTGCTGAGCCATATAGTGACTTACGGAGACGACACACATAGTGAGGAACCGCCGGATAGGTGAACCCCGGTGGCGATGCATGTGTTGTCTCTCTCGGATCCCCATGTAAGAATGTATTCTTCACATCAAGGTGATGGATCGACCGGTGTTTGCCCATGGCAATGCTCAAAAGCTGTGCGGATGGTAGCCGGTTTGACAACCGGGCTGAAGGTCTCACCACAATCAATGCCCTCCGCCGATTTGTGCCATTAGCCACAAGACGGGCCTTATACCTCTCAAGATCCCCATTGTATCTGAACTTGTGACGAAATATCCACATACAACGAATGACATTCACCCCCTCAGGTCTAGGTACTAGATCCCACGTGTGCTGTTTAGTTAAAGCATTGAATTCCTCATACATAGCCGCATTCCAATTAGGGTCTTGTTTGGCCAATTTTGGGTTCATTGGAAGTGGAGAGATGGTTTGGGCAGACAAGTTGAAATGGACTTTGGGTTTGAAGATTCCATGCTTTGAACGAGTTTCCATTGGATGGGTAGGGATAGTGGGTGGTGGAGTGGTGTCTGAGACGGGGGGTAAAGTCGGATAAGGAGAAGGTGGGGGCGAAGCCGTCGGAGGCGCCGCGGCTCCTGGATCGAGAGTCGCGGCGCTAGAAGGTTGATAGGATTCTCTGAAGTTTGTGCATCGCGGCGCTATCGACGGTGTTTCAAAAGATTGTTCTCTGGAAATCAGGCGCCGCAGCGCCTCCCCTCGAGGCCGCGGCTCTGACGACGGAACAAAGGATGTGAGTTGTTCGATTATGAGGGGAGAGATGGCAGACTCGTCAAGAAATGAGTAGTCCTGTTTTTGGAATTTTGGAAGATTCGAAAACGGGAATGTGGTCTCGTCGAATGTGACGTGACGAGATATGTGGATCTGACAAGTCGACAAGTCATAGCATAGATAGCCCCTATGGTTCGGCGGGAATCCTAGAAAGACACATGGAGTGGACCTAGGAGCTAGCTTGTGAGGGGCGGTGGAGCTAAGGTTGGGATAGCACAGACAACCAAAAATCCGTCGATGATCATAAGAGGGGATTCTATGGTAGAGGATTTCGGTAGGGGTCATATTGTGAAGAGTGCTAGTAGGGAGAATATTTAGAGTGTATTCTGACATTTTAGCAGCATAGACCCAGAAGGGTGGAGGGAGGGAGGCATGAATCAATAGGGTAAGAATCATAATGTTAATGGTGCGTATGATTCTTTCAGCTTTACCGTTTTGTGGTGAGGTGTGAGGGCAGGAGAAGCGAAAGACCATGCCATTATTGGTACAAAAGCGGTGAAACATAGAGTTATTGAATTCACGACCATTATCGCACTGAAATGATTTTATGCCTTTTCCAAATTGTGTTTGAATGAACTTGCGAAACTCAAGAAATTTCACAAACACTTCCGATTTAAATTTAAGAGGGTATAACCAAACGTAGTGTGAAAAATCATCAAGCAACACAAGATAGTATTTATGACCGAGAGAACTAGAGATAGGAGATGTCCATAAATCGGCATGTATGATATCAAAAGGAGCAAATGTAACACTAGTAGATGATTTAAACGGAAGACGAATATGTTTGCCTAAAGAGCAAGAAACACAATTTTGGGCAAGTTTCCCATTACAAGCAATGAAATTGTTGCCTCTAAGAAAATTAAAAACTAGGACTCCTGGATGACCAAGCCTATTATGCCAAGTTGAAGAAGAAACAACCGCTAGAGTGACGGGAGAGCAAGATCTGGCAGCGGAGGTGGAAGTGAATGGATAGAGATCCCCCGTGCTATTGCATCTCGTAAGAGGTGTCCTCGTATGAAGATCCTTCACAGTAAACCCAAAAGGGTCAAAATCCACAGAGACAGAATTATTACGAGTAAATTGGCAGACAGATATGAGGTTCTTAATCATGTATGGGGCATATATGGTGTTTTTTAGGGAGAATGGTGGATGATGAGGTTGTGTGTATGAGGTACCATAACCCTTAACTGGAATGCGTTGTCCACTACCAACTGTAACATATTGAGGATGCTTTAAACTAAACGAGTTTAGGAATAGTACTGCAGACCGGGTGACGTGAGATGTGGCACCCGAGTCCATGTACCAAGTATTGTCGGTGTTGCATAGAGAGGGTCTTGAACGCCCGACCCAACTCGGTGGGTGTCATGCGGAGGAGGGTGCGCAGGACCTAACCTTGCATGAAGTGGGCCTGCTGTAGGGCTGGAGCGGGGCCTAACAAACCGGGGTAAGAATACGGATTGTATGGCTGCTGGTACTAGAATGGACTTGGCGTCGCGGCTCTGAACTAGGGTGTCGCGGCTCTGTACTGGGGCGCCGCGGCGCTGTAGACGAACTGCTGAGGAGCCGCGGCCCAGTTGTTCTGCGATCTCTGTTGTTGTTGCTGCTGTTTGTTCTGTTGACCGCGACCCTTGCCACGACCACGGCCTCCTCTACCGCCGCGGCCTTTTCCACCTTTACCGCCGCGACCCTGCCGCTGTTGGGAGTTGTCTGGTGGAGTCTGATCTTGGGGTTGCGTGTCGACGGCCTAACACCTCTTTGGGCGTGCTCATCACCGCTTAGCACGACGGGTTTCTTCGAGCAACAATTGTGAGCGAGCTTTGTTAAAACTCGGTAGCGGATCTGGCTGTTGAATTATGGTGGCCAAAGTATCATATTCGCCCTTAGTAAGGCCAGAAATTATTTGTAGCACCATTTTATCGTCGGTGACGGGCGTGCGATGTTGGAGAGTTGATCCGCTAGAAGTTTAAGGCGCTTGCGGTACTCGGAGACATTGAAGAAGTTTTCAAGACGTGTTTTGTTGAACTGTTCTTCCAAATACATGGCACGAGTGTGCTTGTTGTCCTGAAAAATTTCCTCCAAACGATTCCACAAGTCAAGGGCTGTGGAGTCAGATTTCATGATAGTAAGGAGTAAATCCTGAGAGATACTACCATATATCCATTGTTTGACGCCGGCGTCGAGACGATGCCAGATAGAATCAACAACCTCCATAGGGCGCGGAATAGTGTCATCAATATGGTCAAGCACGTTATAGAGACATGCATGATTGCGAAAAAGTTCAACCTAGGAAGAATACTGGTTGTTTTCTTGATCAAGAACAATAGGAATATAGTTCTTGATGTTGGAAACAGTAAGGGCGGGATGAAACCGGGGTGATGACTTTGTGGTGGGATTTGTGGAGGTAGAGGCGTCAGAAAGTGTGGAAGAATCAGGGATAGCCATTTAGAGAAGAGAAGAAAGGAAGAACAAAACCCGAAAAACAATAAGAAAATCCGGGAGGGCCGCGGCGTAGGAGAGGCAGCCGGCGGCTGTGGAAGAGAAAGGTTTTTAGGGTTTTGTTTATTTGGCTCTTGATACCATGTTAGATGATATTAATCTTCCTTGGGGAGTCTTTCATTAATATCAAGGTATATATAGAGTACAATATTCATCCCTTATACAATAGGAATCCTAAGCCTATACAAAAGAGGAATCCTAGTCTTACCTGTAAACGTGTAAATATAGGAAACAATATATTGTTTCCTATATTTACACGTTTACATGCTGGAGGTGGACCTGAGAAGTTGGTAATTGCAGTCGTGTTCAAGGATTTGGCTAACTTGGTGCTCAACTTGGACAATTTGATGATTTCTTTCAACAAGCTTTGCAGAGGAAGTTGAATCCATTGTTCAAGGTATAGCATATGCCTGAAAGGTTGTAAGTTTGTTAGGAGATATTGACTCATCTAAATACAAAATGTGCAGGTTTCCAGTATTGTTCCTCTCCCTTCCCTTCCAAGAACAGCAACAAATAAAGTCATGAGAAGGGTATTGAGGCAGCAGTTTTCTCAAGCAGCTCAAGGTTCCAGACTGTGACCTATATAATTCCCAACAAACGCACTTTATGTAATGATATAACATAGTAAAATGATTCAAATTTCCGTAATTACGTAACAAATCTCATAATTTACAGACAGCAATCCAAGTAGTTTATTGTATTGTAAAAGTACTTCACATGTGAATTGGATGCGTCCCAGTGAAGGAAATAATTATTTAAGCATTCTAAAATGGAGATTGTGGGTTTTGATCAGAGTTTCAGCGCCAGTAGACACTTAAAAAGTTAGAACTACATTAAGCAATTACTGCATCTGGAAAATAACTTTAGGTTAACTTTGGAGCTCACTTGAAGGGTCGAATGTTTGCCCCATGGAAAACTGCAACTTGAAAATGAAAAGGGACTAGTCGAGAAGCAAATAATTATGAACTAATTGTTTCAAGAACAATAGAAGTTCAAAAAATAGTCATAATGCGTTTGAAAGGGAGAAGATCCAGTTTAATAGTATGTTTCAGTGGTTTCTCAAATTGGGTCTAAACTGTTATCTATAAAGATTTAGGCCCTGTTTGCTGCTAGTTTTTCGGCTCGATTAATTTAGATTCACATTGGAAAGTTTCACTTTTTGGGCCGTCTCTAAGAAAGGCTACTTCATTTCATTCTCATGTGTTGGTGCTAGTTAAATTGAAGAGAATGATTGTAAAATGTAATCCTGAGAATAAGTAATCATTAAAATTATCAGTTCACTTGTTTCATAAACCATTACGACTACATGAAAACATCCAAAAGGTTATTTTTAAGCAAGTACTTTTGGTGCTGTGGCTTATCTATCGTTATTCATGTGAAATTCCAAGATTGTTGCTTGAATGCTAATCCAATAGTTGATTGAAAAGAGAAAACATATATTACATTATAATTAGTGTATTTACATAAGTTATCTCTTTTATGGAGAAAGAAAATATGTACCTTCCAGGAGTACTATCATTTCATTTAAGCCAGATTTTTCCTTATTTTAAAACTTCAAGGCAAGTCGACTTGCACAATAATGTACAATTTCTTTAGAATCTTGTATTCCCCATCATATAGGAGCAAGTGAATTTTCAAAATGTTTAGGTATCGAGCTAATGTAATGAATACACAACCTAAGATTCCTAGATATGTATTTCTCCATACAATATTTAAAATGTGGTACTGCGCATAGGCAAGTTTTATAGTGTTAGCAAACTATGAATGAGTTGGCAGAATAATCAAATTTAACCAAAATCCAATGTAAGCTAAATCAACTAGATAGCAACTTGTTTGTGAGTGCAATTTCTTGATATGTAATTACGTATATACAAATTAAAATACGATAGTGTGCAGAAACGTCTTCTAGTGTCACTGTGGATAAGGAATCAGAACAGGGCTTTCCCCCCTTTCTACCCAACTCTTTGGTCTTAAAAACGCTGAAATGAAATTCTGTCTGTTATTATCATTGGCTTGAAGCATTTTCTCTAATTAATTTAAAACATAAAATAAAACTAAATAGATCCACTTCATATGTTCCAAAGCAACTAGAAAGAGAGATTCTTTCTGGTTAATCTATCAAAACTAGGAAATAAGCTAAAACCACAAAGCAGAAATTAATGTAGCTCATTATCTGAAACAAGCTTCCTACATGATTTTTTATTTTATTTTTAGATAAGTTCCTGTTGTATGAAATTTTCACCATCTTAAACTGAATTTTATCACTTTTTGATTGACAGATACAGTTTAAAAAGGAGCCATATTCAGTGTACATAAAAGATCAAAATCAATGGTACACTCGAATATCTAAAGAGTCAAACTGGAACAAAGATATTGTCTTTCTCTTGATATGCTAAAGTGGAGAATAAATGTGAATTTTTTTTTAGTAGGGTGGACAATTAAAAGTGAACAAATGGAGTACTACAGATGCTACTCAAAATCCAATAACCAATATAACTATTGTTTTGGGAGTTAAATGAGGAATAAAAAAGGGCAGCTCGGTGCACTAAGCTCTCGATATGTGTGGGTCCGGAGAAGGCTAGACCATAAGGGTCTATTGTACGCAGCCTTAGACCAGCACAACATTTCTACTTGTAACTTCTCAGTCACATGGCATTAACTTTACCAGTTGTGCCAAGGCCGGACCACAGTTAAATGAGGAATGAACTCTTAAAAACAAAAAAGAACAGAAGCTGGTAACTTACAGCCTCGGCGCCTTGCTTAATCAAAATTAAGGAGTTCTCTTTTACTTGTGAATTGTTTTCCATCATAATTTCCTCTACAAGATAAGCTTCGTAAGAGAATATCTGCATCAACAACATGAAAACAACTTTAAGAAATCTAACTTTAGGCCCTCAAATTGCTACATTAAATGGAACTATAAAGCTATACCCGGACACCAATATCAGAACAGTAAATACATATAAGCACCGAATAAGCTAAAATGTAGAACAACAATTGTATGTGCAACGGAAGATAGTACAAAGGTTAAATTCAACCCAAAGAAAGGGACTAAAATGAAAATTCAGAATAAAGAAACTCCACGAATATCCAAGAGAAGTAAAAATAAGGGACCTTGTTTTAAATTATGTAAAGAAGGTCTAAAACTTGGAAATGAAACTTAACAAGAAATTTTAGGGTTTCGTACTATCAACTATGAGACAGTTGTTACCACTTCAAAACTATAGCCAATTTTTTCGAGTTCAATACTAACTTTGCATGATTTTCTAAGATCGCCAAATAATCTCAGAGGCCAAGTCGTGCTAAACATGCTTGAAATGAATGTTAGCACGATAATTAGAACAAAGTCCCGCTTAGTTAGGCTAACACTGATCCCGATATTGGTGTTTATGTATGGTGACATTCTTACGGGCAAATATCAATAGAAACTTTGCGGCTAAATTTAAACAAATCTCCACAGGATTACGAGTGATTCAAGTCTGGAAAGTACTCATGGCATGCAAGAATTTCTACTTACGTCAAGAGCTTAGAGTGTTTCAAGAGAGTATAAAAATTAAAAATCAATAGAATAAAATCTTAACATTATATTTTAGGGCTCTTTTGATCATAATTTGATGTACATGTAATTACAAGCATTTATATTATTTTTTATCTTAATTTACCCTAGTAGTATAAATGGAATATGATGTAGATTATTTGCTTAGATTATGTTAGTGAATATTGATACCCATTGTGAGTTGATGAGTTTATCCCTTTATCTCATCTCTCTTGAATATCGCTTAGTAAGATTATTCATGTATGAGTTTAGTTCCATTCAAGATTTGTTCAAATTAGAGGATTGCAAATATATTTTATTGATCTCTAATTTATTTCAATTATGAGATTGTTCTTTCTTTTTTTATATCTCCCTTGGATTTTTTAGTTATCTCTTAAATCTTATTATGTTGTATCTCGCTTTACATCAATTGGTATCAAAATAAGATTAAAGGATTATTTCAATAATTCTTAATCCTGGACTTTATTAATTCTGAATTTTTTAAAAAAATCTAGAAGAACTTTCATTATTATTGGGTTTATGAAACTTCAAATGAAAATTTTGAGTAGCTGATTGTTTGGGTTTAAATCCGAATTGGAAGGAGGCATATTTCACCTACAGACATGAAAAGGATTGGAGTTCATTGAAAAAAGAAAAGAAAAAAACAAGTGTTGTTCACTTTATTGAAATTGGGTTTTCAAGTTCTCAAAAAATTTGGAATTTGGGTTTTGAGTGTTATTGAATAACAAATTGTAAAGCTGAGACCCATTCTGATATCATGATTCAATATGAATTTGGATGTGTGAAATCTGAAGAACAAACTCAAAAACTCCACTGAAGAATTGGGGAGCCTTGTGAAATTGATATTTTGAGCTGAAAATCGAACAACCAAACAGATTGAAAGATGTTTGGTTGGTTCTTAAAGCTTGAAAATTCGAAAATGGGTTTTGTGTTTATTTTGATCGAAATCTTACTGGGGATTTCTGGGGTTGATGTTGTGAAGCTATGATTAAAATTTCAAGTCATTTGGTAAAGATTTGATATGGTTTTGAGCAAAATCTTTGAGCCAAAACATGAATAACTTGGGAAGAAGAATGATGAAATTTCAGACTTTTAGAAATAACCCAAAAATCTGCCACTTTCTCATCAGGGCTAAGTTTTAGTCCCATTTAAAATTTAGCCTTTCAACTTTATTTTCTCATCTTTCTTGTTTATTCTAGCCGGTTTACTTTAATTATTACCCCCGTCTCAATTTGTTTGAAAGTTGACCAGTTTGGGGGGTCAAATAACTTTTTCTTTGATTTAATTTAAAATATATATTCTTCAAGTATTTTATAATAAAATTTACATATTTAAAAACTACATAAAAATACTATAAGTCTGCATAATTAATAATTCACAATATATGAAAAGAGTTGGAGAAAATCATAATCAAAGAAAGAGTTGTTTGTCTCCCAAACTGGTCAACCTTCAAATAAATTGAGACGGGAGGAGTAGTTCATATTTAGTGTTAGGCTAGTTTTTGAGTGCTTCTATTTCATTTCGTGCCAATTTATTTAGTGCTTTTCTCTTTTAGTTTCATTGTGTTTATTTTATTCCTAGCCCGTTAGTGTACTTTGTCCTTCTTTGTTAGTGACATAAACTCCATTCCGAACTGATACTTAAAAGCTTGCTTTGAGCTTATTTAAGATTATAGCACCGTGAAGAGACTAAAAGGTACCCTTGAGTGGTGAGATCATTTGAGTGTGGTCCTAAAAGCCTACGACCTTTGAGTGTATACACGAATGAAAATCGAGTGCAATTATTTACTAACCACTTTTCTTGTCTTAACTATGTCTTTCACAGGTTCAAGGAGTTACAAGGAAGGTTTGGATGATTATGAAGAAATAAGAAGTTCATCATATAATTCTACTTCTAGTAGAAGTTATTTTGAAGTATTCCATGATTATTATAGTATTGCTTTCACAAGAAAAAAGAGCATGAACCTAAAGAAAAATTAGCCAAATTTGAAGTCATTATAGCAGGGTTTAAGTGTGGTTGCGCGTTTGATTGCACCTTAGGTGTAGATAAATTATGTTACACCAACTTCATTGATTTATCTTTGATTGAGTGTTTGAAGATACCTTGTCATACAAAAAGTTCACCATATAAATTTGGTGGAAGGTTGGTTGACAAAAAGGTGAAGATTGGTTTTTACCATGAAAGCAATCAAGGAGGAATTTAGTGTGATGGCTATCCTTTGTCTACTTGTTCGGTGTGTTTAAGAGCTCATTGGTTCAAAAGTAATAAATTTTGATTTGATAGAAGTTTGAGGAAGTTTGTTGTTGTAGATTGGATGGAAAAAAAGCATGTCTTAACTCCTATGGCCATTAAGAAATCTTCAATAACAAATGATGAAGTCAAGAAAGTGAAAGTGGAGATACTAACTTGAAACTTGATGTACAAAGTCAATCATACAATTCAAGTAGAGTCTTTGAAACTTCTAATGACGCCAAGTTGAAACTTGAAGTGAAGAGCCATCTCAATGACTCAAAAAGGGATCCTTGGAGCCTATTACACTCCTAATGAAATGAATGAGAGAGAAAAATAAGGGAGTGAATAGTAGCAACTCAAGAGAGGAAAAAGGAAAGGATATCTTGAATGAAGTGAGGGAGTGACTACAAGCACAAAAGAAAACATAGTTGAAAAATGGGAGTGGGTTGTCACAAGAAGAAAAGAAGAAAAGTAAGGCAAGTGAGAGGAAAGAAGATGAGATAAGAGAAAAATAAGAGTGTGAGTGACAAGTTTTCTTATTTTGACTCTAACCTTTTGAATTCTTGTTCTTCTAGTGTTTTCACTTCTTTTGTAGGTATTCTTGAGGAAGAACACAAAAATGACGACTCAACATAGAAAGAAATTCAAGAATTAAAAGAAGCAAGTAAAGATGGGACTACTTCTTCAAGTAAGCAAGTGAGTTTAATTTTAGAAAATCAAGGAAAAGAAGGTTCTTTAAGTGCTTATCAAAGTAAAAAAGCTAATCCTAACTCTCTATTTACTTCAAATGAACTTGCTAGTGACTTAAGTGTAAATATTAGGTCATCTTTTTGTAAGGTTGATGATTCTTTACTTTGTGTTAACATAAAAATGGATGGTGGTCATACACTAGTTGCGTATGATTATGGAGCTAAAATTGTTATTGATTGTTATCTTAAAAGTTTTTAGGCTATTGTTATGTCAATTATAATAAAACATGAGATACAAAGTGTTTTTTTAAATTCTTATGATAAAGATGAATTTATTTCGTCTTTAGCTACTAGAAACACAAAAATGTGATTTATGATGAATGTTTCTTTGCAAATGAATTTGATTGTTACAATTTCTTATCTTGTAATGACATGAATATGCTTTGTGATAGTACTATTGGAATGAAGCATGGGAAGTGTGATGAAATCCTTTTTGAGCCTAAAGAATGTCAATTTTTTTATAAAATTGACAATCCTTTATTTGGTAAAAATATTCAAGAAGGTTTGAAAGGTGATCTTTATGTTGATAATGTGAGTCATTCTTTGAGTTGTCCTAATTTTGATTATGCGATTGAGATTCATCATAATTTAGAAATTGAGCTTAAAAGTATGGGTGGCCAGTGGGCCGGGCTCGGGTCTGGCGGGGTCGGGGTCGGGGCGGGACGATCCGGGGGGTCGGGATCGGGACTAGCGGGCCTAGCGGGGTCGGGTGCGGGCGGGACTGCTCCGGTCCGTCCGATCCCGATCCCGTCGGTATCGGGGCGGGGCGGGCTCGGGTCGGGCTCGGGTCGGGGCGGGGCGGGGCGGGGTCGGGTTTTCCTTTTTTTTTTTTTTAAATAACATATGTATAAAAAAAACTCAATAAATAAAACAAGATAGTGTAATAAAAACATCCCAAGGCTGTTTTTGTGCCTCTTATATTATTTAATAGACATATGATTTTTTTGTAATACAAATACAATTGTCTAAAATCTAAATTGCAACTTTATGGTGTTGTCCAAAAGTTGCAAATTACATAATAAAATTGCAATTAAAAAAATTACATTTTCAAAAAAATCTGCTCTAATTGCTTGATGATTTCATGTGGTTCTTCGGTTGGAATAGGTATTTGTTGGTCAAATTGATCCACGTCGCTTCCACTACCTTCGGTTAAGATTTCGTTGTAGTTTTCATCATCTTCTTCGTTGATCTCCGGTTGACCGCACCTTCTCCGCTCCGCTCGTATCCAATCTACGAATAATACTGCAATTTCCAATTTGTCTCCGGCCAATGAGTGTACGTGGTCTCCTATTTGATATCTCTGCGAGAAAAGCGCTTTCCGACGCGGTTGATGACGCTTGAATGTTCAAAACATCTCGAGCCATCAATGAAAGTGTCGGAAAGGTCTTCTCATTCCCCCTCCGTATTTCAAAGCAAGTCTTCTTGTCCATCTTCATTGATAACTTCTTGATACGGTACGAACCACCGCAAAACAAAAATATCCAACTCGCTAATTTGGTTAGTAGAGGTACGGCCGCACATTCTATTTACGAGGCTTTCAATACTAGCGAAACATCATGTCTTTTGTGAGGTTGTGTTGAAGATGAAGAAGATGGTATGGTAGCCGGTACGTTACTAGCATTTTCTTGTTGATAAAATCTATATATATTTTTGCGGTGGTGTTCTACGCTATTCAACACTTCTTCTTTAGTTTGTTCAATAGGTGGTGGGTGATTTAGATTTTTGGGACTTGGAGGTGGTAGTACTTCTATACAATCGTAAATAGTTTCAATTAGTGATTTAGTACCGTCTATTTTAATAGTAGGATTTAATACTGAGAACCAATAATATAAATAGAAGGAATAGGAATAAAATATTTTTTTATTTTGACAAACATTTTTTTAATATTTGCCTTATAAATTTGGTTTTTCCATATATTCACTAAGTAATAAAAATATTAGAGTTATATAAAATAACATAGTTGAAATAGTAGGATAATATATACCGGAAAATTCTTTTGTTGCTTGAAAAAATTTCTCTAAAAATACAATAAGTTCGGAAATTTTTTCCCAATCACTATCTAAAATCATATCGGTGGCTTTTTATTATGAGAGTTAAAAAATAAAGTTATAGGTAATTTATAGTCATAAGCAACAAGGAGTTGCTCGTATAAAGAATTCCACCTAGTGGATACTTCTTGTGGAATTCTTCTAAAAGGTAGTCCACAATCATGACAAATTTTTTTATATTCTTTTCTACGTTGTACTTTATTACTTTTAAAAATAAAGTTTATAGCAAATTGTATTTTACTAAGAATGTCTTCAAAAAGTGATAGACCATCCTTTACAATTAAGTTATATATATGGCACGCGCATTTTATATGAAAATGGTCCGGAAAAGATGGAGCTAAACTATTTTTTAACATTGTAATTGCGTAATTGTTATTAGAAGCGTTATCTAATGTAATAGTCATAATTTTATCGGTAATTCCGTAATAATCGCACACTTGATAAATATTTTACGCAATAAAAGTACCAAAGTGTGCCTATCATCTATATATCTATACGCTAAAATACGTTTTTGCATAGACCATTTATAATCTATCCAATGACAAGTTACGAGTTAAATAATCATGGCCGTTAGTACTACGACCTATATCGGACGTGATAGATACTTTGCCATTAAAATGATATAATGAAAAACGTAAATATTGTTGATATTCATGCGCAAATTTAAATACATCTCTCTTAACGAGTTGACCTAGGAAAACCGTTAAAAGCAGGATTATATATATCTCTAATGTAATGAATAAAACCGGGAGATGAAGGAAATGAAAAAGGCAAACCCTCCACAACAACTAATTTTGATATTGCTTCCCTATCTCTATGTTTGTTGTATTTAGAGCCTACAATTCCCCCGTCATAGGGTTAATTTGACCCTGTACTTGGTCGGGACGATATCGGTATGTGAACCTTGTCCCGATGGAGCGGCCGTTTGCGCACCCGGTTTTGAAGCCTGGTATTGGGCATACCTAGCGGATGAGCACTTACTACGTGTCTAATTAAACCCCCGTCCCACCGTGACCTTTTCCAGTTTTAAATTTTAAAATATTTTTACAAATTTTACATATGGCTACTTGATTCTCTACGTCCCTATAAAAAAATGTCCATGCATCTGATTTTAATGGTCGTTTCTTTGGACCTCGTCTCATACTAGGGGGAATAGGAGGTATTTCGGTTGAAGGTGCACTAGTGGGCGTGTTGTCATCAATATTAGTGGGTGTATCGTCTAGATCATCGTCTAAATTAAAGTCTTCTTGAGTTCCGAGAAAATAACTCCTCGTCTAAATCTAATGGTATTGTAGGAAAATGTTGAGTATCAACAAAATCATCTGTGTAGGAATAAGATGACTAGAAGAAGTACCCTTGCCCTGGTTGCCTCTACTAGAAGAAGCACCCTTACCCTTACCCTTAAACATACCTTTTAATCCTTCCATTTTAATTATGATAATAAATAATTAAAGACAATAAAATTAAGTGCGCTAAATAAAATAAACAGACAATAATAATTTAATGAAGGAACGAATGTACCAAACGCCGACGTAACGTCGACGTGTAATCGAGAGGTTGAAAATTGAAACTTTGCTCGATGGAAGATCCTCAAGCTAGTTGCCAACTTCACTCCCAATTCCCAAATGAATTAATAAAATTGAATATTTAGCAAACAATGTAGAGAGATATATTGAGAAATTAGAGAGATTGTAGGAAGATTTGTGAGAAAGATGAAGAGAAAATGAGTTATTTATAGTTGAAAAATTGGGTTAAAGTGTAAATATAATAACTTATGGGTTAAAAATAAATATTAAGGGGTAGGGGGGGGGGCCTAAAATGGCCGTTGGCCAACGGCCATAATCTAAAATGGCCGTTGGTGCAACGGTTATTTTTGCAAAGGGGGTTTAAGGGTCGGGGTCGGGGTCGGGCTCGGGACGGGCTCGGGGCGGGCTCGGGTCCGGCGGGCCTGGGGCGGGCTCAGGTCTGGCGGGATGAGACATCGTCCCGTCCCGAGTTCGAGTCCCACCCCCGTTAAATTTTTTTTTTTTTTTAGAGCGGGGTCGGGACCGGGGCGGGGTCGGGACGGGGTCGGGTCGTCCCGGCCCACTGGCCAGCCTTACTTAAAAGTAGGATGAAATCCAATTGAATGATTCGTTCCTTGTTGACTTGTGTGTACTTAATAAAAATAGTGATTCAAAATTTAAAGAGTGCATCACTTGTGAATTCGAAAATAATTCTTGTGGCCTGCTTGGGGGTGCTAATTGTTTGGATGTTAGCAAGATAACTCCCAATATGTTTGTTGAAAGTTTCTCTAAAGATGAAGAACGTCCTTTGAAGAATGACACTAGTGATATTAGTAGTAAATTGATAGATGCTAGTTTTAGTGTCAATTTCTTTACTTACTCCACTCGTACTTTTGAGGATAAATTTTGGTTAGATTTTGTGAATGCTTCTAGAAATAAATGTAAACATGATCCATTTGAAGCGTTGCCAAATATCTATGGGCGTAAATATAAAAATACTTCTTTTTGATGAGTTTACTAACCTTCTTGATTTATTTATGGACACTATCAAAAGAGGATCTACAAAGAGGTAAGATACTTGGGAGCATCTTCTTGACTACAAAAAGGTTTGAGGTATCACTGTGTTATAAAGGCAAGAATAATTTGTTTGAATGTCTAGTGCTTATTTTTTAACTTTTTAAAATCATGAAGGTAAATTTCTATGCCTTTGACCTTTATAGTAGCGACTTTGTTATATGATTAGTGAAAATACTTTAATGTTGCTATTTGATTCATGTTATGAGTTGCTAAGTGAGAAACTCAAGGAGGTTTTGGGATTGATATGTTTGGTCCTGGAAATACATACTTGTGTCTACAGGTTGTGAAGGATATTGTTATTTCTCTTAATCTTGTGGTTAGAGGAGTACAATTAAATTGTGAAATAAGGAACTACTTGGTCCAAGTTGTTGAAGAAACTAGTTTTAATTTGAAAGTTCTAATATTGAAAATTATTGTTTCTTTGACCCATTTTATGATTGTGGTATACCTTTGAGTCAAATTCTTGTTGGAAATTTGCCTTTGGTGGGGAGGTGCGTCCACCCATATTTAATGATTTAAACACTAGGATTTCGCATGTTAGAGGCTTTGTCTCTTCACACGTGCATAATCTACTAAGTGAGTAGATGACCGTAGGGCCAAAGATCGTCAAATTTCGTTGAGAAATGAAAGAGATATTGGTCCACGAACTAAGGTGTTTGAGGCATAGAAATATGGTGTGTGACAAATCTACCACATCGGTGGGAAAATGAAGAATTGTTCTCTTTATAAGTCTCAAAATTGGCTAAAGGTTTGGGACCCCAAGGGGTAACCCATGTGTTTGAAGGAGGGAGGACCTATGTGTGCTTGAGTTCGAGGCTAAGCCCACACGCGCGCCGCCGCTGGCCGCCCATCCCGTCCCGTCCCGTTCGGGGTCATGGGCCTTGGTCTTCTTCTGATAGACCCCCAAATTGTTTAATATTTACAGTTTGGTCCCTGAAATTTCTGGAAAGATGAAATTGGGAACGACGGAAGGTAGAAAGTTTCTGCCTGCCGTTTGGGTTGATTTTTGGAGCGTTAAAACTCCATTAATCTGCACTTAATCTCCTCCCTAAAAGCTCATTTATGTTGCACATTAAATCAACCATTACTTGGCTGATTAACTCCCTCACTAATGGCCATTACTTGGCCATAAACAGCCATTACTTGACAGTTGAGAAGTCCCTCCCCTTATACTATATATTGAAGCCTTTTGGCTCAATTATTGACACTACTATATACTACACATAGACAAACAGAAGAGAGAAACAGATCAGTCCAAAACGTGAGCAAAAACAGTGGAATCAACCTATCTGTGACACTACTATATATTACACAGAGACAATCGTTTCGTGTTTGTTTTCTTCGTCAGAATCAACCTATTTTCTTTGTAATGTTGATTAGTTGTTGTTTTATCTTGGAAGACTATTGCATGTTAACGTAAAAGCATATATACGGGGCAATCTTGTCTTAAAGACAGAGAGCCATCTCTCGACTCAGCCACAGTTGTAACAATCCAGATTTAGTGTTTCTTGATTTCAGGTTATCAAGATTCAACTATCAACAAGCTTGCGGCAGTTCTGAATATTGGCTTGTTTGTTTATCCTTTTGAACACTTGTAATATTTACTTACTTCCCGTATTGCTTTACATATCCAACAATTCTTTGTACTATGCTTGGAAAGTTATTTTTATGAGATTTCACGATTCTTGGCTATATCATAAAAAGTGTTTATTTTTTGAAGTGGTCATGTAACTTATTTGGAATCTTATTTTTGCTCTGGGTACTAATTCCCTTTTACGTATTGCAAGGTTCAAATTCGAGGTCGAATTCTTTTCAAGAAGAGGAGAATGATGCAAGTTAGGAAAGTACTCATGGCAAGGAAGAATTCCTACTTGACATCAAGAGCTTAGAGTGTTTCAAGAGAGTATGAAAACCAAGAATCAATACAAGAAAATCTTAACATTACGTTTTACGGCCTTTTTGATCATAATATGATGTACATGTTATTAAGGAAATTTATGTCTTTTCTTATCTTAGTTTACCCTAGTAATATAAATAGAATGGGATGTAGGTTATTTGCTTAGATTATATTGGTAAATATTGATACTCCTTGTGAGTTGGTGGGTTTATCCCTTTGTCTCTATATTGGATCTCTCTTGAATATCTCTTGGTGAGATTATTCATGTATGAGTTCAATTCTCTTCTTCCTTGAATTTAATCTTGTAGTTGTTTGTTCAAATTAGAGATTGCAAATCTATTTTATTGGTCTCTAATTTACTTCAATTTTTGGATTGTTCTTTCTTTCTTTCTTCTATATCTCCTTTCAATTTCTTAGTTATCTCTTGAATCTTATTATCTTGTATCTCGTTTTACAGCAACGAGGCAAATTATGATGCCACTACAAATCAGCAAACTATCTATCTGAGTGATAAATGTTTATTATTGTTCTCTATTTGTATTATCATATTTTTATTATTCATATAATAATGTTGTGCTTTATTTTTTCAGGGGATATCAGTCTGATATGAATAAGAGCATAATGCCAGGAATTCTCTTAGTTTGGAGGAATAGATCATGCCGAAACATTCACGAGCTATCAAATAAAGTAAAATATTGGTTGGTCCTCAATTTTGCAACATATTATTATTGATAGGTATTTCATTTGAATAAGTTGAATAGTTTATATCTGATGTATATTTTTCTTTCATGTGTAGTGGAAATGAACCACGACCTACTCGGAGATCCTCTTGGTTTGGATGGGCGGACCATGCCCCAACATCCACGAGTTGTCAAAGAAAGCAAAATATTGACTCATCCTCATGTTTTGTTGTTGTAAATTATTATCGGTAGGTCTTTCATTTGGATAAATTAAATAATTTGCATTTGTTGTAGACGAGCCTTTGGTAACACAATTTTCCCTAACATATCAGTGATATTGATCTTGCAAATGCACAAAGTGAAGAGGATGATAGTGACGACCCACACAATGTAGAGGAGTCAGGTGATGAACTCCCTTGCACATGCTCTAAAAGTGAGGATAAAGAGGTCCTGACTCCTCCGCAGCCAGCCTTCGTTATTTGAAGTATCAAAAAGTCAGTTCACAATTCTAGAATGCACGAAAATAGTTTGAAAAGTAATCTGTGGGCGGTGGCAAGGAGGGTGTCAGTAGAAGCTTCATTGTAGGGAGTGTGGTGACCGCACGTACAAGATTGGAAAATACTACATCAAACACACTTGTGATATATATGGATGTACTCGTCAATGATCACTTTAATTTGGATATCAATTTGATTTTCCTTTTGTTGATTTCACATATTGAATCTAACCAAGGTACTGTTGGGATACAATTGTGGTAGGAAACGGGAAGTAAGTAACTATTACAATGGTAGAAAGGATAAACAAACTATTACAATAAAACTGGAAATCAAAACCTTAACAAATTGCTTGTGTGATTTGCTGAGTCGAGTGATGACACTCAGTCTTTAAGACAAGATTGCCCCGTATATCTCCTTTTACGGTGTTGAACAATAGTCTCCCAAGATACAACAACAACTTTAACAATAGTGTTACTCTTGATGAACTTTGAGTATAGTAACTTTGCTAGAGAGGAAGAATATGAATTCAGAAAATCTGGAGTATTTTCTAAGTGTTGAGTGTTTTTCAATTGAGCCAAAGGCCTCAATTTATAGTGTAAGTAGAAGACCCCTCAACTAGCCAACTAATGGCCTTCAATAGCCATGTAATTGCACTTGATTGACGGGTTACATTCAGCCAATTAATGGCTGAATTCATGTACCAAGTAATGGAGAATCAATGCTCCAAAACCAGCCCAAAGGTCAGATTTTTCCAACTTTCCGTTGCAACTTTCTGCCTCCGAAGTGCCGCGGCCCTGTGAACTAGCGCTGCGTCTCCAGTGACTGACCAACCAATTTGCGCCGCGGCGCTGACTGGGAGGTGCCGCGGCTCCGACGGTGTGTCGTAGCGACCCTTCACGGCTCCGCAGCGATTTCCGACTCTTTTCATTTTACACTTTGTACACTTCTTCCTTCGTTTACCAACGTGAAATACTTTGTCATTTGGCCAATAACCATCCATAATTCCATGTCTCAAGCGTATTACATACGTACCAATATCTCTTTCACTAATGAAATTTGCGATACTTGACACTACGTGTGCACGTGTGTGGAAACGACATTTCCGACGTGCGGACCCGATTTGTTTGATTCATAAATTAATGGGATATACTTAATTCCACATTTAGTAAATTTCCAACAATCCCCTCTTGAAAGAGATTTTGGCGCACATACATGGTGCCTTTTCCAGCAATCTTTAAGCAGACCGATGTTGCATTTGGATAGGTAGCATACGCTTTGAATCTTCCATAGTTGAATACCATCGGACTTACTTACTGCACGGTGAACGTGATGTCTTGAACCATCAGTGTTTAGTGTAAGCCAAGTCAATGGTACCAACACAACAACTCCATCTACTCAGTTCTTCGTAATGTTTTGTCCGTTGTGGCCGTGGACACTTCCTGGATTCTTAAGTTCGTTCATTTGAGACGGATTGTCCTCGCACTTAAATATGTGGTCTCCTACAAGGTATCCTACTATACCCCACTTTACAAGTGTTAGAAACCATTAAAATTTTCCCAAACCTAACCTCAACCGGTGAGGATTATTAAAGGTTTTGGAAACTTAACCTTCACCCACATTACCGATAGAACTTATAGTCTATCGCGGGAACGACTTTGGATTTGGTGTTTCTTTACAAAAATCACTATCCGAAGTGCTCATGCTTCCACCGAAGCGATCAACTGAACCTTAGTTTTTCTATTGAACCTAATTCCTGGGATCTCCAATTAGTAAGGTTGGGTTACCACATATTAGTCCTTATACTTTGGGTTTTAAGCCCATTCCCCTAGACAAGCAGAAGATCCGATCTTTGGGTAAGCCCTTTGTCAGCGGGTCTGCTATGTTATCCTTTGACTTTATGTAATCAATGGATATTATATCCGTGGTGATCAGCTGCCTAACGGTCTTATGCCTCCATCGAATATGATTACAGAAGGTACGAGTTTGTTCCAGTGGAATAGAGACGACTAGATGTCGCAGTGGATCATTACAGAAGGTACGAGTTTGTTCCAGCAAGGAACATCCTCTAAGAAGTCGTAAAGCCACTCAACTTCTTCTGCCGTTTTGTCTAAAGCGATAAATTCTGATTCCATCGTGGATCGGGCGATGCAAGTTTGCTTAGAGGATTTCCAAGACACAGCCCCACCACCAATTGTAAATACATACCCACTGGTGGACTTGGTGTTCTCTATATCAGATATCCAGTTTGCATCACTGTACCCCTCTAGTACAGCTGGATATCTCGAATAATGCAACCCGTAAGTTAGCGTGTATTTCAGGTATTGAAGTACCCGATTCAATGCCTTCCACTGATCATCACTCGGATTACGGGTAAACCTAGCCAACTTATTGACTGCATAAGCAATATCAGGTCGGGTGCAGTTTATTATGTACATCAAACTACCAATCACCTGTGCATATCTGGCATATGGGTGCACCATAATTTTTATCAAGCTTTTGATTTCTATCCATTGGTGACTTCATAGGCGAATTGTCATACATCTCAAATTTCTCAAAACATCCTCGATGTAATGAGACTGAGATAAGACCAGTCCGTCAGATGTCTTAGAGATTTTTATCCCTAAGATGACATCTGCGATACCCATATCCTTCATGTCGAAGCATTGTTTCAACATGTTTTTAGTCTCTAGAATTATGCTAGGACTACTCCCTGTGATCAACATGTCATCTACATACATACATATCATAACAAACGAGTCAGAGTTACCATTCATGTAGACACATTTGTCACACTCATTAATGGTGAAACCCTTCGATAGTAGAGTACTATCAATTTTTTCGTGCTATTGCTTCGGCGCTTATTTAAGCCCGTACAGAGATTTGACAAGCCGACAAACTTTCTTCTCTTACCCTGGAACCGCATATCCCTCGGGTTGGTCCATATAAATTTCTTCTTCTAAATCACCATTTAGGAAGGCTGTCTTGACATCTGTTTGATGTATCTCAAGGTCACACAACGCTGCGATTGCAATGAATGCTCGTATGGACGTCATCCTAGACACCGGGGAGTACGTGTCAAAGTAGTCAAGGCCTTCCTTTTGCCGATAGTACTTGACTACCAACCTGGACTTGTACTTTTCTATAAACCCATCTGCTTTATACTTCCGTTTGAGTATCCACTTACAACCCAACGGTTTATTTCTCGGAGGAAGATCAACCAACTCCCAAGTATGATTATGCATAATGGAGCCTATTTCACTCTCAATAGCTTCTTTCCATAGCGGTGCCTCTGGAGTAGACAATGCTTCAGCAATTGTCCTTGGTTCATCATCAACCATATAAGCTACAAAGTCAGGCCCGAAGGATGTTTCCTTCCTGGCCCTTTTACTTCGCCTAAGTTCCATATCTGGAGTCTCCAAGTTTTGAGAATCTAGAACACTAGATTCCGGATATTCAGCCACTTTGAGATCCACTAGATCTGAACCATATAGATCCGAGCCATCAATGACTCCCGGTTCCTGAGAGCTTTGTTCATAACTTCGGTTGCGAGAGGTTATGCCTTTTTTCCTTTCTCGGAAAGGTATCTTCAAAGAATTGTGCATTCCTTGATTCCATGATTGTACCCCCGTGGATATCTGATGAATAAGAAATCTACAGTCTTAGGCCCAATCTTGACCTGCTTTGTCTTGGGTACTTCAATATTTGCCAGACAACCCCACACCTTTAAATATTTATAGGTGGGTTTCTTTCCTTTCCATGATTCATATGGAGTTTTGTCCTTACCCTTATGTGGGACTCTGTTAAGAATCGTATTAGCGATAACGACAACTTCTCCCCACATGTTTTGGGGAAGACCGGAATTGATGAGCAAGACATTCATCATTTCCTTCAATGTGCGATTCTTACGTTCTGCCACACTGTTTGATTGAGGTGAGTATGGAGCCGTCGTTTGATGAACAATGCCTGATTGGGCACAATATTCCTCAAATGGCGCTACGTATTCTCCCCTTCTATCACTACGAATGAATTTAATCCGTATTCTTAGTTGGTTCTCAACTTCTGCTTTGTAACGTCGGAACGCTTCAAAGGCTTCATCCTTACTTTTCAACAAGTAAAGGTAACAATACCTTGTGCTATCATCAATGAATGTCACAAAGTACTTGTTCCCCCTCTAGTTTGTGCAAACTTCAAATCACATATATCTATGTGAATAAGTTCTAGAGGAGCGGTATTCCTTTCTACGGATTGAAAATGAAGCTTTGGGAGTTTTGCCTCTACGCATACCTCACACTTATGTTGAGGATTTACGTCGATAGACGGCAACAACTCCAACTTTACCAACCTTTGGATGGACTTGTAGTTGACATGTCCTAATCTATGATGCTATAAATTAGAGGACTCAAGCAAGTAAGAAGAAGAGTCTTCAATATTATTGCTTGTGCGTAATACAGTTATGGTGCTCACTTTGAAGAGGCCTTCATAGATGAATCCTCTTCCCACAAATGTTTTATTCTTAGTGACTACAAATTTATTGGACTTAAACACTAGCCTAAACCAGCATTAACCAATAAAGGACCTGAAATTAAATTTTTTCTAATCCCAGGAACATGCATCACTTCCTTCAGAGTGAGCTCCTTTCCAGAAGTCATCTTCAAGACAACCTTTCCTACCCCCAACACGTCAGAGGAAGCGCTGTTGCCCATGAACAACTTTTTGTTTGTAACCGGTGTATAAGTGGAGAAGGCATCTCTATTGGAACAGATGTGTCTTATAGCACATGTGTCCATCCACCACTGCATGATATTCTCAACAAGGTTTGCTTCTAGCACCACCGCTGAGAACTCCTCAATCATGTCGTCCAGAAACTAGTCTTTGACTATGTTAACTTGTGCCTTGCCCTTAGCCTTGGCCTTCTCTTGTTGCTCAGTCTTAAGCTTGCGGCAGTCCTTGATCATGTGACCATGTTTCCCACAGTGGTGACAGTTTCCTTTAAACTTCTCCGCTGCTTGGGTCTTGCCGTCTTTCTGGAACTTGCGCTTCTTGCTTAGGTTCCTTTTAGCCTCAGCAAGATTTGCCTTTGCCTCAGCGGGTTGTTTACCCCTAGGCAAGGCCTTCTTATTATCTTCCTGAATTTGGAGTTTGATAATAAGTTCTTCAAAGGTCATCTCCTTTGTCTTGAGCTTTAAGAAGCTCATAAATTCATTCCACGAATGAGGTAACTTTTCAATCAGTGATGCAACCAAAAACTGCTCGTTTGGTTTCATACCTTCTAAATCCAGGTGATGTAGAATCATTTGGAATTCCTGGACTTAGGACATCACTGTCTTACTATCCACCAATTGAAATTTCAGAAATTTTCCAATGATGAATTTCTTAGTACCTGCATTGTACGTTGTACTTCTTTTGCAGCTTCTCCCACAACTCTTTGGCAGTGCCAATGGTGCAATACACCGTGTAGAAAGGGTATGACAAGCAGTTCAATAAGTAATTCTTACACATGAAATCACTATGACTTCATGCATCAAGAACCATCTTCGTGCCATTAATGACATGAATACCTAGGCCCCCTTCACCCGTTTAAGAAGGTGAATGGTCAATTTCATCTCCAGCTTGTGGAGGATCTTCTGTTAGGAAACGTGTCATTCCCATAACAGTCAGATAGAATATAATCTTTTGTTGCCATCTCTTGAAGTTTGACCCCATGAACTTTTCAGGGTGTTCATGGTGAAATCCAACGGGTGGAGGAACGACAACATTCCCTTGAACGGCAGTAAATGCGTTGGATGAGCCTTGAGAAACCTGAAAAGCATTAGGAGTGCCTTGAGCAGTGGAGAAGGCAGATGGATTGCCTTGAGAAGCAACAGCAGAATCAGAAGCAGTTTGATTTATGCCAGTCATCTTTCTAACTTACTTACAACAAATCTTGTCTTCAAATTGTTGGGATACAATTGTTGTTGGGAACGGGAAGTAAGTAACTATTACAATGGTAGAAATGATAAACAAACTATTACAGTAAAAATGGAAATCAAAATCTTAACAAATTCTTGTGTGATTTGTTGAGCCGAGTGATGTCACTCTGTCTTTAGGACAAGATTGCCCCATATATCTCCTTTTACGGTGTTGAGCAATAGTCTCCAAAGATACAACAACAACTTTAACAAGTGAGCAAAGGAAACTCAAGTGTTACTCTTGAAGAACTTTGAGTATAGTAACTTTGCTAGAGAGGAAGAATATGAATTCAGAAAATCTGGAGTATTTTCTAAGTGTTGAGTGTTTTTCAATTGAGCCAAAGGCCTTAATTTATAGTGTAAGTAGAAGACCCCTCAACTAGCCAACTAATGGCCTTCAATAGCCATGTAATTGCACTTGATTGAGGGGTTACATTCAGCCAAATAATGGCTGAATTCATGTGTCAAGTAATGGAGAATCAATGCTCCAAAACCAGCCCAAATGTTAGATTTTTCCATCTTTCTGTCACAGCTTTCTTCCTCCGAAGCGCCGCGACTCCAGTGACTGACCAACCAATTTTCACCCGGTGCTGACTGGGAGGCACCGCGGCGATTTCCGACTCGTTTCATTTTACACTTTGTACACTTCTTCCTTCGTTTACCAACGTGGAATACTTTGTCATTTGGCCAATAACCGTCCATAATTCCATGTCTCAAACGTATTACATATGTACCAATATCTCTTTCACTAATGAAATTTGCGATACTTGGCACTACGTGTGCACGTGTGTGGAGACGACGTTTCCGATGTGCGGGCCCAATTTGTTTGAGTCATAAATTAATGTGATATACTTAATTCCACATTTAGTAAATTTTCAACCGGTACAAGATTAAAAAGTGCATCACAGCAAGTGAGTAAAATTATGGCGATAGTGTAAGCCGAAGAAATACATATTGCGGGCGAAAATGCACTTTCAAGATGGTATTTGGCGATTGGGAGCAATATTTCTCCACACTACCGAAATACATGATATTGTACAACACTTCAATCCAAGAATAATTGTTGAATGGAAGCTCAATCATCGTCCAGATATTTTAAAATATATTTTTAACTATGTGTTTTGAGCATTTAAACCATTCATCGATAGCTTCACTCATTATCAACCTATCGTATCAATAGACAACATTCATGTCTACGGAAATATGACATCATTGTATTATTTGTAGCTGGAATGAATGCGAACGGGAAGATATTTTCTCTGGCATTTGACGTTGCAGTCAAAGAGAGCACAGAGGTATGAGGTCGAATGTTGTTAAGCAATGTTAAGTATTTGTCTAATATAAGATAAAACATTCTGAAATATTAAACAATGTGTTCAATTTGCCTGAATGGCAGAGGAGCCTTTTGCCTACCATCATTATTCTGTAATGCATCTAAAGACAATTTTTCAAAGGACATTTCCCAACATACATCTGCACAACCTTATGTGGCAAGTCTATATACCTAAAACTCAATTTGACTTTCTTCCCAAACCACATCACACTTTTTATGGGAGAGGCCTTCAACAATATCTGATCACTCATCATGTACACGAATCTTCCAATTCGCATAGCTCTTTTGTCTGTTATGTGTTGTGAGAAGCCGCTACTGAATCAATTTGACCTTATTCAAGGAATTCCTCAACAAATGTGTACCCCATGGCCTAACCTCTAATACATCAATCTAACCAACGGGAAAGCAATACCTCCTACTATACAAAGCCTCAATCGGGATCAAATTATTTTCACTTACTCAATAACCCGAAGTGAAAATCACTCTTTGAATTGCCTCAAATTGAGCTCCTAACTCCTAAAATGCATTTTTTAACATATGACCCAATTTTGAATCTTTAAACACTGCCATGTACCCACTTACGCGATTGCAACAGAGAAGCCCATGACCGTGAAGAGCAGTCAAGCATGGCCCTCTACGCGATCCCACGCGACTGCGAATAGTCACCACCCCAGCCTCACTAACACGTCTTACCTCCCCGTGATCGCGAGCCCATGCAAAATCACCTTATGCGATCGCGGAACTATTGCATACAATCGTGACACCTCTTTCCCCGATCACGAAGCACAAGGACATGTTTGTAGGAAATGATTCCTTGATTTCAATATTATCCCAAAGATACAATATATATACATACATCCTAGGATTGAATAATGGAAGACTAATCTACCTTACCTAAAATATAATATACTAATTACAATCATAATAATCATAATAATTATAATATATTATAATATCAATTATAATAAATGAGAAGTAATTATAGGATATCCCCATAATTACTCTAATAGTCCCCTGCAGTCTTAGCTGGAGGTTCTCGGATGCCGAGATTGTCCCTGAAATTATCAAAAAGTACGTGCGGAAGACCTTTAGTGAAGATGTCAGTTATCTGATAACGGGATGGTAAATGGAGAACACAAACTTGACCACGATCAACTTTTTCACGGACAAATAAGATGTACATCTCAATGTATTTCGTGTGTTGATGCTAAACTGGATTGCCAGATAAGTAGATCGCACTCAGATTGTCACAATAGACCACTGTTTCCCTTTCAATCGGAAAATGGAGCTCTAGTAGGAGATTACAGAGCTAACATGATTCAGCAACAACATTGGCCACCCCTCGGTATTCTGCCTCTGCACTTGAGCGAGACAGTGTGGACTGACGTTTGGATGACCATGAAATGAGATTGTCACCCAAGAATACAAAATATCCGGAAGTGGAACGACGTGTGTCTAGGTAGCCACCCCAATCCACATTAGTGTAGGCAGAGAGACTCGAGATGGAGGACTTATACAGATGAAGTCTGAAATGAAGAGTACCCTTAACATACCGCAGAATTCTCTTGAGAGCCCCCATATGTTCTTTCTTCGGATCATGCATGTGTAAACAAACTTGCTGGACCGCGTATGAAATGTCAGGCCTCGTAAAACTCAATTACTGCAATACACCTGCAAGGCTGCGGTAGTGTATAGGGTCACTGTATGGAGTACCTGCAACGTTACTCAATTTCACCTTTGTGTCAACTAGAGTCTGTGATGGTTTGCAGGAAGACATCCTTGCTTTGTCAATTATCTCCTCGGCATATTTATTTTGACTGAGAAATAGACCACTTGTATAGTGAGTGACATCAATGCCAAGAAAATAATTCAACGGACCTAAGTCCTTCATCGCAAATTCAGCCGCAAGCATGGACATAATAGACTGACGAAGTGAAGTTGAGGATGCTGTGAGTATAATGTCATCAACATACAGAAGTATATATGTCATGTCGGTACCCTTCCTATAAATAAATAGTGAATGATCGGACTTGCTGTGATAGAATCCCAATTTAGAAACAAATCCTGCAAACTTGTTATACCATGCCCTAGGAGCTTGTTTCAGACCATATAAGGATTTCCTCAACATGCACACATGATTTGGATGGGTAGGATCGCGGAATCCCAACGGCTGATGCATATATACCATTTCCTGCAATTTGCCATGTAAAAAATGCATTTTTGATATCCAGCTGATGAATGGACCAAGATTTGGAAAGTGTCAGGATAAGAACAGTCCTGATAGTTGCTGGCTTGACTACCGGACTGAATGTTTCACCACAATCGACTCCAACCTGCTGAGACCTGCCATCACCAACAAGACGAGTTTTGTATCTCGCAAAAGAACCATCAGAATTCTTTTTATGGCAAAAAACCCACATAGACCGAATTATGTTCACATTAGATGGACGTGGTACCAAATCCCACGTCTTATTTTGAATAAGAGCAATAAATTCATCTAACATGACATCTTTTCAATTCAGGTTGGATAAGGCAACTTTGGGATTTTTTGGTGTTGGTGATGGTTGGACTGAGGTGGTTAGGTTAAAATGGTGTTTAGGTAGAAAAATCCCGTGCATTGCATGAGTTTTCATGGTCCGTGTAGGAACAATTGGGCTGTTGTTTGAGGGATTGTGGGTCGGGGGAGTGGGCTCGTTACTGTCACTGGATTGGGCTAGTGTGTCACGGGTACGGGGTTAGATAACGGATGTAGGGGCTTCTTTTTGTTGGGCCGGCCTACCATCAAATGTGGATTGGGCCGAGATCGAGAGAAGAGAGACAATGGCCTCTGTTCCTCGGTTCACCCCATTCACATTTTGTAGTTGGGTCGTACTACTATTTTGAGAGTTTAGATGATACCTCAAAATTAGATGAATTCCGTCATCCGAAAAATCATATGAAGGTGAGGATGCCGCTCGAGATGTTGCAAACGGGAAGATAGATTCATCAAAGATGACTTGATGAGAAATAATGACTTTCCCACTTGACATATCAAAGCACTTATATCCCTTATGATTTTGTAGGTATCCCAAAAACACGCAAGGAGTAGAACGGGTCCGAAGTTTGTGAATGGTGGTGGAAGGAAATAAGGGGTAACACAAACACCTAAAAACTCATAAATGTGTAACTGATGGGAAATGGTGGTATAATACCTGAGTGGGTGACACATTGGAGATTAGTTTACTAGGAAAATATTTAGAAGATATGTAGCCATTTGAAGGGCATAGTGCCAAAAATTCGGTGGTGTGGACGAATGCACAAGGATAGAGCAAGTCATATTGTTGATTGTTTGAATCTTTATTTCGGATTTCCCATTTTGAGAAGAGGTATGTGGACATGAAAGACGGATAGATATCCCATTTTGGTGACAAAAAATTGTAAATAGGGCATTTAGAAATCCCCCCCCCCCTTGTCACATTGAAAACTTTTAATGGTTTTGCCAAACTGAGTTTTGATAAACACACTAAATTGTTTCAAAATGTTATAGGTTTGTGATTTTTGTCCTAAGGGAAATATCCACAAAAAATTCGAATAATCATCAAGAATGAGCAAATAGTATTTATGACCTGTAGCACTTAAAACGGGTGATGTCCACAAATCACAATGCAAAATATCAAATAGCATAAAAGTATGAGTAGTAGACGGAGAAAATGGAAGTTTAACATGTTTACCAAACACACAGGTTTGGCAAAAAGAAGAGTCCAAACGTCTATTACAAGAAAATAAATTATTCTTCCTAAATTGATTAAAAATCGATGCTCCTGGGTGTCCCAACCTATTGTGCCATATACTAGAAGAGATGGCCGCAAAGGTGGAAGGTTTGACCATGTGATTGTTGGAAACAGAGGTGATGGGATATAAGTCCCCCGTGCAATTACATCTCATGAGCGGCATCCCTGTCTGAAAATCCTTCACAGAAAAACCAAACAGATCAAAATTCACAAAAAACATTGTTGTCAGTTGTAAAGCGTCTAACAGAGATCAAGTTTTTAATCAATTTTGGTGCATGTAAGACATTTTTCAAGTATAAATGTAGGTGAGGAGAGGGTAGTGTTACCTGACCAATACCGCGAATTGGAATTTCCTGCCCACTGTCAACAATAATGTTTTTATTACTGCTCGTATTAAAATAAGAAGAAAGATTACATTGAGATGCCGTCATATATGACGTAGCCCCTGTATCGATGTACCACGACTCATCTGAAACATTTAGATACATGTGACGCATTGCTTGTTCAATGTCCGTGGTTGCATATCCGACAAAAGATGGTGCTTGTGCCGCAAATGCATGTTATGGATGAGATTCTAGAAGACCGGGTTGTCGATTTGAAGAAGGAGGAGGCCTGGCCCACGAAGAAGTCGGATATGGACATGGCGGGGCAACCCACTGACTTTAGCCACTGCCCCACTGGGTATTGCCACTGCCAGCCCGCCATTGCTTAGGCTGGCCACCGTCGCCGGCATGTTTTCCACCTCCCCGGTCTCGTCCCTTTCCACCACTATTTTTTCCTTTATTGTTACGGTTTGAACCCCATTTTTTTGCCATTATTTTGACGAGTATTATGGCCCCCCGAACCAGAATTTTGGGGCTCAAAATCAGTGGAAAATGAGTTGGTGGAGACGAGAGTCATTCCGCCCGTAGTTGTGCCCGATGATGCCTGCTTTGCTTTCCTTGTTTCTTTGAGAATTAACCTCGAACGTGGCTCGTAAAAGAGAGGTAACAGATTGCTTTGTTGAAGAATATAGCAACACCATCATATTGTTCATTCAGCCCCGTAATCAACTGAAGGACTAACCGTTGATTTGTCACGGGCGAACCAACGTTGATAGTTGGTCCGCAAGTACCTTTAATTCTTGAAAATAGGCTGAGATGTTGGAAAAGTCAACCAATTTAATATTTGTAAATTGGTGTTCAAGGTAAACGACCCTAGAAATTTTGTTATCTTGAAAAATATTCTGCAACCGTTCCCACGCTTGTTGAGCCGTAGGGTTCCAAGATGGTATGGAGAAGATCATTCAAAATAGTGCCATAAATCAATTGAAAGACTATAGCATCTAACCGAGACCATAATTTCTTGTCCACCGTAGTGGTATCCGACGGTGACTCGAATGGAAGAATATGGTCAATCACCTCAAAAGCAAGGCAGTGAATTTTGAATAGTTCAGCCCATGAGGTATACTGCCCTTTCTCCATTTCAAGAGTTATGGAGATAAAGTTCTTAACGTTATTAATGGCAAGAGCGGGATGAAAGGTTTGTTTTTCGACCATAGGTTCCACTTAGAATCAAAAGAAGAGAAGAAGAAAATTGTGTTTTGTTGGAAGTGAATGGAAAAAAACCTAAAGTTTGGGTAATTCTAGCCGGGGGGGGGGGGGGAGGTTTTGAGAAAATATTTAGGTTTAGGGTTAGGGCTACTAAACCAAGGGGGAGGGGGGCGAAAAACGGGAGAAAAAGAGATGGGGAATTCGGCTAGGGAAAAAAGAAAAGAGAAGAGTTTAGGGCAAAAGATCTTTGGCTCTTGATACCATGTAAGAAATGATTCCTTGATTTCAATATTATCCCAAAGATACAATATATATACATACATCCTAGGCTTGAATAATGGAAGACTAATCTACCTTACATAAAATATAAGATACTAATTACAATCATAATAATTACAATTTATTACAATATCAATTATAATAAATGAGAAGTATCCTCATAATTACTCTAACATTGTTGCACCAGAAAAATAAAATCTGGTGTAGTTGACTTGAGCAAATAGTGCCCATAACTCACCTGAACCCTCAGGTTGCAAACTAAACATACGTACACATCCAAAATCTTCATACGAACCTATAAAAACTCTCAAAACACGAATTCGAGGTTGTCTAATTACATTTTTGACTTTGGTAAAAAATTAATCTTTTGAATTCACCAATTTTGATTCTAACATTTTAAAACGCACCGGAGCCCCTCAAGACCCGTGCCACCCAAACTTGTAAGTCATAAAACATCAAATAAACTTAGGGGAAATCTCAAATAGAGAAAAGAAGTTCTAAAACTCATAAAAACTGAACGGATCGTAGCAATCGTTGATTTAGACAATATAACAAAATTCTCCTCTTAAGGCATACCCACTGGTAATGCATAAGACCATGAGCATGATTTGAATCAAAATAGATGATTAGTATGCTTATCCAATGATTTTAGATGAAAATCCCACCTTAAATCGCCTCAACCCTAGCTCCCAACTTTTTTTAAAAAATGGTTATATAAACTGAAATCCCTTTTTTTTATTTTCTTTTTATACTGTTCCAGGTACCCATAGGGCTTCCGTGACCGTGAAGAGTAGTCCAGTGAGGCCTTCTCCGTGAATGTGTGTTTCGACTCTAAACCCCACGAGCGCAATCCTAACCCTGGATGGCTCTTGAGGTGTGATATTATCACCTTCTCAAAAGATTGAATACTTGACTTTGAGGTATCAACCAATGCTCTTTCGGGATATTAATAGCCTGTTACCAATTATCTTGAAGTGACTTATTTCAAGTAAAGTGACTTTCGTATACATTCAAAGTTAATTTTGGTTAAAATAGTTAGTTTCCAGTATATATTTCAACCTTTCAGAACTTATATCATCTTGTAAAGCCTACTTGTATACTACATCATTAAGTGGCATAAACCAATACAATTGTTCAAATTGAACACTAATGGTTGTTGCGTGCAGATGACATATCACTCCTAATTTGGGTATGCAATAACAAGTAATAAAGCTGAGTGCTTTGCTCGGTTGAAACGATTCCAGTGGTGTGTTATGAACCAAGTCCTGAATGTGACAATTGAATCTGATTTTATGATTCTGGTTAACATGATCAGTGGAAATATAAATATAACGTGGTGTTAAAGCTAGTTAATGAATAAAACTAGCCAAGTTGGTGTGAATGAGAAATGGAGGGAAAAATGAAAGGCCTTTCCGAACAGTCACCAACCTATTCCGAAGAGGCGCCTTCGAGGCTATATAATCTGAGGCAATGCCTCATTTTTAATACACAAAAAACAAAAATTTCTGCATCTGAAATTCTGCATTCTTTTTCCACAAATAAAACTATCGAGTCTTACCGTGTTTCGTTGCCAACTTTGAGTTCGTCGAAGTCGAAGGCGTTGACGTACCGCTACTCCTGCGACAGGTATATCCGTTTTTATCCTGGGAGGAAGTAATCCATAACCTCGGGTACAGTGAGGGGATTAAATTCCTTAAGGACACACAAGTGGTCGTGGTCTCGGATATTTTCTTACTTCTGCATTATTTTTCCAGTTTCTGTTTTTCTGGTTTTTGTCTTTCCGTTTGGTTTCTATTTTTCCTGATTTTTTGAACACAGGCGAGACAACAAGCTTAAGGAATTTAATCATTATTTATGTGTTCATTTGTTCTTGTTTAACAATTACAGAACATTGTCGGAAAAAAAAGGTGTATGTTTGTTGTTTCGATGTAACGAACTTGTATGTTGTTTGGAGACTAAAATCTTCAGATTTTCTACTCCGGTTGAGATTAAAGTTTCCATAACTTTCTACTCATTTGGGTACTTGATTTGAAGATATAAAAACTTCATCAAGTATACAACATACAATTTACCGCATTTCGCTTCAAGTATTTTAAATCTGGTTGGGTAACCTTGATTCGGTTTGAAGAAATAAAATCTTCACCGTTGTGTATTATATTTGTTGCGGTCAAAACTGATTCGGTTCGAAGTCTTCACCGTTTATTAAATTTTCTGGTTGTTTCTGCGACAGAAATGGGAGACATGACTCCAAATTTGAATGCTACCGCTACTTCCACACCAGCCCCCATGGTTGGTTCTACGAAGCAATGCTGCGTCCTCCCGGTCGTCCGCACCAAGACCGGCCCGGCAGAGAAGCCTGGAAAATTCACCGGAATTGATTTCAAACGATGGCAACAAAAGATGTTCTTCTATTTAACTACTTTAAACCTCCAAAAGTTTACTAAGGAGGTCGTTCCGGTTTTGCCGGAATCAACACCTGAGAATGAACGTTTTGTTGTAACTGAGGCATAGAAGCACTCAAATTTTTTGTGCAGGAAATATATTCTTAGCGGACTGGAGGATGATATTTACAACGTCTATAGTAATGTGGAAACATCAAAAGAACTATGGGATGCGTTGGAAAAGAAATATAAAACAGAAGATGCTTGATTAAAGAAGTTCATCGCTGCCAAATTTCTGGACTACAAAATGGTAGATGGCAAGTCTGTTGTTACTCAAGTTCAAGAGTTGCAGGTTATCATCCACGATCTACTCGCTGAAGGTTTGGTGATTAGTGGGGCGTATCAAGTTGCGGCAGTAATAGAAAAGCTACCTCCTTCATGGAAGGACTTCAAAAATTACGTGAAACACAAGCGAAAGGAGATGACACTGGAAGATCTCATCGTTCGGTTGAGAATCGAGGAAGATAACAAGGCAGCGGAGAAGAAGGCAAATGGGAGATCAACCATAGGGGAGCACATATTGTTGAAACTGCCCCAACTAATCTGAAAAAGAGGAAAAATGCATCGGGACCAAGGAGCTATCCCAACAAGAAGAAATTCAAGGGAAACTGCCACAATTGTGGAAAAATCGGACACAAAGTTGCAGACTGTCGTGCTCCAAAAAAGGAAAAGAAGAAGGGTCAGGCTAATATGGTTGAAACAAACGAGGAAATTGATGACTTGTGCGTTATGTTGTCTGAGTGCAACCAAGTGGGAAATCCGAAAGAGTGGTGGATTGACTCTGGCGCCACTCGCCACATTTGTGCTGTTAGAGAAGCCTTTGCTTCATATGCTCCCGCCGGGCCCGACGAGACCATATATATGGAAAATTCTGCAACGGTCAAAATTGAAGGTTATGGAAAGATACTGCTGAAGATGACATCTGGCAAGGTGGTGACTCTCAACAACGTCTGTCATGTTCCTGAAATTAAGAAAAATCTAGTATCTACAGGACTTCTAGTAAAGAATGGTTTTAAGTGTGTTTTTGTTTCTGACAATGTTGTAATAAGTAAGAACGAGATGTACATAGGAAAAGGTTACCTCACAGAGGGCCTTTTCAAACTGAATGTAATGGTCGTTGCCAATAGTAATAAAGTTTCTGCTTCGTCTTACTTACTTGAGTCAAATAATTTATGGCATTCACGTTTAGGACATGTCAATTCTAGAACCTTGCGAAAAATGATTAGTTTGGAAGTATTGCCTAAGTTTGAATGCAATCAATCAAAATGCCAAATCTGTGTTGAGTCTAAGTATGTTAAACATCCTTATACGTCAGTTGAAAGGAATTCAAGTCCTTTAGACTTAATCCATACAGATATTTGTGACATGAAGTCAATCCCATCTCGCGGTGGAAAGAAGTATTTCATAACTTTTATTGACGATAGTACGCGGTATTGCTACGTTTATTTACTTAATAGTAAAGATGAAGCAATTGAAGCATTCGAGCAATACAAAAGCGAAGTTGAGACTCAACTTAACAAAAAGATTAAAATGATAAGGAGTGATAGGGGCGGTGAATATGAATCTCCTTTTGAACAAATATGTTTGGAATATGGCATTATTCATCAAACAACGCCCTTACTCGCCACAATCAAACGGAATTGCGGAAAGGAAAAATAGAACCCTGAAAGAAATGATGAATGCCCTGTTAATAAGTTCTGGTTTACCCCAGAACTTATGGGGGGAAGCCATTCTAACAGCTAGCCGAATACTCAATCGAGTGCCCCATAGCAAAACAAAATCTATTCCATACGAAAAGTGGAAAGGAAGGAAGCCCAATTTGGGATACTTCAAAGTGTGGGGGTGTTTGGCCAAGGTGCAAGTTCCTAAACCCAAAAGGGTAAAAATATGACCTAAAACCATTGATTGTGTTTTCATAGGATATGCCACAAATAGTAAGGCATATCAATTTCTAGTTCACAAATCAGAAAATCCCGACATTCAGGTGCATACGGTAATTGAATCAGATAATGCTGACTTCTTTGAAACCATATATCCGTATAAAAAGGAATGTGAGTCGTCTAGCAAAGAATCTAAACGACCTCGGGAAGAAACAAAGGAAAATATTCCTGATGAGAAAAATCCAAGACGCAGCAAACGTCAAAGGACGTCTACTTCCTTTGGACCAGAATTTCTAACATTTTTGTTGGAGAATGAGCCTCGAACCTTAAACGAAGCTATGTCTTCATCGGAAGCTCAATTTTGGAAAGAGGCAATCAATAGTGAGATAGAATCCATATTAAACAACCATACTTGGGAATTAGTTGACCTTCTTCCAGGGAATAAACCTTTAGGTTCCAAATGGATTTTCAAACGGAAAATGAAAGCTGATGGTACTATTGATAAATATAAGGCAAGACTAGTTGTTAAAGGGTTTAGACAACGAGAAGGTCTTGATTACTTTGATACATACTCGCCGGTAACGAGGATTACATCTATTCTGGTCTTAGTAGCGTTAGCCGCCGTGTACGGTATTGAAATCCATCAAATGGATGTGAAAACAGCCTTCTTAAATGGAGAGTTAGAGGAAGAAATTTACATGGAACGACCTGAGGGGTTTGTAGTTCCAGGGAAAGAGAAGAAGGTGTGTCGACTTGTTAAGTCTCTTTACGGACTAAAACAAGCGCCCAAACAGTGGCATGCAAAATTTGACCATACAATGCTGTCAAATGGATTCAAGATAAATGAGTGTGATAAATGTGTCTACATTAAGAACACTCCGAACCACGTAGTCATTGTTTGTTTGTACGTGAATGATATGTTGATAATGAGTAATGACATTGCTAACATAAATGCTACTAAGTGCATGCTTGCTAGTAAGTTTGAAATGAAAGACTTAGGAGTTGCCGATTTAATTCTGGGAATTAAAATCCACAAGACTCCTCAAGGTCTAGCATTGTCTCAAACTCATTATATTGAAAAGGTACTTGAAAAGTTCAAGTATTTGGACTTTAAAGTTGCAAAGACGCCAATTGATATGAACCTTGCTCTTGCAAAGAATAAAGGTGAAAGTCATTCTCAATTGGATTATGCCAGAGTGTTGGGAAGTTTGATGTATATCATGAACTGTACGCGACCTGATATTGCGTGTGCTATAAGTAAACTAAGTCGCTACACTAGTAATCCCGACCAAAAACATTGGCTGGCAATGAAACGAGTTTTGGGGTATTTAAAACATACTCAAAACTTTGCTTTGCATTATAACAGGTATCCTGCAGTTATTGAAGGATACAGTGATGCAAATTGGATCACCGGTTCAACTGAAACTAAATCCACAAGTGGATATGTTTTTACCATAGGTGGAGGAGTAGTGTCTTGGAGGTCATCCAAACAGACATGTATCGTCCGCTCTACAATGGAATCTGAGTTCATAGCTTTAGACAAAGCCGGTGAAGAAGTTGAATGGCTCCGAAATTTCTTAGAAGATATTCCATTTTGGCCCAAACCGTTGGCTCCTATATGCATACATTGCGATAGCCAAGCGGCAATAGGAAGAGTCGGGAGCCTTATGTACAGCGGAAAGTCTCGTCACATACGACGAAGACATAATACCGTTAGACAACTACTCTCTACTGGAATTATCACAATTGACTATGTTAAGTCAAGAGATAATGTGTCGGATCCACTAACTAAAGGCCTAACTAGAGAGGTAGTTGAAAGATCATCAAGGGGAATGGGACTATGGCCGAGGACAAGTCATCGTGACGGTAACTCTACCTAGAAGACTGGAGATCCCAAGATCTAGGTTCACAGAGATCAAACAAAGTCATTAATGACGGTTCAACATTGTCACAATAACTCTTTGGTCCATTCTCGTGATGAGACAATGTTCGATCAGGATAAAGCATTGCGGCTTTTTAATAGTTCCTAAGTTTGGTACGGGGTATATCAAATAGTGTATCTACGGGATGACACATTTAGGAATCACCTATGTAAGTGTGAAGTGTAAGCCGCTTCAAGGAGAATTATATAAGGCCAATTCTCTACGCACTTATGAACCAGGCAGTGTTCATGGCTGAAACGAACAAAACAATGAGAACCAAAGACGGTTAAAGGGTTAATTGTGTGACATGTGGTTGTCTAGGTATACACCAAAGCTCGACGGTTCAAGGATATCAAATCTACCGATTGACCGAGTATATCCGACATATGTTCACTACGGAAAGTTCAAAGAGAAATCTACTTATCCAGATGCGATTAATCCTTGCTTACGAATCACACAGTTTTTTATCATGCATGTTTTTCATCATATAGCCATTCCCCATTCATGTGGGGGATTGTTAAAGCTAGTTAATGAATAAAACTAGCCAAGTTGGTGTGAATGAGAAATGGAAGGAAAATGAAAGGCCTTTCCGAACAGTCACCAACCTATTCCGAAGAGGCGCCTTCGAGGCTATATAAACTGAGGCAATGCCTCATTTTTAATACACAAAAAACAAAAATTTCTGCATCTGAAATTCTGCATTCTTTTTCCACAAATAAAACTATCGAGTCTTACTGTGTTTCGTTGCCAACTTTGAGTTCGTCGAAGTCGAAGGCATTTGACGTACCGCTACTCCTGTGACAGGTATATCCATTTTTATCCTGGGAGGAAGTAATCCATAACCTCGGGTACAGTGAGAGGATTAAATTCCTTAAGGACACACAGTGAATTCTTTGGTCTCGGATATTTTTTTACTTCTGCATTATTTTTCCACTTTCTGTTTTTCTGGTTTTTGTCTTTCCGTTTGGTTTCTATTTTTCCTGATTTTTTTAACACAGGCGAGACAACATGTGGCAACTCCGGGGCATAATTCTATAAATTAATATCTTCTTGCTAAAGGCAGTTTGTCAACCATTTCTATAGGAAGACCAATTATGTTGCAAACTCTAGCAAAATTGGAGTGATATGAATGTTGGAATATTAATGTATAATCAATCACAGAACACATGGAAGATCTTATAGGATTGTTGTGCCGTGGACAGACCACTATCTTAAAAGACGATTTCGCCTAGCCTCGGTGCAAAGTGTTTCCGGCGGCCGTTCTCCAGGATTAACACAACGCTGATCGAAGTGTGCACTTACAAAGATCGGATGGAGTAACCGAAATCCTTTTACTCAAACAAAACAATTTTTCCCCTTCAATCAGTTAGCTAAAGCCTCATTTTATAGATGAAAATAAGGTGTGAACACTTTAATTCAATCCTGAAAATTCGAACCAATCGGTTTTGAAAAACCCAAAAGTCAGTTTTGAAAACCCAAAAGTGTTTCGTAAATACCAAAAAGAAACAAATAGTGGAAAACTTTCTTGAACAAATAAAACTTTGTTTCCCCACAAACTTTTAAAACTTTGAAGCTAGTTTCCAACAATCCCCATAAGATTCAAAGTTTTAAAAACCATTTTAGAAGTTTGAGCAAAAATTAGAGTTTTGTGCATAAATGCTAATGTCTTGCGACTTGAATTAACACATAGTGTCACCAAACTAAGACCCACACCCCATCGAGTGATTTGCATCTTGAACTCAATGGGAAGTTTGTGAGCCCGCTGTATGGGACACACATTTCACTTAACAAATTTGGTTACTCTGCGAATAATAGTTGGTGCCTTATACTGGCCATACGCCTCATGCCCGGATGCTCATAGGTGCTCTAGGGAGATGACCCGGTCTCTCCCATAAAAAGCGGCCAAACTTCCACACCTAAGTAGGTGGATCCCATCAAGTGTGTGCTACCTCACAGCACCACACATGTGGATATGGGTCCATTAAGAGCCAAACTGCCCATCCTTTACACATTGGTAGCAAGCACTACATACACAATTACAGGGATGGAAACACAGTAGTGCTCTTAAATTATTACTCATGTTACTCTTTGAACTTTACAAAGCAAAGTAGTGGAATTAATCTCATCATTATAGGACACCCAGTTGACATCACTATATCCTTCCAACACAGTAGAGAACTTACGAAAATGTAATCCCCAATCCATAGTGCCTTTAAGATATTTAAGCAATCTTTTCAATGCATTCCAATGCTCATCATTAGGACTATGAGTGTATCTACTCAGTCTACTCACAACATATGCAATGTCAGGACTTGAATAATTCACGAGAAACATCAAACTACCTATGATTTTTGCATACTCAGATTGACACACAGGAACACATTTATTTTTCATCAAATGCACACTAGCATAAGACTACGAACTTTTTTTAATACAAGAATACTACCATAATTACACTTGTACAAGAATAAAACAAAATATATTCGATATACACGATAATGACATGTATATTCTTTCACACCCCCGCAGTCATAGCGGGCGGTTGTCGTATGCTGAGACTGTCCCTAAAATCTTCAAATAGAACTAAGGGAAGACCCTTAGTAAAGATGTCAGCAATTTGGTACCATGAAGGGACATGCAAGACACGTACTTGTCCACGAGCTACCTTTTCGCGAACAAAGTGAATATCTATCTCGATATATTTAGTGCGCTGATGTTGGACTGGATTCTGAGAGAGATAGACCGCACTAACATTATAAAAGTAGACCAATATAGCTTTCTGAATAGGATAGTGAAGCTCTAATAGGAGATTACGCAGCCAAGAGAACTCAGACACCATATTGGCTACCCCTCGATACTCGGCCTCCGCACTGGATCGGGATAAAGTAGCCTGGCATTTAGCCGACCAAGATACTAGGTTATCACCATGAAACATACAATAATCAGATGTCGAATGTTTGGTATCTGGACATCCACCCTAATCAGCATCTGTATAATACATGAGACTAGACACAGAGGAAGGATATAAGTGCAAACCATAATCAAGAGTACCCTGAATATAACACACAATGCGTTTGAGAGCATGCATGTGTTCGTCCCTCGGATCATGTATAAATAAACACACCTGATGTACCATATAAGTAATATCGAGCCTCATGAATATAAGATACTGACGACCCCATACAAGACTGCAATAGTAGGAGGGATCCTCGTAAGGTGTGCTAGAAGTAGCACTTAGTTTTGGTTTGGTATCAACCGGAGTATGAGATGAGTTACAAGATGACATGCTAGTCCGTTCAATAATATCAGATGCATACTTCCTCTGGGATAGAAATGGACCACCTGCATGACGAGTTACAACTATACCAAAAAAATAACTCAAAGGCCCCAAGTCTTTCATAGCAAATTCGGAACTGAGAAGAGACATGATAGACTTGCGCATTTTATTAGAAGAGGCAGTCAATATAATATCATCCACATATAACAAAATGTATGCCAGAAAAGTACCACGATAATAGATGAATGCTCTAAGCGACAGGAATGTGGAATAAACTTGAGACTTTTTAGACAACGGAAAGGTCCACAAAAAATTAGAATAATCATCAAAAAATAACACATAATAACGATGGCCCAAAGAACTCATAATGAGAGATGTCCACAAATCACTATGAATAATATCAAATGACATCAAAGTACTAGAATTAGAGGCTAGAAAAGGTAATCTAACATGTTTCCCAAGCGGACAAGAAGGACAAACATTAATACTACGCGTACTATTATACTCAATAAAATTATTATTTTGAAGAAAGGAAAGAACAGACACTCCCGGATGACCCAAACGCGCATGCCACAAGGAAGGTGCTAAAGCGACAAACATTGATGGTGTGGCTTGATTAGTGGTATTGGTGGTGGTGATGTGATAGAGCTCTCCCCGACTATTACATCGCATTAGAGGTATCCCCGTCGTGAAATTCTTCACAAAAAATCCAAAAGGTAAAAGTAAACAGAAATCCAATTATCAGTTGTAAATTTTTGAACATACACCAAATTTTTAATTAAGTGAGGAGCATGAATGATATTTTTCAACGCTAAAGGTGTGTTCGGGGGAGATAAATTTGTGTGACCATAACCACAAATTAGAATTGAATTATCATTACCAACAATTATGCCACGATTTTTGCTCAAATTAAAATAAGACGAGAGATTACCTGGTGCGGATGTCATGTGAGAAGTAGCACTGGTGTCCATGTACCAGTTTGCATCCATGGGATTTAATCCAAGTGTATGTATCATTGCCTCGATATCTGTATGGGTCGGGACTGCTGCTGGGCCCGCAACAGTGAAAGCTTGCTGAGGCCGAGGTCTAAGTAGGCCAACCTGCTGCCAAGGCTCAATTTGATGCTGCATGTTTGGTCCAGTGGGGCTGTTTTGGCCAGCGGCCCAAGTAGAAGAAGGAAAGGGGTAGGGGCTAACATAGTCCACTGCCCGTTGGCCCATGAAATGACCCAGGGCTACTGCCCAGCGGCTCAAGCTTGCTGCCATGGGTTCAGGTGCCCGATCCCCTGCTGTCTGCCACTGCCTGCCGATATGCTGCCATTGCCACCGCCGCCGCCACCTTTACCGCCGCCGCTATTTTTCCCACGATTTTGACCCTTTTTGCCACCCCCATTGTTACGATTTTGACCATAATTTTTGGAGAACGATTGAGAGTAACCAGTTTCGTAGGATGTGGCCACCATCATGGCGGAATTGGATTCGGTAGCCGCCTTTTTAGCCAACCCCGCTTCTTTTATGGTGAGCATGAAACGTGTTTGGTAGAACGACATGAGAGGATTGCTTTGACGAAAGAGAGTCACAATGCCATTATACGCCTCGGAGAGGCCTGCAACCATCTGAAGAATAAGACGATCATTAGTAACTGGCGCACCAACGTTTTTTAGTTTATCCGACAACTCCTCGAGCCGTTGACAATAGGCTGAGGCATTCGGAAAATCTTTCATATTTATGTGAGAGAATTCCTGCTCAAGGGTCATGGCACGGGAATTTTTATTGTCTTGGAATATATCACGCAACCTATTCCAGACTTTCATTGTTGTAGCGTCGGGTTTGATAATTGTTTGTAAGAGGTCCGTAGAGATGGAGGAATAGATCCATTGAAGGACCGTAGCATCAAGAGTTACCCACATCTCAATTTCATCATCCGTGGAAGACACATTCTCCTTGCCTTTTGCCGGTGGGGCGATGTGATGAAGGACTTTATTAGATCGGGCGTGAATTATAAATTGTTCTGCCCACGTCGGGTATTGGACGTTTTCCATCTCAAGAACAATAGGGATGTTGTTCTTGATATTGGAGACTGCAAGGGCAGGATGAAAAATGTTCTTTGTGATAGACATGATGAAAGAACAAGAGGAGAATTAGGGATTCGGAAAAAAATTGAAGGGAGGGGGGTACGGCCGACGGCCAAGGAAGTAGGGCAGCAGAAGCAAAGGATTTCAGAGAAGGAAAAATTCTGGCCTAGACTGCTGATACCATGAAAGAGAATAGTCTCATGATTATTTTCATTAATGTAAAAGGTATATATACATGAGATACAATATTTAATTATGAAAATTAAATCTATTTTTTCCTAATACAAGACTACTACCATAATTACAGTTGTACAAGAATTATACAAAATATATTCGATATACACTATAATGACGTGTATATTCTTTCAGATAGAATATTTAGTCATAATTGTGTATATTGTGTACATGGTAGATGTATATTTAGTCATATATTACCATTATTCTAGCTTAGAATTATGTTTGTATTATGAGTATATTTACTACCCATTTGATATGAAATAATGAAGGAAAATATTTCTTACATATATGTATACTAGTGCTAATCTATATGGAAGCTTTTCAACAAGCCAAATGAATCAGAAAATCGTTGTATCATCGATCATGGGTAGCCATGAGGACCAGGACCATAGGGTCTATAGCCATGGTAGACGTATGCCCTTTCTCTGTAAATGCTATTAGTGAGAGCACAACAGCCAATAGAGTAAACAGTGGAGAGAATAACGAAGATACAAAAACTTATGAGAGAGGAATGCTTGTAATATTTCTTGAGGTCGTCAAAGAATGATTTCTTGCATGAATTGCAACTGTAGCACATCTCTTTCTGTTCGTTGCTCCAAGCCTTGCAGTCAGCGTCTCCCACTGCTGGCCCTGTTTTCGGCACGATCCAACTTGTTGCATTTTGAAACTGAAAGTTGCAGTACGTCGGCGGTTTGCAACAACCAGACTGAGGGAAAAAAAGGTTAAATTAGTTGTTCATGACAAAGTCCTACCAACGTGTGAAATTTAAATTATATATGCACGGATAATATAAATACTTATACTGTCAATGTTTAACCTGTGAAGCATGTTTATTGACTTCTTCGTATTTCCAAATTACGACTTAATTACATTACAAGTTACCTAGCACTAGTGTATATAAGAGTACTAAATTCCATACAAATAAGCACAGTACTCAAAATCGGACTTTTTCAAGAACTATGACAACGATGGCAGATGAAGGGTTTAACCTTTAGCCCCAGCTAGAGGACAAAGCAGCTCCAATCCAATTTCCTCTCAGAATTGAAGGCCTCATGGTAATGTTGAGATTTGACAGTTTTTCTATCGGAAAGAAAATACTACTCCCTCCTTCTCAATTTATATGGGGCGTTTGACTGGGTATGAAGTTTAACAAAGAATTAAAGACTTTTGAATCTTGTGGACTAAATTAAATCGAAGAAATTTTTGTGGCTAGAAATCATTTTATTAAGGGTAAAATGAGAATTTTAGAGTTAAATTGTGCTCAATATAAAAAAGTATCATTCTTTTTGGGATTGACTAAAAAAAGAGTAATATATATTAGGACGGATGGAGTTGTAAATAGCAATGCTGCAATGAAAAAAAAGTTGCGTATTTAACCAAACGGGATAGCGTATATAGTTATATTCAAGGCATAATTTGATCACACTTCACCTCAAACTTTTTATATTGACTATTTCTCTGCTGTCATTTTTGCTCATTAGTCATAAGAATCAATTAACAAATTTCGGTGGCCATGAATCATTTTATTAAAGGTAAAATGAAAAGTTTGAAGTTAAATTGTTTAGACTAATAAGAAAATAGTGTCGTATAAATTAAGCGAGATGAAGTATATATTAAGGATAAAGTCAAGAGAAAAGCTAAAAGAACCTGGATACGGTCCAGCTTAGTCTTGTAAAATTCCTCAGTTCTGTCCTTGGGAAGGAGTTGACAAAATTTGACATCAATCATACAACTCTTAATCTTATCCCAATGCCGTTCATCAGGCAAATGATTTTTCATCCATTGTGAGTATTCTTGAAACGTGTCTTCCCAATCACCTTTTTCCGGTGGTTTATCATCTAGATGATTGAACGCGACGACGATGCTGAACACCGAGTAAATCATCATCCCTGTAATGACCAAGAACAGCAAGAACAAATATATCCACAACAAAAATGAGACATGGCACGCTGCCCCTACAATTCCCATCAAAGAAAGCACCAAAAGGGTCACCCCTAATATCATTAGAGGCTTTTGAACCTCTTTTTGGCATAGGGACGCATTCGAATGCATATTGAACGACATGGCCAGCATGATGAGTATTATCGAAGCCACCAAGGTGACAAAATTAAGTAATGTGAGAAAACAATTGCTGCACCGAACCATTTTTGTACCTTATATTTTTTAATGTTTTTTGTTTTGTTTTTGGATGACTAAAAAAAAAAAAAAGAAACAAATATGTTATAATAGATCAGACCTCTAAAGGCTCAATAAAAGTAAAACCCCAGAAATCTGATTAAAACTTCTTTTTCTTCTGTTTTTGCATGTGTGTTTGGTGAATATGGGGTATTTGGAAGACGTTAAGAGAGTGAATGGAAGAGAGAAATGGACGCGAAAGAGGAGGTAGAATTGTTATGCTCTTTAGTTACCTCCCATGTCGTACCAACATATGTACGGAGAGAAAAATATTTGCACACACTCCTACTTATATTAAATGCAATTAATTTAATACCTAGTCTCATAATGTATGTATAACATTAACTTTTATATGCTTACCCGCATGACAATTTCTATTTTATCTCAACTAAATTTATAAAAATATTTCTAAATTCATTAATGTATATTATAACTTGTAGTTTACTTTTTATATATGTAGATAATTTAAAATACGTGAGTGTTTTTAAACTTTCTGCTTCTTTTACGACCAATTAATGTAAAAAGTGTTTCAAGTACTTGTTTGATTCTCAAGAAATAACTTTTCTTCCAAATAAAAAGAATTACTCTACCTATAATAGTGTTGCAACCTCTCAGACGCACACACAAGTATACGTGGTCGCCAAATAATATAGTGACTAGAAAGCAGAATATTGTATCCACATGAGCTTGTGATTCAACAATTATTAGACGTAACACTAACTAATTATTCCAAAAAAAATTTATTTTCCTTCAAGTGGTGGTTATATTTATTAACTACTTGCGGAAAGTAAAATACTAAGGAAATATGCTAACGGTTGATCACTACTGAGAATTCAAAGCTTAGGATTAACACATAGAAATGAGTATTCCAAGGTTGTTTGCTTCACCAATCCTATTGGATCTTTCGAATATTCCCTCTTAATTTGACTTATCTATGATTGTTAATTACCGGATTATTAATGTTTGTAATATTCTTCTGAATTAATACTCGCCTATCCACAATAGTTTGCCGCCAATATTCCTATGAAATTGACCTATTATGAATGTTATAAGCTTATGGTGAGATATTGAGTGTGGTGGCTAAGTATAAACCTATCATAGTTGCAAATCCTTGCCCCGCCTTTAGTGAAATAGAGCACGCCATCTTCAGCCCTTCTCTAATCTAACAATATCTTTCCCAAAGTATAAATGCTAGATAGTCGATAGAACTTAATCACATACGATTCAATTAAACACATGATTAAAGAGCCAATCGTATTTGATAACTCAAACTAAAAGAGAAATAAACTATAAACGTCAATATTCGTGGTTATCTCACAATCCTTAGAACTAGAGAATTTAGCTACTCATAATTTGAGAAGAGATGCAAAACTTCATGAATAACATTGGTTCATCAAGAAAATGAAAATGAAAACGAAGAGAAAAACTAAGAAAGACGGCTTTCTGTGCTCAAAAAATGTCACAGCCGGCGTTCAGAACATAAAAAACTTATATTTTTAGTCTAGTGTTAAGTCTGGAAACATTCGATCATATCCCAAACGAACTAGGAAGAATTGGCAACTACATGCGCCACCTGTGCGAACAAAAAATATTGAGAGACATGTTTCATGCGCGACACATGTGCGACATGCAGGGATTCAACATTTCTTCCAACTTTTCTCGTCTCTTCTCTCGCGCACAATTCTTAAAAAACTTCACCCAAAATGCTTGAAATGCCTTCGTTCCTTCTTATCATACCTATAAATCAAAAACACATCGACATAAGTGTAACACTCCGTACTTTCGAGCGATGGTTTGAGCGACTAGACGTATGAAAGTAGACCCGAGCCCCGAGGAATTTTGGTCATAGTCAAGCATGTAAATAAATGGCCCGTCGTATAAGAAGATGAAGTCTCAAATGAGTTAGAATTTAAAAGTGTGACGATGGTGGTTGAGGATAATATTTTTTTGTGTGTGCCAAAAGAGGCAACAGATTAGTATTATATCACTTGACCATGATAATAAGTATATGAAGTATATTAAGTGTGATTTATATTTAAGTGAAATGAGATCAAGAAATTAATTGAAATGGTTGGATAATTATTACGTGGATATAGTTCACATGTATCATTGATAGATGGCAGCAAGTTCATTAGTGTACATACACATTAAAGTGTGGTGTCATATTCTAATGATAAGTAGTTAGGAGATTCCCTAAGAGGTCTACACGTGTAAAAGTTAATGTAGAGCCCATATGCATTTCATTTTTTTTTTTTATATCTAGCTTCCCGACTTACGCCAGACTATTCCCGGAGATAGTAGTCTCGGTCCCTCAGCACTACTACCAGTAAATTGTGGGATGTGTCTGAATGACCAGGGTTTGAGAACAGAGCAACTGATATCACCTACAAGGTCCTACCCAGAAGAGAGCAAACTGCTCCCACCAGGGTTCGAACTCACACTGCAGGCCTCCAGCTGGATTTTAAGTTCCCCTCATATGCATTTCATTCCTATTTTGGTACAAGGAGAGTTGCTGCAACTTTTTCCTTCATTTTTTAGACTCCCAATTTCATATCTTAACACAAATTAACGTATCACCAACCATGTCAACTGTTTTCTATGAACCAGTTCGTTAACTATAGGATAAGCAAATACGTTCTTGATTTTTGGGGTTCATTAAATGGGGCAAGATGTCCAGCTACTATTGTTTTAGATTAGCGTTCCAGCAACCTAGTATTTCTCTCATTGTTGATAATTCAAGTCACTGGTTTTTGAAAGTTCTGGGAAGAGAGGGATGGTTCCATCTTGTTTAAGGTTAACATGGGATTTTAACAGACTTATTTCGTAGTAGCTATTAAATGGGAGATATCCAAGGTATGTTAAGGCGAACTCTTCCTTCTTTTGGCATGTTCTAAGTACAAAACGTACGCGTAATATTGTCCCAATAAATAATTCTACTCTTAGTAGTTAAGGATATTCATGTTATTTCTTTCTATGTTCAAAGCATGTCTAAATATGCTCTTATATCCCAATTGAGGTGTATGGGAAAGATGTTAATATTCATAATATTAATCGGAGGTGCAACGACCTTACGTCACTCCGATAAACTCAGAGTGGCTAAGCATTATTCATGCATTATATACATGTATTACCCTTGACCCGCATGCGTTATATATGCTACTATATGGTATGCATTATATATATGTATGGGGTATGGGAAAAGGGATACATCATTATATACGCACCACCATCTGATCAACTGGTATATGATGATGATTATGCCCACAGAGGCCTATATGATATGATGGGATGCCCACAGAGGCCTATATGATATGATGGGATGCCCACAGAGGCTTGATGGAGTTATATACGCATATGTATATGTATGACCGCATTGTGCATGATACGTAGGCATATTATGGCCCTCAGAGGAATTCTGCACATGTATGACACTTAGCATATTATGGCCCTCAAAGGCATTCTCTACGGGTTGGTTGTTTCTTGTCTCATGTTACTTTCATGTCTCTATTATGCTATTCTTCATGCCTGACATACTCGGTATATCATTCGTACTGACGTCCCTTTTGTCGGGGGACGTTGTGTTTCATGCCCGCAGGCTCAGGTAGACGGGGTGACGGATCGCACTAGTAGGTTGCTGGTTCAGCTGATATTGGAGCACTCCACTTGTTTCAGGGTTGCGGTCTAATCCTGGTATGCTGATTTTGGATATGCATATGGGTATGGCGGGGCCTTGTCCCGACCTAAAGATGTCACGTACTCTTTAGAGGCTTGTAGACAATTGTCCTGTGTATAGTACTCGTGTATGGCATTATCAGCCTTAGTATGTATATGTGCATAGGTTGGGTTCTTCTGTTTACAGGATTTTACGTAGTACATTTTCACTTTATTATTTCTGTGTGTCAGCAGGTTACCTCGTGACGGCCCTCGTGGCTCATGCTTAATTATGGTTAGATGGTAAATATATGATTAGTGGTACTCGACAAGTAAGGTCCAGGTGCCCGTTATGGCCCTCCGAGTTGGGTCTTGACAAACTTGGTATCAAAGCCGGTCTGTCCTAGGGAGTCTGCAAGTCGTGTCTAGTAGATTCTTGTTTATGGGTGTGTTGCGCGCCACACTTATAAATAGGAGGCCGCAAGGCATTTAGGGATGGTTTTCAGTCTTTCATAACATAGATCGTGCAGTGGAGCTAAGTCTTAAGAATTCGAGTTTAACTCGTGCCTTATATTGTTTCAGTAATGCCGGTTACCAAAAAGACTTATGTTGGTTTACATTCGTAGCCAGTAAATGAGTGACTTCTACCAGACTATTGATACGCCAGAAGAGCAGTATTGTGTTAAAAATTTCAAATTGTGAGGAATTGTCTCACTCATATAAGGAAGCGATAATGTAAGTCTGAAAAGAAAAATGTTTGTTTTGGGATACAGAGTAAAGTAAAGGAAGTACAAAGCACCTGAACGTAGAGGATTGTAAAGAGATTGATATTCAGGTAGAAGGATATAAGTATTGTCATATTGTCGTCAGTAGTGGTAGAACCACAATAAGATATACCTATTATAGCTTGTGATTTACCGAAATCGATAAACGTTGTTTTATAAAGAAGTGAGATATCAGGAGCTAGTGAAGGTTAGAATGATTGTTATCATGGGCAGTCCTAAAAAAATATAATACAATTACGTAAAATACATCCCGCCATTAGAAAATATATACATGATGTACTCGGGAATTGTTAGTTGGATATGACCCTTGAAGATTTAAGGTTCAGGTATTTCAACCTTGGTGTGCAAGGAAATTGTTCCCTCTCAGAGAGGCTCTTGTTTAAAGTAAAGTAGAAATAGTAAGTGCCATGTAGATAAAACCGATTAAAGAAGGAAAAGTTAAAAGGCGAAGGAATGTTTTGTTACAGATATTGGTACTAAGTTAAGAAATGAGATTGATAGAAAATTGGATGATACAAGTATAGGTGGGACTAAGTATTCACATGAGAACTGGATGACTAAATGTCAACAGAACAAACTGATTATATGATTTAGGTCTCTAAATTAGAAAGTATCGAAATTGGGAAATTTTCTCAGTTAAACAGAATAACAGTTAGAACCTCAAGATATTGTTATAAGGAAAAAGATATTGAGAAGTTACAAGGTAAGAAATTACACAGTAAGAGAATAAACTGCAAAAAAAGGGATAACTAGAAGATAAAGAGTCTATTGAGACTAAGAATGCTAGTTACGAACATATGACATCCTATTTGGGTAAATAGTTTAGAAGTCCCTTGTAAAAGAGAATGGTGTGGGTGAAATTGTAAGTCATCAAAAGGTCACAGAAGTATTAAAAGAGTTGAGGACAATAAGACTTTTTAGGACGAAAATCTCAGAGCACATATAGTGGTCCTCCTCACCTAGGTAAGGTAGTACGATGAAGGATCAATACAAAACTCATATGATGGTTTAATACAAAGACAAGAAGGTTATGACAAAGAAGTTTCAGGACGAATCATATAGTGTCACCCAAATTTGATGAATGTGACATGACTGTAAAATGAGATATAAGTATCAATGCTAAGAAATGAATGATGAGGGTTACCTTCCTTCTTGATCTAGAATCGAGCTATAGAACTAAATTGTAAGGATTCTCTCTGTAGACCTTATCATGTTTATGATTACAGCAATTCCTTCTTCCAATAGGGCTATGATTAGTAGGGAGATTGAAGTTGGATTGAGTGTAAATGTAAGTAGTATGTTCTCTAATGAGATAGATCCGTCAGAGGATATGAGTAAGTTGATTTCCCAAGCACGACTTCATCTTATAATATCTGATAGAGATAGGCCACTTAAGGGGTCAGGGAGCTCATAACCTAGGGAGTTTATTAGTTAGGGATCAACGATATTTAAAGGGTTCAAAGATGTCAATATCTCAGGATCAGAGTTGTAAAGGTCAAGTGAGACTGCCCCGACCATCTTGTAGTCAGTGTGGTCGAGCACATACTGGATTATGTCGCAAAGGTACAGGGGGTTTGTTTAGTGTGGCAGCCATGGCCACTATGTTACGAAGTGTCCCAAGTTGATACGCAAAGGTAAGGATAAGATGATTATGAGTTGTACAGATGAAAAGAAGAAGACATCATTGGAAGGTTTAGTAGGTTATACAAATTTACACATTTTCAAGTAAGGAAGCCCGAGTGCTCAACTAAAAGAAAAGCAAGTTGAAAGCTAGGTTTTTCGCTGCCTCTTTCCTTGGAGAAACTCCATACCCTTCTTTCGGATCTCGAATAAAGGGGAGTCAATTCCGAGTATTGATTGGAATGAGGGAATATGTTATGTACGTGCGACCTAAATTGTAACATCTTACCTAGAATGGATTGGGAATTGCCCTGGGATATCATTAACGAGAAGGGATTGCCACAATCGAATCGTGTGAAGAGTGACCATCAGTAAATTTAAGAAGATCACGTAAGGTGACGTACCCACAATAGTGAACCGAAGTATATATAGGGATTGAGTTATCCACGAAAGTGGAGGGGACACAAAACTCTCGTCCGTGCGTAGAGGGCCATACCACATATTATTGAGAATTACATGTATCAATGTTAGTGAGCTAAGGCATGCTATAGGTATTGGACTGTTAAGGTCTTTAGCTTAATTATGCAGCATGTTACAATTCTAAATAACCTCTGGATAATAATAGCTTGTTAGGGGAAATTGAGGACAAAAATTATGGAACAATCGAAGAATGGTTGTAAAAAATATGAAAACAGTTAATAAGTATGAATGGAATGGTATGATCAAGTATCAAAGAAGAAATGTTTTTTGATGAATAGAAGGAAGGATTACAACAAAAAGGATAAATGTGAATGAGAAAGGACACCTCCAGGAATGCCACAGATGAATGGTGTTGCCGAAAGGAGAAATCGAACCTTATTGGATATGGTTCGATCCACGATGAGCTCCTCAGCTCTGCCGACATACCTTTGGGGACATGCTATACAAACCTCTATATATATTCTGAACAGGTTTCCCTCCAAGTCAGTAGAAAAGACACCCTATCAGATATGGTATGGCAAGAAGTCAGCTCTTAAACATATGAGACCCTGGGGGTGCCCTGCATATGTCAAGAAGATGCTCACTGACAAGTTGGAATCTAAAAGTGAGAAATGTTACTTCGTGGGGTATCCAAAGGAAACTAAGGGATACTACTTCTATCTTCCTGGAGAATATAAGGTCACTGTTTCCAGGAACGCAACTTTCCTTGAAGAATAATATGTCTACAAGGAACATAGCTGCACAGAGATAGAACTTGAAGAAATTCAAGAACCACAAGACAACACAGAAAATGAACCTTTGTCGAATGACCTAAACAAGGATTCAGTGGGAGTATCTGGTGAAGATTGGGCACTTAGAGTACGCCCTTCAGCCAGTGGGAGTGCTGTGAGAGATAGTGCAGAAATGCAAGGCTCTCATACACAACCAATGGAAGATGATACAATGGTTGTACATCATTCCATACAGAAAATACATGAAAATGGCATTCCTGAAAGATCTCAAGGTGATGGAGTGTACAACACACAAAGAACTTCTCACAGTCAGAATACAACGAACATTGAAATGCAGAATACTCAACTCTGTAGGACCACTAGGACTCATCGTCTACCTGAAAGACTTAATCTCTTTGTTGAAACACACAATGAGATAGATATTCCTGATGATGATGAACCTACAACCTACATCGAAGCTATGTTAGACATTGATTTGCAGAGATGGCAAGAAGCCATGAAATCTGAGATGCACTCGATGTACATAAATCAAGTTTGGAACTTGGTTGATTTTCCAACAGGGATTAGACCCATATGATGCAAATGGGTCTTCAAGAAGAAGATTAATGCATATAGAAAGGTACAAACTTATAAAGCAAGACTGGTGGCTAAAGGTTATAATCAATGGCCTGGGGTCAATTATGATGAAACCTTTTCACTTGTTGCTAAGATTAAGTTCAGTCGGATTTTGCTTGCAATAGCTGCATATTATGACTATGACATTTGACAGATGGACGTCAAAACTGCATTCATAAATGGTAATCTAGTTGAGGAAGTGTATATGAAATAACCTGAGGGTTTTTCAATTGAGTCCAAACAAAATGCCGTATGCAAGCTACAAAAGTTCATTTATGGGCTTAAACAAGCCTCGAGGAGTTGGAATATTTTCTTTGACAAGGCTATCAAATCTTTTGATTTCGTCAGAAGCAAAGAAGATCCATGTGTTTATAGTAAATGCAAGGATGGGAGTATTGCCTTCATTATCATATATGTAGATGACATATTAATAATGGGAGACAATAAGACTCTCCTACAGTCAGTAAAAGAGTGGTTGTCCAATACCTTCATGATGAAGGATTTGGGTGAAGCCTGTTATATTCTGGGGATTAGGATCTATAGAGATAGACCTAACATATTGTTGGGGTTGTCACAATCTGTCCACATAGATAAAGTGCTTAGACGTTTTTCTATAGAAAATTCCAAGAAAGGCGATCTACCTATGGGACAAGGCATCAAGTTATCTAAGAAGGATAGTCCTTCTAATTCTATAGAACTTGAACGCATGAAAAGGATCCCATATGCTTCGGCTATAGGATCGATCATGTATGCCATGACGTATACTAGGCCAGATGTGGCCTTTGCACTTAGTATGACTTGCAAGTTCCAGCAGAATCCTGGGAAAGAACACGGAAAGCAGTCAAGAGTATTCTTAAGTATCTTAGACGAACTAAAGAATATTTCTTAGTCTATGGTGGACAAGAGAAGCTGGTATGTACTGGGTACACTGATGCTAGCTTCCAGACAGATGTTGATGACTACAAATCTCAATCAGGTTACACATACATTTTCAATGGTAGAGCAGTAAGCTGAAAAAGTTCCAAACAAGCTACAACTGCTGACTCGACAACAGAAGTTGAGTACATTGTTGGATCAGAAGCTGGTAAAGAGGCTGTTAGGATATCTGAGTTCCTGAAGGAATTAGGGGTTGTTCCAAGTGCCACTTGTCCAATAACGGTTTATTGCGACAACACTGGTGCGATTGCGCAAGCTAAGGAACCAAGATCAACCAACAGAAACAAACATGTACCAATGAAGTACCACATACTCAGGGAGATAGTGGAGACCGGAGAGATTAGATTAGACTATGTTCCCACATACGATAATCTAGCTGACCCATTCACTAAACCATTAAGCTTAGTCAAGCATAATAGTCATTTTGAGAATATGGGCATTAGATATGTTGGAGATTGGCTCTAGGCCAAGTGGGAGATTGAAAGTATATTTATGTCCTAGAGACAATCTGTATTAGGACAAATGTACTTTATACACATTCATATTATTATTAATGGAGATTAATAATTTGGCATTTGCAATTATTGAATTATTATTTGATTGTTTGAAATTATTCATTAATGTGCATCCCTTGAGCTTATGTTGTCTTTAATAGAGTGAAATATTTTATGATAGAGTGTAACTCTTAAAATAACCTCGATTAATGATCATTGAGAATGGGATATCGATGATATGTGATAAGTCGACATGTGGTCTGCATCACATCCTTAGAGGATGTAGTATGTCTCACCTGCTACGAGTAATGGTTACTCGTGATGGATACTTTGGAATTATTGGTATACCCTACTGATATATTGTTTGTTATACTTGTCTAACGTATGATCAGCGTGTGGGAGATAGAAGTCCTTATACTTGAGGTCAATACGCGTCTTATCTACAAAGTAATATACTTTGATCCCGTTCTAAGCTCAAATGCCTTGTAGGTTGAGATACGACTTGTATTGGGTACATTACGATGTGGATTGAAGGTGGTAGTTGAGCCAAAATTAGGATTCATTCCTCTAATGTATATTCGAGAGAACACTCATATTCTCAGTGATATTAGGTTGACTAAGTCGTTGTCCAACACAATAGACATATTTAGAATATGGTCTAGTTGTCAACTAATATAGATAAGATACAATGATTAAGCCATTTGGATAGACACTTTGACAAATCCTAAGCTTGATCGAGTGTGTCGTGAATGAAAGGATTTTATCTTACTACATAAAGGTTAAGTTTAATGGATTCGCGTAAACGTACTTCACATATTGAGTTCGTCTTCCGACGCCGTCTAGGAGTTCCGTGTAGACCTTAATTTGATTAATGTCGATATGAGAAGGCCTGTAGGGTCACACTATGTCGATTGTCCATTTCGATCTAAGGATGTATTGAGAGAGTAATTAAAATGTTCGATTTGGAATCGAGACATTAAAATGAATAATGATTATTTTAATTAAGTCAAAATTGGATTTTGGATTTAATTAAGAATGCACGAAAAATAAAGTCGAGCACTGCGGCGCAGTGCAGGCGCATACTGAGCGTTGCGGCGCCCATACCCTAGGGCTACGGTGTCTCTGCCTTATTTTTTGGGTCTGGCCCAAAGTCAAACCCTAATCCGGATTTGACCTATTTTTCAACTATAAATAGAGGCATTCACCTCATTATTCAACACACCAAATTTCTGAAAAACATTCTAAGCCTTAAAGACTTAGAATCAAATACTCTCGAACCTCTGCCGGATTTCCTAGCTTTCCGAAGGAGAAATACATTGAAGCTTGGAGCTTGCAATCGGAAGGGCAACCGCGTGTGCACCTCACAGTAGATAAAGACTCTAGATTTTCCCACTTGTAAGTATATGTTTTATATTACAAGTTCCATTGTTGTATAACCATACCAGAACTATTGTTGGGGTAAGTAAGAATCAAAATTTTAAACTTCCGTTGTGCCTTACTTATATGTTTTGTACCCAACAAAACCCTACATATAGAGTCTACCAAAATGCTCTTGAACTTCACTAATTGAATTAGGAAACTGAGCTGTGAGATTCAACGAGACGGTAATATTCCCAAGCATATCAATCCTTTGTCCTAACGCAAATGTAGTCGGAGACGTTGATTGTTTGTTCAAAATGTTTACAGCCACCCAATAGTCTCCCATGATTATCTGGATATCCCATAAGGTTTGCGAATACTTCTGATGAATTAGCTTTTTCGCCTTTGAGCCAATACTTCCTAACTCTATAAGTAATTAATTCTGTGACAAGGACATATGAACCATCTGCACTGACTGCCACTCCTGCTGGCCCTGCGAGTCCACTTAGTAATAACGTGACCTGCTTTGTTCTTATATCATACATGAACAATCTCCCTGAGGTATCTTCACTTTGACTGACCAATTTTATGAAACTGGCAAATGGTAAAAGTTTCAAGATTCATTGGATCTAGTAGTTGTGAATTCAAACATGTTATGTCTCATAGTTAAAAAATATTTGTACATTCGGTATCTAATAGTAGGTGCTAACAGGTTATCAATAGGATGATCATACAACTTTTATTTCAAGGACAAAGGTGTAAATATATCCCTTAACTTTGCGATATAGAGCCGATATATGCCTCGTTAAAAAAGTGGTGAACATATACCCCTGCCGTTACACAGTGGTGCACATATACCACTGTCATTATACAAATGGTGTAAATATACCCTTTTCGCTGACATTTTTTTAAAAAAAATTATTTAACTTATTTTTTAATTAAAAAACACCACAGGAGTTTAAAAAATAAGTCTACTTTTTAAAGGCATGTGGTAATTTTTTTCTGGTGGATCGAGTCTGGTTCATTTAAAAAAAATCTCGGTGGGTTTTAAAAAAATAAGTCTATCTATTTATTATACGAATCAGACTCAACCCATCAGAAATAAAATTATCAAATGGCTTTAAAAAAATAAGTCTACTAAAAAAATTGAGTTGACTTTTTTTAAAAGTCATGTGATATTTTTTAGTTAAAAAATAAGCTAACTAATTTTTTAAAAATATTTCATCAACAAAAGGGTATATTTGCATCATTTATATAACGGCAGAGATATATTTGTACCACTTTTTTAACGAGAGATATATTTATTTTATATCACAAAGTTGAGGAATATATTTACGACTTTTCTCTTGTTTTAATATACCAAAGTGACCGAGCTATTCTTTTTGTAACAATAACGCGTGACGCTCACTTTTTCTAAGTGTTACAAAATGTTACTCCTATTAGACAATTTTCATAACCAAACAGTGAATCAATTTTTGCCTAAATATCCTATAGTGTGTTTTCTGTTGGTGATGATGTTCTGTGATATTTAGTCAAAATTGAGTAGTTTAGTGACTCTCATGATATTTATCGTAAATGTGTAACTTTTTCATCAAAAGAACATGAGTTTAGTGACTTTGATATAATGATGTGAATCGAATTAACTTGTCACCATCCTTTTCCTAGGTTACCAATTCGTCTTCAGTAGACCTTTTATATTAATTAAGCCAGTATGAAAATTTTATATGTCATGTTTGCGTAAATTCATTGAAGATTATTGTATTAACGAAGCTAGAGCAGAATATTAGTCCTGAATCTGTAAAACATATGACTCCCGCTAATTGATCAGATGTCTACCGCGTTAATAAGGCGAAAGGCACACCATCTATGCCCGAAACAAGTTGTCTGGCTAGGCCTCCGTTTGGTCCGACGACCAAGAGCCCATAATTGATTGTCAGCTATGTAGAGCTCACCAGTTTTGTGTTGGGTATTGATATTGGTGAATGAGAAATGATGGGATGAAAAGTGAAGGGATTGTAAAAGGTCTCTTTTGCCTTGGGTAAACCAGTTGTCCCACATCGGAAAAAGAAAGGAAAAGAGATGTGTATATATTACATTACACCTTCTCTAGTCACTAAAAGGGTTGAGGGGGCAAGGATCCCTCGCGCCGTCGTCGTCGCTCGCTCGGCTTCGGCTTCGGTCAAATGATTTGATTGATAATCTTTTTGGACCAAATTTTCTTTAATTTTAATTATTTAATTAAATTAATTAACTTATCCAATCCTACCCGTTAGTGACCCGGATCCGCGTGTCTGACCCGCGACCCGGTTTCTTTCCCATTTTTAAATTTCCCACCAGTTTTTAGTGGCGGTTCAGAAGGGTTGCAAACCTTCAGAAACAGTACTTCCATGGCTATTCGTTTGATTCCTCAGAATTTTACTTACTAATTTTCTGAAAAACAAAAACTTCTTCTTCTTCTGCACAAATAAATTCTGTGTGATATACTGTCGTTGAGTGGTTCGCCGCTACCTGAATTTGGAGTACTACTATTCTGGTAAGATAATCGTTCTATCCTGGGAGGGGATATTCCATCAACCTCGAGTACTGTGAGGGGAATAATTTCCTTAAGGACACACTTTGAACTAAGTGGGCTCGATTATATTCTGAAAAATTATTCTTATTTTTCAACATTGATTCTGTTTATTTTCAGTTATTATTATTTATTGATTTTTTTTTTTGAAATACAGATTAATAACATTTTGTTATAAAACCCAAGGCCAAGGGGTCTTCCACATACGATTTGCAAAATTGAGTTATTTGTGCCATCACATACCAACTTGGTCCTAAAGACGAAGAACGTAAGTTGCTCTCAAAGTAACAACTAAACTTACAATAATTAATACTCCCTCTTTCCCAATTTATATGAGGGTCGACCAATTTGAGAGTCAAACAACTCTTTTTTACTCAATTTCAAATATAGATTCTTTGAGTATTTTATAAATAAATTTACATATTTGAAAACTGCATAAAAAATGCTATAAGTCTGCATAATTAATAATTTATAATATATGAAAATAATTGAAGAAAATCGTAATTAAAGAAAGAACTGTGTAAGTGTCAAAACTGGTCAATCCACGTATAAATTGTGATGGAGGGAGCAGAATTAAGTGTGTAAAAAAGAAGAAGAGAGAAGTTGTTGTGTTTTACCTTAATGGTGATGTCGTAGCAAAATCAGTGAAGCCAATACCTGTACCTTGGTATTTGAGTACTCTGCCATCGGCCACACTTGTGTATGATCAAAAGCAGCTTCAGAGCCTACTGTTCTCATAGAAAGTTGGAGCTTCTTAAATGGAAGTGATGGGTGCAATTTGAGAATAAGCAATGGAAGAAGAAAAGATTAGCACTATGAATATGCCTATCATGGATGATCTTTTGATACTTGTCATGATTTCCATGTTTGTGAGGAAGCAATTATGAAAAGAGTGAATAGTGTTAGCTGGTATTTATATAAAGTAATCCCCACCCACCAAAGTACCAGCAACTTTATTTATTTTTAAAATTAAACATTTACACCTCCTATATTATAGGAATCCAACACTACCCTCTAAGGTGGAGTATACATATAACCAAGTATATTAAACATAATTATTAAAAGATAATTTTTTTAAAAAAAAAGGGCTCTTACGTATTTTCTTTACCTTTTGAGGATTAACATGTTAGTTGAAAATTATTCACGTCTTTGATTAAAAAGCGAATAATTCTTTTTGGAACATGTATCTTTTGAAATTTATAAATAGAATATGAACACAAATTACTTAAGGGTTAGTATTTTTTAAAAAAAATAAATCAAAAGATAGATATTTTCAAAAGTATTTATCTTTTTTAGGCATGATTTTTCAATATTAATATTCATCAATTTTAAAATAAAATTCAAAAAGAATAGATACGTAAAAACTATTTATAATTCAATTTGTTTTTTTTTATGATTACTTATCTATTTTACTACACTTAATTATAGATATACCTCAAAAAGGGTGTAAATGTAGGAATTTCATAGTATAGAGGGTGTAAGTGTCTGATTTTAGAATACAAAGAATGCATTCGAAATTGAGTCATATTACAATGGTTTTTTAGTATAATTAACCTTTTTATCTAATTTCATCTTGCGGCAGGGAGGGGAGGAGTTGGCATCCTAAGCAGAGGCGGAGCAGATGTTTATGGGTTCAGAATTTTAATTTTTTAAAGTTATTGAGTTCTAAATTAATAATTTGTATATGTCCAATAGATTTTTTAATACAAATATAAAGTTTGGACCAAAGCTACTGGATTCGACCGAACCCGCATTCAATAAGCTAGCTCCGCCCCTGATCCTAAGTACGGGTAAATGTAGTATGAATAAAACATGTATCTGTAGCGGATGCACCACTACTCTCGACTTGAAATATACATAATTGAACATTCTTCTACTAAAAAAATATGCATATTTATACTAAATTCACATTTACCATACGAAATACTACTAGGTACTACACTCAGGATCCAATATAACTTAATTAAAACCCTAAATTCGTTTCTGATCCCAACAAATATTAGTTAGGCGGGCATGAAAGAAAAAGAACGATATTGAAAAAGTTAGGGAAGACTCAAGAGCAAGAGTAGGTTACAAATTTACAAAATATTTGACAAAATGTAATTGAAAAACCTCAAGACTCAAGATCAATGCAAGTTGCTTTAGGTCCTATTATCTAATGTCATTAATAGTTATGCAAGTTTCTTGTGCTATCATATAGTTGCAGGTCCTATATATATCGCGCCGCAACAGCTAGTGTTAAATATACCAAGTATACATACAATAGACACGTTATGCACGTGTATATCCTATGTATACTTGGTCTCGGCTTCCCTCTCGGATTGTCCATATTGTACACAAGATTGTATAGTTGTATTGTACATTAATTAGTCTTGTACTCTTACCATAATTGTATAGTTAATCTCCTTATAGAATAAGGTTTTAGGAGTAGAATATGAATATGATTCTCCTATTATAGAAATATGTAACTTGTATATATAGTCTTTCAATCAATGAAAATAATCAAGGAATTTTTTCTTTCATGGTATCAAAAGTCTAGGTCTTAAAATCCTCTCTCTAAACTCCTCCAAATTTCGTCAACTCCCTTGCAATTCCGAGACATTTGCTCTCGGTTTTCGTGCCGATGAGAACCACCTTCTTCCCAAATTTTTCTCCCTAATCCCTCAATCACATATTGTTATATCAATATGTCTACATCCCGGAACACCTTTCATCCTGCCCTTACAGTTTCTAACATCAAGAATAACATCCCTCTTGTTCTTGAAATAGAAAACGTCCAATATGCGACGTGGGCCGAACTGTTCAAAATTCACGCACGATTGCATCAAGTCATCCATCACATAATCCCGGCGGCTCCTGAGGAAACGGAGGTGCCAAAACGCGAGGATGATCCAAAGTTGTGGACGACTCTTGATGCTACCGTCCTTCAGTGAATATATTCCACAATTTCTACCGACCTTTTGCAAATAATTATTGAGCCTGACGCTACGGCACAGGCGACTTGGGATAGACTGCGTGATATATTCCAAGATAATCAAAATTCTAGAGTCGTTACCCTTGAGTAGGATTTCTCCCACGTCAATATGAAAGATTTCCCTAATGTTACGGCTTATTGCAAAAGATTAAAGGAATTGGCGGACCAACTTCGCAACTTTGGCGCGCCAGTTTCGAACGATCGTTTGGTCCTCCAAATGGTTTCCGGCCTCTCCGAGGCCTATAGTGGTGTTGGAACGCTTCTTCGACAAAGCAATCCGCTTTCGCAATTTTATCAGGCTCGTTCTATGCTTACACTCGAAGAAAAAGGCATGGCAAAACGAGCGGCTATCGGTGCTAGTCCCGTAGTCATGATGATCGAGTCCACGGTGTATCCTACCGGTTCCAATAACTCGGGCCAAAACTGCAACAATGGTGGAAATAAGAAAAATAATGGCATGAACCGCGGCGGCAACAACAGCGGCAGCCGGCAGAATAGTGGTAGCGATGGGGGTCCTCGCGGTGGTCAGCAGCAACAGTTTTGGGCCCCACAATGGGCCCCTATTCAGTGGTAGTGGGTCCCACAACAGCAGTTTGGGCCCAGCCAATTTTCGCCCAAGCGGCGGTGGGGCGCCCCCAGCAGCGATCCGAGTGCCCAATTTGACCGTCCACGTACGGTCGGCCGCGTCCGGGCCGAGGGCAAAAACAGGGTGCTTAGGCCTCGACCTCCGCAGGCCTATCACGCAGCGGCACCCACATCTAGAGACATCGAAGCCGCAATGCATACGCTTGGTTTAAACCCTCCGAACCCAAATTGTTATATGGACACCGGTTCTACTACCCACATGACATCCGATTCAGGTACGCTCTCATCTTATTCCAATTTGAGCAACCCTCGCGGCATAATTGTTGGTAATGGTAATTCTATTCCAATTCGTGGTTATGGTCATAAAACTTTATCTCCCTCTCATCCACCTCTTATCTTGAAAAACACCCTACACGCCCCCAAATTGATTAAAACTTAGTCTTTGTCCGTAAATTCACTACTGACAATTTCATTTCTATTGAATTTGATCCATTTGGTTTCTCTGTGAAGGATTTCAAAATGGGGAGTCCTCTCATGAGGTGTGATAGTAGGGGAGATCTTTATCCTATCACACCCAGTTCCGGTCCATCGAGTCAAGTTATGTCATCCGCTTTTGCAGCCATTTCTCCTTCCTTATGGCATGCTCGTCTTGGTCATCCGGAATCATCTATTTTGTCATCATTAGCTAAAAATAGTTTTATTTCATGTAAGGGTATGAGTAGTACTCCAAATTGTCAGTCTTGTTCTTTAGGAAAAATGTTAAGTTACCATTTGTAGACTCCAATTCTCATACTTTAATGCCATTTGATATTATTCATAGCGACTTATGGACGTCTCTTGTTCTTAGTTCTGTGGGTCATCGGTATTATGTTCTCTTTTTGGATGATTATTCTAAGTTTTTATGGACGTTTCCGATAGCGAAAAAATCTCAAGTTTTTTTCGTCTTCTTAAAATTTAGAGCATTCATTAGAACCCAATTCGAATGAGAAATAAAAAATATTCAGCGTGATAATGGCAAAGAATATGACAATGTGGTGTTTCGAGAATTCTGTGCTAATAATGGGATCAATTTTCATTTTTCTTGTCCTCATACGTCTTCACAAAATGGGAAAGCCGAACACAAAATTTGTTCCATAAATAACATTGTCCGAACTTTATTAATTCATGCTTCCGTACCCCCGTTTTGTTGGCATCATGCTCTACAAATGACTACCTATCTCCTTAACATAATTTCTTCCAAATGTTTGACATATTCTTCCCCCCTTCAAATTTTATATAATAAAATTCCTTCATATTCACATCTTCGGGTGTTTGTGTTATCTGTTATTCCCGTCCACCACAATTAACAAACTTCATGCCCGGTCTACTCCGTGTGTCTTTTTGGGTTTTCCGTCTAATCATCGTGGCTACAAATGCTTTGATTTATCCTCTAATAAAATCATCATTAATTGCCATGTCATTTTTTATGAATCTCAATTTCCATTTGCTAAAGTTAATACTCCCGTGCCTAGTTCGTATAATTTTTTGGATGATAGTATATCCCCGTATATTATTCAGCATTTTTCGGACGTCTCCCGCACCCAAAATTCTCCAGCGGGCCCACTGCCCACTGGCCCCACTGGTCTGTCACCCATTGCCAGTCCCAGTACCGCCACTGGGCAAGTTTCAGCGATTGGGCCAGTCCAACCCAATTTTGGAACTGGTCCAGTTCCTACTCCTGTTTCCCGAGTTGGGCCAGCATGCCTACTGCCTGCTGGCCAGTCCGTCCCGAGCCCATCAAATTCCCAAAATCTGGCCAATTCTTCCTCGAGTCATAGACCGGTCACTCGTAGTCAACGGGGTATTTTTAAACCAAAAATACATTTTAATTTACATTCTAATGTCCCTAAATCTCCTTTACCCCGTAATCATGTGTCTGCCTTAAATGACCCAAATTGGAAAATTGCTATGACCGATGAATATAATGCTCTTATTGATAATAAGACGTGGGAGTTGGTGCCCCGTCTATCTGGTATTACTATTATCAGGTCTATGTAAATTTTTGCTCATAAGGAGAATTCAGATGGTTCATTTGCTCGACATAAGGCGCGGCTTGTGGGTGATGGTAAGACTCAGCAGGTTGGTGTAGATTATGGTGAGACGTTTAGTCCGGTGGTCAAGCCAGCTACCATTCGCACTGTGCTTAGCTTGGCTCTTTCGAAGGCATGACCTATTCATCAGTTAGATGTAAATAATGCTTTGTTACATGGGGAACTCAAGGAAACAGTCTATATGCACCAGCCATTGTGATTCAGGGATCCCAAACATCCTCATCATGTCTGTTTGTTGAAGAAGTCCTTATATGGGCTTAAGCAGTCTCTCCGGGCCTGGTATACGAGGTTTACAGACTATGTTTCGACTATTGGGTTCACTCACAGCAGGTCGGATAATTCCTTGTTCATCTACCGTCGTGGTTCGTCCTTGGCCTATATTATGTTATATGTGGATGATATTATTTTGACTGCCTCTTCCGATGTCTTACGCCAGCCTATCATGACCATGCTCAACTTTGAGTTTGCTATGAAAGACTTGGGGCCCTTGAGTTACTTTTTGGGGATTGATGTCACTCGTCATTCAGATGGGTTGTTCTTTTCTCAACGGAAGTATACAACTGAGATCATCGAGGGGACTGGAATGTCATCATGTAAGTCCACTTCCACTCCAGTTGATACTTGATACTAAGCCCAAGCTTAGTGTCGCGGCCGGCGTATCCTACGAGGATCCGACCCGCTATCGCAGTCTTGCAGGGGCCCTTCAGTATCTTACCTTTACGAGACCGAATATTACATATGTTGTCCAGCAGGTGTGTTTGTTCATGCATGATCCCAGGATTGAGCACATAAATGCATCATTCGGTATATTCAGGGTACGCTGGACTATGGTTGCATTTATATCCCTCATCGACATCCACATTTGTCTCGTATACGAATGCTGATTGGGGTGGCTGTCCGGACGCCAGATGGTCTACATCTGGCTATTGTATGTTTCTCTGCAATAACCTGGTCTCATGGTCTGCAAAACGTCAGTCGATATTGTCCCGATCCAGTGTCGAGGCCGAATATCGAGGGGTAGCTAATGTGGTCTCAGAATCATGTTGGTTACGTAATTTGTTGTTGGAGCTTCATTATCCCATTCAGAAAGCAACATTGGTTTATTGCGATAATATTAGTGTCATCTACCTTTCTGGAAATCCGGTTCAACACCAGCACACTAAGCATATCGAGATGGACATTCATTTTGTCCGCGAAAAGGTTGCTCGTGGTCAGGTACGCGTCTGCCATGTCCCGTTAAGATATCAAATTGTCGACATCTTTACAAAGGGTCTTCCCTCGGTCCTTTTTGAAGATTTTAAGGACAGTCTCATTGTTCGAAAACTGCTCGCTATGACTGCGGGGATGTGTTAAATATACCAAGTATACATACGATATACACATTATGAACGTGTATATCCTATGTATACTTGGTCTCGGCTTCCCTCTCGGATTGTCCATATTGTACACAAGATTGTATAGTTGTATTGTACCTTAATTAGTCTTGTACTCTTACTATAATTATATAGTTAATCTCCTTATAGAATAAAGTTTTAGGAGTAGAATAGGAATAAAATTATTCTATTATAGAAATATGTAACTTGTATATATAGCATTTCAATCAATGAAAATAATGAAGGGATTATTTCTTTCAGTTAGGAATAGCTATCACCACTTGAACAATAGTTGATGTTGTAGTATGGGGAAAAATGTTTATGAAAGTTCAAGATTTGAAGAAAAAAAAAAGAGTTTGTAAGTTGAAGATTTGAAGAAAAAGAAAATACTTGATGTACGTATCCAACCCACAACTTCAAATTATTGAACTTGGAATTTATTCAACAAAATGTTGCAAATTTTGCTTGAACAACTCAAACAAACACCAATTTCCAAATTATATTTGCAAGTGAAGTTCAAAAATTCCACAAATAAACGCCAAAATATTGGTAGTATTCGGACATGAAGCTTTAACCAATACCAACAAATTTCTGCTCGCTACCACAGTTGTGGGATTTAAGGATGTTGTACTTTAAAAAAAGGGATCTGAGTATTGTATGTAACTTTTCCATTTGGGCGAAAAAGTCAAACCAGTTTTGTTTAATGCCTTTTGTATTCCTTCGGTTTTCTTACGAGGATAAGAGATTATAATCAGAATAAAATGTATAATTATTTTATCTAAGTTTTGTTAGAATTTTTAATTTCCAAAATAACAATTATGAAATTATTTATACCATAATTATGATATTATTTTAAATCACCTTATGTGGGATAACAATCAAGTAATAAGGGATTGTTTGTTTAGGAACAAGCTATCATGAGATTATAATACTAGAGTAAATAATGACGGGACTGGATATATTATTTATTGATAGATGATTGGTTCATCTGAATAAAGATGAAATACTCGAAATAACTTAAAATATGTTTGGTTTAAATTACTAAATTGGGATGAGAAACTTTTATTCTTTCATTAAAAACTTTGGGAGAAAAGCTTTGGAAATAGAAAATATGTTATTTTATTAAGTTACTCATTATCCAATATAGAATGTAGTAAAAATATTATACCACATTATATGTGTGATAATATTCGCAAGATTATTAATCCCAAAATAGAAAATTCCAGCAAATATGGGATAAATTAATCTCCCAATATATCCCCGGATTTATGATTCCTTATTTACCGACCAAACTACCCATAAGAGTATTTGACCTTCTCCACATCTTTTCTCCCAAAATATTTTCTAAAAGTCAATAAAATCAAAAAATAAAGTTTGCCCAAGTTTATCTAGTTTAAATCAAATATATATTTATATTATATCTCGGATATCTTATTTTAAGAAAAAAAAATTAAATATCTACCAAGAAAGATATATCACTAATTAATCATACCATTATGTATTACTCATGTTATAGTTTCAGTATTACACCAAATCAAACCTCACAAAAGAGTGGGGCCCTGTTTGACTTTTCCATGTGACACCTAGGTGGTCACGATGAAGATGGATTTCCACAATTTGGCAACTCATTTGATTTTCTTGGAAGAAAACAATCAAGGAAATTAGATGGATGGGTCCATTTTTTGGCTCATCAACGTACGTTTAGCAACGGCTTGCTAACGTGCACCTTTAACAGAAAACATATCTTAATCTCAGCTTTCCGGCGAAATATTGGTCACTCCGAGGGTAAGTCGTTGTCGTATGTTCCTCCTACTATGAAGAATGGAAAAGTCTTTATTAGCATAGTTGAGTAAGACCTAAAACCCCAGGAAGAATTACTGAAAACTGCTCTTATATGGTATATAATTGGGGACATTCCAGATCTTAATTTCTTGGGATTTTGTCGATAAACTTGCGCATGATAATGGGTATATTATATTTTGGTTTGCTTCTGTTGAAGATTATATACCGGGGAAACAGTGCCTTATACTTTTCACAACAAGCCCTTTATGTTGCAGAATTGGGAAATAGATTTCTCATTTGATCCTGATTGTATTGCAACTATTCCCCTATGGGTTATCTTCTTAGGACTCCCAATTGGATACTGGTGTTGTCAACCCCCTCAGTGTTGCTAGTGCAATAGGAAGACCAATGGATTCAGTTAAGTTCACTGCTAACATGGAGAAAATCTCTTATGCTCGCATATTGGTTGAAACTTATGCTTCCCAATCCTTGCTTGGGTCTGTTGAGATCATTACCCCATCGGAAACTATAAACTAATCAATAGAATATGATTGGAGAACTAAATTTTGCACTAATTCTCTTTGTTGCCTTTGTTTGCACGGTCTCATCACTTAGTGGGGTCTGGCCTGCAGTTAAACAGATTGACCCTGGAAACCGCTTTCTTAAGTATGTTGTACTAGGGGACAATGTAGGAGGACGCTAGGTTTGGTCATGTGAAAGATGATTGCTTGAATGAATCAAAGGTCGAGTTTCAAGATGTTCCCAAGAGGAGGAGAAGAAACATGAATAGGAAAAGGAAGCAAGCTAAGCTGGATTGGATGACTAAGGAGGTGCAACTAGAGATGCAAGCTGCAATAGCTACTCTTGATGATATTACAAAATCTCCTGCTCTTAATTGTACAGGAGAGCCTAGTGGGCATATAACAATTTTTAAGTACCTTCTCACACTACCCAGATCACTGATACCATTAAGACTGCAAATAAGTATGATTTGCTGCAAGAACCTGCTCCTATTATTAGTTCTTCTCAGACTGTGATTCTGGATTTTCCCAAATCTCCCATGACCATTACAACATGAAACATTAGAAGGCTAAACCAACCCTTGAAACAGAAAGAGTTGGCAGCTCTTTCTACAAAAAAGTATAAAGTTGATATTATTGGTTGTCTAGAAACTAGAATAAAGGAACATAAGTCACAAAATATTCTGAAGAAACTGCATAGGGATGGAATCATTGTTGCAACTATCTAATGGCATACAATGGGGGAATATGTATATTGTGAAAATTTCATGTGCAACTACATATCCTTACGGTTACTGAACAATGCATACTTTGCAAGATAGACAACACTAGTGCTACTTTCTCTACTTACCTCACTATGGTCTATGCATAAAATGAGGCTCAGCAAAGACAAACTCTACGGAGGGATCTTTTTCATTTGGAAATTCTGTTCAAAGGTCCTGGATTATCATGGTGACTTCAAAACTGCCCTTTCTTCTGATAATAGGCTTGGCTCCCCTATTACACCTGCTAAAACCCTAGAGTTCAGGGACTACATTAATGCCCCGCAACTCATGGCTTTAAAATCAACTGGTTGCCATTTTACTTTCTATAATAAACACCAAGATAATGGTAGGGGTTATACTCTAAAATAGACTGAGTTTTTGAAAACTTTCAATGGTTCCAATCCTATGGTTATGTGGAGGCTGAATTCCTAAGCCATGATGTGTTTGATTATTCTCCCATCTTTATCCAATATAGTCCTCAAGTGAATATCTATCGTAAACCTTTTTAACTATTTACAAGTGTCATGAACCACCCTGAATTTGCTATTATTTTATCCACATGGTGTTCCCAAAATCATGACCGTATAAACATGTTTAATCTCTCAAGGAAGCTGCAATGTCTGAAGAGGAGTTTAAAGGGTCTGAACTCTTATCTGGCTTCTTACAATCAAAGATTGCAATTTGCTAGGAAAAGTTTGGAAATTGTTCAAGGATCTCTTATCAACCAACCCCTTAACCAACAGTTATTTGAACAAGAGAAGATTATACTTGCAGAGATCTTAAAGTGGAGCATTAACTAGGAACAAGCACTTAGACAGGAGTCTAGGGCTAACTGGATCACTTGTGGAGATGCAAACACAAAGTACTTCCATGTCAAATGTAAAATTAGGGCCAGTAGAAATGCCATTACATCCATCTATGATGCTACTGGTACTAAGCTTACAGACCCTATGCAAATTAAAATTGAATTCTTTTCATTTTCACAAACTTAATAGGATCATGTGTGTTATTGGCACTATTATCAGCCCTTCTCAATCAATATTTATTGAAGGCAGGAGTATTGTTGATAATATTATGCTCAACCATGAGCTCTTCAAGTGATATACTAGGAAGGGTATATCTCCTAGGTGTGTCTTAAGGTGGCCCTGGAAAAGTCTTATGATTCCATGAATGGAGCTTTCTTCACAATCTGATGGCAAAGTTAGGATTTCCTCACAAATTTATTAAAGATCATGGAATGTAACTCCTTGTTATTTTATTCCTTGGTTATCAATGGTGGATTGTCTAAGCTCTTCAAAGAACAGAGAGAAATTATACAGAGTGACCCCATGTTACTCTATCAATTTGTCATTACAATGAAATATTTGCAAAGAGAGTTTAATCTTCTTCCCTCTAATCAGTTGTTTAAATACTATCCTAGATGCAAAAACTAGAAGTGGTCCATATCTGTTTCGCTGATGATTTATTGATGTTCTGTAAAGCTGACCTTCCTTCCATCAAATTGCTATGGGAAGCTTTTTCCATATTCTCAGCTACATATGGCCTTCGGGTTAATGTTGACAAAAGCTCAATCTAGTTGAATTGAAGCAGGAAATCCAAACTACCTTGGGATTCATTGAAGGTACTCTCCCATTCAAATATTTGGGAGTGTCATTGTCCTCTAAGAAGCTCACAATTGGCCAATGCCTTCCACTGGTGGAATTCAGATGCTGCTCTTCAAAGCTACCGTCTTATGCTAGTAGGTTGCAGCTGATCAAATCTATGATATTTGTCAAGCAAACAACTGGGATCACATTTTTATTTTGTCAAAGAATTCATGAAAATGATAGAGGGTATATGCAAATCTTTCTTATGGACTGACACTGCTTCTATATCAAAAAAAAGAAGCTCTTATTTCATGTGACTATTTTTATTGACATTTTGTTGTAAAATAATTGAAAGAAATAATCCCCTTGATTATTTTCATTGATTTAATAGCTATATATACAAGTTACATATTTCCATAATAGGAAAATCCTTTTCCTATTCTACTTCTAAATCCTTATTCTACCATAATTCTAACTATATAATTATGGTAGGTGTATAACACTAATTAAGGTAACCTTTACACTACAATATACTCCAAATATATATACCATATATACAATATTGTTTTGTAACTAATTTGGCCGAGAATGGGCTAAGCCCACTGCTGGGCTTTGTTTAACACACCCCCACAGTCATAGCGGGCGGTTTTCGAACGCCGAGGCGTCCCTAAAATCTTCAAAGAGAACCGCCGTGGTAGACCCTTTGTAAAGATGTCGCAATTTGATAACGAGACGGGACATGGCATACGCGAACTTGACCCTTTGCAACCTTTTCACGGACAAAGTGAATGTCCATTTCGATATGCTTGGTGCGCCGGTGTTGAATCGGGTTACCGAAAGGTAGATGGCACTAATGTTATCGCAATATACCAAGGTTGCCTTCGAATGGGACAATGAAGCTCCAAAAGCAAATTACGTAGCCAACATGACTCGGAGACCACATTCGCTACCCTCGATATTCGCCTCGCACCGGAGCGTGACAGAGTTGCTTGACGTTTTGCCGACCATGAGACCAAGTTGTTGCCAAGGAACATACAAGAGCCGAAGTCGACCGTCCGGTGTCCGGACACCCACCCCAATCGCATCCGTGTAAGAGACAAGTGTGGATGTAGATGACGGATACAAGTGCAACCCATAGTCTAGTGTCCCCCGAATATACCGAATGATGCGTTTGATTGCATTCATGTGCTCAACTACGGGATCATGCATGAATAAACACACCCGCCGAACCGCATATGTAATATCCGGTCCGGTAAAGGTAAGATCGGAGGGCCCCGCAAGGCGCGATACCGGGTCGGGTCCTCGTATGGTGCACCTTTGCGGCACTCGACTTTGGGTTTGCATCAACCGGTGTGGAAGTGGACTTACGGGATGACATCTCGGCCCTCTCTATGATCTCGGCAAAGATACTTCCGTTGAGACAGAAACAAGCCACCCGAATGACGTTTGACGGCAATCCCCAAAAAATAACTCAACGGCCCTAAGTCCTTCATAGCAAATTCGGGCGAGCATGGCCATGATAGACCGACGCAAAGCATCGGAGGAGGCGGTCAAGATGATATCATCCACATATAACAGAATATAGGCCAATGATGAACCACGGCGGTAGATGAACAAAGAATTATCGGACTGCTTGTGTGTGAACCCAATAGTCGAAACAAAATCCGCAAATCGTGTATACCAGGCCCGTGGAGACTGCTTAAGCCCATATAAGGACTTCTTCAACAAACAGACATGATGAGGATGTTTGGGATCCCTGAATCACAATGGCTGGTGCATATAGACTGTTTCCTTGAGTTCCCCATGTAACAAAGCATTATTTACATCTAACTGATGAATCGGCCAAGTCTTTGAAAGAGCCAAGCTAAGTACAGTACGAATGGTAGCCGGTTTGACCACCGGACTAAACGTCTCACCACAATCAATACCAACCTGCTGAGTCTTACCATCACCAACAAGTCGCGCCTTATGCCGAGCAAAGGACCCATCTGAATTCTCCTTGTGAGCAAAAATCCACATAGACCTGATAATATTAGTACCATATGGACGGGGCACCAACTCCCACGTCTTATTATCAATAAGAGCATTATATTCATCAGTCATAGCAATTTTCCAATTAGGGTCATTTAATGCGGACACTGGATTGCGGGGCAAGGGGGATTTAGAGACATCCGAATGTAAGTTAAAATGTCTTTTAGGTGTAAAAATACCCCGCCGACTACGAGTGACCGGTCTATGACTCGAGGAAGAATGGAGTGAATTTTGGGAATTTTCCGGGTTCGGGACGGACCGGCCGGCGGGCGTGTGGCCCACCGGCCCAAATCGGTAAAAGCGGGCTCTCGGTTTACTGGACCGGTTCCGGTGGGCTGAACCGGCCCAATTTTCGGAACTGTTCCGATTCTTCGGAACGGCGGGGGCGATGATGCGTGGGACCGGCGGGCGGTGGGCCGCCGGGGGATTTTGGGCACGGGGAGTTGTCCGAAAAATTCGAATAATATACGGGGATATTTGGTCATCCAAAAAATTATACAACTTAGGTTCGGGAGTATGAACTTTTGTAAACGGGAATTGAGTTTCATCAAAAATGACATGGCGATTGATTATGATTTTCTTGGAGGATAAATCAAAACACTTATAACCACGATGATTTGACGGATAACCCAAAAACACACACGGGGTAGACCGAGCCGGAGTTTGTTAATTGTTGTGGATGGGAATAGTGGATAACACAAGCACCCAAAAATCCGAAGGTGAGAATAAGAAGGGTTCTTATTATATAAGATTTTGAGAGGGGAAGAATATGTCGGACCTTTAGACGGAATTATGTTCGAAGGTAAGTGGCCATTTGTAGTGCATGATGCCAAAAATACGGAGGTATGGAGGCATGGATTAGGAGAGTTCGGACAATGTTATTTATGGAACGAATTTTGCGTTCGGCTTTCCCATTTTGTGAAGATGTATGAGGACATGAAAACCGAAAATTTATCCCATGAGTAGCACAAAATTCTCGAAACTCCCTATTGTCATACTCTTTCCCATTATCACATTGAATATTTTTTATTTCTCTTTCGAATTGAGTACGAATGAATGCTCTAAATTTTATGAAGACGGAAAACACTTGTGATTTATTCGCAATTGGAAACGTCCACAAAAATCTAGAATAATCGTCTAAAAAGAGAACATAATATCGATGACCCATTGAACTAAGAACAGGAGATGTCCATAAGTCGCTATGAACAATGTCAAATGGCATAGAAGTATGAGAATTGGAGTCTACAAATGGCAACTTAACACTTTTTCCTAATGAACAAGATTGACACATTGGAGTACGACTTGTACCCTTACAAGAAATAAAGCTATTTTTATCTAATACTGATAAAATAGAAGATCCCGGATGACCCAGACGAGCATGCCACATGGAAGGAGAGATGGCTGCAAAAGCTGATGGCAAGGCTGGACTCGATGGACGAAAACCGGGCATGATAGGATATAGATCCCCCCTACTATCACACCTCGTGAGACGACTCCCCGTCTTGAAATCCTTCACAGAGAAACCGAAAGGATCAAATTCAACGAAACGAGAATTGTCATTCGTGAACTTTCGGACAGACACTAAATTTTTAATCAATTTAGGAGCATGTAAAGTATTTTTCAAGAGGAGTGGTGGATTGGGGGGAGACAACGTTTTTCGACCATACCCTAGAATTGGAATAGAAGCGCCATTACCAATAATTATCCCCGAGGGGTGCTCAAATTGGAATAAGATGAGAGAGTACACGAGTCGGAAGTCATGTGAGTAGTGGCCCGGTGTCCATGTACCAATTTTGGTCCGGTTGAGTCAATCCCAACGTGTGCATCGCGGCCTCGATATCGGTGCGAGTAGGGCCTGCCGCATGATGGGCTTGCGGAGGTCGGGGTCCAAGAACTCCTTGCCGAGCCGGGCCGGTCCGTAATCGCTACCACCGCCGGCCGCCGGGCCGCGGCCGGTGGGCCGCCACTGCCGGGCATTGGGCACGGGCTCGTTGCCGCCACCGGCCATTGGAATTTCCTGCCGCCGCTTGGTATGGGCTCGGCCCACGGTCCCCGCGCCTCGCTCCATCGCCATGGGCCCCACCGCCGGGCCCATGGGGGCGGTGGGCCCTTGTTCACTGGATGGGACCCACCGACGTTTTGCCGACTACCGGAACCTCCACCATTACCACCGCGTTTGCCCCCGCGGTTTTTGTTATTATTCTTGCGATTATTCTTGCCGCCACCATGATTATGGTTTTGGCCCGAATTATTAACAAAACACGAAGGATTAGGAGAGGATGCCATCATGACAATCGGACTTGCTCGGTAGCCGCCTTTTTAGCCAAACCGGCTTCTTCCAACGTAAGCATGGAGCGGGCTTGATGGAAGTCGGGAAGAGGGTTGCTTTGGCGAAGGAGAGTGCCAACACCATTATAGGCCTCCGAAAGACCGGCAACCAACCGTAGAACTAGACGATTATTTGTTACCGGTGCGCCAACGTTACGGAGTTGATCCGCCAATTCCTTTAGTTTCTTGCAATATGCGAAACGTTCGGAAATACGTCCATTCGAACGAGAGAGAATTCTGCTCGAGTGTGACGATACGGGAATGCTTTGGTTGTCTTGGAATATGTCACGCAATCTATTCCATGCAGCCATAGCCGTGGTATCGGGCTCCATAATCGTCGTAGAAGGTCCTTTGAAATAGTGGCGTATATCCACCGAAGAACGGTAGCATCAAGTGTAATCCACACCTCGGGATCCTCCGCGGGAAGGGGTCTAGCGGGAGGAATTATGTGATGAAGAACTTGATACGAGATAGCGTGAATTTTAAACAACTCCGCCCACGTTGCATATTGAACGTTTTCCATCTCAAGAACAATAGGGACACGAGCTTGATATTGGCTGTGAGGGCAGGGTGAAAATTGTTCTTAGACATATTTGAAAGAACAAAGAAGGAGGATAAATTTAAGAGAGGTTTTTGGGAGCGGAAGACGAGATATTTGGAGAGAAAAACCCGAGGGAAGGGGGGGGTTCTCGGCCAAGGATACAAAAAGTTTGAGAGAAGAAAACTTTTGTTTAGACCTAGTCTCTTGATACCATGAAAGAAATAATCCCCTTGATTATTTTCATTGATTTAATAGCTATATATACAAGTTACATATTTCCATAATAGGAAAATCCTTTTCCTATTCTACTTCTAAATCCTTATTCTACCATAATTCTAACTATATAATTATGGTAGGTGTATAACACTAATTAAGGTAACCTTTACACTACAATATACTCCAAATATATATACCATATATACAATATTGTTTTGTAACTAATTTGGCCGAGAATGGGCTAAGCCCACTGCTGGGCTTTGTTTAACAATAATAATTAACCTAAAATTCATTTTTTAGGTCAACCAATTAAATTATAAAAATTGGGGTTCACAAGAAATATAATCGATCCAAATCCAAATAATCCTTTGTTGGTACGAACATAAAGTAAATAACAAACTCGCAAGGGTAGCCAAGTTGGTGTAGCAGTAGAGCGCGGGACCGCAAGGTCACGAGTTCGATCCCCTGCATAAATCTTCTTGGTTGAGCATGTCACACATGGCTTGCCAAGTGTGGTTAATCGGCTGACGTGGTTTGCAGTCTATTGCGTCAGTCCTTGATTGAGCATGTCACACATGGCTTGCCAAATGTGGTTAATCGGCTGACGTGGTTTGCAGTCTATTGCGTCAGTCCGAGGTTTACCTGTCGAGAGCGGCTGCGGGTTCTTCGTCAACAATAAAGTAAATAACAAATAACTAAATAATCAGATAGAGATAGTTGAAAATACAAAAGGAGAATGAATCTTATTGATTTTTCCAGCCAGTAGAAGACGAGCAGCAAACATGAATATGTACGGTATGATTGTCCCCGAGGAGAAAAAAAGGCTTAACATGTACTTTGTAGATGGGTTGGTTACCCAAATGGTCTGCTCGTCTCTTCGTTTTCCTCATGGATTGTTTAGACATCCAGAAGGTAACCCTTCTAATTCCCACCTTGTTTTGTTTTTATAGAGCAACATAAATTTTCGTGGAGGCCTTGAAAAGGGTGCATGGACAGACAACTAATTTCACGAAACTTACTAAGGCCAAGAACCAACTTAAGTCTGAACTAAAAAGGCTCAAGGTTGAGAAGGCGACCTTGAAGCAAAGGGCAAAATTTATTGACAAGTGTTCGGAGAAGATGCAATAAGATTTAGAGGACTGAGTGTTTTTATTAAAGGAATGAAACACCAACCATATATTATATACTAATATGATAATCATAGTATAATGCAATAATAGACTTCAACTTATAGAATTATTTTTTTGAGATAAAAAAGATAGTATATCCAATATCTTTTATTGATATAAAAAATAAGAATAAAGGAGCCAAAAGGTATGTAGAATTACAACAACAACATATCCGGTGTAGTTCTATAAAGTGGTTATGAAGAGGGTAAAGAAGTTGTTTCCGATAGACCCTCGGCTCGAAGAAATACAAATCAAAGTAGTCCAAAAAATGAAATAACAGCTGTAAAAAAATCATGGCAAAATACTAGGTAAAGCATGATACAATATTCCAAAAATGAAATAATAATGTAACTGCCACAAAATCATAAGATAATTGAAATACAAGAAACAAGGTGTGTAGAATTAGATTATGAAATAAAAAATGGACAATAGAAAATTAAAAAAGGAGAAAAAAATAGATGAAAATCACCATAAATTTTAGGGGAAAAAATAATAACAAGAAAGATGAATGAAATTAGATTATGGAGATAAAAAAGAAAAATAAAGAAAATAAATTAATAAAATTATAAAAGAAAAAAGAAATAAAGAAAATAGAAAAAATGACAAGAAAGGAGTTAGAACTAAATATGAAATCAGATTATGGAAAAAAAATAAAAAATAGTATGATTTGAAAAAAAAAAGTGAATAGAAAAGGAGAAAAAGAAAAAGAAGAAAATAAAGAAAAGAAGATAAGAAGCAGAAAAATAAAAAGAAAAAGAAGAAAAAAGAGTTAATTTTCTACAAAAGCTACATAGGTATAAAAAGTTAATAGTTTTGAGAGCTGAAAGCAAGGAGAACATGGAAGGGTAACTATTTTGTACGTAGTGAGCATTAATGTTCTTTGGGCAATTCGCACGGTTTCCCATATTTTCAGGTGATCTTTAATTTTTTGCCCCTCAAATCGCACGTCTTTAATTTTTATCCTTCTTCGTTTTAAGTAATAAAAAATGATCAAGAATATCCTTGACATCGAAAAAATAAAATAAGAAAATCTCGAATTTTGAGTTTGAACCCTAACAGAGTAAAAAAAAATAATTTCGCAAGATAAAATTTCATAGAAACTATACCTATTAGGGCAAAAGTTATATAAAAAATATGTCAAGTTATGTAGTATAACTTAATTTCTACTGAACTCGATAGTTTCTATGAAACTTTGCTTTGAATAGACAAAGTTTCATAGAGATCTTGCCTTGCGAAATAAGTTTTTTACTATGCTGGAGTTTGAACCTAGAATCCCTGATTTTGTAGACTAGCGAATAAGGATACTTTGACCCACAATTTTTTATTAAATGAGAAGTATGAGCAAAAATTAAAGATCAACGATTTGAAGGGTAAAATTAAATATCAGTCCATATGAGGTACAATCCGTGCAAAAAATAGGTGTTCTGTTCTCAAAAGGGAAAGAACGTCTATATGCTCTCTCACACCAAATTAATTACCCGCTCATACCCCATTTTTTTCGCACTCTCAAAAAAATTAAAATTATTTACCTGAGATGCCTCCAATTATGATACCACCGTGGTATATAAATATACTGAGATATCATGAAAGGTTGTTTCAGTCATTCTCTTAATCCTCCATAATACCATCATTATATGTAAATATACTGAGATGATATCATGAATGATCATATTCGTTTATTACAAAAAAAAAAAATCTCAAAAAAAATCTCTATGATACCATTGTCCTATATACATTTTTGTGATTGTATCATGGATGACTGTTTCAATACTTCAATGAGACACTTTTCATGACCATGATGCCATCGTGGTATATAAATATACTTAGATAGTATCATCGAGGACTGCTTTAGTCCTTCTCTTAGTCCTCCACGATACCATTATGATATATAAGTATACTGCGATGGTATCACGAACGAAGGAGTTTGGGAGAGGGGTATGTCGAGTAAATAGTTTTTGGAGAGGGATACGGCGGGTAATTATTTTGTTTTTCGGGATATTTCAGTTAGTTTTCCTTTCTCAAAATGTAATTGGGTTCCAATCAGGCCCGCTACCGAAAAACCCAGACCAGCCTAATTTTAATGGGCCCGATCACTTTAGACCTTAAACCCTAGGAGTCGAGTGCTAATTCATAAACCCTACTCTCTGCTTTCCCTTTCCAGAAAACAGAAATGGGTGGCAGCGATAGCGAAGTGGAGAAGAGTGCACAAAAGGAGAAGGAGCAGAAGAAGCTGTTGGCTTTAGCTCCTATTGCCAAACCCCTTGCTGGAAAAAAACTCAACAAACGCATCTTCAAACTTGTTAGGCGAGGTATCCTTATTAGACTACTATATATATATATATATATATATGTCTCTCTTTGATATATGTACGAGTACGGTGTGAATGCATGAACCTTTTTATCTTAATTGGAACTTTCACTATTTTTTGGAAGTAAATTTAACATATCTTGAAATTATATAGAAAGTACCACTACTACACAAGAGCATATAGTTAATGATAGAAAAGTTTTAGTTGAGAAGAATTTTGAATCATCCAATAGTAATGGTCTCATAGAAACTGTCTTTTTTACCCTCGTAATTTCCGAACCCGACAAGGTTGATTGATTGAACTAATCTTATTGTGATCTCAGCTGCGGAGAAGAAGTGTTTGAAGAGGGGCGTTAAAGAGGTGGTAAAGAGTATTCGACGTGGTCAAAAAGGGTTGGTCTACTTTCTCTTTTTTTGGCTTTATTTCATTTTTAGAAGTTTAATCTGTATGTTGATTGGTATTATGTGTTATATTTCGTGCCTAACGTTAGGTGATATTTTTGTTTATCATAAATCCAATGGTAAATATGTACTCATGATTCCTCTAACATATCCGGTAATGATTTTAATGCCTTAATGTTTTGCGTTAGATTTCTTGAAGCTCTCATTTATATGGAGAGGGAAAATAAGGAAGAATGTTACACTGATAGAAATCTTTACTCTCGGGTTATAAGGGTGGAGAAATTGAATTGAAGAAATCTTTTCTCTTGTTACTTGTACATATTACAGATTTATGACTTATGGTAGGGGCAGATTTCGGTTAAAGAAATGGGGTACGTGAATCCATGGTCATTCTAAAAATTAAGTACTTATATGTACATATTTTCTAAAATTGATCTAATATTATCGCCTAGCACCCATGCTCCACTTGGTTGAATGTTGAGTTATTTAGCTAAAGGATTAGGGATCAATTCCCACTCAGTACTCTCCTTTTTCTCCCTTTTAGTGGTGCACCCATGTCTTAGAAATCCTAGATTCGCCTCTGACTTAAGGGGTTATTTCTGGCTCAGTGCATCCTTCATTTATGATCTGTGTTAGACATGCTTTTAGATACTATGACTTGGTCACTATATTGCCCCTCCACCCTGGGCCTTGAAATGAAATTTTATCTACTCATAATTGAACTATGGATACATTTGTAGATCCACTATATTACTAGTAGAGAATGTAAAATATTATGTTGTAAAATATATTGGGGTATATGTACAACATCAAGTTCACCATATATTCATTGGGGAAGAATGGGAATCTGTTAGGGTTTATGATATTTTAACAGTTATTCCAGCCTATTCTCCTGTCCAAATAATTAATATCTAATTGCCTATCACTCCTCTACTTCACAAGAATGGAGATAATAAAAGAGATGGAATAGACTTCACTTAAGGAGTTACTTCAATTGGAAAGTGACTGAGGTTGGAATAAAAAGAGTTTGGACTGTTAGGGTTATCTCTGTACTCTGCTTTTATATTGACATTGTCTAATCATAGCCTGTAATAGCAGGCTAACTTTACTAAGCACTAAAATTTTGCTTTTGAATAATGTAATTTTACTTTGGATACTAAACTTGCGCAGTTACTATGAACATTCGCTTTTGTCATTTGCATACAAATTTACAAACAGCATATGTTGTTGATTATGGATTTTCTGTATCTCTCATCATCCATTTGTTTTTGGTGATTGCAGTGTGTGTGTTATAGCTGGAAATATATCTCCTATAGATGTCATCACCCATGTTCCAATCCTGTGCGAGGAAGCTGATATACCATACATCTACGTTTCCTCAAAAGAAGTAAGTTCAATTTTCATGATTTTATGTCAAATACATTTTCTTTTCTGTTCTTTCATTACATTCACTGCTTCCTTCAGCTTTGAACCTGTGTCACTGACTGTATTATAGTGTTGTGTATAATCCCTTTCATTGTGTCAGAGAAATCAGGATTGTATATCCCCTCTTTCATAATGTAATTCTTCTATTGCATACTTTCCTAGAGTAGTAGGATTTGTTAGAATTTATCGGCCATCTCAAACTCAATAATAAGGTTATGGTGTTAATCAGAATTCAAAACACTCAGGTCGTTTGATAGGAGGTATTAGGGAAAATAATACATTTGGTAATATTTAATCCCTTGTTTGGTTGTGTTTTCAACCTATATACACCCTTTTCAGTACTATCTTATACATTGTAAACCAAGGCATTAACAATACCACTATTATTCCTGTTCTAATACACCCTATTCGTACTTTTCCTATTCTAATACACCTTATTCATTTAATACAAACCAAACCGTCGATAAAAAATAAGATGATTGTTCAAATTTTATTTAAATAATATGATCTAATATGTGCTCTTTCTGCTGGCTTTGTGTATACTATGATGCACTATGTTCGGTACGAACTTTAGGTGTTTTACATGGTCATGATTGTGAAAACTCATCAACACTTTTTCAGGATCTTGCAAATGCCGGAGCCACCAAGAGACCAACTTGCTGTGTTTTGGTGCAGACAAAGCCTGCCAAGGGGGAACTTAGCCAGGAGGATCAAGAGAAACTGAAAGCAGATTATGATCAAGTTGTAAAGGAAGTTGGTGAAATGGCATCCTCGATGTTCTGATTATCAACATTATAATGTTGGAGTTTGTACCTAATTCCCTAGTACTCAACTTTAGTAGTGACTAGTATTAATCTTTTCAAGCTGAGCTGTGCCTCTTTTGTTTAAATTCTGGACCATCATTCAAAGGTGCTGCAATGTATTCATATCTAAGTATTGCTCTATCGTGTGTGTGACTTGTTGTAAGCTGGTGGTTCGATAAAAAAACGTGCCATCAACATGAAGTAGATAACCTGTAAACAGCACATTGTGCAATGAGTGCAGTAGCAGTGTGACAATTTAGTAAAATGGGATCAGGGATGATCATGAATTCATGACGATTGTGATTGATAGACTAATATTTATAGTCCCTATAACATATGCTGGTTCCGAAGGGAATCGAAAGATAAAACTTATTGAATGTGTAGGAGGCAGCAACCATATGAAATGGGTAAAATAGGGGGAATATAATTGAAATTTGAAATTATAAGGAGAATGGTTAAATGTCTATCATATGTTTAAAGAAAAAGAAAGAGCTGTATACTTGTGTTCATATACGCCAATTTTTTTTAACGTGACTTTATAGACAACTAGGTAGTGGCTTACCTATATATCTTTATATTTTAACTTTCTTAGTGAAAATTAGTATAGCAAAAGTATAATTATATTAAATTCTTAATTTGATTTGCTTGAGCATACATATTAGATCATATTATTTAAATAAAATTTGAACAATCATCTTATTTTTTAATGTCATCAATAACAAATCTTTATTAAATTAAAGAAAATAAATCATATAATAGTCGAATAACTTTTTTCTTCCTTATTTTTCTTTATTACATTATCCATCTATTTCGTAATTATATTACTAAATATTTCTTTTATTAGCTTGTCAGTTTGCTTAATATCATTATCCGCTCTTCTCATTTCAATATAACATAGTATGTAGTTTGCTTAGTCTGGACTTTTTTTTATACGTTTATTGTATTGTTCAATTATCTGAATTATTTAAATTAATTTATATTTTTTAAATTAATTCAAGTATAAATATCCTCATATTACTTCTATCTCCCTATTGTGAACATTTCTTTTACTTTGGTATTTTAGATAGTATTTTTTCCATTTAATGTTTTGCGTTATATATAATAGAAATAATGTCTAAATAAAATTAATATGTTATTTTATTCGTCCAAGTATAAACAACAATTATTTTACTATTTTATCATAAAATGTATTGCTATTTTTCAATAATTGTTATTTCTTATTTCGTGCAATAAGAATTATATTCTTATTCTCCTCTATTTTCATATAAAATTTTGAGCGTTATTTATAATTATTAAAATTTCATATATGAGATATTTGATTATATTGTTAATCTTATTCTCCTCCTTATACATTTATTTTCCTACTATGATATTTTAATTAGTATTTTCTCATTATAATCTCATAATATTCTAATTTGAAATTTTGAATCAGTCTAAAATATAAATAGATAATTCTTTGATTATTTTCTTATAAAATCTATTGGTATTTTAGTAATTGTTTGTTTGTATTATGTACAATAAGAAATTAAATTTAACTACTTTATCTTTCAGTTAAATTTCAAACATTTTTAACCTTTTAAATCAAATATAAATGTCTATCTTTAAGTTCTTTATTTATCTTATTTACCTACGTTAGTTACTACTTTTTTTTCCAGAATGCTTCATCATGGCTTATTCGCTTTTGTTATCATCATTTTCATACTGCTTTAAATTTTTTATCCGGGTCTGATCGTTTATCTTGTTTTGCTTGTGCCTATGTTTTGTCTTGAGCCAAGAGTCTTTCAAAAACAACCTCTTTACTTTTTTTGTCCGGGTTTGATCGTTTCTCTTGCTTTGCTTGTGCCTATGCTTTGTCTTGAGCCAAGGGTCTTTCAAAAACAACCTCGTTATTTTTTTGTCTGTATGATCGTTTCTCTTGCTTTGCTTGTGCCTATGCTTTATCTTGAGCCGATAGTCTTTCGAAAACAATCTCTTTACTTATATCTAAGGTAGATGTAAAATCTGCATACACTCTACCCTCTTCAGACCCCACATTGTGGTATTTCACTGGGTATGTTATTGTTGTTGTTATACTTTTATCTCTCTTCAATAAATTACACTCTAATTAACACTCCTTTAAAATCTAAAAAAGTGTTTACTTAGCTATTTTCACACTTCTTAAGAAAATATTAACTCTTAAAATAAAAAAAGTAAATTGACTAAATTATCCCTAATTAAATAGATATTAAAATTTGATCACATAGCACTTAATAGGGAAAATTTGGAAACATAAAGTTAATTCTTTATTGATTTGATAGGTGAATACTTTTTTTGACTAAAAAAAAAAAAAGAAAAGGCAATTTTTTTTAATTAATTCTATCTTAATTTTATAAATTGAAATATAGTTTGGCATAAATATTTTTAATACAATACAGTATTCAACTTTAATCAACATCACATGATTTAAAGAATCTTATTTCTGGAATAAAAAAAAGGAATCTGTACAGTTTCACAATCACTTTATTATTGTAATCTTTCAACAGGTTCCTGTCCTTTTGCAGTAATGGGTGTGAATACTTGATTCAGAGCAAGATTTGGTGAAAATACTAGGGTGATGGATTTGAAAGGGACGCCTGTTGAAAATGGATACCGTATGCCTGCTGAATGGGAACCCCACTGCCATTGTTGGATGGGTTGGCCTGTAAGACAACTCTTTCTTGGAACTTTAATTGTTTATGCTACTGATCTTGCTTCCCTTCATTTTTTCGTACAAGTTTGTCGTTTAGGGTTGGGTAAGTTAGCTGTGTGGATGTATAATGATGGGGGGAAATGACAAAAAAATAATAATCTCCCTTTGAGTTTGAGATAGTCCCTTAAGTATGCACTTATCCCTTTATGTTTGCTAAAAGTGTTTCTATAGTTAAATATTTACCGAACTCTGTCTATTAGATTTAACGGGAACTATAAAAAAAAAAGGAAATTAAGGGATCACACATTTAGAGTTACAATTTTTGTAGTTTTTGCTATTTTTTATTTATTTCTAGGATTTACTAGAACTTTTTAAGGTGTAATTTTGCTATTTTTTTTTGTCTTTCTAGAGTCTAGTGCAGTTTTTTGTGTTGCATATTTTATAATTTGATGAGAATTTCTTGGTATTTTAAAAGTTGTGCTGTTGCAAGTGAGAAGAAATTACTTGATCTCATCAGCAAACTACGATCACAGTTCCTGATTTCCCCGTTTCTAATTATCTGTTAAAGTTTTCTTTAGTTTCCTTTCGTATCATAAGTGCCAGAAATCTCCATTTGAAACGGTTAGTTATACCCGTGATATATCACGGTTTCACAAGGCAAATTACCATATGTGAAACCGTGGTATACACGGTATACAAACCCGTGTATATCATGGTTTTTGGAAGGTTTAGTTAGTGTAAATATTGTATTAAATTAGTATTGTACACTTACCATAATTATAGGATTCTTGTATAACTAGAATAGAGTTTTGGGAGTAGAATAGGAATAGGATTTTCCTATTATGGAAAATTGTAAATTGTATATCTACTCTTTCATTAATGAAAATAATCAAGGGATTATTTCTTTTATGGTATCAGAGGTATAAGTCTCAAATTCTCTCCCAAATTTCCGTCCCCTTTGCATCGATTTCCGAGCCCCTCTTCTCGGTTTTCGTGCCCGGTGGTGCCTTCTCTCTTCCCAAATTTTTCTTCTCAATCCCTACATCACGTCTTGCGTTGTTATTATGGCTAAGAACACGTTTCACCTTGCCCTTACTGTTTCTAATATCAAGAATCACATCCCTATCATTCTTGAAATAGAAAACGTCCAATACGCGACGTGGGCCGAACTGTTCAAAGTTCACGCACGCTCGCATCAAGTCCTCCATCATATTCTCCCCGCGGCTCCCGCTGATACAGAAGTGCCTAAACCCGAGGATGATCCTAAGTTATGGACGACCCTTGATGCTACCGTTCTTCAGTGGATTTACTCCACTATCTCTACCAACTTGTTGCAAATGATTATCGAACCAGACGCTACGTCGATGGATGCTTGAAATAGAGTGCGTGATATATTCTAAGATAATCAAAATTCTCGTGATGTTACCTTTGAGCAGGAATTCTCCCACGTCAATATGGAAGACTTCCCTAACGTTTCAGCATAATGTAGAAGGTTGAAAGAATTGGCGGACCAACTCCGCAACGTTGGTGCGCCCGTTATCAATGATCGTCTTATCCTCCAACTGGTTGCAGGCCTGTCTGAGGCCTATAGTGGCGTTAGCACGCTTCTTCGTCAGAGCAGTCCTCTTCCGCAGTTCTATCAGGCCCGTTCCATGCTCACGCTTGAAGAAGCCGACTTGGCTAAGAAAGCAGCCACTGGGGCCCTTTTGTCGTTATGGTGACCGAGTCTAACTTTTCTCCCTCCGTCTCCAACAATTCAGGACAAAGCCGTAACGGTGGCAGCAAAAAGGGTCCGAATCGTAAAAATAATGATAAAAACCGTGGTGGAAACCGAGGTAGAAATAACGGGGGTGGCAATAGGCCTCGGGGCAGTGGGCCGCAAGCCAACTGGCCACAGCCTTGGGGCCCATGGCCGTGGAACTGGGCCCAATAGCCCTCCTATTACCCGTCATATGCAACCAACTCGAGCTGGGCCCAGTTTCCTTCTGGTGTTAATATTATTCGGTCTATGTGGATTTTTACTCATAAGAATAACTCTGACGGTTCTTTTGCGAGGCATAAGGCTTGTCTTGTAGGTGATGGTAAGACTCAACAAGTTGGCGTGGATTGTGGTGGGACGTTTAGTCCAGTGGTCAAACCGGCTACCATTCGCATTGTTCTCAGTTTCGAAAGCTTGGCCCATCCATCAGTTAGATGTGAAAAATATTTTCTTACATGATGATCTTAAGGAGACCGTTTACATGCATCAACCCTTGGGTTTTCGAGACCCTAAATATCTTCATCATGTCTGTTTATTGAAGAAGTCCTTGTATGGGCTTAAGCAGACCCCACAGGCTTGGTATAAGAGATTTGCAGACTATGTTTTATCTATTGGGTTTTCACACAGCAGGTCTGATAATTCATTGTTCATATATCGCCGTGGTACTTCTCTGGCTTATATACTATTATATGTGGATGATATTATATTGACTGCCTCTTCTGATGTTTTGCGTAAGTCTATCATGACAATGCTCAGTTCTGAGTTTGCTATGAAAGACTTAGGGCCCTTGAGTTACTTTTTGGGGATTGCTGTCACTCGTCATGCAGATGGGTTATTCTTATCACAACGAAAGTATGCCGCTGAGATCATTGAGCGAGCTGGTATGTCCTCGTGCAAGTCTACTTCCACTCCAGTTGATACTAAATCTAAGCTTGGTGCTGCGGCTGGCTCACCATACAAGGATCCGACTCACTATCGCAGTCTTGCAGGGGCTCTTCAGTATCTTACTTTCACGAGACTAGATATTACGTATGCCGTACAGCAGGTGTGCTTGTTTAAGCATGATCCCAGGATTGAGCACCTGAATGCGCTCAAACGCATTATTCGATACATAAACTTTGTATTGAAGTTCCATCTTAGTAGAGTACGGCCACAGGTGGATGTATAGTACTCCTTCCATCTCAAAAATATTGTCTTAGTTTGACTTGGCACGGAGTTTAAGAAATAAATGAAGACTTTTGAAATGTGTGGTCCAAAACAAGCCTTAAATATTTGTGTGGCGGTAAATCATCTCATAAAGTTAAATTGTTTCTAAATAAAGAAATGTGTCAATCTTTTTGGGACAAACTAAGAAGGAAAGTAGGATAATCTTTTTGGGATGGAGTGAATATATTATACGGGATCGGTAGAATCCAGTAGCTTTGGCCCACACCCCGTATATGTGTTGGAAATCCGTTAAATATGTACATATATAAACTGCGAACGCAGTCACATAAATGGGTTGTGGGTTTGATAGCAAACAAGAGTTGCCAGAACCCATAAACTTCAAATGTTAAATCGGCCTTTGAGCACAGCTGGTTGAGTAGATTTAGCAATGTGAGCAATATCTCTCAGTTTGAACTGCAGATTTCACATTTCTTAATGACATTTTATGATATCATCTGTATGGTTGACATCTTGACATGACTCATTATAATCTCTTAAAAGGCAATGTATCTTCTTCCCTGTTCACTTAGTACTCTCTCCAAATTTTATTTCTTTTTGGCTAATTTTCCATGGAGCATGATATTATGGTAGTAATTGCTTAAAAAGAACAGAGAAAAGTTTGGGTTTCTATTTGCTGATAGCTTTATTTTTGAGATGTAGGAGCGTCCAGATAACTGGCGAAACAATGCAGTCCATGGTCAGCGTGTATTCGCAACTATAGCATCTGCTATTTCAAGATTCGAACCAGTAACAGTCTGTGCTAGTGCTGCTCAGGTTGGCAGTTTCTTGAAGGCACCAAAAAAGTTTTCTTATTACGTCATGATAGTCTCTCTTTAAGTTCTAAATAATTATATTCCCTAATGTCTGGTTCTAACACATATGTTGAACAGTGGGAAAATGCACGCAGCTTGTTGCCTAAACATATCAGGGTTGTGGAGACGAGCATGAATGATTCTTGGTTTCGTGATACTGGTCCAACTGTGAGCTACTGTTTCCTTTCTGCGGAGTTCAAATTGCATTTACTTTTAGCCGTCACACCACGCAGGAAGTTACAGGAACTTTATCTCTATCTATGCAGTTTGTCATCAGAAATACCGCAGCAAATGCAGAAGATGTAGCGTCAAGTGTTGCAGGGATTGATTGGACCTTCAATAGCTGGGGTGGTAAGAGATTTGGATCTCACTCTTGATATCTCTGAGGAACTTCTATGCTGTTTTTCTGTTTTTTACTTTTTTCATGCAAAAGTTATCAACTGGAGTATCCTATCCCAGGATTTTTCATGTGTGTAGTACAAAATGCATTCTGATTTCCATTAATTTTAAGGAAATATGTTTTCTTGGGAGGCTTAACAAATTTACATAGTGTCCAATATGCAATTTACGGGACTAAAAGCTCGAACTCATGATTGTCTTGTTGTAAAAAACTATTAGTCCTCCATAGGGTGATCTTTAAAGCTATTTAGGCTGGAATCAGAAATGTGAGTATTTATTGTCAAGGAAAATTTCTCATCGATCCCTCTTAGAAAATCTTTTTTTCCCCCAAATGTTAATCATCAGATAATTTAGGTAATAGCCAATCTGACATGATGGTACTTTATGTTGAGTTTTTCCTTCTCAAACGCTTGATGCTTTCTTAGAATTCCAGCTCCAGCATATGATACGATTGTTCTACCGCTTGCATGTCATATGGAATCCAGAGACATATAGTTTGATGATCTGTTGAACGGCTCAGGATATTTATCTTCTGTGTTTAGTATTCTGCTTTGATTACCTAGAACTCTACAAAGAGAAATATACCTGTGTGTATTTGCTTAAATCACATCTGTGCTTTGGTTCTGTCTTGCCATAGTAATATTGTCCCAAAACCATATTCAGTAAGATATGGTTGCCCTTGGATTGATGCAAGATACATTTGGTTTTTTTCTCTGGCAAAACGCATTCATGATGTTGGTATTTGAAATATCTAGGTGTTGATGATGGCTGTTACAAGGACTGGAGTCATGACCTTCTTGTTGCAAGAAAGGTCTGCAAATTTCTAATGCTGCAGATGTGTCTTGTTGATAGTACATTATTGGTTATTAGATATACCTCCATTGAATAAACCATTCTGTTTCTTTTTGCTTAGATTTTGGCAATTGAAAAGGTCCCAAGGTTTCAGCACCCTATGATTCTTGAAGGTGGAAGCATTCATGTTGATGGAGAAGGTAGATACATTTTATTTATTTTATGAACTCAACTTGATTTCTTTATAGTTTGAAATTGAGCCTCTTTCTCCATTTCAGAGTAATAATTTTAGAGAGTTGATTTCATTTTCTGTGATCTATTTATGAAACAAGACAAACTCCTGATCATCTACCTGTTAGATATTACCTAAGCATAGTATGGAAGGCAAAAACCACATAGCTTCTCTGTGGAAAACTTAATTATTAACTCTTGAACTTAATGACATCTTTAATTTTGTAGCTAGTAATACAAAGTATTGAATGTGCCAAATTGAATTTCGAATGAGGAAAAAAAAGAGTTGAAAGGTTCCGCTGGTAATTTACTTTCATCTACTTACACGGTTATCCAGTTCTATGGTGTCTTCATCTGTTTGCCTTGAATCTCATATTATATTGTGACTACAGATACCGCCCTTAAGATTGTTGTTTAGATGTAATGAGGATGCTATCTTATCCTCTTGTTCTTTTCAGGGACTTGCCTCACAACAGAAGAGTGCCTCCTGAACAAAAACAGGAATCCCCATTTGTCTAAAGAACAGATTGAGAATGAACTAAAAGCATATCTTGGAGTCAGGAATGTTATTTGGCTGCCTCGAGGGTTGCTTGGTATTCATTCTGCTCACAAACTTATATTGTTCTGTGCACATAGTTAATATAGTCAAATTGCATCCTTGACCTGCAAAAATCCATGCTTTCATGTGGTATCGTTGGATTTAACAAAGTTCTATCCTTGTTTGTATCATTAGGATGACGCGTATCAATTCTCATTTTTGCATAGGACAAAACAGCCCAGAGAATCATGAAATTTCCTAGGTTAATTAGCACGACAGTTTCCATCGGTGCTCTTTGATATATGTGCATGTTCCCACTTGGAGGTCTCCAAGACTTTTGGTCGAACCTTTTCTGTTAAATCCGGTGCTTCTCGAGACAGGAGTTTTGGGAAAGGAGATTGTAAACTGCTATTTGGGGTTAAATGTAAGGTTTTAAGAATTTAACCTGATATGGAAAAAAGAAGATTTTTTTGTCAAAATACAGATCGAAACTTCATGGAGCATTTACCCCCGAAGTTTGGCATCTCATTTCTTAGGGTCTTATATTCGTCCAATGAATGTTCTTTTTTTAACTTATGTCTGACTTTGTTCCTCTTAATTAAGGTAGCAGTTATAAAGTGAAGTATAAGTCTGAGAGATGTATTGCAGTCCAAGACCATTTGGTGTGGCATCTGGAATATTATTTTATTGATCTTGAAATAGTTACGTGCTGTATATATCTTCACATTGCGAGGAACATTAGATGCTGCTATAACCTTCCAAAATTTCAAAATCTAAATCATGTATAGTCGACTCTTTTATAGTTAATGTTCTTGGAAGATAGAATATTATCAGTTACTAGAAATATTAAGTATAAAATGAGCTAACTTAATGGCATTGACCTTTAGGTCTGAGCCAATTATAAGGATTTCATTACAAAATAGTCTTTAAAACTCAATAATACCTATGCTGTTTTCATATTTGCGAAGAAGAAATTAGTTGAAGGAAAAATAAGAAAAGAATCGATTACTGAGTCGGTTATAACATTGTGGCAGGCTCAAAATACCCTTAAATAATAAAAAATACTTGATATCTTAATTATAATGCAGAATCACATTCAAAAGTTTTCTCTAATTAACAATCCAGAGGGATCTATATAAAAAGATTATTAGTTCTAGTAATCGGAACAAAGTTGGTATATTGAAATTGTGTTAATTACTTGAGAGATTATTAACAAACATTTTTTGTTAACAGTTTGTCTTTTTTCAAATAACATGCTGGGAAGTTAACTATTCAATGAATTCATGGTTTTTATTGTTTATCTTTCAAACATTATGCATTGGACCTTGATGATGTTTCCTTTCTTATTTTTACAAAATAATCATAGAGAAGTGAACAGTTAGACTTTGTTTACCGTTGATGTTGCAGGTGATGACGATACAAATGGTCATATTGACAACATGTGCTGTTTTGTGAAGCCTGGTGTTGTTCTGTTGTCTTGGACTGATGATCAGTCTGACCCACAGTATGAAAGATCCATTGAAGCGCTCTCTGTTCTTGAAAATACTTTTGATGCCAATGGTAGAAAAATACAAGTGATCAAAATCCATGTACCCGGGCCACTCTATATGACAGATGAGGAGGCAGATGGACTATTTCAGGTGATGTTTTTCTTCATCTTTGGTAACATTCCACAGCTGTCATTCATAAAATAAAAATTAAAACAACATACCCAGTTTAATCCACAAGGTGGGGTCTGGGGAGGGTAGGGTGTATGCAGACCTTACCCCTACCTCGTGGAGGTAGAGAGGCTGTTTCTGAAACCCTCGGCTCAGCATATTCATAAAATAAAAATTAAAAAGAAAAATTGCAGCTGTTTCTTTCTGCTCATAGAACAGTTATCATAAATCATTGTATAAAGGGCAGCCCGGTGCACTAAGCTCCCGCTATGCGCGGGGTCCGGGGAAGGGCCGGACCACAAGGGTCTATTGTACGCAATCTTACCTCACATTTCTGCGAGAGGCTCTTTCCACGGCTTGAACCCGTGACCTCCTGGTCACATGGCAGACAACAACTTTACCACTTACTCCAAGGCTCCCCTTCACATGGCAACAACTTTACCAGCCCGGTGCATTAATCATAAATCTTTGTATAATTAATTCAAATCACTGAATCGACTCAAAAGGCAAAGTCCCTAGAGCAATTGCGTGGCCCTTTAATTCCAAGCTTTTGACAGACTTCTTAGTCATGTTCTGTGAAAAGATAGAATGTAACTTGAGCTTCTGTAACGGCTGCTTGACATATTCATGATTCAGGGGATATACACCTGTCTTTTTGAGAAACATGGTCCTCCGAAACTAAATTATATCTAGAGGAACATCATATTAGTGACATTATAGATTTATGCAATAGTAATATTTCCAAAGTCCCCCAAGCACTTATCCAGCTTCGCTATTCTACTTTCTTTCTTGAGGAACTACAATCTGGAAGTAGAAAATCAGGCATCTATTTCTCACTTCTTTCTTGGAGTCAATCATTCTGATGTCATCCTACTATTGTCTTAACAGGATCGTGATGCTAAACCTAGGACTTCAGGTACAAGGCTTGCTGCTTCTTATGTAAACTTCTACATTGCTAACGGCGCAATTATTACTCCGCAATTTGGGGATAAAAAATGGGATGTAGAAGCTATTAGAGTCCTCTCACTGGCATTTCCAGATCACGAGGTAAGCAAAGAACTTGATCTGGTTACTATTTGCAAGGGGTCATTCATCATTGAACATAATGGGAAGACCAGTATATGAAATTACCAGGCACCCCTTGCAGTAATTATTGATGTTCATGACCTAGAATGATCTCAGTTAATTAGGACATTAAATCACCTATTCATATTCATTGAAACCAATAATAACAAAGTCATCTAGTCATGAGAAAGATTGCTTATAGAATCTCGGATGTTAAACAGAAGAATCCAAGAGTGCATTGAAAAAGAAAGGGACAAACAAGACCAAGTATATATTCTAAATAATGACAATTGATGGTCTTATGCATCCATGTGCTTATGCATTAGTTTAGTAATTGATAAACCTACCGTGTACATGCACATTTTTCCATTATCATTTAGCACCCACTGATTTGGCATTGCAATTGAGAGGTGCTAATGCATATTTCAATATGTGAATTTTCTTTGCAACCACTATAGTCACAACTACACATGAAATATAAAATGAAATGACTTCATGAATTGCAGTCTGATACTGTGATGGAAAGAAAGTTCATGCTTTAACTCATTCTTGCACCCAATATAAAATCTGAATTGTTCCTCCGGAACTCATTTAATCTTGAAAATGGTTGGTGCAGGTGGTAGGAATTGATGGTGCAAGGGAAATTGTACTGGGAGGTGGAAACATACATTGTATCACGCAGCAGCAGCCAACTGGCCCAGAATATTCACCCAAGGTTATAAATGGTTCCATATCTTAGCAGAGGGATAACTAATACTTGACATGGGCTAGTGATAACATGGAATTGTCCGTAATCTGGCGAATATCAGAGATTCTATGATTGATATCCATACTTGAAACACGGAAGATGAACTTTATTTTCTGTATTTGCTTTAAATTTCAAGATTCCGGAGTGCAAAAATAATGTCTGGATATAGTCTTATCCAAAGAAAGCTCTGTACTGTCGCAGCACAAATTGCTTTTTGATTATGAAGTTTTTTGGTAAGCTTCAGACTTCGATAGCAACTGCTTTCTGGCTATTCACTGAAATATAGATGCAGATCTTTATATCGACTCTCTAGTTTGCTTTTTTTATTCAAAGATTGATGCCTACATAGACAATGCAACACTAGAAGCTTAATATTTCTAGTACTATTACTCAGCTACGATGAATTTTAGCATGATCAAATGCAAGGTAGGGATAAAATTTGATACTACGTTATGTACGTGTCCACTATTCGAGTTGGTATAACATTAAACATGTAGAATGTGAGATAAACAAACTCTGACCAAAGAAAGGGAAGCCAGGGGCTTGTGGTGGACCTGAGGATTTATACTCTACCGACAGTACTGATTTTTACACCATCAATATAAACGAGTTGCATGTGTAAATGTTTCTTGACAACCGTTATTGCAAAGTTTTAAACTCAAAAACTTTTTTTCCCGGTATCTGATATCGGCTTTGGGGCCGACTGATCCCCTATTGATCCGGATTTATGCCGGGAAGTTTCACTATGAAGGGTAAAAACGCTCCTTGTCAAAGGAGGATTCATCTTCAGAGCATAAACCCAAAATTTTGTATTAAGAATGGAGGAGTACATACCACTCCACCGCACCGGTTGGCTGTAAACTCAAAACTTTTTTCAACTTAAACTCCAAACTTATTTCTCTTCTAGGTTCTGGTGGGCTCTATTCTTTCCATTTAAATTGCATATTATTTTGAGTAAATTCCGCTTTACTCAGAGTTGAGAAATAATACCTTCCCCACATTTTGAAGGAGAACGAAATATTTTTCAGTGAGATGTTTTTGTTGCATAAAGATTTTTCTCTCTCTATAACTAGAATGAAAATAACTCTTATTTTATTAATATATCCCTTCGTTCCATAATTAGAAAAGGCCGCTAATACAATTTGCATCCAAACTTCCACTAGTTACAATTGCTGAATAAGATGAAAATTTGTAAAAAAATACATGGATTCCACACAGTTTCTTCATTCTGTTGTTTCTTGCAGGTCTGATATGTCTCTTCTTTTCTTTGACATCACCGTCTTTTTCGTTGAACCAAGTAAAAATCTTAGTATTATTATTTGTTAGATATAACTGTTTGAATCAAAGCAGTACGGGAAGTGAATAAATATTACAAGTGTTCGAAAGGATAAACTAACATCCAAGATTATGTTGAGTCTTGAATCTTGATAACCTGAAATCAAGAAATACTAAATCTGGATTGTTACAACTGTGGCTGAGTCGAGAGATGGTTCTCTGTCTTTAAGACAAGATTGCCCCGTATATATGCTTTTACGTTAGCAAGCAATAGTCTCCCAAGATAAAACAACAACTAATCAACACTACAAAGCAAATAGGTTGATTCTGACGAAGAAAACAAACATGAAACGATTTGCTGAAGAATGAAAAATTTAGAGGAAAAGGAAGAGTTTCTGTTCTTTTTCTTTTGCTACTGTTTCTGCTGCTCTTTTAGTTTTTCTCCCACTCACCTCAAATTTGTTTCAGGCAATATATAGTGTTTAGGAGGAGGAGAGGTGATTAAGAGGTGTATTCATGGCCATAAACGTTTTATAGTAAGAGCAAAACGTTTCAGATGGTTAATGCCATAAACTGTTGACATTCTGGCTGCTGATAGCATTCTTGACACTCCAGGGACCAAACTGTAAATACTAAACAATTTGGGGTCCAAAATATAATCTCAGAAGTAGCCTAGCAGCCCGGATGGGATGGGCGGGCGACGACGGCGCGTGTGGGGCTAGCCTCGAACCCAAGCACACCTAGGTCCTCCCTCCTTCAAATACATGTGTTACCCCTCGGGGTCCCAAACTCTTATCCATTTTTAGGCTTATAAAAAGAATAATTCTTCTTTTTCCCACTGATGTGGTAGAGTTGTCCCACACTATATTTCAATGCCTCAAACACCTTACTTCGTGGACCAATATCTCTTTCATTTCTTAACGAAATTTGACGATCCTTGGCCCTACAGTCATCTACTCACTTAGTAGATTATGCACGTGTGAAGAGACAAAGTCTTCAACATGCGGAACCTTAGTGTTTAAGTCATTAAATATGGGTGGACGCAACCTCCCCACTAAAGGCAAATTTCCAACATTATTTCTCTTCTTTTTAAATTTTTTTATTTTTATTTTTTATCTTTAGTACATGTCACTCGATCAATTTTTGAAAAATTATACATTACTGAGTAATTATATAGAAATAAAGAACATTTGGTTGGAGGGATTTATTGAGTTATCTCGATATAAAACTTGTGATTAAATCTATCATGTGTTTGGTTAAAGGTATTAGCTAAAATCGGGACAAATTTTATATTACAGTCATGAGATTATTTATCTCATATACAAGGGGGGACTATTTATCCTAGTTATATTAACATGGTTTTGAATTAAACAACCCTTATGAGGTCATTGGTGTGAGGGATAAGGGATTACGTTTCCAGGATTAAATTTGAAATTAGTATAGCTTTTTGGTTGGATTTGTTAAATATACATAGGATATACACGATATACACGTGTATATCCTATGTATATTGGCTCTCGGTTTGGCTACTTTGACCATGTATATAGTCTATAGTGTAGGTAATATTTTAGTCTCCTAGTTTAGGTAATGTTGTGTTGTAATTAGTATTGTACACTTACCATAATTGTATAGTTAGTGTCCAAGTAGAATAAGGTTTTAGGAGTAGAATAGGAATAAGATTCTCCTATTATGAAAATATGTAAATTGTATATATACTCTTTCAAGTAATGAAAATAATCAAGGAATTATTTCTTTCATGGTATCAGAAGTCTAGGTCTTAAATCCTCTCTCAAAATTCCTCATAATTTCCGTCCACCTACATCATTTTCTGAGCCCTTCTCCTCAGAATTCGTGCCGACGGTCGATCCTCTCTTCCCAAAAAATTTCTTCCAAATCTCTCAATCACATATTGTTCTATCCATATGTCTACATCCAGGAACACGTTTATCCTGCCGTTACAGTTTCTAACATCAAGAATAACATTCCTCTTGTTCTTGAAATAGAAAACGTCCAATATGCGACGTGGGCCGAACTGTTCAAAATTCACGCACGCTCGCATCAAGTCATCTATCACATAATCCCCGCGGCTCCGGAGGATACGGAGGTGCCAAAACGCGAGGATGATCCTACGTTGTGGACGACTCTTGATGCCACCGTCCTTTAGTTGATATATTCCACAATTTCTACCGACCTTTTGCAAATGATTATTGAACCAGACGCTACGGCGCAAGCGACTTGGGATAGACTACGTGATATATTCCAAGATAATCAAAATTCTAGAGCTGTTACTCTTGAGCAGGATTTCTCCCACGTCCATATGGAAGATTTCCCTAACGTTTAGGCTTATTGCAAAAGATTGAAGTAATTGGCCGACCAAATCCGCAACGTTGGCGCGCCAATTTCGAATGATCGTTTGTTCCTCCAAATGGTTTCAGGCCTCTCCGAGGCCTATAGTGGTGTTGCCACACTTCTTCGTCAAAGCAATCCACTTCTGCAATTTTATCAAGCTCGTTCTATGCTTACACTCGAAGAAGCGGGCATGACTAAAAAGACGGCTACTTGTACTAGTCCTGTGGTTATGATGACCGAATCCAATGTTCATCCTTCCGGTTCCAACAACTCGGGCCAAAACCACAACAACGGTGGAGACAAAAAAGGAGGAAACAAGAAAAATAATGGCAAGAATCAAGGTGGCAACAATGGCGGCAGCCGGAACAATGGTGGCGGCGGTGGTGCCCCTCGGGGCAGTCAGCAACAGTAGCAGTTTTGGGCCCCGCAGTAGGCCCCTATGCAGTGGCAGTGGCCCCCACAGTTTGGGCCAAACAGTGGCAGCCCAGCGATGTAGCCTCACTGGCAGTGGGCCGGCCAGCAGCAATAGAGGCCCAACATGCATTAGCCCAGTTTCGGTACTCTCTCTGGGCCGAGGCAGCAATCAGGAGTACTTGGGCCTCAGCCCCCGCAGGCCCATCACGCAGTGGCCCCTACTTCTACCGACATCGAAGCCGCATTGCACACGCTTGGATTAAATCCTCCGGACCCAAATTGGTATATGGACACCGGTGCCACTACCCACATGACATCCGATTCAGGTACGCTCTCGTCTTATTCCAATTTGAGCAACCCTCGTGGCATAATTGTTGGAAATGGTAATTCTATTCCAATTCGTGGTTATGGTCATAAAACTTTGTCTCCCCCCATCCACCCCTTATCTTGAAAAATACCCTATATGCCCCCAAATTGATTAAAAACTAAGTGTATGTCCATAAATTCACCACAGACAATTCCGTTTCTATTGAATTTGATCAATTTGGTTTCTCTGTGAAAGATTTCAAGACGGGGAGTCCTCTCATGAGGTGTGATAGTAAGGGAGATCTTTATCCTATCACGCCAAGTTCCGGTCTATCGAGTCAAGCCTTGCCGTCATCATTTGCAGCCCTTGCAGCCCTTGCTCCTTCCTTATGGCATGCTCGTCTTGGTCATCCGGGGTCGTCTATTTTGTCTTCCTTAGTTAAAAAATAATTTTATTTCATATAAGGGTACGCGTAGTACTCCGAATTGTCATTCTTGTTCTTTAGGAAAAAATGTTAGGTTGCCAATTGTAGACTCTACTTCTCATACTTTAAAGTCATTTGATATTATTCATAGCGACTTATGGACATCTCATGTTCTTAGTTCTGTGGGTCATTGATATTATGTTATATTTTTGGATGATCATTCCAAATTTTTATAGACTTTTCCGATTGCGAAAAAATCTCAAGTTTTTTCCATCTTCTTAAAATTTAGAGCTTTCATTAGAACCCAATTCGAACGAGAAATAAAAAATATTCAATGTGATAATGGCAGAGAATATGACAACGGGGTATTTCAGGGATTTTGTGCAACTAATGGGATCAATTTTCATTTTTCTTGCCCTCATACGTCTTCACAAAATGGAAAAGCCGAACGCAAAATTCGTACCATTAATAACATTGTCCGCACTTTTTGATTCATGCTTCCGTACCCCCGTCTTTTTGGCATCATGCTCTACAAATGGCTACATATCTCCTAAATGTTCTTCATTCCAATGGTTTGACATATTCCTCCCCCCTTCATATTTTATATAATAAGATTCCTTCGTATTTACATCTTAAGGTTTTTGAGTGCTTATGTTATCCGTTATTTTCGTCCACCACTATTAACAAACTTCATGCCCGGTCTACTCAGTGTGTGTTTTTGGGGTTTCCATCTAATCATCATGCTTTTTTACAAATGTTTTGATTTATCCTATAATAAAATCATCATTAGTCGCCATGTCATTTTTGATGAATCCCAATTTCCGTTTTCTAAGGTTTGTAATTCCGTGCCCAGTTCTTATAATTTTTTGGATGATGGTATATCTCCGTATATTATTCATCGTTTTTTGAACATATCCCGCACCCCAAATCCTCTAGCGGACCCACTGCCCGCTGGTCCCACTGGTCCATCACAGTCCTCTCTGCCAGTTTTGTCATTGGGTTAGTTTCAGCAATTGGGCAGTCCGGCCAATCGGGCTGGTCCGGTTCTGCATCGACCTTGTTTCGCTTCCCGAATTGGGCCGGCGAGCCCACGTCATCTTTGGCGGTCCGTCCGAGTCTAAAAAATTCTCAAATTCTGCCCAAATTCTTTCCCAAGTCATAGACCAGTCACTCGTAGTCAACATGGTATTTTTAAACCTAAAAGACATTTTAATTTACATTCTAATCCTCTTAAATCACCCTTACCCTGTAACCCTGTGTCTGTATTAAATGACCCAAATTGAAAAATTGTTATGAGTGATGAATATAATGCTCTTATTGATAATAAGACGTGGGAGTTGGTGCCCCGTCCATCTGGTATTAATATTATTAGGTCTATGTGGATTTTTGCTCATATGGAAAATTCAGACGGTTCGTTTGCACAACATAAGGCTCGGCTTGTGGGTGATGGTAAGACTCAGCAGGTTGATGTGGATTATGGGGAGACGTTTAGTCCAGTGCTCAAACCGGCTACCATTCGCACTGTACTCAGCTTGGCTCTTTCAAAAGCATGGCCCATCCATCAGTTAGATGTGAAGAATGCTTTCTTACATGGTAATCTCAAGAAAACAGTGTATATGCATCGGCCTTTGGGGTTTAGGGACCCCAAGTATCCTCATCATGTATGTTTGTTGAAGAAGTCCTTATATGGTCTTAAGCAGTCTTCACGGGCCTGGTATAAGAGGTTTGTCGACTATGTTTCGACTATTGGGTTCACTCACTGCAGGTCGGATAATTCTTGTTCATCTATCGTCGTGGTTCGTCCTTGTCTTATATACTATTATATATGGACGATATTATCTTGACTGCCTTTTTCGATGCCTTACGCCAGTCTATCATGACAATGCTCAGTTCTGGGTTTGTTATGAAAGACTTGGGGCCCTTGAGTTATTTTTTAGGGATAACTGTCACTCGTCATACATGTGGATTGTTCTTGTCACAAAGGAAGTATGCAGTCGAGATCATTGAGAGGGCTGGGATGTCATCTTGTAAGTCCACTTTCACTCCGGTGGATACTAAACCCAAATTGGGTGCTGCAGTCGGCGCGCCATACGAGGACCCGACCCGCTATCGCAGTCTTGCAGGGGCCTTTCAGTATCTCACATTCACAAGACCAGTTATTACGTATGCCGTACAATATGTGTGTTTTTTTATGCATGATCCTAGGGCTGAGAACATAAATGCGCTCAAACGCATCATTCGGTAAATTCAGGGTACACTTGCCTATGGCTTGCAGTTATATCCTTCCTCAACGTCCACACTTGTCTCATATACATATGCTGATTGGGGTAGTTGTCTGGACACCAGACGATCTACATCTGGCTATTGTATGTTTCTTGGCAATAATTTGGTCTCATGGTCTGCGATACGTCAGTCCACTTTATCCCGATCCAGTGCCGAGGCTTAGTATAGAGGGGTAGCTAATGTGGTCTCGGAATCATGTTGATTACGTAATTTGCTGTTAGAGCTTCATTGTCCTATTAAGAAGGCGACCTTGGTTTATTGTGATAATATTAGTGCCATCTAGCTTTTTGGTAATTCGGTTAAGCACCAACACACTAAACATATCGAGATGGACATTCACTTTGTTCGCGAAAAGGTTGCTCGTGGTCAAGTGCGCGTCTGCCATGTCCCGTCCAGGTATCAAATTGTCGACATCTTTACAAAGGGTCTTCCCTCGGTCCTTTTTGAAGATTTTAGGGACAGTCTCAGCGTTCGAAGACCGCTCGCTATGACTGCGGGGGTGTGTTAAATATACATAGGATATACACGATATACACGTGTATATCTTATGTATATTGGCTCTCAGTTTGGCTACTTTGACCGTGTATATGGTCTATATTGTAGGTAATATTTTAGTCTCGTAGTTTAGGTAATGTTGTGGTGTAATTAGTATTGTACACTTACCATAATTGTATAATTAGTGTTCAAGTAGAATAAAGTTTTAGGAGTAGAATAGGAATAAGATTCTCCTATTATGAAAATATGTAAATTGTATATATACTCTTTCAAGTAATGAAAATAATCAAGGGATTATTTCTTTTAGGATTTTCAATTTTGGGATTAACAATCTCGGAATTAGTTATTCCATCCGTCCCAATTTATATGATATAATTTGATTAGACACGAAATTTAATAATAAAGGAAGACTTTTGAATCTTGTGGTCTAAAACAAGCCAAAGATATTTGTGTGACTATAAATCATCCCGTTAAACGTAAATGGTAAAATTTAAAATTAAATTGTTGCCAAATAAGAATATGTATTATTTTTTGAGACGAACTAAAAAGAAAAGTGTATCACAGAAATTGAGACGGAGGGAGTATATAACAATTGTGTTATTATTTTATTCCATGTTGAGGGTGAATAGCAATCACGAGATTAGTTTAAATGACTTTTGATACAGATTTTTCTGAGAAATATTTTACTGAAAAATTAATCTAATAATATCTATATTATTTTTATTGAGCTGTTTATGAGAAACGTAGTTTTTTAGAAAAACATTTAGGTCAGCTTAAATTGCAAAAATTAAATAAAAACAAAGCCTGAAATTACCTGTCAAAGCCAATGGGAAAGGAAGGTGTCGCGGTTGACACTGAAAAAGTGAAAAATCAACAAATAATTACTTTCTCGGTCTCAAATTATTTGTTACTTTTTTCGTCCCTAAATAAATACTATTAATTAGAAGGTATATTTGACATACATTACTTTATTTAAATTTAAATTATAATCTCTTCATTAAATATTTATTCTATTAATATATCATCTTTATTAAAAATAAAAGGTAAAATGAAAAAAAAAAACAATAAATAATTTAAGATAATTACTTTTAATAACTAGTCATGAGTTTTCTTACAAAATTATGAGTTAAAGTGCTGTATAATAGACTCTTGTCGTCCGATCAATCCCCATCACACGTATACTTTTACTTTTAATAACTAGTGTAAATAATTTGAGATGGAGTAGCGAAAAAGATGTGGTTGATCCGAGAAAGACGATTAGTTGTCCAGTTGTACTACAAGCATCACATCACCCCCCATCATGTGCGGCAAATCTGAAAGGAAAAAATAAAGAAAAAGAAAGTGAGATCCGGCTCTCTCAAAAGTCAGAAGGAGAAGGAGCTGACCCATAAAGAGAGAGAAGGAAAAATGGGATGCTCGTTCTCGGGACTGAATGCTTTGTATGACACTGCCAATGGTGGAGGAGATGTTTGGATCAATGAAAATCGCTTCAGGATCCTCAAGCCAATGGGCCAAGACGGTTTTATGGCCAATGTATTCATTGTCAAGGAAATCCTCTCTGACCCTTCCATTTCTAACAAATTAAAGGACCCTTCTCATGTCTCTGGTACCCATTTACTCTATTTATATTCTAAATTTGCATTTGTACATATTTTTTCTTCTAATCTGATTGTTGGTTCTGATTCCTGTCGGTGGTTTGGATTTTTTTTTGATAATCAGCTTGTGCACACCTCGACTAATTTAGGAATAATAATTGTTGTTGTTTCTTAGAATTGGGATCAAATTTGTATGCCATTTTTCGACATGTTCCCTTTCCATTGTAATCTGACAATTGGATCAGATTTTTGAATCACAGCAAGTTCCATTGATCCACATTTTCTTTTTCCTTGTAAGTTGAAAATTGAATCGTAGTTGTTGTTATTGAACAATATTGGATATTTTTGTTTTTTTCCTTGTGATCTGAAAATTGGATCAGATTTGTAAACGGGTCTAGATTGAGCATAATGGATACTGAGAATTCTTATAGTTTACTAGTAGATCAGATTTGTGAATTAAAGGGTTTCTTGCCTGTTTAAAATCATATACCATTTGTTTTGGTTGTAGTTGTCAATGATCATGTGGGGAGGTTTTGTATCAATTATCTTATATGTCTATGTGGTTCCAATTAGTGATCTGGAACTTGTGTGTGACTAAAGAGGAAGACGGAAGTAAAGATCGTATTTTTAGGTTCCCAATTTAATTAGGGATTTCAATTTTTAAGTTGGACCTTTGGGTCAGTAGAGGGGGTCTATGTTTGGGTTTTTTCTGGGCCAAGATGATAGCCCATTTATGTTTAGTATTTTGTGTACCTAAAGCCCATGGCACGTGTCGCCGTCTGATTGAGTGTAGCTTAGTGGAGGAAAACACTGTCTTTTATACTGCATTGTAACAAATTGCAGAGTATGCTTGATGAATGACAAATTTCAAGTCTCTTTCCATATTTTTCTTGTCTATTAATTATACAAATATCATCAAAAATAGTTCAAATCTTCACATTGTGAAGAACTGAGATATTTGCTACTATCCATGTTTTCTTTACTTTGCCTGCTAAAATTGCGATTTTGCCGGGGCATTAGTTGTTTCTACAGGGTGACCATCTTGATTTATTTGCCCCCTTTATCCATTAGAGGCATATTAGCTCTCAGAATTTGCTTATTTTTTGTGCAATTAGATATCTGTTTCTTGACTTGCTCATAGCTTACTGTTGGTTTGTGCAAAACATCCCTTCCTACCTCAAGTTCTCTTATCAGGAAAAGAAAAATGCATTAAAATGAACTCTTTTTTAACATACTTATCCTTTGCTTTTTATGTTCTCGTTTTGTCTCTGGGCGACTTTCTTTTCATTGCTCAAAATAGCAAGCTAGTTCTGCTACAATTTCCCATTTAGCAAATCAGATAATGTTTGCTTATGGACCTGAACCACCTGGTGGCTGGTATTGTCAGACTTATGATTATTTCTCTTGGAAAAGAATAGTGCAAACTTTTATTAATTGTTGTATTTTCATATTTCTCTTGTTTTTATTAAGAATCTGTAAATTCTCATGTTAACATTATATTGTTCGCGATGCGTTGTGTCTGAATGTTTAGATGATGGAACATATGCCATGAAGAAAGTTCTTATTCAGAACAATGAACAGTTGGAGTTGGTGAAAGAGGAGATCCGCGTTTCGTCTCTGTTTAGCCATCCCAATCTGCTTCCTCTCCTGGATCATGCTATCATTTCAGTCAAAGTAATTACTAAACCCCATGCACTTGCTTTGATCTGCACATGAAAAAGAAAATTATTGCAGTGGTTTCTAATTTCTTCATTTAGTAATTCACTCAGCTCTACGTCCAAGGCTCTCTTATCATGAGGCCTTTTACAATTAATTCGCAAACGTAATAAGTTGAGAGTGCATATCATGCAAAGCAGGTGCACACATGCACACTTTTTTCCATTCCAAGAGTCTTAGTAGATGTGCTTCGAGGAAATCATTCCTATCGTAATAGATGTAATTCCCTCACTTTTCTCTTAAGATGAAGCTCAAATGCTAAATATGAAGAAGTTTGAACATGCATGCGAATGGTCAAAGAAGTGTATCCTGTAGTTCCTTTGTTTCACAAAATGCAAAGGAAAGGGGGTAGGGAAGTTGCCCACAATCACAGAGGGTTCACATGTCTCGTTGAGATGATACTCTTCCAGCAGCTTCTTCTTCTGGGAATGAGAACTATGTTTGAGCAAGCTGTCATTTGTCATTTATGACAGGACATGCTCTACTTGTGCTGAACGCTATAGCCTATTGGCATGCCAATTTATATCTTCTTTTATTGGCTTTTCTCTATGATATATCTTCAGTTGCCATTGGATTGTCTCTAAAGATCTTATTTTTAATTGGATATTGGGGTAGGCTTCACAAGATCAGTCTAAGAAGCAGGAGGCTTACTTGTTATTTCCAGTCCATTTGGATGGGACATTACTGGATAGTGTCAAAACCATGAAAGCAAAGAAGGAGTTCTTTTCCACTTTGGAGGTGCTTCAAATATTTCATCAGGTGAACAAGAATTAGTATGCTCTGTCTTACCATTTTCTGAGAGGAAAAAAGAAAGGTTCAGGTGCACATGAAATTGTGAAGCCAAAAAATGATGTACTGAAAAAAGTTTTATATGCAGCTTTGTGCAGGTCTCAAGCATATGCATAACTTGGATCCTCCCTATGCACATAATGATGTCAAACCTGGTAATGTCCTTTTAACACTGAGAAAAGGACAGGCACCTCTTGCAAAATTAATGGATTTTGGAAATGCACGTCCTGCAAGAAGGCAAATTCGCTCTCGCTCAGAGGCCCTACAGTTGCAGGTACTTATGCTTCTTTCCATTATATAGACATATCATCTGCTGTTATCATGCCTGCAAGCTTCTCATCTTTCAATTCTTCTGAACCTGTCCAGGGAGAAAGTTATCACCATTACTGTATTAACATATGGATTTTGCTCTCTTTGTTAGCTCTATTACATACAATTCACACCTTACCCCATTGTGATTTTTTTTTGGTTTGATCTGTGTTTGTCTGTGGTGTTGGTTATCCAGGAATGGGCATCTGAGCATGTTTCGGCACCTTTCCGTGCACCTGAATTGTGGGATTGCCCAACTCATTGTGATATTGATGAAAGAACTGATATCTGGTCATTAGGTTGTACATTATTTGCAATGATGTAAGACCTCTCTCTACTCTTTGGCAGATATTTTTTGTAGTTTTTTTGTGCAAAAAAATAATACTATCGTTTTTCTATTGCTGACATGTCTGTTAGTTACATCAAGATTGTCCAACAAATTGATATTCAGTTGGATCAAGTCATGTAATTAAATCAACTCAAGTGTGAAATTTCCTGCATTTGACTTGTACATAATAAAAGTATGTTGGTGAGTGTACTGAAGTGTCGTCTCGTGAGTTGCCGAGTTTTTTTTAGAATGCACTACCATGGCGTATTCGATTTTATTATATGTATGTCCAAAATGCTTTAATTTCTCGTCTGAATCTGAATGTTTCTCTTGCTTTGCTTTGCTTTGCCCGTGATTATGCTTTGTCTTGAGCCGAGGGTCTCCCGGAAACAGCCGCTCTACCTATCAAGGTGGAGGTAAGGTCTGTGTACACAGTACCCTCCCCAGACCCCACGTTGTGGGATTTTACTGGGTATGTTGTTGTAGTATCTATTCAAAATAAGAAATAAAAAATCTCATGACATGCATATTTGAACTGATTGCAGATATTTTAACTGAAATTGGCTTTCGAGCAGGTCTGTTTGCATGAAATATAATAAAATATTTAACATCCTAGCTTTTATCTTCAGGTATGGAGTATCTCCTTTCGAGTGTGCACTTGAGGAATCTGATGAAAGTCCACAATTGGTTATTGTAAATGCACAAATAAAGTGGCCAACTGAGCCTAATGCTCAATATCCCAACGACCTTAACCAGTTTGTGACATGGATGCTTCAGCCTCAAGCGACAGTCCGACCTCGCATAGATGATATCGTAATTCATGTTGACAAGTTGATCTCAAAGTATTCCCATTAAAGTGACGGGAGGGGACATTTTGGGTTAATTCACATATATGCATCATCCATATAAACATCTTAGCATATTACAGAATCCGCCATAAGTTACTGTTACTTCTTTTTCATTTTTTCTTGTCAAAATATGATCGAAGACTCAGTAATTCATTATACCTGAGGAAAGAGGTTTTGGCAGTTTTCTCTACTTTTAAAAATAATTTAATGTTGAACAAAGTGTACTTTTGTTCCCATGTCCAGAGGAAATTTTGCCTTTGTTGTATGCTCAGTGTTCCTTTATGCCATGCAATGTCTCTTATTTTCTAATCGCGCTGGCTTTGTCAATCTTTTTGAGCTGAGCTCTTTATTTCTTCTGTACTGGAAAAAATATGCGGGATTCTCTTAGCGCAATCTTTAGAAAGCTCAGCTATCTTCATCTCCAGAAGCTTGTTGAAGAAACAATGACTGCTACTTTTTCATTCCTTGAGGAGAACTCCTTTTTCTTGCGTAATGAAGTAAATATTCCTTAGTTGGCAGAGTTCATAATGTGACATTGTTTAATACTGACTCCAAAATTTTTAGAAAAGTAATTGCAATAATCGAGTTTCACTTGAAATACCCTTCAAACGAGTTTTACAACTTGAAATTCTATTTTTAAGTGTTAATTGAAATAATGGACAAGATAGGTAACGTTAACCATTATATTATTTATAATACTTTAGAAATTCGATACATTTCAATCTTTTACACAGAATTTCAATGGGAAGTTAGAGTTGTGAGCACCGAACTTACTGGTCTTCCCTTTAAACATCACAAAGTTGAAAAGGTATTTGCTTTTACCTTTTGATTTTTGCAGCTTCTTCACCTAAATGCTTAACGAACCCCATTCAATGCTGTTGGAGGGGAAGGATGGTATATATCTAAATGGATGTAGAAGTTCTACATAGTAAACTACAACAACAACATACCCAGTGAAATTCCACACCGTGGGGTCTGGGGAGGGTAGAGTGTATACAGACCTTACCTCCACCTTACACCTTGTTAGGTAGAGCGACTGCTTCCGGGAGACACTCGGCTCAAGACAAAGCATAATCACAAGCAAAACACTCAAAACAAAGCAAGAGTAAAGCAAGCGAAAAGGTCTACATAGCAAACTAAACCTCAAATATAATCAAAATTCTATCATCATGCATACCAACAAAAGCAGAAATACTCATCTGAGCAAATAAATTTCCATGAACTGCTCAAATGTTTGTCATGTTACGAATAACATGAACTATGAAGAGCAAAGTGTTTAGAAGGGCTAGAAGGAAAAGAATGGAACCTCCAACTAAGGATTGAATGGAGCCTAAAAATTGGTGAATACTTAGTTCCATTAATACAAATCTACATTTCACCCCTCTTGTGTACACTTCAGTGATGTAATCCAGTAATGGCAGGGCAGCTTCTATACATGAAATCGATTATTATTTTACGTACAACATTCTAATGTACCCATCCCCGAGTGCTAGCAAGGTCTTCTGGGGCTCAAATGCACCTCCTCCTGAACTTCAACAGCCGCCTCCACACGATATCCTGCGTCTCAACTGTCATGCAGTGTTAAGAAGTATTCTCTAAGCATGCCACAAAACTGCATGGCAGTCTTTCTTCTAACCAAATCTTACCACCACCATGATTTATATGCTACTTGATGTTTCACCCTCATTAGACGGTTCTAAGCATTCCCACGGGTTGGAGTAGAAATAATCCTCTTCTTTAGGTCGGTCAGGAATAACCAACCTCCTAGTAGGGTTTCCCATGCGTTCGACGTGTGCTTCCTTAACAGCAGTAGAAAACTCAATCCGTGTAAACGATCCAGCATTATACTGGTCTATCAAATCTACGAGGAGCTTTCTGTCCAGCAAAATTGTTTTCTTGAATCCAAGATGTCTGCATAGAATAGGAGACGTTTACATAAAAGTCCTTAATCAAAAGCTACTTATGAAGTACATTCTCTACAACAGAAGCTAAAATTGAATAGAGATCAGTAACCTATAGAACATTTCACAATAATGCATCATGCATGTCAGCAGAAATACCTGCGATGTCCTTCAACAACTTTAGCCATGTTTCCATCATATGTCGGAACAAAGATATCACTCTCGAGTGAAACAAGATAATCTAGTGCTGCCATCTGTGAAGAGTGATTTTGAAAGAAACTAAGCTCAGAAGGCTCTAGCAGTGTCTCCTTCCTCACCTGCTCATAACAAGACCCAGCACAAAAGGCGAGTCAGCCATTCAGGAAAACATATTTCAAAGCTTAAAGAAAAACTTGGCACTTTCTGACTACCAAATTCGGATAAGCTGCCGCAAGACTCGCCATTTTCCTTATTCCACCATATATCTCCCCGGCAGCAATATAAACTTGGATGGTAGGATCAATGTCCAATGCCCTTAAAGTAAGGGCAGTCTCCTCAGGTGTCAAAGGACAGAGACCATCTCTCCTTTTCAATTTAGAGTTTATGATTTTTTCTTTCCACCACGGATAAGCGTATCTGTAAAAAGATTAGATCAGTCATAGAGAGAAGGATAACTTTGAGGCCACCGCTGAATACAAGATACTCCCTCCATTTCAATTTGTTTGTCTGGTTTTGACTTGGCACAGAGTGTAAGAAAGTAAAGAAGACTCTTGAATTTTGTGGTCTTATAATAAAGATATGTAAAATGTACCAAAATGCGTTTTGATCTTGTGGTATTAAACACGCCACGTGGAAAATTGGACTTAATGAGTTGCCGAAAAAGGAAGGTGCATTCTTTTTAAACTGAATAAAAAGGTAAGTAAGACAAACAAATTGAAACAGAGGGAGTATTACTTTACCTCATTCTTGTCAACTCTTCAACCTCCTCCTTGTTGCAGCCCTGAGTACAGCCAGAGAAAGCTAACATATCCATTTCATACCTAAGGTGCAGCACCATAAAAGGACCCTTTTTCCTGAGAAGTCGAATAACCTTTTTACCCAACTCTTCTATCTGAGGGGTAAATTTTAAGGCACTAAAATTGACTCGGCACCGCAGCTTCTGGATTTCAAAAGATTGACCATTATTGGCAAGCCGAGCATCAGTTCTGTTTAAGTGAACAACTTTATATTTCCGAATCAACGGAAGGACCTGTTTTCAGCAAATGCGACCGTCATTACTAGGAAAGAGGACGCAAGTAATAAATACAAAGCATCGTGGCATAAAAGCACAAACCTGATTTTGGTAATAGGAAATATCAGACCAACTAATAGGAGGCATGGTATAAATCATTCCAAGCACTACTCTCCTCTTCAGTCTTGGGGGTAGCTTTTTCAATATTCGAACTTCATCCCTCAAGGACGTTATAAAATGATCAACATCAAATATGTCTTGAAACTCACTGCAACTCAGATTACATTTTAAATTGTAACACAGATCATTATACTATTATACTTTCTTTCTAAAGAAGCTAGTGATTCATAAGACTGCCGAAAAAGAAAAAAAAGATTCTCGAGGAAATACACCTTGGATCAGCCCAAAAGGAGGTCTTATCCAGCTCGGGCACTATGAGAGTCACATTCAAATATCTTGCTATAGCAACCATATCACATATCTGGAACAACGCAAGGCAAAGAAAAAGGGGAATTCAGAATGGTGTAATCTTGTCTTATTACATCCACATGTGCGAGTGAACTGATAAAATTTAAAGTAACTCACAGCTGCCCGCATTTGGTTAAGACCTCCATTACATGAAACCATGAGATAACCATTATTCTGGTAAACCCCTGAATTCAGAAAAAATCATCACAACTGTCAATCTTGCTAATTGTTTGGATTAGAAGTCATAACTATAAATCCTTGGGGAGATCTGTGACAGGGCAAAATAAAACAGATATGCAAAGAAGGAAACTTCCCAACAATTTTTTTTTTATAAAATAACTGCTGACAGCAACTTGAATATGTGCCACTTTTAGTTACTCAACTAAGATATCCTAGCAATATACTCAAGCATCTCAACTACATGTTTCAAAATTCTATACAATCAGCATCATCACACAAAAACCCCGTGATTGGAGAAAGATCCTTTCATTAACAAGTCCTCCTTCAACAATGTGCATAGATAACATTAAGCTATATGCATCAATAGTTTGATATTTTCGCTTAGAGAAAACCATTATTCTCTTTTCCGTAATGCAATTTGCACGGTTATTTCCTCTTTTGTTCATCATCCTGACATACTACTAGTACAATACTAGGAGAAACATACAATGTATCAATTAGGTCTTAATCCCAAATTAGTAAATTGTGGTTGGCATTCATCATAGACTGCTTTCAGGCAGATATAATGCCATATTAACAAGAATTGAACAACACGGCACAATGACAGAAAACTATATACAGACATATGAATAGCATTAACAACAACATACAAAAACAACAACAACATACCCAGTATAATCCCATACAGTGGGGTCTGGGGAGGGTAAGATATACGCAGACCTTACCTCTACCTTTGTGGGGTAGAGAGATTGTTTCCGATAGACCCTCGGCTAAAAAGAACTTAACAACAACATACCCATTGTATTCACACAAGTGGGGTTTGGGGAGGGTAGAGTGTACGTACAACTTACCCTTACCTCGTGGAGATAAAAAAGTTGTTTTGGAAAGACCCTCGGCTCAAGTAACACATAATGAGGCAGTTTGAAAAAGACATACAGAAGTAAAACCAGGCATAGCAAATAAGACATAGCCAATAATAGATAAAGCGTAATTTCAGGACAAAATAATGCGATAACCCAAGCACATGAATAGCATTAGAGTAGTTTAGCAACTCACTCTTTGGGGGAAGAGCTCTAGCAGGCAAGGATTTAACAGCCAATGATGATGCAGCAGAAGAGTACTCCTGAGAAAAGCAACAAGGCCATCCTTTCAAAACATTAGGACCCCAAAGCTCACCCAATGTTGTCAATTGGACAAAGCAAGTCCACAACAGCACCATTGTTGTTGCCCTTATCATCCATAGCTTCATTCTTGACCTCGGAAATACTATACAACTTTTCAGTTTCTCCACACGACTATCTGTCCCTTTTAGCCCCAATACACCCCACTTCCTTCTCCTCCTTTCCATCTCCTCCATTTCTCCCTCCCATACACTCAACTACTTTAATAATGTAGGCTCCAAAATCAATAAGAAATTAAAAGAAGATTATTCCAACTCTATTTTCTTGATAAATAGAATAAATGAGGATAATTTGTGAGATCTAAAGGTTTCTTTTTTGAGGGTGTAGTCGCCGGAATCTTGAAACGCCGGTTGGGGCAAAAAGGTAGATGAGGATGAGAGTAGGAGAGAGAAAGAGGGAGCGATAAACACGAACAGTATCGTAGGATAGAGAATGGTGTGGCTAAATGTACTTGATTATTTCTCAAGCATGGTCCTCATTGATTGGAGAGTATAGTAATTATATAGTGCGGACAAGTTCACATTTCTTTCATGTTGTTGTTATGCTTCTCTCTCTATTGTGCTGCAATGCAACTACATGGATTTGCTGAGCAAGCTATGAGGATATATATATATATATAATAGTGAGAATAATAAGATAGAACTAAATTATCTTGTTTGTTGGTACTTATTACTAGTATACACAATATTAATTATTCAAAACTAACATATGAACTATCATCTTCATTTGTTTTAACAACCGATGGAGCAAATCAAATATTGTTTTGTGATTGTGTCTATTTTTTTTTTATTTAAAAAGGGGAACGGGTACAACTACACACCCGAAATAAGTGTCTCCAATAATTTACTACAAATTTTCGATTTTCATGTAGCTTTAAAACATGTAGATGACATCAATTACAGAAATTTACCCCTAAATTCATGATCTAGAGTAACAATTGAATTTGTTTAGTGAATCAAGGACAAGCAGATTAATAATCAAAGCTCATCCTAATCTCCGCCGAGATTACTGCCTTAGCCCTGTCCTCTTAGGGCCTTTTTGTTTAAGGGCTGCTCGCCTTTTGAATAGAAGGAAGGGCAGAGCCTCACCTTGCAGTAGGAAGGTGTTCGTTGTTGGGACGGTTGGGTCATAATTATTATGGAGAGCCCGCATGGCCTAATGATCTGACCAAACAATAAAATATAGAATGCTAACTTGTTGAATGGAAACAACAAAAACAAAAAATAACATACCCAATATAATCCCACAAGTATGGTCTGGAGATGGTAGAATGTACGACAGACCTTACACTCTACCTTGAGAGATAGAGAGACTGTTTCCGATAGACCCTCAGCTTAAATAAATAATAAACAAAGCAGGTCAAAAAGAAAAAAAGGAACAGTAACTACAACAAAGCAGTACGCTAAGCAAATAACAAAAGACAATAGATAGTAACAGAAATTAAAGGATAAGAAACTACAAGAGAAATCATACGACTACTAGTAAGGAAAGAAAAGTGAGACAATGCTCTATTACCTACTAATATTCTAGCTTGCATCGTGGCTTCGGATCTTCAATTGGTATAGCCATTCCCCTCGGACAAGTTCTTAAGTTGAGATTGAAGTCACCGTTGCTGAGTTACGTTCGATCTGTCTCTACCTTCCACGTACGTGTCGACTTCTAATCTGCATGTCCAGTCCATATTTTACCCCATACAATATAGTTAGAGTGAGAATAAGATAGAACTAAATTATCTTGTTTGTTGGTACTTATTACTAGTAGACGATATTAACATTCATAACAACATATGAACTATCATGTTCTTTTGTTTTAACAACCGATGGAGCAAATCGAATTTAGTTTTGTTGTTGTGTCTATTTTTTGGGGGCTTAAGAAGGGAATGAGGTATAACTACAAACACACGTGAAGTTCTCTTCAATAATCTAAGCAATTTTTCGAATTTCATGTAGCGTTAAATAAATATATAAGAAGTGATAAACAAAAAAAAAGTTATAAATGACATCAACATGGGATATTTAGGCCTGGTCATGATGTCATACTTTCATTAGACACTTGTAAGTCTTTTTCTATATGTGTAGATATGTTTTATTATGAAATGTCGAGATATTATTCTGTTAGAAGGTCCTAATTTTTTATGTTGAAACTATGTGAGTCCAAATATAAGAATTTTGGTAAGTATTACTAGTAGTGAGTCGACATATTTTAGGAAAACTTCAAGTCTACGATACTAAAAGAGAAAAAAATAAATTATTTTAAACACTAATATGATATAACTTAGCTGTGATTCGTCATTATAGTTCGAAATCATTTAAAATATCCCTACTATATGACCGCAACACTTGAACCACGTGTATATGGAGATTTGGCATAATATAGTAGTTTAAGTATGATTTTCATGATATAAGTCATTTTAGTATTTTTATTTTGAAATATAAGAACCACATCCGTAAGTAATAAGTAACTTTATAATAGTAATTGAATTACAACTAAAAAATGTAAATTACAATTACAAATAGGAAATTCCTATAAATTAATTATGGCAAAATGAAGTCTAAGTTCAAAATAGGAATAAATGCACTGTTACAACGATTTTCATCATCGCGATCGCAGGGCCCACTCCTGCAATCGCGATGAACAGACTCGACCCGACCCAGAAGTGCTTCATCGCGGTCGCGAAGCGCACCACGCGTTGTGATAGTCACCCAACCCATGCATTGCGATCACGATCCTCCTCTCACGATCGCGAAGAAGGATACAGACACCAGTAAACTAGCAATTTCAGCTATACCCAATTTCGTGGTTTCGACACCCGAAACTCGTTCGGAACCCCATGGACACAAATCAAATATGCTACTAGAGTATATTCAACGCTAAGAACTTGCTCGCGCGCTCAAAACACCAATCCGACATCATTCAAACATGTTTTTCCACAAAATCCTTCTAACTTTCTCAAAACTCAAAGCTAGGGAACCAAACACCCAAACAATTCCCGAATGCCTCGGACCCGAACTTACGCCTCAACTAAGTCATAAACCAGTCCATACCTAACGTAATGAAAATATCAAAATTCGATTACGGACGCGTTTACCCAAAAATTATCTTTTAGTCAAACTTTTTCAAAATCAAAACTTAAGAAACTTCAAAATTAGGATCTCCCTTCCAAACCAAGCTCGATAGCCTCAGAAAATGTGCCACCCATCCATGCAAGACATTAACGCCTAAAGAAAACCATGGGAAGGGTATTTTGAAAAATAAAATATCAAAATAGAATAAACGATTAAACATGTCGTTACATCAGATATCAATCATATAATCGTTCGTCTTTGAACGATAAAGAAAAGGATAGGGAAGAGGTACCTGGATTGTCGAACAACTGAGGATATCTGCTCCGTATATCCGCCTTGGTCTTCTAAGAGGCCTCTTTGACCGGATGATTCTTCCATTGCACTTTTACTGAAGCTATTTCCTTGGACCTCAACTTTCTGACTTGCCTATTCAAAATCGCCACAGTCTATTCCTCAAATGCCAGATTTTGATAAAAAAGCACCGTGTACCATTGGATGATGTAGGACCCATCAAAATGGTACTTCTTCAACATAGAGACATGAAACACAGAATGGGCACCTGATAAACCTGGCAGTAAAGCTAACTCGTAGGCTACCTCACCAACGAAGGATCTCGAAAGGATCAATAATCCTCAGGCTCAATTTGCCCTTCTTCCTAAACCTTATCACGCCCTTCATGGGCAAGAGCTTCAACAGAACCTGATCACCCACCATGTACTTCATACCGCGAACCTTTCGATCCACATACTCCTTCTGTCTACTATGAGTTGTGAGGAACTTCTCTTTAATAAACTTCACTTTATCGATGGAATATCTCAACCACTCTGTACCCTATGGCCTTACCTCAAACACGTCAAAGCAACCAATTGACAAATGACACCTCTTACCATAAAAAGCCTCAAATGTGTCTTCTCAATACTAGAATAATAAGTGTTATTGTAGGCAAGCTCAACTAAGAGAAGAAAATGGTCCCAATGACCACCACAGTTGATCACACATGCCATCAACATATCCTCTAGAACATGAATAGTCCACTCGGACTGACCGCCGTACTGAGATCCAACTGACTCCCCATTTCTTTCTACAAGGTCCTCCAAAAATGAGAGGCGAATTGAGTGCCTTGGTCTGAAATATTAGATAAGGCAACCGCAATCTCCCGAATGTAGATTTTTGCCAACTTCTCCAAATTGTAGGTAGTTAGAATTAGAATAAAGTGAGCAAACATAGTCAACCTAGATACAATAACCAAATAGTATCAAACTTGTCGAAAGTCTTCGGTAGCCCTACCACGAAGTCCATAGCAATCCGTTCTCATTTCCACCCAGGTATAGATATCATCTGAGTCATACCCCCCAAATTCTGATGTTCATACTTCACTTGCTGGCAATTCAGACACTGAGCCACATGATCAACTATATCCCTCTTCATTTTACACTACCAATAATGTTGCCTTAAATCACGATACATCTTAGTAGCACATTGGATGGATAGAATACCTCAAACTATGAGCCTCCTCCATAATCAACCTAGTAAAACCACCAACACGAGGAACACAAACACTCTCCTTAATCCTTAACACCCCTTCATCATCAAGAATCTCTTCTCTAGCCTTTCTCTTTAACACCTTATCCCAAATGTTACATAACTTTGCATCCTTATATTGTTAAGCATTAATTTGTTACAAAAGTGATGATCTCGCCTCCATACAAGCCAGAACCTTGCCCGATTTCAAAATATTAAGTATCATGATGCTATTAGCAAATTACTGAACTTCTATAGCTAAATGATGCTCTTCCGCAATCAAACGCTCTAAGCTACCCATACTCATCACCTTACAAATCAACGCATCCACTACCACAGTAGCCTTGCCTTGATGATAGAGAATAGTAATATTATAATCTTTGAGCAACTTCATCCACTACGTTGCCTCGAATTCAAATACCTCTGGTTGAACATATGCTAAAGACTGTGATGATATGTGAACACCTCATAATGGACACCATACCAATAATGCCTCAAAATCTTCAAAGCACATGCCACCGGCGCCAACTCCAAATCATGAGTGGGGTAGTTCTTTTCATGCACCTTCAACTGCCTCAAAGCATAAGCTATCACTTTGCCATCTTGCATCAACACACAACCCTAACCGATTTGTGAAGTATCATAATAGACATCAAAATCCTTCCTTTCACAAGTAAATCCAAAATTGGGGTTGAGTTCAATAGAGACTTAATCTTTAAATGCTCTTCTCGCACTCATCCAAGCACTGAAAAAGGCATATTCTTTCGAGTCAGCCTGGTCAAATTAAAAGTAATAGATGAGAACCCCTTAATGAACTGCCGATAATATCTTGAGAGACCTATGAAACTCCAAATATTAGTCACCATAGTAGGCTTGGTCCAATCTCAAACTACCTCAATTTGTTACGCCCTGTAGTTTAACACCCGAATGAGAGTATAGTCAGCCGACCTGAGTAATGAGAACTTGAAATTATTTCCGAGGGCTCGTATGATGTATAAGAATGTTAATGAATGATTTTGGAACGTTGGAAGTCAATAGGACAAAAGGAAGTAAATCTCGATGAAGATTGATGAAGTTTCAGTGATATGCTAAACGTTTTATACCACCGAACCCAATAGGCCATACGGATCATGTTACATTTCTAGGGCACAGTTTGGCCAACTTACTACCACTGTTTGTGGTGGGAAATGCAGTTGTAGATGGTGATCTGCGGTCTTTTTTAGTGATCAAAGTTGATTAGGGACAGTGACCTATGATGAAAGGAGCTATTGACCTGAGTGGTTTCGGTGCATAACCCTTCGCAGAATGGAGGCGGTGGAGTTGTCTATATATAGACCAATCTCAAAAACCCTCCTCATTTTAATTCATCTCCACCGCAAATTAAACCTACATGATCTAAAACACTTCATTAAGGTAAGAATATCAATCAAGGACCATTCTTGAAGATTTTAAAGTAACTTCACCCTTAGAAAGCTTGGATCATCAAGGAAGCTCCAACTAGATTGTGGCTTGAGCTTAGAATTCTCGGAGACTTGAAAGAAAGTGTGAAGTAGGAGTTTTTCTAGACGTTTAAGGTAAGGTTTCACCCCTTTTTTGTCCTTTAACTTCTCTTAGCTTGGCTTAATGGAATAATGGAAGTAACTTGGAAACTTTGGGAGTTTAGTGAATATAATCTTGGAGAAATATCTTTTGTGATATAATGTTATGTCAACTTATTATTTGGTGTTGTTGCTTGAGATTAAAAGTAAATGTTGATGTTGAATCATGTTGGTGCGGTTGTGAAGTTGAGAAAATGAGTAGGGATGATAATGGTGTTAATTTGAATATGAATCCATGGTAGTGTAACTCTAGAACTTCACGCACACACGTTGTTCAATGAATTGCTTAAGTGAAAACTCTTATGAGATATGAGCTCACTTTTGATGTAGGTCCTTTGTTTAATGTAGATAATCATCCATAGCACGTGCAAGGCTCCGCAGAACGTAACTAGCTTCATCGGCAAGGTATGTAGGGCAAACCTTCTTTCTCGGCATGATTTGACAAAACGTTATCTTGAAAGTAAATTCCATATTGTGTAACCAACTAATGATATTCCTTATTTGATAAAGTCGATCATATTCCTCTCTTTTTTTCCATTCATGTTTATCTCTAAGATTCTATATGTTCCAAAATGATTGCATTAAAATTCTTGAACGTAGTGCCAATAATCATAGTCGGAGGATAATGACGATAGGTCACTTCGTCTTTGCTTGTGATGTCTTTGGAAGTCAGTCTTGTATTGCACTTATAGATATGTATCTATTTTCTTACCAAGTCGCGCTATAGTCGGTCGAGTACGATGCTTATATACGCACACCACTGTAGTTGGTTTTGACATTACCGAGTCCTATTAAGGCCAGGTATGACCGAGTCCTCATCGAGGCCGGGTACGATATACTATGATATGATTAGCCCATTAAGCGGTGTGATTTTTATAGACATGCATATACATACACATGATTGTGACAGGTTATGCCTTTAGCGGCTTGATATGAGTTCCAGATTGATTTTTGTTCCCATAAATTTATTGTTACCCCTTATGTTTACTTATATCTCGTGCCTTACATATTTAGTACATCTTTCATACTGATGTCCTTTTCTGGGGAACCGTATTCATGCCCGCAAGTACAAATAGACAGAGTAGCACTCCTCCCAAGTAAGTTACCTATTTCAGCTGTTGGTCATCGCACTCCACTTTTTTAGAGTTGCATTGCAGGAGTTGATAGGTACTATTGTATATATTCATGGTATTTTGGGTATGGCGGGGCCCTGTCCCAACCTGTTGATATATTATAGCACTCTTAGATACTTCTAGACTAGCGTACGATGTGTATATGTTTTGTCGTGACCTTGTTGGCCCTTTTGTCAGTTATAGTACTCTTTTTTTGGCCTTGTCGGCCTTTGTTATATGTATATTCTGAGTTGAGACTCTTTTGTTTGCAGGTTGTCTTTCACTCTTGTTTTATTAAGGATGTATGGAGGCCTTATCGTCCCAAGTTTTGTATCTCAAGTTATAGATGCTAGGGTTGGTTCGCTTAGGCCTCCGGGTGCTGGGTGCCGACCACATCTCCCAAGGTTGGGGTGTGACAAACATGGTATCAGAGTATGTCTTTCCCAGGGAGTCTATAAGCCATATCTAGTAGAGTTTTCTTATGAGTGTGTTGTGTACCACACTTATAAGTAGGAGGCTACAAGTTATTAATGATGATTACTTTTTTTTATCTAGATCATGTGATAAGGCCTAGTCATGAGTATTCACTTCTAACCTTTATTTTGTTTATATTATTAGCTATGCCTGCTACTACTAGACGATGAGGCTCTACAGAGGTTAGATGAGGAGGCGGGAGAGGGTGCTAGTCAGGTACGACCCGCTGACTCGGGGAGACAGGAGCACTAAGATGAGGCTATATCTCGGGCCTCCAGGACTCTACCCCTACCACAACCTCCATAAGGGCATAGGAGAGCCGATGTACCTCCAGTTCCTCCTCCAATTTCCCCTGATCAGGATCTAGATATGTGAAGTGCAGTGCAATTGTTGACTCAATTAGTGGCCTCTCAGGCCAAACGTTAGACCTTATGTATTGCTGATAGGGTTGTGAGCATTAGAGTTCAGGACTTTATCAACCTGGATCCCCCTAGTATTCACAGGGCCTGATCTTAATATGGACCCACATGATTTTCTAGATCGGATGCAGTGAACCCTACGAGTTATGCATGCCACAGAGCTAAGTCGGTAAAGTTGGCTTCCTATAGGCCGCATGATATTGACGTGACCTGGTATGAGACTTAGGAGCAGACTCAGGGACCCAATGCCCCACCAGCAACATGAAAGAAGTTCTCTAAGGCATTTATAGCAGTATCTGCTAGTTGAGCTTCGATGAGCTAGGCGAGACATGTTCTTATATTTGTAGCAGGGTGATATGAGCGTCCGAGACTATAGTTTGTAATTTAACTCCTTGGCTAGGTATTGTTGCCGACATGAGTGACTGAGTACATCAGTTTGTTAGGGGTTTGGGGCCATATTTGGTGAATGAGTGCACTACAGCGTCTTTGCATCCGAATATGGATATCGGCCACATTCAGTCCTATGCATAGAGTATAGAGGATTGTAAGAGGAATCAACGAGCTAGATGAGAGCATGATAGAGGCTAGCATAAGATGGCCCAATCTACAGGTGATACAGGAGAGTTTCATAGGAGGATTTAGGCCCCAGTTTCCTAGATGCCTATATTATCTAACGAATAGTATACCATAGCGATTTTAGGGCTAGCATCATGACCAGACCACTTATTCTGGTCAGGGTTAGAGTTCATAAGCATCAGGCTCCTAGCATAAAGGAGAGTCTAGTCAGAAGAGGCCACCGATGCCGTATTGTGGACGATATGGTAGGGCTCACTTTGGGCAGTGCTACTAGGGTTCGGATGTGTGTTATTCATGTGGACAGCCTGATCATATTATGCAATTTTGTCCGATGAGAGGTGGGGGCAGTGTGGAACAACCAACAGGGTCTGTAGCAGCTTCTTCTTCATCAGTACATCCTTCTGGAAAAGGTACACAAATATCAAATGATAGAGAAAGCAGCAGAGGAGCAACATCTAGTTCGAGTGGTCCCTAGAACCGTATTTATGCCTTGTCAGGCTGGCAGGATATTGAGTCATCTCCGAATGTTGTTACATGTATATTATCCATCTTCTCTCTTGACGTATATGCTTTGATAGATCCGGGTTCTACCTTATCATATATTACACTCTTTATTGCTAGTAAGTGTGTAAAAGAGCCTGAATTATTACATAAGTCGTTTGAAGTGTCTACGCCCATGGGTGAGCCTGTAGTTGTTAGGTGGGTGTATAGGAATTTTGATGTAAATATCTATGATCTCCATACTGTAGGCTACTTGAATGTGATAGAAATGATGGACTTTGATGTTATTATGAGCATGGATTGGTTGGCTTCCTCATATGCTAATGTTGATTGTTGGACGAAAGTCGTTCACTTTAATTTTCCAAGTGAGCCCGTTATTTAATGGAAGGGCAATGTTGTAGCTCCTAATGAGGGGTTTATTTCCCACCTTAAGGATCAAAAGATGATCTCGAAGGGATATATATATCACTTGGTGCGAGTAAAGGATGCAGAGGCAAAGCCTCCAGCCCTTCAGTCAGTTCCTATCGTTAATGAATTTCCTGATATATTCCCTGATGAACTTCCTAGCCTTCCTCCCGAAAGGGAAATTAACTTTGCTATTGATGTGCTTCAAAATACCCAGCTTGTATATATTCCTCCATATCGAATGGCTCTTGCCGAGCTAAAGGAATTGAAAGCTCAGCTGAAGATCTCTTGGAGAAGGACTTTATTAGGCCCAACATTTCCCCGTGGGGTGCACCCATGTTTTCATTCGTAAGAAGGATGGTTAATTGAGAATGTGTATCGATTACCGTCAGTTGAACAAGGTGACTATTAAGAATAAATACCCGCTTACCAGGATTGACAATCTATTTGACCAATTGCAAGGTGCCAAGTACTTCTCAAAGATTGATCTCAAGTGTGGATATCATCAGCGGCGGGTCAAGGAGAAAGATATTCCAAATACATCTTTCCGGACCAGATATGGTCACTATAAATTTCTAGTTATGTTCTTCGATTTGACTAACGCATCAGTGGATTTTATGGATCTACTAAATCGGGTGTTAAAGCCATTTCTAGACATCTTTATAATAGCCTGAAACATGTATGAGTTGAAAAGTTGGAAATGACAAAGGATCTGTATCGGTTGGCCAGCCTAAGTGTCCAAATGATTAATGCAGGTGATGGGGGCGCCATAGTTCAGAATGTCGCTGAAGCTTCCTAAGTGGCAGAATGGAAGACATGACAATTTAACGATCTATCCTTAGTGAGAATTAAGAAAGGCATTCCCTCTCAAAAGAAGCGGTAGTTCAAGTTATCAGAAGACGGAGTTATTAAGTATAAGGGTCAGTTGTGTGTGCCCGATGTTGGTGGACTTTGAGGTAAGAGTTTGGCAGAAATTCACCAGTCCAGGTATTCTATTCATCCTGGTTCTACTAAGATGTATCATGATTTCCAACAACTATACTTCTAGAGCGATATGAAGAAACATATTGCAGAATTTATCGCTCAGTGTTAGAATTACCAACAAGTTAAGGTTGAACATCAGAAACCTAGAGGATTGCTACAGAATATAGAGATTCTGACATGGAAATGGGAAGTGATCAACATGGATTTCATTACAGGACTACCTAATTCTCATAGGAAGTTCGATTTTATATGGGTTATCGTGGATAGATTGATGAAGTCAGCTCATTTTCTATCCATTAGAATTACTTATTCAACCAAAGATTATGCTCGATTGGGTATCAAGGATAAAGAGGAAATGACTTGGGAGGCCGAAAAAGATATGAAGTCTCGATATCCTTATTTGTTACAAACTTTAGGTTTATATCGATATTCGTGCAATACGATTCTCTTGCTCCTATTCTATCCATCGATCTTAATTCATATATTTTATTTAGGTACTAATGTACTATGCTGAAATTTTTTGAAATCCTAAGTGTTAGAACGATATTCCAACATTCAAGGACAAATGTTCTTAAGGGGGAAAGATGTTACGCCCTGTAGTTTCGCACCCAAACAATAGTATAGTCAGCCAACTTGAGTTGTGAGAACTTTAATTCATTTTATAGGGTTCATATGACGTATAAGGATGTTAATTAATGGTTTTGGAAGGTTGGAAGTCAATAAGACCAAAGAAAGTACATCTCGATGAAGATTCGGCTATACGTTAAATGTTTTGTGTGGTTAAACCCAATCCTTCACGCGGATCAGTTCACATTTCTAGGGCTCAGTTTGGCCAACTGTCTGCCATCGTCTACGGTGGGAAATGCGGCCGTAGATGGTGATCTACGGCGCAGATCCCTCTGCAGAATAGAAGCGGTGGAGTTGGCTATATATAGCCCAATCTCAAAAACCCTCCTCATTTTAATTCATCTCCACCCAAATTAAATCTACAAGCTCTCAAACACTTCCTTTAGGTAAGCATATCAATCAAGGACCATTTTTGAAGATTTTAAAGTAATTTCATCCTTAGGAAGTTTGGATCATCAAGAAAACTCCCACAAGATTATGGCCTGAGCTTAGGATTCTTGGAGACTTGAAAGAATGTGTGCAGTAGGAGTTCTTCTGGACATTTAAGGTAAGGTTTCATCCCTCTTTTTGTCCTTTAACTTCTCTTAGCTTGGATTAACAGAATAATGGAAGTAACTTGGAAACTTTGGGTGTTCAATGAATATGATCTTGGAGAAACATCTTTTGTGATATATTGTTTTGTCAACTTGTTATTTGGTGTTGTTGGTTGAGATTAAGAGTAAATATTGGTGTTGAATCATGTTGGTGCGGTTGTGAAGTTGAGGAAATGAGTAGGGATGATAATGATGTTAATTTGAATATGAATCCATGGTAGTGTAACTCTAGAACTTCACGCACACAAGTTGTTTGACGAATTGATTAAGTGAAAACTCCTATGAGATATGATATCAATTTTGACGTAGGTCCTTCGTTTAATGTAGATAAGCATCCATAGCATGTGTGAGGCTCCACGGAATGTAACTAGCTTCATCGGCAATGTATGTAAGGGAAAACCTTCTTTCTCGGCATGATTTGACAAAATGTTATCTTAAAAGTAAATTCCATCTTGTGTAACCAACTAATGATATGCCTCCTTGATAAAGTCAATCATATTCCTCATGTATTTTCCATTTATAAACATCTCTAAGATTCTATATGTTCCATTTAATAGTTACTTTGGGTCTACTTGTGATGTGCTTGGAAGTCGGTCTTACATTACACATTTATATATGTATCTATTTTCTTACCGAGCTACGCTATAGCTGCCCGGGTACGACATTTATATGGGCATACCACTACAGTTGGTTTTGACATTACTGAGTCCTATTAAAGTCGGGTAATTTATACAGACATGCATATACATACATATGATTGTGACAGGTTATGCCCTTAACGACTAGATATGAGTTCCAGGTTGATTTCTGTTCCCATAAATTTATTGTTACCCCTTTTGTTTGCTTATATCTCATGCCTTACATATTTAGTACATATTTCATACTGATGTCTTTTTCTGGGAAATTGTATTCATGCTCGCAAGTACAGATAGACAGAGTAGCGCTCCTCCCAAGTTACCTATTTCAGCTATTGGTCATCGCACTCCACTTCGTCGGAATTGCATTGCAGGAGTCGATAGGTACTGTTGTATATATTCATGTTATTTTAGGTATGGCGAGGCCCTATCCCGACCTGTTGATATATTATAGCACTCTTAGATGCTTGCAGACTAGCGTACGATGTGTATATGTTTTGTCATGGCCTTGTTGGCCCTTTTGTCAGTTGTAGTACTCTTTTTTTGGCCTTGTCGGCCTTTGTTATATGTATATTCTGTGCCGGGACTCTTCTATTTGCAGGTTGTCTTTCACTCTTGTCTTATTATGGATGTATGGAGGCCTTGTCGGCCCAAGTTTTGTATCTTATGTTCTAGATGCTACGGTTGGTTTGCTCAAGCCTCCGGGTGTTGGGCGTCGGCCACCCCCCAAGATTGGGGTGTGACACAATCAACTTAGGATCTACCACGATACCATCCTTAGACACTACATTCCCCAAAAATGCCACCGAACAAAGCCAAAACTCGCATTTTAAAAATTTGGCATAAAGGTCCTTCTCCCTTGACAACCCAAGCACAATCCTCAAATGCTTCTCATGATCTTTTTTGCTACGAGAATAAATCAAAATGTCATCGATGAAGATAATGACTAAGGAATCTAGATAGTGCTTGAAAACCCCATTCATCAAATTCATAAAAGTTGTGTGGTCATTGTTTAGCCTAGAGGACAGGACCAAGAACTCATAGTAACCTTAGCGGGTCCTGAAAGCTATCTTCAAAATATCTTCTGCTTTAATCATCAAGTGATGATAATCCAACCTCAAATAGATCTTAGAGAAGACGGATGCACCCAGAAGTTGATCAAACTACTCATCAATACTAGGCATTTGATGTTTTTTCCTAATTGTAACCGTGTTCAATTGCCGATAGTCAATACACATCCGTTTAGTACCATCATTTTTCTTCACAAGAAATAAGGGAGCACCCCAAAGGAAAATACTATATTTAATAAACCTCTTCCTCAACAGGTCCTGCAATTGTTCCTTTAACTCTCTCAAATCTGACGGTGACATCTGATATGGCAGGATAGAATTAGGTCGAGTGTCTGGCTCTAAATTAATACAGAAATCAATATCTCGATAAGGTGGCATACTAGGCAAGTCTGTTGGAAAAACCTCTAGGAACTCTCTCACTACCGGCACCAACTTAAGTGAAAAAATATCCACACTAGTATCTCGGATATGTTCCATATAAGCCAAACACCCCTTATGCACCAACATCGCCCGAAGGAATGATATGATCTTCTTCAGTGCAGGGCTGGGCATACCCTCTATAATGACCCATCTGGTCATTTTTAGCTTAAGAGCCTTATTTGCTTATTTGACCATTCCCATAGACTCTATATGGGGTTTGTGATGCACGAGGATGGATGACATGGATCCCGAGGTCCATTTATATGAGTTTCGAATGAAAAACCCAAAAGCTAGAAACTTAGAGTTGGATAGTTTGACTCAAAGTTGACTTTTAGCTAGATGGGTTTATTTCTAGGTTTCATCGCTTCTTATAGGTCCGGAGGGTCATTTGACTTAGTTAAGTCATTAGTTTGCTTTCTAAGGCAATCATATATATTTTGTGGCCTTATTTGTGAAATTTGGATAGTTGGTTATTCCGGATGATTCTTTAGAAAAGTGGCCTTATTTGTGAAATTTGGATAGTTGGTTATTCCGGATGATTCTTTAGAAAAGTATGTCTTAGCTCGGTTAAATTAGAAATACGAGGATACGAGAGAGTTTGTAGCATTGTTTACCTTAGACGAGCATATCTTATTTGTGTCCAGGGGGTCTCGGGAGTATTTTGGATGTTTGATGGGAGTTTAAGGATATTTTCCATGTTCTGGAATCTTGTGTCCACCTCGGCGGCACCTATTCTCGCTCCGGCGTGTCCGTCTCGATGGGAGTTTAGCTCGCTAAAGTGGGGGTTGGGAAAGTGTGGAGTTTACACTTTGGCAGAGGGGTAGTTTGTAGGGGCGAGTCTGCCTCTGTGGAGTCGGGTATGCCGTGGCATAAAGGCGAGGTGTCAAGTGACACTGCCTCATCGAGGTATTTTCACACCGTAGCAGGTCCGCGCTAGCGGAGTCAATTCTGGTGGGGCAGAATTACTATTTTAGATGTATTATATAATTTCCTAAGTCATATTTCATTTTCCAAAATAGTATATCTCGAACCTAGAGCATCCAAGGGAGAGATTTCAGAGGTTTAGAAGGGAAATTCATCTTTGAGGTAACAATTCCATTCTCTATGATTTGATTCCATGTTTCTAAGTCCTTTAATGGTGTTCTAGTATGTTTATGAGTTGGGTAAAATGAAGTAATACCCCATTTGAGAATAAGAGACTTGGGTCTTGATTTAAATGATGTTTATGGACCAATTTACTTGTATTATTGTGAATTAGTGATGGATTATACTAGCTTATCATGTTATAGAGCTTAATTTGAGTATAGAAACCTATTCCATTTGAGGGAAAATTCTAGGATTCTAAATTGCGGCTTTTTGTATATTATTCAATTGAGGGTCCAATTGTGTATAATTTTCCAATTTACTTAAGGGTATGATTACCTAGCATATGTTCTTGGTTTTCGGGTAATAAATTTTAAGTCTTGGTGACATGGGCCCAGTGTTGGTATTTAAAGTCTTGCTTTGTTAAGGATTATATCTTTGTATGTTGTGTAAGATCTTAATTAACAAATAGTATATGGTGACGCAGGCACAAAGAAAGGGCAAGGTGATCACCGAGGCTTGATTGGTTAGCACTCTTGTTTGACCCAGAGGTAGGCTACACTTTAATTTCACTAGACTTCGATAGAAGAGTGTAATTTGTTATAAATATTGAGGAGTATTGGGCGTATTTGGGGACCCCACTCAGCCAGTTGTGATGAACGATTGAGTGGGTACCGATGTTGAACTGTGTTGATGGATGATTTGGGGAATCAACCTTGTGCTGGTTCCGACTGCTGATTTATTTGGGCTTGTTTCCATATTTGCTATTGTGTGTTTATTCATCACACCTGCTTTCGATATGATATCTTGATTTGTACTTGAATTTTTATGTTATTAAATTCTTAGAAGCATGTGATATTCATCTCTATAATTGGTTGCATCTCATTACATCATAATTTTTTTCCTTAATGTCATTTGCAATCATACACTCGTAGTTATGAGATATTGATATGAGAGTGGTGTGGAATGTTGTGGGTCTAAGAGATAAAAAATGTGAGATTACTTTTGAGATCACAACAACACTAAGATGATGATGATATTCTAGGAGACGGGTTGCACGCCCGTAATATGATCCTATTTAGCCAAAAGCTGGTCTCCGATGGAAAATTTCGAAGGAGTATATGGACTTCGCGGGTCCCACATGGGTGTGCATCTCATAATAAAAACCTAAGCGCATGTATACTATAAGATCAAGTTACTTGCATTTGCATTGTATTCATAACATATCATTCATGGATTATCTGTCGATGAAACAAGTGTTGAATTGATTATTGAGGACTTGATTGAATTTTTGGAATAAGGAAGCATGTTACTTACTCAATGATACTCGGATCGCTATTATTGAACTTTTATGAATTTGAATGATCTAGGTGATTATGAAATCTTATTTAAGAAGGGAATTGTGAACTCTATGAAATATGTTGTGAACAATGTGATCTTACTTGGATATTTAACTGTTAGAATAGGACTATTTGGTGTCAACTTGGTATTTATCTCTTTTTACGTATCTTATGTCGTCGTGAACCTATGATGCCTACGAGGGTATGTTATGTGCTCATGCTATAGTTTTTGCATTCTTTTTGGATGCAGATTCAGTGCCTTCTACTAGTGCGGGACATCATGGTTGAGACCGATTGGTTAATTTCCCAACATTTAGGGTTAGGATGCTACCTCCAACATACCCTTGGATGTTTATTCTCTACTTCAGTCTTTTACTTGCACTTGAGAGGCATGACATACCTCTTTAGCTTATGTCTTGGTTTTGGCACTATGTTGCCCTCGTTTTCAGACTTGTATCATTTTATTAGCGCTCTTGTATATATAGACTAGACCATTTGGCAGATGTAGTTGATGTATCAGACTTATATTTCTTCCATATTTATATGATGAGACATCTTATGTAGTAATTGTCACCCTTCTGGTTTTTACTTATGTTATATCATGTGAATGATTTGGATTGATTCACCTACCGCTGGAGAATGTGTAGGTGCCACCACGATTCCTGAAAAAGGCTTATGACACCCTTCCACTCCAACCTCAGAATACCCAACATCGCTAACGTGACTATATTATCATGACAGTTCAAAGTCGAGTGATAAAGAGATAACTAGTCCATACCCAAGATAATATCGAAACCCACCATATCAAGGATAACCAAATCCACCCAAGTGTAGTATCTCATAAATTTAACCACACAAGACTAATAGACTCGATCCACTACTAAAGAATCCCCAACAGGAGTAGAAGCACGAATAGATACATCAAGCAAATCACATATCATATCAAGGCCCAAAGAGAAATAAGTAGACACATAGGAGAAATAGAGCCCCGATCAAATAAGATTGAAGCAGACCAGTGAAAAACCAAAATAATATGTGTGATAACCGCATCAAAAGCCTTGGCCTCTAGTCTATCAGGAAAAACATACAAATGGGCACGTTCTCTCTCGAATTGTGTGCCTCCATGACCAACATGACCTATTTGAGCTCCATCCCTTACTGACTAAGAACTGCGCCTACCAGACTGGTGATAACCTCTGCTAGACTACGAACTTCCTCTACCAGAATATTCGTCTCCTCTAATTGGTAGTGCTAGGAGCCTAGATTCCTGAGATCATGAGCTCTGCTAGGCTCCACTCTATCCAAGTCTGGGGCACTCTCTCTGGAAATGTCCTGGGTAACCATACATATAACAATCCTTCACCGACATGGGCTGCTGAACTGTCACTAAAGAACTAGAATACCTTCTACGGTCTGAGTATCGAGAGTAAGAACCTTGGTATGTCTTCTCTAAACTTTACCCAGTGTGCCCTGAAGAACCACCTGCTGAAGACTGAAGCGCTGACTGGATGGGGCGACTAGAATGATAATGATGACCTCTATCATAGTGTCCCCCACCTCTATAAGGACCACCATAGCTACCAAATCTACAAGCTCTCTTCTTACCACCTCCACCGTGAGCCTGAACCCTCACCGACATAACTTCCTTAGTATGATCAACCATTGCCTGGAACGCAGCCTAGAAGCTACTATCTATAGGGTCGCCAATCGAAGTGGAAGGGTCAAATCCTTCACAAACCGCCTCACTCTCTCATTCCAAAGGGAGCAATGACATTTGGCCTCATACACTACAACAGACAAACCTCTCTGCTCTAGTGTCGCAAACTCGTCTCTCTTCCTATATCTTAAGCTACAAGGAACGTACATCTCCAAAATTACCTAATAAAACTGAGTTTATGTCAATGGCGGTGAACCGAATGATTGGCATTCCATATAAGATCTCTACCATTTCTTGGCGTCCCCAATCAACTGAAAAGCTACATAGTTTCAACTTTGTGCGACTCCACCACCCCTAGTTTGTGAATACTCTCATGACAGCAAATAATGAACTAATACACATCCTCCTCGTGTGTATTGTGGAACTAGGGAAGGATCTTCTTGGTGAATCTCTCAAATAGTTTCTGCTCCTCAAGGGACATCACTAGCCCATCAATAGGTCAAATAGCAAAATTAGCAAATGGAATTGCATCAAGGGAGGGGGGGAGCCACAATGAAAACAGGATATGCTTCTGGAGTATAAAATCTTGTAATAGCCATAACATCGAGAGTTTGAGCTCCTACCCTAGTCTGGGAACTGTCTGAAGTAACCGATATCATGCCCTCCTTAGACATACTCTTGAAGTAGCCCAAACTGAAAACAAAGCTTCCTGAAGGTCAGGAATAGCAACGAACCTCGGTTGTGCCTATGCAGGTCCAACCTCATTAGCTGAAATTGACTCCTCCTATGGGAATATCTTCAACATCTAGAGTCACACTCTAACGAGGTATTGAGCAGGTGTTGGTGCTCGGTCCTTAGTACAACAACACGGCCTCTGCCCCTGCCATGTCTTATGCCTTGTCCATATGCAATTGCCTTAGTAGCGGGTACAGGTACGAGTGCGAGCTCCTAGACTCCAACCAAAATTGACTGCATCCTCACCATCTATGAGAGAACAGAGAAACAAGGCTAAGATACCAATCTGAACAAACTCGCACAAAAAGATGAACTAAATACCAATCGAAATTAACTAGCACGAAAAGAGAGAAATAATGAAAATTTCCTAAATGTCCCATAGCCTCTCGAGGATGGATACAGACATCTACGTACCAATTCGCAAGACTCTACTAGACATTGCTTTTGTACTCATTAGATCAATGAACCTAGAAGCTCCAATACCAACTTGTCATGACCCAATTCACAGGTGGTGATGACACCTATACTATCCCTCCTGGTAGGCGGACCATCCCTAAATCACAAGATACAATTTTTATTTAAAAGCGAAAAGTTAAGTAGCAAGATTCTCTATCTCAACAACATAACACTGGAGCGTAACAAGTACAAATTATATTCCAAAATCTGATCTAAGTCGTACAAGAGTGTTAAATATCACTGAATACAAGTTCCGTAGGACGAAATGTAATTATTTGTATAAGCTACAAAAAGTAAATGAAGAGGAGATACTCAGGGGCCATAGGTCAGCCATGTAGCTCACCCTGAACGTCTTAAAAGTAACACCTCCCAATCAGCCATGAGGTCTCAAGTTGGAGCCCGAATTTGTATCTGCACAAAAGTGCAACAAGTATAGTATGAGTACAACACTAGTACCCCGTAAGCATCATAGGACAACAATGATGAAATGCGCATAGACAATATAAATATCGATGGCCCACACATAGTGAGCAAGTTATTTAAATTACATGAAAGCCAAGTTCACATCCAATTCAGTTCATAAATCTTAATTCTTTCTTCTTAAATTCACCTTAAAGTCTATCCGACTCTAACTAGTCTTAGAGCTCAAGTCTTTGTCAATTACAGTCACAAAGATTAAATATTTTCATTTAATCATAAGAATATATCATGGATCAACACATTCATACAAGAATGATATGAATGCAAGTGATATGCAATGCAACTGGCCAGTACCAAACCCGATATATATTTGCTAAGGCTTTGTCATGTAGTCATGACCCATGAAGGACTCACGAGGTTTATATACCTCTTAATATAATCTGACATGTATCCCTCGGAGGGTGAGCATCATATCATATCATATTATATTCTCTCATACCAAATCGTATCATAACACCCACAATTATTTTCCATTGGGCTACGAAATCATCATTCTTACCTCTTTTCTGACCTCGTTAGACCATTCCAAACCTCAATCAATGACTCATCTAATCAGTATGTCTGTTTGAATTAATAAAGTATGCATAATATCATATTATAGTAATATCATGATTGTATTAATAAAGTATGCATAATATCATATTATAGTAATATCATGATTGTATGAAGAAGGTAAGCAATTGTCATATCATCTCATTTAAGCATATCAATTTTAAGACTAATATTTTTCTCATGATATTATCAAGATGTAGAGTGATGAATATGAATCCGAATAAAAAATTATAAATAAAGTTCAACATGGATAATATATCCCACATAAGCAACAACCATATTAAGCCAGTGGATTTATCACCACCTTTAATTCCTAAAGGCTCACATTCATACCTCGATAAAATTTATATGTTATATTCGCACCTCTAATTGAAGTCTAAAAAGATAAGGCATAACCTACCTTGAAGGCCGAGCAACGTGCCACGAACCCCTCAAGTAGCCGCCTTTATTTTTCGAGAAGTTTCAACTCATTCCAAATCTATCATTAACGTATTATATATGAGTATACGAGTCTAACAACTCCCACATTACCATACTTTCCTCGAACTCCAAAATAAACCCAAAATAGTTAAACCCGAGGTCTAAAGGCAAAACTGATATTTTATTTTAGAATTGATTTATCCATAACTTAGCTAATCTAAATCCAAAAATTCATTCAAAAAGTTATCATAATGACTCTCAATTTCATGAAAATCCTCTCTTAAAATTTGGGGCTAAAACCCCCACTTTTCTACCCAAAATTGTAATTTTAATTGCTGAGTAATGAAAAGAATCAATGGTAAATGAAAGATTTAGGATTAGAATCTTACCCCTGAGCTTAGGTGCGCAATTCCCTATTGAAATCTCCCTAAACCGAATTCTAGAACTTGAGTTATGACAAAATGAAGTCTAAGTCGAAATGAGGATGCAATTTTCATCATCACGACCGTGAGGCCCATGCCCGTGATCTTGATGAACATACCCGACTGGCACATAAATGCTTCATTGCGATCATGACGTGCATCACACAATCACATTAGTCACATAACCCATGTGTCATTATCGCAAAGGAGGATACATACACCATCAATTTCAATCATACCCTATTTCATTGTTTCAACACCCAAAACTCGTTCAAAACCTCATGGACACAAACCAAACATGCTATTAGAGTATAATCGATGTTATAAACTTGTTTGTGTACTCAAAATACTAATCCAAGATCATTAAAACACATTTTTTCACAAATCCTTCATACGTTCTCAAAACTATAAACTAGGCAACCAAACACCGAAAACATTTCTAAACGCCTCGAGACTCAAACTAACGGCTCGATAAAGTCATAAACCACATTTCAGACCTAACAAAATTATCAAAATTTGATTATAGTTGCGTTTACCTAAAAGTCAACTTTTAGTCAAATATTTTCAAAGCCAAAACTTATGAAACTTCAAAATTAGGATATCCCTTCTAAAACAAGCTCGATTGCCTCGAGAAATGCGCTACCATATCCGTAAGACATAAATGCCTAAATAAAATCACACGAAGGGTATTTTGGAAAATATAATGTCAAACTGAAATAATCGACCAAATGGGTCGTTACAAGAAAGATGAGCAAGCCATTAAAGAACATGTAATAAGATTTAGGATATAGAATAACTTATGTGAAAGACAAAGCTCTGATACCATCAAGAATATTATAGAATAATGTTGGGTGTAAAAGTAGAATTGCTACACCCCATAATTCTATGCGCGATCGAAAACATAATTAGTCAATTTGTGTTTCCGCAACCTGAGACCCTTCCCAAGGGTCACATATGAATTAAATGAATGTTACGAAGGTATACTGAAGCTTGGAAGTCAATTGGATTAAATTAAGTATATCTCGGCAAAGATTAGCAAAAAATAGATAATACACTAAGCGTTCTGCCCCTACGGAAGCAGATCTACTTCACGGATCGATCCATGGGATAAGGCCCCTATTTCGCCACCACCCTGCCACCATTTGTGGTTGTAAATGTGGCCATAGATGGGGATATATTCCATAGATCCTCCCGCAGGTTGGAGGCGGCGGGAATGTGTATATAAGGCCCAAAAGTAGGACAACTCATTTTTCATTCATTTTTCAACCCAAATGGTTCCTAAATACTCCTAAACTCTCTCCTTGGGTTTTATTATCATTGAAGAACATATATCTAAGCCCATGAAGTGATTTTTCCATTAAAAGACTTGGATCATCTTAAAGATCTCCTCTAACTAGCTAAGTGAAGTTGGGAGTGGTCTTGAGTTTAGAGAAGATCTTGGTATTGAGGACTTGTGGCTCTTTGAGGTAAGATTCTACCACTCCTTAATGATCTTTATCTTTTTGTAGATTAATTGATTGAGTTGGTAAAGGCAACTTGAGGAGCAATTAAGTTAACTCCATGATTAAGATGTGGTAATTGTTTGGTTATGTTAATAAGTTTCTTGAGATGTTGTGACTAGAATTATAAAATATGATGGTAACGATTGTGGAGTAAGTGGCTATGATCTTGATGATTTTGTTGATGTTGTTTTTAAAGTAGATTTAATGCTAAACCAATTGCCATCAAAGCAAATCATGAGAAGTATGCCCTCTAGGTGCTCGACGAAATGTCTTAAAGAATCGATTCTTAATCTATGATTTCCATCTTGACCCGAATCATCTATATTGTGTAGATAATCGTTCGTAAAGCTATCGGGAGTTCTAAAGCGTGGTTAGAAAAAGCGATGCAGGTATGTAAGGGTAAACTCTTTTTCTAAAGCATAAATCACTAGAAACATGTATTGATTTCCAAAAGAGTCTTTGCCCAACGTGTACTAAATCCATGTATACATGATTCTTATGGTGAGTAACTTTCCATATCAACATCGTGTGTCGTTATCTTGGATCTATTGGTCGTCTATGTTGAGACAATACTTCTCCTTCATAAAGCTTCTTAAATCATAATCTTGTATATTGACAAGTTGTCGCCTCAAGGCAAAGGAAAGGACTGTATAAGAGCTAAAGGCTAAATTCCATTATTAACTTTAAAAGAAGAGTTCTATTCACATGTTGTTTGTACCTCGTTGGAAGTACCTTCTTGTCTCGATATTGCATTCCATATATCTTGATTATCTCTGAATTCCACAAACCTCTAAAAATAGGGTTCCAAAGAGTTAAACATAGATTCGGTCAAGGGTCGTTTCAAAGTAAGGTCAAAGAGTTATGAGTTTCAAAGAGACCACAAGTTCCCTTACGACTACAATATATTATTCACACCACCAAACTAATATCGATGGGTCATTATATATATATATATATATATATATATATATATATATACATACTATTCACACTACCGAGCAAATAGCCGGTGGGTAGTTATACATGTACATTATACACACTCCGAACTATAACTTAAGGGTAGGCACTTATATGTGCATTCATACATACACCTCAGAGCATTACCTAAGGGCATTACCATATTACACTCCCAAGGCTATAAGCCGAGGGAAGATTATATAATAAATCATAGATGTAGATGTTTCATTACAGTTTTAGAGTTTTATTATTCGCCCTAAGTGGCACACAGGTTATCAGAGTATCAGGTTGCTTATTATGCCCTACTTTATAACTTATGCTTTAATATTTCTATTTATGCTTTACATACCAATACATCCTTTGGTACTGATTTCATTTTTTCCAGCGTTGTGTTTCATGCTGTAGGATTTATATAGTGGCCAGATAGACCCCACTGTAGGAGCTATTGAGCCTCATCCGTCAGTTGGTATGCTTCACTTCTTATGGAGCTTCCTAGTCAGATGTTGAAGTTATATCTTATGTACATGAGTAGATAATGGGTAGGTTAGGGCCCTGTTCCCACCACATGACAGTTTGGTTACTCGTAGAGGCTCGTAGACTTATGTAGTATATTCAGTTGTGATGTATGGCCTTCGATTCTGTTGGTGTGAAGTGAGCTCTAACAATCGAAGCTTGGTTGTCTTTTTGTTGGCTTATGATGTGGCTTTGTTTATATAGATGTTGGGTTGATCCCTCATTGTTTATATTTAGAGCTTGGATAGTGTTCTTGCATTACATATTATGACTTTGTCGACCCTGTTATTGTGATGTTATTCAGGTCATATTATAGTACGACCTTGTTGGACGAAAGTTTGATACGTACAAGAGTTTGGTTTTAGAGTGATACACTCGGGCTAGTATGGCACCAGGTGCCAGCCACACCTCCCAATTTCGGGCGTGACAAATTTGGTATCAGAGCACTTCTATCTTAGGGATTCTACGAGTTGTGTCTAGTAGAGTCTTATTTATGGGTGTGTTGTGCACCACACTTATAAGCAAGAGGCTTATGGGCATCTAGGGATGATTTCTATTCTTTCATCTCATAGATTGTGCAGTAGAGCTGAGTTGTGAGAATTCAAGTCTGACTCATGCTTTATCCAGTTCCAACAATGTTGGTCACTAGAAAGACTTTGGCCCATTCAAATTCATGGCAAGTAAAGAAAAAATGTCCTTCCCCCTACTAGATTGTTGATATACCAAGGTTCGAATATTACGTTCAAGCTTCAAAATGGGAGTACATATTTCACTTATATATACGGAGGAAACAATTGGAACCTAGCAAGGTGAAATGGTGGTATTAAAATGCAACAGAAGTAAAGTGAGAAGGGGAACAGAATACCCGAATTAAAGGGATTGTATAGAAGCTGATATTCTAATAAAGTAAGGTAAGCATTATTATTCCCGCCTTTTGTAATGATGGAACAACAATGAGGAGTACCTATTCGAGTCCCCAATTTAGTGATGTCAATATATGTGGTTTAAGAAAGAGGTGAGTTTTTGGGATTTGGGAAAAGGTAGGGACACCCTTAGCATGGACAATATTGAGGAATAGTGCAATTATATCAACAATTTCCCTTTTGAAAATATATACATGACGTACCCATCATTTGTTAGTCGAATATGACTTCTAATGAATCTTGAGATTACAGAGGCCAAGTACTGAATTCTCTGTGTGCAAGGTAAATGTTTTCCTTAGAGAGGCTCCTCTACAGAGTAAGCAGAAATAGTAGGTGCTTAAGAGATAAGGGCGGTTAAAGAAGGAGATGTTAAAGGCGAAAGGATGTCTTGTTACAAGAATCTAGACTAAAGGGAAAAGTGAGATGATGGTAAGAAGATGATATGAACCGAAGGAGGATATCTGAGCAAATATTAGGCATTAATGAGGATCATATGATAAGTTATGGTAATGCGTACAAATTCGTAGTCAAGTAAACAAGAATGCGGGAAGGAGTAAGTACTGAATTTCAAAGATCAATTTATTACGAGACTAAGTATCTATTATAAGATTGAAATGGTCGAATGACAACAGAATATGCCGAATGGCCGATTTAATTCACGGAGTTAGGAGGCACCGATATGGAAATTCCCTCCAGTTAAATGGACTGAAAGTTGAAAACCCGATGGACTATTATAGTGAAAGATATGGAGGATTTGCAAGGTAAGCATTCAAGCATCAAGGAAATAAACCACATAAAGGGCGATCCTTAAGGATTATTAGGAAAGAATCCTTACAGACTCACTTGATGGCGTAGAAAGCAGACAAAGAAGTGCAACGATAGATTGTAAGGTGAATAGGATGATACTATCCAGCTTATGGTAGATGTGCTAAGGCTACCTAAGGATATGTAAGTATCGATGCTAAGGATAGCAACCTACGGATTAGAGGAGTAAAATGATAACAAGATCCGTTAGACATGTAAGGCTCAGGAAAGGAAGCATGAAGGGTAATTAAAGACCGAAACATTTGCAAGCCCAAGAGGAGTATTCAGAATTAGTGAATGAGAGGATTAACACGAGATTTAGTAAAAATGGAATGCATGAAAATCCTAGAAAAAGGCTAGTATGTAGGCCAGATAAGCCATTAATTGCTACAATGTTTTATGCCACATAACAGGTTTAGAATCTGAAGCCCTAACTTCACAAAGTAATCATAGCTTTTAGGAAAACTTTCATATGAGAATGTACTCATGTAATGGACTAGTGTAGAATGGACCAAATTGAAAAGGCTATGGAGCCCGAAAATAAAGACCAATAGTTAAATGTTGTCTCCTGAGTTAGTGTGAGCATAGTAGAAGCGAAAGTGGGGACAAGAAGGATAACTATGGATAGTTAAAGGTGCCCAGGATCCTATGAGGATATATAATGAGAGTATTACAAGTTATTACTATTGAATGTTGGCTAAGAATCAAGGGAGGAATAGTTACTTCAAGTACAATGGTTAAATGTAGATTATAGAATGGATGATCTATAACATAAATCTCACATGAGCGTGGGTGTATGTCCAAGCGAGAATTGCGTCAACAGTTTGTTGTGAAGTATGCTGGTTGAACAAAGAAATCAAGATTGAGACCCCGAATGGGACTTAAAGTTGGATATGTAAGGAACTTCATAATAGAAGAAGTTGAGATAGACCATCGCAATATGGTGTGCATGTTCAAAATAAATGAAGAAAACGAAGTCGCTTCTGACTTAGGGTCAGTGGCGGTGAGTACGCACCAGGAGTATGACGTAATACACTTAATAATCGTGAGGGCACCCAGTACCCTTTTAGGATGACAACAGCTGAGTAAGAATACAAATTCCTCTTATTAATTGGTCAAGGCATCCCTCAAAATAGGTAGTAGTGATAAAGAGACATATGCGTCTTATTAACGAAAATAACAATTTTGGAAGTGAGAAGGGTGAGTAAAGGCGAGCTCGAATGACATAGTAGAATGTGGTCCTCCTTGAGAGGGAGACAATTCAGAATCCAGATTCATATAAACAAAATTACCAACCAGAATTCAGAGGTATCATTAGTAAGAGGATAACTTTATGGGGGATTCGGTCCTATATAGTTTAAAGCGGAAGACAGACGGATTAAGGTGATAGTCTTTAGGGAGATGTGAGAAAAGAGACATGAGCAATCTCATCTTGTCTAGAGGTTGAAGAAAATAAGAGGTTGTTCAAAGAAACTCTCTCAGCTAGTAAGTTTAAGGGTCCAGTTCCAGGAATTCCAAATGACAATAGAGTTGCAGCAACATCGCTCTTGTCATAAATTAAAGGAGAATCAATATCAGATTATAGAGCCAACACGGAAGGACCAATTTCATAGAAAAAAAACTAATATATGGATTAAAAGATGATGAATCTATAAGGTACTCAGATTGAATGTACGTTCTAGATCTAGTGAGATTTTAGGCTAAATTGAAGTAGGGATGTGTTATTTCCGCTATTTTATTAATCTTGGATCGATAAAGATATACCACAATACCAGAGATATGCATTGATACAACATTACAAGCAGCCTTGCCAAATTTTGCATAATAACTCAGTGCACCACTGGTAAAGCCGAGAGCATCAAGGATCCAACGGGGTTAATATGGAATATAGAGATCCTAATTTGAAACAAGAAAAAATTGCTCAAGGGTAGGGTTCAGTAGGAGGTTGCTCCATTCTTATCAGGAACGTTACTCCAAATGATGGATGGTTGATGGAACTATTCGCACAATTGGGGATGATACAAATAAAATATTAGAAATATCGTATGACTTCAAGACATTCCTATGCTTGCTACCTCAGGTAAGGGGGCTCAGTGACAATGAATTTTTAATTACTCTTCCAAGGGTTTAGGAAACACAAAAGAGACCTTGTTATAGTTTAACCCAAATAGATGTAGGCCAGGTGCAAGATTTAGACGCTCGATGTGTTATTGTAGGTCAATATGTTGGTACTCACAAGAAGGTAGGATGATTACCCCTCCCTATGGGTTGTATATTTTAGCAATCATTATTTTACCATCTAAATGACTCCATATGAAACCCCATATGATCACAAATGCAAGACTTCCTAAGGATTGATTCGATGTATGAAGGTATAAATTATTTAAACCTGAGTCACCAAACGATGGTAAGAGTACAGCTCGCTCAGGAGCGAATGTTTGGGATTGTTACCACAAGACGCCTTTGTCCACGATTGAGTATTCCTCTATATTTTATTTATAACAAGTATAAGGACATTCGACCAGACATGTACATAGGGCCATATAAGATTATCCATAATCACATATAAGCTTGGGCACCTCTAGATTTTAAAGAAATTCATTCAGCTTTCCAAACAACGACATCACTGGGGTACATAGAAAACTCCCCTCATATAACATCAATTAAAATGGTTAGATTATAGAAAGTTTGTCTTATGAGGACACCTCAATGACTACTCGAGATTATTGAACCCAAAAGTTGGGAACTAAAGAGATGACCTCCAATTTGGAGTATTATGGAGGAACAATCAATTAAAAGAGATGATTTAAATGATTAAGAGAAATGTAAAGCGTAGATATTCTCATTAATCCTGATATTCTTACGATATGGCTTCTTGATCTACATCATATAGTGATTAATTTACTTTATGTACCTTACAAAGGTAATGGTCACAATACAAGTATGGTCGAGATGGCAGACAATGGAAAAACATGAGGGTTTAGGTAAGTTATGTCTGACTTTTCATATCTATTGATTCATAAATGCTTAGGTGAGGCCAACAGTATATTATATGGCCTTATGTGGAACTTGTTTTGGTTTTGATTGCTTGACAGGATTTTGTGATAGTCCTATTTATAGAGGAAACTCTGCTGAAATTTCATTAAGATTCGAGAGTTAAGAACCCTCTAGTTACGCCCCTCAACATTCGAGGATGAATGTTCTTAAATGGGGGAAGGATGTTACACCCCATAATTCTACGTGTGGTTCGAAAGCATAGTTAGTCAATTTGAGTTCCATCAATCCAATACCCTTATCGAGGGTCATGTATGACTTAAACGAATGTTATGAAGGTATACAGAATCTTGGAAGTCAATTGGATTAAAGTAAGTACATCTCGGCAAAGATTAGCAATAACTAGACGACACGTTAAGCATTCTACCCCATGGAAGCAGATCTTCTTCATAGATCGAGCCACAGGCTAAGACCCATATTTCACCACCACCCTACCACCATCTGTGGTGGGAAATGTGGCCACAGATGGGGATCTGCATCATAGATCCTCCCACAGGTTGGAGGCGGTGGGAGTTCTCGGGAGTTCGCAAAGCGTATGAGTAAGGCTAAACTCTTTTTCTAAAGCATAAGTCACTAGAAACATGTATTGATTTCGGGAGTTCGCAAAGCGTGGTTAGCAAAAGCGATGTAGGTATGTAAGGCTAAACTCTTTTTCTAAAGCATAAATCACTAGAAACATGTATTGATTTCCAAAAGATTTTTTGCCCAACGTGTACTAAATCCATGTATACATGATTCTTGTTGAGAGTACCTTTCCATATCAACATTGTGTCTCGTTATCTTGGATCTATTGGTCATCTAATTTGAGACCATACTTCTCCTTGATGAATGTTCTCAAATCATATTCTTGTATATTGACAAGTTATCACCTTAAGGCAACAAGAAGGACCATATAAAAGTTAAAGGATAAATGCCATTATTAACTTTAAAAGAAGAGTTCTATTCACATGTTGTTTGTCCCTCGTTGGAAGTACATTCTTGTCTCGTTATTGCATTTTATATATCTTGATTATCTCTGAATTCCATAGACCTCTAAAAATAGGGTTCCAAAGAGTTAAACTTAGAGTCGACCAAGGGTCGTTTCAATGTAAGGTCAAAGAGTTATGAGTTTCAAAGAGACCACAAGTGCCCTTACGACTACAATATATTATTCAAACCACCAAACTAATATCGATGGGCCGTTATATATATATATATATACATACATACATACATACATACACTACCGAGCAAATAGTCGGTGGGCAGTTATACATGTACATTATATATACTCAGGACTGTAAGTGGAGGGCAGACACTTAAATGTGCATCCATACATCTACCTCAGAGCATTACCTGAAGGCAGTACCACATTACACATCTCAGTATATAAGCCGAGGGCAGATTATATAATAAATCATAGGTGTAGATGTTTCAGTATAGTTTTAGAGTTTCATTGTTCACCCTATGTGGCACAAAGGTTATCAGAATATCAGGTTGCTTCTTATGCCCTACTTTATAACTTATGCTTTCATATTGCTATTCATGCTTTACATACCGGTACATTCTTTGGTACTAACTTCCTTTTTGCCAAGGGCGCTGCATTTTATGCTACAGGATTCACATAGGGGCCAAATAGACCCTACAGTAGGAGCTGTTGAGCCTCAGCCGTCAGTTGGTATGCTTCACTTATTTTGGAGCTTCCTAGTCAGAATTTGAGGTTATATCTTATATACATGATTTAGATAACGGGTAGGTCAAGGCCTTGTCCCAACCACATGATAGTTTGGTTACTCGTAGAGGCTGGTAGACTTATGTAGTATGTTCGGTTGTTATGTATGGCCTTGTCAGCCTGGTTGTCTTTTTATTGGCTTATGCTGTGGCTTTATTTATATAGTTGTTGGGTTGACCTCTCATTGTTTATCTTCAGAGCTTTGATGGTTCTATTGCATTACAAATTATAAGCTTATCGGCCCTGTTATTGTGATATTATTCAGGTCATATTCTAGTACGGCCTTGTCAGCCGGAACTTCTATACGTATAGGAGTTTGGTTTCAGAGTGATATGCTCAGGAAAGTATGGCACCGGATGCTGCCCCCCTCAGTTTGGGGTGTTACAAGAACACTTTATGTTTTTCATTCTTGCTTCTCTATGAGACAATGACTTCATTATATAGTCATGCATTCTTTATTTATATTGAATTGGACTATATAATGTAATCCTAATTTGTAACGACCCGTCCGGTCATTTTTAACTACATACCTTTATTTAACTAAATTACCCTTCTCGTAGACTCTATGTGGGGTTTGTGATGCGTGGGAATGGATGGCACAGATCCCAGGGTTTATTTATGTTATTTTCGGATAAAAAACCCAAAATAGGAATCTTAGAGTTGATTAGTTTGGCTCAAAGTTGACTTTTGAGTATATGGGTTCATTTATGGATTTTGTCACTTCCGGTAGTTTGGAGGGTCATTTGTGACTTAGTCGAGTCACCGATTTGCTTCCTAAGGAAATCAGATGTACTTTGTGGCCTTATTTGTGAAATTATGATATTTGGTTGTTTTGGATGATTCTTTAGAAAAAGTATATCTTAGCTCGGTTATATAAAAAATTCAAGGGCGCGAGCAAGTTTGTAGCACTATTTATCTTAGGATATCATGTTTGGTTTGTATTCGGGGAGTCTCGGGAGTGTTTCGGGTGTTTGGTGGAAGTTTGGTGTAGATTTCATGTTGCTGGTGTCTGGTGTTCGCACCAGCTACTGGTTGTCCGCCTCTGCGAAGTTCGACTCGCTGATGCTAGTTCTGGGCATGTGAGAGTTTTCCACCCCTACGGTAGTTTCCTCGCATATGCGAAAGCGCCTCTGCGGAATTTACTTTGCTCCAGCGCTAAGGCGGGACATTAAGTGATTTCGCCTTAGCCAACAATTTTTCGTCAAAGCGAGACCGTGCCTGTGGAGTCAATTCCGCAGGAGCGGAATCACTATTTCAGTCAGTCTCTTAAATGTCCAAAAATAATTCACTTTCTCAAAATATCATATCTCGGTATTAGAGCAAGTTGATAGGGAAATTCTTAAAGTTTGTGCTTGAATTCTTCGTTAGAGGCAAATTCTTCACCCTTTTTGATTATATTTCATATTTTATGATCCTGAATCTTGGCATAGATTATAATTTGGGGAAGATGAGTTCTAAGTTTCATGATAGAATAAGAGGGGATGAAACCTTGATTTAAGGGTGTAATATGAATTACATTATTTTGATATTGTGAACTAGTATTGCTTAATGTTAGATGATCATATTGTAAGATTTAATTTGATCATGGAAACCCTTTTCAAGTTGGGGAAAATTCTAGAGTTTAGAATTGGGGCTTTTGGATAAATCATGCAATTGAGGATTCGATTGTGGTTAGTTTTACAATTAACTTAAGGATATGACTACTTAATATGTATTTATGCTATTTGAGTAATAAAGTTTAAATTTTGACACTGTGGGCCTAGGGTTTGTTTTAGGTTTCTTTGGTTTGATGAAGGATTTAGTCCTTGTATGTGTATTAGATTAATTATTAGTGTAGAGTCTATGTGTGTTAGACTACGATTACTATGAGGTGCTCCGAAAGGGCAAGACTTGAGTGGAGGGTTGACCATTCGTGGCTCCTGCTTGGTTTTTAGGTAGGCTACAATTTATTTTTTGTAGACTTATATAGAAGTACGTAGTAGTTATAAATATTGAGGGGGTATTGGGCCTGTTTTGGGGTTCCACCTTAGCGGTTGTGATGAACGCTGGGGCGGTACCGGTGTTGAACTGTGATGATGGGTGATTTGGAGAATCAGCCTTAAGCTGATTTCAACTGTTGTTGTTTGGGCTTGTCACCATTATTGATATTGGTGTGTTTACTCATCACAAATGCTTTCGCTATGATATCCTGACTTACATGGATTATATGTTAATGACTTCCTAAAAGCATGTGATATTCATTTCTATACTTGATTACATCTCATACATTCTGATTACTTGTCTTGAATTGTCATTTGCATTCATACACTCATGGTTTTGATGATATTGAAATGCAAGTGGTATGGAAATGATATTGGTCCAATGAGACCAAAAGGGTGAGTTGTTCTATGAGATGGTTGGAAACACTGAGATGATGATGATACACGGAGGAATAGGTTGCACACCTTCAACATATGATATTACATCCAAGAGCTGGGATCCGTGAGAAATTTCGGATGAGTATATGGACTTCGCGGGTCCTCCATGGATGTGCAGTTCATAGAATTTGAACGTATGTATAATGAAGATGTAAGGTACCTGTCATATGCATTTCATTCATATCATACATATATTATTCATTGAATACATATTAATTTGTGAATTGGTTGAAAATGATTATGAGATTTGGATGACTTCTTGATAAAAGAGCTTTACTAATTGATCACATGATACTTGAATTATTGGTTATTGAACTCTTCTGTTAACGTGGTAACTTACATGATTCATGAACCCTTATATGAATAAAGTCACTTGTTTGATTCAGTGAACTATTATGTGGACAAGGTGATTTATGTGATTTATGAAACTGTTTAGTATAGGATTTCTTGCAGGTTAGCTTGATATTTATCTCTATTACGTATCTTCCATCATTGTCGGCCTATGATGCCTACGGGGGTACGCTGTGTACTCATACTACACTTGCTGCATTCTTTTTGGATGCAGATACAATGCCTTCCACCAGTTCAGGATTTCATGGCTGAGTCTGAGCCGGCGGACTTCCAGTGTTCAGGGTGGGGATGCTTCCTTCCAGCATTGCCCTGGAAGCTCCTATCTTTGTTCCTGTCTTTTATTTATCCGAGAGACATGTTCAGACATTTATTACATTTGGCTTATGATATCTTTTATTCAGACTTGTATTTAGTTTAGAGTTCTTGTATTATTGACCTAATTTTGGAAGTTGTATAACTTATTCTTAGACTTACTTCGCTTTTATGTTATGAGTAGACAGTTTAATTATCTTGTTATTTCCGCATCTCTTATCTATTTGTGTTTGATATTTGGGGAGTGGTTCACCTACCAGTGAAAACAACGTAGGTGCCACCACGATTCCTTAAAGAAGTCCTGACATAATTATAGTTATGTAAATAAATCTAAACTATGTCAATATCTAATTGCAATTCAGCATGGAATCTGTGTTGCCGATGCACAGACAACTTCTCTATCACATTACAGGTAGTAATTTCGTACAAAATAATTTCCTTCAATTCACACACTATATATATAGTTGAAATTCTTTTAGATATAAAATATATTCTAATACATAGTGTCACAAACATACAGTAAGTGTAATATTATTTCGTACCTCTACGAATTTAAAGATTCCTGCAAATTGATATAAGGGTTATAGTGGGATTTGATCTATCAAAAAGGCTAGGGTAATGTCGATAATTATTTGGTAATTTCAAAATGCCATTGGGATTTGATCTATCAAAAACACTCATTAATTCGCTCCTTCAAAAAATTTGGTAATTTCAAAATGCCTAAATATAGAAGACAGACTGAGATCAGTGTAATGTCGATAAAAAAGTTTAGTATGCAATTAGTGCTGCTTAAATAAAAATTGAAAATAATTTTCTGCTATAAGTTAAGCAGACAAATCCAACTCTTGTGCTTCTTTAAAATCACATTTTTACGGTATGTCTCAACAAATCCTCCTTTTTACCACAGTTTTAATTATTTGGATATAGAAAAATAAAATATTTTTTTGACAAGTTTTATATTTTAATACTTATATTTTATTTTCATAATGGCACTTGGCCAAAAAAATATTTGCACATACAAATAAAATTCTGTTTCGTCGAAGAAATTATATGCTTTGGAGTTGTTCTAACCCAACGTGAAACAACTTTTCTTTTCTCCTCTCCCCTCTATAGTGAAAGAGATAATTTTCTTATTAAAATATTCAAAACAAATTAGTAGAAACAAATACTATTATTTAGTAAATTATTATATTACATAATGAATAATCATATGAAATTGTATTGATTATTAAGAATTTTGTAATGTTTTTAAGAATTATAACCCTGATAACATAACGCAGAATTGTTACTGAACAAATTAACAACAAATTTGGGCCTCAGCCTCAGTAGGCTGGCCCACTTGGGCCTCGGCCTCAACAAGCTGGCCCGCTTGGGCCTCGGCCTCAGTAGGCCTTCGCTGCTGCGAGCCCAGCAACAGCAGTCCCGACCCACACGGATATCGAGGCAGCGATGCATACACTTGGATTAAATCCCCCGGATGCAAATTGGTACATGGACAACGGTGCTACTTCTCACATGACATCCACACCAGATAATCTCTTGTCTTATTTCAATTTGAGCAAAAATTATGGCATAATTGTTGGTAATGGTAATTCAATTCCAATTCGTGGTTACAGTCACACAAATTTATCTCCTCTAAACCCACCTTTAGTCTTAAAAAATATCATTCATGCTCCTCACTTAATTAAAAATTTGGTGTCTGTTCGAAAATTTACAACTGATAATTGGGTTTCTGTTGACTTTGACCCTTTTGGATTTTCTGTGAATTATTTCACGATGGAGATACCTCTAATAAGATGTAATAGTCCAGGTGAGCTCTATCCAATCACCTCATCCACCACCACCACTAACACTAATCATGCCACACCGTCAACATTTGTCGCTTTAGCACCTTCCTTGTGGCATGCGCGTTTGGGTCATCCGGGAGCATCTGTTCTTTCATCTCTTAAACATAATAATTTTATTAAGTGTAATAGTACACGTAGTACTAATATTTGTCCTTATTGTTCGCTTGGGAAACATGTTAGATTACCGTTTGTGGCACCTAATTCTAGTACCTTAATGCAATTTGATATTATTTATAGTGATTTGTGGACATCTCCCGTTTTGAGCTCTTTGGGACATCGTTATTATGTGTTATTTTTGGATGATTATTCTAATTTTTTGTGGACCTTTCCGTTGTCTAAAAAGTCTCAAGTTTATTCCACATTCTTATCGTTTAGAGCATTCATCCGTACACAATTTGAATGGGAAATTAAAAACATTCAATGTGATAATGGAAGGGAATTTGATAATGGACAGTTTAGGGAATTTTGTAACGCTAATGGCATATCATTTTGGTTTTCTTGTCCTCATACGTCCTCACAAAATGGGAAAGCCGAAAGAAAAATTCGTACCATTAATAATATTGTTCAGACATTACTAGCCCATGCTTCATTACCACATTCATTTTGGCATCATGCATTACAAATGACTACTTACCTTCTTAACATACTCCCTAACAAAGGATTAGCATACCAATCTCCACTAAAACTCTTTATCATAACGATCCTACGTATTTTCATCTTAGGGTGTTTGTGTTATCCTCTCTTCTCATCCACTACAATTAACAAACTTCAAGCCCACTCTACCGCTTGTATGTTTTTGGATTATCCTTCTAATCATCATGGTTACAAATATTTTGATTTATCCTCTAATAAAATTATAATTAGTCGCCATGTCATTTTTGATGAAACCCAATTTCCGTTTGCTAAATTGTATAATACCATGTCTAATTCTTATAAATTTTTAGATGATGGGCTCTTACTATATGTGGTACACCACTGGGCTCGATCCACACACCACCCTCCGGTCTAGTTGACACCGGCAGACCCACTGCCTACCAGCCCAAACCACTGCTCTTCCATAATTCCGCCAGCAGGCCCACTGTCTGCCAGCCCACTTCCTACTTGTGTTCTCGATCTGCTAGCAGGCCCACTGCCTGCTGGCCCAATTCTGTCTCCTAGAGTATCTCAACTACCAGGGCCACTGCCTGCTGGCCCAGTTTCTACATCGCCTTCCTCTTGGCCAGCAGGGGCCTGCTGGCCCGCTACCTCGGTCCGCCTCCGTCAGTCCAGTCCAATCCTGTGACGTCCCAACACCTTCCATTCCGAGTCAAGGGCCATTACTCGTAGCCAACGGGGTATCTTTAAACTGAAATGACATTTTAATCTAATTTCTACTGTCACTAAATCACCCCTTCCACGTAACCCCCTGTCTGCCCTTCATGACCCGAATTGGAAAATGGCCATGGACGATGAATATAATGCTCTTATTGAAAATAAGACGAGGGAGTTGGTGCCCCATCTGCCTAGTGTTAATGTAATTCATTCTATGTGGATTTTTACTCATAAGGAAAAATCTGACGGTTATTTTGAGAGGCATAAAGCTCGTCTTGTAGGTGATGACAAAACTCAACAGGTTTGAGTGGATTGTGGAGAGACATTTAGTCTGGTGGTCAAACTAGCAACTATTCACATTGTTCTCAGTCTAGCTCTCTCAAAAGCATGGCTCATTCATCATCTGGACGTGAAAAATGTGTTCTTACAGAGCGAACTCAAGGAAACTGTATACATGTATCAGCCATTGGATTTCAGGGACCCCGATCATCCTAACCATGTGTGCTTGTTGAAGAAGTCCTTGTATGGGCTAAAACAGTCTCCTTGGGCTTGGTACAAAAAAATTGCAGATTATGTGTCTACTCTTAGGTTTTCTCACTAGCATGTCTGATCATTCTCTGTTCATCTACCATCACAGTACTTCTATGACATACACTCTATTATATGTGGATGATATTATATTGACTTCTTCCTCTGATAAACTGCGCAAGTGTATCACATTTCTTCTCAGCTTCGAATTTGCTATGAAAGACTTGGGGCCTTTGAGTTATTTTTTGGGTATAGCTGTAACTCATCATGCAGGTGATCTATTTATATCTCAGAGGAAGTATGCAAATGATATTATTGACCGGGCTAGCATGTCATCATGTAAGTCATATCCTACTCTGGTTGACATTAAATCGAAGCTTAGTGCTAATTCTAGCACACCTTATGAGGATCCCTCCCACTATCGCAGTCTTGCAGGGGCTCTTTAGTATCTTACATTTACGAGGCCTGATATTACTTATGCAGTGCAACATGTGTGTTTATTTATACATGATCCGAGGGACGAACACACGCACGCTCTCAAATGCATTGTGCGTTACATTCAGGGCACTCTTGATTATGGTTTGCACTTATATCAATCCTCCGTATCTACTCTCATGTATTATACATATATTGATTGGGGTGGATGTCCAGATACCAGATGTTCGACGTTTGGTTATTGTATGTTTCTTGGTTATAACTTGGTCTCTTAGTCGAATAAACGTCATGCTACTTTATCGCGATCCAGTGCGGAGGCCGAGTATCGAGGGGTAGTTAATGTGGTGTCTGAGTCCTGTTGGCTGCGTAATCTCCTATTAGAGCTTCACTTTCCTATTTAGAAAGCTACATTGGTCTACTGTGATAATGTTAGCGCCGTCTATCTCTCTGAAAATCCGGTCCAACATCAGCGCACTAAACATATCGAGATGTATATTCACTTTGTTCGCGAAAAGGTAGCTCGTCGACAAGTATGTGTCTTGCATGTCCCTTCACGGTACCAAATTGCTGACATCTTTACTAAGGATCTTTCCTTTGTTTTGTTTGAAGATTTTAAGGATAGTCTCAGCATACGACAACCGTCCGCTATGACTGCGCGGGTGTGAAAGACCGTGTATATGGCCTATATTTACTTACCATATTATTAAAATTCTTGTACATGTATAATTATGGTAATAGTCTTGTATTAGGAAAAATGTTACAAGTAGTCTTGTATTAGAAAAAGATAAATTTAATTTCCATAATTACATATTGTATATCATGTATATAAATCCTTTCATTAATGAAAATAATCAAAGAATTATTCTCTTTCATTAACTTTGATTGGAATTAGAAATATTAATAGCAAAAGTTATAACATATGGAGTAGGATCATTAATGAGGTGATCAACCATCATATCAGGATCATTAAAAAGCATATTAAAACTATTTGCATGCTTGGGATGGATATGGCTAACAAGATGATGGATATGGCTAACAAGATGATTTTTCTCCTTGCACAACGTTGAAGAGTTTAACATTAGTACCTTTTTGCATTTACTAGGATTGAGCTTCCTCATGGTGTATAAAACCTTTTTTTTAAGGGAACTTTCTTCTCCTAGGTGTAATTTTGATTTTTTTTCATAGGGTTAGTACTAGTCTACAAATATATATAGAGTACTAGTTCTTACTGCAAAAGGAAAACAAGTTCTTACTGCAAAAGGAAAACAAATTAAACATTGAGTATCACAAACTCACCTCACATTCTTTTCTAGTTGGTATATGTACAAAATTTGGCTCGTAAAGATACAATAAAATCTTAGGTGATACATTCTATCTCTATTTATGTGACACTCTTTTCTTTTCAACCAATTTTAAAAAATATTTTATATTTAGTTATAATTTTAACTTTAGACTTCCCACTTTACTCTTAATGAAAAGATTTATTGTCATAGAAGTTTCTAAGGCTTATTTTTTTACCACAAGTTTCATTGTCTTCAATATTTTCTTAAATTCTATGCCTAATCAAATACGTTCACATAAATTGGGATGGAGAGAACAACTAGCCGACAAGTGGCATAATTCATACGGTCACTCTACTTCTAATTGTGTGGTCTTCAAAAAGGCGATCCAAAAGGACATCAAAGAGGGGAGTTTCAAGCTAGCCGACACGAGTATGGCTGAAATGTCCATTGATACCGACCCCTTTCCCGCGGTACCAATATCTATGGTACTAAGCCCGATGAGTCAAGGGACACTAAAGGGAGACAGCCGATGAAAAGGGTGTGGGTCCCAAAGAAACCTACCAAAGGGGAGAAGGCCACAATGACCTCTGTGTTCAACCGGTTAGGCTGCTTATATGATATTCATGATGACCGCCAGCTAGGAGCACTTTTCATGGGCGCCCTAAATACTCGAGGGACGTTGAACGAGAACTTCAGGAACAAACCATGAGGTTCAGAAGGGTCCCTATCGGCGCCATGCATAGGCCTGGGGGCAAGTACGGATGCTAACCAACCGGCAATCGAGCATGCCTCGAATAGATGAAGAACCACTCCCTAAAACCAAACAGAGGGTGGTCGAGTTTAACGTAAATGAAGGTGTTTCATCTTTACGTATCATATCGAGAAATGAGGACCAGACGAGACCCTGGAGAATGATTGAACCATCCGCCAACACATAAGAGGGGAAGTGGTCTGTGACTCAGGCTCCCAGAAAGAAAGAGGCACCACCGAGAGTCGCATCCAGAACTTAGAAAAGAAAGATGCAACGTGCCAAGGCCTTGCGTAAGATGCAACAGACATTGCATCTAATTTCCAACACCAAGGTAGCCGAAAATCATGAGATTCCTGAGTTTGCCATAGCCAAGGCTATCGAGCGGGCATTCGGCTCAGTTGTTTCAGGGGCAATGTCGCTTGAAGTAGAGACGTCGGGTCAACCAGAGCTGGATGAACAACGTACCGATAACCCGATGGAGGAACCCGGCAAGAGAATGTGGGCCCGGATGGACCTCTAATCGAGGCAATCTCATAAATTATGCGGAGGATTCAGTTAGAGGATCCCTAGCCGATCCCTATTTGTCTTTAGAAAATGGAAGATATGAGCTTCTGGTCAGCCGAATTGGATGAAAGAGGGGACTCCATCCTCGATTTATTTAGCCATGACCTGGTTGATGAGATATGGGCAAATATTGAAATGGTCAGCCTAATCCTATGTGAGTTCTGGGCCAGGCGCTCCGCGCTGGATAACCTAGAAGGTGATGTTTGCGAAGAAGACACAGAATGGGAAATAATAGCCGATACCCCGGCTAGGGACACTTTGAGCACCGTATTTGGTGCACATACAGAAGATATGGTTAAACACCTCAAACCCTTTTATGTCAAGTCTTACATTAACGGAAAAATTATTAGTCGGGTGTTTGTCGACAATGGGGCTGTGCTGAATGTGATGTCGCTGCTTACCTTGAGGGATCTTAACAAAATAAAGGAGGATCTCATCTCAACTAACATGAAAATGGCTATCTTTATGGGAGAATCCTCTGAAGCATTGGGGATTCTAGTAGCAGAAATTACTTTAGGTCCTAAGACAGTCAAGTCTGCCTTCTTTGTAATAGATGGCAAGCCGTCCTACACCATTCTGTTGGGCAGGGACTAGATTCACACCAGTCGATGCCTTCTTTTTACCATGTATCAAAAGCTCATCTTTTGGGAAAGAGACAAGATAGAAATCATCCCAGCGGATGATAACCCGTTCCGACCAGGGGTTCAAAACGTAGAGGTTGTCCCCCAATCACCCTATGTGGCTCCCATAGTCGTCAGGGAGCAGTATGAAGAAGGATCTTGGGAATCCCGTAATCTTACTTCACGAGGGTTTAAATGATTGAGGAAACCTAAATCATACGTGATCTGTGGCATCAGTTGACCGCCCTAAGTTCTGAGGCAAGGATAGCCGAGGCATCGTAGATGGGGAACCAGGAAAACGAACCAACGCTTGCAACCGATGAAGTTGAGCTGTTTATAAAAGTTGAATCGCCTATAAGAAGGGCTATGCCTAGTTTTGAGTCTCATGATCCTTTGGAAGATATCAACTTGGGAACTGAAGAAATCCCTCGGCTAACACATATTAGTAGTTTGCTGAAGGAAGAAGACAAACAAGGTATAACGACCCTTCTACTACAATATACTACTTCGCATGGAATTATCATGAGATGTATGGGCTGGTACGTACTTTGGTAGAACATAGATTGCAAATCAAGAAGGGTTTCAAACCTCAAAAATAGCCGCCCAGAAGGTATCACCCTCAACTGATGCCTCAAATCAAAGTCGAGATTGAACGACTACGGAAAGTTGGGTTTATCAGAACGGCTAAGTATGTGGAATGGTTGGAAAATGCCGTACCAGTCAAGAAGAAGAATGGAAAGGTTCGGGTATGTATTGATTACAGGAACCTAAATATATCCACTCTTAAAGATGAGTACGTCATGTCGATAGCCGACATGCTAGTCGACTCAGCAGCCGCTAATGGTGTATTGACCTTCATGGATGGATACTCTGGCTATAATCAGATATCGGTAGCCGAGGAAGACATTAACAAAACTGCCTTCAGATGTTCAGGAGCGTTGGGCATTTACGAGTGGGTAGTCATGCCGTTTGGTCTGAAGAACGCTGGTGCCACTTATCAAAGGGCAATGAACACCATCTTCCATGACTTGATCGGCAAGACTATGGAGGTTTACATACGATGATGTAGTAGTGAGGTCTAAGGACTTATAGGATCATTTAGACGATCTTGAACAAGCATTAAAAAGAATGAGGATTCATAATCTCAAAATGAATCCAGCCAAGTGCATGTTAGGAGTATCGACTGGCAGCTTCCTTGGCTTTTTGGTACACAAGAAAGGCATCGAGATAGATCGTAACAAAGCCAAGGCAGTAATGGGACCCATGTGCCTCCATTCGGCTTCTGTGACCAACTTCACTTGGTCCAACCAACCCTAATAATGAGCGACCTTAGTCGACCAAGTACGAAGGTTAGCTGAACAACGGCCGCCGGTGAACCAGTCACAAGTAGAAAGAAAGTCATGGTTTATCGGGCTGAGGTACTGAAACAAGAGAGAATCACCTTGTTTCGGTCCACCGTACGGAGTTAGAACAAGTTGTTTATCAATGAAGGCCAAGGCAGGGGTCAGGTCACTATCGAGTAGAATGATTTCCCTGATCTTCGATATGAAAAAGATGAAGTCATGGTTTCCGACTAAGAAAAGGGCCAAATATTATGTGAGAAAGCTATGGGGGGATACCTTTCCTTAAATAACCTTTAGAGGCGCGACAGAGATTAATTTATTATTTTCAAAAGCACGTCTGAAAATCATCAGAGCCAATTCGTGGTAATAGAGACACCTCAGTTAAAGGGGAAACACATTCCAAGAAGTGATCATCATTGCATGCACTGAACACGAGAAAATTGAAGTGACATGCACGGCTGTTAGACTGAAACGACGGATACTTTCAGATACATCAACTCAACAGTCACACTCAAGTTAAAGTAGGGGGGAATTGTTAACACTCAAAAGTAATTTAAGTGTTTAGCCGAATTCAGTGACAACCGAACTATTCCAGAGCCGAATTTACTCCTAGCCGTCGACTACAAGAACTTCATCGGCTACTAAGGCATCTTAGCCGAGTTGTTAGTTAGAGGTATGACTGGGACCAACTCAGATGCAGATGCCTCAACGACTAAGTCAAAAGGGTTTCCAGACCCCTAGAAGTGGTAACGACCAACAACAACTAAAAGAAAGGGCCATTATCCGAGCAAAAGGAGTAGAGGGCGAGAAAATCGCCACCACTTCCCCCATAGTCGGTCATTAAACTTAGTGTGTTATTAATGGCTGACATGGGGGGGGGGGGTCACGTACAAATTTTCTTTCTTTTTTGTACTATAAATAGGATCATTCTTTGTATATACAAGACACAATCAATCAATCAAACAACTCAATTTTTATCTATCTTTATCCTTTAGTTTACTGTACTCAGCTGCATTCATGTTTCTTACCTCTTAGTTTACTCATACCACCGTCCTAATGCTTTCTGGAGTAATTGGAGAACCTATTGCTGGAAATTAGAGTTCCATTTCCAGCCCAAATCGCTTAAGTTAAGGAATCAATTTTTATCCCGATTTCGTCAGCCGATAAAACGGCAGAGAACAGAATTCGGGGAGAGAACACCATCAAATTCCAACTAGCTAGAAATAAAAAGAAAAACAAAATAGAAGAGAACCTAGTCCCCAAAATTGCAAATTGCATAAAAGAATGAATTTAGATTTTTAAACTTTTGCTTGAATTATCCTAGTGACAGATATATACAAATATCTGTAACCACATAGAAGAGGTTTCTAGCCTTTTTACCACCTTGTTTTACAGAACTACAGTAGTTGAAGGGTGAATTTTTTAAAAACACACGCTTATACTTCAACAAGATTTGAATTAGCGATCACTCACAAAGAAATAACACACTTCACCAATAAACGAACCAGTGTTTGATGGCAAGCAGTGTCATCTTGCTTTATTTATCATATCATTTTTTTAATATTCCCTCTGTCCCAAAAATGTTGGCCTACTTTCCTTACTAGTTTGTCCCAAAAAATTGACACATTTCTTTATTTAGAAACAATTTAACTATGTGATCATTTATAGCCACACAAATATCTAAGATTTGTTTTGGACCTTACATTTCAAAAGTCTTCCTTTATTTCTTAAACTTTGTGTTAGTCAAACTAGGTCAATTGTTTTGGGACGGAGGAAGTAGTATTGATATATATATATATGGATTTAATAAAGGACAATGCTATTTGGACAGAAAGTCGTGGGCAGAAAAAGTGAAATGTCATAGATGCCCTTAACGACCAAAAATTAATCAAGCAAACGATTGTTAAGCTTAACTAAGCTTCTTAAGAACGCCGCCAGTTTGCACTGATCGAGGTTGACTTGTTCAATTAAAATATTTTTATTTTTATTTTTCCTATACATATTACTTATTAATGTTTTATTTTTCCTATACGTATACGTATTATACATTTCACTTTTTCTGCCCAATATACGTATTGTATACTCTATATTAGATTAGAATTTTCCCTCTATTTATTCACTTGACCTGTAGATCTTCCTCACCTCATCACACAAATTTAACCACCATAAATCTATCTATTGTAATTAAGTTTGTGTTCTTACTTAAAAAATGAACCTCAACGATGATCATATTAGGACTGCGTTATATGAGTCTCTAGGGTTGATGTCGGAAGATAGCTGGATAATGAAGAAAATGAGTTCAATACTGATTCAATTGACCGTCACAATGGCAGGAAAGATACACAGATGGATGGACAAGCTGAAGAGACTTTTGTTTATAATGGAGAATCGAATGAAGTGTACTCTGATGAGCAAATATTAACAGGTCCAATGACAGGTATGTTTTTCAAATCTGTTGAATCGGTGTTTCGTTTCTATAAAAGGCATGCGAAAATGAGAGGATTTTGTGTGTTGAAAAGAACACTTTCAACCAATTATGCTCTTTTTGTTTGTGACAAGTCTAGAAAGCAAACTAATCAAAAACACACTAAGAGGATTGGATGCGAGGTAAGAGTTAATGACGTTAGGAAGCGAGATGGTTCATGGATGGTCACTAAGGTGTGTGGAGACCATATTAATCAATTGGACTCTAGACTGTCAAGGCAGATGGCTGGACACATATCTATTAGTAAATCTGTGAAGAGGATTCCTAAAGCTAATGACAGAGCTGTCTTAAGACCTTGCAAGGGCGTGAGACTTTTAGAGGTTCAATCTAGTGGACCAAAAATATGGGGTGTACCCCAAAAGATTATAGAAATTATATTGAACAACAAAGAAGATTGCAAATGCTAGGAGGTGATGCAAACACTTTATGGTCGTTCTTTAGTGACATGCAGACAAAGGATAGTGAATTTAATTTTACTACTCCATGGACATGGATGGTACTGGTAGGATTAAGAGCGTCGTATGGGTTCACTCACACTGTAAATATGCATATGAGGAGTTCGGTGACGTAATATGCTTTGATACAACTTATCTTGTGAATATGTATAACATGTCATTTTCTTCTTTTTTGGTTTTAATCATCATAGTCATTCTATACTTTTGGGATGTGCTCTTCTTACAAGTGAGGACGCCAAACAATTACAAGATTATTTTTCGCAAATGGAAAAAAGCCATGGATAATGTTGCTCCAAAGGCAATCTTGAGTGACCAATGTGGAAGCATTAAGGCAGGTTTTAGTGTGGTGTTTGAAAATATAGTTCACATAAATTGTATTCAACACATATTCATTAAGTTGCCTATGTGTGTAAAGGTGACGGATGATCGATATAAAGTGGCGAGAATGAATTCAAGATCATTGTCCTTGGTAGCATTATCACTAAAGAGTTCGAGCATAGGTGGGTGATTTTATTGAGAAATATGGACAAGAATGAAGTGACTGATTAAGGAAATTGTATTCAGAAATGGAAAAATGGGTGTTAATATACTTGAATAACTACTTCTAGGTTGGGATGTTATCGATGCAAATAAGTGAGGAAATGCATGCCTTCTTCGATGGATTTATCAACAATCGAAGCACGCTAAAATAGTTTGTTCAGCAGTCTGAGTTAGCTTTGAGGCGCAGCTCCAAGCTGCTTTTACCCGCAGAATGTTTGAAAATTTTCAATGTGAGTTAAAGAGGTACTTTCACTGTGAGTTAAGTGCAGTAAATAATGAGTCAGCCATGGACATAGTGTAGAAGTACAACATAATAGATACCTCAATTAAAAATGATTTCTATGGGAATGAATTTATCTTCAGGGTTAAACGCACTATACACGGTGAATATTTTGAGTCCAATTGCAAATCCTTTGAATGAAGAGGGATTGTTTGTTGCCATATACTTAAGGTGATGGGACATGAGAAGATCAAACTGCTCAACGAGAGGTATATTTTGACAAGGTGGAGAAAAGATGTTTTTCGACACCACATGAAAAAATTCTTTCTTGGAGGTTATCCACATATGACAGATAAGTACAAAAAGTTTAAGGAGTTAATGGTGTATTTTGGCAATGAATGTAATATTGCATTGGACAGTGACATTATGGTAGAATTTGCCAGGTCAATACTATTAGATTTGGTTAATGATCTTTCTAATTTTGATCACGATATGATATAAGAGGTTATGCAAATCGGGGTGACTTTATCAGAAAATAGTGGAAATGATCATGTACCAAACCCTACATCAAATCCTTTACCAAATGGAGGAAATGATCATATACCAAATCCTACATCAAATCCTGTACCAAATGAAACATCACCAAATTTTATTGATCCTGAAGTGCATCGTTCACGTGGAAGGCCAAAGGAAAGACGCTATAAACCACGAATTGAAGCCTTATATAGTTATTTCGGAGGGAGAAGTGTGTGATACAATGCTAGTAGGGTTGGAGGAAAGGTTGTAGGAGGAAGAGAGGCATCACAAGATGGAGGAAGAGGCAGAGAAAGAGAAATATCATAAGATTGAGGAAGAGGCAGAGGTGCAAAGCAACGGCCCAGTGGTTCGACCAGAGCAACAAATGAGTTACAATTTTGCATTATCACTTTAATTTAATTAACATCATCAGATTACTTGGCTTAGCTTTGAATTTGGTATAACTCGCATTGCAACAAAATGATGATGAAATGTCACAAGATGGAGGAAGAGGGAGAAAAAGAGGAAGGGGTAGAGCAAAGGGACCGCATAACACCACAAGAGCAATAAATGAGGTACTACTTTGCATACTCAATTTTACTTAATTAACGTCATTGGATTTACTCGGATTGAGTTAGAGTTTTCCAAAGCTCCCATTTCAGGAAAATGATTATGGAATGTCACAACATAAGGGTTTTTCTAATCTGAATCTCTACAGCCAAGAAGGCTCACTCTTTGAATACTAAATTTGTTTGGAAGGAATAGTTGAAAGAATGCCTTGGATCATATATTACAGTTCTTGAGGATTATTGTTCTCAATTGTATTCTACATTCATGTGCTTAATGGATGTTGTTCAATTCTCAATAGTATGTGAATGAAGTATATGATGGATGTTGTTCAATTCTCAGTAGTATGTGATGGATGTTGTTCAATTCTACATTCCTATGCTTGATGGTGTTGTTCAACTCTACAATGTCATTGGTTGATGCATCAGGTTGTATCGTTCGAATGATCACAACACAAATCAAATAAGTGAGGAAATGGTTGATCCATCTGTTACCTTGTATGACGGATCAACCAAAAAAATTATCATGACCAACTGCTTGGTTGGCGAATCAGTAATTATTATGATTAGATCAAAAAAGAAAAAACTCATGAGCGAGGGCATGGTTGACACATCATGAAATATTATACAAATGTTCAATCATATAATAGCAGGGACACACCAACAAGCTTCATGATTAATGTTGTTTAAAATAAATAAATTCAAACAAGACAGGAAATTTGATTACACAGCATGAATATACCACTACAAACCCAAAAATTATAACAACTTCATTTGCAAACAGGTGTAGCATCAATCAACAATACATTTTGTTACATCCACCCCAATACTAACAAGGACACTTCAGGGAGATCATTTTCAACCTTACAACAATTGTAATACGATGATGAAGTAGCACATCCTAGCACTTTTTAACTTCAAAGATTTGTCCCTCCAAGGAGGTCATACGTTTATTAATTCCAGCCCTTCATCTAGACGAACATTTAAATGATCAACACTGTTTTCCACAGAACTCATGCGGCGCATAAATAATGTGTTGGTGTCATCAAAACATGTGAGGATCTTTCCTTGGTGACGGATAATGCGCTTCATATTTGTTTTAAGCACACAAGTCTTCACACAAGAGAAGAAAGAATGGAGAATGAGAAGAACAAAGGAAGAATGCGGACAACATATATAATCAAGAGAACTTTTTTCCTAAGCACCCCTAGCCAATGCCCTTCAGCCTTGGTATATGTTTATTTTCTTGCTAGACCGCAGACTAACTAAATGCTTACATGGATTCAATAACACAATTAATAAAATTATTGATAAAAGTTTGTTTAAATGCATCTACACATAATGTCGGTTGTTGATAAGGTTGTTTAGATGCATTTATAAGGTCCCTTAAATTCAGATTTATCCTCATTTTTTTTGATTAAAATGATATAAGGTATATGTCCCTTAAATTCAAAAATACTTATTTATTGATTGACCCATAATTACATACAAATTCAACCATTCAACATCAAGTTACTATCAAAATATTAAGGAGATAAATATTACTAGCAGGACAAATATATAGGAACATATGATTGCATAACTTCCCCTTATGAATATTAACATTCAAAATATATAAGGTGGTAGTGTCCGTGGTTCCAGTAAAGATGTTTGTGTCACCCTATTTTGGCCTTTTTTGTTGTGGATTTCTTTGTTGGACTTCCTAATATTGTGTAGGGTTTAATTTGTGTTTTTTGTTGGAAGTCGGGTGGCATGTCAATGGGCTGTATTTATCCCTATTTTATTTATTTAAATTAACGAAGTTCTAATTTACTTTAGCTTTTATTCATTTCAAAGCTAATTTCAGCACATAATCAGTTACATATTTGGTTTAACTTCATTAATACACAAGGTAATAAGTTGAACTAAGTTAAAATATTTTTTAAAATCAAAAGGATTGATCCCACAGCTATTGAAAGAATTTACCAGATTTGAACATTAAATATGTTTAAAAGTTAACATACAAAATAACTAAATAACTAAATATATATTATAGTCTAAATAGATTTGTCAAAAGATTTTGTGACTTGGTGAATCATATTATCCTACAAAGAACAAGCTACTACACCACAAAAAATAATTATTATAGTCTAAATCCTCTATTCCCTTCCTATTCCTATAATTCTCTTAGCTGACCGTTAGATAAAAACACTTGAAAGAAAAACCAAGTTGCAAATAATAATAATAAAAAAATAGATGAGACTCGCCAAATTCGAACACGAGAACATATGGTCGCACAGATGACTCATCGTCACCACTCGGTTGGAATAGACACATTTGTACAATCGTGTTAGTCAAAATGTATTTTTCTAGTACTTGTTGTGGGGACAGACCAAATAAATAAATTATTATTTAAATTAATAAATGGCTCAAACCAACTCATAATACACACCACTAGAGGACCTTAGATGCTTTTATACAATTGCATGTGAAAAGATTTGTGACGTGGTAAATGACACTATCTCGCAAAGCACAAGCTACTACATCACAACTAGTTCATCCAACGTAGGAGTTAGTTAAGTAAATGAGAAAATGTGTTTGAGTAGTGAATTTGTTTTTAAAACTCAACCAAAATGGCGTGGTTGTACATGTTATCACATATAATATCTTTTTATGTGTCTTTAACGCCCAAAAAGTGAATATTATTGTCTAAATCCTCTATTTTATTTCAATTCCTATTATTCACTTAGCTGACCGTCAGATAACTTCACTTGACGGATTAACCAAGTTATTGTTTTGCATCGTACTTAATATAATTTTGTGATTTTTGTTAGAAGAATTTATCTGATTATAAATAAATAAATAAATAAATAGTTCAAATCAACTCATACAATACGTACATTGATTGAGTAAATCCGGTTAAGTAGTGAATTTAGCCACATAAATAAGGAAATGTGATTAAGTAGTAAGCTTAACCGACCCTGACATGATTATATTTGACGGATCAACCCAGTTATGTATTAATTGCACATCTGTTATACTAATCCTTGAAACTCCTTCTTGACCAAGTTGATTGACGAATTTACCCTAATATTTTTGGAGGGAACCTAAAATGAATAGTAGTAATTCTTAGTGGAGGAAAATGTCTTTTTTTAGCGTCTAAAGGTGTGTATATATATAGAACCATGGCAAACACACTCACACACAAAAAATAAAAAAAAGACGTGGAATGGACAACCCATCATTTGATGTGTATATGACTCATTCATACATCAACCATGATGATTTGGTATGTTACTATGGCCTTAAAGCTAATTGTTTTAAATTTTTCACTAACATCCATTTTTCTTTTTTAATTTATTAGTAACAATTTGATATGTTTCCACAGTATATTCCCACAAGGATATATGAAAATCTTCATCCAACAGCCAAGATTGCAATTCTCAAATGTCGTGGATAAAATTGGGTCACAACTTTGTTGTTAGTTAGGGTCGAAGAAGACTCAAAGATGGCTGAAATATTTTTGTTGTAGAAAAATAATATCAAAAATAGGGTGTGTCTTTAAATTTGAGTTGCTTTAAGTAACACCAGATGTTGTTGTCTTCAATATCAAAGTGAACCAAGAAGGAACATCTCATTGTCCAATTGAGCTTGAGTAGTCTTTATGAGTTTTGTATTGATATTGCTGATTTTAAATTATTTTGTGAAATTTCGATTGTATTTGGAAATGTTAGGTTATTGTCATGGGTTAAAAAAGTCTCCATCACTCCTTTTTTGTCTAAATTTTCTCAAAAAATCTATGTAATTCCTAAGATTTTCTTAGTTGACCATCAAATAATTTCATTTGAAGGATCAACCAAGTTAAGTATGAAAGATTTGCACATTCTTAGTGGTGGAAAAATGAAACGAAAATTTTCAGAAAAGACTTTTATCTTTCTCGAAAAACTTTTTGTATTTTCGAAAAGGATGTGTACAGAAAAATAAATAAAATTTAGTGGGGGGGGGGGGGGAATGAAACATCAATTTCAAAAAAGACCTTTTAGTTTCTCAATTTTTTTTAGTATTTTCAAACCCCACTATAGTATAATCACACTAGGTTACAACTCTATATTTACCCTCACTCTTCATCATTTTCATCTCTATTCCCCTTATTTTCTCTCTAATTTTACGTTCATTCATAAGTTGTGAAAATAAGATTGGTTGTTACCTAAATATCTTGCCCGGATTTGTTAGCTTTACCAGCGAACAAGTCTGTCTTTATTTGAAGTTTTTGTTGCATTATGAAGAATCAAAATACTCTAATAGGCCTAGTTTGTTGTATAAGGCTAATAAATTTGGGCAAGATATATAGTTAACCTGCGTGTGAGTCATCAGTTAAGCAAAACAACCTCATATTTACTTTACTCTTGTTTTATCTCTAATTGTATATCCAAACCTTTTAGCTAAATTGGTTCTGTTCGAATTGTGATGGTTATCAACTATGACTTGCTTAGCATGTAACCGTCTATGAATCGCACAAAACCAATTTAGCCTAAAGTTTGGATGTAAAATTTTCCAATTGAAGAATCGTTCATTCTACAATATTCTAAGATTTGTACATTTTTAAAGTGAATGAAGTTTGAAGTAATGTAGTGGGATCTTTACACAACCTATGTTAGTTTTTGGAAGGCATTCAACCAAAACGAATAAATAATAGAAAATATATACAAACAAAAAAAATTAATCACACAGTTGTTAGAATAATTTACCCCATTTGAAATTTAATTTTACTTTAAAAGTTATGTTACAAATTAAATGTGTTTGTTAAAACCCAAAAAAGTGAGTATTATTTTCTAAATCCTCTATTTCCTTCCTTTTACTATGATTCACTCTGCTGACCGCCAGATAACTTCACTTGACGGATCAACCAGGTTGTGAATAATAATAAAATAAAAATTAGTGAGACTCGCCGGATTCGAAAACGAGAACAAGTGATCGCACAGATGACTCGTCACCACTCGGCTGGAATAGCCATATCTGTCCAGTCGTGTTAGTCTAAATGTATTTGTCTAATACCTATTGTGGGGGAAGGCTGAATAAATAAATTATTATGTAAATTAATAAATGGCTCAAATCAACTCATAATACACACCACTAAAGGACCTTATATGCTTTTATACAATTGCATGTGAAAAGATTTGTGACTTGGTAAATGGCACTATCCCGCAAAGCTCAAGCTACTACACCACAACTAGTTCGTCCAACGTATGAGTTAGTTAAGTAAATGAGGAGATGTGTTTGAGTTGTGATTTTGTTGTTAAAACTCAACCAAAACAGTGTGGTTGTACATGTTCTCACATATAATATCTTGTTATGTGGCTTTAACACTCAAAAAAGTGAGAATTATTGTTTAAATACTATATTTCCTTCCTTTACCTATGATTCACTTAGATGACCGTCAGATAACTTCACTTGATGGATCAACCAAGTTGTGAATAATAATAAAATAAAAAAACGTGAGACTCGCCAGATTCGAACACGAGAACAGGTGGTTACACAGATGACTCATCACCACTCTGCTGGAATAGCCACATTTGTCCAGTCGTGTTAGTCCAAATGTATTTGTCTAGTACCTGTTATGGGGGCAGAATGAATAAATAAATTATTATTTAAATTAATAAATGACTCAAATCAACTCATAATACATACCACTAAAGGACCTTAGATGATTTTATACAATTGCATGTGAAAAGATTTGTGACTTGGTAAATGGCACTACATCTCAAAGCACAAGCTACTACACCACAACTAGTTCGTCCAACGCATGAGTTAGTTAAGTAAATGAGAAAATGTGTTTGAGTAGTGAATTTGTTGTTAAACCTCAACCAAAACAATGTGGTTGTACATGTTATCACATATAATATCTTGTTATGTGGCTTTAACACCCAAAAAAATGAGAATTATTGTCTAAATCCTCTATTTCCTTCATTTTTTTATGATTCACTTAGATGACCGTCTGATAACTCCATTTGACGAATCAACCAAGTGGTGAATAATAATAAAATAAAAATAAGTAAGAAATTAAAAAAAAAAGATTTATTCCCACTGCTACATTAAAATACTAAAGTGTTTAATTTCAAATTCATTCATACTCCCCTCCCAATTTGGAACCCGACTTTCTCTCTTCATTCTCTGATTTCTCTACCCGCTAAAACATCAAAGTTTAATCTACTATGGCGAGACCAAATTTTAAAAACATTGTACTAGGACAGAATATGAGGACAGAAATAAAACAGCGTTGCCGCAGCGCAGAACCAACACTAGTAGTAAACCCTCAAGAACCGGCACTAGTAGAAAACCCTCCGTAACCACCAGTAAAATGTCACAGAACGAGATCTGCAACAGAAAAGGGGGACATGAATACTACCGGTAACTCTTTAGAAAATTTAGAAAAAGTCAATCAAGAGTCAGAGGACCCTGATATTGGACAGAAATTGAATAAAGGTTTCAATAATGATGATGAAAAGGGGAAAATGAAGAGAAAAATTAAGAAACATCCAACGGTGGAAAACCGTCCAAGAACCAGATCTAAAAAAATGTCGAAGTTATACCTTCAGTTAACACTATTGAAGGTGTAAATAATGTAGTTGCTGATGACGAGGCTGAGATTGAACAGGAAGATGAAAAATTCGATGATTGGGATGAGAGTGACAATGAAAAAAAGAAATCTGATGGAGGCGTCGATCACAAGGATGATGGTGAAAAGGAAGGAGATGAAGTGGATGTAGGTGAAAATGATGGAGATAAATTTAATGTAGGTGAAGAGGACAAGGCCGATGGTGAGAAATATGGAGATAAAGAGAATTTGAATGAAGATGACAAGACTGAGGGTGAAAGGGATGGAAATGGAGTGGATATAATTGAAGAGGACAATGCTGATAGTGGGAAAAATGGAGATGAAGTGGATTTAGTTGAAAATGACAAGGATGATGGTGAAAGGGATGGAGATGGAGTGGTTGCAGTTGAAGAGGAAAAGGCTAATGGTGAGAACGAAGTAGAGGAATTGGATGAAGGCGTTGGTGACCAGAATGAGGGTGAAAAGGAGCAAGAAACCAACATTGAGGTATGTCTGGGTATCGGTAAAGTTTTTTTTCCCTCATGCTTTTATGAGTCTTGATTACTTTGGTGGTTATCCTTTCTTATATCTTTGCAGTATGGAAATTTATAGCTGAAATGGTCAATAAGTATTCAATATTAAATTGGTTAAAAATGGGGTTTGTGGCTTTCTATATATCTTCACTCCGTAAAGAACATAATTGAATTAGCAATATAATTATGTTTTATGTTTACTCAACATGTAAATAATGATATTGTCAATGAAGAGGATCTACATAAACCCTCAATATCCGAATGTGTGAGGGCCATCGACATATCCTCCTACGAACTCAAGACACGTTTGGATGAACATGGGTGGGGCCCAGCTAAGATGACCCAGAGATGTTCTATGGGTAAGTTGAAAGAGTTCAAAAATATGTTACTACAATTGAATATTATGCATGATTTTGAGGAGACGTGCTTTGGTCCTTTCATGAAAATGAGTCAAGAATGGAGCTTCAATGGAGAACTAGTTCACAATCTTCTCATCTATAGAATAACAAAATGCGACAAGAAGCATGAGGTATGGTTGATCTACCGAACCGTCCCAAGAGGAGGAATATGTTGTCCTGAATAGTCCTAGTATTGTTGCACTCCAGCAAAAAGTCCTAAGTAAAATAACAAGCTTACGAGCAGATGATCTATTCATGAAAATAAGGTATTCAAAACTAAATTCAACGGAGAAGCTAATTATGATCTTGATTACTTTGTTCATACCGTAATCATGTGTCACGCCAACAACAAGCACATTGACCATAAGATGATAAAGATGGTCGACAATATAAAAAAAATTCAGAATTATCCATAGGGAAGAAAGAGCTTTGAGTTTCTAATGGATGTCCTGCAAAAGGACATGAAGAAACCAGTTCTGAATAAAATAATTGGTAAGAGGCAATACCATTACAATTTTCTCAGTTTCTCATATGCCTTCATGGTAACACTTTTACCTATTTTTTAATTTCTTATTTTTGTGTGTCTGAATTGACAAGTTAGTTATCTAATGATTGTAATTATTTAATGTCAGTATTGGATATATGAAGCTATATCATCAATCGGACGTCTTATCACCGATCAACTGAGTCGTCCTTCCCCAGGATGTTAAAATGGCAGAAGAAAAAATTATTGTCTCTACGGAAACATGTTGATCCATTTGGAGATGGTATAATGCACCATGTAGATGTAATCTAACTTGTCAATTTTGATGCATTTTAGTGATTTGGTTTGCTTCTATGCTCATTAACGCATTTCTTTTACGATGGTTGTAGATGGAGGTGCATTCTTTCCTTGTCCTTACTCATCAAGAGATACATCAATCGTTCATGAGGGACTTTGTTCCACTTGGCTAAGATTTTCTAGACAAAATAATTGATAGGTTGAGAAAAGAATTGGAAGGGGCGACGACAATAACAAGGGAAGAAGCTGCTAGAGGTGTAGGTGATATTTTTGGTGGAGGCTCAGGAGATGGAGTTGGTCCATCTGGTTCTCTTGATGTAGAGGGGGTATCAGTAGGAGGCGTTGGTACCTCAAGGCATATAGTCAGTTGCAGTCATTGTGTCCATGAGTCACCTACCTTAAATAAGGTGATGAAAGAGGTGGTAAATATCAGAGTGGCACATAATACCATTCTTCCTAGATTATTGCAGCGTGGAAAGAGTAATTTGAAATGAGGTATACATGAGCAAAGTCACGAGGGTTCAACAGTTAAAAATGTGAAGACATTTGACCTCTACAAATCTGTTGATATTGAGAAGAAGAAAATTTACCTAAATCAACATGAGGTCAGATGAACAACATATTGGTTATACCGTGAACATAGACTTTACATGGTTCAAGTACCTCAACAGACCCGGTAACTAGTTAACAGATGATGTAAGTTAACTTCCTATTAGTCATCTAAACATAATTTTTTATGCATGTATTTGGTGATAGGAACAAATGTTTTTGCAGTATGTTACTGAAATAATGGCATTGATGCGGAGTCATAGCATAGATTACCTTGAATACTATGATCCATCAGACATCATTATGGACATATTTTTTGTTATGCCTTGATGGCAATATATTATGATATTGTGGTTACGAGTGCGACAGAACAAAGGTATTCAAGATGCGTTGAAGGAGTATGAATTCGATGATCAGATCCTGGATTATGTGATAGGTCATCATCCGCAACCATTTGGTATGTCTTGGGTAGGTGCTGAGAGAGTGTTGTGTATGGAATGTTGAAAAACAACACTATTGCACCCTTATTTTCATCATTAATTATGCCACGATTGAGGTTTACGACTGCAACAGGAGAGTAAACTCAATTGAAAAGGTTGACGGTCTAATAAAACTCATTCAGATGTTATTTTCAAAGTTGCTCAAAGACTCCGGCAAGTTCAACCATTTTTCCACAGACATACTTATTGAACCGTGAAAGATTAAGCATGTTGTTGAGGGTGTCCCACAAGACAAAATAGGTGAAGTATATGGTATCTACTCATTGAAGTTCATTGAATTCATCATGGCTGACCAAAGCATGGAGGGTTTGCGCCGCAAACAAGATACATGCTTTCAGAGATAAATTTTCCATCAAAAATTTTCACAAGTATATTGAACCACCCATCATATGATGAGCAATGTGTGTAGTTCTTGTACTTGGTGCTTGGAAACAATTGTCGGTTGTATTGGCCTTACTAATGTTTTTATTTTATAATGGCTTTATTTTGTGATTGAAACAACAATGACATGAACATGTAATTCGAGGTGAATTACTCTCACAAACAATTGTGGTTATTCTTTAGGAGATAATTTGTGGTAGAATCATAGCATAACATAGTAAAATTTGATAATTGTTCAATGCTAACCAAATATCTAACTTGGTTGACCGGTCAAATGCATTCATCTGATGGTTCAACTAGATGTCATATTAGGCTCCCGTTCAGGCTATTCAGTTAGTTGACCTGTTTAATGCATTCATCTAATGGTTCAATTAAAAGTCACATTAGGCAACCGTTCAGGATATTCACTTAGTTGATCCGCCGAATGCATTCATCTAATGGTTCAATTAAAAGTCATATTAGGTCACCGTTCAGAATATTCACTTAATTTAATTAATGGGATAAAAAAATCCAGAATTAGATCTTAATCATGAAAATCACAAAAATTAGAGGGACAAATTATTCATGATTCTGTTAGTAAGTCAAAAATACACAAACTGGACAAGAGTTTTTCACAAATTAGATCTTAATCATAAACATCAAGATAATCTTAAACTAAATAAATAAAAAGGCGAAGTTGACCCTTCATTCATTTATCTTCATACAAGCAGCCCCAACAACTATTTCAGCTATAAAAGCCTGTAAAATATGGATTGAGTCAGCTTCAACATTTTCAACAATATCAACTTTGGCAGCCTGCTCTTCAACAACATCAACCTTCTCTTGACTTCTATTAGATCCCTGGTAATCGTTGTAAGCTTCAAGGGCTTCCTCATAGGTTCTGTACGACTTGTAATGGTTTCGACTAAACCCTTTAACTATTGATTCACATTCACATCATGTCGTGTATATATCGGGTACCCTACCACAAAATACAACATAAAACTTTATAGCCTTTTTTTCATAAAATAATGGAAGGTAAAGAAGAAGGTAAAGAAGAAATAGGGTGCAATAATATAGTAGGGTTTTATTCTATTATATACGGTAGGGGAAATACAGAGGTGTATTTTTGGAGAAAGGAGAAAATACAGAGGTATATTTTTGGAGAAAGGAAAGGTGTATATACACCATTGAAGAAAGGAGAGGCATGTTGCATATTTAGTTTTTCAAAATATTGATCAGATGAGTTAATTATTAGAAGGAGAGAGAAGACGGTGTTAAGATGTAGTTATAACCCTCTTCATTAAAACTCAACTTTAGCATGAGGGTATAACTAGAACAAAAATGTTACAGCCCATATGAAATGACTTAAATATCCTCATTTTGCCCATTCTGTCCACAAGATTTATGTACAACAATTAGTTTCCTTTAATAAAATATTTTGACCAAGCTGTGTCAAATTAACATAAGGTAGATAAAGTTACTCGATGTTTACATGTAAATGTTTCAGCAAAAATAGTACCTTTAAATCCCACCAAAATTGAAGCATTATTAGTCGTGAGATCGATGATACTCCCCCCGGATAAAAAAAAAGTGTTCACTTAGTTGTTTGCGCACTCCTTAAGAAAATATTAACTTCTAGGCAAAAATAGGTAATTCGACTAAAATACATCTATTTAAATAGATATTAAATCTGAAAAAGTAAATATAATATGTCTTGATTTAATTAATGAACACTTTTTTTTACTTAAAAAATAAAGGCTAAGTGGACACTCTTTTTTATCCGCAATAACTAATAGAAAGTAGGATACGGGTGTTTGCATATACAACATGCATGCAAATAATTTTGCTCAGCTGTCCAATTAATTAAAATTGGTCAAAACAAGCAAAAAACAGAAACTATTGAATAAGGGATTGAATATGGCATCTAGTTACTATATCCGTCATTGGACAATTGATTTTGTTGCTTTGTGTAATGCATCCCCGTTAAAAGTTCCACATCTTTGACCAAATATTAAGATTTAGGCCTTTGGAGTTTCCTACAAAGAGACAAAACACACCATAAAATAATATTACAAAATAATCAATTACAATATATTTTATATCATCGATCTTCTACGTTTTAACATAAAAATCTCATGTTAAATGTACCACGTAATTAAAAGAACATTTATAATTGAAAGAGAATAATTCCCTAATTATTTTCATTAATGAAAAGGTATATATATACATGATATACAAAACTAATTAAGGAAATTAAATCTACATTTTTCTAATACAAGTCTAATAGATTTTCCTAATACAAGACTAATACCATAATTACAATTGTACAACAATTCTACAACTATGGTAAATTATATACAAAATTAGCAAACTTGGTATACACGATTGTACCGTGATATACCGTGGCTTTCACACCCCCGCAATCATAGCGGGCGGTTGTCGTACGCTGAGACTGTCACTAAAATCTTCAAACAGAACCAAGGGAAGACCCTTAGTAAAGATGTCAGCAATTTGGTATCAGGAAGGGACATGCAAGACACGTACTTGTCCACGAGCTACCTTTTCGCAAACAAAGTGAATATCCATCTCGATATGTTTAGTGCGCTGATGTTGGACCAGATTCCCAGAGAGATAGACTGCACTAACATTATCACAGTAGACCAAGGTAGATTTCTTAATAGGAAAGTGAAGCTCTAATAGAAGATTACGCTGCCAACATGACTCAGACACCACATTGGCTACCCCTCGTAACTAGGCCTCCGCAATGGATCGCGATAAAGTACCCTGGCGTTTTGCCGATCAAGAGACCAAGTTATCACCAAGAAACATAAAATAACCAGATATCGAACATCTAGTATCTGTACATCCGCCCTAATCATTATATGTATAAGACACGAGAGTAGAGAAGGATGATGGATATAAATGCAAGCCATAATCAAGCGCGCCCTGTATGTACCGTATAATACGTTTTAGCGCATGCATGTGCTCATCCCTCGGATCATGCATAAATAAAAACACATGTTGCACTGCATAAGTAATATCGGGCCTCGTGAAAGTAAGATACTGAAGAGCCCCTACAAAATTGTGATAGTGGGTGGGATCCTCATACGGTGTGCTAGAATTAGCACTCAACTTCGGTTTGGTATCAACCAGAGTAGAAGAGGACTTACAAGATGACATGCCAGCTCTGTCAATAATCTCAGCCGCATACTTCTTCTGTGATAAAAATAGACCACCTATATGACGTGTGACAGCTATACCCAAAAAATAACTCAAGGGCCCCAAGTCTTTCATAGAAAATTCTGAAGTGAGAAGGGACATGATAGACTTGCGCACATTATCAGAAGAAGCAGTCAATATAATATCATCCACATATAACAGAATGTATGACAGAGAAGTACCACAATGATAGATGAACAAAAAATGACCAGACCTGCTGTGAGAAAATCCAATAGTAGACACATAATATGCAAACCTCTTATACCAAGCCCGTAGGGCCTACTTAAGCCTATATAAAGACTTCATGAGTAAACAGACATGATAGGGATAATCGGGGTCCCTGAAACCCAAGGGCTGATGCATGTATACTGTCTCCTTGAGATCACCGTGTAAGAAAGCATTTTTCACATCCAACTGGTGAATGGGCCATGCCTTCGAGAGAGCTAGACTGAGAATAGTGCGAACGGTAGTCGGTTCGACCACTGGACTAAATGTCTCTCCACAATCCACTCCAACATGCTGAGTTTTGTCATCTCCTACAAGACGGGTCTTATGCCTCTCAAAACAACCGTAAGATTTTTCCTTATGAGTAAAAATCCATATAGAATGAATAACATTGACACCAGGTGGACGGGGCACTCCCACATTTTATTTTCAATAAGAGCATTATATTCGTCATTCATGGCCATTTTTCAATTCGGGTCATGAAAGGCAGACACTGGATTACGTGGTAGGGGTGATGTAGTGACGTTAGAATTTAGATTAAAATGTTGTTTTGGTTTAAAAATACCCTGTTGTCTACGAGTAACTGGCCCTTGACTCGGAACAGAAACGGACTAGACTGTGGACGTTGGTGGACTGCCTCAGGACTGACCAACAGGCAGTGGGCCTGCTGGCCAAAAGACGGGCACTCGGATAGCGGTATTGGGCCAGCAGGCAGTGGGCCTGCTGGCCGAGAGGTTGGATCAAACGGGTGATGTACTTGGCCAGCAGGCAGTGGGCCTACTGGCTGGGAAAAATCAATAGGATGTGGGTTAATAGGGCCAGCAGGCAGTAGGCCTGTTGGCCGAAACAGTGGATACAGACACGGACTTGGGCCAAAAATCATTGGGTCAGACCGAGAACCTGAAGCTAGAACAGTACCGAGACTATATGGGCCAGCAAGCAGTGGGCCTACTATCAGATTTGGATCGCGGGAGTGTTGGGCCCACTGATGGATGATATACGATGATGGCCCATTATCCAAAAAATTATACGAACTAGGCACGGGACTATACAAATTAGCAAACGGAAATTTGGTTTCATCAAAAATAACATGGCGACTAATTATGATTTTATTAGAAGATAAATCAAAACATTTGTAACCACGATGATTAGACGGATAACGCAAAAATACACAAGCGGTAGAACGGGCTTAAAGTTGGTTAATTGTAGTGGACGGAAAAAGTGGATAGCACAAACACCCAAACACCGTAAGATGAGAATACGAAGGGTCTTTATGATAAAGAATTTTTAGGGGAGATTGATATGCTAATCCTTTGCTAGGAAGTATGTTAAGGAGGTAAGTAGTCATTTGTAATGCATGATGCCAAAAAGAAGGGGGTAATGAAGCATGGGCTAGTAAAGTGCGGATAATATTATTAATGGTAAGAATTTTTCATTTGGCTTTCCCATTTTGTGAGGACGTACGAGGATAAGAAAACCAAAAAATTATATCATTAGTGTCACAAAATTCCCAAAACGGCCCATTATCATATTCCCTGCCATTATCACATTGAATTTTTTTAATTTCTAGTTCAAATTGGGTACAGATGAAAGCTCTAAACTTTAAGAATGTGGAAGAAACTTGAGACTTTTTAGACAAAGGAAAGGTCCACAAAAAATTAGATAATCATCCAAAAATAACACATAATAACGATGGCCCAAAGAGCTCAAAATGGGAGATGTCCATAAATCACTATGACTAATGTCAAAAGGCATCGACGTACTACAAGTAGAGGCTATAAACGGTAATCTAATATGTTTCCCTAGAGGACAAGAAGGACAAATATGAGTATTACGCGTACTCTTATAATCAATAAAATTATAATTTTTAAGAGAAGAAATAACAGACGACCCCGGATAACCCAGACGTGCATGCCATAAGGAAGGTGCTAGAGTGGCAAACGTTGATGGTGAGGTTGGACTCGTGGAAGTGGTGGTGGTGGTGTGATTGGATAAAGCTCTCCCCGACTATTACATCTCATTAGAGGTATCCCCCTCGTGAAATCCTTCACAAAAAATCCAAAAGGGTCAAAGTTAACAGAAAGTCAATTATCAGTTGTGAATTTTCGAACATACACCAAAATTTTAATTTAGGGGCATGAGAAATATTTTTCAAGACTAGAGGTGGATGCGAGGGAGACAAATTTGTGTGACATAACCACGAATTGGAATTGAATTACCATTACCAACAATATGCCACGATATTTGCTCAAATTGAAATAAGAAGAGAGATTACCTAGTGCGAATGTCATGTGAGAAGTTGCACCGGTGTCCATATACCAATTTGCGTCCGGGGGATTTAATCTAAGTGTATGCATCGCAGCCTTGATATCTATGAGTGTTGGGACATCTGCTAGGCCCGCAACAGCGAAGACCTGCTGAGGTCGAGGCCCAAGCAGGCCAGCCTGTTTCCAAGGCCTAGCCGGGTGCTTGGCCTGGGAATTGGGCCTCTGCTGGCTGGCCCAATTCATTGGAAAAACTAGAAAGGGCATATTGGGCCACTGGCCCAGCCCCACTGCCATTGTGCATTGGCCTAAGGTTGCGATCAGTGGTGTTGCAGCCCAGTCGGCCCACTGCCATGACGTCCGCCACTGCCACCACCGCCACAACCACAACCACCACCACTGCCGCGGCCGCCGCAGTTTTTGTCACCATTTTTCCGATTTTGACCCTTTTTGCCGCCACCGTTGTTATTGTTTTGGCGAGAATTATCCGAGAACGAGTGAGGGTCATCGGACGTGGCCATCATCATGATGGAATTTTCTCCGGTAGCTGCCTTTTTAGCCAAGCTGGCCTCTTCTAATGTGAGCTTGAACGGGCCTGGTAGAACGGTGCGAGAGGATTACTCTGACGAAGTAGCGTCCCAACGCCATTATAAGCCTCGGATATGCCTACAACCATCTGAAGAACAAGACGATTATTTATGACGGGCACACCAACGTTCTTGAGTTGATCTGGCAATTCCTTCTGCCTTTTACAATAGGCTAAGACATTCGGAAAATCCTCCATGTTGACATGGGAAAATTCCTGCTCAAGAGTGACGGCTCGGAAATTTTTGTTATCCTGGAATATATCACGCACCCTATTCCAAGTTTCCATCGTCATGGCGTCGGATTCAATAATTGTCTGTAAGAGGTCCATAGAGATAGTTGAATAAATTCACTGGAGTAGTGTAGCATCAAGAGTAGTTCATAACACAGGGTTCATCGGCGGTAGACACCTTTTCCTTGCCTGTTTTCGAGGGGATGATGTGATGAAAGACTTGATGCGAGCGTGCGTGAACTTTAAATAATTCTGCCCACGTCGCGTATTGGATGTTTTCCATCTCAAGAATGATAGGGATGTGGTTCTTGATGTTGGAGACTGCAAGGGCAGGATGAAACTGTTCTTCGTAGTAGACATAACGAAATAACGAGAGGAGAATTAGGGATTTGGGAGACGGAAAAGAAGAATCGGCCGTCTGCCAAGGGTGGGGTTTCCGAGGAGAGGAGGGCTGCGGAAGTTAAAGTGGAGAAGGAATACCATGAAAGAGAATAATCTCTTGATTATTTTCATTAATGAAAAGGTATATATATACATGATATACAAAACTAATTAAGGAAATTAAATCTACCTTTTCCTAATACAAGTCTAATAGTTTTTCCTAATACAAGACTAATACCATAATTACAATTGTAGATTAATTCTACAACTATGATAAATTATATACAAAATTGGCAAACTTGGTATACACGGTTTTACCGTGATGTACCGTGGCTTTCAATAACACGTACACTGTTGATTGAAATTAAGGAAGTTATCGGAGTGAACATATGTTACTGTATTTCATGTTTAATCTTTCTAGGAAAACTATTTTACCCTTCACGTCAATCATCCATGAAACAATTGCCCAGGCCTTGTCGTCCGAGTTTTATGACTAAATCACCTTTCTTTTGTTTTTCTTTTTTATGTTCAAAGTTACATAGTCTTAAAATGGTGAAACTACATTACAGGCAGTAATTTCGTGCAATATCATTATTTTGATTCGAACTATATATATAGTGAAGTTTTTTTAGAAAATATATAATATATGCATGTTAACATATTGCCACACAGTAAAAGTGTCATAATATTAGTTTCGTACCTCTACGGACTTAAAAGTTTCCTGTGTCTGTTCCAATATATATAATGAGACGCCAAATTGATATAAGTGAGGCTTGATCTATCAAAAAGACTAGGGTAAATGCATGCCCAAGATGGCTCAACCACAACTGTTTTTCTATTTCACCAGCCTAATGTGTTTGCCCAAAACAAGAAAAAATGAAATGTAACAGGGACATGCTTAAACTTGTTGGTGATATGTACAATAACAATAGAAAAACACACCACATAATCAGTGAAAAAGTCAGAAATTTCGTTAAGAACGTTTAAAATTTTATATATATGTGTAAATAGAAATTTTTGAAGTATATCCACAGTATAATTTTTCAAGGGAGAATGTTCAACTAATGACCACCTTTCACCTAGCACCCACTACACAGAATTTAATTTGCATTGCCTTCCTTCTTAGTGGTTGACTTGTAGCTACTTTCTTGAATTGTTCATACATTCATTCCCTTTCAAATGGCAATAAGTGTAAAGGAAAACTCCTGTTAAAGAGTCAGTACTTACTCTATATATACACTATTGTTATCACTGATTACTAACCCTTTTCTCAATGTTAAGAAAATGTATGCAAATTCCTAGCATAACATTTGTGGTTTGAACAATCATTTCTGACACCTTTAATAAATTAGTTTGATAGGTGAACTTGGAATACTAGCTAGACGCCTAAGATAGGAAAAAAATAATAGTTTCTCTGACAACTTTCAACTAAAAACAAAAATGTTTTCTATTCACATATATATTATTGTACTTGTCATTGGTATAGTGCGTCCAAACAACTAGGGCAGTTAATAATGCAAGAATATTTTGAGAAAATGAGTAACAAATAAAAGGAATTAGTGCGTATGTTATGGAAGAATGTACAGATCACCAAACATGTATAACAATATATAGGAGCCTAAAATCATTCGTGTAAAAATGTAATCACATAGGTGCTATATGCTGTAAAGCCTATATAAATGATTGAAGGATAAAATATCAACCATCACAATCTGGATAAAAAGTCTTCAAGGGAATTGATCTCACCTCAAGAACGTGAGCGCTGCAATACAATATTTGTTGCCATTGAGCCAACAATTCCTTTTAGTGATGGATTCTCAACTAGAAATTTCTTATATACTTAACGGACTCTCAATATAAAAACAGGGTTCAGGGTATCGGGTGTGGGTTTACCCTGGATCCGCCCCTGACCATCAAAGGCACAAGAATAATACTAATAACCATATAATAATTTAAGGAAAAAAAAAAAAGAATAGCATTAGGTGGCTAAGGAGGAAACACAACATATAAGGCAAGAATAAATGATATATGAATCACAAAAATACATCCGACGACTATTTTATAAGACCGATGACTTCAAAATACTTCCGATATATGATTGGGAATCTTAGAAGCATGGTGGTTTATGTATTGAATGGTGGATTGAACTAAGAGTTCGTAGGTTCAGTAAAATTCAGTATTTTAATATCGAATCATATACTCCCTCCGTTTCAAAATATTTGTCTGATTTGACTTGACACGAAATTAAGAAAGTAAAGAAAACTTTTGATTCTTCTGATTGTTAACTAAAGATATATTGAATGTACCAAAATGTCTCTCTTAAACATGTCATGTGGAAAAGTTGCAATTGAAGAGTTGCAAAAAAATATTTAAAAAAAAAATTGACTAAAAAGGAAAGACAAAAGTTGAAAGGGAGGAGGTATATACGCAAGAAAATTATGCAAATTAAGCATAGATAAAATTGTATGCAATATATATATTTCATGATCCACTTTCAAAATTCAGAATTCATGATATCTAAATTGTGAATCTATTACTTATATTAATGTACTATGTCCTATGTTGTGACAAAGGTGTTAGCATTGCGCAAAATATCCAAGTAAATATACTCGAATTTATATACAGCTGTAGAACTGTTTTATAGATAGACAAATTTATTTTTGCGAATCAGTATATCAACTAGATCTGTGGGAGTTATGTTGTTATGGTTTTGATCTGGATTATGTACTGGTTGTATTTCTTCTGCATTACCCTTGGTTTTTGGAAGTCTTTTCAGGGAGGTTTTGGTTTCTTATGTCCCCTCCTTCTCTGTATCCGTTTTATTTAGTTATACACATGGTAGGGGTCCTAAGCCAAATTTCCTGAAACCACAGGAAGTGAAAGTCCAAGTGAATAATTTAAGAAAGAAAAAAAACAATGAGAGGACGTGCAAAGAAAGATTGGGAGAGGAGTCCGGAATTTAAATGACCTAAAGAAGGAGGAAGACACGACAAAAATACTCAACAAAAACAAATTGTGACAAAAGTATCTTTTGTGTTTTAAAATATGATACTAACATGATGAAACACAGATACCGAATTGTTGTTCTCTGACTTCAAGGCTTTTATGCAGATTCTTTTAGACAATTATTTCGACCCTTCCCAAAAAATTGGCGAGTACAATAGGTCACAGAAATATTACCTTCAGGATGCAATGAAGCCCTAACAACGATGTTGAATTCAAAGTTTGTACTCCATTGATTCAACCAAGAACACACGGTATGAAGTTTCTGATGATGCTTAAGGAAGAAAAGAAAAGCAGAAGTTTTGATTCTTTTTCATATCTATCATTTGAATGAGAAAACATCTTAACTACTTATAGAGATTTCGCATCCATTGGTGATTCCTTTTCATCACCAACAGACACCTCCAAGAGGCATCAATGGTGGCTATTGGGAAAGGTTGCGTCTGTTCAAATTCAAAATAAATATGAATTATGTTAACAGACTCCCCCTAAATTTGAAGGGGCATCACATCAATGATGGCTTTTGATTTTTGTTGAAAATATCCAACATTCTCCCCCTATTTTCAAAATAAAAAAACATAAAATAAAATAAAATCTTTCAGAATAGGAATGATTGCATCACTCAAGTGACTGCCTACGTACCCGAGTGGGATCAAGCCAACATAGTTCAAACTAAGTTGAGACAAAGCATCATCGTAGAAATCAATACATAAATGATAGGTATGTTTTGGATTTGAACCTTCACTTAGTGTAAGAAATTCAAAGCCTTATCGAGGTTCTATGGTGAACTAGTCTTGAACCAAATACCCCTTGTGATAAAATCGGAATCTCCACACATATTGACTTCAGAGAATTGTGTGTTCTGTAGCTTAGCACGTTAATGGCCATGTGCTTATATCCTGGATTCATGAGTATTCTTTAGAGAACAGTCTTATTCTCATAGGAAACGACCTGATTTTCATATTTATATAGGTAAGTCTCTAAGGTGTTTCTGCGATACACCTGTAAACAAACATAGACTTATTAAGGATTTCCATCCATCCCCAATCATGCAGAACCACTACACTAATACAGAAATGGGAAGTTTTGACTTAGTGTACCATAATCACTCTCGTAACTTGTTGGTACCCATTGAACCTTGTTTATCTTTTCCAAAACATAGGTTGGGTTTCTGTTAACCGGTGATCAACCTTCTTTCACAGACCTTAGTCTCATTTCCTTACACTTTATTGAAACCACTGCCTTTGGTAGACTCTTAGTAAATGGGTCTGCCAAATTCTTCTTTATTTCAATATAGTTAATTGCAACTACTCCTCTCTTGAGTAATTATCTTACTATTTGATGTTTAAGACTTGAATGTCTTGACTTTCCATTATCAGTCTTGTTTTAGACATTATAGATCGTAGCCTGATTATCACAGTTAATCAAGACTGCTGGAGTTGGCTTCTTCCATAATGGGATCTTTATAAGTAAGTTTCTGAGCTATTTCGCCTCATTACATGCATCTGCAAGTGTAATTAATTTTGACAACATTGTTGAATCAGAAATACAAGTTTGCTTCTTGGAACCCCAAGACACAGCAGCAGCACCTAATGTAAATATACATCCAGTAGTAGACTTGGACTTAGATTCTATTTTATTCCAGTTTGCATCATTGTATCCTTCCAATACAGTGGGATAACCCTAGAAGTGTAAACCATAATCTATGATTCCTTTCAAGTAAGCCATTACTCTTGAGATTACTTTCCAATGTTCAACTCCTGGGTTACTTGAGAAATGACATAGTACTCTCACCGCTCGGGCTATATCTGGTCTCGTACAATGCATAACATACATAAGACTTCCGATAATACTAGAATACTCAAGTTGTCCATGAGTCCTTCCAGTATTTCATTAATTTAATACTAGGATCTAAAGGAGTGGGGGCTGATTTGTCATTGAAATGACTATACGTTTTGAGAAATTTCTCAATATAATGAGATTGGGTTAAAGCCAACTCATTTCCCTTTCTTAGGATTTTAATTCCTAAGATCACATCACCTTGTCCTAGATCTTTCATACCAAAGTTAGAACTGAGAAAGTTTAGTTTCTTTCCCACAAGATATGTCAGACCCAAAAATAAGCATATCATCAACATATAAACAGAGAATTACACATCCAGATTTATCATGCTTACTATAGATACATTTATCAGCATCATTAACAACAAAACTATATGCCAAAGCTACTTTGTCAAACGTCCCATGTCATTGCATGGGAGCTTGCTTCAAACAATAGAGGGATTTCACTAACTTGCAAATTTTCTTCTCTTGACCTGGTACTATGAAACCTTCAGGTTGTTCCTTAAATATTTCTTCTTCTAAATCACCATTTAGAAAAGCAGTTTTGATATCCATTTGATGTATAACTAGCTTGTGAATATAAGCAAGTGCTATCAAACAATGAATAGATGTGATGCGAGCAACATGAGCATATGTATCAAAGTAATCAATTCCATGTTTTTGTTTATAACCTTTAGCAACCAATCTGGCTTTAAATTTATTAATTGTACCATCAACATTCAATTTTCTCTTGAATATCCATTTACATCCTATAGGTTTAGCACCAGGAGGTAAATCAGATAGCATCCAAGTTTCGTTAGACAAAAGTGAATGTTTTTCATCATTGATAGCGTCTTTCCAGAAATTAGCATCTCTGAAACTCATAGCTTCAGAATAAGTTTTAGGATCATCATCAACATGCATATCATACTTGGTAATGTTAAGAACTTCATTATTATTACCCTCTACAAGATATTGTATAAAATTTGGATAATTTTCTCTATTCTTGCTCTCTTACTTCTTCTAGGTTTGATATCTTTAGTAGGAACTAAAATATCATTATTGTGAGTATGAGTAGAAAGTTCAACATTATCATTAGTCTCTATCGGTTCTAGACTAGATAACAATGAGTTTTTAGTAGGTTGTGGTTGAGAACTAGACCTTGTCAAGTTTTCAAAAAATTCTACATCTATAGATTCTATAATCTCAAATGTGTCAAGGATTAAAAATCTGTAAGTAATACTGTTAAGTGAATAACTTACAAAAACGCATTTATAAGCCCTATTTCCTAACTTTGGTCTCTTAGGGTCAAACTTTCTGACATATGACAAACAACCCCATGCTTTGAGTCTTTTCAAGTTAGGCTTTCTCTTAAACCACTTGTAAAATATGAGCAACCCCAAACCCTTCTAGAGCCCAAACCTCCATTTCTCCTACCCGCTGTCCCCCCTGTTTGGCTCTTCCTCTAAGGGGTTGTTGTGTAACAAGCGCATAATGTCCACTGGAACGCCCATGGATTTTATCATCAACTTGATGAATTAATTTCAAGATATAAGGCTTTCCTATTATAACGGGTTGTTCAATTCATAAGGAGAGATATTCTACCTTTTCAAAGGAACTCTAATCAAAATATAGCATGTAGACAAAATAGCTTTAACCCATAAAAAATTTGGCAAACCAGAGCTAATGAGCATAGCGTTAACCATATCTATCAAAGTTCTATTTTTCTTTCAGCAATATCATTTTATTAGGGTGTATATGGAGCAGTGAATTTATGTACTAAACCATGTTCTTGACAAAATAAAGTAAATTCAAAAGGATAGTATTCACCACCATGATCAGAACGTAAAACCTTAATTTTCTGTCCTAATTGTGTCTCTACTTCTGCTTTGTAAATTCTAAATTTATCAAAGACTTCATCCTTAGATTTCATCAAGTAAATATAGGCATATCTAGTACTATCTTCAATAAAAGTGACATAATATTTGTTTCCACCACGAGTCATATGACTTTTCATATCACCAACATCACTATGTACTAATTCAAGCAAGGCATAATTTCTTATTACAGATTTAAAAGATGTTCTAGTTATCTTTGCTTGCACACATATTTCACATTTAGAAACATTATCAAAATTGCAATCAGAAATCAATCCTAATCGTTTCATATTCTAAGAGAACCATAATTCACATGTCCTAATCTAGCATGCCATAAATCAACAGACTCAACAATATAAGTAGAACCATTATTTATTAAATTAAGTTTAACCATCTCATTACAAGAGTATCATTGGCCAACAAACATTCCGTTCTTGGACAATACCAACTTATCAGACTCATACGTAACCTTGAATCCAGCCTTATTAACAAGAACTCCAGAAACAAAGTTTTTACAAATGCCAGGGACATGTAAAACATTAGTAAGAGTAACAATCTTTCTCGAAGTAAACGGGAGATCAACAGTGCCTTTGCCAACCACTTTGTTGCTTTGGTTGTTCGCTGAAGTAACTTCGTTTCCTTCTTCACTAACCTGTTCGTATGTCTTGTAAAGATTTTTATCTTTAGAGATATGAATGGTTTCACCAGTATCGTACCACCATCTACTACCATGATTTGCAACAATGTTAACCATTTGCACTACATCGATAATTTTTCTTTTGTCATCGACCACATTTGCTTCATTTTTCATTTGTTTCTTTCGTTGATGACAGTCACGAGCATAGTGGTCGGGTTTCTTACCGAAGTAGCAATTTCCTTCTTCTTATCTTTGTTGTTAGGATCTTTCTTCTTAAACCGAGTATCAATCTTAGGTTTCAAAAAAATCAGTTTTTTCGATTCTTCCACACTATTAATCTTAGAATGATTTTCAGTTTGCTGACTATCCTTAATCCTTCGTTTACGAGCATCTTCTTCAATACGAAGATGACGCTATAAACCTTCTAAGTCATAGTCAGTTTCAGCATGCTTAGTTTCTTCTTGTAATCATTCCAAGAAGGGGGGAGAAGAGAAATAATAGCCCCAACGACGAATGAAAATACAAGGTCAATTCCAGCATCTTTAAGATGATTAACAATGAGTAAAAGTTCACTGACCTGGGCAATAATTGACTTACTGTCAACCATCTTAAAGTCCATGAAATTACAGATCAGAAATTTTTTGTTACTCGTTTCAGAAATTGTGTACTTGTTTTCGAGCGCAGTCCACAATTCCTTTGTTGTTTCAAGACTTCAATGGGCATTGCAAACATTAGATCCTAGAACATTCAGAATATGACCACAGCACATAAAATCATCCACTTGGAATTTCTTTCGATTGGCCTTCAATTCATCATTGTCCATTGGAGTCGCATCAAGAATTTCCTCCAAACCATCTTCAAGGATGTACCATAACTTGATAGTCATCAGGAAAAAATTTATAGTCTCTTGCCAACGAGTGAAATCCTCACCATCAAAACGTTCTAAACGATTCAAAGTCTGGTTCATTACTTGCAATGATTGAGCAGCAATTGAAGTTTCACCCTCCATGTCGATAATTGTCTAAAAATTGTTATAAAATATGGTACTAACAGGATGAAACACAGACACTGAATTGTTGTTCTCTGACTTCAAGGCTCTTATGCAGATTATTTTAGACAATTATTTCGACCCTTCCCAATAATTGGCGAGTACAATAGGTCACAGAAATATTGCCTTTAACAACGATGTTGAATTCAAAGTTTGTACTCCCTTTATTCAACCAAGAACACACAGTATGAAGTTTCTGATGATGCTTAGGGAAGAAAAGAAAAACAGAAGTTTTGATTCTTTTTCATATCTATCATTTGAATGAGAAAACATCTTTACTACTTATAGAGATTTTGCATCCATTGGTGATGCCTTTTCATCACCAACAGACACCTGAAAGAGGCATCAATGGTGACTATTGGAAAAGGTTGCGTCTGTTCAAATTCAAAATAAATATGAATTATGTTAACAGACTCCTCCTAAATTTGAAGGGGCATCACATCAATGATGGCTTTTGATTTTGCTGAAAATATCCAACATTTTGCACATGAAATTATTGCGCAAAAGGACTTAACCGTAACGGCGCGGTTAAGTCCTATTGCTCAATAATTTCCTTCACAATATCAGTATTACAAACTAGGGTGGACTTCTCCATTTTCATCTTCACTCTTCACCTTCTGTATTTTCACTCTTTTACCATATTTTAGCCCTCGAAAAATCATGTCTCAAAGCTCCGAAACGTCAAAGTTTGCTATAGAACCCCATGTTTATTGTTGCGGTTATTATTTTTAGCTCAGAACATCAAGGACCTAAGATTATACGGGTCGTCATTTTTTGCGTTGTAAAGTGCCCGACGTAAGTATTTTTATAAATTTTTATAGACTTATTTTTTCACATTATCTACATATTTTACTTTTTAAAATTAGTTTTTTTGTAATGGTTATAGGATATGGGTAGTTGCAAATATCTTTTATGAGAAGATAAAATTTCTGTGGATAAAACAGTGATGTCGAAGTTTAAAACGCCTCATGTTGATAGAGATACCGCAACTTCACGTATAACTAGAGATACCGTGAAGTTTGATTTGCAAATTAAACTTATGGAAGCACATGAAAAAATTGACCTTCTGGAGGTCTTTCTAAAAGAATTCGAAGAAAAATAAAAAAAAATCAAGGATAACCTTAGAGATACTCAAAACGAGAAAAATGCTTTGAATGAGAAATTAAAATTTTGGAAGATGATTCGTGCTCTCTTGTTGTTGTTTCTAATCTTGAAATGTTGCATTGTCGGTTAAATTTATTATTTCTATGTATTTTTTTTTACTAGTTGCACATTTTATGTATTATTTATTTTCTATCACCTTTTTAATGTATTATGTAATCGGCACATTTTATGTGCTAATTTATTTGTATTTTCATTAAAATTTGTGAATTGTTGAACTTTTTATGTATTATTAACTCTAAGACGCTTAAATAAATTAATAATAGATTATAACAATCAAAGCAAAATTAAACATACTGATTTTCTTCAAATTGATGATTTCATGATAAATTAAAAATACAAATAAAATCATAGTACCCTTAATCATCATCAGAATAGAAGTCCTCAATATCGTCCTTAGAACAATATTTTGAATTTCTTAAGACATATCTTCTTTCTGTAGATGTTAGTTCTCTGCCCATTGATGATGCTTGTTCTTCGGCCAACTTTAGCATGTAAAATCTACAATGTCTTGCTAACATTCTTTTATTTTCTTTTCTAATCCTCTGTACCGCAACCTCGTAAGAATGTTGATCAGTTCGAGGCATGGTCATTGAGAACCTTGTTGGGATTGGAGCGTTGAGATTTTCCAAGCACGAACAAGACGTTCTGATTCGGCATACCGATATGCCCATTTCCGGCGTAAACCACAATAATATTCTCGTGGATCTAAATATTTCACATTGCAAAAATCATCATTATTCTCTATAAGAAAGTGTGGTTTCACATCGTCTGTCTTGAATTTATTGTTATCGCTTGACGAATCACTGAAATAGCTGCTATGATTTGAGCTATCATCACCATTTATATTCGGATCCTTTGGAAGGAATACAAACCAATCCACATTTCTACTACTCGACATTGAATATGTTGTAGTTTAATAACAAATGAAAGGCAAATTATATAGTTACAAACCCCAAGTACCCTTGGGGTCATCATTATGACCCCACCTACTTTATTTTTTAAAAATATTAATAGAATGGAGAATCATCTTCATTGAACATCACACAGTCCGAATCCCATTTGGATATGACGTAATCACATTGACTATATTCTACCCTAAGTCAATGTATTTTCATCCGATTGTTCTCTTCGCGAAAACAGTTAAGAACAAAATTCAACTCTTGTAGTGTAACACGAGGCATTGATGTAGCATGACTTTTTGGATGTTTCAATCCGAGTGCCCTCAAATTTTGTTTCAGCCTTTTAACCTCCCTAACATGCCAATTCCACTTAGATGTCATTGTATTATTGTATTGTTGATTGTATCTATATTTCAGGGTATTTGAGTATTTAAAATCATCATCCAATTCTTATGTCCTACACATTGCTTCGAATATGTCTGTTGGGATAAAAGATGTAATAGAACAAATATCATAAACTTGATTCCAAAGTGACATAATAACTCATTTTAATGTTAATGCTAATTGTTCGTCATTTTATATACTACTCCTTGATTAGATAACAAAATATCCGCTTTTGACCGCTTTATATGACACACCTATATTATGCAATTTTTGTATGAGTAAACTATGATGTTTCTGAATGACATCTTTGATTTGACAACACAATGTCTGTTTTTGACCGATTTATATGACACACCTATTTACGCAACTTTTATATGCGTAAAATATGATGTTTCTGAATCATATCCTTGATTTGACAACACAATGCCCGCTTTTAACCGCTTTATATGACACACCCATATTACGAAACTTTTATATGCGTAAAATATGACATTTCTGAATGACATCCTTGATTTGACAACACAATGTCCTCTTTTGACCGCTTTCTATGACACACCTATATTACGCAACTTTTATATGCATAAAATATGATGTTTCTAAATGACATCCTTGATTTGATAACACAATGCATGCTTGTGACTGTTTTATATGACACACTTATATAACGAAACTTTTATATAACGCATTTGGTTAAAAAAACTCACATTTTAAGAATGCCAAGAAATATTACATTCAATAGTTGGTTCAGAAATAAATAAAAAGACAAGGGTAGCTCAAGAAGGCCTCATGATAGGATAGAAACAAACACAATTGAATCATATTTTGAAAAGAGATATTAGGATGTAACATGGATTTATCTGATGAAAAATGGTATGGTGTTCTTCGTCCCTTTAAAAATCAACCAATTTATATCAATTTAGATTTAAAAGTTGATGGACACACAATTGAGGGTGACGTACACTCCTCAAAACCCGAAGGAGCTATAATTTGGGGTGAAAAGCTTCAATGGATTCAATTATATTCGAAAAGGTGTGATTATGAGGTATTACGTCAGTGACATAATTTAGTTGTGCCATAAGCTTTGTCTGCTACATTTCAGACCTCCAAATTCAAGGATGAACCACTAGTTATCCAACACTTGATGAAAAAAATTTCAGAAATGAAGAAAGCACGAGACATGTATCATGCTTTGAACAATCTTAATTTTCGTGGAGTGGATGAAGAAGATCATTGAAAACTGTAAGAAAATGAAAATCATCATCGTGACTCTTCTTATATGATTTATTTAATAATTCAAGAATGAACAGGTCTTCCGAAATATTTACCACAAATATTAGATTGTGGAGTGTCATATTGTTGTGTCAGCCAAGCAACTGCTCCTAATGATGATAATTGAGATCTAGACCACAATGAGGAATATTGAGAAAGAGATAGAGGGGAAGAAGATGAAGAAGAGAATGAAAGTGAGGAGGAATATGAAAATGATGACGATGGCGAGGTGGTGCCATAAAGCGACGAAGATTAAATTACTTTTTTAATTATTGTATTTTAAAGATTTTTTAAGAAAATTTTATTTCTGAATTACTTCATTCAAAACAATCTTAAAATACATAAAACACATAATTCAAGATGCTTCATTAAAAAAAAACAAAATACATCATTCATAACAAACAGAAAAATACTTAAGATTTATCATTCTTAATAATTCGAAAACATTAAGAATAATTAAAATACATTCATAAAATCCTGACCGCTACTAGAAGTTCTGCCACTATGAGAGGTACTTCCACCACCAGAGGTACGTGCACCACGAGAGGTACTTAAACCACATTCTTGTAAGGGACACAAAATTTCATCATGGCCAAATTCATTACACATCGAGCACTTCCGAAAGTATTATCCAGTTGATTGGGAATCCGAGTTCGTGCATTAACACGCAATTTATGGATATACTTTTTGTTAGAAATCATAGAAAATGGCTCTGTTGGCCAATAAGACTCATCACCAAATGGGTAGCGGCATACACTTTTAGATAACTTTGCACGTTGTATTCCGATGCCACATATTGTGATGTCCTCTTTTTAATTTGCCTCAAAACACTTGAAGGCATGAAAACATGGCATGTGGTATGCTTGCCACTTACCACAAGTGCATGTTCTCGTATTATCATAAATACTATGAATGTTGCCTCCCCGACCTTGATAAACACATGTCTTGATTTTAAATACATGTTTTGCATGGTTATACTCGGTCATCGAGTGTTGCTCACATTTTTTATGATGCTCGAATAATTTGCAGGTTTGACATTCATTTCTTACCATCTGCTAATATTCCTTTGGCCTCTTTTGTTCTAGCGACGAACCGCTCCACAACTTGCTTGAAAGTCATTCCCCATTGCAATAACGGCCATTCCCCGTACAGATTTTAGCAAACTATTGAATGACTCCGAGATTTTTTTTAGCATCCCCCGTCTTCTGCCTTCGTCCGCATGTAATTTCCATTTGTCAATAGGGATTGCCTTCAACCATTCATAGGCTTCCACCTTCGATGTCTTGATTAGCTCCATCTAACAAACTTTTTTTCTTGATGCTCTATTGCAGCCGCCCACATCCATTTGTTTAGTGTGCTATTTTTAAAGATCTTTTGAAAATTAGTCTTTATATGTCTTAAATAATAGCGATGGTAAACAAAGGGAGGTTGCCCCCTTCCAAATGAAACATATTACTCAATATGTCGTGATTTTTGTCAGATAGTAAGCATATGTAACGTGTTGTCTTAAATATGTCAAAAAAAACGACATGTCTCGTTGCTCTCACTAGCTGCAATGGCGACAGTCAGAGGGAATATCAACCATTGGCATTCATTCCTACTGCAATCAGTATCTTGATGTCGTATATCCCATACACATGCGTATCATCTATGGATATTACTAGTTGGAAATGAGCAAAACTATTAATGCATAGTTTGAATGTCCAAAACACAAGTTAAAAATGTTATCGGGCACACCAGGTTGGGTGTTAAGCTTTCGTTCTACAACAGTACCAGGATTGAAGTGTTGTAGAGCTACCATATACCTCGGCAAATTCTGAAAAGAGCGCTCCAAGTTATCATAAACCATCTCAAAAGCGCGTCTATGCCTGAGATATCCCTTTCTCCTGCTTATCATTTTGCGATATACTCTCAAAACTGCTCTAATGCAGTCTTTGATGGAGAACCTGAACAAGTTTAAACAACAACATTTAGCAATGATAATTTAATTGATGTCAAAATTAAATGGGCGAATAGGGTACCTGAGAGTTTCGACAATGTCACCAACTATCACTTAAGCAATCACATTGGTATCTAAATTTAAATGATCTGCTCGATGGTCATCCATATCACAAGTGTGATATGAGTGAAATTTTGAGATAATCCACATACTATCATGGTTCTCCTTACCCCGAAGCATCCATTGACAACCTTGATAATTACGCCTGCAAATCAATCGCCACAGATTTCGGGTAGAATCATCAACTCTAAACTCCTTTATTTCTTTGATGTAATAAAAGGATTGTGGCACTGCCCAGGGTATTTCTGTGAGTCTTGCGAGTCCCCATGCAAGAAGGTATTTTTCACATCTAACTGATACAATGGTCATGATCTATGTGTAGCCAAGGAAAGTAAGATTCTAATAGAAATAACCTTTGCCTTTGTTGAAAGGGTCATTCTCAACGAGTCCATAGGAAGTGATCCCATTTTTTTCCATAGGGTCTGGGTAAAGACCTCTCTCTGTAAGCGTGCAAAACAGCAGAGCCACTGCTCGCTTTATTAAAGGTGATGAGGTGGACAATTCCTTACTCCAGCTTCAAAGGACCATCTTTGCATGAATCAATACTAACTCCTTAGTCAGCTGACCTAACGGCCCTTTGTAGTGCCTTTTTGAAGGTGAAAATCATGCCTTTTGCAAGTAGAACTTTACCATTTATAAGATCGTCTGGTTCTTTCCACATTACTTGGAGAATATGATAATTATCCCTAGTAAATACTAAGGCATCAGGAAGATCTTGAAGATTATCAAGATATGGAATCACGTCAGAATGCCACCGGATTAGGGATGTTTGCGGAATCGATTCTTGTTGGTGAATTGGGCGTTCTGCCATTGGCTCTTGCTGTTGTGGCCGACTTTTGCATCATCTTTAATAACTGTTGTTCCTGCCTATGAGGATGAATATCAACCTCACCATCTGAGAAATTTATTTGTTCGTCGGATACCTCTGCATTAGATATATCATCGATATCATTCGATGATATTTCTATATGATTTTGATAATCATCACCATCTAGTAAAGGCTTCTTCCTACACAAAAAATATGTCATATTTTACATACCAACGTCATACTAGATGAATTATTTAATATCAAGATGATGAATCTACCGGTAAGAATCAATATTGCATGGGTTTGAAGAAGTATTATCTGCACCGAAATCAATATTTGATACCACTTGTGCATTTTGTGAGTAATTTTCACTACATAGGAAAGTCAAGTATTGTAAATACTAAACATCAAATTATTTATAGTATTTAATTATTAAAAAGTATATCCACCGATAATAATCAACTGCACCGAAATTTGATGTTGGAGATGTTCCGGCATGATTCCTCCATCTGAATTGAGAGGATTGCCCAATATTACTCATATCAGGGTATAACCCCTATAAATATACAAAAACATTACTATTATCATAAGTATAATAAACATGTGCTACTATACAAAATAATAATGAAAATAATGAATATTTATCAATTTCCCCCTAAGTTTGATTAAATTGCTGACTTACAGTTTCCAACGACATTTGACCAATCAAAATGTCTCCATAAGAACTCATGTCCATATAAGTATTACCATGAGTAGGTTGGACTTCAGGGATTTGAGGACGAGGCGCAGCGGCACTTCTGGGACTTTCTGATGAGTCCTGGGCAAGATTTCATGACAATTGATAGGAATCTTTTCAACATACATTTCAAGCACATTCAGGTGATTAGGTCCCTATATTTTTCCGGCGCCCTCAAATATTCACTCAACGATTCATCATCAATGATATTCCACACGTCATAAAGAACTAAACCTTGCGGTGAAAACGATATTAGATATCTGCCTATTACAGATAATGCAAAATCACGCCTACTAACTTTCATTCTTTTATGTATACCAGTGAGTAATGTTGAGTAATCCAAGTTAATTATAAACTTAACATGAAATTTAGGTGGAATACTATAACAAACAGTATCAGAATCATGAAGAATCTCTCCTTCCAAAATAATGAAATCTTAACAGTTGGAGGAGGAGACGTCGTTTTTTTAAGAACTTGGGAGTTGGATGATTTTTTCAAGAACTTGGAATTTTGATGACTTAAACTTTGAAAATGAATAAGTCTTTCCCTCATCCAAAATTCATGTTAAATAGAAAACGGATGAGTTCTTGTAATAATTTTCATAGTATCATATCAAATCAAGTACAAATGGTAGATGAAAATTGATTGTAAAACGCAATAATTTATTGCATAATTTGACTAAAATGAATCTTTTAAAAAACGTGAGCTGCCCTAGTTTATAATACCTTTATTGTGCAGGAATGTCCTACGCAAAGGACTTAACCGTGCCGTTACCATTAAGTCATTTTGCGCAATAATTTTCGACACAAAAAATACTTTTATCACAATTTTTTAAGCTATTTGTGTTGTCTTCTTCTTTTTTGGATCATTTAGGATCCGGAGTCACTGGGAGAGCACCAGGCCGCCACTGACCTACTCTCCAAACATGATGCTTGTATAGATATATCTATATGGAGTACAACTTGTCATTTTTTGCTTCTCAAATTTATATACACGATTTACATGATAAATGATGTTGTCAGAAACATTATCTTTATGTCTTTAATTAGTCTTGTCATATTTGTTCTTTAATCCAATTTGGGGCGACAATATATTTATGTTACCCATTATTGTGCTAATTGGCAATTTGACAAATGACCCAGGTTTCATGCTTTCCAACCTCATCAAATTACTCGAATATTACACATCTTTTCTTTATGGGATCCTATTATCCCCTCAATTATTTGAAAGTGTTGAACTGTCATAGAGTCCAGTGTTTTACACTTTTACTTTATCATAGAGATTGAGAAGCAAAAGAAGTGAAAATAATTTATTTTTTAAAATATTTATCTATGTTTATTTTCTTTTTCTTTTGCGTCACATTTTAGCACCATTAATACGGAAGGCTGAGGTCCTTTTCCGATGATTTATTTCTCATATTTTTCCTTTAATCTTCTTCTTTCCACCCTCCTCTCACCATCATATTGACATCAACACCCAAACCCAAATCTTAGTCTCCAATTTTTCACCAAATAAAGGTCACTGATAACTTTTTCTGGCGTTCTCCTTCCATTTTTCAAACTAAAAGGAAAAAAAAAGAATTTGACAGAAAGGAAAAGGATAAAATGAAAAGGTAAAAGAATTTGTAAACTATACATGTGACAACGTGCACAACATCCTATGCCATATTTTTGACTGTTCAGTTTTAACGTGATATTTGCTTCAGTTAAAAATAGTTCACTAGGGTTATAGGACCTCGAAAAAAGGGTGTGACTGAAAATTAGAAAAAAATTGAAACAAAAGTGAATCCTCGACTAAAACCTAATAAAGTTGCATACAATATAAGTTTTTATAGAAACTATGTCTTATCCGGTAAAATTACGAAGAAATTATGTCTTGTCCGACATGAGTTCTTTAGAAATGAAGTTATGCCGGATAACTTAATTTCTATAAAATTATACTTTATAAGGCATAGTTTCTACGTAATTTTGCTCGAATAGGCGTAGTTTCTATGAAACATTGTCTTGCAAAATTAGGTCATATTCGAATCTTTTTTTATTTTTTTCCGTGTCAGAGATATTTTCAATCATTTTTTGTTACTTAAAGTGCCGGCAAAAATTAAAGCACACCCCAAGATAGGGCCATTTGTGTGAATTGGCCTATAAATTTTACTCCAGGGGTGGAGCTAGGTAGCCTCCAAGTGTTTATCCGAACCCTCTCAGCGGAAAATTACACGATATATATATATATATATATATATATATATATATAATAGATGTTGAACCCTCTTTGACTTCTTCATGTATTTACTTCTTCATATATTTGAATACCCTTAGTGAAAATTCTGACCCGCCACTACTTTACTCTTTAATAAGTAAAAAAGTGATAAACCTTATTCACATCTACCATTTAGAAGTTCCAATCCACCCAAAAGATTCATTAATATCTCACGTATTACTTTACAACCAATTGAAGGACTAGTACACAAGCCAGACCGTTTAGGTCTGGGTTACAATAGGTTAGCATTTTGAAGGGCCTTTTCAAATAAAGGAACGGGCAAAGCTATTGAATTCCCAGCCTGTGAGGGTAGGGCAGATTAGCTCATTTTGACGAATCTACCTCTACCTCTACCTCTACCTCTCCTATATGTTCCCTCATATGGTAAGTAATACACATGTAAAATTTTGATCAAAAAGGTTCGAACGACCAAATGTCTTCTAGTAACTTCCCCAGAACGACATAACATTACCCTAATCTCCAACCAGATCTTCTAACTTACACTGGGATTAATGTAAACTACAACTATCTTCCACATGCCATATATTGTTGCGCATCTATATTTGAGAAGTCGTACAAATGATTACATTGCTAGTTTGTGCATAAGTCAATTGTCTTTAGTAGGTGCAATATATTTTTCTTTGGTTAGATCATGTCATCTATTGCTATTGTTGAAATATATTCGGAGCTAAAAACCACAAGAAAATTGAGAAGAGTAATAGGTTGAAGAACCAACACCATTACTACAACTTAGGTATTTGGAATGGCATATATAGGTTGAAGATAAGACTCCAGATACCACTTGCCTAATTGTTTAAATAGGTTTATTAAAACTTACTAATGACTGAGGCTATCCAGTTCATAAGAAATAATTACATACTCCATCCAAGTAGGTTCGCATAGTTATCATGGCCATATGCTACTACACTGATATTTGTCTTCATTCTTTCTAGAGGGGGAATCTACAACCTTGTTTTCTGATTCTTTTTGTGCACACCCAAAGTTGGAGGGCATATTTGTCAGCTGATGCCAAATTTGAAGGTCTGTTAATGTATTATGTATTTTCTACTGCAAGTGAGACTATTATGAACCCCTTCTCAGATGAATAAGCTTTCAATATTGGGTGACAAGGCCTTGCTTAGGAAAACTATTGAATTAACCTCTTTGGTAAAACCACTCCTTGACTCCCTTATACTAGCATTGATTTCCATGGTAAATGTTCTGGTGAAAAATGGCTACGCCGATGTACATAAGCTTGTGTCATGGCTCTCATAAGAGCACAAAAGCATCTCCTAGCTTCTTCACTTCATTGAAAGGAAGCATTCTCAAGAAAATTAGTTAGTGGTTAATTGGCTTATTTCTCTTTCGGATCTGATGAATCTTTGTAATAACTAATAAATTGTAGGAATTCCCTCAAGCTCTTGATATTTTCAGGAGTAACCGGGAAGTTATTGCCTCAATTTTGTAAGGATCAGTAGCATCTCCGGTCCCAAATATAGTATGTCCATAATGCTTTCAACTTATTTGATAGAAAGAGAACTTGGACCTCTTAGCGTTCAACTATTCCCTCCTTAAGTACCTATTGTGAGTGATCCAAAACCCATTGAACCAACTAGTCCATGTGTCTCTTGTTGTCCTCTAATCCTCTACACAACTTATCAATCTTGAAACTATTCTTCTCCATGTAATATATTAGATCTCCAACTTTTCTTGTATATTCATTTTCTTCTTGATGCCATGATTCGATTATGCTACCAGCTGAACAAATACAACAACATACACAGTGTATTCCCACAAGTGGGGTCTGAGAATGATTACAAAAGGGAATCAGAAAATTCAAGAAACGAGAGAAATTTAGTGATGCTCAAATCAAAGTCACCAATTGAATCTTGTCAATTATACTGGAATTCACTAAACCACATTTACTTTCTTCTCGCCCCAATCGAATCTTGTCAATTGCACTAGAATTCAACTAAACTACAATTACTTTCTCCTAACCATATGCCGCTCCGCACATGTACGGGCGATGAAGAAGTTGAGAAAAGAAGCCAAAATCTAGTTAGTTATAATCCCAACGGCCAACTTTTAATTATAAGCAAAATTAAACGAATGTAGATTGTCTATTCATTAATTAATTGGGATTTATATTTTCGATTACGCGAAGGTGATATCATATGCCACTTAAAATGATAACATGATTCTTCTTCCCCCAATTCATTCGGCCAAATTCAAACTCAAATTACTTATAACCTTGACACCACCAAAATCCTCCCTCAACTGATCATGAACTCACCCCTACCCAAGTACTAAGATCCAGTAATTAAAAAGAGCTCCTCAAGGAAAGGTAAAAATAATATTCATCCATTGACACCCTAAGCAAAGAGCACCAACTCTCAATCCAAACTCACTGTGAAAGCTACACTCATCTTGTTGGTCGGGCCACATACACCTATATTTTTCACCTCATAAAAGAATAGGTAAAATCTAAAAATATTAGACGTTTATCGAAATTACAACTAAGAAAACCTAGCATAGTATCCCTTGTCTGCCTTTCACCGTTATTTTATAGATTGTCAAGTCTATTCTAGCTTTGCTCAACCATGGACCCCCCACCCCCCAAAGTGAATGCTCTTAAGAAATTGACTCGTACTGAACTATATTCAATCTTTGCAGCATGTATATACATTTAAACCGTTTTTAACATTCATAGATCAGCCTTATTCCATCTCTCCTTTTGTGCAATATAATAGGTCGAGTAGTTGAGAAATTCTATTCCATGAGTTAAGAATTGAGACCCTCTTGTATGACACTTGTCTACTGTGTGACCCCCAAGTATACTTACTCTTTCACTATTTCTGCCTCTTCTCACCCGTCGTTGCTCAGTCCATTTACATCCACTTTTCTGTCTCCTCCCAAGCACCCCGTACCACTCTTCATAAACTTCTTCATCTCCACAATCTCTCTGCTTCCTATTTTCTCCCTTCCTATATCTATTCCAATTTGCATAACAGGCAGTTGGAAAAGTCTGTAAAAGTCGCAAGAGAAAAACTAAGGATGGTGTTGTCAAATGGGTTTTTGGAAGAATTGAAAATATGATATGTGAATGAGGAAATCTTGTCCAAGGATATTGAGAGAAAAATAGCAGTAAAGATTCTTGGGATGGGGAAAATAGCGCAACATTTGAATTAAAAAGAGCAGCTCGAATTTACGGTTGTTTAACTATATAGAAGTAGATATCTAATGAATAAATTTCTGCTAGTACAGCATAAAGACAAATGAAAATAAAAATGAATTCAAATTTACAGTTCTAAAATACCATCATATACTATTTGACCTCCATTTCCCATCTTTTCTTCTGTATCTCCAGTAAAGAATATAACACAAAATAAAGAACAATAAAATGCAAAACTCCACCGTGGAAGAATAGGGGAAATGGAATATGGTGAGTATTGACTAATTGATGTAACTGGCTTTATCATGCTATCCCATAGGAATACCTCATCCAAAAGGACTTCATCCCCAAATTTTCCGAGCAGAAGGCAGCCATTGCTATGCACTTACTTCCAATGGTGAGAGCTTCCTGCAGACTCGTCCAAGTTAGCAGAGCTACCACATACACAAGTGTGCCTGGAACCCACTCTAGAAACCATAAGACCATGACTTGCAGAAATTATTCAGAGAAATCATTCTTCTTTTCTTTTCTTTTTTCATAAAGGAAATATTTCATAGAATCTTACTTAGACGGGACATGGCGCAGTTGCAGCTTACCGAGGACATGGTTGTAGATAGAAGGTTGTGGAGGACACAGATTAAGGTAGAAGGTTAGTAGGTAGTAGAGTGGTGTCTCGCTTATCCTTCCTTACTAGTAGTCGTAGTATTTTTCCTATAGTTTCTTGTTCATAAATTTATGTCATTTACTGTCTCTTGTTCTCCACTTAGCATACTGTTTTGTTGTAGCTACTGCTCCTTCCTTATTATTAGATGTAGTATTTCCCTTGTAATTTTTTGTTCTTCGATTTCTATTTTTATTTACTGTCTCTTGCTCTTGGCTCCTCTTTCCTATTTAACCTGCTTTGTTATTGCTTTATTCTGAGCCGAGGGTCTATCGGAAACAACATCTCTACCTTTCGAGGTACGGGTAAGGTCAAAATACACTCTACCCTCCCCAGACCCCACTTGTTCCTCCCCAGACCCCACTTGTTCATTGGGTATGTTGTTGTTGTTGCTTAATTAATACTCCCTCCGGTTCAAAATAAGTGTCCACTTAACCTTTTTATTCAGGTTCAAAATAAGTGTTCGCTTACATAATCAAGAAGAATTAACTTTATTTTTTCAGATTTTCCCTTATTTACTCAAGACAATAATAATTAAGAATCTTATTAAGTAAGGGTAGTTTAGTCAAAACACTTATTTTTTCTTCTAGGAGTTAGTAATTTCTTAAGGGGTGTGCTAAATGCTAAGTGGACACTTATAACCGGAGGGAGTACACTTTATTCTTAAAATTTTGGAAACAATTTTGAGTGACTAGTAGCACTTTAATCATATCATATGGATATTTCATCCAATGTTTTAAGAGGCAAGGGCGAGAGGCGAGTCATTTTACGCAGCATGGGGTGAGGTGTAAGCCCTGAGACACAGGGCGTAAGCCCCACGGATCTACGGGGTGTATGTCTCACATATATTTAATTTTATAATTTTATTACTAAACAATAAGTAAAATAAAAAAAATTCATTAAAATTCTGCAAATAAATCACCAAAAATATTTTAAAAAATATTATAATTATTATTTGAGAAAGGTAACAACACAAAAAATGATAATAGCCTAGATAATCTTACATGAAATCTTCATTCACTTCATCATCAATCACCAGATTTATTGGTCCTTCCCACCTCAACTACTATTTGCACTGATTTTATTTATATATTCAAGAAGAAGGAGAAGGGAAAAAGTGTAAGAGCAATGATAAAAAATGAATAAAGTTGTTTCAGGAACATAGTGCTGTGAAATCTCTATCATATCAATTTCAGACATAATCATCTAAAAAAAGCTATTTATGACAGTGTTATTTTATATGAGAGTTGCTTTATTTATTTATATATTTTAGAAAAAATCACTATATATCATTACACCGTAAGCAAAAATACTTTTAAAACAATAAAAATCAAATTTAACGCCCGGGGCGTACGCCTTTACGCCCGGGGCGTACGCCTTTACGCCCGGGACGTACGCCTTTACGCCCGGGGCCTACGCCTTTACGCCCGGAGCTTACACTTTTGTGCCCGGGGCTTACACCCCAAATTCTAAGGCGTACGCCCTATGGATTTACGCCTTTCATTTGCGCCCTGAAGCGTTTTTGGTACGCCCTGGCCCGGGACTTGCCCCGAAAACGCTTTCATCTCATATTTCCAAATGATGCCACATGCATTGCGCTTAGATGCACCCAAATCATAGAAGGAAAGCTCAAAGATAGCAGCAAGAGTCCACCCTGGAGCTGTGTTGTACCCCCCCCCCCCCGCCCCTCCCAACCTTCTCAACTAACATACGAACACAAAGAGCTAGGTTATCTATTTGTTTTACATACTGAAAGTTCCCTATCATTAGAAAGTGCAGCAATACTTGCATATCATAGTTCACACGGCTATTTCTTGTGTTTGATTCAAATATGTCAAAGTTGCTGACTTATGGTCTCAAGTCATCAACTTATGTTATTTGAGGGGTGGTAACGTATTTGTTTTAAAACAGAACAGAAATAGGACTCACCAATCTATATCCTGTCAAAATCATACTCGAAGGCATCATCCCCGTCATCTGACAAATGAAACATATAGTCAATGTGCTGCAACTTGATCATTCAGAATTTCAGGTAAGTTTACTTTAATTTCCCTAACCACAGAGTTGGATTCATCAACAGTAAAAAGAAAAGAAAATCTAAATTTAAATGACATATTCAATCTTGAAAAACAAAAGAATGGACATGAAATATAACATTAAAAAAATTATAACGAAACTCAGCCAGTTTAAGCAACTTATAACTAGAACATGATTGGATTGGCAAATTGATCTAAAATACTTCAACGATCTCATTAATTCTACAACACAGAAATTAAGACCAGTTTTTGGTGGTTATCAGTTTGGACATTTTAAGCTTCTGCAGAGAAAAATGGAGATGTCTCGTGTGATTACTAATGCTATGTGGACATTTGACATAATTTATAGTGGTGAACATTATTTGGTGAAATGAAGCCATACTTGAAAGGAAAGATGCACAAAAACATTAGTGAATGAGAAGGAAATGTTAAGTTTTCTACTCTTGATTGGGTTTTCTGTAATTGTCTTGCAGATCTTTGTGCATACTGTATGCATATGTTTAGTTTTATGCTCTTGATTGGGGTTTCTGAAATTGATTTGCAGATCTTTGTGCATACATGTATGGATATAGTACTACTTATCCTAAATACTATTTGAAGACCATAACTCAAATGATTACAAGCAGAGATGGTAATTGTGGATCCAAGACAACTAAAGATGCATGGAAATAATCGCTTTCTAGAATTATTTTCTTTATTCATGAAGGCAACAGATATTGGACACAATCTTGAGTGGAGAGGACACACAAACTGTATAAAAACTAAAATTTAACAATAAACAGAAGAACAATTACAACAGTTATTACTATTATCTTTTCTTATCAGACTATAATCATCATTATTTTGGAAAGGTAAAGTATACAATTACCAGAGTTATTATGGACTCAAATTGTAAAAACTATTTTTAGCAATCCAATAATGACTTGTACTAAAAGGGAAAATGACACCTAGCTAATATACTACAAAGGACAGCTGGTCTGTTCAGTCTAATCTATCTTCTTATTTGTTTCCTTTTATTTCCTTTTTGTTATAGAAGTATCACATGCAAAGAGCAGTGAAAGAAAGATTGACTACAAAACTATATCTTTCCTGAATTACACAAACAAGGAAAGAACAATATTGTAGGAAAATATGTTGAAGTGTAAATAGAGTACCTGGCCCATCATCGCTGTCTTCTCCAAGGAGAAAAACATCCAAATCCTGGTCTGATGTTGTTGAGGTTGCCTTTTTATTTTTCTGGGCTGTTGCCTCAACCACTGGTTTAGAAGTTGTTCCAGCTAATGAAACCTCCTTTTCACTCTCAACTTGTGCCTTTTCAACAGATTTTATTTCGCCATCTTCCATGTATTTCTTTTCATACCTAATTCAGATGTAACCTAAATTAGTGAAGCTCTTACTACTAATGTGGACTAAATAAAAGAAAGCATACTTGTATGTAGAAGAAAATTGAGGTTTGCTGCACCCTAGTGTTCAATGAAGTGGGTTAAGAACAGTGAGGTCTCAAGTTCAAATCTCAGTAGAGGCAAAAACATTAGGTGATTTCTTCTCAGCTGTTATACCTCATACTTTCGAGCGTCATGTTTAACAAGTGATAGAAAAGTGTCGTGAAGGTTAGAGGTTAAACGAATCAAAGAATATAAGTTTCACCAATGTAATTTTCCGAGATTTCGGGCTATGATTTGAATCGCTCGACGTGTGTAGGTAGACCCGAGCCCCGGAGAATTTCGGTCATGTTCAAGTATGCAAATAAAAAGCTCGTTGTATAAGAGGACAAAGTCCTGAGATTATTTAAGACTTGAAAGTGGGATGACGGTGATTGGAATAATATTACGGTGTATGCCAAAAAAGGTTATGGACTAGTACCATATTGCATGACCATGATAAGGAGTATATCAAGTGTGTTAAAAAATGATTACTATATAAGTGAATTGACATCAAAAAATTAATAATGGGTGTATTTGATTAAATGTGGAGTGTAGAGGATATAAAGAATTACTTATATAAATTAGTGGATAAGATTTAATGTTGATGTGCCACATGTAATATTTTTGGTCACACATGGGCAACTTATAGTTAATCCAAGTGCTAAGTGATGTACATGTGTCATTAGTATATGTAATATACTAGAGTTTCCTTAGCTTAACGAGAATACTACCAATATTATAGATTGAGGCGCCAGACGAGTTGCGTTAGTTGGATTGTCAAGAATACCAACAAAGGTATGTAAGGCTTACCCTTTCTTTTATCGGCATGATCGTAGATAAAACGTTACAAAATGAAAGTTCCCCTACCCGCTCCTTTCCTTGAAATATGAGAGTATAGTTATTCTTGATTCTTGAACATACATGAACTTATCTGTCCGGGAGTACTTTCCACATTTTATGATATCTCTTGATATATGATGTTCTGAACTCTTTGTTGGTTTTATGACGGTTGGTATACGTAGTCACATAACGATAGTCGGGGGATAACGACCTTACGTCACTCCGACCATATTCATGATGTTTTCTGAGATCATTTATGCATTATATATATGTATCTATTTTATAACACCGAGTCGCGCTATAGTCGGTCGGGTATGGCACTCATATGTGCACACCACTAAAGTTGGATACGATAACACCGAGCCCTATTATGGCCGGGTACAACATAATGATGATATTGCCCATAGTGTGGCCTATATATATTATATGCATACGGTTTTTTTAGCGATAGCATGGATTGCATACACCCACAGTGGCTTCCCGAGGTCCAGGTTGGCTCTTTACTTCCCTTTGCACTTGTTGTTGCCTCTATTTATGATTATCTTTCTTACATTTTCAGTATATTCTTTCGTACTGACGTCCCTTGTTGGGGGCGTTGCATTCCATGCCCGCAGGTACATATAAATGTCTGGACGCTCCTCCACAGTAGGTGACCTAATCCAGTTGCGATCGCCATGCTCCTTTCTTCCGGAGCTGTCTAGAGCGTTGGTAGGTGTTGGTTCTGTTGTATATATGTATCTTGGGTAATGGCAGGACCCTGTCCTGACCTGTTGTTACTTTATGTTGTGTTTAGAGGCTTGTAGACTAGAGTCATGTGTGTAATTGTTTTGTATGGCCTTGTCGGCCCCTCTCAGATGCTCTGTTACACTTATGATGTATTTGTCGGCCTTGGTATGTATATATGTTGGTGTATGTTGGACCCATTACTGCTTCCAGGGTGTTATACACTCATCATTTAGAGGCTTTGTCGGCCCAAATTCTGTTATATTATCTTTATGTTCTATGACTGGTACGCTCTGGCCAAAAGATTAAAGTTTGAAATAGTTATCTTCTTTCTTAATTCAAAGATAAGAATATGAAGTCAAAATTAGATTTTTTTTTAAAATGAAATAAAAATAGTAACATTAGCAACAAGAGGAACAAGTTATATTTCTATAATTTTAAATAAATACAAAATCAAAATAGAATACTCAATCATGAATAAATGCAGGAAAATACCCTCTCTTTTTTCTATAATGTAAATAAAAAACTAGTAAATTAATAATATAAAAAGAAAAAAAGAAAGGACCAATAGCACCCTCTTGATAGAACAAGAAAATGATTATTGCTCCTTTCTTTTCAAAACCTCCTATAGACTAGACTAGGATCTCTTAGGGCACCGGGTGCCGGCCACGCCCCCCAAGGTTGGGGTGTGACAAACTTGATATCAGATCAAGTCAGTCCTAGGGAGTCTACAAGCCGCTCTAGTAGAGTCTTATTTATGGATGTGCCGTGCACCACTCTATAAGAAAAAGGCTACATGACGTTTAGGATGGTTGCCTTCTTTCTTGTCTTAGATTGTGTGTTAGAGCTGAGCCCTAAGAGTTCGATCTTTTAATCCTCATCTTGTTCATGCTTTCAACTATGCCTACTACTAGACGGTAGGCGGCTATTCAAAGGTTAGATGTGGAGGCGGGAGAGGGTGTCAGTCAGGTACCACCCGCTGACCCGAGGAGACAGGAGCATCAGAATGAGGCTATATCTCGGGCCTCCAGGACTCCACCCTAGAGGAGCTTAGAGGAGCTAATGTACTTCTAGTTCCTCCCCTGGTTGCTCCTGAGCATGATCTTGATATGCGGGGCGCCGTACGGTTGTTGACTCGATTAGTAGTCGCTCAGGCTCAACGCTAGACTACTGGTCCTTCTGATAGAGCAGTCAGTGCGAGAGTTCGAGATTCCATCAATCTGGACCATCTAGTTTTCACGGGATCAGACCCGAATGCGGACCCACAGAACTTTTTAGACCAGATGCAGCCTACTTTTCGAGTAATGCATGCTACAAATACGGAGTCAGTGGAGCTGGCTTCTTATAGGCTGCGAGATGTTGCCGTGACTTGGTATGAGACTTGGGAGCAGACTCAGGGATCTCAGGCCCCACCAGCAGGATGGAGGGAATTTTTTGAGGCCTTCTTATAGCATTTTCTGCCCATTGAGCTCCGTCGAACCAGGCAGGACAGGTTTCTACGTTTGGAGCAGGGTAATATGAGTGTTCGGGAGTATAGTTTGCAGTTTAATTCTTTGGTCAGGTATGCTCCTACGATTGTGGCTGAGATGAGTGATCGGGTACATCGGTTGTAAATGGTTTGGGGCCTCACTTGGTTAATGAGTGTACTACGGCTTCTTTGAATCAGGGAATGGATATCGCTCGTATCCCGACGTATACTAAGAATTTGGAAGACCGTAAGCGACAACAACGGGTCGATCGAGAGCAGAACCGAGGTCAGCATAAGAGGGCCCGATCTGCGAGTGACTTTGGTGAGTTTAGGGGTGGGCCCAAACCCCAATCTTCTAGATATCCAGCTTATCCGACCGCCAGCGGACCCTCACAGTTTCAGGGACCACGCCGGGATCGATCTACTTATTCTACTCGGGGTCAGAAGAGTTCTAGGGCATCAGGGTCCCAGCATAGAGGAGACTATAGTCAGGATCAGTGTGGTAGAGCCTATTTCGGGTAGTGTCGTAAGGGATCATATCTATGTTACTCGTGCGTGCAGCCAGGTCATATTATGAGGAATTGTCTATCAAGGGGCGGGGGTGGCATGGAACAGCCAACGGGATCGATAGCTTCTTCTTCATCTTTAGTACGTCCTCCTAGCAAGGTTTACAGCTGCCAGCAGGTTGAGGTAGGGGTGGAGCATCCAGTTCGGGTGCTAATCAGAATCATATCTGTGTTACCGGGTCATCAGGATCAGGAGTCATCCCCAAATGTCGTCATAGTTATATTGTCTATCTTCTTTTGTGATGTGTATGCATTGATTGATCCTGGTTCTACTTCATCGTATGTCACCCCGTTCATTGCCGATAAGTTTGATAAAGAACCCGAATCGTTAAGTGAACCATTTTCGATATCTACGCCAGTTGGTATTCCTATAATTTCTAGACGAGTATATTGGGATTGTATAGTAGAAGTTGTTGGTCGTCGCACCTTGGCAAACCTGGTAGAGTTAGAAATGGTAGATTTTGATGTGATTATGGGCATGGATTGATTGGCCTCGTGCTATGCGAATGTGGATTGCCGGACCAAGGTTGTCCGATTTCAATTCCAAACGAACCAGTCCTAAAATGGAAAGTGAATCCTGCAACACCTAAGGGTAGGTTAATTTCCTACCTTAAGGCAAGGAAGATGATTTCCAGGGGTTATGTATATCATTTAGTTCTGGTCCATGATGCTGAAACGAAATCCCCAACTCTCCAGTTTGTTCCTGTAGTTAATGAATTCCCAGACGTATTCCAAGACGAGCTTCCAGGTATCCCTCCCAAAAGGGCAATTGACTTTGCCATCGACGTGCTTCCGGGCACTCAGCCCATATCCATTCCTCCTTATAGAATGGCCCCTGCTGAGTTGAAGGAATTGAAAGAACAATTGAGGGATTTGCTGGAGAAAGGCTTCATTAGGCCTAGTACTTCTTTGTGGGGCGCACCCGTATTGTTTGTTCGTAAGAAGGATGACTCACTCAGAATGTGCATTGATTATCGTCAGCTAAACAAGGTTACTATCAGGAATAAGTACCCGCTTCCGAGGATTGATGATTTATTTGTTCAGTTACAGGGTGCCAAGTATTTCTCAAAGATTGATCTGAGGTCCGGATATCACCAGTTGCAGGTTAAAGAGGACATTCCGAAAATTGCTTTCAAAACTAGATATGGCCATTACGAGTTTCTTGTGATGTCTTTCGGGCTTACTAATGCACCAGAAGCTTTTATAGACTTAATGAATCGTGTGTTCAAACCATTCTTGCATATCTTCGTGATTGTATTTATAGATGATATTCTGGTGTATTCTCGTTCTGAAGCAGAGCATGCTGGTCATTTGCGAGTAGTGTTACAAACGCTCCAAGATCCTAAGTTATATGCCAAGTTTTCCAAATGCGAGTTCTGGTTGAATTCGGTAGCTTTCCTTGGCCATATAGTGTCTGATGAAGGTATTAAGGTGGACAACCACAAAATCGAAGTCGTGAAGAATTGGCCAAGGCCTACTACCCCTATAGAAGTCTGAAGTTTCTTGGGCTTAGCCGGTTTATCGGAGATTTGTAGAAGTTTTTTCTTTTATTGCTGCTCCATTGACGAAACTGACTCATAAAGCTACTAAGTTTCAATGGTCAGAAGCGTGCGAAAAGAGTTTCCAAAAATTGAAAGACAAATTAACATCAGCACCTGTCTTGGCGCTTCTTGAAGGTCCGGAGGGATATGTGGTATATTGTGACGCTTCCACAGTCGGCCTAGAATGTGTTCTGATGCAGCATGGCAAGGTTATCGCATATGCTTCGAGGCAGTTGAGGAAACACGAGAAGGAGTTAAACTTGAGACGAAGGAGGTAGCTTGAACTATTGAAAGACTACGACGTTGACATCTTATTCCACCCCGGCAAGGCTAATGTGGTCGCCGATGCTTTAAGTCGTAAGTCCATGGGTACTTTAAGCAATGTCGCAACTGAAAAGGTACCGATGACTAAAGACTTGTACCAGTTAGCTAACCTGAGCGTTCGTTTGCTTGATTCAGATGATGGTAAGGTGATTCTTCAGAATACGATAGAGTCGTCGTTAGTAACTGAGGTAAAGGAACGGCAATTTGAAGATCCTGAGTTAGTAAGAATGAAAGAAGGGATTCCGCAACAAAAGAAGCCAATATTGGAGATCGGGAATGAGGGAGTTCTAAGATATAGAGGTCGGTTGCGTTGTACCTAATGTTGGGGGACTCAGAGAGCGTATTATGGCAAGTGCATCAGTCTCGATATTATGTTCATCCAGGGGCGACAAAAATGTATCATGACCTCAAGGCACTTTATTGGTAGAACGATCTGAAAAAGAATGTTGCAGAATATGTAGCTCAATGTCCGAACTGCCATCAAGTTAAAATTAAACACCAGAAGCCGGGGGGACTCATTCAGAATATAGAACTTCAAACATGGAAATGGGAGGTCATTAACATGGATTTCATTACAGAGTTGCCTCGTTCGCAGCGGAAGTATGATTCCATATGGGTGATTGTCGATAGGTTGACAAAATCGACTCATTTTTCTTCCGGTTAAGACTGCCTACACAGATGAGGATTATGCTAAGCTATATATTTGGGAGATAATTCTGCTTCACGGAGCCCCAGTATTTATTATATCAGATAGAGGCGCCCAATTCACAGCTAACTTCTGGAGATCATTTCAAAAAGGTTTAGGTACCAAATTAAACTTTAGCACAGCCTTTCATCCACAAACCGACGGCCAAGAAGAGTGCACCATTCAGACACTCGAAGACATGTTACGGGCTTGTATATTGCACTTCAAAGGTAGTTTGGACGATCACCTGCCATTAATTGAGTTCGCTTATAATAATAGCTAGCATTAAGATGGCTCCATGTGAGGCTTTATATGGCCGAAAGTGTAGATCCCCGGTTGGTTGGTTGGTTTGAAGTGGGTGAAACTGAGTTACTGGTCCTGATTTGATCCAACAAGCAGTAGAGAAGGTGAAGTTGACTCACGAACGCCTATTGACTGCTCAGAGTCGACAAAAATCCTATTCGAATACTCGGTGTCGAGACTTAGAATTTATCGTTGGTGATTGGGTCTTCCTAAAGGTATCGCCTATGAAAGGCGTAATGCGATTCGGTAAGAAGGGCAAGCTCAGCCCTCGGTATGTTGGCCCTTATAAGATTATTCTAAGAGTTGACCAGGTAGCGTAAGAACTAAAGTTACCCTCGGAATTAGAAGTTGTCCATTCGGTATTCCACGTGTCGATGCTTCGGAAGTGTGTAGGTGATCCCTCCCGTGTTACTCCGGTGGAGGATGTTCGAATTACAGAAGACTTATCATACGAGGAAGTTCCTATTGTTATCCTAGATCGTCAGGTCTGAACATTGAGGACTAACGAAGGGGCCTCTGTTAAAGTCCAATGGAGGAATAATAACGTTGAAGAGATGACTTGGGAGGCGAAAGAAAATGAAGGCTAGATATCCTTATCTTTTCCAAAACAAAGGTTCATAACGATAATCGTGTGTTAGTATCCTTCCAATCATACTCTACGTTCATAATCTTACTCTATACGTATATCTTACTCAGGTGGTGATTATAATCAAGGAGCAACTTAGACAGCAAGATTCGGCAGACAAAGTGAGTTATGGCATACCTTATGATGTTATGAATAGGTGTACGGTCGTGTGGGGCCAATATTGTATTATATGTTGTGTTCTGTAGCCTTATGAAGAGATAGTTGTGGTTTATGGCTACGTAACAGGTTGAAATGGTCCTACTTTCAAAGAAAACTCTGCCAAAAAATTTTTGAAGAATTTGAGAGTTAAGGTTTTAAGGCTATGGCACCCCAACATTCGAGGACGAATGTTCTTAAGGGGGAAGGATATTATACCTCATACTTTCGAGCGTCGAGTCATCGCTAGTTAATCGACGCAAGCTCGAAGAGTAAAATTATCTTTGAGGTTATAAGTATTTATGCTATGTTTAACAAGTGATAGAGAAGTGTCGTGAAGGTTAGAGGTTAAACGAATCAAAGAGTATAAGTTTCGTCAATGTAATTTTCCGGTAATTCGGGCTATGATTTGAATCACTTGACGTGTGTAGGTAGACCCGAGCCCCGGAGAATTTCGGTCATGTTCAAGTACGCAAATAAAATTGTATAAAAGGACGAAGTCCTGAAATTATTTAAGACTTGAAAGTAGGATGATGGTGATTGGAATAATATTTCGGTGTATGCCAAAAGAGGCAACGGACTAGTACCATATTGCATGACCATGATAAGGAATATATCAAGTGTGTTAACAAAAATGATTACTATATAAGTGAATTGAGATCAAGAAATTAATAATGGGTGTATTTGATTAAATGTGGAGTGTAGAGGATATAAAGAATTACTTATATAAATTAGTGGATAAGATTTAATGTTGATGTGCCACATGTAATATTCTTGGTCACACATGGGGAACTTATAGTTAATCCAAGTGCTAAGTGATGTACATGTGTCATTAGTATAATTAAAAGATAAAAAGGAGATCAAATAAGGCAATAACTTTTTTTAACGTCTTCACTTCATTTTGAAGGAAAACAACATTTCAACAACTTGTTTTCATTCTTGGGTCATTAGCAACGTTTTGTTTTCATTCTTGGGTCATTAGCAATGTTTTAGGGAGTGAACATTAAATGAATTTATAGAAGAAGTTGCTCCCTTCAGAAAGATCGTGGTGCTAGCGTAGCTCGTTTTCTTCTCGATTGTTGCAAAATTGGGGATTCCTTCGAAGTGAAGTAAGGCGAAAGAAGAGGAGTTCTTGGCAAACAAGGTAAGAATTCTCCTCCTTCAAATGAATTTGAGTCAATCTAGATAATAGCTAAGTTGCCAAAAGAGAATACGAAAATTATACCGTAAATCGTATTTGATGTTGTTATTGTCGTGGGGCAGTTTTGGTAGCTATTCTAAGTTGTTTGATGGCTGAAAATGGTGATGTCAAGGTGGTGGTTGTTGTTCTTGTTGATGGGTACTTGTGGAAGGTGGAAGAAATATGGGAGACGATGTCCGATTCATTATAAATCGAGCTTGCGCTCTATATACGTAATATACTAGAGTTTCCTTAGCTTAACGAGAATACTACCAATATTATAGATTGAGGCGCCAGACGAGCTGCGTTAGTTGGATTGTCAAGAATACCAACAAAGGTATGTAAGGCTTACCCTTTCTTTTATCGGCATGATCGTAGATAAAACGTTACAGAATGAAAGTTCCCCTACCCGCTCCTTTCCTTGAAATATAAGAGTGTAGTTATTCTTGATTCTTGAACATATCATGAACTTATCTGTCCCTTGCCGGGAGTACTTTCCACATTTTATGATATCTCTTTATATATGATGTTCTGAACTCTTTGTTGGTTTTACGACTGTTGGTATACGTAGTCACATAACGATAGACAGGGGATAATGACCTTACGTCACTCCGACCATGTTCATGATGTTCTTCTGAGGTCATTCATGCATTATATATATGTATCTAATTTATGATACCTAGCCGCGCTATAGTCGATCGGGTACGGCACTTATATGTGCACACCACTGCAGTTGGGTACGATAACACCGAGCCCTATTATGGTCGGGTACAACATGATGATGATATTGCCCATAGTGTGGCCTATATATATATATTATATGTATACGGTTTTTTAGCGATAGCATGCATTGCAATTGCATACACCCACAGTGGCTTCCCGAGGTCCAAGTTGGCTCTTTACTTTCCTTTGCACTTGTTATCTCTATTTATGATTATTTGTCTTACATATCCAGTACATTCTTTCGTACTAACGTCCCTTATTGGAGGCGTTGCGTTCCATGTCTGCAGGTACATATAAATGTCTGGGCGCTCCTCCACAGTAAGTGACCTGATCTAGCTGCGGTCGTCACGCTCCTTTCTTCCGGAGCTGTCTAGAGTGTTAGTAGGTGTTGGTTCTGTTGTATATATGTATCTTGGGTGTGGCGGGGCCCTGTCCTGACCTGTTGTTACTTTATGTTGTGTTTAGAGGCTTGTAGACTAGAGTCATGTGTTTAGTTGTTTTGTATGGCCTTGTTGGCCCCTCTCAGATGCTTCGTTACACTTATGATGGCTTTGCCAGCCTTGGTGTGTATATATATGCTTGTGTGTGTTGGACCTGTTTCTACTTCCAGGGTATTATACACTTATCATTTGGAGGCTTTGTCGGCCCAAATTCGGTTATATCATCTTTATGTTCTATGACTGGTACGCTCGGGCCTTAGGACACCGGGTGCCGGCCACACCCAAGGTTAGGGTGTGACACCAGCCTTGGTGGATAAAGCTACCCGGTACTTATCCTGGTGAGAGATAGTAGTTAACCCATGGAATTAGTCGAGGTGTGTGCAAGCTGGCACGGACACCACGGCTACTAAAAAATTGAGGTTCTTATATTCAGGAATTTTAGGAATTTTGAACCAAATATTCTGCCTATTTTACCATGTACCTCACTTTCCCTGGGAAAGCAGCTAGATGCCTCTATTAGCTATTTAAAATGCCTTACCTTGTGTTTCTCTTATTTGGGAGACAAAGCTCACTTTTAGTTTAAAGCCTCTACAAGGTCTTCATTGAGTGATAGCACCACCAATTTGTTACAACAATAAAATAATTATCCCTAAATTCAACAAGAACATGGTTAGTGTAATCCCACAAGTGGGGTCTGGGGAGAGTAGGATGCACGCAAACTATTACCCTACCTTCATGGGGTAGAGAGGTTGTTTCCAATGAACCCACGGCTCAAAAATCCCTAAATTCATGAATTATTATTATTATTTTTAATACGTAACATATATTGAGACAAAAAGCACTTACGATAGTGTGGTGAAGTGTATACACCTGATTACTAAAACCCAGTTCCCTTTCTAGCTAGGAGACTAAAAAAGTTCATTATGCTTTTCTTTTTCTTTTTTGGCTGAATAAGTTCATTATGCTTTTCACATCATTGACATTACTCATTTTACACCAAAAAGCCAAACACGAAATACATAAGCACTTTAAACTGAGCAATGTCCTCAGCTTTGCTTTGAGAAACCCTCTGATTCACTCCTTGAACAGCATGCAGCAGATGCAGACTATGTCCCATATATTGTTTCTCTCCTTGCCAAATTCTTTGTTATACCAGCACAGCATTAAATCCTTAACTGTTCTGGGCATATACCACTCAACAACAAACATAATGAGGAAGAACTGCCACAGTTGTGAATCCATGTGCAGTGAATGAATAGCTGATTGACAGAATTTGTCCCAGCCTCAAGTAAATGGCATCTATTGCATAATCCGATCCCCCTATTCTGAAAGATTATCTTGTGAGAACAACCCCATGCATCAAAGTCCAGCAAATTCATGAAATATTTTCAGAAAGAAAATTTGTTATTCCATTTTAATTACTCTTGCACTAGCCTTTGTTTAGGGTTTTTGGTCAAGGTTGTCTAACCTTATAAAAGACCTTAGAACATTCATTACCATTGAATGATTATCTCCTTTTGGATTTTGGGAGTTCATCAGAAAAAGTGCAGAAGGATCACTTGAATGCCCTAGATTGAGTTTATCAAATCTTTACTTGTGTTGCTTAAGCTCGAGGAAATGATTATTCAAGAAGACATTCCTACGTGTCCTGAACGAACCAATAGAATGTGTGGAATGTAATAATATCTAGGGTTTCCAGAGGTGTAAAGCAGTGAATACATTTCGCTGAGATACACCTTCAGATTTACCAAGTAAATAAGAGCTTTATTTTCACACTAACATCCTTAGTATTTGTTATCACTGAGACAATCACACCCTGAGTCATTCAACTTCTTCTTATGAATTTCCTCATCAATAAAACAAGGAAAATGAAAAGAAACTGGTTAAGAAAAACAATTCAGCTCAGGATATGCCCTTCCACAGAGTCAGACGAAACGAGACTGACACTAGTCTGTAATTATCAAACAATTAGCCTAGTCCATTCCCACTATTGGAACTTGGAAAGGGTAAACTCTCTTAATAAACTGTCAAAATCATCACCCCTTAATCCTGACTAAATGAAGTCAGCTCTTTTATACTGAAACCTTGCCCAGTTATAAAGCCAACATGATTCTGCATAACATCACAACGTACTCCACAAATAGAATTGCATAAGAGATCACTATGTGACATGAAATGAAAGATCTCCAGTGAGGTACTTACGGGAACACATGACTGTTAACTAGAATAAAGTAGATTCTCCAGAACTTCCTCTCCCTCATTATGCGCGGGCATAACTCATATCTTAGCTTTGAAATTTCCTGCAAAAACACCACAATGATGCTCTTACGTTAATGACAATTTTTTAAAAGGAACACTTTCGTTTTATTTATCAGACAAAAATCCCACATTTTGAACAGCGTTTTCCTTTTCCATACACCTCAAAATCAAAAAAGATATGGTTCAGCAGCAAAAGTCAGAATGGCAGTTTACAAACTTCAACTTTTCACTGTACACATCTGGTAAAAGATGAAAGCACTCGACAAAAATTGTGATGTACCATGAACTGACAAGAGAAGCTGAGCAGGACAGCCAGTGGAACTTCTAAACTCAAAACACCAAATAAAGCAACAAACATTGAGACCCTTGAGATTTAGACTTGATTAAGCACAACAGCATAAGACCGATTTTCTTTTTAAATAATAACTCTGAGCGGGTAATTCTCTATGAGTTCCGCAAAGAATAAATACCAAGTACAGATAAATGAGAGGGGCTACAATAGGTTGATGACGAACTTAACACTAATGTAATCATCTTAATATTGAAATTCACCAATATTTCCGACCTGTAACTTATGAAATGAGACAGATTAGTGCGAAATGGATATAGAAGATCAATATAGCTGACTCAAAGCTAGTTTGGAATTGAAATGTAGTCTATAGATTGACAGACTATGTGAGGGTGATAACAACAGAAGTCATACCCCCCCCCCCTTTTTTTTTTATAAGGAACAACAGAGTCATACCTTGACAGATGAAAGAACAAATTTTGCGTGTTTTTCCTGAAATTCTGTAAGATCCTGCCGAACATTCGAGACTGTAGGAATATCAGAGATCACTGAATCATCTGCACACCGAAGACATACTTCAGTTAAGCTAGTTTCTTTTGAGAATAGACGACTGGAAAGAGATAAACAAGGGAAATTCACAATTTTTTGGATAAACAATGGAAAGAACACTGCCCATGAGAGCTTGCTCACATAGCCGGTCCCAAGCCTAGATTAAGGAGGAGGATTGTGGTAGGTTGACGGTCGCATAAAACAAGTCTATTTATGATAAATCCTCATAATAGCTTATTGGATTGGAATTAAATGGGTCCAAATTGAGTGTTCGGATATTAAGGATCCATATATCCCACTCCAACTAGCTTGGATTGGAGGCATAATATTAGTAGTAGTTGATAAATGAGGAAATCACAATCTTTAACAACTTTGCTGCAAAGAACTAGAAATGGCATGCTATAAATTGTTGCAAGAGATGGGGATCTCAAAAACATATGGATTCAATTTTATTCACATAGAAATTGGTCTTTGCTATTAGAATTCAAGAAATGAGAAAAGGAAATTGTTTCTTCTATAAACAACTTTTCTTTAGCTTGCGGCTAATGCTTCATGATTTTATCTAAATCCTCGCATACCTTTATAACTTTGCAGCTCCTATAGGAGGTGCAGCCAACAGTGTCCAAATGCCCATGCTTTGGACTTGGCATGTTCCATTTGCAAATTTTGCAAGGTGCTTTATCCAGAGACAAGCACAATGACATTTATATATCTCATTGCTTCCAAGAAGGATGGGGCTGATTAAGCGTATTGCCTAACTGAACCATTTGAATGTTAAGAAAATCTATACATGGCATAATAACTAGTCATGCTATAGAATATAAAACATAGTTAGGATTTTCCGCCAGGAAGAACACACAATTGGTTGTCAAGACTAGTAGCTGGACCTAGTGAAATGAAACAAGGTTGTGCATCTATTGTAGATCTAATTTCCGCGGCTAGGTTATAGATGAACCAAAACTAATGGATTTCAAGGTAAATGCTAATGTACTACCACCTTGAAAAATTAATGATGCAACTCTCACATGCTTCAAATGTTAATCCAACGATCTAATTAAAAGTTTCACCTCAAGCTAGAGAGGAATATTAATAATATTAACATACTTGGTTTGTCTCTATACAACGTGTTATCATTATGCATGTGTAAAATTATACATGCAGTAATGAAATGAATCACCATAACAAATGTAGGGGTTACTTGAAAGAAAAATTATACGTGCAGTCATCTCAATTAAATGAAATGAAACGAAATGACTACTGTAATGAATGTAGAGGTTACTCCAAAAAATTTTGAACATGTTCTTGTCAGTATAAAACGGTGCATAACTAAATAATAAACCTAGGAAGCTTCTAGTAGTTTCTTCTTTGTACCTCCATATTTACTTCTGCCATAACACATTTTATATGTCCAGAGTTATAGCTCCCCAAATAGCGAAATAAAATAAAAAAGAACAAGAAAAAAGATCTTCTTCCCTTTTACTACTATCAGAAAAATTAGCTTGCAATTGTGACATAGCTAAATGTAACTTCTTTTTTATAACCGTGGTCTTTGGCCAGCTTGCGCACCTTGACTAATACCAAAGGATATCTGCCACCTCTCACCAGTAACAGAGGTAACTCTTTCCAGTTTCCACTAGTCTAGAATAGATGGGAAGAAATTACCTAGTATTTTTGTCTCTATTAGCATTTGAACGTGAGACCTCATAGTTCTCGACCCAGTTCATTGACCACATCCTTGGGTGCTACATAGGTAAATGTAATATTCTCAATTTGGTGAATTTCTCTTTTACATTCAGCACAGAGAACTAAATTATCCAATTTCAATCAATGTTACTTCTTTCAGCAATCGAATGAACTCCGAAATTGAAATAGCACAGCTTTTCCAGTACAATAAGTAAATTACCTTCAAGTGGAAAATCCTGAAAGGTATTAATAGTAATCCCCTTAACAAATTCTCTCAAGTCATCGGTAACTCCAAATTTCTCCAGATCAGCAGGCGTAGGAGCATCCAACGCCGTTTGAGGAGCAGCCGAGGAGGAAGAAGGAATTTGAAACTTGATCTGTTTGAGAGCATCCACTTTGATCTGATCAGCGCGTTTGGAAGCTTCGACGGCGATTTCTTTAGATCGTTTGGAAGCCTCGACGGCGATCTCTTTGGATCGCTTGGATGCCTCGGCGGCGAATTCTTTGGATCGTTTAGATGCTTCTAAAACGACGTCGGAGATCTTGGAGGAACCAATGGTTAACTCGTGTGAACGATTAGCGGTTTCTTTAGTGAATTCTTGTGTTCGCTTTGCTGCTGCTTCCGCGAAACTCCGAGCCTTTTGCCAGAAATCCATTCAGCCCACTTGTGATGATTAAGAGAAGCTAATCAAAGTAACGATTGGAGGAGTCAATGGAGATACTGGAAATGGTAGAGTACTGAGTTTTAATGACAACGACCAAGAAGAACAAGAGAAATACTATAACAACCGGTGTTTTTAGTTTTACACCCTTAACCCTGTTTGGACGGTTATTATCACCTTAAATTTATGTGGTATGTTGTCACTGTAAATTCGTTGTAATTTTATAGTTATATACTTAATTTTTTAAATTATAAATTTGATAATTTTTGAGTGATTACGTATTTGATTTATTCATTATATCCTCATTTTACCACCCACCACTCTACCATCACCCATCACCATCCTGCCCCACAACCACTCACCTCACACCACCCACCCTCACCACCCTATAACCACCCACCCACACCACGCACCGCTTACTTATTTTTAAAATCTCTATTTTATCATTTATCTTAATTTTATTAATATATATAAATTAATTTGTAATTAAGGAATAAAAGTATTTTAGTAAACTTATATATTATTATAAAGTACCATACAGTTAACCAAACAATAAAAATGTTATTAAACCACAACAGACGATACAGTCTATTCAAATATTATATTCACTAATACAGTATAATACAATACCATATTAAACACTACGATATTGTATATTATGAAACCATAGATAACGACCATCCAAACAATACTTAAGAAATTGTTCATTCCTAAAAAAATATGAGTGTTTTTATTACCTTAATCTTGATTAATGTCTAAAAAAGCTAATTAATGATTTTTAATTATGAAAATGAGAGTAATATTGAAAAAATAAAATTAATTCTTTTTAAAATTTCAAAGCACCACTTATTTTGAAACAAAATAAAAGTTTTAAAACACCATATATTAGCATCAAACTAAGAAAATGAGTTCATTTCCTTTTTTATAACATATTTTAATATCCGGTACCCATATTTTTTTAGTTCTTTTTTTCTTCTCGAAATAAGGAAGGGAGCGGGAATGTGGTATTTCTTATGGATCTAATTATTTGTTTTTTTTGGGTCTTATTCTTATGAATATATTTGTTTAGAAGCAAGTTCTCCGGTTATTAGCAATGAAAAAATTAATATATAAATTATAATATAAAAGTTATGTTTTATTAAATATTTGGTTTGTTATATTAGAAATTATTACATAATTCATAATTTAAATTTTTATTAATAATATGAAATATTGATCTATAGGAAAGGTTATTTTTATGAGTTAATAATTTTAATTATATGTTACTACTAATGTTGGCATTCTTATTCCACAATTTATTATGCATAAATTATAGCATAATTTATGTATATATTAGTCATCAACAACAAAAACAACATACCCAGTAAAATCCAACAAGTAGTTCTGAGGAGGGTAGAGCGTACGCATACCTTATCCTTACCTTGGGAAGTAGAGAGGTTGTTTTCAATAGATCCAATAACAACGCATGTCAAATATGAAAAAGAGCAATAGGTAGAACAAAACAGTATTCTAAGTGAAAAACAAGAGACAATAAATAATAAGAGAAATTAGACAACAAGAAACTATAGGAGAAATACTACAACTACTAGTAAGGAACGATAAGCGAGACGCCACTCTACTACCTACTAACACTCTATCATAATTTGTGTCCTCCACAACCTTCTATCTACGGTTATGTCCTCGATAAGTTGTAATTGTGTCATGTCTTATCTAATCACCTCTCCATAATACTTTTGCGGCCTACCTCTCCTCCTCCTGAAGTCGTCCATAGCCAGCCTCTCACACCTCCGCACTAGGGCATCCGTGCATCTTCTTTTCACATGCCCAGACCATCTCAGTCTTGCTTCTCGCATCTTGTCCTCTATCGAGGCTACTCTCATCTTGTCTCAAATATTTTCATTCATCATTCTATCTCTCATAGTATGCCCACACATCCATTGCAATATCCTCATTTCCGCATTGAGTGGCCAACACTTTGCTCCATACAACATAGTTTGTCTAACCACCACTCTATAAAACTTGCTCTTGATTTTTGGTGGCATATTTTTATCACACAAGACTTTGGAAGCGAGCCTCCACTTCATCCATCCCGCTCCAATACGATATGTGACATTGTCGTCAATTTCTTCATTAACTTGGATAATAGACCAAGATACTTGAAACTTCATTTCTTATGGATGACATGTGCATCAAGTCTTACTTCCACGTCGGCCTCACGCATCATGACATTGAACTTACACTCCAAGTATTTTGTCTTCGTCCTACTCAACTTGAGCCTTTAGACTCTTGAGTTTGTCTCCAAACCTCCAGCTTAGTGTTAACTCCCCACTGATCTCGTCAATCAGCACTATATTATTTGCAAATAACATACACCGAGATACATCTCCTTAGAGTTGTCGCGTCAAAAGCAAATAAAAATGGACTAAGAGCTGATCCCTGGCGCAATCCCATCAAGAATGGGAAGTGCTCAAAATCTCATTCTACTGTCCTTACCCAAAACTTGACTTTCTTGTACATGTCTTTGATCACCATAGTGTATGCCACATATACACCTCTAGCCTCCAAGCTCCATAGAATCTCTATAGGGACTTTGTCGTAAGCCCTTTCCACGTCGATGTACATCATGTGAATGTCTTTCTTCATCTCTTGTACTATTCCACTAGCCTCTTCATAAGATTAATGGCTTCTATTGTTGATCGCTCCGGCGTGAATTCAAACTGATTCTTTGAAATAGCCACGCCCTCCTCATCGTCATCTCCACCACTTTCTCCTAAATTTTCAAAGTTTGGCTTAGCATCTTTATACACCTATAGTTGTTGCAACTTTTAGTGTCCCCCTTGTTTTTGTAGAAAAAAATCATCATACTCCACTTCCATTCTTAGGTCATTTTTAATGTCTTAAAAACTATATTAAATAACCTAGTCAACCACTCGAAACTGGCATGTCTTCACTCTTTTAAAATTCCAATGGGATCTCATTAGCCCCGATCGCTCTCCCCGTGTGCATCTTATGAATAGAACATGTAACCTCCTCAATCTTAAAGCAAAATACAATACCCTAAAATATGACTCATCTGTGAGTGCTCCAAATCCCAAGCACAATGTATCTATCCCCTTCTTAGTTCAAAAGTTTATGAAAGTAGGACTTCCATCTCTGTCTAATTAGTGCCTCCTCCACTAGTACTTTACCATCATCGTCCTTGATGCACTTCACTTGATCCAGGTCACGGGCCTTCTTTTCTCTCATCTTGGAAATCCTGTACAACTTCTTATCTCTACTTTGCCCTCTAATTCTACATACATGCATTCAAAAGTTGTCATTTCTGTCGCCGCAACTGCTAACTTCGCCTCTTTTTTCATCATCTTATACCCTTCGCTATTCGTCCGCTTTTTCTTCTCATCCTTACTTTCTACCCACTTCGCACGCACCACCTTTTCGCCTCTACCTTCCCTTGGACTTCTTCATTCCACCACCAACCCCCTCGATGCCAGCCAAATCTACCTCTCGTCTTGGAAATCCTGTACAACTTCTTATCTCTACTTTGCCCTCTAATTCTACATACATGCATTCAAAAGTTGTCGTTTCTGTCGCCGCAACTGCTAACTTCGCCTCCTTTTTCGTCATCTTATACCCTTCGCTATTCGTCCGCTTTTTCTTCTCATCCTTACTTTCTACCCACTTCGCACACACCACCTTTTTGCCTCTACCTTCCCTTGGACTTCTTCATTCCACCACCAACCCCCTCGATGCCATCCAAATCTACCTCTCGAGACCCCCTATCACCTCTCTAGCTACTTCCCTAATGCAACTAACAGTCCTATCCCACATAGTGCTTGCATCTCCACTACTCCCACAAGCCCCCATAGCCATCAACTTATCCCCCATCTCCTGGCCATATTCAAGTTATCCCATTTGATCCTAGGTCGATCACCCACAACCCTTTTCTTCTTCTTTCTCTTGTTCTCCAAACCCAATTCTAAAAGCTTATATTGAGTTATAAGACTCTGATGAGGCCAATGTGTATAGGCTTTTTTGCTCGTACTCTAGCAAATTATAATAAAGTTTAAGATATCGTCCTACAGAGATTGGAACCACATAGGCTACAAAATTCTATTATTTTTATTGCTACTTGAGAGAATCAAATTGATGAAAGGAGAGTTGTTCAAAAGTCTTAAAAATTAAAATAACAAAGTGAAAAATATTTTTAGATTTTTTATAAGAAAAGATAGAAACCGGCAAGATAAAATTATTATAATAAAATTAAAAGTTTATTACTTATTTCTTTGTCTATGATCGCTTATTTCTAATACAATCAAATTATATTAAAGCAATCAATTAATAACACCTCTTTTGATTAGTGAAGTTAATCAATTGATAGTAAAACAAACACCTTTTTAAAGAATGATTGCTTATTTCTACTCCAGCCACTCCACATAACAACGATATATTAATAGCATCACTCTCGCTTATACTATCAATTTATTGTCAGTTAGCCATGCTAAACAATAATTGATTAATAACACCTCTTTCGATTAGTGTAATTGACCAACTAAAGTAATGGCTTCAAACAAAAATTATCTTAGTTGAGTGCACCAAGTGAACAAAAGCCTCTTTCGATTAGCCTTTGCTAAATCAATAAAAGTATTAGAGTCAATTTCTCGGTGAGAATTAGAACTGAAAGAAATAAAATAAAGATCCCTTAAATCAATATACTTACTTGAGTCAGTCCCTCCGTGAGAATTAAGACCGAAAGAAACAAGATAAAAAAGATTTAAAACAATAAACTTACTTGAGTTAATCCCTTTGTGAGAATTAGGACTAAAAAAAATAAGATAATAATTATTTATTAATTAATAAACTTATGTGAGTTAATCCCTTCGTGAGAATTAGGACTAACAAAATAAGATAAAGATTATTTGAATCAATAAACTTGTTTAAATCATTCTCTCTCCCGAATAAGAAATAAAATAACAAGATAATTTTTTTTAATAAATAAATATAATTTTATCCAATTATAGATATAAATAATATCATATACCTTGATGTATAAAGATGATGAAAAGAATATTTTAACATAAGAATATAATAAAAAAAATATTTATTATAATAACTTCATCAAGCTTCATCTAGTATCCAACAAATAAGAAACTACACCATTATGGAGAAAATATAAAAATTGATAAATATATTGAAAAGAAAAATATTATTTCTGACAAAGATAAAAAGAAAAGAAAGAAACCAAGATTAATTCGTATGTCCTGTTCATTGACCCCTTTACAATTGAGAAGAAATTTCTCTACTTAAGAAATCAAACTCCGCCTCCAAGTTCATAAAAGAAAAGGCTAAATCAAAACAAAATTTGTTAGTCACAAATTTGATTTCTTGGAGCCAAAGAATTTCACAGGCACATGCCTAATTGAGATGGACCCACTAATTTGTGCAATGTAAATTTGTCATTCTCGTCTTTTAACTTCTTTTTCTTCTTTTTTTTGGAAATTTCTTCTTCCTACAAGATTTGTTAGAAAATATGCGAGAATATGATATAATTATTCATCTTTTATTTTTAAAGTATTAGCCTTTTCATATAAAATTACATGAAAAATTTATATCCATCAGATCATCACTTGGAATAACTGTCTTTATCATCCTTCCTGAGGAGCAAATAGTCCATCTAAGTCTTAGACCTCGAACTACGGAAAGTTACTAAGTGCTTCTCCCTCTTCAAAAAATCCGAATTGACTAATACCAACGAAAAAGCTCTTGCAAAGTTCAAAAGCGAGACTCCTCCTACATTCTTATCCCCGAAACCAAAGCCTCCATACACATCATCATAGTCCTGCGGGATTGACCCGATGTGCCCATTGAAATCTCCTCCTACGAAAAGCTTCTCGGAGAGCAGTATAGCTCTCACCACCTCATCCAAATCTTCCAAAAACCGCCTTTTGTCCTCTTCGTCCAAGCCCACTTGCGACGCGACGCGTAAGCACTAACAATGTTCAAAATTATCCCTCCAACGACTAACTTAATCGCCATCATTATTTTATGTTATGTAAATTTTATGTGAAAAGGAAAGTAAAGCCAAATAATATTATTTTTGATGCGGAAAATTATTCTTTTCACAATCTCAACTAAATTGCATTTTTATCTCCTTTTTTACTTTTGCCCTTAATTTTTGTAATAGGCCTACTCGGAGATCAATAACTCGTAGGACTTAGATACCGAGCTAAGGATCAATTTTGGAGCTAAAAGGGACACTTTAGAACTTCGAAGTCTTGAGTAGAAATCCAAAATTAAATTAGAATTGAGTTTGGAGTTCAAGGACCAAATCCGCATATAAATATGAAAAAAAATTATAAAGTGAGAAATTAAGATTGGGCGAGACGCCACCACAGATAGGTGAATTATGCCCAAAAATTAAGTTTTTGAATGTTCGCCCTACCATGAGGCACCAATTCAGTTTGGATATGGCTTTGTCGAATTCATACCATTAAGGATATTATTGTACGAGATCGTTAGTACATGATATAAATACATCAAGAACACGATTTAGATCAAACTTTGGACAAATGGGAGACGCTATTTTAGAGGCAAGGACAATTATGGAGTTTCAAGTTTTATCTTTTTGCCCACCAAACTAGCAATTTTATGTTTCTTTAAATGAATTGTAGTTCAGTTACCATGTCAATGTGGATGTAAACTACACGTTCTAGTGTGATTCTTTCATGAATATTGTTATTTAAATAGTGATTCGTTTATTTATTTATCGTAATTGGGTTATTCATCATCCCTTTATCTTAATCTTCAGGTTTTTTTTTTTGAGTTCTTCAGCTCTATTTTGCACCACTTTCTTCCATTTCATACAAATCACTACTACACATAATATACAAGTGATTAGCCCAAAAACACCTAAGAAACGATGTAACAACATACTTATGAATAACATATGAGGCAATATTGTAATATAAATTTATATTTTAGTCAAATATCACCACTTCACACTAAGACGTTTTCTCGTCCTCCAACATATTTAGGATTCAACATACTAGCAAGGAATACTTTCAAAATTCACTCAAGCATCACATTAATAACAATGATTTATATCGGCACTTAGAACCCATCATATGAACTATTGACAATTTTCCTTAGGTAGTAACTCATGACGAAACTATTTAAAATTTTCAAATGATCTCTCCTAACATCTTAGCCTCGAATATTGACTTTCCTTCTATTTAATTCTTGACTTGCTTTCTTACGCCAACTTTAGGAATCAAGTACCTCAAAAATCTTTTGCGAATCATCTACCTCGCCAATCAATCAAAAAAGAAATCAATCCACACACTCAAATAAAATTCGAATGTATTTTAAGGACTCACATATAGAAAGAATTCAATCTCTCTCTGATAAAGAAAATGTAGGGTTTTGTTGGGTTCAAAACATATAAGTAAGGCACAACGGAAGTTTAAAATTTTGTTTCTTACTTACCCCAACAACATTTTTGGTATGGTTATACAACAATCAAACCTGTAACATAAAGCATAAACTTACATGTTAGAATATTTGGAGTCTTTATCTACTATAAGGTGCACACGCGGTTGCCCTTCCGATTGCAAGCTCCAAGCTTCAATGTATTTCTCTTTCGGAAAGCTAGGAAATCCGGCAGAGGTTCGAGAGAGTTTAATTCTTAGTCTCTAAGGCTTAGAATAATAATATGAAATTGGTGTATGAATAATGAAAAGAATGCCACTATTTATAGTTGAAAAATAGGTCAAAACCAGATTAGGGTTTGACCTTGGGCCTGCCCTAAAATTCGAGGCAGAGGCGCCGCAGCCCTAGGGTATGGCGCCGCGGCGCTCGATGAATTTCTGCACTGTATCGATTTATTTCCCGCGCATTCTTAATTAAATTCAAAATCCAATTTTGACTTAATTAAAATAATCATTATTCATTCAAATGTCTCGATTCTAAATCGAACATTTTAATTACTCTCTCAATACATCCTTAGATCGAAACGGACAATAGACATAGTGTGACCCTGCAGGCCTTCTCATATCGACATTAATCAAATTAAGGTCTATGCGGAACTCCTAGACGGCGCCGCAAGACGAACTCAATATGTGAAGTACGTTTACGTGAATCCAGTAAACTTAACCTTTATGTGGTAAGATAAAATCCTTCATTCACGACACACCCGATCAAGCTTAGAATTTGTCAAGTGTCTATCCAAATGGCTTAATCATTGTATCTCATCTATATTAGTTGACAACTAGACCATATTCTAAATATGTCTATTGCGTTGGCCAACGACTTAGTCAACTTAATATCACTGAGAATCCTAGTGTTCTCTCGAATATACATTCGAGGAATGAATCCTAATCTTGGCTCAACTACCACCTTTAATCCACAACGTAATGTACCCAATACAAGCCGTATCTCAACCTATAAGGCATTTGAGCTTAGGACGGGATCAAAGTACATTACTTTGTAGACAAGGCGTGTATTGACCTCAAGTCTAAGGACTTCTATCTCCCACACGCTGATCATACTTTAGACAAGTATAACAAACAGTATATCAGCAGGGTATACCAATACTTCCAAAGTATACATGTGTCCATCACGAGTAGCCATTACTCGTAGCAGGTAAGACTTACTACATCCTCTAAGGATGTGATGCAGACCACATGTCGACTTATCATATATCATCGATATCCCATTCTCGATGATCATTAGTCGAAGTTATTTAAGAGTTACATTATAATATTAATATCTCACACTATTAATAACAGCGTAACCTCCAGGGATGCATATTATAGAATATTACAAACAATCAATTAATAATTCAATAATTGCAAATGCCAGATTATTAATCTCCATTAATAATAATACGAATGTGTATAAAGTACATTTGTCCTAATACAGATTGTCTCTAGGACATAAATATACTTTCAATCTCCCGCTTGGCCTAGAGCCAATCTCCAACATATCTAATGCCCATATTCTCAAAATGACCATTATGCTTGACTAAGCTTAATGGTTTAGTGAATGGGTCAGCTAGATTATCGTTTGTGGGAACATAGTCTAATCTAATCTCTTCAGTTTCCACCATCTCCCTGAGTATGTGGTACTTCATTGGTACATGTTTGTTTCTGTTGGTTGATCTTGGTTCCTTAGCTTGCGCAATCGCACCAGTGTTGTCACAATAAATCGTTATTGGACAAGTGTCACTTGGAACAACCTCTAGTTCATTCAGGAACTCAGATATCGTGACAGCTTCTTTACTAGCTTTCGATCCAGCAATGTACTCAGCTTCTGTTGTTGAATCATCAGTTGTAGCTTGTTTGGAACTTTTCCAGCTTACTGCTCCACCATTGAAAATGAACATGTACTCAGATTGAGATTTGTAGTCATCAACATCTGTCTGGAAGCTAGCATTAGTGTACCCAGTAGCAGCTAGCTTTTCTTCCCCACCATAGACTAAGAAGTAATCTTTAGTTCATCTAAGATACTTAAGAATACTCTTGACTGCCTTCCAGTGTTCTTCCCTAGGATTCTGCTGGAATTTGCAAGTCATACTAAGTGCAAAGGCCATATCTGGCCTTGTACAGGTCATGGCATACATGATCGATCCTATAGCGGAAGCATATGGGATCCTTTTCATACGTTCAAGTTCTATAGTATTAGAATGACTATCCTTCTTAGATAACTTGATGCCTTGTCCCATAGGTAGACCGCCTTTCTTGAAATTTTTCATAGAAAAATGTCTAAGCACTTTGTCTATGTAGACTGACTGTGACAGCCCCAACAATCTGTTAGGTCTATCTCTATAGATCCTAATCCCCAGAATGTAGCAGGCTTCACCTAAATCCTTCATCATGAAGGTACTGGACAACCACTATTGACTGACTGCATGAGAGTCTTATTGTCTCCTATTATTAATATGTCATCTACATATATGATAATGAAGGCAATACTCCCATCACTGCGTTTACTATAAACACATGGATCCTCTTTGCTTCTAACAAAATCAAATGACTTGATAGCCTTGTCAAAGCAAATGTTCCAACTCCTCGAGGCTTGCTTAAGCCCATAAATAGACTTTTGTAGCTTGCATACGGCATTTGGTTTGGACTCAAGTGAAAAACCCTCAGGTTGTTTCATATACACTTCCTCAACTAGATTACCATTGAGGAAAGCAATTTTGACGTCCATCTGCCAAATGTTATAGTCATAATATGCAGTTATTGCAAGAAAAATCCGAATGGACTTAATCTTAGCAATATGTGAAAAGGTTTCATCATAATCGACCCCAGGCCGTTGATTATAACCTTTAGCCACCAATCTTGCTTTATAAGTCTGTACCTTGCCATATGCATCAATCTTCTTCTTGAAGACCCATTTGCATCCTATGGGTCTAACCCTATTGGCAAATCAACCAAGTTTCAAACTTGATTTATGTACATCGAGTCCATCACAGATTTCATAGCTTCTTGCCATCTCTGCAAATTAATGTCCAACATAGCTTCGCTGTAAGTTGTAGGTTCGTCGTCATCAGGAATATCTATCTCATTGTGTGTTTCAACAAGGAGATTAAGTCTTTCAAGTGGACGATGAGTCCTAGTGGTCCTACGGAGTTGATTATTCTGCGTTTCAGTGTTTGTTGCATTCTGATTGTGAGAAGGTCTTTGTGTGTTGGACAATCCATCACCTTGAGAGCTTTCAAGAATGTCATTTTCATGTATTTACTGAATGAAATGATGTACAACCATTGTATCATCTTCCATTGGTTGTGTATGAGAGCCCTGTATTTCTGCACTATCTCTCACAACACTCCCACTGGCTGAAGGGCGTACTCTAAGTACCTAATCTTCACTAGATACTCCCACTGAATCCTTGTTTAGGTCATTCGACAAGGGTTCAACTTCTGTGTTATCTTGTGGTTCTTGAATTTCTCCAAGTTCTATCTCTGTGCAACTATGTTCCTTGTAGACATATTCTTCTTCAAGGAAAGTTGCATTCCTGGAAACAATGACCTTATGTTCTCTAGAAAGATAAAAGTAGTATCCATTAGTTTCCTTTGGATACCCCACAAAATAATATTTCTCACTTTTAGATTTCAACTTGTCAGTAAGCATCCTCTTTACATATGCAGGGCACCCCCAGGGTCGCATGTGTTTAAGTGTTGGCTTCTTGCCATTCCATATCTCATATGGAGTTTTCTCTACTGACTTTGAAGGAACCTTGTTCAGAATATAAATTGAGCTTTGCAATGAATAGCCCTAAAGGTATGTTGGCAGAGCTGAGAAACTCATCATGGATCTAACCATATCTAATAAGGTTCGATTTCTCCTTTCAGCAAGACCATTCATCTATGGCGTTCCAGGAGGTGTCCATTGTGATTGGACTCTATAAAGCTTCAAATAATCCAAAATTTCTTTACTTAAGTATTCACCTCCTCGATCTGATCGAAGTGTCTTGATACTTGTTTCAAGTTGCTTCTCTACTTCTAACTTGTACTCCTTGAATTTCTCAAAGGCTTCAGACTTATGTTTCATAAGATACACATGCCCAAACCTTGTGAAATCGTCTGTAAAAGTGATGAAGTAAGCGAAGCCTCCCTTAGCTTGAGTTGAAAATGGCCCACATACATCAGCATGGACCAACTAAAGTACATCTTTGGCTCGTACCCCTTTCCCAGAAAGTGGTTTGTCGGTCATCTTTCCTCTCAAGCAAGATTCACAGTTACCACAGGACTCCAAGTCAAATGGTTTCAGATAGTCTAACTTTCTTAATCTTGCTATCCTTTTTTTCTTGATGTGACCAAATCTACATTGCCATGAGTAGGTGGGGTTTCTTAGATTATTTATCTTAGCTCATTTGTTTTGCACATTAAAAATTTCACGACTACAATTTAAAATATACAAACCATCCACAAGCGGAGCATTTCCACAAACAAAACCATTAAAAACAGTATATAACTGCCATTGGCCATAAATGAGGAAAACCCCTCAATGTCTAACACTGGGACATAAATTATATTCCTCGTCAATGAGGGAACAAAATAACAATTATTTAGTTCTAAACAAAAGCCTGAAGGCAAATCTAGTCTATAAGTTCCCACGCGTTCAACATCTACTCGTGCTTCATTTCCAATGCGCAGGTCTACCTCCCAAGGTCTAACCTTTCTGATGTCAATCAGACCCTGCACATTATTACAAATGTGTGAGCCATAAGCGGTATCTAATACCCAGCTGTGAGAGTTACTTATAGACATATTTATTTCAATGACAAACATACCTTGTCAAGTAGATCCATGAGCACCTAGTGTTTTGCCTCCTCCTGGAGCTATGCAGTCCTTCTTCCAGTGCCCCTTCTTCTTGCAGTTGAGGCACACATCTGAAGCTACCTTTGTTTTCTTCTGAACACCTCCTCTATGTTTCATAATTGTAGGTGCAACAACTGTCTTACCCTTCTTCTTCTGCATGTTCTTACCCTTAGGTTTGAACTTGCTAGAAGAGCCCACTATGAGCACATCTTTACCTTTAGAGGTAGATGATTTAAAGGTCTTTAACATGTTGTGAAGCTCTGGAAGACTTGCCTTGGTCCCATTCATGTTGAAGTTCACAATGAAATTCTCAAATGAACCAGGAAGTGAATTCAGGATCAGGTTGATAGAGACATTTATAGGCAGCTTCGTTCCAATCGAAGCCAACCTTTCTATTAACCCAATCATCTTCAGAACATGCGCTGACACTTGACCCCCATCGTTCAGCTTACACTTGAAAAAGTCCCTCAGCAGTTCATACTCCATTGTCTGAGACTGTGAGTCATAGAGACTCTTCAAGTGTTCTAGCATCTCGTTGGGGGCCATGTTTTCATGTTGCCTCTGTAACTCCAAGATTATGGAGGACAACATTAGACATTGTGCCGAGGTAGTATCGTCTAGATGTTTATGATAAGCCACATTGTCAAACAGGGCATACTCAGCAGAATCTTCAGCGGGGACTGTGTGGAATATTGTGTCTAACACATACTCAATTCTCTCAAGCCTTAACACCAATCGCAGATTTCTTAACCAGTTAGAGTAATTTGATCCAGTCAAATTGTTTGTCTCGACCGACATTTTCAGTGATAGATTCGACATTTTATACGACTGAAGAAACAAATAGACTTGAAATTAAACTCTAATATAATTTCTATTGAACACATTCGTTACTAATTAACATGACCTTTAGTTTAATTAGCTCCCACTATTTTAACATACTCTTTTACCCTATGAAAGAATACGAGCTCATATCAAATATGGTCATAATGGGCCATGATCCATGTTCATGCTATCTCCGCGTTTGATGTGGCTGATAACTTCAACATCACAACTTGGTAGGTCTCTAAACCAATTACAAATGATCCTATGTACTACTAGTTTCTTTATAAATTTTATGTCTAGTTTTAGTTGGAATTCTTGCGAAACTTTATAAGCCCTTGAGAACCACACAATTATGATTTTTTTTTAAAATTAACAAGGAAATTATTCTAAATACAACGGATTTGACTTCAGTATGGTATTACCGAATATCGTATCGAACCAAAGTTTGATCTACCGATTATCGAACCGAAATTTGAAAGTTCGGTATTTGATATCTACTTTCAATTACAGATTATCAAATTACCGAATCCGAACTTTGAAAATACCGAACCGAATACCGAACGCCCACCCCTGACCTCAACCACTCCCACCACCCCATGCACCCCACCCCCTAATTTTTTAATTTTTTTTGGGTTTCTACACTAGTCACCCCCACTCCACCCAAATATTTTTTTTAGAAAAAAGTTTAATTTTTTTTGTTTTTCTACACTATCCCTCCACCCTCCAAAACGTTTTAGTTTTCTTAAAAAAAGTGTTTAAAAGTTTTATTTTTGTTTTTTACACCACCCACACCCACCTCACACTACCGTTCCATGCAACTCCCCACCCCCTTCCAATTTTCTATTTCATACATTTTCTCTTTACTTTTATAAGAAAATTATAAAAAATGAGAAACTTTTTTCTTACCCTCACCCTGCCCCTTTCCCCCCAATTCACAACCCGCCCACACCAAATTTAACCATACAATTTTTTATTTTTTTTTATAAAAAATATAAAAGTAAAATAAAAATTCGGGAGGGGTAGAGGTGCGAGACCGGGAGGGGGGGGGGAGAGGGATTGGTGGGTGGTGTAGAAAAAAATCTTTTAAAAATAATATTTTTTTTGGAGGGGTGGTGGGTCCGGGGGAGGGGTGGTGTAAAAAATAAATAAAAAGCTTTTTTAAAAAATTAATTTTTTTAGAGGGTGGTGCGGTGTGGTTTGGGGAGGGGCTAGAAATAAAAAAAATAAAAACTTAAAATTTTTTAAGGGGGTGGTTAAAAAAATAATAAAAAAATCTTTTAAAAACATTATTTTTAAAAAGAAAGTAATTTTTTTTCAGAGGGTGGTGGGGTGGGATTTGCGTGTGTGTGTTGGTGGAGCTAGGGTGAGTATTTTTCAAAAAATATTTTCTACCAACCAACCGAACATGAGAAAATAAGTAAGTAATCAACTTATTTTTCATTAATCAAATGAACATGGGAAAATAAGTAAGAAATTCACTTATTTTCCACTAACCGAACGAACAACATCAACAACATACCCAGTGCAATCCCACAACGTGGGGTCTGGGGATGGTAGAGTGTACACAGACCTTACCTCTACCTTGGTAGGTAGAGCGGCTATTTCCGAAAGACCCTCGGCTTAGAACAAGCAAAGCAGAAAAAACAGTCAGCCCCGATCAAAAATTTTAAAACAATTAAAATTTAAAATTTTAAAGTAGTATGAAAATGCTGACAGCAAACACGAATACGCCATAATAGCGCATCCTGAAAAGGAAAAGAAAAAGAAGAAAGAAGAAGCAGTAACTAACACAAATAAATGAGATAATCCAAGTACAGTAAAGAACGCATACCAATAGAAATAAAACTACAGAAGACTATAAAGAAATATAACGCCTATTCTTATGATATGCTAAGCGGGCCTACAGTAATAACACTAAAGCTACCCATTTGTAGGCGTAAGTAGGACTACGCTCAACTACCTACTACCCCTCTACCTTAATATGTGTCCTCCACAACCCCCTATCTAATGTCATGTCCTCAGTAAGTTTCCCCTGCTCCATATCCCATGTAATTACCTCTTCCCAATATTTCTTCGGCCTATCTCTACCCCTCTTGAGCCCGTCTATAGCCAACCTCTCACACCTCCGCATTGGGGCATCCATGTCTCTCATCTGCACATGCCCGAACCATCTCAACCTCGCTTCCCGCATCTTATCATCCACCAAGTCCACTCCTACTTTACCCCGGTATCATCAATTCTAATCATATCCCTCCTCGTATGCCTATACATTCATCTCAGCATCTTCATCTCCGCCACTCTTATCCTTTGGGTGTGCGATGTCTTGACTGGCCAACACTCTGCCCCATACAATATAGTCGGTCTAACCACCGACATATAAAACTTGCCTTTCAATTTTGGAGGAACCTTTTTGTCGCACAAGACTCCAGATGCAAGCCTCCATTTCATTCACCCTGCCCCAATACGATGTGTGACATCATCATCGATCTCTCCATTCCCTTGGATAATCGACCCGAGGTACTTGAAGCTTCCTTTTTTCGGAATGACCTGAGTCTCAAGTCTCACCTCCACGCACGTCTCGCGGTCACTCCCGTTGCTAAACTTGCACTCCAAGTATTCTGTCTTGGTCCTACTCAGCCTGAACTCTTTAGACTCCAGAGTCTGTCTCTAAACCTACAACTTAGCGTTCACCTCACTGCGAGTCTCATCAATCAGGACTATGTCATCTGCGAATAACATACACTATGGCACCTCCTCTTGGATTTGTCGTGTCAGTCCGTCTATCACCAAGGCAAATAAGAAAGGGCTAAGAGTTGATCCCTGGTGCAGCCTCATCATCACAGGAAAGTGCTCTGAGTCTCCTCCCATTGTTCGTACCCTAGTCTTAGATCCATCATACATATCCTTGATCGCCCTAGTATACGCCATAAGTACACCTTTAGCCTCCAAATATCTCCAGATAACCTCTCTAGGAACTTTATTGTATGCCTTCTCGAGGTTGATGAAAACCATATGTAAGTCTCTCTTCCTCTCCCTATACAGGTCCATCAACCTCATAATAAGATGAATGGCTTCTGTAGTCGAACGTCCTAGCATGAATCCAAACTGGTTCTCGGAAATAGACACGCCTCTTCTCACCCTCATCTCCACGACTATTTTTCGAACTTTCATAGTATGGCTCAGCAGCTTGATACCCCTATAGTTGTTGCAACTCTGGATATCACATTTGTTCTTGTACAAAGGAACCATTATACCCCACCTCCATTCTTCGGATATTTTCGCAGTCTTAAAAATGATGTTCAACAACTCAGTCAGCCACTCCAAGCCTGCCCTGCCTGCGCTCTTCCAAAATTCAATTGAGATCTCATCAGGCCTGGTCGCTCGTCCCCCGCTCATCCTGCGAACAACACCCTTAACCTCCTCAATCTTAATGATTCTACAGTGCCTAATACCCCGATACCCACTAGATCGTTCCAGATCTCCCAGCACAATGTCTCTATCTCCTTTTTCGTTCAAAAGTTTCTAGAAGTAAGACTGCCACCTCTGCTTAATATGCGCGTCCTCCACCAGTACTTTGTCATCCTCGTCCTTGATGCACCTCACGTGATCTAAGTCACGGGCCCTCCTCTCCCTCGCCTTGGCTAGTCTGTACAACTTCTTATCCCCGTATTTTTCCTATAATTCTGCGTATATGCTTCAAAAACTGCCATTTTCGTTGTCGTACCCGCTAGTTTTGCCTCATTCCTCGCTATCTTATACAGTTCTCTATTCGTCCACTTCTCCACCTCGTCTTTTCTTTCTACCAATTTCGCATACGCCATTTTCTTTGCATCCACCTTCTTTTGAACTTTATCATTCCACCACCAGTTCCCTCGATGCCCACCACGGCTACCCCGCGAGACCCCTAACACTTCTCTAGCCACCTCCCTAATGCAACTGGTTATTTTGTCACACATACTGGTCGCGTCCCCACTACTCCTCCAAGCTCCCACATCTCCTTTGCACTTGCCATGGTCAAACACCCCCATTTGATTCTCAACCTGTCATCCACATCCCTTCTTTTCTTCTCCATCTTGATCTCCAAATCCATCACCAAAAGCTTATATCGGGTTATAAGACACTCATTTGGAATAACCTTGCAGTCTTTACAAAGGTTGTTGTCAACCTTCCTAAGGAGCAGAAAGTCTATCTGAGTCTTAGCCACCGAACTACGGGAAGTCACCAAGTGCTCCTCCTTCTTCAGGAACCTCGAATTGGCTATCATCAATCCAAAAGCTCTAGCGAACTCCAAAAGTGAGACGCCTCCCCCATTTCTGTCCCCGAGGCCAAAGCCTCCATGCACTTCGTCGTAGCCACCCGGAAGTGACCCGATATGTCCATTGAAATCCCCTCCCACAAATAACTTCTCAGTGGGTGGCACACTTGCCACCACCTCGTCCAAATCCTCTCAAAAGCGCCTCTTCTCCTCCTCGGCCAAGCCCGCCTGCAGGACGTAAGCGCTAATAATGTTCATAGTGGACCCTCCAACTACCAACTTAATCGCCATCATCCTATCGTTGACCCTCCTAACCTTTACCACTTGGTCTCTTAGCTTGCTGTCTACCAAAATGCCTACCCCATTCCTATACCCCGACCTACTTGAGAACCATAACCTATACCCGTCCACCTCCTTATCCTTGAGTCCTACCCATTTGGTCTCCTGGACACATGCTATATTAATCATTTTCTTCTTAAGAATCTTAACTAGCTCTATGGACTTCCCTGTTAAAGTTCCAATGTTCCAAGACCCTATTCTCAGCCTAGCATCTCCCCTACCCTGCTTACGCCTTAACCCTCGCCCCCGTCCCCAACCGAGAACATGACCCTAGAACACATTTTTCAAGAAAATATTTTCCATAAAAAATATTTTCGTCCGTACGAAACACACCGTAGAGATTGGATCAAAGCGGAGAAGACCAATCAGAATTCAACGAAGAAGACGACTATAATTATAACTACATTCCCATCCCCATAGGCAATGCCTTATTTACTTGAATTTGTTTTCATGTTTTAGTTTCTTTATTGTGTCTTCCACGGTAAAATTTAACAAGTGAAATCTCAAGTAAGTGTAATGTTTTCTTTACATACATTTAGCTTTTATATTTCTTTTGTAAGTTTGTCTTAGATTAAATATTTGCTTTTTGAAAATTTTCGTACTGTTAAATTAATATATCTTTTATTTTTTCATTTGATATTTTTAAAATATAGATTTATGTTTAAATTTGTTTTCCTGTTTATATTTTCCATATGTATCGTTTTCCTTATACTTTTTTTTAATAAAAAAATTAGTATTTGTTCTTTTTTCTTTTTCATGATTGGTATTACAAAATCTATCTTTAATTTTTATACCAACTAAATTTACAAAAAGAAAAGTACGATCGTGCAAAGCGCGAGTTAATAAGCTAGTTACATAAATATATTATGTATTATAATTTCTCCGAAATTTTTTGTTATGTGTGTCACACAATTAATACTGTGAGTGAAGTTTTTCTTATCTCACAAAAAGGTGGACCCAAAATTATAAGAATTGGGTTAATTTTGTTGTGTGACAAAATAACTTTCACACACAAATAATGTCATGTGTGAAACACATAATAAAAAGTTTTCAATTTCAACGAGCATAGGGATATTCACCCAATAAAACAATCCTAGGAAATTATTTGGCTTTTAATCACTTACCAATACCGATTTTAAGGGTGTTTTAGATTAACTTTTTAAAAGTGACTTATAAATTAAAAGCGAAAAATTATAAGTTAATTCTATCCAATTTTTAGCTTATTTCTATACCCTTTTAATCTAAAAATATTTTTTATGTCACCCAAATAGCTCAAACAATGAAAAAGAGCTTAAAACCAAGTAACACTAAAAATAAGCATCCAAACACCGTCTTTATTTTTGGAACGGAACTTGTTTTTAAAAGGGGAAGTCATTACTTGAAGGCTGAGCAAAATCAGAGCCGTTTCAACTCTACTTTCCCAAAATCAGAACATTTGAAGTCATCTCCAACAATGTATGAGCCACAGCAGCAGCAACAGTTGTTCAATTTGCAGGACAGCAACAATGACGCATTTAGCAATATGGGGACAGATCCAAGTTCCTGGCTTTCCCACGAAACTCCACGCACCACTGGAAATGGAAATGTTGATCCCTTGCTCTTCAATGACCTCGTCCAGATCGTCCCTCTTGTTCAGTCCCTCATTGTATCATTCTCTCTTCCAAATTTCCTTACTTCTTTTTTTTTCTTTTGAATTTTAATTCCAAAATTTACTCAAAGATTCCTTTTCCCCCTTTTCAGTATTTGGGATGATTTTCTTGAATTTTTCTCTCTCTAAAATTTAACCCCCCCCCCCCCCCCCTTTTTTTTTTTTCCCCCTTCAAATCCCTTTTGGTACTCTAGGGTGGTTTTCTTGAATTTCTTCTGTAAAATGTACCCAAAGTTTGCTTTTTTTAACTTCCATTTTTGCCATGAACTGGATGCACCCCAACTAAATTTAGTATTGAAAGTAGTTCATTGATTGAGTGATTTCTTCATTTACTTGCCTTGGAAATAAATGCCAGTCATTCTCCTCATATTGTAAAATTTTAAAAATTTCGCCTTGAATTTAATAGGATCGGAAGGCAAAAACTTCATTTAATAGAAGGGGATCGATGGCCTACACCAAAATGCCTTCAAGAGAGTCACTTTACAAGAAGGTATCTTCCCTCTCTCTATATGCCTTTTCTTTACTGTGAAGTATGGAATAAAATATTACAAATTGCACAATCGAATATCCTTTGAAGTATAGGTGTTTAACGAAGTACCATATTTAACTTTCGATTGTGCAATTTTTACTCACATTTGGAATAAAATGGTCCAAATGGAGCTGAATGGAAGTTGATGATTGGTATTGAGGTTAGTTTGTTGTTGCATACACTGTTATCTTTGTCATTGTGATGGGAAGTAATATTTTATGTTGTTAGCAGTAGTCTTCTTAAACTCAATTAGGATATGAAGTTGTCTTAAGAGTCTGTTCTCTTTTCTACTTGATATTCACCAAAATTATGTGGCATTACTAAACTAAAACATAGTAGTTAATTCATCGAAGCATGGGTCATATTTTAGGATTTCTGTTCAATGATACCATTATCAAAAAGGAAAGAAATAAATTATTGAATGAGTGCTGCAAATTCTATCTCAATATGTTGTAAAAATCTCTCGGGTTACGGACATCTTTTGAAATTAGCTTCTAGCATTTGGGTTGTGTGCAATCTGATTTAAATACGGTGAGCTGTTTAATCTAAACTGAAAAATATAGTTTAATTCATTTTCACTTCTCTGACCCAGTTTTCATTTGTGTTTCTCTCATTTTTGTGGATTTTGTCTTAATGACTACTCTAAGAGTGTTGAGTTTATGGTTTTGCGCGGCTTCCTTACTATGCCAGACTTGTTGAAAGCAAATCTCTGCATGGCTCCAAAGAGCAGTTACAGCAACGCCTATATTCGTCACTTTTGAGCATGTGCTAGAGGGTGACTTTTACCACACGATGAGGGATTATTATACTCATCGGAATAACCTCAAACAGAAACAAAGGCAAAGATGGTCCTAAAGGGGCTGCTAGTGTTGCATGGATAGTGGGAATTTGAGTAATTGCTTGTTACAGATTCAAACCATCTCCAGAGTCAGTGAAACTTGTGTTGTTTTTCTTCTGGTTTAAACAAAATTGCTTTACCTTGACATATTTCAGCAAGGGGAAGAAAAACCATTTAGAAATATAAGTTTGGTTGGGATGAGGTTGCTTTTGGTGTGATATTCTGTGAAGAAGTCAATCAAGTTTCAGTAGAAGTCTTCTTTCAAGAATTCAAAAGTTCAACAAGATATTAGTACAAAATTAGGCTGATATCAGCTGGGCCAACCAAGTTGAGCCCTTATATTTTGGGGGGAGCTGATTATCTAAGCTTACCTACTAACCTGGGATGGGGAGGGGAAGGGTACAAGTGAAATGGTCGAATAAAGACATTTTGCTATTGCGTAACTGATCCACAAAAAAAGGACATCCGTTGTTAGGTTAGCGGGATGTTAATTTCCATCTGATGCAAACTGTAATTTGAGTCTGTTTTTGATGAAACCTCGAGTCTATTTCCAGCTTGCATGTTACAAACATTAGGGTGCAGATTATGTTGTGGTGCATAAAGATTAATATATAAATGATCAATTGTGAATGGAGTGCCACGATTACTTTTATTCTTTGTTTGCTGGCTTGAACATCTAAATGGTTATTAAATTATTAAGGACGAAGTTGAAAAAAAACAGTATTAATTGCTTATAACTGTTAACATAAATCAAAGGTTCTTCATACACAAACTGCTAAGAAGACAAAACTTATTTGTTAAGAAAAAACAACAATCAAGAAAAGTTCAAGTCTGATGATATTTACTCAAGCTAATACAAGAACTGATAACATTTTCATACTGCTTTAAATTTTTAATTATTATTATTTTTTTTTAAAATTTTTTTGACCGGGGCTGACTGTTTTTTCTGTTTTGTTTGCCCTGAGCCGAGGATCTCTCAGAAACAGCCGCTCTACCTACCAAGGTAGATGTAAGGTCTGCGTACACTCTACCCTCCTCAGACCCACGTTGTGGGATTGCACTGGGTATGTTGTTGTTGTTGTAATACAAGAACTGACAGACAGTCGACTGTGTCGTCATTTTAAATTACAATAATATGCTTTCCTAGCCTTTGAAGTAACCAACTTTTATATTGATGGAGGCATTTTTTCCACCTTGACTGATGTGCATGTGAGAGAGAAGTAGAAATGATAAAGAGAAGAACAGAGAGAAGTATTTGGCTTGTAATAGTTGCATAAGATTGAAAACTACAACTGTGAATTAGTGAATTACAAGTTTTAAAAGGCGTATACTGAATTGTATATATCATTTACCATTCATGGTACAATTATTGAACTTCCTACATTTTGGTTGATTTTAGACTGGATTACCCTGTCAACAATGACTAGCAATATGCATCCTTGACCAGAGGGTTGGAATTTCCATATGAAGTACTGGTGAAAGATTATTATTTCATCTTTCCATCTACACTTGGTTCCCATCACCAACTTAAGACAGAGAATAATGTGAATTATTTCACTTCCATTGAACTCCTCTATACTTTGGTTTGTGTTATTCATCTACAAGTTGCCTTCATTTTGAAGTAGTATGTCATGAATTTAATAGAGATGTTTGGGCACTGCCAGTCATTGCAAATGACATTACTTAGTCACTTGGAGCATACTAAACTGAACTTCGATAGGCATGATGATTAGCTAAAAACACAAGGCATAAAATATGCCAAGGTGTTCATCCAAGGGTATGGCCTAGCAGTCAATGAACTGGAGTAAAATCATGAGGTCCCAAGTTGAAATCCTGATGGAGGCAAAAAATGGTAGGTGATTTTTTCTTATTTGCCTTAGTCTTGGTTGGTGGAGCTACATGATACATGTGCTGGTGGGAGATAGCGGGTACCTTGTGGAATAGACAAGGTGTGTGCAAAGTAAGCGTGGCCAGTGGGCCGGGCTCGGGACTGTCGGGCCGGGTTTGGCGGGATCGGGTCGGGGCGGGACGGGGGAAGGGGCAGGATTGGGTCAGGCCAGGCGGGATCGGGATAGGCGGGATTTGCCGAAGTGCCATCCCGATCACGATCCCGATTCCGTCGAAATTGGGTCGGGGCGGGGCGGGATCGGGATCCGAGGTTTTTTTTTTTTTGCATTTAATTTAAAAAATAACATATATATAAAAAACTCAATAATTATACAAGATAATATAATAAAAACATCCCAAGGCTGTTTTGTGCCTCTTATATTATTTAATAGACATATGATTTTTTTTGTAATACAAATACAATTGTCAAAATTGCAACTTTGTGGTGTTGTTCAAACGTTGCAAATTACATAGTAAAATTGCAATTAAAAAAATTACATTTTGAAAAAAACCTGTTATAGTTTCTTGATAATTTCATGTGGTTCTTCGGTTGGAATTGATATTTATTGGTCAAATTGATTCATGTCGCTTCCACCATCTTCGGATAAAATTTTGTTGTAGTTTTCGTCTTCTTCTTCGTTGATCTCTGGTTGACCACACCTTTTCCGCTCGTATCCAATCTCTGAATAATACTATAATCTCCAAGCTGTCTCTGGCTAATGAGTGTCTGTGTTCTCCTATTTGATATCTGCCGGCAGAAAAAATGATTTCAGATGCCGTTGATGACGCTTGAATGTTCAAAACATCTCGGGCCATTATTGAAAGTGTCGGGAAGGTCTTCTCATTCCCCCTCCAGTATTTTAGCAAGTCTTCACGTCCTTCATTGAGAACTGCTTGTTACGGTACAGAACCCTGCAAAATAAATATCAAACTCGCTAATTTGGTTACTAGCGTTACTGCCGTTGTACATTCTATTTTTGAGGCTTTCAATACTAGCCGCAGAAACAACATATTTTTTGTGAGATTGTGTTGAAGAAGAAGATGGTATGGAAGCCGGTAGGTTGCTAGCACTTTCTTGTTGGTAAAACCTATATATTTTTTTGAATTCGTCTTCTACGCTAGACTACTTCTTCTTTAGTTTGTTCAATAGGTGGTGAGTGATTTGGATTTTTGGGACTTGAAGGTGGTAGTACTGCTATACAATCGTAAATAGTTTCAATAAGTGATTTAGTACCGTCTATTTTAATAGTCGGATTTAATACAACACCAATAATATAAATAGTGGGAATAAGAATAAAATATTTTTTTATTTTGATAAACATTTTTTTAATAGCTGCCTTATATGCTGGTTTATCCATATATTCATTAAGCAGTAAAAATATTAAAAGTGATAGCCACTTTTCCATTAAAATGATATAATGAATAACGTAAATACTGTTGATATTCATGTGCGAATTTAAATATCTCTCTTAACAGTTGATTTAGGAAAATCGTTAAAAGCAGGATTATACATATCTCTAATGCAATGAATAAAACCGGGAGATGAAGGAAATGAAAAAGGCAAACCCTCCACAACAACTAATTTTGCTATTGCTTCCCTATCTCTATGTTTATCGTATTTAGGGCCTACAATTCCCTCCGTCATAGGGTTAATTTGATCCTGTACTTGATCCGGGACAGTATGTGAACCTTGTCCCGATGGAGCGGACGTTTGCGCACCTGGTTTTGAAGCCTCGTATTGGGCATATCTAGCTGGATGAGCCCTTGCTACGTGTCTCATTAAACCCCCCGTCCCACCGCGACATTTTCCAGTTTTAAATTTTAAAACATCTTTACAAATTTTACATCTAGCTACTTGATTCTCTACGTTCCTATCAAAAAATGTCCATGCATCTGATTTTAATGTTCGTTGTATTGGACCTTGTCTCATACTAGGGGGAATATGAGACATTTCAGTTGAAGTTGCACTAGTGGGTGTGTTGTCATCTACATTAGTGGGTGTATCATCTAGATCATCGTCTAAATTAAAGTCTTCTTGAGTTCCAGAAAATAGCTCATCGTCTAAATCTAATGGCATTGTAGGAAAATGTTCAGTATCAACAAAATCATCCTGTGTAGGAATATGATTCTGTCTAGAAATAGGATCCTTGCCCTTGTTGCCCTTACTAGAAGAAGCATGACCTCTACCTGTAAGCATACGTTTAAATCCTTCCATTATAAATTTATACTTATACTAATAAATAATTAAAGTAAACGAAATTAAGTGCGCTAAATAAAATAAACAAACAATAATAATTTAATGAAGGAACGAATGTACCAAACGCCGACGTAACGTCGACGTGTAATTGAGAGGTTGAAAATTGAAACTTTGCTCGATGGAATATCCTCAAGCTAGTTGCCAACTTCACTCCCAAATGAATAAATAAAATTGAATATTTAGTAGACAATGTAGACTTGTAGAGAGATAGATTGAGAGATTGTAGGAAGATTTGTGAGAAAGATGAAGAGAAAATGAGGTATTTATAGTTGGTAAATTGGGTTAAAGTGTAAATATAATAATTTATGGGTCAAAAATAAATATTAAGGGGGGTAGGGGGAGGCCAAAAATGGCCGTTGCACAACGGCCAAAATGTAAAATGGCCGTTGGTGCAACGGTTATTTTTGCAAAGAGGGGCTTCGGGCGGGACCGGGTCGGGCCGCCGGGATTGGGGCGGGCCGGAACGGGTCGGGAAGAGACCGACCATGTCCCGTCCCGGTTCGAGTCCCGATACCGCATTTTTTTAAAAAAAAAAAGTCAGGTTCGGGGCAGGACCGGGCCGACCCGGCCCACTGGACAGACTTAGCGCAAACTGGCTTGAGCACCACTGTCATTAAAAAAAAAGAAGCAGAGGTGTTACTCTTTGAATTATCTTTCCAATGTGAAGTTATTTTTATCGTTGGGACACGCTTTTCTTTAAAGTTTTTTTCCATACAAATATTGTTGAAAGGAACTTTTCCATACAAATTAGTTTGTTTCTTCATCTTTTTGCTGCATGTAAATGGGTTTTGGTTTGGTTTAGCTGAAAATAGATGTTGACACTGATGGTTGCTTCAGACTTCTGAAGCAAAAGGAAGAAATGCAGGTCAATCAACTGCGACAAAGAAGCGTAGGGACCAAAATAAGAATGTTGGCAGTAACCAAGATGGATGTGCAGAGAACTTTTCGATGTCTTCCTCAAGATCATCAGTAACAGAAAAGGATAGAGAAGAATTGATGTCTTTGAGGGAGCAAGTGGAGGATCTACGAAAGAAATTATTGGAGAAAGATGAACTGTTGAAAGAAGCAGATATCTTGAAGAATGAAATAACGGCTGCTTATGCTGAACTAGACAAAATGAAGAAAGATATTTCAGAGAAGGACTTTTCACTCAAGTCGGTTCAAGTGCAACTCTCTGATGCACAGGTAAATGATTAATGCTGTAGTAATATCCCTCCACCCCAAAGAATGAAAAAAAAAGGGAAAGGGGGCATATTTTTCTACAAATATATATTGTTATGATTTCAGGGTTCATAGTCTGTCAACCAAATGGCTCAGTTTGTCTGCTTGGGACCAGTGTTAAAGAGAGTAGAAGAATGAGTTAAATAGGGAGTAGTTATACAATGGTCCTTTTGTTTCTTGTTAAGAATCAGATACTGGATAAAAATATTTTCTTGCAGTTGGATTCTGGCTAGTATGTTTTAGCAATAGGTTCTATCTTGACTTTCTTTGATTTGCTGTTTGAATGAATGAGTGACCTCTTGTTACTCCTGTCAAAAAACTAACATCTTGGTGACTATCTGATGGATGTTACTCCTTCACATCACTGCACTTTGAGTATAATTCTTGCTACTAGATCTCCGGGAGGTTCTTCCCTTTGGATCAATTAAAACAAGCTCTCAACAGCTTTCTGCTCAAATTTCAGTGTAGTTACCAACTCCGCAACCGGCAGGGTAACTCCACTAACGTAACGCCACCTTCTTTTTAAAAAATTCCTATTCTCTCTATATAGGTTAAGCTAGCTGACAAGAAAGCAGATGTAGAGAGGCTAGAATGGGAAGCAAAAACTTCCAGCAACAAAGTGGAGAAACTCCAAGAAGATGTAGACAGGGTGCAGGGAGAAATTTCATCATTCATGCAGTTTGTGCAAGCGTTGACGGAGAATGATTCCAGAGGATCGGCTGAAGAGTATGATGTTATCCCTTATTTATGGGATCAAAGTGTTGAAATTGTAAGCTAGCGACTACCAACTATAAGACATCAGTTTCTCTTGCATGCTTTAATTTACGCCTTTGAAATGCTATTGTTCAAATGGTGATATGCATAGTCTGGTGAAATGATGTCTTAATTACAAAAATATAAGATTGCTGTGTCTACTGACTATGCCTCTCTCCTTATCTCTGGATACCGGGTGATTTGGAATTGTAAAACATCATCAGAATTCTGAGTGTTCCAGATAGTTGAGGGATCTCTACTTTATGACAAGTGCAATTATACTTTCAGCGTCCAAAATTGTTGCGGATTTTATTCTCAAATTTTATTTTGGACAGGATAACTTGGATGAAAGGGAAATGCAGAAACTGGAGGAGGCAAGAAAAGCTTATATTGCAGCAGTTGCTGCTGCTAAAGAGAATGAAGATGAAGCATATCTTTCTGCAGCTGCCGCTGCAAGATCATACCTGCAATCACTTGTTCTGACAGCATAAATGTGGATTTTAGCTAGTAGCTCGTACTACTTTAAAATAGGCTTTGTTTAAATGATTTATTAGGGAGTGACATTCAGATTGTTGTACAACAAAAGTATGCCTTACAATTAATTATCGTTTGATCTTTTTTTTTTTCCAGTTAGGACGAACTATTGTTATGGGAGGATTCACCGTGAATTGGAGATAGAATTTAACTGGAGTAACATGGTTGGTAAGAATTCATATAGTCAACTTCAACTTGTTTTGGACTCTGGGATAATTGTTATTGTTGTTGACAGACTATTGGTTTTGTGATATATAAATAATGAGTAATGAGCTGGAATATATAATAATCTAAATTCACTGTTCTTGGACCTTCACGTTACTAACTAAAATCAGGAAGTATAATTTGCTGAGGACAGCAAATTGTAAATTTATATTCACAGATTTTATTGATCAACTGAGTAATGTAAATTCGCAAGGGACTTGAGGATGTCAGGATCTATAACAGTGAAAACACACATTGCTCCAGGCCAGGCGCTTCCTGAAAAATATAGGTATGTTTTTTATAAATGTAGTGGCTCAGTGGTGTGTGAGCTTGCTTGTGCATACATATCCACCAAGAATTAGGCAGATGAGCGGATATCACTCTTTTTCTTGTCTTTACTCGAATTTGAACTTTGATCTCTTACATTTTTCACCCAATTTAGTGGCCGTCATATAATGGCCAGTCACGATTCATATAGCCGACCCAACTTATCAGGATTGAGGCATTGTTGGTGTTGTACTAAAATTTAACTGAACCAACTAATGCGGAAGAAAAATGAAATAGGTTTCAACTGTTCTAAAAATGATTATTTGGTTATATGTGATAGATTAATCAAACAATTGGTTTGTTACAATTTTTAAAACATATCCAACTGAACTTAACGATTGACACCCCTAGAATTTATCACATTTATTGATTCAACTCATTCAAATTTGAACTAAACCGTCAATTTTTCACCCACATCTATCACTGCATCCATTTCCTCCAATAAATATTTGGCTCAAAGCAATAACCACTACAAGCTGAAACATCTCTGTGCCCGAAGAACAATCATCACTCACGTCTCTTATCACTGGATTCTAGCCAACCATGTTGAGCGAGTTGCTGCTGTACCGGGGGTAGTGTTCACCGAACCATTGGGTCGGAGCGATCAAGTCCGTATCGAGTTCGGATTTGATCGATGTACTAGGAAATTCATCTAACTTACACAATCATCAGAGAGGTCCCGAACAACATCATACATTTCAGACGAGATTTATGAAGCAACTTAGAAAGCAAGTATTAGCTCCACGTACCACTTTAATCTATGTACCAAATGATATTGGAAATAATAATTCAAAGTTGCAGAAAACTAAATTTGTTTAGAATTTGATATTTTAGACCATGCCGAGTTAGGATTTATAGTTAGAATTTATATAGGATTTGGTTTTCATGTTTTGAGTTAAAATAAGTTTCATACTATTATAAATAGAGGTGTTGCTAGTTATTTTCATAACAAGAGATATTGTGGAGATTGTAGAGAGCATTTAGAGATTCATAGAATTATCAATAAAATATTTTCCTTCAAATTGATATCAGAGCTTCTATGATCCTGGTAGAGAATCAAAGAGCTTCTGCTGCCGGTAGGCGGCACTAGCCAATGTGTGTCGTCCTTCTGGTCAAAGATAATGATGGCAAACGTAGGGCCAATAATATATGCATGCAAAATAATTATGTTGAGAAAGGATGACAAAAATATCAGGTTCAAAGAGGTGCAAGCAAATATGGCATAAGAGGAAGAACATCTTCTCTAAAAGTTAAAGAAAAGAAAAACAAAACAACAGATTGAAGGTTGGTGAGAAAGTGCATCAACAAAATTGGAAGGTTAAAGAGAAAGTGCTCCAACAATTTAAGGTTGAAGTGAAAGTGCTTCAACAATTGAAGGTTGATGAGAAAATACATCAACAAATTGGACGTTGGAGAAAATGCTCCAACGATTGAAGGTTGAAGAGAAAGTGTTTTAAAAATTGAAGTTTGGTGAAAAAGTGCATCAACAAATTGAAGGTTGGTGAGAAAGTGCATCGACTAATTGAAGGTTGAAGACAAAGTGCTTCAACAATTGAATGTTAAAGAGAAAGTGTTCCGACGATTGTGAAGGTTGAAGAGAAAGTGTTTCAACAATTGAAGGTTGATGAGAAAGTGCATCAACAAATTGGACGTTGGAGAGAAAGTGCTCCAACGACAGAAGGTTGAAGAGAAAGTACTTCAATGTTAAGAGTCCCACATCAGATATGGAATGGGAACATGGACTCCTTATATGGACTTGGACAATCCTCACCCTACAAGATAGCTTTTGGGTTGAGTTAGGCCCAAGATCCATTATTTACATGGTATCATAACCATGCACATTCAAATTCTTTGTTCACCAATGTTGGGCCCCCAAATTATATTATCCACGCTCCAGTTAACAAGGTCTGGGCGTGTGGGTGATTGTTAAGAGTCCCACATCGGATATGGAATGGGAACATGGACCCCTTATATGGACTTGGAAAATTCTCACTCTACAAGCTAGGTTTTGGGGTTGAGTTAGGTCCAAGATCCATTCTTACATTCAACAATTGAAGTTTAATGAAAAAGTGCATCAACAAATTAAAGGTTGATGAGAAAGTGCATCGACTAATTTAAGGTTGAAGAGAAAGTGCATCGACTAATTCAAGGTTGAAGAGAAAGTGCTTCAACAATTGAATGTTGGAAAGAAAGTGCATCAACAAAATTGAATTGTTGGAGAGAAAGTGCTCCAACGATTGTAAAGGTTGAAGATAAAGTGCTTCAACAAATTGTAAGACGACGAGTGAGGGTTGAAGAGAAAAGTGCTTCAACAAATTAAAAAATGGCGAGTGACAGTTGAAGAGAAAGTGCTTCAACAATTGATGGATTGGAAACAAGTGCTTCAACAATTGAAAGATGGTGACAAGTACATCAAAAATTAAATATACAACTTTGAATTACGGGAGAATGCTGAAAATAATAATTCAAAGTTGTAGGAAACCAAATTTCTTTATGATATGATATTTTAGACCATGTCGAGTTAGAATTTATAGTTAGTGAAAGGGTGTCAAAAGCTACTAAAAGTAAAAACAAGAGATGAAATAAATCGAATGCCAATTCTGTTTCCGAATGTTAGCAGTTATGTTGTCTGACACTAGTAACAACACTTTAGCAAAACAGAAACTTTAAAAGGTAAATGCAGCGGAATTTAAAGAATACAAATGTTTAAAATTTTCATAAGTTATATATGTTATATAAATTATGATGGTCAATGACCAGATGTATTGTATATAATATATATACAAAATTACAAATTCCTTTCTTTACAGATATACAGTATAAAATGGAAATGAATTAAAAGTTGAAGTCGCATGTGACTTCTGCCTGAAAAATATAACTACGTAGACATAGACAACCTCTCATTACAATCGCTCCATACAAAATTAACCTAGAATCTAAACAACAATTGTAATGTTGGACATAATGTTGTCGACACACTCACGCAACACTTGTGATCCAGATTTCTGAGTTGAAATCCCAAGAGCTCTCTTGATATTTTGCAATCTAATTCTGTATGATCGATTCACTATTGTGGCATCTCTATTTATAGTGGAGAGTTTCCTTGAAAGTCATATCGATCGGTTGTGGAAGTTGAGGGAAAGGTGGGCAGCTTGTGGTAGATGATTAAGGAGATAAATTCTCAACAACTTTGACTTGATCCTTACTCGACTTCTTCCCCAATCTTTGACTCTTTCTCCAACATTTTACACAGCTCTAATTCACCACGCCTAAGTCATTTTTACCTCACAGTAAAATATTACTGCTTAGCGTGAAGTAAGGCAAAACTGTTTTTCAAAGATGTTGGTCCGAATATTATGACATTTGTCCAAATATTTTTATGAAATCAGTACTTCAGAAGATATGTTGGGTCAAATGTAACAACACCAAACCCAACATCAACAATCTCCTAATTTTTGCCTTTCTTCACAAAACACATTACACAATTTACAAATGACTCAGTGCATTGTCACAGATGTTGTCCAACACCTGTGATTACAGACATGCTCCCCCTTAACCTGTGATTGCATACAAGCAAGACTTGTATATACCAGTGTATACCAAGTTATATGATTAGAAAATGATATGTGCACCTATATATGCACATCTTATCCAATATAAACAGCACAAGGAAAAAAGAAACCCATTGTCAGAAATTAGCATCCACATCAATCATTACCAAAACAACAAAAAAATATTTATAATCCAAACTCTCATCAAACATTTTAAAAATCTTGGTGCACCACATCAGACTGCTTCTCCATGGCTCATTATGCATCAACATCAGCTTGCAACAACTTTCTACTTCTTCATAATAGCTTCAGCTTCAGCCGTCAGCTTTAGTCTTTTTAGCAACACCTTCCTTCCAACAACTTCCTCCCTTTGCACAACAGTATCAACTACTTTTTCAGCAACATCATTACCAGCATCACTATATGCACATTCAGCCTCTTCCCAATGCCCCCCCGCACAATATCTCCCCCTTTTTGTGAAGAAAGTAAGAGCAAGAGATGGTCTTGGGCTTGAACCAAGGCATCCCTGGCAGCATCAACCTCTAAAATTTATTGGTTGATTTTTGTTATCTGACCCACTAGCCAGTCTGTTGATAGTGTTGACTGTCCTAAACCAGTGTTGTCTTGAATGTTGGTGCATTCTTGGTAACATTCTCATCTTCTGCTTCTTTCTTTCGGGGCAAGTCAATCATTCTTTCTTTGCTCTTTAAAATTAATTTGCTTACTATGTATAGTTCAGGAGCCTTTCTTATAATATCCTCTTTCTTAGGTTCAAAGCCTTGGGTAGTCAAGATTTGGTATATTAGAGAGGGAAATGGAAAGATTAAAGTTGATTCCTTTTCAGCCAAGTTGGCAACTTGATAAAAGATCATTTTTCCTAAATCAACTTTTAAACCTTTCCCAATTTTAAACAATAGGAAAACTTGTTTAGATGTTACAACTGACTCATTCAAGGAGGGAAGCCAATTGTGAATAGCAATTTGTGGAGGGTGGAGAATAAGACAGTTAGTTTTGAAGCTGGGCATCTAGGGATCCACTTTTTCATTATACCCCCAGTGAGGTATTCAATTATTCTATCCCTATTTTCTATCACTAATGTTGCATCTCTAACTCTCTCTGCAGCATCAAGTCCCATACATTGATTTGTGACTGAGGGTGTAAACTAATTGATCTTGTTATAGAGATATACCTTCCCAAATTTTTTTGAGGAGACATCCTCTATGGCAGGACTTAGGTTAGCATAGAACAACTTAATCACCTCATCAACATAGGGTACTTTTCCTGTGACAGTTTTGAGAAGCTATTTATCCTCAAGAAATTCTATTAAGCCATATTCAGCACATGAATTAATATCTAACACTTTCTCATGTCTAATTACTCTATTATTGTACCAGTCCCATTTATCATACTTAGCTTTAGAATAGAATTTTTTTGAAAAGGCAGATATCTCAGTGTCTGAATCAGACATTGCTGCACTCTCAGATTCTGTATGGATGAAGGTATTTGTGTATCTGCTGATGTTGGCTGAAATATTGCATGAGATGTTGTGGCATCTGTGACAACATTTGGAGTAGCATTTGTCCTTGTAGTCCTGAGAACTCTCTTTGGAAAGAATTGTTTCAAGGGGGTTTCATCTGAGATTTCCCTTTTTTGAGGCACATTGGGTTGGTCAGAAGCAGATAGTTCTTCATCAGTTGAGAAAACAGAGTCCGTACTTTCACTATCACTACTTGAGTAGACGGGTTTAGATGTTTCACATTTAGTCCTTTTGCTACTCGAATTTTCTTGGACTGTATTCTCAAACACTCTACTCGATCGGCGAGTAGGAAAGGTAGATGATCTGGGCCTCTTACCTAAAGATGTAAAATCAACAGTTTCATCGACATCTATATGGTTGTTATTATCTCTAGGGTAGCTAATGTCTAAAGGTTCATCAAAACCTTTAAACACTAACGCCATAGACAGATCCTCTAGGGGGTTTGATGAAGAAGACTGGCATGGTTGCTGATGTGTATTTGATGGAGGGATAATACTCATAGGGGTGTTGGCTGACATTGGAGATGTTTCCATTGGTGAATATTGTGGAGAAGGTTTTGGGAATTTAGGGTTTGAGAAAAGAGTTTGGAATAGTGATGATTCCATCGGGTAGGTAGGATTATACCCGAGGTGTGATTCCCCCGCCCCTTTTTTTAAAATTTATTTAGGGAAAATCGGATATGATAAAAAGAATTGCAAATGAGAGGAATATTTATACACATGAAAAATCTTTTTAAGCAACAAAAATTCCTTCATTTTTGGAGTTTTAGATTTATCTAATAACTTACACCTATAATTTTGGAATAAAAAGATGAACATCAAGTAGGAATTCAATTTAGCCTTATCATTTTAAAGTTTGAAATTCCTATTACAACGAGGCATAAAAAATTGGAAGAAAAATCTCACTTTTCTTAAATCAGTTAAGAACAACATCCCAACAAATATCACAATCTAAAAATGTCAACAGCAATGTTGGCAATATTTTGGACGATACAAGTATTATGATCCCTCAAGAATTTTTCATTTTTGGCAACAAATCAAGACACATTTTATAGGTATTTTATGAGTTTAACCAGTGGACCAATATAACATTTTCGCATCGTGTCCTTGATCTAATCATACAACACATACAAAAGAAGTTTGTCGTGTCAAAAATAAGAATACTTTTTTAGTATTCTTAAAATTCTTTCAAGCACTCAATACTCCTATAGAATAGGAACGGTATCTTTTAAGGGCTTTGCCTATATATCATCGTAGAGAATGGTATCACGTTGGATTCACATTCTTATTGAAGGACCATGCTTGAGTGACCAAACGTTATGCACCATACAACAACAAAAATCATCAGTGATACTACATAGGTAAATGTCACCCGAAATGCTAGACAACGTTTCAACCGACAATCACCAAAAATGCCTTCTTTTTAGAGATTACAAAGACCAAGAGATTTCTTCAAACTAGAAAATCTCTCATGGTCCAAAGCTTTTGTAAAAATATCAGCTAGTTGATGAAGAGTGTCAACATGTTCAATTTTAACTAGTTGTTTTTCAACTAAATCTCTTAAAAAGTGATGTCTAATATCAATATGTTTTGTATGTAAGTGCTAAACTGAATTTTTGGAAATATTTATAGCAATTAAATTATCACACTACAAAATCAAAATGTTGCTAGTAAATACATATTCATCTAACATGTGTCTTAGCCATATTAATTGAGAGCAACAACTTCCAGCTGCTACTTATTCAGATTCAGCAGTTGAAAGTGAGACACAATTTTGTTTACGAGTATACCATAAAACAAGATTATTGCCAAGATAAAAACATCCTACACTTGTACTTTTTCTATCATCCACATCTCCAGCCCAATCCGAGTCACTGAATCATATTAAGTAGGATTAGTGTATTTGGAATACCGAATTCCCAACTCACATGTGTCAGCAACATATCGAATAATACGTTTCATGACATTTAAGTGGGATATTTTGGGACATGATTGAAAACGTGCACAAACACAAACACTAAATATAATATTTGGGCGACTAGCAGTAAGGTAAAGAAGGCTACCTATCATAGATCTATATAATGTTGGGTCATCATTTTCACCAACATTATCCTTACATACCTTCTGTGACGAACCCATTGGAGTCTTCATTTGTTTAGCGTTCTCCAAACTAAATCTCTTAAGTTGAGTGGTTATTTCCCTCTTGTTTTAATTCCTTCAAAAACTCCCCCTATCACTTGGTCTGTTGGATGATTCTTCCTAATCCTTGACGAGGGGTCCCTTCGAACTTGGTCTAACAATTCAACACTTGACTCCTCATCTGGGGCCTCTGCGGTCTCTATTTCAGGTTCAGATGTTGCTTAGGGTGTGGCAACATTTGTGGCAACATCTGATTCTTCTGCAATCTGTGGACTTTCCACTGTATCTATAATATTATTTTCAATAGTTTTTCCTGAAACATCAGAAAGATCATCAAAGATAACATTTACAGACTCTTGTATAGTTATGGATCTCAGATTGTATACCCGATAAGCATGACTATTTTGTGAATAGCCAACAAAAATTCCTTTGTCACTCTTAGAGTCAAACTTTGCCAAATAATCCCTGTCATTTAAGATATAAAAAATACACCCAAAAATATGAAAGTACATCAGGTTTGGTTTCTTTCCATTTATAATCTCATAGGGTGTCATCTTTGTTCCTAGCCTTAGATAGACTCTATTAGCTATGTGATTAGCAGTATTCAAGGCTTCTGCCCATAAACGTTTTGACAAATGTTTAGAACTAAGCATTATTCTAGCCATTTCTTGCAATGTCCTATTCTTCCGTTCTGCAACCCCATTATGTTGAGGAATTTTAGGGGCAGAGAACTCATGAAAAAAATCCTTTTTTTATCACAAAAGTTTGTGAATGAACTATTTTCAAATTCTTTTCCATTGTCGGATCTAATCCGAAAAATAGGAGAATAGAACAAATTCCTAATTCTAGAATGCAAGATTTTAAACATATCAAACGTTTGTGATTTTTCTTTCAAAAAATATATCCAAGAATACCTAGAAAAATCATCTACTATCACAAAGGAATACCTCATGCCTCCGATACTGTCTACTTCAATTGGACCCATTAAATCCATATGTAGCAATTGAAAACAGTGAGACGTACCTGAATACTTTCCGTCATGTTGGACAGTATTATAAGAGACATGGGTTTGCTTACCTTTCAAACAGTCTTCACAGACAGTTTTACTTTTATGGCTAAGTTTGGGTATGCCTCTAAAAACTTCATATGAGACCAGTTTTTCTAAATTATGGTAGTTGACATGCCCCAACTTATAATGTCATAGTGTTGTGTCATCGATCTTAACACTATTGCATGTTTCTTTTCTTACAACAAGATAGCAATTATCGCATGTTCTTGTACCTGTCATGACACATATATTAGCTTCATTTGTAACTTTACAAGCATTCTTATTAAATTTTACCTCAAGGTCGTCATCACACAGTTGACTAATACTAATCAAATTAGCCATTAAACTCTCAACGTGTAAGACATTCCTTAAGGCTGGAAAACCTGGAACATCCAAGATCCCTTTTCCAATTATTTTACTTTTACTACCACCTCCATAAGTCACATTTCCTCCATTGAATGACTCATAGTTCCTTAGAAATCCTTTTGTGCCTGCCATGTAGCGAGAACATCTACTATCAAAGTACCAAGAACCTGAAATGTTAGTTCTTAATGCAGTTATACAGACATTACAAGTTAAATTCATTTTAGGAAACCCAAACTGTCTTAAAACATTTTTTACCTTTTGGCTCAAAAATGTCGCTCTGATTGTTATTCGAAATGTTGGACAACAGTTTAGGCAACATCTTGCTCACAAAATTTTGATGTTTGAAACAGTATGGTTTTAAATGTCCAAGGGAGTTACAGTGATAGCATACAAACTTCATATTCTTTGACATATAAGAGAACCTATCATTTATCCCTTTTTCTTTTACAAAGCGTATTTTCTCATTTTTATCAAAGAGATTAGAGCATATGGTTTTAAGAGAGTTTTCGTACCCAATACCTGCATGTGAAGGTTTACTAAAGTTGAGTATCTCATTCAATTTCGAAGTCCCTGTGTTGAGCTTGCGGAAGGTTGCTTCGGCTAAATCCAGTTTTGCACGAATCTTACCAAATTCAGTATCCTTTTTGGTAAGTGCAACCTCTAGTCGGGTTATTGTGCCTTTTAAATCTACATTCTCATGAGTTAAAGATTTTACCTTTATGTCAAGTTGCTTGGATCTATGATTAAGGCTTTACAAATACATTGTAATTCATTAATCATATCATCTTTACATTCAACTTGATCCATACAATCAACTTCACTAACAGAAATAGAACCACTAAAGCAATTAACATCAGAGTAGTTAAAAAATTCATACCTTTAGGATGTCGCTGATGATGTTGACGTCATTGTTGATGTTGGTGCAAATGTCGTGACATACGAGACAACATTATATACGAAATCTTCATTATCCGATAGAGACTGTTCAAAAACAGTGGCCAGCATTGCTTGTGTTTCAATTTCACGATCTCCTTCCTCTTCATCTTCATCATCACTAAGAGAAACTCATATGTTATTACCAAATTTTCTAAGAGTGTTTGCACATTCGTTGGCATAATGACCCCAACCCGAGCATGCATGACATTGCATAGACTCAAGTTGATTGGGATCAAATTTGGTACGATCTGAGTTGGTTCTTCTTAGTTGATTTCCTTTCTGTACATTTGGAAGGAATCTAGTGGGCTTTTGATTGAAGACTTGGTTTTGGTGCTCTTTAGATTTAGATTGATTTCTCTCATTGTTGAACTTCCTCACCATCTAATTGTATTTTCAAGTGAGTAAGGCAACATTTGCACCTTCACCAATTTCTTCAAGATTCTCATCCTCTTCTTCGATTTGACTCTCCGAGGATTGAACTTGAAGTGCCACATTCTTTCTTTTATACAATTCCTTTTGATTCTCAATGTTCATCTCATAATTTTTGAATATGCTCATCAAGGTATGAAGGTCCATTGTGGCAAGATTGTGAGCTTCTTTAATGGCACAAATCTTTAAATTGAACTTTTCAGGAAGAGAACGGAGAGCCCTTTTAACAAGCTAAGTGTTGGTTAATGGTTCACCAAGAACTTGACATTCATTTGAGATGTCAATCAACTTTTCAAAATAAGATATAATATCATCCGCTTCTTCCATCCTTAAACGTTTATATTTACTCATGAGCATGCGTAGCTTTGTTCGGCGAACACTTAAGCTACCTTCACAATGAATTTGTAAAGTATCCCATGCATCCTTAGCCGTGGGGTAGTTTTGAATGAGTTTGAACATGTAGATATCAACCCATCCAAATATTGCGTTTAAGGCCTTTTCGTTAAAGCTAGCACTATTGGTTTCTTCTGTAGTCCATTCGGATTCAGGTTTAGCAATAATGTCACTTTCCTCATCCGGTGGAAATATTGAAACAGCATACCAATTGGTTATAGATCTTCATGCACAGATATCAATTGATTTGATATGCAAATGTAGGCGAATCTTCCAATAGGCATAATTTGATCCATCTAAAATAGAAAGTCTACCAATAGTCGGATTTGCCGAATCCATAGCTTATGAAAACAGGATCAAACACTTATTGTGTTAAGTGTCGACTCTGATACCACTTGAAGGGCGTCAAAAGCTACTGAAAGTAAAAATAAGAGATGAAATAAATCGAATGCCAATTCTGTTTCCGAATGTCAGTAGTTATGTCGTCTGACACCAGTAACAACACTTTAGCAAAATAGAAACTTTAAAGAGTAAATGCAACGGAATTTAAAGAACACAAAGGTTTAAAATTTTCATAAGTTATATATATTATATAACTTATGATGGTCAATGACCAGATGTATTGTATATATATTATATACAAAATTACAAATTCCTTTCTTTACAGATATACAATATAAAATGGAGAGGAATTAAAAGTTGAAGTCGCAGATGACTTCTGCCTGAAAAATCTAACTACGTAGACATAGACAACCTCTCATTACAATCGCTCCTTACAAAACTAATCTAGAATCTAAACAACAATTGTAATGTTGGACAGAATGTTGTCGACACACTCAGGCAACACTTGTGATCCAGATTTCTGAGTTGAAATCTCGAGAGCTCTCTTGGTATTTTTGCAATCTAATTCTGGATGATCGATTCACTGTTGTGGCCTCTCTATTTATAGTGGAGAGTTACATTGAAAGTCTCATCGATCGGTTGTGGAAGTTGAGGGAATGTGGGCAGCTTGTGGTAGATGATTAAAGAGATAAATTCTCAACAACTTTGACTTGTTCCTTACTCGACTTCTTCCCCAAGATTTGACTCTTTCTCTCATGTTTCACATAGCTCCAATTCACCACTCCTAAGTCATTTTTACCTCACAGTAAAATATTACTGCTTAGCGTGAAGTAAGACAAAACTGTTTTTCGAAGATGTTGGTCCGAATGTTATGACATTTGTCCCAACATTTTTATGTATTCAAATCAGTACTTCAGAAGATATGTTGGGTCAAATGTCACAACACCAAACCCAACATCAATAATTAGAATTAATATAGAAATCAGTTTTTCTTATTTTAAGTTAAAATAAATTTCATATTAATATAAATAGGGGTGCTGCTAGTTATTTTCATAACAGGAGATATTGTAGAGATTTAAAGGAACATTTAGAGATTCATAGAGTTTATCAATAAAATATTCTCATTCAAATGACTTCTTTAGAGAAAAATCTCACTCCTAAAAGAAAGAGTTGGCAACATAAACCAACCCAGAACGAGTATCTGAAGTCCTCCATCTACCGTAGCAGCAACAACTTTAGTAAAGTTTACCTGTAGGTGCTTAAATCTCAGCAGTATTCTTCAATGATTAGACAAGATTGTCTAAGTGCCTTATTTTGAGCAAGACTTGTGTACTAAATAACCAATTCAACTTTTTCTTAAGTTAACCAAAAAGTTCACCAATGAAGACTGCTATCGTGTAGTGTTAAATATAATCCTAGTTGCTTCTTTCCAGTTTTCAAAGTTTAGCGAATTCAGCTAAGATGATAGACTCATTTCAAGATGCTTACTTAGTGATAATCTGAACAATGAATAATGGTAGTATCTCCCATCTCTCTTATACGTTACAAGAAATGCATCAAATTTATTAAAATATTCATGTAGTCCTGAGCTTGTAAATAAAACAGCTGAAAACATATTACACCACTACTTAGAGGTGGAAAGGGGGCGGTTGGAGGATGACAAAGCAATCACGCCTTACTCCCTCCTGACATCTATTGGGAGCGCACATTGATAGAATCATAATTAATAATATTCCCATTAATAATTATGATTATTGTAATTAGTGAAATATCTTATGTATATGGTAGGGAAATTAGAATAGATTAGGAGGCATGATTTTAGCCTATCTTATCTTATCATTACCTTAATTCATGCTTGTAATATTGGTATAATTACCACCTCATTGGAAGGAAATGATGAGGAGAATATTATTTAGGAAGAGATCCTACACTAAGAAAATAACCTCCTACCATTCGGCCAAACCCCCCCCCCCCCATACCCACCCTATTCTTGGTCTATTTTTTCTTTCTTCACCATTATTGTTTTTCATATTTTTTGTCCAACTTTGTGTCTTCCAATCTATAATGTCTGACTCCAAAAACAATTTTCATCCAGCCCTTACCGTTTCCAACATTAAAACACATGTTTCCATCACCCTGGAGATGGAAAATGTCCACTATGCAATTTGGGTTGAATTGTTTAAGATTTGTTGTCGTTCACACCAGGTTATTCGTCATATAATCCCGCCGGAGAATGGCAAAGGAAAGGAGTTAAAGACCGATGATGACAAAGAACTCTGGGAAACTCTTGATTCCAGAGTTCTATCTTGGATTTATGCAGCAATCTCTTCGGATTTGTTACACACAATAATGGAACCTGATTCTATGGCCATGGAGGCTTGGAATCGATTGCGGAACATTTTTCAAGACAACAAAAATTCCCACGCTGTTACGTTAGAACAAGAATTCTCCACCATTGATATGGTGAATTTTCCAAATGCGTCGGCATATTGTCAACGTCTCAAAGTCTTATCAGGTCAACTTAAAAATGTTGGTTCACCGGTTACCAACAATCGCTTGGTTTTACAAATGGTTGAAGGCCTTACCGACACATATAGCAGTGTGGGGACACTCATCCGACAAACTAATCCTCTCCCATTGTTTTATCAAGCACGTTCGATGCTTATACTTGAAGAGGCGGGCTTCGCCAAAAAGGCCGCCACCGTCTCTAATTCCGCCATGATTGCTACCTCCACAAATGACGGTACTATCCATTTTGAACCCACACAACAAAATTGGGGACAAAAAGGGGAAAATGGTAATAAAAATAGGGTTTAAATTGCGGAAATAATAAAAATGGAGGCCACTGAAATTCCAGAGGCGGTGGCGGAAATTCCGACAGGAACAACACCGGCGGACAACAGCAGTGGTAGGCCTAGCAGTGGTTGTAGGCTGTGCCACCGTGCCCCTACCCAACTGGGAACTGGGTCAGGCCCAATTACCGTCCAAATGGACAGTCCACTGTCGGGCCAAGCAATGTTGGGCCAAGCAGTTTTGGGCCTAGGCCATATTCCAGCAACACCAATCACGGTCCTGGAAGCCACTGCCGAACCAGTGGCAGGAGGCCCATTCGACAATGGCTAGCCCAACCGACATTGAGTCCGACATGCACACTTTTGGGCTCAACCCGCCCGATGTAAATTGGTATATGGACTCTAGTGCAACGTCTCATATGACGTCCTCTCAAGGTAATCTCTCGTCCTATGTTAATTTGATAAAAAATAATGGTATAATTGTCGGAAATGGCCATTCTATTCCAATTCAAGGTTATGGGTCTACTAAATTGTCCCCTTTTATCCACCACTAACCTTAAAGAATGTTCTTCATGCCCCATAATTAATTAAGAACTTGGTATCTGTTCGTAAGTTTACTACTGATAATTGGGTGTTTGTTGTATTTGACCCTTTTGGATTTTCCGTGAAGGATTTTCAGACGGGGACAATCCTAATGAGATGTGATAATCAAGGGGAGCTATCAACGATCCAAGTTACCATCTACTTTTGCATCTTTCAACCATTCATTATGGCATGAACGTTTGGGGTATCCGGGGGCATCTGTTTTAGCCTCTCAAACAAAATAAATTTATTTCTTGTATTCAAACACGGATTTTGAATAACTGTTGTTCATGTCCATTGGGTAAACATGTTCAATTTCCATTTACTCCATTTAATTCATGCACATTATGCCATTTGATATTATACATTGTGATATTTGGACATCACCCATTTTGAGCTCTTCAGGCCATAGATATTACTTGCTATTATTAGATGATTACTCAAATTTTTTGTGGACCTTTCCCTTGTCTAAAAAATCACAAGTCTTTTCCACATTTCTAAAATTTAGAGCATTCTTCCGAACTCAATTTGAACGGAAAATAAAAAATATCCAATGTGATAATGGAAGGGAGTTTGATAATAGGTAGTTTTGGGAATTTTGTAACTCTTATGGCTTGAATTTTCAGCTTTCCTGTCCACACACCTCCTCTCAAAATGGAAAGGCCGAACATAAAATCCGAACCATCAATAACATTGTTCGAACTTCCCTTGCCCATGCCTCATTACCCCCTTCCTTTTGGCATCATGCACTTCAAATGGCTACATATTTATTGAACATACTCCCTAAAAAAACCTGTTCTATCAGGCTCCCCTCCAAATACTCTATTTACGGGACCCCTCCTATTCACATTTATGGGTATTCAGATGTTTATGCTATCCTCTTTTTCCATCCACCACAATAAATAAACCTCAACCCCGGTCCGCACCTTGTGTTTTCTTGGGATACCCGTCTAATCATTAGGGATACATGTGTTATAACCTCTCCTCAAATAAAATAATTGTGAGTCGTCATGTCCATTTTTATGAAAAATTTCCCATTTACTAAAATCACAAGTCTGGACCCTCCACCTATGCAGTTTTAGACGATGGCTTGCCCCCGTATTTGTCCCATATTTTTTTGTCCCATCCTGAACCCACTGTTTTGTCCAGCCCTCAAAATTATGGGGATTTGGGCCACGAAATAGTGGCCCAGCCGCAGAACACTATTGCCCACCGGACTGGGCCATTTGTTTTGAGCCTAAATAGTTTAGGGACAATAACAGTGGCCCAGCCACAACAAAGTGCCAAGCGAATTGGGCCCAATCTCACTGGCCCACTGCCTTCTTTAATTTCCATCCCTGGCAGTGGCTTGGGCCAGAGCCCAGCTCCCTGCCAAATGCCATGTTGTAATATCCGACCCACCTGCCTAAATAAAAATTCAACCCATCATCCGATCACCCGTAGTCAACATGGCATTGTCAAACCCAACACAAAATATAGCCTACACCCGAGTCTCAAAATCATCTTTACCTCGCAATCCTGTGTCTGCACTCAGTGACCCGAATTAAAAAATGGCTATGGATGATGAATTTAATGCTCTTATTAAAAATAGAACGTGGGAGTTAGTACCTCGTCCTTCTAATGCCAATATAATTCGGGCTATGTGGATTTTCAGTCACAAGGAAAATCTGATGGTACTTTTGAGAGGCATAAAGCCCGTCCTGTAGGTGATGGAAAGACACAACAGGTTGGTGTAGATTGCGGGGAGACATTCAGTCCGATGAAACTAATAACTATATGGACGGTCCTCAGTTTGGCTCTCTCAAAGTCATGGCCACTCCATCAGTTGGATGCTAAAAATGCTTTTCTCCATGGCCAACTAAATGAAACGGTATACATGCACAACCATTGGGATATCGGGACTCCAGCTATCCAAATCATGTGTGCCTACTCAAGAAATCACTTTATGGGCTTAAGCAAACTCTCCGGGTCTGGTACAAGCAGTTTGCGGATTTTGTTTGACACATTGGATTTTATAACAGTCGTTCTAATCACTCCCTATTTATCTACCGTCAAGGTAATAATATTGCTTATCTTCTATTATATGCGGATGATATAATCTTAACAGCCTCATCAGATGCTCTTCGCAAGTCCATCATGTCACAACTTGCCTTAGAATTTGCAATGAAATATCTCGGCCCTCTTCACTACTTTCTAGGCATAGCGGTGACATGTCATGCAGGTGGGTTATTTTTGTCCCAAAAGAAGTACGCATCAGAGATTGTTGAACGTGCTAGAATGTCCTCTTGCAAACCATCCGCAACACCAGTAGACACAATCCAAATTGAGTGCATCCTCTGGCAAGCCTTTTGCTGATCCATCTCTTTATCGCAGCCTCACAGGGGCCCTACAGTATCTTACATTCACCAGGCTGGATATTTCATAAAATGTGCAGCAAGTGTGCCTCTTCATGCATAATCCGATGGATGATTATATGCATGCGCTCAAACTGATTGTGAGGTATATTCAGGGAACTCTAGAATATGGGTTGCACTTATATCCATCATCTACTTCCACCCTGGTATCCTACACAGATGCAGACTGGGATGGATGTTCGGACACCAGACTCTCCACATCTGGTTATGATATTTTTCTTGGCGATAACTTGGTATCTTGGTCCTCAAAATGGCAAGCCACACTGTCTCGCTCTAGTGCCGAAACAGAATACCGATGGGTCGCCAATGTGGTGTCTGAATCATGCTGACTTTGGAATCTTCTCCTAGAACTCCATTGTCCAGTTTCGAAAGCAACATTGGTTTACTGTGATAATGTTAGTGCTATCTATCTCTCAAAAAATTCAGTGAACCATCAACGCAATAAACATATCGAACTAGATATTCACTTTGTTCATGAAAAGGTGGCTCGCGGACAAGTGTGTGTCTTACATGTCCCATCGGGCTACCAGATTGCGGACATCTTCACTAAAGGTCTTTCGTTGGTATTATTTGAAGACTTCCGAGACAGTCTCAGCATCCGTCTCCCTCCCGCTTCGACTGCGGGGGAGTGATAGAATCATAATTAATAATATTCCCATTAATAGATATGATTATTGTAATTAGTGTAATAACTTATGTATATGGTAGGGAAATAAGAATAGATTAGGAAGCATGATTTTAGCCTATCTTATCTTATCATTACCTTAATTCATGCTTGTAATATTGGTATAATTACCACATCATTGAAAGGAAATGATGAGGAGAATATTATTTTACACACATACCAAAGTAAATTCATAATTTTAAATTACAGGGTGAGGAATATCAGTACACTTACTATTCCATTGTAACAATAGATTTGAAATTAAGATAAATATATAATTAAAAAAAACTCACATCTTATTTCTGGTGGTCTATGCAAAAGGAGATGGGTATATAGGTTGAGCTCATCACAACTTATTACCCACAAAATGATGGTCAATCCGAGTGTACTATTAAGATCCTTAGGGGATATGTTTAGAGCTTATGACCGATTTTTGAGGTCATTGAGATCAATTTTTACTTTTGGCGGAGTTTGCATATAAAAACAGTTACTGGTCTAGTATCCAGATGGCATTGTTTGAGGCCTTGTATGGTAGGTGGAGTCACTTGTCCATTGGTTGGTTCGATTCATTTGAAGTCAAGCCATGTGGTAGACTTATTGAAGAATTTATTAGAGAAGGTCAAACTGATTTAGGAGAGGCTTCTCACAGCTCAAAGTAGGCAAAAAAGCTATGCAGACCGAAAGGTCCGAGATGTAGAGTACATGGTGGGCGACCAAGTAATGTTGAAGGTATCACCCATAAAGGTTCTGATTAGGTTCGGAAATAAGGGCAAGTTGAGTGCGAGATATATAGGTCCGTTTGAGATTCTACATCCTATTGGGGAGGTGGCCTATGAGTTGGCATTGCCACCTGACTTATCAGGTGTTTATCCGATTTTACATGTCTCGATGCTAAAGAAATAACATAACCATAAGTCTCGTATATTACAGTAGGACATAGTGTATCCAAAAATTGAAGAAATGAACCACCTTACATAAAATAACATGTTTTTCGATAATTTTTATAGATTGAGCCGATCAGAGTTCGTCTAAGGGGAGAATTTGATAGTGCTAGGGTGGAGGTAATATTGCTGACTTTGAAGTGAGTGATACTTTAACTTCTCGATTGCTTGTTTTTTTAAAAGCATGATTTTAAATGTGCATTAATTCATTCTAAATACTTGGTACATTGTGGGGCGAGCGTGTGCTAGATCATATATGTTATTTTTAAGAGAAATACATCATTACCCCTGAACTTGTAGCTTATTTTCAAGAAGACACTTTAACTTTGTGGGGGGTCCTATTACCCTCCTGAATAATTTTGAACTGGTATTAATACATCATTTTGCGATCAATCCTAGTATTGAGTAAAAAGTAATTTTACGAGCTAATCACTAATGAACACGTGTCAAAATGCCAAAATTTACAAAAAGAAAAAGACTATTCTTTATAAATTATAAATAAAAAAAAGCTTTACACCCCCTCTTCTCCCCTTCTCCTAACTGTCTTCTCTAAATAAAATATGGAGGTCGATAGCCTTAGAAATGGAAACTAAGAATTACTGCACCATAAATTTATTCCATTATCATCGCATTGTCTATCCCTCTCTCCCTAAAATTATATAAACATAAAATGACTAAGTAATCAATTTGAAAAGGCATCATACATAAATAAGCCCTCAAATTTGGCCTCATTTTTTAAGTATGCCTTTTAACTTTGAGTTCATTGTTGATGGTACACCTGACAGATATATAGTGGCTTGTTGGGCGTCATGCCGCGACCTAGATTTAGGTCATGACAAATTTGATATCAGGGCCCTAGATTCAATGTCCTGTGATCAAGGAGAAGTGTTCTAGTAGAGTCTTATTAATAAATGTTTTATCTACGTTCTAAATATCCTATTCTGAGTGGGGGGAGGGAGTGTTATCATGCGCCACTGATTGAAAATGTATAAATATTTTCCTCAATATTATTCTTCAAAAAATATGGTAATTATACAACAAGTAGAGCCACATCTTAGGCTATAATTAGGCTACTAATAAGATATGATTAGGCTAATATCATGTCATCTAATCTATCTACTTTAATGCTAATTTACCTACCATTTACATATGATTCTAAAATCAATTATAATAATTACTAATTATAATATTAATTACTAATTATTCTATCACTCCTCTGCAGTCGAAGTGGGAGGCAGACATATGCTGAGACTGTCCCAAAAATCTTCCAATAATATCAGCGGAAGACCTTTAGTAAAAAGTATCTGCAATATGATAGCGCGACAGGACATGTAAGACATGCACTTGTCCGCGTGAGACCTTTTCACGAAAAAAGTGGATATAAAGCTCAATATGTTTAGTGCGTTGGTGATTGACCGGATTCCCAGAGCGATAGATAACACTAACATTATCACAGTACACCAATGTGGCCTTCGAAATCGGGCAGTGGATTTCTAGAAGAAGATTCCGAAGCCAATAAGATTCAGACACAACATTGGCAACACCTCAGTATTCTGCTTCGGCACTGTATCTGGACAACGTTGCTTTCCATTTTGAGGACCAAGATACCAAGTTATCACCAAGAAATATACCATAACCAGAAGTGGAGCGTCTGGTGTCCGGACATCTTCCCCAGTCGGCATCCGTATAGGAGACAAGTGTGGATGTCGACGATTGATATAAATGTAAGCCATACTCTAGAGTACCCTGAATATAACGCACAATGCGTTAAGAGCATGGATATGATCATCCATTGGATTATGCATGAACAGGCACACCTGTTACACAATATAAGAAATATTCAACCTGGTTAATGTAAGATACTGTAAGGCCCCTGCCAGGCTGCGGTAAAGTGTCGGATCGGCAAATGGCTTGCCGGAGGATGCACTCAATTTGGGTTTAGTATCCACCGGAGTAGTCGACGGTTTACAGGAGAACATGACAACACGTTCAGCAATCTCAACTGCGTATTTCTTTTGGGATAAAAATAAACCACTTGCATGATGTGTCACAACTATTTCTAGAAAGTAGTGTAGTGGCCCTAGATCCTTCATAGCAAATTCAAAGCCAAGCTGTGACATTATGGACTTGCAAAGAGCATCTGATGAGGCAGTTAATATAATATCATCCACACATAAAAGAAGATAAGAAATATTTTTACCCTGACGGTAGATAAACAGAAAGTGATCGGAACGGCTGTTGAAAAACCCAATATGTGAAATAAAATCCGCAAACCGCTTGTATCAGGCCCGGGGAGCTTGTTTTAGCCCATATAATGATTTCTTTAGCAGGCACACATGATTGGGATATTTGGAGTCCCTGTATACCAAAGGCTGGTACATGTACACTGTTTCATTTAGTTGGCCATTGAGGAATGCATTTTTGACATCTAACTGATGAAGTGGCCATGCCTTTGAGAGAGCCAAACTAAGAACTGTTCTGATAGTTGCTGGTTTAACCATCGGACTGAACGTCTCACCTCAATCCACACCAACCTATTGTGTCTTTTCATCACTTACAAGACGAGTTTTATGCTGCTCAAAAGTACCATCGGATTTTTCTTCGTGACTGAAAATCCACATAGACCGAATTATATTAACATTAGGAGGACGAGGTATCAATTCCCACATCCTATTTTTAATAAGAGTATTAAATTCATCATTCATAGCCATTTTTCTATTCGGGTCATGAAGAGCAGACACAAGATTATGAGGTAATGGTGATTTTGAGACTTGGGTGTGTAGGCTATATTCGGTGTTGGGTTTGACAATACTGTGTTGACTACGGGTGACGGGACGTTGGGCTGAGTTTTGGACGGGTGGGGCTGCACTGCCTGGCAGTTGGCAGTGAACTAGGTTGTGGCCTAAGCCACTACAAGGCAGTTGTACTGGGGGAAACGGTACAATGGGGAGATGTGGGCTTTGAACATGAGGGCCAGTCTGCTGGGGGCAGTGTTGTGCTGCGGCTGGGCCATTGTTTCCCAAATTATTTGGGATAGCCGAAACAGTGGGTTCGGTTGGGGACGAGAAATTTTGGGACAAATACGGGGGCAGACCATCGTCAAGGAAATTATAGGTAAGGGTCCGAACTCGTGCATTTTGGTAAATGGAAAATTTGTTTCATAAAAAATTACGTGATGACTCATAATTATTTTATTAGAGGAGAGGTCGTAACATTTGTAACCTCGATGATTAGAGGGATATCCCAAGAAAACGCAAGGAGTAGACGGGGTTGAAGTTTGGAAATTTTGGTGGATGAAAAAAAAGGATAGCATAAGCACCCGAATATCCGTAAATGAGAATAAGATGGGTCCCGTAAGTAGAGATTTTTAGAGGAGCTTGATAGAACACTTTCTTTTGGGGAAGTAAGTTTAATAAATATGTGGTCATTTGTAGTGCATGATGCCAAAACAAGGTGAGTAATGATGCATGGCCAAGGGATGTTCGAACAATGTTATTGATGGTTCGTATTTTTCGTTCTGCCTTCCCATTTTGTGAGGATGTGTAGGAACATGAAAGGCGAAAGTTTAAACCATTAGAGTTGGAAAAATCCCAAAAGTGCCTATTATCAAACTCCTTACCATTATCACATTGAATATTTTTTATATCCCGTTCAAATTGATTTCGGATGAATGTTCTAAAATTTAGAAATGTGGAAAAAACTTGTGATTTTTTAGACAAGGAAAACGTCCACAAAAAATTAGAGTAATCATTTAACAAGAGCAAATAATATCTATGGTCCGAATAGCTCAAAACGGGTGATGTCTAAATATCACAATGGATAGTATCAAAAGGCATAAGTGTGCATGAATTAGATGAAACAAATGGGAATTGAACATGTTTACCAAGTGCACATGAACGACACTTATTCGAATTACGTGTTTGAGTATATGAAATAAAATTATTTTGTTTGAGGGAGGCTAAAACATGTGCTCCCGGATGACCCAAACATTCATGCCGCAATGAAGGTGCGAAAGCTGCAAAAGTGGATGGTAACTTGGATCGTTGAATGGGTGAGGTAATTGGATATAGTTTCCCTTTACTATAACATCTCACTAGAAGCGCTCCCGTCTGAAAATCCTTCACGAAAAATCCAAAAGGGTCAAAAGCAACAGACACGTAATTATCACTAGTAAACTTTCTAATAGATACCAACTTTTTAATTAATTGTGGAGCATGAAGAACATTCTTTAAGGTTAGTGGTGGGTTTGGTGGAGACAATTCAGTAGAACCATAACCTCGAATTGGAATAGAATGACCATTTTCGATAATTATACCATTATTTTTTCTCAAATTAAAATAAGACGAGAGATTACCTTGGGAGGACTTCATATGAGACGTCGCTTCGGAGTCCATATACCAATTCGCATCGGGCGGACTAAGTCCAAGAGTGTGCATGGCGGACTCAATATCGGTTGGGCTAGCTACTGCCGAGTGGGCCTTCTGCCACTTGGTCGGCAGTGGCCCAAAACTGCCTATTCCGCTACTGTTTCTCGGCCCAAAGGAATTTGGCCCAAACCCATTGTGTAGACTGCTAGAGCCTTGGCCAGAAGGACTTGGACTGGGCCTGGCTTAGTTACCCGTCGGGAATGACAGGGTGGCACAACCCAAGGCCACTGCCAGGCCCACTGGGCTGGTCCGCCGCGGGGCTGCCACTGCTGTCCACCGGTATTGATGTTCCTGCCGCCGTGTCCTCCGCCATCGGAATTTTGGTGGCTTCCACTTTTGTTACCATAATTTCATCCTTTTTTGTCCTCGATTTTGTTGTATAGGTTCAAAATTTGTAGTAGCTTCATTGGTTGGGGTGGCAATCATGGCGGAATTTGAGACAGTTGCGGCCTTTTTGGCGAAATCCGCCTCTTCAAGAATAAGCACTGAACGAGCTTGGTAAAAAAGTGGTAGAGGATTGCTTTGTCGGCTCTGAGCGTTCTCACACCACTATACGCGTCGGTAAGTCCGACAACCAATTGTAGAACCAATCGATTGTTGGTAATCGGCGAACCAACATTCTTGAGTTGATCCGATAAAACTTTGAGGCATTGACAATACGCCGACGCATTCGGAAAATTCGCCATGTCGGTGGTGGAGAATTATTGCTCCAACGTTACGGCTTGGGAATTTTTGTTGTCTTGAAAAATATCCCGCAAGCGATTCCAGGCCTCCATCACCGCAGAATCGGGTTCCATTATTGTATGCAACAAATCACTGGAGATAGTTGCATAAATCCACGAGAGAAGTGTCGCATCAAGAGTTACCCAAAGTTCTTTTTCATCATCGTTTTTTAACACTTTTTCTTTGCCTTTTTCCGGTGGGATTATGTGATGAATAACCCGGCGGGAACGACAACAGATTTTAAATAGCTCTGCCCAAGTTGCATAATAAACATTTTCCATCTCAAGAGTGACGGAAATATGCGTTTTGATGTTAGAGACAGCAAGAGCGGGATGAAATGTGGATTTAGAGTCAGACATTGTTGACCGGAAAATGAAAAGAATAATGGAAAAAAGAAAAAAAATAAAGAGGGGTGGTGGTCGGCTGGTTGTGATGGAGTAAGGGTGGCCGGATTTTGGAGAAAAAATTATTTAGGGTAGGATCTTTTCCCTAATCTTCTGATACCACGTAAGAATATTTTCCTCTATATTATTCTTCCAAAAATGTGGTAATTATACAACAAGTAGAGCCACATCTTAGGCTATAATTAGGCTACTACTAAGATATGATTAGGCTAATATCATGTCATCTAATCTATCTACTTTAATGTTAATTTACCTACCATTTACATATGATTCTAAAATCAATTATAATAATTACTAATTACAATATTAATTACTAATTATTTTATCAGAAAGAATAAGGCGTTGTCTTTTTATATATTCTTGGTCAATCATTACTTTATGAGCTAGCATTTAATGCTAAATTTCACTCCATATTCATTTTCTTTGCAACTAGAATGGAATTAACATGAATCCCTTGAGTCAGCTAATATAATCAGCCTCCTACTTTTATTGACCTTACCTGTATGATTGATGGGTTACCTTCTCCTTTCATGTCACTGTTCTCCTTTTCATCACCTCGCAAAGCCAACAAGTACCTTTAGGAAAGAGGTGTGAGTAACTCACTTGACAATGTTATGTAAAATATATATTCTTTAGATTATAACTAAGGCTACATGACTTAAATTCTATTGAGGTTCTGGGAAGCTGAGAGGGTTACTATAATAGAAACGAATCTAGAATTTAAACTTTGTGTGTTCTATAAAAAAAAAAAAATTAGTTCAGTGGACCTTGTGTAAATGCTGTATCCACCTCTTCTACCAGAAGGATTTCGCCTTTTCATATGAATTGCTAATTTCATCTTCGTGCTACAATCTTCTATGTTTTTTTTGACGCCAAGGATATTAAATTTTAAGCATTCTTACCATAGTTAAAATGTCTTTGCAAGAGTTACTAAAGCAATACTTCTTTGAAAATAATTAATTAGTTGATCTGCTGGTTTGATATTAATATTACTTAGTATTTGAGAAAATACATTATTATTCCCCGGAACTTAGATCATATTTTCAAAATTTTAAACTACTATTAATACATCCTTTTTAGGCCACCTAAACTAGAGAGTGTATATCACTCTCCTAGGGAGAGCGAGGACAAAAAAGCGATATTTTTGACAATTTTTTTTTATTAAAATGAGTTTTTTCACTTATTTCTCTTTTTGTTTTGCTTTTTCCTATTTCTTTTTCTTATATTTCTCTCTTCTTCATTGTAGAAATGCTAGTAGATCCTGGCTGCCGGAGTTTTGATTTTTCGGCCGTTAGTGGTGTCTTTTAGCTTGTTTCTTTTTAAGGTGGTATGAAATGATTTTGGTAGGCGTCAATCAAAGTAATTCCTTGATTAATATTCTTTCAATGGTACAATAGATATACAATCATATTATGCTTGATTAATGGAAGACTAATCTATTTTACGTAAAATATAAGATACAAGTATCCTAATTACAATATATTACACTATCAATTATAATTAATGAAGAATAGAGGCAAATATGAGATTGCTCCATATTACTCTAACAGTCCCCCGCAATCTTAGTTGAAGGTTCTCGAATGCTGATACTGTCCCTGAAATCATCAAAGAATACGCGCGGAAGACCTTTTGTGAAGATGTCAGCAATCTGATAACGGGACGACACATGGAGAACACAGACTTTACCACAGACAACTTTTCTCGGACAAATAAGATATCCATTTCAATGTATTTCGTGCATTGATGCTGAACAGGAGTGCCAGATAAGTAGATCGCACTCACATTGTCACAATAGACCACTGTTGCTTTGTCAATCGGATAATGTAGCTCCAACAATAGATTTCAGAGCCAACATGATTCAGCAACTACATTGGCGACCCCTCGATATTCCGCCTCATCACTTGACCGAGACAGGGTGGATTGGCGTTTGGATGACCATGAAATGAGATTGTCACTCAAGAACATACAATAACCGGAAGTGGAACGACGTGTGTCCAGGCAGCCACCCCAATCTACATCTGTGTAGGATGAAAGACTCGAGATGGAGGACTTATACAGATGAAGTCCAAAATGGAGAGTACCCTTAACATACCGCAGAATCCTTTTGAGAGCCCCCATATGTTCCTCCTTCGTATCATGCATGTGTAAACAAACTTGTTGAACCACATAGAAAATATCTGGTCTTGTAAAGGTCAGATACCGCAAGGCCCTTGCTAGGCTACGATAATGGGTAGGATCGCTATATGAAGTTCCGGCATCCTTACTCAATTTCACCTTTGTGTCAACTGGAGTATGTGAGGGTTAGCATGATGACATCCCTACTTTGTCAATTATTTCTTCGGCATATTTCTTTTGACTGAAAAACAGACCACCAACATACTAAGTGACAACAATGCCAAGAAAATAATTCAACGGACTCAAGTCCTTCATTACAAATTCTACTGCAAGAAGGGATATAATAGACTGGCGAAGTGAAATAGATGATGTTGTAAGAATAATATCATCGACAGACAAAAGAATATATGCCATGTCAGCTCCTTTCCGATAAATGAACAATGACTGATCAGACTTGTTGTGAGAGAATCTCAATTTGGAAACAAATCCTGCAAACCTATTATACCATGCCCAAGGAGCTTGTTTCAAACCATATAAGAATTTTTTCAATAGGCAAACATGATCTGGACGTGTATAATCTCGGAAACCCAATGGTTGATGCATGTACATTGTCTCATGTAAGGTGTTATGTAAGAATGCATTTTTAACATCTAACTGATGAATGGTCCAAGATTTGGAAAGAGCTAAGATGAGAACAGTCCGGAATGCAACATCTAACTGATGAATGGTCCAAGATTTGGAAAGAGCTAAGCTGAGAATAGTCCGGATAGTTGCTGGCTTAACCACCGGACTGAATGTTTCACCAAAATCTACCCCAATCTGCTGAGACCTGCCATCACCAACAAGACGAGCTTTGTATCTCACAAAAGAACCATCAGAATTCTTCTTATGACAAAAAACCCACATAGACCGAATGACGTTCATATTAGACGGACGTGGTACTAATTCCCACATATTATTTGTAATAAGAGCATTAAATTCGTCTAACATGACAGCTTTTCAATTCAAGTCAGATAAGACAGCTTTGGAATTTTTTAGTAAAGGTGATGGTTGAACCGAGAATAGTAGGTTAAGGTGATGTTTGGGCCAAAAAATCCTATGCATGGTACGAGTTTCAATGGTCTGAGGTTGTTCCATCACTAGGTGGGTAGTAGGTTCTCGGGTATGTTATTGGGCCGAGGGGATGAAATGTGGCCCAAGTGAAAAGGTGTAGCAATTTTAGTATTGGGCTTGGCTTTGGAATTGGATTGGGTTAAGGGTGTAATTAAGGTAGTAATGGACTGCCCCAATTGGGCCTGCCTGCCAAGAAAGCGGGAATGGGCTGAGACCAGCGGTGACAAGGAAGTGGTCTCCGGTCCAGTCCCATTTAGTGGTTGGGCCGAAAGTTGTGGGATATTTTATTAGGTTGGTTCCACATGGGTTTGGACATTAAGGTGGTGGTGTAAAATGAGATGTATTCCATTGTCTAAAAATTCATATGAAGGTGAGAATGCCACATGAGACTTAGCAAACGGGAATGTAGACTCATCAAAAATCACATGACGACAGATAATTATTTTCTCATTCATCAAATCATAACATTTATATCTCCTATGATTTTGTGGGTATCCCAAAAACACACAAGGAGTAGAACGAGCCTGCAACTTGTTAATGGAAGTAGACGGAAACAAAGGATAACACAAACATCCAAACACCTTCAAATGTGTAAATGACGGGAGACGATGATATAACATTTGTGTAGGAGACACATTGAAGAGCAATTTACTAGGAAGAATATTTAAAAGGTATGTAGCCATTTGAAGTGTATGGTGCCAAAACTTGGTGGTGTGGATGAATGCACAAGAATATAGCGAATCATATTATTAAGCGTTCGAATTTTTCTTTTGGCTTTCCCATTTTGTGGTGATGTATGTGGACACGAAAGACGCAAAGACATCACATTTTGGTGATAAAAATCATTAAAGTGGGTATTTATGAATTCCCCCCCCCCAATTGTCACATTGAAAATATTTAATATTTTTGCCAAATTGAGTTTTGATAAAAACACTAAATTATTTTAAAATGGTGTAGGTTTGTGATTTATGTCCTAGTGGAAAAGTCCATAAAAAAATTGAATAATCATCTAGAATGAGCATATAGTATTTATGACCCGCAGAACTCAAAACTGGTGATGTCCACAAATCACAATGCACAAGATCAAATGGCACAAAAGTATGAGAATTAGAAGATGCAAAAGGAAGCTTAACATGTTTACCAAACACATAAGATTGGCAAACAGAGGAGTCTAAGGGTTTATTACAAGAAACCAAATTATTCTTCCTAAAATTATTAAAAACTTGTTCTCCTGGGTGTCCCAATCGATTGTGCCATATAGTAGGAGAAATGACAGCAAATGTTGATGGTTTGTTCATGCTATTTTTAAAAATAGAGGTGATGTTATACAAATCCCCCGTGTTATTGCATCTCATAAGTGACATCCCTGTCTGAAAATCCTTCACAGAAAAGCAAAACGGATCAAAATTTACAGAAACATTGTTATCAATTGTAAAACATCTAACAGAAATCAGGATTTTAATTAGATTTGGTACATGTAAGACGTTTTCAAGTGTAATGGTGGGTGTGGAGAGGGTAGTGTTACCTGACCAATACCACGAATTGAAATTTCATGCCCACTACCTACAACAATATTTTTTTATTATCGCTCATATTAAAATAAGCCGAGAGATTATCTTGAGATATCGTCATGTGTGATGTTGCCCATGTGTCCATGTACCATGACTTATCAGGAACACTTAGATGCATGTTGTTCATGGCTTGTTCAATGTCCGTGGGTGCATAACCAACAGAAGATGGTGCCTGAGCCGCAAACACATGTTGTGGACGAGATCCAAGAATATCGAGTTGGCGATTTGAAGAGAGAGGAGGTCGGGCCCACGATGAGGTCGGATATAGGCATGGCAGGGCAGCCACTGTGGGGCCCAGGCCCACGGTGGGTACTTTCCCCACTGATTTCCGCCACTACCAGCCTGCCACTGCCCGGAATGTCCACTGCCACCAGCAGGCTGGGCACCGCCTCTCCCCCGTCCCTTTTCACCGTTATTTTTTCCTTTATTATTATGGTTTGAACCCCATTAACGGGCCTCATAAAAGGGAGGCAATGAATTGCTTTGCTGAATGAACGTAGCAACACCATCATAGTGTTCATTCAACCTCACAATCAACTGAAGGACCAACCTTTGATTTGTCACGAGCAAACCAACGTTGGATAGTTGGTCCGCAAGTCCCTTTAATTCTTGACAATAGGCTGAGATGTTGGAAAAGTCATCCAATTTAACATTTGTAAATTGGTGTTCAAGATAAACGGCCTTAGAAACTTTGTTATCTTGAAAAATATTTTGTAACATTTCCCACGCATGTTGAGCCGTAGAATTTGGTTCTAAGATGGTATGAAGAAGATAATTCGAAATTGTGCCATAAATTCATTGTAGGACTATAACATCTAACCGATACCATAGTTTATTGTCCACCGTAGTGGTATCCGACGGTGACTCGAACGGGATGATATGGTCAATTACCTCATAAGCGTGACAGTGAATTTTGAACAATTCTTCCCAAGAGATATACTGCCCTTTGTCCATTTCAAGTTATGGAGATAAAGTTCTTAGCGTTATTAACGGCAAGAGCGGGATACAATGTTTGTTTTTCGGCCATTGGTCCATAAGAAATCAAACTAGAGAATGAAAGGAGTCGTGTTTGATGTTTTGGGAGTGAAAAAACCCTTAGGGTTTCGGATAGAAAGTAGCCGGAGATGAGGGGGTTTTAGATGGCGGCTAGGGTTTTGCTAGGTTGAAGAAGTGGTTTAGGGTTAAAATTAGGAGAAAGAGAGGAGGAAATCGTGTAGATGGAGTAAAGAATTAGGGCTAAGGATCTTAGACTCTTGATACCATGTAGAAAAATAATTATTTGATTAATATTCTTCTAATGGTACAATATATATACAATCATATTATACTTGATTAATGAAAGACTAATCTATCTTACCTAAAATATAAGATATTAATTATAATTATCTTAATTATAATATATTACGCTATCAATTATAATTAATGAAGAATAGATGTAATTATGAAATTGTCCCATAATTACTCTAATAGAAAAAATACATTATTACTCCCCGGAACTTAGATCATATTTTCAAAATTTTAAACTACTATTAATACATCCTCTTTAGGCCGCCTAAAGTAGAGAGTGTATATTACTCTCCTGAGGAGAGCGAGGACCAAAAAAGCATGTTTTTGACAGATTTTTTAATTATATTTCTCTCTTCTTCATTGTAGAAATGCTATTAGATCCTGGCTGCCGGAGTTTTGATTTTTTGGCCGTTAGTGGTGTATTTTCTTCCTTTTAAGGTGGTATGAAATGATTTTGGTAGGCGTCAATGAACTTTTAGTTGTGTTTTACGGGTAGAGAAGAGGAAGATGAAATATGATGAAAAAGTGGTCACCGATCTTGCGGCGAGTTGAGGGTGGGGTGGACCGAGGGCTTCAGATCTAGGATCACATGTATTATTTTCAGTGATTTGTAAGTGAAGAGAAGGCAGCGTAGTGGTGGTCAGTCATGTTGGCTTCGCCACCGGTGGAAAAAAGTTTTCAAATTGATTATTTAGTCATATTATGTTTATATAATTTTAGGGAGAGAGGAATACTCAATGCAATGATAATGGAATAAATTTATGGTGCAGTAATTCTTAATTTCCATTTCTAAGGCTATCGACCTCCAATTTTTATTTAGAAAAGACAGTTAGGGGAAGGGGAGAAGAGGGGAGGGGGTGGAAAACTCCTCCTTTTAATTTTTTTTTTTATAAAGAATACTCTTTTTTTCTTTTTGTAATATTTTTTGGCATTTTGACACGTGTTCATTAGTGAATGATGCGTGAAATTACTTTCTTATTCAAAACTAGGATTGATCGAAAAAGGATGTATTAATAAAAATTCAAAATTATACAGGGGATAATAAGATTTCCGCAAATGTTTTTTTGAAAATAAAATACTAAGTTCTCATACAAACGAAAGTCATTGAGATTCTTGCTTCTCTCTTTTGTTTGTAAATACTAAAAATTAACTAAACTATTGTAGTATTAACTCATGAGGAATAGAACAAAACTCTGGAAAAAGCGATAAAACATAGTCTTAAGAAGACAACAAGAGAGAGAACTAGTTTGAACTTATGTCGCATATCTTTAATGAAGGTTATATTTTTGCTAAGATGATTGATGAAATTTATCGTAAAGAAAGAAAGATCTACAAATAGTGTTCATGATCTAGAGAAAGTATAATAGAGTACCATGAGAGGTCCTTTGGTGGATAATGGAGAGGAAATAAATTCATATTAAATATTCAATTGTCATAAAGGACATACATGAAGGATCAATCACCCGTGTGAGAACTATAGTAAGGGAAACAAAGTAGTTCCCATATAGCAACTCTACCCCACCAAGGGTCGATATTGAGCACCTACTTGTTTACCCTTGTTATGGATGATCTGACCAACACAAAATAAGATGAAATTCCATGGTGTGTGTTAATTGGGAATGCTATTGTGTTAACTGATAAAACCAACGAGGATGTCAACCAAAAGTTTAAATTATGGAGACACACTTTAGAGAGTAAGAGTTTTCGGCTAAGTAGAATTAATTTCGAATACATGCACTATAAATTTAGTTTGCATGAGAAGAACAAAATCGAGGTGAGACTAGATGAGACTGCCGTGCCTAAATACAAATACTTTAGATGCTCATTATTTCAAGAGAATGTTATGATACAAGAAGATGTTGCTCATATAATTAAAACCAAATTATTGAAATGGAGAATTGATAAGGGGGTGTTATGTCAGGTAAGAATGACTATCAAAGTGAAAAAAGATATGACACAATAAAAGAAAAAGATTCATATTGAGAAAATCTACAAGTTGAGAATATGCTTTAATCTTGTTAATACATTGATTTTGAACATATTGCTTCTCTAAGAGTATTTTGACCTTTTCATAGATTAATATTTTAATGATGATATAGGAAATTATTATTAAATAATAATAATATTATTATTACTACTACTACTATTATTTATATATTTAACTTATTTTTTATTTTTATTTAGTACAACAATGATATATGTTGCGTTAGAAGGAGAAACATAGTCAATGAGGATTCATGTAGCTAACCTAAATTATTTGGGACTGAGACGTACTACAAATTTACCAAACAACCCAATACGGAAGAAAAATGAAATAGGTTTCAATTGTTCTAAAAATTATCATTTTGGTTATATGTGATATATTAATCAAAATGTTGGTATGATACAACTTTTTAAAAAAAAATATCCAACTGAATCGAACGATTGACACTCCTAGAGTTTTGATCATGATTGATTTATTGATTCAACCCATTTTAATCTATTCAAATTCGATTTGAACTGTCAAATTCTCACCCCTAGCATCACTGCATCCATCCCCTCCAATAAACATGTTTTGGCCAAGCAATAACCACTACAAGCTGAACATCTCCGTGCCCGAAGAACAATCATCACGTCTCATGTCGATCGAGCTGCTGCTGTACGGGGGTAGTGTTAGTGAACCATTGGGTAGGAGCGATCAAGTCCGTATCAACAACGGTGTTCGGATTTGATCTATATACTAGGCAGTTCATCTGACCTACACAATCATGAAAGAAGCCCTGAAGAGCATCATACATTTCGGATGAGATCTATGCAGCAACTTAGCTCAAGTACCACTTTGATTTCACTCTTATGAATGAGATATATAGTTAGATAAAAATCTCACTCCTAAAAGAAAGAGTTGACAACCTAATCCCACCCAAAAGAAGTGTCTGAACTGGAGACTTTTTCATCAACACTAGCAGCAGCAGCTTTAGTAAAATTTACCTGTAGTTGCTTACAATCCAAGGGGTATTCTCCAATGATACATATTCCACTTGACCCCACATACAAGAGGTAAATTCATAATTTTAAATTACACTTACTATTATGACACGGGTACATAGAGATGGTCAAGAAAGAACCAATAGTCATCTGGATGCAACATATTTAGCTATAAAAATCCCTTAAAATAGTCACAGAGTTTATGTTACAGTAACTAATGCTATTGGATTCATGTATAGAACGACGCACAAAAAAAATAAATGGTCAACTAGACATAATCAGATGAGCTGAAAGATCATAATGAAAATTGCTAGGAACATTTGTCTCAAAGAAAAATGATTTCTCTAAACTCGGCGCTTGATGCATGCTCGCTTCTACTGTAAGGTAATAATCATTTTCCTCTTTTCGCTAATAAAACTGAAAGAAGACTCTTTTCAAGGCCAAAATTTTGTACTTTTCCACTCTACAATGATGTAAAAATACAATTGTAATACTTCAAGAATGAAAACTATAGCAATTCAATGTGTGGCGCAATCCCGAAGGTATGGGTGAGTCTGATTTACATACCGTTCCCACAAAGGTCTATACCTGGTAACCCCCAACTTAAGCCACGGCTTCATGTTCCCATTGAAGTGAATTACTGCTGCGCTCTCTATGAGGCGACTGTCAACATTAAGGTCATAACCTAATCCTAAGACATGCCATCTCCTATCAAGAGGCTCTGTCAATCCATAAAAAGCTAACAGTCCTGGTGGAAGGGTACCCAGCTTCCAAAGTGTCCTATCAGCATTTTGTTCTAGCCAGTAATGGTATCGTGCAGTAACATTCGCTTTCCTCCATGCCATCAGATCGAAAATATTCATACCAAATGCCCACCCACATGCCTGGGGATCAAACCTCGAGCTGATGAGTGGATCTGAGAAATTCAGATACTTGTAATAACGATGAAAAGCTTCAAGACAGGTTTCCACTGCCCCGTTCACATTTCCATGCAAATCCAATGAAAAGAGAGGTGTCAGATCTTTCTGAACTACCACGTCATCATCAAGAAAGACTATCTTCTCTAACTGGGGATAGATCTCAGGTACGTAGAAGCGGAGGTGATTCAACAAGGAGCTATACTTTGGATTCCGAAACTTCGGCTCAATACTCGTGTCCTGAGACCCGTCAAAGTAATACTTCCTGGAGTCTACTTCTCTCAGCTGCCTTATAGCTGGAGAATAAGATGAATTTAACCAAGTCAAGTCTTCAATATTCTGTACTTCTACCGTGGAACTTTTGAAGTCATTATTTAGGAACCAAGCCTGCATCATTCCATAGTGTATAGCATCTGTTACAATATGAAAAATAAGCTGCTTAGGGTGACCAGCGTTGCACACAGTTGAGTTAATAACTGCTGAAACTGCCAACAGATTATCGGAAAATATGCAGAAGTGATACAAATTATTGTCCACTAATCGAAGGGAGTTTTTCCTCTCATCAGCAAAATCCTGCAATGATTTCTTCGCAAGCCAATCAGCCATGAGCTTGATTTCAAGGCACTGCAGGTTCTTGGGCAGGGACTCAGCTGTTAACTGTCCAAACATCATACTTTGGACAGACGTGGCATTAGCACGCTCTTCTAGAGCTTGAACATGTGATTTCATTGTCATCATAGTGGTTGCAATATCATAATGCGCGTCTTGTGCCTTAAAGATAAGAGAAGATAGACTTTGTATTATTGATTCTGCTTCATTCAGAGAAATCGGCTCTTCCTTCATTGCAGCCTTTGAGAGTAAAAATTGACAACTTCTTATTTTTGAACTTAGCTCCCAAGCAAGATGAAGATTGTTGTGCTCTTTTGCTATAACGACATAAGCTTTGGCTAAAGTCATCTGCTCTGCCAACTGTCTGGCATATGAATTAGCACTTGAGATTTCTTGCGTAAGATTTAGATGCTCACGCACAACCTCTTCATTCCTGGACTCTCTTTCCTTTAAGACAGAGAGAGAATAGTAAGCCACTTGATTATCAAGTTCTTAAATGGTTAAAAATACACTATTTTCATGAGTCCTCAACACGTAGGTGGAACAGGATTAAATTATAGGTATGATATATGACTGTCGATGGGTAGACACATCTTTCTTTTTTCCTAGAATAAGTTGTTATTGAGTAAACACATCTTAATATCATGCTATGGAACAATTGCTAAAAGAAAGTTGCAATCCAACTATAAGACTAGGCAGACTATTTATCTATCACTTAGCAATCCTTTTCCCACAAAGAGGGTGAGAGTTTCGTATACCTTGAGATAGTTTGAATTCCTTTTATACGATTATTTCTTCTGCTCCTATACCAGATATTGAATAAAATGGTTAATCCCAGAGATTGAAAAGGAATTTAACTTACAAGACCTAGAATCCTATCAATAGTAAGCGACACTTTGACTTGAGCACCTAGACACCATACCAGAAGAATCTGCATTAACTTTAAAAATTATGAGACACCTATATTTGATATTTCCTATGTTAATTCTGTTAGATTGCAAAGACAGGTCAGCAACTTACCCACATAAGATACCCGTAAATGTACTAGCTCCTTGCCAAGGCACACATCGAAGATGGTACTAATAAAGAAAAAGAGAACTTGTGAGAGCAAGTTAAAGAAAAAGTGATGCTACTTCGGCCGCTATGAACTAGACGCTCAAGAAGAAAGCTACATCCACTAGTTGCATTAACCCTGACAAGCTAACCCGAGCTTACCTAGGGCCTTACAGTTACCACCAATCCCTTTGTGCAATACATTTTATTCTTAGAGAATGAATGGAGAATAGAAGATAAATAAAACAATACCAAACTTTCCATTATCAAAACATGCAAAGGAAAAACTAAGGGAAATGCAGAAAAGGAGATTATTATACATCCACCTAAAACCACCTTAACACCAATCTTTTAAAACGTAAAGCTTAGGTGCATCTCAAGTTGAGGTGTAATGAAACTGCCTCAAGGAAGCTAGGGCTGAGCTTAGTTGAAACATGCCTCTGGAAAGAGGTCTTCACCTCACTGAAGTCAATTTTCTTAATCACCTTTTCCCTTGAGGTTATTGATTAATGAGGAGTAAGGTAACTAAGATTCTGTAGGTTCTTTAATTCGTTTGAATCAATAAATCAAAAAAGAGGGACCTTTGAAACTGCCCCCCCCCCCCCCCCCCCCCCCCAAGGCCTCGACATTTAATTTGGATTGATGTATCTGTATTTAGGTATTTTGCTCAAGTTTGCGGATCATCTTTGTTAATTACTAATTTAAAAATATTTCTCATTCTTTTTTATCGCCTAACTTCTCTATTTTTATCTGTTTATTGTCTTTTTCTTTTTATTTCTCTCTATTTTTCCCTTTTCATAAAGTGTATTTAGGATCTAATAGTAATCATAACAAAAGAAGTTCCGACGAAAGGCATTCACCTTATTCCAAGATTGCTTAAAACCTTTCATTGATATTTTGCCTTTAAAATGATTGCTTACCACCAAGTGTGCACTTTCAAGACTAAACATATTAATTAGAATAACCCGAATTTTAATTGTGAAGTGGTGATACCTGTCTGAAGCAGGAACGCAACAGACAGGTGGAGCATAACTAGAAACATTTTGTTACTGATTTTCTACAACACCACTGCATGAGTTGGAAAACATAAATTAGATTGAAAAACATGATCCCAAATATGATACATAGCAAATAAAATCCTCCATGTTAGGTGTTCCCAGCCGATCCAAAGAGCTTTTTGGTCCTCAATAATTTATATGAGTTCAGGATATTACAAAATGAGATGCTCTTTTGTTCATGACTGTAGAGAAGATCTGCCGGCACAACATTCAATAAAAAAACAATCAAGAAGATTGAACTAACCATGGATTGCAAATACATCTCCAACCAAAAGATAAGACCACATGAAACCAGAGCTTAGAAGCAAGACGGCAAGAACCCAACTTCACCTCTTCCCATGACACTATAAACATTTATCAACTTCTAATAAAGTGACACAGTTCTCAGATTTAAAGGGAGAATTTTCAGCTGTCCAATACGAATTGGATTACTTATGTTAGAGATTTCAACTACTGAGACAGACTTTTAAGTTTAATAACCTTGTATCCCTCTGACAGAAAAACTAAAATCCTTCTCTTAAGTGTTGCATAGGCAACCTTTTGGAATTTGGGAACTCTCGCCACATCATTTCTCTGTGTGTCGTGTGTAGTTGTCTTGGATCTGCCCACTTTTATTTCTTTCATTTATTCACTAGAACACAAACAGATAAAGAAGATGTATAACCATCATTTTCAGGTATTACTTGAAGCTCCCCCATAATACTTTTTTTTATAAGTGAAACTCTGCCATAATACTGCTCTCTCTCTCTCTCTTCCCCTCTCCACCTTCAATGGACAGCAATTTATACATGCATGTACTTCTAGATACATACAACAACATACCCAGTGAAATCCCACAACGTGGGGTCTGGGGAGGGTAGAGTGTATGCAGACCTTACCTCTACTTTTCCAGATGAAGATTTTTACATTTCTTAATGGAGACCAATTGAAATGCATACACGTACGCACGTGGACGTGTATTTATTCATATATATAATAATCAAGCTCTAGTTGATTAACTTCTCAGATTTAATTTTTCATTTGATATTGAAATTTTTTAAAACTAGAAAAGAAAAGCTTGAGCTACAAGTCACTGGTTTCCAAAAGAAATGTTCATAACACGAACATATTGTTCATAGAACTAATTAACAATCCTAGAGATTTTAGCTTTGTTTTAGAAGGCGCATAAGGAAAGCTGTATCGAGAACAAATTGAACAAAGACAGGTGAACACCTCCCAGATCATGTAATTTCTGTCCTCGGTATATGCCACTACCACTCTGAATCAAGATAGACTACATCTCTCTGAACAAACTAAATGAAACTCCCTGAAAGAAAGCCATCAAACAAATAGATAAATCTAACCCATAACACAACTATTTGTTTCAAATTTTGCTTAGGTAATATGAGACAGAACACCAAAGAAAAGTAGGTTGACCAAATTCACGAGCTTAAGAGACTAGCACTTAAGTTATAAGCAATAACGGGATCAGTTATCAGAAGTAAAGACAATAAGTATCACCTGGAAGAACCACAATATGAACAAATAGATGTCAATGCTTTGGGATACTGCCTTAGCACCTTCTAAAACTAGCTACAAAGTCTAGTCCCTTTTATCTTAAAGCAAATAAATATTTTGTTATCCATGAGTTCAGATCGAACAATCAATCAACTAAATCTCAATCACACAGGTCGGCTATGACTTCTATTAAACATTGTGACAAAACTAATACGCCATGTATAAGAATACGCATTACCAGAACAGTCAGAGAAAAAAGAGAGAAACTTATTGAACTTATGGCACATTGACCTTTTAATAGAATGATGATTCAAGAACCAAAATATAATGATGGTGATTGCTGGCTTACCAAAATTGGCTGTTCTACATAATCCTCTTGGTCATGGTGATGATGAACTACAAACAATATGAAACCTGCAATTAAGAATATTCCAAGAAGAGAGCAGATCCAACATTTGAGCCTCCTTCTAACCGGGCGGCCGATAATCGCCGCCCGCCGCCTCATCTTTTACCCTCCCCCCCCCCCCTCTCTTCACCAAAACAATAACTGAAAATAACCCATCTCTCAGATTGATCCAAAAACAGCTATCCAATTTATAAAGTTCAAATCTTTGAACCCCAAATCAAGAATTCAAGATCACCCGTCACTCAATTCATGAGCCTAGAAACAGCTAATGGAATGATAAAGGTTGAACCCCAAACCAAGAATCCAGGATGGCCAGTCAATCAATTCAATCTTGAGAATTCATTGTTGGATTGGATCAGGAAGCCCAATGAAATGCAGGATTAGCTCGAGCAATATAAATTTCAATATGGTCTTGGCCTATGCAGAAAAAAGAACCTCTATAGGTGTGTTACAACTCTGGGTGTATGAATGCTTACGGGAGGAGAGAGTGATACAGACTAGTTTGAGTGTGAACTCAACTTGACGTGTGTGTGTGTGGGGTGGTGGTTGGGGGTGGGGGCTGGCGGGTGGAAGGGTTGGGTGTGCTTAAGAGATGTAGAGGTGGCCAGTGGGCCGGGCTCGGGTCTGGCGGGCCGGCTCTGGCGGGGTCGGGTTTGGCGGGACTTGCTCCAGTCCCGTCCCGATCCCGATCCCGTCGGAATCGGGGCGGGCAGGATCGGGTTGGGGGCGGGATCGGGGCGGGGCGGGATCGGGTTGGGGGCGGGATCGGGGCCGGGCAGGATCGGGTTGGGGGCGGGATCGGGGCGGGGCAGGATCGGGTTGGGGGCGGGATCGGGGCGGGGCGGATTCCGGCGGGTTTTCCTTTTTTTTTTTTAGTAACATATGTATAAAAAAACTCAATAAACAAGACAAGATACTGTAATAAAAACATCCCAATGCTGTTTTTGTGTCTCTTATATTATTTAATAGACATGATTTTTTTGTAATACAAATACAATTGTCTAAAATCTAAATTGCAACTTTGTGGTGTTGTCCAAAAGTTGCAAATTACATAATAAAATTGCAATTTAAAAAATTACATTCTCAAAAAAACCTGTTCTAATTGCTTGATAATTTCCTGTGGTTCTTCGGTTGGAATTGATATTTATTGGTCAAATTGATCCACGTCGCTTCCACCACCTTCGGATAAGATTTCATTGTAGTTTTCGTCTTCGTTGATCTCCGGTTGACCGCACCTTCTCCGCTCCGCTCGTATCCAATCTCTGAATAATAATGCAATTTCCAAACTGTCTCCGGCTAATGAGTGTCTGTGGTCTCCTATTTGATATCTGCCGGCAGAAAAAGCACTTTCAGACTCAGTTGATGACGCTTGAATGTTCAAAACATCTCGGGCCATCAATGAAAGTGTTGGAAATGTCTTCTCATTCCCCCTCCAGTATTTCAGCAAGTCTTCATGTCCATCTTCATTGATAACTTCTTGGTACAGTACATAACCCTGCAAAACAAAAATATCCAACTCGCTAATTTGGTTAGTAGTAGAGATACGATGCCGCACATTCTATTTACGAGGCTTTCAATACTAGCCGCAGAAACAGCATGTCTTTTGTGAGGTTGTGTTGAAGATGAAGAAGATGGTATGGAAGCCGGTAAGTTACTAGCATTTTCTTGTTGATAAAACTTATATATATTTTTGCATTGGTCTTCGACGCTAGACAGCACTTCTTCTTTAGTTTGTTCAATAGGAGGTGGGTGATTTAGATTTTGGGACTTGGAGGTGGTAGTACTTCTATACAATCGTAAATAGTTTCAATGAGTGAGTTAGTACCGTCTATTTTAATAGTCGGATTTAATCAAGAACCAATAATATAAATAGTGGGAATATGAATAAAATATTTTTTTATTTTGATAAATATTTTTTTTAATAACTGTCATATAAGCTGGTTTTTTCATATATTCACTAAGTAATAAAAATATTAGAGTTATATAAAACAACATAGTTGAAATAGTAGGATAATATATACCGGAAAATTCTTTTGTTGCTTGAAAAAATTTCTCTAAAAATACAATAAGTTCAAAAAATTTTACCCAATCACTATCTACAATCATATCAGCTGGATTTTGATTATGAGAGTTAAAAAATAAAGTTATAGGTTTTCTATAGTCATAAGCAACAAGTAGTTGCTCGTATAAAGAATTCCACCTAGTGGATACTTCTTGTGGAATTTTTCTATAAGATAGTCCACAATCGTGACAAGTTTTTTTATATTCTTTTCTTCGTTGTACTTTATTACTTTTAAAAATAAAATTTATAGCAAATTGTATTTTACTAAGAATGTCTTCAAAAAGTGATAGACCATCCTTTACAATTAAGTTATATATATGACACGTGCATTTTATATGAAAATGATCTGGAAAAGATAGAGTTAAGCTATTTTTTAAAATTGTAATTGCGTAATTGTTAGAAGAAACGTTATCTAATGTAATAGTCATAATTTTATCGGTTATTCCGTAATAATGGCACACTTGATAAATATTATCTGTAATAAAAGCACCAGTGTGCCTATCATCTATATATCTATACGCTAAGATACATTTTTGCATAGACTATTTATAATATATCCAATGACAAGTTACAGTTAAATAATCATGGTCGTTAGTACTACGACCTATATCAGACGTGATAGATACTTTGCCATTAAAATGATATAATGAATAACGTAAATATTGTTGATATTCATGCGCGAATTTAAATACATCTCTCTTAACAGTTGATCTAGGAATACCGTTAAAAGCAGGATTATATATATCTCTAATGTAATGAATAAAATCGGGAGATGAAGGAAATGAAAAAGGCAAACCCTCCACAACAACTAATTTTGATATTGCTTCCCTATCTCTATGTTTATTGTATTTAGGGCCTACAATTCCCCCCGTCATAGGGTTAATTTGACCATGTACTTGGTCCGGGACAATATCAGTATATGAACCTTGTCCCGATGGAGTGGGCGTTTGCGCATCCGGTTTTGAAGCCTGGTATTAGGCATACCTAGCTGGATGAACACTTACTACGTGTCTAATTAAACACTCCGTCCCACCGTGACCTTTTCCAGTTTTAAATTTTAAAACATTTTTACAAATTTTACATATAGCTACTTGATTCTCTACGTCCCTATCAAAAAATGTCCATGCATCTGATTTTAATGGTCGTTTTGTTGGACCTCGTCTCATACTATGGGGAATAAGAGGTATTTCAGTTGAAGGTGCACTAGTGGGCGTGTTGTCATCAACATTAGTGGGTGTATCATCTAGATCATCGTCTAAATTAAAGTCTTCTTGAGTTCCAGAAAATAGCTCATCATCTAAATCTAATGGTATTGTAGAAAAATGTTGAGTATCAACAAATCATCCTGTGTAGGAATATGATGACTAGAAGAAGTACCCTTGCCCTGGTTGCCCTTACTAGAAGAAGCACCCTTATCCTTACCCTTAAACATACCTCTTAATCCTTCCATTTTAATTATGATAATAAATAATTAAAGATAATAAAATTAAGTGCGCTAAATAAAATAAACAGAAAATAATAATTTAATGAAGGAACGAATGTACCAAACACCGACGTAACGTCGACGTGTAATCGAGAGGTTGAAAATTGAAACTTTGCTCGATGGAAGATCCTCAAGCTAGTTGCCAACTTCACTCCCAATTCCCAAATGAATAAATAAAATTGAATATTTAGTAAACAATGTAGACTTGTAGAGAGATATATTGAGAGATTAGAGAGATTGTAGGAAGATTTGTGAGAAAGATGAAGAGAAAATGAGTTATTTATAGTTGAAAAATTGGGTTAAAGTGTAAATATAATAACTTATGGGTTAAAAATGAATATTAAGGGGTAGGGGAGGCCAAAAATGGTCGTTGCCCAACGGCCAAAATCTAAAATGGTCGTTGGTGCAACGGTTATATTTGCAAAGGGGGGCTCTCGGGCGGGATCGGGGGCGGGGTCGGGGCAGGCGGGCCTGGGGCGGGATCGGGTCTGGCGGGACGAGACATTGTCCCGTCCCGAGTTCGAGTCCCGCTACCTTTTTTTTTTTTTTGGCTTGGGGTCGGGGCGGGCTCGGGACGGGGTCGGGCCGTCCCAGCCCACTGGCCAGCCTTAAAGAGATGTGACTGTGAGTGTATGAAATGGACTTTTATATAAGGTAGGAGGGCGGCAACAGATTAAATCTAATAAAGGAGAGTAGGGCCACATGAATATAACATCTCTAGTGTATATAACCTTTTAAGATTTCTCCTCTGTGAAGTGATAGATTTGTAGATTTACTCTAATCCCTTCACTATGCTTTTCCATCTCAAAAAGAAAAAGAGGAAGTTTGCAAAACAAATAACCAGACTACTTTGCAAAAGCGAATAGGAGTGTTTGCAACAAGTTCTAGTACGGAAAATAAATTGCAATCACAAATAAATATAAAATAAAAAGATTTTATTGATAAATATTTGTGAATACAACTCTGTTTATCCCCTGATTCTCTAATTTTCTTTTTTATTCGAGGGTATGTGATTGTCAGGAAGGCTTTGATAAGACAATATTTTATGTCTTGATATCTTTGTGGATGTTTCAGGACTTTATGGGATATTCGAGATGCATCTTCAATGAAATATGTATCCCTTTTTATAGGTGTGAGCTAGAGTTTAAGGTGGAGTAGCCTCCAAGAAACTCTAATGAACCTTAGGGTTTGAAGAACATGAATTGGCTCGTCTTGTAGAGTCCAACAAATATTTCAAAGCTTGTTAGAGCTAATGTAGGCTTGACTGAAGTACCCATAAAACAGAGCTTCCATATTAGGGACTTTGATGAGGAACCACTTAGATCTCATTTCTTTGCATTAAGATTAAGACATCTAAATCTTAAAGCACATTTAAATAATTAATATGTTGTCTCTAGATTTGAACACTGAATAATTAAGACTATAATTTTTTGACATCTAAATGTGCATAATTTATTTATTTTATATATAATAAGCATATAATTCAAATAAAAAAGTAACAAGATATTAAAAATATATAAATTTAATAAAATTAAATTATTATTTGATTAATAATAAAATATTTATGTTCACTAGTGATGGTAGAGATGGTTTGTAGTGGTGGTGGTGGTAGGTGCTAGTGGCTAGTAATGGTATGGTGATAGTTGTTATGACTGAGGTGATTGGTGTTGTAGCGACTGACACTATGACGATGGTTGGTAGTGATGGTTGTGATGATAGAGTTGGTTGATGTTAGTAGCTGGCGGTGTTGGTGTTGGTAGTTGAAGAATATGTGATAGTTAACGATGATGTTAATAGCAGCTGGTAGCGATGCTAATTGTGATGGTGAAGGTGGTTGGTAGTAGGGACAGATCACAATAGGTTTAGTGGTTGATTGTCACGCGCTGACTTATCTCAAGTCTTCCCTTAGGGCGTGATGGCACAAGGGCAACTATCCCTTTCCAGGCGAACCATTAACTTCTTTTCTTTCTAAATTAAACATGTATCTAAGTGCGGAGATAATAGAAACATGTACTTCTTTAATAAAAACACGAGCTCATACTCGTGCGCATCCACAAATTTTTCTAGACTCGATGGAAGTTCAAATACAAAATAAAAATATCCGAATCTTAGAAGAAAACAGTCTTATGTGGGGCATTCCCCGAGATAACAAAATTTAATTCTTCAACCTACTTATTCAAGAAAGACCATCACCAAATCCGGAGCAATGGATTGGTGGTACAGTGAGGCTGCAGGACGGTCGTTAGCCCTGTTGCAGAGTTTTCCCTTTATCGCGCTTACCTGAAACATGTTAGATAAAAGAGTAAGCCCTACCATCCTGGGCTGAGTGAGGACCTTCCTTACAATTTAAAGTAACATCACAATGCTCTAAGTACAATTATATTATAAACATAATAAGCACGTTATGAAACATATTACAACACTTTCAATGTACAAGCCAATAATAATTTTTCACATACAAAAATCCCCTCCCAACTTGTCCTAGGGAATGCTTAGTTTAACCAGTACACATTCACGAAAGAAATCGCGGAACGCGCAGCCCGATCCCATATATTATACTATATAATTATTGCGGTGCATGCAACCCGATTCAATATTTTATATATTTGTTGCGGTGCGGCAACCCGATCCAATATATTATATACTTGTTGCGGTATGAGCAACCCGATCCGATATATTATATATGTATTTATATTTCCTGAATGACACTAAGACAATAATAGACTTCCATACTTGGTCATATTTTCAGAAAAATTCTAGTAATAATTCTTTCTTTCAACTTTTTGCTCTTCTCACTTGTAAGGGTTATTACTCTCAACCTGTAACCCCAAATAAGTTATTTCTTACGCCGAATCGAAGGTAAAACTGGGACCTATCACTATATCAAGTTTACTTTGTAAATACTTAATGTAACTAGTACAAATTCACGAAAGAAACATCTTTAAGAAAACTGTCTCACCAATTTTTTGTAAAAACAGGACACCATCTTAAAATAGTCATACCTTTTTATCCGTACGTCGGATAGATCTCCGTAAGGTCTAAACCTATCAAGAACCAATAAAACTACAACTTTTATTCAGCACAAACTTTCAGATTCTTTATCAATTTGTACAGTTTTTCGTTATACGTTCTGCCCTTCTGAATTTCACTCGATCCGTGGCAGAAGCTTTAAACGGCGATAACTCTCAAACCGTGTATTGGTTTTGTCCCCGTTTGGACTCAATATGTCCGTGAAAGAGAGATGTACAACCCTGTAAAATTTCGTCCAATTCTAACAAGTATAACTCAGCAAAACAGTCCGTAATCACATGACACAAACTAGTTACAAGATAATATTATATCAATAATTCATCTTAAGTTATACTACTTCCTTGTTCTTTTTCTTTTCGTGATCCTTCTTTGAGCATCCATATTATGTTCTAACATATATTGTAACTCAAAACAAGGGATTATACTAAGAAATTATGAGTGAGAGAACTCATCTTTATTTCTTCGCAATCTTTTCCAACCTCCTCAAGATCTTTTGCGAAGATTAATTCACAATAAGAAAATGGCTACGATCTACTGATTTTCAAGTTAACAATAGCTAACTTTCAAGTTCACGAATTCGAAACCGCGAACATAAACATCCGAAGTCGGAACAAAGCCTTCTCGAAACTCCTAAATTGTTTTAGGTATTTTTCTCTCTGTGTATTTTTTTCCTCTCAAAGTGTGTTTTGTTTTTGCTTTTCGTATCTCCCTTTTCCCTTTTGATGTCTGTGTGTGTATAGTTATGTAGATGTGCATGTTGTATAAATTTTGGGACGTGAGGGAGTGGAAGGACAAGTTAAGGGAGAGGGGTTTTAGGGACGTGTGTATGTGTTTTTTTAATTAATTCTCGGGACTTTACAAATTGATAGTGATGGCGGAGGCAGAGGCGAAGGAGGCGACGATAATAGTGGTAATAGTAGTGGATATAATTATAATGATGGAGGTGATAGGTATGGTAGCGACCAATAGTAGTGGTTGGCAGCGGTGGTAGTTTCCAATGATGATTGTGATGGCAGAGGTGATAGATGATGATGGCTGGTAGATGATAGTGGTGGTGGTAATTGTGATGGTAGGTGATCAGTGGTTGTGAACGAAGTGGTGGTGAAAATTATTCACATCAAAATACCTCTTAATGATATTAAGACTTTGTTCAAGATCTTAATTATATCGATCTACTAGGTTATTTTGATCTTTAAAACTCTATTTCCACGTAATACACTTCCTATAGCTTTAACATGGTATTTTAGACTTGTAGGGATATGTGACGTGGTTCCTGAGAAAATTGGGTGAGTATTAGAGAAAAATTACTGAAATTGAAAGTTTCTAAGTTAAAAAAAATAAAAAATTGATCAAAGTTAATATCGGGGGTTAACGAAGTCGAATGGGAGTTTTATCGATTCCATGAAGTTAGAAATATGATTTATGACTTAGTCGAGCGGTTTGTTTGGGTGTGATTTGGTTATAGGTTGAGCAATTAGTTACGTTTAGGATTTGGAGTTGACCACATTCAACATCGGGTCAAGACTACCCCTCTCTGGTGTTTGAGTGCGCGAGCAGATCCGTATGATATTTTATGACTGAAATGCATATTTGGTTTGTGTCAGAGAGGTCCTAGATGAGTTTCGGATGTTGATTCTAAATTTGGGAGACACTAAAAAATCTCGTGTCTGGTTCTGATTTTGCTCTTTGCGGTCGCGAGGTGGAGTCCGCGATCACGAAGAAGGATAGTTCAGGGGCCCATGATCGCGATGGTAGGTCCCCCGATCGCGATAAGGGTCACCTACACAGAAAATAACTTAGGCATTTCATTTCATATCTTGAGCTAGAGACCTCGGTTTGGGTGATTTTAAAGGCAATCAGGGTAAGTTTCTAACCTTAATTTTGGTATTTCCCGTGATTTCATCTTTTATTTAGAGATTTTATCCGTCATTTGGTTGTAGAAATTAGGATTTTTCATGAAAATGAGATTTTCAGTAAAATATGGAATTGAAGGTCGATTTCTGATTGGATTTCGATGATTTTTTAGGTTTTTGTCCTTTAGGCTACGAGTAAGCTAATTTTGAAACGAAATTATAGTTCTGACCTTTGGAGCTCGGAATTAATTTTACTATTGACTTTTTGAGCTTGAGTTATAACTATAGCAATATGGGTGTCTACATACTCGTTTACTTACAAATAATGTGTATGTGATAGATTGGGAACATTTCGATGCTTTACAAAGGGAAAAGGAAAAATCTTGCGGTTGTGTTTGCTAATCATTTTAGGTATGTTAAGACTTCTTAGACTTCGTTGAGGGACGTTTTTTCTAAGTAAAGACTAAAAGTAGAATTAATAATGAGTAAGGGCGAAAATAAGGGGTCTAAAATCGGTAGTGTGATGGGCATTGGTACGAGTACTGTTGTTATGAATGAGAAAGTATGATTTGTGTAGTTATGGATTGTAATCCAAGAATGCCAAAGCATGTGGGCGTTAGCTGATGATTATTTGACTTAATTACCTGTTTTGTGCATATATCACTCCATTAGACCAGTATACTTGTGTGATTGAGTTAGATGTGTATTCATGTACAATTCATGATTATATTGAAATACATATGATATTCCTATTATTTTGATAATCCATATTCACATTTGATGATGGTTTACGTGATTGACTTGATATGAGCTTAGATTTATTTGTTTGGAGCGAGATGTTGAAGGGAAATGCTTCTGCAGAATTGGGATATGCTGAAGAGAAATGGTTCCGGTAAATGCATGTAAGTTGAAGGGAAATGTATTCGCCAGTATATGGACCTCGCGAGTCCCCCATAGATCACAAACTCCCAAAAATTATCATGGAGTTTCATGTATATATAGGTTTTGGAGAGGATTTGATATTACGGTATATTATTGCATTGCATTCCTCATTCTTATCTGATTATGTGCTTATTTAATCACTTGGCATTACTTGACACTTAATTTTTCCTTTATTCGGTGAAAACTTGACTATTAGAGTGTAATACCTCATACTTCTCAATGTGTGTACGACTAAGTTGAAGGCGACGATGTTACTTGAACGTGGAAGAATAAAATTATAGTTGTTGCCTAAGGGTCCAAGTGTTTTTAAATGTTAAGTCTAGTTAAGGTGAATGAGATTCATAAACAAATGAGACGTCGGATAAAGGTAGACGTCCTACTAGCTTCACCTATATGTTTCACCTACTTGCTTAGACGTCCTATGTGTTTGAGCTACTTGCTCACATGTCCTACTTGTCTTGCATGTTCTATTTGCTTACATGTCCTACTAATTAAACGAGGATGACACGTGTTTAGAGAAAATTAGTAACCTACTTGATTAGGTGACAAGTAGATGCATCACTTACTTAAAGTGTGTGGACCAAGTTAAAAAGGAAAGAAAAAGGTGAGATGGGTCAGCCGAAGACCCATCTGCACAAGCCAATTTAATGGGGCCATATATACATATATACCTCATTTTTCACTTAGAAAACATTCCCTAACTATCTCTTCTCTCTCTACGTAACCAGCAACCCTTATCTCTTTCTCTCTTCTGTCTCTAAGTGTTCCTCAATCATCCAAGCTAAAATTTAACAAGATTTTGACGTGATTCTACCTTCAGGAATAGCGTGGTGCTAGTTTAGCTCTCTCTTCTCTTGTTATTGCTAAACGTTGAGGTTTCTTCATGATGAAGTAAGGTTTAGGAAGCTTGGTTCTAAATGGTTAAGGTATGAGTTTTTCCTTCCTCCATATGTATAACTTAGTTTAAGCTATAGATTTGTTTAGTTTGTTACAAGTTGGTGGTTGGACGTCGTAGATGAGTTGCTGGACATGTTATGTAGTATGTTGTTGTTGATTTGATTATATAAAGGTGCTGGAGATGTAGTTGTTGTTTTTTGTTGTTTTGAACTTGAGTAAGGGTGCTTCTATCTGGCGGCAGCAGAGTTGAGAGAGTTGAAAGAGCAACTGCAGGATAGATTGGTGCTTTCAACTCTCTCAACCCTTACTCAACAAAGATATGGCTCGGTCAAAGGGTGCTTTCAACTCTCTCAACCCTTACTGAACAAAGATAGAAGTCAAAGGGTGCTTTCAACTCTCTCAACCCTTACTCAACAAAGATATCATATGGCTCCAGCAGAGTTGAGAAAGTTGAAAGAGCAACTGCAGGATTTGTTGAGTAAGGGCTTCATTTGACCGAGTGTATCTCTATAGAGTGCTTCTGTCTTTTTCGTGAATAAGAAGAATGGCACCATGCGTATGTTCATTGATTACAGACAGTTGAACAAGGTCACCATCATAAACAAGTATCTGACGCTCATATTGATGACCTGTTCAAGTAGCCTTAGGGTGCTTCAGTGTTTTCAAAGATTGACTTGAGGTCTAAGTATCATCAGTTGAAGATCGGGGCCGTGAATATTCACAAAATGGCTTTCCGAACTCGTTATGGTCATTATGGTCATTATGAGTTCTTGGTGATGTGATTTAGGCTTACCAATGCCCCTCCCCAGCGTTCATATATTTGATGAATGGGATATTCAAGCCATTTTTGGATTCTTGTGTGATTGTGTTCATTGATGACATCTTGATTTATTTAAATAGTTGGGAGAAGCATGAACAACATTTGAGAGTGGTCTTTGGGTTATTGAAAGAGAAGAAGTTGTATGCTAAGTTCTCAAAGTGTGAGTTTTAGTTGAGTTCTGTGGCATTCTTGGGACATGTGGTATCTAAGGATGGGATCATGGTTGACCCAAAGAAGATAGAGGCAGTCAGGGATTGGCTTAGACCCACTTTTGTGACAGAGATTCAGAGTTTTATGGATCTTGCTAGCTATTATCATCGATTCATCAAGGGTTTCTATTCTATCATTTCTCATCTGACACGTTTAACTCAGAAGGATGTGCCTTTTCAGTAGTCCGACCAGTGTGAGAGGAGCTTCCAAAAACTCAAGTATCTTTTGACCACAACCCCAATTTTATCCCTTTCACTAGAGGGAAAGGACTTTACAATGTATTGTGATGCTTCTAGAATTGGATTGGGTTGCGTGTTGATGAGGGAGGGTAAGGTTATTGTATATGCATCGAGGCAATTGAAGGTGCACAAGAATAATTACCATGTTCATGATTTGAAGTTGGCTACCATTATGTTTGCTCTGAAGATTGAGAGGCATTACTTGTATAGTGTTCATTGTGAGGTGTATACCGACCACCACAATATTCAACGCGTGTTTAATCAGAGTGATTTGAATTCTAGGCAGTGTCGATGGATGAAGTTGTTGAAATACTATGACATGACTATTTTGTACCTTCAAAGAAATGCCAATATGGTGGCAGATGCCTTGAGACAAAAGGCAGTCAATATGGGGAGTTTAGCTCGTTTGATCGCTTCTAAGTGTCCTTTGGTATTAGAGGTCTAGAATCTAGCCAACCATTTTGTAAGGCTTGATATTTCAAATCTGGAGAGGATTCTAGCTTGTGTGGAGATGAGGTTATCTCTTTTGAATCAGATTCGGACCCACTAGTATGATGATGTGAAGTTGTGCAAAATCAGAGATAAGGTGATGAGTGGAGAAGCCAAAGAGGTTGTGATTGATAATGAAGGGGTATTGAGAATTAATGATAGAGTGTGTGTGCCTCGTATGGGTGACTTGACCAGATTGATTATGGAGGTGGCCCACAACTCTAGGTATTCAATTCATCCAGGTGCTACTAAGATGTACCATAATTTAAAGCAGAACTATTGGTGGGGGAAGATGTAGATAGACATTGTGGAGTTCGTGTCACGGTGTTAGAATTATCAGCAAGTCAAGTATGAGCACCTGCAACCCGGTGGTGTGTTTCAGATAATGCCTATTCCTGAGTGGAAGTGGGAGATGATAGCCATGGAGTTTTTTGTGGGATTACCCAAGTCTTTAGGCAAGTTCGATGCTATTTGGGTCATTGTTGATAGGTTAACCAAGTCTGCGTATTTCATTTCGGTCCAGATGACTTATAATGTAGAGAAGTTGGCTAAGATGTATATTCGTTAGATTGTTTGTCTTCATGAGGTTCCTATTTCTATTATCTCAAATCGGGGACTCAGTTTAGTTCGCATTTCTAGCAAACTTCGCAGAAATAGTTAGGTACTCGCTTGGATCTCAATACATCATTTCACCCTCAGACTGATGGTCAGTCTGAGCGAATTATTTAGGTATTGGAGGACATATTACGAGCCTGCGTAATTGATTTTGATGGTCGTTCGGACCAGTTCTTACCTTTGGAAGAGTTTGCGTACAATAAAAGCTATCACTCTAGAATTGATATGGTAGGATATGTCGATCTCTGATTGGGTGGCTTGATGTGTTCGAGGTTCATCCTTCGATACTGATTTATTGAGGGATTCATTAGAGAATGTGGTCCAGGATAAGCTCCTGGCAGCTCAGAGCAGGTAGAAGGATTATACAGACCGGAAGTTCTGAGATTTGGAGTTTATGGTGGGTGACATGGTTCTTCTTAAGGTATCACCCATGAAGGGTGTGATGAGATTCAAAGAGAGAGAGAGAAGTTGAGTCTGGGGTATATCAGACCTTTTGAGATTCTTCAGAGGGTTGAAGATATGGCATATGAGTTGGGTCTACCACCAGGTCTTTCAGGCATTCATCTAGTTTTCCATATATCCATGCATAAGAAGTATCATAATGACTGTTCGTATATCATTAAGTGGGACTCCATATTGCTTGATCAGAATTTGGAGTTCGATGAGGAACATGTGGCTATTTTTGACAGGCAGGTGAAAAAATTTGAGGTCTAAGGAGATAACGCCTGTGAAGGTTTAGTGGAGGCATCATCATGTCGAGGTGGAGACTTGGGAGATGGAGTCCAATATGTAGAGCAGATATCCTGGCTTGTTTACTACTTCTGGTACATTTTCTTTATTCGTTTCTCTTCGTTCAAAGATGAACGTTGTTTTAATTGGTATCTGATGTAACAACCTATCCCGTCATTTTTAGCTAAAGACCCTTAATTTCTTATTTGACCCTTCTCGTATTCTCTATACGAGTTTTTTGATGTGTGGAGATGGGTGACATGGATCTCGGGGTCTATTTATATGAGTTTCGGACAGAAAAACCCAAAACTAGATCCTTTGAGTTGGATAGTTTGACTTAAGGTTGACTTATGAGTAGATAGGTTCGTTTCTTGGTTTTGTCGCTTTTGGTAGCTTCGGGTCATTAATGACTTAGTCAAGTCATTGGTTCGCTTCCTAAGACAATTGGATGTATTTTGTGGTGCTATTTGTGAAATTTGGATATTTGGTTTTTCGCAGGCGATTCTTTAGAAAAGTATACCTTAGCTCGGTCAAATGAGAAATCCAAGGGTACGAGTGAGTTCGTAACACTGTTTACCTTAGATGATCATGTCTGGTTTGTGTCTAGGAGGTCTCAGAAGGGTTTTGGATGTTTGCTAGAGGATTTGGCCTAGTTTCCAAAATCTGGTGTCTGCCTTGGTGGCATATCTGTTTGTTCTTGCGTGTTTGCCTCGATAGGAGGTTGGCTCGTAGAAGCGAGGGTTAAGAAGTGGTCAAGTTTCTGTCTTGGCGAATGGAACTTTCGCAGGGGTGGGTGTGCCTCTGCGAGATTGGAGTCGCCATGGTGCTTGGGCAAGCTGTCAAGTGACACCGCCTCAGCGAGGTCATTTCACGCGATGGCAGGTCCGCACTGGCGGGGCCGATTTTGCTGGGGCAGAATTGTTGGATCAGGTGTCCTTTTAAATTCCCTAGGTCAGCCTCATTTCCCAAATTAGAAACTCTCAAACTTAGAGTCGCAAGAGGGGAAGTTTCAGAGGTCTAAGAGTGAATTCAACCTTGAGGTATAGATTTCTACCCTTTTATGATTTAGTTGCATGATTTAAGGTGCTCTAATGATGATATATTTTGTACATAATTTGGGGAAAGATTAAGGATAAGTTCATTTGTGAATAAAAGAGTTAAATCATTTATTTAAATGGTGTTTATAGACTAGTTTACTTTAATTGTTGTGAATTAGTAATGGATTATACTAGATTTTCATGTTGTATAGCTTAATTTGAGTATAGAAAATTATTTGATTTGGGGGAAAATTCTAGGGTTTCCAAATTGAGACTTTTTGTATAATGTTCAATTGAAGGTCCAAATGTGTATAGGTTTCCAATTAACTTAGGGATATGATTACCAAGTATGTATTGAGGCTTTTTTAATATTAATGTTTGAATCTTGGCAATGTGGGCCCGCGGTTGGTTGTTGAAAGTCTTGCTTTGTTAAGGATTATGTCCTTATATGTTGTGTAAGCCTTATATTAATGAATAGTATATGTGCGGGTAGACATCGATTATCAAGAGGCACAGTGGAAAGGCAAGGCTATCACTGAGGCTTGATTGTTCGGCGCTCCTTTTCAGCCCAGAGGTAGGCTACAGTTTACTTTCACTAGACTCCGATAGAAGTATGTAATTATTTATAAATATTTATGGGTATTGGGCGTGTTTGGGGGTCCCACTCAGACGGTTGTGATGAACGTTTGAGTGGGTACTTATGTTGATAGGTGATTTGGAGAATCAACCTTATACTAGTTCTGACTGCTGATTGATTGGGCTTGTCACCATATGTGGGCTTGTCGCCATATTTGCTATTGTTTGATTATTAATCACACCTGCTTCCGATATGATATCCTGATTTGTACTTGGATTGTCATGTTGTTAAATTCTTGGAAGCATGTGATATTCATTGTTGACACCCAATTTTGTCCTATCTTTTTCGATTTATTTGCAATTTTAAATATTTTTGACACCTCAAAAAAAATATTTTTATATATATACATATAGGCATATATATACATATATATTATTATTCCTAATGTTATTATTATTCATATTTCTACAACCATTAGCCTTTTTAAATCATGATCATAGTTTCTCTTCTAATATTCTATATTATTTTATTTTAGCAAAACAACATCGTAATTTTTTATTTCTAATTAAGCATTAAGCCTTTCACAAATATTATGTTTTTATTATTATCACATCTTATACTATATTCTAAATAATTTAGATTTCTTTTTATTCAAAGCATTTTTAATATTAAACCCCTTTTGTATTTTTAGATCCATAACCCATTTCATTTTCTAACCCAAAACAATTTCTACCCAAACTAATTTCATTCCCACAAACTAGCCCAAACCCCTAACCAAATTCGCAACCCCCCCAAAATATAGGCCCAATCAGCCACCCAAGAAACCAGCCCAAACCCCAACCCCTATCTCGGCCCAACCCTTCACCCCAAATCGTCTATCCACCGAGGCCCCAATTCCCCCACTTAGCCCATTCATCTCCAACACCCATTTAACCCCCATTTCGTTGGCCCAATCCCCAAACCCGCCGACCTAAGCCCAATACCCCTTTACATCCCCTTACCTCATAAAAAAAACAAACAAACCCTAATCTCAAACCTAACACACCCCAGACCCCTCTCCAATCACTGCACACCCCTACACCTCTACCCCTATGTCGCCGCACCCTACGCCTGACACCACCAATCGCCGACACCGCCGCCTGACACCACCAACCTACCCCATCACCTCTCACCGACCCATCCCTCAAGAAGTCATCCCAAACCTAGTACCCAAAAATCAACCAGAAGGGACCAGCGGTCCTTCGTCCGAAATCGTCATCGCCTCCTTTTACCCGCCAGACAAACACTCTCACCATACCACTACCACCATGCCCCCTCGACCGTCGAGCCCGCACACCGCACAGTTCCCTTTTCCTGATTTTTGCAAAAAACTAGAGCTTCGAATAGCTCACCCGAGCCAAATCGACTTGCATGCTACAGTGGGCCTCTAGAACACCTTCAAGAATCCGGTGGGTAAAAGCATGAACCCGTACCCCTTTGTTATTGTATCGATTTTCAAAATGAAAATAAACCGTCACTTTTTTCTTTTTTTTTCTTTGAATTCGAATTTCTAATTCTAGCTGTTGAAACCCCTCAAGTTTTGGCTATAAATATAGCCCTTTGGGTTGTGTTTGAAGGAGGCTTTTTTTTTTGGGACGAAAACTCTCGGTTCTTAAAAAAGTCGAACTAAAAAATTCACCATTTCTTAGGCATGTTCAGAGGCAAAGATAGGCAGAAAAAACCCCTCTCTTGAACAACTTTCGATTCTCAAAATCCTTTTTTTTACTCTCGGTTCCGGCTCGTCAAAGCCACAAACATTCTGTTCTTTTCAATCGCATAAACAAACTTCTCCGAGCGGGTCGACGATTCGAAACACGCCTCGGTTCGCTGCCCGGAGAAGGTCAGTAAAACACATTCCTCTCGATTTGTTTTCTGTATTTCTGTATTTTAGTGCTAATTATGTGCTGATTATTCATGTGGTTGTGTTTTAATGCCTAAGTGTGTTAAGTTGTTAGCCTTGTTTAATTACCTATTAAGATTTAGAAATGTTGTTTGTATTATTAAACTTATGCAGATTATGATTTGAGGCGTATGTTGTTAGTACTTGTTTAGAAGAGTCATGATTAGTTAGATGTTTTATGTGTGATACATATAGTGTTTCCCCTGTTTAGTTCATGATTAGTATTACATTTAACACAATATGTTGAAAATGTTGTTCAGCACCTGTTCAGTGAAGTTATGATGTAAATTAGTTATATTTTAGCATGACTAATATGATAAGGTCATTGTTCTACTTTAAAGGTCATGATCTGTGGTGATTAAGGTATGAATATGTGGTTGTGCTCTGGTTTCTTTTACATGTCTGTCTGAAATCCAATGTTAAATAGGAATTAAGTTTGGTCTCTTTGAAGATTTAGATGGATGTCAACTTTTGCATACTTTCTTTTATCAAATGAGTAAGTGTTTAGATAGGTCGGGTTTAAATTCCTACTTTTCTGCTCATAAATCTGCAGGCCTGAGTTCATGGTAGTAAAAATGGGATAAAGAGCTTTTGTGTGTGTATGTGTTGATTTCTGGACATTATATAATCCTAATGGAACCAAAATCTCTAAATAAGTTTATACTGCTAAGTCTTTCATTTGTTTTCTTAGGTCATGATTCCCTTATCAAGATGCTTAAATTATGTCTATGCTAATGTTTTCTACCTGTTTAGGCTAGACTGTGTCATGTTGGTTTGCTACCTGTCTATCCTTTGTGATTAACTCATATATGTTGGTCGTATGATAAGGATATAGGAATATGTGTGTTGTCTCTATTGCATTAATTTGGTTGTGGATGTTAAAGGATAGTGAAGGGCATTAGCTCTGAACCCTGTTAGTCTGTTATAAGTCTGTATGCATAAATCTGGGCTAACTACCAGAATGGAATATGCATGCCTTACTATTTATTATGACTGAATTTATATAACAAGTATCTTAGTTACTAGGTTGTTTCTTTATCCTTAAAATGCCATGTTTGATCTGCTACCTAGGTGTCCTGTTCTGGAGTGTCATTGTGACTAATATACAGCATGAACATAATCATATATGTTTAGTTTGGTTTGAATGGCCCTACATCTCTAAATGCTGGTCTTGATTAGTAATCTATTTCCTCCCATGTCTATATGTCAACTAAATTGATCAAATCCTACCCTGCTTGCTTAAGTGTCAAAATTCATCCACTAGCATGTAAAGTCCTCTTAGGCTCCTTGGTACTATGTCATGACTACTAAAGTTGTTGAATAAGTCCTATGTTAGTATTTTGTACCCCTACTGATCTTGTTGATTCTATGATTATATTGTTGTTTGCATATATCTTGCATTCAATTCAGTAATGTTCATATAGCAGCATGTGTATGATAAGATCTGAGTCCTAAAGCTGTTTAAGTGAGCACAAGGCCTTGGCATAAGATTTAAGTATCTGCAGCTTAGAGATAGAAAAGCCTTTGATCATTGTTAAGTTATGTCCATATCTAGGCCAATGCCATGAGTATGTGTCTGTTATGTCTTGGCTTCTGGTTTTGTATATACAAGCACATTATATTCTCTTTAATAGATAATCATATGGCACATTATGAATGACTTTAGTCCTGTCATGTTGCCACTGTCCAGTGTTCTATTAAGAAGTCAAGTCATTCTGAATCATTCCTTTAGCATGTCAGTTATTCCTCTGTGTAAAATTTGGAAGAGATTTGCTGAGATATTCTTTTCCTTGCTCATGACTTAAAAATATGCATTCCAGATGCTGTTGCAAGGAGAAATTTATACCCTCTTCCTTTATGTAGAGCTACTATATGAATTGGTTTCTTGTTATGTACCTCCTAAACACATAGTTGACTAAGTTCTGTTCACTTGAATTTGTGTCTGAATCAGAGGCATGCTAGTTAATTCAATGTATGTGTTGTTAATCCTATGCATTTTTTCATAATGTTTTGTTTTTTTGGATACACATGTTTGAATTTAGGATTGAACATGATCATGATTCAGGCTACTGGTTGTTTACCTATATGCAGTAAACTTTTTTCCTCTATGGCTGGATTCAAATATAAGTTTGTTTTTTAGTCTCTGGTTGTGATCTATGCCTAGAATTTACACTTTTCCTGCTCCCATGACCAATTGAAATCATCTTTATGATTTGTCTTGCCTTTTTCTTTGGCTCTTCTATTTGCTAAGAAGTAGATGAATGATATATCCTGAAATATACAAAATATAGGGGCTTGAGTATATCAAGTGTGTATCCAGTCTAAATATCACTGTATGTCTCCAGATATACTGTGTATACTTCAATTGTTTTTTTTTGTATATCAGTTCCTATTTGCTTGTATGTTGTTGTGATGGGCTGGTACGTTTAAGCGTAAGGGTGTGAGCATATGGGCTTGCCAATGCATTTGGGCCTACCCTTCTACTTTCGTATTACTCAAGCGTCTCTTTAAATAATATTGGACTATTTTTTTTTCCTTTGGGGTTGTTTGTTTCGGACTGCTTCAGTTAATATAATTGTTGTACATATGTGCGCAATCCTATATCTGTGTTTACGTATTTACATATTTGATAGTTTTCGGGATACTTTCTAATTCCTTTTCTTTCCTTTTGTTTTACATGAAATGCATCGGGAGCAACGAAGAGTTTCGTTATGAGACTCATCATGATCATTGCCGAACGAAGACCCGCATTCACACTCTTTGCATTCTCCAACCTTGGGATTTCAAAACAAATAGGGCGAGATGACATCGTCATCCGCTTTAGTTCCCTTTCATTGTCATTCTTTAATTTCGTTATTTGGGGTCTGTAATAATTACTTAATGCTTGTGTGATTGTTAGGATATTTAGAATAATTAGGCCATGAATGGATAATTAGTAGGGTAGTTAAAACCCGTCGCTAGCTTATTTACTTGTAGGCTCGGCTAATTTAAACATAGAAACCCTCCACTAGTTATTTATTTTTAGGCTCGTCATGCATATTTAAAATTTTCAAAACAAACTTTGATCATCTTCTGTTCACTTTATTAATTGTACAACTCAAAATGATTTCCAAAAATTACTTCTTTGGCTTGATAAGTAATTCATTTTTCTCCTTGCTATTAATTGTCCCAAATGCATATTTTTCAACTTTACATGTATTTTTCTTTAATACCATACAAATGCATACTTGTAAAAAAAATGCATTCTTTTACTAAATACTTGCAACATTATTTTAGCTTTTTATTTTTTAAGCATGCATTTTCCTTAGTATAATATTAACCTGAGTTTGACCGGATAACCGCGAGTTAACGGATCTTAAAGGATGCCTAACCCCTTCCCTTTAGGATAATAAAGAACCCTTACCTAGAATCTCATTAGTTTCGCAGACCTTAAAATTGGAGTTACATTGCAGCATTTAGTTAATATTCAGGTGACCTAATTCACCGTATAAATAATTAGGTGGCGAATCCTTAATCTAATCCAGGAATCACCCTATACGTTGTGCTCTGCTTCGACCCGCGGGTAAAAAACGGGCGCGACATTCATCTCTATTCTTGGTTGCATCTCATTACATCATGATTTATTTCCTTATATTGTCATTTGCATTCATACACTCATGGTTCTGTGATATTGATATGAGAGTGGTATGGAATGTTGTGGGTCGAAGAGACCGAAAAGATGAGAATACTTATGAGATTATGGCAACAATGAGATGATAATGATGATGATACTCGAGGGGACGGGTTGCATGCCTACAACAATTATTATTTGATCAAGAGCTGGGCTCCGATGTAAAATATCAGAGGAGCATATGGACTTCGCGACTCCCCTATAGGTGTGCGTCTCATAATAAAAACTTGAGCGCCTGTATATTAGAAGATCAAGGTACATGACATATGCATTGCATTCATAACATATCATACATTTATCATTCATGGATTATCTGTTGATAAAACAAGTGGTGAATTAATTATTGATTATTGATAACTTGATTGAATTCATGGATAAAGGGAGCATGTTATTTACTCAATGATACTTGGAACTTGTTATTAAACTATTTGAAGCTGGGTGACGTATGTGATCATGAACTCTTATATGAACATTTCCTTATGTTGATTTTGTGAACAAGTGATAGTTGTTGGGTTATTGAACTATTAGAATTGGACTACGACACTGTCGACTACCAAGTTGACACCAAATAGTGAAGTGAAGGATAGATGATGCAGTTAGGTAGTCGACAGTGTCGTATAGCTCGTTGGGGAATTATTCTTGTTATGCATAGTTGATGGAAATGTTGTTGAACTCGTGTTCATATGTAATTGAGGGTGTTATAAGGGTTAGGAAGGACTTAGGTTAAGTTCATGTTGTAGAACCATGTTAGAGCGAATTTGTCGTTCTTTGTATGATTGTTGTATTATGTTATGTTGATAGTAGTATTGTTTTCTTGTTATTATCTTGAGTAAATCATCCGTGAAAATTGTATAAATCAGTAGCATCTCCAAGATATTCGTAAGCTATATGTAAGCTAGAGTTCCTAGTAGATTATGGATACAAGTGATCGAGCCAATGAAATAAGTAGTAGAACGTAAAGAAAAGACGATAAGATCATATAGGGTATAGAACCAGCTCGTCATAATCCAAGTAGGCTATCTGTATATATACATCCAAGGATAATCAGAGAACTCCCTAAAGCTAAGGAAAGTAAGGGACAAGCTAACAAAGGTGATAAATGGTGTAAAAGAACATAAAATATGCGCCGTGGGAGACACCCGCTAAGCGTAAGGTAAGTAGAGTTATCTGAAGTACAAAGATAGATCGAGTAGCATAACAAGATAGTCAGACGAGTCCAAGTATAGTTACAAATCCCCTTAAAACTAAAAGGGGTAGACCATGAGTTAATAAGGATGAATTGTGAATTACAGAAAGTACTGGATGAGTTATGGTCTACAGGTGCAAGTGCCTAGTTTATATATTATTTTGCTTGTTGTTGAATGTTATTGATTGTCTTCGGGGCCATGTTGTTCTTTCCTTGAGGCCATACAACTATGTGCATTGCCTTCGGGGCTATACAGATTGCCTTCGAGGCTATACAGATTGCCTTCGGGGCTATATTGATTGCTTTCAGGGCTATGCACTTGCCTTTAGGGCTATTTACATCTACCTTCGGAGCTATCCACACTTGCCTTCAGGGCTATGAACTTACACGCCGGATCCCACGTGAGGCCATAATATTGTGTTCAGTATTCTAGATATGATAAGAGACGCTTTATGTTTAGTTTGTATAATAGATAACAATGTAGTAAAAATTTGTAACCGAAGTTAGTAGAGATAGTGTAAGGAATTATAACCAGCTAAGCTCTACAGATAGGCGGGAGGGCCAAGTAGCCCGATCGATAACGATCTGGTAAATTGACCTAGCATACGTGGTGAGTCCACCCTTATTCTAGTCCTTCAGGAGAGATTCTATTACATTTACTCATGTTCTTCAGATTCAGAATTTACATATATATATATATAAACTGCATTCATGCCTTCAGGCCTTCAGGTGCATGTAATTAGTGTATGGCCTAGCTGACCCTCGTTTATGTTTTCTTGGGATTGCCTAATATGTTTACTTATAGTGGTTTCCTCAGCCCATGATAGCTTATAGTAAGAATGAATTTGCCCAAATCGGCCTATGTATATTCTGGTTACGTCCAACAGTAATATGTCACAGAGTGGTTCTCTCGGGTCAGTATGGCACGGGGTTCTAACCATGCCTCACCTAGGTTGGGGTGTGGCACTAAATTTTGAAAAACAAAAACTTTAGTCTACTAATTAGAGTAGGAGATTTGACTAGATTAATCATTGAGGAGGCTCACAGTTGGAAGACTCTATTCATTTGGGAGCTATAAAGATGTATTGGAATTTGAAACAACATTATTGGTGGTATAGCATGAAGAGGAAGATTGCTGGATTTGTATCTTGTTGTTTTAATTTTTAACAAGTGAAGTATGAGCACCAAAATCCTGGTGGACTTACTTAGAGGATGCCTATACCTGAGTGGAAATTAGAGAGGATAGCTATGGACTTTACTGTAGGGTAACCACAGACTTTGGGAAAGTTTGATGTTATTTGGGTGATTGTGGATCGCTTGACGAAGTCGGCTCACTTTGTACCAGATTAGACTACTTATAATTTAGAGAAGTTGGCCAGAATCTACATCCAAGAGATAGTTCGAATGCATGGGGTTTCCATTTCTATAATTTTGAATCATAGCACGCAGTTTACATCCCACTTCTGTAGGTCTATCCAGAAGGAGTTGGGTACTCGGGTGGAGCTTAGTACAGTATTTCACCCTCAGACGAATGTTAGTCCGAGTGGACTATTCAGGTCCTTGAGGATATATTGCGAGTATGTGTGATTGATTTTGGTGGTCATTGGGATTAGTTCTTGCCTTTGGCGGAGTTTACTTACAAATAATAGTTATCATTCAAACATTGAGATGGTACCGTTTGAGGAATTAAATAGTATGAGATGTCGTTCTCCTGTTGGTTGGTTAGATGCATTTGAGGTTAGGCCTTGGAGTACAGACTTGTTGTGTGGTTCTTTGGACAAGGTCAAGTTGATTCAGTATAGGATTCTCACAGCTCAGAGTAGGCAAAAAAGTTATGCAAATCGGAAGGTTCGTGATTTAGAGTTCATAGTTGGTAAGCGAGTTATGTTAAAAGTTTAAGCCATGAAAGATGTGATGAGGTTTGGAAAGAGGGGCAAGTTGAGCCCTAGGTAAATTGGTTCTTTTGAGATTGTTCAACATATTAGTGAGGTAGCCTATGAGTTAGATTGCCTCCTGGATTTTCGGGTGTTCACCCCGTGTTTATATTTCCATACTCAAGATGTATCATTCGTATGACTCTTATGTGATTCAGTGGGATCGGTGTTGCTTGATCAAAATTTGACTTATTAGGAAGAGTTCGTTATATTTTAGATAAAATATTTGAAAGTTGAGGTCTAAGGAGATTTCTTCTGTAAAGGTTTACTGGAGGCATCGTTCGGTTAAGGAGGCTATCTAGGAGACTGGGATGGACATGAGGGATAGGTATCCCTAACTTTTTGGAGATTCAGGTACTTCCTTCTCTTTATGTTCGAGGATGAACATGTGTTTAAGTGGTGGAAGATGTAATGACCTGTTAGGTCGGTGGCCTAATTCCCGAGGCTATCAGGTAGGGATATTGTAAGGAAATCCTAGTTTTGGACATTAGAAGTTATAAGTTTGGGAAGTTTGAATTTTGAGTAGATGCGCCCGGAATCAAATTCATATGGTTCTGTTAGCTCCAGAGTGTGAGTTTTGAGTTATGTGGATTGATGGAATGAGTCCCGAGTGATTTGAGTGCGATTTGGGTAAGTTTGTGGAATTTGGAAATTCTTAAGTTGAAAGATGAGATTTGGTTTAATTAAGTCAACATTGAGAGTAATAGCATCGGTTTTGAAATTTTATTGATTCTATCAGGTCAGGAATGTTGAATATGGCCTAGTAGAGTCATTTGTTCGATTTTTGAGCCACTCGAGGTTTTTTTGGACTCTTGGTTGAAATTCTAGCTTTTAAAGAGAATTGGAGTTGACTTTGGTCCACATTCGATCAAGACTACCTTGTATAACGATTTTGAGTGCGCGAGCAGATTCATTGTATGTTTGAGGAGTGGTTTGCATAATTGATTTGTGTCTGGGGTGATGAGTTTCGGGTGTTGGATCAAGGTTCGACCTGGTTTGACGCTTATGGTGTCTGGTGTCTCACACTTGTGAGGAAAGGCTCGCACCTGTGCAAGGTGGGCCACAAGTGAGAGAAAGGGAGGCTTGGGAAAGGGACGCACCTGCGAAGGTGGCCCACACATGCGATATTGGGCTAAGTTTGTGGGCTTCGCACCTGCGAGGCTTGGCCGCAGCTGCGGACCCACATGTGCGAGAATGTTGTCGCTAGTGCAAAAATCGTTGGGCAGAGATAATTAATTCCCCATCTCAACTTAGCTCATTTTATTCTCATATTTTGAGCTTAGGGTCTCTGTTTGGAGAGGATTTTCAAGGTTTTTCACATGGGTAGGTTCCTAATGACTCTCTTATAATTATTTGATCGATTATTAAAGGATTCCATGTTAGACATCATGATTTTGGTTGGGGATTTGAGGGAAATCAAGCATAGACTTTGAACAAAAGGGAATTTCCTCAATTGATCATGAAATTGATGTTATATTTGGATGATTCTTGGTATATAGACTCCATAGAGGTTGGGTAAACTAATTTTAGAATAAATTTCCCGTTTTTCCCTTTGAGGCTTGAGATCCTATTTTTTGGTGACCTTTTGGGTCCAGAAGTTTTATATAGCAATATGAGTATCGATAGAATCAAGTGCTAACATATTATCCATATTTGACTAGATTTGAACCTTCCAGAGGAGTTGCGAAAAGGCAAGGCTTAGTTGTAACCTTCGGACTCCTATTCCAGACAAGTTGAGATCTTGTACCTTATATAAAGCATCGTGGGTTGTCTAAATTAACTAATTAAGAGGGTGTAATGGGATGATTAAGTGGGTCCTTTTGAGGTTACGAGCACTTGTATCGGGTACCGGTGACATGTTATGGGTATTTGCACTTTTAAAATTATATAGTTGGTTTGAATGCCATATTTTGGGCATTAGCTGATAGATTAGTACGATCCTTTGGATCTGTGATTGGGGTGTGAAGTCCGTACTTTCTGTCTCATTATTATATGCATTTCTTACATGTGCTTGTGTATTTCCATCACTCCTATATACTTGTTTAAATGTAGAAAAGAAGCAAAATATCGATTCTTTATTGTATAAATGGCTAAAGCTCAGATCTCTCTGGCATAAATTGATTAAAGATTGAATCCTTATTGCTTATATTGGATTCTTATTGTTATGAATGTCATATGGTATCTCATGCATGCTATACTTGAGGATACATATGTGGTCCAAGGAGAAATCATTTCAGATGGAGTGATACGCTAATATGAGCGCGAATGGCTAGATACAGGTTTGTGAGCCTAGTAACGACTGAGAACCCAAGGGGAAAGAATTCCGGGTTGTATATGGACCTCGCTAGTCCCCCACAGGTCATGATTTGTTAATGTCTTTAGATGGTTTTTTCTATTGTATAATTATTTTGTGTTCGAGTTCGAGTTAGAAATACATGAGGATTTCCGGTGATGGAAAGGCCTTGCCTTGCATTGCATTTTCATATCATATTATCATGTTGTCATTGTTGTTTACCTGTTTAAATGTTATTTTTATCATGTTATTTGATTACTTGAGATAAATCTGAACCACGTGAGACTTTTTATACTTAGGCTTGAATCTTTTACCATTTGGCTTGTTGTTGTTTCAGATTAATAGTGGTATTCGTACAACTAGTCCTCATCTCGGTTTAATCTAGTGTCGATCGATGATGATGCTGAGTACCATTCTTTTCATACTCACGCTACACTTGTTGCACCCTTTTGTGTGCAAGTTCAGTTCATAGTACTAGCGGAGCACGTGATTTCCCTCTCATGCTTAGGAGCTAGTTTGGACAATACAGGGTGAGCCACTAAAGCGATTCATGGCACCGGATCTCGAGACTACACCGGTCATTGAGGAGACCATTCAAAGGATTCTGGGTGAGCTACTAGCATGATCTGTGGCACCGAATTCTTCATCTAATTTCATTTCTCTCTTTTGTTGTTCCCTAGACACTTTATGTATTCGGGATGTATTCAGGACTTGTATTTTTACTTTAGCAAGTTCTTGTATTGATGACACTAGGTTTTTAAATTTGGCGTACCGCTTTCGTATTTTCTATATTATGAGACTTAATAAAGACTTTAAATTGATTTGCTTAATTATTTCGCATTGTTTTTTTTAATTAAGCTTAGATGAGTTGTGGTCGGCTTAGTGACTTAGTAGAAGTTAGTGCCATCACGATTTAGTAAATTGGATCGTGACATTTTTGAATGCCCGGAACAAGTGTGGGATAAATGAGTTTTTTGGGGGCAAATTCTCTCCACCCATCAAGAACCAATTGAAAACAAGTACCAAAAATCGAAACAAAATAAAATCCATTAAGAATCACAGAGGAGAGAGGCAAAAAGAGGCAGCCTCACCTATGGTGGTTATACCGTGGCATAAGAGGTGTGAGAGAGGAGGAACATTAATTGCTTTGTCGCAAATGTCCGTGCAAGGACTGGACAAGCAATGTACGAGTTTAAATTTTGCTGAAAATGGCAATGGTGATAGAGATGGAGAGAGAGCATTGCAGTGCATTAGGGTTCCATACCCTTTTGTTTCGTCGCCCAAAATTAACTGAGCCAAGTCATTTGGCCAGTTAATGTGCGCGATGGGCCGGGTCTAGTCCATTTTTGGGCTATGCTCGGGCGAATTAAATGGGATTTGGCTCAAAATTGATGCAAGTAGAAGTCTTACAAGACTTTGCTTAGTTTTGCAAACGTATGGTTATAATTGAATTTAAAAACTTACCTGTTCTTTTAATTATAGAGGAAATCAATTAGAAGTTTCAATTGTGACCAGATTTGTGAAAATCATTTAATTGAAATATATTTTATAAAGTAATTCAAAATTATAACCACATTAGGACAAAATTGAAAGGTAATTGATTATCTACTTAATTTTCCTTGTTTCTTGACTTAACGAAGTAAAATATTTATCAACTTAACTACAACATAGTTTAAACAATTAATTAAATAATTATTCTTACTATTTTAGTTTTTATTTTCTGATAAATATGCTTAAAACTCAAAATAATTATGTAAAATAGGCAAGTGATATACTATACTTGATGATATTTTGCCAAATGAAATGACAAAATATCACCTGAACAAATTTGTAAAATCATTTTGACTTAAACTATTGCATATTTCACTCTGTTTGTAACTCAAGAAACCAGATTAATTATATAAAATTTTGGAGGAAAAAATTTAGGTGTCAACATTCGCCACCTAATTAATTATGGAAATTAGGAAACCATTTATTGTTAAGGTTTGTTTATTCAAAAACCTTTTTTAAAAAGTACCGGAGTTTGGAGAAGGATTCTGATGATTTTCCGAGGAAGGTGTTAGGCACCTCGAAAGGAATCCGCCCAATATAATTTATCTACAGATTAAACTATTGTGGCTAAAATATTTATTTGCTTAAAAGGGTGTTTAAGAAATATAAATAAAGTCTTGCCTTCACTTATTCTTTCGTGGCATGTTTGAAAAAAGAAAAGAGACTTTTATAAAAGGGTCCATTTAAAGTCAAGCAAAGGGTTGAAATTTTATTCAAAGAGTTGAGTAATTCATATTTCTATTTTTTAGACCAAAACACACTAAGTTTTCTTTGAGTAAAGTTCTACTACAATTTGGTCTAAAGTAGTATAAATTTACTTGTCTTTGTGAATTGGTTCAAGGAAATATCTTAGTATATTTTTGTTTGAATTAAAATCCATGGTTGTGCAACATATCAGTCCTCTTTAAAATCCAGACGGGCCGAGGCCCAAAGCATTGCAACATATCAGTCCTCTTTAATTCCCAAACCTTTTTGGGGAACTTTTATAACTACAACTTTTCTAAAAGTAAATTAAACAAACTATAATCACTTTCAGTATTACATATTATACCATCAAAGTAACTTATGACTATTCCTAAAATCTGACATAAATAAATGGTAATATAGTAAATATAATTACTTCTTCCCAAAATCTCTATCTCTCTTAGGATTTTGTGGGGTCACACTGTGTAGGAAAGAAAAGCCAAAATTTTTGTTCATATATATTTTTTAATTTAGAAATGACTTTTTTTATAAATAAATTCTTTTCAAACTAAAAATTGTAGACTTATAGAAAATATTTACAAATGAATATCTAATATAAACCCTACTTTTAAAAATTGTTTTTTCTAAAACAACAAAAGGTCAGATGCATAGGGTTGTTAGCTCCTTTTGAATTTATTTTTTGTCCCTCCTTTTTTTTAATTCTTTTACTTCTCACTTTGATGCAATTATATTTTTGTGAGTAAGAGAAATTTTTGAAATTATTTGAATATATTATTATTGAGAAAAGTGCATGAATAAATATTTATATTAATTAGTAATAATTATTCGAGCTTCAACATGAAAAAAATTAATCTTGTAACTTTTATATCATCAAAAATAATATATCAAATATATTGTAATACTATTTATGGTATAAAATAATAAGTATATTATATACACCATATAAAATTGGTATAATATTAAGTATATTGTGCTATTGTATACGTTTTATAATATTAAGGATACTATATACAACATATAACACTTATCAACTTTTTTAATGATATAAAATACATATATAAAAATAACATATGTACAATAATAATATTAATATATTCAACTAATTTTTTTAGTCATAAAAATAATTGCAAGTGAAAAGTAAAAGAATGAAAACAAAGAGGATTAATTGCATCAAGTGAAAAAATTACATTCTCTTTCATGCCCTTTCCATTGATTTCGGAGTGGGGGGTGGGGGGTGATTTTGAAAGAAAGAGAAAATAAAAATTAAAGGTAACTCCTAAAATTAAGTATTGTTGATATTTTAGGAATGTAAAGAGTTATATTTTTGTAATTATAAAGTTAAAATTTTGAATAAGTTGTACTTATGTAATTTTTAGAAAGTAATTGTAATATTTTTAATTATCATTTCAAAGTTGTATTTGTGTAGGTTTTTTTTTGTGGGATCGTCCTTCAAATGCACTATTATTTAATTTTTATCCCTCAAATTTGGAATCTTTAATTTTTAGCCTTTCAAAAATACTCCGATGTTTTGGGTTCGAACCCCGGCTCAATAAAAAATTTAAAAAAAATCGCAAAGTTGAGTTTGGATACGCAAGGCAGGGTGTGCCTTATGCCTGAATGAAAACTCTGCCTTTAAGGTAGACTCTTCCTGCTTAAGGTAGAGTTTGCTAGCTTAAGGCAAACTCTGTCGGATAACTGCCTTGCGAATTGTTTTTAGTTTTTTTTTTAGCGGGGGCTCGAACCCGAAACTCAGACATTTTAGGCCAAGAATAAAAATTAAAGAGTTTCAATTTGAAGGGCAAAAAATTAAAGACCATCCCAAAATAACTACACTCCTGCGAATTGTCCATTCCCAAACACACTTTGACTTTTTTCGGAGAATCTTAACCAAAGTCCATTTGTAGCACTTTGAAGAATTTATCATTTTTGCAACAACTTTTCTTAAATTCTTAAAAGAGGAACCAAAACAGTTTGAAAAAAACTCGTTTGCATTTTATTTCCGGATTGTTTATCTTTTGTATCGGGTCGTCATTTTGAAATCGAGTCTCCTATTCATTTTAACGATATTTGCATAGATTTCCTATGTGAGATTTCAACTAAGTTATAGAGGATTTCAATAACATCAGCGTATTTGTTTATAGAAATACAATTAATTAAACATAGTATGAAAATAATACGGGTTGATGGGTGTACTAAGCCTATCAATGTAAGTAAATTTAATTTTCACCCATTGTTGGGCCTTCAAGGTACCAGTCCTACCTCCTCTCTCTTTTCGTCTGTATGAGAGGTGGACCCACCTTAATGGGCTGACTCGATCTATCGCAAATGTTGGGCCTCTGGCCCAACATAATCGACATAGGTATAGGACATGCCTAGTTGGGCTCATAGCGAAGTGTTCATGCAAAGGGGGAAAGAGACGTGGAGTTAGAGGGCATCTATATTTAGCAGTTACTTTAATCAGGAAAATTTTACATCATGCAAATTCAGTTAAAACAGGTTTGGGGGGTTTCTACATATACTAAGTATATGTCACAGCCCCTTTTAGGAATCGTGGTGGCACCTTTCTCATCGATAGGTGAACCACTCCCGAATAATTCACATGATATAATATACACAAAAGCAAAAAGATAACAAAATACTATATAAATTTGTCTCATGATATAAATGTGAAATTATAAATCTAAGAATGAACATAACCTCCCAAAAGATCTGGTCTGTGATACAAGAGCACTACAAATCTGATACAAGTTTGAATAAGCAACATAGGCCAAAGCTAAATATGATAACATAAGTATCTGAATATGTCTCTCAATTATAAGTAAAAGACAGAAATAAGGATAGAGCATCCAAGGCATGCCGGAGGTAACATCCTCACCCTGAATATTGTAGACTACCCGCTCAGACTCACACTCGAGCTCGTGAACTGATAGTGGAATATGTATCTGCATCAAGAAAAGATGCAGAAAGTGTAGCATGAGTACACGACGTACCCTCGTAGACATCACAGGCCAACAATGACGGAAGATACGTAACAGAGATAAATATCATGTTGACACTGGATAGTCTTAAACTAAACCATTCAATAGTCACATAAGGTACCTTGTTCACATGGAGTTCATGAAATCATACAAGTCACATACTCCATATCAAAGTTCAATCACCAAATCAAGTACTTCAATTCACAAGACACACATAGGAAATTTATCATTCATACCCACCGATCTAAACTCTGTTTAAGCCATACTTATATTTAGCCCCACCTACCCGACTTGACACATCACATAAGCAAATCGACACTTAGTTCACAACATCCTTTTAAGATCGCCTCCCAAGAATATTATAACTAGACTAACCATGACGACATTAACACCCTTATCATCTCTAGCGCTTAGACTTATTCAAAACTCTAGGCAGCCACAGTCTATCACACATTAGTTCATTCAACATCCACATTCATAATGATAAAACATAGCACGACTCCTCACTAGACTTGTACTTAGTCACATTGTCAATTATCAGACAACACATAACACACGTAGCTTTCTTGGATCTAGACAATGGTCCTGACACTTTAGCATTACAAACCATAGTAGCTGGTGATATTAAATATTTAGACTTATAAATTATAAAACCCAAAACCCATTACACGAGAAATCAATCCACACATGACGACCGACTGTTCAAAGAATTAATGTAATTGTCCAATATATTTAGTGACTAAGCCCAATCATGATAACCAATCTAATTCAATATAATCAATTTAGGTGTCTAAATGCATTCAGGGTCTAAGCCCAATCATGGAAATCAACTCGATTCAATAGAATCAATTCAATTCATTTATTCAATAAATCAAACAAGTTCCAAAAAAACATATCATATCACGAAGTTAAACATCAAGTAATCAAGGCAATCCAATGTATAAATTCATGTATGATATGAATGCAATGCAATTGTCATATAAATTTTCCTCCAATATACATGTGCTCAAGTTTTTATTATGAAACGCCACCCAAGGGAGACCCGTGAAGTCCATATACTCCTCCGAAATTTTCCATCGGAGCCCAACTCTTGGATAAATAATATAATTGTTGCAGGCATGCAACCCGTCCCCTCGCATATCATCATAATCGTCTTAGTGTTGCCATAATCTCATAAGTGTTCTTACATTCCCGCTCTCTTGGACCCACATCATATATCATACCACTCCAATATCAATATCATCAGAACCGTGAGTGTATGAATGCAAATGATAATTCATGGCAAGAATCATAATATAATAAGATGCAACTAAGTATAGAGATAAAATATCACATACTTTCAAGAATTAAATAACACATATACAGTCCAAGTACAAATCAAGATATTATTTCAAAAGCATGTATGATGAATAAACATATCAATAGCAAACATGGCGACAAGCCCACATAATGGTGACAAGCCTAATCAATCAGCAATCGAAATCAGTATAAGGCTGATTCCCCAAATCACCCATCATCACAGTTCAACACCGGTACCCATTCAAACATTCATCACAACCGGCTGAGTGGTACCCCCAAGCACGCCCAATACCCCTCAACATTTATAACTTCTACGTATTTCTATTGAAGTCTCGAAAAACTAAACTGTAGCTTATGTCGTTGTTGAACAAGAGCTAGGAACAATCCATCTTCAGTGACCTTTCGGAGCGTCTCGAAGTAATTGTAGTCTAGCACACATATTGTATGTTAATAATAAGCTAACACATAATACAAGGACATAGTCCTTGATAAATCAAACTTAAAATACCAACCACGGGCCCACATCACTAAGACTCAAACTTTATTACCCAAAAATTAAGAACACATGCTTAGTAATCATAACCTTAAGTTAATTAGAATCTAAACTCATTTGGACCTTCAATTGAACGATTTAAGAAAAAAAACTCAATTTATGAACCCTAGAATTCCCCCAGTTGAAAAGGGTTTCCATACTCAAATTAAGTACTACAATATGATCCTCTATCATAAATCATTACTTATTCACAATATCAAGATGATTTAACTCATATTACACCCTCAAATCAAAGTCCCATCCTCTCTCATTCCAACATGAATATTATAACTCATTTTCCCCAAATTAAAGTCTATACCAAGACTAGAGCCTTAAAACATGAAATAAAATCACAAAGGGTGAAGAATTATACCTCTAATGAAGAACTTAGCCCCAACCTTCAAGATTTTCCCCTTGGACAGCTATATAACCAATATGAGGTATTTAAAAAAAGTGATTTCGACCTAGGCTTTTTAATAGGCTAACAGATCCAGCGATTCCGCCCCATCGGAATCGACTCCGCTCGCGCAGTCTCACTCCTACGGAAAGAGGACGCACTAAGGCGTAGTCACTTGACAGCTCGCCTTAGTGCAAAAGTGGACATCATCTCGCAGAGGTGCATTTGCCTCTCCATGAAACCCCCGTCGAGGCGAAAAACCAACCAAACACTCATGACCCGCTTGTACGAGTCAACTTCCGTAAAAGCGGACACACATGAGCGGACACTATACACCATCAACATGAAAGTTTTTCCAAAATTTCACCAAATGCCCGAAACACTCCCGAGACCCTCGGACATAAACTAGACACGCCCTCGCAACGTAAACATTGCTACAAAATCACCCATGCTTACATAAATGAAACAATAACACGACTAAGTCATAAATGACCCTCTAGAGCTATTGGAAGTGATGGAACTCAAAAATGAACCCATCTACTTAAAAGTCAACCTTGACTCAAACTATCTAACTTTAAGGTTCTAGTTTTGGGTTTTCCTTCCGAAACTTATATAAATGAACCTCGGGATCCGTGTCACCCATCTCTATGCATCACAAACCCCATATAGAGTCTACAAAAAGGTTAATTTAGTAAAATAAGGGTCATTAGATAAAAATGATCGGACGGGTCATTATATCAGATACCAATTAAACAAATATTTGTCCTTGAACAGAGAGTAAGAAGGTACGAAAGACAACGAGTAATCAAGGAATCTTCATCATAACCTCAAGAAGCCTCAATAGATAAAATCATACACGTAGTACCGCTTGTTAATTGTATCTATCAAACTACCTTAATTGTGCTCCCAAACCCAACTTTTCATTCCTCCATACCCAAAAATCCTTTCACCATTATGTCTCTAAAGGCTGGTAGTAATTAAAACACACCACAAGGCCAAGTCATAGTTTCCTTTCGCAGGAAAAGAACCCTTGTTTTATTTGAGAAGATTCTAAGTAATTCCATACAAAACTGATCTGATTCAAGGACAATTGTGCTAATCCCAGTCTCGTTAGTTCCGTAACCCGAAGTCGAATTTGCTTAGTCAAAACCCCAAGTCCAAATCTACTTAAATCTCTCAATCACCATACTGTAGGTATACCTACCGATTACCTTGTCATGCCAAATCTGTCGATAATAAACTGACCATTCTAAGACTTCACATAACCATTTGTACCTCCTCAATACATACCAAGTACTCATGTAAAAGAATATCATCAATCTTACTTGCAATTTTGATGAGAACCGGGAACACTGGCGTACCTTAACTTTGAATCGAAGTCCATCGAACCCTTACCGGTGGTTTACTAGACTACCATAAGTCTTCCAGTCAATATAAACATAGGATAACCGACCTTAATTGAACAATTATAACCCGAAACAAATGCTCAATTTCTAAATCATCGATAATCACCAGGACTGATTTTAACATAACTGATAGGCTTTTCATAACATGCGGTAACCTCTTAAATCTCTTTTCTCATGAATAATCAACCATGCACCGTCACCCACGACTCCAAAGTTGGATTCTTTCCAAGTCATCAACTTGGTACCTAAGAGCTATACCTTATGATTGTAACCTTCATGTTTCTTAACTTACACGTGATACGCAATCTTATAGAACCTCATAAACTCTAAGCATATCAAATCCTCCTTGTACTTTCTCTTAACTCGCCAATAACTCCAAATATTTTGATGCAAATCCTGTGGCCTCGTTTACTATACCTCTACCTATCGAATATCTAGCAATGATACTTTACTATCCTTTTATCAGTCTAGATGGTATCAAATTCCGCAACTCTCGCGCCTTACCAAATCCTAATGTACACCTTACGATTCTTTCACTTTACCTTGTACAATTACTTATAAGTCCTTAATCCTTAAATTACTCCTCCGTGCTATAATTAACAATGCTTCAACACAATCTACCACTTGTCGCCAACTACGAACCTCATGGAACATTCGTCATAACACTTAGTTGATTACCATAGACCTACTTCCCCGAGCATACTAAACAATTATCCCCGATTTGAAAGTTGCCAAGATAATGCCATATGATCCACACCTAACCAAAGAATTTCCATTGTTTCAAATCCAACTCATTTCCTATCTCAAAGAGTCACCTTACTCATTCCAAATTAGATAAACCACTTATTTATCGAGTCCTTACATTTCCACCTTTCGTTTCAATCATGTCCACCCTAACAACTGATCATTACTTAAACCTGCTCTAGAGCGTACTGAAATATCATAGGCCTTGGAAATAACTGAACCGATCCTGGAAATAGTAGGACACTGCATACTCCACAACAAGGATTTACCCTCGCCCCACTTGAACCTTTAAACATAAAGATCCTCCAAAATATGACACATTCCATAAACCATCCTTTATAAAATTCATCCGCTAGAAAGATATTTACCCGCTTCAGTTACTCCAACTGACAATCATTTAGTATCCAAGCGATAACCCAAACCACCACTGAACTGGTCCATAATCTGAAAGTTGATCCCTAATTACCGAACATGCACTCCTGATAACATCCTCACATAGTTTCATTGAAGTACCCTTGCCAAAAATCTTTAACGGAAATAATGCTTCTTCTATATTAGTTCATACGTTCACCAACCTGAAGCTTTTCACAACTAGTATTAGACCAAACCATCTTCAATCTGTTACTATAATTATCTATGTTGACCAATACATTGTTCAAGAGTCTTACGATGCTTACTTATGAAGAACCAACCCTTATCTTATTTTGTTGAACCATAACGCATCTCACTAACTGTGCGATTTTCCTTGTCCTTCGGTCAACTCCAAAGTCATTATACTTGTAACTATAGAACTTCTCAAGTATTAACCTTTACATACCATGCCCACAAATCTTATCCGATAACTAGATGCAACACCCGGTAATCCCTTAAGTAGAACTCCACACTCGTCCAGCGCTAGAGTCATCCCTAATAGTCGATCGCTAGCTCCCATTAGCCTACGACATAATCCAACATACAAACTCACATACGGTCTCTTACACTTACTCTATACTTAAACGACCGCAAAATAACTTACAAATCGACAATCTCTTTTATCACTGGCTTCAAAAAATCAAGTGATCCTATGAACACACTCTTTAGGTGAAGGAATACGACTGCCTATTTCAATAAGCTTCACCCATCACCAACAACATTGCCACCTAGCCTAGAATAGATAGTCATTCCTTGAAGAAATCCACAATCATTAGATCTTACTCTGCTACCATAATTTTGTCAAGTCGAAGCCAACAAAATCCTTCATAGCTTATACCCTATAACTCTCGTACATTCTGCAACGTATCCCAACAAGCACATCAAATACCAAGTTTTCCCTTCTTACAATAGAGATTGATCCATTCAATTACTCCTTCTTTCGCCTCTGCATTCCACTTCCCCAAGATATCACCGAACTGAGGGGTCCCTAAACATAAACCCCAATCAACCGCACATTTTAATCAATGTTGAAAACTGAACTTGGTCACGCATCTGTATCATGGTAACATACTTCATACCCCACCGCGCGATGTCATATCGAACTACTCACACACAAATTTAAGAATGTGTTACTACCATCGGTGATAGAATAGGAAGAAGAAGTTTTATATACAAATTTGATTTAACTTAGCATGAAAGGAATAAAGAAATTGAAGTTTCCTAAATATCTCATAGCCTCTCGAAGATAAGTACGAATGTCTCCGCACCAATCTGCAAGACTCTACTAGACATTGCTTTTGTATTTAAGACCGTTTAACCTAAAGCTCTGATACCAACTTTGTCACAACCCCTTTTAGGGATCATAGTGGAACCTACATTTCCCAATGGTAGGTGAACCACTCTCGAATCATTCACATGATATAATATACACAAAAGCGTAAAGATAACAAAATACTATATAAATTTGTCTCATGATATAAATGCGGAATTATAAGTCTAACGAACATAACCCCCAAAAGATCTAGTCTGTGATACAAGAGCACTACAAATCTAATACAAGTCTGAATAGGCAACGTAGGCTAAAACTGAATATGATAACATAAGTATCTAAATATGTCTCTCGATTATAAGTAAAAGATAGAAATAAGGATAAAGCATCCAAGGCATGCCGGAGGTAGCATCCTCACCCTGAATACTGTAGACTACTCGCCTGGTCTCACACTCGAGCTCGCAAACTGATAGTGGAATATGTATCTTCATCAAGAAAAGATGCAGCAAGTGTAACATGAGTACACAACGTACCGCCGTAGACATTATAGGGCGACAACGACGGAAGATACGTAATAGAGATAAATATCAAGTTGGCACCGGATAGTCCTATACTAAACAGTTCAATAGTCACATAAGGCACCTTGTTCAAATAGAGTTCATGAATCATACAAGTCACTTAGTCCACATCAAGGTTCAATTACCAAATCAAGTACTTCAATTTACAAGACACACACAGGGAATGTATTATCCATACCCACCGATCTAAACTCTGTTTAAGCCATACTCATATTTAGCCCCACTTACCTGACTTGACACATGACATAAGCAAATCGACACTTAGTTCACAACACCCTTTTTAGATCACCTCCCAAGAATATTACAACTAGACTAACCATGACGACATTAACACCCTTATCATCTCTAGCCCTTAGACTTATTCAAAACTCTAGGCATCCATAGTCTATCACACATTAGTTCATTCACCATCCACATTCACGATGATAATACTTAGCACGACTCCTCACTAGACTCGTACTTAGTCACACTGTCAATTATCAGACAACACACAACCCATGTAGCTTTCCTGGATCTAGACAATGGTTCTGACATATTAGCATTACCAACCATAATAGTAGGTGATATTAAATATTTAGACTTATAAATTATAAACCCAAAAACCTATTACATGAGAAATCAATCCACACGTGACGACTGACTATTCATAGAAGTAATGTAATTATCCAATATATTCAGCGACTAAGCCCAATAATGACAACCAATGTAATTCAATATAATCAATTTAGGTGTCCAATTGCATTCAGGGTCTAAGCCCAATCATGGAAATCAACTCGATTCAATATAATCAATCCAATTCATTTATTTAGGAAGTCAAACAAGTTCCAATAACCAATTCATATCATGTTGACAAACATCAAGTAATCAAAGTAATCCAATGTATAAATACATGTATGATATGAATGCAATGTAATTGCCAGGTACATTTTTCCTTCAGTATACAGGCGCTCAAGTTTTTATTATGAATTGCCACCCATGTGGGACCCCCAAAGTCCATGTACTCCTCCAAAATTTTCCATTGGAGCCTAGCTCTTGGCTGAATAATATAACTATTGCAGGTGTGCAACCCATCCCCTCGCGTATTTTCATCATCATCTTAGTGTAGCAATAATCTCATAAGTGTTCTTACCTTTTCGGTCTCTTGGACCCACAACATATATCATTTCACTCCAATATCGATATCATCTGAACCATGAGTGTATGAATGCAAATGATAATTCATGGCAAGAATCATGATATAATGAGAAGAAACTAAGTATAGAGATAAAATATCACATGCTTTCAAGAATTCAGTAACACTTATACAGTCTAAGTACAAATCAGGATATTATTTCGAAAGCATGTGTGATGAATAAACATATCAATAGCAAACATGGAGACAAACCCAATCAATCAGCAGTCCAAATCAGTATAAGGCTGATTCTCCAAATCACCCATCATCATAGTTCAACACCGGTACCCACTCAAACATTTATCACAACCGATTGAGAGGTACCCCCAAACACGCCCAATACCCCTCAATATTTATAACTTCTACGTGTTTCTATTGAAGTCACGAAAAACTAAACCATAGCTTATGTCGTTGCTAAGCAAGAGCCAGGAACAATCCATCGTCAGTGACCTTTCGGAGCGCCTCGAAGTAATTGTAGTCTAGCACACATATTGTATGTTAATAATAAGCTAACACATAAAACAAGGACATAGTCCTCGATAATCAAAACTTCAAATACCAATTACAGGCCCACATCACCAAGACTCAAACTTTATTACCCAAAAACCAAGAACACATACTTAGTAATCATAACCTTAAGTTAATTAGAATCTAAACTCATTTGTACCTTCAATTGAAGGATTTAAGAATAAAACTCAATTTATGAATCCTAGAATTTCTCCAATTGAAAAGAGTTTCCATACTCATATTAAATACTACAATATGATCCTCTATCATAAATCATTACTTATTCACAATATCAAGATGATTTACTGATATTACACCATCAAATCAAAGTCTCATCCTCTCTCATTCCAACATGAATATTAGAACTCACTTTTCCAAAATTAAAGTCTATACCAAGACTAGAGCCTTAAAACATGAAATAAAATCACAAAGGGTGAAGAATTATACCTCTAATGAAGAACTTAGTCCCAACCTTCAAGACATTCCCCTTAGACAACTTTAGAACCGAGATAAGGTATTTCAAAAAAGTGATTTCGACTTAGGATTTTTAATAGGCTAATAGATCCAGCGATTCCGCCCTAGCGAAATCGACTCCGCTAGCGCGGTCTCGCTCCCGCGGAAAGTGGACTCGCTGAGGCGCAGTCATTGGACAACTCGCCTCAGCGTAGAAGCGGACATCATTCCGTAGAGGCACATTCTCCCCTACGAGAAACCCTCCGCCGATGAGGAAAACCAACCAAATACTCACGACTCACTTTTGCACGTGAACTTCTGTAGAGGTAGACATGCACGAGCAGACACCAGCAACATGAAATTTTTTCCAAACTTCCACCAAATGCTCAAACACTCCCGAGACCCCCCGGACACAATCCAGACATGCTTTCCCAAGGTAAATAGTTCTATGAACTCACTCGTGCCCTCAGATTTCTCATTTAACTGAGCTAAGACATACTTTTCTAAGGAATCGCCCAAAATGACCAAATATCTAAATTTGACAAATAAGGCCACAAAATACATCCGATTATCACGGAAAGCGAACCAATGACCCGACTAAGTCATAAATGACCCTTCGGAGCTACCGGAATCCGGAAATGAACCCATCTACTCAAAAGTCAACCTTGAGTCAAACTATCAAACTCTAAGGTTCTGGTTTTGGGTTTTCCTTCTGAAACTTACATAAATGAATCTCCGGATTCAGGCCACCCATCCCCGTGCTTGAAAAACCCCATATAGACTCTACAAGAAGGGTAATTTAGTCAAATAAGGATCCTTACCTAAAAACGACCGGACAGGTCGTTACAGTATATGTAAGAACACACAATAATATACAACATAATGAAAATGCCACAGGCCCATACACTATACAAACATGCAGGAATGAAAGCAACACATACAAACAAGCCCAATAGAACATCAATGTAGTTTAGATATACCCTGATATTCCACAACTATACACAATATATACCATCATACATCTGAACATGTATAACAATTTATGCATGTATATGGCCTGCGTATACCATGGAACATCAACTTAAAAATAGGGGAAGGAGAAATCACACAAGGAGTACACATTAAAGTTGTCCAAATCATTCCTATACATTTTGGACTAATACATCCGATTAAAAATAGGGGAAGGAGAAATACAGAAGATGTGTATACCCCTATATACTTAACAATATATCTAAATTACATGGGGTCACATATTGAGCATGTTGAGGGAAGGAGGTATCACAGAACAACTGAGATACATAGAGACATTAAGCAAAAGGACTAATTGATCAAGTGAGGTCACACACAGAAGCAGGAAGGATGCACATATACACAGATGTACTACTTCAGTACTTCTTCAGCAAGGTCAAACAACACATGTACATGAGGCAGCATTACAAGGGAGGAGAAAGAGATGGACTTAGACAGTCATACTTATCAATGCACACAAATTTTAGTTGGTGGGTTTGGTAAATGCACCAACCCTCTTTTGTCGGTTTCTTGATATGTGTTATTGTAAAAAATATTTGTATTATTAAAACTCTTGATAGAACCTATATGAAATAGGCCTAGGCAAACAATGCTGATATCGCTAAAATATATAAGAAACCCGGAATGATTTTAATTAGACCCAATAAAAGATAAATAAAATACATTGGTCTTTAGCAAACGGTTTTAGTCTTTCAAATAAATGTTTAATGACTTGGAAACAATGCATATTTTCAGAATTGATAAGAATGGGCTTTACTTAAATATTTTAATAGAGTTATCCTAGACCTAATGGACTAACATTGTTTTGGGAAAAGAAAGAATTAAAGTTTTGGGTCTAGCCGTGAGAGCCGGTACCAGAGAAAATGAGAAGGGTTTTGGGCTTAGCCCACTAAAAGTGATTTCTTAAGTTGAATAAGAAAAATGGAAAATAATCCCATCTTCCTTGAAGATAGTTTTCAAGAGATTTTTGAAAAAGGATTTACTTAGATATTTCAATCAAAATGCAAGCTTTGTTTAGAACTTATAAAATCATTACTTCAAGTTTTTGAAACAAAAAATACGTTAGTCATTTTCTAGAACCGACTTTAAAGATATAAATAAACTTGCACTATTTTGGATCTTATAAGGAGAAACTCTATCCAAAAGATAAATTTGAATGTGTTTGGTCTAGGAAAGTAGTGAGAGTAAATTTAAATCATTCAAATAAATTCGAACTCGTTTTATCTGAATCAAAGGACTTTCAAATCTTTTTTTTTCTTCAAATGCCATGAATAAATGAGACCTCTTTATACATATCTTTTAAAACACATTTTTAATCAAATAAACATTTTAGCCACATTTTAAAACCTGAATGTGAATCGCATTCTGCGGATTCTTAATATCGAGGTGCATTCTGTGGATTCTTAATATCGAGGTGACTAACACCATCCCCGGAAAATCACCTGAACCCTTACCCGAACTCTGGAACCTTAAAATTAGTTTTTCTAATTTCCATAAATAAATTAGGTGGCGACTCTAAAAAATATTAAATTCAAAAAGTGTCCATAATTATGAAGTAGTTTTTATGGCTCGCGTAAAAGTGAACTGTAACACCCTCTACGGATGATCTCTACGTTCCCAACTCATATTCTTATCACAATCGCAACACGTATGAACTCTACGTGATCGACCTTTATCATATCTGATTTCATGCCAATGCATATGCATGATATAATATCATCAAAATATGAAAATGACAATGTATCTCAACTCAATCAAGTGCAGAGCATGATATGTAATTACCTCAACTAAATCACCTCAACTATTTCAAGTATACAACTCATAATCAAAACACAATCGCAGCACGGACGGTCTTCGCATGCTCGACTTTTACTCATATTCGATCTCATGTTAATGTATATGCATGATAATATCAACAGAATAAGGGAATAACAATGCATTTAAATTTAACCAAGTACAGAGCATGATATAATCACCTCGACTATCATAAGTATACAGGTTCAATGAAGAGATATGAATACAAATAAACACCTAAGTTAATAATTCATCAGCTAATACCCATATACTTGTGATTCTCGGATTACAATCTGTCACTATATAATCATAAACTTTTCCATTCATAACACTGGTACTCATACCAATGCCCATCACACCACAGGTACAAGACCCCCCACTTTCTTCTTTACCCATTACATATTTCATTTTTAACCTTTAGTTAGAAAAACGTTACACAACGAAGTTTAGAAAGTCTTAAATGTACCTTGAATGTCGAGCAAACATGCCACGAACCTCAAGAAATCACTTTTCCTTTCTGGAGTGCCTCCAACACTCTAAAACTTTCAAATACATAATCTATATGAGTATACGAATCCGTCGACACCCATATTATTGTACTTTATTTCGGAATTTTAAAAATGAACCCAAAAAAGTGATCCAGAGCCCTCGAGGGCAAAATTATAATTTTATCACAAAATTGATTTATCCATAACTTATAGGCTATGAATCTTAAAAATCATCCAATTTCATCCACGAATCGAAGCCCAAATTGAAGATTTATCATCTCTCAACTTTGGGGCTCAAAACCCCAATTTCTGCAACCCAATCATGGATAGATGCTAAATAAACGGTGGGAACCATGGGAGAATACCAAAACAAGGGTTAGACACTTACAATCTCTTCAATACGAGAAGTACGTCGTAAAAATTGCCCTAATTGAAGCTCTATAATTCAAGATATGAAATAAAATATCTAAATCTCGAATTTGAGCTATTTCTATACTCCAACTGCTGCACAGATAAATTGGAAAGCTAGGATGAAATAGTCTACCTTGAATACATAATCAATTACCAGACGGACTGGCTGACCCACTTGTACGTAATAGAATAGAAATCAAGCCAAATTCCCCTGATGGGAGTGAACATAGGGATTCCCCGACGGAATAAGAGCTCTTAGTCCTTTCGGCACGGCATAAAATAAAGGTTGTTCTTGTTGCGGGTTTTTCAGAGCTTGAGAATGACGCTAGGGCTATTTGAACTAATAAGGAAAAGTAGGCATGCTAAGTACATTTTGATGGCATTGAAACTATGGTCTTTTTACCGCTTTTGCGGTCCTACCGCAATTGTGGCCATTTTACCTTTTGTGGTCTTTCTACCACTTTTTCGGTCCCACTGCAATTGCGGTCATTTTTAACACTTTTGCGGTTGCACCAGAAACAAACACATTTTTCGTTACTAAAATAGGTATAACTTCCTTATACGATCTTGAAATTCGGCGATTCTTTCTGCTATGATTTTGTAATCACAATATGGATCTAAAGATTCAATAAAAATATAATTTAGAGATCATTTTCTCAATATAGTACCCTTTATGCTAAAAAAATAACGTCGAAATATCAAATACGAGCGCGTACGACCTAAGTCCACTGAAACTCTTCGAAATCTAACCAAAATTTGTGGACTAGTCCAAAATCACCATACGAACCTACTCGTGCACTCAAAACACTGATAAGAGGTTGTGTTTGACCCAGAGTTGAACGTGGTCTACTCCAAATTCTTAACTTAACTAATTTCTCAATCAATGACCCAAATCACACCCAAACCCCTCGGGGCTCAAACCAATTGTTTGACTAAGTTATAAATCACATTATGCACCTTATGAAATCAGCGAGACCCTCATTGAACCTCGTTAAGCCCAATTGACTTATCGACCCGTGATCCTAGGATATCTCTCTCTTCTGAATATCTCAACAACATATTAGTTAGGTACGTTTATGTTTTGGATACTTGATTTACAAACTTTGATAAACTCTTGTATACTGCAACTATCTAATCTATTTGGAAAGTTAATCGAGAAAGTTCTCATGGGAACGATATCTTTGTTCTCACTTTATTATTTGTAGGCCACATACACTTGCGTGAGCACTGGACCCGACCGATATTTATGTGTGCCATCTATATAACCTTCAAGATTGTGCCACTTAAAAGAGGTAATAGTAAAGATTTTCAAATAATGTAGTTATTCCAATCAATTTTAATTAAACTCAAATGAAATACATTGGCAAAAATATGAATTGGGGTTAGGTTAGCATATGTAGTGAAAGAGAGAGTAGTAATGGAAGACAAGGCTATTGGAGAAAAAAAAGATGGAAGTGAGTCGCTATGGTGCTCTAATACCATATAAAGGTTTTATATTCAAGAAGGTTTCAATTGATGTTACAAAGCTGAGAAATCATCCGCTTTGTAGTCGTTCATGTAGAGAATAATCACAATAGATGCTGGTGAAAATACAATGAAAATTGAAATATAAAATGAAGAAATAAAAGTATCTTCAAGTTGAGGCGCGGATATCTCGATCTCTTTAAAGAGATTCAAGTCTACTGCAATAAATTTTTTTATGGGTCCAGCAGTAATCGTCCTGACTTGTCCCCTTCAGGATACAACAGTCCAATAACGTCCTACAACTCAACAAACTCTGGATGTTGAGTCCAAAGCTCCACCAAAAGAACATATTCCTTCAACTAAATAGACTCTCTTTTTCCTCACTTTTTTCAAGAACTGTCTAATATTTTTCTACTCCCACAAGTTAACAATGACTTATATTTATAAGTGAAGAAATTCATCCTTGAAATAAATTAGAAGAAAAATGGAAAAGTGGAGTAATAAAGTGAGAATATGAGGTAGTAAAGTGTGAGAATGTGAATGAATAAATGAGGTAGTGGCAAGAAGAGTTTCAACCCTAGTTATGACCACATTATGCCATATTAAACGTGAGAAATAAAGGACCAAAATGAAAGACCAATTTCTTCCCTTTTTTATGGCCACTAACGTGGAGGAGTAATTAGGCATAATTTCACTATCAAGAAACGTGAAGGCAGCACAATAAGGTACTTAGTAGGAGGCACTTTAATATGGTATTTTGTAATATTAAAATTCTCAAATATGACGAGCAATTCCTCACTGATTTTAATATTAAAATAAGAGAATTTACCAAGATTATTATGTATAATGAAGGTGTGCTCTGCATTGAACCTTCACTTAGTAAAACAATAATCTTTACTACAGATCTATAGTGGTTTCAGACTTGAACTATGACTTCTTAAGAAAAATAAAAGTATTACTGCTTATATATAATAATCAAGGTATTGACATGAGTTTTAATAGCCAACACATTACGGCCTTGTGTTATCCCAGTTTGATGAGTATTTTTTAGAACAAGTCCAATTCTCATAGAAAGCGGCCTACTTCCACACACATACATGTGAAATTTGTCAAGGGTGCTCATGTAACTTAACATTCCACTATGAGCTATGTAATTTCATTAAGATTTCTAGAATCAACCTCCACAAATCATTATAGAATAAATGCACTCACACCATAGGGAGGGAATAAAAAAATCAGTACATTTCACAACAAGTAATCATATGTTTCGTTTCCTATTGAACCTGGTTATAGGATCTCTAGTTCCCAAGTTGGGTTTGTCATGACGCAAGAATTTATGGACTTCAATCCCATCCCTCTCGATGTGCTCCAGACTCTTTCTCTTGCCAAGGCCGTAGTTAGTAGATCTAGAATATTATCACAAGATTTGACATAATCAATATTAATGGTACCACTTATCAAATATGATCTCAAAGTACTATCTTTTTGCTTTATAGCTCTAGATTTACCGTTGTTATAACAATTTGAACTCTACTAATTGCAGCGATGCTATCACAAAGAATTAAAATAGCAGAAACTGATTTCTCAAAATAAGCTATTTGAAATAATAAATCTCTCAACCAACTCACTTATTGACCAGTTGAAGATAAATCAATTAGTTCAGCCTCCATGATAGAGTTGGCAATAATGATTTGCTGTTTTGATTTCCAACAAATAGCATCAGCTCCCAAAGTAAAAATATAGTTTGTGGTAGAATAGTAAACACTAGATGAAGTGTCCCAATCTACATTTGAAAAGCCTTCAAGTACATCAGGATATTTTTTATAAAATAAATCATAAGCTTTTGTACCAACTAAATATCTCATAACTCTCGTTATGGCAGGCCAATGTTCATTACTTGGCTTGCTTATAAACCTGGTAAGTACGCATACCGCATAAGCAATATCAGTGCAATCAATCACATATCTTGAACTTCTAATTAAGCTAGCATATTCCTTTTGATTTATTACATCATTTTTACTTTGAATATGAAACAAGTGAACACTTGAATCAAAAGGAGTTAATACATGATTGCAATCAAAAACATTACTCCCCATGTCTCAAAAAAATTATCTTAGTGTGACTTGGCATGAGGTTTAAGAAATAAAGGAAAACTTTTTATGGTTTAAAATAAACTTTATATATTTGTGTGTCTGTAAATCATCTCATAAAGTTAATTTTTCTAACTATAGAAAGGTGCCAATCTTTTTGTAACAAACTAATAAGGAAAGTAAGACAATCTTTTTGGAACGGAGGGAGTATTATTTTTTGAAATTTTCTCAACATAATCTGACTGGTCAAGAAAAATTCCTTCACATATTTTAGTCCAAAAATAAATTTGTCTCACCAATATCTTTCTTATCAAAATGAATTCTAAGAATATTTTTAGTTTCTCCAATAACATTCATGTTAGAGCCAAAGATTAACAAATCATCAACATTGAAGCAAATAGTAATATGTGAATTATTTCAAGACTTATGATAAATGTACTTATCTTTTAAAATTATTTTCAATCATGTAGGAATCAAATTTCTCATGCCATTGCTTTGGTGCTTGAACTTAATAAGTTTACATACTTTACTTTCTTGGCCTGCTTTAACAAAACTTTCGGGTTATTCATATAAATTTCCTCATTTTAAAAAAGTAACTTTTACATCCATTTGATGAATATGCAAATCAAAAATTACATCAATAGCAATTAAAAGTCTAATGGATGTAATTTTAGTTACCGGAGAAAAAGTATCAAAAAGATTCTAGATCTTATAGTTGCTTAAAACCCTGGCAACTAGTCTAGTCTTATATTTATCAATGGATCCATCCAATTTCAATTTCTTTCTTAGGACTCATTTGAACCCAATTGTTTTACAACCCGGTGGTTAATCGACTAACTTCCAAGTTTTATTAAAAATTAGTGATTTCATTTCAGTATTTACGGCCTCTTTTTAAAAATAGCATCATATGAAGATAAAACTTCTTGTAAAGTGAGAGGGTCATCTCCAACATTAAAAAAATATAAAAATCAGGATCAAAATCTTTTTCTACTCTAGCTCTTTTACTTCTTCTTAACTCAAAATAATCATTTTTTATTTACAAGAAGAAGAAGAACTATTACCCCACTATTTTTTAATCAAATAAAAATTTATTTTCATGAGAAATAGCATCACCTGATTCTATTATAATATTATCTTCAATATTTAATAATCTATAGGGGTACTATTTGAAGCATAACCAAGAAAAGCACAAGTAGTAACGTTTTTTACCCAACTTAGTAATTTTGGAATCCATTAACCTTACATAAGCTAAATAACCCCAAATTCTTAGATATCTCAAATTTGACTTGTGACCTTTCGACAACTCAAATGGTGTTAATTTTATCTTTTATGAGTCACTCGATTCAACACATAACAAGCAGTCAAAATAGCTTCACCCCATAAAATTTAGAGGTGCACTTGACTCAATAAACATGACATTTGTCAATTTAACTAATGTTCTATTTTTCCTTTCTTCTAAACAATTAGATGCAAAAAAATAAGGTGGAGTAATTTCATGAATTATTCCCAATGATATAACAAAAGAATTAAACTCATATTCATGGCCTCTATCACTTCTAATTCTTTTTATTTTCTACGAAATTGATTTCAACTTCATGGAGAAAAACTATAAAATATTCAGCGTCACTTTAATTTTTCATCAAGAAAAACACATGTATACTTAAAAAAATCATCGAGAAAAGTGATATAATATTTATTTCCTCCACGAGTTAAAATTCCTCCAAGTTCACAAATATTTGTATGAACTAATTCTAACAATTCGGGTTTTCTTTCCACCTGAAAATGAGGTTGTTTAGTGATTTTGGCTTTACTACAAGCCTCACACTTTATAAAATCCTTTTTAATCATCGGGAGTAATCTTAAACTACTCAGGATTATGATATAACTATTATTAATATGACAGAAATAAGCATGCCAAAAATTAGTAGAAGAAAGCATGTAAATAGAAGTAGAAACATTATTCATTTCAATATTTAACTTGAATATCCTATCACAAGCATACCCATTCCCACAAAGACATTTTTTTTCACTACTACATATTGACCGGACTAAATAATTTGTTTGAAGCATGCTTTATTAGAAAGAAAATCAGACATCAATTTTTTCTCATGGAAGGAGTAAAAAATACATCTTTTAAAGCTAATATCCTTCCAGAAATGAAGGTCAACTCGACATCTCTCTTTCAAGCACTTGAGTGGTGTGAGAATCACCAAGCATGATGATTTTAGACTCCTCAAAAAAAAAATTGAACCAAACTTTGTCATAGTAGACATGACGGTTTGCACCAAAATCAACCCACCATCCATCAACATTTTCAATCATGTTTGTGTCTGTTATCACCTCCACAAATGGCTCTTCAGTAACGTTTGCCTGAGGTGTAGGATCACATTTTTGAAACTTATAAAATTGAGCAATATGCCCGCTCTTACCATAGATAAAGCATGATATTAATCTTAAACTTGTTGATTTTGTGCTCGGTTACTGACACCATTATTCTTCTTGGGAGGTATACCATTTTTCTTGTATATTTTCTTCTTAGGCTTCATAGAAGTATTTTTTTGTAACATCCCATACTTTCAGGCCATGATTTGAATCGCTAGGCATACGTAATTAGACCCGCGCGTTGGAGGATTTTCTTGTCATATTCACGTATGCAAATGAAGAGCTTAGTATATAAAAGGACACAGTTCCAAAATAATTTAAGAATTAACAAAGGGTGTGGCAACGATAACTGATATTAATATTTGGTGTCTACCGAAAGAGGCAACGGAGTAGTATTATATCACTTGACCATGATAATGAGTATATGAAGTATATCAAAGTGATTACTATTTAAGTGAATTGAGATGGAGAAATTAATTATGTGTGTAATTAGATGTATGAAGAATTAATTAAGATTATATGGATATGTCTTGTATGGGTAGGTGATGAGGTGGATAGACTCCACTTAGACACATGGAAATGCAAATGGTTTTGGCTAAAAGGGAGGACCCTCCACGTGTAAGAAAAGAAAAAGGGTGGCGATGAGCTCTTGAGTCATTTTTAATTCATAAAGAATGAGGTGCAGCATTTATATTTAGAAAGGTAGTAGCATAATTCCATTTGGTTACTAGCAGCAGCATGGTGCTTTCTTTTTACAATTTTTACAAACAAGCAACAACGTGATAGCAGTGTTCTTGAGATCTCAATTCTCATATTATAGATAAACCTTTTAGAAACAAAATAGGCAGCAACAAGATCGGGAGCAGCAATATTTACTCATTTAGCCGCAGCAAGCAAAACAAGGTCCCCTAAGTCATATTGAATTCCATTTTTCAAGCTGGTTCATTCGTGCTAAAGGTTAGGTGCTATACGGACTATTTGGGTTGTGTTATCAACAGATCGACGAAGGTATGTTAAGGCAAATTATTTCTTTCTTTTTGGAATGTTCCATGTAACGAAACGTAAATGTGATATTGTTCCATAAATTATTCTACTCTTAGTAGTTAAGGATGTTCATGTTATTGATTCTTAGTTGAAAGCATGTCTAAATATGTTCCTAAATCCTTATTGAGGTAAATGGGAAAAATGTTAATAATTCCAATGTTATCCGAAGGTACAAGGATATTATTTTATCCGATAAGTTAAGAATATTTTATTGTCATTCATGCATTTGCATTATATCCATGTACCACCCTGTACCCACTTGTGTTATATACACTACTATATCGTATGAAATATATATATGTAGGGGATGGGGAAAAGGGAATGACGTTATATATGCAACACCACCTACAGCTGATACAGATATCACGAAAAGGAAGATGCCCAATGAGGCCAATATGATAATGATTTTGCCCACAGAGGCCGAAAAGAAATGATGCCCACAGAGGCTGTTATGGGAAGGAAGATGCCCGATGAGGCCAATATATATATGTATACCGCATTTGCATTGTGCATGACATTTAGGCATATTATGGCCCTCAGAGACGTTCATTACAGGTCGGTTGTTTCGGTCGGCTGTTGTTGTCGTCTAATTTTGTCAGTTGTTTCTGTTTGAGTTTATTGTTATATCCCTGTTATGCTATTGTTCATGCCTGACATACTTAGTACATCAGTCGTACTGACGTCCCTTTTATCGGGGTCGCTGCGTTTTATGCCCGCAGGCTCAGGTAAAGAGGGTGGCGGTTCATGCTAGTAGGTTGCCGGTTCAGCTAATATTGGAGCACTCTACTTGATTTAGAGTTGCAGTCTGGTCGTGGTATGATATTGTGTATATGCATATGGGTATGACGGGGCCTTGTCCCGACCTTGTGATGTTATGTACTCTTTAGAGACTTGTAGACAGTTGTCCTGTGTATGGTAGTCAAGTATGGCCCTATTGGCCTTGACGTATATGTCAGCCGAATATTTGGTAACGGCCCTTCGTAGCCATGTTTGGTTTCGGTTAGTTGGAAAGCATGTGAAAAGTGGCGCTCGACAGGTAAGGTCCGGGTACCCGTCATGACCCTCCGGTTTGGGTCGTGACAAACTTGGTATCAGAGTAAGTCTGTCCTATGGAGTCTACAAGATGTGTCTAGTAGAGTCTTATTTATGGGTGTGTTGTGCACCACACTTATAGACATGAGGCTACAGGGCATTAGGATGATGGTTACCTTCCTTCTTGATCTAGAATCGTGCTGTAGAGCTGAATTGTAAGAATTCTCTTTGTAAATCTTATTGTGTTTATGAGTACATCAATACCTTCTTCCAATAGGGTTATGATTAACATGGAGATTGAGGGTAAATATGAGTAGTATGCCCTTTATTGAGACAGATCTGTCAAAGGATATGATTCCACTCTTATTGTGGGAATGCTCTTCTAGATGTCTATGCCAAACGTGGTGAAATAGAGCATTCAGTGTGGAAATTTGAAATCATGAATACCAGAGGTATGGTAACGTGAAAATGCTATTATTACTACATGTTTCCATCACGAGGAAAGTTATGTATAGATTTAAAGATACTCAGTAGGATGTGAATGGAAGGAATCATGTCAGGTGTGGCTACCATTTTAGGTTCGCTACCTTTGTGTTCCTTACTTGCTTCCAAAAGACAGGGAAAAGAGCTGCATGTCTTCATTATTAGGCCCAGATTTTTAGTCACATGTCTATGTTGTAAATGCTCTGATCGAGATGTACTCTAAAACTGGGAGTTTAAAGAATGCAATCTTGGCCTTTGAGGACTTGAGGATTAAAGATGTGGTGACATGGACAACAATGATCTCTGCATATGGAATGTATGGCGAAGGAAAGAAGGCTCTTAGATCTTTTTAGCAGATGAAGAATACGGGTACTATTCCAGATTATATTGTTTTTTTTTGCCATTATATATGCATGTAGCCAGTCTGGTTTAGTGTAAGATGGTCGTGCGTGCTTTAACCAAATGAGAGAAGAATACGACATTGAGCTTGGGATTGAACAACAAGTTTGCATGGTTGATCTTTTATCACATTCTGGTCTGCTGGCTGAAGCAGAGGACTTTATCCTTTTTATGTCAGTGCAGCCTAATACAAGTATGTGTGGAGCTCTACTTTGTGTGGAGCTCTACTTAGTGATTGTCGAGCTAGTGGAGATATCGAGATTGCTGAACGTGTCATAGAACGTCTTGTTGAATTGAACTCTACGATCCTGGGTATAATGTTTTGGCTTCTAATGTATATGCCACCTTGGGGAAGTGGGACCAAGTGAGAACAATACAAAAATCCTTGAAAGCTAGAGGACTTAAGAAGGACCCAGGATGTAGCTAGATTGAGATTTGTAACAGAGTTTTTATTTTTGGCACTAGTGATAGGTCATTTCAACAATTAAAGCAAGTCAATGAGCTAATATAGGACCTTAATAGAACAATGGATAAGGAGGGTTATGTTTCTGATTAGAGTGAGGAAATATGTTATGTACATGCGACCTAAATTGTAAAGTCTTATCCAGAATGGATCGAGAATTGTCCCAGGATATCATTAACGAGAATAGATTGCCACAATCGGGATCGTGTGAAGAGTGACCATCAAGGAATTTAAGAAGATCACGCAAGGTGACGTACCCAGAATAGTGAGCCAAGTCATATATAAGGATCAAGTTATCTATGGTAGTGGAAGGGGACAGAAGCCTCTCGTTTGTGCGTAAAGGGGAAGATCGTGTATTATTGAGAACTACAGGTATTAATGTTAGTAAGCTAAGGTATGCTATATATATATACTAGTAAGGCACCATTGTGCAGCGTATTACAATCCTAAATAATCTCTTAATAACAATAGCTTGTTAGGGACAATAGAAGACGAGAATTATGGAACGGGATGATCAACTATCAAGGCAGAAATATTGTTCGTTTAATGATGAATAGAAGGAAGAAATACAACAAGAAGGATGAATGTGAATGAGATTATAGTTATGCAGGTTTCACAAAGGTATGATTACTCTAGAACATAGTAAGGACCAATGGTAGAGGAAGGACAGTATGAACTTTTCGGCCAATGGTGACGAACCTCTGATGTTTAGGAAGATAGTATGAGAAATACTTTGAGATAAGGGACCCCCCCTCCTAAGGCAATTTGAAAAGGGAAATGTAAAGGTAAGACAAATGAGCACTCGGTCGATAGGAAATCTAATAATGATAAAACAAGAAAGCTTGGAAAGTCATGGGATCATGTAACACAGTGAATTGGATCCAAATATACGAAGCATCGGTTTCATAACACATGCAGTCATACACCTCAGAAAGTATGTAAACGGAAGTAACAGTGAGCAAAACTCAAGATTAGCACATAAACATGTAAAAAGGGGCCAATGACGCCTATGGACACAAGGTAGACAGTAAAAATATGTGTCAAGATATAATGACATTATAATGAAGATAAAATGACATGCAAACACAGATGTATATGAGCATTTATGAACTGATAAAAAATTCTACGAGATAAATAAAGTAATGGGTTTACAGCTTAACGAGACCAAGGAAGTCTTTTCCCAAAATCGCCATAGACAGAAAGTCTTAGCAATGGGGCGAATGAAGGAATTCGAATCTACGTATAGTGACCAGGTTTGGAAATAGTAGGCCAACTTCATGTAATGAAAATTTTGTAGAACCTTTCACGTATAGAATAAGGAAATAAGTTAACAACTCATCCTTTAAAGGATAGTAACGCCAAGGATTGGAATCAAGAGCAATGTTTGAGATTACGTATGTGTACCAGAATATTTTAGAATTAAGACGAGTAAGACAAGTAAGAAAATGAAAGAAGTAAGAAAGGAAGTTGTTTATAATTACGAGTAATGAGAAAGTACGAAAACAAAAAAGATTCCTTTCAGACCATGAATGAGAGTTAACGGCGATGATACGCGCACTTCAGATTCGAATGACATTGTCCATAAAGTGTTCACGATTGAGATACTACAAATATAAGAGTTTACATCACATCAGTTAGTAAACAAAGCTAAGTTGATAATAGAAGCATTCACCCACAAGCAACTTGACTAATTTGAGGACGAATGAAAGAAGCTGACCTGAAGGAACGCATCAGTTAGCTAAGTGGGATTCCGATTGGAGGATTCAGATAGTGATAGCCCCATAACTCATAATACAACAGGATCATCCCTCATACGGGAAGAAAATGAACGTCTTGATGAAGATCTCATTTTTTTAGAGAAGATCGGGAAAGATACTTAACCAAAGGAGAATCGCAACCTATGAGCATAATGGAGAGAGACCTCAGGTGGAAGGTCCATTTGTGTGTTCCCAGTATAGCAGAATTACGAGATAAAATTTTGACGGAAGTCCATTGTTCACAATATTTCGTTCACCCTGGATCGACTAAGATGTATCATGATCTCAAAGGTATGTATTGGTGGAAAGACATAAAGAGGAACATTGGAGAGATCTTAGCTCAGTATCTTAATTGTCAGTAAGTAAAAATAGAGCATTACCTCGTAATTATCGTAAGTTTGATTCTATTTGGGTGATTGTTGATAGACTGACCGAATTAGCTCAATTCCACGCGGTTAAAACTACCTACACAACCGAGGACTATGAAAAGTTGTATATTAAAGAGATTTACGCCTGTCTCTATTATATTTGACCGAGGTGTGCAATTCATAGATAACTACTGGAGATCATTTTTAAAAAAAGTTTGGACACTCAAGTTAATCTTAGCACAACTTTCCACCCTCAGGCAGATGGGCAAGTTGAGCATACGATTCAAACGCCCGAGGACATGCTACGAGCTTATGTATTGGACTTTAAGGAAAGTTGGGATGATCATTTACCCCTTATCGAATTTGCGTACAATAACAGTTATAATACTAGTATCAAAATGGCTCCATATGAAGTTTTGTATGAACGGAAATATAGATCTCCTATCGGATGGTTTGAAGTAGGCGAATCAGAATTAATTGGGCCTGACCTAGTGCACCAAGCCATATAGAATGTGAATCTTATCCAAGAACGGTTGTTAACCGCTCAGAGTCGTCAGAAGTCGTATTCAGATGTGCGACGGTGGGACCTAGAAGTTCTAAGTGGATAATTGGGTCTTCTTGAAGATTTCTCCTATGAAGGGTGTAATGAGATTTGGGCAAAATGGAAAGCTCAGTTCAAAGTACATTGGGCCATATCGCATAATTCGACAAATCGGCCAAGTGGCTTACGAATTGGACTTGCCTTTGGAGTTAGAGTTTGTTCATTCAGTTTCCATGTGTCCCTGTTAAGAGCATGTATTAGAGATCCTTTCCGGGTTGTACCGATTGACGATGTAAAGATTACAAAGGATTTATCATATGAAGAGGTTTCTATTACTATCTTAGATCCACAAGTCCGTAAGTTGAGGACTAAAGAAGTAGCCTCCGTGAAAGCTCTATTGCGGAATAAGAATGTAGAAGAAATAACATGGGAGGCGGAAGAGGAAATGAAACACAAATATCCCTACCTATTTCAGAGCAATGCCGAGGTACCGAGAGAAACATAAGGTGAGTTCTATTTCATATTATTATAATTAGTGCTTGAGGACCATGTGAGGTCTGATAGATGGATGTCTGTTATATTATATGGCCCCGTGACGCGGTGGTTGTATTTTCGACCAACGTGACAAGGATAAAATATGTCACCCCAACATTCGAGGACGAATATTTCTAGGGGGGAAGAATGTAACATCCTGTACTTTCGGGTCATGGTTTGAATCGCTAGGCATATGTAAATAGACTCGCTCGTTGGAAGATTTTCTGGTCATATTCACGTATGCAAATGAAGAGCTTTGTATATAAAAGGACGTGATCCCGAAATAATTTAAGAATTAACAAAGGGTGTGGAAACGATAACTGATATTAATATTTGGTGTGTACCGAAAGAGGCAACATAGTAGTATTATATCACTTGACCATGATAATGAGTATATGAAGTATACCAAAGTGATTACTATTTAAGTGAATTGAGATGGATAAATTAATTATGTGTGTAATTGGGTGTATGTTGAATTAATGGAAGACATGAATAATTAATTAGGATTATATGGATATGTCTTGTATGGGTAGGTGATGAGGTGGATAGACTCCACTTAGACGCATGAAAATGCAAAAGGTTTTGGCTAAAAGGGAGGACCCTCCACGTGTAAGAAAAGAAAAAGGGTGGCGATGACCTCTTGAGTTATTTTTAATTCATAAAGAAGGAGGTGCAGCATTTATATTTAGAAAGGTAATAGCATAATTCCATTTGGTTACTAGCAGCATGGTGCTTTCTTTTTACAATTTTTACAAACAAACAGTGTTCTTGAGATCTCAATTCTCATATTATAGATAAACCTTTTAGAAACAAAATAGGCAGCAACAAGATCGGGAGCAGCAATATTTACTCATTTAGCCGCAGCAAGCAAAATACGGGCCCTAAATCATATTGAATTCCATTTTTCAAGCTGATTCAACCGTGCTTAAGGTTAGGTGCTATACGGACTACTTGAGTTCTGTTATCAACAGATCGATGAAGGTACATTAAGGCAAATTATTTCTTTCTTTTTGGAATGTTCCATGTAACGAAACATAGACGTGATATTGTTTCATAAATTATTCTACTCTTAGTAGTTAAGGATGTTCATGTTATTGATTCCTAGTTGAAAGCATGTCTAAATATGTTCTTAAATCGTTATTGAGATATATGAGAAAGATGTTAATAGTTCTAATGTTAGCCGAAGGTACAAGGAATATTTTATTGTCATTCATGCATTTGTATTATATCCATGTACCACCTTGGATCCACTTGTGCAATAATTCCGTTAATTACATAGGATACAAATGTTTTTCCATAGTTCAGATGAGACCATCAGCAGTTGTTAATTTTATATTAAGTTATGAGTGTATTATAGTCCTCTCTGCCTCAACAATAATTACAAGGTTCTAAATACAGATCTTCGCATTAGTTCATGCAAGAAGGAAAAGGGATAACATATTTTATTAATCCATTACAGCATCCACCCTGGAATAAATCCATTAATATTGTGAGCAGTTGCTGCTGCATTAACCTCATGATTTTCACCCATATTGGGACTATATCTGCATGGGGAACATTAAATCCAAAAATAAATAAATGTACTATAGTACTTTAAAAATTCGAACGAAGCTAATGAATGTAAGCTAGGCATAGATATTTCCAGCATATAAGCAGCGGGTAGGAATTCATATAAGTAAATTAAAAATAACTCTAAAATATCACACCTAAGATTTGAACTTGTAACCTCAATTAATTTCTTTTTATATCTCCTTTAGCACTACACTAGCTAGAATCTTCCCTTTTTATAAAGTGGAATGTACTGTTTATATATAATGGTAATAAAAAATACGCTACTACACAGTATTATAATTTTTTGACGAAAAGAATCCAATTAAACTCTTTGACACAACCCAACATCGCCCCAACATATACAAACTGAAAAGGTAAGGCATATATATATATATATATATAATATTAAGAGGTGCAACCAACGCATTAAATCATGGATCTAAGTTTAAAAGTATTACCCAAATTGAGGAGATGAAGAATTCAATCCCAGAGGTTGAAAGAATCCTTCAGTTTGTGGAGGTAGTCGATTGTGTTGCATTGTTTGTCCTTCATTATTTCCCCATGACAATCCAAGTGAAATTCGAGCTGCATTTTCTTCCAACTGACAAAGAATACTTTCAATACAAAGTTGACAAGCAAATGCTAAAGTTACGAGATTTTGTATGTTAGATGATTTTCATACCTTGCTTCTAAGTTCTTTATTTACTTCTGCTAGCATTTGCTCCTAACAAATATATTGCCATATTAGAATTTTATAAGATTTTGGATTTTCTTTTGATAGGATAAATGAATTTTGGTAATGTTGAGGTGTACCTTTTGCCGAAGGTCTGCAAGCTGATCCAGCATAGATTGAGTCTGCAAAAGTGCTTACAGATAAAATTTGTTGTTGGAAAATGCAATTTATTCATTTTTCATCAGTATCCTCATATTTACAACATTAGGGTACCTTCTATAAATGAATTTTACACCATCTGTCATCTCAAGCATATGTAATTATTCATAATAAGTGGAAATAGTAACCTAAAAATAATTCAGACAATCTACTATAAATGATTAAATAACATTGTTAGTGCAAAATGAATCTACATTTTCAGTATATATAAATTAAGTATTATATGAGGTACAGATCTACGGTGTGTTTGGAATGGGAGAAAGCATTTTTTATTTATCCATAAAATATTTTTCAATTTTTCCATATTTTGTCGGTTAAGGTTTTTTTTTTTGAGATGAATTTTGTCAGTTATAAGTGTCTAATATTATTTGTGTTGGTTACAAAGATGCAGGAAACGGAAATTACAAGTAACTGCAAAGTCTTACAAGAACTGAAATTACAATTGAAGAATAAACTGAAATTACACAGAACTTGAAGAATAAACTGGAAATGTTTGTGGTATGCTGAGTTGAGTATTTGCACTATGTCTTTAAGACAATATTGCCCCGTATGTATCCTTTCTACGTCCTGGACAATTGTCTCCCAAGATAAAACAGCAAATGAACAATTGAGCAAAGGAAACTCAAGTGCTGTCGTGAAGAATTTTGAGTAATGAAATGATGCTTGGAAGATTGTAGGAAGACTGAATTCGTTTCTGTTTGTGTTAAGTGTAGCTCAACAATGGTGACAAAGGGGTTCTTTATATAGTTGAAGGAGAGGCTGATGAACTGCCTCCATAAGTGCCATTACTGGCCAAGTAATGGCAATTATGGAGGTAGTAATTCATCCAAAATAAATGGTGAAGATGTGCAACTGATTGACCATTTAGGAAGAGTAATTCATCCAAAATAAATGGCTGAATTGAGTGCTGGTGGACGTTTCTGTTCTCTGCCCAATTCTGACTTTCTTAAAACTTCAGGGATCAAACTGTACATATGGCAAAGTTCTCTGGTCCAAAAAGATAATATCATAAGAAGCACGGCCCGTGGCCGGACGGGCGACGGCGGCGCGCGTGTGGGCTTTCCTCTAACCGAAGCACATCTAGGTCCTCCCTCCTTTAAACACATGGAATACCTCTGGGGTCCAAAACCCCAAGCCAACTTTGAGACTTATAAACAAAACAATTCTTTCTTCCTCCACAGATGAGGGAGAATTGATCTCAATACCACACTTTTCCATGTTTCAAACACCTCACTTCGTGGACCAATATCTCTTTCATTTTTCAACGAAATTTGACGATCTTTGGCCCTACGGTCATCTACTTACTTGGTAGATTATGCATGTGTGAAGAACCGGATTCTCCAACATGCAGAACACTAGTGTTTAAGCCATTAAAGTTGGTCGGACGCAACTCCCGCCAAAGGCAAATTTCCAACAATTTGTGAAACTTGTTTTATTTTTAAGAAACTTGTTTTCTTAGAGAAAATGTTCTCCAAAAATATTAACTCATTTTGTCCGTTAATGTTTTTGTAGAATATTTTCTCTAAGAAAACAAGTTTCACAAATAATATTAGACACTTGTTATCTCCTCCCACCCTCTAATACACTCTAACCCCAGCCCAACGACATAGCCTGCATTCTACCCCACCTTATTCCACACCCCAAATGTTTGTCTAGATTATACAATATATAAATTTTTTTGGAATAACATTTTTTGCTTACATACCAAATACAAGAAAATAAGTATCAAAATCACTTATTTCCAAGAAAACAATTTCTCTAAGAAAATATTTTCCTTCGTACCAAACACACCCCTAGTCGAAAATTTGCAGTTTGAATTGAAGTATTTGGAGTTACCTTCTTTGACCTGATTTGCTTCAAGGATGCATCCAATTGGTGCTCAAGCTGTTCAAGTTCCTTTGAGTTTAGTGTGCCCAAATCCTCTCCAAGTAGATTTCTATTAAATTGATATATAAAGAAACATTAAAGCAAGATATTTTTCAGAAATAAAAAAATAAGTGTATGGGGAATACATGAGAAACTTATGTAAAGCTAGCTAAAATTGTTTTCACTGAAGTAATAGTGTCAAATATCTCCAAAAAAAAAAAAAAAACCTTACCTTTGAGATCGTTGAAGGAGCTCAACTCTAGCTTTTAGCCTCACATACTCATGGTAATTTTTCTGTGAAAGAAGGAAAAAGACCATTTAAAATTTGTCATAAGAATTTACTGTAAATATGAACGGAGCAATTCATATATTATCTCAAGAAAAGTTATTGGAAAAGACATCATCGTGAGTTTTCTCGGAAAAATTTACTCCCTCCTTGGCCTAATTTTACGGGGTACAAAGTTTAATTAAGAAAAAAAGCAGACTTATGAAACTTGTAATTATAAAAATGTTATAAGATTCGTGGTTATAAAAGAGTGTCATTAAGAATATAATGACAAGTTTAAGGGTGTGTTATGGTATGGAGAAAATGTTTTTCAATTTTTACATGTTTGATTTGATCAAAAATTTAAGAAAATACTTTTTTAGGAAAGTAGAAAAAGGGTAGCCCGGTGTACTAAGCTTCCGCTATGCACGAGATCTGCAGAAGGGCCGGACTATAAGGATCTGTTGTACTCAACTTTACCCTACATTTCTGCAAGAGGCTATTTCCACGATTTGAACATGTGACATGACAACAACTTTATCAGTTACGTCAAAACTAACCTTTTGTTTTTTAGGAAAACAAGTTTTTTTTAAATGAGAATAATGACTTATCTAGTTGAAGCATGAAAAACAAGTTCAACAAGTGACATTCCACATCAGTTGAGTCCTCCTCACCATCCAATACACCTCATCTTCAACTCGAACTCCGTAGCCCCATCTACTCCATGTACCCCACACCCCTATCCCCATCTACTCCATGTACCCCACACCCCTATCCCCACCTCCCATAGTATTTGTCTAGATTACATATAAATATTTTTAGGATAATAATTTTTACTTATATACCAAACACAATAAAGTAAGTAGAAAACTCACTTATTCTTTTCCGTCATACCGAATACGCTCTAAAATTAAATAATATATAAATATAAAAAAAATCATTAATAGCGAAATAATATCACATAAAATATAACAAAAGAAGTACTACTGTTGGGTTTGGGATGATGAAAGTTGTTTAATCATTTGATGATTCCCATTCTAGATAGAAGCTAATTGATGAAGATGTACCTAAGAGCTAAGATGACAATTACTGGCTACAACAAGGAATGCATCAATGCTCATTGTGGTTGAGAATATGGTTGATCTAGAGGCCAGTTTAGGATTTATTAATATTATACTCTAATTGATTAATGGTGTATCTTTTCTATTTTCATGTCCTCGTACTTCATCACAAAATGGAAAAGTCGAGAGGAAAATCCACACCATTAATAATATTGATCGTACATTACTAGCTCATGCATCATTACCGTCTTCATTTTGGCATCATGCATTACAAATGACAACTTACCTTCTCAACATCCTCCCGAGCAAAGAATTAGCCTACCAATCTCCACTCAAAATTCTTTATCAAAAAGACCCTTCTTATTCTCATCTTCGAGTATTTGGGTATTTATGTTATCCTCTCTTTCCCTCCACTACCATAAACAAACTTCAAGCCCGCTCTACCGCTTGTGTCTTTTTGGGTTACCCATCTAATCATCGTAGTTAAAAATGCTATGATCTATCCTCTATTAAAATTATCATTAGTCGCCATGTCATTTTCGATGAAACCCAATTTTTGTTTGCTAAGTTTCATAGTTCAACGTCTCATTCATATGATTTTTTGGATGATTGAATTTCACCTTATGTGGTCCATCATTTGGCCCAGCCCACACCGAGACAAATGGTCCAGGGGCACACTCTGGCCCAAATCAACCCAATCAGCGCCTTACGCCAGCCGGCCCAACCCAGCGGCAAACCCATTCTACCAGGCCAAAACCTCGGTCTACCTCGCCAGGCCCAGCGAGTGGCAGCCCGCTGCCCCTACCAACCCGTCCCCTCTTCATCGAGTGGTGGGTCGTGTTCGTCCAGCCCGGAACGGGGCCAGCCCAATGCTCCCACCCAAATCCAGCCCACTCCTATTCCGGCTTCAATGCCAGTTACTCGCAGCCAACGGGAAATTTTTAAACCAAAGCGACAATTTAATCTCAACTCTAATGGTACTAAATCCCCTCTACCACATAATCTCATGTCTGCCCTTCATGACTCGAATTGAAAATGGCTATGGATGATGAATATAATGTTCTTATTGAAAATAAGACATGGAAGTTGGTGCCCTGTCCACCTGATGTTAATGTGATTCGTTCTATGTGGATTTTTACTCATAAAGAAAAAATTGATGGTTGTTTTGAGAGGCATAAGACCCGTCTTATAGGTGATGGCAAAACCCAACAAGTTGACGTGGTTGTAGAGAGACGTTTACTTCGGTGGTCAAACCGGCAACTATTCGCACTGTTCTCAGTCTAGCGCTCTAAAATGCATAGCCCATTCATCAACTGGATGTGAAAAATGTCTTCTTACACGGAGAACTCAAGGAAACATTATATATACATCAACCTTTGTCGTGCTCTAGCGCGGAGGCCGAATATTGAGGGGTCGCCAATGTGGTGTCCGAGTCTTGTTGGTTGCGTAACCTTCTCTTAGAGCTTTTTCCACTATTCTTAAAGCTACATTGGTCTATTGCGATAATGTTAGTGTGATATATTTCTCGGGGAATCCTGTACAACATCAACGCACTAAACATATCGAGATGGATATTCACTTTGTTCGCGAAAAGGTTGCTCGTGGACAAGTACGTGTCTTACATGTCCCTTCACGTTATCAGATTGTTGATATCTTTACTAAGGGTCATCCCTTGTTTCTATTTGAAGATTTCCGGGACAGTCTCAGCATACGACAATCGCCTACTACGACTGCGGGGGTGTGATATGTAATTATTATTAGTGATTTAGTAAAGATTGTTAGTGATTTGTATTAGTTAGGTGTATTTCCATAATTGTATTATAGAATCAATATTGTGCATTATGTATATAAGCTAATTAGCTAATGAAAATAATCAAGGGATTATTCTCTTTCACTAACTTGCACTTTCACAATTATAGGTGGTTCGACTATAAGGCTAGTAAAGCAATGCTTGGGGTCCCAATTTTTTGGGCCCCCCATTTTTCTCTAAAAGCTTTATTTTATAAATATATTATTAAAAAAATTACGTGTACTATTAAATTTGATGAATTTTTTCGGAGAGAATGTACAATAACTTTTTATATTATAATGTGGTGTTCCTTGCAGTAATTGGGAATGGAATAACTTTATGGGGTAATTGGGTAGCTAGTTTATTGTCTCATTTATATCGTAAAAAATTAATATAGACCCAATTATTATTCATATAGTTACCTTTTCATTCTCGCTCTTATTATTCTTATTCACAATATTGAAAAGTATCTCAAAAGGAAAATTACTAAGACTTACAAGTTACAAATAAAAAGACTTGATTCTTATCAAATACATGTGTTGCTTACAGAATAATGTTAATAGTTTCTATAATTATTTTCTTAGCCGAAAAAAGTTTTTCAAAATTAAAATTGATAAAATATTACTTAGATCAACAATATCTCAAGAGATTGAATGGATTAACTATATTATCAATTGAAAAGAATTTGTTAAAATAAATAGATTATAAAATAATTGTTAATAAGTGCGCATCTAAAAAAAACTAGAAAAATAGAATTTAAATAAAAATATATATGACGATATTTCTTTTAAAAAATTAGGGTAGCTAAAATACACTAAGGTATAAAGTACACAGATAATACCTGAGTATCAGTAGCTGATTGCATCGGGTCCAAAGACGCGTAACTGCACTGTTGATACTTTTCAAGTGTCGCCATCATGCTTCAGCAATTATATATTAAAAACAATTAGTTGGACGTTCAATGCTCAAATTCATTCACAGGAATGCATGGTAAAATAGATAAAGCATCATGCTTGAATAAAAAGGGAAAACACTACATGTTTAAGGGTGAATTTGGTAGAGAGGAGAACATTTTTCAAAAAATTGTTTTCCAAGTTTGTTTGATCAAAATTAGTTTTGGAAGATATTGTTGGAAATTTGCCTTTGGCGGAGAGGTGCGTCCATCCATGTTTAATGAATTAAACGCTAGTGTTCCGCATGTTGGAGGCTTTGTTTCTTTACACATGCATAATCCACTAAGTGAGTAGATGACCGTAGGGCCAAACATCGTCAAATTTCATTGAGAAATGAAAGAGATATTGGTTTACGAAGTAAGGTGTTTGAGGCATGAAAATATGGTGTGGGACAAATCTACCACATCGGTGGGAAAATGAAGAATTGCTCTCTTTATAAGTCTCTAAAGTGGTAAAGGTTTTGGGACCCCAAGGGGTATCCCATGTGTTTAAAGGAGGGAGGACCTAGATGTGCTTGGGTTCAAGGTTAAGCCCACACGCGCGCCGCCCGTCCGGTCGGGTCTGTGGACTGTGGGGACTTTCTGATATTATCTTTTTGGACCCCAAATTGCTTAATATTTACAGTTTGGTCCTTAGAGTTTATGGAAAGTTGATTTTGGGGTGACGGAAGGCAGAAAACTTTCTGCCTTCCATTGGACTGATTTTTGGAGCATTAACCGCCAATTACTTGGCTGATTAACTCCTCCATAAACACCCTCCTTCAATGGCCATGAAGAACCTTACTTATAGCCTTTAACATGCCACACTAATGACCTTAAACCAGCCATTAACAGCCCTCCTAATGACTATTTACAGCAGTGTTTTAGGCAGTTGAACAGCCCTCTTGTGATGCTATATATTGAGCTATTTTGGCTAAATTGTGGAGATACATACAGTGGCAGAAAATAGCACAAACAAACACGAAAAATCACTGCAAAACAGTGACGAAAACTGTTGACAAAAACAGTGAGCAAACCCTCACATATACATAAGATATACACAACAGAGACACACTATATACACAGAGACAAAACAGAAGAGAAAACAGAAACTCTTCCTTCCTTTTCCATGTCTTCAGCAAGTCGATTCATATTTATTTTCTTCGTCAGGCTCAACTTATTGGCTTTGTAGCGTTGAGATTAAACTGTTGTTTTATCTTGGGAGACTATTGCCCACTAACGTAAAAGCATATATACGGGGCAATCTTGTCTTAAGGACAGAGGGAAATCACTCGACTCAACACACAACGTTGTAACCATCCAGATTTAGTTGTTTCTTGATTTCAGGTTATCAAGATTCAAGACACAACAAGCTTACGGCAGTTTTGAAGATTGGTCTATTTGTTCAACAAGATTCAATTTCTGAATATTGAATATTTGTTTATCCTTTCGAACACTTGTAATAGTTATTTACTTCCCGTACTGCTTTATAAAGTACAATAGAGTACCAACATATATTATCTTAGAAAAATAAGTTCCTTAAAAATGAAAAATATGACTTTTCTTATAAAATTAAGAAAAATAAGTTTCATAAGTGACATTCCATATCGATTGTCTCCTCCCGTGAGAGCCCGTGGAGGTGATCTAAGATGCGGATTTCAACCTAAATCCTCAAGGTTTTAATTCTCTAACCTCCTTACAGTGATTATACTCAATTTTGGTCTAGTTTCATCCATAAAATCAAGTGATTTGAATGTCAAAATTGGGGTATTTTGACCTAGTTTCTTAATTGGGTAAATTGGAGATTTGTCTTTCAATTCAAATCAAAATTAATACTTGATCATATATAGGGGTAACTCAAAATTAATACTTATTCCGGAAGCGAGACACTAAAGATAGATTTACAGCTAAAGCTTGTTATCAACTCTTGAGGAACTCAAATATCATCCTTAATTTTTCTTGGAAGTGCATTTGGAGAAATAAGGCACCTTTGAAGGTGGAATGCTTTACTATGCTGGTTGCACATGGTGCATGCCTTACCCACAAGAGTCTCCAGAAAAAAGGAGTTAACATTTATAGTAGATGCCTTTAGTGTGAGAGCTAATCTGAGGGCGTTAATCACCTTCAATCATTGTTCACTCTCTTTTATTTTTAGGCCAAAGTTATTCGCGGCCATCTAAAATTATCCACATAATTCATTTAGATATCTTGTGCTTGTTCCTATTGAACACCTCCGCCGTTCAAAAATTATATCTATTGAATACTTTTTTAGAAAATCAGCAACAAAATAAGGATACACTCACCAATAACTTGAAAAAATAACGAATCTAGTAATTACACATGTCATTTTAAGTTCAAAATCTTAATTACAAAATTATAAGGAAGAAAATGAAAAGAAAAACTATTTTTAGGAGAAACCAAAATAAAAAATCTTATTTCTAAACCCTAACCCCACACACTCAGCCCTCCCTCCTCCTTTCTTCAGTGCCGCCGTCCACCTAGACCCAGTCCTTTTTTTATTTTTCTTGAAGATCTGTTTCATTTTCTTCTTATTTTATATCTGATTATTTGATTTTGGATAAAATTTCTTTTGGTAGTAGACAGAGAAGGAAGAGGGAGAGAGAAAGTGGGTGATAGCAATGGTGGGTCTCCATTTTTCCGGCAAATAAAGTATTAATGGTATTTTTCAGATCTGAAAAAAATAAAGAAAAGAATATTGAAAAGAAGTAGCTGATTTAGAAATTATTTTTATATAAAGAATCAAAAGAAACAAAAAACCAAAAGAACAAAAAAAAGAAGAAGAAGATGAAGAAGAGAAGCAAAAGAAGAAGATGACTGCGCAACGGGGGACGGGGGAGAGTGGACTGCCACGGGGGTTCTGCAGGCTTTCATTTTTAAAAAAAAATTGATTAAAGCTATATTAAGAGTTAAATTTTTAAACCCCCAAAAAAATTATTATTTGAGAGGGCTGATGCGCCCCAAGGAAGTGAACATCACTTTTTTTGTCACATCAATAAAAAGTGTTCAATAGTTATAGTTTTTGAATGATATAGGTGTTCAATAAGAACAAGCCTAAGTTAGTGTAGGATAATCAGATAGTGCTAGGTTGGATTCTCCAACCAACTTCGTGAGTGAGACTTTAACTTTCGGATAGAACAAAAACCATGACTTAAAATGTGCATTTTTACTTCCTAAATACTTGGTATGTTGTGGGGGAGAGTGTGTATAGGTCATTTGTGCTATTTTGAGCTATTCTTTTTATGTTATACGTCAATATAACTATGACACAACTCTATTGAGATATAAAGAATGATTCGAACTGTTTTTCATAAAAACATGATATTCTATAGATCTCACTGTTAAGTCATGCTAGGGATATTTGATATTATTACATGAATTATTTTAGATGTCTTATATGACAATATGCTTATGTTTTCTTATCTGGCCTTTTCTTATGTTTATCTTTCTTTTGAGCCGAGAGTCTATTGAACGGTAAACTCTATTAAATGGGAGTCTTGAAGTAACTGGTAAAGTTGTTGTCATGTGACCAGGAGGTCATGAGTTCAAGCCGTGGAAACAACCTATGGTAGAAATGCAAGGTAAGATTGCGTACAACAGACCCTTGTGGTCCGGCCCTTCCCCGGACCCCATGAATAGCGGGAGCTTAGTGCACCGAGCTGTCCTTTTTTTTTTTAGTCTATTGAAAATAGCCTTTCTACCTCTCAAGTTAGGGGTAAGGTTTGCGTACACTCTATTCTCTCCACACCCCACGTTATGGAATTTCACTAGGTATGTTAGTTTTATATGATAACATCTGAAGATGTGATTTTTTGTATTTGTGTTTTACATGCTAGTTAATTTAATTGATATTGATATCAGACTATTCGGTCTATCGAATCCCAATATCCATGAGGGCCCATGGATATAGGTATAACGAATATCAAGTGATGGTATATATATTCTATGTTTGCTTTCATGCATTATTTTTGAAAGACTTGCTCTGAGCGGTAAAATGAACGAGCGAGTCGAGATCTCAACCTAAGCTCGCCAAATTTGATTCACTACTCTATGCAGATCTGTCTACTAGTGTTGTTGGGCCTCATTGAACTTGTTTGAGGCATGAAGAGTGTAACACCCCGTACTTTTGAGCGATTGTTTGAGCATCTAGACGTATGCAAGTAGACCCGAGCCTTGGAGGATTTATGTCATATTCACGTACGCAAATGAAGAGCTTAGTATATAAAAGGATGCGGTCTCGAAATAATTTAAGATTTTAAAAAGTGTGACAACGAGGACTAGAAATGATATTTTGTGTATGGAAAAAGAGGCTACAGACTAGTGTTATATCACATGACTTTGATAATGGAGGTATGAAGTGTGCTAAAATGATCTACTATTTAAGTGAATTAGAATCAAGAATTAAATTATTTAGCAATTGGTTAATTGTTGAGATTAGTGGGGTAAGATGAAATAATTAATGGATAAGTGTAACTTGGTGGCTAACACGTGGATCTATGGGAACATAGCAACTAGTGACTAATCATGTATAGTAGGTGGTGGCATCTTTAGTGTAGATTAAGTATTCAAGCGATTAAAGGACAGATATGGACCCCACTATCTAGGAAGTGGATTACTAGCTAATCACCACTTTGGTAATAACTTATCATTTCACCTTATGTAGCTATCATATGAATTTGTAATGAAAATGGTGTTTATTTATAAGAGAAGGCAGCAACGTACATAAGGTTTCCAAGGCTAATCAAGATTGAAAATGAAAGGTTTGGTGATTTAGAAAGAGTTAAGTTCAAGCTCCATATAATTGGATGATTTTCTCTTAACAAGTGCAGCAACAAGTTTATGGATAGTATATATAGGCAACAACTTGTAGCTAAATTCCATATTTGATTCTCTTCTGAGTTTACTAGTTCTCATCATCCTCCCTCTCATGGTTGTTGTAGTCACTTGTTTCATGAAAGCTTGGGGTAGAGCGATCTGGTTCAAGATTGTTTAAGGTATGTTAAGGCTACTCCTCCTTCTTTTAACATGTTCTAAGTACGAAACGTAAACGTGATACTGCTCCATAAATGATCATATTCTTAGTAGTTAAGGATGTTCATGTTATTCATTCCTTTTTTCAAAGACAGTCTAAATATATTCCTAAATCCCTATTGAGGTATATGGGAAATATGTTAATATTCATAATGTTAATTAGAGGTGAAACGACATTACGTCACTCCGATAAATTCTGAGTATCTTAGTATCATTTATGCATTATATTCATGTATATACCTTGACCTCAAAGACGTTATATACGCTACTATATGTATGCATTATATATGTATTGGGATGGGAAAAGGGATACGACATTATATACGTACCACCACCTGATTAACCGGTATATGATGATGATTATGCCCACAGAGGCCTGTATGATATAATGGGATTCCCACAATGGCTTGATGGCGTTATATACACATATGTATATATATGACCGCATTGTGCATGATACGTAGGCATATTATGGCCCTTAGAGGCATTCTCTACTGGTTGATTGTTTCTTATCTCATGTTACTTTCATGTCTCTATTATGCTATTCTTCATGCTTGACATACTCGGTACATCAGTCTTACAAACGTCTCTTTTTGTAGGAGGACGCTGTGTTTCATTCCCGTAGGCTCAAGTAGACAGGGTGATGGTCCGCACTAGTAGGTTGTTGGTTCAGTTGATATTAGAGCACTCTACTTGTTCCGGAGTTGTAGTCTAGTCATGGTACGATATTTTTTATATGCATAGGGGTATGGCTAGGCCTGTCCCAACCTTATGAGGTCACGTACACTTTAGAGGCTTGTAGATAGTTGTCCTGCGTATAATAGTCGTGTATGGCCTTGTCGACCTTAGTATGTATATGTACATAGGTTGGGTTCTTCTGTTTGCAAAATTTTACGTAGCTCCTTTCCAGATTATTATTTCTATGTGTCAGCAGGTTACCTCATGGCGGTCCTCGTGGCCTATGCTTAATTACGGTTAGGTATTAAATATATGATTAGTGGTGCTCGACAAGTAAGGTCCAGGTGCCCGTCATGGCCTTCCGGTTTGGGTCGTGACAAATTTGGTATCAGAGCAGGTCTGTCCTAAGGAGTCTACAAGTCGTGTCTAGTAGAGTCTTGTTTATAGGTGTTTTGTGCACTATAATTATAGACATGAGGCTACATGATATTTAGAATGTTGGTTACCTTCCTTCTTGATCTAGAATTGTGCTATAGAACTGAGTTGTAAGATTTCTCTTTGTAAATGTTATTGTATTTCCAATAGGGCTATGATTAGCAGGGAGATTGAGGTTGGATTGAGTGTAAATACGAGTAGTATGCTCTCTATGGAGGCAGGTCCATTAGAGGATATGAGTAAGTTGTTTTCCCAGGTATCGACGAATTTAGTAGTACCAGAGTAGTTGAGGGAAGCTCCCGTATCATGAGTCCTATCACTGGCTCTTTCTGAAAAAAATGTAAGAAAATCGGTGCATGTATTGAATCAATTGGTTGCCTCCCCGGCAGGACTTCATCCTAGAGCATCTGATAGAGATAGGCTTTTGAAGGGTCAGGGAGCTCATAACCTAGAGAGTTTATTAGTCAGGGATCACCGCTATTTAAAGGGTTTAAAGATGCCAATATCTCAGGGTTAAAGTTCTAAAGGTCGAGTGAGACCACCCCGACCATCTTGTAGTCAGTGTGGTTGAGCACATGACGGATTATGCCGCAAAGGTGTAGGGGGTTGGTTTAGTGTGGAAGCCATGGCCACAACGTTCCGAAGTGTCCCAAGTTGATGCGCGAAGGTAAGGATAAGATGATTATGAGTTGTACATATGAAAAACAGAAGACATCATTGCGAGGTTTAGCAGGTTATGAAAATCTACACGTTTTATAGTGACTCTTGCTGATTAGAATGAGGGAATATGTTATGCACGTGCGACCTAAATTGTAATGTCTTACCTAGAATAGATTGGTAATTGTCCAAGGATATCACTAACGAGAATGGATTGCCATAATCGAATCATGTGAGGAGTGACCATCAGTAAATTTAAGAAGATCATGTAAAGTGACGTACCCAAAATAGTGATCCCAAGTCATATATAAGGATCGAGTTATCCACGGTAGTGGAAGGGGACATAAGCCTCTCGTCCGTGCGTAAAGGGTCATACCGCGTATTATTGAGAATTACATGTATTAATGTTAGTAAGCTAAAACATGCTATATGTATTGGATTGGTAAGGTCTTCAGCTTCATTGTGCAGCATGTTACAATTCTAAATAACCTATGGATAACAAAAGCTTGTTAGGGGCAATTGAGGACGAGAACTATGGAACAATCGAAGAATGGTTGTAATAAATATGAAAATAGTTAATAAGTATGAATGGAATGGTATGATCAAGTATTAAGGCATAAATGTTTTCCGTTTAATGACGAATAGAATGAAGGATTATGACAAGGATAAAGGTGGATACGATTATAGTTATGCATATTTCACAAAGGTATGATTACTCCAGAACAGTGTAAGGACCAATGGTAGATGAGGGACAGTAAGAACTATTCAGCCAAAGGTGACGAACCTCTAATGTTCAGGAAGATAGTATGAGAAATACTTTGAGATAAGAGACCCCCAAGGCAACTTGAAATGGAAATGTAAAGGTAAGACGAATGAGCACCGGTCCATGAGAGATCTAATAATAATAAGACAAGAAAGCTTGACAAGTCATTGGATCATGTAACACCGTGAATTGGATCTAAAAATACAAAGTATCAGTTCCACGACATATGCAGTCATACCTCTAAAAAAGTATGTAAATGGAAGTAATAGTGAGTAAAGCTCGAGATTAGCACCTAAACAAGTGAAAAAGGGCCAATGACGCCTATGGATACAAGGTAGACATTAAATATATATGTCAAGAGATAATGATATTATAATGAAGATAAAATGTCAGGAAAATACATGTCTATGAGCATTTTTGAACTGACCAAAGGTTCTATGAGATAGATAAAGTAATGGGTTTACAGCTTAACGAGATCAAGGAAATCTTTTCCCGAAGTGCCATTGACAGAAAGTCTTAGCCATGAGGCAAGTGAAGGAATTCGAATCTAAGTATAATGACCAGGTTTGGATATAGTAGGACAATGTCATGTAATGCAAATTCTTTAGAACCTTCCACGTACTGAATGAGGGAATAAGTTAACAACTCATCTTTTAAGGAGTAGTAACGCCAAGGATTGGAATCGGGAGATATATTTAAGATTACATATGTATACTAGAATATTTTAGAATTAAGAAGAGTACGGCAAGTAAGAAAATGAGTGAACAAGTTTCAAAAGAAGTAAAGAAAGAAAGTTGTTTATAATTACGAGTAGTGAGAAAGTACAAAAAAATATTTATTTCAGACCATGAATGAGAGTTAACTACGATGATACGCGCACTTCAGATTTGATGACATTTGTCCATAAAGTGTTTGTGATTGAGATACTACAAATATAAGAGTTTTCAGCACACCAGTTAGTAAACAAAGCTAAGTTGACAATAGAATCATTCACCCACAAACATCTTGACTAATGTGAGGACTAAGGAGAGAAGTTGACCTGAGGGAACGCATTAGTTAGCTAAGTGGAAGTCTGATTGGAGGATCCATATAGTGATAGCCCTATGACTCATAATACAGTATGGTCATCCCTCATACTAGAAGAAAATGAACGTCTTGATGAAGATTCCATTTTTAGGGAAGATCGGGAAGGATATTTAACAAAAGAGAACCGCAACCTTCGAGTATAATGGGAGAGGGACCCTTAGGTGAAAGGTCCATTTATCTATTCCTAATGTAGCAGGATTACGAGACAAGATTATGACGGAGGTCCATTGCTCACGATATTCCATTCACCCTGGATCTACTAAGATGTATTATGATCTCAAATGTATGTATTGGTGGAATGACATGAAGAGGATATATTGCGAAGTTGGTAGTTCAGTGTCTTAATTATCAGCAAGTAAAAGTAGAGCACCAAAAGCCCGACTGCTTGACTCAGAACATTGAGATCTTGATGTGAAAATGGGAAATGATTAATATGGATTTCATTACGGGTTTACCTCGCTCTTATCATAAGTTTGATTCTATTTGTGTAATTATTGATAGACTGACCAAATCATCTCAATTCTTGGCGGTCAAAACTACCTACACAGCCGAAGACTACACAAAGTTGTACGTTAAGGAGATTGTTCGCCTTCATAGTATACCTATTTCTATTATATCTGACTGAGGTGCGTAATTTACAGATAATTTATGGAGATCATTTCAAAAAGGTTTGGGCACTCAAGTTAATCTTAACACAACTTTCCACCATCAGACAGATTGGCAGGCTGAGCGTACGAGTCAAATGCTAGAAGACATGCTACGATCTCGCGTACAATAGCAGTTATCACGCTAGCATTAAAATAGCCCCATATAAGGCTTTGTATGGACGAAAATGTCGATCTCCTATTGGGTGGTTCGAAGTAGGCAAATCAGAATCATTTGGGCCTGGCCTAGTGCACCAAGCCATAGAAATGGGAAGCTTATCTAAGAACAGTTGTTAACCGCTCAGAGTCGTTCGAAGTCATATTCAGTTGTGCGGCAGCGAGACTTAGAGTTCCAAGTAAATGATTGGGTCTTTTTAAAGTTTTCTCCTATGAAGGGTGTAATGAGATTTGGGAAAATAGGGAAAGCTCAATCCATGGTACATTGGGCCATATCGCATAATTCGACGAATTGGCCAAATGGCTTACGAATTGAACTTGCCTTTGGAGTTGGAGTTGGAGTTTGTTCATCCGGTTTTCCATATTTCTATGTGAAGAGCGTGTGTTGAGGACCCTTCCTGGATTGTACTTACTGACGATGTGAAAGTTACAGAGGACCTATCATATAAAGACGACTAAAGAAGTAACCTCCGTAAAAGTTCTATGGTAGAATAAGAAGGTAAGAGAGATGACATGGGAGGCGGAAGAGGAGATGAAACACAAATATCCTTAACCAACTTATTATTTGTTATAAGGGAACGAATGATATTCTAGTAGTAACGAGCCGAGATTGTGAAGAAGAGACCAGAGTAGAAGTAACATGACCACAATACTGTTCTAGCAGACTAATTAGATATGATATTTCACTGATGGACGGTTGATACGTGATTCGAACCCTTGTGGCCTTATATTCAAAAACCCCGGACTCACCTCATGCTGAGTAACTGGTTGGGGGTAGGTTAGATGTGTTGTTTAACTCTTTACGGGAGAAACTATAATAATATTTTGTGTAATTACAACGAAGATAAAGACAGCCGGCAATCCAGACAAGGAGCCTAGAGGTTAATAGAGTGGCTGGTTTAGGGTAAGTTACAGATTAAGGGCATATGAAATGACAAGAGATAAATTTCGCATTGAGAGCCAAGAAGGAGCCCGATTTATAGATATTAAATAAGACTAGAATGAATTACCTAGGCCTTAATGAAAAGAATCGAATATTGATATCAGACTATTCGGTCTATCGAATCCCAATATCCGTGAGGGCCCATGGATTTAGGTCTAATGAATCTCAAGTGATCGTATATATATTCTATGTTTTCTTTCATTCATTATTTTTGAAAGACTTGCTCCGAGCGGTAAAATGAACGAGCGAGTCGAGATCTCAACCTAAGCTCGCCAAATTCCATTCACTACTCTGTGCAGATTTGTCTACTAGTGTTGTTGGGCATCATTGAACTTTTTTGAGGCATGAAAAATGTAACACCCCGTACTTTCTAGCGATGATTTGAGCAACTAGACGTATGCAAATAGACCCGAGCCTTGGAGGATTTATGTTATATTCACGTACGCAAACGAAGAGCTTAGTATATAAAATGATGCGGTCTCGAAATAATTTAAGATTTTAAAAAGTGTTACAACGAGGACTAAAAATGATATTTTATGTATGGAAAAAGAGGCTATGGACTAGTGTTATATCACATGACTTTGATAATGGAGATATGAGGTGTGCTAAAATGATCTACTATTTAAGTGAATTAGAATCAAGAATTAAATTAGTTAGCAATTTGTTTATTATTGAGATTAGTGAGGGAAAATAAAATAATTAATGGATAAGTGTAATTTGGTGGCTAACACGTGGATCTATGGGAACATAGCAACTAGTGACTAATCGTGTATAGTAGGTGGTGGCATCTTTAGTGTAGATTAAGTATTCAAGCGATTAAAGGGCAGATGTGGACACCACTATCTAAGAAGTGGATTACTACCTAACCACCACTTTGGTAATAACTTATCATTTCACTTTATGTAGCTATCATATGAATTTGTAATGAAAAGGGTGCTTATTTGTAAGAGAAGGCAGCAACATACATAAGGTTTCCAAGGCTAATCAAGATTGAAAAGGGAAGGTTTGGTGATTTAGAAAGAGTTAAGTTCAAGCTCCATATAATTGGATGATTTTCTCTTAACAAGTGCATCAATAAGTTTATGGATAGTATATATAGGCAGCAACCTGTATTCTATTATAAGGTAATTTTTAGCTAAATTCCATCTTTGATTCTCTTCCGAGTTTACTAGTTCTCATCATCATCCCTCTCGTGGTTGTCGTAGTCACTTGTTTCATGAAAGCTTGGGGTAAAGCGATCTGGTTCAAGATTGTTTAAGGTGTGTTAAGGCTACTCTTCCTTCTTTTGGCATATTCTAAGTACGAAACGTAAATGTGATACTGCTCCATAAATGATCATATTCTTAGTAGTTAAGAATGTTCATGTTATTGATTCCTACTTTCAAAGCATGTCTAAATATATTTCTAAACACATATTGAGGTATATGGGAATAATGTTAATATTCATAATGTTAATTGGAGGTGAAACAATATTACATCACTTCGATAAACTCAGTGTCTTAGTATCATTCATTTATTATATTCATGTATATACCTTGACCTCGAAGGCGTTATATACGCTACTATATATATGCATTATATATGTATGGGGATGGGAAAAGGGATACGGTGATATATAAGCACCACTACCTGATCAACTGGTATGTGATGTTGATTATCCCCACAGAGGCCTGTATGATATGATGGGATGCCCACAGAGGCTTGATGACGTTATATACACATATGTATATATATGACCACATTGTGCATGATACGTAGGCATATTATGACCCTCAGAGGCATTCTCTACTGGTTGGTTGTTTCTTGTCTTATGTTACTTTTAGGTCTCTATTATGCTATTATTCATGCATGACATACTCGGTACATCAGTTGTATTGACGTTCCTTTTTTCGAAGGACGCTGTGTTCATTCCCGCAAGCTCAAGTAGACAGGGTGAAGGTCCACACTAGTAGGTTGCTGGTTTAGCTGATATTGGAGCACTCTACCTATTTCAGAGTTGTAGTCTAGTCGTGGTATGATATTTTTGATATGCATAGGGGTATGGCGGGGCCCTGTCCCGACCTTATGAGGTCACGTACTCTTTAGAGGCTTGTAGACAGTTGTCCTGCGTATAGTAGTCATATATGGCCTTGATGACCTTAGTATGTATATGTACATAGGTTGGGTTCTTCTGTTTGCAGAATTTTACGAATCTCTTTTGCAGATTATTATTTTTATGTGTCAGCAGGTTACCTCATGGCGGTCCTCATGGCCCATGCTTAATGAAGGTTAGGCGGTAAATATATGATTAGTGGTGCTCGGCAAGTAAGATCCGGGTGCCCGTCATGGCCCTCCGATTTGGGTCGTGACAAGTTTCCAATATAGGTGAGCATTACATAGATCGTGGATCAACCTTTATTCTATCCCTGCATTTCTTTTATTTTTGAATAATTTTTCAAATTCATGCATTAATTCCAACTTAGATAGTCATTGATAGTTGTATTATCGGGTTTTGGGCTATCATTTTGATTATTGTATGTTTACTTCAAACTATCAGGGGTATGAAATACTCCATATGTCCCCAAAATTTTGTCTTACTTTTCTTATTAGTTTGTCCCCAAAAGATTGACATCTTTCTATATTTTGAAATAATCTAACTTTATAAGATGATTTGCAACTACACAAATGTTTAAGGTTTATTTTGGACCACACATTTCAAAAAAAATCCTTTATTTCTTAAACTCCATACCAAGTCAAACTAGGTCAATCTTTTTGGAATGGAGGGAGTACTATTTATCCATGTTATTAGATTCTGAGAAAATTATGATGTCTCATTTGGGTTTCTTATTGATGGTACACCTGCAGGTAAGTGGTTTGTTGTTTGCCATGTCAGGGCTTAAATTTGGGTAGTGACAAACTTGAAATCGGAGCCCTAGGTTCAATTTCTTGTGAGTCAAGAAAATGTGTCTTAGTAGGGTCTTGTTTATGAATATGTTGTCGATCATATTTATAAGTAAAAGGCTATAAGGGCATTTTAGGAAAGTTTGTCTTATTTCTTTCATTGTTATCTTATGCAGTAGAGTTTGAACTATGGTCTAATCTTTGAATGTTTTCATCACAGATAGTGAGAATGCGGTCATCCCTGGAGAACTAAATAAGGTACCACCAGTACAGGTTACGCCAGGGAACGTAGTAGGCCTAGAGCTCAAGCTACTCAGCCTTGGGCCACGACTACTAGGGCTACTAGATAGGCTCCCGACTGTTGGGCGAGCTAAAGTAGTGCATCTAGTGGTACCTGAGGTGTAGGATGCTCCAATATAGACTATAGTTTCTGGTCCTACCATTACTCTTCTAGTAGATGTGGTAGTGAGATTGTAGAGTGTCTTAGAGTACTATTCTCTTCAACCAATTGAGGTGTCATTTCCACCTGCTACCACTGAGGCCCAGACTATTATCGGTGCTTAGATTCCTGCTACTATTCCTATAGATTAGCAGCCTATTCCAGCCATGGAAACTACAATTCAAGATTTTATCGAGGCTCCCCAGTCTATGATACCATTAGATAGAGACACCTTATACTGTTGGTATGATAGTGTGAGAAAGATGTAGTTTTTTATGAAACTCTTCTCTCGAGTTGACATACTCCAGCAATTACTCAGAGGTTCATAGAGAAGTGCCAGAAGATTCTTCATATCGTGGGACATACACAAAGTAGCCTTCGCTATCTTTTTTTTTGTCTAGGATAACCAAGTCTTGATGGGTTTCACATAAGAGGGGCAAGTCAGCTGAATCTTCACTGCTCACTTGGAGTGACTTTGTGATCTTGTTCGTAGAGAACTTTATTCCACGGATCTGGTGTGAGGAGAGGAGGCGCCAATTTGAGCAGTTAGTCCAGGGAACCATGACTCTTGCTAATTATGATATTATTTTCACTAATTTGACTCGCTATGCGCCTCAATTGATCCCAACAAAGTGCGAGAATGTGTTGAGGTTTATTGATGTTACGCTACCGTATCTGAGTTATGCTGGTAAGTGAGAGTCGATCGTCATGCTACATATATGGATGTTGTTGATGCTGCCACACGAATTGAAGCCATGTAGATTTATGAGTATGTTAAGTGAAATAGGAAGATAGCTCGTTATTTTGCGCCTACTAGCATTATTCGACTTGGGGGCAGGAGTTGTCATTGTCAAGGATCATCTAGACCAACTCACTCAACTGCACTTTCTTCTTTTAATGCTCCACCAACCCGTTAGGGGCAACATTAGCATTAAAGGCATGGTTGTTCATAACAGAAACTGATCCATATGCAGGTCCTGTGGTAGGGAACATTATGGTCAGTGCAAGAAGACTTGAGGTAGAAGTGTGAAACTTGTGGTTAGTTGGAACATTATGCTAGTTATTTCCCAAAGGGTGCTAATTTAATTTAGATTTCAGCTAGACCGCGAGGTTCTTCAGCTACTATGCAAACTAGTTCAGCCAGCTAAGATTACTACTCAAACTACCAGGGAGTTGCAGTAGGGAGCTCAGGCAACGAGACCTACTTGTGTGTTTAGTATGGTCAGACATGATGTTGATGTATTCAATACATTGGTTACAAGCTTACTCTTAGTATGTTCTTATGATGCTTTTGCACTTATAGACCCAAGGTCTACTTATTTTTATGTGTCACCCTATTTTTCACCATGTCTACGTAGAGACCTCATTTATCTTGATGTTCCATTTGATGTCTCGACTCAAGTGGGGGACTCTGTTAGAGTTAATAGAGTCTATCACGATTACGTGATTACCATTGAAAGGGTAGACACTACCGTTGATCTTATGATCATGGAGATGGTAGACTTTAATTATCGTTGGTATATAATTGGTTGACATCTTGTTATGCAAATCTGAATTTATATTTCAATACTGTGACTACTGGGGCTCCCGGAGGACCTAAACTGACTTGGAAGGGAAGAATGTGAGCCTCAAGGATAACCTCATCTTTCATTACGTAGCATTTCTGTGGTGATAAACTTTTGACATGACTTGTGGTTTTAAATATGTAACATTTATGTGATTATAAAAGTTTAATTTCAGTCGATCTTGATAAAGCTACAAATTAGAAGAACTCGTGAAATTTCAATTGGATTATGAAACAAATTACAATGAACAAAAAGATTGAGCAATCATTCTATGATGAAAATAAAATTTCTCACTAAAGATATATATAAAAATATATCATTCTTTTTTAAATCAGTTAATAAGAAAATGGTGCCCAAGTAAGTGAAACGTTGGAAGTATATGTAGAATGCTACGGCTGTTTTCCACATATGGTTGTTCTCTGTGTTATAGTGATATTATTAATTGAGAGAGATCAAAACAATGTAATAATCCAAAAATCAAGTTAGAGAGAATGAGAGTTCTTCCACAGCTCTTTTTACATTCCATTTGACAATTTTAATCTAAAAAATAATTACTTTAAAACAATTTTGTTCCCTTTTAAATGAACAAATTAATAAAACCTTGCTTAGAAAACTTTACTCCGTTTTTGCCTGTTAAAATATAACGCATGCTCTTCAAACAAAAAGTTCAATTTATTCGTACCATAGAAATACAACACTTGACGTTTTTAAATAAGATCATGATGGAAAAAAAGATATCAGATCTTGGCAAGTCATCACATTTTGGAACTATTTTATTTTCTTAGAAATAAATTATATTTATTTTAATTTTCTTTAAAACAATTACTAAAATATACACCGTATATTTCTGTGATATTATTAGAGATCTTGTACATCTGTAATTTGGTAGTAATCTTTTGGATTAGGAAAGTGTATATTTGATATCTATAATTATGGGCTAGGTTTACTATTGTATATCATATATATAAACCAATTACATTAATGAAAATAATCAAGGGATTATTCAGCAGTCTAGGGAAAAAATTTCCTACTCTACAAACCCTTCCGCCGCCCTACTCATTCGGCAGCCACACTTCCCCGCCACCTCACTTCATTTTTTTTCGAAATCTCAATTCTCCTCTTGTTCCTCAATCACGTCTAACACAAAAAATACCTTTCATCCTGCTCTTGCAATCTCTAACATAAAAAATAACATCCATATTGTTCTTGAAATGGGGAACGTCCAGTACACTACGTGGGCAGAAATTTTTAAAATTCACACAAGGTCTCATAGAGTCCTTCATCACATCATCAAACCTGAAAAAGGCAAGGAGAAGGTGCCTTCCACCGATGATGAAATAGAGTTGTGGGAAACTCTTGATGCTAAGGTGTTCCAATGGATTTATTCCAGCATCTCTACGGACCTCTTACAGACAATCATTGAACCCGACGCCACAACAATGGAAGCTTGGAATAGGTTGTGTGATATATTCTAAGATAATAAAATTTTTCATGTCGTAACCCTTGAGCAAGAATTCTTCCACATAAATATGGAGGATTTTCTGAACGTCTCAGCCTATTGTCAAGGAGTTGTCGGATCAACTCAAGAACGTTGGTGCACCCGCCACGAATGATTGTCTCATTCTTCAGATGGTTGCATGCCTCTCTGAGGCATATAATGGAGTTGGAACTCTTATTCGCCAAAGAAATTCTCTCCCACCATTCTACCAAACATGTTCTACGCTCACCTTAGAAGAAGCAGAATTGGCTAAAAAGACGGCTATCGGAGTTAATTCTACCGTGATGGTGGCCACGTCCCGCGAAACTGATGACTTTCAATCATTCTTTGAAAATTATGGTCAAAACTATAACAATGGGGTTGGCAAAAAGGGTCAAAACGGTGAAACAAATCGCGGTGGCAGACGTGGCAGTGGAAATTGTGGAGGTAGTGGTGAACGAGGAGCCGGCATTGACGGTCAACAGGGGACCAGACTACTGAACCCTTGGCAGCAGGCTTGGGCCGAGTGGCCCAGGGGCCTGCCTTAGGCCAATGGGCAGTGGCCCATGTCACGCTGCTCATTTCTAGGATCAAATTGGGCCAGGCCCAGTGGACAACAAAGGCAGTAGCAAGGCCAGCCTGGGCCTCAAAATAATTCATCCTGGCAGCAGACTTTCGCTGCTGTGGGTGCAGCAGCAGCCCTGACCCATACAGTATCGAGGCAACGATACAAACACTTGGACTAAATCCTTCGAATGCAAATCGGTACATGGACACCGGTGCTACTTCTCACATGACTTCCACACCAGATAATCTCTCGTCTTATTTTAATTTGAGCAAAAATGGTAACATAATTATTGATAATGGTAATTCAATTCTAATTCGTGGTTATGGTCACACTAAATTATCTCCCCTGAACCCGCCTTTAGCCTTGAAAAATGTTTTTCATTCTCCTCACTTAATTAAAAATTTGGTCTCTGTTAGAAAATTTACAACTGATAACTCGATTTTTGTTGACTTTGACCCTTTTGGATTTTCTGTGAAGGATATCTGGATGGGGATACCTCTAATGAGATGTGATAGTCGGGGCGAGATCTATTCCATCACCACCACCACCACTAAACAAGCCACACCATCAACGTTTGCCATTTTAGCACCTTCTTTATGGCATGGGTGTTTGGGTCATCCGTGAGTGTCTGTGTTTTCCTCCCTTAAAACAATAAATTTATTGAGTATAATAATGATCGTTGCACTAATGTTTGTCCTTCTTATCCGCTTGGAAAACATGTTAAATTGCCGTTTGTGGCTTCCAATTCTAGTACTTTGCTGCCATTTGATATTATTCATAGTGATCTTTGGACATCTCCCGTTTTAAGCTCTACCAGTCACTGTTATTATGTGTTATTTTTGGATGATTATTCTAATTTTTTGTGGAAGTTTCCGTTATCTAAAAAGTCTTAGTTTTTTTTCATATTCCTATCATTTAGAGCATTCATCCGTACACAATTTGAACGGAAAATTAAGAATATTCAATGTGATAATGGAAGGGAATTTGATAATGGGCCATTTAGTAAATTTTGTAAGGTTAATGGTGTATCATTTCATTTTTCATGTCCACATACGTCATCACAAAATGGAAAAGCCGAAAGAAAAATCTACACTTTTAAAAATATTATCCGTACACTACTAGTCAATGCATCATTACCACATTCTTTTTGGCATCATGCATTGAAAATGGCAACGTACCTCCTTAACATACGCCCTATCAAAGGATTAGCATACCATTCCCACTCAAAATTCTTTATCAAAAAGACCAATTATATTCTCATCTTATGGTGTTTGAGTGTTTATGTTATCCTCTATTCCCCTCCTCTACCATCAACAAACTGCAAACCCGCTCTATCGCGTATGTATTTTTGGGTTACCCATCTAATCATCATGGTTACAAATATTATGATTTATCCTTTAATAAAATCATAATTAATCGCCATGTCATTTTTTATGAAATCCAATTTCCGTTTGCTAAGTTGCATAATCCCATGTCTAATTTTTATAATTTTTTGGATGATGGGCTCTCCCCGTATGTGGTCTACCATTTGATCCGTCCCACACCTCAGCTTTTGGACTAGAAGACACCGGCAGGCCCACTGCCTGTCGGTCCAAACACTCCCTTCGCCCCTGAATCACAGCCAGCATGCCCACTGCCTGATGGCCCAAATTCCACACACCCGTGTCCAATTCTGCCCACAGGCCCACTGCTTGCTGGCCCAAACACGTCCACTCTCCAGCCGGCCCAACTCCTTCCAACCCAAAACGGTACCGAGAACACCACAACGACCTAGCTCCAGCCCAATTCTATTCCGGGTCAAGGGCTCGTTACTCGTAGCCAACGGGGTATTTTTAGACCAAAATGAGAATTTAATGTCTACTCTAATTGCAATAAATCACCCCTACCACGTAACTCCGTGTCTTCTTTTTGTGACCCAAATTGGAAAATGGCCATGTATGATGAATATAATGCTCTTATTGAAAATAAGCTTGTTACTCGTAGCCAACGGGGTATTTTTAGACCAAAATGAGAATTTAATCTCTACTCTAATTGCAATAAATCACCCCTACCACGTAACTCCGTGTCTTCTTTTTGTGACCCAAATTGGAAAATGGCCATGTATGATGAATATAATGCTCTTATTGAAAATAAGATGTGGGAGTTAGTGCCCCATCCGCCTGGTGTCAATTTAATTAGTTCTATGTGGATTTTTACTCATAAGAAAAAATCTAATGGTTGTTTGAGAGGCATAAGACCCGTCTTGAAGGTGATGGCAAAACTCAACAGGTTGGCATGGACTGTGGCGCACTTATCTCAGTCTAGCTCTCTCAAAATCATGGCCCAGTCATCAGCTAGATGTAAAAAATATGTTCTTGCACGACGAACTCAAGGAAACTGTATACATATATCAGCCCTTGGGTTTCAGAGACCCCGATCATCCCAACCATGTGTGCTTGCTGCGGAAGTCCTTATATGGGCTCAAACAGGCTCCTCCAACCTTGTACAAAAGGTTTGTAGATTATGTGTTTACTCTTGGGTTTTCTCATAGCAGGTCTGATCATTCTCTGTTCATCTACCATCGCGATTCTTCTCTAGCATACATTATGTTATATGTGGATAATATTATATTGACTTCTTCTTCAAATAAACTTCGCAAGTCTATCACATCTCTTCTCATCTTCGAATTTGCTATGAAACACTTGGGGCCTTTGAGTTATATTTTGGGTATAGCTGTAACTCGTCATGCATGTGGTCTACTTCTAGCACACCTTACGCGGATCCCTCCCACTATCATAGTCTTGGGGGGTCTCTTCAGTATATTACATTTACGAGGCCCGATATTACTTATACAGTGCAGCAAGTGTGTTTATTTATGCATAATCCGAGGAAAGAACACATGCACGCTCTCAAATGCATTGGGTGTTACATTCAAGGCACTCTTGATTATGGTTTACACTTATATCCATCATTGGTATCTACTCTCATGTCTTATACAGATGCAAATTGGGGTGGATGTCCAAATACCAAACGTTTGACATTTTATTATTGTATGTTTCTTGGTGATAACTTGGTATCTTGATCGGCTAAACGCCATGCTACTTTGTCGCATTCCAGAGCGGAGGCCGAATATCGAGGGTTAGCCAATGTGGTGTCTGAGTCTCGTTGATTGCATAACCTCCTCTTAGAGCTTCATTTTCCGATTCAGAAAGCTACCTTGGTCTACTGCGATAATGTTAGTGCGATATATCTCTTTGGAAATCCAGTCCAACATCAGCGCACTAGATATATCGAGATGGATATTCACTTTATTCGCGAAAAGGTAGCTTGTGGACAAGTACGTGTATTGCATGTCCCTTCACGGTATTAAATTGCTGACATATTTACTAAGGGCCTTCCTTTAGTTCTATTTTAAGATTTTAGGGACAATCTCAGCGTCCGAAGACCGCCCGCTACAACTACGAGGTGTAATAGAATATACACCGTATATTCCTGTAATATTATTAGAGATCTTGTACATCTGTAGTTATGGTAATAATCTTTATATTATGAAAATGTATATTTGATTTCCTTAATTATAGGTCAGGTTTACTATTATATATCATATATATATATATATAAACCAATTACATTAATAAAAAAAATTTAAGAAATTATTCTGTTTCAACAATTACATAATATCAATCATATATTTCTCATTTCATGATTCTAAGAAATATACAGTACGGCGTGACAGAAGATTATCTGCTGGATAAGTACTTTTGAGTTTAAGTTAATATTCTGTTATTGATTACTGTTATTGTTATCTTCACGATAAGATTTAAAGCTTATTTATCTCAATTTGACACCCTGCGTAAGCAGCTTTTTCTCCCTTCTAGGAAGTCAAAAAAATCAGAAGAGAGTACTAGTAGTTTTGCACCGTTAAAAAATGACACATCTGCAAATCAAATCTTAACAGTAGTAAATTGGTACCATGGAAAATTCTTAATTAGGTCTTAATACTTTTGGATTTTGGTAATTCCTAATTAGCAAGGCCTTAAGCACTCACTAATTTCATTCGAAAATCTAATACAAAACGTCTACCTTCAAAAGTTTTTTTTTTTGTTTGACAAAAGATAAAAAAGAAATATGAATCCACATACAATCTACAGCAAAAGAATCAAATTGATAAAAAAGATAAATTTATGGATGATTTTTTTTTTTTAAAGGAAAGAAATAAATCTTTAAGAAGAGTATTTAACACTTCGATATGTACTAAACATTGTACGAAAAATAAATATAAATCAAATTGATCTTCTTATATACGGAAAAGAAGTAGATCTTCAAAAGTAAGTATTTGTCATCCTATATAACTAAATTTTGGGAATTTATAGAGGATTTTATCTAACAAATATAGTACGTAAGTACGTTATAAAGGATAGTACTAGACCTAAATGAAGAACACATTTAGATCTTGAACAAATTGAGGTGTGAGAGAGAGAGAGAGTTAATTAATGAAGTGAAAACAGCATAAAGTTTTTAAAGACCACAAATTTAATTAATAGAGAACTTTCACAGACAAGGGTTTAATAAAAGCACTAGGTTTATAGACACACACAAAAAAAGTATAGACAAAAACATATATATGTATATAAGGGTTACCTACCTGGAAGTACTGCAAAATTCATAGAGTTTGCCACGGCTAGAGAAGATGATAAGAGCAACTTCAGCATCACATAAAACAGAAAGTTCATAAGCTTTCTTGAGAAGTCCATTTCTTCTCTTAGCAAAAGTGACATGCCTGTTTATTTTGTTCTCTATTCTCTTTAGCTCTACTCTTCCCCTTCCCATTTTTTCTCTCTGACACAAATGAAGAAGAAACGAGTATAGTTATTCCCCTCTAGGTTAACAACTGAACCCACTTTTTCTAGTGTGTGGATTTTAAAGAGTACCAAAGTTAGTGGAAATGAGTGAATAAACAGTGACATGAAAGAGAGAGAGAAAATGGAACCCTGATATGCCCTATCTTTGGTCACCTTGCTATTATGCTATAACTACCCGCTCTTTCTTATCGCATCTTGGCCAAATTTTTATAAATGACTTATTTTGAAACAGCTTTGTTTGTAGAAATACTTTCAGAAAAAAGTAATTCTCAAAAGTAATAGTTGTGTTTGACTAATTAATTTGAAAATTTATTAATATTAGAATAATATTTTATGCTTGATCAAATATATTTCAATTTTTCGGGAAAAAATTACTTTTTTAATTTCTGAAAAACAGGTTCAGCTTCTGCTACCGCTAAAAACACTAACTTTTTTCTTTTAAAACTTGATCAACCACTATAACTTTTCAAAATAAGCACTATTTAATGTTGGAAATTTGCCTTTGGCGGGAGTTGCGACCGACCAACTTTAACGGCTTAAACACTAGTGTAACGTATGTTGGAGAATCCGGTTCTTCACACATGCATGATCTACTAAGTACGTAGATAACCATAGGGCCAAGAATCGTCAAATTTCATTGAGAAATGAAAGAGATATTGGTTCACGAAGTAAGGTGTTTGAAGCATGAAAAGTGTGGTATTGTGTGTAATTCTCCCTCATCGGTAGAGGAAGAAAGAAGTGTTGTGTATATAAGATTCGAAATTGGTTTGGGGTTTGGGACCCCAAGGGGTATCCCATGTGTTTAAAGGAGGGAGGACCTAGATGTGCTTCGGTTCGAGGAAAGACCACACGCGCGCCGCCGCCGCCCGCCCATCCCGTCCGGTTCCGGGTTCTCGGGTTCTCGGGTTCTCGGGTTCTCGGGTTCTCGGGTTCTCGGGTTCTCGGGTTCTCGGGTTCTCGGGTTCTCGGGTCGTCGGGTTCTCGGGTTCTCGGGTTCTCGGGTCGTGGGCTGTGGGCTGTGGGCTGTGGGCTGTGGGCTGTGGGCGCCAGAAAACTTTGCCAGAAGTACAGTTTGATCCCAGAAGTTTCCAGATGTACAGTTCGGATCAGAATTCTTTCAGATGTGCAGTTTGGTCCCTCAAGTTTCCAGAATCTGGATAGTCAAAGCAGTTGCCAAGCACTCAATTCAGCCATTTATTTTGGCTGAATTACTCCTCCTATAATGGCCAAATCCGTTGGTCTTTCACCATTTATGTTGGTGGCTTTACTACCTCCATAATGGCCATTATTTGGCTATTATGGAGGCAGTTTTTCAGCCCCTCCCTCACCTATATAAACACCCCCTTACACCATTGTTGAGAACTAAGAATGACCAAGGAGAACACCAAAAAAGTGCACGAAAATACACAACCGAAAATAGTTTTCTTCCTACAACTTCCAAGCATCATTTCGTTACTCAATATTCTTCACGGTAGCTCTTGAGTTTCCTTTGCTCAAGGGTTCCATTGCTTTGTTTTATCTTGGGAGACAAATTGTCCGGGACGTATAAAGGATACATACGGGGCAATATTATCTTAAGGACAAGAGTGCTACACTCGACTCAAAGCAAAAACAATTTACATTTTTCCGTCTTCTACAAAGCTGGAATTTCCAGTTTTTACTTCGTAACGATTGTAATTTCGATTCCATGTTGAATTATTGAAATCTTTGTTTATCCTTTCGAATACTTGTAATAGTTAAATACTTCCCGTACTGCTTTATAAAGTACCATAAAGAGAAAAATCTCCCAACAACTTAAGACAATATTGTGTTGTATTAGTGTTCGAAAGATGTCGGTCAAAAGTTGTGTGACCAAATCTGGATATGGCAATGGTTTTACGGTAGAAGAGAGTGATGATGATGAACGTGTTCATGGTGTCACCGCTACCAAGGCGGTGGAAACAAACGCTCTCGAGAGCACGAGGATGTCAAGCGGGACAAGAGGAGAATAGTGAAGATGTTATTCTATCTTGTAGCGAAGGCCTATATCTGTCGTCCCGGACAAAGGATCCGAATAATGGTGAGAAGGAAATGGACACTCAGTCTGATGAAGTGACTGAAGTGAGCCAGAATCCAAAATTGGGATAAGTATTTTTCTTACTTGTCAAGAATAAGGATTAAATGATAAGTATTTTTCTTACTTGTCAAGAACAAAGATTAAATGATGTCTGGAAAAAAAAAATAGATTAAAGTAAGGAGGAATATGAAAATATTTTATATTTCTTACGCTTTACCAAATCAAAAGTTTAATCTCATCTTCTTTCCCGTATAAAGATTGGATTTGGTAAACGACTTAAAAAGATCCGTTCTTTTAAGTGTAATAATTAAAAGTGTGTAAAGTATGTCGCACATACAATGGAGAAAGATCCACTAACTGTGCGAAAACTCTTACCACTCTTAAGTAAGCGCCAAGAATTATCTGGGCACCAATCATAACGGAAGAAGACTAAAAGCTAAAGACGTTGAGCCTGTCATACTATTTGGCAGAAGATCCTTCATAGGATGATATTGGACACTCAGTCATACAAAGCCTCCGGGCGACTGGAGTGGGCCAAAATTCCTTTGGTATGATTATATTGGACACTCGGTCATACAAAGCCTCGGGCGGCGGAGTGGGGCCAAAATTCATTTCATAGGAAAAGTAATGGACACCTAGTAAGGTGGGCCGGAGTTTCTGTGTACAAAATGATCCGAAGGCCTAAATAAAGGCAAGTAAAGAAATTGGACACTCGCACCGCCAAAGCAACTAGAGTGGACCCGAGTATCGAGATCACATATGATCCGGTTACGCCCTAACCACGGGCAAAAGGTTGTTCATGTGAAGCAACGCCACCTCTAAAATCAAAGGGGTGGAGAGGTTGTCCTCAATAGGACTTCAAGGAATGAGATCACTCTAAAAGAGGTGATACATGTTCCTAACTTGGTTAAAGGACGTTGTTGGTCAAATCGATTTGAGACTAGTCCAACAGTCCGTAATAACTAAGATCGGTACAAGTATGTCCGTAGCCAAATGAATGATATATTTGTAATCCGTGCATCTATGCCATCATAGATTAAGACACGTTAAATAGCAAGTCATTCAAAAGCTAACGATGTTGAGATTGTTGCCTACGTCGACATAAACCCTCAAAATGAATGTGAGGTAGACGAAGAGGCAAAATCACCTTTCCAAATTCCGTCAAGGGAATAGCGAAAGAAGCACCGCTCCTCTAGAACTTAGTCACACCTACTTGGGTGATTTGAAGTTTATACAAAATAGAGGGGGAGACAAGTACGTTGTGATCTTCATTGATGATGGTACAACGTATGGAATCCTTTGTTTATTGAAAAGCAAAGATGAAGTTGTTGAAGCCTACAAAGCGAAGTTGAAAATCAACTAAGCCTACGGATTGAGAAATTCGTAGTGATAGAGGGGAGAATGTGAAGCATCGTTCATTAAACGAATGTTCATTTCTCACCTCAGTCTAACGGTGTTAGCCAAGCGCGAAGTCGTACGCCCAAATTATGTGGGGTAGCTTGGTAAAAGATGGGCTACCGAAAAAGGTCAAGTTCGACCTAAGATCGTAGATTGCATATCCACCGGATCCGCAAATAACGATAGTGTTGATCGCCTCTTGGCGTCAAAGAATGCTGAATTCTTTGGAGATAACTTTCCTTGGAAAAGGAAAAAGGAGTAATTTCTCAAGGTTAACAAGAACCCACGAGGGCCTGACTGTCCGGAACTAGGCGTTCCGTATCTTCAGGACACGAAAGTTGCTGGCTATCTGGAACTTAATATTCCAGATCTGCAGAACTCAGGGATTCTAGATGTTGAACCGAGACGGAGCAAAGAAGGGGACAAAGACTTGTTCCAGTCCTTCTAGCTTGTATGGTTAATAATGAACCATGGACAATTAACAAATAATTGTCATCTTCAAAAGCGTTTTCCTTTTGGAAAGAAGCTAAAGAGAGAAATATATTCCATCATATATAGAACCATACATGTGTAATGGTTAATCTTCCTCCGGGAAAAGAACCTTTGGGTTGTAAAATGTGCTCCCTTGTGAGTAGCTTAACATCTAGGGCCATTGCAGTCCTGCGTGGCATGGATGTTGAAACAGCCTTCCCAACCGGAGAGTTGGAAGAAGAGGATCAGAATTGGTTTGCTGAACTGTTGGGCTTCTTCCTGAACTTTCATTTTGGTCCCGAAATGTTAACATTTTGGTCCGAAAGTCTCGGATAAAACGAAACAATGAATCGATCACGAAACATTGGCTCGAAGTTAGAAAGCCAACGGTTGGAAAACCAACGGTCCGAGAGTGAAAATCATATTGAAACAAAGTCTCGATATAAAAGATATGGGTATCACAGATGACATCTTAGGAATTGGATTTCTAAGACATCTAACAGATGATCGGTCGATAGTTGACGATCTCGTTGAAGCCACCAATGGATATGAATCATAGAACCGATTGGAATCATGGTGCACCTATAGACAAGGAGCGATATGCACAAAGTCACTTGTAGTTCAATGTATTGTACACACTACAACCGACTCCGGTATCGTCCTACAAATGAATCGGTTGAACTAAGGTTCACCGATGATTTCAATACATGATTAATAGGAAGGCGTTAAGTCGGATATGACGATATCCGAATTATTCGCTTATCTACGAATTATAGTATTCGGATGTCCAGCGATTACGAGAGAACACGGTGATGCAACCGGACATCGGATCCGAAGAACACCAAAGCCACAAGTAAATGTGTATGGTGGTTCTTGGAAAATCCTCTAAGCAAACTTGCATCGACCGATTCATGATGGTATCGGAGTTTATCGCTTTATACAAAATATGAAAGAAGTTGAGTAACTTCACGGCTCCTTAGAGGACGTCCCTTATCGGGAGAGAACCCGTACCTTCAGCAGATTATACATCGTGGCTAGCCGGTCGGCTTCGGGAAGGACACGGATGACGGCGTACGGACATATCTGTCGGGATCCGTCGGAGACATAAGACCGTATGGCGTTGATCATCACGGGTCTCACTTCCTTGTTTACAAACTAAGGGACTACCCGAGAGATCAAGTGTTACGCTGTCTAGGGGAATGGGCTTAAAACCCAAAATATACGGACCAATACGGTGGAAACCCAACCTTACGAACCGGAGATCCCGGTAATTTGGTTCAATGGGAAAACTAAGTTGTAAAGGTTCGGTTGATCGCTTCGGTCGAAGCATGAGCACTTCGGATAGTGATTTCGAAAAGAAAAACCAAATCCAAAGCCGTTCCGCGATAGACGTTAAGTGCTATCTGCAGTATTGGTAAAGGTTAAGTTTTCAAAACTCGTAATGATCCTCAACAGTTGAGGTTAGGTCTTTGGGAAACTTTTAATGGTTCCTAACACTTGTGAAGTGGGGTATAGCAGGATACCTTGTAGGAGACCACCTATTTAAGTGCGAGGACGGGCCGCCTCAAATTGAACGCACTTAAGAATCCAAGACGTTGTCCATGGCCAAAACGGACAAAACATTACGAAGAAGAGAGTAAGGGAATTTGTTGTGTTGGTACCGTTGTCTTGGCTTACACTAAACACTGACGGTTCAAGACATCACGTTCACCGCGCAGTAAGTAAGTCCGATGGTATTCAACTATGGAAGGTTCAAAGCCGAGGCTACCTCTCCTTATGCAACATCGGTCCATTTGAAATATTGCCGGAAATGAAAAGACACCATGTGAGTGCGCCAAAATCTCTTTCAAGAGGGGATTGTTGGAAATTTGCCTTTGGCGGGAGTTGCGACCGACCAACTTTAACGGCTTAAACACTAGTGTAACGTATGTTGGAGAATCCGGTTCTTCACACATGCATGATCTACTAAGTACGTAGATAACCGTAGGGCCAAGAATCGTCAAATTTTATTGAGAAATGAAAGAAATATTGGTTCACGAAGTAAGGTGTTTGAAGCATGGAAAGTGTGGTATTGTGTGTAATTCTCCCTCATCGGTAGAGGAAGAAAGAAGTGTTGTGTATATAAGATTCGAAATTGGTTTGGGGTTTGGGACCCCAAGGGGTATCCCATGTGTTTAAAGGAGGGAGGACCTAGATGTGCTTCGGTTCGAGGAAAGACCACACGCGCGCCGCCGCCGCCCGCCCGTCCCGTCCGGTTCCGAGTTCCGGGTCACGGGTCGTGGGTCGTGGGCTGTGGGCTGTGGGTCTTCTGATATTATCTTTTTGGGCCAGAAAACTTTGCCAGAAGTACAGTTTGATCCCGAAGTTTCCGGATGTACGATTCGGATCAAAATTCTTTCGGATGTACAGTTTGGTCTCTCGAAGTTTCAAGATGTGCGTTTGGTCCCTCAAGTTTCCAGAATCTTGACGAGTCAAAGCGGTTGCCAAGCACTCAATTCAGCCATTTATTTTGGCTGAATTACTCCTCCTATAATGGCCAAATCCGTTGGTCTTTCACCATTTATGTTGGTGGCTTTACTACCTCCATAATGGCCATTATTTGGCTATTATGGAGGCAGTTTTTCAGCCCCTCCCTCACCTATATAAACACCCCCTTACACCATTGTTGAGAACTAAGAATGACCAAGGAGAACACCAAAAACAGTGCACGAAAATACACAACCGAAAATAGTTTTCTTCCATAACTTCCAAGCATCATTTCGTTACTCAATATTCTTCACGGTAGCTCTTGAGTTTCCTTTGCTCAAGGGTTCCATTGCTGTTTTATCTTGGGAGACAAATTGTCCCGGGACGTATAAAGGATACATACGGGGCAATATTGTCTTAAGGACGAGTGCTACACTCGACTCGGCAAAAACAATTTACATTTTTCCGTCTTCTACAAAGCGGAATTTCCAGTTTTTTACTTCGTAACGATTGTAATTTCAGATTCCATGTTGAATTATTGAAATCTTTGTTTATCCTTTCGAATACTTGTAATAGTTAAATACTTCCCGTACTGCTTTATAAAGTACCATAAAGAGAAAAATCTCCCAACATTTAAAAGGGAAAAAAAACATTTTTAGCTTTCTAGAAGATTGGTTAAATAGCAGGCTATTATAACCCTCTCCCGTCCCTCCTCACACCCACCAATAAAAGAAGCAGATTATTTTCGAGTCGGAAATACCATAACCCATTAAATTTATTAAGTTTAAAATTTATATTTATACTTATTATAAGATAATTAGGGATTTAGTTCATTATTCACAATATATATAGCTATACCAGGTTGATTCCTAATATGGTACGAATCCTAACTTACCTTACAAATGTTAATTCCTAATATAATTAGAATCCTAAGTTACCTTAAATATACATCTATCATAATTACAAAATATTCGGAGAATTTTTAAAGAATATTCGATAATACTTATCTAATCAATCTTTAACCACAGAGACATAATTCAAGACTTCTAAGTTAAAGTCAGTGGGTTTTGATGAATTCATACCTTCTACATCTGCCTCTGCAAATTACCCCAACTCTCATTCAGTAAAAAATTGTTCGCATATGGTATTTATATTAAATCAAGTATTTTATATTTAATTTTTAATAAATTAAAGTAAAAATACATATCATATATTATAGTTAATTGATAAATATATGTAATAATGACAGTTCTTGTATTTCTTAGTGCTAATAACTTTTTGTCTTTAACCTCTACCTTTCTAATAAAAGGCCAATCGACATTGATTTTGACTTCTACCTTATTAATAATAACAATAATACTAATAGATTTGACATATATATATATATATATATTTATAGCCCACTTGAAGCTAAAGGGCACATGGAGTTACCCTATATAAGTAGCTACAGGCTACAGTTATACCTACGGGAAGAGGTCTGTTTGTATTTACTTTTCTAATGTTTTGTGGTTTTGGGTAAATTAATGTTTCACATCGATACATCGTATTACCTATTGGACATGGATAACAACGTAAAAGTACAACCTTAAAAGTTACATTATGTACCTTCAGGATTACCAACGTGTCGATGCCTCCCTTACTACTTTTGTTTTTTCTTTTTAATTATCTATTACGTTAGAGGGATTTAGGAAAAAAAACATTACATTAGAGAGATTTGGAGAATTAAATCTAACTCTCATTGGCACCATTAGACTGTACGTGTTGGCCCCTGCCAGCTATATTATTTAATTTTCCCGCAAGTTCTGTTTTTTTCACTTCTTTTTTCTTCCATTTCACTGTAGCAGAATATTCTTTTTTACTCTAAAAGAGAATGAAAAATAAAAATCACTGCTTACTGTTACGGGAAAATATTTTCGGTGTGTTAGGATTGAGAAACCGAAGAGGTAACAATCAGATTTTGTATATGTAATTTAAGTCGAATGTTAGCTGCTATGTATTGTAATCCTAACGCTAGTATAGGATAGACCTAGCTCCAACAAAAGCCTTAGATCTCATTTGTTTGAATTTAATGATAGTCTTAATTTTAATCATTTATATCACAATTATTATTAAGTCTTTTATTTCTTAAGCTTGAATTTAATCATTCAAATCTTAACAATTAAGTGTGTTTGTCTTTTTTAGTTTACAAGCACTAAATGAATCTGAATAATTAAGATCAATTACAAAATGTTAATATCATGTACATTCAAGATTTTCTAGAGAGATGGAAGTTCATAAGTGTTGTATCCACTTCATTACTAACCACCGTCGTCGCCTATCATTATCAACTACAATCAGCCACAATCACCATCGCGCACCACCGATCACCACAATAAGTCATCACAACTATTAGCCACCCCATTTACAATCATCACACCAATCACCACTTTTATAACGCTCGATCACTGCCGGCAGTCACCAGTTTCAACACCACCAACCGTCGTCATCATTCACCATCATTACTAGTTATCACTATCATTCACCATAAGTATCAGACGCCACCACCAACTACCACCATTAACAGCCATTGTTAAGCACTAGTGTCAACCACAATCACTACTAACTACTACCTACAACCAACACTATCTCAATCGACACCCGCAATTTTTACCGTTTAGCATGATGACCACCACCAACCGCCATATATGTTTTAAATGATATTTTATTGATTTAACATTAGATTAATTTCTTATATATTTTAGTTTTATATTTATTAAATTTTAGATAAGGCTGAACCCATCGAGAGACACCTAAAGTTAACAATATCTTTCACTTATACACTTTAACTAAGATTTGTACCATTTAGACACCAGAAGTAGGGTCTAACTATGTCATTTAAATACTTTTCCCTGACTTTTCATAATGAGTATGATACAGTGTGATACAAGACGCGTGAACAGCTTTATTTAGTCAATTTTTATTTTTCTCCTCTTCTTCCCCTTTTTTCCAAACCATTTCGCCAAGCCTAAACTACTTCAATGCAGATCCTAAAACCAATTCCCTGTCTCCACCATCATCGTTGATGCAACCACCATTGTAATAATGATTTTTCGTCATTTTAGATCCTTAAACTCACCATCATCGTCGTCTCCTTTTTTTAATTCAACAATTGCAATCATTATTACTTTGTTAACCGAAAAAAATAGAGACTACCACCAGTTTATTTTTTTCTCCCCCCCCCCCTTTTTTTTTTTGTTGCTAAAACTAAATAAATTTATAACCATGAAATAACTAGATCTAAAAAAAAAATTAAAATAAAGAAACTTGAGAAGGGGGGACAACGGCGGAAGGAAGCGGCTATATTCAATTGAGAAAAAAGAAAAAGTCATATTTAAAATCTAAAAGATAAAATCAGATCTACAAAAACAAAAGAAATAATCAAATCTAATAAAAAGAAGAAGAAGAAATTAGGTTTAAGAGGGGCCGACGCCGACGGAAGGTTCTGGGGAAAGGATAATAAAGGGGGAACGAGGGGTTGGATAAGTGGGGGTAGGGTTTAGTAAATACCATTATTTATTTATTTATTTTTAGCTGAAAAATAGTTTTTCTTTCATTTTTTTTTGTTAGTTATTATTTTGGACCCAACTACCACATGTCTTCTTTTAATTAGTCATCATGCGTCACCGCAAGTGTATTACACACACTTTTGTAATTTTAGCGGATTGTCCAAAAGGACCAAATAAAAAAAAAATTGATGTAGTTGGAGTGCTCAATAGGTACAAGTCTTAGTTGAGGTGTCTAAGTGAAAGAGATGTTACCAACTTTAGATGTCTTCCGAGAGAGGCAAATTCATGATTTGAAGTTTGTGGGGTTTTGTCCATCTCAAACTAAAAAATAAAAAGAGACAAAAGGGATTTGAACCCTTTAGCAAGAGAATTGGAGCTTAAAGGGTTCCTTCTTTGCCGTTACACCAATAATGCACTTTTTTATGTGTTCCCCAGTTGTATTTTATATATATATTATTGATTTTTTCAATACAAATCCCGAGTCCGCACGAATTTATGAGGGTTCCCGGAAACCCCAATACAATTATCTAAATTCTCCCTTGTCTCCCGATGGGTTCAGTCTTTAAATAAAAATAAGCTCTATATATTAAGATGTTTAGAAAACACACAATCTTAATTATTTAGTAACCAGATCTTAATATAATATTTTAATATTCAGATTCAGACATTTAAAATTTAATACATGCCTTAAAGATAAGATGTGTATTCAGATTCATACGTCTTAATTTTACTAAAAACAAATTAGTTCTAGTTGGACTCAATATCACGAGACTATACACTGTTGGTTTGTTAGTTCTTAGGATTGTGGTGATATATGAATTTTGTAGATTGATACTTAAATTAATTATATTATTTATCACCTTTGGTTTAATTGATTTATATTCAATCTTGCTTCAATTATCTCTGTGTGTAGCTAACACGAAGGGACTATATAGGGTTGAACACAGGAGAAGGAACCATAAATTGCACCGGGGATAGAATAGATCTTGTTCTTAAACTTGGTACGCGGGGAACATATTTTCATTTAGGATAGGAATATATCTACTCACCTTACGTAGTCAAATACAAAATATGCAATTGCATTGTTATTACTGATGATGACCAAAGGGATAAGGTGTTGTGGTAGTTTGAATAGGAAAGTGAGATCTCGGGAGGATGCCACTAGCAATATCACCTTGTGATTACTAAACTAGATAAATAATAAGTCGATTCTCGTTGATAACTCAACAGGATTGTTAACTACTTCAACACTAGTACCTCACATCCCCTTAAACACTCATTGTTTTCTTTACTTGTCAATTTATAGCGTTGTTGTACCATTAGTTAATTATATTTCCTTATTGGAGTCATTTTAATATATAATTCATATTAGTTTGATTTAGTTGATAATTAATTACAAGTCCTTTTTGGGAACAATACTTTACTTTGTCACACCCAAAATCGGAGAGGCATGACTGGCATCTGGCCGTAAGGCCAAGCGCCTACCTGTAATATCTGTCATACATTGCTCACAACACCTGGGCCGACAAGGACTACATATACGGGACTGAGTAGAAATTACGTCAACCATCATCAACTTGCGAAGCATAGACTATACCATTCATATATGTACACGGCCGACGAGGCCACCACAAGGATGCATAGGTCATAACAAGGCCGGCAAGGCTGTACCAAAAGTTGTATAAACTAGTCATGAGCCGACAAGGCTATGCATAAGAAACCTCTACACATGACACATGTTTACGAACCTCTAAGAGTGCATCTAACTGACATAACGATCGGGACAGGGCTCCGCCATACCAATGATATGCATGTATATACAGCAAAATCAACACCTACCAACACACTAAATAGTTTCGGAAGGAAGGAGCATATCAACCATAGTTGCTGAATCAAACCACCTACTGCGGGGGATCGTCAAATCATCTATCTGTACCTGCGAGAATAAAATGCAATTCCCCAGCCATTTTTATAGGAACTTCTATACCAGAAACAATGGTATCTCCAATTATAGCCCCTCTGGGATGTAAACTATATCTCTTCTCACCATCCCCATAGTGTATGAGACAAATGTATGCAAAAGGGACGTCAGTATGAATAATGTACTGAATATATAAGGAAGGTAAACATAAATGAAGGTAATAACATGAGAAAATTGGAGTAATGAAATAACCTGAATCTCGGAGGCCACGGTGGGCATATCTAACGTATAATATCACTAAAAACCACTTATATATATAGCCATACTATGGGGTAATGTCAATATCATATCATACCTGGCCCTAATATGAGACTCGGTGTTATCGTACCTGACCCTAATATAGAACTCGGTGTTATCGTACATAGATGCAGTGGTGTGCACATATAAATGTTGTACCCAGCTGACTATAGCGCGGCTCGGTGTCATGAAGTAGATACATATATGTATATATGATGCATGGATGACCTTATAAACTCAATAGGAATAGGATGGGGTGACACAAGGTCATTAACTCTCTGTCAATCGTTATGCAACTCATTTACATCCAGTGTTACAATTTATCATGAACTCAAGGTCAATAATATAACAACGACTCTGAAGAGATATGAGACACAATCCCGACAACGGGAAACCAACTAACGGTTTTCAATAGAATAAAAGGAACCCTTTCGACAAGTAAAATTGAAAGATCATAGGTTCAATAGTATAACAAAGGTAATGAAGAGTGCTAAACAACTCCAGCAAGGAAACAAGCTTGATAATTTTATTAGAACACAAGTAGCACCCTTGACAAGGAACGTACGATGATCATGGAACTGATTTCAAGAGTTACTAATAAACACAACATCAATGATTGAGACCAACCATGCTTATATCTTCTACAAATATGAGTTTCTTTCGGAACATTAAGTTTGATGATGCTTAACTTTGAACCATGCCAAAAATGAAGAAGAAGGTAAAGCCTCACATATCTTTAAGATGATTCGCTTGTTTGTTACCATAATACGGTCGTTACGCATCAATCTTAATATATAATCATAGAGCAATTCGATTATCACCATTTACTAGTCCCGTCTTTACGTATTTAAGTGGCAACGAATTATACAATAATTCGGGTAGCATTTCTCCTATATTTCTTACATTTTCCAGATCCATAGAGATCACAATATCAACAATCCAACCTAAGTAAAGTTCATATACATCAATTTCCAACCAACAATCCATTACATCAAACAACGACCTCGACTTATAGTCCCATAAGGTTATTCTTTCATTTTTCGGTCCATTACTGACAACAATTTCAAGATATTCATATTGCCAATGTCAATCTACAACTACAACACCCATGCAATCCCTTTCCAACACAATTATCAAGAGAAAATGCCAATTATCCAAACCTAGTCATAATTTCATGAATTCCCAACCTTATGCTCACATGCAAGCCAATTTTACCCAATTGCATGTAGAAGGGGATGAGATCTTACCTTAATTATCTCAAACAATTTTACTCCTAGCTAGGTTTAGTTTATATCCACTTCAATTCTAAGAATAAGAAGTAAGACGATGATCCCGTAATGTCCACGAACCTTTAGAGACCCCAACTTGCGTAGATTTCCTTGGATTTGATATATGTTGGTGTATATATCTTAGAGAGAGAGAGAGAGGGAGAGAGGGGGTTTAGAGAGAAGGAGGATCTGTTTGAGGCTGAGAAATAATGAAAGAAATTCATCCTAGCACCTATATATACTAGGCCCACTGCCTCAATGTGGATCGTATTGTTGTATGGGCCATACCAGACACATTACTTCTCTGATTTGCACAATGTCTATTGCATTAGAAAGAAAACTCTATGAATTTGAATTTAGATAGGTTACGCATCCCATAATTCCGTATATACTATGAGATATAACTCTTGAAAATTGGGCTAACTTCTTGTCCAAAATTCTTCCTAATTTTCTCTGAATTCTGACGAACTTAAATTTCTTCGATTTTATTGATCCCGAAACCATCCTATACTTACCAATCATGCGTATGAACCTTCTTAACCTTGGAACTAACATAGTTGTGCCACTTGAACTCTTATAACACTTCCGCCCTTATGCTTCCATGGCCTTAACTCCTGGCACGAATTAGCATACGGAGGGACAGAATGTAACATACTTATCATTATATTACTTGTCAACTGCATTCACTTTCGTGAGTGATGGATCCGATAAAATTTCTGATGTCGTTGCTGGGGACATATAAATTAACTGCTTATCTAGATTAGACTTTTACTTTATATCTATTCAAGTTTTTTGTTCTTATTTTTGTTCTACTCCCTCCGTCCCAAAAAGATTGACACTTTTCACCTTTTCAGAGTCAAATGAGTTGTTCTTTTATCTTAGTTTTTTCAAATGTCTTTTAAATATTTCAAATTATTAATTATAGTGATTTATAGTACTTTTTACAGAGTTTCCAAATATGTAAATTTTGTTTCAAAAAATTTAAAAATTCTATGTTCTAGCACACGATCAAAATTAAGAAGTTTGACTCTCAAAAAGCGAAACGTGCCAATCTTTTTGGGACAGAGGGAGTAGTATTTTTTTTACTTTTGTTGACATAGCATCGTGGACTCAAATTTTAGTTGAATGTGGATATTCATACTCTGGTAATACTTGTTTGATTTGTATAGGACAATACTTGTATATAGATTGTCATACTATTTCTGCGAACAGGTTGGGTTTACCTTCCAAATTTCTTCTGTGGAGTGTTTGTAGAATATGTGGTGGTCAAGACGATCATTAGATTGGTTGTCCTAACTCTTATTCCCCTTCCCCTATGGCTGTCCTAACTCTTATTCCCCCTCCCTTATGGTTGTCCTAACTCTTATTCCCCTTCCCCGAACCCTATTGTAATGATTCTCCTATTATTTATGATGTTTACAGGAGCAATAGATTAGAGGATTTGGAATGCTCAACTCAGCTCAGTGATGTAATAAATCAAGTAATGGAGTATACTGTTGAAAACAAAAAGCCGTAAAAAATTTAGTTCACAGATTAATGCCAAACTCACATAGATGCATACCTAAGCTAAAACTTGCAATGATCAGCAAGTTACTCGCATAGATAATATCTAGGACTAACCTTGAATAAATGAAGAGAGCGAATTCCCACAAGAAGTTAGCCTTAAAGAAGCAGAGATAATGAGTTAAATTTGGCTAAAAGAACAAGCTCAATAAATGAAATATCACGGTATTCTTCATGAGGATCTCACAAATATGAAAAAATAACTTATAGAAGGAAGAGCTTGTCTTAGAAAAGAGATCGACCAATTTGGCTCAGATATTCATGACTTCCAAATTCAAGTGAATAAAAATATTAAAGTGTGTGAAGCCCAACTACCAATTGTTGTTGATAGCAACCACTTTGTGGAGTAGAAAGTGAAATTCCAACCATTTGATCTAGAGATTGTTGATGATGTCGAGGTTGAGAAAGTGTACAATAGTGAGGATGTCAAATGTAATGTAGTCTTGTGAGTGTTGGACCTTACTATAAATATTTTCTATATTGTGATTGATTGGAGACATAGGAATTGAGCCTTTCAAGCTAATGGAGAGGTGTATAGATGAGGAACAAGATCCTTACACTCTAAAAGTTTTCATGATGAAAAGACAAAACGACATTCCTCACTTAAAATTCAAGAGGTGCAAGATGTGATATGGAGCAGTTGGTTCTTTTGTATTTCTATCACCTCCAAAGAGCATAGTAAGAAACTTGATGAAAATTAGGAGTGAAATTCATATCTTCAAAGTAGAAGGAAAAGTGGTGAAAGTGATGATGTTGTGTCGTGACGTTAAATCAAGAGCTTGTTGGGAGACAACTCAATCAACTATCAGAAAGTCTTTTCTCTCTACTTTAGTTTGCTATTATTCTTCATTATGTTTGTGCAATGAGGTAAAAGATTGTTTAAGTGTGGGGTAAGGAAGTACTTCCTGTCTAGTAGTAGTAGTTAATACCTCCATGATATTTCTTTGTGCATCAATATTTTATGAGGGATATAGCTTGAACCGAGTAATTTTTTTTTATTCTTCTCTATTAGGGTATTAAAAGAGAGAAATGAAAGACCTTTTGAATTGTTTGATATCAATATATATAGGCCTCAGTTGAGTAGTACTTTCATGTGAGTGTTCGAGTAACTAATATGAGTAGATATTTTATGACATCTCAACTTATGGTTATGATTTTTGTGTATAATTCTTATAACAATTGGTATAGTGAGCTTTGAAATTATATGTATGAGAGTCTGAATGGATCCATCCAGGAAATTCCAAGTGTGCATTAACAGTTGGAGTTGAAAAATATTAGAGAAGCCTCAGGGCCGAAAATGGACAAGAGTGCAACACAGTAGAATGAAAATGCGGTCTGCATAATTAGCTGCAGATCTAAGTCAAAAAATAATCAGAAGTCCTAGGTACACTATCCCACTCTGCGACTGAAGTGCGATCCGCAGAATAGTTATGCGGCCCGCTGTCACACCTCAAAATCCACCCTGGATGCAACAGACATCCGATGCTATGAACAATACTGGAAGCACCTTATATAATCCATAAACACTTATCATCTTTCAAAATTCTTCTGACATTAATTTAAAATAGGTCATAAATGTTTATAATCAATCATACTCCTACTTATTAAAATTTGCGAAAGTCTAATATAAATATTAAATTATAAAACATGGAAAATGCCTCAATAAGTCGTATGAGACTTTCAACATCTACCCATAATCTGACAACAATCTATTAATCTTCTAAGATAAAACAATCAAATGTCTAAGTTCGGGGCGCAGACCAAAAACTAAAATAAATAAATAAAGATAAATGGGTGTCCCACAAATAAGCATGTGGGTCCACCAATAAGTCTGGAAAGCAGCAAGTTCTCTTACTCCGTAAGCATATCACGAACTTGCTCTTCTTTGTTACTTAATATACCATCAAAAATAATAATGATATGCCAGAGTACCGGGTACTCAGTGAGTGTCTAAGGGGAAATAATTAAGAAATCAAAATTAATAGAGTAAAATCAGTAAAACATTATCAATGAAAAAGTTGAATTCCAGAGATAGAGTAAATCATCAAACCTAGAAACATCACCAGTGGGAGCCAAGACACAAGAATATATCAATTCAACTTATTATACTGTTCATCTCATTAAGCCTTTCACTTACGTACTTAAGATCACCACAGCCACTCACAGACAAAAAAAGATCAACAATGACAACTCATGGGCAAACGATAATTCAATACACTGAGGCTTTACCTCACGGAGGCTAATCATCCTCTGGACTAGCACAACAATAGATACACCAGGCTACACGCTTTTAATTTGCAGGACCTTCTATCTATCGTCAACGGTACCTAATTTTTACCTATAGGATAGAACATGTTACTCTACTTGTTCTATGGATAGTGCTTGCAGAATAGTAAATAACAGTAAATTAAAGACACAATATTTTTATGTAGAAACCACCAGGCTCACAAGGGTAATAAAAATCACGACTTACACCTCTATAGGATTTATCCCCAACTCCACTACAATGGTGAGCCTCTATAAATTCAAGTTACAAACTCTGTAATCTAGGAACTACACTTTAATTCCTATCTCACTAATCTACCAAGAATAACAAGCAACCTTCAAGTTAAACTCTAACTTGAAGTTGAATTTGATAATGTTTTATACCTATACTATTGCTTCTATGAAAGCGAAAAAGGTACAACTTGATAAACATCCTAATATGGGATTCTAGACTTAGGAAGTGCAAAACATTATTCAGTAGAACAACTCCTTCAATCTTCTTTGTAGTATTAGGGTCACAACTCTAGAATCAGATCTCTCCCAAGTATATCATTAATTACTCAATATTTTGAATTCTCTCCATGTGAGTGCGTACCATTCTTCATGGTAAGACTTGGTATATATAGAAACTATCTTCATCAATAGCGGCTAACCTAAACCCTGCTTCATACGGCCCATCAAGGTATAATAGGGTTTGAGGTAGATTAAGATTCTTAAACCTTCTCATATTTACTTTCCTTGTAGGACTCTAAAGTATCTTGATAAGTATGATGCGAAATCCTGATAAGTATAGCACGAAATCCTTATATTTCTTTCTACTTGTACTTTCCTATTATTCCACAATATTATTATTTATTCTGTTAGGTGCGTCGTCCATATACCGCTCCTAGCTAGCCGAAATTCAACACACGGATCTGACTAGAGATCATAAATCCTATTTGTTTTAGGATTTGTTTGGAATATACTGTTGGACCAGGTTGAACCACCTGGTACTACAGCCTCTGAGTCTTCTAATTGTTCTGAGCTAGAACATGTCCAAATATTTGTTCCATCAATCTCCTCTTCATACATTCTTCACCTAGCTTTGACATGCTTCTAAGATGTTGGATGAAATATGTTGACAGATCTGTTTTATTCATAATGTAGAGCCCTGTGTCTATTTCTCTTCACCTGATCTCTGAGCTTGATTCGTTTAGCTCTTTATATTTCCTCTAACAAGTCAACTCGACCAGGTTCATTCAACCACTACACCTGCTGACCCTTTGAGGTAAACCAATTTTCATCTATTTTTGTGATAGAATAATTCTATGGACCCAGTTCATTCGCCTTGCATCTGTTTGTCAATCATCAAAACTAATATTAGTCTTTCTTGCTAATGCCAAAAAAATTCTCCTTTTTGATGATGACAAACCCATTCTTGTAATACCACTGTGTAAAACTATAATCTTGTTTTAAACATCGTAAAAGCCAAATACTACTGGATGAACCAGGTTAGTAACATCACACAGGTAAAAAATTATATCATGATATGCTTTAAGGGAATATATACAATATTAAGCTCATGGCCACTAGGGCTATCACATACACATAATAGAACTATTTTCTTAATAGATCTTTGCTAAAAATTATAAGCACAACATGAACACAGATGTAAGAAAGAAACAAGTTACCATTATGTTTAAGCAGTAATGTAAATGTCTAAAATAAACAAACATAAAAACTAGGGCAGAGGGGATCAAAGACAGAGACCTAGGGGTTTCTAAGAGGCAGGTTTAGAAGAGGATGGTGCATCTTTGGTTTGGGCCTTAACCAGACTTTGGATGGTCTTGGTATTGTATTCCTTATCCTTCTCAAGTGCTGTCTACAAGCTCATAATCTTTTCATTGAGAATAGCCTGATCCTCAGTGTACTTTGTATGTAGTAAGTCTATCTTCTCCTCATGTTTTGTATCCTTGCAATTTCAGTTTTTTTATAGCAAGCTATTCTTTCAAAACTCGTACCTTCTCATCAGCACTCCCAGCTGGAATGGATCGTGTAACCTATTTCCAATTTCCCAATGTCATATTTGATAATCTGATATTGCCAAATTTTAACCGGCAACTTGAAATGCTCAAAGACCCCAGCCAACCAGAACCCGTACACTAAAACGTGACTTTTTTTTCCTTGTAGAGAGATCCTGTGCATATGTTGAATCATAAGACTAGGCAAGATATCAGAGTCAAGAAGCTCCATGAGCGTCGTGTCCAACAAGGTAAATGTGGATCTTCCATCCTTCCTAGGAACAATCATACGATGAACAACCTTAAAGTATAATTGATAGAGTTTGGGCATCTCCTTCTGTACTGCGTGGCTAATGAATTATTTTTGACTTTCTGTGTGATGTTCAAGACACTAGCCATTCCTTTAAGGGGAAGGACAATCATTCTTAGCATAGTCTGCGCAACTCTTGGAGGGTACTTGTAGAGTTTCTCCCAACCTCTGAGCATTAAGAGTAATTCCCACTCCCAAAACTGAGTTGATAATCTGGCTTTTTTTTAAGGTTGTGTTGACACCTACTTATTTCCTCCGATAATTTTATTTAATTATTCAAGATTCCTGAGTCACAGACAAAGTAAAATATACTTTTTACAAATCAAAAGTGATTCTACAAAATTATCTCAAAAGTACTTTGTCATTTATTTGACAAAATATCATTCAATATATCTCTTGTATATCAGGTCTCATTCTCATATATTTCTGAGAACTTAAAATATAATTATCAAATTTAAAATCAAAGTAGTAAAGAAAAAAATTATGCAACTGATCATTCGAAATCATTCACAGTTGAATTGATCAATATTTTACTCCGTCAAAGTCAGGAAGTTTATTTAATTAATTAGGGTATTCAAATTACATCTCAAGTTTGTATCATTTTGTTTAATTTCATAATTTTGATTAGTAATGAAAAAGTGTCAATTTATTCCTTGATTTAAACAATTTCTATGATTGTGTCTACAATTGAAAGAAATTTGGCCACTTTTAATTTAATTGGTGGTCACATTTTGTTAAAATTAACCATATTTGAAAAATTGCATTATTATTTTGAATTGAAAAATGGCCACATTTGTAAAATGTGACCACTTGTTCAATATCCTTATTTTAAAAATGATTTAGGTCTTCCATTCATTAATTTTCGGCCAAGTCTGGCCCAATTGGACCATGTCCCAGCCAATCCTTTTCCTTTTACGCGTAGCAATCCCATACATCCATCCTATTTTTCTTTTCTCTTTCGTGATTGTGCCTAGTCGCACTGCCATCGTACCACTATGCCTTGCCGAAAATGGCAAATTCTCAAGCGTGCTCACTTTGGTTCAGTTGCATCAAGCCATTTGGGGCAGAGCTATTAATGCTATTGCCCTCTCTCACCTACATCCACCGATGAATGGTCAAGAGGTGAGGTCTCCCTTTTTTTTTGTTTTTTTTTGTGATTTATCTTGATTGTTCTTGTCTTCTTATGATTTCAAACGGTTCATTTCAATTGGTTCTTGGTGAATCGGAGGGAAATTTCCCCCAAATCTTGTCATCCCATATTAAATGTAAACCTTATAATTTGGGTATTTTGGGTCTTATAAAGGCCCCGTCCTATATTATCAACAAGGTTCAAAATGTGAGGCTTTGGCATTTAAGAGCCATTTTTCGACAAACTCTTGACCGATTTGAGTTTATTTGGGATACAAGCCATTTGGCAGAACCCTACAAAGCTTAAATTAGTCCCTTAGTTCTAAAACACTTTATTTTTTGTGTGTGCGAGTTCTCAAGGTGCGAAGTGGCGTTCAAACCCCATAATCGACCATAGGCTGCCTCACAAAAAAGGTAATTTCCCTCTTTTTATCTCTTTTTTCATTTTATGATTTTATCTTTGTGTTTGTGTGATAACGAGCCTGCTTTGCTCATTTTTTACTATAGTTAATTTAGGTCTAAAGTAGGTTTAATATACTCTTTAAGACATGTTTAGTATTAATACATGATAATATGCTTCTAGTAATAGTTTGTGTATTCATTTAACATCCCTTTGTGTACCTATATACATGCGTGGTGGTATGGACTTCCTGTGATAGATTGTATATCTTTGTACGTCATTCATACATGGTTCATGGTCCTTTTATTGATGGTTTAGACTAGGTAATGATGTAAGTAGGGAGAACTTTGAGTTGGTAAGTTGTTCGGGTTTTGGTGAGATTCGGTTGACCCGAAATTAGCCAAGGAAGGTGGGGTTTTGATCTATCGTCATGGCCGGGCAGTGTGGTGTATGGTGGACGTTTTGGGTAAGTATGGTAAGAATCGCGTTAAGGTGCTTTTTGTGGTGATCATGGGTGGTATGAAGGTTTGGATGGTGGTCGGGGCTCATTAGTTTAGTAGTGGTAGGGTCGTGACAAAAAGCTGAAATAGTCAGGTTCTTGATTTCTCAGGTGTGATGAACAATGGGATAGTTGAAGGCCGATTTGGGTGGAATGACATTAGGGCGTGTTAAGGTGAATGTGTATCAGGGGTCTTGCGGGACAGGATGGTGGTGCTGGTTTGGTGTTTTGGTGGTGCTAAGGTTGTGGAAACATCCTAAAATAGTGATGGTCCGAGGGGTGGACTCGGTAGGGATGTTGGTGCATTTAATGGTGTTTGTCTGGGGTTACGGTTGGTTTCGGATGAAGGCTTTTTGAGAGGATATTAATGAGGTGTGGTGGGAGATAGTAGAGTAGAGAAACAAGTAATTGGAATAAGGAATGTATACGGATTGTTGGAATCAATCCGAGACACAAACAAAGTCTCAATTCGATCGATATATGGTTCTTGGATGGTAACACGAGGAGTTAATTACTCGTGTAGTCTCCAAGGATGTTGTGGTCCATTGCACAAGGACTAGGTTGAGGTTTGCTGACCGCGAGGCTCAACACTAACCAAGCAAGGGTGACCAAAACCTTATAAAGATAGGTGGTTCTCCCGGAGAACCAAGCGACCCTCCCAGAGGATCAACTAAGAAGTTCAATCCCGAATTGAAAGACTTAGCAAATATGAGTAAATACTCAAGTTTTATATTCAACAACAACTGAATTTTAGAATGGCCTAAGGGTCCTTTTTATAGTAGAGAAAGGACTATTCTAGAAGGAAAGTATAAAGACACAAACTCAAGCTACTTCACTAAGGTGTGAACGGGGGAGGGGAAGAGTCTTTGGCCAAAATAGATGGATGCCATTCTCCAACGAGTTCTAGAACCTCTCTTGCTAGCTTCCACATGTGATCTAGTTTATTCTTTAAATGACCTTCTTGGAGAGTGGTGAGAGACATCTCCATTGATATGCATTCTTGACCGACCGGTTGGAGTAGTTTGGGCAACTCCTTGGCTTCATCGACTTCATCTTGATGTCGTCAAATTTAGGAAGTCCATACACGGTTTATCCTCTTAAGGTGACACCTTATAGATGGTGCATTTAACTCTTGTTTCCATGTGCATTCTCGGACATGTCACTCTTAAATGAAGCTTCCTTTGGCCTTGTCATCTTCCCCCTTACATAGTGTCTTAAATGTGTCCTAGGTGAAGTTAAGGGTTCTTAATATGTCCTAAGTAACTACTAGTTCATCTAAGAATTTAAATACAATAATTTAAAGTAAGGTCTTGGCCAAGACCAACACTTAAGGTCAAAAAATACAACTCTCTCTAAGATAATCAAGTGTTGTCTCCTAAGCCATTCCAAACTCCATACATTTCCAAGATCTTGGCCGTGTGTTTATGGTTCACCATTGGCATTCTTAGATCTTTACTTCTTACCTTGACTTGAGGAATTATGTGCGAGGTTTGATTTACATCAGGTAACTAATGTGTATGCCCTTTTGTTATCCCTGTCATGTTCATACATATACATTTTCCTTATGATTTGCTTGTGTGTTTGCCTTAGTGTCCTGTACGATCATACAATGACTTTATTATGTGGATTTTGATTCTGCTATATGAAACATTTGCATCTTAGTCTAGGTTAATGAATACTAAGTCTTAGAAACATAGAATGATGTCTAATCTTTGTTAAGAGTGTTATATTGAAGTCATGTTTACTCTGTCCTCTATATGCTCATGTTGAGACTGTTGCTAAGACTAAATCACTTTGCCTAAGTACTTGCTTCTTAAAGTAGAACCTGAAATATGAATGTATATGTTTTGGACATCATGTAATAGGTAGATGTTTAGGCCCTATCCAATATATGTTTGGAGTCTTCTCCATGACTAGTTTAAGGCAACATGTCTACTTTCTATGTATGTGTCAAAGTTTTGTGGTAATTGCTTGATCCAGTATCTGCCTAGTTTATAAATCCTTAGGTTAGATTAAATGTATGTTAACTTAAAGGATAGGTAAAAAACAAAAAGGTTTGGTCTAAGTTTTGTGACTATCTCAAAGATGTGGTGTTGTGAACTAGCTTTAGATGGATAGTTTGACCTGAATAATAACCTTGTCCCAGTCAATCCATCCTCACTTGTTTCGGATGATAATAGTGGTGGTCACTTGAATGCTTGAATTTGTTTAAGTTAAGTAATAACAGGGTCTCCAAGGTTGAATTTGAGTGGATTATGTCCACCCCATTGTGCTAAGTTCAAAATCATGCTCCCATGACTCTACCTTTGATTTCTAGTTCTATGGTGATTTGTGATATCTTAAGTGCATTAATACCCATCCAATGTCCTAAAATGATCCTTAAGCTTGGTTTTGTCAACTTGCATTTAGTTCATGATCCCTTGTGAAGTTTTCTACCTTTGTCTCAATGTGATTAGGCTCACTAAGATACAAGAGATTTCTAATTGAAATGAACTAGAACCTGTCATATTGTTTGGTTTCTTGTGTGCTGTGTGGTTTTGAGTCATGCATCAGGTAAAATCTTGTTTGGTAGATTGCATGAACTTGTATAAAATTGGCCTTTGTATTTTGTGATGCCCTACTCATTGGATATAAAGCATGTGATGGAAGAAAGGATTAGATTATTAAAGTTGACAAATGTATATTGTAACAACCCATTTGGTCATTTAGGTATTTTACCCTTTTATCCCTATTGACCCTTATCCTAGCATTGTTAGAGTAAGTTTGACTCACGAAGATGGGCGACACGATTCCCGAAGTCATCAAGCAAGTCTAGAAAGGACTTGAGGAAGTTAGAGCTTTCAAGTTGAAATCATTTGACCAATTGTTGAATTTTGGGTAAACAGACCTTTTTTGGAATTCTGTCAATTCCATGAGGTCCGGAGGGTCGATTGTGATGGGTGACATGGATGGTTCGGTTCCCGAGGCATTTGGGAACATTTTGTATCCTTGGTTGGAAACTTGATTTTGGCCGTTTGGGGGTTGACCCGGTCAAGGTAACCTCCATTAGAATTTCCGAGCGCACAGTTGTGTTTGTAGAGCGTCTTTACATATTTCTGCATATTTGGTTTGTATCCGGGAGGTCTCGGATAGATGTCGGTAGTTTTGGGTGAAACCAGAATTTTCCTAGTTTCTGGTGTCTCCCCCCAGCGAGACTATACGCACCGCAGCGAGTCCGCACACAGTGGGGCATGGCCCATTGATGCGAGTACCTAGATATTTAATGAGGTCCACCACGGCGGATGGTTCTTCGCCGATGTGAGTGTGCTATAGAGGATTCCTTGATCACATGAGCGGTATTGCTGGATCCAAATAACCTTTTTATTTCTAACTTTGAACCCATTCCTCCTATTCAAAAAATACTAATCTAAAGAGTATTAAGGGAAATTTGAAGGGTTCTTGAGGTTGTTTCATATTGGGGGTATGTTCCTTTAACTTATCTTATGATTATCTATCCTCTTAAGCTTGAATTAATAATGGAAATGAACGGAGACTAGTTGGAGAAGATAAGTTCCAACCTTCACGTTGAGAATTAAATTCTAGGCTTTAAATATCAATTTAATTGGTAAATCTTGCTAATATTAAGATGGTATTTCATGAATTAATAGATTATAAGCTTGAATCTCTAACCTAGACTAAGGAATTGATTATGATTAATTAGGGTTCATTCCTAATTGAGGGTTCTTTTCCTAATGATGATTTTAGTGACTAAATGAGTCTAATTAGCAATTGTAGGATAGTATTGAATGTCTATAATGTCAGATTACCAATTCCACTTTTGAAATCACCATTTATCCCTTGTGGGCCTGATTTCCCCTTTCTTTAATGCCAATTTTGACTAGGACGATTATATAGCAAAATGAGTATTGTTAGTTTCCGATTATAACTTAGATTTAATAATGGCTAGACTTTGAGTATTCGTAGGCTCTTTGGAAAGTCAAGGCGCACATGTTATTGTTTGTGGTACCTACTTGATATTGAGGTAGGCTACGATTTAACTCTTTTAGGCTCTGATAGAAGTACATAGTAGTTATATATATTGAGGGGGTATTGGGCATGCTTGGGGGTCCCACCTTAGTAGTTATGATGAATGCTTGGGTGGGTACCAGTGTTGAACTATGTTGATTGGGTGATTTGGAGAATCAACCTTAAGGTGATTCCGATTGCTGTTATATGGGCTTGTCGCCATTATGTGGGCTTGTCTCCATTGTTGATATTGTGTGTTTAGTCATCACATTGCTTCGATATGATAAACTGATGTACATGAAATTACATGTTATTGAGATTATATAAGTCTGTGATGTTCATTCCTTATACTTGATAGCTAATTGTGATTTGTCTGGTCATGCATTCATCACTTTACATCTCGTCTAAATACTTGAAAAGGATTTGATAACATTGATTATATTGATTATATTGTTGCATGGTATATACATATCCATATCATTCATACATATTATCCCTTGCACTTAAATTGTTGAAATATTGATTAAAAGGGCTTGAAAGCCGATTACTAGATATGGTACATGGTAAGAGAGTGATGACTGATGTTGATACTACAACCATCGGAGTTGGGATCCGATGAGAAATTAATGATGATTATGATACAACAGCCACATAGTTGGGATCTGATGGGATTAGATGGGTATATGGACCTCATGAGTCACCCATAGGTCACGTGACATCTACTACAATAGGGTGTGTATATCAGGTACATATGGCCATTTCATACATACATAAATATCATTTGCTTCTCATTCATACTTATTGACGTGAAATTGATGTTGTGTGTACTCGGTGATGTAAAGCTGTAGACTTTGTGATCATGTAACATTTAAGCAAAGAAATACTATCACCTTGTAACTTATTCTTGATGTAAGAATAAAATATGAGAAGGTATGGTAATGGTATAAATATGGGATCTTTATGACCTTAATTTCTAATAAATATGGGATCTTTATGACTTGGATTGTTAGGAACGATATAGAGATGGGATCCTTACTTGTTTCTTAGTATAAGAACTAAAAGATTGAACCTTTAATGGTAAAGTCATTTATTTGAATAAATGATTGAATCTTGATAGTGATTAGAACTTGGGTGATTCTTGTGGATTACTGTGCTTGGATGATTGAATTAATTCTAGTAAATTGGATTAGTTGCCATGTTGGGCTTGTTCTCTATGAATTGGGTTTTGTGGTTTACAACTTATGAGTTTAAGTATGTGGTGCTATCTATTATTGTGGACTCATATACTATGTGTGTGTAGACCCTCCTCCTTAATCACAAGGGTGTAAGGTGTAGAGTTCTACTTAGAATATAATGAGGGCGTATAATGAACTAATATGTGTTATGCCTGTGGATGCATAGAGTCATACCTTGGTCTAAAGGCTAAAGTTAAATAAAGAGCTGAAATGGTTATTATGGTCAGTCTAAGTATAAAACCCATAGAAAATATTCTTAAATTGATTATGTGTACTAAGTGTCAACCTGCTAATTAATTGTGTCAAGTCGGGTAAGTAGGTAAAATGTGAATATGACTTGGATAGAGGGTTAAATTAGTGGGTATTGATAGTAAAGTTCATGTGTGCTATGTGTATTGAAATGTACTTGACTGTGATTGACTCTTATGTGTATTGAGTGATTTATATGATTTATGAACTCGTATGTGAATAAGTTGATTTATGTGCTATTCATGCTATCTAGAATAGGACTTACCTGAGAGTGAACTTGATATTTATATCTGTTATGTAGCTTCCATCATTTTCGGCCTATGATGCCTACGAGGGTTCATTGTGTACTCATGCTACACGTGCTACATCTTTTAAGTGGATGCAGGTACTCGGTCTATTCATATTGCAACTTGGAACAAGTAAAGGTTAAGGCAAACCATCCATTCTCGGTAGCCTTGGTCTTCATTCAGTCAGGTCGCCCCTATTCATTTAGGGCGCAGTTGTTGATTCTTTCCTATTTTGTATCTTAGAGTCCTTGTACGAGTGACACCAGGTTTTGGGTAGTAGACTATTATATTTAGTGAGCGATGTACTTAATAAAATGAGATTGTTATACATTTATAAACATCATTCTTCTACTTCCCCTTTAAATTCGTGTATTTCATATGGTTAATTATAGTAGTTCGCATACGGGTTAGTGTAGGTGCCCTCACGACACAAATGGGATTTTGGGTCGTGATAAAGTGGTATTAGAGATATAGGTTCACTGGTATCGCGATTACAAGGATAGTGTTTATTAGAGTCTCGTGGATAGGTACCTAGACGTCTGTACCCATCCTCGAGAGGCTATAAGACATTCAGGAAATCCTTCTTTCATTCTTTCATGCTACTTCGTTCAAATTGGTATTTGGAACTTCTTTATCCTATTCTCTCACCAATGGTGGTAGCACGGTCTTGATTTTGAATTTTAGTGGTTGGTTATGATGTCATGGTAGGGTATAAGATGTGTTACTATGATACATGCGCGTGACCCAGTTCAGTCTTCCGCTATGGTATGAAGGTTCAATTTAATAGGGTTATGATTGTGACTCCTCAGTTTGGATTATACTTGGAACTGGGAATAGTAATATAGAGGTGCAATAAAGAGAATAAGGATGGATCTATCTCTGTTGTATGAAGGGGAAAATGTGTATCTGACGTATTCGTCCGGTAAGGTTGCAAGATGTACGAGGGTGAATTTTGTATAAGGTTGTTAAATGTTAAGTTGGGTTTTGACATGGTAGAGAGTTAGTTGTGGAGTGAGAACTAGTGTTTGTGAGTTCTTTCAGTAAATGCCCATTGGTACCAAGTCAGGTGGCAAGCGAGTGCAACCTAAGGAAATAGATAGTTGCGTTCCTTCTATTAAAGAGTTTGTTCGTTGGATCGCTTGGCGTTTTGAAATTAGTGATAAAAGGGATTATTCAAACTAATAGATATTTGATTTTCGAGTTATTTCATAGTTGTTTAGTTTAGAGTAAGTGTAAAAGATCGTGTATGAGTTGGTACATTGGACTACGTCGTAGGCTAATAGGAGCCAGTGATCGACAAATAGGAATGACTCTATCATTTGATAGGTGTGGAATTCTATTTGAGGAACTACCGAGTGTTGCATCTAGTTCTTGGGTAAGATTTGTGGGCATGATATATAAAGGTTAATACTTGAGGAGTTTTATAATCACTGGTATAATGACTTTGGAGTTGAGTGAAGGACAGGGAAACTTGCACGGATAGTTGGATGTGCTTTGGTTCAGCAAGATTAGGTAAGGGTTGGTTCTTCGTAGACAAGCATCGTATAAGACACTCAAGGGAGGTGTTGGTCAATGTGATAAATACCGTATACTACTATCTCCAGGATCGACTCAAATATTTTTGCGAGACTTATGATACTACAGTATAATTTGACAGTGAATGTAATTTGAATAGAAGAGGGCAATTGGAGAATTAAGTTAAATGTATAGTTGATCAAGAATCGGGAGGAGTAAGGTACAACTTCAGGCATAGGAAAGGATTTGGATTCAAAGCAGCAAGATTATTGAGCCGGGTGTAGATTATGGTAGCGATATTTCTCAAATGGGGTAAAATTGTGCTCGAAGGAATAAGTTCATGGTAGTTGACTAAGTGTTATGATGATTGTTCTATGGAGTTTTGGATAGGCTACTGATATTGCATCAAGATAGAAATTACGCGGCACTTTCAAATAAATGGTCTAGGGTGGAGTAACAAGAGGGAATCTTGAGAATCTCTTCAGTTTGACGGTTAAGGTTTCATTTTTTAGGAAAGGCTATGATGGTGGAAGTAGGTTATATTGAGGCATTATTGACTAATAATATGAATAAGTAGTTCAATACTAAATACCTGAAAGGGAAATGCACAAGATAAGGTAAATAGATTATAAGGTTGATATGTCAGGAATCGGTAAGGCTTGTAAATAACAAGTTATGACAGGTAGAGGTTCGATGGGGTGTCCAGAGTTGTGGGAGAGTAGGAGAGAGTATAAGGAAGATTCAATGTATTTAAAGTTTATGGGGCCTTATCAGACTAGCGCATCAGGTAGAAGTCGAGAAACATGAAGATTCTAATCATAAGATATAGTTCTTCAGTACTAAATTAATGTCTTGGATGAGACCCAACATTTGGAGTCATGGGTGATAGCACATGGTTGATTACTCATGAGAAAAGAGATGGAAGAGGTCACAACAGCTTATGGAAAGCGTACTAGTTACTTGGGAGTCAGTTTGGGTGACTATCAATGATTTAGAAATCTGAGCACTTATTTTCGGGTTAGAACTGTTCAATTAGGGTCGGGTATCCTATGTTATATTGACTAGAGGACTTATGGTATTCTAGTAAATGACCGACAAAGGTTCGATGGATTTCGTTTCGGAATGGAGGTACGACAGTGTTACTGGTTCTTATCAAAATTATAAGTAGGATTGACGATATACTTCGAATGACAATGATTCAGACAAATCTAATGGTTTATTAGGGTACTAGGTATGCAATGAGAAAGTACAAAAGGTTAGAGGCAGTTTTCAGACTGATCGGTTGATTTTCTACGAGTTTGGCACAACAAGGTAATTAGTAGGTATGCTTATAGTATGGTGATTTAGAGATTCGAGAAGAATTGGGCAATGAGTTTTGACAGAGTAAATTTGATTTCGGGATGCAGAACTAATGAAACTGGAATTAGCACAATCAGTCATAGATAAGATCATACTTTGGATGGAATTACTTAAAATGTTCTTAGATAAAGCGAGGATTATTTCCTGGCGAAAGGAAGTCATGATTGGGCTTGTAGTGTGTGTCTATGTATTTCTAAGGTATCTTCGTGCAAGGACTGCTTGTGAAGGAGTGAGAGAAAGATTTGTAGCATTAGAGTATTTTATCTATACATGTTGGACAATGGTTTGTGGCTACAACTAAAGGATGGTGGTGATTAATGTGATGTGTGTGGATTCGATCGGACACGTAGAGGGGTATGGTTATAATCAATCAGGAAATTCGAGCGGGGATGGTCTTTACATTCAAGGATCAGCTAAGAAATTTCGGGCATGAAGAAATGGAAATTTGGGTCGATAAGCTAAGCTAAAGTAGATGCGACTCATAAAGTGAATGTGTGGTACTATCAGTATATATTTCTTGCATGTTGAGACTTCATGAGGATAGGATGGGATTCCTTGGTTACCCGTCGGCTTTCGTACTTTCCTTCTTCTGTTCGAGGATAAATGATTGTTTAATTGGTATCCGATGTAACGACCCATTTTGCCATTTAGGCATTTTACCCATGTTGACCCTTCCCCTAGCACTGTTAGAGTGCATTTGAGCCATGGAGATGGACAACACGATTCCCGAAGTTATCGGTCGAGTCTTGAAAGGACTTGAGAAAGTTAGAGCTTTCAAGCTGAAATCGTTCGACCAATAGTTGAATTTTAGGTAAACAAACCTTTTTTAGAATACCATCGATTCCATAAGGTCAGAAGGGTTGATTGTGATTGGGTGGCATGGATGGTTCGATTATCGAGGCATTTGGGAGAATTTTGTACCCTTGATTGGGAACTTGATTTTGGTCGTTTAGGGGTTGACCCAGTCAATGTAACCTCTGTTAGGAATTATGAGGGCACGCTTGAGTTCGTAGCGCGTTTTCACATATTTCTGCATGTTTGGTTTGTATATGGGAGGTCTCAGATAAATGTCAGGATTTTCGGGTGAAACAATTGGTGAAACCAAAATTTTCCCCAGCGAGACTATACGGGCGGCAGCGAGTCTGCCACAGTGGGGCTTATCCCGTTAATGCGAATCCCTAGATATTTAATGAGGTCTACCATGACGGATGGTTCTCCACCTAGGTGAGTGCGCTATAGCGGATTCCTTGATTGCGGGAGCGGTATCGCTAGATTAGAAAACCATTTTTATTTCTATTTTTGAACCATTTCCTCTTATTCACAAAATCTTCAATCTAGCGTCTTATCTTATGATTATCTATCCTCTTAAGCTTGAATTAACGGTGGAAATGGATGGAGACTAGTTGGAGAAGATGAGTTCCAACCTTCACCTTAAGAATTGAATTCTAGGCTTTAAATATCAGTTAAATTGGTAAATCTTGATAACATTAATATGGTATTTCATGAATTAATGGATTATAAGCTTGAATCTCTAACCCAAACTAAGAAATTGATTATGGTTCATTCCTAATTTGGGGGTTGTTGTCTTAATGATGATTTTAGTGACTATATGAGTCTAATTAGCAATTGGAGGATAGTATTGAACATCTATAATGTCAGATTACTATTTCCACCTTTGAAATCACCATTTTCCCCTTGTGGGCCTGATTTCCCCTTTCTTTAATGCCGATTTTGACTAGGATGATTATATAGCAAAATGGGTATTGTTAGTTTCCGATTATAACTTAGATTTAATAATGGCTAGACTTTGAGTATTCAGAGGCTCTTTGGAAAGGCAAGGTGCACATGTGATTGTTCGTAGCACCTACTCGACATTGAGGTAGGCTACGATTTAACTCTTTTAGTCTCTGATAGAAGTACATATTAGTTATAGATGTTGAGGGGTATTAGACATGCTTGGGGGTTCCACCTTAGTAGTTGTGATAAGTGCTTGAGTGGGTACTAGTGTTGAACTGTGTTGATGGCTGATTTGGGGGAATTAGCCTTAAGCTGATTCCGACTGCTGTTATTTGGGCTTGTCGCTATTATGTGGGTTTGTCGCCATTGTTGATATTGTGTTCTTAGTCATCACATTGCTTCGATATGATAAACTGATGTACATGAAATTACGTATTATCGAGCTTCTGTATGTAATGCCCCAAACCATGACCTGAGTGAAACACGGCACTTGGTGCCTAACTGCATATGACCGAGCGAAGCACATGACTTGCTGAATAAACATGGGCATCAAAAGAATGCATCAAGAATAATTTAAAATGTGGAAAACATATCTACTAAAAATATAGTCTGAAATATAATAGCGGAAATATCTGAATAAAATATACTAAGTCTGAAAATAATACTGACATAACATGATAACTAGTCTAGTCTATGAAACCTCTGAAACATGAGTCTGCAAAACTATTTACCAGGACAAGGCCCTGACATACCTATAATATAAATCACAATCATGAAAGTAAATAGACTGACACCCCGAATGGAGTAGGGCTCACCAAGTAGATGATACCAAAGCAATCTTAACGAGAAGATCCATCGACCTGAAACTCAGGACCTGCACCGTGAAGTGCCGGACCCGGGCAAAGGGACGATATTACATTTGAATTTTACTATATGTAAAGCAACTGAAAGAATAAGCAGGCACATGATATAATAGGAACATAAAACTGAAGCTGGGCATGAACATGAATGTAATAACGTGTGTAAAATTTGTAAATTGTATATCTATATATATATATGTGGGGTGAGTAGTAGTATAACCAACAACATGAAATCACCACGTGGATACGTGGAGTCTAGTACCTGGCCCAACCAGCAGAGCGCTCCCATACCTTGTCGAGGTATGAGACATGAAATGATCCAATCAATAATATGAAGGTATCATCCTCTGGATGGAGTGACCCTTATCCTACGTTGGCATACATAGTTTCAGCCTGTAGGAGCCTTCTCGATAATCTATGCAGCTCCCAAAATATATACTTGAAAGTAGTTGGCTTTTAAACTCATAAATTTTATGAAAATAACTTGTAAAACATGGTTTGTAATTATAGTCTAACATGTGAAAGGATAAATCATATAACTTACATATAATTTCATGGAAACTAAGTAATAGTAATTATAACTTGTCTTTAAGAACTCATGAGATTCAAAGCCTGCGTTCATGGATTACAGACATGTTCATGACAATTATAATGACCTATCATGAATACAATTGATGAATGGTAATATAGATATGACGTATAATAACAACATATATTAGGGTTATCAAGATGATGGAATAAAACATTAAATTTATGAAGAATTCATGTTTCATCGAAGAACGTGACATGGGGAAGGACATGGATGTTCCCACATGTGGATAGAAGATCTACATACCTTATTCGCTCCAATACTCATCTTAAAAATCTAAACTTGGAAGGAGGAATCTAATGCTTGAACCTTGAAACCTTGGAATGGGTTTATCTTGAAAACCCTAGGTTAAGAACAATTGATTCTACTTAGAATTCATGAAGGTTAAATAGAATCACGTGAAAAAGTCTTACCTCGATGTAGGAGAAGGTTGGGAAGAGAGAACCTTCATTTTAGGTCTTGAGAACATGAAAAATTGATTTTGGAACTAAGTCTGCGTATTTATATTGTTCAATCCGTTGAGACTTTTACGGTCAAATTCGATGGACCGTCGAATTTCGTACGGTCTGGGTCTGGACCGTATAATATTGTACAGTCCGTATAATGGGACCGTCACCTAAATACCAATTTCTAGTGATTTATAAAATCTAGAGGGAAGGTTACAGTAAAAAAGGATGGGCCATATAAATTTATACGGTCCGTAAAAATTAATGTACTCAATCAATTTCAAAAACAACATTTACGGTTCATTTTGATGGACCGTAACAAATTCTACGATCCATATAATCCAGGCTTAAAATTGGATCTGCAGAACTGAAACTGATTTTCAACTTTAACTTCCCCGCCTTGGTTTCCTAAACTCCTGAATCATAAATCAAGCTTAGTTTGAAGGTACGGGGTGCTACAATATCTCCCCCTTAGGATCATTCATCCTCGAATGACGGGTCCTGGTTAAGAATATTGATCATGGTATGAGTACATGAATGTGAAGAAACATGAAATGAAACATAAGACTGAATGACATGATTACATGAAAACATGAACATGGGGACATGGAACATGAGTAATGAATACATGAAAGTGAAACACGTGACATGGATACGCAGGGGACATAATATGATTATTGAAGGTATTTAGCTTGTACGCTTTCTTCTTGCTCCTCAAATAAGTATGGAAATATGGTCTTCATATCCTCTTCGGCTTTCCATGTAGCCTCCTCAACTTTTTGACTTCTCCATAATAATTTCACTGAGGCAACTTTCTTAGTTCTCATCTTTCGAATCTGATGGTCTAGAATAGACATAGGGATCTCCTCACAGGATAGGCTATCCTTAACTGTGATGGATTCAGTAGGGACAACCAATGACGGGTCTACCACACACTTCCTAAACACGGATACATGAAACACTGGATGCACAATAATTAAGTCTTGTGGCAATTCAAGCTCATAAGCCACTTGGCCAATTCTTCTCAAAATCCTGTATGGTCCGATATATCTGGGACTGAGCTTCACTTTCTTACCAAACCTCATGACACCTTTCATAGGTGAAACTTTTATAAATACCCAATCATCCACTTGAAACTTCAAGTCTCTACGCCTCACATCCGAATAGGACTAGCGACTCTGAACTGTTTTCAAACGCTCCTGAATTAACTTGACTTTTTCCATATCCTGATGGACCAAGTATGGTCCTAATATTATGCTTCACCAACTTAGAAATAACCTATTAGCGATATACATATTCTCCCATACAGAGCTTCGAATAGTGCCATTTGTATGCTAACATGATAACTATTATTATAAGAAAATTCAATAAGAGGCAAATGATCATCCCAATTACCTTAAAAAATCAAGAACACATGTCCTCAACATATACTCAAGAGTCTAAATAGTATGTTCTGCCTGGCCATCGGTCTAAGAATGAAAAACTATGCTGAGATTTACCTTGGTACCCAATCCTTTCAGGAAAGACTTCCAAAAGTGCGCTGTGAATTGAGCACCATGATTTGAACTAATAGACACTGGGGTCCCATGAAGCATGACAATTTCTTGAATATACAACTTAGCATAATCCTCTGCTGAATCTGTGGTTTTGACTAGCAAAAAGTGGGCTGATTTAGTGAGTCAATCTACAATCACTCAAATCGAATAATGCCTTAGGGCTGAGCGAGGTAGACCTGTTATGAAATCTATATTTATAATCTCCGATGGGGAGAGTCCACAGCCACGGAGTCGTTTTCGCTGTGGCGCTAAGGTGAGGTGTCAAGTGAAACCGCCTCAGCGAGGGTCTAGGTCACCATAGTAGGTCCGCTCCAACAGAGTCGATTATGCCAGGGTGGAATCACTATTTAGGTGTCCTATGCCGAGGTGGAATCACTATTCAGGCCTTGAAATTACCCTTGTTTATCTTGCCTATAGTATATCATCAAAGGACCAGGTTCAACCTTTGTTATCTCTAAAAGTGTCCTTCTAATAGAAACCCTTGTTCAAAAGAAAGAGAACCATCAATCAGGCCACCTATTACGCTTAAAATGAACCAAAATCCCTCAAACCACGCAATCCTTCCATATAAAAATACACACTTTCTCTCTCCAATATAAATCATTCACCCTATTTGAAAACTACCAAGTGAATCCAAAACCCTTCTTGAATTCAAAAACTCTCAGAACTGCCATCGCCTACATAAGAAAAAACAATGGATCACACTGCTTCTCTAACCACTCAAGATCCTACCACTGAAACACTCACAAATATCACACCTATTGCCCCTACACAACATACCCAGAACCAAACTGCTAAGAGAACCAAATCCAAAGACAATAGAAAAGAAGAGCCCATGTGCTTTGATGACTCTGATTTCGACCCATTCCTAGTTGAATTTTCTTATCACTCTGATGTTATGGAAACTCCAAGGGATTTGTTTGAAGTATAAGGTGAATAGGTAAACCGTAAGGACTTGAAAAGTTATTTTGCTTATTTTTCCTTGAAACACCTAAATTACCCTTCCCGAGTCCCTATTTTCTTGCTTGCGACTTTTGGGGATGGGTGGCATGGTTTTTTAGGTGATCAGTTAGGTTTGGAATGTGTTTTCTGATATAAAGGCATATTTGATTTGTATCCGGAAGTTCCCGAGAGTGTTTCAGATAGTTGACAAGGGATTTGGTATTCTTGGAATGCTGATGGTTGCTGGTGTTTGCTCTAGCGACCATGTGTCTGCTTCAACAGGTCCGCCTCTGTAGATGTCCAACTCGTAGAAGCAAGACTTGGCGAAGTGTTCAAGGACCACTGGACCTCGCCTTAGCTGATGGGTTTTTCGTTGGACCGATTCCGCCGGAGTGTAATCTTTGTTCGGATAAAAAGAAGTTATGACCTAAAATTTATTTTCATTCCCAAAATCATTCTCTTGGGACAAGATCTTGGGCAGTGGGTGTTCTTGAAGATTCAAGGGAAATTCATCATCTAAGGTAACTTCCCTCTATTAATTAATGGGTATTAGTAAAAATGTATCTTGAGTATGATTCTTAGTGGGGGAAAATAAGAGAACTCCTTTGTAGAGAATAAAATGATGAAATGTGGGATTTGGAGGTAGATCATTGGATTATTGTTGTTGATATTTTAAACTAGTATTGTATTGTACTAGTGGGTGATATTTAATCAATCAATTGCATGTTAGAATCCCTTTTTGAATTGAGGAGAAATTCTAGGGTTAAAATTGAGGCTTTTTGCCAATTCTTGAATTAAGGATCCAATTGGGCTTAGTTATTAAATTAACTTGAGATTATGTATATCTAGCATGTTATGGTACTATTTGGGTAGTAAAGTTCATATTTTGATAATGTATGCCCGGGGTTACTTTGTAGTTTGACATGGGGATTCTAGAATTGTTTTGCATTATTTGCATCGATAGACCCGTAATATCATATAGTTGATATAACTGATCAGAGTGGGCTTGAAAGGAGGCTCAGAGAAAGGTCAAGGTTGTTGCGTGAGTCATCGGCTTCGAATCAAACAAGTTAAGACTTTCTAGACTCTAGTATAACGTTTATGTGTTGGTATGTTGTTAATGAATTAGTGGGAGTAATGGGGAATTGGGGGTCCAATATTAGTGCGGTGACGACTACTAATACAAGTACCAGTGAAATTAACTTGGGTAATTAATGAACTAGTTGATATACATTTAACGGAGATTAAGTGTTTAGCCCTTCGGGCCCTGAGCAACAACAACAACAACAACATACCCAGTGAAATCCCACAATGTGGGGTCTGGGGAGGGTAGAGTGTACACAGACCTTACCTCTACCTTGGTAGGTAGAGCAGCTATTTCTGAGAGATCCTCGGCTACCTTCGGGCCCTGAGCGCGGTGCATAAATCCTCTTCGGTCGTATGATTAATGAATACTTAGGTTCCAACCATGTTTGATGTCTTATTCTTATTTGACTTGTCATGCATTCATCACTCTATATCTCGTCTGAATACTTGAAAAAGAAACCGATAAATACTGATTGTATTGATTATATTGATTGTATGGTGTACACATATCCATATCATTCATATATATTATATTTTGTATTGAACTGTTGAGACATTGTTAAGAGAGGTTGAGGAAGATGGTTGTTGGATATGGTACATGATACGAGAGTGATGACTGATGATGACACTATAGCCACAGAGTTGGTATCCAATAGGATCAGATGGGTATATGAACCTCATAAGTCCCCCATGGGTCACATGACAGCTACTATAGCAATATGTGCCATTTGCATACATACATATCATTTGCATTGTATTCATCCATATTCTAATATGTATTTGGTGCTATGTGTGGTCGGTGTTGATTTATGATATACTTATACTCTTTGGGTTTGGTAGAAGGAATTACTGATAATTTATACTTAGCATCATTGTGGTAGTTGAGTGGATGGACTTGATGGGACTAGACGTCCTCAATGGGGTAAGGCTGACTTGGTAACTTTATGGCTTAACCCTAGTGGAAACCTGAGTAACTTGTAAATAATTTTATACTATTGAATTGTAGAACTATTGATAGATTGGATAATTGATTCTTTACATGCTTAATTAACTAATTTATAGAGAGGTATCAGAAAGTACCAACCCTTGCCACCATTATTTCTAGGGTCGGTCGATGATGTTGTTGAGTACACATGTTTCCCATACTCACTCTACGCTTATTGCACTCTATATGCATGTACCGAGAGCTTGATACGCGACATTGGAGAGTGATTACTAGAGTCCAGGTGAGACGCAGTTTTTTCCCCAGCACTGGAACTCCCTTTATCTTATTACTTCTGCATTTTCTACTTTCAGACAACTTATGTATTTTCATATTCAGACTAGTATTCGCATTAAAGAACTCATGACTATCAAATTATCTAGGAATTTAATTGAGATTATGTATTATGTCATATACCATGCCGCACACATTGTATCTGACATTTGGATTGAGAGGAATACTAGACTCCATCAACACAAGTCCGCAAACTTGGATTCTCTACTACATGCACTGAAGCTCAATATATGAATTAGAGTAAGAGACAATTATAGGTTGTTTGAATATGTATAGGCATTACACTAGGGGAAAAGGACCATAGATATGCAGGATACATAGATGTATCTTAGTTTGTTGTTTTTCTGGAAGGGAGTTGGGATGGTTTTTGATTGAGATAAGGCCAACTGGTTAGTTGGACCTGGTTTGTAAATATTCTCTTGGTAATTAATGGAATAGTTTGTTTAATCACTTCTCCTTTATTTCTTTAATTTCTGCATTTGCTTTTGTATTCTTATGATTGAATGATTAGGGTTCACCTATGGGTTATGGTAGGTGCCCTCACAGAAAAAATGGGATTTTGGGTCGTGATAAATTGGTATCAGAGCACTGGGTTAATGGTCTCATGAGTACATAAGCGATGTCTAGTAGAGTCTTGCAGATCGGTACGAATAGCTCCGTACCTATCTTAGATAGGCTATAAGACATTTAGGAATTTTCAATTCTTTCATGAGATTGATTATGATTGAATTCTAAATATCTTTGTTTCACTCTTTCTCATAGATATGAGGACTTGATCAGCTGGAGGAGGAGATCAGGATCCCGCACCCGCACCAGCACCCGTTGTCAAAGGTGTTGCACGTGGCAGAGGGTAAGGTAGAGGTAGAGGCAGACCTCAAGTTGCAGCCCAAGGCCGAGGACCTGTAGTTTTTTGCTCTTATGACCAAGCATAATCTCTGAGGCCTGAGGCTATTCTAGATGATGATGAGGTTCAGATTTATGAGAATGAGTAGGTTCGGGCTGACATGATAGGGACAGATCAGGCGCCCCCGAGTTTCATTGCTACACTGGTGCTTGAAGATACCTTGGTTCGCATGATGAGATTTCTGGAGTCTATATATAGCTCATGATATTCATCTAGTTACTTCTTATAGATCACATACTAGGGTCGGAGGACAGACTTCTGACCATGCTATTATGCCCGAATTTATGACACTGGGGGTCATCTAACACTTGCTATGGTTTCTCACTTCTTAGGTGTAACTGTACCTGGTCTTTCTATACCTCTAGCTGTACAACCTACTATGTCTATTGAGGAGCAGAAGATGTTTGAGAGGTTCAAGAAGTTGTATCCTCCTAGATATGAGGATCCCGATAATGATGCGTATGAGTTCTTGATTAGCCGTCATGAGAGGTTGTACAACCTCAAATTAGTGGAGTTACATGGTGTTGATTATACTGCTTTCTAGATGGTTGGACCTACCTTGCAGTGCTGGAGGTCTTATCTTGAGTCCATACTAGCAGGGTCCCCTCATCTTACTTGGGTTTTATTTATCCAGATCTTCTTGGAGAAGTTTGTGCCTCGTAATGTCATAAACAGGAGATAAGCTCAATTTGAGGGGTTACGCTAAGGGCATATGTCTGTGACTGAGTATGAGGTGCAGTTCCATGCATTATCTCACTATACTTTGATGATTTTTCCTTACGAGGTGAGAGGGTGAGGAGGTTTACTTATGGGTTGATATGTCTTCTTCGTTTGATTGCAGCACAGATGGCTGTCATAGGTTCCACCTTCTAGTAGATTATTGATTCAGTGAGAGAGGCCGAGTTTATTAGGCGTGAGGATTATGAGGAGAGGGTGGTTAAGAGACCTCATTTTAGCACTCATGTAGTTTCCTTATCTAAAGATAGAGGTCATCACCATTTAAGTGTCAGACCCATTGTTGCTACTATGCCTACATTTGAGGGAGGCCATTCTTTGCGTATATCTTATGGTGTGGGGAAGTTGACCCCGAGTTCTTACTGTCCCTCTGGCCGTGGTGGTCATTCTGGTGCCAATTCTTTTTAGCCGTCGGCAGCTCATAGAAGATATTTTAAGTGTGGTGATCTTTGGCAATACAAGAGGGATTGTCCAAGACTTAGGCAATCTAAGAGGGATTGTGCAAGACTTAGGCAATCTAAGAGGGATTGTGCAAGACTTAGGCATGGTGGTTAGTCTCAAGGTTCTAGATCGAGAGCAGTAGGGCAACCAACTAGAGGTGGGTCCTAGGGTACTAGAATTTGTTCTCATGATGGTAGGGGTGGCCCTCAAGTAGGTCGAGAAGGTGCTCAATCCGACCGAAATGGTGGACGTCAGGGTGCTCAGACTTTGGGTGATCGTGGTCATTTTTATGCATTTCCAGACAGATCTGAGGCAGAGGCCTTTGATGATGTGATCACAAGTACTCTTTCAGTTTTCCATTGACCTGCTAGAGTTTTTTTTTATCCAGGGTCTACCTATTCTCATATGTCTTCCTACTTTGCTTTGAGTTTAGATTTGATGTGTGAGTCTCTAGCCATGCCTATTCGTGTTTCTACACCTTTAAGGGTACTGTAGTAGTAGATCAGACATACATAGGTTATGTAGTTACTTTGATGGGGTATAATACTCATGTAGACTTAAATGTTTTAAGTACGATAGATTTTGATGCTATTTTGGGCATGGATTGGTTAGCTCCATATCATGCTACCTTGGATTGTTATGACAAAATCATTACCTTATCCATGTCGGGTATTCCTTAGTTAGTTTGGGAGGGTACTCTTAGTCAGTGTCTGAAGAATGTGATCTCATTTCTTAAAGCTCAGAAGATGGTGGAGAAAAGGTGTCTTTCTTATTTGGCTTATGTTCGTGATACGAGTGCAGAGACTCTTCCATTAGAGTCAGTTCCGGTAGTTCAAAAGTATCTAGAGGTGTTTCCTACAAACCTTCCTAATGTTCCGTCGGATCATGATGTCAATTTCTATATTGATATAGAGCTGAGCACTCATCCTATTTTTTGTTTCTCCATATCAGATGGCACCGGCCGAGTTGAGAGAGTTGGAAGATCTTTTGAGTATGGGTTTTATTCGACCCAGTGTTTCACCTTGGGGGTGCTTTTGTGTTATTCGTGAACAAGAAGAAGGATGTGTCTATGCACATGTGTATCGATTATCGGCAATTGAACAAGGTGACTATTAATAGTAAGTATCAGTTACCTCATATTGATGACTTATTTGATTAGTTACAGGGTGATTTGGTCTTTTCTAAGACTAACTTGAGGTCCGGTTACCATCAGTTGAAGATTAGGGCTGGCATTCTGGACTCGATATGGGCATTATGAGTTTTTAGTGATATCCTTTGGGTTAATGAATGCACCTACAACCCTTATGGAGTTAATGAATAAGGTGTTCTAACCTTACTTGGATTCAACCTGTTACAATTCACTTTTACGCAAGGCATAAAAGCTACTAAGAGGTTGTTGCACTATATTAAGATAATTAGTTTTTAGAATCGCCACCTAATTGATAGAGAAATTCGGAAAATTGAGTGAAAGGTTTCTTCAAACAAAAGAAAATTCATTTAAACACACGAGATTTCTAGGTAAGGGTTCTGGTGATTCCTTTGGAAAGGCGTGAGACACCCCAATATTAAGAATTCGTAGAATATGGTTGACCTTCGAGTTCCATAGTATGTTTTAATTGTGATTAATTTCTTTATAAATAGTGTTTAAATTCTTGTAAAAAATAAAAGTCATAGCATATCATCTTTATTTTGAGTCACATATTTTGGAAAAAAAGAGTTGAATTTTGTTTGGAAAGGTTCATATATGGGAAAATTAGTCAATCCATTTTTCGGACTAAGATACACTCAAAAGTTATTTTGAATAGAATCCTACTAGATTTAGTCCAAATGCTATGTCTTATTTATCCTTATATGTATTTTTAAAATCTTTTGAAAAAGGATATAAATTCTTTAAAATGATATGCCATGGTTTTTATAAAAAGAAGTATTATTCTGAAATTTTCCTTTATTATGAAGGTCAATCATATCCATTTTTAGAACCACTTATTTGTTCCCGTCAAGTGAAGAAAACATAAAACTATGCAAGAAACATATAACTGAATTTTATGTTAATGCAACCTATTACGGTTCACTTTTACGCAAGTCATAAAAGCTACGAAGAGAATGTTGGAATCTGTTCAGGCTATGATATACAGGGTGTACGCTCGGGCCATTCAGGTGCGGGGTGCTGTCCCCCCCTTCCCCCAAGGTTGGGTGTGACAAAGTTGGTATCATAGAAGGCCTGTCCTAGGGAGTCTTCAAGACGTGTGTAGTATAGTCATGTTTATAAGTGTGTTCTGCACCACACTTATAAAAATGAGGATATAGGACATTTAGGATGATTACTTTCCTTCTTGATTTAGATCATGTGATAGAGTCGAGTCGTAAGTGTTCCACTCCTAATCTCTATCTTATTTATCCTTTTAGCTATGCCTACAACTAGATGATAGACAACTATTCAGAGGTTAGATGTGGAGGCGGGAGAGGATGCCAACTAGGTACCACCCGCTAACATAGGACAATAGGAGCATCAAGATGAGGCCGTATCTCGGACCTCCAGGAATCCCACCACCTCCAAAGAAGCATAGGAGAGCAGATGTACCTCCAGTTCCTCCTAGGTTGCTCTTAAGAAGGATATTGATATACATAATGATGTTCAATTGTTGACTTAGTTGATCACCGCTCAGCCCAGCGTCAGACTACCAGTCCTTCTGATAGAGAAATCAATGAGAGAGTTCGAGATTTCATCAACCTAGATCCTTTGGTATTTATGGGATCAGATCTAAATGCGGACCCACAGAACTTCTTCAATTAGAGGCAGTGGACTTTACAGGTTATACATGCCATAGATACCGAGTCAGTAGAGTTGGCTTCCTATAGTTTGTGGGATGTTGTAGTGACATAGTATGAGACTTGGGAGCAGTATAGGGGATCTCGTGCTCCACCTGTAGGATGGGGATCATTTTCGGAGGCTTTCTTACAATATTTTCTGCTGGTCGAGCTCCGATGGGCTAGGCAGGATAGATTCTTACATCTTGAAGAGGGTCATATGAGCGTACAGGAGTACAATTTGCAGTTTAATTCATTGGCCAGGTATGCTCCTACGATCATAACCGAGATGAGTGATCGAGTAAATTAGTTCGTTAATGGCTTGGGGCTGCATCTGGTTAATGAGTGTACTATAGCTTCTCTAAATCCGAATATGGATATTGCCAATATTCAGGCTTATGCACAAAATTTGAAGGATCATAAGAGATAGCAGCGGGTAGATCGAGAGTGTGATAAGGGCCATCATAAGAGGGACCCGGTCCGCAGGTGACGTAGGAGATTTCCAAGGTGAGTCTAGGCCACAGTTTCCTATGCGCCCATCTTATTCGACAGCTAGTGCACACCATAGTTTCAGGGCTAACATTGTGATCTGACCACTTATTCTGGTTAGGATTAGAGTTATGGGCATCAGGCACGTAATATAGAGGAGATTCCAGTCAAATAAGGCCTCCGATACCTTATTGTGATCGATGTGGTAGAGCCCATTCTGGGCAATGTAATTAGGGTTCGGATTAGTGTTATTTTTGTGAATAGCCAGGTCATATTATGTGAAACTATCCAATGAGAGGTGATGGAGGTATGTCACAGCCCACTTGATTTGTAGTAGTTGCTTCTTCATCTGTACGCCCCCTTGGGCAGGGTACTCAGACATCGGCTGGTAGAAGCATATGTAGAGGTGGAACATCTAGCTCAGGCGGTCATTTGTACCATATATATACATTGGCTGATCGACGAGACTTAGAGTCTTCTCCTGATGTGGTTACTGGTATATTATTCATTTCCTTCTTTGATGCATATGCATTGATAGACCCAGTCATCACTTTATCGTATGTTACTCATTTTATTGATGGTAACTTTGGTAAGGAACCTGAGTTATTGCGTAGGTCATTTGAGGTGTCAATGTCGGTTGATGAATATTTGATAATTAGCTATATATATCAGGGTTGTAATGAGATAATCTATGATCATCATACTCTAGCTGACCTAAATGAATTAGAAATGGTTGATTTCGATGATATTATGGGTATAGATTGGTTGGCTTATCATTATGCTACTGTTGATTGCTGGACAAAAGTAGTTCATTTTAATTTTCCATGTGATCTCATTATTGAATGGAAGGGTAATGCGATGACACCTAAAGGGATGTATATTTCCTACCTTAAGGCGTGAAAGATGATTTCAAATGGATATATCTATCATTTGGTACAAGTACAGGATGCGGAGGCAGGATCTCTAACCCATCACTCTATCGCTATTGTTAATGAATTTCCTGACGTATTTCTTGACGAACTTCCAGGCATTCCTCCCAAAAGGGAAATTAATTTTGCTATTGATGTGGTTCCAAACACCCAACCTATATCTATTCCTCCTTATAGGATGGCCTCCGCTGAGCTGAAAGAATTGAAAGTGTAGCTGAAGGATTTGTTAGAAATGAGCTTTATTAGGCCTAGTACTTCACCTTGGGGCGCACCTGTATTGTTTATTTGTATGAAAGATGGCACATTGAGGATGTGTATTTATTACCATCAGCTGAATAAGATCATTAACAAGAATAAATATCTACTCCCCAGGATCGATGAACTATTTGATCAGTTGCAGAGCACCAAGTATTTCTCAAAGATCGATCTTAGGTCTGGATACCATTATTGCAGGGTTAAGGAGAAAGATATTCCGAAGACCATTTTCAAGATAAAGCCTTTATGAGTTCCTTTGTTATGTCCTTCGGTCTTACTAATGCACCAACGACCTTCATGGATTTTGATGAATCGGGTGTTCAAGCCATTTCTGGACATTTTTGTAATCATGTTTATAGATGACATTCTAGTGCATTCTAGATCAGAGGCCGAGCATGCAGACAATTTGCAAGCGGTGTTACAGACACTCTAAGATCGCAAGATATACGCTAAATTTTCCAAATGTGAATTTTGGCTGAATTCGGTGGCCTTATTTGGGCATATAGATGGTATTAAAGTTGATAGTTAGAAGATCGATGAAGTGAAGAATTGGCCGAGGCCCACAACTCCTACTGACGTACATAGTTTTTTAGGCTTGGCAGGTTATAATTGAAGATTTGTGGAGAACTTCCCTTTCATTTCTTCTCCATTGAAGAAGTTAACTCATAAGGCATCTAAATTTCAATGGTTTGATGCTTGTGAGAGAAGTTTCCAAGAGTTGAAAGGTAGATTGACATCAACACCTATCCTGGCACTTCCAGAAGGATTAGAGGGCTATGAAATTTATTGTGATGCCTCCAGAGTTAGGCTAAGATATGTTCTAATGCAACATGACAAGGTTATTTCATATGCTTCAAGGGAGTTAAGGAAGCACGAGCAGAATTATCCGACTCATGATTTGGAGATGGTAGTTGTTATATTTGCCTTGAAGATGTAGTGCCATTATCTATATGGGGTTCATGTTGATATGTTTACCAATCATAAGAGCCTACAATATATATTCAAGTAGAAGGAATTGAACCTGAAGTAGAGGATATGGCTTTAGTTGTTGAAGGATTATGATATTGATAATCTATACCATCTAAGCAAAGCTAATGTTGTAGTCGATGCCTTGAGCCATAAGTACATGGGTAGAATGAGACATGTGAAGGCTGATAATTTAGACTAATTAGAGATTTATGCCAATTATCCAGTTTAAGCGTATGACTACTTTACACAGATGAAAGAGATGCTATAGTTTAGAATGCCGCAGAATCATCCTTAGTAGCAGAAGTAAAGGCAAGACAGTTTGATGATCCAGAGTTGGTCAGAATAAGAGAAGGGATTCCCTTTTATAAAAAGTAGTTGTTTTATGACAAAGTTCATAGATACAGAGGCCAGTTATGTGTACCTGATGTTGGAGGAATTCGAAGACAAATTATGGAAGAGATTCACATATATAGGTATTTTATTCATCCTAGTTCGACTACGAATCCTAGTTCGACTAAGATGTACCATGATCTTCAGCAGATTTACTGGTGGAATGATATGAAGAAGAATATTGCATAAACCTAGAGGCTTGCTTCAAAATATTAAGATCCCGACGTGGAAATTGGAGGTGATAAACATGGATTCATTAAAGGGTTCCCTCATTCTTATCAAAAGTTCGACTCCAATTGGGTTATCATTGATAGGCATATGAAGTCAGCCTATTTCCGACCTGTCAGAACTACTTATCCAACCGAAGATTATGCCAAGTTATATGTAAAAGATATAGTTCGAATTCATGGGATTCTAGTAACTATTATATCTGACAGGGGTGCCTAGTTCACAACTAACTTCTGGAGGTCCTTTTAGAAAGGTTTGGGTACTCAAGGTAATCTCAGCACAACTTTCCATCCGCAAACAAAAGGATAGTCCGGTCGAAGATATGTTATGAGATTGTGTCTTGGATTTGAAAGGGTGTTGGAAGTATCATTTGCTGCTTATTGAATTTGCATATAATAACATTTACCACTCCAGTATCAAGATGGAACCATATAATGCCATATATGGGTAGAAGTGCAGGTATCCTATCGGGTGGTTTGAAGTAGTTGAAATGAAGTTATTGGGGTCAGACATGGTTTAATAAATGGTAGAGGAGGTGAAGTTGATTCAGGAATGATTGTTGACTGCCTACAGTCGACAGAAGTCCTATTAAGATAATCTACACCGAGACCTAGAGTTTTTTGTTGGCGATTGGATGTTCCCAAAGGTATCACCTATAAAAGGCGTGATGAGGTTTGGAAAGAAGGGTAAGCTTAGTCCTAGTTACGTCGGACTGTAAAAGATCATTCCGAGAATCGGCCAGGTGGCTTATAGGCTTGACTTACCTCCGAAGTTGGAAGTAGTCCATCTAGTATTTCATGTGTCCTTGCTTCGTAAGTGCTTAGGCGATCCCTCCCTTGTTACTCCTATAGAGGATGTCTAGATTAAATAGGACTTATTGTACGAGGAAATTCTTGTTACCATCTTAGATCGTTAGGTCTGCAAGCTACGGACCAAGAAAGTAGCCTCCGTTAAGGTGTTGTGGAGTAATAATAATGTGGAAGAAATGATGTGGGAGGTTGAGGAAGACATAAAGCCCAAAAACCTCATATGCTTCAAACTATAGGTTTACATTGACACTTGTGCGATACGATTTCCCCATTTCTATCCTACATGTCAAGCTTATCTTGTATATCTTGTTTAGGAAATATTGTGGGGACAAATGTGATAAATGTATCCCAGACTTGGGCAATTTATAGTTGAGGTGAGTTATGACTAATCCTTTTTGATATCAAGATAGATAGACGATCGTGTGGGACCGATATTGTTATGTTATGCCGTTTGTGGCACTATGTGGCATTGGGTATATAATCTGGCTGCTTGACAGGTTTTGGATAGTCCTGTTTATAGAGGAGACTTAGGCAAAATTGTTTTATATCCTAAGCGTTAGAATTTTCCCTCAACATTTGAGGACGAATTTTCTTAAGGGGGAATGATGTTACACCTCATTTTTTCGTGTGTCATTGTTTTTGTAACCTTAGCCAATATAGGTTCGGAGACATTAAGACCCCCTCCTAGAGACCAATAAGGGTTCCTGAACATGTTGAGTAACTTTTAGGAAGGTTTAAGACTTATCGGATCAATATAAGCAAGTGTCGATGAAAGTTCTGCAAAATGTCATCGTCCAAAGTACTCTGCAAAATGTAGAACATGATTTACTTATCATATACCATGTTTGTGAATTGCAGATGGATCGCAGACTGAGATATGAGTTTGGAAAAATGGGTGTAAGACCTGCGACATGGTCTATGAAACACAGTTAGTGTTTGTGAATGCAGGTCATGCCATAGGCCTGAGGGGTGGCTGACTTTTTAGGGCTATCGAGTCATAGTGATGGTGAGGAGGAGTAGATAAAGTTGTGGAATTTATATATGTATAGATTAAGCTACAAAGATCTTACAAATGATATGCACGCAAGGTGTTCGACCAAATATCTAAATGAACTTTCTTATAAGCTATGAATTCGTTATTGATATAAATCATTCGTATAATGTAGCTAATAGTTTGTAGAGAATACAAGGACTCATAGAACTTGAATAGCCACAATGACGAGGTATGTATGGCTTACGTTTCTTTCTTTCGGTATTATCTTAGAAAGCAAGTTACTTCGTGACATGTCCTATAAGCAAAATCCTATTATTGATCATAAAAGTTTATTCCCTCTTGTTTCGAAACATTACATGACTTATCTATTCCTTGTCGGGATTACTCTTCGTACATTATCATATTCTCTTATTTGTGATAAATTTTGAGACTTTTGTCGAATTGTAATGATTGTTGTATAAGATTTCATAATTATAGGTGGGGTTTTACAATATTAGGTTGTTCCGCCCTATTCACATTGATTTCTAAGTTCTTTCATGCATTGTATATATATATATGTATCTATTTTCTACCAAGCTGCACTATAGTCGGTCTGGTAAGATACTTATATGTGGACACCACTACAGTTGGGTATGACATTACCGAGTCCTATTATAGCCGGGTGTGTTATGATGAGATTTTCCCCATAGAGAGGCTTGATACTATATTATATGGCCTCATTGAGTGGCTCGAATTTACTATTATACATATGATCATGGATGTGTCAGTTGTACACCCTTAGTGGCCTTTCTAAGTTTCAGGTTGACTTCTGTACCTTTCTCTAACATGACATTCTTTATTTATATGCAATACTTGCCTTGCATATTCAGTACATTCTTTCTTACTAATGTCCCTTGCTGGGGCGCTATGTTTCATGCCCACAGGTGAAGATAGACAGGCAGACGCACCTCCACAGTAGATTATCTAATATTAGTTATTAGTCGTCGAACTCCAGTTCTCTGAGTTGTTGTACAGAGTCGGTAGGCACTTTTTTTTATATTTATAGCTATTTTTAGGTATGGAGGGGCCCTGTCCCAACCTGATGACATGTTACAGTACTTTTAGAGGCTTGCAGAATAGAGGTTGTTGTATATTTGTTTTATTAGGCCTTGTCGGTCCCTTGTGAGTTGTTGGTACTCTATTATGGCCTTATCGGCTTTCTGATATATGGTCATTTTGGGTTTGTTGTCATTTGTATAGGTTGTCTTATTCTGATCTTTCGCATAAGTGTCTCTTGAGGCCTTGTCGGACCAGATGGTTAGCTATTCATTCTATGATATACAAGTGGTATGCTCGGGCCATTCATACTCCTAGTGCCGGCCACACCCCTAAGGTTAGGGTGTGATAGGCCCTCTCGAAATGGTTGTGTTTATATAAATAGACCTCTCAACATGCATGTGTTTGTATGAATGACCCTTTTAATATGCATTTTTATGTATGAATGACCCTCTCAGCATGCACGTGTCTTTATGAATGGCCCTCTCAGCATGTATGTCGAATGGAAAATATGGGCCTTGAGGCTGCATTGTCTTTCTTTCATCCTTTTGTTGGTTGTGACCCTCCCGATCGGATGGACATTTTGTCTATTATAGCCCTCATGGATGAATGATGTCACCCTCATGGCACTTTTTCCTTTATGTAGCCCTCGTGGCTGGATATTTCTGCCCTTATGGTGCTTTGTCCCTTGTATAGTCATTATGGATGTATTATACCGCCCTTAAGGTGCTTTGTCCTTTGTATATCTCTTATGGTTGCATTATGCCGCCTTTCTAGTGCTTTGTCTTTTGCATAACCCTTATGGCTGTATTGTCATCTTTTGGAGTCAAATTTCTTTCTTCATGGTGTACGCTTCACCTATTTTCATTATGAACAAACTGGTTAGTGAAATAAGTTGTTATCCTCCTGACGGCATTTTAAGATCTGCAACCAGATAAAGATTGTTAGTTTGTTTGTGGTCGATCTGTGTCGTCGACTCCTGATATGTCACTCCACCATTTCCTCTATCTCGACTCTCTTGGATTTGGTAATATAAGAGATGAATTTCTATTTATGCCAAAATAATTAAAATATTTTTATGAAATGTTGATCACAGATTTAAAAAGCATTTTCTCAAAAGTAGTATTTTTTTATGAAATATATTATTATCTCATTGTCATGACAGGTACACTCTGAGAGAGATACTTTGAGCGTCCTTGGCACTTCGGGGCGAACTCGTGGCTTTCCTGGTGAAATTTTTGAGACCCTTTCAAAAAAAAAATCCCCAATTGAAGGTCGACATCGGAGAACTCTCGTCCTGGGTAGCGGTGAAGGAATTTTTTAGACCCTCTAAAATATTATGCCCCAGTTGAAAATTTTAGGGTCTGTTGTCTCTTGTGCCGGACTTGTCAGAAGATTTTTTCCTCTCAAAACTTCATCCCCAGTTGCAAGTTTGTGGTCCGTATAATCTGTGAGGAGATTTTTAAATCTTGATGCCTCAGTGACATTTTAAGGGTTTCTTGGGTTTTTTGACTGGTGCGATCGATCTCAATGAGCGCCTACATATCCTCTCATAGTAGAAATCAAGTCGAACGTAGTTTGGAACAAAAATAATTGATTTTTATAATAATGTGACCGAATCCTACGTGGACAACCTCGGGAAATCAGGTCATCGGGTAGTTTATATTACAAGGAATGTCATTTGGGTTTTCTAATACAATAGAAGAAGACCGAATCTGATGAGGATTTTTCTACGTATCTTGGCCGTAAAAGATGGGTCTTGGTGTAGTGATTACAAGTAAAAGTGTGATTACAAGTTGAAAGGCGTGCCTTCACGCGTAGTATCTCTTGATTGCGTCTGAATTGATTACTTTAGGCCACTCCTGGTTATCCATTTTTGCTAAGATCATAGCTCTTTCGGATAGCACCTTACAGACTATGTAGGGACCTTGCCAATTGGGTGCAAACTTTCCTTTGTACTTGACTTGATGTGGAAACACACGCTTGAGCACTAGTTGTCCTATCTGAAAGAGTTGTGTTCTGACCCGCTTGTTGAAAATGTGAGCCATTCTTCGCTGGTATAATTAGTCATGACATACGGTGATCATCATTTTCTCATCGATCAGAGCCAGTTGCTAGTATCATTTTCGGACCTATTCTACATTGTTTAGTTCTTCTTATTGTATGATTATAAGTGATTGTATCTCTACCTCAGCTGGTATTACTGCTTTAGTACCGTAGAAAAGTAAGTATGGAGTTGCTCCTGTTGAGGTCCGAGTTGTCCATTGGTATTCTAGCAATGTGTAGGACAACTTTTCATGCCAACACTTGTAGTTATCTGTCATTTTCCTTAGTATCCTGTTTATCTCCTGATGGCTGCCTCTACGGCTCCGTTCATCTATGGCTTATAAGCGGTAGAATTCCGATGAGTTATGCGGAATTGTTCATCAAACAACTGTTCAAATATTCTCCATTGTCAGTTATTATAGACTCTGAAATGTTGAATCAGTAGATGATCTTGTTTTGCATAAAGTCAGCTACCACCTTCTTCATGACCGACTTGTGTGAGGTAGCTTCGACCCACTTGGTGAAGTAATGTATGGAGACTAGGATGAATCGATGTTCATTGGATGCAGCTGGCTCTATGTGTCCAATGACGTCCATGCCCCAGGCAGTAAATGGCCAAGGTGATCTTATGACATTAAGTTCACTTGGTAGGACTCTGATCAGATCTCCGTGAATCTGGTACTGATGGCATCTTTGCACAAACCTACTACAGTCAGTTTCCATGGTCATACAATATCCCGCTCTCAAAATCTTCTTGGCTAGGACAAACCTTTTTATTTGAGGACCACATGTTCCGGCATCTACCACCTCTAGAAATTTTGTGTCCTCTATGGCGTCTACGCATCTGAGAAACCTGATATCAATCATTCTCTTGTAGAGTACCCTTTGTTCAAAAAGAACCCGTTGGCCATCCTTCGAATAGTTTTCTTCTGATTACCTATTGGTACTCCCCCTTTTCCAAATATATACTTATGTCGGCGTACCAGGGCTTGCCGTCAGGTTCTGCTTCCATGTGGGAACAATAAGCGTGTTCCTCTCTGACTCTTATCTCCAGTGGGTCAATGTGAATTCTTTTGGGATGTTGTATCATAGATGCTATAGTTGCAAGAGCATCGACGAATTCATTATGGGCTCTTAGTATGTGCTTGAAGTCAATCTTTCTAAACCTTTTGCATTCTGGGGCTACAAAGATAGTTATTAAATTGTTACCACCTCATAAAAACATTCCCTCTAAAGTAGCACAACATTTGTGTGAGTCTTACATATGGTAGGATTTTGTCATTATTTGTAGCCCACTCTGGCTGGACCTGATGAATCAACAAATCCGAGTCACCTATTACCAATAATTCTAAGATATCCATGTTGAGAGCCATGCAGAGACCTAAGATGTAGGCCTCATACTCTGCCATGTTCTTGGTGCATCAGAATTTAAGCTTCGCATCCATTGGCTAATGCTGTCCTATTTCTGACACCAAACTAGCTCTGATTCTCAAGCCCTTGGAATTCCTCTATTGTTAATACTTCCTCATTCAGGAAATACATCCTGAGTGGCTCAAAGTCTTTGTCGACCAGACTTTATGCGAATAAATCAGTCGGTGATTGTCCTTTAACGGTCTTCTGAATGACGTATGTGATGTCAAATTTGCTAAAAATCATTTGCCATTTGGCCAGCGTCCCTATTGAGCATGATCTAGTGAAAGATGTACTTGAAAGGGTCCAGCTTAAAGATAAGGTGAGTAGTATAGTACAAAAAGTAGTGTCTTAGATTCTGGGCTACCCACGTCAAATCATAACATGTCTTCTCCACCAAGGTTTATCTTGTCTCACATGTAGTGCATTTCTTACTCAGATAGTAGATGGCTCGCTCTTTCTTGCCAGTTTCATCATGTTGTCCTAACACGCATTCAAAAGCATTGTCTGATACCGATAGGTACAGTAACAACGGGATTCCTAATTTGGGAGGGACTAAGACCGGTGGGTTGGAGAGATATTTCTTGATGGTATCAAAATACTTCTGACACTCATCTATCCATTTTATAGGTGCGTCTTTTTCAGCAACTTGAGGATATGTTGCACGATTGTCGTGGACTGTGATATGAAGCATCCAATGTAGTTCAACCTTCATAGAAAACTCATGACCTCTTTCTTGTTCCTTGGTGGAGGTAGTTCTTGGATGGCTTTGATCTTTGAGGGATCTAGTTCTATGCCCCTCTGGTTGACTATGAACCCTAACAATTTTTCGGCGGGCACTCCAAATGCACACTTAGCCGGATCTAGCTTCAGATTTAACTTTCAGATCCTGTCAAAAAACTTTTGCAAGTATGTGGTATGATATAAACTTAATCATGATTTTATTATGACGTCGTCCACGTAAACCTCTTTTTCCTGGTACATTATGTCGTGGTAGAATCTATTCATTGCTCTCATGTAAGTGGGGCCGACGTTCTTGAGGCTGAACGACATCACATGATAATGGTATGAAGGTTGTTTTCCGTGTGTCATCTTCGCTCATCAGAATCTAATGGTAACCAATGAAACAATCCACAAATGATTGCAACTCATGATTTGCATAATTATCAATTAGTATGTGGATGTTCGAGAGTGGAAAATTATCTTTGGGAGTAGCTCTGTTGAGGTTCTACATAAATTTGAATCTTTTCATCTTTCTTCGGTATAAGCACAACGTTAGCCAACCATGTCAGATACAGAGTTACTTCCACTACGCCAGACTTGATGTGTTACTCAACTTCGTCCTTCATTCGGATACTCAAGTCCGGTTTGAACTGCATAATCTTCTGCTTAACTTGGGTGAAACCTTCGTTCATGGTTAACCTGTAGGCCACTATGTCTGTGCTTAATCCGGGCATGTCCGCGTAAGAGCGAAGATATTGATATATTCTCTCAGTAAATTAATCAGTTCCTCTTTTTGGGGAACTTCCAAATATGTGCTTATCCTAGTTTCCTTAATTGTTTCCTCATTCCCAAGATTAATTACCTCAATCTTATCCAGTTTGGGTTTCTGTTCATTCTGAGACTGATCTACCTCTTCGATAAGACCCTCAGGTAACATGGTTTCTTCATCGTATTCCTCATATCCCTCTTCTTTAGTGTCACTTGATTCACTCGTATCGTGATATGTCATGACTTTATGAGTTGTTTTATTGTTACTACTGAAAAATAAGGCAAAGCATGGTTAGTGTATAAAAATCATATGCATAAAGTGAGAAAACCATTATGCACATAAACTGAGGCTTCATTAATTTTGATAAAAAATATGTACAAATTATGATCGTGACTCGAATCACCATTGAGTCATTTCTATTTTTAAAACATCACGAGGAAATTAAAAGGCACAAATGGTGAACATTTGGGCCTTAGTGGACTTTTACCAATTTTAAAAGAAATCTAAAATTTATCGTCTCTACCAAAGAGCATAGAGTGGGGTAGAGGTCCAGTTGGACAGTTGCTCACCCAGATCAGCATCACGGATGGTGGGCGCTTCACTGCAAGCCTCCAATATCACAGAGCAGTCTTCCTCTTAGAAGAGAATCCCTAACCCTTCTTTCGTATCTCCGTCATTGGGCATTGACATACGGATTGGAAATGAATGGTACAAACTCGTAATTGGCTTGTGTAACTTCAGGGGACCTCTCTTCTTTGGGTTCAATTCGGAGGCTTCTTCAGGGTAAGAAAGATACCTGAGGCCAAAACGGAAACCATTTTCCAAGGTTGATACCGGTTCTATTATACCTTATATGTCTCTGCCTAAACCTTTCCCACGTTCGAATCCGTTCTAGAGCATAGTAGATGCAAACATCTTGTACACCGGTTGCATAGGTTTTTGTTCATTATTTACTCTGTGAGCGGCTCCTACCAGCTCTGCCATATGGAAGTGTGTGCCTTTGGGAACTTCCTTGATTACCGACACATAATTATTAGGGTAGTTATGAATGCTATCTTTTCCATGAATCACGACCTCATGGCCTTGCTACACAAATTTCAGAGACTGGTGCATGGAGGATGGTACCGCTGCAGCCATATGGATTGAAGGTCTTACCAATAGCAAACAGTAGTTATATGTGATTGCCATGACTTGGAATTCTGTACTGAACTCAACGGGCCCCATTTGGATGTTGAGGTCTACTTCTCAGATGGGATCATATTGGGCTCCATCGAAAGCTCTCACATACGTATGAGTCTGGCGTATTTTCTCGACATCGTAGCCCAATTGTTTGAGCGTAAATTCGGGACTGATTTTGAGACTGACTCTGTTGTCCACTAGTACTCGTGCCACAACATTATCCATTAATTTGACTATGATATAGAGGGATTTTTTTGTGTGCCATTCCTTATTTTGGAAATTCATTTTGAGTTAAGGGAATTTGATGGGCTCCGATAACATGGGCCAGTATGTCGGCTAGATTTTCACTACTTGTGCTCGCGGGGACATGTGCTTCTTCCAATACCCTCATCAAGGCATGTCAGTGTTGTGAGGAGCTTAGTAGCAATGCCATTACTGATACTTGGGCTGGCATTTTCTTCAGATGTTCAATGATCGAGTATTCATTAGGTTGCATTCTTCGCCAAAAGTCCTCCGCCTCTCCTTTTGTAATAGGCCTTCTCTTATTCCCTTCTTTTCTCGTTGCCCCCTATGCCAATTCTTTGGGAGTATAGCATCTCTTGGACTGTGTCATACCATGGGCGACTGCAGCCTACACGGAAAATTCTTTTCTCGGAGCCCTACCATCTCTTGAGATACATGTGCCGTAATCGGTGCCGGGATTAGTACTTTGAATTGAGCTCGTTCTTGGATATTGAGAGAGGCCATTGTTTGCTCTAGATTCTCAATAGATTCTTTGATCAATGGCTTCTAGACGCCCTAATCTTCTTCCTGCTTAATCATATGGATGTGATTATCATCGTGATTGGGTAGAGGATTGGTGTTTACATTCGGTGTTGCTGTCTGTAAGGTGATTTCCCTTTTGTACATAAAATATTGTATCTTGTGCTTCAAATTGATATAGTCCTCCGTGTTGTGTCTATTTCCACCAAAATGGTAGGAGCATGTCTGATCGACTCGGTAAAAGCGACTCTCGTGATTGGCGGGTTTAGGTGCAAACGTTTGGATGAGTCCAGCTGTCACACCAAAACTTTGTGGGGGTGTGGTAGGCATCCGATTCCTGAACGGCCCAAGTATACCAGTTGTGTATCATAACCTGAACATATAACCATATGGGTCGACAAGGCCTCAGAATGACAAAAATAATAGAAGTCTAAATAGGACGACCTATAATAATAGATAGCTAATCAACATGTATATGTATAATAGGGCCGGCAAGTCCATAACAAGAGTACCAACAGGTGATGAGGAGGACGACAAGTCCGTAAAAAAAGAACTATACATCGATGACTAGTCTGCAAGCCTATAAGAGTACTACAATATGTCATCAGGTTGGGACAGGGCCATGCCATACCCAAAATAGATATAAATATATGCAACATGACCTACCACTCTATATAAAACAACTCCAAAATAAAAGGAGTGCGACGACCAACTGCTGAACTGACCAATCTACTATGGAGGTATGTCTGACTGTCTACCTACACATGCGGGCATAAAACACAACATCCGTATAAGGGACATCAGTACGAAAGAATGTACTGAACATGTAAGACATGAACAAATGTAAATAAAGGCACCAATGTGCAAAGGAGACCAAAAGAAACAACTTGTAACTCAAACGTGTCACTATGGACCATACTGCACATAAATGAGACATAATCACGTATATAATGACGTAGGCCTCTGTGAGAAATATCACATATATAACACCGTAGGCCTCTGTGGTAAATATCATCAGTACCATAACCAACTGATCGGTGGTACCATACCTGATAGATTACGTATATAACGTCATAGGCCTCCGTGGGCGACATGAATACATAATACATACATATGCATGGGAACCATCTCAAAAACATGGAAAACATTCTAAGCCCATCGGAGTGACGTAAGATTGTTACACCTCTTACTATATTTATGAGGATAGCATATCATTTTACTTTGCCATATGAATCAATAAGAAAAGATGAAATATACCCTTTCTAGCTTTTGGGGAAACCAACAATGAACCACACTACGTTAATATAGGAGAGTGCTATAAAGTGCGAAAAGTACTCCCGACAAGGGACAAACACGATTCGTATACTACAATGGAATGGAAAGACATGGTAGTTCAAGTTATCAAGAATAGGATCATTTTAAAAGACGTTTCGTTTCATTTTTGTTCTTATCAAAAAAATGCCAAAAATAAGGAATAAGCCCTACATATCTTGTCGTCATAGCTATACGCATTCCACAAGACCTCTGAGGTTCTACATATGATTATCTACAATATACAAATGATTGATATCAACGACGAATTCATAACTCATAAGAAAATTCAATTAGACATTTCGTCGAACACGTAGCGGTCATATAATTCGTAAAATCTTCTATGTCCAAACTCACATATATATCCACATTATCAGTTCCTCAAATTCTTCCTCCTTAACGTCACGACACATAAATCAAGATTTAGCCATCAACATCATCCCATAACTTCAAATAAGCAGCCCAATAACAACACATTATAGTTTCAAATTTTTTAAGAACTTGTTCTATAAGATCTTTCAATAATCACTCTTTGAATACTTGTATAATCTTAAGAATAAGAAGGAAGAGATAGAACTTACCTCTAAGCACAAGAATTAATCCAAATCAAGTATTAATTCACTTCAAAGGATTCTCCAAAATCAACACAACAAGGAGAAGGATGATCTAACGATATCCACGGGATTCCTTATGTTGAAATCACTTGGTTTACCTTTGTTTTTGGTCCATATCATATGAGTACTTAAGGAGAGGGTTTGGGAGATTTCTGGGTTGAGAGAGGAGATAAATGAACTTCAAATTGTACCCTAATGAATATATAAGAACTTGAAATTCTCCACCGCCACAAAGTACGGTGGCAAGTAAAGTTCGTACAAAGAAAGGTACGGTCCGTACCTCTATCGTATCTCACCACCAGAAGTTTATCAAATTTTCGAACATCATATGACCATTTAGACAAGTTTATACGATCTGTACATAACAAGTATGGTCCATACATATCATGAGGCAGATGGAACTTTGTCGAACTTTGACGAAACATATACTCTTTGATTTTCTTAACTCTTATACTTCCCAACACTTCTATAAACATGCTTTATACTATCATTATCCCTTTACAAGGTCTCATACCTTCCTGTACTACTCGAGTTAATCAGTGACACGACTCTATATAAAACTACGAGGTGTAATATCCTTCCCCCCTTAGGAACATCCATCCTCAAATGTAGGGTAACATACCTTTAAAATTCTAACTCTTAAGGATTTTTTAGAAATTTCAACAGAGTTTCCTCTATAAACAAGACTATCCAAAACCTGTCAAACATCCAGAAAATATATCAAATGCCTCAAAACAACATATGATAACATAATACAACAATGTTGGCCCCACACGACCATTTATCTACTCAGAAATCAAGAAGTTTAACCATAACTCACCTCAGCTGTCAAGTGTCGTAATTTGGGTTGCATCCATCACATCAGTGCCAACAACATTGCCTATTCAATGCATACATGATAAGTTTCATATATATAAGATAGGAATGGAGGAAATTGTATTGCATGAAAGTCAATATAAACATATAGTCTAAAACAAGTGAGGTTTTCTAGATTTCATGTCCTCCTCAGCTTCCCGCATTACTTCCTCTATATTATTATTCCCCTACAACACTTTAACAGAGGCTACTTATTTGGTCCATAGTTTTTGGATCTCATGATCTAAAATAGAAAGTGGAATATCCTCATACAATAAGTCCTCTTTAATATGAAAATCCTCTATAGGGATAATACCGGAGGGATCACCTACATATTTCTGAAGCATTGATAAATGGAACACCAGATGAACTGCTTCCATCTCTAGGGGTTGTTCAAGCCTATAGGCCACTTGGCCGACCCTCTGAACAATCTTATACAGTCCGACGTAACCGGGGCTAAGCTTTCACTTCTTGCCAAATATCATCACGCACTTCATAGGCGATACTTTCAAGAATACACAATCATTAACAGAAAACCCTAGATCTAAACGTTGAACATCTAAATAAGATTTTTTGTTGACTCTGGGCAGTCAACAATCACTCCTGGATTAACTTTACCTTTCCTACAACTTGCTGCACCAAGTTAGGTCCCAACAACTTTGCCTCATCCACTTCAAACTAGCCAATAGGAGACCTACATTTTCTCACGTACAAGTCTTCATATAGAACCATTTTAATGTTGGAATGATAACTGTTATTATGAGCAACTTTACTAATAGGCAGCTGATCTTCCCAACTTTCTCTAAAGTCCAAGACACAAGCTAGTAGCATATGCTCGAGCGTCTGAACAGTACGCTCGACCTATCCGTCTTTCTGCGGATGGAAAGTTGTACTGAGATTAACTTGACTACCCAAACCTTTCTGGAAAGATTTCCAGAATTTAGTTGTAAATTGGGCTTCTCTGTCAGATATAATAGAAACTGGAAACCCATGAAGCAAAACTATCACCTTATGATATAACTTGGCATAATATTCAACCGAATAGGTAGTTCTAACAGATAGAAAATGGGCTGACTTGTGAACCTGTCAATAATAACCCAGATGGAGTCGAACTTCTGATAAGAATGAGGCAAACCTGTAATGAAATCCATATTGATTATATCCTATTTCCATGTCAGAATCTCTATGCTCTAAAGTAAACCTCTAGGTTTCTGATGTTCAACCTTAATCTGCTGGCAATTTGGACATTGGGCTACAAATTCTACAATATTCCTCTTCATATTGTTCCACTAGTAAATTTATTGAAGATCATGGTACATCTTAGTAGAACCAGGATAAATAGAGTATCTAGACTAATGAATCTCTCCCATAATCCGCCTTCACAGTTCTCCAATATTAGGAACACATAACTAGCCTCTGTATCTAAGAACACTATCATCTGAAAGCTCAAACATTTGCTTATTCTAAGGGGAATTCCTTCTCTCATTTGGATTAACTTTGGATCATCAAATTTCCTTGATTTTACTTCTGCTGCTAAATATGATTTTGCAGTATTCCGAACTACAGCGCCTCCGTCATCTATGTCAAGCAGTCATACACTCAAACTGGTTAATCGACACAAATCTTTGGTCATCTCCAAGTTGTCAGCCTTCACATGACTCAGGATACCTACAGACTTATGGATCAAGGCATCAACTACAATGTTAGCTTTACTAGGATGGTACAAAATATCAACACTACAGTCCTTCAACAACTCAAGCCACCTTCTTTTCCTCAGGTTTAACTTTTTCTCTTGAATATATATTGTAAGCTCTTATGATAAGTGAACAAGTCAACATGAACCTCATATAGATAATGACGCCATATCTTTAAGGAAAATATAATAGTTGTCAACTATAGATCATGAGTCGGGTAATTATGCTCGTGTTTCCTCAACTATCTCGAAGCATACGTAATAACCTTGTCATGCTACATCAAAACATAGCCCAGGCTGTCTCTAGAGGCATAATAATAAACAACATAACCCTCTAAACCTTCTGGAACTGCTAGGACAGGTGTTGATGTCAACCTACCCTTGACCTCTTGGAAACTCCTTTCACAAACATTTGCCCATTGAAACCTAGCTGCCTTATGAGTTAACTTCGTCAATGGGGCAGCAATAGAAGAGAAATTCTCTACGAATATTCGATAATAACCTACCAAGCCCAAGAAACTACATACCTCAGTAGCAGTTGTGGGCCTTGGCTAATTTTTCAAAGTCTCAATCTTCTGGCTATCAAATTTAATGCCCTAATCTAAAGCTATATGACCAAGGAAGGCCATTGAATTCAACCAGAACTCACATTTGGAAAACTAAGCATATAACTTACGATCTTGGAGTATATGTAACACCGCTCGCAGATGGTCTACATGCTCTACCTCTGATCGAGAAAACATCAGAATGTCATCTATAAACATAATCAAAAAGATATCCAGAAATGTCTTGAACACCCGATTCATCAAATCCATGAAAGTCGCTGGTGAATTATTTAGACCAAATGACATTACAAGAAATGCAAAGTTACCATATCTGGTACTGAAAGTAGTCTTCAGAATATCTTTCTCCTTAACCCTCAATAGTTGGTATCCATACCTAAGATCGATCTTCAAGAAATACTTAGCGCCCTTCAACTGATCAAACAAGTCATCGATCCTTGGGAGTGGATATTTATTCCTGATGGTAATTTTATTCTGCTGACGATAATCAATACATATTCTCAATGAGTCATCCTTCTTACGATCAAATAATACAGGTGTAACCCATAGATAAGTACTAGGACTAATGAAGCCTTTCTCCAATAAATGTTTCAATTGCACTTTCAATTCTTTCAACTCATCAGGGGCCATTCTATAAGGAGGTATAGATATAGGCTTGGTGTCCGGAAGCATATCAATGGCAAAATCAATTTCCATTTCAGGAGGAATACCCAGAAGCTCACCAGGAAATACGTTGGGGAATTCATTAACAATAGGAACAAACTGAAAGGTTGGAGGTTCTGCCTCTGCATCTCATACTCATACTAAATGATATATATACCCTTTCAAAATCATCTTTCATTCCTTAAGGTAGGAAATGAACCTCCCTTAGGTGCTTCCGTATTACCCTTCCATTCTAAAACAGGCTCGCTAGGAAAATTGAAATGAATGACCTTTATCCAACAATCCACATTAGCATAACAAGAGGCTAACTAATCCATGCCTATTATGACATCAAAATCAACCATTTCAAATTCATTTAAGTTAGCTAGAGTATAAAGATTACAAATCACCACCTCGCAACCTTGATACACATGTTTAACAATCACCGACTTTCTAACTAGTGTAGACACCGCAAATATCTTACTTAATAACTCGGATTCTATACCAATCTTGCTAGCAATTAAAGAAGTAATATAAGATAAAGTATATCCTAGGTCTATCGATGCATACATATCAAGAGAAGAGACAGATATTATACCTGTAACAACATCAGGAGATGACTCTAGGTCCTGGAGACCAGTCAATGCATAGATATAGTTATGATGACCGCCTGAGCTAGATTATCCACCTCTACCTCTGCCTCTACCAGTCGATGTCTCAGTACGCTACCCAAAATGACGTATAGATAAAGATGAAGAGGCTATTAATCTAGTTAACTAAGCTAGACCCATACCACCTCCTCTTGTCGGATAATCTCTACAAATATGTCTGAGATAGCCACAAGTATAGCATACATCTACTCCTCAATGGCACAACCCTGGATGGGCCTTGCCACACTGATCACATTGAGACAAAGACGACTTCATCTAACTAGAATCCCCCTATACTGTGGACCTAAAGCCGAAGAACCCTAACATAACCCCGACTAAGCAAATCTATCATGATGCTAGCCTTGAAACTGAGGTGGTGCACTTGGTGTCGGTTAGAATGGGCGTCTAGGAAACTGTGGCGTGAACTTACCCCTGAAATCTCCTATATCACCTGCAAATCAAGCCCTCTTATGCTGACCACTGTCATATTCTCGGTCAACCCGCTAATGTCTCTTACGGTCCTCCAGATTATGTACATAAGCCTTGATGGGATAGATATCCATACACAAATTCAAAGAAGTTGTAGTACACTCATTAACCAAGTGTGGCGCTAAGACATTAACAAACGGATGTACTCGATCACTCATCTTAGCTACAATTGTAGGAGAATATCTGGCTAGGGAGTTAAACTATAAATTGTATTCCTGTACACTCATATTACCCTACTGAAGAAGTAAAAACATATCTTGTCGATCCCGTCGGAGCTCGACAGACAGAAAATGTTATAGGAAGGCCTCATAAATCTCTCTCCATATTTTTGGTGAGGCATGAGGTCCCCTGGAATGCTCTCATGACTCGTACCATTCCACGATGATATCCCATAATCTAGTCAACATGGGAGGGTCTAGGTTGATAAAATACCAAACTCTTGCACTAACCACTCTATCAGAAGAACCAGTAGTATGATATTGGGCCTAAGAGGCCACCAATCGAGTCAATAATTGAACAATGCTCCGCATATCAAGATCCTGATTGGGAGCATTCTGGGGAGAAACTAGAGGTATATTAGCTCCCCTATGCTCATCTGGAAGTGGTGGTGTATTGGAAGCCTGAGAGATGGCCTCATTTTAAGGCTCATGATAGCCTATATTAGTGGGTGGCACCTAACTGGTGCCCTATATTTTATCAACATCCAACCTCTTGATAGTCATTTGTCATCTAGTAATAGACATTGCTGAAAGTATAAACAAGATAAGGATTAGGAGTTGAACACTTACGACTTAGCTCTATTGCACGATCTAGATCAAGAAGGAAGGTAACCATCCTAAATGTTTTGTAGACTCTTGTTTATAAGTGTGTCCATAACACACCTATAAATAAGACTCCACTAGACATGAATTGCAGACTCTCTTAAATAGACCTACTCTCAGTACCAAGTTTGTCACACCCTAACTTTGAGAGGGGTGGCCGGCACCCAGCACCTAAACAGCCCGAGCGTACCATCTGTGTATAATAACCTGAACATATAACCATCTGGGCCAACAAGGCCTCAAAATGACAAACACAATAAAAGTCTGAATAGGATGACCTTTAATAATAGATCACTAGTCGACGTGTATATATATAACAAGGCCGGTAAGGCCATAACAAGAGTACCAACAACTGATAAGGAGGTCAACAAGGTCGTACAAAATAATTATACATCGACCACTAGTCTGCAGTCCTATAAGAGTACTACAATATGTCATCAGGTTGGAACAAGGATCCGTCATACCTAAAATGGCTATAAATATATGCAACATGACCTACCACTCTATATACAACAACTCCAGAGAAAGGGAGTGCGACGACCAACTGTCGAACTTGTCAATCTACTGTGGAGGTGTGTCTAACTATCTACCTGCACTTGCGGGCATGAAACACAGCATCTCAAAAATGGACGTCAATACAAAAGAATGTACTGAATATGTAAGGCATGAATAAACGTAAATAAAGGCATCAATGTGCAAAGGAGACCAAAAGAAACAACATGTAACTTAGAATTGACCTGTCAATATGGACCATACTGCACATAAATAAGACATAATTGTGTATATAATTCCATAGGCCTCTGTGGGAAATATCATCAATACCTACTAATTGATTCAGTGGTACTATATTTGTAAAGATTATGTATATAACACCACAGGCCTCTATGGGTGACATAGATACATAATACATACATATGCATGAGAACCATCCGAAGAACATGGAATACACTTTGAGCCCATCGGAGTGACGTAAGATCATTACACCTTCGATTATACTTATCGTAATAACATATCATTTTTACTTTGCCATATGAATTAATAAGAAGAGATAAAACATACCATTTCTAGCTTTCAGGGAAACCAACAAGGAACCATACTACATTAATATAGAAGAGATGCTATAAAGTGCGGAAAGTACTCCTGACAAGGGACAAACAAGAATCATATACTCTAATGGAAAGGAAACACATGGTAGCTCATTTTATCAAGAATATGATCCTTTTAAAAGACATTTTGTTTCATTTTCGTTCTTATCAAAAACATGCCAAAAAGAAGGAATAAGCCCTACATACCTTGTCTCCTTAGCTATACAGATTCCACAAGCCCTCTTAGGTTCTACGGATGATTATCTACAATATACGAACAATTGGTATCAACGACGAATTCATAACTCATAAGAAAACTCATTTAGTTATTTCGTTGAACACTTAGAAGGCATAGAATTCATACACTATTCTATATCCAAACCCATATATATATATATATATATATATATATATATATATATATATATATATATATATATATATATATATATCAACAAGTACAAGTTACTCTAATTCTTCCTCCTTAACTTCATGACACATAAAACAAGATTTAGCCATCAACATCTTCCCCTGACTTCAATTAAGCGCCCAACAACAACACAACATAGTGTCAAGATTTTTAAGAACTTGTTTTATAAGATCTTTGAATAATCACTCTCCTAATACTTGTATAATATTATGAATAAGAAGGAAGGGATGGAACTTACCTCTAAGCACAAGAATTACTCTAAATCAAGGATTATTTCACTTCAATGAATTCTCCAAAATTAACACAATGAAAAGAAGGATGATCTAACTATATTTATGGGATTCATTACATTGACATCACTCTGATTATCTTTGTTTTTGGTACATAATCATATTAGAACTTAAGGAGAGGGTTTGGGAGCTATCTAGAGTTGAGAGGGGAGAGAAATGAACTTAAAATCACACCTCAACGAATATATAAGAAGTTAACAGTTTCCACCATATTACAAAGTACGGTGACAAGTACAATCTGTACAAAGCAATGTACGGTTCGTACCTCCATCGTATCTTACTACCAGAAGCTTACCAAATTTCTTGACCATCATATGGCCATTTACACAAGTTTATACGGTCCTTATATCACAAGTACGGTCCCTATATGTCATGAGGAAAATGAAACTTTGTCAAACTTTGACAAAACGTATCCTCTTTGATTCATTTAACTCCTATACTTTTCGACATTTTTATAAATGGGTTTTACACCATCATTAGCCCTTCACAAGGTCTAATACCTTCTCGTACTACTCAAGTTAATCAATGATATGGCTCTACGTAAAACTATAATGTGTAACACCAGCGGCGTGCAACATTTCCAATAACTTGTTTCAATTAATGGGTTGAATACCCGAGGTGACTTCTTTTTGAAGTTAGGATATAGAAAATCATATGTGGTCGGGGTCAGTTGATGTTTGTGATTTTGTGAAGCTCGATAAACGAGTGCAGACATTTGATAATTTGGCAATGGAACTTGTTAAGTGGAGCAGGTGTTTGGTAATTTGGCTGTGGAGCTTTATAAGTGGAGACGGGCATTTGGAAATTTGGTTATGCATAAAAGACAGGAACGAGTCTACATGATGTGGTCAGGTAGGCGCTTGGGGTGGTGATTTATATATATTAAGGGGACATTATGGTCTCCATTGCTTTCTAGCTTTAGAGATGGGTGTATAAGTGATGTTTACACGTCCCTTTCTTTTTCCTCATAGGCCCCGTGGTGCTATGTTGAGTGGCTTTGCTTATACTGCTAATAATCCTTCCACATTTGAGGCCATCTTCTATAGACTCTCCTATTTTGGCTAACTCATAAAATGGCATTCCGGCCATAGACAGCATGTGGTCGTAGAAATCCGACTCTTTCGATCGTATGAAATATGAGACCCATTATTTTTCGTTCATGGGCAGTTGTACTCAAGTTGCCTCGGCCCTCCACCTACTTGCATATTCGCGGTAGTTCTCAGTGGACTTCTATTTGACCTTCTCTAAATAGTATTTGTCAAGTACACTATCCATATTAAACCGGAACCTTTCTATAAATGCTTCCTCCATGTGTTCCCAGGTAGCCCAACACCATATGTCCTAAGCGGTAAACCACTCATAAGCTTCTCCATTTAGGCTTTGGCTGAATAGCCTCATAATTAGGGCCCAATTTCTTATTACTTTGACCAATTGGTTGCAATATGATCGCAAGTGGGCTTTGGGATTTCCCATCCCATTGAATATCTCGAATTTGGGCACTTTGAAGCCCTTAGGTAGTTCCTAGTCAGGATGCATACAGATAATTGTAGCTCAGTTCTATTGCCTTTTGGGTAGCCCATTTCTTTGTCCCATTTGTCTTGTTCAGCTCTCCAATCCCTTTACATCTCTTTGTAATGGTCTAGTTCTGGGGCAGAGTCGATTGGAGTAACAAGGGTGTGGAAGGATACAATGGGATATGCTTGGTAGTTTCTAGGAGTGTTGGTAGTTTGTGAAGTAGGCTGGATAGTTGTAGTTGGATGTACGATGGGATCCATGCGAGTAGGTGGTGGCGCTTCATATGAAGGCACCAAGCGGGATGTTCCGAGCATTTGGGTAGTATAGGCTGGCGGTGGGGTATGGTAAGAAGTATCAAGGTAGTGAATTTCGATATTGAGCAGAGTTCGGGTATGTGGTATAGTTCCAGCAGGGCAAAGTGGTAAATGAACGGGTAATGGAGAACTTAGAGATAGAAATAGCAGAGGAGGCCTCCTTGTCTCGATAGGTGCATCTCTGGCGGCATTAGCCATTTCAGCTCTCGTAACCTTCTCCTGAAGATCAGCTACTCTTTTGAATAACATATTGATCACATCATCATGGTGTGATGCTTCCTTGAGGTATGCGGGTTCGGGGTTCCCTATGACGGGTGCGTCTTTGTTACGCTCGTTGTCCAAAGTATCAATGATTGCTTCTTTATTCTGCTCGAAAAGGGATGATGTTGCAACATTGGATGTTGTGAGGTACGTCTGCATGACACGACATGAATCGACCCCCTCTTTAAGATAAGAAAAAATCAAAAGCATATGACGTTAGTACGTTAGTGACAAAAAAATAATATAAGATATTTGCACAAAAAATAGCACGTAGACTCGTGCACTTTATATAAATACTTGATTGATCCTTCATTTTGAGTGTTTTGGGTGTTTTGGCCATTTTGGTTTTTGAGGATTTTGGTTTGGGAGTCTATGGTTGACTTCACCATGATAATGTCGGAATCGACCCCGGGACAACCCCCATTGGCTCGAGCATTCTTCAATGGAAAGAGAGAATATAAATTATATAATATAAGGACCGAGTCTTACATAGACTACTTATGTATTTGTATGCGGAAAGTCAGGACCTTCTATAGTTCAATCTATATTAAAGTCATCCTTAATTTTGTTTTACCCTAATAGATTCTCGGACCAGGCCCAATAAAGGCTTCCTACATATCCCTCTTGGGACATCAGGTCAGACGTAGTTTCTTTTACAATGAATTGGAGGGGATAACATTTAATTGAAAAGATAGGGGACACCTACATTTACCCAAAAGATGGCTTCTCTTTGAAGCCATGGAGGGTTGTCATCCTTACAACCATGCATTTACCCAACAGCCTTACTTCTTAGTAGCGGTAGGGTAATACCACCCAGATTTCTCCAGTGTTGATCAGATGCTCTAGCTCAAACTTGAAAGCTTCACACTCTTTGATGTCATGCGTGGGTGCTCCAAAATGATTTAACAAATTCTCCTTCTATCTGGTTTGCCGGGCGAGGGCTTCCAAGAAGCCTTGATTGGACGGACTTTCCCGGTACTATCCAATTTCTAATAGATTCTCGCATACGAGTCTTTAAATATGGTGAATTTGTAGTGCCATACTTGCATGTCCAAAGTGATTCCTTCACCGGGGATGATCAGGTCATGAACTAATAGGGAATATAGGCCCCATAGATTTTTTTATCATTAATTAGCCTCACGGTCTTTTTCTTGAGGGCTAAGCACTCGTCAGTGGTATAGACAAATTTAATCTTATTGAAATGACACCTCTTCATAGCATAGATGGGTTTGCATGTCGGGCGGACTTCATCATTGAAGCATGATGCCCCGATGTTCTCAATTCCTCAAATATCTCAATACTCCGCATTGGCCTTCGTGTGATTCGAAAGGGTGAAGCACGGGATTCTGGGCAATTTCCTACCAAGTAGGGGACGGTGCTCGGGCTATCCCTTTAGGTATCCCGTAATAACTAGCATCATTAGAGGTATCAGGGGTGGATTTATTGGAGGGCCCACTTGATTCTTCAGCGTAAGGCTTAGGATCCTCTTCAGGTACCCGAGTCGCCTGTTTGGGTGTCTTGAAGATCAGCATGTAGGCCCTTACCATTCCATTGACCTCATTCGACAAGTTTTTATTATAATGTTCTTGCTAGTGACTCTTTCTAAAGGACTTCCCACTAGGTCCAGGATCTGGTCAGCCTCCTTCATCTTAGCTTTAACCAAATCAATCTTCTTTTAACTTGTAGATCTTCGCGTGGAATGAGTCTCGGTTTCTTCTTCAGTAACTAGGTTAACGACTAGGGTAGTGGCACTGAACGTCCATTGGTAGCAAGTCATCCTTTAAAGAGGTGCAGTTTAGTAAGGATTTGGTATTTTTCTTGTGTATTTCATTGGGTTAGTGTCTGGAGTCTAGAATCAATCGAGAATTCTGACGAAACGCATGGAAGAACATAATCATGATATCACATAATCACGTAATTGCAATTATAATATGTGCATTCCTAAGTCTTTTTTACACCAATGCCTTTCTAATCATTTTGAAACATAATTGTGTCAATTTTTAATTCAAACCATTGCCCCCACAATCATAATTTCATTAATAATAATATTTCCCCAAATGGGTTAAAAATATGATAAAGCCGACAAGGACAGATAAAGCAAATAAAGGAAATCAACCGAAATGGCCTCCAATAGCAGATGATGAGACTTTCCGAGCTTTCTTGTCCCTTCGAAGGGCGGTCTGAATCTGGAGGTAGGTCGATGTCAACAGCAAATCTGGCCAGAACCCTTTTCTCTAAAGGTTATAGGATCAGTCTTATCCATTGCTCTCTTTATCTGAGCATCGAGATCATCCAAGCACTCGTGTATGAGCCCAAACTCCTCGGTCAGACTGGCTATGATGGTCTGATCATGTTCTATCTTCTCCAGATATTTAGCATCTGGATCATTAGCTCTCCTTTGTATTAGGCGCAACATAATCTTAGCTTTGGAACTTCTTTCTTGGACACAATGGTAGTGGTTGGGTCTTGAGGTGAGGGTGCCTTGCAAATGTTCCCTCAGTCAGTCTGTGTAGTCTTCATCACACCCCGGATGGAAACTATCTTGGGCTAATATTTATAGACCCTATCTTACTAGTCTATTCCATTCTCGAATGATATCCACGACCCCTTTGATCATGTCTTCCTCATAATCAGCCAAATACACTCTCATATTTCCTACTTAGGGTATCACTTGTCTTCTACCAAACTGTCTCATGACCCAAGCAGGTGCATAAGGATGAATTCCTCAGACCCTCATGAGTATCAAGAAAGGGCACTTTCTACCTCCGACCATAATTTTTTTCGAATATGAAATTGGGAACATCCATTGTATGTTATCCTTCGTGAGTCTCGAAAATATAAAGGTCCACCCCTCTTTGGATTGGTTCCCAAAGTTTGGACAATGGGCTTGGAGGTTATCCTTCCTATTTTGGTTGTCTAGATATGAGGGACCTTCGGATTTGTTCAAGTGTTTGATGATCCACCATTGCAACAGTATGTTGCACCCTTGGAAGTACCTATGAAGGTTTCAACATTGGCCTAAAGCTCGGTACACGTTGGCTAGGATAATGGGGACCAAGTCAAATTATTTGGTTTCTCCATTTGTGGTTATGCCATGAAAGATAACATGAGTGAAATAAATGACACAAGTATCTATGGAAAGGTGTCGGTCTTTGGAAAAAACCATGAGTCCTAAAAGGTATATGGCAAAGGGTAGGGATTGGGTGGCTTCCCAGTCAGCGTAAGTCTGGAACTCGACGGAATTCTCTATGAATCTCCTTTTGCACCCAAAATGGTTGTATAGCTCCCTAAAGGCAATGGTTGGATCGAATATCCAATTGGAACTAGCTAAGAACAAAATCTTAATTATCTCAACCGGAGTGGACCTATGCGGGACCAAAAGGTTATGGTTAAGGTTACTCTTCCTCGTCATACAGGTTCCGCTACTGTCTATGCAATCCCGGATCTCCTCTAAAAATGGGGTCATTTTTATCTCCCCGAATCTAAACACCATTCTATCACAATTCCAATATTCGCTAAGGACTTCTATCAGGTCCCTCCAACCTTTCATTTTCATCAAGGAGGGTAGGTGTCCTACACAGTTTATAACATTTCATTGTTGTGCAACATCTAACTAAGCCCACCAGATTTTCAGCAACTCAGGTGCCTCGAGACCATGTCGAACTTGATTTTAGTATGTATCTAAAAAATAGAGCACGGTTAATATCCCCCCCAAAGGATAATGATTTATCATACAAGGCATAATCATGTTTCTAATTAGCAAGTAGTTGGATGTAGTGTCATCGGGTCATAGACCATCTTGACATAAGGTGGTCGCCTAATGGGTCAAGAAACATTTAAAATATCTGAACACATCTAAGTAAGTATGCGCTAGTCAGTTGAGATTTGGCTTTGTTATATCCTAGGCAAACTCTACAGTGGTTTTTTGAATGACTGGGGATTCAAGCGAACTACTCCAGGTAAACCGTTGTCAACTGTTGGACAACCGCAAATCAACTCAATCTTCAACGTGTTCCAAAGAAATAATTTGGTTTTTACTTTTTACTGGAGGACGATTGCGAAATCGCATAACCGTCTTTGTACACTGATGCAAGTGTGTGTGCGTGACATTTTGCGAAACTTATGAAATGCATGTTATGACAGTTATATTTGCAAGAAATTAAACACATAAGCAATTATTCACAGGTTAAAACATGTTGTATTGAAACCCTTATAGTTAGAACCTAGGATTATCCCCAGCGGAGTCGCCATATATTACGGTTAACTTTTACGCGAGGTGTAAAAGCTACTAAGAGGTTGTTAGACTATATTTAGATGTCTGTTTTTTAGAGTCACCATATAATTTATAGAGAAATTAGAAAAAACATGTGAAAGGGTTTTTTCAAACAAAAGAAAAAAACTTTAAAAATCAGAGTTCGAGGTAAGGGTTCTAGTGATTCTTTGGGGACGGTGTGAGATACCCTAATATTAAGAATTCGTAGAATACGATTGATCTTCGAGTTCCATAGTATGTTTTACTTGTGATTAATTCCTTTAAAAGAGTGTTTAAATTCTTGCAGAAAATAAGTGTCATAGCATATCATCCTTATTTTGATTCAAAGTCGTTTTGTTTGGAAAGGTACATATGGGGTAAATTAGTCGATTCATTTTTTTGATTAAGATGCACTCAAAAGTTATTTTTGAGTAGAATCCTACTAGATTTAGTCCAAATGTCATGTCTTATTTATCCTTATATATCTTTTAAAAATCTTTTGAAAAAGGATATAAATTCTTTAAAATGATATTCCATCATTTTGATAACAAAAGTACTATTATGAAACTTCCTTTTATTATGAAGGTCAACCATCCATTTTTAGAACTACTTAATTCAAACTTGGGATTTTAAATAATCTTTCATTTTTTTAAAGTCAATTTGAGTTGGGCCAGCTCCAAATAGTCCTTTGAGGTAGAGGAATTTTGAAAAAGTTGTCTTTTTTTCCCAAAATCAATTTCAGGTTTTTGCACATTTAAACAAGTTTTACAAAATGAATTCTTTGTTTTCCCTTTTGTTTTAAACAGTCCGGATTATTTTGTCCAAAATCAACCAAGTAATGTATAGGTGTTTTCCAAGTATTCGGAATGTCTAACTTTTATAAAAGATATTTTTATTCTTTTTATTAAAAATGAAATACAAGTCCTTTTATCTTTTAGGACGATTTTAAAATATGTTTTTGGGGACCCTATCAGTTCTAAACGATATACGCATCGTTTCGCCTAAATCCTAAGTCTTAACCACCCGGGTTCCAATATAATGCAAGTATCTATAACAATTACAAATAAATATATAAAATAAAATAAAGTAAAGAGAGGGTAAGGCTGGTGGGCCTACCGAGCCCACCAGTTAACCATTTTCACCCATGGTTGGACCTTTAATGCTTTGCTGGTTACCGGACTCGATGAAAGGAGTTGTTGGTCTGCTGGCCCAACAAAATTAGTAGTCATTTGGCCTAAAATGGCCCGTGTCACCAGTCATGCAGGGAAAGAGAAGTGGAAAAGTAAAATTCCGGTTTGAACGCACCTAAACTTATCTAAATTAAACACAATTTTACAAGTATCTACCCATGTATCACACAAATACAAGTTGAGAATATACGTATAAAAAGAAATGCAAAGCTCAGGTCCAAACACTGTTAAATGTAAAAGGCTCACAGTCTTTGGCCCATGTTAACAACACATAAAGCAACGAATAGGCTTGGCCCATTCTAGGTTTCAGCAGTAACACATCAAAACACAACAAGTGGGCCTGGCCCCAAATAGTGTATAACAAAGGCAATAACACTCAGCAAGGGAGAAAAATAGGCTAGGTCCAAAAGGGTTCCTGATACTCAAGACAAACAGATGGTATACATGAAGATATACTTGTGATATGTTGATGTATACATAGCATACAACTCATATACTCTCATGTATATCCACTATATATCCGAACTAAGGATATAGTAAAAATAACCTCAAGGCAGTAAAGGTAAGCACATACATACATAGGTCATGACAGGTTCATGTTTTCCATTTTTTACACTTTATAACTGTAATATAAGTCTACTCAAACAAAGCAATTTATAGTTAATTAGTACTAGTACGTATTTGGTCTCAACTAATCCTGCCTTTAAATACCAGGTCGGCTATAACCTCAACATTAAGTCTTCCCTGTCTCCTCTCTTACACAAAAACACACATACACAAAAGTCATAGTGTATCTTTGTATTCTTTCTTGCTTTCAAATATATCTTGAAACATTTACACATACACATTAATCTTCTGGAATTGTAGTTAATTTGTTTGAAAATGGGGTGTAAGCGAGCAGAGAAACCAAAGCAAAAGCACAAGAAGGGATTATGGTCCCCTGATAAAGATGATAAGCTCAAACACTGCATCATTAAGCATGGTCATGTTTGCTGGAGCTCTGTTCCCATTAATACCGGTTAGCTATTCATCTTCATATACTTTTATAACATGCAACACGTTAATAATTTAATAGAAGTATATTGTTTCAGTGTAATTTTCTCGGGGGCTACTTTCCATCTTATGAAATTTAGATTAGAAGATAGACGTAGCTTCTACAACTTGTCCAAGTTTAAGCGCTTGAACTATTTCATACTGAATAATATTAAGTTATATACACTGACAGTATATAAAGTTATTTTTACATTATCAGTATATATAGTCTAATTTGTGATACTACATGAAAATGTACAAGAATGAAGCACAAGATTGGTGTATCATATCCCTGTTAATGACAGCAATATCATTGAGGATCATTGGAAATATGAGCATCAGCATGATTATTGTTAACCCTTTTGCGTAATTTTAACCTTTCATGAATGACTTCATTCCAGCTGGGATTATATTACGCAAATAGTATGTCTAGTTGACGAGTGTACTTGTTCTTTATTATTTGTAAGATTTGAAAGTCTTTGTTTTTAAGGAAAGTCGTGGAATAATACATTAAAAAAACTTCTAAAATTTGATTGGCTTATGCAGAAATACGCCTCAGCCAAGTTCGTTATCTTTGGCGCACTACTTGGGAATAGTTTTTTGGAATATATAACAGCGATAAGTCAACAAACAATACGATTCTCTGTTATATTTGAAAAATTCAACACCGGTATACAGGGAGAGAGATTAATTAAGACAACTTCTAACATGTATTATCGTTGACATCATTGGTATTCATATTAATATAATTATTATTTTACAGGCTTGCATAGGAATGGAAAGAGTTGCAGATTAAGGTGGATTAATTACTTAAGGCCTGGATTAAAGCGAGGGGTATTTAGCTTAAATGAGGAAGAGACAATCTTGACCCTTCACGCCATGTTGGGAAACAAGTAAGAAAATCATTAAATTATGTAATCATTTTATTTAAAGGTTTAACATGATATAGAAAGAACACATGAATTTTACTACAAGTCTACTCCGTTAGTATAAGAAACTTATACAACATCAAGTTATATTTAACTGTGGTAGGAAGTTAATTTGTCTTATTTTCAATATTAAAAATCTCACATTTTAAGGAGACTTACGTGTAGATATCTTTTGGATGATCTGATCATAAATAAACTAACAGAGTATGCAACTTAAATTGTTTACTTAATTAGTATATTTTCAACAAATACCTTGAATGATTCCTCTAATTATAGTTCTGCTTTTCTATCGACTATAATTTCCAATTACTCTTCTGGGTTTCGAAGAGGTAGTCAGCTTTGACTATCTACACCATTTTAAATTAGACAAATACTACTAGTATGTGGTAAATAATTCTTGTAAGTTGATTTCAAAATAATTGTATTCAATAAGAATCCACCTACTAGGCTACCCATTTAACAAATATTGTTACGACAGTCAACAGACTTTTTTCTAATAAACATGGTTATATGAAGGGCTCAAGAGTCAGGGATATAACATGTCCTTTCTACCGTGAATTTAACTTATATATGGCATAAAATATTTTTACAGTATCATTGTATCTTACTAAGGTTCTGTACCAACAGGTGGTCTCAGATTGCACAGCACTTGCCTGGAAGGACTGATAATGAGATAAAGAACCACTGGCACTCATATTTAAAGAAGAAAGTGTCCAAAATGTCGAAAAATGAAGGCCACACTAAATCTGTAAACACAGAATCTTCACCTTCTTTAAAGAAATTGACTCCCCAAAACTCTAGTTTGGACTCATTTGAACATATAGAAGGATCATTAGCAGATTCTGATCAATCTGCTTCACAAATGAACTTACCAAGAGAGCCTCAAAAAAGTTATTTACCCAAAGTATTATTCGCGGAATGGCTTTCGTTGGATCAATTTAATGGGAAAGATTTCCAGAACTTGGGCAATTTTGATCCTTCTAAGAATAACTTTACCTATAATAATTCAGAGTTCCAAGACATATTCATGCACAGTTTACCAATGAATGACGAAAGTAGTTATGCTAATGGCATAAATCAAGAAGTTAACAATGGGACAGTAGATGATATTTTTCAACCCCAACTCAAGTTTGAGGATCAAATCTCTGCAAATGGATTTGAGGAATTTATGTCAGGGGAATTCAGCATTAACGATGATGTGATGTACATATGAGTTATCTTTAGAATCTTACAAGTACTTATTTTGGAGGTAATAAAGCAGGAACCACACAGGTCTAGTTAGCGCTCTGTTTTTACCACAGATGCCTTTCCTTTCTTGTAATCCATGTACAAAGTCTAATTCATTCCCTATCTGTAATAAACTGAGAGTTGTAACTTAGTGGTCTTCCATATTTAGCACTCATGGGCAGAGTCACCTTAGGCGAAGGGTAGTCAGGTGCACACCCTTTGCCGGAAAATTACGCGGGGTACCAAGTGAGAAGAAAATATGTACACCCTTGGCCAAATTTCTGGCTCTGCCACTGTTAGCACTTAGCAGGATAATAAAATGGCAATCAAACAAGTTGGATAAATTCGAAAGAGTATCATGGCTGTCTGAACTCACCAACTACAATGAAGAAGTTCAGCAGATAATATTAGTTTTTATTGATTTTGCAGATGATGATGTTTTTACTAGGTGATAGAAGGCTTAACAATAACCATTTGACTTGCAAGTGCCAAGTATAATATGATAAACAAACAATTTGACATACGAATAAATAGATTAAGTTGATCCATTTACAGGACAAATAATCAGATGAATGAGGTGATAAATCCCAATAACAATATGCACAATTTGTGTGCTCAGAGGCACCTTTAGCTGCTTATGTCGACGTTCGTAATCAGTCCAGGCAAGTCTCCAGTCCGTGGATATCCTGATTATTTCTTCATTTGCACCATTGAAGCATTTTCCTTGGAGACATTGGAGGAAGTCTTTCAACTGACTAATGGCTTCAGAATGTACAAAGTTGGTTCACCATTATCAGAAATCATCTTCGAGGATTAAGCCGGTCCATAAAAGAACAGAAGCAACAACAAGAAGGATTGTAATTGGTGTCCATTTCAGCGCGATGATCTGGATATCAACCATCAAAATTACACCCTCTTGTTTAATTGTCAAATACTATAAGAAGATTAGCATTAATCACTATTACCACATACCTCAAGCCTTTTAGACTCCCAAATTGGAGAAGTACTTATACGAGCTTCCATCTTTAAAGCAACAATTAGAAAACTTTAAATCAGTTCCTTTTCAAAACTGTCAAAAGAAATGTACTGGGGTCACATTTGGACAAGAAAAGGATTTTAAGAAATATCTAAGCTATATTAAATTTCACATCAAATATGGATGCCAAATGAACTGAACATTTCCGATTTCATTTAGATATTTAATTAAAAAAATCGTTTTCTTAAGTTGAAGATGTTTAACTTTAAAACGCAAGGGAAACGTAGCTTCGGATCTTGAATAAGACTCGAATACCTCATTTTTTTTATTATAGCTAAACTAATAGAAAAAGAAGATAGCTAATACCAAGAAAAATGTGAAGTATACATTTTCACCCTTTTTTTTTTTTTTTTTTTTTTTTGGACGAAGGAACCCGCAGCCGCTACTCTCTCGAGTGCGCACAGGGTAAACTCCGAACTGACGCAATAGCCTGCAAACCACGTCAGCCGATTAACCACACTTGATAAGCCATGTGTGACAGGCTCAACCAAAAAGGTTTATGCAGGGGATCGAACTCGTAACCTTGCGGTCCCGCGCTCTACTGCAACACCAACTTGACTACCCTTGCGGGTACATTTTCACCTTTTGCCAGGACATAGAATGGGTTCCATGTTTTAATACATTTAGCATATCTATAAAACAAAGTTACGTTCTTAAATGTAAAAACTAGGGCATACTGCTTACAATAGTTTAAGAGAATACTTTATAGACATAATTTTTTACTGCATCTCTGAAAAGGCCATCACACACTTCATAACCAAACTACTACAATCAATCAAATAGAGATATGAGAGCCATCATTTTCATACTAGAACAAGGTAGAAAACGATCAACAAAAGACATGGAATTTGATCACCCATTCAGATTTTTTATTCTTCTCTAACGAAATTGTAGTCTTTCTCTTAAGCAAAGCAGCACTTTACGTGCTGATTTTTAATAAAATGTTGCTTGAACAAACATATACTCATAAGACCATAGCATCTCTCCTTTTGAAACTGATTTTCATAAAGGAATGGTAAACGCATAACAGAAATTTAGTTAATCACATGACGAGTAAACAAACAGAAATTTAGTTGAGCGACACAGTTACTCATATATTCTATAGAGCAATCGATAACTCCTCTAGGTGTATTTAATCTTATTAACCATTTTTCAATAGCTTTAAGGCAACCATAACAATCACAACAAAGTCCATCGGGCAGAAACAAAACGAACAACGATCACATTTCAGTCAGTCAAACCCAACAAACGACAAGAATATTTGAAAGACTATATTTTTTACTCTATAAAATAAAAGACGAAGCGAAGACGAGTATGAGAAGTCAAAAAGAGTGACCCATAAATATTCAATTTCCTCGTTATAATTCCAGCCATCTCAAGTCTCTACTGCACAAACACGAATATAGAAGAAAATAAAAAATACTGTTTCCATCTCATTGATTTTTCGAAAGTCAACTAAACAATTTTGAAATTAAATTAGATTAATTAATTTAATATTTTAAAATTATTCAAAAAGTACTATTATAAATTGTAATTTTTTTATATAAACATTATGAAAAATACATCTTAAAATATTGATCGAAGTTTAAGTAGTTTGACTTTCAAAAAGTATAACGAGACAAATATTTTGGGACAGATAGAGTATAGCGTAGGAAACTTTAAAATTACTTTTTTAATATGTGTTTAATTAAGGTGCCAAACAAAATTTGCTGAAGTGTTCAAGGCATGCACTTTGCTATCTCTTCACTCAGAAGAAGTTTGCAACACCTTTTAAAAATCTTTTTCAAAAAAGAATACCAAACAAACAACTTAGCAGTTTAGGCAAGAGTTTTTTCTGAAAAACTATGGCAATTAGGTGTTGATCACAAATATTATTTGTAGATAATGAAATATTATTTGTAAATTAATATTTATTTTATAAAGTTGTCCATTGTTCAAATTCTAACTTGATATACAGAATTTAAAGTTAAAAAACTGATTTAACCAATATTTCAAGTGAAATTAATGGTTTTCACCCATAAAACTATTTCTCAAGTAAAATACATATTTAGATACAATTTCAAATTTTAAATACTCATTTTCAACTCAACTTCAAATGCTTGTTCTTTCAACTTTACCAACATATCATCAAATAAATTTCTTAATGCTCGCCATAAAAATGTCATTACATATCTATAATTACAGGTTCTAAAGATACTTTTGGTTTGTGCTAATAGTTTCTCTTTCTCTCTTTCTTGAATTTCATATATAATCAAATATCATTATATAAATAAAACAAAATAAGATTAAATGAGATGAGTAATTTTTATATTATTAAATTATTTAAATGATAAGCACAAGCAACAATTCATAATAAGTAAGGTTGTCCAGTGGGCCGGGTCGGCCCGATCCCGCCCCGACCCCGACCGACCCCGATCCGATCCCCCTAAAAAAATACGGTGTCAGGATTCAAAACCGGGACATGACCTGGGCTCGACCCGCCCCAGACGCGCCCCGACCCGATCCTGATCCCCATCTCCCCCTTTGCAAAACTAGCTGTTGCAACAACAGTCAAATTTAGATTTTGGTCGTTGTGCAATGGTTCCAAAAGCCATTTTTGCCCCCCCCCCCCCCCCCCTTCTCCCCCACCCCATAAACCTCCCTACCCCCTTAATAAATATTTTTAACCCCTAAGTTAGTATATTTACACTTTAACCCAATTTCCCAACTGTAAATACCTCATTTTCTCACAATCTTCCTGCAATCTCTCTAATCTCGCAATCTATCTCTCTACAAGTCTACATTGCCTACTAAATGTTTTATTTTATTTGCTCATTTGTATAATTGTATCAAAGTTCAAAAAATGGGACTGAAGTTGGCAACTAGCTTGAGGATCATCCATCGAGCAAAGTTTCAACTTTCAACCTCGATTACACGTCGACGTTACGTCGGCATTTGGTACCTTTTTCTTCTTTAAATTATTATTGTTACTTTATTTTAATTATCGCACTTAATTTCATTATCTTTATTTTTTTATTTGCATAATTAAAATGGAATGAATTAGACGTATGATTAAGGGTAAGGGTAAGGGTGCTTCTTCTAGTAGGGGTAACAAGGGCAAGTATACTTCTTCTAGTCATCATATTCCTAGTCAGGATGCTTTGATTGATTACACTCATATAGATGAAACTGGTTTTTTTAATGATATAGCATTAGATGATGAGATATATTCTGCAACTGAACTAGACTTTAATTTAGACGATAATCTAGATGACACACCCACTAGTGCACCTCAACCTCATGCTCAGACTGAGTCTCAGCCTGAAACTGCAACTGCAATGCCTCATATTTCCCCTAGTATGAGACGAGGCCCCACACAACGGCCATTAAAATCACCTGCATGGTTATTCTTTGATAGGGACAAAGAGAATCAAGTAGTTAGATGTAAAATTTGTAAAACTGTTTATCAATTTAAAATCGAAAAAGGTCAGGGTGAGACGGGAGGTTTATTAAGACATGTACAGGGCTTTCACAAAGCTAAGTGAGATGAATACGAGGCTACAAAGTCGGGTGCGCCAATGCGCTCTGAGTCTGGATAGGGTTCACATAGTATCCCGGACCAAGTACAGGGTCAAATTAACCCGACGGCGGAGGGAATTGTAGGTCCTAAATACGATAAACACAGAGAGAGGGATCAATAGCAAAATTAGTTGCGGTGGAGGGTTTGCCTTTTGCATTTCCTTCCTCTCCTGGTTTTATTCATTACGTAAGAGATATGTATAATCCTGCTTTAACGGTTTTCCTAAATCAACTGTTAGGAGAAACATTTTTAAATTTGCACATGAATATCAACAATATTTACGTTATGCATTATATCATTTTCCTGGTAAAGTATTTATCACTTCTGATATAGGTCGTAGTACTAACGGCAATGATTATTTAACTGTAACATGTCATTGGATAGATCATAATTGGTCTATGCAAAAACGTATTTTAGCAAATAGATATATTGATGATAGGCACACTAAAACTTTTATTGCACAAAATATTCATGAAGTTTGTGATTATTATGGTATAACTGACAAAATTATGACTGTTACGTTAGATAATGCTTCTTCTAATAATTATGTTGTGAGACTTTTAAAAGATCTATTAACTCCATCTTTTCCTAATCATTTTCATATAAAATGTGTGTGTCATATTTATAACTTAGTTGTAAATGATGGTCTATCACTTTTGAAGACATTCTTAATAAAGTACAATTTGCTATAAACTTTATTTTTAGAAGTAATAAAATACAAAGAAAAAAAGAATATAAAAAACTTGTCACGATTGTGGATTACCTTTTAGAAAAAATCCTGAAAAAGTAGCGACTAGGTGGAATTTTCTATATGAACAACTACTTGTTTCTTACGATTATAGAAGACCTATAACTTTTATTTTTTAACGTCCATAATCGAAATCCAACTTATATGCTTGTAGATAATGATTGGGAAAAATTCAAGACTTATTGGATTTTTAGAGAAATTGTTTCAAGCAACTAAAGAATTTTCTGGTATATATTATCCTACTATTTCAACTATGTTATTTTATATAGCTCTAATATTTTTGTTACTTAATGAATATATGGAAAAACCATCTTATAAGACACCTATTAAAAAACTTATATTCCCACTATTTATATTATTGGTGTTGTATTAAATCAGACTATTAAAATAGACGGTTGTAAAGCAGTTATTGAAACGATTTATGATTGTATAGCCGTACTTCCACCTCCAACTCCAAAAAATTCAAATGAACAACCACCTAACGAACCAACTAAAGAAGAAGTTTTGTCAAGCATACACGATGAATGCAAAAAAGTATATATGCATTACCAACAAGAAAGTGCTAACAACCAACCGGCTTCTATACCATCTTCTTCTCTTCAATACAACCTTATAAAATATATGATGTTTCTGCGGCTAGTATTGAAATCCTTAGAAATAGAATGTTTAGTGGTTCCACTGCTAATCAAGTTAGCGAGTTTGATATTTTTGTTGTGCAGGGTGTTATACCGTACCAAACAGTTCTCAATGAAGAAGGACGTGAAGACTTGCTTAAATACTATAGGAAAAATGAGAATACATTTTCAATACTAGCACAGATGGCCCAAGATGTGTTGAACATTCAAGCGTCATCAACAGCGTCTGAAAACGCTTTTCTGCCGGAAGATTTCAAATAGGAGAGCACAAACACTCATTAGCGGGAGACAACTTGGAGAATACAGTTCTATTCAGAGATTGGATAAGAGCGGAGCGTAGAAGGTGCGGTCAACCAGAGATCAACGACGAAGACGATGAAAACTACAACGAAATCTTGTACGAGGGAACTAGAAGCGACGTCGACCAATTTGACCAACAACTTCCAATTCCAACGGAAGAACCACAAGACATTGTGAAGAAATTAGAAAAGGTGTTTTTAACTATGTAATTTTTTTAATTACAATTTTACTATGTGATTTGCAACTTTTGAACAACACCACAAAGTTGCAATTTAAAAAATGTATTACAAAAAATTATATTTCTATTAAACAATATAAGAGGCACAAAAACAGTCTTGGGATATTTTTATTACACTACCTTGTTCAATTATTTAAGTGTTTATATTCACACCTATTTTAAAATTAAGTGTCTAAAAAAACGTGAATCCCGGATCCGACCCCGCCCCGCCCTGCCAACACCGGTCCCCTTATTCGACGGGATGTGGGACGGGACGGGACATCGACCTTTCCCGCCGGAGGACCGGTCCCGACCCTTTCCCCAGCCCTACCAGGTCCCGTCCCGCCGGGACTCACCCCGAACCCAGCCCCTTGGACAGCCTTATAAGTGACAACGGTAATATGAAGGGCAATTCCCACGAATGCCCTATTGTCCCTCAAATCGCTAGTTTTAGTTTTTGTCCTTCGGCACTTTGAGTAACAAAAGTGGTCGAAAATATCCTTGATATTGAAAAAAAAAATCGACCTACGACCTAATTTCGCAAGGCAAAGTTTGTATGTAACTTTGCTCGAAAAACTATGCCTTGTGAATTATTTTTTTTCATATAATTTAATTCCAACAGACTTATATCGGATAAGGTAAAATTTTATGTAACTTTGCCCCGAAAGGCATAGTTTCTATGAAATTTTTGTTTGCGAATATTTTTTTCGACTCTGTTGAGGATCGAATTCAGATTTTCTGATTTCATAGATGAGCGAATAAGAATACTTTGACCCACAAATTTTCATTAAATGAGAAGTGCAAAAATTAAAAACCATTGATTTGAGGGGCAAAAATTAAAGACTTGTCCATATAAATGGTAATCTGCGTAAAAATAACGGAAAAGGGTCAAATATACCCCCCCCCCGTACTATCAGAAAAGGATTAAACATACCATTTGTTATGCTTTGAATTTAAATATATACCTTTTCCATTATACTTTGAATCCAAATATACCCCTCGATTATACTTTTGATTCAAATATATCCCTCCGTTAAAATTATCCAAAATGGACATGAGATCTAATGTAGCACTAACAATGGTGAGGTGAATAACACATGGCATGCCACATCATCACCCCAACCCATTTACCCCACTCTTTCGCTTCTTCTTCCACTGCTACCATCTCCTCCCCTCCACAACATTTGCCACCGTTAGCACCACCATCTCCACCTTCACTAAGAGGACCAGCAAAACAAATTAGAAAAAGGTTTCCTACTGGTAAGACAGAGAATATGCATCTCCACCTAAAAGTTCTTGGGAACTCCTAAAACTTTATTTGTTTGATATATTTATTTATTCAGGCAAAATTAACTTTTTTGAGTTTTGACCGATGCTCAAATTTGGAGGTTTGGCAACTGCTTATTGCTTCTCTTTATTTAACATTAAGTACTGGATTTCTAGAGATAATAAATTAGTAAGAGCTGTTCAAATGCAATGATCAGATGACTACCAGAAATCACAATTCCCAACATATGAGAAGATTATAGCAGTGTGATGGTTTGCTCTCTCAAAGCTCCAATTGTCTATGCTATACATTGCTGGGGACTCGGGTAGAGAAAAAGGCTCTTGATGGGAGTTGAGATGCATCTTTGTGTTACTGGACTATCATTGTGTTGTGGTAATTCCAGTTTTGATATCTATATTGTGTTTGAGAGAAGTGAACTACAATTACAATTAGGGTTGCTGTAGACAGAGGGAGTGAAGGTGGAGATGGTGGTGTGGTGGTGCTAATGGTAGCAGAGGTTGTGGAGGGAGAGGAGATGGTAGTGGTGGAAGAAGAAGGGGAAGAAAGGGGTAAATCGGTTGGGGTGGTAAGGTGGCATGCCATATGTTATTCACTCACCGAATTGTGTGTCACATTAGATCTCATATCTATTTTGGACAATTTTAATGAAGGAGAAACATATTTTGATCAAAAGTATAACCAATGGGTAAATTTGGGCTCAAAATATAACGAGAAGAGTATATTTAAATTCAAAACATAACGAAGGATATATTTAATTATTTTATGATAATACAGGGTATATTTGACCCTTTACGTAAAAAATGTAATATGAAAAACTAAGGTATGTATTGACACAACAAAAAAAAAAGAGTAGGGGCCCATGAAACGCGTCGCAACTTTCCGGCCATGGTGGGCTTGACTAGATTATTCTTGGGGGCCAAGCATTAACACTCGTTTGGTACGAGAGGGGGGAGAATTAATTTTGGGAGTAAATTTAGGATGGGTTTATGATATATTTAGTTGGCATAAAATTTTGAAATAACTGAAAAATAATTATTTTTAGAATTATGATATTATTTTTATCCCATATTTGAAGGTGGGATAATAATCTCGCGATAATTAATTTTGAGATAATTAATCTCTGGATAGTTTATTCCCCAACCAAATGATCTATAACTCTACATTATCAAGTCAGGTGCACTTTCTTTCATGAAAATTTTTGGGTGAAAATATTAGGTAGAATTCCACTTTAATTTGTAAAAAACGAGTTAGAAAATCGCTTTATATATTCCTTGAACATTGAATACACAGCTGAACCACCTTATGAAAATCTTTCTGGAAAAATTCTTGTTTGTTTGGAAAAATTTAAAGCACTAAATTTCTTTTCAAGTAGGAAGAAAAAAAATTAAAAAGAAGGATAATCCGTCCTTTTGGATTTGTTCTACAAATAAAAGTTTGTAAAGGAAGCTGAATAAGTATTTTTAGAGACATGATTCTTTTAGCGCCTTTATCCTTTTTATTTTCTCCTTTTTTTCCTAATTAACTTTACGCTTTATGTTGTTCCTTTGTTAATTGAAAATTATACGTGCATGTGGTACTGTTTTCACTTCACCAAGTTGAACTTTTATTGTTTTTTCAAGATACTAATTTCTATTGAGTTGCACGTAGATCTTTAGTTAGTAATTGTATGCGAGAACACCAAATTAAACTTATAAAGTACATTATAATTTTCACAGAAGGAGCTTGGGAAGAGGACAAAATTCTCATTATATTGACAGCATCAAATATTGTTGATGTGTGTGGTGTAACAACACCTCAAAACAGTAAAGATGTAATGGACAAACTATTGGTTATCTTTTTTTTTGTCACAAAAGCACTTCACATTAAACAAACTAACCACGATTACACACTTGGGGATTTAACCCAGTACCATATTTACATAAAGGGAATAGGGTTGAGGTAGTAGTTGTAGAAGTAACTAAAGTAGTAGTAGTAGCAGCATCATTACATAGTACTAACTTGCTAAGTTGCATATTATAAAATGATTTTTCCTGATTAACTGGAATTCTAAGCATTGATGGATTCCTATTTTGTCTGCCAAAAGTATGTCCAAAACTTGTTGATCAAAAACGTGCAGTTGTAGTCCAAAGTTTTGGCCTAAATACATCTCAAATGTGGCAGTTTATCAGCCGAAAAGTTCTGCTCCATTGTGCTGAATAGATGGACTATTCAGCAAAGTTACGAGGAACCTGCAATCATCAAGCATATGTAAGTTAGAGATACTATTTTTCTCAAGCATATGTATCATTTGTTGGCAGTGGGATTCTATTTCCAGTGATATCATGTTGTGAGATAGAGCTATTGTTATGCCTTGTAACAGAGCTTACAATTCAATTAAATTCACATGATTATGCGATGCTACTACAACAAAGCCCAGTAACCCGTTTCAATTTTCCATAATAGAAATCTTATTCCTATTCTACATCAAAAACCTTATTCTAATAGTACAAGAATCCTATAATTATGGTAAGTGTACAATACTAATTAATACAATATTTACACTAAAATATTACACCAAATATTACCTAAAATCTGCCCTAACCCGTGATATATCACGGATTGAACATATACAAAACCTTGACAAAACCGTGATATACACTAAGTGTATATCACGTATATATTTAACACACCCCCGCAGTCATAGCGGACGATCTTCGTACGCTGAGACTGTCCCTAAAATTTCCAAAAAGGACAGAGGGAAGACCTTTAGTAAAGATGTCTGCAATTTGATACCTGGAAGGAACATGACAAACGCGTACCTGTCCACGAGCTACCTTTTCACGAACAAAGTGGATATCCATCTCGATGTGTTTAGTGCGCTGGTGTTGAACATGATTACCAGAAAGATAGATGGCACTAACATTATTACAATAAATCAAGGTAGCTTTTTGTATAGGACAATGAAGCTCTAACAGAAGATTATGTAACCAACATGATTCGGAGACCACATTGGCCACCCCTCGATACTCGGCCTCTGCACTAGAACGTGACAATGTAGACTGACGCTTGGCAGACCATGAGACCAAGTTATTACCAAGAAACATACAATAGCCGGACGTTGAACGTCTAGTATCTGGACAACCACCCCAATCAACATCTGTATACGCGACAAGAGTAGATGTCGATGACGGATATAATGTAAGCCATAATCAAGTGTTCCCTGGACGTAGTGAATAATGTGTTTGAGCGCATTCATGTGTTCAACCCTGGGATCATACATAAACAAACACACATGTTGTACGACATACGTAATATCTGGTCTCGTAAAAGTAAGATACTGAAGAGCCCCTACAAGACTGCGATAACGGGTCGGATCCTCGTAAGGTGAGCCAGTCGCAGCACCCACCTTGGGCTTAGTATCGACGGGAGTGGAAGTAGACTTGCACGAGGACATGCCAGCACGCTCAATAATTTCAGCTGCATACTTTCGTTGGGATAAGAACAACCCACCTGCATGACGAGAAATAGCAATCCCCAAAAAGTAAGTCAAGGACCCCAAGTCTTTCATAGCAAACTCAGAACTGAGCATGGTCATGATAGACTTGCGCAAAGCATCAGTGGAAGCAGTCAAGATAATATCTTCCACATATAATAAAATATAAGCCAAGGAAGAACCACGACGATATATGAATAATGAATTATCAGACCTGCTGTGCGAAAATCCAATAGACGAAACATAGTCTGCAAATCGCTTATACCAAGCCCATGAGGCATGCTTAAGCCCATACAAAGATTTCTTCAATAAACAGACATGATGAATGGGCCAAGCCTTCGAAAGAGCCAGACTGAGAACAATGCGAATGGTAGCCGGTTTGACCACCGGAATAAACGTCTCACCACAATCCACGCCCACCTGCTGAGTCTTACCATCACCTACAAGACGAGCCTTATGCCTCGCAAAAGAACCGTCAGAATTATCCTTATGAGTAAAAATCCACATAGACATAATAATATTAACACCAGAAGGACGGGGCACCAACTCCCACGTCTTATTCGCAATAAGAGCATCATATTCGTAGGTCATAGCCAATTTCCAATTCGGGTCATTTAAGGCATACATGGGGTTACGGGTAGAGGGGATTTAAGAATATTAGAATTTAAAATAAAATGTATTTTTAGTTTAAATATACCCCATTTACTACGAGTGACCGGTCTGTGACTCGGGAGAGAATTGGATAATTTTGGGAAATATCGGGACAAGTGACGGACTAGCCCAGCAGGCAGTGGGTCTGCTGGCCCAACATGGTAACTGGAAACAGTAGACGCAGAGGCCAGAACTGGGCTGGAGAGATGGCCCGGTTGCTGGACCCACGATTGTGGCCTATGATGGTCCAGTAGCTGGAGAACCAGTGGGCAGTGGGCCCGCTGGCGGATTGGGGTGCGGGACATGTCCGATAAATGGTGGATAATATACGGGGAGACATCGTTATCCAAAAAAGTATACGAATGAGGCACGAGACCACTCACTTTAGCAAACGGAAATTGGAATTTATCAAAAATAACATGGCGACTAATGATGATTTTATTAGACGATAAATCAAACATTTGTAACCACAATGATTAGATGGAAAATTCAAAAACACACAAGGGGTAGACCGGGCCTGAAGTTTGTTAATTGTGGTAGACGGAAATAATGGATAACATAAGCACTCAAAGACCCTAAGATGTGAATACGAATGAGTCTTATTATGTAATATTTCAAGGGGGGAGAATATGCCAAACCTTTGGTAGAAGTATGCTAAGAAGATATGTAGCCACTTGTAGAGCATGATGCCAAAAGGAAGGGGGGACGGAAGCATGGACCAATAGAGTGCGGACAATGTTATTAATGGTACGAATTTTTCGTTCAGCTTTCCCATTTTGTGAGGACATATGAGGACAAGAAAAATGAAAATTTATTCCATTAGTATCACAAAAATCTCGAAACATCCCATTATCAAATTCTTTGCCATTATCACATTGAGTATTTTTTATTTCCCGGTCAACTGGGTACGGATGAATGCTCTAAATTTTAAAAAGGTGGAAAACACTTGAGATTTTTTCGCTAAGGAAAAAGTCCATAAAAATTAGAATAGTCATCCAAAAATGGAACATAATAACGATGGCACAAAGAACTGAGAACATGAGATGTCCATAAATCGCTATGAATAATATCAAATGGCATTAAAGTACGAGACACAGAGTCTACAAATGGTAATCTAACAATTTTTCCTAGAGAACAAGATTGACAAATTGGAGTACTACACGTACCAAGAAATAAAATTGTTTTTATGTAAAGCAAAAACAATCGATGACCCAGGGTGACCCAAACGTGGATGCCATAAGGAGGGAGCGAGAGCCGCAAAAGTAGATGACAATGTTTGACTCGAGAGACCGAACGTGGGTGTGATAGGATAAAGATCTCCCCTACTATCACACCTCATGAGAGGAATCCCCGTCTTCAAATCCTTCATAGAAAAACCAAAAGGACCACAGAAACCCAATTATCAGTGGTGAATTTACGGACAGACACCAAATTTTTAATTAAGTTAGGGGCATGTTTCAAGACTAGGGGCGGGGGGTGGGGGGTGGGGGGGAGACAACGTTTTATGACCGTAACCACGAATTGGAATTGAATGGTCATTACCAACAATTATGCCACAATTGTTGCTCAAATTGGAATAAGACGAGAGAGTACCTTGACCGGACATCATGTGGTAGTGGCTCTGGTGTCCATGTACCAATTCGGGTCCAAGGGATTTAATCCAAGTGTGTTCATCACGGCTTCAATGTCGGTAGGGGTGGGGCCCGCTGCATGGTGGGCCTGGTGGGGCCGAGGCCCAAGCACGCCGGTTGGCTGCCCCGACCCAGACTGACCTCTCGGGTTCCACTGTTGACTAGAATAATTGGGCCAACTGGGTTGCTGAAACTGGGCCCAGTTCGAATGGGCTGAATACGGCGAAAAATATGGGATGTTGGGCCCAGGCCCACTGACCCAGTTCCACGGCCATGGGCCCAGGGCTGTGGCCAGTTGGCTTGCAGCCCACTGCCTCGAGGCCCATTCCACCCCCGTTGTTGCCACCTCAGTTTCCACCACGATTTTTACCATTACTTTTCTAATTCTAACCCTTTTTGTTGTCACCGTTGTTACGGTTTTGGCCGGAATTATTGGAAACAGAGGGAGAAAAATTGGACTCGGTCATCATGACGACATGCGGGGCCCTAGTAGCCTCTTTCTTTGCTAATCTAGTTTCTTCGAGTGTGAGCATGGAACGGGCCTGATAAAACTGCGGAAGAAGACTGCTCTGACGAAGAAGCGTACCGACGCTATTATAGGCATCAGATAGGCCTGCAACCATCTAAATGATGAGACGGTCATTGGTGACGGGCGCACCAACGTTGCGGAGTTGGTCCGCCAATTCTTTCAACCTTTTGCAGTATGCTGAAACGCTGGGAAAATCTTCCATATTTACGTGGGAGAATTCCTGCTCAAGGGCAATAGCACGAGAATTTTGATTATCTTGGAATATATCACGTACTCTAATCCAAGCTTCCATCGGCGTAGTGTCTGGTTCGATAATCGTTTGCAATAGGTCAGTAGATATAGTGGAGTAAATCCACTAAAGAACGGTAACATCAAGAATCGTCCACAATTAAGGATCATCCTCGGGATTATGGACTCTTGTATCCGCAGGAGCCGCAGGGATAATGTGATGAAGGACTTGATGTGAGCGTGCGTGAACTTTGAACAGTTCGGCTCACGTCGCGTATTGGACGTTTTCTATTTCAAGAATGATAGAGATGTGATTCTTGATATTAGAAACAATAAGGGCATGATGAAACGTGTTCTTAGCCATAAGAGCAACAAACGACGTGATAAAGGGATTTGGAAGAAAATTTGGGAAGAGAAAATGCAACAGTGGGCACGAAAACCGAGAAGAGGGGCTCAGTGTCGGCCGAAAATAGGAGAGAAAAAATAAGACCTAGACTTCTGATACCATGAAAGAAATAATCCACTTGATTATTTCCATTAATGAAAGAGTATATATACAATTTACAATTTTCCATAATAGAAATCATATTCTTATTCTACACCCAAAACCTTATTCTAGTAGTACAAGAATCCTATAATTATGGTAAGTGTACAATACTAATTAATACAATATTTACACTAAAATATTACCTAAAATTTGCCCCAACCCGTGATATACACGGTGTATATCACGAATTGAACATATACAAAACCTTGATAAAATCGTGATATACACTAAGTGTATACACTAAGTGACAACACCGTGATATACATTTAACAAGTTTTCCATTGAATCACAAAATACTCCTCCCAAACCACAGGTGTCACCCGACAAAGAAACAACTCCAACGATATTCGATTTAATGGCATTACAGGCCGGAGAATGTCACTTCACATATACAGAGATTACAACAACAACATACCTAGTGTAATCTCACAAGTGGGGTCCGGAGAGGGTAGAGTGTACGCAGGGACGAAGCTACAGCCAATCAAGGGTTGTACAAGTAAATACCCTTCATCGAAAAATTATACCGTGTACGTAGGTCAAAATTTATTAAATATCAACATATACATATGTTTGCACACCTTCGAGGTTGTTAGAGCCTTTGGCGCAGCGGAAAAGAGCGTCCAGAAGTGATAGTGAGGTCAGAGGTTCAATCTAGCGGTTTTTATATTCACAAAACATGGACATTCCACATAGGGGTGAGCACGGGTACAGGGTACCCAGATACCCGACCGGAACCGATACTAACGGGTAGGTTCCGGGAAGATATATTATAATAACAAATAGGGTTCGGGTAGTAAAATTAGGAATCGATCAATGTCGGGTCTGGTTCCGATTCTGGCAAATAGAGATAGGGTACTCGGACCCGAAACCTATAAAATATTAAATATTTTTACTTTTTGAGAAACATTTGGACTACTTTTAACTTTCTCCAAAATTGTTTATTGCACGCCTGCACATTGATTTTCCCTACCCCAAGACGCAAATATTTCAGTTTTTTCACCCCTTTATTCTAGAATGCTCTTTGTGCCCTAAGAGAAAACATCCAAAACTCTCTCAATAACAATGACATTTTAGCTACACCACCGAGCTTCATCGTCGTCGTCGTTGAAGATTTCTCCCAGGTACTTTCATTGTTGTCGTCGTTGAAGATTTCTCCCAGGTACTTTCATTGTTGTCGTCGTTGAAGTTTCACCTTTGCCTCTTTCTCTCCCTTGGTTGTGTTCACATCGTTCATAAAATGCATCTGGGTTCATATCTAACTCTTCAATTTCTTTTTAATATCATATGTTTCTGTTCTATTTCAGGTGATACTCATCTTCAATCTGTATTACTTTTTGATTTGAAATGTAAATCTATTTTTAAAATTTGTGTATATTTTTGCAGTTGTGAAGATGAAATTTAGGGATTTACTAGTATAATAAAGCTTTTCTTTGTATCGAAGAGCTTATGAACACGAAAATAAATTTAATTAAGATATTTCCAAATTTATTTTGAAATCAACACATTTAATTAATTGAGTGTCAAGTTTGGCTTGCAATTTTAGGTTTTGGTTACAGAATTAGTTTTTCTACAATGAATAAGTTTTCTAAAACTTCTTATAAGGGTACTAAAAACTCCGATTGCAGGCTAAAAAACTACTGGATGAAATTATTTTAAAACTCTTTTTTATTCTCATAGGCTAAAAAATTATTGTTTAATCTGTGTTTTTTTATTTTACAGGGTACCCGAGAACCTACCCGGAACCGCAGGGTCCGGATAGGTTCCAAGTAATGATTGCTACGGGTAGGTTCCGGGTAGTAAATTTAGGAACCGGTCTTTTACCGGGTAGGGTCCGGATAGTTCAAAAACATTAGGGTACCCGAACCCGCTCACCCCTAATTCCACATACTCTTTTTAAGATATTTTTTGTGGGTCGACCTAATCTCACTAGCTTTCTTTTTTATTCTTCAAAGTTCAAACTCCTTTTTTACTCGTCTTCCACGGCTCCTCCCTCAAACCAAGTAGGCAACCAAGTTATATTTGACTTTCTTCTTTAGTCATTAGATACTAGGAGTGCTTATTAATTATTAAATGTAATTGAAACTTTAATTTAGGTATTTATTTGTACTAATTATAAAATAATATTTCAAACAAGTTTCTACCAAAAGTATATAACTTTTTCTTCTAATTCTTTTGGTAGAAACTTGTTTGAAATATTATTTTATCGTTAATACAAATAAATTACACATATACCATTGTATTTCCCATTCCCTCCTAAGTAGGTTATTAGGACTTAGAGGTTTGGACAAAAAAAGGTTAATAAGGGGTTAATTTCTTCCATAGTTTCACAGTTGAATCGGGAGAACGAGCTAAGAGTAGAAACTTTTGAGTAGACTTCTCACACATTCTCTACCAAAACACAAGAAAGTTAACATACATCAATTAAAATTAAGAAGTAGCAAAATTGATAGATTGAAAAGAACTTAAAATTTAAGTTAAAATCAATAAATTATTGCTATTTTCTTTAAAAGAATTGTGGTATGTGTTCAGTAAAAATCTTGACCTATCCATTATTAAACTATTATTTCAGTTTATACCATTTATCTGTGTATTTTTATAACTAAAAGCAATCCAAACTAAACGATTTGTATCTGGTGGAAAACAAATTATTGACGTCATTCATGGTGAAGTCACTAGGTTGAGCAGGATGGATATGAATCCGCTCACTGAAATTTTTTGTTAGTTGCCTCTTTAAATTTTGCGCACCCTTCGTAAAATCTCTGGTTCTGCCACTAAGTGTACTTAGACCTTAGCTCTATCTTGGGAGATCGAGAGACAGTTTCCGATAGACCATCGGCTCAAGAGATTGTGGGCTTGATTTGGTTGGAGTGATTAGCTAGATAGAAGTACTCAGTAGCTTGGTTATAAATGACATTATATTTAGCTAAAAAATTATTATGCTAAAAAACATTCTTATTACGAGCAATCCGGATATGCCAAAGACAATAAGGTAGAAGGATAATGTTAGGAACTTTTGAAAAGGGAATGTTAGATTTTGTCTTGAGGAGCTGGTGAACCCAAGTGACAATAGAAGTTGTTTGAGAAGCAAGCTGGGCATAGTCATGTTTAAGGCCAGATGTGTCCAAAGAGAAGTAACTTTGGAAAAAGATACGAAAATGTGTTTTTCAGTTTCCTCTAAATTTCTGTGCAGAACTTACAATAAGGAAAAATACGCATAGTGATATGGTGTACATAAGAGGCAGTAGCCAGTCTATTGTGACAGCAGAGCCAAAGAAAATGCGTAATGTTTGGAATGGTGTGAAGCTTCCATATCCAATCCAAACAAACATTAGAATTCCAGTAGTAGGAGCAAGAGCATTATACAAGGATTTAACAGAAAACATACCTTTAGAAAATAATCCCCAACTAATCTTATCTAGGGGTGTCCAACAGGCCGGATTCGGGGCGGGGCGGGTTCGCTGCGGGACGGGTCTGGCAGGACTGGCGGGACTGGCCAACGACCTGTCCCGTCCCTCATCCCCTCAGACATGGCGAGTCGGGATCGGGATTTCCGTTTTTTTTTTCACTTAATTTTAAAAAATAATATATATAAACACTTCAATAATTGAAGATAGTGTAATAAAAACATACAAAGGCTGCTTTTGTGTCTCTTATATTATTTTGATAGAAATATGATTTTTTTGTAATACAATTTCAAAATTGCAACTTTGTGGTGTTGAAAGTTGCAAATCACATAGTAAAATTGCATATTTATAAACACATTTTCTAATTTCTTCACAATGTCTTGTGGTTCTTCGGTTGGAATTGGAATTTGTTGGTCAAATTGGTCGACGTCGCTTCTAGTTCCGTTGGACAAGATTCCGTTGTAGTTTTCGTCGTCTTCTTCGTTGATCTCCGGTTGACCGCACCTTCTACGCTCCGCTCGTATCCAATCTATGAATAAAACTGCAATCTTCAAGTTGTTTCCCGCTAATGAGTGTATGTGCTCTCCTATTTGAAATCTTCCGGCAGAAAAAACACTTTCAGACGCTGTTGATGACGCTTGAATGTTCAACACATCTCGGGCCATCTTTGCTAGTGTCGGAAATGTCTTCTCATTTTCCTATTTAAGCAAGTCTTCATGTCCTTCTTCATTAAGAACTGCTTGGTACGGTACAACACCATGCAAAACAAAAACATCAAACTCGCTAACTTGATTAGCAGTGGAACCACTAAACATTCTATTTCTAAGGCTTTCAATACTAGCCGCAGAAACATCATGTCTTTTATAAGGTTGTATTGAAGAAGAAGATGGTATAGAAGTCAGTTGGTTGCTAGCACTTTCTTGTTGGTAATGCGTATATATTTTTTTGCATTCATCGTGTATGCTTGACAAAACTTCTTCTTTAGTTGGTTCGTCGGGTTAATTTGACCCTGTACTTGGTCTGGGACACTATGTGAACCTTGTCCCGACTGAGAGCGCATTGGCCCGCCCGACTTTGTAGCCTCGTATTCATCCCACCTAACTTTGTGAAAGCCTTGTACGTGTCTCAATAAATCTCCCGTCCCACCCTGACCTTTTCCCATTTTAAATTTATAAACATTTTTACAAATTTTGCATCTAACTACTTGATTCTCTTGGTCCCTATCAAAAAAATCTCATGCAGCTGATTTTAATTTTCGTTGTGTGGGGCAAAAAATCTCATGCTGCTGATCACGGCGGTCATTTTTGCAGGGGTCGGGGGCGAGGGCGGGGCGGGACAACCCATGTCCCGTCCCGGTTTCGAGTCCCGACACCATTTTTTTTTTTAGGTGGGACCGGGGCGGGACGGGGCCGACCCTGCCCACTGGCCAGCCTTAATCCTATCATAAGAAATATTAAATTTAGGAAAGTAACTAGAGTGAATTTTATGCAGTAACTGCTTAGGCAGTTCAAAAGGAATGGTTAAAAGATCCCAACAATTGTTATTCCAAGTTATTAAATGTCCATATCCTGCTCGCCAAAAGAAGGTGCGTTCAGAGAATGTAGGTCTAATGATTGAAAGTTATGGATTTTTCTCCAAGAAGATGTTGTATAAAATTGAACAAACTAGCTAGAGAGTTTAAAAGTGGAAGGTTCCATAGAAATTTCCTCTAAACCAGACCAGAGATGCATTTCTTTTCTTCCAATTCCTGGCTTATATATACTGGAAGTTTCAACTTTTGGCCATAATACTACCTAGTATCATTTCTTAGAATATTGCTTTAAACTCTTGTGCAATGTTTTCCTTGCCCTCTTTCTTCATTTTCGTTAGTCAGCAAGTTCCCGTTCAGATATGAAGCTCGATTTGGAATTCCAGTCCCCATTCACGGATAATAAAAGTTTTGAAGAGTCAACAGCTGATATGACTGTTAATTAAAAGTTACATGCTTTGAATGATTCCTCTAAGTTCTCATGTCCTGCTGATACAGGAATGTCTACAAGAACCAGAAAATGATCCTGTCTCATTTACCTTCAATGCTTAGTTGGATCACGAAAAAAATAGCACCATTATATAAGGATCTTGAAAGTGCTAAGCCCAGAATATTGGACATAGTTTGCTTTCATCTTTTTTATCAAACGAGCTATATTGAGTTTGAAACTATCAAGTTAATGCGAACTATCTTATAAGGCTCAAAAGTAATAGCTTTGCAGCTATGCTTAAGCTATCCAGGGATTCAGCAATTAGAGCATAGTATCTTTTTTCCCTTTTATATAATTGACACCAACTTGCTTCTTTTCTTAATCCATTAAGGTTTTGTTTCTGTCACTACTTTCTGCATAGCTCCTCCTTTGTTCTTGTTTTTGGCTGCGTTGACATGATCATCAAAATAAACTACTCTAAGCCTCTTCTGTAGGTTATAAATTGAAGCATAGTACTGACATAGTTATTTTAACCCTTCCACCAGTTGATAATAGACTATAAAGCTACATTTGGAAGTACAAATGCCGGAGAATACTGCAAAAGACTCATGGTTGCTTTGCAATCCTAGCCATAGAGGTGGAGTTGACAGAACAAATTTATAATCTACAAGGCGGAAGAAGCGTGGCTGGAACCTGTAATTGTAAAACACTAATTATAATACACTTGTTCTTAGACTTGTCTATATTGTGTCGTGCAGGTCTTCACAAGATCTCTATCATTCTTTTAAAGCTTGTAGGAAGCAATTGGAGGACTAGAAACACGGGGGAAAAGTGAGACTCATAACCTGATAAAAACTAGAAATCTTTTGATGCTTGCCAAGAGGCAAGTAATTGACACCCTGGAGGGCTCAGACTTCTCTGAGTCACTCAGCAGTCAACACCGTGTTAGATGCCTTGGTGAAACGATAATGCAGTTGTAAGTTTCTGTAGTAATTGGCACTGTGATGACAACCTCAGCCATCTTACTAAATAAAGAGATGGCACTGCGATGACAACCTCAGCCATCTCACTAAATAAAGAGACTTTCTATTGGGGTTGGGTACTAACATGTAGACTTCCTTAAACATTGTTTTTCATACAATCCCACAAAGTTAATTTTGACCAGGTACTATATACACTGCAAATACATAACTATGCACACGTAATAATGAACAATAAATGGTTCTAAAAATACATAATCACACAACGTAATCTAACAAGAAAAAAAGATCCAATTACACAAACTTTACAAAATTCAACTCCCAATTGCTATCGATGCAGGCCTGGTACTTGCTGCTTCAAAAAATTCCAAGGATTTTCTTTGGAGCAGTTCCAGTGGCACGGTATTTTGCTGCCACCTCCTCAGCCTTGAGAAGATCTTCTCCGCGTTTAGCTTCAATCATCGCCCTCTTTTCTTCTGCTTCCTTGTGGAGTAGAGCGATTTTGTTTTTCATCTTCTCAGTATATTCTGCCTTCTTTTTCTCCAACTTCTCCTGCTCCCCATAAAATATGTAAGGTTATAAAAAATGAGAACTTCTTTAGAAAATATTCCTCACTTAAGTACAAGAAGACCACATACGTTTTTGGGTAGTTGATGTGTGATTAAATAGAAACAATGAAACACCAGAAATAGAGAACATGATCCTTATGCTGTTATCGAAACAATCAAAGTCACAATCAAATATTGTATGTCATACCACTGACTATATAGCAAAATTGAAGGGATTACTCACCTCAATCTTTTTGAGCTCGGCGTCCAGGTTTGCTTTCTTGCTGTTTTCCCATGCAGCAATGTCAGATACCTTCTTCTGAGCTCTGTCAACAGATTTAAGTTACCATAATCAGTACTTACTACATAAAACTTGCAAAAAGTAAGGCAACATTTCCCCATAGTTTGAGTAAAAATGTAACCATTGCCCATTACTTTTAAAAGAAAATGACACAGAAGGTATATGCAGATCCTTAAATTGGCTGCAGGGCTTTCTCAAAGAACAGATCAGGGGACAGATAGTATTTGTTACCACAATATATTCTAGTGCCATGCAACTCATACTTCATATAATATGCAAAATTTTGCAACAGATAAATGGGAAACAAACAAAATACAATCACCTCAAACCGATTGAAAAAGTATGGGTAATGAAGCAAATGAATACATTGTCCCAGCCATCTGAATCCATAATCAGCAATTGGCATACACATCGTTTAGTAATTTACGCATGAAGAAAATTTTAAATTTACTCTCTCAAGATCAGGGCAAAAAGGAACGATCAAAAGTGCAAATGACATAACCAAGTGAGGCAACCAGGAAAAAACTGTTAACTTCCTTGAAGAAAATATCTCATAATAGGCTTTCACATAAGTAATCAATACTTCTGTAATCAACAAGATCTTAATACTAAGCAAGAAAAAGTCAAATTGCTACTATACTGAAACTTCTTTTGCTTATTTGTTGTTTAATTTGGAATAACTAGTGTGTTATTTGCAGTCAACATGATTTATACAATTATCATTTCTTCACAAGCTAAACCAATTCAAGTAGGAGAAATTAGCAGATTGAGTACATACTTGTTTTCGGCTTTTGATTTCTCACTTTCCTCCCATGCTTTGATGAGTGACAGTCTCTTCTCTGTCGCAACTCGAACAAGCACAGTATCTGAGGATTATATATCAAAATTAGTTCATGACCTTTAAGCAGTAAATATCCAAAAAAATCGAAATAAAAAAGAACAGCCCTAAATTACCTCTATCAATAGATCCCTCTTTTTTCTCCTCAGCTGGTTCTGGTGCTTCTGGCAATGACACAAGTTGCGTAAAGTTAGAGAGACTAGACCATAAAAATTAAAAAGTACCAAGTTTTGACATCACAGTTTAAGCTAGAAGTGAAAATTTTCAGGATCTTTCTTCAACATGGGAAAATTGGAACTGAAGGAAGGGAGGAAGCAAAAGAATCATCCAAACTGATTTTATACTGGTTATTCAAAAGCCTATGAAAATATGTACACACCAATAACAGTTCTGGTTCTCGGAAAAGAGTATTATAGATTAGTAACAACTAACACCATGAAGACAAGTACACTAGATATAAGTTTCTTTCTTTTCACACACAAGAAAAAAGCAACTGCTGTGCTAACATTGAACTTAATTTGAGGTGCGAAACAACTCCTAACATCAGATGACACAGAGTCAGATTTACAATGAATTAATCAAAGCAAAATCTTCACATCATAAAATAAATCATTTCCGAAGATTCTTTTTTACTTCTGAACACACAAGTAGAAAAAGATTTAAACTTGCTTAAACAGGCAATTTCTTCTTTTTATCTACTGCTGACATGTATAAACTTTTTCAATCATACAGAGTCCGTATAAAAGAAAATTAACAAAACAAACTTTTTCTTACAGTCACAACTCCTTATCCATAATCTAGTGCTCCCTCCGTTCCAATTTATGTGTCATTATTTGACTGGACATAAAGTTGAAATAAAGATTAGACATTTGAAATGTGTGGTCTAAAACAAAATTTAAATAATTGTGTGACTATAAATCACTTCAATTAAGCACGGCAATTCTATTAGTGGAACACAAAATTCATTAGAAAACACCCAACAATAACAAACATACCCACTATATTCTCATAAGTGGGTCTCGGGTGTATGCAGATATACTATTTTCGGTAGATTCTAATCTCAGGGTAAAGCAAAACAAAAAAAACAAATACAAAGCATGTCAAAAAGAAAAAAGTAACAACACAACAATGAGAGATTATAGAAATTCATAAGCACAGAGATGAGAGATTATACTATTTTCGACGACAACTAGTGCTTTGGAGTCATCAGTTTTTTCTTTTTCTTTTTCTTTATCTTCTTCAGGAGGAGGCAAAGCTGGTGCAACTATAGCTTTCTCATCAGCCACTATTTCTTTAGGAGCTTCAACAACAGGTTCTGCTTTTGGTGCAGGTGCAGGGGGAGTAGGGTCCACAACTTTCTCAGTTTCCACTTTCTTAGCTTCCAATTCTGCCATGGTGTAAACAGAATTCAAGAAAACAGAGAATTCTCGGGAAAAAAAAGATCTTTTTATGAGAGGATATTAGTAGTTGGAGGAAGGTAACTGTCGTCTTAATTGATTGGACATACTGTGTATATATATAAATATAAATGGACCATAAAATAGAAGTGAGAGATGACAGATGGGACTATTAGCTTAGCTGGCTTATCATTTGTACAGTCTTGCAAATGGCCAAAGGTGAGCTGTCACATGCCTCTCATAAAACTTAGCTAAAATATGATAATCATGATAGAGCCGTTGTTGGAATAAAGTATTTTGGGACAAAATCCTCTTTAAAACATCATGTTACTTTTTATTACTTGCAAAATATTATGTCGTCCATCCTTAAAGTCCAACGTTATTATTACCTTTCCATGATCGTTTCATCTGTTTTTTTCAGTATCTTGTTTTGGCAAAACTGCTCAATCGAGGGAAACAAACTGCTACTGCATCCAGTGACTTCATGCTCGACTCAATTCCAGTATTGAATATGGTATGGATCGAAGAGAGTGAGTGAAGAAATATGAACATGTATTTATACTCATACACTTCTTCCAAGAGCTACTTAATTACTCTTAACTAATTATAAGAGTTTGTAGTTTAATTTGTTTGTTGCATGTTTATGTTGTTGATTAATTGCGGTTGATGGCTTTTCGTCATGGTATGATTGGAAAAGATTGACCCATTTTCGCCGTTAATGAGCAGGTAATTTCATTTATTTATTTTTTTTGTCAAAAGTAGGAGCTTGATTCTTATTTTTATTTTAGACAGCTACCCTAACGGAGAGGTTTGAGGCTAACAATCATGTGTATTTTTATTTTCCTTTTATTTTTCTCTTTTTGATTTTTTTCCCTTCAGCATAATCTACTATTTTATGCCAATTTTGCATGTTACTTCTACATTTTATGCATTTATATCACAAAATGACACGTCATAGACATTTATTTTATTTATCTACTATAAAATTGTATATTCCGCCTTTTTTTCTTTTTCTGGTTACTCTATGATTTTTATACTTATTACCATGTCATACCTCTATAAGAAAAACGCATTTAAATAGAATTAATTATTACTACTCTAGACTAGAATAAGTACTAGATAATGCTAATTTAAGAAATCTTTTTCCTTTTTTTGATAAATCTAATACCCCAGGAACCAAGTCAAATATACAATTTAGGTGTTAAAATGAGAATCTAATTTATTTTGATTTCAAGATAGAAAAGAATTTTTAAAATATTTTTAGTATTGTACAAAATAAATTCATGATCCAATAATTTTTTTTCAAACCGCGCAAATTGCAGCCACATTTACTAGTTTATTCAAAGTCCTATAGTTCCCACAAAACAAAGAACGGCTAGCAAACCCTTTTTTCATTCTTTTACAGGAAAAGGATAAAAAAAATGTTCGTAACGTATTAGAAATGGCTTGAAAATGCCCGCCTTTTATTTATTGGATCAATTTTTTCCATCGTATCTATCGGATCAAAAATGGTATTAACGTATTAGAAATGGATAAAAATATTGTCCTTCCATCTATTGGATCAAAATTGCCCGTACAGTTATATTTAGGCTTAAAATTATTCCTCTAATATTGGCACAATTATATGACATTTAATTAAATTTTAATACGTGAGTTTTATTAATTGATGTCCAACTCATGTAACGACCAGTTTGGTCGTTTTGAGTTTTTGAACTTGTTTTCCCCAAAATATCATTTTTCTATCTTCATCTTGATATGATGACTTGTGTGGATGGGTGACATTATTCCCAAGGCAAGCGAGTGAGTTTCGAATCATATTTAGCAAAATTGAAAGTTATTAAGTTAAGAAATGTAGAAGTTTGACCAAACTCAATATCGGGGATAAATGCATCTTTTTAGAAGTTTTATCGATTCCATTAGATCCAGAATATGATTTATGACTTATTCGAGTCGTTGGTTCGGGTTTCGAGGGGTTCAGGTGTGCTTTGGGTCATTGGTTGAAAACTAGCTAATTTGAAGATTTGTAGTTAACCTCGATCAACATCGGGTCAAGATGATTTTTTTTTGGATGGTCTAGTGCGCGAGTAGGTCTGGAACACCTTTATGACTGAAATGCATATATGATTTGTATCCGGGAGGTACTGGATGAGTTTCTGGTGCTAAAATGAAGTTTTGGTTGTTGTTATGGTGTGAAAATTTGGGGGTCGCGATTGCGAAGAAGAAAATTTTCGGGCGAAGAAAATTGCCTCTGCAATCGTGATGTGGCAGGTCGGTATCGCGATGAAGAAATTTTTCGTGGACAGTATTTATAAATGCAAATTGGGATTTTCTTATATTTTGAGCATATCTGTAGTTCTAGAGCTCGGTTTAAATCAATTTTTGCTAAGTTCTTATCATATTTGAAAGGGGGTAAGTATCTAACCTTTATTTTGATGTTTCTCCATGATTATTTCTTCTGGTTATTATTTTGATTCGTGTTTGAGTTGTAGAAATTGGGGCTTTAAGCCCTAAAATTGGGAAATAATAAATCTTTAATTTGAGGGTCAATTCATGGATGAAATTGGTTGATTTTATGGATTTAAAATCAATGGGTTATTGGTAAATAAATTTTAAAATAAAGTTTAAGTTTTTCCCTTGGGACTCCGGTTTGACTATTTCGGTTGATTTTTGTGTTTCGAATTAAGATATAGCAATATGGGTATTGTTTTACCTCGTAGAATGCTATTTTGACAAGATTAAACCCATTTGGCAAAGTTGGACGTGGTAGAGCTTTCGAAATGCTTAATCTTCGCGTAGATCTAGATTAGGGTCGTTTGTAGACGTTAAGGAAAGGCATGTCATCCGTGAGCTTTGGACTTCAAATCTAAGGCAAGTTGAGGCTTACTATACTCCTTATAAAGTGCTTGTATTGTATAATATAATTAAAGGGTGTAATGGGAATTTGGGGGATCCCGTACTCGTGAGGTGACAAGCACTTATGCGGGTATCAGTGTATTATTATTATAGGTAATTAATGAAAAATGAAATAATCTTGTGAAGGGGATGCATGTGAGCCTATGAGAATTGAAAGAAGTGTTAAATCTACTAGTTTAGTATGATTATTGATTATGTGGGCTTATCATAGCCATGTTTGATTAATACTTGTGAATATTGATTCATTGTGCATTAAGTAATTTGTATTTTAGGAGAGAGAGGGTGTATGGTGGGGTGTTTGTATTTTAGGGTAAGGTTTGTTTAGGGGGATAAAAGGGGAGATGGGTTTGTGGAATTGGGCTTGGGGTGTGGGCCGACGGGTTGGCTTGGGAATTGGGCTTCGGTTTGGATGATTTTGTTAGGTTAGTAGAGTGTTTTAGTTTTGTGGGTTGGGGAAATAAAGGAATGGGTTGTTGGGCCTTGGGCGAAAATGGGTTTTGGGTGAAGTTAGTTTGAGTAGAAATTGTTTTGGGTTGGGAAATGAATGGATTATGGGTTGGGCTTGGACGAAATGGATTTTGGGTGAAATTAGTTTGGGTTAAGATATAAAAAAGGTTGAAATGGGTTATAGGTTTAAAATATAAAAAGAGTTTTATTATATAAAAAGAAAGCTTTGGAAAATTTATAAATTGTAAAGATAAAAATATGATAAAAGATATAATATTTGCGAAATTCTTGGTGTTAAAAAATAATAATAATAATAATGCGATGCCGTTTTGTGAAAATAAAAATAACATATAATATTAGGATAAAAAATATGATTATGAAAATGCAAATGACAAATAAAATGCAAATAATAATAAAAATGATGATATATATACATATATATGCCTATATTTTTAAAATTATTTTAAGGTGTCAAAAATATTTAAAATTGTAAATAAAATAAGAAAATATGGGACAAAATTGGGTGTCAACAATGACCTCGATAAAAAATTCACCATGCGATGATTTTCATTGATCATTCATGAAAACTTATAACTTATTTCTTTATGTATAATATTTTATTTAAATCTTATTAAAATAGAAATCTTAAAATAAAAAGTTAAATTATTTAATTACCTTTTTTATTAATCGGCATTCATCATTCACTAAAACTTGTACTTTGTTATTTTATATATAATTATTTATCAAAGCTTTATCCTAATAATATTAATATTATTTTCTTATATTGTGTCTTACAAGACTTGGCATGCATGTGCAACACACATGTAGTGGAACTAGTTAAGAAAAAAATAATAGGGGAATTAATTCCACTTAATAATTAATAACTCAAAAAATGAGGTAGACAATCAATAACAATATGTTAAAATAAAATAATAATGCAAACACTTTTTATATCGTCATGGTATATAAATTAATTCTTTTGCAATAACATTTCAATATGTTTAAAAAGTTTCAACTTAATCCATTTACTCTTAAATAATCTTGTCACGTGTTCTTCATGTTCATTTTTCTTAATTTTCTTAAACGGAAAAGGGTCAAAAAATACTCCTCTATTTTGAGAAATAGGCTAAAAATATCCTTTATTATAAATTTGGATAAAAAATATCTCTTCCATCCGACAAAATTGTTAAAAATACCATTATTCTAACGGAATCACCCAACAAGCCCCAAATAATCTAATTTCCCTAAAATTATCCACTCTCCTATTTTACCCCGCGACCCGCCCCCCCACACCTCATAAACACTGACCCAAAACGTAATATTCACCCAAAACGTATTCTTCCTTCTGTATCCACCCAAAACGTATTCTTCCTCTATTCTCTTTCAATTAGGGTTCTTTCTAGTTTTCTTTCTCTTTTATTGCTGAAGTAATTTAAGAAGAAAGTCATTTCCAATGTTTTCAAGCTGCCGAAAGAGATTTGAAAATATTTCTCTTGAGCAATATTTCCCACAAGACTTCTCCTTAAACTCATGCTAGTCACTAATGCTTGTGAAGAGTACAAGTGTGTCACATCAGCAAACACATAAATGAAGGTTAGAATGATACCATCAGAAAAAGCTTTTGACATGCTCTGTAATGGATCAATCACGGTAAGACCTTTCTTGGTTGTGGAGGACTCGAGGGTTAATGGGTAAGGTTTACCGATGGTAAATGGATTCAAATTGGTAAAGTACTAAACTAGAATATATGGAGGCAAACTTGACATCATCATCCTCGTAGGCAGCGGGTTGAGTTAAAATAAAAAAGTGGATAATTTTAGTGAAATTGAGTTATTTGGGCTTATCGGGTGATTTCGTTAGAATAAGGATATTTTTAATAACTTTGTTGAACGGGAGGAGTATTTTTTATCAAATTTGTAATGGATGATATTTTCAATCCTTTTTTCAAAATAGAAGGATATTTTTGACCTTTTTTCCTTTTTAAACAAAAGTCAATCTTATCCAACTATTTCAGGATCAGAGACTCGAGCAAGTTCCTTCGACTATGCATATATATATATAGCAGCATCGGTGAAGCGTGGAAACACTATTAATTAGTCACCACTAAAGAATTATTCATTTTTTTTTATTTTTTTCAAAAATCAGTGTTTGGAAAATTTCAAATATAATTTGAAGTTGTATTTAAAATTTCAAAAACAACTAAAACCTTTTTTTTCACTTTTTCCACAATCTAAACCTTGTTGAAAAAGTTCATTTCAACAACAAAATGTTATTTACAAAAATTATGATCAACTCCAACATCAATTTATTTTAAAAAAAAGTGAAGTTTTTTTCAATGGCCAAACGCCTACATAGTGTGATGGATAGGACTTTTTATCTTTAATTAAAAGTTTTGAGTTCGAGCCATGTGAATGAAAAATATCTTGTAGGAGACATTTTCTCTTTAAATGAGTTATACCCGATGTGAATTTGGATTAGTCTGACCAGCAGAAGCGGAGCCAGATGGTGATTAGGGGGTTCACCCGAACCCCTTCGGCGAACAATTACTCTGTATATATAAGGTCAAATTATTTTTTAAGTATATATCGTAGATGTTAAACTCCTTGGCCTTTTCATTTATTTACTCTTTGTATTTTTAAATCCCTTACTGAAAATTCTGGTTCTGTCACTTTTGACCGGTACCCAAGGTTAAACAAAAAAAATGTAATGTAAACAGACAGCTCAAAGAGCTGATGTGAAAAGTGAGTTGGTTCCTCTGAACATCTATGGGATTGGGTGGATTGGGAAGCTTTATATGTATATTCAAAATAGAAATGCAAGTCTTTAAAGCTTACCAATTTCACCCACTCCTACGGGTTTTTGGGGTTCTCTCCCTTTCCTCATGCTGCAGCTTCCTTCTGAGACACAGCAAATGCTCACTCCAGCTGCAGGTATTGAGATTTTCATGATACTTGTTGTTTGCTGATTAATTTATAAGTTCAGTTTGCGGTCTTAATTCTTCATATATCAATAAGGGTTTTTGAGATCCTTTGCAGTCTAAACCTCCATGATCAAGTTTATATTTCATTTTGTCAGCAAATATATTACGAGAGTTGCCAGAAGAAAATTAACTGCATGATCTATGTAGGAGCTAATTGAAATCCAGAGTCAGCAAGTTTAGAATTAATATGATCATATTATGTGTAGCAAGTTTAGAATTAATATGATCATATTATGTGTATATTTTTTCTTTTTCTTTTTAATTTTATGAATCTAGTTTGAGTTAAAAATAATATTGAGTCAATTGATTCTGTCAAAATCTGCCTTTGGAATTAATGGAACAGTTCTCCCCAAGTGAAAATGCTGGAAAATAATAATCCCGTACAAGAATAATATACATGTTCAATAACAACAACAGGAGAATAACAAAGACACCAAGTATTTTTAATGTGGAAAAAATAATACTCGAGCAGTATATATAATATCACTATAGTGAGAACTTTAATACAACTTATAGTTTCAGTCTTTCAGAAAAGAGTACACCATGTTGGAAATTTGTCTTTGGTGGGGAGGTTGCGTCCACCCATGTTTAATGACTTAAACACTAGGGTTCCGCATGTTGGAGGCTTTGTCTCTTCACACGTGCATAATCTACTAAGTGAGACCGTAGGGTCAAGGATCATCAAATTTCGTTAAGAAATGAAAGAGATATTGTTCCACGAAGTAAGGTGTTTGAGACATGAAAATATGGTGTGGGACAAATCTACCACATCGGTGGAAAAATGAAGAATTGTTCTCTTTATAAACCTAAAAAATGGATAAGGTTTGGGACCCTAAGGGGTAACCCATGTGTTTGAAGGAGGGAGGACCTAGGTGTGCTTGGGTTCAAGGCTAAGCCCATGCGCGCCGCCGCCACCCGCCCGTCCTGTCGTGGGTCGTGGGCTAAACTGTTTAGTATTTACAGTTTGGTCCCTGGAGTTTCAGGAAGCAGCCAGAAAGCTAACAGTTTTGGCATTAAACTTCTTAAACGTTTTGTACATACTACAAAATGTTTCTGGCCATGATTACACCTCTTAAAGGGCCTCTAAATCACCTTTCCTCCTCCTAAACACTATATAACCTTCTGAAACAGATTTGAGGAAGATAAGAGAGAGGACGAAAAACAAGTCAAAATATGTCCAAAAACTGAGAAACAGAACTATTCCTTCCTTTTTCCTCTAAATCAGCAAGTCGTTTCGTGTTCGTTTTCTTCATCAAAATCAACCTATTTTGCTTTGTAGTGTTGATTAGTTGTTGTTTTATCTTGGGAGAATATTGCCCGCTAACGTAAAAGCATATATATGGGGCAATCTTGTCTTAAAGATAGAGAGACATCTCTCGACTCAGCCACAGTTGTAGCAATCCAGATTTATTGTTTCTTGATTTTAGGTTATCAAGATTCAAGACTCAACAAGCTTGCGGCAGTTCTCAATTTTGGTTGTTTGTTCATCATTTCGAACACTTGTAATATTTATTTACTTTCCGTACTGCAATTATATCCAACAGTTTAAGACAAGATTGTAATATTGTTCGAAAGATGTCGGTCAATAGTTATGTAACCAAATCTGGTTATGGCTGTGGTTTTATGGTAGAAGACAGTGTTGATTATGCTGTTGAAGGTCAAGGTGTTCATGGTATCACCGCTCCCGAGAGTGGTGGGAACAAGCGCCCACGAGAGGCTGAGGATGTCAACTGGGACAAGAGGAGAAAGCTGAAGATGTGGTTCTATCTTGTAGCAGAAGGCTTATATCCGTCCCAGACAAAGGATCCGAATTAAGGAGGAAATGGACACTCAGTCCAACGAAGTGACTGAAGTGGGCCAGAATCCGAAATTGGGATAAGTAATTTTTCTTCCTTGTCAAGAATAAGATTAAATGATGTTTGATTAAAAAGGGCTTAAAGTAAGGAGGAATATGAAAATGTTTTCCCGAAATAATTTATATTCCTTACACTTTAAAATCAGAAGTTTAATCTCACCTTCCATCCCCGTTTAAAGATTGGACTATTGTAAACAACGATGTAAAAGATCCGTTCTTTTGGGTGTAATAATTAAAAGTGTGTAAAGTATGTTCGCACATACGAAGGAGAGAGATCCACTGACTGTGTGAAAAATGTTACCACTCTTAAGCAAGGGCCAAGAATTGTCCGGGCACCAATCTCAAGGGAAGAAGACTAAAAGATAATGGCTTATCTTAAGACATTGACTCTGTCACACTATTTGACAGAAGATCCTTCATTTGATAAGATGATATTGGACACTCAGTCGTACAAATCCTACGGGCGACTGGAGCGGGCCAGAATTCCAGGTCTTAAATGATCTGAAGGCCAAAAGAAAGGCAGAAAAGTAATGGACACCTAGTGAGGTGGGCTAGAGTTTCCAGGTCTTAAATGATCTGAAGGCCAAAGGAAAGGCAGAAAAGAAATTAGACACTCAGTCTGCCAAAGCAACTGGATTGGGCCAGAGTATCTAGATCACATATGATCCGGTTAAGCCCTAACCACGGGCAAGAGGTTGTTCGTGTGAAGCAACGCCACCTCTAAACTAGAAAGGGTTGGAGAGGTTGTGCTCAATAGGACTTTAGGGAATGTGATCACTCTAAAAGGAGGTGATACATATCCCAAACTTGGTTTAAGGGACGGACGTTGTTAGTCAAGCTAGTTTAAGACTAGTCCAACAGGTCTGTAATAACTAAGAATGATACAGTATGTCTGTAGCCAAATGAATGATATATTTGTAATCCGTGCATCTATGTCATCATAGATTAAAACACGTTAAATATAAAGTCATTCAAAAGCTAACGAAGTTGAGATTGTTGCCTTCTGTCGACATAAACCCTCAAAATAAATGTGAGGTAGGCGAAGAGGCAAAATCACATTTCCATTCCGTCAAGGGAATAGCGAAAGAAGCACCGCTCCTCTAGAACTTAGTCACACATACATAGGTGATTTGAAGTTTATACAAAATAGAGGGGGGAGACAAGTATTTTGTGACATTTATTGACGATGGTACAACGTATAACATCATTTGTTTTTTGAAAAGTAAAGATGAATCTGTTGAAGCGGATAAGCGCTATAAAGCAGAAGTTGAAAAATCAACTAAGCCTACGGATTGAGGAATTCGTAGTGATAGAGAGGGAGAATGTGAAGCATTGTTTATCAAGCGACTGCTCCTTACTCACCTCAGTCTAACGGTGTTGCCAAATGCAAAGCCGAATGCCCAAAATTTGTTGGGCAAGGCGATCCTTACCGCTAATGCGATTCTCAACAAAACTACGCATAAGGATAAGGATAACCCTCCATGTGAAACATAGAAAGGATCCCACATACAAATGTTGTGTTGTGGGGTGGCTTGGTAGATGTTGGAATACCGAAACAGGTCTAGTTGGAACTGAGACTGTAAATTGCATATCCACTGGATCTACAAATAACAGTAGTGTTTATCGCCTATTGGTGTCAAAGAATGTTGAATTCTTTGAAGATAACTTTCCTTGAGAAGGAAAAAAAAGTAATTGCTCGAGGTTAACAAGAACCCGTGAGTGCCTGACTGTCCGAAACTAGACGTTCCATATCTACAGGACTCAGAAGTTGCTAACTATCAGAAACTTAATAATCCAGATCTACAGAACTCAGGGATTCTACTTGTTGAACCGAGAAGGAGCAAAGAGGGGACAAAGACTTATTCCAGGACTTCTAGCTTGTATGGTTGAGAATGAACCATGGACAATTAACAAAGAATTGTCATCTCCAGAAGCGCTGCTTTGGAAAGAAGCTACAGAGAGAGAAATAGATTCCATCATATAGAACCATACTTGTGTAATGGTTGACCTTCCTCCGGGAAAAGAACCTTTGGGTTGTGAAAGTGGATACTCAAAAGTGAGTACAAAGTAGATGGATCTCGGCTACTTGTACATGTTCTCCCCTGTGAATATCTTAATATCCAGGACCATTACAGTCTTGCGTGACATGGATGTTGAAACAACCTTCCTAACCGGAAAGTTAGAAGGGGAGGATCAGAGTTGGTTTGTTCGATTGTTGGGCTTCTTCCTGAACTTTCATTTTAGTTCCTGAAATATTTACATTTTGGTCCTGGAAGTTTCAAGCAAAACAGAAACAATGAATCTGACAACAGAAACATTGACTCTGAAGTTAGAAAGCCAACAGTTAGAAAACCAACAGTCTGAACGTGAAAGTCATATTGAAACAAAAGTCTCGATATGTAAGATATGGGTATCATATATGACATCTTAGGAATTGAGATTTCTAAGACATCTAACGGACTTGTCTAATTCCAAACTCATTTGTGAGGTAGTTGACAGTGTTGTTGAAGCCACCAATGGATATGAATCCTATAACTGATTGGAATCATGGTGCACCTATATACAAGGAGCGATATGCGTAAGTCACATGTAGTTTAGTGTATGTTACATACTACAACCGACCTGGTATCGGCCTACAAAGAAGATCAGTTGAACTAAGGTTCGCTCGTGATTCTAAAAATGATCGATATAAGGCATTAAGTCGAATATGAAGATGTCTGAAATATTCGCTTATCTACGGATTATGGTATTCTGGATGTCCAGCGATTCTGGGAGAACACAGTGATGCAAACTGGACATCAGATATGAAGAATACTAAAGCCACAAGTAAATGTGTAAGGTGGGTCTTGGAAAATCCTCTAAGAAAACTTGCATCAGCCGATTCATGATGGAATCAGAGTTTATCGCTTTAAACAAAGCATGAAAGAAGTTGAGTAACTTCACGACTCCTTAGATGACGTCCTTTATTGGGAGAAACTCGTGCCTTCAGCAGTTAGACATTGTGGCTAGTCGATCGACTTTAGGAAGGTTACGGATGACAGCGTCTGGACATATATGTCAGAGACATAAGACCATATGGCAGTTGATCATCACGTGTGACACTTTCTTGATTACTAATCAAAGGATATAACTGACCCTTTAACTAAGGGACTACCCGAAGATCAAGAATTCTGTCTGTCTAGAGGAATGGGCTTAAAACCTAAACAATACGAACCATTGCGGTGGTAATCCAACCATACTGACTGGAGATCCCAAGAATTTAGTTCAATGGGCAAACTAAGTTGTAAAAAAGTTCAGTTGAGCGCTTCGGTGGAAGCAATAGCACTTTGGATAATGATTTCTGTAAGAAAACATGAATCCAAAGTTGTTCCCTCGATAGACATTAAAGTGCTACCTGCATCGTGGGTAAAGGTTAAGCTTCCAAACCTTTAACGATCCTCAAACGGTTGAGGTTAAGGTTGGGGAAACTTTTAATGATTCCTAACACGTGTGAAGTGGGGTATAGTAGGATACCTTGTAGGAGATCACCTATTTAAGTGCGAGGACATGCCGTCTCAAATGAACGCACTTAAGAATTCAAGTGTGTCCACGGCCACAACGGACAGAACAATAAGAATGAAAACGAATAAGGGGAGTTATTATGTTAGTATCATTGTCTTGGCTTACACTAAACACTGACGGTTCAAGACATCACGTTCACTGCGCAGTAAGTAAGTCTGGTGGTATTCAACTAGGGAAGGTTCAAAGAAGAAGCTACCTCTCCTGATGCAATATCTTTTCGCTGAAAGATTGCTGAAAGTAGGCACTTTGTGTGTGCACCAAAATCTCTTTCAAGAGGGGATTGTTGGAAATTTGCCTTTGGTGGGGAGGTTGCGTCCACCCATGTTTAATGACTTAAACACTAGGGTTCCGCATGTTGGAGGCTTTATCTCTTCACACGTGCATAATCTACTAAGTGAGTAGATGACCGTAGGGCCAAGGATCGTCAAATTTTGTTAAGCAATGAAAGAGATATTGGTCCACGAAGTAAGGTGTTTGAGACATGGAAATATGGTGTGGGACAAATCTACCACATCGGTGGGAAAATGAAGAATTGTTCTCTTTATAAGCCTAAAAATGGATAAGGGTTTGGGACCCCAAATGGTAACACATGTGTTTGAAGGAGGGAGAACCTAGGTGTGCTTGGGTTCGATGCTAAGCCCACACGCGCGCCACCACCGCCCGCCAGTCCCGTCCGAGCTCGGGGGTCGAAAGCTTTGGGCTTTTGGGCTACTTTTGATATTATCTTTTTGGACCCCAAACTATTTAGTATTTACAGTTTGGTCCCTGGAGTTTCAGGAAGCATTCTGAAACATTTTGCACTTACTATAAAACGTTTCTAGCCATGAATACCCATGATTACACCTCTTAAAGGGCCTCTTAATCACCACTCCTCCTCCTAAACACTATATAACCCTCTGAAATAGATTTAAGAAAGAGATATAGAGAAGAGAGAGGACGAAAAACATGTCAAAATCTGTCCAAAAACTGAGCAACAGAAACAGAAACTATTCCTTCATTTTCCCTCTAAATCAACAAGTCATTTCGTGTTCGTTTTCTTCGTCAGAATCAACATATTTGCTTTGTAGTGTTGATTAGTTGTTGTTTTATCTTGGGAGATTATTGCCCGCTAACGTAAAAGCATATATATGGGGCAATCTTGTCTTAAAGACAGAGAGCCATCTCTCGACTCAGCCATAGTTGTAACAATCCAGATTTAGTGTTTCTTGATTTCAGGTTATCAAGATTCAAGACTCAACAAGCTTGCGGCAATTCTCAATTTTGGTTATTTGTTCATCCTTTCGAACACTTGTAATATTTATTTATTTTCCGTACTGCAATTATATCCAACACACCATGCTCAAAGAAAACAACTCTATTTTTTGTGACATCTTACCTTAATAACGCTCACACAGATTATTTTTCTTCCCAAGCTATTTTCCATCACTACCTGTGAACTGCTCTTAACTCCCTATGTATTTCTCATAGAATTGGTACTCCTTAAAATAAAACTAAAAGCTTATATTTATAAGAAGATTCAGTGTTGAAATAGTTAATCAAATTTAGCTTTTGCAAATTGCACAACTCGTTATTCAATATTGCAGACACCTATAGTTTTTTTCTTCCTTCTAAAGGAGTATGTTCCTTGAATTTTATTGATTATTGTGTACAATATATATATTGTTACATAATATTTACATGGCTACAAACTAGGTAACTAATATTCCTAATTACAATCGGAATATAAATTTACCTAATATAAAAGATATACAAGATATGATAATATTCTATCACCCCCCCGCAGTTGAAGCGGGATGTTCTCGTATGCTGAGACTAACTTGGAAATCATCAAAGAGTATGCGCAGAAGTCCTTTAGTGTATATGTCAGAAACCTGATATCGGGAAGAAACGTGAAGAACACGAACTTGTCCACAAGAAACTTTCTCATATACAAAGTGAATATACATTTCAATGTGTTTAGTGCGCTGATGTTGAACGAGATTGCCGAAAAGATATATCCCACTTACATTATCACAGTAAACCAATGTAGCCTTATGGATTGGGCAGTGAAGCTCAAGTAGAAGGTTCCGTATCCAACAGGACTCAGAAACAACATTTGCTACACTTCTGTACTCAGCTTCGACACTGGATCAAGACAGAGTAGGTTGTCTTTTAGAAGACCAAGAAAGTAAGTTATCTCCGAGGAACACACAGTAACCCGACGTAGATCGATGAGTGTCAGGACATCCACCCCAGTCAGCATCAAAATAATATGTGAGACCAGAGAGTGAGGACTTGTACAGGTGTAAGCCGAAATGAAGAGTACCATGTACATATCGCAAAATACATTTGAGGGCATTCATATGTTCATCCGTCGGATTATGCATATGTAAGTATATATATTGCACAGTATAAGATATGTCTGGTCTCGTAAAAGTGAGATATTGCAATCCTCCTACTAAACTGCGATAGTGAGTCGGGTTAGCATACAGAGAATCCGAAGAGGCACTGAGTTTGGAATTAGTGTCCATCAGTGTGTGGGTCGATTTGCAAGACGTCATGTCTGCTCGGTCAAAAATCTCTTCGATGTACTTTCTTTGACAAAGAAATAAGCCACATGCATATCTCGTAATAGCAATGCCCAAAAAATAGCATAGGGGGCCCGAATCCTTCATAGCAAACTCAGAGGCAAGAAGTGACTTAATGGATCGGTGAAGTGCATCAGAAGATGTAGTTAGGATAATGTCATCAACATATAACAGAATGCATGCCATGTCATTACCCTTGATATAGATGAAAAGCGAGTGATCAGATTTGCTATGCGAAAATTCGATAGAGGATACAAAGTCAACAAACCGTTGGCACTATGCACGATGAGCATGTTTCAGTCCATAGAGCGATTTCTTCAAAAGACACACATAATCTGGATGAGTCGGATCCCTGAATCCTATAAGCTGATGCATGTATACGGTTTCATGAACATCCACATACAAGAAAGCATTTTTGATGTCAAACTGATAAATAAGCTAAGATTTGGATAAAGCAATACTAAGAACGATCTGAATAGTTGCAAGTTTCACCACCGGGATGAAAGTTTCATCACAATCCACGCCCACCTGCTGAGACCTATTGTCACCTACAAGGGCCTTGTGCCTATCAAAAGAACCATCAGATTTCTTTTTATGTCTAAAAATCTACATATAACAAATAACGTTAGCATCAGGAGGGCGGGGCACTAAATCCCACGTCGTCAATCATGACAGATTTCCAATTAGGACCGAACAATGCATTTTTTGGATTGCGATGAAGAGGTGAAAGGGCAACCGAAGTTGACAAATTAAATTATCGTTTGGGTTTGGAAATGTCGTGTATAGCATGAGCTTCCATTATCCGTAGGGGAGTTGCGAGGGGCTGGGTTGGCTCGAGCAGGATGGGAGGAGACTGGACTGGCAGTGGGCTGGGAGGGTCGGGATGGTGGGTTGGTTCCGCAAGCTGAGAAGAGGAAAGGGCGGGGTCGGAAAGATCTGTAACCAAAGCCAAAACCAAGATAGGAATGGGTAGGCAATGTCCCGTGTCTGGGTACGGTGACCCACCTGAGACGGTGATGGGGGAGTAGGGACGGGCTGCAGTGATGGCGGCGATGGATTTTACAAGTGGTGAATTAAGAGGGGATTGAGGCCATCGTTTAAGAAGTCATAGGAATCCGAAGACGGAGAATAGAGCTTGGCAAACTTGAATTGGGACTCATCAAATATGATATGCAGAAAAATGATTATTTTTTGGATGGACAAGTCGTAACATTTGTAACCTCGATGATTAAGGGGGTAATCAAAAAATACATATGGAGTGGACATACGTTGCAACTTGTTGATTTGTGTGGAGGGATGGCGGGGGTAGCACAGACATCCGAAAGTTCATAAATGCTTATAGGCTAGATCCCGAAGATAGAGAACTCGAGTGGGAGACTTGTGTTTGAGAGACTTTTTTGGGAGAATGTTCAAGAGATAGGTTTCCATTGATAGAGCATAATGCCAAAAATAGGGGGATAGAAGTGTGAGCAAGGAGGGCATGAACTAAGTTGTTTATGGTTCTAATTTTTTGTTCGGTTTTGTCATTTTGTGGAGAGGTGTAGGGACAGAAAGATGAAAAACAAGGCCGTGTTTGGCGCAGAGAAGTTTGAATTGATTATTATCGAATTTCCTCCCATTGGAAATATTTAATATTCTTTTTAAATTGTGTCTTAATGAAAGTGTTGAATGAAGAAATAATAGAATAGACTTGTGATTTATTACCAATGGGAAAATTCTATAGGAAGTTTGAATAATTATCTAAAAATAACATATAGTATTGATGCCCGACCGTACTTAAGATAGGAGAAGTCCATAAATCACTGTGTATTGTATCAAAAGGTATTAAAGTACAAGTAGATGAAGAATAAAATGGCAACTTGATATATTTCCCAAAAACAAAAGGTTCACAAACATGAGGGTAAGGGACATGTTTGCAATAATAAATTTATATTTTCTAAGCGAGCGTAAAATAGAGTCTCCCGGATGTCCTAATTTATTATGCCATAAAAGAGACTAAATTACAGCAAAGGTTGATGGAGAGGAGGCTGGATGGCTGACAGATGTGGTGATAGGACAAAGGTCCCCGGTGCTATCATATCTCATGATTCGCGTCCCTATCATAAGGTCCTTCACAGAAAAACCAAAAGAATCAAATTTAAGGGAAACATTATTGTCGGTTGTGAAATGATGCACAAAGATTAGATTTTTGATAAGTTTCGGGGCATGGAGGACATTTTTTAGAGCTAATGGGGGGTGTGGTGGGGAGAGGGATGATTGTCCATAACCTCGAATGGGAATGCCTTGTCCACTACCAAAAATAATATTACGATTTAATTGCTCATATTAAAATAAGATGAGAGAGTACCTTGGGATGCCGTAATATGAGATGTGGCACCAGTGTCCATGTACCAACTGTCATCAGGAACGTTGAGAGATATCGTGTTTATATCCACCTCAATATCCATCGGTGCGTAGGTTGAAGGAAGAGAAACATATGCACTATATGTCTGCTGTGGAGGTGCCGAGGATGTCGGGTTGGGCTTGTCGGGCCAGAGATTGGGCCCAAGAGGATATTAGGTAGGGGCAAGGTGAAGCAACCCATACCGACGGGGCCTACACAACATATGGCAGGTAGGCAGCCCACAGCGGAGGATGCTGCCACTGTTGGTGGCTGCCAATCGGCGGGGGCTGCCTCCTATCTCCGCTGCCACTACTTCCAGCGCTGCCGTTGTTGCCACCGCGGCTATTCCCAGAATTTCTTCCTCTATTGTTATTTCGAGGACATGAGCCATACATCGGATCATTGGCTTGCCGGTGGGATTGGGTGGGAGTCGAGCCTCTCAGGTCGGCATGATTGCCGCAGGTGGTTATGAGAGCGACGTCGTCTATTATGGCATTAGTCGATGCCCGCTTTTTTTTTGGGTTTCTTCAAGGATGAGTCTCGAACGAGCCTCATAGAATGGATGCAATGACATGCTTTGTTGGAGGATGGTAGTGATGCCGTCATAATATTCATTCAAACCCGCATTAAGTTGCATCACCAATCATTGATTAGTGACCGGTGCACCGACGTTGGAGAGTTGATCGGCAATCATCTTAAGTTCTTGACAATAGACCGACACATTAGGAAAATCGTCCTGCTGAATGTCCTGAAATTGATTTTCCAGATACAAGGCACATTGTGTCTTGTTATCATGAAAAATACTTTCCAAGCGCTCCCACGTTTGTCGTGCGGCGACATCAGTTTCAATGATTGTATGCAATAGATCATTTGAGATCATGCCATAGATCTATTATAGGACAACCGCATCTAAGCGGGACCAAAGTTCATCATTAGAATAATTAGGTTTTTCTAGGGTCTTTGATTTTGGAGGGATGATATGGTCGATGACTTTGTATACAGGACAATGAATCTTAAATAATTCAGCCCAAGATGAATACTGAACCCTTTCCATCTCAAGAGTTATGGGTTTGAAAAGCTTGATGTTGTTAACTGCAAGAGCAGGATGAAATTTAGGTTGTTCAGCCATTGAAGATTGGAGAGGACGAGAGGAAAGTTGAAGAAAGAAGGAGGAGTGTTGCCGAGGAAGAGGGCTGCCGAGGGGGGGAGGCGACTTTGGGAGAAAAAAAGAGGTTAGGGTTTGGTTTCTAATACCATAAAGAAATATGTTCTCTGAATTTTATTGATTATTGTGTACATTATATATAGTGTTACATAATTATTTACATGACTACAAACTAAGTAACTAATCTTTCTAATTACAATTGAAATATAAATTTATCTAATATAAAAGATATACAAGATATGATAATATTCTATCACCTTCGACCATTATATTTTATTTCATTTTTTTGCTTTTTCTTTTATCCAATAAGGATCTCACCAAAAATCCCTATAGTGAAGGCCCAATTGGTTTTGGTGGATAAGTAGCCAGGCGGGATCACCTTGTTCTTGATGTTAATACTTCATATGCGGATTCATGATTTTCAATCTGCGGCATGCCATCCTCTCTTCCTCTTTATGACAATTTGTTTGCATGTAGTATAAATATGTAATTCTCTCTTTACATATATGTGTGTTATGGCTTTGTTAACCCACTACGTGGAAGTAGTAGATTGACATTGTCCCCAATTTTTAATTCGCTAAAATGCCCGTGCTATTGATGCCAACACATTAAAATTTATGTTGTAGACTTCTTGTCGTGCTCATCCCCTTCATTAGCTCTTTCATGGGATACGATCACTTGAGTTCCTAAAATTAGAATGCATACTCATAGATGCTTCTTCAGCTCTCACAGAAATTTTATGAAAGTCGCCTTTAGAGAAACTTGTCAAATGATTTGAGTTTCTAAAATTGGAATGGATACTCATAGATGCTTCTCCAATTCTCACAGAAATTTTATGAAAGTCGCCCTCAGAGAAATTTGTCAAATGACCGTACTAAAGAATTATATCGTGCTCCGTACAACTCTCTCTCTCTCTCTCTATATATATATATATAAAACTGTGATATATGTAACTGTCAGAAAAATAATCAGGTGTCCTGCGGAAGATTGAAAAGTAAACCTTCAATGACGATAAATTAGAAATAAAAAAAAATGAATACTATGAAGTTGTTTGGTCAATTGAACATTCATATGGGACGAGATGAACAATCTACTGTGATAAAAGAGAATAAAATCAAGAAAATAAATTCTCCCTCCAAACAAAATTCTAACCCTAAAGGACTATATATATTACAGATGTTATAATAAAAGTGAGAAGAAAAGATATTCAAATTATAGAAGTCCAAAGCCTTTTCTTTTGACAAAGGATTAATTTTTCTTCTAGGAAAAGTAAAAATCAATTATAATAAATATTTACCATTCCTTTTAAGTTTTTTTTTTTAAATAAGACAAGAAAATTTGTTGGAAAAAAAACAAATCTTATATCTCAAAAATAAGTCAATCATACTTTTTATTAGCCATTTTTTTGATACAATCCTACCATTACTTTTGATATTATTTCAGACCTTTCATTAGTATTTGTAACGGACCACATTTGCTTAGCCATTAATATTCTTTCAATTCATTTTGGTCTTAAAATCATTCCTTTAACAACAGACAATTCATATGTATTTGAACAACCTCCTTTAAGGTGCCATTATTGACAATCAAGGTTGGTACGTTATAGGCTACAAGAGAGATTTCTATTAGCTTCTATCTGTATATATATACATTCTCTAGTGTTCTTCAATCGAAGATAAGGAAAACAAGAGACAAGTCTCATCACCTAGACATACTCACATGAGAAGATTTGACAAGCAGGCCATTTTGAAACTTGAATTAAGAATCGGTCCACTCAATTTGTTTTTCTATTTTAGGGTTTAGAAAAGGAGGTCCGGGGTACAATTCATGATTTTAAAAAGTTTAAAGGTTTAAACTTATACACTTTAAGTCTCTTTCACTTGTCTTAAAACATACAAAAACCCCTTTCTTTATCTTTTCACTCCTTTTCATTTTCCCGCTTTGCACGCTCTCAAGCTTCCAGCCAACTCGTTCTCTCCCCAAGCTCGGATATTGTCCAGTCATGGTCCCCCAGGTATTTTCTTTAATTTTTCAACTTTGTCGGGGCATTTTGAGCTTCATATTGCCCTGAACGTTAATCTTGATAAAATCCTAGTGTTCATAAAGTTGTTTTTTTTCAAAATTTTGAAATAGCCTATTTTTATCGAAATATATGTTATTTCTACTTATTTTGCTTGTTTTGATCGTGCTTTTCTGTTTTTGCCGTACATCATGGTTTATTATTAGACTTTTAGACGATTATTTATATTGTGGTTGATCAACGTCACTCCACTGTTTGTATGTAGATCATAAAAAAATATTAGAAATAGAGGAAGAGAAGGGAATATAATCGTCCGTTCTGCTAATATGGTTCAAACCCATTCTAGTGGAAATCCTAATGATAAAAAAAGAAGAGGTGAAGAAGTTAGACGAGATGAAAAAAAGATTTGTAGAAGCTGATAATGAGGACTACTCAGACTCCATAGATGAGAATATTGAGTATAGTGTATATGATGATGAATGAGATAAATTTGAAGGTAGTGGTGATGTTTCTGAGGATGGTTCAAATGAGTTTGGTGAAGAAAATGAAGACGTTGATCCCCTGTCCTTGCCATATTGTGCAAAGACAACTGATATGGGGAAGTATGATTTGATTAAATTGTTAGATGATTATGAAGATTTTCCATCAAAACTTTATGTTCGGTCTAGGCTGACGTTGTTTTCTGAATTCAAACAATTGTTGAAAGATCAAAGACTCGAGAAAAGGTTCAAGGTTTCTTGTTTTGGTCACTTTAGACATCTGTCTGAACACTTCAACAAATTCAATCGACTGATGGTCCATTATTTGCTTCTTCGTCATGTAGGTGAGAAAAAGAAGCATGAGATATTATTCCTCGTGAATGACAAACTAGTGTGTTTTGTCTTGAAGGAGTTTTATTTGATCACCGGCTTAGGTTGTGGATCCTATCTCGGCCAATCTAAAGAGGATAGGATAATTAAGAAAGGGGCAGGATTCTGCACAAAGGTTACCCACAACAAAAAGATTTCAGTAGAAAGGCTATTGGGGTGGTGTGACGGCTAGGCTGGACAAAGATGAAAAGTTAAAATGTTGTCTTGTGTGGTTTGTGTATGTAATCTTGCTTGACTGATATGTGTCCAAGGATGTGGACCATAATTTGATTAAATAGCAGACTCTTTGGACTTCTTCCAGACATATCCTTAGGGAAATGAATCATTTGACCCCACTTTGGATTACTTGAAGAACAAGGTAGACATGCCCAAGCACCACCAAGTGCACACTGATAAGAAGAATGCATCATATGCTCTCTATGGCTTCCCTGAGCATTCATGGTAAATGTCATAATCAATGGTGTAGTAGAGTATCGAATGTATGTTATGTATTATTACACTCAAATATTACTTGTGTGATCATAGATTTGGGCATATGAAGCTTTTCCCGCACTTGAAAAGCATGTTGGTAAATCATATGAAGTTTTTACTTATTCCTAGGACTCTTAAATGTCATACCACAAAAATTGAGCGATTTGTTGAAGGTGGCCCATTTAGGACTCAAGAAGGAGCTAGATGTATCAATTTGGAGTTTATTATCAACCCGATCCTAAATCATGGCATATATCTTATCTTCCTTGAAGTCGATTTTCTGCATGTTGGAACTCATCATAGTACTCTTCTACACTCTTAAGATATTGCTTCAAAGTGTAGACCTTTCGGAGTTATCTTTCCTATATCGTTCGGTGACATACTTTCTTCCCATGATCAATTTCCCTATATAGTTCGGTGACATACTTTCTTCCTATGATCAACTTCAACTCTCTCCAAGGAGGAGTAGGACCAAGTCCATAGTTCATTCTAATCTTCACTTGGGTTTCCCACCATGTTGAAGCAAACCCTTCAAATTGAGCAATTGCATAAGTGGCCTTCTTTATGTCGGACATCTCATTGGTTAGGAAGATCCGGTCACATTACATCACCCAGTTAAGATATTCTTCGGGGTCACTACTTTCTTTTAAAGGTTGAAGAGTGACCTTAATGGAGTTGAGACCGTTGTCCCGACCTTCCGCATTTCCTTGGTTTCCATAGTGGTCGTCTTCATAGTTACAGTTTTAATGTTCTTGACCTTGGTAACCTTCACGATCTTGGTAACCTCTATTTCTTTCCGCTTGAGGAATATGACCATTTCTCCCGGCTCTTTCTCAAAATCCCCCTTGCACTCGTTACCTCATCTCTTAATCGGCATAATCATCACCAATATCTCTACTACCTCTTCTTGATGTTCATCACCCAATGGCTGCACATTCCGGGGTTGTTGACAGGTGTTTTGAAGATTTTGGTATGGTAAAGGGATATTTTGTAGTGGTCGATTGTATTTGATATAGTGTATTTCGATAGGTGTTAGGGTGGTATTTCGTGGTATGGGATTATACATTTGATGAAAGTACCAGGCGACATGATAGGCGGAGTGTCTTGATGCAAGCCACTTGTGGATCTGTAGCGACCTTGAAGGAAAATGATATTTCCCTTATACTTCCTTCCATTGCTCATATCCTACTATCCATGTTTTCCATTAGACTATTCATATTCGTAGTGGCTAACATGTTCAACACATCCATCAAGTGTAGCTCCATGGCAGGAACTCATGTTTCCTCCCCCGTCGTCATCGTATCTGATTAAGAACACTTAACAAAATAAGCAAACAACAACAGTATTAAAACTAACCTCATAATCGCTCGTGTTTACACACCCTTGATTATCTCTTGATTGGGTTAGTCAATGTTGATTCTTGTTTAATCCGGTGATTCACAAGGTGTCCATTTTCTACTCGTTAGAATGGATCTTTGTTATATGACACGGATGGCTCGATATGAGCTAACCGACTTGAGCCAAGAAATTAACAACGAAGTCAAATGATAAAAGTACAAAATAAATTGGTACAAAAAACTTTACGAACACAAGACTAATTAACCTCAAGTAAGATCAATTACAAGCGTTAACTAGTTTAGAAGGCCAAACAAAGTGAAACTAGAGTGAAAGAAAGATCAGAAATAAGTTATCGAAGATTTGGAACAGTGTCACTTACGGAGGAAGAGGTCCCAACTTACGGTCCATAAATTGGATATACGGTGGCTTTTGTGGACAGTATATTGGAGGATACGATGAAGATCTCTTACAGACCGTATATGTAATTTACGGCCGTACATGAAGGCCTTATCCAGTAAGGAAAATGGTGAATCCCCCTACTTACGATGGGAATTATGGTCCGTAAATGACTTCTATGGTCCGTAGGTCAATTGTAGGTGGCTTCAGCTGTCACGATTTTCCTGGATTTTACTCCTTTAAATTTTATATAATTATTTTTGAACCTTGAGATCCTTTTGGGACCACCTCTTCATATATATTTTACCCCTTTTGAACCTAAAGCAACTTTTGCCAAATATAATTGGGGTTTTGAGATCAAACTTGTGCTTTTAAAATCATCTTCCTCAAGAATATTTGAAGATCTTCAAGAACACTTTGAACATTCAGATTTTTAGATTCTTCCAATCAACCCGAGTTTATCCCAAACTTTGGATTCTTGACCTCTTTTACTAGATAATCAGATCCCAACTTTGAAGCTTCAAGATTCAAAAGATTGATCCTTAAGTTCTTCAACCCAACAATAGTGAATGACTCAAATCGACTCGAAATAACTTGAAACTTTAGATTTTGGCTCAACCGACACTAGGGAATGCAAATCTAAAGTTAAAAACAAAACAAAAAAAACAACAAGAAATCAAAACCATGTTGATTTTTTTGATATATATATATATATATATACACTCAACTCTACCACCATTTTATACAATATTGAAATGCGGAAATGAAACCCAAAACTATAACAAGAAAAGAAAGATAAAATATCGACACGGAGTGGAGATTGAATACAAACTATGGATCTTTAGATATCCAAAACCTTCAATCAAAGGAATCCAACAAAGCACTTAAACTCCTAAGTAAACCTCAAAAGAATTAGATTCACCTTGAAATTCACCTCTAAAAAAGTCCATCAAAAGATTCACCAAGCTCTCCAACTCTCTCGAGAGAATAACAACAATATTCAACATAATCCAAGGTCTAAAGGGCTAATCCCAAGTCCCAACTATTTATATATTTTAGGCTAACTTATTACAAATATGCCCAAAAGTGGTCCTTCGAAAAGGCAAAAACTGACGAAGTTCTACGGTGGATTGTAAGGTTCGTATAATAATTCTGCGGACCATATAGCATTTCATAAGTTGGTTCGTTCATCATGCAGAATCTGACATTTCTCTCAACTTGAAATACGATATGATATACAAACTGTAAATTGATTATACAGTCTGTAAGTCACTTCAGTCTCGCCTTGAGTCTGCTGCCTTTGATTTACACTTGATCCATCTTCTACGGTGATCTCCATGACATGGAATTCCTGGAATGGTGCCAAAGTGAATCCAAGTACCTCAATCGTCATGAACAATCTTTGTAGCGCTTGGAGATCTTTAGCTTGGCTCCTTATAAATTACCTTAATGCAACTTGATTTGTATCAGAGAACGACATGTTATTATATTAACAATGAAGTGTTATTTTTAGAGAGATAAAGAGTTTGAAAAGCATCATAAAAAAATATAGTTTTGTCATTCAAAATCTTTATCCAAGTATTGTTAATTCAGATATTATAATTCCATCTTGATCTTGGTATAAAATTATACTAAAATTAATGTATAAAACAATATATGGATTAACTATCATAAAATTTAAAATCACAATTAAATGATATATAATTTCAGTAAAACTTTTATACTTTTTTTTTATCTCAATTTATGTGGCATAGTTTGAACTTCGAGAGTCAAACTTTTAAATTTCAACTTTAAATTCTGACGTAAAATCTATAAATTTTCTAAAATAAAATTTATGTATTTGAAGACTACATAAAAATATTATAAGTCACAATAATTAATAATTTAAAATATTTAAAAGACGTATATAAAAATTGCGATCAATTAAAAACATATTTTACTCTTGAAATACTAGAGATGACACATAAATTCGGATAACAACACATACCAAATGTGGGCTAAAAGTTTTAATTTTACCGCTTATTGGATATTTAACCAAAAATCACCCCCAACTTTTTCGAAGAAAAGAAAAAAACCTAAAAAGTAACTTATTCCTAAATCAATTTCTAAAGCAAATCCAAATTGGGCTGCCAAGAAGCATTGTACTAAAATGGCAGCGGTAGAGTTCAAAAGCTCATAGTACTAGCTTAAAGAAAAGGGTTTGCAATTTGCTAGTATTTCTTTGTCCCAATAAAGATTCTGGAATCTGGGGTATTATTCTTGTTTGTTTCATTGAATAAGTTAAGGAGTTAAATGGAGAGCAATAATAGCTTGGAGCAAATACTGCAAGACGGGAAATTGTACCGTCATGTTAATTCTCTCATAGTCGCTCATCTTCGCGATAATAATCTCAATCAGGTACTGTTTCTTCAATTCTTGTTGTTTTTATACATACATTTAACCTTTACTAACTACTTACCTTCTTTGGGTTCCTTGGGAACGTTGGAAGAAGAAAACTTCTTTGATGACTGTAAGTCTGTAATGTTACTGTTGTTGGAAAAACTACTACAATATTGTAACTTAAAAGGAATAAAGCAATAATAACTTATCAAAACAAATGTTGTGTCCTGGCTGACCACTTCATTGAGAGAGAAATCGGCCATACTAGGATGCAGATCGTTGTGACCTGTCGCTCCTCAAGGTTCCACAATAGTTCCAAACACGTGCACTCGTGGCTGGAAGTTTGGAGTTTGCAAAAAGTGAATTGTCCAGATAAAACAGAAAGAGAAGAACATGTTTGGGTAAAACGAGAGAATATTTTTTTGGTATAGGAAATAACTCACAAATGATTTGCTTATAAAGTCTAATTTCTGGAGCTGTTATAGCGGGGGCTTAATAAGCTGTTACAGAATTAAGTTGTTTTTTTGTGATTAACTTAGTTGTTACAAAATTAAAATGATTGTTACAACAATGATTGAATGCTGTACAATTTATTCTGGTATTGTATTTGGATATGGATATATATATATATATATATATATATATAAATATATATGTATATATATATATATGTGTGTGTGTGTGTGTGTGTGTGTGTGTGTGTGTGTGTGTGTATTTGGACACTTTTATGGTAGTCTCAAAAAAGTTAATTTTTTTTTTCAAAATCAGATTTAGATTAGGCCCCACGTATATCTAGCGTGCAAGGGAGGCAACTCGATCAATTTTGCCTTCAAGCTCATTTCTCATGTGCGCGAGACCACTCCCTTTTACTAGCTCTTTACAAGCCCAATAGATGATAATACAATATAAGAAGAAGAAAATAGCTTTTCCTAATCAGTGAGGGATTTTTTGTCTTTCACATAAGACAAGTAGTTGAGGAAATTATCTTTTAGGGGGGAAAAGGTAATATGAATGTGGAGATGTTGTAGATTTGTCTTGTACTTGGTCCTGTACCATCTTGGTACCATATTAATAAAAACTTTTATCTATAAAAAAAAGGAAGTAGTTGGGGAAAATGAACCCACAAGAATTCTTTATTCTTTGCATTATTAAAAAGGAATAATGCCAAAGAAAAAGAATAATTCCAACAATCCCCATTAATGCACAGGTAAGTAATAAGAACAATTTTTGGGCAAAGGCTGCCTAATACTATCAAAGAAGAGCAATAACTCGAAGTAGGGAGGATGAGCTCCTGTCCAAGCTAACCTTGCTGAGGGTAATGAAGTGATTGTTGTGATAGTCGTCGAGGCAAACTTGGTGGCTAACAAGACTGACTGAGTACTGGACACATGGGTCTTAAAACACCTCTATGCCAACAAGGAGTTGTTCCATGACTTTGAGGAGTCTACTAATTTGCGAGTTTGTCTACATGGGTAATTGTATTACTGCCGGGGTTACGGGTAAAGGAAAATTTTGCTGAAGTTAATTTCCAGAATAACCTGCCTTGAATAATGTCTTGTACCTTCAGTGTTTGGAGCACTTCTCAACAAAGCAGACCTCAAATTTGTTTTTTGAAGCTGATAAATGATTATTTCTCATGGAGGAGACTTTGTTTGGAAGGGTACTTCAGTGGGAGTTTATTACTTTGTTTGGAAGGGTACTTCAGTGGGAGTTTATTTGTACGGAACACCTTTGTTGAGGGTAATGTGAATGTTGCTAACGAGACTAAGAACTTTTGTCTTTCAAATTTGAAATGAAAAACCTTAGAGAAGTAGATGTGATTTTAGGGATTAAAATCAAAAGAACTGGCAATGACTTCTCGTTGTGTCAGTCTCATTATATTGAATTTTTTTTTAAAAAAGTTTAATTGTTTTGATGTAGCTCCAGTGAGAACACCCTATAGTCCGAGCATATACTTGAGAAAGAATAACGAATTCAGTATTTCTCAAATTAAATATGCTAAAATAATTGAGATTGTAATGTTTCTCATGAGTTATACTCGGCCTAATATAGCTTATGTTGTTAGTAGATTGAGTAGATATACTCATAATCCAAGTAGTGAACATTGGATCATCGTTTGCTAAGGTATTTGAGAGGTACTATGAATTAGTGTTTGCATTTTGAAAACATTTTCTGCCATTTTAGAAGGATTTGTGATGCAAACTGGATAACTGATGATGATGAAGTTATCTCTGTGTTTACTTCGGGTAGAGGTGCTATTTCATGAAAGTCTTCCAAATAAACTTGTATAGCACAGTCTACCATGAAATTTGAATTCATTGCTCTTGAGTTGGTAGGGCTAGAGGCCGAGTGGCTGGAAAACCTTTTGGCTGGTGTGTCATTGTGAGGAAGACAAGTTTCACCGGTCTCTCTATATTGTGACTCACATGCGACAATTGGAATTGCCAAGAACAGTATGTACAATGAAAAAAAGGAGACATTCGCACCAGACATGGTGCGGTTAAACAATTGTTGAAATATGACGTTATTTCCGTGGAATATGTAAGGTTCGCAAGAAATTTAGCGAATCCTTTAACCAAGGGTTGGCAAGGAAAATGATTTTTGAAACGTCGAGAGGATAGGGCTAAAGCCCATAATTGAGGTAGTATGGTGGATACCGATTTGTCGTCAAACAAAATCATATAAGCCCTCAATATACGCTACATTTCTTATCCCTACGATGTGTGGTGGTGCGCGCTTTGTAAGGTTGAATTTATTTTGCTCTTAAATAATTCCATATCCTTGTGGTGGTCTGTGTTGAGATAGACTTGATGGAATCACCTACGTGAGTGTAAAGATGGAGTCACCTTTTATGAAAGACTTGGGTTATCTTTCTTTAGCACTCATGAGACCCAAGGTGTGTGCATTACCATAAAAGCATTTTGTTAGTATTGCGGAGTTTGCATAAAAGTAAAGATATGGTATGTATTATGGGGATCTCAGCTAAAATCCATCCAGTTCAAGAGTACTTCACTTTGTGGGTATTGGTTGTTGTCCCACTTCATTACGTGTCAATTCAAATTGAAAGATATGACACTTAAGTACATGTTCCTCCCTTTGCCCAAATTTTATGCTTATTCTTTACCTTTGCATTAATGAGGGATTGCTAGAAATATTCCTTTTTAATAATGTAAAGAATAAAGAATTCTTGTGGGTTCATTTTTCCCAACTACTTCCTTCTTTTAGGTGAAAGTCAAAAGTCCCTCATGAGTAGGAGCTCTTTTCTTCTCATATTGAATTGTCCTTCATTAAGCTCGTAAAGAGCTAGGAAAACGGAACAATCTTGCGTACCTAAGAAATAAGCTCGAAAGCAAAACTAGTCGATACCCCCTTGTGTGCAGGATATGCGTGAGGCTTAATTCAAATATGATTTTGAAAAAAACATTTCTAACTTTTTTGAGCCTACTAAAAGAGTGACCAAATACATGCTTACAAGAATATGTCTAGATACATTACCAGAATAAATTCTATAACATCATTCAATTTGTGTATCTGTTGCGTAGCAGCTCCAAAAATTGGCCTATATAAGCAGACCATTTGTAATATTTTTCCTATATCGAAAAATATTCTCTCTTCTTCTCCATACATTTTTTTTTTTTGGACAATTCATTTTTTGCAAACTCTAAATTTTCAGCTATGAGTGCACATGCTTGGAAGTGTTGTGGAACCTTAGGGAGTGACTGATCACAATGATTTGCATCCTAATCGGACCAAAATCGCTTTCAAGGCAGTGACCTGCCAACAACATTTGTTTTGATAAGTTGTTACCGTTTTATGTTTGTTAAGTTTCAATATTGTACTAATTTTTCCCAATAATTGTACCTAAGTAAACGAAGAGGGTAAGAGTTGTTACAACATAAAAGATAGTCAAACTATGATGAATAACAAGATTCATATAGGTATCCCAACTAGCTTGAGATTGAAGCATAGATGATATATATATTTATCACTTTAAAATTACATCATGCTAGTTAATTTGTTATTATATGAATTTTTCTGTCATGGTAGACTTCTGGGATTCTTATTATGTTACATTTATTGAAGTGTGTGACCATCTCATCTAAAAGCTTAAGTTGTACGCCTACTCATGTGCGAGTCTGATTCTTTTTTCAAGGGTCAAGCACGTGGAAATTCTTTTTGATAATGAGTGACGATGAAATTTGATCTCAGGACCTCTGTCTGCTCTGATACCATGTTGAAGTGTGTAATCATTTCATCTAAAAGCTTAAGCGGTTAGAGAGCACACTTTTATTTGTTTAATTATATTTTCAACAACACCGTCGGAGCTATTGTTAGATCGATGCATAAGCAACTTATGAGAATGTGTGAGAGATTATTCTTATTTGTTGGGGCATCAAGTTAGAGAGTGTTTTTTTAAATAAGGTGGAAGTGGCCTCTGTGGCGAACAAGATGAAGGAAGGGAGATTGAGATGGTTCGGGCATGTGAAAATGGTGTGTGGATGTGCCAGTAAGGAGGTGTGAGAGGTTGGATATAATAGGAGAGGCAGAGGTAGGCCGAAAAAGAACCGGGGGAGGTGATTAGACAGGACATGGTGCAGCTTCAGCTTACTGAGGACAGACCCTAGATAGAAAGGTGTGGAGGTCGAGAATTAGGCTAGAAGGTTAATAGGTAGCCGAGTGGTCTCCTTATTAATAGTATTAGTTTGTAATCACGCAGTTTCTTTTCTTCAATGTGTATTACCATCTGTTGCCTCATTTTATCTTGCTATTTTGTTGTCATATTTTTCTTCATACCATGCTTCACATCCTTGTCTTTTCTTTCGATCCGAGGGTCAACCGGAAACAACCTCCACTTGTGTGACTACACTGAGTATGTTATTGGTTAACCATTTTCTAACTCGACGCCCCACAAATTAGGGAATGTTAAAAACAAGGATGTTCTGGTTAGCCCTTAAGCAAAATTAAATGAACGGTAGACAAGGCCCTGGCATCAAATCATATCCCAGAGGGAGCTGTTTCCTGTTTATAGTTGCTCAGGTTAAGAAAGTTGTTTGATTGATAGACAAGAAAGACAATTGAGTATTGCATCCTTGGAAGAAAGGAGGAAATGGGAGGATTATTCCTCTTGAGGTGATGTAAGCATTGATCTGTACTTGTGTATGTGTAGATCTGCTTTATTTTTTATTTATTCCTATTACCATCATTTGGAAAAGATTTTAGTGTTCAAACAATGAATTGATAGTGTAATCATTTTTGTTTTTTCCCTTCTTGATAACCGTGGTGTCCGGGTGCCATTAAGAACATATAAAAAAGGTGAACTTGAATGTACCCTAATGTTTGGTATTGCAATTTACTGTCTTTCAGAAGAAAGTGTGTTTAAACCGTACCTCAAATTTTACAGTTTTCGTTGCCTCAATGCAATTGTAATTAGTTCTAGACTTATTGGAGTAGAGAGCTTTTACATATAAACTATAAAGGCTTCTAGCTTAAGAAAGTGCTTCTTTTATTTGTCCTCTATTCATGGTCTGTTTTCATACCCACATGATTTGGCATGTTTATCATACCTCTTAGACCATACTAGAAAATTTATTCTATACAGATTTTCCATGTCTTGTAATATTTATTTAGGATTCAACGAATGATCATGGTTGCTATCACGGCATTTGGAATTAATAGCTGTTCAAGCCTCAGTTGGTCTTTTTACGGTTTCTGTACTGAGGAGTCTCCCATGACTATCTTAGCCTCCTTGTTACAGAATTTCGCAAAATTCTAGATCTCACACTGCTATTATGTTCTTGAACAAAAAAATGTCTACAAGAACACCACAAAATTTGACCTCAAACTTTCTTTGTGGAGGCCAGCATATGTATTGGTGGTTTTCCTTGGTTATTTTGCTGGATGTTTCTTTCTGTCTCTGATACGTGATGTGTATACCTTCCATAACATATCTGTAATAATAGATGGGCTGCAACTAAGAGGTCTCCTAAAGCGTCATCTTTTCCTTGGCATGGTCTAACACTATGATGGGATTCAAAAAACAAAGTTGAGAACATCAACGTGTGTGTCTTATACATGTTTTGAATAGAAAATGGTATGTAACTAAGCTAAGTTGTTTAGAGATTTTGATGGATTCTGCTATGCATGTATGACAGGCTGCAAGTGCAGTAGCTTCAGCTACAATGACACCAATGAATGTTGAAGCTCCTCCCAACAAGCTACTTGAATTGGTTGCAAAGGTTTGTATCGGTTGGTAAGGTTTGATATTGTTATACCTTCACTGATCTTTAGCTGCTCAACATGGAGTAAGAGAATAGATATAAAAAAGCTTCTTTATCGCTCTAAGCCGTTAACAGGGTGTTGCAGTGGAGAAAGATGAGACGCTGAGAGGTGTTTCTAAAGCTGTACCTTTTGATCCAATCATAACTGCAGGATATGGCTCAATCCCAGCCCCTCGGGCTGCATCTGTTGATTTCAGGCAATTTATCTCCCATCACACTATTTCTTAGTAACTTGAAGGGTTTAAAAATTCTCTTTTATAAATTGTGTCAAAGTGCCATTAATATGTCGTCTTTTATACATTGAGTGTTAAACTGCCATTAACGCGTCGTGGCTTGACCAGAAGACTCTAAAATCCTTGTCCCATGCTGATATATGCAGTTGGCACGTTCTACTGAGTAAAAAGGTGGAAATTGTCATGTGATTGTGGGAGATGTTCTGGATACTTGACTACTAATCTTCTGTAATCAAGAGTAATAACTAATGCATGTATGGAAAAACTAGAGTATCCAATTGAATATCTTTTTTCCTATTCCTTTTTTTTCATTAATTACTTCTTTCAAAAACTGGTTAGCAGCTGCACTTTTTGTACCAATCATAACTTCATTCCATATAGTAATTAAGTTCTATTCGAAATTTATGCATGAGGGTGGACTTCTATTCTGTAACAGCTTTCATTTTGAGCTAGTTCATGTCAATCATAAAACTCTTCTTTGTAGGCTAAGACACTGTAAGTTTGACCCTTCATAAGCCTTGCAGTAGCAGGCAGGATCCTTTTAATCTGTGCACCAGGAGATCTAGTAAAGCAGTGGCTTATACACTATAGCGAGCCATCAAAATGCATTTCATAATCATTGACCTAATAAGAATGTCTCTAGATTTACAGAGTGGGCTCACTTTCAGATTTCAGGATTCACCAATTATTAACTTATCTGTCTGGACCATGTAAAGACCATTTCCTAGTCTAACTGGATCTGTGTAATAAATACAGCTTCTTTCTTGAAACAAATTTATGATGATGATGTTAAGCTTGTCATTTGGTGGAGTTGATAATTCAATTTTGCTTTGCAACAGTAGTGTGAACGATACAAAAGGGCCGTCAAAAAATATCCCAAAGCATGAGTCACGACATATTTCTGAGCACAAGGTTGTATCTTAAACAAAACTGTAGGTTGTTTGAGCTCTCGTCTTTGTTTCAATTGCCGATTTCCGGCATTAAGTTTTAACGCAAGAATTTTCTTTTAGAATGTTGCAAGGTGTGCCAGATTTAGTCCTGATGGAAGATTTCTTGCTACTGGAAGCGCAGACACATCAATTAAATTGCTTGAGGTATTGTTTCATTTCTTTAGAACTCTTAACTTTCATTCTTTGACTTCTAAAACAAAAGTGTTAACTTGTACAGATGGAAAAAGTTAAGCAAATGATGCAGCCAGACGCAAGGGATGCCCCAGTGAGGCCTGTTATACGGACTTTTTATGATCATCAACAAGTAAGATCTTGATAGTATGATACTTGCATTTCTTGATTCAGTTGTCCTGGTATCAACTCTTTTAGGTCAGTTAATTTGAGTATTGGTTCAAAAGAGCTCTCATTATCCACTATTTATGTAAGAAGTTTACTGGATTACTTTTAACAAAATTAAAGTTGAACTGGACTTGTTTGTATGATGTTTTGCCTGTAGATGCTCCTCTCATTAAAATGGTAAAAATAAAAATGGGAGCATATATCTTTTATCAATTTTATTTTAAAGGGAGTACATCACTGAGTAAGTTGAACGTCAAATTGTGTCTGGGGATGTGAGTGTGCTTTCCCTTAATTACTGATGGCACCTCTTCTCTCTATATTCCTATGAATCTCAGTTTCTGAGGTGACTATCTCAGGATTTTCCCTGTTTCTTACCCAAAACTTAAACATAACTGCAGCCAATAAATGACTTGGACTTTCATCCGCAAAATACAGTACTCATATCTGGAGCAAAAGATCGCACCATCAAGTACGATTTATTATTAACTGTGAAGTTGCCTAATATGTTTGTCATTAGAATATGACCAAGTACTCTTTCTTTTGACTGCTTTCAGGTTCTTTGATTTTTCCAAGACGGTAGCAAAGAGAGCATTCAGAGTGATTCAGGTTACTCAAATGTTTTATAATTTTGAAACCAAACGCTAAGCTTGAATATAGTTTAGAAAATATACTAACTATTCTATTGGATTTGGATTATATGTTTTAACAGGATACACATAATGTAAGGTCGGTGTCATTTCATCCTTCGGGGGACTATCTTCTGGCAGGCAAGTAAATTTCTTTTTCGTTAGATACTGGATTGTGGCTGCTATGTACTAGTTAGGCGAACTTAAAGCTGATTCAGTGATCCTATGTCGGACAACCTTTTATCCTGGAATTATCTACAATCTCTTGCCCAAAAACTGGAGAAATAGGGAAGTCATACTTGTACAGGTTTCTACCAGAACAAAACAAGCAATGTGTACCTATGTTATGAAGTGTAAAAATCTTTTTGTCCATCTTTTCGGTATTGGTGATCAAATCTCGTAACGCAATATGTTCTTTGTGTATGTGCTAATCCATTCTGTTCAGTTACTTCTATCTTTTAACTAGATTTTTAGATGACTTTTTGGTTAAGTTAGTAATTTTTGTATTATTCACCGCTGAACAGAAAATATGTAACTTTGTATTATTCACAAATTCAGCACTAAGGGAGTGCTTTGAGTAACAAAAGGAGCAAGCCATCCCTGTTGCAAATGTACGGAGCCTATGAAATCCAAAATATCATTTACATCATCTACAAACTGGAAATTGAATCAAATGTTAAGGCAGTTAGAAAAAAAAGACTTCAATCTATGATATGATACCTGGTTGACTGAATCAACATGTGATGTTGTTTTCTAAATCTTAAGGGAGAAATGGAGTTCCGGAGAGGCAGCTCGTTGGTGATTGATCTCAACTTCAACTAAGATGAAATATAGATAATGAAGTGTTGTAACTACTTGATATGAAGTACAAAAACTGTAAATGAAAATTCCCACCAGAGTGGATGACAAGCTTTCTTCTTAAGACTGGCATCTTTTTTTTATGATAAGGGAACCCGCAGCCACTACCCTTCGGGTACGCACAGGATAAGCCCCGCTCCTGTGTAATAGCCCTCAAACCACACATGAGAGATAACCTGTACTAGGCAAGCCCCGTGCGATGAGCTCGATCCAGAAGGCAAATCCCCTGTTGTCATAGGCAGGGGATTTCGAACCTGAGACCTCCATTGTGAAAGCCCCATGCTCAACCAACTGAGCCACCCTTGCAGGTCTTAAGAATGGCATCTAATAAGTTAAAATTGGTTAGAGAAGCTATTCGAGTCTACTCATAAAATTGTCTATTTTCCTTTTATCATTTACTGTTAAATCATTCAGATGAAGCAGCAGCAGTGTTGAACACGATTTGCACCTTTCCGATTTGGCTAAATTTTCTCATGATAATGTTGGTTGGTACAGGAACTGATCATCAAATTCCCCACCTATATGACATTAACACTTTTAAATGCTACCTGCCACCAAATTTCCAAGAGATGGGTGTCAATGGTGCTATTAATCAGGTAAATTTGGTATTTATATGCGTTGGTCAGAGGCTTCTTTACTCACCATCATATTTCCTTACAGGTTAGGTATTCATCTACTGGTGGAATGTATGTCACTGCATCCAAAGATGGTTCAATTCGGTTATGGGATGGGGTAACTGCTAGCTGTGTCCGATCCATAGATGGTGCACACGGAGCGGCAGAGGCCACAAGTGCAAATTTTACCAAGGATCAAAGGTTAGAGATCCCTTCTGGTTACAGCTTACAAGCTAGGACCAGGAACCTTTTCTTCAACTGGAAAAAAGAAGACAAAAGAAAGAAAAAGAACAAGAGGTTTATTCCACTTGAACCACTGCCTAGAAATGAATAGGTTCTTTTTCTTCTTAACATTGGGTAGAGGGTGGGAAACTTGTGAAAAGGAGCTGCCAATGAGAATCTTCTCATCATGTTTTGTCATAAAGCAGTTCCACTAAAGTATAGCCTGCTTGATTACCAAGTTTATCCGGTATACTGCTCATGCACTTAAACAAAAAGAACGTTCATCTTTTGTATCAAATTGTTAATTTTGCGACCCTATGTTGTCTATTTGACATCAGGTTTCATTTCTAATTTCCGTGTGCAACTTGCTTTACTTTCTGTGAGATATTCTTGATAGTTTATGGGGTTTTAGGTGCCTACTCAAGCTTGTTTATATTTTTGAATGGTAACAGTATTATTCATCAGCACAAAACTCTGCTGGTATCCAGATTTACAAAAAGTCCAGTGAAGCTGATCTGTCCTCTTCTATTTCCTAGGTATGTTCTCTCGTCGGGAAAAGACTCTTCGGTGAAGCTTTGGGAAGTTGGCACAGGAAGATTGGTCAAACAATATCTTGGAGCTACACATACACAATTGCGCTGCCAGGTATGTCAGGCTCACACAGCTTGCTTTGAAGAGTTCATGTTTCATGTCGCAATTTTTTTCTATATATAGCAAAGCCTAATTTGGCTGCTCCCTACAGTTGAGCAGATATAAGCTTAAACAGAAGCAAAGAGCTGGAGTTGCATATTTATGCAATATCGACTGCTTTTCATTATTGAATATGCAATACATGTCATCATATGCCAAGAATGCTGGCTTTAGTTTATCATTCTTGTGAAAGCTTCTACTTGGATTCCAAACTGCTTGTTAGATATGCTGAAGCAGTCATGATCATTATGGCATTGCATTAAAAAAATAGAAGCTAATACATTTAAAGTACCGCAACAACAACAATAGCTAGGCTTCAATCCCAAGCTAGTTGAGGTCGTCCATTTGAATCTTCACTATCCATGTACTCCATTTAAACCCGTCTCAATCCAATATTCAGCTAACACATGGAAAAAAAAAGAATCGTTTCGTGAAAGATGCGTACCAACCTGGAAAATTATGTTAATTTCTTGATGCAAGTTCAGATGATTTTGAGATGTGATAGAGAGAATACCTAATGAAAGTGTTCCACGTGGATTTCCTATATCTTCATGTTCATCTTCTGTAATTAGGATATATTTTATATATGCACCAATCGAAGTGTTTTCTTTTTTGTTTTCTTGTTTTGTTTAGACTATGTGGTATGTGCTATGATATTTCCACTTATATGGTAATGTTTTGCTCTGACATTCTTTTTGACATTTGACAGTTGAAAATTGCTTTCAATGCAGGCTGTTTTCAACGATACAGAAGAATTTGTATTATCAATTGATGAATCTCTGAATGAGGTAAGTTTGGTTTTCTTTAATATGTCGCAGGTAACATTACAGAGATTAATTAGGATGTTTTATCACAGATTGTTGCATGGGATGCTCCAACGACAGAAAAGGTGGCTAGATGGCCGTCCAACCATAATGGTGCACCCCGTTGGCTTGAGCATTCCCCTGTAGAAGCTACATTTGTGTCTTGTGGGATTGACCGATCCATTCGGTACTGGAAGGAGGCCCCTTAGTGCCATCTATGAGCCAGTGGCATTAGTAAAGCCAGAGATGTATGCCAATGTAATTTAATATCTTGCTGTAGCCTGTAAGAAACTCTCATCCCACTTATTTGTTGTATACTTGAGAGAAGAGAAAGAGGCATTCGTTCGGAGGAAGCTCAACCAAGCAAAGCTCTTTCCTTTTTTCCGACGTGCAGTGACCTAAGTAGAATGGAAGCGATTATTGCTTTGTCTATACATCTTTGCCTCAGATTCTTTTCCTCTGTTGGTGAAGGAAAGTAAAAAAGAAGAGGTAATGAGCTACGATGCAGGTTTCAAGTCCAACGGTCAGGCGTGATGGTTAATCTCCTCTATCTTGATAAGTGTCCTTTACTGATCACCCAAACTGTTTCGAAGTGAAGATCGAATATGTTTGATGGACATGTATTTACGCTTTTTTTTAAATTTGTCTGGCAGCATTTTTTTACCAAGTTTTTTGTAATTGATTGACTATTACACAATGTGGACATAAGCTTGATGATCCTTTTGGGATTCTCAGTAGCGACTAGAGGTGGCCAGTGGGCCGGGCCGGGACGAGTTGGGTCGGGATCGGGACAGATGGGATTCGGCCGACGTCCCGTTTCCAGGTCGGGGCGGGATTTTTTTTTAATATAACCTTTATATCTGAATGAGTGCGTCTAGATTTCATATCTTCCTTTACTTTTCAAATCATCATTTTTTATCTTATCGCTCTTCCATGATACCTTAGGTAAAGGTTATCTCTTTAATCTGCAACTCTCGGATAGTAACTGAAATACCTTCGTGAAATTCTTTGCTACCAAAATATTTTCAATTAGTGACATATAAGAGGAAACTTCTATATATATATTTCATAGTATTGTTACATGGAAAGCTGAATGAGTTCCATTTAACCCTGGATATGTCTGAAGCTCATAGGTCACCTGGTTGGTATTGGAGTAATTTCATATGATTCAATATAGCTAGGAATAAAAAAAAATCCAATCAACTCTCCTTACATTTCTCAGAGAGAAACCTTCCAGAGTACTAAATCGTGAATTTCAAATCTGCGTAACACATTAGCATATGACCTCCAGAAATTGTGAAGTACGAATATACTTGTATCCATTTATACATCCAATACTTACTTTCTTTTACCCTTTTTTCTTTTAACAAGACGTTCTTTCACTTTTAGTTTTTCCCTTCCTTAATCAACTTAACTTTTGGTTGTTTAATATATTTACTCCTTTCACATCCTAGTGGTCTAACGTTGATCCAATCAACTTTTTTTTTTCTTACGTTGAACCAATCAATGGAAAATCTGTATTCTTAACCAGATTAGACAATAGGGTGATAATTGCTATAATACGCACTCATTGTGGAAAAAGTAATCACTCTCCTTTGAAAACTAGTATGCCAGTTCAAAACTTGTCAATGAGTGTTTGAATTATGTGTTTGGCTTGCCTCTACTCGAGAGAAAATCATAACAGGGTTCCATGTCCCCCAACTCTTTTTGGATGAATCTCTACAAGTTGTAATGGAGCCTCCCCGTCTAAGGTGATAGACATTAAAATGTTCTAAAATCATACGGTCTTCCTATTATTTTCCGTGTATAATCCTCGATTGTATAAATAATATTATCGGACCACAAACGGCAAACCTTGTAATTTTGTCAATCATGAACCATTTACAATATTATTCTTTTGAAAATGACGGAGCAATTCCATACTAAACTGTATCCTTGAATCACTGTTCCATTCCAGTCAGGATTCTTCATCCCCAATATTAGTCCTTCTGAACCTATGATGCTCTTAGTCTTATCAGTTGACTATTGGGTCATTATGCCAACTCGACAATGCTCCATTTCGTATTGTTATATTAATACTTTACTCAAGTATATGACATTTATTCAAGTCTTTCTCCGGAGACCAACCAGGTCAGGGCTTACAATTAATGCTCTTTTAGATTCTTATATTCATACCTTTATACCTTGCCACGGGGCGACGCTGATACCTTTTGCGGTATTATTTTACTGCCACTAGAGTCTTGAAATTGGACCATTAAACTTACTAGTTAATGAAATTCTTTGGTTAGCTCTCTCTCTTTCCCTTGACCTCTAGATAGCTTAAATTGTCCATATATCTTATCTTACTCTGCCTTGAAGATTGTCACGTTTGAACTTTCTCTTTTAACTGTAACATTTCGATCACTAAAGGTATTGTCACTGAGTTCTGATAAGTAACTCTATTCATAGTATCTAGCTTATGAACCATCTCCCTCTCGAGGAGGACCACCCTTCCATTATATCGTCTAAGCTCGCATTTATTCACCCTTTTAATCCCAAGAATTGTTATTTCCTTTTTCGAAGACCCATAGGTCCCTGCATTATGGTGACTTATTCTAGAGAACGCTCTTACTATCAATAAGAGGAGCTTATCTTCAAGTTCGGTTGTTGTCATCTAAAAGTATTTTGAAAGTTCTTGTCGTTATTAAAGATATCACGTCATACTCGTAATGCATGCTTACTACTACCAGTTCTATGTAGTCTGAAATCCTCATTGGCTTTCCCAATCGCTCTTACACGTAAATGACCTCATTCACATATCCATGCTGAACATATACATTACAACGCATTTGCTTATCTCAATCATCCTTATCTAGGAGTTTCTTATATATCTTGCTTTTAATTTTTCTCCGAGTCTCAATCTTAGTTCGTTAGTTACGCAACACAATTAACGATAAGTTGTTGACATATTTTCTCATTAAATATATACCCATACTCTGGAGGAATTTGCATTATCAGTCAATTTCCCTGTAATCTATAGTCAATAGCTATAATTTGAAGTAAATTCTCCTCACTTGTCTCTTAGTCAACACCGCATAACCATAAATCATTGTCTCATTGTCATGTCCATTAGGGTTTTGGGTACCTTTAATTATCCTTCTTACTCTCATTCCCGTTATTGTTCTGAAAGTACTAACTTTGGGTACCATCTTTAACTACTCACATTTATTTATGGGATTCATAGCCCTTCAACTTTTAATTCTCTTTATACTAGCTCCTTGTGCCATTACCCCTTTATTTGGAACATTTCTAAGAACTGTGATCACTTATCTGTAAAAGTTAGGACTTCAAGCTCAAAAATCATTATATCATATGAAATGTTATGTCGACTGATAGCTCGCTCGACCCCTAAGCTGGATTTCGAGCGAGCTATCAGTCGACATAACATTTCACATGATATAATGATTTTTGAGCTTGAAGTCCTAACTTTTACAGATAAGTGATCACAGTTCTTTTCTTTTGGGCTTACATACATCATATCTCGATATAACCCAAATTATTCTTTCATTCCTTGATTTTTGTTCAACAACTCCTCTTGGGCCTGCCTATGCCCCCATCGATGTTTATTCCTTATACTTTATTTTATGAGCCTCATGGGTCTGGCGACTCCTATTGTTACTAAATTCCTTTAACCAGAAGGTCACTACCATTTCTTCCTTAGCGTTGATACTTACATACCGTTGATAGTCTTAACATATCCGCAGAAATTTAGATAACATAATCTTATTTGTTTTTAAGTTCTTCATTGTAACTTCCTTATCCACTTACTAAACCACTATGCGGAACTATATCAATTTCTGTGTCGCATCATCTCCCTTATGAGAGGAAAGCCACTCATTTAGGCCTAGAGGTTCTCATTTCTGGATAATCACATTATCACCTCAACACATTGCACAATTCCACGATCTTTTAACAACTTACCATTTGTTCCAGCACAATTTCTCCTTACTAGGGACTATTGAATCATTTCCATGGATAGAAGATTACATTTTTATAACTGACATACTTGATTCTCATAAGACCCCTCTTTATCTTCCAACCACATTAGAATTTAGGGGCTTCTTGCTTAATATCCTTTGAAGGTCGCCCCTTTTAATACTTTTACTGTCTGATTACTTACCTTGCAGATTTCAAATCTATGACTCATATTCCACTTAACCAAGGAAACTTCCCAATATTGATACTCCCTAATTAAGGAGGCTATATCGTTTGATCGGTGTATTTCGTTAACATGTGTCTGTTTGAATCTCATAGTAGGTACTTAGTCTCGTAGAACATTCATTTTCACAAATTAGCATTTACTTCTCTTTGTCTTCTGATTTACTTGACTGCAAACTATGTCGCATTACCGTGCTTTATTAAATGACTCTCAGTCGCTTTTCATATTTACTCAGGTGTCCCACCTATGTTGGTACCATTCCTTTGCTATCCACATCATTTATTATCTTAGTTCAAGTAAACATTCCCTTATTTATAACTTTCTCTTCTTTAATTGACCTTATCTCCTAGGCACTTACTATCTCTGCTTACTTCATACAAAAGATTTTTTGAGGAAATCAATTACCTTACATACAAGGAATTCAATACTTGGCCCTTGGAGCATCACGATTATTTCAAAAATCATATTCATTTCACAATTTCTGGGTACGTCAGGTATACATGGTCCAAAGGAGTGGCTTTGACATGACTGTACTATCTTCCCGTACTGCCCATACTAAGGGTTATTCTACCATTTACTAAGTCCCGAGATCTCTACAGGTTCTTCTCATTGTGGTTCTACCATTATGGAAAGTTAGGTAACAATACTTACATTATCCCATCAGAATATGAATTTCCTTATAACATCTTGTATTCAGGTACTCTTCACCTCTTTCGCCTTTCTTTTCTTGCATCCAAAAATCAGCGCCTTACCTTTCTAGGCATTCATTATCTCCTATGTATCTCAAATGTTCATACTCTAAGATGGTAGAATAACACTTGCACCTCTAGCGTATCAATAACCTGTTGGGGGAGCTTTCATTTACTTGTCACGAATACGAACTAGACGATGTCTTTCTAGTAGTCGAGATTACTTGAACTGTATAAAGCACTAGTTAGACTCGAATTCTTACAACTCAGATCTACTGCATGATCTATGAGATGAAAGAATAGAATCATCCCTAAACTCCCTGTAGCCTCTTGTTTATAAGTGTGGTGCATAACACACATATAACCAAGACTCTACTAGACACGATTTGCAGACTTCCTAGGACAAACCTGCTTTGATACAAGTTTTCACACCCTAACCTTGGAGGGTGTGGCCGACACCCAGAATCCTAAGGCCCGAGTAGACCAACTGTAGTACCTAAGTGTAACGATACGAAGCTTGGGTCGATAAGGCCTCCTAATAGCAATAATAAGATGAAAGCATCAAGTAACATGCAAGCAGAAAAGGCCCAATACAATCTATGCCTAAACTAGGGCCGACAAGGCCATCAAGAGAATATCAACAACTGACAAGGCCTGACAAGGCCCTTGTGGCCATAGAAGACATATATACAATAACTTTTAGTTTGTAAGCCTCTATGAGTACCATCATGTGTCATCAGGTCGAGACAGGGCCCCGACATATCCAAAATAACCATATGCATATGCAGTAGCGCCTACCGACTCTGTATAACAACTCCAGAGAAGTGGAGTATGACAACCAGTAGTTGGAAGTAGATATCCTACTGTGGAAGTGAGTTAGCATGTCTATCTATACCTGCAGGCATGAACATATCTCCTTAGAAAGGGACGTCAGTATAAAACATGTACTGAATATGTAAGGCAGGTAAAGTACGTAAGTGAGAAATGTAATACAAGAGAAAATGGGTGTAGAGTCAACCTGAAGCTCAGAAAAGGCTGCTGAAGGCATGTAATCGACGTAACCATGAGTATATACATATATGTAAAATCAGGCCACTATATGGGGCCATACAATATCATATCAAATCCCTCTGTGGGGTAAGCTCATAATAAACTGCCAGACCATAAAGGACGCGGTGGTATCTGTCCAACTGATCAGTGGTGTGCACATATAAGTGTTTGCTTGACCGACTATAGCGCGGTGCGGTGTGATAAAATAAATACATATACACGTGCAATGCAAGACCAAGCTCAAGAAACACTACAATCAGAGTCGGAGGACCTATTGTTGTTATCCACCGACTATCGTTATTGTCGCTACGTTCATCAACACCTTTCATTATGAGTCAATAAATAAAGATATACAAGGGTCAACAAGCTTCATCATTAAAATAAAACATATAGACATTTCTAGTTTTTTAAGAGTAGATACTTTTGGACGGCTATTCGTTCACGTTTGTTTACATACAGATCATACCAAAAGAAGAAAGAGTTAGCCTTACATACCTTATCGATGGAGCTATCTACCATCCACGAGCTCTCGCATGTTCTATGGATGACTATCTGTATCATACGAAGAATTTGTATCAATTCTAGGTTCAAATCTTATAAGAAAGTTCATTTAGATATTTTTTCAAACACATTGCGTGCATAGCCTTTATAGACTCTTCATAGCTTAATTTATACATATAACAACAACACAATATCCTCAAACTCATTCTTTAAACCTCCCTGACACATACAACCATAATTCACTACTTTCACAACTCCATAACTTCACCAAAACAGTCCAACAATAAGTTACCCTAACTTTAAGTTCACAAGTTCATGTTCTTTAGGATTTTCTTCAACAATCCCATCTTAAACACTTATATAATCTTAAGAATATGATAAAAGATGTGAAACTTACCTTAATCCACAAAGAACACTTCAATTCTCATCTTACTTCACCAGCAAGAATTTCTCCAAGAATTGATACAATGAAGAGAAAGACGATTCTACAATACCCTCAGGATTTCTTACGTCGGATTAACTTAGTTTGCCTCTTGACTTCTCCTTGGATCATATAGAAATCTTCAGGGAGAGTTTAGGAGTTGTTAGGGTTAGGAAAATGAGTTAAAATGAGCTTAAGTCGAGTTGGGGTCTATTTATAGGAAGACAAGAAAGTTGGCATCGTCATAACTCGTGGCGGAGTCTACGAACTACAAATCTTGCATGCGAATCACAGGTTGGGTCGCAGACCTTGCCAGCGTTCTGGCAAATATTTCTGCTCTGCAGTGCTTTCATAAAATATTCATAACTTTTTGTATAGAGCTTCGATTGATGAATATTTTATTGCCGTGGAAAGAAGACTCTCTAAATTGAATTTAAATAAGTTATGAATCCCATAATTCCTTATACACTATGAGATATACCCGTGCCAAGTTGGGCCAAAAATCATGTCTGAAAGTTTGACTGCCCTCCCCAAGTTTCGACGAACTTAATTTCTTTGATTTGTTTGACCCAAAACTCTTACGAAACTTTCGTAACACGTGTTTAAACTTATTTTCATCTAAATATGAGATGTTATCCTCACCGAGCTCTACGTTACTTTACTTACGACACATGCGAGCGCGAAAATACGGGGTGTAAAAATAAAGATAGCGACTAGGGTTGTTGTTTCCATTCTTATCATATTTAAATAATTTCAAGACTCCAATGGATGTATGATATGATCGTTTATCTACAATGAAATGGTATACAAAGTCAACGGATCTCGATGAATACAATATAATTTATGGCTACACAAATTGTTGAGAACAGTTCTAGATTTGGTCCAAGACGAACTGCGGTAGGAGAGTTATTAAAACCATTAAATTTACAATATGGTAACGTAGCTCCTGAACGAGGGAAAGTGAGAATCATCACATCAACTATGTTGCCTCCATGTAGGCATAGTCAATGGTTATAAGAGTTTATTACTCCTCCTGTTTCAATATGTGTGACTTGATTCGTAGTACGAGGGTCAAACTAAACAAATCTTTGTTGTAATATTCAGATGTAGAATCTTTAATTTTCTTGAAATAAAATTTACATATTTAGAAACTACATAAAAATTACTTAAAGTTACAATGATTAACAATTCAAAATGTTTAAAAAATTATGGTCAAAGAAAATATCATTTGTGTGTCCAAATAGTGCTTCATCCATTCTAATTTATGTGATATATTTTGACTAGACACGGAGTTTAAGAAAGAAAAGAAGACTTTTGAAAACTTGTGGTCTAAAATGAGTCATAGATATTTGTGTGGTTGTAATTCGTTTCATTAAGGGTAAAAGTGGAAGTTTACAGTTAAATTATTTCTAAATATAAAAATGTATCTGATGTATATAAGGAGGGAATTGTATGGTTAGGCTGGTTGGAGTTGGTTTGGGGCTGGACGGACACATATATGAGAGTCAAATTGAGGTTGGTGGAATAGGACATTTTTTGAACAGTTTAGGTTTGTGGGAGGTGTACGGGTGCTCTTAGGTGGTTTGGGGCTATGGCGCTTCGAGAGGATGAACAAGACACGTTGTAGGTTATGTTGGTGGTTAGATGGTGGTAAGGTGGCAGAAACTGGTCAGGACAGTAAGGTACAAAGGTTGAATCCGGTGAGGACGGTGGAGTAGTTGGTTGGGTTTTCGGGTGTTTTGGGAGGGTTGGTTAACGACTTTTTTGGTGTAGGTTGGGGAAGTGTTCTAGTGTATTGGGGTGAAAGAGTTTAGATAGCTTGGACAATGATTGGGCACGAAATTGATAGACAAGTTCGGGTGCAGGTAAGGTGATGTAGGCCGAGATGGCCTTCTAATGTGTTTGTGGCAAAGTAACTGGATAGAACCTTGGCTTGGGTATAGTTAGTTCACAAAAGTTCTAACTAGACTTAAACCTAGGGTTTGGATCATAAAAGGACCAAGGGTTGGACCACAAAAATACCAAGGTTTGGACCACAAAAGGACCAACTAAGATAACAACACAAAAGTTGAATAACTTAGCAAAGTTTGAGAAAACTCAAATATATTTCATAAAATTTCAATGTCTCGTTTAATAAAGTACATCCCCTATTTATACTAGTTCTAAATCTTCTAGAAGAGGTAACAAGATAGATATAAAAATGCATCTAGGTCGAATGGGAAATGGGGAGAGGTTCGGTCGATATAGGAGAAGGGAAAAGACCCAACTATTCATGTTCTCTAGGCCACCCTTTTGTGTCATCCATGTAGATAAGTGCATGAACTAGCTGGTTCATGAATTACCTCATCGGGGAACGTTAGAAGCTTCTCCTTCTAGATGGTTCTCGGCTTGGTCATCTTATCTTATTACATGACATAGTAATTAAGATATAAGGAGATCTAGTAATTAAGCTATGAATTAAAACAAGCTAAAAGGTGGTCTCGGCCAAGACCTACATAAAAGCCGAAAAAAATGTTTCCTTCTTGGATCTTCAAGACTTGTCTCCAACTCCACTCCACTCTACATTAAGCATGTCATCATAGGATGGTTGGCAATCTTTGGCACTCCTAGCAAATCACCTTGAGGATCATGTTGGAAACTTAAGTTCATGACCTTCTTTTCATCATACTCCCCTTCGTTAATAGAATTTTCCCTCAAATTCTCATCGTCTATGTATGGTGATAAGTTTCCAACATTAAATGTTGAACTAATACCTCCATATTCATCTGAAAGTTCTACCTTATAGGCGCTTTCCCCGAACCTGGCCAATATCTTGAAAGGACAATCCGCCATCGACATTAGCTTGTTCTTTCTCATGTTGGGAAATATTTCCTTCCTTAGTTGTAGCCAAAACAAATCTCTGGGCTGGAATTGTGGTTGAGTCCTTGACTTGTTCGCATCCATTTGGTACTTGGTATTGGTCTTCTGAATTTGTGCTCGGATTTGATCATCTAACTTCTTGAAGGCCTCAATTCGATCTTTAGCCGTGAAGCTTAGGATTTCTTTCTTTGGGATTGGAACTAAATCAATAGGCAAAAATTGGTTAGTGTCATAAAAAATTTCAAATGGAGCTTTACCCGTTGTACGAGATTGACTCCGATTATAAGAAAATTCTGAATGTGCTAACTTGATGTCCCAATCCTTGGTGGTCTTGCTCACCAATCATCTTAATATTGTGCCAAGAGATCTATTAGTCACTTCCGTTTGGCCATCCATTTGAGGATGATAAGAGGTACTAAATAGCAACTTGGTACCAAGAAGTCTCCATAGTATTTTCCAGAAATAACTTAGGAACTTCACATCTATATCAGACACAATAGTCTTAGGAACACCATGCAATCTTACCACTTCCTTCAAATATAAGTCCGCAATATGTGTTGCATTATCGGTCTTGTGACAAGCAATGAATTGAGCCATCTTTGAGAATCTATCCATAACTACCATGATAGAGTCCTTACCCCATTGTGTTCTTGGTAAGCCGAGGATGAAATCCAAGCTCACACATTCCCATGGTCACTCCGAAACCGGTAAAGTCCTTTGTGGAAGAAACTTTTAGCCTTTTGACAAGTGGAACACCTACTTACCACTCCATTTACATCTTTATCCATTTGTGGCCAGTAAAAGTGTTCTTGTAGAATGTCCAAAGTCTTCACTACCCTAAAATGTCCAGCTAGTCCACCCAAATGCACTTCATGTACAAGTAATTCCCTCATGGAACATTTAGGCACACACAATTTGTTCCCTTTGAAAAGGAAACCTTCTACTATGGAATAAGAACTATGAACTCCACTATTACATTCTATCATTACGTCTTTGAACTCAGGATCTCGTTCATATAATTCCTTTAGCACTTTAAATCCCATAAGTTTTTGTTCAAGTACGATCAACATTTCGTGCCTCCGGGAAAGTGCATCCGCCACTATGTTGGACTTGCCATCTTTGTGCCTTGTAGAGAATGTGAAAGTTTGCAAGTATGATATCCACTAAGCATGCCTTGGATTCAACTTTCTTTGCCCATGTAAATACTTCAAGGATTCATGATCTGAATATAAGACAAAAGGTTTTGGCCTTAAATAATGGTCCCATTGGACCAATGATCTCACAATAGCATAAAACACCTTGTCATAAGTAGAATAGTTGAACCGTGCACCACCCAAGTTTTCACTAAAGAAAGCAATAAGTCATTTGTCTTGAATCAAGACGGCATCAGCACCAACCCCACTAGCATCACATTCAACTTCAAATAGTTTCTCAAAGTTCGGAATAGCTAGAACCGGTGGTTCACATAACCTTCCTTTCAAGGTTTCAAAAGCTCTTTGTGCTCCTTGGGACCATTTAAACTCACCATTTTCATTAGTTCAGTGATAAGGGCAGCAATGGTACTAAAATCTCAAATGAAATGACAATAAAAAGAAGTCAAACCATGGAAACTTCTTACCTTACTTACATTCGTAGGCTCGGGCTAACTCCGGATAGCTTCTACCTTGGATGGATCTACATGAATGCCCTCGAATGATACTATGCATCCTAAGAATGGGATACTAGTAATCATAAAAGCACACTTCTCTAACTTGCCATACACCTTTACATCTCTTAACTTCTCAAATAAAGCTTCTAAATGCGACATGTGAGATTGTCTATCTTGACTATAAATTAAGATATCATCTAAGTAAACCACAACAAATTTACCCATTAATGGTCGTCGTACCTCGTGCATGAGCCTCATGAAAGAGCTTGGAGCATTACACAATCCAACTGGCATCACAAACCATTCGTACAAACCATACTTGGTCTTGAAAATCGTCTTCCATTCATCTCCCTCTCGTATCCTCATTTGATGGTAGCCACTCCTCAAATCTATCTTGGAGAACAACTTGGCCCCACTCAATTCATCCAAAAGATCATCCAATCTCGACATAGGAAACATGTACTTCACGATGATGTTATTGACCGCTCGACTATCAATACACATGCGCCAAGTCCCATCTTTCTTTGGCACCAACAAGGCGGGTACCGCACAGGGACTAAGGCTCTCTCGGACAAAGCCTTTGTCTAGTAATTCTTGCACTTGTCTTTGCAATTCCTTAGCCTCTTCCGGATTGTATCTATAGGCTGGACGATTAGGTAATGAACTTCCTGGAATAAAATCAATAGCATGTTCAATACCTTTGATTGGTGGTAATTCTGGTGCAAGATCATCCGAAAATACATCTTCAAATTTGTTCAAGAGTTCCTTCAAGTCGGCATCTTCAACCATATCTCCCACAAGACTCTTATTATCCTTGCACACCAATGCATATCCGATGCATTAAGCAAGAGGGCCTTAGACTTTTCCTTACGGTTCTTGACATTTTGGATCTTTATTTTCTTCACCTCACTAGATGACAATGGTATCAACCGGACTTTCTTGTCATCCTTTTGAAAAGAATAGACATTCTTTTCTCTATCAAGTTGCGCTTTTCTATCAAATTGCCATGGCCGACCCAATAAAATATGACAAACATCCATAGGTAGGATGTCACACCATATCTCATATTCATACTTACCAACCCAAAAACTAACAAAATATTGTTTCTTTACCTTTAGCCCTTTGTATTTGTTCAACCATTGGAGAGCATATGGTTTAGGATCGATGCGGGTAGGAAATTTCAATTAGTCCACCATTTCCACAGAGGCCATATTGGCACAGCTTCCTCCATCAATGATCATATTACATACCTTGCATTGAGTGTAAAATAGTTACTATGTTTGTGTCTCCTTCTGTTTTTCAAGTTGAACACTCAACACACGTCGGAGTACTAAACTTTCACCCTCTTCCGCAAGATCAACATCTTCCTCTAGGACCTCCTTGACTTCGGGTTCCTCAATAACAAAGGAATCCCCACAATATTGATACTCTTCTCTTTAATGCCTTGGGTTGTTATGTGAAAACTCCTCCCCCGACTCGACATTATTAATCACGACAAGCCTCACAAATTCTCTTCTCAAGATTTGTGCTTGTTCCGCAAAAAGGTCACTTATGATCCTCCGAAGTTCTTCATTTATGTTAGCCATAGATGATACCAAGATGATGTATGTAAGGAGGGGGTTGTATGGTTAGGTTGGTCGGAGTTGGTTTGGGGCTGGACGGACACAAATATGGGAGTGAAACAATTTTTGGACGATTTAGGTTTGTGGGAGGTATACGGGTGCTCTTAGGTGGTTTGGGGCTAAGGAGTTTGGAGATGATGAACTAGACACGTTGTAGGTTATGTTGGTGGTTTGTATTTGGTGGTTGTATGGTGGTAACGTGGCAGAAACTGGTCGGGACAATAAGGTACGAATGTTGAACCCGGTAAGGACGATGGAGTAGTTGTTGGGTTTTCAGGAGTTTTGGGAGGAGTTGGTTAACGACTTTTTTGGTGTAGGTTAGGGAAGTGTTGTAGTGTATTAGGGTGAAAGGGATTAGGCAGTTTGGACAATGATTGGACACGAAATTGATAGACAAGTTCGGATGCAGGTAAGGTGATGTAGGCCGAGATGACCTTCTAATGTGTTTGTGACAAAATAACCGGATAGAACCTTGGCTTGGGTATAGTTAGATCACAAAAGTTCTAACTAGACTTACACCTAGGGTTTGGACCACAAAAGGACCAAGGGTTGGACCACAAAAGGACCAAGGGTTAGACCACAAAAGGACCAACTAAGATAACAACACAAAAGTTGAATAACTTAAAAAAGTTTGAGAAAACTCAAATGTATGTCATAAAATTTCAATGTATCCTTTCATCAACTACATCCCCTATTTATACTACTTCTAAACCTTCTAGAAGAGGTAACATGATAGACATAAAAATGCATCTAGGCCAAATGGAAAAAAGGGAGAGGTTCGACCAATTTGGGAGAAGGGAAAAGACCCAACTCTTCATGTTCTCTAGGCCACCCTGTTGTGTCATCATGTAGATAAGTGTATGAACTAGCTAGTTCATGAATTACCTCATTGGGGAACGTTGGAAGCTTCTCCTTCTAGACGGTTCTCGGCTTGATCATCTTATCTTATTACATGACATAGTAATTAAGCTATAAGGAGATCTAGTAATTAAGCTAGGAATTAAAACAAGATAAAAGGTGGTCTCGGCCAAGACCTACATAAAAGCCGAAAAAAATGTTTTCTTCTTAGATCTTCAAGTCTTGTCTTCAACTCCACTCCACATTAAGCATGTCACCATAGGATAGTTGACAATATTTGGCACTCCTAGCAAATAACCTCGAGGCTCATGTTGAAAACTTAAGTTCACGACCTTCTTTTCATCAGTATCATTCTTTTTTAGACAGATTAAAAAGGAAAGTGTATCACATAAATTGAAATAGAGGGAGTAACTAAGATAAACAACATGCCTTTGTGCTACAACTATTTCAAAATGATAGGGAAGGTCACCTAACGGATAGTTTAGTTTTTCCTTTTGCTCATGTAACATCTGCTGCCCCATCAGTAGGAATGCCTACTTCCTCTTCCTCTTTTTCTTGTAACATTTCCTCTAGTTTTGTTAGGAATGACTCCCTCTGTTGTACTGGACTACGACCCCCTTTTGTACCACCTTAATATATAATAGTAGTAATCTGGTTTACCAAGAAAAAGCTGAGATAAACAAACTAAAACGGAGAACTAACTTAAGGGCACTTTTGACCCTTTTCTGTTTTAAAATTCGGTGCACATGTGTCAATTTAGGTATATTGAAGAAAAAAATAAATAAATTCGGTAAGTAGTGTAGACCTGGTGATCCAAAAATGTAATGTTTGCTGTCCGTTGCCAATGCATAACATGGAAATTGATTCAATTAAGATGATACATAACCAGACCAATACGCCACTCCAAGCATAAACGAACACCTTCCACCAAATTTTCCATAGCTACAGCAACTATGCAGAGGCTCCTGTCAAAAATCCCCAAAAATTTATCAAATGCGAGCAAAAATCCCTCACAAACATTCCTCTCTCTAACTTCCAAGACAAACCAATGTCACCCATCACCGCAACACCAACTTTTTTCTGCCCCACACACTACTTTCTCACACTCATACTCATGGATGCCACAAAATGTGAAATATTCTCATGGGGTTTTCTCAAAGCAAGTGTTAGCAAATACCCTTTTCAAAGGTGATCCAAACAAGGCTTTAGTTAACCGTGCTGTTGGGATTGTGAGGACTCAGTTTGGACGAAGAAATTTTCACTCCAATTTCCCATTTGGTTCCACTCGCCGCGGCTGGTACTCTACGATTCCCCTTTTACCAGCATTACTCAATTTATTCATTCCAATACTAAAATAAATTGTTTAACTCTGGATGGTTGTTACCTATTGTACTGTATAATGCGTTGGAAATTTACTAAATGTGGAAATAAGTATATCTCATTAATTTATGACTCGAACTATTGGGCCCGCACGTCGGAAACGTCGTTTCCACACACGTGCACACGTAGTTCCAAGTATCGCAAATTTCATTAGTAAAAGAGATATTGGTACGTATATAATACGTTTGAGACATAGAATTATGGACGGTTATTGGCCAAATGACAAAGTATTCCACGTTGGTAAATGAAGGAAGAAGTGTACAAAGTGTAAAATGAAACGAGTCGGAAATCGCCGTGGAGCCGTGAAGGGCCGCGGCGCAAAATGGCTGGTCAGCTACTGGAGCCGCGGCGCTGATTCACAGCGCCGCGGCGCTTCGGAGGCAGAATGCCGCGACGGGAAGTTGGAAAAATCTGACGTTTGGGCTGGTTTTGGAGCATTGATTCTCCATTACTTGTCACATGAATTCAGCCATTATTTGGCTGAATGTAACCCCTCAATCAAGTGCAATTACATGGCTATTAAAGGCCATTAGTTGTCTAGTTGAGGGGTCTTCTACTTACACTATAAATTGAGTCATTTGACTCACTTGAAAGACACTACACTCAACACTAGGAAAAATCTCCAGATTTTCTGACTTCATATTCTTTCTCTCTAGCAAAGTTACTATACTCAAAGTTCTTCAAGGGTAACACTTGAGTTTCCTTTGCTCACTTGTTAAAGTTGCTGTTGTATCTTGGGAGACTGTTGCTCAACACCGTAAAAGGAGATATACGGGGCAATCATGTCTTAAAGAAAGAGTGTCATCACTCGACTCAGCTAATCACACAAGCAATTTGTTAAGGTTTTGATTTCCAGTTTTATTGTAATAGTTTGTTTATACTTTTTACTATTGTAATAATTACTTACTTCCCGTTCCTTACAACAATTGTTTCCCAACAATTTTAAGACAAGATTTTGTTGTAAGTAACTAAGTTAGAAAGATGACTGGTATAAATCAAACTGCTTCTAATGCTGTTGCTGCTCAAGGCAATCCCTCTGCCTTCCCCACTGCTCAAGGCACTCCTAATGCCTTTCCGGTTGCTCAAGGCTCATCCAATGCCTTTGCTGCCGCTCAAGGGAATGTTGCCGCTCCTCCACCCGCTGGATTTCACCATGAACGCCCTGAAAAGTTCATGGGGACAAACTTCAAAAGATGGCAACAAAAGATGCTCTTCTATCTGACTGTTATGGGAATGACACGTTTTCTAGCAGAAGATCCTCCACAAGCTGGAGATGAAATGGACCTTTCGCCTTCTGAAACAGGTGAAGGGGGCCTAGGTATCCATGTCATTAATGGCATGAAGATGGTTCTTGATGCATGGAGTCATAGTGATTTCATGTGTAAGAATTACATATTGAACTGCTTGTCAGACCCTCTCTACACGGTGTATTGCACCGTTGGCACCGCCAAAGAGTTGCGGGATAAGCTACAAAAGAAGTACAACGCACAAGATGCAGGTACTAAGAAATTCATCGTTGGGAAATTTCTGAAATTTCAAATAGTGGATAGTAAGACAGTGATGTCAAAGTCTAGGAATTTCAAATGATTTTACATCACCTGGATTTGGAAGGTATGAAGCCAAACGAGCAGTTTTTGGTTGCATCACTGATTGAAAAGTTACCTCCTTCATGGAATGAGTTTATGAGCTACTTAAAGCTCAAGACAAAGGAGATGACCTTTGAAGAACTTATTATCAAACTCCAAATTCAGGAAGATAATAAGAAGGCCTTGCCTAGGGGTAAACAACTCGCTGAGGCAAAGGCAAATCTGGCTGAGGCCAAAGGGAACCTAAGTAAGAAGCGCAAGTTCCAGAAAGATGGCAAGACCCAAGCAGCGGAGAAGTTCAAAGGAAACTGTCACCACTGTGGGAAACCTGGTCATATGATCAAGGACTGCCGCAAGCTCAAGACTGAGCAACAAGAGAAGGCCAAGGCTAAGGGCAAAGCTCAAGTTAACGTTGTTAAGGACCAGTTTCTGGACGACATGATTGAGGAGTTCTTAGCGGTGGTGCTAGAAGCAAACCTGGTTGAGAATCCTATGCAATGGTGGATGGACACAGGTGCTACAAGACACATTTGTTCCAACAGAGATGCCTTCTCCACTTATACACCGGTTACAAACAAGAAGCTGTTCATGGGCAACAACGCTTCCTCTGACGTGCTGGGGGTAGGAAATGTAGTCCTGAAGATGACTTTTGGAAAAGAGCTCACTCTGAAGGAAGTGATGCATGTTCCTGAGATTAGAAGAAATTTAATTTCAGGTCCTTTATTGGTTAATGCTGGTTTTAGGATAGTGTTTGAGTCCAATAAATTTGTAGTCACTAAGAATGGAACGTTTGTAGGAAGAGGATTTGTCTGTGAAGGTCTCTTCAAAGTGAACACCATGTTTGTATTACGTATAAGCAATAATATTGAAGCCTCTTCATCTTACTTGCTTGAGTCCTCTAATTCATGACATCCTAGATTAGGACATGTCAACTACAAGTCCATCCAAAGGTTGGTAAAGTTGGAGTTGTTGCCGTCTATCGATGTAAACCCTCAACATAAGTGTGAGGTGTGCGTAGAGGCAAAACTCACAAAGCTTCCTTTTCGATCCGTCGAAAGGAATACCGCTCCTTTAGAACTTATTCACACATATATATGTGATTTGAAGTTTGCTCAAACTAGAGGGGGGAACAAGTACTTTGTGACATTCATTGATGATAGCACAAAGTATTGTTACCTTGTTGAAAAGTAAGGATGAAGCCTTTGAAGCATTCTGACGTTACAAAGTAGAAGTTGAGAACCAACTAAGCATGCGGATTAAATCCATTCGTAGCGATAGAAGAGGAGAATATGTAGCGCCATTTGAGGAATATTGTGCCCAAGAAGGCATTGTTCATCAAACGACGGCTCCATACTCACCTCAATCGAACGGTGTGGCGGAACGTAAGAACCGCACATTGAAGGAAATGATGAATGCCTTGCTCATCAATTCCGATCTTTCCCAAAACATGTGGGGAGAAGCTGTCCTTACCGCTAATACGATTCTTAACAGAGTCCCACATACGGGTAAGGACAAAACTCCATATGAATCATGGAAGGGAAAGAAACCACCTATAAATAGTTAAAGGTGTGGGGTTGTCTGGCAAAGGTTGAAGTACCCAAGCCAAAGCAGGTCAAGATTGGGCCTAAGACTGTAGATTGCATATTCATCGGATATGCAAATAACAGTAGTGCTTATTGCTTCTTAGTGCATAAGTTAGATATTCCAGATATCCACAGGGGTACAATCATGGAATCAAGGAATGCTCAATTCTTTGAAGATACCTTTCCTAGAAAGGAAAGACATAACCTCTCACAAACGAAGTTATGAACAAAGCTCTCAGGAACCGGGAGTCGTTGACAGCCCGAATCTAGATGGTTCAGATCTAGTGGATCTCGAGGTGGCTGAATATCCAGAATCTAGTGTTCCAGATTCTCAGAACTTGGAGACTCCAGAGATGGAACTAAGGCGAAGTAAAAGGGCCAGGAAGGATAAATCCTTCGGTCCTGACTTTGTAGCTTATATGGTTGATGATGAACCAATGACAATTACTGAAGCATTGTCAACACCAGAAGCACCGCTCTGGAAAGAAGCTATTGAGAGTGAAATAGGCTCCATTGCATAACCATACTTGAGAGTTGGTTGATCTTCCTCCAGGAAATAAACCGTCGGGTTGTAAGTGGATACTCAAAGGAAAGTATAAAGTAGATGGGTCTATAGATAAGTACAAGGCCAGGTTGGTAGTCAAGGGCTATCAGCAAAAGGAAGGTCTTGACTACTTTGACACGTACTCCCCGGTATCTCGGATGACGTCCATACGGGTATTCATTGCGATCGCAGCGTTGCGTGACCTTGAGATACATCAAATGGATGTAAAGACAACCTTCCTAAATGGTGAATTGGAAGAAGAAATTTATATGGACCAACCCGAGGGGTATGTGGTTCAAGGACAAGAGAAGAAAGTCTGTCGGCTTGTCAAATCTCTGTACGGGCTGAAAGAAGCCCCGAAGCAATGACACGAAAAATTTGATAGTACTTTGCTATCGAAGGGTTTCTCCATTAATGAGTGATAAATGTGTCTACATGAAAGGTAACTCTGACTCGTTTGTTATGATATGCCTGTATGTAGACGACATGTTGATCACAGGGAGCAGTCCTAGCATAATTCTAGAGACTAAGAACATGTTGAAACAATGCTTCCACATGAAGGATATGGGTATCGCAGATGTCATTTTAGGGATAAAAATCTCTATGACGTCTAACGGACTAGCCTTATCTCAGTCTCACTATATCGAGGATGTTTTGAGAAAGTTCGAGATGTTTGACAGTTTGCCTATAAAGTCACCAATGGATAGAAATCAAAAGCTTGATAAAAATCGTGGTGCACCCATATGCCAGGAGCAATATGCACAGGTGATCGGTAGTTTGATGTACATAACAAACTGCACCCGACCTAATATTGCTTATGCAGTCAACAAGTTGGCTAGGTTTACCCGTAATCCGAGTGATGATTACTGGAAGGCGTCGAATCGGATACTTCAATACCTGAAATACACGCTAACTTACAGGTTGCATTATTCGAGATATCCAGCTGTACTAGAGGGGTACAGTGATGCAAACTGGATATATGATATAGAGAACACCAAGTCCACCAGTGGGTATGTATTTACAATTGGTGGTGGGGCTGTGTCTTGGAAATCTTCTAAGCAAACTTGCATCGCCCGATCCACGATGAAATCGGAGTTTATTGCTTTAGACAAAGCAGGAGAAGAAGTTGAGTGGCTTCACGACTTCTTAGAAGATGTTCCTTGTTGGAACAAACCCGTACCTTCTGTAATGATCCACTGCGACTGCCAGTCGGCTCTAGGAAGGACACGAAATGCTATGTACAATGGCAAGTCTCGTCATATTCGACGGAGGCATAAGACCGTTAGGCAGCTGATCACCACGGGTATAATATCCATTGATTACATAAAGTCAAAGGATAATATAGCAGACCTGCTGACAAAGGGCTTACCCAAGGATCAGATGTTCTGCCTGTTTAGGGGAATGGGCTTAAAACCCAAAGTATAAGGACCAATATGGTGGTAACCCAACCTTACTGACTGGAGATCCCAGGAATTAGGTTCAATGAGAAAACTAAGCTGTAAAGGTTTAGTTGATCGCTTTGATGGAAGCATGAGCACTTCGGATGGTGATTTCTGCAAAGAAACACCAAATCCAAAGCCGTTTCCGCGATAGACTATAAGTGCTATATGCAGTGTGGGTGAAGGTTAAGTTTCCAAAACCTTTAATGATCCTCACCGGTTGAGATTAGGTTTGGGGAAATTTTTAATGGTTCCTAACACTTGTAAAGTGGGGTATAGCAGGATACCTTGTAGGAGACCACCTATTTAAGTGCGAGGACAGGCCGCCTCAAATTGAACGCACTTAAGAATCTAAGTGTCCACGGCCACAACGGACAAAACATTACGAAGAACTGAGTAGAGGAAGTTGTTGTGTTGGTACCGTTGACTTGGTTTACACTAAACACTGACGGTTCAAGACATCACGTTCACCGCGCAGTAAGTCCGATGGTATTCAACTATGGAAGGTTCAAAGCGTATGCTACCTATCCAGATGCAACATCGGCCCGCTGAAAGATTGCTAGAAAATGCACCATGTGTGTGCGCCAAAATCTCTTTCAACAGGGGATTGTTGGAAATTTACTAAATGTGGAAATAAGTATATCCCATTAATTTATGGCTCGAACTATTGGGCCCGCACGTCGGAAACGCCGTTTCCACACACGTGCACACGTAGTTCCAAGTATCGCAGATTTCATTAGTGAAAGAGATATTGGTACGTATGTAATACGTTTGAGACATAGAATTATGGACGGTTATTGGCTAAATGACAAAGTATTCCACGTTGGTAAATGAAGGAAGAAGTGTACAAAGTGTAAAATGAAACGAGTCGGAAATCGCCGCGGAGCCGTGAAGGGCCACGACGCCACACCGTCGGAGCCGCAGCGCCTCCCAGGCTGCGCCGCGGCGCAAAATGGCTGGTCAGCTACTGGAGCCGCGGCGTCGATTCACGCGCCGCGGCGCTTTGGAGGCAGAATGCTGCGACAGGAAGTTGGAAAAATCTGATGTTTGGGCTGGTTTTGGAGCATTGATTCTCCATTACTTGCCACATGAATTCAGCCATTATATGGCTGAATGTAACCCCTCAATCAAGTGCAATTACATGGCTATTGAAGGTCATTAGTTGGCTAGTTGAGGGGTCTTTTACTTACACTATAAATTGGGGCCTTTGGCTCAATTGAAAGACACTACACTCGACACTTAGAAAAATCTCCAGATTTTCTGATTTCATATTCTTCATCTCTAGCAAAGTTACTATACTCAAAGTTCTTCAAGAGTAACACTTGAGTTTCCTTTGCTCACTTGTTAAAGTTGCTGTTGTATCTTGGGAGACTATTGCTCAACACCGTAAAACGAGACATACGGGGCAATCTTGTCTTAAAGAAAGAGTGCCATCACTCGACTCAGCGAATCACACAAGCAATTTGTTAAGGTTTTGATTTTCAGTTTTATTGTAATAGTTTGTTTATCCTTTCTACTATTGTAATAGTTACTTACTTCCCGTTCCCTACAACAATTGTATCCCAACATAATGGTCAAAAACACACCTGAATTATCACTTTTTTTGCGAGTTTCACGCCCCAACTATTAGTTTTTCCCTTTTCCTACCTGAACTGTCACCATTTACTCAACTAGGTGTGTTTTACTACATCGATCGGGATAGTTCAGGTAGGAAAAGGGAAAAACTGATAGTTGGCGCAGGTGTGTTTTAATACATAGATGATGATAGTTCAAGTAGGAAAAGGGAACAACTGATAGTTGGGGCGTTAAAAATGATAGTTTTGGTGTTTTTTTTTACCATTATCTCTAAATTTTATTGTATCATATTGTCAAATTCATCGTTATGTAACGACGAAAAGTCCCAGTTTATGTTACAACTTAGTTGATCTGATCGCACCATTACCTTATTTTTTTCTTCTCAATTTGTCTTTGCTTATTATCTAATAATCCTATTTTATCATTTATTCTACCTTTTTATAATAGCTCTACCCCGTACCCTACTATTCTTGTCGGGTCGATCCCATACGTTCTGCTCTATTCATGGCAATTTTGTTCTAACAATAAATATAATCTTTCAAGGCAAAATAGAGGTTTCCTAAAACTATTGTTTTCCTTAATCCCACACTTATCTTTGCACTTATATACAGGGTTTTACAGTTTTAGCAATGATTTGAACTAATTAAGTTTATTTGTCTGTTGTTGAGATATTATAGTGAATGAAGTCTTAGTCTTGACTTCAAAACTAGGAGTTGGTTTTGCAGTTGTACTCAAGTTCCATTCACTGTATTTTCCTGGGATTTAGCGGCATTAGCAGGAAAATATAACGATAGGGTGTGATCTTTAGGGTCTCGGTCCCTTTGGAGATAGGAATCTTAAACCTACTAGCTGTTGTTCCTTCAGTTTTTGTTGATCTCTTAATAGTTGGGGGAGAATTAGAAATTGCTTAAAATGGGAATTAGGACTTAGAATATAGTTTTGAACTTGAGTCCGATGCATTTTGTATCCACTCTCTTTTTTCAATTGCACCATATAATTTTTTTTTTAAAATTTACGCCATAATCTCCATTTTCTTTGCAAAGTTCTTTTTCACCATAATGTATGCTCACACTATTTATTTTGTTCTAATCTACCATTGAGATTAAGTTTATATTTCTGAAATAATTGGGTCCATTTTATTCTGTAGTGATTGTGAGATCATTTGCACCTCTCACTTGAGTTATGTGACTATCTACGAGGGGCAAACTGTATTTGGAACTTCATGTTTTTTCTTTTGAGAAGTATACCTTCATGTTTGTTATGTACATTCAATGAGTTAACGATTCTACTTTCTCCACTCTTTATGTATTCACAAGGTTTGGTCCCCTTTTGGGTTCCCACGTGTATATTAGGAGGGAAATTAACCAACAAATTCAACCTCGTGCAGGTGATATTAGGTCTAAAGAAATTTGAATTATATATTTTGATATTATCTGACATAGATAGTCAAATAAATCTCATGTGAGGTGCAACCTATTTCACTTGTAGATCATAAAAGTAAAACACGGCATATTTTCATTTGAAATTTTAACCTAATCTCACACGTAGGCTTAAAAATAGGGTTGGAATCATAAATGGAATAGCTCAATGAGCTCATGATTCTGCAAGAACCTTAGTATTAGCCATTAGGAGATTGATCATAAGAAATAAAAGAAAAGGTGCAGATTACAAAAGGGAATATGCACCAAGGCTGCAGATGCAGAGAACTCCAGATCTCTGGTTGGTTTCAATTGTAAGAACAACACTGCTGATGATAGAAGTAGAGCTTTAGATGTGTCATGTATCCACTGAATGAAATATCTCTAGTTTTGTGATCTAGCGTGGCTTCTTGTATGGTGCACCAAAGAAGCTTTAATTTTCCTCTTTCAGATACCCGAATAGAGATAAAGCACATGTACAACTGTTAAATTATTGGCTATATTAGTGCTACCTCCTAGAAAAGTTTTTGGTTGCTTTTTGCTTTTCTATTTTCTATTTGCGAGATCACATTCAAACCTCAAGAATATGATTAGTTATTGAAGGCAAGAGAAGTTGTTGGAGATAAAGTATTAGAGTTCCTATTCTTTTACTGTTTCCATTCTGCTCTTTTTGTTTTTGTGAATCGCTCATCCCATAGGTTAAACAATATCATGCTTACATAGAACTTGTATGGAATAGCGAGCAAACAAAGACAGATATAATCAGGATCGTACCAATTATTTTGTTACAAGTAAATTTTGTGTCGGATAAATTATTTGCTTGGTGTAATTGGTTGTTCCTTATTCTTCTGATTTTTGAGCTTCTAGTAATGTTATGCACAGTAAGATGGATATTGCTCCTTTAGAGCTACTTTACATTTTTATTTGTCCCAAAAATACCTGACCCATTTTCTCGAAGTGGCAAAAGTTTTGCCCTTCAACAATTCCGACTAGTATAAACTAATTTTAGATAATATCTCAAAGTTGATATGACATCATTTTAGGGAACTATGCAACTTACTTTTCTCTTTGCACGTATCACCTATTATTTAGACAGTTATTTTTCTTAAACAATATAATTATCTATTCAACCATTTCGCTCTTAGTCTCCACCAAAGCGGAGGTATGGCATTTTTAATAGGATGAAGTGAGTTGCACTTAATTGACACTGACGTGCAGTGACTAACGAATTGCGATAGCTAGGAGTTCGTAATAGTTTAAAGTGTTCCTAAACATTTCAGATTTCTGGTGGGAGAAAAGGCAACAGTGTGTGTGATATCATTCTCTTTGCCCTAGTCCAACTACATGCATTTTCTGCTCTAAGTTATGACATCTTTAATGGAATGGAGTGAGTAATATTTAATTGACACTGATCTGCCGTGATTAATGAGTTGTGACAGCTTGGAGTTTGTAATGGTTTCACCTGTTTCTAGCATTCCAAAGTTATGGTGGGACAAAAGGCAATCTATGGTGATGCCATTCCCTTTCCCTTAGTCCAACTTCATATGCTTTCTATCATCTAAGTCATGCGCCTTTACAATTTGCAGGAGATCAGGTTTTGGGAGCTTTTCTACTGATGGAGTGGTGTTAGGCCTGATCTTAACTAATGTAGCTGTGTTTCTGTTATGGCGTGTTGCTGATAATAGATTCATGATGAGGAACTTCATGGTCAGTCACTAAGATAACTTATCTTGTGATGCAATATACAAGCTAAGATAATTTTCCAACTAGTACTTTTTTTTGGGTATCTGGTCCTCAGATTTCAGTGGACAATTTTACAAGTGGACGTGTTCACACATTGATAACAGCTGCTTTCAGTCACATTGATGCTTGGCATCTTATCTCTAACATGGTGGGACTATATTTCTTTGGAACAAGTGTAAGTTCACATGTCTTTCTACTCTTTTTGAGGTTAAAAGATAAGAATGTTATCATGTCTAAAGCTTTCTAGCTATGTAGGTAATGCAGTAACCTCAATTTTGATGTTGAACTTAAGCAAGTATGTCTTGGTTAATAATGTATGTTTTTAGTTTAAGGATGAAATGGGTAACACTTAATTAATGTTGAAATTAAGCATTTTTCTTAACAGTATGGCATAATAAGTGGAATTTGGAAACAATATAAATAAACTAAAGGACAATGGTACAGGGACATTGGTCTCATGCACACACGTATCTTAGCTTTCGGATCTTAGAGAATACATACGGTTTTATTCTCTCTGCCTGGCAGCTGAGTTGATAGCTAACCACCTACTTTTCAAAACAAATAAATTTTCACTGAGTTCCATTGCCACAAGTATATCTGTTATTCAATTTGAAGTCATGTTTGATCACTCTGATATAATTGCAGCCCCCTTCGATCTCAAAAATTAGAAAGCTTATTGGTCTGTCCTCTGTCTTCTTTTAGTGTTGCGATTTGCTAATATGGTTGCAATTGTTTCCATGTCCATCATTGATTCCTTGATGCAATCTTAAACCACTACTGTAGTTGCCAGTGAGATATTGACAGAATATTGGGTAGCCTAATGTATCTGACCCTGGCGGTTCATTTTGCTAGTTAATGATCTGGTGGCCAATGTCTGGTTCTGGTACTTGGAAGAGTATGTTATTCTAGACCTCCATTCTCCAAAAGTAGGGACATCAGATGCATTAGGCTACTTTCAAACCTTTCTATCAATGGTCAGTGTATGGTTGTTTGCCATTAGTCTAACCAATTATCTAACTCTGAAAAATGTAAAAAGAATCAATTCAGTCTTGTTATAAGATACGTTCGTCTCTTAGAGAGAGGAAGCTAGGAAAACTTGTTATAAGCTAAGAAGAAGCTCTTGCAGTATATGTGCACACTTCGACATCTTTTTCACTAATTAATTTCTTTCTCTTGGCAGATCGGTAGGACTTTTGGGCCTGAGTTTCTTCTGAAGCTATATCTATCTGGAGCAGTTGTCGGCTCAGTTTTTTACTTGGTTTATCATGCCTTTATAGCTCCATCACTGCAGGTAATCTGGGAGCAGCGATCTTATAATATCTATTTGTTCTCATGGACAAGAAGTCGATAATAAATATTGTAATGACACCTGTGTATATTACCTGCCCACTAAATGATGATCAAGTTCCCCGTCCAGCTGATATAACTTGGTAATATCCAACATCATTCATATATATGTGAAATTCATCATGAATACATTAAAGAGTTAATGCTTTAGACTCTTCTTTTTCTGAAACATGGAAAACACAACAAGGTGAAGTGTGAAATCTCATTATTTAGCGTATTAAAGGTTCAGAAGTATATAGAACTGGAGTGCAGTTAGAAAGCTACACAAAATATGATTAAGCATGGTTTTGGGATAATTAGGATCTACTGTAAAGTAGTTAGTTGTGGTACTTGAGTATGTGCTTGTAATATAATTATAGATTGCTTATGTTTTTCAGTTGGCTTTCTTGTCAGTTATGTTTATGGATTTACTGCACTTTCTCAGTGGTGCACAATTTTTTTTCCTTTTAATGAGTGGACAATGATTCATTTTCAAGAAAAATGGTGAAGAAACTTAGTAGTGAGGAGAGAGAAATGCTCCCAGGCATGAAAGTCGAGACTCAACAACCTTAGTTTCTTCCAATAACACAAGGTATTTTCTGGTGATCTTTGCTGTAGAAGACATAGTTTCTCCTCAATCGTTCCCTAGTGATTGTTCAGAAACTCAGGTTTGTGGTAATATGGGAAAGATAGGATTTATTATGATGCTGGTTTTAATATTTATGATATTTTGAAGTCTAGTTCGAGGTTTGAATGGGTTAAGCATAGCAGAAATCTGACGAGGAAAGTAACTTAACGTCTTAAAGTTATGAAGTGGATAGCATACGTATTTAATATGGTATCGAAAGAACAAAGAATGGTCAGGAGGGGAAAATAAGAGATCATTTTGCAGAGTTTTTCTTCACTCTTAAATACAACGAATATGGAAGGTGCATTAGCTTAGCTATATAATCGGTCATTATCACTCCGGAGTTGCATCAGAGGCAGGGTGGGGAGACATAGCACAAAAAATTGCAAGATTCATAAATGTCCCAGAAATGGAGAAGCAAACACCATCTGTCAGAATCCCACAACCTGAAACCTCCTACATTGAAGGCCATTGGAAACAATAAATGGACGACAATCTATCCAATCAAAGTTAAGAGCTTTAGTGTCATCATCCATGGTGGCTCAGAAGTTTCGGGGGAAGATGCGCTGGGAAGATGCATTGTTGGTAAATCTAGCCCATCACAGGAAACACCTACATTAAATGGCATCCAGAGATGGGTTTGCAGCGCATAGAATTCTTCGCATGGAATCAATGTATATGTCAGAATAGGAATAGAAATAGGATTTGTATACAGTATCTTACATGGAAAATGATTGGGATGTAGTGTCTATAAATAGGATGCAGTGTAATAATGTAGATACACAATTTCAATAATATTTTTCTCCTATTTCTCACATGGTATTAGAGAATTGGTGAGAAAATATAGCTGTGCAAAATACCAGCTTCTTCCCGGAGAAAACAGATCTGTCACTTTTCAATTTTTCCGATGACGTGAGGTCTGTTTGCGACAATCTCTCTCCGGTATGTTTCTGCGAAAAATAATACTACAGGGTGGAGAAAACACCAGTGACAAAAGCCCTGTAAACTACTCCGGCAGAATTGCCGCCACGAGCGGTCATGTGCCGGCAGAACTTGCGTCGCCGGCGACTCGTTCGATACATGCACCAGGCGCGTGAGACCTCTTCCGGCCAGATTTTGAAGCAGATCTTTTTCTTGGGTCGCCTGAGATTTGAGAATACCGAGGCACCTGTGCTATTTTATTGAAGATTCCAGTCGCTAGAACCCTAATCCGGAGTGTATTTTTCTTGGGTCGCCTGAGATTTGAGAATACCGAGGCACCTGTGCTATTTTGTTGACGATTCCAGCCGCCAGAACCCTAATCCGGCCACTCCAGCCAGTTTTCCGGTGTCTCCAACCTCTGTTTCTAGATTCTTGTGATATGCCTGGCTTTTCCGACCAGTTTCAAGCAGATATCAGATTCACAAATCTGATTTTTTTTATCACTTTCTGGCAGCTTCCTTCGTTTCTCCTTCACTGTAGGCAGTTTTCTCAGTTTATCTTGCAATTTTGTACTTAGAACTCTCTTCAATTCAATATGCCTTTCGGGTGTGATAGCTTTGGCTCCAAAAAAAATGAGAATTGGAAGTTTAAGTTCTATGATTAATTTAGAATCCTTAATGAGGAGATCAGAAAATTGAACATCACAGTCCATGAAGAATCGACAGACCATGCGAGTGGTACTTGAGAGCTTGTACATTTTCCTTAAGGTAAATCTACTGTTGGTTGCTGGAAGGTATACTCAAATATTAGTGCTTGATTATAGTGATATTTTTTCTCCCGTGGCTAAAATAGCATTTGTCCGTCTTTTTCTATCCATAGTTGTTGTCCGCTATTGACCTCTTTATCAGTTAGACATTAATAATGTTTTTCTCCATGGTGATCTTTAGGAGGAAGTTTATATGGAGCAACCACCTAGTTTTGTTGCTCAGAAGAGTCTAACCTAGTATGTCGATTGCGTCGGTCGCTTTATGGTCTGAAACAGTCTTCTTGATACTATCAAACTTTGTGCTATTGACAAAGCCCCTGGACCAGATGAGTTTAGCATGGGCTTCCACACTAAATGATGGGATATTATTAAAGAAAATATCTTGTTGTTTGTTCATAATTTTACAGCCAGGAATTTTTAAAAAAGCCTAAACACCTATATAGCCATGATTCCTAAGAAAAACGGTGCAAATGAATTGAGACTTCAGGCATATCAGCTTGATAGGCGGTGTGTACAAGATCATAACGGAACTACTGACAGAGAGGCTTAAAACAGTAATGCACAAGCTGGTTGACACACATCAAATGGCCTTTATCAAAGGAAGGCAAATAATGGGTGCTATACTCATTGCAGATGAGTTCTCGACTCCAGACTGAATGAGAAGAAACCAGGAATGCTATGCAATTAGATATAGAAAAAGCTTTTGACCATGTGAACTGGGGATTCTTGCTAAATGTATTGAGAATGGGCTTTGGTACAAATTGGTCAACTGGATCAAGTTCTGCATATCCATAGTTAGATTTTCAATTCTCATTAATGGATCACCCAGAACTTTTTTCCATCTTATAGAGGATTGAGAAGGGAAATCCTTTATATCCTTTTCTTTTCATACTAGCAATGGAGGGGATGAATAATATGCTGCAAACTGCTCAATGCAACAGTTGGATTAGAAGTTTTAATGTAAACAACAAACAAGGGGAAAACATGAAAATTACTCACCCACTCTATGCAAATAATGCAATTGTTTTATGTGATGCAGATGAGGAACAAATCAAGATGTTAAGGGTTATCCTAATAATCTTTGAAGGGGTGTGAGGGTTGCATATCAATTGGAGGAGTTTGATATATTCGGTAAATGAGACACAACAATTTCAACAATGTGCTGAGATCCTAGGAGGAGAAATAAGATCTTTGCATGTGGTCTATCTTGGCATGCCCCTTGGGCCAAACTGTAGATCAATAGACATGGAATGGAGTTTTGGAAAAAATGTGAAAAAAGGCTATCAAGATGGAAGAGTCAATACCTATCCATGGGGGCCAGATTAGTCCTAATAAACAGTGTTTTGGATGTTCTTATGATGTCTCTCTTCCCCATTACCCCAAAATTGAAAGGAGAATAGATGCTTTGAGAGAAGATTTTTGTTATGGAAACAAGGAAAGGACAGCTTTGCATCTTGTCAGATGAAAAACAATTGCTTTGAGCAAAAAGCAAGGAGGCTTAGGCATATAAACCTGAGAAAGCAAAACCAAAGTCTACTTATGAAATGGCTATGGAGATGCACAAACGAAAATCATTCTGTATGGAAGAAAGTAATCAAGGAAAAATATGAAGAGGGCACTCGGAAAACAAAGGAGGTGACCATTGTTCATGGTGTTAGTGTTTGGAAGTCTATCAGAACCTTATGGCAAATCTTCAGTGTAACAAAATCAGCTATGGAGTTGGGAATGGGCAGAAAACATCCTTCTGGAAAGAGAACTGGCTAGGACATGGCACTCTCAAGCTTTTATTCCTTGATGCATACACATCAAATCAACCGCAGAAGGCCACCATTAATGAAGTATGGAATCCACAGTAATGGAGTTTCAGTTTCAGGATTTTGTTGAATGATTAGGAGATTTGTGTGTTTCCTGAATTTAACAACACACTAAACCATTTCACAGGGACCAATCAGGTTCAACACAGATTATGGTACTTAGGATTTTTATCAGTCAACATCTTATCAAATGTTGAATCATGCTAAATAATCTAATTGAGCAGTGGCCCTAGAAACACTTATGTGAGGTAACGATTCCATACAAAGTGGCATGTTTCGTTTGGCTGGTAGCAGAGAAGGCCTGTTTAACTCAAGTAAATCTGAGGAGAGAGGGAATCAACTTTGTTTTATCTGCCACTTGGGGGGGGGGGGGGGATTGCAGAAACAAATAGCCATCTGTTTCTATATTGCAAAGTGACTGCACAATTATATGACATCTTTCTAGCTATTATATGACAATGCCAACGAGAAATCTTGGATTGCTATCTAGTTGGTATCAAAAGTGGAGGTTCAGCAGATCAGAAAAGAAGATGAGCATGATCTCGACTTGTATGTGGTGGACTATATGGAGGGAGTGGAATTTAAGATGTTTTGAAGATAACAACAGCTCAATCCAGATGATAAAACTAAATTGTATTTTGCTTTTCCGTTTCAATTTTATTTTTCTTTTCCATTTCTGGTGTAAACAGGAGTACATAGATGATACCAAATCTCTATTAGAAGTTCTAGAGTCTCTCTATAAGGAAGTAAATACTTTTGGTAGTTTATACCTTTTTATTCCGTACACTTTGTAAATATGGCACACACAACTTTTAAAGTTTTTAATATAAAGCTTGTTACCATCTCAAAAAAAAAGTTAAAGTGGACTGCGCTGCATGATTTGTGTTGGTCACTTAAATTCATAATTACTACCTTTGTTCAAGTTGTGTCACTTTTCATGGTAAGATGTCCTAAAATGTTTAACAGACTTCTATAATAGTATTATCTTTCTACAAAATTGAAATGATACTTTGATGTCATGGTCTTCCTCTCTAATTTTACAGCTAATATTTTAATATTTTCTTTCACTAGCACCAATAAAATATGCAAGTCATATTGACTAGGGTCTTCATCCAGATAAATTGTGTGACTTGAAATTAGATGGAGGGAGTATTATGTCTCTGGTAGTAGAAGTAGTTAATGGCTGTCTCTTTTCTTTGGCAGGCACAAAGAAGACAATATATGAGCATGCATCCATCACAAGTTCCTGGATTGGTAAATGCTTGTTTTCTTCCTGATCTCTGCGAGTTCTTTGCTTCCTTCTCCAATTCCAATTCCAATTCCTTGCGTTACCAAACAATTTATGGGACTCCAAAGGATCTGAAATGAGATTGTCATCTTTTTTGCGGAGTACTTTGTTGTCTTCAAATTCAGTAGTTAAGCCTCTTTTTTCACATGACTTGATAGTGTTTGCCTTTGGTACTTGGAGTAATAGATCACGTTCTGAAAAAATAGTTGGAGTAGTTTCATAGAATAAACCGCTCCAGTTCTGCTACACTTTGTCTCAATCTCTGTACTAGTGAACTTAATTTTGGAAGGTTATCGCTTATCAAATCGTGGATGCCTAAATAAATTTTTCGCTTTAGTGCACCGGGCTGCCCTTTTTTAGCCGGCCCCTGTATCTGATTGTTAGAACTCCTACCCAAACTCAAAAATGATGTCATCTTTCTTAGGTCTTGTTCTACAGATTGCTATGTTGAATCTCTAATCTGCTCGGTGTGTGGGAACTAGAAAATAATTCAAGCTTCTAAAGAAAATGGTTCTTGGTTTGGTTTCTCATCCATTGCATGGAGAAGATTTCTGTCCAAAACTACTCTTTGATTTCTGGAGTCCTTGAAATTTCTAATTGAATGGTTAATGGATGAAGTTTGACCTTTCTTTCATGAGAAGATACCAAAAAAAGATATTATTTCGAAACATTAAAATATTCCATACATCTTTTTTTTTCTCTTGATAATTAGTCATAGTTTCATGTCATCTTTACACTTTGCCTGGACTTCTGTTTGTGCTTTTCCATTTAGGGTGCAAGTGGGGCTGTAAATGCAGTGTTGCTGCTTGATATATTCCTGTTCCCTAAAAAGACTCTCTATTTTGACTTTATTATTCCCGTCCCAGCAATCTTACTGGTAAGTAATTGTGTATTTCTTAACTTTTTTATATTTTGTACTTCTCTAGATGATAGTTGCCACAGGTAAAATTGGCTAATATTGTCTACGCGACTGTGGTCATTATATCATTTCAGGGAATCTTCATAATTGGAAAAGATGTCTTAAGAATATTGGAGGTAAGATCTTCTAGCACTTCATCCTCTTTTGTTGTTTAGTTGTTAACTTTATCATGAAATGAAGTCACCAATGACTACTTACTATGCGCTGAACTCAATACTTTGGTGTATCAAAAAAGAAAAGCTATTTTAGGTTATTATTTGTACATGTACCTGGAGACTGGACTAAAATTTTACCTGTCTGGGTTTCTGGTAATCCCCTTATCTTTCTGGGGAAAGATTTTTTTTAGCGGTTAGGCAGTTATTGAATGAGGCTCAGTTGCTAATGAAAATAAAAACCAAAATGTCCTCTTTTAATAAAGGGAAAGATTTTTTTTAGCGGTTAGGCAGTTATTGAATGAGGCTCAGTTGCTAATGAAAATAAAAACCAAAATGTCCTCTTTTAATAAAGTTTACTTCCTTGTTCTCTTCTACAAGTTCAACATGCCTTCCATATTTAAGTTTTCTAGATTCTCCATTACTTGATTTGCCTGATTAGAATTTTTAGCGAGTAATGGGTGTAAATGGTCATGCGACTTCTCCAAGCCCATCCGTACACTGATTCCCTGTGTTGGTTGAGGAAAATAAACTAATAAGATCACATACCACAACACTACACTACACTAAGATCCGTCCCACGTGCCAATTTGAGATTCTATCCTTCAGCCAATAATTCAACCATGAAGATGTAGGGGGTCCAGTTCTATCATTGGAGCATTATTCGTTGGACCATTTATTCTGGTCATTTTACTCTACAGTCTAGCCACAAAAAAAAAAAAGAGTTCATATTCGTAACGACTCATTTGATATGTATAACAACTTCCTTTCCTCTTGACTTCAGGGTGACACTCAAATTTCTGGATCTGCTCATTTGGGTGGGGCTGTCACAGCTGCCATTGCATGGGCTCGAGTTAGAAGGGGAAGATTCTGAAGTCTCATTTTCTTGGAAATGTAATTTCGGCTGATATAGCTAGGATGTACCAAACTGCATTATCCCTTTATAATATATATGTTTTTTATAGCCCCAGCTCCTTCCTTAACTTGAATTTGTGCCTTCTAGGGTGAAATATCAAGAGGATGCCCTTTAAATAGCAGCAATTGTCACATTCTACATTTATGGTGCTTCTAACCAAATCAGATACTGGTTGCTTTTTCAGTGATGACATTTCTAGTACTTGAAAGTTGCAACCTATATTGAGAATATATAGTTAAGTGATAACTTAAATAGTCACACTTGGTGGCTTTTTTTCTTAACGTATGAACCTCAGGTACCTGAAAATGATGAAAATTGAAGAGATCTTGAGACGTTATGTCGTATTGGAATCGATATCAAATGACCGTCGATAGTATTTTTGATATAATGTAGTGCTTAACATCATAAATGGTAGTGAGGATCTTGAATTCAAATCTGTCAAAGAGTGGACAGATAAATGATTGGCCAAATAAAAATACGCAATCAAGTATATTTTATTTCACTTGAACAAATGAGTTTGGACCTATAGTTCAAAGACGGTATAATGGCAGTGGGGTACAAACACTCTTGTGTGAAAGGTGAAATGAAAAATAATTTCGTTAGATATAAGGTACGGCTTGTGCCTTGTGACATGACGGGTTTTCACAAAAATCCTGGCATTATTGTATGTCGATATGTTCTCATGTGGTGGATGCAATGAGGTTTATTTCAATCTGGCAATATATGAAAAACTTGAATGCATATAATGAATTGTTATCATGTCTTGCTAGACAGTGAAGTTTATATGAGAGTTTCTTGAAGAATTTATGAGAAATCCTTGAACTTTATATGAGAAATCTTTGAACTTTATATGAGACATCCTTGATCAATTTTGATCTCATGAAAAATAGTTACAAAGTACCATGTTTTAGTGCAATTTGTACATTATGTCTCCTGCTATTACTGTTTATGAGATAATATTTTTATTTATGTACATGTAAGATATAATTTTACTTTCACATGGAGATGCTAGAGTGAAATCAAATATTTGTATGAATTTATTATTTCTAATAAATATTGTCAAGGGATGGTTGGTTATGCAAATGTAGCAAGATTATTTGATCTACATCATGTTTGATGGCACACAGTTATTTATTTGCATATGAGGTGCTGCCATATTTATATTATTTTACTAATCAGTCTTATTTACTATTTATGCAAATCGTGTCAAGGATAACAATAATCGTGAAGCAAGCAAATAATATAGCGGATTGAGCTCAAGGATGCAACATCTTGATGAATGTAATTTGGTCACAAAGACATTGCATATCAACATTTGGAAAGCTGATACATAATGTTGGAAGGCATCATATGCGAGACTTGACACATTAAAGGTTGAATAGAAGGAAATACATTTCACTAAAAATTATTTTCACACCAGATCTTCAAAAGAATGGTGAAAAGATATTTAAGAAATTCAAGTGAAAATTTAGCAGATTTATTGTTTAAGACATTGCCAACTTCAACATTTGAAAAGCTGATATACAAGATCCGAATGCGTCATCTTCGGAATATCAAATGATATTTTTATCAGGGGGAGTAAAATACGCGCTGCACTCTTTTTCCCTTAGCCGAGGTTTTGCCCCACTGGATTTTCCTTGAAAGGTTTTTAATGAGGCAGCTACAAATGCGTATTACTAGATATGTGTACTATTTTCCTTCACTAGGATTTTTTTTTCTGGATTTTTCCTAGTAAGATTTTTACGAGGCACATCATCTATGGACATCCAAAGAGAAGTGTTATAAAATATATTATTTATGTGGATGTCCATTACATAAATGTAATGCCTCCACTACTCTTCACCATTATGCCCCACTTCCTCCATAATCTCAACTGTCTCCCACCTCCTCCATGAGCTCATGGTGAATGCTATGTTTAAGGCTACCACTATAAATAAAAAAAAAAAATTTATATTGTACACACTTGTACTCACTTGGTTACTTAAAAGAGAACAAGAAATGCTCTCCTCGCTCGTCTTTCTTTATCCTATATTATTTCTCATCTCTTCATCTTTATATTATTTTTCTGAACTTAATTTTACAACAGGAGGTCAGTTGATACATAGTTCTTACACAAAAGGAAACAAGTACTAATATAATTAGGAAAAATAAATAAAGGAGCTATACTTCAAATACAATAAATAAAGAAAGCTAAGTTTTTTATCATGCTACTGCAGCTCGAATGAGAGACTATTGAGATTGTATGCAGTATTAATTTGAACTTTATTTACATTTAGAGTTCTATATAAGGTAAAATTCTAAATATTTTATTTTTAATATAAATCATTTACTTGGTAGCAGACGGTTCGGACAATGGTTGTGTCCTGAACTCAGTCAGCGGCATATCTCCTATCTCTTAGAGAAGCGGCTAAACAACTGTATTTAATTGAAGAGTTGCCTTTGAGATAGATATCTTATGGTATCCCCATAATCATTTTGGATACAAATTGAATTTTGATTTAGAATTTAAAATGCTAGTATTCTCTACGTAATTCATATAAGGAAATAACTTCACTACAGTGCGGAAAAGAAGAAAAATGTACATATTTCTTAATATATTAGAACCAATAAATAGGTAGTAAGACTGTTAGAATCATAATGACTCATGTAAAAATAAATAAGAAGAAAAAAGGATTGCCGTAAGATTTTGAACTGAAAATTATTTTGTACGGAAAGTCTTTAGGAACTATTTTGTACAGAACTATAATGTAACGACTTGCCTAGTCGTTTTGCGCTTTTTATCTACAATTTTCCAAAATATCCTTCCCGTGGCTTCTTTTGTGAATGCATGACTTGCGGGGACGGGTGGCATGACTTGCGGGGACGGGTGGCATGACTGAGACAACCAGACGGATTTTGGATTGATTTTAGTAAATTTAGAAGTTGAACAAATGGAGATGTTTGACCCAAGTCAACATCGGGGTAAATGCATCATTTTCAAATTTTTGTCGATTTTGTTAGGCCCGGAATGTCATTTATGATTTATTCGAGTCATTGGTTCAGGTCCCGAGGTGTTCGGGTGTGTTTTGAGTACTTGGTTGAGAAATAAGATTTTCAAACTTTAAGAGTTGACCTCGGTCAACATCGATCCACGAGACCTTTTTTAAGAATTTTGATTGCGCTAGTGAGTCCCGAGCGTGTTTTATGATTGAAATGCATATTTAATTTGTGTATTAGAGGTCCCCAATAAGTTCCGAGTGTTAGATAGAAATTTGGGAGAAAACTAGAAAATTTGGTTCAGGCATATGATTTCCTTCTACACGATCGCGTAGAAGGCCACACATTCACAATGCGTGGGATTTCGTGGGGTCGTGATCGCAGCCTTAGGCTCGCGTTCGCATAAGGGAATTGAGATGGTTCAGTTCAGGCTGGCTAATCGCGGTCGCGATAGTGATGTGCTGAACCGGGTAAGGTCGAGGTCGCGAGGACGAGCCTCGTGGTCGAGATGGGTAATGGACCTGGGCAGATTTTAAAACCCCTATTTCGAACATCGTCTTCCAAAACACATTTTCAGAGCTAGGGAGCTCGAATTTGAGTGATTACAAGTGCTATTTTCAAAATTCATCCTTGGGGTAAGATCTTAACTCTAATATAGTAATTTATTCACGTTTCTTTCCATTATTTAGAGATTCTCCGTGTGATTTTAGAATAAGAGTTTTTCATGCAAGTGAGTCTAGTTAAATTAGTGAAATTGAAGGACCAATTGTGATTAGAACTTCATGATTTTTAGGATTTTGTCTATCTAGTTTCAAATACGTGGGGTAACATCTTAACTCTAATCTAGTCATTTATTCATATTTCCCCATTATTTAGAGATTCTCCATGTGATTTTAGATCGTAGAAAAAGAGTTTTACATATAGGTGAGTCTAGTTAAATTAGTGAAATTGAAGGATCAATTATGATTAGAACTTCATGATTTTTAGGACTATGACTATCTAGACTGTGGGTAACATGATTTTAAGTTCAATTTCTGATTTTGTCCTTTGGGGCTCGGAGCGGGGTTTTGCATTAACTTTTAGACCTAGAACCTTTAAATAGCAATATGAGTATCGTTAGATTCATATTCTCATGTAGATACCGTATTTGAACAAATTGATCTCATTCAGAGGCTCAGAAGAAAGGAAAGGCCACATAGTGACTCTTTGGCTTCAGATTTAGGCAAATTGAGATTTACTAGACCCTTTATGTAGTGTTTTGTATTAGTTTAATTAATTAAGGGGCGTAACGACGAATTGGAGGTCCCGCACTCGTGAGGTGACAATCACTTATGCGGGTACCGGTGTACCTGTATGGGAAATTAAAACAAAGTAATTATACCTGTGACGGAGGTTATGTGTTTTTGCCTTCGGGCCTTGGAAGTGGTGCATAAATTCATTAAGTTGGTATGATTGCTGCTTATTTGGGCTATGTTTGTCACGCCCTGAACCATGGCTTGGGCGTAACATGACACTCGATGCCTAACTGCATGTGACCAAGCGAACCACATGACTTGCTGAATCGACATGGGCGTTTAATATTGTAAAATAATAATTTAAAACATGGAAATCTGAATACTGAAAATTTATTATCTAAAAATATGATTGCAGAAATAATTTGAAAACATGATAACTATGAATATCTGACATGACATGCTAGACTAGTCTATGAAACCTCTGAACATGAGTGTGACTGCTAAAATTGTTTTACCCGGACAAGTCCCCCGACATATCTTTACTGCATGACATGTCATGAAATAAATAAAAGATAACACCCCAACTGAAATGATTCATCATCTTGCAAACTCGTACATGCATCGAAAAATGGAGGTCCTGGATAGAAAAAGGACGTAAGTACAATTGAGTTGTACTTGTATGTAAAGTAACTGAATGAATAAGCATATACATGATATAGTAGGAACTGAAACTGAAATTGTAAATTGAATATGAGATGCATAATATCTGACATGAATGGAATAAAACATGATAAATTATTTTGAATGGGAAAGCCTTAGTATAACCGATATGAAATCCCTATGTGACTACGTGGCGACTAAGCATCTCCTACATTGTCGGGGTACGAGAAATGAATATGATAAATATGGATCCAATAACCCGCTATAGGTAACATGAAAGGATCGTCCTAACTGGGCAGATCGATCCTTATCCTATGTTGTTATACGTAGTTTTAGGTAATTAACCTTCTCGGTAATCTGTGCAACTTCCAGAAAATGAACATGAATATAATGGCTTGTAAGCCTATGAATTTCATAATTATAATTTGTAAACATGATTTGAATATGATATAGCATGCACAATTTCATATAATAATCGAACATGATTCATGACTTGATTTAAGAACCCATGAAATTTAATGTATAGGCATTCATGGATTATGGTAGGATTCATGATAGTCTGAATTAAATATCAATAATAGAAGTAATGAATTAGTAACATGGACATGGCATCTATTGATACATGAAATTAGGGTCATCATTAACTAAATCAAGAACCCCAAGCTTGTAGAGTTTCGTGTTCCATGGATGAACGTGGCATGGGAAAGAACAATAATTTTCCTACACGTGGATAGAAGCCCTACATACCTTTGTCGCTCACAAACTCGTAATAAAGTCTAAACTCTGAAGGAGAATTCTAAAAGCTTGAACTTTGAACCTTGAGATGGGTTTTCTTGAAAACCCTTGGTTAGAAATGAAGGACTTCATGTAGTATCTTCGTATAATTGATAGAAAGATTAGAAAGCGCATTGCATTACATGGAAAGGACGTACATTGAGCTATGATGATGAAGGGAAGAGAAGAACTTTGTGCTACGGTTTGGGAGAATGAAGAATGACTTAAAAAGATTGAAAAGTGAGACTTAAATATTGTTCAGTCGTCGGTCCATTTTACGGTGGTTTTTACGGTCCTTAAACATATTTACAGTTCGCAAAAGTCGACCGCAAAATGAATGTCAATTTCCAGAAATTGAATTTCCTCTAATTGAATTACGGTACCGTTCTACGGTCCAAAAATATTCTACGGTGGGTTTCACGGCCCGTAAAGCTTATACGGTCCGTAGAACCCCTCTGTAGTTCGTAACAGTGACTTGATTTCTGGGCAACGATTTACGGTACATTATGATGGCATGTAAAACCTTTACGGTTCGTGAATCTTGGCATAAAACTTAGATCTCTAATTTTGAATGAATTTTTAATCCCCACGCTCTTATCTTGGATTCCAACTCCCGAGTCTTGAACAACGTCTAGTATAAAGGTATGAGGTGTTACATTATCTCACTCTTGGGATCTTTTATCTTTGACTGATGGGTCATGGTCAAGAATTCGATTGACACAAGAACTTATGGACATGGCATGAGTACACAAACGTTAAGAAACACGACATAGAATATAGGGGCTGAATGACATGATTATATGCAAATATGAACATGGGGGCATGAGACATGGGTAATGAATACATGGATGTGAAATATGAGACGTGGATACGTACGGAGACATGACATGAATACTGAAGATATTTACCTTATACACTTTCTGCCTACTCCTCAAACAAGTGCGGATATCTAGACTTTATATCCTCTTTGGCTTTCCATGTTGCCCCTTCAACTTTCTAACTCCTCCACAATACCTTAAGTGAAGAGACTTTCTTAGTCCTTAGCTCGCAAATTTGGCAATCAAGAATGGCCAGAGGGACCTCTTCATAGGCTAGACCATCTTTAACTGTGATAGTCTCAGTAGGAATAACCAACTATGGGTCTCCCACATACTTCAAGAACATGGATATATGAAACACTGGTGTACTGCGGCCAAATCTTGTGGTAATTCAAGATCGTAAGCCACTTGGTAAATCCTTCACAGGATCCTGTATGATCCAATATATCTGAGACTGAGTTTTTCTTTCTTCTCGAACCTCATTACTCCTTTCATAGATGAAACCTTTAGGAACATCCAATTGTCAACCTGAAACTCCAAGTCTCTACGCCTTACATCCGAATAGGACTTTTGAAGACTCTATGCCATTTTCAAATGCTCTTGAATAAACTTGACTTTTTCCATAGCTTGATGGACCAAATCTGTACCTAATAATTCTGCTTCATGAACTTCGAACCAACCCATTAGAGACTTACACCTTTACCCATATAGAGATTTGAATGGTGCCATCTTGATACTAGCATGATAATTGTTATTATAAGAAAATTCAATGAAAGTCGAGTGGTCATCCCAATTACCTTTGAAATCAGAAACACATGCCCTCGACATATCCTCAAGGGTATGAATAATATGTTCTTCTTGGCCATCTGTCTGAGGATAAAAATTTGTACAAATATATACCTTGGTACCCAATCTTTTCTAAAAGGACCTCCAAAAGTTTATTGTGAACTGAGCACCACGATCTGAAATAATGGACACTAGTCCCATGAAGCCTGACAATTTCGTGAATCTACAACTTGGGATAGTCTTCTGCCGAATCTGTGGTCTTGACTGGCAAGAAATGTGTTGATTTAGTAAGTCAGTTCACGATCATCCAAATCGAATCGTGCCTTTGGGATGAGCGAGGTAGACCTATTATGAAGTCCATGTTTATTATTTCCCATTTCTAAACAGGAATACCAATATTTTGGGCCGAGCCATCGGGCCTCTGATGCTCGGCTTTCACTTGATGACACTTTGAACACTTAGCCACGAAATCTACTATATTTTTTTTCATCTCATTCCGCCAATAAGTCTCCATAAGGTCGTGATACATCTTCGTAGAACCTAGGTGAATGGAATACCTTGAATTGTGTGCTTCTGACATGATTCGCTCTCTAAGTCCATCCACATTCGGAGCACATAAACTGCCCTGGTACCTGAGAGTATCATTATCTTCCCATTGTTAAAAAAACATCGTCTTATGCTTGTGAATTCTTTCCTTCAACTACAACAGGTAGGGATCATTGAACTGTTTCTCTTTCACTTCGGCCACTAAGAATGATTTAGCCCTGTTCTGAATAACAACTCCACCATCTTCAGAGTTCATCAGTCGAACTACTAGATTAGCTAAATGATGGACTTCATTTACCATAGTTCTCTTGTCCTCTTCAATATGAGCTAAGATTTCGACGGAATGTCGACTGAGAGCATCTTCTACCATGTTCACTCCCTGGATGATAGAGAATATCTACGTCATAGTCCTTAAGCAATTCAAGTCATCTCCTCTGTCTAAGATCCAGTTCTCGTTGCTTGAAAATTTACTAAAGGCTCTTGTGGTTTGTGAAAATGTCAATGTGAACTCCATACAGATAGTGACACCATATCTTAAGCGCAAGAAAACATAACTACTAATTCTAAGTCATGAGTCAGATAATTCTTTTTGTGAGCCTTAAGCTGTCTGGATGAATAAATTACAACCTTACCATGCTACATTAGGACATATCCGATTCCAATTCCTGAAGCATCAGAATACACGACAAACCCTTCGGTTCCGTCTCGTACCGTAAAAACTAGAGCAGAAGTCAACCTCATTTTCAACTCTTTGAAGCTGCACTTACAGGCATTTGACCATTGAAATTTGACTTTGTTCTGAGTGAACTTGGTCAATGAAACTGAGATAATGGAAAAACCTTCTAGAAAATACATGTAATAGCCTGCTAGACCAAATAAATTTCTTATCTCAGTAGCTGAAGTGGGTCTGGGCCAATTCTTTATGGCGTCTATTTTCTGAAAATCAACCTGAACGTCTTTCCTTGAAATCACATGGCCTAAGAATGCTTCTGACTTTATCCAAAATTCACACTTGGAAAAATTCACATAAACACGCAGTCCTGAAGCATCCGTAATACTATTCTGAGATGTTCTGCATGGTCAGCCTCACTATGGGAATAGATCAGAATGTCATTACTAAAGGTAGTGATGAAAAGGTCCAGATAAGGCTTGAATACCCTATTCGTAAGGTCCATAAAAGCTGCTGGTGCATTCATCAATCCTAATGACATGACATAAAATTCAAAATGACCTTAACGAGTTATGAAGACTGTTTTCGGAATATCAACTTCCTTAACCGTAAGATGATGGTACCCTGAAGTTGATCGAATAAATCATCGATTTTGGGGAGAGAGTACTTGTTCTTAATGGTGACCTTGTTCAACTGGCAATAATCAATGGACATACGCAAAGATCCATCTTCCTTTCAAACAAATAATACTGGTGCACCCCAAAGTGAGATAGTTAACCTAATAAATCCCTTATCAAGGAGAACTTTCAACTAGGCCTTTAGTTTTTTTAACTCTATTGGAGCCATTCTGTATGGCAGAATAAATATCGGCTTAGTGTCGGGAATTAGATCAATTCCAAAGTCAATCTCTCTATCGGGAGGGACTCTAGGAAGATCTTCTGGAAAGACATTTAGAAATTTGCTGACAATCGATACGGACTGAAGAGTTGGGGTTCGGGCATTTGTATCCATGACATGAACTAGATGGTAAATGTACCCCTTATATATCATCTTTCTAGCTTTGAGATAGGAAATAAACCTACTTATGTGTGCTACCACATCCTTACCGAGTCGTCTTATTAGGAATAACAAGAGCATCTCTCAATACTCAAACTTTCATATCTGAAGCGAGTTTTCAAGAACCTGCTCGATTTTTAGCAAAAGCGGCTGTCCGGGGTCGTATCGATTGGTTGAAAGACCTGAAAGAGAACGTTGTTTTGGGGAGGGATGCGTAGGAAATGACCCCATGCGGTGTGACCCTCCCATTTTATGACCGGTTTACTTTAACATTCAAAAATGATTTTGGTTCTACAACCTATAGTGGCATATTATGAAGCCAACCAATTCATGTCCATCATTACTGTAACATCCCATACTTTTGGATCACGGGTTGAATCGCTAGGCGTATGTAAAATCGCTAGGCTTGTATAAATAGACCCCAGCGTTGGTAAAATTTATGTTATATTTACGTATGCTAATAAAGAGATTAGTATATAAAAGGACTAAACCCTGAAATAATTTTGGACGTAATAAGTGTGACGATGGAGATTAATAATAACAGTTGTATATCCCCAAAGAGGTTATGGACTAGTGTCATATCACAAAATTATGACATTGAGTATATAGAGGTTTATAAGTCATCAAGATTTAAGTTAATTGGGATCAAGAAATTAATTGTATGTATAATTGATTAATTGTGGGGTTGATTAATTAATTTTAGGGGAGGGGACAAAGTTAGTGGGGACATTACGTGTAGTCAGCCGAGTTAATCATAAATGACTAAGTATTCTATAAGTGAGGTGTCACGTTAGTGGAGGGAAACAAATCGTGATTCATTTCCAAAACAATTCTCCAACCTCTTTTGTACGAGTTGAAAAAAAACATAAGCATCATACAATTTTGGTTCTAACATAAGCAAATCAATTAGAAAGTGATACCACAACCATTTTCAAGTGCTAAGAATTAGAAATTTTAACATCCTAAACAAAGAGCAGCAACATTCATACTATATGGTAAATATTGTATATATGTAAGGGATGTGGGGAAAGTGAAGGCGTTATATACGCACACCACCTGCAGCTGGTGCATACTATCACGAAAGAGCTCGAAGAGGCCAATATTGATGCCCTTGTGTGGCCAATACAATATAACATGATGCCAACAGAGGCGGTTATGGGAAGAAAGATGCCCTTGTGTGGCCAATATTTATACGTATACCACATTTGCATTGTGCATAATATTTAGGCATATGTATTAGGGCCCTCAGAGGCATTTACTGCTGGTCAGCTATTTCTGTTTCAGTTATTATTGTATTCCTATTATGCTATTATTCATGCTTGATATACTCAGTACATTAGTCGTATTGACGTCCCTTTTGTCGGGGAACGCTGTATTTCATGCCCGTAGGTTCACGTAGACCGGACGATGATCCATCTTAATAGGTTGCTGACTCAACGGATTTTTGGAGCACTCCCATTATTTTGGAGTGTCAGTCTATCTTGGTACGGTGATTTTTTTACTTGTATCTATGGGTATGGCGGGAACTTGTCCCGATCTTTTGATGTCACATACTCTTTAGAGGCTTGTAGACATGTGTCCTGTGTGTAGTAGTCTTGTATGGCCTTGTCGGCCTTTATATGGGTATGCATATATATAAGTTGGTTACATAATCCTTTTCGGCTTAGTTCGTATTTAATTATGACTAAGTGTTGACTGTACGATTGGTGGTACCCGGCAGGTAGGATCCAGGTGCCTGTCGCGGCCCTTCAGTTTGGCTCATGACAAACTTGGTATCAGAGCATGTCTGTTCTAGGGAGTCTACAAGCCGTGTCTAGTAGAGTCTTATTTATGGGTATGTTGTGCACCATACTTATAAGCAGGAGGCTACAAGACATTTAGGGATGGTTACCATTCTTTCATCTTATAAATCGTGTAGTAGAGCTGAGTTATAAGTCTTTCACTTCTAATCCATCTCATATTTATGATTCTAGCGATGCCTACAACAAGGAAGAAGTTCAAAAGTGTAAGGGCGTTGGATAGGCTGCAGGCGAAGGTACTAGCCGATTGCCACCTGCTAGTGTGGTCCAGAGTGAGACCCACGATGTGACTCCTTCATATGATTCCCCCAATTCACCACCATCGGAGGAGATTAGTGGAGCTGCAGTACCCCCAGTTCCTTCACTTGATACTCCAGATGTGGATCTTGATATGCGAAGTGCTGTACAGTTATTAACTCGATTAGTGGTCGTTCAGGCCCAACGTCAGGTTCCTAGTCTTTCTGATAGAGCTGCTAGTGTGAGAGCTCGGGATTTCATTAATCTAGACCCTCCGATATTCACAGGATCGGACTTGAACGCAGACCCGCAAAATTTTCTAAAAATCAGATACAGCGTACCTTGCGGGGTGATGGATGCTACCGTTACCGAGTAGGTAAAGTTTGCTTCTTATAGACTGCGGGATATCGCGGTGAATTGGTATGAGACATGGGAGCAATCTAGGGGACCTCGTGCTCCACCAACAGGATGGAGAGAGTTTTCAGAGGCCTTCTTACAACATTTTCTGTCGGTCGAGCTTCGATGGTCCAGGCAGGACAGGTTTCTACATCTTGAGCAGGGCAACATGAGTGTTCGAGAGTATAGCTTGCAGTTTAATTTATTGGCCAGATATGCTCTTATGATTATAGCTGAAATGAGTGATCGGGTACATAGGTTTGTTACTGGCTTAGGGCCGCACTTGGTCAATGAGTATACTATGGCTTCTCTGAATTCGAGTATGGATATTACTCACATTCAGGCTTACACACAAAATTTAGAGGATCATAAGAGGCAGCAACGGGTAGATCGAGAACATGATAAAGGCCAGTATAAGAGGGCTCGATCCGTAGGTGATGTGATGGAATTTAGAGGTGGGCCCAGACCACAACCTTATAGGCACCCATGTTACCTAACATCTAGCGCATCATTACCATTTTCAGGGTTGAGGGTTGATCGGTATGTTCAGTCGGGACCAGATCAGAGTTCACGAGCGTCAGGGTCTTATTATAGAGAGGATGCTACTCAGATGAGGCCACCGTTGGCTCGATGTGAGCAGTGTGGTAAGACCCATATAGGGCGATGCCAACGAGGATCAAATATGTGTTTTTCTTGTGGTAAACCTGGTCATATTAGGTGAGACTGTCCGACAGGAGGCGAAGGTGTTAGAGTCCAGCCGGTCGGATCTGCAGTAGCTTTATCACATTCAGTACGCCCGTCAGGGCAAAATTATCAGACAACATCCGGCCGAGGCAAAGGTAGGGGCCAGACCCGCATCTATGCATTGATGGGGCGACAGGATCAGAAGTCCTCACCTGATATCATTACAGGTATATTATCGGTCTTCTCACATAATGCGTATGCGTTGTTAGATCTAGGCTCCAATCTATCATATATCATCCCTTTTATTGCTTGTAAATTTGGTATGGAGCCTGAGTTGATAAGGGATTTATTTATGGTATCTACACCAGTTGGTGAATCGGTAGTTGCTAGACGGGTCTATCGTAATTATGCAGTATTAATTTGTAGCTGTCAGACCCTAACGGATTCGGTTGAACTAAAGATGGTTGATTTTAGTGTTATTATGGGCATGGATTGGTTGGCATCGTGCTACGCTAATGTTATTGCCGAACAAGGATTGTTAAATTTTAGTTCCCAGACGAGCCAATCCTTGAATGGAAGGGTAATACGGCGACGCCAAAAGGTAGGTTTATTTCATTCCTTAAAGCAAGGAAGATGATCTCCAAAGGTAGCATATACCATCTTGTTCGGGCTAGAGATATCGATGCCAAACCACCTACTTCTTAATCAATTCTGGTGGTTACAAAGTTTCTTGATGTATTTCCAAACGAACTTCCAGGCCTTCCTCCCGAGGGGGAAATTGAGTTCGGTATAGACGTGTTGGCAGACACTCAACCGATATATATTCCTCCTTATAGAATGTCTCCAGCTGAATTGAAAGAATCAAAAGAGCAATTAAAAGATCTGCTTGAGAAAGGATTTATTAGGCCCAACATATCTCCTTGGGGTGCGCCGATATTTTTTGTACGAAATAAAGATGGCTCGTTACGGATGTGTATCGACTATCGGCAGCTGAACAAAGTCTCTATCAAGAACAAATACCATCTTTCCCGAATTGATGATTTGTTTGACTAGTGATAAAGTGCAATAGGTTTTTCAAAGGTCAACCTAAGGTCAGGGTACCATCGGCTAAGGGTTAAGGAGAAGGACATTCCGAAGATGACTTTCAGGATAAGATACAGGCACTTCGAGTTCTTAGTAATGTCATTTGGACTCACAAACGCACTAGTCACATTTATGGATCTAATGAACAGCGTGTTTCACCCATTTCTGGATGTATTTGTGATAGTATTTATAGATGATATTTTGGTGTACTCTCACTCGGAAGTAGAGCATGTGGATCATTTACGGATAGTGCTACAGACGCTCCGGGATCATAAGTTGTATGCAAATCTCTCTAAGTGTGAGTTTTGGTTGAAGTCAGTGGCTTTCCTTGGTCATATAGTGTTAGACGAGGGTATAAGAGTTGACACTCAAAAGATTGAAGCGGTGAAGAATTGGCCGAGGCCCACGACTCCATCGGAGGTTCGCAACTTTCTAGGCTTAGCCGGCTATTATAAGAGGTTTGTAGAAGGGTTTTCTACCATATTAGCACCATTAAATAAGTTGACACAAAAGGCCATAAAATTCCAATGGTCCGATGCGTGTGAGCAGAGTTTCCAAGAGTTAAAGTATAGACTAACATCGGCACCAGTCCTTACTCTCCCAGATGGTCCAGAAGGCTATCTTGTGTATTATGATGCCTCGGGAGCAGGTTTAGGATGTGTACTAATGCAACATGGTAAAGTGATTGCCTATGCTTTACGTCAATTGAGGAAAAATGAGAAAAACTATCCTACACACGATTTAGAGTTAGCCGCAGTGGTCTATGTACTGAAAATTTGGTGGCACTACTTGTATGGTGTTCATGTAAACATTTTCACGGATCATAAAAGTCTGCAATATATATTAAACAAAAGGAGTTGAACTTGAGGCAAATAAAATAGTTGGAATTATTGAAAGACTATGATGTAGACATCTTATATCAGTAGACATCTTTTATCATCCCGGTATAGCTAATGTTGTAGTAGGTGCACTAAGTTGTAAGTCGATGGTTAGCTCGATGTTGGTGCAAGTATAAAAGAAGGAGTTAGTAAGAGAGCTCCATCAATTAGCTAGTTTGGGAGTCCGGTTAAGGGATTCGGAGGATGGTGGTTTTGTGATTCAGAATATGTCACACTCGTCTCGCATATTAGAAGTTAAGGAACGTCAGTGGGAAGACCCCGGTTTGAGAAGAATCAGAGAAGGTATTCAACAGAAGAAGACCACGACCTTTGAGAACGACGAACATGGGATTCTCAGGCACCAGGGCCGTTTATGTGTTCCAAATGTAGCGGGATTACGAGATAGAATTATGACGGAAGTCCATTGTTCACGATAATCCATTCACCCTGGATCTACTAAAATATATCATGATCTCAGGGGTATTTATTGGTGGAACGACATAAAGAGGAGCATTGCGGAATTTGTAGCTTAGTGTCCTAATTGTCAACAGGTAAAAATAGAGTACCAAAAGCCGGTGGCTTGACTCAGAACATTGAGATTCCGATGTGGAAATGGGAAATAATTAATATGGACTCCATTACGAGCTTACCTCATTCTTATTGGAAGTTTAATTCTATTTGGGTAATTGTTGATAGACTGACCAAATCAACTCATTTCTTGCCGGTGAAAACTACCTACACATCTGAGGATTACGCGAAGTTGTATGTTAAGGAGATTGTTTGCCTTCATGGTGTGCCTATTTCTATTATATCTGACCAAGGTGCTCAGTTTACAGCTAAATTCTGGAAATCATTCCAGAAAGGTTTAGGCACCCAAGTTAATCTTAGCACAACTTTCCATCTTCAGACAGACGGGCAAGCAGAGCGAATGATTCACACGCTCGAGGACATGCTACAAGCTTTTGTATTAGACTTTAAGGGAAATTGGGATGATAATTTACCCCTTATTGAGTTTGCGTACAATAACGGTTATCATGCTAGCACTAAAATGGCTCCATATAAGGCTTTGTACGGACGGAGATGTAGATCTCCTATCGGATGGTTTGAGGTTGGCGAGTCAGAGTTATTTGGGCCTGACTTAGTATACCAAGTCATAGAGAAGGTAAAGCTGATCCAACAATGGCTATTAACCGCACAGAGTCGTCAGAAATCGTATTCAGATGTGCGACGGCGGGACTTAGAGTTCCAGGTAGGTGATTGGGTATGTTTGAAGATTTCGCCTATGAAAGGTGTAATAAGATTCGGGAAGAAGGGAAAACTTAGTCCAAGGTATATTAGGCCATATCGTATAATTCAACTGATCGGTCAAGTAGCTTATGAATTGGATTTGCCTTCAGAATCGGAGTTTGTTAATCCGGTTTTCCATGTTTCCATGTTGAGAGCATGTGTTGGAGATCCTTCTCGTATTGTACCGATTGAGGATGTGGAGATTACAGAGGAATTATCATATGAAGAAGTTCTTATTGCTATCCTAGATCGATAAGTCCGCAAGATGAGGACTAAAGAAGTAGCTTCTATGAAAGTTCTATGGCGAAATAGAAACATGGAAGAGATGACATGGGAGGCGAAAGAGGAAATGATGCACAAGTATCCATACCTGTTCCAGACCAACGTCAGGTTCCAAAAAAAGCATAAGGTGACTTATATCTCATGGTATTATATTTAATGCTTGAAGACCGTGAGAGGTCCGATGTAATGATGTATGTTACATTGTATGGCCATGAAAAAATAGTTGTATTTTCTGACTATGTGACAGAGATTAGATATGTCACCCCAACATTTGAGGACGAATGTTTCTAAGGGGGGAATGATGTAACATCCCGTACTTTCGGGTCACGGGTTGAATCGCTAGGCGTATGTAAAATTGCTATAAGTGTGTAAATAGACCCGAGCGTTGGGAAAATTTATGTTATATTTACGTATGCTAATAAAGAGATTTGTATATAAAAGGATTAAACATCAAAATAATTTTGGACGTAACAAGTGTGATGATGGGGATTAATAATAATAGTTGTATATCCCCAAAGAGGTTATGGACTAGTGTCATATCACAAAATTATGACATTGAGTATATGGAGGTTTATAAGTCATCAAGATTTAAGTGAATTGGGATCAAGAAATTAATTGTGTGTATAATTGATTAATTGTGGGGTCGATTAACTAATTTTAGCGGAGGAGGACAAAATTAGTGGGGACATTACGTGTAGTCAGCCGAGTTAATTCTAAATGACTAAGTATTCTATAAGTGAGGTGTCACGTTAGTGGAGGGAAACAAATCGTGATTCATTGACAAAAACATTCTCCAACCTATTTTGTACAAATTGAATAAAAAACATAAGCAGCATACCATTTTGGTTCTAACTTAAGCAAATCAATTAGAAAGTGATACAACAACCATTTTCAAGTGCTAAGAATTAGAAATTTTAACATCCTACACAAAGAGCAGCAACATTCATTCTATGTTGTGCTCTGGAAATTCGTAGCAGCCACGTTGTTCCTACTTTAGCGAAACGAAGGTATGTTAAGGAAAATTATTTCTTCTTTTGGCATGTTCCATGTAACGAAATATAACTGTGATATTGTTCCATAAATGATTCTACTCCTAGTGATTAAGAATATTCATGTTATTGATTCAGATGTTAAAAGCATGTCTAAATATGTTCCTAAGTCCTTATTGAGGCATACGAAAAAGATATTGATATTCACAGTGTTAGACGAAGGTACAAGCATATTATGTCATCCGGTAAATTCAGAATGTTTTATTCTCATTCATGCATTTTCATTTGCATTATATTCATATATTACCCTGGATCCACTTGTGCTATGCACACTACTATATGATAAATATTGTATATATGTAGGGACATGGGGAAAGGGAAGGCGTTATATACGCACACCACCTGCAGCTGGTACAGACTATCACGAAAGAACCAGAAGAGACCAATATTGATGCCCTTGTGTGGCTATTACGATATAACCTGATGCCCACAGAGGCGGTTATGGGAATGAAGATGCCCTTGTGTGGCCAATATTTATATGTATACCGCATTTATATTTTGTATAACATTTAGGCATATGTATTAAGGCACTCAGAGACATTTACTGTTGGTCAACTGTTTCTGTTTCAGTTATTATTGTATTCTTGTTATGCTATTGTTCATGCCTAACATACTTAGTAAATCAGTCGTACTGACGTCCCTTTTGTCGGGGGACGCTGCTTTTATACTCGCAGGTTCACGTAGACTGGACGACGATCCATGTTAGTAGGTTTCCGACTCAGCGAATTTTTAGAGCACTCCCCTTATTTCGGAGTGTCAGTCTATCTTGGTATGCTGATTTTTTTGCTTGTATATATGGGTATGGCGGGAACCTGTCCCGACCTTTTGATGTTACATACTCTTTAGAGGCTTGTAGACTGGTGTCCTGTGTGTAGTAGTCTTGTAAGGCCTTGGTATGGGTATGTATATATATAAGTTGGTTACCTGATTTTACATTATCCTTTTTGGCTTAGTCCGTATTTAATTATGACTAGGTGTTGACTGTACGATTGGTGGTACCCGGGTGCCCGTCGCGGCCCTCCGGTTTGGATCGTGACAATTACATCGAAATCTATCATGTCCAACTCTACTAAGTCGACTATAGTACTGCGGTGATAGATTTTAACAGATAATCCCTATACACGTCTGACTACAATTGATTCTCCAACTGGAGTGGATACTTTAAAGGGTTCATGCAACATTTTGGGCTCTATCCTAAATTTCTTAGAAATAAATAGGGTTACACATAATAGAGTGGATCCTTGATCTATAAGGGCATAAACTTTAAAAGTGATGAATGTTAATATACTTGTAACAATATCTGCACGTGCCTCTATATCATGATGATCAGCTAATGCATAAAAGTTATTTTGACCTCTGCTTGCATTTCCTAACTTAGTTGCACCACGACTTGACTGGGCCTTTGAATTTCGAGGAGTTATTGAATTAGTAGACTAAGCCACATTACCTCTGGTACCATGACTCGCTGATGGACAATCTCTCTTATAGTGACCTCTCTGGCCGTACCCAAAATAGACATCTATGCCTAATCGGCACTCCCATGCATGTCTCTTACCATACTTGGTGCAGACAATGTTGTAATACATCTTCTGGCCTACACTGGCCTGAGATTGGGAACCTGCTGCCCTGGAATTTTTTCTTCTCTAATCATTCCTAAACTTGGGTACTGGGGCACTGGCTGCAGATAGTGACTTGGTACTGATGACCTATTTTTAAAGAATCGTCTGCCTCCATCTCCCCCATGATTGAAGTGGCCTATAGACTTAGCCTTCTTACTGAAATCTCTATCTTTCTCTTTCTACAACTGTTCCTCTTCCTTGTTCCTCTCCTTATTACCCTATATGAAAGCAACCATCATGGTGATGGTCGTCTTTTTATTTTGAGCAGTAATATTGGCATCACTGAATAAGTAATGCTTGAGACCCAACATAAATCATCTAAGTATATCCCTCATATGTGGAGCATAGTTGGCCAATGAGGCAAACTTAAAATAGTACTCATTGACACTCATGTTATTCTGCTTAAGCATATCGAACTCTAGGGCCTTAGCTTCCTTGACATCCAGCGATAGAAAGTGCTCGATAAATATATCCACAAAGTTATCCCAAATAGCAGGAGACGCTTTTTCCACTCGGGACTATTCTCACGACTCTACCAAATATTTGGAATGCCTTTCAGTTGATAGGATGCAAACTCTATTGCCTCTGTCTCTGTAGCATGTATAACTCAGAGAATCTTTTACATCTCATCAATAAAGTTCTGAAGGTCCTCTGTCTTGTTAGACCCTGTGAACACTGGGTTTTATGCGGATAAACTATTTGTTCCTGGAACTAGTCGACCCTTCGCTAGCAACATTATGGGAAGTCATCCCTTGATGTTGATCCTGAGTGGAAACAATCTGAGTGAGCAATTGAATAGATCCTCTGGTATCCATATCCGCTGAACTGGGTGGAGTTTCATCCGTAGCACGAAATCCGGCATGCCTTTCATTAGCTAGTGGAGGAGAAGTCGAGGGTACTAAGCCCGATGCAACTCCATGAGCTAGAGAGTTCACTTCTTAGGTAGCAATAACAAAAACCCTATTACTCCTAGCTGACATTCATTTAGCAGGCATTGTTTTCTGAAATATGTAATACGCATGAGTTAGAAGCATTTCTGAAAGTATTGATCTAATTGCACGATCTAGAGTATGAAAGAAGACAATCCTAGATGTTTTTATGGTTAACTTTTTACATGTGTGGTGCTCACACACACATAAAAGTAATCCCACTGGACACAGTTTATAGTGTCCCTAAGACACTTGAACCTGAGACTTTGATACCAAGCTTTGTCATGCCCCAAACTATGGCCTAGGCGTAACACAACACTCGATTCCTGACTGAATGTGACCCAGAGAATCACATAGCTCGTTGAATCGAATGAGTGCAATGAAATAATAATTTAAAACATCAAAATCTGAATACTGAAAATATATTGTTTGAAAATATGATTGTAGAAATAATCTAAAAACATGATAATTCTGACATGACATGGTAGACTATTTTATGAAACTTCTGAACATGAGTCTGACTACTAAACCTGTTTTACATGAACAGGGCCCCCGACATACCTTTACTGCATGACATAACATAAAATAAATAAAATATAATATCCCGAATGAGATGGGGCTCATTAATAGCTAATACTGTAGAAAATCCTAACGCGCTAATTTGTCATCATGATAAATCATGTAAAGTAACTAAATGAAGAATCATGGACATGATATAATAGGAACTGAAACTGAAACTCTAAACAGAGTATGAGATGCGTAATATCTAACATGAATGGAATAAAACATGATAAAATATTTTGAATAGGAGAGCCTTAGTATAATCGATATGAAATCACTACAAAAGTAGGTGGCGTCTGATCTCTGCTCGATCAGCTAAGCTATCTCATACCTTTTCGGGTTTGAGACAACAACATGGTAAATATGGATCCAATAACCCATAATGAGTAACGTGAAGAAATCGTCCTAACTGGGCAGATCGATCCTTATGCTACATTGACATACGTAGTTTCAGGTAATTAATCTTCTCGATAATTTGTGCAACTCCCAGAATATGAACATGAATGTAATTGGCTCGTAAGACCATGAATTTCATAATTATAACTTGTAAATATGGTTTGAATATAATATAGCATACACATTTATATAATAACCGAACATGATTCATGACTTGATTAAAAAACCCATATGGGCATTCATGGATTACGAACGGATTCGTGATAATCATAATGAAATATCAAGAATACAATTAATGAATTAGTAACATAGACATAGCATATATTGATACAAGAAATTTGGGTCATCATGAACTAAACCAAGAACCCTAAACCTGTAGAGTTTCGTGTTTCATGGATGAACATGTCGTGGGGAAGAACAATAATGTTTCCACATATGGATAGAAGTCATACATACATTTATCGCTCCTAAACTCGTAATAAAGTCTGAACCTTGAAGGAGAATTTCAAAAGCCTGAACTTTGAATCTTGAGATAGGTTTTCTTGAAAACCCTAGGTTAGAAATAAAGGAATTCATTTAGTATCTGTGTATAATTGATAAAAAGTGCATTGGATTACACAGAAAGGACTTACCTTGAGCAATGATGATGAAGGGAGGAGAATAACTTTGTGCTAGGGCTTGGGAGAATGAAGAATGACTTAAAAAGATGGGAAAATATGACTTAAATATTGTTCAGTTGTCAGCCTATTTTGTGGTGGCTTTAACGATCCGTAAAATATATTTACGGTCCGTAAAAGTCGATCGTAAAATGAATGTCAATTTTCAGAAACTGAATTTCCTCCAAATGAATTACGGGTACTGTTCTACGGCCTATAAATATTCTACGGTGGATTTTACGACCCTTAAAACTCATACGGTCCATAGAACCCCTCCGTAATTCGTAGCAGTGACTTGATATTCCATAGTTCGAAATAGTGACTTGATTTCTAGGCAACAATTTAGTACATTATTATGACCCATAAAACCTTTTATGATCCGTGAATCTGGGCGTAAAACTTAGATTACTAATTTAGAATGAATTTTTAATCCCCATGCTTTCATCTTGGTTTCCAACTCCTTAGTCATGAACAACGTCTAGTTAAAGGTATGAGATGCTACAATGTTAGCCATGGTTGATTAACTTTCATGAATATTGACTTTTCATGCATTTATCACTCCATATCTCGCCTCAACTATGAAAGAAGAAGTCATCTTGATCAACTGAAATGATAATATGTGTTTGCATGGTACAAATATCCATTATATTTATTCATAATATTATTGGCATCTACATGATGATATATGAGGAAAGGGGCCTGAAGAGGCCGAATTTGGATATGGTATGATGATGATGATATTATAGCCTACAGATTGGTACCCAATATAATCATGGAGATCTGGAATTCCGGGTGGGTATATAGACCTCATAAGTCCCTCATGTGTCACGTGACATCTACTGCAGGAGCATGTGTATACTAGATGCATATGGCCATTGCATAACATATTTTTCACTTGCATTTCATGCCATTTATACTTCTTGACTTGATTTCATACTATATGTGTCCTAAATGATCTAAACATGGGACATTTATGACTATACTTGCTTAAAATGATAGAAATATAGAACATTTATGGCTTTCCATGACCTAAACGATGGAAAGGTTGAATCTTTGAACAAATATTTGTCCTAAGAGATGGAAATATCAAATCTTTATCAATATGTAGTCTTAATTAGTGTAAAGGTCGAGCCTTTATGACTATTCTTGCCTTAAGATGTAGAAAGACTAAATCTTTACGTACATATGTGTCTTAATTAACATAAATATTAGAACTTTGCAACATAACATGCTTAAATTAAGGTAAAGGTGGAACCTTTGTGACTATACATGGAAAGTATTGAACTTTATGACTTGGTTTGGTCGTAGATTCTGTACTTAAGTGTTGGAGTGCTTATAAACTGTAACTATTAATGCTAAAGAAGTAACTAAGTGAGCATCGGAAGTACCAAGACTTGCCACTACTATAGTTTAGGGTTGGTCGACGATGTTGTTGGATATACGTGCTTTCCGTACTCACTTTATACTTGCTGCACCTTTTGTAGCAGGTATAGATCCGGGCAGGAGTGGATTTCGAGGTCCGGGCGACCACTGAGGCAAGCTATCTTTAGATTCTAAGGTGAGATGATGACGTTTCCACAACACCAGACTTTCTCTTATCTTTATTTCCTGTCTCCCTTTGTTACAAACAGTGCTATGTTATCTTTTTAGACTTGTATTCATATTAGCAAGATCTTTTACTTATGACTTCCATATTTTGGGGTTTTGTTTTGATATAGACCTATTTCTATTATGTATTAAGACTAGTTAATTACTTTCGAGTTATTTACTTCTATTTCCGCATTTACTTTCTTTTTCGACTTATGAATGTTTAAGGTTCGCCTAAGAGTTTAGGGTAGGTGCCCTCACGTCCCAAATGAAATTTTGGGTCGTGACATATAATGTGGTGTTTCTTCATTTAGGTGTAGAATCAACTTTAGGTTAGGATCCTTAGACCAAACTGTCATGGGATACAACAGATCCTTTTATAGATGCGTTAAATCATTTCCTTAATATTTTAATCACATGAGGATTCACATCATGTTGTAGCACATTAATGAGCTTTTAATGTGTAAACTACTAACGTGTTGAGGCGATCAACCTGTGTGGGAGTATGTGGGAGGTTTCCCTGATCACGCATAGTGGCAGAGATAATTATAAATAGATATTTTCACAAATGACTATACTTTGGTAATTTTTAAGGCATAGATACACTTTTGCTAGTTACATTTTATAGCTACAGTAACATGTATTCCAATTCAATTGTATTCCAATTCGGTTGTATTTCGTTGTATTCGATAAGATGTATTCTATTCAATTGTATTCATTCGTAACTACTTTTACACTATATTCAACTTATTGTATTTAAATTCAATTGTATTCAAACAACATAAATGCAAAACAATACAAGGATATAAAGCCGTATTCAAAATTCATTGTATTCATTTGTATACAAAAAAAATCCCCTTCGAAATACAGGCGAAACATACTTAAAAAATACACTATTTTACATTAAAAATAACGAATACAGTCAAATAAGATACAAGAAATAAAATACACTCAGATCTGAGATACAAGAAATAAAATACGTTTAGATTTGAGAAAATACACTCAAATCTGAGAATACACTCAGATCTGAAATAACCCTTCGAGCATTGGGTTTCGCCAGAGCTGGTTTTGGATGGAGATGACAGTGAGGGGTGGGATTGATAGTGATGGCGTCCGATCATTCTCCGACAGTGATGGCGTTCGGAGATGGTAGTGGTGGCGTTCGGTGATGATCTGGCTGCGGCGAACAAAAAGGGGAGAGAGACGGTTGTGGTAGCATCTGGAGATGGAAGTGGTCGCGTCTAGAGATGGAAGATCTGTATATACTCAGATCTGTATTCGTCCGGTGATGTTCCGACAACGGTGAGAAGAATAGGGAGAGAGACGAGGGAGAAGAGGGAGCATTGGGTTTCACTGGAGAAGTGACCATGGAGTAGATGGTAAAAGAGGAGAGAAGAAAAATTGATAGAATTTGGGAAAGATGAATTTTAGTTACCTCATGTAATTGAAATATAATATTTAACTACTAGATGTAACTAAAATAAATTGTAGTTACTAAATATAAATATCTCTTATATGTTCTCTACATTATGTAAAGTTTCCAATTAAAAAATTGTTATTAATACATAAAAAAAGGATAGTCCGGTGCACTAAACTCCAGTTATGCGCCGGGTCCGGGGAAGGGCCGGACTTGTTATTAGTACATATGAACTAGAATTTGATTTTCATCCAAACAGTAATAATTAAATATACAAATTTGTTTCTTAAACTAGTTACACTTGAAGATGTCAATACATCGAGTATTTTATTGTGACTTGGATGCTACTACCACTCAAATACTTTTTATGTTTTTGGATTTTAGTCTTATAAGAATATTTTAATTTGTAAAGGGTAGGTTACGTACTTACGTTTCTTTAGTTTTCATGTTAGATCGTGTTTGGATTCTATCAGTAGTATCTTTGTCTGCTTCTTTAGTTTTACATCCCGATTCGGACTCATAACTCTATTATTTATTGTAACTAGCATTCGTACCCGCGAGATGCGCGGATTGTATAAGAGGAAACTAATCACATTAAGTTGTAATGGTAGTGTAAAGAATAGATCTTAGGCCTAACTCAACCCCAAAAGCTAGCTTATGAGGGGAGGATTGTCCAAGTCCATAGAAGGAGTCCAAATCCTCATTCCACTTTCGATGTGAAACTCTTAACACTCCCCGCACGTGCAGATTCCGTTAACTGGAGCGTGAATGACATAATTTGGGGACCCAACATCGGTGAACATAGACTTGGAATGAGCCTAGCTCTGATACCATGTAAGATGATATTAATCTTCCTTAGGAAGTCTTTCTCATTAATATCAATATATATAGTGTACAATATACAATCCTAATACAAGAGGAAAGAGGAATCCTAATCTAATAATGGGTAGGGATTGTAGTGTTATACTTGTACACGTTTACACACCCCCTCAGACGGAGCGGGAGGAGGCCTAACGGTAAGACTGATCTAAAATCAAGGAACAACTGTCTTGGGAGGCCCTTCGTGAAAATATTCGCGTATTGATATGAGGAAGGCACGTGCAATACCTTAATATGCCTGAGAGCAACCTTCTCGCGAACAAAGTGGATGTCCATCTCAACATGCTTGGGTCGCTGATGCTGAACCGGATTGTGAGACATGTATATGGCGGATATGTTATCATAGTAGACCAGAGACGCTTTACTTAAAGGACACTGAAGCTCTAAGAGAAGGTTTCGGAGCTAACAGATCTCAACAACAACATTAGCAACTCCTCTATACTCAGCTTATGCACTCGAACGGGATAATGTGGCTTGTCGTTTGGCAAACCAAGAGATGAGATTATCACCCAAAAACACACAGTAGCCGGATGTAGAGCGGAGGGTGTCTGGACAGCCTGCCCAATTTGCATCGGTGTAGGATAATAGCGAGTTCGGTGCGGAGGGGTATAAGTGTAGTCCATAATCCAGTGTGCCCTTAACATATCGAATGATACGTTTGAGGGCAGTAAAATGAGGTTCCCTGGGGCATACATAAACAAGCATACCTGCTGGATAGCATAGGCAATGTCATGCCTGGTGAAGGTGAGATACCGAAGTGCACCTGCAAGACTCCAATACATAGTAGGATCAATCACTGGAGTACCGACCATTGCATTAAGTTTGGATTTAGAATCAACTGGAGTGACCATGATTTTGCAATTGTCCATCTTAGCCCTGTGCACGATCTCCTCTGCATACTTACGCTGGCAAAGAAACATACAATCAGCGGATCTAGTGACTGAGATCCCCAAAAAATAGCTCAACTTTCCCAAATCAGTTATGGCAAATTCAGACTTGAGCCGTGCAATAATCTCATCTTTCAACACAGCAGTAGAGGCAGTAAGAACAATGTCATCAACATATAACAGTAAATAAGCAGTATCACGGCCTCGTTGTAAAGTAAAGAGAGAGGTATCACATCTGCTGCATGTAAACCCGAGACGTATAATGAACTGTGCAAAATGATCATACCATGCTCTGGAGGCCTATTTTAGGCCATAGAGTGACTTACGGAGACGTCACACATAATGTGGGGCTGTTGGGTGGACAAAACCAGGCGACTGGTGCATGTAGACAGTTTCTCGTAAATCCCCATGAAGAAATGCATTCTTCACATCTAGCTGATGAATCGGCCAATGCTTTCCTATAGCAATGCTTAGAACTGTGCGGATGGTGACCGGTTTAACAACTGGACCGAATGTCTCGCCGCAATCAATGCCCTCCTGCTGGTTAGCACCATTTGCCACTAATCTTGCCTTATATCTTTCTAAGTCACCACTATCCATGAACTTGTGACGAAAAAGCCACATGCAACAGATCACATTCACCCCCCCTCTGGTCGAGGAACCAAGTCCCAAGTATGCTGTTTCGTTAAAGCATTAAACTTCTCACACATGGCCGCATTCCAATTCGGGTCTAATTTGGCTAATTTAGGGCTTTTTGGTATATGTGAAATTGTTTGGGTGGACAGGTTAAATTGGACTTTGGGTTTGAAAATCTCGTGTTGGGCACGGGTTTCCATCCGGTGTGTGGGCGCTGGCTGGGTAAGGGTATTGGTCGACTGGTTGGGTGGACTGGGTGACGACAGATTCGTTGGACTGTGGTTGTCATGGTGGTAAGACTGTAAAGAATGGATCTTAGACCTAACTCAACCCCAAAAGCTATTTTATGAGGGGAGGATTGTTCAAGTCCATATAAGGAGTCAAAATCCTCATTCCACTTTCGATGTGGGACTCTTAACATGTAGCTTGTTATGAGCATTTTAGATAGAACCTTTTCAATAAAATTTCGACTGATATTTTGCTTCTGTGGGCAATATATTCGAAAATTAAAAATTATGAAACTAAAGAATACGATCATATAATCATCGAATAAGTATTTGAATATTAATGATATAAATAGCCGCCTAACGGTCATTCAGTAGCTGAAAAGCTTCACTTGTAGTGGTATTAACCTTGTTGGAGGATACTCATTCCCTCGATTGACGCCACCAGCATCAGGTACGGTAGATATAGACTTAGAGGCACTGATTAGGTTCTTCTCTCCATCACTAGCATAATTGCTAGCTCGTTCAAGTCGATCTCCTCCAGATTTTCGCCTATTGAGTGAACAATTCCGCTGATTGGGAGGATCATACGGTGGCTAATGAGTCTGCAGAAGGATGTTCCGGCATCTCCGCTTGATATTAAACGTGCCGCGTCGCCGCCGTCATTTTTTTCCTGTGAACTTCCGGTGATGCATCAGAGAATGTGTGATGAGTCCATGCTTTCTGTGTGTCTATGTGACACGGAGAGATGAAGGGAAATTCAATAACAAACGCTAAATGATAATATTCTTCTTCTTGTATGTACTTTTCAGAGTAGGAAAATAACCACTTGTATATTTACGATCATATGCAGATATATAGAAATTAGATTGAAGTAACCTATTATATTATATATTATTTATGAGTGAAATATTTTGTCACTTTAACTTTATAAAAACAAATTAACTATCCCACCCCCACCCCAAACTTTTTACAATTGCATTTCTCTTTTTACCCCCGTGCATTATTTCTGTGTTCCCTCTTTGTGCATTTTCTTTAATATGATATTTTAATTAATTTCTTATTGTTAGTGTTGTACCTTTAAGAAAAATGATATCATATTTTATTCTAAATTATGATGTTAATTATTGTATGATATTTCATTTTTATAAATTGTGATATTTTAATTATTATGCTAAAATTATGAAATATTTATTTTTTAGTTCCTTTTTAAACTATATATGTTTTATTAAAAGAAGATAAGCTCAAGTTTTACCAGATTATCTCAAAATTTATTTATACTTATATATTTTATTTTAATTTATATATCTATATCCTTATGTTTAGATTCTTAAATTGAGTGTCTCTAAAAACCAAGTAATATAAATGTTAAGTAACTTAACTATGCTTACATTCATTTTAGACACTTATTGATCTAAAATAAAATACGGATCTACAGGTTTTCGCCTCGTAAATCGATTCTTTCCCTCGTTATTTTTGTCTTGGACATGGCCACATTTTTTAAGTTCAAAATTAATTTTTAAATCATATTTTATTTACCAAGAAAAATGATAAGATGTCTCCTCGAAAGATTGAAAAAAAAAAAAACTAATTAGTGCATAAATCAAAATAGAAAATACTTGTTTCCTACAAATTTTAAGACGTTGATTTGAAGCAGAATTCAAAGTAATGAGATAAGAAATTTAAACCCGAGGCAGAAAGAAAATTTATCATTTGATTTTATTTTCTTGAAGCATTAATCATTTTTCAGATTTAGTTTTAACAATATTTTATTGGGAATGGCTTTCTCATAGTATGATTTAATGTAATCATCGAATACAAATAATATTTACCATCAAAGATTAATTTAACAGCTTCACTTAGCAATACGTAATACTGAAATTCCTTCCATCACCTTAAACAGTTGCTTGGCAACTGACATTTTCTTGTTGAAGTAGGATTCTAGTTTTAGTACTTTATTTATACCTAAATCTCATATACAAAGGACGATCTATCTTGAATTTCTTGATATTACATATTATTGAAATGTGAATGTAGAAGAAAATTTAAATATTGCCCTTGCAGTATTCATTCAAAGAAGTCTTAATACCGTTATATCCTTCTACTTTATTAGATGGTGTTTTATCTTTGAATCAATTCTATAATTATATTTCCTATTCGTGTTGCTTAAGCTCATTATGATTCCGATTTTGAATAAAGCAAAATAAATATATATAGGTTTCATATATAATGTATATTTTATTTTATTTATTTTTAGTTTACTAACTTTAACAAAGTTGGATATCCCTGTTGATAACACAACGTAAACATAAGATTTACCCTCTTTCTAGCTTTTCAAACTTTTTGTTCATAGTTCCAAATCAAGATCTTCCACCTTAGATGCTTTGAAAGTAAAAAATTATCTAACCTAATTGTTGACAATCTATTTTATTTTATGAAGTGAATTTTCAAAAACTAAATGAGAGCATCTCCTCTAACACCTTACCTATCATCTTTAACCTTAAATCTCAATAAATCACTTAAATACTTTTGAAAATCGCCATCTCATCTCGTCATATGTATTTCGTATGAGTTCAGGATCCCCGATAAAAAATATATATTTGATAGAACATTCAGATAAGGCCAACATTTTTCAAGAGAAAGATATTTTTTCAATTTTTCACCCAGTAAATTAGAGTATGAGGCCAACATCATGTCCATTAGCAGTTGAACTGTGAAATTTTTCCAACCAATAAAGATAATTGTAGAAGATATCAAAAAGCTTTTGAACATATAATGCAGTCATAATTCCAAGGTACAACTTACATATAACACACAATTAATGGGCTTTAGCTATATGTATATATAGTGAGAAGTCATATAGTAAGGCTGCTTATTAACCGTCAGCTTCACTTATCACAATTTTAGTTAAATGTCAAATCAACTTATTGAATTGTTTTCTCCAAAGAAAAATTAAGGTTTGAGTAATTAGACCACAAAAGTTTGTGGCAGTACGCTTAGGCCTCATTTGTTTGCACTTAATGTAGGTCTGAATCTGAATGGTTCAGACCTTAGGCTATTAAATGCATTTATTTACATTAAGATCTAAGCACTTAATTGGTCTGAATATGTCTTAATCATTAAGATTTTGAACAAAGTCTTAATATCATTAAGAGATATTTTTATATCGATAATTTTACCATAACTATGTCCATAACCACCAACTCCAGCCCTACCCACCCTCCCAACCCCACCCTGTTACGCCCCATAGTTTCGCATGCGAATGAGGATATAGCTAGCCGAATTGAGTCCCGAGAGTGTGAAATCATTTTTTAGGGTCTTGTATGACATATTTCGTGTTAAGGAAGGATTTCGGAAGGTTGGAAGTCAATTGGATTGAAGGAAATTTAACTCGATGAAGTTTGACGATGACAGGACGATACGCTAAGCGCTTCGCGTAGCGGATCTGGCCGCAAATCAAGAGTCTCAATTGGCCAATTTTCTTCCACCATCTGCGATGGTAAATGAAGCCGCAGATGCCTCCGTAGAATGGAGGCGGTGGATTGGCCATATAAGTATTAATCTCGAAGCCTTCCTCGTTTTATTTCATTTCCACTCCAAACTAAGCCTATATGTTCCCAAATACTCTCTAAAGGTAAATTCATCAATAAAAGACCATCCTCTAAGGTTTTGAAGTGATTTCACCCTTGAGAAGCTTGAATCATCATAGAAACTCCCTCTAGGTTGTAGCTTTGAACATAGAACTCTTAGAGAAGTTGAAGGAGATGTGAAGTCGGAGCCTTCTTGGCCATTTGAGGTAAGTTCTTGTTACTTTTTTATGCTTTTATATTCTTCATAGTCTAGTGATTTCATCGGAGAAGATAATATGTGAGTTGTGGAAGTATTATAAGCATGATCTTGAAGAACTAATTCCTACAACATGAAGTTATGTAGCTTGGTTTGTTAGAGTTGTTTGATGAGGTTATATGTAGATACAAGTGTTGAATCTTGTTTTCTAAGTTGTGAAGTTATGAAAAGGAGTTATGGAAGATGGTGGTATTAATTTTTATAAGTCTTCATGGTAGAATAAGCTCAAGTTGTGAAGTGAAGAAAAGGAGTTATGGAAGATGGTGGTATTAATTTTTATAAGTCTTCATGGTAGAATAAGCTCAAGAACTCCACGCACCTAAGTTGTTCGACGAAATATTTAAATGAAATTTCTTGTAAGATATGAATTTGATATTGATATAAATCCTTCATATAATGTAGATATTCATCCATAGCGCGCACAAGGGTTCATGGGACATGGACAACTTCATCGATAAGGTATGTAGGGAAAATTTTCCTTCCTTGTCATGATCTAGTACAAACACTTTCTTGAAACAATTCTCTATAAAGAAGTTTAAGATTATCATGCTTCTTCTTGTTGAAGTTATTCATGTTTCTTGAGTATTCCTTATTAATTATACTTTCTGCATTCTTTATGTCTCTTGATGACTAGCTTAAGGTTTAAGGATATAGCAACAATAACGATAGTCGGAGGATAACGGTCGTAGGTCAATCTGACTCTGATTATGATACCACTTGAGACTAGTCTTGCATTGCACTTATATTATACATATCTATTTTCTTACCGTGTCTCACTATAGTCGGTCGGACAGACACTTATATGTACATACCACTGATCAGTTGGGTAGATATTACCTCATCCTATATGGACGGGCAGTTATTATGAGTTTACCCCATAAAGGGACTTGATATGATATTGTATGGCCCCACGGATTGGCCCAATTTTTACTTACATGCACATATTCATTATTTCATCAGTTGTATGCCCTCAACGGCTCTTTTCTGAGTTTCAGGTTGATTCTATACCTCTTTCTCTTATATTTTGTCTTTCATTTATGTACTTTACCTGACTTGCATAATCAGTACATCTTTTGTACTGACGTCCCCTTTCTGGGGAGTTGTGTTCATGCCCGCAGGTATAGCTAGATAGAGTGATGTACCTCTTCAGTAGGGTACATGTTCCCAGTTGTTAGTTGTCGCACTCTTCTTCTCCAGAGTCACTGTATAGAGTTGATAAGTACTATTATGTATATATTTCCAGTGTTTTGGATATGGTGAGGCCCTGTCCCGACCAATTGATTCATTATCACACTATTAGAGGCTTTCAGACTAGTGTTAGTGTGTATTTATTTTGTTTGACCTTGCCGACATTCTTGTCAGTTGATGATACTCTTGTTACGGACTCATCGGCCTTAAGTTATGTATATTTACTGTTGTTGGGCTTCTTCTACTTGCAGGTTGTCATTACATTCCTGTCAAGTTATTGCCTTTTGGAGGCCTTGTCGGCCTAGGTTTCGTGTCAGTGAGTTCAGATACCGTGGTTGGTACGCTTGGGCCTTCGGGTGTCTGGTGCCGGCCTCACCCCTTAAGGTTGAGCTGTGACAAACTTGGTATCAGAGCAGGTCTGTCCTAGGGAGTCTGCAAGCCATGTCTAGTAGATTTTTATTTATGGGTATGTTGTGCACCAAACTTATAAGCATAAGACTACATGACATATAAGATGGTTACCTTTCTTCTTGATCTAGATTGTGCGATAGAGCTGAGTCGTAAGTGTTCACTCTTAACTTCTGTTTTGTTTACATTTTCAGTGATGCCTACTACTACTAGATGACAAGAGGCTATGTAGAGATTAGATGGGGAGGCGGGAGAGATTGCTAGTCAGGTACCACCCACAGATCTCGGGAGACTAGAGAATCAGGATGAGGCTATATCTCGGGCCTATAGGACTCCACACCCACCACCTCCAGAGGGAGATAGAGGAACCTATGTACCTCTAGTTCCTCCCCTAGTTGCTCCCGATCAGGATTTGGATATATGGAGTGTTGTATAGTTGTTGACTCAACTAGTGGCCTTTCAGGCCCAGCGTCAGACCCCCGGTACTTTCAACAGAGCAGTCAGTGCGAAAGTCTGGGATTTTATCAACCTGGACCCTCCTGTATTCACAGGGGAAAATCCAAATGCTGACCGACAGAGCTTTCTTAATCAGATGCAGTAGACCTTGTGGGTTATGCATGCCACCGATACTGAGTAAGTACATCTTGCTTCTTATAGATTGCGGGATGTTGTTGTGACTTGGTATGATACCTGAGAGCAGTATAGAGGGCCTTGTACCCCACCAGCAGGGTGAAGAGAGTTTTTTTAGGCATTTTTGCAATAGTATTTGCCTGTTGAGCTTCGTCGGGCTAGGCAGGACATGTTTTTATGTTTGGAGCAGGGTAATATGAGTGTTCGGGAGTACAACATGCAGTTTAACTCTTTGTCCAAGTATGCTCCTACGATTGTGGCAGAGATGAGTGACTGGACACATCGATTAGTGGGTGGCATGGGGACCACACATGGTTAATGAGTGTACTACAGCTTCTCTGAGTTCTAATATGGATATCGCATGTATTTAGGCCTATACACAAAATTTAGAGAATCACAAGAGGTAGCAGCAGGTTGTCGAGGGTGTGATAGAGGTCAGCATAAGAGGGCCCGATACATAGGTGATATATGAGACTCCAAAGGTGGGTTCAGGCCACAGTTTCTTAGGAGCCTATCTTATCTGGAAACTAGTGTGCCACCGTAGTTCTAAGGTCATCGCCGTGATTGGACCACTTATTCTGGTCAGGGACAGAGTTCACGGGCATCAGGCCCGCAGTACAGAGAGGCGGGGGCAGTATGGCACAGCCGAAATGATCTGTAGCAGCTTCTTCTTTATTTGTATGCCTTTCTAGGAAAAGTACACAGATGCCAACCAGTTAAGGTAGAGATAGAGGTTGAGCATCTAGCTCATGCGGTTATCAGAACCACATTTATGCATTGTCAGACTGACAGGATCTAGAGTCGTCTCTAGATGTAGTTACATGTATATTATATGTCTTTTCACTTGATGTGTATGCCCTAATAGACCCAGTTTCTACTCTATCACATATTACTCCTTTTGTTATTGGCAAGTGTGGTAAGGAACCTAAATTGTTGCGTAAGTCATTTGAGGTATCTATGCCCGTGGCTGATTTTGTGATTGTTAGATGAGTTTATTGGGGTTCTGACGTGATGATTTATAATCGTCACACTTTAACTAAATTAAATGAATTGGAGATGGTTGATTTTGATATTATTATGGGTATGGACTGGCTGGCTAATTGTTATACTAACGTGGATTGATGGACGAAAGTCATTCACTTTAATTTTCTAGGAGAGCCCGTTATTGAATGAAAGGGCAATGTTGCAGTGCCTAAAAGGAGGTTCATTTCCTACCTTAAGGCTCGGGAGATAATTTCGAAGGGGTATATTTATCATTTGGTACGAGTACAGGATGCGGAGGCAAAGCCTCCAACTCTGCAGTCGGTTCTTGTTGTGAATGAATTTGCTGATGTATTTCCTGATGAACTTCCTGGTATTCCTCCCAAAAGGGAAATCAATTTCGCTATCGACGTACATCCTAATAACCAGCCTATATTTATTCCTCCGTAGAGAATGGCCCCTGCTGAGTTAAAGGAATTAAGGCGCATCTAAAAGATTTGCTGGAGAAGAGCTTTATCAGGCCTAGTACTTCTCCTTGGGGCACACCTGTGCTTTTCATTCGTAAGAAAGATGATTCATTGAGAATGTATATTGATTACCTTCAGTTAAATAAGGTGACTGTCAAGAACAAAAATCCACTTTCTAGGATCGACGGCCTAGTTGACCAATTGCAAAGCACGAAATACTTTTCAAAGATCGACCTCAGATTTTGGTATCACCAGTTGAGGGTGAAGGAGAAAGATATTTCGAAGATATATTTTTGGACTAGATATGGTCACTATGAGTTTCTATTTATGTCCTTCGGTTTAACCAACATACCAATGATGTGCCGTAGAATTATGACATATTTGATGTTTTTTTACAATAAGTTTTACTTGTTCTTAAACAAGTTTGTGTCATTTTAATGTGTTTTGTTTATGTTTCAGGTAATTGATGATAGGAGAGCAAAAATAATAAAATTCAGTTAAATTCCACTGAGTTGGGATTTATACGGACAATTTTTATTTATACGAACCATATAATCTGACTGTCACCCAGAGGACCATTGGCATAAACATCATAAGTGCAATCAAGAGGTGATGGTGGAATTTGATGATCCACAAATATTTATACGGACCGAACAATTTTGGCGTACAATCTGAGCTATTGATTGAAGTCCACCGTCAAATGTGACCATATAATTTTATACGGACCGTACTTATTGTACTGTCCGTCAAATTTAGCAACAAATAATGTTTTGTCAAGTTTTAATTTTGAGTTTTTGACTTGTATAAATACTTTTTAGAGTTTTATAATTTAATTATGATCAGTTCCAAGACTTGTATCGATAGTATCAAGTACTTAGAGTATTTTGACACTTTCAAGAACAAGTTCAACCTTTTAATCTTCGTATTCAATTGTAAGTTTCAATGACAATTTCAAAGCTTTTCGTTATCTTTAATATCATGAGTAGCTAAATATCATACTGAGATTGTGAACCCAATGGTGGGTGTTATGCGAATAGGGTTTTGACATTAATATACAAATCGTGGATTGTTTGTATTTAATTATTTCTTATTCATTCATATTGATTAGTGGTTGAAAACATTAATCTAAGCCATAAATTCTACTTTAATTAGAAAGGTGAGTAGGGTTTGGTAGAAATAATTAACAAGGATTCAGGACGTTAACTCTTGTTTAATAAACTCACTTAGGAATAAAAGAAGTTTTACTTGGCATAATTAATCGTTCTTAATATCAATCTTCTATATTTGGGAAATCATAAAGATAAATACTTTTTAACTATTAGAAAATATTAGGAAGTCACATAGAGAATTAAGTGCATGCAATACAAAATCCATGAGGAGTATACTACATTAATAACTAGAGCATAACATCTAACCTAGCGGGGACACAATCTTGATTTCTTAATCATCTGAATTTTAATCAGTACAATATAGTTGTTAGAATTGCACAACTCTTTACAACCTTTATGGAATTAGAACAAAGGCCTATGACAAGTATTACACTAGTAACCTTTTCTCACTATATTTCCTCTGGATTCAACCCCAGCCTTGTCGAGTTTCTATATTTGAAAACGTCCGATTTACGCCATAACTTAGGTGTAATTTGAGTGTATCAAATTTTAGTGTCGTTGTCGGTAAATACGGCTTGAAATTACCAAATAGTGTTTGCTTTACTTCAAGTCTTTTTCTATTACATTACACTTCATTTGCTTTTTTTGGTGAAATAGATGACATGGCAGGTAGAAACGGCGGACGAGGAGGTGATGGTGGTAGGGGAGGCAATGCAATTCCCCCACCATAAAAAATTGAAGATGAAGGAGAGAATGGCTTTGCTTATCTTCGTTAGGAGGTAGAATACGCACCATTATTCCATCAAGGGCTGGTGCAAACTTCAAAATTGACCGTTCGCTCTACCTGCTGCTCAAGCTTGAGGGTTATTTCTAGAACTCCACCGAGAAATTTTCTTGGTGAGTGTCAGACACATACTCAGAATGTGACTTCTCCATATGCACTCCGGCTTCATTTTTTCAAATATTCATTAGCTGGTGAAGCTAGGGCATGGTTCGAGAAGTTCCCACATAATTTTATTCGCAATGGGCAGAGCTAGTGATTGTATTACCGAAGAAGTGATTTCCTCCAAGTAAGAAAGCTGAGCTTTGGGATAAAATTTTCGAATTCAAACAGCTCCAGGGAGAGAAACTTTATGAGGCTTGTAAGAGGTTCAAACTTTATTTGATGCAGTCTCCAAATCATGATTTTCCAGAGAATATTCTTATGGAGAAGTTCTATACTGGGCTGGATCCAATGACACAGTCATTAGCTAATAATACAGCTGACAAATGTTTTATGGATAAGACCTTCACTCGTATCACCAACTTGCTTGATAAATTGACGACACATAATCAAGCATGGCATTCAGGTGGTAGTGATGGCGTAGCATATGAGGCTCCTTTATTAAACAACATAGTGAAGGAGAACTAAGAGAGAGATCATGCCATTGGTTAGTTGGCTACCAATGTTAGTCTGCTAACCAAGAGGATTTCTGAGGATGAGATGAAGAAAAGGAATGCAGTTGATGAGATGCAAACACTACCGAATGGAGTGTTTTAGACACAAGATGGTCTATATGCTGAGGGTCCACCATTGCATTATGAAGATGTGAATTATGTTAACAATCCTTATGGGGTTATCAGAAGCAGAACTATCAGGGATATAGTTATCAGAATCATTGGAGGCAATATGGACAAGGAAATAAATATAGGCAAAATGACTATGGTGGTTCAAACCAAGGGAATTACAACAACAATGATAACTTTAGAAATCAGAGTTTCAATGCATATATTCCATCGAAGAGTCAATAGTCTAACTCACGGCACTAGCGAGAGAGTCCTTCAAATAATCAGAGAGATTATAGATTGGAGAGTATGATCGAGAGGGTATTGGCCAACCAGGAGAAAACAGACAAGTCGATGAAGAGCTTGACTGAAGTTGTGGGTTCTCATACTGCTTCTATTCAAAAGCTTGAATCGCAAATGAGATATCTTTTAAGAGAGCAATATCCGAAGCAGAGGGGTCAACTTCCAAGTCATATAATTCAGAATCCTAGTAATAGTGGAGGTGACATAGCTAATTGCAATGCTATTACTACTCGGAGTAGGAAAATACTTCAAAGTGAGGTTGAGAATGTTATTGAATTGGATCCCACAAAGTTAGAGGAAGAGGCACCACTTGATGTGCCAAGTGTTGTGGATGAAGTACTTACTCCAGACCCGATTGTTGTTGAAATCGATAATATTCCAGGCAAATCAAAGGCTCTAGAGGTGATCACAGAAAAGGGCAAAGGCAAGGTGACAGAGGCTCTGAGACCATTGACATAGTTGTTTGAATCTACACCTCTCTTTTCTCAAAAGTTGGTGAAGAAGACTGAAGATGCGAAATGTCAGAGGTTTTATGATCAGTTGAAGCAGCTCTTGATGAATATTTCATTCTTGGATGCCTTCCAGAAAATGCCAGGGTTTTTCAAATAACTGAAAGAGTTGATCACAAAGAATAGGCCAATCAATCATGATACAATGAGTGTGACTCACTGTGTAAGTTCTATTATTTCCACCACTAAGGTTCAAAAAAAGAAATATCCAGGGGCCTTCATTACTCCTTGCACTATCAATCAACATGATTTTGCCAGAGCATTTTGTGTTAATGGGGCTAGTATTAACTTGATGTCGCTTTCTACGTATAATAAATTAGGTTTGGGTATGCCGAGGCCGACTAATATGAAATTGTAGATGTTCTGAACATGTCGGTGAGTTTCTTCTTCCGGCAAATTTCATTATACTTGATTGTGTTGTTGACAAAGATATTCTGAACATTTTAGGTTGATATTTCCTTGCTACTGGAAGGGCACTCACGGACTCGGAGAAAAATTAGATCAAGTTTAGGGCCAATGATGAGGAAGTCACTTTCCAAGCGAGCAAGGGAATGAAGTTGCCGAGTAACTATGACTGTATTTCAGTGATTGATGTATTGGATGTGATCGAAGAGAATGTTGAATTCAAGGTGGAAGAAGAGTGTCTCGGAGAGGCTCTAGCTGTAATTTTGGTAAACTTTGATGGTGACGATATGAAGGGGTATGTGGAGACTATGAATTCATTTGTAGGATTGGGTTCATATAATTACCAGCCAAAGACACTTTCTCTTAATTTAGAGAATATGGCGACTCCTCCAGCAAAATCATCCATTATTGAACCACCAAAGTTGGAGCTGAAGCAACTTTCATCTCACCTAAGGTATGAGTTTTTAGGTTCGAATAACATTTTACTTGTCATTCTTTTTGCATTGTTAACTGAAGAGCAGGTGAAGACGGTATTGGAAGTGTTGAGGAAATAAAGGCGATCTATTGGATGGACCATAGCTGATATTCGGGGGATTCCCTCCAGAATTTGTGAGCATAAGATCCAGCTTGAGAAAAATAGTACACTAAGCTTGGAGCACCAAAGAATATTGAATCCACCTATGCAAGAGGTGGTGAAAAAGGAGATCATCAAATGGTTAGATGCTGGAGTTGTTTTTCCTATTGCTGACAGTTCATAGGTTAGTTCAGTACAATGCATTTCGAAAAATGGTGGAAGTATTGTGGTGCCAAATGCAAAGAATGAGTTGATCCCGCAAAGAACTATCACTAGATGGAGAGTTTGTATGGACTATAGGAAGTTGAATGTTGCTACTTGCCAAGACCATTTCTCTATGCCTTTTATTGATCAAATACTTGATCGGCTAGCGGGACGGTCATATTACTGCTTCCTTGATGGGTACTCTGGCTATAATCAGATCAATATCACTCTTGAGGATAAGAAAGACTAGATTCACCTGTCCCTAAGGGACCTTTGCTTTCAATCGGATGCTCTTTGGGTTATGCAACGCTCTGGCCACATTTCAAAGGTGTATGATGTCTATCTTTTCAGACATGGTTGAAGACTTCTTGGAAGTTTTCATGGATGATTTCTCAGTCGTAGGTGATTCATTTGATGACTGTCTTGACTATCTGGGTCAAGTGTTGAAGTGCTGCGAGGAGACTAATCTGGTCCTAAATTAGGAGAAGTGCCATTTCATGGTTAAGGACGGGATTGTTCTTGTCCACAAAATTTATGAAAAAGTAATCGAGGTCAATAAAGCAAAGATAGAGGTGATTTCCAAGCTCCCTCCACCTATATTTATTAAGGGAGTTCGGAGCTTCCTTAGACATGCCATTTTTCTACAGAAGCTTCATAAAGGACATCTCTAAAATTGCTAATCCGATGTGAAAACTTCTTGAAAAAGAGGCTAAGTTCATATTTGATGAGAAATGGCTGAAGGCTTTCAAAAAATTGAAAGTGCTTCTCACTTCTGCTCCTATTATTACTCACCAGACTGGTCTTTGCCATTTGAGTTGATGAGCGATGCTAGTGTCTTTGCTATTAGGGTGGTGCTTGGTCAAAGGCACAATAAGATCATGCACTCAATCTATTATGCTAGAAATACGCTCAATGTCGCCCAGATGAATTACACTGTGACCGAACAGGGGCTTTTGGCTATTGTTTATGCGTTTGAGAATTCTGAGCGTACTTGTTGGGTTTGAAGGTGGTTGTGTATAGAGACCATGCAACATTGAGGTATCTGATGGCGAAGAAGGAGGCAAAATCATGGCAAATTTGATGGGTGTTATTGTTACAAGAGTTTGACTTTGAAGTCAAAGACTGGAAAGGATCCAAAAAGCAAGTCGCTAATTATCTCTCATGGCTTGAAGAAGCTGGAGGTTTGAAGAAAGAGATAGATATTGATAATGTTTTTCCTGATGAAAGGGTTTTCTCCTTGTCCTGTGCCATGGCTCCTTGGTGTGCTGATGATGCCAACTATCTGGTTACCATCTTATTCTTGAAGAGCTTAAAAACTATCAGAAGAAGAAATTCTTAAGAGATTGTCGCTAGTATAACTAGGATAAGCCGTACTTTTTCTGAACATGTGCTGATAATGTAATTCAAAGGTGTGTTTCTAGAGATGAAGTAATGTCTATTCTAAAGGCATGTCATGACTCTTCGGTTGGGGGTCATCATAGTGGAAGCAGGACAGCGACTAAAGTTATTAAATATGGGTATTACCGGCCCACCATGTATTGGGATACTAATATAATGGCAAGGTCATGTGACCAGTTCCAACGGTAGGGAAATAATTCGAGAAAGAATGAAATGCCTCTAAATTTTGTTATGGATGTGGAGATTTTTTATGTATGGGGGATTGACTTCATGGGTCCATTTGTGAGCTCATATAGGAAGACATATATCTTGGTTGCTGTTGATTATGTCTCAAAATAGGTAGAAGTAGTAGCTTTACCCAACAATGAACCCAAGAGTGTGATGGGGTTCTTAAAGAAGAATATTTTCACCAGTTTTGACACACCAAGGGCGATCATCAGTGATGGGAGTTCACACTTTTGGAATAAAGCATTTGTTGGACTGCTGGAGAAGTATGGGGTTAAGCACCGAGTGACCACTCTATATCATCCTCAAACGAGTGGCCATATTGAAGTTTCGAACTGAGAAATAAAAAGCACACTAGCTAAATAGTTAATACAAACATGACCAATTGGTCAAGAAAGATAGATGATGCTCTTTGGGCATACAAAACGATTATCAAGACACCAATTGGAACTTCACCTTACCGATTGATTTTCGGTAAGGCGTGACACCTGCTTGTTGAACTCAAACACAAAGCCATATGGACGCTGAAGAAACTAAATATGGATTTGGATGAAACAACCAAACTTCGGTTGTTATAGCTCAATGAGATAGATGAGTTCAGGTATCAAGTGTATGAGAGTGCAGCCCTATATAAGGAGTGGATGAAGCACTACCATGATAAAAAGATTCTGAAGCGGGACTTCCAACTGAAAGATGATGTCCTTCTTCTCAATTCAAGGCTTAAGCTCCCATCGGGCAAGTTGAAATTAAATTAGTCTGGGCCTTTCCAAGTGGTGAGTGTTTCACCCAATGGCTCGATGGAATTTAAGTTCGGAGATGGGATGTGAACTTTCAGTGTTAATGGCCACAGGGTGAAATGCTACCATGGCTGCATTTATAGTGACAAGATCGTGGATAGGCACTGTCTGAAGCATGGGTACACTCCAGATTTCCATCCGGAGTAAATTGGAAACAATGTCATGCGTGATGTTAAATCAAACACTTCTTGGGAGGCAACCCAAGTTTAAATTTTTGTATTTTTCTTTGTTTTCAGTTATTTTTAGTGTTTTTGGACTGTGTAATATTTGCTGGTGTAGTAGGAATTCCAGGTCTCAGGAAACATGTGCAGGTGTTCTTGTGTCAGTTGTTCAAGTCATAGGGAAAAATACGGATCGTACAATTTTGCATGGACCGTATATTTTCACCGTATAAGAAGAGGCCTTAAGCTGCTTACTGTTTTGGTTGGTTTGGGTGACGGCCGAATTCAATGGACCGTATAAAATTTGACGGTCCGTCCTTTTTGGCCATATCATTAATGATATTTAGGTAAGTTTTCTAACTTAGGCACCGGAAAAGAATTTGACGGTGCCATCCAAATTTTGACGGATCATACAATTATCATGTCATTCATGACAAAGGGTTAAAACGTATATCGACCATCACTTTCACACTTCAAATCAAAAATCAAACACCCTATATCTTCCCTCTCACATAACCGACCTCCACCACAACTACATCAAGCTCAATAATCTTCCACATCCCGGCCTTCACCTACTTATTACCCCTCACCCAATCTCTCTCATCATCTGCGCTTACCCTAGGCACGTAACTGAGCATCTAACAGTGTACACCACCTATTTTTGTGAAGAATTGCAAGTTATCAGGTAATTTTGATGTTTACTCTCCATCTTGGTACAATGCTAAGCGTATTAATCGAGTTGTTGGTGATTAATGATGTCAGGTAGATGAAAATTGCACTTAGGGTTTGAAATTGAATTGAGATACCTGCTATGTGCTGAATTTTGTTTATATTGTTGGTTGGGGTGAGAGATTTGGTATATTTGTGGTAGATTAGGGCTTGTAGGGATGCGATTATCATGTACTCATTGAGTAAGAGGGCATTTTAATCAACATTCATGTCGATTCATTATGCTCGCAACTGTTAGTGATAATGACTCTGATAAATATGATGAATGAAAGGAAGTGAAGTCTGAGTAACTTCATATGGGTCGGTGGGCATTTCGATAGATGACTTCAACCCTAAAGTTCAAAATTGTTATGCCTTCCAAAAGCTCAATAACGTATCAATGAGCTTAATAATGTGAAAAAAGGGTGAAGTCTGAGTAACCTGAGTCCCAACATCCCAAAATCATCTAAAAGTGAATTATGGAAACATGTATTTGTGTAAATTTTAAGGGTTGTAGGTGTGTACAAAGTTTACTAAGTTGGTAGCGGAGAAATTTTGACGACACCATACAATTTTTTTATGGACCGTAAAATTATTTGTACGGTCCATAAATGTTTTTTAAGGTCCAAAAAAAATACTGAAACCTGAGAACCTGAGAATATGGTATTGATCCCTCTGTTGTGTGTTTTCTTGTGCTTGTTGACTGATAATTGTTTTTCTCCTCAGGCATGGCTTCTAAAATTCAGAGCAAATGAGGTGGCAGGTCCCAACCACTGGAAAAAATCAGGGGTAAAGGTAGAGCTGACGTGAAAATAAGGATAAAGGATGAAGCTTTAGACCTAGAGGAATAAGTTATTCCCTTCAAGAAAAATAGGGTCACTGCCGCAATTATACGTCGTACTGCCATACCGCTATGCAGCAATAGTACATCACATTCCGGTTCCTTCCAGTCTTAAGAGGAGGGATCGTCCTTATCTCGATCTAATAATAAGGACACTGACAAAGCCACTGAGTCTGTGGCTGGGATAATGCACAGGCCATCCAGTCAGCTACTAAATCTCATGACACCGCTCCGGGTGAGGATAGTGATGAAGTTGTGCAAGTGTGGAGATTAGGAGAAAATAATTAGAGGAGGATAGATTTCGGTTCATGATTGAGAGGGCCAAAGAACTATTTGATCAGGGTATACAGTTAACAAAGGGGGGGTGGAAAGAATCCGTAGAGGAGCATATATGGTGAACGGTGAATAGTTTTGTTGGTTTAGAGATCATTCCCCGCACTGTTGTGCCCTTGGATTTCTATCAGCTAGGATTTCTATACAACGCTCTAGGGGAGTATTGTCCTATTCTGATTTGGGAGTTATATGTTGCCTATGGCGCTATGCTAAATAAAATAAAGAAGTCGAACATGCACATCAGATTAAGACACTTGATGAGATTGAGGTACGGGACCTGAAAGTAGATATATCCAATGCTGCCATCAATAGGGTCTACTTTGGAGATGATTATATTGCACCAGCCCAGGAGGCTGAGTTGAGGATAAAAAGGCCTAAATAAAGTCGCAGAGTGTACTTGAGTGGGTAGCTTCAGTGATTGCAAAAGCTAGAAAGTGAAGTTGGGTAACAGATAAGACCCAAAGGATACTCAAACACTTTCTGACTCTCGAGGCAAAATTTTGGTTGAGTGTTGGGAAATTCGCAATCCTACCCACTCAGGCCTATAATGCACTCACTCTGGATTGAGTTGTGATAGTCGCAGAATTGATGTCCCAGGACCCGGTGAACTTTAGATATGTATGGCATATGAGATCCACTTGAGAGCATCACATCCATCCACTTTTTGATTCTACCATGCATGATTACTGATAACACGTGTTCATACTTTACCGAATAGAGACCACCATATCCCAACTTCACATGTTTATGATTTGCAAAAGAACAAGGATGAGACCCTTAGGGAGGGTTGGGATGCTAAGATGTATTTCCAGCATTTCTTGAGAGGCAAGAGGAGCCTCAGGCTGATCAGACATTTGGGGCCGCAAATGATACCACTATAGAGGTGTCGCCCGCCAGTACTACCCCCATCTTGGAGGTTGTACCTACCACTGCCATTGTGACACCACCTGCAGTTGCACCTAGTTCATCTTCGAGTCAGATTCCTACCACCACACAGCCGTAGGTTGTAGCTAGAGTTGATGATCAATTTTCCCTGACCAGATAAAATTTCAGACAGTTCACTATCAAACAGAGAGGGCGGATTAGCAAACCACTATTATAATGTGGCAGCTCCATAAGTTTGTTACGAAGGAGATTAGTACTGCCCTTGAGCTATTGAAAACAACCACAGCGGCATCTCATGACTTGCTACATGCTCGCCTAGATGTGTTTGAGATTATGCTAGCGGCACTCGAGAGATCAAGTTCGAGTAGTAATGCTGGGTCACTTAGGACAGTGTTACAGGATTTCAGAGTTACGGTACAGGCACTGCAGGCTCGTAATCAAGTTGTATTGGAGGATCTTAATCCGACCACATAGGAGGACTTGGCCATATATGTCCATGTGCAATACTTGATTGAGGACGATAATTCTCTTATTGCTACTCCCGCAGATACTAGGGGAAAGAGGAAATGAGATGAGGTGGATGAGTTGGATGATGAGCCATTGAAGGTGACTTATGCTAGGTTGTGCTGAGAGGAAGCGTGTGACAAATAGTTAGCCTTGCATAAGTCCCTATTCGATAACTACCCCATATTTGTTCCCAGCGAGACGGGAGGTGCCTCGTCCAATAGTGCTTCGGCCAGAGTGATATTTCTTCCACCCCTACCCTTTCCATTGCCAGAGCCTACTGTTACTGGTGCTGAGATAGATGCCTCAGAGGCCACATCGCCTCGATATAAACAACGCGTCTAAATTGCCTCAAGTATTTTCTATTCCCTTGTACTTATTTTGATGCATTGGGGACAATGCATAATTTCTTAGTTGGGGTGGGGCTATTTGATTGTATGTAGTGTAAATATGTGTTTAGGACCCCTTCGGCTTTTCTTTGCCATAGTTCTTTTCCCGAGGGGTTTTATTTCTGTTGAACCTAAAATGTTTAGGTCGTGTTTGGATAAAGTAGAGTAATTATGACTTATATGGTGGTGGTTTGAGTAACTTACAGTATGTTAAATGTTTGATGTTTGAAATACTCTCCTCCAAAGTTTTTGTGATGTATACTCAGAATGTGTTGCTTAATTGAGATGTATGGTTCTTTTTGTGACATTTAGAGTATTGCATTACCTTGTGTGTTGAATGCTTAACAGGGAAGTCAGTGTATGGAAAAATCATTATGCCGATGTGTTTTGTGGTTTTTGTATTTGTTCTCTTGTTATATGTGCAATCTAGAACTTACATGGTTAGTCGTGCCTTGTTCTTAGGATAAGTTTAACCATTTTTTCCTTTCATGAGCCTAACTCGTGTACATAAAATATCCCTAGTTTCCCATTTTGAGCCTATAAGCTTGTTCTTTGACTAGCCACGAATGAACTGATACCCTTTGTTCTGAATATCCCTATTCTTGCACTCTGTCCCTCCGTGATGCTTAAAAATGATGAAAAATATGTTAGAAGCCTAAGTTGGGGGTGATGTGTGAAATATGAGAAAATAAGGTTTATGCCTAAAGGTTGGGTAGACGTGAGTTGCCTAGTTACTAAGACGGTGTGGTGGTTGTAAATAAAGAAAAAAAACTAGAAAAAGAAATAAAAAGATGAAATATGCTGAAAATGTGTACAGAAAGAAGTAGAGTAGCAAATAAATCACACTGAGGCAACAAAAGAAAAAAAAGAAAGGTCATAAAAGGTGAAGTTAGTGTAGTGTTCAAGGAGGGTAAGTCACTATTGTACAAATATACATCCTACCCATCCCTAAGCCTACATTATAACCCAAAAAAAGTCCTAATATGATCACAGCCAAATTGTCAGAAGTCGAAGGTACTGAAAATAAGAGCAAGAATATGGTATCTACATGTATAGTTTGAGAACTTCTTTGTGAGTATGAGTGTGAGTGTTTATCTTCTTTATAGTTTTTTGTCCCGTTTATTTGTACATGTGTGTTGGGACATTCTTTGGTCTATGTGAGGGCATAAGGTTTGATTAAGTGATTGATTTCCCATAAGTTGAGATTCATGTGCGCAATGGTTTCTATAATAACTTTATGTCACTAATTGAATATTCATTATTAGATACAATAGTTTTCAGTCATACATCATGTTGAGTACTATGGATATGGGGGAGTCATGTTTGTACTGTCGGTAGTTACTTGCCAAAACCACTGTAGACATTCTTACTTTGTGATATCTAAGCGTTTGTGTTAGTATTGTGTGTTGTTTTACTTGCTTGAGGACAAGCAAAGACTTTAAGTTGGGGGTGTTGATGTGTTGTAGAATTACGTCATATTTGATGCTTTTTACTATAAATTTTACTTGTTTTTAAACAAGTTTGTGTCATTTTGATGTGTTTTATTTATGTTTCACATAATTGATGATAGGAAAGCAAAAACAAGGAAATTCAGTTAAAGTCCACTAAGTTGGGATTTATATGGATCGTATTTCTTATACGGACCGTATAATATGAACGTCACCTAGAGGACCATTGGCAGAAACATCATAAGTACAATCAGGAGGAGACGGTGGAATTTGACAGTCCGTAAATAAATGGACTGAATAATTTTAGCGTACAATCTGAGCTTTTGATTGAAGTCCACTGTCAAATGTGACGGTATAATTTTATACGGACCATACTTAATTGTACGGTCCGTCAAATTTAGCGACCGGGTTGTTTTGTCAAGTTTTAATTTTGAGTTTTTGACTTGTATAAATACTTTTAGGATTTTATAATTTAATTATGATCAGTTCCAAGACTTGTATCAATAGTATCAAGTACTTAGAGTATTTTGAGGCTTTCAAGAACAAGTTCCAACCTTTTAATCTTCATATTCAATTGTAAGTTTCAATGACAATTTCAAAGCTTTTCGTTATCTTTAATATCAAGAGTAGCTAAATAACATACTGAGATTGTGAACGCAATGGTGGGTGTTATAAAATAGGATTTTGACATCAATATATGAATCGTGGATTGTTAGTATTTAATGAGTTCTTATTCGTTCATGTTAATTAGTGGTTACAAACATTAATCTAAGTCATAAATTCTACTTTACTTGGGAAGGTGAGTAGGATTTGGTAGAAATAATTAACAAGGACTCGAGATGTTAACTCTCATTTAATAAACTCACTTAGGAATAAGAGGAGTTTTACTTGGCCTAATTAATTATTCTTAATATCAATCTTCTATAATTGGGAAAATCATGACGATAAATACTTTCTAACTATTGGGAAATATTAGGAAGTCACATAGAGATTAACTGCATGGAATACACAATCCATGAAGAGTATATTACGTTAATACCTAGAGCATAGCATCTAACCTAGCGAGGACACAATCTTGATTTCTTAATCATCTAAATTTCACTCAATACAATACAGCTGTTAGAATTACACAACTCTTTACAACCTTTATGGAATTAGAACAAAGACCTACGTCAAGTATTACACTACGATAGTAACCTTTCCTCACCATATTCCTGTGAGATTTGACCCCAACCTTGTTGGGTTACTATATTTCACAATGTTTGATCTACCCATAACATAGGTGTAATTTGAGCGTATCAACCAGCGACATTTATGGATCTGATGAATTGAGTGTTCAAACCATTCTTAGATATCTTTGTGATAGTGTTTATTGATGATATTTTGGTATATTCTCGATCGGAAGTAGAGCATGCCGATCACTTACGAGCGGTGTTACAGATGCTTCAAGATCATTAGTTGTATGCCAAGTTCCTAAATGTGAGTTCTGGCTGATCTCGGTGGTTTTTCTGTGGCATCAAATTTGATACCCAGAAGATCGAGGTAGAGAAGAATTGGCCAAGGCCCATGACTCCTACTGAGGTGCGTAGTTTTTTGGGATTGGTAGGCTACTATTGAAGGTTTGTAGAGAATCTTTCTTTTATTTCCGCTCCAATGAAAAAGTTGATGCATAAGGCAGCTAAGTTTCAGTGGACAGATACTTGCGAGAAGAGTTACCAAGAGTTGAAGAGCAGATTAATAACAGCATATATCCTAGCACTCCCTGAGGGATCAGAGGGTTATGTTGTATATTGTGATTCTTCCAGAGTGGGATTGGGTTGTGTTTTGATGCATCATGATAAGGTTTTTGCGTATGCTTCAAGATAATTGAGGGAAAATGAGCAGAATTATCTGGCTTATGATATTGAGTTGGCGGCTATTATGTTTTCTCTGAAGATATGGCATGACTATCTATATGGAGTTTATGTTGACATAGTTACATATCATAAGAGCTTACAATATATATTCAGGAAGAAAGACTTGAATCTGAGGCAGCGGAGATAGCTTGAGGTGCTAAAAGACTATGATGTTAATATCCTATATCATCCTGGCAAGACGAATATTGTAGCTGATATGTTGAGTCTTAAGTCTATAGGCAGCTTGAGACATGTGGAAGTTGGTAAGTTGGAGATGACTAAGGATTTATATCTATTAGCCAGTTTGAGTGTACGGTTGCTGGATGTAGGAGAGGGGGGAGCTATAGTACGGAATGCCACAGAATCCTCATTAGTGGCAGAAGTAAAAGCACAACAATTTGATGATCCAGAATTATTCAAGATTAGAGAATGAATTCCCTTTCAGAAGAAGTAGTTGTTCGAGCTATCAGACGAAGGGTTTCTTAAGTATAAGGAGTCAATATTAGAGAAGGAATTCCGTTTCAGAAGAAGCACTTGTTCGAGCTCTCAGATGACAAGTTTCTTAAGTATAATGGTCGATTATGTGTGCCCGATGTTGGGGGACTTCGAGGGAAAATTATGGCAGAGATTCAGTAGTCCAGGTATTATATTCACCCTGGGTCTACTAAGATGTATCATGATCTTCAGCAATTGTACTAGTGGAATGATATGAAGAAGATTATTGGGGAGTTCGTCGCTTAGTGTCCAAATTTCCAACAAGTCAGGGTGGAGCATCAGAAACTTGGAGGATTGCTTTAAAATATCGAGATTCTAACCTGGAAATGGGAGACAATCAACATGGATTTCATTACAAGATTACCTAATTCTCGTCAGAGGTTTGATTCTATTTGGGTTATCATGGATAGACTTACAAAATCAGCTCATTTTCTACCTGTCAAAACTACTTATTTAGCTGAGGATTATTCTCGTTTGTATATCAAAGAGATAGTTAGGCTTCATGGAGTTTCGGTTTCTATTATATCTAACATAGGTGCACAGATAGATGGGCAGGATGAGCGCACTATTCAGACCCTCGAGGATATGATGTGATCTTGTGTTTTAGATTTCAAGAGAATTGGGAGGACCATCTTCCGCTTATTGAGTTTTCCTATAATAATAGATATCATTCTAGTATCCAAATGGCACCATATGAAGCCTTGTATGGCCGGAAGTGCAGGTCTTCTATCGATTGGTTCGATGTTGGTAACAAAGTTATTGGGGCCTGATTTGGTGCAATAAGCCGTATAAAAGGTAAAATTAATTCAGGAATGATTGTTGATAGCTCAGAGTAGACTGAAGTCTTATTCAGATAACCGATGTCAAAAACTTGAATTTGTTTTGGGAGATTGGGTGTTTCTAAAGGTGTCGCCTGTGAAAGGCGGGATGAAGTTTGGCAAGAAAGGAAATCTTAGCCCCAGGTACGTCAGACCGTATCAGATTGTTCAAAGAATCGGCCAAGTAGCTTATAAGCTTAAATTTCCCCCAGTGTTATAAGCGGTTCATCTAGTGTTCCACGTATATATGCTTCACAAGTGCTTGGGTGATCCCTCCGGCATCACCCCCATTGAGGATGTTCATATAACAGAAGATTTATCATACGGGGAAATTCCTATTGCTATCCTAGATCGCCAAGTCCATAAGTTGCATACTAAATAAGTATCTTCAGTTAAAGTACTTTGGCGGAATAATAATGTGGAAGAAATGACATGGGAGGCCGAGGAGGATATGAAATCCAGATACCATCATTTGTTTCAGTCTTTAGGTTTGCATGGACACTCGTGCAATACGATTCATTCATTCCAATTCTATCTATCGAACTTGACCTGTATAACTTGTTTAGGTGATAATGTTAAGACAGATATAGAAGAAGCAACTTAGATTACAACAGATGATAATTGTGGTAAGTTATGGCTAACCCTTTTAATTCTTACTTAAATAGACGGTCGTGTGAGGCCAATATGATCTTATTAGGCTATTCAGTAGCATGTGTGGCAATGGATGTATGTTTGGGCTGCTTAATAGGTTTTGGGTAGTTCTGTTTACAGGAAAACTCTGCCAAATTTTTTAGAAATTTTGAGAGTTAGAGTATTATTCAACATATGAGGATGAATGTTCTTAAGCTGAAAGTATGTTACACTCCGTAGTTTCGCACACGAATGAGAATATAGCTAGCCGACTTGGATCCCAAGAATATAATATCATTTCTGAGGGTCTCGTATGACATATAAGGTGTTAAGAAAGGATTTCGGAAGGTTGGAAGTCAATTGGATTGAAGGAAACTTAACTCGATGAAGTTTGACGATGACAAGATGATACTCTATGCATTTTGTATCGCGAAACCTGATCCGCCTCGCGGATCTGGCCGCAAATCAAGAGTCTCAATTGGCCAATTTTCTGCCACCATGTGCAGTGGGAAATGCGGCCGTAGATGGTGATCTGTGGCACAGATGCCTCTGCAGAATGGAGGCGGTGGATTGGCCATATAAGTCTTAATCTCGAAGCCTTCCACATTTTACTTCATTTACACCCCAAACAAAGCCTAAATGTTCCCAAATATTCTCTAAAGGTAAATTCATCAATAAAAGACCATCCTCTTAGGTTTTGAAATGATTTCACCCTTGAGAAGCTTGAATCATCATAGAAACTCCCTCTAGGTTGTAGCTTTGAACTTATAACTCTTGGAGAATTGGAATGAGTTGTCAAGGTTGAGCCTTCTAGGCCATTTGAGGTAAGTTCTTGTTACTTTTTTATGCTCTTAGATTCTTCCTAGTCTAGTCATTTCATTGGAGAAGATAATTTGTGAGTTGTGGAAGTATTATAAGCATAATCTTGAAGAACTAATTCCTAGAAGATGAAGTTATGTTGCTTGGTTTGTTAGAGTTGGTTGAGGTTATGTGTAGATACAAGTGTTGAATCTTGTTGGCTAAGTTGTGAAGTTAAGGAAAGGAGTTATGGAAGATGGTGGTGTTAATTTGGATGAGTCTCCATGGTAGAATAAGCTCAAGAACTCCACACACCTAAGTTGTTTGACGAAATATTTAAATGAACTTTTTTGTAAGATATGAATTCGATATTGATACAAATCCTTCGTATAATGTAGATAATTGTCCATAGCGTGCTCAAGGGTTCGTGGGACGTAGACAACTTCATCGATAAGGTATGTAGGGTAAATTTTCCTTCTTTGGCATGATCTAATACAAACACTTCCTCGAAAGAATTCTCTATAAATAATTTCAAGATTACCATGTTTCTTCTTGTTGAAGTTATTCATGTTTCATGAGTATTCCTTGTTAATTGTACTTTCCACATTCTTTATGTCTCTTGATGACTAGCTTAAGGTTGAAGGACGTAGCGCCAATAACGATAGTCGGAGGCTAACGATCATAGGTCACTCCGACTCTGATTATGATACCTCTTGAGACTGGTCTTGCATTGCACTTATATATACGTATCTATTTTCTTACCACGTCGCGCTATAGTCGGCTGGGCAGGCACTTATATGTGCATACCACTGATCAGTTAGGCAGATATTACCGTGTTCTATATTGGTGGGCAGTTATTATAAGTTTACCCCACAGAGGGACTTTATATGATATTGTATGGCCCCACAAAGTATCCTAATTTTTACTTACATGCATATATTCATTATTTCATCAGTTGTATGCCCTCAATGGCCCTTTTCTGAGTTTCAGGTTGATTTTATACCTTTTTCGCTTATATTATGTCTTTCATTTATGTACTTTACCTGCCTTATATATTCATTACATCTTTTGTACTGACGTCCTCTTTCTGGGTCACTGTGTTCATGGTCGTAGGTACACATAGACAGAGTGACGTACCTCTTCAGTAAGGTACATGTTGCCAGCTGTTGGTTGTCGCATTCCTCTTCTCCGGAGTCACTGTACAGAGTCGATAGGTACTATAATGTATATATTTCCAGTGTTTTGGATATGGTGGGGCCTTGTCCCGACCATTTGACACATTATCACACTCTTAGAGGCTTGCAGACCAGTGTTAGTGTGTATTTGGTTTGTTTGTCCTTGACGACCTTCTTGTTAGTTGATGATACTTTTGTTACGTCCTCGTCAGCCTTAAGTTATGTATATATTTATTGTTGTTGGGCCTCTTCTGCTTGTAGGTTGCGATTACATTCTTGTCAGGTTATTGCTATTTGGAGGCCTTATCGGCCTAGGTTTTGTGTCAGGGGATCTACGCATGCATAACATACAAATTATTTAGCAACAACACCTCGACTAATTCTTCACTACTTTCTTTATCAAATAATGTTATCAATCATCAAGCAATACAAGACATGAACAATTTTCTATGATCAACAAGATAGTCATGTTAGTAAAATCTACTGACCACAATATAGTTTCACATTGAGTACTCAAACTCATAAAGGTATAACCACTCAACTCATTGCACAGAGAATAAGTCACTCTTAGCAACTAATCTAGTCCAATATAATCAATCAAGTCATCCAATCTATTTAATCAGGAAGTCACCTAAGTTCCAATACCAATCTGTATCATATTACCAAATAACAAGTATTCACAGAATGAATGAATGTATGAATGCAATGCATATGCCAGGTACCTTTCATTTTCAGTATACAGGCGTTCAAATTCTATGAACATCACACGTATGGGGGACCCGCGAAGTTAATATACTCCTCCACAATTTCTCATCGGAGCTCAGCTCTTGGCTGAATAATAATAACCATTGTAGGCATGCAACTCGTTCCCCCACGTATCATCATCATCCGAAATTTCCCATCAGATCCCAGCTCAGTGGCTATAGTATCATCATCATCGTCTCAATATTGCCATAATCTCATAAATGTTCTTACCTTTCTAGTCTCTTGGACACACAGTATTTCCATATCACTCTCATATCAATAGCATCTCTATGAATGCAAATGACAATACAAGGTAAGAAATCAGGATGTAATGAGATGCAACCAAGTATAGAGATGAACATTACATGCTTTCAAGAATTTAATAACACATAATCCAAGTACACTCAGGATATCATATAGAAAGCATGTGTGATAAATAAATTCAACTTTAGCAAATATGGCAACGATCCCACATAATGGCGACAACCTCACTCAATCAGCAGTCAGAATTAGCTCGAGGTTGATTTTCTAAAATCCATCATCACAGTTCAACACTGGTACCCACTCAAATATTCATCACAACTGTTTGGGTGGGACCCCCAAACATGCCCAATACTTCTCATTATTTAGAACTAATGACATACTTCTATCGGAGTCTAGTGAAAGTAAACCATAGCCTACCTCAAGGCCGATCAGGAGCCACAAACGGTCAACCCCCATGCAAGTCTTACCCTTCCGGAGTGCCTCGTGGTAATAAAAGTCTAACATACACATATTATACGTTAAAATAAAGCTATCACATAATACAATGACGTAATCCTTAAACACACCAAGACTTCCAAAACCAATCGAGGCCCACGGTATCAAAATCTAAAGTTTATAACCCAAAAAGTATAAACACATACTAGGCAATCATATCCTTAAGTTAATTGGAAATCTAAGCTTATTAAGACCTTCAATTGCACAATCTAGGAAAAAACCCAATTTTTAAACCCTAGAAGTTTCCCCAAATTGGAAAGGGATTTTATACACAAATTGAATGCCACAACATGATCTTCTATCATATTCCAATGCTAATTTACAATATGAAGACAAATTAAACCATAATACACCCTTAAATCAAATATTCAACCTCTCTTAATCTAATATGAACATAGGAATTCTTCTTCCCCAATTTACATACATTCTATTCCACCATTAGAGACTTAAAACATGAAATATAATCACAAGGATGAAGAATCTTACCTCAAATGAAGAATTTAATCCCAATCTTCAAGAAACCCCCCTTTGGCATCTCTAGAACCGATGAAATGTTATTTTGGGAAAGTGATTTGACCTAGAGAATTTATGAGGTTTTCAGATACAACGATTCTGCAGGCACGACCTTGCTCCAACGGACAAAGGACTCGGTGAGCGCAGTCACTTAACAGCTCGCCTCAATGCAGAAGCGAAAAAATCCCACTGGGGCGGAACTCCCATAAAATCTTAGAACTCGCTTCTACGAGCCAACCTCCGCAGAGGCGGACGCGCAAGAGTGGATGGAAATACCGCTGGGACGGACACCAGACACCAGACACCAGCAAGAAAATGAATTTCCACTGAAATTTCAACCAAACACTCGAAACACTCCCGAGACCCTTAGGTCACAAATCATACATGCTCTCTAAAGGTAAACAATGCTACGAACTCACTCGTGCCCTCGAATTTCCAATTGAACCGAGCTAAAATATACTTTTCTAAAGAATCGCTCAAAATAACCAATTATCCAAATTTTACAAATAAAGCCATGAAGTAGATGCGATTGTAGATGCGATTGTCTAGAGAAGCGAACCAATGAATCCACTAAGTTATAAATGACCCTCCGGAACTACCAAAAGGGATGGAACGCGGAAACAAGCCCATCTACTCAAAAGTTAACCTTGATTCAAACTATCCAACTCTAAGGTTCTTATTTTAGGGTTTTCATCCGAAACTCACATAAATGGACCACGAGATCAATTCCACCTCGCCGCACATCACAAATTCCACATAGTCTATGTAAAGGGTAAAATAGTCAAATAGAGGTCTATGGCTAAAAATGATCGGACAGGTCATTACATTAGATACCAATTAAAAAAACATCCATCCTTAAACGGAGAGAAAGGAAGTATGAAAGCCGATGAGTAACCAAGGAACTCCATCATAACCTCAAGAAGTCTTAATAGGCAAGAATTATACCTCTAGTATCGCTTGTTCATTGTATCCATCAAGACAACCTTTAATCTTTCTCAAGAACCCAACTTTCCTTTCCTTCACACCCGAAATTCCTTTCACATATGATCCTCGAATGTAAGAATTGACTCCGCTCTAATTTCCTGATGTTATCAAAACCTACCTCTATATGTGTTCGATTGAATCCACTATAACGCCTTAATAACTACCATTATTTAGAAACATATATACACACACAACAAGTCCAAGTCATGGCTTCCTTCTACCAAAAAAGAATCCTTGCTTCATCTGAGATCATTCTAAGTAACTCCATTCAAAAATGGATCTAATCCAAAAGGCTGATTGGGAAGATCTAGTCTCGTTAGTTTGTATCCTGAAGTCGAAATCACTTAGTTCAAACACATTGCGCAATTCTTAAGGAATCTCCAAATCACCATACCAATAAACATACCTACTGATTATATTATTGTGCCAAATCCTTCGAAAATCAACTGATCACTCAAAGACTTCACATAACTATTTGTACCTCCTCAATACATACCAAGTACCCATGTGTACCAATAGAATTATCCGAATTATCGTTACCCGAGAAATATCATCAATCCCACTTGCAAACTTTAATGAGAACCGATAACACTGTCATACTTTCATTCAGAATCAAAATCTATCGAACCCTTATTGGTGGTTTACTAGAATACCATAAGTCTTCCTGGCAACATAAACATGGGCCACCCGGCCCTAATTAAAAAATACTAATCCGAAAATAAGTGCTCAAATTTCTAAATCATCGATAGTCATCCGACTGATTCCAAACATAACTGATAGGCTTTCCATAACATACGGTGACCTCTTAAGTCTCTTTTATCCTAAATAATCAAACATGTACCGTCACCCACGATGCCAAAAGTTGGATTATGTCCGAGCCATTCACTTGTTACCGAAGAACTATACCTTATGATTGTAATCCTCATGTTTCTCAAATTACACCTGATACGCAAATCTGATAGAACTCTAAACACATCAAATCCTTATTGTAGTCTCTCATAACTCGCCAACAACTCTGAACATTTCGATGTAAGCATGTGGCCTCATTTACTACACCTCCACCCGTCGAGTCTCTAATAGTAAGACCTCACTACCCTTTATCAAGTCAGATGATATCAAATTTCGCAACCTCGTATCTTACCAAATCCTAACAAATCAACCTTACGATTCTGCTCTTTACCTTTTGTAATTACTTACAATTCCTTAATCCTTATAATACTCATCTATGTTATTAATCAACAATGTTTCAACACAGTCTAACACATGCCGCCAACTACAAACCTCATGGAATTCGTCATTGCACCTAGTCGATTACTGTAGGCTTACTCCCCCTAGCATACCCAATAATTTCACCCGATCTGAAAGATGCAAAAATAATGCTGACATAATCTACACCAATCCCAAAATTTCCATTATTTCAAATCCAAATCCTCCCTTATTCTGAAGAAGCACCTTACTCATTCCAAATCAGATAAAGCATACATTTATTGAAATTCTTAATTATCCACCTTTGATTTCAATCACACTCACCACTAACGATCAATCACTACTCAAACCTATTCCAGAGTGTACTGAAATCTCAAAGGTCTCGTAAATAAGTAAATTGATCCTGTAAAGAGTATCGTGCGCAACCAACCACAGAGAGTCTCCATCGCCTCACTCGAACCTTTAAACTGGAAGCTCTTCCCAAAATTCGGCACATTCCTTGTACCATCATTTACAAAATTTCTCAACTAGAAAAGGCATCGACCCACTCTGGTTACTCCGACCAACCATCATTTAGTACCCAACCAATAACCCAACCCATTACTGAACTGGTCCATAATTCGAAAGTTGATCCTTAATTATCGGACATACAATCCTGCTAACGTTCTCATATAGTTTTGTTGAAGTACCCTTGCCAAAATCTCTAACCCAAATAATCCTTCTTCTACATTGATTCATAAGTTACTAACTAGATCCTCGATACCCGAGCTTTCCACAACTAGTATTAGACCAAACTATCTTCTATTTGTTATCATAAATCTCTCCATTGTCCAATACATTGTTTGAGAGTCTTATATGATGCTTTCCTGTGAAAAACCAACCTTACATTATTTTGTCGAACCCTAACACATTCAGCTAACCGTGAAATTTTCCCTATCCTTCGGTCAACTCCAAGTCATTACACCAGTAATTATAGAAATTCTCAAATATTAACCATTATATACCATGCCCACGAATCCTATCCAAGAACTAGATACCACACCCGGTAATCCCTTACATAAAACTTCACCCTTGTTCAAGGCTAATGTTATTAGTATTAGTCGATCACTGGCTCCCATTAGCCTATAATACATGATCTCTTACTCTATACTAAACCACTGCGAAATAACTCACATATCAACACAATTTTGGTTCCAACAATCCCTTTTTATCACTAACTTCGAAACTCCAAGTGACCATGCGAACACACTATTAAAACGCTATTGTCTATTTGCATAAGCTCCACTCATCACAAGTAACCTCTCCCCCTGGCCCAAAATAGATAGTCATTCCCTAAAGTAACCCACAACCACTAATTCTTACTCTACTACAACAATTATGTCAAGTCAAAGCCAAACTTAAACTTTCGTAACTTATACGACATCCACCCTCGTACCTCTTGTAACTTATCCTAACAAGAACGTCAGACACCAATTTTTCCCTTCAAACAACGGAGATTGGTCCATCCAACTACTTTTTTCTACGCCTCTGCATTGCCATTTCCACTTTCCCAAGATATCACTAAATTGAGGGTCTCCAAACATAACACCAATCAACTGCACCTTCAACTCATAGCTGAAGAATGACATTGGTCATACGTATGTAGCATGGGAACACATCTCATACCCTACTGTGTGACGTCATCTCGAACCACTCACGCACAAATTTAAGAGTGTGTTACCACCATCGGTGATGAAATAGGAAAAAGAAGTTTCAGATACCAATTTGATTGATTTTAGCACGAAAGGAATGAAGAAAGTGAAGTTTCCTAAATGTCTCATAGCCTCTCGAAGATAAGTACGGACGTCTGTGCACCGATCCGCAAGACTCTACTAGACATTGATCTTGTATTTAAGACTGTTTAACCTGGCTTTGATACCAACTTTGTCACGACCCCTTTTAGGAATTATGGTGGCACCTACACTTCTCCACCGGTAGGCGAACCACTCCTAAATCATTTACATGTTATAAGAATGAAAAGCGAAATTATAACGAAATACTTAAATAACTATCAATTTTAATATAAAATGGGAAACATAAGTCTGAAATACCAAATGCACCCCCAAAGATCTAGTCAATAATACAAGAGCGCTAATATGGATACAAGTTTGAAGTAAGGAGCAACATAAGACCAAACTGAATATCATAGTCTAAAAGTCTGAAATATGTCTCTAGAACAAAAATAAATACAAGGCAAGAGATAAAGCATCCAAGGTGTGCCAGAAATAGCATCCTCACCCTGGATACTGATAATCAACCGGCTCGGACTCAAACTAGAGGTCCCGAACTGGTAGAAGGAGTTGTATCTGCATCCAAAAGAATACAACAAGTATAGTATGAGTACACAACATACTCCCATAGGCATCATAGGCCGACAACGACGGAAGATATGCAATTAGAGATAAATATCAAGTTAACACCAAATAATCCTATACTAGCAGTTTAGTATCCCAAATAAGTCACATTTTCCACATAGTAGTTCACTGAATCGACAATTCACTTTATTCACTCTATCTAAGTCATATTCATGCTGTCACCACCTACCCGAGTCATCAAATAATCAATTAAGATAGGTTGACCCTAGTACACACATCATATCACAATCCTTCTCAAAGGTCTCACGATTAGCCTAATCATAACAATACTAGCTTCTTATTCTCTCTGACCCGTGGGCTTAATTATAATTTTACACAAGTAAGGGCAGGACACATATTTATTCATTTGACATTCTCATTATACTCTAAGTAGAGGTCTACGCCATTTATCCTTGAGTAAGAAGGGGATCTATGCATGCATAACATAAAAATTATTTAGCAACAACACCTCGACTAATTCTTCACTACTTTCTATATCAAATAATGTTATCAATCATCAAGCAATATAAGGCATGAACATTTTTCTATGATCAACAAGATGTCATGTCAGTAAAATCCACTAACTACAATATGGCTCCACAGCGAGTACTAAGACTTATAAAGGTGTAACCACTCAACTCATTGCATAGAGAACAAACCAATATTAGCAACTAATCTGGTCCAATATAATAAATCCAATCATCTAATCTATTTAATCAGAAAGTCACCTAAGTTCCGATACCAATCTGTATCATATTACTAAACAACAAGTATTCACAGTATGAATGAATGTATGAATGTTATGAATGCAATGCATATGCCATACACCTTTCATCTCCTGTATACGAGCGTTCAAATTCTATGAACAACACACTCATAGGGGACCCGCGAAGTCCATATACTCCTTCGGAATTTCTCATCGGAGCTCAGCTCTTGGCTGAATAATATTAACCGTTGTAGGCGTGCAACCCGTTTCCCGTGTATCATCATCATCCGGAATTTCCCATCGAATCTAAGCTATATGGTTGTAGTATCATCGTCTCAATATTTCAATACTCTCATAAATGTTCTTACCTTTCCGGTCTCTTGGACCCACAATATTTCCATACCACTCGCATATCAATATCATCAGAATCATGAGTGTATGAATGAAAATTATAATACAAGGCAAGAAATCGAGATGTAATGAGATACAACCAAGTATAAATATGAACATCACATGCTTTCAAGCATTCAATAACACATAATCCAAGTATACTTAGGATATCATATCGAAAGCATGTGTGATGAATAAACAGAATAATAGAAAATATGGAGACGAGTCCAAATAATGGAAACAAGCCCAATCAATCAGCAGTCGGAATCAGCTCGAAGTTGATTATGCAAAACCCATTATCACAGTTCAACACTGGTACCCACTCAAATGTTCATCACATCCGTTTAAGTTGAACCCCCAAATATGCTTAATACCCCTCAATATTTATAACTAATTACGTACTTCTATTGAAATCTAGTAAAAGTAAATCGTATCCTACCTCAAGGCCAGAAGGAGCCACGAACGGTCAATCTGAATCGGGAACCGAAAACGAAGGAGGAACAGACTTGCTTCACGCAAGCCTTGCCCTTCCAGAGCGCCTCGTGGTAATCAAAGTATAACACACACATATTATACATTAAATAAAGCTATCACATAATACAAGGACGTAGTCCATAAACATACCAAGACTTCTAAAACCAACCTTGAGCCCACAATATCAAAATCTAAACTTTATTACCAAAAAAGTATAAACACATACTAGATAATCATATCCTTAAGTTAATTAGAAATCTAAGCTCACTAGGACCTTCAATTGCACAATCTAGGAAAACCCCCAATTTATAAATCCTAGAATTTGCCCCAAATTGGAAAGGGCCTATATACACAAATTGAATGCTACAACATGATCTTCCATCATATTCTAATGCTAATTTACAATATGAAGATAAATTAAACCATAATACACTCTTAAATCAAAGATTCAACCTCTGTTAATCTAATATGAACACTAAAATTCATCTTCTCCAATTTACATACATTATATTCCACCATTAGAGACTTAAAATATGAAATATAATCACAAGGATGAAGAATCTTACCTCAAATGAAGAATTTAATCCTAATATTCAAGAATCCCCCCATTTGGAAGCTCTAGAACCAAGAAAATGTTATTTTGGGAAAGTGATTCGACCTAGGACACTTATGATGTTTTCAGATACAACGATTCCGCTCCTGCAAAATCGATCAGGCGCGACCTCGCTCCAGCAAACAAAGGGCTTGCTGAGGTGCAGTCATTTGACAGCCGCCTCAGCGCAGAATCGGACATGACCCCGCAGAGGGGCATACGCCTCCGCGTGAAAACTCTCACTGGGGAGGAACTCCCACAAAATCTCATAACCCGCTTTTGTGAGCCAACCTCCGCAGACATGGACGCGCAAGAGCGGAAGACAATACCGCTGTGGTGGACACAAAACACCAGCAAACAAAAATGAATTTCCACTCAAACTTCCACCAAACACTTAAAACACTCCCGATACCCCACAGACATAAACCAAACATGCTCTGTCTAGGTAAAAAGTGCTAAGAACTCACTCGCACCCTCGAATTTTCCAGTTGACCTAGCTAAGACATACTTTTCAAAAAAAAATTGCTTAAAATAACCAACTATCCAAATTTCACAAATAAAGCCAAAAAGTACATCTGATTATCTCGGGAATCGAATCAATGACTCCACTAAGTTATAAATGATCCTTCGAAACTACCGTAAGTGACGGAATCCGGAAACAAACCCATCTATTCAAAAGTCAACCTTGAGTCAAACTATCCAACTCTAAGGTTCTTATTTTGGATTTTTCGTCCGAAACTCACATAAATGTACCTCGGGATCAGTGTCACTCATCCCGCACATCACAAACCCCACACAGGGTCTACGAAAAGGGTAAAATAGTTAAATAGAGGTCTATGGCTAAAAACGACTGGACCGGTCGTTACATCTACTATACCTTAAGCCCTTTGATTTATGGTCAAGTCGATTCCCACTATTACCTTAGCAAAATTAGGTCTACACTTGATTTATTCGGCTTGTAGATCTTCGGTAGGGTACCAATTGGTGAGGTAATTCAGTTAAGAGAATCCCAATTATAGTAATGTCACTTAAAGTCCTGGTAAATGAATCCATATTGGTGCAAAAGAAGTTTCTTCTTCAGCATTGAAATCAGTGGTCCAAGTGGCTCTCGTCAACTAACCCTGAACCATAACTTCCTTCGAGGATATATATTAAGATAATCCTCCTTCGTTGTGAAATCCAGAAACACATGCTCTAAATTATAGTTTTAACAATCCCTTCAAAGAGAATCGAGATGCAAAATCTCGCCCAATGTCCTCCATCGAGGGATGACCATGCAAGAACTTACGGATTAGAGTTAGTTTTCAGCTATTAGAAAGTTTCTTGTCCTCCTAGGTTATGAAAAATACAACAAGGTTTCCGTTGTAAAGCTTTGGAGCTCGAAATTGTAATTTGGTCTTCAAGGCTGCCGCTAAATTAATAAGGTGGTCTTATAGATTAGTGCTCACAATGTTGGGAGGATCTCCAGAGTGTTCTCCAATCGCCCTGATCTGGGGTGGGGGCAATAGTTCCCAGAGAGTAGGAAGGGGCGCCTGAGGCACCTTCATTTCCAATGCTCGACTGGTCAAAGAATTGGTCTGTATAATGTTATCAAAATTGAGATGGTTCAATAACAAGCTACATATTAGAGATGTATTTAATCAAATTGAACATCATAACTGGATTTGACTAGTGAACATAGTTAGACTATGATATATGAAAACTTAGTAAGATTAAGTGACATCTAAAATAGAAATATCTGCATACTAAATTGTTGTAATTGAATAAATTTCAGCATATTCAACAATATATTGCTATAAATTTAAATTTCTTGTCTATTACGAAACTCTATACCTTTGGAGCTTCTTTTCTTTTTTTCTTTTTAACTTTTTCTTTGACATTTGATTGAAAATTAAAAAATTATTTAATTTCTTTTACCATTAAACACTTATTTCGTTCTTTTCTTGTCAACCACGGGATCTACTTACGTATTTAACTTAAATCTTTAACCCTCCCTCTAACACGCAATCAAATTTACTGAGTTTTTTAGAAAGAACATTAAACTTAGCTTGAACTGTAATGATATATGTGCCATCAATTATAAGTAACCAAATTTGAACATATTTACTAACATGAAGGATTTCCTACCAAAAAACTAGAACATATCACTCATTTTTAAAGAATGAAATCTAGGCCTATTAAGCATTTAATTAAATATTTAACCAAAAAAAAGTATTTAATGAAGTGTCAAATCATGTTATCTATGATGTATATAATCTGATTCTGTAATAAAAATGATAAAGCAGTATCTTCCTATATATATTTTGGACATTGCTTTGTGTTTAATCAACTCAGTTCTTCTCCATTTTCTTTAAAGTAATTTAGGGTTTAATTCACAATTAGTGGGAAGAAGATGAATAACGCAGATGCAATCATACCTAAGGGTAAATGTGCAGTTTGTAAGCACCAAAGAAAAAGATGTGATGTGAATTGCCAGTTAGCTCCTTATTTTCCTTCGAACAAATATGAAGATTTTAAGAATGTTTGTCGACTTTATAGAGTAAGAAACATCGTAAGTATGCTTAATACTGTTACTGATAATGAGAAGATGGCCAAAATGACTGAATCCCTAATTTTAGAGGCTAAGATTAGGTCTGAAAACCCTGTGCATGGTTGCCTTGCCGTTGAAAAAGAACTGAGACTAAAAATTGAAGAAACTAAAAAGGAGCTTGAATTAGTACAGAAAAAAACTGCCATTTACAAACAACTGCTCGAAAGATCATCTTCGGATAAGGTAAAGTTCCCTGTGTTTTTCTTTATTTTTATTGTTTTATCCTTTGTCTATGGTTCCGTCCAATTATATTCGATATTTGTTGTAGAAGCGATAAATTATAGTACGAGCAAATTAGATCTCTTGCTCTCTTATAATCTTATAATTTGAATGGTAGAGAATGATATTTTCAAAATTTTTGATGTATTTTTTTTAAAAAAAATTATGTGTAAACAATGAAAATAAAAAAGAAATTATAAAGGGTTAGAAAACCATTTCTCCTTAAAGTACACGAATGTATGTAGTACATCAGATTCTCTTTTATACACCAATTGTCTTTTGGTTATCTTGACTTTCTTTTAACTAATGTTATCCTGCTGAATACAACTGTTTGTCTAACCCCCATCTACTCCATAGAACTCCACTCACTCTACCCGTTTAAAATATATCTGCACTCAATACTTACAAAAAAACCAATAAATATAAGGAAAAGAGTCAAGAATATCCTTAAACTATGCGAAATTGAACATAAATATTCTTCGTTAATAGTTTGGTCCAAAAATACCCAGTCGTCAATAGTTTGGTCCAAAAATATCCCTGTCATTAATATATAATTTGGTAGATAAATATAAGATATGTGTTTGTCTTTCAAACATTTATTGTCTAATCATGATCAGATGATATATATTCTCACTTCAACTTTTAACTGCTATGATTAAATTATTTTATTTGATGTAAATACCTCGTGCGGTAAGTATTTATTAGGGGTGGCAAAATTAGCCCAAACCCAAATGACCCACCCAATCCGCTCAAGGTTTCATGGGTTTGGGCAAGAGTGATTTTGATAATGGGTTGGTTTGGGCTAGCCCAAGTTGTTCCATTATAAATCAACAGTCCAAATAAACTCATGATGATGCCCAAACTTGACCCATGAAAATGTTCAATCTTAACGATTAGAACTTCACTCTAGATTAAGATTTTTGTTTATAAATAATTATTTAAAATATTGCTTTATTATTTCGGAACAACAAAAATACATCAACGCACCCCAACCACCCACCACATTATCCATCCACCCTACCCCTCCCCTACACCAGCCCCCACCCAAGCACCGAACCACCCTCACATCTCTGCCCCCTACCTTGCCTACTCCACCCCACCCCTACCCACCTCTACCATACCAACGCCATCTACCCCCACCTCCCGCCCTACCCCATTCTCAAATTTCTATTTTATATTTTTTTTTACTTCTATAAATAATTTATAAAAAATATGAAATTTTTTCTTACCTCCCCCCCTACCGCCCTAACCCCTACCTACCCCCCCCCCCTCCACTCCCACCCCATCCTCAAATTTCTATTTCATATTTTTTGTTACTTTTATAAAATAAATTATTTAAAATATGAAATTTTGTCTTACCTCCCCATACCCGCTCAACCCCATGCCCTACCCTATCCTCAAATTTCTATTTCATATTCTTTTTACTTTTATAAAAAACTTACAAAAAAATATGAATTTTTTTCTTACCTCCCCCTACCCCCTCCACCCCATGTCCTACCCCATCCTCAAATTTCTATTTCATATTTTTTTACTTTTATAAAAAATTATTAAAAATATGAAATTTTTTCTCACACTACCAACCCCCCCCCTCCCACACCACCCCTGCAGTTTTTATTTTATATATTTATTTTACTTATATATAAAATTTTATTAAAAAATGATAAATTTTTCGTACCCCATCACCCAACCCCCCACTACCCCCGCCCTCCCACCCCACCCCCAAATTTTCTATTTTATATATTTATTTTACTTTTATAAACTTTTAATAAAAAATTAAAAAAAAATTGCTTACGCCATCCCCACCCCCACTCGAAGTTTTACTTTATATATTTATTTTATTATACAATTTTTTTATAAAAAATGAGAAACTTTTCTTACTCCACTATCCACCCACCCACCCTCGCCTCACTACCCTGCCCTCCCACCCATTAGTTTATATATTTATTTTGATTTTATAAAAAATGAAAAAATACTTAAAAATATTATTCTTATTTTAAAAATAAAGATATGAAAAATCAAATATCATACAAATTAAAATAACATCATAGAAGAGTGAGTTTCAAATTTTTAAAAGTAATGGGTGAAGCTGGCAAGTAGGGTTATGACCCATCATTTAACCCATCTTTACCCGTCTATCTTAGCCCATGTAAGCTTTGGGCGGGTTGAGCATTGGTCCATCTATTGATATAGCCCATCTTGACTCGCCCAATTTCAGCCCAAACAGCTCATCTGCCGCCCCTAGTATTTACCTACCCCCTACGCTGCCATTTTTTTCATGTCCTGCAACACACTTTTAACTGCTATGATTAGATTATTTGATTTGATGTAAATACCTAGTGCATTAAGTATGTACCTACCCTCTACCGGCCATTTTATTGGCCTGCAACACAATGCAACAGCCAGAAAAATGCACACCCTCTCATATACAAAATCATGTTTAATCAAGTTTTAGTCACAAAAGAACTAAATCAGACATTTAATGTAAAAGAATCTATTATGTTGTCAGCTGGATTCGTTGGACCATTTGGGAAGTTGATCAGTCTGGTTCAAATCACGGTAAGTAATTACTTTGTTAATAACAATGAATTGATTATGTATAGAAAAAGGAAGAAAACTCTATAAGCGACACACAAAGATTTCAAGGGTGCAAGTATGACGTGACTATGGAAGAATCTACGAACATTGAGGGGCGTCCAATTTCAACATCTGTTGAACCAGAAAACACCAGGTCATGTCGTATTATATTTGTTTCTATATTTAGTAAATCTACGTGTGATTCCCATGTATCTTGATTTTGATCAAAATATTTTTAAGGAAATTTAGAAAAATTTCTTTGAGGGAAATCCACGTCCATTGTTATTAGCGAATATTCTCAGAATATTCTCTGTATATTTTGTAATTATGATAGATGTATATTTAAGGTAACTTAGGATTCTAATTGTATTAGGAATCAACCTTTGTAAGGTAAGTTAGGATTCGTACCATATTAGGAATCAACCTTGTACAGCTATATATATTGTGAATAATGAAAGGAATCCCCAAGGAAAATTATTCTATCTTTCATGGTATCAAGAGCCTAAAACCTAAATCCCTTCTCTTCCTCATTCTCGGCCGAAATCAGTATTTTTCTTCTGATTTCACAGAAAAAAGAAAAAAAAATCGGGTTTCTTCCCTTTCTCGGCCAAACCAGAAAATTCCCTTCCCTCGGCAGGCGGCAACCATGTCTTCCCCCACAAATTCTGGTTCATCCACTAGCACACTTGACAACCCCTCTCAACGTTCAGTATCTTCTTTTCATCCGACATTCGCCGTTAACATCAAGAATTTTATCCCTATAATTCTTGACCAAGAAAACTGTCAATATTCCATGTGGATGGAACTATTCTACATTCATGCATGTGCATACAACGTGCTCGATCATATTGACGAATCTGTTCCTCGTCCCACCGATGTTAAAGACTCAATCTGGCGTCGTCTTGACGCCATCGTCAAACAATGGATCTACGGCACCATCTCCAAAGACCTGTTGTGCACTATCATGAAAACAGGTGCTACGGCACGTGAACTTTGGGTCCGCCTAGAAGAAATCTTTCAGGACAATAAAAATACTCGGGCCGTATATTTGGAAGAGCAATTCAATAATACCCGCCTCGAGAATTTTAACAACATGTCTGAATATTGTAAGCAACTGAAACTCATAACCGATCAACTATCCAACGTCGGGACTTCTGTTTCAGAAACCAAGATGGTGCTTCAACTTGTTGCAGGTTTACCAAAAGGTGAATATGACACACTCGCAACAATGATTCAACAAGTCGACCCTCTCCCAAGTTTCAATAAGGCACGCTCACAACTATTGTTGGAAGAAACTAGACGTGCTAAACAAAAAGAATACAATCAAAAGGCCTTAGCCGTTGACGGGATGACAACACTGCAGCCAGCAGCTGCAGCAGGTCCAGCAGGTCCAGCAGCAGCAACAGGACAGTGACGGAGGTCGTGGCGGCAGAGGTCGCAAAAACAAAGGCAAAGGCCATGGAAAGGGCCAACGCAACCAGCAGCAGCCATGCTAACAGAACTGGAACCAGCAGCAGCAGGGGCACAACCAGCAGCAGCAGCAGCACCAGAATGTAGGGGCCCAGTTCCAACAGCCGTGGTCGATCGGCGCTTTTGGGCCCCGCCAGCCCACCACCGAGCAAGAACCAAGCCAGAAGAAGAAGCGGCGAGCCCACCTGGGCTGCGGTCCAAAGAAGAAGCAACAACTGCAAGAGCAAGACACGGCGGCCGGCTCCGACTTATTTGGGCCAGGCCTACACCACCGTGAACCTTCAACAGCCCGACGATAATTGGTACATGGACACCGGAGCCACATCTCACCTCACCCGGTCGTCAGGTAACCTATCTCAACTACGTCGGTTAAAGTGTCCTCAATTTATTACTGTCGGCAATGGTCATCGCATTACAATTGAAGGTTACGATAACACACACACCGAACATCCACACCCACCTTTCTCCCTAAACCACGTCCTATACACACCTAACATCATTAAAAACTTAATCTCTATTAGAAAATTCACTAGCAATAATTCTGTGTCTGTCGAATTTGACCCTTTTGGTTTTTCTGTGAAAGAACTCAATACGGGGAAAATTCTTACACGCTGCAATAGTGTGGGAGACCTCTACCCATTTACTCACTTTTCCGCTGTCAGACCGCAAGCACCTCTATCCCTTGCGGCAATCTCTCCCTCAACTTGGCACAACAGACTCGGACACCTTGGAGACCCAATTTTTTCTTTTCTTAGGACTTCTAAGTGTATTCAATGTAATAATGAGAAAATTACCCAACACTGTTTTTCTTGTCCACTAGGCAAACATACTCGTTTTCCATTTATGTCATCGAACAGTGTTACTTTTTCTCCATTTGATATTGTTCATGCTGATTTGTGGACATCTCCGATTGCTAGCTCTTTGGGTCATAAATTCTATCTAGTATTCTTGGATGATTTTTCACATTTTGTCTGGATTTACCCACTGAAATTCAAATCTGAAGTTTTTGCGAAATTCCTTGAGTTTCAAAAATTCATTAAGACACAATTTGAAAAACCTATTAAATCATTCCAATGTGATAATGGACGTGAATTTAATAACTCGGCATTTCACAATTTCTGTTCTAAACAAGGCATGGTTTTCCGGTTTTCTTATTCATATACTTCTTCCCAAAACGGAAAGGCTGAAAGAATTATATGTACCATCAATAACATGGTCTACACACTTCTGTTTCATGCCTGCCTACCACCGCCTTTTTGGGTCTATGCTGTCAAAATGGTAGAATCCCTTCTAAATATTTTACCAACTAGCACACTCCAAAACAAAACCCCTACAGAAATCTTATACCGTAGGCAGCCATCATATGATCACCTACGTATTTTTGGATGCTTATGCTACCCCAACATAGCCTCCTCTGCATCCCACAAACTTGCCCCTCGCACTCTTCCATGTGTCTTCCTTGGTCTATCTCCTAATCATCGGGGCTACTTGTGCTATGACATTGCTACTCACAAAATCATCGTCTCCCGTCACGTCACCTTTGACGAGACAACCTTTCCTTTTTCAAATCTCCAGAAATTTCAGACCACCGATTACATCTTTCTCGATGAACCAAGTCTGTCCCCGGTCATCCAAAATCTATACCAACAACAGCCCACTGTTCCGACAGTCTCGCCACTGTCCGGCACCACCCCACCAGCTCCCTGCTCACCCCTACAACCCCCAGTCGAGTCACCTGCACCACCAGCGACACTGCTGCCCACTGGTCCAGAACTAGTGGACCAGCAACCTCACAGCCCCGACCCACCACCACTGCCCTCACATCGCATGGAGACTCATGCACAACACGGGATCTTCAAACCCAAGGTTCAATTCAATCTCTCCACACAAACCTTATCACCCATTCCAAAAAATCCAAAACTAGCAAAACTGGACCCAAATTGGAATGCGGCCATGTGCGAGGAATTTAACGCTTTAACCAAGCAGAACACTTGGGATTTGGTACCTAGACCAGCTGGTGTGAATGTTATCCGGTGTATGTGGCTATTTCATCACAAGTTCAGAGACAGTGGTGACTTAGAGAGGTATAAGGCAAGACTAGTTGCCAATGGCACTAATCAGCAGGAGGGTATTGATTGTGGTGAGACATTCAGTCCGGTTGTTAAACCGTCCACTACTCGAACTGTACTCAGTATTGCTATGGGCATGCATTAGCCGATTCATCAGCTTGATGTCAAGAATGCATTTCTTCATGGGGATTTGAAAGAGACTGTGTACATGCATCAGCCTCCTGGCTTTGTTCATCCGGCAGCTCCGCAGTTTGTGTGTCATCTCAGGAAGTCATTGTATGGATTGAAACAGGCACCCCGCGCTTGGTATGATCGGTTCGCCAGGTATCTTCTGCAGATTGGTTTTGTATGTAGCAGGTGTGATACATCTCTCTTCACTTTTCACCGAGGTAGCAGCACTGCATACTTGCTATTATATATCGATGACATTGTTCTTACTGCCTCATCTGACGGGTTGAAGAATGAAATCATTGCTCTACTCAAAACTGAATTTGTTATGACTGACTTGGGCAAGCTAAGTTATTTTATGGGTATATCGGTGACAAGATCTGCAGCCACTATGTTCCTGTGTCAGCGTAAGTATGGAGAAGAGATAGTGTACAGGGCCAAGATGGCAAATTGTAAAATTATGCCAACTCCGGTGGACTCAAAATCCAAACTTAGCGCCAATGACGGTGCGCCAGTTTCTGATCCCACTCTATATCGGAGTCTAGCAGGTGCTCTTCAATATCTTACATTTACTAGGCCTGATATTGCATATGCCGTTCAGCAGGTGTGTTTGTTCATGCACGACCCCCGAGAGTCCCATTTTGCCGCCCTCAAATGTATTATCAGATATGTTAAGGGCACACTTAGACTTTGGTTTACATCTATACACCTCTGCCCCAACCAAGTTGCTAGCCTACACGGATGCAGATTGGGCAGGATGCCCCGACACACGTCGCTCTACCTCAGGGTACTGTGTATTTCTTGGGGATAATCTTATCTCATGGTCCGCCAAGCGGCAGGCCACGCTATCCCGTTCGAGTGCTGAAGCAGAATATCGCGGAGTTGCTAATGTCGTCGTTGAGATCTGTTGGCTCCGAAATCTTCTTTTGGAGCTCCAGTGTCCATTACGCAAGGCGTCTATAGTCTATTGTGACAACATACCTGCTATCTATATGTCTCATAATCCAGTCCAATATCAGCGGACTAAGCATATTGAGATGGATATCCACTTTGTGCGAGAGAAGGTTGCCCGTGGTCAGGTCAAATTTTTACACGTGCCTTCCTCTTATCAGTATGCAGACATTTTCACAAAGGGACTACCGCGATGCTCTTCACCGACTTCCGATCCAGCCTTAGCATTTGGCCTCCTCCCGCTCCGTCTGAGGGGGAGTATTAGCGAATATTCTCAGAATATTCTCCTTATATTTTGTAATTATGATAGATGTATATTTAAGGTAACTTAGGATTCTAATTGTATTAGGAATCAACCTTTGTAAGGTAAGTTAGGATTCGTACCATATTAGGAATCAACCTTGTACAGCTATATATATTGTGAATAATGAAAGGAATCTCCAAGGGAAATTATTTTATCTTTCAATTGTTATAAACCTTTTTTATTTTAAATTCGCCTTTCAAGTTAGAAAAAACTCTAGGAAATTTACACTACCTGGTTTTGCCTATAGATATTGTGTGCAGCGGTTAACGTTTATATTTATTTTTCTATATTGTAGGGTTGAATTCATGGACACTGATGAGACCTAGGAAGTAGCGGGATATGCGATGAAGATGAGATGAAGATCATTGTTTCCGTAGATTATGGTTCAAATAAAGTTTGTTTTGGTGACGTAAAATGATATTTTATAAAGTTTATTGATGGTCATGTATAGTGTCGAAAAAATAGAGGAAGAAAAAGTGGGAGAATTAAAAGCATATTAAAATCTTGTTGTGTTTTTATTTAACTAGTTTCTACTCACATGCTTTACACGTATATATTGAGCTATATCATACACTATTTTATAAAATAATATTAATATTATTAATCCAAGGCTTTGAATTTATAATAATTATACATAAAAGAATAACATACAGGTTTCGACGAATATTACCAATATGGATCATCACCTGTTTGATGATATATTTGTCATTGTTGTACATATGTTTGAAGAGATATGTCAAATCTAGGGTGAGTTGTACAATCTCCTGGTAATATTATAGTTATTACACTGCTAGTTGTAGTCTGCGACACTGTCATACCTCTTGATCCGACATTTTCAAGTAATTAATGTACGATAGTTATTACACTGCTAGTTGTAGTCTGCGACACTGTCATACCTCTTGATCCGACATTTTCAAGTAATTAATGTACGATATAGAATGTTTTTTTCAATTCTCTATTGAACATTCAAAAATTCTCAATGGCCATATTTTCCCATGTATAGCGACTACCGTTACCAGAATATAATACTACAATGGTGGGACTCTTGAAAATATGGTCATTTCTTTATAAATATTGAAAGAAATAATTTTCTTGATTATTTTCATTGATTGAATAGATATATATACAAATTACAAAATAGGAGAATTCTATTCCTATTCTATTTCTAAAACCTTATTCTATTATAATTCTAACTATACAGTTATGGTATGTGTATATCCTAAACATGGTAAGAGTATATCCTAATCTAGGTAACAAATATACTACAATATACACACAATATACTTTCCTTAATATACAACTATGTCCACTGTTTTGCTGCCCTATTTCCGTGAATGGCCCAACTCGTCGAGGCCATTTGGGCCGCCTCTACTGGGCTGCCACTGTTCACTGCTTTGTATACATGTGATATATACTGCTGTATATTCAATGTATATCACAGGTATATTACCTCTATTTAACACACCCCCGAAGTCATAGCGGGCGGTCTTCGAACGCTGAGACTATCCCTAAAATCTTCAAAGAGAACCGCTGGTAGACCCTTTGTAAAGATGTCTGCATTTTGATAACGAGACGGGACATGGCATACGCGAACTTGACCCTTTGCAACCTTTTCACGGACAAAGTGAATGTCCATTTCGATATGCTTGGTGCGTTGGTGTTGAACTGGGTTACCTGAAAGGTAGATGGCACTAATGTTATCGCAATATACCAAGGTTGCCTTCTGAATGGGATAATGAAGCTCTAAAAGCAAATTACGTAGCCAACATGATTCAGAGACCACATTCGCTACCCCTCGATATTCTGCCTCGGCACTTGAGCGTGATAGAGTTGCCTGAAGTTTTGCTGACCAGGAGACCAAGTTGTTGCCAAGGAACATACAGTAGCCAGAAGTCGACCGTCTGGTATCGGGACAACCACCCCAATCAGCATCCGTGTAAGAGACAAGTGTGGATGTAGATGAAGGATACAGGTGCAACCCATAGTCTAGTGTCCCCTGAATATACCGAATGATGCGTTTGATTACATTCATGTGCTCAACTCGGGATCATGCATGAATAAACACACCCGCTTGAACTGCATATGTAATATCCGGTCTGGTAAAGGTAAGATACTGGACGGCCCCTGCCAGACTGCGATAGCGAGTCGGGTCCTCGTATGGTGCACCTGCTGCGGCACTTAGCTTTGGATTTGCATCAACTGGCGTGCAAGTGGACTTACAGGATGACATCCCAGCCCTCTCGATGATCTCAGCAGCATACTTCCGTTGAGACAGAAACAACCCACCTGAATGACATTTGACAGCAATCCCCAAAAAATAACTCAAGGGCCCCAAATCTTTCATAGCAAATTCAGAACTGAGCATGGCCATGATAGACTGGCGCAAAGCATCGGAGGAGGCAGTCAAGATGATATCATCCACATACAACAGAATGTAGGCCAAGTACGAACCACGACGGTATATGAACAATGAATTATCTGACCTGCTGTGAGTGAAACCAATAGTTGAAACAAAGTCAGCAAACCTCGTGTACCAGGCCCGTGGAGACTGCTTAAGCCCATATAAGGACTTCTTCAACAAACATACATGATGAGGACGGTTTGGGTCCCTGAAACCCAACTGCTGATGCATATAGACTGTTTCCTTGAGATCACCGTGTAGGAAAGCATTCTTAACATCCAACTGATGAATTGGCCAAGTCTTTGAAAGAGCCAAGCTAAGCACAGTGCGGATGGTAGCCGGTTTGACCACCGGACTAAACGTCTCACCACAATCAATCCCAACCCGGTGAGTCTTACCGTCACCCACAAGTCGCTCCTTATGTCGAGCAAATGACCCATCTGAATTCTCCTTATGAGCAAAAATCCACATAGACCTGATAACATTAATGCCACAAGGACGGGGCACCAACTCCCACGTCTTATTATCAATAAGAGCATTATATTCATCAGTCATAGCAATTTTCCAATTAGGGTCATTTAAAGCTGACACAGGATTGCGGGGCAATGGGGATTTAGAGACATCTGAATGTAAATTAAAATGTCTTTTAGGTGTAAAAATACCCCGCTGACTCCGAATGACCGGTCTATGACTCGAGGAATAATTGAGTGAATTTTGGGATTTTTCTGGGCTCGGGACAGACGGGCCAACAGGCAGTGGGCCTGCTGGCCCAAATCGGTAAACTGGGTTGTCCGCTGGATCTGTTCCAGAATTGGGCTGGACTGGCCCAATTGCTGGGATTGATCCAGAAACTGGAACTGCAGCTGCTGGCGGGACTGTGGGACCAGCGGGCAGTGGGTCCGCTAGAGGATTTTGGGTGCGGGAGATGTTCGAAAAATTCTGAATAATATACGGAGATATTTGGTCATCCAAAAACTCATACGACCTAGGCTCGGGAGTATGCACTTTTGTAAACGGAAATTGGGTTTGATCAAAAATGACATGGCGATTAATTATGATTTTCTTGGAGGATAAATCAAAACACTTATAACCACGATGATTCGACGGATAACCCAAAAATACACACGGGGTAGATCGAGCCTGAAGTTTGTTAATTGTGGTGGATAGGAATAACGGATAACATAAGCACCCAAAAATCCGAAGATGAGAATAAGAAGGGTTCTGATTATATAGGATTTTGAGGGGGGAAGAATATGTCAGACCTTTAGACGGAATTATGTTAAGAAGATATGTGGCCATTTGTAGAGCATGATGCCAAAAATATGGAGGTACGGAGGCATGAATTAAGAGAGTTCGGACAATGTTATTTATGGAATGAATTTTGCGTTCGGCTTTCCCATTTTGTGAAGATGTATGAGGACACGAAAAATGAAAATTTATCCCATTATTAGCACAAAACTCCCGAAACTCCCTATTGTCATACTCTTTCCCATTATCACATTGAATATTTTTTATTTCTCTTTCGAATTGAGTACGAATGAACTCTCTAAACTTGATGAAGACGGAAAACACTTGTGATTTATTCGCAATTGGAAACGTCCACAAAAATCTAGAATAATCATCTAAAAAGAGAACATAATATCGATGACCCAATGAACTAAGAACCGGAGACGTCCGTAAGTCGCTATGAATAATGTCAAATGGCATAGAAGTATGAGAATTGGAGTCTACAAATGGCAACTTAACAATTTTTCCTAATGAACAAGACTGACAAATTGGAGTACGACTCGTACCCTTACAAGAAATAAAGCTATTTTTATCTAAAACTGATAAAATAGAAGATCCCGGATGACCCAGGCGAGCATGCCACATGGAAGGAGAGATGGTCGCGAAAGCGACGACGGCAAGGCTGGACTCGATGGACTGAAACCGGGCATGATAGGATACAGATCCCCCCTACTATCACACCTCATGAGATGACTCCCCGTCTTGAAATCCATCACAGAGAAACCGAAAAGATCAAATTCAACAGAAACAGAATTGTCATTTGTGAACTTTCGGACAGACACTAAATTTTTAATCAATTTAGGAGCATGCAAAGTATTTTTCAAGAGGAGTGGTGGATTGGGGGGAGACAACGTTTTCTGACCATACCCTATAATTGGAATAGAACTGCCACTACCAACAATTATCCCCCGAGGGGTGCTCAAATTGGAATAAGATGAGAGAGTACCTGATTCGAAAGTCATGTGAGTAGTGGCACCGGTGTCCATATACCAATTTGGGTCTGGTTGAGATAACCCCAGTGTGTGCATTGCGGCCTCGATATCGATTTGAGTGAGGCCTGCTGCATGATGGGCTTGCGGAGGTCGGGGCCCAAGAACTCCTGGCCGTGGTGGAGCTGGGCCGTAATCGCATTCTTCGCCGCCGTTGTTGGGCCACCGGCCAGTGGGCCGCCACTGCTGGGTGTTGGGCCTGGACTGTTGGCCAGCCCACTGGCCGCCGGAACCTGCTGCTGGATGGTACGGGTTCTACTGCCATGGGCCCCACTGCTGGGCCCAGGGGGTGGTGGGCCATTGTACTCTAGATGGGACCCACCGCCTGCTTGTTGACCACCAGAACCGTCGCGTTTGCCCCCGTGGTTTTTGTTATTATTTTTGCGATTATTTTTGCCGCCACCATTATTATGGTTTTGGCCCGAATTATTCACAAAACCTGAAGAACTCGGAGAGGATGCCACCATGACGATTGGGCTTGCTCCGGTAGCCGCCTTTTTAGCCAAACCGGCTTCTTCCAACGTAAGCATGGAGCGGGCTTGATAGAAGTCTGGAAGAGGGTTGCTTTGGCGAAGGAGAGTTCCCACACCATTATAGGCCTCCGAAAGACCGGCAACCAACTGTAGAACTAGACGATTATTTGTTATCGGTGCGCCAACATTACGGAGTTGATCTGCCAACTCCTTTAGTTTCTTGCAATATGTAGAAACGTTTGGAAATTCATCCATTCGAACGAGAGAGAATTCCTGCTCGAGTGTGACGACACGTGAATGTTGGTTGTCTTGGAATATGTCACGCAATCTATTCCATGCAGCCATAGCCGTGGTATCCGCCTCAATAATCGTCTGTAGAAGGTCCACCGAAATAATGGCGTAGATCCACCGGAGAACGGTAGCATCAAGTGTAATTCATAACTCAGGATCCTCCGCAGGAAGGGGTCTAGCGGGAGGAATGATGTGATGAAGAACTTGATAAGACATAGCGTGAATTTTAAACAACTTCGCCCACGTCGCATATTGGACGTTTTCTATCTCAAGGACAATAGGGATACTGCTCTTGATATTGGACACCGTGAGGGCAGGGTGATAATTGTTCTTAGACATATTGGAAGAACAAAGAAGGAAGGGAAATTTAAGAGAGGTGTTTTTTAGAGCGGAAGACGAATTTTGGAAGAGAAACCCGAGGGGGGGGGGGAGGGGGGTGTCTCGGCCACAAGGAAGACAAAAGCTTGAGAGAAAAACTTTTGTTTAGACCTAGTCTTTTGATACCATGAAAGAAATAATCCCCTTGATTATTTTCATTGATTGAATAGATATATATACAAGTTACAAAATAGGAGAATCCTATTCCTATTCTATTTCTAAACCTTATTCTACCATAATTCTAACTAAACAATTATGGTATGTGTATATCCTAAATATGGTAAGAGTATATCCTAATCTAGGTAACAAATATACTACAATATACACACAATATACTTTCCTTAATATACAACTATGTCCACTGTTTTGCTGCCCTATTTCCGTGACTGGCCCAACTCGTCCAGGCCATTTGGGCCGCCTCTGCTGGGCTGCCACTGCTCTACTGCTGGGCTGCCACTGTTCACTGCTTTGTATACATGTGATATATACTGATGTATATTCAGTGTATATCACAAGTATATTAGCTCTGTTTAACAAATATAATTTCGTGCTTCATTATCTATTGAACATTCAAAAATACTCAGTAAGCACAGTTCGCCTGAAATTAGTCACTGCCATGACAATTTGCAAATTCTACTTCTTCCAGTAGTACATTAAAGTATACAATTATAATATAAACCTTGAGAAGTATTATTTTAGCATACCCAATCACATCGTCAAGCTTATAGTTTGAAAAAATGCTAGAGATCCTCTCCTAATTTAGAATAAGATAGAGCGTTAGTTTCTTTTTTGATTTTGACTTCTTTTAAAGGTCAATGAATGGGAGGAGAGGAGTTCACTCGATTTTGTCTTTTGGAAAATTCTAAAATGTATTAGCAATGGTAATTATTAGAATTGTAATATTTATCTTACTTAATCTTACTTATTTATGTGTAGTACTTTCACATATTCAGCATTAATGAGGTAAAATTAGCCTCAATAAAACATCTTATCTCCCTTGCTCCTTCCCATTTTTCACTTTGAGTAGAACAACGCAGAAGCGATCCATGGAAATGTAAATTGGAGTTTGGTTAATAGCAGTGTTTTAAAAGGTGGGGGCGTAAGATGTGACATTTTATATATGTTTCGGTAAGGCGTAAGCCCATGGATATTTATATTTTAGTATTTCATAAAATAATATAATTACAATAAATATTTTTAAATAGGTAAAATTTACAACAACAAAAAAAACTGTAAATATATATATATATGCTTGATCCTCACAAAATATCAATCAAAGCAATTCATTATACGCCACTTACAACTTGTAATTATATATAACATAATTTTACAAGTATAAACAATACAATGAAATAAAAGCTATTATGAAATGCAAATTAACTCTAACATATCAACTTTCAAGCAATGAAAAAATCACAATTTTTAAAATAATATTACTATCATACTATTCATTTTAGCTCCATATAAGCAAATAATCAATAAGTTTTATCAGTATTATAATTAAAATATAACTCCTTCATGAATAAAAATAAAATTACTTTCAAATATCAAAATAATAAAATCTGATAATTTTGATACATAGGACAAAAGACCAGTGACAAGCGAAAATGTATAATTCAGCCATGTACTTTTAAAAGAAATATTAAGTGATATTCACTCTTACGATGTTCTCAACTACTCCCTCTGTCCCAATTTATATGACACAGTTTTCTTTTCAGTCAATCACAAAAAATTGACACATTTCCTTATTTGGCAAGAATTTAATTTTACACTTTACTTTTTACGCTTAACGAGATGATCTATAACCACACAAATATCTATGATTTTTAGACCACAATATTAAAAAGTATTTCTTAATATCTTAAACTATGTGCCCAGTCAAACTATATCATATAAATTGGGACGGAAGGAGTTGTAAATATGCAATACTATGACTTGTTTGAGTTACACTCAATCTTCTTATTTTTATAGATGAAAAATCATTAATTATCATTCATTTGTTAAAGAATTATGAGGGTCAATGATTTTAATTAAGGAATTTTACATATAATTTGTGTAAGAACTGTTAGGCGAGCCCTGAGCATTGGACGTTATGCGTGTTTAGGGCGTACAGTCGGGTGCTTAGAGCGTAAGCCTCACAAGAACTAAGCCTTGCATGTGAGCTCCGGGGCATTTTACCGGTCCCCCGCCCCGAGGCGAGCCCCTGGACGAGTCCTGAAATTGTCTTTTTAAACACTGGTTAATAGTTAATCTCTACAAGTTTAATATGGTATCAGAGTGGATTATCGTGGTCGTTAAAGAGCTACAAAATTGTGGGCATTAAATGTGACTAGCTGGAATCCTGAATATCTCAAAATCTGGCCATTATTGAGACGTAAATGATCTGGTTACTCTGGTCCTTCCCAATGTATCCTTTCGAAAATGGTTGCTCGGTTTGTGCATATCGAACTCAGGACCATGTTTTTGGATATTGGAAGGTTCTTCAGTCTCTAGTCCAGGTGACATTGATTGACTTGGGGTTGATTGTTGTTCTTTCTGCATTTTTCACGTGTCTGATAAAATAGTCTTCACTCTGGTATATTTTTACCAATATAGTATTATGTAATTATTCATATAATATTAAAAGTCATTTTCGAACCCTGTGTTTACACTATAAATCATATCAGTTTAGTTTGTTTAAGTGATTTAGTAAGATGAAAATATATATTAATTAACGATATTAGTAAAGTTTGAAAAGTCTATGTGTAAACACTTATGATGCATCTATTAATTTGATATAAACATCATGAGCAAGTAACTTCGAACCTCTTCACTAATAGTGCTTACTTCGAGAGCAAGGTTTGTTTAAGATTTTCTAATCACATATTCCTGAATGTCAAAAGAATTATTATTGTCAAATAAGATTCTTATTTTAGATGTTTTAAGTTCACACCCCGGTTAATTTATTTACCTACTAGGTAGAAGCAAGACTTTAATTTAGTTTTGAAGAGATTGCACAATCAAAAGTGTTAATGGTCTTGAGAACTGGAATAACAATGACTTAAACTATAAATATTTATCGGCACACGATGTGTTTACGCTAGAATATATTAATAATGTTGGCCAAGTACGAAATGTAGATGAAAATATGTATTAATTAACCATTAAACAAGGTAATATACCCGTGATATACACTTGATATAAAGAAGTGTATATCACGGGTAATGGCCCATCTCAGACAGAGCCCATCACGGACAGAGCCCATCACGGCAGAATGTATATTTGGTATATATATTTGTAGTATATTGTAGTGTAAAGGTTACCTTAATTAGTATTGTACACTTACCATAATTGTATAGTTAGAATTATGGTAGAATATGGCTGGCAATGGATCGGAGGTGGATTGGGTGGAGCTCAATCCGCCTCCACCCGCCAACGATCCATCCACCACCCGACCCATCCATCACCCTATTTTTTTAATCCACATCCAATCCACCCATCATCCACGGGTGAATCGGGTGCTTCGCGGATGGAAGCGACGAAGACTTATGAAAATTGGTCGATACTCAAGTCTTGTAGGTAATTTATGACAGTTAATAAATATGTCAGTTCAAATTTCACAAAAATGAACTTTACTTTGTTCATTTTATTGGAAGTAGAGAATTGTACGTATTAATTCGAGAATGGCAGGGTCTGGTAAACCCACAAAGTTGCATTTGATTATATCAATTGTTAAGTAAATATCATCAATCCTCCTAATACTGTGAGTTCATATTTTTATGTGAAAACGATCAACATTTATTTTTTTCCTTTCTTATGTTGTTCAATGTACGTTTTACTTGATCAAACTTAGAGTGGTATAATTAGCAGATAAAAATATAATTTTTTCAATATGTTTAAATTTGGACGAGTTAGCGACCTACATATTTCTTAACTCAAGTTATTTTGATTAGCCTGATTCAGTCAAATTAAAAATAGCATTTATTAAGTGTTTGGACATGTAATTTCATCTTATGAGATGAAATCATCGTTTGGACATGCAATTTCATCTCATGAGATGAAATTCCAAATCATCCAAAAAGGCATGATTTGAGATTTCAAATTTAAAATATAAAAGTTGACCACAAGTTTATATTTTGTAAAAATAGATTCATAAATTGGTAGATATAATTAGCAATCATGTTTATCAATTATTTATATCAAATATTAAAAGATCTACAAGAGAGGTGGATTGAAAATAATTAATTTATAACGGGTGGATGGATGGGTCGGGTGGTGGGTTGGATGTATGTCCACCCGAATCCGACTCGATCCGTCACCCGATCCATCCGTCACCCGATTAAAATCCATGTTTTGTCGGATTTTCATCCATATAATCGGGTCGGGTGGATCGGATATCCATTGGGTTAGGGTGAAATTGCCAGCCCTATGGCAGAATAAGGGTTTAGGAGTAGAATAGGAATATGATTCTCCTATTATGGAAAATATGTAACTTGTATATATACCTTTCAATTAATGAAAATAATAAAGGAGATTATTTCTTTCATGGTATCAAGAGACTAGGTCTTGCTTCTGTCATTGCTCTCGGCTTTTGTGCCCTTTCTCGGCCACAACCGTCGCCGAATTCCGTCCCCCTTCACCGGAATTCGTGTTATTATTAACCTCCACTCTTGCCAAATTTCCCCTCCTCTCTCTTTGTTCTTTCAGTATGTCTAAAAACAATTTTCATCCTTCCCTCATGGTTTCTAACATCAAGAACAACATCCCTATTGTTCTTGAGATAGAAAACGTCCAATATGCGACGTGGGCAGAATTGTTTAAAATTCACGCTATCTCCCATCAAGTCCTCTATCACATAATTCCTCCCGCTGCACCTATTCCCGCGGAGGATCCTCAGTTATGGATTACTCTTGATGCTACCGTTCTCCAATGGATTTATTCCACTATTTCGGTTGACCTATTACAGACGATTATTGAGTCGGATACCACGGCTATGGCTATCTGGAATAGATTGCGTGACATATTTCAAGATAACCAACATTCACGTGTTGTCACACTCGAGCGGGAATTCTCTCAAGTTCGCATGGAAGAATTTCCAAACGTATCTGCATATTGCAAGAAACTCAAAGAATTGGCGGACCAACTACGTCCTTTTTGAAGATTTTAGGGTCAATCTCAGCGTTCGAAGACCGCCCGCTATGACTGCGGGGGTGTGTTAAACAAGGTAATATACCCATGATATACACCTCTGTATACACTTGATATACAGAAGTGTATATCATGGGTAATGGCCCATCACGGACAGAGCCCATCACGAGCAGATTGCCCATCACGACAGAATGTATATTTGGTATATATATTTGTAGTATATTGTAGTGTAAAGGTTACCTTAATTAGTATTGTACATTTACCATAATTGTATAGTTAGAATTATGGTAGAATAAGGTTTTAGAAGTAGAATAAGAATATGATTCTCCTATTATGAAAAATATGTAACTTGTATATATACCTTTCAATTAATGAAAATAATCAAGGGGATTATTTCTTTCATTAACTATGTGAAGACGTATGTTATATATTCATTCCATTGATATAAACGCAAGATCTCCTTCTCCCAATATCAAAACATGTTCACATCTTTGCATACATGAATACTCTTACATCCTAGATTTCAAATCATATATAGTTCACAAGTCGAGATGATATTCTATCTTTATACATAAATGATTGGTCTCTATACGCTAAGTAGCTAATAAGTCAAATGATTGACAAAGAAAGCAGTTAACATATGGCTCAACAAAAGATATACATGTTCAACTTGTCAGCTCAATTACTGAGGATCTCAACTTCTGCGCGTCAAGAACTCTATCCACACTTGCTGCAAGAAGCAAATAGATCAGCATGCCATGAGAAACATGAATTTCCCCGTGGGAGGAACCAATCCTATTATTTTCTTAGGAGTTCAGTTGTTGTATGCAAAATTTTACTCAGATTACATAAAAACCAACAATATGATTTATAATAAACCTCATTGTAATTTGGAAAAAGGGTAATCAAGTACTAACATGTTATAACTGGTTAAAGTACATACGATGAAATTGCTTACGAATAAAACATGAAGTATAGCTTAATTGCTTGCAAATCAATCATGAAGTATATGTCTAAGCCCTAAAAAAGACATGACAGATAAAGCTGAAAGTCAGATCACGTAGTAGTGAGCTATATATGTTGCTCCGATCCTCCAAGAATGTCACCCCACCCGTGATGGATCCTCCAAATATTATGCATTTTTGGAGGATCTGACATTAGTGCAGCGGCATTTTTTGAAGGATCAAAAGACTAGCATCAAAGGAGATCCAAGGTTGTAGAATTTGTTTATTTCTTGGAAGATTGTATTTCAACAGTTTCTGAAAAAAATAAAATTTACCTCTGCTATGAAAATGCTCAAGATCTTCCCTCCAGAAGTGGTAAAACTCACATTTACTAGTTCAAGTCCTATGTAATTCATAACCTCCATCAACTGAGTAAATCCTCCAGGTTTATGTGATCCAGAGACCTTCAACAAAAACTCTCTTGCACCAATTTGGTTCACATCCACTTGCCCCTTCAGCAAAATGCAATATGTCAACAAGACTTAAAGGCAGCATGTTGATTAATTTTTAACTCTAATGCAATATAAGGAAACAAAAAGAAAATCTAGTAATAAAGGAAATAATAGGATTAAGAAATCAAGCAACTTCCAGCACCTCCATTCTTGTCCTTTCAGTTGTATTAGTTGAAATTTGTGTCTTCTCATTTGTTGGTTCAGTAACTTTTGACATTTCTCTCATGTCTGATAGGACCACTTCAGCAGTTTTATCGTTGGTAAAGTCTGCTTCTATATCATTGTTGGTAACGTCTGATTCTATCTCATTGAGTTCAGCCTGAAATAACTTCACTTTTTCTTGCAATTCATTTATATAGTCAATAGTCAATTGCATCTCCAAGTATTGCAACCTTGTCCATCTGAAAGCAAAGCCAACAAGGATCAAATCAAATTTTAAACTACATGTGCCTAATAATATCAAATAAGTAGCTTAATTAGCAACCTTAGAGATGTTGGGAACTAGAGCTCGAAGGGCAAAAAGACCATCTTTAATTCTGTTCCTTCATTTTCTCTCCGTGACAAGATTCTTCGACTGATAAGGTCCTTTCTGTATTTTCTTACCCATTGCAAAGATATCTCCTGCAATTATATGATTTTCTTTTTTCCAAGGCAAAGAAGTACACTTCAATTCTTGACAAGTTCCCATTGCACACAAAATACCCTTCAGTAGATTGGCTTAAAGGTACATTTAGCGATCGATGGTCAGAAGGTGAATGACACAAGGTAAGTTCATTTGAAGGAATGGAACCCGTGGAAGATACTTGAGAAATATGAGGCGCACTTGAAGTAAAACTTGTAGTATATTGCAGGGGAGGAGCATAAAAGCTCAATTTCTCATAGGGAAAGGAATCAAGAACTTGATCTTCTTTCTTTGAAGTGGAACTATTTGGCTTCTTCTGAACAAAGTTTGAAGCGATTGATAATGAAATCAATCGTCTTTTGATCTTTATATATCTGTTCAAAGCAAGTAAAGAAACAAGAATAGTTATACTTTCAGTTTGGTGCATATTGTATAGCCAATCAATTAATTAACCACGCGTCAATCCAAAATTAGTTGGGGTACGCTATATGAATCCTCCGTATCAATTCCGTTCTGATATTATATACTTAACAAACAACTTTTCTAACCTTATCAGAAGTACATTATCTCACATCTTAAACTAACTTAAACCCCAATAGAGAAATGATTGTTACCAGCTTCGAATTGTAGAGCTCAACCAGTCCACCAGCAACTGGGATCAATACCAGGGTACCCTTTAATTCCTGTAATGAGTCGAATAATTCAATTTAAAAACATCTCTCAAATTAATCTTGAAGTTCAGTAAAGACTTTAACTTTATATTCTGAGGCATAAATAAATGAAAAGGAATCAGAGTTGTACTCACATTTGAATTGGAAATCTCAGCATGATTAATCCACTTTGGTTCATTTGATGGTTACAGCCTCTCCGTGAATCCTGTTTTTACATATCTTCAAGTTAGTATGTATTCCTGCCTTTTATAGTAAATAAACCAGAAATAAATGAAATGGAAATACAGATATCAAAATACCCTGAATAAAGGGAAATAGAAAGAGGAAAATGAGCCAAAGACTCACAAGTCTTTGTTCTAATAGGGTGCTGAACTTGGCTATCTCTACACAGAGTAGTGAATTCTGCTGTGTCTTCACATTGGCATCAACTCTATTAGCTCCACAACAGCAAACATCCTATCCATTCTATAAATCTAAACACCACAAACACTTAATTAGTCACACACACACACAAACTCCATATGGACAAAATTTGCAGCCATTTCAGCAGTGGCAGAGCCAGAAATTCTATCGAGGGGATTGCTCCTAGGCCCAGCTAACAATAAACTACAACACCAGATCTCCATCGGACAACACCCTAAAAGAAATACTGATGATTTGTCGATACCAAGGTTGAGGCTCCTTTACAAGCTCAAGAGAATATCTCCTACATTAAATGATCTGAGTTCATCCAAATGATATTAAGCAAAATCCTATTCTGGAAAGAATGACAAAGTAAGGGATTGTTGTCTGCTCAGAGATTTCATATCTCTCCCACGTGTGATTCATCCTAACAATTATCGATTAGGTTGTGCTTTCAAAGACGAACATCGAATGTTGAAAGCCAGAGTAAGAGTTTTTTCTATCAAGTTGATGACTAGAGAAATCTCAATAGACAAGGAAAACAAGGGTTGTGGCAAGATTGAAGAGAAGAAGACATCGTGAAAATTCAAAAGTACCATACTTGGGATTCAAACCCACGCTTAAACTATTAATTTTGGACGGAAGGGAGTCATTCGAACCGCTCTAGAACTATGTAGCTCAGCCATTCATTTTAGATTTCAAGAATGTAAACTTTTTACCTTGAAGGGTCATCACCCAACTTCCAAACAACACAATATTCCCAATTCTTGGAGTCAACAAGTGGCCTTAACCATTCCAATGCTCTTTCCATGGCTCCCAAATTCTTAAACTTTGAATACTAAACAAAGTAAGCCAGAATGGTTTCTACAAAATGGCCTATAGTGTCTGCCTTTTGTTTAGCCAAACGACAGCTCTAACCAATTTGTGTCATGGGTATCAAAATAATCAGCACACAATCTTTGTGAGTCCCTCTGTAACCTACAGAATAGTACGTACGTTGGGGTAAATGTTGACTGATAAAAGGTTCCACTTTGTGAGAATCAGTTGCGTTGTAATTTTCAGAATATTTTGAAGTGATTTTTTTTGTTTCCTTTTAAAATTGTTATTTACAACATATTTCGAATGACACTTAAAAAGATGCAAGTTCATGTTAGGTATAGTCGCTGACACTTTAACCATTACAACGATAATATCATAAAATTATTTTTTGTAATTATATTTTTCTGAAAAAACAAATAATCAGAATTCAATTTTTTGTCTGTTATGAGTCTCACATCGTATATTGAATGGAATATATACTCCTTATATGGACTTGGACAATCCTCACCCTACAAGCTAGTTTTTGGGATTGAGTTAGGCCCAAGATTCATGCTTTACATGGTATTAGAGTGAAACTCATTCCAATTCTTTGTTCACCAATGTTGGGCCCCCAAATTATATTATTCACGCTCCAATTAACAAGGTCTGGGCGTCAAGCTAGCTTTTGGGGTTGAGTTAAGTCCAAGATCCATTTTTTACCGTGTCTATTATGACATGTCACTCGCCACACAACTTGTTGCCAGGGTCGGAGCCTTCGATGAAAAATTATACTATATAAGGTTAAAATTATTATTTTTTGTATATAGAATAGATGTTGAATTTATGTGGCTTCTTCTTGTGTTCACTTCTTCATTCTTTGAATAAAAATATATTTTTTGTATATATAATAAATGTTGAATTTCTGTGGCTTCTTCTTGTGTTCACTTCTTCATTCTTTGAACTATGTCAGTGAAAATCTGGCTCCGCCACTACTCATTGTCACTTTATAAATTTCATGTTAGAAAATATAAAAATTGTACGGTATAAAAATTCTGACTACTCATATTTAGACTAAAAAACAAATTACTAAAAACATTTGAATGAAACCAAAGAAAAAGAAGAAGAAAAAACGATTACAATTTACAGCATATAGTCGTTCAATCATCTTCTGTTTTTCTTTTTCTAACGTGTAACTTATAGAGTGGCTTGCGACATATCTTAAATCTGGCGCCAATAATTTGATTTGGTCAGTGGTATATTTTTAGCAATTCACACGTAATTTTGTTAGTTAATGTCTGATAGAAAATAAATTTAGGTTCTAATATGTTCCTTGATTTTATTGATGAATGATTTACCATGTATATATAAGATTATAAGAATATTTATTATGATACAAACTAGGTAACTAATTAACCTAATTATAAAAGATTTATAATTTTACCTAAAATAGGAGATATATAATTAATACAATTAATGAAAGAATATTTAAAAAAATTCTATTACACCCCCGCAGTCGAAGCGGGAGGTTTTCGAACACTAAGACTGGCTCGAAAATCATCAAATAGTATGCGCGGAAATCCTTTGGTGAAGATGTCGTCAATCTAATAACTGGAAGTAACATGAAGGACACGAACTTAACCACGGGCCACTTTTCCGCGAACGAAATGAATGTCCATCTCAATGTGTTTAGTGCGCTGATGTTGGACGAGATTGTCGGAAAGATATATCGCATTAATATTATCACAGTAGACCAGTGTTGTCTTTTGAATCGGGCAGTGAAGCTCAAGTATAAGGTTACGAATCCAACAAGACTCAGAGACGACGTTGGCAACACCTCTGTATTCTGCATTGGATCGGGATAGTGTAGGTTGCCTTTTGGAAGACCAATATAATAAGTTATCTCCGAGGAAAACGCAATAACCAGACGTAGAGCGTCGGTTGTCAGGACATCCAGCCTAGTCAGCATCCGAAGTGAAGTGTACCTTGGACGTATCATAAAATACGTTTGAAGGAATGCATGTGTGCTTCCGTCGGATTGTACATGTGCAAGCAGGTTTGTTGCACGGCATAGGATATGTCTGATCTCATGAATGTGAGGTACGGCGGGCCTCATCCAGGCTACGATAGTGAGTCGGGTCTGAATATGAAGGGTCGGAATTAGCGCTAAGCTTGAAATTGGTGTCTATAGGCGTGTGGGATGGTTTGCAAGATGTGTACTTCTTTTGACATAAAAATAGGCCTCTAGAATGTCAAGTGACAGAGATGCCCAAGAAATAACTCAGGAGGGCCAGATCTTTCATAGAAAACTCAGAGGAAATGAAAGACATAATGGACCGGTGGAGAGCATCAAATGATGTAATCAACAAATAATAATAGGTAAGTCATGTATGTACCCTTGTTGTAGATGAATAGGGAATGATCGGATATGTAGTGTGAAAAATCGATAGAGGAGGCATAATCGTCGAACCGTTGGTACCATGCTGAGAAGCCTGTTTCAGTCAATAGAGCGATTTCCGCAACAAACACACATAATCCGGGTGAATAGGATCCCTGAAACCCATAGGCTGATGCATATATACCATTTCATGAAGATCCTTATATAATAAGGCATTCTTGACATCAAGTTGATGAATGGGCCAAGACTTGGATATGGCAATGTTGAGGACGGTTCATATGGTTGCGGCCTTTACGACCGGGTTGAACGTTTCATCACATCCACTCCCACATGTTGGTTGCGGCCTTTACGATCGGGTTGAACATTTCATCACATCCACTCCCACATGTTGAGACTTGCCATCACCTACAAGACGAGCCTAGTACCTTTCAAAAGAACCATCATATTTCTTTTTATGTCTAAAAATCCACATAGAACGAATAATCTTAGCATCAGGTGGACGGGATACTATGTCCCACATCTTAAAATCAATAAGAGCATTATATTAGTCATTCATTGCGGCTTTCCAATTAGGGCCAGACAAGACATCCTTCAGGTTACGAAGGACTCGGGAAGGGACAACTGAAACGGAAAGGTTAAACATCCATTTATGCTTATGAATTCCGTGCATGGCACGGGTTTTCATGGTCTGAGAGTATGTCTCAGGACGCGAGACGGGATGGGGGTTTTCCACGGGACTTCCGGGAATAAGAAGGAGGGCAAGGGTAACGGTACTGGCTGGCCGAACCTCGGTTTGCTGAGAGCTGGCTGCGGAATCACCCTGAGGTGGGCTGTTCTGGGACATCATCGGCAGAACAGGATGGGAAGCTAGTCCCAGACTGGCCGAGGTGGTGGCGGGTGTCGGGGTCCGGGATGGCGGACTATGTAAATAGTGAATTAGAAGAGGGGTTAGGCCATCATCTAGGAAATCGTAGGAATGTCGAGGTAGTGAGTGTAGAGAGGCAAAGTGTAACGTCCCGTAGTAATTAGAAGAAAAAAGAATTTAATATAAGGAAAGGTTGCACGTCTAATTCCCTTAAAAATCTCAACTAAATTCTCCCCCCCCCCCCCCCCGTTTACACTAATCCTAATCACTTTCAAACCCCTCATCCCTTAAGACTCCTAACCAATGTTTATCAACTCCTTTCCCACTCCTACACAAACACACACAACACAACACATTATATGCAAAATTATGGCAGAGCAGAAGATAACACAGAGGGAAAAAAAACCAGAAATTTCAGAGAACAAAGAAATTAACTTTAGCAATTAAGGAGTTTCGAAAAGGTTTAGTTGGAGTTTGAAAGTTCATTCGCGGTTATGAAGCAATAAAGGTGAGTTCTCTCACTCAAAATTCTTAGTATAATCCCTTATTTTGAGTTACAATACATGTTAGAATATAATCCGGATGTTGAAAGAATGATCGTGAAGTTATTGCTAATAGATTATCTAGTAACTAGTTCGGGTCGTGAAATTACAAACTATTTTTCGCTGAGTTATCCCTGCTAGGATTGGAGAAATTTTATAGGGTTATACATCTCTACTTCACGGTAAGATCGAGTCCAAGCGGGGCTAAAACCGACATGCGGTTTGAGAGTTATCGCATTTTAAAGTTTCTGTCTCGGATTAATCGAAATCCGGAAGGCAGAACATATAACGGAAAAACTGTACATATCGGTAAGGAATCTGAAACGTTGTGCTGAATGAAAGTTCTATATTTATCTGTTCTAAACAGTTTGAGACTTTACGGGGATTAATCCGACTTACGAATAAAAAGCTATGACTATTTTAAGATTGTGTCCCTTTTATTAAACAGTCCGGCGAGACAGTTTTCATAGGGTTGTCTATGTTGACACCCAATTTTGTCCCGTCTTTTCCAATTTATTTGCAATTTTAAATATTTTTTAACACCTCAAAAAACAATTTTAATCTATATACATACATGCGCATATATATATTATTATTCTCTTATTATTATTATTATTCGCATTTTTTACTATCATTTGCATTTTTTATCATAATCATAAGTTTTATCCGAAAATTCTATGTTATTTTATTCTCGCAAAATTGCATCGCATTTCCATTTTTTATTAAGCATTAAACATTTCACAAATATTATATTTTTATTATTACATCGTTATGTTATTTAAAATAATTCACATCTTTTACAAAAAAATATATTTTTAATGTTAAACCCCTTTTTATATTTTTAAACCCAAAACCCATTTTTTTCGTCCAAGCCCATTCCCCTTATTCCCATCCCCTTTATTTCCCCCCAATTCCCAAAGCCCAATTTCCCCAAGCCCACTCGACCAAACACCCATTTCCCCCCTTTTTATTTTCGGCCCAACTCTCAAACCCATCCTTTATTTTCCCCCTAACCAAAAGCAAAACCCAAAAGAAAACTCTAACCCAAATCGTCCAACCGAAGCCCATACCCTTTCGGCCCAACTCCCAAAACCCCTTCTCTCATTTCCACCGGCCCAAACCAACCCAATTTTCGGCCCAGATCCGCAACAGCCCAATCCTCCTAAACCGACCCATCACCCCAACCCTTTTTATTTCCCCCCAAACCAAACATAACCCCAAAAATAAAAATAAAACCCTAACACCCTACCCAACCAGCCGCCACCCCATACCCGACCCCACTTGCCGGTCACCTCGCCCCTGCCATCACCGACCCCTGACACCACCAACCCCCCTTTGTTACGCAGACACCCGAAAATCTGCGACCCATGCCCCTCAAATCCGCGATTTTGGCTCCTTTATTTTGAATTTCAAACTCGTTTTAAGGGGGAATCCACCTATAAATACCCCATGTTGTTCTTCATTTTTGAGGGGAGATTGGACAGATTTTGGGAGGATTTTCAAAGGAATTTTCGGAGGATTTTTGGAAAACGATTCAATATATAAATATTTTGTTGTGTTCTTGATGGTAAGCATTTGCCCTCCTTGTTATTCAAGAATCAAGTCCGAAAAGGTTTGTTCTCCACTTTTGATTCTCTGGATTTTGGATACCGGATTCGGGTCGGGTCACTGACCCGAGCCGGTCAACCCGGTTCGGGTAACATTTTCAGAATTCTTGCATTTCATATTTTTGTATGTTTGGTTATCTGAAATTGATGAAATTAGTTGATTCCGGGTTGAACACATGATTCGGGTCGGGTCGACCCGATTTGAATATTTTCTGGAATTCTTGCATTTCATATTCTTGTTATTGGTTATCTGAATTTGGTGTTAAAATCTGATTCGGGTTTGGATCAATGATTCGGGTCGGGTCGACCCGATCTGGATATTTCCAGAATTTCAGAACTTGGGTCGGATACTTTAATTGCTCACTGCTCGTTGCTTTTACTGTTTTATTGTTTTATTAATATTGCATTAAGGCCGACGAAATTGAATTTGAGGCCGCGCTTTTCTTTCGTTTCATTTCTCTGTTTTTCAGCACTGTTTTAAGTATCCGGGCAACGGATATTTTACTGTTTTAAACTAAACACCGCAGCTTTTGGAAATTGGCTCTCTGCCATCTTTGTTTACCGCCTCATCGCCGTCGCTTCGCTTTGATTTAATTTTTGATTCGAACACGATACTACATCGGCCGATGAAAAATATCCGTCGATTTTGAGGCCTCCACAGTTGAAAAGACGGAAATATAACTTCTGGGCAATGATGAAGACTTAAACCTTTTATTTCATCCGAGATCAACATGTTTAGTAGGCGAGGTGACTAAAATAACCAACAAGTTATATATTCGCAGCCACGACGTGATTATAGTGATCTTTTCTATTTCACCCGAGAGACCAACACGTTTAGTAGGCGAGGCAATCAAAATAAACCACATTAGTCATATGTTTGCAGCCACGACGTGATTGGAATGTTCTTTTCAAAATTTAAGTCTGAGCCCTTCGTGATCAAAACATTCACTGTTTTGAATACGGATATGAAGTTATTTGTATTTAATTATTTTTAATCGTTTGTTCTTGACAGCTTGCAGGGATTAAAGTAAATAAAGGCAGATATTCCTCGGAGTTTATTTTATTTTATTTCTTTCTTTAATTCAGCTTTTATCCCGCTTTGTATTGTAATATTATTTATCGCACTTATGTAACTATTGAAATGCTTAGAATAGGCAAACTTAGGATTAATTCATAGGGTAGTTTAAGATTTGAAGCCCGTCTCTAGCTTATTTATTTGTAGGCTCGGTTAAATTCAAACTTAGAAATCCTTCGCTAGTTTATTTATTTTAGGCTCGTCACGCGTATTCAAGATTTTCAAAACAACTTTTGTCATCTTTTATTTGCTTTATTAAATCATACCGAATAAGTTTATCTTTTGTCAATTTACAATTCATTGATTCCCCAAATTTTACTTCTTTGGCATTATAAATAATTTGTTTTACTATCAATTGTCAAATACATATTTTTTCAACTCTACATGTATTTCTCTTTAAATACCATACAAATGCATATTTAAAAAATCTCTACATGTATCTTTCTTTTTAAAATGCATCATTTACTAATTATTTGCAAACATCTTTAAATCTGTTATACTTGTAAAAACATATATTTTTCTAGTAATAATTAACCTGAGTTTGACCGGATAACCGCAAGTTAGCGGATCTTAAAGGATGCCTAACCCCTTCCCTTTAGGATAATAAAGAACCCTTACCTAGAATCTCGCTAGTTTCGCAGACCTTAAAATTGGAGTTACATTGCAGCATTTAGTTTAAATATTTAGGTGTCCTAATTCACCATAAAAAATAATTAGGCGGCGACTCCTCAATTCTTTACCCAGGAATCACCGAACACGTTGTGCTCCGCTTTGACCCGAGCAGGTCGAAAATAGGGCGCGACAGTCTATTTCATGAATTTGTACTAGTTACACTAAGTATATTCTGAGAAAACTTGGGATAGTGATATATCCCCGGGTTACCTTCGACTCGGCGTAAGAAATACTTTATTTGGAGTTACGGTTTGAGAGTTATAACCCTTACAAGTGGGAAGGGCGAAAAGTTGAAAGAAAGGAATATTATTTGGATCTTCTGAAAATATGACAATATATATATATATATCCCACCCACCCACCCACACACACACACATAGAAATTTTGGTAAGCTGAATAGTTTTGCCATCACCTATGGGACTATAGAATTACACACGTGTTGCCTTCGGGACTAATTACTTATTGAGTCTCCTTCGGGGCTATATACAGTTGTGTGCTTGCATTCTGGGCTATTCAGGTATACTTACTTTCGGGACTATTTAAATACACTTGCCTTCGGGGCTATTCAAAAATACTTGCCTTCGGGGCTATTCAAATACACTTGCCTTCGGAGCTATTCAAATACACTTGCCTTCGAGGCTATAATTGAAATACATTGGATCGGGTTGCTCACACCACAACAAATATATAATATGTTATATGGGATAAGGCATGTGTACTGGTTAACTAAGTATTCCCTAGGACGAGTTGGGAGAAGATTTTGTGTGTGAATATTTATTGGCTTGTACACTGAAAGTGCTGAAATCTGTTTTCATAACATGCTTATTATTTTCATAATATGATTTGTACTTAGAATATTGTGAGGTTACTTTGAATTGTTAGGCGAGGTTTTCACTCAGCCCCGGATGGTAGGGCTGACTCTTTTATCTAACATGTTTCAGGTAACCGCGATAAAGGGAAAACTCTGCAATAGGGCTAGCGATCTTCCCACAGCTTCATTGTTCCACCAATCCATTGCTTCGGATTTGGTGAATGTCATTCTTGATTGAGTAGTTTTGAGGAACTAGGTTTTGTTATCTTGGGAAATGCCCCACATGAGATTGTTTCCTTTTAACTTTCGAATTTCTTATTCTATATATGATATTTCCATTGAGTCTAGATAGAATGTCATGATCCAAACCGGAGGGCCATGACGGGCATCCGAACCTTACCTATCGAGCACCACTCTTCACATACTTATCAGAACCGAAATCAATCATGGCCTCAAGGGTCATTACCAAATATTCGGCTGACACATACATCACAGTCGACAGAGCGATACACAATTACAATAAATAGGACAGCTGTCTACAAGCCTCTAAAGAATACATGACATCCCAAGGATGGGACAAGTCCCCGCCATACCCATGTACATATGCAAAATATCATACCGAGACTAGACTGCAACTCTCAAACAAATAGAGTGTTCCACCATCAGCTAAACCAGCAACCTACTAGCGTGAACCATCCCACTTTTTACCTGAGCATGCAGGCATGAAACGCAGCGTCCCCCGACAAAAAGGGACGTCAGTACGACTGATGTACTGAGTATGTTAGGCATGAACAATAGCATAACAAGAATATAACAATAAACTAAAACAGAAACAACCGACCAGTAGTGAATGCCTAATTGTCATGCTCAATGCGGTATACATATACATTGGCCTCATCGGGCATCTTCCTTACCACAACAGCCTCTGTGGACATCATATCATATCGTGAATGCCTAAATGTCATGCATGATGCAAATGCGATATACAAATACATATTGGCCACACAAGGGCATCTTCCTTCCCATAACAGCCTTTGTGGGCATCATATCATATCGGCCTCTGTGGGCATGCATAATCATATTGGCCTCATTGGGCATCTTCCTTTTCATGATATATGTACCAGCTGCAGGTGGTGACGCGTATATAATGCCTTTCCCTTTTCTCTATCCCCTATATATATATATATATATATATATATATATATATATATATATATATATATATATATATTGATACCATATAGTAGTGTATATAACACATGTGGGTCCAAGGTAATACATGAATATAATGCAAATGCATAAATGACAATAAAACATTTTGAACTTATCGGATGACATAATATCCTTATACCTTCGGCTAACATTGGGAATATTAACATGTACCTCCGGCTAACATTGGGAATTATTAACATCTTTTCCATTTACCTCAATAAGAATTTAAGAACATATCTAGACATGCTTTCAGCATAGGAATCAATAACATGACATTCTTAACGACTAAGAGTAGAATCATTTATGGGACATTATTATGGTTACGTTTCGTTACATGGTTTCAAATGATTTTCCTTAACATACCTCAATTTAACCTTAACTTGTACACTTGAGTATTTGTGGGATGTTCTTGGAATTATAGTTGGATTTTACTTTAACTATCTCCAAACCAGAGCTTGGCCGAGATTTGTAAGAAATTGCCTTCAAAGCCGAAATCAACTTCATTCAAATGAATTCCAAAGTGAGTTTTTTTTTCTTTTTTTTTCCAATGCCTCTTCTTAAAAATTGAAATGTTGCAGCTCCTTTAGGACTATATACACAGCACCTCTATAGGTCCCAATATGTGGCAGCCCCCCCTTACATGTGTAAGCTTCAGCCAAATCTTAATCTTAGTCATCAAAAAAAAGAATTCCATCTTAATCTCATGTGTATGCATGAGCGTACCTCCTTATTGCCAAGTGTCATGTTTTATATGGGATTTGTCCACTTAATCAATAAGCAATTCATATACTCATTTTCATTATTATGTGATATAACACTAGTCCATAACCTTTGGGACATACAAACCATTATTATTAATCACCATCGTCACACTTATTAAATCCTAAATTATTTTGGAATCGCATCCTTTTATATACTAAGATCTTCATTTGCATACGTGAATATGACATAAAAATTCTCCAACGCTCGGGTCTATTTACATATGCCTAGAGGTTTCACATACGCCTTGCGATTCAAACTATGGTCCGAAAGTACGGGATGTTACATTCTTCCCCCTTTAGAAACATTCATCCTCGAATGTCGGGGTGACATATCTAATCCCCGTCATGTAGCCAAAAATACAACCACCACTTCATGAGGCCATATAATATAACATACATCCTTATATCAGACCTCACATGGTCACCAAGCAGTAATTATAATAATCTAAAATAGAACTCACTTTACGCTTCTTTCGGAACCTCGGCGTTGGTCTAAAATAGGTATGGATATTTGTTTTTCATCTCTTCTTCCGCCTCCCATGTCACTTCTTCTACATTCTTATTCCACCATAGAACCTTTTCACGGAGGCTACTTCCTTAGTCCTCAACTTGCAAACTTGTCATGTCGATCTAAGATAGCAATAGGAATCTCCTCATATAATAGATCCTCTGTAAGCTTCACATCGTCAATCATTACCATCTGGGAAAGATTCCCAACATATGAACTTAGTATGGAAACACAGAAAATCGGATGAACAACCCCTAACTCCAAAGACAAGTCTAACTCGTAAGCTACTTGGCCGATTCGTTGAATTATGCGATATGGTCCAATATACCTTTGGGCTGAGCTTTCTCTTTTGTCCAAATCCCACTACACCCTTCATAGGAGAAATCTTCAAGAAGACCCAATCATTCCTTTGGAACTTTAAGTCCCGTCGTCACACATCTGAATACAACTTCTGACGACTCTGAGTGGTTAACAACCTTTCTTAGATAAGATTCACATTCTCTATAGCTTGGTGCACTACATTAGGCCCAAATAATTCTGATTTGCCTACTTCGAACTATCCGATAGAAGGTTTACATTTCAGTCCCTACAAAGCCTCGTATAGAGTCATTTTAATGCAAGTATGATAACTATTATTGTATACAAATTTAATAAGGTATAGATGATCATCATAACTTCTCTTGAAGTCCTATACCCCTTTTGAAATGATCTCCAATATATTGTATTAACTATGAACTGCATACCTCGATCAGATATAATATAAATGGGTGTACCATGAGGTGAATAATCTCCTTAACGAATAACTTTACGTAGTCCTCGGCTGTGTAGGTAGTTTTGACCACCGGGAAATGAGTTGATTTGGTCAGTCTATCAACGATTACCCAAATAGAATCAAACTCATGATAAGGATGAGGTAAACCCGTAACAAAATCCATATTAAACATTTTGCCACCGAGATTTTGGTGCTCTATCTTTACTTACTGACCGTTAAGACACTAAGCTACAAACCCCGCAATATTCCTCTTCATGTCGTCCCATCAGTACATACATTTGAGGTCATAACACATCCTAGTATATCCAGGGTGAACGAAATTTTGTGAGCAATAGACCTCCGTCATAATCTTGTCTCATATGCCTGCTATGTTGGGAATACACTAATGTATATTCCACCCGGGGATCCCTCTCCCATTATACCCAAAGGTTACGGTTCCTTTTGCTAAATACCTTTCCCAATCTTCTCTAAAAATGGGATCTTCATCATGACGTTCTTTTCCTTTAGTATGAGGGATGACCCGCTATATTCTGAGTCACAGGGCTATCACTATCTGAATCCTCCAATCGGACTCCCGCTTGGCTAACTAATGCATTTCCCTTAGATCAACTTCTCTCCTTAGTCCTTACCTTAGTCAAGCCGTTTATGATGAATAATTCTATCATCAACTTAGCTTTGGTTTACTAATTGTCATGCTAAAAACTCTTATATTTGTAGTAACTCAATCGTAGGCACTTTAGGGACAATATCATCGAATCTGAAGTGTGGGTATCATCACAGTTAATTCTCATTCATGGTCTGAAAAGAATCTCTTTTTTTTTTGTACTTTCTTACTACTAAACAACTTCTTTTCTTTACTTATTTTGACACTTGTTCACTCCTTTCCTTACTTGCCATACTCGTCTTAATTCTAAAATATTCGAGTATACATACATCCTTTCAAACATTGCTCCTAATTCCAATCATTAGCGTTACCAACCCTTAAAGGATGAGCTATTAACTTATTCCCTCATTCAGTACGTGGAAGATTTTGAAGAATTTGCATTACCTGACGTTGGCCTACTATATCCCAACCTGGTCATTATACTTAGATTTGAATTTCTTCACTTTCCTCATTGCTAAGACTTTCTGTCAATGGCGCTTTGGAAAAGATTCCTTTGATCTTGTTAAGCTGTAAATCTATTACTTTATCTATCTCGTAGAACCTTTGGTCAATTCATAAATGCTCATAAACATCTATATTTTCCTGACATTTTATCCTCATTATAATGTCATTATCTCTTGACATATATCTTTAATGTCTACCTTGTATCCATAGGCATCATTGGCCCTTTTTCACATGTTTAGGTGCTAATCTCGAACTTTACTCATTGTTACTTTCGTTTACATACTTTTTGAGATGTATGACTGCACATGTTGTGGAATCGACGCTTCATATGTTTAGATCTAATTCATGGTGTTATATGATCCAAGCACTCATCAAGTTTCCTTGTCTTATCATTATTAGATCTCTCATCGACCGAGTGCTCATTCGTCTAACCTTTACATTCCGTTGCAAGTTGCCTTGGGGAAATCTCTTATCTCCAAGTACCTCCCATACTCTCTTCCTGGACCTCATAGGTTCGTCACTTTTGGCCGAAGAGTTCTTATTGTCCATCGTCTACCGTTGGTCCTTACATCGTTCTGGAGTAATCATACCTTTTTGAAACTTGCATAATTATAGTCTCGTTCACATTCATCCTTCTTGTCGTAATCCTTCCTTCTACTCGTCATTAAACGAAAATGTTTCTATCTTGATACTTGGTCATACCATTCAATTCATACTTATTAACTGCTTTCATATTTTCTACCACCATTCTTTAATTATTCCATAATTTTCATCCTCCATTGCTCCCAACAAGCTATTCGTTATTCAAATGTTATTTAGAATTGTAACATGCTGCACAATGAAGTCGAAGACTTTACCCGTCAAATCCCTATAACATATCTTAGCTTACTAACATTGATACATGTAATTCTCAATAATATGTGGTATCGCCCTTTATGCGAGGATGAGAGGTTTATGTCCATTTCCACTACCGTGGATAACTCGATCCTTATACATGAATTGAGCTTACTATTCTGGGTACATCACTTTACGTGATCTTCTTAAATTTACTGATGATCACTCTTCTGACGATTCGATTGTGGCAATCCGTTCTCGTTAATGATACCCCAGGACAATTCCCAATCTATTCTAGGTAAGACATCACAATTTAGGTCGCACGTTCATAACATATTCCCACGCTATAATCAGCATGAGTCATTGTAAAATGTGTAGATTTTCATACCCTGCTAAACCTTCCAATTATGTCTTCTGCTTCCTAACTGTAAAACTCATAATCATCTTATCCTTGCCTTTGTGCATCAATTTGAGACACTTCAGAACATTTTGGCCATGGCTGCCACACTTAAACTAACCCCATACACCTTTGCGGCAATCCGACGTGCGCTCGAGCACACTGACTACAAGATGGTTGGGGCGGTCTCACACGATAGGGTTTGTAGTTTTAGGCTACTGATACCATAAAGGAATATGTTCCTTGATTTTATTGATGAATGATTTACAATATATATAAGGTTACACGAATATTTACTTTGATACAAACTAGGTAACTAACTAACTTAATTACAAAAGGATTATAATTCTACCTAAATAGGAGATATACAATTAATGAAAGAATAATGAAAAATATTATATTATACTGTTATAAAGTATAAATCTTAGTGACCATATAGAAAACTAACCCTAAAACATGTACTAATTTGATATCTTCAGATTTTATATTTATATAAATTTAATTCAGAAAATGCCAATGAATTTAATTAACTTTGTGTTTTTTTCAAAAAAGATGTTGTCAAGAATTCTTCACTATTAATAGACAATTAGGGACTAATTGAGCAAGGCTAAGGCAAGACAAAAATGATGCGTGCTAAAAAATACTGAGGGGATAAGAATAAGAAAGTATGTTGTACTTTGTGTTAAGTTAGTAAAAGATGCCATTTTCTGCTAGTTTTCTATTCTTTAGAGATGGTATAATAACAAGTAATACTTTCATATGGTCATAGAGGAAAGGAGAAGTAAATCATGCCTCCATAAAATTCAAGACAATGAAGGTCATCACATAGAAGGCCATGAAAATATTGCTAATGCTTCCATAAATCATTTTGAGGAACTGTTTAGTTACTAGGAAAGCAAAGGAAACTTCAAATGCCTGGGTATCCTATTAGAAGTGGTTACTAAGGAGATGAGAATGATGTTGACAACCACACCATCACGTAAAAGAAGTGAGAAATGCTGTGAAAGATATAGACCCTGACAGTGCACCAGGACCTGATTATTTTGGTGCAAAGCTCTACGAAGTTTGCATTGACATAATAATTACAGAGCCCCATGGGACCATAAAAGAATTCTTTGATGGAGGATATCTTTAGTAAAATCATTGCTAAAATCTTATCAAATAGAATTAGCAAAGTTTTACCTAATCATTGGGATTTGTAAGTGGTCATGAAGTTATATAGTTGTTCTTGGGTAGGACATATGTATAGGAGTATAGGACCATCGGATCATTTGAATGTGTTCAAATCAGATTGTGAAAGTGCAATTTGATGCGAATAATATCTACATTGGAAAAACAAAAGGGAGATTTATCACATTATGACAGTGTAACACATTTGGACCTGTATGTAGGGTGTTCACGGTTTTGATTATAAACTGATTCGAACTGAAAATTAAATCAAACCGATTATATAAATCGATATTTATTTGATTTGATTTTAAATATTTTAAAATTAATAACATTTGATTTGATTTGGTACCGAACCGACAAATTTTATATACAATTTTTTATAATTATATATATACAATATAGTATTAATTATTATGAATAATTTGAAATATTTGTATACTTTTTCATCAAAATTTTATTTATCTCTAATAAGCTAATGAACTTACACCTTAATTAAACTCATTTCTTAAAAGAAAGGCATGAATCTAAACCCATTTGTTCAAAGAAACAACTATGAAATTTACCTAAAATTATTTTATATTTCCTATAAACTCTATTCACTTGATTAAAACTTATAAATCATAAGACATTTTCTCCATAATTCATGTAAATTATAGACACCGCAATAGAAGGGTAATAACGAATTATGAGTTGAAAAAGGAAGAAAAATTATTTTCTAATTGCAGGGGAAAATAAAAGAGAAAAATACCATTAAGTTTTTTAAAAAACTGAAAAATCAAATCAAACCGACTACAACTGAACCGATGGTTTTGTATTATATTTGGTTTGATTTGGTTCTCATAGTTTAAAAATCGAGAGCAACTTGATTTGATTTTAATTTTAACTAAAAACCGACTCAGACCGAATCATGAACACCCCTACACGTATGGAAGGATAAATGGGAGTTGAATTTGATTGCAGTTAGGTGTAATTATATAGTTTGATCTGTTTGTTTGATCAAGTAATTACTTAATTAGTAAGAAATTGCATATAGAATAATAATGTTTGGGCAGAAAAAGGTATTATGGACATTTCTTATTTTTGTTGTGTTAATTATGTCCTCAATAAAAAAAGTAGGATGAAAATTTAGAATTTTACTTTTTATATTAAAGTAATGACGAATTATATTTTCAATGCGTAGAAAAGGTACTCTCTTCGTCCCAATTTATATGATGTAGTTTAACTGGGCACGAAGTTTAAAAAATAAAGGAAGACTTTTGAATCTTGTGGTTTAAAACAAATCAAAGATATTTGTGTGGTTATAGATCATCTCGTTAAGCTTAAAAGATAAAAAGTAAAGTTAAATTGTTGCCCAATAAGGAAATGTGTCATTCTTTTTGGGTTTGATTAAAAAAAATGTGTCATATAAATTGGTACAGAGGGAGTAAAAGTTCTCTCTTCTAACTCATATTTATAGTTTTGGCCAAGCTTCTAAAATTAACTTATTTTGTAAAGTATTTTTCAAAAATGTAATTTTTGGTGAGAAGCAGTTTGTGTTTGACCAATTAATTTAAAAAGCATTTTGAACAGCAATTAGTGTTTGATCAAGCATTTAAAAAGTGTTTCTAAGTATATTTTTCTCAAAAAGTACTTTTTTAAAAAGTGCTTCTGGAGAAGTTTTTTTTTTCTTTTGAAAACCAATTTATGCTACTCCTCAAAACACTTATTTTTTCCCCAAAAGCATGGCCAAAACACCTCGATTTTTTAAAGTATGCACTTTTTTGAGAAAAAATAACACTTTTAGATAAAAATAAGTTTGGCCAAGCAGGTTAGTAATGAGTTTTATCGTTTCAAAATTTTGAATACCAACTTAGTTTTTTTTCTTTTTCATATGTACCATTTAAAAAAAAATCTTAATTAAAAAAATTGACAATCTTATAAGTTTCTTGTTATTGGAAAAAGTAATGAAGGGCTAGCTTGATTTCGTGTATTAAATTTTTACTTGGTGTAGAATAAAAATGTGTTAAAGCATATACACCTTATTTGCACGTGTACCTCATATCAATTGTCACAAAATGCGTATCAAAATATTTTTGAATCACAAATATACTGTTAAGCTTTTCTTTGTGTCAGAGTTATAAATTAAACTATATAAGAAATTTGTTGGGATTACAACGAATGGATGACTTTCTTAACAATGAATTGAATTAATTTTTTCTCCTCATGGCACTCAAAGTTGGAGTTGTGCAATCTATTGGAGCTGTGCAGATGTTTCTAATGTCCTAGAAGAACTTTGAGAGGAAACCTAAGGTGTATTAACATAATGATGGATATTTCATTATACAATTTACCTGTGCTGAGGATAAAGATGCAATATACCTTACTGGACCCCATACTGTGAATGGTAGACCAATAATCACTAAGAACTGGTCACCTATTTTCAGTTTTGATGCTGAAATATTGAGAACTATTCCCCTATGGATCAAGCTCCCTAACCTGCCACTAGATTGTTGGGGGCTGACTAACTTAATAGAATTGGGAGCACTTTAGGGGTGCCTATTTATGTTGATGAGTGCACCTCAGTTATTGAAAGAATCTCATATGCAAGAATGTTCGTGGAGATGGATATCACAAAGGAGTTAATAGATGTTATTAAGGTGCAGGACCCAAATATTTAGTGTACATTATATTAAAATATTAGTGTTTAAGCATTTATCAACAAAAAAAAAAAAATGGGACGTCTAATTATCCTAATCTCTTCCTTGAATTAGTACTTAATTACCATTATGCCTGCTTGGAATAGCAAGGGTGGAGTTAGAAAAAACATAATAAATGTCTTCTTAAAATTCTAAAGTGGGACATTTAGGACTCAATTTATTCTAGCTAAAGTGATAAATAAAAGATGAAAAATAGTAGTAGTTCAAACTTCAAACACCGAGTTCCATAATAAGAAATCTTTTAGAATTGCAAGACTTGATGACACAAGTGACAACCGAGAGAGAAAAATGAGCTTGTCAAAACAACTTCCACCCACAGCATTAATGGCTGATATGAAGAACATAAGCAAACATGTAAAAGTGGCTTGTCCGATGATTTCTACCCAGAAACAAAGTTAACCAGGATATTATTAACAAATCAAATAAACATAAAAAGACTGCCACCACATGGTGTAAAAGAAGCCTAAACATTTTATCCTTCTTTATTTCGTCATCATCAGACAAAAAAAAGAGGCCATCCAACTAACCCTCCAGTGCTGATGCTCCTGATATGATCTCTATTAGTTCTGTAGTGATCGATGCTTGACGGGTTCTGGTTTTACAGGCATAAATATATTATGATTAGACACCAATTAGATTGACAGACAATAAAAAGAAATATGTCAAACTTAAAAATAAGTAAATATCATGCTGTGTAATTATATGTCTAAGGGCTCGTTTGGTGGGGAACAAGTTATCTCGAGATTGTTATCCCACCCTCAGTGTGAGATAAAAATAACACTACAATCCCGAACCTTATTCAAAACCAAACGTGGGATAAACTCATCCCAAATTTAATCTTGGGATTAATTATCTCTTATCCCTCGTACCAAACAAGCCCTAACTGTTTCATGATCACTGTTAGTAATGTATAACAGTATAAGCCAGCAGGTTAAGAAACACCAGTACTGGAGTTCAGTAATGTAAGGTGGTAATAATGAGTTTGCAGCATCTAAGTTGATAATGGTGTATTCACATGCATGTGCACCCAGGAAACGTTACTCTGGAAAGTGTTTCTCTATAAGAAACTATTGAAGGTGTTCGTGGACAAAAACAAGCTCGTGAGAATAAAAACGGCTGTATTTCCGCGTTTTTATGTATCAGTGGTCTCCTATCTGATGCTGCAAGTGTGTGAGTGAAAGTAAAGAAAGAGGGGGAAGCGGAAAACCTGTTGTAAGTGAGAGTCAGACGATCAAGCATATCACCAGCATTTCTGCTGGAGCTATCCATGGCAGACATTCTTGCTCCTTGCTCACTTGTGGCATTCTCCAGCACTGCATTGAACAAAACCTGGAAAAGACGGTTTACCATTAAATCCAGTTCGGAATAGCAGTCTTGACCATCTTTATCTTCTTGAAAGATATCATTCTATTAGCAGTGTCATTCACTCGAGTCACTAAACTCAATACGTCCATCACAAATAAAGATAGAGACTTATCTCTGATGCTACCAAATTGGTACTAATGCTATGCGAAGTTGTGAAGATCAACTACGAAATTGGAAAGTCGCTTCAACACAACGAAGACAACTTACACATGAAAATTGGAACTCAGATAGATTCTGAAGAACTTCAGCCTTCGTCTCGGCGCCTTCAACCTCATAAGAATCGAGGTCCCCAAGCTTTCCACCGGATTCAGCCTCTCTCTCCACAACCTACATTGTATCAAAAAAGACTTATTCCAAGAACGAGAAGAATTCACAACAAAAGGAAGCAGACAGAACAGCAGATCAAATCAGCTTATCAACCTCTGGGGAAAGAACAGTAGACACTGTTGGCAAAAATGAGACTACTGACTGGAACTTGTTATAAATGATCCTTAGTGCATCAAATTCCACATTCTTCAAGATGTCATCTGCAATGACAGAAACCTACAGACAGACATTGCCTAAATCAGTAAGTAGGAAGGAAAGAGTAGAAAAATCAATATAACTAACAGTTCAGATATTCTATAATCAAATGGTATTGTTATTAAGTTTTCATCCTATTCATTGAATTTTTGAAGTTGCGAGAATTCAATTGAAGTGTTCAAATGCTGCACAGTAATTAGACACGAACTCATTATCAGCAAAAAATGCAATTTAGATTCACCAATTCAGACAATGGAAAAGAAAGGGGACTGAAAATAGAGTTTTCATCTGTCTCTCCCTTATCATCTTTGTTTGATGTGCAACTTCACAGAAAGGTAGGAAAAGCAGAGGTACAACAACAACAACATACCCAGTGAGACCACCCCACGTCTGGGGAAGGTAGAGTGTACGCAGACCTTACCTCTACCTTGGTAGGTAGAGCGGTTGTTTCCGAGAGACCCTCGGCTCAAGACAAAGCACAAGCACAAGCAAAGCAAGAGAAACGGTCAGACCCGGACAAGCAATTTAAAGCAATATGAAAGTGCTGGTATCAAAAGCGACTAAAGCCATGATAGCGCATTCTGAAAAAGAAGCAATAACTAATGCAGGTAAATAAGACAAACAATGTACACTAGAGAACACATAGCAGCATAAATTAAATGACAAGGAACTAATACAAGATATTTACTGTTCAGAAAAGAATCACCATGATATCAAAAAAAATCCCGTACAACTCAACCAAAACCAATGAGTTGGCATAGAGGTGGCCCCCAACTTCAAACATAGTTGGCAACTAAAAACAAAGACAAAGCGGGCGTATGGCAGACAAGTTGTGCATATGCAAGATGTAGGATATCATAACCTGTGTGTAGTTAAGCGGATTTTTCTGCAACTCGGTCATGATCAGCTCAATGTCCTTCTTTGAATCACGCACCAACTGAACCTTTGCCTTTTCCCCCAACACAACATATTTATTTTCCTTTTCAGGACCTAGCAATTACATATTAATCAACCATTATATCAAATTCCCCAGGCGAAAGATATGTTCCACGCAAACAATCTTGTATTTACCAGAATTTAGCTTATGAAGAGCCCTGCTAATCCTGACAGATGTAGAATTAATTCCACCACAAAGACCTTTGTCCGAAGAGACGGTAATGATGACATTCCTTTTCACATCAACACCTGAAGCAAACAACTATTAGAACTGCTACCTGACGTTCTGAATAATTACGGAATGCAACACTAAAAATTAATATCAAATCCCTAAAAGCTAACAACTGACCAAAAAACAAAGAAAAAGTCTTGACAGGATCAACTTTGAAAATGATTGAAAGTACAATTCAAATAGTTATATCTGTTTTCAAGAATCCTTATCCAGAAAATGTATTCGGACCCCAGCCAAACCCCTTCAGAAGATGTATGCATAATTGCCATGCATCAAACTAAAACAGATTACAAAAACAGTTAGCCCCACATCAACATGAGATAACGGGCCAAATAGATAGATATCCACAGAGAGAGAAAGAGGGGAGGGGGCAGATAGAGAGAGAATCATGTGAAATCCTATTAGTTAACTGGCGACCAAGTAAAGATCTACTACCTACTCTACTATCCCCCTAAAATAAGTCTTCTACGCAAAATAAGGAGGAGCCAACTTTCTGTACATAATTTCCAGTTCTTATTTCACAATTCGAGGGGTATCCTAGCCAGTAATCATCTGGAGATAAACAATCACCAGGAACTTTATAATAACTTCACCCTCAAGACACTCTGTTTTCTAAGTGAAAGTGCAACTAATTAGGTCTAGTTTCACCTCAATATCATTGTTACTTGATCCTGAAACAACAACGAAAACAAGAGAGCGAACACTATGTATATGTAGACCAATCACTGACTACAATTTGCGATACCAAATTCAGGACTCTATAGAGTGATTCATATCTACCTCTTTCCCTTTTTCTTTTTTAACTACTCCAGGAATATAGCTAGACCCCAAAAATCTTATAACAACGTACTGGGAGTGTCGCCAAGAAGTGCAGTAAATGGCTGCCAAAGTCCGCGTGAATTTTCAGCTCTAGTTTGAATAGCTCTAAGCTTTGAAGCAGCAACCATCTTCATAGCCTTTGTAATCTTCTGGATATTTTTGACACTCTTCATCCGATTTCTGACTGCATAAGGGCATTTCCAGTGTAAACATAAAGTAGTAAGAAGAGAACATCAGGTAAAGAAGGTTAAGAGAAGAAATATGTGATAAACGAAGTGCATCACAGATTTACAGTTGAATCTTACCAACTTGAGTTGAAATATAACGAACTCCTGATGAAACTGGTTCCCTGCATATAAATTTAGGTCATATAGATGTATAGATACAAGCATTTTTTTTGCTGGGGAAGATGAATGATAGTGGGTTAAGATGAAGAGCATGATCCTATTATAGCTGCATGTATAAATCATCTCTTATCTTGATACAAAAGGGCAACAGCAACATACTTCTCTCAGCAAAGCCATCTAGTATCTGATTACAAATAAAACAGAGATCTCTACTTCCCACTCTATCGGATAGAAATACAACCGCTAAATATTAGTTTTACACGGAAGACTTTGCAATTCTCATGAAACTTTCGCTTTCTACGATAACTTCTACAACAACCTCATAGCAAAAAAAAAAATTATGACAAGGGAACCCCCTGCCGCTACCCTCGGGTGCGCACAGGGTAAACCCCGACAACCTCATAGCAACTTGTATCCAAGACCTACTTCAAATATCAAACCTCCTCTCTTCTGCACAAATGGCCATATTCATATATCTGAAACCAGCAATATCCAGTCTCTTGCAATTCTTACATGACAAATATACTAGCTTTAAAGCAAATCTTATTCGTGGATGACATAGTTTTGATTGACGAGACTCGCGGCGGAGTTAACGCTAAGTTGAAGGTTTGGAGACGAACTATGGAGTCTAAAGGGTTCAGATTGAATAGGACCAAGACAGAATACATGGAGTGCAACTTCAGTAACGTAACGCATGAGTATGGCTTGGAAGTGAGGCTTGGTGCTTGTAAGTTATCCAAGAGGATATTTCTGTACATAAAAGGAATTCGAATTGGGGCTTAAAGAAAGTTTCAAGTATCTTGGGTCTATTATCCAAGGAAATAGAGAGTTTGACGATGATGTCACACATCACATTTGGGCAGAGTGTATTAAATGGAGGCTCGCATCCGAGGTCTTGTATGATAAGAAGATGTCACCTAAACTTAAAGGAAAGTTCTACAGAGTGGTGGTTATTAGATTGACTATGTTGTATGGGGCAGAGTGTTGGCCAGCCAAGAACTCTCACGTTCAGAAGATGAAAGTTACGAAAATGAGGATGTTGTGATGGATGTGTGGGCATTTTAGGACAGATAGGATTAAAAATGAAGATATTCAGAATAAGGTGAGAGTGGCTTCTGTGGAGGATAAGTTGCGGGAAGCGAGACTGAGATGGTTCGAGCATGTGCAGAGGAGATGCATAGATGCCCCAGTGCAGAGGTGTGAGAGATTGGCTAAAGAGGGTGTCTGGAGAGGTAGAGGTGTAGTATTATTCTTGTAGTTCCTGGTCCTTCGATTACTGTTACTTGTACTATTTATGTGTCTTGTGCTTTGATTGTAGTATTATTTTGTGGTAGTTACGACTTTTTTTCAGTCAGCTTTATCATGTTTTTCATAGTATTTTGCCATGGATTTTCTTTTATATATACTGCTTTGAGTTGCTTGTTCTTGTGCTGCGAGTCTACCGGTAATAGCCTCTCAACCTTCCAAGGTAGGGGTAAGGTCTGCGTATGCTCTTCCCTCCCCAGATCCACTTTGTGGGATTTCACTGGGTATGTTGTTGTTGTTACCGGCATAAACCATCATTGCCTTTGATTTAAAAATAGAAGCTGGATCTCCCTTCTCAAAAAAAAATGACAACCAACTAGCTCTACTTTTTTTATAGATAAGAGTAAGTTTTATTAAAACACCACCAAAAAGGAATGCTGGAGAAAACAGCAGCAAAAATATTGGGACCATTACAAGTTGTATAATGAGCTAAGAAAGTCAACAACGGCATCACTATCACTTACATTTAAAGCAGCCCTGTTGCACTAAAGCAACTAGCAAAAATATACAGTTGTGCTTGAGTTCAATTATAGAATATTTTTTGTTCTCGAAAATCTGTTTTTCAAAAAACTAACTTGCTCTACTAATCCAGCTTGCAATGTAAAATGACTGATAGCTACTTAAACCATGAAATACAAATACCAACTGCTGAAGAGAACAGAGCAAGGGTGATCTGCCAAAGATTATAAAGCATTCTATGCTAATTTCCGAAACCAAATTACTTCCCGACTTCAAATTTATGTTCAGATGGCTGCTCATGCCAGAAAGAGATGCAATCAAACAAAAGTCTGGTTCCTAATCTAAAACATGCTTTAAATGAAGTCAGAAAGAAGTGCTATTGCTCCGGAAGGAAGCAAGAGATGACATGGTTTTTCACATTTTCATACAAGGCTTCAGCATTAATATTGAAGACCTGCAATAAAACTGGTAAATAAATTTCAATGCCAAAAAAGGCCTTTTTAGTAAGGCCTAGTAGTTTTTACAACCAATCGAACTAAACCAAAATATAGCAAGGCCTTTTTAGTGAGAATTAATAATTTTTACATTCAATCCAACTAAAACAGAATATAACATAGAAGCACAGCAACTGTAATCCCTTAATTCCAATAACTGAAGAAATGAAAGAGGAAAACAATCAACCAGCTAACATAAATCAACTACTCAATCCCAAACTAGTCTGAACTTTGAGCCGATTATATTAATCCATTCAGACCCAATTTAATCGGATACTAAATAATTTATCTTTTATATAAATCATCTAGAATATCTATTCTAGCTTAATTCAGGCTCGTCACATTCCAATAATAAAAGTATTCGTCTTTTAACACAAATTAGGAGTTCTCGGAAAGTAAAACCACATATGCGTAATGGTTATCAATTGTCTAAATAACAAAATAGTTGGGTTTGACTATATAAATCTCACATATCCTTCTGCTCCATTCAGACCATTACACGACAAAACCAAATAATTTGCCATTTTACACAATTAGGAGCCTCTAAACTGAAGAATTTTTTTTTTAAGAAGAACGAGGAAAAGAATCGACAAATCAATGTAAATCAACTACGCTACAATGCAAACTAGTTGGGATCGACTATGTAAATCCACCTATATCCATCATGCTCAATTTGCACATTTCATTCCGATACTAAATGATTTGTCTTTTAAACATACATTAGAAGCAATCTAACCAGAAGAATGTGTTGCAAAATGAATCAATTTTCAATGCAAAACTTATTATACAAATCATCTATATCCACATGGATACTAAATAATTAAGAGTTTCAGTGAAACTATACGTATAGATGTTGGGACGAAAACATACTCGGAAGAGCGGAGGATGTTGAGAACGGCAAAGCGCCTTCCCTCACGTCTCAATGCAGCCATGGCCATTGCGCGATCAAAGCGTTTCTTCTGTCTAATTGTTCTTTGAGCAGATCGACAACTTCGCTAGGGTTTTTTCAATGGCAGACAGACTCAAAGGGAGTGTACAAATTCCAATCTTCTCTGCAAGGACGTCGTCCACTGCTACTTCCGTGAATAATTAATTAATTGATTAATAATAATAAATTGAGAAACAACACATATTTTTCTGTTATACGTTTTACAATTAATCTCTGTTAGACGCTTTACCATTGATCTCTGATTAAAAACTTGATCTCCGTTAGACGTTTTACAATTGACAATAATGATTCTGTGAATTTTGATCCGTTTGGTTTTTTTGTGAAGGACTTTCAGACGGGGATGTCACTCATGAGATGTAATAGCACGGGGATTTATATCTCATCACCTCTGTTTTCAACAATCGCATGGTCAAACCTTCCACCTTTGCGGTTATTTCTCCTAGTATATGGCACAATAGGTTGGGACACCCAGAGCACCGGTTTTTAATCAACTTAGGAAGAATAATTTGTTTTCTTGTAATAAACCTTTGGACTCTTCTGTTTGCCAAACCTGTGTGTTTGGTAAACATGTTAAGCTTCCGTTTTCTTCGTCTACTACTCATACTTTTATGCCATTTGATATTTTGCATTGTGATTTGTGGACATCACCTGTTTTAAGTGCTGCATGTCATAAATACTATTTGCTCATTCTTGATGATTATTCGAATTTTTTGTGGACCTTTCCCTTAGGACAAAAATCACAAACCTATAACATTTTGAAACAATTTAGTGTGTTTATCAAAACTCAGTTTGGCAAATCCATTAGATGTTTTCAATGTGACAATGGGGGGAATTTATAAATGCCCAACTTAAGAATTTTTGTCACCAAAATGGAATGTTTGTACGTATTTTATGTCCACATACCTCTTCTTAAAATGGGAAAGCCGAAAGAAATATTAGAACAATCAATAATATGACTCGCTCTATCCTTGTGCATTCGTCCACACCACCAAATTTTTGGCATCATACCCTTCAAATGGCTACATATCTGTTAAATATTCTTCCTAGTAGACTAATCTCTAATGTGTCACCCACTCAGGTAATATACCACCGTCTCCCATCAGTTACACATTTACGGTTTTTTGGGTATTTGTGTTAACCCTTGTTTCCATCCACCACAATTCACAAACTTCAGACCCGTTCTACTTCTTGCGTATTTTTTGTATACCCACAAAATCACAGGGGATATAAGTACTTTGATATGTCAAGTGAGAAAATCATTATTTCTCGTCATGTCATCTTTGGTGAATCCACCTTCTCGTTTGCACCATCTCGAGCGGCATTCTCATATTCATATGATTTTCTGGACGACGGAATTCATCCAATTTTGAGGTATCATCTAAACTCTCAAAATAATAGTGTAGGGCCATCACAAAAAATGCGGCCTCACAACATGACCCAACCACAAAATGTGAATGGTCTGAACCGAGGAACCGAGTCCATTATCTCTCTTCCCTCGGTCTCGGCCCAATCCACATTTGGTGGCAGGCTGGCCCAACAAATAGAAAACCCTACACCTCTACCCGTCATACAAAATCCATCCCGTAACACAATTGCCCAATCTAGTGGCCATATCGAGCCCACTACCCTGGCCCAAAATCCCCCAACCACCCAACTATCCAACAGCCTAACTATTCCACCACAGACCATGGAAACCCGTGCAATGTACGGGATTTTTCGACCTAAACACCATTTTAACCTAACCACCTCAGTCTAACCATCACCAATACCAAAAAAATTCAAAGTTGCCTTATCCGACCCGAATTAGAAAGCTTCCATGTTAGAGGAATTTACTGGTCTTATTCAAAATAAGACATGGGATTTAGTAGCACGTCCATCTAATATGAACATAATTCGGTCTTTGTGGGTTTTTTGCCATAAAAAGAATTCTGATGATTCTTTTGCGAGTTACAAAGCTCGTCTTGTTGGTGATGGCAGGTCTTAGCAGGTTGGAGTAGATTGCGGTGAAACATTCAGTCCGGTAGTCAAGCCAGCAACTATCAGGACTATTCTTAGCCTGACAGTTTGCAAATCTTGGTGCATTCATCAGTTAGATTTCAAGAATGCATTTTTACATGGCCACTTGCAGGAAACGGTATACATGCATCAACCATTGGGGTTTCGCGATCCTACTCATCCAGATCATGTGTGCCTGTTGAGGAAATCCTTATATGGTCTGAAACAAGCTCCTAGGGCATGGTATTACAGGTTTGCAGGATTTGTTTCCAAATTGGGATTCTCTCACAGCAAGTTAGATCAATCACTATTTATTTATAGGAAGGACACTGACATGGCATATATACTTCTGTATGTTGATGACATTATTCTCACAACATCCTCAACTGCACTTCGTCAGTCTATTATGTCCCTTCTTGCGGTTGAATTTGCAATAAAGGACTTAGGTCCGTTGAATTATTTTATTGGCATTGCTGTCACTCACTATGCAGGTGGTCTGTTTCTTAGTCAAAAGAAATATGCCGAGGAAATAATTGTGTAACATCCCATACTTTCGGGCCATGATTTGAATCGCGAGACGTATGAAAGTAGACCCGAGCCCCAGAGAATTTTGGTCATATTCAAGCATGTAAATAAAGAGCTTAGTATATAAAAGGATGCGGTCCCGAAATAATTTAAGATTTTAAAAGTGTGACAACTGTGATTGGGAATAATAATTCTTGTGTACCAAAGAGGCTGTGGATTAGTACAATATATAATATGATCATGATAATGAATATATGATGTTTGTTAAAAACAATTAATGTTAGAGTGAATTGAGATCAAGAAATAATTACGTGTGTAATTGATTAAGTGATAAATTGTATGGGAAATAAACACATTAATTGAGGTTGGTACATAAATAATTGGAGACATATTCACATGAATGTTGAATGTGTGGCAGTAAAATGATAAGCTTGGTGGCAACTTTAGTGAGTAATTGATAAGACATGGTCATAGGGCCCCACGTGTAAGGGCATGATAAATTTCTTGAACTTCATTTCTACTTTCTTGGCATTTTCACGGATGAAAACAAGGGCATGCATTGTGACTTTATTTTTGGGGTAGCAGCAACATGGTATTTGCTAGAAACATTTTTCCTCCATAAATTTCTTTGTAGGGGAAATAAACACAAGTCGGTCGGAGATTACTTCTCAACAACCCGTAATTCTTCTCAACAGAAAGCAATTTATGGAGGGGAAATAAACACATTAAGACAACCCGTAATTCTTCTCAACAAAAAGCAAGTCGATCGGAGATTTCTTTGTAGTAAAGTAAGGTAATGGGAAGTTCTAAAGAAGGCATAAATTTTTACATCTAAGGATAAGTTGTGAAGGAGGTTGGTTCCGTCGTTGTTATTAAAGGATCGACTTAAATGTATGTTAAGACAACTCATTTCTTTCTTTTGACATGTTCTATGTACGAAACGTAAACGTAATATTGTTCCATAAATTATTCTGCTCTTAGTAGCCGAGGATGTTCCTGTTATTGATTCTTATGTGAAAAGCATGTCTAAATATGTTTCTAAATCCTTATTGAGGTATGTTAATGTTCCCAATGTTAGCCGAATGTACAAGGATATTATGTCATCCGATAAGTTCAAAATATTTTATTGTCATTCATGCATTTGCATTATATTCATGTATTACCCTGGATTGTGATGTATTACCCTAGACCCACATTGTGCATGGAATTTAGGCATATTATGGCCCTCAGAGGTATTCATTACCGGGTCGAAATTTGTTTCGTAATTACTGTTGATGTCGGTTGTTGCAATCGGCTGTTGATGTCAGTTGTTTTTGTAGGCTATTTGTGTCGGTTGTTTCTGTTTCAGATTACTTTTGTATCTTTGTTATGCTATTATTCATACTTGACATACTCAATACATCAGTCATACTGACGTCCTTTTTATTGGGGGACGCTGCATTTTATGCCCGCGGGCTCAGGTAGACATGTGACAGTTCGCACTTGTAGGTTGCTGGTTCAACTGATATTAGAGCACTCTACTTGTTTCAGAGTTGCAGTTTGATCGTGGTATGATGTTTTGCATATGCATATAGGTATGGCGGGGCCCTGTCCCTACCTTGTGATGTCGTGTACTCTTTAGAGGCTTGTAGACAGTTGTCCTGTGTATAATAATCGTGTATGGCCATATCGGCCTTGATGTGTGTGTCAACAGGATATTTAGTGACGGTCCTTGTGTCCATGATTGATTATGATTAGCTGGTAAATATGTGAAGAGTGGGGCTCGGTAGGTAGGGCCCGGGTCCCGTCATGTCCCTCCGGTTTGGGTCGTGATAAACTTGGTATTAGAGCAGTTCTGTCCTAGGGAGTCTGCAAGTCGTGTCTAGTAGAGTCTTGGTTATGGGTGTGTTGCGCGCCGCACTTAGAAACAAGAGGCTGCAAGGCATTTAAGGATGGTTTCTATTCTTTCATATCATAGATCGTGCAGTAGAGTCGAGTCTTAAGAATTCGAGTTTAGCTCGTGCCTGATACTGTTTCAGTAATGCCGGTTACCAAAAAGAGTTCGGTTAGTTCATATTCGTAGCCAGTAAATAAGTGACTTCTACTAGACGATTGATACGCCAGAAGGGCAGTATTATGTTCAAAACTTGAGATTGTGAGGAATTGTCTCACTCATATACGGAAGAGATAACGCAAGTCTAGAAAGCAAAATGTTTGCTTTGGGATACAGAAAAAAAGAAGAGTAAAGTAAAGAAAGTACTAAGCACCGGAATGCAGAAGATTGTAAGGATTCTCTTTGTAGACCTTATCGTGTTTATGGTTACAACAATGCCTTATTCCATTAGGGTTACGATTAGTAGGGAGATTGAAGTTGGATTGAGTGTAAATATGAGTAGTATGCTCTCTATTGAGGCATATCCGTCAGAGGATATGAGTAAGTTGCTTTCCCAGACATGACTTCATCCTAGAGCATCTGATAGAGATAGGCCCTTGAAGGGTCAGGGAGTTTATTAGTCAGGGATCGCCAATATCTAAAAGGGTAAAAGATGTCAATATCTCAGGGTCAAAGTTGTAAAGGTCGAGTTAGACCGCCCCGACCATCTTGTAGTCAGTATGGTCGAACACATGTCAGATTATGCCGCAAGGGTACATGGGATTGGTTTAGTGTGGCAGCCATGGCCACAACGTTCTGAAGTGTCCTATGTTGATGCGCAAAGGTAAGGATAAGATGATTATGAGTTGTATAGATGAAAAAACAGAAGACATCATTGGAAGGTTTAGTAGGTTATGAAAAGCTACACGTTTTACAGTGACTTTTGCTGATTAGAATGAGGGAATATGTTATGTACGTGCGACCTAAATTGTAATATCTTACCTAGAATAGATTGGGAATTGTCCAAGGATATCATTAATGAGAATGGATTGCCCCAATTGAAACGTCTGAAGAGTGACCATCAGTAAATTTAAGAAGATCACGTAAAGTGACGTACCCAGAATAGTGAGCTTAAATCATAAATAAGGATCGAGTTATCCACGGTGGTGGAAGGGGACATAAGCCTCCCGTCCATGTGTAAAGGGCTAGACCGCGTATTATTGAGGATTACATGTACCAATATTAGTAGGCTCGGGCATGCTATAGGTATTGGACTGGTAAGGTCTTAGGCTTCATTGTGCAGCATGTTACAATTTTAAATAACCTCTGTATAACAATAGTTTGTTAGGGGAAATTGAAGACGAAAACTATGGAACAATCGAAGAATAGTCATAAGGAATATGAAAACAGATAATAAGTATGAATGGAATGGTATGATCAAGTATCAAGGCAGAAATATTTTTTCGACGAATAAAAGGAAGGATTTCGACAAAAAGGATGAATGTGAATTAGATTATAGTTATGCAGGTTTTGCAATGGTATGATTACTCCAGAATAGTGTAAGGACCAATGGTAGAGGAGAGACAATAAGAACTCTACGTCCAAAGGTGACGAACCTCTGATGTTCAGGTTGATAGTATGAGAAATACTTTGAGATAAGAGATCCCCCAAGGCAACTTGAAATGGAAATGTCAAGGTAAAACGAATGAGCACTCGGTCGATAGGAAATCTAATAATGATACGACAAGAAAGCTTGACAAGTCATGGGATCATGTAACACCGTGGATTGGATCTAAACATACGAATCATCGGTTTCACAACATATGCAGTCATACACCTCAGAAAGTATGTAGAAGGAAGTAACAATGAGTAAAGCTCGAGATTAACACCTAAACAGGTGAAAAGGGGCTAATGACGCCTATGGATACAAGATAGACATTAAAAATATATGTCAAGAGATAATGATAGTATAATGAGGATAAAATGTTAGGCAAATACAGATGTCTATGAGCATTTATGAACTGACCAAAAGTTCTACGAGATAGATAAATTAATAGGTTTACAGCTTGACAAGATCGAGGGAATCTTTTCCCAAAGCGTCATTGGCAGAAAGTCTTAGCCATGAGGCCAATGAAGGAATTCGAATCTAAATATACTCACCAGGTTTGGATATAGTAGGCCAACGTCATGTAATGCAAATTCTTCAGAATCTTCCACGTACTGAATAAGGGAATAAGTTAATAACTCACCTTTTAAGGGATAGTAACGCAAATGATTGTAATCAGGAGCAATGTTTGAGATTGCGTACGTATACCAGAATGTTTCAGAATTAAGACGAGTACAACAAGTAAGAAAATGTGTAAACAAGTGTCAAAAGAAATAAAGAAATGAAGTTTCTTATAATTATGAGTAGTGAGAAAGTTTCAGACGATGAATGAGAGTTAACTACGATGATATGAGCACTTCAGATTCAATGACATTATTCATAAAGTGTTCACGATTGAGATACTACAAATATAAGAGTTTTCAGAACACCAGTTAGTAAACAAAGCTAAGTTGACAATAGAATCATTCACCCATAAGTGGCTTGACTAATGTGAGGACGAATGAGAAAAGTTGACTCGAAGGAACACATCAGTTAGCTAAGTGGGAGTTCAATTGGAGGATTCAGATAGTGATATCCCTATGACTCAGAATAGAGCAGGGTAATCCCTCATACTGGGAGAAAAATAAATGTCATGATGAAGATCCCATTTTTAGAGAAGATCGGGAAATATATTTAACAAAAGAGAATCGCAACCTTCGAGCATAATGAGAGAGAGACCCATGTGGAAGGTCCATTTGAGTATTCCCAATATAGCAGGCTTATGAGACAAGATTATGACGGAGGTCCATTGCTCACAAAATTTTGTTCACCCTGGATCTACAAAGATGTGTTATGATCTTAAGGGTATGTATTGGTGGAACGACAAGAAGAGGAACATTGTGGAGTTTGTAGCTCATTGTCTTAATTATCAGCAAGTAAAAAATGGAGCACCAAAAGCCCGACGGCTTAACTCACAACATTGAGATCCCGATGTGGGAATGGGAAATAATTAATGTGGATTACATTACGGGTTTACCTCGCTCTTATCATAAGTTTAATTCTATTTGGGTGATTGTTGCTAGACTAACCAAATCAGCTAAATTCCTGGCGGTCAAAACTACCTACACAGTCGAGGTCTATGCAAAGTTGTACGCCTTCATGGTACGCCTATTTATATTATATGTGGCCGAGGTATACAGTTTATAGTTAATTTTTGGAGATCATTTCAAAAAGGGTTTGGACACTCAAGTTAATCTTAGCACAACTTCCCACCCTCAGTTAGATGGGCAGGCCGAGCGTACGATTCAAACGCTCGAAGACATGCTACGAGCTTGTGTATTGGACTTTAAAGGAAGTTGGGATGATCATTTACCCCTTATTGAGTTTGCGTACGATAACGGTGATCATGCTAGTAGTAAAATGGCTCCATATGAGGTTTTATATGGACGGAAATGTGGGTCTCCTATCAGATGGTTCAAAGTAGGCGAATCAGAATTATTTGGGCCTGACTTAGTACACCAAGCCATAGAGAAAGTGAAGCTTATCCAAGAACGGTTGTTAACCGCTTAGAGTCGTATTTGGATGTGCGACGACGAGACTTAGAGTTCCAGGTAAATGATTAGGACTTCTTGAAAATCTCTTCGATGAAGGATGTAATGAGATTTGGGCAAAACAGAAAGCTCAGTTCAAAGTATATTGGGCAATATCGCATAATTCAACGAATTTGTGAAGTAGCCTACGAGTTGGACTTACCTTCAAAGTTAGAGTTTGTTCATCCGGTTTTCCATGCTTCCATGTTGAGAGCGTGTGTTGGAGATCCTTCCCGGATTATACCAATTGATGATGTGAAGATTACAGAAGATTTATCATATGAAGAGGTTCATATTGCTATCTTAGATCGACGAGTCTGCAAGTTGAGGACTAAGGAAGTAGCCGCCGTGAAAATTCTTTGGCGGAATAAGAAAGTAGAAGAAGTGACATGGGAGGTGGAAGAGGAGATGAAAACAAATATCCATACTTATTTTAGACCAATGCCGAGGTTCCGAAAAAAGCAAAAGGTGAGTTCTATTTCAGACTATTATTATTAATGCTTGATGACCATGTGAGGTCCGATCTAAGGATAAATGTTATGTTATATGGCAAAAGGAGGGTGGATGTGTTTTCTGACTATATGATAGGAATTAGATATGTCACCCCAACATTCGAGAATGAATGTTTTTAAGGGGGGAGAATGTAACATCCCGTACTTTCGGGTCATGATTTGAATCGCGAGACGTATGAAAGTAGACCCAAGCCCCAGAGAATTTTGGTCATATTCAAGCATGTAAATAAAGAGCTTAGTATATAAAAGGATGCGGTCCCGAAATAATTTAAGATTTTAAAAGTGTGACAACTGTGATTGGGAATAATAATTCTTATGTACCAAAGAGGATGTGGATTAGTACTATATATAATATGATCATGATAATGAATATATGATGTTTGTTAAAAACAATTAATGTTAGAGTGAATTGAGATCAAGAAATTAATTACGTGTGTAATTGATTAAGTGATAAATTGTATGGGAAATAAACACATTAATTGAGGTTGGTACATAAATAATTGGAGACATATTCACATGAATGTTGAATGTGTGGCAGCAAAATGATAAGCTTGGTGGCAACTTTAGTGAGTAATTGATAAGACATGGTCATAGAGCCCCACGTGTAAGGGCATGATAAATTTCTTGAACTTCATTTCTACTTTCTTGGCATTTTCTCGGATGAAAACAAGGTGTTGCATTGTGACTTTATGTTTGGGGTAGCAGAAACATGGTATTTGCTAGAAACATTTTTCATCCATTTTTTTAAGAAGACAACCCGTAATTATTCTCAACAAAAAGCAAGTCGATCGGAGATTTATTTGTAGTAAAGTAAGGTAATGGAGAGTTCTAAAGAAGGCATAAATTTTGACATCTAAGGATAAGTTGTGAAGGAGGTTGGTTCCGTCGTTGTCATTAAAGGATCAACTTAAAGGTATGTTAAGACAACTCATTTCTTTCTTTTGGCATGTTCTATGTATGAAACGTAAACGTAATATTGTTCCATAAATTATTCTGCTCTTAGTAGCCGAGGATGTTCCTGTTACTGATTCCTATGTTAAAAGCATGTCTAAATATGTTTCTAAATTCTTATTGAGGTATATGGGAAATATGTTAATGTTCCCAATGTTAGTCGAAGGTACAAGGATTTTATGCCGTCCGATAAGTTCAGAATGTTTTATTGTCATTCATGCATTTATATTTTATTCATGTATTACCCTGGACCCACATGTGTTATATACACTAATATGGTACGCATTATATATAGGTAGGGGATGGGAAAATGGAATGGCGCTATATACGCAACACCACCTGGAGCTGGTACAGATATCACGAAAAAAAAAGATACCCACAGAGGCCAATATGATATGATGCCCACATAGGCTAATATGTAATGAAGCCCACAGAGGCTGTTATGGGAAGGAAGATGCCCATGTGAGGCCAATATTTATATGTATATCACATTATGCATGACATTTAGGCATATTATGGCCCTTAGAGGCATTCACTAATGGTCAGTTATTTCTGTCGGCTGTTGCTGTCAGCTGTTTCGTCGGCTATTTGTCTCGGCTATTTCTGTTTCAGATTATTTTTGTATCTCTGTTATGCTATTCTTCATGCTTGACATACTCAGTACATCAGTCGTACTAACGTCCCTTTTGTCGGGGGATGCTGCGTTTCATGCCCGCGGGCTCAGGTAGACAGGTGATGGTTCGCACTAGTAGGTTGCTGGTTTAGTTGATATTGGAGCACTCTACTTGTTTCAAAGTTGCAGTCTGATCGTGGTATGATGTTTTGCATATGCATGCGGGGCCATGTCCCGACCTTGTGATGTCATGTACTTTTTAGAGGCTTGTTGACAGTTGCCATGTGTATAGTAGTCGTATATGGCCATATCGGCCTTAATGTGTGTGTCAGTAGGATATTTGGCGACGGTCTTTGTGGTCATGATTGATTACGGTTAGCTGGTAGATATGTGAAGAGTGGTGCTCGGCAGGTAGGGCCCGGGTGCCCGTCATGGCCCTCCGGTTTGCGTCGTGATAAATTAACAAAGCAAGAATGTATTCCTGCAAATCATCACATATTCTAGTTGACACTAAAGCGAATTTGAGTAACACTGCAGGTACTCCATACAACAACCCCTACACATTACCGCAACCTTGCAGGTGCATTGCAATATCTGAATTTTACGAGGCCTGATATTTCCTATACGGTCCAGCAAGGTTGTTTACACATGCATGATCCGAAGGAAGAACATATGGGGGCTCTCAAGAGGATTCTGCGGTATGTTAAGGGTACTCTTCATTTTGGACTTCATCTGTATAAATCCTTCATCTAGAGTCTTTCTACCTACACTGATGCGGATTGGGGTGGCTGCCTAGACACATGTCGTTCCACTTCCAGCTATTATGTATTCTTGGGAGACAATCTCATTTCATGGTCATCCAAACATCAGTCAACATTGTCTCGGTCAAGTGCAGAGGCAGATTACCGAGGGGTGGCCAATGCTGTTGCTGAATCATGCTAGCTCTGTAATCTACTACTGGAGCTTCATTGTCCGATTGAAAGGGCAACATTGGTCTATTGTGACAATGTGAGTGCGATCTACTTATATGGCAATCATGTTCAGCATACACGCACGAAACACATTGAAATGGATATCTTATTTGTCCGAGAAAAAGTTGCCCGTGGTTAAGTCTGTGTTCTCCATGTACCGTTCTGTTATCAAATAGCTGACATCTTCACAAAAGGTCTTCGGCGCGTACATTTTGATTATTTCAGGGACAATCTCAGCATCCGAGAACCTCCAGCTAAGACTGTGGAGGACTGTTAGAGTAATTATGGGGATATCCCATAATTATCTCTCATTTATTATAATTGATAGTGTAATATATTGTAATTATTGTGAATGTAATTAGTATCTTATATTTTAGGTAGGGTAGATTAGTCTTCCATTATTCAATCATAGGATGATTATATATATGTTGTATCTTTAGGAGATTATTAATCAAGGAATCATTTCCTACAATTTTACCTTAATTTTCTATTTTATTTCATAATAGATTAGATACAACAAATATTTATAACTATTTATTTTATTTGTGTATTCTTTTCAAGCCAAGTTTGTAAAAACTAAAAAGCTTCTTTACATTGAATAACCATTTGTTTCAATTGTATATATTTTTTCGGCAAAGTCTAATGGAAAAACTTTAGGTGAAACTCCATCATGTTTACGATTTAGCCAAATAAGATAATTAGCCTAATTTATAGAGTTTCAAGCATGTTTTTCACATATTTGACATGAAAAAATGATCCAAAAAGTTAATGAATTTAAAAGAGAAAAATATTTTTTAATATTAAAAATGCCACTATAAGTACCTAAAATTTATCAGATCTAAATTCATAAAATAATTTGGATTATATTAAGTTCAAGATATATTAGTCCAAATAAATTATTGGCTAATATAATTGGGTTAATTATTTAAGTTCAATAAATATGCTCTCACCGGTCACAAAGCATGGATATCTCTCACCAGCCATAAGGTCGGGCTCTCACCAGCCAATAGGCGAGGATATCTCTGTAACACCCGAATTTTTACGTTCGTTGTGAGCGTAGCTAGCCGATATAGACTCCGGTGACTCGAGATCTTTTCGCAAGGTTATCTATGATTAGGGCGCAGACTGGAGGCGGTTGGGTGGTGCATTACCTATTTATGATGATGGCTCTCTTATTTTGGGTCATTTTAGATCCAACTCAGGTCTTTACAACCTTTAGACACTCTCTAAACATTTCTCAAGGTTTCCAAAGTAATTTCAAGGTCAAGACACCCATATCTTTCACCAGGAGTCTTATGAATCTAGAGGAAGATACTTCTATGGAGTGGTTGTGATGTTGATAATTCTTCCAAGTTAATGAAGCCTTGTTCTTAGAGTTTTCTTATTGTTTAAAGGTAAGTTCTTCCTCTCCCCTATGAATTTGATCATATCTAAGTCCTAGATAAGTTGTTTGGATGGAAAAGTGCAAGATAAGTGCTTGGAGAAGTAGCAGTGTTGTTGAATCTTGTTAGACTGCTTGTTGAGCTTCTTATGATGGATATAAGGTTGGATATTGATATGTATATGTTTGTTTGTGTGTTGGATGTGTTAGTACTGAGGTTGGATATTTGAGGAAAGTGAAAGGAGTATGCTATGAAGTCTATAAGTAAAGTCTTGTTTATGAGTGTGTTGTGTACCACGCTTATAAACAAGAGGCTATAGGGAATTTAGGGATGGTCACTTTCCTTCTTGATCTAGATCGTGCTATAGAGCTGAATTGTAAGAGTTCTCTCCATAACACTTATCGTGTTCATGATTGCATGGATGCCTTCTTTTAGTAGGGCCATGACGAGCCAGGAGATTGAGATAAGATCGAGAGGGGATACGAGTAGTACGCCCTTGATTGAGATAGACTCGTCAGAGGATCTGAGTGGGTCACCTTCCTATGTATCTCCGATTCCAGTAGTGCCAACGGAGCTGAGGCAAGCTCTTGTATCATTAGTTCCACCACCGGCTCCAACTGATGAGGATGTAAGGAGAGTGGTATAGATATTGACCTAGTTAGTTGCCTTCCAGGTGTAGAAACATTCTGGGGTATTTGATAGAGTTAGACCCCTTGAAAGGTCAGGAAGTTCTTAGCCTCGGGAGCTTATTAGTCAAAGGCCACCAACATTTATAGGGTCTGACATAGATAAGGGTGATGGGCGATCCAAGAGGGATAGAGTAGTTGGTGACCATGGATAATTTCAGGATAGTAGTGTGCTGCAAGTATATGGGCAACATGCTACATCTTAACAACAGATTACATCAGATCAGAGTTATTGGGTAAGATCGAGATAGGGTTCGTAGGCATCAGGGGAATATGCCACGTACGCGTGACCCAAATTATGAAATCTTGCTTAAAATGGATTGGGAATGACCCCAGGATATCCCTAATTAGGTTACCACAATCGAATCAGGTAAGGATCGATTAGTGATATGTTTAAGAAAAATATTGTAAAGTGACGTACCCAGAAAAGTGACTACAATGAATAAAATTGTCCATGGAGATAGAGGATGACATAAGCCTCTTGTCCAATCGTAAAAGAGTCATATCATTTATCATTAGAAGTTGTATGTATTAATGTTAGTAAGCTAAAGTATGTTATTGGGATTGAACTGATAAGACCTTTGAACTTACTGTACGGCAAGTTATAATTTTTGAATACCTCTAGATAAGAATAGCTTGTTGTTGGGGGACAAGTGACGACGCGGTTTCGGAACAACTGAAAAATGGTTGTGAGAAATGTGAAAATAGTTAGCGAGTGCAAATGGAAAGGTATGATGGAGTATCGGGGAAGAAATATATTTCGCGAATCACGACCAGGAAGGATAAGAGTAAATGAGATTGTAATTATGCCAGTTTCTTAGAGGTGTGATTACTCCATAACAGCGAAAGACTAATAGTAGAAATGGGACAATAAGGACTCCTCGGCTAAAGGAACTAGACCTTCCGTATCCGAAAAGTTAGTATGAGGAACGCATTGAGACAAGAGACACCCCCCTAAGTTAACTCAAAGCGGAAATGTAAAGGGAGACGATTAAGTAATAGGTTGATAGGAAATTTAATTATGACCAAGGCAAGGATATTCAGACAAGTCATCATGCAATGTAAACCTACGAATTGGACCTGAATATATGAAGCATTGATTTCGCAACTTGCACAGTCCTGACTCTTAGAAAGTAGGTAAACAGAAGAAACGGTGACCAGAGCTCGATATAAGCGTATAAAGAAGTGAGAAGAAGCCAATGAGCCTAAGGGTACAAGGTAAATATTAAAGAGATATGTCATGAGTTAATGATACGAGAAAGAAGATTAGGTGATGAGCATAAATAAGTGAGTACGGGCGTTTTGAATCGACTAGAGGTTTGAGGAGACAAATGAAGTAAATGGCTTGCAACTTAACAATGAAAAGGAAATATTTTCCCTGAAAGTACCATTGGTGAAAAGTCTTAGCCATGAGGCAAGAAAAGAGGTATTGGACTAAGAACAACAATCAGATACAGACATATTGAAATGGCACCTGATAATGTCAAGTTCTTCAGAATTTTATGCATACTCCCCAAGGGAATGAGTCGACGACTTATCATTTAATGATATTAACATGAAAATTTGTAATCGGAAAACATGAGTGACATTATATACATACCGAATGTTTCAAAATGAATGAGAATACAACAAACTAGTACGTGCAGGGTGCAAGTATCAAAAAAGAAGAGAAGAAGGAGATTGTTTATGTTACACCCCGTGTTTTCGCGCTCGTATGCAACGTAAGTAAAGTAACATAAACCCGGTGAGGCTAAGATTTCATACATGGATGACAATGAGTTTAAGCAAGTGATGCCTAAGTTTTGTAAGGGTTCGGGGTTAAATGAATCAAAAAAATTAAGCTTGTCGAAACTCAGGATTGGGCAAACATAATTCTGGATAGAAGTTTTGGCCCAACTTCTGGGGGTATATCTCCTAGTATATAAGGAATTATGGGATGCATAACCTATATAAATGTAAGTTCAACGAGTTTACTTTCCTAAATAACAAACCATTTATCGATCAAATCTCTTTACAAAAAGTTATGTACGTTTTCAGACAACATTGCAAGCAGCTCCCTTGGACCCACAAAGTCGGTGGGAACTTATCCCTTTGTATTTAAAACGGTGGAACCCCCTTTTCATTTCATATTTCATCCAAACTTAACCTCAACATCATAAAACACTCTCCTAAAGTCCCCTATCACCTAAGTGTGATTTCATAAGGTTCCAAAATGGACATATGGGGTCACTTCCGGGAGGTTATGACGACGTGTATGGAGGCTTTGGCCTAGGGGACAGGAATGGGGGAGGCGTCTCACTTTTAGAGTTCGCTAGAGCTTCTGGGATAGTGATAGCCAATTCGAGGTTTCTGAAGAAGAAGGAGCACTTGGTGACTTTCTGTAGTTCAGTGGCTAAGACTCAGATAGATTTTTCACTCATTAGGAAGGTTGACAACGGTCTTTGTAAAGACTGTAAGGTTATTCTGAGGGAGTATATTACAACCCGACATAAGCTTTTGGTGATGGATTTGGATATCAAAATGGAGAAGAAGAGAAGGGTTGTGGATGACATGTTAAGAATCAAATAGGAGAGTTTGACCATGGCTAGTGCAAAAGAGATGGGGGAGAGGTTAATGGCCAATGAGGCTTGGAGGAGTAGTAGATATACGATCGGTGTGTGGGAGAGGATGACCAGTTGCATTCGAGAGGTAGCTAGAGAACTGTTTGGGGTCTCGATGGGTAGCTACGGTGGACATCGAGGGGACTGGTGGTGGAATGGTAAAATTCAAGAGAAGGTGGAAGCGAAGAAAGCGGCGTATGCGAAATTGGTAGAAAGAAATGATGAGGTGGAGACGTGGATGAATAGGGAATTGTATAAGATGGCGAGGAAGGAGGAAAATCTTGCAGTTACGGCGGTGAAAACATCGGCTTTTGAATGCCTGTATGTGGAATTAAAGGAGAAAGGCAGGGATAAGAAGTTGTACAGACTAGCCTAGGCGAGGGAGAAGAGGGCCTGAGACTTGGATCACGTGAGGTGCATCAAGGATGAGGATGGAAAAGTACTGATGGAGGACACACATATTAGGCGGATGTGGTTGTCTTACTTTCATAAACTCTTGAATAAAAAAGGAGATAGAGACATCGAGCTGGGAGATCTGGAGCAATCTGGTAGGTACCGTGATTTCGGGTATTGTAGATGCATTGAGGTTGAGGAGGTTAAGAGTGGTGTTCGCAGGATGCGCAGGGGATAAGCGACCGGGCCTGCTGAGATCCCAGTTGAATTTTTAAAGAGCGCATGCAGGGCAGGTTTGGAGTGGTTGACTGAGTTTTTTAATGTCATTTTTAAGACGATGGGAATGCCCTAAGAATAGAGGTGTAGTACAAATTATCCCGTTGTATAAGAACAAAGGTGATATCTAGAGTTGCAACAACTATAGGAGTATCAAACTGCTAAGCCACACTATGAAAATTTGAGAAAAGGTCGTGGAGATGAGGGTGAGAAGAGGCGTGTCTATTTACGAGAACCAGTTTGAATTCATGACATGGCATTTGACCACTTAAGCCATTCATCTTATTAGGAGGTTGATGGAGCATTATAGGGAAAGGATGAGAGACTTACATATGGTTTCCATCGACCTCCAGAAGGCATACGACAAAGTTCTTAGGGAGGTTCTATGGAGATGTTTGGAAGTTAGAGGTGTACCTGTAATGTACACTAGAGTGATAAAAAATATGCATGATAGAGCCAAGACCAGGGTACGGATAGTGGGAGGAGACTCAGATAACTTTCCAGTGATGATGGGGCTGCACTAGGGATCAACTTTTAGCCCATTCTTATTTGCCTTGGTGATGGATGGACTGATGCGACAAATCCAAGGGGAGGTTCCATGGTGTATGTTATTCGCAGACGCCATAGTCCTGATTGATGAGACTCACAGCGGAGTGAACGCTAGGCTAGAGGTTTGGAGACAGAATCTTGAATCTAAAGGGTTCAGGCTGAGTAGAACCAAGACAGAATACTTGGAGTGCAAGTTCAGTAACGGAAGCGACCTTCACCCAGGCGTAGAGGTGAGGCTTGGTACTCAAGTCATTCTAAAGAAAGGAAGCTTCAAGTACCTCAAGTCTATTATCCAAGGGGATAGAGAGATTGATGACGATGTCACACATCGTATTTGGGTAGAGTGGATGAAATAGAGGCTCGCATCTGGAGTCTTATGCGACAAAAATGTGCCACCAAAACTTAAAGGCAAGTTCTATAGGGCGGTGGTTAGACGGACTATGTTATATGGGGTGGTGTGTTGGCCAACCAAGACTTCGCACATCCAAAAGATGAAAGTTGCGGAGATGAGGATGCTGAGATGGATGTGCGGGCATACAAGGAGGAATAGGATTAGAAATGATGATATCCGGGATAGAGTCGGAGTGGCCTCAATGGAGGATAAGATGCGGGGTGTGAGGTTGAGATGGTTTGGGCATGTGCAGAGGAGAGACACAAATGCCTAGTGCGGAGGTATGAGAGGTTGGCTATGGACGGGTTCATGAGGGGTAGAGGTAGCCGAAGAAATATTGGGGAAATGAGATTAGATGAGATATGACGCATGTGCTACTTACTGAGGGCATAACCTTAGATAGGGGGTTGTGAAGGATACAAATTAGGGTAGAAGGGTAGTAAGTAATCGAGTGTAGTCCAACTTATGCTTGCAAACTGGTAGTGTAGTGTTATTATTGTAGGCCCACTTAGCTTATCATACTAACAGGCACAATATTGTGTTATAATCCCCTGTAGTTTGATTTCTGCTGCTATGTGTCCTTTAGTGTACTTTGTTTAGCTTATCTATCTACGCTATTTACTGCTTACTTTTTTCGCAATGCGCTATCATGGCTTATTCGCTTTTAATACCAACATTTTCATACTACTTTAAATTTTTTCTGAACGGATCTGACCGTTTCTCTTTCTTTGATCTTGCTTTGCTTGTGCTTATGCTCTGTCTTGAGCCGAGTGTCTCTCGGAAGTGGCCGCTCTACCTATCAAGGTAGAGGTAAGGTCTGCGTACACTCTATCCTCCACAGACCCCACGTTGTGGGATTTCACTGGATATGTTGTTGTTATTGTGTGTGTGTGTGTGTGTATATATATATATATATATATATATATATATATATATATATATCAATCGGTTCGGTTTGTTGTTTTCTTCAGTAATTTTCTTAAAATAAAAAACCAACCTAAGTTTTACGGTACGGTTATAAGTGAATATTAGAAACCTCGGTTTTTAAAAAAGAATCTAAAAATCGGTTCAGTTGGTTCGGACGGTTTTTGAAATAGTTTTGATACCCCTATACATCAACAACTTATTTTCAGCTTAAGTACTTTTATCTAAACACATAACTGCTTATTTGTAAAATAAGTTTCAACACTTAAAAAGTTGTAAAAGCACTTATACATAAAAGTCATTTTTCCAGCTAATCTAAACGGGCTCATACTTTTTAAAAGGTTGGCCAAATACTGATTGCTGATTAAAAGTGTTTAAATTGATTATTCAAGCACAAATGGCTTCTCACGAAAAATATTTTCTTGAAAAGCTTTCAAAATAAATTGATTCCAAAAACTTGGTCAAACAGACTATCAATTATTAGAATCTCTTTTTATAAATTTATTTTCTAAAGAGTTGACCATAAACTTTTAAATTCGGTAAACTTTGTCTCCTAAATTACCTCATTTTGTAAGTACGTAATTAATGCTCCCACCATAATCAAATTAACTAATTTTGTTTGATGCATAACAATAAATGTTTTAACCATACGAGACGTATCAACTTTTGACTTTCTTTCTTTTGTTTTTGATTTATATGGATACATTCACATCTAAAAAAAATGATACAGCTACACATCTTTGTTTGTTTGTACCCATATAAATCAAAAACAAATATTCTGAACTTACAACTAAATTAGTGAAAACTAAGGGCTCTGCTTGCCAGTTTTCCTCACTTTTTTCTACAACAAGAAGCAGAAAAAATAAGAAGAACAGCAGCTTTCATTTTGATTAGGTACTCTATATGCTTTATCTATGAAAAATTCGTATGGGTTACTTCCTTTGTTTAGTTATCGTGATTTTTTCTCTCTAGGCAGTAAGAATGATTTTGTACAATGTCCTTTCTTCCTCTTTTGCCTGTGCTATTTTCACTCCTAGTAAGAAAAATAAAAAAATATAAGGTATATAGTTTACTAAGTTAACCCAACTTATTAAATGCTTTTTAAGGGTTGAGTAGTACTTCCTCCGTTTCATGAAAAAATAGTGTTTTAGTTTGGATACACCCCTTAAGAAAATTAATCACTCCTGAAAAATAAAAAATAGTTTTACTACGATATGTTTACATGAGTATCCTACATTAACTTTCATCTTTCATATTCCTAGACTAAAAAAATAGAATATCAATTTTAGCATATTAAGATTCATAACCGCCATTAGCTTCCTCATTAAATTCCAATAATTCAGAATACGTTTTTCTCTCTAATCTCTCTTTTCCCCAAAATAAATTCAGAATTAAATGTTGTGATATGTTTTTTTTTCTCTTCTCCTCCATAAACACTACTACACCACCAATATTTAGAAACCACAAAGAATATATTATGATTTATTTTTTGTGGTATAAATATAATATAAGTAAAAAATATGGAGTACGTATGATTGTGGTCAATTAATATACAAAATATTGACAAAACCTATGGTATATTCATGATATGCTGAAGATATAAAATATGCATACTAGAAATATACCGTAAATATGAAGAAAAAAAAACGTGCATATATCCAATAGATTTGTGAAAATATTTTTATCATGAAACTTATATGTGCATTTATTTGTATTCCATCTATATATTATAGTTATTTAGGAATAAACTATGAATATATGTGATGATTATACATTATAAATCATGTAGAAACATAAAATCTTACGGATAAATCACGCATATTATTTACATGTGTACTTATTCTGTATTTCAAGTATAATTAGTTTGTAAAATACTTTAATTACATACATATGTTAATAGCTAGTGGAAGCTAGAAGGAAAAAAATAGCTAGCAGCATAAACGGAAAACAACTCTATTTTATAGCTAATTAAGAAAAAATGTGAAAGTGTAATCTTGTGTGTGTGAGAGAGAGAGCACAAAATAAAGAATAAATTAATAAGGATTAAAACTGATTCCTTAAATTAGGGAGTCATTAATTTTCAAACTTGTTTGCTACTACACGTGCAAAATATTGTGCTATAATTGTTAATAATTTTGTTATTTTTGAAACAAATCAAAAGTAATATTATTTAGGACAATAATTATTAATTAGTGACTAGCAACGTAGAAATGTCTTTTACTAAATTACTCTAAATCAAATGTTTTAAAAAGGAAGTAGATCTTTAATGGTTTCTTGATTATGTAAAACTACATTTATTTAAATAAGGGTAAAATTGGAAGACAAAAATTATTTTTTCTTGATTTTTTGAATCACCACTTATTTTGAAATAAAATGAAAAGATAAAAACATCACTTATTATGAAACAAAGTGAGTAGTAAAAAGAAAACTTCTTTAATGTTAAGGCGGTTGTGGGAAACAGTTACCAACTTTAATCTTGAATTTTTAAAGTAACAATTATTTTGAAAAAAACTTTTTGAGTTAAAGTGATAATTAAAATGAGACTGAGAGAGTATTATACAATGTGTTCTCATTTCTTTAATCTTTGCCAATGATCATCCCCACCCGGCCACCCCCTAAAAGATCACCGTACATGCGACGAAGAATTTATACCCATTTTGAACTAGTTCTTTGTCAAATTCATTCCTTGGTTCTTCGAATTTTGATATTTATTAGTTCAACTTTTGCTAAGTGATTGCCTATCCACTATTCGATTATTTCCAAGTGCCATACAACTTTTCTCATCTTAAGATAACTCGTATTACATGTTTGTTTGAGTGTTAAGAAACAGTGACTTTCTTAATATCAGAATTAAGACTTTACAAACTCTAAATCACATTTATATTGCCAAAAAAAGCTAGAAATGGGAAGATCAGATGATGTCTTCACAAAAGATGGGGCAACTGATATCAATAAAGCACCAGCCAACAAGGAAAAAACTGGGACATGGAGGGCTTGTCTCTTCATTCTTGGTACAGTAGTTTTATATATATTTATTCAAAACCAATATACCTGTGTGATTTCATTTATTAAAGGAAAAATGATCATATTTTCCCTCTATTACTGAAAATGGTTTAATATTATCCTCCGTTATATTATTGGTCCATATATATCCTTAATTTTATACTATGGGTATATGCCCTTAATGTTAACAGAGTGGCTCAAAGTTTTCTTTCCTCCGTTAACTCTATCCATTTTAGCGAAATGACATTTCAACTCACCATACCAATCATTCTTGTTCCATCACTACCCAAAATCACCAATAGCTTTACTATATGTACCATTACCACTGACATAATTATTCTACTTGCTTAAACACTGGAGCAACATAATAGAATAGTTATGTTGGTGGTGGTGATACATATGCTGAACGTGTTGGTGACTTTGGGGAATGGTGAAAGAAGAATGGTCGGTGTTATGAGTTGGTTAACGGAGGAAGACTAAAATTTGAGTCACTTTTATAATGATAAGGGCATATATGGACCGATAGTGTATCATTAAGGACATATAAAAACGGATAGTAGATCAAAGGGCAATATTAAACCTTTTTTGAATAGTAGAGAGCAAAAATATGACCCTTTTCCTTTTATTAAATATAGCAGAGAATCTATGGCATTGACATGTTAAAGTCTAAACCTTACAGGGGAGGAAGTCTGTGAGAGATTAGCATACTTTGGTACGAGTGCTAATTTGGTGAATTATCTTCATCAAAGGCTCAACCAAGACAATGCAGCTGCATCAAAAATTGTAACAAACTTTCAAGGAACCTGCTATGTCACGCCTTTGCTTGGAGCATTCTTAGCTGATGCTTACCTGGGGAGATACTGGACAATAGCAATTTTCTCAATCCTTTATATAATGGTAACTAGTTTTTCTTAACAAGCACCTGTTAGTAATTTCTTGTCAAATTTAATTGACAAGATATCTAAAGACCCCCTTATTTTGGCACGTTTTATTTAAATTTCCTTAAATTTTATTTGATCCCAATTACCCTCATATACTTATTGTTATTATAATTATTACCTCTTCAAACAATAACTAGTCCTAATTACCCCTCCCCCCCACCAAAAAAAATTTGACTTTTCTATTGTCCAAGTGATTTCAAATGACGACCTGAGAGTGTAAAATAACAACCACAATATATTAATTTGATGCATAAGAATATATAAAATACCATTTCCTTTTATATTTAGTCATTCCAATGGCTATTTCCTTATCTCCTTTCATCTACCTTCTCTATTCCTCCATTAAAATACAACTACTAATTTTCCTTTTTTTTCCATTTTTCTTTTGAGGGGTTAACGATTATAGAAAAGGCAAGTACATGAGGTAATTAGGACCAGTTATTGTTTGAAGGGATAACAATTATAACTAGGACCAAGTATAGTTTAAGGGAGACCTGAAGTTTTGGTTTGTTTTTTAGGTATTCTGCCAATTTAATTAGCCAATCACAAAGTCTTCTGATTTGATGAATTTTTCGTTATAGGGAATGGCCTTATTGACAATGTCAGCTTCAATAGTTGGACTAAAGCCATCATGTCATGATGGAATTTGCAACCCAACAAAGCCAGGGAAAACAACATTCTTCATTGCAATATACTTAATTGCTTTAGGTACTGGTGGCATCAAACCATGTGTGTCCTCTTTTGGGGCTGATCAGTTTGATGACAACGATGAAACCGAAAAGAAAAGGAAAAGCTCATTCTTTAACTGGTTTTATTTGTGTATCAATGTTGGTGCTCTTATCGCTTCATCTGTCCTAGTTTGGATACAAATGAATGTGGGATGGGGCTGGGGTTTTGGAATTCCAGCTGTGGCTATGGCTATTTCTCTTGTGTTTTTCTTCACGGGCACTCGTCTATATAGGCTCCAGCCACCAGGAGGTAGTCCGTTGACTCGGATCTTGCAAGTATTGGTAGCGTCTACAAGAAAGTGGGATGTTAAAATTCCTGTTGATATTACTCTTCTTTATGAGACTGCTAATGAGGAGTCCAGCATCAAGGGAAGCCGCAAGCTTGCACATACTAATAAGTTCAGGTAATGCGATTTTTTCACAGAATTCTATATGTATCTATGAGGAGTATAAAATTCTGCTTACTCACTTTAAATTGAGTATTTGTTTCCCTCCTACTTGGGCTTCCAAAATAGTTAATCGTAGTCTATTGTCTGAATGCCAAATTAAAAAGTTTCATGTTTTTATGAACTCACGTAAAACACCCAATAATCATGTTTACAGGGGATAACATTTGCAAATAGCAATTAACACCATTATATTCATTCGCCCTATATATATATATATATATATATATATATATATATATATATATATATATATAGCAAATCGCAAAGTGACATAACTATATAATTCTTGACAAACATTTGTTCTCCCAATTAAGTTTGTCTTAAATTGCAATATCTGTGAATTTGAAAGAGATGAAATGCAGAGTAATTGGCAAACGCAAATTTACTAGAGATGTTGTCATTCTGTCTGAATAATTCTCCATAAGTGAATCTTTGTTGTATTATTAGTACTCCCTCAGTCCCCATTTTATGTGAAGGTGTTACTGTTTGGAGAGTCAAACAATTTTTTCTTTGATTATAAATGTTTAAAAGTATTTTTGAATCATTCGATATATTGACTTATAATACTTTTCGTGTAGATTTCAATTATGTAAATTTTCTTTTAGTTTTTTTGAAAAATCTATACCCTTTTTCATAGTCAAAATAAGTACGAAAAATGTTCAAATATTCCATCGAACTATCAGAAATTACTCATTTATGCCATTCGTCAATAGTTTGACTCATTTATGTCATCGCCATTACCAAACTGGCTCATCCATGTTATTTTTCATTAACGTCGGTTTTACAATAACAGATATGACACGTGACCTCCAATTAGAGGTCCACGTCGCTTAATTAAACCACCATAAATTTATGGGTTGGGTTTTAGTTTAATTTAGGATTTAATTTGTGTTGGTTTAATTAAACGACGTGGACCTCTAATTGGAGGTCACGTGTCATATCTGGTATTGTAAAACCGACATTAATGAAAAATGACATGGATGAGCCATTTTGGTAACGACGATGACATAAATTAGCTAAACTATTGACGAGTGGCATAAATGAGCCATTTCCGATAGTTCGATGAAATATTTGAGCCTTTTCCGTATTTTGACCTTGGAACTCTGAATTTCTTCTCGTAAATTGAGATAGAGGGAGCAATAGTTTAGCATATTATCCTGTATTGAACATTTCGAAAATGAAACTCAGGTTCTTGGACAAGGCTGCTGTGGAAACATCAAGCGATAAGGTTAATGGATCAGTGAATCCCTGGAGGCTCTGTACTGTAACACAAGTTGAGGAAGTCAAGTCTATCATTGGTCTACTCCCAGTGTGGGCCTGTTGCATTGTGTTCACGACTGTATACAGTCAGATGAACACAACGTTTGTGCTCCAAGGAAACACAATGGACCGCCACATGGGCGCCCATTTTAGAATACCGTCAGCATCATTGACGGTATTCGAGACACTCAGTGTCATTTTATGGGTGGTCACATATGACCAGCTGATCATCCCCTTTGTGAGAAAGTTCACAGGCCATGCGCGGGGATTCACTCAGCTGCAAAGGATTGGTATAGGCCTTGTCATTTCTATGTTATCTATGGTATCCGCTGCAGTTCTTGAGGTCATTCGTCTTGATTACATTAAAAAAAACAAGTATTATGATCTCAAGACCATTCCTATGTCGATTTTCTGGCAAGTTCCTCAGTATTCTTTGATCGGATGCGCGGGGGTATTCACATTGATCGGTCAGGTGGAGTTCTTTTATGACCAAGCTCCCGATGCGATGAGAAGCTTATGTTCGGCCCTCTCATTAATGGCTATTGCATTAGGTAGCTATTTGAGTACTATCATAGTTACAATAGTGACAAAGAACAACAAGATAGGATGGATTACAGAAAATTTGAATAGAGGTCATCTTGATTATTTCTTCTGGCTATTGGTCCTCCTTAGCTTCATCAACTTCATGGTGTTTCTATGGGTTTCAAAAATGTATATTTACAAGAAGGTTATTCATTGATAACGGTTGAGAATAAATGTTATTTCTCCATTTAGTATATGTATTGGGCAAAAGACATCTTCATGGCCCAGATAGTAACTACCTTACAGGAAAGGGGAGCGATGAAATAGACTATTGTGGTAGGCGAAAGGGCAGATTGCTGTGCTACATTACAATACCTTGCTAGCTCCTTATACAAGGGAAACTTTATCTGGATATTTTATGTATCATGAACCCACTTTAATTATTTATGATGATCCCTCCAAACAAGTTACAAACTCGCCAAATCTCTATTCTATTATGAAGATCGCCCGTTTTATATAGGAGATATTTTTAGTTGCATTCACGCTTTTTGGAAGATAGTTTCAGATTTTAACAACGCTTGATCAATGAAGTAAGCCTTTTTTTTTCTATCAATAAAGAGTAAAAATGATTAAGCTCCATTAATTAGAACTGTTTTATCTTGATTTCCTTTATTTAGTGAAGGTCCTACGCAAGAGAGACTTCAGTTGCATGATTAATTACTTGCATCCGAAATCATAAGCAAGTCATTCTTTAAACTTGTAAAATCCATATTATCAAAATAAAAAATTTCTTTCAAATCTTACGACGTATACAATACATGCTTCTCAAAATTAATGGTTGTTTATTTATTTTAATTCTCCGTGAAACACAAGAGGGGGGGTGGGTGGGGTGAATTGTAAAGTTACTCTTTTTAATTTTATATAAGTCGACTCGATCTGCAAGTCTGTAAGATAAGTTAGCAGATCAACAGATTAAAGTTTGAGGTTGTCTGCAGTCTTCCGCCTTTGGTGGATGTGATGAGATCAAATGAGATCAATCGTTCCTTTGATTGATCTTCTTGGAGACTTGCTCTAAGGTAACCCAAGGGAGTTTGTCCCCCATCAAGGACTGATGTAATCCTTGATTACGATTTCTGGTGGATGTGATTGAATTTTTGATTAATCTTGCCTTGTACGATGATATTGCAATCCAGGTTTTCCTTCATTGAGGCTCGCTGATGACTTCTGGTACTTGGTCGCAGTCTTGTTTCCTTCTTCAAGGCTTGCTGATACTGGGATGCAATATTGTATTTCCTTTCTTGTAAACTTGATGATGACTTGTGCTGATTTTCCTTTTCTACTGCAATCTTGTATTTCCTTTGTCCTAAGCTTGATGAAAACTTGTGCTGTTTTTCCTTTTGAATTTAAGCGGTACTTGCTTGGGCCTTTCCTCAATCCTATAGGATTCTGTTGCACTCTGATGGACCAGTTCTTCTAATATTGCTGGACTTGAGTGAGCCTTACTTCATTACATCGATCTTGGGCTTGGTTTTATTCTGATGGGCTCAAAAGAATCTGCACTCAAACAAACTTGGATTAGTGGTGTCATTATTAAAATTCATTTCTTGGGGCTAACAATCTCCCCCTTTTCATAATGATAACAATAAAAATGAGATTTGTTTGAGAATTGACTTCCCCAATTTATAAAAGCCCTTATGTGTTTCTCCCCGTCTTGGTGCATCCCTTGTGCAGACAGATGTCATCCTATGTGCTCCCCTGAGTTATTGCCTTGATTTCTCCCCCTTTGACGTTATCAAAAAGGAAAAACACACCTGCAAGGGTAGCCAAGTTGGTGTAGCAGTAGAGCGCGGGACCGCAAGGTCACGAGTTTGATCCCCTGCATAAATCTTCTTGGTTGAGCCTGTCACACATGGCTTGCCAAGTGTGGTTAATCGGCTGACATGGTTTGCAGGCTATTGTGTCAGTCCGGGGTTTACCCTGTGCACAATCGAGAGATAAGCGACTGCGGGTTCCTTCGTCAAACAAAAAAAAAAAAAAAAAGAAGGAAAAACACAACAAAACATACACAAAAGCACATATACAAAAAAAAAAACATGCTTGCTAATAACTGTTATCCTAAGGTAGATAAAGTTAAACATCCAAGGGACAAACGGCCCCTACAATACAACAAGCAGATAATGGCATAGCCCTTCAAAACATTATCTTAACTTCACATAGCAACATAGAAAACATGCCTAACGCGTTCCCAGGAAGTATTTGAGGGTGCTGATGATTCTGTCAGAGAAGAAATGGTAGGAGTTTTGGACCGCGACTGCCTGATTATCATTTGAGGTGGATTTGTCCCTTGAGAGCAAAGTTGACTCATTTGATCAGCATGTTCACAGTCTGCATACCTTCCTTCTTTAAACCATCCATACTGAGGCGTAGCTTGTTCACGTCTGTGCCGGTCCTCTTGGTTGAGCTCAACATTTTCTCCAAAATTTCATTTATCCTCTGATCGTTGCCATCCACAGTAGCTAGAGTCAACTTCATTTCTTGCACTTTCTTCATAATGGCAGATGAAGACCCTGTGGGTGCGATAGCAACCTCCTCAGTCTGAGGTTCAATCTTTACCCTGAAACTGTCCTTGACCCATGCTCTATCAACCAACACACATCCCATACTTTCGAAAGCCCTGAAATCATACCCTGAATCCACTTCTTGAAAAGAAAAGTCAATAATATCAACAAATAACGATTTGAGAATGCGAGTAATCACCATTATATAGGGTAAACTAGCTTTAGTGCTAGAGTCAACAACACTTTCGAGCATGTATTCCCTAAACCAATGTTCCCAATTAATATTGATCTTTTTCAGCAGAAAATAAACCACATACCCATCCCATTTGCAATATTACTGAGAGAGACAACACAAGGAAGCAGAGTAGTAGCAACAATGTGAGCTAAAATGCGAGTTTTAAAATAGACACATGAAGGAACAAACTTAAGATGCTCAGTACCAGGTTCAGACAAAAAAGACCTAGCTTCATCAACAGACACTTCGAAATTTTCAGGCCAAGTATTATGCATAAACTCAACGTTCCCAGAGAATTTCACTCCAATGACTCTTTTAATCAGAAAATCATTAATGATGATACGGGTTCCCATCACTAAATATTCAGGTTCACCACTATCACTAGAGATTCTAAGGTTTGCATAGTACATTCTCACAGGTTCCTCAAGAACTTCATTATCACAGAGTTTAAAAACAAGGGGTAATTTCTAGGGTCTAAAAATGGAACTTACATCGTAGTGAGAATCTTTCAACTGTTCAAGACGAATGATGCGTCCAGTAGTGATGCGACATTTTTGAAGAGATTAAACTTAGCCTTTTCAGCAGCGCTCCAAAAGAGTTGCATGTCTTCAGGCCCAAAAAACTTCATGCGACTCTGTTTTTGATTTCTTAGTTAGATTTCCCTTTGGAGTCTGAGGGATTGACCTTTTCTTTTCTGGATTTCGATGATCAAATTGATCCTCATCGGAGGAATCGATGTGAATATCAACAAGCTCTTGAGATGAGGAGATGATTCGCCTGCTGGATCTACGGTTACCTGAAGGGGGGTATTTCTCTATTGCCATGGTGAAAGATTTGAAGATGGATGAGAAAAGGTGACTGAAGAATGAGAGAGAAAGGGAGGGGGTTTCGTAGATATAGATGAATAAGGTAAGTAGTCGTGTGGGAGAGAGTGAAAAGGTGTGATGTGAAAGGTCTGAAGTCTTAGAAAGAGGTCTAATGATGTAAGAACTGGAGGCGGGAAGTGTAATGGACATATAGGGATTCACACGAAAGGAAACAATTAAATAGAGTACACACACGAAAGGAAACAATTAAATAGAGTACATATACAATAGCATATGAAAATTACTCGTACTTGGGAGATAATTTAGGAAAAAACAATCAATGCAAAAGTTATTTACTTTCAAAATGAATAATTCCTAAACTATTTATAAGAGAGCAAAATCTTTCTTTCAATAAAGGTTTAGTAAAAATATTGGCTAATTGATTTTCTGAATCAACAAATTCTAAAGCAAAATCACCATTGACCATGAATGAAATGATGCTTAATATCTATATGCTTTGTTCTAGAATAATACATGGTATATTTGGACAAACTAATTGTGCTAGTATTATCGCACATAATCATAAGATAAATCATATTGATGCATCATCCATAAGAGTTACAAATTTCCAAGGCTAAGTATTCAACCTTAGTTGTTGATAGAACAACTGATGTTTGCTTTTTACTGTTCCAAGATATGAGAGATTCTCCCTGTGTATGAGATGTGCAACTTGTACTTTTTCTATCTTTTTTATCACCTGCGAAATTAGAATTTGAGTATCCAAATCAAAATTAATTGAGTGGGGGTACCAGAGACCGAAATCTTGAGTTTCAATAAGATATCGAATGATTTTTTTCACTGTAGTGAGGTGAGATTCTTTGGGAGCTGACTGAAATCTAGCGCATTTGCAAACGTTAAACATAATATATGGTCGACTGACTATTGGGTATAGCAAAGATCCAATCATTCCTCGATAAATCCTTTCATCCACATCCTTCCCAGGTGCATCGGTTTCAAGGCAAGTTGATGGACTCATAGGAGTTCAAAAAGCTTTGGCTTTCTCCATACCGAAATTTTTGATTAGCTCCTTGTATACTTGGTTTGACTAATGAATGTACCGGTAATCGACTGCCTTACATGTAGTCCTAAAAAAAATGTCATTTCTCCCATCATGCTCATTTCAAATTGAGAAAATAGTCAAATTTACCCTTTTACTATTAGAAAAAGATCAAATCTACCCTTTGTTATAATTTCGGTTTAAAAATATCCTTACCGTTAACAAAGTGGATCAAATATACCCCTTCTCAGTTCAATTTATCCAAGATGAATACCCAATCCTATGTGGCACTGACATTTTAGCGACATGGACACACGTGACATGCCATGTCATCAGCACCAACCCATTTACCCCTCCGCTCCACTTCTTATTACACCACTAGAACATCTATTCCTTCCATTGTCAGTGCCCCCATGACCACTTCCATGACCATTGAGGATCGTTAATTTTCTGTTTCAGTGTTACGATTGTTTTGAAGAACAATAATCAAAATTAACATCACTTTCTAAACTTGACATTTAGACCTGTAATTTATATGGGAAATAGATTGGAATATTTTAAATTTGAATTACAAGATAGTTCATTCGATAGTCAAAGTGTGTATTTCATTATCATTATACTCAACTTTTGTCTCCACCCCTTTGATTTTGTATTAACAAGACAGAAATAGGCTAGCTTGTTTTTTTCCACCCTTTTTTTTTTGTATAACTAATTAAGATGAGAGATGGGTTTTTGTATAACTAATTACAACAAGAGATGGGTTAATCTATGGCTACTTATAATCGATTATACAAATGTTCACTATTCATTCTAATTTCAGGTGGACCCATTGAACAAAAATCTCCAGAATTATATTAAACCATCCGGTGTATGTTTACTATGTGAATCAAGACATAAACCAGTTAAGAAACTAAACTCAAAAATACCGTCAATAGAACATATTGTAATTCCGAGTCAAGACTAATACAAAAATTTACAGACCCTCCCCTAGCACCCGAAAAAAGAAGCATTCTCTGGTTAATGGGTGTCAAAATATCTGGAGATTAGATTTTCTCACTGTGGTTAATTAAAGGTGGAAATGACGGTGGTCCTGGTGGAACTGATGGTGGAAGGAGTGAATGTGCTAATGGTGGAAGAAGAAGTGGAGTGGAGGGGTAAATGGGTTGGGGCTGGTGAGATGGCATGTCACGTATGTCCACATCACTAAAATATCAGTGTCACGTGGATTAGGAATCTATCATGGATAAACTTAACAGAGGAGAGATATATTTGATCCACTTTGTTAACGGCAAGGATATTTTTGAACTGAAAGTATAACGAAGGATAACTTTGACCCTTTTCCCTTTCAAATTCTCCTTTCATGATATCAACAAAATTCTTGCATAAAGTGGGGTCAGAACTAACAAAAATAATATCATGAACATAAATTTGAACAATTAAAATGCAATTTGAGAGAGAATTTTGAATAAACAGAGTAGTATCAATTTTTCACACTTGAAATTGTTTCTCAGTAAAAATGAGCTAAGTCTCTCATACCAGGCCTTTGGGGCCTGTTTCAACTCGTACAAGGCCTTTGATAGTTTAAAAACATGATCTAGACATGATGAGTTTTCGAATCCTAGGGGTTGTTTGATAAAAACTTCTTCCTTAATAAATCCAGTTAAAAATACACTTTTGACATCCATTTGAAATAGTTTAAAACATTTAAAGGATGCATATGCAAGGAGAATACGTATAGATTCTAACCTGGATACGGGAGCAAAGGTTTCATCGTAATCAATAACTTCTTGTTGCGAGTAGCCTTGAGCCAATAACCTTGCTTTATTTCTGATCACTCGTCTAGTTTCGTCTAGCTTATTTTGGAATACCCATTTGCTTCCTATTACTGAGGCATTTTTTGTTCTTGGAACAAGTTCCCACACCTGATTTCTTTCAAACTGGTCTACTTCCTCTTGCATTGCATTTATCCATGAATCATCATGTAGTGCTTCATCAACCTGTTTAGGTTCAAGTTGAGATATGAGTGCTACAATTGACTGCTGTCTGAGGGATGCTCTAGTTTGCATTCTGGCAGATGCATTTCTGTTAAATTAATCATGTGGAAAGCTAGCTCCACTTCTCCATTCTCTTGGAAGGTTTATCTACTAGGTCTCTGTAGTTTTCACCTCTTCATTTGGTTCCTGAGTTGATTGAGGTATATTCATTAGTTGACTTGCCATTTTATTGATAGGGTAAGTCTTCTGTTTCTTGACTTGGAGTTGACTCTATTATATTTATTACTGCTCCTGCATCATTTGGTACAACACTTGTGTCTTGGATATTAGGATTAGTATCAATGAATACGTGGACTGACTCTTCTATAGTCATAGTTCTTTTGTTATAGACTCTAAAAGATCTACTTACAATTGCATAGCCTACAAAGATACCTTCATCGCTACGAGGATTGAATTTTCCTAAATTATCCTTACCATTATTATGGATAAAACATTTGCATCTGAAAGGATGGAAATAGCTAATATTAGGACGTTTACCTTTCCAGAGCTCATAAGGAGTTTTTTCAAGATTGACCATACCAGACATATCTTTAGAATGTGGCAAGCAATTTTTATGGATTCAGCCCAAAATCTATCAGGCATTCCCTGTTCTAGAAGCATTGTTCGGGAAATATCTTGAAGGGATCGATTCTTTCTTTCTTTCTACAAACCCATTTTATTGTGGAGATCGTGGCAATGAGAAGGTTTGGTTGTATCCTTGTTGAGCACAAAAATATTCAAATAGCTTGTTTTCAAATTCTCTTCCATGATCATTGTGAATAGTGGAAATATAGTATCATTTTTCCCTTTGAACCTTTCTACAAAAAATCTCAAACTGGGTGAAAGCTTTACTTTTATGAGTTAGAAACATAATCCAAGTAAAGCGAGAATAATCATCTACAATAACGAAAGCATATGTTTTCACCTAGACTAACAGTTCTAGTAGGTCTAAATAAGTCCATATGCAGTAATTGGAGGGGCTTGGTAGTGCTAACAATGTCTTTAGTTTTGAAGTAAGAATGAGTTTTCTTTCCTAACTGGCATGGATCACAAACATAATTCTTTGAAAAATTTAGGTTTGGTAATCCTAAAACAAGATCTAATCTGAACAATGTTTTAAGAATGTGCATGCTAGCATGACCTAATGTTCTATGCCATAACCATGTATCATTAGATATAGACGCAAGACATGTGAGAGTAGGTAGATCAACATTATTGAATACATAGATATTTTCCACTATTTCTCCAAAGATAATCAGATGTCTTGTTTTATGCCTGAGTTTGCATTTCACGTAATCAAATGATACTTTGAAGCAGACATCACATAGTTGGCTGATGCTTAACAGATTGTATTTTAGTCCATTCACCAGATATACTTTAACAAGATCACACTTTGGACTTAGAGTAATGGTTCCTATTCCAATTGTGTCACCTTACCAAATCTTATTTGTCCTCCATCAATCTTCTTCACATTTTTGAAGTTATTCCTTTTTCTGGTCGTGTGTATGGAACACCCACTATCAAGTACCCACATATATTTCTTGAAGGTTGTCTTGGGTTGTTCCTATAAAAAAAATCAGTTCTTTTTAGGTACCCAAGTGCTCTTGGGTCCTTGACGGTTAGTTTCACTTTTATCTGGGTTGGTATCTTTTGGTCTCCAAACCTATTTTCCAGAATTTGATTGCTTGCATTTACATTGAATAACTTTATGACCAGGTTTACCGCAAGAGTAGCATATGAGGTTAGGAGAGTAGAAGTCATTATTGGGAGTATGGAATTCAGTGGACTACTTGTTGGAAGTCGACTGACTCCAGACAGTGTTTCCTCTAGTTGAGTTAAAATGGTTTGATCCGATAGAGCTATGACTCGGGGATTTCCTGAAGCCATTTAACTGCATTTAACTTCATTATGTTCCTCCTAAAGTAAGTCGACTTCAATTTGACTTGCCTCAAGAAGAATTTGCTAATCCTTCTTTTTTCTAGCCAATTTATTATATTCATCAATCATCTTCTGAAGGTCATCAATGATGGAATCAAGAGATGTTTGAAGATCATTACATTTATTACAATTTGAAAAACGTACCTTGCTTGTTTCTCCCATAGCCATGAAACACATGTTCGCCATATCTATCGGTTCTAAATCTGACTCATCTTCATCACTCCATGCTCCATATGATCTAGTAGTATTTGTCTTTCGATAGCTCCTCTTTTTTAATTCAAGGCAATCCGCCTTGATGTGTCCCAGTTTGCTACATTTATAGCATTTATCATCATTCTTTTGATTAGTGTTATTTTTGTAACCTTGTTGAGGCTTCTATATACTATTTCTCAATATGCTCTTGACTCCTTAATTAATCATTGCTAGTGCCTCATGGCTTTCTTCATCATCCTCATCACTGTCATGAGTAGTTGATTTGAAAGCAACTGACTTTTTCTTTTCTTCCTTTTGGTAATTATTCAGATGCTTCTTTTTGAAAGACATCAAACATCCTCAGAGTTCATCGTATGTGAGATTGTCCAGATCTTGACTTTTCAAAACAATATCTTTTGTTTCCCATGTATTAGGTAGACTCCGGATGAGTTTCCTGACTTGTTGACTATTTATGTAGACCATGCCTAGTGATTTGAGTTGGTTCACTATCTTACTGAATCGGGTAAACATTGATTCTATGTTTTCATCTTCCGACACCATGAACAGTTCATATTCACGAGTAAGATCATCAATCTTAGTTTTCCCAACTTTGGATGTTCATTCGTATGTGACTTCCAGTTTGTGCCACATCTCCTTTGCAGTTTCATAGGTTGATATCTTCCAGTATTCTTCTCCACTAACAGCACAATAAAGCAAACTAATATCTCTAGCGTTATTTTGAATTACCTCTTGTTTCTCTTTGGTGAAATCGAATGGTTCGAGGTCAATTTTGCTTTTGGGATATTTGGGATTTTTGCCTTCAAAATTTGGGATGGGCTTTGGTCCTTTCTTGATTACTAGCCAGGCTTGAAAGTCAGTTGACTGAACAAAGATTCTGAATCTTTCCTTCTATTGACTGTAGTGTTGTCCATTGAAGTAGGAAGGTCAAGTCATCGAGTGTCCATCTTGCAAGATTGCTCAGGGAATTTGATATCCAACATTTGATCTTTTCTAACGTGTTGTTAGGCAACTTGATGTGAGACCTGCTCTGATACCAATTGAAATACAAGGGGGGGGGGAGGTGAATTGTAAAGTTGCTCTTTTTAATTATATAAGTTGACTTGATAGTTTACATAGTCGACTTCCCTGCAAGTTTGTAAGATAAGTTAGTAGATAAATAGATTAAAAAGATATGCAGAGTCTTGGAGGTCTTCTATTTATAGTTTGAGGTTGTCTGCAGTGTTCCACCTTTGGTGGGTGTGTTGAGATCAGATAAGATCAATAGTTCCTTTGATTGATTTTCTTGGAGACTTGCTCTAAGGTAACCCAAGGGAGTTTGTCCCCCATCAAGGACTGATGTAATCCTTGATTGTGATCTTTGGTGGATGTGATTGAATTTTTGATTGATATTGCTGTCACGACCCGACACGACGGGCCGCGACTAACCGCCCTAATGACGTCATTATACTAACCTGTCACACATAATCTAACTAACCCTTAATGAGTCTGAAATCCGGCAGCATAACGTCGCAATAACAACATATGCCAGGGTAGGCAAGCTGACAAGGCTGCCTTTACCCCCGAATGCACCTGTCTCCTGAGGAGTCACAATTAGCCAATATAAAATAACAAGCAAGCCGACAAGGCTGCCACCAGATAGTAACGTATAAACATGGGAACACCCCAGCACAGAATACAATAACATGACTGACCCAAACAGAGTCATAACCTTTACATACGTACAACCCACCACTGTCTACGAGACCTCTATAAGAAGAAGAACGACATATGACGGGACAGGGCCCCGTCGTGCCCCTAAATACAAACAGAAGCTCTAAAGAGATTCGGTACCAACATGACAAAACTCTGGATCAAAGGAGCTTTCCAACCTGTTGAGTAGGAACCTAGGCTTGAGGTTCACCAAGCTGAAAACATGTACCTGCGGGCATGAAACGCAGCCCCCCGAGGAAAGGGGGGTCAGTACGAAATGATGTACTGAGTATGTAAAACATGAAGCTGTAAAATAAATCATAAGTAGCCAACAGAAACATGAGATCAGTATAAAAATCAGGATTCAAATCCAACTGTGCCATAAACCATAAAAGTCAGCTGTGCCTTATAAACATGAGAGGCAAGTCAAGAAAAACATGTATGCCTGTCCATATACATATATATACCTGTAACGTAACCCGGCCCACTAATGCGGGACTCGGTGAATCATATCATAACCCGGCCCATGCTGGGACTCGGTAAATCATCTCTCATCTATGGATCCATCCTACGTAACCCGGCCCCCTAGTGAGGGTCTCGGTGAACAATGCAAGGTGGTGCACGAATCGTAACCCGGCCCGGGACTCGGTGAGGTGAAGTAGTAACACTTAGCACGAGTAGATATCATGAGTGCCATGCAAGTAAAAATCATCATTTGACTCTCAATAAAATCATTACAATAATGTCATAATAAACTCTTTTTGAAAAATCATAGGCACTTCTCATAACAATCCTCTTTAGGAATTAAACTATATAAGAATTAAGTACGTCTGCCGTACTTTCATTAAAGCATGCCAAAAGAAAGAAGTAAGGGTTTCACATACCTCTTAGACGAATTAATCGACTCAATATTAGGGTACGCCTCATTTTAGAACTTCAACCTTGTTGTCGAATTTATCTAAGTTCCGCGGGTCCTTGTAAGCCCCTATGAATGCTTATCTACATCATACGAATGATTTAAATCATAATCGACACAACATATTAAAAACAGATTCTTAGGGATATTCTAACGAACACCTTAACCGCGTAGAACCTATATTCCTTCTATATCGAAATCTATGTAAGTAGTGAAACATCCAACTCTCTTAATCCTCCTTCTTATACTACTAAAATCTCCGAAACAGTACCACAATTTCACATGCAAACCCAGTAACTCTCAGTAACGACAGTCCAGACAACACCCAACCCAAATTCGCATTTGTCGACAATCGTCTTAAGAACTGATAGCAAGAATCAAGTCCAAAACTTGTACAAACTTAGAGAATAAAGAAGATTACCTCTCTTAAACGCAGTGACGAGTGTCGTCGAACCTGTCATCCCAACAGCTTCCGAAAGAAAACTGAAATAGAATCCCCAACATTGATTCGCCCCGGAATCCTTTCGCATTCAAGGTTTCTTGTTTAGCTTCTGAGTTTCTAACCTCGTTCTTGGCTTCGATTCTACTGGAATCAAAGCCCAGAACACCTTGAGTTCTCCCTCGTTTTGGTTATATGGAAGCTCCCGAAAATCCCTAATTTTGGTCGAAAATTTCAGAAACCCATCAACTGAGCTTGCTCCTGTTGCTAGAAATGTGACCCTTTAATCCCTCATGGGTTCTTGAAGAAGATGAAGGTTGAAGAAATGGAGTGAAGAAGTGGAGAAAAAAAAATGAAGAGGAGAAGGCCCTTATGGGCTGATATCGGACGGTCGATTTGGGGCTTGGTCACCCCCAAATCGTTTATAAAATCACACTTACCAAACCCCACTATAAATTGTCCCCTCCCTAATTAATTAACTCCACAATTAATTAATTATACACACAATTAAATTTTCGATCTCCAATTATTTAAATCCCGACGATTACTAAAATCCTCATATGTCAATATCATACTTCCCGTAATAAAATACCAGTCTATACTCTCTCCGGGGATACACGATTATTTAAACTCCGTCGTCACACTTACTAAATTCCACAATTATTTCGGGATCACGCTCTTTTATATACTACTCCTCTTATTAATACACACAAGTACAACGAAAATTTTCCCGGGTCCGGGTCTACTTACCTACGCTATGAGTTCAACCGCTATCCGAAAATACGGGGCGTTACAATTGCCTTGCATGATGATATTGCAATCTAGGTTTTCCTTCATTGGGGCTCGCTGATGACTTGTGGTACTTGGCCGCAATCTTGTTTCCTTCTTCAAGGCTTGCTGGTACTTGGACACAATATTGTATTTCCTTTCTTGTAAGCTTGACCACGACTTGTGTTGATTTTTCTTTTTCGCTATAATCTTGTATTTCCTTTCGTGTAAGCTTGATGAAAACTTGTGCTGTTTTTCCTTTTGAATTTGAGCGGTACTTGCTTGGGCCTTTCATTAATTCTATCGGATTCTGCTATACTCTGATGGGCCAGTTCTTCTAATGTTGCTGGACTTGAGTGAGCCTTACTTCATTACTTCGATCTTGGGCTTGGCTTTATTCGGATGGGCACAAAAGAATCTGCAGTCAAACAAATTTGAATTAGTGGTGTCATTATTAAAATTCATTGCTTGGGGCTAACACTCCGAACCCTCATTATCCCTTGGTTATGGTTTTGAACATGATATAAACTTGTTTACATGAAAATTTGTGTAATTTTGATCCAAGGGTGTATATATAGTTAATTCCTAATACGGTGTGGTAAAAAAAAAAATTATATTTCTTATATACTTGTGGAAATTTTATTTGTATCTCTATTATATGTCGAAATTAATTTTACATGTAGTGCAACTAAGAAAACAAAATTAATTTATATTTAGTGTAACAAAAAAAACAAATTTTAATGTTTCTCAGTAATTGGCCAAATTAGATTGATCAAGTAGCTAGTTCAAAGTAACAAGAAAGAAGCACATTTGAATTTTAACTTCGGATTAATAGCATATGGTCAATATTAATGAGTGCTTAAATTTACATGATTTAACTTTAACTAATACAAATTAAATATGAATCTCTAAGCATTTTCCTTATCAAATATAGGTATTAACAATACGGAAGGTAGGTTTATTTTTCTTATGAATGTCTTTGACTATTTTTGAACTCTAGAGATAAGAAGTTGTGATGGCTGAATCATCAAAAACTATTCCTATGTTAAATGCAAAAATAAAAAATAAAAAATTGAGCTAAGAAAGGTACCCATTCACTCAAAAACTAATTGAAGGAGGCAAGATAGAATACACCAAAAGAGAAATTCTCAAAAACAAGCTTTTACTGTGAGTGCGTACATGAAGTGATAAAGAAAATGGTGAAGGAACTAAAAACAAGCTTTTAAATGGACTAAAAGCTTACTGATTGAACATAAAGACTGAAATCCATTTGATAAAATTCAATAAAAATTGAAATAAATGTTGTGGGATGTGAATCTTAGATCCTCTACTATGTATAAATTGTAACATATTTAAAGATACAAAGCCTAGCCATTAGGCTATCTTAACAGTTTGGTAAGGCTCTCTTATTCATATATTGTTTTTCGTTTGATAATTGAGATCTCCACAAAGATTAGTGATGTACGGTTTGAAACTAGGTGAATACTGAGTCATTCCCTCCACTATTTCTCCACTTATTTTTTTTTATAACAGGATTCAAACTTGTCAAAAATTAATGACATACGATTTGAAACTAGGTGAATAATGAGTCCACCCCTCCATCTTTTCTCCAATTAAATACCTTTTTTTTCTACATCAGGATTCAAGCTTATCAAAGATTAATGACATGCGATTTAAAACTAGGCGACTAATGAGCTCGTCCCTATACTCTTTCTCCACCTAAATACCTTTTTTTACTGCAGCATAATTCACGAAAAATGCCAGGGGTTTGTTAGTAGGTAGGTGATATTTGGCACAAATATCCATACTTCGTGTCACTTTAACTCTAGTTCTTAGCACTTTAATCACCTTATTTATAATGAAATCATTATATTCGAGCTTATGTTGGTATGTTTTGTATTTTTAGGTACAACGAGGACAAACGAAGGAAAACCTAGAAGTTTTGGTAGATTTTGGAGATATTTGCATATGAATCGCGCAACACTTGGAGCTAATTTTGAAAACTAAAGGATAGTGCGTGCCAAGCCTGCGTCGCAGATGAAGATTCCTCGCGTTAAGCGTGCATCACGGACTGATCGCCGGAAATTCAACTCTCTGAATCTCAAATTTTTGGAATCTCAGAACACGCTTGCGTTGGACACGCGACGCGGGTGCAACACGGAGACGCGCCCAGTTTTCTCAATTCGTTTGGGATTTGGTTTCCTTATTTTAGATTATTATCCTAGATTATAAATAGATGTTTTTATTATTAGAGAGGCGTGGTGGAATTTATTTTGAGACTTGTAAGCCGCCATCTGTCCCTTTTGTGGCTTTTACTTTATGTTTCTACATAGAACCCTAGTTTATTCATGAATTCATTCGTCATTTTTTGAATCATGAGTAGATAAACTTCTCTTTTCTAGGTTGTGGCAAAGACATAAAAGTTAGTTTAATGATAGTGTTTACTTATTAGCTTTTCATTATTGGGTTGTTTATTTATTCTTGGTCTTAATTATTTAATTACTTGATCACTAGTTAATCACTATATGTGGTTTGTAAGTTGAACTTGGGAAAGGGAACTTACTTACGTAATAAGAATAAATAGGGCTTGTTCGTAGTAATACGTTTCACTACTGAGGATAGAGATATACCCTATAGCCTTTCTTAATTGGTTACAGATATTTAATGCATTCTTGTTATTTTCTAGCGATCATAGAGATATAGACGTTAGAGTATCATCTACAGACTTGTGAGCAATTCGAGAGATACTCATAAAGTTAACGTCAACCCGTCAACTAGTAACCCAGGAAATCAAATAGGTACAACTATCAGAAGACTTAACTGGATTGTCGAAAGTCATGACCCTGAATGTCACTCTCATCTGATAAACATTATAGTCTTCGTCACAATTGTCTCAGTCACAAAATACTCATTTTTAATTGTTTCTTTCAGTCATAGTTTAGTTTCAACACAACCTCTTGATTCTTATTCCCTTGGATAATTATAAAAGAATTTGAATTAGTTGAGCAGTGGAAAGTATAAGTCTCTGTCAGTATGATATCTGGACTTACAATCATATATTACTCGTCGACCGCGTATATATCCGTGTGTGTTTGGAAGCAACAAGTTTTTGGCGACGTTGCTGGGGTTTTAGAAAAATTTACTATTTTTCGAGTATAGATTGTATTTGCTCTATTCAAGTTTTTACTATTTGGTTCATTTTTTGCATCTCACGAGATAGCTACATTTTATGCCAAATACTCAGAGTCAAGGAAAACCATTGGTTAACTTTGATCCGGAAATCGAGAGATCTTTTCACAAAGCAAACAAACTGGCTGAATAGGTTCCTCTTGGGTTAGAAGAAAACAGAGAAATTGTAGTGAGAGAGATGGCACAACAACGAGTTCCTGTGTTGGATTTTGCTAGGCCCAACCTAGAGTATGCATCGAAGGCTAAAATCACAGGAAATTTTAAGCTAAAAGAAGGTATCATGTGACTGGTGCAAAATACGTGCAAGTATGTAGGTAAGCCACATGGAGACCCACATAAGCACTTGATGGTGTTTGTTGAGCTGAGTGAGAAATTTTACTATCAAAATGTCTCCGAAGAATATGTGAAGTTGACGTTGTTCCCTTTCTCATTGATCGGGGAGGAAAAACAATAATTGTAGATTGAGCCAGCTGGCTCCATTACTTCTTAGGAAATCTTGTCCAATCATTTTCTCAACAAATTATTTCCCTCTAGGAGAACGAAAGAGTTGAGAGGGAGAATTGCTAGTTTCACTCAGAGAGAGGGTGAAGAGCTACCATAAACATGTGAGATATACAAAGGTTACTTTAGAGACTGCCTACATCACAAATTTCTGAAGGAGTTAGTTGCACACACCTTTATTGATGGCATCCGACATGAGTTTTAAGCATTGTTGGATGCTACTTCTCAAGGTCATATTTTGGTAAAAACATATGAGGAGATGGAAGTAATCATAAATATAATGTCTGCAGGTAGTCAATCTTATGCAGATAAATGTCGTTCAAGGGTTACTCAGAGAGCTATTGGGCACTTCAAGTAGATGAGATAATAACACTTCGAGTAGAAGTGATCCAGATCGCTCATGCCGTTAATAGGTTGGTAAATGCTCCAACCCTCAATCAGGTGCAATAGGTGAGTAGGTATGAATTTCTTGTGAAGTTTGTAGTGATGAGCATACTTACGTGAATTATCCACAGTATCCAGAGTCTATCTACTATGTGGGGCAACAAAAACGTGGGTATGGTAAGGAATAACTACAATCTGAACCACAATAATCATCCAAATATCTCGTATGGGGGAAATCAAAATAATCAAAGGCCTTATAATAATTTTTAGCAACCTCAAATGCAACAATCAAGCAATTCTCTTAAGGATTTGTTAAAGCAATTCATAGAGATGCAAGATAAGGTGAACACTGAGATGCAGAAATACATTCATGAGTTAGAACATCAGATGGGGCAGATGGCAGTTTCGCAGAATGTCAGATCTCAGGGTGCTCTTCCAAGAAACACTGAGAAGAATCCAAAGGAGCAATGTCATGTTGTATCTTTGAGAAATGGGAGGCAATTAGAGGAATTCCCTCCAAAGAACAAGAAAGTGATTGATGATTTAATTCCTACCACGAGGATAGAGCAGAACAAAAAAGTGATGAGAAAGTCGCAGAGCAGCCAGAAGTCGTGGTAGTCAAGCCACCCCCGCGTTTCTATAGAGGTTCCAAAATAGAAGGCAAATTCAGCTTGTAAGAATTTTCTTGAAATCTTAAAGTAAGGTATATGTCAACATCCCCTTGGTGGAGCTCTTGCAAGAGGTTCCAAAATATGCTAAGTACATCAAGGATGTTATTGCATACATATGAAGGATGATAGAGTTAGAAATGATGGAACTTACTAATGAGTGCAGTTCAAGAGTGAGAAGCAAAATTCCCCCAAAGTTGAAAGATCTAGGAAGTTTCACTATTTTAATAAAAATTGGGAACTTTGAGGTAGGATTTGCACTATGTGATTTGGGGCTAGTATCGATTTGATCCCCACTTCTGTGTTCAAAACATTGGGATTGGGTGAGCCAAGACCAACGACTGTGACTTTGCAGCTTGCTGATAGATCTTTGACCTACCCGGATGGTGTAAATGAAGATGTGCTCGTGAGGGTGGGCCCTTCATTCTTCTTGTTGATTTCATTATTCTTGATTATGGGGCTGACAAGCTGGTATCCATTATTCTTGGAAGAGGATTTCTGGCTACAACTGATGCTATCATTCGAGTCCGAGAGGGCAAGATGACCATGACTTGTGCTTGAGATGTCATATTGGAGATGATTTCTGTGGTGGACCCTGAGATGTCATCCATAGAGCTAGATCACTTTCTAGCTAACAGAGACCTGTTAGAGAGAGCACTAGTATATGGTGGAGACTTGGTGGAGGATGAGGCAGTCGACAAGTGTCTTCATATTCTTGATGCTACTTGTGCCTTTGTGTAAGGATATAGACCGTTCGAGGAGCTTGACAGACCAACTACTTGGAAGAAGCCAAAACCCTCCATTGGGAGTCACCGGTTCTTAAACTTAAACCCTCACCTTCTCATCTTCGGTATGCTTATTTGGGAAGTGATAATGTTAAAGGTTTACTTTTACGCGGAGGCATAAAAGTTACTAAGAGGTTGTTGGTGCTCGAAGTTGGATATTTATTTTTTAGAATCGCCACCCAATTTATAGGTAAATTAAGAAAATCGATTTTAAAAGGGTTTATTCAAAATACTGTGAAAAATCCTTTTAAAAATCAGAGTCATGGTAAGGGTTCTAGTGATCCCCCGGGGAAGGTGTTAGACACCCCGGTATTAAGAATCCGTAGAATACGATTGAGGTTCTATAGCATGTTTAAAGTTATAAGTTGCTTTAAAATATTTGTTTTCCGCAAAAAATATTAATATGCCATTCATTTTATTTCCAAATCATAAGAAGGTTTTGAAAATCAAGGAGTTAAATTCCTCCTAAAAATGGTTCGTATAGGGATAATTTCATTAATCCATTTTCGAACTAAAAGTAAACTCAAACTCAATTTGAGTAGAACTCTAATATATTTAGTCCAATGAGTTGTCAAATATTTCTTATACATTTATGAAAAATCTTTTAAGTTAAAAGAATATAGTTTACTTGAAATATTAAGTTTTGAAAATGGATGTAAGTTTTCCATTTTTTTTTCATGCTACTTCCCAAAGGTCAAAATATATCCTACAACTTTTCCCAAAAACTCATATATCAACTCAAAATCTCAAAGGACTTGATTTTCCTTTTTAAAAATATGGCTTTAGTTGGCCTCGGCCCAAAACAACATACAAAACGTGTTTCTATAACAACTCAGTCCAATTCCGTCGGTCGACCTTGTTCAATTTCTTTCGGCCCATTTTATAAAGCAACAGTTCTGTTTTTATTTGATTTCAGCCCAAAACAATCCAATTTGTTTTAAATCCAAAAATCAATCCGCCTTTTCTTCTCTGAGTTTTTCCGTTTTCTTAAAATACCAATAAAGTTATTTTCATTTTGAAAGTTGCTTTCATGACGATTCTAGCCAAACGATGCATGTATCATTTGCCTAACCTAAGTCATAACTATAGGGATTCTAATAATATCAAATACATTTATACAAATATTGTACAATATATATATATATATATATATATATATATATATATATATATATATATATATATATATATATATATATATATATATATATATATATATATATAATGAACGGAAAGGAGAGAGTTTATGCTGGTGGGCCTACCGAAGCCCACCAGTTGGCTATTTTCACCCATAGTTGGGCCTTCAATGCACATCTATAAGTGTCAGACTCATAAAAAAATTGTATTTAGTTGGGCCTTGGCCCAACCGGCTGAAGAGGAATGATGAAGCCCAAGGGAGCCCATCCCACGTGCATGGACATAGGGGAGGAGAAGGGAAAAAGAGGACACATATGCAGATGATTTATAAGCAAATTGAGAAATAGTGTCTAAAACCCAAAAATGAATAGTAAGGTACAACTCAGATAAAAAAACAGGTAACACAAGAATGACAGAAATGCTCTGAGCCTAAATATCAAAAGAAAATAACAAATATATGTCCACATAAGTGACAAAGGCCCAAACTAGTATGCAACATTCACGAAAAGGTAGAAACAAGCCTAGCCTAGAATTTTACTTAAGCATTCAGAGGAGCAACGTATTATCGGTAGAATATTGGGCCAGGCCCAATAGACACATGAAAAAAAAAACACAAGTGATATACATGAGAATATATTTGACCTGTATACCTTGTATATAACAAAGGTATATAACAAAAGAGAGAAGAAATCAATGGAGAACGGATATAAACATAGTACAAACAGGTCCTTAATCCGTACTTTGTAACAAAACTTTCAAGATTCCAATCCTAAATGCCTATCTACATTCACAAATTCATTCTTCAAGATTGAAATTTATACATATTTGTCAAAGGAAACAACCACAGATTCATATACATAACATACAATCAGCCATGATATCTCCTAAGTACCAAACTTTAAATCAAATGAGCTAAGTTAACACATAAGGGAAGCATAATCATAAGAGACTGTCCTATTTCCAATGCATTCATACATAATTTATCTCTTGCACTGAAGCAGATTGTAGTTTAAACAGCTAGGCCAAATGGTAAGAGTTAAGCTAAACATACTGAGGGGGGGCATATTAGATAAGACTAAACATGGTTCTTGTTTTTGGCCAACATTTAGGGACAGGTATGATACCCAGGGTGACCACAAAAATGTAGAAGGAAAACTGTTTCACCCACATTCTTGCACATTCCAATTATTAGCAGGTTAATCCTAGGTTAAACAATCATGCTTTCTCTGATCAAATATTAGGAAAGACATCTAATCACCTTAAAGGACTTACTTCTTCCACTATGATTATGTTTCTCACTCAATTCATAATTCAAAGCCACCTACATATTAATGGAACATGTACACACATAGCAACTTCCACATATCTATCCTAGAACCAACATCAAATTGAAAAGAAGCTAGTTCATTCTTGTAGTAAGACAGGTATGCTGGTTATCAGAACCACACAAAGGCAATTCTTCTGACAACTATATAGTCATGATGCTCATGATCACATACTAAAGGAAACACATGATTTCAGAAAGAAGGCATGTTTAACATTCATGACCAACAAGGATAGACAAGTTTTTTTTGAACTCTTTTCCTTAATTTATAAATGGACATACATGATTCAGAAATTGATTTCCATTTTTTTGACAATACACAAATGATGGCAACTTAGGATTTTAGGCTCCTACCTAAACAGATGTTGGCCTAGATGACTTGAACTTTGTGTTAACAGTTTTAACATGGATACATATGAAAATATTGCCAAACAGATGCATACCATGACACTTATGATAGCTTTATATCATTTCTGGTTCTCAAAAGTTAACATTCATGTTAACTAAACCTGAATGCAAGTAGACATGGTTATGCATGATATTTATTTGGTTCGATCCATTAGCAAGGGGGTTGTAAGAATAACCATCTACTAGCCCACACAAAACACACATGATGTCTTTTCAAGATTCAAACAAACACCTAGCTAATCTTGAACAAAGAAATGCAGAACAACATGTAAGCCACAAGGAACAAGAACTAGGCTAAGGGTCTTGAGGGTCATTTTTTGACTTGTAAGGCTCAAATTTCAACAAGTGATGAACATGATCTTGACACAAAGTAACACAAATAGACATTTAACTTATACTACTCAGATACCAAGCCCAAAATCTCCCCAACAAACACATGATTTAGTAACATATAGGCCAAAATAGGTTCATTAACACCTAAGGGCATTCTGAGTTCTTAACTACTTTATTCTAACCATTTATCTTCAAGAAGACATAACAGGCCAAGCTGATGTCAAATTGCTTTCATTTTAAAATCAGAACTAAACCTCAGGTCAGGTACATATGGTTTAAAGGGTTTGTAATATCCTGTCACTTCAGGAAATCCTATTAGAGCTATCATTCTAAATCAAAGTTTAGCTTAGGTTCATCCTGAACAAATCTTAAATGTTATTTCTAAGTTCAAACAATTTAACATGATATCAGACAAGCCATTTTAGTTATCCCCATATCCACATGTTATCCATAAGCTTATTTTAGAACAGTTTTACACTATACCAATCATAAACTGTTATTGAACTACAAACTGTGTAAACAAACAAAACATGCTCCTTTTACAGGTCATTAAGCAGCATAACACCATTAAGGTAGTGATGGTAGTATTTAGATTAAGCACAATTATTCAGAAGTTTTAATGCATCCTAATAAGGCACCATTTTTAACCCACTTCTTAAACCTTCCAATTAAGATCAAGTAATAAGCATAGTATTGATCAAACTAGTTATTATAGGCCTGTTTCTTAATGATTAAAAACCTAATCTTAAGCTAATTAAACTAAACAGTTAATAAACACATACATATCAACTAACATTAAACTAAATAGTCTTATAACTACTCAACCATCAAATAAATCATATTTATGCCTCTTGAACAGTCATTACATTTAACATGGCTGCAATTATTCAAATTTTATCTCGAACATGGCTCCTAAAATAAGAGTCCTCATATTCGAACTTGCGGACGCCTAAAAATGAAAAAGAAGAGCTCAATTTATAGAACTCGTGAAAACCCTAGCCAGATCGAGGGATCTGACGTGGGATAGTGAGAAATAGGGGGGGGGGGGGGGAATTCCCTCCTAAATCACATAGCCAATAGAAATGGATTCAAAATCAAGATCAGACAAAAATCATTACGATTGAACAGACAAAGCAACACAGATGGGCTTTGACCCTTACCTGCACCGTGGTAGTTGTATGGTGGGACTAGGGCAAGCGCAATTAATGTTTTTGCCCCAAATGATCGAACAAATGCCTACACAACCATTTGTATACTGAATCAGCACCATTTTCGGCAAAATCATGCGCAGATGGAGATGAGAGAGGCCCTAGGTGTCACGACCCCTTTTTAGGAATCGTGGAGGCACCTACATAATCCTACCACATAGGCGAACCACTCCCAATGGTTGACATGATAGGACATAAGTAAAAATGGAAGAAATACAAGTACTACATAAGTTGTGTCATAATATAATGCGGAAGGAAATGACAAGTCTGATACATCCAAACAAACCCCCAAGTGATCTAATATGTACATACAAGAGCTCTAATATAACGATGTAAGTCTGAAATTCAAGGGCATCAAGTGCCGACCGAATACATAGGCTAAAAGTATTAAGACATGTCTTTAGGACAAAAGTAAATACAGTAAAGAAGATTGAGCAATCCAGGGCATGCTGGAGATAACATCCCCACCCTGATAGTTGGGGATCAATTGCTTGAACTCAGCCACGCGGTCTCGAGCTAGTCATCAAATCTATATTTGCATCATGAAAAGATGCATCAAGTGTAGCATGAGTACACAACATACCTATGTAGACATCATAGGCCAACAACAACAGAAGGTATATAATTAGAGATAAATACCAAGTTGACACCAAGTAATCCTATGCAACACATGTTGTTGCTCTCGCTTTACCTCGGCCCTGAGCACGTCCCCTACCGCGACCGCGCACTATTAGTGTCGGTGATGGTGCTGGTGCCTCCTCTCTCGCCTCATCGGCATGAGCCATCACTATCTGTGAGAATAGAAGCAAATGTCAGATACCAATTTGATTCAACATAGCATGAAAGGAATGAAGAAAGTGAAATTTCCTAAATATCCCATAGCCTCCTGAAGATAAGTACGGACGTCTCTACACCGATCCCTGAGACTCTACTAGGCATTGCTCTTGTACTTAAGACCGTTTAACCTAGGGCTCTGATACCAACTTTGTCACAACCCCTTTTCATAAATTGTGGTGGCACCTACATAATCCCAACACATAGATGAACCACTCCCAATCATTGAGATGATACGACATAAGTAAAAATAGAAGAAATATAAGTACTACATAAGTTGTCTCATAATATAATGTGGAAGGAAATGATAACTCTGATATATCCAAACAAACCCCCAAGTGATCTAGTCTGTACATACAAGATCTCTAATACAATGATGTAAGTTTGAAAGTCAAGGGCATTAAGTGCCAACCGAAAACATAAGCTGAAAGTATGAATACATGTCTCTAGGACAAAAGTAAAGACAATAACGAAGATAGAGCAATCCAGGGCATGTTGGAGCTAGTATCCTCCACCTGATAGTCGTCAGATTTGTATCTATATCAAGAAAAGATGCATCAAGTGTAGCATGAGTACACAATGTACCCCCATAGACATCGTGGGCCGACAATGATGAAAGGTACATAATCAGAGATAAATACCAAGTTGACACCAAGTAATCCCATGCTACACAGTCCAAGAATCCAAATAATGTCATACAACCCATATATTGATTCACATAGTTCACATGTTTCCTTATTTCACTAAGAGTCCATTATACTTACGTTATCCATTTCCAAAAGAGTTCTTTAATAACTCAAATATCAAGAAGCAAGTATAATCCTTATATGTCCAGAATTTAGTCAAGTCATCAATAATTGCTTCCATTATAAGTCCAACCATAAGTAATGAATGAAATGTCATATATATGGATGATATGAATGCAATGCAGATGCTATGTACCTTTATCATCCCGATATACAATACGTTAAGGTTTTATTATGATCTGTACACTCATGAGGGACCCACGAAGTTTATATACACCTCTACTCTGGAATACCTCATCTAGTCACAGAGTCTAGCTCTTATCTGTAATAATATCATATTATAGGCGTGCAACTCTGTTCCCTACGTATCAATATCATCTTAGTGTCTTCTTAATCTTAACAGTGTTCTTACCTTTTTCCGATCCCTTGAACCCACAACATAATCATACCACTCCAATATCATTATTACATAATCATGAGTGTATGAATGCAAATGAAAATATAAGGCAAGATATCAAGATAAGGTAAGATGCAACCAAATAAAGAGATGAAATATCACATCCTTTCATGAATTCAATTCACATATACAATTCAAGTACCAATCAGGATATCATACTAAAAGCATGTGTGATAAGTAAACATATCAAGAAACTATGGCGATAAGCCCAAATAATCAGCAGTCAAAACGAGCACAAGGTTGATTCCCCAAATCTCATCATCATAATTTAACACTGGTACCCACTCAGATGTTTATCACAATAATCTAAGTAGGACCCCCAAACACACCCAATACCCTTCAATATTTATAATTAATTATGTACTTCTATCAAAGTCTCAAAAATCTAAACTGTAGCCTACCTCTGTGCCGAACAGGTGCGCCAACAATCAAGCCTCAGTGATAGCCTTGATATTCCTTCGCGCCTCGTGATAATTGAAGTGTATTCACGCATATAGTACTCGTTAATATAAGACTTACACAATAATAAGGACATAACCTTTAACAAAACAAGACTACAATTATCGACCCCGAGCCCACTTCTCCAAGACTCAAACTTTAATGTCCGAAAACCAAGAATACATACAAAGTAGTCATATCCTTATGTTAATTTGAAAACTATACACATTTAAACTCTCAATTGAATCTTATTCAAAAGCACCAAATTGAAACCCTAGAAATTTCCCCAATTGAAAATAAGCTTCTATTCTTAAATTAAGGCTTACAACAAGATAATCTAACATAATCATATCCTAATTCATGATATTAACACAATTTAATCCATAAACCTCAATTAAAATTAATAGCATAGCTCTGTTAATCACATAGAAACTTGTAAATCATTCTTCCCTAACTTAATAACACACTATACCACCATTAAATAACTTAGAAATATAAACTTAAGTCATAAATGAAAGAATCTCTTACCCCAAGGTTGAAATTACTCCTAGGGTTCTGAAAATGCTCCAATACGGCATTGGTTTTGAGATATTCCGATCTGGGAAAAGAATTCTAACATAGGAGATTTTATAGGAAACCTGATACAATACTTCCACCCCAGCGGAATCAACTCCGCTGGAGCAGACCCGCTGCAACGAATGAAACCCCTATTGAGGCGGTGTCACTTGACACCTCATCTCAGTGCCACGACGAGCACAACTCCGCAGGAGAGGACTCGCCCCAGTGGACAGACCCTCAGCCATGACGGACATTTCCTACTTCCCAAACCCTCGCTTCGGTGAGCCAACCTTTCTTCGAGGCGTACACACCGCAACAGAACCCTTTAGCACCGAGGCGAACACCAGACACCAGATTATAGAAATAATCCAAAACATCTACCAAACACCCGAAATACTCCCGAAACCCCTCAGACACAAACCAGACATGTTCATCTAAGGTAAACCATGCTATGAACTTACTCGTACCCTCGAATTTCACATTTATCCAAGTTAAGGCATATTTTTCTATAGAATTGTCCAGGAAAACCAAATATTCAAACTTTACAAATAAGGCCACAAAACACATCTGATTGCCTCAGGAAGAGAACCAATGACTCAAATAAGTCATAAATGATCCTCTGAAACTACTCTAAGTGACAGAACCTGAAAATGAACCCATCTTGCTAAAAGTCAACTTTGAGTCAAACTAACCAACTCTAAATTTCTAATATTGAGGTTTTCATCTGAAACACATATAAATAGACCTCAGAATCCATGCCACTCATCCCCGTAGATCACAAACCCACACAAAGTCTATGAGAAGGGTCAAATAAACAAATATGGGTCTTTTGCTAAAAATGACCAGACGGGTAGCTACACTAGGGCTTTGGATGATTTAGGTGATGTGACAAATAAAGATTTGAGGGGATGCTTTGTGTGTAATGAGTGCATTGGGCCGGGCCACGGTCCTCTTGGGTCGGACCTTGCTGGTTTAAAGGGGGAAAAAAGAGGCCCACTGCGTTTTTCAATTAAAAAAAAGTAATAAATGTGGCCACTTTTTTAATTAAGAAATAACCAAAAGAAATTAAATTATGACCTAATTAAATCAAAATCTTCAAATCAAGCCTAAATTTGATATTAATCAGAAATAAAAATCCCTAGATTGTGCAACATCCTTTTGAATTAAACAAAATAATGTAAAATTGAGGTGCAATTTAGTTATTCTACTTAAGTAAACAATATTCTCGAGTTTGATGGAATAAATATTAATTAGCTTTTAAAAAATGAGAATTTAGGCAATTTGCATAATTACCTTTACTTTAAATTTTAAAAATTTGTAATTAATAATTAGAAAATAAGATATGATATACAATAAGTATATTAGATAGTATTTTATAAAATTAAATGACAAAATATTTCTGGAATAATTTTAAAAAATCATTTTGTCTCATAATAAGCATATCCCAACTCTGACTTTGACTGTGACTTGGGAACTTTGAATAATTAAATAAAATTATTGAAGGGTAAAAGTTAGGTGTCAACAACTTCTCCTTCATTGTTTGGGGATGACAAGAACATCCATGAGCATCAAAATTTGACCATCCTAGTTTTTAGCTGATCAATTAAAAATACTTCTCATTTTTATATAATTTTTGAAAATTATGGCCGGACCCTGGTCTCTGGGTTTCCTACATATCTCAGGTTGTATGAGAATTCATGCCACTTGTAGTTCGACTTAATTAGAATTTTAGAAAGCAATAAAACAAAGAAAAATCCCAGAACTAAAAGTTCCAACACGATTTTGTTGGAATGTGACCGATCCCCGGGTGTTGAGTTCGCCAACATATCCCCCATTTTCGGGAATCAGGTCACATGTAGTTTGACTAAATAGGTTGAAAAGGGTATCCCATATGCGGGAATACCTTTGTCGATTTTTTTTTAAAAATATTTCCAATATGAGGCCGACCGATCGCGGGGTTTCAAAAAAATAAAATAAAACTTCTCTTGTGATGAGTGCGGTGTGGAGTGATCTTCAAGCCCAAGTCCATAGAGATTTAATCTCATTGGCACACTATTTCAACCGGCTTCCCAAGAAAAAGTGCCACGTTTGCTCCGCACGCATCTGGATCTCGTCTGATTGCTTTCCTCTTTCGGTAGCTTCAGACCTATTTTCATTTGCTGGGATAATAACGTGTTTGATTATTTGTTTTTCCATACCTGTATGTCTATGTTTGTTGTGCCCTCTTGGGTGACTGTTCTAAGCAGGTGACACCTTACCATCTAGCTCGTGTGACTCTGTCGACTTTGTTTGAGCGGATACCTCATCCGACACCGTCTGGCTCATTGTGATTTTCCTAGTTGATTTTGTTTGAGTGCATGCCTTCTCTAACATCATCTGGATCGTATGAATGTAGTTTCTTGAGTGGACTCCACCTCCAACACAATATGGGTCATATGCGTTTGTTGAGCAGATGCCACCTCCAACACTATCTGGCTCGTGTGAATGTATTTGTTTGAGCGAATGTCACCCCTGACACCATCTAGCTCGTATGGATGTGTGACCTAAATAATGGCCCTCTCGGCGGTATTCATATGAATGACCCTCTCGACAGTTTTTATATGGATGTCCCTCTCAACAGTTTGTGTGGATGACCCTCTCGGCAATTTATATGAATGGCCCTCTCGACATTATTTGTAAAAATGTCTCTCTCGGCGGTTTGTATGAACGTCCCTCTCGGCAATTGGAATGAATGGACCTCTCGGCATTGTTTGTAAGAATGTCCCTTCGGCAGTTTGTATGAATGACCCTCTCGGCAGTTTGTATGAATGGACCCCTCGACATGTAGTTTGTATGAATAGCCCCCTCAACATGCAGTTTGTATGAATGACCCTCTCAATATGAAGTTTGTATGAATGACCCTCTCGGCAGTTTGTATGAATGGTTCTCTCGATAATGTTTATATAAATAACCCTCTCGACATTGTTTGTATGAATAGTCCTCGCGACAGTTTGTATGAATGAAACTCTTGGCAATGTTTATATGAATGACCTTCTCGGCAGTTTGTATGAATAACCCTCTCGAAAGTTTGTATGAATGACCCTCTCGACATGGTTTGTATGAATGGCCCTCTCGACAGTTTGTATGAATGGTCCTCTAAACAGTTTGTATGAATGACCCTCTCGACATGCAAACTTGTGAATATGGCCTTATTGTCTTTCTTTTGTCCTTTCGTCGACTGTGACCCTCTCGGTCAGATGGACGTTTTTTTCTTCAGTGGCTATCATGGACAAATTGTGCTTCTTTGTCATTTTGTCGGCTGTGATCTTCTCGGTCAGATGATTGTTTTGTCCTTTTATGGCTGTCATGGTTGGATTATTCCGCTCTTGTGGCGCTTTGCTCTTTTCATGGCTCTGATGGACGGATTGTATTTTTGTGGCACTCACGGCCAGATCATGTTATTCTAGTTTCAGAATTACTTCATTGTTATACCTGTTTCATCATGAACAAACAAGTTAGCGAAATAGAATGTTGTCCTCCTGATGGCGTTTTGGAGACCTACAATCATAGAAAAAAAATCATTAGTTTTTATGGGGTCGACCCGTGTTGTCGACGCCTGCTGTCATTCCTCCACTTTCTAGTGTCGGCCCTCTTGGGCTCGGCATTATGAGAGATGAATCTGACTTCTGACATAGAAAATGTTTTTTTAAATATGGATCGTAAATCTAAAAAAACATTTTTATCTTATTAAAAAGTTATTATCTTGTTGTCATGACATATACGCTTCGAGTGAGGTTCTTTAACCATCTTTGACGCTCCTATCACTATTTGTCCGTCCTAGTAAAATATTCGATACCCCCTCAAAATATTCCCCCAGTTGCAGATTGTCTTGTAGCGAACTCCCGTGTCTAATTGTCATGAAGGAATTTTTGTGACCCTCTCAAAAAAAAAAATCCCAGTTGAAGGTTTGAGACCGGCTGCCTCTTGTGTCGGATCTGTCAGTGGAATTTTTGAGATCCTCTAAAAAATTTTGCCCCAATTGGAGGTTTAATACCGTCTAACTCTCGTGCCAGATTCGTCGATGGAATTTTTTAGATCCTCTAAAAAATTCTATCCCAATTAGAGGTTTAAGATCGACTGACACTCGTGGCGGTCTTCGAATCTTCATGTCTTAGAAGCTTCCTAGTGATTTCTTTGGTTTTTTGTTTCGTGCGACCAAGCTCAGAGAGTGCCTATGTATCATGTCATAGCAGGAATTAGGTCGAACGTAGTTCAGAACAAAGATGGTTGATTTTTATAATAATGTGACCGAGTCCTAAATGGACCGCTTACATACCCCATATCAGGAAATCAGGTCATCGCGTAGTTCATATTACAAGGAAACGTCATTTGGTTTTCTATTACAGAAGAAGACCAAATTCAATGAGGATTTTTCTACGTATCTCTGCCGTAAGAGATAGAACTTGTGTAGTGCTTACAAGTAAAGAAATGCGATTACAAATTGGAAGAGCGTGCCTTTATGCATAGTATCTCTTGATTGCATCTGAGTTTATTGCTTTGAGCCACTCTTGGTCATCCATTTCTGTGAGGATTACAACTCCTCTTGATAGTACCTTGCGCACCATGTAGGGCCATTGCCAGTTGGGTTCGAACTTTTCTTTGCACTCGTCTTGATGTGAAAACACGTATTACCAGTTGTCCTATCTGAAAAATTCGGGCTCTGGCCCATTTATTGAAGGCGCGTTGCATTCTCCGCTGGTATAGTTGATTGTGACATACGACAACCATTCTTTTCTCATTGATTAGAGCTAATTGCTCATATATCTTTTAGATCCACTCTACGTTTTCCAACTCTGCATCTTGTATGATTCTTAGTGACGGTATTACTGCTTTGGTACCGTAGACAAGAAAATATGGAGTTGCTCCTGTTGAGGTTTGAGTTGTTGTTCGGTATCCTAACAATGCACAGGACAACTGTTCATGCCAACATTTGTAATTGTCTGTCATTTTCCTCAGTATCTTCTTGATATTCTTATTGGCGGCCTCTACACGTTCGTTCATTTATGGCCTGTAGGCGGTAGAATTTTGATGGGTTATGTGGAATTATTCACAAATGTCTTTCATCAGATGACTTTTTAGATTTGCTCCGTTATTAATTATGATCAACTCTAAGATACTGAATCGGCATATGATGTTGTTCCACACAAAGTCTGCTACCACTTTCTTTATTACCAACTTGTGAGAAGTAGCCTTGACCCATTTTGTGAAGTAGTCTATGACGACCATAATGAAGCGGTGTCCAATGGATGCGGCCGGCTCTATAGGCCCAATGATGTCCATGCCCTAACCTACAAATGGCCAGTGTGAGCTCATGACGTTGGGTTCACTAGGTGGGACTCTGATTAGATCTTCGTGAATCTAGCACTGATGGCATCTTTGCACGAATCTGCTGCAGTCAGTTTCCATGGTCATCCAGTAATAGCATGGCCTCAAGATCTTCTTGGCTAGAATGATCCCATTTATGCGAGGACCACAAGTCCTGATATGTACCTCTTCTAACAATTTTGTGGCCTCTGCGGCGTTAACATAACTGAGTAACCCTATATCGGGCGTCCTCCTGTAGAGTACTCCTTTGTTTAGGAAGAAACCATTGGCTATTCTCCTGATGGTTTTCTTGTGGTTGCTTGTGATGTTTTCGGGATACTCTTCATTTTCCAAGTATGTGCTTATGTCGATGTACCAAGGTTTATCGTCTGATTCTGCTTCTATATGGGAACAATAAGCATATTCTTTCCTGATGATGATCTCCAGCAGGTCAATGTGGCTGCTTTCAAGATGATGTATAATGGATGTTATGGTAGCAAGAGCATCGATGAATTTGTTTTGAGCTCTCGGCGTGTGCCGAAAGTGGATCTTTCTAAACCTTTTACATAATCTTTGTGTGAGGTTCACATATGGGAATATATTTTCGTTCTTAGTAGCCCACTCTCTTTGGTCTTGGTAAATTAACAGATCTGAGTCTCCTATCAATAATAATTCTTGGATATCCATGTCGAGGGAAATGCAAGACCTAAGATGCAGGCTTCGTACTCTGCCATATTGTTAGTACATCAGTAGGGGTATAATTCCCATTGAGTGATGAAGGTTTTTTTATGTGAATCTTCTTTGCTCATCAGAATATGATGATAACTGGAGAAGCAAACCACAAATAACTGTAACTCGTGCTTTGCGCAGTTATCTATAAGTATGTGGATGCTCAGAAGTGGAAAGTTATCTTTGCGAATAACTCTGTTGAGATCACAGTAGTCTATATAAATCTGAATCTTTTCGTATTTCTTCGATACGGGCATAATATTGGCCAACCATGTGGGATACAGAGTTACTTCCACTACCTCTGACTTTATCTGTTTCTTGTCATTATCTTTGATTCTTATGCTCAAATCTAGCTTAAATCGTCAGATTTTTTTCTTGACCAGAGTGAATCCTTTGTTGATGGGCAACTTGTGGGCCACTATGTCTATGCTTAACCCCGGCATATCCGTATATGACCATGCAAAAATATCGACGTACTCTCTTAACAAGTTTATAAATTCTAATTTGCGCGGCGCTTCCAAGTACGCTATTATCCTAGTTTCTTTAACCGTTTCCTCGTCTCCGAGGTTGATTGCTTTGGTTTCGTCCAAATTAGGCTTCTGCCTGTTTTCATACTGATCTTCCTCGTTGATGAGATCCTTAGGTAACTCGATCTCCTCATCGTATTCCTCATTTTCTCTTTCTTTTATATCACTCGACTCACTCGTCTCACGATATTATGTGTTGTTTTATCATTATTACTAGACAATAAAGCAAACCATAGTTAGTGTATAATATATTAATAAAAAAAATGAAGAGACTATCTTTTACATAAACTGAGGCTTTCATTAATTTGATAAAGAAAGTACAAACTGTGGTCCTGACTCGGATCAACATCGAGTCATTTCCATTTTTTAAACATTTCGAGAGAAATAAATATGCAAATGGTGAATGCTCGAGCCTCATCCGATTTTTACCAACTTTTGACAATAAATTAAATACGTCATCTCTACTGAGGAGCCAAGAGCGTGCTAGAGGATCAGTTGGATAGTTGCTCGCCCGGATCAGTATTGCGGATGGTGGGCGCTTCAGATCATTCTTCGAGTATCACAACACACTCTTCTTGTTGGAACATCATTCCTAAACCTTCTTTTGCGTCTTTATCGTTGTGCATGTGCATTCTTACTGGGAATGACTGGTACAGATTCGGAAATGACTTGCATAACTGTGGAGGACCCCTCTTTTTTTAATCACCTTCGGACACTTCTTCGGAATCTGGGATGTACCCGGGGCGAAGCGGTAATCATTTCCTGGATTGGCACTGGTTTCTTTATACCCTAAATCTCTCTGCCTAAACCTTTTTCATATTCAAACCCACTCTGAAGCATAGTGGCGACAATAATTTTGTAGACTGGAGGAATAGGACTCTGTTCACCTTCTCATTTATGGGAATCTCCCACGAGTTCTACCACATGGAAATCTGTCCTTGTGGATTTCCTTGATCACTGATATGGAGTTATTGGGGTATTTATGAATGCTACCTGCTCCGTGAATTATCACCTCTTGATTCTCCCTCACAAACTTTAATAATTGATGGAGAAATGACGGTACTTCTTCGGCCATGTGGATCCAAGGCCTGCCTAACAATATATTGTAATTGGGACTGTAGTGAATTTGGCAAGCCCCATTTGGATGTTGAGGTCTATCTCACTAACAAGATCATGTTGAGTTCTATCGAAGGCTCTCACGTTTGTACGACTCTGGCGTATTTTTCAAATATTATAACCTAGTTTCTTGAGTGTAGATTTGGGCATATGTTGAGACTGGCCCCATTGTCGACCAATACTCTATCTATGTCTTTATCTGTATATTTGACAGTGATGTAGAGAGATTTGTTGTGGGTTGTCCCTTCTTTTGGAAACTCATCTGGAGTGAAGAAATCTGATGGGCCCCAATGATGTGGCCTACCATGTCGGCCAAAGTTTCACTTCTTGTGCCTGCTGGTGTGGGTGCTTCGTACAATACTCTCATCAGGGCTTGTCGATTTTGTGATGAACTCAACAATAATGCAATTACCGATATCTGGACCACATTCTCTTTAAGTGTTCAAACAATAGAATATTCTTTTGGCTGCATTTTGTGCCAAAAGTCCACGACCTCTCAATGAGCTACCGTTTCTTGGATAATAAATTCTTTCCGCGGGGCTCGAACTACCTCTTGTGATACTTGAGCCGTGAATGGTGCTGGAATTAGGACTTTGAATTACGGTCGTTCTTGTAGACTAAGATAAGAGACCATTTGTTCCAGGCTTTCATCAGCCCTTTTGATTAATGGTTTGCATATGGCCCAATCTTCCTCTCGCTCAATCATGTGGATTTGATTAGCACCATGATTGGGCAGAGGGTTGGTGTTCACGTTTGGAGCCCCAATTTCTAATAGGATCTCTCTTTTATCGATTAAATTATGTATCTTATATTTCAGATTGATATAGTCTTTTGTATTGTGCCCGCTCCCTCCAGAGTGGTATGCACAAGTTTGGTCAGCTCAGAAGAAGTGACTTCAAATATTGGCGGGATTCAGCGGAATAGTTGGATAATTTCGGCGATATTCATTCTTTCAAACAACTTGGTTAGAGTTTAGTGAAGCGTAGTAAATATACTTGGAGGCTTCATTTTAAATTTCGGATGTGGAAAATCATACGTAGTCGGAGGTGGCTGGTTTTGGTTATTTTAATGGTTCTGAGGTGTTTGATAAGCAGGTGTGGGCATTTGATAGTTTGGTTGTGGAGCTTGGTAAGTGGATATTGGTGTTTGGTAATTTGGATGTGCAACTTGGTAAGATGGAACCGATGTTTGATAGTTGTGTTGTGCGTGGAATAGCGACACATGGCTGTATGGAGAAGACATATAGTTGTTCGGAGGTAGAGATTGGTTTATGTCAAAGGAAGACTGTGATCATTCCTTCTTTCGGATTCTTGGGCTGGGTTTGTGGGAGACGTTTTCCATGTCCTCTTTCTTCCTTATGGCCCCTGTAGTGCTTTGTAGGTCAACCTTGTTGGCTACGCTAATAATTCTTCCTAACTTGAGGTCGTCCTCTATCGCCTCTCCCATTTCACTAATTCAAATAATGTCCTACCGGCCATAGATATCATGTGGTCATAGAAATTTGATTCTTGTGGTTGGATGAAGACATAGACCAATTCTTCTCGCTCATCAGCAATTGTACTCGGACAACGTCGGCCCTCCATCTATTCGTATAATCATGGTAGTTCTCGGTAGACTTCTGCTTGAAACAAAATCTTTCCATGAAAGCCCCCACCATGTCTTTCTAAGTGTCCCATCGGTGTGTATCCTAGGTTGTGAACCATTCAGATGCTTCTCCCGTGGGGCTCCGGCTAAACAACCTCATGATTAGAGCATGGTTTCTTTTTATCCAGACCAGTTGGTCATAGTACGCTCTCAAATGAGCTTTGGGTTTTCCTATCCCGTTAAATAATTCAAACTTCGGCACTTTGAAGCCTTCAGGTAAGTCCAGTTCCGGATGCATGCATAAATCGTCATAGCTTAGGCCTGTCACCTTCTGAGAACCTCTGTTAGACTTCTAGAGTAGGTTTACAATCTTCTGTCCCATTTCCCTATCCCTTCTGTCCCGTTCGGCCCTCACGCCTTTTTCATTTCTTCATAATGGTCGAGCTTAGTTGAAGAGTCAATGAGAGTGATTGGGGTGTGGACAGATATTGTGAGATGTGCTTGGCGGTTTTTGGGAGTGCCAACAGTTCTGGATGTTTGATGAGTAGTGGTAAATAAGCTATTTTGATAAGGAGAATGACATAATTGAGCCAAACAATTAACGAGTGGCATAAATGAGGTATTTTTGATAGTTCGATGTATATTTGAGATTTTTCCTAATTTAAAATGATTGAATCTTTTTTAGCAAAATATAAATTTATGAATCAAGTTTTACGTTTTAAAAATTAAAATCACAACTCAAAATTTGAAATCATACTTTTTGGAGGATTTAGGTTTCAAATGATGATTTGAAATTGAAGTTGAAATTTTGCTCACGTTTCATTAACAAACAATATTTAAAATCAAAACTTTAAATTTGAGCCCCAAATTCTATGCCCAACTCCTACTTAGACTCCTTCAAACTTTGGACTTCATATAGTATGAATATCACCGCCTAACAACTATCTCCTCATTCATTCCCCCTCTAATTATGTACTTATTTGCGGATTGCGAAATAATACTTAACAAATACATTAACACTACCTCATACGATTAGCATTCCAAAAGAAAAAGGTGCGTTCGGTATGAAGGAAAATATGTTTTTGAAAAGTTTTACGAAACTAAGTGAGTTTTTTACTCATATACTTATATTTGGCGTGTAAACAAATAATATTATTTTAGAATCATTTGTATATCATCTAGACAAATACCATGAGGGTGGGAATGAGCTGAAATGGGTGGTGGGGTGGGTGGTAGGATTGAGCTGCCAAAAGAGATTATCCTCCTTTGAGCATATAGTTTGCCCTGAGTTAGGATACAAAGTTGGAAGATAATGCCAGTATATCAGTTCATCTTCATCAAAGGCCAAGATCTCCATGAATTCGATTATTTTTTGCGTGGTTGGGGGGAGGGGGTTAGTGGGGGTAGGGGGTGAAGATGAGGTGTGTTTGAGGGTGGGAGGAGATAATCAATGTGTAATGCCATTTATGTAACTTAGGAAAGTCATTTTCTTCAGTTTTAAGAAACTTATTTTACTAAATAAAATATTTTAATTTTTTTTAACCAATCGAACATGAGAAAATTGAAAAACGAATATGTTTCCCTCTATACAAAACACACTCTAAATCAAATGCATTAAAATTTATAACAAACCAAGTACATCAAGACATTATTGGTAATACCCAATTCATGTGGAAACTCTATATATAGATTATTGGTATCATTACATTTCATCAAGAAAACTCCATAAATCTAGAGTCCCTTTAGACATGGTTCTTTTTCCAATATTCTGGCGTGTGATTCTTTTTTCTTTTTGCATCTTTTTTTTTTAAAAAAAATATATTATTCTAGGAGAAATGTAAGAAATAAAAAATATTAAAGAAGATGAATTTAGTAAGAAATCCAATTCAAAGCGACCACAATTATTGCATTTCCTTAACAATATTAGGGATAAAATAAGTAGGACATCTATTACTTGATTTACTTAATAATGGAAAGGGTAATATATATGTTCCTTCTCTCCTTTAACTCTCTATCATTAGCTGAGAAATATTTTTGTGCTTGACTAAATACCTACCTAGTGATTAAATACCTAGAAAAGGCCTCTCACCCTTTATAATGAGTTTTGAAAAGCTAGTCGTAAAGGAAACTTGTTCAATTCCAATAATAGACTTCAAAGCACTAACAATGGATGGAAAAAAGGTTTTTGAACTTGAGAAGTTGCAATCTGCTTGTAGAGATTGGGGAATTTTTCAGGTATGTAATACCACTGTGACTTTGAGCCTGATTCTTCTTTTGGCTTAATACGTTTTGTGCTAATGCACATAAATATATGTTGATTATGAAGTACATTTAAGGATGACGATGTTTGTGTTTTAGTTGTAAAAGTAGTTTGCTGTATTGTTTTTTATAAGCCAATCCTTGACAAACAACTTTGTACTTGTGTTGTGTGTATTATATATGTTAATATCAAAATTTTTGACTTGCACTTGGGGTGGGGGCGCGGATCGGACGTTAAAAAAAATTATTTTGATTATTTTTTTATCAATCGAAATTCAGTTTGATTTAAATTTAATTTTCGAATTTGAGTTATTCAGTTAAATAGATGTGTCTTTTTGGAAAAGGTTTAATCTTTGCTCTATAAATAACAAAGTTTTCCTACAAAGTTGAATGGAAAAATCTGTAAGTATCAAAATGTGGCTTCTTGTATCCTGAAGAATATTATCTCTATTTTTTCTCCTTAATCATCTTCTTTAAAGAAAATCTATTTTCATGCCTCAAATCTTTAATTTCGTTTTCGTCTTATAGTTTTCTAACATTAGTGGTGGGGGGAGGTTGCATGCAAGAATATATTAAGGGGCTTGATTTGTGCGTATACATTTGTTTGCATTATAATGCAATTAGAAATTGTCTGTACAGTTGACAAATCATGGAGTATGTTCTTCATTGATGAAGAAACTCGACATGGCAATTGAGAATTTCTATGAACTTCCCTCAGACGAGAAAATGAAGTTCACACCACAACCGGGAAATGGAGAAGGGTATTCGAAACCAATTGTTGGAGGGGAGATAAATTCAGACTATGTAGAGCGATTTTACATGATTACATCTCCATTATACACAAGGCAGACACATCTTTTTCCAAAGCTCCCTGCTTCACTTAGGTATATATATTTTAATTAGGTATTGAACATCTATAAATTAAAGGGTATAATGATCAAAAACATATTTAAACTATCATTTTTTTGCGAGGTTCATATCTCAACTATCCATTATTTTATTTACCTATCTAAATTATTATTCTCTTTGTATTAAGACACACCTCTATGTTGAGTTGGCCTCCACACGCCTGTTGCCGATTGACAACAAATATTTGGTCAACTTAGCATCGGGTGTGTTTTAATACAAACAGAGTGATAGTTTAGAACTTTAGGTAGGTAAATGAAACAATGGATAGTTGAGGTGGATCCAGAAGTTAAACTTTATGGGTTCAACATTTCAGGATTTTGAATTGAACCCATTATATTTTAAAATTTATGAGTTCATGTCTACTATTTATTGCACTTTTGATAATTTTACACATAAATATATGCTTTGCGCCGAAAGTTACTGGTTCAATTGAACCCCACCTTCAATACTACATACGCCCCCGTTGAGGCATAAAACTCGCGAAAAAATGATAGATCAGGTGTGTTTTTTATCATTAACTCTAACTTAAACAATTTAGTTAAAAAAAGAGATTTAACATGTGTTAGTCTACTTAATTACAGAGAAAGTCTCGAGGCTTATCTAGTGGAGTTGGAGAAACTTGCTATAGCCCTTCTAGGGTGTCTAGCAGAAACTTTAAAAATTGATAAGGAGGTAATACAAAAAATGTACGAGAAAGGAATGCAATCAGTGAGGATGAACTATTATCCACCCTGTCCTAATCCGGAGTTTGTAACGGGACTGACAAGTCACTCAGATGGAAGTGGAATCACCATACTTCACCAAGTTGATGGAGTCGATGGATTGCAAGTCAAACAGGATGGTATCTGGATCCCGGTGCAGTTCCTTCCTAATGCCTTTGTTGTGAACTTGGGAGATATTTTTGAGGTTATTTTTCACACTTTTGTACTATGTAAATCTCTATTATTTTTTTGCTCTTCTTGAGTTTTGCGCAACTGCTAAAGTTGTTGTCATGCGATCAGAAGGTCACAGATTTATGCCGTAGAAACTTCTTATTGCAAGAATGAAGGGTAAGCAATACATGAAGAAAAACATTTGCCAACAATATTTTTTGTTGTCATATGTTAGATGTTGTTTTCAAAAGTATTTTTCGCAACAAAAATTGTTGCAGGCCGTTGCAATAATCTTCAATGCGAAAAGTTTTCGTAACAACACTTATTTTTTTGTTACCATTTACGTTTTTTAGCAACAATATATTAAATTTTTGTTGTCATTTACGTTTTTAGCAATAATATCATTATTGTTGCTAAAATTTTATTGTCAATTTTATACTTTCTTGTAGTGAAGGTTGCGTTCAATAGATCCTTATGGTCCGATCCTTTACTGGATCCTGCGCTTAACGGAAGCGTAATGCACCATACTGCCTTTTTTTTTTTATATATTTTAACATATTTTAAATTAATGCAGATTTGGAGCAATGGTCTTTATAGAAGCATAGAACACAAAGTGACAGTGAATGAAAATACGAGGAGGATTTCCATTGGGGTGTTTTTCAACCCAAAGCTAGAAGTGGAGATTGGACCAGCTGATTCCCTAATAAACCATGAAAACCCACCACTATTCAACACCGTCACATTGGACAAGTATTTGAAAGGGTTTTTCTCCAGGAAATTGGGAGTCAAAACATATTTGGAGCACATGAGGATTAACAAATTCTAGTTGTAGAATTAATTTTAGCACTCCCAATTACAAGTAGATTTATTTTCTACTGAATGATATGTTATACTGGTTTTGAAATATCAAACTCAATTTTCTTTTTGTATGGTGTAAGCGTTTTCGAACAAAGTAATCCATCAAGATCCGTGCCTTACAATTCTAGCTTGTTTTTTTCAATCAATGCGAGACAAAGTTTAACAAAGATTTAATGAAAAACTAAGAAAATATAAGATATATGCATTTGATAGTGGAAAGATTTCTTTTACAACATCAATGAAATTTAACATGTAATTATTAGCTTACCATTTCTAACCATACCACCAATTAATATTAATTCATAAAAATTGTACCTAAAATTACCTTATAGTATATATGCATTGATAGTGGAAAGATTTCTTTTATAACATCAATGAATTTAACATGTAATAGCTTACCATTTCTTACCATACCACCAATTAATATTAATTCATAAAAGTTGTACCTAAAATTACCTTATAAATGATCAAATAATGGAAATATTTTTACACCCTTAGAGAAATGAACTTAACCTCAAACAAAACAAAAATAATAATTACTTATTATATTGGGTCCAAATGCAAACTCTATACGTGATCGACAAGTAATAAAGTGATAAGGAGAGTATCGTTCTAACGATAATTTGTTAATAACTTTTTACTAAATCAAACTATTATGACTTATCTATTCAAGCGATTTTCTTATAATTAATTATAACTACTACGATACAAAAAGATAACAAGTAATTAAGAAGATGAGAAGAATTCAATGGACGAGAGGTTCTTGGGTTATGGTTAGCTAAACAAGGTTAATAGCACTCGTCCGAGTTCTTACTCGGCTATTAAAGTTCACCTCATGCCGATATTCCTATGAACTTAGAATCAACAAGAACGCATTAATATTTTTCTCTAAAATAACTATGCAACTCCATTTTCCCAGACCCAAGATTTTTAAAAAGCTAATGAAAACAATACACTACATAATACAAAACACACATGAATACATAAAAAGAGATGTCCGGTGCACAAAACATCTCGTGTTAGCAGAGAAAGGGATGTAGATGACATATTAATAATGGGAGACAATAAGACTCTCCTGCAGTCAGTCAAGGAATGGTATTCCAGTACCTTCATGATGAAGGATTTAGGTGAAGCCTGCTACATTCTGGGGATTAGGATTTACAGAGATAGACCTAATAGATTGTTGGGGCTGTCACAATCAGTCTACATAGACAAAGTGCTTAGACGTTTTTCTATGAAAAATTCCAAGAAAGACGGTCTACCTATGGGACAAGGCATCAAGTTATCTAAGAAGGATCCATATAATACTATAGAACTTGAACGTATGAAAATGATCACATATGCTTCGGCTATAGGATCGATCATGTATGCCACTAGGCCAGATGTGGCATTTGCACTTAGTATGACTTGCAAATTCCAGCAGAATCCTGGGGAAGAACACTGGAAAACAGTAAAGAGTATTCTTAAGTATCTTAGACGAACTAAAGATTACTTCTTAGTCTATGGTGGGGAAACAAAGCTAGCTGCTACTGGGTACACTGATGCTAGCTTCCAGACGGATCTTGATGACTACAAATCTCAGTCTGGGTACACGTTCATTTTCAATGGTGGAGCAGTAAGTTGGAAAAGTTCCAAACAAGCTACAACTGTTGATTCGACAACAGAAGCTGAGTACATTGCTGGATTGGAAGATGGTAAAGAAGCTGTCGCGATTTCTGAGTTCCTGAAGGAACTAGGGGTTGTTCCAAGTGCCACTTGTCCAATAATGATTTATAGTGACAACACTGTTGCGATTGCGCAAGCTAAGGAACCAAGATCAATCAACAGAAATAAGCATGTACCAAGGAAGTACCACATACTCAGGGAAATGGTGGAGACTGAAGAGATTAGATTAGACTATGTTCCCACATACGATAATCTAGCTTATCCATTCACTAAATCATTAAGCTTAGTCAAGTATAATGGTCATTTTGAGAATATGGGCATTAGATATGTTGGAGATTGGCTCTAGGCCATATGGGAAATTGAAAGCATTTTTATGTCCTAGAGATAATCTGTATTAGGACAAATGTACTTTATACACATTCGTATTATTATTAATGGAGATTAATATTTTGGAATTTGCAATTATTAAATTATTAATTGAATGTTTATAATATTCTATAATATGCATCCCTGGAGGTTACGCTGTTATTAATAGTGTGAGATATTAATATTATAACGTAACTCTTAATATAGCCTCGACTAATGATCATCGAGAATGGATATCGATGATATGTGATAATTCGACATGTGGTATGCATCACATCCTTAGAGGATGTAGTATGTCTCACCTGCTACGAGTAATGGCTACTCTTGATGGACACATGGATACTTTGGAAGTATTGGTATACCCTACTGATATACTGTTTGTTATACTTGTCTAAAGTATGATCAGCGTGTGGGAGATAGAAGTCCTTAGACTTGAGGTCAATACGCACTTTGTCTACAAAGTAATGTACTTTGATCTTGTCCTAAGCTCAAATGCCTTATAGGTTGAGATACTACTTGTATTTGGTACATTACGATGTGGATTAAAGGTGGTAGTTGAGCTAAGATTAGGATTCATTCCTCGAATGTATATTCGAGAGAACACTCGGATTCTCAGTGATATTAGGTTGACTAAGTCGTTCGCCAACGCAATAGACATATTTAGAACATGATCTAGTTGTCAACTAATATAGATGAGATAAAATGATTAAGCCATTTGGATAGACACTTGATAAATCCTAAGCTTGATCGGGTGTGTCGTGAATGAAAGGATTTTATCTTACCACATAGAGATTAAGTTTACTGAATTCGTGTAAACGTACTTCACATATTGAGTTCGTCTTGCGGCGCCGTCTAGGAGTTCTGCGCAGACCTTAATTTGATTAATGTCGATATGTGAAGGCATGTGGGGTCACACTATGTCGATTGTCCTTTCGATCTAAGGATGTATTGAGAGAGTATTAAATATTCGATTTAGAATCGAGATATTTAAATGAATAATGATTATTTAATTAAGTCATAATTGGATTTTGAATTTAATTAAGATTGTGCAGAAAATAAATCGAGACGGTGCAGGAACACGTCAAGCGTCGCGACGCCCATACCCTAGGGCCGCGGCGTTAGTGACCTAATCTGCCCCAATTTTTGGGTCAGGACCCAACAAATCCCTACAATGGTATCAGAGCCCAGACTGGTTCAATGGTTATATAACAATTGAATAAATAATAATATGGGTTAAACATAAAATTGAATTAAAATGAGGCTTCTTGAAATCCTATATGTCTTGACCGAATGTTAACCTTTTGATATAACCCTAAACTATCTCCTATGCTAAATCGAGGAAACCATTCCGCTCTAACTTGAACTAAGTCAAAAGTGCATTGTTCGGCTCATTGCACGGTGCACAGCTAAGAACGGGTCAGAACAGATGATGGACGATATGAGCGTTATTGATAATGGTGCGTGATGATAAAGGATCTGTGATTTGGTCCCTAAATTGGATTTAGGGCTCGAACGATTTTGAAAAAATCAACACACAAACGTTTGTCAAGACATCGGCGACGCGACCCTATGGTAGGGTGCCGTGGCGCTTGCTAGGGTTAGGCGGCACCGCGGCGCTAATGCTTAATTTCAAAATTTGGACTCACAGGACAATAGGCGTCGCGACTCCATAGCGGAGCGCAGCGGCGCTAATGCATTTACAGAAATCGAAAGGTTTCTGCCTCTACAGCGCCGCGGCGCTAATGCACTTGCAGAAATCGAAAGGCTTTTCAAACCCAAACTGCAGTCCGCAGATCGAGCTCGCACTTTTGCCCAGAAATCTCAAATTCACTAGGCAAAACGACGGCCTACTTTGCAGTCCGCAAAACCATTCTACGGCCCGCAAAAGGCATCACAATTTTGCTTTTTCACTAACCAAACATACTAGGTGATTCTGCGGACTGGGTGCCCTTCTGTGGTCCATAGAACCATTATGCTGCTCGCAAAAGGGCGCCCAGTCAACGCATTTTGGGTATTCTTCAAGGATTTTACATCGATTTTCAAACCTAGTGATTCCACACCCGTACTAGCACCACACACACATTACCAGCCTAAAACATGCTTGTAATTTACGCTCGTAGATAGACTTCACTACAGTTTCAATTAAAACAAATTCATCAAACATAGACATGTTTAGACAATATTTCACAATTTCGCTCAATTGACAATCTTCCCGCGCAAATTATGCACCCAAAGTCAAGATTCATGCAATTGAACCCAAGCCCAGCCCTCATATGCAAATAATTTCGCAAAAATTTAATAATTTCAAACAACAACATGGGCAAATGAGGCAACGAAGAGTAATCACACACATTCATGGCTATATGGGGCACACATACACATCACACAACAATTATTCTACCCCACAAGTCAATTTCATGATCACAACTACCCTTTATTATCTATTCTGCGAGAAAATGAGAAAAAAATAGAAGAGAAACATACCTTGTAATCGATGAGTAGACGGAGAAGATAAAGTGATCGATCAAAGTGAAGTCGTGCAAGATGTGTATGTGTTAGGGGAGTAAAGTTTGAGGGAAAATAGGGAGCTTTTGATTTCAAAGTGAGCGCGAAAGAGAGAAGTGAAGAAATTAGGGCTTTTTAGCCCTTTTACACCTGAGACGTTCTGCGATCGGGATTGGGTCGCAGTTCCGATCTGTGGTCCAAAGAACTGGACTGCGGCCCACGTACCATGTTTTGTATTGGATGACATGGCACCTATTTTGCAATTGTAGAATCAATTGCAGAACTGAACTGTAGTCCATAAAAGAGTCTGTTTTTCCGCAATTTTGTTTGAAAACTCTTAGGTACACTGTGTAATTTTGTGAACCAAAGTGCGGTCCGCAGACCCAGACTGCGGTCCGCAGAGTAGAACGCATAATGGTCTTTCTTTCTCTTTTGACTTGTTTTGCTCATCATTTCATATTTCCTCTCTATTTTTCCTGTGTTTCCAGATCCTACACACTTAACAAACTATCAAACATACAAGTGAACAAAGAAAAATAAGTAAAACATTGGGTTGCCTCCCATTACCACTTGATTAAACATCGCGACACGATGAATGTTACCACAAATTCTTCAAAGTTCATAGAGGGTGATGATTTCACTCACCCTATTATTATCAAAACTTCTAAAGTAATGCTTGACTCTTTGGCCATGCACCTTAAAAAGGTGACTGACTTTGCTCTCCAATTCAATGGCACCACTTGCATCACACATCAATCTTCCATTTTTGGGATTTCTCTTTTAAATCCTCAAAAGATTTGAGATATGCTTCATCAAGCTCAAATTTTGCATCTTTTTCCAAGATCTTGCACATTGGGCTTGTGATCTTTGAAAAATCTTTGATGAATCTTCTATAGAACCTGGCATGCCCTAAGAAACTTCGGATACCTTTGATGGTTGTTGGAGGAGGCAACTTGGCTATCACTTCAATCTTGGCTTTGTCTGCTTCAATACCATCCTTGGAGATCTTATGACTAAGGACTTTGCCTTCCATGACAATAAAGTGATACTTCTCCCAATTTAAGAACAAATTGGTCTCTTCACATATTTTCAATACAAGGGAGAGATTTTCCAAGCAAGCTTCAAAGGACTCCCCAACTATGGAGAAATCATCCATGAAGACCTCCATAACATCTTCCACTAGATCATTAAAAATTGATAGCATGCAACATTGGAAGGTGGCAGGAGCATTACAAAGATCGAAAGGTGAATGTACCATATGGACAAGTGAATGTGGTATTTTCTTGATCCTCCGAGGATATTTGGATATGATTGTAGCCTGAGTACCCATCCGAGAAACAATAGTAAGACTTTCGCGCGAACCTATCAAACATTTGATCAATGAAGGGTAGAGGAAAGTGATCCTTCCTTGTAGCACTATTCAACTTTCGGTAGTCCATGCATATTCTCCACCCGGTTACCTTCCTCATTGGTATCAACTCATTTTTATTATTTAGGACCATTGTGATCCCTCTTTTCTTCGGCACATATTGCACGGGGCTTAACCATGGACTATCGGAAATGGGGTACACTACCCTAGCATCTAACCACTTTATAATTTCTTTCTTGACAACCTCTTCCATTGAGGGGTTTAACCTCCGTTGATGTTCAACACTTGGGAAACTATTCTCTTCAAGATGGATTCAATGAGTACATACACCTGTACTTATCCCTCGGATGTCTGCTATAGTCCACCCAATTGCTCTTTTATAGGTTCTCAAGATTGAAAATAAAGCTTCCATTTGGCTTTCATTAAGCTTTGATGAGATAATAACAGGGAATAAATCATTTGACACAAGGAACTTGTACTCCAAATGGCTTGGAAGTGGCTTGAGCTCAAGGGTTGGCGGTTCTTCAATTGATGGTCGGAAGGGAGGGACTCCACGATTTTATAAGTCCAAGGCCAAACGCCTAGGAGCATAATAATAGAACCCTTGGCCCTCAAGAGCAAGCTTAGTCTCTTTCATCACCACAACTACCTCATCATCATAATTTATCAATACCGCCAGCGAAGCCCCTTCGATAACATCAACCTCAGCGTTCAATTCTACCTTATCATCAATAACATCAATAATCGAAATTACCCCCATATCCATAGATTGTTTCATAGATTTGCACATATGGAATGTAACCTCTTCGTCATTCATTTGGAAATTCAACTCTCCACATCACATACTGCTCTCCCCGTTGGTATGAATGGACATTCTAAGATTATGAGAACATCATAGTCGACCACACAATCTAATATAACAAAATTGGTAGGGAAGATAAATTTGTCAACTTTCACAAGAACATCATATATGATCTCCATTGGCCGCTTCACCGTCCTATTCACCATGAGCAATCTCATATTTTTAGGTCATGGATTTCCCAAACCTAGCTTCTTGAAAATAGCAAATGACAACAAATTGATGCTTCATCTAAGGTTACAAAGGGCCTCTGCGAATTGGTACACCCCAATGGTGCACAGAATGGTGAAAGCACCGGGATCATCTTGCTTCTTCGCAATTGAGCTAGAAATGATGGCGCTACATTTGGGAGTAACATCCACCATCTCAAAACTTACTCTTAGCTTTTTGGTAATCAAGTCCTTCATAAACTTGGCATATCCCGACATTTGTTCCAAGGCTTCAACAAGTGGAATATTCACCAACAATTGCTTTAATATCTCCAAGAAATTTTTGAACTTACCATCTTCAATTCTCTTGGCAAATCCTTGTGGAAATGGAGGAGGAAGCCTTGGAATAGGCTTTAAGACTTTTGGAGCCTCATCTTCTTTGGTGTTCCCTTCTTCATTTTCAAGAACTTTCTTTTCTTAATCAACCTTTTCTTTCTCATTACTTTTCTCTTCTATCAAGACAAAGTCATCTACCATCTTGTCATCACTCTTCTTCGGCTTCTCAACTGCAATACACCCTTCATCTAACACATCCATCAGCATCTTCGGCTCATCCAACACTCTCCAACTTCTAGTAGAAATGGCTAAACAATGAGACACCCATCTCCCTTCATTTCGTGGATTGGCTATCGTATCACTAGAAAGGGTCCCCTTTTATCTTGGGTTTAGTGTGGAAGCGATTTGGCTAAATTGGCTTTCAAATTTCTTGATGGATGTTGAATGTGATGATACAAGGTTGTTGAGCTCTTTTATGTTAGCATTGGACTTGTCTTGGTTTTTCAACACCCTAGATATCATCTCTTCAAGTTTCAAACTAGCGGGATCGCTAGTCGACTCAGGATTGTGGTAAGGTGGAAGTTGGGTATGTTGTTGGTAAGCTTTCCCTCTTGGTGGAACATAAGGGTTGGAGCTACGGTTTTGGTACCCATTGTTGTTGCTTTCTCTCCATCTCCCTCCAATTAGAGCCATCTTGCTCATTTCTCCAACCTTGATTATCGCCTTGATTACTAGATCACCACGGTTGGCCTGATCCTGGGTAATTAGGGCAGAAACCCCTCCTTGCACATTATTCACGAAGTTCACGTATTCTTCACTCTCATTGTACCCCTTTTGATCATAAGGAACCATATTGGTTTCACTTTGCGTAGGACCCATGCTAGTAACTGCATTTACTTTCTTTGGTCCTTTTTCCATCACATGTTTTGTAAGGACTGCCATTTGGGTCATGAATTGCGCCATAGTCTCATTTCTCTCTTCCTCATTCTTCAAGGTTTTTTTACATAGCACCTTAAAGGGACCACCCCAAACTACTTCTGATGATCTCGTATGTCAAGCATGGTTTGTCTTTGTTAGCTTATTAAGAAGCTCACTTACTACCGTAAACTAATTATCCATTAAGACACCCTCTGTTATATTGTTGGCCACCGACTTGTTGACTGAATCTACCACTCAATAGAATGTTTGGAGTAAGACACCATCACACAACCCATAATTGTAGCATTGTTTGAGCTTCTTCTTGAACCTTAACCAAGCCTCATGTAAGGCTTCACCCAACATTTGACAGAATGTTAAGATTTCATATCGGAGTTGGAGCATGCGAGCCGACGGGAAGAACCTCTCAAGGAATCGAAAGGCAAGTCATCCAACTAAATTGTGGCCTCCCCCATTAGAGAGAAGGGGAAGAGCCTTAGCTTCACGACTTCTTTAGACACGTTGGGATGACGAAATGTAAGGCACACCTCATTGAAATTCCTCAAGTGCATATTCGGGTCATCAAATGTCGTTCCTCTGAATAGGCCCTTGTTCTTGAGCATGTGGAGCATGGTGGACATGATGTGAAAAATCGTATTCCACGAAATTTGGGGTGACCGGATGGCATTTACAAAGGTGGCCATCTCTACGTTTCCCTCATCATCGGATAAATCCATCACAACACAAAACAACAAGCAAACGTAAATTTAGAAATAAATCTCTTAGCAAAGTTATAATACTAAAAAATAGAAAATTTCAAGATCATATTCCCTGGCAACAGCGCCAAAAATTTATCTCACCCAAATTACACTTTAATATGGTATAACGCGGCCATTGTCAAATATAGTAACCCAACATAGGTTGGGGTCAAATACCACAAGGAATGCGATGAGAAATCAGTATATTCGTATTTGTATTATGGCTTTACTAATTATTTTACTCCTACGGTAACCAAGTTATTTATTTGTTTGCTTTAACTACTTCAAACTATCAATTCAAATAAGGTTTAAATTATTAAGTAATTGGAATATTAGGGTTGTGACTCAATTCATGAAAGTGGTGTTGGGTTTATATTTAAGTAGGTGTATTAGTGTGGTATGGGTAATATGAACTAGTATCTCGGTGGGAATTTCTCAATTGACCCACCTAATTTCACTTTAGTCTTTCTCAAGCTTTAAAGTGTGACATTTATGAACACCCATTTCATACCCTTAGTTGATTCCCTTCTGACTAAAGTTGAGAATCATTAAATAAGGTTTAAAGCCCCAAGTCCTAATCAACATACTCCTTTCCTACACTCTAGTCTCCTTTTTCAAGTTTGACTAGGAAAGAAAGAGATGGTTGCAACTAACCCTTTAACATTAAGTATGAGGGGTAGTTGAATCTCACATTAATGCACCTCTTTCATTGTTTATCAAATATCTCTGCTACCACATTCTATTAATTTATCACAACCACATCTTAAATCTAGCCACTCATTGAAAGTAATAAATGCACAATAAAATAGTAAATGTAATAAGACATAATGAATATAAAAGGATACTTATAATGATTTAATATGAACAATACTTGTATTTACACAATGGATCAAGAATCCTTGTGGAATGATTAACTAAAGATGAATAGTAAAACACGACAATGAGTATTCAAAAGTGGCTTCAAGTGTTTGAAATCTAGGTATCAAATCATGTGTCAAGTCACAAAATCCTAGGTAGCTTTATATAGGAACCCAATTTTTTGACTACACAATATTACAAAAATGCCACAGTCTGACCACTCTGCGACCGCATAACAGGTCTGCGGTCCGCAAAATGGACCTCGGGTTCGCAGAGTGGTATCTTGCTTGGACTGTCTTGAACTGCGGCTGGAATTTTGGTCTGCATAACTGAACTGCGGCCTGCAGAAGCGTCTTGAGTCTTTGCAATCTGTGTTAAACTCTGAGTTAAAGCGGTGGTTCGCAGACCGGATTGCGGTCCGCAGAACAAAAATGCGGACCACAGTTTGGGTCACACTTTGGGGCTCCAGAATTCTTCTTTCATTGTTTACTTCTGCGATGTGGCTACTATTCTTCTCCACAGTCTGGTTTTGCCGTCCACAGAAGTGGCCTTCTCAACACTTCTTCTATTTTTTGGCATTTTTGTCCATATTTCAGCACATTTCCTTATTCTTGGTATCCCAATATAAAAAATCCTACAAAAACCAAAGTAACATAAGAAAAGACTACTACAAATACATAAAGGACAACAATAATCCATGAAAATGGTATCAAATGTATCGTACTTTCAGGCACATCACCAACCTCCATCACATTTGCTAGGCTCAGGTCGTGAACCACTGTGTAGCTAAACGTTGTCATTGTCAACGCGTCACATCAGTGGTACTTGACCATAGAAAAGTCTTGGGTTTGTATAAATAAATATACCTTCTTAGAGTTAAGGAACCCCATCTCATCTTCCACACTTGTTACCCATGCATTATTTTGGCTCTCAAGCTCTTAATATTAAGAATTTTATTCTTTTTTGTAATAGCGTGATTCTTACTATTTCTTGATATATTTACTATCTTAGGCTTCAGGGCTCAACCATTATCACGAACACTCACTCCTAGGATGTAAAGGATTGAACTCAACCTACTTGTCTTTAAACCTAATTTTCTATTAAATTTAATTGAATATCCTAAAACCATTTTTAGCGGTAAACATATTTAGCGTTCCTTCCATATTTGTGGTGAGTTGTGTTAGTTAAAACAAAGATACAGGAAAGCTGTCAAGTTTTTTTCAAGAAATGGTTTCCTCTAATGTTAAACTCAATTTTTTTAAAGTTAGCCAATCATTCTAAATATTTCTATTGTTCCATCAAATTTCCACCTTTGAAGACTATTGCATCGTCAAGTTTCAAAAAATTTCTGTCTTATTGATTTTTGTTAATTTAGTTTTAAATTTTAATTTGACTATATTTATGTGTGAATTTGGTTGATGACGTGTTTGAAATGTGTATGCTTTTGGAAGTCCTACTGAATACATTGTGAATTCAAAGCTTTAGTTTAATATAGATGTTGATAAGATATTAACATGACAATTTGGATTACATCCAATTAAAGCATTAAAGGAGCAACAAGACACCGCGATTTTATTCAAATTATTCGAGGCCAAAGTGCCAGTTTTGGTGCTTCAAAAATTCTTAAATGAAACTATTACAACAAAAGAGAGTTTTGAGTGTCAAACCTTCCTGCTTTATCTTTTCACTCTAACAAGTATTATAAAACTCATGATAAATTACAGATTTTCTCTGTCACGACCAGCGCCAATCCATATAATGTACACAAACATTAGAGAGTGGAGCAAGTCAAGCCACATATTTCAATTAGTTAAACCAGAGGTGATTGATTCAAGGGTGAATAACAACACAACTCTATTGTGTATATCTTTTTACTATGACGGAGTTATATCTATGTTAAATAATTTTATATGGAAATACGTATAGTACATAGTTTTAATATGACTGTTTTATGTTGAACTGTTGACATAGAGAGTCAAGAATGATGGAGACAATAGTTATATTTGTGATTTAACCAATTTAAAGAATTAATTTAATTTTTATGTGTTCATGAAAATTTTATCTTTTTTATCTCAATTAAATTTACAAAAAGACTATTTCACAAGTTATTAATTCCACTCGTAACTATGCAACGGGGGAACACCTTCATGACTAGTCTATATTGAAAGAATGAATACATATGTATACCTAATACTACAACAACAATATATCTAGTGTAATTCCACAAGTGGGGTCTGAGGAATGTAGCGTGTACGCAGAATCGCAGACCTTACCCCCACCTTGGGAGGTAGAGATGATGTTTCTGAAAGACGCTCGGCTCAAGAGAAAGCACAATAAAGTATGTCAGACAAACTTGACGAAAGTTGATGAAAGTAAAGAAGTCAAGGCAATATACTATAGATAAGCATTATGAAGAAAAATAACAATAACTGCAGCAAAATAATACGGTAGTCAAGTGCAAGAGAGAGCAGTTAACAACATAAATAAAGGGCAAAACAACAAGAATACTACTATGCCTACTAGTAAGGAGGAATACACGAGACGACGCTTCACTACCTATTAGTCGTCTACCCTAATCCGTGTCCGCCGCATCCTCCTATCCAAGGTCATGTCCTCGGTAAGTTGTAACTGCGTCATATCCTGGCTGATCACTTCTCTCCAGTACTTCTTAGGTCTACCTCTACCTCTCCTGAAACCATCCATAGCTAACCTCTCACATCTCTGCACTGGGGCCTCCGTAGATCTCCTCTGCACATGCCTGAACCATCTCAGCCTCGCTTCCCGCATCTTATCCTTCACCGAGGCCACTCCCACCTTGTCCCGGATAACTTTATTTCTAATCCTATCTTTCATAGTATGTCCACACATCCATCGCAACATCCTCATCCCCGCCACCTTCATCTTATGGACGTGAGATTTCTTGATTGGCCAACACTCCGCCCCATACAACATAATCGGTCTAACCACCACTCTATAGAACTTACCTTTAAGTTTTTGTGGCACCTTCTTATCACACAAAACTCCATAGGTGAGCTTCCAATTCCTCCACCCTGGCCCAATGCGGTGTGCGGCATCGTCGTCAATCTCTCCATTTCCCTGGATAATGGATCCGAGATATTTAAATCTCCCTCACTTTTTGATGGCCTGGGTCTCAAGCATCACCTCCACGCCTGCCTCATGCGCAATGTCGCTGAACATACACTCCGAGTACTCCATCTTAGTCCTGCTCAACTTGAATTCTTTGGATTCCAGAGTATGTCTACCTAATAAATGTCATAATTGGAGTTTATAACTATTCCATTATGAGCTTACAATGAATAAAACAAAATAAGTACTGGTTATACAAAAATAAATTGCAAACAAACTGTGCCCACACCTTACACTAAGTAGTATTGCACCATTGCCCAGCATGACCAATATACTCATCACAAGTACTGTGAGGACCCAAGCAATCCAGATTGCATCTTCAACATGCTCCTTTTCTGATCAACGATATATACATTCCTTCAATACTAGAAATAGAGGTTTTTTCCATCGACATTCAGTGGAAAATTTATGCTATAAAACATGATTTTTCCACCTCATTCTCATCGAACCAGCTCACTCGAAAAACATATGGTGGAAAACAAGTTCCCATTGAAATGCTGGAAAATTTCTTAATTTTTTCGTGTGAAAACACTACTATTTAGGTTTTTCCTACCGACATTCAGTGAGAAATAGTCACCGAACATTTCTTGGTGGGAAGAAAATAGAGATTTTTTGATAGTGCTTGTTGGATTATAACATTTGGATAGTAGGAAGTACGAACATCTTTTTTTGTAAATACTTATTTTTTAAAATTGAGATTGCTGTTTCTGTTACTTCAATTTCAAAGAGATATGAATATAAGGATGTAAATATCAAGAACCATGATCAAGAAATGATGTTGGGCATATATCTATATGTTTTGATATTAACTAACTCGTATTTTTTACATACGCTTTAGTTGTATTTTGTGTTGAATAAGCGCAACATAGTTCAGGATTCCAGTGAATGCATGAACTCAGTGAGAAGAGAAGCATAGCAAGTTAGCAAATTTGGACGGAATAAAAAAATTAGTCTCTACTTGCCTAGAGAGAATGCAGCAAGCTTGAGGAGTTTGACATATTCTCTCCTAAGCAAGCATCAACTGTGAAGCTTAGCCGAAGTAATAAAAAAAAAAAAATTGACCCAAAATTTTTAGACATTATGGGTACGTTCGATACGGAGTAAAAGAACACTGTTTGTCGACTTTTCCATGTTCGGTTGGGTCAAAAATTTTGGAAATCATTTTTTCTAAGAAAACAAGTTTATTAAAAATAAGGAAAATGACTTTCCTGTTAAAAGTAGGGAAAACGACTTTCCTATTGAAAGTAGGGAAAACAAGTTCTAAAAGCGACATTCAACATTGATTGTGTCCTCCCCTCCAACACACCTCATCTCCGCCCCACCCCCCTCCACGCACATAGCCCCTATTGTTTACCTATAAATCGGTATACTTGAATTTGTACACGTGGTTAAGGACATGTGGATCAATATGATAAAAATAGCAAGACAATAAGCAATAACAAGTAATAGTCTGAGCCTTGAAGAAGCTATGTGTCACGACCCAAACCAGAGGGCCGCGACGGGCACTCGGACCCTACCTGCCGGGCACCACTAACCATACAATCCACCCCAAATCATATTTAAATACGGACTAAGCCGAAAAAAGACTATATAAAGTTTCAACCGGGAAGCCCCAACTTATATATATACATACCAAGGCCGACAATGCCATACATGACAACTATCCACAGGACACCTGTCAACAAGCCTCTAAAGAATACATAATATCACAAGGGCGGAACAGGGTCCTGCCATACCCAAGTGCTTATGCAAAATAACATACCACGACCCGACTGCAACTCTAAAACAAGTAGAGTGCTTCAATACCAGCTGAACCAGCAACCTACTAGCACGAATTGTCACCCTCTTTAACTGAACCTGCAGGTATGAAACTCAGCGTCCCCCGACAAAAGGGACGTTAGTATGACTGATGTACTGAGTATGTCAGGCATAAGAAATAACACAACAGGGATATATAACAACCTAAAACAGAAACAACCGACCAGTAGTAAATGCCTCTGAGGGACCTAATACATATGCCTAAATGTTATGCACAATGCAGTATACATATACATCAGCCTCATCGGGCATCTTCCTTACCATAACAGCCTCTGTGGGCATCATACCATATAATGGTTAATGAATGTATGCATGATGCAAATGCGGTATACATAAAAAATATTGACCACACAAGGGCATCTTCCTTCCCATAACCGCCTCTGTGGGCATCAGGTTATATCGGCCATACAAGGGCATCACATCATATTGGCCTCTTTGGGCTCTTTCGTGATAGTCTGTACCAGTTGCAGGTAGTGTGCGTATATAACGTCTTTCCCTTTTTCCATTCTCCATACATATATATAATGCATACATATAGTAGAGTATATAACTCCTTTGAGGTCAATGTAATAAATGAATATAATGCAAATGAAAATGCATGAATGGTAATACAATATTCCAATCTCAACGGATGACAAAATACATTTATACCTTCAACTAACATTAAGAACATCAATGTCTTTTCTGTATGCCTCAATAAGGAGTTGGACTATTAATTCAGGACGATCACAATAAAAGGACCACTAATCTCTACCAAACTCAGACATGATGGCACAAGATGTCCAAAAACTAACTAGAAGTTTGTTGCTGAAGATTTCAGAATGATGGAACAAAACTCTGCAATAATGAAAATCGTACTTTGTAGTCTTGGAAGCAACGAGTGCAACAGAGTCTCGGGATGCTCCAGTGCCAAAGAGATTTGGGAATACTTGAAACAAACACATAATGACATGTCTCGAAAAAATGGCTTAGACTAAATAATTTCATGAAAAAGTATGAATCATTCTCAATTCACAAAAGGGAATCAATCTGGGACATGTTCGTCAGGCTCTCCAACATTATTTGTGAACATAAGACTCTTGGAAGGGAATTCTCCTTCTCAGGAACTAGCCAGGAAAACTCTTAGGAGTCTCTCTCGTTCATGGAGGCCAAATATGATTGCAATGGAAGAAGTATGTGAATTGAGCAAACTACGAGTGGAGGACTTGTTCATAATGTTGAATTCTTATGAACTCTTGGAAGCTGATAGGGAAACACTGAAATCACCAGTTGTAAAAGCTAAGTTAGATACATATGCTGGGAAACTAAGGGAACAGGCTCGGGATGGACAAATGCATGTAAAGAAATGAGGTTCTGAAAAGTAAAGGTTGGAAGATGAATTTAAGTGCAAAAATTGTTTTGTATGTGGAAAACCTGACCTCATGATAAAGAAGCACACTCTATGAAAAAAACACTATGATAGCTTCATAGAACTCGAAGACTAGGGAAGACTCAAAAGATGAATCTGAATAGCATGTTGGTATTGTCACTAAAGATTCAGGCTCAACCACTAGAGGAAGACACCAAGGTGAATGTCTTCGAGTTAAATAGGGTCGATCGTATCATTGAGTAGAAGTAAACTACTTAAATAGTTTCTCACATTGACGAATATCAAGATTTAGGTTCTGAAAGAATAAAGCTACTCAACATGATTGCTCAGATAAAATGTGAATCATCAGGTGGCAGAATGAGAAAACACCAATGTATAAATGAAACGTGTTCCTTAAAATATCAGGTAGAGCAACCCGGTCCACTCACCTTGGCTCACAAACCTAAATTGGATAGAACACAGGAAGAACCCACTGAAGAGGTATCCAGAAGTCCATATTGCAAAACCAAGTACTCAACCAACAGAGGCTACATGGTAAAGAAGCTAAAAACTACAAAACACACTCTTCAAGACTGTTAGGAATGCTGGAACTAATATAAAGGTTAAAATATCAGTTGAATGGATCCTAAAAGGATCAAGAAACCTGGATGAAATGAAAAGAGAACCAAGCTGATCCAAGATCCTGAATCTAACCTTTAACTGTTTTGCAGGAAAGAGTGACATGAAACAAGCCAAGCTGACACATAAATAATGCTTGTTCAAATCTTACAACGGTAGTAGAACAAACATCCGGATCACTCTCAAGCTGAAAAAGAAAGATGATGATTCAGAAATAGCAAGGAAGAAAATGCATACTGACAGGGGAATATGTGTTGAAGCCATCAAAATCAGCTCATTAGTTTAATTCCTGCAGACTGGTATTATCTAAAAATATTATTATGATGATAATAGGATGAAGGGGATAATTAAAATTGAAAAAGTATGCCTCTTTGTTTGGCTAGAATAACTGTTTTAGTTGGAATTAAAATATTGATTAATTAATATTCTTATCAGTATTATGCATTCAGTTGTATGTCCTATACCATGATAGAGCTTGAATTCATAATATTTGTTTGAATATTTGATGTCACATATACTTGCTTAAAATTGAAATTCTAGGCGGCTTCTCAAATCTAAGGTATGTACACTCTCCATGTGGTTAGTTACAAAATTCAGGTCACAACACATCTCGCAGCTCCTAATCCTTCTTCTGATCGAAAAGAGAATTATTCCTCAAATGTCAATTTTTGAAAATTTCTTTTTTGGCCGTGTGTAACTGTCATTACTCTTTAAAGAGTCATAGTAATGATGGATCTATTTTTGAAACTACTCAACCATCTTGTCAAACCCTTCCCAATAATCACAATTGGACTAAAACTCCTTGAAACAAGTGATTCAACCCCTTCGACTCCACTGAATCTCTCTCTCTTCTCACTTATACTTAAAACAAAGAGGGTCAGTCTATCGCTCTAATTCCATGTCAAAATTCACATATCATCCACACTACCGTCCTCTAGAATCTTATACTCCTAAAAGCATAATGGAACAACAAGCACATATTGTCACTACTCTGCAAGTATCTCAAAACCTTACCCAAATTAATCTAAACCTTCTACCACAGATTCTGTTGCTGTCTCATCTTCACAACCTACAATCACCATGCCCAATCCTTTCACCTCTACTTCGCCTCAAACCATACAACCCGTTGACACCCATACAACCCTAACTCTGAACTAATCAGACAACCCAAACGGTTCAAAGAGAGAGCCTACTTCAGACTTTGGAAAAAGGGAAATTCTGAAACACCTGATGTTTCTAGAGAAGTGAAAGATAAACTAAGGGAGGAAACATAAGAGTTTACAGTGGAAGTTGGAACATATGAAATAATGGGAGAAAAAACAAAGGCACAAAGTGAGGGGGAATAAGTTCAGAATAGGTAAACCTGATCCACCTGAGCAGACTGTAGAAATAGACAAAAACAACAGGAAGAAAATTGGTGTAGAAGAAGTAGAGGCTATCAAATACACTAAAAATAGACAATAGATGTATTCATGTATCAGGAAAAATGGTGGAAAAAAGGAAAAATGAAGGTGGAAACCTTCAGGAGAATATTGATACCCATGAACAGATTGAACAAGTTAAGCAACATGTTCCAGATAGGACTGCTATTGAAAATATGGAATAAGCTGCAACACCCGTTCTAGGAACATTTGTTACCACAATAGATGATGAATACTATCAGCCTATAGTCATGTTAATCAAAGAGAATGTTAGAACTCGGCTCAGGAATTCCTCCAGAGAATAGATTCTGTGGGTTTTATAGAAATTCATAGAGAAAGGGGACCCTCAAACCTTGCCTAAAACTCCTCACACTAGGAGCAAAAAGAGGTAGGTTGAGGCTGAGCTCGAAGAAGCTTTGCAGAAAAGCAGAAAGTACAAACAATTAAGTAGTGAAAGGATTGTAACTCTTGGAGAAAGATCTCCGAGAATCAGGAATAAAAAGAGGAAGGTTGTTGTCACTACCAAGAAAAGATCAACTGGCACAAAGAGTAGCTCATTGAAAATGAAGGCACCAGCTAGAGAAAAATCTGTAGAGGTTGAGAAATAGGTGCACTCTGCTTCTGAGCATGAAAAATATGAGGAATTTGAAGTCCACAAGAATATGACTGAGATAACAACCCATGCAGAAGAAAGGGTTGCTCATTTTGGAGCATTGTATATGTTAAGGGGAAGAGTAATTAGTGGAAATATTGGTGAAGACATGCCCATCTTACTAGAAAAGATTAACTTGCAAGGTTAGAGTAATATGTTTCTTCCTAGAGAAGAGAAGCGAAAGATGGGAAAGGAACAGGTAACAGAGTTTTATATCAATGTTGTTTGCATCGAAACTTCATTGACAATCACTATGTTAGGTGTGCAATTCATGCTAACTGCTCAAGTGTTGGGGGAGATACTAAGTGTGCCTTCAGTTGGCTGGGAACATTATGTGAAAAACCATTGGATGGGTTGAGTACTGCCTTGGAGATTACCAGAAAGTTATCAAATTACCCTGTAGCCACAATGTCCAAGAGGGTGAAGAAGAAGAATATAGTTCGACTGCATCAGTTATACTTTGAGTTTGTACAAAGGATGATTCTCTCAAGAAATGAATGCATGAGTGATGCCAGTTTTCCGGACATGTCCTTAATGGAGCTTATAGACACGTGCGTTTAGATAAACTTGCCCAGTCGCATGCTTCAACACATGACAAGATAGCTCAACAAGGGAACATGGATTATGCCCTTGCCTATGGGTTCTGGTTAGCAGACATTTTTAAATATTTCAAGTGTCCGTTAAGGTCTGGAAGTATCAAACCTCCAATGATGTCATAGGCATTGTGGAACATGTTGATAGGCATACACCAAGTAGATGAGATGAGGTTGATATTCTGAGGATTTACTTGGCAGCTAAGGTTACTGAAATGGTAAAGACAGGGGAAGTACATATGTATGAATTGGATGTTATACATTGAGTATAGGCGTGAGCAAAGAGGGCTGCAAGCCAAAATCACAGGTCTTCAAGCTGATCTAGATAAGGAAAAAGCTTAAATTACCAAGACTATCCAAAACTTGGTTAGAACCCTTACCAAAGACCATCCTCATACATCCAAGCCTTCTTCCTAGCAATCTTTAGCTTGTCCTAGGACCTTCAACCTTGAAATTAGGAAAATTCTTCTTTTGTTTCATGTTATTGACTGATCTATCTATTTGTTCTTAACCATGGGCTGATGTTATCATATCAGAGTAATGATAATTGTTTGATATTTATTGTATATGTGTAACCAATGTCTATGCATTACATATTCAAAAAGAGATGAATCTAAGTTACTTATTCTATGATGTCGTCTATGTGATATGGACTCCGTCGATTTTATTAAAAAAAATAAAAATATATTATTTTATTTGTGGTAGCTACTGTCCATTTTTCAAACTACTCTATCATGGCTTAGTCGCTTTTGTGAATTTCATTTTGGTATTGCTTTGAATTTTTTGTCCTTATCTGACCTCTTTTATGCTTTCTCTTGAGCCGGAGGTCTTTTGGAAACAGCCTCCCTACCTTGATAGGGGTACGGTCTGCGTACACTCTACCCTCCTCAGACCCCACATTGTGGAATTTCACTGGGTATGTTGTTGTTTTTGTATTAATAATTTAAATTAAATAATTATTTTTAAAAAAAATCGACGCAGTCTGCCGGATTTAATATATTAATTTTTATTTAATTTTAATTAAACCGACTTAGTTCATCAGTGTTTTTTACAAAAATAGAAATTATTAAAACCTACAGACTCGGTCGATTTTCCGTCGGTTTTTTTTTTTGGTCAGTTTTTTAGTAGTGCACTCCTCCGTGGAGGCCCATTTCAACCATTTATCATTCTGTATTGTATTGGTTTCGAGTTGTGTCTCATATTTTATTCTAAAGTACTAGTTGCTCCATGACTTAGTCTACTTCCGGGTATTATGAGTTGTATTTTAGATATATTATATCAAATTGATTTAGTATTTCTTTGCCTCATTTATCCTACTGTATTAAGCACGTCAGTATAGAGGGTTCACCTAGTGAGGTTAGCAGCTTATTGGGTGCCCTATCACAACCTAGGTGGCAGAATTGACTCGTGATAGAGAGAGACAAACACACACAGGGATATACATGTATGCATACATATGTACTTAATGCACGTTATGCTAAAATAACAAGCATAAAAAATAGCAAAAATGTCAGTGAACTTAACTTAAAATCTATAATAAAATAGTATAACATTAATATAACTAAGGGTAAAACACCTAGATAAAATATTATCTATAATATAGAAAGGTATTATACCGAAAATGTCTTGTAACATATATATTGGATAGGATAGGAAGGGGATACCGTTTGTTGTTCAGAGTTAGGAGGGGAAGTTTGAGTTCCAAAGAAAATTTGAGGCGCGTAAAAAAAAACTACAGTTGTTGAAGTTGAGTTTCAAACCCAAGGGAAGAAATTTGACTGAGGAACTCAACTAGTGTGCGCATCTGGCGTTTGTATTTGAGGAGGCCAGATAAATTATTTAATGGGTATATATATATATACAGGATTTTTTCCGAGGCTAATGGATGCTAGTGACCCCCTCAGGCCTCGTGCATCCCCAACGTCGATCTGCCTCTGCCATTAACGGCAGGCTGTAATTGGGATTAATAGGTCTCTTCCTTGAAGGGTCGGGATGGAAACGACCAGGCCATTTTGACACTGTTAGTTGTTGCGTCAATGACCTGCATTCAAATAAAAATAGAACTATAAGCTTCACTTGGCCATTTTAATAAGGCAATTACCTCTGTAGAATCCATGCAAGTTCCAACGGAGTCATTATATTTGTTAGAAAATTATGAAAATAAATATAATGCATTTACTTTATGCAAGACTAATTTAATAAACAAATTAAAGAGAGAAATCATAAAAGAGAATTTAATGGAAAACACAGACGGAATAGGCGAGGCGCTTCCAGGAAACTATCTTTAGGATAGTGATTTCCCCCACATTGTGCAAGTGGTTAATGAGAAAGTCTTTCCCCAGGATACAATGTCTATTATGGAAATCAAAGTTGCACTCATTGATTTCTTCTACCACAAGAACTCAACCCAATAACAAAAAAGATTTTGGAAGATGACAATAAAAATATGAAGAACTATATATTTAATTTGGAGATGGCAGAATGTTAAATAAACAAAACATTGAACGAACTCTTTCTTTGAGGTTTCTGCCAAAAACCTTTTGTAGGCAAAACATTTTTGAACTTTCATTTTGGTCCCTAAAATGTTTACATTTTGGTCCTGCAAGTTTCAGATAAAACAGAAACAATGAATCAGACCACAGAACATTGACTCTGAAGTTAGAAAGCCAACAGTTGAAAAACCAACAGTCTGAGAGTGGAAGTTATATTGAAACAAAAGATATGGGTATCACAGATGACATCTTAGGAATTGGATTTCTAAGACATCGAACTGACTGGTCTAACTCCAAACTTAGTTGTGAGATAATTGACAGTCTCGTAGAAGCCACCAATGGTTATGAATCATAGAACTGATTGGAATCATGGTGCACCCATAAGACAAGGAGCGATATGTGCAGGTCACATGTAGTTCAATGTATTGAACATACTACAACTGACCTGGTATCGGCCTACAAAGCAGATCAGTTGAACTAAGGTTCACTCATGATTCTGAAAATAATCGATAGAAGGCGTTAAGTCGGATATGATGATATCTAAAATATTTGATTGTCTACGGATTATGGTATTCTGGATGTCCAGCGGTTCTGGGAGAACACAGTGATGCAAACTGGACATCAGATGTGAAGAACACCAAAGCCACAAGTAAATGTGTATGGTGGGTCTTGGAAAATCCTCTAAGCAAACTTGCATCGGCCGATTCATGATGGAATCGGAGTTTATCGCTTTATACAAAGCATGAAAGAAGTTGAGTAACTTCACGACTCCTTAGAGGACGTTCCTTATTGGGAGAAACCCGTGCCTTCAGCAGTTATACACTGTGGCTAGCCGGTCGGCTTTAGGAAGGACACAGATGACGGTGTCTGGACATATCTGTCAGGATCTGTCAGAGACGTAAGACCGTATGGCAGTTGATCATCACATGTGTCACTTCCTTGATTACTAATCAAAGGATATAGCAGACCCTTTAACTAAGGGACTACCCGAAGATCAAGTGTTCTGCCTGTCTAGGGGAATGGGCTTAAAACTCAAACAATACGAACCTTTGCGGTGGTAACCCAACCAAATGGACTGGAGATCTCAATAATTTGGTTCAATGGGAAAACTAAGTTGTAAAAAAGGTTCAGTTGAGTGCTTTGGTGGAAGCAAGAGCACTTCGGATGATGATTTCTGTGAGGAAACATGAATCCAAAGTTGTTCCCGCGATAGACATTAAAGTGCTACCTGCATGGTGGGTAAAGGTTAAGCTTCCAAACCTTTAACGATCCTCAAACGGTTGAGGTTAAGGTTGGAAAAACTTTTAATGATTCCTAACACTTGTGAAGTAGGGTATAGCAGGATACCTTGTAAGAGATCACCTATTTAAGTGCGAGGACAGGCCGCCTCAAATGAACGCACTTAAGAATCCAAGTGTGTCCACGGCCACAACAATAAGAATGAAAACGAATAAGGAGAGTTATTGTGTAGTATCATTATCTTGGCTTACACTAAACACTGACGTTTCAAGACATCACGTTCACCGCACAGTAAGTAAGTCCGGTGGTATTCAACTAGGGAAGGTTCAAAGCAGAAGCTACCTCTCCTGATGCAATATATTTTCGCTGAAAGTAGGCACCTTGTGTGTGCGCCAAAATCTCTTTCAAGATGGGATTGTTGGAAATTTGCCTTTGGTGGGGAGGTGCGTCCACCTATATTTAATGACTTAAACACTAAGGTTCCGCATGTTGGAGGCTTTGTCTTTTCACACGTATTACTAAGTGAGTAGATAACTGTAGGGCCAAGGATCGTCAAATTTCGTTGAGAAATGAAAGAGATATTGGTCCACGAAGTAAGGTGTTTGAGGCATGGAGATATGGTGTGGGACAAATCTACCACATCGGTGGGAAAAGGAAGAATTGTTCTCTTTATAAGTCTCAAAATTGGCTAAGGGTTTGGGACCCCAAGGGGTAACCCATGTGTTTGAAGGAGGGAGGACCTATATGTGCTTGGGTTCAAGGCTAAGTCCACACGCGCGCCGCCGCCGTCCGCCCATCCCGTCCAGTCCGGGCTCGGGTCTTGGGACTTGGGACTTCTTCTGATATTATCTCTTTGGTCCCCCAAATTGCTTAATATTTACAGTTTGGTCCCTTGAGTTTGTGGAAAGATGAAATTGGGAACGACGGAAGACAGGAAGTTTCTGCCTGCCGTTTGGGTTGATTTTTGGAGCGTTGAAACTCCATTAATCTACACTTAATCTCCTCCCTAAAAGCTCTTTTATGTTGCACATTAAATCAGGCATTACTTGGCTGATTAACTCTCTCACTAATGGTCATAAACTGCCATTACTTGGCAGTTGAGAAGTCCTTCCCCTTATGCTATATATTGAAGTCTTTTGGCTCAATTGTTGAGACTACTATATACTACACAGAGACAAATAGAAGAGAGAAACAGATCAGTCCAAAACGTGAGCACAAACAATGGACAAAAACAGAAAATTCTTCCTTCATTTTCCATTCTTCAGCAAGTCATTTCGTGTTTGTTTTCTTCGTCAGAATCAACCTATTTGCTTTGTAGTGTTGATTAGTTGTTGTTTTATTTTTGGAGACTATTGCCTATTAACGTAAAAGCATATATACGGGGCAATCTTGTCTTAAAGACAGAGAGTCATCTCTCGACTTAGCCACAGTTATAACAATCCAGATTTAGTGTTTCTTGATTTCAGGTTATCAAGATTCAAGACTCAACAACCTTGCGGCAGTTCTGAATATTAACTATTTGTTTATCCTTTCGAACACTTGTAATATTTATTTACTTCCCGTATTACTTTACATATCCAACAAGAAATTTACCCACACCAGGTGTATACCCCCAATGTAGTTAAATTAATCATAGGAAATAATTAAGGTCTGTTTTTAATAAGAAAATAATAAGGAGTGTTATATATAAATAAATAATTAAAAAATAATAAAATATAGTAACTGACGTTATAAACTTTTGGGGTTGCCGTCTTTATTGGATTTTCAGGAATCTTGTGCTCACGTTGATGCTGCAATATGATATAAAATTCTATAAAAGATACTCCATCTTAGATTTTTTTTCAAGAGTTTTTAAGTGGAAGATACGATTTCTTAAAATTAGTTTTTCATTTTAAAAGAAACTTAACTCCCGGTTACATGTGTTTGATAAATCTGTAGATATTTTAGTGTGAAAGTTTGCTGGCGTAGTATATTTGTTACCGTAGGCTTAGAATTTTGTCAGATCCATGAAATTGTCTTCACTTAGTTCCAAATATGTAGAAGAATTCTGAGTAAAAGTATATTGTTGGTACTTAATTAACGTCAGTGTTAATTTAACCGCTGCGTTCTTCAGTTCTTGCATTAGCGCAAGTAATGCTACCAATGTGTCAGTGTTGTTTTAAATACCTTTCATAATGCCTATTATCCAGTCTCCTCTATTATTTTTTTAATAATACCACCTATTCTCCCAACTTCAGATTTCTAATGAAGAACCATCTGTATTTAGCTTGTAATAACCTAAGACTTATAATAACCTCTCTTAGGTGATTATCTTTTGACATCAATGGTTGTTTTGTTATTAGGGGTGTATTCAATTAGGATTTTAAAAGACCATTTTGGAATAAATAAGTCTTGTGGTATTCAATTAAGACTTTTAAATAATTTAAACAAGTCTTGTGGTATTTAATCAAAACTATTAGGATTTTTTAAGGAGGGTGTCCAAATCTAGTGGTATTCAATCAGGATTTTAAACAATTAACAAAAAGTCTTTTTGGAATTCAAAAACTTCCTAATTTTCAAAGATTTTTTTTCTCAAGGAAATTTGTGTGACTTTTTAGTGGGAGGTATAAATATCAAACCCTATAAAAAATCTCACCCTTGTGAACAAGATTTTTTTCTCAAGATTGCTTACCGTTTTCTCTCTTCTCTCTGTATATATCCTTTCATTTCCTCTTTCTACCCCCACCATTTCACTTTCATCTCATCCCCAAATTCCTTTAAGCAGCATCACTTTCATCTCATCGAATAACCGAAGTTGTGAGCTTCTTGAATGACTGTAAACTTGTAAGTAAATATCTAACGTCATTGATTTGCTTTCCATGTTGAAGGATCACATTTAGCTATGTTCTTTGGAAGTGATTTGGAATTTTTGACTATTTGGCTAAATAAGATATTGCTCCATAGGTTTGTTTATTGATGCATCCAAATATTGAATGGTTGAACTACATCAGCTTTGTACATAAAAATGTTTGAATATCTTTGTTGTATCGCTTCATAATTTAGTCCTTGGATATGGCAGAACCTGAATTTTGGAAGATGGCCAACTTAAATTGAAATTGGAGGAAAGGAAACATTTCAATTTTTTGGGAGCCTAGGGTATTCTTTTTTCAAGGGAAATTATAAAAATTGTAGACTTTTAGAGATCCAAATGTGAAAAAAGTGAAAAGCTGGGGAAAGCCAGCATCTGCCCTGTGTGATGCTGCTAGCTGCTCTTGTTTTTGTAATGCTCGAAAGCATTCAAGCTCAGTCTCTGCGGTGTCCATTTGCTTAAAAATCCATGTGGTCCTTTCAAATTTTTATAAATCTTATAATAAATTTTTTAAAATCCAAACGTAAAAAATCTTGATTGTAAAAATTTTTTAAATAATTTTTTTAAGTCATTAAATTTCTAAATAGTCTTTTAAAATTCACTGAACTTATTTATGTATAAATAGTCTTTTAAAATCTCAATTAAATACCCCTTAGTATCCTTATTCTATTACCAAGCAGGAATTATTTAATTTTAGATGTCACATGCTCCTAGCCTCACAGACCTACACTCATTTAATGTATATGCGTCTCAAATGCGTCTTATTCTTATTACTCTAGCTAGTAAGGGGTTATTTAATTTTGCATGTCACATGCTCATAAACTCCCTCACAGACCCACAATCATTAATGTATATACTACACGGAATGCTTTGTAAACTGTCCTCTTTTTGTCATTTTAAATGTAAATAATGTAAATAATGTAAGTTCATTCTTCACATAGGTTTTAGGTAAGGTGTGTCTTACTCCTCTTTAGTCTTTCCAGTTTTGTTTTTAATTAATAAAATAACTCACATAATAATCTGAGTTTGAACGTTAGGTGGTGAAAGCTGGTCACGATACAACCGTGTATATGATGTATATTTGGTATATATTCTTTATCATAATTATTAGAGTTCTTGTAAATGTATAATTATGGTAGTAGTTGTTGGGATACAGTTGTTGTAGGGAAGGGGAAGTAAGTAACTATTACAATAGTAGAAAGGATAAACAAACTATTACAATAAAACTGGAAATAAAAACCTTACAAACTGCTTGTGTGATTTGTTGAGTCGAGTGATGGCACTCTGTCTTTAAGACAAGATTGCCCCGTATATCTCCTTTTACGGTGTTGAGAAATAGTCTCCCAAGATACAACAACAGCTTTAACAAGTGAGCAAAGGAAACTCAAGTGTTACTCTTGAAGAACTTTGAGTATAGTGACTTTGCTAGAAAGGAAGAACATGAAATCAGAAAATCTGGAGAATTTTCTAAGTGTTGAGTGTAGTGTCTTTCAATTGAGCCAAAGGCCTCAGATTATAGTGTAAGTAGAAGACCCCTCAACTAGCCAACAAATGGCCTTCAATAGCCATGTAATTGCACTTGATTGGGGGGTTACATTCAGCCAAATAATGATTGAATTCATGTGGCAAGTAATGGAGAATCAATGCTCCAAAACCAACCCAAACGTCAGATTTTTCCAACTTCCCGTCGCAGCATTCTGCCTCCAAAGCGTTGCGGCGCTGTGAATCAGCGTCGCGGCTCTAGTAGCTGACCAGCCAATTTGCGTCGCGGCGCTCCGACGGTTGTGGCACCGCGGCCCTTCACGGCTCCGCGGCGATTTCCGACTCGTTTCATTTTACACTTTGTACACTTCTTCCTTCATTTACCAACGTGGAATACTTTGTCATTTTGTCAATAACCGTCCATAATTCTATGTCTCAAACGTAATACATACGTACCAATATCTCTTTCACTAATGAAACTTGCGATACTTGGCACTACGTGTGCACGTGTGTGGAAACGATGTTTCCGATGTGGGGGCCCAATAGTTCGAGTCATAAATTAATAGGATATACTTATTTCCACATTTAGTAAATGTCCAACAATCCCCTTTCGAAAGAGATTTTGGCGCACACACATAGTGTCTTTTCTAGCAATCCTTCAGCGGACCCGATGTTGAATCTGGATAGGTAGCATACGCTTTGATCCTTCCATAGTTGAATACCATCGGACTTACTTACTGCGCGGTGAACGTGATGTCTTGAACCATCAGTGTTTAATATAAGCCAAGTCAACGGTACCAACACGACAACTTTCTCTACTCAGTTCTTCGTAATATTTTGTCCGTTATGGCCATGGACACTTCTTGGATTCTTAAGTGTGTTCATTTGAGGCGGCTTATCCTCGCACTTAAATAGGTAGTCTCCTACAAAGTATCTTGTTATACTCCACTTTACAAGTGTTAGGAACCATTAAAAATTTTCCCAAACCTAACCTCAACCGGTGAGGATCATTAAAGGTTTGGGAAACTTAACCTTCACCTACACTGCATATAGCACTTATAGTCTATTGCGGGAATGGCTTTGGATTTGGTGTTTCTTTACAGAAATCACTCTCCGAAGTGTTCATGCTTCCACTGAAGCGATCAACTGAACCTTTACAGCTTAGTTTTCCAATTAAACCTAATTCCTGGGATCTCCAGTCAGTAAGGTTGGGTTACCACCGTATTGGTCCTTATACTTTGGGTTTTAAGCTCATTCCCCTAAACATGCAGAACATCTGATCTTTGGGTAAGCCCTTTGTCAGCGGGTCTGCTATGTTATCCTTTGACTTTATGTAATCAATGGATATTATACTCGTGGTGATCAGCTGCCTAACGGTCTTATGCCTCCACCGAATATGACGAGACTAACCATTGTACATAGCATTATGTGCCCTTCCTAGAGCCAACTGGCTATCGCAGTGGATCATTACAAAAGGTACAGGTTTGTTCCAGCAAGAAACATCCTCTAAGAAGTCGTGAAGCCACTCAGCTTCTTCTCTTGCTTTGTCTAAAGCGATAAACTCTGATTCCATCGTGGATCGGGCGATGCAAGTTTGCTTAGAGGATTTCCAAGACACAGTCCAACCACCAATTGTAAATACATACCCACTGGTGGACTTGGTGTTCTCTATATCATATATCCAGTTTGCATCATTGTACCCCTCTAGTACAGCTAGATATCTCGAATAATGCAACCAGTAAGTTAGCATGTATTTCAGGCATTGAAGTACCCGATTCAACGCCTTCCACTAATCATTACTCGGATTACGAGTAAACCTAGCCAACTTGTTGACTGCATAAGCAATATCAGGTCGGGTGCAGTTTGTTATGTACATCAAACTACCAATCACCTGTGCATATTGCTCCTGGCATATGGGTGCACCACAATTTTTATCAAGCTTTTGATTTCTATCCATTGGTGACTTTATAGGTGAACTGTCAAACATCTCGAACTTTCTCAAAACATTCTCTATGTAGTGAGACTGAGATAAGACCAATCCGTCAGATGTCTTAGAGATTTTTATCCCTAAGATGACATATGCAATACCCATATTCTTCATGTCGAAGCATTGTTTCAACATGTTCTTAGTCTCTAGAATTATGCTAGGACTGCTCTATGTGATCAACATGTCGTCTACATATAGGCATATCATAACAAACGAGTCAGAGTTACCTTTCATGTAGACACATTTGTCACACTCATTAATGGCGAAACCCCTCGATAGTAGAGTACTATCAAATTTTTTATGTCATTGCTTCGGGGCTTATTACAGCCCGTACAAATATTTGACAAGCCGACAGACTTTCTTATCTTGCCCTTGAACCACATACCCCTCGGGTTGGTCCATATAAATTTCTACTTCCAAATCACCATTTAGGAAGGTTGTCTTGACATCCATTTGATGTATCTCAAGGTCACACAAAGCTGCGATCGCAATGAATACTCGTATGGACGCCATCCTAGTCAACGGGGAATACGTGTCAAAGTAGTCAAGGTCTTCCTTCTGCCAATAGCCCTTGACTACCAACTTGGCCTTGTACTTATCTATAGACCCATCTGCGTTATACTTCCATTTGAGTATCCATTTACAACCCAACGGTTTATTTCCCAGAGAAAGATCAATCAAATCCCAAGTATGGTTATGCAAAATGGAGCATATTTCACTCTCAATAGCTTCTTTCCAGAGCGGTGCCTCTGGAGTTGACAATGCTTCAGCAATTGTCATTGGTTCATCATCAACCATATAAGCTACAAAGTCAGGACCGAATGATTTATCCTTCCTGGCCCTTTTACTTTGCCTTAGGTACATCTCTGGATTCTCCAAGTTCTGAGAATCTGGAACACTAGATTCTGGATATTCAGCCACCTCGAGATCCACTAGATCTGAACAATCTAGATCTGGGCCATCAATGACTCCCGGTTCTTGAGAGTTTTGTTCATAACTTCGTTTGCGAGAGGTTATGTCTTTTTCCTTTCTAGGAAAGGTACCTTCAAAGAATTGAGCATTTCTTGATTCCATGACTGTACCCCCGTGGATATCTGGAATATCTGACTTATGCACTAAGAAGTGATAAGCATTACTGTTATTTGCATATCCGATGAATATGCAATCTACAGTCTTTGGCCCAATCTTGACCTGCTTTGGCTTGGGTACTTCAACATTTGCCAGACAACCCCACACCTTTAAATATTTATAGGTGGGTTTTTTTCCTTCCATGATTCATATGGAGTTTTGTCCTTACCCTTATGTGGGACTCTGTTAAGAATCGTATTAGCGGTAAGGACAGCTTCTCTCCACATGTTTGGGGAATTCCGGAATGGATGAGCAAGGCATTCATCATTCCCTTCAATGTGCGGTTCTTACGTTCCGCCACACCATTCGATTGAGGTGAGTATGGAACCATCGTTTGATGAACAATGCCTTCTTGGGGACAATATTCATCAAATGGCACTACATATTCTCCCCTTCTATCGCTACGAATGGATTTAATATGCATGCTTAGTTGGTTCTCAACTTCTGCTTTGTAACGTCGGAACGCTTCAAAGGCTTCATCCTTACTTTTCATCAAGTAAAGGTAACAATACCTTGTGCAATCATCAATGAATGTCACAAAGTATTTGTTCCCCCCTAGTTTGTGTAAACTTCAAATCGCATATATCTGTGTAAATAAGTTCTAGAGGAACGGTATTCCTTTCGACGGATCGAAAAGAAAGCTTTGTGAGTTTTGCCTCTACGTACACCTCACACTTATATTAAGGGTTTACATCGATAGACGGCAATAACTCCAACTTTACCAACCTTTGGATGGATTTGTAGTTGACATGTCCTAATCTATGATGCCATAAATTAGAGGACTCAAGCAAGTAAGATGAAGAGGCTTCAATACTATTACTTTTACGTAATACAGATATGGTGTTCACTTTGAAGAGGCCTTCATAGACGAATCCTCTTCCCACAAACAATCCATTCTTAGTAATTACAAATTTATTGGACTCAAACACTAGCCTAAAACCAGCATTAAACAATAAATGACCTGAAATTAAATTTCTTCTAATCTCAGGAACATGCATCACTTTCTTCAGAGTGAGCTCATTTCCAGAAGTCATCTTCAGGACTACCTTTCCTACCCCCAGCACGTCAGAGGAAGCATTGTTGCCCATGAACAACTTCTTATTTGTAACTGGTATATGAGTGGAGAAAGCATCTCTGTTGGAACAGATGTGTCTTATAGCACCTGTGTCCATCCACCATTGCATATGATTCTCAACCAGGTTTGCTTCTAGCACCACCGCTGATAACTCCTCAATCATGTCGTCCAGAAACTGGTCTTTGACAACGTTAACCTGAGCCTTGCCCTTAGCCTTGGCCTTCTTTTGTTGCTCAGTCTTGAGCTTGCGGCAGTCCTTAATCATATGACCAGGTTTCCCACAGTGGTGACAGTTTCCTTTGAACTTCTCCGCTGCTTGGGTCTTGCCGTCTTTCTGGAACTTGTGCTTCTTGCTTAGGTTCCCTTTGGCTTCAGCCAAATTTGCCTTTGCCTCAGCGGGTTGTTTACCCCTAGGCAAGGTCTTTTTATTATCTTCCTGAATTTGGAGTTTGATAATAAGTTCTTCAAAGGTCATCTCATTTGTCTTGAGTTTTAAGTAACTCATAAACTCATTCCACGAATGAGTTAACTTTTCAATCAGTGATGCAACCAAAAACTGAAAAGGTAGATTTAATTTCCATAATTAGATGTTATATATCATGTATATATACTTTTTCACTAATGAAAATAATCAAGGGATTATTCCCTTTGATGGTATCAGCAATCTAGGGTAAAAAATTCCTTCTCAAAAAATTCTCACCTTTTGCTGCCCTACTCGTCGGTCATCGGTCGTGACCCCTCCCTTCAATCTTTTTTTTCCAAATTCATAATTCTCCTCTTGTTCTTTCATCATGTCTACCACAAAGAACACCTTTCATCCTACCCTTGAAGTCTCCAACATCAAGAACAACATCTTTATTATTCTTGATATGGAAAACGTTCAATACGCAATGTGGGCAGAACTATTTAAAATTCACGCACGGTCTAATCGAGTCCTTCATCACATTGTCCCCCCGGAAAAAAGCAAGGAGAAGGTGCCTACCATCGATGATGAAATAGAGTTGTGGGAAACTCTTGATGCTACGGTACTCTAGTGGATTTATTCCACCATCTCTACGGACCTCTTGGAGACTATTATTGGACCCGACGCCAAGGGAAGCTTGGAATAGGTTGCGTGATATATTCCATGATAATAAAAATTCTCGTGTCGTGACCCTTGAGCAGAAATTCTCCCAAATCAACATGGAGTATTTTCCGAATGCCTCAGCCTTGGGCCAGTGCACAGTGGCCGTGGGGTTGGTCTAGTAGGCAGTGGCCCATGCCATAATTTCCGGCATACCCAGCAGCAAGTTGGGCCAGGCCCAACATCCCCCAGCAGTCACGGACTCCTGCCGGCCTACTTGGGCCTCAGCCAGTAGGCCGGCCGACAGACCTTCATTGTTGCGGGCCCAGTGACGGTTCCGACTCCCACGGATATCGAGGCAGCGATGCATACACTTGGATTAAATCCTCCGGACGTAAATTGGTACATGAACACCGGGGCCACTTCTCATATGACGTCTGTGCCAGGTAATCCCTCGCCTTATTTCAATTTGAGCAAACATTGTGGTATAATTGTTGATAATGGTAATTCAATTCCAATTTATGGTTATGCACAAATTTATCTCCCCCAAATCCACCTTTAGCCTTGAATAATGTCCTTCATGCTCCTCACTTAATTAAAAAATTGGTGTCTGTTCGAAAATTTACAACTGATAATTGGGTTTTTTATTGACTTTGACTCTTTTGGATTTTCTGTGAAGGATTTCACGATGGAAATACCCCTAATGAGATGTATTAGTCGAGGAGAGCTCTATCTAATCACCACTTCCACTAATCAAGCCACACCGTCAACGTTTGTCGCTCTAGCACCTTTCTTGTGACATGCGTGTTTGGATCATCTGGGGGCGTCTGTTCTTTCCTCTCTTAAAAATAATAATTTTATTAAATGTAATAGTATGCGTAGTAGTAATATTTTTCCTTCTTGTCCGCTTGAAAAACATGTTAAATTACCGTTCGTAGCCTCAAATTCTAGTACTTTGTTGTCATTTGATATTATTCATAGTGATTTGTGGACATCTCCCGTTTTGAGCTCTTTGGGCCACCGTTATTATGTGTTATGTTTTGATGATTATTATAATTTTTTGTGGACCTTTCCTTTATCTAAAAAGTCTCAAGTTTTTTCTACATTCTTATAGTTTAGAGCGTTCATCCGTACTCAATTTGAACGAAAAATTAAAAACATTCAACGTGATAACATAAGGGAATTTGATAATGGGTCGTTTCGGGAATTTTGTAACGCTAATGACATATCTTTTCGATTTTCTTGTCCTCATACGTCCTCACAAAATTGAAAAGCCGAAATTAAAATTTGTATCATTAATAATATTGTTCGGACTTTACTAGCCTATGCTTCATTACCACTTTCTTTTTGGCATCATGCATTACAAATGGCTATTTACCTTCTTAACATATTCCCTAGCCAAGGCTTAGCATACCAATCTCCACTAAAAAATCTTTATCATAAAGATCCTTTGAATTCTCATCTTAGGGTGTTTGGATGTTTGTGCTATCCTCTATTCCCGTCCACTACAATTAACAGATTTCAAGCTCGTTCAACCGCTTGTGTGTTTTTGGGTTATCTGTCTAATCATCGTGGTTACAAATGTTTTGATTTATCCTCTAATAAAATCATAATTAGTCGCCATGTTATTTTTTATGAAATCCAATTTCCGTTTGCAAAATTGTGTATTGTGTATCTGATTCTTATAATTTTTTGGATGATGGGCTCTCACCGTATGTGATCCACCATTTAGTACGGCCCCCATCTCGGGATCTCGACCAACAAACATCGGTTGGCCCAGTACCCACTGGCCCAGTACCCACTGGCCCAGTCATTCCGTCCCGTGCCTAATCCCTGCCAGCAAGCCCACTGCCTGCTAGCCCAATTCCGATCTGTAACCCAATTTTGTCACTTCTAATTCCAGCGTCTCAGCCGGCAGGCCCACTGCCTACTGGCCAAATTTATTCCCTTCCCGGTCCAGTCTCTCGGCCAGCAGTCCCACTACCTGTTGGTCCAATTTTTCAGTCCGTCGATCCAGTCATTCGGCCAGCAGGTCCACTGCCTGCTGACCAGTCCCAAGATGATCCGACACCAACTCAAGTCCAATCCACTTCTATTCCGAGTCAAGGGCTCGTTACTTGTAGCCAATGGGGTATTTTTAAACCTAAATGATATTTTAATCTCAATTCTAATGTCATTAAATCACCCCTACCACGTAACCCAGTATCTGCCCTTCATGGCCCGAATTGGAAAATGGCTATGGATGATGAATATAATGCTCTTATTGAAAATAAGTTGTAGGAGTCGGTGCCCCGTCCACCTGGTGTTAATGTAATTCGTTCTATGTTGATTTTTACTCATAAGGAAAAATCTGATGGTTGTTTTGAGAGGCATAAGGCATGTCTTGTAGGTGATGGAAAAACCTAACAGGTTGGCATGGATTGTGAAGAGATATTTAGTCCAGTAGTCAAACCGGAGACCATTCACACTGTTCTCAATCATGCTCTATCGAAAGCATAGCTCATTCATCAGCTGGATGTGAAAATGCTTCCTTAAATGGTTATCTCAAGGAAATAGTATACATGCATCAGCCCTTGGGTTTCAGGGACCCCGATCATCTGAACCATCTCTGTTTGCTGAAGAAGTCTTTGTATGGGCTAAAACAGACCCCTCGGGCTTGGTATAAAAGGTTCGCAGATTATGTGTCTTCTATTGGGTTTTCTCACAGCAGGTCTGATCATTCTTTGTTCATCTATCATTATGGTACTTCTCTGGCACACATTCTGCTATATGTGGATGATATTATATTGACTGCCTCTTTTGATAAACTGCGGAAGTCTATCATGTCTCTTCTCAGTTCAGAATTTGCTATGAAAGACTTGGGGCCCTTGAGTTATTTTTTGGGTATAGTTGTCACTCGTCATGCAGGTGGTCTTTTCCTATCACAGAGAAAGTATGCAGTTAAGATTATTGAACGTGCTAGCATGTCATCTTGTAAGTCCTCTCCTACTTCGGTTGATACCAAACTGAAGCTGAGCGCTAATTCTAGCACACCTTACGAGGATTCCTCCCACTATCGCAATCTTGTAGGGGCTCTTCAGTATCTTACTCATGAGGCCTGATATTACTTATGCAGTGCAGAAGGTGTATTTATTTATGCATGATCCTAGGTACAAGCACATGCATGCTCTCAAACGCATTGTGCGTTACATTCAAGGCACTTTTGATTATGGTTTACAATTATATCCATCCTCCGTATCTACTCTCGTGTCTTATACAGATGTTGATTTGGGTGGGTGTCCAGATACCAGACGTTCGACATCTAGTTATTGTATGTTTCTTGGTGATAACTTGGTCTCTTGATCGGCTAAATGCCATGCTACTTTATCGCGATCCAGTTCGAAGGTCGAGTATCGATGGATAGCCAATGTGGTGTCTGAGTCATGTTGGTTGCGTAATCTCCTATTAGAGCTTCACTTTCCTATTCAGAAAGTTACCTTGGTCTACTGCGATAATGTTAGTGCAGTCTATCTCTCTGGGAATCCGATCCAACATCAGTGCACTAAACATATCGAGATGGATATACACTTTGTTCGTGAAAAGGTAGCTCGTGGACAAGTACGTGTCTTGCATGTTCCTTCACTGTACTAAATTGTTGACATCTTTACTAAGGGTCTTCCCTTAGTTCTGTTTGAAGGTTTTAGAGACAGTCCCAGCATACGACAACTGCCCGCTATGACTGCGAGGTGTGAAAGCATGTCATGGTACAATCGTGTATATGATGTATATTTGGTATATATTCCTTATCATAATTATTAGAGTTCTTGTACATGTATAATTAGGGGTGGGCAAAAAACCCGAAGAACCGAAAAAACCGAACCGAACCGAAATTCGATTCGGTTTATTCTCAGTTTTTTTAAAAAAAAAATCAATGTTTTGAAAAATCGAAATGAATCAAGATTTAGTGATTCGGTTCGGTTTTTAAATTTTGGATACGAACCGAACCGAAAAACCAAATTAAATATATAATTTTATTATTATTATTTTAGGCTACTACTATCTCTTGAATCATAGTCATTGAAGTCAATCTATGAAGCTTTTATGGAAGTCGCATGCGGCATGAACTTGATTAATATATCACAGAAGCATGGACATAAAATGTAGGGAGAGAAAGTAGTTGTAAATTGGTAAAATTTTAAATGGTCATAACTCTGCGCTCGGATGTCCGTTTTACCTAAAAAAAAAATATTTTGCGTATTTTTTCGAGACGGGGCCTGTTTGGTGCAACCAATTTTTAGAAATACGTCCGTTTTCCCAATGAATTTGTGTTTTCCCCCAAATCGATTTCAAAATTTTCTTTTTCTTTAGTAAGCATCTCATGATACACAATAGATTTCAACATCAAAATTTCATGATAGTGTAGGTGTGAATGTCAATTTCAGTTTTGGAAATTGAATTTTTTTAAAAAATAAAAAATTCTCCGACCCCACCCGGTCCGGCCCACTAGAAAAAATCGATCAATTCCTTTGAGTTTCGGTCTTGCGATCGTACTCCCCAGGCGGAGTGTTTCACGCGTTAGCTGGGCCCCTGATCCGCGTAGACCAAGGGCGAACACTCATCGTTTACGGCATGGACTACCAGGGTATCTAATCCTTGCTAGCAATCGTCGATATGCTCATATTGGTGACGTTATTGTTGCTGTGATAAAAGAAGCAGTACCAAATATGCCCATAGAAAGATCATAAATAGTCAGAACTGTAATTGTGCGTACCTGTAAAGAACTCAAACGTGACAACAGGATGAACCGATATAATCCGATACGTTCGGCGATATAAACCAAACATATCGGTTTTTAAAAAAAAAAGTTGTATTCGGTTTTTTTTTAAAATCGATTTTTATTCGGTTCATATTTTTCGGATACAAAACCGAACCGAACCGATATACGCTCACCCCTATGTATAATTATGGTAGTAGTTTTGTATTAGGAAAAGATAGATTTAATTTTCATAATTAGATATTGTATATCATGTATATAGATTTTTTCATTAATGAAAATAATGAAGAGATTATTCTCTTTCGGGTGGATCCCAAAATAATTAATCATTCAAATAACCAACCATGTGATTTATCGACCCATATTCACGCCTTCTATTGAGATTAGATGTGATTCGGAGTTAGAAAAAAGTCAAAGGAAGCTCCCTGTCCAAAATTTATGAAATAAAACAACAAATAAAGGCACAAACTGAAAAGCTTTATGGTCAACGATAAAATATACGTTCTTCCGTTTATTATTTACAATTTGATCTCTTATTATTTATTATTTAAGATTCGATCGCGTAGTATACTGTATTATTTAAGATTTGATTTCCCACTCTAAAAATTATTATGATACATCATTAGTCATTATTAGATTTTTACTATATTACCCTTATGTCTTCTTTAAATGAATATAAAATGATATGCCTTTGAAACAAATACTGATCTTTTGGTTTGAAGATAAGTTATGCAGAGATTTGTAATGTTGGATTAGTTATGCTGACATTATTTCTTATCAATGATTTGATTTGTTGTATTAGAAATAACATGCATAACATAAATTTGAAATAGTATTGAATAGGAGGTATAAATATAAGAATAATACTGATATTGTTAATGACATAATTTACCATGTATAAAAGTAGTTGTATTGAAAAGGGTGTATAAGTAATATTGATATTAATTGAATGATAGTTAAATTTGCAATCTACCATTATACTAAAATGTTATACTAGCACTATTCTACCTACCGTACCCTACCAAACGAGCCCTAAATGCAATAATGGAAACAGTTCCAAGCTCCATCAACATACGAAACAAAAAAGTCCTTAACAAGAAATTCTTCATAAATTGGGTTCAGAAAAAGATGGATAAAAAAATAAACAGCGAAAGAAGATTTATAAATGAAAGGAAGGCACTTAAGAAGAAATTAAAAGCCTAAAACACGAGAAGAAAAACCTAAAACTTCTTAAATGAAAGGAAGAAACTTAAAGAGAGTTAATTATAAAAAAACACATCTTAATTATTATATTTTTGTGAGTTATACATCCAATTATCGGTTATTTCTTTTTTCTATCTGAAAGATCACCATCTATGTATTAAACTCACCTCGAGTTTAGGTATGTATTAAAACACACACCATCTACTCAACTAGGTATTTTAAGACATAAATGGTCATAGTTCCGGTAGATAAAGGAACAATTGATAGTTGAGTATGTTTTTAACTATTATCTCAAAAGAAACGTCTAAAACTTAGCGAAATCCATGATATCATGGTCACGTTCAAAGAAGTTCATGTAGGCTTCGTGCAAATCCATTTGCACAACAATACCAGTACCACATTCTGTATCACACAACCAAAACACTTGACTATGTCTTGATCCAAAGTGCATTAAACTTGGTTTTCCCCAACCAAAATCAGTGTTTTGTATAGGAAACCTGCAAAAACTTGAGCATGTGAACTCCTCAACATCATTGTTGCATCCCCATTTTTGTCCTGCATAACTTTCTTTGTACAAATTGACAACCAATGAAATTATCTCCTCAGGAGAAGCTTTAGCACAATCACTAGTGATCTGTTGCACTGTCTCCCTTATCATTTTTATAAAGTGGTACAATTCCATCTTTGTTTCGTCAGCTTCGAATTTTATAGGAATTTCAATGATAAAATTCCCAAACGCGTTTGCAACTTCAGGAAAATCAACCTTATGGCGCAAGTTAAATGGAAATGCCATAACGGATTGTTTTAAATGCCCTGATCTTGCACGCGAAGCGCAGATTAAGGACCTCCATAAGAGTGCTGTAATGATCTCAACTCGTGACGGTTTAAAACTCAAAGCTCCTGATAATTTTTCTCTGAGATTTGATATGGAAGCTTCACCAAAAACAAACTTTTTCGCGATCAACTTGGACTCTGTTCGTTTGCCTTCATCAACAGGGGTCTCGAGAATTTCGGATATATCTCTGGCAGGGAAAAGGGTGCCCAAATTAAAGCTCATGAAGTTGATCTCCTTGGAAGGAATCCCAAGTTTGCACACTTTAGACCATTCATAAACAAATGTAAATTTCGTAAATCCATCCATAGCAGGGTGTGAAGTGCTAATAGATAGAGCTAGGCCACCACATTGGAACTTTGTGACTTGCACAACCATAATAGGTGTGAGGAATATATTAGTGTCATCCACATCCATGATGCCTTCAGGCCAAAAGGATAATGTAAGATCAAGGTCTTTATTTGCCTGCTCCAGGAAATCATCATGCGGACAATTGACCGTCGCTTTTATGTATGTTACACCTGTTAGGAGCGAAATAATGAGGGAGTCATGCAGAAATTAATAATGGTAAATCTCTAATGACAATTAATCAGTCAACAAAGAAAACCATACTCCCTCCGTTTCAAAATGCTTGTCTGATTTGACTTAGCATGGAGTTTAATAAAGTAAATAAAACTTCTGAATCTTGTGGTAGTCAATTAAGATACGTAGAATGTATCAAAATGTCATTTAATCTTGTCGTCTTAAACGTGTCATGTGGAAAGTTAGAATCCATCAAGAATTCTTCTTTGAAGTAAAACACAGTAAAAATTCAAATAAGATAGGAAATTCAGTAAAATCTAACAATACCGTGATCTAGACAAAGAATTGAGAATCCATCTTCAGTGAATCTTCCAGCAGCAGGGTAAACATGAGTTAAAATCCTGGACAAAGATTCTTCAAGTTGTTGTTCCATATTTTCTCCATTTGGATAAAAGAGAACAAGAGGCATGTGTGCCCAATCAGCTACTTGATCAAAGAAAGATAATTTGTAGTTCTCAAGAGTTTTTGGAGTTGGTGATGATGGTTTTATGAGGCTTTTGGAAAGGATTTTAATTTGTATGGAATTTTTCAAGTTGAAACATTGGGACACCATGATTAATAAGGTGAAGTTGTGGAATGGGGAAACAAACAAATGAAGATCAGTGCTGAGGGCACTTGAAGTAACTTGATAAGCCTCACCCTTCCCTTTATACAGGTATCATGGAAGAATTAGTTGAGACACCAATGTAGTCTAATTTAATTAAATAGATTTCATTTTTTTCTTTATTTTTGGCCCATGAAAATACTAAAAATCAGGTTAGGTGTAATCGGGGTCTTTTTGTATTTTTAAAAACTTCTGGGGCTACTTAAAACTCAGCAAATAAATCAAAAACACCCTGTAAGTTTTCTTCTTTGCCTAGTGTGTGGTCCACTGTAACTCCTCCTGCCAGCTTCCAGACATGGACCATTCAAAAAAGAGGTAGTTCAGTATTTTATTAGCTGCATCACAGAACACACAAGATGGGGGCACTTGAATACCAAATCTAAGTAGCTAAAATCAAAACAGTGGTTGATTATATTGTTAGCCCATCCAGTAAGCATTTATAAAAAGAAGGAACATTTTGGACAATGTAATCATTGCACATGACTCATTGGAGTGGCCATTTCTAAAGATGGTGTTATTGGAATTTGGGTTGCCTATAAAGTTGGTTGAACTGATTATGGAGTGTGTCACTACAGTTCAATATTCATTGTTGATAAATGGTAGTTTAACTCCTACTTTCAAGGCCAAGAAGGGACTAAGGTAAGGGGATCCAATGTCCCCCTATGTATTTGTACTGGTCATGGAATATCTACATAGAACTTTGCAACAATTAAGGCATAATCCAATTTTCAATTACCACCCAAGGTGTGCTAAATTTGATATTATCCACATCTGTTTTGCAGATGACTTATTGATGAGTTGTAAGGCTGATGCAGACTATATACATCTCTTATTCAATATTTTCAAACATTTCTCAGAGGTGTCTGATCTTTATGCAAATACATGAAAGAGTTCACTATATGTAGCAGGGGTGGATGATAATTTTAAGGAGCAAATGTTGGCTGAACTGAATATGTCTCTTGGTGAGCTACCATTTAAATATCTAGGGATTCCCCTATCTATCAGAAAATTATCAATTCATCAGTGTTTGCCCTTAGTGGAGAAGATGATAGACAGAGTAAAATGTTGGTCTTCAAAGTTCCTTTCATATAGTGATTGGTTGCAACTGGTGAAAAGTGTCTTGTTTGAGATGCAAACATATTGAGCTCAAATATTTCTATTTTCAAAGAATATCATTTCAATGGTGACAACTGTTTGTAGAACTTTTTTTTTTGGACTGGGAGCAATAATTGTTCAAGAAAAGCACTAGTAGCCTGGGAAAAGATATGTCCAAAAACAGCAGGTGGCCTGAATGTGATTGATATTTTAACATGAAATAGAACAGCCATTTGTAAGCTTCTTTGGGATGTGGGGTAAAAGAAACACAAACTTTGGGTAGCATAGGTTCATACGTACTACATAAAGGCTAAGGAGCTGGATACTATGGACATTCCTAAGCAAGCATGTTAGTTGCTTATGAAAGTATTTGATGCAAGAAAATGGCTCCTAAGTAACTCTGGTGTGCATACTGCTTTGCAGCAGATGACTTCTCATGGAGGATTCAGTATCAAGAATTGTTACTTCTCAATGATGCATCAATACCCAAAACTTGATTCCCTAATAACGAGTCTTATCCCAAAACACCAATTTATCTTATGGATGGCACTACAAAGGAAGTTGTCCACTGTTGGGGAATAAGAGTTCAGAAAGAATGTGTTCTATGTGATTCTCAGCTGGAGGAAAATATTGATCATCTGTTCTTCAATTGTTCTTATTGTAGACATGTCTAGACTGCTATGCTATGCTGAAATGGTTAGAATACAATAGGATAATAGGTGATTGGAAACAGGAGGTTCAATGTCTGGTTCACAAGGCTGGCAACAACAGGCCAAAGGCAAGTATGTTGGCATTCTGTTTTGTAGCAATTATTTATCATATATAGGTTGAACCTAATGATAGAAGATTTTCCAACAAAGTCACAAGCAGCTTGCAAAGATTAAAAGTCATCACTCTACAGCTGCATATTGAAGGGAAAAGGCACAACAAATGGAGAGGTCATTTAGAACAGCTTATAGGTTACCCTTGTTAATTTTTATAGGCTCTAGATGATTAAATCTTCTCACTAGTTTCTGTAGTGAATGTCTAGCAAAAATGTAATTATTGTAGGCTAGTTCTGAGTCCCAATACAGCTAGTTTTTTGTACAAATATACTTTGGTTGAATGAAAATTTAAGCTTTTGACCAAAAAAAATGAGGGGGGGAGGGGGTGGTGGTAAGGTTGAACTTTTTTTCCCATATCACCAGATATTCAGGAATTTCATAATTTTTTATAGCGATAATCCATTCTGGAATATATCTTTTCCTAAAGGAAAACAAATCATAAATTTGAGGACAAATATACCCCTTAATTTTGTGATTTAGAGTAAATATACCCCTCATTATAAAAGTGGTGGATATATACCTCTACCGTTACAAAATGGTGCAAATATACTCATGTCGTTACACAAATGGGACAAATATACCCTTTTTGCTGGCGGAAATTTTCTAAAAAATCGTTTAGTTTATTTTTTAACTAAAAAAAGTGTCTCGTCGCTTTAAAAAAATTCTACCCATTTTTTTAGTAGACATATTTTTCTAAAGTCACATGGTAATTTTTTTCTGGTGGATCGGGTCTGATTTGTTTTAAAAAATATCTCTGTGACTTCAAATAAATAAGTCTACTCATTTTTTAAACGAACCAGACCCGACCACCAGAAAAAAATTACCATGTGGTCTTAGAGAAATATGTCTACTAAAAAATGGATACACTTTTTTTAAAGCCTCGTGACATTTTTTAAATTCAAAAATAAGATAAATGATTTTTAAAAAAAAATCAGCTACAAAGAGGATATATTTCATCATTTTGTAACGGAAGTGATATATATCCACCACTTTTGGAATAGAGGTATATCTGCTCTAAATCGCAAAGTGAAAGGGTATATTTGCACCTTTTCCTTTAGATGAAAGCATCTGCAACAATGTGGGGTTGTCGAAAAATAATATTTCCGTCGTCTCCATTTATGTTGGTAATTTGATTCGATACAAAATTTAAGAAAAAAAAGTTCTTTAAAATTTATGGGTTAAATTACATAGTTGTGTGATTATAAATTACATAATCGATAGTTGTGTGACTATAAATTACATCATACAGGATAAATTCAAAAAATTGAATTTAAATTATTTTTTAACAAGAAAGTATAATATTTTTTTTAGGAGATATACTAAAAATAAAAGGGTGTATCATAAATTTACCTTTAAACGTGGTATGTGCCGAAACGTCGTGTTACACGTTCTTCATAAAGCTAGACCATGATAACAATGCATCAATCGAACTTTTATTAGTGAGGTCATATCTTCTGATATGTGCAAAATATAGTACTATAATTGACGATCATTTTTAAAACGGGGGAGACGACTTTGTGACTTAGGATGGGCGGGTACGGGGCGGGTACGGGGCGGGGTGTATCCCGGCGGGACGGGACCCAATGGGGCGGGGGAGGGCGGGACCGGTCCTCCAGCGGGACTAGCGGGCCGGGACTGGCGGGATCCACCGATGTCCCATCCCATTTCCGGTCCCGTCGGAAAAGGGGACCAGTCTTATCGGGACGGGATCGGGTCGATTACGGGATTTTTCGATTTTTTTTTCACTTAATTTTTAAAAATAACATATATAAACAACTCAATAATTGAACAAGATATTGTAATAAAAACATCCCAAAGCTTTTTTGTGTCTCTTATATTATTTAATTGAAATATGATTTTTTTGTAATACAATTTCAAAATTGCAACTTTGTGGTGTTGAAAGTTGCAAATAACATAGTAAAATTACAATTTAAAAAGTTACATATTTAAAAACATTTTTTCTAGTTTCTTCACAATATCTTGTGGTTCTTCGGTTGGAATTGGAATTTGTTGGTCAAATTGCTCGACATCGCTTCCACCTCCGTCGGATAAGATTTCGTTGTAGTTTCCGTCGTCTTCTTCGTTGATCTCCGGATGACCGCACCTTCTACGCTCCGCTCGTATCCAATCTCTGAATAATACTACAATCTCCAAGTTGTCTCCCGCTAATGAGTGTCTGTGCTCTCCTATTTGAAATCTTCCGGCATAAAAAGCGTTTTCAGACGCTGTTGATGGCGCTTGAATGTTCAACACATCTCGGGCCATCTTTGATAGTGTCGGAGATGTCTTCTCATTGCCCCTCTAGTATTTCAGTAAGTCTTTACGTCCTTCTTCATTGAAAACTGTTTGGTACGGTACAACACCCTGCAAAACAAAAACATCCAACTCGCTAACTTTATTAGTACTGGTATCACTATACATTCTATTTCTAAGGGTTTCAATACTTGTCACATAAACAACATGTCTTTTTTGAGGTTGTATTGAAGAAGAAGATTATATGAAAGTCGGTTGGTTGCTAGCACTTTCTTGTTGGTAATATCTATATACTTTTTTACATTCATCGTATATGCTAGATAAAACTTCTTATTTAGTTGGTTCCTTAGGTGGTTGGTCATTTGAATTTTTTGGAGTTGGAGTTGAAGGTGGAAGTACAACTATGCAATCATAAATAGTTTCAATAAGTGTTTTACAACCGTCTATTTTAATAGTCGGATTTAATACATCACCAAAAATATAAATAGTGGGAATAGGAATATTTTTAAAATTTGATAAACATTTTTTAATAGGTGCCTTATAAGATGATTTTCCATATATTCACTAAGTAATAAAAATATTAGAGTTATATAAAATAACATAGTTGAAATAGTAGGATAATAAATACGGAAAAAATCTTTTGTTGCTTGAAAAAAATTCTCTAAAAATGCAGTAAGTTCTGAAATTTTTTCCCAATCGTTATCTACAACCATATCAGTTGGATTTCGATTATAGGCGTTAAAAAATAAAGTTATAGGTCTTCTATAATCATAAGCAACAAGTAGTTGTTCGTATAAAGAATTCTACCTAGTCGCTACTTCTTCGGGAATTTTTCTATAAGGTAGTCCACAATCGTGACAAGTTTTTTTATATTCTTTTTTTCGTTGTATTCTATTACTTCTAAAAATAAAGTTTATAGCAAATTGCATTTTATTAAGAATGTCTTCAAAAAGTGATAGACCATCATTTACAACTAAGTTATAAATATGACACGTACATTTTATATGAAAATGATTAGGAAAAGATGGAGTTAAAATATCTTTTAAAAGTCTAATAGCATAATTATTAGAAGAAACATTATCTAATGTAATAGTCATAATTTTATCAGTTATTCCATAATAATCGCAAACTTGATGAATATTTTCTGAAATAAAAGTTCCAGTGTGTCTATCATCAATATATCTATATGTTAAAATACGTTTTTGCATAGACCATTTATAATCTATCCAATGACATGTTATAGTTAAATAATCATGGTCGTTAGTACTACGGCCTATATCAGATGTGATAGATACTTTGACAGGAAAATAATATAATGAATAACAGAAATACTGTTGATATTCATGTGCAAATTTAAAAACATCTCTCCTAACTGTTGATCTAGGAAAACTGTTAAAAGCAGGATTATACATATATCTAATGTAATGAATAAAATCATGAGAAGAAGGAAATGAAAAAGACAAATTCTCCACCACAACTAATTTTGCTATTGCTTCCCTATCTCTATGTTTATCATATTTAAGGCCTACAATTCCCCCGTCATCGGGTTATTTTGACCCTGTACTTGGTCCGGAACAGTTTGTGAACTTTGTCCCGACTGAGAGCGCATTGGCACACCCGAATTTGTAGCCTCGTATTCATCTCATCTAGCTTTGTGAAAAGTTTTGTACATGTCTCAATAAACCACCCGTCCCACCTTGATCTTTTTCCATTTTAAATTTATAAACATTTTTACAAATTTGACATCTAACTACTTGATTCTCTTGGTCCCTATCAAAAAAAAGCCCATGCATCTGATTTTAATTTTCGTTGTGTTGGGCCTCGTCTCATGCTAGGGGAAAAAGAGGCGTTTCAGTTAGAGGTGCACTGGTGGGTGTGTCATCTAGATTAGTTGGTGTGTCATCTAGATTATCTTATAAATTAAAGTCTGGTTGAGTTGCAGAAAATATATCATCGTCTAATGGTATATCATTAAAAAATTATGTTTCATCTATATGTGTGTAATCAATCAAATCATCATGTCTAGGAATATGATGACTAGAAGAAGTACCCTTGCCCTTGTTACCCCTACTAAAAGAAGCACCCTTACTTCACTCCCAAATTTTCAACTTTGATATAGTTATATAAATGAACAAATAAAATTTAATATTTTGTAGACAATGTAGACTTGTAGAGAGATAGATTGAGAGAATTAGAGAGATTGTAGGAAGATTTGTGAGAAAGATGAAGAGAATATGAGGTATTTGTAGTTGAAAAATTGGGTTAAAGTGTAAATATATTAACTTAGGGGTTAAAAATAAATATTAAGGGGGTAGGGGGGTTGGGGAGCCCAAAAATGGTCGTTGCACAACGGCCAAAATATATAATGGTCGTTGTGCAATAGGTATTTTTTGCAAAGGGGAGGGGATCAGGCGGGACCGGGGCGGGGGTCGGGTCGGGACCGGGCTGACTCGGCCCACTGGCCACCAAACAGGAAAGAGATAGAGACACAAGATTATTTATTTCAAATTAAATTTGACTGACAGTTCTCCAAAATCGAAATCCTATTTCTATAAGGAAAATGTGTTTCATTAAACAATTGAATTTCTAATTTATTAATGTTGGTAAGTAAGTAAAAAATATTATTTCAAAAGCAGCAATAACAACAATAATATATCCAGTTTAATTCCACACAGTGAGGTCTGGGAGGATAAGATGTACGCAGACCTTACGTTTAACTTTGTGGGGATTATTTCAAAAGCATTCATATAAAAATTTACAAAATATTATGGGGTAGGATGGGGTGGGGAATGAGGGTTCGGGGGTGGCGGATAGGATATTCAGAGGGTGGAAGTTCGGAGCGTTGGGTGGGGGCGGGTAGGAGACACACAATGAACTTGGAATATCACTTATGATATTTCTTTTCCCTACTTTCATTAGAGAAATAATTTTTCCCATTTTTACTAAACTTATTTTCTTAGAAAAATATTTTGACCAACCAAACATGAAAACAATAATTTTTTTCTCCATACCAAACACATATCATTTGGTATGATGTATAAGAAAAATAATTATGTCATATAATTTGGAATAACTTTACTCAATATTTTGTTGTAATTTGAATCATTGTATAACTAAATACACCAATTGGTGTATTATTTATACCATCAACAATTAACATGGAATAACTAATCCATATATAACTTATACATGGATAAAGTGAATGTCAAACATTTAAGGATATAATTATAAATTCATTGCATTTTATTTAAGAAAATAAATAAATATTTTTAATTGATATTTCTCCGTCCAATATTAATTGTCACATTTGTCTTTTAAACACTCTTTAAGAAATCATAAAAAGAAGTATTTATACTAATTTATTCTTAACTCTTTTCAATGTAATTAATATTGCTTACTTTCAAAATTAATTAATTTTAATGGTAAAATAAAAGAAGTTAATTAATTCTATCTTGGGTTGGGTTGGGTTTGGTTTTAAATTTGTAAAAATATTCTACATTAGGGTGTTCACGATTTGGTTAAAAATGGATCTAAATCGAAAATCGAATCAAACCGATTAAATTAACCGATATTTACTTGGGTTGGGTTGGGTTTGGTTTTAAATGTGTAAAAATCGATAATATTTGATTTGATTTTGATAACTAAAAGCAAACTGAAGAAAAAATCAAACCGAACCAGTAAATTATATACATAATTTTTATAATATATACTTCCTCCGTCCCAATTTATGTGATATAGTTTGACTTGACACAGAGTTTAAGAAATAAAGGAAAACTTTTGAATCTTGTGGTCTAAAATAAGTCAAAGATATATGTGTGGTTATAAATCATCCCGTTGTGCGTAAAAGGTAAAGTTTAAAGTTAAATTGTTTTCAAATAAAGAAATATATCATTCTTTTTTGTACGGACTAAAAAAAAGTGTATCACATAAATTGGGACTGAGAGAGTATACAATATATTAATTTTATAAATACTTTTAGTAATTTGTATACTATTATACTATTTAAGCAAAATTTTATCATCTCTAATAGGCTAATGAACTTTATACCTTAAACCCACTTTTTAAAAAGAACTTCAAGAATTAAAATTCATTTATTCACGGAAACAACTATGAGATTTACCTAGATTTTTTGTGTTATAAACCGTATAATTTAATTAAAACTTATAAATCCTAAGACATTTTCTCCATAATTCAAGAAAACTATAGATACCACCATAAAAGGGTAATAATGAATTATAAGTAGGAAAATGATAGAAAAATCTCTCCTAATTGTAGGGAATAACCCTGAAAGAGAGAAATACAATTATTTTTCTTAAAAACCAATAAAATTAGCTATCCAAACCGAACCAAACAGACTACAACCAAACCAATGATATGTATCATATTTGATTTGGTTTGGTTTTGATTTTAACACAAAACTGACCGAAACCGGCCCATGAACACCCCATTTTACATTAATAAACTTTAATTAATTCCTAAAGTTTCATCCTGTAAAGAATGGATCTTGGGCCTAACTCAACCCTACCCTAAAAACTAACTTTTAGGGTTGAGTTAGGCCCAAGTGCTAGCTTTTAAGGTTGAGTTAGGCCTAAGATCCATTCTTTATATAGTATCAGAGTCAGACTCATTCCAATTTTTTGTTAACCAATGTTGGGCCCCCAAATCATATTATCCACGCTTCAGTTAACAAGGTCTTTGGCGTGCGGGAGAGTGTTAAGAGTCCCACATTGGATATGAAATGGGAATATGGACTCCTTATATGGACTTGGACAATCCTTACCCTACAAGCTAACTTTTGGGGTTGAGTTAGACTCAAGATCCATTCTTTACACATCCAAACAACGCAAATAGACCGGTGAAATATTGGAAACAATATGATAACACTTCAATATTGTACAATAACTAGTTAGATGCTTGTAAACTATAGAAAAAATTCAAAAGTTGTTAGAGATGCATAAAGACTACTGTTGAACGAGAAGAAGCTCCCCAAGGTTCACATTATATGAGGCGTTAAAGAATTATTTGTTTGGAAAAGGGTCATATTTGTCATTTAACTTTCGAAAAAGGGTCATATTTGTCCTCCGTTAAAGTATGAGCTCAAATATGCCCTTTCCATTAGCAAAGTTGTCACATTTGCCCTCCATGGATGAAATCTCACGTCATCAGCCACATGTGATCCACGTGGATGCTACATGGGATCTACGTGGAGGGTGGGACCCACATTGTCTTCAACAACCATCGCCACCACCACTGCCTCTACCAGCCACCGCCACATTCGTCTGCTCTTCTCCACCACTGCCAAACGACCCCTCTCATTTTCTCCACCACTACCAAACGACCCTGTTAAATATACACAATATACACACAATATACATGTGTATATTGTGTATATTACTCTCGGGTTCCGTGTATTTATATTACCGTGTATGTAGATTGTATATTACTGTGTATGTACAAGATAGATTAGGTAAGGTGTTGTGGTGTAATTAGGATTATACACTTACCATAATTGTATAGTTAGGATCCAAGTAGAATAAGGTTTTAGGAGTAGAATAGGAATAGGATTCTCCTATTATGGAAATATGTAACTTGTATATATAGTCTTTCAATCAATGAAAATAATCAAGGGATTATTTCTTTCATGGTATCAGAAGTCTAGGTTCGAAATTTCCTCTCCCAAAATTTCATTCTTCTCGAGCAACAAACCCGAAATCCCTTCTCTCGGTTTGCTTGTTCTTCCTTCTGATTTTTCTTCCAAAATTTTCTCCCAAATCCCTCAGTCACATATTGTTCTATCAATATGTCTACATCCTGGAACATATTTCATCCTGCCCTTACAATTTCTAACATCAAGAATAACATCCCTCGTGTTCTTAAAATAGAAAACGTCCAATATGCGACGTGGGCCGAACTGTTCAAAATTCACGCACGATCGCATCAAGTCATCCATTACATCATCCCCGCGGCTCTTGAGGATACGGAGGTGCCAAAACCCGAGGATGATCCTAAGTTGTGGACGATTCTTGATGCCACGGTCCTCCAGTGGATATATTCCACAATATCTACCGACCTTTTGCAAACAATTATTGAGCCTGACACTACGGCACATGCAACTTGGGATAGACTGCGTGATATATTCCAAGATAATCAAAATTCTAGAGCCGTTACTCTTGAGAAGGATTTCTCCCACGTCAATATGGAAGATTTCCCTAATGTTTCGGCTTATTGCAAAAGATTAAAGGAATTGGCGGACCAACTTCGCAACGTTGGCGCACCAGTTGCGAATGATCGTTAGGTCCTCCAAATGGTTTCTGGCTTCTCTGAGGCCTATAATGGTGTTGGAACGCTTCTTTGGCAAAGCAATCCGCTTCCGTAATTTTATCATGCTCGTTCTATGCTTACACTCGAAGAAGCAGGCATGGCAAAACGAGCGACTACCGGTGCTAGTCCCGTAGTCATGATGACCGAGTCCACGGTGTATCCTACCGGTTCCAACAACTCAGGCCAAAACCTCAACAACGGTGGCGGCAAAAAGGGTCGAAATAAAATAAAATGGCAAAAACCGCGGCGGTGGTGGTCCCCACAGTGGTCAGCAACAGCAGTAGCAGGTTCGGGCCCCACAATAAGCCCCTATGCCATGGCAATGGGCCCTACATTCACAGTTTGGGCCAGTCCAGTTTTTGCCCCACTGGCAGTGGGCAGCCCTGCAGCAGTCCAGGCCCAATCCTACCTGGACCACATACAACCAGTCGTCTAGGCCGAGGTAGTAAGCAGGAGTACTTGGGCCTCGGCCCCCCGCAGGCCCATCACGCAGCGACACCCACGTCTACCGACATCGAAGTCGCAATGCACACGCTTGGTTTAAATCCTCTGGACCCGAATTGATATATGGACACTGGTGCCACTACCCACATAACATTCGATTCAGGTACGCTCTCGTCTTATTCCAATTTGAGCAACCCTCGCGGCATAATTATTGGTAATGGTAATTCTATTCCAATTCGTGGTTATGTTCATAAAATTTTATCTCCCCCTCATCCTCCTCTTATCTTGAAAAACACCCTACATGCCCCAAAATTGATTAAAAACTTAGTCTATGTCCGTAAATTCACTACTGACAATTCTGTTTCTATTGAATTTGATCCATTTGGTTTCTCTGTGAAGGATTTCAAGACGGGGAGTCCTCTCATGAGGTGTGATAGTAGGGGAGATCTTTATCCTATCACACCCAGTTCCGGTCCATCGAGTCAAGCCTTGCCATCCGCATTTGCAGCCTTTTCTCCTTCCTTGTGGAATGCTCGTCTGGGTCATCCGGGATCATCTATTTTATAGTCATTAGATAAAAATAATTTTATTTCTTGTAAGTGTACGAGTAGTACTCCAAATTGTCAGTCTTGTTCTTTAGGAAAAATTGTTAGGTTGCCATTTGTAGACTCAAATTCTCATACTTTAATGTCATTTGATATTATTCATAGCGACTTATGGACGTCTCCTGTTCTTAGTTCTTTGGGTCATCGGTATTATGTTCTCTTTTTAGATGATTATTCTAAGTTTTTATGGACGTTTCCGATAGCGAAAAAATCTCAAGTTTTTTCCGTCTTCTTAAAATTTAGAGCATTCATTAGAACCCAATTTGAACGAGAAATAAAAAATATTCAGTGTGATAATGGCAAAGAATATGACATCGGGGTATTTCGGGAATTCTGTGCTAATAATGGGATCAATTTTCATTTTTCTTGTCCTCATACGTCTTCACAGAATGGGAAAGCCAAATGCAAAATTCGTTCCATAAATAACATTCTCCGAACTCTATTAATTCACGCTTTCATACCCCCCATATTTTTGGCATCATGCTCCTCAAATGACTACATATCTCCTTAACATTATTCCTTCCAAAGGTCTGACATATTCTTCTCCTCTTCAAATTTTATATAATAAAACTCCTTCTTATTCTCATCTTCGGGTCTTTGAGTGCTTGTGTTATCCGTTATTCCCGTCCACCACAATTAACAAACTTCAGGCCCGGTCTATTCCGTGTGTGTTTTTGGGTTTTCTGTCTAATCGTCGTGGTTACAAATGCTTTCATTTATCCTCCAATAAAATCATCATTAATCACCATGTAATTTTTTATGAAACTCAATTAAAATTTGCTAAAGTTAATACTCCCTTGCCTAGTTCGTATAATTTTTTGGATGATAGTATATCCCCGTATATTATTCACCATTTTTGGACGTATCCCGCACCAAAAATTCTCCAGCGGGCCCATTGCTCGCTGGTACTCCCCACACATTGTCGTCTTCAAATTTGGGTCCAAAGCAACTGGGCCATCCGTTCTGCCCAGTTCTGGCCCAGTTCCAAGTACTGTTTCTGGGTCCAGTATTAGAGTTATATAAAACAACATAGTTGAAATAGTAGGATAATATATATCGGAAAATTCTTTTGATGCTTGAAAAAAATTCTCTAAAAATACAATAAGTTCGGAAAGTTTTACCCAATCACTATCTACAATCATATCAGCTGGATTTTGTTTATGAGAGTTAAAAAATAAAGTTATAGGTTTTCTATAGTCATAAGCAACAAGTAGTTGCTCGTATAAAGAATTCCACTTAGTGGATACTTCTTGTGGAATTTTTCTAAAAGGTTGTCCACAATCGTGACAAGTTTTTTTATATTCTTTTCTTCGTTGTACTTTATTACTTTTAAAAATAAAGTTTATAGCAAATTATATTTTACTAAGAATGTCTTCAAAAAATGATAGACCATCCTTTACAATTAAGTTATATATATGGCACGCGCATTTTATATGAAAATGATCTGGAAAAGATGGAGTTAAACTTTTTTTTTAAATTGTAATTGCGTAATTGTTAGAAGAAGCGTTATCTAATGTAATAGTCATTATTTTATCGGTTATTCCGTAATAATAGCACACTTGATAAATATTATCTGCAATAAAAGTACCAGTGTGCCTATCATCTATATATCTATACGCTAAGATACGTTTTTGCATAGACCATTTATAATCTATCCAATGACAAGTTACGGTTAAATAATCATGGCCGTTAGTACTACGACCTATATCAGACGTGATAGATACTTTGCCATTAAAATGATATAATGAATAACGTAAATATTGTTGATATTCATGCGCAAATTTAAATACATATCTCTTAACAGTTGATCTAGAAAAACCGTTAAAAGCAGGATTATATATATCTCTAATGTAATGAATAAAACCGGGAGATGAAGGAAATGAAAAAGGCAAACCCTCCACAGCAACTAATTTTGATATTGCTTCCCTATCTCTATGTTTATTGTATTTAGGACCTACAATTCCCCCGTCATAGGATTAATTTGACCCTGTACTTGGTCGGGAACAATATCAGTATGTGAACCTTGTCCCGATGGAGCGGGCGTTTGCGCACCCGGTTTTGAAGCCTGGTATTGGGCATACCTAGTTTGTATAAGCACTTACTACGTGTCTAATTAAACCCCGTCCCACCGTGACCTTTTCCAGTTTTAAATTTTAAAACATTTTTACAAATTTTACATATAGCTACTTGATTCTCTACGTCCCTATCAAAAAATGTCCATGCATCTGATTTTAATTGTCGTTTTACTGGACCTCGTCTCATACTAGGGGGAATAGGAGATATTTCAGTTGAAGGTGCACTAGTGGGTGTGTTGTCATCAACATTAGTGGGTGTATCATCTAGATCATCGTCTAAATTAAAGTCTTCTTGAGTTCCAGAAAATAGCTCCTCGTCTAAATCTAATGGTATTGTAGGAAAATGTTGAGTATCAACAAAATCATCCTGTGTAGGAATAAGATGACTAGAAGAAGTACCCTTGCCCTGGTTGCCGCCCCTACTAGAAGAAGCATCCTTACCCTTAAACATACCTCTTAATCCTTTTATTTTAATTATGATAATAAATAATTAAAGACAATAAAATTAAGTGCGCTAAATAAAATAAACAGACAATAATAATTTAATGAAGGAACGAATGTACCAAACGCCGACGTAACGTCGACGTGTAATCGAGAGGTTGAAAATTGAAACTTTGCTCGATGGAAGATCCTCAAGCTAGTTGCCAACGTCACTCCCAATTTCCAAATGAATAAATAAAATTGAATATTTAGCAAACAATGTAGACTTGTAGAGAGATATATTGAGAGATTAGAGAGATTGTAGGAAGATTTGTGAGAAAGATGAAGAGAAAATGAGTTATTTATAGTTGGAAAATTGGGTTAAAGTGTAAATATAATAACTTATGGGTTAAAAACAAATATTAAGGGGTAGGGGGGGTTGGGGGAGGGGGGAGGCCTAAAATGGCCGTTGCCCAACGACCAAAATCTAAAATGGTCGTTGGTGCAACGGTTATATTTGCAAAGGGGAGCTCTCGGGCGGGGTCGGGGTCGAGCTCGGGACGGGCTCGGGGCGGGGTCGGGGCGGGCGGGCCTGGGGTGGGCTCGGGTCTGGCGGGACGAGACATTGTCCCATCCCAAGTTCGAGTCGCGCTACTGTTTTTTTTTAAGCGGGGTCGGGGCGGGACTGGGGCGGGCTCGGGACGGGGTCGGGTCCTACTGGCCAGCTCTAGTTTAAAGTAGAAATTGTAAAATGCCGAGTTATTAAATTCACGTCAATTATCACATTGGAATGATTTTAATAGATTTTTCAAACTGTGTTTTAATGAATTTTTGAAATTCAAGGAACTTGGCAAAAACTTCAGATTTGAATTTAAGTGGGTAAATCCAGACAAAGTGTGAAAAATCATCTAAGAATACTAGATAAAATTTGTGACCCAAAGAGCTAACAATCGGAGATGTCCACAAATCAGCATGAACAATATCAAAAGGAGAAAAATAACACTGTTGGATGACATAAATGAAAGACGAGTATGCTTGTCGAGCGGGCAAGAAAAATAGTGTAGGGCAAGTTTCCCATTATTACATTGAATACGCTTAGTAGTCCTAAGAAAAATAAAAACAGGGTCTCCGGGGTGCCCGAGTCTGTTGTGCCAAGTTGAGGGAGAGATAGCTGCAAGGGATAGAGGTGATTGCGGTCTGACCTCGAAAGATTAAGTGAAGGGGTAGAGGTCTCCCACACTATTGTAGTGCGTAAGAATTTTCCCCGTATTGAGATCCTTCACAGAAAAACCAAAAGGGTCAAATTCGACAGACACAGAATTATTGCGAGTGAATTTCCTAACAGAGATTTAGTTTTTAATGATGTTAGGGGTGTAAAGGACGTGATTTAGGGAGAAAGGCGGGGTGGGGATGTTTGGTATGTGTGTTACCGTAACCTTCAATTGGAATGCGATGACCATTGCCGACAGTAATAAATTGAGAACACTTTAACCAAAACAGTTGAGATAAGTTACATGTCGATCGGGTGAGGTGAGACGTGGCTCCGGTGTCCATGTACCAAATATCGTCGGGCTGTTGAAGGTTCATGGTGTTAAAGGCCTGGCTCAAATATGTGGGGGCCAGGATGTTGCCTTGCTGCTGCTACCAGATGGTCCTGTTGCTGCTGGTGGGCTGTCGGTTGGTTGGGGCGAAGCCCAAAAGGCCTGGCTGCCAGCCTTGCTGGAATTGGGCCCCTAATGTCGGGTAAGGGCATGCTAGCGAGGCCCAGTTCCCGGTATTGGGCCAAAAGGGCTATCCAGCCCACTGATAGTAGGCAGCAGGTGTTGGGCATGCCTGCTGCTAGTTCCGATTGCCCTTGCCGCGACCCTTCCCCTTATTGTTGTTATCGCGACCTCTGTCGCCACGCCCTCCGCCGCGGGACTGCTGTTGCTGGTGGTCTTGCGGTGGTGGTTGGGTGGAGGTGGCCGTCGGTGGTGTCATGCCGTCAACGGTTAATGCCTTGTGATTGTGCTCCTCTTGTTTAGAACAGCGGGTCTCTTCCAACAAAAGTTGTGAACGTGCTTTATTGAAGCTTGGTAAGGGGTCGGCCTGTTGAATCATCGTTGCAAGTGTATCATATTCACCTTTCGGTAACCCTGCAACTAGTTGAAGTACTATCTTGGTCTCTGAAACAGATGTCCCTACGTTGGAAAGTTGGTCGGTTATGAGTTTTAGTTGTTTACAGTATTCAGACATGTTGTTAAAATTCTTGAGATGCGTATTATTGAACTGCTCTTCCAAATACACGGCCCGAGTATTTTTATTATCTTGAAAAATTTCTTCTAACCGTACCCAAAGTTCACATGCCGTAGCACCAGTTTTCATGATAGTACACAACAAGTCTTTAGAGATGGTGCCGTAGATCCATTGTTTGACGATGGCGTCAAGGCGACGCCAGGTCGAGTCTGCAACATTAGTTGGACGAGGAACGAATCATCAATATGGTCGAGCACATTGTATGCACATGCATGAATATAGAACCAGTTCTATCCACATGGAATATTGACAGTCTTCTTGGTCAAGAATGATAGGGATAAAATTCTTGATGTTGGTAACGGAAAATGTCGGATGAAAAGAAGACGATGAACGTTGATGGGGGTTGTCAAGCGTGCCAGTGGAAGAACCGAAATTGGTGGGGGAAGTAGGGCGAGACATGGCTGCGAAATATTGCCGTCGGCCGAGAGGGAAAAGGGGTTAGGGGTGGCGTCGGCCGAGAGTAAGAAAAGAGAAGAGTAGGGATTAGAGTTTGGCTCTTGATACCATGTAAGATTGGAGTAATTTCCCTTATGGAATCCTTTCATTAATCACAATATATATAGTTGTACATAAGTTGATTCCTAATACAATAAGAATCCTAAGTTGCCTAAAATTATTTATTCCTAATACAATAAAAATCCTAAGTTACCTTAAATATACATCTATCATAATTATAAATATATTATGAATATTCGGAGAATATTCGCTAATAAAAACTACATGTACAAACTTCAAAGTTGTCTTCCATACAGATCAAACTAAAACAAAAGATAAAGATAAGACTTCCATATAAATGGATGGAGGTTCACTAGAAGCTAATTTAAGACATCATCTGCTCAATTATTTGCTCAATTATGAGACTCAATTATTTGCTCAATTATGAGACTCAATTATTTGCTCAATTAGAAAGCATCATTAGTGACATCACGACAACTGCTTTTCAATATGAGATACTATTCAGTTGTAGATGGAACCAAGTAAAATGTGAATATCTTTTTGGATAATTACACTTTTAATCGCTTAGTTATTGATAAAATTTTATTTTATTTTATTTTTTACTTTTTTGTCCCAATTTATGTGATACAATTCGAATTTTGATAGTCAAATAAATATTTTTACCACGATTTATTTATATGCTCTTTAAATATTTTAAATTATTAATTATTGGTACTTATAGTACTTTTGATGTAGTTTCTAAATATGTAAATTATTTTTTTTTTAAAAAATAAAAATTGTATATATATCTGAATTTACGGTCAAAATAAAGAAGTTTGGATCTTGAAATATGAATTGTATCATGAAAATTGGGACAAAGGGAGTATAATATTTTACTAATTATATTCAATCTTGAATTACTTAAAAATTGTGTTTTTGATCCCTTTGCATGAGAAATAAGTTATATTTAGAATATTTTAGAAGTATATTTCCCTCAAATATTGTGATTTAACAATTAATAATTTATTAAATTTGTGAATATATATTTGGAAGAAGAATGATTAAAGATGCATATTTCAATTAATTAGAAATTAAATGTGTTTAACCACCTAAAGATAACTAAAATTAGAATTTGTGACTACATTAGAGATTAAAAGTGCAATTTTCTCTTTTCTTTCCTTCAGTTTCTTTGATATCCGTCAATAGTTACATCTCAGACCAAATTAATTACGACAAGTTATATGGGAATTGTGTGATTTACTATACACTCTACATAGTCTTATTTCTTTTAAATATTAGAGATAATAATAATGAAACAGTAACAAAAAGCTTTCATTTTTCTCTTGTAAAAAGTTCTTTGGGACTTTTAAGCAATTGGAAGTGTTTTCATGTTGTGCTGAAATTTGTTTGGTCATGGAAACTTCGTCCTATGCTAAATTTTTAGGGTTGTATTTATTTACAAATTAAAACTTCAAGGGTTAAGTGAAATTTAAGCTAATAAAAACCAAAAATCATGTGTACGTTCCTATGTCTAAGAAGAAGTCTAAGCTTTAATTATATAGATTTAATTTTCTAACAAAATAATTCAATTTCCATAGTCATCATATTTATTACTAAATCAAGAAACCACGTCTCAGCAAATCTAAGTTGTTACTATTATACCCGCAAGGGTAGCCAAGTTGGTATAGCAGTAGAGCGTGGGACCGCAAGGTCACGAGTTCGATCCCCTGCATAAACCTTCTTGGTTGAGCCTGATACACATGGCTTGCCAAATTTGGTTAATCGGTTGACGTGGTTTGCAGGCTATTGCGTCAGTCTGGGGTTTACCCTGTGCGCACTCGAGAAAGTTAGCGGCTGCGGTTCCTTCGTCAACAAAAAAAAAAAAAAAAAGTTGTTACTATTATATAATACACAACTTGGAGAAAAGTAAATAATTGTACAGTAAGATGCTGGCAAAGAATTATAGAGGTTGACGATCCCCAAAATGCAACTATATAATGACTTTCCTTTTTGGTTCTTTATCCATCAAATTTACAAACCTTACTATTTCTACTTCAGAATTAAAAACACTATTAGTGATAATTAGAAAGAGAGATAAAAAGATGGGTTTGAAAGGAAAGTTGATTTCACAAACAGAGATCAAAGGTTGTAAGGATCTGTTTCATGAAATGTTTAGGCACAAACCACATCATATTCCCAATGTCGCTCCACAAACAATTCAAGCTGTCGATTTGCATGAAGGAGATTGGGGTACCGTTGGCTCAGTGGTCAACTGGAATTATACTATGGGTAAGATTTTCTTATCACTTTTTTTTTTTTAAATTGATCACATTTCAGTGGCTAAATCTGAATTTTCATGGAATTCAACATCTATTATATATATATAAAAATATTTTTAATCTTATAAATAATGTTATTTTTGAATGAAGAAAATTCAAATGAACCTTGCTCCTTCCCATACCCTAGCTCCACCCATATACACTATTAAGGTGGAGGTTAAGGTCAAAACTAAGCCAAAACATTTGCTACTTCATTCCCTTCTCTGAAGCAGTGTTGAACATGAATTTGATGATGCCATCATGTCTTCTGTAAGTCTATGATGTAGGATGGCTCCGGTTATCATATTAACAACGGAAAAGGGTTAAAATGCCTTCAAATTATGAAATTTTGTATAAAAATGTTCTTCATTTATCTTTTGGCTTTAAAATATCTCTACCATCAACCTATTGAATCTAAATTGTCTTTATTTTTAACGATCTCATTAAAAAATAATTTTTTTAATACGTGACACATTTTTATTGGTTAATTTTAAAATTAACCTAAACTAATTATATCCCAACTCAAAATACGAATCAACCTAATAACCCAATACCCGCCCCGACTAAAATCCCCATTTAACCAAGGCCTCCATGTTCCCGGAGGAGGTTCCGACAACGACGCAATTTCACGCTCCTCGATGAAAAGCTTCCTTAACGGAACTCGAATTGATGCAAACAGAGTGAAAATCTTCTCCGAATTGCAAGAGGTTTCAAGTGCACCTTCAAATCAAGTATCAGATTGAAATGAACACACTAAACTGAGATCAAATCAACATACAAAACATATCAATGCTGAAAAATTGATTAAGCATCAACAAATCTAACACCAGGCACATATGAGATGATATTCAAAGGCTAAGGTAAATTAAATGGACCTTCAAGCAAAGAACTCCCTAAATCTGAAAATATTTCGGACCAGAAGAGCTTCGGACCGGATCAAGAACCACGCGGCAACCTCGAATGAAAACCCGAGTGACTCGACTCCCTTCTCCTTTAGATCTGATCACCAAACCCTGAACCCGTTAAATAAATAAGTGTGAAATTGGTCACTATATCAATGGAGGAATTGACTGGTGATTTTGGACATTCTTGACTGGCAGCTGAATGGCTATTTAATGGTGGCTCGATGGCCGTTTGGACGAGGGGTGTTACGGTTGTTTTAATGGAGGTTTTGGGCTGTTTCAATGGAGGAAGGATGGTGGAGATTAATGGTGGCTCACCGGCGGGGACCAGTGGCGCTACAGTCACCATTTTAAGTCAGGCGGGTATTGGGTTATTAGGTGGATCCGGATTTTGTGATTGAGATATAATTAGTGTAGGTTAATTTTAAAACTAACCAATAAAAACGTGTCATGTATTAAATAAATTTTTTAATTATTTTTAAAGGGATCATTAAAAATAAGAATAATTTAAATCTAATAAATTGATGACATAGATATTTTAGAGCGAAAAGATAATCAAATGAGATTTTTGTATGAAACCTCATAATTCAAGGGCATGTTAGACCATTTTCCGTATTAACAATAATAAAAGAGTCCAATTCAAGAATAAGCTTGGACATTTCTTTAAAATTACACTGTTGGACTGTTTAAGAGGCAGGATGTAGTTCTGCTACATTCATGTTATCGCAGTATTTTGGACAGCTCAATTGATTATCAAGGGGATATTTGAAAAATGTTATCGCAGTATTGGAGAGATTTGGTAAAGGTCACAATGATCTTATTTCGATGGCGGAGTCAGTATTTTCATTGAGGAATTTAAAATATGAAAAAGTAAACATACGAAAATTTTAAAAAGAGTCAACATCTACAGTATATATATAAAAAATAATTTTAATTTAATATATATATATATATATAATGTAATTTTCCGTTGAAAAATGTTCGGATCAAACCCTTTTCTACCACTTTACTCCGCTCATCTTACCATTTATGTTCTTAACAATGTTTCCTTATACGGCTATATTGTTTCTCTTCAAAGTGTTACCGCTTCCATCAGTCGTTATATTTGTCCAATTTGTTACTTAATCAATGCCAGTTCATCTCTTATTCATATATCCTAGTATCGAATGAGACCACGTGTGATTTGAGTTCCAGCCAATTTCTTTGGCTAAAGAAAAGAAATATACAAACTGAAAAAATAGTTAGTGCATAATGAAAGTCCATTATTTTGATTTTTCTTTTATTGAGCTACAAAAATTGAGTTTCAACCAAGTTATTTTTATAGAATAATTAGCCCGGAAAATAAAAAAATACATAGTTAAAAAAAATACTATTGCATCTAACAGAGAAATAAAAAGAAAAAAAAAGTTCGAATAATATATATACAATGTATATTATGAAGAAATATAAATTTTGAACAAATAAATCATGCATATGATTAGATGATAGTTAATAATTGAAAATACCTCACTTAGAGGCTGTTTTTCCAATTCTTCCGCGGGCCTAAAAGTCTATTGGGACCTAGAGGCGATCTAAATCGAGTTAGTTACTTTACCGAGGAACCCATTTTGCTCGCTTGTTCCCGGTCTGATCAACTTCCTTTTTGATGCGAGAACCAATCCGAGTAATCAACCGCTTTTTTTTTAATCTGCCTCAAGCAAGCCACCCCAATCCTACCACCAAAAAGCCGTCCGTATAGTGCATTCAGGCTTCGAACGAGGCTTTGAAGAAAGAGATATAATCACATTCTTTGTCACGTCAGCATCGTCAGTGCTCAAGACTATCAAGCTACCACGTTTTGGTTATGAGAATAAAAGTAGTTTCTATTTTCATTATACATTCACCATGTTTACCCTGAAGAATAAACTAATTAATAAAAAGTGTAAAGTTTAAAATTGTCCCAAAATACTCTGTGAGATATTATTCACCATCTAAGTAATAAAAAACAAATGACATTTTTACTCTCTTTTAACTTGTGATAATATTTTTTTTATATTATCGACTATGTTCATTTACAAAAAAAAAAATCTTTTTTTGGCACAAAAAATAGAGGGGCAAGAGAAGGTTGCGAAAGTGGTTGTTGAAGACATAGACGAAGAGAAAAGGTTAGTGACATTCAAGGCATTTGAAGGTCATTTAATCGAGGAATACAAGGCCTTTAAATCAACTGTTCATATTGAGAATGAAGGAGAAAACAACTTGGTCTTATGGACTATTGAATACGAGAAGCAGAATGAAGACGTTCCAGAACCCTTCTCTTATTTGCAATTAGCCGTTAATCTGACCAAAGATATTGACACCCACCATGTCAATCAGTAATATCCTATGTTGTTCGGACTCTTTGAAAATGTTGATGGATACATTCTGAAAAAAAAGTATATTTTGGAAGATTTAACACGAGTGCTCCATGTTTTTTGGAGAGGACCCAGAGGAAATTAATTATTTAGTTGTGAATAAAGGGGAGTTTCGTGCTCTCTGTGAAAGTGGTGCTTGCCCAGTCCAAGAATCCAAGTGGTTGTGCTTGTTGATGTTTGTATTTCTCATAAAAATGTTTGCTTTATTGTGTTTTCATGAAATATTGTACCATTTTCATTTCTTCGAGAAGGAATTTTATTTGTTTGATTTGATTTTGTGAATTAAGTCGAATCTTTAGTCCCTTTTCCTCCTCTATTTTGGTCAGATTTTAAGTCATTACCAATAAATTACTGACGGACACATGTCGAAACACAACCAATAGAAAAACTTTGGTGTACCATTTTTTAAAGCAAATTCACTAGCTAGGCGAGTTGCCTAAAGCTAGTTATTTTTTAAAATTATTATATAATAAAAGTTTAATTCAAAGAAAGAAGTAAAAGTAAGGGGACTAGACCTTACCTTATTAATCCTATTGAAGCTTAAAAAATCTCTACTAAGTAACATGCATGTAAAAAATAAAAAGAAGAAAGACCTAAATATTTTATGATCATCACCGAGTTTATAACATTCTCTATGATGATATACGAATAATATTATTTATATAGTGAAAAACTAAAATAAGCAAGAATGTAGAACCAGACCCTTGTTTCTTTGAGTTTTCAAGATGTAGCCCGATAAAAATTGTTTCTTCACCTTGTCTTCTTCTCTGATTGCACCAAAATCTCTTGATACTTCATCAATTCTTCTTGGATCTATTGGATCTTGTTGATGTAGTTGAACCTTGTATCCTTCTGTTTTGTTACTCTCATTGGTAGTTGCCTTAGAACAACCTCTTCAAACACTTTACCATTTCAGCTATACTTTCTTGTTGGGATACAATTGTTGCAGGGAACGGAAAGTAAGTAACTATTACAATGGTAAGAAAGGATAAACTAAATATTACAATAAACTGGAAATCAAGAACTTAACAAACTGCTTGTGTGATTTGCAGAGTCGAGTGATGACACTCTGTCTTTAAGACAAGATTGCCCCGTATATCTCCTTTTACGCTGTCGGGCAATAGTCCTTCAAGATACAACAACAACTTCACAATTGAGCAAAGGAAACTCAAGTGTTACTCTTGAAGAACTTTGAGTATAGTAACTTTGCTAGAGATGAAGAAAATGAATTCAGAAAATTCTGGAGTATTTTCTAAGTGTTGTGTAGTGTTCTTCAATTGAGCCAAAGACATCAATTTATAGTGCAAGAGAAGACCCCTCAACTAGCCAACTGATGGTCTTCAATAGCCATGTAATGACACTTAATTGAGGGGTTACATTCAGCCAAATAATGGCAGAATTCATGTGCCATGTAATGAAGAATCAGTGCTCCAAAACCAGCCCAAAGGTCAGAACTTTCCAACTTCCCATCGCAACATTCTGCCTCCGAAACGCCGCGACTCTATGAATTAGCGCCGCGGCTCCAGTGACTGGCCAACCAATTAGCGCCGCGGCTCCGACGGTGTGGCGCCGCGGCCATTCACGGCTCCGCGGCGATTTCTGACTCGTTTCATCTTACACTTCTTCCTTCGTTTACCAACGTGGAATACTTTGTTATTTGGCCAATAACCTTCCATCATTCTATGTCTCAAACGTATTACATACATACCAATATCTCTTTCACTAATGAAATTTGTGATACTTGGCACTACGCGAGCACGTGTGTGGAAACGACATTTTCGACGCGCGGGGCCCTAATTGTTTGAGTCATAAATAATGGGATATACTTAATTCCACATTTAGTAAATTTCCAACGATCCCCTCTTGAAAGAGATTTTGGCGCACACACATGGTGCATTTTCCAGAAATCTTTCAGCGGACCGATGTTGCATCTAGATAGGTAGCATATGCTTTGAACCTTCCATAGTTGAATACCATCGGACTTACTTATTGCATGGTTAACGTGATGTCTTGAACCGTCAGTGTTTAGTGTAAGCCAAATCAACGGTACCAACACAACAACTTCCCTTACTCAGTTCTTCATAATGTTTTTGTCCGTTGTGGCCGTGGACACTTCTTGGATTCTTAAGTGCGTTAATTTGAGGTGGCATGTCCTCACACTTAAATAGGTGGTCTCCTACAAGGTATCCTGCTATACCCCACTTTACAAGTGTTAGGAACCATTAAAAGTTTTCCCAAACCTAACCTCAACCGATGAGGATCATTAAAGGTTTTGAAAACTTAACCTTTATCCACACTGCAGATAGCACTTATAATCTATCGCGGGAATGACTTTGGATTTGGTGTTTCTTTACAGAAATCACTATCCGAAGTGCTCATGCTTCCACCGAAGTGCTCAACTGAACCTTTACAGCTTAGTTTTCCCATTGAACCTAATTCCTGGGATCTCCAATCGGTAAGACCCACATACTTCATGTCGAAGCATTGTTTCAACATGTTCTTAGTCTCTAGAATCATGCTAGGTCTGCTCCATGTGATCAACATGTCGTCTACATACAGACATATCATAATGAACGAATCAGAGTTACCTTTCATATAGATTTGTCACATTCATTAATGGTGAAACCCTTCGATAGTAGAGTACTATCTAATTTTTCGTGCCATTGCTTCGGGGCTTGTTTCAGCCCATACAGAGATTTGACAAGCCAATAAACTTTCTTCTCTTGCCCTGGAACCACATACCCCTCGGGTTGTTCCATATAGATTTCTTCTTTCAAATCACCATTTAGGAAGGCTGTCTTGACATCCATTTGATGTATCTCAAGGTCACGCAACACTGCGATCGCAATGAATACCCGTATGGACGTCATCCGAGACACAGGGGAGTACGTGTCAAAATAATCAAGGCCTTCCTTTTTCCGATAGCCCTTGACTACCAACTTGGCCTTGTACTTATCTATAGACCCATCTGCTTTATACTTCCGTTTGAGTATCCATTTACAACCCAACAATTTATTTTCCGGAGGAAGATCAACCAACTCCCAAGTATGGTTATGCAGAATGGAGTCTATTTCACTCTCAATAGCTTTTTTCCAGAGTTGTGCCTCTGGAGTTGACAATGCTTCAGCAATTGTCCTTGGTTCATCATCAACCATATAAGATACAAAGTCAGGACCGAAGGATTTATCCTTCCTGGCCCTTTTACTTCACCTTAGTTCCATCTCTAGAGTCTCTAAGTTCTGAGAATCTGGAACACTAGATTCCGGATATTCAGCCACTTCGAGATCCACTAGATTTGAACCATCTAGATCCGGGCCGTCAATGACTCCCGGTTCCTGAGAGCTTTATTCATAACTTTATTTGTGAGAGGTCATGTCTTTTTCCTTTCTAGGAAAGGCATCTTCAAAGAATTTAGCATTCCTTGATTCCATAATTGTACCCCCGTGGATATCTGAAATATCTGACTTATGCACTAAGAAGCGATAAGCACTACTGTTATTTGCATATCCGATGAAAATGCAATCTAAAATCTTAGGCCCAATCTTGACCTGTTTTGGCTTGGGTACTTCGACCTTTGCCAAACAACCCCACACCTTTAAATATTTGTAGGTGAATTTCTTTCCCTTCCATGATTCATATGGAGTTTTGTCATTACCCTTATGTGGGACTCTGTTAAGAATCGTATTAGCGGTAAGGACAACTTCTCCCCACATGTTTTATGAAAGACCGGAATTGATGAGCAAGGCATTCATCATTTCCTTCAATGTGTGGTTCTTGCGTTCGGCTACACCGTTCGCCTGAAGTGAGTATGGAGCCGTCGTTTGATGAACAATGCCCGATTGCGCACAATATTCCTCAAATGGCGCTACATATTCTCCCCCTCTATCGCTACGAATGAATTTAATCTGCATGCTTAGTTGGTTCTCAACTTCTGCTTTGTAACGTCGGAACGCTTCAAAGGCTTCATCCTTACTTTTCAACAAGTGAAGGTAACAATACCTTGTGCTATCATCAATGAATGTCACAAAGGACTTGTTCCCCCCTCTAGTTTGTGCAAACTTCAAATCACATATATCTGTGTGAATAAGTTCTAGAGGAGCGGTATTCCTTTCGACGGATCGAAAATGAAGCTTTGTGAATTTTGCCTCTACGCACACCTCACACTTATGTTGAGGGTTTACGTCGATAAACGACAATAACTCCAACTTTATCAACCTTTGGATGGACTTGTAGTTGACATGTCTTAATCTATGATGCCATAAATTAGAGGACTCAAGCAAGTAAGAAGAAGCTTCAATATTATTGTTTGTACGTAATACAGACATGGCGTTAACTTTGAAGAGGCCTTCACAGACGAATCCTCTTCCCACAAACGTTTCATTCTTAGTGATTACAAATTTATTGGACTCAAACACTAACCTAAAACCAACATTAACCAATAAATGACCTGAAATTAAATTTATTCTAATCTCAAGAACATGCATCACCTCCTTCAGAGTGAGCTCCTTTCCAGAAGTCATCTTCAGGACTACCTTTCCTACCCCTAGCACGTTAGAGGAAGCGTTGTTGCCCAAGAACAACTTTTGGTTTGTAACCGGTGTATAAATGGAGAAGGCATCTCTATTGGAACAGATGTGTCTTGTAGCACCTGTGTCCATCCACCATTGCATGAGATTCTCAACAAGGTTTGCTTCTAGCACCACCGCTGAGTACTACTCAATCATGTCGTCCAGAAACTTGTCTTTGACGACATTAACCTGTGCCTTGCCCTTAGCCTTGGCCTTCTCTTGTTGCTCAGTCTTGAGCTTGCGGTAGTCCTTGATCATGTGACCAGGTTTCGCACAGTGGTGACAGTTTTCTTTGAACTTCTTCGCTGCTTGGGTCTTGCCGTCTTTTTGGAACTTGCACTTCTTACTTGGGTTCCCTTTGGCCTCAGCCAGATTTGCCTTTGCCTCAGCGGGTTGTTTACCCCTAGGTAAGGCCTTCTTATTATCTTCCTGAATTTAGAGTTTGATAATAAGTTCTTCAAAGGTCATTTCCTTTGTTTTGAGTTTTAAGTAACTCATAAACTCATTCCATGAGGGAGGTAACTTTTCAATCAGCGATGCAACCAAAAACTGCTCATTTGGTTTCATACCTTCCAAATCCAGGTGATGTAGAAACATTTGGAATTCCTGGACTTGGGACATCACTATTTTACTATCCATCATTTGAAATTTCAGAAATTTCCCAACGATGAATTTCTTAGTACCTGCATCTTGTGCGTTGTACTTCTTTTGCAGTTTCTCCCACAACTCTTTGGCAGTGCCTACGGTGTAATACACCGTGTAGAGAGGGTCTGACAAGCAATTCAATATGTAATTCTTACACATGAAATCACTATGACTCCATGCATCAAGAACCATCTTCATGCCATTAATGACATGGATACCTAGGCCCCCTTCAGTCGTTTCAGAAGGCGAAGGGTCCATTTCATCTCCAGCTTGCGGAGGATCTTCTGTTAGGAAATGTGTCATTCCCATAACAGTCAGATAGAATAGCATCTTCTGTTGCCATCTCTTGAAGTTTGAGTCCATGAACTTTTCAGGGCGTTCATAGTGGAATCCAAAGGGTGGAGGAACGACAACTCTCTCTTGAGCGGCAGTAAAGGCGTTGGATGAGCCTTGAGCAACCGGAAAGGCATTAGGTGTGCCTTGAGCAGTGGGGAAGGCAAAGGGATTGCCTTGAGTAGCAGCAGCAGCAGAATCAGAAGCAACTTGTTCTCTTCTAGTCATCTTTCTAGGTACTTACAACAAAATCTTGTCTTAAAATTGTTAGGATACAATTGTTGAAGGGAACGGGAAGTAAGTAACTATTACAATGGTAAGAAAGGATAAACTAAATATTACAATAAACTGGAAATCAAGAACTTAACAAACTGCTTGTGTGATTTGTTGAGTCGAGTGATGACATTGTCTTTAAGACAAGATTGCCCTGTATATCTCCTTTTACGTTGTCGGACAATAGTCTCCCAAGATACAACATCAACTTAACAATTGAGCAAATGAAACTCAATTTTTATTCTTGAAGAACTTTGAGTATAGTAACCTTGCTAGAGAGGAAGAAGATGAATTCAGAAAATTCTGGAGTATTTTCTAAGTGTTGTGTAGTGTTCTTCAATTGAGCCAAAGACCTCAATTTATAGTGCAAGAGAAGACCCCTTAACTAGCCAACTAATGGCCTTCAATAGCCATGTAATGACACTTAATTGAGAGGTTACATTCAGCCATAATGGCTGAATTCATGTGCCATGTAATGGAGAATCAATGCTCCATAACCAGCCTAAAGGTCAGAACTTTCCAACTTCTCATCGCAGCATTCTGCCTCCGAAGCGCCGCAGCTCTGTGAATTAGCATCGTAGCTCTGTGAATTAGCGTCGTGGCTCCAGTGAGTGGCCAACCAATTAGCACCGCGGCACTGCCTCGGAGGCGCCCCGACGGTGTGGCGTCGCGGCCCTTCACAGCTCTGCGGCAATTTCCGACTCGTTTCATCTTACACTTCTTCCTTCGTTTACCAACGTGGAATACTTTGTTATTTGGCCAATAACCGTCCATCATTCTATGTCTCAAATGTATTACAAATACGTATCAATATCTCTTTCACTAATGAAATTTGCGATACTTGACACTACGTGTGTGGAAACGACGTTTCCGACGTGCGGGGCCCCAATTGGTTGAGTCATAAATAATGGAATATACTTAATTTCACATTTAGTAAATTTCCAACATTTCTTTCATGAGTATTCTTTGTCTTGAATCCCCTTCTTTGGTGCCTAGGTGAAAGATCTCCATCCCTAGCCCTCTTAGTAAAGCATTCATCGGATACTTCATTCTCATCTTCTTCATCAGATATGTCAATACCCAATTTACCACCAAAAGCTTTCAATGGATCTTCCATTAAAGCTTCTGGCTCTTACCTCTTGACCAGTATTCCAACAGGCTTTCGTTAAGTAGAATTATCCATAGCATTCAAAAGTGCACTCGTTTGAGCCACAAGCTGCCCAACAATATTAAGTTGTTGACTTGTGCAGTATTTCGGCAGTCTCCTGTCGGTAATACTATCCAACAATTTTTTGACGGCTTGTATTTATTTTTTTTGAAAAAACACATTTTTTGATAAATAAAATAGTGTAATAATTTAGTGTATGGCACTTCCATCGAAAAGTTTTATTCTGCAAAAATTTAAAGATTTATTGACCGCCAGTTGTCAAATGAACTCCCCTTTTTTTGAAATAAATACTTTCAATTGTTGCCCGTTGGCATGTTCTAAAAAAATGCACTGAAATGCAATTAAGCTCATTGTATTGATTTTATTTGACGAAATGAAATTGTCCGAGCTAAAACTTGAATAGTATTTATTTGTCTTATTTGAATTATCTTGTCCTGTTTTATGAAAGAGAGCTTACAATTTATGAAAGAGTTTTGCTGAGAAGAGACAAAGATGCTCATGATAAGCAACTTACCTGAAGGTTATGCACCTACGTATGATATGAATCTAGAAAGCTCATGAACACTTATGAGACTAAGATTCGTGATAGAGCTTCGAACATGTATGTCCATCTCACATGCCCTTTGATGTTGAAGATAAGGTCCTTGGATGCCATTGAAGAGCAATCCAAAAGGGTATACATTGTGTGGATAATTGATTGAAAGGGAGATAAAGTGGAAGGCAAACGGCTGGAAGCCACAAAAAGTGGTTAGGAGTGCAATTTGATGAAGCCACAAAAAGTGGTTAGGAGTGCAATTTGAAAGAAGGTCTCATGTTTGGATTATTTGTGCAAAGGTCACCTTTGGGCCTTTGTTGTACTACCTCAATCTTAATTTATATGATGTAGTTTGAGTGAGCACGAAGTTTAAGAAATAAAGAAAGACTGTTGAATCTTGTGGTCTAAAACAAGTCAAATAAATTTATGTGGTTATAGATCATCTCGTTAAGCGTAAAAGGTAAAATTTAAAATTAAATTGTTGCCAAATAAGGAAATGTATCATTCTTTTTTGGACTGACTAAAAAGGAAAGTGTGTCATATAAATTGAGACAGAGGGAGTAATAGGAAAGGCTATAAATAGATACCTTAGCCTCATTTTCATTCTTTAGCTTGGATTTTGATGAAACTCATATGAGTGTAACAGTTTGTTAGCTTTAGATTGTTAGCTAGTTTATCTGTAGCCGTAGTTATTAACTATAGTTTGTAGTATGTAATTTCATTGTTGGTGTTACAAACCTTTGTCCTTGAATGTCATTTAGAGATTGCTCATTTGTGGGCTTCAGTTGAGTCTCTCTTTATTGAATTGAAATAGTATAGGTTCTTTGGTACGATTCAATTGAGAGGATTTAGTATCAAGTCCAAATTTGCTCATAAATCCTTTACTAAGTGGGTCTTGCTTCTATCTTTCAAATCTGCATTTTATTCTTAGAGTTTCACCCTAGAAATCGTATCATTTGGTATCAGAACTTAGGCTAGAGTGTTGTTTATACAATCCCCAATCATAGAGTCTTCTATTTTGAACATCTACTAAAAACAAGTTGAAAAAAAATCAAAAATAAAAAATCCCAAATAATTTGTGTTTATTTTTGTTGATTTGACACTAGATTCATGCTTCCTAGTGTTATTTGAGTCAAAATTCAAAGTTCAAGTCAATTGGATCAATTTTGAGTCACCCAATATTAATGGAGTTTGAAGATGGAAGAACTTGAAAGTGTTCTTGAAGAAGAAGGAGAAATTAGGGCTTGAAAATTATTGGGATTTGTTTTACTAGTGGAGGGGAACCTAGATTCAAAATTTGGAAAATGTTGGGGTTGATTTGAAGGTGATTGGAAATTTAGAGTTATTGGTGTTCTTGAAGAACGTTAAATCTTCATAGAGAAGAAGATCCAAATGGGGTGTGTTTGATCAAAATTAGATTGGGGTACAAGTCAAAAGTTGTTTGTTGGACTAAAATGGGAAAATGCTAGGTTTGTTGGACCCCTCAAAAAGCAAGGGACAAAATTGGACAAAAAAAGAGAAAAGCGTGAAAAGAAAACAAAATATGGGCCCCAGCCCCCACGCGCCTGACCAAGCCCACACACACCTGTCAGTGCGTGGGGCTCAACTTTCGAGAGCCCTCTTTTTTGGCTAGCCTCACATGATACAGGCGTTGTAGCGCCTTACTTCACTGGTCCATCCTTCAGCCATTTTCCCCCAAAATCAAAAAAAAAATCTTCTTCAAGGTTTATCTCTTCTTCTAATCTCTTTTCTTTGATTATTCTAACTAATTAATAATTAATAATTAATAATTATTCTTACTTAATTGTTAATTAGTTCTTGAGTTCGAATTTTATTTCGTACCAATTTCTTCAAGCTTTTCTCGTATTATTTAATTGCAAGTTTATTGGTTATTGTCCGTTTATTTTGAGTCGTCCGTCATTCATTAAAAATAAGAATCCATTCTTTCAAAAATCTAAGCAACCGGATGATTTTATTGGACAAGTGATTTTCAATACCGATGTTGGAAGAAACACTAGGTTGAGTGGTATGCTTTGAATGCAAATACGAGCGACGTGAGGAACTTTTACTTCTAACGTGTTTGTTAAGTTTTGTAGGTACCACAGCTAGTTCCGGAGGTCAATATCATGATGGAAAAGACTCAATGGCTCTCTTACTTAGGGAGTTTGCAAGGATGACAACGGAGATGAGTGCAATTAGGATGGATGTGGGAAGTATTAATGATAGGTTGGAGAATGTGGAGCAAACTAGTAGGTTGGACACTCTCCAATCGAATAGTGGGAATGCAATTGTTGTAGATGAAGTAAGTAGGAACCCCAACACCTCATCAACCATAACCCCAGGGCAAATGCATGTGTTATGCTATCCCCAAGCCAACCCCAATCCTTATTCATCTATTTCACCCTTTATTAACTCAAATGACAACGCCTCAGGATATGTGAGGTGAACCAACCCTTTAACCTAACCCTAATTATATCGACCACCCCAAGCGGAACCTCCACCACAAGTGACCCCGAGAGTCACACAACCAAATGTTCCCCACACACCCTTATATGCACCACTATTTGAAAACTTTCCCCCGAAACCATTTCCACCCCTTACCAAAACCACCCTTTTGATGAAAGAATTGAAGAGTTTGAGCGGGAGAGATGGTTGGAGGAGCCGCGATACGAAGGGAGACATAGGTATGATACCCATAGGGAATGAGGTAGGCGATGAGGTAATGGTAGGCCATATGTTCATGAAGATAGGCGTAGATGGCAAGGTTATGTTGACCGGGTGAGATGGCAAGGTCGTGAAGATAGACGCGACCAAGATTGCAACTTGCATAATATTAAGGTGGAACTTCCCAAGTTCAAAGGTGGAAGTGAATTAGAAGAATTCTTAGAGCCGAAGTTGCAAAGTGAGAGGATCTTCCTTACCAAAAACATCTCGGATGCTTTGAAAGAAAAGTATGCCTTACTCAATTTGAGAGCTATACATCCATTTGGTGGGAATCTAAGAAACGTGAGAGAGCTCAACGATATATATTTGATGTTCCAGATTGGAAATAGTTGATTGAGCTCATGGAAGAAAGGTATGTGACACCCGACTATTATCAAAATGTTCTCAAGAGGGTGTTTATGTTGCGGCAAGGTAGTAAGAGTGTTAAAGAGTACTTTAATGAGTTTGAAAATTTGAGGTTGAAATCTAAGATCGAAGAGCACTTGAACTACACGGTAATCCAATTTGTGGCCAACTTGAACCATGATATCTCCAAACCCATAAGGCTTCAATCCTATACCACACTTAAAGAAACATTTCATGATACAACTAAGATTGAAGCGAACTTGAAAGCGGAGAAATATTACAAAGCCAAACAAGTGGAATTCTTCCACTTGGGAGAAGCCCAAAGCTACTGTTCAAGCTCCCCAAAACAAATTGACTACCAACCGAAAGGAGGTAATAATGCTAAACTTAATGTTCCTCGTCCTTCTACTATTCAATATTTCAAATGTCAAGGGGGGGACATATTGCTAGTGAGTGTCCTAATCGTAGGGAAATTTTGATCCTATGAGATGTGTATCAAATCGATGATGAAGATGAGGGAGGAGTAGATAGTGATAGTAAGGGAGAAAATAGTGAGTATGGGGGATAATCTGTGGGTGATGTTGAAGAGAGAATGGATAAGGGAGTAAATTTTACACTTGTTGTAAGGTGAGTCATGGGTGCACTAGCTAGGGAAGCACTTGATCAAAGAAAAAATGTGTTTCGTGCTAGGTGAAAGATAGTGGACAAGGCTTGCTCCTTGATTATTGATGATGGGAGCTATACAAACGCAGTGAGCCAATCATTGGTTGAACACATGAAGTTTCCCACTCGAAAACACCTTAGTCTTTACAAACTCCAATGGTTTAATGAATGTGGTGAAGTGAGGGTGACCAAGCAATAGTTTATCAAATTTAGCATTGAGAGGTATGAAGATGAGATGTTATATGACGTTGTCCCGATTCAAGCATGTCATATTTTACTGGGAGGCCTTGACAATTTGATAGGGATGCCTAACATAGTGGGAGAACCAACAAGTACTCATTTGTATTTGGAGATAAAAAATACACCTTGTACTATTGACATCCTATCAAGTGAGTGAAGATTATCGAGTCATGAAGGAACTCTGAGAGAGAGTTCTAAGGGAGAAAACAAAGAAGCGTGAAAATGGGTCCTTGGATTTTCAAGGAGGACAAGGTTTAAACTAAGAGAAGCCTAAAATGTGCATGATTGTCAAGCCTAATATTTGTTTGAAAGAGTTTGAGGAGGAACACTTATTGGTGCACCCCGTTAATTAAGTGTTTCTATTTGATACTAACCAAGATACTAGCACTTTGCCTAGTATTGTGTCTTTTTTTTCAGGCACATGATGATGTGATTCTCGAGGATATGTCAACGGGAATACCTCATCCTCAAGGTTTGCACACATCTTCCTAAATCTTTGGGTTCTTGGATGAATAATTCTATAGGCTTTGTTAGGGGTATCCCAAGAGCTATGGAAAAATATGACAATATTTGTGTTGTGGTAGATCGAATTCCAAAATTATCTAATTGTGTGCCATATCATAAATATCAAACTATATATCATGTGTTTCCTGTGTTGCTACTTGAGTTACTTGTGGGTTTACATGAAATATGTGTGCATGTTAACTTGGGAAATATCCTAGTCTTTGATCCGATTATTATATTTATTTGTCATGATTGGGTAGTCATCCCATTCCTAGGTAAAGCTAGTGCAAGGATTAGGATCTTGATTGTGGTTGATCTTATTTGGGATATTGCACCTAGTCATGAGGAGGGTCACTCTTATTTGAGAAATGAGGATCGAATGTGCTTCATCTCATCTAGAGCCAATGTAGCATTGCATGCTCCTTACTTTAAATCCATTAATTTCTTTATTTTATCATCGTTTCATGGTATTTGGAGGAATCAACTTCTTGATGCCTCATATGTGGAAATTTTGTTCTTGGCGACCATTGAGACATGGTTGTACCACAAATTTACACATCCTTGGAATGAGTATAATATTATTACTATTTGTGCTAACCCTCATGTCATGATGACCATACTTGTGTATTTCTTCCCTTGATTTTTACAAGGTTCATATTCGAGGACGAATTCTTTTAAAAAAGGAGAGGATGATATGACCCTAGGAAGCTTATGGACACTTATGAGGGCTATGATTCGTGATAGAGCTTCGAACGCTTATGTTCATGTCACATGCCCTTTGATGATAAAGTTAGGGTCTTTGGAGGCCATTGAAGAGCAAGCCACAAGGGTGTAAATTGTGTGGATGGTTGCTTGAAAGAGAGATGAAGTGGAAGGCAAACGAGTCGAAGCCACAAAAAGTGGCTAGGGTGCAATTTGATTGAAGGTCCCATGTTTGGGTTATTTGTACAAAGGTCACTTTGGGCCTTTGTTAAAATAGGCAAGACTATAAATAAATGCCTTAACCTCATTTTCATTATTTAGTTTGGATTTTTATGAAACTCATATGAGTGTGATAGTGTGTTAGCTTTAGATTGTTAGCTAGTTTATCCATAGTTGTAGTTGTTAACTATAGTTTGTAGTGTGTAATTCCATTGTTGGTGTTACAAACCTTTGTCTTTGAATGTCATCTAGAGATTTCTCATTTGTGGATTTTAAAGGAATATGTTCCTTGATTTCATTGATTAATGATTTACAATATATAGTATTTACAGAAATATTTACCTTGTTACAAACTAGGTAAGTAATCAACCTAATTACCAACGGAATATAATTCTACCTAAAATAAGAGATATACAATTAATGTAAGAATATTCGGTGAATAATCTATTACACCCCCGCAGTCGAAGTGGGAGGCTCACAAACACTAAGACTGACTCAAAAATCATCAAACAGTATGCGCGGAAGTCCTTTGGTGAAGATATCGGCAATCTGATATTTGGAAGGAACATGAAGGACACGAACTTGACCATGAGCAACTTTTTCACAAACAAAATGAATGTCCATCTCAATGTGTTTGGTGGGCTGATGTTGGACGAGATTGCCAAAAAGATGTATCGCACTAATATTGTCGCAGTAGACCAATGTTGCCTTTTGAATCGGGCAGTGAAGCTCAAGTAGAAGGTTACAGATCCAACAAGACTCAGAAACGACGTTGGCTACACCTCTGTACTCTGTTTCAGCACTGGATCGGGATAGTGTAGGTTGCCTTTTGGAAGACCAATACAATAGGTTATCTCCGAGGAAAATACAGCAACTAGACGTGGAGCGTCGGGTGTCAAGACATCCGCCCCAGTCAACATCAGAATAAGCAACAAGACCAATGAGCGAGGACCTGTATAGATGTAAGCAGAAGTGAAGTGTGCCCTGGATGTATCGTAAAATATGTTTAAAAGCATGCATGTGTGCTTCTGAAGAATTGTGCATGTGCAAATAAATTTGTTGCACGACATAAGATATGTTTGGTCTCGTGAATATGAGGTACTGCAGGGCCCCAGCCAAGCTATGATAGTAAGTCGGGTCTGAATACGGAGGGTCAGAATCAACGCTGAGCTTGGAATTGGTGTCCATTGGCTTATAGGATGGTTTGCAAGATGTCATGCCTCCACGATCAAGGATCTCTTCGGCGTATTTCTTCTGACACAGAAATAGGCTGCCAAAATGGCGAGTGATAGAGATGCCCAAGAAATAACTCAGAGGGCCCATATCCTTCATAGAAAACTCAGAGTAAATGAGAGATATAATGGACCGACGGAGTGCATCAGATAATGTGGTAAGGATGATGTCATCAACATATAATAAGAGATAAGCCATGTCTGGACCCTTGTTATAGATGAACATGGAATGATCGGATTTGTTGTGTGAAAAACCGATAGATGAGACATAATCGGTGAACCACTGGTACCATGCTCGAGGAGCATGTTTCAGTCCATAGAGCGATTTACGCAACATACATAGATAATTCGAATGAATAGGATCTCTGAAACCTATATGTTGATGCATATATATGCCATTTTATGAAGATCCCCATGTAATAAAATTGTCTTGACATCAAGCTGATGAATAGGCAAAGACTTGGATATGGCAATGCTGAGGACGATCCGGATGGTTTCGGGCTTTACGACCGGGCTGAACATTTCATCACAGTCCACTCCCACCTATTGAGACCTATCATTACCTACAAGACGGGCCTTGTACATCTCAAAAGAACCACCAGATTTTTTGTCTAAAAATCCACATAGAATAAATAATGTTAGCATCAGGTGGACGGGGTACTAGGTCACACATCTTATTATCAATAAGAGCATTATATTCGTCAATCATTGCGACTTTCTAATTTGGGTCGGACAAGGCATCTTTCGAATTACGAGGGAAGGGGAAGGGACAATTGAAACGGATAGGTTAAGCATCCATTTAGGTTTGGAAATTCTGTGCATGTCAAGGGTTTCCATTGTCTAAGAGCATGCTTCGGGATGCGGGATGGGAGGAAGGGGGTGCCGCGGGACTACCGGGAAGAGGAGGAAGGGCAGGGGTGGCGGGATCGGCTAGCTGAGACTCGGTTTACCGAGAGGTGGCTGCGGAATCACCTTGAGACGGGCAGTTCCGAGCCACCGTCGATGGAACTGGGTGGGCAGCGTGTCCTAGACTAACCATGGTGGGTTCGTGTGCCGGGGACTAAGACGTCAGATTATGTAAATAATGAACCAGAAGGGGGTTCAGGCCATCATTTAGGAAGTCGTAGGAATGCCGAGGTGGCGAGTTTAGTGTGGCAAAAGGGAATTGATACTCATCAAATAGGACATGGCGTGAAATAATTATTTTATAGTTTGATAGGTTATAGCAAGAGTAACCACGATGATTGATAGGGTAACCCAAAAACACACATGGAGAAGATCTCAATTGGAGTTTGTGAGTGGTTGGATGGAGAGGATAACAGATACATTCGAAAATACACAAGTGTTGGAAGGATGGGTTCCTACGAAACAGAACTTGAGTGGGCGACCGTAGAGCTAGAGACTTGTTTAGAATTATGTTTAGCAGATATGTGGCCATGGTGAGTGCGTAATGTCAGAATTGAAGGGGAATTGAGGCGTGAACAAGTAGGGCACGAATTAGGTTGTTTATAGTTCATGTTTTCCGTTTGGCTTTACCATTTTGGGAGGTGGTGTGAGGGCAGGAAAAATGAAAGGTAAGACCGTGTTTGGAGCAAAACTGTTTGAATTGGTTATTATCGAATTACATGTCATTGTCACATTGAAAATATTTAATGTTCTTTTTAAATTGTGTTTTTATGAAAGCACTAAATAAGGAAAAAATGGGGTAGACCTGAGATTTATTACCAATTGAAAAAGTCCATAGAAAGTTGAAGTAATCGTCCAAAAATAACACATAATATCGATGGCCGACCATACTTAAAATAGGAGAAGTCTACAAATCACTATGTATTATATCGAAATGCATTTAAGTACAATTTGTGGATGCATAAAATGGTAATTTAATATGTTTCCCAAAAACACAGGATTCACATATAAGAGTCTTAGAAATACGGTTGCATTGAATAAAATTATTATTCCTAAGGGAGCATAAAATAGAATATTCTGGATGTTCTAATCTAGAATGTCATAAGGAAGACGAAAAAGCAGCAAAGGTTGATGGAACTGAGGCTGAGTTGTTGACGGCGTTTGAAATAGAGTAGAGATCTCCGGTGTTGTCACATCTCATTATTCGTCTCCCTATCATAAAATCCTTCACAGAAAAACCAAAAGGATTAAAGTCAAGGGAAACATTATTATCAGTTGTGAAACATCGCACAAAGATTAGATTCGTAATGAGTTTAGGGGCATAGAGGACATTTTTTAAAATTAGTGGTGGATGTGGTGAGGTTAAGGATGAATGACCAAAACCACGAATAGGAATGGCTTGTCCACTACCAATAATAATATTCTAATTTAAATTACTCAAATTATAATAAGACGAGAGAGTACCTTATGATGTCGTCATGTGAGATATGGCGCTTGTGTCCATATATCAATTTTTGTCTGGAGCGTTGAGTGACATTGTGTTCATAGATGCCTCAATGTCAGTTGGTGCATAAGTTGAGGGTGGGGGGCCTGTGCTATGTAGGCATGTTGTGTACGTGCACTGAGTATGCCAGGTTGGGCCTGTCGGGTCGGAGGTGGAGTCCACAAGGATGTCGGATACGGGCGAGGAGGAGAGGCCCATACGGTTAACTGAGGGTAGGCAGCCCATGGCGGAGGCTGCTGCCACTGCCGCGGTCGCTGCTAGCTTTTTCCTACCGGCGGGGACTGCCATTTGCTGTCGTCTTTGCTTCCGAAATTCCTTCCGCCGCGGCCCTTGCCGGACTGCCGCCCTCGGCGGTTGTTGTGGCTCGATACGGGCTACTGGAATTGGAGGCCCTGCCGTCGGGGGAGGGCCCGACGGTGGTGGTGAGGGTGGCATCTGCAATGCTGGCATGAGTGATGTTGCGCTTGATTTTCCGAGTTTCCTCAAGAATTAGCTTTGAACGGGCCTCATAAAATGGTGGTAACGGCGTGCATTATTGAAAGATGGTAGCAACGCCATCATAGGATTTGTTCAAGCCTACAATAAGTTGCATGACCAATCGCTGATTAGTGACTGGTGCGCCAACGTTGGAGAGTTGGTCAGCAAGCATCTAAGTTCTTGACAATATGCAAACACGTTGGGGAAATTGTCCTGATGGACGTCCTTAAACTAATTTTCAAAGTATAACGCACGTTGAGTTTTGTTGTCGTGAAAAATATTTTCCAAACGTGGAGGCAGTGACATCAGTCTCAATGATTGTATGCAACATATCATTAGATATCGTGCCGTACATCCACTGGAGGACAGCTGTATCCAAGCGAAACCAAAGTGCATCATCAGAAGTCAAAGGTGGGTCTGTGGACTTCGATTTTTGTGGGATGATGTGGTCGATAACTTCGTAGACACGACAATGGATTTTGAACAGTTCCGCCCATGAGGAGTATTGACCAATTTCCATCTCAAGAGTCACAGGGTTGAAATTTTTAATGTTGTTTATTGCAAGTGCAAGATGTAATTTGGTTTTGTCAGCCATGGAAGACGAAATTTAGGAGGAAGAGGGAGAAAGAATGACTGAAAAAACTAGGGTTCCATCGGTGGGGGTGGCGGCCGAGAGGGTGGTTGTCAGCGACTTGTAGTAGGGTTTAGGTTTAGGCTACTGATACTATAAATGAATATGTTTCTTGATTTCATTGATTGATGATTTACAATATATAGTATTTACAGAAATATTTACCTTGTTACAAACTAGGTAAATAATCAACCTAATTACCAACGAAATATAATTCTACCTAAAATAAGAGATATACAATTAATGTAAGAATATTCAGTGAATATTTTATTAGATTTCTATTGCGTCTCTCTTTGTTGAATTCAAATAGTATAGGTTCCTTGGTAGGATTCAATGGAGAGAGTTTGGTATCAATTTCAAATTTGCTCATAAATCCTTTACTAAGTGGATCTTGCTTCTATCTTTCAATTCCGCATTTTATTCTTCGAGTTTCATCCTAGGAATCGTATCAACCTCTTTAATCCGGTCCTAATAGGACACAACTATAGCCTTAAGTTTTCGGTCTTGATTTCCTGTTTAATATTTTTTCTGGTATTCTCGATTTTACGCAGGCAGCAAAGAAACAATCTTTTTGTAATGCTTTTAAAATTAAATCTTTTGCTTTCTATTGTGTTCTTAGATGACTAATATTCTTAAATTAACGCTTGATAAGCATGTTTCTATTTGTGCTTGTAATTTAGCCCAGACGACCATGAACTTTGCATTAATTGTGTTAGCTATGCAGATTTTCAATGATACCAATCAAAGGGGAATATATATTAGAGTATACTTGTGTTGGTAAAGTTTCTACTATTTGCTGAAAAGTTGAAATTCACTGTGTGTGTGTCAGTACATGAACAACTTCGATTCATGATAGAAACTGGTGAACAAGCACATTTGCATGGAAAATTTGATGGGTATTGATGATTAATAAACAATGTGATTTATTTGTTGATTGTGATGTGTATTGGATACCAGGTCCAATCAGTTTAGAGCAATCAATCAATTCATTTCTTGAGAGTTCAAAGATTTTTCATCTGAGAATGTTCAACGAATCATGGCGGAGAAATTGATCCTTGTATCACATCATTTGTTCATCGAGTCCAGTCCTAGTTTATTTGTCATAGGCTTTTGAATTGTAATCATTTACTTTTGTTTAAGAAAATAACTTATTTTTCAAGTCAACAGTGACTTTAAAAGAGTATAAAAGTCGTATGGCTATTGAAGTTTAAGTCCTAGATTTCAAGAGTTCTAAATTTTGGCTCATTCTATTTAGTGGAGGTTTGGAGGTCGTGCTTTTTACACTTTTTGAGCCGGTGGTTTTTCACATTAAATTCCGTGCATTTTACAAATTAGTTGTCTAACTAAAGTATGCATAAGAAACAGGTTGATGGAAAATTTTAGGTGACGAAAACTCGATAGACCCAAGTCACCCCACCCCCAACCCGATCGTGAAGGTGCACTAAACTAACATTACTGTATAATAGGGTATAGGAATATACAGAAACAAATCTTAAATCATTTAATAAGTCAGGGGTCTAGCCAGTGACCACCTCGTCATTCATCAAAATGCAGTCAAATACTGCATGATAGCACATCAACGATTCTCACCAATCACCATTACCTAAAATCCGAATTATTGTACTCAAAATTCAAACTACTTAAACCACTTTCAGGTCTTATTATGTTCTGGCAATTGTCCACATTCAATTTCCAATTTATCAGGGACTGTATACAAATTAAGACAAGAAAAAAAGGCACCAGTTTTCTGCGAGAAATATCAAAAGACAAAAGTGTTCTTTTACATAAACAGCTGCTAAGAAGAACACAGGTTTAGAACTGTTAAGAGTTCTACATCGGATATGGAATGAGAACATGGACTCCTTATATGGACTTGGACAATCCTCACCGTACAAGCTAGCTTTTGAGGTTGAGTTAGGCCCGAAATTCATTATTTACACTATTCTACAAGAACCAATTGAAGTAGGACACATTCTGTGTTTCAAATGGTTATGAAGGTTACCCAGATGAAGTCGCCACTTCGGAATACTGGCAAAGCCAACAATCTAATGGGAACCCCCCATAAAACAATGGCAAGAGATCAAAAGACACATCGATACAACACTTGATTTTGATGAATGAAAAGTAAAGTATGTAAAACCTTACTCATTCCCCAAGTGAAGTGAACCATCCTTCATTAGCTTCACACTTGGAGTATTGAATCTCCCTCTTGAATAATGTCGGGAAGCCTTTCTCCAATCCGTCCCAGTTTTCATCATGGCTGCAAATTCTTCAAAGCTGATGCGCCCATCCTGTATTCATAGAAAGAGAAGATAAGGGAAATACCATCCCAAGCTAAATATATGCTAGTAGCAGAGGCATTTTCGTCAGCTGCATGTTCACCTTGTCCGTATCAACCTCCTGGAAAATGTCATTTGCCACATTGGTGCAGTCATCCGCTCCATCCTCCATCAAGGCATCACGAAGCTCATCCGGCTCAATGTAACCATTTCCATCCTTGTCAAAATAGGAGAAAGCTTTGTGCAGATGTTCATCGTGAGCCATCCTTTGAAGATGGAGTGAAACGGCTATAAATTCCCCATAATCCAGGGTCCCTTTTCCATTAGTATCAATCTGTAGGAAACAAAGTAATCCCATGTTCACGGCTTTCCAACTTTTAACATTCAGTGGAATATATTCAAGTTACTTGGCCATTGATGACGTTTCAATTATATAACCTGCAATGAACTACATAAATGAACAAAAATAACAACAGGACCGCATGCTTATTCTAACCAGCAACATCAACTAACCTGCAGATATTAAATAGAGCCAAAGACAGTGACTGCAAAAGAGTTATTTGCATTTTGAACCTTAAGTACGCACTATATCTTTATGTGCACCCTAACCTTTTATCTTTAATAATTTGCCACCTAGTCTGTTTATCTCTTTGCAAAACCATGAAGTGTTCATTTGTAAAAGGTAAATTAGGCTATAGGCTTAGCATGATGTCTTTGTTTTTAAAATTCAGCAAAACATGCATAATAGAATAATATCACATAAAAAGCACTTGACTAGTTATAATTCATGTCCCCTTCATCTCCAAACAGTTCTGATCACTGATGATTTCCCTATTTATATTTCCTTTTTACTTAACTTGCAAAGGGGAACGTATCAATTCATCATCGATTAGAATAAAAAATCTATAAATTCAATATAAACGCATGCATGTTCCTACATTGATGGCTCCCATAGTGCAGAAGCATGACTTCACGTGATGAGGTTGGTTTCAACTAGACAAAGCTCTGATTTTCTAGCCTGACAAAAAAGCAGGACAAAGCTTAGTACCAGAGAATGAAGTAAACTAAAGTTATTTTCAACCTCTACACATTTAAAACTCAAATTTGTTATGTCTTCTTTAATTAGAGTTATGCAATTCCATGCAGGAGTACAACAGCACAGGGCTAGTAAAGGGATTTCGTTTTTCAGTAAGATCTGGAACTGCAGGAGTTAAAAAAATTTATTGAAGAATTGGTGAAGAGAAAACTAGCATAGCAAACAGAGAGAGAGATTTGTGTTATTAGTGGAGTACAATGAAGATTTGTGCGGCAAGACCATCGGTAGCTTTCCCCTATACAGTATAAGAATGTAATTTATCCTTTACAAAATAAACTCTTATATCGTTTTGCAAATAAACTAATGGATTTTCCTTATTTTTTTTATAAGGTACAAATAAAAAATGGTGTATACATTAGGAGACCAAAATGCAAAGAACTCGATGGAAGACGACAAATAAAACACAGCATAAGTATATAGAAACATGGAGGATTCTTTATTTCCAATCAGATATAAACAGACCGAGAGAAGACAAGGACTCATCGAGTATGCTAGCCAAAGTTGTTATTTTAAGGAGGTTATTTCACAAACATAGAACGGAAGACTAGTTAATGTTAACATGAAGTACAAAGAAGAATTTAGAGCATAAATCTCTCAGAACTTACTTCTCACCACCCTCCCTAGTTCCATCCTTTCCCTTTTTTTTTCTTTTTTGCAAGTTCCAATTTGTTACTTTACATCAGCCGATTCCCATGTAAAAGAGGAGAATCTACATTCTTTCAGGCTATTGGATATCCTAGAACAAGGTCATTAGAAAATATCCTAGCAGCAAATGGAAACTAAACTTATTTATGAAGTTTAAACATTTCATGTTAGATGACAACCGATGCAAATGTTATCTCCGTCAATACCAAAAGCATGTTTTCATATGATATTAACAGATACTGAGCAGCATCTATATGTCAACCTCGGGAAAAAGTGGGAAATTCAGGACAAGTTTTTCATCAAGAAATAAGCAGGTGGACTCACAGCTTCAATAAGCATCTGTACTTCAGATTCTTCCAGCTGGGAGTTCTTTTGAAGTCCTGCGTTAAGTTCTTCGACTGAAACAATGCCATCATTATCAGTGTCTATCTTGTTAAACATTTCTTTGAGGTCTCCAACTTCTTCATTAGACAAGAAATCAGCAATCACCTGCATTTGGACAAGCACATTTTAATGGTCAAGAAGTGCAAAAGCTACGTAAAGAAAAAAGTGTCAGATAAATGAACAAACCCTCAGAGCTTTCCTCTTAAACCTATTCATCAACGAAAACTGCTCAAGTCTCGACTTAACAACATCTCCAAGGGGAACATTTGGAGCCTTCTTAGCATTTTGAATCCAAGGGTGCTCTACAAGAAGAGAAAACTTGTATAATTCATAAAAAACAAGAGGCATAAGATTAGGCTTTCTGTTGTAATAACAGGCGATTGATATAAGCCAAAGAAATCACCAAGCATCCAAAATAAATTTTAATACAAGAAAGACCTTAGTATGTCTTGCTAAGGAAATATGAATTGCCGCCACTTTCATTGAATCTTATTTTGACAACTAATCCATCAAAGATCATTGTTTTCTCTATTCTACTGGATCTACATGGCTGTGCCCGCTTTTTGCTTGTCTTAATCCTTTGTCATCCCAAATTTCACAGGTTGCTTGTGATTCAATGTACCATTTCCTTTATTTGTCCAACCATTGTCTGGGAGGACCCATGACTTCCACACCAGGTCTCCTAAGTATTGCAGCTCTACAATGCTAGGATGTGCGATTTAATAAAATCCCATAATGGCAAGTGGAAGTTGAGCTTATTGAGATGTTTAACCCCTTGATGGCTATCAGATCCACATACCACTCTGTCCAACACGACCAGAGATTCAATCACATGACATCCCGCAAAGAATGGCAATTCGCAGTTAGATCAGCTTAGAATTGGGGTATAACTGTAAGGATAGGCTAAATGTCACTAAATTTACTTCAAGCTCAGGCATTATGAAGAAGTTTTGGCCACTTTATGGGAGATTGCTAGTCTCTTCAAAGGTTAGACTATTGCCTAGGTTTCTTGCATAAAGATGACGCTATGTAAGGGACAAGTTGCAGATGATAATTTATGCCCAAGACGTAGAGAAGGTAAACAACACCTCTTTAGCGTCTGAATGACCCTCATTAGTTTTAGGTACAAATTTAGAGAGTAAAATTACTGAACAGAAGAAGTGTTGCTATTATCTCAACCAGTTGATCATTAGCCTGTTGATGATGTCGTTGGGTTTTGTTATTAGGTGTGATCTTATGCTTTCATTAGTTTTAGCTACAATGTTAGAGAATAAATCACTGAATGGAAGTGTTTACGATTATCTCAACTGGTTGATCATTAGCCTGTTGATGGCGTTGCTGGATATTTTGTTACTAGGTGTGATCTTATGCCTCACATACTGAAACCGACCAATTTTCCATAGTCGAAACTGGACCTTTCTAGTCAGTCATCTATTCAGCCTGTTTAACCCCGTACCAGTTTATGCGACTTACTTTCCTTTTTAATTCGTTACAAAAAGAACCACACAACTTTTAATTTGGGAACAATTAACTTTACCCTTTCCATTTTACCCGTACATAGAAGTTTTATAACCACACAAATGTTATGGCATGTTTAAGGCCACAAGTTTCAAAAGTTTTATAGCCACATAAATGCTATGGCATATTTAGACCACAAATTTCAAAAGTCTTCATTTCTCCTTTAAACTTCTTAACGACTCCAACTATGTCTGATAAAATTGGAACGGATGGCGTATATAAAATGCATGCATGTCTTACACCACGTGCAAAGCTCACCGGAGAGCTGATTCGTGCCTAACTAGGCTACGCATTAGCTCTATATATCTTTGATAAACGCAAGGATTTTCCCAAAAAAGAATTAATAAGCATCTGTGAAACATAACATACCAAGTACTTGCTTTGCAGTTAGTCGAAGCTTTGGATCTGGCTCTAACATTAGCCTAACAAGAGTTTTAGCACCTTCTGAAATACTTGGCCAGGGTTCCCGCTTGAAATCTATTGGCCCACGTAAAATGGCTTAGGCAACACCCTGTCCAGATTCTGTACGAACAGATTCACTTCAATAAAATGACAGCGGCATCTGAGAATGCTACTAATATGAAGGATGGGGGATAGAGAGGAAGAATAAAAACTGCAGGAAGAGAGTTTACCGGCCCAAAAGGGAGGAACCCCACATAACAAAATATACAGAATGACTCTTGCACTCCATATATCTATTTCTGGTCCATAGTTTCGTTTGAGCACCTCAGGAGCCATATAATAGGGACTTCCAACTATTTTGGAGAACTTCTTACCTAAAATACATATTTGAGTAATTAAAAATGAGTGATATGTAAAGTTAAGATAAGAAACAATATAGATTGGATAGGCCAGTAATAGTGCAAAAACACGAGCCTAAAGTACCAAACAATAAGGAATGAGAAGAGTTATTTGTACCATAAGGTTTAAGTGTCCAAGTCCGTGGGCCTTGCTGATTAGATCTTATCTAAGCTATTCTTTTTCCTCCCTATAAAGGGAAGTACAGAGGAACAAGCATATAGGTCATGGGTTAGACCCATGGAAGCAATCACTAATGCTTGAATTACTAGGTTGTCTACCTCACACCCCTTGGAGTGCGGCCCTTCCCAGACCCGGCTAACACAGGATGGTTTGTGCACCGGGCTACCCTTTTACAAAGAAACAAGCATCTACTTAGATATTCATTAGTATCAATATTAGCTTCACTCTTTTCCTTTTTAAGTAAGCATCGGAGTTAGCATTATTATGCGACTAAGAACCCCTGCAGAGGTTTGTCAAAGTCAAACAAAACTATACTAAACAATTCGAACGAAACACAAAGGCTGAAATGAACTTGAGTAATAGTAAGGATGTCCTTTACAAAGGAAGAAGTGTCTACTTTTGTAGGAGAGAAAAAAGCTGAAACCTTGATCCTATATTTAGCTGGTAAGTTGATCTCTTGTTTCCCAAATATTAAACGAAAAGGAAGGAAAAATCTACAAAATATACATGGAAATAAACACCTAAAACTTTCCGAATTTAAGAAAGAAGAATAAGAATTAACTCCTACCACAACTACACTGTAGTAATCTGGAGTCATGCACGAATAACACTAAAAGTGACCAACACTGGAGCAGTCACTTTCCACCCCCCACCCCAAAGATACCTCCTAAAGTAATTTGGTTGTCGGCAAGTCTCTTTATGTATCTGTCACCCTACGTTGACTTCCAAATGCCAGACGGTAAGTACGACAGAATGATCACAGATCTCAGATGATCTTTTCTTATTTAATCCTATATGTTTCAATTTCGTTGGATGTCCCTAAAGGGACATTATTTTATTCTTCGTGTGTGCGGCCTATACCTCTTGTCGGATTTAATCATTTCTAATCTTGTCTAGTCTTATATGACCACACATCCTTATTAATCCGTGGTTTAAAGCTTTCATCTAGCAAGCATGTTTAGCCAAGAGGCTCAACTTCCACTCCCGTGTAAGATTATTGGATTGACAATTGTACTATAGAACTTACCTTTTAACTTTTATAAATATATTCCTATTGCATAATTTCCCATATCCGACCTCCATTTAAGTCATCCTATTCTAAAATTCATGTGTTACATCACCTCCTCATCTATCTGCAACACTACACCTAGATATCCAAATTGTTTGTATCTTGGCACCAATATTCCTATCTAATACCACTTCAACTTCATTCTACTTAAGAGGATAAACTTGAAGTTTGTCTAATCCAAACAAAAAATGCAGTTAGACAGTAAGTTAGTTCTTACACTGCAAGTAACAGAATAGATGGAATTCACATAAAAACTGAGTGGGCATTGTTTTAGGTAAGTTCCTAAACATGTTTTACAGAGTGTATGTTTGCTAGAATACAGTCCTCTATAAAGCCCTTCCACCAATCAATTGATAATGAAACAGCTCCACAACAGTTTGTAAAATCAGCTCAAATGCAATTCCCTCATGTAGGTTAAGTCAACCCCTTGTCACAAGTTTAACTCGAACTTGACCATGATATTAGCACTGAAATTAATAAATTGTTACCCTTTTAGCTTTTGCAATTAACAAAAGAATTACCAACTGAAACTAAATGAGAGAACATCTCATCTCACTGAGAAACACATGAACTGTAACATACAGTGAAGTGCAATATTCCAACATGATACAATCAATTTCAAGGCTAAAGAGCCTCAGAGGGCTGTTGGAAGAAACAATATTCTTTCATAAGAATAAACAATGGAGAGGCATACATTTGTCCTTTCATTGTTCGGTTAAAAAAATTTACCCCCTTTGCTTAATCCTATATCAAAACTAACTTCCTCCTCTATATAACCAGTGAGTTCAATGAGACAGTGGATCTACCATTTTTGCCGCTAGTAAGTTGTACAAATAGAGCTAGCTTGTCACATAAGTTGTCCTAACAGAGTTAAGAGTACAAAAAGAAGGAGATGATGCTAGTTTTGCTCCAGCATCAACTGACTAACTTTTTTCAAGCATATCAGAAATCTTAGTTTGTTCTACACAGTGAACCGTAAGGGATTTTAAGATATAAGAAGGTCCACCAAATTTTATCTGAGGTCACATAGAAGTAATAAGGCCTACACAACAATGACCCCTTTGTCAGGAACCAATTCCTCAACTCATCTGCACATTTCGTCTTCCTAGAAAGGTATGTAACATCAATAACTTTATTCATTTATTTATAGCTAGCCGAGAAAACCCTGTGAATCTGGTCCAACTCCAATTGTCCAGACAGGTTCCAGACTCTGGGGACCGTATCAGTCGCAGAGTTCCAATCTTTACTCTTTTAGTTGACAACCTTATTACATTCCCGCCCTGGGAGCACGTCAGTAGACAACCTAATTACCATTCATGTGGTAAATTGTCCTAATTGCCGATATAATCTTTACTCTTTTAGTTTTAATCCAGAGGACTCTCCAGATGATGGCATATCTACACAGGAAAATTTTATAACGTACACTCTAGGTCGTATAAATCTACATTCCTTAGCATCATTAAACAACAACATACCCAGTGTAATCCCACATGTGAGGTCTAGGGAGGGTAGAGTATTGTACATCTTACCCCTATCTCGTGGAGGAAGAGAGGTTGTTTCCGAATTACCCTCGGCTCAAGTGCAGTAAATCAAAGTAGTTATGAAAAGGAAATACGGCAGTGAAGAGAACATGGTAACTACTAAGGAACGAAGTACAGAGCATTCAGCCTAACATCATAAAACAAAGAACATAAAAAGTAATCTAGGCAAACCACAAGAAATTGTAAGATAAACTATATGCATTTGATTGCTTTATCATAAACCAGTTAAAGTTTCCTTTTTTACCTGGCTTGAAGAAGATTGACAAGCCAAAATCAATTGCTTTGAGAGGTGAATTTTCCTTCTTATTAGCAAATAAAAAGTTCTCGGGCTTCAAATCTCTATGAATCACTCCATGCTTATGACAAAGCTGCACAACCTCTATAATCGTCCAAGTAACAGCAGCAGCAGCTCTTTCAGTATAATGCCTCCTTGCAACGATCCTATCAAACAGCTCACCGCCTTCGCATAATTCCATCACCAAATGAACTGTATTTTCATCCTCACACGCTTCCCTAAAACTCACAATACTTGAAAAATTAGTGTTTCAAATTTGAAATAACTTATAACCTATTTTCCGACTCACTTTTCACTTTTGAAGCTATATTTAAGGATATGTTGCCATGAGAATTATTCATATATTTTTTTTGAAATTTTTTGTCCAACTTATTTGAAAATCAGCGTTTGGCCGTGAAAATTCCAAACACAACTTGAAATTGTATTTAGAATTTGAAAAACACCCGTTTGGCCATGAGAATTATTCACATTTTTCCGGAAATTTTTTTCACTTTATTTGAAAATTTGACCATAAAAATTCTAAATATAACTTGAAGTTGTAATTGGAATTTGGAGAACACCCAAAGCCCTGTTTTTTCACTTTTTTCACTTTCAGTACATTCAAACAACCAAATATTTCTTTGCAAAAACTATAACCAAACACAACTCCATCTTCAAAAATTTCAAATAAAGTGCAAAATATATGATTTTTAAGTACATTAAACACCAATACAACAACAACATACCCAGTGTAATTCCACAAGTGGGATATGGGGAGGGTAGAGTGTACGCATACCTTACCCCTACCTTGGAAGGTAGAGAAATTATTTCCGATAGACGCTCAAAGAAAAGCAAATCAAAGCAGTCGGAAAAAAAATAACATAAGTAAAGAAGTAATAGCAAAATAGATATAAAGCGTCACAAAGATGTCTAAAAAAATTCCAACTCAATAAAAATTAAGCACGAATATTATTCCAAATATTTCATGCAAAAAAGTATAACCAAACATACCTCCAACTCCATAAAAAATCCAAAAAAATATTTGGAATCTATGACATCATTACCTAAAACTGACAATACTTGAATTTTGTGGAAAATGTTTCATAATTGCAACTTCTCTCCTTACATCCTCCACATCAACTGCTGCTCTTAACTTTCGTTTCGAAATCGACTTACATGCCAATAATTCCTTACTACTACGATCTATACATAGATATGTTATCCCAAATTCACCCCTACCTAACTCTCTATCTATCATATACCTTTCCTCAATATTCTCCTTTTTAACCTCACTTAACACCGTTATCGCTTTTTGCTTAGGGATAAACTTGTCTTTTCGCCCTTGATCGTTACCCGAAGACTTCACATCTTCTCTAGCAACAGATGCTGGAGATATGCAACAGTTCCCCATTGCAAACACTAACACTAATACTAATAGTAACAATTATTGTTTTAGCTATGGTTTAGCATTATGATTGGCAAGTGTAAAAAACTACAACTATGAGGAGTAAAATTGGAGTGACGGAGATGGGAAAAAGAAGGAAAATCAGGGACTGCAAATGCAATCAGTGGCGTGTAAGATAACGTTCAGATGCTTTTGTAATGTGAAAAGCTTTTTTCGGTTTTTCAAAAATTGTTTTGGAAATTATTGTAAAGTCCTTCTATTTTGGTAATATAACTGGCATCTTCTGTTAACTTTAAACAGTTACCTAATAGAACCTTGTTCCTGCCATTTTAAGAAAAAATGAGAAGGATCATTTTAACCTTTTATATATAACACATCAATTCGAGCAAATTTAATCAAATATTTGAAGTTCATATCAACTTGTATACAAGATAGACTTATGGAATGCACAACTTCAGTAACTATTATTGCATGCATCAGTAAACTTTCATCTTGCTATCCTTAGCTTTTGTTCATAAACTTATTGACATTAAGGTGTTGAGTACTCTATAACATTTTTATCAAATCTCTTTGCAAACAAGCAGAGCATCCAAATAAATTATGATATAACTACTGACCTATCTTATCCTGTGTAGCTAATGCTTAGTGATACTGCAATTTCAATAGAAACGTAGTGAATATGGAAGATAATGGTAGAAAGCTAAGGAATGGAGAAGAGGTATAAAGGCCTATTCATTACATGCCTGTAGCATAAGTAAACGGAAGACTAGGTACGATTGAAAATTCTTTCAATCATTGTGTTGCTACATTTTCCTACACTCAATGGTTAATAGCGCATGTTTTGCTGACTAACCATCAAAATGTTAATGCTCTAGTCCTAGCAGTAGCAGATCATCAAGAAAATAAGCAGTGTGTAGAGTATTAGAGAAAAAATTAGCAACATCAATAACCAGAGAAGGAGATCATCAAGAAAATAAGCAGTGTGTGACTATTAGAGAAAAAATTAGCAACATCAATAATCAGAGAAGGAGATCATCAAGAAAATAAGCAGTGTGTGACTATTAGAGAAAAAATTAGCAACATCAATAACCAGAGAAGGAGATCATCAAGAAAATAAGCAGTGTGTGACTATTAGAGGAAAAATTAGCAACATCAATAATCAGAGAAGGAGATCATCAAGAAAATAAGCAGTGTGTGACTATTAGAGGAAAAATTAGCAACATCAATAATCAGAGAAGGAGATCATCAAGAAAATAAGCAGTGTGTGACTATTAGAGAAAAAATTAGCAACATCAATAACCAGAGAAGGAGATCATCAAGAAAATAAGCAGTGTGTGACTATTAGAGAAAAAATTAGCAACATCAAAAAACCAGAGAAGGAGATCATCAAGAAAATAAGCAGTGTGTGACTATTAGAGAAAAAATTGGCAACATCAATAACCAGAGAAGGAGATCATCAAGAAAATAAGCAGTGTGTGACTATTAGAGAAAAAATTAGCAACATCAATAATCAGAGAAGGAGATCATCAAGAAAATAAGCAGTGTGTAGAGTATTAGAGAAAAAATTAGCAACATCAATAATCAGAGAAGGAGATCATCAAGGAAATAAGCAGTGTGTAGAGTATTAGAGAAAAAATTAGCAACATCAATAACCAGAGAAGGAGATCATCAAGAAAATAAGCAGTGTGTGACTATTAGAGAAAAAATTAGCAACATCAATAATCAGAGAAGGAGATCATCAAGAAAATAAGCAGTGTGTAGAGTATTAGAGAAAAAATTAGCAACATCAATAACCAGAGAAGGAGATCATCAAAAAAATAAGCAGTGTGTGACTATTAGAGAAAAAATTAGCAACATCAATAACCAGAGAAGGAGATCATCAAGAAAATAAGCAGTGTGTGACTATTAGAGAAAAAATTAGCAACATCAATAACCAGAGAAGGAGATCATCAATACAAGTGACTATGTTGGTATAAGGATGACCAAATTGTTTCCATTTTCATGCTAGATTTCGACTCTCCACACCGTAGTTCTCCAAATCCATACATTGCTCCTGCATACCACCAATGAGTCTCTCCTGAAGAGACGACACTAAACAATTGATACTTCATTTTATCGTAATTTTAAAAGAAAAAAAATCTTTATCCATATATTTGTCTTTCGTGCTTATAATTATTAGTATTGGACTACACATATATATTTGGATTATTTTCTTCTTTTGCGCCTTGTTTGATTGAATCTCATGCTTTAATTGCGCTTTGCGCTTAAAACCCCAATGAACCTAAGATATTTTTTACTAACTTTTCACTTTTGATAGCATTGGCTGGTGGTATTGAATTGATCTTGGAAGCCCCTTTAAGAACTTGGTAGTAATTGAAGCTCTATATCATATAATACTAGTCACACCTTGATTTTGAGTCGACGAAGCATATTATTAGTAGAAAAAGAATCATAAACAGTTAAACTAACTAAACTTCAGTTGCCTTTTACTACACAATCAATGTGAAATCTCATGCAAGTCCAACTTTTTATTTATTAATTTATCAGTAAAATACGTGACTTCATTCGACAATCATTTAAAAGGCATATATGAGTGATAAATAAAAAGTTATTTTTATCTTTTGAAAAGATCTGTCGCAATAAAAAATTAATAAGAAATTACTATCCGGACTAATAAAAAATCACATAAATAGACCTCAAAATTCCAGAATGTTACCTAAAATCTAACAAACAACTAAGGAACTCCAAACCCTAGCATTGAAATCATACAAATTGATTTAATTCTTTGGCTCCTCAAACTATTTCTTCCTTTGGACAATGAATCTATTAAAAAAAATGTTACTAGTTCTAATAGACTGTACTTTCTAGTACACTTTAATCTGCAAAGTTCTAAATATATTAATTTTATTTCATATTAATAAGAAACTAAATCGGGACTAACCAAAAGTTGGATAATTCGAGCTCAAATTCCAAAATATTTGGTGAAATCCAACTAATAATAACGAAATTCTAAACCCTATAGAATTTGATTCATGCAAGAATTAAAGAGGAAAATAACGAAATTAATGTGGGGTTTGTGTGTGCAGCTCCATGAGCCTAGGGTTGGGGAGAATGGGCTCAAGGAACGTATATGGAGAGCAAATGTGGGGATTGTGTGTACTCAATTTGGGGTTTCTTTTGGTAAATTTTTAAATATGTGGGGTTAAGTGTTATCCAATTTGGCGTTGCTTTAATTTTATGATTGTAAGCTTACCTTCTGCATAATTGCGGAATGTAATAGTATCCTATATTCACCAATATATTTTATTGTATTTAATTTTACATTATCTAAATTATAATTAACTTATATTCTTTTACTAAGAAGTTTGAGAAAATAAAATTTTAAACTAAAAGTGCTTTTTAAAATTATTTTAGAAAATATTACATATAAATCATAATTATATCCACTATGCGTAGTGATTAAAGTTTATTTAGGTAACTTCATATTTATTATTTGAATTTTAATTAGGTAGTACTTTTTCCTGTATTCTTCAAATAGTGGCAATAACAATATCGCCAGAAACAGCGAGTAAGTCGCCACAAAAACTTTATATCATTGAAAATGAAAAATGAGTATTCATCCGCGGCGACCTAAGTATGATTGCCACTAAAACAATAACTTTTTGTGGCGATTATTTCATGTCGCCACAGAAACCTCACAATTTGTGGCGATTTAAAAGGTCACAACTAAAAGTATCACATTTTGTGGCGACTGAACTTAGTCGTCACAGAAACCCTTATTGTTGGTGGCGACTACAAGGGTCACCACAGAAAACCTAATTTCTTGTAATGCTAGTAGATGTGGAGATCGATGATAAAATGGATGATGATTTCATTTTAACGATTATCTCACATTGTGTCACGACGCAAATTACGGGTCATAATGGAACCTACACTATCTCCCCGGTAGGCGAACCATCCCCAAAATTATTTAACAATCATTTGAACATTGCGAAAATAATAGGAATTATAGAATAAATAAAACAGCTTCATTAGAAATCTTATAAACATCAATTATCCTTTACAATACATCCTTTCACAGAACCTGGTCTGACTTGTACAAGAGCGACTATGAATACAACAGAGTTAAGAAAATAATGCTAACAACTGCCTTGAAATAATAAGGACAGTATGACCATAGATGATGATCAGGGCCACTGATAGGATATGTGGCCCCCCCTAAGCCTCCACGATTGTCTGAAGTTGCAATTGCATTGATAGAAGGACATGCATCCACATAAAAGATGCAGTAAGTGTAGTATGAATACACAACGTACCCTCGTAAGCATCATAGACTGACAACGATGGATAACATGTAACAGATATAAAAACTGAGTTGACTCAGAGGTATCGTAGATACTACACAATCGTTACAAATATATAGTCACACCAGTGCATAGCAATTATTGTTTAACACCCAAGTCATCTTAGAATATGGAAAGGCATGTATCACATATAGGAATTAAGTCCACCACCCTCTATCTAATGGTCTGAATCCAAACTCAATCTATCTACGTAGCAACATTGGACAATCATACACGTAAGAAAAATAACTCATCACAAACTATTCACACAAGCACATATCTGACACATATTCCACTTCATAATATTTCCTAAGTCTATTAGTCTTATATTGGCTCTAGCTCACACACCTACTAAGTTTCCGCACCTTATAACCCCTTATGCATACAAGCTATTGATTATCCATATTACCTCTAGTAAATGAATACGTTCATGGGTCTCCATTTTTAATATTAACTTAAACACATATAAACTCACACACAACGATACTTATACTACCAAGTATGATGTTTAATTAATGGTCTAGACTTTCTATTAACCAAGGCAATTACCCCTTTAAAGGATTCAGTCTTCCCTTCCCTAAATAACGAACCGATACATATCCTATTGCTCACATCAATTTACACTGGAAACACCCACCATCACCAATTTGTACTATCTAATGACACATAACCAGTAAACATATCAACAAACAACTAAGAATGTGATGCAGATGAAATGAATGCAATGATATGAATATGATATAATGTAATGCACTGGCTATCTTCCGAACATAATATACACATGCCATAGGACTTTGCCTCATAGTCATGACCCATGGGAGACCCACAAAGTTCATATACCGCTCACAACCAATCGGAATTATCCCTCGGTCTGGCTAGAATATCAATCACAAACTCATTTGTCGAGCCATATCAATTTACATCATCTCAGTATCTGAATCATCTCATACCAATATTAATTACCTTCATTTCAAAGTGTCAACGGACTAACATCATTCCATAACCAACTCCATTCTAATTATCAGAATCACATGAGGGTATAAAAATAACAGTAAATAAAGCCAGAATCATGAAGTAAGAGATGAAATCATGTTCAAGAGATTAATAACACATGCCTCAAGTTTATAAATTTACATATGTTATATATATTATATAACCTGTGACGGTCAATGACCGAAAGTATTGTATATATATATATATATATATATATATATATATATATATATATATATATATATATATATATATATATATTATATTAAAATTACAAATTTCTTTCTTTACAAATTTACAAGATGAAACGGAAAGGAATTAAACGTTGAAGTCGCATGACTTCTGCCTGAAAAATCTACCTAAATAGACATAGACAACTTCTCATTACAATTGCTCAATACAAAGCTAATCTAGAATCTAAACTGCAATTGTAATGTTGGACAGAATGTTGTCGACACGCTTAAGCAACACTTGTGATCCGATTTTTTGAGATGAATTCTCGAGAGCTGTCTTGATATTTTTGTAATCTATTTCTAGATATCGATTCACTCTTGTAGCCTCTCTATTTATAGTAGAGAGTCTTCCTTGAAAAGTTCATCGATTGATTGTGAGGGTTGAGGGAAATGTGGGCAGCTGATGTGTTTGTTGGAGAAGATCATGGAGCAAAGTCCTCTAACTTCTTGAACTTGTTCCTCAAGCATAGCAACGACTTTGACTTGTTCTTCCCACGTTTTTCATCAGCTCATATTTACCTTGTCAAGTCACTTTTACTTCGTAGTAATATTTCCACGAATATTGCTTCATTCCGTGAAGTAAGACAAAATTGTTTTTCATAAAATGTTGGTACGAATGTTATGACATTTGTTCCAACATTTCTTAAATTTAAATTAGTACTTAAAACGATATGTTGCGTAGAATGTTACAACACCAAACTCAACATTAACATAATAATATACTAACTGGTAGGGGTGTTCATGGGTCGGTCTAAGTTAAAAAGGAAAAACCAAATCAAACCAAATATAATACATATCTATTGGTTTAGTTGTTGTTGGTTTGGCTCGGGTTGGTTCGATGTTTCAATTTTTATAAAACGTAATGATATATATATTTTTTTTTCTCTCTATGATATAGGAAAGATTTTTCTTGTGGGAGCTAAAATATGTTTGAATTATGGAGAAAATGTCTTAAGATCTATAAGCTTTAATCAAGTGAATAAAGTTTATAAGAAATACAACTTTTTTAAGGTAAATTTCATAGTTGTTTCTCTGAATATATAAATGAGTTTGGATTCATGAATTTCTTTTAAGAAATGAGCTTAGGCTTAAAGTTCATTAACCTAATAGAGATAAAGAAAAAATTGATGTAAAAATAAACAAAGTATTTAAAATTCTTAGTAAAATTAAAATGTAATACACATATACTTATAAAAATTATGTAAATTATTTTATCGGTTTGGTTAGATTTTTTCTTTGGTTTTTTTTCCAATAAAATCAAACCAAATCAAATATTGTTGGTTTTTTAAAATTAAAACCAAACCAAACCAAAATCAAACAACTATCTATTTATTTAATTGGTTTGGTTCGACTTGTGGTTTAAATCGGTTCCTAACCAAACTGTTAACAACCCTACTAACTGGTGTGTTCAATTATTCGAAATTAACTATGTAAAACTCGTAAGTCTAACCAAATACTACTTAATATCAAATTTAATATGATGATTATTTTAGTCAATTCATTAAACCAAAACAAGTCGTGAGAGGATTAAAAAGGAAACAAGAAAACTAGTCAAATTTACTCTTTCATAGGGTTGATTAAGTTTATGCTTTTCTAAGTTGGATTATAAGTGATATTATTGCATCTTTTAATTCGTTGAGACCTATGATGCATCCACAATAAAATTGTTTGTTGAAAAGTACCACCTAAATACGAATTTGTCAATTATCCAACGGCTATCTGGTCAATAGAATGGATTGATTGATAAGTGAATGAGGTCATTGCTTATTAGAGAAAGAATATATAAAAACATAAAGAGAGAAAAGAAATACTGTTGGGATAAACACAAAAACATCGGGAAAAAAAAAAAGCAAAATAGGACAGGGAAGTCTTTGAGGAATGGCCAAGCATTGGACCTTTGACCCATCTTTGATTAAATTTTTTCTCTGTCATAAAGTGACTATATTTTCAAGTTTGACCACACATGTAATTAATGTCAGCACTGCAAATCTAACCGAAAGTCGGTTCATAACATTCTATTGGGACCCTGCTATCAAGACAAGTTTAAAAGCACCTCCACATATCTCATAAATATTTAATATTCCCTCCGGTTATTTATCATTTAAAGTGTTTTACACATCCTTAAAAAAAGATAATTACTACAACGTTTAACCTAAAAGTATTTATCTAAGTTAATTTATTTTTTGTTAATTTTTCACTTAATCAATGTTTCATTAAATTAAATTATATGGGTAGTGGGATTTAGGGTCTGTTTGAAAATTATTGTATAATTACTGGGTTAGTAATTATATAATTATGAAAATACACGGTATAGTAATTATATGACTTATTTGTTTTTTTATAACCTGATTATAACATAATTCCCAATGTCAAATTTGATTATACAAGTGTTACATAGTTTGATATTCGAATTTTAAAGATAAGCTAATTACAAACAACAACAACAACAACAATAACAACACACCCGGTATAATCTCACGAGTGGAGTCTCAGGAGGATAGGATGTACCAGATTTTATCCCTACCTTCATGAGGTAGAGAGGTTGTTCTGATGGACTCTCGGCTCAAAAGAGAAATTTCTGAAACAGGGTTACAGGAAAAATATATGATAGCAAATTAAAATAGCAAGATACACAACGATGAAGCAAAATAACAATACACATTGAAGAATAAGAAATTATGTGATTACTAAAAACTACTACTTCTAAGAAGGAGAGGAGTTGAGGCTAGTCCTGTGCCGCTTCCACATAAAGTGCGACAATACTCGGCTACCTACTAACCTTCTACCCTAATTTCCGACCTTCATACCTTTATATCTAAGGTCATGTCATCAATAAGCTGAAGTTGTGTCATGTCTTGTCTAATTCACCTCCCCTATCTCTTTTGCGGCCTACCTTTACCTCTCTTAACTCTTGCTACAACCAACCTCACCTCTCACACCTCCTAACTGGCGCATTCGTGCACCTCCTCTTCACATGCCCCAACCATCCCAACCTCGCTTCCTTCATCTTGTCATCCACGGAGGTCACTCCCACTATGCCATGTATAAATTCGTTCCTAATCATATCTCTCCTAGTATGCCCACAAATCTATTTGAGCATCATTATCTCCACTATATTCGTCTTCTGAAATTAGGCGTTAATTCTTAACTGACCAGCACTCTGCCCCATACAACAATATTGGTCTAACCACCACCCTGTAGAACTTACCTGTGTAAGCCTTGGCGATACATTCTTATCGCACATTACCCTGGATGTGAGCCTCTATATTACCTACACCGCTCCAGTACGATGTCTGACATCATTATCAATCTCTCTGTCCCTTTGGATCATGCATGGACCCAAGATACTTGAAGCTTCCTTTCTTGGGAATGACTTGTGCATCGATCTTCACTTCCACATTTGCCTCATGCGTTTCTTCACTAAAGTTACACTTCAGGTATTCTATTTTAGTCCTGCTTAACCTGAAATCCTTATACTCTAGGGTATGTCTTCAAACTTCCAGCCTGCCATTAAATCCACCGCATATCTCGTCAATCAATACTATGTCGACTGTGAATAACATACACTACAACACCTCCCTTTGAATATGTCGTGTCAATTCGTCCATCACTAAGGCACATAGAAACGGGCTACAGTTGATCTCTGGTGCAACCCCATCATGATCAAAAAGTGTTCTGAGTCCCCTCCCACTGTTATAATCTGGGTCTTGGTTCCATCGGCACGTCCTCAATTACTCTAGTGTAAGACACATGTACACCTTTAGACTCTAAACATCTCTAGATGACCTCCCTAGGGACTTTATCGTATGTCTTTTCTAGGTCGATGAGTACACCATGTGTAAGTTTCTCTTCTTGTCTATATACTGCTCTAACAATATCCGTACAAGATGTTTGGCTTATGTACTTGAAGAGTGTAATTGTTTTCCCTTAATTGTACCAAATTTCATGATGATCAAGTAATTACTTGGCCAGACAAATAGGTCAAATTATCTAATTACACTCAAATCCAAATACAATATGACTTTGCCCTTGAAAAAAAAATACTCCCTCAGCTCATTTTATATGATGAATAAATCTTATCTAGTCCTTATTTTTACATCAACGGTTTAGTACTCCATTCATCTCATTTAATCTAGTTTATTTCCTTATGAAATTAGTCCATTTTAATGAACGGCATGTTTCTATAGAAATTTATTAGTAAATTTTCTATTTCATTCTTAATAAATGTTCTTTCCACATAAAAATTTATAATATATTTAAGATTATAAATTTAAGAATTTATTTCTTTTATGAATTTTTACTACGTCATATAAATTGAAACAAAAAAAGAATAACTGACTTTTTTGTGAAACTTATGTCCCCTGCCACGAGTTAATGGCGTGATAAGTAAAACCCTTGTCCAATGCTTGTATCTAATAGTAATATAATATATTATGGGAAGAAATTGTCAATATGGTGATATATCACACTAATTAAAGGTTTCCTATTGTTTCATAAATCATACTAGTAATTAATAATAATAAAAAGAGAACTAGAAGCTCGGCTTCCGTCAGTCGCTAATTACCGACCTCGTTAGTCGTTTGTATGTCAAATATTACATAATCCAGTTTCACTTGGTTAATAACATCATCTTTTTATGTTAATTATGTCAGTCTTTCAATTAATCTACTCACATATATCTCATTATTTGGCTAAAAGACAAAACAATGGTGGAGAAAGGTGACTAATTGTCGTGTTCATAATTTGGATTTTGGCATTTGAGACCAAGAACAAAAAAAAAATGAAAGAAGACCATATTTCGAAGTCTTCTGATTATTTGCTTAATTTATCAACATTCCAGTAGAGCGGGTTGCACATATATGTCTTACTCGGTGCTAGAGACAGGACTTTTAATATGTGAACCTAAAATATAAAAAAGCGAGCGCATAAATTTAAAAAAAATAATACAAATCTACTATAAATATACTCAAATAAACAATTTTGACCAATTATATATTCTTTCCATTTTAAAATATTTGTCTTAGTTACTATTTGGATAAAACAATAACATACACAGTGAAATCCCACAACGTGGGTCTGGGGAGGGTAGATTATACTATTTGGATAGTCAAAGTATATTTTCTTTGATCATATTTTTATCAAATGTCGTGTAAATATTTTGAATAGGTAAATATTGTGATTTATAGTACTTTTTACGTAGTTTTTAAATATGTAAATTTTATTTTTAAAAAAAATAAAAAATTTATGTTTTAATTCACATCAAACATTCGTCAGTTGACTCTCGTACTCGGAATCAAATCAAACATTTTGAATACAATATAATTTTTTTGCAAAAGAATTAATTCAGATGAACTCTCTTACGCATTTCTACCTTCCCACCCTGATCCCACTCATGTGGATAACTTTTTGTTGATGTATGAACGGCGATGAGACTTAGAAGCAGAATATATTTATTTCTTTATATTATCTAAGAATGTAAGCAGTTGACAGAACTATTATGTTGATTTATTTCACGTATGAAAATAATGATGACAAAGCAAATATTTGACTACGAGGAAATTCATTGAAAGAAATAATCCCCTTGATTATTTTCATTAATGAAAGGCTATATATAGAAGTTACATATTCCTATAATAGGAAAATCCTTTTCCTATTCTACTTCTAAATCCTTATTCTACCATAATTCTAACTATACAATTATGGTACGTGTATAACACTAATTAAGGTATCCTTTTCCTTACAATATACTACAACTATATATACCATATATACACTAACACGTTAATGTGGGCTACAGGACTGTTGGCCGAAAGCCCACTGGTTTACTATCGAAATTGGCCGAAAGCCCTTTGCTTTGCTAGCCATATATATGTGATATACACTCTTTGTATATTCGAGTGTATATCACATGTATATGGCTCTGTTTAACACACCCCCGCGATCATAGCGGAGGGTTTTCGAATTATTTGAGATCGTCCCTAAAATCTTCAAAGAGAACCATTTGGTAGACCCTTTGTAAAGATGTCGCAATTTGATAACGAGACGGGACATGGCATATGCGAACTTGACCTTTTGCAACCTTTTCACGGACAAAGTGAATGTCCATTTCGATATGCTTGGTGCGCTGGTGTTGAATCGAGTTACCGAAAGGTAGATGGCACTAATGTTATCGCAATATACCAAGGTTGCCTTCTGAATGGGACAATGAAGCTCCAAGAGCAAATTACGTAGCCAACATGACTCGGAGACCACTTTTGCGACCCCTCGATATTCTGCCTCTGCACCGGAGCGTGACGAGTTGCTTGACGTTTTGCCGACCATGAGACTAAGTTGTTGCCAAGGAACATACAAGAGCGAAGTCGACCGTCGGTGTCGGGACAACCACCCCAATCAAGCATCTCGTGTAAGAGACAAGTGTGGATGTAGACGAAGGATACAAGTGCAACCCATAGTCCAGTGTCCCGTGAAGATACCGAATGATGCGTTTGATTGCATTCATGTGCTCAACCCTGGGATCATGCATGAATAAACACACCTGCTGAACCGCATATGTAATATCCGGTCCGATAAAGGTAAGATCTTGGAGGGCCCTGCAAGGCTGCGATAGCGGGTCGGGTCCTCGTATGGTGCACCTGCTGCGGCACTTAGCTTTGGGTTTGCATCAACCGGTGTGGAAGTGGACTTACAGGATGACATCCCAGCCCTCTCTATGATCTCAGCAGCATACTTCCGTTGAGACAGAAACAAGCCACCTGAATGACGTTTGACGGCAATCCCCAAAAAATAACTCAACGGCCCTAAGTCCTTCATAGCAAATTCAGAACTGAGCATGGCCATGATAGACTGACGCAAAGCATCGGAGAAGGCAGTCAAGATGATATCATCCACATACAACAGAATATAGGCTAATGACGAACCACGGCGGTAGATGAACAAAGAATTATCTGACCTGCTGTGAGTGAACCCAATAGTCGAAACAAAATCAGCAAATCGTGTATACCAGGCACGTGGAGACTGCTTAAGCCCATATAATGACTTCTTCAACAAACAAACATGATGAGGGCGGTTGGGATCCCTGAAACCCAATGGCTGATGCATATAGACTGTTTTCTTAAGATCTCCATGTAGAAAAGCATTCTTGACATCCAACTGATGAATCGGCCAAGTCTTTGAAAGAGCCAAGCTAAGTACAGTGCGAATGGTAGCCAGTTTGACCACCGGACTAAACGTCTCACCACAATCAATACCAACCTGCTGAGTCTTACCATCACCAACAAGTCGCGCCTTATGCCGAGCAAAGGACCCATCTGAATTCTCCTTATGAGCAAAAATCCACATAGACCTGATAATAATAATACCATATAGACGGGGCACCAACTCCCACGTCTTATTATCAATAAGAGCATTATATTCATCAGTCATAGCAATTTTCCAATTAGGGTCATTTAATGCGGACACGGGATTGCGGGGCAAGGGGATTTAGATACATCGAATGTAAATTAAAATGTCTTTTAGGTGTAAAAATACCCCGCCGACTACGAGTGACCGGTCTATGACTCGAGGAAGAAGTGATGGAATTTTGGGAATTTTACGGGCTCGGGACGGACCGCCGGCGGGCGGTGGGCCGCGGCCTAAATCGGTACAAGCGGAATCGATTCGGGAGCAGCCGGGAAGGTGGGGGTGGGTTTCGGACCAGTTCCGAGTGGGCATGGGATCGGCCCAATAGCGGAAGAACAGGGGGGCGACGAGATGTGGGACCGGCGGGTGGTGGGCCATTGGAGGATTTTGGGCACCTTTGGAGTTGTCCGAAAAATTCCGAATAATATACGGGGATATTTGGTCATCCAAAAAATTATACGACTTAGGCTCGGGAGTATGAACTTTCGTAAAAGGGAATTGGGTTTCATCAAAAATGACATGACGATTTATAATGATTTTCTTGGAGGATAAATCAAAACACTTATAACCACGATGATTCGACGGATAACCCAAAAATACACACGGAGTAGACCGAGCACGAAGTTTGTTAATTGTGGTGGATGGGAATAACGGATAACACAAGCACCCAAAAATCCGAAAGATGAGAATAAGACGGGTTCTTATTATATAAGATTTTGAGAGGGGAAGAATATGTCAGACCTTTAGACAGAATTATGTTAAGAAGGTAAGTGGCCATTTGTAGAGCATGATGCCAAAAATACGGAGGTATGGAGGCATGGATTAGGAGAGTTCGGACAATGTTATTTATGGAACGAATTTTGCGTTCGGCTTTCCCATTTTGTGAAGATGTATGAGGACATGAAAACCGAAAATTTATCCCATGAGTAGCACAAAATTCTCGAAACTCCCTATTGTCATACTCCTTCCCATTATCACATTGAATATTTTTTATTTCTCTTTCGAATTGAGTACGATCGAACGCTATAAATTTTATGAAGACGGATAACACTTGTGATTTATTCGCAATTGGAAACGTCCACAAAAATCTAGAATAATCATATAAAAAAAGAACATAATATCGATGACCCATTGAACTAAGAACAGGAGATGTCCATAAGTCGCTATGAATAATGTCAAATGGCATAGAAGTATGAGAATTGGAGTCTACAAATGGCAACTTAACAATTTTTCCTAATGAACAAGACTGACAAATTGGAGTACGACTCGTACCCTTACAAGAAATAAAGCTATTTTTATATAAAAAGCGATAAAATAGAAGATCCCGGATGACCCGACGAGCATGCCACATGGAAGGAGAGATGGATGAAAAAGCGATGGCAAGGTGGACTCGATGGTGAAACCGGGCATGATAGGATATAGATCCCCCTACTATCACACCTCATGAGATGACTCCCCGTCTTGAAATCCTTCACGAGAAACCGAAAGGATCAAATTCAACGAAAGCAGAATTGTCATTTGTGAACTTTCGGACGGACACTAATTTTTTAATCAATTTAGGAGCATGTAAAGTATTTTTCAAGAGGAGTGGTGGATTGGGGGGAGACAACGTTTTCGACCATACCCTAGAATTGGAATAGAAGCGCCATTACCAATGATTATCCCCGAGGGGTGCTCAAATTGGAATAAGATGAGAGAGTACCGAGTCGGAAGTCATGTGAGTAGTGGTCCCGGTGTCCATGTACCAATTTTGGTCCGGTTGAGTCAATCCCAACGTGTGCATCGCGGCCTCGATATCGGTCCGAGTAGGGCCTGCTGCATGATGGGCTTGCGGAGGTCGGGGCCCAAGAACTCCGGCCGTCTTTGGACCCGGCCCGTAACTTCTACCACCGCCATTTGTTGGGCCATTGGACGGTGGGCCGCCACTGCCTTGGGCATTGGGCACGGATCGTTGGCCGGCCCCACCGCCGCCGGAATTCCCCGTCGCCGCCTTTGGTATGGGCTGGCGGCCCACGGTCCATTGCCATGGGCCCCACCTTTGGGCCCATGGGGGTGGTGGGCCTTGTTCATTGGATGGGACCCACCGACGTTTTGCCGACTACGGAACCTCCACCATTACCACCGCGTTTGCCCCCACGGTTTTTGTTATTATTCTTGCGATTATTCTTGCCGCCACCATTATTATGGTTTTGGCCCGAATTATTAACAAAAACTGACGGATTAGGAGAGGACGCCATCATGACAACTGGACTTGCTCCGGTAGCCACCTTTTTAGCCAAACCGGCTTCTTCCAACGTAAGCATGGAGCGGGCTTGATGGAAGTCGGGAAGAGGGTTGCTTTGGCGAAGGAGAGTGCCAACACCATTATAGGCCTCCGAAAGATCGGCAACCAACTGTAGAACTAGACGATTATTTGTTACCGGTGCACCAACATTACGGAGTTGATCCGCCAATTCCTTTAGTTTCTTGCAATATGCAGAAACGTTCGGAAATACATCCATTCGAACGAGAGAGAATTCCTACTCGAGTGTGACGACACAGGAATGTTGGTTGTCTTGGAATATGTCACGCAATCTATTCCATGCAGCCATAGCCGTGTTATCTGGCTCCATAATCGTCTGTAGAAGGTCCACTGAAATAGTTTCGTATATCCACCGAAGAACGGTAGCATCAAGTGTAATCCATAGCTCAGGATCCTCCGCAGGACGGGGTCTAGCGGGAGGAATGATGTGATGAAGAACTTGATAAGATATAGCGTGAATTTTAAACAACTCTGCCCACGTTGCATATTGAACGTTTTCCATCTCAAGGACAATAGGGACACTTAGCTTGATATTGGAAACCGTGAGGGCAGGGTGAAAATTGTTCTTAGACATATTTGAAAGAACAAAGAAGGAGGTTAAATTTAAGAGAGGTTTTTGAGAGCGGAAGACGAGATATTTGGAGAGAAAACCCGAGGGAGGGGGGGGGGGGGTTCTCGGCCAAGGAGACAAAAGTCGGAGAGAAGAAAACTTTTGTTTAGACCTAGTCTCTTGATACCATGAAAGAAATAATCCCCTTGATTATTTTCATTAATGAAAGGCTATATATACAAGTTACATATTCCTATAATAGGAAAATCCTTTTCCTATTCTACTTCTAAATCCTTATTCTACCATAATTCTAACTATACAATTATGGTAAGTGTATAACACTAATTAAGGTATCCTTTTTCTTACAATATACTACAACTATATATACCATATATACACTAACACGTTAATGTGGGCTGCTGGACTGTTGGCCGAAAGCCCACTGGTTTACTATCTGAAATTGGCCGAAAGCCCACTGCTTTGCTAGCCATATATATGTGATATACACTGTTGTATATTCAGTGTATATCACATGTATATGGCTCTGTTTAACATTCATCATATAGGAGGAAGATCAAATTGCTTAGTTCAACTGTATAGTTACGTTTGGGCAGGAACAAATTGCATTTTCATCTTCCGTATGAACACATTGGCCTAGTATTATGTGGTACAGTTTTTATTCATATTGTGGGCAGTCTGTGTACTAAGCTTCAGCTATGTGCGGGGTCCGGGAAAGGATCGGACCACAAGAGTCTATTGTACGTAGCCTTATTTTGCATTTCTGCAAGAGGCTGTTTTCATATTGTATTGGGTGAAAACGCCTCTGAGGATATCTGATGCATCCGGGAACACCGACGACTCCAAGTCACTATACGGCTGGTCTCCACTCCCAACAACCCATATCATATTAGTCTGCCTAGATCAGAGTGTCGCGGCATGCTTGGGTACGATGACATCATCACACTCATGTTGTCATAACTTTAGAGGGGCATAATAGTCTAGTTTTGTCTTATATATGCAAGACTTCGAGGAGAAGGAACACACATTGTATTCTCTCTAAGCCTACACTTGTAACCGAGATCTCTCTCAAGCAGATAGACCATTTTCAGCTCTTGTTCTTAGATTGTTCATCGTTCATTTTGGATCTAGCTTATTTATTTATTTTACTTGCATATTTTCGTATCTACTTACTCTTTTATCTTGCACTTCCGTAATCTAATTAGTAATTCCGGACTCGGTCAAGAGGGTCTCCGGATCATATACAATCTACTTGTCTTTAAACCCTTGAATACAAATCTCTAACTATATTTTTTGTTAGAATCATTTTCGGAAAGCACATATATGCACAAACACATCCATCAGGAAGTTTCCTACATTAACAACGAGGTAATTAACAAAGTAAAAGGGAAAAAGAATCACACTTAATCACATTAAATCACAGAACTGTTGGGTAATTTCATCCCATGTAATTCACTTTGCTTATTTAAAAATAAAAAACTCAATTTTTTTTAAATTCATAATAATTATATGCACCATCTAATTTTTACACTATCAGATCACTCAAAGGATATTTGCTGGGAAGATTCCTTAAAATGTGAAATTATTGTATTTTAAAAATAAAACAGATTACTTGCTACAACAGAATAAATGTGACTTTATATTGTAAAATTTTCTTATACTAATGATGTATATAAGTTAAACCGATAAATATGACCATCTGACTACACAAAAAGAGAGAGAAAATAGTGTATATGCACTAATAACTTGAACTAAATGGATCACTTAACTGGAATTTTACAAATAACTAGGGGTGCATATAAAATTTTGGAACTATAATTGGAAGATGGAATAAGAACCTTAAAAAATTGTCAACAACAACAACAATACCAACAACAACAACAAAACTCTTAACATATTAGTTTCCCTATAAAGAGATGCATTGGATCGTATTTGTAACAGAAGCAAAAAAATTATTTCATTGAGTATTAAATTGATTGGCATGTTTCCCTACTTTAGCTTTCCAGTGCAAACATACATGAACCAACGCAGTCAATTTATTTGTTTATTTCTTCATTCTTCGAAAGAAAAATAAGAAAATGGAATTTTGAAGAATTGGGTAATGCAGACATTGAACTATGATACACAATCAATGCACTTAGCCATCAATCATAAAGTAATTAAGAAAGTACTTGGTCTTTTAATTAATTTGTTCATAGAACAAACATGGAAAGATAATAAATGATCTCTCCATCATCAATGCATTGCATAATTAAAATGGACAATAACTAGTATACGACTTCATTTGAAGTTCTATCCAAAAATTTCTATGAACAAATTGTATACACCATATTAATTATCAACTCATATACTCTGAATTATCTCTCTCAATGCTGCAAGAAAAATGTCAATGTTAGTCTTTATGGATATAATTCCATTCATTTCAAACCCTTTTTTACATAGATGCAATCTATATATATAGCTCAAAAAGGTGAATTGAAAAAAACATACTAGCTAGGATAGATCTACCTAGATATAATCAATATAATTTGTCACCACCACCTTAGCTTCCTGGAAACAAATGGATTCCATCTAGTAGCTAATGTTCATAGTGCACCATTAATGTACACAATACATATATATTGGTTTCCTGTTTAAGAGCATGTCAAATAGCGAGAAAAACGAGGAATATTTATATAACAAGTTGTATGAGATCTCATTTTTTCTTAAAAAATAACTTTAGCAAAAAGATGGACAATCATTACAAGTATTACCAGACAGCCTAGCACCAAGAAAAAGGTGTAACAGAATCTGAAATTCTCTTACTCTCCAACTCCAAAATTTTGACTTTCCATTTACGCGTACCACCAGCTAGCTATTCTAACGTTTATTAAGTTTACACCATGAAATGAAACCTTCTACTATCGATAAAACAAAGAAAATTAGAATGGAAAAGACAAATTAAATGAAGGACCATTATATTGGAATTATATATGCCCCTATACCTTGCACAAATAATGAGATATCAGGCATGTATACTTTTTTTCTCACAAAGTTTTATGTATATACCGATGGACAAAGAATATTTATATGACCAGGGTTACTTAAAACGTAACTATGAGTAAATTTCAAAGATATATATTAATCGAAAACCTTATAGAATGATACATAACCTACTATAGTGATTAAGCTTTACACTGTTAATGTATATTTTTCTCCAAATATAAGTTTATTCAAATTAAACATGATAAAGTAAGTTGCTTTGCATACTAGCTAGAATAACTAAGAACTGCAAGATAAAGATTAAAGTTCAAGAAAGTGAGAAATTTTATAAACTTGCAAAAGGAAAGAAGACACATGAAATGCATGGAGCACTTAGTTTGTTCTCTACTACAAAAAAGAGTTGCAAGACAAACCTCTGATCAAAGGGCTTCTTTTAAACATCCCCAAGAACATGATCATCAGCAAAATTTAATCAAGGAAAACAGTTAGTCTAATCAGCTAGCTAGCTAATATTCCACTTCCTTTATACCCTAAATTACGGTCAAACCTCTCTATAACAACTTCGTTTGTTCTGATATTTTTTGGCCACTATAGCGAAATGCTGCTATAGCTAGAAACATATGATATAATATAACATAAAAGATCGATTTCAAGGAAAACTCGGCCGTTATATTATTATAGATGATGACTGTTATAGAGAGGTCTGACCATATAAATTACATGTTGTGATCTTCTCTTCTGAGCTTGTTCAAAAGAGCTGTGATAAGTGCATCCCTCTTCTCAGCTCTAGCTTCTTCTCTCATCCTCATTTGTTCTTCCCTTTCTCTCCATCTTGTTTCCATCATTAGCCTCTCATTTTCTAATGCTTCCATTGTTTGCCTCCATTCCATCTCCTTTATTCTCCTCTCTTCTTCCCTTGCTTCATAAGCTTTTAACAATTGCATGTCCATTGTCATTTGTTGCTTCATGAAATCATCCAATATCTCCTTAAAACTACTAACTAAATTATTACCACTAGAACTACCAATGTTAACATTTCCCTTAACCTTTCTTTTCTTCTTGCTAACTTTTTCTCCTTCACTATCCTCATTTTCTTCCTCTTCATCAGAAGAAATAGCCTTCTTCTTCCACCCGCTAGCGCCGCCACCTTCTGCCTCTATCCATAGCATTCTTTGCATCCTAGCCGCGAAAATCGCTTGCAACTCATTGTAAAATGGAAATTGTTGTCGTAGAGCTTCCGGTTCAAGCGTTTCACATCCCTATAGAAAAATATAATGGGAAAACAAAAAGAAAAACATAACTACTTAAATTCTATTGGAAAATCTCTACAAAAAAAGATGGTAACAAACATAACAACCCCAAGAAAGCCATCATCAAGATTCAAAATAAAAGTTAAAATAGAATATATATACTAAGCTAGTAGAGACGGTTCTAGAATTTAAACTTGATAGTTCAATCTTTGAGATTTTAGTTTGAAAATATTGTATTTTATTTTTTAATTATGGATTCAGAATTTATATATATATATATATATATACTAAGCTAGTAGAGACGGTTCTACATTTTAAACTTGATAGTTCAATCTTTGAGATTTTAGTTTGAAAATATTGCATTTTATTTTTAATTATGGATTCAGAATTTAATCTTTTGAAACTGAAGTATTTTTTTCACATAGATATTTAGTTATAGTGAGTAAATTTATATAGTTGAATGGGCTGCATCTGGTCCTGCTTCCTAGTGACTTTCTGGGAAAGAAACCTAATAAAAGAAGGAACTAGTCTATTCTTTCATTTGCTTTTTAATAAGTTTTCTTTTTTCAAGAATAATATATATAACTTTAAACCATGTACCTTATAGCGCGTAACGAGATTTTTCCACTTGCATTTACACTGTTCGGGGCTGCGATTGTAACCTTTTTCTTTCATCTTTGTGGCTATGACTTCCCATAGAAGCTTGTTTCTTTTTGTTTCCATGAAAGTTTGGTCCAGCTCGGCTCGAATCATCAAGAAATCCCTTGTTTCTTGAATACTCCATTGAGGGAACCTATCCCCGACAATATTGCCACCTGTTATAATCGAAATAATAAGATGTCATGCGTAAGCTAGCAAAGCAAACCTTGAAAGACGATAAATTAGATAACAAAAAAGAAATATACCAGTATGAACCCCTCCACAAGTTGTATCTATATTCACACTTTGATGAGTACTAAATTGATGTTGTTGTTGCTGATGATGGTGATGAAGATGAGGATCCATATAATAATAATCCTAGATTTATTATTAAAAAAAGAAATACATATGCGTTTGGTTGAACTTTGAAGTTGAGAGATGGCTTTGGTTAAGAAAATGAAGAAGAAAAAAGATTTGGGGAGAGAGAAGAAGAAAGGTTATATATGTAGGGAAAAAGAATTAGGGGGCGTATGGTGTGAATATAAGGTGTGAATTTGTCAAAGAAAAAGTGAATATTTCTATGGGCTTATGTGTCAAAAGCGAGCGTTGTATATTTTGAGTTCGTTCTCTATCAATATTTCAAGAAGAAAAGAAAATGGAAAATTAAAGAAAAAAATGTCAATCAAATCTTTCTTTTTCCGTTAATTCTCTTTTTGTTAATTCATCAAAACAAACAGTGTCTGTCTCATCTCTCTACGCGCAAACTCTTTTCTCTCTCTCCAAAATATTAATCTTTATAAAGTTGAAATTATAATAATTTAGAATTGACATCCACATTTGTTCATATTACGAATAAGTGACATCACGCTGGCCTAAGAAAACAGAACCCCTTTGGATATGTGGGGGGCTTTGATTGATTTTATGTGACAAGTTGTTACTATGATGCTTGTTCCACAAGGTTTCTAACTTTTCTTTATTATTGTGTTGTAACATAACATTTGATTTGTACCAACGAAGAAAAAAAATTAGAGAAAGTATGTAGATATGTTATAAGTTATTTATGTGATATGTACATATTAGTGGAAAAATACTTGACAGTATGCTTTTTGTATTCTTGCATATCTTGTTGTACATAATACGCGTTAATATGGCATAGCGTGAACCGTGTCTGGGGTGTCGGAGACTTTGGAATCACGTCTTTTGGAATTTCAGTATGGAGTAATAAATAATTCCTTCATGAATTTTAATATGCTGAATATAGCATTAATTTATAATCGAATACACTATCCAATGTATTTTAATACGTCGAATATAGTAATAATTTCTTAAATTTGTTAGTAAATTTTTATTTATATACTGAAATAATGATAAGTTCGAGTTAAACATCTGAACACATGATAAAATGTTTTTATTAGACATCTTCCATTAGAACTTTGAAAAAATTCTGCGCATGTTTTCAAGCGTCCAATTATGTCGATAACTTAACAACTTTAAATATGTCACATTCTTTAATTAGACTTATTATCCTAAATAAGTTGTAAAACCTCAGGTCTATTTCAGTTGATGCTTATGTGTATGATTAAAAGATGTGGCATGTTTTATATGACTACGTAATAAGCGCTTGAGAATATTTTTCAAAATTTGAGTTGAAAGTTTATAATAAGATCACTTTATCATTTGTTCAAGTACTCAACTAGAAAATACCATAATTTAAATGCCTAAATAAAATTACCAACAAGTTTAAGGGGTTGTCAATGTATTCGACCATTTTAATATGGTATAGCAAATAATTTATCTTGTTATCTAGCTTACTTATATCACTGTTTGTGAAAGATTAAATCTATTAGGTAATTCGAACTATCGATATATCTAACTTTTTTAAATATTAATGCGCTTAAAAAACTTATAACCTTACCAGTTCAAATCTTTTTTTATTTATTTTTCACCCGGTATTCGACATCATCATTGAAGTCTGACTATATCTGAATTCGCCCCGCGTAGGGCCCATTCGGGGGAGATGCTCCTTACCAAGAATTTTTCATATCAAGATTCGAACCCGAGACCTCTGATTAAGGGAGGAGGAACCCCATCCGCTGCACCGTTGGTGGTTTACCAGTTCAAATCGTGGCTATACAACATCTTATTTGATTTGCTGAAATATTTTTGGTTTGACTATTTGACAAGGCAATACGACTTAGGTTTGACCAACTCAAGTATTTTTACCTATTGATGAATTATGAAAAATATGGACTATCATCGTGTATCAGATTTTTCCAGGAGTAAGGAATCAATATCAGTTACCATATTTTGTCACTAGTCAAAGGATGAATCGACAACCAGATTTTTGGAATCCGATAGCACACAATTTGTTTCTCCTTCAATCTTGGCCATTCATTTGTTGTTTGTGCTCAAGTCCAATGAATGAAATAAATCGCCTGAATGTTGCAAAACTTGATATGTTCATATTTGGATTTGATTTTTTTTTGTTTTTTTTGTAAGAGATAATATAACTGGCCTATATACGGTTGTCTTTTGTGTATTGAATAGGTGCAGAATTAATCCATAAGAATTTGATTCGTCCAACAAAATGATTCGTTCAATACTTAAAAATGTGGCATGATTTAGCTATTTTTGGGTATGTAATTGAAAAATAGATGGAATTTGTTAAGTAACTGAAAAATAGTCATTTTTAATGCGGAGATAAAATTTGAATAAAATTACCGACAGCTAAAATTAAACATTTGAATTTTTGACAAGTAAAACTCCCGTAGGTTATGCAAGAGTTCAAAAGAAGTACTGGATTCAGGAAAAAATATTGGAGACTCCAGTAAAGAAAATGTTGGGCTTCGAAATTCATTATGTTAAAATTGCTCCTCAATTCCATCATCCTTTTGATTCTCCTCAACAACTGTAATTTCTTTTGCTTATGTATTCAATCTAGTCTCAGTCGTGGATCATGAAGTTTAAAGTTTTAGAAGTTGAAACTCTGAAATAATGTCTTGGAGTTTTAAGTTGTATAAGTTCGGCCTCCATGATAATGCTAGACTTCATGAAAACATGAATAAAAAATGCAGATTATGACTTGACACACATCAAATTTCAGAAAAAATGTTGAAATTGATGTAAAAATGCTGGAGTTGATGAAATATCTTGGAATTCCAACTTCTAACAAGTAAGTCCTGGAGTTTGAAAAGGCAGAAAAGCTGAAAAAGTGGGTGTTTGTGATTTTTAAGTGGGGTATTTTTGTTCGTTCTAAAAAGTAGCTATTTTTCAACGACTTATTTTTGTTCAAATTTACTTTCATTCTAAAAGTTAGCTATTTTCAACGACTTTTAAATATGTGGCAGTTTTTCAATTGCATGATCTAACAATGACTATTCATAAATTTTATCTGTTAAGCACACCTAAGTTCGGACGAGTTATTTATTCAATACATCTAAATGTAAGGCTGATTTGGGCTATTAGAAATCTTGTTTGATATATTATAAATAATCATAACAAACAAAAGAAATATTTTTGTTTGGTACTTAAGGAAATTATAAGAAAATAAACAAAAAGATTAAATTTTAGTAAGATTTGAACGAGTTGAGTTATTACGCGTTGTTTAGTCTATCATGCTTTATCTTATCTCAACTCAAGTAACTTTAGGCTAATAATTCTCATTTAATTTATTATCTCAGTCCATTTTGACATGCTTAAATTCAACTCAATACACCTATTTTACACCCCTATGTATAACACCCAATTACAAGGTGGAGACTCCTTGTACAAATTAGATAAGATATTGTAAATCATGATCTACTAAGGGTGTGTTTGGTATGAAGAAAAATGTTCTCTTGGAAAATATTTTTCTGTAAAATAAGTAATTTTTTTTAGTATTTGGTAAAAAAAATACTAATTAATACTATTTATATAAAATCTACGCAAACAACAATGTCATAGGGATGGGGTTGGGGATGCGATGGTGAAAGGGATTGGGGGGGGGGGGGAGGGGTCCTAGATTGAGAATGGGTGTTGGTGGTAAGGAGACAAATTGTCACTTAAATAGCACTTATGAAACTGATTTTGTCTCACCAGGAAAATTATTTTATTGAACATTTTAGCCAACCTAATATGAAAAATTTATAGAGTTCCTATAATTTAAGAATTACGATTAAACAATCATGAACTTGTATATGTTGATGTGGTATAATATGTGTTTGTGTATCTGTTTTGTACTAAAAAGTATAAATGAGGGTCTTTCACTCATTAACTTCCTAGCACAATGTGTGTCGTCATGTCCATGGTACTAAGGATGGGCCATAAGCATTATTTTGTAAAGAAGCGGTGATATGATCCTAGGAGGCTCAAGGATGATTACGAGAGTTAAGATTTGTGATGAAGCTCGGCCTCAAACCAATGACGGACCATGAAGCATTTGCACCATATAAGAGGAGCTTCAAGGGGTCTCAAGTGTGTATTTCTACGCTACACACTCATTGATGATAGAAGGTGCGCCTTTGAAGGCCATTAGAGAGTCATGTCTGAGGATGGTCAAGTTATGGGAGTTAGAGTGGAAGACGTTGAGGACTATTGAGTACTCACGGATCAAGCTATGGGAAATAGCATGGATGATACGAGTTGACTCAGGTTATGTGTGCAAAGAGATGGTGGTTATTGATGCAAAGAGGATATTATTTGAAGACACACCATCATTCCTTTGGAAGACTACCAAACAAGGCTCTTACTTCATTAAGGATATAATTGTAATAGCAAAATAGTCTTCTTATGTCAAGTAGTATAAATACTACCTTTATTACTTTATTATGTAGTTTTTGGAGTGTTGATGAATATTGATAGAGAGTGATTCTCTAATATCTAGAGTTAGGGTAGTACTCCTAGTGAGTGTAGAATTAGTGTAAGGATTAGCCTTAATCTCTTCAATTGAACCTCTTTTGAATTTATCCAAGTTGGTAATTCAAGCATGAGTTCAAGTCTCTTCTCCTTTGGTATGTGATCAATTACTTGATTTCAATCATTTCTTTCTTCTATTCTCACCTATATTTCTCCTATCCAATCTATCTTACTTTGTGTTATTTAATTCCGTGTTTCTCCCAAGTCGATTCGTATCAAGCAGGCATGTCTCACTCTGTTTTGTTAAGAGGATAGGCATTACATGTTTTTTGTGCATGTCTTTTATTAATATTTATTAACATACGAAGTAAGGGTCATGCCTATCCATCCATTCTGAAGGTGGATTTTGATTTGGAAAAACTATGAAAACTATTTTTCAAAAAATATATTTCCCCTAGCAAACACACCCTAAAAGAAAGTTAGAGTATCATACCGTTTTTATTCTCGTCTGAATTTGGATAGGTTTCAGCTATTATCACTTTGTATCCTAGTATTACACCTCTCTAATCCCTATCAAATTTATTTTCCTAACTGTATATAATGACATACAAGGCAGTCTATGTAGCGTGAGACAGAATAATAAAATAAAAAGTTTCGACTACTCATCTGTCTCTTGACTTTACATGGTATCAGAGCCATGATAATCCATGGTATCAGAGCCATGATAATCCTTTCTTTTGCCTCGAGCACTTCTCAATCTTCAGTCGCTACCCAGTCTACCTCTCCTTTCTCTTATTCGACATTACTTCAACCATGCTCACCATTTTATCACCATAAAATTAGCTACCACAAAATATATTTTTTGGCGCACATAATTGTTGCCTTCTCTTCGTGGCCAGAATCTTCATGGATTTGACCATGGTAGTCACCCTTATTCAGCACCCTATGTCTCAGTTTCCATTCCTATAGGTGACAGATCTCTTACGACAACTATTAATCTTAATTATGCACTATAGATTCAACAAGATCAATTGATCTTGAGCCTACTCATATCTTCCCTATCTGAAGAAACACTTCACGTCGCCATTAGACTAAACACTTCAAAAACAGTTTGTGATGCGCTTGAGGATATGTTGTCTTCTCCCTACAGCACTCGAATTTTGATCCTTCATATGCAACTTCAAAACCTGAAGTAAGTGTTGGAAATTTGCCTTTGGCGGGGAGGTGCGTACACCCATGTTTAATGAATTAAACACCAGTGTTCCGCATGTTGGAGGCTTTGTCTCTTCACACATGCATAATCTACCAAGTGAGTAGATGACCGTAGGGCCAAGAATCGTCAAATTTCGTTGAGAAATGAAAGAGATATTGGTCCACGAAGTAAGGTGTTTGAGGCATGGAAATATTGTGTGGAACAAATCTACCACATCGGTGGAAATAAGAAGAATTGCTTTCTAAATAAGTCTCTAATGTGGTAAAGGGTTTGGGACCCCAAGGGGTATCCCATGTATTTAAATGATGGAGGACCTAGATGTGCTTGGGTTCAAGGCTAAGCCCACACGCGCGCCGCCGCCGCGGTCCCGTCCCGTCCCGTCCGGTCGCGGGTCGCGGGCTGTGGGCTGTGGGGACTTTCTGATATTATCTTTTTGGACCCCAAATTGCTTAATATTAAACCTGCCATTACAGCCCTCCCTTAATGGCCATTACAACCTTGTTTGTGGATGTTGGGTTGCCCTTCTCCATGCTATATATTGAGCTGTTTTGGCTCAATTCGGGACAGGGAAAAACAACACAAAATAGTCACGAAATACAGCACAAAACAGTCACGAAAAATAGCAAAAATAGTGACGGAAAAACAGTGTTAAAATATACACATATACACAAGATATACACAACAGAGACACACTATATACACAGAGACGAAAGAGAAGAGTAAACATAAACTCTTCCTTCCTTTTTCATATCTTCAGCAAGTCGATTCATATTTGTTTTCTTCGTCAGGCTCAACCTATTGGCTTTGTAGCGTTGAGATTAAAGTGTTGTTTTATCTTGGGAGACTATTGCCTGCTAACGTAAAAGCATATATACGGGGCAATCTTGTCTTAAGGACAGAGGGCAATCACTCGACTCAACACACAACGTTGCAACCATCCAGATTTAGTTGTTTCTTGATTTCAGGTTATCAAGATTCAAGACACAACAAGCTTGCGGCAATTTTGAAGATTGGCCTATTTATTCAACAAGATTCAATTTCTGAATATTGAATATTTGTTTATCCTTTTGAATACTTGTAATAGTTATTTACTTCCCGTACTGCTTTATAAAGTACAATAGAGTACCAACAACTTAAGACAAGATTGTATTGTATTACTATTAGTGTTCGAAAGATGTCGGTCAAAAGTTGTGTGACCAAATCTGAATATGGCTGTGGTTTTCTGCTTGAAGACAGTGATGATGATATTGTTGAAGTTCAACATGTTCATGGTGTCACCGCTCCCGAGAGTGGTGGGAACAAGCACTCACGAGAGGCTGAGGATGTCAACTGGGACAAGAGGAGAAGGCTGAAGATGTGGTTCTATCTTGCAGCAGAAGGCCTATATCTGTCCCAGATAAAGAATCCGAAATTGGGATAAGTTGTTTTTCTTACTTGTCAAAAATAAGATTAAATGATTTCTGATTAAAATGGCTTAAAGTAAGGAGGAATATGAAAATATTTTTCGAAATAATTTATATTGCTTGCGCTTTAAAAAAATCAGAAGTTTAATCTCTTATTCTTTCCTGTTTAGAGATTGGATTTTGTAAATGACTTAAAAAGATCCGTTCTTTTAAGTGTAATTATTAAAAATGTGTAAAGTATGTTCGCACATACAATGGAGAAAGATCTACTAACTGTGCGAAAACTGTTACCACTCTTAAGTAAGCGCCAAGAATTGTCTGGGCACCAATCATAACGGAAGAAGTCTAAAAGCTAAAGATGTTGAGCCTGTCACACTATTTGGCAGAAGATCCTTCATAGGATGATACTGGACACTCAGTCATACAAAGCCTCCAGGCGACTGGAGTGGGCCAAAATTCCTTTGATATGATGATATTGGACACTCAGTCATATAAAGCCTCCGGGCGACTGGAGTGGGGCCAGAATTCATTTTATAGGAAAAGTAATGGACACCTAGTAAGGTGGGGCCAGAGTTTCCAGGTCTTAAATGATCTGAAGGCCTAAAGAAAGGCAAAAAAGAAATTGGACACTCAGTCTGCCAAAGCAACTGGAGTGGGCCAGAGTATCTAGATTACATATGATCTGGTTACGCCCTAACCACGGGCAATAGGTTGTTCATGTGAAGCAACGCCACCTCTAAAGTAGAAGGGGTTGGAGAGGTTGTCCTCAATAGGACTTCAGGGAATAGGATCATTCTAAGATGAGGTGATACATGTCCAAAACTTGGTTTAAGGGACGCTGTTGGTCAAGCTGGTTTGAGACTAGTCCAACAGGTCTGTAATAACTAAGAATGGTACAGTATGTCTGTATCCAAATGAATGATATATTTGTAATCCGTGCATCTATGCAATCATAGATTAATACACGTTAAATAGAAAGTCATTCAAAAGCTAACGAAGTTGAGATTGTTGCCTACTGTCGACATAAACCCTCAAAATGAATGTGAGGTAGACGAAGAGGCAAAATCACTTTTCCAAATTCCGTCAAAGAAATAGCGAAAGAAGCACCGCTCCTCTAGAACTTAGTCACACCTACTTGGGTGATTTGATGTTTATACAAAATAGAGGGGGCGAGACAAGTACGTTGTGATCTTCATTGATGATGGTACAACGTATGGAATCCTTTGTTTGTTGAAAAGAAAAGATGAAGTTGTTGAAGCGGATAAGCTCTACAAAGCAGAAGTTGAAAATCAACTAAGCCTACGAATTGAGAAATTCGTAGTGATAGAGGGGGAGAATGTGAAACATCGTTCATCAAACGACTGCTCATTACTCACCTCAGTCTAACGGTGTTAGCCAAGCGCAAAGCCGTACGCCCAAATTATATGGGGCAAGGCGATCTTTACCGCTAATGCGATTCTCAATAGAACTCCGCATAAGGATAAGGGTAACCCTCCGTGTGAGACATGGAAAGGATCTCACATACAAATGTTGTGATGTGAGGTGGTTTCATACCTAAGACTGTAGATTGCATATCCACTGGATCTGCAAATAACAGTAGTGCTTATCACCTCTTGGTGTCAAAGAATGCTGAATTCTTTGAAGATAACTTTCCTTGAAAAGGAAAAAGAAGTAATTACTCAAGGTTAACAAGAACCCGCGAGGGCCTGACTGTCCGGAACTAGACGTTCCGTATCTACAGGACTCGAAAGTTGCCGGCTATCCGGAACTTAATATTCCAGATCTGCAGAACTCAGGAATTCTAGATGTTGAACAAAGACTTGTTCCCGTCCTTCTAGCTTGTATGGTTGAGAACGAACCATGGATAATTGACAAATAATTGTCATCTCCAGAAGCGCTGCTTTGGAAAGAAGCTACAAAGAGAGAAATAGATTCCATCATATAGAACCATACTTGTTTAATGGTTGACCTTCCTCTGGAAAAAGAACCTTTGGATTGTAAGATTTGCTCCCCTGTGAGTAGCTTAACATCCAGGGCCATTGTAGTCTTGCGTGGCATGGATGTTGAAACAACCTTCCCAACCGGAGAGTTGGAAGAAGAGGATCAGAGTTGGTTTGCTGGACTGTTGAGCTTCTTCCTGAACTTTCATTTTGGTCCTTGAAATGTTTACATTTTGGTCCTGGAAGTTTCAGATTAAATAGAAACAATGAATCTGACCACAGAAACATTGACTCTGAAGTTAGAAAGCCAACAATTGAAAAACCAACAATCTGAGAGTGAAAATCATATTGAAACAAAGTATCGATATGAAAGATATGGGTATCACAAATGACATCTTAGGAATTGGATTTCTAAGACATCTAACGGACTGGTCGATAGTTGACAGTCTCGTTGAAGCCACTAATGGATATGAATCATAGAACTGATTGGAATTATGGTGCACCCATAGACAAGGAGCGATATGCTCAGGTCACGTGTAGTTCAATGTATTGTACACACTACAACCAACCTGGTATCGGCCTACAAAGCAGATCAGTTGAACTATGATTTACTGATGATTTTAATACATGATCGGTAGAAGGCATTAAGTCGGATATGACGATATCCGAATTATTCACTTATCTACAAATTATAGTATTCTGGATGTCCAGTGGTTCTGGGAGAACACAGTGATGCAAACTGGACATCAGATCTGAATAACACCAAAGCCACAAGTAAATGTGTATGGTGGGTCTTAGAAAAACCTCTAAGAAAACTTGCATCGACCGATTCATGATGGGATCGTAGTTTATCGCTTTATACAAAGCATGAAAGAAGTTGAGTAACTTCATGACTCCTTAGAGGACGTCCCTTATTGGGAGAAACCCATGCCTTCAGCAGTTATACATTGTGGCTAGCCGGTAGGCTTCAGGAAGGACACGAATGACGGCGTCTGGACATATTTGTCAGGATCTGTTAGGAGACATAAGACCGTATGGCAGTTGATCATCACGGGTGTCACTTCCTTACTAACTAAGGGGCTACCCGGAGATCAAGTGTTCTGCCTGTCTAGGGGAATGGACTTAAAACCCAAACAATACGAACCTTTGCAGTGGTAACCCAACCATACTGATTGGAGATCCTAAAAATTTGGTTCAATGGGAAAACTAAGCTGTAAAAGGTTCGGTTGAGCGCTTCGGTGGAAGCAAGAAGCACTTCGGATGATGATTTCTGTTCGGAAACATGAATCCAAAGCTGTTCCCGTTATAGATATTAAAGTGCTACCTGCATGGTGGGTAAAGGTTAAGCTTCCAAACCTTTAAACGATCCTCAAACGGTTGAGGTTAAGGTTGGGGAAACTTTTAATGATTCCTAACACTTGTGAAGTGGGGTATAGCAGGATACCTTGTAGGAGATCACCTATTTAAGTGTGAGGATGGCCGCCTCAAATGAACTCACTTAAGAATCCAAGTGTGTCCACGGCCACAACGGACAAAAACGTAAGAAGGAAAACGAATAAGAAGAGTTATTGTGTTGATATCATTGTCTTGGCTTACACTAAACACTGACGGTTCAAGACATCTCATTCACCTCGCAGTAAGTAAGTCCGATGGTATTCAACTAGGGAAGGTTCAAAGCGAAAGCTACCTCTCCTGATACAATATCTTTTCGCTGAAAGATTGCTGAAAGTAGGCACCTTGTGTGTGCGCCACAATCTCTCTTTCATAGAGGGGATTGTTGGAAATTTGCCTTTGGCGGGGAGGTGTGTCTCTTCACACGTGCATAATCTACTAAGTGAGTAGATGACCGTAGGGCCAAGAATCGTCAAATTTCGTTGAGAAATGAAATAGATATTGGTCCACGAAGTAAGATGTTTGAGGCATGGAAATATGGTGTGAGACAAATCTACTACATCGGTGGGAATAGGAAGAATTGCTCTCTATATAAGTCTCTAATATGGTAAAGGGTTTGGGACCCCAAGGGGTATCCCATGTGTTTAAAGGAGGGAGGACCTAGATGTGCTTGGGTTCAAGGCTAAGCCCACACGCGCACCGCCGCCGCCCGCCCGTCTAGTCCGGTCCGGTCTCTGGCTTAGGCTCGGGTCACGGGTCGTGGGTCATAGGCTGTGGGGACTTTCTGATATTATCTTTTTGGACCCCAAATTGCTTAATATTTACAGTTTGGTCCCTAGAGTTTCTGGAAAGTTGATTTTGGGAGTGACGGAAGGTAGAAACTTTCTGCCTACCGTTTAGACTATTTTTGGAGCATTAACCAGCCATTATTTGGCTGTTAACTACTCCGTTAATAGCCCTCATTCATGACCATTAATCAACCCTCCTTCAAGGCCATGAACAACCTCCTTCATGGCATTAAACCTGCCATTACAGCCCTCCCTTAATGGCCATTGGCTGTTGGGCTGCCCTCCTCCATGCTATATATTGAGCTATTTTTTGCTCAATTCGGGACAGGGAAAAATAGCACAAAACAATCACGAAATACAGCACAAAACAGTCACGAAAAATAGCAAAAATAGTGACGGAAAAACAGTGTTGAAATACACACATATACACAATATATACACAACAGAGACACACTATATACACAGAAATGAAAGAGAAGAATAAACATAAACTCTTCCTTCCTTTTTCATATCTTCAGCAAGTCGATTCATATTTGTTTTCTTCGTCAGGCTCAATCTATTGGCTTTGTAGCGTTGAGATTAAAGTGTTGTTTTATCTTGGGAGACTATTGCCCGCTAACGTAAAAGCATATATACGGGGCAATCTTGTCTTAAGGACAGAGGGCAATCACTCGACTCAACACACAACGTTGTAACCATCCAGATTTAGTTGTTTCTTGATTTCAGGTTATCAAGATTCAAGACACAACAAGCTTGTGGCAGTTTTGAAGATTGGCCTATTTCTTCAACAAGATTCAATTTCTGAATATTGAATATTTATTTATCCTTTCGAATTCTTGTAATTGTTATTTACTTCTCGTACTACTTTATAAAGTACAATAGAGTACCAACAGTAAGATGATCTAACCGTCATGCAATATCTACACAAGGCAAATCTGATTTCAAATGAGTGGACGACGGTTGGATGTCATTTATGTCTCGCAGACCAAAACATCTACATTTCTAAGGGTTTGCGTCCATAATTTAAAGATATTGTCACCACCTTATCCACACGTCCTCAACCGGTTACTTTTATCGAATTGCATAGCCTCCTCCTGAACCATAAGTTCACCAATGGCTCTTCACTTTCTAGCCTCTCAATTTCTAGTTCTCCAGAACAACCAAATTCAGTCCAACATCTCTCAGCAATCTTGACCCACAAGAATACACAACCTGATCGCTCCTACAACAACAATACTAATGGAGGTCGTGGAAGGTTCAATAGAGGTCGTGGTGGCAGAGACGATTACTTTAATTCCAAAAATTATTCCACCCATAATCAACCTTGACAATCCATTGACCTACTACAAAAGTGCAAAATTCATAATGACCATAACTATACTGCCCCGAATCACTTCCAACGTTACAACCAAGTTACTAATCCAACAACTAATCTATCACATTCAACTCCAAATACATCTTCTGAACAGTTGTTCCCTAATACCAGAGTGATGTACCACATTATCTCTGATCTCACCACGTTTCACCAGATTGAGAATTATAAAGGATCAGATTATATTCATGTTGGTAATGGAAATGGCGTCCCTAATCAACGAATTGGTAATGACACTCTTTGTAACACCCCGTCCTTTCGGGTAATGGTTTGAGCACATAAACGTAGGCAGGTAGACCCGAACCCCGAAAAGTTTATGTTGTACTCGCATATGTTGATAAGAAAATTAGTATGTAAAAGGACGTGATCCCGAAATAATTTTTGAATTTAACAAGTGTGATGATGGGTATTAATAATAATAATTGTATATCCTCAAAGAGGTTATAGACTAGTGTCATATTACAGGAATTATGACATTTAGTATAAGAAGGTTTTATAAGTCGTCAGAATTTCAGTGAATTGGGATCAAGAATTTAAGTGTGTGTATAATTAATTAATTTTGGGATTATTATTTATAATTGGGGACAATGTATAGTGGGACATTACGTGTTGTCTTATAAACATACGGTTGGGTGACTAAGTCTAAACAACCGAACGCTGGCAGCTTCTGAGCTTCATAAGTCTCCAAGTACTCATCTCTTCTCCATTAATAGAGACCTTCATCTCTCAGAGCTTCCATAGAAATATTTCCCTTGAGAAATTATTGTCACACTTCTATTAGAAGGAGTAATCTCAGTTGATGAGTTCTCTGAACATTCTCGGTCGAATTTGGGGATTTTCCGCAAGCTTCTGCTCGCCAAAAGAGGAGACATTCATGGTGTTTTGGGCCTTGGATCCAGTGAAATTAAATCCTTGAACAATTCTAACACTCAGATACCAAGCTGAGACCATGAGTTTCGATGAAGTTTTGGAAGTCGATTTTTGGGGTTCTGTTTCGGCTTGTCGGAATCGGGTTTGGATGAAAGGTCGTCCGACAATTTTTGTCGCAGCCTCTAATAGATGTAATTCTTCTTGTTCCTAAGTTTATATAAGTTTTAGAGAATGATTCTTGCCATTAGCTCTAAAATGATTATCGAAAATACTAAGTTTTTGGGTTAGGTGTTGTTTGGACTGTCGTAATTGTAAGGTATTGGGGTTGCATGTGAAATTGTTGTACTGTTTTGGATATTGTAGCAGTAAGAAGAAGGATGAAGGATTAAGAGGGCTGGGTGTTTCTCTACATGCATAGGTTTCTGTATAGAAGGAATATAGGTTCTACGCATATAAGATATTCGATAAAATGTCTCAATGACTTTCTTAGTGGTGTATTGATTTGATTATGATTTAAATAATCCGTGTGATGTAGATAATCATTCATAGAGCTTACAAGGGCCCGCGGAACTTAGATAATTTTGACAACAAGGTATGCAAGGCTCTTTCTTCCTTTTGGCATATTCTACGTACAAAACATAACCGGAATATTGTTCCATAAAGTACTCTACTCTTAGTAGTTAAGAATGATCATGTTATTGACTCTTATGTTAAAAGCTTGTTTAAATATGTTTCTAAGTCCTTATTGAGGCATACAGAAAAGATGTTGATATCCATAACGTTAGCCAAAGGTACAAGGATATTGGGTCAGGATGTGTTATTGTCATTTATGCATTCTCATTTGCATTGCATTCATATATTACCCTGGACCACTTGTGCTATGCACATTACTATATGATAAATATTATATATATAGGGGATATTGGGAAAGGGAAATGTGTTATATACGCACACCACCTGCAGCTGGTACATACAATCACAAAAGAGCCCTAAGAGGCCAATATGATGTGATGATGTGATGTGATGCCTGTGTGGCTTATTGGGATGGGTTGCACGATCCGCAACACTAACATTTATTAGGACGGATTGCACGATCCGCAACACACACACACACACATATATATATATATATATACCTCATTTGCATCATGCATAAATTCGTTTACCAATATATGGTATGATGCCCACAGAGGTTGTTATTGTAAGGAAGATGCCCGAAGAGGCTGATGTATGTGTATACTGCATTGTGCATAACATTTAAGCATGTGTATTAGGGCCTCGGAGGCATTTACTAAAGTTGTTTTTGTTTTAGACTATGTTATATCTTTGCTATGTTATTTTTTAGGCCTGACATACTCAGTACATCAGTGGTACTGACGTCCCTTTTGTTGGGGACACTGCATTTTATGCCCGCGGGTTCATATTGAGAGAGTGACGGTTCACACTAGTAGGTTGTTAGTTCAGCTGGTATTTGGGGCACTCTATTCGTTTTAGAGTTGCGGTCTGGTCGTGGTATGTTTTACTCTTTAGAGGCTGGTAGATAGGTGTCATGTGGTTAGTTGTCATGTAAGGCCTTGTCGGCCTTTGTATATAAATGGATAAGTTTGGGCTTTTGTGTTGAAACTTTATATAATCTATCACGGCACAGTCCGTGTTTGAATACGTTTAATGGTGGAGTGTATCTGTGGTGCCCGGCGGGTAGGGTCCGGGTGCCCGTCACGGCCCTCCGGTTTGGGTCGTGACAAAACTTGGTATCAGAGCAGGTTTTCCTCGGGAGTTTACAAGCCGTGTCTAGTAGGGTTTTGTTTATGGGTGTGTAGTGTGCCACACTTATAAGCAGGAGGCTACAGGGCATTTAGAATTATTTCCATTCTTTCATATCATAGGTCATGCAATAGAGCTGAGTTAAGAATTTGAGTTTAACTCGTGCATGTTACTGTTTCGGTAATGTCGATTACCAAAAAGACTTCGGTTAGTTCATATTCGTATCCAGTAAGTGAGTGACTTCTACCAGACGAATACGCCAGAAGGGCAGTATGATGTAAAACGTTTTGAGATTATGAGAAGTTGTATCACTCATATATGGAAGAGATAATGTAAGCCTGGAAAGCGTAATGTTTGCTATGGTTATATGTTTGGATTAATCAAAAAAAATATATGGATTTGTATATGGATTGATAAGATTGATGTACAACTTAAGGTTGTGAAGATATGGATCTGTTTTCATGTGACTTACAAATGATGGGAAGCATGTTAGTTGTGATTGTTCACTGGTATGCTTATATCTACATGAAAGGAATATGTGTATATGACCTGAGAAATCAATAGGAGCCTCATGTGTGTCTGATTGGTTTTGTTGGATTGACTGTTAGTACGTAGCCTTTAAAGGTACTGTATGCTTGCTTGAGATGTTGTAGTTAAGTCTTATTACAGACCAAACATGTTTAGGCTAGGTGTTTGATTAATTTGTTTAAGTAATCTAGCTGGTTGAGATATTCAGTAGGCTTGTATGCAATGATGTGGTATTATTTATATGTTTTAGGACTTTGATTAGCTAAAAGGTACTATGAGATATGTTGTTTGGCCTGATGGTATCTACTATGATTAATGAGGGATGTGGAATATACCTAAGATTTGAATCCTTACTGATGTGTCTATGAAATCTGTATTTTTGTAAGTCTGGGATTAAACTAAGTCTAGTATATATATGTATTATTTGGCTAGTTTCTGCCTTTTTGATAATTGTTGGTGTGCATGGGGTTATAAATTGCTAAATGATTGAATTACCTTATGACCATCCTAATCATGTCACACCTAAATCAGTCCCTAACATATGTTTGCATCTAATTATAAAATGTCTAAAAATGCATGTCAAGTATGGACTAAGGTCATGACGGCTATGAAGATTTGAACATGTGTTTAGTGATTTGTTTATATCCTCACTTAGAGTTGAATTCCTACAGTGAGATGTGTGAGCTTAGATTAGGTTCTGAATCTAGAAACAACATGTGTTGGAATATGATTTGAGTTGTGAAGTACTTAAATAGCTATTGAACTTGAATATGAAAGTTGATTGTGTTTATTATGTGTCAGCTATGTCAACTAATTGTTCTGCCTCTGGATGTGTCTCCAGTGTAGATGGTCTTAAGAGATTTTAGTTTATGTTTGAAGACTCTATTAGGTTTAGTCTGATATTTGTCAAATTAAATCATGATAACATGTTGATTAAAGTGTGTGATCTGTGTATAATTGTATAAGAATCGTGATAAGAATAGTCTTTTATATGTTGAAGTACTACTTTGTGTAGGTTGTGTATTTCAGCTCTTTCATTAAGACATGTTATCCATGCTATGCATAAATGCACTTGTATGGTCCTCAAAATACTGTACTTTGAGAAATGATCTTATACACTTTGAGTTATGACTGTTGTTTTACTACTATTTGCTGCTATCTGTTGTTATGTTTTCCTGAGTTGCTGTAACTTGAGTAAGGTTGTTGCTGTAACTTGAGATAAATTGTTGCTATTACTATTGTTGTTTTGCTGTAACTTGATCTTATACACTTTTGAGTTATGACTGTTGTGTTAAATAGGCTGCTGATCTACTGTGCTTTAGTGTAAATAATTGATGCATTTCTGGCTCATTTGTGGTTGCTTTTAAGGCTGTTTAATTATGCCTTAAGGCTATGTGGTTGTTGTTTCAAAAAGGGAGTTGTTACTGCTTTTGAGTGGGCTGATTGTTACTTTCTATGTTCCACCTTCTGATAAATTAGCTACTGCCCATTCTCAAACCTTACCATGAGTTATTGGCTGCAATGTTATCACACTTTGTTGCCAGCTTACTGTTTGCATCATGTTTAACTTAGAATTTTCATTTCAATTTAGATTAAGTGTTAAACTATATAAGACATGGCTCATTCTTATGAATATATTACTTTGTGAAGTTAATTCTGGTTGTCTAAATATGAACCTGAAAACTTGAAAAAAATGGCATGAGTTATATCTACCATATTGTATACATATGTTAACTATTATTTTTATTGAATACATAACTTGAATTTGGATTAAATAACTGGTAGTCATGTTTAGTTTTAGCTATCTGGAAATGTTAAGCTTAAGTTCAATTCTTAGGGCCTGCTAAATATGCATATATAATGGATCAGTGGTGTTGTGCCATTAGTATGCTTGTTTGTTCTGTCTAAATCTCTATATTGCATGAATCTTATCCCCTGTTTCAGTCATCCAGCAATTGATATGTCTTGATTATCTCTATTATGTGGACCTGAGGCAAAGTGTTGAAACTGTTCCCATTAGCTGCTGCCTTTTTTTTTTGACACTGTTACCTTGGATTGGTTGTTGCATATACTTGTTATTTTTTTGAGGCATTTTACTACCATACTTGCTGCTATGATTGTTGTTGTTTGATGACACTAGTTACCATTATTTGGCTACTGCTTTTGCTATCACATTTTGCTACTGGCCTCTGCCCACAGTGGCTAAACCTAAGCCCAAAAACAAATAACACATTGTGATATAACCAGTTAGGATCCTTGACAGAGAAACATATACTATTTTTGGGCTGAATTTGGTCACAACTTGATGTTACATATTAGTATTAACAGATAGTGTCCTTGGGTTAAGTTTCCTGCCATATTTTGATACTCATTCTGACTGAAACCACTTCTGTACCTTAGCCATTAACACCTCATTTTGGGTATGACTTACTGCAGGATTTTGGCCATTCTATATTTCTTACAAGCTGCTGCATTCTTATCCAGATGTTGCAGTATATGTTCTTGATGAGCTGCTGTTATTTCTTTAAGAATAAAATAGATACTACACTATAGGAAAACATTGTGATGTGTTGTGTAATGTATGACTGAGTGAGGGTGCTATCCTATTTGTGTTGGTCTTAGTATGGATAAGATTGATCCATAAATGAGTATGTGACAACCTGAAATTATGTTCTGATTGTCTAATGCTTTGAAACTGTTTGTATACCCATGTTAAATACCTGGATTGTGATTTAATCTTGTCTGCCTATCTATTTGCACAAAGGACATTTTACAGTAATCTAAATTTGTCCCAACTTGCTCATCTGTGGACAATATAGTATGCAATAGGGTTAGGAATTTAGATATTGGATTGAGCTTATGTATGGTTAACTGGCATGAGCACATAGACCAGTATCTCATTTAGTTTCCATGAGTCATATTGTGACAAACTTGTCAAACTTGAATTTCTTGATTTAAAGAATGAATAAGCATGATAAGGGTAGGTATAGTTTGGTACCTACTGAAAAGTTCTAAATGAGGAATGATGACCTGCTTGTTTATTTCAATGTGGAAATCTAGAAAACATATCTTTGGTAGAAATTCAGTATGATCATTGGTCTTTATTCTTTCCTACTGTTCTGTGGTTTGTTGTATGCCTCCTATTGTTGTTTAACTTAGAAAAGTATTTACCATTACCAATATGATTAATTATGTGATTCCTTGCTAATATGAGATTTTGCTACTGCCCTTACCATCTCAAATGCCTTGTTTCTTAGCCTGTTATGCCCCTTTACTATTTTTCTGCATCTCTAGAAAAAGGCCTAAATCCCGGTTAAGACATGTGCATACTAATATGGCAAATGGATTATGTGAGATCATATGTGCATATCTTTCATTTGTATGAATAGTCTTAAGATTGTTGTTTGATGGTTTTGGGGGTAAGATAAAGGGACATGAATATATACAAGTCCATAAGAGTCTTATCCCCTGGTTGGATAAATGGAAGTGACAATAATATTGTAGAAAACCACCCAATACTACAAATATTTCAGATGTTAGGTTCTGTAAGTATGTCATCATTTTAATTTCCTAGAGATGATTCAAGTCATGTTTATTGTAATAAGAACCAGATATGTCACACCGACATTCGAGGACGAATGTTTCTAAGGGAGAAGACAACATATCCTCAAGCGCATCACAAACTGTTTTTGAAGTGTTTATTCTAATGGCGACGGGGATTAATAATAATTGTATATCCCCAAAGAGGTTATAGACTAGTGTTATATTACATGAATTATGACATTTAGTATAAGAAGGTTTTATAAGTCGTCAGAATTTCAGTGAATTGGGATCAAGAATTTAAGAGTGTGATTAATTAATTAATTATGGAATTAATTAATTATAATTGGGGATAATGTATAGTGGGACATTACGTGTTGTCTTATAAACATACGGTTGGGGTGACTAATTCTAAACAACCGAACGCTGGCAGCTTCTGAGCTTCATAAGTCTCCAAGTACTCATCTCTTATCCATTAATAGAGACCTTCATCTCTCAGAGCTTCCATAGAAATCTTTCCCTTGAGAAATTATTGTCACACTTTTATTAGAAAGAGTAATCTCAGTTGGTGAGTTCTTTGAACATTCTCGGTCGAATTTGAGGATTTTCTGCAAGCTTTTGCTCGCCAAAAGAGGAGAAATTCATGGTGTTTTGGGCCTTGGATCCAGCGAAATTAAACCCTTGAACAATCCTAACACTCAGACACCAAGCCGAGACCTTGAGTTTCGAGGAAGTTCTGGAAGTCGATTTGTGGGGTTTTTTTTTGGCTTGTCGGAATCGGGTTTGGGTGAAAGGTCGTCTGACAATTTTTGTCGCAGCCTCTAACAGAGGTAATTCTTCTTGTTCCTAAGTTTATATAAGTTTTAGAGCATGATTCTTGCCATTAGCTCTGAAATTATTATCGAAAATGCTAAGTTTGGGTTGGGTGTTGTCGGGACTGCCGTAATTGTAAGGTATTGGGGTTCCATGTGAAATTGTTGTACTATTTTGGATATTGTAGCAGTAAGAAGAAGGATGAAGGATTAAGAAGGCTGGGTGTTCCGCTACATGCATAGGTTTCGATATAAAAGGAATATAGGTTCTACGCGTATAGATATTCGATTATGATTTAAATAATCTGTGTGATGTAGATAATCATTCATAGAGCTTACAAGGACCCGCAGAACTTAGATAATTTCGACAACAAGGTATGCAATGCTCTTTCTTCCTTTTGGCATATTCTACGTACAAAACATAACCGGAATATTATTCCATAAAGTATGCTACTCTTAGTAGTTAAGAATGGTCATGTTATTGACTCTTATGTTAAAAGACTGTTTAAATATGTTTCTAAGTACTTATTGAGGCATACGTAAAAGATGTTGATATCCACAGCGTTAGCCAAAGGTACAAGGATATTGGGCCAGGATGTGTTATTGTCATTTATGCATTCTCATTTGCATTGCATTCATATATTACCCTGGACCACTTGTGCTATGCACATTACTATATGATAAATATTATATATATAGGGGATATAGGGAAAGGGAAAGGCGTTATATACGCACACCACCTGCAGCTGGTACAGACTATCACAAAAGAGCCCTAAGAGGCCAATATGATGTGATGATGTGATGTGATGTGATGATGTGATGCCTGTGTGGCTTATTGGGATGGGTTGCACGATCCGCAACACTAACATATATTGGGACGGGCTGCACGATCCACAACACTAACATATATATATATATATATATATATATATATATATATATATATATATATATATACCGCATTTGCATCATGTATATATTCGTTTACCAATATATGGTATGATGCCCACAGAGGCTGTTATGGTAAGGAAGATGCCCAAAGAGGATGATGTATATGTATATTGCATTGTGCATAACATTTAAGCATGTGTATTAGGGCCTCGGAGGCATTTACTAATATTGAGTTGTTTCTGTTTCAGACTATGATATATCTCTGCTATGTTATTTCTTATGCCTGACATACTCAGTACATCAGTCGTATTGACGTCCCTTTTATTAGGGACGCTGCATTTTATGCCCGTAGGTTCATATTGAGAGAGTGACGGTTCGCACTAGTAGGTTGCTGGTATTTGGAGCACTCTATTTGTTTCGGAGTTGCGGTCTGGTCGTGGTATGGTTTACTCTTTAGAGGCTGATAGATATGTGTCATGTGGTTAGTTGTCATGTAAGGCCTTGTCGGCCTTGGTATATAAATGGATAAGTTGGGGCTTTTGTGTTGAAACTTTATATAATCTATCACAGCTCAGTCCGCGTTTGAATACGTTTAAGGGTGAAGTGTATCTATGGTGCCCGACGGGTAGGGTCCGGGTGCCCGTCACGGTCCTCCGATTTGGGTCGTGACACTCGTCCTTCCCCTTTTTGAGTCTTTCGTCTAATTAACATTCTTCATGTTCCCTCTATCACTAAAAAATATCTCTCCGCCAACATTTTGCTTGTGATAATAACATTTTCTTTAAAATTCATCCCTACCATTTGTCATGAAGGATCAGGCTTCCAAGACACCACTTCTTTCAGGAAAGAGTGATGGTGGAATCTATACTCCCCAGTCGTCTTCTACTTCCAACTCTACTTCACCCTCGACACTTTATTCTATCGAGGCATCTCCATCTTGTTAGCACCTTCGACTATAACATCCTCATCAATGAATTCTTCATCAAGTTATTAGGACACACAATTTGCCTTGTACTTGTTCTAGTTTTAATTCTATTTGTAGTGCTTGTCAACTCGGCAAGTCGTACAAATTGTCTTTACCATTGAGCGTTAATAAATACTCTTCTATTTTACAATTGTTATATGTATACTCTTCTATTTTACAATTGTTATATGTATACTCTTCTATTTTACAATTGTTAAATGTCGATGTTTGGGGTCCGGTTTCCATTCTTTCATCTCAAGGACATAGATATTTTCTAGTATTTGTTGATGATTACACGAGCTATTCATGGGGGTTTTCTCTTGGTCAAAAATCTGATTTATTTCTAATATTTAATCGGTTTGACACCCTTGTTGAAAGACAATTTAATACCAAAACTAAAGCAATTCAATCCGACTGGGCCGGGGAATTTCGATGCTTATCACTTGTCCTTGATCAACTTGTCATTGCTCATCTATTCCCATGCCCTCATACTCACAAGTAACAAGGAAGAGTTGAACGAAAGCATCACCATGTAGCCGAAACTGGCCTTAGCTTTCTTGCCCACAATTTGGTTCCCTTTTGCTTTTGGCATTACACAGTTGAGTTTGATGTTTTTCTCATTAATCGCCTTCTTTCAGTCACAAATCGTGGTCCCTCGCCGTATGAACTAGTTCATCACTCCAAACCTAACTATTTTTTTCTTAGGGTCTTCGGTTGCCTATGCTTTCTGTACCTCTGACTCTAACATAAACACAAGTTTGATTTCCGAAGCAAATCATGTGGCTCTTGGCTATAGCCTGACTCACCTCGAGGATCACTATTTGGATCGATCCACTAGACGAGCCTATATTGCCCGACATGTTCACTTCGATGAACAAAAGTTTCCATTTGCCAAGCCATCCATCCATATCCCTGCACCCAATATACGTCTATCAGGGCTTTTATTTCCAGTTTTTGTGTCCCCATCAAGAGTCGTTCATCAATGCTCTCCCATTGGAGCTCTTCCTACATTGCTACCTTATCCCGCTCAATCACCTCCGTCATCACTGGTTCATCCTATTCCTACCATTAGTTTAGAAGACTTGTCTTTCTGCTCATTAAGTCCAGGTAACACTCCCTGTCCGCCCCCCCCCCCCCCCCCCCCCAGCTAATCCTACATCTCTTCACATGCTCCCACTTCACAACCACCTTCCATCCAAGGTATTCCCAACACCTCTTCCCCTGGATAACCTCTTGTTCTCGACTTAAGTAGCTACAACATGCTCTCAGATTCTTCCCTAGCTCCGCTTCCTTCTCCAACCCATACCAATAGGCTCATAGCCCTTCCTCAATGCTCACGTCAATTGTACTAGGAATATGTCCCTTCATCAAATTTGGCCACTACCTCGGATCCATTACCCCCTCCCACATATGAGCCACCATGTTTCACTAAGCTTACAAACATAAAGAATAGCAAGCTGATATGGCATCTGAAATGGATGCATTAATGACACATGGTCACTGGTTCGTTATGATCCCTCAATGAATATTCTTGGGTGCAAGTGAGTATTTCGCGTCAAAAGAAATTCTTCTGGTGCAATAGAGCGCTAGAAGGGTCGCTTAGTTGCAAAAGGATTTCACCAATTGGAGGGACATGACTACTACAAAACACTCAAATTCAGAGGTTAATCGTACTCTAGCAACTTTACGTAAGGTAGAGTTTGGTTTTTTGGGGTAATAGTGAAAAAGTTGACAGATAAGTCACCCTTACTGCTACTCTACAAAATCGTTCAACCATGTTATCGTTCAACCATGTTTTTAAGCCGGATACCATTCAACATTGGTCCTACCTTGGGAGCATCACACAACTGGGTTTTACATCAATTAGATGTGCAAAATGCCTTTCTCCATGGTGAGCTACAAGAACAAGTATCTATGTCGCAACCTCCCATCTTCCTACATCCTCAGTATCTGAATCATGTATGAAAGTTAAGTGATCCATCTACGGTCTCAAACAGACACCCGGGAATGGTAAATGTGCCTCCTTAAGTTCCTCCTCACTACTAGGTTCATTACTTCAAAATCAGATACATCCTTGTTTATTTATCGAGCTCTTAATGTTGTGGCATATATCTTGGTCAATGTAAATGATATTGTAGTCACTGGAAATAACTCATCCTTTCTAGAAAGCATCATCTCCAAACTTGGTGTAGAATTTTAATTTTGTGACCTTGGTCCCTAGAATTTTTTTTCTTGGTACTCAAGTCTCTCATGGGTCTTCCTGCATCACCCTCTCTTAGGAGTTGTACATGCATTACCTCTCTTCTAAAAAATGCTAGTATGCAGAACTGTAAACCGCTTTCCACACATATGATAATGAACTCAAAGCTACATGTTGGTGACAGTCCCTTGTTCCACGATACCACATTGTATCATAAAATTGTCGGAGCCTTCCAATATGCCACACTCAACCTTACTGACATGCCTTCGTCAACAAAGCCTGCCAATTTATGCATAATCCCACAGTCAATCAATGGGTTGCAGTTAAGCGTATCCTGTGCTATTTGAAGCACACTCAGCATTTCAACTTTCAGATTTCGCGTTCCTCCACACTACTTTACTGACTCAGATTGGGCAGGGTCCCTAGATGATCGTAAGTCGATTAGAGGCTATGCTATCTGTTAAGAATCTCACATCGGATATGGAATGGGAACATAGACTCCTTATATGGACTTGGACAATCATCACCCTACAAGCTAGCTTTTGGGGTTGAGTTAGACCAAAGATTCATTATTTACATGGTATCAGAGCCAGACCCATTCCAATTCTTTCTTCACCGATGTTGCGCCCCCAAATTATATTATTCACGCTCCAGTTAACAAGGTCTGGGCGTGCGGGGAAGTGTTAAGAGTCCCACATCGGATATGGAATGAGAACATGAACTCCTTATATGGACTTGGACAATCCTCACCCTACAAGCTATATTTTAGGGTTGAGTTAGGCCCAAGATCCATTCTTTACACTATCTTTCTTGGTGTTGCTCTCGTATTGTGGTCTTCAAAGAAACAACATATTGTGGCTCGATCCTCTATAGAGTCGGAACACAAGGCACTCGTTGATGATGCGGTTGAGCTAACTTGGATACAATTTATCCTAAATGAGCTATTGGGGTGCACCTCCCTAAAGCTCCTATATTGTGGTGTGATAACATTGGTGCGACCTAAATAGATTTTCAGTTTGTTCGAGATAGGGTCGCTAAAAAGAATATCTTCCGTTTGTAAGGGGAGTATTAGACCGTGTCCATCCAGTCCGAATTGGATAAGTTTCAGATATTATCACTTTGTATCCTAGTGTTATTGTACCTCTCTAATTCCTATCAAATTGTATTTTCCAAGTGTATATAATGACATACAAGATAGCCTATGTAGCATGAGAAAGAATAATAAAACAGAGAGCTTCAACTAGTCCTGTGTCTCTTGTCTTTGCAAAGAGAAAATTGAAAAGCACATTCATTTAGTTTATTCTGTCGGCTTTTTATAATGAACGTATGTACCTAGCTAGAAGCAGCCAACATATGCAATAGACCAGTATACAAATTGTTTTTGCGAAAAAAGGGAGCTTTTGTTTGTTTCATTATTTTGTAGTAATAACTTATTCTTGTAAAATGAATTACCAAAAAATAGTTCTACCAATGCTGAATCAACAGGATACACATTGGTATGTTTTCTAATAAAACAATAGAGTATACAAAGTTAAATATACTGGTCACGTCACCTCAAATATAATCAAGCAAACGGAATGTTCCCAACAACTTCATCTTTTTTAATTAATAGCTTGATGCATTAATCCAACAAAAACAATGTCATAGCACAGATGAGATGATATATACTTTTTCTACTTGAATTGTTTTAACTAACTCTATACAATATTTAAACTTGTTGGATACACTCACTGATTCCAAGAATCACCTTTGGAAAGAGACACTATTAAGGGCTCTCTTTGAACAAAGTAAGAGGAAAAAAGAAAGACGTTCTTTCCCTAGATTAACAAGTGTGTGGCCAAAGTAAAGCATATTACACGGATGGTTGCCACTTTAATGGGGGAAAAAAACCTTTCTGATGTCACTTGCCAATACTGTTTCCATAAACGAAGAATTCGCAATTATTATTAAAATAACATGTTTTTTCTAGTACAAATATAGATAAAGTTCATATGTAAATCACTTATTCAACATTTCTCTAATTCTTTTTCTTGTTGGTAGAATATGTAAGAATAATTAATTTATTTTTCTCAATTATTCTCTTCTAAAAGAGAGGGTAATATACCCCTATTACAATTATAATTTAGGCTAGACTTATGATATCTAATCTACCTACCATATACAATTGATTATTACTATCAGCCACATTAATTACTATACAATTACATTAATTACTATACAATCACATTAATTACTAAATAATTATAATAAATACAATCATTTAATATAATTATTCTATCACTCCCCGCAGTCGTGTTGAGACTGTCCCGAAAATCTTTAAATAAAATCAGCGGAAGACCTTTAGTGAAGATATCTGCAATCTGATAGTAGGACGGGACATGTAACACACAAACTTGTCCGCGAGAGATCTTTTCACGGACAAAGTGGATATCCAGCTCAATATGTTTAGTGCGTTGGTGATTGACCGGACCACTGATTTTATTTGAAGATATCTGCAATCTGATAGCTGGACGGGACATGTAACACACGCACTTGTCCGCGGGATACCTTTTCACGGACAAAGTGGATATCCAGCTCAATATGTTTAGTGCGTTAGTGATTGACCAGATTCCTAGAGAGGTAGATGGCACTAACATTATTACAGTATACTAATGTGGCCTTCGGAATGGGGCAGTGGAGTTCGAGGATAAGATTCCGAAGCCAATATGATTCAGACACAACATTGGCAACACCTCAGTATTATGTTTCGGCACTGGATCTGGATAAGGTTGTTTGCCGTTTCGAGGACCAAGATACCAAGTTATCACTAAGAAATACACTATAACCAGAAGTGGAGTGTCTGGTGTCCGGACAGCCTCCCCAGTCAGCATCTGTATAAGCTACAAGTGAGGATGTCGATGATGGATATAGATGGAGGTCATACTCGAGAGTGCCCTGAATGTAATGCACAATGCGTTTGAGTGCATGCATATGATCATCCATTAAATTATGCATGAAAAGGCACACTTGTTGCACATCATAAGAAAGATCCAGTCTAGTGAATTTCAAATAATGCAGGGCCCTTGCCAAGCTATGGTAGAGTGTCGGATCGGCAAATGGTTTGCTGGATGATGCACTCAATTTGGATTTAGTGTCCACTGGAGTTGCCGAAGGTTGACAAAAGGACATGCCATCTCAGTTGCATACTTCTTTTGGGATAGAAATAAATCACCTACATGACGTGTCACGGCTATACCTAGAAAGTAGTGTAGTGGTCCTAGATCTTTCATTGCATATTCAAAACCAAGCAGTGACATGATTGACTTTCGAAGAGCATCTGATGAGGCAGTTAGTATAATATCATCCACATATAAAAGAAGATAAGCAATATTATGACCCTGACGGTAGATAAACAGAGAATGATCGGAACGACTGTTGGAAAAACCAATATGGGAGACAAAATCGGCAAACCTCTTGTACCATGCCTTGGGGGCTTGCTTGAGCCCATATAATGATTTATTGAGCAGGCACACATGATTGGAATATTTAGAGTCCCTGGAACCCAAATGTTGGTACATGTAAACAGTTTCATTGAATTGTCCATGAAGAAAGGCATTTTTGACATATAACTGATGAAGTGGCCACGCCTTTGACAAAGCTAGACTAAGGATTGTTCTGATGGTTGTCATTTTAACCATTGGACTGAACGTCTCACCGCAATCTACACCAGTATGTTATATCTTCCCATCACCTACAAGATAGGCTTTATGTCACTCAAAAGCTCCATCAGATTTTTCTTTGTGACTGAAAATCCACATAGACCGAATTATATTAGCATTAGGGGGATGTGGTACCAAATTCCACATCCTATTTTTAATAAGAGCATTAAATTCATCATCCATATCCAATTTCCAATTCGAGTCATTAAGGGCTGCCATAGGATTACGAGGTAATGGTGATTTTGAGACTTGGACGTGTAGGCTATATTTGGTGTTGGGTTTGACAATGTCGTGTTGACTACGGGTGACGGTCTGATGGGCTGGAAACAGGGCCAGAATTGGAGCAGTGGAAGTTGGTCCAGAAGCGCCAAAGCAACAATCGGGCCTATCGACGTTAAAGCGACCCGGCCATTGGCAAGAATCGTCCGAGAATGGGCCACTATTTCGAAGCCCAAATTATTTGGGTGAATTAGGTTGGTCGAAACAGTGGTAGTGGGGCCCTATAAATGGTGAGTCAAATACGGGGATAGGCTATCATCTAGAAAATCTTATGTAGGAGGTCCGGGCAGATGCAATTTTGTAAATGGGAAAGTAGTTTCATCGAAGAGGACGTGACAACTCACAATGATTTTATTGGAGAAGAGGTCGTAACATTTGTAACCTGGATGATAGGAAAGATAACCCAAAAAAATGCAAGGAGTAGACCGGGGTTGTAGTTTGTGGATGGTGGTGGATGGAAAAAGAGGATATCACAAACATCCAAATACCCGTAAGTGAGAATAAGAAGGGTCCCGCAAGTATAGGATTTTTACTAGGGCTTGATATGACAAATTTTTGTGGGGTAGTATGTTCAATAAATATGTAGCCATTTGTAGTGCATGATCCCAAAAGGATGGAGGTAGTATGGCATGGGCAAGGAATGTTAGAATAATCAATAATGTTATTAATGGTTCGGATTTTTCGTTCCGCCTTCCCGTTTTGTGAGGATGTGTGTGAGCATAAAAGATGGAAATTTAAATCATTTGAGTTGCAAAATCCCAAAACTTTATCAAACTCCCTACCATTATCACAATGAATATTTTTAACATCTCATTCAAATTGTTTCTGGATGAATGCTCTAAAACAAGAAATGTGGAAAAGACTTGTGATTTTGCGACAAGGGAAATGTCCACAAAAAATTAGAGTAGTCATCTAGCAATAACAAATAATATCTATGGCCCGACGAGCTCAAAACGGGTGATGTCCAAATATCACAATGAATGATATCAAAAGGCATAAGTGTGCACGAATTGGATGAAACAAATGGCATTTTTTCCAAGTGGACATGAACGACACATATTAGAACTACGTGTTTGAGTACATGAAATAAAATTATGTTGTTTGAGAGAGGCTAAAACATGAGCCCCTGGATGACCCAAACGTTCTTGCCATAACGAGGGTGCAAGAGTAACAAAAGTGAAAGGTAACTTGGTTAGTTGGTTTGGTGATGTAATTGGATAGAGTTCCCCTTGACTATTACATCTCATGAGAAGCGTCCCCGTCTGAAAATCCTTCGTGGAAAATCCAAAAGGGTCAAACACAATAGACACCCAATTATCAGTAGTAAATTTTCTAATAGACACCAAATTTTTGATTAATTATGGAGCATGAAGGACATTCTGCAAAATTAAAGGTGGGTTTGGTGGTGACAATTTAGTAGAACCATAACCTCGAATTGGAATAGAATGGCCATTTCCGACAATTATACAATTATTTTTGCTCAAATTAAAATAGGACGAGAGATTACCATGGGAGGACGTCATATGTGACATCGCTCCGGAGTCCATACACCAATTTGCATCGGCCATATTAAGTCCAAGGGTGTGCATGACGGACTCAATATCCGTTGGGCTTGCCACTGCCGAATTGGCCTCCTGCCACTGGTTCGGCAGAGGCCCAAAGTTGCTGGAATTGCCGACTGAACTATTTCTGGGCCCAAAGTTGGGTAGCCCAAAATGGGGCTACTGCTGTTGGTAAACCCGAGCCTTGGCCGCAGTAGGCCTTGGACTGGGCCTGGCCCAGTTACCCGACGGGTAAGGGCAAGGTGACACAACCCAAGGCCACTGTCATGCCCACTGGTTTGGGCTGCCGCCCCACTATGGCCGGGGCTGCCATTGCTGGCCGCCGGTGCCGCTGTTCCTGCCGCCGTTTTCATCGCTACCTCCGCCATCGAAATTCCGATTGCTGTCATTTTTTCCATTTCGGTTATTTCCACCTCGATTTTTACCACCATTTCGTTCTTTTTGTCCCCAATTTTGTTGTAGAGGCTTAAAGTTGGAGGTAGTGTCATGGGCTATCATGGCGAAATTTGAAATGGTTGCAGCCTTTTTGGCGAAACCCGCCTCTTCAAGAATAAGCATTGAACGAGCTTGATAAAAATGAGGTAGAGGATTGATTTGTCGGATAAGCGTTCCCACGCCACTATACGTGTCGGTAAGACCGACAACCAATTGGAGAACCAATCGATTGTTGGTAACATGCGAACCAACATTTTTGAGTTGATCCGACAAGACTTTGAGGCGTTGACAATACGCCGATGCATTTGGAAAATCCGCCATATTAGTTGTGGAGAATTCTTGCTCCAATGTGACGGCTCGGGAGTTTTTGTTGTCTTAAAACATATCCCGCAAACGATTCCAAGCCTCCATTGCTGTAGAATCGGGTTCCATTATTGTATGCAACAAATCACTAGATATAGTTGCATAAATCCATGAAAGAACTGTGGCATCAAGAGTTTCCCAAAATTCTTTGTTCTCATCTGTTTTTAACTCCTTCCTTTTGCCAGTCGCCGGTGGGATTATGTGATGAATAACCCGGTGGGAACGACAACATATTTTAAAAAGCTCCGCCCAAGTTGCATAGTGAACATTCTCCATCTCAAGAGTGATGGAAATATGTGTTTTGATGTTAGAAATGATAAGAGCGGGATGAAAGGTGGATTTGGAGTCAGACATTGTGGACCGGAAAATGAAGAACAATAATGGAAGAAATAAAAATAGGGGAAAAAGATGGTGGTCGGCCGGTGGTGTAAGGTGGAGGATGGCGAAAAAATTGGAGAGAAAAAAATTTAGGGTATGATCTTTTCTCTAATCTTCTGATACCATGTAAGAATAATTAGTTTATTTTCCTCAAATATTCTCTTCCAAAAGAGAGGGTAATATACCCCTATTACAACCATAATTTAGTCTAAACTTTGGTTATCTAATCTACCTATCATATACAATTGATTCTTATTATCAATTACTATACAATTACACTAATTACTAAATAATTATAATAAATACAATCATTTAATATAATTATTCTATCAGAATGGAGTCCGTAAACAGAGAATATGGGACCGTAGAAGAGGACATAATCTTTAGTGAGACTAGTATTAGGCTGCACCTCGTATCCTCTTATTTATTTAGTTTTACTCTTTAAAATTAGCAATGGCTGCTTAACTCAAAGTAGTAACATCATGATTGTTATCCCACGCATAATAATTCAAGCAATATAACTCAGTAATTAATAGATTGTGTGAAGCTCAAAAGTTGTTAAATTTTTCTAATCGTACAAGTATCTTCAATATGAAAAATTGATTTCGAACAAGTCTAAATTGTGAAAATTAATTGAATTTACTCATTTTCTTATCGACAAATAGTTAATAGATAGCTTGCGCTATGACTCAAATAGCATGCAGAATAGGATCTGGGTCTCAAGCAGGATTATTGTGCCTAGTCTTCCCACATTATGTTTTTCTCTTTTGTTTAGTAATTTATGCAAAATCTAGAGAATAATGCTTAGTTTTAGTTAAAATAAACGAGAAGAAAGAAAATTAGCTTTCTTCTTTAGCATATTTTGGACTGGATTTGCATTTGGATATGTTGTGTGCGGGGCTTTTTTTCCTTTTCGTACAAAGAACGCGTTATGCTGTCCCGTCACACGTGTGGACTCCCGCAGCCTTAAATCCACGTGGCGAGCATGAATGGCCTGAAAATAGTTCTAAAACATCGGCCCCATACTTTAGACAAATTGGATCTATATCCTGACCATACTCGAAACATCAACGGATAGTTGGGTTGCTGATTAGAAAGAGAGTTAGTCGTATATATAAGTTATGTGTTAATTTATGTATTATAATTATACACGGGGTAAAAGAAGAAATAATTAATATATCATGAATAGTTAAATTTTATATAATTAATTTTTATATTATTAATATGTCATGAACCAAGCCGGAGGGCTGTAACAGGCACCCCGCCCTACCAGTCGAGCACCACTCTTTACATACTTACCGGCTAACCGAAATCAATCATGACCGCAAGAGCCGTTACCCAATATTCGGCTGACACATACATCACAACCGACAAGGCTATATACAACTACTACACACAGGACAACTGTCTACAAGCCTCTAAAGAATACATGACATCACAAGGACGGGACAGGGTCCCGCCATACCCATATGTATATGCAAAATATCATACCACAACCAGACTGCAACTCTGAAACAAGTAGAGTGCTCCAAAATCAGCTGAACCAACAACCTACTAACGTGAACCGTCCCAGTATTTACCTGAGCCTACGGCATGAAACGCAGTGTCCCCCGACAAAAGGGACGTCAGTACGACTGATGTACTGAGTATGTCAGGCATAAGAAATAACATAACAGAGATACATAACAACCTGAAACAGAAACATCCGACACAACCCGTCGACAGAAACAGCTGATAGTAACAGCTGACTAAAACAGCCAACCAGTAATAAATTTCCTCTGAGGGCCCTAATATGCCTTAATGTTATGCACGATGCAAATGCGGTATACATATATATAGTGGCCACACAAGGGAATCTTCCTTCCCATAACAGCCTCTGTGGGCATCATTTCATTTCGGCCTCTATGAGCGTAATCATTATCATATTGGCCTCATTGAGCATCTTCCTTTTCGTGATATATGTATCAGTTGCAGGTGGTGATGCGTATATAACGACATTCCCTTTCCCCATCCCCTACATATATATAATTCATACAGTATAGTAGTGTATATAACACATGTGGGTCCAGCGTAATACATGAATATAATGCAAATGCATGAATGACAATAAAACATTTTGAATTTATCGGATGACATAATATCCTTGTACCTTCGGCTAACATTGGAAATATTAACATCTTTTTCATATACCTCTATAAGGATTTAGGAACATATTTAGACATGCTTTTAACATAGGAATCAATAACATGAACATTCTTAACTACTAAGAGTAGAATAATTTATGGAATAATATTACGGTTACGTTTTGTTACATGGAGCATGCCAAAAGAAAGAAAGAATTTTGCCTTAACATACCTCGATTCCACTAATTTCCCGAGTCAATGGAGTTACTGTTGTTGTTAAGACTGTCCGAAGACCAAAGATGGATCTCAATATGAATTTCAATGTTGGTAACGAATTATTACTGTCCAACCATGAAATCTCCAATTTGCTTTGTGGTTGGGAGGGAGTGTGACCGATTTCTTTTAAGAAATAGAGAAGAAATGTTGTTGTGTTGCATTAATTGTAAAATGGAAAAAGAGAACATCTAGGCATATACTCGTGTTAGCATTAATAGTAATTGGAATTAACAGGTAGGAGTAGTAGATGTTAGCATTGACTTATAAATATATGTCAACATACTCTTCTTTATTTCATCTTTCACGAATACATTGCATGCTTGCCAGTAGTACAAGTGCATAGTCACTTTTGGCTTTCTCATATGGTTACACGACTTCCCACTTAACCTTGTCCCCTTAATAAAAGGTTGCTCCAATCATTTCATATGACAATAGTTAATATTAGTTCGTAGCCTCTTTTGTAATACATACAATATTATTTTCGATCCCCGTCATCACACTTGTTACGTTCAAAATTATTTCGGAGTTTTATCCTTTTATATAATAAGCTCTTCATTTGCGTACGTGAACATGACCAAAAATCCTCCAACGCTCGGATCTATATACACACGTCTAGCGATTCAAACCATGGCCCGAAAGTACGGGATGTTACAAATATATGCATACTTATCAAGGTAGAGGTAATGTCTGCGTACACTCTACCATTTTCAAACCCCACGTGGTGGGATTTTACTGGGTATGTTATTGTATTATTAATATATGCATAACGGTAACCACCAAACGACCGCAACAATGTTTAAACCAAATGCCGAACAAATTGCAGTAAAGCATAGAAAAAGAAAAATTTCTGTTACATGTACTCCAGATTTGTGTTCTATCGTTGAACAAAAAGTTGACATAAGTCTATCCTACTAAAAATAAATTATTGATTGGTTGATACCTTTACAACTTTGTATTCTGGTGGTTACGCTTCATACGTTATCGTTATGGATGGATTATGTTATGCCAATTTTTCTATTGACGTTCACAATAAAGATTAAATTATGTGATTTTAGTAGCAGAACACATCCACCATTAATTGATAAATTAGTAGTTCGAGTTACATGAAATGAGAACAATGTTGACACTTGTGTTCATTCGATTTGATGGTTACATCTATTTCGATTTAGATTTTGTGCATTTAAGAGAAATAAAATTCAAGAGATAAAAGAACAGCTATTACATGTTTAGTTGGAAAAAAAAGAAAGAAAAATGAAATAGGAGAAAAAAAAAAGGACTCGAGAGTCTATAGATAGCTAAGTTGGAAATTCACATTGGCCTAAGGTAAGAGATTATTTCACATCACTTTGGAAATAAGAAAAGAAAATGGAAACAAGAGTAATAATCAATGATAAGATCATCGGAGTCTTAACAAAAGCTGAACCTGAATTTAAAGCTTATGGGTCGAGAATTCTAGTTTAATTTTTTAAAGACAAATACAATATTTGGATAAAGATTATTGAGTTTGATTGAAGTTGTACCTTGATTTCTAGATATGCCCCTGAATCTTAATGCATGTCAGTTTCATACAACCGAATAGAGTGATCAAATTGTTCCCTTCACCTATACAATTTACTTTTTGTATCAATGATTTTGAAGGAAGATTGAGAAAATTGTAAAACTAGTCAACTATAACTAGTAGTAAATTTTTGCTTAGGGAAAATTATGCTCTATGTCTATTTTTGAAAATACTTACACCACGTATCCTATACCACTACAAGGAAAACCTGGTCCCTAAAGATCAGAATCTGGTCCTAAATACGCTAATACGACGGGAAAAAGCCGTCGCCACCCGTCGTAATAGGGGTTCAAAAAACTGGTTGTTAAATGTGTTTAGAGACGGGTACAAAATCTGATCGTAAAAAATTTATAGGGACTACATATCTCGTCCCTAATATATAATGTATAGGCCAGCCCGATGCACTAAGCTCCCGCTATGCGCGGGGTCCGGAGAAATATAGCATGACAAATATTTATTTTTGGTCGTTAACGTTTTCAGCAACCAGCCTCTACTGGTCCTAGATCATCTTTTAGAGACCAGCAATATTGGTCATTTTAAATAATTGTATTTTAGCAACTATATTTCTGGTGTTTTATTGACCACCAATAATCCTACAAGTCGATGTCACAAAAAAAATTATCAATAAATATCATATTGTTATTGAAAAATGTAGATATTAGAAGATAATATGTATATATATAGAGAGGGGGGTATTTATTACATAAAATGGTTAACATCCCATGATGTTAGTTTCAATATTTGTTGAACACCTTAACAAAATATCTTAGCTAACATCATGAACTAGACTGTGTTATCAAGTATTGCATAGCATTTCTAACAAAATAATAATGAGTTTGTGCATCTTCTAAACTTACATCTTGACTTGTAACTTCAATCTTCAAAACCTGAAGTACAAAATTATGAAAAGACGATGAATAACTATTGGTAAAATAATATGTAAATATACACTAGCAATAGTTAAACCGCTTATCCAAAAGCAGTCTAAATTAATCATGTGTGTTGTGTTGGTACTCTATGGTACTTTATAAAGAAGTACGGGAAGTAAATAACTATTACAAGTATTCGAAAGGATAAACAAATATTCAATATTCAGAAATTGAATCTTGTTGAATAAATAGGCCAATCTTCAAAACTGCCGCAAGCTTGTTGTGTCTTGAATCTTGATAAACTTTGAAATCAAGAAACAACTAAATCTGGATGGTTACAACGTTGTGTGTTGAGTCGAGTGATTGCCCTCTGTCCTTAAGACAAGATTGCCCCGTATATATGCTGTTACGTTAGCGGGCAATAGTCTCCCAAGGTAAAACAACACTTTAATCTCAACGCTACAAAGCCAATAGGTTGAGCCTGATGAAGAAAACAAATATGAATCGACTTGCTGAAGATATGGAAAAGGAAGGAAGAGTTTCTATCTTCTCTTCTGTTTTGTCTCTGTGTATATAGTGTGTCTCTGTAGTGTATATCGTGTGTATATCACACTGTATTTCATCACTGTTTTGCACTGATTTTCGCCACTATTTTGTATAGATTTTGGCCACTATTTCGTGCTCTTTTGTGACTGAAATGTGCTGCTATTTTCGTGTGTATTCTCTCACGTTATTGAGCCAAAAGAGGCACCAATATATAGCATGGAGAAGGGCAGCCCAACAACCACAAACAAGGCTGCAAATAGCCATTAGTGAGGGCTGTTAATAGCCATTAGAAGGCAGATTAATGGGTGGTTAATGGGCTGTTCATGGCCAATGAAGAAGGGCTGATAATGGAGGAGTTAATCATCCAAGTAATGGCTGATTAATGCCTCAAAAACAGTTCCAACGGTAGGCAAAAAGTTTTCTGCCTTCCGTCACCCCAAAATCAACTTTCCAGAAACTCTGGAGACCAAACTGTAAAATATTAAACTTCAGGGATCAAACTGTACATCTGGCAAAGTTCTCTGATCCAAAAAGATAATATCAGAAAGTCCCCACAGCCCATGACCCTGACCGGAAGGACGGGCGGGCGGCGGCGGCGCGCGTGTGGTCCCAAACCCTTTACCATTTTAGAGACTTATATAGAGAGCAATTTTTCCTATTCCCACCGGTGTGGTAGATTTGTCCCACACCACATTTTCATGCCTCAAACACCTTACTTCGTGGACCAATATCTCTTTCATTTCTCAACGAAATTTGACGATTCTTGGCCCTACGGTCATCTACTCACTTAGTAGATTATGCATGTGTGAAGAGACAAGGCCTCCAACATGCGGAACACTAGTGTTTAATTCATCAAAGATGGGTGGACGCATCTCCCCGCCAAAGACAAATTTCCAACCTGTTATCCAGTAACATCAACAAGGCTACAGAAATATAAGAAAAACTAATTAGAAAAGTTTTGGGACGGTAAATAAAATTTTGATTCGGTAAATTCAGGTACGGTAATTCGGGATTTACCATTCAAGAGAGCAACAATTATAGAACAGACAACAACATCAAGAACTTGGTATCTTTAATCACAAGAAAAGATGCAATTTAACGAACCCTCGTCCAAAAATTCCTTATGTTAAATACAATATCAGTGCACACTTCTAGTAAACCATACCAATAGACAAAACTAGAAAACCAAAACAAGGACAACATACTGCAATTAGAACATATTTGATATGAAAGACTCAAATGGTTCGCTGAACATGCAGAAAACATCAGAAAGATTCTTTGCAAAATCATGTTTCACAGTTAAAAGATCCATACATATTCATCAAAAAATACATCTATGCACATTTTTTTTTTAAAAAAAATTAACAGTAATATATAAATTCATATTAGGTTCAGGCATAGTCTTCAAACACGGATCCACCTCGGTTAGGGCAAAAAAAAAAAAGGCATTTCAGAAAACAAAAACTCTCATATATGGTGCAGCTCAAGAGAAATGATGATGCTTAACTTGAAAGTTGAAACAAATCCTAGAAAAGGACATTTCTGTTCCCACATGTTGATTTTGTTTCAAGTACTAAAACACAAGAAAATTTGCAGCACCATATTATTAAAAGGCAAATATGAGCAGAAACACATTTTCTCTTGAGAGAATTTTAGTAGCCCGGAACCTACTTTTGAAAATGTTCTACATAAATGGAACAACTCAAAAACATTTTAATTGGAAACTGTTTATACAAGTAAATAAAGCCGTCTTCGGTTATCTATTACACAATGAAATCAGTACATCATAGAACTTTTCTGATGTGAAAAAATACTAGACTGTTCAAACTAATTCTGCCCAACAAAAAAAGATGCAGAAAAAGCAAGTTGAATCTTCTTACCACGGTTCACATTCAAAGAAATTAAAAAATTTAATTCCCTAAATTCATCTATCAAAACTAATGAGTTGGACAGTGGCAATGTCTTGCTAGAATCATTAATCACTAATAGTCTATAATCCATTAAAGATGTTATATCTCACAGCCAAATGCAAAGTCAAACATATCTTGAGAGAAAATTAAAGAAATATGCTCCCTGATTGTATTCATTAATAATGTACAATATATATAGTAGTACAAGAATATTTAAACTAGGTAACTAATCAACCTAATTACAATAGGAAATTTAATTCTACCTAAAATAGGAGACCTAATTACAATAGGAATACAAATTCTACCTAAAATAAGAGCTATACAATTAATGAAAGAATATTCGGAAAATATTCTATTACACATCCGCAGTTGAAGCGGGAGGTTCATGAACACTGAGACTGGCTCGAAAATCATCAAATAGTATGCGCGGAAGTCCTTTGGTGACGATGTCGGCAATATGATATTTGGAAGGAACATGAAGGAAACGAACTTGACCACGAGCCACCTTTTCGCGAACGGAATGAATGTTCATCTCAATGTGTTTAGTGCGCTGATGTTGGACGGAATTGCTGGAAAGATATATCGCACTAATATTAACGCAGTAGACCAGTGTTGCCTTTTGAATTAGGCAGTGAAGCTCAAGTAGAAGGTTACGGATCCAAAAAGACTTAGAGACGACACTGGCGACACCTTTGTACTCTTCTTCGGAACTGGATTGGGATAGTGTAGGTTGCCTTTTGGAAGACCAAGACAATAGGTTATCTCCGAGGAAAATGCAGTAACCAGACGTGGAGTGTTGGGTGTCAGGACATCCACCCCAGTCAGCATCAGAATAAGCAGTGAGACCAGTGAGCGAGGACCTGTATAGATGTAATACGAAGTGAAGTGTACCTTGGACGTATCGTAAAATACGTTTGAGGGCATGCATGTGTGCTTCCGTCGGATTGTGCATGTGTAGGCAAATTTGTTGCACGGCATTGTATATGTCAGGTCTCGTGAATGTGCGGTACTGCAGGGCTCCAACCAGGCTACGATAGTGAGTCGGGTCTGAATTGGGGGACCAGAATCAACGCTGATCTTGGAATTGGTGTCTACTGGAGTGTGGGATGGTTTGCGAGATGTCATGCATGCACGGTCAAGATCTCTTCAGGGTACTTCTTCTAACACAGAAATAGGCCGCCAGAATGTCGAGTGACAGAGATGCTCAAGAAATAACTCAGGGGGCCCATATCCTTCATAGTTAACTCAGAGGAAATGAGAGACATAATCGACCGGCGGATAGCATCAGATGAGGTGGTGAGGATGATGTCATCAACATATAATAATAGGTAAGCAATGTATGTACCCTTGTTGTAGATGAACATGGAATGATAGGATCTACTGTGTGAAAAATCAATAGAGGAGACATAATCGGTGAACCGCTGGTACTATGCTCGAGGAGCCTATTTCAGTGCATAGAGTGATTTACGGAACAAACACACATAATCCAAATGAATAGGATCCCTGAAACCCATAAGCTGATTCATATATACAATTTTATGAAGATCCCCATGTAAGAAGGAATTCTTGACATCAAGCTGATTAATGGACCAAGACTTGGATAGAGCAATGTTGAGGACGGTCCGGATGGTTACGGGCTTTGCGACCGGGCTGAACATTTCATCACAGTCCACTCCCACCTGTTGAGACATGCCATCACCTACAAGACGAGCCTTGTACCTCTCAAAAGAATCATCAGATTTCTTTTTATGTCTAAAAATCCATATAAAATGAATAATGTTAGCATCATGTGGACATGGTACTAGGTCCCACATCTTATTATCAATAAGAGCATTATATTCGTCAATAATTGCAACTTTCTAATTAGGGTCGGACAAGGCATCTTTCGGATTTCGAGGGACATGGGAAGCAACAACTTAAATGGATAGGTTAAACATCGAGACTGTCGGGAAGAGGAGGAAGGGCAGGGATGGCGGGACCGACTGGCCGATGCTCAGTTTGCCGAGAGGTGGCTGCAGAATCACCCTGAGATGGGCTGTTCCGAGCCACTGTAGGTAGAACTGGGTAGGTATTGTGTCCCGGACTGTCCGAGGTGGGGGCGGGTTCTGGGTTCTGGGACGACGGACTATGTAAATTATGAATTAGAAGAGGGTTCATGCCATCATCTAGGAAGTCGTAGGAATGCCGAGGTGGCGAGTTTAGGGAGGCAATGGGGAATTGAGACTCATCAAATATGACATGACGTAAAATAATAATTTTACGGCTTGACAAGTCATAGCACGAGTAACCACGATGATTGGCGGGGTAACCCAAAAACACATATGGGGAAGACCGGGGTTGAAATTTGTGAGTGGTCGGATGGAGAGGATAACAGAGACATCCAAAGATACACAAGTGTTGGTAGGAGGGGTTTCTACGAAATAGAACTTGAGTGGGCGACCGTTGAGCTAGAGACTTGTTTGGGATTATGTTTAAGAGATATGTGGTCATGAAGAGTGCATAATGCCAGAATTGAGGGGGAATTGAGGCGTGAGCAAGTAGGGTAGGATTTAGGTTTTTTATGGTTCGGATTTTCTATCTAGCCTTATCATTTTGTGAGGAGGTGTGAGGGCAGGAAAAATGAAAAGTAAGATCGTTATTGGAGAAAACTGTTTGAATTGATTATTATTGAATTCTCTGCCATTGTCATATTGAAAATATTTAATGCTCTTTTCAAATTGTGTTTTTACGAATGCACTAAATGAGGAAAAAATGGGGTAGACTTGAGATTTATTTCCAATTGGAAAAGTCCATAGAAAGTTGGAATAATCGTCCAAAAACAACACATAATATCGATGGTAAGTCGTACTTAAAATAGAGGATGTCCACAAATCACTATGTATGATATCGAAAGGTAGTAAAGTACAATTTGTGGATGTAGAAAATAGTAATTTAACATGTTTTCAAAAAATGCAGGATTCACGTATAGGAGTCCTAGAAATACGGTTGCAATTAATAAAATTATTTTTCATAAGGGTGCGTAAGACAGAATCTCCCGGATGTCCTAATCTAGAATGGCATAAGGAAGACGAAAGAGTAGCAAAGGTTGATGGATTGTTGACGTCATTTGAAATAGGATAGAGATCTTTGGTGTTGTCACATCTCATTATTCGTCTCCCTATCGTAAAATCCTTCACAGAAAAAACCAAAAGAATCAAAGTTAAGGGAAACATTATTATCAGTTGTGAAACGTCGCACAAAGATTAGATTTTAAATAAGTTTAGGGGCATAGATGATACTTTTTAAGATTAGTGGTGGATGTGGTGGGGATAAGGATGAATGACCAAAACCACGAATGGGAATTCCTTGTCCACTACCAACAATAATAATTCAATTTAAATTACTCAAACTGAAATAAGACGAGAGAGTACCTTGTAATGCCGTCATGTGAGATGTGGCGCCAGTGTCCATATTCCAGTTTTCGTCAGGAGCATTGAGGGACATTGTGTTCATAGCTGCCTTAATGGCAATCAGTGCATAAGTTGAGGGAAGGGGGGCTTGTGCTGTGTAGGCCTGTTGGGGACGTGGGTTGAGTATGCCAGGGTAAGTCTGTCGGTTCTGAGGTGGAGTCCATGAGGATGTCGAATACGGTCTAGGAGGATAGGCCTATGCGATCCACAGCGGGTAGGTAGCCCACGACGGAGGCTGCTGCCACTGTCGCGGTCGTTGCTGGTTGTTTCCTGCCGACGGGGATTGCCCTTTCTTGCCGCCGTTGTTGTCGAAATTCCATTCGTCGTGGCCCTTGCCGGATTGCCTGCTTCGACGGTTGTTGCGGGTGGATGCGGGCTGCTGCTGTTCCTTGGGCCGGCGGTTTTGGTTGCCGAAGTTGGAGGACCTGCTGTCGGCGGAGGGCCCAACAATGGTGGTGAGGGCGGCGTCGGCAATGCTGGCCTGAGTGGTGTTGCGCTTGATTTTCCTAATTTCCTCAAGAATAAGCTTCAAACGGGCCTAATAAAATGGAGGTAACAACGTGTATTGCTAAAGGATGGTGGCAACGCCGTCATAGGATTCGTTCAAGCCTGCAATAAGTTGCATGACCAATCGTTGATTAGTGATTGGTGCGCCGACATTGGAGAGTTGGTTGGCAATAATCTTGAGTTCTTAACATTATGCAGACACGTTTGGGAAATCGTCCTGATGAACGTCCTTGAACTGATTTACAAGGTATAACTCTCGTTGAGTTTTGTTGTAGTGGAAAATACTTTCCAAACGTTCCCACGTTTGGCGGGCAGTGGCATCGATCTCAATGATGGTGTGAAACAGATCATTAGAGATTGTGTCGTATACCACTGGAGGACGACTGCGTCCAAACGAGACCAGAGTGCATCATCAAAAGTCGAAGCCGAGGGTAGGTCTGTGGACTTCGGTGTAGGAGGGATGATTTCGTCGATAACTTCGTAAACACGACAATGAATCTTAAAAAGCTCCGCCCACGAGGAGTATTGACCCTTTTCCATCTCAAGGGTCATAGAGATGAAGTTTTTGATGTTGTTTACTGCAAGTGCAGGAAGGAATTTGGTTTTGTTAGCTATGGAAGATGAAATTTAGGAGGAGAAGGGAGAAAGAATGGCTGGAAAAAAAACTAGGGTTCCATGGGGGTGGTGGCCGAGAGCTATGGTCGGTGGCGGTGGAGGTATTTTTAGGCTACTGATACCATAAAAGAATATGTTCCCTTATTGTATTCATCAATAATGTACAATATATATAGTAGTACAAGAATATTTAAACTAGGTAACTAATCAACCTAATTACAATAGGAAACATAATTCTACCTAAAATAGGAGATCTAATTACAATAGGAATACAATTCTACCTAAAATAAGATATATACAATTAATGAAAGAATATTCGAGAAATATACTATATGTGATTAACTTGGAAAAACATAATAGTGGTGACTAGGGATGACAACAGATCGGATCTGGACCGGATCATATTAGATCCAGATCTGGTTTTCATACCTGAATCCAGATCCATCGGGTCCATAAAAATCATATCCAAATCCGGATCCATCGGATCCGTCGGGTCCACTGATCGGATCTGGATCCACATGTAAAAAAATTTGTCTTGCTAAAAATGTAACCTTGCTAAGATTTTTTTTTTGAACTGACAAATGATTTTTACTTAGCTAACAGTTTACTGTGTTTCAATTTTGAAATGTTCATATGAGATATTTTGTTCGTTCTCTCATTTTGATAAGGAGCTATTAATTGAAAATGTTGGATAATGACAATAGTTGTGGAAAATGCTGACTAGTATTTCCACAATGCAGAACTTGCATATGCTTGGAATCTTCACAAATGAAGTGAATATAATTTTAACTACTTGTCTATGGAGATGTTAGTCATTCACTAATATAACATTGATTTTATTATCAAAGTTACCTCTTTATTTTTTGGTTTTTGAGTTAACGCGTGGATAAATTAAACTTGTTTTGAGAATTAAACTTGCAAGGATGTGCTTAGCAATTTTAAGAAAATACCTATAAAATAACATTCTAGGTTATGAATATATTTAATAAAAAACGGATCCACGGGTCGGATCTGGACCGGATACGGATCTCAAATACAAGATCCAAGATCCGGGTTCGATCCGGATCCGTCGGGTCCAAATTTTGAAGATCCATATCCTATAAAACGGATCTGGATCCACCGGATCCGGACCAGGTCCAGGATCCACTGCCATCTCTAGTGGTGACCGGTACAAATAAACTAATATGGGCACATCTGCGATCTTCTACTATTTTATTAAGTTGTCCGTCAAGTTAAAGTCCGAAACCAAAAACCTTTTGGAGGAGGTAGCACTAACCCACCAAAATTTCTCAAAAATAGAACTACAATAAAGAAGATGCAATAATAATAACTAAATCAATTAGTATGTTTCAATTCTCTAATGGGAAGGAGATAGTGTCGCACGACCCTCAAGTTGTCGAGCTAAATCAATTGCCGATTAAAACTACAAACAATTATCAATCAGAGATTCGTTTCACTCGTTGTGATTCCTACATATAGAGTTACAAACAGAGACACAGGTTTTCAACCAAATGATATGCATTTCTACTGTATATTCGTCATTTCCTCAGTCAAATAGATAAAATTTTCAGATTTATGAGATGGTAAAAATTGCTATCCGGCTGCTTAGACTTAAAATTACTCAAAATGCAGTCATACTCTTGACTAAGTTTGTTACCTCAATAGCTGCCCACATGTGATTCAACTTTTCTTGCTTGATATCATTCCACGATGATACTCTCAATGGACACATATTACGGTCATGAATTATTCTTCCCAAGTGCCTCGAAAACAGTTTACTATTTTTTCCAACCGTTGGATTATTGTAAAAAGTTACTTTCAACTTTTGTCCAACTTCAAGTGACGCAACTTCTTTGCACTTGTTCCTCCCTCGAACTCTTTTCACCTTTCAAGGATTAGATGAACCTACAGTTGCATAATTTGGTAAAAGCTATAGCAATAAAATTCATTTCTACAAATTAATAACACATGAATTCAAAAAATTATACCTATTTCAGCTGTTTGGGAGCATTGCATAACTTGATCAGTAGATGACGGCAATGAAATATTGGTTTGCATATGCTCTTTCTCAAGAACCAATGATTTTTTATCCATTGTTCGCATTTCTTGATTAGAAGACGTGGTAAAATTCGATCTTGTGCTTTTAAAAGGAGTTTGCAAACGTTGATTAACATAAAGAGCACTCTTGTGAAAAGTGTTGGATATTGTAAAGCAGTAAGGGAAGTAAATAAATATTACAAGTGTTCGAAAGGATAAATAAATAGGCCAATGTTCAGAACTGCCGCAAGCTTGTTGAGTCTTGAATCTTGATAACCTGAAATCAAGAAACACTAAATCTGGATTGTTACAACTGTGCGTTGAGTCGAGTGATTGCACTCTATCCTTAAGACAAGATTGCCCCGTATATATGTTTTTACGTTAACGGACAATAGTCTCCCAAGATAAAACAACACTTTAATCTCAACACTACAAAGTAAATAGGTTGAGTCTGACGAAGAAAACAAACACGAAACGCCTTGCTGAAGAAATGGAAAGGAAGGAAGAGTTTATGTTTTCGTCCAACGTTTTTGGACTGACTTTCTCTTCTGTTTTGTCTCTGTGTATATAGCGTGTCTCGTTTTTATCTGTGTCTGTATTCTGTTTGTGTGTTTTTCGTGTCACGTTATTGAGCCAAAAAGGCATCAATATATAACATGGAGGAGGGACTCCTCAACTGCCAAAACAAGGTTGTTAATAGCCATTAGTGAGGGCTGTTAATGGCCATTAGGGAGGATTGTTTATGGCCATTGAAGGAGTGCTGATTATGGAGGAGTTAATCAGCCAAGTAATGGATGGTTAATGCACACTAACGCCCCAAAAATTAACTCCAACGGTAGGCAGAAACTTCCTGCCTTCCGTCGTGCCCAAATTCAACTTTTCAGAAACTCTAGGGACCAAATTATAAATATTAAACAATTTGGGGTCCAAAGAGATAATCTCAAAAGAAGCCCACAGCCCACGACCCGAACCGGACGGGCGGGCGGCGGCGGCGCGCGTGTGGGATTAGCCTTGAACCCAAGCACATCTAGGTCCTCCCTCCTTTAAACACATGTGATACCCCTTGGGGTCCCAAACCCTTAACCAATTTAGAGACTTATAAAGAGAGCAATTATTCCTTTTCCCACCGATGTGGTAGATTTGTCCCACACCATATTTCCATGTATCAAACACCTTACTTCGTGGACCAATATCTCTTTCATTTCTCAACGAAATTTGACGATTCTTGGCCCTACGGTCATCTACTCACTTAGTAGATTATGCATGTGTGAAGAGACAAAGCCTCCAACATGCGGAACCCTAGTGTTTAATTCATTAAATATGGGTGGACGCACCTCCCCACCAAAGGCAAATTTCCAACAAAAAGATCCCAAGAGTGTTTGCTCCCGTCCCTTCCCTATCGCACCTGGGCTCAAGAAATCATACTAGTAAAAGCTTTGGCATTTAATTTCAGTTATATATGCAATTTAAAACCCAACAGATTTGGAAGAATTACTTGTTTCAACTTTTTGAGTGTATTGCTTAACTTGTTCAGTAGATGGAGGCAATGAAATATCAATTTGCATATACTCTTTCTCAAGAATCTTGGAGATTTTATGTATCGTTCCCATTACTTGACTAGCAGACATGGTAGAACTTTTAAGCCCTTGTCCTCGTTCCTTCCCTATAGCACCTGGAGAAAAGAAATCATAGTACTAACACTTCAGCATTTAAATTCAGTTATGCAAATTGATAGCAGTAGATTTAAAAAATCTTGTTTCAATTGTTTGGATGTATTGCTAACTAGATCACTAGATTGATGAAATAAACTCTTAGTTGGCATATTCTCTTTCTCAACCAAAGATCTAAGCCCTCCTCGCCCTCGTCCCTTTCCTATAGCACCTATAGCACCTGACGCGACGAATGCATATTTGGTAGTAGTCTTCATAGTTGATCCAAATTCATTTTCAGTCTTTAATGGTTTCATATTGAACCTGCAAATAGCCAAAAGTAAAAAACAATAAGAGAAAATGTGTGACAATGTAGTAATAAAAGAAATCATGCCATCAAAATGTAAATGGATTTAGTCAAAACCTTTTCAGATGTAAAATAAAATTTTCAGTAGGAGGTACAGCACTAGTCCCTACCTGGCTCGCAAAATCTCAACACTGAAGACATAAAACTAAAATGCCATTCATGAAATAATTAGCTTTTTCAAACTGATACGCATTTTGTATGAAGTATGATTCTTCAGACACACAATACACAACAAACTTGAATATACTTCAGAAAATCAAATTATCATACAAAGGTCAGTTTTTTTTTTTAGAACTGACAGATAGCTTTCATTGACACGGGCTTCAATGGTTCGATGTGGAACCGGGACAGTGGGTGGGGTCACTGGGTTGGTCGGAGGCGGACTGGGCCGAGGTGGGGTAATTGGGATGGGCCGAATAGTGGCTTGTGAAGTTTGGCCTGGCGGACTGTTTGGTGAAGCATGTTGGACCTGGCAATGACGAGCACTGGACTGGGCCGATGATGCCAAGGAAGGAGCAGTGGGCTCCAAATCTCGGTCTGGCCCAGTGCCGTCTCGGTGTTGGGCTGGCTGTGGTGTTTCTTTTGGGTAGAACTAGCCGAGTTACTAACGGATTGGGTATTTAAATGGTGGTTCAAAATCGGATGTATTCCTGCGTCTAGAAATTCATGTGAAGGTGGGGACGCCACTTGAGATGTAGTATACGGGAATGTAGACTCATAAAAAATAACGTGATGAGATAAGATAATTTTCCCATTAGACATATCATAACACTTATAACCCCGATATTTTATGGATATCCCAAAAAGACCAAGGAGTGGACCGGGCTTGGAGCTTGTTTATGATGGTGGACGGAAATAAGGGATAACATAAACACCCAAAAACCCTTAATGGTTGTATGATGGAATACGATGGTACAACATTTGGGTGGGTGATTTTTTTGATAACTTGCTAGGAAGAATGTTCAAAAGATAGGTGGACATTTGAAGAGACTGATGCCAAAAAGACGGTGGTGTGGACGAGTGTGCAAGTAGTGTACGAATCATATTATTGATTGTTTGGATTTTTCTTTAGTCTCCCATTTTGAGGAGAAGTATATGGACATGAGAGTCGTAATGACACCCCATTTTGTTGACAAAAATCGTTGAAAGTGTTATTTATGAAATCCCTCCCATTGTCACATTAAAATATTTTATGGATCTCTCAAATTGGGTTTGGATGAAAATACTAAATTGTTAAAAAATAGTGGGGACTTGTAATTTTTTTCCAATGGGAAATGTCCATAGAAAATTTGTATAATCATCCAAGATAAGCATATAATACTTATGACCTGCCGAACTCAAAACTGGAGATGTCCACACATCACAATGCATAATATCAAATGACTTAATAGTTTGTGCAGTAGATAAAGAAAATGGAAATTTAACATAATTCCCAAAAATGCAAGAACGGCAAACATGTGAGTCCAGACTACGGTTACAAGCAATAAAATTATGTCTTTTAAGAAAATCAAACACTGGTCCACCCGGGTGACCCAAACGGTTATGCCATAAATTAGGCGAAAAACAGCAAAGGCCGATGGAGAGTTGACTTGGTTGTTGGTGAGAGCGGTGATGGGATACAAATCCCCAGTGCTATTACATCTCATTAGTGGCTTTCCCGTATGAAAATCCTTTACAGAAAATCCAAATGGATCAAAATTCACAGAAACATTGTTGTCAGTGGTAAACTGACGCACTGATACCAAATTCTTAATAAGTTTAGGGGCATGAAGGATATTTTTTAAATGTAGGGGTGGGTGGGGGTAGATTTGTTTGTCCAATACCACGAATCAGAATTTCCTGTCCACTGCCAACAATAATATTTTTATTAGTGCTCATATTAAAATAATATGAGATATTACCTTGGGATGCCTTCATGTGTGACGTGGTCCCTGTGTCCATGTACCAAAAATCAACGGGAACATTAAGACTCATGTTGTTCATGGCGTGCTCAATATCCATGGAGACATAACTTGACGTCGAGGGGACATGGGTCGTAAAGGCTTGTGGAGGCCGATTTTCTAATATTCTGGGTTGCTTGTTTTAATTATTGGGCCTGGCCCACTAGGTCATCAGAAAAATATGATGGGGCCCATTGTTGCAGATTTTAGGCCCACGGCGGGACCTGGCCCCACTGCCCACTGGCTCCATGCTGCTGCGGATGCCAGTGGGGATGGTTCTGCCAGCGGCCAGCCCCTCCATCGAAAAAAATTTCAGCGTTCCGGCCCCTCTCTTTTCCACTATTATTTTTTCATTTATTGTTGTTGTGGTTTTGACTCCTTTTTGGTCCATTATTGTTACGATTTTGGTGTGTTGCCGGACCAAAATTTTGAGGTCCAAAAACCTCCTCCGTCGAGTTAGTGGAAATAAGGGTTGTGCCGTTGTTTGCCACCGTCGCTACTTGTTTAGCCTTTCGGGTTTCTTCAAGAATCAACCTCGAACGAGCCTCATAAAAAGGTGGTAATGGGTTACTTTGTTGAATGAACGTTGCAACACCATCATATTGTTCATTAAACCCATAATTAATTGAAGCACCAACCTTTGATTTGTCACCAGCTCACCAACGTTGGATAGTTGGTCGGCAAGCATTTTCAACTCTTGACAATAGGTGGAAACGTTTGAGAAATCATTCCAATTTGACATTGGTGAATTGGTTCTCAAGATATACTGCTCTAGAAAGTTTATTATCTTGAAAAATATTTTGCAAACATTTCCACGCTTGCTGAGCCGTAGAATCCGGTTCCAAAATGGTATACAAAAGGTCGTTAGAGATTGTGCTGTAAATCTATTGAAGGACAATAGCATCTAAACGAGACCATAACTTTTTGTCAACACCGATGGTGTCTGATGAAGTTTCGGAAGGGACGATATGATCTATAACTTTGTATGCTCGGCAATGGATTTTGAATAACTCCGTCCAAGAGGAGTATTGCCCTTTTTCCATCTCATGTGTAATTGAAATAAAGTTCTTGACGTTGTTTATGGCAAGAGCGGGATGAATTTTTTGTTTGTCGGTCATATTTGCCCACAAAAACACAAAAACAAGAATAAAGGAGGAAAAAGTATTTTGTGTTTGGTGGAATTTGATGGAGGAAACCTAATGATGTTGGCTAGGGTTTAGGATTAGAAAAATCCCTAATTAGGGTTTGGAGGGTAGCCGAGTGGTTTAGGGTTTCGGGTGAGTGGTTTTGTGGTTTTTTGAGAAGAGAAGGGGGTGGGCGGCCGGCTTAGGGTAGTAGAGCAAGAAAAATTCAAATTTTGGCTCGTGATTCCATGAAGGAATTCATTCCATGATTTATTTCATTCCCATATATATATATATATATATATATATATATATATATATATACATACAAGCCTATAAGATCAATCTATGACTATGAATTTGGAAGACTAACCTAATCATATCCTAACTATATGCTAATTATCTAATCATACTAATTACATAATATTCTTCTTATTTACATAAATAATTTTACATAATAGAGATAATTAAGAATAATGATATCCATAATTATCCTTAACAGGTCAGTTTTTTTTAGAACCGGCAGATAGATTTCATTGAAGTATTACAAGAAAATTTTAAAACTCAAAGCAATAAAAGCACATATAAAAAGTGCAATTTTAGTATCTTTGCAATAGTGATAATTCCATACCAGATAACCAAATTGGAGCACTATGAACATAAATTATTTGCACAACACCAACTAGTGTACTTTTTTTAATTGAATTTTTTTATATATTTAATAAATGTGAATCTCAATTGAAAAAGTACAAGCAAGGAGGCTTGGCTTTACATTACTAATCCTATTGAGACGTAAAAAACACCTCTACTAATTTCTATGGAGCAACTTGTGTACAATTTCCATCGAGCAGCTAAATCGTAATTGGCAAAGAGCATTACTTGATTTCCTATCAGTTGAATCGGATATGGTCAGGTGTTTAGATTGAAACACTTAGGCTTGTAATAGGTAAACTATATTCCTAATTTTTTCACACGTGTGGGGTAAACAGAGAAGAACATCAAGAGGATTGCAAGGTCAAATTGCAGTAAAAAAGGACAGTCTGGTGCATTAAGCTCCCGCTATGCATGGGGTTCGGGGAAGGGTCAGACCACAAGGGTATGTTATATGCAGCCTTACCTTGCATTTCTGTCGGATACTGTTTTCGTGGCTTGAACATCATGAACTCCTGGTCACATGACACCAACTTTATCAGTTACTCAAGAGGCTTCAAATTGCAGTAGCAACACAAAAACAATCTCTCTCTTTTTTCTTTGACAAAGAAACTCTGATATACCTTATCCTTTCCTCTTTATTTCGTTTTCATAAGTAAATGTGTTAATAAAGAAAGCAACATTTGGGATGCAAATCATATAGGGAAGTTATATGCAAAAAACGCATGTATTATCGAAGAAGAAGAAGAGAACTCTATACTAATGCATTACTGTCCCAACAGAAAAAAGCCCCTTTGATTTGCTAATCCTTTTCACTGATTATACAAATAAAGAAAAAAGACCAAATTCTGAAACCCTTTACCAATTTAATGATAGAGAAGAAGAAGAAGAGTAACTCGAATCAAGTGAAGCAATAAAGCGAATTTTGTACAACTTAAAGAAGAAAAAGGGCCAGAATAGGAGTGAATTTTTTTGAAACAAACTAATAAGAAAAGTGTTGGAAATTTGCCTTTGGCGGGAGTTGCGACCGACCAACTTTAACGGCTTAAACACTAGTGTAACGTATGTTGGAGAATCCAGTTCTTCACACATGCATGATCTACTAAGTACGTAGATAACCGGTGGGCCAAGAATCGTCAAATTTCATTGAGAAATGAAAGAGATATTGGTTCACGAAGTAAGGTGTTTGAAGCATGGAAAGTGTGGTATTGTGTGTAATTCTCCCACATCGGTAGAGGAAGAAAGAATTGTTGTGTATATAAGACTCGAAATTGGTTTGGGGTTTGGGACCCCAAGGGGTATCCCATGTGTTTAAAGGAGGGAGGACCTAGATGTGCTTCGGTTCGAGGAAAGACCACACGCGCGCCGCCCGCCCGTCCGGTTCCGAGTTCCGGGTTCACGGGCCACGGGCCACGGGCTGTGGGCCTTCTGATATTATCTTTTTGGGCCAGAAAACTTTGCCAGAAGTACAGTTTGATCCCAGAAGTTTCGTACGTACGATTTGAACCGAATTCTTTCGGATGTACTTGTTTGGTCCCGAAGTTTCAAGATGTACGAGTTTGGTCCCGAAGTTCGAATTTCGATGGTCAAAACAGAAACGTCAAGCACTCAATTCAGCCATTTATTTTGGCTGAATTACTCCTCCTATAATGGCCAAATTCGTTGGTTCTTTCACCATTTATGTTGGTGACTTTACTACCTCCATAATGGCCATTATTTGGCTATTATGGAGGCAGTTTTCAGCCCCTCCCTCACCTATATAAACACACCCTTACACCATTGTTGAGAGCAACAAAGAACAGAAAAATAACAGTTCAAAAAGCTCACGAAAATACACAACAAAAATAGTTTTCTTCCTACAACTTCCAAGCATCATTTCGTTACTCAATATTCTTCACGGTAGCTCTTGAGTTTCCTTTGCTCAAGGGTTCCATTGCTGTTTTATCTTGGGAGACAAATTGTCCAGGACATATAAAGGATACATACGGGGCAATATTGTCTTAAGGATGAGTGCTACACTCGACTCAGCAAAAACATTTTCCATTTTTCAGTCTTCAACAAAATCGTAATTTCAGTTTTGTTGTTATATTGTAATTTTCAGATTTCTAGTCGAAAATATTGTAGTCTTTCTTTATCCTTTCGAATACTTGTAATAGTTAAATACTTCCCGTACTGCTTTATAAAGTACCATAGAGCAAAAACTCCCAACAACTTAAGACAATATTTGTATAGTATTACTATTAGTGTTCGAAAGATGTCGGTCAAAAGTTGTGTGACCAAATCTGGATATGGAAATGGTTTTACGGTAGAAGAGAGTGATGATGATGAACGTGTTCATGGTGTCACCGCTACCAAGGCGGTGGAAACAAGCGCTCTCGAGAGCCGAGGATGTCAACTCGGGACAAGAGGAGAAGGCGAAGATGCTATTCTATCTTGTAGCAGAAGGCCTATATCTCGTCCCGGACAAAGGATCCGAATAATGGTGAGAAGGAAATGGACACTCGGTCGATGAAGTGGACCGAAGTGAGCGAGAATCCGAAATTGGGATAAGTAGTTTTTCTTACTTGTCAAGAATAAAGATTAAATTATGTCGATTAAAAATGGATTAAAGTAAGGAGGAATATGAAAATAATTTATATTCCTTATGCTTTAACAAATCGAAGTTTAATCTCATCTTCTTTTCCGTTTAAAGATTGGATTTTGTAAACGACTTAAGAAGATTCGTTCTTTTAAGTGTAATTACTAAAGTGTGTAAAGTATGTTCGCACATACGAGGGAGTAAGATCCACCGACCGTGCGAAAAGCGTTACCACTCTTAAGTAAGCGCCAAGAATTATCCGGGCACCAATCATAACGGAAGAAGTCTAAAAGATAATGACGTTGAGCCTGTCATATTATTTAGCAGAAGATCCTTCATAGGATGATATTGGACACTCGGTCATACAAAGCCTCCGGCGACCGGAGTGGGCCAAAATTCCTTTGGTATGATTATATTGGACACTCGGTCATACAAAGCCTCCGGCAAGGACCTGGAGTAGGGCCAAAATTCATTTCATAGGAAAAATAATGGACACCTAGTAAGGTGGGCCACAGTTTCCATGTCTTAAATGATCTGAAGGCCTAAAGAAAAGGCAGAAAAGAAATTGGACACTCACCGCCAAAGCAACCGGAGTGGGCAGAATATCCGGATCACATATGATCCGGTTACGCCTAACCACGGGTAAGAGGTTGTTCATGTGAAGCAACACCACCTCTAAAGTAGAAGGGGTTGGAGAGGTTGTCCTCAATAGGACTTCATGGATTGGGATCACTCAAAGATGAGGTGATACATATTCCTAACTTGGTTTAAGGGGACGCTGTTGGTCAAGTTTGGTTTGAGATTAGTCCAACAGTCCGTGATAACTAAGAATGGGTAGTATGTCCGTAGCCAAATGAATGATATATTTGTAATCCGTGCGTCTATGCCATCATAGATTAAGACACGTTAAATAGCAAGTCATTCAAAAGCTAACGATGTTGAGATTGTTGCCTTCTTCGACATAAACCCTCAAAATAAATGTGAGGTAGATGAAGAGGCAAAATCACCTTTCCAAATTCCGTCAAGGGAATAGCGAAAGAAGCACTGCTCCTCTAGAACTTAGTCACACCTACTTGGGTGATTTGAAGTTTATACAAAATAGAGGGGGAGACAAGTACGTTGTGATCTTCATTGATGATGGTACAACGTATGGAATCCTTTGTTTGTTAAAAAGCAAAAATGAAGTTGTTGAAGCGGATAAGCGCTACAAAGCAGAAGTTGAATATCAACTAAGCCTACGGATTGAGAAATTCGTAGTGATAGAGGGGGAGAATGTGAAGCATCGTTCATTAAACGATCGCTCATTACTCACCTCTCGTCTAACGGTGTTAGCCAAGCGCAAACCCGTACGCCTAAATTATGTAGGGCAAGGCGATCCTTACCGCTAATGCGATTCTCAACAGAACTCCGCATAAGGATAAGGATAACTCTCCGTGTGAGACATGGAAATGATCTCACATACAAAAGTTGTGATGTGGGATGGCTTGGTAGAAGTTGGACTACCGAGACAGTCAAGTTCGACCTAAGATCGTAGATTGCATATCCACCGGATCCGTAAATAACAAGTAGTGCCGATCGCCTCTTGGCATCAAAGAATGCTGAATTCTTTTAAGATAGCTTTCCTTGAAAAAAGGAAAAAGGAGTAATTGCTCAAGGTTAACAAGAACCCGCGAGGGCCTGACTGTCCGGAACTGGACGTTCCGTATCTACAGGACTCGAAAGTTGCTGTCTATCCGGAACTTAATATTCCAGATCTGCAGAACTCAGGGATTCTAGATGTTGAACCGAGAAGGAGCAAAGAGGGGACAAAGACTTGTTCCATACCTTCTAGCTTGTATGGTTGAGAACGAACCATGGACAATTAATAAATAATTGTCATCTCCAAAAGCGCTGCTTTGGAAAGAAGCTATAAAGAGAGAAATAGACTTTATCATATAGAACCATACTTGCGTAATGGTTGATCTTCCTCCGGAAAAAGAACCTTTGGGTTGTAAGATGTGCTCCCCTGTGAGTAGCTTCACATCCAGGGCCATTGCAGTCTTGCGTGGCATGAATGTTGAATTAGCCTTCCCAACCGTAGAGTTGGAAGAAGAGAATCAGACTTGGTTTGCCGGACTGTTGGGCTTCTTCCTGAACTTTCATTTTGGTCCCTGAAATGTGTACATTTTGGTCCTAAAAGTTTCAGATAAAACAGGAACAATGAATCTGACCACAGAAACATTGGCTCTGAAGTTAGAAAGCCAACAGTTGGAAAACCAACGGTCTGAGAGTGAAAATCATATTGAAACAAAGTCTCGATATGAAAGATATGTGTATCACGAGATGACTTCTTAGGAATTGAATTTCTAAGACATCTAACGGACTGGTCAATAGTTGACAGTCTCGTTGAAGCCACCAATGGATATGAATCATAGAACTGATTGGAATCATGGTGCACCCATAGACAAGGAGTGATATGCACAGGTCACGTGTAGTTCAATGTATTGTACACACTACAACCGACCTGGTATCGTCCTACAAACATATTAGTTGAACTAAGGTTCACTGATGATCTTAATACATGATCAATAGAAGGCATTAAGTCGGATATGACGATATTTGAATTATTCGCTTATCTACGGATTATTGTATTCTGGATGTCCAATGTTCGGGAGAACACGGTGATGCAAACCGGACATCGGATCCGAAGAACACCAAAGCCACAAGTAAATGTGTATGGTGGTTCTTGGAAAATCCTCTAAGCAAACTTGCATCGACCGATTCATGATGGTATCGGAGTTTATCGCTTTATACAAAGCATGAAAGAAGTTGAGTAACTTCACGACTCATTAGAGGACGTCCCTTATTGGGAGAAACCCGTGCCTTCAGCAGTTATACACTGTGGCTAGCCGATCGGCTTTAGGAAGGACACGGATGACGGCGTCGGACATATCTCGTCGGGATCCGTCGGAGACATAAGACCGTATGGCGGTTGATCATCACGGGTGTCACTTCCTTGTTTACAAACTAAGGGACTACCCCGAGATCAAGCGTTCGCCTGTCTAGGGGAATGGGCTTAAAACCCAAAATATACGGACCAATACGGTGGAAACCCAACCTTACGAACCTGGAGATCCCGGTAATTTGGTTCAATGGGAAAACTAAGTTGTAAAGGTTCGGTTGATCGCTTCGGTGGAAGCATGAGCACTTCGGATAGTGATTTCGAAAAGAAACACCAAATCCAAAGCCGTTCCGCGATAGACGTTAAGTGCTATCTGCAGTATGGGTAAAGGTTAAGTTTTCAAAACCTGTAATGATCCTCAACAGTTGAGGTTAGGTCTTTGGGAAACTTTTAATGGTTCCTAACACTTGTGAAGTGGGGTATAGCAGGATACCTTGTAGGAGACCACCTATTTAAGTGCGAGGACGGGCCGCCTCAAATTGAACGCACTTAAGAATCCAAGACGTTGTCCATGGCCAAAACGGACAAAACATTACGAAGAAGAGAGTAAGGGAATTTGTTGTGTTGGTACCGTTGTCTTGGCTTACACTAAACACCGACGTTCAAGACATCACGTTCACCGCGCGGTAAGTAAGTCCGATGGTATTCAACTATGGAAGGTTCAAAGCGAGGCTACCTCTCCTTATGCAACATCGGTCATTTGAAATATTGCCGGAAATGAAAAGACACCATGTGAGTGCGCCAAAATCTCTTTCAAGAGGGGATTGTTGGAAATTTGCCTTTGGCGGGAGTTGCGACCGACCAACTTTAACGGCTTAAACACTAGTGTAACGTATGTTGGAGAATCCAGTTCTTCACACATGCATGATCTACTAAGTACGTAGATACCGTAGGGCCAAGAATCGTCAAATTTCATTGAGAAATGAAAGAGATATTGGTTCACGAAGTAAGGTGTTTGAAGCATGGAAAGTGTGGTATTGTGTGTAATTCTCCCACATCGGTAGAGGAAGAAAGAATTGTTGTGTATATAAGACTCGAAATTGGTTTGGGGTTTGGGACCCCAAGGGGTATCCCATGTGTTTAAAGGAGGGAGGACCTAGATGTGCTTCGGTTCGAGGAAAGACCACACGCGCGCCGCCGCCGCCCGCCCGTCCGGTTCCGAGTTCCGGGTTCACGGGCCACGGGCTGTGGGCCTTCTGATATTATCTTTTTGGGCCAGAAAACTTTGCCAGAAGTACAGTTTGATCCCAGAAGTTTCAGACGTACAATTTGAACCGAATTCTTTCGGATGTCTTGTTTGGTCCCGAAGTTTCAAGATGTACGAGTTTGGTCCCCGAAGTTCAGAATTTCGATGGTCAAAACAGAAACGTCAAGCACTCAATTCAGCCATTTATTTTGGCTGAATTACTCCTCCTATAATGGCCAAATCCGTTGGTTCTTTCACCATTTATGTTGGTGACTTTACTACCTCCATAATGGCCATTATTTGGCTATTATGGAGGCGATTTTCAGCCCCTCCCTCACCTATATAAACACACCCTTACACCATTGTTGAGAGCAACAAAGAACAGAAAAATAACAGTTCAAAAAGCTCACGAAAATACACAACAAAAACAGTTTTCTTCCTACAACTTCCAAGCATCATTTCGTTACTCAATATTCTTCACGGTAGCTCTTGAGTTTCCTTTGCTCAAGGGTTCCATTGCTGTTTTATCTTGGGAGACAAATTGTCCAGGACGTATAAAGGATACATACGGGGCAATATTGTCTTAAGGACAGAGTGCTACACTCGACTCAGCAAAAACATTTTCCATTTTTCAGTCTTCAACAAAATCGTAATTTCAGTTTTGTTGTTATATTGTAATTTTCAAATTTCTAGTCGAAAATATTGTAGTCTTTCTTTATCCTTTCGAATACTTGTAATAGTTAAATACTTCCCGTACCGCTTTATAAAGTACCATAGAGCAAAAACTCCCAATAAAAAGTATGTGAATTTTTTTGGAACGGAGTGAGTAATAGTTTTGGAGCCACGGTACCCCGGCCAATGTCCCTCAATTACAATTTGGGACCAGTTACTAATTTCTTTTCGGACCAAATTTAGCACCTTCGTGATAGAATACAGAATTAAGAATCGGAAATATAATCTCGTCCCAATAAGTATACTTTTAGAGATAAGATTATTAATTCGTCCCTAAATGTTGGTCATAGATAAGCCTTTTTCTTGTAATGTACTTTGAGTTTGCTATCTGATTTAGCTTATATTTGTGTATAAAAACTTTTTATATACTATATATAAGATTGATACATTATTTATAATGTTTTTTCTCCAATTATAATGGTATACTCTATAATATTGTATATTAAGGCTGATCAGTGGGCCGGGACGGCCCGACCCCGACTTGAGCCCGCCCCAACCCCGCTAGTAAAAAAAAAATCGGTAGCGGGACTCGAACCGGGACGGGACAATGTCTCGTCCCGAGCCCGTCCCAAGCCCGCCAGACCCGAGCCCACCCCAATCTCTTCCCGAGCCCACTCCGATCCGGCCTCGAGCCCATCCTGAGCCCGTCCCGAGCCCGCCCCGAGCCCGCCCCGAGCCCGACCCGAGCCCGCCCCGATCCCGCCCCTAGTCCCCCTTTTGCAAATATAACCGTTGCACCAACGACCATTTTAGATTTTGACCATTGGGCAACGTCCATTTTTGGCCTCCCCCCCTCCAGCCCCCCTACCCCTTAATATTTATTTTTAACCCATAAGTTATTATATTTACACTTTAACCCAATTTTCCAACTATAGATAACTCATTTTCTCTTCATCTTTTTCACAAATCTTCCTACAATCTCTCTAATCTCTCAATATATCTCTCTACAAGTCTACATTGTTTACTAAATATTCAATTTTATTTATTCATTTGGGAATTGGGAGTGAAGTTGGCAACTAGCTTGAGGATCTTCCATCGAGCAAAGTTCAATTGCGACGTTACGTCGGCGTTTGGTACATTCGTTCCTTCATTAAATTATTATTATCTGTTTATTTTATTTAGCGCACTTAATTTTATTATCTTTAATTATTTATTATCATAATTAAAATGAAAGGATTAAGAGGTATGTTTAAGGATAAGGGTGCTTCTTCTAGTAGGGGCAATCAGGGCAATGGTACTTCTTCTAGTCATCTTATTCCTACATAGGATGATTTTGTTGATACTCAACATTTTCCTACAATACCATTAGATTTAGACGAGGAGCTATTTTCTGGAACTCAAGAAGACTTTAATTTAGACGATGATCTAGATGATACACCCACTAATGTTGATGACAACACACCCACTAGTGCACCTTCAACTGAAATGCCTCATATTCCCCCTAGTATGAGACGAGGTCTAGCAAAACGACCATTAAAATCATATGCATGGACATTTTTTGATAGGGACGTAGAGAATCAAGTGGTTATATGTAAAATTTGTAAAAATATTTTAAAATTTAAAACTGGAAAAGGTCACGGTGGGACGGGGTTTTTAATTAGACACGTAGTAAGTGCTCATCCAGCTAGGTATGCCCAATACCAGGCTTCAAAATCGGGTACGCAAACGCCCGCTCTATCGGGACAAGGTTCACATACCGATATCTTGTCCCGGACCAAGTATGTGGTCAAATTAACCCTATGACGGGGGGAATTGTAGGCCCTAAATACAATAAACATAGAGATATGGAAGCAATATCAAAATTAGTTGTTGTGGAGGGTTTGCCTTTCTCATTTCCTTCATCTCCCGGTTTTATTCATTACATTAGAGATATATATAATCCTGCTTTTAACAGTTTTCCTAGATCAACTGTTAAGAGAGATGTATTTAAATTTGCACATGAATATCAACAGTATTTACGTTATTCATTATATCATTTTAATGGCAAAGTGGCTGTCACTTCTGATATCGGCCGTAGTACTAACGACCATGATTATTTAACGGTAACTTGTCATTGGATAGATTATAAATGGTCTATACAAAAACGTATCTTAGCGTATTGATATATAGATGATAGGCATACTGGTACTTTTATTGCTGAAAATATTTATCAAGTGTGCCATTATTACGGAATAACGGATAAAATTATGACAATTACATTAGATAACGCTTCTTCTAACAATTACGTTATTACAATTTTAAAAAATAGTTTAACTCCATCTTTTCCAGATCATTTTCATATAAAATGTGCGTGCCATATATATAACTTAATTGTAAAGGATGGTCTATCACTTTTTGAAGACATTATTAGTAAAATAGGATTTGCTATAAACTTTATTTTTAAAAGTAATAAAATACAACGAAGAAAAGAATATAAAAAAACTTGTCACGATTGCCAACTACCTTATAGAAAAATTCCCGAAGAAGTATCAACTAGGTGAAATTCTTTATACGAGCAACTACTTGTTGCTTATGACTATAGAAAACCTATAACTTTATTTTTAACTCTCATAATCAAAATCCAGCTGATAGTTGTAGATAGTGATTGGGTAAAAATTTTCGAACTTATTGTATTTTTAGAGAAATTTTTTCAAGCAACAAAAGAATTTTTCGGTATATATTATCCTACTATTTCAACTATGTTGTTTTATATAACTCTAATATTTTTATTACTTAGTGAATATATGGAAAAACCAGCTTATATGGCAGCTATTAAAAAATGTTTATCAAAATAAAAAAATATTTTATTCATATTCCCACTATTTATATTATTGGTGTTGTATTAAATCCGACTATTAAAATTGACGGTACTAAATCACTAATTGAAACTATTTACGATTGTATAGAAGTACTACTACCTCAAGTCCCAAAAATCTAAATCACCCACCACCTATTGAACAAACTAAAGAAGAAGTATTTTCTAGCGTAGAAGACCAATGCAAAAAATATATAGATTTTACCAACAAGAAAATGCTAGTAACTTACCGGCTTCCATACCATCTTCTTCATCTTCAACACAACCTCACAAAAGACATGCTGTTTCTGCGGCTAGTATTAAAAGCCTCAGAAATAGAATGTGCGGCCGTACCGATACTAACCAAATTAGCGAGTTGGATATTTTTGTTTTGCAGGGTTTTGTACCGTACCAAGAAGTTATCAACGAAGATGGACATAAAGACTTGCTGAAATACTGGAGGGGGAATGAGAAGACATTTCCGACACTTTCAATGATGCCCCGAGATGTTTTGAACATTCAAGCGTCATCAACTGCGTCTGAAAGCGATTTTTCTGCCGGCAGATATCAAATAGGAGACCACAGACACTCATTAGCTGGAGACAGCTTGGAAATTGCATTATTATTCAGAGATTGGATACGAGCGGAGAAGGTGCGGTCAACTGGAAATCAACGAAGAAGAAGACGAAAACTACAATGAAATCTTATCCGAAGGTAGTGGAAGCGACATGGATCAATTTGACCAACAAATACCAATTCCAACCGAAGAACCATGGGAAATTATCAAGCAATTAGAATAGGTTTTTTTGAGAATGTAATTTTTTTAATTGCAATTTTATTATGTAATTTGCAACTTTTGGACAACACCACAAAGTTGCAATTTAGACAATTGTATTTGTATTACAAAAAAATCATATGTCTATTAAATAATATAAGAGGCACAAAAACAACATTGTGATGTTTTTATTACACTATCTTGTCTTGTTTATTGAGTTTTTTTTATACATATGTTATTAAAAAAAAAAAAAAAAAACCCGTCAGAACCCGCCCCGATCCCGACCCAGCCCCGACCCGATTCCGACGGGATAGGGATCGGGACGGGACTGGAGCAAGTCCCGCCAGACCCGATCCCGCCCCGACTCCGACCCCGCCAAACCCGGCCCGCCAGACCCGAGCCCGGCCCACTGGCCAGACCTATTGTATATTGAGCTATGTGGCGTAATAATTTCCAAAATCTGTATATTTTCTAGTAAAATTTCCCTGCCTATTTTGTATTGGTTCATTGGGTTTTATCTCAAATATCTGTGTAGCCAAAGACGGAGTGGTAGTGGGGAAAGGACTTTGGTATTTGAGTGGGCCGAAACCAATGGTTTCTGTTGGGCTCATGATATTTTTCTCATGGGCCCACTTTCCTTGGTTCCCCACTTTCTTGTATGTTCCATTCTCTACTTTAATTTCTTAACCGTGTCAATTTTAGCCGTATTTTTGTTAGGACATTAAAAATGTTTTTGGAAAATGACTACACACAAATATTGGAAGTACTTAACAAATAAATAAGTTCCATTGCAGATGTTTGGAAAAGATAAGATGTGAAAACATGTTTTTGACCCTCTAAAGTCAAATAAAGATTCTTTGGCAGAAAATACCAATAGAGAATTCCTTCCGGATTTCCAGTAATAACTATTAAAATTGAATCTTTGAAACTCATTTGTTTTCACCTTCAAAGTTCGAACACAAATTGGTAAAATAAATATTAGCTCTCCGGACAGATGCCCTTTTACCACCAGAAAACTACAAGCAACGTGAAAAAATTACAATTACAATTAATATTTAAGAACTTCAATATTTTTTATATTCATAATTTGACCTTTCAATAAATATAAAGACTTTATTTTTACATTATTATGGTGATGTTAAGAATGCAACAATTCACCATTACACATTTTCAATTTTCTAAATTCTTAGTGAAGCTTTGTGTAATATTTTAGGTATTTGAATTAAATTACGAAAATCTTGTCATATTTGTAAAAAGTTTTTGATAACAAAACTAGGGCAGTATATTGCAAACTCATGCTAGAATCTAGTTAACTTGAATAAATCATATATTGCCTATATAAATAAATCGGAATGCATATGAAGCCCTTAAACTTGTCCGAATTTTGATTAGACACCTAAACTTAACATTATTCCTATTAAACATCTGAACTCAAGCCAAACTCTATCTATTAGACACATATTTTTCATCTTCAAACAAACTGTATCACTTGCTACCTATGTGGCAAATAAGACCAATAAAGAAAAAATCATATATTATCACATAAAAACTCAAAACACAAAAGCATGTAAAACACTGACTTCGTTTGTTGATTACAAAGGAACCAAATCACATGCCACTAACTTCATTTTCCATTAAAGTCGTCTGATGCCGCTAAGTTGGAAATCATGGTACTGATGAACAAGCTAATATGTACCTCAGTTTCTTGAACAGATTTGTAATCGGCGCTGCTTATTCAAACACTTCACGACTTGATATTTTTCCCCGCTTTTTGGATATACTTTATAAGCCGTTCAAATCCCTTAGGAGAGTTAATTCCCGGAATTTGACCATACTTCAACTCAAGGGTTGTAATGCCAACCATCCAAACATCAAACTTTTGGTCTTCCCTGTGGAAGACCTCAAGTCCAGTGGATGTTCATTTAAAGAAAACGACGGCAAGATCTTGTGGGAAGTCATTGGGGAAATGTTTGTTCATTATCTATAGATGAAAGCCCTGTGAGATATGCGTCTTTGCAACGCAACACATACTCCTACCAATTTTCTTGATTTTATGGTTGAACCAATTTTGAGCAACCAATAGATTGATGATACCTTACCTGATTTGCTAGTCCTAGAGAACGGTTGTATTGATTATTGAGTTGTGCATACTCTATTTCCTTGTTTTTATCAATTATTTTAACCGTGACAAGGCGATAGTTGGTAATGTTAGCCGCCCCAGAGAAACTTGCAGCAGAGGAGGAACTAGCTTGGGTTTTAGATGGCTTCGGAAGACCCATCCGCCTTGTATGAAATCGGTCCCAAATATACGATCAAGAAAGAACATATTAAAAGTACTCTCGTTCGCCACACTCTTATTTTCCAAGAAACGCAAATCATCCTATAATACTTGTATTCCAATCGTTGTTTGCCATTGTAGATTATGAATGAAAGAAGTAGAACATGAATGGAAGGTTGAAAAACTAGTTGTAGAAGATGAATGAAATGAATGTCGAAGATGCTTGAAAGAGAGGTTCAACAAGAGAGAAGGATATGTGTTGAGTTAAATGGATTTGATGAGTTAAATAAATTTATTATTAAGAAAATAAAATTTTGAGGGTTTTGTATGTTTAGTATATTCTAAGGAAAATAATGATCGTTGAGTGATATTCTAGTCCTAAAAGAAAGTGAAATTTGTAGGCAATATATATTCAATACATGGGTGATCTTTTAAGGAATCTATATCTATATTTAATATAAAGTTAGGCATTAGGAAAGTGATGTGGCATCACTCTTTGGCCAATGATCTTATTTATCTTTTTTCTCATTTTTTGGCAATTTCTCTTATATTTTATTTACTTTTATTGTTGAACAAGAATAAATGTGTCAATTACTACTCCTCCATTTATTCCTAATTTTTAATGTTCATACTTAAATGTTTTAAATTCACTATTTCATTCAACAACAACAACAACAATATACACAGTAAAATCCCACGAATGGGCACTGATACCATTCCACTCACTTATCTATTTTTTGGGTCCAAAACTGTGTTTCCTTTACAATATAATTTTATTACTATTAACTAGATTACAATTAATACACTTATTAATGATTCTTAAATTTTCTCAATATACGTTATTCATATTTTGCAGTTACTCAATGTTTACTACCCGATTTAGCACCTATCATAGATAAGAAAATTTATCTATCCGACTTACACTATATATAGATATGAACAAAAACTGCAAATATATTTAATGGAGAAGGGTTAAAAATGTTACTGAACTATCCATAAATGTGTAAATATATCCTTCATTCACTTATTGAGCTAAAAATATCTCTCGACTCACCTTTTTGACTCACTTATACCATTTGACTAACGGTCAACACTAGATTAATTTTTTTATTCAAATTCCACGCGGCAACGTCTTATCAACTAAAATTAGAACACCTAACTCATTAAAAAGACCCATTCATATATACCCATTTTTTCGGACCAACCCTCCCTAAACACTAACCCGACCCAAACAAAAAGTCTAACTTAAAAATATACAAACACATTGCATCGATTATGAGGTCAGTCAAAGCTCGAGAAAATGACATAAATTCCTATGTTTGAGGGTAGGTTAAAAAAAGTCTAAGTATGCACTTAACATTTTTGGTCCTTTAAATTTGCTAAAATTTTACACTTTTAATCTCCGATAATATATTTATCGAACTATGTTGGTTAGATTTAATGAAAACTATGAATAAAAATAAATTAGCGGAATTCACATTTGGAGGTATACACTACTAAAAAAGGTCAAATACCTCGGGAAAAAACCGACGAATGTCCGTCGGTTATAGAGCAAAACCAAGAAAAAATTGATGGACTTGATAATGTCAAAAAATAATGTCTCGAAACACAAGAACCGAAGGACTCCGTCTGTTAAAAACAAGTGAGTCCATCGGCTAGGCAAAATACACAAATCTCAATTTTTATTAAAAAACTGGTATATAAATAAATACTTCCATTGTAGTGAGTGTTTTTAAAAAAGAAATAGTTACCGCGCATTTTCGTGCGAAAATAAACGACGAACTTCTTTCGGTTGGTTTTCGTAAAATAAATTAATAAAAAAATAAAAAAGAGTCATGAATTTTCAATAATGACCGTTAGTTTTTCCGTTCGTTTTCATCCATTGGTTATTCGCTTGTTTTTAGTAGTGACAATTTTTGTAGTTCTGCTATTTTTAAAGTCCGGTGTAACTTTTTTGAGATGTAATTTCTATTAATGTTTTAATATATATTGTTTTGAATAAAAAAATTGGGATTTTATCGATATCTCAATAAGGAAATAACAAAATGTCCAAAAATAAAGCAGAAATATAAAAGGAAAGTGTTATTCTTTTCCCTAGCCATCTCGGAGATATATATCTCAAAAATTGGTGTACATTTTGGCAGAAGAAAACTAAGTGTTGGCACCTAATTTTTCCCTCCAATAATTTTATTTAATTATTCAAATTCCCGAGTCACAAATGGAGTGAATATACATTTTACAAGGAGAAAACGATTTTACAAAATTATCTCGGTGACGTTTTGCCATTTCATTTAGCAAAATATCATCTAGTATATCAATGTATATCATTTCATATATTTTCTATGGTTTTGAAATATACTTATGAAAATTGTAACTCAAAATGATTAGAACAATTACTTAATTAATTGTTTGAAGTTATTTAATGGTCAATTGATAAATATTTTACTTTGTTTAATCAAAAGAATTAATTAATTGAGTGAAATATCAAATTACATCTCAATTTTTGTGATATTTTGGTTCAATTGTAAAAAAGATTTTATATTTTTGGTTATAATTTAAAAGGTTTAATTAATTGGTTACAATTGTGGCTTTAATTAAAGCAATTCGCGTGGATTTGGTTAAGATTGAAACGCAGCCATTTTTTAAATTCAAATCATGCCCATATTTTGCAAATGTTCAGCTTCACTCACCCATTTAAAATCATGATTGTTTTGGGCCAATTTCTTTTAAATTCGACTGAGCCAGTCCATCAAGGACCAGACCCGACCCAGTCTGCGTGTTAAGAGGGGAAAACCTCTGTCCTTTGTCATTTTCGTGAAAAAGCCCTTAAAGGGCAAACCTTAATCGTCGCCGTCCTTTCCTCTCTCTTTCATCGGTCACCAAGACCCGAAAATGGCAAAGTTCAGTATACTTTATTTTTTTTCAGACTTTGCACGACTATTTAAGACAAACATTAATTATTTGCTCTGTCTTGAGACACTCGTCTCAGGAAAATATTAATTATTTGCTCTATCTTGAGTCGTCGAGGTTCTCTCGAAAACAATAGCTCTACAAGCGGCCCTTCCCAGACCCTAAGTTGTGTCACTGGGTATGTTGTTGTATTAATTATTTGCCTTCTCTTCGCTAGTACACCACCATGAAGAGGTAAGACCCTCTCTTTTTTTTTTTTTGCTTTTCTGTCTAAAACAAGGACAAATATTAATGAAATTTATCTCATTGATTTCAAAATCGTGGATTCCTATTGGTTCTATGAGGTTTGGGCGGGATTCAAAGAGAAATTCCCAACAATTTCAAGTCCCACATCGAATCCGAGTGAAAAATCTAGGGTTTCATCCTCCTTTATAGAGGACCTCCTCCCGCACTATTCGGGGAGTTTGAATTTTTATTTGAACATAGTTAAGCCTCTATTTGAGCAAATCAACTGAAAACCTTAAGTTCTTTAAGTGGGATCTGACCTAGATTCGAAACCCAGCTCGATCCTTTAAGGTTTAGGTTTTCTAGTCTAAAATTGGTCTCTGTTTATGCATTTGTGGCTGAGTTCGAGTGTTCAAGGAGCCCAAGGAAGTCTCCCATTCTGACCTCGATCACAGGCTCTGCCATCACAAAAGGTAAACCCTTTTTCCTTTTCTTTATTGTCATTTCGAGTGTGTTCATGTGTTAGTCTGTCTGATTGCATGATTATGTAGTTTTTTTTTCTTAGTAAGATGAGTTAGATGTTCTTATTAGGGATAATTACGGTACTAAGTATTATAGAGATGATTATAGGTCTGAGTGTTTGTTCTAAGCCTGATTGTATGATACACTAAGTGAAATCTGAATTTAAACTGATTGGCAACTACATTATAGGATAGATTATTTCATTGTCTATACTCAGGCCATCCATGATTCTATGTTAGTTAATAGTCTATAGTTTCATTTTAGGAAGCAGTTTGGATGTAGTGATTATATAAAACTGTTTGCTTTTATATCACATAATCTGATTCTAAACATGAGGTTAACAATTCTGTTTACTTGCTTATGCCATGTGTGGTTGCATTACTATTCATCACTCTTTTGTATGACTAATCTTTGAGGTCATGTGCACTTTCTATAAGTCTTAAAAGGTATAGAAAAGGACCATATATGTGTTATGACCATGAAATCAACCCTTAGCTAAGGTTTTGAGAATAAAAAATCTGAGTCCTTAAGATGTGATGTATGTTTAACCTATTTTGTTAGTTAAGGGATACCTTAAAGTTAGAAATATGAATTAGTTGGGAGTGAACATGGTCATCTAGGCTAACCACAAGATCTTATTTGTTTAATCTTGTTTCCTAATAAGATATTTATTTGTTCAATACATGTGTGAATATTTTTAGGAAAGTTTCAAATACTCTGTTGTTGGGATGTCTTGAGAACTATATGCTATAAGGATATCTTGAAACTTAAGTCCTCAGTTAGGTGAAAATTTGACTGTGTAGTCTCTTTGGTACAAGATTTGTCCTAATTTGATCTATTCTGATGCATTATGTGTATATGTGGAAGACCCTTATCCTCTTAACGTAATCAGACCATGTTTTTTTCCAAATCCAAATATCTTATCTCCTGAAAAGAATATTCTTGTCTTCATAAAACTGATAACTTCTTACTACTATTAAAGGACCCTCTATGTGCAAGTGTGTTAAGATAAACTGTGCTTTCCTTTTTCTTTGTTAAAAATTTCAAGTTGTTCAAATGTTTGCTTCAAGTATTAGCTATGTATGAGGTGCTGGCTATGCCAACCCAAAGACCTTTATGAGGTGTAAAGATTTGTCTGGACTCTATTCATTTTGATCATATTAATTTTACTTGGACTGCTTATTATCTATTCTAGTTGCCCTGTTCATGAATGAATGATAGAGTGTCTTTTGGTTTGTATATGAATTCATGAAGAGTCTGAATGTGAGTCTGTGTGATTTGAGTTGCATGATGTTGTGACCTGGCCCCTATGTCTCTGAAAGACTGAGCTAAATGGTCTTATCCCCTATTTTAGATTGGCTTAGAAAAAGCATATGAAGTTCTGAATGTGAAATAGAAACAAATAGGTAAATTGCCTTGTCTTGTTGGCTAGAAAGTGTCACTCATCTTAGGATGGTACGGAGTGGATACTGGTATCACGAACATGGGCCAAATAGGCCAAACATCCTTTGTCAACAAGTTTCCTTGCACGGAGATACTGAATAATCTTCTTCGGAGCGGGACTAGGAGTACCCATCCACTCGAGTCTAGGAATCCCAGACATGGCTAAAGTAATTGTCTTGGCATAACAGTCCAAGATTGCGTGGTACAAAGACAACCAAGTCATACCTAATATAATATCAAAGTCTAACATATCCAGATTCATCAAGTCAACCCACGTGTCGTACCCCATAAAAGTAACTAAGCAAAACCAATAGACTCTATCAACCTATACATAATCCCCAATCGGAGTAGACACATAAATAGGCAAGTCAAGATGGTTACAAGTCAAATCACAACCAACCGAATGATAAGCAGATACATATGAGTAAGTAGACCCCGGATCAAACAAGACCGTAGCCGACCGATGACGAACACAAATGTTACATGAGATCACAACATTAAAAGCATCTACCTCATGCATACCTAAAAATGCATAACACTACACACCACCACAACCGCTCTGACCAGACTGCGCTCCTCCCTTGGAAACCTGAGACCCACCTCTACCGGACTAATGTCCACCCCTAGAAGTTTGAGAACTACCACAGCCTAACTGAGCACCGCCCCTCACTGAAGAACCACCCTAGCTACCAGAAGACGCTAGACTTCTAGGGGTCTGGAACCTGGAATCTTGATGAGTCCAACTCTATCTAGATTTGGGACAATCTCACTTGAAGTGACCTGACTCACCACAACCATAACAAACTCTAGGCGCTGGAGGTTGATACACGGAGGTTGAAGAACTAGATGGACCACCTCGGTCGGCTGGTCGAAAGAAAGAACCTCCATGAGACTGTCCAGCCCCATAACCACTCTATCTAGAAGGGACACCAAAAGATACCTATAATACAAATTGACCGGGATGACTGGGGATGAATGATAGGTCCTGGAAGTCTGGCCCCCACCTCTGTGACTAGAAGAACCACTAAATCCACCTGCTGACGAGGCCTATTCTCACTAGACCCTCCAAAAGATCAAACTGTCGCAGCCTCAACACTCATAGCATGATCCACTACTGTCTGAAGGAAAACCCTAGGGCCACAAGTTGAAGATAGGAAATCTGGAGTGAAAGCACAAGTCCATTAACAAATCTACGGACCCTCTCTGCCTCTGTCAGAATCAAGTTTGTCGCATACCGAGCCAAAAACAAGAATCTGGCCTCATACCCTGCCACTGACATACCCCTCTGCCGCAAATGGGTGAACTCATCCCTGCCCTGATCTTTCAAAGGTCGTTTCTTTGAACCGCAGACCATGTCACTGAAGACCTAAAAGATGACACAGCCTGTGGTGGGATTGCACGACTTGCGAATCGCAGGTCATGTCTGCGACATGGTCTGCGATTCGCCGATGCTGACGCGGGGGTATTTTTATTCAATTTGTGTGCATGAATTTTGGGGCTATAAATAGTTGCTTAGGGTTTTGTGTCAGATTATTCAATTTCAGTTTGTATTTCCAAGACTCCAAACATTCCATTGCTCTGATTTTGAGGCTTTTGAGTAGATTAACAACTTTGGATTTGAATTTCAATTTAATTCTCAACTACTTTGTAAGTTACAATAATTTCATATCTATTTAATGTTCTTGTTTCATTTATTATGAGTAGCTAAGCATATACCTAGGGCTGTGGACCTCATAGGGTGATATTAATGTATGGGGTGTTTTAAATGCTTGATTATATTGTGTATCAATGTTATACTCCATTAATTCATCATTGTGTAATGATATCAATGGTGGCCAACTATGAAAGTGCATATAGCTCATTATTGCTTAGAAAAGAATGGTGCGTAGGAAAAGTATTAATGGATAGATTTAAGAATTTAACTCCTATCTAATACCCAAAGCTAGGAATAGAATGGGTAATGTGAAATTTAAATGAGTGTATTGAATTGCACATCCTAGTCCTTCCACAACTTGAATTATAAATTTGCATCATTACTTCCTTGAATCAAATATTAGATTATAATCAAACAAACAAATATTTCCCTAACATCTTTGGAATCTAGATTAAGTATTGAGGCTTACGTTTAAATTGAACTTTTTCTCGTCGTATTTCCTGTGGGATTCGACCCCAACCTTAGTTGGGTTCTATATTTGCATTCGACCGCTTTACATCCTTTTCGGAGGTGTAATTTAGGCGTATCAAAGTTTGGCGCCGTTGTCGGGGAACAATTTGGCGTATTTGGGTTAGTTTGGGATTTAAGCTTACTTGCTTTTGTCCAAATTTATGAATATTTGTGTAGTTATTTTTTTTGTTTATTTGTTAGTTTTGTAGAGGGCATCATATAATGAAAGTTGGTATGGATGGTACTTGTTCATACTTTGATGATCCTTGTCTTTATTGTGAAGGACCACACTCATGGCAAATTGTTTGAATTCTCCCCGGGGCGAATTGTGCGCACAATCTCAAACTTATGAATGGAGTATTTGTAATAAGTGTAATAGGTGTGGTGGTCAAAATGGTCATTGGGCTAATTGTGATTATGTCTTTCCCTTCCCCGAACCCCCACTATGACGATTCTACTTTTGATTTCGATGATGATAGGGATATGGAAGTGAAAGAAGTTCCAAATGCTCAAAATGAGAAGATGATGCTAATGTTGGAGTCCATTCTTGAAAATGTGGAAAGCATAACTTAGCATTAGAGGACATGAGTCAATCACTTAATGACTTGAGTCACACCTTGGAGGATCAGATGAAACCATTGGTTGAGACTTATAATACTCACTAACTTGAGGGTGTTGAAAGTAGTCAAGACATTGGTAGATTTATACAAGCTTCGAACGACTTTCACCAAGGAGAAAAACTTGATAAAGTGGAAATTCTTAGTCAAGATTAGCTTATGAATCAAGCTCAACAACTTGGAGTCTATGGGGATCACCGTGAAGACATTTTATGGATGATGGAAGAATTTCTAAAAATTCATGTTGAGCAAAGTCAAGAAGTAGAGCTACTTGAAATTGCTACCCGAGAATTGGAGACTTATTTGAATGCAAAAATTGAAGCATGTGATGCTCAATATCGAAGGGCCATGGATAGTAGTTTTGAGTTGGTTTTCAATGAAGAAGAGTTCAAGATTGATTTTGAAGAGCTAATGGTGGATTGCCAACCAACCGACCCAAAAGTAGTGAATGATGTCGAATTTGAGGAAATGATACTAGAGTTGCATAAAAAAGTTCACAAAATAATTTTGGAGGACTCTAGTTCATTTGTGGGTGAAGATGTCAAAAATGGAGTGAATCTGAATATGGAGTGCCTTAGACCACATTCAAACCATTTTTCAACATTGTGCTTAGTTGGTGATATAAAAATTGAATTAACTGAGCCTATGGAGGATTTTGGAGGTGAAGAAGAAGACGTTTTCATTTTGGAGTTTGTCATGCCAAAGTAACAGAATGACATCCCTCACTTGAAGGTCAAAAAGTGTAAAATGTGATACCCGAGAGTTGGCCTCCTTGCTTTTTTACCACCACCCTGAAGATGTAGCCATAATCTTGATTCAAAGTTGTTGTGAAAATTCATATCCTCTAAGTGGAGGGAAAAGTGATAAAGTTGACTCACGTCGTGCCACGACATTAAATACGGCGCTTGGTGGGAGGCAACCCATCGTTTTCAAAATTTTAATTTTTAGAATAATTTATTTTATTTTATTGACCAATCTATCAAGTTTCATAATTTTTGGAATTAGTTTGGACATGATTTGAAGTGGGAGTGGTTCACAGTGAAAAACAAATGCACAAAGGAGTTGCTTTAGAATCCTCTCTGGTGGAATTTGTGCTCAACAATCACAAAGTGCAGGTTTGGTTATTACGTCCTTTATTTTGGGTTCATGTATGTTTTATTGAAACACTTGGGCGATTCTCCCCATTTTATTTCACACACAAGTTCCCTCTCCCATTTTATTGCACACCCAAAAGCCACTCACACCCTAGCACATATCACAGACGCACACAAATACAAAACAACACTCACGCACACACACCAGCAGCGCACAACAAAGGGACACAACAACGCAGAGCAGCTGCTGGCCTGCTGCTCAACTGCCAGCGATCCAAACAGGAAAAAAAAATCTTTCTTCTCCAGCCATCATTCTCAGGCATCAGGTTTTATGTGATTTAAAAGTGATCGGGAAGAAACCATGTTAAAACGAGGCAAGAAGAAGCTAAATTGAAGGAAATGAGAAAAGTGGTTAAAAATTAGGGGTGAGCGGGTCCGGGTACCCTAACATTTTTGAACTACCCGGACCCTACCCGGTAAAAGATCGGTTCCTAAATTTACTATCCGAAGCCTACCCGTAGCAATCATTACCCGGAACCTAACCGGATCCTGCGGGTCCGGGTAGGTTCCCGGGTACCCTATAAATAAAAAAATACAGATTAAGCAACAATTTTTAGCCTATGAGAATCAAAAAGAGTTTTAAAATAATTTCATCTAGTAGTTTTTTAGCTTGCAATCTGAGTTTTTAGTACTTTATAAGAAGTTTTAGAAAACTTATTCATTGTAGAAAAGCTAATTCTGTAACCAAAACTTAAAATTGTAAGCCAAATTTGACACTCAATTAATTGAACGTGTTGATTTCAAAATAAATTTGGAAATATTTGAATTAAACTTATTTAAGTGTTCATAGGCTCTTCGATACAAAAGAAAAGCTTTCTTATACTAGTAAATCTCTAAATTTCATCTTCAGAGCTACAAAAATATACACAAATTTTAAAAATAGATTTACATTTCAAATAAAAAAGTAATACAAATTGAAGATGAGTATTGCCTGAAATAGAACAGAAGCATAGGATATTAAAAAGAAATTGAAGAGTTAGATATGAACCCATATGCATTTTAGGAACGACGTGAACACAACCAAGTGAGAGAAAGAGGCAAAGGTGAAGCTTCAACGACGACAACGATGAAAGTACCTAAGAGAAAGCTTCAACAATGACGATGATGAAGCTCGGTGCTGTAGCTAAAACGCCATTATATTGAGAGAGTTTTGTGTGTTTTCTCTTAGGGCACAAAAAACATTCTAGAATAAAGGGGTGAAAAAGCTGAAATATTTGCGTCTTGGGGTGGGAAAAATCAATGTACAGGCGTGCAACAAACAATTTTGGAGAAAGTAGTGGTCCAAATGTTTCTCAAAAAAGTAAAAATATTTAATATTTTATAAGTTCCGGGTATCGGTTCCGGGTCCGGGTACCCTGTCTCTATTTGCCGGAACCGGAACCGGACCCGACATTGATCGGTTCCTAATTTTACTACTCGGACCCTACCCATTATTATAATATATCTACCCGGAACCTACCCGTTAGTGTCGGTCCCGATCGGGTATCTGGGTACCCTGTACCCGTGCTCACCCCTATTAAAAATGCAAAATATTTTACAGATTTGCAAATCTAGGGCTATTTTCGTCATTTTTATTGAAAAAAATGTGGAGCTACAAAAGTAAGACTTTGGGATATTATTTTCATCTTTGGCAAAAACATAGAGCTTGAAATCTAGGGTTCATCAACCACACTTTGGAAGAGAAGATTGGAGCACTTTTAATGAGCAAACTTTGTCTCTTTCTTCAATTCCTTGTTATGTATTGAATATTTAAGTGTGCAGTATTTTGTTCTTTCACTTGAATCTTGTTTATGAGAATTTTCATTATCAAATGTTGGATAAAATCTCTTGTTATGCTATTGAATGGTTTTTATTTCGAATGAAGTGGATCTTTGTTTCTTTAATTAATCTTGTTCTTTAATGCTTCTTAACGGATTAACTAACCCTAGGACTCGCTCATATACTTCGATTTGAGCTCGGAAGAGGAAAATTGAGGCTGGAAAAGATTAATTAACAATGATTTGGGGCTTTAAACCCCATCTAATAACTTGAGCGAGGAATAAAATAGTTAACTTGAGGTCAAATTGATTGTGCTTAATATCACATTCTAAGGCTTGGGAAAAGCTTAGAGTGAAATTCATTGATTTGGTTGGAAGACTTTCAATGAAATTTTAGAAATCATTATCTATTAACATAAACTCGCTCTTAGTTATAAAATCGTAAAATACATTAGATCGTTATTTGAGAGTAAGTTCCCTTATATCTATGTTTGTGGTCATTGATCATTTTACTTGCTTTCTAGATTAGTTTTATCTTTGTTAGTTTTTAAATCAAAAATCAAATATTGAAAAAATGTTTGACGTAGCTTAGTTGGTGGTAAATCCTTTACTTTCTTAATTGTATTTATATTGTTCCCTGTGGATTCGACCCCGACTCATAGTTGAGTAAATTATTTTGCGACGACTGTGTACACTTTCTTCCTTGAGGAGTGAATTTGCGCTAGTGTGATCTAGAACTTGCCCGGTATATTTTCCAAGGTGAAATCCTAGACTATGCTTGGTTTGAAAAAAGATGTTAGCCTTCCTTGGACCGTCTCTTATCCTTAAATTTCCTATCCTTGCATGTTTTTCCCTAGTCAACCCCTTTCTTTGACAACCACATTACAAGCTTTATCCATTAATTAATCAATTTTTTGGCACCCGACCTCTCTAAGTGCAAACATAGGCTAAAAGCCTAAGTTTTGGGGTGATAGTTGAGAAAGTGTGATGTGAGAGTTGTTTGAAAGGTGAAAAGGTGAATAAAGAAAAAGAAACAATTCATATGCCAAAGTTTAAGTGTGTTGGTACCAAGCAAGCCACAAATTGGTCAAGGGAAAAAAATCACATCTCACACCACTTTTACTCCTAACAAAAACTAAAGAAGCTAGTAATAAATAAAAAATCATACTAATATAAAGAAGTAATAGAAAAAAAATACCAAAACAAAGTCCATCTATCATATGACATATCAAACCCCATCACAAAATATCCATCAAATGAGTCTCACCCCCCAACTAAAAATGTTGCATTGTCCTCAACGCAACTAAATAAAATAAAGCTCAAGTTAGGAGGGACTCCCTGAAATGATGGTACTGAAATACTTTGTTTCTGGCTTTTCTTGAACTGTTTCGAAGTGTACTAGAGGACATTTAATGTCCAAAGTACCTCAACTCCGATTTGCACCATATTCCAATTAAAACTTCAAGTCTCCTAACAGTTGTACATGCTGCATCATCACTTTTAATTCAAGAAGACCATATGTTAACTCTATCTCTGCAAAGTGCAAATCAACAAAATAAAATGCATGACCTATATTATTTAAGTGGTGCCACAACAATCCCCCAGTACACGCAGCTTGTATATATTAAGGCCACATAGTCTCCTCAATCCTAGTGTAATATCTCATAATATCACCATCCATATTGAGCGTTCTCCATATTGAATTTAAAGCCCAGTAAGTGGAATATTCAAGCATTATGGTGTCTTTAAAGACCATTAGAGCAGGTAGGGGGAAAGAATAAAAAAGACACACAAGCTTGGCTACAGTTTCACACCAAAAGAGTGGATACGACAATCGTGGCGATTTTTAGCTCGAGCGAGGTAGTCTACAACCTTCTTGACTTACTCACAATCGACTCCTAAAAGCACTCGGTTACTCAGATTTCACGGGCGAATGAAAAATTGTCGAGCAGGTTGTGTGCGTAACTTTAGCCAAACTCTTTATGACAATGAGATAAGTGGATCACCTTCCCAAAAGTGGGAATTATGGTTCCGCATTTAATGTCATTGCATGGCAAAATTTTACCTTGTCAAAAAAAATGTCGTTGCATGACATGAGTTAACTTTATCACTTTTTTCTCCGCTTGGAGGATATGAATTGTTGCCCCAACATTGAATCAAGATTATGATGACGCTCATGGGGCAGTGGTACAAAAGCAAAGAGACCAACTCTCGGGTGTCGCATCTTACACTTTTTGGCCTTTAAGTGAGGGATGTCATTTTGTCGTCTTGGCATGACAAACTTCAAAATGAAAACGTCTTGCTCTTCATCACCAAAATCCTCCATAGGCTCGGTTAGTTCAATTTTCATATCATCAACCAAGCACAATGTTGAAAAATGGTTAGAATGTGATCCAATGTGCTCATATTTCAAACTTGGATGAATTTTGACATCCTCACCCAAAAACGAACTAGAGTCAATGATATTATGAACTTTTTCATTCAACTCTAGTATCATTTCTTCAATCTCGGCATCTTGCATTATTTTTGAATTTTTTTAAATTGGCACTCCATCATTAATTCTTCAAAATCAATCTTGACCTCTTCTTCATTGCAAACCAACTCAAAATTACTATTCATGACCAAATGACATTGAGCATTGCATGTCTCAAATTTTGCATTTATAATTTCCGGATAGCAATTTCAAGTAGCTTCAGTTCTTGACTTTGCTCAACATGAATTTTAAAAAATTCTTCCATCATTCGTGAAATGCCTTCACGGTGATCCTCATAGACTTCAAGTTGTTGAACTTGATTCATAAGCCACTCTTGGCTCACAATTTCCTCTTTGTCAAATTTTTCTTCATGGTGAGAGTCGTTCAACATGTTGAAATTCTTCTCACAATTTGGTCAAGACTTTCCCATATTTTTCATTCCTCCCTATTATGCTTTTCAAAATTTCCTCAACTTCTTCTATTTTAGAATTGGAGATTTCTTCTTCAAAATTTTGCTCTTCTTCAAGTTGAACCACTTCTTCACTCTCACAACTTTCGTTGTGGTCACAAGAACTTTCGGGCTCATCTTTTAAATTTGAAATCTCTTCTTCATCCAATTAATTTTGAGGAGTAGACATATCCATGACAATTGAGGAGTCGGCGTCTTCCAATGAATCTTTCATTCTTCTTATAACTTTGCCATTTTCCAAAATTGATTGATGGACGAGTTTTCGCTCCTCCTCCATTTTAGCTTCCCGATTCAAATATGATTGGAGCATTGCCATGATTCCTTCGAATTCGACATTTTGCCCTTCATTCGCCATATCATTGTTCCTATCAAACTCAAAAGCACAACTAGAATTTTCGTTAGAAGAACTTGGGGGAAAACATAATAATTAAGACAATCACCCCAATCTCCACCTTGACCACCACAAAAAATTGCAAATATTTCCATCATAGGATTGAGATGGTGCACACATCTCTCTCTCAGAAGCATTTTCACACTCTTGTCAAAAGTGAGGTCCCCCACAATACGGACATGGGTCATCAAAATATGCAAGTAGTTGTCACAACAATGGTTTCGTCCTCTTGGTAACGCTTTAGAAATACCATTTACATACCCGAGACAGTCACATATACAGTCCAATGACATGATCAATGACATGATCGTACTCATTTGACACTAACATATTGCTTAACTCGGGTGTAGGCAATTTACAACTCAATCAATTCGACCAACTAGTCCAAGCCTACCTAAATACCCCCAAACTTACTCATAATCGACTTCTAATAGCGCTCGGTTACTCAAACTTCACCAACGATGAAATCCTTTCTCAAACAATCTGTCGAACACATTACGTGCAGAACTTTAACCAAACTTTTTGTACCAATTAGGCGATCAAATTATCCTCCCAATTATTGGGAATTATTTGGGATTGATAGGTACACTTCTTCCTTCATGCATAAAGCAGTGATCAAGCAAGGGTATGGAAGGGAGGTGTTCTTCTATTGTACCCGCTCCCAAATCTCATCAGGAATGATCTCTCCCACATTAATTCTTGACCCGGTCATGAGAACGGCAATCATAAGGAATTTCTCTAACGCAATATTGGTGTCGTTGAATGAAGGCAGGCCAAACTTTTGCCTCATTTGTGATAGTGTTCTTATGTATGCCAACCGTTAGATCAATTCAGTCTAGTATTTCTTTGGCAATCACCGATGCGGCCCACACTCTATGATCATCCAGGTTCTTCATCCTTTCATCATAATTCGTGTACTTTAGGGAGAAGTCATCTTCATCTTCATCCTCACCTTCTTTCCTAAAGTAGTAGTTATTGATTTTTTCACACCGATATCCACGCTTACCCCTCGAATCGTCACACAACATAGAGGATCCATAGAAGCTTTGGCCTAATGCCTACCTCTTTTTCTATTTAGAATCGCCCCATAGGCTGCGTAAAACTCTCACGATCACCAGAATGTAGGTACCCGTAGTTTTTGCGAAGAAATCCCATCTTGACGTCTTTAACTTTCGGATAATACCGGGGCACTCACTCTTAAATCCGTTCAGCTCACCCTCTTCTCCTCATGTATTACTCGGGTCAGATTGCCATCCCTTTTTATGTCGAGGCCATCTAGATATAGTTCTTTGGACCTTGGCTCAGCAAATCGGAGGGCAATGTCTTCCTCCTTTCTCTTCCGGACAATTTGTAGTATCTACTTCTTGCAATTCAGAAACCTCGGGTGGAGTGGTTGTCCCCTCTTCATACTGAGGGATGTCATCCATTGACGCTTTTCTTTTCCGTGAGGTCGTCTTCTTAGTGCCTTTGGATTTGTTTGTTGGTGTCATACTGAAAATATTTATTGTTTTTCTTAATTATGAAAGCAAATAAGAAATGAAAAATACAAAAATAAAATCAAACATCATATTTTTATAGAGGTGGCATTATCTGCGACGTGGCCTGCGATTCACAGGTTACATCACAAAAAATGCCTCAAAAGGAGTTTAGTACCTAAAATCATTCTCATGATCTGCGGTTCGCAGACATGGTCTACGATTCGCAGATGATACCGCAGAGCATGTCAATGATAATTTTCGCATGACTCTCTTTTATCCCCTGTTTTTGTTATATCTTCTACGAACTAACAATACCAACAACCAACACACACACCCACGATTAATTCCCTTAAGAAAGTTGTCACTCCATCCCTCATCTAGAATTTCAATTTGTACAGGGTATACAAAATAATCCATTTACAACACACCACCAATTTGATATTTTTATGAAACAAGCATGAATTCGTTGACGATTTACTCATTCTAACCAAGTATCGGGCACTCAAGACTTCCCTCGATTCCTCTATTCACTCCCAACAATTCATGTGAGTCACGAAAACATCGTATGCATCAAGTGAGTTATTCAAGCATTTCATCAAACACATTGTGGGCATGAAGTTTATACAACTCATCTATGAACAAGGGTACTCAATAATTCCCCCTATTTCAAATGCAAATAAGATTAGCCACATTACGATTCGTGATTTTTGATTTTCAACAACCAAACTACACACCCCTATTACGATTTCACATTCAACAATAGCTAAAACATAATATCACCATAGCCATCTACATGAATTCACAATCCCTAGCCATAATTTCTATTCAATTTGTGGGTCTAACCCTAATTGACTTTCAACAACATGTTTTGCACACTTATAACATAGGGCATGGAGAGTGAACCATTACCACTGATGAGATTGCAATAGTATGAGATGGTGTACATACCTGAGTAATGAAGTGATGTGTTCGTCTTGAGAATTGGTGAATCTTGGAAACTTTCCTAAGTTAAGACGTGTGCACAGTATGTGTGGTGCGACTTGAAGACAAAAAATGTACAAAATTGAAGGGATTTGTAGAAGGGAAAGTGATTGGAGTAGGATTAGAGTTGAAAAGGGTTTGAAAACCGTTCCAAGGAAATGAAAATCATATGAAAAAGTGAAAGGAGGGAACGATTTTGTGCATTTTAAACCATCGCGGGTCGGGTCGGACCCATTACCAACTTTACGTAAAACACCACTTGTAAATCACAGGAACCACCGCAGGCTTTTAATGTGGTCCGCAGAAGAATAACAGACCATGCTTGATTACTTGGAACTTAGGGCTTGGTCTGCGGTTAGCACATTGTGCCGTAGACAATTACTGTGGTTGGCCAATGAACCGCAGACCTTGCCCCTTTTTCATGTTTCTTATTTTTGCCCATTTTTTCTTTGCGTCTCCAATTTCCAATCCTGTACACTTCAACAAACATCAAACATCAAAATAACCAAAGAAAAATAAAAAAAAACAAAACACTTGGGTTGCTTCCCAAGAAGCCCCTAATTTTACGTCACGACACGATATTATTACCAATTCTTCACGGTTCATTGAGGTAGATCACCAAGTAATGCTTCACTCGTTTCCCATTCACCTTGACTCGATTCCCACTTGGGCAAGTAATTTTAATATCCCATGGGGAAACACTTGTGTTAGCTCAGAAGGACCGGATCTCTTGGACTTCAACTTCCTGAGAATAACCTTAGCCTTGAATTAAACAACAACACCTGATCCCCTAGGCTAAACTCCCTCTTCAAGATCTTTTTATCATGGAAATTCTTCATTCGGGCCTTGTAAAATGTCGAACTCTCATATGCCTTGAGACATAATTTATCCATCTCATTCAATTTCTCCGCTCTCAAGTTCGAAGCATCACTCTATTCAAGATTCAATTTCTTCAAGGCCCACATTACATTATGCTCAAGCTCAACCAAGAGATGACAACTCTTCCCAAAAACCAACCTCTATGGCGATATGCCAATTGGAGTCTTGAAAGCCATCCAATAAGCCTAAAGTGCATCATTTAATTTTCGTGACCAATCGGTTCTTGTGACATTGACCATCTTAGATATGATGTCTTTGATTTCCCAATTTGAGACTTCCACTTTCCCATTAGTTTGGGGATGACAGGGCATAGCCACCTTGTGTTTGACACCATACTTCTCAAGAAGAGCTTTGAACAATCAATTGCAAAAATGGGAACCCCCATTACTAATTATAACCCTTGGAGTACCAAATGTTGCAAAGATGTACCTTTTCAAAAATGTGGTGACACTTTTTCCTTCATTGTTAGGAAGCGCTACAACCTCCACCCATTTTGACACGTAGTCGACCGCTACAAGGATATACTTATTACTATATGAACTCATAAACTGGCCCATAAAGTCAATTCCCCAAACATCGAACAACTCAACTTCAAGGATATGTGGCAAAGGTAACTCATGCTTTCTTGAAATACCCCCATGCCTTTGACATCGATCACATTCTTTCACAAAATCATAGTCTTGGTGAATGGTTGGCCAACAATAACCACTTTGAAGCACTTTCATCGCGGTTCTTGCACTACTATGGTGACCACCAACGAGAGATAAATGGCAAGCCTCAAGTATGTGAATCATGTCAACCTCGGGAATACACCTCCTTATCATGTTGTCGGTACAAATTCGAAAATATAGGGCTTATCCCAATAAAACTTCCGGACATCACTCAAAAACTTCTTCTTTTGATTGGTAGTAGGAGGCATAATGTCACTTGCATGGCAGTTTGTGAAATCAGCATACCATGGAATCATATCATGTGATCCCGCCATTACATACTCATCTAAAAAAGAATCATCTACTTCAAGCTCATCACTTGACTTCTCCCTATCTTCAAGCCTTGACGGGGTGGTCCGCCACTTGGTTTTCACATCCCTTCCTATCTTTTACCTCAAAGTCGAACTCTTCCAAAAGTAAGACTCAACGTATCAACCTAGGCTTTGCATCTTTCTTAGCCATGAGATAACGAAAAGCCGTATGATCTATGTGCACAATCACATGAGTTCCCAACAAGTAAGTTCGTAACTTCTCAAAAGCATATACAATTGCAAGCAACTCTTGCTCGGTGATGGTATAATTCATTTGTGCTCTATTTAGAGTCTTGCATAGTATATGGGGTGAAAAATCTTACCTCTCTTTTGGCCAAGAATAGCCCCCCCAAGACAACCACTAGCATCACACACGAGCTCAAATGTATTTGACCAATATGGAGCAATAATGATGGGTGCCGAATTGAGCTTCTCTTTCAAACATTCAAATGCTTTGAGACAGGCTTCATCAAACACAAACTTAGTCTCTTTCTCCAACAATATGCATAGAGGATTTGGCACCTTAGAGAACTCCTTGACAAATCTTCTATAAAACTCGGCGTGGCCTAGAAAATTCGGACACCTTTGACATAGATAAGTGGAGGAAGCTTGACAATAACCTCAAATTTGGCTTCATCAACCTCTATGCCCTTTTCTGAAATTTCGTGTCCAAGAACAATTCCCTCTTTGACCCTAATATGGCATTTTTCCCAATTGAGAACCAAATTGGTCTCTTCACAACGTTTCAATACCCAATCCAAGTTCTCTGGACAAGCATCAAAAGAGTCTCCAACTATGAAAAAGTCATCCATGAAGATTTCAATCGACTCTTCTACCATGTTAGAAAATATAGACACCATGCACCTTTGAAAAGTGGTGGGAGCATTACATAACCTAAAGGGTATTCTTCTAAACGCAAAGGTACCATAAGGACATGTGAAGGTGGTGTTTTCTTGGTCCTCGGGGGCAATAGTGATTTGGTTATAACCCGAATAACCATCTAAGAAACTATAGAAATCCCACCCCACAAGTTTATCAAGCATTTGATCTATGAACGACATGGGGAAGTGATCCCTCATTGCCCAATGGTTCAATTTCCGGTAGTCCATACACACCTTCCAATCAGTAACTGTATGAGTTAAAATTAACTCATTCTTCTCATTAGGAACCACAGTAATACCACCCTTCTTTTCCACATATTGAACCGGACTTACCCATTCACTATATGTTATAGGGTACATAACACCAACATCCAACCACTTGATTATTTCCTTCTTCACAACCTCTTGCATAAGAGGATTCAACCTCCTTTAATGCTTGACATTCGAAATACATTCTTCACCAAGCTTGATTTTGTGGGTGAAAATACCAAGAGGAATGTTATGAATATACGTAATTGACCATCCAATGGCCCTTTTATACCTCTTCCAAATAACCAATAACCTTTCACGTTGCTTTTTCATCAATAGGTTTGAAATTATAAAGGGCAAGGTATTGTTTGGACCAAGGAATTCATACCTCAAGTGTGGAGGAAGAGGTTTGAACTCCATGGTCGGGGGTTCAATGATTGATGGCTTTGTGGGAGGAGTCTCACGGTTCTCCAAGTCAAGATCAAGTTTCTTGGGGTTATAGTTGTATGACCCCAATCCAACCAAAGCATTCACCGTCTCCTCGAATTATTCATAGTTATCTCCATCATAGTTCATCAACACCGCCGCCAACACTTCACTAACATACTCATTAGTAATGGTCGTCTCCACGGCTTCATCAGTTGTATCAATAACCAACACCACACTCATGTCCGCATATTGCTTTATCGACTTGCAAATATGGAATGTGATCTCTTCATTGTTCATTCGGAATTTTAGATCACCTCTCTCAACATCAACAAGATCTCGCCCCGCGGTGAATAATGATCGTCCCAAGATTATGGGAACCACAAAGTCCACTTTGCAATCCAAGATCACAAAGTCGATCGAAAATATAAATCTATCCACCAGAACAAGGACATCAAAAATAATACCAATAGACCTTTTCACGGTGCTATCCGCCATAAGTAACCTCATAATTATGGGATGGGGAGTGCCCAAATCCAACTTGTTGAAGATTGCAAGTGGCATCAAATTAATGCTTGCACCAAGATCACACAAAGCCTTTGCAAACTTGTAGGCCCCAATGGTGCAAGAAATAGTAAATGCTCCGGGGTCCTGCTTCTTTTAAACTAGTACCTTGGTGATAATTGCACTACAATGATGTGTCACATCTGTCGTCTCAAAGCTAGATTGATTTTTCTTGGTCACAAGATATTTCACAAACTTTGCATAGCCCGACATTTGTTCAAGGGCTTAAACTAATGGAATATTGATGGAAAGTTGCTTCAATTTCTTAATAAACTTTAAAAACTTTACGTCATCCTTCTTTTTGGCTAGCCTTTGAGGAAACATAGATGAGGGCTTTGGAGTAGATCCCATCACTTCCGGGGTTTCATCTTTTGCAAGCTCTTCTTCAATAACAATGGGCTTTTCAATACTAGCCCTTTTCTTCTTAGAAACACTCTCTTAATCAACTACAATTGGCTCAACAATAGGTTTTTCATCAACAGCAATCTCTTCTTAATTCACCAACGTATCACCCCAAATACTTTTCCACTCCTAGTAGTAATAGCTTTACAAGAATGATCACCATTTCTTAGATTTGCACCGTGTCACTAGGCAATGTGTACCTTTTGCCTTTGGTTGAGGGTAGACGATGTTTGGCTAAGTTGGGCCTCAAGTTGCTTGATTGAAGTTGAATGCAACTTACCACTTGTCCCATAGTACTCATACCCTCTCTCATATATTTCATGTCATATCACTTATTTGATAAATATGTCGGTTGACTCAACTTTTCTCAATTGAGAGCATGTCTTCAAGTTTCGAACTAGCGGGGTCACTAGTGAATGGTTGACTCAAAATTTGTTAGCTACCCTTTGGTGGAACATAGGGATTGTCGCTTCGATGGTTGTTGTAAATGTTGTTGTTGTAACCATCTTGGTTGTTTTTGTAACCCCCTTGGTTGTTGTTCCCCTAATTTATGCCTCATTGATCCTTGTTTCAATCTTGATTCCCTTGACCTTGTCGCAAAGTTCCTTGATTAGGACCTTGGTAGTTAGGCCGGGAACCCCCCCCCTTTGATTATTCACAAAATTTGCCTCCTCATCAAACAATTGGTAGCATTGTTGATCCGTTGAGCCCTCTTCACAAGACCCAACCGCATTCACTTTCTTCGAGCCACCTCCCATAACATCTTTTGTGAGAAGATCCATTTGTGTTATCAATTTGGCCATTTTTCATCTCTCTTCTTCCTTCCTAAGTGCATCTACATCAAATTCTTAGAAGAACTTCTTTCAACCACCTCCGACTCTCTAGTGTGCCAAACTTCATTTACTTATCAAGCAAAGCACTCATCACATCATAATTAGTATCCATGACGGCTCCCTCCGCTAGATTGTTTACCACCGACTTATTGACCGAGTCAAGTGACCTATAGAATGTTTGGAGGAGCACACTATCCGGCAAACCATGATTCAGACAACTCTTCACCTTTTTTTAAATCGAGTCCAAGTCTCATGAAGTGGCTCATTAGGGAGTTGTCGGAAGTTGTTGATTTCATCACGGAGTTGTAGCATCCGGGATGAAGGGAAATACTTCTTCAGGAAGGCATCAGTCAACTCCGCCCTTGTTGTGATCGAACCAGATGGAATATCCTCCAACCAAGCGGTGTCCTCAATGTGAGAGAAAATGGGAAAAGACTCAACTTCACGTCCTCACTTGAGGCGTTTGGTTGGACATTCGTTACATATAACTCAAGGAAATTCTGAAGCTGTCGATTTGGATCATCGGTTGCAAGACCACCAAATAGATCATTGGTGTTGAGTAGGTGTAGTATACTGGTGTTGAGGTGGAAATTTGCATTTTCTAGAAGTGGTGGGGGATTAATAGCGGCGGCTCGTCCCACAACGAACTCATCATCGGAATCGAAATCTGAAGCCATAACACCTACACACCAATAAACTACAAAAGAGTGATATGAGAAATATAGACTAAAGTAGAGAATTACACTAAATTATAAATTTCTAAACTGTATTCCCCGGCAACAACGCCAAAATTTGATACGCCCAAATTACACCTCCGAAAAGGATGTAAGACGGTCGAATGCAAATATAGGACCCAACTAAGGATTGGTGTGGAATCCCACAGAAATACGATGAGAAAAAGTATAATTTAAACGTAAGCCTCAATACTTAGTCTAGATTCCAAAGATGTTGGAAAAATATTTGTTTGTCTTATTATGATCTAATATTTGATTCAAGGAAGTAATGATGCAAATTTGTAATTCAAGTTGTGGAAGGACTAGGGTTGTGTTCCCTCTAGGTGAATTAATGCAATTGGGGCTAAGCTTGATATCAATTGAATACCTATTATACTAGATTATGGGCCAATTAATGGTTTATCACTAGTTTTCCAACCTATGTGATAAATGTCATCACTATGCTTTTTCAAGCCCCACTATGCTTTTTCAAGCCCTAGGATGTGCAATTCAATACACTCATTTAAATCTCATATTACTCATTTTATTCCTAGTTTTGGATATTAGATAGGAGTTAAATTCCTAAATCTATGTCATTAATACTTTTCCTACCCACCATTCTTTTCCAAGAAATAATGAGCTATATGCACTATCAAAGTTTGTCACCATTGATATCATGACACAATGAATCATTAATGAAGTATAACATTGATAAACAATCAAATCAAACATTTAAAACACTCAATACATTAATATCACCCTATGAGGTCCACAACCCTATCTATATGCTTAGCTATTGATAATAAATGAAACAAGAACATTAAACAAATATGAAATCATTGTAACTTACAAAGTAGTTGAGAATTAAATTGAAATTGAAATTCAAAGTTGTTGTTAATCTACTCAAAAGCCTCAAAATCAGAGCAATGGAATGTTTGGAGTCTTGGAAATACAAACTGGAATTGAATAATCAGACACAAAACCCTAGGCAACTATTTATAGCCTCCAAATTTCGTGCACACAAATTGGAAAAAAATACCTCCACGTCAGCATCGATGAATTGCATACCATGTCGCAGACATGACCTGCGATCCGCAAGTCATGCAATTCCACCGCAGGCTGTGTCATATTTTATGTCTTCCGAGACATAGTCTGCAGTTGGTCTGCGGTTCGAAGACACAACCTGCGACGTCACAGGTCACACCGCAGACCATGCCTTTGTCTTGTTCAGTTTCTTCATTTTCCTATTGCGGTTTGTGATGCATCTGCGGTCCGCAGTAATTGCTTGCGTCATGACCTGCGGACCGCATGTCATGTTTTCTGGTCTTTTTGCTCATTTTCTCTTGCATTTCATCTCCGCACTCCTTGTCCTACAAAACAACACATATACGTAAGAAATGATATAAAATATACTCTAAGATAAATAAAAGTGTAAGTAAAAGACATCAAATGACCGTGATTTCACGGTACATCAACATATTATATAAAAAATGGTTCTGTATGGAACACTATGCCTAAGAGTGCCTCCCGGATGATACGAAAGATTTTCAAAGCTAGGAACTGTTTAGAAGCTGCTGGTATTACAATACTGGATATGATGAATATGAAACAATTTTCTGTAAAGGTGGTGTACAAGAAGTTGCAATGGGAGTTTCCAAAAGTAGGGTGGAGAAAGTTAATATGCAATAACCAGGGGTGCCCAAAATGAAAGTTTATCTTATGGTTAGGTATACAGGGAAGTCTTCAGACTAAAGATAGAATTGGTAAATGGAAGCATGATTTGGAAATGAAATGCCCAATGTGTAGCGAGACTGATGAAACTCTTAATCATCTTTTCTTTATATGCTCTTTCAATGGTCTCGTTTGACAAAAACTGTTAGCCTAGCAGGGTGCACAAAGAAGAAGTAGGGGATGGTCAGAACAGCTCTCTTGGGCTCAGAGTGTTTGTGGAAACAGGAGCAAAGGAGCAGGGGTGTTTCAGATGACCTTGGCTGCAACCTGTGTATCCTCTATGGCAAGAACGCAATGGAAGGATATTTCATAACAGATTTAGAACTGATGTTGCACTCATTAAACTGATTATTCAAGAAGTCCACCTTAGAGTTAGCTTGTTGCCAAAATTTGCTAGTTATATGAGTAGCTTGGATGCATATCCGGTGTAGTTTTTTTTAATGGCGTACTAGGAGTATAGGAGCCTGTAGTTGGAGTAGCATTTGTACGCATGATCTGGGCTATACTTAGCCAGCCAGTGCAGTAGTCTGTTTTTCCTGTTTTTCTGTTTATGATTTGTAAAGCTCATTTGGTAAATAAAATATTTACTTATCAAAAAAAAAAAAATTGTACAAGTCAACAGCTTAATCGTACATCAAAGGCATTCAAAAATCCATTGCAAATTTCCGGAGGGCACCTTTTTCTGTCGAAAATTTCTTTCCACATGTGTGTTCTGACAGTTCTATGTCCGTCAATAATTTATTGTTACTAACGACGTTTCAAATGGACTTGAAATTTTCGGAAATAGTAGTAGTAATGACGTAAATTCTAACCAAAATGGAGGAAAGAGGATTGATGATTCGACTTAATTCACAAATCAAATCAAATAAATAAACTTTATTCCTGTGAAGTTGGTACAATATTTCATGAAAAACAACAAAGCAAACATCTTTATGAGAAATACAAACATCAACAAGCACAACCACTTGAATTCTAGAACTGGAAGCAAGCACAACCAATTTCACAGAGAACATGAAACTCCCTTTATTCACAACAAAATAATTAATTTTCTCTCAATCATAGATATTACCTATATTGTTCAAACTCTCCAAAAATGATGATGCACCCGTGTTGGATCATCTAAAAATGTAATACTTTTGGAGGATCTGATACACGCTCATCGACATTTTTGAAGAGTATGAAAAACATAGGATATTACTCGTTGACATTGTGGGCGTCAATATCTTTGGTCATATTAAGGAATAATTGCAAATAAGAGAAGGGTTCTGGAACGTCTTCATTCTGCTTCTCGTATTCGACAGTCCATAAGACCAAGTTGTTTTCTCCATCATTCTCAATATGAACAGTTGCTTTGAAGGCATTGTATAGCTCTATTACATGACCTTCAAATGCCTTGAATGTCACTAACCTTTTTACTTCGTCTATGTCTTCAACAACCACCTTCACAACCTCCTCTTGCCCCTCTATTTTTTGTGCAAAAAAAAGTAGGGTTTTGTAAATGAACATAGTCAAGAGTATAAATAAGGGATAACTACGAAGTGCCTGTGCAAAACCAAAATAACTACCTATTTCTTACCGGGGGCTTATCGGGCGGATAATTACTCTTAACAGTTCGGCTTATCGATTATTAGCTTTTAAATGTACTAATTGGCTAGTCAATCGATAAGAGATTAGTTGGTTTGGTATCAGTTTAGTAATTATCATGCGGTTATCGGACGGTATATCAACTAATTTCTTGTTATAACTACTTCACCTACTTGAACTTGTGATTAAATGACCTTGATAAAAAATTCAAAAAGAAAATGTATATATCAAGTTATGGACATAGAAACAACGGGAATAAACATGTACAGGAAGGTGCTAAATAAGACCTCTCCGCCCAAAAATTCCAGAGAAAAGAAACTTACACTCAGCTAGTAAGTTCCAGTTATCACTTCATACCATCTATTCATTGAATGCATGTATAGTAAAGCGAAGGGTTACGATACTAGTGTATGGTAAAGATCACATTCTTGCATATGCACACCAACATAACCGAATTGGGTAATAATCCTCGTCCTCGTGACCATTTAAGAAGCAAAAAACAACAACAATGGCTACTATGCAACAACAACAACATATTCAATGTAATTCCATGAGTAGGGTTTGGAGAGAGTAGAGTGTACCCAGACCTTACCCCTACCTTGGCAGGTAGAGAAGTTGTTTCCGATAGACCCTTGGCTCAAGTAAAGTAGAAAAAACATCAGGATAGCAAAAAAATTAAAGCAAAAGAGACAACAAATAGTAATAAAAAACTAAGGATAAGAAATATATGAATACTAAAATAAAAAAATAAGAAAATGACAGAAATAATATTGATCCAACAAGCAAGGAAACAATTGCTACTGTGCCTCAACTCAAAACTAGTAGGCTCGGCTATATGATCATTTATATCCATCCGGCTTTAGCTTTAGCGTTTACAATAGATACATTATATACCTAGAGATAAAAATGTAAATATGATAATTTTTAATGGGTTAACGATTTACCTGATAAGAAAATTGAGTAATTCGTTCTCTTACCAATATCCGTTAACTATAAAATTATAATACGTTCACTAATCATTAATCCAATTACAATAATTCAAAAAACCAATTTTATAATTGGTTATCAGTTACCGTTCGATTTTGAACGAACATGTTCTTACTCATATAAACTTATTTCACACACAAATTTTACTAGACTCACCCAAAATGCCTATCAATGTTTATCTTTGTTCTTAATCTTTCTTTCTCTCCTCACATATCAATCCTCTCTTCCATAGATTAGTTCATTGGGGAGAAAATTGAGGCAGAGAAAGCTCCCGGCGAATCTCCATCGAAGCAGTGGATATAATTTCAGATTTTAAGAGAAAAATATTAAAACTCCATATGTATATATGAGTTAAAATTTTCAAATATGAATTTTCGTGTGTGTTTGAAATGTCATGTTGTTATATTTTGTTTGTGTTTGTTCTTTTATGTATAGATTCATTGTGGTTTTAATGTTGATTTTTAGAGATTTATTCTAAGAAAAATCAGATTCACCATTAAAGAACCTTTAAAACTCATAAACTGGGTTTTTGTTATTGAGTTTGAAGTTGTTTTGATTCGGTTGTGCTCGGAAAGTTGATCGGAGGAACTGGCTAAATTTTGAGTTCATTTGGTGAATATTTTGGCCATAGTTAGTCTTGCTTCATTGCCTGCACAATTTCTATGTGAGTGGCAATTGTTCAGAGGTTAATGAATATTTCAACTTTCTTTGTAACTTTATTAGTTCTTCGGTAGTTTGATTTCTGTTGCTAAGTGTTCTTTAGCGTATTTTATTTAGCTTATTTAGTTGTATTAGCTACTTCTCCCTTTTGTTTGAATGCACTTTATACTGCTTTAATTTCTTATCTGAGTCTGATCATTTCTCTTGTTTTACTCTTTACTCTTGCTTTGTTTTGATTGTCTTGCTTGTGATTATGCTTTGTCTTGAGCCGAGGATCTCCCAGAAACAGTCGCTCGACCTAATAAGGTGGAGGTAAGGTCTGTGTACACTCTACCCTCCCCAGACCCCACGATGTGAGATTTCACTGGATATATTGTTGTTGGTGGTGGTGGTTGATATTTTGGAGTCAATTTTTTTTTAAAAAAAAAAAAAAAAAAATGGTTTGATTTGAAGCTATTTGAGGTTCTTAGGATAAGATTCTTGAGCTGAAAATTGAAGAAGAAACATTGTTGTCTCAATAGTATACAACAACAGTATATATGTATACTGCATCATTATAAAACTATACTACTACAATATACAGTTTACTGTAATAATATACTTCAATTGGATACTGTAATTTCAATGAAGCTATATTCATCAATGTCTGAACTATCAAAATTTTAAAGGTTTCTTCTCTAAATTTCAGGTGTATTCATTATTCTGCAATACCATATGAATTTTTCGAGTGTATTCAAAATTTTGAAGTTCAAAATTATTAACTTTGATTGTTGAATCATATGGGTGCTATTGTACAAAGCTAAAATTCTAGTTATAGTCCGATTTATTAAAAAAAATAAGGAAGAAAAATAAAATACTTAGAAAAAATTAATGAAATCAGAAAAGGTAAAAAAAAAAAAGTAAAAAAGAGAGGCAACACATGAATAGGTAGTGGAAAGTAACTCGTGAATAGGTAATGAATATAAATGGGTATATGATCAGATAATTAAATTCACTTGTATAGGCATATTTTTAATAATCCCTATAAACATTTTTTTGTGCGGAATGCCCTTCAAAGACACTGATTTTTAATGTTTTTCTTCGTCTAAAAATTTGTAGGTTTCGGGTTCGAATTCCTGCTCAGACAAAGATTAAAAAAATTCGCAAGGCAAAAATTTTGTAGCAAAATTAAGCCTACTCGATCAAAATTAGGCCTATATCAGCATAAGTTTGCCTTAAGACCTAATTTTGGGTAAAAAATTATCTTATGGCAAACCTCTGCCGAATAGGCCTAATTTTGCCTGAATTGGCTTATTTTTCTTACATAACCTCTGCCTTGCGAATTTGTTTTTATTTTTTCCTGAGCAGGGGTTCGAACCTAAAACCTCGAAGTATTAGGCGAAGGAAAAAATTAAATATTTTAAATTTTGATGGACAAAAATTAAATATCCTGAAATAAGGACATTCGTGCGAATTGTCCCCCTATAAATAAATGTTATTACAAACCCAAAGAGAAGTAAATTTGTCGTTTGGTTTAAAATAAAGAAATCCCTTTTAACTTCAATTCTATAATTCATAACAATTTCATAATCCCGACCTCTCATCATTTCTCCTTATGTCCTAGTTTTTCCTTCGTCCTCAAACTTTTTCTTTTGAATCCCCAACTCCTATAGCAATTATTGTGGCTCAACAGCACAAAATAGGAGAATGAATCTCCAACAAGAACAAAAAAGAGGAAAACCCAAATCCAAAAAAAAAAAAAAACAGAATCTCCAACAACCAAAAAACAAAAGCAAAATTGCAGATCCTAGAATAAATTTATAAGTAATGTATATCTAAAGTATAATAGTGTATAGAGGTATATATACACCTATTATGCCTAGTTATACAATGTATATACACAACATATAACATGTATGTGTATTATACAGTGTACAAGCAATATAGATATAACGTATAATAGTATATAAAGGTGTATATACACCTCTTACGCACAAGGACTCATAAATACCTCTCAAGCACCACCGTTTGAGACATAAAAAGAAAAATAATAAGAAAAAAATTGAAGAAGTCAGAATCTCTACCCCTCCCGCTCAGGCTATCTTCTTAACACACAAAAAGATTATTTTTCGTCATCTACTCATTTTCATTCCACTATATTTTTCACCATCTAACTTAACCAAAATAAAAACTCAAAAAATGGGCTAAGAAAAAATATAAGCGTTTTTTATTGTAGGTCTTATTTGATTCATTGTGCGAAGTTAGAAAAAATTAGAAAGAAAAATTATCGTGGAAAGAGTTTAAGAAGGAGAGATAAAAAATAAAAATTAAAAAAGATCAATAAAGAAAGAGCGGGAGGGGTAGTGGACAAATCATTTGTTAGAAGGCACCATGATCTTAAAAAGAAGCTGATCAATCTGTATAAATTAAGCTTAATCGGATAACAAAATAATAATTGGGCCAAAATTAGTGAAGTAAATACCAAATCGGCTGTGGGTCGTAATTATCTTTTTTATACTTAGATGGCCCAATTATTATCTCGGAATCATCCTAAATTTGACATATTTTATTCAGTGTATATCTGAATTATTTTTTGTTCTGACTATTCCTAAACGTGCAGTTTAATAGCCTTGAGCCCCTAGAAGCTGACTTGACAAAAAACGTAAATATGTTCTCTTTTAGGTGCATGATATTGGAAATTTTTGAAAAATCAGCTTCTAAAAGGGATATTTTCAACTGTTAATTGTCACATAGTTATATGCATCATTAATTTATTCCTTTATATTTTTTTTATTCAAAATATACCTTGTAAATGTTATCTCAACCTGTTTTTATTTTCTTAGATGCAATGATTATTTATTTTTACAGTGATTTTTTTTATTTTTCAAGCCAAATATGTAAAATAACTTGGCTGAAACTTTATTATTTTTAGTTAAAGAAAAATAGTCAAAATAATGAAGTGTCAACTGTGTATTTTCTAATTCTTAATTAGATGCAGTTACTAGTTTCCCTAACTATATACTTATTTTTCTTCTTTATGCCAAATTTATTGGGAAAATTGGCTGAAACTCATTATTTTTACCCGAATAAATAGTTTTAGCCAAAACAATGGAGTTCGATCATGTATTTTATTTATTTATTTATATTTAGATGCATTGTAACTATGCATTTTTTCTTTTTTAGGTAAACCATTTTTAAAAGTATTTGCTCAAGTCTATTTTTTTGTACAAATAAACATTTTATCAAAACATAATCGAGTTCCAATTGTGTATCTCTTATTCTTTCACTTCAGGTGTAATGCAATAACTATGTATTTATTCTTCTTTTTTCTATTCAAATTTATAAGAGAATTGGCTAAAATTTATTATTTTCTATTAAATAAAAGATTCAACCTAAATAATAGACTTTGAGTCTATTTTTTTTGTTTTATGTATATATAAATTAATCTGAAAAATATGATTTAAAAAGTTAAAAGGTAATACAATATATTATAATTTATATTTGTTAGGAGCTTTGGAAATCCGTATGCAATAAGAAAGGAGTTGTTGGAGTTATGAATGAATTTTAATATTAAAGTGCATGTATCAGCATAAAGTGGAGAAAGTGGTGTTATTATTGTTTGTAACTCTTGTAACCACTGTGACATGTTCTTTCACATTATCTCATATTAATTACTACACTAAACCTCAAATTACTATCCACTATATTCATATTTATTAGATGGAAGAAATATTATACCTATATAAATGATGCTTCTTCATAAAGAGTGGTTGAGAAATATTATGTTACGTTTATATTTTGAGGTTAATTTTGAAAGTGAGAGTTGAGATAAAGAAAAATATTCTAAGTCTCAACTTAGTCATTATAAAAGAGTATTTTTAGATTAAAGGAAGGTTTTTTGTTGGTGGAGCTTTGGACTATTCGGCTAGTACAAAGTTGTTTGAGTCACACGATATTGTCGAAGTTGTTGTATTCTAGATGAGACAAGTCAAGAGTATTAATATTGGACTGATGAAAATTATACTGCAGTGAGCTTGAATCTCCTTAAGGAGAGCGAGATATCAACGCATCAGTCTGAATATTTATTTATATATTTTCATTCATTTAATTTTTCAACGACAATTTGTGGTATTTCTACCGACAGGAGCATATTAGGATTACACCATGAACTGACATGGATTAACGAATTGAACACACATAGGGGTGGCAAAATTAGCCAAACTCAAATGACCCGCCCAAGATTTCATGGGTTTGGGCAAGAGTGATTTTGATGATGGGTTTGGGCAAGAGTGATTTTGATGATGGGTTTGGGCAAGAGTGATTTTGATAATGGGTTGGTTTGGGCTAGCCCAGGTTGACCCGTCATAAATCAACAACCCAAATGAACCCATGATGATGCCCAAACTTGACTCACGAAAATGTTCAATTTTAACGATTAGAACTCTACTATATATTATTCTTATTTTAAAAATAAATATATTGTAAAATCAAATATCATACAAAATAAAATAACATCATAGAAAATAAGTTAGAAATTTATGAAAGTAATTGATCAAGTTGGACAAATTGAGTTATGACCATCATTTAACCCATCTTGACCCGTCCATCTTAGCCCATGTAAACTTTGGGCGGGCTGGACATTGGTCCATCTTCAGCCCAAACATCTCATCTGACACCCCTAAACACACATATAGACTTAGGCTCAACCGTAAAATTGTGATCTTAAAATATGAATTTCTTCTAAATTTCAGTAATCACGGGCCATTATATAGTAATGTAAATAAAGTAATAGACTCCTCTTATAGCTAAGTTAAGCTGCTAAAGTATTAAATTGTTACTAAAACTAAGAAACTACATATTCTATTAAATCAATTGTTCAATTAAAAAAATTGATCAGAAAATCTTACCCATAGTATAATTCAAGTTGAACACGGAGCCTACGGTACCCCAATTTCCTTCATGCAAATTGACAGCTTGAATAATATTTGGAGTAGCATTAGGAAGATGGTGTGGTTTGTGCCTAAACATTTCATGAAACAGATCCTTACAACCTTTGATCTCTGTTTGTGAAATCAACTTTCCTTTCAAACCCATCTTTTATCTCTCTTTCTAATTATCACTAATAATGTTTTTAATTCTGAAGTAGAAATGGTAAGGTTTGTAAATTTGATGGATAAAGAACCAAAAAAGAAAAGTCTTTATATAGTTGCATTTTGGGGATCGTCAACCTCTATAATGGTACTAACAACTTAGATTTGCTGAGACGTGGTTTCTGATTTAGTAATTTATATGATGACTATGACAATTGAAATATTTTATTAGAAAATTAAATCTATATAATTAAAGCTTAGACTTCTTCTTAGACATTGGAACGTACACAAGATTTTTGGTTTTTATTAGCGTAAATTTCACTTAACCCTTGAAGTTTTAATTTGTAAATAAATACAACCCTAAAAATTTAGTATAGGACGAAGTTTCCATGACCAAACAAATTTCAGCACAACATGAGAACACTTCCAATTTTTTAAAAGGTCCAAAGAACTTTTTTACAAGAGAAAAATGAAAGCTTTTTGTTACTGTTTCATTATTATTATCTCTAATATTTAAAAGAAATAAGACTATGTAGAGTGTATAGTAAATCACACAATTCTCATATAACTTGTCGTAATTAATTTGGTCTGAGATGTAACTATTGACGGATATCAAAGAAACTGAAGGAAAGAAAAGAGAAAATTGCACTTTTAATCTCTAATGTAGTCACAAATTCTAATTTTAGTTATCTTTAGTTGGTTAAACACATTTAATTTCTAATTAATTGAAATATGCATCTTTAATCATTCTTCTTCCAAATATATATTCACAAATTTAATAAATTATTAATTGTTAAATCATTTGATGGCTAATGTTAAATCACAATATTTGAGGGAAATATACTTCTAAAATATTCTAAATATAACTTATTTCTCATGCAAAGGGATCAAAAACACAAATTTTAAGTAATTCAAGATCGAATATAATTAGTAAAATATTATACTCCCTTTGTCCCAATTTTCATGATACAATTCATATTTCAAGATCCAAACTTCTTTATTTTGACCGTAAATTCAGATATATATACAATCTTTAAGTTTTTTTTAAAAAATAATTTACATATTTAGAAACTACATCAAAAGTACTATAAGTACCAATAATTAATAATTTAAAATATTTAAAGAGCATATAAATAAACCGTGGTAAAAATATTTCATGTTTGACTATCAGAATCCGAACTGTATCACATAAATTGGGACAAAGAAAGTAAAAAATAAAATAAAATAAAATTTTATCAATAACTAAGCGATTAAAAGTGTAATTATCCAAAAAGATATTCACATTTTACTTGGTTCCGTCTACAACTGAATAGTATCTCATATTGAAAAGCAGTTGTCGTGATGTCACTAATGATGCTTTCAAATTAACACAATAATTGAGCAAACAATTGTCTCATAATTTAGCAAATAATTGAGCAGATGATGTCTTAAATTAGCTTCTAGTGAACCTCCATCCATTTCTATGGAAGTCTTATCTTTATCTTTTGTTTTAGTTTGATCGGTATGGAAGACAACTTTGAAGTTTGTACATGTACTTCTAATCAGTGACGAGATAGGAATTTAATTAAAAATAAAATAAAATGTAAACAATTTTTTTTCGGAAAATATGTGCATCGATCAATATTGTTAAATATGAATGAGTGCACTGTTTTCGATGAAGAGTGTTCAATTGATCACCCTGATATACCACCACCGTAACTTCGCCACTACTTGTAGTCTAGTCGTAGATCATTTTTTGATAAGCTAAGTTTGAGAAAGAATCTTACCTTTCTTATTATATTAAGTAATAGCAGGATCGATGTATGATTTAAGAGGATTTGTCAAATGGCATAAGCTTATCTTATTGCAATCCCAGTTCTCAGTTTATTAAGATCTGAACACGACGAGTCCTCGTTATCCATGCTTAAGTATGGAAACTTCATGAATAGACTAAAAAAATATTGCTAGAGCACAAATAAAATATTTGAAGGTATCGTATCTTCTTGTTAGGCAAATCCATATCTTTATTATATCATGGATACTGATGTTGATAGCGCAAGCGCTTGGAAGATGTCATATTTCATTTCTTTTCTTCAGAAATCAGCTCTAATTTATTCTTATGCTCTAGGCCTCGTCATGTAAGACACATATCCACGAAATACTCTTAGTTAGATAATGTACACGATAATAATATTAATTATGTTTTAATCTCAAGAAACTATACATGTTATCATTAACGGCATTATCCAATTAAGTATCATCATTCACTCCCATTGTTAATTTATTGAAAAATCATTAGTCAATTGTGTGATTCCTGTTGTGCTTGAGTTAAATCAGATTTTGGAAAAGTTTTTCCCGGTGAAATAAAAGATCTTCAAATTTTGAAAAAGTTTTTTACCTTAAAAACGTGGCTATAAAAATGTCTCTTCCAACATAGCAAGAGCTGCGGGTTTTGAAGTAATACTTGCCCACAAAAATATAGAAGTCTGAAAGTATCTTAGGTCACCCAACAAAAAATCGCAAGAACCTGAAGGCTAATTTCGAGGTTGATGTCAAACTTCAAGAGATATATTTTTGAATTTTATGCTTGATTAAAATTTGTGATTATGTTATCTTTATTACATGTAAGTCGGTCTCGGATTGCTTTTATGTTTTTTTTTGCATATATTCCATAATTGGTATCTGAGTCCGCTTTCATCTAACTAGATGTGACAACACCCACCCCCCTCGTTTTGAGTAATTACATTCCAAACTGTGTTTTGAACTACTTTTACAAATATAACCATTTGAAACTTGTTAGGATGGTTTGGTTGGGACCTGAAGGGTCAGGTGAATTTTGGCACCATTGGAATACTTAGAAAAATTATAGAAAAATCAGGTTGAGTGATCTAGTAGGCACGCAGTGGGGACAAGTCTAGGCTTTGGTCCAACGGTCAAGTGGATTCAAGCCCACAGTGGGAATCCGCGATCGAGTCACCTTGACAGCGTTGCACGCACTCAACATTCAACAGAAGAAGCCGACCAAAATCCTAGGCTGTCTCCTCTCTCCTCTCCCTAGGCGATCAAATTCTGTCTCTCCTCAACCTTTGGCTATGGGAGATCCCCTCCAAAACCCTACAATAACGTTACAGACACCAATACAAACCCTACTTATAACCGTTAATTTTTCTCAAACTAATTTAATACCTATTGTAGTTGTTCAAGGAGTTCCTACATTAAAATTTACGTTGGATGAACGACAAGCTTTCTCTAAGGAGGAGGGACTTCATCAAGCCATTGTGATTACATTATCCACGGGATCACTAGATTTATCAACTTTAAGATCGATTTTGCCTAAGTTTCTCGACATTAATGGACATTGTCTCATAAGGTTGCTTGCACAACGGTCAAGTGGATTCAAGCCCACAGTGGGAATCCGCGATCGAGTCACCTTGACAGCGTTGCACGCACTCAACATTCAACAGAAGAAGCCGACCAAAATCCTAGGCTGTCTCCTCTCTCCTCTCCCTAGGCGATCAAATTCTGTCTCTCCTCAACCTTTGGCTATGGGAGATCCCCTCCAAAACCCTACAATAACGTTACAGACACCAATACAAACCCTACTTATAACCGTTAATTTTTCTCAAACTAATTTAATACCTATTGTAGTTGTTCAAGGAGTTCCTACATTAAAATTTACGTTGGATGAACGACAAGCTTTCTCTAAGGAGGAGGGACTTCATCAAGCCATTGTGATTACATTATCCACGGGATCACTAGATTTATCAACTTTAAGATCGATTTTGCCTAAGTTTCTCGACATTAATGGACATTGTCTCATAAGGTTGCTTGCACAAAGGCAACATTTTGATGAGTGGTGTCAAGCTGCGTTTTGAGTTGGGTGAGTTTGCTCTTTATTACTGGATTGAAATGTAAAGGCGGTACATCTATCACGGTCAAAATACTGCCAAGTCGGTTGGTGAAGAAGTACTTTAAGAGTTCAGTCAATATTACATGGTCTCGGGTTGAACAAAGTTTTATGAAAAAGTGTTGGAAGTTCGATGCTGATGCGGTGAAGAAAGTAATTTTGTATTTTGTAAACACTTTCTTGTTTGCTACGTTGAAGACTAAACCTGTTGATATGATGTACTTTGATTTGATCGAGAGTAGTGAATTTAATAACTATCCATGGGGATAGATGTGTTTAAGGCCACAAATGAACTATACTTGAACAAGTTCAAGATAAAGCTCTTATTTTATCGACATAATGGATTCCCTCTTGCATTACAGATTTGGTTGTTATTCCACAATTCTGAAACACCTTCTAAAATACTGTATCTCTGTAATAGTGACTGGAAGACCACTATATTTCTCCTCATCTGAGTATATAACATTAAAATCTTCCCCAATCATCCATAGTATTGTCATAGTGGATGCCAAACTTTCAAATGAAGCCCATAGTTCCAATCATTCTGTCTTATTACATTTTGCATAGACCACTAAAATAATTAACTCCTCTTGTGATCCTTGTACTTTTAGACCCAATGTTAGATGTTGCATATGATCCATTATTATTTGCACCTCAAACATATCATCTATGAACACTCAAATTTTGCCTGAACTGTTCACCACTGCATGTTTCATACCAATTCTTCTCCTATATTCTTTTATTTTGTCTGTATCTTGGAAAGGTTTTAGTAACCTAATAAAGCCAAAGTGATATTTTTGATGCATTTGAATAAGTCTTGGGAAAGCTTTCATAGTATTAATAGATCTAATATTCCATATGATTGCATTCATCATGGATTATTAAATTTATTAATGGTGCTTCTAGTTTGAACTCCACTCCCAGTTGTGATTGCCTGATTATGTTTCTTTTTCCCTCTTCCCATTCCTTTCTCCATTTGTTTGGGTGACAAATCCCCTTCCCTTGCCACTACTTTAAAATTGTGTGCCACTGAATGTACATCCAGATATCTATCTCTGTTACCATCTTCTTATGTTGAGTGATGATTTATGCATGCACTATTTGCCCTTTGTTGTTAATTGCATCACGTTCTTGAATTATTTACCCCTTACATGTATCTACATGCCCTCCTGTTTGTGTTTCTGACACCTTTTCTATATCTGGAGGATATGGTCAGTCCTCATCTTCCCTTTCTTTGCTCTATGCCTCAATATGTTGTTGTTATATCACCTTATGATTATGTGCTCCCTTGCTTGCAATGTGGCTATTATGTGGACTGCCTTCCTTCTCCACTCCTCCTTCTATCATGTTTTGATTATGATTTTGTACCTTGCCCCCACTGCTTGTATTCCTTTCATTCATGATCTTTGAAGTTATACTGCCATTCTTCTTTTCTGAGGACATGCTTTTGTTACTACTTCCAACATTTTCCATATTAGATTTCATAGGTGTCTTCATTTCCTTTTCCGTCATTTTTGTATCACTTTTCACCTTGTTGTTACTGCTCTGTGTACTTTTTTGTGACTTTTCCTTCATATTTTCATCATTTCCCTCTTTGTCAACTAATTGCATCTTCTCATGTTCTTCTTCCTTTTGCAGATTTGAAGATGAATTAGGTTCATGCATCATATCTTCTTCCTCCTGACCATCCTCTTGTAACACACCAAAGGTATTATTCATTGTTAAGTTTCTTTCAATGTTCTTCTTACTGTGTATTTTGCTTGCATCATCATCTTCTTTAGATATATGTATTCTTGTGGGATGTTTTGCTAATAAATCTATTTTCACTTTCACCTTTGCGCAACTGGCTTTGGTTTTGTTTGTAGTGGCCATATCTACAATCAAAGGCTTCCCTACTGCTGCTGCCAAAGAGAAGGTTGCCTCTCTAGAAAAAAACGTTTGGAGGCAATTCTGGAAAGCTGATCAAGGCCACAACTATGGATGTCTCTTCATTAGGTTTAAACCAAGGCAACCAAATCAATGGCCTCATTTGATAATATCTTGATTGTATCTTAATGTAATAAGCAGGAGTAGATAATATTCTCACATAATCTTCAAATAAGGACAATCTAATCAACACATGCCTATCCTCAATCAAACCAATCTCCACACCACATTTAATTCCACATTATTCTGGAATAGTTGTTCTCTTCTCCTTAATATCAATTATGTCGTAGGAAAACTTACCAGGAACTGCGTATTGTAAATTTTCCTGCTTTATTAATTGGTTTATTTTCGATGATTTTCAACTTACATATGGTTCTCCTTCTACAAACTTCATCGGTTTATGGGTATTAAAGGCAATGTTGGGTAGTGGTTGTGGCTTAAGAACATTAACATACTTTCCCACATCAGGATTAGGATCCTTGGGGATGAAGTACCTTCATCAGTAGTCAAAAGTTGTAGAATTGGTACGCAAATTTATAGGATTGGGTGTGTTTTTAATGATAGTAGGATTTGTGATTGAAAGTTCAGAATTTGTGTTGGGTAACTCAGGTGGTACAACAACCGGTGGCGGCTATCCACCGGAAGAATTGTCCATATTGGCCGCCGCCAACTAGATTTTTTGAATTAGGGTTAATTTTCTAGAGAGAGTTTTACTAAAAGGTTTCCTACGTTCTTGAATTGCTTTGGTTTTTTAGATGAAAGATACCTGAGACATCCCTCTTTTGTAACAACTTCGAAATTGTGTTATCAAAATAAAAATTTGTTGTTGTTACCCTAATTGCCATTGATCCATATTTTGCCTTCTTCCTCAAATAATACAAAATAACATTCAAGTGCTACAATAAAAAATGACACCAAAAAATGCATAGGTAACTATTAAATCAAACTCATACAAAGATTTAAAAAAATAGACATACATCGATTGATAATAGTCTACCATCATAGTTTAACGTGTCGAACCACGTCTTGCTGATAACTGAAAAAACTTCAAAAATGAAACTTGATACCAAATGGTCATCATCATCAATATAAACATGAACACTCCCCGTACAAAAATAAAATTCAAAATTTCCCCTTTTAAAAACAACACAAACTATAAAAGACAAAAAACTAAAAAAAAAAAAGCAAAACAGATAAAACAACTAGAGACATACGCGCTCGTGATCATATCCTTATCAACAAAGATTGAGAACTCCTGTATAAGGTTGTAAACATGAGAGGATATACTTGGCATCAACGAGGACCTGCCTTTTACAGGCTTCAACGGTGTTTCACCTAATTCACTAAGACCATACCTAGGCACAAATGGTGACCTTTTTACATTAGCAGGTCATCTTGGTCTACCCCTCCGAGGTGCTACAAGTGTTGTCTGATCATCGTTTATCTCCACTACATTTGTACTTGGTGGGATCACAAAGTCACAGACTTCCTCTTCAGAATCACTATCACTGCCACTTGCCCCGGACGAACCAACTCCACAAACTTTCACATTATCTTCTGCCTTGGTAGGAACCTCATCTGCCAACTGAACAACCTGAGGTCATGCAACTCTTCTGGTGGTGGAGCATGTATAGACTCCCTCCCTTTTTCCAACCCACCATCTACAGACTCATTACCAATATCTGCATACTCAACATCACCTCCTTGAGGTAACACATCTTCTCTAGCTTATTCAGTTACAACTGTATTAACAATAATATTCTCTAAACAACCGTCTTTTATAGATTGTTTACTTCCTACAATGTCAGTCGATGCAAAACCAACTTTAGCATCTTGTGTAATCACTGCTATCTCAGACTCACTCAAATATTTAAAAAACTCATCATCCAACAAATTTTGAGTATTTAGGTTCACGTCGGGTACCATCTCATTTTCACCTTTCTATTTTTCACTATTTTTATCAATATGATACTTTTGAGTGATAGCAGCAATAGCAGACTCGCTCACCGAGACAAAAACAAAGTCAGACTGAAAGTCATTTTCTTCACCAACAACCTCCTTACTACTATCACCACCACCTACACCATCATTATAAGTAACATCCTTCACATTGTCATCACCCCCATGAACACCTTGATTGTCATCCACATCCAAATCAGCACAATCCGTATGCATCCCGCCAGAGTAACCAATTGTATCATCATTCTCCTTTTGAGATAGTTGTGCAGTACACACAATGCAAAATAAAATCAAATCAAATGCTAAAACTGGAAAACAAACACTTCTAACCCCCCCCCCCAATCCTAAAGGAATATACTAACAGAGGTATCATACATGGATCAAAGAGGGTTATTAGTTATTCCTCTATGATGACCACAATGTATCATAGATTGAAAAAGCTTCACTAAAAAATCACTACTCATTATCCTCTATGCTACTCTGGAAGTATCTGAGTTATACTAACTGAGTATCACAGATGAAACATTGATCCTTGATGATACACTGTCAGTATATTTATGTGTCATAAGGGTATCATAGAGAATAAAAAATGGGTTCACTCCTCTATGGTACCCTGTTGGTATATCTAGTATATTGCCATAGTATACTAATAGCATATCAGACGGAGAAATATTCACTCACAAAACTTCAAAAAATATATCTAGAAAAAATACTAGCTAAAAAAAAGAAGAAGAAAAAATATCGGCAAAACACGTTTTGCATCTACTTTATTGTTCAGATCCATAATAGCTTGAAGGATCTCTGCAAACTTTGAATCAACATGAACCTGAAACTCCTCTAAATCCTTCTTCATATCAGCATTGCTAGACTCACCATCGCAACAACTACTCTGACCCACGTCTGCCTTTGGCGCCTGCGTGCAAAAGAATCCATCGCTCATACGTTGACTTTGAGAAGGCTCAAGTACGAGTTCAAATGCTAATCCTTCTAAGTTAATAGCAACCTCTCGTCCTCTGTTGGGTTAACATTCTTCACCTACAATTAAACTTAACAAAAAGATTCAACTAAAAAGTAGCATCACAAAGTAACAAAAATGTAACACGTACAAAACTAAAAAAATATACATCATCAGGTTGTAAGCCAAATATTTGCAAACAAACATAATCATGGCTTACATTTTTTTCTACTTTCCAGTTTAGAATACGCGAAGTTCGGTCAAATACATACTCGGAAAAACGATTGGAATATTGCATGCCTACTGTGGTCATTGATGGAACTTTTCTTAATTCATTATACGCAAGGACCATGATGCGTGCTAGTGTACTAGATGCAGCGGGTAAGTTATTTGAAACTTGTTTGAAAGGTATGCTATTGTTACTTTCTCAACACCATATTGATTACTTCTCTAATTTGCTTAACTCAAGTAAAATTCTGCCGCTAGCATATGCTGTTGTTAATTCCGAAAACGATGTTTTTTGGGAATCATTTTTTCGAATGTTTAAACATGCTTATGGTGAAAGGGAAAATATGTGCATTATATTCATTAGACATAATAGCATATTGAAGGCAACTTTGAATGTATATCCAAATGTGCCTCACTGTATATGTATTTACCATCTATGGAACAATGTCAAAAGTAACTTCAGGAAGCACTACAAGCGGATAGGGCCAATATTCTTTGAAATGGAAAATTCATACACGAGGGCAGATTTTGATCGCCTCATGGAAGATATAGACAACATAGATGATAGGGTAAGGGGTTACTTGATTGATATTGGGTACAAAAAATGATCAATAGCTCATTACATAGTAAATAGATCATTGACGAGGACTTCAAATATAACGGATTCCCTAAATTCATCAATTAGAAAAGTAAAAGGGCTGCCAATAAAGAGTTTGCTGGAATTCATGATGAATTTGATTGTGAGATGGAACAATGATAACAGAAAGTATGCAGCAGCAACATTTACTAAATTAGGGAACAAATATAACATAATAATGAATGAGAACATCATCTTGTCAGATAGCATGACGGTAAAAACATTAAGTCGTCATTTTTGTTTCACATACTTGACTACCTTCTCTGATTTACTAATGACATTTCTAAAAAATATTCAGGTAGTGGCTTCAATTGATTATATAAATACAGTGATGGATGCTGAAAAACGGAACATATTGTGCATGTATGAAAAGAAATGCAGTTGCCAACGATTTCAAATCGACAGGATCCCTTGTCCACATGTTATAGCAGTATTGAGCTACACACTTATGAAGGTACAGAATTATTGTGCTACTTATAAAACACCAGAGGATACTTCTTGAAGTCATATCAAGTGTCAGTGAATCCACTTTCATATGAGATTGAATGGGACATTCCAATAGAGGTGTTGGATAACATAGTCCAACCACTGATATGGAAACCCAGACCAAAAGACCAAAGAAGAAACGAGGGAAAGGATTCCTCGACTACCTGTCTACTAAGCATCCAAGCTCATGTGATCAGTGTGAAAAAATAGGGCACAATAGAAGGACATGCAGAAATGCTCCAACAATAATCTACATACAAATGCTATCACAAAAATCTTTACTGTTTCATGTTATTTCTTATTTTGAATGATGCAACTGTTTACGTTACCAAAAATGTTGGCAAAATTATTACAGTATGCTATTGATATATGAACAAAACATTTTGTCAGTTATTTAGCTTTATATAATAAAATGGATAGTCTTTCATAGTGCACCAGGCTCATGAAGGACTAATCCAGGTTGCATATACAGGTTTTATACATACTTCCTAGTTTAGTATACAGAAAATATACAAAATATATATATATATATATATATATATATATATATATATATATACACACACACATCTTGTACAACTTGACAATTTACTTAACTATGAATAATGACGATGCACTAACAAATTTATTGCAAGTCTCAACACTAGGTGACCACAAAATTGATCTCACAAGAAGAATCAATTTTGTCATCAAAGAGGATTAACTAGTGTTGGAACACTGACATCACACAAGTGTCAACACTAGGTGGACACAAAATGATCTTGCAAAGAAGAATCAATTCGGTCATCAAAGAGGATCAACTAGTGTTGGAACACCCACATCAACAATCATCAAACGTATAAGCTCAATACATGATAAATTTTTTTATCAAAGCTCACACAAGGACCAAACCTAAACTACTAGACATCAAGGATACACTATATATACAAAAAAAAAATGCATTGCACTCACTGCACCAGCTATAAAAAAAAAAGACAAATACATGCATGTGTGTGTGTGTGTGTGTGTGGTGTATACAGAAAATATACAAAAAAATATAGAAAATATACAATATGTATACATATCTTATACATATCTTATACAACTTGGGAAGTTGACTTAACAAAAGACCTAAAACTTTGCAAAATGACAAATTTATCGCAAGTGTCAATACTAGGTGGACACAAAATGATCTTTCAAAGAAGAATCAATACATTCACCAAAAGGATCAACAAGTGTTGGACATTAACCATACATCAAAGGTAAAAAAAAATCATTAAAAACTAACACATGGACCAAACAAAGACATTAAAGGGATAAACTATATAAACAACCAAAATTATTAGTAAAAAATCTAAAATATTCCAAGACATTGACATAGAAACAAGAAATCAGCCAAATAATATTTAGATACTGATTTTTCCTACAAATTCAACACTAATACTATGCAATTGTATCTGCATTTTACATATTTGTCACCTACTACACTTATAACTATCCTCAAACTAATCATTATATCTTCAATCTACCAGTAGAATCATCATCACTAACTGCATTTTTTCTTTGTTTCTTCTTTTCACAATCCCATAGCAACACACCATAGCGGCTTCGGATATCATCAATATCATTTACAACTTTAGGAATTTCACGGCCTTCAATCAAGTACTCAACAAATCTAACAGCAAAAACACCACAGTCCCTGCACCAAAAAGATGCACATAACAAAATTAGTACAAAACTCCGGAAAAGAAAAAAATATAGAATGGAAAAAAAATATTCAGTTATAAGTTACGTGTTATCTTGAGTTAGCAATCCAACAACCATACGAATCTCAAAGGAATCAACTGCTAGTACTCCATCACTCCTACCGCCTAAAAAGTCAATTTGAGAAAGAAAATGTGGGATCAACTCTGAGTTTGCTTCAACGACTTTCTTAACAGGAATAGTTTGGCGAGCACCACCTATCGAATCATATACATAAATGCATTGTTATTTAAATGACAACCTCCCCATTAGTCAATGCCACTTCTTAGTAAGATTTATAGAAAAAAAGATCTCATCAACAGTACAACAAGGGACATTGAACCTCATAAAAAACCCCAACATATACACCACAATAACATCTTCTTCAATAATAAGCCCGACATCTCTGTTATTCTCCAAAACCTGTTTCAACTTAGACTGTATCAAACAATTAAATCAATAATTGGTAGTTGTGAATTTCATTGAACCATCAGCATTCCCATATTTCCCTTTCTTCCTCAGATAGCAAAAAATCACATCAATATGCTGAAAACAAAATGTAAAGAATAAACACATATAGTCAAAAATAATGTCAATAATATATTTTTCTATACAATAATCTTTGATACGTATTATATACTATAAATGATGCAATTTCTATACATATATGATACAAAAATGATACATACAAAATGATAAGGTGCACATCAGGATGAAATACTGATTAGATATAATATTTATACATTTATGATGCATATATGATACAAAAATGATACATATAAAATGATAAGGTGCAACTTAGGATGAAAAAAACTGATTTGATACAATATTAATACATCAATGATATATATCACCATACAGAATAATGCTATGATACATATTCTATACCACAATGATACAAAATGGATATAAAAATATTTCAATTTCTATACAATGATACATATTATATACTACAAATGATTTCTGACATCACCACAGAAAACTTGGTTCTTTCGCTCCTTGCTGCCGGAGCGGCATACCTAGAAAAAAAGGAAGAAATAGGAATTGCAAGTTCGCTCCTTGAAGTATTTTCGTCTTAGTTTAAGCTCTTGGGTGATATAATCCATCTAATCAAAAGGAAGGAAGGAGAGGAGAAGGGGTTTAGGTTTTATTTTGGTGAAAAGGTCTTAGGCATATTTCGATAAGAAGGAAATAGTCTATGTCGGGAATTGGCTTCTCATCCTAGCAAAAGAAAGTGAAAATGGAAGCTTCATGTTTTTGCCCGCTCCCGGTTCATGGTGGAATCCATTGAATGCGTTGGTAAAGTACGAGATTATGGCTAAAAAACGGTGCCAACCAGACCCCTTCAAGAAAATGATATCAGAACAACCACGATGGTCGTCACATCGGTCCTGGAATTAGAAAAGCCTCGTATCCCATAATAGCCTGATTAAGATTTGCTATGTTCCACTCCTGAGGTAATTCCCTACCCCAGGGCCTTGTACACATCGCCCCTCTCTTTTTTTAGCTGCACATATTGAATTCTCCACTAGTAGTAGAAGAGAGAGTTACCGTACATATAAGAGTCTTCTACTTCTTACGAAAGCTTTGTAGAGTAGATCATTCAACACCTCCGGCATAAACCTATTTTAAAACTATTGGTCCTAGTATCATAGGCGATCGAACGGCCGCCCCCTAATTACTAGACCAACTTGTCAGCTCGGTATTGTACCTTAACCTCAGTACATTTCACACCCACCTTGTGTGGAAATGCTTTTCATGATCTCCATCTCTTTCCACCAACTCGTTCTTTACAAGGCATCTAGGCAAACCCGCCAGGTTAATTAACAGGTAATTCCAAATATGAAGCCTTAGTTCAGATCTAAAAGAATGAGATTTTTTATTTTTGCTTGGTCAATTCAAATTAGTGGTTGGTTAATGAGACTCTTATCTTAATTCAGATTGAAAACAAAATCGATTTCTATAACGATTTATCTTTTTTCTTTTGATATCTCTAGACTGATTAAACCAATTTTTTGAAATTGGGCAGTAAAGAAGGAGAATTGGCATTGCTTGTATTCACGGTTTTAATGAAGTAATGGCTGGTGAATTAGTAGAATTTGAAGAGGGTACAATAGGGGCCCCATTCGGGGTTTTTGTCCAGTGTGTCCCGCTTCTCGGAAAAGAAATCCAGAAGTCCTCTGTAGAATTGGCAAAAATATCAGCTTCAAGTCAATTCGAGGGGTTAGAGCAGGATGATTATTATTAAGATAGGGATGAGGAATCAATTGCGCAAAACTTTGCACTTGTGGAAAGATCAGCAGATATCTCTTTGGTAAACTTACCAAGGGCTATAGTCATAGTGATTCTCCTATTCAACTACTTCGACCATTTCCGAGCACCTCATATCTTTTTCGGGGCATCTGAAGATTCGATCAGTTTTGTATGAGTTCTCTTGCACTACCCTTTCCAACTGTCGGAGGATTTTGTATCTGTTTATTCTAAGTCAGTTGACTACATCAAATTTGAGAAATAATTGGTTGAGAGCAGTGCCCGCTCCCTTTTATTTGGGAGAGTTAGTCGGTCGTTCTTCTCTTCGGGACTTTTTTTATTCTTTTTTGTTAAAATAAATACAACTGGAAAAGACTGCTAGGAATTTAGACTAACGGCGTACCTGAGCACTCATGACTGCAGACCCCTCAGCAAGGACGGACCATTAAGGATTAGCCGGGAGAGTTGTCTCAAATGCTAATACCATTTTCTAAATAAGCCAATAAAAAATACAAGTAGAAACTTCATCCATATGTGTAAAAGACACTAGCTGCACTTAAAAACTGAGTACTCTACCGTTGAGTTAGCAACCCGAAGAAAATAAATTTCAATTAAAAGAATAAGTTGAATGAAAAGTTTTTGATTCATCTATCATTATAGGCAGACAACACTATGTTTAGTGGCTTTCGAATGGAGTCTTCCCTAATTACCTCATAAAGTTCTTCCTTAGAAAGTCGATTTATTAGAAAGACCATTTCGTTCTGCTCAAGTTCAAGGTTGATTAAATTGGAGTCTTGAATTTGAATCCATTGTTTATATATTATGTTGGGAAGTTCATTTACACTAGGAAGATAGGCTTCCCCCCTTTCTAGCGGCGTTCATGATGGTCCTAAGAGAAATTCCAGATCTAATGATGGGTAAGATGGTGTCCTAACCACTGGACGAAAGGGACCAAAAAGTCATTCTTCAGTTTCTATACAATGATATATATTCTATACTACAATGATATAGTTTCTATACAAATGATACATATTTCATACTGATTTTGTGCATGGGCAGGTGAAATTAATAATTTGATACATATTCTATACTACCATGATACATGTTCTATAAACTTACTATACATTCTGCAAGTTCCCTAAAAGGATTAAAAAGAAGACATCTGACTTACTGAATCACTTAGGGGTTCCCCTTGATATGCAAGTTTGAATAACCATTCTTTTTATTCAATCACGTCAACTCCAAAGTCAAAATCCCTTTTTATCTTATTAGCTTTTTCTGAATAAACATGCCTGTAAAATATCATAATGCAATGACATGATTTATGACACAAAGAAGAAAACAATGAAATGAAAGAAAAACAGGAAGAAAAGGACAGAAACAGACAACTCACTTCTCATTCACTCGTAATGATCTAGCGATAAAATTGATGTACATTTTTGTCAAGTTCAAATCAATAGCACTCTCAATACTTATTTCAAAAGGATACTTGATAAGGAATATGTGCTTAGTTGGAGGCACTACAGGAGCTTGAACGCTTGTACCACCATATTCAAAGTTTGTCACGTATGGAGAATCACATGCCTTTGCTTTTTTCAGTGTCTACGAGCCACTATAGGGGTGTCATCCAAAATAACAAGTCCAGCAGAAGCCCCACCCCCTCACATTTTTCTCAACCTTTGTAACCACCACATTTGTTTCCGCTCCTACAACAATACTTTTATCACTGAAGGGTTGGCTGAATTTAAAAAACTTGATATCAGGGACAGTAGACCAGTCTACCTCCTCCATCACCTTTTTTCCTCATCTGCTACATGATCCCCCAACTCATCATCATTGTTTTGACCTACTCCTAATTCTTGCAGTTTTTAGTACTAACCTCCTCCATAGCCTCCGTCATGCCCTTCACAACATTACCAACCTACTCTATAGCCTTATCATTTTTAACGCTACTAGATTGGGTAAATTTAGAATAGTCAACATCACAGATAATAGATCAATCTACATCATCACCTACTTCCACACACTCATCTGCCTCATCATCAACTATCTGATCATCCAAAATAGTCCCCATCACACACTTCACCACATTATCAACCTCCACCATATTCATGTCATTTTTAATACTACCAGGTTGGATAAATTTAGAAAACTCAACATTAGGGAAGCAGACCAATCTACCTCATCCCCACTAGTTTTATCCGCATCATCACCTACTTTCACGCACTCATTCACTGCTTCATCACCTACATGATCACCCTCTTTCATACCCTCACCCACCATATCATAAGGATCAGGCAAGTCATCAACCTTGTTGTTTTTACCCTTATATGCAAAATGATCACCCATACGATCCCCCGCCAGTGAATTATGATCTTTTTCAAAACTGTCATCAGCTAGCCCATCCCTAGCATGGTGGTCTTCATCTCTACTTTCACGTTGTTCCTAAAACACAAAAAGTGTAAAAAAAGTTTGATTTCAAAAGCGATTAGCAACAATAATGTCAGTTTAAAAAAATAGAAATTTCAAGATAAAAATAACTTAGAATAATCTTTATATTTAGAGCTTTAAAAATCTTTTTGAATGATGGTCTCATTTCCTTCTTCAGTGAGACAACCTCATTATTTAGCTACAAAAGCAAAAATCAAAACATCAAAACTAAGAAGAAGCAACTACTGATATTCTATATAGACAACATACATACCAAATTATAATCCTTTCTCAGAAGTCTTAACTAATCACTAGATTTGACCGCAGAATACTTCGACTTGGGATTTCGAGCAGGTGGACAATTTACATCCTCCTAAATTTCTTCTTCTTCAGGAAACAAGTTTAAAATGCATGCAACTCTGGTGTTATTTTTTCAACACTCGATGGCACAACGTTATGCAACGCCAACTGCAAAACCACAAAAATATGTTACACACAAAACAGTAAATAAATGCATTGCATAAACTAACAGACATTAACTTAAAAATACTTTTTTATCTGATCCTGGATTAGACTAAAAACTTCAGTCTTCAAACCTTTGTATGCCACCTTTTGATTTTGCTTTACAGACCAATTAAATGTGTGACACACTATCTCCCATCTGGTAAGCAAGACTTTTATCAACATAGCCACAACACGCATAAAACAAACACAGAAATGCAAAGGCAAACCTCCACAACGATACATACTACTCATCCTACCGACCTTGTCCTTCATTGACTCCAACATTTCATTAAAATAGACTTTCCCCCAAGTGTATGCTTGGTCATCACCACACTCAACAAGTAAGAAGTCATCATTTGTTATGAAGTCATCATTTGTTATGAAGTCATCATTTGTAATAGAAAATATGAAAGTGTAAATGAAGTACAAGACAGAAATCATTAATGCATTCTCATCAGATTGTCATTTTTTTCTGTGAAACATTCAATCATGTATAGCTTTGTAACCTTTGATTCACCCGAAAAATACAACTCCATCAACTGACTTGACCGGTCAAATGCATAATCTTTATTAATATTTTTTGCACTTTTTAACATGTATATTTAGTGTAGCTTTTGATAGTTTTTACTAAGTACATACTCTATTTTAAATTTTGTGCAGCTTTGAAATTTCTATGTTCATCCGCGTGATCATTACTCAACTCGGATTAGTGTGCACACAAATTGCCTCGTTGTGGATAAATTGAAATCCAAATTGAATGACCAGCATCTTCAGATGTTTAAAGAGACATGTTTTAGTTATTTTTAGATATGCAACCAATTTTCATATAAAACCAACCTATACATGCATTGTTGTTTAGGAAAGTGTTGACGGGTAGATATGATGAGATTTGAGATAAAGTGATTAATATGAGGTTGCATTTTAAACTCGGAGATTATTGGGTTAAAAAGCACATAAAATATTAATAAAGATTATGCACTTAACCGGTCAAGTCGGTTGATGGAGTAGTATTTTTCTGGTGCATCAAAGGTTACAAAGCTAGACCTGATTGAATGTTTTCATAGAAAAAAGTGACAATCTGATGAGGATGCATTAATGATTTCTATCTTGTACTTTATTTACACTTTCATATTTTCTATTAAAAATAATGACTTTATAGCAAAGGATGCCTTCTTGCTTGTTGAGAGTGGTGATTACCAGGCATACACTTTGGGGAAAGTTTGTTTAAATGCAATATTAGAGTCAATGAAGAACAAGGTCGGTAGGATGAGTAGTATGTATCGTTGTGGAGTTTTACCTTTGTCTTTCCTACATTGGTTTTATGAGTGTTGCAGCTATGCTGATAAAAGTCTTGCTTATCGGATGGGAGATAGTGTCACACATTTAATTGGTCTGTAAAGAAAAATCAAAAGGTGACATACAAAGGTTTGAAGACTGAAGTTTTTAGTCTAAGCCAGGATCAGATAAAAAAGTATTTTTTGTAAGTTAGTTTTATGAAATGCATTTATTTACTGTTTTGTGTGTAACTTGTTTTTGTTTTTCTGCAGTTGGCATTGCGTAACATTATGTCATCGACTGTTGAAAAAACAACACTAGAGTTGCCTGCATTTGAACATGTGCCTGAAGAAGAAGAAATTCAGGAGGATGTAAATTGTCCACCTACTCGAATCCCAGATCGAAGAATTCTGTAGTCAAATCTAGTGATTAGTTAAGACTTCTGAGAAAGGATTATAATTTGGTATGTATGTTGTCTACACAGAATATCAGTAGTTGCTTCTTCTTAGTTTTGATGTTTTGATTTTTGCTTTTGTAGCTAAATAGTGAGGTTGTCTCACTGAAGAAAGAAATGAGATCCTCATTCAAAAAGATTTTTAAAGCTTTAAATATAAAAGATAATTCTAATGTATTTTTATTCTGAAATTTCTGTTTTTTTTAAAGTGACATTATTGTTGCTAATCGCTTTTGAAATCAAACTTTTTTTATACTTTTTGTGTTTTAGGAACAACGTGAAAGTAGAGATGAAGACCACCATGATAGGATGGGCTAGCTGATGACAGTTTTGAAGAAGATCATAATTCACTGGCGGGGGATCGTATGGGTGATCATTTGACAGATAAGGGTAAAAATAGCAAGGTTGATGACTTTCCTGATCCTTCGATATGGTGGATCAGTATGAAATAGGGTGATTAGGTAGGTGATGATGCAGTGAATGAGTGCGTGAAAGTAGGTGATGATGCGAGTAAAATTAGTAGGGATGAGGTAGATTACTCTGATGTCCCTTATGTTGAGTTCTCTAAATTTACCCAATCTGATAGTGTTAAAAATAACATGACTATGGAGGAAGTTGATAATTTGGTGAAGAGTGTGACGGGGACTGTTTTGGATGATTAGATAGTTGATGATGCGGTGGACTGTTGACACCCAATTTTGTTCCCTCTTTTCCGATTATTTGTTTGCAATTTTAAATATTTTGACACCTCAAAATAATTTATATATATATATATGAATAAGGCTTTTAACATTGTCGTCCATTCTCAATATTATTATTATTATTATTATTATTATTATTATTATTATTATTATTATTATTATTATTATTATTACTATTATTATTATTCAGATTTTTTCTACTATCATTTGCCTTTTAATATCTGAATCATAGTTTTTACCCTAATATTCTATATTATTTTATTTTTATAAAATGACATCGCATTTTTATATTAAACATTAAACAGTTCGCAAATATTATGTTTTTATTATTATCACATCCTTATTTTATTTTAAATAATTTACATTTCTTCAAAAACATCTTTTAATAATAAATTCATTTTTATATTTTTCCCACAACCCATTTTCTCCCTCACCCAAAATTCCATCAGCCCAATCGGCCACCCCAACATTTCAGCCCAACCAGTCCACCAAAAATGTGGCCCAACCGGCCACTAACACCCAAACCCATCTCCCATTTCACCCATACCACCAACCCGTCGTCCCACACCCTGCCACCACCACGCCCCCTCTGCCCCGACGACACCTCACCTGACACCACCAACCCATCACCCATCACCCATCACTTCACCATACCATGTCCCCTAAAATCCGCTTCCAAAGTCGTCCCATTTGCCCGTTAATTTTGAAATTCCAAACTCGGTTTTTGGGGGGGAATCCATTTATAACCCCCGCCCCCCTTGTTCTTCATTTTAGGGGGGTCGGAGTCTGGTTTTTTTGGGAGGTAAAAAGGTCCTAAAGGGTCCGAAAAACGAGTCGGGTTTCGAGTCTGAAAACTGGTCGATTTGGTTCCTAATTTATGCTTTTAAAAAATACTCTTTTGTTTCATAATTTTTAATCCGAAAATCTCATTTGTTCTTCACATTTCGGGTCGGGTCAAAAATCTAAAAATACTCCTTTTGGTTCCTAATTTGCAATCTGAAAATCTCCTTTTTGTTCTTCACGTTTCTGTTGCATTTCCGGGTCGGGTCTACTTCCGGGTCGGGTTCGAGTCCAAAATAAGAAACCGGGCCTGAAAATCCGAAAATACCCCTTTGTTTTAAATCCGAAATCAAAAGAATGAAAGGGTGTTAAACAGGTCGTGTTCTTCATTTGTTTGAGTTCAAATGAATGCCTGATTATTTGTATTCTGTTTTCATTCCATGTCTGTTGAAAAATGAACATTCAGAGTCTCGTCTATCTTTGCTTATCATGAGTGTTTGAACTATCTCATACATGTGTGGATCTGTTAGGGGTTAGCCTAACTAAATATGTGGATTATGTCCACTTTTAGGTTCTGTCAACTGTCTCATAGTTGTATTTGTCATTAGATATTATATGTTGGTTGTTTTGACTTGTAATACATTTAATAGTCACCCCCAATCATGTTGTGCCATGTCCTAAGGTGTCATTATGTTTAGTAGGTATCCTGAGTGTGGTTCTATGTGTGTGTCCTGGACTAATTAGTTTTATATATCTAAAATCATGTCTTTGAGTGATGGTTTGGACATCTCTGTTTACTTAATACATCTACTGAGTTGACTATATACTTGTCTTGCCTGTTTAAGTGTTAAAGTGCCTCCATATCATCATATAAAGTCTTTTAAGTTATCTTATATCATGCTCTGTTTACTAAGTTGTTGAATGATATCTGTACTAGCATTTTGTGCGTATTTGAACTACTTTGTGTCGTATTATATTACTTTCCGTTTCTGCATTCTATGCTTACTTGCAACTAAAACTGTTCTCCTGAGTGATTCATTGGTCAAGAGTATCTTATATGTTACCTAATTGAATGCTTTTCTTTCATAGTTGCATCTTTTCTATTATATTGCTTTACCGGCTGAAAGCCAAGGCATGATTTGGGTTTGGCTTAGCCTCCTCTGATAGCCTGCCATGCCTGAGGTTCTTGAAACTTTTTTGATCTTGTTGCGGCATCAGAATATGGATGGTGTACCCCCTTTGTTGCCTTAACTTTCAAGTTTGATGTTTTAATGTTCCCCTTAAGTTATGCTATGTTGAGTTGATACTTTGCTTTTCCTGGAAGCTACACCAAGTAATCACTAATTGTTTCTTCTAAACAAATAGGCTTTTAGGTTCTTAAGTTTGGAGTTAATATATTTCCTTGATTTGTGATTTTTCTGGAAACTGGAACCTAGTTGTGATACTTAAAACAATAGTACATCTTGAGAAATGTCATTTTGTTAGAACTCCATGTATTTCTTGATACTCATTCTTCACATCTCCTTCTTTGCATGATCCGGGGAGTCTTCAAACCTCCTTGAGTTGCTACCTGGTTTGTTACACTGATGTGGTTGCTGCATCATGACCATTTGCTGTTGTATTCATGGCCAAGAGTCACTGTATATTGAGCCAAGTTACTACCACATTTTGAGCTTAACCATTGCTGCACTTTGAGCTATTTGCTGCTGTGACATTGTTGATTTGCTAGATTTTAGTTTGGAGCAAAGTGATATGGTGCCTGTAGTTGTTGTATCTTGCATTCTGCTTAATTTTAAGGCAAAACAGCTGATGGCTTAAGTCAGACCCTTATCACACCTTGAGTTACCATTACACCCTGAGTCACTGATGCATTCGGCTGAGTTTGAGAATGGTTGCTTCTTGGATTGTTGTTGTTGTGGTTTTGGGCTGCTAAATAGTTTCTATATTCTGATATTATTTTTAATGAGTTATTACATTGCTGCTGCAATTTGAGCCCATCTCTGTTACACTTTGGGCCAACTCATGATTTCACATTGATGAGAAAATACTACACTCGAGCAGCCATGTTTGTTGGTTGAGATGCTGTTGTATTCTCGGCTAAAAACGTTGATGCTTAAGGCTATTTTTGACAGCTACTGTACCTGTGATATTCTACTGAAAAAGCAGGATGCTACACTTGATAGAAATCTCACTGATTCGAATAAGATACTACACTTGGGGCCGATGAGAATGATTTTGAGGCCATGTTCCTTTTGAAAGGTTGTCCCTCGATTTGCCTCCTTCGAAAAAAAGGTGATGATGAGACTTATATTAAAATCACATGCGAGAAACCAACATGCGTTGGTAAGGCAACTAGATTGACTGACGAGTCACCAGTTCGCAACCACGACATGTATGGAATTTCTTTTGCTTAAAATATAAGTCTGAGTCTTCCGTAATCAAAACTTCTATTGTTTATTCGGATTCGAAGGTCTTACTCGTATTTACTTATTTCTAACTGTCTTTTCTTTTACACCTTGCGATGAATATCTAAACAATATGGGATAGCAAAGTGGGGTTCTACAGAGACGAAAGAGAACAAGATTGTCAGACTTGTGCCCAAGATCCAAGAGATGACACTATCATCGCCTTAGTCATTACCGTCTTAACTTCTTTTAATTCCGCCTTCCTTTTATTTTGTATTGTAATTTAATTTCTCTGCTTCGTGATGGTTTGAATATTTAGAAGAATTAGGCCTAGCACTGATAAAACTAGAAAGAGTAATTTAAAATTGGAAACCCGCCGCTAGTTTATTTATTTTAGGCTTGGGTAGTTTAAAAATTGGAAACTTGCTGCTAGCTTATTTATTTTAGGCTTGTGATGCATGTTTAAAACTTTCAAAACAAATTGGTCATCTTTTACTCGCATTATTAATCATGCAAATAAAGTTTCATTTTTTCATCCGATTTGCAATTTAAAATGACTAACATATAAATCACTACATTATAAATAATTGCTTTTCTCCTTACTATTAATTGCCAAAATGGGTATTTTATAAATAATGACATACAAATGCATGTTTTCATCCAAAAAATTAATTTTACATGCATTTCCTTAGCATATTTTAATTAACTACTTGCAATATCCTTTTTAACTTCATATTTTTAAACATGCATTTTTCCTTAGCATAATAATTAACCTAAATTTGATCGGATAATCGTAAGTTAGTGAATCATAAAGGATGTCTAACCTCTTCTCTTTAGGATAATAAAAATCCTTACTCCGAATCTCATAGTTTAGTAGACCATTAATCGAAGTTCATTTTGCAACATTTGGCTAACACTTAGGTGCCCTAATTCACCGTAGAATAATTAGGTGGCGACTCCTTAAGCTTTAATTATTTTAGGAAACGCCCATTATGTCGCAACCGTGTCGGTTCCCTCTCCTTCGCGGGCGGGGCGGTTAAAAGCATGTGCGAGACAGACGAGTGTGTGAAAGTAGGTGATGATGTAGTTGATGATGTAGATTGGTCTACTGTCCCTGATGTTGAGTTTTCTAAATTTACTCAATTTGGTAGCATTAAAAATAATAAGGTTGTGAAGGAGGTTGGTAATGTTGGGAAGGACATGACGGAGGCAATGAAAGAGGTTGGTACTGAAAAACTGCAAGAGTTAGGAGTTGGTCAAAACATTGGTGATCAGTTGGAGGATCATGTAGCGGATGTGGAAAAAATGCGATGGAGGAGATAGAATGGTCTGCTATCCATGATACCAAGTTTTTTTAAATTCACCCAACCTTGTTGTGATTAAAGCGTTGTTGCAGGAGCGGACAAAAATGTGATGGTTACAAAGGTTGAGAAAAATGTAGGGAGGCTTTTGCAGGACTTGTTATTTTGGATGACACCCCAATAGTGGCTCGTAGACCACGGAAAAAAGCAAAGGCAAGTGATTCGCCATACGTGACCAACTTTAAATCTGGTGGTACCAGCGTTCAAGTTCCTATAGTGCCTCCAACTAAGCCCATATTTCTTACGAAGCATCCTTTTGAAATAAGTATTGAGAGTGTTATTGATTTGAACTTGACAAAAAAGTATATAAATTTTATCGTCAGATCATTACGAGGGAAGGAGAAGTGAGTTGTCTGTTTCTGTCCTTTCCTTCCTTTTTTCTTTCATTTCATTTTTTTGTTCTTTGTGTCATAAATCATGGCATTGTATTGTGATTTTTTACAGGCCTGTTTATTCAGAAAAAGCCAATAAGCTAAGAAAGGCTTTTGACTTTGGAGTTGACGTGATTGAAAAAAATAATGGTTCTTCCAACTTGCGTATGGAGGGAACCCCTAAGTGATTTAGTAAGTCAGATGTCTCCTTTTTTATCCCTTTTTAGGGAACTTGCAGAATGTATAGTAAATGTATAGAACATGTATCATCGTAGTATAGAATATGTATCAAAGCATTAATTTCACCTGACCATGCACAAAATCAGTATAGTATATGTATCATTTGTATAGAAAATGTACCATTGTATAGAAATTGTATCATTTGTAGTATAAATACGTATCATTGTATAGAAAATATAATATTTTTATATCATTGTGGTATAGAATATGTATCAAAGCATTATTTTGTATGGTAATATGTATCATTAATGTATAAATATTGTGTCGAATCAGTTTTTTTCATCCTGACGTGCACCTTGTCATTTTATATGTATCATTTTTGTATCATATATGTATCATTAATGTATAAATATTATATCTAATCAGTATTTCATCTTGATGTGCACCTTATCATTTTATATGTATAGAAATTGTATCATATATGTATAGAAATTGTGTCATTTGTAGTATATAATATGTATCAAAGCATTATTGTATAGAAAAAATATATTATTGACATTTTTTCTGACTATATGTGTTTATTCTTCACATTTTGTTTTCAGCATATTGATGTGAAATTTTACTATCTGAGGAAGAAAGAAAAATATGAGAACGCTGATGGTTCAATGAAATTCACAACTATCGATTATTGATTTAATTATTTGATACAATATAAGTAGAAACAGGTTTTGGAGAATAACAGATGTCAGGTTTATTACTGAAGAAGATGCTATAGTTGAGTATATGTTGGGGTTTTTTTATGAGGTTCAATGTCCCCTGTTGTACTGTCGATGAGGTATTTTTTCCTATAAATCTTGCTGAGAAGTGGCATTGACTAATGGGGAGGTTGTCATTTAAAGATCAATGCATTTACCAGTAGACTCGTCATCACTAACTACATCTTTTATTTATTTCTTCTTTTCATAATCCCATAGCAACGCACCATAGCGGCTTCGGATAGCATCAATATCATTTACAACTTTAGAAATTTCACGGCCTTCAATCAAGTACTCAGCAAATGCAGCAGTAAAGACATCACAGTCCCTGTACCAAAAAGATGTATATAACAAAATTAGTACAAAACTCCAGAAAAGAATAAAATATAGAATGGAAAAAAAATTATTCAGTTATAAGTTACGTGTTATCTTGAGTTGGCAATCCAGCAACCATACGAATCTCAAAGGAATCAACCGCTAGTATTCCATCACTCCTACTGCCTAAAAAGTCAATTCGAGAAAGGAAATGTGGGATCAACTCTGAGTATGCTTCAACATTTTTCTTAACATGAATAGTTTGGTGTGCACCACCCATCGAATCATATATGTAAATGCATTGATCTTTAAATGATAATCTCCCCGATAGTCAATGCCACTTCTCAGCAAGATTTACAGGAAAAAAGACTTCATCGACAGTACAACAGGGGACATTGCACCTCATAAAAAACCCCAGCATATACTCAACAATAGCATATTCTTCAAAAATAAGTCTGACATCTCTGTTATTCTCCAAAAATTGTTTCTACTTAGACTGTATCAAACAATTAAGCCAATAATTGGTAGTTGTGAATCTCATTGAACCATCAGCATTTTCATATTTCGCTTTCTTCCTCAGATAGTAAAAAATCACATTAATATGTTGAAAACAAAATGTGAAGAATAAACACATATAGTTAGAAAAAATGTCAATAATATATTTTTCTATACGATAATGCTTTGGTACATATTATATACTATAAATTATGCAATTTCACTACATAGATGATACAAAAATGATACATATAAAATGATGAGGTGCACATCAGGACGAAATACTAATTAGATATAATATTTACTCATTAATGATACATATAAAATGATAAGGTGCGCATTAGGATGAAAAAAATCCTGATTTGATACAATATTTATACATTAATGATACATATTACCATACACAATAATGCTTTGATATATATTATATACCACAATGATACAAAATGGATATAAAAATATTACAACTTATATACAATGATACATACTTTATACTGCATATGATACAACTTCTATACAATGATATATTGATGTATATAAGGAGGGGATGGTATGGTTAGGTGGGTCGGAGTTGGATTGGAACCAGAGGGACAAAAAAATGGGGGTCCAGTGGAGGTTGACAGGTTCCCAGGCAGTGTGTGTTTGGTAGGAGGTGTGCGGGTACCTTCGGGTGGAATCGGGCTGAGGCGTTTGAGGGGTTGATTTAGACACGTTATGGATTATGTTGGTGGTTAGTATTTGGTGGTTGGATGATGGTAAGGTGGTGGAAACTGATCGGGATAGTAAGGTTGGTGGTTTAGTAGGACTCGATAGGGACGGTGGGAATTGGTTGGGATTTCGGGGGTTTCAGGGGTTTGTAGGAGGAATCGGTTGACGACCTTTTGGGTGTAGGTTGGGGGGTGTTGTGGTCTATTGGTCGTGAAATGAATCAGGTAGTTTGGACAAGGATGGATCACGAAATTGATAGAAAAATCCGTGTGCGGATAAGGGGATGAAATCCGAGAAGACCTTTAATGTATTTGTAACAAGTAACCGGATAGAACTTTGGCTTGGGTATAGTTAGATCACAAAAGTTCTAACTAAACTTACACCGAAGGTTTCGACCACAAAAGGACCAAGGGGTGGCCCATAAAAGGACCAGGGTTCGGACTATAAAAGGACCGAGGTTTGGCCCACAAAGGACCAACTAAGGATAACAACACAAAAGTTGAAATACTTAGCAACGTTTGAGAAAACTCAAATATATTTCATATAACCTCCCTGTCTCTTTACATCAACTACATGCCCTGTTTATACTAGTTCTAAACATTCTAGAAGAGGAAACAAGAAATACACAAACATGTATCGGCCGAATGGGAAAGGGGGAGATGCTCGACCAACTCTTCATATTCTCTAGGCCACCCTTTTGTATCATCCATGTAGATAAGTGCATGAACTAGTTAGTTCATGAATTACCTCTTTGGGAAACGTTAGAAACTTCTCCTTCTAGCATGTATCTCGACCGAATGGAAAAGGGGAAATGCTTCGGCCAACTCTTCATGTTCTCTAGGCTAACCTTTGGTGTCATCCATGTAGATAAGTGCATGAACTAGCTAGTTCATAAATTACCTTCTTGGGAGACATTGGAACCTTCTAGGCCAACCTTTGTTCCAGAGTTGCAGTCTAGTCGTGGTACGATATTGTGGATATACATAGGGGTATGGTGGGGCCCTCTCCTGACCTTATGATGTCACGTACTCTTTAGAGGCTTGTAGACAGTTGTCTTGTGTATGGTGGTCGTGTATGGCTTTTATTGGCCTTAGTATGTATATATGCATAGGTTGGGTTCTTCTGTTTGTAAGATTTTACGTAGCTCTTTTCTAGTTATCATTTCTATGTGTCAACAGGGTACTTTGTGACGGCCCTCGGGGCCCATGGTTAATTATGGTTAGATGTTACATATATGATTAGTGGTACTCGGTAAGGAAGGTCCGGGTGCCCGTCATGACCCTCCGATTTGGGTCGTGACAAACTTAGTATCAGAGCAGGTCTGTCCTAGGGAGTCTACAAGCCGTGTCTAGTAGAGTCTTGTTTATGGGTGTGTTGTGCACCACACTTATAGACATGCGGCTACATGACATTTAGGATGATGGTTACCTTCCTTCTTGATCTAGAATCGTGTTATAGAGCTAAGTTGTAAGAGAATCCTATTAGTATCCATGATACAAGTCGAATCCTATATGTAGAAATAGAAGAAGGTGGACCCCCTCTCCGTCGAAAGAAATGTGTAAACCTTATCGTATTTATTATTACAGCAATGCCTTCTTCCAATAGGGCTATAATTAATAGGGAGATTGAGGTTGGATTGAGTGTAAATGCGAGCAGTATGCTCTCTATTGAAACAGATCCATCAGAGGATATGAGTAAGTTGTTTATAATTACGAGTAATGAGAAAGTACAAAAAAAAATTATTTTAGATCATGAATGAGAGTCAACTGCGATGATACGCACACTTTAGATTCAATAACATTGTCCATAAAGTGTTCACGATTGAGATACTACAAATATAAGAGTTTTCAGCACACCAATTAATAAACAAAGCTAAGTTGACAATAGAATCATTCACCCACAAACGGCTTGACTAATGTGAGGAATAAGGAGTGAAGTTGACATGAAGGAACGCATCAGTTAGTTAAGTGGGAGTCCGATTGGAGGATTCAGATAGTGATAGCCCTATGACTCATAATACAACAGAGTCATACCTCATACTGGAAGAAAAGGAATGTCATGATGAAAATCCCATTTTTAGGGAAGATCAGGAAGGATATTTAACAAAAAGAGAATCGCAACCTTCGAGTATAATGGGAAAGGGACCCCCATGTGGAAGGTTCATTTGTGTATTCCTAATGTAGCAGGATTACGAGACAAGATTATGACGGAGGTCCATTGCTCATGATATCCCATTCACCCTGGATTTACTAAGATGTATCATAATCTCAAAGGTATGTATTGGTGGAATGACATGAATAGGAACATTGCGGAGTTTGTAGCTCAGTGTCCTAATTGTCAGCAAGTAAAAATAGAGCACCAAAAGCCCGACAACTTGACTCAGAACATAGAGATTCCGATGTGAAAATGAGAAATGATTAATATGGACTTTGTTACGGGTTTACCTCGCTCTTATCGTAAGTTTGATTCTATTTGGGTAATTATTGATAGACTGACCAAATCAGCTTATTTTCTGGCGGTCAAAACTACCTACACAGCCGAAGACTATGCGAAGTTGTATGTTAAGGAGATTGTTCTCATTCATGATGTGCCTATTTCTATTATATCTGACCGAGGTGCAAAGTTCATAATTAACTTCTAGAAATCATTTCAAAAAGGTTTGGGCACTCAAGTTAATCTTAGCACAACTTTCCACCGTCAAACAGACAGGCAAGCTGAGCGTATGATTCAAACGCCTTAGGAAATGATATGAGCTTGTGTATTGGACTTTAAGGAAAGTTGGAATGATCATTTACCCCTTTTGAATTTATATAAAATAACAGTTATCATGCTAGCATTAACATGGCTCCATACGAGGCTTTGTATGGACGAAAATGTAAATCTCCTATCGGATGGTTTGAGGTAGGCGAATCAGAGTTATTTGGGTCTGACTTAGTATACCAAGCCATAGATAAGGTGAAACTTATCCAAGAACGATTGTTAACCGCTCAGAGTCGTTAGAAGTCATATTTAGATATGCGATGGCTGGACTTATAATTCCAAGTGAATGGTTGGGTCTTCTTGAAAATTTCTCCAATGAAGGGTGTAATGAGGTTGGGAAAAAGGGAAAGCACAGCCCAAGGTACATTGGGACATATCGCATAATTCGATGAATAGGTCAAGTGGCTTACGAATTGGACCTGCCTCATGAGTTAGAGTTTGTTCATCTGGTTCTCCATGTTTCTATGTTAAGAGCGTGTGTCAGTGATCCTTCTTGGATTGTACCGATTGACGATGTGAAGGTTACCGAGGACCAATCATATGGAAAGATTCCTATTTTCTATCTTAGATCGATAAGTCCGCAAGTTGAGGACTAAAGAAGTAGCCTTTGTAAGAGTTTTATGGTGGTATAAAAATATAGAAAAAAATGTCATGGGAGGCGGAAGAGGAGATGAAGCACAAATATCCTTACTTATTTCAGGCCAACGCCGAGGCTCCGATAGAATCATAAGGTAAGTTCTATTTCAGACTATTATCATTAATGCTTGATGACCATGTGAGATTCAACACAAGGATAAATGTTTTATTATATGGTACGTGAAGCGGTGGATGTGTTTTCTGACTACGTGACGGGAATTAGATATGTCACCCCAACATTCGAGGACGAATGTTTCTAAGGGAGGAAGAATGTAACATCCCGCACTTTTGGGCCATAATTTGAATCGTTAGACGTTTGTAAATAAACCCGAGCGTTGGAGGATTTTTGGTCATGTTCACGTATGCAAATAAAGAAGCTTAGTATATAAAAGGACGTTGTCCCAAAATAATTTAGGACTTAAAAGTGTAACGATGGTGGTGGATAATAATATTTTGTATGTGCCAAAAGAGGCTACAGATTAGTGTTATATCACATGATTATGAAATTGAGTATAGGAAGTGTGTTAAAAATAATTATTATTTAAGTGAATTAAGATTAAGAATTAATTACTATATTATCGGACAATGATTAATGTGGTTAAGTATTGTGTTAGTGGATAAAAATTAAAGTTGTTGAGTAAGCGTGGAACAAGGAAAAAGGGACATGTATATCAAACTAGTACACATGGAACAAGGGGAAAAAACAATTATAGAACCTTAGTACATGTATTAAATTTCATTTTTACATCAATTAGAGACATTTCCACAAGTCATTAGCTAAAGGGATACGAATTGACTATCAACTAATAAAATAAGAATTTATTGGTTCTACCTATATATAAAAAATTTCTGGAAATAATCTGGATAAAAATGGTGTTAGCTTTACGTTCCAGAAGGGAAAAGATACTAAGTTTCTCTTTTAAGTAGATGTTAAGCTCAAGAAAGGATGAAATCTTCCATCTATTTCCATGTTCATTTTAGAACAGTTGCTTGTACGTACAATTATTAACATACATGCTCACTGACGCTATAATACATGATTTCCTCACGTTAGTAGTGATGTACCAGGATAAATAACGACATAGAAAGTATGTCCACATCGGTAACGTGATTCTAACGTTAGTTTCCTCAGGATGATAGCATTTGGAGATTTCTTCACAGTGAAGTAAAATGTAAAGATCTTAGTTCTTCTCATTCATAACGTGTGTTGTCTAGACTATTAGAGAGGTTGTTGCAGGATCTACATCTAAGGTATGTTAAGACAAATTCTTCTTTCTTTTGACATGTTCTAAGTACGAAACGTAAACGTAATATTGTCCCATAAATGATTCTACTCTTAGTAGTTAAGGATGTTCATGTTATTCAAACCTATTGTCAAAAAATGTCTAAATACGTTCCTAAATCCCTATTGAGGTAATTTGGAAAGATGTTAGTATTCATAATATTAATCGGAGGTGAAGCGATATTACATCACTCCGATAAACTTATAGTGTCTTATTATCATATCATTCATGCATTATATTCATGTACATACCTTGACCTCAAAGGAGTTATATACTCTACTATATGTATGCATTATATATGTATGGGGATGGGAAAAGGGAATGCGTTATATGCGCACACCACCTGCCGCTGGTACAAATATATACGATGATGATTATGCCCACAGAGGCCGATATGATATAATGGGATGCCCACAGTGGCTTGATGGCGTTATATACGCATATGTATATGTATGACCGCATTGTGCATGGCATTTAGGCATATTATGGCCCTCAGAGGCATTCTGCTCAAGTATGACACTTAGGCATATTATGGCCCTTAGAGGCATTCTCTACTGGTTGGTTGTTTCTTGTCTCATATTACTTTCAGGTCTCTGTTATGCTATTCTTCATGCCTGACATACTCGGTACATCAGTCGTATTGACGTCCCTTTTGTCGGGGGACGCTGCATTTCATGCCTGCATGCTCCGGTAAATAGGGTGACGGTCTGCGCTAGTAGGTTATTGGTTCAGCTGATATTGGAGCACTCTATTTGTTCCAGAGTTGCAGTCTAGTCGTGGTATGATATTGTGGATATACATGGGGGTATGGAAGGACCCTATCCTGACCTTATGATGTCACGTACTCTTTAGAGGCTTGTAGACAGTTGTCCTGTGTATGGTGGTCGTGTATGACCTTGTCGGCCTTAGTATGTATATATGTGTAGGTTGGGTTCTTCTATTTGTAAGATTTTACGTAGCTCCTATCTAGTTATCATTTCTATGTGTCAGCAGGATTCTTTGTGACGGCTCTCGGGGCCCATGGTTAATTATGGTTAGATGTTACATATATGATTAGTGGTACTCGACAAAGAAGGTCCGGGTGCCCATCATGACCCTCAAGTTTGGGTCGTGACACAATCTTACCATTTCCTTCAAATACAAGTCTGCAATATATGTTGCATCATCGGTCTTGTGACAAGCAATGAAATGAGTCATCTCTGAGAATTTATCCACAACTACCATGATAGAGTATTTTCCCCGTTGTGTTCTTGGTAAGCCGAGGATGAAACCCAAGCTCACACCTTCCTATGGTCGCTCCGAAACCGGTAAAGGAGTATACAATCATTTGTGGAAGAAAATTTTAGTCTTTTGACAAGTGGAACACCTACTTACCACTCCATCTACATCTTTATCCATCTGTGGCCAGTAAAAGTGTTTTTGTAGAATCTCCAAAGTCTTGCCATCTTTGTGCCTTGTAGAGAATGTGAAAGTTTGCAAGTATGCTACCCACTTAGCATGCCTTGGATTCAACTTTCTTTGCCCATATAAATACTTTAAGGATTCATGATCTGAATATAACACAAAAAGTTTTGGCCTCAAATAATGTTCTCATTGGACCAATGATCTCACAATAGTATAAAACTTTTTGTCATAAGTAGAATAATTGAGTCGTGCACCACCAAATTCTCCAATATAGAAAGCAATGAATCTTTTGTCTTGAATCAAGACGGCACCAACACCAATTCCGCTAGCATCACACTCAATTTCAAATAGCTTCTCCAGGTCTATAGTTGGTGCTTCATATATCCTTCCCTTCAAGGTTTCCAAAGTTCTTTGTGCTCTTTGGGACCATTTTAACTCATCATTTCTCATTAGTTCAGTGATAGGGGCAGCAAGGGTACAACAATCTCGAATGAAGCGACGAGCCAAACCATGGAAACTTCTTACCTCACTTACATTCGTAGGCTTGTTCCAACTCCGAATAGTTTCCACCTTGGATGGATCCACATGAATGCCCTCGGATGATACTATATACCCCATTAATGGTCGTAGCACCTCGTGTATGAGCCTCATGAAAGAGCTAAGAGCATTTCACAATCCAAATGGAATTACAAGCCATACTTAGTTTTGGAAGCCATCTTCCATTCACCTTCCTCTCGTATCCTCGTTTGATGGTAGTCATTCCTCAAATCTATCTTAGAGAACAACTTGGCCCCACTCAATTCATCCCAAATATCATCCAATCTTGGCATAGGAACCATGTACTTCACGGTGATGTTTTTTATCGCTCGACTATCAATACTCATGTGCCAAGTTTTATCTTTCATTGGTACCAACAAGGAGGGTACCGTACATAGACTAAGGTTCTCTCGGACAAGGCATTTGTCTAGTAATTCTTATATTTGTTCTTGCAACTCCTTAGCCTCTTCCGAATTGTATATATAGGTTCTAATTGGTGGTAATTCGGGTGCAAGATCATCTAGAATCACATCTTTAGATTTCTTCAAGAGCTCCTTCGAGTCGACATCTTCAACCATATCTCCCACAAGACTTTTCTTCTCCTCATGCACCAACGCACCTATAGAACTCCCCTTCTTCAATTCTTCTTCTATCTCCGATGAATTAAGCAAGAGGGCCTTGGACTTTTCCTTACGTTTCTTGGCATTTTGGATCTTCATTTTCTTCACCTCACTAGGTGACAATGGTATCAACCGAATATTCTTATCATCCTTTGGAAAAGAATAGATATTTTTTTCTCCATCATGTTGCACTTTCCTATAAAATTGCCATGTCCGACCCAATAACATATGACAAGCATCCATACGTAAGATGTCATACCATATCTCATCTTCATACTTACCAACTCAAAAACTAACAAGAGCTTGTTTCATTATCTTTAGCCCTTCGACTTCGTTCACCCATTAGAGAGCATATGGTTTAGGATGGTTGCGGGTAGGCAATTTCAATTTGTCCACCATTTCTACGGAGGCCATGTTGGCACAACTTCATCCATCAACGATCATATTACATACCTTGTCTTTTACCTTGCATTGAGTGTAAAATAGTTGCTCTCTTTGTGTCTCCTCATGTTCTTCAAGTTGAACATTCAACATACGTCGGAGTACTAAATTTCTACCCTTCTTCGCAAGATCGACATCTTCATCTAGGGCCTCCTTGACTTCGGGTTCCTCAATTACAAAGGAATCCCTACACTCTTGATATTATTCACTTTCATGCCTTGGGCTGTTTTGTACAACCCCAGACTCGGCATTATTGCTCATGGCACACCCCGCAAATTCTTTTCTCAAGATTTGCGCTTGTTCCGCAAATAGGTCACTTATGATCCTCTGTAGTTCTTCCTTTATGTTAGCCATAGTGTCAAGGCGCGGGATGAGAAAGCCTTGATCTGATACCAAACTGATGTATATACGGACATGATTGTATGGTTAGGTGGGTTAGAGTTGGATTGAAAACGGATGGACATGAAAATGGGGTTCAAGTGGAGGTTGATGGGTTTCTGGGCAGTGTGTGTTTGGTAGGAGGTGTGCGGTTACCTTCGGGTGGAATCGGGTTGAGGCGTTTGGAGGGGTTGATTTAGACACATTGTGGGTTATGTAGGTGGTTGGATGATGGTAAGGTGGCAGAAACTGACCGGGATAGTAAGGTTGGTGGTTTAGGGACTCGATAGGGACGATGGGAATTGGTTGGGATTTCGGGGGTTTCAGGGGTTTGTAGGAGGAATCGGTTGATGACCTTTTGGGTGTAGGTTGGGGGGTGTTTGTGGTCTATTGGTCGTGAAATGAATCAGGTAGTTTGCACAAGGATGGATCACGAAATTGATAGAAAAATCCGTGTGCGGATAAGGGGATGAAATCCGAGAAGACCTTTAATGTATTTCTAACAAGTAACCAGATAGAACCTTGGCTTTGTATAGTTAGATCACAAAAGTTCTAACTAAACTTACACTGAGGATTTGGATCACAAAAGGACCAAGGGGTGGCCTACAAAAGGACCAGGGTTCGAATCATAAAAGGACCGAGGTTTGGCCCACTAAAGGACCAACTAAGAATAACAACACAAAAGTTGAAATACTTAGCAAAGTTTGAGAAAACTCAAATATATTTCATATAACTTCCCCGTCTCTTTACATCAACTACATGCCCTATTTATACTAGTTCTAAACATTCTAGAAGAGGAAACAAGAAATACACAAACATGTATCGGCCGAATGGGAAAGGGGGAGATGCTCGACCAACTCTTCATATTCTCTAGGTCACCCTTTTGTATCATCCATGTAGATAAGTGCATGCACTAGTTAGTTCATGAATTACCTCCTTGGGAAACTTTGGAAGCTTCTCCTTCTAGCATGTATCTCGACCGAATGGAAAAGGGGAAATGCTTCGGCCAACTCTTCATGTTCTCTTGGCCAACCTTTGGTGTCATCCATATATATAAGTGCATGAACTAGCTAGTTCATGAATTATCTCCTTGGGAGACGTTGGAAGCTTCTCTTTCTAGATGGTTCTCGGCTTAGTCATCCTATTTTATTACAAGGCCTAGTAATTAAGCTAAAATGGAAACTAGTAATTAAGCTAGAAATTAAAAACAAGCTAAAAGATAGTCTCGGCCAAGACCTACATAAAAGCCAAAAATTAATGGAACTTCTTGGATCTTCAAGTTATGTCTTCAACTCCACACCTTACTCCATTCCATATTATGCATATCATCATAGGATGATTGGCAATCTTCGGCACTCCTAGAAAATCACCTCGTGCCTCATGTTGGACACTTAAGCTCACGACCTTCTTTACATCATACATGTTCTATACTATAATGATACATTTTCTATACAAATGATACATGTTCTATACTGATTTTGTGCAAGATCGGGTGAAATTAAGGTTTTGATACATATTCTATACTACCATAATACAAGTTCTATACATTTACTATGCATTCTGCAAGTTCCCTAAAAAGGGATAAAAAAGAAGACATCTGACTTACTGAATCACTTAGGGATTCCCTTCCATATACAAATTTGAAGAACGATTCTTTTTTTTTCAATCACGTCAACTCCAGAGTCAAAAGCCTTTTTTTAGCTTATTGACTTTTTTCTGAATAAACAGGCTTGTAAAAAAATCATAATACAGTGCCATGCTTTATGACACAAAGAACAAAAAATGAAATGAAAGAAAAAAAAGGAAGAAAAGGACGAAAACAGATAACTCACTTCTCCTTCACTTGTAATAATCTGGCTATAAAATTGATGTACTTTTTTGTCAAGTTCAAATCAAAAGCACTCTCAATACTTATTTCAAAGGATGCTTGATAAGGAAGATGGGCTTAGTTAGAGGCACTACAGGAGCTTGAATGCTGGTATCACCAGATTCAAAGTTGGTCACTTATGGCGAATCACGTGCCTTTGCTTTTTTCCGTGGTCTATGAGCCACTATAGGGGTGCATCTAAAATAGCAAGTCGTGCAGAAGCCTCCCCCACATTTTTTTCAACCTTTGTAACCATCATATTTTTCTCTGCTCCTGCAATAACACTTTTATCACTGCAGGGTTGGGTGAATTTAAAAAAACTTGGTATCAGGGATAGCAGACCATTCTATCTCCTCCATCGCATTTTTTCCACATCCGCTACATGATCCTCCAACTCATCACCAATGTTTTGACCAACTCCTAACTCTTGCAGTTTTTCAGTACCAACCTCTTCCATTGCCTCCATCATGTCCTTCCCAACATTACCAAACTCCTCCATAGCCTTATTATTTTTAACGCTGCCAAATTGGATAAATTTAGAAAACTCAACATCAGGGATAATAGATCAATCTACATCATCACCTACTTTCACACACTTATTTGCCACATCATCAACTACTTGATCATCCAGAACATTCCCCGTCACACTCTTCACCACATTATCAACCTCTTTCATAGTCATATCATTTTTAACAATATCAGGTTGGGTAAATTTAGAGAACTCAACATCAGGGATAACCGACCAATCTACCTCATCCCTACTAATTTTACCCGCATCATCACCTACTTTCACGCAGTCATTCACTACATCATCACCTACATGATCACCCTATTTCATACCATCACCCACTATATTAGAAGGATCATGAAAGTCATCAACCTTGCTATATTTACCATTATCTGCCAAATAATCACCCTGAATTATCATCTTCTTCAAAACTGTCATCATCTAGCCCATTTCTATCATGGTGGTCCTCATCTCTACTATCACGTTGTTCCTAAAACATAAAAAGTATAAAAAGAGTTTGATTTCAAAAGTGATTAGCAACAATAATGTTAGTTTAGAAAAAAATAGAAATTTTAGGATAAGAATACCTAAGAATCATCTTTTATATGTAGAGCTTTAAAAATCTTTTTGAATGAGGATCTCATTTTCTTCTTCAGTGAGACAACCTCATTATTTAGCTACAAGAGCAAAAATAAAAAACCAAAACATCAAAACTAAGAAGAAGTAATCCTTAATATTCTATATAGACAACATACATACCAATTATAATCCTTTCTGAGAAGTCTTAACTAATCACTAGATTTGACCGCAGAATACTTCGACCTGGGATTTCGAGCAGGTGGACAATTTACATCCTCCTAAATTTCTTCTTCTTCAGGAACAAGTTCAAATGCATGCAACTCTAGTGTTATTTTTTCCACACTCGATGGCACAATGTTATGCAACGCCAACTGCAAAAACACAAAAATATGTTACACACAAAACAGTAACTAAATGCATTGCATAAACTAACATACACTAACTTAATATTACTTTTTTATCTGATCCTGTCTTAGACTGAAAACTTTTGTCTTCAAACCTTTGTATGTCACCTTTTGATTTTGTTTTACAGACCAATTAAATGCATGACACACTATATCCCATCCGGTAAGTAAGACTTTTATCAGCATAGCCACAACACTCATAAAACCAACACAGAAAATTAAAAGGTAAACCGTCACAACGATACATACTACTTATCCTACCAACCTTGTCCTTCATTGACTCCAACATTTCATTAAAACACACTTTCCCCCAAGTGTATGCTTGGTAATCACCACACTCAACAAGCAAGAAGTCATCATTTGTTATGAAATCATCATTTGTAATAGAAAAATATGAAAGTGTAAATGAAGTACAAGACAGAAATCATTAATGCATCTTCATCAGATTGTCACTTTTTTTTGTGAAACATTTAATCATGTCTAGCTTTGTAACCTTTGACGCACCAGAAAAATACAACTCCATCAACTGACTTGACCGGTCAAGTGTCTTTTTAACCCAATAATTAAAGCAAACTCCCTGAGTTTAAAACGCAACCTAATATTATTTATTTTAACCCAAATCTCATTATCTCTCACCGTCAACACTTTCCTAAACAACGATGCATGTATAAGTTGGTTTTATATGAAAGTTGGTTGCATATCTAAAAATAACTTAAACATGTCTCTTTAAACATCTGATGTTGGTGGTCATTCAATTTGGATTTCAATTGATCCACAATTAGGCAATTTGTGTGCACACTAATTCGAGTTGAGTAACGATCATGTGGATGAAATTAAAAATTTCAAAGCTACACAAAATTTAAAATGCAGTATGTACATAGTAAAACTCTCAAAAGATACACTAAATATACATATATGATACACTATGTGCTTATGCATCTCATTTACACTAATTATACATATATGATACATATAAGTAATAACCTCAAAAAATATGCATAAGAAAAAAAGAAAAATGCTTATACTTCTCATATACACTAAAAAAATAGATATTATACATATATGTAAAAACACTGCTACACATTATACATGCAAACTATGAAAAAATATACATAAAAAGGGATCATTTCCTTTATACATTTCATATACACTAAATATACAAAATCTATACAATTAATATACACTTAAAAAATAGAGAAAAATATCTTCAAATTAGACTGGTAAAGAAACTTTTTTCTTCTTGGTAACAACCTCTCACTTCTTTGATGATCCAACATCCTTCTCGTCATCACTGCGATGAATGCATTTCTTTCTCTTTTTTGAAGGACCAACATCAGCCTCATCGGCAGACTTAACGTTTTTTGAACCTTCGCCACCTATTTTTCGATTACTTTTAAAACTTTTTCTTTTTTGAAGTTTCAATGATTTTTTTTATAGATTTAAAATCCATTTTACTCTGAGACCTAGTCAATCTCTCAGTGGGAGACTCAAATAATACTACACCCTTTGACCTTGTCATTTTACTAGAGGGAGAATCAACTACACCGTTACCCCATGAAAACAAACTATTTACATAGTCATATGTCATTACTTTCATGCCCCTAAAATAATTACCCAAAATGCCACATGCACTCTTTCGGGCTAACGTCACGATGACATCAGCGTTAACCTCTTTTGTGTTGTCTTTTTATTTTATTTCGGAAAGCTTCAGATTACTTTCAAACTCTTCCTTTTCTTTATTTCTTTTTGTATTGTTCTTTTTCTTTTTATCTTTTTACATTTTTAATAAAATAAATATAATAACTAAATATTTTTACACTGATAAAATATAGAAAAATTAAATAATTAGACTATACTAAGAAGTAATAAAAAATAATAAAATCACTAGCTTATTTATTAAAATTTAATTAAACATATATTTTATAAATTTTATATTTCTTTTCCAAATAAATTAAAATTTATATCTAAATTTTCCTTTCATTTTATATTTTTTTCTTTTCTCTTTTTCTATTTTATTTATTATTTATGCAATGTTTTTTTTTATTTTCTGTTTTTTCTCATAATCTAATTCTATACACCTTTTGGCTCCTTTATCTTTTTCAATAAAAATGATAACTGATATATTATTTTTTCTATTTGTTTTATTTTTTTATATCTCAAAATATAATTTATTCTAGCATATAGTATCAAATCAGTAGCAGTTGAAGTATACTGTTACAATATATTATAATACTCACATGGTATATATCATATACTGAGAAGGTATCATACATGACTTGTGGTTTATTCCTTCAAGAAAAGCACTCGGTCCTCTATGATACCAACCTGATATATATCATATACGGACAAAGAATCATAGAGGACTAATTCATCCATTCAATAAAAACACAACTCAATCATCTATGATACACACATGATATATATCATATACTGACATGGTATCATAGGAGATTGATTCATTCCTTCAAAAAAATACTAATCTGTGCTTTATGATATGATATATCATATACTGAGAGGGTATCATAGAGGATTGGTTCATTCCTGCAATAAAAACACAACTCAATCATCTATACTATCCACATGGTATGAATCGCATACTAACAACGTATCATGAATGAAAGGTGTGCATGATATATACCATGATGGTATCATGAAGGATTGCTAAAGTCCTTAAATGAAACAGCCCCTAGTCCTCCATGATACCGTCATGGTATACAAATATATTGAGATGGTATCATGCATGACTGATGCAGTCCTTCAATGAAACACTCTTCAACAATCCTTCATGATACCATCATGGTATAAAAATATACTAAGATGGTATCATGAAAGACTGCTGAAGTCCTTGAATAAAAGTCCCCAGTCCTCCATGATACCATCATGGTATAAAAATATACCGAGATGATATCATGCAGGAATGTTGCAGTCCTTCAATGAAACACTCTTCAATAATCCTCCATGATACCATCATAGTATAAAAATATATTGATATGGTATATATTATATACAATATACTGACAGGATATCTAGAGGAATAGTCCATTCTTTCAAAAAATACAATTCTATCATCTACTATACATACTCAAGTTATTTTTACAAAAACAAATTATAAAGGATAAAGTCAAAATTAAATACAAGTTTTATATTATTAAGGACTTGTTCATTCTTTCAAAAAAGAGCTCAGCCCTTTATGATACTAAGCTAATGTATATCATATGTTGATAAGAATCATATATGACTGATTCATTTTTGTAATTCAATTTTATATCAATTTTAGCAAGTTTTACTTGGGAAATTTTTATATAGTCATATTTTAAATATAAAACTTGTTTGCATATGAAAAATAGAAAAAATAAGAAAATATATTTATATTAATTTAGATTTTAATAAATAAGTTAGTGACTTTAGTTTTTTTTAAATTACTTCTTGTTGTAGTCAATTTTTTAATATATATTTTATTAGTCTAAAATAATCTGTTAGTATTTTTATCTTTTAAAAAAACAAAAAGAGTAAAAGGACAAAACAACAACAACAACATACCCAGTGAAATCCCACAACTTGGGGTCTCGGGAGGGTAGAGTGTACACAGACCTTACCTCCACCTTGATAGGTAGAGAGGCTATTTCCGGGAGACCCTCGGCTCAAGACAAAGCATAATCACATGCAAAGCAAAGCAAGAGAAACGGTCAGACTCAGACGAGAAATTAAAGCATTATGAACATACATATAATAAAATCGAATACGCCATGGTAGTGCATTCTAACAACATGAAGTAGTAGTTAACACAGCTAAATAAGATAAATAAATTACACTAAAGAATACATAGTAGCATGAATCAAACTACATGGGACTATAAAGCACTAATGCGCCTATAAGTGTGATAGGTTAATCGAGCCTACAGTAATAACACTACACTGTCATTTAGTAAGCGTAGTAGGACTACGCTCGACTACCTACTACCCTTCTAGCCTAATCCGTGCCTCCACAACCCCTATCTAAAGTCATGTCCTCAGTAAGTTGCACTTGCGCCATATCCCGTCTAATCACCTCTCCTCAATACTTCTTCGGCCTATCTCTACCCCTCCTAAACCCGTCCATAGCCAACCTCTCACAGCTCTGCACTGGGGCATCCGTATCTCCTCTCTGCATATGCCCAAATCATATCAACCTTGCTTCCCGCATCTTATCCTCCACCGAGGCCACTCCCACTTTATTCCGGATATCATCGTTTCTAGTCTTATCTCTCCTTATATGCCTACACATCCATCTCAGCATCCCCATCTCCGCAACTCTCATTTTTTGTATATGCGAAGTCTTGACTGGTCAACACTCCGCCCTATACAACATAGTCGGTCTAACCACCACCCTATAGAACTTGTCCTTAAGTTTTGGTGGCAAATTTTTGTGGCACAAGACTCCAGATGTGAGCCTCTATTTCATCCACCCTGCCCCAATACAATGGGTGACATCGTCATCAATCTCTCCATTCCCTTGGATAATAGACCCTAAGTACTTGAAGCTTCCTTTCTTTGGAATGACCTGAGTACCAAGCCTCACCTCCACGCCTGTCTCAACGTCTCTCCCGTTGCTAAACTTGCACTCCAAATATTCTGTCTTGGTCATACTCAACCCGAACCTTATAGACTCTAGAGTCTGTCTCCAAACCTCCAGCTTGTCGTTCACTCCGCTGCGAGTCTCATCAATCAGGACTATGTCCTCTGCAAATAACATACACCATGGTACCTCCCCTTGGATTTGTCGCGTCAGTCCGTCCATCACCAAGGAAAATAGGAATGGGCTAAGAGCTGATCCCTAGTGCAGCCCCATCGTCAGTGGGAAGTGCTCTGAGTCTCCTCCTACTGACCGTACTCTAGTCTTGGCTCCAGCATACATATCTTTGATCGCCCTAGTGTACGCCACATGTACACCTAAAAGGACAAAAAAATAAAATAAAAAAAGAAGAAAGTTACCAAAGAAAAGGAAAAAGAAATTAAGAGAAAAGAAGAAACAAAACAAAGAAAATGGGGTGAGAAAGGACAAAACAGAGATAAGGATTCATTTATCTAAAAGTACGCTTCGGTCATGCCAAGTCACCCCAGGAAGGGAATTCCCATTTAGTTCCTGTAATGGAGCAGGCCGGGTAAATAATTCACTACCGAATGTGTAAATAGGTTTTTTTTGTGTGTGTAAATAACGGGTAAATAGTTTGCCTAAAGGGGTAGTTTGTGTGATTTTCCCTAAATTTTTCTGTTAACTTCATTTCATATTAGATTGAAGATGATAAAAAAGGATAGGTGTAAATTAGTTCTCAAATCAGATATAGACAATAATCGCCAGATATTATTCAGATATACTCTGGAACAAAATATCCATTCATGGATAGTGTAGTATCCATGGCAGCTTTGCCCTATTAGATGCTAAAGTATGGAAAGTACTTCCTCCGTTCCGTTCACTTTTATTTATCTAATATATTAAAAATAAATTTTTATTTTTATTTATCACTTTTAACATATCAAAAGAAGAAAATATATTAAAAATAAATCTAACCAACGAAGCTAAAACAAACAAAACATGAAAAGGGAATAGCTTGAAATTGTCTGCAAGGTGTTAGAACTAACCATTTATACCAACTTTAATATAATAGGGAAAGGATTGGTGCATCTCATAAGAAGATGAACAATTCACTTGGCCAAAGTTGAAAAGCACTCAACAAAGCTTAAGAAAGTACATCATATCCATGTCCTCTTTTTTGTCCAAACTTAAATTCTACTTCTGAATTAACTTTCCTGTACTTGGTCATGTGAAATACTTTTAGCTTTGTGTAGACGCCCCAAAAGTTCTTCCGCCTCACTTAATTTGGCTGTGGCAGTTGGCTCTTTTTCACAATCCAACCATGAGCCTGCAAGGGAAGAAGCCAAAAATGAAATCCTCCAAAGAGAAACTTCAGCCACTTCTTAGAATTCCTTAGTGCCACAAATTTAATCTAGAACAACTAAGAAGACTACATGGGACTTATAAGTTCTTAATTTCACGACGAAATTCAAAGGGAGGCAGGGAGGGGCTACAATAACCAGATCCACTACATATTGTTGGAATTTTGTTGGGTTGTTGTACGCAACGGATATTAAAACTTTGTTTCAAACCCAACAAACGTAAAACTGTTTGACTATAGGATAATTTTAAACTGTAAACGTAAGACTTGAATGATACTTACATGTTTACACTATCTGAAATCTTGATTGCAAGCTCCAAGCTTCAATGTATTCCTCCTTTGGAAAGCTAGGAAATCCGGCAGAGGTTCGAGAGTGTTTTGATTATGAGTCTCTAAGACTTAGAATAATGATATGAAAATCAAGTGTAATGAATACTGAAGTGTAAGTCTGTATTTATAGGTGAAAAATTAGGTCAAACCCGCCTGACCCAATTTGTTTTTCCAACACATTCTTAATTAAATTCAAAATCCAATTTTGAATTAATTAAAACAATCATCATTCATTTAAATATCTCGATTCTAAATCGAATATTTAATACTCTCTCAATACATCCTTAGATCGAACGGACAATCGACATAGTATGACCCTACAAGCCTTCTCATAACGACACTATCAAATTAAGGTCTACGCGGAACTCCTAGACGGCGCCGCAAGACGAACTCAATATGTAAAGTACGTTTACATGAATCCAGTAAACTTAACCTCTATGTGGTAAGATAAAATCTTTTCATTCACGACACACTCGATCAAGCTTAGAATTTGCTAAGTGTCTATCCAAATGGCTTAATCATTATATCTCATCTATATTGGTTGACAACAAGACCATATTCTAGATATGTCTATTGCGTTGGCCAACGACTTAGTCAACCCAATATCAATGAGACGCTGAGTGTTCTCTCGAATATACATTCGAGGAATGAATCCTAATATTGTCTCAACTACCACCTTTAATCCACATCGTAATGTACCCAATACAAGCTGTATCTCAACATATAAGGCATTTGAGCTTAGGACATGATCAAAGTATATTACTATGTAGACAAGGTATGTATTGACCTCAAGTCTAAGGACTTTTATCTTTCACACGCTGATCATACTTTAGACATGTATAACAAACAGTATATCAGCAGAGTATACCAATACTTTCAAAGTATACATGTGTCCATCACGAGTAGACATTACTCGTAGCAGGTGAGACATACTACATCCTCTAGGATGTGATGCAGACCACATGTCGACTTATCACATATCATTGATATGTCATTCTTGATAATCATTAGTCGAGGTTATTTTAAGAGTTACGTTACAATATTAATATCTCACACTATTAATAACGACGTAACCTCTAGGGATGCATATTATAGAATATTATAAACAATAAACTAATAATTCAATAATTGAAAATGTCAAAATATTAATCTCCATTAATAATAATATGAATGTGTATAAAGTATATTTGTCCTAATACAGATTGTCTCTAGGACATACATATACTTTCAATCTCGCACTTGGCCTAGAGCCAATCTCCAACATATCTAATGCCCATATTCTCAAAATGACCATTATGCTTGACTATGCTTAATTGTTTAGTGAATGGGCCAGCTAGATTATCGTCTGTGGGAACATAGTCTAATCTAATCTCTTTAGTCTCCACCATCTCCCTTAGTATGTGGTACTTCTTTTATACATGTTTGTTTTTATTTGTTGATCTTGGTTCCTTAGCCTGTGCAATTGCACCAGTGTTGTCACAATAAATAGTTATTGGATAACTAGCACTCGGAACTACCCTTAGTTCCTTCAGGAATTCAAAAATCGCGACAGCTTCTTTACCAGCTTCCGATACAGCAATGTACTCAGCTTTTATTGTCGAATCAGCAGTTGTAGCTTGTTTGAAACTTTTCCATCTCACTGCTCATCATTGAAAATGAACGTGTACCCAGACTGAGATTTGAAGTCATCAAGATCCGTCTGGAAGCTAGCATTAGTGTACCCAGTAGCATCTATCTTTTCTTCCCCACCATAGACTAAGAAGTAATCTTTAGTTCATCTAAGATACTTAAGAATACTCTTGACTGCTTTTCAGTGTTCTTCCCCAGGATTCTGCTGGAATTTGCAAGTCATACTAAGTGCAAAGGCCACATCTGGCCTAATACAGGTCATGACATACATGATCGATCCTATAGCCGAAGCATGTGGGATCCTCTTCATGCGTTCAAGTTCTATAGCATTAGAAGGACTGTCCTTATTAGATAACTTGATGTCTTGTCCCATAGGTAGGCCACATTTCTTGGAATTTTCCATAGAAAAACGTCTAAGCACTTTGTCTATGTAGACTGACTGTGACAGCCCCAACAATCTATTAGGGCTATCTCTATAGATCCTAATTCCCAGAATGTAGCAGGCTTCACCTAAATCATTCATCATAAAGGTACTAGACAACCACTCATTGACTGACTCTAGAAAAGTCTTATTGTCTCTCATTATCAATATGCCATCTACATATATAATAATGAAGGAAATACTCTCATCTTTGCGTTTACTATAAACAAAGGGATCCTCTTTGCTTCTGACGAAATCAAATGACTTGATAGCCTTGTCAAAGCAAATGTTTCAATTCCTCGAGGCTTGCTTAAGCCCATAAATAGATTTTTGTAGCTTGCATACAACATTTGGTTTGGACTCAAATGAAAAACCCTCAGGTTGTTTCATATACACCTCATCAACTAGATTACCATTGAGTAAAGCGGTTTGACATCCATCTGCCAAATGTCATAGTCATAATATGCAGCTATTGCAAGCAAAATCCGAATGGACTTAATCTTAGCAACAGGTGAAAAGGTTTCATCATAATCGACCCCAGGCCTTTGATTATAACATTTAGCCACCAACCTTGCTTTATAAGTCTGTACATTTCCAAATGCATCGATCTTCTTCTTGAAGACCCATTTGCATCCTATGGGTTTAACCCCAGCTGGCAAATCAACCAAGCTTCACACTTGATTGATGTACATAGATTCCATCTCGGATTTCATGGCTTCTTGCCATCTCTTCGAATAAATGTCCAACATTGCTTCGCTATAGGTTGTAGGCTCATCATTATCGGGAATATCTATCTCACTGTGTGTTTCCACAAATAGATTTAGTTTTTCAGGAGGACGATGAGTCCTAGTGGACCTACGGAGTTGATTGTTTTGCAGTTCAGTGCTTGGTATGTTCTGATTATGAGAGGGTTCTTGTGTGTTGGATAATCCACTAACTTGAGAGCTTGCAAGAATATCATTTTCATGTATTTCCTGAATGTGAGGAGATGCAACCATTGCATCTACTCCCAAAGGTTGTGTAGGAGGATCTTGCATTTCTGCATTGTTTCTTGTAACACTCCAACTGGTCAAATGGTGTACTTGAAGTACCCAATCTTCGCCAAATACTCTCACTTAATTCTTGCCTTGGTCATTCGGCAAGGATTCAACCTCTATGTTATCTTGCGGTTCTTGAATTTCTTCAAATTCTATCTCTGTGCAACTATGTTCCTTGTAGACATATTCTTTTTCAAGGAAAGTTGTGTTTCTGGAAACAATGACCTTACTTTCTCCAGGAAGATAGAAGTAGTATCCCTTAGTTTCCTTTGGATACCCCCACGAAGTAACATTTCTCACTTTTGAATTCCAACTTGTCAGTGAGCATCTTCTTAACATATGCAGGGCACCCCAGGGTCTCATATGTTTAAGAGCTGGCTTCTTGTAACACCATATCTCAGAGGGTGTATTTTCTACTGACTTCAAAGGAACCCTGTTCAGAACATATATTGAGGTTTTATAGCATGTCCCCAAAGGTATGTCGGTAGAGCTGAGAAGTTCATCATAGATCGATCATATCCAATAAGGTTCCGTTTCGGCAACACCATTCATCTGTGGTGTTCCAGGAGGTGTCCACTCTGATTGGACTCTATGTAGCTTTAAGTAATCTAGAAACTACTTGCTCAAGTAATCACCTCCTCGATCAGATTGAAGGGTCTTGATACTTGTTGCGAGTTGTTTCTCTACAGACTTATACTCCTTGAACTTTTCGAAGGCCTCGGATTTGTGTTTCATAAGATACACATATCCATACCTTGTGAAGTCGTCAGTAAAAGTAATGAACTAAGGAAAACATCCCTTAGCTTGAGTCGAGAATGGTCCACATACATCAGTATGTACCAACTCAAGCACCTCCTTGGCTCGCACACTATTCCCAGAAAGTGGCTTGTTGGTCATCTTACCTTTCAAACATGATTTGCAGTTACCATAAGACTCCAAGTCAAATGGTTCGAGGTAGTCAAGCTTCCTCAACCTTGCTATCCTTGTTTAATTGATATGACCAAGTCTACAATGCCATAGGTAGGTAGAGTTTCTATTACTTATCTTAGCTCATTTATTTTGTACATTGAATATTTCTCGACTACAGTTTAGTGTATATAATCCATCCACAAGATGAGCAGTTCCATATATAACATTATTAAAATACAGTACTTGACTGTCATTATAAATATATGAGGAAAAACCCTTCATGTCCAAAACAGGGATAGAAATGATATTCCTCGTTAACGAGGGTATATAGTAACAATCATTTAACACTAGACAATAGCCAGAAGGCAAATTTAATCTATAAGTTCCTACGCGCTCATCATCCACTCGTGCTCCATTTCCAACGCGTAGGTCCACCTCTCTTGGTCCAACCTTCCTGCTGTCAGTTAACCCCTACACATTGGTACAAATGTGTGAGCCACAAGCGGTATCCAATAACCCAGAAATGAGAGTTATTTATAAACATATTTATTTCAATGACGTACATACCTTGTCCACCAAAGGTAGAAGCACATGGTGTTTTTCCTCCTCCTGGTGCAGTGCAGTCCTTCTTCCAATGCCCCTTCTTGTTACAGTTGAGGCATACATCCTTAGCTGGATTCACTTTCTTCTTCTTCACACCTCCTTTAGGCTTCGTAGCTGAGGGCGTAGCGACTGTTTTGCCCTTCTTTTTCTGCCAATCCTTGCCTTTCAGTTTGAGCCTGCTAGAAGAGCCCACCATGAGCACAGATTTGCCTTTGGAAGTGGAAGACTCAAAGGTCTTGAGCATGTTGTGCAGCTCCGACAGACTCGCCTTCGTTCCATTCATATTGTAATTCACTATGAAGTTTTCAAAGGAACGAGGGAGAGAGTTCAGGATGAGGGTGGTAGCGACATTCTTTTGCAGCTTCGTTTCAATTGAAGCAAGTCTCCCTATCAGCCCTATCATCTTCAACACATGCTGCGAGACCTGACCTCCTTCATTAAGCTTACACTTAAAAAGTTCTATCAGTAACTCATATTCCATAGTTTGGGATTGTGAGTCATAGAGACTCTTCAAGTGTTCGAGCATCTCATTGGAACCCATGTTCTCATATTGTCTCTAAAGTTCCATAGACATGGAAGACAACATCACGCACTGTGCTGAAGTGGCATCATCTAGGTGTTTTTGGTAAGCATCTTTATCAAAAGAGGCATATTCAGCAGAGTCTGTCGCAGGGACTATAGGGAACACCGTGTCCAACACGTATTCTAATTTCTCTTGTCTCAGCATTATTCGTAAATTTCTTAGCCAGTCAAGGTAGTTAGGTCCAGTAAGTTTGTTCATTTCAATCAACATTTTCAATGATAAGCTCGACATCTTTGATAATCTGAAGAATTAGATAGACTGGAAATCAAACTCAAAATTTATTTCTTATTAGCACATTCGTTTGACTAATTAACATGGTCTTTTGTTTAGTTAGCTCCCACTATTTTAACATACTTCTACGACCCCATGGTAGAATACATACCTATATTAATTGAGGTCATAATTGGCCAAGATTCAAGCCTATGTTATCTCCGCGTTTGCTTTGGCAGATAACTTCAATAACACATCTTGGTAAGTTCTAAACCAATTGCAAGACTTATTTGCAAATCTTGGTTGATCAAATATTATATTTAATCTTGCTTCCTTATATTAGTCTGACACTTTGGCGCCAAGATTTGTCTAAGCAAGTCAACCCCATTACACGACTGCGTTTATGTATCTAAGTAAATTTGGTCTTTGTGAGCAAATACTTTGGTGTAAATACCCACAAAAGTTTATCGTCTACCTTTAAATTAAAACACATCTATGAAAGAGTCTGGGTCCTCGTAGACTTAGAGCAAATGCTTTGGCATAAATACTCGTAACGCCGAAAAGGATTTTGCACTCTAACAATTATAATGGACGATGCATTTTAATTTAGACTTGTATTTGAAATTTGGGGAACATTTTAGTTTCGAAATTTTAACTAAGTTCAACAAAATTTTACGTCATATCCAATACGACATCTAATCATGCAATTACTAAAAACACATTTAGTTGGGAACCATCAACCCAATAGGCACGATATAAGATGGTTTGATCAATTACTGGGTGCCGCCTACCCAGATAGTTATAACGGACATTATGCTAATAATTAAATGCACGCATTTAAACACTTAGCATATAGTTCGTATATTATTCAATAATATATAATTAATAATAATCATGGGTTAACTTGTCTAAATTCTAAAATTTAAGTCTAATCCAAACAGTCCCTTAAATATTTTTTGATTTTAAAAACTGATTTTCAGGGTATTTCTGTAAATTCTATATATTCAGAATTTATAGTTTAGACCCTCAAGAATTTAAAATTTCAATTTTGAACTCGTTTAAATTTAGAAAATCCAATTTTAATTTTCAGAAAATATTTTCAGATTTCAGGGACCTGTCTGTAATTTTCAGAATTTAAATTAATTGTAGATTTGGCCCAAAGGACCAAAAGTGTTTTTCAGAAACTTATTTCAATTACAGATTTGCCCCAAAGGACCAAATCTACTTATTTGAAAAAGTTTTAATTTCAGATTCTAATAGATAATGATTTCATCTCTTTTGATTCTAATAATAAGAATTTAAAATTCCCTTTTCTGATAAAATCAAAAGTTAGAGACCTCAATCTGATAAAAACTTATTCTTGTCATCTAGGCGAATTAAGGAATAATGTTTTAGATCAGAATTCTGAGTCCCCTAGAAACTATGATACTCATTCCATCAAATTAGTTGATTCCTTTGCATACACAAAACTTTTAAAGCATCATTTACAATGTCAAAACTATTTCCAAAATATTGCATTAAAAAATATTTTCTACAAATTGATTCCTGACATTTTTTGCTTTAAAAATCTTTTAACCAATGGTTTACTCAAAAACAGGAGAAAAAACCCACAGATTTCTAATACCGGTTACAACACGGAGATGTCCTATCACTGTCCCTTGCCCCAATATCTGGGCTACAGAGAAAAAATATCCAGGAAGGATATGCGAGAATCCGGACAATACAGTAACCATGTGATGTGTGGAGCCTTGCTCCAAAAGAGAAAAGATGATATTCCTCCACAACAACAATCAAATTCCATGACCCTCAAGAAACCCACAAATGTCAAACCAATAAAAGAAGAAAAAGAAATATTCCCTGCCAAATCTCCCACTAAAGACCACTGACATGGTATGATGCAGTGATGAAAGAAGAAAATAAAAATGCTGCTGCATCTGTGCAAAAAACACCAACACATGAGATAACTGCTGAGAATCTTCTACAACTCCTTGCGAAATCCCCAGAATTACAACATGCATTGATACAACTTCAAAATCTCAAAACAAGAAGTTGCTCAAAGCTCAGGAGAGGAAAAAACCTCTCAAAAATTTTACAAAAATCAAGAAAGGAGAATCTTCAAAAATCCTTTCTCAGAAACAATTTTCAAAACTCCAACTTGAGAAAGAAGAATATTCAAAAATCCTTTCTCAAAAACAATTTTAAAAAAATCATCTTGTGTAACCACAAGTCCCCAAAAAACCTGCTCTTGAATTTTTCATAAAACCGTTTTTTCAAAATATTGTGACTCTTGAAAAAAGATTTTTTAATAAAGACCCTTTTTTAGTATTACAAAATTATTTTGGACCAGAATGGTTTTACAAATCATGGGATATTTTTAAAACCCCATATTTTTGCCAGTCTATCCTTGAAATATCAGGATCAACAACAATAAAAAATAATTATTTTAAAAATAACTCAGTTCCCTCTTATTCCATTTGCAAAATGTTTAACGTAATTGCTTCATGCGATTGGGGGAATAATCTGCCTCAACTCCTAAATTTCCCAGATACCTACAAAAATGAACCATTTTTTGATATTCCTTTTAATTACTGGGATTACCAACAAGCTTGGTTCAATTCCTTCTTTATTCAAAATATCAACCAACGCCACACTTGGCTTTTCCATTTTGATACCTCATGTAATCCATCACAATTTCCAACATGGTGGAATTCATGGTGGGAGCAATTCGGATCCTCCCTAGAAATACAAAAACCAGAAGTCACTAAATCTTTCAACCTCTGCAAATCCCAATATAAACCCTTTGAGGAAGAAAAAAAGTTTGTGCCACTACACCTTTTCCACACAAAATTTCACTTACCATGGGTACTTACATGGTTCATAGATTATTCGGACAATAAAATCCCAACAATCCGAATAAGTTTCAAAATCAGATGGTGGGACAGCTTTAAAATATCATTAAGTCTCACACCACAAAAAGTCCAGGAATGGTTAAATGCCCGAAAATCCATTCCGGTACAGGCGCCTCTACAAACACCACCGGCACTACTACAAACACCACCGGCACTACTACAAACACCACCGGCACTACTATAAACACCGGAGCATACCCAGCTCCTTTCACGAAAATCCCAGATGGCCTCAATGCTTGCAGCGGCCAAAAATCCAGAAGAAATGCAAGCCATAATTCTGAAATTTGCACCTCTTCATCAAAACAAGGCTCTTCATCAGAGGAAGAAGAACCAAAGATTGATATTGAAGACAATCCGATTTTTGGCAACAGTGGATTCTGAAGAAAGTTGCCAAAAGAATTCAAAATACCCGGAGTACAGTTCAGACAAAAGAAAGTGCTTGAAAAAGTTACATTCAAAAAAGCAAAATGCAAAAGCAAATATTCCAGCAATAATTCAAGAAAATGCCAAAAGGATGAATAGTCATTCTCCACTCGGATGAATAGTTAGATTCCTTTTTTAATTACCAAAATTTCATGTAAAACTCCTATAAAATGAGACTCCCTCTCCCTTAGTTAAATATGTTCATTTTTTCTAAATCTTTCTCTTTCTAAACTTCAGATTCTAGAGAGAAGTGAGAGCTTAAAGAAAATCCCCTTTAGGTTAGATTAAAATTCCCCTCAAATACCCATATGATTCAGTTCATATTATTCATATCATATGACTCATATCATATGATCCAAAATACCTTAGAAATTTCCAAGGTATATATATCTCTTTGACAAAATACTTTGTAAATTCTTTAATATCTTAAATGAAAATGATTATGGACGGTACTACCTCCTAATCTTTTAAATACTTCATGCTTTTAAATTCTTTAAATTCCTGCATTAAATACTTGGCTGGTTCTACCGCCTATTTGATTAAATTCCTACAGAACCTTTGATTTATGGTTTCCATAACTGGAACCTCAAATTGTAATTTAATCTTTATTTACTTTCTGCATATTTTAATTATCCATTGATTTTTCAATCCCTTATATCCCAATTCTTTCCCTGTCTGTTATCCCCTTTAGATCATCGGCCTAAGTTTGGTATCAGAGCCAGATGCTAAAGAGACTTTTCTTTACAAGCTTTTCTTTCTAAGCTTTTCTTTACACATTTCTCTTTCTAAACTTCAGATCCTAGAGAGAAGTGAGAGCTCTAAAGAAATTTCCCTTTAGGTTAGAAGCAAAATTCCCCTCAAATACCCATATGATTCAGTTCATATGATTCATATCATATGACTCATATCATATGATCCAAAATACCTTAGAAATTCCCAAGATATATCTCCTTGACAAAATACTTTGTAAATTCTTTAATACCTTAAATGAATATGATTATGGACGGTACTACCTCCTAATCTTTTAATACTTCATGCTTTTAAATTTTTTAAATTCTTGCATTAAATACTTGGCCGATTCTACCGCCTATTTGATTTAAATTCCTACAGAACCTTTGATTTATGGTTTCCATAACTGGAACCTCAAATTGTAATTTAATCTTTATTTACTTTCTGCATATTTTAATTATCCATTGATTTTTCAATCCCTTATATCCCGATTTCAGAATCTGAAACTTTTAAAACTTCAATTTCTGATTTTTTAAAAAAATTGACAGAACAGTGACCGCCACTGCCCCGCCGGAACAGTGATCGTCGCCACTGTTTACACCGGAACAATGTTTCGATCACTATTCACTGTTTAATTTTTTTTGGAGTGAACAGTGATCGCCACTGCCCCGCCGGAACAGTGACCGTTGCCACTGTTTATGCCGGAACAGTGTTCCGGTTACTGTTCATTTTTTTTTAAAAAAAAACTTTCGGATGAACAGCGCCGCGGTGCTCCACCATGGAGTCGCGTCGCTGCCTCTAGAAACCCTGGCATCGCGGTGCTCCATCATGGAGTCGCGACACCTCCGTCTCAGAATCACAAAATCTACATTTTCGAAACCCTAAAACTGGTTCAAGGTAAGATTTGCAGATTCATCTTCGTAACCTTTTACTATCAAACAATACATTCATCGACCATCATCCAATCCCTTCTCATTCTTTGCTTCAGTGCACCATGTTCGCAATGAACCGGTTATGCACATCGACTTAGAAGAGTTAGATCGAAATGACTTCCTCGATTACATCATTGTTTAATAGTTTGGGAGACAAGGATGATGTGCTTTTAAGATATTAGGTTTTTAAGCCTTAAACGGCATAAATTTCAGATTTAAACAAATTCTAACCCATATTATTATTAACTAATTACCTTATAATCATACAAAACAGCCCTGGCTCTGATACCACTGTTGGAATTTTGTTGGGTGTTGTACGCAGCGGATATTGAAAACTTATTTCAAACCAAACAAACGTAGAACTGTTTGACTATAGGATAATTTTAAACTGTAAACGTAAGACTTGAATGATACTTACATGTTTACAATATCTGAAATCCTTATCAATTGTGGGTGCGCACGCGAATGCCCTTTCGATTGCTAGCTCCAAGCTTCAATGTATTCCTCCTTTGGAAAGCTAGGAATCCGACAGAGGTTCGAGAGAATATTTTGATTCTGAGTCTCTAAGACCTAGAATAATGATATGAAAATCAAGTGTAATGAATAATGAAGTGTAGGTCTGTATTTATAGGTGAAAAATTATGTCAAACCGGATTAGGGTTTGACCTTGGGCCTGGTCCAAATTTTTTCCCCAACACATTCTTAATTAAATCCAAAATCTAATTTTGACTTAATTAAAACAATCATCATTCATTTAAATATCTCGATTCTAAATCGAATATTTAATACTCTCTCAATACATTCTTAGATCGAAAGGACAATCGACATAGTGTGACTCTACATGCCTTCTCATATCGACACTAATCAAATTAAGGTCTACGCGGAACTCCTAGACGGCGCCGCAAGACGAACTCAATATGTGAAGTACGTTTACATGAATCCAGTAAACTTAACCTCTATGTGGTAAGATAAAATCCTTTCATTCACGATACACTCGATCAAGATTAAGATTTGCCAAGTGTCTATCCAAATGGCTTGATCTAGCCATTACTCCTAGATGTGCATAACCGGTTCATTGCGAACATGGTGCACTGATATGCATTTATGAACATGCCTATTAGGATCATGAAGTGTGTAATTATTTTATGATATTAGTTAAGTTATGAAATGGCCTAAAATTAGTTGTTAATCCAGCATATAAGTTAGTTCTGAGTAGTTTAAGGCATTCCAATTAGCCTATTAAATTAATTATGGTCATTGTAACTTGTTACCTGTGTGTGCTTGGTAATGTTGATAAGATTTGAACATGGTGTGGCTATGAGTATGAACATTTAGAAGCATGTTTAGTAACCTAAAACGGGTACAAAACTCTTTGACCATCTTAGATAGAATTGTAATGTTGATACTAAGTTGAAAATGACCTATATGTGTTCAAGATGTGCAAGAGAGAACTTGTGTAGTCTAAAATATTAATCTTCTCCTTTGTGATGATTTCTTGATGTCCAGTTTTAGTTCAGTGTGAATTCATATGTGACACGCTAATATATTTGCAAAAAATGGTGGAAAGCTAGCACTAAGAATAAGATCAAACAATTGAAATGGTTGAGACATCCATGAAATTTTATGTTAAACTTATCTTGAATTCATCCTATGATCTTTGGGAACATACTTAGTTGGAAATGATCACAAGTAGTTGTTAACTAAGGATTTTGAGTATAGATGGCTTATCTAAGCTTGAACCACCTCACATCTAGGATAAAGTTTAATTTAAGCAAAAAATGGAATTAGGGACTTACTTTAGTCCATTATTTCACAAATCATCATTGTTCTGAGGCCTTAGTGAGTTCAATAGTAGCCCAAGGTGTTTTGTCACATATTTGAAAAGAGGTTTGGTTCATGTTCTGTTAAAAATGCTTATGTTAAGAAGGTTAAAACCTGATATGAGAGTTGCATCTTTGTTTGACTGTTCATTCTAGCCTGTCTACCTGTGTCCTATGTCCATTCCATGTCAAATCTGAATTTGGTTTAGGTCTGATATGGTTATTGAGGCCATCCTAGTTTGTGTTATGTGGATTCCCTGATTAATATGTATCTGTTTGATGTTCCTGTCTATCTCAGAGCTTCATCTTTATGTCATTTTAAATCATGAAGTGCTAGCATGTCAAACTTGTACCTAAGTTGTGGTCTGTTGAAGTCTTAAAATGCCTTGCTTAATTATAATGTGGAAATATGGCTGGTATGTTACTTGTTTGGTATCTCCTAGCCAGCATAGAGCTCTTGTATGTTGAATTGAACCATGACATGACCATGCATGTTTATCTAGGACCTTGATTGTTGACTTGGTGCTAATAGACTATTGATACATCTCAGTTTGTGACTCTGCTTTGTCCACATGTATCATGTCTTGTATGCTAGGCCTAGTATCATTCACAGTCATACCATACCTTTGCCTTATGGATTTAAGTATGTTGAATGGTTTGCCAGCACCTTAGTCTAGACTGGGGATGAGTACCAGACTCTAAGAACATAGAAGGATGTGGAAATTGTGTAAAAAATGCTATGTTAGATATCTTGTCTGTATATTCTTGCATATTCCTGTAAAACTGTTGGTTTTAGGCCTGACTCACCTAGTTGGAAAATATGTTTGGAATGGGGTCTGAAATCTGGAGTTGTATGCCATATATTGACTTTGATGTCCAAGTTTTGGTTAATCCATGTCTGGACTGTCCCCCATGCTAACTTAAAATGATATACTTATCTGATGTAATGTGGTCCGAATGCTTACTTGTGTTCATTGTGTTTCTATTGCCCATTACTTGTTGAAATCTGACTTAGCTTAGGTTAATATGACCCTTTAGAACCCCGACTCATATCTTGAACCAAGTAACACTTTGTATGCCTTAATATGACTTGTTTATGTTTATATGTTGATTGTTTTGAGGTCATTTTACCTGTCTTGGCTTCCAATGTCATGTCATAACCATGTCTACTTGCTCCTGAGCTTAGTCTGATTGAAATATTAAATCTTTAAGGATCTTAAAATGGTAAAAGATTGGCTATAGTGTCATGATAGGAATCTTCTTGTATATACTTGCATGTCTATGATGAAACTGCTAATTTCGAGTCCACAATCACTTGTCTATATTTATGTTTAAGAAAAACTTGAGATTTGAAATGCCATGCTAACTGTTGGTCCGAGTCTTGTCTAAAAAATGTGAAAACCCACTTGAATCATGTGTGTCCACTACAAACTAGGGAAAAATTTAGGAACCTTGTCTTTTTTGTTGATTTGAGTGTCAAGTATCCTTCTGGTTTTGAAATTATGTGCTTCTCTCACTTGGTATGTGGTACACTAAGCATCATGACTCTGTGACAACCTGAGGAATGTCCTATAGCATGCTTCCCCTCCTACATTAGGCATGAACCAGTTTATCTTTAACCTGATTAGGCCTTAGAGGTTGTTTGAAAACTGTTGTATGATTGTATGTTTTAAATGTCATATGTTGACCATGAATTGAATGAAGAATCATCGTCATAAGTAGTCTATTAGGCTTGTCAAAGTGACTAGATATGGTCCTAAGTTTGATTATAGAAATCATGTTATTTTGTTAGTTTAGGATCAGCCTATTAATGACTAAATGTGAGCATGGTGAACTGAGTGGCATCATCCCTTCATGATTGTCCTGTATGCTTGTATCCTGTCTGAATACTCTGTTTGCTTCCTAAATACTAGCCTAAAATAGGAACCATGTTGGCCCTGTCTAAAATGTTTTCAATATATTTAACTTAGCCCTTTTTCCCATTTGGTTTGACTGTTTAAACTGTACAAGAAGATAGCTAAGCATGTGTGTATTCCAAATAGGACATGTCTCTTTATGCTTGTGCTGCTTCTATGTGTTGATTCTAGTCTAGATTTGAAACATGGAGATGTTATGGGTGTGTCTTGTCATAACACAGTTGTTGTCTTGCTATATACATTTGCTTGAACCTTAATTGGTAATTTGTAATCAAGTTAGTGCATACTCTCTTAAAAATGCTAATAAAAGGGGAAGTAAGGGCTTGTTTGTGTTGTGTTCCTATGTCTCTCTATTGTTTCTTCATTTTTGTGCTATATGCGATGTATCTGTGTGACATACAAAGGGTGTATCGACTGTATATCAAGTTTACTTGGTATACTAGGTATACGAGTTGAATATAGTCCTTGTATATCACTCAGAACTCCTTAAGCATGTGTATTTAGGCTTCGGCCCTATGCTTTCTATGTTGAGCCTTTTTCCGATTGATTAGTGCATGTACATGGGCCTAGCCCATTTTCTTTTGCTTCCTGTCTCATTTCCCATGTTGTTATTAGCCGATTAGTTTGGGTTAGGCCCATGTGCCTCATATTAACCAAATGTGTTCTGCTACTTGCCTAGTTTGGGCTCAACCTACTTCTCTGTGTATAATTGTTGGGCTGTTTCTTGCTATTTTAATTTAGGTCGTGATTACTATTAAATTACTTTTGTTGTTTAGTTATTTATGTGATAATTCAAGATACCTTCTAACTCTATTCTTTCTTTTTCTCTCTCCTCCTGCACATTGCGATGGGCCGCTCTGACCACTGCATTACCAGTCTAGTTGGGCCAAAGGCCAACCATTTTTATTCGATCGAGTCAGACAAAGGGTAGCTGCACATGAAGGCCCAGCTATGTGTGAAAATAGCAAACTAGTGGGCTTCGGTAGGCCCACCGATCTAAACTCCCTCATTTTCATTTTTATATATGTATTGTATTGTTAGTATAAAAATATTTGATATATATATATATATATATATATATATATATATATATATATATATATATATTGGAACCCCTTTATGATTATGACTTAGGATAGACAAATAATACATACATCGTTTAGCTAAAATCGATATGAAATTGACTTCAAATGAATTTAAAAGGACTTATACGTTTTTATGGAAATACGTGATATGATTTGACTTGAAATAAATACGGAATTAAATAACACAAAGTAAGATTGGATAGGAGAAATGTAGGTGAGAATAAAAGAAATGGTTGAAATCACAAACCAATGGAGAAAAGACTTGAACTCATGCTTGAATTACCAATTTGGATAGATTTAGAAGAGGTTCAATTGAAGAGATTAAGGCTAATACTTACACTAATCCTACATTCACTAGGAGTACTACCCTAACTCTAGATATTAGAGAATCACTATGTATCAATATTCATCAACTCTCAAAAACTACATAATGAAATAACAAAGATAGTATTTATACTACTAAGCTAAGAAGACTACTTAAACTATTACAATTATACCCTTAATGAAATAAGGGTCTTCTTGAGTCTTCTTCATGGATGATGATGTGTTTAAACGATAGCCTCTTTGCATGAATAACACACAAGTCGACCTGTGTCATCCAAGCTATCTCCCATAACTTGATATGTGAGCACTTATCTCCCACAACTTGACCATACTCACATATGGGTCTCCAATGGCCTTCAAAGGCTCATTCTTTATCATCAATGAGTGTAATTTGAAGATACACATTTGCGACCCCTTGAAGCTCCTCAAATATGGTGCAAATGTTCCATGGACCATCCCTTATCTGATCTATATAATATTATTTATATTAATAAGAATTAATTCAACGTAATAAGATACTATCCATGTGTTTGCAATACTATTCATTATATGTTGTTGTATAATATTTTATTTACTAATATGAAGATGTGAGTAGTTTAATTCAAAATTATAAAATACTTCAATTAAAAGAAGTAGGCAGTTTTATTTTTATTAATGTTTTTATTTTTTTTCCCTACAAACTTCTATATTATCCAAGCAAAATTAAAATCACAAAATTCATTATTAATTAAGGAATTTCAGGGACTCAAATTAAAGCAAAGACTTCACTAGCCTCTCTCTTGACTCGCTGCTGCTTACTTGACAACATGATGACATAATACGTCTGAAAATTTAAATCTACATGAAAAATACTATATTAAGTTTCAATATTCTTAATTTCAAAATTGTGACAGTATATCTGAAAATTTTAACCAATTCTCTTTTGACTCTTGGGAAGCTAAACTGGACTAATGTTATGGGATGGAAGTAGTAAAAATCAAGTACTTATTGACTTCTAATAATGATAGGAATTAAGATCTCATTTTTAACTCTAACTATCCCCAACCGCTTTACTTTTACCACCTTCTTACGCTAATAAAAGGCCTTACAGAACGTTCCTCAAAGAAGGGAGTGAGAAGATATTCCAATGGACATCCGAAAGTAAACTGACACCTTCAACAAGCGTCTGGCCGACTTTCAGGTCACTTGCAAAGTGAACAAAGCTTAGAGCACCCAACAGTTGAAAGTAAGGCCCGGAACAAATCAATTGAACCGATTAACAAACAAAGAAGATAGACAAAGAAAAATATTCCACCTAGGAATAGGAATAGAATGGACCATCGATGGAAAATAGAAGGTAGACGAGAAGATAGGGGGCGAAGGATCTTGGAAATTTATTTGGTCAGTTTCAAAAGGAATAAAGGAAGGAGTCGACGCATTGTTTAGCCGTTTGCTTCCAATTTTGCTTGACTACGCCCGCAACTGACTACTTATTGAAAGACCGAACAGGAAATGAAAAGTCGTACTACAACAACGGTAAATAAACATTCCCTCCCCGCTCTGACTTTGATCGACTTGCCCGCACATCGTCGGGTTGGGTTAGGGGAACATCTAAGCGATTGCCTTCGCGAATCTACTTCTAAAATGATCGTTAAGGTCATTCACTCGATTCCCTCGGTGGCTCTGCTACCGATGGGTCAAGATATGCTGCATGTCTATCATGCCAAAGGCGCTGCTGGTGGATATGCCAAAGATGTCCTGGCTCTGAACCGGGTACTTGAAATGCTAAAAGTACTTCTTATGGTCCTGCTTCAACCAGCCCTGGCGAGTCAAGTCACAACCCAACACTTCAAGCAAAGTCCGTTGCTGAATCTCCTACCAAGTCATCCAACGCTCAAAACAGAAATCAATCTATTTTTGTAGCCACGTTGACGGTCCAACAATTGCAAGACATGATAACGAACACCATCAGAGGTCAATATGATGGTCCACCACAAAGCAAAACTTGATATCATACCTAATAATAAGGAAAAAAAGGAGTGCAAGTGTTTTTAAGTTAAAATAGCTTTTAAGCACTTTTATAGTGTTTGGTAAAATTAAAAAAATTACTTTTAAACACTTATTTTTAAGTCAAAAATCATAAATTAAAATTCCTAACTTATGACTTTTGGCTTAGTGGTTTTGGTGTTTATTTACTTCTTGTGGATTAGTTGGCCTTTCCTAAATGTTTGGGCATGCAACTTTTAATCATTTATGGATTAAAGCCTTTTATGAATATATTAATTCTTATTACGGATGAATATTATTTATTTTAATGAATACTTTAACATTATTAATAATTTGAAATACTTAGAAATATTGTCAAAACACAACTTTGAAGCAATACATTTCATCATGTATGATTACAACATGTCATCATTTTTCACATTGACCGGACACAAAATTATTATACAAAATTTCACTAAAAAGGATTTTTCTTTCACAAAATATATTTCGTAAGAAAAACATTTTGTTTTCCTTAAGAAAAAATAGAAAAACTGACAAAAATGGTCCCTTATGTTTGAGGGAAGGTTCAGAGTAATCCATTGAGTGTGCACTAAATATTTTGGTCCTTTGAATTTGTCAAAAGTTATCACTTTTATCTCTGTCAAATATTTATCAATTTATGTTAGTTAGATTTAAAGAAAATAATGGAAAAAAATTAATTATAAATACCAAAAAAGTTTCATCAAATCCTTAAATATGTTACAAAAATTCACTAAACACTAAAAAAGATATATTACACCTCAAAAATTGCACCCGACTCTAAAAATAAATTGATGATACAGAAATTGTACCTCTCAATAAATCTTTAACAGACTAAAAATATTAACTTTTGACAAATTTAAAGGATCAAAACTTACCGATTCATACATGAGGAACTATATTGAACCTATCCTCAAATATAAGGGACCATTATTGTGATTTTCTTCAAAACCAAAAAAAAAAAGACATAATAATACCCTCCTCTCAAAGGAGACCATTATTTTTGTTGGGCAAGAATGGATCGAACACAGCTTCTTCTTGTGGGTTTACCTCTTTTCTTGTTCATCTCTGATCTTTTCCAACTTTTCACTCCGCCCCCTCAAAAACCCTCTTCTTCCGATCACCACCACCAACCGCCGCCAGTGATCCAAAAACAACCCCTTGAATTCCCTACTACTACTACTACTCGGGTAGGAGTGCTTAATGTTTCTTTTGACTAAAAAGGGTATCTTTGGTTTTAATCTTTTTTTTTAATGTTTTATTGACTTGCAGAAAACTGGTGGTATTGGTGCTGTTGGTCTTGGTAACACTGTTAGCATTGATTTCTGCTCTTCTTGTTCTTACAGGTTTTCTTTCTATTTCTATGGATTTTCTTGATTTTTACACAAAGTATATTGTTTTACCTTCTCTTTGACTATTATGTTATATCTCATTCTTCCTGAAGTTTGGATTTCGAATTAGCTTATGTGATAGACAAGTCCTTTAAAGGGGTAGTCATGGTAACATATTACTCCCTCCATCCACGTTAGACTTGGCACATTCCTTGAGAAACAATAAATAAAATGGTAATTTTACTATATCACTCTAATTATAAGTCATCTAAATGTTGAAAAATGAACCGGAAATGATAGTACTTAATAATAAGGGTAAAATAGGTATAAAGTGGTAAATTATCTCTTGCTTTTCAAACTGGTCAAGTAAAAGTGAACATCTATTTTTAGTAATAGTGGACAAGTAAAAGTGGACGGAGGGTGTATCAATTAATTAATCAACTGCGCGTCAGTCCCAAACTAGATGGGTTGGCCCTATAAATCCTTATATCCACAAGAAAATAGGTGATACTTCCTAGAATTTGAGTTATTGAGGAACGTAATATCTTGGCCCTCGAACATGATTTGAACTCATCTAATTGAGTGCTTCTAAGTGGTGTAATAGTTTTAGTTGCATGATGAAAAAGAGGTCCCAAAACTAAAGGAGAACTTTGGAACTCTTACTGTATAGGTATCTTAGAATGCCATAACATTCTCGTTGGATTTGTAGAGAGGCCATTAAGATGCAAAAACCTTTCCCATATATGCTAATATATAGAATCCATAGAAGTGCAACACCCAAGGGTGTGGCCTAATAAGGGATAATTTACTGATTACTTAGGAGACCTTACTGCTGTTGAGTTTTATTTCTGTAGTTCCTAATCTTTAGGAATTGTTGTAACTTCCTCCTCCTATTTAGGCTCCATTTGATAGTCATTTATCTTTTAAAGTTTATCTTGTTGATACAAGTGTTGTACAGATTCTTTATATACGCTGCCATACAATCAATAATAGTATCACATTATTTACCATCTTCGACTCTCCTCTTTATAGTATCCGAGCAACACTAAACTCCCACGAGTTGATCCTTTTTTTACACTTACTCCCCCAAACACTCAAATGGCCGCTACTATTTCCGTGACCAATACTGATGGAGTCAACAACGCTATTACTATAGTCCAATTCAATCCTGTTACACAACTGCCCATAAAATTAACCGGCATGCACAATTTCTCCCTGTGAAAAGCTCGCTCTAGTTTCAATGCTTGTGCGTAGTCACAATCTCTATGGGCATCTCGATGGCTCCAGCCATGTCCCTACTCGCACCATCTCTCAAAACAATTAAGATGTTGACAACCCTGAGTTCATTCCCTGGTATCGCCATCAATTGATTCAAAATTCTATCTTGGCCTCCTTTGATCCTACACTTGCCGCACTGTTGCTGTTGCAGGCTCTACCAAAGCTGCCTGGATGCTTTGCATACTGCGTATGCGAACAAATCTCAAACAAGAATTTTCAGCTTGCGAGACCGATTGGCTTGCCTCACTAAAGACTCTCATCTGGTCACATATTATCTTCATCAAGTTCGATCACTGATGAACTTGCAACTGCTGGTGCCCCTGTATCTAACTCGAAACTCATCGTTAAAATTCTCAGTGGACTCAGATCTGAATTTCGAGAACTCTCTGCTACCATTCGTGCTCGAGATTCTACAATTTCCTATGAAGAGCTTTTTGAGAAACTTTTGGATCATGAGCTTTTCCTAAAGCATGAGGAAGACAAGAAGCCACTATCAACTCCTATTACCACTGCTGTAGCACAAAAGACAACCTCAACTCCTCCTCACCAGGCTAATAATCCTAACTCCAGCAATCGTCGTCCGGGTCCGAACACTTCTGCCAACAACCAGCAATGACAAGCACAACCATGGCGTCTACAAAGAAACAACCAGCAGCAATCCTTTGACAAAATCCTTTGCTGCCAACTATGTGATCGGTAGGTCATTCTGCTAGAGTCTGCAGATCGCAATCACATAATCATCTGCAAGCCCGGGCAAACTTTGCTGCTCGTTTTTCTCCTCAACAGAACCCTTGGATCATGGATAGTGGAGCCACTCAGCATATTTCCTCTGATGCTCAAAGCCTAGCCACTATACATGACTACCACGACACCGAAGAGATAGCTATGGCAATGGTAACACTATTCCAATATCCTGTATCGGTAATGCTATAAGTGCATCAAATCATAGTTTCAAATTTCTCGATACCTTATGCTCCCCTACCATAAAAATAATCTTATTTGTATTTCTATGTTTTGCCTTGATAATCAGTCATCTATTGAAGTCTTTCCTTTTCATTATCTTGTGAAGAATCCGAGTATGGGGGCGTCTCTAGTTCGCAGGCAGAATAAAGATGGGTTATATGAGTGGCCACCGGGCTGTGCACATTGTTCTCCTCAATGCCATGTGGATGTTCCAATTCACCTGTGGCATCGGTGCTTAGGACATCCTAGTCGCCAAGTTTTAAATACTATATTGAATAATTTTTCCCTTCCTGTTTTCGATCCTAAAGCTAGTTCCATTTGTAATTCCTGTTATTCAAATAAAATACACAGGTTGACTTTTTCAGAAAATTCATTGCAAAGTAATAAGCCACTGCAAATCCTCTACAACGATTTATGGGTCCATCTCCGATTTTGTCAATTGATAAAAAGAGATATTATGTGTTATTTGTTGAACAATTTTCAAAATGCATGTGGTTGTTCACTTTAAAATCAAAAAATGGAACTCTGGAAGTTTTTCAAAATTTACATCCAATGCCTGCAAGAAGGTTTAACACCAAAAATCAATCTCTTTACACTGATGGTGGTGGTGAATTTTAGAATTTACAGTCCTATCTCCAAACACATGGCATAGAGCACTTAGTGTCACCCCAATATACTCCACAAAAAGTCGCTCTAGTTGAAAGATGACATCGACATGTTATTGAAACTGCTAGAACCTTGCTGCACCAAGCATCTTTACCCTCACACTTTTGGAGTTTTGCCTGTCAACAAGTTGTTTATCTTATAAACAGACTAACCACACCCAACCTTCAACATAAGAGCCCATTTGAAATTTTATTTCAAACTATGCCGAAGTATGACTCCATTAAAGTGCTTGGTTGTTTGTGTTATCCATGGCTCAAACCATATGCCAAAAACAAATTAGAGCCCCGTTCGACACCATGTGTTTATTTAGGATTTTTGAATAAACATTACTGCCATCAATGTTTTGATTCTTTAACTTTCAAAATTTATTTATCACGCGATGTCTTATTCTTGGAAAATCAGTTCCCATTTGAAAATATTTTTTCCCATTTGAAAAATACAGAAAATGAAAATGTATCTTGGGAAATTTGTTCAACTGAACAACCACTACATGATAATGCTCAACGTTCAAATGTCTTTTATGAGTTTCCTACTCAGATTGTGCAGCAGCCCGTGTACACGCATTCACCCGTCTCCGCTGCCCCAACAGGTACCACCCTCTTAGGTAATTCAATATCTCGCTTATCTGACACTTCTTCTCCTTCTCCAGCATCTCCACTGCCCCCTCACCATACAAAATTCAGTTTCCATCCACACTTCACCTCAACCAAATGTTTCTGCCTAACCAATTCACCCTTCTTCCTATTTAAATGCTCAGCCTCAACCCACAATAATCACTTACCATCGCCGAACTAAGTTCTCAGGATCTTTGACCCAGAATCCTATAGTACAACCTTCTTCCTCGTCACTTGTCCCGCCTCCCATGGCCTCACAGCCTTCCGTTGTTGCCTTTGACTCTACGCCCACTCATCATATGATTACTCGGTCTAAGACCAATAGCCTTAAGCCTAAACAATTCCACACTGTTGTTCAAACCACTTCGTTTATACCTAGAACCTTTAAGCAAGCTCTACAAGTCCCATACTGGCGTGAAGCTATGAAAAATGAATTTGATGCCTTAGTCCGGAACCGGACATAGGAGTTGGTACCATGTGATCCTTCGAAAAATGTGGTGGACTCTAAGTGGATTTTCAAGTTAAATATCATCCTGATGGTTATGTTGACAGGTACAAAGCTCGCATGGTTGCCAAAGGGTTCACACAACGATCTGACCTTGATTTTCAATGTACTTTTAGTCCTGTCGTGAAGCCTGCAACTGTTTGACTCATTCTTGCGATTGCAACACAACAAAGCTGGCCCATCCGTCAACTTGATATCAATAATGCCTTCCTGCAAGGCCATCTCGATGAGGAAGTCTACATGCATCAACCACCTGGTTTTGAAGCTTCTACACACCCGATGAATGTTTGCAAGCTGCACAAAGCGATATATGGCCTCAAATAGGCCCCAGGGCCTGGTACAGTGAACTCAAAAATTATTTGGTTACTTTGGGATTTATTAAGTCCCAATCTAATTTGTCATTGTTCATCCTCCATAATTTTGACTTTATTGTTTATGTCATAGTTTATGTTGATGACATAATTGTTATGGGCAATCAGATTCGTGGCGTTCAAAACATTATTGATAATCTTGCAACTCGGTTCTCACTGAAGGATCTTGGTCCGCTTCATTATTTCCTTGGTGTTGAAGTCTTTTCTTATACTGGTGGTCTTTTGTTGTCTCAACAAAATTACATTACAGATCTGTTGCAGGAAGTTAATATGCCCAATTGCAAGGGTGTTCCAACGCCAATGGCTTCTAATTACCTTTCTTTTACATTATAGATCATTACCTTTCTTTTACATGTCCGAAAATAGCATTTGCTGTTAGCCATGAAGCATCTCCTTCGGTACCTTCACCAGACATCCTCGTTTGGCCTCCGAATTGCCAAAGAACATGATCACCGTCTTCTAGCCTACTCAGATTCTGATTGGACTGGAGATCCTCTCGATCGAACCTCCTCCACAGGTTATGTTGTTTACCTTGGCAACTCTCCGATATCATGGTCCTCAAAAAACAAAGATCTGTCTCTCGTTCCTCCACAGAAGCAGAATATCGGGCTGTTGCAGCTACCGTTTCTGAGACCAACTGGCTAACAAGTCTACTCCATGAGCTTCGATTCCGTATTTCAGCCACTCGAAATCTTTTGTGACAATGTCAGCACCACATACATTTGCGCTAACTCAGTGTTCCATAGTCAGATGAAGCATGTTGTTATTGATTTTCACTTTGTTCGTGAACAAGTTCAAAACAAGGATATCGAAGTTCAACACCTTCACTCGGCTGATCAAGTGGCAGATATACTTACTAAACCACTTCCAAGAGCCTCTTTTGTCAGACAATTTTCCAAGTTGGGTGTTGTTGACATGCGGGGGCGTAATAAGGGATAATTTACTGATTACTTAGGAGACCTTACTGCTGTAGAGTTTTATTTTTGTAGTTCCTAATCTTTAGGAATTGTTGTAACTTCCTCCTCCTATTTAAGCGCCATTTTGATAGTCATTATCTTTTCAAGTTTATCTTTGTTGATACAAGTATTGTACAAATTCTTTATAGACGCTGCCATACAATCAATAATAGTATCACATTATTTACCATCTTCTACTCTCTTCTCTTTACTAGTAGTCAATGAAGCAGGTTGAAAATCATGAAGTCTCAGGTTCAAATCCCAACCGAGACAAAAACACCATTTGATTTCTTCCCATATGTCCTAGCCTTGTTACCTGGTACTTCTTATTTCTTGCCAAAAATCCTACTTCTACAATTGGTAGGTCACCGGGTTATTCAAATAAGTCGTGTTTTCTATGGTTTTCCCATGTTACAACTTCCGTACCAATTCGGTCGATCCGGAATGGATCGGTTAAACACTCCATTAGGTAGCAGGGTCTTGACTCTTCTGTGTGGTATTCATTCTCGTTCGGCTCTTGGAATCACATCATGTATCCTGCGGAACTAGTTGAGTTGCATGCAAGCTGGCCCAAACCCCACGGTTGTAAAAATAAAAAGAATCCACAGAAGTGCATGCTTGGTACGTTTGGTATTAAGAGAATTTTAATCATGGATGTGGTTCCTTTGTATGGATAAGAGAAGATATGCGCAGCAGCATTATATGGAAAAGTAATTTTTGCTTACCTTTCGATTACTTCATTCAATTGGTCATCTAGTCCGTACAATTGTTTGCCCTGCACTCTTACCATTACAAACTGTATTTAAGTTTCACGTTTCTTGGCAGAGGGACAGCTGTGACAATGAAAAACATGTTGGACAATCAGTTTCTTGGTGTCCATGTCGCCCTTGCTAACTATCCTCCTCCACTTCCAAAGCGTTTGTTGGGCAAAGTAGTACCCGTGTTCCAATTTGGCATCATTGGCCTTGTAATGGCTGGTGAACAAATATTTCCTAGGTTGGGGTTTGCGGTACCACCTCCTTGGTTCTATCAGTTGCGTGCAAACAGATTTGGGACTATGGCTACCACTTGGCTCCTGGGAAATTTCTTTCAGTCCATGCTGCAAAGTTCTGGTGCTTTTGAAGTGTATGTTAATGGTGAACTGGTATGTACTTCTCTATTTGTCTATGTTTATTTTACTTTCGGCCTTTTTCCTTGAGTTTAAATCTTTGGGCAATGATTTCCATTTTGTGCCTTTTTTTTCTCTAAAACCATCTGCTTTATGAGAAAAGAAAATTCTTGAGACCATCTTTACTAGAGACTAGATAGAGGGAATTTTTTTTTATATGATAGGTTTTTTAATCTTTACTGTGTGAACTTCTTTGCTCTTTTCAGAAAAGAAAAGGAAGTGGAACATTACTTTGACTCATCTGATATGTAACCGTGAACATAAAAAATCTCTCTGAACACCTCATTCTCCTTCTCTTTAACCTGCTCACAGAGGAAAAAATTGCCCAAGACAAATTGTAGTTCATTTTGGGAATAAGGATGTCGTTGGCATGTTATACTCCCTTCTCAATGATATAAAATGTTTCTAGGTGAGAATGAGGGATTTCAAGTGTAGCTAACTCTTGATGTATCGCGGTTCACAGAAATCTCTGTAGCCCTATAGCATGTGATATGAAGTTTTTTGTTGATTTCCTAGATATATCAACTATAAGACTTGAGAATCTGAGTCAAGATCGGGTCCATTTACATTTCTTGTCGTTTGCATAAACTGAGTTATGGAGTCAGCTGTGTATCCGGTTAACAGGAAAAAAAATTCAGTCTGTTAGTTGGATGTCGTGCAATTTGGGAAAATACTGCTTGATTACACTTTAAAACCTAAAAACCGCAAGAACAGTGATTAAGAGGCAATGCCATGCATGACTGCTCTGCCTATTAAGATAAAAAGGCATTTGGCTGCCTCAGGCAACCGTTAGCCTTGTATTAAAGTGGTCCATTGGGTGGTTTAATTATTACTCCCTCGGTTCCATTTATGTGGAGGTGTTTGACTAGGCACGGATTTTAAGAAAGAAAGAGACTTTCGCAATTTGTTGTCCAAAACAAGTCATAGACGTTTGTATGGTTATAAATAATCTCATTAAGGGTAAGATGGAAAGTTTAAAATAAATTGTTTCTAAATATAGAAATGTGTCATTTTTTTTAGGAACGACTAAAAGGGAAAGCGTTCACATAAAATGGGACAGAGAGACACATTATCCTCGAGATGAATAGCTTCTTCTAATGCCTATACTTGGCCTTTTTCAGCTTATTCTTTACTTTCACAGTAATCAGCAAACTTTGGAGAGGTTTGGATTTTCAAGAACGAGAACCATATGATATGTTTCGTTTTATCGATTGGTAAAAGTAATTGATATTACTAGTGTGGTATAATATTTACAAGAGATAACTACATTACAGATTTGTGTAATGAGCTCCAGAAATCGACCATGGCCTTTATGTCATTTGCAACGGCCCAGTTGCACTATACATCTGTATTTAATGTTAACTACAGATTCCATTCTCGTGTTTCTTTCATTCAAAATGATCCACAAAATTACTAATGGAATGGTGTTCCAAGTTTTCCTGTTTTCCTTCAGACCTCGTAAATTCTGCATAACAGCAGCTCTTTTGTTGTCTTAAGCATAGTCCATTAAACTCCTAGAACATTGAGAAAGAGGCGTTAGATCTGTGAGGTGAAGGAGCTAAAAATAAGTGGTTGACGTCCTCACTTTGCTTTTGACAAAGGCAGCACCAACTACATATTGAAACCCCTATTCTGAAGATTTTCACGTGTAAGATGAGCTTCTTTTGTCACCAACCAAGCAAAACATTGAACCTCCAGTGGTGCCCTATTTTTCTTCATGCGTTTCTGAGGCCAATTTTCAATGACAGTGGGGTTTAGTTACTGATAACAGGATTTGACAGTGAACTCTAGAATCATATTTTCACTTTTGAGAATCAGAGTGGAGGTGAAGGGGGGGGGGGGGTGCTCCTATGGAGTCACAGAAGCAAAGGACATAAGCTATCCAGTTCCCAATCATTAATATTGCGCCTCAGTCTGATGCTCCAGCCTTGTTCACTCCAGTAGTTCTGTGTTGTCAAAGGCTTTAAGGCGCACTTAAGCCCGTTACTGATAACAGGATTTGACAGTGAACTCTAGAATCATATTTTCACTTTTGAAAATCAGAGTGGAGGTGAAGGGGGGGGGGGGGGTGCTCCTATGGAGTCACAGAAGCAAAGGACATAAGCTATCCAGTTCCCAATCATTAATATTGCGCCTCAGTCTGATGCTCCAGCCTTGTTCACTCCAGTAGTTCTGTGTTGTCAAAGGCTTTAAGGCGCACTTAAGCCCTGAAGCTCAGAAAAGCTCGAGGAGCCTCACTTAAGCTGCGCTTTAGTGTAGGCAAGGCACTTAGGCATGTGCCTCATTGCCATGAGTTCTATCTTGAATAAAGCGGCAGTAAATAATAAATATACTCAGCAAAAGAGATAATAATTGTTAAGGAAAAAATTGTTACTTTTTCTTGCATTACATATATACTTTCACTTTTTTTCTTCGTAGCACCTTTGCTTACAAAAGCCCACACTTCAATTTCGCTTTTCGCATAAAGCCCTACTAGACCTGGAGCGCTTTCTTAAGATTTTCGCCTTTGACAACACTGCAGCAGTCTGACAAAGAGCTTCAGAATTTTGCGCCACAACGAGTAATTTTGGGTACTGGTTCTTCAGAGGTGATTGCCGAAGCCAAATATCTGTATCCAAAACCTTACTTTCCTGCCGTCTCCAATTACAATTAAGGACTTGAATAGAAAGGAGTCCCAAACACCACATGAATTAGGAAATTGTGTTGCAAGCTGATACTTTTGAACTCTCAGATCTTTGATCCCCATGCCCCCAGCTTGTCAGTAGAAACCATATCCCATTTTACCTGGTTGAAAGACTTGCTTTGTCTATTCCCTTGCCACAGAAAATCCCTTTTTAATTTTCTTTTTGCCACCGATACCGGCAAAGGAAATAGTAACATAGTATATGCAGGTAGAGAGTCTGACACACGATTGATTAGTACTAGCCCACCTCCCAGCGGGAGATATTTTCTCTTCCATCATGTTTGCTTCCTTCGCAGTTCCCCAATATGTCATCCCGGATTGTAGTGGCTTTAGACTTTGGCCCAAAAGGAAGGCCCAAGTATTTTGTGGGAAAGGAGCCACTTTGCAACCCAAGATGTCAGCTATTTCCTGTCAGTTGGATCACATTGTTCACTGGATATAATACGAGAATCATATGATAATCACCCACTCTTGAAACATGAAAATTGGATCGAATGGCCCTAGGTAAAAATTATATTGCTCCAACTTTTATGAAATACAAGATGCTCATTGAATGATAAGAAACTTATTTCCACTTGAGACAATCTTTGGTCAGTTTTCCGTTTTGGTTCTTCGATTTTTCGGTCAGTTTTTTGTTCAGTTTTAAGGTATCGGTATTCGGTTAACCTAAAACTGAACTATTTTAGTATGTATATTAAGTTCGCCCAATTTAAGTTTGATCCCGATACTCCTAAGTGGGGAGACAACTTTGCCACCAAAACCCAAAACACAAATGACTGATGTGGAATTAGATGAGTGCGAGGAGACTCGATACTCCTAAGTGGTACCCCAAGTCTCATTTCCTTAATTTTAGCCCTCAACTGTTAGTTACCCCTTGGGTTTACCACCTGATCAACATTAGCGATCTCTCTTCTCCTTCTCTCTAGTATATACATTTTATGATTTATTCCATGGATCTGCGTGTATTTTACTATGGTCCTGAATTATGATTTGGATAGGTCTATGCAGTAAAGTATTGGTTTTAGGTAGTTTTAGAATTCAGGTATTACTATATATATGTGAATAATTTGTAGTAGTTTGCAGCTGCATTAGGATAGTAGCTGGTAGAGTCTTGCACCTGCTACAACACTTCTCTTGCTCCCAATGCTATTACGTGATTAATCCAAGCTCGTGTCTGTATTTCAGATTCGTGCCAACTTTCTCTAGTTTTATTGGAGGTTTTATGATGCGCCTATCCTGCTATGTTTAGATATACCATGTTAATATGGGGTGCTTATTTTCCTTATCAAAAATAAATATTGAAGTTTTTATTTAAAGTCAAAGATGAGGAAGCTCACGTTGACAAATTTATTTTGATGTGTTAGTTTTCCAACCGTTAGGCCCAAATTGAAAATAACCCACCTTTTAAGCAGAAAATAGCCAGCAAACCCGAACCTGACCGAACAAACTATGGTTCGGGAATTCGGTATATACTACTGAAAAAGTACTGATGCTAACCCTAGCTGAAACTGACCTCTTGGGATATTTTATTTTTGTCAAGCGGGCGAGTAATTTCTTTTGTGTTCCTTTCAGCAACTTACTGTGTACTGGATTTCTTTATTCAATTCATAGCAAGTAGCTTGCTTTACATTCTTGTGTCTCCTCTCACTGTTCAATTTTAATTTATGTGACAGGTTTTCTCTAAACTGAAAGAGAATAGGTTTCCTGGCGAAATCGAGCTGAAAGATCTAGTTGGCAGAAGGATAGCTAAGTCAAGGGTAGTGGATGGCCTTGGTGCATCTTCCTTGTTGTAAATTTGGAGATTTCACGAGATCAATGATTCGACATTAATTTAGACTTAATGTTGTGTTTTTCCAGTAGTGATAGACATACATACAATGAAGATCCAACATTCTTCTTTAGAAATTGTTGATTCCCAGCGAAAATTTTCGCACTGAAACTTCCAACACTAGGGGCTGGTTCTGGTATCGATAACATGACGATCTCTCGGAAGTTTTTCCTTCCTCAAATCCTTGTGACATTTGATATTTGTAGTGTACAATCACTTTTCCCCATAATGCAAACAGTATTTAGTAGAAGCTTGAATGAATAATATGCCCAAGAGTCATTAGACGTCCTGGATTGAGACACAACATAACATTGATTATCCCTTTTCTCTCATCTGTTGAATGCATATGCAAACATGATCAAGTCTGAAAACAGTAGTTAATGGTAACTCTGTGCAATGTACATGCCAGTTCCAGGAGTAATGTGTGCTAGGTGAAACGTTTTTATTTTTCAAACCATCTACTACCAATCTCAGATCTGATCAGCGACTCTTTTTTTTTCAACGGCCACCTCCAACGGTAACAACCCTCTCCCTTTCTCTCTCGTCAACCAACCCCCCCCCCCCCCCCCCCTCCATCTTCTCCTTCTCTGTTCCATCACACTATCAGGGGCACTACTGGCGGCCACCAACAGCACTCACACGAGTCGACCATACCAAGTGGCCAGATAATCCCGTATCTGCTGATTGTTTGCCGGTTTGCGCCGTTAGTTCTTGGAATTCATTGGCTTAGTTGAGTTCCAATCTATTTATTGTTTGTTCATTATTGATTATTGTTGTCAGTTGTGTGCCTATTGTTTATTGAGCATTAATTAGTGGTTCAGTAGTACTCCTATTTGTTTACTGTTTATCGAAGTGTCCCGATTTGCTTATTGTTTATTGAATAGTGTCCCTATTTGTTTAGCAGTGTTGATTGAATATTGTCCCTAGTTGCTTACTGTTTTTTATTCTTTGAATTGGGGAACCTTGATCATTTCTTCTTATTTCTTGCTAGTTAGTCGTATTGCTTCTACCTCTCTAGTCTTCATTTTTGTTGCTAATTTATCTTTGTTTGACTGTCGAATTTGTTTCGTAATATATTGATTCATGCCCTCAGTATATTACGATCTTGTATTTACTATCATTCTTAGCGTTCCTGCTGTAGGTGTAAGCCTTGGATTAGACTATTAGTTTATATCCACTTTAGTGGCTTTGGTGACTGATGGTAGATTAGGGTCATGTTCTCGGTCGGGGATGGGGGCGAGGGTTAGGGGGTAAGTGGGGTAAGGGAGATGCTAGGATGAGAATAAGGTCTTGAAACATTAGGACTTTAACGGGGAAGTCCATAGAGCTAGTGAAGATTCTTAAGAAGAGGAGGATCAATATAGCATGTGTCCAGGATACCAAATGGGTAGGACCTAAGGCTAAGGAGGTAGACATGTATAAGTTATGGTTCGCGAGTAGGTCGAAGTATAGAAATGGAGTAGGCATTTTGGTAGACAGCGAGCTAAGGGATCAGGTGGTAGAGGTTAGGAGGGTCAATGACATGATGATGGTGATTAAGTTGGTAGTTTGAGGGTTCACTATGAACATTATTAGTGCTTACGCACCACATACGAGCTTGGACGAGGAGGAGAAGAGGCGCTTTTGGGAGGATTTGGACGAAGTGGTAGGAGGTATACCACCCACTGAGTCTTAGTTCGGTGGCTAAGACTCATATAGACTTTTTGCTCCTTAGGAAGGTTGACAACGGTCTTTGTAAAGACTGCAAGGTTATTCTGAGGGAGTATCTTACAACCCGACATAAGCTTTTGGTGATGGATTCAGAGATCAAGATGGAGAAGAAGAGGAGGGTGTGGATGACAGGTTAAGAATCAAATGGGGGAGTTTGACAATGGCTAGTTCAAATGAGATGCAGGAGAGGTTGTTGGCGAAGGGGGCTGGGAGAGTAGTGGGGATGCGACCGATATGTGGGACAAGACGTCCAGTTGCATTCGGGAGGTAGCTAGGGAAGTGCTAGAGGTCTCGCGGGGTAGCCGTGATGGGCATCGATGGGACTGGTGGTGGAATGGTAAAGTTCAAGAGAAGCTGGAAGCGAAGAAAGCGGAGTATGCGAGATTGGTAGAAAGCAATGACGGTGTGGAGAAATGGACGAATAGGGAACTGTATAAGATGGCGAGGAAGGAGGCAAATCTAGCGGTTACGGAGGCGAAAACGGCAGCTTTTGAACGCCTGTATGTGGAATTAGAGGGAAAAAGCGGGATAAGAAGTTATACAGACTAGCCAAGGCGACGGAGAGGAGGGCCACGTAAGGTGCATCAAGGACGAGGACGACAAAGTACTGGTGGACGATGCGCATATTAGGCGGAAGTGACTGTCTTACTTCCATAAACTCCTAAACGAGAAATGAGATAGAGATATTGTGCTGGGAGATCTGGAGCAATCTGGTATGTATCGGAATTTTGGGTATTGTAGAAGCATTAAGGTTGAGGAGGTTAAGGGTGTTGTTCGCAGAATGCGCAGGGGACGAGCGATTGGACCTGATGAGATCCCAATTGAATTCTGGAATAGCGCAGGCATGGCAGGTTTGGAGTGGCTGACTGTGTTGTTTAACATCATTTTTAAGACGGCAAGAATGCCCGAAGAATAGAGGTGGAGTATAATGATTCATTTGTACAAGAACAAATGTGATATCCAGAGTTGCAACAACCATATGGGTATCAAGCTGCTAATCCACACTATGAAAGTTTGGGAAAGGGTCGTGGAGATGAGGGTGAGAAGAGGCGTGTCTATTTTTGAGAACCAGTTTGGGTTCATGCCGGGGCGTTCGACTACAGAAATCATTCATCTTATTAGGAGGTTGGTGGAACAGTATAGGAAAAGGAAGAGAGACTTACATATGGTTTTTATCGATCTCGAGAAGACATACGACAAAGTCCCTAGGGAGGTTCTATGGAGATGTTTGGAGGTTAGAGGTGTACCGGTGGTGTACACTAGGGCGATCAAAGATATGTATGATGGAGCCAAGATCAGGGTACGGACAGTAGGAGGAGACTCGGAGCACTTCCCATTGACGATGAGGCTGCACCAGGGATCAACTCTTAGCCCATTCTTATTTGTCTTGGTGATGGATGGACTAACGCGATAAATCCAAGGGGAGGTGTCATGATGTATGTTATTCGCAGACGACTTAGTCCTAATTGATGAGACTCGCAGTGGAATAAACACTAAGCTGGAGGTTCTAGAGTATAAAGGGTTCAGGATGAGTAGCACCAAGACAGAATACGTGGAGTGCAAGTTCAGTAATAGGAGAGACCTTGAGACAGGCATGGAGGTGAGGCTTGGTACTCAGGTCATTCCAAAGAAAGGAAGCTTCAAGTACCTCGGGTCTATTATCCAATGGAATGGAGAGATTGGTGACAGTGTCACACATCGTATTGGGCAGGGTGGATAAAATTGAAGCTCGCATCTAGAATCTTGTGCGACAAAAAAGTGCCACAAAAACTTAAAGGCAAGTTCTATAGGGTGGTAGTTAGACCGACTATGATGTATGGGGTGGAGTGTTGGCCAGTCAAAACTTCGCACATCCAAAAGATGAAAGTTGCGGAGATGAGGATGTTGAGGTGGATGTGTGGGCATACAAGGAGGGATATGATTAGAAATAATGATATTCGGGACAGAGTGGGAGTGGCCTCGGTGGAGGATAAGATGCGGGAAGCGAGGTTGAGATGATTTGGGCATGTGCAGAGGAGAGACACAAATGCCCCCGTGCGGAGGTGCGAGAGGTTGGCTATTGGCAGGTTCAGGAGGGTAGAGGTAGACCGAAGAAGTATTGGGGAGATGTGATTAGACGGGATATGGCACAGGTGCAACTTACTGAGGACATGACCTTAGATAGGGGGTTGTGGAGGACGCAGATTATGGTAGAAGGGTAGTAGGTAGTTGAGCGTAGTCCTACTTATGCTTACAAACTAGTAGTGTAGTATTTTTATCGTAGACCTGCTTCACCTATCATACTAATAGGCGCAGTATTACTTTATAGTTCCTCGTAGTTTGATTTCTGCTACTATGTGTTCTGTAGTGTACTTTGTTTATCTAATTTACCTGCGGTAGTTACTGCTTTCTTTTCTAGAATGCGCTATCATGGCTTATTCGCCTTTGATGCTAGCATTTTCATACTGCTTTAAATTTCTTGTCCGGGTCGGACTGTTTCTCTTGTCTTGCCTTGCTTTGCTCATGCTTATGCTTTGTCTTGAGCCAAGGGCCTCTCAGAAACAACCGCTCTACTCCAAGGTAGAGATAATGTCTGCGTACACTCTACCCTCCCTAAACCCCACGTTGTGGGATTTCACTGGGTATGTTGTTGTATCTACTACCAAGTCCATGGGTGAGATGAAAATCTGCTTCAGTTGTAGTAGTATTGAATGGATGGTTGATCTGAAATCAGACTGGGTACTGTAAAGGTGGTTTCGTTCTTATATTCTAAAGAATTGATAGTTCTATTGGTGACCCATTCGAAAGAAGTTGTCCAAGGTCGAGCTTTGAAAATACTCCAATTCAATATAGCTTTTATTGTTGGAAGGGAATTTTCGCGTTTCATCAGACACATCCAATTACTCAGAAACTCAAAGATCTTAGAAACGTTGCACATTATAATTCATATTCATCATTGTATTTTCGATATCTGTTTTGAAAGGCTATACTCACATCACAAACAATAAATATGCCATCAATTACAAAATTTTCCTTGGCAGACAAACAAAACAGAGTGGAAATGAAGAAAAAAATGGTAGATTACTCCTTCGCGAACAACAAATCACCTAAGCTTTCACAAATAACCTAAGCTACACTCTCATCAGTTGCTTTAACCCAAAGTTTTCCATACCCAGACCGATCTGTACAGTTTGTATTTCAAATGCTGACACTTTCTTAGGTGTAAAAAAGATGAATCTTCTGTTGTCCAGTGAAGGAGGATTAATAGCAAGGATAACCCAAGGCCTATCTTCATATCTGCCACCATTTTCGATTGCGATTTTCCATTACCTTGACAAGCTCATTTGCCAATGATGCAAAGTCTTCAGCCCCACTGCGTAGTTCTTCAGTTCTTTGGTTAATTCTCTGCAAAGACATATAGACTTATACGTGTTATTAATAAAACCAGAATAAGCAAAAGGTTTTGACACAAGAAGAATGTGGATACAGTATAATGAGAAAGTTGAGCATTTTTCAAAGAGGAGCACAGTGCAGAACCAGACGAAGACCAGGGACCAAGTTGCAGCACAAGCAGAAGAATGAGCATATTATTTTCCAGAAAATAATCAAATATGCAATATAAAGGTTCTGGCAGTGCAAGGCAATAAGGTGTCAGAAGTATTTATCATTTGATTCTGAATAGTGCAGCCTTCCTATTCAATTTTCTCTTTGCCTATCTATCCCCACTTCCTCTAATCTTTAAATCACGGGTGGTGTTAGCATATTATACTCTCACAACTCTTTTTGGTTACAAGCAAGAACTTATTTCATGTTTTATCATGCTCAACTTTTTGTGTTACACATGCACATCTTCAACATTTTAAACTAATGAACCTACCTCAAGTTTTTCTTGGCGTTCTAGAAGCTTGTCTCTTGCTTGTCCAGCCGCTGATGATGCATCCTGGAAGATATAGATGATTGAATAACAATAAGAACATTTATTAGTCAGAATTCAAGATGAAAAGTCGTAAAACCAACAAATATGACCTACCCCAGCTTTTCTATATTTTGCTATGATTTCTTCACGTGTCCTGAGTCTGGGCTTGGCATCATCACCCTCAGAATCAAGCAACTTTTCTCTTTCAGTTACTGCAATATATACGAGGAAAATATTTGTCATTATGGATTCTGAAAGTGCAGATGATCGATTTGATGTAAGTTACCTCTTTTACTATTTTGTGTGTTATGAGATGAAGTAGAAGCCACAGGAACAGGCTCATCAATTTCAATATCATCTGTGTCAAAAGTAAATCTTCAGTTAGGGGCACGACAACTACGGAAATGCTGAATAAACCAATATATAGGGACAAGGAAACAATGTCACTCATGAAGAAGTAAGATATGAAGGGATATTACCTATATCAAGCTCCACTTCTTCTACAACTTCCTTAGTTGTGGACGGTTCTGGGTGAAGTGGGTTCTTCATAAAAACACCTTCCAGATGACTAAAGTTTGACTTAGACATCTGACTGTGATCCATATTATGATTCGTTTTTCCCACTTTAAATCCTTTAACGAGAGTACCTATAATATTTGGGCCACCACCCTGCAGCAACATCTATAAGAATTCAGCCACTGCATAATCTAGACCACAAGGAAACATCTTTATCAACCAGACCTGTTTCTTCTTCTGAGTGGAGAATTTCATGGCAGCATCTGCTGCAGCTGCAAGCACTTCATCGTGAAGAGACGGCAAAGATTCTGGAATTCTGGAAATTGTATTGTTGATCAGTAATATTGAACAATCTATGCTGCTCATGAGTAAGTTATTCATCTGATGGAAAAGTAGAACTAGCTGATCATATACCTGAAATCATTTTCACTAGCTAATAGGGACACGAAAGCCAGTTCAGAACCATTTGCCTGATATTTGTTAGACAAAGAGGTTAAAAGACAAGGCCGAACTTTCAATCAGCAACAATGCTAAATGCAATAGGATAATAGCATGCACCGGTACTCTGATTACCAGAGTAATATGGCCATTCTCCATGGAACTCATCGCCCTGTCCATATTTGGCTTGAAATTCCACCTTAAAGCTGACATTAAAGAGGTATGCTCCACCAACTCTAGATCAGGCAAAGATCTGGAGATACATAGATGTTATAAATATTTTGAGACACAATTCGTTTGCAATATATTATCATGGACATGCAGCAAAGAAGCAATCTTTCACAATTGACAGTAAGGAATTGTATAAGACACTGAAACATGTACATTTAAGGTGCAATTAGTAGAACGTAAAAAGTTCTGGAAAATCTTACCTTGAAAACTATTTTTAGATCATTTTCCAACATTTGTTTGGATATAAACGTAGTAATGTATGTCTCAAACAACTCGTTTCTTAATCTCCATCTCTAGAAGATGGGATATAGGGCATCAGAATAATATTTTGGTAATGGCGCAATATTAAGAACTTACAACAATGTTTGTGTTAGATGAAGCAAGTGATGTATTCTACAAGTTGTGATAACTGTAAAGAAAAATGACTACAAATTGAGATACTTAAAAAGAAACTATGGACAACATCCATAAATGACATGAGTAAATTTTCTCCATTTGATGTAAACTAGTTTAGGATCGAGGTGTGGTTGATTGATTGATGTGATTATTTTCTTGGAGAACATTTACAACAATTTAAGGCAACCAAATACTGGAAAATATTCTAATTGTGTCTTACTAAGATCCTTCAAGTTTTGGAATGGTACTTTCCCAAAACATTTAGGAAAGAAAAATCTTGCCTAATCTCAATATCTCCATTCTGAAAGAGCAATAGGAGTCCACAAACTTTCCCCTCTTTCACAAAAGTAGTTGTCCAACAACAAGGTTTGTCGAGCTTCACTTTGCAAACAGATTTATTATCCCCCTAGTTTGAAAAATCAAATCAAATTATATTAGAAAATCCAAGGAAGCAGAAACTCAGATGTAATTAAACAATATACTCACATAAACTACAGATTTTGTAGCATAAGTGCGTATTACATCTTTACAGCAAAGTAGAATTAAGGACTCCTCGGAGTGTTTCCTGGAGGGGTCATTTTCTAGAAAGGGAACCGTATCACCTAGATCACGAGTGGTCATTTCCTGTGAAGGCTCATTACTGGCTGCATCATCCTTGCTGGAGTCTGGCTGCTTACTTGTTATACCAGAATATGGGATGTTGTTTTCTGAAATGCAAGAAATCAACACAAAGCTGAGTACAATTTACACGTGAAAAAACTTTGGATTTCTCTACAAATATGTACTTGCCTATGACATACATAGAAATTGCAGTTGACACTTTCTTTAAATGCAGGGGCCCTGAACCATACGTTTTACCATTACCACCATCAATTACATAGATCTTTGCATCCTCGGTTAAAATGAACATGAGTTCCACCATATGGTTTTCTGGAAGCTCTGATTGTTTTGGGCTTTTGCTATGACCATCACTATGCATAACTCTCTTTGCAATCAGCGTCACCAATGGAGAGCCACCAACAGATACGGAGTCTGACAAGAATAATACTGATAATGAAGTCATATCAACTACTGCAACCTGAAAGTGGAGGCATTTGCGAATAAGTATCCCGTTAATCAACAATAAAACTGACATCATAAGTTCATCACAGAACTTGAATAGATATTGTGTTTCTGACCTTAGCATTTTCGTATCCAATTGCAAGCTTGGCTCCATGATTTACAAACTCAATTGCTCGGACTCGAACATCGAGAAGCTTTAGAACAGCTCTGCAAGTAGGTCCTTGACCTTGTGCCAACTCATGAACTAAGAAAAGGTATATATCAGTGAGTTCACAGATAAGTTGATCTCCAAAGAATTATGCAAAGTAAAACAGGAATATATCAACATGGAAATGATATTTATTTCCTCTATCCCATTGTGTCAAACACTATTACTATTTGAAGAGTCAAACAGCTTTTTGACTATAATGGTCTGAAACCATTTTTAAATGCTTTTAAATTTTATTTAAGCTTTAGGTTATAGTACTTTTTATGCAGAGTATACATGTAACAATTTTCAAATATATAAGGAATATATGTCTGAATCAATGTGGATACTAAATGGTCTGACCCTCATACTCCATACCCCGTCACTCATTTTCAGACGCAGGTAAAAGATACTGGTAAAAGAAACATGTTGTGCTGCAGATTCAATCATTGACCACAAAGTAGCTTGCTATGACTGTGGACAGCTACCTGGAGCCATAGAGGTGGTCAGAGGTTGTGTGTCGTCATAATCAAGTTCAACTAAGAGAACAGAACCATTATCAGGGACAGCCTTATTTGTCATTTGTGTCAGGCAGGCTGTGGCTGTTTAAGAATGTGTTCCACTGTCTCAACTTGCTTTATTTATAGGGGAGAAAGTCCACAAGACCCCGCATGTCCCGGTAAAATCAACATTTGCTGACTACCCAAAAATAAAGCCTATGCTACAATTATACAAAGGGGAAATTTCAAACATATACAGCCAAACAAAAAACTTTGCACTCATGCTGTCATATTTATCAGTTTATGCAGAAATGCAAGGTAAGGCTGCGTACAACAGACCCTTGTGGTCCGGCCCTTCCCCGGACCCGCGCATAGCGGGAACTTAGTGCAACGGGCTGCCCTTTTTATATCCGCATCACCAACATTTTTTGCAACAGTGTTTATACCCTTATACATTATTATACAGTATTAACACACCTACATAAACAATGAATCTACCGTGTATAAAAATGTATAATAGTGTATAGAAATGTATCTACCTCGTATTAAGTGTATGATAATGTATAAAAGTGTATAATACATCGCTAGCTACATGGATGAACTTTTTCTGCGATTTCAGTTGCAATTCTTGTTCAAATCTAGTCCAAATGACGTCAAATTACTCCTTAGACTAATTCCAACAAGTCTAAACAACACCCACTCTAAATTTCTCACAAACATCAAATTTGAAATTCAAACTCACTTTGTCAAGCTTGTTCAATAATGGTGGGTTACCTTTCTAATCTGATTTTCATAACCCAAATCTTACAATATCATTACTCTAACCACGATCTGAGCTTTAAAAACAATAACAAATCGGGTTTGTCAACTAACAAACAATAAGATTCACAATTTTCAAATTCAACTTTGAAGATATGAACTCAAAACTTTCCACTGTGAAGGCAATTTGATTTTTTACAATTTGTACATAAAATGGGCTATAACGGGTAAGGAATTATTAAATGGATAAATTGGGATATAACAACACCTGAATGAACATAGGGTGTAAAAATCTCTTATACAATATGTATTCACTAAGTAGTAAGCTCTTATGAAATCTTCACTATCTCATCCAGCTGCATTTGGAGGAACAATTTCAAAGCTAAAGTATTATTCAAATGCTAGACTAAAATGTTTGCCCAAAGTTCCAACCCCAAGTTTAGTCAAAAGTTCACAAGTTTCAGTTAGGAAATTAAGATTAACTTCCAAATTCTAATTGAAACATTGAATTCATCTACCTGATATCAAAGAATTTGAATGCTCTATTTTAAAGCGTAGTCTATTTCTGACAAAGAGGTTAATCTTTTTCCATCCATTTCACAGAAAACCTCAAAGAATTGTAGTTGTTAGCCATGAGATCCTATAGAAATTCAGTGGATAAGGAATTGTGTAACCCTATGTGAAGCATACTCTACTCTTAAGGCAGGCCATCAGTCTATGACAAGGACATTGTATACTAGAATAACAGTTACATTTACCTTCACTTTTAGTATCAGTAATAAAATGGAAGTTTTCCAAATCGCTATGTTTGAAATCATAAAGACGCACCTGCATTTCATGTCAAACAGGAAATTAATATAGGGTCGATATACACTTCCCGGATCCCGCGCATAGCGGGAGTTAGTGCACCGGGCTGCCCTTTTTTATACACTACCACCAAATTAGAAATTTAAGAAGGTGTTTCCCACCAGACCACATGCATCCCCAACTGCCAATCTTAATGTCTGGAGGCAGAAATCTATTTTTGAAACTGAAGCACTTGAGATGACATTATGTACACCTTTAACCTGAAAATCACCAGAGTAAAGTCAGAGTTCCATATCAAAACGACTAATAAAAAAAATGCTACTCATGAGAAGTGACGTGGAACTTTTAGATATTGTTTCAACCTCTCTATCCAAGACACAAAGAAGGAGGAAGACCGGATGAGTGGCATCCCACATCCTTACAGATCCATCGTGATAACCTGCTATAAAAACTCTCAGAATCCTGTTAGTCTCAGCTCGAGAAATATGATTATACACCCCTCCAGTCAAGGGCCATCTGTTAGCCCCAGATGATGTTGCTGTGGAGAACTTCTTGAAAGGTGTCTGGTTAAAATACAAAACCCACAATAAACTAAATTAGAAACAAGTCTGGATTTTTAGAAAAATGAGAAGGGGGAAGACAGTGAGACGGGGCTGCAGCACCTCTTGCAGAAGCTCCGCTAAGTTTCCATCTGAATGCAACTGGATAAGCTTTGTCACTGTCATGGATGGATCAACAGTTGGCAATTCTACAGGAAAATCCTTAGCTGATAGAAATACTTTCTTTTCCTCTTTGGATACCAAGTCAGACAAGGTTGAACAATCAAAAAGGTTTAGCTGTCCAGGACTCATCAACACAAATAAAGCAGCTTTTTCATCTGTTGCTGTTGTCCCAGTAGTTGGTAATAAGATCGTATCTGCAAATGAGCCACTAAGAGTGAGATCAACACGACCAACACATCTCAAAGTCTCCATTCCAGATGACCACTCAAGAGTAAGAATCTGCAGCAGCAAAGCACAAGAAATTAGCTTTTATCATTAAATATGGTTACTTTTTGAGAATGTAGATAGTAGGATGGTATGCCATATCCCCGGGACAAAATGAGACAACCAACAAAAGCTAAAAAGCCGCTGTTTAAATTCTTTCCCTTCTCTGGGGGTGAAGAGCGAGAGCTTAATCTGTGAGGAATTTTACCACTAGTTCCGAAGGTAGACATGTATGCTCCCCTAAACACTTAAACATTCAAATCACAAACAGTCGGAATATTATGAAGTTTGTCGGGAAATGATGTTTTTTGAAGCACCCTGTAAAAGTGCACTTCTACTAGCATAGACTATTCTTATTCCGACTGACCTAAGGCAGCCCTAATTTAGCATTTAAAATTGATTGTAATTGAATGATAGATGTGTTAAAATTTCAAATGATTGCTCAATGTGGCAAGCATCAGTTTAAATGTTATTTAGATTTTAAATCAAATCTACCTCACTAAAAATGCTACAATGAGAACATGATTTATCCACCAAAACTCTAAAATGGTAGATGCCATTAGATATCAAATACACTTTAACGATCAAGATCATTTCAAACTTCAAAAGCCAACATACTTGCAATTTAAAATACGCACACTAAGATATAACTTGAGTTTACCCATCAATTAAAAGGTACGTTATATTAACTATAATGATATAGAAAAGCAAACATAATACTTCAATGCTCAAAATGCATAGGAGGTGCAAGTTCAGGTTTTTAAATTTCACTGTTCAGTTTCATTCGGCCCAAAGTGCAGTTCATGTTGACCCAGAAATGCAACATATTATAATTTGAGGCACAAACATTGAAATAACAAATTAAGTCTACTTAGCTAATGAGACAGAATATAGCATAATGATAAAACAATAATGAAAGTATTTCTACGGTTAACTGTAAAACTTACCGTAATGACTTCATCGGATCCTATTTCATCTCCGCCGTAAATGAGGAGATGACCATCGCTATTATTCAGGGATTTACTGTTTGCCCACCAGTGTAAGACAATGACAGGAAGCCTCTTTTCAGCAGAAGACAACTGTAGCTTAACAACATTATCAAATGGTCCGGCTTCTTGACCTTTGCTTGCGGTCGATTTTGATATTTTCCAAAGCAGAATATCCCCATCTATGTACCCAGCTGCAAGAATGGACCCATCAGTGGATGCCCAGCAAAGTGTGGCTATCTCTTTCTCCTCTAATTGGTGCTGCAATACATCATCAGGAGAGCTGGAATCTGCATTCTTTTTAAAGTTTACAGCACCATCCTTCAAATGGAGATCTTTATCACCTTTGACAATGATAACATGGGCTTCGACAACATCCCAAAGTATAATTAAACCACTCTCATATGCAATCAATAATCTGCAATAAATGTCATCAGTTCAGGAATTTATGAAGCAAAAAAACATATTCAAGATTCTAAGGAATCACACTACAGTTATAAAGTCATAAAGACAAAGCTCCATACAGCAATTGACAGATTTTTTAGTAGCCACCAGTAAATGATGCCTCCACCATTCCATTTTGCTTAGTATTTACTCAAGCACCTCCTATCGATTAATAGAAATATACTACTTTCTTGGTTATTGATCTAGCTCAAAACACCGCCAGAAAAGGACTTTGGCCAGAAAAGGCATCTACAGTTAAACCAAATGGTAAATGAGTGGAGACGTCACTTTATCTATAGCTTTTACTACATTGACAGGCTTCTTATGACCAAAATATATTGGTATTCGCTAATTACTAGTACAAATTGCTCAACAATTTTCTTTTTACTCAACGAGAACCACTTATTTTATCCCGGAAGAACTACTGAATGCCACCTCATAACTGATCATGTATCTTAGAAGAAAAATTTGTAAGCAAGAAACATTTCTCTGCTTATCTTGCTTCATTCACATGTAAGATTCTCCAACTTGTATGTCACGAACATTGTATGGCATTTATTAAAGATAAATAGAAACAAATCAAAAGTAGGGCAGGGCTTATTTTAGTTAACATGAGGTTAGTGATGATTGAGGAAGAAACTTTAAGCACTAATTGTGACTTGCCTATTTCCCGAAGTAAAAGGTTGGGGGAGAATTCCAACAACTGGTTGATGATCTGAATACGGAAAATCAGCTGCTTCTGCAAATAAATAAAAGTAGGCAGCCTTAGAGGTTTGTTGAATGTAAGTACAAGCACATGAGAATTTGAAAAATGAGAATCTTTTAGACAGAAGATCAAACGGTTGTTAGGTACTCATTAGGTTAAATCAAGCCAGTCGATATTCTCTTAACAAATGAAATATGTTTGGTGGAGATGCTTAGTCTGATGGAAAGATTTGAAAATCTCAAAATAAAGCCAACTGTCATCTGTGGCCATACTTTTCTAGAGCAGCTAATTCACTGGCATACATTCCACAAATATTGAACAATATAGGATATGAAACCAACGTTACTCAAGTTGATTGTATTAGAAGAAATTAGATCCGGAGCTAATGTACTGCAAATAAAGCTATGCCAAAATAAGGTATGAAGAGGGGCAAAGCCCTATAAAGGAGAAGATATAGTTCTGTTAATTACAGGTGCATATGGTACCGGCAAAAAGCTCATTGAATAGCCTCTAATTCTAGACACAAAATTACATTAAACCTAAGGAGAGTTTTTCTTGGCGGATGGCAACAAAGTGGTTGAACCATATTATGATGAACGTGAATCTCTTGTGAATCGAGAGGCATGTCCATCTATTGACATTGCACGAATTAAGCCTAATTATCTGCAATTTGCATCCCTAGACTTTGAAATACGGAAAGGCATATCTTGGTATAGCCAACCCACAGCTCTTTTTAGTCAATTTCCTTCCATAAACATGAATGAGGTATCCGTGCTTGTAACCAAAGTTTTAACATCCGCCAAGAAATAGCTCGAATTTCAAAACAGACACTACAAGTAAAAAGAATGTCAGCTAAACAAGAGTCACTTCACAGAGAATAACGAACAGACATAATCATAGAAACTAATGGATCAGACAGAGATTTTCACTGAGATTATGCAGTAAGCACCAGAAAGAGAACTCCATAAGATCTGATATGGCAGTTGCAGTAGCTTGTTGTTCTCATCACAGAACTTCAAAACTGAGATTGTTCCATATTCATCTCCAACATACCTATAATGACAGGACAAATTTAATATAAGCATATAATACTATGAACTCTTTGCACTGTAAAAGCTTTCTTGTGTGCACATCAGTTTCGTACATGAAGGAAGAGCCATTGATAACTGAAAAAGCAGTTATATTTGATTCCCATTGCAAATCACAAGCTACAGATCTGCTTTTGAGATTCCAAACCTGCACAAAAGCAAGAGAAAGAGAAATCTTACAGACCTACTACCCCAGAACCACAAAACAGTTCCTAGCTCGAGTTTTACAGGACCCTCTGAGCACAAAGTCAGTGTAACCTTTAATGATAGATTTTTATTCTTACTTTTCTTCTAGGGCGTCTTCATTCTTTAGGGGGAAGGGGGAGGAGGGGTTTGCAAAGAGGTCTCCATTGGCCATTCAAACTTTTCTTGCTTTCAAGAGGAATACACCCTTAAAGCCAACCATTCATCACCCAAAGTCTACTTGCTTCCAGGAAAAACACAAAAAATTGAAAATCATGGAAATGGTCTTCTTATAATTTCAGGTATTGAGTAATTTTAATGGTGATTACTAGACATTTAAAATGCATATGACAAAACTTCATTAAACCACCGGGCAATATTTCACATTCAACATAAATGCGTAAGTGTCTTTGATTAAATTTAAAACATGGTCAAGGAATGTTTTGAGATTTAAAAATTGAGTCATTGTAATTTAACACAACAAGATGCATAAGTTTCTTCAAACCTATCAAAAAGAGAAATATAAGTTTCTTCAAATGCCTCTATGGGCTATGCATCACTGTACTTTTACGATTGCATTGGAGGGACCAGTGTTCAAGGTAGTGAGGTACAAATATAGCAGGTTTTCAAATGAAAAATGAGTTACATAATTCACCATATATTGTAGAGATTCTGCCCTGAATAACTGCAACATACAACATTTGCTTCTTTTGTTTTTTACTCCTCTCGGGTGATAAATAATTTCATCAATTATAGCACCAAGTGTGTGCTCATAATAAAGTAAAACAGTGGATTTAGATTCTTTCAGCCTAGAAGAGTGTAAGGAATCCAATGTAGAATCTAAGCTATATTTCTTCACATTACACCAGAATCTCACTTCAAGAAACTACAGTTCCTATATTTCCTGGAAAATTATTCTTTTTACGCTATTAACTAGAAATGATCTCTCATTAATATGTCAGATGTTATTTCTTGTTTATTCATCACTAAGGCTACCAGCAAGTTCCAGTGAGATCTTAATTTTATATGTATATATGTTTTTTCACATTTTCCTTTGCAACCCTAGGAACACTGAACGATGATATTACTCCCTCCGTTTCAATTTTTTTCTTAGTTTGACTAGGCACAGAGTTTAAAAAAATAAAAGAAGACTTTTGAATCTTGTGGTCTTAAGCTAAAGATGTGTATAATCTACTAAAATGTCCTTTGAATCTTGTGCTCTTAAATATGCCATGTAGGATGTTGGGTGTAAAAAATTCCTAAATATAGAAAGTGACATTCTTTTTTAAACAGACTAGAAAATAAAATAAGACAAACAAATTGATAAGGAGGGAGTATAATATTATGGTAGAGCTAGATCCACCAACCTAAAGCAAGACTTCAATCATTCACTTGCCTAGGCAAGGTCCTGCCATGGGCAAGCTCACGCAGAGTCCTTGATTATAAATGCCATAAATAAACATATCTCATCAGAAAAAGCAAGGAACTAATACAATACAAACTACCACGCCAAATCGTTTTCAGTTTCTCATCTTGATTAACATTTCAGAATGCTGCATCAAAGAAGGCATTAATACCCAACAAGAAATACAATACAAACTACGGAACACAAATGGTCTTAGGTTTCCCGTCTTTGATTAACATTTGAGAATGCTGCACTAAGAAGGGCAAAACTTAACTTACTGGAGAAAAATTAATACCTGAATACCATTTTCATTTGTGATGCTGACAAGAAATCCCTGGTTTTGAAGGAACTACCACAGACAGAGACAAATAAAAGGGAACAGATTAAACATATACCTTGAAATTGTAAAAGAGACAGATTCAAGAAAACATGAATTTAATCAAAGGGCAAGAAATGAAGACACCATCAGTTTATCAGCATTATAGGAAAATAAAGCAAGTAAGCCAGATCACTGAAGAAAATAATAGCGTAGTTCACATATTCAGCAAAGAACCTTTTCTGTCTGACCAATACTATCCAAAATAGCAAAAGAGAAAAGCTGAGAGTTAGCTTTGACAAACAAGGAAACACCTAGCCTCAAGAATGGAGAAGGCCTCACGAGGGTGAAACTTCCTTTCAAAAGAAAAAAAGTATAGAAGAAAATGAATACCCTTTCCTATAATTGCATCATATACCATAAATGTAAGCCTATTTCAGTTACTTGTCCTCTTATTCAAGGTAAACACATAGAATGCAACACTCAAAACAAACTTTGTCATCCAAAAGTATTTGAGCAAAATTTTCATTAAAAGTCCAGCTCTTTATTGACTTTCTTCGTAAACCTGACATTATCAATTCTAAAGACCACAGCTTTCAGACTCTTAAATCTGTTGATAGGGAAACCAGGGTCCAAATTTCCACTCTCAAAGTCATTATCTCAGAAATAAGGTGTTACAAAATGCTCTGTCGAATAATATACACTTTGAAAACTTTAGAACTGATCTGAGAATCTGTAGAAATGACTTCATGTGCAAAAACCAAACCTCTAAATATTTGTATGGAGACTGCTTTGGAGAAATCAAGAGACCTTCAATATTGTCCCCACCAATCACTTTAATCCTACCATCCCTGAAATGTTTGTATACTATGTTAACAAGAGAGAGCGATCAAACCATCTATATAAATGAATAGTTTCTAATTACAAGATAGTATGGGCAGATTATAATGTACATCCCGAGCCTTCACCTTATTTTAAATCTATCTTAAATAGATTGTCGCCACCCCTAAACAAAAGTCCTTTTCAATCACAAAAGAAAAAAGCAGGAGAAAAAATGCATAGCTTTTTCTGAATTCATTTAATTAACACTCAATTTCCCCTATTGAGCATAAAATATTATCACGGCAGACAACCAGTGCCTGACTGATTTGTAAATCTAAACAGAAAGTTCCCATTTGTTCTTTACATTTCGGAATAATGTGGTGAGGAACTCCTTCCTAATTAACCAGAATAATATAATGTGAGAGGATCCACCCTCTTAATCAGAACACTATTGCTTCAACGATCAGTTGAGCTCAATAAAGTAGGTATGGCATCGAGTTTTACCCTAGAGTTGAAAATGAGATCTTAATTCCTATTATTAGAAATCAATACCACAATACCTGACCTTTACTTCCCCATCCCAAAATTTTAGTCCAGTTGTGTGATACTAGCGTATTTATACTACACCTACAATGGGGGAAGCTCAATGCAGACTGAACTGTAGAAACTGGAACGATCCGGATTCAACAACCCAATGCTTTCAAAGAAGCATATTAGGAGCAACACTTTTGTTACTTTTGTGCACAAGTAAGGCATACCAGCCAAAAAATTGAGTTAGACGTTTACTTAATAGCTCAGCTAACAGGCTTATGTCCAATTAAGTGCATAAGATCAAGACTTTAACTTACAATGTTCCAATGGCCAAAAGGCGCTGGACGGGGTCTACTGCAAGAATTGATGCTGTTGACGGGATACCATAATGTACAGTAGCACGAACATTCAGGTCACTTGATGTCAAACCACTGCCATTTGGCTGAACATAAGAAAAGTGGAAACAAAAAGAATTACTCCACCAGCTACATTCAAGTCTTCCAAAATGGATGGAATGAATACCGAGGCCCATTAAGCACCACCATCAGAGTAACATCAACCAAATAAATTAGCATCAGATTATCTAAAAACAATGCCCTATATGTTGTTCCAAAGAAATTTTCCAAATTCTTGAAGATTGTAATAATATTCATTATCATACATAAACCAACTTGGCCTCAATCCCAAACTAGTTGGCCCGGCTATATAAATCATCTATACCCATTCACTATCTTTACTCTGACTATCAAACTATCTTACCATCCTCCTTTATCAAGGCTTGGGACCAGCTAAACTTAGGGCCCGTTTGGTCATGATTTGAAATCAAGTTGATTTGAAGTTGAAATTTTATTTGGACCTGCAATTTTTTTATTTTTCTTGATAATTGTGGTGTCCGGACCAACTCTTGTGCACCTCGACTAATTTCACGCGATATCTGCCACCTCCCACCCGCAACACGTACCAGGTAACTTTGTTCACCAAGGCTAGAAAGATGAGAAGATATCACCTAGTGTTTTTTTCACTGCTGAAAATAAACTTGAGACCTCATGGTGCCAACCCACTTCATTGACCACTAGGCCACACCCTTGGGTGTTGTTTGGACATGCAATTTGGATCTCAAAAGTTGGTACTTTTCCTTATAAACATGAAAATCCCACAATTTGTAAAAGGCATAATACATAAACAAGCCTTCGAACTTGGCCTCAACTGGCAGCATGCCCTCCAACTTTGGGTGTGCAAAAGTAGACACCTCAACTTGTAGAAAGTTAAACACGTAAACACAAATGCTGACGTGACACATAAATTTTGAAGGTGTCTAGATGATCAATTTGTAAGTTGGAGTGTTCAACTGACAAAGTGGAGACAAGTTTAAGGTGTCTACTTATGCACACCCAAAGCTGGAGGGCATACTTGCCCGCTGAGGTCAAGTTTGAGGGCTTGTTTATGTATTATGCCTTTGTAAAAACTATCAAAACTTCCCTAACTCTTGTACAATTTGTGAAAACTATCAAAACTTCAAATTTGAGCTCCAAATTGCAATGATCAAACGCCTACTTAGCGAAGCTCAAATTCACAAAGTTCATAAGTAACAGCTCCACATTATTCCCTATATTTCACCAATTAATTTCACTATAATCAACCATGATTAATCAAATACTCACAGTTTCAACAGCTCAGTAACAAAAAACTACTACTAATTTTAGCAACAACAGAATAGAAAATAGTCAAATAACAACGAATTGTTTCAATTTCGACCAAAATTAATTCCTAAAAAAGAACGATTATTACTGGAATGGGAATCATTATCAATAATTACAAAGTCAACTGAATAACACTTAATGACAAAAACGCACCTGATTATGATGATGATATTGTGTGGCTTTTTGAAAAAGCTTCTTAGCGAACATGGCGATATTGTGTGATTTTTGGATCGGTTTTTCGATGGTGTGAATATATTGTAGGCGAATTTTGAATTGGCTTTTATTCTCTGTGTTTGTTTGGTTTTTATGCTGTTTGACGTATTTATTTAAAGTTTCAACATTTATGCATTTCTCGAATTGTACGCTAAGATAAAAAGGTTGAACTCCCCTAATAATTAGGTTTTGTTTTTTTTTTACATGTAGGGCTCGTTTTATTCGAGGAATAAGAGATAATTAATTTCATGACTAAATTTGAAGTTTTTTGTTGAGGGATAAGGAATAAGTTATACTACTGTTTGTTTGGCATAAAATTGATGTATAACAATCTCATGACTAATTATTCTGAAATTGTAGTATTATGTTTATCCGTTTGAAGAATGAGACAACTAATCATGGTATCCCAATCAAACAAGTAGATGTTCAAGAGAGGGGAAAAGCACTATTTAATTTTGTTTGATATTGAATCATTATAAGAAAAGCTTATAGTTTGTTTGATCAATTTTTTGCGAAGTTAATTTTTTTTTAATTATAAAAAGTTCTTATTTTAGAGAATTAAGGTATTTGATCAAGTGTTTAGGATAAAAATAGGTATTTTTTGAAAAGTAGCTAGAGCTGTTAATGGTTTCGTTCGACCGATTATCTCAAAAAAAATTATACTTTACTAATTTCTCGATTACTCTATTATAAACAACTGAAATCAGACTTTTTGAAATCATCTCAGCTTCTCTCGGTACCGGTACAGTGCGATTAATTGTTAGTAATTTATTTTTAAAATATCGCGTAAGAGTCACACTATTATTAAGATGTCTCATTTATTATGTAGATAATAACAAGATTATTATACAGTCAGATTTTTCTATAACAACATCGTTTGGTCCCATATTTTTAATTGTTATAGAGAACATATAATATAACATAACATGAAACATCAATTTCATAAAAATCATGGTTGTTATAATAAAATATTATTATAGAGGATGACTGTAATAGAGGGGTCTGATCATAATACAAAAAGTATAGATTAAGATTATTATATGTTCAAGTAAGATTTTGATTTACAGGGTAGATATATTTTTATGTAATCATCTGGTATGTACAAGTAGTTAGTCCTACCAATTCAAATTCGTATTGTGCGGACATTCCCTACCAGAAGTTTCTCCATTCACATGGCGTGAATCCGAGACCTTTTATTAAGGATGAAGGGTCCCTCTCTATTCCACTCTATTGGCCGATATATGTTAAAGGTAGCAATAACACATATTTTAACTTTCGAACCAAAACCAAATATTATTCTATCTTAGAATAATTATGAAGTTGCTCATAATTTTTTTGCAGTTTAGAAGACATAAAACTCGAAAAGATTAATGTGTAGCATCACTAGAATTTTCAAAAAAATAAGCACTTGTTATTTGACTCAAATATCACGAAAATACAGGAAGAGAAAAAAACAAGGAGAAATATATCCTATATATTTTGTATATAGAATTATGGTAAGTAGATGATTCATTATTTGACTAGGATTCTACATTGTACACTATATATATTTGTATTAATGAGAAAGTCTGCCCAAAGAAATTGATACAATCTTACATGGTATTAAGAGCCAAAACCCTAAAAACCTAAAACTTTTGTTTTCCTCTTCTCGCATTAACCCCCCCCCCCCCACTTAATTTTTTCTGACGGTAAACCCCCAACCACTTCTTTCGGTTTTTAATGGATTCCTCTTCCCCCGATGCTACCGCTTCCTCCGGCGTCGTCACTCAAACACCACCCATGACCCCCTCCTCACCATCTTTCCATCCGGCTCTCGCAGTTACCAATATCAAGAATTTTATTCCTATAATTCTTGACCAGGAAGATGGCCAATATTGGTCATGGGTGGAACTGTTTCGAATTCATGCATGTGTATATCACGTGCTTGACCATATTGACGACTCAATCCCTCGCCCCTTTGAAATTGATGACACAACTTGGCGTCGTCTCGATGCCGTCATCAAACAATGGATCTATGACACAATCTCTAATGACTTATTTCACACCATTATGAAAATCGGTGCCTCCGCTCATGAGTTATGGACACGCTTGGAAGAAATTTTTCAAGACAACAAGCACACTCGCGTAGTATATTTGAAAGAACAATTCAACAACACTCGTCTTAAAAAAATTTCGAACATGTCTGAATATTGCAAACAGTTGAAACTGGTCGCAGACCAATTATCCAACATTGGAACGCCCGTCTCTGAAATAAAGATGGTCTTACAGTTGGTTGCAGGCCTCCCGAAGGGTGAATATGACACACTCGCCACTATTATACAGCATGCCGATCTCTTACCCAGTTTTAACAAAGCTCGTTCGCAACTTTTGTTTGAAGAAATCCGGCGTGCAAAGCAAGATGAGCACACCCAAAAAGCACTTGCATTTGAAATGCTTGTCCAAAATAACATCACCGCCACCAACCACCTCCACCGGAAAATACTCAAACCCGTAACAACCGCGGCGACAGAGGTGGCAGGGGCCGCAGTAGTGGCCGCGGCAGAAAAGGAAGGGGGAAAGTCCACCGGGGGCAGGCTCAACAATTCTAGCAGCAGATAGGTCAGCCCACCAACATTCCCAATTGGTAAGGCCCATATGGTACATTTCAGCATGCAAACTGGGCTCCTTACCCGGCTACTGTTTCGGCCCAGTCTATCTACCCTCAACAGGGGGTACTGGGCCCTGCTCTTGGTTACTGATCAGCCCATCAGTAGTAACCACAAGCCTACTTCATGCAGTCCTCCTATCCACAATAGTCAAATGTCGTGGCCCCCACAAATTTGGGCCAAGCTTTCAGCAGTCTAAACCTACAGCAACCCGATGAAAATTGATACATGGATTCGGGAGCCAATTCTCATCTCACCTGATCCGCAGGTAATCTCTCTCAACTGTTTCGTTTAAAGTATCTTCAATTTATTACAGTTGGCAATGGTCACCGCATTCCAATTCAGGGCCAAGGTAACACCCACACCAAGCCACCCTACCCACCTTTCTCCCTGAACAATGTCTTATGTGCCCCAAATATCATCAAAAACTTAATCTTCATTCGCAAGTTTACTCGACATAATTCTGTGTCTATTGATTTTGACCATTTGGTTTTACTGTAAAGGATCTGCGTACGGGGATACCTCTTATGAGATGCAATAGCACAGGGGATCTATATCCATTTACAATATCCTCCGATCTCAGTTCCAACCGTCACACATCTCTTACCGCTCTCTCTTTGTCAACTTGCCACAATAGGCTTGGGCATCCAGGGGCTCATGTTTTTCATTTTCTTCGAAGTAATAATTTTATCAGTTGTAACGGAAAACTTGCTCCACATTGTGCTTCTTGTCAATTAGGCAAACATACTCGTCTTCCGTTTAATTCATCTACTAGTGTTACGCTTGCCCATTTTGATATTATTCATGCTGATTTGTGGACATCTCCCATCCCTAGTTTGTTGGGTCATAAATACTATCTGGTCTTGTTAGATGATTATTTTCACTACATCTGGATTTATCCACTCAAATTCAAATCGAAAGTCTTTGCCAATTTCTTGAATTTTGCAAATTTGTCAAAACACAATTTGAAAGACCCATAAAATCTTTTCAATGTGATAACGGACATAAATTCAATAATTCTGTGTATCACAAATTCTGCAAAAATAATGGCATGATTCTCCATTTTTCGTGTCCTCACACCTCTCCTCAAAATGGTAAAACAGAATGTATTATTCGCACCATAAATAACATGGTTAGAACTTTCCTCTTTCATGCCTCGTTACCTTATTTCTTTTGGATATATGTAGTCAAAATGGTGGAATACGTCCTTAATATTCGACCCACTAGCACACTCCATAATATGACCCCCACCGAAATCCTATACCGGCGGAACCCTTCCTACGATCACCTCCGGATATTCGGTTGTCTGTGCTATCCTAATTTGTCCTCTACCGCCCCACATAAATTAGCACCCCGAACCATTCCATGTATCTTCTTAGGCTTTCCGCCTAACCATAGGGGCTATTTATGATATGAATTGCCCACCCGTCAACTTCACATCTCTCGTCATGTCACCTTCGACGAGATGACGTTTCCATTTTCAAACATTCAAAAATTTTGACAAACATACTACAATTTTCTTGACGAAACTGACCCCTCTCCCGTCATTATTCGTGAACTGTGTCAGCCCGCCACCGTCAACCAAAGTTCGCCACCTACTGTCGCCTCCCCTGACCCCATTAGGGTCTCCCTGTCTCCCGTCGCCTCACCATCTTTCCCGATGCCGACTGCCACAGTCTCCAGCGATCGGCCATCGCCACCAGTCCCTTCTCCAGTCACTATCCCCATCGTCGTTCCAGCACCCACCACCGATCCGAAGCCCACCCAACACCGCAATCGCCACCTCACCAAACCAGCTTACTGGCAACCCACCACCACCGACACCATACCCCACCTCATAGATCTCCCCAGCCCTACAACTACCCAGATCGACGACCACCCACAACAATCCCTTTGTCACCAACTCCAACCCCAACACACCAATTTCACACCCTGTTCCCGACGGCAACCCTAATCTCGATGGAAACATTGTTCCCGATGGAAACCCCACCCCTTGCCAAATTACCGACACCAACAGTCCCCTAAACCAGCCACAAACATCCCACCTTATGGAAACCCGTGCTCAACACGAGATTTTCAAACCCAAAGTCCATTTTAACCTATCCACAGAAATCATATCCCCAATTTCTAAAAATCCCAAATTAGCCAAACAGGACCCAAATTGGAATGCGGCCATGCGTGAAGAATTTAATGCTTTAACGAAACAACACACTTGAGATTTGGTTCCTCGATCGGAAGGGGTGAATGTGATTCGATGCATGTGGCTCTTTCGTCACAAATTCAGGGATAGTGTTGAGTCAGAAAGGTACAAGGCAAAACTAGTGGCCAATGGCACTAATCAACAGGAAGGTATTGATTGTGGTGAGACATTTAGTCCGGTCGTTAAACCAGTTACTATCTGCACAGTTCTGAGCATTGCTATGGGTAAGTGTTGGCCGATTCACCAACTTGATGTGAAGAATGCATTTCTTCATGGAGATCTGAAAGAAACTGTCTATATGCATCAGCCGCCTGACTTTGTCCATCCAGCAGCCCCACATTATGTATGTCATCTCCGTAAGTCACTTTATGGTTTGAAACAGACTCCACGTGCATGGTATGATCAATTTGCTCAGTATATTATGTAGCTTGAGTTCGTATGTAGCAAAAGTGATACTTATCTATTTATATGTCATCATGGTAGTAGCACTGCATATTTATTGTTATATGTGGATGACATTGTGCTCACTGCCTCCTCTGATGTGTTGAAGAATGATATTATAACACTGCTCAAATCCGAATTTGCCATGACTGACTTAGGAAAGTTGAGCTATTTTTTGGGTATATCAGTGACTCGGTCTGCGAATACTATATTTTTATGTCAGCGTAAGTATGCGGAGGAAATAGTGTACATGGCTAAAGTGGCTAATTGCAAAATTATGTCCACCCCGGTTGACTCCAAATCAAAGCTTAGTGTTTTTTATGGTGATTCAGTATCTGATCCCACCCTTTATAGAAGCCTGGCAGGTTTACTACAATATCTTACATTCACCAGACATGACATTGCGTATGCTGTTCAGCAGGTATGCTTATTTATGCATGCCCTCAGGGAGCCTCATTACACTGCCCTTAAACACATCATTCGATATGTTAAGGGCACCCTTGATTATGGATTACATCTATACCCCTCCGCACCGATCAGATTGTTAGCCTACACGGATGCTGATTAGGCAGGCTGTCCGGACACACAACGCTCCACCTCAGGCTACTGCGTGTTTTTGGGGGATAATCTCATTTCATGGTCTGCCAAGAGGCAAGCCACATTGTCACGTTCGAGTGCAAAAACAGAGTATATAGGAGTTGCAAATGTTGTTGCTGAGAGTTGTTGGATTCGAAACCTTCTTTTCGAGCTTCACTGTCCCTTGCGTAAGGCGTCTGTTGTATATTGTGATAACATATTCGCTATTTATTTATCTCATAATCCGGTTCAACATCAGCGGACCAAGCATATTGAGATAGATATACACTTTGTTCGTGAGAACGTTGCTCTCGGTCATGTTAAAGTGTTACATATGCCTTCCTCATATCAATATGCGGATATCTTCACGAAGGGCCTTCCTCGACAGCTGTTCCTCGACTTCAGATCCAGTCTCAGCGTCCGGCCTCCTCCTGCTTCGACTGAGTGAATGTATTAACGTGTCTATAGAATTCCAATTCAATCCTACCACCATAATTAGAATATATTCCATATATTTTGTATATAAAATTATGATAAGTAGAAGATTCATTACTTGACTAGGATTCTACATCGGGAATTGATACAATCTTACATATTATTTAAAAATTATGATTACTTTTTAGCCAATTTTTTGTAACAAGCCACATCGCAACATTAAATCCGACCAATAAAGTCAAAGGGTCATCTGAACTCATTTAGGAAAGTTCTCGATAGTTGAACTTCGGCGACGCCGCAATCGGACTTCCCCCAAGGAAAATTACGAGCTTTCTCTGCTTTGGCTTTACTTTATCGCATCCCAAACTCTCACCGGGCGCTGTGAACACCATTGCCAAGGAGTTGATTCTCTGAGAAAGCTCGTTCTGGTCCTTAAGGTAAAGTTTTCATCCACCCAGTTCAATTCTTCCTTAATTTGTTCCAATGATGTGAAAAGCTTGAGAAATCTATATAGAATTGTAGCCTTTTAAGAATTCTATGTGCATAGATCTGTTGTTGTTGTGTGCTTGTGTGACTTGTTGAATCATCCTTGTCGATTCCTGATCAAGATATAAATTTTAAGTTGTGGAATCTCTTCTTTTGGACTGGGTACCTCAATAATGTTTTCTCCTCTGTTTCTCATCTACAGTTAATTCTACAATGGGATGAGCCAAAAGGCTAATACCATCATTAGTAGTCTTAGCAGCTTCTGAGTTACATATTCAAATCTACATAGCGTTATACCCAATATTTTTGCCATTCCTGATTCTTAGATTAGGGACTTGAAAAGGTATGAAAACTTGTTGTACCTGCAAAAAAAAAGCTAGGTTAGTCAAAAAATCCGCCAGTATGTTACCTTCCCTGAATTTATGTTCTATTATCACATTAAATCCCTCAATCAGCTTTCTTATTATGTCCACCATAGTAATAATACACCAAGGAATCTCCCACATTCCTTCTATAATGTTATTCATCATCAGAGAATTAGTTTCCACAATCAGATGATGCAATTTTTTTTCTACACAATACCTTAACCCTCTAGAATAGCCCTTACTTCTGCACCACATTGGTGTTTTGCCCAATCTCCTGACATGGTGCATATAATAAATCTCCATTCCAATTCCTCACACAAAAACCATAGGAATTAAGCCCTGGGTTTCCTTTAGAGGCACCATCAGCGGTACACTTATACCACCTCTCCAAAGGAAGTTTCCAGTAGATTATTTTTGCACACAAAAAGGGTTTATAACCTTCTAGGAAGGAGATCACATCAGACCATAAGAAAGGAATACTTTTAAGTCATGGAAATCTGGCTTTAGCTAGGTACTACGAAATCTAGAGGTTAGGGACGTATTGTGGAATGTGGTGGTGGGAAGAAGGAAGTGGTTTGGTCAAGGAATGAACACGGGATGCTAGGTACAAACCCGAGTACAAACCAATCGATGGACGGTCGATATAACAAGGATAGAGACACGAGGGTTTTAATGCTCGAGTCGACACCAAGATGAGTTTGGCCAATTGGACAAGGACTAGACCGAGGTTGCTAAGTACAAGCTCGAGTACTAACCAAGTAAGGGTGGCCGGTAACCTTAAGATAAACCCTAGGCTTGAGTTTGGTTGGATCACACAAGTTCCAACGTCCATTCGCACTAAGGGGGTTCCTTAAGTTTGGGCTTATCTAGGTCACACAAGTCCTAACCAACACTTACACCGAAGGGACCTTAGTTTGGGTTTAACTAGGTCACACAAGTCTTAGCTTCAACTTACACTAAGGGGTTGGTTCACATAAGAACTGAAGGCCCACACAAGGACCAACTAAGGTAGACAACACACAAGTTGAATACTTTAGTATGCTTCTTTACATTACATATGTGTCCTATTTATACTACTAGATGGACTATTCTAGAAAGAGTAAATAAAGGGACACAAAATGGAGCCATTTCGGCCAAAGTGGGAACGGGGAAGGGGAAGGGGTCCTCGGCCGAGTGAGAGTAGGGGGATGAATCCCAATATTCCATGCATTCTAGATCCTTTCTTGGTACCCTTCACATATGAACTAGTTAGCTCATCAATTGTATTCTTGGGTAGTGTTGAGAACCATTCCCTCTTGGTGTGAACCTTGGGCCGAATGACCATATGAATTGCTCGACCAACTCCTCAACTTCCGGGTTGCCTTCTTGGTTTCTTCAAGTGCATGTATGAGATAACCTCTTGGGAGTCGCATGTTCTAGATGATTCCTAATCCTTGTCACCTTATCCATTCTCGCCCAAGTCACCCGTTTGGTAATAACTCTCGGCCTAGTCATCCTCCTCTATTACATGGTGCATTGATGGTGTCCTAAGAAAAACTAGGAGTTATTACATGATTCAATATGTCCTAAGGAACTAGTAACTAATCTAGGAATTAAAAAAAACAACAAGCTAAAGGAAAATCATGGTCTCAGCCAAGACCAACACAAAGGCCGAAAAAGTTGTCCTTTTAATAATAATCAAGTGATGTCCCCTAATCCGCTCCAAATCCCATACCATTCTAGGCCCTTAGTCGTAGGTTGATGGTTAGCCATTGACACCTTTGGGAATTCACTTAACAACTCAAGTTGAGGAACCAAGACCGGGGTCTTTCTTGCATCAAGACCGTTTTTGGAGCAAAACTGTTTGAATTGGTTATTATCGAATTTCCTGCCATTGAAAACATTTAATGATTTTTTCAAATTGTGTTTTTACGAAAGCACTAAATGAAGAAAAAATGAGGTAGACCTGAGATTTATTTCCAATTGAAAAAGTCCATAGAAAGTTGAAATAATCGTCCAAAAACAACACATAATATCGATGGCTAGTCGTACTCAAAATATGGGATGTCCACAAATCACTATGTATGATATTGAAAAGCATTAAAGTACAATTTGTGGATGCATAAAATGGTAATTTGACATGTTTCCCAAAAACTCAAGATTCACATATAGGAGTCCTAGAAATATGGTTGCAATTAATAAAACTATCTTTCCTAAGGGAACATAAAACATAGTCTCCCGGATGTCCTAATCTAGAATGTCATAAGGAAGACGAAAGAGCAGCAAAGGTTGAGGGAACTGAGACTGGATTGTTGACGGCGTTTGAAAAATGGTAGAGATCTTCGGTGCTGTCACATCTCATTATTCGTCTCCATGTCATAAAATCCTTTACAGTAAAACCAAAAGGATCAAAGTCAAGGGAAACTCAATTGTCAATTATGAAACGTCGCACGGAGATTAGATTCTTAATGAGTTTAGGGGCATGAAGGAATTTTTTAAAGATTAGTGGTGGATGTGGTGGGGATATGGATGAATGGCTATAACCACAGATGGGAATGCCTTGTCCACTACCAATAATAATATTCTGATTTAAATTACTCAAATTGAAATAAGACGAGAGAGTACCTTGTGATGCTGTCATATGAGATGTGACGCCTGTGTCTATATACCAATTTTCGTCTGGCTGACGGTTTTGGTTGCCGAACCGAGAGGCCCTGCCGTAGGCGGAGGGCTCGACGATGGTGGTGAGGGCAGAGTCGACAATGCTGGCCCGAGTGGTGCTGCACTTGATTTTTCGGGTTTTCTCAAGAATGATCTTCGAATGGGCCTCATAATACGGAGGTAACATCGTGTATTGCTGAAGGATGGTGGTAACGCCATCATATGATTCGTTCAAACCTGCAATAAGTTGCATGATCAATCGATGATTAGTGACTGATGCGCCGACGTTGGAGAATTAGTCGGCAAACATCTTAAGTTATTGACAATAAGCATACACATTTGGAAAATCATCCTGATGAACGTTCTTGAATTGATTTTCAAGGTATAATGCTCGTTGAGTTTTGTTGTCGTGGAAAATACTGGGCGTGCAGTGGCATCGGTCTCAATGATGGTGTGCAACAGATCATTAGATATTGTGCCGTATATCCACTGGAGGACGACTGCGTCCAAACGAGACCAGAGTGCATCATCAGAAGTCAAAGTCGATGGTACATCTGTGGACTTCGGCGTGGGAGGGATATGTGGTCGATAACTTCGTAAACACGACAATGAATCTTAAAAAGCTCCGCCCACGAAAAGTATTGACCATTTTCCATCTCAAGAGTCACAGGGATGAAGTTTTTAATGTTGTTTACGGCAAGTGCCGGATGGAATTTGATTTTGTCAGCCATGGAAGAGGAAATTTAGGAGGAAGGGGGAGGGAGAATGGCCAGAAAAAGTAGGGTTCCGTCGTGGGGAAAAGATGGGGGAGAGGTCGGTGGCTAGGGTTCCAACGTGAGCTAGGTGCCGACGTGGAAAAAAGGTGGCGGCCGAGAAGGTGTATCGCTGGCTAGGGTAGGGTTTGTAGTTTTAGGCTACTGATACCATAAAGAAAATGTTCCTTGATTTTATTGATGAATGATTTATAATATATATAAGGTTACACAAATATTTACTATGATACAAACTAGATAACTAATTAACCTAATTACAAAAGGATTATAATTCTACCTAAAATAGGAGATATACAATTAATACAATTAATGAAAGAATATCATGAAATATTCTTTTAGAAATGAGGGCACGGGAAGCCTTGGAGTAACTGGTAGAGTTGCTGTCACGTGACCAGGAGGTTATGGATTCAAGCCGTGGAAACAACCTCTTGCAGAAATGTGAGGTAAGACTTCGTACAATACACCCTTGTGGTCCGGCCCTTTCCCAAACCCTGCGCATAGCGGAAACTTGGTGCACCGTACTGCTTTTTTTATTCTATTAGAAGTGACAATTTTATGTGTTTGTGGTCCGTCACTTCATTTTTAATTGCCAAATGCTCTATTTATAGTTTATGGATGATGGTAGTCATGATCTTTGGAACAACATAATTGATCTGGTAAGCCTTCTTTTTTCCCTCTCCCTTGTATAACTGATTTAATTCACTTGCATGATGAAAAGTAAAAGTACAAAAGGCAAATATTCATACCTCAATTGGTCTAATCTTTTTCACTTTAAAGTTTAATTTCCTCTTTGGCTCATTGGTTGAAGATTTATTCAATAAATACAAGAAAAAGATCAAGAGTAACCTTGGAGACTCTTCTTTTAATGTAAAGGATGAAAAAAATGGATAAATATGAAGTTGTGTGTGTGTAAGGTCTGCCTCGAGTAAATAATCCTCTTGTACTGTTCGCCAGTGATATTTTTACTTTTCTTCCCAAAGTAGTAGGAAAAAGACAAGCTACATAGAATCAATTAAAAGTTCAAAAATATTAATTTCGTTACGACACTCAATTGTATTTTACATTAATTTTTTTTTTGAATAACATAAATAAAAATTCAATCCAAAGACAACACAACGGAGTTACCTCTTATAAAAGCAACAAAGTGTTCTCCGGACATAGCTGGATGACAAATGAGAGAAAACTTAAAATCCAGCTGGAGCCTTGCAGCGTGAGTTCGAACTCTGATATGAGCAATTTGCTCTCTTCTGAGTAGGATTTGGTAGGTGATATTACTTGCTATGTTCTCAAACCTTGTTCATTCAAGTACATCCGTGATTTACTGATAATTGTGCTGAGGAACCGGAATTAATATCTCCAGAATAGTCTTGACGTAAGTCGAAAAATTGGATATCAAAAATAAAAAATAAAAAATAAAAATAAAAGCTACAAGCTAAAACATTCATCCAAGTCTTATGGGATACAGCGCCGCCTTTTGGGTAAGGCGGCCAAAGCATTGCTTTAGGCCCCACTCTTCTTGGGGTCCCCATTTTAAAAGTTTATGAGCTAATTTATTTTTGAAAAAATAAATATTTTAAAGTAAAAAAATATATTTTGTAAGAAAAAGAAAAAAAATTAAATAAATTTAAATAATTTAAAGCGTATGAAAATATTTTTTATTTTTTATTTAGTGGTAACAATTTGAAATTACTATTTTTAATTTTTATTTAGTGGTAACAATTTAAAATTACTAGGTGATGAGAAATATATTTAACAATTCGAACTAAAAAAAATCGCCTAGCCTCAAAAGAATTTTAAAATATAATAGTCACTTAGATATCAATGAATTTAAACTAATTTTTGAAGTAAAAATGTTAAGAAAAATAGTACAAGTAGAAGATAATATTTCAATTGATATACTCCCATAAAACAAAAAGAATGTCAACAATAACGCAACATGAACATATTCGGAAAGAAGTTTTCAAGCTAATTCAACAAAGAATTATTAGCAAAAATTGATTATCAAAACACTATTTAACTTTGTATTTCAAAAAGTTAAAAATAGATTTCAATATATATATGCCTAGCTAAAATTTACAACCTAGTACCCTACTACTACAAAATAAGTCCAACTTAGACATAACACAAAAATAGTTTAATCTTACAATTACTATCAAACAAGGCTCAAAAACCAAACACAAAGCTTGTTAATCTATCATGATCATCATCAGTCTCCAAGAATTTACCAACCATCTAAATTATCCATTTGATGTCTCTCCGCTTCTCTCTGCATTCCCATCATCCTTATTCTCAGCTGAAGTTGTGCTGCTGCTGTCAAAAACCTCAAACCCTGCAAAGGACTTAGTATTCCAACCACCCTTTCTGCTGTCCTTGTCCTCAACCTATCTGCATCTGTCACTACAATCTCCATGGCTGATTTTAGTGTGTCTATATTCTCATCCACTTTTCTGATTTCTCCGTCTACATAATATAATTAAGTAATTAAAAGTGAACTTTTAAATGAAATCGTCAAGTACTACAAATGATATCAGAAATAGACAAAAGATCCTAGGTTCAAATCTAACTGTCATTCGAAAAGCACAAAAAAATCCACATGTTTTGTCCATGAAGAGGAAATCAAACTCACATGTGAAGGAAGTGAGCTTTTAAATTAAACCATCATGTAGTACAACATGGTATCAGAAAAGGTCCTAGGTTCAAATCTTATACCATTCAAAAAAAATCCACGTATCCAATTCACACGTGAAGGATCATATTGAGACATAACATAACATAATTAAGGTTTCATTTGTTCGCACTTAATCGATGTCTGAAATTAAATGATTCAAACTTTAGATCATTAAGTACATTTATTTACATTAGAATCTAAATGTATCTTAATACATCTCTTAAACCAAGTCTAAAAATCATTCAGATCCTTTTCTTGCTCTTTTATTTTCTATAATATTAAATTCTGATTATCATAAACGTTCTTTCTTCTCCCAAGTACATCATCCATGGCAAGGGATTTCCAAACCTGCCTTTTCAATTCATTTTTATCCTTCGCCGCCAGATCAACGAAAACAATAAACTATCATCTAATCTCTAACACAAATGACACAAGAAACGGTTTTTGTATCCGAAATCGAAATGGCCACAACCATTTATTTCCAATTCCTTATATAACTTCCATTGTTAACTATTTCTTCTTCCCAATCACACCTTCATTGGAAAAACGTAAACCCAAAATGCAGCAAAAATAACTTTTATGACATATAATTCCATGAAAAACAACCATGAACAATATTAGAAGAGCTTAAACTCTCCCAAAAATGCACCATTAATAGCTTCTCTAATTTCCTACCACCCCAGTGGATGGCCCACCTCCACATTGAAAGAGTGGTAGTTTTCATGACAGCGGCAAAAATGGCGGGTCTGATAGTGCGATGAGGAAAATTTAAAATATGTCTCACACAACTGGCATTAGTTTTGTTTTGACAAAAAAGTAGATTCAAAATTTGTGGACCCAAAAGTGTAAGATAGGGGTCAACTTTTTTATCTCATAGAAAAGAGCCTCACACAACTAATGTCAATTACGTGAGGCACATAGTAAAACTTTTCATGCGAGTAGGCGGTGAGATGGATTTGGGGATTGAAAAAAATAAATGTGTTCAAAATTGAATCTATTTTCTTCTTTGAAATTTGAGTTTTGAAGCTTAAAAAAGGATTTTACTGGATATTTTAAACTTCGAATTTGTTGGTGGATCTACAGTAGCTACGGCAGTAAGGAAATTTCTATATGCTGTGTTGGATGCTAGGGCTAAAAGTTGAGATTGTATTTTTTTTTCCTTTTTGATTATGTTCATTAATTTTGAAATAAAATAAAATTTATATTTTTCTAATATTTAATTACTTTTTTATTTAATTGTATATTTATAAATAAATAAATTATGCACATTCAGATTTTAAAAAATAAACAGTTTTAATCCATCAATATTCAGATCTAAAAATAATATTTTAATAATTCAAATGCAGCCAAAGCACTCCCTAAGGTCCTTTTTAAGTATCGATTAATTAAGGTTTTGACGTTGATTAAAAATCATTTTAATGATATTAATCATAAAGGTTGTTTGAATAAATATCATTTATCCATCTTTAAAATAGGAGTAATAATTATTTAATATCTTTTAGAAAATAAAATAGATAATTTATTGAAGCAAACGTAAATTTGAAAATAATTAATATCTTCTTGATTTCTTAAAGAAATCGCTACTAAAAATAGAAATTAGCGAAAGAAAATTATGTAGCTAAACAGAAAAAATTGTCGCTAATTCTGTTACAAAAATATTTTGTTAGCTACGAGCAATTTAACGATAAATTAGCCACAAATTTCATAGCTAATTCAAAAAAAATTTCAGTGAATACTTATGTAAAACGATATCTATAAAGGGCTTAAGGGAGTAACTAAAATTAGTCTCTCTTACCATTTTAAAACTTTAGATGAAATGATCATACAATTTAATACCTCCCGGGTGTTCAATTCTGAACTGTTGTGCTAGTGGTGGGGCAGCCACACTTTCTTGAAGTTTCGCCAATTCATCCATAAGGTTCTTCTCTTCGACCCTTGTTTCGATTCTCAGCCTATTAAGTCTCTCAACTTGATGTTCACTCAAATCATCAACCGAGTTCATAACAAGTGAAAAAGCTAAACCTGGTTTGAACCCGGTAATCCACAAGAAACTTTTTTCCAATGGAGTAAACCATGTAGGGGAAAACATATAAAACACATTTCTATGAGACATTCTTGATTTTTCCTCGAAGTATTCTTGATAATGAGCTAGAACACGAGAAATAAGGTCTCTAATAATACCTTCTTGTGATTCATCAAGTGTGTTTTCTGCTGTTGTTAGTTCATTCAAGAATTGTTCTTGGCGGAGTAACCACCCTTGAAAAAAGGCCTCAAATGAACTAATAGTTATGTTTGTTCCAAATGAGCCAGGTGACATATTTGATTCTTTTTTGGGGGTACTAAGAAGAAATTAAAGTGGTGATAGCGATGAAACATAGAGAGGGAGATATTTGTAGGGTGTATTAAAGAAGGGAGTTTTATTTTTTTAAAACAATATACAAAATTAGTCGTTGAAAAGGGGTTTGTATTTTAGTGGAGTGAAATGATTTTATTTTTTTTGGTTGCTTAATTGTAAAAAATTATCTGGAAACTGCTAGAGTAGATGAAAGGCAAGTGAAGAAAGGAATTAAGGGTAGAACATGAGAGTAAGTGAGAAAGTGACACAATCTTACTTAGCATCATAAGATGAGACCAAACAATTCTATTTTTAGGCTAAGCCTGTGGTATTTTTTTCCCATCGTGTAAGGGGGACTCGGTGGCACGAGTTTCAAAATGCAATGTGGTGTTTGTTTGGTACGAAGAAAACTGTTGTCCACAAATTGTTGTCCGCATAAAATGTCTTTTGAAAAATAAGGGGATTTTTATTTAGTTTTTAGTGTTTGATAAGTAAATAAAGTATATTATCTTTAAAATATTTATATATAATTTAGGCAAATTCTATGAGGGATCGGATGGGAGGTTGGAGTGGGGCTATGGGGGTAGGGGTGGAGATAGGACTAGAGGGTGGGGAAGAGACAATTAAAGTAGATTTTTTTTCTTACTTTCAATAAAATGTCATTTTTAAATTTTTTTCTAGAAAAATATTTTGTTTAAAAAATTAACCAAGCAAACATGAAAAAATTAAATATTTTTCTTTATACCAAACATGTCTAGTTGAATGAGATTCGTAGTTAGTGGAGATTGAAATGTAACTTTTTTGGTTGATATGGGTGGTAAATGATTAGTTTGAACTGAATTTAGACCAGTTAAAATGAATTGTATTAATAAATAGATCATTGTTTAATTTTGTCAAAAGTTTACTTGAGCTTAGATGGCTGAGTTATGTAACGACCCGTCTAGTCATTTTTAGCTAAAATCGTTATTTGCTTGTTTAACCCTTTCCGTAGATTCTATGTGGTGTTTTGATGCGTGGGGATGAGTGGCATGGATCTCGAGGTCCATTTATATGAATTTCGGATGAAAAATCCAAAACTAGAAACTGAGAGTTGGTTAGTTTGACTCAAAGTTGACTTCTGGATAAATGGGTTCGTTTCTGGGTTTCGTCGCTTCCAATAGTTTTAGAGGGTCATTTATGACTTAGTAGAGTCATTGGTTCACTTTTCGAGGCAATTAGATGTGTTTTGTGGCCTTATTTGTATAGTTTAGATCTTTAGTTTTTCCGAACGATTTTTTAGAAAAGTATGCCTTAGCTCGATTAAATGTGAAATCCGATGGTACGAGCGAGTTTGTAGCATTGTTTACCGTAGACGAGTATGTGTGATTTGTATTTGGGGGGGGGGGGGTATCGAAAGTGTTCGGGTGTTTGATGAGAGTTGGATTGTTTTTTCCCATTTCTGGTGTCTGGTGTCCTCGATAACACCAGTTTCTGCTCCGGCCTGTCCACCTCGGCGGAAGGTTGGCTCGCCGAAGCCAGGGTTGGGTTTCTGCCTTGGTAGAGGGCATGTCCGCAGGGGCGAATTTGCCTCTACGAAGTTGGGTTCACTGTGGCGTTGAGGCAAAGTATTCAGTGACACTGCCTCATATGGGTCTTTGTTCGCTGTAGCGGGTCTACTCCAACGGAGTCGATTCCATCGTGGTGGAAAATACTGTATCAGGTGTCCTATATATTATCCTAGGTCAGATTTTATTTCCCAAAATGGAAAGTCTCGAACCTAGCGTCGCCAGTACGGTATTCCTGAAGAACAAGAGAAATTTCATCCTTTGGGGTAAGATGTCTTCCTTTATGACTCAATTACTTATTTCTAAATCCTTTAATGGTGGATTAGTGTATTTATAAGTTGGGGAAATGAATTCCAAGTTCCTATGAGATTAAGAGAGTTAGGTTATTGATTAATGAAGGTTTTATGAATTATTTTACTTATATTATTGTGAATTAGTGAAGGATATTGTTAGATGATCATGTTGTAAGTCTTAATTTAAGAATAGAAACCTATTTCAATTGGGGGAAATTTATAGGGGTTCCAATTTGGGTTTTTTGTATATTGTTCAATTGAGGGTTTAAATGTGTATAGTTTTTCAATTAACTTAAGGATATGCCTACCTAGTATGTGTTCTTGGTATTTGGGTATTAAAGTTTGAGTCTTGGTGATGTGGGCTCGAGATGGTATTTTAAAGTCTTGTTTGTAAGGTTTATGTCCTTGTATGTTGCGTAAAGCTTTATATCAACGAATAGTATGTATGTTGATAGAATTTCTATCACGAGGCGCATCGGAAAGGCAAGGCGGTCACCGAGGCTTTATTGGTTAGCACTCCTATTCGGCCTAGAGGTAGGCTACAATTTAGACTTCGATAGAAGTGCGTAATTAGTTAAAAATACTGAGGGGTATTGGGCATATTTGGGGGTCCTATTCAGACGGTTGTGATCAACGTCTGAGTGGGTACCAGTGTTGAACTGTGATGATGGGTTTGAGGATTCAGCCTTGTGATGGTTCTGACTGTTGATTATTTGGGCTTGTTTCCATAGTTGCTTGATATGTTTACTCATCACACATGCCTTCGATATGATATCTTGATTTGTACTTGGATTGTATATGTGTATTGAACTCTTGAAATCATTTGGCATTCATCTCTATACTTGGTTGCATCTCATTTTATCATGATATCTTGCCTTATATTGTCATTTGCATTCATACACTCATGGTTCTGGATTATTGATATGAGAGTGGTATGGATAAGCTGTGGGCCTAAGAGGCCAGAAAAGTAAGAACACTTATGAGATTTTGGCAACATTAAGATGATAGTGATACGAGGGGAATTAAGTTGCATGCCTGCACCATGATATTATTCAGCCAAGTATTGGGCTCTGATGGGACATTTCGAAGGGATATATGGACTTCACGGGTCCCTCATTGGTGTACGAATCATAATAAAACCTTGGCATACTGTATACCGGATTGATAAAGGTACCTGACATATGCATTGTATTCATATCATACATATATATGCCATTTCATTGATTGCTTGTGGATGGACTTGTATTTGAAGTGATTGTTGATGACTTAACTAGATTCTGGACATGAAAGGATTATACTTGCTATTTGGTACTTGAATTACTGTTAAACTTTTGGCACTGGATGACGTAAGTGATCATGGACTCTTAATTGAATAAGTAAATATATGAACTCTTTGAATCATTCTGTGGACTATGTGACCTTACTTGGATTATTCGACTGATTAGTATAGGGTTACTTGATATTTATCTCTTTTTGCGTATCTTTCGTCGTTGTCTTCCTATGATATCTACGGGGGTACGTTGTGTACTCATGCTACACTTACTGCATCTTTTCTTGATGCAGATACAGATCCGACGACTAGCTTGAGACCGCGTGGCTGAGTTTGAGTAGTTGATCCCCAACTTCCACGGTGAAGATGTTATTTCCAACATGCCCGTACTTGCTTTATCTCTTTACTATCTTCACTTTTGTTCTGGAGACATGTTTACAGACTTGCAGCTTATGTATTCAGTTGGCACTTGATGCCTTGACTTTCAGACTTGTATCATTTTATTTAAAGGTCTTGTATCTACAGACTAGATCACTTGGGAGATTTTATAGTTGTATCAGATTTGTATTTCTTCTGCATTTCTATTATGAGATAACTTATGTAGTATTTTGTTATCTTCCGCTTTTATTTATGTTTTATCATGTGAATGATTTGGGAGTGGTTCGCCTACCGATGTAATTGTGTAGGTGCCACCACGATTCATGAAAAGGGGTCGTGACAAGTTAAAATTAGACCCACTTAACTTGTCCAACTTTTCTTCTTTCCTTTTACTAATTTATGCAAATGACCCCTTTTTGGTCATTATTTAGATTTTATCCTTACTTTTAAAGTTGTACATACATAGCTCTTGGGATTGATAAAAAGTTCGACGTCTAAAATCCATAAAAAAATAAATTAAAGTCTAACGACTTTCATAAGATCTCAATTTTTCAAAAAAAATCTATAGACTGATATAAAAGGTTCGTAAGTTGCAAGGAAAAATGATATGGTCATTTACTAAATTTTTGTCCCAAAATGACAACCGAGGAAAATACTACCGTTCTTTTTGGAGATATCATTTTCAACCAAATATTCTCAAACAAATTTTCATATATATTAGAATACGTATTATAAAAAAGTTATAAATTAATATAAATAAGTCCTAATATGTAGCTAATTAAGCATAATATCTATATATTTATTACAGATCCCCACTACATTGTGTTAGTGTTAAGATTTTAATGATAACTTGTATTGATATGCAGGAAATACTCAAAGATGCACAAGATACAAGTGAATTCACTCAAGCCATGTAACCAACTATGCAGTCAGCCCAACAACTCAAAGAACAAGCCTAGACGACTAACTCTATAGTCAGCCCAACTGCTTGAGCACAAGCCCAGAAGAATCAAATCAACAAGGAAAGAAGATATGCAATAATGAATATATATACAAATTCGCATATTTATGGAAGCAAGTACCAAAGATTCAATCTAAGGAAGAAGCAATTAATTGAGGAATACCAGCAAGCCAAAACAAAAGGAAAGTTGTACTAACATGTTTGGAAGATATTTTGATCAGCCGGACAAGATCTACTCAAGCAAGGAAAACACATTGTGGAATATCATATCCCATTGAAAGCTCTAACCTTATTTTTGAAAATAGGATCACTAATTCCCTTTTCTAAGGATAAATTCTCTTGGGTTGCCATCTCTGCGAAAAGAAGTCCAACGACCACTTCTCCAAGTTATTTAAGAGGACTTTGAAGACAAAGAAAGACATACTTTCGTCTCAACTTCTCAAGCTCTCTATCTTACTTTTAACAAGCATTATAATTCTGAGTGATTTATAGTGTAAACAAAAAGGTGAGAAGACATATAGTATAGTTGGTGAGACATTGTATCAAAAGATTACGAGTGTTTGAGTGTAGACGTAGGAACTCCATTCAAACAATCATTGTACCAAACCCACCTTTAAAAGAGCCTAATGTACTGTAAAAGTAAGGGTTAGGAAACTACTTGATAACTATGGTAAGAGTCTAATGTACTAAAAGAGTGTTTGCTTGTAAATGGAATTGGCCACACTTAGGTTAATGACTATAGGTAATAATATTATATAAGGAGTTACTTATTCTAATGGGTAGATTGTGAAAGGTCTAAGGAAATGAAATAATGAACCGTACGTGTGATCTTACTTGTGTTGTCGAACCAATGAATTAAGGTCTAATATGATTTCTGGCATTATTAAGTCTAGGTGCGAGAGTAGAGGATTACTGAAGAGTGAGAATGTTGTTGTAATTAAGTGTTTCATGACCTGCCTGAGTATTATTAGCTTATTGTCTGGTACATTTATGGTATAATAGACTTATGCATTGCGAATTCTACGTGTTCAGTGACCTGTTACATGCTGAGGTTAATTGGTAATTTCTTTAATCCACTGTGTAAACAATATGATGTATTCGGTTTATTGATTGGCTAGTGATAGGATTATATGGAGTCAACTTGGTATTTATCTTTAATTGCGTAGCTTCCGTCGTTGTCAGCCTATGATGTCTATGAGGGAACGTCGTACATTCATGCTACAATTGCTGGATCTTTTCTAGATGTAGGTATTCAGTCTATCAGGTTGCAGTTTAGAGCACGGGGAGCTGAGGCAGACTACCTTATTCAGTGGCCTTGGTTTCTATCTTATGTAAATGTTCCCTTCATTCGGGAAGTATAGTATATTCCTCTTCCAAAAATTGTATTTTAGAGTCCTTGTATAAGTCAGATCAGGTTATGGGGATGAAAGGTTGTTGTCCGATTTCATTGTTCTTATGATTTAATGAAATTCTTCACAATTATAACTTGATTTTCTTCCGCTTTTATTTTAAATATTTTTAAAAGTTGTTTTGGAAAATTGGTTCGCCTACCGGGGGATCGTGTAGGTGCCACCACGACGCCCGTGATTTAGGTCGTGACATGTTTTATGATAAGTGAGATATCAAGAGAGAGATAAATGCAAATACAAGTCACAAACATAGAAAATATGGCGACAACCAATAAATCTAAAAGAAGCAACAACCCACAAATCATTCAACAATACCAAGCCTAAGTAATCCATCCCAACTTCATACTCGAAGGCGTAACATGCTTTCTCTGACAGTAACTAACTCTACATATGCTTCGTTAACCGAAGTCTAACTAGAAGATAAGCCGTAACCTACCTGGATGCCAAGCGAGAGCCACAAACGATCACAATCGAGCCTTTCCTCTCAGCGGGTCTCGATAATACTCGAAGTCTAATCATTATTAAAATCTAAGTTAGAAACAGAAACTAACACTATCCATAACACTAGACTATTCTTTGAACCCAACCTAACCATGGGCGAAAAATGGAAAATGGGCCCACAAGGGTAAAATGGTCATTTCGAAAGTGAAATATGAAATTCAACGTTTTAGGAGTTCAATCATACTAATCAATTGCTAAAAGAACTCAAGACTAGGCCAATTTCTAGATTGAAGTAAAACCCCCCAATTTAGGTATGAACCCTAATTTTCCAACATTCAAATCATTACAAAAATGGAAGATTCAAGCCTATAAACTATGAAATCATCAAATTCTACGATTAGATTAGTCAAATCCTTCAACAATTTCCATTTAGAGAGACTAGAACCCGTTTTATGAAATTACCATCAAAACCCATCTTTCCTCTTAGATTCTAATAGATTTCTCGCATGGATTCAAGCTTAGGAAAGTTAAAATAATGAATGCTAGGTTGGGAGTCTTACCATAAGAGGGAATCAACCAAGAACTCTTCAGTTTTCCCCACAAATGCTTAGAAAGTAATGAAAGAAGTGATGGAGAGTTAAGGGTTTTATCATAGCATTTAATAAATTTGGAACACGCCACCTCGCTACAGCGATATCGGGTCTGCTACAGCTGGCCCACGCCAGTGGAATCAAAATCCCAAGGCTCTACTGTAGTGGTTGACTGTCCGTTATGAAAGACCCTTTATCTGTTGGGGCGCACTGCAGCTCCCCCCAGTGAGGCAATATACACCAGAAAACCTTTGTTTGAATGGTACTTGATTCATAAAGAATGATTCTTTTGAAGTTATATGGACTCACCCAAGACCTCCCCGATACAAACTAGATATGCACACACACGTAAAACCACACTACAGACTCACTCATGGTCTCAGAATTCTCATAGGAGGTCAATTTAATTGATTCAACCCCCAATGGCCTAAAATCAACTCTCCAACCAATAGTCAAAACACTCCTAAGGGTCTCGGGAATCGAGCCAACTATCCCACCAAGTCATAAACGACCCTCCGGACCTCACGGAATTGATTGAATTTTGAAAAAGGTACGTTTACCCAAAATTCAACTATTGGTCAAACATTTACACTTAAAGGTTCTAACTCCATTAACTTTCACTAGGATCGTCTGACAACTTCGGGAATTGGTCAACAAGGGTAAAATAGTTAAAACACACATAACAACTAAACATGTTGTTACATCAGATACCAATTAAACAATCGCTCGTCCTCGAGCGATAAAGAAATAACAGGGGAGAAAAGTACGTAAATCGGTAAACAACTCGGGATATCTGGCATGCCTATCAGACTCGGTCTCCCATATAGCCTCCTCAACAGGACGATGATTCCATTGCACCTTTACATAAGCTATCTCCTTATACCTCAACTTTTTAACCTGCATATCTAAAATTACTAGAGTCTCCTCCTCATAAGATAGATTCTCATCAAGAAACATCGAATCCCAATGAATGATATAAAACTCGTTTGAATGGTATTTTTTCAGCATAGAAACATCGAAAACTGGGTGAACACCCGACAGGCTTGGCGGCAAAGCTAACTCATCGGCACCAACACTACAGAGAATCTCAAATGGACCAATGTATCTCAGGCTCAACTTGCCCTTCTTCCCAAACCGCATCACACCCTTCATGAGTGATATCTTCAGAAGAACATGCTCATCCTCCATAAACTCTAAGTCTCAGACCTTCCGGTCTGCATACATCTTTTGTCGACTCTGAGCTGCTAGAATCTTTTCCTAAATAAGCTTCACCCTGTCTAAAGACTCCCTCAACAAGGATGTACCCCATGGTCGAACTTCAAAAGGGTCAAACCACCTAATAGGAGAACGACACCTCCTACCATATAAAGCCTCGAATGACGCCATATCAATACTGGAATGATAACTATTGTTGTACGCAAACTCAGCCAAGGGTAAGAACTGGTCCCAATGACCACCAAAATTAATGACACATGCTCTCAACATATCCTTGAGCACCTGAATAGTCCTCTCGTACTATCCATTAGTCTGGGGATGAAAAGCGATACTAAGATCTAACTGAGTACCTAACTCTGCATGCAGCATCCGCTAGAAATACGAAGTAAATTAAGGACATCGATCGAAGATGATAGAAATAGGAACCCCGGGAAATCGCACAATGTCACTACTGTAAATCCTGGCTAACTTCTCCGCATTATAAGTAACCTGAACTGGAATGAAAAGTGCATACTTGGTCAGCCTATCCACGATGACCCAAACTGAATTGAACTTACCCAAGGTCTTTGGAAGACCTACAACAAAGTCCATGCCCGGATTTAAAAGATCTAGTCGCACAAAAATATTAGCCAGAGTCTGAACCTCTATGGCCAAGGGGACGCTCCAAAATAACCAACCGAGCCAAACTACCCATACTCACTATCTTACGGCTCAATGCATCAGCTACCACATTAGTCTTACCCAGATGTTAAAGTGTAGTGATATCATAATCTTTCAGAAGCTCCATCCACCTACGCTATCTAGAATTGAGATCACTCTAACTAAATACGTACTGAAGGCTACGATAATCGTAAACACCTCACAATGGACCCCATATAGATAATTCCTCCAAATCTTCAAAGCGAAGACTACAGCTAAAAACTCCAAATCATAGGTCGGGTAACTCTTCTCATGGATCTTTGACTGTCTGGAAGCATAGGCAATGACCTTGCCCTCCTGCATCAACACAACGCCCAAACCACCACGGGATAAATCATAATAGACTGAGTAATCCTTACCCTCCACGGGTAATGGCAAGATCGAAGATGTAGTCAACAGAGTCTTGAACTTTTGAAGGCTCTCCTCACAAGCATCGAACTACTAAAAATAAACATCCTTCTAAGTCAATATGGTTAGGTGAGATGTAATATAAGCAAATCCTTTCACAAACCGGCGATAGTAACTAGCCAACCCCACAAAGCTACGAATCTCAGTCACAGTAGTGGGCCTCGCCCAATCCCTAACAACCTCAATCTTCTTGGGATCAACTATATTACCATAATTTGACACCACATGGCCCAATAATGCCACAGAATCAAGCCAGAACTCACACTTTGAAAACTTGGCATAAAGCTCCTTCTCTCTCAACAATCCCAGGATAATCCTCAAATGCTGCTCATGCTCCTCTTTACTCTTCAAATACACAAAGATATCATCGATAAAAACAATGATGAAAGAATCCAAGTATGGCTTAAAAATGTGATTCATCAAGTCCATGAAATCTTCTAGGGCATTTGTAAGCCTAAAAGACATCACCGGGAACTAGTAATGACCATAACGAGTCCTAAAGGCCGCCTTCAGAATATCATCGGCCCGAATCTTCAACTGGTGGCAGCCTGACCTCAAATCAATCTTTGAAAATACCAAAGCACCCTGAAGCTGATCGAACAAGTCATCAATGCGAGGAATCAGATACTTATTACGAATGGTTACGTTGTTCAACTGACGGTAATATATGCACATTCTCATCGTACTGTCTTTCTTCTTCACACTGTCTCGATTTATTTTCTGTGCATTCTTAATTAAATCCAAAATCTAATTTTGACTTAATTAAAATAATCATTATTCATTTAAATATCTCGATTCCAAATCGAACATTTAATTACTCTCTCAATACATCCTTAGATCAAAACGGACAATCGACATAGTGTGACCCTACATGCCTTCTCATATCGACATTAATCAAATTAAGGTCTACACGGAACTCCTAGACGGCGCCGGAAGACGAACTCAATATGTGAAGTACGTTTACGCGAATCCAGTAAACTTAACCTTTATGTGGTAAGATAAAATCCTTTCATTCACGACACACCCGATCAAGCTTAGGATTTGTCAAGTGTCTATCCAAATGGCTTGATCATTGTATCTCATCTATATTAGTTGACAACTAGACCATATTCTAAATACGTCTATTGCATTGGCCAACGACTTAGTTAACCTAATATCACTGAGAATCCGAGTGTTCTCTCGAATATACATCCGAGGAATGAATCATAATCTTGGCTCAACTACCACCTACAATCCACATCGTAATGTACCCAATACAAGTCGTATCTCAACGTATAAGGCATTTGAGCTTAGGACATGATCAAAGTACATTACTTTGTAGACAAGGCGCGTACTGACCTCAAGTCTAAGGACTTCTATCTCCCACACGCTGATCATACTTTAGACAAGTATAACAAATAGTATATCAGCAATGTATACCAATACTTCCAAAGTATCCATGTGTCCATCACGATTAGCCATTACTCGTAGCATGTGAGACACACTACATCCTCTAAGGATGTGATGCAGACCACATGTCGACTTATCACATATCATCGATATCCCATTCTCGATGATCATTAGTCGAGGCTATTTTAAGAGTTACGCTCTATCATCAATATCTCACTCTATTAATGACAATGTAAGCTCAAGTGATGCACATTAATGAAAATTACAAACAATCAAATAATAATTCAATAATTGCAAATGCCAAAATATTAATCTCCATTAATAATAATACGAATGTGTATAAAGTACATTTGTCCTAATATAGATTGTCTCTAGGACATAAATATACTTCCAGTCGACATGCTTGCTGATGGAATAGTTAAGGAGATAAAGCAATACAAGCCAGTCAAGGCATAATACTCTTGGAAAGGTCTAGCTGGCTAGAGCATTGAGCATCGCATTTGGTGGGGAAATTGTGTAAACAAGTAAAGAAATTGAGTACTCTAGGTCTTTTATGATATTTGGAAGAAAAAAAAGATATTCAACTTCATTATTTGAAGAAAACTGTTGCAGTTTGATGGTATACCATAAAATCCTAAATTAGGAATGCACTTGGTTCTGTTATAATTTAACTGGCATTACCCTTGGCAACTAAGTAAACGTTGTTGTCTTCAATAATATTAAGATTGGACTAAGTTTGGTTTTGACAAAAGATATAGAAAATGGTTTCTTTTATTTCTTTTGCATGCTATAACCCTAAAATCAACTCATATCCCAACATTCCAAAACCATTAACTCAATTCAAGTCTAAGATGGTGTTTTAAAAGTCCAAATATCAACTAGTTGGGCACAGCCCGTAAACTCAATTTTTCAAATGTTTGTTTTTGTCCAATTTCAAAGATCAGCAGCCCGTTTACTTAGTTTTAGTCACTCAGGTCCATTTTGGGTCCTTTAAATATCAGCAGTTCGTCCAATCCGAGGCCTAAGTTATAAATTTTGAAATCCTAAAATAGTATTGATCTTAATCTCTGAAAATCAACTTCTTATTTTCAGTTTTCTTGATATCAAAATAGTCTTTCTTTTATCCAATTTCCAGATTTTAAACAAGTGTCTTGAAACCATTTTTTGGCAATTTAAATCAAACGATATATGTATCGTTTGCCTATCCTAGATTCGTAACTACAAATGTTTCAATATTTATATGAAAGTATTTATTACAAATACATACATATACATACAATACTCAAAATAGAAAGAAGAAGAGTTTAGGCTGGTGGGCCTACCTAAGTCCACCAGTTGGCTATTTTTATCCATAGTTGGAACTTCGAATGCAAATATTAGATTCTCATACTCGGACTCGATAAAGAATATATTATTTGTTGGGACGTAGCCCAAGTGGTCGAGGAGGAGAATGACGGGAGGCCCAAATGAGGGCCCAGATCATCGTGATGTGGCAGAACCAAAGAGGGGGGGGGGGGGGGGAAGGAGTCAAGTTAGAAGTACCCAAAGCTTATCACATAATTTATGCGAAATAAATTAAACATATAAAGTAGTCCAATAGCAAATTAAATCCCAAGTCTCATACTGATGACAACCCAAATAAACATGCAATTGTATGAAACAAATAACCAAGTGGGCTTAGCCCAATGCACTATAACCTACAGAAAGCAAACAGGAAAGTAACAAAGTCCAATGGGCTAGGCCCAAAAGTAAGCATTGAAAAGGTTTCCTTACTCGGGTATACATATGGTATACAAAATCTATATACTGTATATATTGGGTATACACTTCAATAAACAATGATACATATCAACTTCGTGATATGCGTAGTACACAAAAGATTAAAGGAAAGGCCAGACAAAGGATTACACTACACAGTCTCATCTTCTCAATTCATCGTGCATTCATATCTTTAAACAAACCTAATCCTGAGCTAAACAGATATATGTCTTTGCACTTAAATAAGGTAAGGCATCATAACAGACTTGCTAGTGATCTAAGAACAAGCTAGGCAATTCATGGGACATTACTAACTATACATATAACACAGAAAAGATGGACAGACCAACAAAGTAGGTAGACCTGCTTCATCCTAATTCAAGTAGCACATGTATATTACTTTGACATGGAAACAACTCAAAGTACACTAGCCAAAACTAGACAATCAAACTAATCAGGTGATATGCAATTTGGTATTTCATTTTTACTTAGACATCTGACTAAGTGTTCCAGACTCAATATGATAGCTTATATAGACATTCATTGTCCATGTTGGGCTGACTCCGTTAGGCAAGAGTATGTAGAGGCATGCAGATAGGATACATCAAGTTGGCATGGTTACACTTGGTCCCATGTTATGACTTAACCAATTTAAAGCTAAGACAATCAAGCTACTCTACTGAGGGAAGATATGAGAAGATAATGAGAGAATTAGGACACGTAGACAGTCATGTAGCATGGAAAACACATAAGAGAGAGCAAAGCATATTAAGGCATGCTAGTTGGTCATTTGGCAGGATGTATATTAAAGATCCTAAGATGAACATGGATAATTTACAGAGGCATGTTGTTCTCTGAGTTATGATGTAGGACAAGCACAACATAGATTCTGGGCCAACAAAGATACCAAACAAGCATACTCAGGACAACATGATTCACACATGAAAACTTAGATAAGGATTAATGGCTATATTAAATTGTACCTCATGTTAAACTAGTAAAATATGCATAGGGCAAGATGTGGGATGAGTTAGACAGATACCAAAATAACATTGTTCTAATACTAGACCTGTTGGTTTACAAGGATTTGCAGGAAACGGAAATTACAAGTAACTGCTTATGTAGGAATTGAAATTACAATTCAACAAGAAAACTGAAAATTACAATATAACAACAAAATTGAAATTACACTTTTGTTGAACAAGAAAACGGGAAAGTTGTTTATGCTGAGTCGAGTGTGGCACTCTGTCCTTAAGACAATATTGCCCCGTATGTATCCTTTATACGTCCTGGACAATTCGTCTCCCAAGATAAAACAGCAATGGAACTATTGAGCAAAGGAAACTCAAAAGCTACCGTGAAGAATATTGAGCAATGAAATGATGCTTGGAAGATTAGGAAGAAACCGATTTTTGCTTTGTGTATTTTCGTGTATGTTAAGTACTCCTCAACAATGGTATAAGGGGTGTTTATATAGGTGAGGGAGGGCTGTTTAATCGCCCCCATAACAGCCATTATTGGCCAAATAATGGCCATTATGGAGGTAGTTAATCCACCAAAATAAATGGTGAAAATGCCAACGGATTGGCCATTATAGAGGTGTAATTCAGCCAAAATAAATGGCCGAATTGAGGCCGGACGTTTCGTTCCGGGACCGTCGAAATTCGATTTTACGAAAAACTTCGGGGACCAAACCGTACATCTTGAAACTTCGGGGACCAAACTCGTACATGTTGAAACTTCGGGGACCAAACTGTACATCCGAAAGAATTCTGGTCCAAACCGCACATCCGAAACTTCGGGATCAAACTGTACTTCTGGCAAAGTTTTCTGGCCCAAAAAGATAATATCAGAAGGCCCACAGCCCACAGCCCACAGCCCACAGCCCACGACCCACGACCCACGACCCGTGACCCGTGAACCCGTGAACCCGTGAACCCGTGAACCCGGAACCCGGAACCGGAACCGGACCGGACGGGCGGGCGGCGGCGGCGCGCGTGTGGTCTTTACTTGAACCGAAGCACATCTAGGTCCTCCCTCCTTTAAACACATGGGATACCCCTTGGGGTCCCAAACCCCAAACCAATTTCAAGCATTATATACACAACAATTCTTTCTTCCTCTACCGATGAGGGAGAATTGATCACACACCACACTTTTCCATGCTTCAAACACCTTACTTCGTGAACCAATATCTCTTTCATTTCTCAATGAAATTTGACGATTCTTGGCCCTACGGTTATCTACGTACTTAGTACATCATGCATGTGTGAAGAACCGGATTCTCCAACATACGGAACACTAGTGTTTAAGCCGTTAAAGTTGGTCGGTCGCAACTCCCGCCAAAGGCTAATTTCCAACAATCCCCTCTTGAAAGAGATTTTGGCGCACTCACATGGTGTCTTTTCATTTCCAAAGAATATTTCGGCGGACCGATGTTGCATAAGGAGAGGTAGCCTCGCTTTGAACCTTCCATAGTTGAATACCATCGGACTTACTTACCGCGCGGTGAACGTGATGTCTTGAACCGTCGGTGTTTAGTGTAAGCCAAGACAATGATACCAACACAACAAATTCCCTTACTCTCTTCTTCGTAATGTTTTGTCCGTTTTGGCCATGGACAACGTCTTGGATTCTTAAGTGCGTTCATTTTGAGGCGGCTTTGTCCTCGCACTTAAATAGGTGGTCTCCTACAAGGTATCCCTGCTATACCCCACTTCACAAGTGTTAGGAACCATTAAAAGTTTCCCAAGAACCTAGGCTCAATCGTTGAGGATCATTACGGGTTTTGAAAACTTAACCTTTACCCATACCGCAGATAGCACTTAATGTCTATCGCGGGAACGGCTTTGGATTTGGTGTTTCTTTTCGAAATCACTATCCGAAGTGCTCATGCTTCTACCGAAGCGATCAACCGAACCTTTACAAACTTAGTTTTCCCATTGAACCAAATTACCGGGATCTCCGGTTCGTAAGGTTGGGTTACCACCGTATTGGTCCTTATATTTTGGGTTTTAAGCCCATTCCCCTAGACAGGCAAGCCATCCGATCCTTGAGTAGGCCCTTTGTCAATGGGTCTCGCTATATTATCCTTTGACTTGATGTAATCAATGGATATTATACCCGTGGTGATCGTTGCCTAACGGTCTTATGCCTCCGTCGAATATGACGAGACTTGCCGTTGTACATAACATTCCGTGCCCTTCCTAGAGCCGACCGATCGTCGCAGTGGATCATTACCGAAGGTACGGGTTTGTTCCAACACGGAACATCCTCTAAGAAGTCATGAAGCCACTCGGCCTTCTTCTCCCGCTTTGTCTAAAGCGATAAACTCCGATTCCATCGTGGATCGGGCGATGCAAGTTTGCTTAGAGGATTTCCAAGATACAACCCCCACCACCAATTGTAAATATATACCCACCTTTGGTGGACTTGGTGTTCTCTATATCGATATCCAGTTTGCATCACCGTACCCCTCTAGTACAAAATTTGGATATCTCGAATAGTGTAACCCGAAGTTTAACGTGTATTTCGGTATTGTAATACCCGATTCAACGCCTTCCGGTGATTATCACTTGGATTACGGGTGAACCTAGCCAACTTATTGATTGCGTAAGCAATATCGGGTCGGGTGCGCTTTGTTATATACATCAAAACTACGATTACCGTGCATATCGCTCCCGGTATACTGTGTGCACCAAGATTTTTATCAAGCTTATGATTTATATCCATTGGTGACGCTATCGGAGAACCTGTCTAACATCTTGAACTTTCTCAAAACATCCTCGATGTAGTGAGACTGAGATAAGACCAGCCCGTCAGACGTCTTAGAGATTTTAATCCTAAGATGACATCTGCGATACCCATATCCTTCATGTCGAAGCATTGTTTCAACATGTTCTTAGTCTCTAGGATGACCCTAGATCGCTTCCCGTGATTAACATGTCGTCTACATACGTGCATATCATAACAAATGAGTCGAGTTACCTTTCGTGTAAACACATTTATCACACTCATTAATGGCGAACCCCTTCGATAGTAGAGTACTATCAAATTTTTCGTGCCATTGTTTCGGGGCTTGTTTCAGCCCATACAGAGATTTGATAAGTCGACAGACTTTCTTCTCTTGCCCTTGAACCACGTACCCCTCGGGTTGGTCCATATAAATTTCTTCTTCCAAATCACCATTTAGGAAGGCTGTCTTAACATCCATCCGGTGTATCTCAAGGTCACGCAAAGCCGCGATCGCAATAAATACCCGTATGGATGTCATCCGGATACCGGAGAGTATGTGTCAAAGTAGTCAAAGCCTTCGTCCGTCGATAGCCCTTGACTACCAACCCGGCCTTGTACTTGTCTATAGACCCATCCGCCTTGTATTTCCGTTTGAGTATCCATTTACAACCCAACGGTTTATTTCCGGAGGAAGATCAACCAACTCCCAAGTATGGTTATGCGAATGGAGCTTATTTCACTCTCAATAGCTTCTTTCCGCAGCGGTGCTTCCGGAGTTGACAACGCCCGAGCAATTGTCCTTGGTTCATCATTAACCATGTAAGCTACAAAGTCGGGACCGAAGGATTTATCCTTCCCGGCCCTTTTACTTCGCCTTAGATCCATCTCTCGGAGTCTCCAAGTTCGAGAATCCGGAACACTAGATTCCGGATGTTCACCACCTCGAGATTCGCTAGATTTGAACCATTTAGATCCGGGCAACCAAGGACTCCCGGTTCTTGAGAGCTTTGTGCATAACTTCGCTTGCGAGAGGTTATGTCTTTCTCCTTTCTAGGAAAGGTACTTTCAAAGAATAGAGCATTCCTTGATTCCATTATTGTACCCGGTGGATATCCGGAATATCCGACTTATGCACTAAGAAGCGATAAGCACTATCGTTATTTGCATATCCGATGAATATGCAATCTACGTCTTTGGTCCAATCTTGACTCGCTTTGGCTTAGGTACTTCAACCTTCGCCGGACAACCCCACACCTTAAAATACTTGTAGGTGGGTTTCTTTCCTTTCCATGATTCATATGGAGTTTTGTCCTTACCTTTATGTGGGACTCGTTCGTAATCGTATTAGCGGTAAGGACGGCTTCTCCCCACATGTTTTGGGGAAGTCCGGAATTGATAAGCAAGGCATTCATCATTTCCTTTAATGTGCGGTTCTTACGTTCCGCCACACCGTTTGATTGAGGTGAGTATGGAGCCGTCGTTTGATGAATAATGCCTTCTTGGGCACAATATTCCTCAAAAGGCGCTACATATTCTCCCCCTCTATCGCTACGAATGGATTTGATCCGTAGGCTAAGTTGATTCTCAACTTCTGCTTTGTAACGTCGAAACGCTTCAAAGGCTTCATCCTTACTTTTCAACAAGTAAAGGTAACAATACCTTGTGCTATCATCTATAAATGTCACAAAGTACTTGTTCCCCCCTCTAGTTTGTACAAACTTCAAATCACATATATCTGTGTGAATAAGTTCTAGAGGAGCGGTATTCCTTTCGATAGATCGAAAAGGAAGCTTAGTAAGTTTTGCCTCTACGCACACCTCACACTTATGTTGAGGGTTTATGTCGATAGAAGGCAACAACTCCATCTTTACCAAACCTTTGAATAGACTTGTAGTTTACGTGTCCTAATCTATGATGCCATAAATTTTGAAGACTCAAGCAAATAAGAAGAAGACTCAACTTTATTTCCTTGACGCAATACGACATGGCATTCACTTTGAAGAGGCCTTCACAGACGAAGCCCCTCCCCACAAATGTGCCATTTTTAGTGAGTACAAATTTATTTGATTCAAACACTAGCCTAAAGCCGCATTAACCAATAAAGGTCCGTAAACTAGATTTCTTCTAATATCCGGGACGTGCATCACTTCCTTCGAGTGAGTTCCTTGCCGGAAGTCATCTTCAGACCACCTTTCCAACCCCTAGCACGTCCGAGGAAGCGTTGTTGCCCATGAACAGCCTTCTTGTCGGAGACCGGAGTGTATGTGGAGAAGGCATCTTTGTTGGAACAGATGTGTCTTGTTGCACCCGTGTCCACCCACCACCGCATCGGATTCTCCACCAAGTTGGCTTCTAGCACCACACGCAGAGAATTCCTCGATCATGTCATCCAGGAGCGTGTCCTTGACGACGTTTGCTTGAGCCTTGCCTTTTGACTTGGCTTTCTCGTTGTTGCTCGCCCTTGAGCTTGCGGCATTCCTTGATCCCGTGACCAGGTTTCCCACAAGTGATGACAATTACCTCGAACATCTCTCGCCGGCAGGGGCTTTGCCGTCTTTCCGGAACTTCCGCTTCTTGCTTGAGTTCCCTTTGGCCTCTCGCTGCATTTGCCTTTGCCTCAAAGATGTTGTCTACCCTTTGGCAAGGTCTTCTTATTATCTTCCGGATTTGCAGCTTGATAACAAGCTCTTCAAAGGTCATCTCTTTTGTCTTGAGTTTCAAGTAACTCATAAACTCATTCCATGAAGGAGGTAACTTTTCAATCGCCGATGCAACCAAAAACTCGCTCATTTGGTTTCGGTCCTTCCAAATCCAGGTGATGTAAAATCATTTGGAATTCCTGGACTTGGGACATCACTGTCTTACTGTCCACCATTTGGAATTTTAGAAATTTCCCAACGATGAACTTCTTAGTACCCGCATCTTGTGCGTTGTACTTCTTTTGCAGTTTTTCCCACAGCTCTTTGGCAGTGCCAACGGTGCAATAGACCGTGTAGAGAGGGTCTGCTAAGCAGTTCAGTATATAGTTCTTGCACATGAAATCGCTATGATTCCATGCATCACGAACCATCTTCATGCCGTTAACGACATGGATACCAAGGCCCCCTTCACCCGTTTCAGCAGACGAAGAGTCCATTTCATCTCCAGCTTGTGGAGGATCTTCCGTAAGGAATCGGGCCATGCCCATAACTGTTAGATAGAACAGCATCTTTTGCTGCCATCTTTTGAATTCTCGATCCCATGAATTTTTCGGGGCGATCATGGTGGTGTGAAGAAGAGGGTGGAGCTCCATTAGCCGAAGGAAGGCGGTGTTATCGCTTGAGCAATGGCAGCAGCAGCAGCAGCAAAGGCGGCGGTGTTACTGCCTTGAGCAGTAGCAGCATTGGCAGCAACATTGCCTCGAGAGGCAGCAACAGTAGCAGCAACATCGGACATATTTCCAGCCATGTTATTGCAGTTACCGTAAGCAAAATATTGTCTTAAGTTGTTGGATTACAAGGATTTGCAGGAAACGGAAATTACAAGTAACTGCTTATGTAGGAATTGAAATTACAATTCAACAAGAAAACTGAAAATTACAATATAACAACAAAATTGAAATTACACTTTTGTTGAACAAGAAAACGGGAAAGTTGTTTATGCTGAGTCGAGTGTGGCACTCTGTCCTTAAGACAATATTGCCCCGTATGTATCCTTTATACGTCCTGGACAATTCGTCTCCCAAGATAAAACAGCAATGGAACTATTGAGCAAAGGAAACTCAAAAGCTACCGTGAAGAATATTGAGCAATGAAATGATGCTTGGAAGATTAGGAAGAAACTGATTTTTGCTTTGTGTATTTTCGTGTATGTTAAGTACTCCTCAACAATGGTATAAGGGGTGTTTATATAGGTGAGGGAGGGCTGTTTAACTGCCCCCATAACAGCCATTATTGGCCAAATAATGGCCATTATGGAGGTAGTTAATCCACCAAAATAAATGGTGAAAATGCCAACGGATTGGCCATTATAGGAGGTGTAATTCAGCCAAAATAAATGGCTGAAATTGAGTCGGACGTTTCTCGTTCGGACCGTCGAAATTTCGATTTTCTCGAAAAACTTCGGGGACCAAACCGTACATCCGAAAGAATTCGGTCCAAACCGCACATCCGAAACTTCGGGATCAAACCGTACTTCCGGCAAAGTTTTTCGGCCCAAAAAGATAATATCGAAGCCCACGGCCCACAAACCCCACGCCCCACGACCCGAACCGAACCGGAACCGGACCGGACGGGCGGGCGGCGGCGGCGCGCGTGTGGTCTTTACTTGAACCGAAGCACATCTAGGTCCTCCCTCCTTTAAACACATGGGATACCCCTTGGGGTCCCAAACCCCAAACCAATTTCAAGCATTATATACACAACAATTCTTTCTTCCTCTACCGATGAGGGAGAATTGATCACACACCACACTTTTCCATGCTTCAAACACCTTACTTCGTGAACCAATATCTCTTTCATTTCTCAATGAAATTTGACGATTCTTGGCCCTACGGTTATCTACGTACTTAGTACATCATGCATGTGTGAAGAACCGGATTCTCCAACATACGGAACACTAGTGTTTAAGCCGTTAAAGTTGGTCGGTCGCAACTCCCGCCAAAGGCTAATTTCCAACAAGACCTAAGTCAGCCCTAACAGATGCATAATGGACTTAATATGAACACCAAGCTAGATTCGTTAACACATAACAAAATTCTGAGTTCATATCCAACTTATCCTATTTCTGGAGTAGCAGGGCATTTTTAAGGTGAGTTTAACAGACATCACACTTCACATACACCACATATTAAAATAAGAACAAACAAAACCACCACACGTTCAAACAAAAGGAACCTACATTCAATCCTATATGCCAAGATTTATAGTTCAAATGGCTTCATTTCTAACATTATGTTAAGATACATAATCTCAACCTATTCAAACCTGAATCTATCTTACACAAACCCTAAAAAATCTCTTAAGGTAACAATAGCTCCATATTTAGATGTAACAGTCCATACATGATTAAGAAACTAACATTTTAGCCTCATTTTGGTTCAAAGCAGTCTACACATGATTTAACTAATCCCTAAACCAACATATTAAACATTTTATCTACCTAACCATGCTAATAATTACAATAATAAACACAAACAATGATCAACATCAACTAAAACATGCTAAACAGTCACATATCACCTCATCACAAGTCATATAATTTAAATTAGGCAAACAAATTAAAAAGGAAATAGGTTTACCTTGTACGGAGGCAGCCGAAAGGTTGAAGGGGAGCTTGTTCTTCACTTTGGGGACCTCGAGCTCGCAAATCCCACGAAAAGGGACAAATTTTAGTTGTGAATGACCAATTATATTAGATCTGAGTTCCGCCAAAGGACTGAATCCCAACTTAAGCAAAGCATTTACTCACAAAACTTCAACTTTTTCTTCATGTCCAAACACCAACAAATCCAAATCCTCTTTTTCACCTTCAACTTCAAATACTCTTTTTTTCAAATTTCAACCAAATCATGTCCAAATGCCAGAGGCTTTTAGCATATCGAAGATTTCTTGCAAAATATTATTATAATCCATCTTGTAATTTGGTGTGAAGTTCCAGCCTAAAGTGATTCTTTGAGATTTTTAATGTCTTCTAAAACTTGAAACATTATGACATCGCTTAAAAAGGTTTAGATTGATCTTCATCAAGAAGTTTGGATTGTCAACAGCTCTGATTTTTCAAAAGAGTGTGTGCGGATGTTAGTATAGCATGGGAATTTGATGATACAATTTGCAGGTATCTTATGGATCCTAAGATGGAATTTTTTTTTTGGGAAGAATAATGACGTCGACATGCTTGCTGATGGAATAGTTAAGGAGATAAAGCAATACAAGCCGGTAAGGCATAATAACGTAAGACTTTGAAAGTATTTTTCTTAATGGATTCAACTTAAAAGCATAATATATGCATTATATACATGTAATTAGAAAGAGTCAATCATGCATAATCTTCCTAATCAATGCCTAATAATTTTCAATCTAATTAACATAATATTCCTAATTAACATTTTACTACCTACCATATATAAAATGATACTACATTAATACATAATAATAATAATAATAATATGATTTACATAATATTTTAACACTCCCCCGCAGTCGAAGCTGGAGGGTGGTGAATGTTGAGACTGTCCCTAAAATCTTCAAATAATATCAGCGGAAGTCCTTTTGTGAAGATATCTGCGATTTGATGACGCGTTGGGACATGTAGCACCCGCACTTGTCCGTGAGCCACCTTCTTACGTACAAAATGAATATCTAACTCAATATGTTTAGTGCGTTGATGGTGGATGGGATTCCCTGAGAGATAGATTGTACTAATATTATCACATTATACTATTGTTGCAGTCGGAATAGGGCAATGAAGTTTAAGTAACAGGTTCCGAATCCAACATGAGTCAGATACAACATTGACCACAACACGATATTCTGCTTCAGCACTTGAGCATGATACTGTGGCTTGCCTTTTTGAGGACCATGAGATTAAATTGTCATCAAAGAAGACACAATACCCGGAGGTGGATCGTCTTGTATCCGAACATCCTGCCCAATCTGCATCAGTGTAAGTAACAAGTTTGGAAACAGAGGACGGGTATAGATGTAATCCATACTCCAGAGTGCCCTAAATATATCGCACAATGCGTTTCAGAGCATGCATATCTTCCTCCATTGGATTATGCATGAATAGACACACTTGTTGCACTGCATAGGTAATATCTGGCCTGGTGAATGTGAGATACGGTAAAGCTCCTGCTAGGTTGCCGTATAACATCGGATCATCAAAAGGTTTGCTAGGGATGACACTCAATTTTGACTTTGTGTCGACCAAAGTTGCCGAAGGTTTGCAGAAAGACATCCCAGCTCGTTCCACGATTTCTGATGCATACTTCTTCTGGGAGAGAAATAATCCACATGTATGTCGTGTCACAGCAATTCCTAGAAAGTAGTGTAGTGGGCCAAGATCTTTCATAGCGAATTCAGAACTAAGCTGTGACATGATATTCTTGCGAAGAGAGTCTGAAGATGCTGTTAGAATAATATCATCCACATATAGAAAAAGATAAGCAGTATGATTACCCTGACGATAAATAAACAGGGAATTATCTGAACGGCTGTGCGAAAAACCCATGCGTGACACAAAATCTGCAAATCGCTTATACTAAGCCTTGGGGGCCTGCTTGAGGCCATATAATAATTTGTTGAGCAAACACACATGGTTGGGATATTTAGGATCCCTGTATCCCAACGGTTGGTGCATGTATACAGTCTCATTAAGGTGTTCATAGAGGAAGGCATTTTTGACATCCAATTGATGAAGTGGCCATCCTTTTGAGAGAGACAGGCTGAGAACTGTTCTGATAGTTGTAGGTTTGACCACTGGACTGAATGTTTCCCCGCAATCTACACCAACCTGCTGTGTCTTCCCATCACTTACAAGACGGGCTTTATGCTGCTCAAAAGTTCCATCGGATTTTTCTTTATGGCTGAAAATCCACATAGATCGAATTATATTAGCATTAGATGGACGAGGTACTAAATCCCATGTCCTATTTGTAATTAGAGCATGATATTCATCATCCATGGCCATTTTTCAATTAAGGTCTTTTAGAGCAGACATTGGATTACGAGGTAGAGGTGATTTCGAGACCTGGGTGTGAAGACTATATTTGGCATTAGGTTTGACAATTCCATGTTGACTACGGGTGACCGGACGGTTTGTTTGTCCAGTGGACTGGACGCCACTGACCGAGGAGTGAGAAACCGAGGGTCCAGTGGGCTGGACTGCTGGAATTGGGCCCCTAGTGATGGACTGGCCCAATACGCTGGACCGCGCAGATTGTGCGGTAGTGGGACTGGGCCTCGGAACTGAAGGCCCAAGCTGTTGCATTGAAATGTCAGTCAGTTGGGCCATCGATCGTTGGCCCAATGGGCCTGAATTACGGTGTTCACCACTAGCAATAGGTACCGAGCTGTGAAAAAAATGTGTTAGATACGAAAGCTTATCATCATCCAAAAAATAATAATTATGAGTCCCGATGGCATGTATCTTAGCAAATGGACAAATTGTTTCATCAAAGATTACATGACGACTTATAAATATTCTTTTGGAAGAAATGTCGTAACATTGGTATCCGCGATGATGAGTAGGATATCCCAATAAAACACATGGAGTAGACCGGGCTTGGAGTTTTGTGATTGTGGTGAATGGAAACAAGGGGTAGCAAAGACAATCAAACACTCTTAAGTGATGATATGTGGGCTCTCATAAATAAAGCATTTTTAGAGGAGCTTGGTATGATAGGTTTTTATGAGGAAGGACATTCAACAGGTAAGTGGCCATTTGGAGTGCATGATGCCAAAATACAGGGGGAAGTGAAGCATGAGAAAGAGATGTTCTAACAATATTGTTAATGGTTCTAATTTTGCGTTCTGTCTTCCCATTTTGTGATGAAGTATGAGGACAAGACAGACGAAACTAAAGACCATTTGTTTTGAAAAAAATCCCAAAATTGTTTATTGTCGAACTCCCCCCATTGTCACATTGAATATTTTTGATATCACGTTCAAATTGAGTTCGGATGAATGCTCTAAAAGTGAGAAAAGTGGAAAACACTTGTGATTTTTTTGACAAAGGAAATGTCCACAAATAATTAGAGTAGTCATCAAGTATAAGCAAACAATATCTATGACCAGAAGAACTTAAAACATGTGATGTCCAGCTATCACAATGTAAAATATCAAATGGCAAAAGAGTGCATGAAGTAGAGAAAATAAATGGCAACTTAACATATTTACCAAGTGTGCAAGAATGACACTTATTTAGAGTCCGTGTTTGGGTACAAGAAATAAAATTATTTTGTTTAAGAAAAGCCAAAACAGCCTCTCCCGGATGTCCCAAATGTTGGTGCCATAAATATGGTGCCAAGACTGCAAAAACAGAAGGAAACTTGGATTGTTGTGTTGACGGATTTATTGGATAGAGCTCCCCCTTGATATCACATCTCATGAGAAGTTTCCCCATCTGAAAATCATGCACGGAAAAGCCAAAGGGGTCAAACCGGACAGATACCCAATTATCAGTTGTAAACTTTCTAACATAAACCAAGTTTTTGATTAATTTGGGAGCATGAAGGACATTCTTTAAAATTAGGGGTGGGTTTGGTGGTGACAATTTGCTAGAATCATAACCTTTTATTGGAATTGAATGACCATTTACGACAATTATTCCATTATCATTGTCAAATTAAAATAGGACGAGAGATTACCTTGGGAGGACGTCATATGGGACGTCGCTCCGGAGTCTATATACCAATTTGAATCCGGTGGATTAAGTCCAAAAGTGTGCATGGCGGACTCAATTTCCGTGGAGTGAGCCCCTGTTGAATGGGCCTCATGCCACTAGGTCAGTTGAGGCCCACTGCTACTGCATGTGTTAACAGACCCAGCGAAATGAGCCTGTTGGGCCTGTTGTTGCTGCTGCCAAATTGGCCCAAAGTACCCACTGTTTTGTTGTGGCTGGCCAGTGGGCCTTTGGGGCTGCCTGGCCCAATTGCCTGTTGGAGCTGGGATGGGTGGTATAGCCCAAGGCCACTACCAGCCGTTGGGCTGCTGCCACTGTCTGCCACCCCTGCCGCCGGGCTGCTGCCACTGTCCACCACCGGAGTTGGTGTTGCCGTCATTATCGCCGCCACCGGAAATTTCCACCCTTATTTTTATTGTTATGACGTCTTTTTTATCCCTTATATTGTTGAGAAGGGTCAAAAAAATTACCATCATTTGAAGGAGTGGCAAGCATGGCGGAATTTGAAGTAGTTGAGGCCTTTTTCACCAAGCCCGACTCTTCAAGTACAATCATGGACCTTGCTTGATAAAATTGTGGTAGAGGATTACTTTGACGGATTAGAGTTCCCATGCCGTTATACGCGTCGGTGAGACCGACGACCAATTACAAGACTAGCCGGTCATTAGTAACCGGTGAACCAACGTTTCTTAATTGATCAGCCAACACTTTGAGTCGTTGACAATATGTAGAAACATTAGGGAAGTCCGCCATGTCAATGGCTGAGAACTCATGTTCCAATGTAACAGCGCGAGAGTTTTGGTTATCTTGAAAAATATTTCACAAGCGTTCCCATGCCGCCATGGCTGTTGAATCCGGTTCCATTATCGTATGCAACAAGTCAGTGGAGATTGTTGCATAAATCCAACCAAGGACTGTGGCATCAAGTGTATCCCACAATTCCTTGTCTGCATTGTTTGTTATGTCATTTCCTTTACCATCTTTTAGAGGAATGATATGATGAAGAACTTTGTGAGCACGACAACATATTTTGAATAATTCCGCTCAAGTCGCATAATAAACGGTTTCCATTTCTAGTTTGATGGAACATGTGTTTTGATGTTTGAGACAGCAAGGGCAGGGTGAAAGGATGATTTGGTTTCAAACATAATTGGTTGTAATGAAGGATAATCAATAATGGAGTAAGAGAGAAAAAAAGTTGAGGAAATTTTCGGCCAACTAGGGTGTTCTAGGTAGGAAGATGACCGAAAATTTGGAAGAAAATAAACTAATTTTGGATCTTTCCTTAAGCTCTTGATACCATGTAAGACTTTGAAAGTATTTTCCTCAATGTATTCATCCTTAAAGGGCACAATAAGAGTCAATCATGCATAATCTTCCTAATCAATGCCTAATAATCTTCTACCTAATTAACATAATATTCCTAATTAACATTTTACTACCTACCATATATAAAATGATACTACATTAATACATAATAATAATATGATTTACATAATATTCTAACAAATACTCTTGGAAAGGTCTAGCTGGCTAGAGCATTGAGCATCGCATTTGGTGGAAAAATTGTGTAAACAAGTAAAGAAATTGAGTACTCTAGGTCTTTTATGATATTTGAAAGAAAAAAAAGATATTCAGCTTCATTATTTGAAGAAAACTGTTGCAGTTTGATGGTATACCATAAAATCCTAAATTAGGAATGCACTTGGTTCTGTTATAATTTAACTGGCATTACCCTTGGCAACAAAGTAAACGTTGTTGTCTTCAATAATATTAAGATTGGACTATACCATTCACTTTGCAGTTCAAGAAGTTTGTGTGTTTTGACAATTTCTTGTTGATCCAATGAACTCTGTGTTTATCATTTGTGGCTGAACTACTAGTGCTTATGCAACGATATGAAATGTTATGATAGAGAATTCCGTATGGTTACTGTTAAATATACACAATATACATACAATATACATGTGTATATTTAACCGTTAGATTGTTTCTTGAAATAAGAAGTTATATTCTAAATTTGACTAGTCTAAAATAATTGGTACTTTTTTTATACTTCATGACATGTCTCATTGACTTCGAGATTTTTCATCCACATATTTGGAAGTCATTGGATGGATATATAAGAGAATGAATGCAAATTGAGACCAAAGATGTCAAAGTCAATCAATAAAGTTTAACTAGACCTTAACCCCATATTAGTTCAGGTCAGCCACATACATCTATAGTTCTTTACAGATAATCCTAGACGCGTTCAGTTTTGAGTTTCTTTCAAGATCATGCCATTGCCAGAAGCCATAACAATATCTGGAAGTGTAGAGCCAGAACAATAAGCAACGGGGCACTCCCACGTTCACAAGATTCAAAATATCATGGTATTAACTGAAAATATGTATATCCTTGGGACAATCATTATTAGGAACAAAACATACTTGAACACATTCGTATTATTAATAAGATTAATATTTATGGCATTTGCAATTATTGAATTATTATTTGATTGTTTGTAATTATTCATTAATGTGCATCCCTTGAGCTTACGTTGTCATTAATAGAGTGAGATATTGATGATAGAGCGCAACTCTCAAAAGAGCATCGACTAATGATCATCGAGAATGGAATACCGATGGTATGTTATAAGTCGACATGTGGTCTACATCACATTCTTGGAGAATGTAACATGCCTCACCTGCTACGAGTAATGGTTACTCGTGATGGACACATGGATACTTTTGGAAAGTATTGGTATACCCTGCTGATAAACTATTTGTTATAAATGTCTGGAGTGTTATCAGCGTGTGGGAGATAAAGGTCATTTGACTTGAGGTCAATACGCACCTTGTTTACAGAGTGATGTACTTTGACCCTATCCTAAGCTTAAACTCCTTATCGGATAAGACGCGGCTTGTGTTGGGTGCATTATGATGTAAACTAAGGTGATAGTTGAGCCAAAAATAGAATTCATTCCTCGATTGGATATTCGAGAGAGCACTCAACTTCTCAATGATATTAGGTCAACCAGGTCATTGGCCAATGCAAGAGACATATTTAGAATATGGTCTAGTTGTCGACTAATATAGATGAGATAAAGTGATCAAGTCATTTGGATAGACACATGACAAATCCTAAGCTTGATCAAGTGTGTCGCGAATGAAAGAAATTTATTATCTCACATAAAGGTTATGTTTGCTGGATTCATGTAAACGTACTTCATATATTGAGTTCGTCGCACGGCGCAGTCTAGAAGTTCCATATGGACCTTAATTAGATTAGTGTCGATATATGAAAGCATATAGGATCACAATATGTCAATTGTCTCTTCGATCTAAGGATGTATTAAGAAAGTATTAAATATTCGATTTGGAATCGAGATATTTAAATTGATAATTTCTATTAAATGAAAACTATTTAATTAAGTCAAAATTGAATTTTGGATTTAATCAAATGTGCTGAATATATATTAACAAAACGAGAACGAAAATGACGTAAGGCGCCGCGACGCCGACCCGGCAGTGGGCCCAGTCAGACTAGCCCACTGCACCTCAATTTTTGAGCCAAGCTTAGAGCCCAACCCTAATTCATTTCTGACCTAATTGTAACTATAAATACAACACTAAACCATGGTTACTGTACACTAATTCTCATCAAGCAAATTATAGACTTAGAGTTTAGGATAAAACTCTCTCAAACCTCTGCCAAGATTTCCTAGCTTTCTTGACAGAGGAATACGTAGCATTGTGCTTGAAATCGAAAAGGGAATCGTGTGTCCACCCTTTAGTAAAGACTCCAGATAATACAACCTGAAAGTGTTCATGTTTTATGTTACAAGTTCTGATTGTCATATAACCATACCGGAAACGAGGAATTGTTGGAGTAAGTAGAACAAAAAATTTAAATTTCCGTTGTGCCTACTTTACTTGTGTTTTGAACCCAACAAAACCCTACATTAACAACTATACATAACATCTAAACAGAAAGACAGTCATTTCACATTACATTTGTTACTCTATGTACAATTATCTTCCCCTTCCTCCTTTATATGAATAATAATAGGTCCTTCAACACAAAATTTTCCTTTTCCATTTCTGCTTCCTAATTCCAAGTCCATCCATGTCAATTCAGTGTTTTCAGACACCAAACTAGGCTCTTTCCTGACTATCCACTCATCCATGGGGTCAAGAACATCATCTATAATGTCATTGCTTCCATCTGGATCAAAAGCTTGTAATTGCAAATTACAATGGACAAATACCAAGTCCCGCAACCTCTGCTTCTCTATCGAATTCATCCCATCTGTAAGTAATGCCTCGACCAAGCTCCTTTTCAGCCTATAACGTGAAGCACCATCACATGTCTGACTAAGGATTCGAACAGCAAGCCTTTGCAGTTCGGGACAGTCACGTCCATATTCTGACCACCAAAGTGCTGCAACCATAACTTACAGGTTAACATACAAATTAAAGGGTTTTTTTCATTTTTGACCCATCAGCCGAATTACGGGTGTTAGCCAAAATATACAAAACATATACACTGATTATGTACTTTATATGTATATTATTCTTAATATACAAAAACTATACATTTTTTTTTTTGAAAGAGCATTACAAAACCTATACATTTCTTTTGAGCGGTCTAAAAATATAATTATCCCTAAATGAATTAAATAGCAAGGTTAAAAATAGCAGAAAATGTATAAATCATACCACCTGGGGAAATATTTGATAGTTTATCTTTGAAACTTCCGTCATGAAACGTGCCCTTTCCCAAGCGGTACTCATCGATTTGCAACGTGATCAAATCCTGTATATGACGATCTTCTGCCATGCGAACAACACAAAAACAAATACCACACGAAACTTCCACATCAGTGTGGAAATCGCTTGAATAAAAAAGGGTCGGGTTGAAAAAGTAACCCGCAGCATGGAGATGACTGTGAAGGTATTCATCCCATATGTCATCTATGGCTTCCCAGAATCTTGCATAATGGGATTTCTTGTGTTTGAATTCATTTTTGATGGTCTCTTTAGCTTGATCTAGTGTATCATATATATAACCAACTTGTGGCTTATTAGTACCAGTTAGCAATTTTATAACTTCCACTAAGGGAATGGTTGCTTTTACAGCCATCAAAGCCCCGGTCCAAAAGGATTGATCTTCAACCAATTCCGACATTCTTTTACCCTCACTCGTAGAAGCTAAGATTGAGCTACGCCAATTAGAAGACTGAAACATCGTAACTAAGCGTTCTTTCTGTGATACAATGTTTTCCAGAGTCAAAAAGGGCATAATTGACTTTATCTTTGAAGGCTTTACTAGCTCACCCGGACAAGCATCTCTTAGAAGCTTTAGGACAGTAGCATGGCTGTAGATAAATTGTGTGAGAGTTTTTGCCTTGTCCAAAACTTCTTGTATCGGGTCTATCTTGGTGAATTTCTGTAACATAAGTTCCATGCAATGAGAAGCATCTACTGTCCAAAAAACCGTCTTACGCTTTTCCATTAGTTTCTTGCCTGCTTCCATCATGCAGGCAGATGTCGAGTACGCAACTATTTGGACCACATTTTCAACTCCAACTTCCTCAACAACTTCCTCAAAGAATAATAGCATGGCATCAACATTGCCATTGAAAGATGAAATATCTGATGATCGAAGATAAATAGTGCCCCTCGGGCAGTACACTAGGATATTAATCAGATTTCGACCATTTGAATCTACCCATCCATCTAGCAAGACGCTGCACCCTGTGCTTGCCCATGAATTTTTCATTTCCGTTACATATTGTTGCATCTCTTTTACTGCATCCTGAAGGATCCACCCTTTCAATTCCTGACAACTAGGGATTTTTATCGTCTCCCCAGGATGACCAAGGGTGGCTTTTACCATCCTTTGGAAGCTAGATGATCTAATGGCATCAAAGTCAATTCCTGCTTCATAAAAAAATCTCCCTATAGATTTCGAAATATCTCGCAAGGATGAATCTACAACATAACTACCATCTACTTTTGAATCCCCTCCATTTTGCTTTTTATTTCTATTTTCACTTTCTCGGGGGCACCAGTTCCTCTTCAAAGGAAGATTTGGGTGGTAAAGTTGCCCAACTTCCTTGCTTAAACTGCCATTTTTCTTCTCAAGTACCTCAGTTTTGAATGCTTCTTTTACAAGTATAGGAGCCTCCAAGCAAGGAGTTACATCTCCACGAATTCCACCTAAGTGGCTTTTTAGCCGAAATAAACCAGAAACAACTTTACCACAATAGTTGCACTTGACTTTTGACTTCTTCTGATCAACTGTCACGCCATGTTGCCGAATGTCAATTTTTTCTTCAGCCATTTTGCACATTTATATTGAGTGTTCTTCAACTGCAAAACTATGATCCATGAGTTATTAAGACTTCTTTAAAAATTTGAGAAACTGAAGAGTACCCATAACTTTTATCAGTTAAACAATGAGCAAATACAGTAGTCTGTTCCAAGTGAACAGCCAACTCCCTCCACTCCTATTTACTAACACTGCAGAAAATAGAGCAAATATTCAATCATGATCCTAACGAAAAACGCAAGTGCCAATTTAATTTGAAGCATGGCATCATTAAAAATTACAACAAAAAGAACTGCATGACACGACATTAATAATACTAAAGGAAGATTTTATCTTAAACGATTCGTGAAATTTCTATCTACATTGAGAAAAGTTTTTCAAATGTTCTACATCACTAAATAAACAAAAGAGGAGATTTTGACGTTGGCACTAGATTTTCAGTGTGCTATTTACCTTTCCTCTACAAAAAGAAGGCTAATGTGACAAAATATATCAGAAAATCCCAAAAACCAATGTCTAGTGGCATTACATATTGACACCAGGGGCATATAGCAGATTACAACAAGGCAGATATAGATGAGACTCAGGGTGTGTTTGGTACGGAGGAAAATGTTTTTCAATTTTCTCATATTTGGTTGGTCAAAAATTTTGGAAAACATTTCTCTAGGAAAAAAAGTTCTTTAAAAATCGGGGAAAATGACTTCTCTAGTGGAAGTAGGGATAACCAGCTCCATAAGTGGCATGCGCACTAATTGTCTAATACCCAGCCTCCAACAAACCCCACCCCCACAGGCCCACACCCCTAGCCCCCCATGCCAACACCAAAAAGTGTTTGATTATATACAAATATTTTTGGGAGAATATTTTCTACTTATTTACCAAACATCAAAACATATGTTGTTGTGATGATGTAAACAACATATTTTTTTGAACAGTATAAACATATTTTCTGATGTTGAGAATATTCTTTTTTTTTACCAAACATCTTAAATAAATAAGAAACACTTATGTTCTAAGAAAACATTTTCCTTCGTACCAAACAACAACATACCCAGTGAAATTCCACAACGTGGGGTTCCTTCGTACCAAACACACCCTTAATTAGATCAGCAGAATTGAATTATGAGTCAAATGGCGTTTTTCACACTTTTAGCAGTATATCCCCTCATGCGAGGAGATCACTCACAGTCAAATACATAAACAAACAAGAGGTGAGCATGCACGACTTTAACATACTTGATGTGAGCTATATCCAAAATGGGAACAAATATGCAATTATACGCACCAAAGGGTGTGATCTAGCGGTCAATGAGAGGATGAAAACCATGGAAGACCGGGTTCAAATCCTAGTAGAGATGAAAAAGACACTAGGCATGATGCAAGTCCGGGAAGTACTCATGACATTGACGGATTCCTACTTGACATCAAGAGCTTAGAGTGTTTCAAGAGTGTATGGAAGCCAAGAACCAATACAATAAAAGCTTAACATTATGTTTTAGGGTCCTTTTGATCATTGTATAATGTACATGTCATTTAGGGCATTTATGTCTTTTCTTACTTGGTTAACCCTAGTAGTATAAATAGAATAGGATGGAGATTATCCCTTAGATTATGTTGATGAATATTGATACTCTTTGTAAGTTGTGGGTTTATCCCTTTGTCTCTTCATTGATTCTCTCTTGAATATCTCTTGGTGAGATTATTCATGCATGAGTTCAATTCTCTTCTTCCTTTAATTAATACATTTAGTTGTATGATTAATTTAATGATCCTCGATTTGCTAATTGTGGGTCTTTAAATTTTTTTCAATTGTGTGTTTTAACCTTTCTTTCTTCAACCTATCCTACTTTATCTTGCTATCTTTAACATATTGTCTTCCGCGTATCTTATTTTACATCAATTCGTATCAGAGCTTTGGGCTTATTGGGTACTTTTATACTCAATTGTCTCACTGATTTTGAGACAGCAAAATCACAAAAAAAAAAAAAAAAGTTTCAATGTTCTTGTTCGAGTTCACTATACATTTTGAATCTGAGATCATGATATTGTTGTTGGAAAACTGATTGGAATTCGAAAACCAATTGTTGAAGAGTCTGCGCCTCAGTTTCAAGTTTATTGTTCTTTGAAACCCTTGTTTGAAGTTGTACTGTGCGCTGAAGTTCGAGTCCTTCATCGGTTCGAGTAGATATTGAGAAAAATTGTGATAAAAGAAAATTGTTGAATTTGGGTCATTGTTTGAAATCAAAACTGAAGTTGTGTTTGATTTCTTGTTGAAAATCATTGTTGAACTGAAGGTAGTGGTTGGACATTACTTGGTATTGAAATGTGAAAAACCATTACTATATGGGCTTGACGAAGGCCAAATCTGGTGGTTAACATTATTCAAAATTGCAATCCATTTGTCTTCTATCTTTCATATGTTAGTTTCTGGAGCTAAAATACATGATGTTCCATTGATTTGAGGTGGAAAAACATGAAGAACTATATTGTCCGCCATTGAAGGAGTTCCGAAGCTTGAGTTCGAAAATTGAAGTGCCGCAAACGTGAATCGAATTGAATGGGTGTTGTTTCAAAAGATCCAGAATGTCATAAATAGTTCATAGCTGAAATTTGGGGATTGCTTGGGTGAGATTTAAGGTGAATTTGATTGGAATTTCAGCTGGGTTTGTTAAAGAGATGAAGAACAGTGGTAAATTTTTCAGATTTACACAACTAAACACTTTTTGCGGAAATAATCAATTTTTGCAATAAAATTTCGAAATTAGCCATTTTTTCAATAACCAATTTTCTACCTAATTTCACAAATAGCCTATTTCAGTTTGGGTTCTTTCCTTTTTAGTTTTTCCTTGTTTACTCTTAGCTAGTTTACTTAAGTATTAGTTCATACTTAGTGATAAACTAGCTTCTTTTGTGTGCTTTTATTTCATTTCGTACCAATTTGTTTCGTGCTTCTCTTTTAGTTTCGTTGTGTGTTTATTTCATTCCTAGTCCGTTAGTGTGTTTTGTCCTCCTTTGTTAGTGACATAAACTTCATTCCAAACCGATACTTGAAAGCTTACTTTTGAGCTTATTTGAGATTTTAGAACCGTGAAGAGACTAAGGGATACCCTTGAGTGGCAAAAGGCTTAAGTGGTGAGATCAATTGAGTGTGGTCCTAAAGGCCTACGACCTTTGAGTGTATACACGAGAGAAAAGAAAATTGAGTGCAATCATTTGAGTGATACACGTGAGGGGGTGACTTGTGAGGTCCATTATTTTCACTAATCACTTTTCTTGTCTTAATTTGTCTTACACGGGCTTAAGGAGTTACAAGGGATGTTTGGATGATTATGGAGAAAGAGGAAGTTCATCATATAAGTCTACTTCGAGTAGAAGTTATTATGACGTATTCCGTGATTATTATAGTAGTGCTTCCACTAGAAAAAGAGAGCATGAGCCTAAATAAAAAATAGCCAAATTTGAAGCCATTGTTGAAGGGTATGAGAGTGGTTGCGCGTTTGATTGCACCTTAGGTGTAGATAAATTGTGTTACACCAACTTCATTGATCCGTCTTTGGTTGAGTGCTTGAAGATACCTTGTCATACAAAAAGTTCACCAAATAAATTTGGTGGAAGGTTGCTTGACAAAGAGGTAAAGATTGTTGTTTATCATGGAAGCTATCAAGGAGGAATTTGGTGCGATGTCTATCCTTTATCTACTTGTTCAATGTGTTTAGGAAATCCTTGATTCAAAAGTAATAAATTTTAGTTTGATAGAAGTTTGAGGAAGTTTGTTCTTGTAGATTGGATGGAACAAAAGCGTGTCTTAACTCCCATAGCCATTAAGGAATCTTCAATAACAAATGAGGAAGTCAAGAAAGTGAAAGTGGAGACTACTAACTTGAAATGTGATGTACAAAGTCAATCCTACAATTCAAGTAAAGTCTTTGAAACTACTAGGGATGCCAAGTTGAAACTTGAAGTGGAGTCATCCCAATGACTCAAAAGGGATCTTTGGAGCCTATTACACTCCTAATGAAATGAATGAAAGAGAAAAGAAAGAAAGAAGGGAGTGAATAGTGGCAACTTAAGAGAGGAAAAATGAGAGGATATTTTGAATGAAGTGAGGGAGAGGGAGGCTACAAGCACAAAAGAAAATAGAGTTGAAAAATGAAAGTGGGTTGTCACAAGAAGAAAAGTGAGGCAAGTGAGAGGAAAGAAGATGAGACAAGAGAAAAACAAGAGTGTGTGAGTGAGAGGTTTTCTTATTCTAACTCTAACCTTTTGAATTCTTGTTCTTCTAGTGTTTTCACTTCTTTTGTAGGTGTTCTTGAAGAAGAGCACAAAAATGATGACTCAGCATGGAAAGAAATTCAAGAATTGAAAGAAGCAAGTAAAGTTGGGACTACTTCTAGTGAGCTTAGTTTTAGAAAATCAAGGTAAAGAAGGTTCTTTAAGTGCTTATCAAGGTAAAAAGGCTAATCCTAACTCTCTAGTTATTTCAAATGAACTTGCTAGTGACTTGAGTGTAAATGTTAGGCCATCTTTTGGTGAGAGTGATGATTCTTCAAAGTAACATGAAAATGGATGGAAGTCATACACTAGTTGAATATGATTATGGAGCTAAAATTGTTATTGATTGTGAGCTTAAAAGTTTTCAAACAGGTGTTATGTCAATTATTATAGAAAACATGAGATACAAAGTGTCTCCTTAAATTCTTGTGATAAAGATGAATTTATTTCTTCTTTAGCTACTAGGAACACCAAAAATGTGATTGATGATGAATGTCTCTTTGCAAGTGAATTTGATTGTTACAATTCCGTATCTTGTAAGGACATGAATATGCTTTGTGGTAGTACTCTTGGAACGGAGCATGGGAAGTGTGATGACATCCTTTTTAGCCTAAAGAATGTCAAATTTTTAAAATATTTGGCAATTTTTTATTTGGTGAAAATATTCAAGAAGGTTTGAAAGGTGATCCTTGTGTTGATAATGTGAGTCATTCTTTGAGTCGTCCTACTTTTTATTGTGATTGAGATTGATCATAATTTAGAAATTGAGCTTAAAAGTATAGACAATATGGATGAAACCCAATTGAATGATTCATTCCTTGTTGATTTGTGTGTACTTAATGAAAATGGTAATTCAAATTTTAAAGAGTGCATCACTTGTGAAAATGATTCTTGTGGCTTGTTTGAGGGTACTAATTGTTTGGATGTTAGCAATATAACTCCTAATAAGTTTGTCGAAAGCACATCTTGTGTTGAAAGGTCCTCTATAGATGAAGAAGGTCCTTTAAAGAATGAGGGAGGCACTAGTGATATTAGCAGTAAATTGATAGATGCTAGTTTTAGTGTCAATTTCTTTACTTCACTCCTACTTTTGAGGATAAATTTTGGGTAGATTTTGTGAATGCCTCTAGAAATAAATGTAAACATGATCCATTTGAAGCGTTGCCAAATATCTATGGGCGTAAATGTGAAAATACTTATTTTGATGAGTTTACTAACCTTCTTGATTTATTTGTGGAACACTATCAAGAGAGGATCTACAAAGAGGTAAGATACTTGGAGCATCTTCTTGGGCTACAAAAACATTTGAGGTATCATTGTGTTATAAAGCTAAAAAGGATTTGTTTGAATGGCTAGTGCTTATTTTTGGACTTTCTAAAGACATGAAGGTAAATTTCAATGCCTGACTTTTATAGTAGCAACTTTGTTATGATTAGTGAGAATTCTTTAATGTTGCTATTTGATTCATGTTGTGAGTTGCTAAGTAAGAAATTCAAGGAGATTTTGGAATTGATATTTGTGTTTGATCCCGGGAATAGAAATTTGTGTCTACGGGTTGTGAATGATATTGTTATTTCTCTTAATCTTGTGGTTAGAGGAGTACAATACAACAACATCATACCCAGTGAAATCCCATAACGTGGGTCTGGGGAAGGTAGAGTGTATGCAGACCTTACCTCTACCTTGGTAGGGTTAGAGGAGTACAATCAAATTGTGAATTGAGGAACTACTTGGTCCAAGTTGTTGAAGAAACTAGTTTTTACTTGAAAGTTCTAATATTTAGAATTATCGGTTTCTTTGACCCATTTTATGATTGTGGTATACTTTTGAGCCAAATTCTTGGTACTATGCTTGGAAAGTTAATTTTTATGGGATTTCATGATTTTTGGCTCTATCATAAAAGTGTGTATTTTTCGGGAGTGATAAGTAATTTGTTTGGAAGCTTATTTTTTGCTTGGGTACTAATTGTCTTCTATGTTTCGCAAGGTTCGAATTCGAGGTCGAATTCTTTTCAAGAAGGGGAGAATGATGCAAGACCGGGAAGTACTCATGACATTGACGGATTTCTATTTGACATCAAGAGCTTATAGTGCTTCACGAGTGTATGGAAGCTAAGAACCAATACAAGAAAAGCTTAACATTATGCTTTAGGGTCCTTTTGATCATAGTATAATGTACATGTCATTAAGGGCATTTATGTCTTTTCTTACTTAGTTAACCCTAGTAGTATAAATAGAATAGGATGGAGATTATCCCCCTTAGATTATCTTGATGAATATTGATACTCTTTGTGAGTTGTGGGTTTATCCCCGTCTCTTCATTGATTCTCTCTTGAATATCTCTTGGTGAGATTATTCATGCATGAGTTCAATTCTCTTCTTCCTTAGATTAATACATATAGTTGTATGATTAATTTAATGATTCTCGATTTGCTAATTGTGGGTCTTTAAATTTCTTCAATTGTGAGTTTTAACCTTTCTTTCTTCAATCTATCCTACTTTATCTTGTTATCTTTAATTTATTGTCTTCCGCGTATCTTATTTTACATCAAGACATACTTTCCATCTTGATTTGGCCCACTATTTTTTACCACTCCTTGCTACCAATAGCAGTTTCTTCCAGGTTCAACACAACACAAAGTTTAAGCATCATTAAGAATATTTTTGATAAGTAACACAAAGTCCTAATTTATTTCTATAACACTTTTCATAATGAGACATTTCTTGATTCAAATGCTACTGAGAGAAACCACCCAATTCAAGGAGGAAATAATTTTTTTTTTTGGACATTATTATTTTCATTTCATTTGTCCAAATATATAAAATAGAATGCTAAAAGGATGAATAAGGCGCGGGGTGGGGTGTGGAGGGTATCCTGTTACTTGGAACACATTCACTTTGAAACCAAATACGCATGTCTTGTTCTTTTTCTTACTGGAACTAAAAACTCATTCTTAAAGGAAAAAAACAAAGAATAAAAAAGGTAGGAACAACAGAATCCAGAAAAGGGAAAAAAAGGCTTCAACATTCAATAATTTTATTAATTCTGAGAAAAGAATAATCTGTGCAAGTAATCTCTGTGAAAAATGTACAAACCGTAAACGAAACAATAAAAACTAAAAAGGTCCCTTCTCTTTTTTCTTTTAAAGAAATTTATTTTAAAATAGACCCCATATCTTTCTGAACATTCTACACCCTGAAATGGAAGCAGAAAAAAGGAGCACAGAGACAGTACTTCATGAACTTGGCCAAACAGAATCAAGCACAAACAGGGCAAAATCACAAGCAAATGCATGCAACTAATCAGACAAAAGCTAAAACAGTTATAACTTGGTAAAAATTAACCGGCAAAAAAGAAGATGAAGAAAAGGGGGTACTTTTACCAACATCAAGACTGCAGAAGTAACGTCATTTTATGGTTACATTTGACTCAAAAAAAAAAAAAAAGTAAAGTCATTTTTGCTGATTTCTACTTCATCAGAGAAAGAAAGCCAACAAGTATGAGCGATGAAGAGGACTGTGTGAAAAAGGGGTGCGGAGAAAGCAAGAAAAGGTAGTGATGCTGCTCCTTTCTCTCTAGTGGCATGTGTTACTCCACTCTCATATAGTGTACAACTTTGTTTCTGCATTTGACTGGAAAATTGATTGGCATTTTCTGATAGGTGGGATCCTCAATAACGGAAGAGGAAACGTTTAAAAAAGGAAAAAGACAAACCGAACGAGAAAAAGGAAAAGCCTAAGATAGAGTTGTAACTAATGACGTTACTCTACCAAAAAGGACAGAACGTTACTAATGTTTGGAAGAACTCTCGTATGCGAGCAGCTGAGCAGTATACCAAAAAGTAAAAAACATACCGCAAAATATGGTTTTCTACAAAAATACATCCAACCATCTATACAACTAAGAATCTCATCGGTGCACTAAAAAGAAATCAGGTACGAGAAGCTATTCCTCTCATGTTTGGTTGGTCAAAAAATTTGGACAACATTTTCTCTAGGAAAACGAGTTCTTAAAAATGAGAAAAATGACTTCCTTTATTCTACACTTTGAAATGAAAGCAGAAAAGGAGCACAGGCACAGTAAAGTGAACCAAACGAAGCACAAAACAGGGCAAAATCACGAGCAATAATCACAAAAAAATATTACAACTTGGTAACAAATAAAAACAGGCATATGAAGAAAAGGGTTACCCCTTTAAGCAACATCAAGAGTGCAAAAGTAGAGTCATTTTTGGTGAGCTGATTTCTAACTTCATGTGAAGAGAGGAGTGAGTGAAAAATGGGTGCGGAGAAATCAAGAAAAGGTAGTCCATAGTCTTAAAGAAAAAAAAAAGGAAAAAAAAAAGGTAGGAACAACAGAATCCAGAAAACGAAAAAAAAGCTTCAACATTCAATAATTTTAGAAATTCTGAGAAAAGAATAATCTGTGCAAGTAATCTCTATAAAAATGTACAAACCGTAAAAGAAACAACAAAAACTAAAAAGTCCCTTCTCTTTTTCTTTTAAAGAAATTTGTTTTAAAATAGACCCCATTTCTTTTTGAACATTCTACACTCTGAAATAGAAGCAGAAAAAAGGAGCACAGGCACAGTACTTCATGAACTTAGCCAAACAGAATCAAGCACAAACAGGGCAAAATCACAAGCAAATAATCAGATAAAAGCTAAGAAGATTACAACTTGGTAAAACTTAACCGGTAAAAAAGAAGATGAAGAAAAGGGTGTATTTTTTACCAACATCAAGACTGCAGAAGTAGCGTCATTTTTGATGATTTCTACTTCATCGGAGAAATAAAGCCAACAAGTATGAGTGATGAAGAGGACTGTGTGAAAAAGGCATGCGGAGAAATCAAGAAAAGGTAGTGATGCTGCTCCTTTCTCTCTACTGGCATGTGTTACTCCAGTCTCATATAGTGTACAACTTTGTTTCTGCATTTAACTGGAAAATCGATTGGCATTTTCTGATAGGTGGGATCCTCAATAACGGAAGAGGAAACGTTTTAAAAAGGAAAAAGACAAACCGAACGAGAAAAAGGAAAAGCCTATGATAGAGTTGTAATTAATGACGTTACTTTACCAAAAAGGACAGAGCGTTATTAATGAACTCTCGTATGCGAGCAGCTGAGCAGTTTACCAAAAAGGAAAAAACATGCCGCAAAATATGGTTATCTACAAAAACACATCCAACCATCTATACAACTAAGAATCTCAATGATGCACTACAAAGAAATCAGATACTAGAAGCTATTCCTCTAATGTACAAAATAATTTATATATTAGCATCATTGCAAGACAGCTACATGCAGAGACAGCGGAGTAGAGCAGAGGCTCTTCAAAATGTTGATTCTACTGTACATCCATGAGCTTGGCAGCATTTTTAATCAGCTTGCTACCTTGGTTTCTCAGCAAGGAGAGGTTGCAATTAGGTTTGTTAACAATTGTTGTATATTACTTTTTTTTATCAAGTAAAAGTATTTTCATTCATAAATATGGTCAAACTTGCCGTATACAAGGGACATACCAAAAGGTAAAGAATCACAACTGATTAAAAATGTTGTCAAGCTCATGGATGTACAGTAGACTCAACATTTTGAAGAGCTTCTTCTCTACTCTGCATGTAGCTGTCTTGCAATGATGCTAATATATAAATTATTTTGTACATTAGAGGAATAGCTTGTCGTATCTGATTTCTTTTTAGTGCACCCATGAGATTCTTAGTTGTATAGATAGTTGGATGTATTTTTGTAGAAAACCATATTTTGCGTCATGTGTTTTACTTTTTGGTATGCTGTTCGCATACGAGAGTTCTTCCAAACATTAATAACGCTCTGTCCTTTTTGGTAAAGTAACGTCAGTCTGGATTAACATTAACTACAACTCTATCTTAGGCTTTTCCTTTTTCTCGTTCGGTTTGTCTTTTTACTTTTTAAAACGTTTCCTCTTCCGTTATTGAGGATCCCACCTATCAGAAAATGCCAATCGATTTTCCTGTCAAATACAGAGACAAATTTGTACACTATATGAGTGTAGCAACACATGCACTACAACAGCAACAACAATAATAATCACAATAAAAAAAAATTAAAAAGGATTTAGGATATTCGAATGCTTATTTTACGTAGTTATCTTTGTACAACCAGTTGACACCAATGTAGTCGCCTAGCGGTAAAGTTTAATATATGATGACAAGATATGAAGCCAAATACTGAGATAACTATACTCCATCCCAACTTATGGGGCATATTTTGCTTCCAAGAGTCAATTTGATTAATCTTTAAAGCTAAAATGGATTATATCAACTTAATATTTTAGAATTAAAATTTAGATACTCAAAAACTTCACGAAAAGTACTATAAGTTGCAACTCTTCTTATGTCAACATGAAAAAAAAATACATTTTAAATTATTGGTCAAAGTTTACATAGTTTCAATCATGATCCTAATGAGAAATGCAAGTGCCAATTTAGGGTGTGTTTGATATGGAGTTTTCCAATTTTCTCATGTTTGGTTGGTCAAAAATTTGAACAACATTTTCTCTAGGAAAACAAGTTCCTTAAAAGTGATAAAAATGACTCCCCTAGTGGCATTCCACATTTATTGTCTAACACCCACCCTCCAACATACCCCACCTCCAACCCTATTGCCCCATACCCACTACCCCTACACCCCCTATGCCCCTGTTCCAACCCCAATAGTGTTTGCCTAGATTATATACAAATGATTTTGGGATTATATTTTCTATTTATTTACGCCAAACACCAGAAACTAGGAAACCCACTTATTTTCCGAGAAGACATTTCCCGTGGAAAACATTTTCCTTCATACCAAAACATCCCCTTAATCTGAAGCATGGCATCATTAAAAAACACAACAGAAAGAACGACATGGCACAACATTAATAATACCAACGTAAGATTTTTATCTTAAATGATTAGTCAAATAAAAAAAAATTGTGAATGTTCTACATCATTAAATAAGTAAAAAGAGGAAATTTTTGGCGTCGGCACTACATTCTCAGTGTGTTATTTTCCTTTTCTCTGCAAAGAAAAGGCTAATGTGACAAAATGTATCAGAAAATCCCACAAAACAATGTCTCGTGGCATTACATATCGTAACCAGAGACATAACAGATTACAACAAGGCAATGTCTAACTTATGCAGATACAGATGAGACTTAATTAGATCAGCAAAACTGAATTATGAGTCAAATGGTTTTCTTCACACTTTCAGCTGTAAATTCATTCAACACAAGGAGACCACACATAAACAACCAAGAGGTAAGTATGCACGACTTTAACATACTTGATGTGAACTATGTCCAAAATGGCATCAAATAGGGGTGTCAAATGGGGGGTTGGACTGAATTGGACGTGTCAAAATGGACTGAGTTAATAAATTGGTGGGTCGCTAAAATGTGCTAAAGAGCGGGTCATAAACCAACCTCCCCAATTCTTACTAAGTTTTAATTTCTTTAATTATTCTTTTATAATATTTTAAGTACCTAATAAAACTATTTTTTTATTTATTATGGCTATATATAATATAATATAATATAATAAACAAAAAAATGTCTTTTTGAAAATGTGTTGACAAGGTTTATCATGGGTAAATTTGGGCTACATATCAACTCAGCTACTTATTAACTTGATTTTTAGATGGACTGAAACAAATTGAGTTAATAAATGGGAGGGTCAGACCTACTCAAATTTGTGCGGGTCAGGTTTTCATGGGCTAATTTTTCCACCCGTAGCAACAAATATGTATTATAATTACCAAAGGGTGTGGTCTAGCGGTCGATGAAAGTGATGAAAACCATGGAAGACCAGGTTCAAATCGTTGTAGACGAAAAGAACACTAGGCATACTTTCCATCTTGATTTGGCCCTCTTTATTTGACCACCCCTTGCTACCAATAACAATTTCTTCCAAGTTCAGCATAACACAAAGCTTAAGTATCATTATTATTATTATTATTATTATTATTATTATTTTGACAAGTACCACAAAGTTTTTAATATATTTCTATAACATTTCTCATAGTGACACATTTCTTAATTCAAATGATACTGAGAGAGGCCACCCAATTCAAGGATGATATACCGCCAAATCTCTTTATAATTGTCATTCGTTATAACAACATTTCACTATAATGGTCTGATTTTCTCCAGAATTAATTTTTCATGTTACATTTTACTTCTCTATAACAACATTCTAACTATAACAACAATAACATTCATTATAACGGTACACTCTTTGTAAAATTACCTCTATAACAGCCCATACTCAAATAGTATTATGTAACAATATTTTGTAAGTAAAAACAAAATATTTAATTTCTCAGTTAATATTAAATTATGTTCCTTAGACATTAATTCTTTATCGGTATGGTACGACTAGTTATGAATTTATTAGTAATTTATTAGTTTTTTCAAATTTTAATTAATGAGATATGAAAATTAATTGAGATTTTAAAATTAACAAGTATATTGTTTTCGTGAATAACATAAAAAGTACAGAAAAATAATTGTTCACATACTTTTGTTTATAACAACTAAATGAGATCTAAACATAAAATGCCGTATACATACATAACAACACCTAACTATAGCAAACATGAAATTTTCGGACAAACACTGCCATTATAGAGAGGTTTGACTGTAATAATATTTTTGACTTTATTATTTGCATTCATTTGTCCAAAAACATATAAGAATACAATGCTAAAGGGGTGGGGGGTCCTCGGGGAACTTTGAACCGAATACAGACCTGTCTTGTTCTTCTTCTTACAATCTTACTGCAACTTAAAATTTTCTACACCCCTTTCTTGTGTCGAAGACTAGGAAGACAAATAATCCCTCCTAGAATTTTTTGTTCCCCGCATTTATCCCCCGCTTCCTTATGTCTAGTATTTAGACAAATTTGACTTTCTTTCTATTTAGAATAGAAAACTATTGATACGTCTTATGGCAGTTAGGAACAACAGAAACGGGAAAAAGAATAAAGAAAAAAAAGTTGCGATAAAAACTAAAAAGGCCCCTTTTCTGAAGAAAAAAAAACACTGCAAGTAATCTCCTCCCAAAAATGTACAAACCGTAAAAGAAAGGCATAATACATAAACAGACCCTCAAACTTGACCTCAGCTCAACTTTGTCCAATTTGTCAGTCGAGCACTCCAACTTACAAAAGATCATCTAGACACCTCCAAAATCTATGTGTCACAACAGCATTTGTGTTTACGTTTTTCAACTTTATACAAGTTGAGGTGCCTACTTGTACATACGGAGATCATACTTGTTGAGGGCCTGTTTATTATTATGCCTAAAAACCCTTTTCATTTTCAAAAACCATTGCTCCATTTCTTACTGAATATTCTACACTCCCATGAAAGGAAAGCAGAAAAAAGAAGCACAGGCACAGTAGTTCTTGAACTTTTAGTCAACAGAATGAAGCACAAAACAGGGCAAAATCACAAAAAAGATTACAACTTGGTAACAAATAAAAACAGGCATATGAAGAAAGGGGGGTACCTTTTAGCAACATAAAGAGTGCAACATTTTTGCTGAGCTGATTTCTAACTTCATCTGAAGAGATGAGTGAGTGTGTGAAAAAGGAATGCGGACAAATCAAGAAAAGGTAGTCTCCATAGTAGCAGTACCATGCCTTTCTCTCTAATGCCATGTGTCTTATATTGGCTAGTACTATTTTTTGTGTCTTGTATTTCACTGGTAAATGGTATTGGCATTTTCTCATAGGTGGGTTTTTCCAGTAAGGTTTAAAACGAAAAGATAGAGTTGTACTATTAATATGTTAATCCAGACTGTGTGGAAGATTAAATAGTAAAAAAGAAGTCCTAATTTAAGTTATTCAAAAGATAGGGGTACGTGCAAAACAAATGATTTTCCATGTTAGTGTAAGATGTTCACATATTCACTTTAACGAATTGATCACTAACTAAGAGTATTTTATCAAACTATCAAAAAAAATTACTCAATTTAAAAAGTACTTTTGTCAAAATAACTTCTTAAAAAAAGTATTTTTGAAAAAGAAAAATAACAAGTGTTTGGATAATTAATTTGAAAACTATTTTTTCAGTATTTGAGAAGAGGATTGTGTTGGGCCAATTTTTTCAAAAAGTATTTTTGAGTGTCAAATTATTAAGACAATTTTTACTAATAGAATTATTTAAAGAGAAAAATTATTTTAAATATTTATTATGAAAGTTTTTAAACTTATGTGATAAAGATATTAACTCGTATTTTTCTAGCGATATGGCTTTGTTATACCAAAAAGAAAGAGCATATATAGAGGAAAGAAAAGGTAAAAAAAGGGATTAACTCATATATATAGTTCACAGATTATTTCAAAGAGGAGAGGAAAAGGAGAAGAGATAAAAGGAAAATGAAAAAACATGGTGAACACCAACAAGAAAAAGGAGAAAAGAATTTATGGTGAGAAAATTTCTATCTTTGTTCCCCTTCGAAATGTTTGCTGTCTATCGGCTGACGAAATCAGATGGCAAATTGATTCCTTAACTAAGCGATTTCGGCTAAGCGTTAGGATGGTGATTGAGTAAACTAAGTGGTAAGAAACATAAATACGCCTAGAGTGCAGTAAAGGCAATAAAGATAAAATGAAGATATGTAAAATAAGTTGTTTGATTGATTGGTCGTATCTTCTGTACAAAATGAACTTATATTTATAGTACAATAAAACGTGATCCCCTTATGTTAGCCATTAAATTACCCACTAAATCCACTAGCCAACTATGAGGAGGTGGTGTCGATTTTCACTCATTGTTTTCCTCTTGCACGATTAATGGCACTTCATTCTAGCTGTTGCTAGTTGTTACCGTTTCTTGGGTCGAGAAGATTCTTTGACTTGGTCTTTGAGGCGTCCAAATATGTTTAGGTCTCAGTCGTTCCTCAGAATTATGACTCGGCCAGGCTACCGTAATAGCCGATGAAGCTTTTCTAGCCGAGGGCTAGGACTAATAGATTCGGCTACTAGTCAGTTCGGTTATCGACTTAGAATTATGTTGCCTGCTCATTTTAAGGTTTCCACCTTCGGTTGTCACTTGATTCGGCTAAACACTTAAAAGTATTTTTGAGTGTTAACAATTGCCCCCCCCCCCCCACATTAACTCGAGTGCGACTGTTGAGTTGATGTATTCAAAAATAGTCGTCATTTCGTGTGGCAGCCGCGGGTGTCACTTCAATCACTTTTAGCCCTAAACACATGGAATGCTGATTTTCTCTGAAAAGTTTCTTCATTTCAACCGAGGCGTTTCGTCTTCCACAACTGAATTCTGATGAATTTAAACCGCATATTTGAAAGAAAGTAGTCCCAATACGTGTCAGCCACATCTAAAAAAAGATATTTAAGGAGAGACGCCCCCCCAGAGGTTTCTCACTTTATCTTCAGCCGTTCCCAAATTTCTTTCCTTCTCCAAAGAACCCTATTTCCTTAATCAGAAAACCATGTCTTCATCTTCATCTCCATCTCATGGATCAGATAACGCTAATTTAGTTGTTGATGACCTAAACCCTACATTTGCCTTCATCAATGAACAATTGGTTCTTGCTTCCTACGGTACATCTGAACAGGGCGACCTCCTTCTTTCTCGGTATCTTAGCCTGGCAAACTATGACCTTCCAATTACCTTCCATTGGTTCACCAGCGGTCGCTGTCCGGCTAGCCTGCGTACCTGGTCGGCCAAGATTACCAACTACTCTGATTGGTTGGAACGAGTGAAATCGTCCAGAGAGGCCGAATGGAGACGCATGGGTCTCGATGACGCCATTGCGCTATCGGAGTTTGACCTCTCTTGTAACATTGGTCTCATCTACGCTTTTCTCGGTTACTGGTCGACCACTGCCAACGCCTTTGTTTTCCCCTGGGGAATAATGACCCCCACACTGCTCGACGTGACGACGATACTTGGCCTTTCGATATTGGGAGCTGAAGCGCCTGTCTTAAGCGACATAGATGTTGTCGACTTAGGCATCAAGTTCTCAAAGACTTCTTCCGGCTATGGCCACTTCATGACCAACATCAGCCGAATATCGCCTCTTCTAGTCAACAATGCCTGGCATCATACTTTCCTGCTCTTTTGGTTCAACCGATATTTTGTCTGCATAGGATCTTGTACAGTCGTGAAGGAGCTGGAAATTTATGCGGCGCTAGCCATTTCGGGGGAAGATGTCAGTTAGGCATCTCTCTTCCTAACTTATCTTTATATGGCTCTTGGCGATGCTCAGGCAAGGTTAAGGGACTCCAGAAATCTGGATACCTTAGCCGGTCCCCTGTGGTTCCTTCAGTTGTGGATCACCCTGTATTTCACGGAGTTTATTCTTGATGATTTTGACGACCGCCATTTTCCATTAAAACCGCGCGGTGCTAGTCGATACTCTTCGGAAAACACCCCTCATGTCCTACGACGCTTTCAGTCTCCACCCTGCATGGTCTGTCTCGAGACCATTACACAGATTGGTAACCGGTCCTCGAAAGATGGGCCACCCCAAATTAGATCCGTCAAGTAGCCGATGACGACCTTACATTCTTTTAGCGGAGAACTATGGACCTCACATGAGGGCTTATTCTAATGGCTAGGGACCTATTGGGTGGCTTGAAGCCCACCTCTAGGAACAATAAGTTGACCACGGAATCCTATTGGCCGAACTTTGTGGCAAGGCAATTCGGTCTCACTCAGCATATATCGTGGCCTCACCGCAGTGTTGTTTGTTCAACCCAACACTGCATTCTTGATGCAAAACATGCAATGAAAATAGCCGATCATAATCTTGATAGGCTCGCCCTATTTGACTGGCAGTCGTTTCCCCCGAGAGCAAATACTATTGTTGCTTTGACGATTGGTGGAACACGACCAACGATAAATTCTTCCAGTTTCCTCTAGATGTCTACTGTGATCGGTTGGCCCTGTCAAAGAAAAAGAAGACCCAAGAAACCTCTAAATCGTGGATGAAAGGGGCCCCTCTGAAAGCTGCTCCCTTTAAATCAGCTAGTCCTGCTGCCTCAAGGTCTTCTATCAGGTTGCGACAAACAAAGAGAAAAGGTAAATTGCTTTCTACATATGTGTCGGTCAGATTATTCTTGTGAAATTTTTGCTAACATCTCTTATGCGTCTTTCAGCAACTCAATCCCCCCAGGGTTTGTCGATCTAGAGACCACTTTTAACAATGAATCCCCGTCACCCAGGAAATTGTCATCCGAGATCGTAGTGAGGAAGAATCCCACAGAACCAGAGTTCCCGTTTCTATTGAGGAAGAGGAGGAAATCGAGGTATATCCATTGTCTAGCTTAAATACCTTCGCATAGGCTATCTTTTAATATTTATGTTTTCTGTTTGCTATTCAGGGACCACAACTAACAAGACGCAGACGGCCGCAGAAAGTGTTCGATGCCCCTCTTCATATTGAAGGGTCGTCATCTTCGGCTCATGCTTCCACGCATCCGCAGGATCCATTATTTGCTGTCCTCAAGGCCAAAATTTCTTATGTCAAGGCAACTGAAGATTTTTATGCTGATGTAGTCATAGAGGTATACCCTTTATCTTATGATTGGTCTTTCATTGTTTCCAAACCCTTATCTCTATTATGAACCTGTCCATTTTTGTATAGGAGACGGCTGGAGATAATCCCTCGACTGAAATCGACCCAACTGATGACTCAGAAGCGTCAGCCGAGATCATCCCTGAAGACGTGCTTCTGCAATATTTTGGCTCAGTCGACATTGCACCTTCACCATCTTCGCATGTTTGCATTCATCGAGAGCGAGTTGAGGAGTCTCTTGCCAGGGGAATCCCGACCAACAAAGAAGAGTTTCATGCTTTGAGGGCTTTTCTGTTTCGATTGTCAAAAGAAGCAAATGATTCCCCAGATTTGGCAACCGCCTATAATGGCATGGCTTTGGCTCTAAATGACTTATTTGCCTTACACAAAATGGCAAAAGATAGCCATGATGAGGCGGTCATTGCTCTGCAACACTTGGGGTCTCTTCGGCAAGAGAAGAACCACATTAAAACTTCTTTCAATAAGGTGAATGCATAAAGGCAGTAGAATGTCAGCTGAATGAATGACTTGCAGGAGCAACTGTCAAAACTGCGAGCCGATTTGGAGATGATCCATGCGGAGATAAAGGCTATTACTCCGGTCATATGCGCCTTCAAATCGACTATAAAGGCCCAAGATTCCTCCCGCTCTTCTTTGTTTCAGCAGGGCATTCATTTGGATAACAAGATCCGGGAACTTGATAACCAACATGTGGTTTGGGAATTGGATCAGAAAGCGGGCAATGAACATCTGGTCCAACTGGAGAATGAGTGGACTGCGTGGAAAAATAGACTTCCTCAAGCAACGCCAATACTTTCTGCTAGTTTTTTCGAAGTGGTATCCGAGGGAACTTAATCTTTGGTTATGACTACTCCTTTGCCAGTTGATTCTGTTGCTCAGTTGTCAACCGACATCCTCATGGACTTGCAATCCGAAGCCATCACTGCTTCTGTTACTCAAGAGGTATTGTTAGAAGCCGAACAGCAGCCAGAGGACACTCTAGCGGCTAACGCTTAAGCTTTTACCGAGACCCCATCAGTTGTAGTGGCTGAGCCTTTGTTGGATGCGGAAAAGGGAGTCCCAAGAGAAGTAGGAACGGATGAGGTAGTAGTCGTTGGTGCGACTGATGATGATAGAGAGATTGTGGCTACCCAAGACGACCCAGCAGCCGTAGATTCGGTTAATCCTGAGACTTCTGGAACTGATGATGTAGTGCAACCTCTAGCTAGTGAAACGACAACCAACTCGGCTTCCTAGTTTTATTGACCCCAAATCGAAGGGTCTATTTTTGTGACCAGGCAGTCGGTTTGTGGCTGTTGTTTACTCCTGCATACCCCAAATCGAAGGGTAATACATTTTTAAGTATTTGTCATTTATGTTTCTGTCAAGCTCTTCATCATGCATGTTTATTAGTCGATACGTGTTGCCAGCAATCCGTTGTCTTACTACGAAGGGTCCTTCCCAATTTGGTGACCATTTGCCGAATTTACGATCTTTCATTCCAAGCGGCAACACGGTTTTCCAAACCAAGTCTCCTTCGGCGAACCTCTTAGGCTTAACATGTTTGTTGTATGCTTTGACCATTTTCCGTTTACTGGGTTCGATTCGTTCTAGGGACATCAGTCGATCTTCATCTAGTTAATCTAACTCCATTAGCATGGCATGCTGATATTCTTCTAAGCTTAAAGAATTTTGTTTGGCCAACGGTAATGACTTAACATTAATTTCCAAGGGAAGCACTGCATCTTGGCCACATGTTAGCCGATAAGGTGTTGTCCCAGTAGCTGTAGACTTAGAGTTTCTGATTGCCCAAATAGCTTTATCCAAAGTGAGATGCCATACTGCCGGTCTATCCTCCACATTTTACTGATTATGTCCATAATAAGCTTGTTAGCTGCCTCGGCTTGCCCATTCGCCTGTGCATAATAATGCGAGGATGTGATCATCTTGATCTCAAATTTCTCAGCAAAGGCTGCCACCTTAAAACCAATGAACACCGTCCCTTGATTGGTTGTAATCGTCTCAAGAATACCATATCTATACATGATCTGGTGTTAGATAAACTGAATGACATTTGTCTGATGAACCCTGTTCATCGGTTGTGGCTCTACCGATTTAGTGAAGTAATCGGTAGCCACAATAATGAAATTATGTCATTTAGCCGATTACGGGTGAATCTTGCCGATGAGGTCCATAGCCCATCCTCTGAAAGGCCAGGGCTTCGCGATCGGATGCAACAACTCGGCTGGTACCCGTTGGATTAGTCCATGTCTCTGACACTCGTCACACTCTTTTGTGTATTAAAAGCAATCGACCATGATGGTAGGCCAATAATAGCCATGGCGATAAATCAACCACTTCATCGTTGGCCCGGCTCTGTGTGATCCACAAATTCCTTCATGAACTTCTCCCATGACTCTTAAGGCCTCTGCCTTATCAATGCAATTAAGTAGCACTCCACTTACGCTTCTTTTGTAAAGATCATCATCAATGAGCACATAATTCAAGGCTCTCCTCTTAACCTTAAGATCTTTGCAAGTGGAAGGATCTTTTAAGTAGCTGATTAACACCTGCTTCCACGAGTCGATCTGATCCATGGCTAGCACTTCAGCTGGCAGCTCATCATACTCTAGAGTGAGTAGAGACTTCCTAAAGCCAGAAACTTCTTGTGCTAAATCATTAGCCTCAACATTCATGCCCTTGGGAACATAACTTAACGTAGATGATGCAAACCCACTAAGTAACTTGTTAGTCGTTCTATAATGGGCCAACAAATTTGGATTTTTGCAGTCATATTCCCCAGCCAGCTGCTTGATAACCAGCTGAGAGACTCTACGAATCTCGATGCACTTCGCCTTCATAGAGACTATGAGTTTGAATCTCATGATGAGAGCATCATATTCAGCTTGGTTATTTGTCAATTCATAATCTAGCAGATAAGAGAACCTCCACGTTTTATCTCTAGGATTGGTTATCGTTATTTCGACTCCGACTCCTTTCTGGGTTCTTGACCCATCAAAAATTAGCGTCCAAGGGACGACGTCCATACACGCAGTATAGAGGGCGCATGGGTCCTCCGCATCTACACATGGGTGGTCTGCCAAGAAATCGGCTAACGCCTGACCTTTGACAGCCCTGAGTGGCCTATACTCGAGAGAAAACACAGTGAGCTTGATTGCCCATTTCATTAGTCATCCTTGCAAAATAGGTCTATTCAATAAGTACCGAACGATGTCAATTTTGCACAAAACGTGAACCACATGTGGCATTAAATAATGTTCAAGTTTTGTACAAGCATAAAATAAGGACAAACAAAGCTTCTCTATAGGGGTATATCTAGTTTCAGCCTCATTGAACATTCGGCTAAGGTAGTAAACTGCCCTTTCAGTTCCATCATCAGCATCTTGTGCTAAGAAGCAGTCGATAGACAAATCTGTAGCCGAGATGTACAACTTTAACGGTTTCACTGGCATGGGAGGCACCAGCACTGGAGGAGTTGCTAAGGCCTTTTTAATTTGGTCAAATGCATCTTGATGTTCCTGGCCCCATACTAGCTCTTCTGACCCTTTAAGCCTAAGCAAAGGTGAGAAAGCCTTCATTTTTCTAGCTGAATTAGATATGAACCTCCTTAGGAAGTTGATCTTCCCTAACAGGCTTTGTAACTCCTTCTTTGTTCTGGGTGGTGCAGATTCCATTACTGCCCGGGCTTTGTTATGAACTATCTCAATACTTTTCTTATGTACCAAGAAGCCAAGGAAGTTGCCAGCCGATACTCCGAACATGCACTTGGCTGGATTCATTTTAAGATTATGAATCCTCATTCTTTTTAGCTCTTGTTCAAGATCGGATAAATGATCTTTGAAGTCCTTATACCTCACCACCACATCATCAATGTAGACCTCCACAGTCTTGTCGATTAAATCATGGAAGATGGTGTTCATTTCCCTCTGATAAGTAGCACCGACATTCTTCAAACCAAACGGCATAACTACCCACTCGTAAATGCCCAAGGCTCATGGACACCTAAAAGCAGTATTGTGAATATCCTCATCGGCTACTGCTATCTGATTATAGTCGGAGTCTCCATCCATGAATATCAACACACCATTAGCGGCTGCCAAATCAACTAGCATATCGGCTATAGGCATGACGTATTCATCTTTGGAAGTGGCTATATTTAGGTTCATGTATTCAATACATACTCGATCCTTGTCATTCTTCTTCTTGACTAGCACAATGTTTTCCAACCATTCCACATACCTAGTCGGTCTGATGAACCCAGCCTTCAGCAGTCGTTCTATCTCAGCATTAATTTGAGGCATCAGTTGAGGGTGATATCTTTTGGGCGGTTATTTATGAGGTGTGAAATCCTCCTTAATTATCAATCGATGCTCTACCAAAGCACGTGCCAGCCCATGCATCTCATGATAATCCCATTCGAATCAATCCTTATATTGCAGTAGAAGAACAATTATGCTTTGTTTATCCTCCTCCTTCAGCAAACCACTAATATGTGTTAGCCGAGGGACTTCCTCAATACCCAAGTTGATATCTTCTAAGGGATCCTGAGACTCAAAACTAGGCATATCCCTTCTTATGGGCGATTCAAGTTCCATCAGCAACTCAATGTCATCGGCTGCCAGGATTGGTTCTCTGTTGTAGTCCTCTACCTGTGATTCCTCAGCTATTCTTGCTTCAGAACTTAGAGCGGTCAGCCGATGCCACAGATCACATATGATCTGCGTCTCCTCAATCATCTAACTCTTCCAAGGTAAGCATTGGTTCATGTAATTATTTTATTTCAAAACCTCGTGGAGTAAGATTGTAGTATTTCCAAGATCCTTCTTCGTACTGCTCATCTACAGCTATGAGAGCCACATAGGGTGAATATAAGACAACCTCCAAGTTCTTAACCCCTGCTTGAAATAGGTTATCATCGGATGGAATGATTTCTATTTTTTCTTCTTCCCAAAAAATGATCTTTTGCATGGTAGAAGAGCATCGGCTGGTGTGAATCCAGTCTCTGCCAAACAGAATGGCATAGGACGGCTTGCCATCTATTACAAAGAAGGCAAATCTGACCATTTTAGGACCTATGGTGATTTCTGCTACTAAGATCCCCCAAACTTCAGAGGATTCTCCCATAAAGCTAGCTATTTTCATGTTAGTTGGGATGAGATCCTCCCTGGTTTTGTTGGGTCCTTTCAAAGTAAGCATCGACATCACATTCAGCACAACCCCATTATCGACGAACACTCGACTGATAGTTTTGTCGTTAATGTAAGCCTTAACATAGAGGGGTTTGAGGTGTTTAACCATTTATTCCGTGGGTGCACCAAATATAGTGCTCAAAGCGTCCCTAGATGTGGTATCAGCTATAGTCGCCCATTCAGTGTCTTACACACACACATCACCTTATAAGTTGTCCAGCGTAGATCGTCTAGCCCAGAACTCACATGGAATCAGGCTGACCATTTCAATAGCTGCCTAAATCTCATCGGCCTAATCATGCTTAAATAAATCAAGGATGGAGTCTCCCACCTCGTCCAATTCGGTTGACAAGAAGTTAATACCTTCCATCTCCTGGATATATATAGGAAACGTCTAAAGTTCTAATGCTTGAATCCTGTATTATCTGTGGAACCATCTCGGCTATGGATTCTTTTAGGATAGTAGTCTCCCGTCGAGGTTCCTGTCAGGTTATCATCAGGCTGTATATTCAGCTCTGGTTGGTCCAAAGCTTCTTCTTCATACAGCACTGTATCTGAAGAGATTGAGCCGAATGCGCGCTCGATAGCCTCAACTACGGCAGACTCGGGAATTTCCTGCTTATCGGTCGCCTTAGCGACGAATATCATGTGCAATATTTGTTTCATGTTGCGCAAGGCTTTGGCATGCTGCATCCTTCTTTTCTGAGTCCTAGATACGACACTCGGTGGTGCCTCTTTCTTTCTGGAAGCCTGATTGACGAACCACTTCCCCTCCTCCATATTGGCGGTTAGCTTAATCATCCTCCGGGGTTTCAGCTGACCTTCATCCCTCACTGTGATACACAAGGAAGAAACACCTTCTTTTACATTGAACTCAGCCACCCTCTGTATAGCTATGTGGAGTCCTCATCTATCTGGGACATGCTCGGCTTCTCATAAACTGGTACCCATGCTTGCTCCCCAAGCCTTTGATTGGGGTCTGCTGGGTCCCTTTTGAATTTCGGGTACTGTTTGTGAGGTTCCCGAGCAATGTGCTCTGGTGTATAAAGACGACCACGAAAACTGCTTCCAGCTAGCTGCATGTTCGTGTCCTCATAGATGTCATGTAAGCTGCCTAGCCGATCGAACACAGAGGTTCTTGTAGCCTCCTCCTTACTAGTGGGCTTATTTGGGACCCATATATTTTTCATCGGATGTTTCCCCTTGACATCCTTCAATTGATCTGGTTTAGCAAAGGACACCATAGATATCGGTAATGCGAGAAAGGGATCAGTATCAACAGGCATTTTAGCTATGCTTTTATTGGCTAGCTTGAACCTCCCCTCCTTGATGCCCTTTTGAATTGTCTTCCTAAAGAGCACACAATTAGAAGTAGCGTGGCTATATGAGTTGTGTCATTTACAATACTTCTTATCCTTGAGCTCTTCCGCATGCAGAATCCTATGGCCATCAAGCAACCGAATATGTTTATCTTTAAGCAGGTGATCAAATATCTGATCTGCCTTTGTAATGTCAAACGAGTAACTGGCCCTTTCATCAGTTGAACTCGTATCCTTGCCTTTCATAGCTTTCAAGGTTGGGCAAGAATAAACCTTACCCCTGACAATCTCGGCTACCATTGCGTATGTCGTGTAATCGGTTGACTCTGAGTCAGACTCATCTACCTCAATTATGGATATCAAATGAGAGCCTCAATTTCGGTTAGCTCTTCTTTTCTCCTTCTCCTGGATATATTGCTCTATTTGGCTAGCCTTCTCGGCTAACTGGATTAAGTCAAAGCAAGATCGTCCCACTAATTTCTCTTTTAACTGAGGATGCATATTGTTGATTAACATGTGGGCACATTCTGATTCAGGAAAGTGTACAATGCATTTCCAAACCTTCCTTCTGAATCTCTCGATATAATCGGTAGCCGACTCATCGACCTGTTGCTTGAGATTCGTCAAATCGGTTACAGTGACCTGAGGTTAGGGCCAACAAAATCTATCATGGAAACAACGCTCCATGTCAGCCCAGCTTTGAACGGAGTCGGGGTTCAAGGATGAGTACCAGGCAAATATTATTCCGGTTAGAGAAACGGGGAACAACTGCAACTTATGATACTCGTTCTGGCCAAATTCTCCACATTTGAAGTTAAATCTGCCGATGTGCTCAATGGTAGATTTGTCGTCATCACCCGAGAAGGTGGTGAAATTAGGCATTTTGAAGCCTCTTGGCAATGATGCTATCCGATCTACCCAATCGGGGTAGGGCTTCCTGTAAACAGGCTTGTCCAAGGGTTTCAGTTGGATACCAAAGTACCTCTTCATGGTATTTGTGATAGTTTCAGGGTTCATCAGCTGTGAAAGCCTTTGCCGATTCTCAGCTGGAACCGGCTGGTAGGCATTCTGAACTGGAGGCCTCTATTTTGTACCTTGTTGAGCAGGGTTTTGAAAGTTGTAGGTATTCTGCTGGCCATTACCAATAGGTGGGGTATATCCCCATTGCTGTTGTTGGGCATAGCCACCAAAGCCTACAACCTGAGCTCTTAGAACAGCCGACAGAGCCTGAGGATAAGGTGGAACAGTGTTTCATGTCTACTCTCCCCGAAAATCAGTCGTTCTTGGAAAGTTTATGCTTCCTGGATGGTATGGATTGGGTACCGACTATGACTGCTAGAATGGTATCCCGCTATAGACAGCGTCACCAGATAGCTGAGCAGGGTCATAGCCAGAGGCCACCAACTGCCAATTCACCTGGCCAATATTAGTCGTTCGTACCGTAGGGCCATTTGCAGGAGCGTACGGCATAACGGGCGGCAATCTAAAGTGTCCAGATGCCTGAACTGGTCTCCGAGCCATATTGATCTGCCCATACTGCAGACTCGCTTGGTCGAGCGACACAGTTTGCCCCCTAGCGTTTGGTGGGAACCATACAGTAGACTAGTTACCAAGTGATTGGGCTTGTGCTCCTAGGTGTGCTATCGGTTGTACTTGAGTAGGTACTTACTGATACACATTCGGCTGAGGAACAACACGTGGAATCACAGCTGCATGTTGCACAGTGCCACTCGTCAGAGGGATGGCAGAACTAGCCGAACATTCTCCTGGATACATTCGATTGGCTTCCAGTTCCCTCGCATGTTGAACCTCATTATCAGTTCCCTCGCATGTTGAACCTCATTATGCACCATTGGCTTGACAATGTCAGCTAACTGTTTGGAAACCTGGTACATAATGTCGTGGATGCCTAAGTCAATCTGATGTCTAATGAATGATGTGGTCATGACAGTTGGACCATCAGGTTGGCTAAGTTCACCTACAACTTGCGTTGATAGAGGAAGTGGAGGGGTATCAACCGATGTAGGCATATCCGAGGAAAATGGTGGCTCGTTCTTCCTTCTGGGAGGATTTTGTTTAGGATGTGGACTGGACTATGGGTTCATTTTCTTACCAGACCTTAGGCACATATGCCAAGCGTGATCCTGACCTGGAGAATCAAACTTCGTTATAGAGTCACCTATGGTCCCACTAGGCGTGCCAAATTTGTTCCCGTCTGAAATGTTTGCAGTATATCGGCTGACAAAATCGAATGACAAATTGATTCATTAACTAAGCGATTTCGTCTGGAAGCGGAACTCTAACTTCCAGCAATGGGTTCCCTAACTACTCCAGAAAGCGTTAGGATGGTGATTGAGTAAACTAAGTGGTAAGAAACATAAATACGCCTAGAGTGCAGTAAAGGCGATAAATATAAAATGAAGATGTGTAAAATCAGTTGTTTGATTGATTGGTCGTATCTTCTGTACAAAATGATCCTATATTTATAGTACAATAAAATGTGATCCCTCTATGTTAGCCATTAAATTACCCACTAAATCCACTAGCCAACTATGAGGAGGTGGTGCCGATTTCACTCATTGTTTTCCTCTTGCACGATTAATAGCACTTCCTTCTAGCTGTTGCCGGTTATTACCGTTTCTTGGGGTCTAGAAGATTCTTTGACTTGGTCTTTGAGGTGTCCAAGTATGTGTGGGTCTCAGTTGTTCCTCGAAATTATGACTCGACCAGGCTATCGTAATAGCCGATGAAGCTTTTCTAGCCGAGGGCTAGGACTAATAGATTCGGCTACGAGTCAGTTCGGTTATCGACTTAGAATTATGTTGCCTGCTCATTTTGAGGTTTCCACCTTCGACCGTCACTTGATGTTGGAAATTTATCTTTGACGGGGAGGTGCGTCCACCCATATTTAATGAATTAAACACTAGTGTTTCGCATATTGGAGGCTTTGTCTCTTCTCACATGCATAATCTACTAAGTGAGTAGATGACCGTAGGGCCAAGAATCGTCAAATTTCGTTGAGAAATGAAAGAGATATTGGTCCACGAAGTAAGGTGTTTGATGCATGGAAATATGGTGTGGGACAAATCTACCACATCGGTGGGAAAAGGAAGAATTGCTCTCTTTATAAGTCTCTAAAGTGGTAAAGGGTTTGGGCCCCCAAGGGGTATCCCATGTGTTTAAATGAGGGAGGACCTAGATGTGCTTGGGTTCAAGGCTAAGCCCACACGCGCGCCGCCGCCGCCTGCCCGTCCGGTCCGATCCGATCATGGGCTGTGGGCTGTGGGGATTTTCTGATATTATCTTTTTGGACCCCAAATTGCTTAATATTTACAGTTTGGTCCCTAGAGTTTCTGGAAAATTAATTTTGGGAGTGACGGAAGGCAGAAACTTTCTGCCTACCGTTTGGACTATTTTTTGGAGCATTAACCAGCCATTACTTGGCTGTTAACTACTCCATAAACAGCCTTCCTTCAATGACCATAATCAGCCCTTCTTCAAGGCCATGAACAGCCTCACTAATGACATTAAACCTGCCATTAACAGCCCTCTCTAATGCCATTAACAGCCTTGTTTGGCAGTTGATGAGTCCCTCCTCCATGCTATAATTGATGCCTCCTTTGGCTCAATAACGTGACAGATAAAAACAGCACAAACAGACACGAAACAGTCACGAAAAACACTACAAAACTGTGAAGAAAAACAGTGAGCAAACACACACATATACACAAGATATACACAACAGAGACACACTATATACACAGAGACAAAACAGAAGAGAAAGTCAGTCCAATAACGTTGGATGAAAACAGAAACTCTTCCTTCATTTTCCATATCTTCAGTAAGTCGATTCGTATTTGTTTTTTTCGTTAGACTCAACCTATTTGCTTTGTAGCGTTGAGATTAAAGTGTTGTTTTATCTTGGGAGACTATTGCCCGCTAACGTAAAAGCATATATACGGGGCAATCTTGTCTTAAGGACAGAGTGCAATCACTCGACTCAACACACAACGTTATAACCATCCAGATTTAGTTATTTCTTGATTTCAGGTTATCAAGATTCAATACACAACAAGCTTGCGGCAGTTCTCAACATTGGCCTAATAGTTTATCCTTTCGAACACTTGCAATATTTATTTACTTCCCGTACTACTTTACTACAATAGTAACCAACACTTGATTCGGTTAAACACTTAAAAGTATCTTTGAGTGTTAACAATCTTAATAAGATTATTTTCTTGAATCCGTTTCTTAGAAAATATTGAAATCTGTAGTTTTTTTCCAACAACCTAATGGTTGCTTATGTTGATGTCTAGCTCTTTTTTATTAATCGAACACTTCAAATCTAAAATAGTAAGTGACTATTATATAAAATATGTCAAATTTAAAAGGCAACCATAAAGTAATATTGGTCAGTATAATCTCATATATTCGGTTATACTGCACAAAAATTCTGATTTTGTATATTTGGTTATACTGCACAAAAATTCTAATTTATTGTCCAAAAGGCGAAGGCCATCCAAATTCTAAACCTTCCTTTTTGGTGAAGTGATGTTTCCCAGTTGATGGCGGTGATCATGGTGTGGTTTCTAACAGATGGGCAGAGATGGTTTCAAATATTTTTAATGATGTGTCCCAATTTTATTGATGCGTCATAGACACCTCTTGGGAGAAAAAGTGGTCAATCACCTAAGCCGTGCTATAAGAAAACACAAAAAAAGGGTTATCAAGGCTGAGAACAAGTTTGGCGTGTAAAATATTCCTTTGAGGATTTCGTTACAATTTGAGATTCGGGAAAAAATATGTAGTAAGCCTTTATTTTAATTTTTTTCATTCACAAACTCTAGTTCCTCATTCGCCCATTTCAAACATTTATCAGCAAAAGATGTTTCATCCATAAGTTGTCACAGAAGTTACCTTCAAATTGAGCAACAACTCTTGCTGATTGTCAGCGAAATGAAAAAGAAAGCAGGAAATTATCAGGTACTCTACATGAACAAGAAAATCCAGACCGATAGGGGCATTTGGGGAAGTCGGGCTGATCGAGTGTCTTCATTCAAGCGACGGTACAGAAGAACGAAATGAAATAAGAGGCTGAGGGGCAGGGAACATAGTCGAGTCGAGTCGAGTCGATCAAGCTCGATGATAAATCCACGGTACAAAGCATCCTCCGGCCTCACTCAAGTACTCAATTCATTGAATACCAGTCTTCAACTCGGGGAGACCATCTTCAGATATATATATATATATATATCTATAAACTTCGTACGCGTGTTCCGCGTGAATCCTATATAAATATAATATACAAAAATATGTTTGGGTTAAAAAAATTAAATTAAAAAGCAATATAAGATCTTTAAAATAATGAAATGTTAATCATATTTAGCTAATTTAATAAAAGTAGGAACCACAAAAAAAATGTGGAAATTTTATTCCACAACCGTAGTAATGCGTTGACTCGTATTTCACCCGGGCCGTGTTAGTATTTCAACCATTCTATACATGAATTTTATACTTCTTTTAGTAAATTTGAAAATGCTGGTTTAAATGTCACATGCCTTCACAGTTCTAAGAAAATTCAATTATATTTTAACATAAGGAATAATACAATTACTACAACATGGAATGATAAACCTTAAATTTACTAATTATGGTAAAGAATGGATGTTGTGCCTAACTCAACCCTAAAAGCTAGCTTGTAGGGTGAGGATTGTTCAAGTCCATATAAGGAGTTCATGTTTCCATTCATATTCGATGTGGGACTCTTAACACTCCCTTGCACGCCCAAGCCTTGTTAACTGGAGCTTGAATAATATAATTTGGGGGCCCAACATCAGTGAACAAAGAATTGGAATGGGTCTCGCTCTGATACCCTGTAAAGAATGGATCTTAGGTCTAACTCAATCTCAAAAGCTAGTTGTTAGGATAATTGTGGGGTTATTCCATAATTATCTCAAATCATATATTATGTAATATCATAATTTATTATGATTAGAATTTGATTATAAATTAGTATAACCTAATTTAGGATGATTAGATTAGTCTTCTTTAACGTTAGCATTGTATACTTGTATATATATTTGACTATGGGAATGAAATAGATCAAGGAATCAATTTCCCTCATGGTATCAAGAGCCAAAAAATATTTTACCCTAAAAACTTTTCCCTCACCTCTCTTAGCCGATTTTTTTCTTTCTTTCTTGTTTTCTCGGCCAACACATAACCAAACCCTAGGGTTTTCTAAAACCGCTAATACTAAACCACTTCAACCCAAACCTGGTCAGCTACTCAGCCCACTAGCATACCCGACAGCCCAACTCCCAACCTCGGACCATTGAAACTCGTGTAATGCACGGAATTTTTTGCCCAAAACGTCATTTTAACCTACAGTCCGACCGTCACCACTTCCACAAAATCCCAAAGTAACCTTATCAGACCCGAATTGGAAAGTTGCCATGTTAGACGAATTTGATGCTCTTATTAAAAATAAGGTGTGGGAATTACTGTCACGTCCATCTAATGCAAACATAATTTGGTCTATGTGGGTCTTTGTCATAAAAAGAATTCTGATGGCTCCTTTGCGAGATACAAAACTCGTCTTGTTGGTGATGGCAGGTCTCAGCAGGTTGGCGTGGATTGTGGTAAAATATTCAGTCGGATGGTTAAGCCAGCAACTATCATGACTGTTCTTAGCCTTGCATTGTCAAAGTCCTGGTCCATTCATTATTTGGATGTCAAAAATGCATTCTTACATGGCCGCTTACATGAAACAATGTACATGCAACAGCCTTTAGGTTTCCGAGACTCTACTCATCCGGACTATGTTTGCCTTTTGAAAAAATCTTTATATGGTTTGAAACAGGCTCCCAAGGCGTGGTATAACAGGTTTGCAGGGTTTGTCCCCAAACTGAGTTTCTCTCACAGCAAGTCGGATCAGTCTTTGTTTATTTATAGAAAGGGAAATGACATGGCATAAATACTTCTATATGTAGATGACATTATTCTCACAGCATCATCTACATCACTTCGCTAGTCTATTATGTCCCTTCTTGTGGCAGAGTTTGCAATGAAGGACTTGGGTCCTTTAAATTATTTTCTAGACATTGATGTGACTCAATATGCAGGTGGTCTGTTTCTCAGTCAAAAGAAATATGTCGAGGAAATAATTGACAAAGCGGGGATGTCATCCTGCAAACCATCACATACGCTGGTTGATACTAAGGCCAAATTGAGTAACTTTACAGGTGCTCCATACAGCAATCCAACACATTACCGCAGCCTAGCAGGGGCCTTGCAGTATCTGACTTTCACAAGGCACGATATTTTCTATGCGGTCCAGCAAGTATGTTTACACGTGCATGATCCAAATGAAAAAGCATAGGGGGGGCCCTCAAGAGAATTCTGCGGTATATTAAGGGTACTCTTCATTTTGGTTTGCATATGTATAAGTCCTCCATTTCGAGTCTCTCATCCTATACAGATACGGATTGGGGTGGTTGTCCGGACACACGACGTTCCACCTCTGGATATTGCGTATTATTGGAGGACAATCTTATTTCATGGTCGTCTAAACGACAACCCACATTGTCTCGATCGAGCGCTGAGGCAGAATACCGAGGGGTAGCCAATGTGGTTACTGAATCATATTGGCTCCGTAATCTTCTGTTAGAGCTACATTGTCCGATTGAAAATACAATTGTGGTTTATTGTGATAATGTGAGTGTGATATACTTATTCGATAATCATGTCCAGCATCAACGCACAAAACACATAGAAATGCATATACTATTTGTCCAAGAAAAGGGTGCACGTGGACAAGTCCGTGTTCTCCATATACCATCATGTTATCAGATTGCCGACATCTTCACAAAAGGTCTTCCGCACGTACTTTTTGATGATTTCAGGGACAGTCTCAGCATACGAGAACCTCCCGCTAAGACTGCGGGGGACTGTTAGGATAATTATGGGGCTATCCCATAATTATCTCAAATCATATATTATGTAATATCATAATTTATTATGATTATGATTTGATTGTAAATTAGTATAACTTAATTTAGAATAATTAAATTAATCGTCTTTAATATTAGCATTGTATACTTGTATATATATTTGATTATGGGAATGAAATAGATCATGGAATCAATTTCCCTTAATTATAACTGCAATAACAAAAGGTATATATCTCTGTGTGTTAACCGCAAACATTTAATTGACTTTCCTACATAATAAAATTATGTTGGAAATAACACTTAAGATGGTACCAAATAATAGAAGAAACGTTAACAACAGACAAGATGCAACAATAAATTGAAGGGGGAAAGAGAATTTGGAAAGTAAAAAATTGATTTAACGCACGCTATGGAAGGGATATCCATCGCTATGTTAATGAAATGGTTTTATGAGTTTCTATTCTAAATATACCACGAACCACCCAGATATCTCCTAATTTGCCCTCAAATAAAATTTTCGGAGAATTTTTTAATATTTCATCTGCTTTATACAAATTGAAGTGAATGGAAAAAAATATTGACTAAAGAAGAGTTGAAACATGAAGATTTTCAAACGCTGAAATTTTCTAAGCGTTGGAATTTGCTAGTGTTGAGATTTCTCAAATCCGATAAATTTTTGGCAATGAAAATATTTTCAAATGCTAAAACTGCATAATTATTTAATATTTTCAAGAATTGGAGCATTAATGGGTCACAGCGTATTTATAATTTGCAATTATAATTCAACTAATTGCAAAAGAGAGGATCGATCACATTAAAATTACCTTCTAGGAGGTCTGTTTGATATCCAAAAACTCTAACTGGTAATTATATAGGACACCATTCATATAGTGATATTGAAGAGCAACAACCCTTTAATTCAAGATTAGAACTAACTGGTGTTTGATCATGAGTGTACATCATTAAAATCATAAATAAAGCTTCACACGTTAAAAAAAAAATCAGAACTTAATTATTAGATGTTATCTTACCCACTGGATAATAATCTAATGGTATAGTTTATGGTGAATCAAAGAAATATGTAAAATAAAAGTTACGCTTGAAGTTGTTTTCAAGTGCTAAAAATTGCATAATAATTTGTTCAGTCAAATATTTATAAGCAGTGAAAAAATTAACTACCACACCTAACACCCTTCTAAGAATAGATGCACCCCTTTAAAATGTATGGCACCTTTTTAGTAGCTTTTAGCATTAAATACAAAAATAGATTATTTAGAAGGGCATTTTAGTAATTCAACTTTTAAGTTCTAAAGGGCCTGCTTTTAATATAATATAGATATATATAATAACTCAAATACACATCTAAGGAGTTATATAACCATCAATACTGCTAAAAACACGATAACATACACCCAAACAATCCCACCCGCTCTTCACCCAAAAACAGGGAAAAGAAGAAAATTGGGCAGAAACATACTTTTTATTTAGCCAACATGTCAATATTATACAACAGAACCATGCAACATCCAGAATTCATCTTACGATGCATCTGAAATATGTTAACCTACGACACTTACATGTAATTCGTTATTCAAATAGTGGATTGCTTATGTATATCCAGATAGTGGATTTGCTTTGCGGTTGTGCTATATGCTCTAGCTCCAGTTGCTTCCTGAATTACCAGTCTTTATAGATTACTCTTATCCAATGTGCTTTCACATCATTGAATAATAAGGTCTAGCATTCACCAAACCTAATTCTCCCCACAGCTTCCGAATTGCAGATATCTCATGGTGGAGAAGCTTTCTTGAGTCACTGGATTGCCAGCCCTGCAGAAATCGATTTTTTTTTTATTAATTTGATACTTCAAGCTGTGATGATTTGGTAATAAGGACTTCCAGTTGTTCCTCACCTCCAGATATTATGAGAATCAATACTCTTGCCCGTGATATATGCATTAGTAGTGCAGATCATGGGTCAACAAATGGAGGAAATACAGCTTTGCCCAGATAAACCTGTTGCATCTCTTCCTTCCATATCTAGGAACAATGAAAGTCCACAAGTCAAATACAGGGTTTGACTCTTAAAAACCCAAAGATTAATGTCAATGGAAAGTATCATGTTAAAAACCAAATATCAAATAAATAGAAACATCCCAATATGAAATTTTTGTTTCACAATTTTCAACCAAAAAAAAATAATAACAAGAACAGAGATCACTACTCCGTCAACACCACAAGAGCAAAATTCAAGTCAGAGAGACGATCTTCAAAATGCTATTATTCTGGAGCACAAATAATTCCCACATGCAGTATTGGCCCAATGGAAGTCTGTGAAAAGGGTCTTTACAGGCAGAACTCCAACACAATTCACCACTTAAAGAATCTAAATTGGGAGAACATTACATACTCTAGAAAAAAGAACTTACCATATCACGGAATTCGAGCCTGATATGAGGCACATTTGTCCTATGAATGTCATTTCCATCAGGTCCTCTCTTGTAATACTCCTTTCCAATCCAGTGGGACTAAGTTTAGAAGTGGAATATGTCAGGAAAAAACACCACACAAACATCAAAATCCCAACAAGGGATTAGCACAGCAGCCATTTAGGTAAGATAAGCAATAGAAGATGACCAGAGAGCTGGATGTAATTGCTGATGCCACTGAAGTAAGGCCTCGACAATCAAATGGAACACCCCCCCCCCCCCCCCCAAAAACCCCAAAACCCCAAAAAGAAACAAGAAAAAATAAAACATGATCGCAATTAAATAATTACAGGTTATACCACTGGATCTCCATGTTTCATGTACTCATCTACTACCAATATGCTCTTGATAAAACATAGACATATGAGATATAGATGTAATTGGATTTAAACTTCAATTAGATGCATTGCACTTCGAGGCATCCATGCGGATCTACAAATTTTGGATTTGAATTGGTAAATTTGCACTTGATTGGATCTTAGAATATATAGCTATACACAGCCATACTCCACCCAATTTTCTACTTGTGTTACGCAGAGAAGCAAATCAAGCAACTTCACATAAGGCAACTCAGGATCAAACGAGAATCAATGCATCTACTGATTAATGGAAATTGGTGAAAGTGGAGATTGGTAGCAATTGGGAAAAGGCACGAGCTTGAGAATATTTAGAGCTGGAGCAGATTACCATGCTATTAGTATTTAAGTTTTTTAGGAGATAAACAAACCTTTAGCGCATGGGAGAAACCAGACTGGTATACCGAGTTGCGGGCAATCTCACATAAATCACATGCACTCAACTTCCAAACCTGCATGGCGGAAAAATTTAAACCCCTTGACAAAGTGACATCATCAAAATGTTTCAGCCAAGACGCAAAGAATACTCACTGAAGCAGCTATACTGTATTCTTCAACCAGGGCTTCTTTTGTTAAGTGAATTTGCAAGGGATCATCCGTTGAAAGAGAAACATTCAGGCCCCTCAAGAAGAACATGGGTAAAGGATTCCGATGGTAGTCCAAAAATAAAGAATTGTTACTAAGAGGAGACATTGCCAAACCAATCTGACAAAAACAAGTCATGATTGATAATCAGAAAACACACATGGCCACAAAAGAAAATCACATTAATATCTTTATTTACCTGGGCCAAGTAGTACAAGTATTGAAGAACAGGAGATTTTCTCAAATTAATACCATGAGCAATATTATGGGCTGTTAAAAATGTTGCCGCAAGGTGGTCAATATCTCCAGCCTGTAGATAGTAAAACATCTAATCAGCAAACAAAAGTAAGTCATAAATTAAAAAATTCTGAAATATGCCTGAGTGACTACCTCCCCAGAATGTGGCCGGAATTTGATGGTCGTCATGCCTTTTGACTCGCGCAGCTGAGATGTTATTTTGCAAGGGTCAGAACCAACATATCAAAAGTGTTTGAGAAGAAAATCAACAAGATATTTGTGTGGTAAAGAGATCATTTCTCTATCAATATTGTGGTAGACAGACCTAGAGCTGTGATCCTGAACTTGCAATACATTCATAGTAGACTAGGACCAAAACTCATCATTCTAGTCTGAAAATGGATTTACTGATGAGGTAATATGCAACCCCAACTTTCCTCCGACAGACAATAAAACAGAACTGCAATTATAACAATAGCGTTTTTTCCTGTCCCAACCCAATATACCAAAATAATCAAAGAAAGGACACAGAGAATAGAATGTTATCTCAAAGTACAGCTGAGAGAGACTATCTAGACTCTACAACCTTCCTTTTACTTTAATGGTCTTAAAAGAATTAGTTTTTCGCCATCTTTCTCAAGCAACCAGCAATATTAGTTAGAGGCACCTCATGAATATGATGTACTGACCACATTTTGTGAGAAATTTTGACATGGTTTGGAATACATTGAGTGATGCCAGACACAGAAAGTGGTATTGTTTAGCCGAAATTGTGGTAGACGGAAAAAAAGGTGCAAGGCTTGGAATGTTGATCCACTAGCACTTATGTAGGTTGTCTAGAGAGAAGGAAATAGGAGAGATTTTAAAGGGATAGACATGATTTTTTTTATGGTCGAGTAGCAGCCTCTTATCCCTTATTTCCTTTTGAAGAAGTACCTATGAGGTCCCTGTAGGTAGAGAAGATTGGCTGTCGTTTGCATAAAACCATATCTTTTGTAGGTTTTCAACTTTTTGCTATACTTCTTGTATATGGGCGTTGTTTTGCCCAAACATCATGGAATCTTATTACTTTATCCACACAAAAAAAGCGACCACATTTCATGAGAATAAGGATACATTTATGCAGAAAACATAGTAGACCAAGAGAGGCGAAGATATAAGACTCGGGAAAACATAAAAGATAATACAGCCACCAAATAGCAGTGCCTTCTAGGATCATTTCAAAACAAGATATTGCTTCATACATTCTGGTCCATTCACATTATTTCTCCCACTTCCCCAAAGCAACCACAAATGCAAGCTCATACGAAAAGGTTTTAGCCCTATCGTCTATTTTGATCAGAGAAGGAAGTGATGATGACAGGAATAAAAGGGGAAAGGAGGAAATAGAAATGAAGTAACTTACAAACCTTATTCAGGGTGTAGAGATTTGCATAACAATAGTACACATAGTATGAGTATGCGGGATTGAATACATTAGTCCATTGAGCAGGTGTAGGCATGTGTTTGGTAGGCCTTCTTTCTGGTTTGCTTTCATCATCCACCAAATCCAATCCAACAACCTTTTAAGATGACAGAACAAGGAATGAAAGCATGAACAAGAACATATTGTGATTAAAGGATAGAACGAGGTGGATGGTTGTTGTAAATAATCCGAAGGCAGGATTGAAATTGAAGAAACATAATGCCATAGTTATGCAGCATTCTCCTTTTATCCTTCTCAATAATCTTTAGGTCATCTACTTTATTTTCTTATGTATATAGACTCAACCAAGATCTTTACATTCGCCAAATGTAGATGCATGCGCAGATATCACAGAAAGGAGGGAAGGGAAAAGTAAATAGGAAATACAACAAAATTGGATTATATCCAACTCGATCCCAACACATACTAGCATAGAGCAGTCTTAGTACTTCCTAAAATTCCCATCAAAAGTTTGGCTCAAACTTGATAACCAAATCTTTAGTCCTCAACCAAAACTTGGGCAACGCATGTCCCATTAGTAAATAAAAGGAGGATAATTCAAATGTTAGTAAATCATACCTGCTTCAAGAAGATATGCAGGTGGGGATGTGAATCTGGGTCGACAGTAACCTCAAACAAAGGCAGGAAGATGTTGTCGAGGATATTTTGAAATGATGTCACAATCCCCATTTCTTTGTATATGTTATACAGTCTCGGAAGCTGGAGACAAGGAAATCATAGAATAAGAACTACAACATCAAAAGAAGTAAAGCTGCAGAGCACAGTTAAAAGCCAAATGGTCACCCATTAAAAGAACCAAAACTAAGCCAAATAAAAGGATTAAGGCAATCTAGCATAAGATAATTGAAGTTCTATTTTGAAGGTAATCTACCTAATCCAAGATTCCAAGGATTGAAACTTAAGATTATTTTGTACTGTTAATTTTCAATCATAGGAACCTCAGTTTAGTCCGAGTTTGAAAATTAAATTATATTAGATGATTTTCATGGTCTTATTGATTTGTAAGATTATTTAGAGCTGGTTTTCTTTGAACATCAAGTAACCTATGACCAAAAGACAACTTCAAAGACACTTTAGTCATAAGAGCATAGTGCCAACTCTGCAAGATTTGATTTTGTTCACATGTAGCATCAACATCTAGAGTTTCCGAAGTCAACCCCCAAATTTCAGCGTCTAGTCTATAGTGCCTACTGTAAGAGTATCCTCATCAATAGCTTAAGGAAATCACCTCAATCAGAGAAAGTGATATATGTACAGTTAACAATGAGGCGTGTGATTAAGGACATTGATAATCGACACAAGGAACATATTCTTTTTCATTCCCCAAAGAAAGTAAGCAGAGAAAGAGTGGTGTAACCCATGAGAAATGTGTGCGCGCGCTCTGCTCAAAGCCACAACCAGTCAAGGACATGACAACCTAAAATGCTTATAATTGACCAGAAATTGCATATATTTCATACCTGAATCAACCAGACAACATTCTCACTGTACAGTTCATTGTTCACTATCCAGCTTGCAAGTTGGTCCCACTCGCTCATCTTTCGGCCATATATTGATATCCTGTATTCTGCCATCTAAAACAAAATGGATGAAGATTAAGAGCAGCCAAATGAAAAGGACAAACAGAACTAGTGTTATTAAAAGATATCGCTTCATTGCTTAAAGTGATGCGACGCAAGGAGTTATCGCTTCATGGGTGAAGCCATGCGCATCATAGAAGTGTGCACTTCAAACAATAAGGTGCAAAGTGATCCCAATCAGAAGCAGTCAGTTCTTTGAATCTCAACTTTGAGGAGTCTAATTAATATCAACATTACTGTTATAAGATACTAAAATATGATCGTCATATATGTCTGATATTTTCTAATATCACGATTTTTGCATCTGTTTTACTTCAAAGAAGCATGTGCTTTCATTTCTCGTTTTTCTCTTCAAGCCCCATGGACCTTGTCGCTATTTTGCTCTTTTCGCGTATAAGAACACTGGACAGAACAGGACTCGACCATGTGAAATAATTTTTATTTCTTCTTTTTAAATAAATGTACCTTTAGATAAAACATCGATCTAGTCATGTTAGAAGAACATTGTATTGCAAGTATTGTGAACTTATGCAATGCAATTTGGACCAAGGCATAACAATAGTCACCACCAAGGCCACAAAGATCTTTTGGATTGCATTTTGCAATAATAAAGTTATCAGAGTCACCAGTTTTTTTGTGACGGTCAGGGAAGTGTATGAAACATGTCAAGGAAAAATAGGAAAAAAAAAAAAGAAGAGAAGAGGATAACAGTTATTGTACAAGAATGAACTTACTTGATATTTGCTTGCCGAAAGATCAGAAAATACTTGCTTAGTCAGCTCGGCAAGAAAACGGCCTGCAACAGAAATCATTAAATATGATTAAATAACTTCAGAAAATTGGAAGACGGTTCAATTAGTTTACTGGAATAAGACAATTTGAGTTGCCCAATATCAAATGGACACTTCATTTTCCTAATTTCCTCAACGTACAACGGGTATGGAGTGAATATGCTATGCATATTTAATGCACATCTTTCAAGAAACACTTAAATTTGCTAAAGTTAAAAACATACCCATACCAGAAACTCAGCCATACACACTCAGATACATACCCATATCCAACTTCATGTAAGATATGAAATTTGCTTGATAACTTTGAAACCACATTACAACTTTTTTGAAACCACATCACAACTTGTAATTGAATTTATAGAATATAAATACAAATTGAAGATGGAAGGACCGAATAGGAAGACCATTTGAAAGATAAGACAAGAATACCTTGTATAAGATTATCCTGCTTCAGGAAAATCTCCCTCAGCCTACTTTGACCGCAGGGATTGTACTTCAAATTAAATTTGTCAAAACGATGAAAGGTGCTCTTGTCAGCATGAACATCTAATAGGTCTACATTGAGATCATACCTTTTCAAAGAGAGTGAAACGACGAGATCAGAAATAATGTTAATGTTGATAGTTACATAAAATCGCATGCTCTTTCTTTCAAACACCAAATCTTAGAATCTATTTTCTTACCCAGTCAAATCTAAGCTCTCAAATACTTCCTTTAAGGTCATATATGTTCCATCACGAAATATCACAACCTGAAGAAGATCAGGGGCTTTAGATTTCCAGAGAATCAGATCACTGGAGCACACATCAGCGAAGAAATGTAAACAACAAGTTACCTCATCTGGCTCCTTCCTCAACTTTGACTTAATGAATCTCAACAAATGTTTCTGATTCATACATGCTGAGTGATGAACATGTGTATCAACCTTCCTCACATTGTAAAAGTCACGATGAGGTGCACTTTTCTGAGCAAGGAACTCTCGATCCGCATTAAGCATCAAATGTAGATTGAATTTCTGGATAAAACTTGAGCGTCATAAACCAAATTACCATGTCACTATAATCTGAAAGAAATGTGAACAGGAAGGTCTATACTTGTTCCAGAAGCAGTAGGCGATGGTGACATAAAGTTCGGATGTTCCCAGCTGCTATTACTTTAAGGATGTGATGGAAGTCGGTGAAAAAGGTCGTAGCATCAGCAACAGGAAAAAGGTTCTCCTTAGCTGGTCCAAGTACAAGGGGGGAGAGGGGTCAAACAGTAAGAGTAAATAGACGAGGAATCAGATGGGCCTTATGAACTCAAAAAGGTAAAAATGATAAAGTACAAGAACTTCCTAGCTTACAATCTTTATCTGCATATACATGAACAACTCCATCTTCCATCTGAAAGAAATGCTGTAGAAGTAATCAAAAAGTTAATTAGCAGAAATCATAGAGCAATAGAACACTATCTATTCCAGAAAATAAAATAGCAGTAGCAACATGTACTGTAACCACAAATCTAGCATTCATGATAGTAATGGCTGTGTTTCTTGCACGTACAAACTTACATCAGATTTTCCTTCAGGAGTGAATTCAAATGGATGTGGATTTGGCTTTGGAGTGCTTGGATCAGAAATTACTTCTTTCACCCAAGGAGCAACAGCCTCCTTGAATACGTAACTCTGCCTCATTTCAAGACAAACTTGCAAGTTTCGGTAGACCTCCGCTTCATCGGCAGATGGTGTCTCTAAAAATTGCATTACAAAATTTTAAAGGATGCCAGAACCTTAACACATGCAAGAGAAGTCACTACTCTTTTTACTGCTAAGTAACAGCTACAATACAGAAAGTATACTTCCACCTCATGCAGGGAGTTCCTCTTTTTCTTTTTCTTTTTTGTGTGTGTGTGTGTGTGTGTGGGTGGGGGGGGGGGGGGGGGTTCTGCATCCTAGATAACCAGATTCGAAGTTTGAAAAATGATACAATGACAATATATTTTCATCAAGACCATAGCGATATAGTACTCCTGATACAACCATAAACACTCCAAATTGGCAAACCAGCGGATTAAGCTTCAGGTAGCACATTGTACACTAATTCAATGCTCATACCCAATAAGACAATGGCAACAAATTTACCCAATACAAAGAGCAAAAAAGAATGACCATAGATGAACATTGTGATTTCCCAGCTTCTTCAGATTATGCAAGGGCGTACTTTGAACTCGAGGAAAGGAAAATAAACAGCCTATATAAATCAGCTACTATAGAGAGGAGACAAGATATTATACAAAGATGTTCATCTTGCCCTTTGATATTTTGCACTACGGTGATGCTTGACAAAGAAGCTTGTAATGTTTTTATAGGGAGGTGGGTCTCATGGGCACCAAGAGTTAGTTCCCTCTCTTTCTGTTTTTCCCCACATTCACTTATGATCACTGGTTCACCTGGTACATGCGGATTTGGGCCACAGGTTTCTACAGAACTCATTTCTTTACCTGTCTGATTTATTCATATTTCAGGTAACATAGAGCAAGACAAATAGAACTTCCTTTGAACAATACTTCAAGAACTATGACATACTTTAGGTTGAAAATGATGCACAGTTAGGTATTAACTCAGTGTTATTTTGCTTTCTCTGAATACGAACTACGCTGAGTCTCCGAGATTCAAAACGCATAGTGGCTTAAGAACATTCAATAGCATGACAAGGACTGGAATACAAAAGGGACAATTACCACCAGGGGTTATCTTCAGTCGTACAAATGTTTCTTGCTCTGGCTCTTTCCGTAGAATATCTGCAGCTATTGGATCAGGTTGAACACCGTGCAAGTCACCAGATATACTGTGTGAACGAATCATACTTGCTGCAGCCACAGCTATTTGCTCCACTGCATCTGCGCCCTGTTTAACAATTTAGTAAATAGTTAGAAGTTTTCAAAGTAATGATATGTTCATGACGAACATGTATGAACCGTCATTATGAACCCTTACAATGTATTTTTATATGGCAAGTGATATACCCCCCCCCCCCCCCCCCCCGCAAGCCCAGTGGGGTGAAAAGAAAAAAAATGGAGGAATAAGAGGTCCGGATATTCTAGTACCGCGTCCCCATTAGTGTGTAGATACGAAGTGTCAAGTTTGGCAGTTTCAGTAATATCGTCTTCCTCATCTGATCCTTCTATACTTTCAAATGCACTTGCACTTGCAACTGGAGACTTGGGAGAAGTAGGTCTCAGAGAATGTACAGATCTCGATTTCCCTTCAAAAATAAGAAAGTAAACATGAAACTTAGTGGAAAACTTTATCTTCACGTTAGAGATCAGTTCTAATCAATGAAGAGAAACAAATAAGCAACAAATATTGTAAGTTTCTGAATCAAACATATGAAAAGAAACACAAAAAATGCACTTATATTGGAACGAGATCTTTCATGCCTCTTCCGCCCGTCATAGGATCACTATAAAGAATAACAGTGCATCTAAGGAGAAATGTGAAATCAAAAGCTGCCAAGGCAAACATGTTTGCAACAGCACCCTATGAAGTTCAATGATGCACACAATTTGATGATAACCAGGGCACAGTCAAGGCAAGTTTCTCCCTTCCTCAGATTCCATTTGACAACTGTTACTAGTATTGTCAAATTTCAGGTCATGACTGTTGGGGGAGTTTGGGCAGTCTTATAAGGCAGAATAAATTATTTAAAATGCTTGATTGAATCCAAATCAGGGATAATCAATGGCCTCATTTGTTTTATCATAACTTCCTATGCAAGAACCTAGGAAGTAACATAATAGAGTAAGCACATGGCAAGACGCGGTGTTCAAGTATGGAACATGGAAAAACTACAGACAACACTATGTACCTGAGGATTTTCCATTTCTCTGCAATTATAGCCATGTAAAGTGTAAACTAATGCTGCACTTGAATAAAAATTTCGGCAACTAACTTTTCACTTCACCATAAGATGTTTATGCTACTAATTTTCTGTAGTAAAAAGGATAATTGTCTTGTCACTGCACACTCAATAGCTATTGTCACTAGCAAACTCGATCGGCTTTTCAATCTCTTATTCACCAACGGTTCATGACAACTCAGGAAAGGTCGCATTATAACTATGAAAGTTCATAGCATGTTTCTTCTCAAAGAAAAGTTCATAGCATGTCAAAAGCCAAATAGCTGCCTAATGCAACCGCATCTCCAAGAAAGATACTTGAACAAAGTTCCCTTTTTGGGAGAAAAAGTAGACAGGTGTTTGAATATCAAGAACTATTCAATAAGCATAATGCCTTCTGGTTATAGACGGATCATAAAAGGATTATTCATGTAAATCAAAAGGCAAGTACACTGTTTTAATTTTTTTTCCTTTTATTTTGGATTTTGGATAAGCGTCTGTGCATTGATTTTACCTTATTTTTATAAAAGTGGTGGTCTCCATCAGTTTTTGAGCACCTTGACTAACCCATTTAATACATGTTACCTCTCATAAGCACATGTATGAGGTAACTATGTCCACCGACACATAGATTGATGGGAAGAAATCACCTAACTCTTTTTGGCTTTGCTAGAGTTCTACCTCTCTCTAGCAGATAACGGCTCTTTCTCTCTCTAGCACTCCTCTCTCCCGCCCACCACAACCCCGCCAATGGTGACCACCACCCAAACCGGTAAAAGGTAGGTTTTCCCTTCCCTTCTCTCCCGCTCTCCCTCCCCTCTACAGACACCCATCATCCCCACCCTCCGTACCTGTTTTCTTTGTTCTGTTGCAGTGAAACCATCCAGCAGCTGTTGCGCTCTCTTTCTCCCTTTCTTCCCCTCCCTCGTGTGCGTCTGTACGTGGTCTCGAAATTGCGAAAAACAACTCTGTTCCGGCGACGAGTTCAAGGTAACCCAGTTCCTCCAATCTTTCCCCCCACTGAATTTCTCCGATTCCGGCATCATGTGGGCAGTCCTCAACTAAACCCAACCCAGGTTCTATTGGTTCTTGCTGTGATTTCTATTTAGATATTTTGTTATTCCTCCCTGACTATCTTGGCATCTTTATCTGCTATTTGATTATTTTTATTTTGCGAGTGTGATTTACCTTACGTTGATTTCTATTCACTGCTCGTCTATTTGAAATCAAGCTAGTTGGTTGTTACTAGTTGGAATTTGAAATTACCTATTGATTTCTACTCACTGCTTGTTTTGCATATTTAGTTCTCGTCGGCTTAGTTTGTGATTTAGCTGTTGTCTTGAGTTCTTGCTCTGCATTTTTGGTTCTTGATTTAGCCTATTCAACGGCTGATTTCGAAATCCACTTTATCTTCTGTTTTTAAGCCTCAAGCCTTATAAAGTTATACAGCCCTGTTTTAGTCTTGTTTAGCATTTATTTTAGTTCGTGACTTTACGTTCTTGCATCTACCCATCTAGTCTTTAGTTATAGCATTCTTGTGGTTTTACTTGCCTCTGAATTCTTGTTAACTTTAACTTGTGCTTTCACTTTGATTCCTTCATGTCTTAGGGTAAGCGTTTGAGTAGTCTTATTTTATATTTGCTTTAGTGTCTTTGGTAACTGATGGTAGACTAGGGTCATGTTCTCGGTCGGGGGCGGGGGTAAGGGGTAAGTGGGGTAAGGGAGATGCTAGGCTGAGAATAGAGTCTTGGAACATTGGTACTTTAACGGGGAAGTCTATAGAGCTAGTTAAGATTCTTAAGAGGAGGAGGATTAATATAGCAGTGTCCAGGAGACTAAATGGGTAGGACCTAAGGCTAAGGATGTAGACGGGTATAAGTTATGGTTCTCGGGTAGGTCGAAGTTTAGGAATGGGGTAAGCATTTTGGTAGACAGCGAGCTAAGGAATCAGGTGGTAGAGGTTAGGAGGGTCAACGACAGAATGATGGCGATTAAGTTGGTAGTTGGAGGGTCCACTATGAACATTATTAGTGTGTATGCGCCGCAGACGGGCTGGGCTTGAACGAGGAGGAAAAGATGCGTTTTTGGGAGGGTTTGGACGAAGTGGTGGGAGGTATACCACCCACTGAGAAATTATTTGTAAGAGGGGATTTCAATGGACATATCGAGGCACTTCGGGGGATTATGACGACGTGCATGGAGGTTTTGGCCTAGGGGACAGGAATGGGGGAGGCGTATCACTTTTGGAGTTCGCTAGAGCTTCTGGGATGGTGATAGCCAATTCGAGATTCCTAAAGAAGGAGGAGCACTTGGTGACTTTCCGTAGTTCGGTGGTTAAGACTCAAAATAGATTTTTTGCTCTTTAGGAAGGTGGACAACGATCTTTGTAAAGATTGCAAGGTTATTCCGGAGGAGTATCTTACAATCTGATATAAGCTTTTGGTGATGGATTTGGTAATCAAGATGGAAAAGAAGAGGGTTGTGAATGACATGTTAAGAATCAAATGGAGGAGTTTGACTATGGCTAGTGCAAAGGAGATGGGAGATGGGAGATGGGGGAGAGGTTGATGGCCAAGGGGGCTTGGGCGAGTAGTGGGGATGCTACTAGTATGTGGGACAAGACGGTCAGTTGCATTCGAGAGGTAGCTAGAGAAGTGTTTCGGGTCTCGAGGGGTGGTCGTGGTGGGCATCGAGGGGACTAGTGGTGGAATGGTAAAGTTCAAGAGAAGATGAAAGCGAAGAAAGCGGCGTATGCGAAATTGGTAAAAAACAAGGATGAGGTGGAGAAGTGGACAAATGGGGAACGGTATAAGATGGCGAGGAAGGAGGCAAAGCTTACGGTTACGGCGGCTTTTGTACGCCTGTATGTGGAATTAGAAGAGAAAGACGGGGATAGGAAGTTGTACAAACTAGTCCAGGCGAGGGAGAGGAGGGCTCGTGACTTGGATCACGTGAGGTGCATCAAAGACGAGGACACATGTCTATTTCCTTTACCTGTTGAAATAGACACCTCAATTGAACCATTTACCTATTGAACACTTAATATATATCCCAAATGTACCTATGAAACACCTCAAAATGGGTCTCTAAATAAAATAACAGACGGCACGTGTCTACTTCCTTTTAAATTTTGTCTCGTTCTTTTTTTCCCATTTTTCTCTTTCTTCTCCACTTAAACTCTTATGATTTCCACCATTGACAAACCTTCAAATTTATAGAAACTTAACACAGACTAGCACTTAGCAGAGAACTCAATGGGTTTTGATTATGATTTCTAAGCTTCCGACACTATATTCACTCGGCCATAGTTCTTGAAGTCCAACATTATTTCATTAGAAATTCTTTGGTAGTAAATAAAGAATGGAGTTGTAAAATGGTGTAAATGTAATGGATCCTTTGTTCCGGGGGTGTATTTGTAAGTGGAAAATAAAAATGAAAGATTGGCAAACAGAGAAGCAAAGGAAATTCAGGAGATTCTTTTTCTGATGGTGCAAGGGAAAGAAATTAAATGAAAGGAAAATGATAAGAATGAAGGGACAATGAAAAGCTCCATTGATGGTTACAGATGACAGAAAAAAGAGAGGGGAAAGAAGAAAATTAGATGTGAACAGTTGCTTATTTTCCTTTTTTCTTTTCTTTAAATGACACGTGTATTCTTTGGCCAATTCTACATTGTAAAAGTTGTAAGAAGTACAAATTTAAATTATTCACGCGCAAAAAAGAAGTGAAATACACGCATTATTGAATGTCAGCATAAAGTGATCAAGAGGTACGTTTCGAATATACATTAAGTGTTCAATAGGAATAGGTAAAGGGTTCAGTTGAGGTGTCTAAATGGAATTTGGTGCCAACTTTAGGTGGATGTCTATGCATTTGGCCTTGGTATAAACTAAATGTTGTACATGACATGGATAATTTCCTTGATTTTGCTTGTTCCCTCTACAACTTCTTTTTTTATGATTAAGTAACCTAGATCTACTCCACCCGAATTCTATGCAAATGAAAATAAAGCGTTCAGATGTAATTGAAAAATTAAGTATCTCCGCAATACAAAAGGAAACTAAAAGATCCTTTATCCTTTTTAAAGAACCAAGTATCAAGTTATCAGCACCAAACATCAGGACTCAATAAAGACACCAACTTGTTACTTCTACCTATTATTTAAAACTCATTAACTTTATAATAGGCTAGTCGGCACATATTATAACTGCAATGACAAATCTGTCTCAAGCATGTACGTCTTCAAATCAGGCCAGAGCCTTCTGTCAGTATCATTTTTTCAGGTAACTACCATCAGACCTCTCTATAATAACATCCTTATATACCAGCACCTCACTATAACAACTAAGTTTTCCCCAGAACCGACTTTTTATATTAATATTTTACCTCTATAGCAGCTTTTTACCTATAAAAGCAACAATTATCTTCATAACAGTACGTTCTTGCAAAATTACCCTTCTATCATAGTTTTCTTCCTTTTGGTATTATAATAATTATAAAAATAAAATCTCTAAGATTACCAATAATAGGTCTAGAGATTTTGACCAAATATTTTGATACTTTAATACACTATTTATGACAAAGAATATTATATAAATATATATTTCCATCATTAAAATATTTTCCTTCATTATACAAAGTGTGATTAAGCTTAGAATTTGACATTTGTTTTACTTATAATAGTCAAATATTATTTAAATGTCAAATGTTGTTATGTGTATAACTCAGACAGAAAAACTCAGAACCAAGATGTTATAGAGAGGTTTGACTATAACTATTTTCCCATTTGACCAATTTTTCCTCCACTATATAAAAGGGATACCCAGTGCACTAAGCTCCCGCTATGCGCGAGTTCGGGAAGGGCCGGACAACAAGGTCTATTGTACGCAACCTTACTCTACATTTGAATGGCCAGACCACAAGGTCTATTATCCATAGTCTTACACTACATTTATGTCTGAGGTTGTTTCCACGGCTCAAAACCATGACCTCCTGATCACATGGCACCAACCTTACCAGTTACGCCAACAACTTTATCATTTACGCCAAGGCTCTCATTCATATTCCAAAATGATCAATTTCAAAAAATACACACAAGTTACTACACTAGCCTAGAATTACCATAGCAAACATATATCATGTACATTAAATAAGTATTAATAAACCCTATCACATACCTTCAGTAAATGTATGAAGCCTAGACAAACCAGCTGGAATATAATCCACGTGTAAAGGACCATTAACATCACCGGAATTCGCTGTAGTCACATCCGGAAACGAACCGGAAGAACGCCGGTAATATCCATTCCGGCTACAACTCCGCCTCTTCCCCTCTGGTGTCACGTCATCAGGAGTGTCCCTATCCTTATCTATGGTTTTCGCAAACTCTAACAACTGATTTAGGGTTTTTCGGTGCATATAATAAGCTGATACCGCTACCACCGATGCTCCTACTAGTGCCGCCATCGCTAGATGAACCGCATATGCATCCATTTTTGTTTTCTTCCAGAAGCTTCCACAAATTTGTTCTAAGCAACTGAGAAACCCTACTGAATGGTACAGAGTAAAATGTGTGTTTTTGGAAGATCAGAGGGAAGATGAAGCGGAGTATTTATAGGGAGAAAGTGAGTTTAGTGGAACAGCACATTTGGCACTATTTGTTAAGTCTCACATCGCATATATGTAAACATATCTGAACTTGAACAGTACGCATTATATTTCCCTTCCAACCAATGAGTTACATAAATATACCAATAGTACAAGCATGGTATTAATATGATAACATAATTTAGAATTATGCTCATTAGTTTCTCAACATTAATATTAATCTACATACCATAAATGATATAATAATTATTATTATTAATTAATAATTATTATTTTATCAGTTAAGAGTCTCACATCGGATATGAAATATGGAATTGAAACATGAACTCCTTATACGGATTTGAACAATCCTCACCATATCGGATATGGAATGGGAACGTGAATTCCTTATATAAGCTAGCTTTTGGGTTGAGTTAGTTTCAAGATACATTCTTTAGTTTTTGGGTTGAGTTAGGCCCAAAATACATTCTTTACATGATATCAAAGACAGACCTATTCCAATTCCTTGTTCACCAATGTTGGCCCCCAAATTATATTATTCACACTCTAGTTAATAAGTTATGATCGTGCGGGGAGTGTTAAGAGTCTCACATTGAATAAAGAATGAATCTTGGATCTAAAGGTAAAGAATTGATATTGAACCTAACTCAATCCCAAAAACTAGCTTATAGTGTGAGGATTGTCCAAGTCCATATAAGGAGTTCATGTTCCCATTCAATATCCGATGTGAACTCTTAATAGTTATCGATGATCAATCTAAAGAAACATACAACTAAGAAGTAAATTTTATTTAATCATCATTTCGTTAAACGCCAACATTTTCTAGTGAACAATTGATGTGATTGATAAATTGATTTTAACGTTATGCGTGTCTACACAAATCACGTGGTTCCATTTCAAAATGCATACTCTTATCTTTTGAAAAGGACAACATACAGTACTCTAAATAAAATAAACCATTCTGGAAAACAAAGGATTATTGAAAAGAAATATATGATTATTTAATTATTTTAATTAATTTTTTGGGGGATTTTCATTTTGTGTTTAATATTTATATTGGAGCTTGATTAAATTTAGATTCGCCTCATTTTTTTTATGTTGATAGATAGAGCACTTTCTAACAAGAGCGATTTCATACTTAAAACTTAAACTCGAAACATTTAATTAAAAATAAAAATAATAATAATTACAGTTCCACCACAATTTTACTGGTTAATTAATTAAATTGTGACTAGGGATGGACGTATATCGGGTTTGTATCCGAAAAATATGAACCGAATAAAAATAGGTTTTTAAAATAAAAAAAACGAATCCAACTTTTAAAAAAAATCGATATGTTCGATTTATATTGCCGAACGTATCGGATTATATCGGTTTTTTCTAGGGGTGGCCAGTGGGCCGGGCCGGGGCGGGGGATCAACTTTTGAAATGAGCATGATTGGGGAACTAACTTTTTTCTTAGGCTTACAGATTAAACAAAGTGAAGATGGAATTTTTATGTCACAAAGCAAATATGCTAAAAATCTAGTTAAGAGATTTGGTTTGGAGAATGCTAAACAAATGAAAACGCAAATGGGTTCATTGCAGAAGATATGTAAGGATAATGTTGGTGAAAATGTTGACCCAACATTGTATCGATCTATGATAGGTAGCCTTCTTTATCTTACTGCGAGTCGCCCAGATATTATGTTTTGTGTTTGTGTTTATGTCCGTTTTCAAGTTTGTCCCAAAATATCTCACTTAAATGCTGTGAAACGTATTATTCGATATGTTGCTGGCACATGTGAGTTGGTAATTTGGTATTCCAAAGACACTAATCCTAACGTAGTAGGATTTAGTGACTCGGATTGGGCTGGAGACGTAGATGATAGAAAAAGTACAAGTGGATGATGTTTTTATCTTGGCAATAGTCTTGTTTCATGGTATAGTCGTAAACAAAACTGTGTCTCACTTTCAACTGTTGAATATGAATATGTAGCAGCTGGAAGTTGTTGGTCTCAATTAATATGGCTAAGACACATGTTAGACGACTATGACTTTTCTAGCAACATTTTGATTTTGTACTGTGATAATTTGAGTGCTATAAATATTTCTAAAAATCCAGTTCAGCACACACGTACAAAATATATTGATATTAGACATCACTTTATAATAGATTTAGTCGAAAAACAGCTAGTTCATATTGAACACGTTGACACTATTCATCAACTAGCTGATATTTTTACAAAAGCTTTAGACCATGAGAGATTTTCTAGTTTGAAGAAATCTCTTGGTCTTTGTTATCTCTAAAAAGACATTTTTGGTGAATGTCAGCTGAAACACTAGCTAACATTTCAGGTGACATTTATCTATGTAATATCATAAATCGATTATTGTTACTGTATAGTGCATTATTTTTTGGTCACACAAGCATGATCCCTCAATAAAGAATGTGTCTTTATCGTGATACCGTTCTCTGCGATGATATATATCATAAAAAGGGAGTATCAAAATAAGGCAAAGCCTTAACAAATGATTGGCAACTATGCAAAATGGGCAAAGCCCCTTAAAAATATACAGTTCCTATTCTATAGGAGTATCGAGTGCTTCAAAAGAATTTTAAGAATACTAAATAAGTATTCTTATTTTTGACACGAAAAATAATTTTGTATGTATTTTATGATTAGATCAAGGACACGATGAGAGAATGTTACATTGGTCCAGTGGTTAAACTCATAAAAATACATATAAAACGTGTCTTGATTTGTTGTCAAAACGAAAAGTTCTTGCGGGATCATAATACATGTGTTGTCCAAAATGTTGTCAATATTGTTGTTGACATTTTCAGTTTGTGATATTTGTTGAGATGTTGTTCTTAATTGATTCCAGAAAAATCAAAATTTTCTCCCTATGTTTATGCCTTGTTTTTATAGGAATTTCAAACTTTAAAATGATAAGATTAAATTCCTACCGTGATGCTCATCATTTTATCCCAAATTTTTAGGTGTACATTATTAGATAAATCTCAAACTCCTAAAACTAAGGATTTTTTGTTGCTTTGAAAGATTTGCCATGTATATAAAACCTTCTTATTTGCATTTTTTTATCATATCCGATTTTTTCTATTAAAAATAATAAAAGGGGGGGATCACATCACTCATCGGGTAATACCCTACCCGATGGATTATTCACTATTCCAATCTTCTTCCTCAATCACAAATCTAAATTCCTCAAAACCCTCTCCACAATTCTCACCAATGGAAACTTCCCCTGTGTCAGAACCCATGTCAGCCAACATATCATCCAACACTCCAATGAGCACTAGTCCTCCATTGAACACACCTATGCAACCGGGCTAGTCCTCTTCCTCAAATCCCACAGAGGATCTGTCTAGGGCATTAGTATTTAAGGGTTTCGATGAACCCTTGGACATTAGCTACCCTGGAGATGATAACAACCCCATTGATGTTGATGAAACCACTTACTTTACATCCTTGGGTAAGAGGTCCAGATCATTTGCCTTCCATACTCGCCGATCGAGTAGAGTGTTTGAGAAAAATGTCTGAGAAGATTCGAGTAGCAAAAGAACAAAATGTGAATCCTCTAAACCCATATACTCGAGCAGTGATAGTGAAAGTACGGACTCTATTTTCTCAACTGATGAAGAACCTTCAGCTTCTGAACCACAAAATGTGCCTCTGGAAAGGGAAATCCCAAATGAAACTCCCTTGAAATAATTCTTTCCAAAAGGAGTTCCTAGGGCTACAAGGTCAAGTACTGCCACAGATGTTGCCACAGATGCCACAACATTTCAGGCAACATTCTAGCCAACATCTGAAAAGGCACACACCCAACTTCTTCAAACAGTACCCAATCCATCAGCCTAGACTTGTCTAATTCAGACAATGAGGTATCTGCTTTCTCCGATAAATTTTACTCTAAAGCTAAACATGATAAATTTGACTATTATAGAAATAGAGTAATTAGGTCTGAAAGAGAGCTAGATATTGCCTCCTGCTCTGAATATGGTCTGGTGGAATTCTGGAAGACAAACAACTTCTTGGCTCTGTTAGTGGAAAAGAACCATATATTGATGAGATTATAAGGTTATTTTATGTCAACTTAAACTTTGTTGTAGATGATACATCCTCAAAGAAATTTGGGAAGGTATATCTCTATAACAAAATTTATCAATTTACACCTTCAATCATCAATCAATGTATGAGTCTTAATACTGAAAAACGAGTAAGAGAAACAGAAAGAGTAACAGCAAATAGGGATACAATGATTGAATATCTCACTTGAGGTATACTGAAGAAATGGATCCATAGATGCCCAACATCAAAACTCACTGCCTTATTTTCCACCCTCTACAAAATTGATATTCACAATTGGCTTCCCTCTTTAAATGAGTCAGTTGTGACAACTGAACAAGCCTCCATGTTGTTTAAAATTGGGAAATGATTCAAAGTTGATTTAGGAAAAATGATATTCTATCAAATTGCCAACTTGATAGAAAAAGTCAACTTTCATCCTTCATTTTCCCTCTCTGATCTACAAAATATTAACTATCCAAGGCCTTCAGCCTATGAGAGGAGACACTTTGGGGAAAGCTCCTGAACTTTACACTGTCAACAAAGCAATTCTGAAGAGCAAAGAGAGTCATTGACCTACCTTGGAAAAAGGAAGCAAAAATGGAGAATGTTGCCAGGAATGTTCCCAACATTCAAGGCAACACTGGTCCAAGGCAGGCTATACTGTCCATAAATTGGCTTGTGGAGAAAATTGCAAAAATTAACCTACAAATTACTTAGGTTGATACTGCCAGAGACCATTTCATGCTTCAGCTTTTTTCACAAAAATGGGGAGATGATTCTATACAGGAGGAGCAAAGAGAAGAGGGTGAAGGTACGAGTGGAGAAATTGATGCTGATGAAGAAGTTGTGGATGCTTCTATGTAGAGAGAAGAAGTTGTTGTAAGGAGAGTCTTGTTGAAGAGGCTGAGGTTGAAGGCCGAAGCTGAAGCTGCTATGCAGAATGCCGAAGCTGAAGCTGAAGCTGTTAGGTAGATGGAGAAGCAAGCTGAAGTTATTATGCAGAAGTAGAAAGCTGTTGGAAGCTGCTACTGCTGCATAATGAGCAAGGGAAAAGCTGTTGATGAATTTCTTTTGTTTTGGCTATTAGGTGATGTGGATGGTTATCTTGACAAGCCCTATTCTGACAATGTTTTTTTGTGTGGATGACATATATGCTGATATCATTTCTTCTAATCCTATAAGAGTGGTGTATACATATTTGCTTGTATGCCATTTCAATCCTAAGAGTGGTATTTACATGTTTGCATGTATGCCATCACAGGTTAAAGGGAAGAGTGTCAACAGTCACAGGTATTAGACAGTGTCCGTGACAAAGCACTAAGTTATTTGTTCCCATTAAATGTATTTTGTGAAGAAAGGCAAAATTGAGGAGATTGTTAATGTTGGGTTTGGTGTTGTGACATTTGACCCAACATATCTTCTGAAGTACTGATTTGAATGCATAAAAATGTTGGGACAAATGTCACAACATTTAGACCAACATTTTTATATAACAGTTTTGCCTTACTTCACGATAAGCAGTAATACTTTTACTGTGAGGTAAAAATGACTTAGGCGTGTGGAATTGGATTTGTGTAAAACTTGGGAGAAAGAGTCAAAGCTTGGGGAAGAAGTCGAGTGAAGAACAACAAAGTTGTTGAGATTTCGACTCCATGATCTTCTCCAACAAACACACAAGCTGTCCACCTTTTCCTCAACCTACTCAACCAATAGATGAACTTTTCAAGGAAGATTCTCTACTATAAATAGAGAGGCTACAAGAGTGAATCGATATCTAGAAACAGATTGCAAAAATATCAAGAAAGCTCTCGAGAATTCATCTCATAAAACTGGATCACAAATGTTGCATGAGCGTGTTGACAACATTCTGTCAAACATTACAATTGCAGTTTAGATTCTAGATTAGCTTTGCATTGAGCAATTGTAATGAGAAGTTGTTTATGTCTATTTAGATAGATTTTTCAGGCAAAAGTCATATGCAACTTCAACATTTAATTCCTTTCCGTTTCATCTTGTAAATTTGTAAAGAAATAAATTTGTAATTTTTGTATATAATAAATATATATAATACTTTATTTGTATATAATAAATATATATATAAGTCATATGTAAAATTTTAAACCTTTGTGTTATTTAAATTTCCGTTGCATTGCTCTTTAAAATTTTCTGTTTTTACTAAAGTATTGTCACTGGTGCTGGACGACATTATCACCGACATTCGAAAACTGAATTGACATTCGAATTAGTTTATTTCTAATTTGTTTTTATTATTTTAATAGCATACCCGGACCTAACAGATATATTACTTAAGAACAAAATTTGAGCCTATATATTCCTTTCTCATTGAGGGATGAACACAAGTTAGAATATGGGAATTACAATTTCAAAACTTTCTCACTCAACTTCAACCTACAATTTCATTCGGTCCCATTATAAGCTTTTTCAAGAAATTGAAAATCGAATAACCAAGTTAAAAAAATAATCAATGTTAGCCATTAAAGGAGCTCAAAGCTCAAGTTCAAAAAATCTATTTGTCGCAAATGAACTTTATTTCGAGTGAGTGATATCTCAAAAGAACTGAAACGTCGAGGGGAGTTCGTATCTAAATTTTGGGGGTTATTCGGGTAAGATTTTAGCTAGTTTTGGACTTAATTTCAGTTCTATTTCGTTGAAGTTCGAAGTTACAGTCGAATTGTATCAATTTTGTATTAAAGTTGTGTGAAAATTGTATTTTAAGTTTGTATATTGTTGTAGTTATATTAAATTTGTATGAATATTGTATGAAAGTTGTATACGAGTTGTTAAGGTTATATTAAATTTCCAGAAACCAACATGAGCTCTATACAAAATTTATATAGTTATGTATATATTTCATGCATAATTTATGCAAATTTTATACATGAAATCGTGAGCGAGATTCGAAGCGTAATTTTTTCCAGAAACCTAACATGACTTTATACGAAATTTATACAGCTATATACATATTTCATACCGATTTTGTACATCTTTTATACATGAGATTGTGAACGAATTTCTAAGCCTTGAGCGAGACTTGAAGTGTGATTTCATATAAAAACCTTTTCTATATTTGGTAAACGGAAATCGTCTGCTATATTTAATAAATATGAGTTTTATTTTGTATACTATATAGATCCCCCCCCCCCCCCCTTATTTCTTTACTGCCTAAAAATAACTTTCTTCTCTTCATATTTTAATATTTCTCTTTATCATTTCAGATCTAAACTATAGTTTAATTTACTGATTCTAATCACTAAACCCAATAAATTGGACAAGAAAAAAGAAATAGGAAAAAGGCCTATACAATTTGATGAAAATTTAAGGCATGCAAGAGATTTGTGCTATTACAGGTGTAGAGTATGAAGTCCCTTTCGTTATCAATTTAAATCAAAATATGCCAAAGAAGATGCGGCACGTGTTCAAAATGTTGATATTTGTCTATTCATCCCAATTTCTCATTTGTCCAAATCAACTAAAATATTTTATCTCTTTTATTTTATATAAAGGTGTTTAACAAGACATCAAATTAAAGAAAAAAATTCTTAGAATTTGGGTTTTTAAGCGACTCAGCGTTCGTGGGATAAGAACATATCATCAAGTGTAAATTTTCAAAAAAAATAAAAATAAATACAGAATGATGTCATTATTTTTTAACGGATTGAAAAAAAAAATATCACATAAATGAAATAGGGGGAATATTATTTATGCAATAAAATGATACAACTAATTAGTTGTATTTATTTTTTGTTTTAGTGTGATGCACAATGAAATCCAATATTTGGAAATTTACAATCAAACTAAATTATTCCAACAACCTACCAATGGAGAATTTTTCCAACTAAATAAAATAATTCATATATTAACCAAACAAAAGACAGTTAGGCGTTACCGCATAAGGTAACACAAATGAATAAATTAGCACTATCCTACTTTAAGGAGTTTAGTTAATAGGATTTTGATAAGCTTGACACCTTGTTAACAATTAGGATTTAGGGATAGCAAGAGGTGCATAGCGCGGCAGGACAGGACAGGACAGGGCAGAGCAGGGGAAGCTTAAATGGGGCGGGGCAAAATTCATTTTATTAAAAGCATAAACGAGGCAGAGCAGGTGATCGGTTTTGTAAAAAAATAGACTTAGGCTCATCGAAATTAGCAGATTAACGTTGATTGCTATGTCCAAATTAGATAGATAATGATAATAGTGTTGAGTGACTTGAATCCATAGAGAAAATATAACTGTGCAACTATCTTCCGATATTTCAAAATTTTTGATGTCCTTGCTGTTTTCGTATCTAGAGATTTATCAGATTTCAAATTTTTTTGTGAGATTGTATTAATTCCCTTGGGAGGCTTTCTCATTAATACAAATATATATAGTGTACAATGTAGAATCCTAGTACAATAATGAATCATCTACTTACCATAATTATATATACAAAATATATGGGATATATTCTAATTATGGTGGTGGGATTGAATTGAGATTTTATATACACGTTAATACACCCCCTTAGTCGAAGCGGGAGGAGGCCGGACGCTGAGACTGGATCTGAAGTGGAGGAACAGCTGTCGAGGAAGACCCTTCGTGAAGATATCCGCGTATTGATATGAGGAAGGCACATGTAACACTTTAACATGACCGAGAGCAACCTTCTCACGAACAAAGTGTATATCTATCTCAATATGCTTGGTCCGCTGATGTTGAACCGGATTATGAGATAAATAAATAGCGGATATGTTGTCACAATATACAACAGACGCCTTACGCAAGGGACATGAAGCTCCAAAAGAAGGTTTCGGAGCCAACAGATCTCAGCAACAACATTTGCAACTCCTCTATACTCTACTTCTGCACTCGAACATGACAATGTGACTTGCCTCTTGGCAAACCATGAAATGAGATTATCCTCCAAAAATACGCAGTAGCCTGAGGTGGAGCGTCGTGTGTCTGGACAGACTGCCCAATCAGCATCCGTGTAGTCTAACAATCTGATCGGTGCGGAGGGGTATAGATGTAATCCATAATCAAGGGTGCCCTTAACATATCGAATGATGCGTTTAAGGGCAGTGTAATGAGGCTCCCTGGGCATGCATAAATAAGCATACCTGCTGAACAACATACACAATGTCAGGTCTGGTGAATGTAAGATATTGTAGTGCACCTGCTAGACTTCTGTAAAGGGTGGGATCAGATACTGGATCACCATTAACAACACTAAGTTTTGACATTTTTGAGCCTAATTTTCCTACGAAATGACTATTTTGCCCTTCGAGGTGGGGAATGAGTTTTCGAACTAACTATTCAACCCGAAACTCTCCTAAGACTGTTATGAGTATCCTTCTAATCTTGTTTTAATGTAAATTTCTTAAGTTTTAGACCTTACTTATTCTGAGATGCTTTGGAAGAAAAAATCTCGAGTTGGATGGTTCGTGGCGCATGTTCGGCCTTCAGGTAGGTTGTGGTTTACCTTCTAGTTAGACTTCGGTTAGCGAAGCATATGTATAGTTAGATACTGTTGGAGAAATCATGTAAGCCTTCGGGTATGAAGTTGGGATGGATTACTTAGGTTGGATACTGTTGATTGTTTGTGACTTGTTGCCTCTTTGTGATTGCTAAACTTGTACGTAGTTGTCATATCGTACTTGTGATATATTTGTCTGTAATTTATCTTGGTATTATCATGGATAGAGAAACATACTTAACTTGATACTGATATTGTGATATGTGTCCATGTGTGGCACGATTGGGATTTGATTATGATTTACATTTGAGATTGATACACACATATCATTCATACGCATTATACATGAATCATTATCGTGAACTGTGATTTGACATTAAAAATGGTAAGAGGGAAAGTAAAACATTTGAGGCTTCCTATTATGGTGTTTGCTACGTGCTTATTTTGCATGGCCTCTCTTACATGTATAATTGTGATTACCAATGTGGTCTGAAGGAAAAGTGTTCCGGACGTGACATTGTACCAATTTGGGAATAATATCAGACTGGTAATTGATTTACGAATGTTGTTATGTTATTCATCTCATGATTAGTGCTGAATTTGACATTCATATATGCATTCATTCTCATTTCTATAATATATTGATGCTATATGTGATTGGCATGACGGTGATAAATGAGAAGGAAGTAACAATGATTTTTATTACATATTGATTGCATAACCATTCTATGCTGATTGATACGGATGGCTAGAAGGGTGTTCGATGAGAAGAGTCATCTCTTGATTGAGTGATACGGAGCGACTGGTACATGAACTTCGCGGATCCCCTATGGATCATGACTGATGTGACAATGATATATTCCGCTCGGAGCATATATGTACGATAGGAGGTTACATTGGACAGTGCATTGAATCACATACACATTCATATTACATCCACTTATATCTCTAATTCTGGTTGTTGTTTTCATTATATTGCATGATGTGGTTCAACTTTGATTCCTTAATTGTTACCTCATTTGAGATGGTTTTTACTTGTTAATTCCTTATTTTAGAAGTTTGATGGATTCGAGGACTAGAGATTTCGCCTAGGTTATGACTGTAGACTACTGAGATCTAGGGTAATTCACCTTACTGCAAGTCTTATATGTGTGTGTTGAGTAACTACCTCATTTTCGTATCTCTTGGATTTTGACCGGATATTCTATATTTGGGCTGATTATTTTTGGAATGTGATATTACTTGTACTTGATTGCGAGCATGTCTATTTTTCAGTTTCTTTCTTATATATATGTTAGCTAACTATTGCCGGCCTATGATACCTACCAGTACATAGTGTTTGTACTGATACTACTCTTGCTACACCCTTTTCGGGGTGTAGAGTTGCTGCATGAACATGAGTGAGGTTCGATTAGCTTTTCATGATCTCATGGAGTTCATCTATACTTTCTGTTTAATTCTCACTCTAAACAGAAGTTGTATTCAGATTGTGGTTGTACTTTATTCATGTTGTATACTTAGAAGCTCTTGTACTATTCAGACCAGATTCTTTGGGTAGTCATTGTAATCCACACTTATGGTAATTATGATTTAGACTCTATTTATTTTGTTCTATTTACTTATTTGTTATTGAATGGATGACTAAGGGACGAGTTTGCCTACCGAGGTGGGAAATGGTAGGTGCCCCCACAACTGAGTGATTTGGGTCGTGACAACTATAAAAAACATGTCAAAGAATTCTGAAAAAATGGGACATTAACTACGATAAAATAATACGACAATCGAAGTATAAGAAACAAAAGATAGTACTAATAGAAATCGAAGGGTAAGAAATTACCGGAGTAATCCTATGACTACTAGTATAGAGGGATAAACGAGAAAACACTCTACTACCTACTAACATTCTACCTTAATCTGAGTCCTCCACAACCTCCTACCTAAGATCATGTTCTTGGTAAGTTGAAACTACGTCATGTCATGTCTAATCACCTCTTGCCAATACTTCTTCTCCATAATTTAATACTTCATCCGTCCCAATTTATGTAAGGGTGTTTGACTTGGCAAAAAGTTTTAAAATAAATGAAGACTTTTAAAACTTGTGGTCTAAAATGAGCCATAGATATTTGTGTGGCAGTAAATAATTTCATTAAGGGTAAAATGAGTATTTTAAAGTTATATTATTACCAAATATAAAAAAAGTATCATTCTTTTTGGAACGAACTAAAAAGGAAAGAATGTCATATCAATTGGAAAGGGAATGTAATGTTTGATTGGTATAAAAAAAAAGTAATTATTGCATAATTAATGCTAAGAGATACTCCCTATGTTCCATATACTTGTCCATTTTTCTCTTTACACACCTCTTAAGAAATCATAAATGAAAGGTATATTTTTACTACCTTGCCCTTATCTCTCCCCAATTAATTGTACTCTAATTAATATTGATTATTTTTAAAAAATACTTGATATTAAGGGTAAAAAGGGAAACTTTTAATTAATTATGTCTTGATTTTGTCGATTGACAAGTAATTTATGACAAATAATATGGGAAAGTAAAAGAAAAAAAATGGTAAGTCATTTGGGAAGAAGAATTGTAACTTTGGCTAATCTCCCTATTACGGTGCTCTTACCTTCCTCTTTCTCCATCACTTAAATTGCTCTCAAGAATCATTTATTGAAAGAGCAAAATAATAAATGCAGAGTTATCCTTATCATTCTTGTTCATTCAAGATTATTTATGCCAAAAAGACAATATAAGCAAATAAGGTATTATTAATGCTGATCTTTATATTCGTCGTACCAAACGATCCTCAGATGATCAAATTATAATAGATTATGATTTGCTTGAGCAGCTAAATTGATTATCAGGGGATATTTGAAAAATAATAGATTATCAAATTTATTTCATTGTAATTCCTTAAAGTCTAATGGGAAAGTTTAATTAAATGTTGAAAGATTTTATATATGTGATAGATACTTTTGAATCAATTGTCCAATTGAAGTGACATGAACGAATCACTTAAGTCCAAATTTTTTGTTCTGTGACAGCTTTTGCACTTATTGCCATGCTGTGTTGTAGTAATAAGCTAATTATTGCTTACTAGTATTATAAATTTACCCTTATTGGTCGTCTGGTTGATTGTGTTGACACAATTAATCCCACTATAAATTGTATAATTAAGATAATATAGTATTTTATTGGACAATTAAAAAAAATTACCGCACAATTAAAAAAAATAGTATCATTAATTTCTTTATAAAAGCTAGTACAGTACTTGGTAGACTAGAATCCACATATACTAATTATGGTAAGAAACAAAATGTAAAGTTTATATTCATGAATAATAGGAGTCCTAAACTAAAACCAATTGTTATACGGATCTCCAAGTAAATTTGGAGAGTCCTAAACTAAAGACAATTGCTTACCATAACTTCAACTAAATTTGGAAAGATTTCTTCTATAGCTATATAAATGTTCTGAGTGCTTGTCAGTTTTTCTTATAGTTTTGTTTTGATTTATTATAGTGTATTTTCATGAGTTAATATGCATTAATAACTTTGATTTTCAATTTCCAGAACTCCGCAAGAAACCCTAGCTAAATCTCTTGCTTAAGCTCTCTTTGCTTTTATTGGCAATCTAAAAAGGCCAGGTATGTGCTATTTATGAACTTACAAATTGTTTTTTTTTCCAATTATTTGTGACATGTAATTATAAGAAAGAATTTGATATAATTTGGTAAAGGTTGCAATTCAGACAAAATCCACCAGAATGGATCCACAGTCCTTAAAATGATCACATTAACTTCTCTTTTGTTGTATTTTATTTTATAACTCAGTCACATATTTTGAATATTATTTTATAATTATATTTTGAAAAGTTTGTTTTCACTGATCCGGCAAATCTTCTACGCGAATCGTTGATGTTCTTTTATCCTTTAAAAATATATTTTACATTAGATCTAATTATTATTTAATTACTTTTCAATAATTACTTAATACTTTGAAATTTATGATTTCCCCCCTTATTCTAACTATATAGAAATTCCTAATATTTAGGAATATAAAACTAAGGAAGTTTTTTCTCCTTCATAAATCTTTTCCTTATTTAAATGGTTTAAATTAACTATAATTTAGTTATAATTAATTATATTTTACTTGCTCTGATCTCTAGAATAGATTTCAATCTACCGTTCTTTTTTTTATCAGCCATTACAAACTTTATGCTCAAATAAGTATAATGAGATTTTATTTCACCATTCAAGTGAATAATAAAAATTAAAATCCTAATTCAATTAAACAATAAAAGACTTTTAGTTGATAGTTGGGAGGTATTCGTTTCCAATTTTGTCTCAGTTCCTATTTTATTGATGTTAAAAAATGATTAGAAAAATTCTTATTTCCATTATTTTTTCTATTTTTTATTTTATTAGAATAAATAAATCATTGTTAGACTAAATTGGATATATATATATATATATATATATATATATATATATATATATATATATATATATATATATATATATATATATATATATAATAGAAAAAATGATGGAAATAAGAATTTAACATTTTATTGTTATCCAATTTAGTCTAACAATGATTTATTTATTCTACTTGGATACATCTATAATATAAAAAACCTCCTCTAAAGTAGTTGCCTTAATTTAATAGAAGCTTACTTTATTGATTCAAAATCTGTTTCCCGCACTAGCCAAATATAGAGTAATTTTCTTTCTATATAGTCTCGATTCAGATTTTAAAAAGCTTTTAATATAGGAAACATATTTTTTAATATTATTTATAATTTTAAAAATAAAATCCACTAAATGTTGTTAACCTTTTTTACCTTTTAAAAAGATTTCACACTGGACAGAATAGTTATTTCATTAATTTTTTAATATTAAGGACTTTGAAATCAATTAAAAATTTAATTATTAAATCTTTCCTTATTTGAATTATGTATGAAATCCTAATATTTAATTTAGTACTTTGAAATTAACTAAAATTTTGTTTCTTAAATCATTCCTTATTTGAATTATATGGAAAGTCCGAGATTTAAGATTTTAAAATTATTTAAAATTTTATTAACTTATAGAATCCTTTCGCTATTAAACTAATTGATTTAAGATTTAAGATTTTAAATTTACACTATTCTTTATGTCTCAATTTATTTAAATTAAGGTGTCTGACTGAGCGTGTAGATTAATAGTTTGTTTCATCAAGTAATTTTTGAGAGGTCAAAAGTGTTTTTTTTTTTTCAAAAAATATTTATTTTAAAGGTGGGGTGTTTGGCAAGCTTTTAGGAGAAATAAGTGTTTTTGGTGAGTAACAGAAGCTGTTTTTCATAAGCTAAAATGTTTTCTCCAAAAGTACTTTTTAGAAACACTTTTGAAAAACAACTTAGAAATATTTTTAAAAGCTTGATTAAACACTAATTGTTGCTTAGAATGCTTTAAAAATTAATTAGTCAAAAACAAACTGCTTCTCATCTAAAGTATTTTTTCGAAATGCACTTTTAAAATAAACACTTTTCAAAATAAGTTGACTTTAAAAGTTTGAACAAACAGACTATAAAAGAACAAAATATTTTTCAACTTAAATCATCTAATTAAGGGTAAAATGAGAAGTTTAAAATTAAATTATTATTAAATATTAAAAGTAAAAACTAGACAAAACTTACCACTAAAAATAACATGAAAAAGAGACGTTGACTCTCAGTAAGAGAAACAAAAATGTTGTTAAAAACCTGTAGTGTTACTGTTTAGAAAGTTTTAGTAAGAGAATGTATAAAATAAATAGGAAAATATTGTAATTTGAGTTTTGATCTAATGGTATTTAGTTTGCCTATTTCACCATTCACAAGCAGATTTCTGACTCAAATATTAAATGTCAAATTGGTAAAATGAAATTTTAGAGTGATAAAGATGAAATAGTAAAAATAAAATATATCCAAAATGAATTTATCATTTTGTTTTGTCATACTTATTCTAACAAATGAAACATCTCAATATTCTTTTATATATATATATATATATATTAAGTTATTCACTACTAAATAAACATAAATAAATATGAATTAGTGAGGGAATGTTAAAATAAACAGTAAGATTCGCCGCTAATTCTATTTAGCGACAGTTTATTGATGAATTATTAATTTAGCGATGTATAAATGATGAAGATCATAGCTAAGTCTAATTTTTTTCTGCCGTGTTTGTTATCAATTGAAGTACACACTTTGGTCACGCGCAAAGTGCGTAGGCTAAGACTAATACTTTATATTAAATGCTGAATGGTTGTTTGTTTTATTGTATGGGACCATAAGCAATTATGGATAACTCGTTTTAAAAAGTAAATAGACAATAACCATTTACCAAACATTGTCTATCACACAATCCCACTAGAACTAACATTTGTTCAACTCTTTAATGGAAGACAGCTTTTTTCTAGGACAAGGACCTTTTATGTTGTTTATTTATGTCAAACAAACGTGTTACCTTGTATGGTAAATATTTATTCGTATCTAAATATTTAAATCGAGACAATAGATGTATGATTTGGTTTACTTTAAATTTAAACTTGGATTCTATTATCATGATTTTTATTTTGTTAAATCACTTAATTATAATAAGTTGTACGTATGATTTAATGTTAATATTAAACAGGGATAACTTGATAAGTATTTTATGTAAACGTATATTAAAGTTTAAAGTTTCTAAGAAAGGAACACTTTTATATATATTTAATGTTGGCTCTCTATTGTAAAGCAGGACGGGAAGTAAATAAATATTACAAGTATTCGAAAGGATAAACAATTAGCCAATCTTCAAAACTGCCGCAAGCTTGTTGAGTCTTGAATCTTGATAACCTGAAATCAAGAAACAACTAAATCTGGATGGTTACAAGCGTGTCTTTGAGTCGAGTGACTGCACTCTGTCCTTAAGACAAGATTGCCCAGTATATATGCTTTTACGTTAGCGGGCAATAGTCTCCCAAGATAAAACAACACTTTAATCTCAACACTACAAAGCAAATAGGTTGAGCCTGACGAAGAAAACAAATACGAATCGACTTGCTGAAGATATGGAAAAGGAAGGAAGAGTTTCTGTTTTCGTCCAACGTTTTTGGACTGACTTTCTCTTCTGTTTTGTCTCTGTGTATATAGTGTGTCTCTGTTGTGTATATCTCGTGTATATCACATTGTATTTCGTCACTATTTTTGGGTATTTTCGTGTGTTTTTCTGTCACTGTTTTGTGCTATTTTTCGTGTTTTTATTTGTTCAACACAATTGAGCCAAAAGGCATCAATATATAGCACGGAGGAGGGACTCCTCAACTGCCACAAACATGGTTGTTAATAGCATTAGTGAGGGTTGTTAATGGCATTAGAGAGGGCTGTTAATGGACATTTAGAGAGACTGATTTATGGTCATGAAGGAGGGCTGTTTATTGAGGAGTTAACAGCCAAGTAATGGCTGGTTAATGCTCCAAAAAACAGCCTAAACGGTAGGCAGAAAGTTTCTGCCTTCCGTCATTCCAAAATCAACTTTTCAGAAACTCTAGGGACCAAACTATAAATATTAAGCAATTTGGGGTCCAAAAAGATAATAACAGAAAGTCCCCACAGCCCACGACCCGTGACCGGACGGCGGCGCGCGTGTGGGCTTAGCCTTGAACCCAAGCACATCTAGGTCTTCCCTCCTTTAAACACATGGATACCCCTTGGGGTCTCAAACCCTTAATCACTTTAGAGACTTATAAAGAGAGCAATTCTTCCTTTTCCCACCGATGTGGTAGATTTGTCCCACACCATATTTTCATGCCTCAAACACCTTACTTCGTGGACCAATATCTCTTTCATTTTTCAACGAAATTTGATGATTCTTGGCCCTACGGTCATCTACTCACTTAGTAGATCATGCACGTGAGAAGAGACAAAGCCTCCAACATGCGGAACACTAGTGTTTAATTTATTAAATATGGGTGGACGCACCTCCCCGCCAAAGGTAAATTTCCAACATTTAATACTCCGTAATATACTATGTCTTAACAATAATATTTTAAAGGTTTTATAATCATCTTTGTTTTTATATTGGGTGATGTACTGACCTGGAACTTGTTGTTACCTACTAGGGAATATTTTTTCTCTTAAGCACATAGGATTAACAATCAATGACCTTTTACTATATTACTCACTAATCAGCCCATTTATTGGTTTTTAGTACAACGAAGACGTCTTTGGTTTCACTTTTCAGCTTTCTATGAAATTATTAATGGTGAAGATCTACTTTTCACTTTCTGCTAAGGATTCGCCGATGAAGCTTTTGAGGAAAAGATAATGTATATGATGATAATTATGGTATTTTTAATTTTACTATGTTATAAAGAATTAAAAAGTAATAGAATATTTTCCAATATTCTTTCATTAATGGTATATCTCCTATTTTAGGTAGAATTATAATTATTTTGTAATTAAGTTAATTAGTTACATAGTTTGTATCAAAGTAAATATTTTTGTAACCTTATATATATTGTATATAATTTATCAATAAAATCAAGGAACATATGTTCCTTCCAGATATCAGATTGCCGACATCTTCACCAAAGGACTTCCGCGCATACTATTTGATGATTTTTGAGTCAGTCTCAGTGTTCGAGAAATTCCCGCTTCGACTGCGGGGGTGTAATAGAATATTTCCCAATATTCTTTCATTAATTATATTAATTGTATATCTCCTATTTTAGGTAAAATTATAACCCTTTTGTAATTAGGTTAATTAGTTACCTAGTTTGTACCAAAGTAAATATTCTTGTAACCTTATATATATTGTAAATCATTCATCAATAAAATTAAAAAAACATATTTCTTCAAAAAGCATAATCCAAAGTCCAAATTAAACAGGAGCTAGTTTGACATTATTATGAAACATTAGCTTTTACATTGTAAGGTAAAGGCTACCAATATATGCTAAGCTAGCAGTATTACTTGATAGTTTAATTAAAGGGATATTAAAGGCTCAAATTTCCTTTTTATTTATATGAAATATCTTAACATTAGCCCATGCATCATTATACAACTGTCATTTGCAAATTATCAAGTATTTGTTCTCACCTTTAATAGAAAGTCAGCATGGACTGAATGGGTACCAAATTTCAAAATATTTTTGGTAAAATATTTTAGTTTACTTCTCTACTTTTGAGTACTATAGTTTATAATAACCATCTGTTATACTTTAGGTTGGAGTTATGCTAAGATAGAGGGCAAAGATAAAATGCTTTGTTAACAATAAAGTTATGAATTCTGGATAAATACATAAATGACCGCAGAGATAGAGAATATTAATAATTTTTAAATTTGAAAAATAAAAATAAGGATTGGATTGGATTGCCAAATAATCCTGACTGCTACCAAACTAGGGGAACATTCACATTAGTTTGACCAAATATTCTTATTGTATTATTTGACACTTGGTGAGTTGGATTCCTTTTTTATATTGACATTTTAGAAGAAATATAAATTTAAAAGATGGAAAAGGAAAGCAACGTTATGCTTGACAAATTGGAAAAGGAACATATTATTCTTAGGCCAAAAAGGAGTAAAAGTCATCTTGAAATCTTACGAGCTTTGGAATGATGCCTGTAATTGTAAAAGTACGTTCAATGCTCATATTCATGAGGAAGATTTTCAAGATATATAATATATTCCTGGTTTATTCTTTCTTTTAGTATCTAAATTCTTAAACGGGAATTTTCCATTCATGCCAAAGAATATGAATAAAAGAACAATGCTAGATGCTAGGCAATGGCAGATATAGAATTTGCACTCATTATTTTTGGTCTCAACAATATATATGTAGTTAAAAGTTACTTAAATCACATATTTATGCCAACTTCGTACAAATTGCCACAAGTCACATTTGTGCAATAGAATCTACAAATGATGATTTCCCATATATATGAGAAACGATTCTTGCACTTATAATATATTCCCTATTTCATTTCATGTGAATGTGTTATTTTTCAGGGAGTCAAACAATTTTTTTTGATTATAATTTTCTCATTTTTTTTTGAATAATTAGCTATGTTGACTTGTAGTACTTTTTATATATATTTTTAAAATATGTTGATTTTATTTTAAAATAAAACTGAAAAATCTATATCCGAATTCATAGTCAAAATTAAATGACTTGATGCTCGTACTTCTAACTCTTTATAAGTTCGGAGTACAAACTCTACCGTAAGATATCACCTTAAATTTTGTACGTTTCCTTGTCTTTATCTTTCTTCGGAGGAAAGAGGAGTGATGCATTTTTTTAGTAGGAGTAAAACATGTTGGAAACTATATACTAAGAACACAAAAAATATATGAAAAAAAACGCAAAGATGAAGGTTTGATAATATGAACAACGAACAAAAAATTGAAGGTTGGAAACACGTGCTAAACACTTTTCTAAAAATGATATTTGCTCCCTCTCCTCTGTGAGATTGCTGTGAAATTGTACGCAAATAGTTTTAGTGGATATGATAAACCTTTGAATTCTTCACTAAGCAAATTGTAAAGAATTTTTTTTTGGAATTGGAGAACAAAGTTACTATGTAGAGAGAAGAAAAAATACTATGTAACAAAAAAATACGTTGGAATATGAAGAAGTAGACTTTAAATAGAATAGGTGGTAACCAAATAATGAAAAAACAGACCTTTTATTTAAAAGACACCTTTTCCTTTAAAATATTTAAGTTTGTTTAAACAAAATTCCAACAAAACATAGTAGCTTCTTTTTACAAAGAGTGATTGGGAAGTAATCCATGTAATGCTATCTCTAATTATTATGAGCAAACATATCTAACAAACATGTGGTCGATAGTATTTCCACTTCAAAATTACTTGAAAAACACATTCATGTCCTTGAAAAATTAACTTAATTAATCAAGCATCATGTTTTTCTGCCTTCTATGACTTACCTAAGTACCTATATTTTTGTACAAAGTACTAAATAAGGGTGTCTTCTTTTCGCACCAAACTCAAGTTGCAATTTTGCTGCTAAGTTTAGTAATAGATTAGCATTGCTGTACTGTTTTCTAATGCTTAATGCTTAGTGCGTAGGTCATGACTCATGAGGCCTGTTTTTCCTGATAGGTAGTCAAAATTCAACAAAATGGCTAAGGATAATATAAAGTTACCCAACTTTTTGTATATACCAAATAACATTAGTTTATACGCGGGTTAAGCGATGAAATCTGAGTATAATATTTATTAATTAGTTATGATTATAATAACAATATATGCAAGACCTTATATAGAGAGACACACATCATGTATAAGCAACAGTTGTGTGGGTAAGTTTCGGTTTTGATGTTCCTCCTCCCAATTTGAGCTGCTTGTGAGCATCAACTTTGTTTTCCGGTGAAAATGGATCTAACTAAAAAATTATTTAGAGATTTGTTTTTATAGGGTTTGAAGACAAGTGAGTTGTATTCGATCCGGAAAACTTTTTTACGAGTTCGGTTAAAATGATAAATAGTGAATATAACTGATAAATAATACAAGATAAAAGGTAAGCTATGATTCAAGTAAGTAAGGAAGTAAGTGAACAATGGATCTTCGTGTATATTGCTTAGAGAGAAAATGTTGCTTAGAAAAGAATGCTAGGGTCACAAAAAATGAACAAGACGATCTTTCTTCACTCCTAAGCTATCCATATATAAGTCAAGGTTGGACTTTTCTAACCCCAAAGTACATGTGATGCGACAGCTCTGCAGCTTCAACGCTCATATATGTTGTGACACTCCGATCGAGACCAACATATGTGATCCAAATTAGTAGGAGTGGGGGAACAACTATAGGGATCTCTCGAAGCCTCCAAGCCTCCGGGCACGCTAACTCCTTCGGGTGCGCTTTATACCCAATACAGATAGTCCCCACTTTTTGATACCTTCATGTCATGAGCCCGGCAAGTGGAAGAGTCTGCCCTCTTTTGAATTTACGCGAGAACTTAATCGAAATGTCGCCATTCCTCCCACGATTAGACATCCTATCAGGACAACATTTAATGCACCCCTTTGCTCATTCAGTGGTGTCTTTTCAGATGCAACGATTGACGTTTTCAGACCAGGCACGCCGCTCCACTATTCGAGGCTAATGATTACCCCATTTGGCTATTTAAGCGGGAAATCCATACCTCTTTTCTCCATACTTGCTCTTGGCTTTCGATTATCTCTTCTTTAGCGCACAAATTCCCCTTCTATTCTAAAATAAACTACCAATGTCTTCTTTATTTTCTCCATCCTCCTCCTCATCTGAGGATCGACCCATTGACCCTCCTAGGGAACAAATGGGCAGTGCTTCTGCCACTCCTTCTCACCATCGGGCCGCAACATCATCTGCTACCTAGGAGATAGACATGGGCTCTATGGCCGTCGATATTATTCCAGTCAGTTCCAACTATGACAGAGACTTTCATGCTAGTCATTCATATGAATCTGTTAAGGGGATAATTTCTTTGTTCGATGAATCCCTCATTTCCAAAGTACGCATTGATTACCAATGGGGACTTGAGATTGAGATTTTTCTCCATGCTACCAATGTTAGTGTCTTTCGACATGTCCCGAGCATGTCTATGGTATACACTGCCTCCCTATTTCATGAAGTGATAGAGGTATTTTGCTTTGCTGTCACTGCAGCGTCTGCTTGGGGCAACTGGACCGTCAAACCTAGAGAGTTGTTCGATCTCTACAGTTCTTAGCAGACCTTACAAGGCTTCATTTCATCCTTGATCATTTGATCCATTTATACTCCCCACGCGTGTTCCGTGGTGGGATGATCAATTAGGCCTTTTGCGATTCCTGAGGCCTCATCACCAGCGCTAAAGATGACCACGACCATGGGTGGTGTGACCGGTTTGTGATGATTTTCACCAGCCGCCTCTATAGCGTTGCTCTTGACCCTTTCCCGTAGCAATGAAATAGTGCATGTATGCAACCGTTTCCTTGTTTTCTGCACCGTCTCTCTTTTTCATTCTTCGAGTATTATTTCTAATTTTGTTTCCTATGCTTTTGTAGCAGCCTAGTTGAACCAGAACTTCTGCCCGATATCTTTGGTTGGGTGATGGATATCTTGCTCGCGTCCTGGAATATTGAGAGGACATGAAGGGGTATCTTTGCAGACTGGTGAAGGGGAAAGAGTCATGGTGAGTTTTTAAAATATATTCCTCATTTCTGCAATACAATTTCTTTGTCAATCACTCGACGTGATTTCTGACTTCTCCTATATCTGTAAGGCCTTCCTGCTCAAGGGTCTTTCACTAAGATAACACCCTTTATGGAGGATGCCATCATCCACATTGTGAAAGTAACTACCGAGGTTTGAAACACCAGGAAGTGGGGCCTCGGGTGATGTTGGTGCCTCCTTCTCGAAAGGGATTGGCTCCTGCGTGAGGATGCATCGTCGATTCCTCAATTATTAGAGGAAGATAATGCAGAGTGTGGTGAATGTTGATGATCATGAATGAGAAACTACTTACATTGAGGGTGCGAGAGGTTCTTCTCCCGATGTCGCTGCGGGTACGGAGGACCCTCCGGTGCCTTCCTGCCCCCGGGGAGGCGAGGACCGGTGTTGACACCCAATTTTGTCCCATCTTTTATGATTTTATTTGCAATTTTTAATATTTTTGACACTTTAAAACAATTTTAAAATATAGGCATATATATGTATATATATCATTATTATTTGCATTTTTATTGTCATTTGCAATTTTATATCATAATCATACTTTTATCTTAATATTATATGTTATTTTTATTTTCGCAAAACGGCATTGCATTTTATATTTTTATTTTTTAAGTATCAAGCATTTCACAAATATTATATTTTATCATATTATCATCTTTACAATTTATAAATTTTGCAAAAGCTTTCTTTTTATATAAGAAAACCCATTTTTATATTTTTAAACCCATAACCCATTTTATATCTTAACCCAAAACAATTTTACCCATTTTCGGACCCAACCGAAAAGGCCCGAACCGGCCCAACCAAACCTTTCCCTTTATCTTCCCCCCCTAAACCGAAACCCAATTCGGTCGGCCCAACTCGGTCGGCCCAACAACCCTTTTCCCATTTTATTTCCCATACCCAACACATCAAAACAAAACCCCAACCCATTTCCCTTTATTTGCCCCAAAACCCAAACACCTCCCAAAAACAAAACAAACCCATTTTCGGCCAGCCCAACATAAAATCCCTTGGCCCAACCGGCCACTCCCCCAAGCCCAAACCAATCGGCCCACCCGAAAGCCCATTCGACCAACCCAACTCCCCATTCCTTTATTTCCCCCCTAAACCAAACAAACCCTAAACATTTTGTCATTCCACATCTCTCTCAACCAAACACACCCCTTCACCTTAAAAACCCCAAATCGGCCGCACATCCCCACACCCCATACCCTTCGCCGCCGGTCACCCGACACCACCACCAACCCCCTCTGCCCCTGACACCCGACACATCCCATACCCCTATCCCCTAAAATCCTCAACCCATACCCCAAGAATCCGCCCCCAAAAAAAATCGGATTTTTTGCCCTTCTGTTTCTTAACTTTAATCCGAAAATACTCCTATTTGTTTCATAATTTTCAATCCGAAAATCATATTTAATTCTTCACATTTTTGGTCGTTTGGAGGCTGTTTTGTTTTCAGGTCGGGTAAAAATCCGGGTCGGGTCAGAATTCAGAGTCTAAATATCAGAAAATCAGCAGTCCGAAAAGCAAAAAATCAACGTTTCCGGGTCGGGTCACTGTTCCGGTCGGGCAAGAACCGGGTCAGGTAAATTTTCCAATTTTTGTATTTTTATATTCTATTGTTGATTATCTGAAATTTGAAAAGAAATTGATTCGGGTTGAAATATCCGGTTCGGGTCGGGCAATGATCCGGGTCGGGTCGGGTCGACCCAATTTGGTTAAATTCCATATTTTTATGTTTTATATGTGTTGTTGGTTACCTGAAATTTGGAAAGAAATCGATTCGTGTTGAAATATCCGGTTCGGGTCGGGCAATGATCCGGGTCGGTTCGTGTCGACCCGGTTTGGTTAAATTCCAGATTTTTGTGTGTTAATATTTTGTTGTTGGTTATCTGAAAATCTAAAAAAAAATCTGTTCCGGGTCGAGTCACTGACCCGGGTCGTGTCGACCGGTTCGAATGAATTTCCAGATTCATGTTCTATATTTTGTTGTTTATTATCTGAAAAATAAAAAAAAATGTTTGAGTCCGGGTCGGGTCAACCCGAAATCCGGACCGGACCACTGTTCAGTGTCCGAGTCGGGTCACTGTTCAGAACCCGGGTCTGATTTTTCCGAATCCTGTTTCAGTCCAAAAATTTCAGAATTCGGGTCGGACGTTTTAATTGCAAACTGTTGGTTTATTTTGGCATTTAAATATTCATACACAGATATCTTGTATTTTGTTGTTTTATCATTTTAACTAATACTGCTTTAGGCCGATGAAATTAAATTCGAGGCCGCGCTTTTTTTTTTTCGTTTCTCTGTTTTTTTATTTATTTACTGTTTTAAGCATCCGTGCCACGGATATGTACTGTTTTTACTCTTTACTGTTTTTTGAATTAAATACTGCATTTAGGCCGATGAAATTAAATTCGAGGCCACGCTTTTGCTGTTTTATTATTTTACTATTTTTTACTGTTTGAATTAAATACTGCATTTTAGGCCGATGAAATTAAATTCGAGGCCGCACTTTTTTTCGTTTCTCTGTTTACTGTTTTCTTTAACATCCGTGCAACAGATCACTGTTTTATTTGTTTTAACTAACACTACATTTTGGCCGATGAAATTAAATTCGAGGCCGCGCTTTTTTTTCTTTCATTTCTGTTTCAGTTTATTTTTTGGCATTTAAACATCCGTGCACGGATTGTCTTACTGATTTACTTATTTATTGATTTATATAAATACTGAACTTAGGCCGATGAAATTAAATTCGAGGCCGCACTTTTTCTTTCGTTTGTGTTTCAGTTTACTGTTTTGAGCATCCGTGCAACGGATATTTACTGTTTTGAATTAAATATTGCATTATTGGCCGATGAAAAAATATCCGTCGATTTTTGAGGCATCCACATTTGTAAAGACGGAAAATAAAACTTCTGGGCAAGGATGAAACTTAATTCTTTTTCACCCAAGAGACCAACATGTTCGGTAGGCAAGGCAACTAAAATGACCAACGAGTCATATGTTCGCAGCCACGACGTGATTGGAATGATCTTTTCAAAATTTAAGTCTGAGCCCTCCGTAATCAAAATATTTATTGTTTTGGATACGAATCCGAAGTTATGTATATTCAGTTGTTTCTAACCGTTTATTCTTGACAGCTTGCAAAGATAAAGTCAAAGAAGGCAAATACCCCTCGGAGATTTCTTATTTTTGTTATTGTCCTTTATTTTCTTTAATTCAACTTTATTTTCATTCTGCATTGTAATATTATTGTACTCGTGAAATTATTGAAATATTTAGAATAGGTAGACATAGAATTAATTAATAGGGTAGTCTAAACCTGAAAACCCATCGCTAGTTTATCTAATTTTAGGCCCGTCGCCCATAATAATCACCTTGCATACATTTTTATCAATTTTCATACAAATGCATACTTATACCTTTTTTTTCCAGCTTTACATGTATATTAATGCCATACAAATGCATATTTGTACAAAATGTATCATTTATTAACACCTTGCAATATTTTTTTTATATGTATAAAAACATACATTTTTCTTAGCATAACAATTAACCTGAATTTGATCGAATAACCGCAAGTTAGCGAATCTTAAAGGATGCCTAACCCCTTCCCTTTAGGATAATAAAGAACCCTTACCCAGAATCTCACTAGTTTTGTAGACCATAAAATCGGAGTTATTTTGTAGCTTTTAGTTAATATTCAGGTGCCCTAATTCACCTTAGAATAATTAGGTGGCGACTCCTCAAAGCAAGCATTTTTATCCAATGCAGAGGGAATCGACGCCATCGCGTCGCGAAGCCCGCAGGTCAAAATCGGGCGTGACAACCGGCTTGAATGTGCTAGAACAGGCAAGGGCCACCCTGATGAAGCGAGAGATGGTGAGAACTTACCTAATGATGCATGTATCTGCCCTTTGGTCCTCCCATCACCTTCGGGCAACCCCGACCTTGGCTTGGAGGCTTCTCTATCTTACTTGGCCGACATATTTCTCCAGGTAAACCAAACGCTCTTCTCCTTACTATATTTGTTTCCACGGAGTGAGACTGTGTACTAAGACTGCTCATTTTCTTTTCTTCTTTCTTAGGGTCATTTTACCGCTGCCTCAGCCATCGAGTTGGTCAAGAGCATGCCCTCTTCTTCTTCTCACATTGTAGAGAGGCTGATGGCCGAGAATCATCACCTCTGGGCCGACCTCTCCATACTTCGATCAGAGAACAGAGATCTTCAGGATTTGAGGGACATTTTAGGACTGCAATGAGAGGAGGCCAGACAGGCCCTAACCAAGAGGGAAGATATTTTCCGGCACCTCACCGCATCTCACCAACTGCTGTAGTAGAGGGTGACTCAGGTGGAGGCATAAAGTGATGCTGCTCGGGGAAGGGTGCAGGCATTAGAGGCTTCTCGCGCTTAGCTCAGGGTTCGTAACCATCATCTGGGCTTCACCGGATAGCTGATCATAATAGGGCCACATTGCTTCGGGACTACACTATCATTCATACCCCGCTTCCAGGTTTTTTGATGGGGGAGGGGGAATGAAGGCTGGATCAACGTCCTCTTAGCTTTAATATATGTTAAAGTGGACCTGGGCGCTGCCGAGATGGACCTGGAAGATCTTCGTGATGAAATACCCCCTTAACGTGATACCTTTACCGAATCTTCGGGTGGTGAAGATGCTCTCTCCTTCTTAGTTATGTTTATTTCTTGTGGGCAAGCGTGCCTTTTTGAATATTTTGGTCGGTGTGTCATTTATGTTTGCTTTCACCCGCTCTTGTTACTGGATATTTGGGGTATGTGTACCCTTTTGATATTTTTACTTGAGCCTTCGTGCATGCAATATCGTGTAGCTTTAGTTCTCAAGGCTCACGCGGCTTTGTTGTCATCTGGAAGAGTCCCGTTGTTCAGATAATTTATGATGTCATTCCGCCGGTCCCATGTCAAACTAGTTGAATTCACCTCATGCAAGCTAGGGTCCAGGATGTAATGCAAGAGATAACTGTTGACACCCAATTTTGTCCCGTCTTTTCCAATTGATTTGCAATTTTAAATATTTTTAACACCTTAAAACAATTTTAATCTATATATATACATGTGTATATATATATTATTATTCTCTTATTATTATTATTATTCGCATTTTTTACTATCATTTGCATTTTTATCATAATCATAAGTTTTATCCGAAAATTCTATGTTATTTTATTTTCGCAAAATCGCATCGCATTTCCATTTTTTATTAAGCATTAAACATTTCGCAAATATTATAGTTTTTATTATTATCACATCGTTATGTTATTTTAAATAATTCACATCTTTTACAAAACAAAAATAATATTTTTAATATTAGACCCCTTTTATATTTTTTAATCCATAACCCATTTTCATTTTTTCCAACCCAAAACAATTTCTACCCAAACTAATTTCAACCCACAACCAAAGCCCAACGCCCACTCCCCAGGCCCAACCGGCCACCAGCCAATCCCGCAGCCCATACCCACTCGGCCCACATCCCTTTTTAACTCCCAATACCCTTATTTCCTCTACCAAGCCCAAAATCCCCCAATCAAATTCCCTTGTACCCAAACCCACCAAAACAAGCCCAAACGAAACCGGCCCAACGGCCCAACCGAACCCAACCCGTCGACCCAACCCACTCCCCTTACCCCTTTAAACCCCAAAACCCAAAAACAAAAAATCAAAAAAAAACTACACCCTAACAAACCCCAATCGGCCGCCACCCTACCCACTACCCCCACGCCGCCACCCTACGCCCCTACCCCTACGGCTGACACCACCAGCCGCCACACCGCCGCCTCGACACCACCAATCCACCCCATCACCTTTCCGCAACACATGCCCCAAGAACACGCCCCAAAAATCGATTTTGTCCCCCTCTATTTTAAAATTTGAATTCGTTTTTAGGGGGTATGAGGGGGTTGAACGTTGGGGTTTGACACCTATAAAAACCCCTTTGGTTCACACAAATGAGGGAGGTTTTTTCGGAGCTTTTTGGAGGTTTTAGGGAGGATTTTTGAGTTTCTTTTTCGGGTCCCAAGAACACAAAAGGGGGTTTAATTTGTTCTTAATTTTCGTTACAAAATACTCTTTTTGGTTCTTAATTTCAATCCAAAAAAAAAAAAAAAAATCTCTTTGTTCTTCACATTTCGGGTTGGGTCAAAAATCCGAAAATACTACTTTTCTTTTCCCTAAATTCACCCTCAAAATATCTCGATTTTTTTCATTTTTGGTTCGATTCCGGTCGGGCCCGAGATCGAAAACGAGTCCTATTTTCGAGAAAAAAATCGAATTCGAGAAAATCTACAACAAATCGAATTCTAACATTTCCGAACGGATTCGACGATTCAAACAACGCCTCGGTTCGCTACCGGAAAAGGTTAGACTCGTTCCAATTCTTCTATATTTCTTTTAAGCTTATTTGATTGTGTGTTATGCTTGATTTAGTATGATATTTTGTTAAGTAACGTAGTCTTGATTAATTAATATGATAATGCGACGTTTTGCTTATAATTGTATACATGTCGTTGGGATATTTCTAAGGGTGGCCAGCCGGGCCGGGCTCGGGTCCGGCGGGCGGGTCCGGCGGGGTCGGGGTCGGGGCGGGACGATCCGGGGGTCGGGATCGGGCCTAGCGGGCCTAGCGGGGTCGGGTGCAGGCGGGACTGCTCCGGTCCGTCCCGATCCCGATCCCGTCGGTATCGGGTCGGGGCGGGGTCGGGTCGGGCTCGGGTCGGGCGGGGCGGGGCGAGCTCGGGTTTTCCTTTTTTTTTTTTTTTTTTAAATAACATATGTATAAAAAAAAACTCAATAAATAAAACAAGATAGTGTAATAAAAACATCCCAAGGTCGTTTTTGTGCCTCTTATATTATTTAATAGACATATGATTTTTTTGTAATACAAATACAATTGTCTAAAATCTAAATTGCAACTTTATGGTGTTGTCCAAAAGTTGCAAATTACATAATAAAATTGCAATTAAAAAAATTACATTTTCAAAAAAATCTGTTCTAATTGCTTGATGATTTCATGTGGTTCTTCGGTTGGAATAGGTATTTGTTGGTCAAATTGATCCACGTCGCTTCCACTACCTTCGGTTAAGATCTCGTTGTAGTTTTCATCATCTTCTTCGTTGATCTCCGGTTGACCGCACCTTCTCCGCTCCGCTCGTATCCAATCTCTCGAATAATACCGCAATTTCCAAGTTGTCTCCGGCCAATGAGTGTCGTGGTCTCCTATTTGATATCTCGCTGAGAAAAAGCGCTTTCCGACGCAGTTGACGACGCTTGAATGTTCAAAACATCTCGAGCCATCATTGAAAGTGTCGGAAAGGTCTTCTCATTCCCCCTCCAAAGTATTTCGCAAGTCTTCTTGTCCATCTTCATTGATAACTTCTTGATACGGTGCAGAACCCCGCAAAACAAAAATATCCAACTCGCTAATTTGGTTAGTAGAGGTACGGCCGCACATTCTATTTACGAGGCTTTCAATACTAGCCACAGAAACAAGATGTCTTTTGTGAGGTTGTGTTGAAGATGAAGAAGATGGTATGGTAGCCGGTACGTTACTAGCATTTTCTTGTTGATAAAATCTATATATATTTTTGCGGTGGTGTTCTACGCTATTCAACACTTCTTCTTTAGTTTGTTCAATAGGTGGTGGGTGATTTAGATTTTTGGGACTTGGAGGTGGTAGTACTTCTATACAATCGTAAATAGTTTCAATTAGTGATTTAGTACCGTCTATTTTAATAGTAGGATTTAATACAGAACCAATAATATAAATAGAAGGAATAGGAATAAAATATTTTTTTATTTTGACAAACATTTTTTTAATAGGCTTGCCTTATAAGTTTGGTTTTTCCATATATTCACTAAGTAATAAAAATATTAGAGTTATATAAAATAACATAGTTGAAATAGTAGGATAATATATACCGGAAAATTCTTTTGTTGCTTGAAAAAATTTCTCTAAAAATACAATAAGTTCGGAAATTTTTTCCCAATCACTATCTAAAATCATATCATTTGGCTTTTTATTATGAGAGTTAAAAAATAAAGTTATAGGTAATTTATAGTCATAAGCAACAAGTAGTTGCTCGTATAAAGAATTCCACCTAGTGGATACTTCTTGTGGAATTCTTCTAAAAGGTAGTCCAATCATGATAAATTTTTTTATATTCTTTTCTACGTTGTACTTTATTACTTTTAAAAATAAAGTTTATAGCAAATTGTATTTTACTAAGAATGTCTTCAAAAAGTGATAGACCATCCTTTACAATTAAGTTATATATATGGCACGCGCATTTTATATGAAAATGGTGCGGAAAAGATGGAGCTAAACTATTTTTTAACATTGTAATTGCGTAATTGTTATTAGAAGCGTTATCTAATGTAATAGTCATAATTTTATCGGTAATTCCGTAATAATCGCACACTTGATAAATATTTTCTGCAATAAAAGTACCAAAGTGTGCCTATCATCTATATATCTATACGCTAAAATACGTTTTTGCATAGACCATTTATAATCTATCCAATGACAAGTTACGGTTAAATAATCATGGCCGTTAGTACTACGACCTATATCGACGTGATAGATACTTTGCCATTAAAATGATATAATGAAAAACGTAAATATTGTTGATATTCATGCGCAAATTTAAATACATCTCTCTTAACGGTTGACCTAGGAAAACCGTTAAAAGCAGGATTATATATATCTCTAATGTAATGAATAAAACCGGGAGATGAAGGAAATGAAAAAGGCAAACCCTCCACAAGCAACTAATTTTGATATTGCTTCCCTATCTCTATGTTTGTTGTATTTAGAGCCTACAATTCCCCCCCGTCATAGGGTTAATTTGACCCGTACTTGGTCCGGGACAAGATCGTATGTGAACCTTGTCCCGATGGAGCGGCCGTTTGCGCACCCGGTTTTGAAGCCTGGTATTGGGCATACCTAGCTGGATGAGCACTTACTACATGTCTAATTAAACCCCCGTCCCACCGTGACCTTTTCCAGTTTTAAATTTTAAAACATTTTTACAAATTTTACATATGGCTACTTGATTCTCTACGTCCCTATCAAAAAATGTCCATGCATCGATTTTAATGGTCGTTTTGTTGGACCTCGTCTCATACTAGGGGGAATAGGAGGTATTTCAGTTGAAGGTGCACTAGTGGGCGTGTTGTCATCAATATTAGTGGGTGTATCGTCTAGATCATCGTCTAAATTAAAGTCTTCTTGAGTTCCGAGAAAATAACTCCTCGTCTAAATCTAATGGTATTGTAGGAAAATGTTGAGTATCAACAAAATCATCATGTGTAGGAATAAGATGACTAGAAGAAGTACCCTTGCCCCGATTGCCCCTACTAGAAGAAGTCTTACCCTTACCCTTAAACATACCTCTAATTCCTTCCATTTTAATTATATGCTAACAAATAATTAAAGTAAATGAAATTAAGTGCGCTAAATAAAATAAACAGACAATAATAATTTAATGAAGGAACGAATGTACCAAACGCCGACGTAACGTCGACGTGTAATCGAGAGGTTGAAAATTGAAACTTTGCTCGATGGAAGATCCTCAAGCTAGTTGCCAACTTCACTCCCAATTCCCAAATGAATTAATAAAATTGAATATTTAGCAAACAATGTAGAGAGATATATTGAGAAATTAGAGAGATTGTAGGAAGATTTGTGAGAAAGATGAAGAGAAAATGAGTTATTTATAGTTGAAAAATTGGGTTAAAGTGTAAATATAATAACTTATGGGTTAAAAATAAATATTAAGGGGTAGGGGGGTGGGGGGGGGGGGGGGCCTAAAATGGCCGTTGGCCAACGGCCATAATCTAAAATGGTCGTTGGTGCAACGGCTATTTTTGCAAAGGTAAGGTCGGGGTCGGGGTCGGGGTCGGGACGGTCTCGGGGCGGGCTCGGGTCCGGCGGGCACCGGGGCGGGCTCGGGTCCGGCGGGACGAGACATCGTCCCGTCCCGAGTTCGAGTCCCGCCCCGTTAATTTTTTTTTTTTTTTTTTTTTTTTTAGAGCGGGGTCGGGTCGGGACCGGGCGGGGTCGGGACGGGGTCGGGCCGGGGTCGGGTCGTCCCGGCCCACTCGCCAGCCCTAGATATTTCTGATTTGGAGTAGATATGTGATATATGATATTACGTCGATGTGTTGGTTAACTAGTTATTGTCATTAGCTTTAATAAGGTATCTTGGGTTCATTATTAAGTGCAATACGGATAATGTAAGATTAATACGTGTTTGGAAGAATTGTGGCTTGATTAAATATTCGGATTGTTGATATTCAAATTATTGTATGTTGTGTAAGTTGTTAGTTTGGTGGCTGCCTAATAAATCAAAAAACGAGCATACTTTAATTGATTAAAATGACGATATTTACATGTTATATTCTAGATTAATATGTGCAATTTTAAAAGGAGTATGTTATCCACGTTTAATATAATAGTATGTGCGTTTGGTTTAAGTTTATGAATGTCATGCTTCTTTAAGATTAAGATGAGTTCAACGGATTTTATCATGTATGTTTACATAATTTATATATTGGTCTTCCTTGCCTCTTTTATTCTTGTTTAAATTTAGAGCCGGTTGTGTTAGCATACATTCTTTCTTCGGCTACTTTAATGTGCAAAAAAAAAAAATGTCTTAAGGATATGTAAAATATATAACCATGAGTATTCATTCCTATGTATATTTAATGTTGTATATTTCGTGTATATATATATTAGGAATATTCATGAGTTTATATTTTCGTTCCGTCTACTAATCCTTTTCTTTTCTTTTATTTACATGAAATGCATCGGGAGCTACGAAGAGTCTCGTTATGAGACTCATCATGACTTCGTCCAAAATGAAGAACCACATCTGTGTTCATTGCATTCCCCGGTCTCGGAACTTCAAAACAAATAGGGTGCCGATGATATCGTCATCCGCCCTAGTCGCTGCTTTTATTTATTGTCTAATCTGTCTTTCATTATTATTCGGTTTGTAATAATTATTTAATTATGTACTGTCATTAGAATGCTTAGAATAATTAGGCCGCGAATAGATGAATGAATAGGATAGTCTAACTGCCGTTAGTTTATTTCTTAGGCTCGTTTGAATTGGAAACCACCGCTAGCTTTATTTGTTTAGGGCCGTCTTGTGTGTTCCAAATTTAGCCTCTAGTTACTCTGTTCTATTTTTAGGTTCGTTATGCATGCTTTAATATCTTTCAAAAAATAATTTGGCTATTTATTATTCACTTTCTTTAATCCTAAAAAATAAGGTTTGCATTCTATCCGATTCGCAACCTTGAAAGGTTTTTTTTCATAAAAAATTGCTTCTTTCATTATTCAATTGCCAAATATGTATTTTCTAAATAAATATAACTTTTGGGCAATGATGAGACTTAAACCTTTTATTTCATCCGAGATCAACATGTTTAGTAGGCGAGGTGAATAAAATAACCAACAAGTTATATATTCGCAGCCACGACGTGATTATAGTGATCTTTTCTTTTCATCCGAGAGACCAACACGTTTAGTAGGCGAGACAATCAAAATAACCACTTAGTCATATGTTTGCAGCCACGACGTGATTGAAATGTTCTTTTCAAAATTTTAAGTCTGAGCCCTCCGTGACCAAAACGCTCACTGTTTTTGGATATGGAATCGAAGTTACGTCAAAAAATGATTTTCAAAAATTACTCCTTTTGCATTACAAATGAAGTGCTTTTCTCCTTGTTCATTGTCACAAATGCATACATGTACAAAAATGCATCTCTTTCATTAATTATTTGTAAACATCTTTTTAACTTCATACTTTAAACATGCATTTTTCCTTAGTATAATATTTAACCTGAGTTTGACCGGATAACCGCAAGTTAGCGGATTCTAAAGGATGCCTAACCCCTTCCCTTTAGGAGAATAGAGAACCCTTACCTAGAATCTCAAATAGTTTCGCAGACCTTAAAATTGGAGTTTACATTGCAGCATTTGGTTTAATATTTAGGTGTCCTAATTCACCGTAAAAATAATTAGGTGGCGACTCCTCAATTCTTTACGCAGGAATCACCGAAACACGTTGTGCTCCGCTTTTGACCTCGGAGCGGGTCGAAAATAGGGCGCGACATGGACTATGGACTCCAATTCTACCCAGTCATCCCAGACGAAGAACCCAAGTTTGACAAAGCATTTGCTTCGGTGTTTATTTCTCGAGGAATCTGAGTAGCCTTCCATTATCTGAAACGAGCCAACAATGTCATGATATTTTTAGACTCCCGTATTTTCCCATCTTTGGCCTCGTATTTGCCAAGGATTTGATTAATGATTAGTTGAGAGTCACTCTTTAACTCTACATTCTCTGCTCTGAGCCCCCGAGCTAATTCCAAACCTGTAATTACAGTCTCATACTTAACCTCATTGTTAGTCAAGGATAAATATTTAATAGCTTGTTTGATTGTTGCCCTCGACGGGGTAACTAGGACAATCTCAACCCTGTGCCCTTCACATTAGCAGCCCCATCCGTGTATAGTACCCATTATCCGGAAGTGGCCTCGAATTCCTGGACCACTTCTTTTTGGGCGCGGGGCATCATATCGGACTGTAGTCAGCCACGAAGTCCGGTAAGACTTGTGACTTGATGGTAGTCCAAGGCGGATAAGTAATATCGTATTCGCATATTTTGATTTATCAATTGGCTAACCTGTATGAAAGCTCGGGTTCATGTAAGATATTTCTCAAGGAGAAAGTTGTTATTACACATATGGGATGACATTGAAAATATGGTCTCCATTTTCAGGCCGTGACTACTAGATACAAGCCTAGTTTTTCAAGATGCGGATAACGAATTATGGCTTCAGAAAGAGCCTTACCGGTATAATAGACAGGTGATTGCATACCTTTTTCCTTCCGGACTAGCACAACACTTACCGCGGTCTTGGAAACTGCCAACTAAATTAGTAGGGGCTCCCCTACCTCTCGTCTCACGAGCAACGGTGGATTTGATAGGTATATTTTCAAGTCTCTCAGTGCCTGTTGACATTCTAGGGTCCACTCGAAGTCTTTTTTCTTTTTCAGTATGTTGAAGAACTTTTGGCAGCATTCGGGCGATCTTGATATGAATCTCCCCAGAGAGGTTATTCTCCAGTAAGTCGTTGTACCTCTCTAGCATTGTCAAACACATCCGATATTTGTTCGATAGCTTGGATGTAATTCGGATTGGCCTCGATGCATCTGTTTGATACTATGAACCCCATGAATTTTTCTGAGTCCACTCCGACAACGCATTTCGCTGGGTTCAACTTCATGTTTTATTTGTGAACAACATCAAATGTTTCCTGTAAATGTCTTATATGTTCCTCTGTTTCCAGGGACTTAACAATTATGTCATTCAAATAGACCTCCACACTCTGACCCAACTGATGTTGGAACATCCGGTTGGTCAACTAGTAGAAGGTGGTCCATGTATTATTTAAGACAAAGGGCATGACATTGTAGCAGTAGGTCCTATTCTCCGTGAAGAACAAAGTCTTTTTCTGTTCCACGAAGTCTAACCGAATTTGGTCTAACCTTGAGAAAATGTACATGAAGCTGAGTTATTAATTCCCCGCCACTGAATCAATAATTTTATCTAAGTGAGGCATGGGGTACGAGTTCCTCAGACATGCCTTATTCAGGTTTTTAATTCTAAACTTGAAAAGTATCAAGCCTTTTAGGGAGTACCCACTACGACCAAGTGAAGCCATCCATGTTATTTGTTAGAAATTTAAGTAAATTTCCCTGAAACTCGGGGTCCAGGCCCGAGCCTAGGTATACTTACTCCTTAGAAAGGTCCGGATGGCAAGAGGCTAGCTCAAGGTCCTCTATCGTGGTTCTCTCTGCTTCTATTTCTTCTGGTGTAACAAATCCTCTAGGTATCCGGTCTTGCAGTTCCTCCGGGGATAGACTTTTTGCCTGCTCTTCTTTGCATCCGGCCGCTGTTTTGATACCGAGGTCAGACCTCTAATTGCTAGCTGTCATTCCTAGTCTGTTCATCTTTTATGGCCTCTAGGGTCATGTTCCCTTGACCATGTTTTGAATTTAGTTGGGAATTTTATGACCTGATGAAAAGTAGAGGGGACCGCCTTTATGGCATATAGCAAAAGTCTTCCTATCACCAAGTTGTAGGGCATTTCTCCCTCGAGGACATCGAATAAGACCTTCAAAGAGATCCCCTCCACATGGGTGGTTAGCTCAATTTGTCCTCGAGTTGTTTCGCTGGACAGTTAGAATCCGGTCAAGATCTTGATCATCGGGATCACCCATCTTGTCAGTTTCATCTCCTTGAGAACGTGGAGTTGCACTATATTTATAGCTCTACCTGGATCAACAATCACACACTTAACTTTAAAATTAAAGATTTGGATAGATATTACTAGTATATCAGCGTATAGGCCTTCGATGCTTCTCCTCTTCGCCTCATTGAATGTGATGAGATCTTCAAAGTGATCTCTCCATCTTTTTCTGGAGGGGGAGGGTTCCATGTCTCGTGGCTCTTGAGATACTACTCTTACTATCTTCTCTCAAATGATCATGTTGATGGCACCTGGAGGTGCCGGGTGTTCTTGCGAAGTCCCAATTTCTTTTTCCCAGGCATACTTGGATCCACTGCTGAAGAACTCCTTCATGTGTCTTATTCTCAATAAGTTCGCTACCTCGTATCATATATGTTTGCAGTATTCGGTTGAGTGCCCCGAGATACCGTGAAACTCATACCAACGTTCCACATTGTCACAACCCAGTCTTGATGGGTGTGGCCAGCACGTAGTGCCCAAAGGCCTGAACGTACCACTATAGCATCCAAATCCTGAAACCTAAAACTTGGGCCGACAAGACCTCCAATTAACTATGTATGACAAGACTGAAAGATAACCTGCACACAGAAAAGTCTCAGTGGGGTATATACATATGAACAGATAACTAAGGCCGACAAGGCCACAACATTAGTATACTACTAACAAAAAGGGTCAGCAAGGCCACGACATACCAACATCTATTGTACACAGGTCTGCAAATATATATATATATATATCAACAGGTCGGGACAGGGCCCCGTTATACCCCAAAATACTAGTAGCTTATATAATAGTACCTAAGGACTCATGTACTTCAACTCTGAGAAAAGGGAGTGCGACAATCACCACTGAGCAGATCACTTACTAGGAGGAGCACCGCTCTGTCTATCTGTACCTTCGGACATGAACATAGTGCCCCAGAAAGATTTACTGAATATGTAGGGCATAATCAATTGTAAATAAACATACTCTAATCAATGAAGTAAGTAGATACCACCTGGAACTCATAATGCCACAATGTATCAACTATGTAGATGTGTATAACAATCACGTATATAACAGCGTAGGCCTCTGAGGGCAATATCATTAATGTCATGTATGTATAACCTGCGTACATAATGCCATAGGCCTTTGAGGGCAATATGATCAATATCATGTATGTATAAGATGCGTATATAACGTCATAGGCCTCTAAGAGCAATATAGATACATAATATGTAAATGTGACCCACAACTGGAAGACATGTCATGCTTACGAACTCAGTCAGAGTGACGTAAGGTCATTACACATTTGATTAATATTAGCAGACTGACATCATTATCATTACATGACCTTATCGACTTACGACCCACGAATAAACTTTCTGAGAACGATATTGTATGATCATGACTCAACAAAGAGACTTCTAGTTTTCAAGAATGGAATTGATTTAGAGTAGTGTTGCCTTTACATAGATCATGCTGAAAGCGGAAAGAAAGCCCTACATATCTTATCAAAGAAGTTAGCTATGTCCCATGAAGCCTCGCACTCCTTACATATGATTATCTATAACAACAAGGGTCGATATCAATATCGAATCCATATTTCATAAAGGAACTTCATTTAGGCATCTTATCGATAATCTCAATAGAAAGAGTTCTTAGACTTCTTAACAAAATATATTTAGATAATTTGATCTCCCGATCCTCCGAAATATTCTTTCATAGCTTTATGATACCAACAACAAAATTTCTTGTCAATATCAATTCATATCTTGATCAAAACAACCCACAAATCTATATACAAGGATTTCATAGGTTTACGAGTTTTGATTACGAATATCCTTTCACAACTTACTTCGAGTCATCAATTAACCATAAATATAGATAGAGGATGATAAATCTTACCTTTATGTATCAAAATCCTTTTAGAATAACAAGTTGCCATAATTTCAAAGATTTCCACAATTGCTTCAACACGGAGATATTGATTTTTGCGATTACCACGGGAATTATTGCATTAATCTAGCATTATTCGGCTTTGATTTGATCTAGGAATGTTAGGGAACCTTAGAGAGGATTTTAGGGGTGTTCTAGGTCTGGTTTTGGGGGGAAATGAATGGTACTTCGACATGACCCGCTTTTAAACCCGGGAAAATTTTCCACCGCCGCAAATTGATGGTTCATTTAACGGACAGTCAAACTCTTGACGGTTTGTCAATCTTTCCATCAAACTACCAAGAAAATTGATGGCTCAGAGTGGGAACTTTGATGGTCCATCAATCTGGACCGTCGATCAGCAACTGAGATCTCAAAATCTCAGAGTATTTGACGATATGGAATTGCACTTTGACGGTCCGTAAAATACTTTGACGATCCATCAACTCTGCCATCAAAACACCAGTTTTCTGATTTTGTCGTAACATACTTTTTTCGATCCATTTGACTTCCCAACACTCTGAAACTTCTATAAACAAGCCGTAAACCTTCTCATAAAGTTGTACCTCTTCCCTAGATATCGGTATCCATTAATGGCACAATGGAACGCGGAACTTCGGGCCCCTGCATGGGCCTTCATGAAAGTATCTGCAAGAGCAACAAAAAAATCAATAGAATTTTCTGGTAAAAGAGTATACTAAGAAAGTGATCCCTTTGTGAGTGTCTAACTGAATTTCTTCAGCATGACCAATTCAATCTCATGCTGCTTTAGGTCATATATAGTGATGGTTGCTTCAAAGGTTATAATATGCTCCTCCGGGTCCATGGTTCCGTCATATTTGGGTATGTCTGGCATTTTAAACTTCTTTGGATGGGCTAGGGGGTCGTGCTCAATTTGTAGAGTATTTTTCCATACTTTCTTTCTCTTGCTCCCTTTAAAATAGGAGGCCCCCCTGAAATCTGGCTCATTCGCTCATGGAGCTCATTTTCCAGCATGGCAAGCCTTGCTAAGTCCGCATCTGGCATGGTTGGTTACACCTCTATATTTCCTGCATCTACTACGAAAGTCCCAGGCACTTCGATAACCTCCGGGTTGTTCGATGGGCAGCTACCCGATGCTACCCCGGATAGGGAGTTTATGAGTTTTCCATACGCTCCATCATCGCGCTGTTCGATGCCAAGACCGCGGACAAAGCCACTTCCAAAAGAGATTCTTCCTCTTTGTACATCCCATCCACCCTATAGTGAATACATCTTTTCCTTTTCCTGGAGTAACGCCATTTGGGTTGTATCTCCCTACTTTCTGCCGAATGATCAAGATCATTCTCCTCATGCTGGGGCTTATTGGGGACCTCTACTGGGGCATTGGTACTTCTTTTCTTTCTTCGCGTGCATCCAACTCTGGGTGGTTCTCCCTGTTAGAACCCTGCAGATCTGTCGGTCGCGACCCATGCGGGTCTCTCGTTTCGAGTGGAACGCTGCTCTACGATATGATGTTATTTGGTTCAATTATGGTTGTGAGTTATGTAACTGAATAGTTTTGAATAAGCGTAAGTTTGAGAGTTTCAGGTGACAAATCAGGAAAACACCACGACTGTCTATCCCCACAGACGGCGTCAAACTGTTTTTCGGTGAAAACGGATCTAACAAGAAAATCAATTAGAGATTTGTTTTTATAGGGTTTGAAGACAAGTGAGTTGTATTTGATCCGAAAAACTCCTTTACGAGTCTGGTTATAACGATAAATAGTGAATATAACTTATAAATAATATAAGATAAAAGATAAGTTATGATTCAAGTAAGTAAGGAAGTAAGTGAATAATGGATCTTCATGTATATTGCTTAAAGAGAAAATGTTGCTTAGAAAAGAATGTTAGGGTCACAAAAATGAACAAGATGATCTTTCTTCCCTGTTAAGCTATCCATATATATTGGATTTTTCTAACCCCAAAGTACATGTGATGTGACAGCTCTGCAGCTTCAACGTTCGTATATGCTGCGACACTCTGATATAGACCGACATATGTGATCCAAATTAGTGGGAGTGGGGAACAACTGTAGGGATCTCCCGAAGCCTCCAAGCCTCAGGGCACGCTAACTCCTCCGGGTGCGCTTTATACCCAATACAAACTTAGTACTTCTTCATTTGATATTTTTTTAATTAATGAATGTGTTTCTACATATCTTTAGAGAAAGAAATCAAACCCTTTTTTATTAAAGAGTCAACTATGTAATGGGCCTATTTATAGACTACCGAAACAATCAAGTTATGAAATATTGGATTTGGAGCATGCTTGGCAAAACGGTAAAAAATTGCTTTTCGAAAAAGTACTTTTGGGGAGAAACAATTTGTGGTTGACTAATCCATTTGAAAAATGTTTTTGAGTATAAAAAATGACAAGTATAAATGAACGTTTACAATTAAAATTATTTGATAGAGAGAGTTGTTTTTGTAAAAACATCTATAAGAAAGAATTTAATGAAGTTTTTACTTTTATTTAATTAAAATCTTAAATTACATATTAAATTTTTTAATTAATAAAATACATAGATAAATCAAAAAGATATTAAATATTAATATAATATCAACATGGTGATTTAAATATTCTAAACAACATCAACCAAAATAAAATTTAAATCCTTCAATAAATTAAAATTCAACACATAAGTACATCATAAAATAAAATAAAAAATTAGAAATTAATGTATTAATGAAGAATATGGCTGGTAAATATGTATTTATGGTAGAGATATTTTATTTTGAAAAAATAAATTTCCGCTTCTGCTTTTTTTGAGAAGCAGTCCCAACCGCAGAAAAACCGCTTCTGCTTCAACTTAAAACATTTTTTTCAAGTTAAAAGCAGTTTTACTAATTGACCAAATATCTCAAATAATTAAAATAAGTATTTTTTCAAAGAAAAAAAATACTTTTGACCTCAAAACCGCTTGACCAAACAGACTCTTGATTTGGTGGCGTGCGCCAGGCCTGAGCCGTAGGGCAAAGACTGGGCGACACCCGAAGACCCAGATTGCAAGCTACGTTAACAAGCCTAACCCCTTAAAAATTGAATTGATATCGTGTGAGTTAATGAGTCACATATCAGATAAGTATTAAGCCGATAAGAATAAATACTACATTTGATCTTAGCGAAAGTTGTTGTTTCAAAGGTTTTTGGCCTTCTACTGTTTCGCAAGAAGAAGAAACAAATAAAATCATTTTTTTGCTTTAATATTACTTAATTATTGTGACTGAGCTTAGTCCTCACCAGAATAATGTGAGGATATTCTTCAAATTTGCATTGTTTCATAATTTGTCGGTTGACTGTTAAATCATAGTCTTAATTTGCAATAGTGATTCTCTGACCCAATTTAGATCTCCGAGGTTTTCAAAAAACTATTAAAATAGTTCTCCAAACATTTTCAGTCAAGCTTGACATAAATTGTTACGAAGTTAGACTTGTCAGTTGGTAAAACACTTTCACCCATAATCGGTAAGTCTAGGGTTCGAATTACGCTGAAGAAAAAGTGTGGAAACACTATAGAGCATCCAAAATGGGGAATTAAAAAAATAATAAAACATAAAAATGTTTCTAGTTCTCATTGTTTTTCCTTTATTTAGTACATACTGTTTTTTTTTAATCTTTCTTGACCCTCACTCCAAAAACAGATGAGAAAAGAAAAAAAGGAAAACTACTAGTTAAGTAAATTTTGGGCCGATAGCACGCATCTAGAAATACTAGCGATTCTTAGCCCGTGATGTGCACGGGCCCAATACAAAATTTAAATTAATTATGCTTTTAATTAATTTTTTTTGGCTTTTACTCTCTCATCATCATATAGAAAATATTAAATATTTTTTCTCAAGTTATAAAATCATACTTTCTTTTTTAATTTGTTCAAGAAAAGGTCATATATTTTAATATTTTCAATATTAAATTTTATTTAAATTTTTTATCAAGTATTCAGATGCTCAATTAGAATAATCGTAATTTGAGAAATTTTAAAGTTTTAAGTTACAGTATTAAAATGTAGAGCTTTAATTTCCATGAAACTCTTTTGTACAAATAACAATACATAAAAGGAATTTTTTTTTGATAAAATATTGTAAGTCGGTATTCTGCCGATCTTAATAGGCTTGACTTAAAACAAAATCGTATTCTTTTAATTGTAAGAACCCATCAATCTAAAGCCGTAAAGCGTTAAAACTTTTTAATACCGAAAATAGCCCTTGGTCGGCAAGTTGGCATGACAACCGTCAACTGCTTCCCAGCTCTAGTACGAGCCCAACAATTTATGCTACAACGGACATGCATTTCAATTTATTTGATCCTATTTTTTAAGTACACATTTTGAATTAATAAAACTTAAACTTTATTTTTATTCTTGATAATAAATTTTTTATTGTCACACAAATATTATGACATATTTAATATTACAAGCTTCAAAAATTTAATAATCATATGGAGTAAGACATGCTTGTTAAATATACATAGGTATACACAATATACATGAGTATATTATGTATACTTATGTATATAGTGGGTCTCGGTCACAGCCCACCCGTGGGCTTTCCTTTTCTTTGTACAGTTGTGTAATATCATGTGTAGTGTAATTAGTATTGTACACTTACCATAATTGTATAGTTAGTCTCCAAATAGAATGATGTTTTAGGAATATGATTATCCTATTATGAAAATATGTAAATTGTATATATACTCTTTCAATTAATGAAAATAATCAAGGGATTATTTCTTTCATGGTATCAAAAGTATAGGTCTTAAAATCCTCCCTCATAATTTATGTCACCCTGCCTCATTTTCCGAGCCCATTCTCCTCGAAATTCGTGCCGACGGTCTCTCCTCTCTTCCCAAAATTTTCTTCCAAATTCCTCAATCACATATTGTTCTATCAGTATGTCTACACCAAGGAACACGTTTCATCCTGCCTTTGTAGTTTCTAACATCAAGAATAACATCCCTCTTGTTTTTGAAATAGAAAACGTCCAATATGCGACGTGGGCTGAACTGTTCAAAATTCACGCACGCTCGCATCAAGTCATCCATCACATAATCCCCACGGCTCCTGAGGATACGGAGGTGCCAACACGCGAGGATGATCCTAAGTTGTGGACGACTCTTGATGACACTGTCCTTCAATGGATATACTCCACAATTTCTACCGACCTTTTGCAAATAATTATTGAGCCTGACGCTACGGCGCATGCAACTTGGGATAGACTACGTGATATATTCCAAGATAATCAAAATTCTAGAGCTGTTACTCTTGAGCAGGAATTATCCCACGTCAACATGGAAGACTTCCATAACGTTTCGGCTTATTGCAAAAGTTGAAGGAATTGGCAGACCAACTCCGCAACGTTGGCGCGCCGGTTTTGAATGATCGTTTGGTATTCCAAATGGTTTTAGGCCTCTCTGATGCCTATAGTGGTGTTGGCACACTTCTTCGTCAAAGCAATTCTATTCCGCAATTTTATCAGGCTCGTTCTATGCTTACACTCGAAGAAGTAGGCCCTAAAAATGTGGCTATCGGTGCTAGTCCCGTAGTCATGATGACCGAGTCCACTTTTCATCCTACCGGTTCCAACAACTCGGGCCAAAACCGCAACAACGGTGGCGGCAAAAAAGGACAAAATAAGAAAAATAATGGCAAGAATCGCGGCGGCAACACTGGCGACAGCTGGAACAGTAGTGGTAGCGGTGGTGGCCCTCGGGACGGTCAGCAGTAGCAGCAGTTTTGGGCCCCCCAGTGGGCCCCTCAGTTTGGGCCAAACAGTGGCAGCCCAGCGTTTCAGCCTCATTGGCAGTGGGTTGGCCAACAGCAGTTGAGGCCCAACATACAGTGACCCAATTTCAGTAATCCATCTAGGCCGAGGAAGCAAGCAGAGGTACTTGGGCCTCGACCCCCGCAGGCCCATCACGCAGTGGCCCCCACTTCTACCGACATCGAAGCCGCAATGCACACGCTTGGATTAAATCCTCCGGACCCAAATTGGTATATGGACACCAGTATACCCACATGACATTCGATTAAGGTACTCTCTCGTCTTATTCCAATTTGGGCAACCCTCGTGGCATAATTGTTGGGAATTGTAATTTTATTCCATTTCGTGGTTATGGTCATTTATCTCCCCCCACATCTACCCCTTATCTTGAAAAATACCCTACATGCCCCCAAATTGATTAAAAACTTAGTGTCTGTCCATAAATTCACCACTAACAATTCTGTGTCTATTGAATTTGATCCGTTTGGTTTCTCTGTGAAGGATTTCAAGACGGGGAGTTCTCTCATGAGGTGTGATAGTAGGGGGGATCTTTATCCTATCACGCTAAGTTTCGGTCTATCGAGTCAAGCCTTGCTGTCAACATTTGCAGCCCTTGCTCCTTCCTTGTGGCATGCTCGTCTTGGTCATCCGGGGTTGTCTATTTTTTATCCTCCTTAGATAAAAATAATTTTATTTCATGTAAGGGTACGCGTCGTACTCCGAATTATCATTCTTGTTCTTTAGGAAAAAATGTTAGGTTGCCGTTTGTAGACTCTAATTCTCATACTTTAATGCCATTTGATATTATTCATAGCGACTTATGGACATCTCATGTTCTTAGTTCTTTGGGTCATCGGTATTATGTTCTCTTTTTGGATGATTATTCTAAATTTTTATGGACTTTTACGATCGCGAAAAAATTTCTAGTTTTTTCCATCTTCTTAAATATTAGAGCTTTCATTATAACCCAATTTGAACGAGAAATAAAAAATATTCAATGTGATAATGGCAGAGAAAATGATAACGGGGTATTTCGGGAATTTTGTGCAACTAATGGGTTCAGTTTTCATTTTTCTTGCCCTCATACGTCTTCACAAAATGGGAAAGCCGAACGTAAAATTCGTATCATTAATAACATTGTCCAAACTTTATTGATTCATGCTTTCGTACCCCCGTCGTTTTGGCATCATGCTCTACAAATGGCTACATATCTCCTTAACATTCTTCCTTCCAAAGGTTTGACATATGCTTCCCCTCTTCAAATTTTATATAATAAGACTCCTTCGTATTCACATATTCGGGTCTTTGGGTACTTATGTTATCCGTTATTTCCGTCCACCACAATTAACAAACTTCAAGCCCGGTCTACTATGTGTGTGTTTTGCGTTTTCCGTTTTCCGTCTAATCATCGTGATTACAAATGTTTTGATTTATCATCTAATAAAATCATCATTAGTCGCCATGTAATATTTTATGAATCCCAATTTCCGTTTGCTAGGGTTAGTACTTCCGTGCCTAATTCGTGTAATTTTTTGGATGATGGTATCTCCCCGTATATTATTCACCATTTTTCGAACGTCTCCCGCACCCTAAATCCACCAACGGGCCCACTGCCAGCTGGCCCCACTACCCCGTCACGAGCTACAGTTCTCGCAACTGGGTCCTGTCCAGTTACTAGGCTAGTAACGGTAACTGGGCCAGTGACCCAGCCCATTAACGCCACTGGTCCAGTCCTTGTTTCACCATCCCGTTACCGAATTGGGCCAGCAGGCCCACTACATGCTGGCCAGTCCGTCCTGAGTCCAGAAAATTCCCAAAATCCGTCCAATTCTTCCCCGAGTCATAGACCGGTCACTCGTAGTCAACGAGGTATTTTTAAACCAAAAAGGCATTTTAATTTAAATTCTAATGCTCTTAAATCACCCTTACCCCATAATCCTGTGTCTGCATTAACTGACCCGAATTGGAAAATTACTATGACCGATGAATATAATGCTCTTATTTATAATAAGACGTAGGGGTTGGTGCCCCATCCATCTGGTATTAATATTATTAGGTCTATGTGAATTTTTGCTCATAAGGCCAATTCAGACGCTTCGTTTGCATGGCATAAGGCTCGACTTGTGGGTGATGGTAAGACTCAGCAGGTTGGTGTGGATTGTGGGGAGACGTTTAGTCCGGTGGTCAAGCCGGCTACCATTCACACTATACTCAGCTTGGCTCTTTCGAAAGCATGGCCCATTCATCAGTTAGATGTGAAGAATGCTTTCTTACATGGTGATCTTAAGGAAGCAGTCTATATGCATCCGCCATTGGGGTTTAGCGATCCCAAATATCCTCATCATGTCTGTTTGTTGAAAAAGTCCTTATATGGGCTTAAGCAGTCTCCACGGGCCTGATATAAAAGGTTTGCCGATTATGTTTTGACTATTGGGTTCACTCACATCAGGTCGGATAATTCCTTGTTCATATATTGTCATGGTTCGTCCTTGGCTTATATACTATTATATGTGGATGATATTATCTAGACTGCCTCTTTCGATGCCTTACGCCAGTCTATCATGACAATGCTCAGGTCTGAGTTTGCTATGAAACACTTGGGGCCCTTGAGTTATTTTTTGGGGATTGCTGTTACTCGTCATGCAAGTTGATTGTTCTTATCACAGAGGAAGTATGCAGCCGAGATCATTGAGAGGGCTGGGATGTCATCCTGTAAGTCCACTTCCACTCAAGTTAATACTAAACCGAAATTGGGTGCTGCAGCCGGCACACCATACTAGGATCCGACCCATTATCGCAGTCTTGCAGGGGGCCTTCAGTATCTTACATTTACGAGACCAGATATTACGTATGCCGTACAACAGATGTGTTTGTTTATGCATGATCCCAGGGTTGAGCACATGAATGCGCTCAAACGCATCATTCGGTATATTCAGGGTACACTTGACTATGGCTTGCATTTATATCCTTCATCGACGTCCACAATTGTCTCGTATACATATGTTGATTAGGGTGGTTGTCCGGACACCAGACGATCTACGTCTGGCTATTGTATGTTTCTTGGCAATAACTTGGTCTCATGGTCTGCGAAACGTCTGTCGACTTTGTTCCGCTCCAGTGCCGAGGCTGAGTATTGAGGGGTAGCTAATGTGTTCTCATAATCATGTTGGTTACGTAATTTGCTATTAGAGCTTCATTGTCCTATTCAGAAAGCGACATTGGTTTATTTGATAATATTAGTGTCATCTACCTTTCTTGTAATCCGGTTCAGCACCAGGGCACTAAACATATCGAGATGGACATTCACTTTGTTCGCGAAAAGGTTGCTCGTGGTCAGGTACGCGTCTGCCATATCCCGTCCAGGTATCAAATTGCCGACATCTTTACAAAGGGTCTTCCCTCGGTCCTTTTTGAAACTTTTAGGGATAGTCTCAGCATTTGAAGACCGCTAGCTATGACTGCGGGTGTGTGTTAAATATACATAGGTATACACAATATACATGAGTATATTATGTATACTTATGTATATAGTGGGTCTCGGTCACAGCCCACTTGTGGGCTTTCATTTCCTTTGTACAATTGTGTAATATCATGTGTAGTGTAATTAGTATTGTACACTTACCATAATTGTATAGTTAGTCTCTAAATAGAATAATGTTTTAGGAATATAATAGGAATAAGATTCTCCTATTATGGAAATATGTAAATTGTATATATACTCTTTCAATTAATAAAAATAATCAAGAGATTATTTCTTTCACATATGTCTCACTATACCAATCACATAAATAACTCACAAATAAGTCAAAATGCTCTTCCTCCGCCTCTAGGAGCCTAACCTAATTTTATCCATTGTGTAATAATTCTTCCCGATATCATTTTAGACAACAAATTCACCATGAGATTTAGAGACTAATCTATATTCTACTTAAATCATTAACTCATAAATGTTTAGGCAATGCCATCAGAAATAGATGCATAAATAACAACATACCCAGTGTAATTCCATTAATGGATTTGGGAAGGGTAGGCTATACGCAGACCTTATTCCTACCTTGGAAGGTAGGAATGTTGTTTCCAATAGACCCTCGGCTAAAAAATAAATAATAAAGCAATAACAATAAAGCAATAGAGCAATAACAATAAAGCAATAGAGCAATAACAAATCAAGTCAAAATAGTATGCTACGCGAAGAACGAGAGACAATAAATACAACCAGAAATTGAAGTAAAAGAATTACAGAAGAAATTCGTAAGAGCAAGAAACTACAGAAGAGATACTACGACCACTAGTATGGAAGGATAAGCGCTACACCGCTCAACTACCTACTACCCGACTATCCTAATCCGTGTCCTCCACAACCTCTTATCTAAGGTCATGTCCTCGGTTTGCTACAATTGCGCCATGTCCTGTCTAATCACCTCTCACTAATACTTTTTTGGCCTACCTCTACCTCTTCATCCATAACCAACCTCTCACACCTCCGCAAAGGGACATATGCGCCTAACCTTTTCACATTCCCGAACCATCTTAACCTCGCTTCATGCATCTTGTCCTCCATCGAGGCCACTCCCACCTTGTTCCGGATATCTTCATTTCTAATCCTATCTCTTCTAGTATGCCCACACATCCACCGTAGCATCCTCATTTCCGCCACTTTCATCTTCTGGACGTGAGATTTCTTGACTGGCCAACACTCCGCCGATACAACATAATTGGTCTAACCACCACTCTGTAGAACTTACCTTTGAGTTTTTGTGGCACCTTTTTATCACACAAGACTCCGGATGCGAGTCTCTATTTCATCCACCCCGCACCAATATGATGTGTGACTAATATGATGTGTGACATCATCATCAATCTCTCCATTACATTGAATAATAGACCCAAGATACTTGAAACTTTCTTTTCTTTGGGATGACATGTGTGTCAAGCGTTACTTCCATGTTTTCCTCCCGCGCCATGCCACTAAACTGACACTCCAAGTATTCTGTCTTGATCCTGCTCAACCTCAACATCCAATTTTTGCACGTACTATTTGTGAGAAAAAGTTCAACCCAACTTTATTTTTTTATATTCTCTGCAAGTACCACATTTATTTTTTCTATTCGTTTCTTCTTTGGTCATTCTTCACCGAATCTTCAAAAAGCAAGTTTGTTTATAAGAGTAAGATGGTGTTTGGTTTGACTTTTTAAAAACGGCTTATAAGTCAAATGTCAAAAGCCATAAGTTGGTCCTATTCAATTTTTGTCTTTTGACTTATTGTTATACCTTTTTAGCCTAAAAATAAGTGTTTAAAATATTTTTTATCTCACCCAAAAACCTCAAAAAGTAGAAAAAAACTTAAAAGACAAAAAACACTTAAATAAGCCAATTAAAACACCCTCTAAATATAAAAAGAAAATAAAGAGGAAAACAGACATGGGAATTCGCTTGAGGGAGAAATGCAGAGACGAAGACATGAAATGTTTTACAAACTTTTTAAATGTAATAAAATGAAAGGTAAAGCTCATCTTTCATATGGAAATCACCATGTGATGTGTCAAATTAAGAAAGGTGTCATATTTTTCTACAGTTAGCTTTCTCATTTTACAGATGTTGTTTCTTGTTGAAGTTGGTAAAATAGTATAACTTTTTAATACGTTTTACATATATATATATTATTATTAGTTTCTCAAAATGTACATTGCACATTGTATCTGTAACGATCCATTTGATTGTTTAGGTATTTTACTCTTTTACTCATGTTTACCCTTCCTCTAGCATCGCTAGAGTGTTTTCGACTTGCGGGAATGGGTGGAGCGATTCTCGAGACTTCCGGAAGAGATTTGGATAAGGAAAAAGGATAATTTTGAAATTCTTAAGTTAAGAAATGAAGAAGTTTGACCAAAATCAACATCGGGAACAAATGTGTCTTTTTCGAAATTTTGTCGATTTCATTAGCTCCGGAATGTGATTTATGACTTAGTTGAGTCGTTGGTTCGGTTCCCGAGAGGTTTAGACGTGATTAAGGTGATTGGTTGAAAAACTAGCTTTTGAGATGATTTAGAGTTTACCATGGTCAACATCGGGTCAAGACGGATCTGTTTGTGTGTTTTGAGAGTTTGAGCAGCTTCGTATGATCATTTGTGACTTGTAGGAACATTCAGAATTGGATTTGGACTTCGTTTGATCAGGTTTAGGTGTTTGAGTCATTGGCATAAGTCGCTCACCTTCGATGCTTCAATATACTATTATATTCATTTGATGTTGGAATTGAGTTTTGATTATTGGAATAGATGCGTATCAAAATTTGTGATCCGTAGCAACTTGAATCGTCGAATTCTGACATCGTATCAGCGAATTATGGCCATTTTAGTTTTAGGAAAAAATGTTGGTTTCTGGTGTGCGCCGGAGCGGACTTCCTGGCGCCAAAGCGGATCCGCCAAGGTGGAAATTGGTATGTCGAAGCGGAAATGAATGTGTATTAAAAATCAAAATGCGTCTATTTAGTATTTTGCTCATAACTTGAGTTTTAGAGTTCCGATTGAGGTGATTTTTGCAGCGTTATTCTCGTCTCAACAAGGGGTAAGTATCCAAACTTCATTTTGACGTTTCTTTAAGATTATATTAATTGGTTATTGATTTCATCCGTGTTTGGTTGGGAAAAATTGGGGGGTTTAAACCATAAATTGAAATTTGAGTTTTCTTCAATTAATTATGCTTGGATTTGAGTAAATTCTAGGTTTTGGCTTGTTTAATCCTTGGGTAAACTATTTCTAACATAAATTTCGATTTCAATCAGGATTTTGCAAATATTTGATTTATGCGTTTTGACATAAAGAGGGTTTTGACAAAGTCATAAAATTGGAGGCTCAATTGAGATTAGAATTTCATGAAACTTTAGATTATGACTATTTAGATTACGGGTAACATATTTCTAACTTAAATTTCTAATTTAGCCCTTGTGGGCCCGGAGTCACTTTTTGGGATTTGGACTAAAGTATAGCAATATGAGTGTTGTTAGATTCGTGTGAAACCGTTGAACACTATTTTGATAATATTGAACTCATTTTATCAATAAAATTACCATTTTTCAATAAAATTACCATTTTATCCTTGGAGTCCGGGATGAGGTTTTGGATTTGCTTTTGACCCTGAGTTCCTTACAAGACATGTTTGGTATCATTAGAATCATGTGTAATGTAGAACTGGTCCTTATGTGTTGATTGAATGTGTGTGGTAACATAGGAACTTCATGCGCTTGTTTGAACTACGACCATCCGATATTCGCTCGGGAGGACTTCTAGATTAGGAGTTTATGGCTCCTACTCGGCTTTGAGGTAGGCTACAATTTAGTTTTTTAAGATTTCTATAAAAGTACATAGTATTTATAAATGTTGAGGGGTATTGGACATGTTTGAAGGTCCCACCCAGACGGTTGTGATGAATGATTGAGTAGGTACTGGTGTTAAACTGTGTTGATGGGTGATTTGGGGAATCAACCTTAAGCTGATTTCAACTAATGTTATGTGGGCTTGTCGCTATTATATGGGTTCGTCGTCATATATAATATCATCGTGTTTATTCATCCCACATGCTTTGATATGAAATCCTAATTATACTTGGATTATTTTAGTTATACTGTTTAATATGATATCTTGATTGTACTTGGATTATTGTGATTGAACCGTTTGATATGATATTAGGATTATACTTGGGTTACTTGTTATTGAATTCTAAAATCATGTGTCATTCATATCCTATACTTGGTTGTGTCTCATACATTCTGATTTTTTACCTTGTATTGTCATTTGTATTCATGGCTATAATGATATTGATATGAGAGTGGTATGAAAATGTTATGGGTCCAAGGAATCAGAGAAGGTAAGAACACTATGAGATTATGGTAACATTGAGATGATGATGATATGGATGGCTCGAGTTGCACGCCACAACGAGTATGATGATACGCTGGGATCGGGGTTGCACGCCTGTAACATATATTATTACAACCAAGAGCTGGACTCCGTGATTCAATGAGAAATTATGGAGTTGAGGGAGTATATGGACTTCACGGGTCCCTCATGGGTGCACGATCATAATAAAAACTTGATGTATTGTATACTAGAGGATACAAGTATCCTGGCATATGCATCACATTCATATCATACATATCTCATTTCCTTGATTATCTGTTGTTTGGTAATTTAGATCGGTTGACTGCCATGATTAGGCTTGTCTTTGTGGATACATGGATAATTAGATCTGTGAACACTTGGATAAATATTAAATTGGTTGCCATGTGTGGCTTGATTATGCATGGGCTTTGTGGTTATAATTTGTAAGTCTAAGTCTTTGATGTCTACTGCTACCGTGGTCGGGAGTGTCAATATATCATGATTATTGTCTAGATCCAGGAAAAATATATGCATTATGTGTTGTCTGTTAATTGATCGTGTGATTGGATACTTAGTCTAGTAAAGACATGTGATAAGTGTTACCATTGGAAAGGTAAAAGTTAAATGATCTATGTGTGTCAGACTGTAACTGTTTAGAGACTTAGCTAAATCCAAGACTATGAATAATAGAGGAGTTAATGTCATCATGGTTAGCTTAAGTGTAATATTCCCGGAAATCATTCTAAAATGGTTGTTGTGATCTAAGTGTTGACTTGTTTATTGATGTGTTAAGGTTGGGTAAGTGGGGTTAAGCTTAACTGTGACTTGGACAAGAGAGTACTAGTCGTGGGTACTATAATAGTAAGGTCCTTGTATATGTGAATGGATTGATTGTACTTAACTGTGAATGGAATCTTATGTGAACATTGTGACTTGTTGAATCAGTGTATTGATATGTGTACCACATGACTTATTTGGGCTACTGAATTGTCTAGTATAGGCTTATCTGGTGTCAATTTGATATTTATCTCTGTTACGTATCTTCCATCGTTGTCGGCCTATGATGTCTACAGAGGTATTGATATGTGTACCACATGACTTATTTGGGCTACTGAACTGTCTAGTATAGGCTTATCTGATGTCAACTTGATATTTATCTCTGTTATGTATCTTTCGTCGTTGTCAGCCTATGATGTCTACATTTGGGATGTGGTTTGCCTACCGGTGGGAACAGTGTAGGTGCCATCGCGATTCCTTCAAAGGGTGTCGTGGTAAAGTTGGTAGCAGAGCTTTAGATTAAACAATCTTAAATACAAGTGCAATGTCTAGTAGGGTCTTACAGATCGGTGCAGAGCCATTCATACTTATCTTTGAGAGGCTATGTGACATTTAGGAAACTTCATTATTTTGTGCTAAGTTGAATCAAATTGGTATCTAAACTTCTTCTTCCTATTCTATCACTGATGGTGGTAACACGCTCTTAAATTCGTGTGTGAGTGGTTTGATATGACATCGCGCGGTAGGGTATGAGACGTGTTACCATGATACAAAAGCGTGACCAAGTTCAACCTTCATCTATGATTTGTAGTTCAGTTGATTAGGGTTATGATTGTGACTTATTAATTTGGTGACATCCTTAGAAGGTAGGAATGATTATTCAGATATGCAAGGAAAAGAAATTGGATGGATCAATCTCTGTTATATGAAGGAAAAAATTGGAATCTGACGTGTTCATCAGGATGAAGTTTCAAGATGTACGAGGGTGAAATTCGTATAAGGTTATTAATAGTTAAGTTGGCTTCGATTTGACAGAATTGTGATAGCAGGGTAGAATTAATGGTTGTGAGTTATTTCAGGGAATGTCTTTCTGTTCGAGATCTGGTGGCAATGTTACTTGTGATGAGTGAAGCTTAATGAAATAGACCATCGTGTTTCTTTACCTAAGAGGGTGTTCGTGGGTTCATTTGGCATTTCGAGGTTAGTGATGATATGTGAGTTGTTGAAACCAAGAGATTGTTGATTTGTGAGTTATTTTGCGATGTTTAATATCGAGTGAGTGTAAGAAGTTGTGTATGCGTTGGTATGTTAGACTCATTGTAGGCTAACGGGAGCTAGTGATCGGCTAATAGGAAGGACTTTAGCACTGGATGCGTGTGGTTCTATTGAGGAATTTTTGGGTGTTGCACCTAGTTCTTGGTTAAGGTATGTGGGTATGGTACATAAAGGTTAATACTTGAGAAGTTCTATAATTATGGGTACAATGACCTTGGAGTTGATCGAAGGACAGGGAAAAATTGCACGGTTGGTTGGATGTGTATGGTTCGGCAAATAAGGTAAGGTTGGTTCTTCGCGAGTGAGCATCATTTAAGGACTATCGAATAAGGTGTTGGTCAATGGGGTTATTTACGATGACAGATTGTTGACGGTATGACTTATACTAGTGGTGAAGAGTTTTTAGATATCGATGATCGCGTCAGTGAACTTATGAACCAATATAGAAGAAAGATATTTTGGTTAGGGATTTTTGGCAATGGTACTTCAATGAAACAATATGAGAATGTTAGCAGTTTTGAGTAGTGATCGGTCATTAGTTGTAATTATGATTTGAATGAAAGGTGTAAATTGAGAAACTAAGATAATTTCGAATGAGATTGTTAGTATGCTGATGATATAGATGGCTCGGATTGCACGCCGTAATGGGTATAGATGGCTCTAAGGGAATGGGTTTTGTGGTTATAATTTATAAGTCTAAGTCTTTGATGTCTACTGCTACTGTGGTCAGAAGTGTCAATATGTTAGGAGTATTGTCTATGTCCAGGGAAAATATGTGCATTGTGTGTTGTCTGTTAATTGACAGTGTGATTGGGTACCGAGTCTATCAAAGAACCTGTGATAAGTATCGTCATTAGAAAGGTAAACGTTGAATGATCAATGTGTATTAGACTGTAATTGTATAGAGACTTAGCTAAATTCAAGACTAAGAATAATAGAGGAGTTAATGTCATCATGGTTAGCTTAAGTGTAATATTCTCGGAATGCGTTCTAAAAGGATTGTTGTGATCTAAGTGTTGACTTATTTATTAATGTCTTAAGGTTAGGTAAGTGGGGTTAAGCTCAAATATAAATTGGACAAGAGAGTATTAGTCGTGGGTACTATAATAGTAAGGTCCTTGTATATGTGAATGGATTGATTGTACTTAACTGTGAATGGAATCTTATGTGAACATTGTGACTTATTGAATCAGTGTATTGATATGTGTACCACATGACTTATTTGGGCTACTGAACTGTCTAGTATAGGCTTATCTGGTGTCAACTTGATATTTATCTTTGTTACGTATCTTTCATCGTTGTCGGCCTATGATGTCTACAGAGGTATGTTGTGTACTCATGCTACGCTTACTGTATCTTTTCTAATGCAGATATAGGTCCCTCTACTAGTTCGCGAGCTCGAGTGTGAGTCCGGACATGTGGATTTCAGCATTCTAAGGTGAGGATGTTTCTTCCCCCTTGCCTTGGATGCTTATTTTCTTACTATGTCTTTACTTTTGGATTCGAAACACGTAGTTAGACATTTTGATTTTATTATTCAGTCTTGGCCTATGTTGCCTTCTTTCAGACTTGTAGTCCGCATTAGTGATCTTGGATCACATACTAGATTTTGGGGGTTTGTATTGATGTTTCTGATTGTATTTTTGTGTTTCTTTCATTTTGTTCTGATTATTTGGGATGTGGTTTTCCTACCGGCGGGGACAATGTAGGTGCTACCACGATCCCTTAATAGGGGGTCGTGACAGTATCATGTGTTAGTATAAAATTATATATATAACATAAAACATTTTTCTAAGGCTAAAGTTTGATATTTAGATCTAGACCTATAAAGGTAAAATGAGGATTTAGACTAGTATTTGATATCAAAATCAAATTCTTTAGCTAATGGGTAACGCACCCATATAGTTTATTTTGGATTCTGACCTATTGACTAAAGAGTTGACTTTTGACTTGATTGATAGTTGATTTTAACTTCAAGATTATTCTAAACTATGAGATTGGTTCCCATAGACTAATTTGGACATGTTATTCATGAATTTAAATAGATTAAGACCATTAGAGACCAGTTTAAATCGACTCGCCTAGTCGTTTTGAGCTTTCTACCTAGAATTTCCCAAAATATGCTTCCCGTGATTTTATTTGTATGTTTATGAATTAAGGGGATGTGTGACACGATTCTCAAGGCTATCGGGCGGGTTTCAGATAGATTTTGTAAGTTTAGAAGTTTCTAAGTTAAAGAAATAGAGATGTTTCACCAAAGTCAATATCGAGGCTAAGCGCGTCTTTTTAGAAATTTTGTCGATTCCATTAAGTCGAAATGTTACTTATGACGTAGTCGAGCCTTTGGTTTGGGTCCTGAGGCGTTCGGGTGCGTTTTGGGTAGTTGGTTGAGAAATAGGATTTCATTAGTTTAAGAGTTGACATTTGTCAACATCGGGTCAAGGAGACATTTTTTGGGAATTCTGAGTGCACGAGCGAGTTGAGAGCGTGTTTTATGATTGAATTATTTTATCTGTGTCCGGGAGATCCCGAGTGAGTTTCGAGTGTCAGATCGAATTTCGGTAGAAACCAAAAAAATCAGCAGCTGATATTTGGTTTCCTTCATCGCGATCGCGAGAGGGCCCCCCACGATCATGATGAGTCTGATGGGGATGGGTCGTGATCGCACCACTGTGGTTCGCGATCGTGTAGAGCAACGCTTGGCCCAGGTAGGGCAGTGCTTTGCGATCTCGGCTAGTGGGCCTCGCGATCGCAAAGGTCATTTTGATGCATGGACAAATTTTAAACCCCCATTTCAAACTTCCTATTTCAAAACATATTTTGAGAGCTAGGGAGCTCGGATTTGAGTGATTCCAAGTGCGATTTTCAAGGGTTTTCATTGGGTTAAGATCTTAACTCTAATTTAGTTAATTATTCATGTTCCTTTCCATTATTTAAAGATTCCCCATGTGATTTGTGATTGTAGAACAAAAGTTTTTTCACGAATGTGGGTTTAGTGTTCTCGATCAAATTGAAGGGTCATTTGGAACTAGAACTTCATGATATTTAAGATTATGACTATTTAGACTATAGGTAGCATGATTTTAAGTTCAATTTTCGATTTTGACCTTCTGGGCGGGGTTTTGGGTTGAGTTTTGACCCCGAAACCTTTATATAGCAATATGAGTATTGTTAGCTTCGTATTCTTATATAGATACCATATTTGAACAGCGTTGAATCATTCGTAGGCTCATAGGAAGGAAAAGTCCGATAGTGACTCCTCGGCTTCAGATTCAGGCAAGTTGAGACTTACTAGACCCTTTATGTAGTGTTTGTGTTGGTTTAATTGATTACGGGGGCGTAATAGAGAATTGGCGATCCCGTATTCGTGAGGTGATGAGCACTTGTGCTTTTACCAATATATCTGTAAGGGTAATTAAAATACATAGTAGTTATAATTGTGAGAAAGACTACGTGTTTAGTCTTCGGGACTTGGAGGTGGTGCATAAACTCACATTAGGTTTGTATGACTGTTGTTTATTTGGGCTATGTTAGCCATAATTGATTGATTTCCATTATTATTGACTTGTCATGCATTCATCACTCCACATCTCATCTAAATTATGAAGGAAGAGTTCATCTTGATAAATTGAATTGCTATAATGCATTTTCATGGTGTACACATATCCATTACATTCATTATGTTATTGACATCTACATTGATGAGATATGTGAAAAAGGGCCCCAAGAGGCCGAATTTTGATATAGTACATGAACATGAGTGATGATGATGATGATATGTGTCACGCCCTGAACCATGGCATGAGCGTAACACAACACTCAACGCTTGACTGCATGTGATCGAGCGAACCAACTGGCTGACTGAGTCAATATGTGATATCAAAACATACTGAAAGCGAAATTAAAACTAACACATGTTGATCTACTGAAAAGTCTGTTGAGATATCATAAATGTAGAAATACTGAATAAATATGAATGTATAAATAAGTAGCCGACAAGGCTAACACAAAAGCCTGCTAAACGTCTGACTGACTGCGACAATAGTCTACGAAGCCTCTAAAGAGTATAGAAATACTGACTGTTCACCAGGACAAGGCCGATATACCTCACTGACTAAAATACTATAAAGACTGAAAATATGATAACACCCCAAAAGACTGGGCTCACCAAGTAGGTGATACGTGAATCCTAGCAAGTAAAATCGTCAACTAATAAATTATTACCTGCATCGCGAGATGCAGACCCCGAGCAAAAAGGGATGTCAACAGATTTGAATTGTATTAGTATGTAAAGCAACTGAAAGAAAGAACTGCAAGAGAGGTGCTCGGGAAAGGGCAACCTAAATAAATAAACAGGTTATAAATACTGAAACTGAAACTATAACTGAAATGAACAAGAAAAGTGAAGTTATGAGTATTTCCTATTCTGCATTTGAAACACCTTTTAACTATATTTATATATGTGGGCCTTGGCCCAATAATAAATGCACAAACTATGACATTGGATAAGTAAGTGTGTCACTCTATGGCCTTGGACAAGTATACGTATATGTGAGACTATGCCCTTAGGAAAATCACATATGTTCAATATTCATTAATTATTATCATGGAACTGAGATTACTGGAATAATGAACATCACTAAATTGAGACAAGTATTCATGAAATGATTATGAGACCTGAAGCCTTAGTTATTTCTAGACCTGTTGAGTTTCTAGACTGAGACTCATGGGTATCAAACACAAGTCTATACTGATTACGTTTTGAGTTTATAATATTTAAAATGAAGATCATAAACGAATTATGAAACTACGACAGCTAAGAGATTAGAAGTTCTGCAACTATTCACGACACTAAGGCATAACTATGTTCTGAGGTAATTCGTAAAAGTCAATAAAGAACGCAGTATAGGGAGAATAATCAACATTCCCAAACGTAGAGAGTTAGCCTCACATACCTTAACTTCCTGCTCTTGAGAGTAATACAACTTTCGATGCTCCCTTTCGACTTTAATCTATAGCATTATAAGTCAACGGAATCAACATTAGCAATAATACTCAAGTTTTGGCCATCTAGGCATTTTATCAAACACTTGGTGGGCATGAAACTCCACAACCTTCTTTAATGGTGTTTCTTCATCCAATCCCCATTCTATCACTTCTAGGTGATTGTACAGTCTCATTTAGATACAATTAACATCATTATTCATCACCCATAACATAACAACAACCATAAGTCAACAATCCAAACATATAATCGTTCATGCACTTCTTCTATCATACCTATCAACTTACATCTAAAAAATGTATAGTCTATAATCACTAATACCAAGCCATAATCAATTAGAATAGAAAAGTATTACATACCTTATTAGCTTCAAAACCCAAAGAAAAATCCAAACTTCTGATGAATAACTCCAACTCCTTCACTTGAACCCTTGAGAAGGATGTTGTTGAAAACCCTAGGTTTGTAGCATAGGATTTCGCTTAGAATTCATGTATAATTGTTAGAATTACATGTAATAACCTTATATTGATGTGGGAGGATGAAGAGAGGAGGGAAAATTCGTGCTATGGTTTGAAGAAGTAAAGAATAGAATGACAAATCAGGAAAAACACACTTAAAATGGGTTGTAGGGGTCGCACGTCAAGGAGGACACGTCGCGTGCCCAACAGCGTGCGCTGCCTGTGCATGCTCGTGCACGTGATTTCCCTTGCTTCATTGCCTGGACAAGTGCGACATAGCCCTGAGACGTCAACCTGCTCGAGTCGCGAGTCTGTGAACGAGCACCACAGTCATCGCTTTAGTATAACGTGTATAACATTTTGTACAAAGTTGCTTTCAGCCTCCACCATATATTGTTGGAAAGGTATTTCAAAGATATACAACTTTTATTCAGTAAGATGTTCCAAATTCTCATTGAATCAGGGGGTTATGGTTACTTGAAGTAGGCCCCTCAACCACTTTTGCAAAACATAAAACCTTCTCAATTTCGATTTATTTTCTTAGAACGAGTCAAGAACTAGTATGGAGACATGAGATGTTACAATATGACAGCCTATTGGGTTATACCCGATTTGATCTTGGATATCTGGTATTCCGGGTGGGTATATGGACATCACACATGTTTTGCGACGGAATAATGTTTGTTACTATTCTATTCGTTGCTAACCTCTTCGCGGCGGAATAATAAAATTTGTAGCTAGCTTAGCGACGGAGTAACGACGTATGAAATCTATTGCCACATTATAGCGGCGAAATATTTTATCGCTATTGTTATAAAATCTATCGCTAATTTCATAATTCATTTCGTCGTCTTAGTAAATTAGCGACGGAAATATTTGTCGCTAATCCATCACGACATATTTGAGCCATTTATGCCCTGCTTTTGGCGACAAAAAATTATATGTCACCATCTTTCGTTCCTTTAGCAACGACCAAAATTCGTCGCACTTCCGTCGCAAATATTTTTCATCTAAAATCATTTTATTTATTTATTTTAAATACACCTGTTGAAACATATTAAATGTAAATTATTAAATATCCTAAAAATAGCTGACATTCATATTAGATAATATTAATAGAATATTCAAAATAGATAACGACATCCAAATCGTATAATTAAATGCAAAACTTCGACAACACCAAGCATCTATCAACTACCGAAAAGAAGCCACATCCATCAAGTAATTTTATGACATTTTCAACAAAAAACAGTCAATATAAAAAACTAATGCACGGGTGAAGGACTTGGATCATCATCGTCAACGTTAGCGGCAATAGGAGGAAGCACCATAGGTGTCACAACTGATGCACGGGTTGTCTATAGGAGTGTTTGGATTATGTGATGGTGAGGAAATACAGGAAGCATGCGATCAGTCAGTTTAACTTTTTTCATCCACAAGACTTACATATTCTCCAATTAACTTCCTCTGCATCTAATTCTGTCACTTTTCTTATCCTTAAGTCACAACTTTCCTCTCATGTTCTATGGGATGGTGATAGTCGTCTTACCTTTGAGAAAGTTTTTACGATCTCTCCTAAACGGATGATGCTGGTCAAGGAACTTTTTGTGACTGTCAAACCAAAGATATTTTCCTGCCATGTTGTAATCTAAAGGATTTTGTTTCCTCCATACAATAAGAACATGCTAATTTGCCCGCAGTACTCCATACATTACATAGAATATGCTGGAAAGTCACTGATTGTCTACATCAAAGCTGCCCTTAGTTGAAAGTTTTGCTTTCTTGAGATGTCAAATGCTTCTATACCTGTCTCCCACAACAAGGTCAATTCCTTTATTAGAGGTTGCAGATAAACATCAATTTTTTTGTTTTGTATTGTTTGATCCAGGAACAATAACAGTTAAGAACATATACACATCCTTCATGCACATCCATGGAGGTAAATTATATTGGAGTGACAATCACGGGACACGAAGAGTATTTCCTTCCACTGATCAAATGGTTGGAAATCATCCGTACATAACCTCAACCTAACATTTCTTGGTTCATCAGCAAAAAAAAAAAAGAATGAGTTTCATTGAAGTTCTTCCAAGCTTCAGAGTCTGATGGATGACGCATTACTCGATCCTCTTGTATATATGCTCATGGTGTCATCTCATGTCGGCAGATGTAGCATGGGATGCATATAATCTCTGCAATCTTGGAATCAAAGGAAAATAATACATTTTCTTGTAAGGATATTTTCTCTTACGAGAGCCGACACACCGCTTATACTCTGGTAGCCACAAAATTTACAAGATGTAAGGTGTTCATCATCACCCCAATACAATAATCCTGAATCACAACAATTAATTTTTTCAACTGGCAAACACAAGCTACGTACTAGCTTCTTGGTCTGATAATAGCTATCAAGCACTTTGTTATCTTCAGGTAAAGCCTCTTTCAACAATTGCATCATTTGGTTATAACCTCTCTGTGACAAAGTGTTCTCTATTTTAATATTTAACATCTTGGAGACTACTGCGAGTTGAGAGAGGGAAGAACTCGGATACAATTCTGCATCTGCAGCCTGTAGTAAATCATAAATTTTTGGGACTCGGAATTAGGCTCCTCCTCCATTAAAGGATTAGGCTCCTCCTCTATTGAAGGTTCATAAGGATGAGACAAATCAGGTTCAATATTGCTATAAGATTGGCAACTTGAACCCTGACCAAAGTTGGGACCAGCGGCATCCAAAATCATCTGTGGGTAATGGATTATCGACTCCAAATTCAGGTTGAGCACCACCATGCAAATCATTACCAGAAGATATCTCATCGATCACATACTTTTCCCCTTGATACTGCCAAACAAAGTATTTCTCAACAAATTCAAACACAAGAAGGTGATATTTAACGGTTTCAGCATCCACGTATTTAATATTGACATTTTTTACATGGACATCTAACCTTGTCACCACTCATGTAATTTCGTTGAGAGCGTGCAAACTGATTATCCACACCGGTTACGAAATTAGAGTTTCTATTAGGCATTAGGCATGTCCAGTGGGCCGGGTTGGCCCGACCCGGCCCGATTCCCCTAAAAAAATTTGTCGGTGTCGGGGTTCGAACTCGGGATGGGCCTGGGAACATCCCGCCCAGCCCTTTGCAAAAATAACCGTTGCAACAACGGCCAAATTTCGATTTTGGCCATTGTGCAACGGCTATAACGGCCATTTTTGGCCCCCCCACCCCCTTAATATTTATTTTTAACCCCTAAGTTAATATATTTACACTTTAACCCTATTTCTCAACTATAAATACCTCATTTTCCTCTTCATTTTTCTCACAAATAGGGATGGCAACGGATCGGATCTGGACCGGATCCTACTAGATCCAGATCCAGATCCGTTTTTCATACCTGAATTCAGATCCGGATCCAGATCCGTCGGGTCCATAAAAATCATATCCAAATCCGGATCCATCGGATCCACCGGATCCACGTATCGGATCTGAATCCACATGTAAAACTTTTTGCCTTGCTAAGAATGTAACCTTGCTAAGATTTTTTTTTGAACTGACAAACAATTTTTACTTAGCTAACAGTTTACTGTGTTTCAATTTTGAAATGTTCATATGAGATATTTTGTTCGTTGTCTCATTTTGATTGTGAGCTATTAATTGAAAATGTTGGACAATGACAATAGTTGTGGAAAATGCTGACTAGTATTTCCACAATGCAGAACTTGCATGTGCTTGGAATCTTCACAAATGAAGTGAATATAATTTTAACTACTTGTCTATGGAGATGTTAGTCATTCACTAATATAACATTGATTTTATTATCGAAGTTACCTCTTTATTTTTTGATTTTTGAGTTAACGCGGGGATAACTTAAACTTGTTTTGAGAATTAAACTTGCAAGGATGTGCTTAGCAATTTTAAGAAAATACTTATAAAATTACATTCTAGGTTATGAATATATTTAATGAAAAACGGATCCACGGGTCGGATCTGGACCGGATACGGATCTCAAATACAAGATTCAGATCCAGATCCGATCCGTCAGAAATGGATCCGGGTCCGATCCGGATCCGTCGGGTCCAAATTTTGAAGATCCATATCCTATAAAACGGATTTGGATCCACCGGATCCGGACCGAATTCAGGATCCACTGCCATCTCTACTCACAAATCTTTTCACCATCTCTCTAATCTAATCTCTCAATTTATCTCACTATAATTCTACAAATCTTCCTACTATTAAATATTATATCAAAGTTAAAAAATTGGGAGTGAAGTTGGCAACTAGCTTGAGGATCATCAATCGAGCAAAGTTTCAATTTTCAACCCCGATTACATGTCAGCGTTTGGTACCTTCGTTCCTTCTTTAAATTATTATTGTTACTTTATTTTAATTATCGCACTTAATTTCATTATCTTTAACTATTTATTTGCATAATTAAAATGGAAGGATTAAGAGGTATGTTTAAGGGTAAGGGTAAGGGTAAGAGTAATGGTAAGACTTCTTCTAGTACGGGTAACAAGGGCAGGGGTACTTCTTCTAGTAATCCTATTCCTAGTCCCGATGATTTCATTGATTTCACTCATATAGATAAAACTGTTTTTCTAATGATATACCATTAGATGATGAGGTAGATGAACCAAGCTTTAATTTAGATGAACCACTAAATGACACACCCACTAGTGCACCTCAACCTCAGGCTCAGACTGAGTCTCAGCCTGAAACTGAAATTGGAATGTCTCTTATTCCCCCTAGTATGAGTCGAGGCCCCACACAACAAAAATTAAAATCAGTTGCATGACATTTTTTTGATAGGGACCAAGAGAATCAACTAGCTAGATGTAAAATTTGTAAAAATGTTTATAAATTTAAAATCGGAAAAGGTCAAGGTGGGACGGGAGGTTTATTGAGACATGTACAAGGCGAGCACACAGCTAGGTGGAATGAATACTAGGCTAAAAAATCGGGTGTGCCAATGCCATCTGAGTCGAGACAAGGTTCACATAGTGTCTCCGACCTAGTACAGGGTCAAATTAACCCGACGAGGGGGGGGGGGAGATTTTTGGTCCTAAATATGATAAAAACAAAGATAGGGAAAATATGACAAAATTAGTTGCGGTAGAGGATTTGCCTTTTTCATTTCCTTCATCTCCTGGTTTTATTCATTACATTCAAGAAACATATAATCATGTTTTTAATGGTTTTCTTAGATCAACTGTTAGAAGGGATGTTTTAAAATTTGCAAGTGAATATCAACAATATTTACGTTATGCATTGTATCATTTTAATGGCAAAGTGGCTATCACTTTTGACATATGCCGTAGTACTAACGGTAATGATTATTTAACGGTAACATGTCATTGAATATATCAAAATTGGTCTATGCAAAAACGTATTTTAGCATATAGATATATTGATCATAGGCACACTGGAAGTTTTATTGCACAAAATATTCATGAAATTTGTGATTATTATGGAATAATTGATAAAATTATGACTATTACATTAGATAATGATACTTCTAATGATTATGCTATAAGACTTTTAAAAGTTCGATTAACTCCATCTTTTCCTGATCATTTTCATATAAGATGTGCGTGCCATATTTATAACTTAGTTGTAAAGGATGGCCTAAAACTTTTTGAAAGCATTCTTGAAAAAAATGCAATTTGCTATAAATTTTATTTTTAAAGGTAATAAAATACAAAGACGCAAAGAATATAAAATTTTTTGTCATGATTGTGGATTAACTTATAGAAAAATTGCAGAAGAAGTTTCGACTAGGTGGAATTCGTTGTATGAGCAACTACTTGTTTCTTACGATTATAGACAACCTATAACTTTATTATTTAACGCCCATAATAATAATCCAAGGGATGTGCTTGTAGATAATGATTGGGAATTTTTTTTAGAACTTAATGGTTTCTAGAGAAATTTTCTCAAGCTACTAAAGAATTTTCCGGTATTTACTATCCTACAATTTCAAATATGTTATTTTATATAGCTCTAATATTTTTGTTACTTAATGAATATATGCAAAAACCAACTTATAAGACATCTATTGAAAAAGTGTTTAATTTTTTTTTTTTTCATATTCCCACTATTTATATTATTGGCGCATTATTAAATCCGACTATTAAAGTAGATGGTTGTAAAACACTAATAGAAATGATTTATGATTGTATAGAAGTACTTCCAACAGACCCAACTCACAAACCAACTAAAGAAGAAGTTACGTCTAGCATACACACTGAATGTAAACAAGTATATACGTATTACCAACAACAAAGTGCAAATAATCAACTGGCTTCTGTACAATCTTCTACTACTTCGTTGCAACCTTATAAAAAACATGCGGTTTCTGCTGCTAGTATTCAAGGCCTTAGAAATAAAATGTTTAGTGGTTCAACTTCTTCACAAGTTAGCGAATTTAATGTTTATGTTTTGCAGGGTGTTGTACCGTACGAATTAATTGTCAATGATGAAGGACATGAAGACTTGTTGAAATACTGGAGGCAGAATGAGAATACATTTCCGACCCTAGCAAAGATGGCCCGAGATGTTTTGAACATTCAAGCGTCATCAATAGCGTCTGAAAGCGCTTTTTCTGCTGGAAGATTTCAAATAGGAGAGCACAAACTTTCATTGGCGGGAGACGCATTGAAGATTGCAGTGCTTTTCAGAGATTGGATTCGAGCGGAGCGTAGAAGGTGCGGTCAACCGGAGATCAATGAAGAAGAAGACAACAACTACAACGAAATCTTGTCCGAGGGAACATGAAGCGACGTCGAACAATTTGACCGACAAATTCCAATTCCAACCTAAGATCCTCGAGACATTGTGAGGAAATTAGAAAAAGTATGGTTAACTATGTAATTTTTTTAATTGCAATTTTATTATGTGATTTGCAACTTTTGAACAACACCACAAAGTTGCAATTTTGAAATTGTATTACCAAAAAATCATATTTCTATTAAATAATATAAGAAGCACAAAAGCAGCCTTGGGATGTTTTTATTAAACTATCTTGTTCAATTATTGAAGTGTTTATATATATTATTTTTTAAAATTAAGTGGCAAAAAAGAAGGTCAAATCCCGACCTGACCTGTCCCCCCAAATCCCGGCCCCTCTACCGGCGGGATGTGGGATGGGACAGGACCTCTTCCCGGCCCGCCGGAACCCGAGTCCCGACCCTCTCCCCGTCCCATCGGGACCCGCCCCGCCCCGCTGGACAGCCCTAGTTTCTATTGATGTTGAAATAAACAAAACAACCAAAGTTCCCTATTTTTATAATTAATACAACCAGGAGGACCTCTAAAGGGAAGAACAAGTTGAAATACCTTAATGAAACAGAACATATCTTTCGTTTCTCATAAGTAAATGAAATATATCATTCACCTTTTTCTTTAAAAGAAATGAGAAACTGAAAATAAAATATATCGATCACTGTCTTACATAATAAGGGTCAATAAAAACTTTAACTGAAAAACAAAACAGAAACTTTTCACCTTAATCACCTTAAATTCCAGCCTTAAATTTTCCAAAACAAGAACTTCAAAACAGTAAGCTCAAATAAATCCCAAAATGCAGCAAGTATAAACCAGCAAACAACTCATCAGTTGAAACTTCCAATAAACTTGTTGCTTTTTGCCTCATCTTTATAAATAACTAATATCCATTTTGAGAAGAAATAGATACTACTGCACATCATTGTAAACAACGTTAATTCTACCATAAGCTAGCTCATGCATTATCTAACAAAACTTACAATTTACAAGCGCTTTTGTTCCCTCAAATTTAATAATGCTACAATAAGTGCATTATTGAGGTCCCGTCTTAAAAAAGTGCTGCTAACTCAAATTTTCTAACTGAAAACTAACACGTCTACCATTCTTAGTGAGGTACTTCTGTCACTTTTTTCTATAGTTTTCATTGAACATTAGTCACTACACCATTCTTATCCAAAAAGATTGCTGCTACCAAATATTTTTTTCTTTTTCGATAAGAATGGCTATTCACTTTTTACTACAGACATTCGCCATCAGAAAATCTTTTTTTATCTTCAAATGGATAATGAGATTACTCACTTAAAATTACTAGATTATCACCTTAGTCAAGATTACACAAATAAGTATAAGTAATAGTAACTACCTAAATTTCTCTTCATAAAAAAAAGTGACTACTCAAGTTTCTTTTCAAAATTATTAACTCGAACACGAAAATCTTATGTATCATTATGATTTCTTTATTTGTTTTTAGGTGTACTTGAAACTTATTGACCCAACAAACACAGTAAAAGAAAGGAGCAAACGGACAGACTGGCGTAGACAAAGACTGATGCTATTCACTGATTGAGATTATATCAAGATAATAGATGTCAAAGATTATAATAAAAAATATTATAATAAATACAAGCAATATCTATCCAATGTACAAAGGGTTGGGAGCAGCTTGTGATTTTCTTTGCAGAATGTTGGTTAATTGATTCCATTAAGTCATATGCACACAGTTAATTGATTCCAGAAAATAGAAGAACTTATGAAATACAGCTAACAGTTACAAGAAAGAGCAATCATGACAAAACAGGTGGAAAAGAAGCACATTTTAAATTCTACAAGAACAATCTAACTTTCAATAAATGGTAAAGTCAATGTATAAGTACCAAGCATAGCCAAGATATCAAACACAGGAGACTTGAGACATCACTATCAAAACAAGGAATAAAGAGAGTCCAAACTTTCTTTCACCTTTATAATCAACTGTTTATGGAAGTCTCTAATATTTCCTATAGACCAAATAGATTTGATTTTACTAATGAAGGTTACATTACATTTGTTCAATCAATTTCTCCCAATGAAAAGAGATCATCAATCCACATATGTCAGTTTGTATGCATCTAACAAAAACTAGAACAAATATCACCAAGAATGTAAATTTTGCTTTAATATTATTTTGCTGTCACACAAGTTCTCGAGATGCTACCATACGTGAACATTTAAAACGATATATATAACATAGAGAAACTCACATTTTACCGAAATGTCAACAAAGTGAAGCATGACCATAAAATATGTATTTGATCAAAGAATAGGATACTAAGATAGCTAAGTCCAAAGAATGCGATATATAGAAATGATAAAACTCCACAATTTTAACAAACTGCCGAAATTAGAATGTGTATATCAACATACACTAAATCAGAGAAACCGGAGAAACATAAGTTGATCGCAATGCATAAAAACAGAGAAAGGACTTGGATGCGATTAACTTAATATTGTAATCTCATTTTACAAAGTAGATACAAACCCAATGGTAATTACATATTAATATTAATGTTAACTATATAGAGAATTTAAAAGAAAGTGAAAGGAATAACGAAAATCGTAAGAAGACCAAAAAGTGTAGTTGCAATATCAATCTAAAGTCACATGAATCTAAAGTCAAATAGCATGAAAGTTGATAAGGCTGAGTTTTGAAGTATCGAGTAAGAAACGCCAGTTCACTAACACCGAATTCAAATATTGATATCGAAATCTAAAATCATAGAAGTCCTTCAAGAATTTTCTCTTGACATGCACCAGATTAACAAACTTTAAGCTCCAAATAGTACTATTCAACAAGATTTAGCCTTAACCTTCAAAGAAATTATAAACCCAACAGATTAAAACCAAGCAAAGATCGAATTTTTCAACACTTATCTTTCAAAGAGATTCTAAACCCAACAGATTTCAAGACAACCAACTTCAATTTTAGCAATAATAAGTAAAAAAAAGACAGATTTATGCACAAACAAAAGATACCCAAATTTCTTAACTCCTACTTCAAAATTAACTTCAGAGACTACAAAAAAAGAAATAAATTTCCCATAAAACATAGAAAGAAACAGAAACATACCCCAAGACCTACATTCAAAGATGCAGCAGGAATGCAGTAGAAGAAGCCCTAAATTCACATTATTTTGAGGTCTTTCATATTTCGCTTAAGCCCTAGAACTTTCTCTCTCGGTGACGTGGTGTTTGAAATGAGATGAAGTCCTAGAATTTATCTTAATTTAGACCTACCGACGAAAATAACGATGGAACTTATATTCCATCGCTACGTAATACCTCAACTTTTTTTATAATGAAAAATAACGACGAAATTTTCCGTCGCTCAAAATAATATTTTTGAGATAAATTATAACTCTATCTTTATTTTCATGTCTTCCTTTTATTCAGACAGTACTGTGTAGTGTTTTCCAGACTTGTACTCTTATTAACAAGCTCTTGTACTAATGCATTCCAGGTTTTAGGGATTGGTCTTGACTTAGACTCATATCTATTTATGTTGTAAAGACTATTTAAGTACTTTCAGGTTATTTTACTTTTATTTCCGCTTTTGCATTCATTTTTGACTTATGAATGTTTAGGGTTCTCTTACGGGTTTAGGGTAGGTGTCCTTACGGTACAAATGAGATTTTAGATCGTGATAGGTTGGGAAGTTTTGTCACGCCCCAAATTTGACATTGGACGTAACATGCATCCGATGCTATGAACAACACTGGAATCACCTTATGAATCAATACTATCAAGTTCCTACTTAGTCTTTTATTAATAATTTCAATTAAGCTATAAATAACTAAGTGAAAGTCATGGTCACAATTTATGAAATCAAATCAACGAAAGTTTGTGATAAATAAATGTCAAAATGTAGAAATGCCCATGAGAGTCGAATAACGACATCAACCAAATACCCACAAAATAACATCTATCTATGAAGCCTCTAAGATGATAAAAGAAAATAGTCTAACTTCAGGACGCAACCTGAAAACTAATATAATAAAATAAAGATAGAATGGTGCCCCACGAACAATCATTTAGGCTCACCAAATAGACTCGAAAGCACCAAGTTCTCATAAGTTGTAGGTGTATCACGAACCTGCTCTTCTACGTTACCTAACACACTATCAAAAACAACAATGATTTGCCTGAGTACTGGGTGCTCAGTGAGTGTTTCCGGGATAATAAATAATGTAAAATAATTTAATATTAAGCAGTAAAACAATGTAAGTAAAGCAGTTCGAAATCCAGAGATAGAACAATTCCTCAAACTTAGAGAAACCATTAGTAGAATCCATTAAGAGAGAATTAAATCACTTTCAATCTATTATACCATTTATCAAGATTAAGTCTTTCATTTATGAATTCAAAATCAAGATCAAGTCACTCACGAACAATCACAATCACGCCAATACAAGCCAAATCAATGAAATGAAGGGATGACCATTAAAGTTTCCTAAAACCGCATAGAAGCATCACATCGGGGTTGTCACCCTCGATTGATATCATTCCTCCCAAATAGCTGGCAAAACCACATTGGGGTATTAATCCTCGATGACTATCCTTTCTCCCGAATAGCTAGGAAAACCCCACCGGAGCTATAATCCCTCGATGTCTATCCTTCCTCCCGAGTAGCTAGGCACACCACACCAGGGCTATTGGCCCTCGATGGATATCCTTCCTTCCGAATAGCTAGAAAAACTCCACCGAGGTTATTAATCCTCGATGACTATCCTTCCCCCAAAATAGCTAGGCAAATCACACTAAGATCCATAGTAACTATCCTTCCTTCCTCCCGAGTAGCTAGGCCAAACACAAATAATAGAATTCATGGCAAATTAACTGAATCATAATCACAACAAAAAAGCTGAATCACTCACTATGTATTATGTTCATTATCCCGTTAATAGGGGTACATCAAGTTATTAATAGGTTGAGAAACCATGTTCAAATCATTAAATAAGTTTCAACTTTAACAAAACCAGTTCATAGGGCAAAACACATGAAATATTCAAGCCTTTGAAATCAAGTTTAAAACGTCCCTTATAGGGGTAAATCATGTTCGAAGTTCAAAGCTTTATAAATTAGTTTCAACAATCCTTTGATAGGAAAAATCACGAATACATATATATAGTATGATACACCTAAGGTTCCATGAGGGCTTGTCCCTCACGCACATGAAACCTTTCCAAAGAAACCATTTTTAAAGGTTGAAAAAGTATGTTCGAAAAGAGACATACCAATCATCTTTATAGTAAAAAAGATATTAAAAAGAGACATACCCCTTGATTCTTGCTAAAATCTAGAAAATGTATTCCTCAAAGTTCAACAATCTCTCTACAATTGATAAGGATGATAAAGATTAAAGCTTTAATCTAATTCCGCCCATCTTACCCCTTTATTGAAAAACTAGGATTTTCATATCTAAAAGGTGTTTTTGCTTTCATACGGTTCACCCATGAATTCTAATGATGTATAAATAATATATAAACCTAAGACAATCCCCATAACTTTACTAGAATTACATAAACATACCTCACGAAGAATTCCCAGCAATTCTTTTGTTCAACCGTTCATAAATCGAATTCTCACAATCTATAGAATAGATGAGGATTCTAGTGTTAATCTTTGTTAGATTGAGGTAATAATCATGAGATTTGAGTAAGAACTTACCTTAGAGGTTTAAAGAGGTCTCTACGGTGTTTTTTCTCCAAAAGACGGCTTAGAATGAAGTGGGATAGGTTTTATGAAGTTGGATATATATAAAATTCGGGTAAAAACATGACAGATCGAAATTGGCCTGGCGCCCTGTACCCACGTTCAAGGGAGGCTCCCCGCGCTAGGCTTATTTCGATTAGACTTTCAAATTTCCCCCCCCACTGAAAATAATGCCTGACGCCCCGTGCCCACTTTCACGGGTCCCACGCCAGGCTTATCTTTGACTACGCCAACAACGTTCAGTAAAAAGGGCATAACTCCTAGAACAAAGCTTCTATTGAGATGGTCAATATATTGTTGACAAGGTATTTTAAAGACCTACAACTTTTATATTTTGAGTTTTCTCAAATTCTTAACGCAACTACCAAAAATCTGGACATAAGTGCAACGTACCTCAGACTTAGACGAATTTAAGAGCTCTTACGAACTTCACTATTTGGCTTGACTTCAAAACAACTATCTATCACCCGAATTCATCATGAAGGGATTCACATAACTAAAATATGACACGTCAATACTCATTTAGTTCATTCACGCATAACCCGGATTTACGAAATGTTACAAGTTTTTGACATTTCAAATGAAGTAAAGGTTGTTGTATACCAGACAAACGAGACTTTAAATCTTAGATTACTTGATTTTCATAAATACATGTTGTATGTGTTGTTATGCATTTAAATTGTTTACTTATGTGCGGGGCTAGCATGAGCTAGACTAGCAAGTTTTAAATTGTCAAACATAGACTGTGAGGGTTCTAGTATGTGTATTTACACTATTTTGATGCTTTCAGTAGCTTCATGTTATGATTGTAGTTTTTATTAGTTGTTTCTTAGTCTATCACTCACTTAGCACCACATAGGACCTGGGCATGATGTGACCCTTGGCAGGTTAGTAGTTTTCATTATTTCGCCAGATATCTAGTTAATGAATTGCAATAGCTGTGTAGTCATGAGACTAACACTCCGAAGATGGGTAAGATATGTGGATCAAATATCTCATGTCTCATGGATTAGCAGTTGCATTTGCAATGTATCTCAAAGTATTTGAGATTATTGTATGTATCTGATTTGATATATACTTTTAATTTAGTTTAACTGTATTTGATTCTAAATTGTTTAAGCTTTATATGTTCAGTATACATTATAGTTTTCTAGAGAATTGTCCTTGGGTAAGCCAAGAGGAGGGTGAGTCTATGAACTTGTTGGTCATTCAACTCATACTTGATACTTTGGTGCAGGACCTATTGAGGATGGTCTAGTAGTTGGTTCGTGATTTTAGATCATTTCGTCCTGCTCAGTTGAGGTGAATCACTACTAATATGTGGAGATCATTCCAAATCTTTCTTTATAGTTGGTTATACTTATGTATTCAGGTTGTGCCCAAACGGTATAATTAGTACATTAGTATTTATCAATGACTTATAGTATGTTTTGATATTATGAATTTTGTATTTGAACTTATGTTCTCATTCTCTTCCGTATTTATGTGGTGATACTATCTTTATTTACTATTAAGGTCATTTACTAGCATTTATGTGGTGATTGTAGTGACTCGTTGAGTGTCATGTCACAATTTGAGTGTCAGGTTTGAATCGTGACAGGTCAAAAATGGCATGCAACCCACCCATAGTGCCCAAGAAGATTCCAAGAGAGGGGTCTATGACTGGCGCACAACGCCCGCTCTCCACTAGTTTTCATCATTACGAGTTAACTCTCACACATCATAATCTCCACCATAATATTTCTCGTGATGTCAATGATTAATTCCATTTTCATGACACCATTTGATGTTCTTCAATATGGCCCTATAAATAAAGGTATTGAAAGTCAGGTGGTAGACACATGGATCCATTTGGAAGAGTAAAAAAGCCTAGTCTCTCTTTATCTCTTTACCTTTCTAGTTTTCTCCCATTTTATAACATACCGCTAGAGATGGCAGTGGATTCTGGACCCGGTGGATCCAGATCCGTTTTATAGGATATGGATCTTCAAAATTTGAACCCGACGAATCCGGATCGGACCCGGATCCGTTTCTGACGGATCGAATTTGGATCTTGTATTTGAGATCCGTATCCAGTCCAGATCCGACTCGTGGATCCGTTTTTTATTAAATATATCTATAACCTAGAATGTAATTTTATAAGTATTTTCTTAAATTTTTTCATAATTTATGTATTTTATCTCTTCAATTCACAAATTTCAATTTCTTGCTAGACTAATTTCGGATATGGGAATTTGACTCCGAGCTGAATGATCATAATCATCAGATACCAAGAAGTTCGCCATTCTCGGAGACTATTAATTCCTCAAAAGGAAGTAACGACGAAGAGGTGACATCATATTCCATCAAGAGAAAAGACGCAGAACACAAAGAAGAAAAAGGTGAAGAAAAACATTATATAGGAGTCAGAAAGTGACCATGGGGGAAAATATGCAACAGAAATAAAGAGAAAAGACGCAGAACACAAAGAAGAAAAAGGTGAAGAAAAATATTATATAGGAGTCAGAAAGTGACCATGGGGGAAAATATGCAACAGAAATAAGGGATTCAACAAGAAGTGGAGTTAGGGTATGGCTAGGAACATTCGATACTGCTGAAGAAGCTGCTTTAGCTTATGATCAAGCTGCATTTTCAATGCGTGGTCCTTTAGCACTTCTCAATTCCAAGAATCACTAGAAAATATTAATTTTTTTAGCCAAGATGGATTGTCTCCAGCGGTTGCTTTAAATGAAACACATGAAATGAGAATGAAAAATGTGAAAGAAGGAGAAATAGGAAAAAGAAAACCGTTCTGGTTTTTGAAGACTTAGGTGTTGACCTGTTAGAAGAACTTTTAGTAAATTCATTTGAAAATAGTGCTTCTACTTATTAGTAGTAGTAAGTTTGCTTTCTCTGTTTTATTTTCTTCCACTTTTTGTGTTGTAGAACAAGTGTTGTAAATTATATATAGTAACCATAAAATTCACAATAGCCTGCATGCCTTCTTTTGTAGATATTATATCTAAATTTGAATGAGTGGAGTATCTTTTTTTCAATGTAGTTTATTTTTTGTGCCCATAATTTTCGATTATCTTTTGTGCCCATAATCAATTAAGGACGAGTCCTTTATTTTGTGCCCATAATTCTCGATTATCTTATTGAATGAGATGAGCCCTTTATTTTGTGCCCATAATTTTCAATCAGATTGAGTTTTATTTTGTCAAAAAAAAATTCAACAGGTGAAAATATTATTCAAGGCAAATTTTCTTACATGTGGATCCAGTGGATCCGAAGGATCCGAATTGAATCTGATTTTTATGGACCCGATGGATCTGGATTCGGATTTGAATTTAGGTATGAATAACGGATTTGGATCTAGTAGGATCCAGTTCAGATCCGATCCGTTGCCATCCCTACATACCGCCATTTATTATCTATTTATTATGTTAAATTCGATTATTATTTTATATTTAAGGATAATATATTTTTAAAATTAATTCAAGTATAACATATTTCTTATATAAAGAAACCAAAAATACATATTTTAATAAATTAAAAATTAGATATGTTGGATTATACTTTTTTCGTTCTAAAATAAGTGTTATCTTAGCAAAAACACATTCATTAAGTTAATAATAAATACTATAATGTAGAGTTTACTAAACTATACTACTTATTAGATATTTTTTGAGAATCTAATAATATTAAAGATGACTACTTCTTCAATACTAAGGACATAACTGAAATATTTGGTAAGTCTTTTGAATTTCTAAATTAAAACTTATTTTGGGACAAATTTTTTTCTCCTAAGATAACACCTTACAAGGCTAGGGTTATTGTCCCTTTTGTTGAAAGAATCATATGAAAAGTTAATTCATTTTTTATTTTAACTCTAGAAAAGAGAGGTTGTCGGAAGACGGACTAAACTAAAGACAAAAGTTATCACTAGAGCTATTGCAGCTCATCTCCTTCCATTGCAATGGCTTCTCTCCTCAACTCTGTGCCATCTATTAAACTATCAACTTTCAAGAACAACAACCCACTTCGCTCTTCACATATTTCATCCCCTTTTTGCCTCTCACTCTCTCAAAGAAGGCTTGTTGTTAGAGCAACTGAGACTGAAAAAGAGGGTGAAGTTAATTATTTTTTGTCTAAGTTTGATTGAAATAGCTATATGGTTTTATTTTGGGTACTGATGGAATATTGTATGGCAGCTACTAAAGCACGGGTACCGGATAAGGCACCAGCTGCTGGTGGTGGTGGCTCAAGCATAAATCAGATTCTTGGAATTAAAGGAGCCAAGCAAGAAACTGTGGGCTTGCTATTTATTTATCTAACAATTAGCTAAATGGGGTTTTCTTTTCTTGGAATTATCAAACTTGTTATTGGTATTCTCTGATTGTTCTTTCACTTCGATTATCTTATTATCTTGCGGTTGTTACTGCCTATTATTACTGCTGCCTTTTCATTTATCCGGGAGTTGTGGGTCTATCAGAAACAACTTTCCTACCATCACAAAGTAAGGGTAAGGTCTGCGTAGAGGGAGGACCCGGATTATGCTTTTGAAATTGATTTGGTATAGGATTGTTACAACAACAACAAACCCAGTGTAATCCCAAATGTGGGGTTTGTGGAGGGTAGAGTGTATGCACCCCTTACCCCTACCTCGAGAGGCAGAGTGACTGTTTCTGATAGACCATCGGCTCAAACATGAAAAAGAATGTTATTAAACTGTTTTATAAATCGAGGCTATTTATTGTGATGTTGTTAGACACAGTTACATGTCCTTTTCCTTTTTTTTCTTTTCCAAAGTAAATAGTGTGATGATCCTTGGTTTTTATTGTAGCAGTTTCTGCTGAGATGAAAGAATGGTTGATTCTCTAGTCCCAGTATTTGAGGAAACAATTGCTGAGAAACAGTTTTTCCGAAAAGGAGAATTTTGTTTGGTTCCAGTGGATGTTGGGAATCATTTAGTACATTAGTGCCTGTTAAAAAACTGCCATTTAGCCAACATAAGGATGAGGTGAGTTTAGACAGATTGTGGTGCTCAAATGCGAGGAAATTGGATAGTTAAGCGCAATATTCTAGAAGAATGATATGATAGATGAAGATGTCATGCATAGAATTAAAATAGTACACCCGAAATGGAGGAGTTCTACGAGAGTGTTATGCGATAGGAAGATACTTGACGAAGTGAAAGTCTAAGTTCTACAGTACAATGGTGAGGCCAACAATGTTACTTGAGAGTGAATGTTGGACCTCTATATCTAAGGCTCAATATATCTAAAGGATTAGTGCAGCAGAAATGCGGATCTTAGGATTAATGTGCTAACAAATAGTGTTGCACAGGTTTAGAACCAATCACATCTGACAGAAGGTACAAGTAACATACTTACGGGATAAAATGAGATGTCGCTTGAGATGGTTGGTCATGTCCTATATAGACTACCACATGCAGTTTTCCGTTGGCACAACACTATGATGATTGAAGGTACTAACATGGGACAAAGTAGACCTAAAATCACATGGAGTAAAGTTGTTTTAAAAGGCCTGCAATCTCTCAAAAATCAAAATAAATGCAGTGTAGTTACGAATAGAAAGCAAAGTTGTTTTCTGTATTATCATTGTTACATTTTCATTAAGTCCGATACTTGCCAGAAGTTTTTTTGGTCTAGTTAAAGATGTGTATGTTGTAGAGATAAGTGTGAGACTTGAAAACTTCTTGTTTTAGTGAATCCTGAATTTCCTTAGAAGAAAAATCATCTATAAACAAATTAGTATTGGAATGGTTTCGGATTTAGACATAGTTGTTGTGTAAAGTAGTATTGGAATGATTCAGGCTTGGATATGGTGAAATGGTTATAGAGGATTCTATATGACCCAACTTTGTTTGGAGGCGTAGTTCATTGATAAACGTGTCTGTTATGCCTGATATCCTTGTCCACTTTTACACTCAAGAAAGTCATAAACATCAATCTGCCTGCAAACTACACACCAGATGGAGTACAGGTTAATAACTCATAAGATGCATCTATCTGCAAAAAATCATCTCCTCTCATGTTGACTCGTAATCATGCGGGAAATTCTTGTTTGTAGCACAGGAAGCCTTTGACATATAAACACCAGGTCTTTCTTTGGGAAGAGTTTACTCATGCTTTACCATTGTAGAAGTTCTATAAAAACTCCCCCTTTGATATTTCTGCATGATGTCATAAACCAGAAAGACCACCTTAAAATTTCGTTCTAGAGTCTGCTTTTTATGTTGGATAATTAAAGAGGGAAAGAAATAAAAATCATAGAAAAGAGGGGTGGAATGAGTAAATATATCCCAACCGAGACTAAATAATTCAACACTTACTTTTCTCTATTCGCTTCTTTACAGGACAAGTGGAAGATTCGAGTTCAGCTTACAAAACCTGTTACTTGGCCTCCTCTTATCTGGGGTGTGGTCTGTGGAGCTGCTGCATCTGGTACTACTGGGCACATATTCTTAAAACTCAATTGCTAGAGACATGTCCAAGGAGTATTTAAATGTCTCCTTCAATCTTCGGCCCTAGATATTTCCAATTTCTATGTTCATATCCTGTTTTGTCGGATTAGTTTTAACTTCCCAAACATTAAAGGAGTGCAGACAAAGCATTTACTTATCAAATCATGAAATGCTCTTATATTCATATAAACTTTACCTCAGATGTATATTGTCATTAGGCCGTGTAAAAAATAAAGAGATTATGAAGCCATGATCCGATTGCCTTTCTTAAAGATATTGCCTTCTTTTCCTTATAAGAAAAAGGAATATTGCCTTGTGTTATAGCCTATTGAAATTATATCAAGTTGGTGCTGCACAAATAATACTAGATTTTCCATGACAGTTTGCTGTCAGTTTAAGTTAATTTTAAAAGGTTTATACTTCATATTCTCTTTGGGGGTCACTTTTGCAAACGGAACTGTTTTTCAATAAAAACGTCTATTCATACAGTTGTGATTACAAAAATGTATGTAATATACTTCTGAAACCTTGTCATAGGGAACTTCCATTGGACTCCAGAGGATGTGGCCAAATCAATTGTTTGTATGTTAATGTCTGGCCCATTTCTAACTGGTTATACTCAGGTACTTCCCTCGCGAGTGCAAGTTAATGCTTTTATCAAGATTGAATTTATACTTCAGAAATCCTGGGAAGTGACTTTTTGCTTTATGTGTAGACTATTAATGATTGGTATGATAGAGAGATTGATGCTATTAATGAACCCTACCGTCCAATTCCTTCAGGGGTAATAAGTGAACAAGAGGTATGTCTTGTTTGACATTATCTAGCGATGTTGACATTATCTAGCGATGTGTATGAAAAGTGAAAACTAATTCCATAAATTCTATATATTCTCATCAAAATTTCATTGATATCAGGTTATTACTCAAATATGGGTGCTTCTTTTAGGAGGTCTCGGGATAGCTGGTATTTTAGATGTGTGGGTAAGTCTTTAATATCTAGTTATTTATCTGAAAACAGCTCAATTCCCTGATCGTTGTTCTTATAGGCAGGGCACGACTTTCCTGTGATATTTTACCTTGCTCTTGGTGGATCCTTGCTCTCCTACATCTACTCAGCTCCACCATTAAAGGTGATATCGTTATCTTTCACAATCCTCTGAGCAAGCTTTTTGTACAGTATCAATATGTGAATATTCTCTGATATAAAAATTTATGTGCAGCTCAAACAGAATGGATGGATTGGAAATTTTGCTCTAGGAGCAAGCTATATCAGCCTGCCTTGGTATATATCAAACTTTCTTCTAGTCTGCTACTTGTCGAGATTTACTTTCAAAAAGTGAAAGAACCAGGTTGAAGTGGAGCGGTTTAAACAAATTGCTTCTCATAATAATAACATGTCCTTACTTATAGAAAAGCTAATAACCTAGCCTCCCCTTTGCCCCCGAGTTGCTGGCTTGCTGTCTCCGTCCTTTTTTTTATGACATCTTTATCATTCCTTATTTTCATTTACTTATCTATTTATGACGATAGAAGAAAACTTTAAGGTTTACTTATAAAGGAAAAGGAAACTTTAAGGTTTACATATAAAGTAAAAGGAAACTTTAAGGTAGTTTTTTTTTATTTGCGCATAAAATTATTCTGGGAAGTATAGATTATAGTTGTTAACTATGCTACTCTGACTCTTCAAAAATGCTGATAGGTGGGTGTTGGATCCTCCAAAAGTAGTGCATTTTTGGAGGATCTGACACGGGTGTGGCAATATTTTAGGAGAGCTGAGCAAGATAGGTTGTTAATGATATTTGAACACTAAATTTTTTTGGGTGGAGTTTAATGTCTGTTTCCATATGGAATTGTCTAGTAATCGAGATCATCCAGAAAGGGAAATCCTTATCTGTTAACATTTTGCTGTATAAGAAGGTTGATTAGATGAAGCTATTTCGCCAGTCATGTAATGATGATTATATTGAACGTTAACCTAGTTGACTAGGCATCATTTGCTTGGAGACTTGGTAGCGGAACTTGATTCTCACTTATTTAGTCCCGCAGATGGGATCATCTGTGACAAAAATTACCTTTTGCAGCAAAGGGCTTTACAAATGTTTAACTTTCGCATTTTGGTTTGTGCTTAGGAGGGCAAAAGATTCTTATTTACTTTGCAATGCATAATCCTTTCAATTTCATAATGTAGGTGGGCTGGTCAAGCTTTGTTTGGGACCCTTACACCTGACATAATTGTACTAACATTATTGTATAGCATTGCCGGTGTAAGAGTCTACCAAAACACCTTTGTTTTTATTTTCGTCACATGCATCATTAGTCATCTTACATTTTCTCTATTATTTTGCAGCTGGGCATAGCCATTGTAAATGATTTTAAGAGCATTGAAGGAGATAGAGCGATGGGGCTTCAGGTATATATCTCCACTCAGTTTGAGTTTTCATACATGACCGGGCATGTCCATGACTGTACTGACTTTCTTATGGTACTATATTTTTAGTCACTTCCTGTAGCTTTTGGTTCTGAAGCTGCTAAATGGATTTGTGTTGGTGCCATTGACATAACTCAGATATCAGTGGCAGGTGATCACTGTTCTTGTTTTATCAGTAACTGTCAGTCTATATATGTTAACACGTGATGACCTTTTGGTCCTCAGCAGCTGTGTATCTCCTTTGATGCGTATATCATTATATCAATATCAAGATCAAGATATCAACTGGAAGTAAGAAATGGATGTTAGGAGATAAAAGTCTTAGAGGGTGTTTGGCTAATCTTATAAGCTGGTCAAACTGGCTTATAAGCACTTTTTAGCTTATGTACGTGTCTGGTAAACACCGAAGTGCTTATAAGCCATAAAAGCCATAGGTCATCCCCAACTTAAGATTTTTCAGCTTATAATCATTTTTCGTTTTCGTTTGACCAAGTACTTTACTATTTTATCCTTAATATTTTTTCCTAATTTTCATAAAATCTTTCCCAAAACAAAACTCCTAACTTTCCTTTACTCCATGTTGTTCCTCCTTTTTTTTACATTAATATTTTGCATAACAAGGTATTTTGGTCATTCTAAGAGAAGAACAATGTATCATAACTTTTTTACCAAACACATCAACAACTTATTAACGGTTCATCACTTCTTTTTAAACACTTAACTGCTTATTTATAAAATCAGTTTCAATATTGAAAAATGCTTTTCAGCACTTATAGCTTATCAACTATTTACAATCAGCTAATATATGCGGGCTCTTAGCCTTGTGGAAGGGTGATTGTTGACGTTATAAATGATTAGTAACTGCCGTTACTGATTTGCATGGTAGACACTATTAGCAGTCTCCTCGACTTCAGCACTACATGAAAACCAAGAGAAGCTTTAGTTTCTGCTACCTTAGAGAGGCTAATAGTCACTAAGTTTGATTGTTTGGAAATCTCTCTTTGAAATTTAGAGCTGCAGATTTATCCAAATTTAGTTCTTGAAACTAAGGTGGTACATAGGCTACTTAAGTGGGGTCAAAATCCAGCCGCAAACTAGAGCATCTAAGATAATCTAAACTCTTCTAGGGTAGTTGAGACCGAATTAAGCTTCATTATGCTAAAAGATAGGGCTATCATTTAGGAATTGACTTTTCTGAATGTAAACTTATATGTGGACAAATTTATGCCTTAAACAATCTTTGTAACTGCATTATGTCTTGTTTGTTGCAGGGTATCTTTTAGGTGCTGGCAAACCCTATTATGCTTTTGCACTTCTAGGTTTAATTGCTCCACAAGTCTTTTTCCAGGTAAGCCTCATCATGGTTTGATTATCATTATCCTGGTAACAGAGCCACACGATTCTAGCTAATCACTGAGAGTTTTGACTTTTATACACTGAGAGTATAAAAAGAACATTTTACATTATCCAATCACATAAGAGATACTCCCGGCCTCCGCCCAATTTATGTGACAAATTTCCTTTTAAATCTATTACAAAAAGAATGTCATCTTCTATAGTAATCGGAAACAATTTAACTTTAGAAGTCTCCTTTTACAGTTAATGAAATGATTTATAGCCACACAAATGTTTAGGTTTGTTTTAGACCATAGATTTCAAAAGTTTTCATTTCTTTATTAAACTTTATGTCTAGTCAAACGGTGCACATAAATTGGGGCGAAGGTAGTACGTATTAAAGTTACTACTTATAGCAAGTGTCGATTAGTTACCTAAAAAAGGTAATTAAATCCATAATTTAAGGAGGCGGCTTCTATATGACTCAGTTATCTGCATAGAAAATGTGATCTAACATGTACTTTTTTTATTTGGCTCTGCAGTTCAAGTACTTCCTCAAAGACCCAGTAAAATACGATGTCAAGTACCAGGTACCTTCGCCTTCCTTTGTACTAGAACTCAAACGTCGTAAATGTAAACCATTGGAATCAATCTTTCACTAGAGCTCTTAATTAATCTGTCTGTTGTCTAACTAATAATACCAATTATGTGTCATTTCAGGCCAGTGCACAGCCTTTTCTTATACTTGGTCTCCTGGTTACTGCTTTAGCAACTAGCCATTGATATTAAAGTGGTACTTTCACGATATAATCGAGATGCCTTTTCCAGGGGAAAGATCTATGTCACGAAGCTGCTAAGCGTGAACAAAGCGCTCTCTATTGATGACTTCTCCCGAGTGCCCACTTCCAAATGTAGAATGTAGATTAGTATGCAGCTCTTGTATGATGGTATATGCAAATTTTGGATGATTTTAATTTGTTCAGAATATGTTTCATTTTTTATCTTAACAAATAAAGTATACATGAACTCGTCGGACTTTTTCCTATTCACAGAAAGGTGCTTCATCTCCCTCCTCAGTCACACTAGATGCCAATTGTGCATATAACGTTACTCTTTTCTTGTAAATACTGCTCTCTTTATCATTCACTCTAGTCAATTTTTCTTTTAAAAAAAAGGAAATTCCAAATTATGTCTTCTCCAGGATCACTCACTTGTACAAACTTCACATATAATTAAGCAAACAATATATATCAAGTTTTATTATCAATAATAATCACTGATGAATGATTGGGGGACCTATGAAATATATATTACCAGTCATCCCTCCCAAAATTAGCGTTTTCTTTAACTTTGGCAAGTATTGAGTTGAGTTCTGATTTTGATGATTAACAAATAATATGGTGGTCTTGTAACCTGAAATTGCTCATTGTGTATTTGTGTTGGTGAAATTTTGAGAGAAATCCTATAGGGATGGGTTGTGATTTTTACTCTCTTGAGCAAGAAGGTATTTTACGTGAAAATTCATGTCTTGTTTATTTTTGCATTTTATTTACCTATGAAGTTAGTTGAACTAGTATTAAGGTCTAGTTCCCAGTGTAGGGCTGGCCAACGGGGCGGGTTCGGGGTGGGGCGAGGCTGGTCTTGGCGGGACGGGACCCGACGGGTCGGGGGCGGGAATGGTTTTTTTTTTTTTTTTTTGCACTTAATTTTAAAAAATTAGTCTTTTTCTAGTTAGACTTATATCAATGGAATGAAAGAACCATCCCTTCCTATTTCTTTGTTTGTCCTGTCCAAACACTTTTTCTCGATGGTCGAGCTTTCTACAAAAAAACGATGCAAGAACGTATTCTTTTATCTAAGGCATATATAAACACCTTAATAATTGAACAAGATAGTGTAATAAAAATATTCCAAGGCTGTTTTTGTGCCTCTTATATTATTTAATATAAATATGATTTTTTTGTAAATACAATTTCAAAATTGTAACTTTGTGGTGTTAAAGTTGCAAATAACATAGTAAAATTGCAGTTAAAAAAATTACATATTTATAAACACCTTTTCTAGTTTCTTCACAATGTCTTGTGGTTCTTCGGTTAGAATTGAAATTTGTTGATCAAATTGCTCGACGTCGCTTCCACCTCCGTCGGATAAGATCTCGTTGTAGTTTTCGTCGTCTTCTTCGTTGATCTCCGCTTGACCGCACCTTCTAAGCTCCGCTCGTATCCAATTTCTGAATAAAACTGCAATCTCCAAGCTGTCTCCCGCTAATGAGTGTCTGTGCTCTCCTATTTGAAATCTTTCGGCAGAAAAATCGCTTTCAGACGTTGTTGATGACGCTTGAATGTTTAACACATCTCTGGCCATCTTTGATAGTGTCGTAAATGTCTTCTCATTCTCCCTCTAGTATTTCAGCAAGTCTTCACGTCCTTCTTCATTGAGAACTGCTTGGTATGGTACAACACCCTGCAAAACAAAATATCAAACTCACTAACTTGATTAGTAGTGGTACCACTAAACATTCTATTTCATAGGCTTTCAATACTAGCCGTAGAAACAACATGTCTTTTTTGAGATTGTATTCAAGAAGAAGAAAATGGTATGGAAGCCGTTGGTTGCTAGCACTTTCTTGTTGGTAATGCGTATATACTTTTTTACATTCATCGTGTATGCTATACAAAACTTCTTCTTTAGTTGGTTCCTTAGGTGGTTGGTCATTTGGATTTTTTGGAGTTGGAGGTGGAAATACTGCTATGCAATCATAAATAGTTTCAATAAGTGATTTACAACCGTCTATTTTAATAGTCGGATTTAATATAACACCAATAATATAAATAATTGAAATAGGAAAAAATATTTTTTAAATTTGATAAATATTTTTTAATAGGTGCCTTATAAGATGGTTTTTCTATATATTCACTAAGTAACAAAAATATTAGAGCTATATAAAATAACATAGTTGAAATAGTAGGATAATAAATACTGGAAAATTCTTTAGTAGCTTGAAAAAATTTCTGCAAAAATACAATAAGTTCTGAAATTTTTTCCCAATCGTTATCTACAACCATATCAATTGGATTTCGATTATGGATGTTAAAAAATAGAGTTATAGGTCTTTTATAATCATAAGCAATAAGTAGTTGTTCATATAAAGAATTCCACATAGTCGCTACTTCTTCAGAAAATTTTCTATAAGGTAATCCACAATCGTGATAAGTTTTTTTATATTCTTTTTTTTTGTATTCTATTACTTCTAAAAATAAAGTTTATAGCAAATTGTACTTTATTAAGAATGTCTTCAATAAGTGATAGACCATCCTTTACAACTAAGTTATAAATATGGCACACACATTTTATATGAAAATGATTAGGAAAATATGGAGTTATAAGTTCTTTTAAAAGTCTAATAGCATAATTATTAGAAGAAGCATTATCTAACGTAATTGTCATTATTTTGTCAGTTATACCATAATACTCGCAAATTTGATGAATATTTTCAGCAATAAAACTTTCAGTGTGCCTATCATCAATATATCTATATGCTAAAATACGTTTTTGCATAGACCATTTATAATCTATTCAATGACATGTTACAATTAAATAATCATGGCCGTTAGTACTACGACATATATCAGACGTGATAGATACTTTGCTAGGAAAATGATATAATGAATATCGTAAATATTGCTGATATTAATGTGCAAATTTAAAAACGTCTCTCCTAACAGTTGATCTAGGAAAACCGTTAAAAGCAGGATTGTACATATCTCTAATGTAATGAATAAAACCAGGAGATGAAGGAAATGAAAAAGACAAACCCTCCACCGCAACTAATTTTGTTATTGCTTCCCTATCTCTATGTTTATCGTATTTAGGACCTATAATTCCCCCGACGTCAGGTTAATATGACCATGTACTTGGTCCGGGACACTATGTGAACCTTGTCCCGACTGAGAGCGCATTGACGCACTCGACTTTGTAGCCTCGTATTCATCCCACCTAGCTTTGTGAAAACTTTGTACATGTCTCAATAAATCTCCCGTCCCACCGACCTTTTCCCATTTTAAATTTATAAACATTTTTACAAAATTGGCATCTAACTACTTGATTCTTTTGGTCCCTATCAAAAAAATCTCATGTAGCAGATTTTAATTTTCGTTGTGTGGGGCCTCGTCTCATACTAGGGGAATAGGACGTGTTCCAGTTTCAGTTTGAGGTGCACTAGTGTGTGTGTCATCTAGATTATCTTCTAAATTAAAGTCTGGTTGAGTTGCAGAATATATCTCATCGTCTAATGGTATATCATTAAAAAATTCAGTTTCATCTATATGAGTGTAATCAATCAAATCATCCTGCCGAGGAATAGGATGACTAGAAGAAGTACCCCTGCCCTTGTTACCCCTACTAGATGAAACACCCTTACCCTTAAACATACCTCTTAATTCTTCTATTTTAATTATGCAAATAAATAGTTAAAGTTAATGAAATTAAGTGCAATAATTAAGATAAAGTAACAATAATAATTTAAAGAAGGAACGAAGGTACCAAACGCCGACGTAACGTCGAGTTGTAATCGAGGTTGAGAATTGAAACTTTGCTCGATGGATGATCCCCAATTTTTTAACTTTGATATAAATGAGCAAAAAAATATAATATTTAGTAGGCAATGTAGAATTGTAGAGAGATAAATTGAGAGATTAGAGAGATTGTTGAAAGATTTGTGAGAAAGATGAAGAGAAAATGTGGTATTTATAGTTGAGAAATTGGGTTAAAGTGTAAATATATTAACTTAGGGGTTAAAAAATAAATATTAAGGGGATGGGGGTTTGGGGAGGCAAAAAATGGCCGTTGCACAATGGCCAAAACTGTAAATATTTATTTTTACAGGTAAAACTGGTCGTTGCACAACATTGTTACTAAAACTGTAAATATTAAGCAATTTGGGGTCCAAAAAGATAATATAAAAAATTCCCACAGCCCACGAGTCGTGATCCGTGACCCGAGCTCGGACGGGACGGGCGGGCGGCGGCGGTGCGCGTGTGGGCTTAGCCTTGAACCCAAGCACATCTAGGTCCTTCCTTCTTTAAACACATGGAATACCCCTTGGGGTCCCAAACCCTTAACCACTTTAGAGAATTATAAAGAGAGAAATTCTTCCTTTTCCCACCGATGCGGTAGATTTGTCCCACACCATATTTCCATGCCTCAAACACCTTACTTCGTGGACCAATATCTCTTTCATTTCTCAACGAAATTTGACGATTCTTGGCCCAACGGTCATCTACTCACTTAGTATATTATGCATGTGAGAAGAGACAAAGCCTCCAACATGCGAAACACTAGTGTTTAATTCATTAAATATGGGTGGACGCACCTCCCCGCCAAAGATAAATTTCCAACAATCCCCTCTATGAAAGAGAGATTTTGGCGCACACACAAGGTGCCTACTTTCAGCAATCTTTCAGCGAAAAGATATTGCATCAGGAGAGGTAGCTTCCGCTTTGAACCTTCTCTAGTTGAATACCGCCGGACTTACTTACTGCGCGGTGAACGTGATGTCTTGAACCGTCAGTGTTTAGTGTAAGCCAAGGCAATGATACCAACACAATAACTCTCCTTATTCATTTTCATTCTTACGGTTTTTCCATTGTGGCCGTGAACACACTTGGATTCTTAAGTGCGTTCATTTGAGGCGGCTTGTCCTCGCACTTAAATAGGTGATCTCCTACAAGGTATCCTGCTATACCCCACTTCACGAGTGTTAGGAATCATTAAAAGTTTCCCCAACCTTAACCTCAATCGTTTGAGGATCGTTTAAAGGTTTGGAAGCTTAACCTTTACCCACAATGCAGGTAGCACTTTAATGTCTATCGCGGGAACAACTTTGGATTCATGTTTCTGTACAGAAATCATCATCCGAAGTGCTTCTTGCTTCCACCGAAGCGCTCAACTGAATCTTTTGCAGCTTAGTTTTCCCACTAAACCAAATTCTTGGGATCTCCAATCAGTATGGTTGGGTTACCACCGCAATGGTTCGTATTGGTTGGGTTTTAAGCCCATTCCCCTAGACAGGTAGAACACTTGATCTCCGGGTAGTCCCTTAGTTAGTAAACAAGGAAGTGACACCCGTGATGATCAACTGCCATACGGTCTTATGTCTCCGACAGATCCTAATAGATATGTCCAGACGCCGTCATCCGTGTCCTTCCTGAAGCCGACCGGCTAACCACAGTGTATAACTGCTGAAGGCACGGGTTTCTCCCAATAAGGGACGTCCTCTAAGGAGTCATGAAGTTACTCAACTTCTTTCATGCTCTGTATAAAGCGATAAACTCCGATCCCATCATGAATCGGTCGATGCAAGTTAGCTTAGAGGATTTTCCAAGACCCACCATACACATTTACTTGTGGCTTTGGTGTTCTTCATATCTGATATCCAGTTTGCATCATTGTGTTCTCCCAGAACCGCTGGACATCCAGAATACTATAATCCGTAGATAAGCGAATAATTCAGATATCGGCATATCCGACTTAATGCCTTCTATTGGTCATTTATTAAGATCATCAGTGAACCTTAGTTCAACTGATCTGTTTGTAGGCCGATACCAGGTCAGTTGTAGTGTGTACAATACATTGAATTACATGCGACCTGTGCATATCGCTCCTTGTCTATGGGTGCACCATGATTACAATCAGTTCTATGATTCATATCCATTGATGGCTTCAACGAGATTGTCAATTATCTCACAACTGAGTTTGGAGTTAGACCAGTCCGTTAGATGTCTTAGAAATCCAATTCCTAAGATGTCATCTGAGATACCCATATCTTTTGTTTCAATATAATTTCCACTCTCAGACTGTTGGTTTTCCAACTGTTGACTTTCTAACTTCAGAGTCAATGTTTCTGTGGTCAGATTCATTGTTTCTATTTTATCTGAAACTTCCAGGACCAAAATGTAAACATTTCAGGGACCAAGATGAAAGTTCAGGAAGAAGCCCAACAGTCCAGAAAACCAACTCTGATCCTCTCCTTCCAACTCTCTGGTTGAGAAGGCTGTTTCAACATACATGCCACGCAAGACTGCAATGGCCCAGGATGTTTAAGCTACTCACAGGGGAGCACATGTATAAGTAGCCGAGGCCTTAAACTCGTTAGTAGATCCATCTACTTTGTACTCACTTTTGAGTATCCTTTTTCACAACCCAAAGGTTCTTTTCCCGGAGGAAGATCAACCATTACGCAAGTATGGTTCTATATGATGGAATCTATTTCTCTTTGTAGCTTCTTTCCAAAGCAGCGCTTTTGGAGATGACAATTATTTGTTAATTGTCCATGATTCATTCTCAACCATACAAGCTAGAGGGACTTGAACAAGTCTTTGTCCCTTTCTTTGCTCCGTTTCGGTTCAACATCTAGAATCCCTGAGTTCTGCAGATCTGGATTATTAAGTTCCGGATAGCCAACAACTTTCGAGTCCTGTAGATACGAAACGTCTAGTTCCGGACAGTCAGGCCCTCGCGGGTTCTTGCTAACCTCGAGCAATCACTTATTTTTCCTTTTTTCAAGAAAAGTTATCTTCAAAGAATTCACCATTCTTTGACACCAAGAGACGATAAACACTACTGTTATTTGCAGATCCAGTGGATATGCAATCTACAGTCTTAGGTCCAACTTGACCTGTTTGGGTATTCCAACTTTTACCAAGCCACCCCACATTACAACATTTGTATGTGAGATCTTTTCCATGTTTCACACGGAGAGTTATCCTTATCCTTATGCGTATTTCTGTTGAGAATCGCATTAGCGGTAAGGATCGCCTTGCCCCACATATTTTGGGCGTACGGCTTTGCGCTTGGCTAACACCATTGGACTGAGGTGAGTAATGAGCAGTCGTTTAATGAACGATGCTTCACATTCTCCCCCTCTATCACTACGAATTCCTCAATCCGTAGGCTTAGTTGATTTTCAACTTCTGCTTTGTAGCGCTTATCTGCTTCAACAACTTCATCTTTGCTTTTCAACAAACAAAGGATTCCATACGTTGTACCATCATCAATGAAGGTCACAAAGTACTTATCTCCCCCCTCTATTTTGTATAAACTTTAAATCACCCACAAAGGTGTGACTAAGTTCTAGAGGAGCGGTGCTTCTTTCGCTATTCCTTTGATAGAATTTAGAAAGGTGATTTTGCCTCTTCGCCTAATGTTTCTGAGGGGGGAAGAATGTTACACCTCGTAAGATTAAAACGATAATTAAGAACGTCATTAAGGAAGTAAGATTCAGATATTGAATATAAGGAGCACTTACATATGTTAATACGGGAAATTAGTGTATAAACGGATATTATCCCGGAATAGTTTTTCTTTAGTGCTATACATGTGACGACGAGAATTAATCCTAGTAGTTGATTGTATTCCAATGGAGTTATGGAATAGTATTGTATTATAAAATTATAACATTGAGGATATGAGGCTTTATGAAATTCTCGGAAATTAAAAGAGGTGGGTTTAAGATTTATTAATTGAAGAACTTGGGGGCCAAAGTGTAATATTAAAAATCCAGATTTTTTTAATTAACCTACATTCTTTCATCTTCTTCATTCAAAACTTAAAACAAACTCTCCTCTCCTCCCCCATACCCCAGCCGAGAACCCCCCAACCCCATAGCCAAATTTGAGGTTTTTATCTTTTCTTCCTAGACTACATTTTTCACCAAAAATTAGAAGCAAAACAACACCAAAAACAGTGGCAAAACAACCACTGCTGGCCGAGATTATGCCCAGAAAATTTGAGATTTTGGGATGAAATTTTGGAAGAAAAACGTGTAGGGATGATGGCTTGACATTGTAGAACACTTGCATGTCAATTGGAGTTGAAGAAGTGAACAAAAAAGTGATAGAAATACGAAAACAGTGGGGATTTTCGGACAAGCAGTGGGCAGAAACTTGTGGACTGTTTTGGATGAAATTTGAGGTATAAAATTCTTCTTTCTATAATTTAATTGGAATGCATGTTGTTAGAATTAAGGATATGAATTTGTGTTAAGGAAAATTTAAAATTTAAGCAATGCATGTGACAATTTTGGGCTAGTTGCCAATTTGGGACAGATTTGGGTGATTGTTGGATTCGTTGGTTATTGTTGTATTATTATCACTAATTGCATAATGGAATTGAAAGGAAACATTGATATTAAAGTTTAAATTAGTTATATGGAAGTATTGAAATATGGAATTGGATTTTAGGAGTTAAGAGAAGAGTTATGAAATTATGACATGTTGTGGCCAAGAACTTGCATGAAATCGATGGACTATTTTAGGGACTGTTTTGTGGTGTTATAATGCTGAAAATTTAGTTACCATTATGCATGTTTAAGTGTGATAATTGCTAATGTAAGTCCTAAAGGAATAAGGGTGTAGAAAGGTGTAGAAAGGCTTCACATTCTACCCTCGTTGTTGTTGGAACATGGACTGTTTTTATGTGGATTAAGAGGCTAAATTTACATGAGAAGTGGGTGTATAAATCTCCTTTGTTGCTGTTTTAGTTGTGCCCTTAATTGGTGCTTGGTTATTGATGTTATTAGCCTCGTTTGAAAGCTGTGGAAACATATATAAGCAAGGGAAGTGCTGCCCGAATTTTTATAGAATAGGAAGTCGTTATTCGATATAAAGTATGCTAGTGATCATAGAATTGACGAGCGTATTACCATTATTATAGGTTGAAGTTCTAAAACGAGACGTACTCTAATATTGAGTTGATTAGTTCGTCTACCAGAAAACCACAGCCATATCCAGATTTGGTCACACAACTTTTGACCGACATCTTTCAAACACTAATACAATCTTGTCTTAAATTGTTGAATATTGTAAAGCAGTACGGGAAGTAAATAAATATTACAAGTGTTCAAAAGGATAAATAAATAGTCAATCTTCAGAACTGCTGCAAAGTTGTTGAATCTTGAATCTTGATAACCTGAAATCAAGAAATACTAAATCTGGATGGTTACAACTGTGTGCTGAGTCGAGTGATTGCACTCTGTCCTTAAGACAAGATTGCCCCGTATATATGCTTTTACGTTTGCGGGCAATAGTCTTCCAAGATAAAACAACACTTTAATCTCAACGCTACAAAGCAAATAGGTTGAGTCTGACAAAGAAAACAAATACGAATCAACTTGTTGAAGAAATGGAAAAGGAAGGAAGAGTTTCTGTTTTCGTCCAACGTTTTTGGACTGACTTTCTCTTATGTTTTGTCTCTGTGTATATATTGTGTCTCTGTTGTGTATATCTTTTGTATATGTGTGTCTTTCCTCACTGTTTTTCGTCTATTTTTCTGTCACGTTATTGAGTAAAAAAGGCATCAATATTTAGCATGGAAGAGGGACTTCTCAACTGCTAAACAAGACTGTTAATGGCATTAGTGAGGGCTGTTAATGGCCATTAGAGAGGCTGATTATGGTCATTGAAGGAGGACTGTTTATGGAGGAGTTAACAGCCAAGTAATGACTGGTTAATGCTCCAAAAAATAGCCCAAACGGTTCCGTCATTCCCAAAATCAACTTTTCAGAAACTCTAGGGGATCAAATTGTAAATATTAAGCAATTTGGGGTCCAAAAAGATAATATCAGAAAGTCCCACAGCCCACAGCCCACGACCCGTGACTCGTGACCCGTGACCCGAGACCCGAGCGCGGACCGGAGCGTCTGGTTATTGTATGTTTCTTAGTAATAACTTGGTTTCATGGTCTGCAAAGCGTCAGTCTACTTTATCACGCTCCAGTGCAGAGGTCGAGTATCGAGGGGTGGCCAATGTGGTTTCTGAATCATGTTGGTTACATAATATTTTTTTAGAGCTGCATTGTCCCATTTAGAAAGCTACCTTGGTTTATTGTGATAATATTAGTGTCGTTTATCTTTCTGGTAATCTTGTTCAACATCAGCGCACTAAACATATCGAGATGGATATCCACTTCGTTCGAGAAAAGGTAGCTTGTGGGCAAGTGCGCATCTGTCATGTCCCTTCTAGGTATCAAATTGCAGACATCTTTACGAAGGGTCTTCTCTCGGATCTATTTGAAGATTTTAGGGACAGTCTCAGCGTACGAAGACCGCCCGCTATGATTGCAGGTGTGTGATAAATATACCCATATACCCGTGGTATACACGGTATAAACACATCTTTGTGTATACCGTGTATATCACGGATATACACGCCTACAATTAGTGTATATATTTAGGTAGTTTTGATAATATATTATTGTATATAATTAACATTATATACTTTCCATAATTGTATGATTCTTGTACAAATATAATAGAATTTTGGAAGTAAGGAAATATAATTTTCTATATTATGAAAATTATAAATTATATATATATCCATTCATTAATGAAAATAATCAAAAAATTATTTCTTTCAAAAATAACCATCAACTCCAAGAAAATTGAAGTATTTAATATTAGGCGGAATGGCTTGGGGTCCTGTATTTGTCCGAATTTGTCATGCTCGTATTCGTAATTATGAGTTAGCTAATTAAATCTCTCCACTCTTAAAATGTGCATTTTAAACCCTTTTTAAACAAGCTCATAATGCATGTAAGACAACTTCTCACACGTCATTTTTAAATGTCACATAAGAAACTAAATGTTAAAAATTAAATTAAATTAAAGCCCAAAGCTTATGTTGGCAACAACTCCGATGGTCCGTCAAGCTCAACCAGCTGCAAAAACAATGGTTAGCGGTGATTCGCGGCAGCATCAACGAATATATGGATGAATTGATTGTTGTGTTCTTTTAAATGGAGCTTCAGTGGGAAATAGTGTGGTTCGATTTAAGACGGTAGCAGATAGCTATTGCCGGAATTTTGGCGGTGATTCGAGGTGGACGGCGGCGGTGCGGTTCTTTAGAAAGAAGAAGATTTGTGGTCAGATCTGCAAAATGACAAGAATACCGGGTTTAGCAAAGATCATCGGAGATGGAGTATTTCGGCAGCACGGGCTACTCAGGGCCGGCTCAAGGCCAAAGCTACTAAGGCAATGGCTTTGAGCCCCAAAATTTTGGGGTTTTCATTTTTTATTATTTTTAAAACTAATTTGTTTAAAAAAATATTGTGATTATAATATTTTTATATAGTTTATAAATATGTAAATATTTTTTTCAAAAAACTTTAAGATTATATGTCCAAATAGAGATAAGAAAATCTTTTGAAATTCAAATTATCTCACATAAATTGTGATAGAGAGTACACAATCAATATAAAAAAAAGATTTTTTTAATCACGTGATTTATTAGCTATATTATCAGTTGAATTGTTTTAGAATAAATTGATTTGAAAAAATTATTAACAACTTTGCATTGTTCTTGACAATTGTAAACTAGTAATTAATGACTTTGAATTTAAAAAAATTAGAAAAATAAATTTTAAATAAAAATATATATCACAATTTTTTTATTTTTTTTAAATAAGGCTTATCTTTTAAGTTTAACTTTATACCCAATCTTATTGATACGGTCCGATTGCTAGATATTGCCTAGATCACCTTGTCCACCAAGCTTCAGCGAAAGAGACACAAAATCGTCTTTATCAACAACAATAACCTCCTCCTTTTCTCCAATTCCGTGTTGCTCCATCCCATGATTTACTTCATCTGAACAAGAAGATGAACTGTTTGATGAATCCATATTTCGAGTTTCAATGGGGGAAAACATGGGGTGAGGGCTGAGTTTTTTTTTCCTTTCTTTTTCTTTTTCTTTTTAAAATATTATTTTTTTGATCAAAATTATCACATTCACGCTCCTAACACATGTGTATCTCATGCATTTTGTTCAACTCAGCACGATTAATGTCCCATAGGATGAGCGGGTCTAAAAAGTGTTTAAAATGTTCACTTTTAAGGATAGAAGGATTTGGTTAGAAAACTCGTAAGTACGAACACCAGCCTGACAAGTCCGAACAAGTACATGAGTCTTCCAAGACATTCCGCCTCGATATAAGATATTTTAACGATTTTTAGCAGTGGCACCTCATTTTTGAAACATTGCTATATACATATATTATTTTAGAAAGGATCGTAGCAATCTGACAGGTCATTTTGAGCTTTTGGACTCATTTTCCTCATGAACCCTTCATCTAGCTTTAAAATGTTATTTGTCACTTGAAAGGATGGGTGGCTCGCCTCACGAGGCAATGACTGAGTATCAGAAAAGAAAATACAAGTGACCTAAATTTTTATACAGCCTGAGATATGTAGAAAACCCAGAGATCAAAGTCCGGTCATAATTTTGAAAATTACATAAAAAATTTAGAGAGGCATTTTGATTTGGTCGGTCAAAAATCAGGTTTGTCAAATTTCACTACTCAGGGATGACCCCGCTATCTCTGAACAACGAATGAGTAGTTGTTGACACCTAGTTTTTGCCCTCCAATAATTTTGTCTAACTATTTATAGTTCCGGAGTCACAAACGGAATAAAATATGCATTGTTCAAGACAAAAATGATCTTATAAAATTATCCCGGGGACATTTTGCTATTTTATTTGGCAAAATATCATCAATTATATTATTGTATATCATCTTATATATTTTGAATATTTTCCATAATTTGAAATACATTTGTTAAATTGTAATTCAAAATGAGGGAAATAATTACTTAATTAATTGTTCTAAATTATCTAATGGTCAATTGATTAAATATTCTACTCCGTATAATCAGGAAATTTGATTCATTAAATGAAATGTCAAAACCACATCACAAATTTATGACGTCTTGATTCATTTTAAAGGAAAAGGTTTTACATATTGGTTATGGTTGAAAGTATTGTTTCAATTTAATCAAATTTTGAATCAAGCGTTTTTATCTAAATCCGGCCATAATTGAAATAATTAGTCAAAATTTTAATTAATTTCCCTTTTTGTTGGCTGAGTGGTGCGGATTGAAGGAGATTGAAGGCCTCAACTCCAAGATCTCGACCAAAGGTTGCACGGGAGAGAGGTAAATGCTTACCTCCTATTTTATTTTTCTATTATTTGCGTGTGATTATGTGATCAGCTATGAGTTTAATTATGTGATTATACTGTTGATTAGGTCGTAGTAGCATGATAAACACTATAGTTTCCCTATTTAACTCTGAAACAATGGTTTAATTAATGTTTAACATAAGGCTGATAGTATAGATGCAATGTGTAATTCCCTTGTAAACCTAATACATGCTTAAGAAAGTTGGTTTCTTGATTGAAATGGACCATATAATATTTGTTCTTTGTTTTAAACTTAGCTCACACATCTTGTGGAGTTCCCCGGTGACCTTTCTATGATTCTGAGAAACTGAAATGATGACTGTTGCTCACAAGCATCTTAGGGTGGCATGGTAGATGAATGAATTAAGTTATGAACCTTGTTCTTGTTCTCTTTTAGTGTGACAATGTATTTGTGAGTCTTTGTGTCCAGGAGGATTAGTAGATGTCTTGCCTCAATCCATGTTTAAGTTTGACAGTGACTAGAACTCATGAAACTGATAAGTATATGCTGTTTTGGTTTATTTACATGAATGAGTGGTGTCTTTTATTCCATAAGGAGACATTGAATGATGTCCCAAGGTGTTGAAACTCAAGAAGAGGGTCTGACTGTATCACACTCTGCCTTATGCTAATTGTTCTAGGCTGCTGGGGTTCTTCCTTGTTGAATTATGAGGCTTTTGGGAACTTCACTGATTCTCTTGGTGATAATGTGAAAGATTTGTCCTCTTTGATTCAAGTGTTAACTGAAATTGTATGATGGGCTTGTCTTCTGATGATGGTTTAAGTGCTAAGTGTTTTATTATTTGTAGGCTTGGCCAACCTTTTTTTCATGTGTAAGCATATATAGGTTTTCATCTCATATTTGTCTTGAACATTTCCTGTTTGAATGAGTAACAGAGTCAGATAGTCAGTATCACATTTGCTTCAGGTCTAAAAATGGCAAGGTCAAGTTGTATGTGTTTGGGTTCTGATTAATTGAGTCTGAGTACATAGTCAGGATTTGTATATGGACCCTTTCTTATTATATTTAATTGATTTTCTAAGTGATAATGCTAGCTCATGAGATTTGCTACTTGTGTCTACTTTTAAACTCTTGCTTGCTTAGTTGAACCTATGTCTGTGCTAGCATGTTTCCCCTTTGGCTCAACAACTGTGATTTGTCATGTCATGTTCCATTGAGACTTTTTTCATGATTTTAGATAATTGTCAAATGTCCTTGTGCTATTGACTTTGTTAGTGAAGAAATTAAGGTATGACTAATTGATTAAACTGGCTAAGTGAAGGATACAAACTGGTAAATGACATTGATATGGCCATATAAAGTTGTAGGTGATCACCATCTAATTTAGAGAATATGAAAAAGCATACATGAGCTATATGTGATATTCATCTATTTGCTTTGTGTTTCTTTGAGTCTGCCTATGTGAGTTGATTGCCAGATAATTGCATAGACTCATCAACTTGTTAATAAAGCATAGCAAGAGACAAAGGTCCTCATCTTTGGTTGAATAATTCTGAAAGTAGCATGTATGTTTGCCTCTTATGCTGTCTGATATGAGTACTAGGAATGCCTTTCTTGGTTTGCTCCTCTTGAATCTTGTTTGAAGAAAATAAGAATCCGGGACAGTTGTGAATATTACCCCTCACCTTCTTTCCACTTTTTTTTTTTTTTTTTTTTTGATAATCCAGGTTTCCAGGCTTGCGCCTGACTACTTCACTGGTATTACCCAGACGTCCTGGAGGTAATAGGACCGGTCCTTCAACACTATTACCAGGTAAATCGCGGGATGTGCTCCGGTGACCAGTTTTTCTGGGAGCGTACAACTGATCAATGAGACAAGGTCAAATTCCCCAACATGCAGAGTTTGTTTGTGCTTGCGGGGAATCGAACCCACGCTGTCCCATGCCAGAGCGCCTTATAGCGCCCAGGCTTTGCCACTGGACTATGCCCCGGAGGACTTCTTTCCACTCTTTTAAAACATGTGAAGTCTGTGTATGATACTGATACATAGGTAGGTTCTGCATATCCCCCGAGTCTTGAATAATATCCTTTCTTTCTCTTTCTTGGGACTGATCCTGAAGTAGATATACGTTGTTTGCACTTTGAGAATCAAACTTCCACCCTGGCTCATACGGATACATGATCAAGTATAAGCATGTTCCCCTAAGGATATTTGGCCTGCCTCTATGGATATATTGACTTGCCCCTTTCTTTGAAAAACTAGATAAAAAAATGATCGGAGACTATGGTGTAGGAAGGACTTATCTTTTTCATTAGACCTTGTAATGTTTTATTATGTCAAAGATCTCTGTGTTGCTCCTGCTTTCTTTCCTTGAAAACTGTATCTGTGAGTTGTTTTCTGCTTCTTTTCTTCTTGTCTGAACTAAATTAGTGTATATATATATATATGAGAGTTGAATATCATGTATATCTTAGGTATATCAATGTACTAATTTTTGATACGTGTATTCCAAGTTATCATGTATGAGATTTTGTATAATTACATAAGATTATTAAAATATATTTTGGAGTAACAAAAGATAATTATGATAAAAGTTAGCAACTTGATAATTGAACTCAACAAGCCAATATAAAATTTGACAAATAAAATAAAAATATCTCAATGCTGAAGCTTGGGACACTATTGTCACTATTGCAGCACCCATGATCATATACAACACAAAATAAAGAAAAAATGAACTGATGAAATGGAATAAAATTATGTAACTCGAGCTACACAACCAAGAAAAGTGAAGCTACCAGCAATGATGAAGAAGCCGGTAGAATCGCGTCTATCATTCTTTTTAAAAATCTCCGGCCAGTCCAATACGGGTTATCCATTTTGAGACACGACATGGATCTTTAAAGTCGTTATCTCCGTTGCTGTGAACATCAAGAGAATAGACTTTTCAATAATATTATAAATGAAAAATCACATCACAAGTGAATTTTTTTAGAACTTTAAATTATACATAAAATCATATTTGAGTACATAATAAAGTAAATATAAAAAAAAGAACCGCATGGTAAATTAGAACTAATGAACATGAGGATGTACATGTTTTAATATAATTACCTCTAAGGGCTCTAAGAATAATAAAAATAATTACATATGAAAGTGTTAGGGAGAAGGTTAAGAGCTTCGACTGTGCATACAAAGAATCACGCACAATGAAGTTAAATCTGCCATTTACTGTGCAATTTATAGAAAGTGTAAAAGGATATGAAAAGCCAAGAAAGATAAAAATGGGTTGAAAAGGCTGTGCAATATTTTTTTTGTTGTTGACAATATTATTGCTATTAATGCGGGAGATGAAAAAAAAATAGTAATAAAGAATGAAATTACTATGGGTATTACTATTAACATGGAAGATGAAAGATACAAAGAATAAACAATGAAATAAGTATGGATCATAATTAAGCAAATTTATACATGCAATAATTATGGGTAGATGGAAGGATTTTTCCAATTCACGTTCAATGTAATAAAAATTATTTAATGAAAGGTCTTTTGTTTTATTAAGGACAAATTAGTCAATCAAGTTTTGAAGGATATTATCGTAATTGAACTTTCAACTATGAGGCTTCCCACTTTTACTATTATATGATATTCTAGGCATTTCATGTATATTTTGAGCATGACACTACATTTTTGCATAACTATGTTGGGCTGAAATTTCATCCTCATTCATCTCTTATACCCTTTAGGCAGTATGTGTTATTGGGCCTAAAGCCCATCAGTTTCTCAACAACTTGCCTTATCCTGCATTTTATCAGTTTTGGGCTTTAAATGTCTTTATCTTCTTTTGGGTCTGGCTGATTGACCTCTTGTATATTGCTCGCCTTATCGTGATATTTGTGTTGGTTTGGACATGTTATTTTATTTATTCATCTGGTTATTGGGCCTGTTGGTGGACTATGCATATTATTCTCAATGTTGCCTGAATCTGATTGTGTGTTGATTAAAATTTATATCTGCTTATTTTTTCTTTTATTAGTCTGGATACCTTCTAACTTGTATCTCCTTTTCCCCCTCCTCTTTGCATGAAACGTCGATCTCTTGGGCCCAAATGGGCCTGCCTCTTCGCACCAGCCATTTCTGTGGGGCCTAAGGCCCAACATCTCTGCTTTGAGTTCGCGTAGCCTAGAAGGCCCAGTCAAGGATAAAAATGACAATAACATTTAACTGGTGGGCCCGGTATGCCCACCAGCCTAACTCTAGCTCTTTTTATGTATATGTATTTTATTGTTGTAAGACATGTAACACATTATTGGAACCTTTAGTTAGAATTTATTTGAAATAGGATAGGCAAACGATATTGATATCGTTAGAATGAATAGGAACCCATCACGTTTGACTTGGACCCGTGAAAGAAAAAAATTTATTAAAGAGTTTTTCTTGTTAGATGTAAATAAGAAAGTTCGCCAAGGAATAAAATAAGTTTTTTCTTTAAATGATTTGGTTTTGTTATAACTTTGTAAAAGTTCTTTTAAGAAAGAATTAAAAAAGGGGGTCATCACAAAAATTGGAAGTTCTTTGGAAAAGGTTTATACAAGTTTAAGATTCATTTTCTCAAAAAAAAAAAGAATTGGTTTTTTTCTGGTAATGAAATGTCGTTTTGCTTGTTTTGCCTAAAAATATCTAAATTATCCTTCATGAGTCTTTATTTACTTGTTTGTGACTTGCGGGGAAGGGTGGCTCGGTTTTTGAGGTGATTGAGTAGGTTTCAAACTCTTTTTGTTAAGTTTAAAAAATGATAAGTTAAGAGAATGACATTTATGACTTAGTGGTTTTTGAGGTGATCGAGTAGGTTTCAAACTCATAATTGACTTTTAGGTAAACAGACTCTTTTTGTGGTTTCGTCAGTTTCATTAGCTCCGGAATGACATTTATGACTTAGTCGAGCCTTTGGTTTGGTTCTCGAGGCAGCTGAGTGTTTTAGGTATTTAGTTGTGAAACTAAAACTTAAGAGTTGACTTATGTCAAACCCGAGCCTTGAAGACCCTTTTCGGGAAATTCGAGTGCGCGAGCAGGTATGGAATGTATTTTATGATGGGAATGTATGTTTGGTTTGTATCCGGGAGGTCCCGAGAGTGTTTCAGATGTTTGACAGGGAGTTTGGCATGATTTGGATGTTGCTGGTTTTTGGTGCCAACGACACTTGGTCCGCTTCTGCGGGTCCGCCTCTGCGGAGGTTTGGCTAGAAGTGTGAGACTTGCTTTGGGTGGAGATTCCGCTTCTGCGGATGACTTCCTTGCACAGGCGTGGGCGCCTTTGCGGATATTCCTTCCGCTCCAGTAGATATTTAGCATAGTAAGTGACCTTACCTCAGCAAACGGGTTGTCTGTCGAAACGAGTTCGCGCCATCGGAGTCGAGCTCGCTGAGCGGGATCACTGTTAAGAAATTGTATTAAATGACCTAGACATTATTCTCATTCTCCAAATATTATCTCTTTGGGATTGGAGCTCGAGTAGTAGAGATTTCTTGAGATTTTCAAGAAGGTTCATCATTAGAGGTATATTTCCACCTTTTGATTATTATTTAATTCTTTAAGTTTCTTATCTTAGTGTGATCTTTTAATTGGAAAGTGATGGTTTAATTTCATGATTAAAGAATAAGAGAGTGAGAATTGGGATTGGATATTTACTTGTTGATATTAATAATGTGAACTAGTGTTAATCCATGTTAGAGGATGCCGTTTAATTGGTTAATTTAATGATAGAAACCTTTTTGGGATTTGGGGAAAATTCTATGGTTTAGAAATTAGGACTTTTTGGTAATTTTTGAAATTGAGGATCCAATCGGGTTTAGTTATCAAATTAACTTGAGATTATGAATAGTTAGCATGTTATTGGGCTATTTGGGTAATAAAGTTCTGTAATGCCCCGAACCATGGCCTGGGCGAAACACGACAATCGGTGCCTGACTGTATGTGACCGAACGAATCCCATGGCTTGCTGAATCAACATGGGCATCTAAAGTATGCATTTGTAATGATTTAAAACATGTAAACTGAATGTTGAATACAATCTGAAAATATTTTGCGAAAGTATATGGAAGTATATAAGTCCGAAAACAATACTTGACATGACTGACATGACATGCTACTAGTCTAGTTTATGAAACCTCTGAAACATGAGTGTGACTGAAAATTATTTTACCAGGACAAGGCTTTGGCCTACCTTTACTGTAAAACATAATCATGAAAATAGATAGACTGACACCCTGAATGAAATGAGACTCACTAATAGCTGATATAGGTGAAGTCATAATGTGCTGATCCTTCATCCTGAAACTCAGCACCTGCACCGTGAAGTGCATTCTCCAGGAAAAAGGGACGTAAGTACATTAAAAATGAAGACTAAAAAGGAAGGCGAATGAGTATGCTTAAAGGGAAAGAAAAACATTGCTGGATAGGTTTCCCACTAGAACAATGAATTAAATTATTGTTCCAAAGAAAATTAAAAATAGGAGCTCCGAGATGTCCAAGTCTATTGTGCCAAGTTGACGGAGAGATTGTTGCTAAAGCTGTACGAGGAGAGACTTAGACAGTTAGAGATGTGGTAGGGGTGACACTGGCAACGGACGTGGATAGGAAAGGATAGAGGTCCCCCTCGCTATTGCATCGTTTAAGGAGTATCCCGGTACGTAGGTCCGTTACAAAAAATCCAAACGGGTCAAAATTAATTGAGATGAAATTATATGTGGAAAATTTTCTAACAGAGATTAGGTTTTAGATAATGTGTGGGGCATAGAGAATGTTATTTAGGGAGAAGTGATGATGCGATGGTAGGGTTAGAGTGTGGCCAAAACCCTGAATTGGAATGCGATGACCGTTTCCAACCAGAATAGATTGTGAAGTATTTATATTACGCGTTGGAGAAAGATTATCATAATTGTTGGTGAGGTGAGACGTGGCACCCGTATCCATATACCACGTATTATCGGGTTTTTGATGAGTCAACGTGCCGAAAGCCTAGCCCAAACTGGATTGGGGAAGGCCTGGAGTGGACTGCTGGTCTCTAGGATAGTGGACCAGAAGGTTGTGAGCTGTTGGTGGTGCGCCAGACTGTTGGGCCGCTGCTGGGCTGCAGGTATTTGAGCTTGATAGCTGAGGCCCGACGGTATTGTGCCCAGGCTGTTGGGCCACTAAAGCAGCCAATATGGAATTTGGGTTGTAGGCTCTGAGTAGCTGCTGGAGGCCCAAGCTCCCTGTTTGCGCCCACTGCTGCCAGAAAAATCCACCAAGGGTGGTCTCCGCCATAGGTTCTGCCGAAAAAGAAAATTTAGGGGGGGGGGGGGTTCAAGGCGTAGCCGAGGTGGATAGGAGGCAGGATTGGTCGTATAAGAGGTGTATATCGGCTTAGGGAGGCTGTATACGAGCATTTTCAATAGTATTTGAGGTGTATATCAACTTCGAGAGGCTGTATACTAGTAGTTTACGGCATGTTGGATAATTATTAGAGGGTAGAGGACCGTATATTAGTGACATATCAGAGGTATACGAAGAAGTGGAGGTCTAGGTCACTGTATACGAGGTGTATATCATCATATATCGGTGGTATAACGGTCGTAGATAGCCGGTTTGGCGCCGAAAAAAGTACGGGGAAGGGCGGCCGATTTACGGGTTTAGGGTAGGAATAAAGTTTTGGTTTCTGATACCATGTAGAATTGTATTAATCTCCCTTGGGGAGTCTTTCCCATTAATACAAATATATATAGTGTGTATATTGTGGAATCCTAATCCAATAGGGATCCTATTTCTACCATAATTATACAACACTAAATATTACAAAATATATGAAGTATATTTAATAATATACGCTAATAGACGGGATGGGTGGTTGGACGGCCGAAGATTGCGGATTTGTAGCGTATTTTGGAGTAGAAAGAGGTGTTCGAGTCATCAAGAAAACCATAATCAGTGACTCGAAATTTTTGGATGTTGTCGAATGGGAAGACGTACTCAACAAATGTGACATGGCGTGAGATTAAGATTTTGTCCGTGGATATCTCATAGCATAAGTACCCCCTATGGTTTGACGGGAAATCGAGGATGACGCACTGAGTGGAGCGAGGTGCTAATTTATGAGGGATAGTGGAGGCCATATTTGGGTAACAAAGACAACCAAAAATTCGAAGGTGATCATAGAAAGGGATCCGACGAAAGAGAATTTCAGTGGGTGTCCGATTTTGAATCGTACGGGTAGGTAAGATGTTAAGAATGTGTTCTACCATTTTTAATGCATAAACCCAAAAGGTAGGGGGAGAGACACATGAAAAAGAAGGGTACGAATCATGTTGTTAATGGTGCGGAGAATTCTTTCAGCTTTACCATGTTGAGGGGAAGTATGGGGGTAGGAGAAACGAAAAATCATGCCATTAGGCGCACAAAAATTAAGAAAGTGGGAGTTATTGAACTAACGAACATTATCACATTGAAATGTTTTGATGTCATTTTCAAATTGCGTTTTAACCAATGTACGAAATTCAAGAAATTTGGAGTAGACTTGAGACTTAAGTTTAAGCGGATAGACCCAAAGGAAGTGAGAGAAGTCATCCAAAGATACCAAATAATATTTATGACCTAGGTTGCTAGTTATATGAGATGTCCATAAATCCGCATGAATAATATCAAAGGGAGAGAAAGTAATTATACTCGAAGAAGACATAAATTAAAGTCTAATATGTTTCCCTAGATGACAAGAGGAGCAACTATGAGCAAGGTTTCCTTTATTACATTGGATTAACTTGTGGTTTCTAAGAAAATAAAAAATATGGGCTCCGAGATGTCCTAGTCTACTATGCCATGTTGAGGAGGAGATGGCAACTAGAGATGTGGGAGGATTGACACTGGAAGTTGACATGGATAGGAAAGGATAGATATCCCCCTCACTATTTCATCTTGCAAGAAGTTTCTCCATATGTAGGTCCATTATAGAAAAACCAAATGGGTCAAAATTAATGGATACGGAATTGTTGGTGGCAAATTTTCTGACAGAGATTAGGTTCTTGATAATGTTAGAGGCATATAGAATGTTTTTAAGGCAGAAGTGGTGATGCTGTGGTGGGGTTAGTGTGTGGTCAAACCCTTGTATTGGAATGCGATGACCATTTCCGACAATAATAGATTGATGAGTATTTAAATTGCGCAGTTGAAGAAGATTGCCAGAATTGCTTGTGAGGTGAGACGTGGCGCCCGTATCCATATACCACGTATTATCGTGCTGCTGTTGGGCCGCTGTGTCGTGGGCCTGGTGGCTGGACAGTTGGTCGGTTGTACTGGGCAGATGGGCAATGGGCCTCGACAGTGCCCACTGTTGTTGCTGCTGGCCCTGACCTGGAACGGGACTGGGTGATTGGGCCCAGTGCCGAAGTTGTTGTTAAGGACGTGGGATGGCCCACTTAATCGGGTATTGGGCCTGCGTCTGATAATTTGTGATGCCGGGTGTTGCGGAAGCGGAAGCGGGAGAAATTGTGTGGGCCACGGGTGAGGCTAATAGGGCTGTCAAAAATAGAGAAGAAAGAGAGGGGGTTCGGTATATATATATATATATAGACTCTCCAAGGAGGATATTGAGAAGATGGTTCAAGAAGCAGAGACTCAAATATGAGGATGAAGAGCACAAGAAGAAGGTCGAGGCAAAGAATGCTTTGGAGAACTATGCTAACAAATACGAGGAACACCGTGAAGGATGAGAAGATTGCATCCAAACTGCCTAGAAAGAAATTTCTTATCATTATATATAGGCCAGGTTGACAAGCCATCTTTCCTCTTAATCTGAGATGCGAAGAGAAAGATTTCTTTTTTATGACTTCCACTTATCGATCCCGGCTCAGAAATTATTAACAAGTTTATTTTAAAGGAAGTGAGCACGTCACGAATTTAAAATCTTTGGTCCATAACTGATTGGAGAAGAGCTAGGATCCCAACAAATTATTCAGGTACAGTGCATCCTCTCGTTATTATGTTTAAGATTTAAGAACATTACTTGAATGAATCTTAATATATATACCAGGGCTTTTTTTTTAAATTACTACCGGGAGCAACTATTAAATTACTCTTTTAGTATGTTTTTTCAAGTACCTTACCAATAACATTATTTGGAAAACTTTAAACTCATTTGTTTTTGTTAAAGGGGTATTTATATTTAGTAGTTTTACGTGCGTTACACATGTATATCATCTTATATTATATGATATCGTAAAATATTACCAATATTATTAGAACAAAGTTTTGAGTACATTTAGTATTTGTACTTCGATTACCTTTTTGTTTAAATGGAAATATATTGTGATTCACATTATATGAACTATTATAGTTCATGTATATGTTTGAGAAGTTGTGTATTATTTTTCACTTTTCAATTTTCATTTTTTTCCGATTTGGCCATGGAAATTTTAAATAAAATTTAAATTTGCATTTCAAATTTGGGAAATAACTTACAACATGTTTTCAACTCACTTTTCACTTTTGAAGTTGTATTTAAGTACATTAAAGCATGAACATTATCCATATATTCTTTGCAAAAAATATAACCAAACACATCAAATCCCACCACCCACCCCACCCCAACCAAATCCCACCCCTCCCAAATGTTTTCTTTCATACGAGTATATTTTATTTTATTTTTTTATAAAAAATGATAAAAAAAAATTCTTACCCACACCACCACAACCCACTGTCCCTCACCCCCACCCAACCCACTGTCCCTCACCCCCACCCAACCCACACCCCACCCCACCCCCACCCACATCAAATTTAATCATGCAAACTTTTCATTTTTGTAAAGATAAAATTAAATATGAAGTAGAAAATTTGGAAGGGGTAGGGGATGTCGGGGTGGAAGTGGATGGGTGGGTGGCAGTAGAAAATAAAAAAAGAAAACTTTTCAAACCTTTTCTTTAAATGAAATTAATTTTCTTTGGAGGGGTGGTAGGGTGTGTGGGGAGTCGTAGAAAACAAAAAAAACTTTTAAAAACTTTTTTTATAAAAAAATATTTTTTGGAGGGGGTGGTTGGGGTGTCGTAGAAAACTACAAAAAAAAAAACTTTTCAAAACTTTTTTATAAAATGTTAATTTTTTTTAGGGGAGGGGTAGGTGGCCGGTGGGGTTGTACGAGAGGTTGGAGTTTGATGGTTGGGGTAGGTTGAGTGATGGTAGGGTGGTTGGTAAAATGTCACTTGTAAACTTGTTTTCCTACTTTGATTAGAAAAGTCATTTTCTCCATTTTAAAAGAATTTATTTTCCTAAAAAAATATTTTTCAAAAATTTTAACCAAACAAATATGAGAAACGAAAAATGTTTTCCTCCGTACCGAACACACCCTATGAGTCGATACAAATTGTATACCCACATGACTCATGAGGAAAGGTTAAGTAATAGGCAGCATATACTTAAATTTCAATTTTACAAACATATTCAAATAACTGAATCACACAATATACTGTTAGGCAGCATATACAATAATATAGTTGCGAAATTTCCCCGAGATCACAATCAGCAAGTTACTTTGGACCTGATCATACGTTAAAATTCAGCAAAGAAAATCACTGTCAGTGAAGTTTCTTTTCTTTTTCTTTAAAGAAAATCACAAGACACAAACAAAGTTGAAATGTTCAAAGAAAAGAGCAACTGGCTTGTGCTTAACCAGTCCTGTCCCATCACCCCAATCCACAAATTACGTCTAAAGAGTCAACTGGTCAACCAAAAGAAAATACCAAATCAAAAGAAAACAATTTCAGGCGAAGATCTCTAAGTAAGCTAAGCAGATAGACTTGCAAAAATTCACAAGCGAAGTAAAAATGTGAAAGTTTATAAATTCGGGATTCTAGTATTTTTTTAATTAAATACTCTATTTTAAATTTATTTACTTCTTCTATTTCAATTAAAAAGATTGATTTATTTTTCTTATTAGTTTGTATAAAAAAGATTGACATCTTTTTATATTTAGAAATAATTTAACTTTATGATATCATTTACAGCCACATAAGTATCTAAAATTTATTTTGAACCATACATTTCAAAAGTATTCTTTTATTTTTTTAAAGTTCCATACCAAGTCCTACTAAGCTAATCTTTTTCAGACGGAGAAACTAATAAATTTATTTAGATAAATATATAGCGTGGACTAAATTTAATGAATTCGGCAGAATTTGTAAGTTGTTTAGCATGCAAATAGTAAACCTTTTTCTGCTCATGCAAATGTACGTATACTCAGCGGCAAATGCAATCTATGTTGGAAACTAAGAGGAGGACTCTCAATATAACTCAAATTCTCCTTGAAGATAAGCTGATGATCTTTCATTACTTCATTCAACTTGCTTACATAATATAGTTATAATGACTAATACTTACAAGATTTTTTTTAGCATGTACTAGTTTAGTACAGGTACCTTAATTTAATCATACTAAACTTTTTTTTCTTTTTTTTTAGTTCATGAACAAAAATAATACATGTATTCTTGAACTGATTCTTTAATGCAAGAACTAAGATAAGTCATTTATCACACAAATCAAAAGGTATTTCCCTGGGTTAAATTTTCAACAGTCTACTGGACCCTTTTTAACACGTTCTCTCTAACTCTAATATTTTACTTTCTAAATTTCCTCTGCCATTCTAAGCTTCGGATTATTTTAATTACGTGATAGAAGTATATGTGCAACACATTATATTTTATGTATCTATATTTTGACGTAAACAATAAACATTATGATAATATAAAAAGAAGGGAAAAGAATATCAACAAAAAACCACACGTTTAAGGCTTTATCACATATACGGGGAAGAAATGATACTCCTTTATTTCTGATCCCTCCTCTTTAAGTCGTACAGGAGTTCATCTTTAATTATTTATATTAGTTTCTTTTCTTTTTATTTCTAAAATACTATATTTGAAGCTTTTAATTTAAATCCGAACAAGTTATTGTTGGAAATTTGTCTTTGGTGGGAGTTGCGTCCACTCATCTTTAATGACTTAAACACTAGGGTTCCGCATGTTGGAGACTTTGATTCTTCACACATGCATAATCTACTAAGTGAGTAGATGACCGTAGGGCCAATGATCGTCAAATTTCGTTGAGAAATGAAAGAGATATTGAACCACGAAGTGAGGTGTTTGAAGCATGAAAATGTGGTATAGACCAATTCTCCCTCATCGGTGGGGGAAGGAAGATTTGTTTAGTTTATAAGTCTCAAAATTGGCTAAGGGTTTGGGACCCCAAAGGGTAACCCATGTGTTTGAAGGAGGGAGGACCTATGTGTTGGTTCAAGGCTAAGTCCACACGCGCGCTGCGGCCCGTCCGGTCCGGGCTCAGGGGTCGTGGACTTTGGGCTTCTTCTGATATAACTCCTCACTAAAGCTCCAATACGGTGTACATTAATTCAGTCATTTACTTGAGTGAATTACTCCTCACTAATTGCCATTATATAGCCATTAACACTTGACATGTCCCCTCCATTCACTATATATTGAGTACACATAAAAATCTTCCTACTACTTTCCAGCATCATTTCATTACACTAAGTGCTTCAAAGTAACACTTGAGTTTCCTTTGCTCACTCGACCCAGGCCTTTGGCTCAATTGTTGAGACTACACACAAAAATCTTCATACTGCTTTCCAGCATCATTTCATTACACTAAGTTCTTCTCAGTAACACTTGAGTTTTCTTTGCTCACTCGACCCAGCAAATCAAAGTGCTTGAGATTTCAGTTTGTTGTAATTTTTTTTTTGTAATATTTAACAGTTACTTATTTTCCGTTTCCTATAACTATGATAATCTACCGTTATCTAGGTGTCATATGAGGCCCTAAAATTTAATATTTTCTTATTTGCTACCGTCACCCACACGCAAAAAAAGTGTCCGTGTACATGCAGCCCAGATGACATTATTGTTGCTGTAATTTCGTGTACTTATAAGGTTTTGGTGTCATTTTAAGTTTTGGATATCAATATGACATATAATCGACCCTACATGCTTTATGTGAGATGGATAAAGCTCCTCCCAATTTTTCCGGTCTTCTTCTGGTACAAATCTTGACTTTTCTCCTCCCACATGATATATAGTTCTCTATTTTTAAAATTTCAATTGATTTATAAATATAAATTTGCAAAAAATTATTCTTTTTATATTTTTATGTTATAAACGAAAATAAAATATTTGTTATTTTTAAAATCTCAATTGATTTTCATATTTCATTAATTAAAAATTAAAGTGACTAATAAATTCATAACTAGTTGTACCGTACCGATAAAGAATTAAAATATAAGGAACATATGCATCTAAAATTAATTAAAATTTTAAATATTTCACGTTTGATGTAAGAATTTTACAATTATAGGTTATTTCGTAAATTATAGTCTCTTAGTGATAATATAACGCTTGAATTGACAAAGATTTTTGTCTAAACTTTCAGCAAAAAGGAATTCAATCTTTCCCTTAATGATTACCATAAATATTTGCACTTTATTTTTATACATAAGAATATTTTTTACAAAATATTATATTGTTATAGAGAAGTAATTTTACTAAGAGTGTATCGTTATAGTGAATGACACTACTGTTATAGGTAGAGTTCTCTTATAACATGAAAAATCGATTCCAGAGAAAATCAGGTCGTTATAGTGAAATGTTGTTATAACTATTGACAATTATAAAGAGATTTGACTGTAGTCTTAAAAAAAATAAAATTACATGATTTGATTATTTCCATAATCAAAGTAATTATTTTATATTTAGGTTGTAAATATTCTACCATAATTGTAGCCTAAATTAAGTCTTGTAACATGCATATAATATTACATTGATGGAATGAAATGATCATGGAAAATATTTCCTACATGGTATAAAGAGCCAAAAATTAACTCCCTAACCCTAGCCCTATTTTTCGACAGCCCCAACCCTAGTTTCGGCCACCCTTTTCATTGAAACCCTACCCAAAATCACTGGAACACTAACCTTTTTTCTGGTATCCTCCATTGCCGAAACCATAATTAGGATTCTTTCCTCAATTCTCTACTTTTCTTTTTCGTCATTCTAGACTATAAGTGGCTGACCAAAATAAATAACATACCGCCCTTGCCGTCAACAACGTCAAGAACTTCATTCCTATGATAATTGATATGGAAAAAGGGGCAATATTCATTTTGGGTGGAGTTGTTCAAAATTCACTGTCGAGCATACCAAGTCATTGAATATATTCTTCCTCCAAAGCCTCAATCGGGTGTCACGAAAAAAGATAAGTCCACCGACATTGATATGACTCTATGGTCTTGCTTGGATGCGATAGTCCTTCAATGGATTTATGACACCATATCCAACGATCTTTTGCACACCATATTGGAACCGGATTCGACGGCTCAACAAACATGGGAGCGTTTGCAAAATATTTTTTAAGATAACAAGATTTCTCGTGCGATTTATCTAGAAAATCAATTCATCAATGTCAAGATGAATGATTTTCCAAACATCCCCGCATGTTGTCAAGAGTTAAAAATGCTTGCCGACCAACTATCCAGTGTTGGTGCACCGATGACGAATCAAAAGTTAGTTCTCCAATTAATTGCTGGTATGAAAGAACAATATGATGGTGTTGCCACGTTCATTCAACAAAGTAACCTGTTACCACCATTCTATGAGGTTCAGTCGAGATTTATTCTTGAAGAAACTCGGAAAATAAAACAAGCAGCCACGGCGGTCAATAATGCCGGAACCACCCTCATTTCCACCAACACGTAAGGCGATAATTTTGGGCCTCAAAATTCTGGTTCGGGTAATGCATCGAATCGCAACAACAACGAAAAATAACGGGGTCAAAATCGCAATAATAATAAAGGGATAAATAATGGCGGAAGATGACGTGATCGGGGTGGCTTAGCAGCTTGATATCCCTATAGTTGTTGCAACTCTGGATATCATATTTGTTCTTGTACAATGGGATCATTATACTCCACCTCCATTCTTTGGGCATTCTTGTCGTATTAAAAATGACGTTAAACAACTCAGTCAGCCACTCCAAACCTGTCATGTCTATGTTCTTCCTAAATTTAACTAGGATCTCGTCAGGCCCAGTCGCTCTTCCCCTGCCCATCCTGCGAACAACACTCTTAACCTCATCAACCTTAATGTTTCTACAATACCCAAAATCCCGATACCTACTAGATTGCTCTAGATCTCCCAACACGATGTCACTCTCTCCTTTTTTATTCAAGAGTTTATGGAAGTAAGACTGCAACCTCCGCTAATATGTGTGTCCTCCACCAGTACTTTTCCGTCCTCGTCTTTGATGCACCTCGCGTGATCCAAGTCACATGCCCTCCTCTCCCTCACTTTGGCTAGTCTGTACAACTTCCTATCATTGCCTTTATCCTCTAATTCCACATACATGTGTTCAAAAGTCGCCGTTTTCGCCGTCGTAACCGCAAGCTTTGGCTCATTCTTTGCCATCTTGTACAATTTGCTATTCGTCCACTTCTCCACCTCATCCTTGCTTTCTACCAGTTTCTTATACGTCGATTTCTTCGCTTCCACCTTCTTTTGAACTATACCATTCCACCACCAGTCCCTTCGATGCCTACCATGACTACCTCTCGAGACCCCAAACACTTCTCTAGATACCTCTCGAATGCAACTGACCGTCCTGTCCCACATACCGGTCGCATCCCCACTACTCCCGCAAGCCCCATTGGCCATCAACCTCTCCCCTATCTCATTTGCACTAGTCATGTTCAAACTCCCCCATTTGATTCTTAACCTGTCATCCACAACCCTCTTCTTATTCTCTATCCTAGTCTCCAAATCCATCACCAAAAGTTTATGTCGGGTTGTAAGATCCTCCCTCGGAATAACCTTGCAGTCTTTACAAAGACTTTTGTCAACCTTCCTGAGGAGCAAACAGTCTATCTGAGTCTTATCCACCGAACTATGGAAAGTCACCAAGTGCTCCTCCTTCTTCAGGAACCTCGAATTGGCTATCACCATCCCAGAAGCTCTAGCGAACTCCAAAAGTGAGACGCCACCCCCATTCTCGTCCCTGAGGCCAAAGCCTCCATGAACGTTGCCATAACCCCCGGAAGTGATCCAATATGTCCATTGAAATCCCCTCCTAGAAATAACTTCTCAATGGGTGGTATATCACCCACCACCTCGTCCAATTCCTCCTAAAAGCGCATCTTCTTCTCCTTTAAGAAAATATAAATAAAAATGTATATTTACTACATTACCCTTATCTCTCTCTAATAAGTTGCACTCTAACCAATGACTATTTTAAAAAGCGATTAATGTCATGGACAATATAGGAAAACTTTAAGTAAATCTATCTTATTTTTATAAATTGACAAGTATTTTGAGACGGATATGGACATCTAATATGAGAAGGGAGTAGAAAAAAGGATTTAAGCCACACAAAAGAAAAGATAAAAAGAAATTAATGATTCTTTGTTGACTTTGACATTGTCAAAGCCTTTGCCTTTGGCGGGGCATAATAGATGAAAAAAGTACTACTTACGTTTAAATTTTAATCTAGGTCCGCCTCTCTAGCATTCCCAAAATTAGAAATTCTAATCACTTAGGTCTTTCTACTTAGTTCTTTATATAAATATGGGAAGTAAAACTCAATATGTTCTACTCCCTCCGTCTCAAAAAAAATTAAACCATGCAGCATAAGCAAGTTGCTCTGCTTTTTTCTTTCTCTACCTGCTGTGTGCTAATTTTGACATTAACCACGGCTCACCACACCACTAATTCTCCTTCCATTAACACCACCACCATAACCAAAGGTGATAACATCACAAAACAAGGATGTCAAAAACAGTGTGGAAACGTTACAGTTCCATACCCATTTGGAATTGGCCATGGTTGTGCCTTAGACGAGGTGTTCCAGCTCAACTGCAGCACTTCAACACTCTACATAGGGGAGTCGGACATCCAAGTATATGCCATCTCCGATGATGAAATGCGCATATCCAATATGGTAGCCCAGAATTGTTACTCAAAATCAGGAGTACTTTCACTCCCAGAAGTTCCTGCAGGGATCAGTATGGGATCATTACAACCTTACAGTTTCTCGACCCTTAACAGATTCACCGTCATCGGTTGTGATGAAATTCCTGTTATAACTGGACTTAAATTCACTAGTGCCTGTGTCTCTTTCTGTTTTGATAATTCCAGTGATTCTGTTGTTGAAGGAAGATGTATGGGAGAAGGTTGCTGTCAGACAGAAATACCAAAGGGGTTGAAATACTTCGACACAGAATTGATAAGCCTGAGAAACCACAAAGATGTTTGGTATTTCAGTCCGTGTGGCTATGCGTTCCTTGGTGAGGCCAACCGCTTTCATTTCCGGGGCTTGCCGGATCTAAATGATACCAATTTTGTAAAGAGGATTATGGATAATGTCCCCATTGTGCTAGATTGGGCCATCGGAAATCTTACTTGTGTTGAAGCACGGGAACACAAAGATTATGCTTGCCTAAATAATAGCCAGTGTGTTGATTCCGACACTGGCCTTTTTGGATATAGGTGCAGTTGTGATCCGGGATATAAAGGTAATCCATACATCAGTCCAGGCTGCCAAGGTAATTGATTTATTTACTTTTGCCACTTCTCCCATGCCAATTTATATGAAGGTGTTTAATGAATACCAAATTTAATAATGAAGAAGAATTTTGAAATTTATAATCTAAAATAAGCTATAATATATGTGTAGCAATAAATCATCTCATTAAAGAATAAATTTAAAAAATTAAAAATAAATTGTTAGTAACTATGAAAATGTGTCTTTTTTTTAAAATTTATCAAAAAGAAAAAAGTTACATAAGTTAAGATAGAGAAAATACGGAGAATGATGATGGTAGGGATGGCAGGTGGGTATACTTTTGCGAATTCCGCACTGCATCCACCCAGTTGGGACGGATATGAGTATAACTTTGGCGGGTAGTAGACGGGTATGTGTATTGAAAATGTACCCGCCACGGGTAGGTGGTGGATTTGCATATACCTGCCTCATACCCGTCTCCCCCGCCCCACATCCAACCCCCGCCTACCCGCCCCATAAGCCCAGTAATATTATTTTCCCAAAACCCAAACCCATCGACCAACCCTTATTTCCCCCAAAACCCAAACCAATCCCTAACATAAAACCAACGTATTCTCTCTCAACCCTTTCCCCAAAAAGAAAGCACAGAGCAGCAACTCGCCCTTTCCTCTTCTACACAAGCTTACAAGCTTTGTCAACCATAGTTCGGTGGATCTACAGGACCTCCGCCTCAGTTCGCTGCACTAAAAAAAGGTCAGTTTATCAAAAAAAAATAAACTTTTTCCCTTATGTTTTGTTCACTGTCGAAGCATGATAAACTAGTCAGATACCCTTAATGATATATTTTGTATTTTCATGTGTTTGTGTTGTCAATTTTGGAAATAGGGTTATGAATTTTCTTGATTTTTTGAGGTTGTGAGCTTATGAAATCTGCAAATTACTAGCCAGGAACTAGATTGTGGGTTTGTTTTGTTCTTGAATTTCTGAGTTATTCTCTGTTTTGAGTTTTGTTTTCTTGTTATTCTCTGCAAATTTCTGAGTTATTCTCTGCAAATTGCAGAAAATGTGTTAGTGAAAGTAGTTTTTATTGTGTTAATGTCATTGATATGGCTGGTGGGTACATGCGGATATTGGCGAGTGACGGATATCCATTTGGGTGGTGGAGCGGGTGTGGATTTAAGAATATACCCGCCTGGATGTTGAAATTGTATCCGCCACCCGTGGCGGATAGGTGGCGGGTATAAAATTTCTGACGGGTACAAATGCGGAGAGGGAGTACCCGCACCCGCCCCGCCCCGCCCAATTGCCATCCGTAGACGATGGACTATGGATGAGGCAACACAGATATACTACAACAATCTTTTTTAGTTTAATAGGGCGGGCTAGAACGAGTAAAGGAGGGTGTCAAAATTGTGTCAATCAATATTATAGGTACATTCATCATGACTATAATTTTTTATACATAATAAAATTAATTAAGAGATAACACATAGAAACACATCTATATTATGGCGAGATGGTCAATTACAGATCTAAACTATACATGGGTCCTATGACCCCACTAAACTTTTTATTTTTTTCCATATTATTTAACCCTTTTAATGAAATTATCTCGTAAAAAAATAAGTTAAAACATACCATGTGCAAACACGCACTTATCCAAAACTAAAAGGGAGGTAAATGTCTTTTTTGTTCGATCTTTCTTACCCAAATAATTGGACCCCCATCCTCTCTCAAAACACTTAGTCCTCCTCCTTTCACTTTTACGATCTCCATTTGTTCTTTTAATTGAATCACTTGATGAAATTGCTGCTCTACATTACCATTTTGTGTACTCAAGCTTAGTTCTTTATTTGAAATTGTAATTTCGTCGAAATTGTGAAAGAAGGTTTAAGAGAGGATGAGGGTCACATCTTTTGAGTTTGAAAGAATCAAATGGAAAAAACATTTAAGATTCCTTTTTTCATTTTTGAATAATCGCGTGTTCCCAAATCCTGCATTTTAACTTATTTTTTACTAGATAATTAGTGAAGGATATATGAAAGCATAAGTCCAGGAGGTGCATAAGATCCCACCATAGTTTAGGTCATCATAAATGTGTTTGGAAGTCTCATCTCTAAAATTAAGTAGTAATTAAAAGTATGTTCCCTTTCACCGCATGAACTTTTTAGATGGATTGGTCACATTTTAATGTCATATTAGAGTAGGCAAAGAGGTGCTGGATTCAAATATAATCTCACCTTCACTTACAACAAAAACACATTCTACGTGTTTGACTCATAAAAAATGAATCAGGTCTAACGTGAGGGATATAATGAAATAATATATAAATATATAATTAAAAGTGTGTTCTCTCTTAAAGTTAAATGTTTAGCTAAGTTGATCACACACTCAATATATAGCTTTTCTGAGTACTTTTTCTTAAATAATCCTGGAATTTTAGTTAAGCAATTTCACATCTTACAAGGGTATTATCAAACTCTTGCTAGCCATTATGTAAAAAACAAAAAAGAATAAAAAAGACAAAGCGACATGGATTAATGTGCTATATTTCTCTGTTTTGTATGTCAGATATTGATGAATGTGCAGAATCAGATACCAATCCGTGTGAACTCAATTGTATAAACATGCCGGGGAGTTACAATTGTTCCTGTCCAGAAGGATACACGGGTGATGGCAAAAAGGATGGTCGTGGTTGTATTGCAGTAAACTCGAACTCTGAGTTCCCATGGATCAAGTTTTCTGTTGGTAAGTTTCTCAAAGATTGAACTTATTGTAAAGAATTCGCACGGCAAGACCCGTTAACTTGAGCGTGGATGATATAATTTGAGAACTCAACATCGGTGAACATAGAATTGGAATGAGTCTGACTCTGATACTATGTAAAGAATGGATCTTGGGCCTAATTCAACCCCAAAAGCTAGCTTGTAGGGTGAGGATTGTCCAAGTCTATATAAGTAATCCATGTTATAATTTCATTTCCGATGTGAGACTCTTAACACTTATTAGTGTGTTACCAGTAGATATTTACTTGTATTTAATTACTTTAAAACTAATTTAATTGTATAAATATTTTTTATACCGTCAATACATAAAACTAAAACTTTTAGGTATTATACATAGTGGCGTGAGATATATCACTGAATTTTAAACACGCCAGGCTATTTTTTCGATTTTAGAGATACAGAGACATGCAAACCATTAATAAGAAAATGCTTACTCCTTTCTATAGTTTTTCTGGTAACTTTTTTGTCTCCATACAATTGTATCTTCTGCAACAACCAAGAGTATTTGCACAATAATTCTGTTCTAAACTTTTATATATAGCCAACTAGAATATTAAGTCGGATAAACTTAAGCATTTCATAATTATCTATTGCACACATTCTTGGGTGGAAATTAAATAACCTCTGTTTAAAAGTCAAATGTGTATCTTGTGAAATTACTACAGCTTTGCATCAGTTTTTATAAAAGAATACATGAAAGTACAGCTCATAGCTCTATAGCATAGTATGTTTACAAGAATATATTGCCCTCTTTCGGTTATTACATTAAATAGACGTCCCATTTACTTTTTGTTGATAAAGTACTTATGTGTATCCACAGTAGCTAACTATGAGTATATTTTATTGAAGTGATCAAAGAATTCACCTTCCTTCTCTCTGATCAAATAAACCCCCTTTAAATTTTGTTGTTACACAGGTATGGGAGTCGGTTTTGTATCCCTAGTGGTTGGGTCAATTTTGCTCTATTTCTGTATCAACAAACGAAAATTCATTAAAAATAGAGAGAAGTTCTTCCGACAAAATGGTGGTATACTCTTGACACAACAAATCTCCTCAAAAAAGGGTGGTGTGGAAGCAACCAAAATTTTTACAGCCAAGGAGTTGAAGAAGGCTACGAACAACTATGCCAACGATAGAATTCTTGGTCGTGGTGGAAATGGGATCGTGTATAGAGGTATTCTATCTGATAATAGCATAGTCGCAATTAAAAAATCTAAGTTTGTGGATGAGAATCAAATTGAACAGTTCATCAATGAGGTAGTTATTCTTACTCAAGTCAACCACAGAAATGTAGTGAGACTCTTTGGCTGTTGTTTGGAAGCTGAAGTGCCTTTACTGGTTTACGAATATGTTTCTCATGGAACTCTATATGAGCATATCCACAATCAAAGTGCAGCGCCTTGGTTATCATTGCAAACTAGGTTGAGAATTGCTGCAGAGACAGCAAGTTCACTTTCTTACCTTCATTCATCTGCATCGATGCCAATAATTCATAGAGATGTCAAATCTACTAACATATTATTGGATGATGTTTACACAGCAAAAGTGGCAGATTTTGGGGCTTCAAGATTAGTCCCTCTTGACCAAACACATATTGCTACATTGGTTCAAGGAACGTTAGGGTACTTGGATCCTGAATATTTCCACACCGGTCAATTGACAGAGAAAAGTGATGTTTATAGTTTTGGAGTAGTTCTTGCAGAACTTTTAACAGGGATGAAACCTATTTTGAGGGACAATAGTAACAAGGACAAATGTTTGGTGGAGTATTTTGTCTCGTCCATGAACAAGAACAACTTATTTCAAATCCTAGATCGCAGAGTTGTAAGAGAAGGAGGTCTTGAGCAACTTCAAAAGATCGCTGAGCTTGTTAAGAGTTGCCTTCACTTGCACGGAGAAGATAGGCCCGCGATGAAGGAAGTGGCTATGGAACTTGAGAGTTTAAGAAAGTTCACCAGCCCTTGGGCTAATGGACGCGGGCATGAAGAGAATGAAGATGAATCATCAGATCTTTATACAATTCCCATTGACTCTAATACAGGTATCGACAACTTCTGTGGACAATATCCCTACTCCTACACAAATAACAGCATCTTTTCTGGACAATATAGTTCAGATAGTTCTTCTTTAATTCACAATACAAATATCCCGCGATGATCCAGAACAGAAGGTCAATATGATGTTTGATGAAGTTTTTTCTACGTTTATAAGTTTCTTTTCTGGTTGTCTTTCTTTCATATTTGAATGTTCTGATGTATTTTATTTGCTTTTGAATTTGTCATCAATATATTGTTCATTGTGTTAGTGAAAAAACTTGGAGTTAGTAGATGTTCGCTCTGATTGTAAATTGTCACATCATTCCTAAAAGATTATTCCTTAGTTGACAAGTTGAAACCATCACACCTACGAATACGTTTCTCCGGAGAGGATGCGCATTAGTTGAAGCGCTGTGTGTCCGCCACCATTTTGTCTGAATAATTTACTAATATACTCGTAAATAATATGAAAAATTTGTACAATAATATAAATTGATACCACTTATAGTGCCTTGCCTAATAGAAGTCAGGGGTACTGTGAACCTTAGTTTGATTTTGTCAAAAAAAATTGTACAAAATTGAACTCCTGACCTCTTGTACGATTTTGATACAACTAAACCAATGGGCTAAAAGGGATAAATTGGCAAATATCAACTTGTACTACTAGTAAAACATTTGACACTCTTTTAAAATCAATTACTCCGTCCGTCTCAATTGATGTAACACCTTTCAAATTTCAAGATTTAAATAAGCTTTTCGTTGACCGTTTTTTGATTTATCAATTATTATGACTTATAATACTTTTTATGTAGTTTTTAAATATACAAATTTTAATTCAGAAAACTTAAAAAATTCATATCCGAATTCACACGGACAAAATATAAAAGGTTTGACTCTTAAAATTCAAATTGTGTCACATAAAATTGGATATAGGGAGTAACACTTGGTTACTTTTAAGCTTCATAAAATATTTAAACAAAGGTACCGTTAACTAAAACACGGAAAAACAACTACTAGTGTTTGAACTCTTAACTATTCTTACAGTTTAAAATATTGCAAGTTCGAACTCTATGAACAGGAGTTTTGAGTTCACACTGTTCTTAAATTAAAACTCCGAAGAAGTAAGTTTCCTACTCCTTCAAGCCCTGACATGGAGTTTGTGAAAAAATGTTCACATTTACTGCTTTATCCATACGATTAGCCTGAATTTCACGAAAAAACAGAAGATTAATTAACACGAGTCCACTAGGAAATGCTTTCTATACGAAACGTATATACTGAATATCTCAAACGTCACTAGTCATGGTTCCAATATTGAAGAACCATCTCCTTCATTATTCGATTTCTTTTGCGCTTCAGAGCAGTTTCAAGTCTCGTCCATCACTACTACATAACTTGTGTTGGGCAGGGAGCAAAGGAAGATAACAAGGAAAAGAGAGGGAAACTTCTGAAACCTTTAGTTTGGTTTAATGAAGTTGGAGTTTCACCTTTAAAAGTTTCGAACTTCAATACATAGTGCTGAAGTTTTACATGTATGAAATTTTTAAACATACAACAAATTGTAGTGAAGTTCTTTGCGCTTTAAGTAGGAGTATTTTCATTCAAATTCTATTTTTGCATTAAAAATATTTATATCTCAATTATATTTTAAACAAGGGCTATCATTAATAAGCAGTCTAAAAAGTGACAATTCCACCTAATATTTACGGCTAGAAGCCTTAGCTTTGATATGTGTTTTTAGAAACGTTTGAGTCTCTTTTATTAAAAAGGTAAATGTTGGACCTTGCTGTTTTGATGATTGACAGAGGACTACACTCAATGAACCAGGTTAGCTGGTACGTGTTTCATCCGAGAGTTCAGATGTGGCGGGACTGAGTGAATAAAAGAGATCTTGAGATACAGACATAACATACATGATCTAGGAGCCGTGGACGAATTATCTATTATAAACTTCGGACTCCCGTCAAGCATATAACACCAGCGTGATTGCTAAGTGGTTGCCTCCTTCTCAAACACTATATTTCCTTGAAGTCCTTATCCAAGAAGGTGTTTGTACCGACTGGTTTGCTACTCACAAGTATATATATATATATATATCCGTCCGGTCGTTTTTAGCTAAAGACCCTTATTTGCCTATTTTACCCTTTTCGGAGACTATGTGTGGTGTTTGTGATGAGCGAGGACGGGTGGCACGGAGCTCGAGGTTCATTTATGTGATTCTCAGATGAAAACCCAAAATAAGATCTTAGAGTTGATTAGTTTGACTCGAAGTTGACTTTTGAGGATATGGGCTCTTTTTCGGGGTTCGTCGCTTCCGGTAGTTTCGGAGGGTCATTTATGACTTAGTCGGGTCATTAGTTCATTGACCGAGATAATGAGATGTACTTTGTGGCCTTATTTGTGAAATTCTGCTATTTCATTATTTCAGAAGATTCTTTAGAAAAGTATGTCTTAGCTCGGTTAAATGAGAAATTCGAGAGTGCGAGTGAGTTCATAACACTGTTTACCTTGGGAGAGCATATCTGGTTTGTGCTCGGGGTGTCACACCCCAACCTTGGGGGGGGGGGTGGCCGACACCCGACACACTAAGGCCCGAGCATACCAACTGTACTACCTGAACCGCATGACATGGAACCTGGGCCGACAAGGCTTCCAAATGACAATAATAAGGTAGAAAGCAACAATAACCTGCACGCATAAAAGACCCAACAAAACATATGTACAACAACCTCGAGTTTGCAAGCCTCTAGGAGTACTACCATGTGTCATAAAGTCAGGACAGGGCCCCTACATACTTAAAATAACCATATATATACCCCAAAACTCGATCAACAACTCTGAAAGAAGAGGAGTGCACCAACTCAAGATGAACAGTGAACATATTGAGGAGGCTCATCAAATCGTCTATCTACACCTGCGGGCATGAACACAGTGTCCCCTGACAAAAGGGACATCAGTTCGAAGGATGTACTGAATATGTAAGGCAGGTAAACATGTACATAAGAATGTAATACGAGTGAAGAGATTAGAATGTCAACCTGGGACTCAGAACTGCCATTGAGGGTGCACAACTGACATAACCATGATCATATGCATGAAAGTAAAATCAAGCCACTATATGGGGTCATATAATATAGTATCAAGTCCCTCTATAGGGTAAGCTCATCATAAACTGCCCGACCATATAGGATGCGGTAATATCTGCCCTACTGATCAGTGGTATGCACATATAAGTGTCTGCCCAACCGACTATAGCGCGGCACAGTAAAAAAATAGATATAATATATATAAGTGCAATGCAAGACAGGCCTTAAGGGACATATGAGCAGAGTCGGAGTGACCTGTGATGGTTATCCTCCGACTATCGTTATGGAATCACATACAGCGAACGTTACAATCCACCATAATTCTCTGAATCAATCGTATCACAAGGAATTTCATAAGATGTGTATGAGAGTTACGACAAGGAACTACTAGAATCACAACCAATAATGGGAGGGAAACACATGATAATCAAGATAATAAGAATAGAATTGTTCGACGATACTTCATTTAACTTTTGGTATATAACAAGATCATGCCAATAAAAGGAAAAACCTTACATACATTTATCATCAAAGCTATTCAAGTTCCCTGAGTCCTTGTAAGCTCTATGAACGATTATCTACATTATATGAATGATAGCAGTACTAGAGTCAACAATTTAACTCAAAAGAATTGACAAGTTCACTATTCACTATTCACGATGCCGCTCCTGTATTCTCATTTATTTTCATTTTTAATTCAACCATCACAACTACAACCCAGTCTACATTAATACAACAAGTACGTTCAGGGAATTCTCAATCTTATATTTACCTCTAAAATCATACAAAACAGTCCAACCATCACAATGAAGGTCTCAATGTCACGTTTTATTTTAAACCAACTAACAACATGTCGAACAACTAGCTCTTTTTAGAAAAAAATTGACAGCACCTCCCCTATTTATACTACATCCCATAAGTTACTAAAAGTCACCAAACAACAACAATACAATTCACAATAAGCTTTCCGATTTCTTCAACAATCATTTTGAGCGGCAAGCTTGATTTACGATTAACAAAATATAATTTGAATCCAATTCCTTTTCCATGAATCCGTCTACAACATCTATAACATCATACTTCTTCTTACCATATAATTTTCAGCCCAAAACATCATAAGAATAATCTACAAAATAGTCCACACGCCTAACACCTTAATCCTTATCGTCAATCTCTTATTTTTCATGTTTTCTTCTTCAATAAACTTAATTAACACATAGATAAGCTTAACAACAACAGCCATACCATAATCAAATTACTTCTCAAGATATTCCAGCCACAACAAACCATATATATTCCATCCAATTCATTTGAAATGGTGTTTGCTTGTTAATCTCTTACTTAGACGCTTGATGGATTCGAGGACTAGATATTCTGCCTAGGCTATGACTGTAGACTACTGAGATCTAGTGTAATTCACCTCACTGCAAGTCTTATATGGGTGTGCTTAGTGATTACTTCATTTTTGTATCTCATGGATTCTAACTAGATACTCTATGCTTGGGTTGTTTACTCTTGGATTGTGATAGAGTTTGTACTTGATTGCGAGCATGTCTATTCTTCATTTTCTTCATTTATATATGTTAGCTAACTGTTGTCATCCTATGATACCTACCAATACATAATGTATGTACTGATAGTACTCTTGCTACACCCTTTTGGGGTGCAGAGTTGTTGTAGGAACATCAGCGAGGTTCAATTAGCCTTCAAGGATCTTATGGAGTTCATCTAGATTTTCTGTTTAATTCTCTTTCTAAACAGAAGTGTATTCAGGTTGTAGTTGTAACTTTTATTCAAGTTGCATGCTTAGAAGCTCTTGTACTATTCAGATCAGATCCCTTGGATAGTTGTTGCATTTTGCATTATCATATATCTATGTTTTAGACTTCTGTTCTTCTTCTTATTTATTTATATTGTTATGTGAATCTTTAAGGGACGGTTCGCCTGCCAATGTGGGAAATAATAGGTACCCGTACGACTTAGTAATTTGAATCGTGACACTCGCTAAGATGTCTCTTAACCACTTAGTCTCATCACAACCAACTCTCAAATAGCAAATTCAGTTTAGCTGGTATGGCACCCGCCAAGAATAAATTCATAACCACTCGTGGACTTAGAGATCCACTTAGCATCATCATACCTCTCTAATACAACAAATTCACAATGTTTAGTACACCATAATTGTGGTATCTCTCAATTTTTTTTCTTTCCAAAATTGAGTAGCCAGATACCCCACACTTTCAAATATTTTATTCTATTAAAAGACACCTCACCCTTTCAAATACATATAATACAATTCCTGTAACTGATTACAGGTTGATTTAATAATCACATAACACATGCAATCTGACAGTACAATTTTCTAAACATGATAACTGTCATTCAATTATTCAACTCCAAATAACGGTGCAACCACATTAAGACCTATAATTACTATTCAATGTCTGACCATTTTGAACGATAAAATCCATTTAAATTAAAACAAATTAAATATTAATAAAATGAAGCTTGACATTATTTTGAACAAATTTTTATTCACATAATAAAAAACTTAAGCTTGCATTTTTTGAGTACAAGGAAGAACTAACATATTCAAGTCTAATATGTCATAAAGTATGAATTGTTAAGAGTCCCACATCGAAAATGGAATGAGAACATTAACTTCTTATATGGACTTGGACAATTCTCACCCTACAAGCTAGTTTTTAGAGTTGAGTTAGGTCCAAGATTCATTCTTTACATGGTATCAAAGCCAGACCCATTCCAACTCTTTGTTCATCGATGTTGAGCCCCCAAATTATATTGTCCAAAGCTTCAGTTAACGAGGTCTAGGCGTGCGGGGAAGTGTTAAGAGTCTCACCTCGGAAATGGAATAGGAACATGAACTCCTTATATGAACTTGGACAATCCTCACCCTACAAACTAGCTTTTGAGGTGCTCAAGATTCATTTTTTACATGAATCAGTCAAGTAAACAAGCAGTAACAATTTCATCTTGAAAATTACTAGGCACATAAAAGAAACATGGCTACAAACCTTAACACTCACAAAAATGATTTTTTTAAAATATCTTATCAAACTCAAATAAAATCTTCACACAACTTTTTTTAGTAGTCTCATAAAAATAAAATTGGTTAAGATATTAAGAACATGTACCACCTCAGTCAATGCCAATGATATTTCAAACATGAGTTTAAGAAGAACTTTCTTTTCAAGAACTTGACTAGTTCTACATCCTCAATACAAATAAATTGTTCTTCTTCTTCAACTTGGGTCCGAACACAAAATTAAATTTGTTAGAACAAATATGCCTAGTAGCTATATTAGCCTCAAAAGTCGCTTGAGAAATGACCACATAATTATATCATCCGCTTGCCAAATTTATTTTTACCTTAGCGGGATTATCATTTTTCCGAATCTTCTTCTACATGGAGGAGTATGATGGCTTAGTTTGCCACACAAGACCACAGTTATTTCATAAATTACCACATGATAATCCAAATATAATAATCGTTTACAAACCAAACATCCGTTAAAAACAAAAATATTTTATCATCTTAACCATAACTCATGTAATCATTTAATTTACTTAGCTTCGAAAACGAATAGACATAAGATACTCCACCAAAAAAGAGTTGATCGTTATCTGTAGCCACACAGATTTCAATTTCAAAAATCAACTTCCATTTGCCAAAGATAATTGTTTGAAACCATCAATATTGTTCTCTTAATGAAAAGCATTACTGCAATTCAAGATTGATATTAAATCTCTATTCAATGACATTATACAAACGTAAAGATAATTGTTTGAAACCATCAATATTGTTCTCTTAATGAAAAGCATTACTGCAATTCAAGATTGATATTAAATCTCTATTCAATGAAATTATACAAATTAAGAAAATTTCAAATATAATTCTCATTTTTTCGAGATATTAGTATTATCTTAATACTAACAACTTCTCACCAACAAATATCAATATTGTAAAGCTCAAAAACTTTGTCCCAACCAAAACTTTATGCTAAATTCTTTTGATATCTCTCACATTCAAACACCAAAGTAAATCTCTTGAATAAATAAAATTACACAAAATTTAAATTTGAATAATATTAGGCGCAACAAAGCATACCTGAAACTTAGATAGATTGTACTAAGTTATTCTCGATCAATTTTTCATAAGAATAGAGCGAGAGAAATATCCTTAAGATTGTTGGAAATCTTACGAAAAATACTCGATCACGAATATTGTAGGGAATTCTTAAACAATTTCATAGCTTGAGGCGTGACAATTAAGACACCGTCATTAAGGATATTTCATCTTGTATGAATGTATCCACAGATTCAACAAGATCTTCTAATATAAAATTAGGAGCCAAATCTAACAAAGATTTCACAATAGTATATAACCGAGCAAAAGAAATAAGACGAATAAGAAATGTGGTTCTTGGTTTCACTGTCTCCCTGTAAGCAATAAGTCTTCCCAATATATAGATTAAGAACAACATACAAATCATATGAAGAGGCTCAAACGGACAAATCTATCTAATGCCAATAAGGAGTAAAGACTAAATTAAAGACATTAAAGGCAATAAAGAGTGTAATGGTCTGTTACATTGGTCAAGATTCATATTACAGAAAATGAACAATAATATCTCATTAACAAGTCATTCAAGACTAGTTAATTGTAGGAAACAAACATAATATTAGAATTCAATTTTTAATTTGAGTTGAATGGTTATTGAAGAGAATAAAGGTTTTGTCTTATGATATACCTTTTGAGATATCAAATATAAATATTTTAACATGTACAAACTTGTTTTTACTATTTTGTTTTGATTGGTATTTGAACGTAAGATTGAAAATTAAAATTTTAATTTAGTTAAAATTCAAAATTAAAAGATATTCTCCTTTAAGTTTGTGTGTGTATATATGTGTATACTCAGGCTTTAAAAATTCATATTTAACATCAAAACATCACTTAACTTGGAATGGAATAGAGAGCCTATAGATAAAGACAAACAAAACTATTTCAAACTCAATGAAGATGTTAATTTAAATGTGAAAATTTTATCACGGGGTTGGGGGTGGAGGAGGGGAACATGCATAGCAATTCAAAAGTATCATCCAGATGACAATGATACAATAAGAAAAGTGTACATTCAATTGAAGAAAAAAGTAATAAAAACTCGTCAAGAACAATAGTATTAATATTTTTAAATGTATTGTATTGAGGTGTTCTTGTTAAATCGATGTGCTTATTTATTTTCTTCTTTAAATATCAACACTGCTTGCACACTACATCTTTTATTGTCTTTTACATCAGAAATCAAGATTTAGTTTATTAGTATAAGTACCTTATCGTGACGACAAATGAGTACACACCCTTGCATCTTTGTAAATTTTGCCTGGTCGACAGAAGAAACCCTTCTTTGGGGCACAATGAATGTCTTCCGAGCAAATGCATAGTCCTTCTAGAGCACAACCCTCTTTGACTATGATCAACCCATCTTTTAAGCCTAAAACTTGATCTGTCCACTCACTGGAAAATAATCCTAATTGATCGTAGCTTTGTTTCACTTTCAAGAATTTGTCAGCATTTTTATACTTGTTGATTGCCCCAATAAATGCAACGTTCCTATTCTTTCCCCAATGTGGCAAGGCTCCATATTTGAAGAATGCAAGTTGCTCTACCTCTTCAAGAAAATCTTCAAAGAGCCTAGGGGACATTGGGTCCTTGCTTCGGTAATATGAGATATCAAAATCCAAAACATCTTCCTGTTTACCCAAGTAAGCATTTGAAGTTGTAAGGTACCTCATGAGGATGCCATTGTATAAGTCTAGGACACACAGCGCCCTAGGCTCCAAAGCAACTAGCCTTTGGACATCTTCAATGAAGCCTTTAATTTTGGATAAGCTAATACTGAATGTTGTTTGGTGAAAGAATAGACCTTTAACTCTAGAGTCCCAAGGGCATGTTGTGATTCTTGCGTCTTCAAGGCTGTCTAGGCATGTTCCTGATGCTTGGACTCGGTTGTGAAATCCAACCACTGGGTAGCCAGTAAAGCCAAAACCTGAGAGAATGTAAGCTATTAAAGTTTAATATTGAGAAGGACAGTAAAATTAACTCTTTCTTGCAAAATAAAACTAAGGAGATAAATATTACAACATAAAGACTTGAACCAAATACTTATAATGTACTCTAGTGAAAATATTAAATAAGAATCATTTACATGTCAAATGCTACTTGGATAGTGAATATGAAAAGCCCGGTAGAGTCGACATATTTAATTTGAACTAGTTATAAGCTTAAAATGAGACTTAATTAGTGTTATCGTATGAGAAGGCCTACATGTTGTTGGATACTGTAAAGCAGTACGGAAAGTAAATAAATATTATAAGTGTTCGAAAGGACAAACAAATAGGTCAATGTTTAGAACTGCCGCAAGCTTGTTGTGTCTTGAATCTTGATAACTTGAAATCAAGAAACACTAAATCTGGATTGTTATAACTGTGTGTTGAGTCGAGTGATTGCACTCTGTCCTTAAGACAAGATTGCCCCGTATATATGCTTTTACGTTAGCGGGCAATAGTCTCCCAAGATAAAACAACACTTTAATCTCAACGCTACAAAGCAAATAGGTTGAGTCTGACGAAGAAAAACAAATACGAATCGACTTGCTGAAGAAATGAAAAAGGAAGGAAGAGTTTCTGTTTTTGTCCAACGTTTTTGGACTGCCTTTCTCTTCTGTTTTGTCTCTGTGTATATAGTGTGTCTCTGTTGTGTATATCTTGTGTATATGTGTGTCTTTCCTCAATGTTTTTCGTCATTGTATGTGCTGTGTTTTTCGTTTTTGTATGTTCTACAGAATTGAGCCAAAAGGCATCAATAAATAGCATGGAGGACGGACTCCTCAACTGCCACAAACAAGGCTGTTAATAGCCATTAGTGAGGGCTATTAATGGCCATTAGAGAGGCTGATTATGGTCATTGAAGGAGGGCTGTTTATGGAGGAGTTAACAGCCAAGTAATGGCTGGTTAATGCTCCAAAAAACAGCCCAAACGGTAGGCAGAAAGTTTCCGCCTTCCGTCATTCCCAAAATCAACTTTTCAGAAACTCTAGGGACCAAACTGTAAATATTAAGCAATTTGGGGTCCAAAAAGATAATATCAGAAATAGCCCACAGCCCACAGCCCGTGACCCGTGACCCGAGCCCAGACGGGCAGGCGGCGGCGACGCGCGTGTGGGCTTAGCCTTGAACCCAAGCACATCTAGGTCCTCCCTCCTTTAAACACATGGGATACCTCTTGAGGTCCCAAACCCTTAACCACTTTAGAGACTTATAAAGAGAGTAATTTTTCCTTTTCCCACCGATGTGGTAGATTTGTCCCACACCATATTTTTCATGCCTCAAACACTTTACTTTGTGGACCAATATCTCTTTCATTTCTCAATAAAATTTGACAATTCTTGGCCCTACGTTCATCTACTCACTTATTAGATTATGCATGTGAGAAGAGACAAAGCCTCCAACATCCGGAACACTAGTGTTTAATTCATTAAATATGGGTGGACGCACCTCCCCGCCAAGGGCAAATTTCCAACACATGTATATAACAAGAACCTTGGTATATGTGAGCATGCCTAAGGAACCAATATGAAGATGATTTGGGAGGAGAAATAAACCAAAGAAATTGAAGTTGGACACCCATGGGATATTCCCCAAGTGATGCGTCGGATGAATGGATCATAAGAACACTTTGAATTCTAATAGAATAGATCTCAAATAGCAATTGTTGTTGGTATACAATGTTTCAGGGAATGAGAAGTAAGTAACTATTACAACAGTAGAAAGGATAAACTAACTATTACAATAAACTGGAAATCAACAACTTAACAAAATTCTTGGTGATTTGCTGAGTCGAGTGATGGCACTCTATCTTTAAGACAAGATTGCCTAGTATATCTCCTTTTACGTTGTCGGGCATTAGTCTCCCAAGATACAACAACTTAACAATTGAGCAAAGGAAACTCAAGTGTTACTCTTGAAAAACTTTGAGTATAGTAACTTTGCTAGAGAGGAAGAAGATGAACTCTAAAAATTCTGGAGTATTTCCTAAGTGTTGTGTTCAATTTTGCCAAATGCCTCAATTTATAGTATAAGGAGAAGACCCTTCAACTAGCCAACTAATGGCCTTCAATAGACATGTAATGACACTTAATTGAGAGGTTACATTCAGCCAAATAATGGCTGAATTCATGTGCCAAGTAATGGAGAATCAATGCTCCAAAACCAGCCCAAAGGTCAGAACTATCCAACTTCCCGTCGCAGGATTCTGCCTCCGAAGCGCCGCGGCTCCAGTGACAGGCCAACAAATTAGCGCCGCGACCCTTCACGGCTCTGCGGCGATTTCCGACTCGTTTCATCTTACACTTCTTCCTTCGTTTACCAACGTGGAATACTTTGTTATTTGGCCAATAACCGTCCATCATTCTATGTCTCAAACGTATTACATACGTACCAATATCTCTTTCACTAATAAAATTTGCGATACTTGGCACTACGAGTGCACGTGCATGGAAACGACGTTTCCGACGTTCGGGGCCCCAATTGTTTGAGTCATAAATAATGGGATATACTTAATAACATATTTAGTAAATTTCCAACAATCCCCTCTTGAAAGAGATTTTGGCGCACACACTTGGTGCCTTTTTCAACAATCTTTCAGCGGACCGATGTTGCATCTGGATAGGTAGCATACACTTTGAACCTTCCATAGTTGAATACCATCGGACTTACTTACTGCGCGGTGAACGTGATGTCTTGAACCGTCAGTGTTTAGTGTAACCCAAGTCAACGGTACCAACACAACAACTTTCTCTACTCAGTTCTTCGTAATGTTTTATCCATTGTCACCGTGGACACTTCTTAGATTCTTAAGTGTGTTCATTTGAGACGTCCTGTCCTCGCACTTAAATAGGTGGTCTCCTACAAGGTATACTGCTATACCCCACTTTACAAGTGTTAGGAACCATTAAAAGTTTTCCCAAATCTAACCTCAACCGGTGAGGATCATTAAAGGTTTTGGAAACTTAACCTTTACCCACATTGCAGATAGCACTTATAGTCTATCGCGGGAACGACTTTGGATTTTGTGTTTCTTTACAGAAATCACTATCCGAAGTGCTCATGCTTCCACTGAAGCGCTCAACTGAACCTTTACCGCTTAGTTTTTCCATTGAACCTAATTCATGGGATCTCCAGTCAGTAAGGTTGGTTTACCACCGTATTAGTCCTTATACTTTGGGGTTTAAGGCCATTCCCCTAGACATGAAGAATATCTGATCCTTGGGTAAGCCCTTTGTTAGCGGGTCTGCTATATTATCCTTTGACTTTATGTAATCAATGGATATTATACCCGTGGTGATCAGTTGCCTAACAGTCTTATGTCTCCGTCGAATATGACAAGACTTGCCATTGTACATAGAATTATGTGCCCTTCCTAGAGCCGACTGGCTGTCGCAGTGGATCATTACAGAAGGTACGGGTTTCTTCCAAAAAGGAACATCCTCTAAGAAGTCGTGAAGCCACTCAGCTTCTTCTCCTGCTTTGTCTAAAGTGATAAACTTCGATTCCATCGTGGATCGGGCAATGTAAGTTTGCTTAGAGGATTTCCAAGACATAACCCCACCACCAATTGTAAATACATACCCACTTGTGGACTTGGTGTTCTCTATGTCAGATATCCAGTTTGCATCACGTACCGCTGGATATCTCAAATAATGCAACCAACAAGTTAGCGTGTATTTCAGGTATTGTAGTACCCGATTCAACGCCTTCCAGTGATCATTACTCAGATTACGGATAAACCTAGCCAACTTGTTGACTGCATAAGCAATATCAGGTCGGGTACAGTTTGTTATGTACATCAAAATACCAATCACCTGTGCATATTGCTCCTGGCATATAGGTACACCATGATTTTTATCTAGTTTTTTATTTCGGTCCATTGGTGACTTTATAGGCGAACTGTCAAACATCTCGAACTTTCTCAAAACATCCTCAATGTAGTGAGACTGAGATAAGACCAGTCCGTCAGACGTCTTAGAGATTTTTATCCCTAAGATGACATCTGCGATACCCATATCCTTCATGTCGAAGCACTGTTTCAACATGTTCTTAGTCTCTAGAATTATGCTAGGACTGCTCCCTGTGATCAACATGTCGTCTACATACAGGCATATCATAACGAACGAGTCAGAGTTACCTTTCATGTAGACACATTTGTCACACTCATTAATGGCGAAACCCTTCGATAGTAGAGTACTATCAATTTTTTTGTGCCATTGCTTCGGGGCTTGTTTCAGCCCGTACAGAGATTTGACAAGCCGACAGACTTTTCTTCTCTTGCCCTGGAACCACATACCCCTCGGGTTGTTCCATATAGATTTCTTCTTCCAAATCACTATTAAGGAAAGTTGTCTTGACTTCCATTTGATGTATCTCAAGGTCACGCAACGCTGCGATCGCAATGACTACTCGTATGGACGTCATCTTAGACACCGTGGAGTACTTGTCAAGGTAGTCAAGGCCTTCCTTTTGCCGATAGCCCTTGACTACCAACCTGGCTTTGTACTTATCTATAGACCTATCTGTTTTATACTTCCGTTTGAGTATCCACTTACAACCCAACGGTTTATTTCCCGAAGAAAGATCAACCAACTCCCAAGTATGGTTATGCAGAATGGAGCCTATTTCACTCTCAATAGCTTATTTCCAGAGTGTTGCCTCTGGAGTTGACAATGCTTCAGCATTTGTCCTTGGTTCATCATCAACTATATAAGATACAAAGTCAGGACCGAAGGATTTATCCTTCCTGGCCCTTTTACTTTGCCTTAGTTCCATTTCTGAAGTCTCCAAGTTCTGAGAATCTGAAACACTAGATTCCGAATATTCAGCCACTTTGAGATCCACTAGATCTGAACCATCTAGATCCGGGTCGTCAACGACTCCCGGTTTCAGAAAGCTTTGTTCATAACTTCGTTTGCGAGAGGTTATGTCTTTTTCCTTTCTTGGAAAGGTATCTTCAAAGAATTGAGCATTCCTTGATTCCATGATTGTACCCCCGTGGATATCTGGAATATCTGACTTATGCACTAAGAAGCGATAAGCATTATTGTTATTTTCATATCCGACGAATATGCAATCTACAGTCTTAGGCCCAATCTTGACCTGCTTTGGCTTGGGTACTTCAACCTTTTCCAAACAACCCCACACCTTTAAATATTTATAAGTGGGTTTCTTTCCCTTCCATGATTCATATGGAGTTTTGTCCTTACCCTTATGTGGGACTCTTTTAAGAATCGTATTAGCGGTAAGAACAGCTTCTCCCCACATGTTTTAGGGAAGACCGGAATTGATGAACAAGGCATTCATCATTTCCTTCAATGTGCGGTATGATACGAGATGAAATTCGACTTATTTCATGCTTGAATCCGTCATAAAATTCAAAATACTAACTTGCACTCTCGAGATAATGCATGTGTTAGAGAGCTTAGAAAATTTTATGGTAAGCCGGATGAAAATGATTGGAATAAAACTGATGTGCTTTTTCCCATTTTTGCAAATATTTTATGATGCCACTTTGAGGTTGTCCGGGTCTCGTTATGTGACTGCAAATTCTTATGTGCATGATGCATTTGGTGTTGGAACTATGCTTTCACAATATTGTGAGGATGAGGATGAGGATGAAGGCATAAGAAACATGGCCCGACAAATGAAATTGAAACATGACAAATATTGGGGGAATGTCAACAATCTCAATATTTTAATGTTTGTTGCATTAGTCCTTGATCCAAGACGTAAGTTGAGTTATGTTGTATGGGTTGTAGAATATTCTTATGGAGTGAACAAGGTAGCCTCTTATCTCTAAAAATAAGAGTCATTTTGCGTGATTTGTTTGATTCTTATATTTCTTTCATACCTTCATCAAAAAATAAAGGGAAAGAATCAAGTTCTCCTTCATCTACACCTAATTTGAATAATGATGGGATTAGACAAAGAAGAGAGTCATGGATTTTGAACAATTCATGACTCTTAAATATCAAAGGGAAAAGGGTGGTGTGGAAACTAGTGAGAGGAAACAACATACTTGGGATTTGGAAACCCGTGCCCAACACGGGATTTTCAAACCCAAAGTCCAATTTAACCTATCTACCCAAACCATATCCCTAATTTCTAAAAATAAAAAATTAGCCAAACAAGACCCTAATTGGAATATGGCCATGTGTGAGGAATTTAATGATTTGACAAAATAACATACTTGAGATTTGGTTCCTAGACCGGAGGGGTGAATGTGATCCGATGCATGTGGCTTTTTTGTCACAAATTCAGAGACAGTGGTGACCTACAGAGATATAAGGCGAGACTTGTGGCTAATGGTACTAATCAGCAGGAGGGTATTGACTGTGGTGAGACATTCAGTCCGGTTGTTAAACCGGCTACCATTCGCACCGTTCTGATTATTGTTATGGGTAAGCATTGGCCCATTCATCAGCTTGATGTGAAAAATGCATTTTTACATGGGGACTTAAAAGAAACTGTTTACATGCACCAACCGCCTGGTTTTGTCCATCGAGCAGCCCCTCAGTATGTATGTCATCTTCGTAAATCACTTTATGGTCTGAAACAAGCCCCCAGAGCATGGTATAATCATTTTGCACAGTATCTGATGTGATTTGCACAGCCACCAAAATATTCAGCAAATGCTCCTCTGTTTCACGAAAGATAGAGCCGAATTGGAGAAACTCTCTCATTAATTTTATGCTTAGCACAAGACAAGGTATATACGCAACAACATGTTTATTCTACTTTTAAGCTTGGATTTGAGATTAAGATTTAAAGGGAGATTAACCGTCATAGTTATTTCCAAGATCGCAATCGAGGTATGTTAAGGCAAATCCTTCTTTCTTTTGGCATGTTCCATGTAACGAAACGTAATCGTGATATTATTCCATAAATTATTCTACTCTTAGTCGTTAAGAATGTTCATGTTATTGATTCCTATGTTAAAAGCATGTCTAAATATGTTCTTAAATCCTTATTGACGTATATGGGAAAGATGTTGATGTTTCCAATGTTAGCCGAAGGTACAAGGATATTATGTCACTCAGAAAAACTCAAAATATTTTATTGTCATTCATGCATTTTTGTTGTCTTGGTTGTGCCCTTAATTGGTGCTTGTTTATTGATGTTATTAGGCTCGTTTGGAAGTTGTGGAAACATGTATAAACAGGGGAAGTGCTGCCCGAATTTTTATAAAATAAGAAGTCGTTATTCGATATAAAGTATGCTAGCGATCATAGAATTGACGAACGTATTACCATTATTATAGGTTGAAGTTCTAAATCGAGACGTACTCTAATATAGAGTTGATTAGTTCGTATAAGAGGTATGTGAACTATTCCTTCTTTCTTTGGCATGATTTTTATTTAATGAGGGTACGGCGGATGTACTTGATTCTTATACAGTTTAATTCCTAAAGAGTATTGTTATGAGAAGTGCCTATGATTTTTCAGCAAAGAGTTTATTATGACATTATTACAATGATTTTATTGAGAGTCAGATGATAAATTTTACTTGCATATGGTTACTCACGATATCTACTCGTGCTAAGTGTTACTACTTCACCTCACTGAGTCCCGGGCCGGGTTACGACTCGTGCACAACCTTGCATTATTCACCGAGACCCTCACTAGAGGGCCGGGTTACGTAGGATGGATCCATAGATGAGAGATGACTTTACCGAGTCCCAGCATGGGCCAGGTTATGATATGATTCCCCGCACTAGTGGGCCGGGTTACATTACAGATATATATATATATATGTATATGGACATGCACTCATGTTTTCTTGACTTGACTCTCATTTTTATAAGGCAACTGACTTTTATGGTTTATGGCACAGTTGGATTTGGATCCTGACTTTTATACTGATCTCCTGTTTCTGTTGGCTACTTATGATATCATATGCAGTATTTCATGTTTAGATACTCAGTACATTATTTCATACTGACCCCCCTTTCCTGGGTGGGCTGCGTTCATGCCCGCAGGTACAAGTGCTCAGTTTGGTGATCCTCCGGTTTAGGTCCCTACTCAGCAGGTTGGGAAGCTCCTTTGATCCAGAGCTTTGTCATTTTGGTACCGAACCTCTTTTAGACTTCTGTTTGTATTTAGGGGCATGACGGGGCCCTGTCCCGTCATATGTCATTATTCTTCTTATAGAGGTCTGTAGACAGTGGTGGGTTGTACTTATGTAAGGGTTATGACTCTGTTTTGGTCAGTCATGCTATTGTATTCTGTGTGGGGGTGTTTCCCTGTATATACGTTAGTATCTGTTGGCAGCCTTGTCGGCTTGCCTGTTATATCATCTGTTGGCAGCCTTGTCGGCTTGTCTGTTATATTGTGTTGGCTAGTTGTGACTCCTCAGGAGACAGGTACATTCGGGGGTAAAGGCAGCCTTGTCGGCTTGCCTACCCTGGCATATGTTGTTATTGCGACGTTATGCTGCCGGATTTCAGACTCATTAAGTGTTAGTTGGATTATGTGTGACAGGTTAGTGTAATGACGTCATTAGGGCGGTTAGTCGCGGCCCGTCGGGTTGGGTCGTGACAAAAGTGGTATCAATGCAGTTAGTCCTCGGAATGTCTACAGATTGTGTCTAGTAGAGTCTTGCGTATAGGTATGTTGTGCACCATACTTATACGCAGGAGGCTGCCGGACATTTAGGATTGGTTTCTATTCTTCTTACTCTAAGATCGTGCGATAGAGCTATGTTATTAGGTTATTCGCTCTCTGACGTATTAATGTGTTACAGTTATGCCTCCAAAGAAAGCGACAGCCGCCAGAAGGGCAATACGAATTCGAGGTTATGAGAAACTATCTTACTAGTATACGGGAAGAAATAATGTAAGCTTGGGACATGGAATATTTGAGACTCTTAGAATATTAGATAATCGTTGAGACCTTAGATATACAAGGCCTTCTTGAGTAAAATATTTTATGGTTGATCTGGGTTATAGTACATGGTATATGTGAAGTCTATTAGTTGTGATGACTCCTTGGTATGCTTATGTTTATATGAAAGGGAGTATGAGATATGCCAAAAACTGGAATTGCTACTATTGTACATATAAGGTTTGTTGTCTCCAGAGCAAGTTGTCTGGATAAGTCCTTGAAATTAGTTCAGCAGGTAGTTGATAGTCGTTAATGGGTTGTCCTACTTGTGATGGGGCTGGACCATTATCTGATCGATGGTTGTATGGCGGTAGCTCTTCAGTCGGGTATGGATATTGCTCGTGTCTAGGCATATGCACAGGGGGTTGAGGACCGACATAGAGGGCGACAGCCAGACAGAGGTCATGACGGGGACCAGCATAAGAGGGCTAGGTCGGCGGCTTATTCGGCGAGTCTCGAGCGCGACGGCCCAGCAGCAGGTCAGATATTCACCTCAGCTAGCACAGAGTGCTCCTCTACAGTCTACGGGCAGGAGGTTCGACTGCCCCGGGTATTCAGGAGCCGGACAGAGCTCCAGGGCTTCGGGTTCTCAGAGAAACAGGGGCCCTAGTCAGTTGAGACCACCTTATCCTCGGTGCTCTCAGTGTGGTAAGTTTCATATTGGGGAATGTCGTTCGACCACAGGTGCTTGCTTCTCTTGCGGCCGTCAGGGCCATATGATGAGAGAGTGTCCTAACATAGGTGGTTCAGGTAGGATGGCTCGGCCTATGGGGTCGGGTGCTGGTTCGTCGTCATCTATAGCTATGCGCCCCACCGGGTGGGGTAGTCAGACGTCAGCAGGCCGTGGTAGAGGTCGTGGCAGAGTTTCTAGTTCCGGCGGTCCTTTGAACCGCATATATGCTTTGGCCAGTAGATGTGATCAGGAGGCGTCACCAGATGTTGTTACAGGTATACTATCGGTCTTTTTCTGTAATGTATATGCTTTGATAGATCCAGGTTCCACCTTGTCCTACATATCCCCTCTTGTTGCTAATAGAATAGGGATAGAATATGAGCCAATAGAACCATTCGAGGTAGCTACACCGGTAGGAGATTCGGTTATAGCTGAGCATGTGTATAAAAATTATTCGGTGGTGATATATAGCCGTCATACCTTAGCAGATTTGATAGAGTTGGATATGGCCAATTTTGATGTCATTATGGGCATGGATTGGTTGGCTTCTTGTTTTGCCAACGTTGATTGTAGAGAGAAGTTGGTTCGATTTCAGTTCCCAGGCGAGCCAGTTATAGAATGGAAAGAGAATGCAGCATCGCCGAGGGGTAAATTTATTTCATACCTCAAGGCAAGGAAGATGGTCAGAAAAGGTTGTATCTATCATTTGGTTCGGGTGCATGATACAGAAGCGGAGGTACCGGCTCTTCAGTCAGTTCCGGTAGTTAGTGAGTTTCCGGATGTATTCCCGGACGATCTTCCAGGTCTCCCTCCAGAGCGGGAGGTAGATTTCAGTATAGATGTATTGCCAGGTACCCAACCTATATCCATTCCTCCTTATAGAATGGCACCTGCAGAGCTGAAGGAGTTGAAGGAGCAGCTGAGAGACTTGTTGGAGAAAGGTTTTATTAGGCCAAGTAGATCTCCATGGGGAGCACCAGTGTTATTTGTGAGGAAGAAAGATGGATCACTGCGGATGTGTATGGATTATAGGCAGCTGAACAAGGTAACCATCAAGAACAGGTACCCCCTTCCCAGGATTGATGATTTATTTGACCAGTTGCAGGGTGCTAAGTGCTTCTCGAAGATAGACTTGCGGTCAGGTTATCATTAGGTGCGGGTAAGGGAGGCAGATATTCCAAAGACAGCATTCAGAATCCGATATGGACATTATGAGTTTAGGTTGATGTCTTTTGGACTGACCAATGCTCCAACAATGTTTATGGATTTGATGAACCGGGTATTCAGGCCGTTCTTAGACATGTTCGTCATTGTATTCATTGATGATATCCTGGTTTATTCCCGTTCAGAGCAGGAGCATGCAGACCATTTGAGGACGGTACTTAGGGTCCTCCAGAACCAGCAGTTGTATGCCAAGTTTTCCAAGTGTGAGTTTTGGTTGACTTCGATGGCATTCTTGGGGAATATTATTGGGGCTAATGGTATTCGGGTGGATACACAGAAGATTGAGGCGGTGAAGACTTGGCCTAGACCTACGACACCTACTGAGGTACGCAGTTTTCTGGGGCTAGCAGGGTATTACAGAAGGTTTGTGGAGAAGTTTGCCTCGATCTCAGCGCCTTTGACTAGGCTAACCCAAGAGGGCAACTAAGTTTCGGTGGACGGATGCTTGTGAGCACGGTTTCCGGTTGTTGAAGGATAAATTGACTACGGCTCCGGTTCGACTCTTCCTGAGGGACCGGATGGTTATGTCATTTATTGTGATGCTTCAGGCATTGGGCTAGGTTGTGTGTTGATGCAGCATGGCAAAGTCATAGTTTATGCCTCCCGACAGCTCAGAAAGCATGAAAAGAATTATCCCACTCAGATTTGGAGCTAGCATCGGTGATTCATGCCTTGAATATTTGGAGACATTATTTGTATGGGATTCATGTTGATATTTATACGGATCACAAGAGTCTCCAATATATCTTTAAGTAGAAGGAGTTGAACCTACGGCAGATACGGTGGTTAGAGTTGCTAAAGGACTATGATGTTGAGATCTTGTACCACCAGGGAAATGCCAACGTCGTGGCAGATGCTCTTAGCCATAGATCCATGGGTAGCTTGATGGATGTGCAGCCAGACAGAAGGAAGATGGTTCGTGAGATACATAGGCTAGCGAGTCTTGGAGTCCGGTTGGCGGATTCGGGAGATAGCGGGATTCTTATTCGGGATGTTGCGGAGTCCTCTATCGTGGAAGAGATAAAGAGACGTCAGTATAAGGATCCTGTTCTGGCCCGGTATAGAGATGCAGCTCTCTGAAAGGGAAAGACTCTATTTGAGGTTACACCTGATGATGTGCCGAGGTATGAGGGCAGATTATGTGTACCTAATGTTGTAGGGCTACGACAGCAGGTTATGGGAGAGGCACACAATGCCCGTTATTCTATTCATCCAGGATCGACGAAGATGTACCATGACCTTAGATGCTTGTATTGGTGGGATGGCATGAAAAGAGACATAGCCGAATTTGTTGCCTAGTGCCCGAATTGTCAGCAGGTTAAGGTTGAACATCAGAAGCCTGGTGGATTATTACAGGAGATTGAGATCCCGACTTGGAAGTGGGAAGTGATCAATATGGACTTCATTACAGGCTTACCTCGCACTCTGCGGAAGTGTGATTCCATATGGGTTATCGTGGATAGGCTGACGAAATCAGCCCATTTTCTTCCAGTGAGGACTACTTACTCAGCTGAGGACTATGCTAGGCTGTACATCAGGGAGATAGTGAGACTGCACGGGGTTCCCACATCTATTATATCAGACCGAGGAGCTCAATTTACAGCTAATTTCTGGAGATCATTCCAGAAGGGATTGGGGACACAAGTGAGTCTCAACATAGCATTTCACCCTCAGACGGACGGACGGGCAGAGCGTACGATCCAGACATTAGAGGATATGATGAGGGCCTGTATTATTGACTTCAAAGGTAGTTGGGATGACCATTTACCACTCATTGAGTTTTCTTATAACAACAGCTACCACTCTAGCATCCAGATGGCACCGTATGAGGCTTTATATGGGAGGAAGTGCAGGTCACCTATTGGTTGGTTTAATGTAGGTGAGACTAAGTTGATCAGCCCAGACATGGTTCGAAACAAGTTTGTTGATAAGGTGAAACTCATTCGGGGAGAGGTTATTAGCACAACAAGAGTCGACAGAAGTCATATGCTGATAATCGACTTCGACACTTAGAGTTTCAGGTTGATGATTGGGTGTTCCTAAAGGTGTCACCCATGAAGGGTGTGATGAGGTTTGGCAAGAAAGGGAAGCTTAGCCCAAGGTACATTGGGCCTTACCAGATCATTCTTAGGATAGGCAAGGTTGCCTATGAGTTGGATCTACCGCCTGATTTGGAAGCAGTACATCCAGTTTTCCATGTATCTATGCTGCGTAAGTGTATTGGTGATCCTTCCAGAGTCTTCCCAGTAGATGACGTCCAGGTGACAGAAGAGTTGTCCTACGAGGAAAGCCCCGTAGCCATACTTGATCGTCAGGTCAGGAGATTACGGACGAAGGATGTGGCTTCCGTCAAGGTATTGTGGAAGAACCATAATAGGGAGGAAATGACTTGGGAGGCAGAGGATGAGATGAAGAAGAAGTATCCTCATTCGTTCCCTGTGCCTTCAGGTAATTCAATTCAACTCCCCATTTGATTATTGTAATTGATGAATTGCATATGTGTGATATATTGTGGCATCTGTTGGTTGGCTGAATATATGCGGATAGGCATAGTTATAAAGGAGACTGCCAAAATTTTTCTAGCATTAGACTTGTTATGAACATTCGAGGATGAATGTTCTGAGGAGGGAAGTATGTTACACCTCGTAAGATTTAGACGATAATTAAGAACGTCATTAAGAAAGCAAGATTCGGATATTGAATATAAGGAACGCTTACATATGTTAATACGGGAAATTAGTGTATAAACGGATGTTATCCCGGAATAATTTTTCTTTAGTGCTATACACGTGACGACGAGAATTAATCCTAGTAGTTGAATTTATTCCAATGGAGTTATGGACTAGTATTGTATTAAAAAAAAAATTATGACATTGAGGATACGAGGCTTATGAAATTCTCGGGAATTAAAAGAAGTGGGTTTGAGATTTACTAATTGAAGAACTTGGGGGCCAAAGTGTAAGAAGGAAAATCAGATTTTTGGTTATAAACTTACATTACCTCTTCATCTTCTTCTACACTTAACAAAAACAAAAAAACCAAACTCTCCTCTCATTCTCTTCTCTACACTAATCCGAAAATCACCCTCCACCCATAACCAAAATTAAGGTTGTTATCTTCTCTTCCTAGACTACATTTTTCACAAAAAATAGAAGCAAAACAACACCAAAAACAGTGGCGAAAACAGTGGCAAAACAGCCACTGCTTGGGCCGAAAACTACCCAGAAAATTGGGATTTTTGGGATGAAATTTTGGAAGAAAAACGTGTAGGGATGATGGCTTAACATTGTAGAACACTTGCATGTCAATTGGAGTTGAAGAAGTGAACAACAAGGAGGAGAAAAATTATAAAACAGTGGGGATTTTTGGACAAACAGTGGCAGAAAATTTGCGGACTGTTTTGACGAATTTGAGGTATAAAAATTCTTCTTTCTATGATATAATTGGAATGCATGTTGTTAGAATTAAGGTAATGAATTTGTGTTAAGGAAGAATTGGAATTTAAGCATTGCATGTGACCATTTTGGGCTAGTTGCCAATTTGGGACAGATTTTGGTGTTGTTGGATTCGTTGGTTATTGTTGTTATTATTATCACTAATTGCATGATGAAATTGAAAGAAAATATGGAGATTTAGTTGGAATTAGTTATATGGAAGTAAAATCCGAAATTGGATTATAGGAATTAAGATAAGAGTTATGGAATTATGACATGTTGTGGCCAAGAACTTGCATGAAATTGTTGGACATGTTGTGATGTATATGGACTGTTTTAGGGGCTGCTTTGTGGTGTTATAATTCTGAAAATTTAGTCACCATTATGCATGTTTAAGTGTGGTAATTTCTAAGGTAAGTCCTAAAGGAATAAGGGTGTGGAAAGGCATAGAAAGGCTTCACATTCTACCCTCGTTGTTGTTGAAACATGAGCTGTTTTGTGGGCTGTTTTTAAGGTGGATTAAGAGGCTAAATTTACATGAGAAGTGGGTGTGTAAATTCCCTTTATTGTTGTCTTGGTTGTGCCCTTAATTGGTGCTTGTTTATTGATGTTATTAGCCTCGTTTGAAAGTTGTGGAAACATGTATAAACAGGGGAAGTGCTGCCCGAATTTTTATAAAATAAGAAGTCGTTATTCGATATAAAGTATGCCAGCGATCATAGAATTGACGAACGTATTACCATTATTATAGGTTGAAGTTCTAAATCGAGACGTACTCTAATATAGAGTTGATTAGTTCGTTTAAGAGGTATGTGAACTATTCCTTCTTTCTTTGGCATGATTTTTATTTAATGAGGGTACGACGGACGTACTTGATTCTTATACAGTTTAATTCCTAAAGAGGATTGTTATGAGAAGTGCCTATGATTTTTCAGCAAAGAGTTTATTATGACATTATTACAATGATTTTATTGAGAGTCAGATGATAAATTTTACTTGCATATGGTTACTCACGATATCTACTCGTGCTAAGTCTTACTACTTCACCTCACCGAGTCCCGGGCCGGGTTACGACTCGTGCACAACCTTGCATTGTTCACCGAGACCCTCACTAGAGGGCCGGGTTACGTAGGATGGATCCATAGATGAGAGATGACTTTACCGAGTCCCAGCATGGGCCGGGTTATGATATGATTCCCCGCACTAGTGGGCCGGGTTACGTTACAAATATATATATATGTATATGGACATGCACTCATGTTTTCTTGACTTGACTCTCATTTTTATAAGGCAACTGACTTTTATGGTTTATGGCACAGTTGGATTTGGATCCTGACTTTTATACTGATCTCCTGTTTCTGTTGGATACTTATGATCTCATATGCAGTATTTCATGTTTACATACTCAGTACATTATTTCGTGCATCGACCCCATTTCTCGGGGAAATTTGCGTTCATGCCCGCAGGTACAGGTGCTCAGTTTGGTGATCCTCCGGTTTAGGTCCCTACTCAGCAGGTTGGGAAGCTCCTTTGATCCAGAGCTTTGTCATCTTGGTACCGAACCTCTTTTAGACTTCTGTTTGTATTTAGGGGCACGACGGGGCCCTGTCCCGTCATATGTCGTTATTCTTCTTATAGAGGTCTGTAGACAGTGGTGGGTTGTACTTATGTAAGGGTTATGACTCTGTTTTGGTCAGTCATGCTATTGTATTCTGTGTGGGGGTGTTTCCCTGTATATACGTTAGTATCTGTTGGCAGCCTTGTCGGCTTGCCTGTTATATCATCTGTTGGAAGCCTTGTCGGCTTGTCTGTTATATTGTGTTGGCTAGTTGTGACTCCTCAGGAGACAGGTACATTCGGGGGTAAAGGCAGCCTTGTCGGCTTGCCTACCCTGGCATATGTTGTTATTGCGACGTTATGCTGCCGGATTTCAGACTTATTAAGTGGTAGTTGGATTATGTGTGACAGGTTAGTGTAATGACGTCATTAGGGCGGTTAGTCGCGGCCCGTCGGGTTGGGTCGTGACATGAAATGGGATACGCAGACCACCTGATCAGCTGGGATATGGTAATGATTATGCCCACAGAGGTGAAATGATATGATGCCCACAGAGGCTGTTATGGGAAGGAAGATGCCCAGTGAGGCCAATATTTATATTATACCACATTGTGCATGACATTTAGGCATATTAGGGCCCTTAGAGGCATTTACTACTGGTCGGTTGTTGCTGTCAGCTGTTTTTGTCGGCTGTTGCTACCGGCTATTTTCATCGGTTGTTTCTGTTTCAATTTATTTATGTATCTCTGTTATGCTGTTTCTCATGTCTAACATACTCGGTACATGAGTCATACTGACGTCCCTTTTGTCGGGAGACACTGCGTTTCATGCCCGCAGGTTCACGTAGGCAAGGCGACGATCCGCTTTAGTAGATTGCTGATTTAGCGGATATTGGAACATTCCCCTTGCTTTGGAGTGTCGGTCTAATTTCGATACGGTAATTTTTGCAGATATATAATTGTTTTTTTTGTTTCGTTTGTTACATGGCTGTTTGATTTAGGTCAAATTTAGGAGACCACCCATGTATTTATAGTGGAGTGCTTCCAGCCATATTAGCACTTTTATTACGACTCAAATTCTCCATCTCTAAAATATGAATATTTTTGTATTATCCTCTTGTTTGAAATATGAGGGCTTTGGGGTATATCAAAAATTTTAATTTTTGGATTTCTTGTTTGGATTCTGCTTCGAAGCATCCTTGCCCTTCTTGAACTTTCGGATATCCGATTTTTTGCTTGCGTTGGATTTCGGCAACCATGAGGTAATTTACTAATTTTTCACTTTTTCAGTTTATTAATTTTAATTTTTTATTTTCTTTTGATTTTCCCACTGATAGTTGTTATTAAACTAAAGAATACGAACTGAAATTTACAGATTACACCACTGTTTCTTAGTATATTTTACAGATTACACCACTGTTAAAAAAAATTATTTTCTTTTGATTTTTCCATTAAAGATTTCTAATTTCATATTCAATAATGTAGTAATTTCAGTGGGAGCAATGATGACATAAAAGTGGATACAAACATTGAAAATATGTGCATATCTGATGAGGATGAAGTGGCAAGTGTGGAAGAAGTAGAGAAACGTTTGACTCCACCAACTAAGAGAAAGAAAGATGCTCCTTCATCGTCCTCAAGCAAATAAAAAAATCTCCTTTACATTCTACTGTAAGTGGTAGCTCTTCTAAACGTGTTAGGAAGAAAAAATCTAAATGGTGGGTTCATTATGAAGATACTAGTGATCCTGATGTGGCTAGGTGTAGTCATTGTGATTTTCTTATTGGTTGTAAAGGGACGAATGGTACTACTCCTTTAAAAAATCATGCTCAAAGATGTAAAAAATGTCCTGTCAATTTAGATTTAAAGCAAAAGTTAATAGACTTTGAACCAAAAACAATTACTAAAGAAGATGGCTCTACTGAGATTGTGAATGTTCCAAAGTTGTGGGATTTTGATCAAGAATTCACTAGAAAAGCACTTGCTAGGATGGTAATTGTTGATGAGTTGCCTTTCATGTTTGTAGAGCACGAAGGTTTTCGATATTTTTGTAAGGCAATAAATCCTGCTTTTGTTGTGCCTTCATGTGCTACTATAAAAAGAGATTGTTATAAGTTGTTCATTGAGGAAAGAAAAAAATTACAAGATTTTTTTAGAGATCTATCTTCTAGGATTTGTCTCACAACTGATACATGGACTTCTGGGCAAAATTTGAGTTATATGTGTCTCACCACTCATTTTATTGATGAAATCATTGGTATGGCCATAGTGGGGAAATCATTGGTATGGCGGTTGAAAAATATTTGAATGAATGGGGGATTAAGAGAATATTGATTGTGACTGCGACTGTGGATAATGCTAGCTCAAATGATGTAGCTATTCAATATTTGAAAAGAAGAATGAACCATCATCAAACTAGTGTGCTAAATGGTGATTATTTACATATGAGATATGTTGCTCATATACTGAATTTGGTTGTGAGAGATGGAGTGAAAGATCTTGATAGTTCCATAGTGAAAATCCGTGGTAGTGTGAGATATGTTAGATCTTCTCCTGCTAGACTTCAAAAATTTAAAACTTGTGCACATGAAGAGAGTTTGGAAACTAAGAGTCTTGTGTGTTTGGATGTTGATACGAGATGAAATTCGACTTATTTCATGCTTGAATCCGTCATGAAATTCAAAATACTAACTTGCACTCTCGAGATAATGCATGTGTTAGAGAGCTTAGAAAATTTGATGGTAAGCCGGATGAAAATGATTGGAATAAAATTGATGTGCTTTTTCCCATTTTTGCAAATATTTTATGATGCCACTTTGAGGTTGTCCGGGTCTTGCTATGTGACTGCAAATTCTTATGTGCGTGATGCATTTGGTGTTGGAACTATGCTTTCACAATATTGTGAGGATGAGGATGAAGGCATAAGAAACATGGCCCGACAAATGAAATTGAAACATGACAAATATTGGGGGAATGTCAACAATCTCAATATTTTAATGTTTGTTGCATTAGTCCTTGATCCAAGACGTCAGTTGAGTTATGTTGTATGGGTTGTAGAATATTCTTATGGGAGTGAACACGGTAGCCTCTTATCTCTAAAAATAAGAGTCACTTTGCGTGATTTGTTTGATTCTTATATTTCTTTCATACCTCCATCAAAAAACAAAGGAAAAGAATCAAGTTCTCCTTCATCTACACCTAATTTGAATAATGATGGGATTAGACAAAAGAAGAGAGTCATGGATTTTGAACAATTCATGACTCTTAAATATCAAAGGGAAAAGGGTGGTGTGGAAACTAGTGAGAGGAAACAACATACTTGGGATTTGAAAACCCGTGCCCAACACGGGATTTTCAAACCCAAAGTCCAATTTAACCTATCTACCCAAACCATATCCCCAATTTCTAAAAATAAAAAATTAGCCAAACAAGACCCTAATTGGAATATGGCCATGTGTGAGGAATTTAATGATTTGACAAAATAACATACTTGAGATTTGGTTCCTAGATCGGAGGGGGTGAATGTGATCCGATGCATGTGGCTTTTTTGTCACAAATTCAGAGACAGTGGTGACCTACAGAGATATAAGGCGAGACTTGTGGCTAATGGTACTAATCAGCATGAGGGTATTGACTATGGTGAGACATTCAGTCCGGTTGTTATACCGGCTACCATTCGCACCGTTCTGATTATTGCTATGGGTAAGCATTGGCCCATTCATCAGCTTGATGTGAAAAATGCATTTTTACATGGGGAATTAAAAGAAACTGTTTACATGCACCAACCGTCTGGTTTTGTCCATCGAGCAGCCCCTCAGTATGTATGTCATCTTCGTAAGTCACTTTATGGTCTGAAACAAGCCCCCAGAGCATGGTATAATCGTTTTGCACAGTATCTGATGTGAATTGGGTTTGTATGTAGCAAGTGTGATAATTCTCTCTTCATCTTTCATCGAGGCAACATGATCGCTTATTTATTATTGTATGTGGATGAAATTCTACTTACTGCCTCATCTGATTTGTTGAAAAATGAGATAATTGCATTGCTCAAAGCCGAATGTGCCATGACCGACTTGCGAAAGCTGGGTTATTTTTTTGGGATATCAGTGACTAGATCTGCAGACTCTATGTTTCTATATCAGCGTAAGTATGCAGAGTAGATAGTACACAAGGCTAAAATGGCAAACTGCAAGATTATGTCCACTCTAGTTGACACTAAATCAAAGCTTAGTGTTGTTGATGGTAATCCGGTGTCCGATCACACACTTTACAAGAGTCTTGCAGGTGCACTATAATATCTCACATTCATCAGTCCTGATATTGCTTATGTTGTTCAGTATGTGTGTCCGTTCATGCATGCCCCTAGAGAGCCTCATTTTACTGTCCTTAAGCGTATCATCAGATACATTAAGGACATACTTGATCATGGATTACATATATACCCCTCTGCACCTACCAGATTACTATCATATACGGATGCAAATAGGGCAGGTTGTCCGGACATGCGACGCTCCACCTCCGGCTATTGTGTATTCTTAGGGGATAATCTAGTTTCATGGTCTGCCAAGAGACAGGCCAAACTATCCCGTTCGAGTGCAGAAGCAGAGTACTGAGGCGTTGCCAATATTGTTGTTGAGATTTGTTGGCTCCGAAATCTATTTTTGGAGCTCCAGTTTCCTTTGCGTAAGGTGTCTATAGTCTATTGTGATAACATATCTGCTGTTTATTTATCTCACAATCCTGTTCAGTATCAGCGAACCAAACACATTGAGATGGATATACACTTTGTTCGTGAGAAGGTTGCTATCGGACATGTCAAGGTATTGCATGTCCCCTCTTCATATCAGTATGCGGATATTTACTAAAGGACTATCTAGACAGTTATTCCTCGACTTCAAATCCAGTCTAAGCATCCGGCCTCCTCCCGCTCCGACTGAGGGGGTGTATTAGTGAATATTAGTAAAATATTCACTATATATTTTGTAATTATTAGTGTTGTATAATTATGATAATTATAGGATCCCTTTTGTATTAAGATTTCACATTGTACACACTATATATTGTATTAATGTGAAAGGTTCCCAAGGGGAGATTAATACAATTCTACATATAAGTCACATGTCGTAAAGTCAATTATTGGGTCATGACCAACTCACACGCCAAACTCCACATTTAAATGGGAAACACATATAGAAATGAATATACATATGCACATCACATGACTAACTAAATCAGTCCAAACATGAAGGTATGTGTAACAGCCGAAAATCTGCAGTTTTTTTAAAGTTCCAAAATGGTATCAAAACACACTCCAGCCCCTCGAGTCCCATCCCAAACCATGCCAAAAAGTTTGCAAATGGTATTCGTGACAGATGTAAGGCTCAAAACATAATTTAGACCTTTTAAACTAAAAATGAGGGGTTAAATTATTTCAAACAATTCTATTTGGATGAAGCCTGCGAGTTTGTCTAGTGGGTAAACACACGAGGGCCTAGCGCACTTATGTGGTTTACAATTATGATTATTTTTCTTGTGATGATACCAGTTGTTATGGTTATTTTCAACTATTGCTATATACACTATTTTCTTTCATGCATTTCTTTTAAGCACTTGCTCCATCGGGTAAGACGCCGAGCAGGTAGATGATTTTGTTGCCATTATGCTCGCTAAATTTACTGATTGCGTTGCGCATATCCATCTACTAGTGGTGGTGTCTCTGCTTCCTATATTTTATTTTAGTTTTTGGGTTTTGTCGCTTGATATTGTATTCATAGTTTGTAGTGGCACTGTGACTGCACTTGTGAATTTCCGGGTTGACTTTAGACTTGTATTCTTCTCTTTGATTTCTACTTCTTGAGATATTATTTATGTTGTCAATTTTTTTATTTATAGTTTCATGTTAGCTTATAGTAATAGAAATTGTTCACCTAAGGGAAGGTAGAGGCTTGTTAGGTGCCAATTGTAACTAGTGAAAATGGATCATCACAGTCTAGGAACTAATATTAGTCAAAAGAAGAGCAAACATCAATAAGAAAAAGGTTAGGAAAAATTCGCACCAGTTCACTAATGACGCAATGTATGATTACTTTCCCTTCTTCTTTAGTTTCTCTTCCTTTGTTCTTTCATTAAATTTTAAATTATATACTAAGATAATTATTTCTACTTTCAAACATAAGTTATTAGAATTTGAATGGTGGATTGAGATATTGATAATGGCATTTTGAGGTTTGGATCCTAAAATTAATTTCCACCATTTGGGCTTTGATAATGTAAAGAATGGATCTTGGGCCTAACTCAATCCCAAAAGTTAGGTTGTAGGACGAGGATTGTCCATGTTCTCATTCCATATCCGATGTGAGACTCTTAACACTCACCCGCACGCCCAGACCTCGTTAACTGGAGCGTGGACAATATAATTTGGGGGCCCAACATCGACGAACAAAGAATTGGAATGGGTCTGGATATGATGCCATGTAAAGAATGGATCTTGGGCCGAACTCAACCCCTTATGCCCAAAATCCATTCTTTACATGGTATCAGAGCCAGCCTCATTCCAATTCTTTGTTCGTCGATGTTGGGCCCCCAAAATATATTATCCACGCTATAGTTAACGAGGTCTGGGCGTGCGGGGGAGTGCTAAGAGTCCCACATAAGATATGGAATGGGAACATGGACTCATTATATGGACTTGGGAAATCCTCACCTTACAAGCTAGCTTTTAGGGTTGAGTTAGGCCCAAGATCCATTCTTTACATGATATCAGAGCTAGACTCATTCCAATTCTTTGTTCACCGATATTGGGCCCCTAAATTATATTATCCACGCTCCAGTTAACAAGGTCTGGGCGTGCAGGGGAGTGTTAAGAGTCCCACATCAGATATGGAATGGGAACATGGACTCCTTATATGGACTTGGACAATCCTTACCCTACAAGCTAGCTTTTAGGGTTGAGTTAGGCCCAAGATCCATTCTTTACAGATAAATTAATATTGTTATGATGTATAGAAGGTATTAAATGCAACGATTGAGAGTTTTATTGGAGTAACATTACTATCCATTGCTGGAGATTAATGAAATTGGAGGAAGACGATGAGATTTTGTCGAATTAAGCCTTCAGCCTAACTCACACCTTAAAAGTTAGCTCAAAGGGAGGAGGATTGTTCAATCCTTATAAGGAGCTCAGTGTTCTCGTCCTTTACCAATGTGGTACAGTTTCCTCACCTCCCCCTCACACTCAAATCTAAACATTCTTTTATCTGGGGTTCCATTGTCCGTTCTGGAACGTACACATTCATGGATCATGAGCATTTCCACCCCTCATCGGTATTGGACCGATCAATTGTTCCGCGGAGCATTCTGCTCCCCCTCCCTTTTCGAGGGCCCATATTATATCGGGCTTGGTCCTGACTCTAATACAATATCAAATTAGGGTTTGCGCCTAACTCACACCCCAAAAGCTAGCGTAAAGGGAGGAGGATTGCCTAAGTTTTATAAGGAGCACAAGGTTCTCGTCTGTTACCGATCTAGTACATTCTCTTCAGCATTTTCTCTTCAACCTTCAATTATTAGAGCACTTTCTCTCAAACATTCCAATTTTATTGATGCACTTGTAATCATTTTTTTTGTTTACCCACTTCTCACTAATTTTTGGAGAACAATTTCTTCCTCTTATTCATATTTGCTTGCACTCCGCAATATTTTTTTGCAATCTTCCTCATCTGATTATTTTTCATGTATAAATTATTGGCACGATATTTTCCAACATAATCATTGGCAAAGCGAGCGACATATATGGGTTACAGTCATCCGTCGGCAGCGAAAGCTCTTTGATTCTATAACGGGATCGTAGAAGCTTTGATAACAATTTAAAGGAGTATATTCTTGATCTAGCTTCTGAGTTGTGAGTTAAGTCCAATGTCTAATTTGACATGGTATCAGAGTCAGGTCCAATCCGATGTGATCCCACAGATGAGGTGGTGTTATGCCCCCGGACCAATTGAAAGGGGTGAAAACACTGTGGGTCCGTGATTGTACACGCTCTAGACAACAGTGGACCCCCGGATAAAGAATGTATGTATCTGGGTGTGAGTTGGGTGTAGAAAAATATACCACATCGGTGCAGTATGAGATCCCTAGACTCCTTATAAGACTTGGACAATTCTCCTTCCTTTGAGCTAGATTTTGGGGTATGAGTTAGGCCCAAGGCATAGTCTAACAACTTTGTAGCAATTATTTGTTTTAAGAAATTGGAATTGAATGCTACAAATAGGTTTATTGAGTTAATATGAAATAGTACACGCTTTAAAACTGAATCCTAAGTGGAATTTTTCTTGAACAAGTGAATTAGGAATTTAGGGGTTTAAGGCCAAGTTCAAATTGATGAACTGAACTTAGTACTTTATAAATTGACATGGTTAATCCTGTTATGGTAGATTGTAAGTTTTTGAATATTCGGAGAACTTAAAGAGACGAACTGGAGCTGAAGTTTACTAGTTGAGATTTTGGATAAACTTCACACTTCCTACGCGTTGAATGAAATATCTAAAGATGTGTTTTGTTGCTAAGTGCTTACGGGGGAAGCGAGTGATTAGTTCCCAATGTTTACAACTTAGTGCGACATAACAACAATAATTTAAAAGTGCTAAATGCTTTAGCTATTGCCTTCTGTGAATTTTGTGTTGGAAATTTGCCTTTGGTGGGCAGGTTGCGTCCACTCATATTTAATGACTTAAATACTAGGGTTCCGCAAGTTAGAGGCTTTGTCTCTTCACACGTGCATAATCTACAAAGTGAGTAGATGACCGTAGGGCCAAGGATCGTCAAATTTCGTTAAGAAATGAAAGAGATATTGGTCCACGGAGTAAGGTGTTTGAGACATGAAAATATGGTGTGGGACAAATCTACCACATCGGTGGGAAAAGGAAGAATTGTTCTCTTTATAAGCCTAAAAAATGGATAAGGGTTTGGGACCCCAAGGGGTAACCCGTGTGTTTGAAGGAGGGAGGACCTAGGTGTGCTTGGGTTCGAAGCTAGCCCCACACGCGCGCCGCCGGTCCGGTCACGGGTCGTGGGCTTCTTCTGACATTATCTTTTGGACCCCAAACTATTTAGTATACAGTTTATGGCATTAAACTTCTGAAACATTTTGCACTTACTACAAAACATTTCTGGCCATGATTACACCTCTCTTAATCACCTCTCCTCCTCCAAAAACACTATATAAACTTCTAAAACAGATTTGAGGTAAAAGAGAGAGGACGAAAAATAAGAGAAAATTAGTGACTAAAGTGAGCACAACAGAAACTCTTCCTTCCTTTTTCCTCTAAATCAGCAAGTCATTTCGTGTTCGTTTTCTTCGTCAGAATCAACCTATTTGCTTTGTAGTGTTGATTAGTTGTTGTTTTATCTTGGGAGACTATTGCCCGCAAACGTAAAAGCATATATACGGGGAAATCTTGTCTTAAAGACATAGAGCAATCTCTCGACTCAGCCACAGTTGTAACAATCCAGATTTAGTGTTTCTTGATTTCAGGTTATCAAGATTCAAGACTCAACAACCTTGCGGCAGTTCTGAATATTGGTTGTTTGTTCATCCTTTCGAACACTTGTAATATTTATTTACTTCTCGTACTACATTTATATCCAATATTTTGTGATATATGACTCAATATCATATACTTAATTTCGATAGATTTATCATTTTGGAATGCGTTCATCATCATACCAGCTTAATAGATTACATGCATTCTTTTTCAGTATAAAGACATAGATGGCATCCTAAACAATACTTGAAATGTCGAGTACACAATTAAACTAATTAGACGACGACCTATACCCTTCTCTCCTCCCTCGACTGTCTAGAAAGTGAATTTACTTACTCTCTGATACACATATAACCAGTTGCACAAAGAAATGTGTTACACACTCACTCGCAACGTCAACACCACGTCAGAAATCTTGTAAATATTAATTTTTAATAAATAACTATTCTTAACCATAATAAATACTCCCTCCATTTTAATTTATGTGAATCTTTACGGAGAACGAGGGTCAAGTTTTATAATTTTGACCTTAAATTTTAATATAGATTTTCAAGTTTGTAAAAATAAAATTTATATATTTAGAAACTACATTAAAAGTACTATAAGTCAGGAGAATTTATAATTCAAGTAATTTAGAAAAAATGTAAGAAAAATATGATCAAAGAACCACATCGTAGACTTCCTTAATAGTAAAGAGTTCACGTAAATTGAAACCGGGGAAGTATGTAAGATAAATGTAATTTTTATGGGTCCCATTTGACTTTAACTTTTAGAGAGATGGGGAGTTTCTGTTTTGGATTTTTCTTTAGGGATATCGGAATCACAACCACTGCCACCAACAATGGTGGAATTGCCGCTGGTAAGCTCCGACAGTGGTGGAATGTTGTGATTTTAATTGTGAAATCGGGTTAATAGCGATGCGGCGCTGCTTCTTCATTGTTCCTTCGTTTGGTGTAGAGAAATCAATGGTGATTTCATGATTCTCCACTAATTTTCCGGCAAAGTTGCAGTGATATGTAATGAAGAAGGTGAATAATTTGAGTGTTTATTTTTGTGTCAATGATGGAGTAACTAAGAAGAAGATTGATTTCTTTTTTGAAATAAGAAATGAGTCTTTCAAGTGAAGAGATATTGGAAGTAGAAATGGTGGGGGAAAAGGTGAAGATGGAGAATAAAAGCAAAAGAAGAAAAATTGAAAATAGGGTTTGCAGATGAAGAAGAAAGCGAGGGGTGGGTGGGGGTGGAGGGTGGGTAGGGGTTATAAAAATCTGAATTTTGCAACAAAAAAAAAATGAAAATGAATAAAATTTTACCAAAACATGCTTCTTTTAAAATTATTTTTATATTTTGTGTCACATCAACTCTCAGAAGTTAAATAAATTCATTTTTAGATGGTCAAGAGTTAATGGATCCCCAACTAGTTGAAGTTTGAACTCGATATTTCGAGTATAATTTAGGGTGCCAATATGTCTTTTCGCTTATTTTTTCTCCTAACTTATAAACTATATTAAATAGTATTCATATAGCTAAATCAGTGAAAGAAATAATCCCTTAATTATTTTTATTAATTGAAAGAGTATTTATACAAGTTACATATTTTCATAATAGGAGAATCATATTCCTATTCTACTCCTAAAATCTTATTCTACTTGGATACTAAATATACAATTATGGTAATACAAATATTATAGTAAGTGTACAATACTAATTACACCACAATATTACCTAAACTAAGAGACTACAATATTACCTAAATATGTACACCATATACGGTTTATATGAGAAATCCGAGAGCAACAATATACATAATATACAAATGTATATCGTGTGTATATTATGTATATTTAACACACACCCGCAGTCATAACGGACGGTCTTCGAACGCTGAGACTGACCCTAAAATCTTCAAAAATGATCGAGGGAAGACCCTTTGTAAAGATGTCGGCAATTTGATATCTTGACGGGACATGGCAGACGCGTACCTGACCACGAGCAACCTTTTCGCAGACAAAGTGAATGTCCATATCGATATGTTTAGTGCGCTGGTGCTGAACCGGATTACCAGAAAGGTAGATGGCACTAATATTATCGCAATAAACCAAGGTTGCTTTCTCAATAGGTGAATGAAGCTCCAATAGCAAATTACGTAACCAACAAGATTTTGAGACCACATTAGCTACCCCTCGATACTCGGCCTCGGCACTAGTTCGAGACAATGTCGACTGACGTTTTACAGACCATGAGACCAGGTTATTGCCAAGAAACATACAATATCCAAACGTAGATCGTCTGGTGTCTGGACAGCCACCCCAATCAGCATCCGTATACAAGACAAGTGTGGACGTCGAGAAAGGATATAAATGCAAACCATAGTCCAGTGTACCCTGAATATACCGAATGATGCGTTTGAGTGCATTCATGTGCTCAATCCTGGGATCATGCATGAACAAACACACCTACTGGACAGCATATGTAATATCCGGTCTCGTAAAGGTAATATATACCTGAAGGGCCCCTGCAAGACTGCGATAGCGGGTCGGATCCTCATAGGGTACGCCAGCCGCAGCACTAAGCTTGTGCTTAGTATCAACTAGAGTGGAAGTGGACTTACATGATGACATCCCAACCCTCTCAATGATCTCAGTTGCATACTTCCTTTGAGATAAGAACAACCAATCTGAATGACGAGTGACAGCAATCCCCAAAAGTAACTCAAGGGCCCCAAGTCTTTCAAAGCAAACTCAGAGTTGAGCATGGTCATGATAGGCTGGCGTAAGGCATCGAAAGAAGCAGTTAAAATAATATCATCCACATATAACAGAATATAGGCCAAGGACGAAGCACGATGGTAGATGAACAAGGAATTATCCGACCTACTGTGAGTGAACCCAATAGTCGAAACATAGTCTACAAACCTCGTATACCAGGCCCATGGAGACTGCTTAAGCCCATATAAGGACTTCTTCAACGAACAAATATGATGAGGATGTTTGGGATCCCTAAATTCCAAAGGCTGATGCATATAGACGGTTTCCTTGAGATCCTTATGTAGGAATGCATTCTTTACATCTAACTGATGAATAGGCCATACTTTCGAAAGAGCCAAGCTAAGCACAGTGCGAATAGTAGCTGGCTTGACCACCGGACTAAACGTCTCACCACAATCTACACCAACCTGCTGAGTCTTACCATTACCCACAAGCCGCACCTTATGTCGGGCAAATGAACCATCTGAATTTTCCTTATGAGCAAAAATCCACATAGACCTGATAATATTAATACCAGATGGACGGGGCACCAACTCCCACATGTTATTATCAATAAGAGCATTATATTCATCGGTCATAGCAATTTTCCAATTCGGGTCATTTAAGGCAGACACATGATTACGGGGCAAGGGGGATTTAGGGACATTAGAATGTAAATAAAAATGTCTTTTTGATTTAAAAATACCCCATTGACTACGAGTGACCGATCTATGACTCGAGGAAGAATTGGGCAAATTTTGGGAATTTGCTGGGCTCGGGACGGACTGGTCAGCAGGCAGTGGGCCTGCTGGCCCAACTCGATAACCAGAAGCAGTAATCGGACCAGTTCCAGAATTGGGCTGGACTGGCCCAATTGCTGGAACTGGCCAGTAGTGGTACTGGGACTGGCAGTGAGTGACAGACCAGTGGGACCAGCGGGCAGTGGGCCCGCTGGAGAATTTTGGGTACGGGATATGTCCGAAAAATGGTGAATAATATACGGGGATATTCCATCATCCAAAAAATTATATGAACTAGGCACGGGAGTACTAACCTTAGCAAATGGAAATTGGGATTCATAAAAAATTACATGGCGATTAATGACGATTTTATTAGAGGATAAATCAAAGCATTTGTAACCACGATGATTAGACGGAAAATCCAAAAACACACACGGAGTAGACCGGGCCTGAAGTTTGTTAATTGTGGTGAACGGGAATAACGGATAACACAAACACCCAAAAACTCAAAGATGTGCATATGAAGGAATTTTATTATATAAAATTTGAAGGGGGAAAGAATATGTCAAGCCTTTGGAAGGAATTATGTTAAGGAGATAGGTAGCCATTTGTAAAGCATGATGTCAAAAAGACGGGGTTACGGAAGCATGAATTAATAAAGTTCGGACAATGTTATTTATGGAATGAATTTTGCGTTCGACTTTCCCATTTTGTGAAGACGTATGAGGACAAGAAAAATGAATTGATCCCATTATTAGCACAGAATTCCCGAAACACCCCATTGTCATATTCTTTGCCATTATCACACTGAATATTTTTTATTTCTCGTTCGAATTGGGTTCTAATGAATGCTCTAAATTTTAAGAAGACGGAAAAAACTTGAGATTTTTTCGCTATCGGAAACATCCATAAAAACTTAGAATAATCATCCAAAAAGAGAACATAATACCGATGACCCAAAGAACTGAGAATAGGAGACGTTCATAAGTCGCTATGAATAATATCAAATGGCATTAAAGTATGAGAATTTGAGTCTACAAATGGCAACCTAACAATTTTTCCTAAAGAACAAGATTGACAATTTGGAGTACTATTCGTGCCCTTACATGAAATAAAATTATTTTTATCTAATGACGACAAAATAGATAATCCCGGATAACCAAGACGAGCATGTCACAAGGAAGGAGAAAGGGCTGCAAAGGCGGATGGCAAGGCTTGACTTGATGGATCGGAACTGGGTGTGATAGGATAAAGATCTCCCCTACTATCACACCTCATGAGAGGACTCCCCGTCTTGAAATCCTTCACAAAGAAACCAAAATGATCAAATTCAATAGAAACGGAATTATCAGTAATGAATTTACGGACATAGACTAAGTTTTTAATCAATTTGGGGGCATGTAGGGTGTTTTTCAAGATAAGAGGTGGATGAGGGGGAGATAAAGTTTTATGACCATAACCACGAATTGGAATAGAATTACCATTACCAACAATTATACCGCGAGGGTTGCTCAAATTGGAATAAGACGAGAGCGTACCTGAATTGGATGTCATGTGGGTAGTGGCACCGATGTCCATATACCAATTTGGGTCCGAAGGATTTAAACCAAGCGTGTGCATTGCGGCTTCGATGTCGGTAGACGTGGGTGCCGCTGCGTGATGGGCCTGCGGGGGCCGAGGCCCAAGTACCCCTGCTTGCTGCCTCGGCCTAGAAGACTAGCTGTAAGTGGGCCAGGGCGAGGTGGGCCTAGAATGTTGCTGGGCTGGCCACTGCTAGTGGGGAGAAAACTGGTCTGGCCCAAACTGTGGTTATGGGCCCACTATCATGCCATAGGGGCACACTGTGGGGCCCAGAACTACTGATGTTGTTGCTGACCACTGCGGGGGCCACCACCGCCACCACCATTGTTGCCACCGCGGTTCTTGCCATTATTTTTCTTATTTTCACCCTTTTTGCCGCCATCGTTGTTGCGGTTTTGGCCCGAGTTGTTGGAACCGGTAGGATAAACCGTGGACTCAGTCATCATGACTACGGGACTAGCACAGGTAGCCGCCCTTTTTGTCATGCCTGCTTCTTCGAGTGTAAGCATAGAACGAGCTTGATAAAATTGTGGAAGCGGATTGCTTTGCCGAAGAAGCGTTCCAACACCATTATAGGCCTCGGAGAGGCTAGAAACCATTTGGAGGACCAAACGATCATTCGAAACTGGCGCGCCAACATTGCGGAGTTGGTCCACCAATTCCTTTAATATTTTGCAATAAGCCGAAACGTTAGGAAAATCTTCCATATTGATGTGGGAGAAATCCTGCTCAAAAGTAACGGCTCTCGAACTTTGATTATCTTGGAATATATCACGTATTCTATCCCAAGTCGCCTGTGCCGTAGCGTCAAGCTCAATAATCGTTTGCAAAAGGTCGGTAGAAATTGTGGAATATATCCACCAGAGGACTGTGGCATCAAGAGTCGTCCACAACTTAGAATCATCCTCGCGTTTTGGCACCTCCGTATCCTCAGGAGCCGTGGGGATTATGTGATGGATGACTTGATGTGATCGTGTATGAATTCTGAACAGTTCGGCCCATGTCGCATATTGGACGTTTTCTATTTCAAGAACAAGAGGGATGTTATTCTTGATGTTAGAAACTATAAGGGCAGGATGAAACGTGTTCCGGGAGGTAGACATATTGATATAACAATATGTGATTGAGGGATTTGGGAGAAAATTTTGGAAGAAAAAAATCGGAAGGAAGAACAAGCAAACTAAGAGAAGGGATTCGGGTTTGTTGCTCGAGAAGAGAGAAATTTTTGGAGAGGAAATTTCGAACCTAGACTTCTGATACCATGAAAGAAATAATCCCTTGATTATTTTTATTAATTGAAAGAGTATTTATACAAGTTACATATTTTCATAATAGGAGAATCATATTCCTATTCTACTCCTAAAATCTTATTCTACTTGGATACTAAATATACAATTATGGTAATATAAATATTATGGTAAGTGTACATTACTAATTACATCACAATATTACCTAAACTAGGAGACTACAATATTACCTAAATATGTACACCATATACGGTTTATATGAGAAATCCGAGAGCAACAATATACATAATATACACATGTATATCGTGTGTATATTATGTATATTTAATAATCAGGATTCACACGCGGGTTAGCAAAGTCAAGGTGCCATCACGTCCCACCCCAACTTGTGGGCGTGACAGAACAAAGCATCGGCGTACTAATAAAAATATATTTGCTAAATAATTTTATTATTATTTCATCTTTATATTTTTTTTAATTTCTACATTATAATCTCGGTATAACTTGTTTACAAATTCAACATCCCATTAAAGAAATAAAGCAATTCAACAAAGAAAAAGGGAAAATACCATTGGAAAGCAGTTGTCAAACTAACCAATTATAATGACTTACTATGTGGTGTTTCGAGACAAAGGTTTAGGAAAACAATATTGTTCCCAAATCAATTTTCGGTTTCTAATAATTTGTAGTCATCATTTCTTGACTCTTCCGCTATGTATTCAATAATGGTACAGTCAAGTGATGAAAGAATTAACTAACCATTGTTTGAGAAGCCATAAGCACCAAACTTCAATGTGGAAGTGGTTAGTTTGGCACTTGAGCATTTTCCACCTGCATCGTTTGTTGATTCTTGAATCTCCTCTAGTAAACAAAGAAAGTACAGTAAATTAAAGTGATGGCCTGGTATTGAAAATGTTAACATGTAGACCAGTTAATGTGAAATCATTTCACAGGTTCCGTTATACGGAACTCCCTAATTATGTCAACATATTCGTCAATTCTCTAAAATTCGTTTTCAGGTAGAAAGACAAAGTAATCTTGTTTATTGTCAATAACAACTAGTCATGTTTAGAGGCGGAGTCAGAATATATAATTTATGGGTTATGAATTACATTTTCGTTTTTGTTTAGCGGGGTTGTGAATATATTATCTATACATATCAAATGAATAGTTAAACACAAATACAAAATTTGAAGGAATTAATGAATTACCTGAGGTTCTTAAAATGGCGAGGACGAGTGAAGATGTAGCGCGAAATCCAAGGAAGTCATTGAGGCCATTGCCAGGAGTGTTGGCAGGAACTCGATCATCAATCCTATAAACAACCTTTCGCTGGCTAGGATACCATGTAAAATCTGCAAATTCATGTTGTCTCCCAAATGTAGCTGCTTCATCCCCCAAGTTTGAGTCATTCCTTTCTGAAAGGGTAATTGAACGTTTGAACACTGGTTGTAGTTTCAATGTGACCTAAATTTCACACATATATAAGGATTTGTCATTCCTATAGCCTGGGAGCTATATGGAGGATAATTATTTGAATTACAACAAAATACCGGCACATTGTTTGGAATAAAATTGATTTTTATTTTTATTTTTATTATATATAAGGGAGAAGGGAAGAGAAAATGGAATGAAGATTATAAGGTGGAGAACAGAACCCGTTAACAAGATGAAAATTTGAATAGTGAATCAACTTGACTATTAAGATTCTCCATTATTTGAAACTAGAGTTATATTTTGTGGACCCAATTAACGTGTAATATTGTGTGCATCGAGCCGCCCTTTAGAGTTATATTTTGGAGAGAATCAAATAAAAAGAATTACGCGTTAATACTATATTTAATTTGAGCTAACTTTTGAAATGGCATAATAAGTAAAAAGGTAATGATATTATTTTTTTTAAAATGGCGGAAGGAATGGGATAAATAGTTTCTTAAGCATAGGAAATTTAACCGGAGCTAGAGTAGTATAACAATATACTGTAATTCATGTAATATCTAATTTATTATCCATATAACAATCCTCATATTATTGATTTCCCTCATAACAATTTTCGTATTATTATTCACATTACACAACCCCTGCATGTAACTCCTTGTATAACTAAACCATCAACCATACGACCCCCAAATGCCATTGGCTTTCAAGAAGAAAAAAAACGTCTTTCATAGCAGCGCATGAAGGCAGACAAAAGAAAATTAATTATTGTTTGAAACGATACTATCTAGAACTTATGCTTCTGTAATATGGTTAATTCGTTGTTCTTTGGATCATTTTATAATACGAATATAAAAACGAGTTTTTATATTTCTAGATGTGTGACACCCCCCTTTTACAGCCGATAATGGCGGAAAAATAGAGTCATCCCTCCATTGCCCTTCTCTTATCTTTCCCTAACAAAAAAATCCTCATAATGTTGAGAATAAAAATAGACCCACAAAAATAATATTCATGGTATTAGTGATAAATGTGAACACTAAGTTATGGTTAAATAGTAAGAATAATAATGACACCAAATTTTTTAAATGAAAACCCTTTTGAATAAGGAATAAATCACGGGCCAAAAGAAGCAACTGATATCACTATAATAAGGTATTTTACACTGTGTAATCACGAGTATAAATACTTCAAAAACCACTACACATTCAAAATAAATAACCCTCTTTTGATTTTTCCTCCTCACTACAATATCGCTCACACTCTATTTTTTCTCCACAAACTATTTTCTTACATAGTCTATGGTATACCTCACTCCGCTCTTTAATACTCAGATATCTGAGAATGGTGTATCCAACAAATGAGTTGATAGCTCTATTTATAGGAGTAAAGTGACTCTTTCTTTCTTCTTGTCATTTAATTTGGCCGGTGCAAAATTCAACAATATGTTGCTGCTTTGAAAACTTGTAGATTTGCAAATATGAAAAGAAAGATTTGTCTTCCTCAATTTATGGGGTTGTTGTCTTCCTCAATTTATGAAATGGACCCCATAAATCTCCCCCTTCATACCCATTCAACTGAAGGAGGTACCTTTGTCTTTTCAGATAGACCTCATGCTGACAAGTTCTTTGCAGAACTCGGACTTGTCTTTGGCAATCCCCTTGGTCAGCATATCTGCAGGGTTTTCATATCGTGTGAATCTTCTTTACTTGGAACGATTTGTTCTCCACTTGCTCACGAATCCAATGATATCTGACGTCGATGTGTTTTATTCTCGCACGGTACATGGAGTTCTTTTTCTGGTCTATTGCACTCTGACTGTTATAATAGACAATATACTCCCATCTGCTGCAATTCAAGTTCTTGAAGGAATCCGTTGAGCCATATCATCTCTTTGCCACTGTAGCCGCAATATACTCAGCTTCAGTTGTAGATAGTGCGACACACTTCTACAACTTTGACTGCTATGATATAGCTCCCCCTGAAAAAGTAAACAGATATCCAATAGTGGATTTTCTGTTATCAAGGTCATCTGCCATATCAAAATTTGTATAGTCCTTCAAGATTGGATATGATTCTCCAAAACACAAGCATTCATTTGAGCTTCCTCTTAGATACCTGAGGATCATCTTCTCAATGGTCTTTTTCAGGATTTTTAAGAAACTTGCTAATAACACCGACCGCATGAGCAATATCTGGTCTAGTGCATACTATTGCATGCATCAAACTTCTGACGGCATAGGGATATGGTATTTTGGTCATGCTCTCTTTCTCCTCCGTTGTTGTAGAACACATCTTCTTGCTCAATTTCATATGACCAGCAAGAGGTGTGCTGACATGCTTAGATCTCTTCATGTTGAAGCGCTCTAGTACACGTTTTTGTGACAAATAAAGCTTCTTTTCATTTATGAAATGCGTAATCTTCATGCTTAAAATCTGCTTAGCATGACCTAAGTCTTTCATAGCAAAAGACTTACTCAACTATTTCTTCAACTCGTCAATCTTGAAAGCATTCCTGCCCACAATCAACATATCATCCACATATACCAAGAGGATGATAAAATCATAATCATAAAATCGTTGTGCGAACACACAATCATTTTTAAATTGCGTTTTAACCAATGTACGAAATTCAAGAAATTTGAAGTAGACTTGAGACTTATGTTTAAGCGGATAGACCCAAAGAAAGTGAGAGAAGTCATCCAAAAATACCAAATAATATTTATGACCTAGGTTGCTAGTTATAGGAGATGTCCATAAATCCGCATGAATAATATCAAAGGGAGAGAAAGTAATACTCGAAGAAGACGTAAATTGAAGTCTAATATGTTTCCTTAGATGACAAGAGGAGAAACTATGAGCAAGGTTTTCTTTATTACATTGGATTAACTTGTCGTCTCTAAGAAAATAAAAAATATAGGCTCCGAGATGTCCAAGTCTACTATGCCATGTTGAGGAGGAGATGACAACTAGAGATGTGGGAAGATTGACACTTGCAGTGGACGTGGATAAGAAAGGATAGAGATCCCCCTCACTATTTCATCTTGTAAAAAGTTTCCCCATATGTAGGTCCGTTATAGAAAACCAAATGGGTCAAAATTAATGGATACGAAATTGTCGGTGGCAAATTTTCTGACAGATATTAGGTTCTTGATAATCTTAGAGGCATATAGAATGTTTTTAAGGCAGAAGTGGGGATGCGATGGTGGGGTTAGTGTGGCCAAACCCTTGTATTGTAATGTCATGACCATTTCCGACAATAATAGATTAAGGAGTATTTAAATTGCGTTGTTGAGAAAGATTACCATAATTGCTTGTGAGGTGAGACGTGGCGCCCGTATCCATATACCACGTATTATTGTGCTGCTGGTGGGCCGCTGTGTAGTGGGCCTGGTGGCTGGACAGTTTCTCAGTTGTACTGGGTCGATGGGCAGTGGGCCTCGACATTGCCCATTGTTGCTACTGGCCCTGACCTAGAACGGGACTGGGTGGCTGGGCCCAGTGCTGAAGCTGTTGCCGAGGATGTGGGCTGGCCCACTTAATCGGGTATTGGGCCTGCGTCTGATAATTTGTGATTCCGGGTGTTGAGGAAGCGGAAACGGGAGAAGTTGTGTGGGCCGCGGATGAGGCCAATAAGGCTGCCGAAAAATAGAGAAGAAAGAGAGGGGGTTCTGTATATATATGCAGACTCTCCAAGGAGGATATTGAGAAGATGGTTCAAGAAGCAGAGAAAGACAAATATGAGGATGAAGAGCACAAGAAGAAGGCCGAGGCAAAGAATGCTTTGGAGAACTATGCTAACAACATGAGGAACACCGTGAAGGATGAGAAGATTGCATCCAAACTGCCTAGAAAGAATTTTCTTATTATTATATATAGGCCAGCTTGACAAGCAATCCTTCCTCTTAATCTGAGGTGCAAAGAGAAATATTTCTTTTTTATGACTTCCACTTATCGATCCCGGCCCAGAAATTATTAACAAGTTTATTTTAAAGGAAGTGAGCACGTCACGAATTTAAAATCTTTGGTCCATAACTGATTGGAGAAGAGCTAGGATCCCAACAAATTATTCAGGTACAGTGCATCCTCTCGTTATTATGTTTAACATTTAAGAACATTACTTGAAGGAATCTTAATATATATACCAGGGCTTTTTTTTTAATTACTACCGGGAGCAACTATTAAATTACTCTTTTAGTATGTTTTTTCAAGTACCTTACCAATAACATTATTTGGAAAACTTTAAACTCATTTGTTTTTGTTAAAGGGGTATTTATATTTACTAGTTTTTCGGTATGTGCGTTACACATGTATATCATCTTATATTATATGATATTGTAAAATATTACCAATATTATTAGAACAAAGTTTTGAGTACATTATTATAATGCAGGAATATTATTAGTATTTGTACTTCGATTACCTTTTTGTTTAAATGGAAATATATTGTGATTCACATTATAGAACTATTAATAGCAATAGTTCATGTATAAGTTTGTGAAGTTGTGTATTCATTTTTGTTAAACAGAGCAATATACATGTGATATACACTGAATATACAGCAGTGTATATCACATGTATATCAGTGGACTGAAGCAGCAAGCAGCAGTGCAACAAGCAGCAGTGGGCTTGTTAGGCCTCTCGGCAGTGGGCCTCTCTTAGCCCAGCACGTCCAGCCCATCACGGGATTTAGGGCAGCAAAACAGTGGACAAGATTTGTATTTAAGGAAAATATATTGTGTGTATATTGTAGTATATTTGTTACCTAGATTATGATATACACTTACCATAATTAGGATATACACTTACCATAATTGTATAGTTAGAATTATGGTAGAAGAAGGTTTTGTAACTTGTATATATATCTATTCAATCTATGAAAATAATCAAGGGGATTATTTCTTTCAATTTTTCACTTTACACTTTTCATTTTTTTTCGGTTTGGCCATGGAAATTTTAAATAAAATTTAAATTTGCATTTCAAATTTGGGAAATAACTTACAACATGTTTTCAATTAATTTTTTACTTTTGAAATTGTATTTAAGTACATTAAAGCATGAACATTGTCCATATATTCTTTGCAAAAAATATAACCAAACATATCAAATCCCACCACCCATCCCACCCCACCCCACCCCAACCAAATCCCACCCCTCTCAAATGTTTTCTTTCATACGAGTATATTTTATTTTATTTTTTTATAAAAATTGATAAAAAAAAAAAATCTTACCCACATCACCACAACCGACTGTCCCTCACCCCACCCCTCACCCACATCAAATTTAACCATGCAAATTTTTCATTTTTGTAAAGATAAAATTAAATATGAAGTAGAAATTTGGGAGGGAGGTAGGGGATGCTGGGGTGGAAGTGGATGGGTGGGTGGCAGTAGAAAATAAAAAAAGAAACATGCATATAATATTACATTGATGGAATGAAATGATCATGGAACCCTATATTCTAGCCCTATTTTTCGACAACCCCAACCCTAGTTTCGGCCACCCTCTTCACCGAAACCCTACCCAAAATCACCAGAAGACTAGCCCTTTTCCCGGTATCCTCCATTGCTGAAACCATAATTAGGGTTCTTTCCTCAATTCTCTACTTTTCTTTTTCGTCATTCTAGACTATAAATGGCTGACCAAAATAAATAACATACCGCTCTTGCCGTCAACAACGTCAAGAACTTCATTCCTATGATACTTGAGATGGAAAATGGGCAATATTCATTTTGGACGGAGTTGTTCAAAATTCACTGCCGAGCATACCAAGTTATTGAACATATTCTTCCTCCAAAACCTCAATCGGGTGTCACGAAAAAAGACAAGTCCGCGACATTGATATAGCTCAATGGTCTTGCTTGGATGCGATAGTCCTTCAATGGATTTATGGCACCATATCCAACGATCTTTTGCACACCATATTAGAATCGGATTCGACGGCTCAACAAACATGGGAGCGTTTGCAAATTTTTTTTTAAGATAACAAGATTTCTCGTGCGATTTATCTAGAAAATCAATTCACCAATGTCAAGATGGATGATTTTCCAAACATCCCCGCATGTTGTCAAGAGTTAAAAATGCTTGCCGATCAACTATCCAACGTTAGTGCACCGATGACGAATCAAAGGTTAGTTCTCCAATTAATTGCTGGTATGAAAGAATAATATGATGGTGTTGCCACGTTCATTCAATAAAGTAACCTGTTACCACCATTCTATGAGGCTCGGTCGAGATTTATTCTTGAAGAAACTCGGAAAATAAAACAAGCAGCCACGGCGGTCAATAATAACGGACAACCCACATTTCCACCAACACGTAAGGCGATAATTTTGGGCCTCAAAATTCTTGTGCGGGTAATGCAGCGAATCACAACAACAACGAAAAACAATGGGGTCAAAATCTCAACAATAATAAAGGGATAAATAATGGCGGAAGATGAAGTGATCGGGGTGGCGATCAACAAGCGGGTGGCGGCAGCCACTGTCACAACCCAAACCAGAGGGTCGCGACGGGCATCCGGACCCCACCCGACAGGTACCGCTAACCATACCTTCAATATCTATTCATAATTAAGCACGGTCCACAGGGACCGATGTAAAAACTTAACCAGAAAAGTCCAACTTATATATACATACATATCAAGGCCAACAAGGCCATACAAGACTACTACACACATGACACCTGTCTACAAGCCTCTAAGAGAGTACATAGAATCAAAAGGTCGGGATAGGACCCCGCCATACCCGTATAAACAAGCAAAATATATCGTACCAAGATAAGACCGACACTTCGAAACAAGGAGAGTGCTCCAAAAATCCACTGAGTCAGCAACCTACTAACGTGGATCGTCGTCTTGCCTACGTGAACCTGCGGGCATGAAATGCAGCGTCCTCCAACAAAATGGACGTTATTATGACTAATGTACCGAGTATGTCAAGCATAAGAAATATCATCACAGAGATATAGAATAATCTGAAACAGAAACAGTCGACAAAGCTAGCTGATAGAAACAAATTTTGACAACACCAACAACCGACAGAAACGGCTGACCAGCAGTAAATGCCCCTGAGGGTCCTAATACATATGCCTAAATGTCATGCACAATGCAAATGCAGTATGCACACACGCGCGCACACACACACACACACATATATATAGCGGAACGTGCAACCCGATCCAATATATTATATATATGTGTATGTTGCAGAACGTGCAACCCGATCCAATAAATTATATATATGTGTATGTTGAGGAACGTGCAATCCAATCCAATATATTATATATATATGTATATTGCGGATCGTGCAACCCGATCCAATATATTACATGTATATAATACATGAATGACAATGAAACATTCTGAACTTATCGGATGACATAATATCCTTGTACCTTCGGCTAACATTGGGAATATTAACATCTTTCCCGTATACCTCAAAAAGGATTCAGGAACATATTTAGACATGTTTTTAACATATGAATCAATAACATGAACATTCTTACCTACTAAAAGTAGAATAATTTATAGAACAATATTACGGTTACGTTTCGTACATAGAACATGCCAAAAAAAAGAAATAATTTGTCTTAACATACCTCGAATCCAAGCTTAATAGGCAGCATATACAATAATATAGTTGCTAAAGTTCCCGGAGATCACAATCAGCAAGTTACTTTTGACCTGATCATACGTTAAAATTCAGCAAAGAAAAGAGCAACTGGTCAACCAATAGAAAAGACCAAATCAAAAGAAAACAATTTCAGGCGAAGATCTCTAAGTAAGCTAAGCAGCTAGACTTACAAAAATCCACAAGCGAAGTAAAAATGTGAAAGTTTATAAATTCGGGATTCTAGTATTTTTTTAATTAAATACTCTATTTTAAATTTATAATTTATATAAATTTACTTCTTCGTTTAAAAAAGATTGATTTATTTTTCTTATTAGTTTGTATAAAAAAGATTGACATTTTTTATATTTAGAAACAATTTAACTTTATGAGATCATTTACAACCACACAAATATCTAAAATTTATTTTGGACCATACATTTCAAAAGTATTCCTTTATTTTTTTAAGTTCCGTACCAAGTCCTACTAAGCTAATCTTTTACAGACGGAGAAACTAATAAATTTATTTACATAAATATATAGTGTGGACTAAATTTAATGAATTCGGCAGAATTTGTAAGTTGTTTAGCATGCAAATAGTAAACCTTTTTCTGCTCATGCAAATGTACGTATACTCAACGGCAAATGCAATCTATGTTGGAAACTAAGAGGAGGACTCTCAATATAACTCAAATTCTCCTTGAAGATAAGCTGATGATCTTTCATTACTTCATTCAACTTGCTTACATAATATAGTTATAATGACTAATACTTACAAGATTTTTTTTAGCATGTACTAGTTTAGTACAGGTACCTCAATTTAATCATACTAAACTTTTTTTTCTTTTTTTTTTAGTTCATGAACAAAAATAATACATGTATTCTTGATCTTATTCTTTAATGCAAGAACTAAGATAACTCATTTATCACACAAATCAAAAGGTATTTCCCTGGGTTAAATTTTCAACAGTCTACTGGACCCTTTTTAACACGTTCTCTCTAACTCTAATATTTTACTCTCTAAATTTCCTCTGCCATTCTAAGCTTCGGATTATTTTAATTACGTGATAGAAGTATATGTGCAAAACATTATATTTTATGTATCTATATTTTGACGTAAACAATAAACATTATGATAATATAAAAAGAAGGGAAAAGAATATCAACAAAAAACCACACGTTTAAGGCTTTATCACATATACGGGGAAGAAATGATTCTCCTTTATTTCTGATCCCTCCTCTTTAAGTCGTACAAGAGTTCATCTTTAATTATTTATATTAGTTTCTTTTCTTTTTATTTCTAAAAAACAATATTTGAAGCTTTTAATTTAAATCCGAACAAGTTATTGTTGGAAATTTGTCTTTGGTGGGAGTTGCGTCCACCCATCTTTAATGACTTAAACACTATGGTTCCGCATGTTGGAGACTTTGATTCTTCACACGTGCATAATCTACTAAGTGAGTAGATGACCGTAGAGCCAAGGATCGCCAAATTTCGTTGAGAAATGAAAGAGATATTGGTCCACGAAGTGAGGTGTTTGAAGCATGAAAATGTGGTATAGACCAATTCTCCCTATCGGTGAGGAAGGAAGATTTGTTTAGTTTATAAGCCTCAAAATTGGCTAAGGGTTTGGGACCCCAAAGGGCAACCCATGTGTTTGAAGGAGGGAGGACCTAGATGTTGGTTCGAGGCTAAGTCCACACGCGCGCCGCCGCCCGTCCGGGCTCGGGAGTCTCGGGTCGTGGGCTTTGGACTTCTTCTGATATAACTCCTCACTAAAGCTCCGTTGCACATTAATTCAGTCATTTACATGACTGAATTACTCCTCACTAATTGCCATTACATGACCATTAACATTTGACAAGTCCCCTCCCTTCACTATATATTGACAAGTCACCTCCATTCACTATATATTGAAGCATTTGGCTCAATTGTTGAGACTACACACAAAAATCTTTCTACTACTTTCCAACATCATTTCATAACACTAAGTTTTTCAAAGTAACACTTGAGTTTCCTTTGCTCACTCGACCCAGCAAATCAAAGTGCTTGAAATTTCAGTTTGTTGTAAATTTTTTTGTTGTAATATTTAGCAGTTACTTATTTCCCGTTTCTTGCGACTGTTGTAATCGAGGCTCTAAAATTTAATATTTTCTTATTAGCTACCGTCACCCACACGCAAAAAAAAGTGTCGGTGTACATGCAGCCCAGAGGACATTTTTTGCATTATTGTTGCTGTAATTTCGTGTACTTATGATGGTTTAGTGTCATTTTAAGTTTTGGGTATCAATATGACATATAATCGACCCAACATGCTTTATGTGAGATGGATAAAGCTCCTCCCAATTTTTTTCGTCTTCTTCTGGTACAAATCTAGACTTTTCTCCTCCCACATGATATATAGTTCTCTATTTTTAAAATTTCAATTGATTTATAAATAAAAATATGCAAATTTTATTTTTATATTTTTATGTTATAAACGAAAATAAAATACTTGTTATTTTTAAAATCTCAATTGATTTTCATAGTTCATTAATTAAAAATTGAAGTGACTAATAAATCCATAACTATTTGTGCATCTGCACCGATAAAAAATTAAAATATAAGGAACGTATGCATCTAAAATTAATTAAAAATTTTAATATTTCACATTTGATGTAAGAATTCTTCAATTGTAGGTTGTTTCGTAAATTATAATCTCTTAATGATAATATAACGCTTGAATTGACAAAGATTTTTGTCCAAACTTTCAAAGAAAAAGGAATTCAATCTTTCCCTTAATGATTACCGTAAATATTTGCATTTTATTTTTATACATAAGAATATTTTTTACAAAATATTATGTTGTTATAGAGAGGTAATTTTACTAAGAGTGTATCGTTATAGTGAGTGACACTACTGTTATAGGTAGAGTGCTCTTATAGAGAAGTAAATTATAACATGAAAAATCGATTCTAGAAAAAATCAGGTCGTTACAGTGAAATGTTGTTATAACTAATGACAATTATAGATAGATTTGATTGTAGTCTTAAATAAAATAAATTACATGATACATTATGGAAATAATCTTTGATTATTTTCATAATCAAAGTAATTATTTTATAATTAGGTTGTAAATATTCTTAGTATATTCTACCATAATTGTAGCCTAAATTAAGTCTTGTAACATGCATATAATATTACATTGATGGAATGAAATGATCATGGAACCCTATATTCTAGCCCTATTTTTCGACAACCCCAGCCCTAGTTTCGGCCACCCTCTTCACCGAAACCCTACCCAAAATCACCGGAACACTAGCCCTTTTCCCGGTATCCTCCATTGCCGAAACCATAATTAGGGTTCTTTCCTCAATTCTCTACTTTTCTTTTTCGTCATTCTAGACTATAAATGGTGACCAAAATAAATAACATACCGCTCTTGCCGTCAACAACGTCAAGAACTTCATTCCTATGATACTTGAGATGGAAAATGGGCAATATTCATTTTGGGCGGAGTTGTTCAAAATTCACTGCCGAGCATACCAAGTTATTGAACATATTCTTCCTCCAAAACCTCAATCGGGTGTCACGAAAAAAGACAAGTCCGCGACATTGATATAGCTCTATGGTCTTGCTTGGATGCGATAGTCCTTCAATGGATTTATGGCACCATATCCAACGATCTTTTGCACACCATATTAGAATCGGATTCGACGGCTCAACAAACATGGAAGCGTTTGCAAAATATTTTTTAAGATAACAAGATCTCTCGTGCGATTTATCTAGAAAATCAATTCACCAATGTCAAGATGGACGATTTTCCAAACATCCCCGCATGTTGTCAAGAGTTAAAAATGCTTGCCGATCAACTATCCAACGTTAGTGCACCGATGACGAATCAAAGGTTAGTTCTCCAATTAATTGCTGGTATGAAAGAATAATATGATGGTGTTGCCACGTTCATTCAATAAAGTAACCTGTTACCACCATTCTATGAGGCTCGGTCGAGATTTATTCTTGAAGAAACTCGGAAAATAAAACAAGCAGCCACGGCGGTCAATAATAACGGACAACCCACATTTCCACCAACACGTAAGGCGATAATTTTGGGCCTCAAAATTCTTGTTCGGGTAATGCAGCGAATCACAACAACAACGAAAAACAATGGGGTCAAAATCTCAACAATAATAAAGGGATAAATAATGGCGGAAGATGAAGTGATCGGGGTGGCGATCAACAAGCGGGTGGCGGCAGCCCACCGTCACAACCCAAACCGAGGGTCGCGACGGGCATCCGGACCCCACCCGACAGGTACCGCTAACCATACCTTCAATATCTATTCATAATTAAGCACGGTCCACAGGGACCGATGTAAAAACTTAACCAGAAAAGTCCAACTTATATATACATACATATCAAGGCCATACAAGACTACTATACACATGACACCTGTCTACAAGCCTCTAAGAGAGTACATAGAATCAAAAGGTCGGGATAGGATCCCGCCATACCCGTATAAACAAGCAAAATATATCGTACCAAGATAAGACCGACACTTCGAAACAAGGAAAGTGCTCCAAAAATCCACTGAGTCAGCAACCTACTAACGTGGATCGTCGTCTTGCCTACGTGAACCTGCGGGCATGAAATGCAGCGTCCTCCAACAAAATGGACTTTATTATGACTAATGTACCGAGTATGTCAAGCATAAGAAATATCATCACAGAGATATAAAATAATCTGAAACAGAAACAGTCGACAAAGCTAGCTGATAGAAACAGACGACAACACCAACAACCGACAGAAACGGCTGACCAGCAGTAAATGCCCCTGAGGGTCCTAATACATATGCCTAAATGTCATGCACAATGCAAATGCAGTATGCACACACGCGCGCGCACACACACACACATATATATATAGCGGAACGTGCAACCCGATCCAATATATTATATATATGTGTATGTTGCAGAACGTGCAACCCGATCCAATAAATTATATATATGTGTATGTTGAGGAACGTGCAATCCAATCCAATATATTATATATATATATGTATATTGCGGATCGTGCAACCCGATCCAATATATTACATGTATATAATACATGAATGACAATGAAACATTCTGAACTTATCGGATGACATAATATCCTTGTACCTTCGGCTAACATTGGGAATATTAACATCTTTCCCGTATACCTCAAAAAGGATTCAGGAACATATTTAGACATGTTTTTAACATATGAATCAATAACATGAACATTCTTACCTACTAAAAGTAGAATAATTTATAGAACAATATTACGGTTACGTTTCGTACGTAGAACATGCCAAAAAAAAGAAATAATTTGTCTTAACATACCTCGAATCCAAGCTTAATAGGCATCATATACTTAAATTTCAATTTTACAAACATATTCAAATAACTGAATCACACATTATACTGTTAGGCAGCATATACAATAATATAGTTGCTAAAGTTCCCGGAGATCACAATCAGCAAGTTACTTTGGACCTGATCATACGTTAAAATTCAGCAAAGAAAAGAGCAACTGGTCAACCAATAGAAAAGACCAAATCAAAAGAAAACAATTTCAGGCGAAGATCTCTAAGTAAGCTAAGCAGCTAGACTTACAAAAATCCACAAGCGAAGTAAAAATGTGAAAGTTTATAAATTCGGGATTCTAGTATTTTTTTAATTAAATATTCTATTTTAAATTTATAATTTATATAAATTTACTTCTTCGTTTAAAAAAGATTGATTTATTTTTCTTATTAGTTTGTATAAAAAAGATTGACATTTTTTATATTTAAAAACAATTTAACTTTATGAGATCATTTACAACCACACAAATATCTAAAATTTATTTTGGACCATACATTTCAAAAGTATTCCTTTATTTTTTTAAGTTCCGTACCAAGTCCTACTAAGCTAATCTTTTTCAGACGGAGAAACTAATAAATTTATTTACATAAATATATAGTGTGGACTAAATTTAATGAATTCGGCAGAATTTGTAAGTTGTTTAGCATGCAAATAGTAAACCTTTTTCTGCTCATGCAAATGTACGTATACTCAACGGGAAATGCAATCTATGTTGGAAACTAAGAGGAGGACTCTCAATATAACTCAAATTCTCCTTGAAGATAAGCTGATGATCTTTCATTACTTCATTCAACTTGCTTACATAATATAGTTATAATGACTAATACTTACAAGATTTTTTTTAGCATGTCCTAGTTTAGTACAGGTACCTTAATTTAATCATACTAAACTTTTTTTTTTTTTTTTTTTTTAGTTCATGAACAAAAATAATACATGTATTCTTGAACTGATTCTTTAATGCAAGAACTAAGATAACTCATTTATCACACAAATCAAAAGGTATTTCCCTGGGTTAAATTTTCAACAGTCTACTGGACCCTTTTTAACACGTTCTCTCTAACTCTAATATTTTACTCTCTAAATTTCCTCTCGCCATTCTAAGCTTCGGATTATTTTAATTACGTGATAGAAGTATATGTGCAAAACATTATATTTTATGTATCTATATTTTGACGTAAACAATAAACATTATGATAATATAAAAAGAAGGGAAAAGAATATCAACAAAAAACCACACGTTTAAGGCTTTATCACATATACGGGGAAGAAATGATTCTCCTTTATTTCTGATCCCTCCTCTTTAAGTCGTACAAGAGTTCATCTTTAATTATTTATATTAGTTTCTTTTCTTTTTATTTCTAAAAAACTATATTTGAAGCTTTTAATTTAAATCCGAACAAGTTATTGTTGGAAATTTGTCTTTGGTGGGAGTTGCGTCCACCCATCTTTAATGACTTAAACACTATGGTTCCGCATGTTGGAGACTTTGATTCTTCACACGTGCATAATCTACTAAGTGAGTAGATGACCGTAGGGCCAAGGATCGCCAAATTTCGTTGAGAAATGAAAGAGATATTGGTCCACGAAGTGAGGTGTTTGAAGCATGAAAATGTGGTATAGACCAATTCTCCCTATCGGTGAGGAAGGAAGATTTGTTTAGTTTATAAGCCTCAAAATTGGCTAAGGGTTTGGGACCCCAAAGGGCAACCCATGTGTTTGAAGGAGGGAGGACCAAGATGTTGGTTCGAGGCTAAGTCCACACGCGCGCCGCCGCCCGTCCGGGCTCGGGAGTCTCGGGTCGTGGGCTTTGGACTTCTTCTGATATAACTCCTCACTAAAGCTCCGTTGCACATTAATTCAGTCATTTACTTGGCTGAATTACTCCTCACTAATTGCCATTACATGACCATTAACATTTGACAAGTCCCCTCCCTTCACTATATATTGACAAGTCACCTCCATTCACTATATATTGAAGCATTTGGCTCAATTGTTGAGACTACACACAAAAATCTTTCTACTACTTTCCAACATCATTTCATAACACTAAGTTTTTCAAAGTAACACTTGAGTTTCCTTTGCTCACTCGACCCAGCAAATCAAAGTGCTTGAAATTTCAGTTTGTTGTAAATTTTTTTGTTGTAATATTTAGCAGTTACTTATTTCCCGTTTCTTGCGACTGTTGTAATCGAGGCTCTAAAATTTAATATTTTCTTATTAGCTACCGTCACCCACACGCAAAAAAAAGTGTCGGTGTACATGCAGCCGAGAGGACATTTTTTGCATTATTGTTGCTGTAATTTCGTGTACTTATGAGGTTTTAGTGTCATTTTAAGTTTTGGGTATCAATATGACATATAATCGACCCAACATGCTTTATGTGAGATGGATAAAGCTCCTCCCAATTTTTTTCGTCTTCTTCTGGTACAAATCTAGACTTTTCTCCTCCCACATGATATATAGTTCTCTATTTTTAAAATTTCAATTGATTTATAAATAAAAATATGCAAATTTTATTTTTATATTTTTATGTTATAAACGAAAATAAAATACTTGTTATTTTTAAAATCTCAATTGATTTTCATATTTCATTAATTAAAAATTGAAGTGACTAATAAATCCATAACTAGTCCGTACCGTGCACCGATAAAAAATTAAAATATAAGGAACGTATGCATCTAAAATTAATTAAAAATTTTAATATTTCACATTTGATGTAAGAATTCTTCAATTGTAGGTTGTTTCGTAAATTATAATCTCTTAATGATAATATAACGCTTGAATTGACAAAGATTTTTGTCCAAACTTTCAGCAAAAAGGAATTCAATCTTTCCCTTAATGATTACCGTAAATATTTGCATTTTATTTTTATACATAAGAATATTTTTTACAAAATATTATGTTGTTATAGAGAGGTAATTTTACTAAGAGTGTATCGTTATAGTGAGTGACACTACTGTTATAGGTAGAGTGCTCTTATAGAGAAGTAAATTATAACATGAAAAATCGATTCTAGAAAAAATCAGGTCGTTACAGTGAAATGTTGTTATAACCAATGACAATTATAGATAGATTTGATTGTAGTCTTAAATAAAATAAATTACATGATACATTATGGAAATAATCTTTGATTATTTTCATAATCAAAGTAATTATTTTATATTTAGGTTGTAAATATTCTTAGTATATTCTACCATAATTGTAGCCTAAATTAAGTCTTGTAACATGCATATAATATTACATTGATGGAATGAAATGATCATGGAACCCTATATTCTAGCCCTATTTTTCGACAACCCCAACCCTAGTTTCGGCCACCCTCTTCACCGAAACCCTACCCAAAATCACCGGAACACTAGCCCTTTTCCCGGTATCCTCCATTGCCGAAACCATAATTAGGGTTCTTTCCTCAATTCTCTACTTTTCTTTTTCGTCATTCTAGACTATAAATGGTGACCAAAATAAATAACATACCGCTCTTGCCGTCAACAACGTCAAGAACTTCATTCCTATGATACTTGAGATGGAAAATGGGCAATATTCATTTTGGGCGGAGTTGTTCAAAATTCACTGCCGAGCATACCAAGTCATTGAACATATTCTTCCTCCAAAACCTCAATCGGGTGTCACGAAAAAAGACAAGTCCGCGACATTGATATAGCTCTATGGTCTTGCTTGGATGCGATAGTCCTTCAATGGATTTATGGCACCATATCCAACGATCTTTTGCACACCATATTAGAATCGGATTCGACGGCTCAACAAACATGGAAGCGTTTGCAAAATATTTTTTAAGATAACAAGATCTCTCGTGCGATTTATCTAGAAAATCAATTCACCAATGTCAAGATGGACGATTTTCCAAACATCCCCGCATGTTGTCAAGAGTTAAAAATGCTTGCCGATCAACTATCCAACGTTAGTGCACCGATGACGAATCAAAGGTTAGTTCTCCAATTAATTGCTGGTATGAAAGAATAATATGATGGTGTTGCCACGTTCATTCAATAAAGTAACCTGTTACCACCATTCTATGAGGCTCGGTCGAGATTTATTCTTGAAGAAACTCGGAAAATAAAACAAGCAGCCACGGCGGTCAATAATAACGGACAACCCACATTTCCACCAACACGTAAGGCGATAATTTTGGGCCTCAAAATTCTTGTTCGGGTAATGCAGCGAATCACAACAACAACGAAAAACAATGGGGTCAAAATCTCAACAATAATAAAGGGATAAATAATGGCGGAAGATGAAGTGATCGGGGTGGCGATCAACAAGCGGGTGGCGGCAGCCACTGTCACAACCCAAACCAGAGGGTCGCGACGGGCATCCGGACCCCACCCGACAGGTACCGCTAACCATACCTTCAATATCTATTCATAATTAAGCACGGTCCACAGGGACCGATGTAAAAACTTAACCAGAAAAGTCCAACTTATATATACATACATATCAAGGCCATACAAGACTACTATACACATGACACCTGTCTACAAGCCTCTAAGAGAGTACATAGAATCAAAAGGTCGGGATAGGATCCCGCCATACCCGTATAAACAAGCAAAATATATCGTACCAAGATAAGACCGACACTTCGAAACAAGGAAAGTGCTCCAAAAATCCACTGAGTCAGCAACCTACTAACGTGGATCGTCGTCTTGCCTACGTGAACCTGCGGGCATGAAATGCAGCGTCCTCCAACAAAATGGACTTTATTATGACTAATGTACCGAGTATGTCAAGCATAAGAAATATCATCACAGAGATATAAAATAATCGAAACGAGAAACAATCGACAAAGCTAGGCCGATAGAAACAAACCGACAACACCAACAACCGACGAAACGGTGACCGACCAAAAGAAATGCCCCCGAGGGTCCTAATACATATGCCTAAATGTCATGCACAATGCAAATGCAAGTATGCACACACGCGCGCGCACACACACACACACATATATATATAGCGGAACGTGCAACCCGATCCAATATATTATATATATGTGTATGTTGCAGAACGTGCAACCCGATCCAATAAATTATATATATGTGTATGTTGAGGAACGTGCAATCCAATCCAATATATTATATATATATATGTATATTGCGGATCGTGCAACCCGATCCAATATATTACATGTATATAATACATGAATGACAATGAAACATTCTGAACTTATCGGATGACATAATATCCTTGTACCTTCGGCTAACATTGGGAATATTAACATCTTTCCCGTATACCTCAAAAAGGATTCGGGAACATATTTAGACATGTTTTTAACATATGAATCAATAACATGAACATTCTTACCTACTAAAAGTAGAATAATTTATAGAACAATATTACGGTTACGTTTCGTACGTAGAACATGCCAAAAAAAAGAAATAATTTGTCTTAACATACCTCGAATCCAAGCTTAATAGGCATCATATACTTAAATTTCAATTTTACAAACATATTCAAATAACTGAATCACACATTATACTGTTAGGCAGCATATACAATAATATAGTTGCTAAAGTTCCCGGAGATCACAATCAGCAAGTTACTTTGGACCTGATCATACGTTAAAATTCAGCAAAGAAAAGAGCAACTGGTCAACCAATAGAAAAGACCAAATCAAAAGAAAACAATTTCAGGCGAAGATCTCTAAGTAAGCTAAGCAGCTAGACTTACAAAAATCCACAAGCGAAGTAAAAATGTGAAAGTTTATAAATTCGGGATTCTAGTATTTTTTTAATTAAATATTCTATTTTAAATTTATAATTTATATAAATTTACTTCTTCGTTTAAAAAAGATTGATTTATTTTTCTTATTAGTTTGTATAAAAAAGATTGACATTTTTTATATTTAAAAACAATTTAACTTTATGAGATCATTTACAACCACACAAATATCTAAAATTTATTTTGGACCATACATTTCAAAAGTATTCCTTTATTTTTTTAAGTTCCGTACCAAGTCCTACTAAGCTAATCTTTTTCAGACGGAGAAACTAATAAATTTATTTACATAAATATATAGTGTGGACTAAATTTAATGAATTCGGCAGAATTTGTAAGTTGTTTAGCATGCAAATAGTAAACCTTTTTCTGCTCATGCAAATGTACGTATACTCAACGGGAAATGCAATCTATGTTGGAAACTAAGAGGAGGACTCTCAATATAACTCAAATTCTCCTTGAAGATAAGCTGATGATCTTTCATTACTTCATTCAACTTGCTTACATAATATAGTTATAATGACTAATACTTACAAGATTTTTTTTAGCATGTCCTAGTTTAGTACAGGTACCTTAATTTAATCATACTAAACTTTTTTTTTTTTTTTTTTTAGTTCATGAACAAAAATAATACATGTATTCTTGAACTGATTCTTTAATGCAAGAACTAAGATAACTCATTTATCACACAAATCAAAAGGTATTTCCCTGGGTTAAATTTTCAACAGTCTACTGGACCCTTTTTAACACGTTCTCTCTAACTCTAATATTTTACTCTCTAAATTTCCTCTGCCATTCTAAGCTTCGGATTATTTTAATTACGTGATAGAAGTATATGTGCAAAACATTATATTTTATGTATCTATATTTTGACGTAAACAATAAACATTATGATAATATAAAAAGAAGGGAAAAGAATATCAACAAAAAACCACACGTTTAAGGCTTTATCACATATACGGGGAAGAAATGATTCTCCTTTATTTCTGATCCCTCCTCTTTAAGTCGTACAAGAGTTCATCTTTAATTATTTATATTAGTTTCTTTTCTTTTTATTTCTAAAAAACTATATTTGAAGCTTTTAATTTAAATCCGAACAAGTTATTGTTGGAAATTTGTCTTTGGTGGGAGTTGCGTCCACCCATCTTTAATGACTTAAACACTATGGTTCCGCATGTTGGAGACTTTGATTCTTCACACGTGCATAATCTACTAAGTGAGTAGATGACCGTAGGGCCAAGGATCGCCAAATTTCGTTGAGAAATGAAAGAGATATTGGTCCACGAAGTGAGGTGTTTGAAGCATGAAAATGTGGTATAGACCAATTCTCCCTATCGGTGAGGAAGGAAGATTTGTTTAGTTTATAAGCCTCAAAATTGGCTAAGGGTTTGGGACCCCAAAGGGCAACCCATGTGTTTGAAGGAGGGAGGACCTAGATGTTGGTTCGAGGCTAAGTCCACACGCGCGCCGCCGCCCCGTCGGGCTCGGGAGTCTCGGGTCGTGGGCTTTGGACTTCTTTCGATATAACTCCTCACTAAAGCTCCGTTGCACATTAATTCAGTCATTTACTTGGCTGAATTACTCCTCACTAATTGCCATTACATGACCATTAACATTTGACAAGTCCCCTCCCTTCACTATATATTGACAAGTCACCTCCATTCACTATATATTGAAGCATTTGGCTCAATTGTTGAGACTACACACAAAAATCTTTCTACTACTTTCCAACATCATTTCATAACACTAAGTTTTTCAAAGTAACACTTGAGTTTCCTTTGCTCACTCGACCCAGCAAATCAAAGTGCTTGAAATTTCAGTTTGTTGTAAATTTTTTTGTTGTAATATTTAGCAGTTACTTATTTCCCGTTTCTTGCGACTGTTGTAATCGAGGCTCTAAAATTTAATATTTTCTTATTAGCTACCGTCACCCACACGCAAAAAAAAGTGTCGGTGTACATGCAGCCGAGAGGACATTTTTTGCATTATTGTTGCTGTAATTTCGTGTACTTATGAGGTTTTAGTGTCATTTTAAGTTTTGGGTATCAATATGACATATAATCGACCCAACATGCTTTATGTGAGATGGATAAAGCTCCTCCCAATTTTTTTCGTCTTCTTCTGGTACAAATCTAGACTTTTCTCCTCCCACATGATATATAGTTCTCTATTTTTAAAATTTCAATTGATTTATAAATAAAAATATGCAAATTTTATTTTTATATTTTTATGTTATAAACGAAAATAAAATACTTGTTATTTTTAAAATCTCAATTGATTTTCATATTTCATTAATTAAAAATTGAAGTGACTAATAAATCCATAACTAGCTGTACCGTACCGATAAAAAATTAAAATATAAGGAACGTATGCATCTAAAATTAATTAAAAATTTTAATATTTCACATTTGATGTAAGAATTCTTCAATTGTAGGTTGTTTCGTAAATTATAATCTCTTAATGATAATATAACGCTTGAATTGACAAAGATTTTTGTCCAAACTTTCAAAGAAAAAGGAATTCAATCTTTCCCTTAATGATTACCGTAAATATTTGCATTTTATTTTTATACATAAGAATATTTTTTACAAAATATTATGTTGTTATAGAGAGGTAATTTTACTAAGAGTGTATCGTTATAGTGAGTGACACTACTGTTATAGGTAGAGTGCTCTTATAGAGAAGTAAATTATAACATGAAAAATCGATTCTAGAAAAAATCAGGTCGTTACAGTGAAATGTTGTTATAACCAATGACAATTATAGATAGATTTGATTGTAGTCTTAAATAAAATAAATTACATGATACATTATGGAAATAATCTTTGATTATTTTCATAATCAAAGTAATTATTTTATATTTAGGTTGTAAATATTCTTAGTATATTCTACCATAATTGTAGCCTAAATTAAGTCTTGTAACATGCATATAATATTACATTGATGGAATGAAATGATCATGGAACCCTATATTCTAGCCCTATTTTTCGACAACCCCAACCCTAGTTTCGGCCACCCTCTTCACCGAAACCCTACCCAAAATCACCGGAACACTAGCCCTTTTCCGGTATCCTCCATTGCCGAAACCATAATTAGGGTTCTTTCCTCAATTCTCTACTTTTCTTTTTCGTCATTCTAGACTATAAATGGCTGACCAAAATAAATAACATACCGCTCTTGCCGTCAACAACGTCAAGAACTTCATTCCTATGATACTTGAGATGGAAAATGGGCAATATTCATTTTGGGCGGAGTTGTTCAAAATTCACTGCCGAGCATACCAAGTCATTGAACATATTCTTCCTCCAAAACCTCAATCGGGTGTCACGAAAAAAGACAAGTCCGCGACATTGATATAGCTCTATGGTCTTGCTTGGATGCGATAGTCCTTCAATGGATTTATGGCACCATATCCAACGATCTTTTGCACACCATATTAGAATCGGATTCGACGGCTCAACAAACATGGAAGCGTTTGCAAAATATTTTTTAAGATAACAAGATCTCTCGTGCGATTTATCTAGAAAATCAATTCACCAATGTCAAGATGGACGATTTTCCAAACATCCCCGCATGTTGTCAAGAGTTAAAAATGCTTGCCGATCAACTATCCAACGTTAGTGCACCGATGACGAATCAAAGGTTAGTTCTCCAATTAATTGCTGGTATGAAAGAATAATATGATGGTGTTGCCACGTTCATTCAATAAAGTAACCTGTTACCACCATTCTATGAGGCTCGGTCGAGATTTATTCTTGAAGAAACTCGGAAAATAAAACAAGCGACCACGGCGGTCAATAATAACGGACAACCCACATTTCCACCAACACGTAAGGCGATAATTTTGGGCCTCAAAATTCTTGTTCGGGTAATGCAGCGAATCACAACAACAACGAAAAACAATGGGGTCAAAATCTCAACAATAATAAAGGGATAAATAATGGCGGAAGATGAAGTGATCGGGGTGGCGATCAACAAGCGGGTGGCGGCACCACCGTCACAACCCAAACCGAGAGGGTCGCGACGGGCATCCGGACCCCACCCGACAGGTACCGCTAACCATACCTTCAATATCTATTCATAATTAAGCACGGTCCACAGGGACCGATGTAAAAACTTAACCAGAAAAGTCCAACTTATATATACATACATATCAAGGCCATACAAGACTACTATACACATGACACTGTCTACAAGCCTCTAAGAGAGTACATAGAATCAAAAGGTCGGGATAGGATCCCGCCATACCCGTATAAACAAGCAAAATATATCGTACCAAGATAAGACCGACACTTCGAAACAAGGAAAGTGCTCCAAAAATCCACTGAGTCAGCAACCTACTAACGTGGATCGTCGTCTTGCCTACGTGAACCTGCGGGCATGAAATGCAGCGTCCTCCAACAAAATGGACTTTATTATGACTAATGTACCGAGTATGTCAAGCATAAGAAATATCATCACAGAGATATAAAATAATCTGAAACAGAAACAGTCGACAAAGCTAGCTGATAGAAACAGCCGACAACACCAACAACCGACGTAAACGGCCGACCAAAGAAAGAAATGCCCCTGAGGGTCCTAATACATATGCCTAAATGTCATGCACAATGCAAATGCAGTATGCACACACGCGCGCGCACACACACACACATATATATATAGCGGAACGTGCAACCCGATCCAATATATTATATATATGTGTATGTTGCAGAACGTGCAACCCGATCCAATAAATTATATATATGTGTATGTTGAGGAACGTGCAATCCAATCCAATATATTATATATATATATGTATATTGCGGATCGTGCAACCCGATCCAATATATTACATGTATATAATACATGAATGACAATGAAACATTCTGAACTTATCGGATGACATAATATCCTTGTACCTTCGGCTAACATTGGGAATATTAACATCTTTCCCGTATACCTCAAAAAGGATTCAGAACATATTTAGACATGTTTTTAACATATGAATCAATAACATGAACATTCTTACCTACTAAAAGTAGAATAATTTATAGAACAATATTACGGTTACGTTTCGTACGTAGAACATGCCAAAAAAAGAAATAATTTGTCTTAACATACCTCGAATCCAAGCTTAATAGGCATCATATACTTAAATTTCAATTTTACAAACATATTCAAATAACTGAATCACACATTATACTGTTAGGCAGCATATACAATAATATAGTTGCTAAAGTTCCCGGAGATCACAATCAGCAAGTTACTTTGGACCTGATCATACGTTAAAATTCAGCAAAGAAAAGAGCAACTGGTCAACCAATAGAAAAGACCAAATCAAAAGAAAACAATTTCAGGCGAAGATCTCTAAGTAAGCTAAGCAGCTAGACTTACAAAAATCCACAAGCGAAGTAAAAATGTGAAAGTTTATAAATTCGGGATTCTAGTATTTTTTTAATTAAATATTCTATTTTAAATTTATAATTTATATAAATTTACTTCTTCGTTTAAAAAAGATTGATTTATTTTTCTTATTAGTTTGTATAAAAAAGATTGACATTTTTTATATTTAAAAACAATTTAACTTTATGAGATCATTTACAACCACACAAATATCTAAAATTTATTTTGGACCATACATTTCAAAAGTATTCCTTTATTTTTTTAAGTTCCGTACCAAGTCCTACTAAGCTAATCTTTTTCAGACGGAGAAACTAATAAATTTATTTACATAAATATATAGTGTGGACTAAATTTAATGAATTCGGCAGAATTTGTAAGTTGTTTAGCATGCAAATAGTAAACCTTTTTCTGCTCATGCAAATGTACGTATACTCAACGGGAAATGCAATCTATGTTGGAAACTAAGAGGAGGACTCTCAATATAACTCAAATTCTCCTTGAAGATAAGCTGATGATCTTTCATTACTTCATTCAACTTGCTTACATAATATAGTTATAATGACTAATACTTACAAGATTTTTTTAGCATGTCCTAGTTTAGTACAGGTACCTTAATTTAATCATACTAAACTTTTTTTTTCTTTTTTTTTTTAGTTCATGAACAAAAATAATACATGTATTCTTGAACTGATTCTTTAATGCAAGAACTAAGATAACTCATTTATCACACAAATCAAAAGGTATTTCCCTGGGTTAAATTTTCAACATCTCCATCTGGACCCTTTTTAACACGTTCTCTCTAACTCTAATATTTTACTCTCTAAATTTCCTCTGCCATTCTAAGCTTCGGATTATTTTAATTACGTGATAGAAGTATATGTGCAAAACATTATATTTTATGTATCTATATTTTGACGTAAACAATAAACATTATGATAATATAAAAAGAAGGGAAAAGAATATCAACAAAAAACCACACGTTTAAGGCTTTATCACATATACGGGGAAGAAATGATTCTCCTTTATTTCTGATCCCTCCTCTTTAAGTCGTACAAGAGTTCATCTTTAATTATTTATATTAGTTTCTTTTCTTTTTATTTCTAAAAAACTATATTTGAAGCTTTTAATTTAAATCCGAACAAGTTATTGTTGGAAATTTGTCTTTGGTGGGAGTTGCGTCCACCCATCTTTAATGACTTAAACACTATGGTTCCGCATGTTGGAGACTTTGATTCTTCACACGTGCATAATCTACTAAGTGAGTAGATGACCGTAGGGCCAAGGATCGCCAAATTTCGTTGAGAAATGAAAGAGATATTGGTCCACGAAGTGAGGTGTTTGAAGCATGAAAATGTGGTATAGACCAATTCTCCCTATCGGTGAGGAAGGAAGATTTGTTTAGTTTATAAGCCTCAAAATTGGCTAAGGGTTTGGGACCCCAAAGGGCAACCCATGTGTTTGAAGGAGGGAGGACCTAGATGTTGGTTCGAGGCTAAGTCCACACGCGCGCCGCCGCCCGTCCGGGCTCGGGAGTCTCGGGTCGTGGGCTTTGGACTTCTTCTGATATAACTCCTCACTAAAGCTCCGTTGCACATTAATTCAGTCATTTACTTGGCTGAATTACTCCTCACTAATTGCCATTACATGACCATTAACATTTGACAAGTCCCCTCCCTTCACTATATATTGACAAGTCACCTCCATTCACTATATATTGAAGCATTTGGCTCAATTGTTGAGACTACACACAAAAATCTTTCTACTACTTTCCAACATCATTTCATAACACTAAGTTTTTCAAAGTAACACTTGAGTTTCCTTTGCTCACTCGACCCAGCAAATCAAAGTGCTTGAAATTTCAGTTTGTTGTAAATTTTTTTGTTGTAATATTTAGCAGTTACTTATTTCCCGTTTCTTGCGACTGTTGTAATCGAGGCTCTAAAATTTAATATTTTCTTATTAGCTACCGTCACCCACACGCAAAAAAAAGTGTCGGTGTACATGCAGCCGAGAGGACATTTTTTGCATTATTGTTGCTGTAATTTCGTGTACTTATGAGGTTTTAGTGTCATTTTAAGTTTTGGGTATCAATATGACATATAATCGACCCAACATGCTTTATGTGAGATGGATAAAGCTCCTCCCAATTTTTTTCGTCTTCTTCTGGTACAAATCTAGACTTTTCTCCTCCCACATGATATATAGTTCTCTATTTTTAAAATTTCAATTGATTTATAAATAAAAATATGCAAATTTTATTTTTATATTTTTATGTTATAAACGAAAATAAAATACTTGTTATTTTTAAAATCTCAATTGATTTTCATATTTCATTAATTAAAAATTGAAGTGACTAATAAATCCATAACTAGTCATGCACCGTACCGATAAAAAATTAAAATATAAGGAACGTATGCATCTAAAATTAATTAAAAATTTTAATATTTCACATTTGATGTAAGAATTCTTCAATTGTAGGTTGTTTCGTAAATTATAATCTCTTAATGATAATATAACGCTTGAATTGACAAAGATTTTTGTCCAAACTTTCAGCAAAAAGGAATTCAATCTTTCCCTTAATGATTACCGTAAATATTTGCATTTTATTTTTATACATAAGAATATTTTTTACAAAATATTATGTTGTTATAGAGAGGTAATTTTACTAAGAGTGTATCGTTATAGTGAGTGACACTACGTTATAGGTAGAGTGCTCTTATAGAGAAGTAAATTATAACATGAAAAATCGATTCTAGAAAAAATCAGGTCGTTACAGTGAAATGTTGTTATAACCAATGACAATTATAGATAGATTTGATTGTAGTCTTAAATAAAATAAATTACATGATACATTATGGAAATAATCTTTGATTATTTTCATAATCAAAGTAATTATTTTATATTTAGGTTGTAAATATTCTTAGTATATTCTACCATAATTGTAGCCTAAATTAAGTCTTGTAACATGCATATAATATTACATTGATGGAATGAAATGATCATGGAACCCTATATTCTAGCCCTATTTTTCGACAACCCCAACCCTAGTTTCGGCCACCCTCTTCACCGAAACCCTACCCAAAATCACCGGAACACTAGCCCTTTTCCCGGTATCCTCCATTGCCGAAACCATAATTAGGGTTCTTTCCTCAATTCTCTACTTTTCTTTTTCGTCATTCTAGACTATAAATGGCTGACCAAAATAAATAACATACCGCTCTTGCCGTCAACAACGTCAAGAACTTCATTCCTATGATACTTGAGATGGAAAATGGGCAATATTCATTTTGGGCGGAGTTGTTCAAAATTCACTGCCGAGCATACCAAGTCATTGAACATATTCTTCCTCCAAAACCTCAATCGGGTGTCACGAAAAAAGACAAGTCCGCGACATTGATATAGCTCTATGGTCTTGCTTGGATGCGATAGTCCTTCAATGGATTTATGGCACCATATCCAACGATCTTTTGCACACCATATTAGAATCGGATTCGACGGCTCAACAAACATGGAAGCGTTTGCAAAATATTTTTTAAGATAACAAGATCTCTCGTGCGATTTATCTAGAAAATCAATTCACCAATGTCAAGATGGACGATTTTCCAAACATCCCCGCATGTTGTCAAGAGTTAAAAATGCTTGCCGATCAACTATCCAACGTTAGTGCACCGATGACGAATCAAAGGTTAGTTCTCCAATTAATTGCGGTATGAAAGAATAATATGATGGTGTTGCCACGTTCATTCAATAAAGTAACCCGTTACCACCATTCTATGAGGCTCGGTCGAGATTTATTCTTGAAGAAACTCGGAAAATAAAACAAGCGAGCCACGGCGGTCAATAATAACGGACAACCCACATTTCCACCAACACGTAAGGCGATAATTTTGGGCCTCAAAATTCTTGTTCGGGTAATGCAACGGCGAATCACAACAACAACGAAAAACAATGGGGTCAAAATCTCAACAATAATAAAGGGATAAATAATGGCGGAAGATGAAGTGATCGGGGTGGCGATCAACAAGCGGGTGGCGGCAGCCACTGTCACAACCCAAACCAGAGGGTCGCGACGGGCATCCGGACCCCACCCGACAGGTACCGCTAACCATACCTTCAATATCTATTCATAATTAAGCACGGTCCACAGGGACCGATGTAAAAACTTAACCAGAAAAGTCCAACTTATATATACATACATATCAAGGCCATACAAGACTACTATACACATGACACCTGTCTACAAGCCTCTAAGAGAGTACATAGAATCAAAAGGTCGGGATAGGATCCCGCCATACCCGTATAAACAAGCAAAATATATCGTACCAAGATAAGACCGACACTTCGAAACAAGGAAAGTGCTCCAAAAATCCACTGAGTCAGCAACCTACTAACGTGGATCGTCGTCTTGCCTACGTGAACCTGCGGGCATGAAATGCAGCGTCCTCCAACAAAATGGACTTTATTATGACTAATGTACCGAGTATGTCAAGCATAAGAAATATCATCACAGAGATATAAAATAATCTGAAACAGAAACAGTCGACAAAGCTAGCTGATAGAAACAGCCGACAACACCAACAACCGACAGAAACGGCTGACCAGCAGTAAATGCCCCTGAGGGTCCTAATACATATGCCTAAATGTCATGCACAATGCAAATGCAGTATGCACACACGCGCGCGCACACACACACACATATATATATAGCGGAACGTGCAACCCGATCCAATATATTATATATATGTGTATGTTGCAGAACGTGCAACCCGATCCAATAAATTATATATATGTGTATGTTGAGGAACGTGCAATCCAATCCAATATATTATATATATATATGTATATTGCGGATCGTGCAACCCGATCCAATATATTACATGTATATAATACATGAATGACAATGAAACATTCTGAACTTATCGGATGACATAATATCCTTGTACCTTCGGCTAACATTGGGAATATTAACATCTTTCCCGTATACCTCAAAAAGGATTCGGGAACATATTTAGACATGTTTTTAACATATGAATCAATAACATGAACATTCTTACCTACTAAAAGTAGAATAATTTATAGAACAATATTACGGTTACGTTTCGTACGTAGAACATGCCAAAAAAAAGAAATAATTTGTCTTAACATACCTCGAATCCAAGCTTAATAGGCATCATATACTTAAATTTCAATTTTACAAACATATTCAAATAACTGAATCACACATTATACTGTTAGGCAGCATATACAATAATATAGTTGCTAAAGTTCCCGGAGATCACAATCAGCAAGTTACTTTGGACCTGATCATACGTTAAAATTCAGCAAAGAAAAGAGCAACTGGTCAACCAATAGAAAAGACCAAATCAAAAGAAAACAATTTCAGGCGAAGATCTCTAAGTAAGCTAAGCAGCTAGACTTACAAAAATCCACAAGCGAAGTAAAAATGTGAAAGTTTATAAATTCGGGATTCTAGTATTTTTTTAATTAAATATTCTATTTTAAATTTATAATTTATATAAATTTACTTCTTCGTTTAAAAAAGATTGATTTATTTTTCTTATTAGTTTGTATAAAAAAGATTGACATTTTTTATATTTAAAAACAATTTAACTTTATGAGATCATTTACAACCACACAAATATCTAAAATTTATTTTGGACCATACATTTCAAAAGTATTCCTTTATTTTTTTAAGTTCCGTACCAAGTCCTACTAAGCTAATCTTTTTCGACGGAGAAACTAATAAATTTATTTACATAAATATATAGTGTGGACTAAATTTAATGAATTCGGCAGAATTTGTAAGTTGTTTAGCATGCAAATAGTAAACCTTTTTCTGCTCATGCAAATGTACGTATACTCAACGGCAAATGCAATCTATGTTGGAAACTAAGAGGAGGACTCTCAATATAACTCAAATTCTCCTTGAAGATAAGCTGATGATCTTTCATTACTTCATTCAACTTGCTTACATAATATAGTTATAATGACTAATACTTACAAGATTTTTTTTAGCATGTCCTAGTTTAGTACAGGTACCTTAATTTAATCATACTAAACTTTTTTTTCTTTTTTTTTTAGTTCATGAACAAAAATAATACATGTATTCTTGAACTGATTCTTTAATGCAAGAACTAAGATAACTCATTTATCACACAAATCAAAAGGTATTTCCCTGGGTTAAATTTTCAACAGTCTACTGGACCCTTTTTAACACGTTCTCTCTAACTCTAATATTTTACTCTCTAAATTTCCTCTGCCATTCTAAGCTTCGGATTATTTTAATTACGTGATAGAAGTATATGTGCAAAACATTATATTTTATGTATCTATATTTTGACGTAAACAATAAACATTATGATAATATAAAAAGAAGGGAAAAGAATATCAACAAAAAACCACACGTTTAAGGCTATATCACATATACGGGGAAGAAATGATTCTCCTTTATTTCTGATCCCTCCTCTTTAAGTCGTACAAGAGTTCATCTTTAATTATTTATATTAGTTTCTTTTCTTTTTATTTCTAAAAAACTATATTTGAAGCTTTTAATTTAAATCCGAACAAGTTATTGTTGGAAATTTGTCTTTGGTGGGAGTTGCGTCCACCCATCTTTAATGACTTAAACACTATGGTTCCGCATGTTGGAGACTTTGATTCTTCACACGTGCATAATCTACTAAGTGAGTAGATGACCATAGGGCCAAGGATCGCCAAATTTCGTTGAGAAATGAAAGAGATATTGGTCCACGAAGTGAGGTGTTTGAAGCATGAAAATGTGGTATAGACCAATTCTCCCTATCGGTGAGGAAGGAAGATTTGTTTAGTTTATAAGCCTCAAAATTGGCTAAGGGTTTGGGACCCCAAAGGGCAACCCATGTGTTTGAAGGAGGGAGGACCTAGATGTTGGTTCGAGGCTAAGTCCACACGCGCGCCGCCGCCCGTCCGGGCTCGGGAGTCTCGGGTCGTGGGCTTTGGACTTCTTCTGATATAACTCCTCACTAAAGCTCCGTTGCACATTAATTCCGTCATTTACTTGGCTGAATTACTCCTTGTCCGTTTGTCGCGCCCGTTTTCGATCCGACCCCTCGCGAGAGGTCAGAAGCGGAGCACAACGTGTCCCGGTGATTCCTGGGTAAAAAGGATTAAGGAGTCGCCACCTAATTATTTTTATGGTGAATTAGGACACCTAAATATTTAAACTAAATGCTGCAATGTAAACTCTGATTTTAAGGTCTACGAAACTAATGAGATTCTAGGTAAGGGTTCTTTATTATCCTAAAGGGAATGGGTTAGGCATCCTTTAAGATCCGCTAACTTGCGGTTATCCGGTCAAACTCAGGTTAATTATTGCTAAGAAAATGCATGTTTTTAAAAGGTATGAAGTTTTAAGGAAAGGATATTGCAAATAATTTGAAAGAGATGCATTTTGTACATGTATGCATTTGTGACAATGATAAGGAGAAAAGCAATTAATTTGTAATGCCAAAGGAGTAATTTTTGAAAATCATATTTAGTTGTACAATTAATAAAATGAATAGAAAATGATCAAAGTTTGTTTTGAAAATTTTAAATATGCATGACGAGCCTAAAAATAAATAAACTAGCGGAGGGTTTCTAAGTTTGAATTAACCGAGCCTACAAGTAAATAAGCTAGCGACGGGTTTCCAATCTTAGACTATCCTATGAATTAATTCTAAGTCTACCTATTCTAAGCACTTCAATAATTACATAAGTGCGGTAAATAATATTACAATACAAAGTAGGATAAAAGCTGAATTAAAGAAAGTAAATAAAATAAATAAACTCCGAGAAATATCTGCCTTCATTGACTCTGTTCCTTGCAAGCTGTCAAGAACAAACGGTTAGAAACAGTTAAAAGAAAACAAATAACTTCAGATCCGTATCCAAAACAATGAGCGTTTTGGTCACGGAGGGCTCAGACTTAAATTTTGAAAAGACCATTCCAATCACGCCGTGGCTGCAAACATATGACTGAGTGGTTATTTTGATTGTCTCGCCTATTAAACGTATTGATCTCTCGGATGAAAGAGAAAAGATCACTATAATCACGTCGTGGCTGCGAATATATAAGTCACCTCGCCTACTAAACATGTTGATCTCGGATGAAATAAAGGTTTAAGCCTCATCCTTGCCCAGAAGTTATATTTCCGTCTTTACAACTGTGGAGGCCTCAAAATCGACGGATATTTTTCATCGGCCAGTGTAGTATCATGTTCAAATCAGCAAAAAATGAAATCGGAATAGTAAACAGCAGCAGTGGGCAGTGAACTGTAAGCAGAAAAAATAATTTCCAAAAAAGACGCGGTGTTTAGTTTAAGACAGTAAAAACAGTAAAATATCTTGTCTTGATACTTAAAACAAGGTCTTTGAAAAACAGAGAAATGAAACAAAGAAAAGCGCGGCCTCGAATTCAATTTCATCGGCCTAAATGCGGTATTAATAAAACAATAAAACAGTAAAAAAAAGTAAGATATCCGTTGCCCGGATACTTAAAACAGTGTTGAAAACAGAGAAACGAAACGAAAGAAAAGCGCGGCCTCGAATTCAATTTCATCGGCCTTAATGCGATATTAATAAAACAATAAAACAGTGCCAAAGAAACGAGCAGTGAGCAATTAAAGTATCCCACCCGAGTTCTGAAATTCTGGAACCGAAACAGGATTTAGAAGTATTTATGAAAAATCAAACCCGGATCATGAACAGTGACCCGAATAGGTTACCCAATTCTGAAAACAGATTTTTTTCAGATAACCACCAAATAAGATACGAAATGCAAGAATTCTGGAAATATCCAAATCGGGTCAGTGACCCGACCCGAATCAGTGATTCAAACCCGAATCAGATTTCAGCACCAATTTCAGATTACCAAGAACAAGAATATGAAATGCAAGAATTCTAAAAAATATCCAAATCGGGTAGACCCGACCCGGGTTAGTGACCCGACCCGAATCAGTGTCAAATCCGAAGTCAAATATTTATCAATTTCAGATAACCAACATACAGAAATATGAAATGCAAGAATTCTGAAAATAATACCCAAACCGGGTCGACCCGACCCGGGTCAGTGACCCGACCCTAATCGGAGATACAACCCGAAATTGAATATTTTCGCCAATTTCAGATAACCAACATATAGAAAATATGAAATGCAAGAATTCTGAAAATAATACCCGAACCGGGTCGACCCGACTCGAATCAGGTGTCAAAATCAGAGAATCAAAAGTAGAGAACAAACCTTTTCGGACTTAATTCTTTAACAACAAGGGAGGAAAAATGTTTGAAATCAAGAACACAACCAAAAATATTTTATATCCAATCGGACCTCTGAAAAATCTTTCAGTTTTTCTTTCTTTTCTCACCCTTTTCCCTCTTTTTCTCTTTTTCTTGAAGAACACAAGGGGTTTTTATAGCTCCATTTCCCCCCTAAAACCGAGCTTGAATTCAAAATAAAAGGCCCCAAAAACAATGATTTTAGAACGGGTTTTTAGGGGTATGGGTCGCGGTGAGAGGCGATGGGGTTGGTGGTGTCAGGCGGCGGTGTTGGCGAGTGGTGGTGTCAAGTGTAGGGTGCGGCGACGTAGGGGTAGGGGCGTAGGGTGGCAGCGACGGGTGTTAGGGTTTTAGGTTTTGGGGTTTTTGGGTTATTTTTTTGGTTTAGGGGAATTAAAAAGGGGGGGGGGGGTCGACTGGGCTTGCGGGTTTTGGGCTGCAGGTTCGGGGCCGACGGGTTGGGGGATTGTGGGTCGGCCGGTTGGGCTGTGGGGTTGTGGGCTCGAGTATGTTGGGCTGTGGGTTGTGGGCTCGGTTTGGGTGTAAGAGGGAAATAAAGGGGAAGGGAAATGGGTTTGAATAAAAGGGGAATGGTCAATTGGGCCTGGGTAAGGGATTTTGGTTTTTAAATATTTTGGGTTTTGGGTTAAGGGGATAAAAGGTTGTGGGGGGTTGGGCTAGTTTGTGGGAATGAAATTAGTTTGGGTAGAAATGAGTGGGTTATGGGTTAAAAATATAAAAGGGGGTTTAATATTAAAAATATTTTTTTTTTGTAAAAGATGTGAATTATTTAAAATAACATAACGATGTGATAATAATAAAAAATATAATATTTGCGAAATGTTTAATGCTTAATAAAAAATGGAAATGCGATGCAATTTTGCGAGAATAAAATAACATAGATTTTTCGGATAAAAACTTATGATTATGATAAAAAATGCAAATGATAGTAAAAATGCGAATAATGATAATAATAAGAGAATAATAAGATATATATATATATATATAAATTGTTTTTGAGGTATCCGAAAGTATTTAAAATTGCGAATAAATAGGAAAAAGACGGGACAAAATTGGGTGTCAACAGATGCCCCTCTTTGGCCGGAAACGATGAAAGAATTTTCGGACAAAGAAGTTGACCGAGTAGACAATTTTGTTCTGATCATCGAGACTCGAAAGAAGATATTGAAAAAGTTGGTGCAGATTCAAGAAATATTGCCCCAGTGTCGAGTTGTGATGACACTGGTCGCAGATGTGACAATACTATTGGGAAAGAGCGGATCGACGTTCGAAGTAGGTCGTTGACCAATTTGCCTCGGTTCGCCGTAAGAGATAGTTCCACGTTGTGATGAAGTTCCTGCAAATTAAAAACTCCTGCAAACTAAAGCTTAAGATATAATTAGTGTATAACTGCTGAGAAAAATTGTAGAGAATATAACTTGGAAATACCCGCATTAGGAGATGGGTGCCTGACTGAAATTAAAATACCCGCATTATAAGGTGGGCGCTTGACTGAAATTAAAATACACGTATTATGAGGCGGGTGTTGTGTTGAAGACGTCGTTGTAATGTTGTTGATGTCGCTGCAATGATGTAAAAGATAGTTGTGCTGCCGTAACGTCGAGGGCGTTGTTGTAATGCTGTAAAAATAACTGATGCGCTGCAGTAATGTCGATGACGTTGTTGTAATGTTGGTTTGCTGTAAAAGATAGATGTGCTGAAGACGTCGTTGTAACGCTGTTGACGTCATTGTAATGATGTAAAAAATAATTGTTGTGTTGAAGATGTCGTTGTAACGTCGTTGACGTCGTTGTAATGCTGTAAAAAAAGTAACTGTTGTGCTGAAGACGTCGTTGTAACGCTGTTGACGTCGTTGTAAATGCTGTAAACAATAGTTGTTGTGCTGAAGACGTCGTTGTAATGCTGTTGACTTCGTTGTAAATGCTGTAAATAATAGTTGTTGTGTTGAAGACGTCGTTGTAATGCTGTTGACGTCGTTGTAAATGCTGTAAACAATAGCTATTGTGCTGAAGACGTCGTTGTAATGCTGTTGACGTCGTTGTAATGCTGTAAAAATAGTTGTCGAAGACGTCGTTGTTGTTGACACCGTTGAGATGCGGTAAAAGGTAGTCGAAGTGCTGAAGACGTCGTTGTTGTTGACGTCGTTGTAATGTTGTAAAAATAATTGTGTGGGTGTGTCGCTCGGTTTGTCGTAAGAAGTTCCATGTTGGGTTGAGGCTCCTGCAAATTAAAGCTCCTGCAAACTAAAGCTTAAAGCAAAATTAGTGCATAATTGTTAAGACAGAAATAACAGAGAATGAGTGCATAGAAATGCGACCCTGTGAGTCAAAATGACGCCCTTGAACAAACGTAATGCGATGACGTTGTTGTAAGGACGTAATGTTGATGTCGTTGTATGGTGTTACGCTGATGTCGTCATTGCATGGACGTTGCTGATGTCGTTGTTGTGTGGACGTTGTTGTAAGGTTGTTTGCTGTAAGAGATGGCTGTTGTGCTGAAGACGTCGTTGTTGTTGACGTCGTTGAGATGTTGTAAAGATAGCTTCGCGTCGCGTTGAATCTTTTGCCGATTCGAACTCCTGCGGACTGTGAATTGAAATGTCGTCCTGGCACGGGCGAAAATGTGATGCGACGTCTTTGCCGTCGGGTTTGTTGTGCTGTCGTTCCCTGTGATTCAAAATAACATCTTTGTGCAGACATAATAGTCGGGACCCTGTAGGTCACGATGATGTCTTCATATAGATGCAAAACAGAGACGTAATCCTTGTAGGGAGTTGTGATGCCGAAATTCTTTGGGAAATTGATCATAAGTGATGTGGCTTCCCTGCTTCTTTCAACCTGAAGAACCTGTACTCAAAGAAAATTTGTGAGTTTGGGGAGGGGCGGTTGATTCGCGTTGACTTTGTAGCTTTGGCTCTTGATAATTGCATGTCCTGCTGATTCGGACCTGTAGCCCCCATCTAGTTCCCAGTCTTGGCTAACCGCTAATGGAAACATTTGTTGAGAACGATGTGTTTATGGGAAAGTAGGCATATCAATAAAAGTTCTTGGCGAACTCTAATGAAAATATTTGTTGAAAATAATTCGCTTATGAGAAAGTAGGCATATCAGTAAAAGTTCTTGTCAAACTCTTAATGAAAAATATTTGTCGAAAATAATTTATTTATGAAAAGTAGGCATATCAGTAAAAGTTCTTGTCGAACTTTAATGAAAATATTTGTTGAAAATAATTTGCTTATAAGAAAGTAGGCATATTAGTAAAAAGTTCTTGTCGAACTCTTAATGAAAAATATTTGTCGAAAATAATTTGCTTATAAAAAGTAGGCATATCAGTAAAAGTTCCTGTCGAACTTTAATGAAAATAATTTGTTTATGAGAAAGTATGCATTTATGTAAAAAGTTCTTTCGAGCAGTGACATGCGGTGAAACAAAACAAATGTCTTATCCAAAATCCTTCTTCTGGCTGAAGACTTAGTTTGCCGATGCTTTTCCATGTTTATCGGCGTCCTCTGGCAGTGATCCCTTAAAAAATGCCCCAGTTTCCGATATGTGAGGATGATGAACTTTCGAACGGACAACTGAGTCTTGTCTGGGTTGCTTGCCTGTCCTATCAGGGTGATCAGATGGGTGCATTTTGTCATATGTGATATAAAGGAGAAAATATTTCCTAATGGTGGGACCGAAGCCGATTTAGGCCGCCTACGTATCCCCATGAGGGAATCAGGTCATGACGTAGTTCATTACAAGCAAAGAGGATTGTAAGGGTTTTTCTAAAATGGGACTGAAGCCGATGTGGCCGCCTACGTATCCCGCCGAGGGAATCAGGTCATGACGTAGTTCATGTCACCAGTAAACAAATGCGATTTTTTGGGAAATTTCAGTCTTAAAGAGACGAAACCCTACGTGGGTTCTATGCGTATCCTGCCGAGGGAGCGCAACTTTTACAACATAGAAAAAGTATTACATAGAGAATAACTAATCTTAGATATGGTATCTCTTCACTGCATCTGCATTGATGGTTTTTGGCCATTCTATTCTGATAAGGTTACCCCGGACAACTGCGTCCATCTGCTTTTCATCAATCAGTCTCTTAGTATATGATTCTGTATCCACTTGACTGCGAAAGATATAACATTGCCCCAGTAGAAGTCCTGATCGTAGTATGGTAGCCTAAGAGTACAAATGGCAAACGTCCGTGCCAATGCTTGTAACTATCAACCATCTTGATGTTTCATCCAAATCTGGCTTTGACTTATTCCAAAAATGCCCCAATTCTTCCGGTTGTGAGTCTTCCTTATATTCTTCGAAGTCTTGCTTGCTTGTTTCAAATGTGTCACACATTATCGACAGATTAGTTTGCATGATGAAAAAGAAAAGAAAACAAAACAGATTTTAAAATAGCAAAAGCAATACAGATTTGTCTTTTTAAGCTTTCAAAAGGTAGAGGCAAAACACATTAAATGCATATATGCGATTCAGGCCTCAATCTGAATCACATTGTTTCATTAAATATTAATGCAGTTAACTAGTTTCTGGGAGAAACAAGGTCGGGGCACAGGTCCAATCTTCCCAAAACACCTCCTTGCTCTGCATCCCAAATGGTTGAGTCTTTAGCGTAATCATCGAGAATCACACTGCATCCTGCTTCTTCTTCAATAATGAAAAAACTTTTGAATCCCCCACTGAGGTTGGCTGCATTGTCCTCCTTTGATTCCTGAGTGGCGCATGCTTTGACGAATGACTGACTCAGAGGTGGAACAGACTTTGGTAAAGGAGCCTCTCTCTTCCTTTGGAGGTTGGTTGATAAGACTTTTCCAAGAAAAGATGGTGCCATGACGCGCGACTTTGGAGGAAGCACTTCTACTCCAAACGGTGCCTTTACTTGGACTGTAATCATAGGGGTAATAAAGGTCGATGATTCAACCTTTTCCTTTCTCCGGAGTGGCACAATAGTCCCTTCCAAATTGTGTTCTTCATCAACAGTAATCATGTTCACATTGACATTGTCATGATCTGGCAAAGGGTTATCATTTACATTAGAGGGAGGTCCTTTCAGTCGGATAACTCCTTCTTTGATTAATGCCTCGATTTTGTTTCTGAGGGCGTAGCAATTTTCAGTGTCGTGCCCAGGGATTCCCGAGTGGTATGCATAATGCTTAGCCTCATCGTGCCATTTGGGAACAGGATTGGGGACATTTCCTTGGATAGGCTGGAGTATTCCTGCGGTTCTCAGTCGTTCATACAACTGGGCTCGAGGTTCGGCTAAAGGTGTATAGGCTTTGGCTGGCTTTCTTTTGTATTTTGCGCGGGGTCTAGGTGTATTTGGTGCATGGACTTGTGGATGAGGTAAGTATACAGGCGGATATTGTGGGGGATTTGGATAGGCTGGCGCTCGAGGCAGGCTATATATTGGATGGGTATGGTAGACAGGGTAGGGAGCAGGTGAGTATTGATAATAAGGTTGAGGGCTTTGGGCGTATGGGTAATAATAGGAAGGCTGAGGACTTTGGTTGTTTTGATTGTAGTAGGGAGGCTGGGGTGATGGCATTTGGTAGGTTGACATTTGATTTGGCCTATGTTTCTGAACTGTCATGACGGGGGACACTCCGTCTCTCTTCCTCTTTACTGCTCCCTCAAATGAGTCCGACTGGATTGTCTCACTCGTTGCTTGCGATGCTACAAAGTTTGTAATTCTTCCAGTTCTGATTCCCTCTTCTATGAAATCTCCCATCCTTATAACTTCAGAGAAACTTCATCCTATGACGCTTATCATTCTCTCATAGTATGTTGCATCTTTCAAAGTTTGTACAAAGAGAGTGGTCATCTCACTTTCTGCTATCGGGGATTGAACTTTTGTTGCTTCTGCCCTCCACTTCATGGCATATTCTCTGAAGGTCTCTGTGGACTTCTTTTCCAACTTCATCAAATAAAATCTATCCAAGACTGTGTCGGTGTTGAACTTAAATCTGTCCACAAAATCTTGTGCCATTGTGCCCTAGTCATGCCATTTTCGCGGGTCCTGGCTTGTGTACAAGTCGAGTGCTTCTCCTGTCAAACTCCTTATGAATATCTTCATTATGATGGCATGGTTTTTACCTACCCCAACCAGTTTGTCGCAGTACGATCTCAAATGAGAGTAAGGATTTCCTTTCCCATCAAACAAGTCAAATTTTGGCATTTTATATCCGACAGGCAATTCAATGTCGGGATGCATGCACAGATCTTCGTACTCGAGTCCTTCATGCCCCTTGCTGGTTTGGATATTCTTGAATGCTTCTTTTAGGCTATGAATCTCTCTCGCCACACTTTCATCGGTTCTGATCCTTATCTGCCTGTCCATTTCTTCACACTGGCTGATTTCCTGAAGAGCCATGGTTGGTACTGCGGTAGTAAAAGGTTGAGCTTCCGTTGCATATCTGGTGGCACATACTGCTCGTTGTGACCGGCGACGTGCGCCATCAATATGTGTTGGTTTGCCGGGTGATTTTGCGTGGAAGAGGTGTTTTGGATGAGTGGGGTAATTTGGGTATGTGGAGTTGTGAAGGATGCCGGATCATTTTGTGGCGGGCTTTGTTGTGGACTTGCTTGTGGATTGGTCTTGTTTATTGGCGAATTTTCGGGGAGGTTTTCAAAAAATGGTTGTTCATGAGATGAAAAAGTTTGCGGTGCAGTTGCATCCGTCCCTTGTTCAGGGAGTGGAGTATTGACGCTAATGGACAAGTTTGTGAGATTTTGGAGCCGCTCAATCTCAGTCTGCATGACTGTCATCTGTTGCAACAGTTGGGCGATGTATTTTTCCTGGACGGTAGTATTTTCCCTTTCTGAAGCTCCTGATTCATCTCCCGGGAGAGTGATAAGTCTCAGACCAGTCTGTTCGGATGCACCTGAATCAGTCATTTTGCTGAATGATCGGGCCTTTGATCTCGTAAAGTAGGGGTGTTCCGTCTGTTTTAGTCAACGCAAATCAACCTTTGGAAAAAATAATCTAGGCAAAATAAACCTTCTAAAAATGAAGAAAACCAAGTCAGTATAGGGCGAGTAATTTATTGCTTCAAATAATATGCACAGAGTGAAAAAGCAGGAGAAAACAACAAAATGATTGCATGACAATTAAATGCGCGTCCTAATATGCATGGGGCCTCTCTTATGCCAGAGGTGGGTCTAAACGCCAGATATGCGAGATTACGACAGATTGATCCAAGCTGTTAAACTGTAATGCTTTTGTTGGAAATGAGACAAAATGAATGTACATTTTCCAATTTCAGCATGTCATGATTAGGCTTGGATTTATCTATCATTATCACGCTACACGTAATATGCTGATTGGTCGTTGGGTTGCGAGACCCGTTGACAATTTGGTAGATTTTTTAATTGTGGAGTCGATACCAAGGATCGACCCACCTAAGGTGTATGCATGCATGACTTAAAATAAAGGGTGGTATAGCTCTATCCTAAATTTTCTAAGATTTGGCTGACTAGACTCAAAGTTCCCGAGCGGACTGCTCGAGTGAGAAGGCTACGCGGCCAACCGGATGGTCCGGACGCTCCGCGCATATACCAACTCTCCTAAAAATTTGGTAATTTGAAAGGATTTGCGGGTGCGCAAAACACACCTCGCGTGTAATGTGTGATAGTGTTAATTTTCCATAGTGGAAGAAATATGAGCGGAATGTCAATTTAAGGAAAGTAGTAAGAGAATATAACAATTAAAGCAGTTATGCATACAAAAAATTTTCAAAAAGGAAACGATTAAATAAGGAGCAATATAAAGCACAATAATAATTAACCTGAATTTGCTATGGTTAAGAACCTGAATATCCCCAGTGGAGTCGCCATGCTGTCGCGCCCGTTTTTCGATCCGACCCCCCGCGAGAGGTCAGAAGCGGAGCACAACGTGTCCCGGTGATTCCTGGGTAAAAAGGATTAAGGAGTCGCCACCTAATTATTTTTACGGTGAATTAGGACACCTAAATATTTAAACTAAATGCTGCAATGTAAACTCCGATTTTAAGGTCTGCGAAACTAATGAGATTCTAGGTAAGGGTTCTTTATTATCCTAAAGGGAAGGGGTTAGGCATCCTTTAAGATCCGCTAACTTGCGGTTATCCGGTCAAACTCAGGTTAATTATTGCTAAGAAAATGCATGTTTTTAAAAGGTATGAAGTTTTAAGGAAAGGATATTGCAAATAATTTGAAAGAGATGCATTTTGTACATGTATGCATTTGTGCCAATGATAAGGAGAAAAGCAATTAATTTGTAATGCCAAAGGAGTAATTTTTGAAAATCATTTTTAGTTGTACAATTAATAAAATGAATAGAAAATGATCAAAGTTTATTTTGAAAATTTTAAATATGCATGACAAGCCTAAAAATAAATAAACTAGCGGAGGGTATCTAAGTTTGAATTAACCGAGCCTACAAGTAAATAAGCTAGCGACGGGTTTCCAATCTTAGACTATCCTATGAATTAATTCTAAGTCTACCTATTCTAAGCACTTCAATAATTACATAAGTGCGGTAAATAATATTACAATACATAGCGGGATAAAAGCTGAATTAAAGAAAGTAAATAAAATAAATAAACTCCGAGAAATATCTGCCTTCATTGACTCTGTTCCTTGCAAGCTGTCAAGAACAAACGGTTAGAAACAGTTAAAAGAAAACAAATAACTTCAGATCCGTTTCCAAAACAATGAGCGTTTTGGTCATGGATGACTCAGACTTAAATTTTGAAAAGACCATTCCAATCACGCCGTGGCTGCAAACATATGACTGAGTGGTTATTGTGATTGGCTCGCCTACTAAACGTATTGATCTCTCGGATGAAAAAGAAAAGATCACTATAATCACGTCGTGGCTGCGAATATATAAGTCACCTCGCCTACTAAATATGTTGATCTCGGATGAAATAAAGGTTTAAGCCTCATCCTTGCCCAGAAGTTATATTTCCGTCTTTACAACTGTGGAGGCCTCAAAATCGACGGATATTTTTCATCGGCCAGTGTAGTATCGTGTTCAAATCAGCAAAAAATGAAATCGGAACAGTAAACAGCAGCAGTGGGCAGTGAACTGTAAGCAGAAAAAATAATTTCCGAAAAAGACGCGGTGTTTAGTTTAAGACAGTAAAAATAGTAAAATATCCGTTGCCCGGATACTTAAAACAGTGCTGAAAAACAGAGAAATGAAACGAAAGAAAAGCGCGGCCTCGAATTCAATTTCATCGGCCTTAATGCGATATTAATAAAACAATAAAACAGTGCCAAAGAAACTAGCAGTGAGCAATTAAAGTATCCCACCCGAGTTCTGAAATTCTGGAACCGAAACAGGATTTAGAAGTATTTATGAAAAATCAAACCCGGATCATGAACAGTGACCCGAATAGGTTACCCAATTCTGAAAACAGGTTTTTTTCAGATAACCAACAAATAAGATACGTAATGCAAGAATTCTGGAAATATCCAAATCGGGTCAGTGACCCGACCCGAATCAGTGATTCAAACCCGAATCAGATTTCAGCACCAATTTCAGATAACCAAGAACAAGAATATGAAATGCAAGAATTCTAAAAAATATCCAAATCGGGTAGATCCGACCCGGGTCAGTGACCCGACCCGAATCAGTGTCAAATCCGAAGTCAAATATTTATCAATTTTAGATAACCAACATACGGAAATATGAAATGCAAGAATTCTGAAAATAATACCCAAACTGGGTCGACCCGACCCGGGTCAGTGACCCGACCCGAATCGGAGATACAACCCGAAATGCCAATTTCAGATAACCAACATACAAAAATATGAAATGCAAGAATTCTGGAAATATTACCCAAACCGGGTCGACCCGACCCGAATCGGAGATACAACCCGAAATTGAATATTTTTGCCAATTTCAGATAACCAACATATAGAAAATATGAAATGTAAGAATTCTGAAAATAATACCCGAATCGGGTCGACCCGACCCGAGTCAGTGACCCGACTCGAATCAGGTGTCAAAATCAGAGAATCAAAAGTAGAGAACAAACCTTTTCGGACTTAATTCTTGAACAACAAGGGAGGAAAAACGTTTGAAATCAAGAACACAACCAAAAATATTTTATATCCAATCGGACCTATGAAAAATCTTTCGGTTTTTCTTTCTTTTCTCACCCTTTTCCCTCTTTTTCTCTTTTTCTTGAAGAACACAACGGGTTTTATAGCCCCATTTTCCCCCTAAAACCGAGCTTGAATTCAAAATAAAGGGCCCCAAAAACAATGATTTTGGAACGGGTTTTTAGGGGTATGGGTCGCGGTGAGAGGCGATGGGGTTGGTGGTGTCAGGCGGCGGTGTTGGCGTCAGGTGTAGGGTGCGGCGACGTAGGAGTAGGGGCGTAGGGTAGCGGCGACGGGTGTTAGGGTTTTAGGTTTTGGGGTTTTTGGGTTTTTTTTTTTGGTTTAGGGGAATTAAAAAGGGGGGGGTCGACGGGCTTGCGGGTTTTGGGCTGCGGGTTCGGGGCCGACGGGTTGGGGGATTGTGGGTCGGCCGGTTGGGCTGTGGGGTTGTGGGCTCGGGTATGTTGGGCTGTGGGTTGTGGGCTCGGTTTGGGTGTAAGAGGGAAATAAAGGGGAAGGGAAATGGGTTTGAATAAAAGGGGAATGGCCAATTGGGCCTGGGTAAGGGATTTTGGTTTTTAAATGTTTTGGGTTTTGGGTTAAGGGGATAAAAGGTTGTGGGGGGTTGGGCTAGTTTGTGGGAATGAAATTAGTTTGGGTAGAAATGAGTGGGTTATGGGTTAAAAATATAAAAGGGGGTTTAATATTAAAAATATATTTTTTTTGTAAAAGATGTGAATTATTTAAAATAACATAACGATGTGATAATAATAAAAAATATAATATTTGCGAAATGTTTAATGCTTAATAAAAAATGGAAATGCGATGCAATTTTGCGAGAATAAAATAACATAGATTTTTCGGATAAAAACATATGATTATGATAAAAAATGCAAATGATAGTAAAAATGCGAATAATGATAATAATAAGATATATATATATATATATATATTAAAATTGTTTTTGAGGTATCCGAAAGTATTTAAAATTGCGAATAAATAGGAAAAAGACGGGACAAAATTGGGTGTTAACACTCCTCACTAATTGCCATTACATGACCATTAACATTTGACAAGTCCCCTCCCTTCACTATATATTGACAAGTCACCTCCATTCACTATATATTGAAGCATTTGGCTCAATTGTTGAGATTACACACAAAAATCTTTCTACTACTTTCCAACATCATTTCATTACACTAAGTTTTTCAAAGTAACACATGATTTTCCTTTGTTCACTCGACCCATCAAATCAAAGTGCTTGAAATTTCAGTTTGTTGTATTTTTTTTTTTGTAATATTTAGCAGTTACTTATTTTCCGTTTCTTGCAACTATTGTAATCTACCTGTCATATGAGGCTCTAAAATTTAATATTTTCTTATTAGCTACCGTCACCCACACGCAAAAAAAAGTGTCGGTGTACATGCAGCCCAGAGGACATATTTTGCATTATTGTTGCTGTAATTTCGTGTACTTATGAGGTTTTAGTGTCATTTTAAGTTTTGGGTATCAATATGACATATAATCGACCCAACATGCTTTATGTGAGATGGATAAAGCTCCTCCCAATTTTTTTCGTCTTCTTCTGGTACAAACATGATATATAGTTCTCTATTTTTAAATTTTCAATTGATTTATAAATAAAAATATTTAAATTTTATTTTTATATTTTTATGTTATAAACGAAAATAAAATACTTGTTATTTTTAAAATCTCAATTGATTTTCATATTTCATTAATTAAAAATTGAAGTGACTAATAAATCCATAACTAGCTGTACCGTACCGATAAAAAAATAAAATATAAGGAACGTATGCATCTAAAATTAATTAAAAATTTAAATATTTCACATTTGATGTAAGAATTCTTCAATTGTAGGTTGTTTCGTAAATTATAATCTCTTAATGATAATATAACGCTTGAATTGACAAAGATTTTTGTCCAAACTTTCAGCAAAAAGGAATTCAATCTTTCCCTTAATGATTACCGTAAATATTTGCATTTTATTTTTATACATAAGAATATTTTTTACAAAATATTATGTTGTTATAGAGAGGTAATTTTACTAAGAGTGTATCGTTATAGTGAATGACACTACTGTTATATGTAGAGTACTGTTATAGGTAGAGTGCTCTTATAGAGAAGTAAATTATAACATGAGAAATCGATTCTAGAAAAAATCAGGTCGTTATAGTGAAATGTTGTTATAACTAATGACAATTATAGATAGATTTGATTGTAGTCTTAAATAAAATAAATTACATGATACATTATGGAAATAATCTTTGATTATTTTCATAATCAAAGTAATTATTTTATATTTAGGTTTTAAATATTCTTAGAATATTCTACCATAATTGTAGCCTAAATTAAGTCTTGTAACATGCATATAATATTACATTGATGGAATGTAATGATCATGGAACCCTATATTCCAGCCCTATTTTGTGACAACCCCAACCCTAGTTTCGGCCACCTTCTTCACCGAAACCCTACCCAAAATCACCGGAACACTAGCCCCTTTTCCGGTATCCTCCATTGCCGAAACCATAATTAGGGTTCTTTCCTCAATTCTCTACTTTTCTTTTTCGTCATTCTAGACTATAAATGGCTGACCAAAATAAATAACATACCGCTCTTGCCGTCAACAACGTCAAGAACTTCATTCCTATGATACTTGAGATGGAAAATGGGCAATATTCATTTTGGGCGGAGTTGTTCAAAATTCACTGCCGAGCATACCAAGTCATTGAACATATTCTTCCTCCCAAACCTCAATCGGGTGTCACGAAAAAAGACAAGTCCGCGACATTGATATAGCTCTATGGTCTTGCTTGGATGCGATAGTCCTTCAATGGATTTATGGCACCATATCCAACGATCTTTTGCACACCATATTAGAACCGGATTCGACGGCTCAACAAACATGGGAGCGTTTGCAAAATATTTTTTAAGATAACAAGATTTCTCATGCGATTTATCTAGAAAATCAATTCACCTATGTCAAGATGGATGATTTTCCAAACATCCCCGCATGTTGTCAAGAGTTAAAAATGCTTGCCGATCAACTATCCAACGTTAGTGCACCGATGACGAATCAAAGGTTAGTTCTACAATTAATTGATGGTATGAAAGAATAATATGATGGTGTTGCCACGTTCATTCAACAAAGTAACCTGTTACTACAATTCTATGAGGCTCGGTCGAGATTTATTCTTGAATAAACTCGAAAAATAAAACAAGCAGCCACGGCGATCAATAATAACGAACAACCCTCATTTCCACCAACACGTAAGGCGATAATTTTGGGCCTCAAAATTCTTGTTCGAGTAATGCAGCGAATCACAACAACAACGAAAAATAATGGGGTCAAAATCTCAACAATAATAAAGGGATAAATAATGGCGAAAGATGACGTGATCGGGGTGGCGGTCAACAAGCGGGTGGCGGCAGCCACTGTCACAACCCAAACCAGAGGGTCGCGACGGGCACCCGGACCCCACACAGCGGTGTACCGCTAACCATACCTTCAATATCTATTCATAATTAAGCACGGTCCACATGGACCGATGTAAAAACTTAACCAGAAAAGTCCAACTTATATATACATACATATCAAAGCCAACAAGGCCATACAAGACTACTACACACATGACACCTGTCTACAAGCCTCTAAGAGAGTACATAGAATCAAAAGGTTGGGATAGGGCCCCGCCATACCCGTATATACAAGCAAAATATATCGTACCAAGATAAGACCGACACTTCGAAACAAAGAGAGTGCTCCAAAAATCCACTGAGTCAGCAACCTACAAAGGTGGATCGTCGTCTTGCCTTCGTGAACCTGCGTGCATGAAATGCAGCGTCCCCCAACAAAAGGGACGTTATTATGACTGATGTACCGAGTATGTCAAGCATAAGAAATATCATCACAGAGATATAAAATAATCTGAAACAGAAACAGTCGACAAAGCTAGCTGATAGAAAAAGTCGACAACACCAATAACCGACAGAAACGGCTGACCAACAGTAAATTCCCCTGAAGGTCCTAATACATATGACTAAATGTCATGCATAATGCGAGCACGCACTCGCGCGCGCGCGCGCGCACACACACACACACACACACACACACACACACATATATATATATATATATATATATATATTGCGGAACGTGCAACCCGGTCCAATATATTATATATATGTGTATGTTGCGGAACGTGCAACCCGATCCAATAAATTATATATATGTGTATGTTGAGGAACGTGCAAGCCGATCCAATATATTATATATATGTGTATATTGCGGATCGTGCAACCCGATCCAATATATTATATGCGTATATGTATGTTGCAGAACGTGCAACCCGATCCAATATATTACATGTATATAATACATGAATGACAATGAAACATTCTGAACTTATCAGATGACATAATATCCTTGTACCTTCGGCTAACATTGAGAATATTAACATCTTTCCCGTATACCTCAAAAAGGATTCATGAACATATTTAGACATGTTTTTAACCTATGAATCAATAACATGAACATTCTTACCTACTAAAAGTAGAATAATTTATAGAACAATATTACGGTTACGTTTCGAACATAGAACATGCCAAAAAAAAGAAATAATTTGTCTTAACATACCTCGAATCCAAGCTTAATAACTCAAAGTGAAATCTTGATATTTAATTACCATGATCAATTATCGCCACTTGATGTTGGTATCTCCGTGATTCAACAATTATTGTCTACTGGATTAATCAAGAAGTATTTGGACAATGGCATTCTAGTACTACCCTACTACTACTGCGTGCGTTTCCTAATTGAGGTAAAATGTATTGTTTCTGTTTCATTACAAAAAGAGGTTGGAGGAGTTTTATGAAAATGATTCACGATTTGCTCCCCCCTCCATATTAATATTAACCACGTTACCTGCTAATCTCAATTGCCGCCACCTATTAGTAATATTAGCTTAGTCATTTAGGTAGTCCACTCGTACGCCATCCGTAATGTCCCACTCAACTTTGTCCCCCCACTAAGATTAGTTAATCACACACACAAATAATTTTGTGATCCCAATTCACTTAAATTTTAATAACTTATAAGACCTTCATATACTCAATGTCATAATTTTGTGATATGACACTAGTCCATAACCTCTTTGAAAATATACAACTATTATTATTAATATCCATCCTCACACTTGTTACGTCCAAAATTATTTCGGGGTTTTATCCTTTTATATACTAATCTCTTTATTAGCATACGTAAATATAACATAAATTTTCCGAGGCCCGGGTCCACTTGCCTACGTTTAGGTGCTTAAACCATCGCCTAAAATTACGGGATGTTACAGCCACCACCGGCAGCAGGGGCAGATGAGAACTGGCAAGTGGCAGCCACATGCCCAGTCAAACAGTGGGCAGCCGTGGGGGCAGTACCCACCATGGTCTTAGGCCCCACAACAGTGGACTGCCCCTCCTTGCCCGACACCACATCGTTATGGGCCAGGACACCACCACTCACTCGACAGCTAGGGGTTCTTGGTAGCCGTCCACAGCAAGCAAATGCAACACATGGACCATCTTCTTCGCGTTATGTTCCAACGGGCATCGAGCAAGCCATGTACATAATGACCCTCAATGCTCCCGACGACACATGGTACATGGACACTAGTGCTACCTATCACATGACGGCATCTCAAGGTACTCTCTTGTCTTATTTTAATATAAGCAGTAATAAGAATATTGTGGTTGGCAGTGGACAAGAAATTCCAATTTGCGGCATGGGAAAATCAAACCTCCCCCCCTTACCCACCTTTTTATTTAAATAATGTCCTACATGCACCCAAACTTATTAAAAACTTGATATTTGTACGACATTTCACAACTGACAATAATATTTTTGTTGAGTTTGATCCGTTTGAATTTTCTGTGAAGGACATTCGGACGGGGATGCCACTAATGAGATGTACTAATACTGAGAATTTGTATCCTATCAGCAATACCACCAACCACCAAGTCACCTCTCCATCAACTTTTGCTGTTATTTCTCCTACTTTGTGGCATAATCGCATGAGACACCCGGGAGCACTCTCTTAGAAAAAATATTTTTATTGATTGTAATAATCTTTGGGTTCTTCTGTTTGTCAGTCTTGCATTTTTGGAAAATATGTTAAATTACATTTCTCTTTGTCTACTTCAAATACTATTATGTCGTTTGATATCATGCATAGTGACTTATGAACATCTTCGATTTTAAGTTTGCCCGGTCATAAATATTACATGCTTATTTTGGATGATTACCTAATTTTCTGTAGACATTTCCCATTGGGAAAAACACACAAATTAATACTATTTTCATGCAATTTAGTACTTTCATCCAAACCCAATTTGAGAAGTCTATTAAGTGTTTTCAATGTGACAATGGGAGAAAATTCATAAATGACCAATTCAAGGAATTTTGTCACAAAAATGGTATGATATTTCGTCTCTCGTGTCCACACATGTCTCCTCAAAAAAGGAAAGCCGAACACAAAATACGAGCAATAAATAATTTAATTCGTACACTTCTTGCTAATTCGTACATACCACCATCATTTTGGCATCATGTTCCTCAAATGGAAATGTATCACTTAAACATTCTCCTTAGCAAGCTACTTTCAAGCTTCTCACCCACACAAATTCTATATCATCGGCATCCTTCCTACACACACTTAAGGGTTTTCAGATGTTTCTATTACCTTTTCTTTTTTTCCACAACAATAAACAAACTTCAAATCCAGTCAACACCATGTGTATTTTTAGGATACCCAAAAAATCATCGGGGCTATAAGTGTTATGATATGTCTAGTGGAAAAAAATTCATCTCTCGGCATGTTATTTTTGATGAGTCCCAATTTTTGTTTGCCAATATAAACACCTTTTCCCCGCCCTTGTATGATTTTTTTGACACTTGGCCAATCCCCTAGTGCAATTTCACTTAAACAACCCAATGGTTCAGGCCCAAATGAGGGAGCCCATTGCTTCCTCTCCCTAGGTCCAAGTACACTTCCTGGCACCTCAAGCCCTAAATAAGGAGCCCATTGCTCTTTTACCCATAACTCACTGGCCTGCTAAAAATTTCGAGCGGTCCAACCCAACACAACCCCTCCCTCGATCCAATCCCCTTTGTTAACAAACCCGAGGCCCAACCCAACCAACCCCCTTCTCAGTCCAATGCCTCTCAACCATAGCTGGGCTGAGCTCCTCTCCTACCACTATTAGGCCCAACACCCAGTCAACCCAAACTATCCCAACGGTACCATCGATTTAACTATCTTTTATGGGTCAGGCCCAATCTCGATCCATCGAAACCTGTATCATGCATGATTTTTTTTAGCCCAAGCATCACTTCAATCTAACATCCTCGATTCAACTATCTCGATTCCCCGTAACCCAAAAGCCACCCTATCCGATCCGGGTTGAAAAGTTGTCGTGTTGGATGAAATTGATGCTCTTATTAAAAATAAGACGTGGGAGTTGATGTCCCGTCCGTCTAATGTGAACATAATTCGTTCCATGTGGATTTTTGTCATAAAAATAAATCTGATGATTTATTTGATAAGCACAATTCCCGTCTTGTTGGTGATGACAGGTCTCAACAGGTAGGTGTGGGTTGTGATGAAATGTTTAGCCCAGTGGTCAAACCAACAACTATTCGAATGATTTTCTGTTTGGCTTTGTCAAAATCATGGTCAATTCACCAGTTGGATGTCAAAAATGTGTTTATGCATGGTTACCTCCAGGAAACAGTTTACATGCACCGACCTATGAGATTCTGAAACTATGTTAATCTAGATTACGTCTGCCTGTTGAAGAAGTCTTTATATGGTCTCAAACAAGACCCACGAGCATGGTATAATAGGTTTGCTAAATTTGTTTCCACCTTGGGCTTCTCGCATAGCAAATCCGATCAGTCTTTATTTATTTATCAAAAAGGAAATGACATGGCATACATTATTCTCTATGTTGATGACATCATCCTCACAGTACTATTTGTCTCGCTTCGCCAGTCTATTATGTGTCTCCTTGCATCTGAATTTGCTATGAATGATTTGAGTCCTTTGAATTATTTTTTGGGCATTGATGTGACTCAACATGCATGTGGTCTATTTCTTTGTCAAATAAAATATGTTGAGGAAATCATTTACAGAGCCGGTATGTAGTCATGTAAGCCGTCACCCACACATGTTGATACAAAGGCTAAGTTGAGTAATGCTTTGGGATCTTCATATGGCGATCCGACATAATTCCATAGTTTAGCACGGGTATTACAATATCTCACCTTTACGAGACCTAATATATCATATTATGTTCAATAGGTATGTTTACATATGCATGACCCGAAAGAGGAACATATCAATGCTCTCAAATGGATTCTGCAGTTTATTCAAGGTACTCTTGATTTTAGTTTGCATCTTTATAAGTAATCATATCTGGTCTCACTGCTTATACCGATGCTGATTGGGGTGGATGCCCGGATACCAGACGCTCCACCTCTGGTTATTATATTTTTCTCGGGGACAATTTGATCTCGTGGTATTCGAAGCGCCAACCCACGTTATCTCGGTCTAGTACCGAAGTCGAATATAGAGGGGTAGCAAATGTTGTCTCCGAATCGTGTTGGCTCCGTAATCTTCTATTGGAGCTTCATTGTCCGATCAAAAAGGCCACCATGGTATATTGTGATAATGTGAGTGTGATCCATCTGTCCAGCAACCTTCTAAAATATCAATGCACCAAACATATCAAGATGAATATTTTATTTGTTCGTGAAAAGATTTCACATGGCTAAGTTCGTGTGCTCCATGTCCCGTCCAGATATCAGATTGCCGATATATTCACTAAAGGATTTCCGCATATACTCTTTGATGATTTTAGGGATAGTCTCAGCGTATGAAGGTCTCCCGCTAACACTGCGGGGGGATGATAGATTATGGAAATAATATTTTATATTTAGGTTGTAAATATTCTTAGTATATTCTACCATAATTGTAACCTAAATTATGTCTTGTAACATGTATATAATATTAGATTGATGAAATGAAATGATCATGGAAAATATTTCCTACATTACACACATCCGATAGTGAGAAAACAAACTATCTTGATCATTTAAATTTAAAAACAACGTCTTATTATACAATGAGAGATGCAGACCGGGCCTAAAGCTATGGGGAACAGAAGAGTAAAGGTGAGGGATAGTCCTTTCGAAGAGGTTTCTTAGATTTTGGAAGCTTTTTCCCAAAAACAAATTGAAAAACATTGTTTTGCCTATGGAATTTGATTAGTTTTTGAAAAAAAAAGTCCAATTCCAAGAACTTATTTGGACCTGTTTTTGGGTGAAACTTTTATTCCACTCACAAAACTTTTAAAAAATTTCAAGTAAAAAAAATATTCAAACACAACTTCAAGTTTCAAAAGCTATTTTGCAACACAACTTCAGTAATGTTTTTTCAAGTTTTACAAAATCTATGGCCTAATGTTAGCTTAATCGTTAGTACAAGATATCTTAATTGTTTGTCTGTGCATTGCAAAGAGTGTCTACGTCTCATATTACTTGTCCACTTTTTTATTTACACGCCCTTTAAGAAATTACAACAACAACAACATACCCAGTGAAATTCCACAACGTGGGGTCTGAGTAGGGTAGAGTGTACACAGACCTTACCTCTACCTTGGTAGGTAGAGTGGTTATTTCTGGGAGACCCTCGGCTTAAGACAAAGCATAATCACAATCAAAGCAAGCTATGGGGAACAGAAGAGTAAAGGTGAGGGATAGTCCTTTCAAAGAGGTTTCTTAGATTTTGGAAGCTTTTTCCCAAAACAAATTGAAAAACATTGTTTTGCCTATGGAATTTGATTAGTTTTTGAAAAAAAAAAGTTCAGTTCCAAAAACTTGTTTGGATAAGTTTTTGGGTGAAACGTTTATTCCACTCACAAAACTTCTAAAATATTTCAAGTAAAAAAAATATTCAAACACAACTTCAAGTTTCAAAAACTATTTTGCAACACAACTTCAGTAACTCTTCTTTCAAGTTTTACAAAATCTATGGCCTAATGCTAGCTTAATCGTTTGTGCAAGATATCTTAATTGTTTGTGTGTGCATTGCAAAGAGTCCCTACGTCCCATATTACTTGTATACCTTTTCATTTACACGCCCTTTAAGAAATTACAGCAACAACAACATACCCGATGAAATCCCATAACGCGGGGTCTGGGTAGGGTAGAGTGTACACAGACCTTACCTCTACCTTGGTAGGTAGAGCGACTATTTCCAGGAGATCCTCGGCTCAAGACAAAGCATAATCACAATCAAAGCAAGCATTGCAAAGCAAGAGAAACGATCAGAGATAAGAAATTAAAGTTGTATGAACATGTTGATAACAAAATCGAATACGTCATGGTAGCGCATTCTGATAAAAGGAAGTAGTAGTTAATGCAGATAAATAATATAAAAATGTACACTAGGGAACATACAACAGCAGAAATCAAATTACATGAACTATAAAACAATATTATGTCTATAAGTGTGGTGGTCTAATTGGGCCTACAGTAATAACACTACAACTATCATTTTGTGAGTGTAAGTAAGACTACGCTTGACTACCTACTACCCCTTCTACCCTAATCTGTGCCCTCTACAACCCCTTATCTAAGGTCATGTCCTCACTAAGTTGCACCTACACCATATCACGTCTAATCACCTCTCCCCAATACTTCTTCGACCTACCTTCACCTTTTCTAAACCCGTCCATAGCCAACCTCTCACACCTCCGCATTGGAGCATTTATGTCTCTCCTCTGTACATGCCTGAACCATCTCAACCTCACTTTCTGCATCTTATCTTCCACCGAGGCCACTCCCACTCTGTCCCGAATATCATCATTTCTAATCCTCTTTCTCATTGTATGTCCATACATCCATCTCAGCATCCTCATCTCCTTAACTTTCATATTTTGGATGTGTGAAGTCTTGACTTGCCAACAATCCACCTCATACAACATAGTGGGTCTAACTACTGACCTATAAAACTTGCCTTTAAGTTTTGGTGGCACTTTTTTGTCTCACAAAACTCTATATGCGAGCCTCCATTACATCCATCCTACCCCAATACGATGTGTGACATCATAATCAATCTCTCCATTCCCTTGAATAATAGACCCAATGTACTTGAAACTTCCTTTCTTTGGAATGACTTGAGTCCCAAGCCTTGCCTCCACGCCTATCTCAGGTCGCTCTCATTGCTGAACTTGCACTCCAAATATTTTGTCTTAGTCCTACTCAACCTGAACCTTTTAGACTCCTGAGTCTATCTCCAAACCTCCAGCTTGTTGTTCAATCAGGATTATGTCATCAGCGAATAACATACAATCTCTCATTGGATTTGTCTCATCAGTTCGTCCATCACCAAGACAAATAGAAATGGGCTAAGAGTTGATCCCTGGTGCAGCCCTATCATCACTAGAAAGTACTCTGAGTCTCTTCCTACTGTCCGCACCCTAGTCTTGGCTCCATCATACATATCCTTTATCGCCCTAGTGTACGCCACATGTACATCTCTAACCTTCAAACGTCTCCATAGAACCTCCCTAATGACTTTGTCATATGCCTTCTCGAGGTCGATGAAAATCATATGTAAGAGTATCTTCCTCTCCCTATACTCCTCCACCAACCTCCTAATAAGATGAATGGCTTCAGTAGTCGAACGCCCCGGCATGAATCTAAACTGGTTCTCAGAAATAGACACACCTCTCCTCACCCTCATCTCCACGACCCTTTTCCAAACTTTAATAGTGTGGCTTAGCAGCTTGATATCCATAGAGTTGTTGCAACTCTGGATATCACCTTTGTTCTTGTACAATGGGATCATTATACTCCACCTCCATTCTTTGGGCATTCTTGTCGTCTTAAAAATGATGTTAAACAACTCAGTCAGCCACTCCAAACCTGTCTTGTCTATGTTCTTCCAAAATTTAACTGGGATCTCGTTAGGCCCGATCGCTCTTCCCTTGCGGATCCTGCGAACGACACCCTTAACCTCACCGACCTTAATGTTTCTACAATACCCAAAATCTTGATACCTACTAGATTGCTCCAGATCTCCCAACACGATGTCACTATCTCTTTTTTCATTCAAGAGTTTATGGAAGTAAGACTGCCACCTCCGCTAATATGCGTGTCCTCCACCAGGACTTTTCCATCCTCGTCCTTGATGCACCTCGCGTGATCCAATTCACGGGCCCTCCTCTCCCTCACCTTGGCTAGTCTGTACAACTTCCTATCATTGCATTTATCCTCTAATTCCACATACAAGCGTTCAAAAGTCGCCAGTTTTGTTGCCGTAACCGCAAGCTTTGGCTCCTTCCTCGCCATCTTATACAATTTCCTATTCGTCCACTTCTCCGCCTCATCCTTGCTTTCTACCAGTTTCTTATACGCCACTTTCTTCGATTCCACCTTCTTTTGAACTATACCATTCCACCACCAGTCCCCTCAATGCCTACCACGACTACCCCTCGAGACCCCAAGCACTTCTCTAGCTACCTCTCGAATGCAACTGGCCGTCCTATCCCACATACCGGTCGCATCCCCACTACTCCCCACCCCCTTGGCCATCAACCTCTCCCCTATCTTCTTTGCACTAGTCATGTTCAAACTCCCCCATTTGATTCTTAACCTGTCATCCACAACCCTCTTCTTCTTCTCCATCCTGATCTCCAAATCCATCACCAAAAGTTTATGTCAGGTTGTAAGATACTCCCTCGGAATAACCTTGCAGTCTTTACAAAGACCTTTGTCAACCTTCCTAAGGAGCAAAAAGTCTATCTGAGTCTTATCCACCGAACTACGGAAAGTCACCAAGTGCTCCTCCTTCTTCAGGAACCTCAAATTGGCTATCACAATCCGAGAAGCTCTAGCGAACTCCAATAGTGAGTCGCCACCCACATTCTTGTCCTCGAGGCCAAAGCCTCCATGCACGTTGTCATAACCCCCGGAAGTGATCCAATATGTCCATTGAAATCCCCTTATATAAATAACTTCCTCAGTGGGTGGTATATCACCCACCACCTCATCCAATCCCTCCTAAATGGCCCTCTTCTCCTCCTTTAAGAAATTATAAATAAAAAATGTATATTTACTACATTACCCTTATCTCTCTCTAATAAGTTACACTCTAACCAATGACTACTTTAAAATGTGATTAATGTCAAGGACAATATAGGAAAACTTTAAGTAAATCTATTTTATTTTTATAATTTGACAAGTATTTTGAGACGGATATGGACATCTAATATGGGAAGGGAGTAGAAAAAAGGATTTAAGCCACACTAAAGAAAATATAGAAGGAAATTAATGATTCTTTGTTGACTTTGACATTGACAAAGGCTTTGCCTTTGGCGGGGCATAATAGGTGAAAAAAGTACTATTTACGTTGAAATTTTAATCTAGGCCCGCCTCTCTAGCATTCCCAAAATTAGAAATTCTAATCACTTAGGTCTTTCTACTTAGTTCTTTATATAAATATGGGAAGTAAAACTCAATATGTTCTACTCCCTCCGTCTCAAAAAAAATTAAACCATGCAGCATAAGCAAGTTGCTCTGCTTTCTTCTTTCTGTACCTGCTGTGTGCTAATTTTGACATTAACCACGGCTCACCACACCACTAATTCTCCTTCCATTAACACCACCACCATAACCAAAGGTGCTAACATCACAAAACAAGGATGTCAAAAACAGTGTGGAAACGTTACAGTTCCATACCCATTTGGAATTGGCCATGGTTGTGCCTTAGACGAGGTGTTCCAGCTCAACTGCAGCACTTCAACACTCTACATAGGGGAGTCGGACATCCAAGTATATGCCATCTCCGATGCTGAAATGCGCATATCCAATATGGTAGCCCAGAATTGTTACTCAAAATCAGGAGTACTTTCACTCCCAGAAGTTCCTGCAAGGATCAGTAAGGGATCATTACAACCTTACAGTTTCTCGACCCTTAACAGATTCACCGCCATCGGTTGTGATGAAATTCCTGTTATAACTGGACTTAAATTCACTAGTGCCTGTGTCTCTTTCTGTTTTGATAATTCCAGTGATTCTGTTGTTGAAGGAAGATGTATGGGAGAAGGTTGCTGTCAGACAGAAATACCAAAGGGGTTGAAATACTTCGACACAGAATTGATAAGCCTGAGAAACCACAAAGATGTTTGGTATTTCAGTCCGTGTGGCTATGCGTTCCTTGGTGAGGCCAACCGCTTTCATTTCCGGGGCTTGCCGGATCTAAATGATACCAATTTTGTAAAGAGGATTATGGATAATGTCCCCATTGTGCTAGATTGGGCCATCGGAAATCTTACTTGTGTTGAAGCACGGGAACACAAAGATTATGCTTGCCTAAATAATAGCCAGTGTGTTGATTCCGACACTGGCCTTTTTGGATATAGGTGCAGTTGTGATCCGGGATATAAAGGTAATCCATACATCAGTCCAGGCTGCCAAGGTAATTGATTTATTTACTTTTGCCACTTCTCCCATGCCAATTTATATGAAGGTGTTCAATGAATACCAAATTTAATAATGAAGAAGAATTTTGAAATTTATAATCTAAAATAAGCTATAATATATGTGTAGCAATAAATCATCTCATTAAAGAATAAATTTAAAAAATTAAAAATAAATTGTTAGTAACTATGAAAATGTATCTTTTTTTTAAAATTTATCAAAAAGAAAAAAGTTACATAAGTTAAGATAGAGAAAATACGGAGAATGATGATGGTAGGGATGGCAGGTGGGTATACTTTTGCGAATTCCGCACCGCATCCACCCAGTTGGGACGGATATGGGTATAACTTTGGCGGGTAGTAGACGGGTATGTGTATTGAAAATGTACCCGCCACGGGTAGGTGGTGGATTTGCATATACCTGCCTCATACCCGTCTCCCCCGCCCCGCATCCAACCCCCGCCTACCCGCCCCATAAGCCCAGTAATATTATTTTCCCAAAACCCAAACCCATCGACCAACCCTTATTTCCCCCAAAACCCAAACCAATCCCTAACATAAAACCAACGTATTCTCTCTCAACCCTTTCCCCAAAAAGAAAGCACAGAGCAGCAACTCGCCCTTTCCTCTTCTACACAAGCTTACAAGCTTTGTCAACCATAGTTCGGTGGATCTACAGGACCTCCGCCTCAGTTCGCTGCACTAAAAAAAGGTCAGTTTATCAAAAAAATAAACTTTTTCCCTTATGTTTTGTTCACTGTCGAAGCATGATAAACTAGTCAGATACCCTTAATGATATATTTTGTATTTTCATGTGTTTGTGTTGTCAATTTTGGAAATAGGGTTATGAATTTTCTTGATTTTTTGAGGTTGTGAGCTTATGAAATCTGCAAATTACTAGCCAGGAACTAGATTGTGGGTTTGTTTTGTTCTTGAATTTCTGAGTTATTCTCTGTTTTGAGTTTTGTTTTCTTGTTATTCTCTGCAAATTTCTGAGTTATTCTCTGCAAATTGCAGAAAATGTGTTAGTGAAAGTAGTTTTTATTGTGTTAATGTCATTGATATGGCTGGTGGGTACATGCGGATATTGGCGAGTGACGGATATCCATTTCGGTGGTGGAGCGGGTGTAGATTTAAGAATATACCCGCCTGGATGTTGAAATTGTACCCGCCACCCGTGGCGGATAGGTGGCGGGTATAAAATTTTCTGACGGGTACAGATGCGGGGAGGGAGTACCCGCACCCGCCCCCCCGCCCAATTGCCATCCGTAGACGATGGACTATGGATGAGGCAACACAGATATACTACAACAATCTTTTTTAGTTTAATAGGGCGGGCTAGAACGAGTAAAGGAGGGTGTCAAAATTGTGTCAATCAATATTATAGGTACATTCTGTTGGGAGTTTTGCTCTATGGTACTTTTTAAATCAGGACGGGAAGTATTTAACTATTACAAGTATTCGAAAGGATAAACAAAGATTCAATAATTCAACATGGAATCTGAAAATTACAATAGTTACACCAAGAAAACTGGAAATTCCAGTTTTGTAGAAGATAGAAAAATGGAAATTGTTTTTGCTGAGTCGAGTGTAGCACTCTGTCCTTAAGACAATATTGCCCCGTATGTATCCTTTATACGTCCTGGACAATTTGTCTCCCAAGATAAAACAGCAATGGAACCCTTGAGCAAAGGAAACTCAAGAGCTACCGTGAAGAATATTGAGTAACGAAATGATGCTTGGAAGTTGTAGGAAGAAGAAATTTCTGCTTGTGTATTTTCGTGTGTTGCTCTCTTTTTCGTTAGCTTCTTGTTAGTGCTCAACAATGGTGTAATGGGGTGTTTATATAGGAGAGGGAGGGGTTGTTTATCGCTCTGAAAATGCCTCCATAATAGCCAAATAATGGCCATTATGGAGGTAGTAAAGTCACCAACATAAATGGTGAAAGACCAACGGATTTGGCCATTATAGGAGGAGTAATTCAGCCAAAATAAATGGCTGAATTGAGTGCTTGGATTTTCTGTCTTGACCGTCGAAATTCGAACACGGGATCAAAGCGTACTTACGGCAAAGTTTTCTGGCCCAAAAAGATAATATCAGAAGACCCACAGCCCACAGCCCACGACCCACGACCCGTGACCCGTGACCCGGAACTCGGAACCGGAACCGGACCGGACGGGACGGGCGGGCGGCGGCGGCGCGCGTGTGGTCTTTCCTCGAACCGAAGCACATCTAGGTCCTCCCTCCTTTAAACACATGGGATACCCCTTGGGGTCCCAAACCCCAAACCAATTTCGAATCTTATATACACAACAATTCTTTCTTCCTCTACCGATGAGGGAGAATTACACACAATACCACACTTTCCATGCTTCAAACACCTTACTTCGTGAACCAATATCTCTTTCATTTCTCAATGAAATTTGACGATTCTTGGCCCTACGGTTATCTACGTACTTAGTAGATCATGCATGTGTGAAGAACCGGATTCTCCAACATACGTTACACTAGTGTTTAAGCCGTTAAAGTTGGTCGGTCGCAACTCCCGCCAAAGGCAAATTTCCAACAATCCCCTCTTGAAAGAGATTTTGGCGCACTCACATGGTGTCTTTTCATTTCCAGCAATATTTCAGCGGACCGATGTTGCATAAGGAGAGGTAGCCTCAACTTTGAACCTTCCATAGTTGAATACCATCGGACTTACTTACTGCGCGGTGAACGTGATGTCTTGAACCGTCAGTGTTTACAAATTCCCTTACTCTCTTCTTCGTAATGTTTTGTCCGTTTTGGCCATGGACAACGTCTTGGATTCTTAAGTGCGTTCAATTTGAGGCGGCCCGTCCTCGCACTTAAATAGGTGGTCTCCTACAAGGTATCTGCTATACCCCACTTCACAAGTGTTAGGAACCATTAAAAGTTTCCCAAAGACCTAACCTGTTGTTGAGGATCATTACGAGTTTTGAAAACTTAACCTTTACCCATATTGCGAGATAGCACTTAACGTCTATCGCGGGAACGGCTTTGGATTTGGTGTTTCTTTTCGAAATCACTATCCGAAGTGCTCATGCTTCGACCGAAGCGATCAAGCGAACCTTTACAACTTAGTTTTCCCATTGAACCAAATTACCGGGATCTCCGGTTCGTAAGGTTGGGTTTCCACCGTATTGGTCCGTATATTTTGGGTTTTAAGCCCATTCCCTAGACAAGGAGAACACTTGATCTCCGGGTAGTCCCTTAGTTAGTAAATAAGGAAGTGACACCCGTGATGATCAACCGCCATACGGTCTTATGTCTCCGACGGATCGTGACAGATATGTCCGACGCCGTCATCCGTGTCCTTCCTAAAGCCGACCGGCTAGCCACGAGTGTAGAGCTGCTGAAGGCACGGGTTTCTCCCAATAAGGGACGTCCTCTAATGAGTCGTGAAGTTACTCAACTTCTTTCATGCTTTGTATAAAGCGATAAACTCCGATACCATCATGAATCGGTCGATGCAAGTTTGCTTAGAGGATTTTCCAAGACCCACCATACACATTTACTTGTGACTTTGGTGTTCTTCAGATCTGATGTCCGGTTTGCATCACTTGTGTTCTCTCAAAACATTTGGACATCAGAATACTATAATCTGTAGATAAGCGAATAATTCAGATATCGTCATATCCGACTTAACGCCTTCTATTGATCTTGTATTAAGATCATCAGTGAACCTTAGTTCAACTAATATGTTTGTAGGACGATACCAGGTCGGTTGTAGTGTGTACAATACATTGAACTACACGTGACCTGTGCATATCGCTCCTTGTCTATGGGTGCACCATGATTCCAATCAGTTCTATGATTCATATCCATTGGTGGCTTCAACGAGACTGTCAACTATTGACCAGTCCGTTAGATGTCTTAGAAATCCAATTCCTAAAAAGTCATCTGTGATACACATATCTTTCATATCGAGAATATGATTTTCACTCTCAGACCGTTGGTTTTCCAACTGTTGGCTTTCTAACTTCAGAGCCAATGTTTCTGTGGTCAGATTCATTGTTTCTATTTTATCTGAGACTTTTAGGACTAAAATATAAACATTTCGGGGACCAAGCGAAAGTTCGGGGAAGAAGCCCAACAGTTCAGCAAACCAATTCTGATCCTCTTCTTCCAACTCTCCGGTTGGGAAGGTTGTTTCAACACCCATGCCATGTAAGACTACAATGGCCCTGGATGTGAAGCTACTCTTAGGGGAGCACTTTTTACAACCCAAAGGTTCTTTTTCCGGAGGAAGATCAACCATTACACACGTATGGTTCCATATGATGGAATCTATTTCTCTCTTTAGCTTCTTTCCAAAGCAGTGCTTTTGGAGATGACAATTTTTTGTCAATTGTCCATGGTTCGTTCTCAACCATACAAGCTAGAAGGTGTGGAACAAGTCTTTGTCCCTTCTTTGCTCCATCTTGGTTCAACATCTAGAATCCCTGAGTTCGGATCCGGAATATTAAGTTAGGATATCCAGCAACTTTCGAGTCCTGTAGATACGGAACGTCTAGTTCCGGACAGTCAGGCCCTCGCGGGTTCTTGTTAACCTTGAGTAATTGCTCCTTTTTCCTTTTCCAAGGAAAGTTATCTCCAAAGAATTCAGCATTCTTTGACGCCAAGAGGCGATCAACACTACTGTTATTTGCAGATCCGGTGGATATGTAATCTACGATCTTAGGTCGAACTTGACTGTTTCGGTAGTCCATCTTTTACCAAGCTACCCCACATAATTTGGGCGTACGACTTCGCGCTTGGCTAACACCGTTAGACTGAGGTGAGAAATGAACATTCGTTTAATGAACGATGCTTCACATTCTCCCGCTCTATCACTACGAATTTCTCAATCCGTAGGCTTAGTTGATTTTCAACTTCGCTTTGTAGGCTTCAACAACTTCATCTTTGCTTTTCAATAAACAAAGGATTCCATACGTTGTACCATCATCAATGAAGATCACAACGTACTTGTCTCCCCCTCTATTTTGTATAAACTTCAAATCACCCAAGTAGGTGTGACTAAGTTCTAGAGGAGCGGTGCTTCTTTCGCTATTCCCTTGACGGAATTTGGAAAGGTGATTTTGCCTCTTCGTCTACCTCACATTCATTTTGAGGGTTTATGTCGACAGTAGGCAACAATCTCAACATCGTTAGCTTTTGAATGACTTGCTATTTAACGTGTCTTAATCTATGATGTCATAGATGCACAGATTACAATATATCATTCATTTGGCTATAGACATATTGTACCACTCTTAGTTATTACGGACCTGTTGGACTAGTCTGAAATCAGATTTGACCAACAACGTCCTTTAACCAAGTTAAGAACATGTATCACCTCTTTTAGAGTGATCTCATTCCTTGAAGTCCTATTGAGGACAACCTCTCGGCCCCTTTGATTTTAGAGGTGGCGTTGCTTCACATGAACAACCTTTTGCCCGTGGTTAGGGCGTAACCGGATCATATGTGATCTCGATACTCGGGCCCACTCTAGTTGCTTTGGCAGACTGAGTGTCCAATTTCTTTACTGCCTTTCTTTAGGCCTTCAGATCATTTAGGACCTGGAAACTCTAGCCCACCTTACTAGGTGTCCATTACTTTTCTTATGAAATGAATTCTGGCACCACTCCAGTCGCCCGGAGGCTTTATATGACTGAGTGTCCAATATCATCATATCAAAGGAATTTTGGCCCACTCCAGTCGCCCGGAGGCTTTGTATGACTGAGTGTCCAATATCATCCTATCAAAGGAATTTTGGCCCACTCCAGTCGCCCGGAGGCTTTATGTGTGATCGAGTGTCCAATATCATCCTATGAAGGATCTTCTGCCAAATAGTATGACAGGCTCAACGTCTTTAGCTTTTAGACTCCTTCCGTTAAGATTGGTGCCCAGATAATTCTTGGCGCTTACTTAAGAGTGGTAAGAGTTTTCGCACAGTTAGTGGATCTTTCTCCATTGTATGTGCGACATACTTTACAAACTTTAGTAATTACACTTAAAAGAACGGATCTTCTTAAGTCGTTTACAAAATCCAATCTTTAAACGGAGAAGAAGATGAGATTAAACTTCTGATTTGTTAAAGCATAAGGAATATAAATTATTTTCATATTCCTCCTTACTTTAATCCATTTTTAATCAGACATAATTTAATCTTTATTTTTGACAAGTAAGAAAAACTACTTATCCCAATTTCGGATTCTGGCTCACTTCAGTCACTTCATCAGACTGAGTGTCCATTTCCTTCTCACCATTATTTGGATCCTTTGTCTGGGACAGATATAGGCCTTCTGCTACAAGATAGAATAACATCTTCACTCTTCTCCTCTTGTCCCGATTGACATCCTCGGGCTCTCGAGAGCGTTTGTTTCCACCAGTCTTGGTAGCGGTGACACCATGAACACGTTCATCATCATCACTCTCTTCTACCAAAAAACCATTTCCATATCCAGATTTGGTCACACAACTTTTGACCGACATCTTTCGAACACTAATAGTAATACAATACAAATATTGTCTTAAGTTGTTGGGAGTTTTGCTCTATGGTACTTTCTAAATCAGTACGGGAAGTATTTAACTATTACAAGTATTCGAAAGGATAAACAAAGATTCAATAATTCAACATGGAATCTGAAAATTACAATAGTTACACCAAGAAAACTGGAAATTCCAGTTTTGTAGAAGATAGAAAAATGGAAATTGTTTTTGCTGAGTCGAGTGTAGCACTCTGTCCTTAAGACAATATTGCCCCGTATGTATCCTTTATACGTCCTGGACAATTTGTCTCCCAAGATAAAACAGCAATGGAACCCTTGAGCAAAGGAAACTCAAGAGCTACCGTGAAGAATATTGAGTAACGAAATGATGCTTGGAAGTTGTAGGAAGAAGAAATTTACGCTTGTGTATTTTCGTGTGTTGCCTCTCTTGTTTCGTTAGCTTCTTGTTAGTGCTCAACAATGGTGTAATGGGGTGTTTATATAGGAGAGGGAGGGGCATTTCTTGCTGAAAAGCTGCCTCCATAATAGCCAAATAATGGCCATTATGGAGGTAGTAAAGTCACCAACATAAATGGTGAAAGACCAACGGATTTGGCCATTATAGGAGGAGTAATTCAGCCAAAATAAATGGCTGAATTGAGTGCTTGGATTTTCTGTCTTGACCGTCGAAATTCGAACTTCGGGGACCAAGCTGTACATCTTGAAACTTCGGGGACCAAAGCGCACATCCGAAAGAATTTCGGTCCAAACCGTATATCCGAAACTTCGGGATCAAAGCGCCCGCACGGCCCAAAAAGATAATATCAGAAGACTTACAGCCCACAGCCCACGACCCGTCGGACCGGACGGGACGGGCGGGCGGCGGCAGCGCGCGTGTGGTCTTTCCTCGAACCGAAGCACATCTAGGTCCTCCCTCCTTTAAACACATGGGATACCCCTTGGGGTCCCAAACCCCAAACCAATTTCGAATCTTATATACACAACAATTCTTTCTTCCTCTACCGATGAGGGAGAATTACACACAATACCACACTTTCCATGCTTCAAACACCTTACTTCGTGAACCAATATCTCTTTCATTTCTCAATGAAATTTGACGATTCTTGGCCCTACGGTTATCTACGTACTTAGTAGATCATGCATGTGTGAAGAACCGGATTCTCCAACATACGTTACACTAGTGTTTAAGCCATTAAAGTTGGTCGGTCGCAACTCCCGCCAAAGACAAATTTCCAACACATTCATCATGACTATAATTTTTTATACATAATAAAATTAATTAAGAGATAACACATAGAAACACATCTATATTATGGCGAGATGGTCAATTACAGATCTAAACTATACATGGGTCCTATGACCCCACTAAACTTTTTATTTTTTTCCATATTATTTAACCCTTTTAATGAAATTATCTCGTAAAAAAATAAGTTAAAACATACCATGTGCAAACACGCACTTATCCAAAACTAAAAGGGAGGTAAATGTCTTTTTTGTTCGATCTTTCTTACCCAAATAATTGGACCCCCATCCTCTCTCAAAACCCTTAGTCCTCCTCCTTTCACTTTTACGATCTCCATTTGTTCTTTTAATTGAATCACTTGATGAAATTGCTGCTCTACATTACCATTTTGTGTACTCAAGCTTAGTTCTTTATTTGAAATTGTAATTTCGTCGAAATTGTGAAAGAAGGTTTAAGAGAGGATGAGGGTCACATCTTTTGAGTTTGAAAGAATCAAATGGAAAAAACATTTAAGATTCCTTTTTTCATTTTTGAATAATCGCGTGTTCCCAAATCCTGCATTTTAACTTATTTTTTACTAGATAATTAGTGAAGGATATATGAAAGCATAAGTCCAGGAGGTGCATAAGATCCCACCATAGTTTAGGTCATCATAAATGTGTTTCTATGTCTTATCTCTAAAATTAAGTAGTAATTAAAAGTATGTTCCCTTTCACCGCATGAACTTTTTAGATGGATTGGTCACATTTTAATGTCATATTAGAGTAGGCAAAGAGGTGCTGGATTCAAATATAATCTCACCTTCACTTACAACAAAAACACATTCTACGTGTTTGACTCATAAAAAATGAATCAGGTCTAACGTGAGGGATATAATGAAATAATATATAAATATATAATTAAAAGTGTGTTCTCTCTTAAAGTTAAATGTTTAGCTAAGTTGATCACATACTCAATATATAGCTTTTCTGAGTACTTTTTCTTAAATAATCCTGGAATTTTAGTTAAGCAATTTCACATCTTACAAGGGTATTATCAAACTCTTGCTAGCCAATATGTAAAAAACAAAAAAAGAATAAAAAAGACAAAGCGACATGGATTAATGTGCTATATTTCTCTGTTTTGTATGTCAGATATTGATGAATGTGCAGAATCAGATACCAATTCGTGTGAAGTCAATTGTATAAACATGCCGGGGAGTTACAATTGTTTCTGTCCAGAAGGATACACGGGTGATGGCAAAAAGGATGGTCGTGGTTGTATTGCAGTAAACTCGAACTCTGAGTTCCCATGGATCAAGTTTTCTGTTGGTAAGTTTCTCAAAGATTGAACTTATTGTAAAGAATCCGCACGGCAAGACCCGTTAACTTGAGCGTGGATGATATAATTTGAGAACTCAACATCGGTGAACATAGAATTGGAATGAGTCTGACTCTGATACTATGTAAAGAATGGATCTTGGGCCTAATTCAACCCCAAAAGCTAGCTTGTAGGGTGAGGATTGTCCAAGTCTATATAAGTAATCCATGTTATAATTTCATTTCCGATGTGAGACTCTTAACACTTATTTCTATTTGCATATAGTGTGTTACCAGTAGATATTTACTTGTATTTAATTACTTTAAAACTAATTTAATTGTATAAATATTTTTTATACCGTCAATACATAAAACTAAAACTTTTAGGTATTATACATAGTGGCGTGAGATATATCACTGAATTTTAAACACGCCAGGCTATTTTTTCGATTTTAGAGATACAGAGACATGCAAACCATTAATAAGAAAATGCTTACTCCTTTCTATAGTTTTTCTGGTAACTTTTTTGTCTCCATACAATTGTATCTTCTGCAACAACCAAGAGTATTTGCACAATAATTCTGTTCTAAACTTTTATATATAGCCAACTAGAATATTAAGTCGGATAAACTTAAGCATTTCATAATTATCTATTGCACACATTCTTGGGTGGAAATTAAATAACCTCTGTTTAAAACTCAAATGTGTATCTTGTGAAATTACTACAGCTTTGCATCAGTTTTTATAAAAGAATACATGAAAGTACAGCTCATAGCTCTATAGCATAGTATGTTTACAAGAATATATTGCCCTCTTTCGGTTATTACATTAAATAGACGTCCCATTTACTTTTTGTTGATAAAGTACTTATGTGTATCCACAGTAGCTAACTATGAGTATATTTTATTGAAGTGATCAAAGAATTCACCTTCCTTCTCTCTGATCAAATAAACCCCCTTTAAATTTTGTTGTTACACAGGTATGGGAGTCGGTTTTGTATCCCTAGTGGTTGGGTCAATTTTGCTCTATTTCTGTATCAACAAACGAAAATTCATTAAAAATAGAGAGAAGTTCTTCCGACAAAATGGTGGTATACTCTTGACACAACAAATCTCCTCAAAAAAGGGTGGTGTGGAAGCAACCAAAATTTTTACAGCCAAGGAGTTGAAGAAGGCTACGAACAACTATGCCAACGATAGAATTCTTGGTCGTGGTGGAAATGGGATCGTGTATAGAGGTATTCTATCTGATAATAGCATAGTCGCAATTAAAAAATCTAAGTTTGTGGATGAGAATCAAATTGAACAGTTCATCAATGAGGTAGTTATTCTTACTCAAGTCAACCACAGAAATGTAGTGAGACTCTTTGGCTGTTGTTTGGAAGCTGAAGTGCCTTTACTGGTTTACGAATATGTTTCTCATGGAACTCTATATGAGCATATCCACAATCAAAGTGCAGCGCCTTGGTTATCATTGCAAACTAGGTTGAGAATTGCTGCAGAGACAGCAAGTTCACTTTCTTACCTTCATTCATCTGCATCGATGCCAATAATTCATAGAGATGTCAAATCTACTAACATATTATTGGATGATGTTTACACAGCAAAAGTGGCAGATTTTGGGGCTTCAAGATTAGTCCCTCTTGACCAAACACATATTGCTACATTGGTTCAAGGAACGTTAGGGTACTTGGATCCTGAATATTTCCACACCGGTCAATTGACAGAGAAAAGTGATGTTTATAGTTTTGGAGTAGTTCTTGCAGAACTTTTAACAGGGATGAAACCTATTTTGAGGGACAATAGTAACAAGGACAAATGTTTGGTGGAGTATTTTGTCTCGTCCATGAACAAGAACAACTTATTTCAAATCCTAGATCGCAGAGTTGTAAGAGAAGGAGGTCTTGAGCAACTTCAAAAGATCGCTGAGCTTGTTAAGAGTTGCCTTCACTTGCACGGAGAAGATAGGCCCGCGATGAAGGAAGTGGCTATGGAACTTGAGAGTTTAAGAAAGTTCACCAGCCCTTGGGCTAATGGACGCGGGCATGAAGAGAATGAAGATGAATCATCAGATCTTTATACAATTCCCATTGACTCTAATACAGGTATCGACAACTTCTGTGGACAATATCCCTACTCCTACACAAATAACAGCATCTTTTCTGGACAATATAGTTCAGATAGTTCTTCTTTAATTCACAATACAAATATCCCGCGATGATCCAGAACAGAAGGTCAATATGATGTTTGATGAAGTTTTTTCTACGTTTATAAGTTTCTTTTCTGGTTGTCTTTCTTTCATATTTGAATGTTCTGATGTATTTTATTTGCTTTTGAATTTGTCATCAATATATTGTTCATTGTGTTAGTGAAAAAACTTGGAGTTAGTAGATGTTCGCTCTGATTGTAAATTGTCACATCATTCCTAAAAGATTATTCCTTAGTTGACAAGTTGAAACCATCACACCTACGAATACGTTTCTCCGGAGAGGATGCGCATTAGTTGAAGCGCTGTGTGTCCGCCACCATTTTGTCTACGAATAATTTACTAATATACTCGTAAATAATATGAAAAATTTGTACAATAATATAAATTGATACCACTTATAGTGCCTTGCCTAATAGAAGTCAGGGGTACTGTGAACCTTAGTTTGATTTTGTCAAAAAAAATTGTACAAAATTGAACTCCTGACCTCTTGTACGATTTTGATACAACTAAACCAATGGGCTAAAAGGGATAAATTGGCAAATATCAACTTGTACTACTAGTAAAACATTTGACACTCTTTTAAAATCAATTACTCCGTCCGTCTCAATTGATGTAACACCTTTCAAATTTCAAGATTTAAATAAGCTTTTCGTTGACCGTTTTTTGATTTATCAATTATTATGACTTATAATACTTTTTATGTAGTTTTTAAATATACAAATTTTAATTCAGAAAACTTAAAAAATTCATATCCGAATTCACACGGACAAAATATAAAAGGTTTGACTCTTAAAATTCAAATTGTGTCACATAAAATTGGATATAGGGAGTAACACTTGGTTACTTTTAAGCTTCATAAAATATTTAAACAAAGGTACCGTTAACTAAAACACGGAAAAACAACTACTAGTGTTTGAACTCTTAACTATTCTTACAGTTTAAAATATTGCAAGTTCGAACTCTATGAACAGGAGTTTTGAGTTCACTTTGTTCTTAAATTAAAACTCCGAAGAAGTAAGTTTCCTACTCCTTCAAGCCCACGACATGGAGTTTGTGAAAAAATGTTCACATTTACTGCTTTATCCATACGATTAGCCTGAATTTCACGAAAAAACAGAAGATTAATTAACACGAGTCCACTAGGAAATGCTTTCTATACGAAACGTATATACTGAATATCTCAAACGTCACTAGTCATGGTTCCAATATTGAAGAACCATCTCCTTCATTATTCGATTTCTTTTGCGCTTCAGAGCAGTTTCAAGTCTCGTCCATCACTACTACATAACTTGTGTTGGGCAGGGAGCAAAGGAAGATAACAAGGAAAAGAGAGGGAAACTTCTGAAACCTTTAGTTTGGTTTAATGAAGTTGGAGTTTCACCTTTAAAAGTTTCGAACTTCAATACATAGTGCTGAAGTTTTACATGTATGAAATTTTTAAACATACAACAAATTGTAGTGAAGTTCTTTGCGCTTTAAGTAGGAGTATTTTCATTCAAATTCTATTTTTGCATTAAAAATATTTATATCTCAATTATATTTTAAACAAGGGCTATCATTAATAAGCAGTCTAAAAAGTGACAATTCCACCTAATATTTACGGCTAGAAGCCTTAGCTTTGATATGTGTTTTTAGAAACGTTTGAGTCTCTTTTATTAAAAAGGTAAATGTTGGACCTTGCTGTTTTGATGATTGACAGAGGACTACACTCAATGAACCAGGTTAGCTGGTACGTGTTTCATCCGAGAGTTCAGATGTGGCGGGACTGAGTGAATAAAAGAGATCTTGAGATACAGACATAACATACATGATCTAGGAGCCGTGGACGAATTATCTATTATAAACTTCGGACTCCCGTCAAGCATATAACACCAGCGTGATTGCTAAGTGGTTGCCTCCTTCTCAAACACTATATTTCCTTGAAGTCCTTATCCAAGAAGGTGTTTGTACCGACTGGTTTGCTACTCACAAGTATATATATATATATATATCCGTCCGGTCGTTTTTAGCTAAAGACCCTTATTTGCCTATTTTACCCTTTTCGGAGACTATGTGTGGTGTTTGTGATGAGCGAGGACGGGTGGCACGGAGCTCGAGGTTCATTTATGTGATTCTCATATAAAAACCCAAAATAAGATCTTAGAGTTGATTAGTTTGACTCAAAGTTGACTTTTGAGGATATGGGCTCTTTTTCGGGGTTTGTCGCTTCTGGTAGTTCCGGAAGGTCATTTATGACTTAGTCGAGTCATTGGTTCATTGACCGAGATAATGAGATGTACTTTGTGGCCTTATTTGTAAAATTCTGCTATTTCATTATTTCAAAAGATTTTTTAGAAAAGTATGTCTTAGCTCAGTTAAATGAGAAATTCGAGAGCGCGAGTGAGTTCATAACACTGTTTACCTTGGGAGAGCATGTTTGGTTTGTGCTCGGGGTGTCACACCCCAACCTTGGGGGGTGGCCGACACCCTAAGGCCCGAGCGTACCAACTGTACTACCTGAACCACATGACATGAAACCTGGGCCGACAAGGCCTCCAAATGACAATAATAAGATAGAAAGCAACAATAACCTACACGCAGAAAAGACCCAACAAAACATATGTAAAACAACCTCGAGTCTGCAAGCCTCTAGGAGTACTACCATGTGTCATAAATTCGGGACAGGGCCCCTACATACTTAAAATAACCATATATATACCCCAAAACTCGATCAGCAACTCTGAAAGAAGAGGAGTGCACCAACTCAAGCTGAACAGTGAACATATTGAGGAGGCTCATCAAATTGTCTATCTGCACATGCGGGCATGAACACAGTGTCCCCTGACAAAAGGGACATCAGTACGAAGGATGTACTGAATATGTAAGGCAGGTAAACATGTACATAAGAATGTAATACGAGCGAAGAGATTAGAATGTCAACCTGGGACTCAGAACTGCCATTGAGGGTGCACAACTGACATAACGATGATCATATGCATGAAAGTAAAATTAAGCCACTATATGGGGGTCATATAATATAGTATCAAGTCCCTCTATAGGGTAAGCTCATCATAAACTGCCCGACCATATAGGATGCGGTAATATCTGCCCTACTGATCAGTGGTATGCACATATAAGTGTCTGCCCAGCCGACTATAGCGCGACACGGTAAGAAAATAGATACAATACATATAAGTGCAATGCAAGACAAGCCTTAAGGGACATCATGAGCAGAGTTGGAGTGACCTATGATGGTTATCCTCCGACTATCGTTATGGAATCACATACAGCGAACGTTACAATCCACCATAATTCTCTGAATCAATCTTATCACAAGGAATTTCATAAGATGTGTATGAGAGTTACGACAAGGAACTACTAGAATCACAACCAATAATGGGAGGGAAACACATGATAATCAGGATAATAAGAATAGAATCGTTCGACGATACTTCATTTAACTTTTGGTAATAACAAGATCATGCCAATAAAAGGAAAAACCTTACATACATTTATCGTCAAAGCTATTCAAGTTCCCCGAGTCCTTGTAAGCTCTCCGAACGATTATCTACATTATATGAGTGATAGCAGTACTAGAGTCAACAATTTAACTCAAAAGAATTGACAAGTTCACTATTCACGATGCCGCTCCTGTATTCTCATTTATTTTCAATTTTAATTCAACCATCACAACTACAACCCAGTCTACATTAATACAACAAGTACGTTCAGGGAATTCTCATTCTTATATTTACCTCTAAAATCATACAAAACAGTCCAACCATCACAATGAAGGTCTCAATGTCACGTTTTATTTTAAACCAACTAACAACATGTCGAACAAGTAGCTCTTTTTAGGAAAAAATTGACAGCACCTCCCCTATTTATACTACATCCCATAAGTTACTAAAAGTCACCAAACAACAACAATACAATTCACAATAAGCTTTCCGATTTCTTCAACAACCATTTTGAGCGGCAAGCTTGATTTACGATTAACAAAATATAATTTGAATCCAATTCCTTTCCATGAATCCGTCTACAACATCTATAACATCATATTTCTTCTTACCATATAATTTTCAGCCCAAAACATCATAAGAATAATCTACAAAATAGTCCACACGCCTAACACCTTAATCCTTATCGTCAATCTCTTTTTTTTCATGTTTTCTTCTTCAATAAACTTAAGTAACACATTGATAAGCTTAACAACAACAGCCATACCCTAATCAAATTACTTCTCAAGATATTCCATCCACAACAAACCATATATATTCCATCCAATTCATTTGAGATGATGTTTGCTTGTTAATCTCTTACTTAGACGCTTGATGGATTCGAGGACTAGATATTCCGCCTAGGCTATGACTGTAGACTACTGAGATCTAGTGTAATTCACCTCACTGCAATTCTTAAATGGGTGTGCTTAGTGATTACTTCATTTTCGTATCTCATGGATTCTAACTAGATACTCTATACTTGGGTTGTTTACTCTTGGATTGTGATAGAGTTTGTACTTGATTGCGAGCATGTCTATTCTTCATTTATATATGTTAGCTAACTGTTGTCATCATATGATACCTACCAGTACATAATGTTTGTACTGATACTACTCATGCTACACCTTTTTGGGGTGTAGAGTTGTTGTAGGAACTTCAGTGAGGTTCGATTAGCCTTCAAGGATCTCATGAAGTTCATCTAGATTTTCTGTTTAATTCTCTTTCGAAACAGAAGTGTATTCAGGTTGTAGTTGTAACTTTTATTCAAGTTGTATACTTAGAAGCTCTTGTACTATTCAGATCAGATCCCTTGGGTAGTTGTTGCATTTTGCATTATCATATGTCTATGTTTTAGACTTCTATTGTTCTTATTTATTTATGTTGTTAGGTGAATCTTTAAGGGATGATTCGCCTACCAATGTGGGAAATGATAGGTGCCCAAACGACTTAGTAATTTAGATCGTGACACTCGCTAAAATGTCTCTTAACCACTTAGTCTCATCACAACCAAACTCCCAAATAGCAAATTCAGTTTAGCTGGTATGGCACCCCACCAAGGATAAATTCATAACCACTTGTGGACTTAGAGATCCACCTAGCATCATCATACCTCTCTAATACAATAAATTCACAATGTTTAGTACACCATAATTGTGGTATCTCTCAATTTTTTTTTCTTTCCAAAATTGAGTAGGCAGACACCCCACACTTTCAAATATTTTATTCTATTAAAAGACACCTCACCCTTTCAAATACATATAATACAATTCCTGTAACTGATTACAGGTTGATTTAATAATCACATAACACATGCAATCTGGCAGTACAATTTTCTAAACATGATAACTGTCATTCAATTATTCAACTCCAAATAACGGTGCAACCACATTAAGACCTATAATCACTATTCAATGTCTGACCATTTTGAACGATAAAATCCATTTAAATTAAAACAAATTAAATATTAATAAAATGAAGCTTGACATTATTTTGAACAAATTTTTATTCACATAATAAAATATGTAAAATGTAAGCTTGCATTTTTTGAGTATAAGGAAGAACTAACATATTCAAGTCTAATATGTCATAAAGTATGAATTGTTAAGAGTTCCACATTGAAAATGGAATGAGAAGATTAACTTCTTATATGAATTTGGACAATCCTCACCCTTCAAGCTAGTTTTTGGGATTGAGTTAGGCCCAAGATTCATTCTTTACATGGTATCAGAGTAGGGCCTATTCCAACTCTATGTTCACCGATGTTGGGTCCTCAAATTATATCATCCACGCTCAAGTTAACGGGTCTTGACGTGCGGGGAAGTGTTAAGAGTCTCACATCGGAAATGAAATAGGAACATGAACTCCTTATATGGACTTAGACAATCCTCACCCTACAAACTAGCTTTTGAGGTGTTCAAAATTTATTTTTTACATGAATCAGTCAAGTAAACAAGCAGTAACAATTTCATCTTGAAAATTACTAGGCACATAAAAGAAACATGGCTACAAACCTTAACACTCACAAAAATGATTTTCGTAAAATATCTTATCAAACTCAAATAGAATCTTCACACAACTTTTTTTAGTAGTCTCATAAAAATAAAATTGGTTCTGATATTAAGAACATGTACCACCTCAGTCAATGCCAATGATATTTCAAACATGAGTTTAAAAAGAACTTTCTTTTCAAGAACTTGACTAGTTCTACATCCTCAATACAAATAAATTGTTCTTCTTCTTCAACTTGGGTCCGAACACAAAACTAAATTTGTTAGAACAAATATGCCTAGTAGCTATATTAGCCACAAGAGTCGCTTGAGAAATGACCACATAATTATATCATCCGCTTGCCAATTTTATTTTTACCTTAGCGGGATTATCATTTTTTCGAATCTTCTTCTACATGGAGGAGTATGATGGCTTAGTTTGCCCCACAAGACCATAGTTATTTCATAAATTACCACGTGATAATCCAAATATAATAATCGTTTACAAACCAAACATCCATTAAAAACAAAAATATTTTATCATCTTAACCATAACTCATGTAATCATTTAATTTACTTAGCTTCGAAAACGAATAGACATAAGATACTCCACCAAAAAAGAGTTCATCGTTATCTGTAGCCACAACAGATTTCAATTTCAAAAATCAACTTCCATTTGCCAAAGATAATTGTTTGAAACCATCAATATTGTTCTCTTAATGAAAAGCATTACTGCAATTCAAGATTGATATTAAATCTCTATTCAATGACATTATACAAACGCAAAGATAATTGTTTGAAACCATCAATATTGTTCTCTTAATGAAAAGCATTACTCCAATTCAAGATTGATATTAAATCTCTATTCAATGTCATTATACAAACGTAAGAAAATTTCAAAGATAATTCTCATATTTTCGAGATATTAGTATTATCTAATACTAACAACTTCTCACCAACAAATATCAATATTGTAAAGCTCAAAAACTTTGTCCCAACCTAAGCTTTATGCTAAATTTTTTGATATCTCTCACATTCAAACACCAAAGTAAATCTCTTGAATAAATAAAATTTTACGCCTCATATGCTAAATTGCATAACACAAAATTTAAATTTGAATAATATTAGGCGCAACAAAGCATACCTGAAACTTAGATAGATTGTACTAAGTTATTCTCGATCAATTTTTCATAAGAATAGAGCGAGAAAAATATTCTTAAAATTGTTGAAAATCTTACGAAAAATACTCGATCACGAATATTGGAGGGAATTCTTAAACAATTTCATAGCTTGAGGCGTGTCAATTAAGACACCGTTATTAAGGATATTTCATCTTGTATGGATGTATCCACAGATTCAACAAGATCTTCTAATATAAAATTAGGAGCCAAATCTAACAAAGATTTCACAATAGTATATAACCGAGCAAAAGAAATAAGACGAATAAGAAATGTGGTTCTTGGTTTCACTGTCTTCCTGTAAGCAATAAGTCTTCCCAATATATAGATTAAGAACAACATACAAATCATATGAAGAGGCTCAAACGGACAAATCTATCTAATGCCAATAAGGAGTAAAGACTAAATTAAAGACATTAAAGGCAATAAAGAGTGTAATGGTCTGTTACATTGGTCAAGATTAATATTACAGAAAATGAACAATAATATCTCATTAACAAGTCATTCAAGACTAGTTAATTGTAGGAAACAAACATAATATTAGAATTCAATTTTTAATTTGAGTTGAATGGTTATTGAAGAGAATAAAGGTTTTGTCTTATGATATACCTTTTGAGATATCAAATATAAATATTTTAACATGTACAAACTTGTTTTTACTATTTTGTTTTGATTGGTATTTGAACGTAAGATTGAAAATTAAAATTTTAATTTAGTTAAAATTCAAAATTAAAAGATATTCTCCTTTAAGTTTGTGTGTGTATATATGTGTATACTCAGGCTTTAAAAATTCATATTTAACATCAAAACATCACTTAACTTGGAATGGAATAGAGAGCCTATAGATAAAGACAAACAAAACTATTTCAAACTCAATGAAGATGTTAATTTAAATGTGAAAATTTTATCACGGGGTTGGGGGTGGAGGAGGGGAACATGCATAGCAATTCAAAAGTATCATCCAGATGACAATGATACAATAAGAAAAGTGTACATTCAATTGAAGAAAAAAGTAATAAAAACTCGTCAAGAACAATAGTATTAATATTTTTAAATGTATTGTATTGAGGTGTTCTTGTTAAATCGATGTGCTTATTTATTTTCTTCTTTAAATATCAACACTGCTTGCACACTACATCTTTTATTGTCTTTTACATCAGAAATCAAGATTTAGTTTATTAGTATAAGTACCTTATCGTGACGACAAATGAGTACACACCCTTGCATCTTTGTAAATTTTGCCTGGTCGACAGAAGAAACCCTTCTTTGGGGCACAATGAATGTCTTCCGAGCAAATGCATAGTCCTTCTAGAGCACAACCCTCTTTGACTATGATCAACCCATCTTTTAAGCCTAAAACTTGATCTGTCCACTCACTGGAAAATAATCCTAATTGATCGTAGCTTTGTTTCACTTTCAAGAATTTGTCAGCATTTTTATACTTGTTGATTGCCCCAATAAATGCAACGTTCCTATTCTTTCCCCAATGTGGCAAGGCTCCATATTTGAAGAATGCAAGTTGCTCTACCTCTTCAAGAAAATCTTCAAAGAGCCTAGGGGACATTGGGTCCTTGCTTCGGTAATATGAGATATCAAAATCCAAAACATCTTCCTGTTTACCCAAGTAAGCATTTGAAGTTGTAAGGTACCTCATGAGGATGCCATTGTATAAGTCTAGGACACACAGCGCCCTAGGCTCCAAAGCAACTAGCCTTTGGACATCTTCAATGAAGCCTTTAATTTTGGATAAGCTAATACTGAATGTTGTTTGGTGAAAGAATAGACCTTTAACTCTAGAGTCCCAAGGGCATGTTGTGATTCTTGCGTCTTCAAGGCTGTCTAGGCATGTTCCTGATGCTTGGACTCGGTTGTGAAATCCAACCACTGGGTAGCCAGTAAAGCCAAAACCTGAGAGAATGTAAGCTATTAAAGTTTAATATTGAGAAGGACAGTAAAATTAACTCTTTCTTGCAAAATAAAACTAAGGAGATAAATATTACAACATAAAGACTTGAACCAAATACTTATAATGTACTCTAGTGAAAATATTAAATAAGAATCATTTACATGTCAAATGCTACTTGGATAGTGAATATGAAAAGCCCGGTAGAGTCGACATATTTAATTTGAACTAGTTATAAGCTTAAAATGAGACTTAATTAGTGTTATCGTATGAGAAGGCCTACATGTTGTTGGATACTGTAAAGCAGTACGGAAAGTAAATAAATATTATAAGTGTTCGAAAGGACAAACAAATAGGTCAATGTTTAGAACTGCCGCAAGCTTGTTGTGTCTTGAATCTTGATAACTTGAAATCAAGAAACACTAAATCTGGATTGTTATAACTGTGTGTTGAGTCGAGTGATTGCACTCTGTCCTTAAGACAAGATTGCCCCGTATATATGCTTTTACGTTAGCGGGCAATAGTCTCCCAAGATAAAACAACACTTTAATCTCAACGCTACAAAGCAAATAGGTTGAGTCTGACGAAGAAAAACAAATACGAATCGACTTGCTGAAGAAATGAAAAAGGAAGAGTTTCTGTTTTTGTCCAACGTTTTTGGACTGCCTTTCTCTTCTGTTTTGTCTCTGTGTATATAGTGTGTCTCTGTTGTGTATATCTTGTGTATATCTTGTGTATATGTGTGTCTTTCCTCAATGTTTTTCGTCATTGTATGTGCTGTGTTTTTCGTGTTTGTATGTTCTACAGAATTGAGCCAAAAGGCATCAATAAATAGCATGGAGGACGGACTCCTCAACTGCCACAAACAAGGCTGTTAATAGCCATTAGTGAGGGCTATTAATGACCATTAGAGAGGGCTGTTAATGGCCATTAGAGAGGCTGATTATGGTCATTGAAGGAGGGCTGTTTATGGAGGAGTTAACAGCCAAGTAATGGCTGGTTAATGCTCCAAAAAACAGCCCAAACGGTAGGCAGAAAGTTTCCGCCTTCCGTCATTCCCAAAATCAACTTTTCAGAAACTCTAGGGACCAAACTGTAAATATCAGAAACAGCCCACAGCCCGTGACCCGTGACCCGAGCCCGGACGGGCAGGCGGCGGCGACGCGCGTGTGGGCTTAGCCTTGAACCCAAGCACATCTAGGTCCTCCCTTCTTTAAACACATGGGATACCTCTTGAGGTCCCAAACCCTTAACCACTTTAGAGACTTATAAAGAGAGTAATTTTTCCTTTTCCCACCGATGTGGTAGATTTGTCCCACACCATATTTTTCATGCCTCAAACACCTTACTTTGTGGACCAATATCTCTTTCATTTCTCAATAAAATTTGACAATTCTTGGCCCTACGTTCATCTACTCACTTATTAGATTATGCATGTGAGAAGAGACAAAGCCTCCAACATCCGGAACACTAGTGTTTAATTCATTAAATATGGGTGGACGCACCTCCCCGCCAAGGGCAAATTTCCAACACATGTATATAACAAGAACCTTGGTATATGTGAGCATGCCTAAGGAACCAATATGAAGATGATTTGGGAGGAGAAATAAACCAAAGAAATTGAAGTTGGACACCCATGGGATATTCCCCAAGTGATGCGTCGGATGAATGGATCATAAGAACACTTTGAATTCTAATAGAATAGATCTCAAATAGCAATTGTTGTTGGTATACAATGTTTCAGGGAACGAGAAGTAAGTAACTATTACAACAGTAGAAAGGATAAACTAACTATTACAATAAACTGGAAATCAACAACTTAACAAAATTCTTGGTGATTTGCTGAGTCGAGTGATGGCACTCTATCTTTAAGACAAGATTGCCCAGTATATCTCCTTTTACGTTGTCGGGCATTAGTCTCCCAAGATACAACAACTTAACAATTGAGCAAAGGAAACTCAAGTGTTACTCTTGAAAAACTTTGAGTATAGTAACTTTGCTAGAGAGGAAGAAGATGAACTCTAAAAATTCTGGAGTATTTCCTAAGTGTTGTGTTCAATTTTGCCAAATGCCTCAATTTATAGTGTAAGGAGAAGACCCTTCAACTAGCCAACTAATGGCCTTCAATAGACATGTAATGACACTTAATTGAGAGGTTACATTCAGCCAAATAATGGCTGAATTCATGTGCCAAGTAATGGAGAATCAATGCTCCAAAACCAGCCCAAAGGTCAGAACTATCCAACTTCCCGTCGCAGCATTCTGCCTCCGAAGCGCCGCGGCTCCAGTGACAGGCCAACAAATTAGCGCCGCGACCCTTCACGGCTCTGCGGCGATTTCCGACTCGTTTCATCTTACACTTCTTCCTTCGTTTACCAACGTGGAATACTTTGTTATTTGGCCAATAACCGTCCATCATTCTATGTCTCAAACGTATTACATACGTACCAATATCTCTTTCACTAATAAAATTTGCGATACTTGGCACTACGAGTGCACGTGCATGGAAACGACGTTTCCGACGTTCGGGGCCCCAATTGTTTGAGTCATAAATAATGGGATATACTTAATAACATATTTAGTAAATTTCCAACAATCCCCTCTTGAAAGAGATTTTGGCGCACACACTTGGTGCCTTTTTCAACAATCTTTCAGCGGACCGATGTTGCATCTGGATAGGTAGCATACACTTTGAACCTTCCATAGTTGAATACCATCGGACTTACTTACTGCGCGGTGAACGTGATGTCTTGAACCGTCAGTGTTTAGTGTAACCCAAGTCAACGGTACCAACACAACAACTTTCTCTACTCAGTTCTTCGTAATGTTTTATCCATTGTCACCGTGGACACTTCTTAGATTCTTAAGTGTGTTCATTTGAGACGTCCTGTCCTCGCACTTAAATAGGTGGTCTCCTACAAGGTATACTGCTATACCCCACTTTACAAGTGTTAGGAACCATTAAAAGTTTTCCCAAATCTAACCTCAACCGGTGAGGATCATTAAAGGTTTTGGAAACTTAACCTTTACCCACATTGCAGATAGCACTTATAGTCTATCGCGGGAACGACTTTGGATTTTGTGTTTCTTTACAGAAATCACTATCCGAAGTGCTCATGCTTCCACTGAAGCGCTCAACTGAACCTTTACTGCTTAGTTTTTCCATTGAACCTAATTCATGGGATCTCCAGTCAGTAAGGTTGGTTTACCACCGTATTAGTCCTTATACTTTGGGGTTTAAGGCCATTCCCCTAGACATGCAAGAATATCTGATCCTTGGGTAAGCCCTTTGTTAGCGGGTCTGCTATATTATCCTTTGACTTTATGTAATCAATGGATATTATACCCGTGGTGATCAGTTGCCTAACAGTCTTATGTCTCCGTCGAATATGACAAGACTTGCCATTGTACATAGAATTATGTGCCCTTCCTAGAGCCGACTGGCTGTCGCAGTGGATCATTACAGAAGGTACGGGTTTCTTCCAAAAAGGAACATCCTCTAAGAAGTCGTGAAGCCACTCAGCTTCTTCTCCTGCTTTGTCTAAAGTGATAAACTTCGATTCCATCGTGGATCGGGCAATGTAAGTTTGCTTAGAGGATTTCCAAGACATAACCCCACCACCAATTGTAAATACATACCCACTTGTGGACTTGGTGTTCTCTATGTCAGATATCCAGTTTGCATCACGTACCGCTGGATATCTCAAATAATGCAACCAACAAGTTAGCGTGTATTTCAGGTATTGTAGTACCCGATTCAACGCCTTCCAGTGATCATTACTCAGATTACGGATAAACCTAGCCAACTTGTTGACTGCATAAGCAATATCAGGTCGGGTACAATTTGTTATGTACATCAAAATACCAATCACTGTGCATATTGCTCCTGGCATATAGGTACACCATGATTTTTATCTAGTTTTTTATTTCGGTCCATTGGTGACTTTATAGGCGAACTGTCAAACATCTCGAACTTTCTCAAAACATCCTCAATGTAGTGAGACTGAGATAAGACCAGTCCGTCAGACGTCTTAGAGATTTTTATCCCTAAGATGACATCTGCGATACCCATATCCTTCATGTCGAAGCACTGTTTCAACATGTTCTTAGTCTCTAGAATTATGCTAGGACTGCTCCCTGTGATCAACATGTCGTCTACATACAGGCATATCATAACGAACGAGTCAGAGTTACCTTTCATGTAGACACATTTGTCACACTCATTAATGGCGAAACCCTTCGATAGTAGAGTACTATCAATTTTTTTGTGCCATTGCTTCGGGGCTTGTTTCAGCCCGTACAGAGATTTGACAAGCCGACAGACTTTTCTTCTCTTGCCCGGAACCACATACCCCTCGGGTTGTTCCATATAGATTTCTTCTTCCAAATCACTATTAAGGAAAGTTGTCTTGACTTCCATTTGATGTATCTCAAGGTCACGCAACGCTGCGATCGCAATGACTACTCGTATGGACGTCATCTTAGACACCGTGGAGTACTTGTCAAGGTAGTCAAGGCCTTCCTTTTGCCGATAGCCCTTGACTACCAACCTGGCTTTGTACTTATCTATAGACCTATCTGTTTTATACTTCCGTTTGAGTATCCACTTACAACCCAACGGTTTATTTCCCGAAGAAAGATCAACCAACTCCCAAGTATGGTTATGCAGAATGGAGCCTATTTCACTCTCAATAGCTTATTTCCAGAGTGTTGCCTCTGGAGTTGACAATGCTTCAGCATTTGTCCTTGGTTCATCATCAACTATATAAGATACAAAGTCAGGACCGAAGGATTTATCCTTCCTGGCCCTTTTACTTTGCCTTAGTTCCATTTCTGAAGTCTCCAAGTTCTGAGAATCTGAAACACTAGATTCCGAATATTCAGCCACTTTGAGATCCACTAGATCTGAACCATCTAGATCCGGGTCGTCAACGACTCCCGGTTTCAGAAAGCTTTGTTCATAACTTCGTTTGCGAGAGGTTGTCTTTTTCCTTTCTTGGAAAGGTATCTTCAAAGAATTGAGCATTCCTTGATTCCATGATTGTACCCCCGTGGATATCTGGAATATCTGACTTATGCACTAAGAAGCGATAAGCATTATTGTTATTTTCATATCCGACGAATATGCAATCTACAGTCTTAGGCCCAATCTTGACCTGCTTTGGCTTGGGTACTTCAACCTTTTCCAAACAACCCCACACCTTTAAATATTTATAAGTGGGTTTCTTTCCCTTCCATGATTCATATGGAGTTTTGTCCTTACCCTTATGTGGGACTCTTTTAAGAATCGTATTAGCGGTAAGAACAGCTTCTCCCCACATGTTTTAGGGAAGACCGGAATTGATGAACAAGGCATTCATCATTTCCTTCAATGTGCGGTATGATACGAGATGAAATTCGACTTATTTCATGCTTGAATCCGTCATAAAATTCAAAATACTAACTTGCACTCTCGAGATAATGCATGTGTTAGAGAGCTTAGAAAATTTTATGGTAAGCCGGATGAAAATGATTGGAATAAAACTGATGTGCTTTTTCCCATTTTTGCAAATATTTTATGATGCCACTTTGAGGTTGTCCGGGTCTCGCTATGTATTCGCAAATTCTTATGTGCATGATGCATTTGGTGTTGGAACTATGCTTTCACAATATTGTGAGGATGAGGATGAAGGCATAAGAAACATGGCCCGACAAATGAAATTGAAACATGACAAATATTGGGGGAATGTCAACAATCTCAATATTTTAATGTTTGTTGCATTAGTCCTTGATCCAAGACGTAAGTTGAGTTATGTTGTATGGGTTGTAGAATATTCTTATGGAGTGAACAAGGTAGCCTCTTATCTCTAAAAATAAGAGTCATTTTGCGTGATTTGTTTGATTCTTATATTTCTTTCATACCTTCATCAAAAAATAAAGGGAAAGAATCAAGTTCTCCTTCATCTACACCTAATTTGAATAATGATGGGATTAGACAAAAGAAGAGAGTCATGGATTTTGAACAATTCATGACTCTTAAATATCAAAGGGAAAAGGGTGGTGTGGAAACTAGTGAGAGGAAACAACATACTTGGGATTTGGAAACCCGTGCCCAACACGGGATTTTCAAACCCAAAGTTCAATTTAACCTATCTACCCAAACCATATCCCTAATTTCTAAAAATAAAAAATTAGCCAAACAAGACCCTAATTGGAATATGGCCATGTGTGAGGAATTTAATGATTTGACAAAATAACATACTTGAGATTTGGTTCCTAGACCGGAGGGGTGAATGTGATCCGATGCATGTGGTTTTTTTGTCACAAATTCAGAGACAGTGGTGACCTACAGAGATATAAGGCGAGACTTGTGGCTAATGGTACTAATCGCGGGAGGGTATTGATTGTGGTGAGACATTCGGATCCGGTTGTTAAACCGGCTACCATTCGCACCGTTCGATTATTGTTATGGGTAAGCATTGGCCCATTCATCACTTGATGTGAAAAATGCATTTTTACATGGGGACTTAAAAGAAATGTTTACATGCACCAACCGCCCTGGTTTTGTCCATCGAGCAGCCCCTCAGTATGTATGTCATCTTCGTAAGTCACTTTATGGTCTGAAACAAGCCCCCAGAGCATGGTATAATCGTTTTGCACAGTATCTGATGTGATTTGCACAGCCACCAAAATATTCAGCAAATGCTCTCTCTGTTTCACGAAAGATAGAGCCGAATTGGAGAAACTCTCTCATTAATTTTCTGCTTAGCACAAGACAAGGTATATACGCAACAACATGTTTATTCTACTTTTAAGCTTGGATTTGAGATTAAGATTTAAAGGGAGATTAACCGTCATAGTTATTTCCAAGATCGCAATCGAGGTATGTTAAGGCAAATCCTTCTTTCTTTTGGCATGTTCCATGTAACGAAACGTAATCGTGATATTATTCCATAAATTATTCTACTCTTAGTCGTTAAGAATGTTCATGTTATTGATTCCTATGTTAAAAGCATGTCTAATTATGTTCTTAAATCCTTATTGACGTATATGGGAAAGATGTTGATGTTTCCAATGTTAGCCGAAGGTACAAGGATATTATGTCACTCAGAAAAACTCAAAATATTTTATTGTCATTCATGCATTTTATTCATGTATTATCCTGGACCATATATTGGAGATGTGAAATGTTACACCTCGTAAGATTTAGACGATAATTAAGAACGTCATTAAGAAAGCAAGATTCGGATATTGAATATAAGGAACGCTTACATATGTTAATACGGGAAATTAGTGTATAAACGGATGTTATCCCGGAATAATTTTTCTTTAGTGCTATACACGTGACGACGAGAATTAATCCTAGTAGTTGAATTTATTTCAATGGAGTTATGGACTAGTATTGTATTAAAAAAAAATTATGACATTGAGGATACGAGGCTTATGAAATTCTCGGGAATTAAAAGAAGTGGGTTTGAGATTTACTAATTGAAGAACTTGGGGGCCAAAGTGTAAGAAGGAAAATCATATTTTTGGTTATAAACTTACATTACCTCTTAATCTTATTCTACACTTAACAAAAACAAAAAAACCAAACTCTCCTCTCATTCTCTCCTCTACATTAATCCGAAAATCACCCTCCACCCATAACCAAAATTAAGGTTGTTATCTTCTCTTCATAGACTACATTTTCACCAAAAATTATAAGCAAAACAACACCAAAAACAGTGGCAAAACAGCCACTGCTTGGGCCGAAAACTGCTCAGAAAATTAGGTTTTTTGGGATGAAATTTTGGTAGAAAAACGTGTAGGGATGATGGCTTAACATTGTAGAACACTTGCATGTCAATTGGAGTTGAAGAAGTGAATAAAAAGGAGGAGAAAAATTACAAAACAGTGGGGATTTTCGGACAAACAGTGGCAGAAAATTTGCGGACTGTTTTGACGAATTTGAGGTATAAAAATTCTTCTTTCTATGATATAATTGGAATGCATGTTGTTAGAATTAAGGTAATGAATTTGTGTTAAGGAAGAATTGGAATTTAAGCATTGCATGTGACCATTTTGGGCTAGTTGCCAATTTGGGACAGATTTTGGATTCGTTGGTTATTGTTGTTATTATTATCACTAATTGCATGATGAAATTAAAAGGAAACATGGAGATTTAGTTGGAATTAGTTATATGGAAGTATTAAAATCCGAAATTGGATTATAGGAATTAAGATAAGAGTTATGGAATTATGACATGTTGTGGCCAAGAACTTGCATGAAATTGTTGGACATGTTGTGATGTATATGGACTGTTTTAGGGGCTGCTTTGTGGTGTTATAATTCTGAAAATTTAGTCACCATTATGCATGTTTAAGTGTGGTAATTTCTAAGGTAAGTCCTAAAGGAATAAGGGTGTGGAAAGGCATAGAAAGGCTTCACATTCTACCCTCGTTGTTGTTGAAACATAGGCTGTTTTGTGGGCTGTTTTTAAGGTGGATTAAGAGGCTAAATTTACATGAGAAGTGGGTGTGTAAATTCCCTTTATTGTTGTCTTGGTTGTGCCCTTAATTGGTGCTTGTTTATTGATGTTATTAGGCTCGTTTGGAAGTTGTGGAAACATGTATAAACAGGGGAAGTGCTGCCCGAATTTTTATAAAATAAGAAGTCGTTATTCGATATAAAGTATGCGAGCGATCATAGAATTGACGAACGTATTACCATTATTATAGGTTGAAGTTCTAAATCGAGACGTACTCTAATATAGAGTTGATTAGTTCGTATAAGAGGTATGTGAACTATTCCTTCTTTCTTTGGCATGATTTTTATTTAATGAGGGTACGGCGGATGTACTTGATTCTTATACAGTTTAATTCCTAAAGAGTATTGTTATGAGAAGTGCCTATGATTTTTCAGCAAAGAGTTTATTATGACATTATTACAATGATTTTATTGAGAGTCAGATGATAAATTTTACTTGCATATGGTTACTCACGATATCTACTCGTGCTAAGTGTTACTACTTCACCTCACCGAGTCCCGGGCCGGGTTACGACTCGTGCACAACCTTGCATTGTTCACCGAGACCCTCACTAGAGGGCCGGGTTACGTAGGATGGATCCATAGATGAGAGATGACTTTACCGAGTCCCAGCATGGGCCGGGTTATGATATGATTTCCCGCACTAGTGGGCCGGGTTACATTACAGATATATATATATATATATATGTATATGGACATGCACTCATGTTTTCTTGACTTGACTCTCATTTTTATAAGGCAACTGACTTTTATGGTTTATGGCACAGTTGGATTTGGATCCTGACTTTTATACTGATCTCCTATTTCTGTTGGCTACTTATGATATCATATGCAGTATTTCATGTTTACATACTCAGTACATTATTTCATACTGACCCCCCTTTCCTCGGGGGGCTGCGTTCATGCCCGCAGGTACAAGTGCTCAGTTTGGTGATCCTCCGATTTAGGTCCCTACTCAGCATGTTGGGAAGCTCCTTTGATCCAGAGCTTTGTCATTTTGGTACCGAACCTCTTTTAGACTTCTGTTTGTATTTAGGGGCACGACGGGGCCCTGTCCCGTCATATGTCGTTATTCTTCTTATAGATGTCTGTAGACAGTGGTGGGTTGTACTTATGTAAGGGTTATGACTCTGTTTTGGTCAGTCATGCTATTGTATTCTGTGTGGGGGTGTTTCCCTGTATATACGTTAGTATCTGTTGGCAGCCTTGTCGGCTTGCCTGTTATATCATCTGTTGGCAGCCTTGTCGGCTTGTCTGTTATATTGTGTTGGCTAGTTGTGACTCCTCAGGAGACAGGTACATTCGGGGGTAAAGGCAGTCTTGTCGGCTTGCCTACCCTGGCATATGTTGTTATTGCGACGTTATGCTGCCGGATTTCAGACTCATTAAGTGTTAGTTGGATTATGTGTGACAGGTTAGTGTAATGACGTCATTAGGGCGGTTAGTCGCGGCCCGTCGGGTTGGGTCGTGACAAAAGTGGTATCAAAGCAGTTAGTCCTCGGAATGTCTACAGATCGTGTCTAGTAGAGTCTTGCGTATAGGTATGTTGTGCACCATACTTATACACAGGAGGCTGCCGGACATTTAGGATTGGTTTCTATTCTTCTTACTCTAAGATCGTGCGATAGAGCTATGTTATTAGGTTATTCGCTCTCTGACGTATTAATGTGTTACAGTTATGCCTCCAAAGAAAGCGACAGCCGCCAGAAGGGCAATACGAATTCGAGGTTATGAGAAACTATCTTACTAGTATACGGGAAGAAATAATGTAAGCTTGGGACATGGAATATTTGAGACTCTTAGAATATTAGATAATCGTTGAGACCTTAGATATACAAGGCCTTCTTGAGTAAAATATTTTATGGTTGATCTGGGTTATAGTACATGGTATATGTGAAGTCTATTAGTTGTGATGACTCCTTGGTATGCTTATGTTTATATGAAAGGGAGTATGAGATATGCCAAAAACTGGAATTGCTACTATTGTACAAATAAGGTTTGTTGTCTCCAGAGCAAGTTGTCTGGATAAGTCCTTGAAATTAGTTCAGCAGGTAGTTGATAGTCGTTAATGGGTTGTCCTACTTGTGATGGGGCTGGACCATTATCTGATCGATGGTTGTATGGCGGTAGCTCTTCAGTCGGGTATGGATATTGCTCGTGTCTAGGCATATGCACAGGGGGTTGAGGACCGACATAGAGGGCGACAGCCAGACAGAGGTCATGACGGGGACCAGCATAAGAGGGCTAGGTCGGCAGCTTATTCCGGCGAGTCTCGAGGCGAGACGGGGCCCAAAGAAGCGGGTCGATATTCACCTCGCCTAGCACGAGTGCTCCTCTGCGATCTACGGGCGGGGAGGTTCGACTGCCCCGGGTATTCAGGAGCCGGACAGAGCTCCAGGGCTTCGGGTTCTCAGAGAAACAGGGGCCCTAGTCAGTTGAGACCACCTTATCCTCGGTGCTCTCAGTGTGGTAAGTTTCATATTGGGGAATGTCGTTCGACCACAGGTGCTTGCTTCTCTTGCGGCCGTCAGGGCCATATGATGAGAGAGTGTCCTAACATAGGTGGTTCAGGTAGGATGGCTCGGCCTACGGGGTCGGGTGCTGGTTCGTCGTCATCTATAGCTATGCGCCCCACCGGGTGGGGTAGTCAGACGTCAGCAGGCCGTGGTAGAGGTCATGGCAGAGTTTCTAGTTCCGGCGGTCCTTTGAACCGCATATATGCTTTGGCCAGTAGATGTGATCAGGAGGCGTCACCAGATGTTGTTACAGGTATACTATCGGTCTTTTTCTGTAATGTATATGCTTTGATAGATCCAGGTTCCACCTTGTCCTACATATCCCCTCTTGTTGCTAATAGAATAGGGATAGAATATGAGCCAATAGAACCATTCGAGGTAGCTACACCGGTAGGAGATTCGGTTATAGCTGAGCATGTGTATAAAAATTGTTCGGTGGTGATATATAGCCGTCATACCTTAGCAGATTTGATAGAGTTGGATATGGCCAATTTTGATGTCATTATGGGCATGGATTGGTTGGCTTCTTGTTTTGCCAACGTTGATTGTAGAGAGAAGTTGGTTCGATTTCAGTTCCCAGGCGAGCCAGTTATAGAATGGAAAGAGAATGCAGCATCGCCGAGGGGTAAGTTTATTTCATACCTCAAGGCAAGGAAGATGGTCAGAAAAGGTTGTATCTATCATTTGGTTCGGGTGCATGATACGAAGCGGAGGTACCGGCTCTTCAATCAATTCCGGTAGTTAGTGAGTTTCCGGATGTATTCCCGGACGATCTTCCAGGTCTCCCTCCAGAGCGGTAGGTAGATTTCAGTATAGATGTATTGCCAGGTACCCAACCTATATCCATTCCTCCTTATAGAATGGCACCTGCAGAGCTGAATGAGTTGAAGGAGCAGCTGAGAGACTTGTTGGAGAAAGGTTTTATTAGGCCAAGTAGATCTCCATGGGGAGCACCAGTGTTATTTGTGAGGAAGAAAGATGGATCACTGCGGATGTGTATGGATTATAGGCAGCTGAACAAGGTAACCATCAAGAACAGGTACCCCCTTCCCAGGATTGATGATTTATTTGACCAGTTGCAGGGTGCTAAGTGCTTCTCGAAGATAGACTTGCGGTCAGGTTATCATTAGGTGCGAGTAAGGGAGACAGATATTCCAAAGACAGCATTCAGAATCCGATATGGACATTATGAGTTTAGGGTGATGTCTTTTGGACTGACCAATGCTCCAACAGTGTTTATGGATTTGATGAACCGGGTATTCAGGCCGTTCTTAGACATGTTCGTCATTGTATTCATTGATGATATCCTGGTTTATTCCCGTTCAGAGCAGGAGTATGCAGACCATTTGAGGACGGTACTTAGGGTCCTCCAGCACCAGCAGTTGTATGCCAAGTTTTCCAAGTGTGAGTTTTGGTTGACTTCGATGGCATTCTTGGGGAATATTATTGGGGCTAATGGTATTCGGGTGGATACACAGAAGATTGAGGCGGTGAAGACTTGGCCCAGACCTACGACACCTACTGAGGTACGCAGTTTTCTAGGGCTAGCAGGGTATTACAGAAGGTTTGTGGAGAAGTTTGCCTCGATCTCAGCGCCTTTGACTAGGCTAACCCAGAAGGCAACTAAGTTTCAGTGGACGGATGCTTGTGAGCACAGTTTCCAGTTGTTGAAGGATAAATTGACTACGGCTCCAGTTCTGACTCTTCCTGAGGGACCGGATGGTTATGTCATTTATTGTGATGCTTCAGGCATTGGGCTAGGTTGTGTGTTGATGCAGCATGGCAAAGTCATAGTTTATGCCTCCTGACAGCTCAGAAAGCATGAAAAGAATTATCCCACTCAGATTTGGAGCTAGCAGCGGTGATTCATGCCTTGAATATTTGGAGACATTATTTGTATGGGATTCATGTTGATATTTATACGGATCACAAGAGTCTCCAATATATCTTTAAGCAGAAGGAGTTGAACCTACGGCAGATGCGGTGGTTAGAGTTGCTAAAGGACTATGATGTTGAGATCTTGTACCACCCGGGAAAAGCCAACGTCGTGGCAGATGCTCTTAGCCGTAGATCCATGGGTAGCTTGATGGATGTGCAGCCAGAAAGAAGGAAGATGGTTCGTGAGATACATAGGCTAGCGAGTCTTGGAGTCCGGTTGGCGGATTCGGGAGATAGCGGGATTCTTATTCGGGATGTTGCGGAGTCCTCTATCGTGGAAGAGATAAAGAGACGTCAGTATAAGGATCCTGTTCTGGCCCGGTATAGAGATGCAGCTCTCTGAAAGGGAAAGACTCTATTTGAGGTTACACCTGATGATGTGCCGAGGTATGAAGGCAGATTATGTGTACCTAATGTTGTAGGGCTACGACAGCAGGTTATGGGAGAGGCACACAATGCCCGTTATTCTATTCATCCAGGATCGACGAAGATGTACCATGACCTTAGATGCTTGTATTGGTGGGATGGCATGAAAAGAGACATAGCCGAATTTGTTTCCTAGTGCCCGAATTGTCAGCAGGTTAAGGTTGAACATCGAAGCCTAGTGGATTATTACAGGAGATTGAGATCCCGACTTGGAAGTGGGAAGTGATCAATATGGACTTCATTACCAGGCTTACCTCGCACTCAGCGGAAGTGTGATTCCATATGGGTTATCGTGGATAGGCTGATGAAATCAGCCCATTTTCTTCCAGTGAGGACTACTTACTCAGCTGAGGACTATGCTAGGCTGTACATCAGGGAGATAGTGAGACTGCACGGGGTTCCCACATCTATTATATCAGACTGATGAGCTCAATTTACAGCTAATTTCTGGAGATCATTCCAGAAGGGATTGGGGACACAAGTGAGTCTCAACATAGCATTTCACCCTCAGACGGACGGACGGGCAGAGCGTACGATCCAGACATTAGAGGATATGATGAGGGCCTGTATTATTGACTTCAAAGGTAGTTGGGATGACCATTTACCACTCATTGAGTTTGCTTATAACAACAGCTACCACTCTAGCATCCAGATGGCACCGTATGAGGCTTTATATGGGAGGAAGTGCAGGTCACCTATTGGTTGGTTTAATGTAGGTGAGACTAAGTTGATCGGCCCAGACATGGTTCAGCAAGCTGTTGATAAGGTGAAACTCATTCAGGAGAGGTTATTAGCAGCACAGAGTCGACAGAAGTCATATGCTGATAATCGACTTCGACACTTAGAGTTTCAGGTTGATGATTGGGTGTTCCTAAAGGTGTCACCCATGAAGGGTGTGATGAGGTTTGGCAAGAAAGGGAAGCTTAGCCCAAGGTACATTGGGCCTTACCAGATCATTCTTAGGATAGGCAAGGTTGCCTATGAGTTGGATCTACCGCCTGATTTGGAAGCAAGACATCCGAGTTTTCCATGTATCTATCTTTGCGTAAGTGTATTGGTGATCCTTCCAGAGTCTTCCCAGTAGATGACGTCCAGGTGACAGAAGAGTTGTCCTACGAGGAAAGCCCCGTATCCATACTTGATCGTCAGGTCAGGAGATTACGGACGAAGGATGTGGCTTCCGTCAAGGTATTGTGGAAGAACCATAATAGGGAGGAAATGACTTGGGAGGCAGAGGATGAGATGAAGAAGAAGTATCCTCATTTGTTCCCTGTGCCTTCAGGTAATTCAATTCAACTCCCCATTTGATTATTGTAATTGATGAATTGCATATGTGTGATATATTGTGGCCCTGTGTGGCATCTGTTGGTTGGCTGAATATATGCGGATCGGCATAGTTATAAAGGAGACTGCCGAAATTTTTCTAGCATTAGACTTGTTATGAACATTCGAGGACGAATGTTTCTGAGGAGGGAAGTATGTTACACCTCGTAAGATTTAGACGATAATTAAGAACGTCATTAAGAAAGCAAGATTCGGATATTGAATATAAGGAACGCTTACATATGTTAATACGGGAAATTAGTGTATAAACGGATCTTATCCCGGAATAATTTTTCTTTAGTGCTATACACGTGACGACGAGAATTAATCCTAGTAGTTGAATTTATTCCAATGGAGTTATGGACTAGTATTGTATTAAAAAAAAATTATGACATTGAGGATACGAGGCTTATGAAATTCTCGGGAATTAAAAGAAGTGGGTTTGAGATTTACTAATTGAAGAACTTGGGGGCCAAAGTGTAAGAAGGAAAATCATATTTTTGGTTATAAACTTACATTACCTCTTAATCTTATTCTACACTTAACAAAAACAAAAAAACCAAACTCTCCTCTCATTCTCTCCTCTACATTAATCCGAAAATCACCCTCCACCCATAACCAAAATTAAGGTTGTTATCTTCTCTTCATAGACTACATTTTCACCAAAAATTAGAAGCAAAACAACACCAAAAACAGTGGCAAAACAGCCACTGCTTGGGCCGAAAACTGCTCAGAAAATTAGGTTTTTTGGGATGAAATTTTGGTAGAAAAACGTGTAGGGATGATGGCTTAACATTGTAGAACACTTGCATGTCAATTGGAGTTGAAGAAGTGAATAAAAAGGAGGAGAAAAATTACAAAACAATGGGGATTTTCGGACAAACAGTGGCAGAAAATTTGCGGACTGTTTTGACGAATTTGAGGTATAAAAATTCTTCTTTCTATGATATAATTGGAATGCATGTTGTTAGAATTAAGGTAATGAATTTGTGTTAAGGAAGAATTGGAATTTAAGCATTGCATGTGACCATTTTGGGCTAGTTGCCAATTTGGGACAGATTTTGGATTTGTTGGTTATTGTTGTTATTATTATCACTAATTGCATGATGAAATTAAAAGGAAACATGGAGATTTAGTTGGAATTAGTTATATGAAAGTATTAAAATCCGAAATTGGATTATAGGAATTAAGATAAGAGTTATGGAATTATGACATGTTGTGGCCAAGAACTTGCATGAAATTGTTGGACATGTTGTGATGTATATGGACTGTTTTAGGGGCTGCTTTGTGGTGTTATAATTCTGAAAATTTAGTCACCATTATGCATGTTTAAGTGTGGTAATTTCTAAGGTAAGTCCTAAAGGAATAAGGGTGTGGAAAGGCATAGAAAGGCTTCACATTCTACCCTCGTTGTTGTTGAAACATGAGCTGTTTTGTGGGCTGTTTTTAAGGTGGATTAAGAGGCTAAATTTACATGAGAAGTGGGTGTGTAAATTCCCTTTATTGTTGTCTTGGTTGTGCCCTTAATTGGTGCTTGTTTATTGATGTTATTAGCCTCGTTTGAAAGTTGTGGAAACATGTATAAACAGGGGAAGTGCTGCCCGAATTTTTATAAAATAAGAAGTCGTTATTCGATATAAAGTATGCCAGCGATCATAGAATTGACGAACGTATTACCATTATTATAGGTTGAAGTTCTAAATCGAGACGTACTCTAATATAGAGTTGATTAGTTCGTTTAAGAGGTATGTGAACTATTCCTTCTTTCTTTGGCATGATTTTTATTTAATGAGGGTACGACGGACGTACTTGATTCTTATACAGTTTAATTCCTAAAGAGGATTGTTATGAGAAGTGCCTATGATTTTTCAGCAAAGAGTTTATTATGACATTATTACAATGATTTTATTGAGAGTCAGATGATAAATTTTACTTGCATATGGTTACTCACGATATCTACTCGTGCTAAGTCTTACTACTTCACCTCACCGAGTCCCGGCCGGGTTACGACTCGTGCACAACCTTGCATTGTTCACCGAGACCCTCACTAGAGGGCCGGGTTACGTAGGATGGATCCATAGATGAGAGATGACTTTACCGAGTCCCAGCATGGGCCGGGTTATGATATGATTCCCCGCACTAGTGGGCCGGGTTACGTTACAAATATATATATATGTATATGGACATGCACTCATGTTTTCTTGACTTGACTCTCATTTTTATAAGGCAACTGACTTTTATGGTTTATGGCACGGTTGGATTTGGATCCCGACTTTTATACCGATCTCTCGTTTTCGTTGGATACTTATGATCTCATATGCGTATTTCATGTTTACATACTCGTACATTATTTCGTCGACCCCCATTTCTCGGGGGCTGCGTTCATGCCGCGGCTGGGTGCTCGGTTTGGTGATCCTCCGGTTTAGGTCCCTACTCAGCAGGTTGGGAAGCTCCTTTGATCCAGAGCTTTGTCATCTTGGTACCGAACCTCTTTTAGACTTCTGTTTGTATTTAGGGGCACGACGGGGCCCTGTCCCGTCATATGTCGTTATTCTTCTTATAGAGGTCTGTAGACAGTGGTGGGTTGTACTTATGTAAGGGTTATGACTCTGTTTTGGTCAGTCATGCTATTGTATTCTGTGTGGGGGTGTTTCCCTGTATATACGTTAGTATCGCGTTGGCGACCTTGTCGCTTGCCCGTTATATCATCCGTTGGCGACCTTGTCGGCTTGTCTGTTATATTGTGTTGGCTAGTTGTGACTCCTCAGGAGACAGGTACATTCGGGGGTAAAGGCAGCCTTGTCGGCTTGCCTACCCTGGCATATGTTGTTATTGCGACGTTATGCTGCCGGATTTCAGACTCATTAAGTGGTAGTTGGATTATGTGTGACAGGTTAGTGTAATGACGTCATTAGGGCGGTTAGTCGCGGCCCGTCGGGTTGGGTCGTGACATGAAATGGGATACGCAGACCACCTGATCAGCTGGGATATGGTAATGATTATGCCCACAGAGGTGAAATGATATGATGCCCACAGAGGCTGTTATGGGAAGGAAGATGCCCAGTGAGGCCAATATTTATATTATACCACATTGTGCATGACATTTAGGCATATTAGGGCCCTTAGAGGCATTTACTACATCGGTCGGTTGTTCTTTGTCACATTTTTTTTACATTTGTTGCTACCGGCTATTTTCATCGGTTGTTTCTGTTTCAATTTATTTATGTATCTCTGTTATGCTGTTTCTCATGTCTAACATACTCGGTACATGAGTCATACTGACGTCCCTTTTGTCGGGAGACACTGCGTTTCATGCCCGCAGGTTCACGTAGGCAAGGCGACGATCCGCTTTAGTAGATTGCTGATTTAGCGGATATTGGAACATTCCCCTTGCTTTGGAGTGTCGGTCTAATTTCGATACGGTAATTTTTGCAGATATATAATTGTTTTTTTTGTTTCGTTTGTTACATGGCTGTTTGATTTAGGTCAAATTTAGGAGACCACCCATGTATTTATAGTGGAGTGCTTCCAGCCATATTAGCACTTTTATTACGACTCAAATTCTCCATCTCTAAAATATGAATATTTTTGTATTATCCTCTTGTTTGAAATATGAGGGCTTTGGGGTATATCAAAAATTTTAATTTTTGGATTTCTTGTTTGGATTCTGCTTCGAAGCATCCTTGCCCTTCTTGAACTTTCGGATATCCGATTTTTTGCTTGCGTTGGATTTCGGCAACCATGAGGTAATTTACTAATTTTTCACTTTTTCAGTTTATTAATTTTAATTTTTTATTTTCTTTTGATTTTCCCACTGATAGTTGTTATTAAACTAAAGAATACGAACTGAAATTTACAGATTACACCACTGTTTCTTAGTATATTTTACAGATTACACCACTGTTAAAAAAAATTATTTTCTTTTGATTTTTCCATTAAAGATTTCTAATTTCATATTCAATAATGTAGTAATTTCAGTGGGAGCAATGATGACATAAAAGTGGATACAAACATTGAAAATATGTGCATATCTGATGAGGATGAAGTGGCAAGTGTGGAAGAAGTAGAGAAACGTTTGACTCCACCAACTAAGAGAAAGAAAGATGCTCCTTCATCGTCCTCAAGCAAATAAAAAAATCTCCTTTACATTCTACTGTAAGTGGTAGCTCTTCTAAACGTGTTAGGAAGAAAAAATCTAAATGGTGGGTTCATTATGAAGATACTAGTGATCCTGATGTGGCTAGGTGTAGTCATTGTGATTTTCTTATTGGTTGTAAAGGGACGAATGGTACTACTCCTTTAAAAAATCATGCTCAAAGATGTAAAAAATGTCCTGTCAATTTAGATTTAAAGCAAAAGTTAATAGACTTTGAACCAAAAACAATTACTAAAGAAGATGGCTCTACTGAGATTGTGAATGTTCCAAAGTTGTGGGATTTTGATCAAGAATTCACTAGAAAAGCACTTGCTAGGATGGTAATTGTTGATGAGTTGCCTTTCATGTTTGTAGAGCACGAAGGTTTTCGATATTTTTGTAAGGCAATAAATCCTGCTTTTGTTGTGCCTTCATGTGCTACTATAAAAAGAGATTGTTATAAGTTGTTCATTGAGGAAAGAAAAAAATTACAAGATTTTTTTAGAGATCTATCTTCTAGGATTTGTCTCACAACCGATACATGGACTTCGGGCAAAATTTGAGTTATATGTGTCTCACCACTCATTTTATTGATGAAATCATTGGTATGGCCATAGTGGGGAAATCATTGGTATGGCGGTTGAAAAATATTTGAATGAATGGGGGATTAAGAGAATATTGATTGTGGATCTTGCGATCGTGGATAATGCTAGCTCAAATGATGTAGCTATTCAATATTTGAAAAGAAGAATGAACCATCATCAAACTAGTGTGCTAAATGGTGATTATTTACATATGAGATATGTTGCTCATATACTGAATTTGGTTGTGAGAGATGGACTGAAAGATCTTGATAGTTCCATAGTGAAAATCCGTGGTAGTGTGAGATATGTTAGATCTTCTCTGCTAGACTTCAAAAATTTAAAACTTGTGCACATGAAGAGAGTTTGGAAACTAAGAGTCTTGTGTGTTTGGATGTTGATACGAGATGAAATTCGACTTATTTCATGCTTGAATCCGTCATGAAATTCAAAATACTAACTTGCACTCTCGAGATAATGCATGTGTTAGAGAGCTTAGAAAATTTGATGGTAAGCCGGATGAAAATGATTGGAATAAAATTGATGTGCTTTTTCCCATTTTTGCAAATATTTTATGATGCCACTTTGAGGTTGTCCGGGTCTTGCTATGTGACTGCAAATTCTTATGTGCGTGATGCATTTGGTGTTGGAACTATGCTTTCACAATATTGTGAGGATGAGGATGAAGGCATAAGAAACATGGCCCGACAAATGAAATTGAAACATGACAAATATTGGGGGAATGTCAACAATCTCAATATTTTAATGTTTGTTGCATTAGTCCTTGATCCAAGACGTCAGTTGAGTTATGTTGTATGGGTTGTAGAATATTCTTATGGGAGTGAACACGGTAGCCTCTTATCTCTAAAAATAAGAGTCACTTTGCGTGATTTGTTTGATTCTTATATTTCTTTCATACCTCCATCAAAAAACAAAGGGAAAGAATCAAGTTCTCCTTCATCTACACCTAATTTGAATAATGATGGGATTAGACAAAAGAAGAGAGTCATGGATTTTGAACAATTCATGACTCTTAAATATCAAAGGGAAAAGGGTGGTGTGGAAACTAGTGAGAGGAAACAACATACTTGGGATTTGAAAACCCGTGCCCAACACGGGATTTTCAAACCCAAAGTCCAATTTAACCTATCTACCCAAACCATATCCCCAATTTCTAAAAATAAAAAATTAGCCAAACAAGACCCTAATTGGAATATGGCCATGTGTGAGGAATTTAATGATTTGACAAAATAACATACTTGAGATTTGGTTCCTAGATCGGAGGGGGTGAATGTGATCCGATGCATGTGGCTTTTTTGTCACAAATTCAGAGACAGTGGTGACCTACAGAGATATAAGGCGAGACTTGTGGCTAATGGTACTAATCAGCATGAGGGTATTGACTGTGGTGAGACATTTAGTCCGGTTGTTATACCGGCTACCATTCGCACCGTTCTGATTATTGCTATGGGTAAGCATTGGCCCATTCATCAGCTTGATGTGAAAAATGCATTTTTACATGGGGACTTAAAAGAAACTGTTTACATGCACCAACCGTCTGGTTTTGTCCATCGAGCAGCCCCTCAGTATGTATGTCATCTTCGTAAATCACTTTATGGTCTGAAACAAGCCCCCAGAGCATGGTATAATCGTTTTGCACAGTATCTGATGTGAATTGGGTTTGTATGTAGCAAGTGCGATAATTCTCTCTTCATCTTTCATCGAGGCAACATGATCGCTTATTTATTATTGTATGTGGATGAAATTCTACTTACTGCCTCATCTGATTTGTTGAAAAATGAGATAATTGCATTGCTCAAAGCCGAATGTGCCATGACCGACTTGCGAAAGCTGGGTTATTTTTTTGGGATATCAGTGACTAGATCTGCAGACTCTATGTTTCTATATCAACGTAAGTATGCAGAGTAGATAGTACACAAGGCTAAAATGGCAAACTGCAAGATTATGTCCACTCTAGTTGACACTAAATCAAAGCTTAGTGTTGTTGATGGTAATCCGGTGTCCGATCCCACACTTTACAAGAGTCTTGCAGGTGCACTATAATATCTCACATTCATCAGTCCTGATATTGCTTATGTTGTTCAGTATGTGTGTCCGTTCATGCATGCCCCTAGAGAGCCTCATTTTACTGTCCTTAAGCATATCATCAGATACATTAAGGACATACTTGATCATGGATTACATTTATACCCCTCTGCACCTACCAGATTACTATCATATACGGATGCAAATAGGGCAGGTTGTCCGGACATGCGACGCTCCACCTCCGGCTATTGTGTATTCTTAGGGGATAATCTAGTTTCATGGTCTGCGAAGAGACAGGCCAAACTATCCCGTTCGAGTGCAGAAGCATAGTACTGAGGCGTTGCCAATATTGTTGCCGAGATTTGTTGGCTCCGAAATCTATTTTTGGAGCTCCAGTTTCCTTTGCGTAAGGTGTCTATAGTCTATTGTGATAACATATCTGCTGTTTATTTATCTCACAATCCTGTTCAGTATCAGCGAATCAAACACATTGAGATGGATATACACTTTGTTCGTGAGAAGGTTGCTATCGGACATGTCAAGGTATTGCATGTCCCCTCTTCATATCAGTATGCGGATATTTACTAAAGGACTATCTAGACAGTTATTCCTCGACTTCAAATCCAGTCTAAGCATCCGGCCTCCTCCCGCTCCGACTGAGGGGGTGTATTAGTGAATATTAGTAAAATATTCACTATATATTTTGTAATTATTAGTGTTGTATAATTATGATAATTATAGGATCCCTTTTGTATTAAGATTTCACATTGTACACACTATATATTATATTAATGTGAAAGGTTCCCAAGGGGAGATTAATACAATTCTACATATAAGTCATATGTCGTAAAGTCAATTATTGGGTCATGACCAACTCACACGCCAAACTCCACATTTCAATGGGAAACACATATAGAAATGAATATACATATGCACATCACATGACTAACTAAATCAGTCCAAACATGAAGGTATGTGTACCAGCCGAAAATCTGCAGTTTTTTTAAAGTTCCAAAATGGTATCAAAACACACTCCAGCCCCTCGAGTCCCATCCCAAACCATGCCAAAAAGTTTGCAAATGGTATTCGTGACAGATGTAAGGCTCAAAACATAATTTAGACCTTTTAAACTAAAAATGAGGGGTTAAATTATTTCAAACAATTCTATTTGGATGAAGCCTGCGAGTTTGTCTAGTGGGTAAACACACGAGGGCCTAGCGCACTTATGTGGTTTACAATTATGATTATTTTTCTTGTGATGATACCAGTTGTTATGGTTATTTTCAACTATTGCTATATACACTATTTTCTTTCATGCATTTCTTTTAAGCACTTGCTCCATCGGGTAAGACGCCGAGCAGGTAGATGATTTTGTTGCCATTATGCTCGCTAAATTTACTGATTGCGTTGCGCATATCCATCTACTAGTGGTGGTGTCTCTGCTTCCTATATTTTATTTTAGTTTTTGGGTTTTGTCGCTTGATATTGTATTCATAGTTTGTAGTGGCACTGTGACTGCACTTGTGAATTTCCGGGTTGACTTTAGACTTGTATTCTTCTCTTTGATTTCTACTTCTTGAGATATTATTTATGTTGTCAATTTTTTTATTTATAGTTTCATGTTAGCTTATAGTAATAGAAATTGTTCACGTAAGGGAAGGTAGAGGCTTGTTAGGTGCCAATTGTAACTAGTGAAAATGGATCATCACAGTCTAGGAACTAATATTAGTCAAAAGAAGAGCAAACATCAATAAGAAAAAGGTTAGGAAAAATTCGCACCAGTTCACTAATGACGCAATGTATGATTACTTTCCCTTCTTCTTTAGTTTCTCTTCCTTTGTTCTTTCATTAAATTTTAAATTATATACTAAGATAATTATTTCTACTTTCAAACATAAGTTATTAGAATTTGAATGGTGGATTGAGATATTGATAATGGCATTTTGAGGTTTGGATCCTAAAATTAATTTCCACCATTTGGGCTTTGATAATGTAAAGAATGGATCTTGGGCCTAACTCAATCCCAAAAGTTAGGTTGTAGGACGAGGATTGTCCATGTTCTCATTCCATATCCGATGTGAGACTCTTAACACTCACCCGCACGCCCAGACCTCGTTAACCGGAGCGTGGACAATATAATTTGGGGGCCCAACATCGATGAACAAAGAATTGGAATGGGTCTGGATATGATGCCATGTAAAGAATGGATCTTGGGCCGAACTCAACCCCTTATGCCCAAAATCCATTCTTTACATGGTATCAGAGCCAGCCTCATTCCAATTCTTTGTTCGTCGATGTTGGGCCCCCAAAATATATTATCCACGCTATAGTTAACGAGGTCTGGGCGTGCGGGGGAGTGCTAAGAGTCCCACATAAGATATGGAATGGGAACATGGACTCATTATATGGACTTGGGAAATCCTCACCTTACAAGCTAGCTTTTAGGGTTGAGTTAGGCCCAAGATCCATTCTTTACATGATATCAGAGCTAGACTCATTCCAATTCTTTGTTCACCGATATTGGGCCCCTAAATTATATTATCCACGCTCCAGTTAACAAGGTCTGGGCGTGCAGGGGAGTGTTAAGAGTCCCACATCAGATATGGAATGGGAACATGGACTCCTTATATGGACTTGGACAATCCTTACCCTACAAGCTAGCTTTTAGGGTTGAGTTAGGCCCAAGATCCATTCTTTACAGATAAATTAATATTGTTATGATGTATAGAAGGTATTAAATGCAACGATTGAGAGTTTTATTGGAGTAACATTACTATCCATTGCTGGAGATTAATGAAATTGGAGGAAGACGATGAGATTTTGTCGAATTAAGCCTTCAGTCTAACTCACACCTTAAAAGTTAGCTCAAAGGGAGGAGGATTGTTCAATCCTTATAAGAAGCTCAGTGTTCTCGTCCTTTACCAATGTGGTACAGTTTCCTCACCTCCCCCTCACACTCAAATCTGAACATTCTTTTATCTGGGGTTCCATTGTCCGTTCTGGAACGTACACATTCATGGATCATGAGCATTTCCACCCCTCATCGGTATTGGACCGATCAATTGTTCCGCGGAGCATTCTGCTCCCCCTCCCTTTTCGAGGGCCCATATTATATCGGGCTTGGTCCTGACTCTAATACAATATCAAATTAGGGTTTGCGCCTAACTCACACCCCAAAAGCTAGCGTAAAGGGAGGAGGATTGCCTAAGTTTTATAAGGAGCACAAGGTTCTCGTCTGTTACCGATCTAGTACATTCTCTTCAGCATTTTCTCTTCAACCTTCAATTATTAGAGCACTTTCTCTCAAACATTCCAATTTTATTGATGCACTTGTAATCATTTTTTTTGTTTACCCACTTCTCACTAATTTTTGGAGAACAATTTCTTCCTCTTATTCATATTTGCTTGCACTCCTGCAATATTTTTTTGCAATCTTCCTCATCTGATTATTTTTCATGTATAAATTATTGGCACGATATTTTCCAACATAATCATTGGCAAAGCGAGCGACATATATGGGTTACAGTCATCCGTCGGCAGCGAAAGCTCTTTGATTCTATAACGGGATCGTAGAAGCTTTGATAACAATTTAAAGGAGTATATTCTTGATCTAGCTTCTGAGTTGTGAGTTAAGTCCAATGTCTAATTTGACATGGTATCAGAGTCAGGTCCAATCCGATGTGATCCCACGGATGAGGTGGTGTTATGCCCCCGGACCAATTGAAAGGGGTGAAAACACTGTGGGTCCGTGATTGTACACGCTCTAGACAACAGTGGACCCCCGGATAAAGAATGTATGTATCTGGGTGTGAGTTGGGTGTAGAAAAATATACCACATCGGTGCAAAGTATGAGATCCCTAGACTCCTTATAAGACTTGGACAATTCTCCTTCCTTTGAGCTAGATTTTGGGGTATGAGTTAGGCCCAAGGCATAGTCTAACAACTTTGTAGCAATTATTTGTTTTAAGAAATTGGAATTGAATGCTACAAATAGGTTTATTGAGTTAATATGAAATAGTACACGCTTTAAAACTGAATCCTAAGTGGAATTTTTCTTGAACAAGTGAATTAGGAATTTAGGGGTTTAAGGCCAAGTTCAAATTGATGAACTGAACTTAGTACTTTATAAATTGACATGGTTAATCCTGTTATGGTAGATTGTAAGTTTTTGAATATTCGGAGAACTTAAAGAGACGAACTGGAGCTGAAGTTTACTAGTTGAGATTTTGGATAAACTTCACACTTCCTACGCGTTGAATGAAATATCTAAAGATGTGTTTTGTTGCTAAGTGCTTACGGGGGAAGCGAGTGATTAGTTCCCAATGTTTACAACTTAGTGCGACATAACAACAATAATTTAAAAGTGCTAAATGCTTTAGCTATTGCCTTCTGTGAATTTTGTGTTGGAAATTTGCCTTTAGTGGGCAGGTTGCGTCCACTCATATTTAATGACTTAAATACTAGGGTTCCGCAAGTTAGAGGCTTTGTCTCTTCACACGTGCATAATCTACAAAGTGAGTAGATGACCGTAGGGCCAAGGATCGTCAAATTTCGTTAAGAAATGAAAGAGATATTGGTCCACGGAGTAAGGTGTTTGAGACATGAAAATATGGTGTGGGACAAATCTACCACATCGGTGGGAAAAGGAAGAATTGTTCTCTTTATAAGCCTCAAAAATGGATAAGGGTTTGGGACCCCAAGGGGTAACCCGTGTGTTTGAAGGAGGGAGGACCTAGGTGTGCTTGGGTTCGAAGCTAGCCCCACACGCGCGCCGCCGGTCCGGTCACGGGTCGTGGGCTTCTTCTGACATTATCTTTTGGACCCCAAACTATTTAGTATACAGTTTATGGCATTAAACTTCTGAAACGTTTTGCACTTACTACAAAACGTTTCTGGCCATGATTACACCTCTCTTAATCACCTCTCCTCCTCCAAAAACACTATATAAACTTCTAAAACAGATTTGAGGTAAAAGAGAGAGGACGAAAAATAAGAGAAAATTAGTGACTAAAGTGAGCACAACAGAAACTCTTCCTTCCTTTTTCCTCTAAATCAGCAAGTCATTTCGTGTTCGTTTTCTTCGTCAGAATCAACCTATTTGCTTTGTAGTGTTGATTAGTTGTTGTTTTATCTTGGGAGACTATTGCCCGCAAACGTAAAAGCATATATACGGGGAAATCTTGTCTTAAAGACATAGAGCAATCTCTCGACTCAGCCACGGTTGTAACAATCAGATTTAATGTTTCTTGATTTCAAAGTTATCAAGATTCAAGACTCAACAACCTTGCGGCAGTTCTGAATATTGGTTGTTTGTTCATCCTTTCGAACACTTGTAATATTTATTTACTTCTCGTACTACATTTATATCCAATATTTTGTGATATATGACTCAATATCATATACTTAATTTCGATAGATTTATCATTTTGGAATGCGTTCATCATCATACCAAACTTAATAGATTACATGCATTCTTTTTCGGTATAAAGACATAGATGGCATCCTAAACAATACTTGAAATGTCGAGTACACAATTAAACTAATTAGACGACGACCTATACCCTTCTCTCCTCCCTCGACTGTCTAGAAAGTGAATTTACTTACTCTCTGATACACATATAACCAGTTGCACAAAGAAATGTGTTACACACTCACTCGCAACGTCAACACCACGTCAGAAATCTTGTAAATATTAATTTTTAATAAATAACTATTCTTAACCATAATAAATACTCCCTCCATTTTAATTTATGTGAATCTTTACGGAGAACGAGGGTCAAATTTTATAATTTTGACCTTAAATTTTAATATAGATTTTCAAGTTTGTAAAAATAAAATTTATATATTTAGAAACTGCATTAAAAGTACTATAAGTCAGGAGAATTTATAATTCAAGTAATTTAGAAAAAATGTAAGAAAAATATGATCAAAGAACCACATCGTAGACTTCCTTAATAGTAAAGAGTTCACGTAAATTGAAACCGGGGAAGTATGTAAGATAAATGTAATTTTTATGGGTCCCATTTGACTTTAACTTTTAGAGAGATGGGGAGTTTCTGTTTTGGATTTTTCTTTAGGGATATCGGAATCACAACCACTGCCACCAACAATGGTGGAATTGCCGCTGGTAAGCTCCGACAGTGGTGGAATGTTGTGATTTTAATTGTGAAATCGGGTTAATAGCGATGCGGCGCTGCTTCTTCATTGTTCCTTCGTTTGGTGTAGAGAAATCAATGGTGATTTGATGATTCTCCACTAATTTTCCGGCAAAGTTGCAGTGATATGTAATGAAGAAGGTGAATAATTTGAGTGTTTATTTTTGTGTCAATGATGGAGTAACTAAGAAGAAGATTGATTTCTTTTTTGAAATAAGAAATGAGTCTTTCAAGTGAAGAGATATTGGAAGTAGAAATGGTGGGGGAAAAGGTGAAGATGGAGAATAAAAGCAAAAGAAGAAAAATTGAAAATAGGGTTTGCAGATGAAGAAGAAAGCGAGGGGTGGGTGGGGGTGGAGGGTGGGTAGGGGTTATAAAAATCTGAATTTTGCAACAAAAAAAAATGAAAATGAATAAAATTTTACCAAAACATGCTTCTTTTAAAATTATTTTTATATTTTGTGTCACATCAACTCTCAGAAGTTAAATAAATTTATTTTTAGATGGTCAAGAGTTAATGGATCCCCAACTAGTTGAAGTTTGAACTCGATATTTCGAGTATAATTTAGGGTGCCAATATGTCTTTTCGCTTATTTTTTCTCCTAACTTATAAACTATATTAAATAGTATTCATATAGCTAAATCAGTGAAAGAAATAATTCCTTAATTATTTTTATTAATTGAAAGAGTATTTATACAAGTTACATATTTTCATAATAGGAGAATCATATTCCTATTCTACTCCTAAAATCTTATTCTACTTGGATACTAAATATACAATTATGGTAATACAAATATTATAGTAAGTGTACAATACTAATTACACCACAATATTACCTAAACTAAGAGACTACAATATTACCTAAATATGTACACCATATATGGTTTATATGAGAAATCCGAGAGCAACAATATACATAATATACAAATGTATATCGTGTGTATATTATGTATATTTAACACACACCCGCAGTCATAACGGACGGTCTTCGAACGCTGAGACTGACCCTAAAATCTTCAAAAATGATCGAGGGAAGACCCTTTGTAAAGATGTCGGCAATTTGATATCTTGACGGGACATGGCAGACGCGTACCTGACCACGAGCAACCTTTTCGCAGACAAAGTGAATGTCCATATCGATATGTTTAGTGCGCGGTGTCGAACCGGATTACCGAAAGGTAGATGGCACTAATATTATCGCAATAAACCAAGGTTGCTTTCTCAATAGGTGAATGAAGCTCCAATAGCAAATTACGTAACCAACAAAATTTTGAGACCACATTAGCTACCCCTCGATACTCGGCCTCGGCACTAGTTCGAGACAATGTCAACTGACGTTTTACAGACCATGAGACCAGGTTATTGCCAAGAAACATACAATATCCAAACGTAGATCGTCTGGTGTCTGGACAGCCACCCCAATCAGCATCCGTATACAAGACAAGTATGGACGTCGAGAAAGGATATAAATGCAAACCATAGTCCGGTGTACCACGAATATACCGAATGATGCGTTTGAGTGCATTCATGTGCTCAATCCGGGATCATGCATGAAAAACACACCCTTGGACAGCATATGTAATATCCGGTCTCGTAAAGGTAATATCGAAGGGCCCGCAAGCTGCGATAGCGGGTCGGATCCTCATAGGGTACGCCCGGCCGCAAAGCACTAAGCTTGTGCTTAGTATCAACTAGAGTGGAAGTGGACTTACATGATGACATCCCAACCCTCTCAATGATCTCAGTTGCATACTTCCTTTGAGATAAGAACAACCAATCTGAATGACGAGTGACAGCAATCCCCAAAAGTAACTCAAGGGCCCCAAGTCTTTCAAAGCAAACTCAGAGTTGAGCATGGTCATGATAGGCTGGCGTAAGGCATCGAAAGAAGCGATTAAAATAATATCATCCACATATAACAGAATATAGGCCAAGGACGAAGCACGATGGTAGATGAACAAGGAATTATCCGACCTGCTGTGAGTGAACCCAATAGTCGAAACATAGTCTACAAACCTCGTATACCAGGCCCGTGGAGACTGCTTAAGCCCATATAAGGACTTCTTCAACGAACAAATATGATGAGGATGTTTGGGATCCCTAAATTCCAAAGGCTGATGCATATAGACGGTTTCCTTGAGATCCTTATGTAGGAATGCATTCTTTACATCTAAGCGATGAATAGGCCATACTTTCGAAAGAGCCAAGCTAAGCACGGTGCGAATAGTAGGCGGCTTGACCACCGGACTAAACGTCTCACCACAATCTACACCAACTGCTTGAGTCTTACCATTACCCACAAGCCGCACCTTATGTCGGGCAAATGAACCATCGAATTTTCCTTATGAGCAAAAATCCACATAGACACGATAATATTAATACCAGATGGACGGGGCACCAACTCCCACATGTTATTATCAATAAGAGCATTATATTCATCGGTCATAGCAATTTTCCAATTCGGGTCATTTAAGGCAGACACATGATTACGGGGTAAGGGGGATTTAGGGACATTAGAATGTAAATAAAAATGTCTTTTTGATTTAAAAATACCCCGTTGACTACGAGTGACCGATCTATGACTCGAGGAAGAATTGGGCAAATTTTGGGAATTTGCTGGGCTCGGGACGGACTGGTCAGCAGGCAGTGGGCCTGCTGGCCCAACTCGATAACCAGAAGCAGTAATCGGACCGGTTCCAGAATTGGGTGGACCGGCCCAATTCTTTGGAACCGGCCGAGTGGTGGTGCGGGACCGGCGGTGAGTGACAGACCAGTGGGACCAGCGGGCAGTGGGCCCGCTGGAGAATTTTGGGTACGAGATATGTCCGAAAAATGGTGAATAATATACGGGGATATTCCATCATCCAAAAAATTATATGAACTAGGCACGGGAGTACTAACCTTAGCAAATGGAAATTGGGATTCATAAAAAATTACATGGCGATTAATGACGATTTTATTAGAGGATAAATCAAAGCATTTGTAACCACGATGATTAGACGGAAAATCCAAAAACACACACGGAGTAGACCGGGCCTGAAGTTTGTTAATTGTGGTGAACGGGAATAACGGATAACACAAACACCCAAAAACTCAAAGATGTGCATATGAAGGAATTTTATTATATAAAATTTGAAGGGGGGAAAGAATATGTCAAGCCTTTGGAAGGAATTATGTTAAGGAGATAGGTAGCCATTTGTAAAGCATGATGTCAAAAAGACGGGGTTACGGAAGCATGAATTAATAAAGTTCGGACAATGTTATTTATGGAATGAATTTTGCGTTCGACTTTCCCATTTTGTGAAGACGTATGAGGACAAGAAAAATGAATTGATCCCATTATTAGCACAGAATTCCCGAAACACCCCATTGTCATATTCTTTGCCATTATCACACTGAATATTTTTTATTTCTCGTTCGAATTGGGTTCTAATGAATACTCTAAATTTTAAGAAGACGGAAAAAACTTGAGATTTTTTCGCTATCGGAAACATCCATAAAAACTTAGAATAATCATCCAAAAAGAGAACATAATACCGATGACCCAAAGAACTGAGAATAGGAGACGTTCATAAGTCGCTATGAATAATATCAAATGGCATTAAAGTATGAGAATTTGAGTCTACAAATGGCAACCTAACAATTTTTCCTAAAGAACAAGATTGACAATTTGGAGTACTATTCGTGCCCTTACATGAAATAAAATTATTTTTATCTAATGACGACAAAATAGATAATCCCGGATGACCAAGACGAGCATGTCACAAGGAAGGAGAAAGGGCTGCAAAGGCGGATGGCAAGGCTTGACTTGATGGATCGGAACTGGGTGTGATAGGATAAAGATCTCCCCTACTATCACACCTCATGAGAGGACTCCCCGTCTTGAAATCCTTCACAAAGAAACCAAAAGGATCAAATTCAATAGAAACGGAATTATCAGTAATGAATTTACGGACAGAGACTAAGTTTTTAATCAATTTGGGGGCATGTAGGGTGTTTTTCATGATAAGAGGTGGATGAGGGGGAGATAAAGTTTTATGACCATAACCACGAATTGGAATAGAATTACCATTACCAACAATTATACCGCGAGGGTTGCTCAAATTGGAATAAGACGAGAGCGTACCTGAATCGGATGTCATGTGGGTAGTGGCACCGATGTCCATATACCAATTTGGGTCCGAAGGATTTAAACCAAGCGTGTGCATTGCGGCTTCGATGTCGGTAGACGTGGGTGCCGCTGCGTGATGGGCCTGCGGGGGCCGAGGCCCAAGTACCCCTGCTTGCTGCCTCGGCCTAGAAGACTAGCTGTAAGTGGGCCAGGGCGAGGTGGGCCTAGAATGTTGCTGGGCTGGCCACTGCTAGTGGGGCGAAAACTGGTCTGGCCCAAACTGTGGTTATGGGCCCACTATCATGCCATAGGGGCACACTGTGGGGCCCAGAACTACTGATGTTGTTGCTGACCACTGCGGGGGCCACCACCGCCACCACCATTGTTGCCACCGCGGTTCTTGCCATTATTTTTCTTATTTTCACCCTTTTTGCCGCCATCGTTGTTGCGGTTTTGGCCCGAGTTGTTGGAACCGGTAGGATAAACCGTGGACTCGGTCATCATGACTACGGGACTAGCACAGGTAGCCGCCCTTTTTGTCATGCCTGCTTCTTCGAGTGTAAGCATAGAACGAGCTTGATAAAATTGTGGAAGCGGATTGCTTTGCCGAAGAAGCGTTCCAACACCATTATAGGCCTCGGAGAGGCTGGAAACCATTTGGAGGACCAAACGATCATTCGAAACTGGCGCGCCAACATTGCGGAGTTGGTCCACCAATTCCTTTAATATTTTGCAATAAGCCGAAACGTTAGGAAAATCTTCCATATTGACGGTGGGAGAAATCCTGCTCAAAAGTAACGGCTCTCGAACTTTAATTATCTTGGAATATATCACGTATTCTATCCCAAGTCGCCTGTGCCGTAGCGTCAAGCTCAATAATCGTTTGCAAAAGGTCGGTAGAAATTGTGGAATATATCCACCAGAGGACTGTGGCATCAAGAGTCGTCCACAACTTAGAATCATCCTCGCGTTTTGGCACCTCCGTATCCTCAGGAGCCGTGGGGATTATGTGATGGATGACTTGATGTGATCGTGTATGAATTCTGAACAGTTCGGCCCATGTCGCATATTGGACGTTTTCTATTTCAAGAACAAGAGGGATGTTATTCTTGATGTTAGAAACTATAAGGGCAGGATGAAACGTGTTCCGGGAGGTAGACATATTGATATAACAATATGTGATTGAGGGATTTGGGAGAAAATTTTGGAAGAAAAAAATCGGAAGGAAGAACAAGCAAACTAAGAGAAGGGATTCGGGTTTGTTGCTCGAGAAGAGAGAAATTTTTGGAGAGGAAATTTCGAACCTAGACTTCTGATACCATGAAAGAAATAATCCCTTGATTATTTTTATTAATTGAAAGAGTATTTATACAAGTTACATATTTTCATAATAGGAGAATCATATTCCTATTCTACTCCTAAAATCTTATTCTACTTGGATACTAAATATACAATTATGGTAATATAAATATTATGGTAAGTGTACATTACTAATTACATCACAATATTACCTAAACTAGGAGACTACAATATTACCTAAATATGTACACCATATACGGTTTATATGAGAAATCCGAGAGCAACAATATACATAATATACACATGTATATCGTGTGTATATTATGTATATTTAATAATCAGGATTCACACGCGGGTTAGCAAGGTCAAGGTGCCATCACGTCCCACCCCAACTTGTGGGCGTGACAGAACAAAGCATCGGCGTACTAATAAAAATATATTTGCTAAATAATTTTATTATTATTTCATCTTTATATTTTTTTTAATTTCTACATTATAATCTCGGTATAACTTGTTTACAAATTCAACATCCCATTAAAGAAATAAAGCAATTCAACAAAGAAAAAGGGAAAATACCATTGGAAAGCAGTTGTCAAACTAACCAATTATAATGACTTACTATGTGGTGTTTCGAGACAAAGGTTTAGGAAAACAATATTGTTCCCAAATCAATTTTCGGTTTCTAATAATTTGTAGTCATCATTTCTTGACTCTTCCGCTATGTATTCAATAATGGTACAGTCAAGTGATGAAAGAATTAACTAACCATTGTTTGAGAAGCCATAAGCACCAAACTTCAATGTGGAAGTGGTTAGTTTGGCACTTGAGCATTTTCCACCTGCATCGTTTGTTGATTCTTGAATCTCCTCTAGTAAACAAAGAAAGTACAGTAAATTAAAGTGATGGCCTGGTATTGAAAATGTTAACATGTAAACCAGTTAATGTGAAATCATTTCACAGGTTCCGTTATACGGAACTCCCTAATTATGTCAACATATTCGTCAATTCTCTAAAATTCGTTTTCAGGTAGAAAGTCAAAGTAATCTTGTTTATTGTCAATAACAATTAGTCATGTTTAGAGGTGGAGTCAGAATATATAATTTATGGGTTATGAATTACATTTTCGTTTTTGTTTAGCGGGGTTGTGAATATATTATCTATACATATCAAATGAATCGTTAAACACAAATACAAAATCTGAAGGAATTAATGAATTACCTGAGGTTCTTAAAATGGCGAGGACGAGTGAAGATGTAGCGCGAAATCCAAGGAAGTCATTGAGGCCATTGCCAGGAGTGTTGGCAGGAACTCGATCATCAATCCTATAAACAACCTTTCGCTGGCTAGGATACCATGTAAAATCTGCAAATTCATGTTGTCTCCCAAATGTAGCTGCTTCATCCCCCAAGTTTGAGTCATTCCTTTCTGAAAGGGTAATTGAACGTTTGAACACTGGTTGTAGTTTCAATGTGACCTAAATTTCACACATATATAAGGATTTGTCATTCCTATAGCCTGGGAGCTATATGGAGGATAATTATTTGAATTACAACAAAATACCGGCACATTGTTTGGAATAAAATTGATTTTTATTTTTATTTTTATTATATATAAGGAGAAGGGAAGAAAAAATGGAATGAAGATTATAAGGTGGAGAACAGAACCTCGTTAACAAAGATGAAAATTTGAATAGTGAATCAACTTGACTATTAAGATTCTCCATTATTTGAAACTAGAGTTATATTTTGTGGACCCAATTAACGTGTAATATTTTGTGCATCGAGCCGCCCTTTAGAGTTATATTTTGGAGAGAATCAAATAAAAAGAATTACGCGTTAATACTATATTTAATTTGAGCTAACTTTTGAAATGGCATAATAAGTAAAAAGGTAATGATATTATTTTTTTAAAAATGGCGGAAGGAATGGGATAAATAGTTTCTTAAGCATAGGAAATTTAACCGGAGCTAGAGTAGTATAACAATATACTGTAATTCATGTAATATCTAATTTATTATCCATATAACAATCCTCATATTATTGATTTCCCTCATAACAATTTTCGTATTATTATTCACATTACACAACCCCTGCGTGTAACTCCATGTATAACTAAACCATCAACCATACGACCCCCAAATACAATTGGCTTTCAAGAAGAAAAAAAACGTCTTTCATAGCAGCGCATGAAGGCAGACAAAAGAAAATTAATTATTGTTTGAAACGATACTATCTAGAACTTATGCTTCTGTAATATGGTTAATTCGTTGTTCTTTGGATCATTTTATAATACGAATATAAAAACGGGTTTTTATATTTCTAGATGTGTGACACCCCCTTTTACAGCCGATAATGGCGGGAAAATAGAGTCATCCCTCCATTGCCTTTCTCTTATCTTTCTCTAACAAAAAAATCCTCATAATGTTGAGAATAAAAATAGACCCGCAAAAATAATAATAATGGTAGTAGTGATAAACGCGAAACACTAAGTTATGGTTAAATAGTAAGAATAAAAAGAATAATAATGACAACAAAAATTTTAAATGGAAACCTTTTGAATAAGGAAAAAATCACGGGCCAAAAGAAGCAACTGATATCACTATAATAAGGTATTTTACATTGTGTAATCACGAGTATAAATACTCCAAAGACCACTACACATTCAAAATAAATAACCCTCTTTTGATTTTTCCATCTCACTACAATATCACTTATACTCTATTTTTTCTTCACATACTATTTTCTTACAGAGTCTATGGTATATCTCACTCCGCTCTTTAATACTCAGATATCTGAGAATGGTGTATCCAACAAATGAGCTGATAGCTCTATTTATAGGAGTAGAGTGACTCTTTCTTTCTTCCTGTCATTTAATTTGGCCGATGCAAAATTCAACAATTTGTTGCTGCTTTGAAAACTTGTAGATTTGCAAATATGAAAAGAAAGATTTGTCTTCCTCAATTGATGGGGTTGTTGTCTTCCTCAATTTAAGAAATGGACCCCATAAATCTCCCCCTTCATACTCATTCAACTGAATGAGGTACCTTGTCTTTTCAGATAGAGCTCATGCTGACAAGTTCTTTGCAGAACTCGAACTTGTCTTTGGCAATCCCCTTGGTCAGCATATCTGCAGGGTTTTCATATCGTGTGGATCTTCTTTACTTAGAAAGATTTGTTCTCCACTTGCTCATGAATCTAATGATATCTGACGTCGATGTGTTTTATTCTCGCATAGTACATGAAGTTCTTTCTCTGGTCTATTGCACTCTGACGGTTACAATAGACAATATACTCCATCTGCTGCAATTCAAGTTCTTGAAGAAATCCGTTAAGCCATATCATCTCTTTTCCACTGTAGCCGCAATATACTCAGCTTCAGTTGTAGATAGTGCGACACACTTCTACAACTTTGACTGCTATGATATAGCTCCCCCTGAAAAAGTAAACAGATATCCAGTAGTGGATCTTCTGTTATCAAGGCCATCTGCCATATCAAAATTTGTATAGCCCTTCAAGATTGGATATGATTCTCCAAAACACAAGCATTCATTTGAGCTTCCTCTTAGATACCTGAGGATCCATCTCACAGCTTCTCAATGGTCTTTTTCAGGATTTTAAGAAACTTGCTAACAACACCGACTGCATGAGCAATATTTGGTCTAGTGCATACCATTGCATACATCAAACTTCTGACAAATATACTTTTCTTGTGACAAATAAAGCTTCCTTTCATGTATGAAATGAGTAATCCTCATGCTTAAAATATGCTTAGCATGACCTAAGTCTTTCATAGCAAAAGACTTACTCAACTATTTCTTCAACTCATCAATCTTGAAAGCATTCCTACCCACAATCAACATATCATCCACATATACCAAGAGGATGATAAAATCATAATCAGAAAATCTTTGTGCGAACACACAATGATTTGAAGAGGTCTTTGTATAGCCTTGCTCGCCCATAACAGATTCAAACTTCGTGTACCACTATTTGGGAGCTTGCTTCAATCCATATAGACTTTTCTTAAGTTTGCACATATAATTTTCTTTACCTTTTGCCTTGAAGCCGTCAGGTTGTTCCTTATAAATATCTTCTTCTAAGTCACCATGAAGAAAAGCAGTCTTCACATTCATTTGCTCAATCTTCAAATCAAGACTAGCAGTCAAACTAAGGACTGCACGAATAGAGGACATTTTCACAACGGGAGAAAATATTTCGTCAAAGTCAATACCCTTTCTTTGACCAAATTTCTTAACGACCAGTCTGACTTTGTACCTGGGCTTCAAGTTGTGTTCTTCAGTTTTAACTTTAAACACCCACTTATTCTTCAAAGCTCTCATGCCTTTAGGAAATTTCACCAACTTATAAGTTTGGTTCTCATGTAGAGATTTTATCTCATCTTGCATGGCTTGAATCCATTGATCCTTGTGAATCTTCCATGACCTCCTCATAACATTAAGGTTCTCCCCCATCAATGAGTAATACATACTCATTAGGAGAATAACGGGAAGAAGGAATATGTTATCTAGTAGACCTCCTAAGTGGAATATCTGACTCATCCACAACTTCATGAGTAGGAGCATCTACTTCATCAATAGTAGCATTGTTATCACCATCAACATAAATATGTTGATTTGGAACCTGATTCTGTGCATCACTGTCATCATCGAGTCGACCGATGTCATCAACGTTTGTATGAGGAATTTAATCAAGCTTAACTGAACCATAAGAATTTAAAGAGTTTAGCTTCTCCGCTTTGTCAATATATTCAATGGTTTGATCCTCCACGAAGAAAATATCACGACTTCTCACAACCTTCTTATCAACTGGATCATATCGATTTTTGTAACCAAACTCATCACGGCCATAACCAATGAAGATGCACTGCCTTGTCTTGGCAGCTAATTTTGACTTCTCATCTTTAGGCACATGTACAAAAACTTTGCAACCAAATACTTTCAAATGGTCATAAAAACATTCTTGTCATACCAAATTCTGTTTGGAACATCACTTTGCAAAGCAACAACATGAGATAGGTTAATAACATGTGCATCAGTCAATAAAGCCTCACCCCAAAAGGAATTCGACAATTTTGTTTCAGAAAGCAAACACCTGACTCTTTCCATCAAGGTCATGTTCATTGTCTCTTCCAAACCATTAAGCCGAGGAGTCTTAGGATGAGTCTTCTGATGTCTGATACCTTGTTGCTTGCAATATTCATCAAACGGTCCATAATATTCACCATTATTATCAGTACGAATACACTTCAGTTTCTTTCATATTTCGCTTTCAGCTGAATCCTGAAACTGGTTAAAGACACCCAACACTTGGTCTTTAGTCTTCAATACATAGACCCAAAGTTTTCTTAAGCAATCATCAATAAACATAACAAAGTAAAGTGCACCACCACAAGTCCTTGTCTTCATAGGACCACATAAATCTGAATGCACCAACTCAAGTAACTCTGTCTTTCTTAAAAGAGGAAGAGACTTGAATGAGACTCTATTTTATTTTTCAATCAAGCAGTGCTCACACTTTTCTATTTTAAAACTTTTGAAATTTGACAACAATTTCTTCTTTGCCAGGACATTGAGTCATTTCTCACTGATGTGGCTAATCCCCTTGTGCCATAATGTTGAAGAGTTATCACTCTCAAGTGCATTCACCATATTAGCACAAGTAGAAGTTGTAGTCCAGTATAGACCACGACGTTTTGTGCCACGAGCCACAATCAAGGAACCCTTAGTGAGTTTCCACATTCCAGCACCATTGGTACTATCATAAACTTCATCATCCAGAATGCCAACATATATCAAGTGCAAACGAACATCAGGTGCATGCTTCACATTGTTCAAAACTAGTTTAGTTCCAATACAAGTTTCCAAACAAATTGTTCCAATACCAGCCACCTTAGAGACAGTCTCATTACCCATACTAAAGGTTCCAAAATCACTTGGACTATAGGATGAGAAAAATCATTCCTTGATGTCACATGAGATGTGGCACCACTGTCCACAATCCAGCTTGACTTATCACAAGCAATATTTATCAGATTTGCATCAATGACAGTAACAAGATCTTCGGTAGTGACGGTGGCCACACAATTGCCATCTTCTTTCTTTTCCTCCTTGTCTTTGTTCTCCTTCTTCAATATCGGACAAAACTTCTTTGTGTGCCCTTTCTTTCCACAATGATAACACGCAATATCTTTAAGTGTGCCTCTAGATTTATTGTTATTATATTCTCTATTTTGAGAACCACGATTCTTGCTTCTCCCCTAGAGTCAGTCACTAAAACATCTGACGGGGAGGAAACCCGACATTTTCTTTTCATTTCTTCATTTAAAATATTACTCTTGGCAAGATCCATAGAGATCAAACCATCCAGAGCAGAATTTGACAATGAAGTTCTAAAAGTTTCGCAAGAATCTGGTAGAGAACCAAGTAGAAACAAATCCTGAATTTCTTCATCAAGTTTAATGCCCATAGCAGATAACTGGTTCATGATCCCCTCAAAGTTATTCAGATAATCTGTCATCAGAGAACCATCAAGATATTTTAAACCCAACATTTGCTTAATCAAGATCATCTTGTTGTTTCCAATCTTTCCAGGATATAAACTTTCAAGTTACTCCCATAGGGTCCGAGCATGTGTCTCCCTAGAAATATGGTTCAACACATTATCGTCAATCCACTATCTAATAAAGCCACAGACTTATATGTGTAACTGATTCCACTCTTCATCTGATTTATTATTAGGCTTTTTAGTGGTAAAGATTGGTTAATAAAACTTCTTGACATAGAGCAAATCTTTCATTTTGCCCTTCCAAATGGCATAATTGTGACCATTCAAAGTAACCATTCTACTAGTGTTGACTTCCAGCATTTATCACAAATACAAATATTATTTATTAGCAGGAGAGCACTTTACTAGTGTTGACTTCCATTGCTCGAACCAGTGACTTATAGGTTACACGATCCACAGATATTACTTTATCATTGCTCTGGGGCTCCCTTTCACTAAGTATACACTATTATACATTATACATTATGTATACATATTAAAAATTAATTACATAGCGATTATACTAAAGCTGGCCAGTGGGCCGGGACAGCCAGACCCCGACCCGAGCCCGCCCCGACCCCGCAAAAAAAAAAAAAAATTACGGGGGCGGGACTCGAACTCGGGACGGGACGAGGTCTCGTCCCGCGAGACCCGAGCCCGCCCCGAGCCCGCCCCGACCCCGCCCTTTGCAAAAATGGCCGTTGCACCAACGGCCATTTTAGATTATGGCCGTTGCACCAACGGCCATTTTAGATTATGGCCGTTGGCTAACGGCCATTTTAGCCCTCCCCCAACCCCCTACCCCTTAATATTTATTTTTAACCCATAAGTTATTATATTTACACTTTAACCCAATTTTTCAACTATAAATAACTCATTTTCTCTTCATCTTTCTCACAAATCTTCCTACAATCTCTCTAATTTCTCAATATATCTCTCTACAATTCTACATTGTTTGCTAAATATTCAATTTTATTTATTCATTTGGGAATTGGTAGTGAAGTTGGCAACTAGCTTGAGGATCTTCCATCGAGCAAAATTTCAATTTTCAACCTCTCGATTACACGTTGACGTTACGTCGGCGTTTGGTACATTCGTTCCTTCATTAAATTATTATTGTCTGTTTATTTAGTTTAGATCACTTAATTTTATTGTCTTTAATTATTTATTTATTATCATAATTAAAATGGAAGGATTAAAATGTATGTTTAAGGGTAAAGGTAAGGGTGCTTCTTCTAGCAGGGGCAACCAGGGCAAGGATACTTCTTCTAGTCATCTTATTCCTACACAGGATGATTTTGTTGATACTCAACATTTTCCTACAATACCATTAGATTTAGACCAGGAGCTATTTTCTGGAACTCAAGAAGACTTTAATTTAGACGATGATCTAGATGATATACCCACTAATGTTGATGACAACACACCCACTAGTGCACCTTCAACTGAAATACCTCCTATTCCCCCTAGTATGAGACGAGGTCCAGCAAAACGACCATTAAAATCAGATGCATGGACATTTTTTGATAGGGACGTAGAGAATCAAGTAGCCATACGTAAAATTTGTAAAAATGTTTTAAAATTTAAAAGCGGAAAAGGTCACGGTGGGACGGGGGTTTAATTAGACACGTAGTAAGTGCTCATCCAGCCTAGGTATGCCCAATACCAGGCTTCAAAATCGGGTGCGCAAACGCCCGCTCCATCAGACAAGGTTCACATACTAATATTGTCCCGGACCAAGTACAAGGTCAAATTAACCCTATGACGGGGGGAATTGTAGGCCCTAAATACAATAAACATAGAGATAGGGAAGCAATATCAAAATTAGTTGTGGAGGGTTTGCCTTTTTCATTTCCTTCATCTCCGGTTTTATTCATTACATTAGAGATATATATAATCCTGCTTTTAACGGTTTTCCTAGATCAACTGTTAAGAGAGATGTATTTAAATTCGCGCATGAATATCAACAATATTTACGTTTTTCATTATATCATTTTAATGGCAAAGTATCCATCACGTCTGATATAGGTCGTAGTACTAACGGCCATGATTATTTAACTTCGTAACTTGTCATTGGATAGATTATAAATGGTCTATGCAAAAACGTATTTTAGCGTATAGATATATAGATGATAGGCACACTTTGGTACTTTTATTGCAGAAAATATTTATCAAGTGTGCGATTATTACGGAATTACCGATAAAATTATGACTATTACATTAGATAACGCTTCTAGTAACAATTACGCAATTACAATTTTAAAAAATAGTTTAACTCCGTCTTTTCCAGACCATTTTCATATAAAATGCGCGTGCCATATATATAACTTAATTGTAAAGGATGGTCTATCACTTTTTGAAGACATTCTTAGTAAAATACAATTTGCTATAAACTTTATTTTTAAAAGTAATAAAGTACAACGTAGAAAAGAATATAAAAAAATTTGTCATGATTGTGGACTACCTTTTAGAAAAATTCCACAAGAAGTATCCACTAGGTGGAATTCTTTATACGAGCAACTACTTGTTGCTTATGACTATAAATTACCTATAACTTTATTTTTTAACTCTCATAATAAAAAGCCGGTGATATGATTTTAGATAGTGATTGGGAAAAAATTTCCGAACTTATTGTATTTTTAGAGAAATTTTTTCAAGCAACAAAAGAATTTTCCGGTATATATTATCCTACTATTTCAACTATGTTATTTTATATAACTCTAATATTTTTATTACTTAGTGAATATATGGAAAAACCAGCTTATAAGGCGACTATTAAAAAAATGTTTGTCAAAATAAAAAAATATTTTATTCCTATTCCCTCTATTTATATTATTGGTTATGTATTAAATCCTGCTATTAAAATAGACGGTACTAAATCACTAATTGAAACTATTTACGATTGTATAGAAGTACTACCACCTCCAAGTCCCAAAAATCTAAATCACCCACCACCTATTGAACAAACTAAAGAAGAAGTATTGTCTAGCGTAGAACACCAATGCAAAAATATATATAGATTTTATCAACAAGAAAATGCTAGTAACTTACCAGCTTCCATACCATCTTCTTCATCTTCAATACAACCTCACAAAAGACATGTTGTTTCTGCGGCTAGTATTGAAAGCCTCAGAAATAGAATGTGCGGTCGTACCTCTACTACTAACCAAATTAGCGAGTTGGATATTTTTGTTTTGCGGGGTTCGTACCGTATCAAGAAGTTATCAATGAAGATGGACATGAAGACTTGCTTCGAAATACCGGAGGGGAATGAGAAGACCTTTCCGACACTTTCAATGATGGCTCGAGATGTTTTGAACATTCAAGCGTCGTCAATCGCGTACGAAAGCGCTTTTTCTACGCGAGCGAGATATCAAATAGGAGACCACAGACACTCATTAGTCGGAGACGACTTGGAAATTGCGGTATTATTCAGAGATTGGATACGAGCGGAGCGGAGAAGGTGCGGTCAACCGGAGATCAACGAAGAAGATGATGAAAACTACAACGAAATCTTAACCGAAGGTAGTGGAAGCGACGTGGATCAATTTGACCAACAAATACCAATTCCAACCGAAGAACCACATGAAATCATCAAGCAATTAGAACATGTTTTTTTGAGAATGTAATTTTTTTAATTGTAATTTTATTACGTAATTTGTAACTTTTGGACAACACCACAAAGTTGCAATTTAGATTTTAGACAATTGTATTTGTATTACAAAAAAATCATATGTCTATTAAATAATATAAGAGGCACAAAAACAGCATTGGGATGTTTTTATTACACTATCTTGTTTTGTTTATTGAGTTTTTTTTATACATATGTTATTTTTTTTTTAAAAAAAAAAAAACCCGCCGTATCCCGACCCGAGCCCGACCCCGCCCCGAGCCCGCCCCGACCCGAGCCGACGGGATCGGGATCGGGGACGGGACTTGCTCCGATCCCGCCGGACCCGACCCCGCCGAGCCCGCCGGACCCGACCCCGCCGGACCCGAGGCCCCGCCCCTTCTCCCGTCCCGCCCCGACCCCGACACCGCCAGACCCGGCCCGCCAGACCCGAGCCCGGCCCACTGGCCACTCCTAGATTATACATTATACATTAGAATGTCACTCCATCATCATTTCCTATAAAGTGTATATATTTATGTGTACTTAAAATATACTTCATCCGACTCAAATTATGTATCGTGGTTACTAAAAATAGTTGTCTCAAATTATTTATCGTTTTAGAAGTTCAAGGCATAATTAATTATTATTTTTCCAGTTTATCCTTTGTTATTAATGAAGATAACACATAAATTGAGTAACCATTTAATGAGTAGATATTATAACTTAGACATAAATAAGGGTAAAGAATGTCAAATATCCCTCCTAATTAATATTTCTTAAGGGGTCATTGGTTGAAAACTAGTTATCCCAGGATAATTTATCCTTGGATAAGTTATTCCACCTTCCCATACGTATAAAATAACACTACAATCTCGGGATAACTAATTCCATGATTAGTAATACCGTGATTTTTTTTCAACCAAACATGAAATAAATACATCTCAAATCTAATCCCGAGATTAATTATCTCTCATCTCTCGTACCAAACTAGCCCTAAAGGATACTGGGAGACACTCAGGATAAAGTAGGGTGCCTCTTCGTCCCCCAAAAAACGTGTGATCCTTCCACATCAGTCTCAATTAATAAACACCATTAATTCACTATCACCATTATGCAGTGTATAAGCAACGTATATATACTATATAACTTTGTATACTATCGTTATACACAATTATAATACAACCACCGTCCCCCACTTATACCCACTTTACTGATAAACAGCATAAGAAAAATAGCGGAACATCGATTTCAAAGAAGATGAGTATTATAGGATTTTGCTAAAATTTGTTATTTAATTACCTACAAAGTTCAAATCGGGTAATTTGAGAGTGTGACAACTTGTTTTTGGGTGTAATTGACGGCTATTTGTATCAAATTATCTATGAAAATTTTTCCGTTTGCCTAAAATTACACGATTTGATTGTAACTTTTTGGCATTTAGTTACGATTTTTTAATTATTTAGATGAGAAAGAAATAATCACTGCACCAATTTCTTTGGCATCTTCCAAAAGCCCTTTATTTGCATATTTTCTTTAATTTTATGTGTCCTTATCTCTAGCATACAATTATTCATTCCTTGAAGGCTTACAGGTCCAATAATTATGGGCGCGGGACCTTTTTTCACCAAATGTCTGAACAATTTAGTATGTATATACTATATAGTAGTAGTATAAAAAACTACTTTTCATTTCAATTTATTTTGTTTTTTTAGTCTGTTTAAAAAATAAACTTTTTATATTTAATATTTCATCCATTTTAATTTATGTGATATAATTTGACTTGGCACGGAGTTTAAGAAAGATAGGAAGACTTTTGAATCTTATGTTTTAAAATAAGTCAGATATTTGTGTAATTATAGATCATCTCGTTAAGCGTAAAATATAAAGGTTAAAATTAAATTGTTGCAAAATAAGGAAATGTATCATTCTTTTTTAGACAAACTAAAAATGAAATTGTATCACATAAATTGAGACAGAGGGAGTACTACCTTTGTTTTAATTTATTTGTCTTAGTTACTATTTGGACACTAAAAAAATCTTTTCTTTGACCGTAATTTCTCAAACACTTTCTAAATATTATGAATTATTAACTATTCTGACTATTTTGTATGTAGTTTCTAAATATGTAAATTTTATTTTGAGAAAATTCTATGTTCTAATTCAGACGGAAGATTAGTTAGCTTGACCCTCGTACTTCGAATCAAGTCACATAAATCGAAACTAAGAGAGTATCTCTTTACACCCAACATCATACATGTCATATTTAATAAAAATACTTTGGTACATTACACACATCATTAATTTAAGACCACAAAATTCAAAAAAAATCTTTATTTTTTTAGATTTAGTGCCGAGTCAAACTAAGAAAAATAAATTAAAACAAAGGCAGTACTTCTCCATTCACTTTTACTTATCAACTACTATATCCGTCACAAAAAGATTGTCTTAATTTGATTTGACACATAGTTTAAAAAATAAAGAAGACTTTTGAAATGTGTGATCCAAAATAAGTCTTAGATATTTGTGTGATTATAAATCATCTCATAAAGTTAAATTATTTTTAAATATAAAAATATGTCAATCTTTTTTTAACAAACTAATAAAAAAGTAAAGTAATCATTTTAGGATAGAGGGAGTATACTAAAAGTAGATGTTGACTTTTATTTGTCCAGTTTGAAAAAACAAAGAGATAATTATCATTGTATATCTATTTTACCCTTATTATTAAGTACTATAATTATTTCTAATTCATTTCTCAATATATAATAATTAGAGATAATGTAGTTAAGCTTTTATTATTGCTTTTTAGGGATGTATCAAATCAAATAGTATAAACAAGTAAACATGCATAGAGGGAGTACCATTTATATCAATGTGTAGTACAGGACTTTTAGGGTTAGTTTGTTGTACCATTTATATCAATGTGTAGTACACGACTTTTAGGGTTCGTTTGTTACGAGGGATATGAAATATGATGGGATAAGATTATTAGTTCCATGAGATTGGAACTATCTCATAATTGATTGGTGAGATAACTCTTTTGATATTCCACTAAATTTTATCTATATGAAATAAAAGATGGAATAAATTTTTACATCCTATCCAATTCAATTCTATATATACGAGATAACTTATCCTTCTACCAAACTACTCTAACGTGGTATGAAATGTGAAGCACCTCAGGACTGGGATCCCCTCTAGTGAATTTTGCTCCAGTATTCCTCAATGGTACTGTCAGATTATGCCAACTCAGCAGGTAAATATCTAAGATCTGCAATTGATTTTTACAGAAAATTCATTTAACGTCCCTCAATTCCTCTGAAATATGAAGAATAAGGTATTGTTTGTGCACTAAATTAAATATTCATTTACATACTTTGTGCAAGATCAAAGAAAGAAAGAAGTTGACGGAAGTTAAATGAGTTTTCTGTAAAAATCAATTGCAGCCCTTACATATTTGTCTGCTGAGTTGGCATAATCTAACAGTACCATTGAGGAATACCGGAGCAAAATTCACTGGCCAGCCCCCTCAGTTCAGTAGCTGCCATTTATATCAATACATATATATATATATATATATATATATATATATAGTAAGGGCTGCAATTGATTGAGGTATGAAATGTGAAGCACGTGGACCAGAGTTCGGTTTGAAAGTTTCACCCGGAAAACTTTCCTTTTCTAGAGTCAATTTAACTAATTTTTAAAGTGAAATTAGATTATATTAATTTAATTTATTTTAATAATAATTTAAATAATCAAAAACTATATAAAAAGAACTATTATAAGATACAGTTTTTCTTATATTAATATGATAAAAATATATATCTTAAAATATTGATTAATTTTGAACGGGAGGGAGAATTAATTAGACATAATGCTATAAAAAGTACCTGTGAGACAACTCCAAGAACACCTAGGGACACTCTAGCTGCATTCAGCTCAGGGTTACCGTTTTCCAATGTACGAACTTTAGCATAATTGTTTACCGCTTCAGCTGGTGTGATAATTAGAAGTTGCACAATATAATCATGTACCGAACTTCCCAAACCCCAGAGAGTACTTCCATGAGCACCCGTCCCGATAAGGCCACCAATGGTTAAACCCCACCAGTAAGGCGTGTAAGGCAGGACAAGTCCGGCCTTGGCCGCCTCACTGATCAACTGTTTCAAAGTCACCCCACTTTGGACCGTCATAGTCATGTTTTCTTGATCCACTCTTAGGATCTTGTTTAGGAACTTTGTACTTATAAGCAATCCATCTTCACCATCTGGACATACCAATTTAGGTATGCTGTGTGAAAACCGAGTCGCCACCTTCATTTTTCTCTTTTGCCTTGTTGCATTTGCCACTATAGATATGAGCTCTTCTTCTGTGGTTGGAAAAACAGCTTGAGCTGCCTTGCAAATGGTCCGATCCGGGAAGTCACCGTAAGAGTTTGTAATGGTGCAGTTAAAGTTGGTCTTGGATGAACATTTTATAGGATCTTCAGGGGGACTAGATTTCACTAAGTAAATCATAAAGAAAATCCAGCTTAGTTTTAATATTTTGGTGTCACCCATGAGTACTGGTAATCAGAGAGATGTACAGATTGTAAGAGAATTGTCAAAACAAATAGAAGTGCATACATGATATGGCTTGTAAGGTTGAACGTAATTATATATAGAGAAGAGTATTTTGGAGGCAAAGAAAAGAGCCCAAAATTTAAGACATGGATGTTGACATTCCAACCCCTCTGTAATCTTCATGAACGTTGTTATATATGATGTCGGTACTTGAGGCAGATAGCGTATTTTTGTTTTTGCTATCATGAGTAAAATAAAAGAGAACTGTCAGGCCATTTGTTTGGTGAAGTCTTGTAGGAGACTAGACTTACACGTGAGATAGGACCAAGGAAATAAAACAAAACAATATTACTCTATTATTAGCCTAAAGCCACATTTTATTGAGGTCTTAAGCATTTTTAACTCTATGGAAACAAACTTTGACATTATATTTTTTTAGCCTTTTGAAACACAAGGTTGTTAATAAAAAAAATTATAATCGATTTTTTCTAATTTTTATTTTTAAATTAACAATATCAAAGATCCACTAATCTTTCTAGAGATATTATCTGAAGAGCTCTTTCTTTTAGATTGTCGTAAAGTTTCAATTTTTCTCCTTCCTTTTTTGAGTTTTAAGTTATCTGATTCATTTTGACATATTTGAATTTAAACATATAATAAAATGGAACGATATACATCTATGATTTAAAGTATAAAAAATAACATTAAATTTAAAAAGATAACATTAAATTTATCTCCCAGGCATATTACTAAGCAATCAAGGAGCGACAAGCTCCCGGTGCTATAATTAGATGGTTTAGTTCACACTCAAACACCTTTTAACAACAAACAAGCTCATCATAAGCTACCAAACCCCCTACCGATCTCTATTGCACATGAGAACAACCTTAAGTTGCTTTACATAACTACTATAACTTGAACTCACGGCTTTCGATCATCGTTCCGTGAGTTCATAGTAAAATATAGCTTAGATGTTCGCACGATGTGATGACCCATTTGGCCATCACTGAGTTTCTCACCTCGTGTCCAACTCATCCTTGTCAAATTGTGCCCGATAATCATGCACAGGGGAATTTAGCTAAGTGTACTCTTAGTTGATTTAAGAAGGGATTTAAAAATTAGATCAGTGTTAATAAACCCAACCCTTGCCCCAACGAGGGGGATGGACCATGCCTGCAGTTTTCCCTAGCACATCCTCCATCTGCTATGGTGGATTGAGCGAAATTACTTATAGTTCGCACTCACGGACAGTGGTGCGCCAAATCGGAATCGTGCCAGTGGGCAAGGCGTGCCGCAGCGAGAAAGTGCTAGGCAGAGCTAGTATTTAAATCCCATTTCGGGATTTGGCCTCATTTTTCACCCAACACACTTTCCATAGCCGACCATTAGGGAAAACTTTCAGGAGAAACTCATGGAAACTTGGGGAAAGTAAACTCCAAACAACAACATCTTCATTTCCTCTAATTAATTACTTTGTTTAGTAGTGCTTGATTCTAGGCTTTAATTAATGGAAAGTTCTTAGCTTGTAAAATCCTATGTGGGGTAATAGGGTAAGTCCTTAGCTTGGAGGTTGGGAGATGAAGGTTATGAATGACTTGTTGAATTAAAAAACCTTAAGCTTAGGATGTTCATCAATGGCGGAAACCTAGAAGACTAATTGTAGGAAGATGGGTTTAAATGGTTAGTTCACTACTTGTGTTTTAAGGGTTATAAATGCATACTATGGGTATAGTTGACTAATGAAAGCTTAGAATTTCTCTATGTAGTAACCCAAGGGCTTGAACCTTCCATGTTTAGTTAAGGAGTTGATTACGAAAAGCTAGGGTTTAGGCCTAAATTGGGGATTTCACAATGAATAGTGTAATTGATAAATACCTTAGCTAAATTAGCATTTGAGAAGTAGATGTGAACCTTTAAGAGGTTGAATTACCTATTTCACTAATAAATTATCATTTTACCCTTTTTTCCATATTTGGTGTTAGTATCTAGGGGTAGTCTAAATGCATGGGTCTTGTTATTTCCGTTCTAACTTAGATTTTCAATTAATGGCTACACTTCGAGTAATACCGTGATCCTCGAAAAGGATTAAGTGTGATCATTGTGGCTCCAGGTATGTTATGGCTTACCTTCTAGTTAGACTTCAGTTAGTGAAGCATATGTATAATTAGATACTGTTGGAGAAAGCATGTAGGTCTTCAGGTATGAAGTTGGAATGGATTGCTTAGGTTGGTTACTATTGACTGAATGTGACTTGTTTCCACTTTTTGATTACTAGACCTGTACGCAGTTGCCATACCGTGCTTGTGATATAGCTGTCTCTCACTTATTTTGATATTATAATCGATAGAGGAAAGGACTGGACTTGATATTGATATTGTGATATGTGTCCATGTGTGACACGGTTTGGAATTTGTATGATACACTTGATATTTTCATTGCATTGCATCCATCCTCATTTCCATGATATATTAATTTGATATGTGATTAGCGTGATGGTGATAGACAAAGAACTGGTATGGAGTGATATGGAGTAACTGGTACATGGACTTCGCAAGTCCCCCATGAGTCATGACTGTTGGGACATAGAGTTATTCTGCCCGGAGCATGTATGTACGGAAATTATATTTGGCTAGTGTATTGAATTGCATATGCATCCATTCTCATCATTTCATTCTGCTTCTATGGATCGAATTATTAAATGTACTTATGTTGTGATTAATCTGAAGAATTGATGGATGCTTGACAAACTTGGTTTTAGGTGCTTCACTATAGGCTATGATCCATCTATTGGTCTTTCCGTGCTTGGGTAGGTATTCATGGCTATGATAATACTTGTACTTGATTGCGAGCATGTTTATCCTTTTGTTTTTTTTTATGTATATGTTAGCTAACTGTTGTCAGCCTATGATATTTACCAGTACATAGTGTTTGTACTGATACTACCTTACTGCATTATTTTGTGAGTGCAGAGTTTATGATGGTGTTTCTCCTTTCTCTCATGGCTGACTCGGTGGCTTGCCGCAAAGCATCAAGGGTGAGTTCATGGATGAACGCGCAACCTGATGTCTCTTTTATTACGTGTCTCATTAGTTACTCCGGAGATGGTATTGTATTTGTATGAATGTATTTCATATTCAGACTTGTATCACATTTGATAGTGGCTCTTGTACTACCTTAGACCAGACTCATTGGGGTGTTATTGTATTTCTATACTTACGTCATTTACGATTTAGAATTTCTATTAATTGATTTATTGCTTATGGTTTTATTAAGGAACGAGTTCGCCTATCGGGGTGGGAGATGGTAGGTGCCCGTACGACTATAAGTTAGTATCAAAGCCCTATATTACTCGGTCTATAAGTAAGAGTGATATCTACTATAGTCTCGTGGAATGGTACGTAGATGTCTGTACCCATCCACGAGAGGCTATATGACATTTAAGAACCTTCCCTTCTTTCTTCATTGTCGTGCCACTTCGGTCAAATTAGTATCTAGACCTGTCCAACTGATATTTATGTGATTCCAATTGGTATCTAGCAATGTCACTGTTACAATGTTGCGTGAGTTATCTCGTGTGTGAAGAACGGTGTGATGAGCCATAGTGTGGTGTAAGTTTAGGCATAAAAAAATCTTCGTAGTTGCAGGAACTCCCCTCTACTTCAGTACAAACCGCCAACCAAATATGAGGTGACACATTTTTGGAGCATTTAAAATGAAGAAACGTGCATCTTATCAAGTGTTAGAGGTCGTTAGTCCTGAATTAAAAAAACTTTTCCACTTACTGGTCACATCTGAACGAGTCCCCTGAAAGTAAGGGGACTATCTGTATTGGGAAAAATTTGTATACACCAAATAAATGTATTAAAAGATGACACATGGCGACGATGACAAATTAGATTTGAGTTAGCAAGAAAGAGGCTTTGAGAAGGCATACACAGCTCCGGAGAAGTAATTTGGTAGCCCGTCTTCGGAGAACATAAATAATAAAGAGCCTAGAGAAGCGCACCAGTTCACTAGTCTCACATCATGAAGTTCAACGAACAGCCATCACAGGAAATCCTGAGTCTTCCTTAGGTCTTAAATGCGCATTATTATCTTTTATGGTAGCGATAGAAATATTTGTAATTAAGAATGCATGATTCGTGATTCATGAACTTCATAGCTAGGTATAAAAATGAGTGTTCATTCCATTGTAAAGGACGTCCATATCTTTATAGAAAAGAAGCAAATTAAACAGTTTCACATTTTTACTCTCTTGTTCTTATTCCAATTTCATAAGGCTTTGATAACTTGGCAGCCCGAAGACTCTAGCTCACGACTTCAACCAAGGACATGCTAAATTACTTTGATCGATATTTGCTTTCCTATCAATTATCTTATTTGTTCTTGTTTATCATTCTATTATTTTGGTCATATTGGTCCACATGTTCATAACCACGTATACAAATTCAAATGTACCGTCTTATGGGCAAACATCTTGAGATTATTATTATTATTATTATTATTATTATTATTATTATTATTATTATTATTATTATTATTATTATTATTATTATTATTGTTGTTGTTGTTGTTGTTGTTGTTGTTGTTGTTGTTATTGTTGTTACACCTCGTAGTTTTCCGATATGTCGTGCCTTTGATTAATTCAAGTATTCCAAGAAGGTATGAGACTTTATGGAAGGATAATGATGGCTTAGAACTTTTTTATAGAAGTGTAGGGAAGTATAAGAGTTAAACAAACATAAGAGAATACGTTTCGACAAAAATCGACAACTTTCCGAATGTACCATATGAAGTATGGACCATACAATAATATATTGTCCGTATAAAATTGGTTGGGACCATATCAAGACTGGGAGAAATTCCAAATTCCTAACCAATGATGTACAACCAAGGATGTACGAACTGTACATTTTATACGGCCCAATTTACGGATTGTATATAATGTATGAATCGTACATGCCTAGCATACATTGCGGTGGTGGAAAAATGATTTAGTTGTATAAATACTCTTTCCTTCGACCAGACCTCATTTTCACTTGATTTCTAACACTAAGTGATATCTAAATCACTTCCTAAGTCTCTCCAATGATTTTAGTCTAAAACCAAAAGCAAACTACACAAGACTAACGTAACAAATCTCGTAATCATCTCTATCTATGTTGTGGCGATTGTGGAGACTTATTGAGGTTGAATTAACCTCTTAATTGAGTTGGTTCTTGAGGTTTAAGGTAAGTTCCATGTACCTCTTATTTTTCTTAGACTTCTACAAGTATTTGGAAGGTGATTGTTGAAGGGTTCCCTTAGAACAAGTTGTAGAATCTTGAAACTAGAGTTATGATATGGCGGAACTGTTTATGTGAATTAAGAGTGTGGTATGAAGTTGTTGGGATGTTGATGAAGTTATGGAGGTAGATGAGAGTTGATATGGAGTTTGTAATGTTGAGATTCATGTAAATTTGAATATAAAAGATCATGTAAACCTTATGAACACAGGATGTCAGATTAAATGTCTAAATGAGTTTTCTTATACGTTTTGAATTCGTTGTTGATATTAATCATTTATGTGATGTAGATAATCGCTCTTAGGATGCCCAAGGACTTATGAAATTCATATAAGCTAAGGAACGAGGTATGTAAGGATTAAGTTCTTTTCCATTCGGCATGATCTTAGAAAATACGTCACAAAGTAGCATGTCCTTGAAGCAATTCTCATTCTTGACCTTGGAAACACATTCATTCTTGTCTTAAAATGCTACATGAACTCATCTAGCCCTTGTAGGGATTACTTTTTATACATTATGATATTCCTTGCTTTGTATTACATTCTGAGGCACATTTGGATTATAACGATTGTTGTAGAGGATTTCATAACGATAGGTCGAGGTTAACGACATTAGGTCACTCCACCCTATTCATATTGAGTGCTGAGGTCTTTCATGCATTCTATATATATGCATCTCTTTTCTACCGAGTCGCGCTATAGTCGGTCGGGTATGACACTTTATGTGCACACCATTGCAGTTGGGTACAATATGTCTGGGTACGTTATGAGGAGATTTTCCCCACAGAGAGGTTGTATACTATATTATATTGCCCTATAGAGTGGCTCAATTTTACTTTTATGCATATGATCATGGTTATGTCAGTTGTATGCCCTCAGTGGCCTTTTTGAGTTTCAGGTTGACTTTTGTACCCATCTCTTGTATCATATCTCTTATATATATGTTTTATCCACCTTACATATTTAGTACATTCTTTCGTACTGATGTTCCTTGTTGAGGCGTTGTGTTTCATGCCCACATGTACATATATACAGACAAATGAACCTCTACAGTAGGTTATTTGACTTTGCATGTTAGTCGTCACACTCCACTTCTCTGGGGTTGCTCTACAGAGTCGGTAGGCACTGATGCTTATGTTTATAACTATTTTGGATATGGCGGGGTCTTGGGCCGACCTGATGACGTATTATAGTACTCTTAGAGGCTTGCAGACTAGAGATTGTGGTATATATGTTTTGTTTGGTCTTCTCGGTCCCTTTGTCAGTTGTTAGCATACTTGTTAGGGCCTCGTCAGCCTTATGATATACTCCTTCTGTCCCAATTTATGTGATACACTTTCCTTTTTAGTCTGTCCCAAAAAGAATGATACATTTTCTTATTTTGCAACAATTTAACTTTAACATTTACCCTTTACGCTTAACAATATGATTTATAACCATATAAACATCTTTAACTTATTTTAGACTACAAGATTGAAAAGTCTTTCTTTATTTCTTAAATTCCATGCCGAGTCAAACTATCACATAAATTGGGACGGAGGGTGTATGTATATGTTAGGTTGGTTGTCATTTGTACAGGTTGCTTTGTTCTGATCTTTTCGTATGACTGTTTTCTGAGGCCTTGTCGGCCCAGATGGTTATTTGTTTAGATTATGATATACAGGTGGTACGCTCGGGTCGTTCAGGCGCCGGGTGCCAACCACACCCACCCAAAATTGGGGTGCGACAATTATTATATATTATTATTATATATTATTATTATATTAATATTAATAATATGTAATAATAATAATAATAATAATAGCAGCAATAACAGCACGCCCAAAGTCGTGAGACATGATGGTATTAATGTTAAGTCGTGAGACTACTACTACTATTATTAGTTTGATAATAATAATAATAATAGCAGCACCCGAAGATGTGAGTCGTGACATGATGGTCAGTGAAGTGAATCCAAGTTGTGTAAACTTCACAATTCATACCCCATTAAAAGCACTGTACAATGCATTCATATAAAAAAATAAAATCAATTTACGTTATCTTTTAGTTTTTAAAATTTTATCCTAAAAAGAATGTCACATTACATAGTTAGAAATTATTTAATTTTCAAAATTTCTCTTATATCCTTAATGAAATAATTTATAGTCATATAAATATTTAAAATTTATTTTAGACCACAATTCTAAAGTATTTCTTTCTTTTAAGAATTTTTGTGTCAAGTACTCATATCTATTGAGAAGAACAGAGTTAACTTTTACTACTAAGCCGTCAAGAAAAGAAATAATTGCATGCTAGAGATTAGGACATTGAAATAAAATTAAAGAATATATGCGATGTCTAATGTCTTCACACCTATATGACAGTTGTTTTGTTTCCTATAATATGTTACTATCGTTGGAAATTTGTCTTTAGTGTTTCACATGTTGGAGGCTTTGTCTCTTCACACATAGAGAATTTACAAAGTGAGTAGTGACCGTAGGGCCAAGAATCGTCAAATTTCATTGAGAAATGAAAGAGATATTGGTCCACGAAGTAAGGTGTTTGAGGCATGGAAATATGGTGTGGGACAAATCTACCACATCGGTGGAAAAGGAAGAATTGCTCTCTTTATAAGTCTCTAAAGTGGTAAAGGGTTTGGTACCCCAAGGGGTATCCCATGTGTTTAAAGGAGAGAGGTCCTAGATGTGCTTGGGTTCAAGGCTAAGCCCACACGCGCGTCGCCGTCGCCCCTCCCGTCCGGTCTCGGGTCACGGGCTGTGGGCTGTGCGGACTTTCTGATATTATCTTTTTGGACCCCAAATTGCTTAATATTTACAGTTTGGTCCCTAGAGTTTCTGGAAGTTGATTTTGGGAAAGGCGAAAGGCAGAAACTTTCTGCCTACCGTTTGGATTGTTTTTTGAAGCATTAACCAGCCATTACTTGGCTGTTAACTACTCCATAAACATTCCTCCTTCATGACCATAAATCAGCCCCTCTTCAATAGCCATGAACATCCTTAAACCTGCCACACTAATAGCCTTAAACCTGCCATTAACAGCCCTCACTAATGGCTATTAACAACCTTGTTTGTGGCTGTTGGGCAGCCTCTTCCTTGCTATATATTGATGCCTCTTTGGCTCAATAACGTGAGAGAAATACAGACAGAAAAATAGCACAAAACAGTGAACAAAACCACTGCAAAACAGTCACGAAAATATACACCAAACGGTTATGGAAAAACAGTGAGCATATACACAAGATATACACAAGAGAGACACACTATATACACAGAGACAAAACAGAAGAGAAAACAGAAACTCTTCCTTCCTTTTCCATATCTTCAGCAAGTCGATTCGTATTTGTTTTCTTCGTTAGACTCAACCTATTGGCTTTGTAGCGTTGAGATTAAAGTGTTGTTTTATCTTGGGAGACTATTGTCCGCTAACGTAAAAGCATATATACGGGGAGATCTTGTCTTAAGGACAGAGTGCAATCACTCGACTCAACACACAACGTTGTAACCATCCAGATTTAGTTGTTTCTTGATTTCAGGACACAACAAGCTTGCGGCAATTTTGAAGATTGATCATTTATTTATCCTTTCGAACACTTGTAATATTTATTTACTTCCTATACTGCTTTACAATAGAGTACCCAACAACTTAAGACAACAATGTATTGTAAGAGTATTAGTGTTCGAAAGATGTCGGTCAAAAGTTGTGTGACCAAATCTGGATATGGCTGTGGTTTTCTGCTTGAAGAGAGTGATGATGATGTTGTTGAAGGTCAACATGCTCATAGTGTCACCGCTCCCGAGAGTGATGGGAAGAAGCGCTCACGAGAGGCTGAGGATGTCAACTGGGACAAGAGGAGAAGTCTGAAGATGTGGTTCTATCTTGCAGCTGAAGGCCTATATATGTCCCAGACAAAGGATCTGAATTAAGGTAAGGAGGAAATGGACACTTAGTCCGATGAAGTGACTGAAGAGGGCCAGAATCCGAATTGGGATAAGTTATTTTGTCCCTTGTCAAGAATAAAGATTAAATGATGTCTGATTAAAAATGGCTTAAAAGTAAGGAGGAATATGAAAATGTTTTACGAAATAATTTATATTCCTTACGCTTTAAAATCAGAAGTTTAATCTCTTCTTCTTTCCCTTTTAAAGATTGGACTTTGTAAACGACTTAAAAAGATTCATTCTTTTAAGTGTAATTATTAAAAGTGTGTAAAGTATGTTCGCACATACTATGGAGAAAGATCCACTAACTGTGCGAAAACTGTTACCACTCTTAAGTAAGCGCCAAGAATTGTCTGGGCACCAATCATAATAGAAGAAGTCTAAAAGCTAAAGACGTTGAGCTTGTCACACTATTTGGCAGAAGATCCTTCATAGGATGATATTGGACACTCAGTCATACAAAGCCTCCGGGCGACTGGAGTGGGCCAAAATTCCTTTGATATGATGATATTGGACACTCAGTCATACAAAGCCTACGATCGACTGGAGTGGGGCCATGATTCATTTAATAGGAAAAGTAATGGACACCTAGTAAGGTGGGCCAGAGTTTCCAGGTCTTAAATGATCTGAAGGCCTAAAGAAAGGCAGAAAAGAAATTGGACACTCAGTCTACCAAAGCAACTGGAGTGGGCCAGAGTATCTAGATCACATATGATCCGGTTACGCCCTAACCACGAGCAAGAGGTTGTTCATGTGAAGCAACGCCACCTCTAAAGTTGAAGGGGTTGGAGAGGTTGTCCTCAATAGGACTTCAGGGAATGAGATCACTCTAAGATGAGGTGATACATGTACCAAACTTGGTTTAAAGGACGTTGTTGGTCAAGCTAGTTTGAGACTAGTCCAACATGTCTGTAATAAATAAGAATGGTACAGTATGTCTGTAGCCAAATGAATGATATATTTGTAATCCGTGCATATATGCCATCATAGATTAAGACACGTTAAATAGCAAGTCATTCAAAAGCTAACGATGTTGAGATTGTTGCCTTCTGTCGACATAAACCCACAAAATAAATGTGAGGTAGGCGAAGAGGCAAAATCACATTTTCAAATTCCGTCAAAGGAATAGCGAAAGAAGCACCGCTCCTCTAGAACTTAGTCACACCTACTTGGATGATTTGAAGTTTATACAAAATAGAGGGGGGAGACAAGTACTTTGTGACCTTCATTGATGATGGTACAATGTATTGCATCATTTATTTGTTGAAAAGCAAATATGAAGTTGTTGAAGCGGATAAGCGCTACAAAGCAGAAGTTGAAAATCAACTAAGCATACGGATTGAGGAATTTGTAGTGATAGAGGGGGAAATTGTGAAGCATCGTTCATTAATCGACTGCTCATTACTCACCTCAGTCTAACGGTGTTAGCCAAGCGCAAAGCCGTACGCCCAAATTATGTGGGGCAAGGCGATCCTTACCACTAATGCGATTCTCAACAGAACTCTGCATAAAGATAAGGATATCTCTCCGTGTGAAACAGGGAAAGGATCTCACATACAAATGTTGTGATGTGGGGTGGCTTGGTAGAAGTTGAACTACCGAAACAGGTCAAGTTGGACCTAAGACTGTAGATTGCATATCTACTGGATCTGCAAATAACAGTAGTGCTTATCATCTTTTGGCGTCAAAGAATGCTGAATTCTTTGAAGATAACTTTCCTTGGAAAAAGGAAAAAGGAAAAAGGAGTAATTGCTCAAGGTTAACAAGAACCCGCGAGGGCCTGACTGTCCGGAACTAGACATTCCGTATCTATAGGACTCGGAAGTTGCTGACTATCCGGAACTTAATATTCCAGATCTGGAGAACTCAGGGATTCTAGATGTTGAACTGAGACGGAGCAAAGAAGGGGACAAAGACTTGTTCCAGTCCTTCCAGCTTGTATGGTTGAGAACGAACCATGGACAATTAACAAAGAATTGTGATCTCCAAAAGCGCTGCTTTGGAAAAAAAAACTAAAGAGAGAAATAGATTCCATCATATAGAACCATATTTGTGTGATGGTTAATCTTCCTCCGGAAAAAGAACCTTTGGGTTGTAAAATGTGCTCCCCTGTAAGTAGCTTAACATCCACGGCCATTGCAGTCTTGTGTGGCATGGATGTTGAAACAGTCTTCCTAACCGGAGAGTTGGAAGGGGAGAATCAGAATTGATTTGCTGGACTGTTGGGCTTCTTCCTAAACTTTCATTTTGGTCCCTGAAATATTTACATTTTGGTCCTGGAAGTTTAAGATAAAACAGAAATAATGAATCTGACCACAGAAACATTGACTCTGAAGTTAGAAAGCCAATAGTTGGAAAACCAACAGTCTGAAAGTGAAAGTCATATTGAAACAAAGTCTCGATATGAAAGATATGGGTATCACATATGACATCTTAGGAATTGGATTTCTAAGACATCTAACGGACTGGTCGATAGTTGAAGCCACCAATGGATATGAATCATATAACTGATTGAAATCATGGTGCACCCATGGACAAGGAGCGATATGCACAGGTCACGTATAGTTCAATGTATTGTACACACTACAACCGACCTGGTATCGGCCTACAAAGCAGATCAGTTGAACTAAAGTTCACTGTTGATTTTAATACATGATCGATAGAAGGCATTAAGTCGGATATGACGATATCTGAATTATTCGCTTATCTACGGATTATAGTATTCTGGATGTCCAGCGGTTCTGGGAGAAGACAATGATGCAAATTGGACATCAGATATGAAGAACACCAATGCCACAAGTAAATGTGTATGGTGGGTCTTGGAAAATCCTCTAAGCAAACTTGCATCGGCCGATTCATGATGGAATCGGAGTTTATCGCTTTATATAAAGCATAAAAGAAGTTGAGTAACTTCATGACTCCTTAGAGAACGTCCCTTATTGGGAGAAACATGTGCCTTCAGTAGTTCTACACTGTGCTAGCCGGTCGGCTTCAGGAAGGACACGGATGACGGCGTCTGGACATATCTGTCAGGATCTGTTAGGAGACATAAGACCGTATGGCAGTTGATCATCACGGGTGTCACTTTCTTACTAACTAAGGGACTACCCAGAGATCAAGTGTTCTGCCTGTCTAGGGAAATGGGCTTAAAACCCAAACAATACGAACCATTGCGATGGTAACCCAACCATACTGATTGGAGATCCCAAGAATTTGGTTCAATGGGAAAACTAACCTGCAAAAGGTTCAGTTGAGCGCTTCGGTGGAAGCAAGAAGAACTTCGGATGATGATTTCTATACGGAAACATGAATCCAAAGATGTTCCCGCAATAGACATTAAAGTGCTACTTGCATGGTGGGTAAAGGTTAAGCTTCCAAACCTTTACACAATCCTCAAACAGTTGAGATTAAGGTTGGGGAAACTTTTAATGATTCCTAACACTTGTGAAGTGGGGTATAGCAGGATATCTTGTAGGAGATCACCTATTTAAGTGCGAGGATGGCCTCCTCAAAAGAACGCACTTAAGAATCCAAGTGTGTCCACGGCCACAACGGACAAAAACTTAAGAAGAAAAATGAATAAGAAGAGTTATTATGTTGATATCATTGTCTTGGCTTACACTAAACACTGACGGTTCAAGACATCACGTTCACCGTGCAGTAAGTAAGTCTGATGGTATTCAACTAGGGAAGGTTCAAAGCGAAAGCTACCTCTCCTGATGCAATATCTCTTCGCTGAAAGATTGTTGAAAGTAGGCACCATGTGTGTGCGCCATAATCTCTCTTTCATAGAAGGGATTGTTGGAAATTTGCCTTTGGCGGGGAGATGCGTCCACCCATCTTTAATAAATTAAACACTAGTGTTTCGCATGTTAGAGGCTTTGTCTCTTCACACATGCATAATCTACTAAGTGAGTAGATGACCGTAGGGCCAAGAATCGTCAAATTTCGTTGAAAATGAAAGAGATATTGGTCCACGAAGTAAGGTGTTTGAGGCATGGAAATATGGTGTGGGACAAATCTACCACATTGGTGGGAAAAGGAAGAATTACTCTCTTTATAAGTCTCTAAAGTGGTAAAGGGTTTGGTACCCTAAGAGGTATCCTATGTGTTTAAATGAGGGAGGACCTAGATGTGCTTGGGTTCAAGGCTTAGCCCACACGCGCGCCGCCGCCGCCCGCCCGTCCCGTCCCGTCCGGTCTCGATCTTGGGTCACGGGTCACAGGTCGTGGGTCGTGGGCTATGGGCTGTGCGGACTTTCTGATATTATCTTTTTGGACCCCAAATTGCTTAATATTTACAGTTTGGTCCCTAGAGTTTCTGGAAGTTGATTTTGGGAAAGACGAAAGGCAGAAACTTTCTGCCTACCGTTTGGATTGTTTTTTGAAGCATTAACCGCCATTACTTGGCTGTTAACTACTCCATAAACATTCCTCCTTCATGACCATAAATCAGCCCCTCTTCAATAGCCATGAACATCCTTAAACCTGCCATTAACTGCCCTCACTAATGACTATTAACAACCTTGTTTGTGGCTGTTGGGCAGCCTCTTCCTTGCTATATATTGATGCCTCTTTGGCTCAATAACGTGAGAGAAATACAGAAAGAAAAATAGCACAAAACAGTGAACAAAACCACTGCAAAACAGTCACAAAAATATACACCAAACGGTGATAGAAAAACAGTGAGCATATACACAAGATATACACAACAGAGACATACTATATACACAGAGACAAAACAGAAGAGAAAACAGAAACTCTTCCTTCCTTTTTCATATCTTCAGCAAATCGATTCGTATTTATTTTCTTCGTTAGACTCAACCTATTGGCTTTGTAGCGTTGAGATTAAAGTGTTGTTTTATCTTGGGAGACTATTGTCCGCTGACGTAAAAGCATATATACGGGGCAATCTTGTCTTAAGGACAGAGTGCAATCACTCGACTCAACACACAACGTTGTAACCATCCAGATTTAGTTGTTTCTTGATTTCAGGACACAACAAGCTTGCGGCAATTTTGAAGATTGATCATTTATTTATCCTTTCGAACACTTGTAATATTTATTTACTTTCTGTACTGCTTTACAATAGAGTACCCAACAAATATTATATCCCGTCGCTTCTAAGTAGGGAGGGCAATTGGGCGGGATGGGTACCCCTCCCCTGTATCCATTCCTGTCAGAAAATTTTATATCCGACATCCGTGGCGAGTACAATTCCAACATCCATACCCGCCTAGGCGGTTATATTCTTAAATCCACACCCGCTTCATCACCCAAGTGGATATCCGTCACCCGTCAATACCCGCATGTACCCGTCAGCCATATCAATGACATTAACACAATAAAAACTACTTTCACTAACACATTTTCAGCAATTTGCAGAGAATAACTCAGAAATTTGCAGAGAATAACAAGAAAACAAAACTCAAAACAGAGAATAACTCAGAAATTCAAGAACAAAACAAACCCACAATCTAGTTCCTGGCTAGTAATTTGCAGGTTTCATAAGCTCACAACCTCAAATGATCAAGAAAATTCAGAACCCTATTTCCAAAATTGACAACACAAACACTTGAAAATCCAAAATATATCATTAAGGGTATCTGACTAGTTTATCATGCTTCGACAGTGAACAAAACATAAGGGAAAAAGTTTAATTTTTTTCGATAGACTGACCTTTTTTTAGTGCAGCGAACTGAGGCGGAGGTCCTCTATATCCACCGGACTATGGTTGACAAAGCTTGTAAGCTTGTGTAGAAGAGGAAAGGGTGAGCTATTGCTATGTGCTTTCTTTTTAGGGAAAGGATTGAGAGAGAATACACTGGTTTTATGTTAGGGATTGGTTTGGGTTTTGGGAGAAATAAGGGTTGGTCGATGGGTTTGAGTTTTGGGGGAAATAATATATTGGGCTTATGGGGAGGGTAGGCGGGCGGTTGGATGTGGGGTGGGGGAGGCGGGTATAACTGCAAATCCATCACCTACCCGCCTACCTATGGCGGGTACATTTTTAATACCCATTCCCGCCTACTACCCGCCAAAGTTATACTCATACCCTCTCCAGTTAAAGCGGGTGCGATACGAAATCTGTAAAATTATACCCATATGTCATCCCTACTTCTAAGGTAGTAATGCTTTCTACTTTGTACAATGTGTCATGTTTGCACTAACAACATGAATTAATTAAAAAAACAAAATGATGGAATGGCATGTCACTGTAACAATATTAATTAGAAAAGAAATTGGAGGAAGACTTCTTGTATTTTGACATGTCAAACATACTTTTCATTTATGGAGAGATTGGGCTGAAAGGGAAATAATTCTTCCGTTTCAATTTGTTTTTTTTTTCAAGTCTAAAACAGAAAGATATCACTTTTTATATTTAATAATTATTTACCGTTTATAGCCTACATGACCTATATATCTAACCCCATAAGATTCAAAAGATACTTTTTACATTACAAATATATTTAATTTAAAATTATATAATTTAAAAATCTTTTCTTAAAAAAAATATCTTGAGTCAAATTAAGACACGCTGTCCGCCATAGGGCCAAGAGGTTAAAACACACGCTTTAGGCCCCCACATATTCTTGGGCCCCTTTTTTATATAGTAATTTTTTAATGATTTTCCTTAAGCGTTGAACATTTTTATCTCTATTTCGGAGCCTAGCCCCGGTGTTAGTCCAAGACCAGCAATCATAGCCTTATACTCTTCTTTATTATTAGTCAACGGTACAATATGTATTGCTCGCCTTAACATTTCACCGGATGGTGTATCAAGAACTATACCTAAACCGCTTCCTTTTATATTTGAAGTGCCATCTGTACGAAGGACCCAGAACCAAGCCCCGAGACCAAGATGGCCTCCTTCTCGATGTGCGAAACCATTTCTGGACTGAAATCCCCCACAAAGTCAGCAAGAACCTAGACTTTATCGCAGTTCGGTGTATGTACTCAATATCAAATTCACTTATTTCTATTTCTCACTTAGCAAGATGCCTCGAACGTTATGGTTTATGCAACATGTTCAATAATAAGAAGGTCATCACGACGGTACTAAGGTGACACTGGAAGTATGACATATGCTTACGAGATGCTATCACGAGGGAAAATGCCATCTTCTATAAATGCAAGTACCTAGTTTTGGCCCCTAATAAAATCCTACTTACATAATAATCGAAAATTGCATACCTTTCTCCTCCCCAACCAGGATTGCACTCACGCTACTATGGAGACAACTAAGTATACCAATAGCTACTCGCCATCCTTTGGCTTTGACATCAATGGTGGAATAGATAAGTAGTTTCTCATATCTTTCAACACTTTTTGTTACTCCAGTGTCCATTCAAAATCGTTCTTCTTCAATAACAAAAAGAACTTCCTCAAGAGTCTTCATTAATGTATACGTCCATAGTCATTCCAATTTCCTTTTCTAACATTCTATTGACCAACCTTTGATAGGTGGCCTCGGTGTTTTTAAGTCCGAACAACATCACATTGAAGTAATAGGTGCCAAAATTTATGATGATATTTTCTCATGATCTTATGGGTGCATTCTAATCTGGTTATACTCGGAGTTAGTGTCAAGAAAACTCGTTAACTCATGCCCGACTATTTTATCAATCACATGATCAATATTTGGTAACGGGAACGAGTCCTTCGGACACGCTTTATTAAGGTATTAAAAATCAATTCACATGCAAAATTTATTTTGCTTTTTAGACACTACAACTATGTTGACTAACCAATCTGGGTACATAACTTCCCGGGTGGACCTTATATTAAGCAACCTAGTTACCTTTTTCTTAAAAAACCTATTACGGACCTTCGCTATGGGCCGCTTATTTTGCTTACTAGTAGGACACTAGGATCCAAGCTTAGATTATACGTTGCTACCTCTGGGTATATCTGCCATATCTTGATGCGACCAAGCAAAATAATAATTGTTTGTTTTAAGGTATTCAAGAATATCATTCCTGAGCTCGGGACTTAGCCCCGTACCCAAGTATACCTTTCTCTCCGGGAGGTCAACGTACAAGCCAATTTTCTAAAGCTTCTTTGTCGTAGACTTTGTTGTGTCCGACTCATTAGGTACCTACAAATACCTGGGAACTTGATACATATGCGGTAACTCATCTTTGGCCTAGGTTACCTCTTGCTGAACTTAAGGGGCTGGACCGAGCATGAGTTTCAATTCCTGCGGTTGCTATTTGTCATCCTTTTGTTCTTCATTAATTGTTGGTTCATCTATGGAAAACATCTCTCTTGCAACCTATTGTTCTCCTTAGATTTGTTTAATTCCCTTCTGAGTTAGAAACTTCACCAATAAATGTAGTGTTTAAGGCACCGCCCTCATGTCGTGTATCCACGATCTTCTGAAGATATTACCGTATCTCATGTCACTGTCTATGACATAGAACTTGGTCTCCTTGATCATTCCTCCAGCATTTACCAATGACATAATCTGCCATTTGGTTGTCTCACTGGCCATGTTGAATTGGGAGAGTACTCTTGTGTCTAAGGGTGAGCGTTCGGTATTCAGTTCGGTATTTTTAAAGTTTGGATTCGGTAATTAGGTCATCGGTAATTGAAATTAAACACCAAATATTGAACTTTCAAACTTCAGTTAGGTAATTTGATAATTGATAAATCAAACTTCGGTTCGGTATTTAGTAATACCATATTGAAGTATCTTCACGAGTGGATATTGGCAGCTCCAACCTCCTTGCCAAGAAAGTATTGTGGAAAATGTCCAAATAACAAAAATTACTAATGTCTTCGTATGGTTAAACGGTATACTTGACTCTGCACCAACAAACAATTGTTGAACTTGACTTTCATGGTCTGCATATAAACAAGTCACCTATTTCTAAAGAGGGATAACTTTTATCCTTGTGAGATGAATTCTTTAGTAGAGACTCAATCTACATACTCTTAGAACTATATACATGGCAATACCTCCCATAATGTTCCAAGTTGAACTCCTAGGAGATCAAGGGACTAAGTACTTTGTGTTCAAACTTTGCTATATGTGGGTTCTCTCACATATACAACTAGGAATGGAATTAGCATAAAATGACTCTTCAGTATTTGGTATTTACTAAATTATCGAATGATATATTTATATTTTCTGAATACGATTCTGAAAACCGAAATTATAAAAATCATTTCTGAATATCGTACCAATACCGAATTATCTAATACCAAATTACCAAAATTCTCGATTCGGTAATTCAGTTTTCAGTAATATATGACCATCCCTACTTGTGTCTGGTATTATTTTCCCAATAACTCTAGTTCTTCTACAACTTTCTAACGAAGTATGTTGGTCGAGTTACCTGGATCAATTAAAACAAGTTTAATTTGAAAATAATCAATGCCTACCATGAATACAATATCATCATTATGAGGCTGTATGATTGCATCTGTGTCTTCATATGTGAAGGTGATTGCATCCTTCTTTGAGATTTCTCGAGTCCATACATTTTTGTTTTCTTTGTCTTCGTAAAGGTTGTCCCGGCGATCTCCACACCTCCAATTATCATGTTAATCATATGATGTGGAGCGGGCGGCGCGACCTTCTCATCTGCTCCCGTGCTTCTATCATAATTACTCTTTCCCATTTTACTCAAGAACTCCATTAGGTGCCCATTTTTAGCAAATCTGCCACCTTCTTCCAGAGATGTCTACAATTCGTTGTTTTGTGTTCGTGCATATTGTGGAAGTCACATGACACACTTTTATCCCTTGAATTTAGATTTGACATAGAGGCTTTAAGAACCGTTCCATGGGCATAGTCCTCAAGGCAGCCACTAACTGCACCTCGTAGAGGTTGAAGCTGTATTCGAAAAGTCTTGGAATTTTGTGCCCTTTTAGGCGGACTTATATTGTTCCGCTCTATCTCTATCCTACAAACCGGTGCCGCTTCTGCCATGGTCACCTCTTATATCCGAACTCAACCTTTCAGAAGACTTGTAACCCTGACTGCCACAACCTTGTTATGTTTGGCCACTTGACTTCTCAGATGAAGTGTAGGGTTGAAATAGACTTTTTGACAAACTCCGGTACTGACTGACACCTCTGCTGGACTTCTATTGGTACCGACCCCAGCTAGTAGATGGTACCAACTGATTGTCTTCCACCCGAATTTCTGACTCATACATACTGTGCATATCCACCCATGTTATTTCTTGAAATTCTAACAAATTCTCCTTGAATTTAAGCCAAGCATCCAAACTCAGAGGGTTCAAACCTTTAGTAAAAGCTTCAGCTGCCCATTCATTCGGAACTACGGGCAACAACAATCTTTCTTTCTGGAACCGAGTGACAAACTCACGGAGTAGATCTGTCTCTCCTTTGATAGGGCCTCTCTTGGTGTGGTATGTTCGATAGGGGGTGCTTCTGTGTGACATCTGACTCCAGCGTAAGGGTTGCTAGCCAACATCGAGATAACCTGCTACATCTGGTCGAGACGTTCTATCAACATCCTCTACCATGCCATCACAATATGCATCGCCCCCTCTGGTATCTCATCGGCGGGAGTTGCTTCCCCTGATATCCGTTGGTTAAGGTCATTTCTCGGAGCGACAACTTTAGTCATATCCCCTTACTAGGTTAATGTCTCCCTATGCAAGGGGTCTTCATGTGACTACCGGGAAATGGGCACGCCACTCGATTGCCAGCATTATGCTAGGCATTGTTCCCGACGTTAAGATCAATTTAGTTGTCACTAGTGCTTGCCATATCTGAAATAGATGTTATGAAAGAAGAAACTTAAGATAATTATTACAAAAGCACAGGTCATAGTGATACCACAATTGTCCAAGCGCTACGATGAGAGTCAAACTGTTTACTCATAAAATGGTACAATTGAATTTGTATACGTCATGTGTGGTTATGAATAGATCAATATGACCAAAATAACATGAGATGAACAAGAAAAAATAAGATAATTGACTAGAAAGCAAATATTGAGCAAAGTAATTTCGCATGTGCTTGGTTGAAGCCGGGAGCTAGAGTCACCGGGCTGCCATGTTATCAAAGCCTTATGAAATTGGAATAACAACAAGGGAGTAAAGATGTGAAACTGTTTAGTTTGCTCTTTTTTTTTTATCAAGATTCAGATGTCGTTTACCATGGAATGAACAATCCTATTTATACCAAGCTATGAAGTGTATGATTCATGAATCATGCCCTCTTAATTACTAATCTTTATGTCACACCAATAAAAGATAATAATGAGCATTTAAGACCCAAGGAAGACTCGGGTTTTTTGTAATGGTTGAGTTATACGTTGAACTTCATGACGTGGGACCGGTGAACTGGCGCACTTCTTCGGGCCCTTTCTAGTTTCTTCCTTCGGAGGCGGGTTACCAAATTACTTCTCCGGAGCTGTGTATGCCTTCCTGAAGCCTCTTGCTTGCTAACTCGAATCTGATTTGTCATCATCTTTTAATACGTTCACTTGGTGTCTACGAATTATGCCAAATACATGCAACTTTGCACTGACCATCATGTTGAGACTTTGGGTGCTGCTGCTATTACTACTACTACTACTAATACTAATAATAATATTATTATTATTATTATTATTATTATTATTATTATTATTATTATTATTATTATTATTATAATCATGGTGTTCTTGTTAATTTATGTGCATTTCGATTAATTTTACGAAATATTTATTATATTCCATCAACATAGGTAACGGATAACTTTATCACCAAGGCTTAGACTTCTTCTGCTGAAATTTAAACATGAGTTATCATGATTCTTAGGTTACTTCAACGGCAACTAGATCATACCCTTTATGCTATTTCGGAGTACTATCTAGTGAAAAAGATGGAAAATGAATTTTATTCTCTCATTTTGAGGGGAAACTTTTTTTTGCCAATTCCATTAATTTGCTAGACCAATGTTCAGACTTCAGAGGGATAATGAAAAAAATTAAAATATTTAATTTGCTAGACCAATGTTCAGAGGGATAATAAAAATATTTAAAATATTCATTAAAGTATACGGAGATGGGACAAGTATGAGGGATGGCTACAATTAATTTTGTATATAGGAGTAGACTAGTTGCAGTGGCTGTGGCGATGGCAGAGGAAGCCCATTGCCTAGTTCTTGGTGGAACTTTTGTGTGCATACACTATCAGATTTGGCGCCCCTTTTTGAGCATTTTAAATTGCTTCTTCTTACTTGAATTGTCCCGGATCAAGTACATGGGCAAATTAACCCGATGACAGGGGTAATTGTAGGTCCTAAATACGATAAACATAGAGATAGAAAAGCAATAGCAAAATTAGTTGCGGTGGAAGGTTTGCCTTTTTCATTTCATTCATCTCCTGGTTTTCACAAACAACTACTTGTTGCTTACGATTATAGAAGACCTATAACTTTATTTTTAACGCCCGTAATTGAAATCCAACTGATATGCTTGTAGATAATGATTGAGAAAAATTTCAGAACTTATTGTATTTTTAGAGAATTTTTTTCAAACAACTAAAGAATTTTCTGATATATATTATCCTACTATTCAACTATGTTATTTTATATATCTCTAATATTTTTGTTACTTAGTGAATATATGAAAAAATCATCTTATAAGGCACCTATTAAAAAAATGTTTATCAAATTATTTTTTTCCTATTCCCACTATTTATATTATTGGTGCCGTATTTATTAGCGGATATTCTCCGAATATTCACAGTATATTTTATAATTATGATAGATGTATATTTTGAGGTAACTTAGGATTCTTACTGTATTAGGAATCAACCATTTAAGCTAAGTTATGATTCTTATTGTATTAGAAATCAACTCATGTACAACTATATATATTGTGATTAATGAAAGGAATCCATAAGGGAGATTATTCCAATCTTACATGGTATCAAGAGCCAAACCCTAAACTCTATTCCCAAAGCCACCGACCACCACCCTCTCTCCTCTTCCTTCTCGGTCAACGGCCACCATGTCTTCCCCCATTAATTCTGGTTCCTCCACTAGCACTTTTGACAACCCCCACCACGCTCATCGTCTTCTTTTCATCCGGCTTTCGCCGTTACCAACATCAATAACTTTATCCCTATAATTCTTGACCAAGAAGACTGTCAATATTCCATGTGGACAGAACTATTCTATATTCATGCATGTGCGTACAACGTGCTCGACCATATTGATGACGCAGTTCCTCGTCCCACTGATATTGTCGACTCGACATGGCGTCGCCTTGACGCCATCGTCAAACAGTGGATATACAGCACCATCTCAAAAGACTTGTTGTGTACTATCATGAAAACAGGTGCTACGACACGTGACCTTTGGATACAGTTGGAAGAAATCTTTTAGGATAATAAAAATACTCGGGTCGTGTATTTAGAAGAGCAGTTCAACAATACGCGTCTCGAGAATTTTAACAACATGTCCGAATATTGCAAACAACTTAAACTCATAGCCAACCAACTTTCCAACATTGGGACATCTGTTTCTGAAACCATTCTATTCCTACTTGGAGGTTGAGCTAGACCACCTATGAAACCAATATGGTACTTCAACTAGTTATTGGTTTACTGAAAGGTGAATACGATACACTTGCAACGATGATTCAACAGGCCGACCCACTACCAAGTTTCACTAAGGCACGTTCACAACTATTGTTGGAAGAAACCCGTCATGCTAAACAAGAGATGTACAATCAAAAGGCGTTAGCCGTTGACGGCATGACATCACCGACGGCCAATACCACCCCTCCACCACCGCAAGACCACTAGCAGCAGCAGTCCCGCGGCGGAGGGCGTGGCGGCAGAGGCCGCGGCAATAACAACAAAGAAAAGGGTCGCGGCAAGGGACACCGAAACCAGCAACCAGGCCTACACCCTGCTCCCTACTTCCAGTGGGCTGGACCGCAACCTTGGCCCAATATCGGGAACTGGGCCTCGCCTGCATGCCCTTACCCAACAGCAGGGGCCCAGTTCCAGCAGGCTGTTTAGTCACCCAATATTTTGGGCTCCGCTCCAGCCAACAGGCATGCCCATCAACAGCAGCAGCAAGCCCACATGGCCTCGGTCCAACAGCCGCAAGGCAGCAGCCTGGCCCCCACTGATTTGGGTCAGGCCTTCAGCACCGTGAACCTTCAACAACCCGATGATAATTGGTACATGGACACCGGAGCCACATCTCACCTCACCCGATCATCAGGTAACTTATCCCAAATGCTTCGATTATAGTGTCCTCAATTTATTATTGTTGGCAATTGTCATCGCATTCCAATGGAAGGTTACGGTAACACAAATACCAAACATCCCCACCCACTTTTCTCCATAAATCATGTCATTTACACACCCAACATCATTAAAAATTTAATCTATGTTAGAAAATTCACTCGCAATAATTCTGTGTCTGTCGAATTTGACTCTTTTGGTTTTTCTGTGAAGGATCTCAATACGGGGAAAATCCTTACGCGCTGCAATAGTGTGGGAGACCTCTACCCATTCACTCAACCTTCCGTTGTCAGAACTCATTCACCTGTATCCCTTGTTGTTATCTCTCTGTCAACTTGGCATAACATACTCGGACACCCAGGAGATCCTGTTTTTAATATTCTTAGGACTAATAATCGTATTCAATGTAATAATGGGAAACTTGCCCAACACTATTTTTCTTGCCCGCTTGGCAAACATACTCGGTATTTCATTTATGTCATCCAACAGTGTTACTTTTTCTCCATTTGATATTGTTCATGTTGATTTGTGGACATCTCCGGTTGCCAGTTCCTTGGGTCACAAATTCTATCTAGTATTATTAGATAATTTTTCACACTTTGTATGGATCTACCCACTAAACTTTAAATCTGAAGTGTTTGCCAAGTTCCTTGAATTTCAAAAATTCATTAAAATACAGTTTGAAAAATCTATAAAATCTTTTCAATGTGATAATGGACGTGAATTTAATAATTCGGTATTTCACAATTTTTGCTCTAAACAAGGCATGGTTTTTCGTTTTCATGTCCCTACACTTCCTCCCGAAATGGCAAAGCTGAACGAATCATCCGTAACATCAATAACATGATACGTAGCCTTCTATTTCATGCCAGTCTTCAACCGCCATTCTAGGTCTACACTGTCAAAATGGTAGAATACCTCCTTAACATTTTACCAACCAGCACTCTTCATAACAAAACCCCAACCGAAATCTTATACCGTAGGTTCCCTTCCTATGATCAACTCCGCATCTTCGGTTGCCTATGCTACCCCAACCTTGCCTCCACTGCATCTCATAAACTAGCCCCACGCACCACGCCATGTGTATTCATCGGTTTCTTACCTAATCATCGGGGTTACTTGTGCTATGACATAACCACTTGTAAGGTCATCATCTCACGTCACGTCACGTCACATTAGACGAGGTGAACTATCCATTTTCAAATCTTTGAAAATTCCGGATTACACATTTCTAGATGAGTCTCCTCTAATCCAGTCGATGTGTCTCCGATAGTTTCCTGTTCCGACGAAGACTGCACCAACAGCTCCGTCCCCAACAATGTCCGGTGTTGTCACCAACCAAACACCCCTATCTCTCGGTCGAACCCCTCACTACTCAACCAGTCATCAACCCGAGACCAGCCAATACCTCTCCAGAAACAACAAGTCAGCAGCCACACATCGCAGTGCAACCACTGCTGCCTTTAGAACCCGTAACCCAGCAGCCCCAAACCCCAGTCCAAACACTGCTGCCTACCCACCGTATGGAGACTCGTGCCCAACACGGGATCTTCAAACTCAAGGTTCGCTTCAATCTCTCCACACAAACCTTATCACCCATTCCAAAAAATCCAAAACTAGCCAAACTGGACCCTAATTGGAATGCGGCCATGTGCGAGAAATTTAATGTTTTAACCAAGCAGAACACTTGGGAGTTGGTACCTAGACCGGACGGTGTGAATGTTATCCGGTGTATGTGGTTATATCGTCACAAGTTCAGAGACAGTGGTGACTTAGAGCGGTATAAGGCAAGACTGGTTGCCAATGACACTAATCAGCAGTAGGGTATTGATTATGGTGAGACATTCAGTCCGGTTGTTAAACCGGCCACTATTCGGACTGTTCTCAGTATTGTTATGGGCATGCATTGGCCGATTCATCAGCTTGATGTCAAGAATGCATTTCTTCATGGGGAATTGAAAGAAATTGTGTACATGCATCAGCCCCCTGGCTTTGTTCATCCGACAGCCCCGCAGTATGTATGTCATCTCAGAAAGTCATTAAATGGCTTGAAACAGGCACCCCGCACGTGGTATGATCGTTTTTCCATGTATATTATGCAGATCAGATTTATTTGTAGTAGGTGTGATAACTCTCTCTTCACTTTTCATCGAGGTAGCAGCACTGCTTATTTGCTATTATATGTGGATGACATTGTTCTTACTGCCTCCTCTGACGACTTGAAGAATGGAATCATTGCTCTACTCAAAACTGAATTTGCTATGACTGATTTGGGCAAGCTGAGTTATTTCTTGGGTATATCCGTGGTCCGATCGGCCGCTACCATGTTTCTGTGTCAGCACAAATATGTGGAAGAGATCGTGTATAGGGCTAAAATGGCAAATTGTAAAAGTATGCCAACTCCGGTTGACTCAAAATCCAAGCTCAGTGCCAATGAGGGTGTGCCAGCTCTGATCCCACCCTATATCGGAGTCTTGCAGGTGCCCTCCAGTATCTCACATTCACTAGGCCTGATATTGCATATGCCGTTCAGCAGGTGTGTCTGTTTATGCACGCCCCTCGAGAGTCCCATTTTGCGGCCCTCAAACGTATTATCCATTACGTTAAGGGCACACTTGACTTTGGACTGCATCTATACCCCTCTGCCCCAACCAAATTACTTTCCTACACGGATGCAGATTGGGCAGGATGCCCGGACACACGTCGCTCCACCTCGGGCTACTGTGTATTTCTTGGTGATAATCTTATTTCATGGTCCGCCAAGCGGCAGGCCACGCTATCCTGTTCGAGTGCTGAAGTAGAGTATCGCGGAGTTGCTAATGTCGTTGATGAGATCTGGTGGCTCCGTAATCTTCTTTGGAGCTCCAGTGTCCACTGCGAAAGACGTTTATAGTCTACCGTGACAACATATCTGCCATCTATATGTCTCATAATCCAGTCCAACATCAGCGGACCAAACATATCGAGATGGATATTCACTTTGTATGTGAGAAGGTTGCCCTTGGTCAGGTCAAGATATTACACGTGCCTTCCTCCTATCTGTATGCAGATATTTTCACAAAGGGACTATCGAGACAGCTCTTCACCGACTTCCGATCCAGCCTTAGCGTTCGGCCTCCTCCCGCTCCGACTGAGGGGGAGTATTAGAGGATATTCTCCGAATATTCACAGTATATTTTGTAATTATGATAGATAGATATTTAAGGTAACTTATGATTCTTACTGTATAGGAATCAACCATTTAAGGTAAGTTATGATTCTTATTGTATTAGGAATCAACCTCTGTACAACTATATAAATTGTGATTAATGAAAGGAATCCCTAAGGGAGATTATTTCAATCTTACAGTATTAAATTCGACTATTAAAATAGACGGGTGTAAAACACTTATTGAAACTATTTATGATTGTATAACAGTCCACCTCCAACTCCAAAAAATTCAAATGAACAACCACCTAAGGAACCAACTAAAGAAGAGTTTTGTCTAGCATATACGATGAATGCAAAAAAGTATATACGCATTACCAAGAAAAAAGTACTAGCAACCAACCGGCTTCTATATCATCATCATCTTCTTCTTCAATACAACCTTATAAAAGACATGTTGGTTTTCCTAGTTTTCCTTACAAATTAGGTGGCGACTCTAAAAATTAAAAAAATAATTCAAGAGTCCACGAGTTATAAATTAGTCTTTATGCCCCCCCGCGTAAAGGTGAACCGTAACAGTCTCCTTTAATTAAAAAATTCACCCAATTTTGACCGAATAAAATACTAATCATTTCAAAATTGTGAATGTAATCAATGAATTACACAATTGTCTTCACTTTAAATTTTAAATTGCAATTAATAATAAAAATGTGAAAAATAAGATATGATATATAATAAATATACTGGATGGTATTTTGTCAAATAAAATGATACAATATTTTCGGAATAATTTTATAAAATTATGTTTATCTTGTAAAAGTATATTTCAATCCGTCTGTGACTTGAAAATTTTGAATAATTAAATAAAATTATTGAAGGATAAAAATTAGGTGTCAACACCCTACATTTTCATAACCAACAAAACCTTGATAATATTTGTTAAGATAGACAAATTTATTTAAATAATTTCTTTTGCAGAGTATATGAACGATTATGTTTCAATATATTCATATTTTTCTGAGGTCTAAATTATCTTTATTTAGATCATAGTGATATCACAATCGTTGGGACACTAAATGAAGTCTCTTTAATCCATATAAAGATTTACTGAAGTTTTATTTTTTCTATCTCCTTCATCTTGTTCCCATCTCCTACCACTTTCTTCACCATATACAGCATTTCTCTCGCTGCTACCACCGGCACCACCACTTCTCTGTCATTTCCTTCTTCACCCACCACAAGAACCACCAAATCTCCACCCTTCTAATCCATATGTAACAATAGATACATAAAATAAATCTGGGTCTAATTTAATTTTTGGTGGAACTTCATTTTTTTCGATTGAGCATAATTTAAAGAAACAAAACTAAAACAAGGGGTGTGGTGGAGAAAAACGTTTTTTTGCAGACAAAAGACCCAATTGGGTTAAGGATTCAAAATATTGAAACAAACCCACCAATAAAATATAAAGAAACCCGGTTAAGAAATCATAAAATTTCACCTTTCTATAAATCTAAATCAACTTAAGGAAACATCAAAATCACTGTTTCAATCACTTTCGATTGAAGAAATTGAGATGAAAATCTGAAGACTCCATTAAAGCTCATTTGAAGATGAGAAAATATAATTAATGAAAAAATTTCTCTAGCTTAGATTTTATAAAATGGAATAGATTGGAAGCTGTGTAAGTAGCAATTATGGCGGATGAATTGAGATTGAAGAAAATGGGAGGTGGGTGGGGACGATGGTCGGCGTTAATGGTGGCTCTGCTAGTCAAGGAGTGGGTGAGGATGTGGCTTAAAAAATAAGATTTTTTTTGGTTCTTAATTAACTAAATAGTTTTAAAATAATTGTTCTACGCATGTTTTATTTTTTAATAAATATTTTGGATATATACCATGTACTAATTTAATTTGTCAATTTGTCACGTCATTAACAAGTATATTACACATACATTACATATTTGACTGAATATACAAAAAGTGTCTAAATGGAACAGTCAGGATCCACCTCAGGTGTCTAACTAGAACAAGACATATTTGAGGTATCTAAGTGCAAAATTTTGACGACCAAAAGAGGCGTCGATGTGTTTGATCTTAAATTTATTCTTGGATTTGGAGCTCAAATCGTGGTTAGAAATTGGTTTTGAAAGATTTAGATGGTGAAAATCATATTAGAAAGATAAATTATTATTGTTGAACAAGCTTAAAGAAGAAGGTTTGAATTTCGAATTTGATTTTTTGTGAGAAATTTGTAATGGATATTATTTGGACTTGTTAGAAATAGTCTAAAGTGGTTGTCTATGAAATTTGAAGTCATTGGTAGAGATTTGGATTGATTTTGAACAAAAATAGCAATTGAAAATAGCATATTGTCATTGTAGCTAGCGACGTTTATACATTTTTATATAAGATTGTTATATTTTTATATAATATTATACACCTTTATACAAAGTATATAAATTGCTTATATAAAATGTATATTGTCTAATAATGTATAAATAATTGCTACTCTTTTGACAAGAATATTACTGTTTCACCACTCATTTTGATTTTTCACATCAAACGCTTAGATGGTGATGCTTTTGATTTAGGGGTCATTTGGTTGACACACAAGTTATGTACACACTTTGTAATGTTAACATAAATCATGAAGAAATTATCATAGAGCGAAGTGTTAGTTGAAATTGATTTCTATCACCTTGCTCTAATTTTATGCATGGAATACATGAGAATATGCGGTAATCTTAATAGATGCATGAGTCGATCTTAAGAAGTATTTCTAACTTATTACCAACATTTTCAGTTGGCTTTCATATATAGGCACGTTCTACAAAAAACTTGATTATGATCGAGTATCTCCATGGATAATAAAGTCTTTATTATTTTTCACCTGATAGAAGTATAGAATTTTCATTATGGTTAACGCTAACTTACCTCCTGTGTAGATCTTTGGTTATTGTAATAGTTGCCATTGTTGTCCGGAAGAAAGTGGGTTGTGCCAATAGTTTATCTCGGTGTGTTTTCTTTGAAATGGTATTAATATCCAAGTTTACCTGGTTCGAATCTTAATAGGTGGAGGGAGAATCAATTTATAGAGGTTGTGACTTAATTCGGTGCATTTATTAAATAAATAATCTGTAGACAAATGAGATGTTTGTTTATTAATTATAGTTTAATCTTATTGAGCCACACACGTAATAAGAATAATCTAACATTCTCTTGATTGGCTACATCACAACCCCCTTGTGTGCGGCCATTCTCCAGACCCTGCGAAGACGGGATGTTTTGTGCACCGAGCTGCCCCTCTCTCGCTTGGCAGAATAACCATATATAAACTTAATATTTAATAATATAAATATTAGTTGGACATATAATAATTTTACCGACAAGTCTTGCTGGATTGATAAAATTTGCATGTGACCTTCAAGGGTGGAAAAAGCTTATGATGTTGTTTGAAAGGTTAATGTGAAAATCATAGTCCATCATATACGTGCATTGAAAGGTTACTCATCTTAGGAAGAATTTAACTTACTGACGTATTATTCATGTCTGTTTTCTATCCCTTGACTTATGTTTGTGAAGTTTTAAAAAACGGTGGCAAAAGTTAAATGCCACCACAAGCAAATTCTTGAACCAAGTTTGAATGAAATCTCACTTCAAATTCTATTCCCGGATAGATATATGAAACGAATCACTCCATTCTACTCTGATCTACAGGCCTTTATTTTACGTTAAATTTGAGACCGCCCTTGGCCTTTCTGAAGTGTGGTGCATGCAAACCCCAAGTCACTACTTGGAAATAACGAGCATAAGTTAAATATCTTTCTACTTGTGTATTTGGTTTAACGTTACCAGAAATCCAATACCTTTTATTGACATAAGAGTACACAAGAGAAAGAGCATTAGATCGAAAATACCACACAAAATATGGAAAACTATATAGATCCAATGAATGAACTAAAAAACAGTGATATTGAAATAAGACTTAAATGTTTCAGAAGAAATCCACAAATAAACTAGACTACTAGAGTATACATTTCTTTGCATGATAAACAAAAGCAAAGACGAGGGCGAGGCTTATGTAGCATTTGATAGAAAACTCTAGGAGCTAATGTTCGTTCATTGATCATGTTAAGTATCGCTTAATGCCAGCTTTCTGCTCAGAAGTAAGCTTGCTAGGGAACTTGATGTTAAACTTTACTCTCAAGTTGCCTTTTCTGCTAGGTTCCTTAGGAATAGGCATACCTTCTCCTTTGATAACTTCTTCATAACTTGGACTAATGATGGAATTAATTGGTACTGTTAGATTTCGTCCATCAAGCGTTGTTATTTGTGCTGTATATCCAATAAGAGCCTCTACCAAGGAGATTTTCTGGGTGACGACGAGGTCATTGCCATCTCTCTTAAAGACACTATGTGGCTTCTCATCAATTATGAAGACGAGGTCCGATGGAATTATGCCTCGTTGCTCGTTTCCTTTCTCTGGAAATGTTATTTTAGTCCCCTTCTTCCATCCTGATTTGATATCAATAGTCAGAATTTCCTCAGTTGTACTGGGTCTCCTGTGAAAACAACAATACTGTGAGAAGGGATTACAAAGTTTTACTAGGAATCAACCGTAAATATAACTAAAAGAAAATGAAAAAATACAACTCAACATTAAATGCAAAAGCACCAAGCGCTGCACCAGCAGGAATCCAAGGACCTGTTGCTTCTTTCAAAAGTAGCAGAAAGCACTTCACAATGTGAGAAACAAAAACTTCACACTGACTAGGATGAAAAAGAGAGAGAAACAAAAGAGAATTGACATGAACCGACACACCCATACAAACACATATAGGAGAAAACCCCGAGAATTTGTGGCGCATAGCTCGAAACTCAGTGATAATGAGCCTGCCCCTATATCCCCCCCCCCCCCCCCCCAAATAAGTACCAGGCAAGAATTTGAACCAATGACCAATATCATTTCACCGGAGTAGTCATTTGCACACCCAAAATGTGCTAACTTCAAATCCCAGCGAAATCAGCAACTTCACATTAAGCGTCACTTGAAGACACAATATATATATGTATACTTTTGCATCATCAAAAGAAAATGACAATATGTATGTATGTGTGTGTGTTTGTGTACACACATATTATATTTCCCAATCCAAAGAAACTGATGAGTTTATATTTTCTTCCAAAATTAAAATCCATTTAAGAACTTCCCTACACCAATTAATTCCTTCTAGGAAAAAAGTCAAAAACAAAATGGTTACACAATTAGAGGGACTACAGAATTGGATGTTGACAACATATTAAACTTGATTACCCTGATAATAAAAGCCATACCAAGCAGTCACTTAAACTTTCGACCATCCAAATAAAAGAATACAGAAAGCATTCAAAAATAATAATAAGCTAAAAGTGTTTGTAAGAACTAGCATTAGACTTCTTCCCCCATTATTCCACGTTTCCTCTCGTCTTTCTAGTTTGTTCTTCCACCTAGGCTTGTCATTTTGTTTTCTACAAACCCTTGAAATTCTATGTAATAATAAATGAAAAGGTGAACATGACGTGCTTTCTCCACAGATATGGAAATAACATCCACGGATGCCTTTCAAAAGACAAACAAAAGGACGACAATAGGGACTCTTGAAACCAAACAAGGCTTGAAGGAAAATGAGAACTAACACCACCATTATGAAAACTGTCGCAAATGTGAAGTATGTGTCTTAACATTTAGACAAGCATGGACTTCACTTTGGGGACATTGATTAATGATGATCATTATAAATTAGGAGGCACTTGATAGAATAACCAAGTGGAAAGAGACTCAAGTAGTCCAATTTCCTTATTGCTTATCCAAAGGAAAAGGGAAGAGGTACTTATCAAAAGAAAAAGGGTGAAAGGTATATCCCTTGCACCTTTTCGGAGTCTGATGGTACCAAACATGAGCGATGAAGGGGCAACAAGCAAATGGGGAACAAAACAAAAAGTTGTATAGAATAACTCAATATGAGCAACCAACTTGTTAACTATTAGGCACATGCTGCATAACTTTTCTAAGGTAAAACACAATCTCAGAAGTCCAATAAATATGCTGTCAACCATTCACATAGTAACTTCTACTCGCAGCTTGAAGGTAATAACTAAATTAAGTGGGACCAATAAATAGTCAAATCATAAGGGTTCTTCCCTAAAATGATGTTTTATATCTATGCTTCACATTCAGTATATCCCTCATTTTGGTGAGAGACAATTGATTGATTCATCCTCCTTCTGGAGCACACAGTGAGGTTACTTAATGCCGCCGGTGGTACTAACTCACGATACTGTAGACCATTTAAATGAGAATTGCAAACACTAAAACGATAGTGTATCTTTTTCACAAAGGAAGAAATTCCAATTCTTAGATCATAGTTTCTCTTTTTTTTCTTTATGCTAGTTTTATAGCTTATTGTCAGGCCTAAAGGAACAACTTGGTGCATATGCCAACATAGAGAACTTGCACTAATATTCTCAACATCAATAATGCAGAAAATGGAAGAGGAAAATGAGCTTATTGATGAATTTGTAGAAGCAACAGACTGTTTAATACTTTCTTCTAAAAATTATAGTCATAAAAATGAGCTTATTTCAGAACTTACATGTCTTATGCATTGTCTAGATCATCATCACTCCATTTGAGGAGGTTAAAAGAAATACATCATGACCTTGGTTGAGGTTATAATATGAATTTAATAACAAATCTAAGGTCATCATCTTTGTATTATATAAAAACTTTCTACTTCTAGAGACATGTCAATTGATGCAGCGGCTACCAGCAACGGAAGTTCTGATATATCTAGTCTAGAACTTCTTCCACATTCAAGCAGAAAGGAAGTTTCCAACTAAACTACCTAAGACACTTCACACTAGCATTCACACTACAGAAAATAACAATTGGCCACCTGTATAAATGATAATTCAGCCTTAACAAGGTTATGCTATAAAGACAAAAAAGAAAACCAAACCAACTGCGCACTTAATGCTATGAGATTTAGCTTTTTTGATCTGTTCATGCTAGCGACAACTAAAGTGGTCCCCTCTCCTAACAACTCCCAAGTTAACAAAATAAAAATGCAACATTCATAATCCTCCCCCCCCCCCCCTCTCTCTCTCCCCCTCTCTGCCTCCTTCCCTCCCTCTCTTTGATAAAGATTCATATTCCTTTCTCTTTCACAATTTGAACCCTAATGTGCTTGAGACACATACAATGAAACACTGTTTTAACATAAGGCTTTATATATTTGAGTTCGGCCAATGCATCAAATAGCTTTCACTGAGATCGTCCCATTGTAAAATAAAAAATGATAAATACTAAACTACTGCCACCACAGTTGACTTTAACATTTATATGAATCAATCAACTATGCCTCAATCAGATTAGTTACAATCGTACTATATAAATCTTTCATTTTAAGTTAAGTCTACACATGAATGATTCAGTTACAGACTTGACTTAAAAAGAAACTAAATGAATGATTCAGTTACCACCATTAATGTGACCATCTCCAAAAGATATGCCTCAATCCTTTATATCTACTCTATTCAGGTTAATTTAGTTCCAGTACACAATATATTGCCTTTATAGAGGTTCTGTAGATCTCACTTACCCCTACACAGACTATTAGTCTAACTCCTGACAAACAACAACTTACAACTTTTCATTCAAGAAAATGGAAAAAAGAGGTACTCCCTCCGTTTCAATTTGTTTATCTTACTTTGACTGGACACGGAGCTTAAACTAAAGATATATAATTTACCAAAATGCTAATCTTGTGGTCTTAAATATACCTTGCCAAATTAGGAAACAGACGTTTTCTTTGTAACCGACCGAAAAGGAAAGTAAGACAAACAAATCGAAATAAAAGTAAGATTTTTATCACTGAGTGGATACTGTGAAAACTCACCCAGTAGCATCAGTAACTTCTCTGGATATCTTCATCTTCTTGGTGGTTCCCTTATAAAGATCCTCCAAACTACAAGGCAGATTCCGCTCGATCGGAGCAGCCTTTCATGACACATTACTCAATGCACCTTCACCAGCAGCATTCCTAAACGAAGTGAAAATATCTTCTCCAAACATACCTCTAGGAAAATTTGCAGCACCAGCCCTTCCTCCACCCATATCTCCCATCCCACCGCCAAACGGGCTCGAAAACCCGAAATATTCCGAGAATATATCATCAGCACTACGCGGGTTGAACCTAAATGACCCATGACCGCCACCACCATCTGATGTGCCTGGAAATCCACCGGCACCCGGCGGTGGCACTTGCCCTTTTAACCCCTCTTCTCCTTATTTATCATACACTGCCCTTTTCTGTGGATCACTCAATACCTGCAATAAACACTCCAAATTCTTCAAAATTAACTACAAACTTACAAAATGAAAATAAATCAAACCCCATGAAAGTTGAAGAGGTTATTTATTATATCGTAGAATTTAGAGATCTATATCTTTTGATTTGTTCAAAATTAACTACAAAATTTAAGAAATGCTTGGGAATTAAATCGAATACTTGAAAATTGCAATAATCAGTTATGTAAAATACATAGTAGGTTACAAAAATCCAAATTCTTCAACACCTGCAATAAACACTCAAAATTCTTCAAAATTAAATAGTACAAAATATTGGAAAAATAAATCGAACCCATGAACATTGGGGTTGTTATACATGTAAATACATTGCAGGCTACAGTTTTTTTTTTTCTCCAAGAATTAACCACAAACTTGGAAAACAAGAAATAAATTAAACCCCATGAAAATTGAGGTTACTCTATATCCGGATTCGCGCAACGTAGGGCCATTTGCGCGGAAGCGCTCCCTTAACAACAAATTTGGGGGGGAAAGTAAAATAAAAGAAACGATAATAATTAATTACATACATCGTAGGCTTCAGAGATTTGTTTGAATTTAGATTCAGCATCTTTCTTGTTGTTTGGGTTCTTATCTGGATGCCATTTCATTGCCAATTTCCGATACGCTTTCTTCATGTCATCTTCTTTGGCATTGCGGTCCACCTGAAGTACCTTGTAGTAGTCCACACCCATTCACTCTGACTTCTGGAGCCTGTCTGTCATAATAGCCACTTTTTACTAACCTGCCTAATTGAAAAATCATTTGTTTTTGCCGGTTATTCTTTCTGAGATAATGTTTTTCTTCTAAATTTCTGATTTTTTTTTTTATCATGAAATGATAATCTAATATTTTCGTGAAATGTTACAACAACATATCCAGTAAAATATCATAGTGACGTCGGGAGAAGGTAGATAGTACATAAACTTGTATCTCTATTTTGAGAGATGGAGATGATTTTTTCGGTAGATTTTCGGTATAAGAATATTTTTGTGTAAGGTTGATCAATATATAAATAAATAATAGTCCTAAGTCTAGAGTTGTCTAAAAGGATAATTTTCTCAAGAATTATATTTATATAATTTCTAAAAGTAGGGATAAAATCTAATGGTGACGTAAGGCATTTATATAAATCCTCCATTGAGAAATAGTCGCTATCACGAAAAAATTGTTCAGATTATTCCCGGAGGAACTAATACTTAAATACTATATCATATTTAATTGTGTTGCAAAATAGGCGCGTTTGATTTTATACACATGGCATTTTTACTCTTACATTCTTACGTTTCTTCTCCAATTCTTTTTCTTCTTCTACAAAATGTTTCAATTGCGCAAGATTCACGATTGAAAAACTGTCAAAAGCATTGAGTGATTTCTGGTTGCAAGTGAATATCATCGAGAACATCATAATTTCTCTATTCTAAGTTTGAAATTCTTGTTTGGAGGTGAAAAATTGAATTTAATGGGTTTTACGGTTAAAATCGTATTTGTATTGTTTATTTGTGTTTAATTCTTTATCTCATACATCTTTTATTGATTTGCTTGACGAATCTCAAAACTCCATTGTTAGTCCTTAGTTAGTGTAAAAAAAAACAAAGCGAGTCTTCCTGTTTTTGTGTTATTTAACTAAATTGGTGATTGAGGACATTTGTGTTGGTGTTTGGAGGATTTATTTCAAATTTGAGATCATTCTGAGCAAATATATGGTGGTTCGAATTAGAATTGCAGATTCAAAGAACACGTTATTTTTAATATAGATAAATCATGTCAATCCGATAGAATATGTGAATAATTTAACAAGGTAAATGCAGATAAGCGGGCAACTTTATCTGATCAAGGGTAAGAGCACAAGGATCCTAGTACTATCTAGTATGAAACACACTGAAGGTTATTGTAATGAGCAGTAAAGTCATGAAAATTCGATGAAATTTCGTGAGCAATTAAACTAGCACAAAGCCATGTCAATCCAGTAGAATTAATGAGTTGCACAATATGATAACTAGATTGAATATAGTATGAAGTTCTATCGATTTGTCATGACTTACCTGTCATCATTTTGAAATGTATTTTTTCCTTCATAGAAAAAATGTATCAGGAGTAAAATTGAATAAATAAAGAAGTAATTATGAAGTACCATGACTGAAAACTTAAAATCGATGATAATCTAGTAGAATTTTATGAACAACTACACAACAAAGTTATGTCAATCCATTAGTATATGTAGATATTGAACAATATAGATAAATGAATTTTGCACAAGTCTTTTCAACATAGGACTTCAAGGCAATTCGACAACACATGTTGTAAAAGGTTATATGTCTTTACGATCCAATGAAATTTCAAGAAAAATATAGCGACATTAGGAATTTTTTTAAGTTTGGAAATATTAAAATGCGATAACGAATAATTAAAATATGATTTTGCATGCATAAGATAGTTACACTGATAATGCAATCATACATAGATAGATATTTGAAAGAAATAATCCCCTTGATTATTTTCATTAATTGAAAGGCTATATATACAAGTTACATATTTTCATAATAGGAGAATCATATTCCTAATCTATTTTTAAAACCTTATTCTACCATAATTCTAACTATACAATTATGGTAAGTGTATAACACTAATTAAGGTAACCTTTACACTACAATATACTACAAATATATATACCATATATACAAGATTGTATTGTCCATAAACTGTCCTAGAATGGGCCACTGCTGGGCCACTGCCGAGATCGAGAATGGGCCAGTCCAGTTCACTGCTTTGCCTGTGATATACACTGTTGTATATTGGGTGTATATCACAGATATATTTCTCTATTTAACACACCCCCGCAATCATAGCGGGCGGTTTTCGAACGCTGAGACTGTCCCTAAAATCTTCAAAGAGAACCGCTGGTAGACCCTTTGTAAAGATGTCTGCAATTTGATAACGAGACGGGACATGGCATATGCGAACGTGACCCTTTGCAACCTTTTCACGGACAAAGTGAATGTCTATTTTGATATGCTTAGTGCGTTGGTGTTGAACTGGGTTACCTGAAAGGTAGATGGCACTAATATTATCGCAATATACCAATGTTGCCTTCTGAATGGGACAATGAAGCTCCAAAAGCAAATTATGTAGCCAACATGATTCGGAGACCACATTCGCTACCCTCGATATTCGCCTACGCACTTGAGCGTGATAGAGTTGCACGACGCTTTGCCGACCAGGAGACCAAGTTGTTGCCAAGGAACATACAGTAGCCAGAAGTCGACCGTCTGGTGTCAGGACAACCACCCCAATCAGCATCCGTGTAAGAGACAAGTGTGGATGTAGATGAAGGATACAAGTGCAACCCATAGTCCAGTGTCCCCTGAATATACCGAATGATGCGTTTGATTGCATTCATGTGCTCAAATCTGGGATCATGCATGAATAAACACACCTGCTGAACTGCATACGTAATATCCGATATGGTAAAGGTAATATACTGGAGGGCCCCTGCAAGACTGCGATAGCAGGTCGGGTCCTCGTATGGTGCACCTGCTGCGACACTCAGCTTGGGGTTTGCATCAACTGGCGTGGAAGTGGACTTACAAGATGACATCCCAGCCCTCTCTATGATCTCAGCAGCATACTTTCGTTGAGACAAGAACAAGCCACCTGAATAACGCTTGACGACAATCCCCAAAAAATAACTCAAAGGCCCTAAGTCTTTCATAGCAAACTCAGAACTGAGCATTGTCATGATAGACTGGCGCAAGGCATCGGAAGAGATCATCCACATACAGCAGAATGTAGGCCAAGGACGAACCACGGCAGTAGATGAACAAGGAATTATCTGACCTGTTGTGAGTGAACCCAATAGTTGAAACAAAGTCAGCAAACCTCGTGTACCAGGCCCTTGGAGACTGCTTAAGCCCATATAAGGACTTCTTCAACAAACATACATGATGAGGGCGATTTGGATCCCTAAAACCCAACGGCTGATGCATATAGACTGTTTCCTTGAGATCACCATGTAGGAAAGCATTCTTGACATCCAACTGATGAATTGGCCAAGCCTTGGAAAGAGCCAAGCTAAGCATAGTGCGAATGGTAGCCGGTTTGACCACCGGACTAAACGTCTCACCACAATCTATCCCAACCTGCTGAGTCTTACCATCACCAACAAGTCGCGCCTTATGTCGAGCAAATGACCCATCTGAATTCTCCTTATGAGAAAAAATCCACATAGACCTGATAACATTAACACCATATGGACGGGGTACCAACTCCCACGTTTTATTATCAATAAGATATTTATATTCATCAGTCATAGCAATTTTCCAATTAGGGTCATTTAATGCAGACACAGGATTGCGGGGCAAGGGGGATTTAGAGACATCAGAATGTAAATTAAAATGTCTTTTAGGTGTAAAAATACCCCGCTGACTACGAGTGACTGGTCTATGACTTGAGGAAGAATTTTGAGAATTTTCTGGGCTCGGGATGGACTGGCCAGCAGGCAGTGGGCCTGCTGGCCCAAATCGATAACTGGAATCAATATCTGGACCAGTTTTAGAATTGGGCTAGACTGGCCCAATTACTGGAACTGTTCCAGGGGCTGAAACTGGGCACAGGACTATGGGGCCAGCGGGCAGTGGGCCCGCTGGAGAATTTTGGGTGCGGGAGATGTCCGAAAAATTCTGAATAATATACGGGGATATTTGGTCATCCAAAAAATTATACGACTTAGGCTCGGGAGTATGAACTTTCACAAAAGGAAATTGGGTTTCGTCAAAAATGACATGGCGATTAATTATGATTTTCTTGGAAGATAAGTCAAAACATTTATAACCACGATGATTCGACGGATAACCCAACAATACACACGGGGTAGACCGAGCCTGAAGTTTGTTAATTGTGGTGGATGGGAATAACGGATAACACAAGCACCCAAAAATCCGAAGATGAGAATAAGAAGGGTTCTTATTATATAGGATTTTGAGGGGGGAAGAATATGTCAGACCTTTAGAAGGAATTATGTTAAGAAGATATGTGACCATTTGTAGAGCATGATGCCAAAAATATGAAGGTATGGAGGCATGAATTAAGAGAGTTCGGACAATGTTATTGATGGAACGAATTTTGCGTTCGGCCTTTCCATTTTGTGGAGATGTATGAGGACACGAAAATCTAAAATTTATCCCATTAGTAGCACAGAATTCCCGAAACTCCCTATTGTCATACTCTTTCCCATTATCACATTGAATATTTTTTATGTCTCTTTCGAATTGAGTACGAATGAACGCTCTAAATTTGATGAAGACGGAAAACACTTGTGATTTATTTGCAATTGGAAACGTCCACAAAAATCTAGAATAATCATCTAAAAAGAGAACATAATATCGATGACCCACTAAACTAAGAACATGAGACGTCCATAAGTCGCTATGAATAATGTCAAATGACATAGAAGTATGAGAATTGGAGTCTACAAATGGCAACTTAACAATTTTTCCTAATGAACAAGACTGACAAATTGGAGTACGACTCGTACCCTTACAAGAAATAAAGCTATTTTTATCTAAAACTGATAAAATAGAAGATCCCGGATGACACAAAGCGAGCATGCCACATGGAAGGAGAGATGGGCGCAAAAGCGACCGCAATTTGGACTCGATGGATTGAAACCGGGCATGATAGGATACAGATCCCCCTACTATCACACCTCATGAGATGACTCCCCGTCTTGAAATCCTTCACAGAGAAACCGAAAGGATCAAATTCAACAGAAACAGAATTGTCATTTGTGAACTTTCGGACAAACACTAAATTTTTAATCAATTTAGGAGTATGTAAAGTATTTTTCAAGAGGAGTGGTGGATTGGGGGCAGACAACGTTTTCTGACCATACCCTAGAATTAGAATAGAACTGCCATTACCAACAATTATCCCCCGATGGGTGCTCAAATTGGAATAAGATGAGAGAGTATCTGATTCGGAAGTCATGTGAGTAGTGGCACCGGTGTCCATACACCAATTTGGGTCCGATTGAGTTAACCCCAGTGTGTGCATCGCGTCCTCGATATCGGTTTGAGTGGGGCCTGCTGCATGATGGGCTTGCGGAGGTCGGGGCCCAAGAATTTATGTCCGTGATGGAGCTGGGCCGTAGCTGCTGCTGCCGCCGCCGCCGCCGGGCCACGCGCCGCCGGTGGGCCGCCACCGCCGGGTGTTGGGCTCGAGCGTTGGCCAGCCCACTGGCCGCTGGAATTGGCTGCTGGATGTTGAGGACTGCTTGCCCACGGCCCACTGCCATGGGCCTCACTGCTGGGCCCAGGGGGTGGTGGGCCACTGTTCCCTGGATGGGACCCACCGCCTGCTTGCTGACCACCGGAACCGCCACCAAAACCTCCGCGTTTGCCCCCGCGATTTTTGTTATTATTCTTGCAATTATTCTTGCCTCCACCATGGTTATGGTTTTGGCCCGAATTATTAACAAAACTCGAAGAACTAGGAGAGGACACCACCATGACGACGGGGCTTGCTCCGGTAGCCGTCTTTTTAGCCAAACCGGCTTCTTCTAACGTAAGCATGGAGCGGGCTTGATAGAAGTCAGGAAGAGGGTTACTTTGGCGAAGGAGAGTTCCAACACCATTATAGGCCTCCGAAAGACCGGCAACCAACTGTAGAACTAGACGATCATTTGTTATCGGTGCGCCAACATTACGGAGTTGATCTGCCAACTCCTTGAGTTTCTTGCAATATGCAGAAACGTTTGGAAATTCGTCCATTCGAACTAGAGAGAATTCCTGCTCGAGTGTGACGACACATGAATGTTGGTTGTCTTGGAATAAGTCACGCAATCTATTCCATGCAGCCATAGTCGTGGTATCTGGCTCAATAATCGTCTGTAGAAGGTCCACTAGTGGCGTAGATCCACCGGAGAACGGTAGCATCAAGAGTAATCCATAACTCAGGATCCTCCGCAGGAAGAGGTCTAGCGGGAGGAATGATGTGATGAAGAACTTGATAGGAGATAGCGTGAATTTTAAACAACTCCGCCCACGTCGCATATTGGACGTTTTCCATCTCAAGGACAATAGGGATACAGTTCTTGATGTTGGAAATCATGAGGGCAGGATGATTATTGTTCTTAGACATATTGAAAGAACAAAGAAGTAAGGGAAATTTAAGAGAGGTGTTTTTTAGAGCGGAAGACGAATTTTGGAAGAGAAACCCGAGGGGGGTGTCTCGGCCGAAAACAAAGAGAGGACAAAAGTTGAGAGAAAAACTTTTGTTTAGACCTAGTCTCTTGATACCATGAAAGAAATAATCCCCTTGATTATTTTCATTAATTGAAAGGCTATATATACAAGTTACATATTTTCATAATAGGAGAATCCTATTCCTATTCTATTTCTAAAACCTTATTCTAACTATACAATTATGGTAAGTGTATAACACTAATTAAGGTAACCTTTACACTACAAATATATATACCATATATACAAGATTGTATTGTCCATAAACTGTCCGAGAATGGGCCACTGCTGGGCCACTGCCGAGACCGAGAATGGGTCAGTCCAGTTCACTGCTTTGCAGTCCAGTTCACTGCTTTGCATGTGATATACACTACTGTATATTGGGTGTATATCACAGGTATATTGCTCTGTTTAACAATATTAATAAAAAAAAATAGAGGTATTTTACGTTGAAAAACAGAATAAAAAGGACTTTAAGGATTAGCACTAAGGTTGACACTTCATGTCCCCCGATATGTCCCCCAGTTTGGATGGTTGTTTCCCGTCGTTCATTAATGTATTATTTTCTATGAAATCATGTTTATTATGTTGTATGATGTTGTAAATCCGTGGTTAAATAATCATAAAAAACTCAAATTTTGTAACCACAGATTTGATGATTTTTTGCGTGGTTACATATTTCATTTTCCAATTATACCCCCACCCACTCACCTCCATCACACCCCAAACCCACCCCCACAACCACACACCCCCTCCATCACACCCAAACCTACCCACCCTCACCCCACCCCCACCACCCCACAACCATCCGCCCCCTCCATCACACCCAAACCCACCCCACCCCACCAATCCCACTGTTCCCACTGTTTGCCACCCACCCCACCCTACCACCCACCACTCCACCACCAGCCAATACCCCTCACTAATCACCACCACCCACCCCACAAGCACCTACCCTACATCACCCACCCCTCCACAACCCTATCAAGAATTCTCACCATTTCTTAGCCACCCCACCCAATGATCACCCCTATCAACAACTTAGTTTTTAAAGTTTCCATTTTATCCTTCACCTTAATTTTATTAATATATATATATATATATATATATATATATATAAACTAGTTTGTAATTAGAGTTAAGGTTATTTTAGTAAACTTACATGTTATTATACAGTACCGTACAGACAAACCAAACAATAAATTTTTTATTAAACCACAACAAATAATACAGTCTATCCAAACGTTGTATTCATTAATACAGTACAATACAAGACTATACTATAGCATACGATATTGTACATTATGAAACCATGAGTAACGACCATCCAAACAGGTTCATGTCCCCCGATATGTTCTAATGTTTAAAGAAGGGCAAGCTGCCGGGGACGCAACGCATCCAAGGCCGTGCCAGTACTGACATTGACATTGATAAGAAGAAAATTAAATTGGACATCCATAATTACTTGATCCAATTATTTTTAAACATATCAGTAGGTGTTTTGGGAGTAAATTGAAATGTAAAGGAATTCTTAGAACCAGGTTAGGTTGAAGATTACGTAACAGACTTAAAGTTTTAAACAAGTGTTAAAAAGATTATAGTACCTTGATCGCACTCGTCATGATAACATCCTCACACATTCCCAAGCGTGAGCCTATTGATCACTTTCCAGTTAAGTATGTGGGACACTTTGTTGCCAATAGAATAGCAAAGTTTTTGTCCAATTTAGAGAAGCAAACGCAATTTGTAGACCACCAAGCCTTTAAATTTATTTAGTGGTTCGTGTTTATTCACATTGACTTCATTAACGTGTTGAAAACAACTTTCCCTCAAGGATAGCTTTGATAAGCACCACTCTCAATAATCAAAATTGCTCTGGTTGATGAAATAATCATTCTTATTTGAGAATAAAAAGTGTAAATAAAATACAAGAGAATAAGTTTAAGTGCATCCTCATCCAACTTTCTAGGCCTTTTCAGAAAGTATTCAACAGATGACCCTATTTACCTAGGCAACTTTGAAAAAATATAATCCATCAGCTTATTCGTTTCTTGAACACACTGTCATTATTGTTCAAGCACGTCAAAAATTCAACCTTTACTTTCTCGGATGCATGACTAGCCATTTCAAAACACCTAAACTACGAAAAGAATTGAAAGGTTGAAGGCTTTAAAGTTACAAGCCTTAATTTCAAATTATTCACAAATAGTTTCCAAAAACACACTCAAATCAAAACATGAGAGAAAATCTTTTAAGCTACAACGTATTTGCTTTTGTTAAAAAGGGCGGCCCGGTGCACTAAGCTCCAGCTATGCGCGGGGTCCAGGGAAGGGTCGGACAAGGGTCTATTGTACGCAGCCTTACCTTGCATTTCTACAAGAGGCTGTTTTCACGGCTTGAACCCGTGATCTCCAGGTCACATGGCAGCAACTTTATCAGTTACTCCAAGACTCCCCTTCAACGTATTTGCTTTTGTTGAGGAACAAAAAAGCACGAAAAAACAACATTATTAGGCAAAAAAATTTAAATCTGCAGAGAACAATGTAGATGAAAGCACGAGTAAAAATTTTGAAGCATGCTGGAGTTAATAGGAGTGTTATTAACGTGAAGCTTTATTTGAAAATCGGGTGGAAGTTTACAATTTATGGGCCAATTAGGCTGAGTCATTCTGGGTAAAAATAAGGAATTTGACTAAAATTGGTAAATTAGATGATCGAAGTGCATATGATTGTAGTTTTTACATTAAATTCTTCCTTTAGTGATGATTATTAGTCTTTTTAATAGATGCAATGCAATGGGAGCAGTTCACTGACTCAATTTTTTACTCTTTAGCTTTAAATTCTTCCTTTTAGTGATAAATTTATTGGTCTTCTAGTTAGTGCTGGAAACAGCTCACGGGCACAAAGAACTAGTTTGCCATACTGACTGGAGCAACATAATTAGTTGATGCCTAATATAATTTGAACGATTTTCACTAGTAAATACGTTTGCACTGTGACATATCCCCCTCCGACTTTTTATTCCCATAAAGCTGATGAAATGAAACGAATGCATCATTTTCTTGAAAAATCAAATCGATAGGGTACACCGTTTAGCACAGAAGATACCCATGTTTATCGCTCATGCAATTTCAAGTTCTGTCACTGATAGGTATAGAGAAGGCATATCTTCGAACAAAGAGGGAAAATTGAACTGCAACAAGTTATGTGACACTTCTTCAACTCGTTATGTAAGTACATTCCCATGATTGTTCTTAACTTTTCTCTGCAACTCCTTCCAGAAAGTTGCACTGTAACAAAAGTTAAAATTTGGAAGGTTACAAGCTGTCCTGCTCAGCTATTGAATAGTTACAATCTCTTCCATTCAGCTGAATAAGCGTTTAGGTCAGCATCTCACATAGACAAGTTGCTTAGGCGGTCACATTCTGATTACCATCTCCCCTAAAATTTGCTATAATGCCAAATTATTGAAGGATATAGGTGGTATACAACACAAACATCTATTTATCGGTGATCAAGACACCCTGAGTTCCTAGTTCCTAAATGAGCTAATACAAAAGGTCGAGCTGAGCACCCTCTGGAAGCGATTAGGATACTACTAAAATTCAAATGTTACTCAGTACCAGCAGCAACACCTGTGGATGGGAGAGTCCAAGACTGCTCTCTACAGGAAAAAGCACTTGCAACACAACCGAGCCTTCATTATAAGGCTGAGGATATTCTGGTAACCTTCCAAAGCCACATAAAGAACCATCAAACTAATTCCCATTAGGCACTGTAAGGACCCTGTTTGCATCAGCCTGCCAGATACTTGAAAGACTGGATCCGAGAGCTTCATCTAGAGGAAGCCAACAAGACTCCTCAAGTTTAGGATGTAACTCAAATAGCATGCCCACTATCTACAAGTGAAGCACCAAGCTGAGCATCGAATCGGATAAGAGACGAGCTTCAGTGGGTGTATCAAAGCAAATAGGAACAAAAGCAAAGGGAGGAAAAAATTGGGGGTCATTCGCACTTTTCCCCCTATTTTGTGTTGGTCTTTAATTTTTGCCCCTCATAACAAGTAACTTTTTCGCGGGCACAAGTTTATATTTTCGCATCATAATATCCCATAAGTTATGCCCCGCACCCTTAAAGAACTTATGCCCCGCAAGGCATAAGTTCTATTTTGAAGGGAAAAAATTAAAGACCAGCCCATTTGAAGGACAAAAAGTGCAATTTCTTCATAATCAAATAGTAGGAAGTACCAACCCAGGAGAAGCCCATACCTCACACATCAGATTTACTGGCAACTGACGAGTTCCTGGATTTTTCAGTGCCTGCCTCCTTATCAGAATTGCCAATATCACCTGTCTGAGACTCGTTGGTAGGTGCCTGACTTGAAACTTGAGCATCCGATTCAATTCCAAGAACCGTTAAGACAGACCTAAAATAATACAAAAGTATATATCATCAATAGATATGAGTAATAATTCTCTTGACATATACATGTGAGACTGACCTTGGAAGTGAAGATTTTATGTGTGCTTGGCTTGCATGTGCAACTAAAGGAGCTCTGAGACCAGGCGTTCTACCCAATGCATTTTCAAGCTGAGCTGGAGGTAGCTGAAAGACACATCAAGGTCATGAAGGTAAAAAGTTAAGTTTAGACTTCTTTGTGGTCCTACCAGCCTAGCAAAATAAACAACTTTCAACAAATTGGTACTGAAAACCAAATCTAACATGAGCCCATCCAACACCCACTCAACAAACACCTGACAAGCCAGAGCAATGTTTGCTCACATTTTCTTCAACCAACAGAAATGATGAGGAACAAACGATTTCATATGGAATTACAAAGCCAAATCAGCAACATGACTGATAGCTTGCCTAAATTCATAGTAAAAATTTACAATCTTTTTAGCGCTGGAGCATTTAAGATGACAATACTTTTGAAGAATACTGAGGTTAGAAAGGTTCAAAGTGTAAACAATTGAAAGAAGCACCAAGTTGCCTTTTAGAACATAAAGACATCTGTTAGAAGTTTGTGTTGGATCAGAATCTCGATAATTGCAACCTTCATATATTTATTGCTAGATCGATTAGCGGCCAGTAGTTAGCTTCTTATATGTAAGGCATACCTGAAGCAGCACTCCGAAAGATTGCGGCCTGGTCAAAAGGGCACATTTCACAAATCCTACCCACAGCTTTGGATATTTCCATATCTGGACAAAAAATATGTCAGAGTTGACTATGCAAAGATATAGCTCGCAAAGTACAGGCAATACATACCTGCTTGCTAACAAGACGAGAGAGGATCTCCATTACGAAATCCACCTGGGACAACATTAGCAAGGGAACTCAAGACACATAAAAGTAATGAAACATAGGGAAAAAGTTGAAAACAAAAGGTTCTAGTATTATGAGGAAGGAGGCTGCATTTGTTCATTCTCCATGTTCAACTTATGCACAAGAGACTTTATGATGCTCTAGTGTTAGCAGGAAGAAATATTACTAGCCTGAAAGATCTAAAAGCAAGATAAGCAAAATAGTGCACATAAAGAGACACGGGCAGGAATCACTAGCCAAAGAAACATTTAATCTACCTCGCTAAGGAACAGATACAGAAGTAAATAAGATTCTTCTGAAGAAAACAGATTGACTCTTCAACTGTGTGAAGGCTGACTGTAGAGTCATTCTCCTAGCAATGTAGCATAAGAACAGATACGAGAATTGTTCTGATTTAGGGGCTACAACGAGGTTCAAAAGAGGTTTAATCACTTACTGCAGCTAGTCATCATTCTACTCATTATGCATGCATTTAACGTTGCAGTGAAAGATACCATGAGTGAAACATGTATCTTACCAGAGATGGAAAAGCACCAATAGCTTGTATTACTGTCCGCATGAACAACAAAGGAAGAGGAATTTGTTCGACCTGTCCCCAGAAAAATTAACATATTTATTCTCTCAGGTTAATCCAGATTTCAGATTTAAAGAAGGATTGAAGCTGGAAACAAATGAGTAAAGAGTATAAAAGGAGCTATACCAATTGGTTCAAGACCTTTGCAAGAACTTGCTGTGTGAATATCTCTCTCTGCTCAAAACAAGCATTGCATGCATCTGTGACCTGCAAAAGTCAATATTACCTCTAAGTGGCAAAATTTTAACAAATTCAGAAGAGGACAGAAGTCAAAGATGGTAAAGAAAATCTGCCTTCTTTAATGGAATGCCTTCTCTTTCAGGATCAATCCTATGAATAGCAATTAGTGCTTCAGCAGGAGTTAGCACTGGACCTAAGTGAGCTGATCCCTGTGTAACAAACATTTTCAAACCAAGGTCATAAGGATCAAATGCATTTGCATTCGGAAGTTTTTTTTTGGTAAAGTAATAAAATTTCATTAGAAAAGCATCAACAAGATGCAAGGTAACAGATGGGCAAAAAACTGCTTCAAACAAAACATGAAGCAGACTAAACAGAACCTGTAAAACAGTCTAAAGAAATCCCTGCTTCTCTACTATGTTAGAGACAGTGAGTTAACAAAATTCAGAAAGTTATTCACACTGTTTACAGGGGCAAAAAAGTGTCAACTGAAAAGACTAACTAAACACCTAGACTTTATAGTGGAAATAGGAGTTGAGATTCCATCAAATCATCTACCGTTTCTCTCCTTCCATAGGGTCCAAAAAATTACTGCTGGATCATTCTCCAGATCCTTTTGATGGATTTGTCAATTCTCCAAAGTATCTGGCTAGCATAGACATCTTTGATGTTGGGAAGGCATTACCCATTATAGTCCAAGCATAGAATAGAAGAAATACCAAAGGCTAGTTGTTGTAGGGCAGTGCAAAAATAGGTGGTTGACACTTTCATTGATCTGCTTGCACATGGCACACATATTGACGACGATTACACCTCTCCTCCTGAGATTGTCTTGTGTTAGTCATGCTTCCTTCAGAGCAGTCCAAATGAAGTAACTCTGAGAGGTTGGCTGGTTTTCCATACATGTTTCCACGGCCAAACCTCTAAAAGACTATTTTGAGAACTCCAGTAGTTGTAACGTTCCTTCACAGTGAAAATCTTTTCCTTGGAATTGCCCTATAGGATTTTGTCTTGAGATTCTGCCACCAAAGTACTTTGTCCCAATGTTCGTAAGAGAAAAAAATTCATCAAATTCCCAATCCTGTAAGTTTCTTTTGAAAATTGGTGTCCAACAATTATTGTCTCTATATTGAGCTAATGTTGTTTTTTTGTTAGAAGCTATCAGAAATAACAACATACCCAATGAAATGCCACAACGTGGGATCTGGGAAGGGTAGAGCGTACGCAGACCTTAACTCTACCTTGGTAAGTAGAAAGATTGTTTCCGAAAGACCCCCAGCTCAAGAAAAAGCATAAGCACAAGCAAAACAAGAGAAACGGTCAGACCCATACAAGAAATTTAAAGCAGTATGAAAATGAGAGTAACACAAGCGAATAAGCCATGATAAAGCATTCTGAAAAAGAATGCAGTAACTAACGCAGGTAAATAAGATAAACAAAATACACGAAAAAATATACAGGAGCAGAAATCGAAGGACAGGGGATTATATAACAATAATGCGCCTACTAGTATTATAGGCGTAGCAGGGCTATAATAATAACACTACAACTACCACTATGTAAGCGTAAGTAGGACTACGCTCAACTACCTACTACCACTCTACCCTAATACGTGTCCTCCACAACCCCCTATCTAAGGTCATGTCCTCAGTAAGTTGCACCTGCGCCATATCCCGTCTAATCACCTCTCCCCAATACTTCTTCGGCCTACCTCTACCCCTCCTGAACTCGTCCATAAACAACCTCTCACACATCCGCACTGGACCATTTGTGTCTCTCCTCTGCACATGCCCAAACCATCTCAACCTCGTTTCCCGCATCTTATCCTCCACCGAAGCCACTCCCACTCTATCCCGGATATCATCATTTCTAATCATATCCCTTATTATATGGCCACACATTCATCTCAACATCCTCATCTCCGCAACTTTTATCTTTTAGATGTGCGAAGTCTTAATTGGCCAACACTCCGCCCCATACAACATAGTCGGTCTAACCACCACCCTATAGAACTTGTCTTTAAGTTTTGGTGGCACATTTTTATCGCACAAGACTCCAGATGCGAGCCTCTATTTCATCCACCTTACATCAATACGATGTGTGACAATGTCATCAATCTCTCCATTCCCTTGGATAATAGACCCGAGATACTTGAAGCTTCCTTTCTTTGGAATAACCTGAGTATCAAGCCTCACCTCCACGCTTGTCTCATGGTCGCTCCCGTTATTGAACTTGCACTCCAAGTATTCTGGCTTAATCTTACTCAGTCTGAACCCTTTAGACTCCAGAGTTTGTCTTCAAACCTCCAGCTTAGCGTTTACTCCGCTGTGAGTCTCATCAATCAGGACTATATCATCTGCGAATAACATACACCATGGCACCTCCGCTTGAATTTGTTGCGTCAGTCCACCCATCACCAAAGCAAATAAGAATGGGCTAAGAACTGAAACCTAGTGCAACCCATCATCATTGGAAAGTGCTCCGAGTCTCCTCTTACTGTTCGTACCCTGGTCTTGGCTCCATCATACATATCCTTGATCGCCCTAGTGTACGCCACAGGTACACCTCTAACTTCCAAACATCTCCATAGAACCTCCCTAGGGACTTTGACGTATGCCTTCTTGGGGTCAATGAAAACCATATGTAAGTCCCTCTTCCTCTGCCTATACTGCTCCAATAAACTCCTTATAAGATGAATGACTTATGTAGTCAAATGCCCCAGCATGAATCCAACTGGTTCTCGGAAATAGACACGCCTCATTTCACCCTCATCTCCACAACCATTTCCCAAACTTTCATAGTGTGGCTTAGCAGCTTGATACCCCTATAGTTGTTGCAACTCTGGATGTCACATTTGTTCTTGTACAAAGGAATCGTTGTACTCTACCTCCATTCTTCGGGCATTCTTGTCGTCTTAAAAATGACATTAAACAACTCAGTCAGCCACTCCAAACCTGCAGCTCTTCAAAAATTCAACTGGGATCTCATCAGGCCTGGTCACTCATCCCGTGCGCATCCTGCAAACAACACTCTTAACCTCTTCAACCTTAATACTTCTACAATATCCAAAATTCCGGTATCATCCAGATTGCTCCAGATCTCCCAGCACAATGTCCCTATCTCCTTCTTCATTCAAGAGCTTATGGAAATAAGACTGCCATCTCCGTCTAATACGCGCGTCCTCCACTTTGTCATCCTCGTCCTTGATGCACCTCACGTGATCCAAGTCACAGGTCCTCCTCTCCCTCACTTTGGCTAGTCTGTACAACTTCTTATCCCATTCTTTTTCCTCTAATTTCATACATGCATTCAAAAGCCGCCGTTTTCGCCGCCGTAACCACTAGTTTTGCCTCCTTTCTCGCCATCTTATATAATTCCCTATTCGTCCACTTCTCCACCTCATCCTTGTTTTCTACCAATTTCGCATACACCATTTTCTTTGCTCCCACCTTCTCTTGAACTTTACCAGTCCCCTCGATGCCCACCACAGCTACCCCTAGCACTTCACTAGCTACCCCCCAAATGTAATTGGTTGTCCTCTCCCTCATCTCTTTTGCACTGGCCATGGTCAAACTCTCCCATTTGATTCTTAGCCTGTCATCCACAACCCTCCTTTTCTTCTCCATCTTGATCTCCAAATCCATCACCAAAAGCTTATGTTAGGTTGTAAGATACTCACTCGGAATAACCTTGCAGTCTTTACAAAGACCGTTGTAAACCTTCCTAAGGAGCAAAAAGTCTATCTGAGTCTTAGCCACCGAACTACGGAAAGTCACCCAGTGCTGCTCCTTCTTCAGGAACCTCAAATTGGCTATCACCATCCCAAAAGCTTTAGCGAACTCCAAAAGTGAGACGTCTCCCCCTTCCTGTCCCCAAGGCCAAAGCCTCCACGCATGTCATCATAACCCCCGAAAGTGACCCGATATATTCATTGAAATTCCCTCCTACAAATAACTTCTCAGTAGGTGGTATACCTCCCACCACCTCATCCAAATCCTCCTAAAACGCCTCTTATCCTCTTCGTCCAAGCCCGTTTTAGTGAACCTTCCAACTACCAATTTAATTGTCATCATCCTGCCGTTGACCCTCCTGAACTTTACCACATGATCCCTTAGCTCGTTGTCTACTAAAATGTCTATCTCATTCCTATACCTCAACCTACTCGAGAATCATAACTTATACTCGTCCACATCCTTAGCCTTAGGTCCTACTCATTTGATCTCCTGAACACAGGCTATATTAATCCTTCTCTTCTTAAGAATCTTAACTAGCTCTATGGACTTCCCCTTTAAAGTTCCAATGTTCTAAGGCCATATTCTCAGTCTAGCATCTCCCTTACCCCACTTACCCCTAACCCTCGCCCCCGTCCCCGACCTAGAAAATGACCCTAGTCTACCATCATTCACCAAAGCCACTAGAGAGAAAAATATTAGTCAAAGGTTAATGCTAACACACAAGGGAACCAATACTAAAGCACAAGTTAGCAAGAATCTAGAGGTAAGTCAGGCTACTACAGACCAAAATGATAAAACAAAGGACAAGAAAAATAAAGGCAACAAAGTAAAGTCAAGATTCAATAAAACGCAACACGCAAAAATTTAACTACAAAGATAAGAGCAAATATTAAGTACGGGCAACTACAGGTACCAACTCCAGGCTGATAGAACATGTTCACACGCCGGAAAACATTGTTCACTGCCTAAAATCATTATTTCCTGTCAGAAACCACGGTTCACAGACAGAAAACTTTGTACCTGTGCAAAACTGACCGAAAACCTACTGGAGCAGGGTTTCTGGTTGCTAGCGGAAAAGAAACGGCAGAAGAAGAAAAGGAAAAAAAAGAGGAAAAGAGAAGAGAGGAGAAAATTCTGGCTGGAAAACGAGGCCAGAAAGAGACGCCAGCGTCGAAGCAGCGGCGTTACCTGGCCGCAGGTCAGAGCGGCAGAAGCAAAAAAAGAAAAAAGAAGAAGAGAAGAAAATTCTAGCCGTAAAAGTCATCGGCGTATCTGATCGGGGCAGCACCGTGTAGTAGTCCGGCGGCGTTACCTGGTCGCTGGTCGGAGTGGCATGCAAGGATGTGTTACCGTCGGGGAAGGGGGTGGGTATTTGAAATCTTACCGTTGGGGAAAGAGGACAAGAGAGAGGAGAGAGGAGAAAGTCTTTTACTAGAGCGTCCCCAAGCCATTTGTCCTGCCAAAATCTAATCTTGAGCCCATTTCCAGTCTTAAATGACACATTCTGGAGGAATTCCTCTTTGAGACTATTGATGTGATTCCATACTCCAACACCATGAGGTTCATTGCTTCTCGTTGCAGTCCAATGGTCTTGAATACCATATTTAGCCTTGATGATTTCCTTCCAGTACCCTGCCTCTTTTTGACCATATCTCCAGAGTCATTTCATGAGAAGGCAATTGTTATGAAGCTTAAGATTTCTGATCCTCAGCCCTCCTTGGCCTTTGGATTGAAAAACTGATTGTCATTTGACCAAAGAAAATTTGTGAGTAACACTGTTTCCCTCCCATAAGAATTTCCTTCTGAGTTTGTCAATTTGCTTTAGGACTGAGCTTGGAATAGGAAAGAGTGACATACGTAAGTGGGAATGTTGTCTAGGAGTTCGTTGATGAGGGTGAGTCTACCTCCCAACGAGAGGTATTGCATCTGCCAAGTGGCTAGTCTCTTCTCCATTTTTTCAATGACTCCACTTAATATCCCAGATGATTTGAATTTAGCACCCAAAGGAAGTCCCAAATACGTGGTGAGAAATGAGCCTATTTTACAGCTAAGAATGCCAGCAAGAACTTCTAGGTTGGCCACTACTCTTAAGCATATTGATATGAAGTCCAGAAATGGCCTCAAAGATCATGATGATGGTGTTGAGATTGAAAACCTGATGACAATCAGCTCCACAAAATATAAGGGTGTCATCTGCATATAGCAGATGAAACTGAGACGGAGGTGAGAGGTTTATTGCCCACTTGGAACCCTTAAATCCACTGAAGTTCTTTGGCCATAGCTAACAACTAAGATAATAAAAGGGGATAGTGGATCCCCCTGCCTAAGTCCCTTTTGAGAAGAAAAAAATCCAACCGGACTTCTGTTCACCAAAACTAAAAACTTCACTGTTGAAATACATAAATAAATCCATCTTATCCACCTTTCCCCAAAACCCATTTGCTTCAAAATATTGATTAAGTAAGCCCAATTATGTTGATCAAAAGCTTTCTCAATGTCCAATTTGCATAAGATCCCAGACTCTCCACTTTTAATTTTCCGGTCTAGAACTTCATTGACAATCATTGATGCATCAGGAATCTGCCTATTCTTTAGAAATGCACTCTGTTGTCCAGAAACCAATAAATCCACCACTTTTTCAACTTTCCAGCTAGGATTTTGGCCAGCAATTTGTAGACGTTGCCTAGAGACTTATAGACCTATAATATTTAAGTTCTACAACACTTTTCTTCTTTGAGATAAGAGCAATGAATGAGGCATTGCATGATCTCACAATTTGACAATTATGATGAAAGAAATTAAAAGCTGCAAGCAAGTCTTCTTTGATGAAGTTCCATGATTTCTGAAAGAAGGCCATGGTGAAACCATCAGGACCTGGAGCTTGTCATGAGATGAAAGGAAGTTCAAGGTCCTCTTTATCAATTATGTTGAGACTGGACAAACCTTCAAAGACAACTGAGGGTCTCCAAGATTCGGTTTCTTTGTAGATTTGTTGATAGTACTCCATAATACCATCCTTGATCCTTTCTTTATCCTCAATTACTTCATCCCCTATTTTGAGTATGTCAATCAAATTGTCCTTTCTATGAGAATTAGCCATTCTTTGGAAAAACTTTGTATTCTTATCCCCTTCTTTCAATCACAAACATCTTGATTTTTGTCTCCGTGAGATCTCTTCAGCAGTTGCTATTTGTTGTAGTTCAAGTTTAAGATTCAATGTCCGGCCTTTCTTTTCTGTAGAGAGAGTTCTGAGTTCAGTTAACTAATCCAGCTTCCCCAGTTCCTTAAGTGTCTTTTTCCTCTGAGTCTCAATTCTTACATAAACCTCCCTGTTCCATTTAGTAATGTCTTTCTTGAGATTCCTTAGTTTATGCATTAGCACAAAGTCTGGGGTGCCTGATACAGTGTAAGAATTCCACCATCCTTCTACCATGTCCATGAAACCCTCAACTTGCTGTCACGTGTTTTCAAATTTGAAATAGGAAGGTGTGGCCTCCCAATCCCCACTCTCCAGGATAATTGGTTTATGATATGAAAATACTCTAGGTAGAGGGTATTGTTTGATAGCATTGAACTGCTCACCCCATTCTGGTGAGATGAGGAACCTATCAATTCTAGAGGCTTGGAGAGACTCTTCCCCTCTTGACCATGTGAATTGGGCTCCCTGAAGCAGAGGATCAATCAAATCCAGATCCAGAATAGTGTTGGAGAAGCCCAACATAGCCCTTGATCTTCTAGCACAATTCAATCTTTCCTCCACAAATCTGCAGACATTGAAATCCCCTCCTATGACCCATAAGTCTAACCAAAATACCCTGATAGATGCTAATTCAAGCCAAAGATCCTCCCTTTCTGGATTGGTATGAGGACCATAAACACCAGTAAAAACTCATTTGAAGTCCTCAACAAGATTTTCAAAACTGCATGATATAGAGAAGACTCCTGCTTAAGAATCGACACATTTTCAAGTTCTTTTGTCCCACGTGATTAGTATCCCTCATTTGGTACCAATTGCTTTGACTTCTGCCCAAGAGATCCATCTATTTCCCCAAATTTGTCTGATTAGAGATGGATTTCAAGACTCTATTTTGGTTTCCTACAGACAAATAATATCAGCTCCCCACATGTGAATAAGAGATTTCAAAGTGCTTCTCTTATCTTTATTATTGAGACCCTGCACATTCCAGCCGAGTGTTTTAACTCTCATATGGAATGAGCCTTGTGAGACATGCCCCTTTCTTTCTTCCCGCTCCGCTCCTGGAGATCCCAATCCAATTTTTTAAGTTCAGTAACTACTTTGCTTTTCCCTTTAATTTCCTTGCTTTATTTTTTGCACAAAAATCCGTGTTTTCTTTCTTTCCTCCATTCTCATAATGTTATCCAGAATTTCATGATCAAACCCAGCAACATTCACTCCCAAAATTTTATAAGCCTTCATCATTGTCAACTTAGTCCATTTTGAGGTTTCCACCACCGCAGGGGTATCAACAATTTGAATTTGAGGATCATCATGCCAAGGCAAAGGAAGAAAACTGTCGAAGGACTGAGATGAAATACCAGAGTCATGCTCATCAGGTCCTGACAGTTCTGAGAAAATTGGCTTGGGGATATAAGTGTCCATCGGATGTCTTGCATAGTCTGCTTCATCATCTGCTTCAAGCTGAGAGAATGTCCCCTCAATGAGTTCTAAATCCCTAATATTGGATGCTTGAATTTCTAGTTCAAACGGATCAAAAGAGGAAGAAGCATTGAAAGAAGATGAAGCTCTGAAGCTGCATAGGTCTAGCTTTGATGCAGATGCTCTCCATACTTGCGTCTTTTTGTGTTGCTTGAAGTGTTTGCTTGTAAGTGGGCCTTTAGTGTAGTAACTGTTGTTCAAAGATAATGAAGTTTTTCCTTTGTAGTATTTCTTACTACCCTGGATTTTAGAAGAAAATTGGGTCGGGCCACTTGTAATTAAATCCTTCAAATTCTGTCGTTTCTCCACAGGTTCTTCCACGTATGTGTCACGTCATTCATTAATGGTATTTGCACGTGGAACTGGAAAAGAATCCGACCCCATCTGATTACCAGTATTACCCAAACTAGTCGTAGGACCAGCGAGTAAAGGAAAAGACCGGATTCCGAAAATTATTGGCAGTTCGAAAACCCTATCATCAAATTCAAAATTCAAACTTGCCGAAAACTTGATGCCTGATTTTTTGACGTAGATATGAGCCCACATCAGATGGGTTCTGTTCTTCGTATCTTCATCAACACCGATAAAAACCCCATAACGAGCCCCTATATGTCTGAAAGTGTCAATTGACCAAGCATTTAGGGGAATTCCAAAAACATTCAACCAGATGTTTTCCGGACTGCTACCAGACTGTGAGGAGATAATGTCATGCGACCATCAAGATAAAGAGAGATGACTACAGAAGCTTTCTTATTTACAACAATTATGGAAGTTTAACAAGGGAGAATATCAGGTCCAATATTCATTCAACACTAGCATTGGCCACCAAAACTTACGACGTCAACAGTTTCCAATTAAGATTAGATTTTTAGGCTTTTTCTCATGACGGTTGTATCTTGGCCAACTCGTGCGCACCTCGACTAATCCACCGGGTACCTACTACCTCCCACCTACACACAAGTACCGAGTAACTTTTCCCACCAAGGCTTAGGAAGATGAGAAGATATCACCTAGTGTTGTTTGCCTCCGCTGGGATTTGAACTTGAGACCTCATGGTTCTCATCCCAGTTCAGACATATCTAGGCTTTTTCACAGCCTTCACAATTATCTTCTAAAACTTGCTGATCCAGAACTTTAATCCACAAAGACATACACCACTTACACAAATATCAACACACAAACTCCAGAAACTGGGTGTCCAGGGTGTCCAGATATAATAGGCATCAGGAGATGGCACATAATATGGTCTCTTAACTAAAGGAGGTCAGTAGTGAATATGCACCAAAAGCATATCCCATAAACTCATACCATTTCACCACTTGAGAATCAATCTTGGTTAAAACTTCAGGATAAATGAAGTTTGGGGCTACAGCCTTTGTAACACAAACAGTCATTACTCATTAATATGAATACAAACTATACAATTAAAATAAGGAATGTCAAATCAACTGTGGGTGTTAAGAAACAGAAAGAGTAATGCAGATAAATCACCCCCTCCCCCTCAAAGGAAGAAACAGACAGACTAAAAGATAGGAAGTAAAAAGACCACAAATAACAGCCCTGGAAGAAATATTGTTCATAGAAGCATGTAAAATACCTGTAGAATACGAGGGAGAGCACCTTGGAATTTATCCAATGGAGCATTCACAACATGTGGAAAAAGAAGCAAAACCTGAGGAAGAAGGGATTCAAGAACTTAACTCAAAGAAAGATGAAAGTAGAACGAAAACATAGATACACGTGAATGACATAAAGCCAAGAAAATAAAGCCAAAACAAAGGGAAAAACACAAAGAAGCTGAAGCAAAGAAGAACATTCTAACACTCCCACAGTTTTTTTCAAGGAGCTTTTTTTGCACTTCAACAGACAATGAACATCCCTGTTGGAATAACTACCCTTGTGCACAGACCACTTTGGTAAAGATGGAGGTGTACTTACCACCCCACCACAACCTTTGGTGGTCCTTGTGCATAGACCACTTGAAATATCTTACTTATTACAGTTATTACTTCCCAATCAAGTATAATCACCTCCTTGAGCAAAAATTAAGCTAAGGGAGAAATCACGTAGCAAGTTAGTAGCAGTGAATGCACAGAGGATGCAAGTAACAAGGGAAAGAAAATTATACAAAATACGCATAGAGAAAAAAAGATGAGTACCTCGTCTTTTGACAGGAATGGGAGTATCATAATAAGGAGTTCAACATCCTGTGAAGCACGAAAGCAAATCAAAATAATTAACCATATCAGAACCTAAGCTTTTGGACAGAAAATAGGAATCTTCTAAGGTAGAAATGATGTTGTTATATCCACAAAGTTAACATTACTCCCTCCAATGAAACGGCCCCTAAGATACACAGTAAACTGCTAACACTAAACCATTGGAATTTTTATTTGTACAGTATCAACAAGCAGCATTGCCTCTACTCAACATACCATCCTATAACTTTTATAATATATTAAAAGAACATGTACATGGAAGAGGGCCGCAAGGAGCACATGTCCACCCCTGAGATCAAGGTGATGGACGTGTTGGCCCAACTCAATGCTTTTAACAAAAACTTGGAGGAGATCAAGCTCGAGGGTTTATTGTAGGTACTTCATCCAGTAATCCAACAATAGAAGTCATTTTCAATAAAAAAAAATGATCATCTTTGATACCTTTACTTTAGTCTCATATAGCTTCCTGATAGTAGTTATCAACTGTGAAGAAGGAACTATCCCCTCAGTCAACGTTTGCAAAACCTTGAGTCATGAACAAAAATTTAGTATGTTAGAGAGTGTATTTCTGCTTCAAGCTTGCATTAATTGAACATTAAAGTGCATCAAGACCTGCATCAATAGCTTTTCACTTCCGCTAGGTGGATCTGATATTATCTCAAGTAGCTCAGACGAAGAACCAATTGTCCGAACTAGCATATGGATTTGTTGATGTATTGCCTGCATAACATTTACCAGCTCTCAGTATGTTCGAAATAAAATTAAGGTGAAACAGTGTTAGGAACGACCAATGAAGCTGTGCACACAATCCTAGCAGAAAGTCCAGGTTTTAAAAGCAAACCTGTTGTACAGCCTTGGATGCACCAGTATATACAACAAATATTTGGCCAAAGAGTGAGTGTTTCTGCTCAGTAACATAGACAAGTATTTATTAGGTTACAGATGTATGAACGAAGTCTCATTAAACAAGGAATTAGTGTTCAATGACAAGCAAACAGTAGTCAAACTAAGTGGAAGAAACCTTAGTACACAGTGCAAAATAGAGTGACAAGCGCCGCTGGCCCTCAGCTATAGAGAACGGTGATTTGCTTCCGGAAGTGGATGAATGAAGAGTGTTAGAGGAGACAGAAAATGATGGTCCTTCCAAGGGTTTTTCTGAAGCAGAATCCTGGGGGGAAAAGAGCATCAAGTAGCTGTATGAAAGAGAGCCAAGGAAAAGCAATAATTTCAACACCAATGCAAGTTATGAACTAGAGAAGACATATGCTCGACGGGCATACATGAGTATCTTTTCTCTCTCCTCATTTTTATTTTCACTTTTTGCCTTCTTCCTGGTTATTTCCCTCAATTCCCATAGAGGGATAGGGGAGATTGGGTATTCACACATTCAGATAAATTTCCTTGCTCATTTCTTTTCTTATACAACCAAATATATAGCAGCAACCAATTAACTGTGAGTATGGAAGACAACCAACCGAATTCCCGGGTATTATCCAACCCCACCCCCAAAAACAAAGTAACACACACCATTAGAGAGTAAGTCTAATGTGCATTTGTCATAGTCACTTGGTATGGCTTACTATATATTAAACTTTTGACTGGAAACCACAATTTACTGCACCAAATCACCTCCAGCAATTGTAAGAGAATTTACTAATTCTCCAATAAGTAGAACCTAAGCAATTTAGCTTTTGCCTCCTTATTTGTGCGCACATCTGCCGATATGTGTTCATCCCCTCTTTTTTTGGTTTTGGATAGAGAAATCAGCCTTTAAGCACAAAGGAAGTTAATCTTTTGCAAAAATAAATCAGTTTATCAGAATCATATATCAGCATATTTAAAGCAGAGGCTTTAAAGCATGTGTAGCAATACAAATATAACGAGAGGATTGCTTTCAGGCAGTAACATGTTAAAACATATTCTCTGAGAATATTCTGAAAGTCAGAAAGGTGCGCTAGCACTATAAACTCGGCTGATTATCAACATACAAGAAGTGACTAATGTGCCCCCACCAAACCCCAACCGAGGTGCACAAAAGCAAAAGCCACCAAAAGAAACAGAAATTGAAACAAAAGCTGACAAGACTCAGTTTTCATAATGAGAATTACCACCTTCTGCAATGCAGGATCAGATCCATCACCATTTGAGTCTGCTTTATGATCAACAGTTGAAACTGACATCAACATTTCATTGGCAAAGAGTTCTATTTGTTGAGAGATGGAAGTCAGAGGATAAAGCTTGTTGGCGACCTGTAAAAGTAACATCAAATAGCTGTTGAAACAACTGCAACCATCATAAAACTACTCTGATTCACTAGACAGCCAAGTTCTGTATGAGATACCAGCCGTATTGCCTTCATGCGCACCTCTTCCAAGTGATGAACAGCACTCTTTGCAATCAAAAGAAGAAAGAGGTCAGAACATGGTGATGTGAACTATAATTATATCTATAGAAGATTTAACATTTACCAACAGAACAGAGCATGGAATTCATCTGACCCATCACCTTAAAAGAAATGGATTTCTCAACCGAGAAGATGATGATACACAGAATCCTTTCATTGAAATTCATATGAAGGGACCACAAAGGCAGTAACCATGATACTGCAAAGAACGGATGCACTCACAGCAGTCACCCCTCATTGCTAAGCACTCACTAACTTTTCTTTTATAAATAATCCAAGTGTTTTACTAGTAGTACACCAAGTCAGAAGTCGGTAGAAAATGACCTCCTCCACAGTCATCTATCAAATTTGTCCAATTACCTTAAAAAAAAGAAAAGGAATCCTCCCTCTAAACAAAAAAGATATTTCCATCAGTCTACATCTGAGATGATCTCCTATTCTCTTCTGAAGCAATCTCCTATTATTTTCTTTTGGGAAACTGAACCAAAATAAAGCAATCTCCTATTCTTTCATTCCATAGTATCCAGTAAAGACACAACAGTAATGTTCTCTTGCCTTCATGATGCGGCCTATCTTCTGTAATCTGTAATCTGCGGTTTGTGATTGGTGACCCTATTGTCCTAATGTCCTTAGTAGCATCAATGAGATTTTAGATGATGAGTACACAAGGTTCTACAACATCGGAGCCAATCTACCATGCAACAGCTAACGGTCATCGTCTCCTCTCATGCTCCATGCTAAGCAGCACCAGCTTAAAAAAATCTTCCTCCTCCTTATGCAAGGAGCAATATTCTAAAGGTGGGACAGCTCATATAGAGATTATAATCTGTGGATTGCATTGGAGGAAATCTACTTAACTACTCATTTTGTCCTATGAACATAAGTTACGCACAGCTTTGACTACCTTGTTTGATCTTACAGATCAGAACCAAGAACAGTATCTCCACTTGTTTGGCGTTTTTTCATTCCTTAAATATTGAATAGCCTGGTTAGTCATACTATCAACCTCTTCAAAGCACTTCCAGACCTTATAAAGTATCATCTGGAACACAAGCCATTAATCATCATAATTTTTTTGATAATGGTAACATAACCATCATAATTTTCAGAACATCGTATACTTCATCAGACCTTATCACCTTAATCCTTTTTCACATAAACGGCAGTGGTCTGACCAACTTGCGCGTACCTCGAATATTTCATCGGGTACCTGCTACCTCCCACCAATGTCGGTACAGGGTAACTCTACACACCAAGGCTTAAACAGATCAACGAAATCACCTAGTGGTTTTTGACTCTACGGAGATTTGAACTCAGGTCTCAATGATTTTCACTCACTCCATTGAGAACTAGACCACACCTTGGGTCCTTAGTAGACCTTATTCTAGAGTAGCTAAGGTATCTATCCTCGTGACTTGTGCTGATTAATTATTTTTTATCAAGTAAAAGATTTTATCGATAATACATAAACATTCCAACTTGGTCGTATACAAGAGATATACCAAAAAGGGGAGAAACCTACAAAATATGGTTCTCTCCAAAAGACATTCAATCCTCTATACAAACAGGAACTTCATGGGTGTACCAAAAGAAAATAAGGGATCAGAGACTACTCTTTTTTTTTTATTAAGTAAAGTATTTCATTAATAATAATTAATCGGAGACTACTCCTCAATTGAGCAAAGCTCATCTCCACCCCTTCAAACACTCTCCTATTTCTCTCCTTCCAAATAACCCACATTAACTCAAGAGGAGTAACATTCCAAGCCTTGTGCCTTCTTCTTCTAGCTCCACTCTTCCGGCAGAACATCAACTCCGTCACAGATCTTGGCAACGCCAAACCATCTAAAGATATCCCACCATAACCTCGTTGTTATTTTGCAATGTAGTAAAATATGATCCACGTCCTCACCTGTTTCCTTACATAGGAAACACCAACTTATGCAAACAACCTTTCGTTTTCTAAGATTCGCCGCCATCAAAATCACCCGTTTAGTAGCTAACCACAAGAAGAATATAGTAGCTCCATACTCATTGATCGCACTATCTCTTGTCAAAACTTGATGGGAATTGTTCTTAATGAATTAACTAGGTTCAAGTCTTTACCCTATGCTAGCTTACTTTGTTCTCTCCTGTTTCCACCTCCTTAACTTCGGGTACAAATAATCTAAGGCTTTACTAATTCACAATAAAACCAATATTCACACTCATTTAGACAATTTGTATGCACTTTCTTCATCATTCTAAAAGGGCCTCAACTGAATTCAGTTACTTCCTTATACATATATATATACAACAACATACCCAGTGTAGTCCCACAAGAACATATATTATAGGGTCTTGCTAACATACTACAACCTCCCCATTTTTTAATTTCCTTAAATGCCCCTACAATTTTTTTCCAGCCCATTAAACCTAGGGACGTTTTTGTCATTTGAAGAAACTAGAAAAACCTAAATCATTTCTCTTTCCCTGTATCACAATCATCCAAACTCTTAGAATATCTGAGAGAAAATGAAGCAGGCAGCTATGGTGTTCGTTAATGAATTTCTTTTCCTCTACTTATGCTTTATTTTTTCCTCTACTCTTCAATTTGTAAAAGCGAAAAGAAGGTATGCAAAATTATATTCTTATTTTATATATTTCTCAATACTACCACCGCCATTTTCTTATGTTATGGTAATTAAATCTAGGCAATACTCAGTAACAACATTAGCTAATCCTTCTTGATCTTTTTTCTTTTCTTCTCATATAGTATCCATCGGGACTTGAACTAAAAACGACAAAGATAGCAAAAGAAAAGCTAAACTGTTCGGGCTCCAAATGGGTTCATTTATGTATTCCTCCAGGTTCTTCATAAACAGCTTGAAGACACTCTTCAGTCGAGTAACAGAAAGAACAAAAATAGGTGAACATGTTGTAGATCTGGAAAATAAAATTGACATTCATGTGCAAAAATATGTGAAAAATAAGAATATGGGGGGATTTGTGCAAAATGCAAGGACGATTGAGTGTGATAGGCTCAGATGGTGAAAAACTCCTCTTGCAAGCATGTATCCAAAGATATGTGGAATAGGAGGAAGAGAGAGGACTAGGATTCTTACAAGGAAGCTGAATTGGGAGATTTTTAAGGTGAAAAGACAAAAAAGCATATATTAAAAGGAAAAGTAAGGGCATTTAAGGAAATTAAATAATGGGGAGGTTGCTAACATACTACCTTCATGTAGTATGTTAGCAAGACCCATATATATATATATATATATATATATATGTTAAACTTGGATATACATTACTAAGATATAAGATTTGACAGCCCATAAAAATAGAAAGAAAGAAATTTTGATTGATGATCATGTCAACAATGTAGAGAAGAAAGAACTAATTTCAAATTCTTCCCAGTGACGGAAGATCCTAGTCTAAACTAGCACTTCTTTCAACAACTACCAAAGTGCTGATCGTGAATGAGTTACGGTATCAGGATAACTTAACCTGCTCAACACATCTTGTAAAAGAAAATTCATGTTCCTCACCACATTGAAGCATGGAAGTGGTTGCACAAGCAAGAAAGCAATCTAAATTACACAGTTTATGTTTGTCTATGCCTACACGAAAGATCTACTAATCAGAGGGGAAGTGTCTTCTTTGACAATGAGCAGATCATACAAAGTGCCAAACTGCAAAATTGTATTGACTCAGCTCTGTAAATCTCAAGAGTTATATTCTTTAACCTATCAACAATTAATCGAGTCATTAATAGTTCTCTGTACTGATGGTTGACAAAGAAAATATAAGAGGAAGTGCAGATACGCAGCATTTCAGAACAGGACAGGTACTCCCTCTGTTCCAGATTATGCGACATTATTTCCTTATTAGGCCATCCCAAAAAGAATGACACATTTCTATATTTGGAAACAATTATCTTTAAACTTCCCATTTTACCCTTAGTGAAGTTTTTATAAGCACACAAATGTTATGGCATATTTAAGACCACAAGTTTCAAAAGTCTTACTTTCTTTCTTAAAATTTCGTGTCAAGTCAATCTATGTCACAAAAATTGGAAAGAAGGGAGTATAATATTTCCAAATAAAAGATACAGATCAGACGTAGTACACTGACAGCAAACCTGTAATGCAATTTTGAGACAGGCTTCTCTCATTGGAGGTCTCAGCAGAATCAGGTTCCAAACAGTGCTGAGGCCTTGAGTGACTCGATCTCCACTGTGTAACTCCTTCTCATCCTTTTCACAATTACCGGGACAACAGAAGCTCTCTAACAACTTGAGAGTAGAATTTGGTAAGTGAGGAGCTTCACCAAGCAATCTACTTAGAGATTTGTCAGAAGCTGGAAAAGAATCTCTAAGTGTTTCTGCCTGCAAACATATACAGGAAATCAAAGGAATGCAAAGCATTTACCTAATCCAAAAAAGTGCACCGGGAAAAAGGAACATATACATACCACTGTAAGTAGAAATGTTTCATATACAGATGCAGCAGCTGTTGAAGAAAAGAAATCCTGGTCTTCTTCTGCATGCCCATACAACCTGTAGAGGACATGCAATGTCAACTCGTGCCCCTAAAGAAATCCAATGATTAGTCAATACTAACACAATTAGAAGGTATAAATATGACTTAATCAAAAGGTACAGAAATGAACTAAGAAAAATACTACTACTACTTATGCTGCTGAGATATTTTTGCCGTGAAATATCAGAAGAGGATGCACAAAAGAGAGGAAGTTCGCAGGTTAGGCAGAAGACGATAATCAACATGCTATGTCTAGAGACAGACGTGTACTGAGACAACAATCAACTTAACAACATGTTATGTTAGGTATCTTTCTGCCGTATAACACATATTCCTTCATCTCAATCATCTTTTAGTTCGAAGTTACATCTGCATATATTATATCTCATTCTCCTGCATGATTGCGCCTAGATACTCTTATACAAAAGCCCTTAATCTCTAGAGTGTTTCACCATGTTTTTCAACTTTCAATTGACTCCTTGATTCAGTTCACTAAATAACAATATACCATGCAAAGAAAATAACAGGATAGTCCTTATCAAAAAGTAAATAACATGATAGTCAATTACCTCATGATTCATATAATCTGACAATATATGTGTTTGCAGAAATTTCCAAGGGTTTAGCTCCGAAGGAAACTGCAGTTTAGAAAAGAACAGAAAATTACAGTCTAGTTAAAAATTAAAATATGTCTTTTTCACTCATTAATTATAGGCATTGGTAAGAATCCTTGGACAAATACCTCAACACCTAAATAGGCAAGAAGAGAAAAGCGGACTTGAGAACCTCCAGCAATTGCGATTTGCTTGTAAGCATCAATGACACGAGCGAGAGCTGACTTTTGTATATTGTCTTTCTGTTCGTCAGAGAGGTTGATGACTGGAGCAGATATTTTAGGTAGAAGCAACTGCAGGGAAATCCCAATAGAAGTTTCCGTTGATGAGTTCACACTGGTTACATCTGTTACTGCTGCTTTTGGACTAAGCTCCTCTGACCTATCAGTTGAAATTGATGGAACTACTTCCAAAGATGACCTAACTAAACTAGACCCTTGCTCTTGGCTCCCATCCTCGAGTTCAGTCGGTCCAACTGATGAAACAGCTACAAGCTCTGATGATTCACCTTTGCGAGCTACAGAATCTAGACCAGGTATGAAATCCTCAGTGTTCTCCATGTCAGCGACATCAGATTGCACTGCTGAGACATCATTCTCCATTAGTAGAGGGGTACTCTTTGTAGAAGAAAGAGGCTCAGTTACATATTCTGGTGCTTGTTCGCTTGCATAATTTAGGGTATTAGATGTAACATTAGTAGTGACAGAATCAAGGTGCTCTTCTCCTCCTTTAATTTGTTGCAACTGAAAACATGTTCAACAAAGAAGCCCATGAACAATAAACTAAGAGCTTAAGCAGAGAGCTACATAAACCAATTAGAACTCGCCCGACGAGGGTTTTATTTATTGGTCCCAAAAAAGTGGAAAAGATAAAGGAAAATATATTAAGGAATTAGAAAAAGAAATGTAGACCTCCGGATCGATGGAGACCAAACTTTGATCATCTCTCTCATCTTTTTCTGCTAACATACTGGACTGAAGAACAGCGTCTGTCAACAGTGATGACAATTGTCTAATATCAGATTCGATCTCTGGCTTCAAAAGTGGCTCTTCATCATCAACTTTTGGCTGATTTGAAGGTAGATTTCTCATATTAGCCATCACAACATCAGCTAGCAAGTCAGCTGATATGCTAGCGATTAAAATATCTAATGATGCTGCAGCCTTTTCACCCTGGGCAACTAATGTACCAAACATTGCAACAAGTGGTTGCAAATGAACATTATCTCCATCAGATCTGGTTGTCGTAGCATCAGATCTGGCTGTTGTAGAACCCCCAGTTGAAACTCTTTCCTGGTTCCCACTTAACTCTTGCTTTGGTGCCTTCAAGTCAATAGGCGCTGACCGCATGCGCTTCTTAGAGAGATTATCATCTATCGGTTCAGCATTGTCCTCCACCCCTGATCTTTTTGTCCCAGCAGATGCTTTAATTGAAGGCTTTGAACCCTAAAAGAAGTTAAGCAGTTTTGACGACTATCAACTTCAAAGCTTCCACTAGAAAAAAAAACTAATCTTTGAGGACTATGAGCTTTAAAGCATCTGTTAGTATGATGCATTTCTTGCCATTGATAATAAATCAAGAGGAAAACTGAAAAAGCAGGAACCTCTGAGATTGATGAAACATCCTTCAACTCTTTTTTGATGAAAACATCCTTCAACTCTATGTGTCCATTGTTCTGGGAATCTTGGCTTACAACTGGTTCTGCCGGAACTCCTGGTTTCTTTTCTCTGAGTGCACCTTCTAGTCGATCCCGCCACTTTTAACCCAAAAAAAAGAAAAAGAAAAAAGTTCATGATCAATGTTTGAGCCAACCGTACATTTCTGTGATACAGAGTCATTGTGATTGAACACAGCAAGAGCCAAACTATTTGATCAATCCAGATAAGTATAGAAAGAATATTGAATTCTACTTCGAAAAATGAAACTAATTACCGGTGCAGCTCCTGGGTGTGTACAATTCAAGCAAGAAATGAAGGCAGTCTTCAAAGCATGGTATACCCCAGAAACATGCTTCTCATTGCCGTCGGAGCTTGAAGGATTCAGGCTAAGTAGAACTGGCAGAATACGACCATAAAAAGCCGGCCTTTTAGTGGCAATTGCTGAAAGACTGGGGATAAAGGAACAAGTTACTTCATCAGAAAAGGTAAAAGCAACAAATTATATAGAAGTTGTAGTATAAAAAATAATGGATTTCCACATTGCAAGCCCAATAAGAAAGAAAGAAAGATCATCACCAGTTAATGAGCACAATGATCATCAGGTTAGTAATTGACTTCACAGCAGGAAATCTAAGCTGATCAAGCAATAAACCCAAACTTTGGCTTGCTTCAACAGACAAATCCCCAACATCTAGAACTGGATGACCTCCACGAAGCCATGATACATTGAATTGTTCAAACTTCCCTGAAATAAAAAAGGGACCAATTAGGAGAAACAACGATCACGAAGCACAAATAACTTACTTTAGAAGATATCACAAGTTATTTACTCACTTCACTTTCGAAAAGCATTTAATACCTTCAATGTCCAAAGCAGGTGGTGGCTCCGAACTGACACTAGGATCAGGTGTGTAAAGTAGCACAACAGATTCCACAAACTTCAGTGCAAGCAATCTTCTTCCATCAGTTGCAGGCTTATTGTCATGTTTGGAGAGTTAGATCCCAAAGAGAAGGTAGATGAATGTATCATGTGGTTCCAACAAAACTACATACCTGAAATGCCATTGTGTATATCTCCTCCCTAAACTTCAGCACCCAGGCCCATGCTGATTCGAGAGAATCATCCAATTCACTTGAAAACAAGCCCTATCATTGAGATAGCAATTTAGATGTTCAAGAATATATCAGTGTGCAAAGTACCGGCTACGAGACTAGAGAAACGATGCACTTTTACTAGTTAACAAAAAATAGGAATAAACATCAAATTCGTCAAAAATTTAATTAAGTATGCAGTAATAATAGCAATAGTCGTTGGAAGAACATTGGGAAATGGTTTTCAGTCTCATGATGCGGTTTGCAATTGAAGGAACTATTCATAGATGGTTTTACTATAAAGGTGAATGTTTATCTGACATTTATATGGATAAGATATTTTATATATGAAGCACCCAAAGGGTGTGGCCTAGTGGTCAACCGAGTGGGTAGAGAACCATGAGGTCTCAGGTTCAAGTCTCAGTAGAGACAAAAATACTATGTGATTTCTTCCTATCTGTCCTAGCCTTGGCGGACAGAGTTACCTGATACCTGTTGCGAGTGGGAGGTGACAGGTATCCCGTGGAATAAGCTAAGGTGCGTGCGCAAGCTGGCCTGGACAACACGGTTATCAAAAGAAAAAAAAAGATATTTTATATATGAAAAAAAAGAAAAAATAGTTAGAGGGAACCAAGTTTGACTTATAGAGGGAAAAAAACACATGTGACCAGAATGTCTCAAAACTGAATAATGATCATAAAGTGCCCTACTGCTTTATTACAAATTTAAACACATGATGTACTCCCTAAATTTTATTTTATTTGATATTACTACTATTCATGAATCGACAGCTTTTGGTAGACTAAAATGTATTTTATACCACTTAAATATTTTTTTGAAAGGGTAAGAATTACAACTTAAATATTTCTAATTTGTATAAAGTGAGATCTATAGTATATTTTCAAGTGATCTCTGAATATACAAATTTTATTCCTGAAAAATCAATGGGTTGATCAATGCGCAAATTCGACAGCTTGACCTTTGTACGTCAAACCATGTCATTCATTATGGGACAGAGTGAGTACTAGCAATCATGGCACGTTTGAATTCCAGAACTGAAGGTTAGATCCATTATTATTTTTTTGAGACTGGTAACATTGAAGGTTAGATCCATTATTAGCACTAGATCTTAGCCTAAAACTTCCGTGTTAGATGGACGTATAGGCTATTGAGTTGCGCCATGCGTGCACATACTAAGAGCGAAGCATAATTTCTTTCCTCCAGCTTGTGATGGAGAATGTAAGGTGTTTGAAGTTGTTGCTCTTAATGTCAACAGTTAATGTCAACAGATATCATACATGATCCCGTTGTTATTCCAACAAAAAGGCAGACAATTAACAATCAAGTTCTTTGGTTAGAGAGGTAACTGTGGAAGTACACAACAAATTGTTTATGTAAGCATTATAATGGCGGATCCAATAAGCTAAAGTTGTGTATAATTGATCTCTAACGATCTAAAATCATGTCAAAAGAAAACGACTCATATTTGAAGTTCAGATTTCATATCCGAAACAGTTAACTACCTGGATTGCAACTTTGACTAGAGTACACCGAAATATATCAATTCCACAAGTGATTGCTTGTCGAGCAACAGCTGGCGTATCATCCTTCAAGGCAGAGATCAACACAGGTACAATATCAGGTAAGAATTCTCCGTGTTTGAATCCAATATAACCAACCATCCTGAACAAATAACACATCTTTTTAATTTTCCTCCTCATGATATGGAATTGAGAAATCTAGTGGATTGCATACATGCTTTAAAGATAGAAGCCTGATTATGCTTGTAGGGTAGATAATTTCAGTATTCAGTTGTGAAACTGTAGTAAATAAGACAGCATCCAAGAGAGCATGCCACGTGTAGAATGAAAAGAATTTCAGTTGAAATATAAGGACCAAACTGGCAGGGAAAATTCATGCTATGGTGGAGTGTTAAAATGACATAAAGGTAAGCTCATGAAACAATTATGCTGGCAGCATAAAAGACATCTCTTGAGATCCTAAAAAGCTTAAGAGACATGACCAATAGGCAATAACCAGCATCTAATATAAATATTTACAGTAGATAAGCACCAATTCTCCTAGTTACTAACAACAAACAACAACATATCTAGTGTTGTCCCACAAGTGGGTTTAGGGAGGGTAGGATGTACGCAGACCTTACCCGTACCTTTGTAGGGTAGACATGTTGTTTCCCATAGACCCTCGCCTCGAAATAAAAGAAAATGATGTGAAGCATGGGATCAAGATAAATTCTCTTAGTTACTCTGACATGAAATTTATCAAAATTCCAATGCAGCAAGTAAAAGACATCGGGAGCATTCCACTGACCATTGCTTTGCCTCAAAAACTAACAGATATAGAATGGGAACCTTCATGTGAATCCCCTAGCATCAAAGTAAACTTTTCCACTTTTCTTGCTTTTATTGGCGTATTCACAAGGCATTCCTAGGTTTTCACATTTTATTTTCAAAAGGGTCTGGTTATCAAAAAACAATCAACAGTCATATCTTCTTCACAATTCACGTACTCCACAATTACTCCAATCTCCATGGACTACCCAAGCTAGCTGGGTTTGCCCAGAAAATATTCACTGTTCATCTCACTCTATTTGGGCTTATTTATACAATAATTTGCAGTTTTTAACGCTAGAAGTTGCCTGCATTATCTACTGACACACCAGGATTGACATAAATCAAAAGAGTTGCAGTAAGAAAAATATAAAAGTCACAAGCTTTATCATATAACTGTACTGCCACCAAATTACAAGGGTAATGGACGACCAGAATTACATGTATTCTATTGAGTTAATGGTAAAAAAACTCATAAACTATCACTTTTTCGCGAGTTTTATATCCCAACTATCAGCAATTCTCTTTTCCAACCTAGCAATTCTCTTTTCCAACCTGAACTATCAGTATTAATACACTCCTCGAAGCTGATTAAGCCAGCTATTAGTTGTTTCCTTTTCCTACCTGAACTATCAACTAGGCGTGTTTTAATATACAGATGGTAATAGTTCAGTTAGGAAAAGGGAACAACTGATAGTTAGGGTGTGAAACTTGTGAAAAAACAATAGTTGAAGTGTGTTTTTTATCATTATATCTATTCTATTGCATAGAAAGACAGAAGCGACTGGATTAAACGATCGGATTTACAGTAAATAAGCACCAATTCTCCTAGTTACTCCGATTTAAAATTCATCGAATTTCCAATGCAGCAAGTAAAAGACAATGGAACATTCCAATGTGCATTGATTTGCCTCAATAACTAACATAATTACATGTATTCAATTGCGTAGAAAGACAAAAGAGAGTAATAACTAATAGTACATGAATAACTAAACTGTGCATAACTAATCCTTGCATAAAGTATAAATTATTCTGTCATAACTCATAACTCTAACCAGCTACTAAACAACAACATAATTACATGTATTCAATTGCATAGAAAGACAGAAGAGTGTAATAACTAATGCATGAATAACTACACCGTGCATAACTAATCCTAAGCATAAAGTATAAATTCTGTCATAACTAATCTCTGCATTACTAATACTTGCATAACGCTAACCAGCTACTAAACAACAACATAATTACATGTATTCAATTACATAGAAAGACAATGGAAACGTACTCAGCGGTTAATTTGCGAACAGGACTAAACCGATCGGAAACGAGGTCAAGTAGCGCAGGGAAGAATTCGGATAGCAAATTAGCATCAGCACCGGAGAGCTCATATTTAAGCCGCCGCAAACTGTGAAGCTTCGACGGAACATCGGAAGCGAACTTAGCGGCGTTAAGTTGACTCGCTATCCTTTCTCTCGAAATCATTCCTACCATTACAAAAATGAAACCCTAGTTTTCTCTCTGAATCTTCAACAACTTTCAATGAAACCGATGCTTCTGTAATATGTATAGCACCACCGGAAGTTTGCTCCGGCGACTGTGTCTAAAGCCGCGGAGAAAGTATTAGAAATAGAAAAAGCTCCTTTCTAACCTCTATACGCCTTACTTCCAAATTAATGTCGAGACATTTAATTTTTTTGTGTGAAATTAAATTATTTGTGTTTTTTTGTTTAGATTTAGGAGGGTTGTTTGACCATTTTTACCCTTATTTATATCTAAGGATGGGTTTGGTACGAAGGAAAATGTTTTCTAATAAGTAAATTTTTTACTTATTTTTTATTAATTGATATATAAGTAAAAAAGAAATTATCCTGAAAGCATTTTTATGTAATCTAATAAAATATTATGGAGGTGGGATGGGTAGGGAGTGGGTGTTCCGGAGTGATGGTGTGAGATGGTGAAGGGGGTTGGGGGCATTGGATGGGTGGGAAGGTGACAATAAAGTTTAAATGTCATGGACTTGTTTTCCCTACTTTCATTAGGAAAGTCATTTTTCTCGTTTCGAATGATTTCAAGATATTTTGACCAACCAAACATGAAAAAAAATTTAAAACATTTTCTGAAAAATGTTTTCCTTCCTACCAAACACACTCAAGTTATAATCTATATTCATTAAAGGTTTGCTCTATTTATGTGACATCTTCGTTAAGGTAAGAGTTAAATGGAAAAAATAATAATTAATTATGTCTTAAACTTCTAAAATGACAAATAATTAATAAACGCAATAAATAATTTGAGGCTGAGCGAGTATTATGTTTCCCGAAAAGAATTATTTGTGTGTATTCAGTATTGATTTCTTTTTTTAAAAAAATTAGAAAAATTAGAAATTATAATTAGATTAGTTAAGATATTTTTCAAAAAAGGTCTAAGTTATGTGCACGCATAATGCAAAGATTTTTTATATCACCCGATTGAGCTCTTTATAGGAGATTTGAAATAATAACCAAAAATATAAAAATATAATCTACTATATTGTTAGATGAAAATAGTTTGCACAATTATACGTAACTTGAATTCTTTAAATTTTCTCATGAAAAAATGCTTTGACTTTTAAGTATAATAGCATCATTTTTTGGGGACCAAAGAATGTTTTCTTTTGAAAATTTTCTCTTTTGTCCATTATTATTACTAAATTAAAATTTAATGGATGTTTGATTCAGATTCTGGAAATAATAATATTCACATATATTTGACATTGGTCGAAGTTCCAAACCTATCCAGGCAAATAATATAGACGATTATTTAGAAATTTATTAAATAATTTAGACTATATTCAAAATATATTAATTCAAATAAAATATTCTGGGCTAATATAATTAAATTAATTATAGGGAAAATTTCGTAAATAGTGCTATTTGCATTTAGATTTGCGAAAAATAGCGAGATTTTGCTTAATTACAAAATGTAGCCGCATTTGATTTTAAAATATAGCAAAATATATTGTATCCGCATACATGATAATATTGAAGTAAATTGTATTCGCGTGAATAATAAGTGTATCTCAGCCTAACTGAAATCGTGTGGGTACAAGATCAACTTACATACACTTTACAGTCCATCACCCGAACGCCACACTTACAACTTACATACATACAACATATGCTTGTATTTTATGAGGTGCACTTGTATTATCACCATAAATCACCCCAATCACCACAAAAAAATCACTTATATTTCACTGTATAACACTTGTACTTACGAGATATGGTCGAAATAGTGGTGGAATAAGCCAATTTTTCAACAATTTTACATTGTTTTTCTGGCAATTAACACCGTCTTCTCAACGTCATGTAGGGTTTTGTTAGGTTCAAAACACATAAGTAGGCACAACGGAAGTTTTAAAATTTTGTTCTACTTACCCAACAATTCTTTCTGGCATGGTTATATGACAATTAAAATCTGTAAAGAAAACTTGAACAAGAACTTACAAGTTATAAATCTGGAGTCTTTACTTTAGGGTGAACACGCGATTCTTCCTTCGATTGCAAGCGCCTTGCTACGGTGTATTCCTCTGTCAAGAAAGCCAGGAAATCTTGGCAGAGGTTTGAGAGAGTTTCGTCTTAGACTCTAAGTCTAGAATTAGTTTTAGGATTGGTGTATAATAAACAATGGGGAGTGTTGTATTTATAGTTGAAAATTATGTCAGAAAAATGTTTTAGGGTTAAGCTTAAGTCTGGCCCAAAACCTGAGGTGTAGTGGGCCAGTCTGACTGGGCTCACTGCCGGGTCGGCGCCGCGGCGCAGCCTAGCAGGTGTCGCGGTACCTTACGTAAAATTTTGTTTCCCATTTTCATTTAATATATATATTCAGCACATTAAATCCAAAATCCAATTTTGATTTAATTAAATAATTTTCATCGAATAGAAATTATCCCATAGTTATTATCAATTTAAATATCTCGATTCCAAATTGAATATTTAATACTTTCTCAATACACCCTTAGATCGAAGAGACAATCGACATAGTGTGACCCTATAGGCCTTCATATATCGACACTAATCCAATTAAGGTCCATACGGAACTCCTAGACTGCGACGTACGACGAACTCAATATATGAAGTACGTTTACATAAATCAAGTAAACATAACCTTTATGTGAGATGATAAATTCCTTTCATTCACGACACACTCGATCAAGCTTAGGATTTGCCATGTGTCTATCCAAATGGCTTGATCACTTTATCTCATCTATATTAGTCGATAACTAGATCATATTCTAAATATGTCTCTTGCATTGGCCAATGACTTGGTCGACCTAATATCACTGAGAAGTTGAGTGCTCTTTCGAATATCTAATCGAGGAATGAATCATATTCTTGGCTCAACTACCACCTTAATTTACATCATAATGCACCTAACACAAGCCGTATCTTATCATATAAGGATTTTAAGCTTAGGACATGGTCAAAGTACATTACTCTATAAATAAGGTGCGTATTGACCTCAAGCCAAAGGACCTTCATCTCCCCCACGCTGATAACACTTTAGACATGTATAACAAATAGTTTATCAGCATGGTATACCAATACTTTCCAAAAGTATCCATGTGTCCATCACTAGTAACCATTACTAGTAGCAGGTGAGACATATTACATTCTCTAAGAATGTGACGTAGACCACATGTCGACTTATAACATATCATCGATATTCCATTCTCGATGATCATTAGTCGAGGCTATTTTAGAATTACGTCTTATCATTAATATCTCACTTCATTAATGACAACGTAAGCTCAAGAGATGCACATTAATGAATAATTACAAACAATCAAATAATAATTCAATAATTGCAAATGCCATAAATATTAATCTTATTAATAATACGAATGTGTTCAAGTACATTTGTCCCTAATAATGATTGTCTCTAGGACATACATACTTTCACGTCAAAATCTCACGATACATTCTAGTCATTCAAATTCATTCGGGTCTGATTCTTGATCTGTTGTTTGCAGGCTGACCAAGCAACTTGATTAGAGAGTGAACATGGAGGAGCTCCGTAGTCAAAGTTGTTATGTTCTTCATCCTACATGTATTAAGTGTTGAGATACAATTATTGTAGTGAACGGGAAGTAAGTAACTATTACAATAGTAGAAAGGTTAAACAAACTATTACAATAAAATTGGAAATCAAAACCTTAACAAACTGCTTGTGTGATTCGCTGAGTCGAGTTATGACACTCTTTCTTTAAGACAAGATTGCCTCGTATATCTCCTTTTACGGTGTTGAGCAATAGTCTTCCAAGATACAACAACAACTTTAACAAGTGAGCAAAGGAAACTCAAGTGTTACTCTTGAAGAACTTTGAGTATAGTAACTTTACTAGAAAGGAAGAATATGAGCTCTGAAAATCTGGAGAATTTTCTAAGCGTTGAGTGTTGTGTTCAATTGAGCCAAAGACCTCAATTTATAGTGTCAAGAGAAGACCCCTCATCTAGCCAACTAATGACCTTCAATATCCATGTAATGACACTTGAATGAGGGGTTACATTCAGCCAAATAATGGTTGAATTCATGTGGCAAGTAATGGAGAATCAATGCTCCAAAATCAGCCCAAACGTCAAATTTTTCCAACTTCCCATCGCAGCTTTCTGCCTCCGAAGCACCGCAGTGCTGCGACTCCAGCAACTATCCAGCTAATTTGCGTTGCGGCGCTCCGGTGCCGCGGCCCTTCACGGCTCCGCGGCGATTTCTGACTCGTTTCATATTACACTTCTTCCTTCCTTTACCAACGTGGAATACTTTGTCATTTGGCCAATAACCGTCCATAATTCTATGTCTCAAACGTATTACATACGTACCAATATCTCTTTCACTAATGAAATTTTACTATACTTGGCACTACGTGTGCACGTGTGTGGAAATGACGTTTCCGACGTGCGGGCCCAATTGTTCGAGTCATAAATTAATGTGATATACTTAATTCCACATTTAGTAAATTTCCAACAATCCCATCTTGAAAGAGATTTTGGCGTACACACATGGTGCATTTTCTAGCAATCTTTCAGCAGACCGATGTTGCATCTGGATAGGTTGGATGCGTTTTGAACCTTCCATAGTTGAATACCATCGGACTTACTTACTGCGCGGTGAACGTGATGTCTTGAACCATCAGTGTTTAGTGTAAGCCAAGTCAATGGTACCAACACAACAACTTCCTCTACTTAGTTCTTCATAATGTTTTGTCCTTTGTGGTCGTGGACACTTCTTGGATTCTTACGTGTATTCATTTGAGGCGGTCTGTCCTCGCATTTAAATATGTGGTCTCCTACAAAGTATCCTGCTATACCCCACTTTACAAGTGTTAGGAATCATTAAAAGTTTCCCCAAACCTAACCTCAACCGGTGAGGATCATTAAGGTTTTGGAAACTTAACATTCACCCACACTGCAGATAACACTTATAGTCTATAGCGGGAACGGCTTTGGATTTGGAGTTTCTCAACATAAATCACTATCCGAAGTGCTCATGCTTCCACCAAAGCGATCAACTAAACCTTTACAGCTTAGTTTTCCCATTGAACCTAATTCCTGGGATCTCCAGTCAGTAAGGTTGGGTTACCACCGTATTGGTCCTTATACTTTGGGTATTAAGCTTATTCTCCTAGACAGGAAGAACATCTGATCCTTGGGTAAGCCCTTTGTCAGTGGGTCAACTATGTTATCCTTTGATTTTATATAATCAATGGATATTATACTCGTTGTGATCAACTGCCTAACGATTTTATGTCTCCGTCGAATATGATGAGACTTGCCATTGTACATAGAATTTCGTGCCTTTTCTAGAGCCGAATGGCTGTCACAGTGGATCATTACAGAAGGTACGGGTTTGTTCCAACAAGGAACATCCTCTAAGAAGTCATGAAGCCACCCAGCTTCTTCTTCTGCTTTGTCTAAAGCGATAAACTTCGATTCCATCGTGGATCAGGCGATGCAAGTTTGATTAGAAGATTTCCAAGACACAGCCCCACCACCAATTGTAAATACATACCCACTGGTAGACTTGGTGTTCTATATATCAGATATCCAATTTGCGTTACTGTACCCCTCTAGTACAGCTGGATATCTCGAATAATGTAACCCGTAAGTTAGCGTGTATTTCAGGTATTGAAGTACCCGATTCAACGCCTTCTAGTGATCATCACTCGGATTACGGGTAAACCTAGCCAACTTGTTGACTGCATAAGAAATATCAGGTCGGGTGCAGTTTGTTATGTACATCAAACTACCGATCACCTGTGCATATTGCTCCTGGCATATGGGTGCACCATGATTTTTATCAAGCTTTTAATTTCTATCCATTGGTGACTTTATAGACGAACTATCATACATCTCGAACTTTCTCAAAACATCCTCAATGTAGTGAGACTGAGATAAGACCAGTCTGTCAAACGTCTTAGAGATTTTTATTCCTAAGATGACATCTGCGATACCCATATCCTTTATGTCGAAGCATTGTTTCAACATGTTCTTAGTCTCTAGAATTATGCTAGGACTGCTCCTTGTGATCAACATGTCATCTATAAAGTTACATTTCATGTACACACATTTGTCACACTCATTAATGGCGAAATCCTTCGATAGCAGAGTACTATCAAATTTTTTGTGTCATTGCTTCGGGGCTTGTTTCAGTCCGTACAGAGATTTGACAAGTCGACAGACTTTTTTCTCTTGTCCTTGAACCACATACCCCTCGGGTTAGTCCATATAAATTTCTTCTTCCAAATCACCATTTAAGAAGGCTGTATTTACATTCATTTGATGTATCTCAAGGTCACGCAATACTGCGATCGCAATAAATACCCGTATGTACGTCATCCGAGATACCGGGGAGTACGTGTCAAAGTAGTCAAGACCTTCTTTATGCCAATAGCCCTTGACTACCAATCTGGCCTTGTACTTATCTATAGACCCATCTGCATTATACTTCTGTTTGAGTATCCACTTACAATCCAATGGTTTATTTCTCGGAGGAAGATCAACCAACTCCCAAGTATGGTTATGCAGAATGAAGCTTATTTCACTCTCAATAGCTTCTTTCCAGAGCGGTGCTTCTGGAGTTGACAATGCTTCAGCAATTATCCTTGGTTCATCATCAACCATATAAGGTACAAAGTCAGGCCCGAAGGATTTATCCTTCCTAATACAACAACAACTTTAACAAGTGATACAATTGTTGGGATACAATTGTTGTAGGGAACGGGAAGTAAGTAACTATTACAATAGTAGAAAGGTTAAACAAACTATTACAATAAAACTGGAAATCAAAACCTTAACAAACTGCTTGTGTAATTCATTGAGTCGAGTGATGACACTCTTTCTTTAAAACAAGACTGCCCCGTATATCTCCTTTTACGGTGTTGAGCAATAGTCTCCCAAGATACAACAACAACTTTAACAAGTGAGCAAAGGAAACTCAAGTGTTACTCTTGAAGAACTTTGAGTATAGTAACTTTACTAAAGAGGAAGAATATGAGCTTTGAAAATCTGGAGAATTTTCTAAGTGTTGTGTTCAATTGAGCCAAAGGCCTCAATTTATAGTGTCAAGAGAAGACCCCTCATCTAGCCAACTAATGACCTTCAATAGCCATGTAATGACACTTGAATGAGAGGTTACATTCAGCCAAATAATGGCTGAATTCATGTGGCAAGTAATGGAGATTCAATGCTCCAAAACCAGCCCAAACGTTAGATTTTTCCAACTTCCCGTCGCAGCTTTCTGCCTCCGAAGTGCCGCGGCGCTGCGGCTCTAGTAACTGTCCAACCAATTTGCACCGCGGCGCAGCCTGGGAGGCGCCGCGGCGCTCCGGCGCCGCGGATCCGACGGTTGTGGTGTCGCAGCCCTTCACGGCTCCGCGGCGATTTTCGACTCATTTCATCTCAGACTTCGTACACTTCTTCCTTCCTTTACCAACGTGGAATACTTTTTCATTTGGCCAATAACCGTCCATAATTCTATGTCTCAAACGTATTACATACGTACCAATATCTCTTTCACTAATGAAATTTGCGATACTTGGCACTACGTGTGCACATGTGTGAAAACGACGTTTCTGAAGTGCGGGCCCAATTGTTCGAGTCATAAATTAATGAGATATACTTAATTACACATTTAGTAAATTTCCAACATTAAGAAGTAGGCCATGAAAAAAAAATGCGTGTATCTGCTATAAAATCCCAAAACTATTGCTATGTTGTGTCAACTTTAAAAACTATTACTCTAAAGGGTAATTTGTGGACTGAGTTCGCTAGCTCACATAATATTTCCTTAATTATATGATTATATATATATATTTATTACATATTGTTGGGTTATTCATTTAATTAGACTACAAATGATGAGCCCGCTTTGTTAAGTCCATAATGACATCCTATCATAAAAGGTTATATTGGTGTCACGTGTCAAATAATGTGCAAGTCTACTAACAAAACAAATAGGATAATGCCACATATCAAAACGACATGGCATGCCAAGTTAAATTAAAAAATGTGACGCATGTACAAGTGACATATTTAGCTAATCAAATGTGACCATGTCAATTTAATCTGATTGACCGAAAATGAGTTTGTCACTGGTACGACTCTTCCCTCATGCTACTATAAATAGGGGTTATAGAAAAGAAACCAGAATTCACAACATGAAGCAAGAGAGAGGTCGTGCCACCACCAAAGCATTTGCGACGAATAAATCAAATTCACATCCAAGTTAAATATTGTAATTCAAGGTCAAGCTTCAAGCTCTTGGACTAGTAAATACAACTCAAGATCAACTTCATCAAATTTAGATCAAACGCTTAAACTCATATACAAGTCAAGATTAAATCCATCAAATTCAAGATTAAGCTCAAAGGTCTTTGAATTTATTTTTGTAAAAAAAAAAAAGAGGAATTATAGAAATTATAATATTCACTATATTAATATAAAATACTAAATATTTTTCGATCTTGATTATTTACTTGACGCGAATTTTATTTTCTATAAATATGACAAGATTAACTTATGTTGACATAATTAATTTTGTTGACGAAATAATACTCCTTTGGGGCATCGCAAGGGCAAGTAACCAGAAAGCTTATTTCTTATCTTCATTTAAGACATAGTCAAAGCTTATAAATTTTAATAATTTTAGCTATTTAAAAAATAACTTCAAACATATATATTTGAAATTATTTGTTAAAATGGACTGTTACATCCGCAGGTAGATCTTTGTGAAGATTTGATTGATGCAAGGGGCGTAGCTAGACTATAGGAAATATGTTCGGTAGAACTCAGAAATTTTAATTCAAGCCATGTATTTATCTTAAGAAATTTATTTAATATGTATTAATTAATAATTAGAATCCAATTATTTTAAAAGATTAAAATTTCGAATTCACAAGTTTTATATTTTGACTCCGCCTTTGATTGGTGCAATATCCAAGCAAATTGCTATTCGAGAGACTCTATTTGAGAAGCAAAAGCTATTCAAATTTCTGGGAGGACTAATATTTTGTATTAACCATCACTTGTTCAGTATTATTTTAGAAGTAGTTCTTCTACTCACGAAGTTTGTCAACACCTACCCATTAGAGTTTTTTTCACAAAGGTCTGCTATGTGGTCTTTCAATCCAACAAACTCATTCCTAAGAACCAGAAAATCATATTATTCAAGATGATTTTGCTAAAACAGAATAAGAAAAAAGTACTGTGGCACTATGGTATAACAAAGTCAAAGGAGCAATCAGTAGAAATAACACATATTTTGAGAAAACACGAGCAAAGGTTCTAAAATTTTGAAAAAATAAGAACGCTGGGGTTTATGCTTGAAAAAAAAAATAAGAACTTTAGATAAACTTCACGAGAATAAGGAGCTTTTAAAGGCAATGATTGCATGCAAATTACAAGTTTATCTAGTGTCAGAAACTTGGATCGAGCAACAACGGGAGAGCTTGAAAGAGATGATGGCGGAAATCTAAAGTGGATTTAGAATTTCTAGAACATGAATTCACTACTAAAGAAAGGAGCAAAAATACATTGAGTGAGAATTATTCCTTATTTCTCATGGTAAATAACTAAGCCTTCAACTAAGTGCACCGTTGAGCTTTTTTTTGTAGAATGAGTATCTAATATTAGATTAATTTTAGAAATTTTGTACATAAAATACCTTGTTTTTTCAGGAAGACTATGGGTTCACATGCACCATAAATTGCATAATAAATTCGCCCTGATAGAAATTATTTGATCGAGTAACGATCATAGAGAAAGAGACTTAAATATAATTTAATAAACTTGAAATATAAGCCCTAAACTTTTAAGAATTATAAAATGTACTCAAATGAATATTTAATGGACTATTAAGCATCCATTGATACAAAACTTCAAGAAATAAATAAAATAAGAGGAAAAAAATAAAAAAAATCCCAACACATGGAATAACCTTGAAACGCATAATTGAGTACACATTTGTACCGGCAACAAAACATGATTAGTCGTGCATGCTATCAGTGACCACCAGAGCCGTCCCTGGGGCGGTCGAGGCAGTGCCGCCGCACAGGCCCCCGGCCGGCGAGGCTTCCGCCCCAAAATTTTTATTTTTCTTTTATTGGTTTTAAATATTAAGATATGTATTAAAAATGCTCCAATCTTATCAGTGAAAGCTGTAGCCTAGCGGTTGAGGGCTCCTTTCAAAAGTCATTCCCTAGTGAAAGGCCGCGTGTTTGAATCCAATGAGTAGCGAAAGGTTTTTTTTTAAAACACAAAAAATAAATTTGGGCCCAAGTTCCAAGTCCTCGACCCCCTCCCTCTTTAAACAAAAAAAAAACATCCATTGGGTTTCAAAAAACATAGAGCATTAAAAACACCACAAATACAATCCAAAAAAAAGTTCTCCCATTAATTAAAGATCTTTTTGGTAAGTTATTGTTTTGAGAATTATTTTGCTCTAATTTACCATTAACATGAATTGATTCAATTGCATCAATGTTTATTCCATTTTGATTAGGGTTTCAAATTTCTCAAATCTCAATATTATATTTAATTTAGGGTTCTCAATATTACATTAAAGTAATTGTGTTTAGCTTTAGATTTTACATTGCTTTTATTGGTAATGTATGTAATGGATGACTTGTATTTTACATGATTACATTAAATTTGGTTTGTTTTTTTATTTCTATAGGAGAATTACAAATGCCTCCTACCAGAAAATATCCGTCTGGACATGAAAAACGTAAAAAAGGAAGACACGAAGAAAAGTTCATCAAGTCTCAAAGAGGGGCATTAGATAGATTTGTTGTGAAGCCGACAAATTCATCACTTTACTTCAACTTGCCGAAGAAAGAGATACTGACTCCAAAATAAGAAGTGAAGCTAAGTCTTTGGCAACATTTGAACTAAAAAACTTTGAGTTCCTAGTAGGCATAGTTATTTGGTATGACATATTGTCTAAAGTTAATATTGTTAGCAAAGACTTACAATCCGAAGATATGCTTATTGATGTTGTTGGTCAAGGTTAAGGGGTTAATTGCTTCTTTTGAAGAGTATAGAGAAATTGGGTTCAAACAAGCAATCAATATCGCAAAAGAACTTGCTTCATCAATGGAGATTGATCTTATTTTTCCTAAAAAGAGACAAATATATAGAAAGAAATATTTTGATGAGCTCTCTTGTGAGTCTTCCCAAATGCAACAAGAATCTCCGGAGGAAGCTTTTAGAGTTCATTACTTTTTATACATAGATGATCAAACAATTGGGTCATTTGAGAAAAGGTTTGGGCAATATGAGAAATATGAAGATCTTTTTGGATTTCTTTCACAACTGCTAAGTTGATCTCATTGAATGATGAGAACTTGAAGACTCGTTGCAAGAATCTTGAAAGAAAACTACAAATGAAAGAGGGCACAAGATCAAATATTTCAGATTTGGATGGGGATGATTTATATCAAGAATTGAAGATCATGCAACATATTCTACCACATGAAGCAAAAACAACTAGTGCAATAATGAACTTTTTGAAAAGAATGAATTATTTTCTCAATTCATTCATTGCATATAAGATATTGTTGACTATTCAGGTGACCGTTGCATCTGCAGAGAGAAGTTTTTCTAGATTGAAGTTGTTGGAATCTTGTTTGAGATCAACCATGACACAGACAAGATTGAATGCATTATCTTTGATTTCAATTGAGAGTGAATTTCTAGACATTCTTGATTATGAAAGATTGCTTGATGACTTTGCAGATAAAAATGAAAGGAGATCAATTTTCTATGCCTAATGTAATGATAGTTTTTCTTATAATAAGGTATCTCTTTCGTAGCATTATTGTACTGAAATTGAAAACATTGAATAGAATATAGTGTTTATTATACATTTATTTGATGTTTTGATCAATAATTTTTTTAATATTGATTAATTAGTTAATTTTAATTTTTCATGTGAATAAAAAATGTCTTTTTTTGTTTCTCGCACCGGGCCCTTAAAAGTATAAGAACGGCCCTGGTGCCCACAATGCACGCTGACATGCCCAATGGTTGCTAGTGTCAACTAGCAACAATCAAAACAAGGACTAGGTACAATCTCGCGACTGCTTTCCCTGCTATAACACTAACCAAGTTCCGTATTTGCAAGCAAATTTTGGTGTGTCATAAAAAAGTCAAGATCTCATTAAGAAACATCTTGAGGTCTCAGTTGCAACAGGTAAAAACTACATTCTCTATGTGCCTGTTCAAAGCAAATCTAAAAAGACATTCACTTTGCTTAATCATAAGAGTTTCAGCATGAGTCTGAATTAAGTGTCCCTTTTTACTTACTGGGCATATTTAATTGCATTATTGTAAGTTCAGTCAACAGCCTAATTTGTCTCACTAATATTAATTGTTTTGGCCATACCATATATTTGAATAATTCACCTATAAATAAGTACGTGATCCTCCCTCCCTTGAAGTATTTATTATGATGAATTTGATCTTCAGATTATACAAGTGCGTCTTGAATTTTGTTATCATGAAAAAACCCAAATGATCTTAAGGTGTGTTAGAATTATTTTTTATTGAACATGATGATCATTATGATTAGTTAAATGAAGATAATAATGAAGAGTCAAATACACATCCTCGTGGATATGATTTTGAGTCTAGGCTGAGGTATTTTCACAAAATACCAAGGTTTAGAAAATACTTAAACTAAGTTCTATTTTTTTCTACAAAAGATATGACATGTTTTAGGAGTAGTTATGAGGATGAATGGCCATTTGTTTGTTTATGTGGGAAAGATACATTTCAAGAAATTGAATGTCAAAGTTTTCACTATGAAGAGGATATTGGTCTAACTGAATATATCGGTGAGCTTAAAGGTAAAACTTGGACTTTTTGCCTTTTGTCCAGTGTTTGATAATTGGTTTGAGTTAGGGGAACAACCTTGTCACTTTTGGTGATTTTTTTTTTTGAATTTGTCATGTTACTGTTATGCTAGGAATGATGATCCATAGGCCCTTGACTTTTTACTAGAAATGGAGAAAATATAATGCAAGAAAGATATTTTGTTATGATTTCAATAATAATCAACGGCTTGATTCTCACATACAAGTTGCAGGTCAACTTTACTGATAGTCTAGTTTTAGTTAATCTTAATGATATACCAACGGGAAAGAAAGGGATTTTCCTACAGGTGGTGTTGATGATTTTGTTAAGTACATGCATATGGAACAAGTAAAAATAGCCCCTTTTATTTTTTATTTCCTCTTCCTATTTTTTCTAATGACCCAACTAATTTGACTTTTTTTTTTACTAATTATTGTGTTTAAGATTGCATGTCAACATGAGAGATAAAAATAATCCTCCCGGCAATACGCCTAAGAATGTTGAAAATTAATTAAAAGATATGCAAAGCAAAAGTTTAATTAGGCTATTAGTGAAATTGACAATATTCAAATCATGATCCTCAACTTGTATGCGCAAATCAAGCAGCTGATAATTATTGATTTTCATCATATTTAATAAAAATAATTCTAACAACCTTAAAATTATTGATTTTTCATGATAACCAGATCCAAGACTCACTTGCATAACTAAAGATCAAGTAGTTGTTTATAGATGGACTATTCAAATATATAGTATGGCCAAAACGACTAATATCAATGAGATAAATTAGGCCATTGACTGAACTTACAACAATGCAATTCAACATGCTCAGTAAGTCAAAAGTGACTCTTAATTCAGACTCATGCTGAAAATTCTTGTGATTAAGCAAAGTGAAGGTCTTTTTAGGCTTACTTTGGACATACACTTAGAGAAAGTAGTTTTTACCCGTTGCAATTGAGGTTTTAAGATGAAATCTTAACTTCTATCATGGCACACCAAGATTTTCATGTAACAAGGAACTTGATTAGTGCTCTAGTAAGGAGAAGCAAGGGAATTGAGATGACGATCTCAAAGGGTAAAGATGTAGATACATTTTGAAGGAAAAACACAAAGTTTGAAAATTGCTAGAAAGGATACAATAGAGAAATTTCTAAGCAACTAAGCTCATATCTTCTACTAGGATTATCTTGCAGAAATATTCAAGAAAAGAGAATTGTATATATGAGATGATAAACTCTAAGATTTTGTACTGTTTATATATGGGAGCTGTCTTTAGATTCATGTAATTTATCTGGATTAACTTTCTTAATGCAGCAGATAAGAGTGTGATTAATAAATAAATAAATTTAAGATGATATGTAATTTGGTTACACTAAATTTAATGTATGAGATAAAATCGTATTTAATGTAGTTCTACGTTCATATTTGAGTTAAATAGATACGGTACAAATAATAAAGATGACTCGTTATTTTTCATAATTTTTTTTCTAAAATGAAAAAGAAAATTATTAAATATAATTAAGTAAATAAAAATATTTATGTCAAATAGTTTAAGCTTTTAATGACATGATTACGCACCCTTCAACATGCGATATCAGAGTCAGACTCATCTCAATACTTAATTTTTAAATATAGTTAATTAAGTGAATCAAATGTGTCTCTCTAACAGCTTAAATTTGTAGTTAGATGGATTAACTTTATTAGTGCAATAGATAAGAGTGTTATTATTACTTACAAATGAATTAATTTGAATTTGAAATTTCTGATAATTTGGTAATTAGATTACACTAAATTAAATGTTTGAAATAAAATCACATTGGATGTAGTCTTTATGTTCACATCTGAGGTAAATAGATCGGTACAAATAACAAAGAGGACTGATATTTTGTATTAACCATAACTTGTTAAGTAGTAGTACTATTTTAGAAGTAGATTCTCTACTCATTAAGTTTGTCAACCCCAGTTTCTTGTCAAAGCTCTGCTATGTGGCATAGGAAATACTTTACTATTAAGTATTAAATATCAAACAACAACAATCAATAGATAATAAAAGAGTTTAAAGGAACTTATCAGTTTTAGTATGATTAACTATAGAAACTTGCGCTTAGAACTTGCCTCAGAACGGTTAGCTATCTATAGTGTTAAATAAAATTGAAACTTCTCTTTTCTTTTAGTTTGTTTTAACCAAATTTACCTGTGATTTTCAGCATGTTACATGACCCTGCGCTTAAGTTACTTGTTGATACAGTTATATCTCATCTTTCGACTTTCGAGTGAGTTTAAGTCACATAAAGGGTAAGCAAAGGACCATTATTGATCACCTGGAGATGGGGTACAAAAAAAGATATTAAAAAATAAAGGCAGTCTAGGAACACACAACCTGACAATATGCCTTAAACCATAGGATTGTGGTTAGATGGATGCATCCTTGACCAGAGGTGTTCGGTTCGAGTTATGGAAATTGAAAAACTCCTACCAATGAGTGTTTCTCCCTTTCCTGGACACTACCAGCATGAATCAGAATTAGTTGCACAAATGGGTTTCGGAGGATGTACAAAGCAAAAAAAAAAGAAAAGAAGAAAAAAGATCACCTAAAAATGTGTGAACTTCACCATCTAAATGTTCCAAATTACATGGCATTATGGTTGCTACTTGGTAGAGTAAACAAATGTAAAGAACCAAACATCTATGGGAGAAAGAACACAAACGTGTATGCCACAGAAGAATAGATATGTGCTGCTCGCTGTACCAAAAGCGATGGCAACAGAAAGAAATGGACTGGCCTACCAACAGTGCGAACTATTTCATTTACAGCATCAATTCTCAAAGAGCAATGGGAGGAGTACTCGGTGTATATCCATGATATACATTGTATCTACAATGGCTTTCTCTCGGCTGGTCAAACTGTGTATATCTTTCTCACCTTCTTTATAGGCCTGCGACAGATTGGACAAGTACCAGCAACTTCTGCTATCCTGTAAACGTCAGTTTCATGGTGTTAACTGTTATGCATGGATTTTCCATCTGTATTGTGCCTTTACTTTGTCAGTGCAGAAACCACAGATGACTAAGTTATTAGGAATTGGAAAATGCCTTTGAAAATACAGTAAACTGAGGTCATCCTCGAAGTCTTAGCACGTAGTTATATGTACTTTAACAATTTAAAAGTTTCCAGTTTTCTGGATCCCAATTAACTATCAATGGTATAAGACAACAACTATATGTGTCTGCATTTGTTTGATAAGTAGTAGGTGTGGTATTAATATTGGCTGGATCTAATCACCAACTTGATGGAGTTACTACAGAGATTTGATGGCATGTAACCAGTTTGAGCTATCTTTAGTCTATTTTACTTTTCCTTTCCTCGGTCATAAATACCATTGAACTGAGATTCTTAGAATGAGCCGAGTGTCTCTCGGAAACAGCCGCTCTACCTACCAAGGTAGAGGTAAGGTCTGCGTACATTCTACCCTCCCCAGACCCCACGTTGTGGGATTTCACTGGGTATGTTGTTGTTGAGATTCTTAGAATATGATGCATACTAACTCAACAGCATGCCATCATAGACTGAAACCCAGGTGCTTATGTAACCCCTGAGAAGGAAGGCAATATTACATGGTTTGACGCGCTAACTAGCACGGATCATAATATACTAGAGCATCACATTTATTGCCTGTACTTCATATTTCAGCGGGTAGCATGACGTATCTCATTTATAGTACTGGTATTCAGATGGTTCTTATGATCAAGAAGACAAAAGGTGCAGTTTATATCGAGGAGCTTCTTAATCTACAATTGACTTGGATTGATCACAGGTTTGCCCCCTTTCTTTCAAGGCTTGCACGAAAGACAGTTCGATAAATGATCTCGAAATTTGTTCGCGGCCTTGGTAAAACAGCGAACCAAAAAAGGAGATTGGTGAAACAGTATCGCTGTAAGTAAGGGAGAGAGCATAGAAGATGAAATAGAAGGGAAAGGAGGTAGAGCAAGTTCCATAACAGGATCTCTTGATTATGGGGAAAGAGGCAGACAGCTGAAAGTTTAATTTGAGGGCAAAACTGTGACTAGTCCTAAGTTGTCGCAGATATATGCTGCTCCATCCTTGTAGGTAGAATAGTTTCCCAAACCACATTTTCTTAATGAACAAGAACAGCAATATTCAAATCTCATGCTGTGTTTGGTACGAAGGAAAACGTTTTCTTGGGAAATAAGTGGGTTTCTTACTTATTTTCTAGTGTTTGGTAAGTAAGTAAAAAAATATTATCCCAAAAGCACTTATATGTAATCTATCAAAACACTATGGGGGTGGGATGGGGTAGGGAGTGGCAGTCGGGGGTGGGATGGGGTAGGGAGTGGCAGTCGGGGGTGGGATGGGGTGGGGCGTGGCGGTCGGGGGTGAGATGGTCAAGGCGTGGGGGATGGGGGTGTTGGGTGGGTGGGGAGGAGACAATGTACTTGGAATGTCACTTATGGAACTTGTTTCTCTTACTTCCATTAAGGAAGTCATTTTCTTTATTTTAAGGAACTTGTTTTCCTAGAGAATTTTTGTTAACCATATCATGTTGACCAACCAAATATGGGGAAACTGAAAAATACTTTCTGGAAAATGTTTTCCTCCATACCGAACACACCCTCAATGAAGACCTTTTTTTTATCAGGGGACATCTAGCTGTAATGTCATGGCTTGCTGGTTTCTCTCATATGCATAAATATAACCATATTCTCTTGCAAGTACTTAGTCATTCCTCTTGAGTTTAAATCAAAAATGAAATATTTATAGTTTTTAGAGAGAGAAGTGGCATACCTAGTTCCACATTCAAAACAGGATGCATGGTGTCCACATGGAAGAAAGAAGCAGTCCCTTGGCGCATCAAAACAAATTGCGCAGAGTCGGCGAATATTGCTGTTGTATTCACCATCTTTTACTTGTCTCCCTTGAGGTGCAGTGAGATCCAGTCCATCTTCATTATACTCGTCATCCTGTGAAAGACCATCATAAGAAGAACCCCAGCTTGCGAGATCATCATCTTTACGTGAAAGAAGAGGGGTCCGCTGAGATTCTATCGGTTGCACTGGATTGCTAATACCTTCCTGATGAGAGGATTGCATATTATTCAAGTACCAGAATACCAGCCAAATGAGAAAACTCATACCACCTGCATTTAGAAAGAATGATGAACATAAAAAACTACAGGTTTTTCAATTAGGACATCAGGTGTTACATAGAAAACAGAAATATACCTACTCCAAGAAGATATGTGATCCATCGAGGTCCATAGGAAAGTTTGACGCTCCACACACCAGTAGTTGTACCCTACAGGAATTGAAAAGGGCCAATTCAATCGCATGACATCTGTTCTATGAAACTTGAACGCTTGCCAAAGAATATTTACATAGATCACGTTTAGCTGGTGAGACAAAGAAGATATTCCATATTCTCCACCAAATAACTTGAAGAATAAACATACACAAAGAATGATCTCTATTAATAAGCCAATTATAAGGATGAAGTCATCATGATAAATGCATGTGAAATCCTAGAACATAGTAATGCAAATGACTACTGGTTAAGTGCATTTCCAAAATCTAGTCCCAGCCTTCAAATATTGCTTGTTTGTGATGACGGAAGCAGAAAAGTTACTACTTGGTCTTGATTCACTTTGCCTCCATTCAACAAGTTATATAATCGGCAAACAGAACATGCTATTCCAACAGATATATTTAGAAGTAAGCTTATCAAGATATTGTGCCCATATGTGGTTAAAGATTCACTGATTAAAGAAACATATGTTAATAGAAATGATATCAAGACTGCTAAAAACTGCAAATGCATTGAGCAAAATCAAAGCATTTGTATTGGGCAGATTCTCTGATGAGAGAGTTAAACAAGGAGATCTAGAAAAAGCTGGAGACTTACTGGCCTTTGAGGAGGAGAAGTCAAAAGAGCAGCATTTCCACGGGCCAAAAAGAATCTCACACTACACTGTTCTCGTCCAAGGTTGCACTCGTAATAAGCACCAGTTGAATTATAGAGCAACACCCTACTTCTAATATCCAACCGAACCTGTTTTGCTCAGAACCAAAAAAAAAAAAAGAACGCAAGTTCAGTGTAAAGCAGGAAAATACTCCCCCCAACCCCAAAGACAATCTGAAAGTCAGGGACATTACAACTTTCTTTCAACCAATGTGATTAGATAATTGTTCATCAGGGGGGAGAAAGCTTATACCCACGTGCTCTTTAGACAACTATCTTAAGTTGCAATAGTGCGAAGCATCAGTTTACTTATCTGACCTGTACAACTCCAGAGTTCAAGTTGCCCACTGCCACATAATAATTAGAGGACTTCCCTATGTCTTGGCTGATTGTGCCATTCCCTGCAGAAAAGCAGTTGGTGTGATAAGCTGACTTACTATCTATTGTTATCTAGTGCAAGACCTTTATGCAACGATCATAAATAACTTAGCCAGTCTTCTTTCTTACCGTGAATGATATTCCATGATAATGTCGTATTTGGATAAGATGGGTCCTCAAGCCACCGAGCTAGCCCTTCGCTTCCTGCAGTTCATTGACTTTTAGAGAAAAATATCGAAAGGTTAGAAAACTGAAATGGAGCTAGCATGTCAGAACTTGACTGGCTATATTCAATAAGACCTGATCAACAAGACAGGTAACCACTTTCCAAGGGAGTGAGCTACAAAGACAAGGGTTTAGCCCACAATACATCGCTCTGATGGACCACTTATAGAGGAAAATGAGGAGAGAGATGGTGCCAGAGAACACTTCTTTTTGACCGTTGGACTGAAAGGAGACTCAGAGGAGACTAGCTTAGACAAAAATTATAGGCCAACTGTAAGCTAAATGATAGTACGACGTAAAATATTATTTGTTTCTCTGGATGGGCATATAAGAGTCAAAGATCACAACGACAACAACATACCCAGTTAATCCCACAAGTAAGGTTTGGGGAGGGTGGGGTGAATGCAGACCTTACCCCTACCTTGGGAGGTAAAGAGGCTGTTTCCGGTAGACCCTCGGCTCAAAGATAAGCAAACAAAAGCAATACGGAAGAATCAAAGATCACAATGAACTCAAAAACCACAGAAGCTATGGTGAAATAGTGAGGTGGACCAGACTTCTACCATGTTAAGGAGTCTAATGGTCCTCTACACGTGTTATATCCTACGATACATACTGCTAATGTGAGGTGAAAAGCCCATTAACTTGGATTGATTTGAAAAGTTTTGATGCTAGCATACAAAATAAACAACCTAGTATAGATTTCAATTGACCCTCAAACAAGAAACGCAACACTAGGAAACAAATACTTATTAGAGTAGATTTGATGAAGATGAACTTACCTTGAGCAATAATAAGGACTAAACCAAACGAACTTGAGGAGTTGACACTATATGATATGTTTATTTGAGATCCTTGATTCAAGTAATATATCCATTGCTGTAAAATCAAACACAAGAGAATTCATATAACAATCCTCAGCTAGGCATCAGAGACTTTAAGGAATTTAAATTCACATCATGCCTTGTTAGTGTTTGCAGGAAGAGAGGTTCTGTAAGCTTCAGAAGAAGTTGCAAAAACATCAAGAGACGGATTTTCAGAAAACCCAAACAATGTTGGTCTATTGTTTGCATCATCCATCTCTTCCACCTAGTAGGAAGACACAAATTGCTAAACTACAAACTTAGGAAATATATAATTGTAGACTAAGGAATTACACATTTACCATTATATTTTTCACAAATAAGGGATTAGGTTTTATCAGGATTGAGGAATTTGGTCCAAGCTGCAAATTGGCAGGCCCATAAATCCCCAGTATCAAAGTCATAGATACTGAAGAAAAGAGAAAACATTCGTCAAGGCAAGCTCTGAAGTGTCAAGCAGAGTCTTTAGTGGAAGAAAATACACAACAAAATGGAAATGGATAAGAATATTAACGCGATACTTCCTATCAACGCCATAGATACTGGAAAAAGGAGAAATTGTTCCAACAAAGGAAGCTCTGATGTGTCAACTGTTGTGTTAACCGGGAGAAAATAAACAAGGAAAAATGTAAAAGAGAAAAAGTATTTAAATATGAGTGTTTCTTACATCGTTTCACCTATTTACGTAAGAATTAAATCTTTTAAGTAAATAATAATATGAGCGTGCTAGATGACCAATTATTGTAGTTGAGTGATTCACAAAACCTCAGGATTGCACAATGTAATAATAGAATTAAACCCAATCAGTGAAGAGCTACAAGTGGAGCAACACACTACCAATAGCAGCCAGCCATTCTTCCCCCAAACTCCACACCTAATCCCCATTAACTTCACATGTCCATAAAATTCACATCCTCAAGTCAATTAATATAAGTTATAGTTGTCATCTTGAATCCTCTTTCTTTCAAAAAGAGCTCATAAATTTGTCGCATCTAAGCCTCAACATTTGCACAAGATGAGCGTCACATAAATGCAAATAGTAAGATGGATGTGCAGTCATACAAGATAAAAAAAGATGAAAAATGATATCATCACATCCAGTCTGAGATGCAAGCTGAGTATACATAAAGAGATAAGATCGTTTGAGAAAGTGTGCTCGTGGCCTACTTACACATCTAAATGTGCAAGTTTATAAGTGTCAAACCACGATTATTGAAGGTTTTAGAGGAACGAGATAGACCGAAAATCAAATAAATTTTTTGTCTCGAAAGATCCTATGATCTCTTGGATCCATGAGACTAAACAAAAAAATAGAATGTAATAGCAAAAGATCAAATAACTGATACCAACCAGTAGGTATCAAAGCTTAGTCATATAGGTACGCTACAGTAGAAGCTGTTTTTACTAGAAGTTTTTTTAGACTGTATAGAGATTTATATATCAGTAGAAATTTATATAAATTTTAGTCCTAGAGAACCCCAAAATATCAAATATCAGAATAAAACAGGTCTAGGATTTCTAGAACATGGGTGCACCATTAAAACAAAAGAATGAAAAAATATATTAATGTTTGTCTAAAACCAAAGGCAGTCGACAAGGCAAAAAGTCTAACACCTACTAATGTTTGTCTCTATTTGGCATCAAAAGTGCATCAGTAGCTCAAGTTACGGAGGTCCGGAAACATGAAACACCATATTCAAAATTGAAAGAACAAAAAATTAAATCTGCATCTAAAGGTACTTATTCAAGTTTCGAATGACTTAAAAATAAGAAATAATTCTAGGATGAAAAAATCACAATGAAAAATAAGACATTAATGTATGATGAAGAAAAAGGGCAAAAGTGAACATGTCCAAACATATTGTTAACTGGACGGTAAATATTGAAGTTTATCCTACTTATTTTTTGTCTAATGAAGAGATACACTGACTTTTGATATGTAAATAACTCTTCAATATGATCCTAGTAATGTCAAAAAATGTAACCATTGCTCAGTAAACATAACTGAAAAAGATAGTACTCCCTCTGTTCCAAGGTGTTTGACTGGGCAGCACTAAAATAACATATGAATATTTGTGTGGCCGGTAGAATGAAATTGTTACTACTAAATATAGTTAGACCACTAAAAGTATCACATAAACTAGGACAGAAGGAGTAGCTATTTTTTTCATTTCATTTTTTTAGCTTCAGAAAAAAACAAAAACATCATCAAATTATATGAAAAAGAAGGGCAGATACGTATATAGATATAGATTTTGAGAAAATATTTACCGAAGAACCAGAAAGTAAGAATAACAACAATGCAGGAACATTTATCATCTCTTGCTAATCGCACGGCTTCCTCATTGTCGGTCGCCGGAAAATAAGGTGCATCGTGAAAAACACTATTATTCCTCTCCGGAAACGGCAACGGAGGTCTCCGATCATCGTCGTCAATCACCGGAACCTCTTCATCTTCTCGTGACGTTGACGCCGACGCATCGCCGGAAAATTGCTCCGGCGAAAGTGAGCGATTCCGATCTAAGTCTTCCATTCAAAATCGTGAAGAACAAGTTTGAGGATTTGGGAGAAAATAGTAGGAATTGAATATTACTTTGATGAGAAGAGTCCATGATTGAATTCAATTGCTTCACCAATCAGTCATCATTTGTTTTTGTTTTTTTTGGGGGGGTATATTCAGATTCCTAATGGTAGTTGACAACTGAAAGTTTAGAATTGTAATAAAAGAGTGACACTTAGGTAAATAGGGTGACAAATGTGTAAGTTGGTCTGAATTTGGGAGGCTTAAAATGTGTGAGTTTTTTTTAAAATTAATTTCACTAGGCTTTTTGGGCCTAGGGTTAGTTTTATTAATAAACAAAAACCCAAAAGGAAAGTACAAGTAAGGGGCTATGCCTAACCTTACTAATCCTATACTTCTAGCATGATATTACACATGATAATGCTAAAATAGTGAAAAAATAATACAAGAACAAAGCTAGAATCATCAACCTCTGAACTTATAAAATCTTCTGAAGTATGTAGTTCTTCCAACTGGTCTTGATCATCTAGCCTTTCCAAAAAGTCTTGGAATATTATTATTTCTTCTTTGATTTTGTTGAAGTGGCAGGAGCTGCCACATTTTTCTTTGCATGTCTCATTGGTAGTTGCTTTGGGATGCCTCAGGTATTTTACCATCCCAACTATACTTCCTTTCACGAGTCATGTATCTTCTTACACTCTCCACCTGTCTAGGAGACAAGTCTCCATCCCTTATGGAATTGAGGAGATTCAGAGCAATTGACTCCTCATCCATATCTAGTCTTTCAGCATTACAAAGATCTTCAAGAGTTGCTCCCTCTCCATAAGGGTTTGAAATTACATGTCGTTGCATTTGTGTATAAACTTTAGGATCATGATGCACATTATTGAAGTCTGCAACCCCAACCTCTACTGCATCCTCGAGTTCCTCCACATACTTAGCAACTGCATTATCTGGAACCATATCAAATATGCTAGCAATAGAGGCTACAATATCATCATTTTCATCACCATCATCTTCTAATTCTTCACTCCACCTCCTTCTCTCACCACCAGAATCAGTGACAAAGGTAGGAATGTCAACACAAGCTTTGTTCAGAGTAACCAAACCTTCAACAGGCATAGTAAATAATTTTTGTACCCAATCCTTAGTGTTGGTAGGAGATTCCTGCTTCTTAACAGGTGTAAATTCCTTAGCCTTAGGATTTAACTCCATACCATTTTTTTCCAACATCAGGTTCCTTGTTCTTCTCGGCAACAACACCTGCAACAACTCTACAATCATCTCCACAAGTTGTAGTTAATGTAACTGCAGGCTGTTATTGTAATGTAGATTTCTTCCCCGCCAATTCCACCTCCATTAATTAATTATTCAGTTCATTTTTAACCCCCTCTTCCTCTCATTTATCCTCATTGACAATCAGTAGAGCATATGGATTTGGGTTAGGAATCGGGTTAAGAGTAGGATTAAGGTTAGGGTTTCTCGGTAGAGGTTTAGGGTTAGGGTTTCCCATCACTGTTACATTATTTTTGTCTAGGTTTTCGATGGTTTTTGGGTTCGGTTTTTGAACTTGGTTATTGTTTTTGTTGTTTTTGACAGTTTTCCAGCCATCGACATTGCCTACCACTCTTCCACTTTGTAAGATTTTGATAAGGTTTGCTTGACTAGGGTTAGGGTTTGTATCGGTAAGGTTAGGGTTTCCCGTCACTGTTACGTCATTTTTGTCTGGGTTTCCGACGGTTTTTGGGTTCGATTTTTGAACTTGGTTATTGTTTTTGTTGTTTTTGACAGTTTTTCAACTATCAACATTGCCTACCACTCTTCCACTTTGTAAGTTTTTGATAGGGTTTGCATGACTAGGGTTAGGGTTTGTATGGGTAGAGTTAGGGTTAAGGTTAGGGTTTTCTTTCAATCCCACCGCTACAACACCATTAGGGTTAGGGTTCACCCCCCATCACCTTCTTCATCCCCCTTCTCCGGCAACAACTCTAGATGTATTTTCCATCATCCAGCCTCATCATGTCCTTGCAATTTGAAAGTTTTACAATATTTTGGAAGAAAATCATATCGAATTTTAATCCATGTTGACTTAATTTCTCCACCATTAACAATTTGAATTTGAATCCTTTTCGGGTGTTCCCTAAGTAAATCAACTTCAACTTTAACCCTAGCACAACTAGGTCTAGTTTTGTTTCTTATAGCAACATCAATGTTAAGTGGCTTACCTACTGCAGCCGCCAAAGAAAACAGTTGAGTTTCTCCAAACCAATTTGGAGCTAGGGTTGGGAAAGATATTCACGCCATTGCCATGCTTGTCTCCCCCTCCGGGTCAAACCATGGGTCCCACTTATGGGTTCTCGTCGAATAGTATCTGTTCTTCTCATTAATCCACCAATTCAGCTTTGACATCAAAGAGACGTAGTCTTCAAATAGTGAGCATCGAATTAAGACATGTCTATTGCATAGTAGACCAATTTTAGTGTTCCTTTCAGCTCACATTGTTTTGGGATTGAAGTTCTTAACAAACTTATTTCGGGCCACCTGTGACTAAATTTGCCAATTATGGCATATTCTAGTTCTTCTTGAACAGTCATCGATTGAAGTTCATGCATGTCGTATTGAATTGTAGGCTCCCCATGTAGGTACGTAATGTGTTTGATAGGAATTTGGATTGAATTAGGAGATGGGTTACTGCCGCTATGGTTTGCGGCAGTGGTGGTTTTTTTTAGGGTTTAATATTAAGGTTTGAGGATTTGTGAGTAGTCTAGGGGTGGTAGGGAGGTCGTGAGGGGGGGACGACCTTAGGAGGAGGCCGTCCGATGGCCGTTATGGCCATTACTGGCCGAAAATTGCTTTTTGGCTTCGGGTCGCCAAATCGCCTCTCTAGAGAGAGAGCCGAGACCGGGTGGGGTTTGGTTTAGGGTTGTGGGTTATTGACCCGACCATAGGTTATTTGAGCTGAAATAGGCTAAAAAGTGGGTCAAAACTCAATCCGTCCAATTCTTATTAAGTTTTAATTGCCTTATTTGTTCTTTTATAATTTTTTAGTACTTAATAAATTATTATTTCTTTTTGTTATGGCTATATATAACATATCAAATAAAAAAATTTGAATATATTTTGGCAAGATTTCTCGTGGACCAATTTAGGTTAAATATCAGTCTAAATTTTGATGGGCTGAAATGGATTGAACTAAAATGGGCTGAGCTAATAAATAGACTGGTCAATAACCCGCCCAAACTTAAGCGAGATGAACGTGTTATGATTTCATGGATTAAGTTTTCCACCTCTAAAGTTAGGTGACTATAAATAACCACATGCATTGTGCATTAACTTAATTCAATTAGAAAATGATTCTTTTTTTTTTTTGTCTTTTTATATATTTAACATTTTGGACCCTGTCTCAAAAAGAATAACATAATTATTAATTCAATCAATTAGTGTCTTTTTGTGTAAGTTAGAATACTACATTTCTAATTCAATTGAAATAAAAGTTGAATAATTAGAAATTGTATAAAAGGTATTCAAACCAAATTCTTCCATGGCTTTACTAAGTAAAAGTAGTTTAACGCCTAACAATTTGGTACGGATGGAATATTTCCCTTTTATTTTTTATATTTCTGTACTTTCCGTTTTTTTAATTAGAGTACAGTAGTTTTTTTAGAGTGATTGTATTTGTATATATATAGTAGAGAGTACAGACGATAGATTGTAACTCTATTTAAATGTTGTAGAGTAAAGTAATTGCAATTATATTATGCTTTCATCATCAGAATATGATAAATATTCTCTACTCTTAATTAAAGTTTTCATGTTTGAATTTTGAAAATGAAAAAATCTCTAACAAAAATTTTCCCCTTTAATTACCCTATACAACGTGATTTAAAATAATTGGACTATATATTCCATATATTATATGATTAAATCTATGTTGTGATTTATTCCCAAGTTTTTTTTCAAAAGAAGCATCATGCGGCCACTCGACCCATTAAATGGCAAAGAATAACACAAAATGGCAAAGAATAACACAACATACTGTTATTTGCAAGCTTTATTCCAATTTGGTGATGTTAATTTGAAAAAATCGGCAAACTACAGCCACTTGCTTTTCCTTATTCTGAGACCAAATCTAATATTAGTATTTTTAGACCATATACTTGAGCCGGTTTGGATTGACTTATTTTAAATACTTTTAAGTTAAAATAGCTTATAAGAATTTTTGTGGTGTTTGAGTAAAATAAAAAAATATTTTAAGTACTTATTTTTAAGTTAAAATATTTAAAATAAGTCAAAAGCCATAAGCTAGAATTCCTTGCTGCTAAAGTATGAAAAAACCACGTTTCAGCACCTTTGAATTTCCTCCAAACTTTCTCTAAACGGGTCAAAATCCATTCGGAATATCGCGGACACAAATCAAATATGTATTTCAAGCATAAAACACTCTATGAACCTGTTCGTGTACTCAAACACTGAAAAGAGGTTGTCTTGACCCGATATTGACCGTGGTCACTCCAAATTCAAACTTAACTAGTTTCTCAACCAATGACTCAAATCACATCTGAACCCCTCAAGACCCAAATCAACGACTCGACTAAGTCATAAATTACGTTCTGGACTTAATGGAATCAAAGAAACTCCAATATAGACTCATTTACCCCCAATGTTGATTGTGGTCAGCTCTTCATTTCTTTAACTTAAGAACTTCTAATTTTATATTTTTTTCTCTGCTAGTTACCCAATTACCTCGTTAACTGTGTCACTCATTCTCGCAAGTCATAAATACTATTTTAAAGCTACATGAAGGGTGTTCTGAAAAATAAAGAGTACAAAAGCTCAAAAGGACCTAGTGGGTCGTTACAAAAATTGGAGGATTTTGCAGAAGATTTTGAAAAAGGGTAAAATGGAGTTTTGAATGTTGATTTGAACTCAGATTAGGAATCAAAGCATAAATTTGAATCTATAACTGATGGGTAACCCGATGATAACTTTGGACCAATTTACACAGTAGAAGAGCATCATTATCACTACATCTATTGAAATTCATATTTTAAATTCTATTTTTTTTAAAATCAATGTGTCTTTTTCAATTTTGACAAATATTGTAATGGAAAACCTAATGTATGGAAGCATTTACATGGATCGTACTGAGAGGTTCAACACCTCTTCCGAAAAGGCTATACATATCCATAGTTCCCTGTCATAATCATTTAAGGGGTCATTTGATAGGTGGTTATAATAAAATATTTCTCAATATTCTTTCATTAATTGTATTAATTGTATATTTTTTATTTTAGGTAGAATTATAATACTTTTGTAATTAGGTTAATTAGTTACCTAGTTTGTATCAAAGTAAATATTCTTGTAACCTTATATACATTGTAAATCATTCATCAATAAAATCAAGGAACATATTCATTTATGGTATCAGTAGCCTAAAACTACAAACCCTACCCTAGCTGTTGATACACCTTCTCGACCGCCTCTTTTTTCCACGTCGGAACCCTAGCCGCCGACCTCTCTCGGCCGCCCCCACCCCTCTTTTCCCCACGACGGAACCCTAATTTTTCCGGCCATTCTCTCTCTTCCTCCTAAAATTTCTCTTCCATGGCTGACAAAACCAAATTTCATTCGGCACTTGCCGTAAACAACATTAAAAACTTCATCCATGTGACTCTTGAGATGGAAAAGGGTCAATACTCCTCGTGGGCGGAGCTTTTTAAGATCTATTGTCGTGTTTACAAAGTTATCGACCACATCATCCCTCCCACACCAAAGTGCACAGACGTATCATTAGCTTTGACTTCTGATGATGCACTCTGGTCTCGTTTGGACGCATCCATCCTCCAGTGGATATACGATACAATATCTAATGATCTGTTGTACACCATCATTGAGACCGATGCTACTTCCCGCCAAATGTGGAACGTTTGGACAATATTTTTCCATGATAACAAAACTCAACGAGCGTTGTACCTTGAAAATAAGTTCAAGGATGTTCATTAGGACGATTTACCAAACGTGTCTGCCTATTGTCAAGAACTCAAGATGCTTGCCGACCAACTCTCCAACATCGGCGCACCAGTCACTAATCAGCGATTGGTCATACAACTTATTGCAGGTTTGAACGAATCCTATGACGGCGTTGCCACCATCCTTCAGCAATGCACGACGTTACCTCCGTTTTATGAGGCCCGTTCAAAGTTCATCCTTGAAGAAACCAGGAAAATCAAGCGCAGCACCACTAGGGTCAGCATTTCCGATGCCGCCCTCACCACCACCGTCGGGCCCTCCGCCGATAGCAGGGCCTCCCAGTCTGGCAACTAGAACCGTCATCCAAAGGACCCGCAACAATCCACATCCCCTTGTAACAACCACCGAAGCAGGCAGTCAGGGAAGGGCCACGATCGAAGAAATTCCGGCAACAACGGCTGCATGAAGGGGAAGTCCCCACTGTCCGAAAATAGCCAGTAGAGACCGCGACAGTGGCAACAACCTCCGTTGTGGGCTGCCTACCCACCGTGGGTAACTTGGGCCCCACTGTAATGGGCCTCCCCTCCTTGCTCATATATTCCATCCTCGTGGACTCCACCTCAGAACCGACAGACCCAACCTGGCATACTTTACCCACGTCCACAACAGGCCTACACAGCACAGGCCCCCCGCCATCGACTTATACATCTACTGACATTGAGGCAGCTATGAGCACAATGTCACTCAGGACTCCAAAAGAAAATTGGTATATGGACACAGGTGCCACATCTCACATGACGACATCACAAGGTACTCTCTCGTCTTATTCCAATTTGAGTAGTTTAAATCAGAAATATTATTGTTGGTAGTAGAGAAAGTATTCCCATCCGTGGTTATGGTCATTCCTCCCTATCCCCACCACTAATCTTAAAAAATATCCTTCATGCCTCTAAACTCATTAAGAATCTAATCTCCGTGCGACGTTTCACAACTGACAATTGAGTTTCCCTTGACTTTTATCCTTGTGGTTTTACTGTAAAGGATTTTATGACAGGGAGACGAATAATGAGATGTGACAGCATCAGATATCTCTACCCTATTTCAAATGCCGTCAATAATCCAGCCTCAATTCCCTCAACCTTTGCTGCTCTTTCATCTTCCTTATGGCATTCTAGATTAGGACATTCGAGAGACTCTGTTTTATGCTCCCTTAGGAAAAATAATTTTATTAATTGCAATCGTATTTCTAGGACTCCTATATGTGAATCTTGCATTTTTGGGAAACATGTCAAAGTATCATTTTCTGCATCCACAAATTATACTTTAATGCCTTTTGATATCATACAGTTATTTGTGGACATCCCCTATTTTGAGTACGACTGACCATCGATATTATGTGTTGTTTTTGGACGATTATTCCAACTTTCTATGGACTTTTCCAATTGGAAATAAATCCCAACTCTACCCCATTTTTTTTCATTTAGTACTTTTGTAAAAACACAATTTGAAAAGAGCATTAAATGTTTTCAATGTGACAATGACAGGGAATTCAATAATAACCAATTCAAATAGTTTTGCTCTAAAAATGGTCTTAACTTTCGTTTTTCCTGCCCTCACACTTCCTCCAAAAATGGTATAGCCGAACGGAAAATCTGAACCATAAACAAGCTCATTCATGCCCTACTTGCTCACACCTCAATTCCCCCTCAATTCTGGCATTACTCACTCTCCATGGCCACCCATTTTCTAAACATAATCCCAAACGAGTCTCTAGCTCAACGGTCTCCCACGTAAGTTCTGTTTCGTAGGAACCCCTCATACCAACACTTGTATATTTTTGGATGTCTTTGTTACCCTCTCTATCCGACCACTCACAAACTCTAACCCCAGTCTTTCCCATGTGTGTTTCTGGGTTACCCTGCCAATCATCGTGGTTACTCGTGTCATGTCCTATTTGATGAGTCTCAATTCCTTTTGCCTCTCTACACTCGTTACATCGTTTATACGACTTCTTAGATGATGGCCTAAACCCTCTTCTCATTCACCATTTACATAGTCCGACATCCCAGACCCCGGCACCCGCCACCACCTCGGCCAGTCCGGGACTAGCTGGCCACCCAATTCTGCCGACGGTGGCCCAGAACAGCCCGCCTCAAGGTGATTCTGCAGCCACGTCTCAGCAAAATGAGGTTCGGCCAGCTAGTACCATCACCCCTACCCTTCATCCTCTTCCCGGCAGTCCCGTGGCAAACCCCCCTCCCATCCCGGATCTTGAGATACACTCTCGAACCATGGAAACTCGTGCCATGCACGAAATTCATAAAACCTAAATAGTTGTTTAACCTTTCCGTTTCAGTTGTCCCTTCCCCTGTCCCTGGTAACCCAAAAGATGCCTTGTCCGAGCCTAATTGGAAAGCTGCAATGATTAACGAATACAATGCTCTTATTGATAATAATACATGGGACCTAGTTCCCCGTCCACCTGATGCTAACATTATTCGTTCTATGTGGATTTTTAGACATAAAAAAAATCTGATGGTTCTTTTAAGAGGTACAAGACTCGTCTTGTAGGTGGTGGTAGGTCTCAATAGGTGGGAGTGGACTGTGATAAAATGTTTAGCCTGATCGTAAAGCCCACAACCATCCGAACCGTCCTCAGCATTTCCATATCCAAGTCTTGGCCCATTCATCAGCTTGATGTCAAAAATGCCTTCTTACATGGGGATTTTCATGAAATGGTATATATGCATCAGCCTATGGGTTTTAGGGCTCCTATTCATTCGGATTATATGTGTCTGTTGCGGAAATCGCTCTATGGACTGAAACAGGCTCCTCGAGCATGGTACCAACGGTTCACCGATTATGTTTCCTCTATCGGTTTTTCACACTACAGATCTGAACATTCCTTGTTCATATACAATAAGGGTACAAACATGGCTTACCTATTATTATATGTTAATGACATCATCCTCACCACATTATCTGATGCTCTCCGCCGGTCCATTATGTCTCTCATTTCCTCTAAGTTTGTTATGAAAGATCTGGGCCCTATGAGTTATTTCTTGGGCATCTCTGTCACTCGACATTCTGGCGGCCTATTTCTATGTTAGAGAAGTATGCCAAAGAGATCCATGACCGTGCAGGCATGGCATCTTGCAAACCATCTCACACGCCTATAGACACCAATTCCAAGCTCAACGCTAATTCTGGCCCTTTATATTCAGACCTGACTCACTATCATAGCCTGGCTGGGGCCCTGCAGTACCTCACATTCACGAGACCAGACATATCCTATGTCGTGCAACAAATCTGTTTACACATGCACAGTCTGACGGAAGCACATATGCATGCTCTCAAACGTATTTTACGATATGTCCAAGGTACACTTCACTTCGGATTACATGTATACAGGTCTTCGCTCACTGGTCTGACTGCCTATTCTGATGCTGACTGGGGTGGATGTCCTGACACCTGACGCTCCACGTCTAGTTATTGCATTTTCCTCGGAGATAACCTATTATCTTGGTCTTCCAAAAGGCAACCTACACTATCCCGATTCAGTGCAGAAGTAAAATACAAAGGTGTTGCCAACGTCGTCTCTGAGTCTTGTTGGATCCGTAACCTTCTACTTGAGCTTCACTACCCGATTCAAAAGGCAACACTGGTCTACTGCGATAATATTAGTGCGATATATCTTTTCGGCAATCCCGTCCAACATCAACACACTAAATACATTGAGATGGACATTCATTTCGTTCGCAAAAAAATGGCTCGTGGTCAAGTTCGTGTCCTTCATGTTCTTTCCAGATATCAGATTGCCGACATCTTCACCAAAGGACTTCCGCGCATACTATTTGATGATTTGAGCCAGTCTTAGTGTTCGAGAACCTCCCGCTTCGACTATGGGGGTGTAATATAGTATTTTCCAATATTCTTTCATTCATTGTATATCTCCTATTTTAGGTAGAATTATAATCCTTTTATAATTAGGTAAATTAGTTACCTAGTTTCTATCAAAGTAAATATTCTTGTAACCTTATATATATTGTAAATCATTCATCAATAAAATCAAGGAACATATTCCTTTAGGTTAGGAGTAAGTTATTCATGTATTAAAATCCTACATAAGTAATACAATGTTTGATAGCTAGTTACGAGGTAAGTTATTCATGTATAAAATTAGTACGGTGTTTGATTTGCAATTTAAAAACCCACATAACTAATACATGTATAAGTATGAGGAAATCTTTGTATTATTTTATGCAGGACAAAAGGTGGAATAATTGATACATGAATAACTAAACCCTGCATAACTAATACCTGCATAAAATAATACATAGATTCCTTCATAACTAACTCATGTATTACTAATACCCGCATAACTCTAACCAGCTACCAAACGACCCCTACTGGACAAGAGTCAAGTTATTCATGTATTAATTTCTGCATTAACTTATACCATGTCCGATAGCTTGTAAAGAGACACCTTATTCATGTATTAATTTCTGCATACTTATACAGCGTTTCGTAGCTAGTTAGGAAGTAAATTATTAATGTATAAAATTAGTACGATGTTTAATTTGCAATTTAAAAACACGCATAACTAATACATGTATAAGTTATGAGGGAAACTATTATTTTATTTTATGCGGAGTAAAAGATGAAATAACTAATACATGAATAAAAAGTTGAAATGACAAGGTCATTCTCCACTTAAGTATTTTCCTTTTCTAAACCATATTTTTATATAATTTTTACTATATAATATTTTAATATTTTTAAATAAGTAATATATTAATTTTAATTGTAAACAAATATTTTAATTTTAAGAAGTATATTATATTTATTAACTTTTAATATAACAACCAATGTTCAAAAAATACTTTATGCATAACTAATACCTGAATTACTAATACATGCATTACTAATAAATGTATAACTAATATCTGTAATACTAATATCTGCATAATCTTAACCAGCTACCAAACTACCCTTAAAACATAATACATACATAGGTATTCAAACTTAGCACCAACCACTAGATAAACACCTTACTTATCTATGTGACTAGCTAGATCTGGGCGAGAGTAGGGGTGGGCGTATATCGGTTCGGTTCGGTTTTGTATCCGAAAAATATGAATCGAATAAAAATTGTTTTTTAAAAAAAAAAAACATAATACAACTTTTTAAAAAAAAACCAGATATGTTCGGTTTATATCGCCGAACATATCGGATTATATCGGTTTTTTCTAGTGGGCCGGGTCGGGAATTTTTTATTTTTTAAAAAGAATTTAATTTCCAAAACTGAAATTGACATTCACGGCACTATCATGAAATTTCGACGTTGAGATCTATTGTGTATCGTGATATGTTTACTAAAGAAAAAGGAAAATTAGGAAGGCGGTTTGACCGGCCCCGTCTCGAAAAATAAGGCAAAATCAAAAAAGAAATCGGGTAAAACGGACATCCGAGCACAGAGTTATGACCATTTCAAGTTTCATTAATTTACAACTACTTTATCTCCCTAAATTTTATGTCAATGCTTCCGTGATATGTTAATCAAGTTCATGCCGCATTCGACTTCCATAAAAGCTTCATAGATTGGCTTCAATGGCTATGATTCAAGAGATAGTAGTAGCCTAAAATAAAAATAAAAAAAAATTATATATTTAATTCGGTTTTTCGGTTCGGTTCGTATCCAAAATAAAAAAACCGAACCGAATCACTAAATCTTGATTCGGTTCGGTTTTTCAAAAAATTGAGTTTTTAAAAAAAAAAAGTGAAAAAACCGAACCAAACTCGGTTCGATTCGATTTTTTCGATTCTCCGGGTTTTTTGCCCACCCCTAGGCGAGAGTGTCTAATGAACACCTATAGCTGACATGACGTATACATGTTTTTCACGTGAACTTTAAGGTGTGGTTTGGTAGCTGGTTAGAGTTATGCATGTTTTAGTATATGAATTAGTTATAAGGAAATTATGTATTATTTTATGCAGGGATAAGTTATGCAAGATAAGTTATTTGTGTATAAATTATTCTATTTTCTATCCAACATAAAATAGTACATAAATTCCCTCATAACTTATACATGTATTAGTTATGCGAGTTTTTAGAAGTGCAAACCAAACACCATATTAGGTGTGTTGAATTTTATACATAGCAAAAGAATGCTATCAAACATGATATTACTTATGTAGAACTTAATACATGAATAACTTAGCTAATCAGCTACCAAATGACCCCTAAGTGGATGAAGTTATTCTTTTAAACTGATATTACTAGGGCTGCTTATTGGGCTGATAATTACGTCCAACGGTTCAACTTATCGGTTATCGATTTTTAAATGTATTAATCCACTAGTCAATCGATAAGATATCGATTGATTCGGTATCAAGTTAGACATTATCAGACGGTAATCGAGCGATGTATCGACTAAATCTAAGAAACAAACAAAATTAAAATCACAACATGTAATTTAAATTCTACCAACAAAATTAAAATCACAGTTTTCCGTTCTTTTACACAAGTGCTTTTGTATTTTTTAGCCGTGCTATGAGTACTTTGAGTCACTGTAATAAGAAAAAACAAGAAATGAAGGGATAAAAATGTAAATATAATCATTTTAACGGGTTAACAGTTTACTCGATAAGGAAATTGAACTCAATCCGCCTCTATACTGATACAACGTTTAACTATAAAACTTTAATCTGTTATCAATCGTTAATTCGATAACCTAATACCAATAAATTAACTTTACAATTGGCTTATCGATTACAGTTTGATTTTGAACCATCCTAAATATTACCAGAAACCATCTCTAACCATGCTTCACCTTCTCTCTCGACAGACCCTTCTCCAATTGATTTATTATCACCAAAATACCGCCAATTAGAGTTCCATTTTGGAAACCTTCCTCCATTTCTCTCCAGCACACAATTCAATTAATAAAATCATAAAAACTTATATTTATGTAAACCTTGTCTTCATTTGAAATAACAAAAATAGAAAATAATTGCAATAAATTCTAAAATACTCACAAAATAATTATAGATTCCACATGTTACTAGCGCAATAGTGGCTAATTTTTATGGAAATATTGTTACCAAGAGAAGTAATTGCTAATTCTGCTAGACCTTTTTTTCTTCCACTTCTGACTTACCGGCCGACAAAATAAATCGATTCTTTCAAATATTTCAACTTTCCTAAATCAATTCCTCTGACATAGATTTTAAGTTCATAATTCTAACAGCTGGTTGAAGTAAATATGGAATCAAATAATTGTATATCTTATCATATCTCATAAATTTTACTGGTGAGATTACACTAAATATGTTATTGTGTTATATCGTATAAACTCGTTTGTAGAATAATATAAAAAAGTCAATGTCAAACTGTAGTAAAAATGGCGACTAATAATTGAGAGAACAATTCCAGCCAGAATGATGACACAAAGATGAAGATGAAAAGATCAAGTTTGAGTGTCCATCTATATGTTATGTCAACTTTTAATGTTACAACTAACAAGAGTTAGTATTCACCACTTCTTTCCGGGTAGAAGATTTATTTTATTTCATTTATTCCATGATATTTATATGAGGTTCCTTTTTAATAAAGTTTCCAAGAGAAAAGAGTTCAGACATTATTAAATATAGGACTATAGAAACGCATTCAGTCATAAAAAAGGAGGATCATTTTCCCCAAGTTCCTATTTAGATGAGAGAGACATGTCATAATTAAGATTAAAGGTTATGATTTAACAAAATAAAATCTTAATCATGGTTAGAATAACAATTATTTCCTTTAGAAAAGTTTGACAATCCCACAATTTTAGTTAAAACATTATCTCATTTATAAATATATTTAAAATTTTCTCACCTTTCCTATTTTGTTACGAGTTGCATTTTTTTAACACATTTTTTTTGTACAAATACTAGACTATCAATTTTATATTTTGTACAGATACTAAACTACGAGTTTTATATTTTTTGCCCTAATCCTTCTTTACGTCCTATCAAATATAAGAGAAATAGAAATCGTTAGCTTAGTGGGGAGTGGGAACAATGAGACCAAATTGAACCAATATTTAATATTTATACTTTTAAAAAATAAAAAAGTAATATTAGTAAATTTTAAATATAAAGAATTTGTACGATATTAATTTTCTCTAATTTTGCTATAACTCATAGTTACAGAAACTTTTTAGCAATACAATAGCTATAAAAATGAATAGAATAAGAGTGTTCGTCGAATTAGGCGATCGTAAGTGTTTCCATGTCTCAAATTTCCTATGAAAAAATGTAATTATAAAAAAGTTATTACACAATTTGACAAAATGTAGATATTCATGACATGTGTAATTAAAAAAAAGAGACTCATAATAAAATAGAAAAGGTGAGAAAATTTTAAATATATTTTTGAATGAGATAATGTTTTAGCTAGAATTGTGGGATTGTCAATTTTTTTTAGAGTAAATATAATTGCTATTCTAATCATGATTAAGATTTTATTTTGGACAATTAAATTCTAACTTTTGACTCTTAACTATGGCATGTGTCTCTCATTAAAATAGAAACTTGAAAAAAATGGAGAGAGTGAAAATGGAGAGGAGCCCAATCCTTCCGATGTTCTGTTTGTCAACCTTCCGATGTATCAGTCTCCAATTTATGATAATAGAGTAGTAATTATATATTATTAAAACTGCATAATTTATGCTAACATCTCATATAAAAAATAAAATATTATATTGTTAAGACTAATAAGGATCAAAAATACACATCAAGTATCACTTTTTTCGTAGTTCCTATCTAAATTATCAGTTTTGAGAGTCTCCTAGCTAAACTATCATCAACTTATTAACAAAACACACATAAACTATCATTTGTTAACTTTTACTACCTCAACTATAAGGTAGGAAAAGTAAACAAATGATTGATTAGGTGTGTTTTGCTAACTAGTTGGTAATAGTTTAGATATAAAACTCTCACACCTAACTAATTCTTCAGGTAGAAAACTCAAAAAAAGAAAGATACTCCACGTGTGTTTTTGACCCTAACTTATATAAATATTTATATGCTTATCAATTTATACCAAATAAAATGAGTAAGAATAAGTCTGTTAGCAATATGTGATAAAAGTATTTATCGACAAAATTGCTCTTAAAATAAGCAACTCTTACAAAAAAATTGCAGTATAATTATGCACGTATAATAATTCATATATTTGTCAAAAAATCATATATTATTATTTTTAACTATTTATATATTATTCTTATTCACCCCGCGCATAGCGGAAGCTTAGTGTACCGGACTGCCTTTTTTTATATATATTATTCTTATTTATTACATATTATTATAATCCTTTCAATAATGCAATAAATGGTGACCGAAAGATAGGAGTAACTTAGTGGAAGTTTGGGCATGCGATATGAAATTATGATTCCATATTTTGATTTCAAATCAGCTTTTCTTTATGGAATTTGCACAAAATTTCAATTTCAATTTCATATCATGATTTCAAATCTCAAGTTCTCCAAAAGGCCTGATTTCGAATTCCAAATCATGATTTCAATTTTTTTTAAAACGTAAAACTTGACCCACAAGTTTATATTTTGTAAAAATAATATCCATAAGTTGGTAGATATATTTACCAACAATTTATATTAAATAAAAAAAAATATGCATAGTATATTTATGACAAAATTTATTCTTACCAACCATTTACCAACTAAATTTACTTCTACAACTCATGCTCAATTTTTGTTACCGAACTAAAGTTCGATCAATAGAGATTATATTTTTTAGAAAGGTCTTCTAGTACCATATTAATTTTTTTATGAACTATGATTTGCTTATTTGATAAGATTGTACAACAACAACGACAACATACCCAGTAAAATTCCACAACGTGGGGTCTGGAGAGGGTAGAGTGTATGCAGACCTTAGGGGACCTTAGGAGGTACAAAGGCTATTTTCAAAAGAAGGGCTCAAGAGGAAACATAAGCATAAGAAACGGTCAAATAAGGACAAGAAATTCAAAGCAGTATGAAAATGAAAATAACGAAAGCGAATAAGCAATGATAAAACAATCAGGAAAAAAGGGGCAGTAACTACCACAGATAAATAAAATAATCGAAATACACGAAACATCAGATAGTAGCAGAAATCAAAGGATAAGAAACTATAGAGAAGTACTGTGATTACTAGTATGAAAGGATAAGCGAGACTACCTACTAACCTTCTACCCTAATCTTAGTTCTCCATAACCTCTTATCTAAGGTCATGTCCTCGGTAAGCTGGAACTACGTCATGTCCTGTCTAATCACCTTTCCCCAATACTTATTTGGCATTTCTCTACCTCTTCTGAAACCATACATAGCTAACCTCTCACACCTCCGTACTGGAGCATTTGTGTCTCTCATTTTCACATGCCCAAATCATCTCAACCTCGCTTCTCGCATCTTGTCCTCCACTGATATGATCCGGCTTATGGAAGACACAAATTAAAACAACCAAAATGCGGAAACTAAATATAGAAAGAAATCAAAGATGAGAAGTGAATAAATGGGTATGAGAATAGAAGCAAGACCCAATTGATAATGAATTTATGGACAAACTTGGCAAGAATACCAAACCCTCCCAAATGAATTCAATCAAAAGAACCTATACTAATTGAAATCAAAGAAAAAACTCAATTGAATCCACAAATGAGCAACTCTCATGTGAAATCAAGGGATAAAGGTTTCATAGCCAACAATGAAATCCACCAATGATGAACTATATATAACACTACAAACTATAGCTACCTAACTAAACAACTATCACCCTCAAAGGAGTATTCTCAATTCTCAATTCATCAAATCTAACTAATGAATTAACAAGTGTAGTATTTATAATACTTAGGCTAAGAATGCTAGCTTGCTATTACAAAAATACCCTTAATGAAGTAAGAGCCTTATTTGGTGGTCTTCTCAAGGAATGATGACTTTGTCTTTAAAGAACGACTTCTTTGCATAAATATATACCTTCCGGTCTTGACATATTCATCCAATCTCATGCTTATCTTCTTCAATTATGTTGAGTCCCTCAAGGATCTCCAAGGCCTCTCCATGCATGACCACGACTCTTATGTCTTGGAACTCCTCGACATAGTCTCGGGTGAAGGAACTTGAGTGAGTTGTGTCTTGTTCCTATCATGCTATTTCTTATAGCTTGATCATCTTCACAAATAGTTATTCAATGAACTTCAAAGACTCGTCCTTCATCATCAAGGGATGTGAGGTGTGAAGATATCCATTTGAGGCCCCTTGAAGTTCATCAAATGTGGTGAATGTGCTTCATGGATCATCATTTACTTTAAGCCGAGCTCTACCACGAATCCTAACTCTCATAATCACCCTCGCGACATTTCGTATCGTATTATTCTCCCATTCTTGAAAAGGATTTATCCTCAAATTCGAACCTTGCAAAAACCAAGGAAAGATATACGACAACATGGTCCTCAAAGCATGAGGGTTAGCACAAAAGGAAATAATTACGCTGTCACTCCAAGGATGGATAAACTTGTGGTACAACCACACATCAATAATTCTCATGACTAAAATCCGCATATATGAGGCATCAAGAAGTTGATTCCTCCAAATATCATGACATGATGTTTAGGCAAAGAAATCAATGAATTCAAAATATGAAGCATGCAATGCTACATTGGTTCTAAAAGACATGAAAAACATTTGATCCTGATTTTTCAAATAAGAACGCCTCCAAGTTAGTACCTGATACGCCCAAATTACACCTCCAAAAAGAATGTAAAGCGGTTGAATGTAAATATAGAACCCAATTAAGGTTGGGGTCGAATCTCATAGGGAATACTATGAGAAAAATATAATTTAAATGTAAACCTCAACAATTAGTCTAAATTTCAAAGGTGATTGGGAAAGTATTGTATGTTTTGATAATGATCTACTAATTACTTCAAGAACGGAATAATTCAAATTGGTAATTCAAGTTGTAGAAGGAATAGGACTGTGATCCCTCTAGGTGAATCAATGCAATTGGGGCTAAGCTTGATGTTAATTAAATACCTATTATACTAGACTATGAGTCAATTAATAGTTTATCACTAGTTTTCCAACCTAGATGATAAATATCATCACCAGACTTTTCCAAGCCCTAGGATGTGAAATTCAATACACCCATTTTAATCTCAAATTAACCATTCTAGTCCTAACTTTGGTTATTAGACGGGAGTTATATTCTCAAATCTTTGCCATTAATGCTTTTCCTACCCACTATTCATTTTCAAGCAATAAAGGGTTATATGCACTACCAATGTTGGCCACCACTGATATCATTACACAATGAAGCATTAATAGAGTATAATAACAGTAAATAACCAAATCAAGCATTCTATCAACCCAATACCCTCCCTCGTCATAATAAGGATCCCCTCTCATCACACAAGGTATCCTCAACCATTCAACCGCATGAGGGGTGATGAAATTTATGTAATAATCATCATCAAGAACAAGAGAGAATCCCGCACAATCACAAACATTCACCTTGGTTTTAATAATTCACCTCTTTGGATCAATCCTCCCTTGATACATTGGATTTCCTCTACTTCCACTGCATATCGATGCTTCCCTCCTACCTTCAACATCATATCCATATTGAAAATATGGCATATTTGTATTAGGATAAGAAGCATGAAAAATTGTATTTCTTAAAGTAGGAAATACACACTCTCTTTTTCTTCTATGACGCTCTGACTCGGTCCAACCCACACACTTATACCTTTTCGCCTTGTATAGGAAGTATCATAAGGGGATGCACGTGAATATCCTCTAGAAGATTCTCCACAAGGTTCATGTTCAAAACCAATATCTTCACGATCATATTCACTACAAAGTGAATAACTATAAGGTTCATATTTATCACAACTTCCTATTTCACGGGGGCCTTCATCAAATGACACATAAGGCACGTGTGAGAAAGAACTATACCTCAAGTCACCTCCATGTCCATGGTGCGTGGTATGAGATTTTTCATAACTCTCGTCTTCTCCATAAGACTCTTCATTAGGCTCTTCTACTCCCTCATTTTTTTTATAAGATCCATGAGAACCATTTGTCTCATATTCACTTCCGGAGTAGTACTCTTCACCACCATATTGTTCATGCTCATGTTGATCATTATCGACTCCATATTCTCCATCATCGTATTGACCATCATTGACTCCATATTCTCCATCATCGTATTGACCATCATTGACTCCATATTCTAGATTATTATACTGGTCATAACCTACGTCACAAGAGTGATAGCCTCCCATATCACCATCACAAGAATCTGAAGATATAGATGACATGATTCCTTGTAACTCCTTTTTTTGTACCTACAAAACGAGCAACAAGTTAGTAGTAAAATCTCCTCACGTCACTCGTATTTGTACTCAAGTCTTATCACACTCTAGTGTCCTTCCGAAGTTGGCAATAAACCTCTTATCCCAATTAATTCATAAGGTTGCTAATTCTTTGTGGAAGAATAGATTCTTGTTAATTGAAAGACGGGTGACTCAAAGCAAACAGACAAGAGCCAAAGAACTTTCCACGAAGTTTAAATGATAAAGGCTTGAAAGAATTAGAACGAATCAAAAATGGGACTCAAGAATTAATTAACCTCAAGTAGTATCAATTACTAGAGTTTAATTAGCTTATAGAATCAAAGAGATGGAAAAGAAATTGAAACAAAATGACATTTTGAGCCAAAAGCTGAAAATGTGAATTCCGAGATACCTGTGTAATTCCTGCGACTCGCAGGATTATCCCGTGATATGGTTCTACGAGTCTCAGGATGAACACTTCAACTTCAGAAGTTTTTGTCACGTCACACGACAATCATGCGACTCTCAGGACAATCCTGCGACTCGTTCTGCGAGTCTCAGGATATGCAGCGTAGCCAAAATCTTGTGATGTCAATTTCTTCTTGGGATCCAATTTTTTGACATTTTTATGATTATTCCTTATACATGGACTCATTTTAGATCTAGCCTCTACTTAATGTAGAGAACAAAGCCCAAGAAATTTCGGAACCAATTACTTCTTTAAACCACAAGATCCACTTGAATGTTTTTCAAAGCTTGAAGGTCTTCAATGGTGGATTTTGCAAATTTTCTTCAAATCACTTGAAACTTCAGATTTAGAGGTTTCCAACTTCAACAAACATAAATCTAACCTCAAATCCACAAAACAACAACAAATTTTTGGGGTTTTGTAATTTTCAATTTTTTATAGAACCAAGGATGGAGAATTGATGGAACAACTCTTCTACCTTTGCTCTGATATTAAATGATATGATCTGGCTTATGGAAGATACGGATTCAAACATGCATAAATTAAATATAGGAAAAAATCAAAGATGAGAAGTGAAGAAATGGGGATGAGAATAGAAGCAAGACCCAATTGGTAATGAGTTTATAGACAAACATAGATAGAATACCAAACCCTCACAATTGAATTCAACCAAAACATATACTAATTAAAATCAAAGAAGAGACTTAATTGAGTCCACAAATAAGAAACTCTCATATGAAATCAAGGGATAAAAGTTTCATAGCCAACAATGAAATCCACCAATGATGAACTATATCTAACAGTACAAACTATAGCTACATAATTAAACAACTATCACTCTCAAATGAGTATTCTCAAATCTCAATTCATCAAATCTAACTAATGAAATAACAAGTATAGTATTTGTACTACTTAGGCTAAGAAGACTAGCTAGCTATTACAAAAATATCCTTAATAAATTAAGGTCTTGTTTGGTGGTCTTCTCAAGGAATGATGGGTTTGTCTTTAAAGAATGACCTCTTTGCAAAATATCCACCTTCCGTTCTTGACATATTCATCAAATCCCATGCTTCGCTTCTTCAACTATGTTGAGTTCCTCAAGGATCTCCAAGGCCCCTCCTTGCATGACCACTACTCGTATGACTTGGAGCTCTTCGACATAGTCTCAGATGAAGGAACTTGAGTGAGTTGTGTCTTGTTCCTTCCATGCTATTACACATAGCTTGATCATCTTCACACATAGGTATTCAATGTCCTTCAAAGGCTGATGTGAGGTGTGAATATATCCATTTGAGGCCCTTTGAAGTTCCTTAAATATGGTGAATATGCTCCGTCGATCATCATTTGTCTCAAGCCGAGCTCTACCATGAATCCTAGCTCTCATAATCACCCTCGCACCATTTCAGATTGTATCATTCACTGAAGCCACTCCCACCTTGGCCCGGATATCTTCATTCCTAATCTTATCTCTCTTAGTGTGCCCACATATCCATCGCAACATTCTCATTTCTGCAACTTTCATCTTCTGAACGTGAGTTTTTGACTAGCCAGCACTCTGTCCCATACAACATAGTCAGTCTAACCACCACGTTGTAGAACTTACCTTTAAGTTTTTATGGCACCTTCTTATCACACAACACTCCGAAAGAGAGCATCCATTTCATTCACCCTACACCAATATGATGTGTCACATCATCGCAAATCTCCCAATTTTCTTGTATAATAGACTCTAGATACTTGAAACTATATTTTTTCTGAATAGCCTGTGTACCAAGTTTCACTTCCACCCCAGCCTCATGTATGGGTGGGCGTATATCGGTTCGGTTCGATTTTGTATCAAAAAAGTATGAACCGAATAAAATTTGGTTTTTATTTTAAAAAATCGAATCAAACTTTTTTAAAAAAAACCGAACATATCGGTTTATATCGGTTTTTTCAATTCAAGTGTATCATAATCAGCAAATATAAAGTCCAAAAAAAATAATTTAAAGTCCAAAAACATAAAGTCTGCATCACATATATTCTTAAAACATGTAAAAAACTTCAAATTAAAGTTTACATCCCCACAAAATAAAAGTCCAAACTCTAAAATATAAAGTTCACATCATAAATTAAAAGTTCAAAATTGAATTTAAAAATTTGTTCAATATTGATAGCGATGGTGCAGAGCAGCAGAAGAGATAGAAAAGTAAATATTTTTTTTATTTGACTTCAACTTCTGAGCACAAAAATGTATCTAAAATTAACAGAATAACATTTCTAACCTATCAGCCTCATCCAAAATAATTATTTTGTGGCGACCCGGGGGTAGAGAAAGAGAGATAGCAAATCCAAAACGATTTAGGGTTTCATAATCAAAGCTTTCAAGAGCGTAAGGGACTAGGGAGAGTGTGAAGGGTACGACAACCCTTAGGGTTTCAACCCTAGAAGAAGAATGAACGAAATGAGAGTTGAAGTGGCATTTGCTCATTCTTCTACCTTCGTTGGTTTCGTTGTGGGCCTGAGCCTGGTCCGAAATGGAGTTAATGGAATGCTAGTTTTAATTTATTTACTGTCTATGATTAATTACATATTTGCCCCCGGTTTTTCGGTACGGTTCATCCCCAATTCTAAAGAATCGAACCGAATTATTTAACCCAGATACATTCAGTTTTTTTAAACACCTTTTTTTTTAGTTTTTTAACCGAATATAAACCGAACTGAACTGCCAGTTCGGTTTTTTTCGATTCATCGGTTTTTATGCCCATCCTTAGCCTCATGCGTTACATCACTGAACTTGCACTCAAAGTACTGTCTTGGTCCTACTCAACTTGAACCCTTTAGACTCTAGAGTTTATCCCTAACCCTCCAGCTTAGCGTTAATTCCGCTGCGAGTATCGTCATTCAGGACTATGTCATATGCGAACAACATATACCATGACACCTCACCTTGAAGTTGCTGCGTCAATCCATCCATCACCATGCCAAGTAAAAATGGGCTAAGAGCTGATCCCTGGTGGAACCCATCACAACGGGAAAATGCTCCAAGTCTCTTTCCCACTGTCCTTACCCTAGTTTTGGCTCCATCATACATGTCCTTTATCGCCCTAATGTATTCCACATGTACACATCTAGCCTCCAAGCATCTCCATAGAACCTTCCTTGGCACTTTGTCGTAAGCATTTTCTAGGTCGATAAATACCATGTGTAAGTCCTTCTTCCTCTCCCTATACTGCTCCACCAGTCTCCTTACAAGATGAATGACTTATGTACTTGAACGCACTGTCATGAATCCAAATTGGTTCTCTGAAATAGACACACGTCTCCTCACCTTCAACTCCACCACCCTTTCCCACACTTTCATAGTTTGACTTAGCATCTTGATACTTCTATAGTTGTTGCAACTTTGAATGTCACCCTTGTTTATGTACAAAGAAATCATTGTACTCCATCTCCATTTTTCGAACATCTTCATCATTTTAAAAATGACATTAAATAACTTAGTCAAGAATTGGGGAAGTTTTAATGATTTTCACAACTCGTGGAGTTTTTATGTTTATGAGAAATATACAACTTAAGAAATTTAAATTGTATGTCCACACAAAACTTCAACTTCAAATCATCATGATTTCATATCAAATTTTTAAATCATGTCCAAACAGAGCCTTAGATGTGTTTGGTAGAGAGGAAAATAATTTCAGAAAATATTTTTCTTTAAGAAAATACATTCCTTAAAAATAATGAAAATAATTTCACTATTGCAAGTCGAAAAAAAAAAACCATAGGTAGAATTTCACTCCTATCCATCCTTCAACCCACCTCATCTCTCCCTATTATATCATTGGCCTAGATTATGGGTGTGTTTGGTACGAAAAATTTGGTAGGTAAGCTAAAAAGGTATTATCCCACAAATATTCATATGTAATCTAGCAAAGTACTATAAGGTGGATAAGGAAAGAGTACGGGTTTAGGGTTGTGATGGTCAGGAGCGTTGGGTGATTGGGGAGGAGACAATAAACTTGATATGTCAATTACGAAATTCGTTTTTCCTACTTTTTTTTTAGAGAACTCATTTTTCTCATTTAATAAGCTTATTTTTTAGAAAAAGAATTCAAATAATTTAATAAATCAAACATAAAAAAACTGATATTTTTTCGTCCATACAAAACACATTAAATACTTTTAGAATAATATTCTCTACTGATATATCAACACACACAATAAAAGATCATTGAAAACATTTTCGTTGATACCAAACACACCCTTTTTAAGGGATTAATTTACTTGGGCTAAACTGGTCCCATTGCGCCGCCTGGAGCAAGTACACAAACATTTTCTTTAGTTGAGAGAATCAAAGAAATGGTAGGACCAATTCGTCCACAATTCGTACTTTTTGGGTCATCCATTGTACAATTCAGCTATAGTCATCAAGGTTGGGGTGCTATCCTCGCTGACCTTTATGCTCGCAAGGTTCTGCATTTCCTTTTTTACCTCAATTCTTTTTGATTTTTTGAACTTCTACATACTTTTGGTCTTCTGGGTTTTATTTTAAATTTACTGTTTTAGTGGATTTTCATGTTAGGTTATATGTATGTGTGTGTAGCATGTTAAAATTATTTTTTAATGCATATAGCGTTGAATACCTTTAACTTTCGCTTCTTAGTGTGTTTATTTCTTTATATTTCATAACTCGTGTGTTATATTACATGGATTTTTGTAATCAGTGCAGTGAATCTTGAGGTAGTGGGTACCACTTGATTTTGCAACTTTTTTTATCATTCTCAAATAAAATGAGTCAGAAATGCACTCAAATTGGTCTTACTTTTTCTTCAATGTATGTTATTTTTTATGATAGTAAGGCGCTGTTTGGTTCGGAGACAGGTTATGCTTATAGATTAATAATGTAAGAATCGTTATTTTTGAAATGTATAATGAGAGAATTGTTATGCTGTAGTTAATAATGTAAGAATTATTGTTATACAAAGAACTACATACTTTATGGGTAACTTTGCCTTAAGTAGTTGGGAAAAGGGTCAAATTTACCCTGTAATATGGAAAAAGATCAAATATACCCTCCGTTATACTCTCGGTCTAAAAATGCCCATAACGTTACTTAAATGGTTCAAATATGCCCCTTTACCGTTAAGGCTGTCCTAGGTGGACGACTAATCCTATGTGACACTCACAACTTGGTGAGGTGAACACCACGTGCCACATCACCAACCCCAACCCATTTACCCCACTCCTCCCCTTCTTCCACCACTAGCATCTCCCTCCCCCCACCCCACCCCTACACAACGGCCATTAGCACCACCACAATCACTATATCCACCTTCACTCCCTCTGCAACAACCCTAAAATAATTCAAAATGATAAATTGATTTTACTGGGAATAATAAGAGACAAATTAAAATGTAGTAATATGTTTAGTGGCTTTAATAGTATTTAAGTCCTAATTTTTCCTTCAAACTAAAGAACAATTTGAAGTTCATCAATGTACATCTGAATTAGAGAATCGAGTTCAACTTAGCAAATGGAGTAGTAATATTTCAGATTTTTTAGATCTTTGTGGTTTAGATTGTGAAGCTATAATTTGTCAAGACAAACATTCAATCAAAAGGAAATCTATTCTAGAGCTTTTTTAGATAGTGTTGTTCTAAATTGCACTGTGTTTACTGTTTAGTCTAACAAAGATTCAGTTTTGTGGAATGTAATAATTCATGGCCACTTATAGCGAACAACTGCTTCTTCCTGGTGAGGATTATGGTTCTTCACCTAGGTTTGGGTTGCATCATCCAGATTTGTTGCGATCTTAGAGCTTTTGAGATTGGACAGACGATTCATGGTTCTACGAATCGTGCCGGTAACGACAAATGTTGACTCGTCAAATTTAAATGGTTGGGGTGGTGCTAATGGTGGTTGTGGAGGGGGAGGAGATGCTAGTGGTGGAAGAAGAAGGGGAGAAGAGGGGCAAATGGGTTGGGACGAGGTGTCCACCTCACCAAGTTGTCAGTGCTATGTAGGATTAGTCATCCATCTAGGACCGCCTTAACGTCAGAGAGACATATTTGAACCAATTAAGTAACGTTAGGGGTATTTTTAGACCGATAGTATAATTGAGGGTATATTTGATCCTTTTTCCATAATACAGGGGTAAATTTGACCCTTTTCCCCAAGTAGTATAATCCCTGTATTGCTAATACAAGTATTCTTGTTTCATATTTTATCCCGTAGAGAATAATGCATAGATTCTTGCATAGCTTATGCATTTTTATTTATAAGAATATGCAAAATTGCAACCAAATAGTGTGTAATTTTCATTGAATTTAATGAAGAGAACAATTCTCCTCATTCAAGCATACCAAACAAGGTAGAAGAATCAGGGGATTTGGTTAGGCATCAAAAAATGATAATACATGAAGTAGCAATATGATCCTGCTAAATTGGTGACATTAACAAGCAGTGGAGATGATAGGCCTTTTAAAACCTTTTTGACTCCATAACAAGAACTGATAGACTGTTAGATTATCCACGATTCTTCCCTATGGAAAAAGAGGAGGAATGGATGGAGAAGCAAATCATGTTTTGAATTGTGTGAACCGTATCATCTAAAAGTATAACTTGTTAGAGATGAAACACTTCTATATATTAATTTTAGGTCTTCAACACCCCCTTTTAGGGCCGGCGTGATCCCTTTTCTTGGGTCAATCATGTGGAAATATTTTATTGATAGATGTGGAAATATTTTATTGAAATATTTTTTGAAGGGGAGTCTTGGAGTAACTGTTAAAGTTGCTGCCATATGACCAGGAGGTCATGGGTTCAAGCCGTGGAAACAGCCTCTTGCAGAAATGTGAGGTAATGTTGCGTACAATAGACCCTTGTGTTTCGGCCCTTCCCCGGACCCCGCGCATAGCGGGAGCTTAGTGCACCGGGCTGCTCTTTTTTTATGTTGGTGAGACTCGAACACAGCTCGAACACAGAACCTCTGCCTTACAGTACCATGAATAATTAGAGAGATTAATGAAGAATTAGATAGAATAGATGAAGCAAAAATGAGAAGTTTGATTATTCCCTCATTCTTGGTTGAGAATATACTAATTACTCCCCCGTCTCAATTTATGTGGCACTTCACGGATTTTGAGAGCCAAACGAGTTTTTCTTTGAAGATGTTGTGGAAAAGAATTATAGCACGACTTTAATTGAGTTGGACTAAAGTTCACCTCTATTTTTGCCGTAATTGATTCTTTCTTCTTGCATTATGTTGTTTCTTTTATACTTCCAGATGTGGTTAACTAATGAAAGCTTTTCTTTCGTGTGTCAAAAAATGAAATGATAATAGTTTAGTTTGAATTAGATTTTTTTTGGGAATAAGCGGTGTAGATACATGTTTTGTTATAAAAACTTGATAAAAGAATGTAATACTTGTAAGCTTAGCCAAACGCCTGCTTATTGTGTTTTGTGTGTGCTCCTGAATTTATCATATTTCAGTCAATTGTGTGTACAAAAGTCTGGGGACTTATTTAATCATTTGTCCTATCTTAATAGGCAGATATACTACTGCGTGGATATGCAGGTTGGAATTCAAAGTGCGCTCTTCAAGTCTTGGACGAAGTGTTCCCCAAGGTAATTTACGAATAATTTTATCTCTATTCCAAGACAACTTAGCATTTGCGAGGCAACCTCATGGAAATTATTGAACTTCATCTCAAGTAGTTTTTTTTGCGGACCTTTAAGCCCATAAAGTTCTCTGTTTCCATCATAATTAATGTGGTTGGCTCATCTGTTTATAAACTTAGGATGCAACTGTACAGCCTTCCCTGGTCATAGTTTATTTCGGAGGGAACGATTCGTTGGAGCCTCACCCAAGTGGCCTGGGTGCTCATGTTCCTCTTCCTGAATATGTAGAAAACATGAGGAAGATTGCAATTCATCTGAAGGTAACATTTCTTAAATTGAGTTGCACGTTGTGAATATATTCCAATGTGGTTAGGATTAACATAAGGGAAAAAGAACATCTTTCTTTCTGTTTTTTTTTTCATTTTTGGCATGTCGGCCAAAATTAATTATGGGCGCTAGTCAAATATACAAAACCTATACACTTGATTATGTGTGATATGTATATTTAAACCTAAAATACAAAACATATACATTTACCGGCTATTATGTTTTAGAGAGGTCCAAAAATGTAATTATCCCCCTTTTCCCCCTCACAACAGCCTGCAACGTGCAGTTATAATCTGTTTTTGTTTCAAATCTGACAGTATGTTTCAACCTTTTTCTTTGGTGACACTTCATTCATCCTATAATAAATCAATTTTCAATCATCATAGAGGTTATTTGATGGGAATACAAACAGTAAATTTGATCCACTTATTTTTTCTAGGATGAAGTTTTACCAGAAATCTTTCCTTTTCAGTAGTAGTATTCAATTATCGCGTAGTGTCCTATGCTTTGATGTGTATTACTATCTTTTGCTGCACTTATTTTGTATCTTGCTAATTTGATGTCTCCTTTCTTATAATCCTACGTTGGTTACTTTTCTTTTGAGTCGAGGGTCTTGTGGAAACAACCTCTCTTCTCTACCCCATAAAGGTAGGGGTAAGGTCTGCATACATCCTACCTTCCCAGACCTCACTTATGGAATTACATTGGGTATGTTGTTGTTGTTGAAGTTTTACCGGAATATAAAATTAAAGCGAATGTAAACAGATATTCTGATAAAATCTAGTTATCACTTCAGCATCAACCGTTTTTTTATACAATACTTAATTTGGTGTGAATTCCTAACATATATCTGTTGCACTACCAGAGCCTCTCTGAGAAGACTCAGATAATCTTCCTCACTGCTCCTGCTGTGAATGAGGCAAAAATCACTGAAGTATTCGGGTAATCAATGTTAAATATGGAGTTTTTCGTTGTTTCTTGAAGTTCTTATTGCTAAATTAGTGACACGTGCTTCTCATTACTGCACATAACCAGTAATAGTCTTGGTCGATCAAATGAATCCTGTCGGAAATATTCAGAAGCGTGCATACAGTTGTGCCAAGAGTTAGGTGTGAAGGTTATAGATCTTTGGTCAGCACTTCAGCAAAGGGATGATTGGTTGACTGCTTGCTTTACGTAAGTTTTCTTTATATGAGATCATTTTTGACGTTTTTTTTTTGTTTTTTGTCTTGCTGAACTTGTAAAAATTACTATGGTTTTGACAATACAGAAATCAGCTTCACATATTCGTCAATCAATTAAATATGGGATTATCCTTCATGAGATCTCCTACTTTAAAGAGTCAACTGGTTCAAGTCCAAAGTCGTTCATATAGTTGTTGCTATGACTGCCATTTAGCTATCTTTTGTAGCTGAATTTTATACTTCGAAAAATCCAATTAGCTAATCTGGAATCGAGCTGTACATTATCTTCAATAGAGTTGATTGACATACAAAATTCCAATCACTTAATTTCACCTACGTTTAGGATAGCTAAAGTAACTAGTGAGCCTATTTTTCTTTACATTTAACCAAAATGCTCTTTACTGGTACCATTTCATGGTATTTACACGTGAATACAAGGAGAAATGGTCAATGTCCTCCCTCATTGTGTTTTGTTAATTTCTGTTTCTAAAGAAATGGAGGATGGTATAGATGATTTATGTTGGTGGTGTTGGTAAATACATAGTGAAGATGTTGGTGACTTTGGGTAGTGGTGAAAGAAGGATTGGTCTGGTGAGTTGGCATGACATGTGGCTAAAATAGATGGGGTTAATGGAGGAAGGAAAAGTTTGAGCCACTTTATAGCATTAGGGGCATATATGGATGATCGTATACGGAGGAAAATATTAAACATTTTTTAATAGTAGAGGGGCAAGTATAATCCTTTTCCCTACATTATATCTTGTTTCTTAATTCTGTTACCAATTATCATGTTTATGTAAATTCATTTTTCTGGTTTGCAGTACAGTATCTTCCTGTTGCTTCGAATATTAGATCAACTTTGACACATTCTGTTGGCAATCATCTTCATGTTAACTTTCTTGATTTTTTTCGTTTGCATGGTTCGTCGCGTTCGGGCTCTGAAGGGATGGAATACATTTATCATCTGAAGGCAGTGAAATTGTGGTCAAGGAAATCTTAAAAGTTCTCAAAGAGGCCGAGTGGGAACCAGACCTTCATTGGAGATCATTGCCTATTGAATTCCCCGAAATCTCTCCGTGTATCTTTGTTGATCCCAAGGGTGAGACTGCTGTAAAAGTTTCGCAGATGGATCTTGAATGGCAGACTCGGTGGCACTAATTAATTCGGACTGTGATTGTTCTTTAGTAGCCCATGGTGCAGGACATCTTGTTTTCAAGAAAATGCAAGTCTTCCCTTATGAATGGTTTTGTACTGTCATGAAAGTTGTGCTTTTTTGAAGTTAATTTTCTTCTAAAAAGCATGTCCAGCACAACATGTGAAATGACAAGGGCTAAATTTGTGCTAGTACTACTCCACATCACTCGCACCTCAAATCTCGAATTTCACAAAATTAGTTGCAGTTAACTATATGCGTTCTCTAGCTCTGTTTGTGCACTATTCTAGTCCATTTCATTTCAAATGACGTCTCAATGCACTTGGTAATCTGGTGGTTCATACTTTTCACCTGGTGTTTGGTATCTGCTTTAGGTTCTAGATTAATCCGTATTCGCGTGGCGTAAGGCCCGTTAAAAGGAAAGCGCTCTCAATTAGGATTTTTTCATTCACGAGACTCGAATCTAAGGCCTTTGGTTAAGGCTAGAGGGATCTATCCACGAAGGCAAATCCAGAATTTTGATTTAATATGTTTAGTCTAGGGCTGGCCAGTGGGCCGGGACAGCCTGACCCCGACCCGAGCCCGTCCCGAGCCCGCCCCGGTCCCGCCCTGACCCCGCCAAAAAAAAAAATAAAAAATTACGGGGGCGGGACTCGAACTCGGGACGGGACGAGGTCTCGTCCCGCGAGACCCGAGCCCGCCCCAGGCCCGCGAGACCCGAGCCCGCCCCGAGCCCGCCCCGAGCCCGACCCCGACCCCGCCCTTTGCAAAAATGACCGTTGCACCAACGGCCATTTTAGATTATGGCCGTTGGCCAACGGCCATTTTAGCCCCCCCCCTCCCCCAACCCCCTACCCCTTAATATTTATTTTTAACCCATAAGTTATTATATTTACACTTTAACCCAATTTTTCAACTATAAATAACTCATTTTCTCATCATCTTTCTCACAAATCTTCCTACAATCTCTCTAATTTCTCAATATATCTCTCTACAATTCTACATTGTTTGCTAAATATTCAATTTTATTTATTCATTTGGGAATTGGTAGTGAAGTTGGCAACTAGCTTGAGGATCTTCCATCGAGCAAAGTTTCAATTTTCAACCTCTCGATTACACGTCGACGTTACGTCGGCGTTTGGTACATTCGTTCCTTCATTAAATTATTATTGTCTGTTTATTTAGTTTAGATCACTTAATTTTATTGTCTTTAATTATTTATTTATTATCATAATTAAAATGGAAGGATTAAAATGTATGTTTAAGGGTAAAGGTAAGGGTGCTTCTTCTAGTAGGGGCAACCAGGGCAAGGGTACTTCTTCTAGTCATCTTATTCCTACACACGGGATGATTTTGTTGATACTCAACATTTTCCTACAATACCATTAGATTTAGACCAGGAGCTATTTTCCGGAACTCAAGAAGACTTTAATTTAGACGATGATCTAGATGATATACCCACTAATGTTGATGACAACACACCCACTAGTGCACCTTCAACCGAAATACCTCCTATTCCCCCTAGTATGAGGCGAGGTCCAAAAAACGACCATTAAAATCGATGCATGGACATTTTTTGATAGGGACGTAGAGAATCAAGTAGCCATATGTAAAATTTGTAAAAATGTTTTAAAATTTAAAAGCGGAAAAGGTCACGGTGGGACGGGGGTTTAATTAGACACGTAGTAAGTGCTCATCCAAAGCTAGGTATGCCCAATACCAGGCTTCAAAACCGGGTGCGCAAACGCCCGCTCCATCAGGACAAGGTTCACATACTAATATTGTCTCGGACCAAGTACAATGTCAAATTAACCCTAGGACGGGGGGAATTGTAGGCCCTAAATACAATAAACATAGAGATAGGGAAGCAATATCAAAATTAGTTGCTGTGGAGGGTTTGCCTTTTTTATTTCCTTCATCTCTCGGTTTTATTCATTACATTAGAGATATATATAATCCTGCTTTTAACGGTTTTCCTAGATCAACTGTTAAGAGAGATGTATTTAAATTCGCGCATGAATATCAACAATATTTACGTTTTTCATTATATCATTTTAATGGCAAAGTATCCATCACGTCTGATATAGGTCGTAGTACTAACGGTCATGATTATTTAACTGTAACTTGTCATTGGATAGATTATAAATGGTCTATGCAAAAACGTATTTTAGCGTATAGATATATAGATGATAGGCACACTGGTACTTTTATTGCAGAAAATATTTATCAAGTGTGCGATTATTACGGAATTACCGATAAAATTATGACTATTACATTAGATAACGCTTCTAGTAACAATTACGCAATTACAATTTTAAAAAATAGTTTAACTCCGTCTTTTCCGGACCATTTTCATATAAAATGCGCGTGCCATATATATAACTTAATTGTAAAGGATGGTCTATCACTTTTTGAAGACATTCTTAGTAAAATACAATTTGCTATAAACTTTATTTTTAAAAGTAATAAAGTACAACGTAGAAAAGAATATAAAAAAATTTGTCATGATTGTGGACTACCTTTTAGAAAAATTCCACAAGAAGTATCCACTAGGTGGAATTCTTTATACGAGCAACTACTTGTTGCTTATGACTATAAATTACCTATAACTTTATTTTTTAACTCTCATAATAAAAAGCCAGCTGATATGATTTTAGATAGTGATTGGGAAAAAATTTCCGAACTTATTGTATTTTTAGAGAAATTTTTTCAAGCAACAAAAGAATTTTCCGGTATATATTATCCTACTATTTCAACTATGTTGTTTTATATAGCTCTAATATTTTTATTACTTAGTGAATATATGGAAAAACCAGCTTATAAGGCAGCTATAAAAAAAATGTTTGTCAAAATAAAAAAATATTTTATTACTATTCCCTCTATTTATATTATTGGTTTTGTATTAAATCCTACTATTAAAATAGACGGTACTAAATCACTAATTGAAACTATTTACGATTGTATAGAAGTACTACCACCTCCAAGTCCCAAAAATCTAAATCACACACCACCTATTGAACAAACTAAAGAAGAAGTATTGTCTAGCGTAGAACACCAATGCAAAAATATATATAGATTTTATCAACAAGAAAATGCTAGTAACTTACCAGCTTTCATACCATCTTCTTCATCTTCAATACAACCTCACAAAAGACATGTTGTTTCGCGGCTAGTATTGAAAGCCTCGAAATAGAATGTGCGGTCGTACCTCTACTACTAACCAAATTAGCGAGTTGGATATTTTTGTTTTGCGGGGTTCGTACCGTATCAAGAAGTTATCAATGAAGATGGACATGAAGACTTATTTGAAATACTTTGGAGGGGGAATGAGAAGACCTTTCCGACACTTTCAATGATGGCTCGAGATGTTTTGAACATTCAAGCGTCGTCAAGCTGCGTCGAAAGCGTTTTTTTCGCAGCGAGATATCAAATAGGAGACCACGAGATACTCATTAGCCGGAGACGACTTGGAAATTGCAAAGTATTATTCGAGAGATTGGATACGAGCGGAGTGGAGAAGGTGCGGTCAACCGGAGATCAACGAAGAAGATGATGAAAACTACAACAAAATCTTAACCGAAGGTAGTGGAAGCGACGTGGATCAATTTGACCAACAAATACCAATTCCAACCGAAGAACCACATGAAATCATCAAGCAATTAGAACAGGTTTTTTTGAGAATGTAATTTTTTTAATTGTAATTTTATTATGTAATTTGTAACTTTTGGACAACACCACAAAGTTGCAATTTAGATTTTAGACAATTGTATTTGTATTACAAAAAAATCATATGTCTATTAAATAATATAAGAGGCACAAAAATGACCTTGGGATGTTTTTATTACACTATCTTGTTTTGTTTATTGAGTTTTTTTTATACATATGTTATTTTAAAAAAAAAAAAAAAAAAAAAACCGCCGTATCCCGACCCGAGCCCGAGCCCGCCCCGACCCGAGCCCGACGGGATCGGGATCGGGACGGGACTTGCTCCAGTCCCGCCAGACCCGACCCCGCCGAGCCCGCCGGACCCGACCCCGCCCCTTCTCCCGTCCCGCCCCGACCCCGACACCGCCAGACCCGGCCCGTCAGACCCGAGCCCGGCCCACTGGCCACTCCTAGTTTAGTCTCTAGGTTTTTATCATCGAACACATTATACTTTTGAAATAACATGTTCATAATGGTATTTGTTAAGATTTTAGTAATTTTTACAATATTTTTATGCTTCGTGGCATAATCGTTGGATTTATATGAACTCAATACTTATGCTCTCCATTCCTCACTACTTAGAATGAGAACTCTTCTCCTTTATCCGGACTTGAGATCATCTAAGCTCGATGCCGAGCATATGGAATTTAATATTCCACATGAATAACATAATTTTAAGGAGCAAATTAAGCCTTCCCCTGTACTATTATAGGTGGGTTTAGACCATCTAATTGATTATCTGATCGCCAAAAGGATAATATGGCATGGATTGCATGGAAAAAGCTATTCTTCTCTATTTCTAGACCACTTTGTAAATCCTTCTATCATATATTGAATATCTTTATCACGATCCCCTTTTCAGGAATCGTGATGGTACCTACCTATTTCATCGGTAGGTGAACCACTTTCGAATCACTCACATGATAAGATAAATAAAAGCGGAAGATAACAAAATACTACAACAAATGTCTGATAATATAAAAGCGGAAATGGTTTGAACAACAAGCAAATCCCTAAATGATCTGGTCTGTAAATACAAGAGCACTAAAATACGATACAAGTCTGAAATGGACAACGAAGTGCCAAAACTGAATACATAGTCTGGACATGTCTTTCAAATGCGAATAAAAAACGGTGATAGAGATGGAGCATCCAAGGGTATGCCGGAGATAGAATACTCACCCTGAATACTGAAGGTCAGCTGCTCGAACTCAGCCACGTGGTCTCGAGCTAGTTGTCAGATCTGTATCTGCATCAAGAAAATATGCAGCAAGTGTAGCATGAGTACACAACGTACCCCTGTAGACATCACAGACCGTCAACGACAGAAGATACGCAAAAAGAGATAAATACCAAATTGACACAAAGTAATCCTAGACTAATCAGCCCAATAATCCAAGAAAGGTCACATAGTCCACATAATGATTCATAAAGTTCACATATTTACTTATTCAATTAAGAGTCCAAAATCACTTAAGTTATCCAGTTCCAAAGAGTTCAACAATAACTCAAGTATCAAGTAGCAAGTATACTCCTTTCATGTCCAGAATTTAGTCAAGTCATCAACAATCACTTCAAATACAAATTCATCCACAAGTAATCAATGAAATGACAACATATATATATACCAGGTACCTTTATCAATCCGGTATACATTACGTCAAAGTTTTATTATGATCCGTACACCCATGGGGAACCCGTGAAGTCCATATACCCCTGCGAAATGTCCCATCGAAGCCCAAATCTTGGCTGTAATAATATTATGTTGCAGGCGTGTAACTCTGTTCCCCGCATATCAATATCATCTCAGTGTTGTCATAATCTCATAAGTGTTCTTACCTTTCCGGCTTCTTGAGCCCACAACATATCCATACCACGCTCATATAAATATCACAGAACCATGAGTGTATGAATGCAAATGATAATATACGACAAGATATCATGATAAGATGAGATGCAACCAAGTATAGAGATGAATGTCACATGTTTTCAAGAGTTCAATACACATATATAATCCAAGTACAAATCAGGATATCATATTAAAAACATGTGTGATGAGTAAATATATTAAGCAACTATGGCGACAATCCCACATATGGTGACAAGGCCAAACAATCAGCAGTCGGAACCAACACAAGGTTGATTCCTCAAACCCTGTCATCACAATTCAACATCGGCACCCACTCAGATGTTCATCACAACCATCTGAGTGGGACCTCCAAACACGCCCAATACCCTTCAGTATTTATAACTAATTACGCACTTCTATCGAAGTCTCGAAAAGCTAAATTGTAGCCTACCTCTGGGCTGAACAGGAGCGCTACACGATCAAGCCTCGGTGACAGACTTGCCCTTCCTCTGCGCCTCGTGATAGTCAAAGTCTATCCACGTATATATACTATTCGTTAATATAAAGCTTACGCAACATACACGGATATAAACCTTACAAACAAGACTTTAAAATACCAGCCCGAGCTTACGTCACCAAGACTCGAACTTTAATACCCAAAAACTACGAATACATACTAAGTAGTCATATCCTTAAGTTAATTGAAAAATTATACATATTTGAACTAGGGATGGCAACGGATCGGACCTGGACCGGATCCTACTAGATCCAGATCCAGATCCATTTTTCATACCTGGATCCATATCCGGATCCAGATCCATCGGGTCCATAAAAATCATATCCAAATCCGGATCCATCGGATCCACCGGGTCCACGGATCAGATCTGGATCCACATGTAAAAAAAATTGTCTTGAATAATATTCCCACCTGTGAAAACTTTTTAGACAAAATAAAACTCAATCTTATTGAAAAAAATGATTGAGTTCAATCAACCTATGCTAAAAAAAACAGAAGAAAATAAATTAAAGTTTACAAAATTCATAGACAGATTTAAGCAAAAAATATATTGTCCTTTAACATGTCTAATTCTAAGACATGGAAGTTCATCTTTGGTCATTCCAAGACATGTCTAATTCTTTGTTTGTCTGAGATAGATTTGATATTTTACTTTTACTTTCGAGGAAAGGTCAATACCCAAATAAATTACATCAAAACATGAAGTAACTGTAGTCAATTAGCACCTATAGGCCACTCCAGACTCTACAACCATGTTAAACAAAATAATAGCTTCATTGATCACATGTGACTTATTTTTCTTAATTATTTTGTGAAATAACCTATATATTGCAATAGCTTAAAATTCAATGACAACAAAAATTACAAGTGCAGTAATAAACCAAGAGACGACCAGCTTGGTGGTATGACCGGGAAACAACTTTGGAGGATGGTGGTTTGTTGGGAGAAGAGAGCTAAAAGAGCTAAAACAAGAGAGTAGTTACAACTTTCTACTGGATTTTGTTATTTTTTTATTTTCTTTAAGTCTTTAGAATTTTATTTTTCATACTTGATTATATATGAAGACATCTTTGCTTACCAATTGTATGCTATCCAGCCTGCTAATTTATTTAATGTGCTACTAATTTTCTAGTAAGGATCAATCCTTAATTAAACACTTAAATGACACAAGTTAAAAGAGAAGGAAACCTTTTTACTCGCATGGTACGAGACAATTTTTAATTTCTGCAAACCAACTTCTAGGCATATATATGTGACAAAAGCTAGTAATCACATCCTTTACGGTTCTACAACTCAATTGTTATTTGTTAGGGACATCTTTTGATCCCTTTCAACACTTCTCCAATATGAAAAAATATTACTTTTTAAAATGAGAGAACTAAATTCATCTCAATAAATATTTATGATTAAACATATCATTTACATATCAGAAATTATGATTTTTTTTAAGAAAATACTTATAAAATTACATTCTAGTTATGAATATATTTAATAAAAAACGGATCCACGGATCAGATCTGGACCAGATACGGATCTTAAATACAAGATCCAGATCCAGATCCGTCGGGTCCAAATTTTGAAAATCCATATCCTATAAAACGGATCTGGATCCACCGGATTCGGATCGGATCCAGGATCCACTGCCATATCTAATTTGAACCCTCAATTGAACAATATACAAAAGTCCCAAATTCGGAAATCCTAGAAATTTTTCCAAATTGAAAAAGGTTTCTATAATCAAATTAAGCTTTACACTGTGATCATCTAACAATATCTATCACCAATTCATATTGAAACAAGTAAACTAATCCATAAAATCCTCACTAATCATTGTTTTAACCCGCTTATTCTCAAATGAAATCATACTTCATTTTACCCAACTCATGAACATGCTAAACCATCATTAAAGAACTTAGAAATATAAACTCAAATCACAAAGGAAAGAATCTTTTACACCAAGGATGAAATTGCTCTTAGACTTCTGAATATGCTCTATGGCGACTCTGGTTTCGAGGTATTCTAATTTGGAAAAGAAAAATCTGATTTAAGGAATTTATAGGACACCTGATACAGTGTTTCCGCACCAGCAAAATCGACCTTGCTGGAGCGGATCCGCTGCCGCGAACAAAATCCTTGCTAAGGCGGTGTCACTTGACACCTCGCCTCAGGGCCACTGCGAACCCGACTTCGCAAATGTGGACTCACCTCCGTGGACATACCCTCTGCCAAGGTGGAACTCCACAGTTTCCCAATACCCCGCTTCGGCGAGCCAACCTCCCGTCGAGGCGGACACGCCAGAGTGAGAACTAGTGCCGCCGAGTCAGACATGAGACACCAGATCCTAGAAATCAGTCCAAACTCCCATCAAACATTCGAAACACTTTCGAGACCCCACAGACACAAACCATAAATGCTTGTCCAAGGTAAACAGTGCTACAAACTAACTCGTACCCTCGAATTTCCCATTTAACCAAGCTAAGACATATTTTTTTAAAGAATTGTCCGGAAGAAATCAAAATCCAAACTTTACAAAAAAGGCCACAAAATACATCTGATTGCCTCGGGAAGCAAACTAATGACTCGACTAAGTCATAAATGACCCTCCGGAACTTTTGGAAGTGACAAAACCTGGAAACGAATCCATCTAGCAAAAAGTCAACTTTGAGTCAAACTAACCAACTCTAAGTTTTCAATTTTGGGGTTTTCATCTGAAACTCATATAAATGGACCTCGAGATCTGTGCCATCCATCCCCGTGTATCACAAATCCCACATAGAGTCTACAGGAAGTGTCAAATAAAAAAATAATTTTTTTTAGTTAAAAACAACCAAACGGATCATTACAATCTTAAGGAGGCAAATATATGTCATTATTAAGATAAGACATTCTTATGCTGTATCACTAAAAAGGATCCTTAAGTACCCGTTCAACGATATTTTTAACTAATTTTCAAACATAATAATGTTATATTAGTTAGTGTTGATGGGTTAGCTTATAGAGAAGAATTTTTTTTTTACAGAAAAACTAGTCACTCTCTTCAGAGAAATAAAAAAGTCACTCTAAAAGATGTGTCTAGTACGAAAAGTCTCTTTGAACAGATGTGTCTGTCTATTACGGACAGACTCCTAAGGTATTATAAATACTTGGTACGGCTTTACAAGCAAAGTACGGACAATTATAGACTTTCTCTTCTTCTCTCTATTGCTTTCACTACAAATCACAAAATTTTGTTCTTGTGGGAAATTCGAATTAATTGCTAGTATTTGAATTTCGTTGGCTTTGTAAATCCCGGAGGAATTCTGCCACTAGCCTTGCAACAACGAAGTGTGAAGAGTAAATTCCTTAAGGACAGAGATTACTCTACCAAAACCATATTATAGCTTCCCCACTTTTGAAACCTATTTTTCTAACAATATTAAGGAATTTAATAGAAACGTGGTAGGCGGAGGTGTAGCAATATTGTGGCAGAGCAGTAATTGCGGTGAATTCTTTATCTAGGCAGTCGATGCTATATTACTTCATATGATCGATGGTATAGTATTGTTGTATGAACAACAAAATTGAAGTGGAAAGGAGACCCGTAAATAGCTATCAAAATCTCGTAGGAGATTTATATCGTTTATTGTTAAGCAAGATAGGATAATCATAAGCAAATGGAATATGTGAGAGATATTCCTTGAGATTCTAATCTGATTTCCAAGAAAGAGATGAAGGATACTTTTGGAAGATATTCATGGAGACAAATTCAACTCCAAAGAAATGAATAATGAAGATAGAACTACGACAGTGGAAAAATATCCAAGGGTAGTAGAATGCAAAATGCAAAATAGATTGGTTGTCAAATCTTCTCATCAGTGAACTTTTATGCCTTTAACGATGAAAGACATGGCTACAAAACTGATCCGGGTCATGAAAAGACAGCAAGTTCGACAATATAATCGGGTTCTATTTTCTTGACTCAACTTACTTACCTATGTATTGTTGGAAATTAGCCTTTGGCGGGAGTTGCGACCGACCAACTTTAATGGCTTAAACACTAGTGTTACGTATGTTGGAGAATCCGGTTCTTCACACATGCATGATGTACTAAGTACGTAGATAACCGTAGGGCCAAGAATCGTCAAATTTCATTGAGAAATGAAAGAGATATTGGTTCACGAAGTAAGGTGTTTGAAGCATGGAAAAGTGTGGTGTGTGATCAATTCTCCCTCATCGGTAGAGGAAGAAAGAATTGTTGTGTATATAATACTCGAAATTGGTTTGGGGTTTGGGACCCCAAGGGGTATCCCATGTGTTTAAAGGAGGGAAGACCTAGATGTGCTTCGGTTCAAGGAAAGACCACACGCGCGCCGCCGCCGCCCGCCCGTCCGGTTCCGTGTTCGCGGGCCGTGGGCCTTCTGATATTGTCTTTTTGGGCCAGAAAACTTTGCCAGAAGTACAGTTTGATCCCAGATGTGCAGTTTGGACCAGAATTCTTTCAAGATGTACAGTTCGGTCCCTGAAGTTTCAAGATGTACAGTTTGGTCCCTGAAGTTTCAAGATGTACAGTTTGGTCCCGAAATTTTTCAGAAAGGCAGAATTTCGACGGTCCGAACGTAAACATCCAAAGACTCAATTCAGCCATTTATTTTGGCCGAATTACACCTCGGCAATTTTCTCCATTTATGTGGTGGCTTTACTACCTCCATAATGGTCATTATTTGGCCAATAATGGTCGTTATGGAGGCGATCAAACAAATCCCTCTTCCTCCTATATAAACACCCCTTACACCATTGTTGAGGCACACTTGATATACACGAAATTACACAAACCAGAAAGTTTCTTCCTAAATCTTCCAAGCATGATTTCGTTATTCAATATTCTTCACGGTAGCTTTTGAGTTTCCTATGCTCAATAGTTCCATTGCTGTTTTATCTTGGGAGACGAATTGTCCAGGACGTATAAAGGATACATACGGGGCAATATTGTCTTAAGGACAGAGTGCCACACTCGACTCAGCAAAAACCGCTTTCCAGTTTTCTTGTTCAACAAAATAGTAATTTCAGTTTTGTTGTTATATTGTAATTTTCAGTTTTATAGTTGAATTGTAATTTCAATTCTTACATACGCAGTTACTTGTAATTTCCGTTCCTGCAATCCTTGTAAACACCAACATGTATTTCTACCCATGAAATTGTGATGAAAAAATTTATTTAAATGTTAGGGTAGATTCATATTTATATGAGGATCTCAAAGTATTTGCATGCTGTGATAATTGAAATAACATATGTTTAAAAATTAATTTCGTTATTCATTTTACCAAATGAAATTGATTCTTTGTATATAACTTGGTAGTATGCATGAAGTATGTGGAAGAGTATTTTCAAGGTGGTATGGCATAAATTAGACTTACAATTTGAAAAGTTTATTCTTGAGATCATGAAATAATATGTATATTGGTTTGAATCAGTGAAGTTATACATCTCTTAGTTTGATAAGAATAAAAGGTCAAATTATTGAAATGTTTAAGGGTTATAAAGGAATACTTGAAAGCCATTGGAAAGAAAAATTAAAATTCTACGAAGTGATCGAGGAAGTGAAATACTTTTCAATCAAGGATAATAATTTATTTATAAATATAGAAATTTCTAATTGGAAAGTAATTTAAGGTGATATTACAACGAATATTAAGAATGTAATAAGTCAGAATGACTCTACGGTAATTGTGCATAAGAGTGTATTAACTCTGGACAAGTCGTATGAAACTTATTTTTTCTTTGAATAAAGAAAAGAAAATGAATCTCCTATTGAACTAGGAGGAGTGAAAGACTTACTGAAAATAAGAATTTATATTCTGATTTCTATTTCTTCTCGAGCAAACTACGTGTTAGTTGAAGGAAGTACAGATAAAATATTAAATAAAATACTATTGTCTTGAATCTGGATGAGGATTAAAAGATGTGAAGCAATGGCTTTAGGATGAGCTTCCTGAAAATGAGAAGAAAATTATTATAAGGGCGTTGTATGGGTTAAACAAGCTCCAAAAAATATGAAAATTTGATAAGGTAATATTATCAAATGGTTTTAAACATAATGGAGCAGATAGATGAATTTCAGGTTCAGAAAGGATTAAAGAGTGATAGCATATCTTAATGTTGGTGACATGCTATAAGAACTAATATGCAAGGCATGAATGAAACTAAGAAGTTTTAAACTAAGATGAAAGATTTGAGAGAAGTTGATACTACCCCATAGATATCAAAATTAAAAATGTAGTGGGGGTTTCATTTTATGTGAATATTACTACATTGAAAATGTTCTTTTCAAGGTGTTTTATTATTTGGATATTATGAAATTTATACTCAATGATTTGATTTAGTATTTGAAAAGATTGTTTAGTCAATAAGACTATGCTAGTGCAGTGGTAATTTAATTGCACTAGATTTTGCCTTTGCTATTCGTAAATATCAAAATATGCTTATAATCCTATGCGAACATTGGAGAAGTATCATGATTAATTAAGAATAATAGGTTATCTTAAAAGAATAATTTTTTAAGGATATTGTGGTGCTAGTTGGATCACTAGTGTAAATGATAACAAGTTAGCGTCTGACTGGATCCTATTTTGGATGGAGAAGCAGTTTCATGAACTTCTAAGAAACAGACGTGGATTACTCACTTCTTTATAAAATTTGAATTTATAGATGCAGAAAGAGAGATAAAATGGCTGAAAAAGTTATTATAAAGTTGTGGCGACAACATAGCTCAATTGTTCTCTTTGCATTGTAAGAGTGAAGCAACTATGTCTAAGGAATTTAACAAAACAGGAAAATCTAGACATATTGCTCGAATCATGTATAAGATAACCGAATGTTGGTGGATTTATAACAAATTGTTTATGTTATGTATAAATGACTATGCCGACCCGTTGACGTCTAAAATGCTCTCGAGAGGTATGATTATAGCACTATGAGTGTTGTGGGTCTAAACCAAATTAAATTTATCACAGGTTAGAACCTTACCTCTACTATTGCTCTACAACAATACTAAATGTTCAAAAGGTAACAACAAGTTATTATATGACTGTTATTAGATACTGGAATTTAGTACTTAGAAAAAGGAGGGTGAGTACAAAAGTACTCTTAATGAAGAAATCAGAGTTCGGATTAAGAACTGGGTAAAGTCCAGGGTAAGGACTTGGTAAGTTCAAGATAAAGACTTGTTTTAAAACTTCACCTATAAAAATAATTGAAGTGGTGTCGCTTCGGCCAAAGTTGAGAGATAAACTTGGTAAAGTGTTTATGAATTCATGAGATAGCACAAGGCCATGATCGGGTGCTAAACCTCACGGTGAACAAATTGCGAAATTGGTATGATTTATGTGTATAAAGCTTTTTCGTCTTTGTCATTAAGGAATTGTAGTTCAATAGAAATTAATCTAACTATCATTTCGATAAAAAGTTGAATCGTTTATACAAGTAGAAGGTTCAACTCGAAAGAGACCTACTATATGCATAAATCTCATAAACAACATCAATCACTAACTAAGTGGGAGATTGTTATATTAGTTAGTGTTGATGAGTTAGCTTATAGAGAAGAAAGTTATTTTTTTCAGAAAAAATAGTCACTCTTCAGAGAAATAAAAAATTCACTCTAAAAGATGTGTCTGTTACGAAAAGCCTCCGTGTCTGTTACGAACAGACTCCTAAGTTATTATAAATACCTGGTACTACTTTAAAAATAAAATACGGACAATTACATACTTTCTCTTCTTCTCTCTATTGCTTTCACTACAAATCACAAAACTTTATTTTTGTGTAAAATTCGAATTAATTACCGGTATTCAAATTTCGTTGGCTTTGTAAATTCTGTAGGAATTTTGCAACTATCCCTGCAACAACGAAATGAGGCATAAATTCCTTAAGGACATATCTTACTCTATCAAAGCCAAATTATATTTTCCCCACTTCTGAAACCTATTTTTCTAACAAATAATACTTGTTAAAATATAGTAATTTAGAAAAATAGGGGTCTCTTGATTTTAGGCTCATATTTTGGTCTCTCTACCACTTCCAAGTTCCCGGTAAGCATATTGTTAATTACGTCTAGTTTTGTTGTTATCCATGAATTCTCGTGGGTTGTTTGAAAGCCGGTTAGAGTTATGCGGGTGTTAGTAATACATGCATTAGTTATGAGAGATTCTATGTATTATTTTATGCAGAGTTTAGTTATTTATATATTAATTATTCCACCTTTTTCCCTGTATAAAATAATACACAGATTTTCTCATAACTTATACATATATATTAGTTATGCGGATTTCTAAATTGCAAACCAAACACCGTATTAATTTTATACACGAATAACTCACTTCATAATTAGCTACCAAATACTGTATTACTTATGCAGGACCCCTTAAAGTTGAAAGACATGGACAAGTCCAGCTAAAAGACTTAATTCATCAGCAAAATAAACAAATAAAGGACTATTAAAACAAAATTGAAAAAAAACAGCTTGCCGCCGCTATTAAGTTTTATCAATGATTGCACATCTATAATTATCATAAAACAATATATTTTCTCTAATGTATATACAACATTAATATACATTAGATAACGTAAAACGGAACGTCATTGGTTTGAGTTAACATCAAAGCACGCCTTTTAGTCTATAAGGTTAGATTGGACTGACATGCTAAGTCAATCCAGGTAGAAATAGGAAGAGTAGTTATGGCTATGACATATTTTTACTGGATGAATGCCCTGAAAAAAATCAGATATTCATTTGGCATGAGTAGCTTACGAATCCTTCCTACGCTAACCGTTCTATAGCGGGTGAATCCTTTGAATAATAACATTCTGATAGCATCCATCTTGACTGCTATTTCTTGCCTTTGTTCAATTAATGGATGAAGTTCTTCCTAAAATTTATTTTAGATGGTCGTGTCGAGTAAAGTAGACATGTTTTAATCTAGATTGCAAATGATTTGTTGGTTCGACAAAACAAACCATGAAGAAGTAGATAATTGGAACCTTTACACATAAAGTCGTTGTAGTATAGTGGTAAGCATTCCTGCCTACTTTTCTTTTTCAACAATAATATGGTTTGAAGTTGAAGTTTTGTCATGCAATTTGGGTTTCTTAAGTTATATCTTTTTTTATTGACATAAAAAACTCACAAGTTGTGAAAACCATCAAAATGTTCCTAATTTTTATGCAATCTTACCAAATGAGCAAGTTATAGTTCATAACAAAATTAATACGCGGCTCGAAATTATACACTTTTAAGTCATGACATAGTCATACCTTTGTATATATATACAATATAAATTATGTATTGTACAATTATATCCAATACAATATAAGTCGATCAATTGGTATATATCTACTAATTTATGCATCTCATTTTACAAAATATAAACTTATGTTGTAACTTTTAAGTCATGTCATAGTCATACCTTTGTTTATATATACAATATAAATTATGTATTGGACAATTATATCAAATACAATATAAATTCGATCTATTGGTATATATCTACTAATTTATGAATCTTTTTGTACAAAATATAAACTTATGAGCCAAGTTTTATATTTAAAAAAATCCTGATTTGTGATTTCAAACTATTACGTGAAGTTGAAATAAGAAAACTAGATTGGAACATCTTGACCAGGACCTAGCCCATATTTCCATACCCCACTTTCACTTGTGTGGACTTGAGAATGTAATTTAATCCCTCATCTCTCATGTTTCTTTTTCCTTGCCTTTTTGTTCCTATGGTATGCATGGTCCGTACTTAGTGGAGGGGAGGGGGAAGCGTCTGTTAAGTGTTAGGTATACTGAATGACCAATACTATAACTTCTAACTAGGGAGTTATATTTGTTACTAGAATAAGTTTTCACGGTTCATTCTGTCAATCACAAGAGGAACAAGTGTTTTGCAGTTGCCTAGAAAATATAATCTTCAATCTTATTAAATGTTTGATAATTACGGCTAGGTAAGAAAATTAAGGCAGCAGAAAACATTATAAAATTTGAAGTCATATGCTCATCAATACCATCATATTAAACATGCACATACAAACTAGAGTTGTTTTGATTCTTCTTGCACTTATACAAAAATTATGTTGATCTTACATGAAATTATAAGAGAATGTTTAAGCTGCCTTAATATAAAAACCAATACGAAGTTTTAAGCTTCTAAAGCCTTGTATTGTATCTGAAGAGGGAAAAGATAAGCAGAAAATATACTCAAACTAATCAGCTAAATTAATCATTAGAAAAATCGCAACACCAAATCAGTTAAAATTCGAATATGAATATCACTTAATCTTCATCACTTTCGTATTGTTGACATAGCGATTGCAGACCAGTGCTAATCTTGTTTCTTTCTTCTATCTTGTTGCTGTTGGAGTCTGAGGGTGGCTTCTTCACTATGGATTTTTTTCCAGACTCCAGAAGTAAAGATATCATCTTCCTCCTCCTCAATTTCTAATTCTTTTGACAGTCTCCCTTGAATTCGATCCCTGGAAAACCGTTCTTATAATAGCTTCATCTTCTAATTCCGTCTTTCAAACCTTTACTTCATCTGACCGTTGCAAACCTTCAAACATACCATTTGTGCTCACTAAAGGAATTGTTAAGAGTCCCACATCGGAAATGGAATGGGAACATGGACTTCTTATATGGACTTGGACAATCCTCATCCTATAAGCTAGCTTTTGAGGTTGAGTTAGACCCAAGATCCATTTTTTACTTGGTATCAGAGCCAGACCCATTCCAATTCTTTGTTCACCGATGTTGGGCTCCCAAATTATATTATCCACACTCCAGTTAACAAAGATTTTATTGATGAATGATTTACAATATATATATATATATATAAGGTTACAAGAATATTTACTTTGATACAAACTAGGTAACTAATTAACCTAATTACAAAATGATTATAATTCTACCTAAAATAGGAGATGTACAATTAATACAATTAACGAAAGAATATTGAGAAATATTCTATTACACCACCGCAGTCAAAGTGGGAGGTTCTCGAACAGACTGACTCGAAAATCATCAAATAGTATGCACAGAAGTCCTTTGGTGAAGATGTCGGCAATCTGATATCTGGAAGGAACATGAAGGACACGAATTTGACCACGAGCCATTTTTTTGCGAACGAAATGAATGTCCATCTCAATGTGTTTAGTGCACTGATGTTGGACGGGATTGCCGGAAAGATATATCGCACTAATATTATCACAGTAGACCAGTGTTGCCTTTTGAATCGGGCAGTGAAGCTCAAGTAGAAGGTTACAGATCCAACAAGACTCAGAGACGACATTGGCAACACCTCTGTATTCTGCTTCTGCACTGGATCGGGATAATGTAAGTTTCCTTTTGGAAGACCAAGACAATAGGTTATCTCCGAGGAAAACGTAATAACCAGACGTGGAGCGTCGGGTGTCAGGACATCCACCCAGTCAGCATTAGAATAACTAGTGAGACTAGTGAGTGAAGACCTGTATAGATATAATCCGAAGTGAAGTGTATCTTGGACGTATCGTAAAATACGTTTGAGGGCATACATGTGTGCTTCCGTCGGACTGTGCATGTGCAAGCAAATTTGTTGCACGGCATAAGATATGTCTGGTCTCGTGAATGTGAGGTACTGCAGGGCTCCAGCCAGGCTACAATAGTGAGTCGGGTTTGAATATGAAGGATCAGAATTAACGTTGAGCTTGGAATTGGTGTCTATAGGCGTGTGGGATGGTTTGCAAGATGTCATGCCTACACGGTCAATGATCTATTCGGCGTACAATTTGACATGTTTCCCAAAATGCAAGATTCACATATAGGAATCCTAGAAATATGGTTGCAATTAATAAAATTATTTTTCCTAAAGGAGCGTAGCATACTCCCGGATGTCCTAATCTAGAATGCCATAAGGAAGATGAAAGAGCAACAAAGATTGAAGGAGCTGAGGCTGGATTGTTGATGGCGTTTGAAATAGGGTAGAGATCTCCGGTGCTGTCACATCTCATTATTCGTCTCCCTGTCGTAAAATCCTTTACAGTAAAACCAAAATGATCAAATTCAAGGGAAACCCAATTGTAAGTTGTGAAACGACGCACTGAGATTAGATTCTTAATGAGTTTAGGGGCATTGAGGACATTTTTTAAGATTAGTGGTGGATGTGGCGGGGATAGGGAGGAATGACCATAACCACATATGAAAATGCCTTGTCCACTACCAACAATAATATTCTAATTTAAATTACAAAAATTGGAATAATATAAGAGAGTACCTTGTGATGTCGTCATGTGAAATGTGACACCTATGTCCATATACCAATTTTCATTTGGAGTGTTGAGTGAAATTGTGCTCATAGTTGCCTCAATGTCAGTCGGTACATAAGTCGATGACGGGAGGGGGGCATGTGTTGTGTAGGCCTGTTTTGGATGTGAGCCAAGTATGTCAAGTTAGGCCTGTCGGTTTTGAGGTAGAGTCAATGTGGATGTCGTATATAGGCAAGGAGGGGAGGCCCATGACGGTGAGTCCCACGCGGCCACGACGGGTAGGCGGCCCACGACGGAGGCTGCTGGTTGTTTCCAGCCGGCGGGGACTGCCCCTTCACATCACCATTGTACCAGGAATTTCTTCCACCGCGGCCCTTGCCAGACTGCTTGCTCCGACGGTTGTTACGGGAGGAAGCAGACTGTTGCAGGTCCTCTGGCTGACGGTTCTAGTTGTTGGACTGGGAGGCCCTGCCGTCGGTGGAGGGCCCGACGGTGGTGGTGAGGGCGGCGTCGGCAATGCTGATCCTAAGGGTGCTGCACTTGATTTTCCAGGTTTTTTCAAGGATGAGCTTCAAACTGGCCTCATAAAACAAAGGTAATGTCGTGCATTGCTGAAGGATGGTGGCAACGCCGTCATAGGATTTGTTCAAACCTGCAATAAGTTACATGACCAATCGCTGATTAGTGACTGGTGCGCCGACGTTGGAGAGTTGGTCGGCAAACATCTTTAGTTCTTGACAATAGGCAGACACGTTTGAAAAATCGTCCTGATGAACGTCTTTGAACTGATTTTCAAGGTGTAACGCTCGTTGAGTTTTATTGTCATGGAAAATACTGTCCAAACGTGCGGGCAGTGACATCGGTCTCAATGATGGTCTACAACAAATAATTAGATATCGTGTCGTATATCCACTGGAGGACGGCTGCGTCCAAATGAGACCAGAGTGCATCATCAGAAGTCGAAGCCGATGGTACATCTGTGGACTTCAATGTGGGAGGGATTATGTGGTCGATAACTTCGTAAACACGACAATAGATCTTAAAAAGCTCCGCCCACGAGAAGTATTGACCCTTTTTCATCTCAAGAGTCACAAGGATGAAGTTTTTAATGTTGTTTACGGCAAGTGCCGGATGTAATTTTGTTTTTCAGCCATGGAAAAGGAAATTTAGGAGGAAGAGAGAGGGAGAATAGCCGGAAAAATTAGGGTTCTGTCGTGGGAAAAGAGGGGTAGGGGCCGCCGAGAGAGGTCGGCGGCTAGGGTTCCGACGTGGGCTAGGTGCCGACGTGGAAAAGAGGTGGCAACCAAGAAGGTGTATCGGCGGCTAGGGTAGGATTTGTAGTTTTAGGCTACTGATACCATAAAGGAATATATTCCTTGATTTTATTGATTTATGATTTACAATATATATAAGGTTACAAGAATATTAACTTTGATACAAACTAGGTAACTAATTATCCTAATTACAAAAGGTTTATAATTCTACATAAAATATGATATATACAATTAATAAAAGAATATTGGAAAATATTCTATTACTCATGTCTAATTATCTCGATTTCAATTCGTCTAAAGCAGCACCAAGCTTATCCATTTGTCTATTCGAAATCGAGGCTTTGTTCTCCAATGACTTTATTGGATCACATACTTCCAATTCAGCATCCCCCTTTTGTTTCTCCTTGAAAGGCTCAAAGTTGCCTGACTCAATAGTTGTAGGAAGCATCATGCGCACATTCATCTGCTGATTTTTTTGGCTGTTTTCGCCTTGGAATCTTTGCTGGATCGAAATCCGGTGGATAAAACTTCCTCTCTCCCATGCCTAATTCTTTCTTCCCAAAAAGAGGATTTGCGCGTAAACTGTGTGTTAAATGAGACGAGGACGATGGATTTCCTTTGATAAACTTTTGCAGCCTTATATATATATAGTAAAAGAAAAGTTCCTTATTAGAGTAGGAATCGAATTCTTTTCAGTTCATATTCCTAACATATTAGAGTAGGAATCCAAGTGTTCTCAATTCATGCCTATCCGTATAGTATACTAGTTTCTACGAATGTGCATTACAAATTAATAATTAAACGTGATATTTAATTGATTATCATTGCACGTAATATACAATCAATCAATACATTATATAGTTATAATTGAAGTGAAAGTTCTTAGCATAAGAGAAAGACGAATCCACAATTTAATCTCTATGGGTTCGACGTTTAAGGTTTTTAGCATTAACTCATTATATATTTAAATCATATTTACTATTTATTGTAATTTTAGTGAATTTTTATAAGAATGTATTAATCATCCATGATTAAATTAAGCGTAATCGGTGAAAAGAGCCTTTAATTTATAGAAACATTGCAACAACTTCACGTTTTAAACATGGAATCAAGTTATCAAATTGTTACGTTTTGTTAGGTAGTTCAATGAGAAATATGATTAGTTAGTAGTAATAGAAGCTCTGTTAGGTAGTTCACAGAAAGTAGGTTTAGTTAGTAACTTTAGTAATAAACGTTGTTGGTACTAATAGACGTTTCATTAGTTACTACAATAGAAATATGATTAGTAATTAATTAGTTAGTTAGTAGTAATAATAAGGGAGGTAATTCAATAGAAATAGTATTAATAGTTATAATTAGTAACGTTAGTAATAATACTTAAGGGATGTAGTTCAATAGAAATAGGATTAGTAATAAGTAAGTTAGTAGTAATAGCAATGACATAAAATTCGTTCAATATTTCAATGATATTTTGGTTAATCAACATTTATATTCATGCTTTTAAAATAGTATAGATGGTAAAAAAGTTTCCTTATTAAAATAGGGATCAGATTGTTTTCAACTCCTATTTTAATACTAAGGGTTGTTTGGTAGGAGACATTAGAAAAATAATGCATGCATATTAATTTTGGTATTATTAATTTCTTGTTTGGTATACTTTTTCAATCTATGTATAACAATAACTAATACATGACAAATCATGTATTAGCAATACCAAAGTTATTAATGCATGCATAAACTTAGTTACAGATAAAATTGCACTTTAAATTTTATGCTTGATTAAAATATGCTATTATATTAATGCAAGTTTGATACTAAAATTGCTCCCACTATTTGAAAAGCAATTTCTATTTTTGGTATGCAATTAATTTCCCACAAATTTTGATACATATTACTTTCATTTTGTAAATTTTATCGGTAAATTTCCCTACCACCATCTCCTTTCCAAATCCGTATAAATAAGAAAATGATATGTGATAATTTTTAGGAAATTGATTTAGAAACAAGTCTGAAAAATTGAATTAAAGAATATATGAAGGGGGTAACACCGGAGGTGAAATCATAATTGTAATTTTCAAGTTACAAATGGAAGCAAACTAGAGTATTAAAATTATCTGCGATAGTATTTAGTTTAATTCTCTTTCATTTAATTTTATGATGAATATATGAATAATTGGGTAGAGTATATTGAATCATTCAGTGAAATTAATATTTAATTTGATTCTCTTTAATTTAGTTAAGGCGGTGAATATATATGAAAAAATTTGGAAAGAGTACTATGATAATAATATCTAATTTAGTTAAGATTTTGAATATATGAACAAGCTTCAAATTTACCAATTTTTGAATGTCAAATTTACAAATAAAAATTGAGTACCAAAATATGTGGGTATAAAAACTAAAGATTGCTTTCCAAAGCTAAAGAATGTGGAGGGTAATTTTGTAAAGCAGTAATTTTTAGAAATATTATGCAATGTATGTTATTTTTAATACACCAAATCAAACAGTTGATAAGAAATAATGCCAGCATAATTAATAGTAGTATAACTAATATAAGCATTACTAATTAATACACCATAGTCAGCACTATTCTTATACACTCTACCAAATAAATGAACGGCCCCTTACTAATTAAGTACTTGCTTTCCACGTGTAATATAGAATATATATCTTTCGTGATATAAATAACTATTAATATTATATTTTAATAAAATTAGAATTATACTTGAGATAGAATTTGACTAAGGAAATATAGACCGAGTAAATGTTAATGAACGAAATACCAAATATTGTGTCAAAACAAATTGCTTCTTATTTAAAACAAAATTACTACAAATTAGACAAAAATAGTTGGATCTTATACTATTTAAAGAATGCTATTCCACTAATCATTTCCAGGTTTGATTGTTTATAACTACTATAAGTTATTGGATCTTCATTGTCTCCTTGATCTTTCTTGATATATATTGGTTCGCTTCTGTTTCTTCATTTTCAATTTTCATTTCACTTGTTTTTGCAATTTTGTGTCTCTTATGCGGGCTGCAATTACGCCTTCCAACTCAATGGCCTTTCGTTAATTGTATAAGTATTTAAAGTGATTAAAAAGTATTTTCTCATTTTGTCAAAGGAATCGTGTATAATATCTTCAAACTTAACTTATCTAGTAGTAACTCTTATTATTAACACCTGTACATTTTTATATATTTAACCATATTTAATCTTGTGTAATTATGGTAAATATAAAATCTCTATTGTATGAGGATTCCACATTGTACATCTATATATATTTTGTATTTAATGAGAAAGGCTCCCTAAGGGAGATTAATACAATTCTACATGGTATCAAGAGCCAATAACCATTCCCGACCTAAAACCTAACTTTTGGCCGCCATTCTCGTTCTTTTCTGGTACCGAACTACCCGTATACAGTCGGTATACATTTGATATACGCTGATATACTGCTGTCCAACCCTTACAAACTTGTATACACCCGACATATCACTAATATACCACCCTATTTACCTCCATATCTCTTCAACATGTATACGGCTGATATACTTCTCCATCCACTGTATACTACATGTATACAACTATCTTAAAGCCGTTATACACCTTGTATACGACTGATACTACCCCTAATATATACATCACGACCCCCCAAGTTTTTATCCTTTCTCTCGCCTCCTCTCCGGCAGACGCCATGGCAAAGAACGACCGGGGTTGTGGCAGCAGCCACCGAGGCAGTGGTGTCAGATGGGATCAGGTGAGCCCATCGGTGGCGCGGGCGTCCGGCCCACCGCCTAGGCACACAGAAGATGGGCCACATACAACAGGCCCACCCTCAGGCAGCCCAGCAGATCGGACCAGCCCAGTCGTTGGGCCTCCATTATTCGATCTACCTTCAGGCAGCCACGCAGATCGAACCAGCCCACTCGTTGGGCCTCCATTATTCGGTCCAGCTTCCTAAGGCCCAACAAGTAGTCCAGCTTCATCAGGCCCAATTGATTAGAGCCCAACAGTCTGCTCCAGGCCCTTTCCAATCTAATTTGGGCCAGGCTTTCGCCACATTGACTCCTCGGCAGCCCGACAATGCGTGGTATATGGATACGGGAGCCACGTATCACCTCACCAATAATTCTAGTAATCTTACTCAACTGCGAAATTTAAATACTCCGCAATCTATTATGGTCGGTAATGATCATCACAGTCCAATTCAAGGATTTGACCACACTCTTACCCCACCACCGCATCCCCATTTCTATCTTAAAAACGTGTTTTATGCCCCACATATCATAAAAAATTTAATTTTAGTTAGAAAATTTGCCACCAATAATTCTGTCTCAATTAATTTTGATCCGTTTGGATTTTCTGTGACGGACCTCCGTACCTGGAAAACTCCTTACGAGATGCAATAGTGAGGAGGCCCTATATCCTTTCCTCTCCACATCTGCTGCTAGTGTCACTCCTCCCACCGTTCTAACAACCATATCTCCCTCAACGTGGCATATTAGACTTAGTCATCCGGGTTCTCACATTTTTTATAATCTTAGAAACGAAAATTTAATCCAATGTAACAAAGGGAGCCTTTCTCATAGTTGCTTCTTGTGTCAGTTAGGGAAGCACGTTAGACTACCATTTACGACTTCTATGAGTACTACTTTCTCTCCCTTTGATATTATTCACGCTGATTTATGGGCATCTCCCATAACTAGCAATTTAGGCCACAAATATTATCTCGTATTTTTAGATGATTTCTCTCACTTTATTTGGGTATACCCACTCAAACTCAAATCTCAAGTGTTCTCCAAATTTGTTGAGTTTCGTACACGAGTTAAAACGCAATATGAAAAAGACATAAAATCATTTCAATGTGATAATGGTCGTGCGTTTAATAATTCCTTATTTCATGAATTCTGTGTGGCTAACGACATGATTTTTCATTTCTCGTTCCCATATACCTCCCCTAAAAATGGTAAAGCCGAAAGAATTCTCCGAACCATTAATAATATGATTTGCACCCTCCTTTTTCATGTGTCTCTCCCTCCTACCCAATACCAAACGTGCCCCTGCCCCCACCCACCATATGGAAACCCATGCCCAACATGGTATTTTCAAACCCAAAGTCCAGTTCAACATGCCAACCCAAATGGTGTCACCAATTCCCAAAAATCCAAAATTAGCCAAACTAAACCCCAATTGGAATGCGACTATGTGTGAGGAATTTAATGCTTTAAGAGAAACAACACACTTGGGATTTGGTTCCTAGACCGGAGGGGGTGAATGTGATCCGATGTATGTGGCTTTTTCGCCATAAATACAGAGACAGTGGTGACGTAGAGAGGTACACATCACGACTTGTGGCTAATGGCACTAATCACCAGGATGATATAGATTGTGGTGAGACATTCAGTCCGGTTGTTAAACCGTCCACCATTCGCACAGTTCTGAGTATTGTTATGGGTAAGCATTGGCCTATTCATCAGCTTGATGTGAAAAATGTATTTCTACATGTGGATTTGAAAGAAACGGTTTATATGCATCAACCGCCTGATTTTGTCCATCCAGCAGCCCCTTAGTATGTATGTCGTCTCCGTAAATCACTTTATCGTTTGAAACAGGCCCCTAGAGCGTGGTATGATCGCTTTGCTCAGTATATCATGCAGATTGGGTTTGTATGCATCAATTGTGATAATTCTCTATTTATTTTTTATAGAGGTAGTAGCATTGCTTATTTATTATTGTATGTTGATGATATTGTGCTTACTGCCTCCTCTGAGCTGTTGAAAAATGAGATCATTGCACTGCTCAAAACTAGAGCTGGCCAGTGGGCCGGGTCGGCCCGGTCCGACACCGCCCCGAACCCGAGTATTTTAAAAAAAAAATCACGGTATCGGGACTCGAATCGGGACGGGACAATGTCTCGTCCCGAACCGTCCCGGCCTGCCCCAGGCCCGCTAGTCCCGACCCGATCCCGATCCTGCCCGAAACCTCCCTTTTGCAAAAATAACCGTTGCACCAACAACCATTTTACATTTTGGCCGTTGTGCAATGGCCGTTTTTGGCCTCCCCCCTCCCCCCACCCCCCCACCCCCTTAATATTTATTTTTAACCCATAAGTTATTATATTTACACTTTTAACCCAATTTTCCAACTATAAATTCCTCATTTTCTCTTCATCTTTCTCACAAATCTTCCTACAATCTATCAATCTATCTCTCTACAAGTCTACATTGTCTACTAATTATTCAATTTTATTTATTCATTTGGGAATTGGGAGTGAAGTTGGCAACTAGCTTGAGGATCTTCCATCGAGCAAAGTTTCAATTTTCAACCTCTTGATTACACGTCGACGTTACGTCGGCGTTTGGTACATTAGTTCCTTCATTAAATTATTATTGTAGGCCCTAAATACAATAAACATAAAGATAGGGAATCAATATCAAAATTAGTTGCTGTGGAGGGTTTGCCTTTTTCATTTCCTTCATCTCGATTTTCCTAGATCAACTGTTAAGAGAGATGTATTTGAATTTGCACATGAATATCAACAGTATTTACGATATTCATTATATCATTTTAATGGCAAAGTGGCTATCACTTCTGATATAGGCCGTAGTACTAACAACCGTGATTATTTAACGATAACTTGTCATTGGATAGATTATAAACGGTCTATGCAAAAACGTATCTTAGCGTATAGATATATAGATGATAGGCACACTGGTACTTTTATTGCAAAAAATATTTATCAAGTGTGCGATTATTACGGAATAACTGATAAAATTATGACTATTAAATTAGATAACGCTTCTTCTAACAATTACGCTATTACAATTTTAAAAAATAGTTTAACTCCATCTTTTCCAGATCATTTTCATGTAAAATGCGCGTGCCATATATATAACTTAATTGTAAAGGATGGTCTATCACTTTTTGAAGACATTCTTAGTAAAATACAATTTGCTATAAACTTTATTTTTAAAAGTAATAGAATACAACGAAGAAAGGAATATAAAAAAACTTGTCATGATTGCCAACTACCTTATAGAAAAATTCCAGAAGAAGTACCTACTAGGTGAAATTCTTTATACGAGCAACTACTTGTTGCTTATGACTATAGAAAACCTATAACTTTATTTTTTAACTCTCATAATCAAAATCCAGCTGATATGGTTGTAGATAGCGATTGGGTAAAAATTTCCAAAGTTATTGTATTTTTAGAAAAAAAAATTCCAGCAACAAAAGAATTTTCCGGTATATATTATCCTACTATTTCAACTATGTTGTTTTATATAACTCTAATATTTTTATTACTTAGTGAATACATGGAAAAACCAGCTTATATGACAGCTATTAAAAAAATGTTTATCAAAATAAAAAAATATTTTATTCTATTCCCACTATTTATATTATTGGTGCTGTATTAAATCCGACTATTAAAATAGACGGTACTAAATCGCTTATTGAAACTATTTACGATTGTATAGAAGTACTACCACCTCCAAGTCCCAAAAATCTAAATCACCCACCACCTATTGAATAAACTAAAGAAGAAGTGTTGTCTAGCATAGAAGACTAATGCAAAAAAGTATATAGGTTTTACCAACAAGAAAGTGCTAGTAACCTACTAGCTTCCATGTCTTCTTCTTCTTCTTCAACACAACCTCACAAAAGACATGCTGTTTCTGCGGCTAGTATTGAATGCCTCAGAAATAGAATGTGCGGCCGTACCACTACTAACCAAATTAGTGAGTTTGATATTTTTGTTTTGCAGGGTTCTGTACCGTACCAAGCAGTTCTCAATGAAGAAGGACGTGAAGACTTGCTGAAATACTGGAGGGGGAATGAGAAGACCTTTCCGACACTTTCAATGATGGCCCGAGATGTTTTGAACATTCAAGCATCATCAACTGCGTCTGAAAGCGCTTTTTCTGCCGGCAGATATCAAATAGGAGAGCACAGACACTCATTAGCCGGAGACAGCTTGGAGATTGTAGTATTATTCAGAGATTGGATACGAGCGGAGCGGAGAAGGTGCGGTCAACCAGAGATCAACGAAGAAGAAGATGAAAACTACAACGAAATCTTATCCGAAGGTGGTGGAAGCGACGTGGATCAATTTGACCAACAAATACCAATTCCAACCGAAGAACCACAAGAAATTATCAAGAAACTAGAACATGTTTTTTCCAGAATGTAATTTTTTTAAATTGCAATTTTACTATGTAATTTGCAACTTTTGAACAACACCACAAAGTTGTAATTTTGACAATTATATTTGTATTACAAAAAAATCATGGCTATTAAATAATATTAGAGGCACAAAAACAGCCTTGAGATTTTTTTTTACACTATCTTGTTTAATTATTTAGTTTTTTTTATATATATATGTTATTTTTAAAATTAAGTGCAAAAAAAAAAAAATAGCCCGGGATTCCGATCCCAATCCCGACGGGATCGGGATCGAGGCAGGACTTCGGCAAATCCCGCCTGACCCGCCCCGCCCCGACCCGATCCCGCCAAACCTGGCCCGCCGGTCCCGAGCCAGGCCCTATGGCCATCCCTACTCATAACAGAATTTTCTATGACTGATTTGGGGAAGTTGAGCTATTTTTTGGGGATTTCAGTGACTAGACCTGCAGGCACTATGTTTCTTTCTCAACGTAAGTATGCAGAGGAGATTGTGTACAAAACAAAAATGGCAAATTGCAAGATCATGTCCACTCCAATTGACTCTAAATCAAAGCTTAGTGCTTTGAATGGTGATCCAGTGTCAGATCCCTCTCTTTACATGAGTCTTACAGGTGCACTACAGTACCTCACTTTCAGCAGGCCTGATATTGCTTATGCTGTTCAGCAAGTATGCTTATACATGCATGCCCCCAGGGAGCCACATCTTACTTCCCTCAAACGTATCATTTGATACGTTAATGGCACACTTGATTATGGATTTCATCTATATCCCTCAGCACCGACTAGGTTGTTGTCATATACGGATGTTGATTGCGCAGGCTGTCCGGACATGCGATGATTTACCTCAGGCTATTGTGTGTTTTTAGGGGATAACCTCATTTCTTGGTTTGCCAAGAGACAAGCCACATTATCCCGTTCGAGTGCAGAAGCAGAGTACATAAGTTTTGCTAATGTTGTTGCTAAGACCTGTTGGCTCCGAAACCCTCTTTTGGAGCTTCATTATCTATTACGTAAGGCGTTTTTGGTTTATTGTGATAACATATCCGCCATATATCTATCTCATAATCCAGTGCAGCATCAACGAACCAAGCACATTGAGATAGACATCCACTTTGTTCGTGAGAAGGTTTCCCTCGGTCATGTCAAGATATTGCATATGCCTTCTTCATATCAGTATGCAGATATATTCACAAAGGGCCTTCCTAGACAACTCTTCCTCAACTTCAGATCTAGTCTTAGTGTGCGGCCTCCTCCCGCTCCGACTGAGGGGGTGTATTAGCACGTGTACATTTATATATATTTAGCCATATTTAGTCTTGTGTAATTATGGTAAATATAGGATCCCTATTGTATGAGGATTCCGGATTGTACACCTATATATATATTTTGTATTAATGAGAAATATTTTCTAAGGGAGATTAATACAATTCTACACTTATCATTGTATTTGACATTATAGTTCCATCTTTGTTTTGTGACGTCATACACTCATGTTTGCATTTCAATTAATTATAAAATTACTAGATGAGAGTGCCCGTGCTCCTCACGGGTGCCCGATGTCAATATTTTTTCACAATTAACACAACTACTTTAAACTACGTCTTATAATTTAGTCCCACATTAAGTGAAAACAACGGTTCGGGGCTTTAGCAGGTCTATTGATAGAGATTAATCATTTTTTCCCGGATGCGTTGACATTTTCCTTTTTTTTATTCTAGTTATTGTCATGGGAAGGAATGAAGAAGATTATAGATCCAATCAAATATTGGTGATGAATCCCTCTCCCCCTCTTTTCTCTTTTTCCCTTTTTAGTTTTAGAATAAGGGAGGAAGGAGAAAGAATAAAAAAAGTGGATTCAACATTCGGGCTCAAGTTCGAATTAACTGAATATTAATAATAGAGGAATGGGGGTAGAATAGAAAATGGGGGTCTAGGGCAAGAGTATTATACAAGATACTTAAATGATTACTTCAATTTTAAATATACTTTAGAAAAATCGCATTTAAGTGAAGTTTAAAAATACTAATGAGCTTGATTAGTAATCAAGTATCAGTAATTCAGATCACATAAAATATCTGATAGTTCAAGAACTCATTCACACTGAGCATTTCCTAGATGTTCCATTCCCCAATGAGTCCTCATGGAAAGTAGCAATTCACATCATCACGGGTGCCTGTGCTCAATCTCATCACTTTTTCCTCTTAAACCAACTACTTAAACAACCTTTGACTACGCATTTTGCATCTCGGACCAACTTCCTCTCGGTGTGCAATAAGAAAGTGCAAACAAAGATATTCAAGTGAATTGTGAAAATGCATTGTAAACATTTAATATGAAAAGTACCAACCAAGAGCTGAAAAGCATCTACAAAGACCTGTACATCATTTCAAATGTGCAAGTTAGCAAAATGGCATAATGCAATGTACCTTTTATTTTCTGGTGGTGATTGATTTTGTTGAACTGATTCTGCAAACAAATTGATGTGTCAGGACTCAGGAAGCAGAAAGCTTGTTGCTATCCTCTAGTAGAGAGGAAATTCAGTAGGAAGGCAGTTATTGAATTCTTTCCTCATTAGTTTCCCGAGGGTCTTTTCGAGAATTGAGTTTTTAGAATCTTTTTATCTGAATTTTCATTATATTTTTGTTTATTTATAATTAGTTGGATGTTTCACATAATCAGGATGATGTAAAAAATTGAGCCTCTCACACTGATGCAATGCATCATAATTCCACCACAAATTCATGTTTTGGAATTAGGACAAAACACTATCCATCTCATTTTGTGAATAGTTGACTAAGTGTGAGTTATGACCATGATAACATCAGTGTCATTTAATGGACACAGGAAATCAAGAATCTTTATACCACAATTTAGATTTGATCTTTTGGTTTGGTAGTTTGATTTGAAGTTTTCTTAATGTGTTTGATGTTGCCTCTTGGTTGGATTTAGTTATGATGGTTTCTCTTCTGTGAGATTTGACGTGTTGGGATGTATATATGTTCCTAGTTGAGGTTAATTTTTGTTCTGCATGACCATATGACTAGACGTATGAACTGAGTTTGGGGCTTTTTGGTTCTTTTAAGGGTGAAGGTATTCGGGATAGTGAAGTTTACTTTGTGATTGCCCTTTTGTTATTGTGGTGTAAATTGATTAAGGTTTCCCGTGATTAAACTATTTAGAATATCACATGTTGATTGATACATAGTTGTGAAATCTTCTCTGTAGTGTTTCCATTCTACAGTCAAATTGGATATAACCTTTACAAAGCATTTCAAATAATCTGAAACAAAGAAAAAATATTATAAATAAAGTATTGAACTCGTGCTCTCAAAACTTTTATCTTTTCACACGTCACTTTCAAGAAACGTCATAGATTATATTAAAATTTTGATAATTGCATTACATAGAGATAAAATTATAAGCCCGTACTGACACGAGGTCCGATATCTAATATTTTGATATAATTCTACAAAGTTAAGAAATTGGGTCTCAATATTATCAATAACTTTCAGTTTTGTACTTTAGAATGTCACATTTTTTTAATCAAAATATTATTATTTTTATTAAAAATATTGTTAGGTTGTAGACTATGATAAATCAGTAAACTGTTTATAATGCAAACTAATGCTATTTGTATAATCAATAACAAGTCATCACAATCTTTTCATACATATTGTTAACATTAGTTATTAATTATGATTATTTTAAATCAACATTACTTTTAAGTCACCAATTTCATATTGTTAACATATTGTTTAGTCACTAATTTCATATTCATACTTTAGACTGTCATATTTTTACTAAAATATTATTTTCTTAATTAAAAAGTATTGTTGGGTTGTAGCTATGATAAATTAATAGACTATTTTTAATAACGTCTAGACTAAAGTTATTGTATAATCAATAACAAGTCATAACAATCTTTTCACTAGCATAATATTATTATTACTTAAGTATTAATTAACATTATTACGTTAAGTTTCACCAAGTTCATGTTGTTAACGTATTGTTTAGTCACTAATTTTATTTTTTATACTTTACAATGTCATATTTTAATTAAATATAATCTTTTATTAAAAAACTATTGTTAGGTTATAGTTTATAATAAATCAGTAGATTGTTTATAATTAATGTGCAAAATAAAATTATTGTTCATCTTCAACCTCAAATTTGAATCGATTTTTAGGGTTTTAGCGAAACCGTATGTTTTTATATGAACTTGTAATTGTACTCAATTAGGTAAATTTCTTATTTTATAAAGAAATATTGAAAAACTACCGACCAAGTTGAATAAATATATATGTACAAAATATATTTATATGTTTAATTTAAAAATACAGATCACTAAAAAAATAGCTTGAGTCTCAGAGAGGATTTGACAAGATGTGTCATTGTGCATCTCATGCATCACACGTGCATCTTGTGTCAATTAATAAAAAAAATTAAAATTTCATATGTATTATCAAAACACAACATTTCAAAGCTGTGATATTATTCATAGACTTTCTTCGGCTTACGCTTTATTCGGCCGACGGAGGACACTGGTTTTCACACGTGTAGGCATGTTCCTGGTCCAGGTAGTTTTTCATTTCTTTCCTTGGTTAGATTTTTCTTAAAGTGGTCATTTTTTTATTATCTAAATTACCATATAAAACTACTTCATACATGTTCAGGTTTGTTTGTTAGGTCTCTTCCTTTCTAAAGGAGATTCTATCTATCATCTGAGTAGATAAAATTTAGATATTGTCATATCATTTATCATTCCACTAGTAAGTGTATATTCATTTTTAAGTGGATCTACCGATTGGATCGGAGCATCCTTTCCTGAAGGAACCACACTGTTGGGGCATCTTTGGAGATGACCATGTCTTCATTTACGACACTAGTCATAAACCCAATAATTTTGTGGCTTTTTTGTGTCATAAAATCTTGAATCTTCGCCCTATTTGATGCTTTTGTTTTAGGCTTGAGAATCTTGAGATGAACTTGTTGGAAATTTGTCTTTGCCGGGAGTTGCGACCGACCAAATTTAACGGCTTAAACACTAGTGTTACGTATGTTGGAGAATCCGGTTCTTCACACATGCATGATCTACTAAGTACGTAGATAACCGTAGGGCCAAGAATCGTCAAATTTCATTGAGAAATGAACGAGATATTGGTTCACGAAGTAAGGTGTTTGAAGCATGGAAAATGTGGTATTGTGTTCAATTCTCCCTCATCGGTAGAGGAAGAAAGAATTGTTGTGTATATAAGACTCGAAATTGGTTTGGGGTTTGGGACCTCAAGGGGTATCCCATGTGTTTAAAGGAGGGAGGACCTAGATGTGCTTCGGTTCGAGGAAAGACCACACGCGCGCCGCCGCCCGTCCGGTTCCGAGTTCCGGGTTCTCGGGCCACGGGCTGTGGGCTCTGGGCTGTGGGTCTTCTGATATTATCTTTTTGGGCCAGAGAACTTTGTCAGAAGTACAGTTTGGTCCCTGAAGTTTTCAGAAAATCAAAATTTCGACGGTCAGAACAGAAACGTCAAGTGGCTGAATTACTCCTTCTATAATGGCCAAATCCGTTGGTCTTTCACCATTTATGTTGGTGACTTTACTACCTCCATAATGACCATTATTTGGCTATTATGGAGGCAGTTTTTCAGTCCCCTCCCCCACCTATATAAACACCCCCTTACACCATTGTTGAGGAACATATATGACTACGAATAACAGTTCATACAACACACAAAAATACACAACCAAAACAGTTTTCTTCCTACAACTTCCAAGCATCATTTCGTTACTCAATATTCTTCACGGTAGCATTTGAGTTTCCTTTGCTCAAGTGTTCCATTGCTGTTTTATCTTGGGAGACAAATTGTCCAGGACGTATAAAGGATACATACGGGGCAATATTGTCTTAAGGACAGAGTGCCACACTCGACTCAGCAAAAACAGTTTCCATTTTTCCGTCTTCAACAAAATTGTAATTTCAGTTTTGTGGTTCTACTGTAATTTTCAGATTTCTAGTTGAATAATTGAATCTCTGTTTATCCTTTCGAATACTTGTAATAGTAATATAATTTCCGTACTGCTTTATAAAGTATCATAGAGCAAAAACTCCCAACAACTTAAGACAATATTTGTATAGTATTACTATTAGTGTTCGAAAGATGTCGGTCAAAAGTTGTGTGACCAAATCTGGATACGGAAATGGTTTTCTGGTAGAAGAGAGTGATGATGATGAACGTGTTCATGGTGTCACCGCTACCAAGACTGGTGGGAACAAGCGCTCACGAGAGCCGAGGATGTCAAGCGGGACAAGAGGAGAAGGCGAAGATGTTATTCTATCTTGCAGCAGAAGGCCTATATCTGTCCCAGACAAAAGATCCGAATAATGGTGAGAAGGAAATGGACACTCAGTCTGATGAAGTGATTAAAGTGAGCCAGAATCCGAAATTGGGATAAGTATTTTTCTTACTTGTCAAGAATAAAGATTAAATGATGTCTGATTAAAAATGGATTAAAGTAATGAGGAATATGAAAATAATTTATATTCCTTACGCTTTAACAAATCAGAAGTTTAATCTCATCTTCTTTTCCGTTTAAAGATTGGATTTTGTAAACGACTTAAGAAGATCCGTTCTTTTAAGTGTAATTATTAAAGTGTGTAAAGTATGTTCGCACATACGAGGGAGTAAGATCCACTGACTGTGCGAAAACTATTACCACTCGTAAGTAAGCGCCAAGAATTATCTGGGCACCAATCTTAACGGAAGGAGTCTAAAAGCTAAAGACGTTGAACCTGTCATACTATTTGGCAGAAGATCCTTCATAGGATGATATTGGACACTCAGTCATACAAAGCCTCCGGGCGACTGGAGTGGGCCAAAATTCCTTTGATATGGTGATATTGGACACTCAGTCATATAAAGCCTCCGGGCGACTGGAGTGGGGCCAGAATTCATTTCATAGGAAAAGTAATGGACACCTAATAAAGTGGGGCCAGAGTTTCCAGGTCTTAAATGATCTGAAGGCCTAAAGAAAGGCAGAAAAGAAATTGGACACTCAGTCTGCCAAAGCAACTGGAGTGGACCAGAGTATCTGGATCACATATGATCCGGTTACGCCCTAACCACGGGCAAAAGGTTGTTCATGTGAAGCAACGCCACCTCTAAAGTAGAAGGGGTTGGAGAGGTTGTCCTCAATAGGACTTCATGGATTGTGATCACTCTAAGATGAGGTGATACATATTCCTAACTTGGTTTAAGGGACGCTGTTGGTCAAGCTGGTTTGAGATTAGTCCAACAGGTCTGTAATAACTAAGAATGGTACGGTATGTCTGTAGCCAAATAAATGATATATTTGTAATCTGTGCATCTATGCCATCATAGGTTAAGACACGTTAAATAGCAAGTCATTCAAAAGCTAACGATGTTGAGATTGTTGCCTTCTTCGACATAAACCCTCAAAATAAATGTGAGGTAGACGAAGAGACAAAATCACCTTTCCAAATTCCGTCAAGGGAATAGCGAAAGAAGCACTGCTCCTCTAGAACTTAGTCACACCTACTTGGGTGATTTGAAGTTTATACAAAACAGAGGGGGGAGACAAGTACGTTGTGATCTTCATTGATGATGTTTGTTAAAAAGAAAAGATGAAGTTGTTGAAGCGGATAAGCGCTACAAAGCAGAAGTTGAAAATCAACTAAGCCTACGGATTGAGAAATTCATAGTGATAGAGGGGGAGAATGTGAAGCATCGTTCATTAAACGACTGCTCATTACTCACCTCAGTCTAACGGTGTTAGCCAAGTGCAAACTCGTACGCCTAAATTATGTGGGGTAAGGCGATCCTTACCGCTAATGCGATTCTCAACAGAACTCCGCATAAGGATAAGGATAACTCTCCGTGTGAGATATGGAAATGATCTCACATACAAAAGTTGTGATGTGGGGTGGCTTGGTAGAAGTTGGACTATCGAAACAGGTCAAGTTCGACCTAAGACTGTAGATTGCATATCCACTGGATCTGTAAATAACAGTAGTACTTATCGCCTCTTGGCGTCAAAGAATGTTGAATTCTTATAACATAACTTTTCTTGAAAAGGAAAAAGGAGTAACTGCTCAAGGTTAACAAGAACCCGCGAGGGCCTGACTGTCCGGAACTGGACGTTCGTATCTACAGGACTCGAAAGTTGCTTGGCTATCCGGAACTTAATATTCCAGATCTGAGAACTCAGGGATTCTAGATGTTGAACCAAGACGGAGCAAAGAGGGGACAAAGACTTGTTCCAGTCCTTCTAGCTTGTATGGTTGAGAACGAACCATGGACAATTAACAAATAATTGTTATCTCCAAAAGCGCTGCTTTGGAAAGAAACTAAAGAGAGAAATATATTCCATCATATAGAACCATACTTGTGTAATGGTTGATCTTCCTCTGGGAAAAGAACCTTTGGGTTGTAACATGTGCTCCCCTGGGAGTAGCTTAACATCATGGGCCATTGCAGCCTTGCGTGGCATGGATGTTGAAACAGCCTTCCCAACCGGAGAGTTGGAAGAAGAGAATCAGAGCTGGTTTGCTGGACTGTTGGGCTTCTTCCTGAACTTTCATTTTGGTCTCTGAAATATTTATATTTTGGTCCTGAAAGTTTCAAATAAAACAGGAATAATGAATCTGACCACAGAAACATTGATTCTGAAGTTAGAAAGCCAACAGTTGGAGAATCAACCGTCTGAAAGTAAAAGTCGTATTGAAACAAAGTCTCAATATGAAAGATATAGGTATCACAGATGACATCTTAGAAATTGGAATTCTAAGACATCTAACGGACTGGTCGATAGTTGACAGTCACGTTGAAGCCACCAATGGATATGAATCATAGAACTGATTGGAATCATGGTGCACCCATAGACAAGGAGCGATATGCACAGGTCACGTGTAGTTCAATGTATTGTACACACTACAACCGACCTGGTATCGTCCTACAAACAGATCAGTTGAACTAAGGTTCACTGATGATCTTAATACATGATCAATAGAAGGCGTTAAGTCGGATATGACGATGTCTGAATTATTCACTTATCTACGGATTATAGTATTCGGATGTCCGGCGGTTCGGGAGAACACGGTGATGCAAGCGGACATCGATCGGAAGAACACCAAAGCCACAAGTAAATGTGTATGGTGGGTCTGGGAAAATCCTCTAAGCAAACTTGCATCGATCGATTCATGATGGGATCGGAGTTTATCGCTTTATACAAAGCATGAAAGAAGTTGCGTAACTTCACGGCTCCTTAGAGGACGTCCCTTATTGGGAGAAACCCGTGCCTTCAGCAGTTATACACTGTGGCTAGCCGTTCGGCTTCAGAAAGGACACGAATGACGGCGTCTGGACATATCTGTCAGGATCTGTCGGAGACATAAGACCGAATGGCAGTTGATCATCACGGGTGTCACTTCCTTATTTACTAACTAAGGGACTACTCGGAGATCAAGTGTTCTGTCTGTCTAGGGGAATGGGCTTAAAACCCAAAATATACGGACCAATACAGTGGTAACCCAACCTTACGAACCGGAGATCCCGTAATTTGGTTCAATGGGAAAACTAAGTTGTAAAGGTTCAGTTGATCACTTCAGTGGAAGCATGAGCACTTCGGATAGTGATTTCTGAAAAGAAACACTAAATCCAAAGTCGTTCCCGCGATAGACGTTAAGTGCTATCTGCAGTATGGGTAAAGGTTAAGTTTTCAAAACCTGTAATGATCCTCAACAGTTGTGGTTAGGTTTTGAGAAACTTTTAATGGTTCCTAACACTTGTGAAGTGGGGTATAGCAGGATACCTTGTAGGAGACCACCTATTTAAGTGCGAGGATGGGCCGCCTCAAAATGAACGCACATAAGAATCCAAGACGTTGTCCATGGCCAAAACGGACAAAACCTTACGAAGAAGAGAGTAAGGGAATTTGTTGTGTTGGTACCATTGACTTGGCTTACACTAAACACTGACGGTTCAAGACATCACGTTCACCGCGCAGTAAGTAAGTCCGATGGTATTTAACTATGGAAGATTCAAAGCTGAAGCTACCTTTCCTTATGCAACATCGGTCCGCATTGAAATATTCTTTGGAAATGAAAAGACACCATGTGAGTGCGCCAAAATCTCTTTCAAGAGGGGATTGTTGGAAATTTGCCTTTGGCGGGAGTTGCCACCGACCAACTTTAACGGCTTAAACACTAGTGTTATGTATGTTGGAGAATCCGGTTCTTCACACATGCATGATGTACTAAGTACGTAGATAACCGTAGGGCCAAGAATCGTCAAATTTCATTGATAAATGAAAGAGATATTGGTTCACGAAGTAAGGTGTTTGAAGCATGGAAAATGTGGTATTGTGTTCAATTCTCCCTCATCGGTAGAGAAAGAAAGAATTGTTGTGTATATAAGACTCGAAATTGGTTTGGGGTTTGGGACCCCAAGGGGTATCCCATGTGTTTAAAGGAGGGAAGACCTAGATGTGCTTCGGTTTGAGAAAAGACCACACGCGCGCCGCCGCCGCTCGCCCGTCCCATCCCGTCCGGTTCCGAGTTCCGGGTTCTCGGGTTCACGGGTTCTCGGGTTCACGGGTTAACGGGTCATGGGTCACGGGTCACGGGTCACGGGTCGTGGGCTGTGGGTCTTCTGATATTATCTTTTTGGGACAGAGAACTTTGCCAGAAGTACAGTTTGATCCCAGAAGTTTCAGAAGTACAGTTTAGACCAGAATTCTTTCAGATGTACAGTTTGATCCCTGAAGTTTCAGGATGTACAGTTTGGTCCCTGAAGTTTTCAGAAAATCAGAATTTCGACGGTCAGAATAGAAACGCCAAGCACTCAATTCAGCCATTTTATTTTGGCTGAATTACTCCTCCTATAATGGCCAAATCCGTTGGTCTTTCACCATTTATGTTGGTGACTTTACTACCTCCATAATGGCCATTATTTGGCTATTATGGAGGCAGTTTTTCAGTCCCCTCCCTCACCTATATAAACACCCCCTTACACCATTGTTGAGGAACATATATGACTACGAATAACAGTTCATACAACACACAAAAATAATTTGGGAAAAAAACAGTGAAGGCCACGACAAATAACTTTTGTTCTTATATTGATTTTCAACTCCTACTTTTTATGTCAATTGTGCATCTCTCTTCCATTCCATCGGTATGGGTCGCCTATGCACTTATCAAATAGTGGAGGTTGGAAGCTTGTTCTTATTATTGGATCTATAATTTTCCTAATTGTAAGTGTTGTTGCTCCCAAACGCACACACAAGTATACGTGGTCGCCAAGTAATATAGTGACTTGAAAGTCGAATATCATACCCACAGAGACTTATGATCAACGATTGTAAGAGAATTCAATATCACTACTAATTATGCAAGTATGTATGTAAAATGATTGATTGTTTATTATTTTAATGCATAATATAAATAACTAACTAAGTATACTAGCAATTGCTGAGAAAGTTGTTTAAGACTTGATGTTTCACACAAAGGGAAGAACGTTCAAGGGTCATGACACGTTTCATAATCATATTGCCTTTCACTTTTATTGGCTTGCTTTATTATTGAGTTATTGATTGAGAAGGTTAATTATATGACTACGAATCTCTGGAGTCCTCTAGTCGCCTATTTGTATTACTTTCACGCATATATATCTATGGTCATGAACATTAACACAAATGCATTTATATTTCCAGTATTCCAACCAAGAAAGACGATCTAGGTATATCTCTATCCTAGCAGCAAATCCCTACCCCGATTTCCCGGTGGTGAGATCCTACTCTACTCAATCTTCGTTGTATCTTAGTATTCTTCTCTCAAGTTCAATTTAAGAATTAAAGATTTATCCTATTGGTCGCGAAGTAGTAAAACAATTGTGCACAAGATCAAGTAAATAACTCATATGATAACTTTAGCAAACGTCAATTCAAGTTCATACGTCAACAATCATACTACAGAAATAATCTCAGAGAAATGGAGTTTAGCCACTGATAATTCTAGCAAGAGCATAAGAATTCATGTTTAACTATGGTTCAATGAAGAAAAAAAATATGAAAATAAAGAAGAATGAGTGAAACCAACAGAGAAACCAATACTTCACCTATCCTAAGTTAACTATGCGCCCTCACCGACAGAGAGTTGTCCATATCTCACATGATTTTGATTTTGAACTAATTTAATGGACAAAGAATCAAACAAAGTACGCTCCCTCTCACAAAGAACATCACGTCCAAAATATGACGAACTATAGGCTTGCCCTTAGTGCAACCGCTTCACTAATACAAATATGTCGAATCTAGGATCAATGACGACTTAACATGTTGAATAGGGTGGGCCAATAGAATCCCGATTATAGGACCTTGGCTGCTGTACGATCACCACTATGATGTTCCCCATATGAGCAACAATGACAATTCTCTAAGATATGTTTGACTCCAGTCTGCGGAATACATCTTCTTATCAACTGGTCAGGATCCTGCTTGAACAAATAAGGCTCATCCCATATATAGAATCGCTAGTCATAATAAATCTTCCTTCTCTATTGCATAGTAGTTTCAGGTGGGTAAATTCCACTCACCAATAAGTTCACGATATCTGCATACCATGAAACTTCTGCCTTGGGAATTGCAAAAAGTTGTTCATCAGGGAACACCTCTCGAATTTTCCCATCTTCTATTACATGCTCATGACTTTCTAACCTCGACAAGTAATTCGCCACCTGATTTTCAGTTCCCTTGTGATCCTTAATCTCTACATAAAATTCTTGAAGTAATAGAATGCACCGAATAAGCCCTGGTTTTGCTTCTTTCTTGTTAAATAAGTACTGGATTACAGTATGATCCGTATACACAATGACATTATTTCCCACAAGATTGGACCGAAATTTATCAAAGGCATACACCACTGCTAGCATCTATTTCTCAGTGACAGTATAATTTAATTGATCAGCATCAAAAGTTTCTTTGGAGTAATAAATCGAGTGGGAAATCTTCTCCTCCCTCTGGCCTAGGACGAATCCCACAGCAGTATCACTAGCATTGCACATTATTTCAAAGGGAAGCATCCAATCGTGTGCTATCATAACTGGAGAAGTCACTAACCTTCTTTTCAACTCTTCAAACGCTTGCCGACATGCTTCACCGAACACGATATTTACCTCTTTTTCTAGCAACTTACACATAGGACCAAATATTTAGAAAAATCCTTGATGAAGCATTTATAGAATCTCGCATGGCCAAGAAAAATATGCACACCCTTTACTAAAATAGGGGGTGGTAATTTCTCAATCAATTCAACCTTTGCACGATTGATACGATCCTGAGAAGCACACATAATTCACGACACTTCATTCGAGGCCGATCCAAGGAACTCTAAGCCTTACAAACCTTGGTGATACAAAGAGAGGCTTTGAAGACCTTTGAGGAGCTTCATAGGAGAGCATATGATGTGTGGATGATTGCTTGGTCGCGTGGAGTGAAGATGAGATGGAAGGAGACGATGGTGGTTACTTATGCAAATCGACTATTCTTTAAAGTGAAGTCATCATCCCTAAAGAAGACTACCAAACAAGTCTCTTATTTCATTAAGGGTATTATTGTAATAACTAGCCTAGTCTTCTTTAGCCTAGTAGCATAAATACTACACTTGTTATTTCATTATGTAGTTTTGATGATATTGAGATAAATACTCTTAAAGAGTGAAAGTTTATTTGGTAGCTTAGTGTAGTGCTAGTCTAGTGATAGTTAATTATGGTGGATTCCATTGTTGGCTATTGGAACCCTTTTCTATTAATTTTCATATAGAGTTTTTCATTTATAGATTCAATTGATTAACTCTAGTTGAACTTCAAATAGTATAGGTTCTCTTAGGTTGATTCAATTGGAAGGATTTGAATTTCATGTATCCAAGTTTGCCCATAAGTCCAATCCTAATTGGGTTTTGCTTTTATCCCTCTATTCTCATCCCAATTTCTTCAATTCTCATCTTTGATTTCCTTCTATCTTTCGATTCTACGTTTTGATCTTTATCATTTGGTATCACAGCTTAGGCTAGAGTATTTATTTCTACAAATTCTCAATCCTAGGTTCGTCTATTTGAAAATCACAAAAAAACAAAATTAAAAAATCGAAATTTCCAAAACAATCCAAAATTTTATTTTTGTTTTGGTGGATTTGAAGTCAAATTCGAGTTCCTTGATATTAAAAACCCCTAGATTTCAAATTTTGTGGTATTTGGAGTTGTATTGAAGATTCTACCATTGAATGAGCTTGAATGTTTGAAACTTGAAAATGAATTTTGGTGAAGGAAGGCGATATTGGTTTCAAAAGTTGGTAGGTTTTGTTATACTCATCAACAGGAGCTTGGATTTAAATTTTGATGAAATTCAGAGCTGGTTTGAGGTCATTTGGACAAGTATTGAAAAATCCGCCATTGAAGGACCTTCAAACCTTCATGAACACAAAGTGAGATTATTGATTCGGATCTTAATCGGAGTTGATTTGTATTAAGCTTTGTTCTTCTAGTCGAGGAGGACCTAAATATGAAATTTGGACAAAAAATAAGTTGATTTGGGCATAGATTGAGTTTTGGATGTTCTTGATAGTCATAAGAATATTCATATCTTCATCTTAAAGGAGAAGGCAAAAGGGGGTGTTTGATAAAAAAATCTTCAAGTAAAAAGGTTGAAAAGTATTTGTGAGCCCAAGTAAGTCTCCAAAATAAAAAAAAATTAGAAAAATATTCAGCCTTATTTTTGAGTTATATATATATATATATATATATATATACACCCACATCGCCACCATGTCAGCAGTGCATCAGGCCAGTCCCAGTCACCTGATGGGCGTGTGGGGCCCAATTTCGGAGAGATGGTTTTTCAATTTGGCCAAAAACTTCTCAAATTTTTTCTGTGTTTGGCCAAGGTTTGTCTATTTTTATCTCAATTTCTTGATTCTCTAAGCTAATTAAAAAAAAAGGCCAACCCGATGCACTAAGCTCCCGCTATGCGCGGGGTCCGGGGAAGGGTCAGACCACAAGGGTCTATTGTACGCAGCCTTACTTCAAATTTCTGCAAGAGGTTGTTTCAACATCTTGAACCCATGACCTCCTGGTCACATGGCGACAACTTTACCAGTTACTCCAAGGCTCCCTTTCCAACAATCAATAATTGTTCCTACTTGGTTGATTAATTAGTTCTTGAGTCCCATTTCCTTTCGTACCAATTCTTTCAAGCTTTTATCATTTTGAATTCATTGGAATATTTTTGGCTCAAGTCCATTAGTTTCATCGAGTCATCCGTCTTTCAATTAACAAGAATCTATGCTTCCACAAAGAATTAGCAACCTTGTGAATTGATTTGGATAAGAGGTTCATTGCCAACTTTGGAAGGACACTAGAGTGTGGTAAGAATTGAGTGCAAATACGAGTGACGTGAGGGGCTTTTACTACTAACTTGATTGCTTGTTTTGTTGGTACAAGAAGCGTAGTCATAAGGGAAAATATACATTTCCTACTTCGAGAAATACAATGAATGGTACTTATTATCCTAGAACAAGTGTTCCATGTTCTCAATATGGCTATGATGTTGAAGTTAGGAGGGGAGTAGCGATGGAAATGGAAGTAGAGGAAATGCAATACTTCAAGGAGGAAATGACCCAAATAGGCGAATTCTTGAAATGAAAGTTAGTGTCTTTGGTTGTGAGGGTTGTTATATTGTGCTTGATGACTATTGTTACACAAACTTCATCACCCCTCGTGTAGTTTAATGGTTGAGGATACCTTGTGTAATAATACGGGATCCATATTATGATGAGGGAGGTTATTGGGTTGATAGGAAAGTGTAGATATTCATTACACATGGTGAATACCAAGAAGAGGTTTGGTGTGATGTGGTTCCTATGTATACTTGTCACATATGTTTGGGATATCATTGGTTCCAAGAATATGTGGTTCTATATGAGAAAGAATGGTACAAATATGTAGTGGACAGTAAACAAATACTTCTCTTTCCACCCATAACCCCTAAACGAGAAGCCAATGCAAGTGAACCACTTCCTAGAATGAGTGATCCAGATCCTTCACTTTTTGAAAGGATGGACAAAAGATTCAAAAGGATGGAAGGGCATATATACCGGATGATAGAATGCTTGACCAAAGCATAACAAGTGAAGGGGGGAAGACCCTTCAAAGTGAAGCCAAAAGGAAAGAAAAGTAAAGGGTTCACCAAATCCTTCTCAAGAAATTGTTAGAATTTGTTCCAACTCCCATAAAATTGAGAGAGAGAAGATTGAGAAGAGTAAGGCAGTGAAAAGTGACAACTCTAGAGTGGAAAAAAGGAGAGGATGTGAGAGGGTTGTCACAACCCTTTCCTAACTTTTGTAACTTTTCTTTATTCTCTAGTTGTCATGATAATGGTGAAGATATTCTTGGAAGCAAAGCAATAGAGGAAACTCAAACTTTGAGAGTGCATGAGGTAGATGAAGCCTTCTCGAAGGAAAAAATGGACTCCAAAGATGAAAACTATGGTAAAGAAAATACTTTTTGTGAGCTTCAAGGTAAACTGACTAATCTCAATACTCCAATTCATGTGAATGTGAATGTTGTTGACTTTAGTGTGAATGATTGTTTGTCCGTAGTTGAACTTAATGTGTCTTTAACATGTGTTGAGATTAGTTCTTTAAAGATTGTTGACAATGTTGTTAATGTAGGTGTTCTGACACTAGTTGATCCTTTTAATGACCGGATTGATTCTTATTGCAAGGTCAATTTGTGTTCACCTTGTGTTGACACTTATGATACAGATGTTTGTGTATTGTCTTTTGATAAGATAGCTCTCACACTAGTTGATCCTATTGATGATCGAGTTGATTCTTCTTGCAAGATCAATTTGAGTCCAACTAGTGTTGATTAATTTGATTGTCATGTTAATCCACTATTTGAGGAACCTTGTGATGTGCTTAATGAAGCTCAAATTAGTGGTGATTTTAATGTAGTTGATCGTGTGGATAGTCATGTGAATAAAAATGTTTTCAAAAAATGACGTTTGTCTTTATGAGAGTGAAATTACATATTTTCAATCCTCATCATTCATTGATTGTTCTCTCTTTAAAGATAATGTCTTATTTAATGATGACATGACTAATGAAAATGAGGTACCTAGTGGTATGTGTTGTGATGTTGAAAGTGTGGCCACTTTTGCGGATTACATGATATTTGAAAATTCATTATAGAATGATGACACTCCTCCCTATGATGAAGATCTTTCCTTGATGGATGATAATATACATGGGGGAAATGAGTGTTTGAAAAAGGAAGGTAATACTTGTTTACTAATTGCTACTTGTTCCTTGTTGTGCCAAATCATAGTAGCATAGTTGATCTTGTCTTTGAACCCAATAGTGAGGCTATATGTGAGGATAACCTTGATGAAGTTATTTTGTATGGCACCTTAATTTACTATTTATTTACATATGATGACGCTCATATTTGTGTTTTTGGTGCATCCTATGTTGAGAGGATTTTTTATGGGGTAGATAATTGTGTTCTTGACCAAAACGTGTGGATATTCTTCGCTTTTGACCTCGATGAAGCTTTGTATGACTTGGTCATAGAACTACCTTGGAGGTGTTTTTTGTTTGAAAAATGAGGATCAAATGTGTTTCATGTCTTCTAGAACCAATGTAGAATGGCATGCATCGTATTTTGAATTCATTGGTTTCTTTACTTTATCCTCATTTCATGATAATTGGAGGAATGAACTTCTTGATAGCTCATATGTGCGGATTTTATTCATGATAATCATTGATGTGTGGTTATATACCATAAGTTTATCTGTACTTGGAATGAAAGTGTGATGTTTGCTTTTTGTGGTAACCCTCATGTTTTTAGGACCATGTTTTCGTACATATTTTCTTGGTTTTTGCAATGTTCGGATTTGAGGACGAATCATTTCCAAGAAGGGAGGATGATACGATCCCGAAGAGCACACATGATTCAAAACACTTCATCCGAGGTCGATCCAAGGAACTTCGAGCCTTACAAATCATGGTGATACAAAGAGAGGCTTTGGAGACCTTTGAGGAGCTTCATAGGAGAGGATATGACATGTGGATGATTACTTTGTCGCATGGAGTAAAGATGAGATGGAAGGAGACGATGGTGGCTACTAATGCAAATAAGCTATTATTTAAAGTCATGCCATCATCCCTAAAGAAGACTACCAAACAAGGCCCTTATTTCATTAAGGGTATCATTAATAACTAGCCTAGTCTTCTTTATCCTAGTAGCATAAATACTACACTTGTTATTTCATTATGTAGTTTTGATGATGTTGAGATGTATTTCTTAGAGAGTGATGGTTTGTTTGGTAGCTTAGTGTAGTGCTAGTCTAGTGATTAATGTTAGTGATAGTTAGTTATGGTGGATTCCATTATTGGCTATTGGAACCCTTTTCCATTGATTTTCATATAGAGTTGTTCATTTGTGGATTCAATTGATTAACTCTTATTGAACTTCAAATAGTATAGGTTCTCGTAGGTTGATTCACTTAGGAGGATTTGAATTTCATATATCCAAGTTTGCCCATAAATACAATCCTAATTGGGTTTTGCTTCTATCCCTCTATTCTCATCTCAGTTTCTTCAATTCTCATATTTGATTTTCTTCTATCTTTCGATTCTGCGTTTTGATCTTTATCAACGATCTACTTCCAACCCTCTTTTCGACACCTTATGCCCATGGATGATACCATCTTGGACTATAAAGTGACATTTTTTCCAATTCAATACCAGGTTCGTTTCTTCACATCCGGCAAGTACACGATCCAAGTTATGTAAGCATACAATGAAAGACTTCCCGAAAATAGAGAAGTCATCTATGAAGACCTCTACAAAATCCTCTACTACCTCCGAAAATATAGCCATCATGCATCGCTGGAATGGTGTTGGAGCATTGCATAAACTAAATGTCATGCGTTTGAAAGCATACATACCATAGGGGCATGTGAATGTGGTCTTCTCTTGATCTTCAGGTGCAATAGCAATCTGGTTGTAGCTCGAATATCCATAAAGAAAAAACTAATATTCTTGTCCAGCTATCCCGTCCAACATCTAGTCAATGAGGGGAATTAGATAATGGTCTCTCAGAGTTACCTCATCCAGCTTACGATAATCCATGAAAATATGCCATTCTGTCACTGTTCGTGTTGGATGAGCTCACTTTTCTTGTTCTTCACCACATTCATCCCTCCTTTCTTTGGGATACATTGCACGGGGCTGACCTATTTGCTGTTGGAAATAGGAAAGATGATTCCTGACTTCATCCACTTAATCACTTCCTTCTTTACCACTTCCTTCATGATGGGATTTAATCTCCTTTAATGTTGAACACTTGGTGTATGATCTTCTTCCAAGAATATCTTGTGCATATAAAACGTCGGCCTAATCCCCTGAATGTATGATATCTGCCATCCTAGCGCCCTTTTGCGGTTCCACAATACCTTCAATGATTTTGCCACCTCTTCACAAGTGAGCTTAGCAGCTAGGATGATCGACAATGTCTCGACCTTACCCAAGAACACCTACTTGAGGTACGCGTGTAATGGTTTCAATTCAAGCTTCGGGGCCTCCTCTATAGATAACTTGGGCGGGGGCCCGAGAGGTTTGTCAAGGGGTTCGAACTCATCTTTCTCACATAAATGCTTGCCAAGTCTAGTATTTGAACCATCTCGTTAGCCTCTACATCTTTGAATATATCATCACCTACTAAGACTCGCTCCAACGGATCGCTAGATGTGATAAGGGGTAATTCAGAATCAATATCCACGGGGATAGCTGACAACTCCTTATAAATAGTTGGTAGCTTGAGGGTCTTATAAACATTGAATACTTCAACCTTATCGTGCACCCTATTAGTTAGCTACCCCGCAACCACATCAATCAATGGTCTACCAGTGGCAAAAATTGAAGCTTGATACACTTAAATTACACCTATTAAATGGCGTAAAGCGGATATTGTCAAATATAGTAACCCAACTAGGTTGGGGTCGATTCCCACAAGGAATAAGGTGCGGAAAGGTTACTAATGTGGAGTAGTACTTGACTTTAGGCTTTGTTCGTATTTCGGTAAGGTTATAAAAGATTGTGTATTCTACTAGCTAAACCCTAAACTCCTATCAGATGAGATGTAGTGTTCTAGGTGTTAGAATGATATACTTTTAATGGATTGTTGTATTGTATGCACTTAATAACTACGTGACTTGCTAATATTTTACAATAGTTAGGAAGTATTTCTCTTTATGATTTTCTCAACTATAAAAGAGTGAAATTAAGAACGATTAATTATGCCAAGTAAACTCCTTATTTCTAAGTTAGTTTATTAAACGAGAGTTAACGTCCTGAGTTCTTGTTACTTATCCCTCCCAAACCCTACTCACCTTTCCAAGTAAAGTAAAGTTTATGGCTTAAGCTAATGTTTACAACCATTAACTAACATGAACGAATAAGGAATAAATAAATACTAACAACTCATTATGCATATATCAATATTAAATACTCATTCACATAATATCCATCATTGGGTCCACAACCTTAGTATTAAGCTTAACTACTCATAATGTTGATTAAAAAACAAAGCATTAAAGAATTCATTAAAGCTTACAATTGAATAAAGAAAATGAAAAGATGGAATCTTGTCCTCGAAAGCTTCAACAAATGTTAAGTACTCAATATTATGAAGTAAAGTCTCAAAACATATGATAGATGACAGACAAAACCTTAAAAACTATTTATGCAAGTCCAAAAATGCAGAAATAATCTCTGACAAAACTGTCCTGACGGCACGAATTACGGACCGTACAATTAAGTATGGTCTGTAAAAGATTATACTGTCCAATTATACGCTCAATTGTACCCCCTGTACATATGAAGTACGACCCATACAATTTCTTCTTCTCTTTTCTTCAATGAAGTGGCAAACAATGTACGGTAGGAAGTATGACTCGTACAAATAAGTACGGTCTGTACAAATCCACCGTACCGAGCTTCTTTAGATTTCGAGAAGTTTATCTCAAATCATCCAATTCTACGCTCTAATGTAGGGTCCGTACAAATAAGTACGGTTCGTACTTCCCTAAATTTCATGGGATTTGGTGAAATTTCCTTGTTCTTACCTTTTGGTCATCAATTACCTGAAACATAACAAAAAACACATCAAAACGACATAAACTTGCTTAAAACAAGTAAAACTTATCATCAAAAGACATCAAATGTATCGTAATTCTACGGCACCTCAACGCCTCAAAATAAATGGGACTTCTGAATCTGGCTCGAAATCCAGGATGACAAAGTGTGACGGAAATATAAGAGACCCAACCTAAACTAACATGTCTTCATTAATGCTCTTAAGTCGTACCAAGGATCTGTCTGCCAGCTGCAGAATGATAGTAGTCAGTCTCGGATTTCCCAACCCTAATTTTCTAAACATAGATAATGACATCAGATTGATACTCGCACCAAGATTGTATAGTGCACCTACAATGACTTGCTTTCCAATAGTGATTTTTTAGTGAAACTACTCGGATCCTTCAGCTTTGTAGGAAATTTGTTTTGAATTCAAGATGTGTACTCCTCAGTAAGTGCAATTGTGACATACTCTGTGAAACGACTCTTGTTGGCTATGATGTCTTTGATATACTTGGCGTATTTCAGAATACCTTGAAACATATCTACCAAGAGGACATTCACATGTACCTGCTTCAGTTGCTTAAGAATCTTTTTGTATGTTGCTTCTTCTTTCTGCTTTGCCAACCTCTAGGGGAACGGGGTGGTGGTTTGGCAACAAGTGGTTGTGGTTGCTTTACCAACGACTTATTCGCTACCCTTTCTATGTCGATAACCTCATCTTCTCCAATCGACTCTTTCTCTACTTCTTCCTAAGTTGCTTTCTTTGGTGCTAAATCCTCTAATTGCCTCTCATTTCAGATAGATATAATAACACATAGTTTTGGGTTTGGATGTGTTCCACTTGGAAGTCTCCCTTGTGGCCTTGTATTCTGAGCACCTGCTATCTGCCTTATCTGTCTTTCTAAGTTCTGCAATGCGAGATCATGATTCTGATTTTTACCCATGATATTTTTCTCAAATGCTTGTTGACTCGCCATCATTTTTTACATATCCTTCATCATCTGTTTTATCATGTCTTCCATACTACTCGGAGGAGCCTGAGCCTTGGGCTGATTTCCCTGATTCTGTTGATATTACTGATGCTGCCCTTGTGCCCTATGCTGGTTACTACTACCTTGATTACCACCCCAAGAGAAAGTTGGGTGATCATTCCAAGCAGGGTTATATTAGTTACCATATGAATTTTGATTACCTTGGCCTCTGGAAGCATTGCCCATGAAATAGATAAAATTTGGATTTGCCGGACATATATCGTTGGTGTTCCCTTCTCCGCATGCTTCGCAAAATATATTAGCTAATGCACTACCTGCACCTGTGATTGAGTCTTCCCCAAAGTAAAATCTTTGAATTCTCTGCGCATGACCTCAATCTGCGTTGTTATTCCTATGTAAAGATCCACTTCCATTGCTCCAGCAGTCTTCCTAGCAACATTATCTTGATAGTCACCTTGCAACTCGGAGTTGCTCTGAGAGAACATGTTCAATAAGATGAACAATTCATTATAATTGAGGTCAAGAGCTTGCTCCCATATGAAGTATCTTGCAACACTTTATTTTGGTGATCCATACTCTCAATAAACATGTGTGCAAAACTTCGTTTGATTGATGATAGTGAGTTCAATCTCTGAACAACGCTTTAAACCTCTCCCATGCTTGATACAAACTTTCCCCAGGTTTTTGCCTGAAGGACATGATTTCCCTCTTGAGCCTCGCTGTCTTGCCAGATGGAAAGAGCTTTGTCAAGAATTTGCTCGTTAAATCATCCCAGGAGATGATAGAATTTGCTGGTTCTACCATCAATCATTTCTTGGCATCCCCAAGTAGAGATAATGGGAATAACGTACCTTCATATAGTCAGCAGAGACCCTGGTGGTCACATAAGTATCCGCAATCTCCAAAAAGGTTTGGATGTGTCACTGGGGATCCTCAAGTGACAACCCAGTGAACTGCCCGCTAGAGTGAAAAAACTAAATCATAGGATGTTTCAGATCAAAATTCCCCTCGATGGTAGGTTTGACAATGCCCGAAGTGACATTATCCACGAGGGGTACTGCCACCTCTCGAACTGTCATTGGTGGTGCGTTAGCTGCCATAACTTCAGGTACAAAAACAATAGCCTGATGATTTCCACAAAAATTATCTTCCCTCCTACGCTGGAGGAAAAAACGTTCAGACTCGGACTATTTTGACTAGCAGACCTTCACATTCGAGTATAATACCTGTGTCAATAACAACTGAGATCAAGACATTAATACTTGGACAACTAAATCATGAATAGATTATTCTTATAAAACCGTTAATATCTAAGTCCCCGACAACGGCGCCAAAAACTTGTTGCTCCTAAACGCAAACGCAAGTATACGTGGTCGCCAAGTAATATAGTGACTAGAAAGTCGGATATCGTACCCCCAGAGACTTATGATCAACGATTGTAAGAGAATTCAATATCACTACTAATTATGCAAATATGTATGTAAAATTATTGATTGTTTCTTATTCTAATACAAAATGTAAATAACTAAGTATACTAGCAGTTGCTGAAAACGTTGTTTAAGACTTGATGTTTCACACAAAGAGAAGAGCATTCCAGGGTCATGACACGTTTCGTAATCATGTTGTGCCTTCACTTTTATTGACTTGCTTTATTATCGAGTTATTGATTGATAGGATTAATTATACGACTACGAATCTCTCGAGTCCTCTAGTCATCTATTTGTATTACTTTCACACATATATATCTATGGTCATGAACATTAACATAAATGCATTTATATTTCATGTATTCTAACCAATCAGGGCGATCTAGGTATATCTCTATCCTAGCTGCAAATTCCTACCTCGATTTTTGGTGGTGAGATCCTACTCTATTCAATCTTCGTTCTATCTTAGTATTCATTGTCGAGTTCAATCTAATAATTAAAGATTTATCCTACTGGTCGCGAAGCAGTAAAATAATTGTGCACAATATCAAGTAAATAACTCATACAATAACTTTAGCAAACGTCAATTCAAGTTCATAAGTCAACAATCATACGACGGCCATAACCCCAGAACTAGGTAGTTTAGCCACTCATAATTCTAGCAAGAACACAAGAATTCATATTTAATTATGGCTCAATGAAGAAAATAAAATAAGAAAATATAGAAGAATGAGTGACGGCTTACAAGTCTCCACAATAATTCCAGCACGTCTTCAAAAAAATGCGAAAAAGTCTATTTATAGTCTAGGTTAAATGCTAAAATAATTAAACCAAATCCCAATTAAAATAGGAAATTCGATGAAGCTTGCGCGATGTATCCGTGATGCACATGCATCGCGGGTGTGTCTGTTAGACCCCAAACGTGAAACTTCAAAGAGCCAGTTTTCTTGCCCTGTGCATGCAACACGGATCATCACACAGGGTCCTTCAGATTAACATTTTTTCGCCAAGTGTTGTGCGATCTTTGTCGTAGTCTTGTCCACGTACAATCGCCTCCGAAATCCACCAAAATTGCTTTTACTCATTTGTCTTCGTTGTACCTAAATACACAAGATACACCAACATAAGCTCAAATACAACGATTTCACTATCAGGCATGCGATTAAAGTACTAAGAATGACATTAAATATAGATATTTGTGCAAATATCAAACGTCTTCATGATTTGGTTCCCAAATAATGTTACATTGATGTATTAAGTAATATATGTGTGTCCGTACTATCATCTCTCGCATATAAGATGGCGCGTGCAAAAGTTAGATTTTCAATAATAGGATGACATTGTCCAGAGAATTCAACTCAATAATCCATTTTCTAGCCTAAAACATTTATGTAAGCATGTCAAGTTAATACTTTCTAATCCAGCAAGTCAAAAGTTAACATTCAGTTAGTACAACAAATTTATTAGTTGGAATAACAATCACTTCATCCATACAACATAATTATTAATCAAGAAACACTGAATCTTAAAGAAGCAAAGCGTCTTACACATACTTAGTACCGCAAAGGTTGAGGAACACGACAATTGCGGCTATGAGTTTGCTTTCCAGCCTAGACTATTCCTGAAAGCCTAAAAACCTCTGTTAGAAACTACAAAATCTGCATATTAACATAGAACGTGAAGTTTACCTACATAGTTTGTCAATCGTACAACAAACAATAATCAAAGCTAAAAATTATAGCAAAAGCATGAAATGACAAACGTTTGACAGAAACAAAAAAAGCTTCAAGAATTGCCTATAGACATTTACAATTGGAAGTTTACCTTCATAATTTGTCAAACCATAGTTACAAATAATCTCAAAGATAATAATATAATAACGACATAAAAATGATGTTAAGTTGGGAAAAAGGGAAAAGTAAAAGAAAGAAAAAAATTAGTAAGTAAAGCCGATCTTCTATTTCTACAATACTTGCAACATGTAAACCTCCGAAACAACCTCTTTATTTTCACTTCACAAGGTAAGAGAAAGATCTACATACACACTATCATCTCCAGACCCCATTTGTGGGTTTGCAACATGATAACTTAAGTATTTAATAGACGTGCCTCATAAGAAGAAACAGAAAATTATGTTTAAATTAAAAACCAAAAAAAAGAGGATGGAAGCTTTACAAAAGAAAAAGACGGAATGGTCTGGGAGATCCTGTACTTGTCTCGATTTGTCATTCCGGTACTTGTACTTTCCGAAGTTTCATCCAAACTCCTGAACATGTTCAAAATATGTATTTTCAACCCCTCCGACCATTGACCAAGCACATGTGGCATTAAGTTGACTGAGTTGGCAAAAGTGTGTAACATACACGCGTATAAAGCGAGTGAAGACAAATATTTTAATTAAAAATTATTATTTTAAATAGAAGAAAAAGAATAAAACAAAAGAAAATATTATTTTAAACCCCTCTCACCCCAGTTCATCTTCTTCATCTCATCCACTCCACCCCTTCTCTCTGCGCAACCCCCATCCCCATATTCCTCTTCACCTCCCCCAACCCCCTCTCTCTGTGCAGCCACCCTCCCCCATGTTATTCCTCTTCATCGCACCCCCCCAACCACTCCGTCCCCCATTTTCGCATGATCCCCCCCCCCCCCCTCTTTCTATGCAACCACCGTTTCATGTTCTTTTTCTTTATCACCCCTACCACTTGTGAATTAGGATAATCTCTCTTTGTTTCAACATTTGGGTTTCTTAACCGGGTTAGTAAATTATTTTCGGTGGGTCATCAGCCAGAAATCGATGTTCACCGTCGGTAGCAGAAAAAATCGATATGTTGCTGGAAGGGGAAAATGATTGTGAAAGTAAAACTCTCCAATATTCTCTCCATTAGATCTATGGTTATTTCAAACATTTGCAACTCTAAAATGGGTAAACATGATCTTCATCTTTTTTCCAATCTTTTTGGAACTTCATATTTTGAGGGAAAATTTAGTAGGCTAGTCATGTGTCTTCTTATGGAGGACGAAGGAGTGCTTATAGGGATGGCAATGGATCGGATTGGACCGAATCCTACTAAATTCAGATCCAGATGCGTTTTTCATATCTCGATCCAGATCTAGATTCATCGGGTCCATAAAAATTATATCCAAATTCAGATTCATCGGATCCACCAGGTCCACGGATCGGATCTGGATCTACATGTAAAAACAAATCATGTCAACACCTTAATCTATTTTACTTAGAACCAGAATTTATATCCATCACATGAAGCAACTTTGAATTAGCTATTTTAAGACTAAAAACCATTGACCTAAGAGGTGTAGCTTAGACTAACATATTAACCTCAAATCATCCTACTTGACTTGATCAAAGTGAAATTCAGTCACTGAAACATTTAACTCTGAGACAAAGACAGTACCAAATCAAACTTGATTTATTGAGCTTATTTAGTCTAAACAGGATGTGTACATGACTTAGATGAACTGTATGTCTAAGACAGGTTATGCAAATGATTTATAGTAGATTTGACTGACTACAAACATGGCTCAAACATGCTATTTAGTCTTAACCACAAATAATGATCATTATTACTCCCTACAACATTTTGTATATATGTGAATAAATAAATGTTACATAGCTTAAGTTCAAGCAAGATGAACACATTCTAACCTAATCTATTAACCAACTAACATAGTTAAGATCATAATATGAATTTAATGTATGATGAACTCATCCTAATTCTAACAGAACATGATCTTGGGTCCTTTATGGACTTGGGCCTGGCCGAGAAAACAAAAGAAAGACCCAAATTCATTCTAGGTTATGGATATATTTAATAAAAAACGGATCCACGGATCGGATCTGGACCGGATACGGATCTCAAATAAAAGATTCAGATCCAGATCCGATCCGTCAGAAATGGATCTAGGTCGGATCTGGATCCGTCGGGTCCAATTTTGAAGATCTATATCCTATAAAACGGATCTAGATCCACCGGATTCGAATCGGGTCCAGAATTCACTGCCATCTCTAAGTGCTGGTGTGCAATGGGTGGTTGTAAGAGAAGAGAAGGGGGTTTCTTTTTTCTTCTATTAGAAAAGGGATAGAAAATGATTTTTTATAAAAGTTAATTTGTATAAAAATAAATAATGATATGACATCAATTTATCTAGGTGAATCTGATATGTCTTTCATATCGGCGCGAGTGAACACCACATAGTGTCAGAGGAATTTAAAATACATATTTTATATATGTTCAGGGGTCTGGATGAAACTTCGAGAAATACAAACAGCAAAATGACAAATCGGAACAAATACAAAGGTCTCACGGGCCATTCCGGCTAAGAAAAAAGACTAATCTTTTATCCCATCAAATATTTCATTGCATGGGCCACCTCAACAACATAAATAGAAAATTAAAATCTTTAAATGAGGTTCAGGCACGTGTTTCATTGTAAAATGGGGTTTGGCTTAAGGAATAGAAGTGTTTCTTTTACAGATTTTAATTCTTTGCATTATGGTGATAGCATGAAAGAATTTTAAAATGGCATGTCGATATTCCGCTGAAACTTTTTAAATCATTTTCACTGATTAGTCGGCAGTCGATGCTATAAAGAAAAGAGAGCCGATGATAAAGTAGGACAGAGTACATTGGCAAGACTGATCCATGCTGCATACAAAAATGCTAATAATTGTGGGAATGGATTTCTCTAAGACAAATTGCGTGCAAGCTTGATTTCGATCAGATTTCTTATATCTATTAGCATGATCACTTAATGAAAAAGAACAACAACAACATACCCAATGTAATCCCACAAAGTGATGTCTGGAAAGGGTAGAGAGTGTACGCAGACCTTACCTCTACCTTGGTAGATAGAGAGGTTGTTTTCGATAGACCATCGGCTCAAGTAACACTCGGGTTGAGGAAGTAGCGTAAAAAACCAATATTAGTTGAAGGATTCCTCTTTGATGTCACAATTCTCAGAACCAAAACGGATCTCCTGTAGAATAAATTTCAAAGATTAGGGTATTGAAACATGACTCAGCTCCTAGGTAAATTGAAAGCACCATTAGGACCGAAAAAAGTTGAGATAAAGTAACTAAGCCAGATTTTAATTTTTCAATGGAGTAGGATGACCAGCAGACTTTACATATTTATAGTAAACTTAAGTCTCAATATATATACCTTGATTTTCTCTTTAACTTGGCCCATTTAATTTACCTGGTGCAAAGTTGCTCCAGTCTTGTGAAGAGCGAGTGATTTCCCTGTATAATGAAAATAATGAAAGGAACCAAACACTAACAATTTAGTACTCTTGAGCCTAACTAATCAATTAAACATGGGACATGCATTTCACGCTAATAACAAGATCTAACCATGACAAAGGAAAGGAAGAAAGAAGCAAACTACCACTTGCATGTACTTGATATGACCAATGCATTTCACAACTACAATTAGATCAAACCGTCGTCAATTTGTTACCGTAAATATTTCCATTGACCAACACCTTATTTGAGAGTCTTATACGATGCTTGCCTACGAAGAACCAAGCCTTACCTTATTTTTCCGAACCATAACACATCCAACTAACCGTGCAATTTTTCCCTGTCCTTCAGTCAATTCCAAAGTCATTATATCAGTAACTATGGAACTTCTCAAGTATTAACCTCTACATGTCACGCCCACAACTCTTATCCAAGAGCTAGATGTAACACCCGGTAATTCCTTAAATAGAACTCCACACTTGTCCAGCGCCTAAGTCATTCACATTAGTCGATCACTTGCTCCCATTAGCCTACGACGTAGTCCAACGTACCAACTCATATACGATCTCTTATACTCACTCTATCTCAACCGACTGCGAAATAACTCACAAATCAACAATCTCTTGGTTTCAACAACCCCTTTCTATCGCCAACTTCGAAACTCCAAGTGATCCTGCGAACACACCCCTTATTGAAAAATCACTGATGTCTATTTTCTTAAGTTTCACTCATCACCAGCAACCTTGCCACCTGACCTAGAACAGATAGTCATTCCCTGAAGGGACCCTCAACCACTCGTTCTTACTCTGTCACTACGATTTTCCAAGTCGAGCCAAACTTATCTTTTCATAACCTCATACGACATCCACTCTCGTACATCTTGCAACCTTATCCTAACGAGCACGTCAGATAACAATTTTCCCTTCATATAGCGGAGATTGCTCAATCCAATTTTCTTTTCTTGCGCATTCGTATTACCATTTCCACTTCCCAAAGATATCACCGAACTGAGGGGTCCCAATCATAACCCCACTAAACTGAACTTTCAAATCATAGCTGAAAACTGAACTTAGTCACGCATCCGTATCATGGTAACACATCTAAATATCCTACTGCGCGATGTCATATCAAACCACTCGCGCACAAATTTAAAGCATGTTACCACCAATGATAGAATAGGATGAAGAAGTTTTAGATAACAATTAGAATCGATCAGATACCAATTTGAACAAAGTCATACGAAAGAAGGAAAGAAGGAAAGATTTTCTAAATGTCTTATAGCCTCTCAAGGATGGGTACGGACGTCCACGTACCTATCCGCGAGACTCTACTAAACACTGTCCTTGTACTCGTGAGGCCGGTGAACCTAGAACGCTGATACAAACTTTGTCACGACCCCAATCACAGGCGTCGTGGTGGCACCTACATTATCCTCCCGGTAGGTGAACTAATCCCAAAATCATTTACATTCAATAGTTTAACAATGCAGAAATGAAGGAAAAGTACATAATATAACAATACTCCTTAAAACGTTTAACATCATTTAACCCTTACAATGTTTACTCCAGAAACCTAGTCTGACTTGTACAAGGACTACTAAGAATACAATAGAAAGAGAAATGAACAACTAATGTCTTTGATGAATAAGAATAGTCTAACTAAGACAAATACCAAGGCCGCCGATAGGAGGAATGACATGCCTTAATCTCCATGTGCTCCATCTGCAACCTGAACCAACTATATACCTGCATCCACATAAAAGATGCAACAAGCATAGCATGAGTACACAACGTACCCCCGTAGGCATCAAAAGGCCAACAACGACGAAAGTTACATAACAGGAATAAACATCAAGTTGACTCTCAAATAGATCATATTCTAGGCAGTTCAAGTAGTCACATAAGTCACCTTATTCACATAAGGGTTCAATCACAGTCAAGTACAATTCAATTCATATTGCACACAGTGATCTTACACTTACCACCGACTAGTAAACTTTTTCTAAGTCTATTCATGTTGTCACTACATACTCAAGTTATCAAATAATCAATTAAGATAGGTTTACCCTAATACACAACATCATATCACAATCCTTCTCAAGGGGTATCACGATTAGTCTGATCATAACAATATTTGCTTCTAGTTCCCTCTAACTCTTGGGCTTGATTACAGTTCTATACCAGTAAGGACAGGACACATACTCATTTATTTAACTTCCTTATTATATTCTAAGTAGAAGTCTATGTCGTACATCCTTGATTAAGGAAGGGATCTACACATGCATAACATACAATTCATTTAACTATAATAACAACACCCCGACCAATCCTTTACTAGACCCTCTATCAAATAACAATGTCAATCACCAAGAAATACAAGCAATAGAATCCACCGACCATAATAAAGTACGATAGCGAGTACTTAGACTCATAATGGTGTAACCACATGATCCAATTCATAGAGAACAAGCCAATAGTTGCAACCTACATGATCCAATATAATCAATCCAATCATCCAAATTCATTTAATTAGGAAATCACCCAAGTTCCAATAACCTATCCATATCACGTTACCAAACAACAAGTAATAAAAGTATGAATGAATGTATGAATGATATGAATGCAATGTATATGCCAGGTACCTTTCGTCTCCCATATACAGGAGTTCAAATTCTATGAATGGCACACCCATAGAGGACTTGCGAAGTCCATATACTCATTCGGAATTTCTCATCGGATCCTAAATCTTGGTTGTAATAACATCTATTGCAAGCGTGCAACCGACCCTCCACGTATCATCATTATCATCAAATCAAGACCACATTGGAGTCATATCAATCATCTCAATGTTTCCAACCATCTCATAATATATCCTTACCTTTTCTGGTTTCATTGGACTCACAACATTTTCATATGAATGCAAATGACAATCCAAGATAAGTAATCAGAATGTATGAGATGCAATCAAGTATAAGAGATAATATCACACATTTTCAGAAAGTCATTAGCACATAATCCACGTAAATCAAAACATCATATCGAAAGCAATGTGATGAATAAACACAACAATATCATCAATGACGACAAGCCCACATAATGGCGACAAGCCCAAACAACAGCAGTCGGAATCAACTTAAGGATGATTCCCTAAATCACCCATTATTACAATTCAACACTGGTACCCACCCAATCGTTCATCACAACTGCTAAGGTGGGACCTCCAAACTTGCCCAATACCCCTCAACATTTATAACTGATACGTATTTCTATCGAAGTATACAAAAGAGAAATTGTAACCTACCTCAAAGCCGAGCGGGTGCCACAAACTCCTAATCCACAGAGTCCTTTCAAACGAATATCGGATGATTGTAACCCAAACATGTTCATAGATTTCGTATGTTATTGCATATATTTAATATTATATAAGAACCAATACTCAAGGGAAAGCAACTACTCGGCCCTCAATTCTATAAGAAAACTCATATTTCAATATGTTTGGAAACTTGTTTAGGAATCAAATTTGAAGCTTAGAAATAGCCAACCTAAGCCACAAGTCATAAAATTCCTTCGAAATATCTACCAATTTCATTAAGAAAACCATAACTCATCTAGGGTTCATCATCTTCAAACTCTTCATCTTCCATAACCCAATTTCATAGTAAAGGGTGATTTCAAGCATAGCAACTAGTTTCCCCCAATAAATAGGTGATTAAATTCCAATAATCTTCCCAACAACTTAAGATCTAAAGTAAAAGAAAATCAATTTCAACTTAGGATTTATCACCCTAAACCTCCCAACTAATACATGTTTCTTTTAACATGATTTTCCACACTTTAATGATAGAATAAATAAATTAGGGAGATAATAAACTTACCACAAAGTAGAACCCTTGCCAACATAGCAAAATCACTCCCCTAAAGCTCCTTAAGACTCCAAAATCGTAAATAGAAATAATGGGGCGAAGTCGTGAAGAATGAACTTAAAAGGGTTTCTGATTTTCAGTGATTCTGCTTCTGCGGACCATCCCTCGCATAGGCGAAGTCGCTTCGGCGGGAAACCACCCGCAGAGGCGGACTGACTTAAAATAGAGAGTAAGTTCGCAAAGGCGGTTCCACTCCTGCGGAAGACACTTCGCAGGTGAGGAATTTGCCTGACTTTCCAACATATCGCTCCTGCGGACCAAACTTCGCAGAAGCGAGTTCGCAGGTGCGGACCAGCCACCGCAAAGGCAGAACACCATAAACCAGCCAAAAATCTGATTTTCACTAAGTTCATCCCGACACCCGGAACTCATCCGAGATCTCCCGGATACAAATCAAACATGCATATCAAGTGTAAATGACGCTACGAAATCGCTTGCACACTCGAATTTCTCATACGACCAACCTAAGGTCTACTTTTCTACAAAAACCCTCAAAATACTCAGCTTTCACAAATTTACAAATAATGACACAAAATACATCTTAATGCCTCGGGAAGCAAATCAAGGACTCGACTAAGTCGTAAATGATGCTCCGGAACCACCGGAAGTGACGAAACCCGGAAATGAACCCATATACTTAAAAGTCAACTATTGGTCAACACTTTGTCACTTATTCAACTTAAAGCTTCTAATTTCCTAAAAATCAATCAAGACTCACCGGACCATTTCGGAAACTGCTCCACCCGTCCTCGCAAGCCAAATACACTCTAAAGATGCTAGGGGAAAGATCAACAGAGATAAAAGGGTAAAATGTCTAAACTTACAACCAAACAACGTCCACAGGGACCAATTGCAATATTAAGGCTTAATCTGCGTTTCTAATGGGACAAAGAGAAGGATACCACGCCATATGGCTGCAAAAGAACTGTTGCATGTGATAGAGAAGACTCAAATCACATACCATCCAAGGTTTGCCAAGCCAAGGTGCGGGTCTAATTGTCCCTATCCCCAAATAGGGGAATCTGCTAATGTAGCAAGTGCTTACAGAGAAGTTATCCATCTCCCTGTTTCTACGCAGAGAGAAACTAAAAAACCACTGATGACACCCAAAAACAAAGCAGAAGCAAATAACACTAAATAGAAAAATCAAAAGAGAACACTGAGCAAAACGGAAAGAGGCACTCCCCAGAAAGAGAAAAATAGTTCGTAGAAAGAAGGTGAACAAAAGCATAGAGAGAGCAAAAATTGAACGACGAAAGAACCCACACTTATATATACTCCCTCTGTTTCAAAATGTTTGTCACGTTTTGATTTGGCACGAAATTTAATAAAGTGAAGAAGACTTTTGAATCTTGTGGTGTTAAATTAAAGATATGAAGAATATACTAAAATGCTCTTTAATCTTGTGGTGTTAAATATGTTACGTGAAAAGTTGAAATAATAGAATTGTCAAAAGGGAAAGAGATCAACATTTTTAAACAGACCAAAAAAAGAAATTAATACAAAATTTTGAAACAAAGTAAATAGTTAAAAGTACGCTATATTATTTCCTACTTCTCGATCTTATGCTATTTTTATCTTAATGTAAACCTATTATTTACTTCATTCTTTCTTATACTTTTGTTCTTCTAACTATATATAGTTTGAACTTATTAGAATGTTAGTATAACGTATGTTCTTATGAATAGGTTTTGACCGTGAAGGGTATTTGTAGTGTTGCAACAACGTAAGTATGATCTCTTAAAGATTTAGTCCAGGTGACGACTGATTTGATAAGAAATCACTTTTGCATACTCTATTTCATAACCATCAAACGATATATATAAAAAGCTCCCAATATAGTTATCTAAGAAGATTATGGTAGTTCTTCTGTCCAACCTAAATTCAAGAAGCTTGAGCATTAGTGCAGAGATGGAGAAAATATTCTTACCGTTTTCCCACACATGATGGCTTATATATTTAATTTTAAAAGGAGGAAATCATAGATTTTGGAGTTTTTGGTTATTGGTGTAAGAAATATTTTCCACCATTATTTCATTCCAAAGGGGTAATATATATACTCAATAATACAATCCTAATCCTGGGTACATAAGGTAATGAATCCTAATCCTAGGTACATAATGTAATGAATTTGACTAAATATACACTTACCATATATAAAATATACACAATTATGACTAATTATATTTTCCAATTCTATCACACCCCCTCAGTCGAAGCGGGAGGTCGGCGTATGCTTAAACTATCTCGAAAATCTTCAAACAGAAACAACGAAAGACCTTTAGTAAATATATATGTGATCTGATAGCGTGACGGGACATGTAAGACACGTAACTGCCCACGAGCAACCTTTTCACGAATAAAGTGAATATCCAGTTCTATATGTTTAGTGTATTGATGTTGAACCAGATTTGCAAAGAGATAAATCGCATTCACATTATCACAATAAACCAATTTCCTTCGGAATAGGACCATAGAGCTCGAGAAGAAGATTGTGAAGCCAACACGATTCAGAAACCACATTGGCAACTCCTCTGTATTCTGCTTCGGCATTGGACTTAGACAAAGTAGTTTGTCGTTTGGATGACCAAGATACCAAATTATCATCAAGAAAAACACAATAGCCAGACGTGGAACGTCTGGTGTCTGGACAGCCACCCCAATCTGCATCAGTGTAAGCAACGAGAGTGGATATCAAAGATGGATAAAGATGCAAGTCATGATCAAGGGTATCCTAAATATAGTGCACAATGCACTTGAGAGCCTGCATGTGATCCTCCATCGCGTTATGCATAAATAAGAAGACATATTGCACAGCATAAGATATATCGGGCCTCGTGAAGGTAAGATATTGCAGGGCGCCTGCAAGACTGCGGTAATGTGATGGATCAACACATGGTGTACTGGAAGTGGAACTCAACTTCATTTTAGTATCAATCGGAGTGGCAGACAGCTTGTATAATGATATGTCAGCCCGCTTAACAATTTCCTCTGCATACTTCTTCTGAGATAAAAAAAAACCACTTGCATGATGTGTTACAGCTATCCTCAAAAAATAACTCAAAGGCCACAGATCTTTCATAGCAAACTCGGAGCTGATTAGGGACATAATAGACTTACGAAGAGCATCAGATGAAGTAGTCAATATAATATCATCCACATACATAAGAAGATAAGCTATATCAGGACCCTGTCGGTACATGAAGAGAGAATGATCAGACCTGCTGTTAGAAAATCCAATAGTAGAAACATAATTTGCAACCCTCTTGTACCAGGCCCTAGGAGCTTGTTTGAGCCCTTATAAAGATTTCTTCAGTAAGCAAACATGATCAGGATAAGAAAAACCTTAGCACCAACCATAAACTCTAAGTCTCGGACCTTCTGGTCTACATACTTTTTCTTCCTGCTCTGCCCTGCCAGGAGCTTATCTTGAATCACCTTCACCTTCTCTAAAGAATCCCTCAACATATCGGTAACCCAAGGACGAACCTCAAACGCATCAAACCAACCAATGGGAGAATGACATCTCCTACCACACAAGGCCTCGAACGGTGCCATATCAATACTGGAGTAATAGCTATTGTTGTACGCAAACTCTGCCAAAGGTAAGAATTGGTCCCAATGACAATCAAAATCAATCACACATGCTAGTAACATGTCCTCCAATACCTGAATAGTCCGTTCGGACTAACCGTCGGTCTAAGGGTGAAAAGTTGTACTGAGATCCAAGCGACTACCCGACTCTCTCTGCAAAGTACGCTAGAAATGTGAAGTAAAGTGAGTACCCCAATCCGAGATGATAGAAATAGGAACCCCATAAAGATGAACAATCTCACAAATGTAGATCTTAGCCAACTTCTCTACATTATAAGTTGTCTGGACTGGAATGAATTGCGCGGACTTAGTCAATCTATCAACAATGACTCAAATTGCATTAAACTTGCCCAAGGTCTTGGGCAATCCAACAATAAAATTCATGGAAATCCTCTCCCACTTTCACTTGGGAATAGGCATTATTTAAGACACATTACCGGGCCGCAGGTGCTTATACTTCATTTACCGACAATTCTGACATTGAGACACAAACTCAACAATATCTCTCTTCATCCTCCCCCACCAATAATGCTACATCAGGTCATGGTACCTCTTTGTAGCACCTAGATGAATCAAATATCTAGAGCTATGGGCCTCCTCCATAATAAGTCTAGTCAAATCACTAACTCTAGGAACATTTACTCTACATTTGATTCTCAACACCTCTCACCATCAATCATAGCCTCCTTGGCTTCACCACTCATCACCTTATCTCAAATTTTGCACAACTTCTCATCATCATATAGGTGGGTCCGAATCTGATCCAAAAGAGATTACCTCACCTCAACACAAGCCAGAATCCTATCCGGATCCGAAATGTCAAGCCTCACAAAACAATTGGCTAAAGAATGGACCTTCAATGCCAAAGAACGCTCAGAAATGATCAAACGAGTTAAGCCTTCCATGTTGACTGTCTTCCAGCTCAAGGCATCCGCTACCATATTGGTCTTGCCTGGATGGTACAAAATAGGCATGTCATAATCTTTCAACAACTCCATCCACCGACGCTGCCTAGAATTCAAATCCTTTTGTTTAAACATGTGTTGAAGACTGTGGTAGTTAGTATACACCTCACAATGGACATCATAAAGATAATACCTCCAAATCTTCAAAGCAAACACAACGGCAGCCAATTTTAAGTCATGAACACGGTAGTTCTTTTCGTGCACCTTCAACTGCCTCGATGAATAAGCAATAACCTTACCCTCATGTATCAACACATATCCCAACCCGATCTTCGAAGCATCACAATATATGGTAAATTCTTAGGAGACCAGGCATAGCTAATGTGACTGTCTTGGCATGACAGTCCAGAATTGCATAGTACAGTGATAGCCAATCCATCCCAGAATAATATCAAAGTCAACCATGTCTAAAATAACCAAATCTACCCAGGTATCGTACCCCATAAATGTAACCACACACATATGATAACCTATATCTACAATCATATAATCACCAACCCGTGTGGATACACGAATAGGGACATCAACCATATCACACCACATATCGAAATCACCAGAAAAGTAGGCAGACATAAATGAGAATATAGACCCTGGATCAAATAGCACTAAAGCAGATCGGTGACAAGTTGAGATGATACTTCTGATAACCGTATCAGATGACTCAGCCTCGGGCCTACCCGGAAAAATCACAGAAATGAGTGAGTCCTACATCGAATTGAGTACTCTGATGGCCACCTCGACCCAAACAAGCTCCCTCTCTCCCTGACTGGGATCCACATGGCCACCACGGCCCAATTGAGATCCTTCTCGTATAACCTGACTACCACCACTATATGGTTGTGTTGGAATCCTGGGTGCAAGGGATGCACTCGATATAAGACTAGGGAACTCTCTCCTAAAATGCCCAACCCAACCACACTCGTAATAGGTCTTGGTCGTTGAAGGCTATTGAATAAAGATAGAAGAACCCAAACCACCATGATCAGAATACCGAGACTAAGAACCTCTCAAAGATTGGCCCATTATAATTGTTCTACCCCGCAGAGACACTATCTGTAATCTGGAGGGCTCCCTGAACTGGTCAACCATGCTGCTACTGTTGTTATCTACCATGCTAGCCTTACCACAAGAAGTAGAATCGTTGAACTGTCCATGTCACATCGCCCTCTTATTAGGCTCATATCTGGACATCTTGTCTCGCATATACTCCACATCCTCGCATGCTCGACCAATATCTCAAAAGAATCCCTATAGGCCTCCAACTGCAATGTGGCCAACTGAAGTGGAATACTCAAACCTCTAACAAAACATCTCACTCGTTTAGCCTCTGTAGGTAACAGCGGTGCTGCATAGCACGATAAGGCATGGAAACGAGTCTCATACCGTGCAACTATAGAACCTTTTTGCTCAATCTTCTGAAACTCATCATGCTTTCTCAAACACAAGCTCAAGGGCACATACATCTCTAAGAAAACCTGATAAAATCTAACCCATGACAGTGGAAGCGATCCCGCTGGTAGGCAATCAACATATGTCTTTCACCGTTGTTTCGCGTCTCCCAAAAGCTGAAGGGCCACAAAACTAACTCTGTGCAACTCGACAATACCTAAAGTATGCAAGCTCTCATGGTTGTTCACAATGAAATCATAAGAATCCTCATCGGGCTGACCATAAAATACCGGAGGCTTCATGTTTGAAACGTGCTCCCAAAACTTCCACTCATCGCGGGTCATAGTTATCCCTGCAATCAGTCGGGGACCAAAATCTGGAGCATGAACCTCATCAATACGGGGTGCTGACATTATCGTTGGCTGAACCCTAGAAGTATGAAATATGGGCGTCTGAGTCTGCCCCTCTCCACAAGGGTATGAGAACCACCCAAAGTAGTCGGATGCACGCCCGCTTGGGCAAAACCATCTAAGACTCTCAACAATCTGACCAACGTGTCCTGTAGGACCGGAGTAGCAATAAATCCAGGCTAATCCTAGACTGGCCCCATCTTCTCCTCAAGTAACTCATCCTGAGGCTCAATATACGGCTCAGGGGACTCTGATCTACCTGAGCCTGACCGGCTCTCCGTGCCCCACCCCGAGATGGTGAAGCTCCTCGGGCTCTACCTCGACCCCGAGCACATCCTCTACCGCAACTGCGCACTACCCGTGACAATGTTGTTGCCTCATCCATCACTGTGTCGACACAAGTCCTCACCATCTATGAGAGAATATAAATAAAGTTCAGTTACCAATTTCATTCAACTTAGCACGAAAGGAATGAAGAAAGTGAAATTTCCTAAACATCGCATAGCCTCTCGAAGATAAGTACGGACGTGTCCGCACTGATCTGCAAGACTCTACTAGACATTACTCGTCTATTTAAGATTGTTTAACCTAAAGCTCTGATACCAACTTTATCACGGCCCCTTTTAGAGATCGTGATGGCACCTACATTTTTCCACATGTAGGCGAACCACTTCCAATCTCATAAACCAAGATATACAAATAAATGCGGAAGGATAATAAATATTATAAAACCTTGTCTATCATAATAAGAAAATGTGGAACATAAGTCTGAAGATCAGTACAAAACCCCCCCAAAGATATAGTCTGTGAATACAAGAGCACTAATAACAGTATAAGTCTGAAATGAAGGGCAGCATAAGCCAAAACCAAATACATAATCTGAAATGTATGAATGTGTGTGCACAATCAAGTAAAGACATAGATAAAGATATAAGCATCCCGGGGCATGTCGGAAGAAGCATCATCACCCTGAATGCTGAGATCAACCTGCTCGAACTCACACTCGAGCTCGCGAACTGGTAGTGAGATCTATATATGTATCAAGAAAAGAAGCAGCAAGTGTAGCATGAGTACACAACGTCCCGCCGTAGACATCATAGGTCGACAAGGATGGAAGATACGTAAAAATAGATAAATATCAAGTTGACACCAAATAGTCCTATACTAAACAGTTCAATAATCCAAGTAATGTTACGTTGTGCACAGAATACTTCACAGAGTTTACATATCACCTTATTCAAGTAAGAGATCATAATCACTTAAGTCATCCATTTCCTGAAGAATTCAATAATAGTAATCCGAAGTATCAAAGAGCAAGGACCATCATTTTATATCAATGAATGATATATGTATGATATGAATGCAATGCATATGTCAGGTACATTTATCCTCCAGTATACATGTATTTAAGTTTTTATCATGAACAACACACCCATGGGAGACCCGCGAAGTCCATATACTCGTCTGAAATTACCCATCGAACCCCAACTCTTGGCTGAATAACTGTTGCAGGCGTGCAACCCGCTCCTTGTGTATCATCATCATCTAAGTGTTGACATAATCTCATAGTGCTCTTACCTTTTCTGGCCCTTGGACCCACAACATATATCATACCACCCCAATGTCAATATCATCAAAACCATGAGTGTATGAATACAAATGACAATACAAGGCAATAATCATAATGTCATGAGATGCAACCAAGTATAGAGATGAATATCACATGCTTTCAAGAATACATCAACATATAATCCAAGTACAATCAGGATATCATATAAAAGCATGTATGATGAATAAGCACAACGATGACAAGTATGGCGACGAGCCCAATCAATCAGCAGCCGAAATCAGCTTAAGGTTGATTCCCTAAATCACCCATCATCACAATTTAACACCAGTATGCACTCAACCGTTCATCACAACCGGTTGAGTGGGACCCCCAAACACGCCAAATACCCCTCAAAATTTATAACTAATTACGCACATTTATTGATGTCTTGTGAAAGTAAATCGTAGCCTACCTCTGGGCCAAACAGGAGCCTCGAACAGTCAAGTCTCTGCGCTGGCATTGCCCTTCCGATGCTCCTCGTGGTAATCGAAGTCTAATATGCATATACTATAATACGCATATACTATTCGTTAATATGAAGATTATACATAATACAAGGACCTAGTCCTTAAACAATCAAGACTTTAAATACCAACCCCGGGTTTACGTCACCAAGACTCAAACTTTATTACTCAAAAAGCATGAACACATACTAGGTAATTATATCATTAAGTTAATTAGAAATTTATTCTCATTTGGACCTTCAATTGGACAATTTAAGAAAGCCCCAATTTGTAACCCTAGAATTTCCCCCAAAACAAAAAAGTATCTATAATCAAATTAAACTCCACAACATGATTATCTAACATGTTCCATCACTAATTCACAATAATTAAAGTAATCTAATCCATAAACAACCTTTAAATCAAGACTCAACTCTCTTAATCTCAAATGAACTTATATCTTATTTTCCCCAAATCACATATACAATATATCACCATTAAAGGACTTTAAATCATGAAACCAAATCATAAAGGATGGAAATATTTACCTCAAAGATGAACTCACTCTTAAATCTTCAGAAAAAACCCTTTTTGCGACTCTAGGTTCGAGAATAACTAATTTTGGAAAAGTGATCCGACCAAGGAATTTAACTAGGTTTCCGGATCCAGCGATTTTGCCCCAGCGGAATCGATTCTGCTGTCGTTGTCTCACTTCTGCGAACAATGACCTCGCTGGGGCGTAGTCATTTGACAGCTCGTCCCAGCGCCATGGAGAACCCGATCCCGCAGAGGCGCACGTGCCCCTGCAAAAAATCCCTCCGCCAAGGCAGAAACTCCCCAAATGCTCATTAACCGTTTATACAAGCCAACCTCCGCAGAAGCGGACACGCAGGAGCGAACACAGTGTCGTCGAGGCAGACACCAGACACTAGAAACATGAAAACTATGCCAAACTTCCACCACACACCAAAAATACTCCCAAGATCCCCCGGACACAAACCATACATGCTTGTCTAAGGTAAAAAGTGCTACGAACTCCCTCGTACCCTCAGATTTCTCATTTAACCAAGCTAAGACATATTTTTCTAAAGAATTGTCCAAACAACCAAATATCTAAATATTATAAATAAGGCCACAAAATACATCTGATTATATTGAGAAGCGAACCAAGGACTCGACTAAGTCATAAGTGATCCTACAGAACTATTGGAAGCGACGAAACCCGATAATGAACCCATCTACTCAAAAGCCAACCTTGAGTCAAATAAACAAACTCCATGGTTCTTATTTTGGATTTTTCATCCGAAACTCATATAAATGGACTTCGGGATCCACGCGCATCACCCATCCACGCGCATCACAAACCCCACACAAAGACCTCGAGAAGGGTAAAATAGGCAAATAAGAGTCTTAAGCTAAAAACGATCGGACAGATCGTTATAGACTTTCAACTAATTACCAAACATAATACTTTCTTCATTCCAATTTATGTAAAGGTGTTTAACTAAGCATGAAGTTTAAGAGAAAAAGAAAGATTTTTAAACTTATGGTCTAAAATATGTTCAAGACATTTTTGTTGCTATAATCATTTCATTAAGGATAAATGAGAAGTCTAAATCAAATTGTTACTAAATATAGAAATAAGTTATTCTTTTTGGAATTGTATAAAAAATAAAGAATGTCGCATAAATTGGGACGAATGGAGTATAACTTTTCACGAAAAAAATATTTAGGAAGTTAAGGCATCCATTGATTTTAGGCTCACATTTGGGTCTTTCTACCACCTAATCCTTATCTTTCAAATACTCCAGCCGCCGACCCATCTCGAACTCCGATTATTGCCGTAACTTCGGCCATTGCCTTAACGACGACGACATCATCCTCTTTTCCTACTCTTTCTCCTTCTCGGGCATCAAAGTAAATTGTCATCGATTTTTTGCTTTGTAAAGCATTAGGAAATACTCGCCTTCAAACTCCATGAAGAGCTTAGTTGAGCAATCTTTCTCGTACGAAATAGCTCTGTCAAAAAAAATCTTAATAGATCCAGCTCCGTCAAAACTTGTTTCTTTTTTTCATCTGGTATGGAAACGGTTTTTATTGTCGTGGTGGAATGAATGATGGTTATGGTGGTTTGTGATTGTAGTTATGATGGTTTGTGATTCTGTTTATGGTGGTTTGTGGCAGTTTTTAAAGGTAGAATGAATGTATATCTGGTGTATGTTGGATGCATATTATTATAATCCTTATGTATCATAATGTACATACATATGACATACGAATACATACAACGACATACAAGTGTGTACATCACTATGTATTTTATGTAAGTCAATGCGTATGTCTTATGTAGTCAATTTATACCAGTGTATGGCATGTGTATATCAAGCATATACTTTAATATATGCTTGACATACAGTTATAAACAAGCTATACAAAAAGATAAAGAAGTCGTGAAAGCCAGAGGAGAAAAGTCCAACGAAAAAAAGAACTTCAGTATGAAAAAATAACGAACAAAGTCGGTGGGTGGAATGGAACAACAACATACTCAGTGTAATCCCACAAATAAGGTCTGAGTAAGGTAGAGTGTACGTAGACCTTAGCCCTACCTTTGGGAGGTAGAGAAGTTGTTTCCGATAGAAGAAATAATGGAACTTAAGAAGCCAAGATAAAATACTATAGCCGACATGACAAAGCATTCTTAAAGAAACGGTAACTACAAGAAACAACAAATCATAACGAAAATCGAAGGATAAGAGATTACAATAATAATACGACTACTAGTATGAAAGAAAAAGTGAGACAACTCTCTACTTTCTACTAACCTTCTACCTTAATCTGTCCCCTCCACAACCTCCTATCTAAGGTTATGTCCTCGGTAAGATGGAACTGCGTCATATCCTGATTTATCATCTCTTCCTAATACTTCTTCGGTCCGTCTCTACCTCCTGAAATCATCCGTAGCTTACATCTCACACCTCCGATGGGGCATCCGTGTCTCTACTCTTCACATGCCTCTTTACACGACTGAACCATTTCAGTCTCGCTTTCCACCGAGGTCACTCCCACCTTGTCCTGAAATCGTCATTCATAATCCTATCTCTCCTAGTATGCCACACATCCATCACAACATCCTCATTACCATAACCTTCATCTTCTGAGCGTGAGTTCTTGACTGGTCAATACTCCGCCCCGTACGACATAGTTGGTCTAACCACCACTCTGAATTTGTCTTTAAATTTTGATGGCACCTTCTTATCGCGCAACATTCCGAATGCGAGCCTCCATTTCATGCTGGTGGAATGTGAACACAATGAAAAAATAAAAAGCTATGAGAGAGAAGCTCCGGTGGGGAGCAGTAGCGGCAAGAAGGATAGGGAAGCAACGGCTACGGTTCGCGTGAAAAAGAAGCTGAAATCCCTAATTTTGTGAAATTTATCAGAGGTTGTATATGCTTTGTAAAAAATTTATTGCTATTCTTTGAAAGTTGAATAGTATTTTAGTTACTGTAATCAATTTAATTTTGTACATCTAGAAAATTATCCCACAATAGAGAATACTTATCGGAAAAGTGACTACCCCACCGAAACTTTACATTTGTTTAGTGTCACTTTCACCTTATCTAATTAATGAAGATGCACTTCACTGTAAAAATGCTGACAAAATTGTAAACTACGTGCATATAACTCAAACCAGCTATATATCAAATAATCTGAACGAACTCCATTGAAAGATCAAGAAAATGAAGAAGCCAACAAGAATTTGGTAGGATTCAAAAGTATAATAAGAGTTTACATTAAATATACAATCATCCAAGAATTTTTGTATATAATAACTATATGATACATCAAGGACAAATCTCAAACCAATAGCTAAACATTCAGATGACTACATGCCCAAACCAATGATAACATTACCAAACAAATGATACATACAGAAGGTGGAAAAAGAAACTAACGGGACAAGAACAGTAGCAGCAGCAGTACAGTCACCAACACCCTACTTCCACTGCAGAAATCAAATTTAATGGTGTTTGCCTCCTCCAAGAATAATATTAAACAAAACTAGGCAACATACACCAGAGTTCAAAGCCTCAAGATTAGTGATACACCCGAGTAAGTCCAAATACAGTCAGATGCGTGCATTGCTATCCAATCAAAACCTTTAACTGGAGAGCTGGAACCTCGCACTAGGCTTTTTCCTTCTCCACCCCTGCAAAGTTGAAAATTGGTTAAATTTCTCCTCCATCTAAAGAGCAAAGATTTGAGATGTCAGACAGTAAGGGAGACTTACAAAGGCAGCATAGTAAACAAATGTCAGACCAGCTAAAACAATAAATCCAATTTGAAACACGTTGTACCTGCAAAGATATATTTCCCATTCATAACAACATGGTTCTTGCAGCCAAAAAAACCAGTTCTAGGGGGAAATCGAAACAACGGCAACTTACTTGTATAGATACTTAATTCCACGAAGAGATTGCAGATTGTGACCAAATATTTCTTGAGCTGCAGTGGCTTGAGCATAGTATGCAAAGGCCGTGGCACAGAACTGAATGACACTGCAAGCACAGAAAACAAAAGGATCATACTACCAAACTTTCACACTAAGTGGAAGCAGGATAAAGGTGGTTATTAATCCAAAAACTGCAGGCTGGCTAATACCTTTTCAGAAAACCAGGATACTAAACATATATTTAGCATCCTCGAATTTCATGTCCTCTATATACCACCTATCAACTCACCAAAGTATTAAACAGAAAAAACCATTATCCAACAATGAACTCATCTGCTTTTTGATTTAGAAATAAGGGGGCAATGCACGCCTTTTTAGCAAGTGCCTCATCAAATATTCAGCACGGACGTTTCAGGATATCCAATCAGAGGAGTTCTTGCTTTGCTTTCCATAGTTGCCTACATATGTTGTAACTAGTAAATGGTCTAGAAACACCATACCCCCAAGTTAGATCAAGGCTACAACAATTATTCCCCAATGAGATCAAGACCATATTAGAAACAGGCTGCTTCTTTTGTCGAATCTAGCAATAACTTGGAGGTACTGGGTTAGCATGTCATTTCATGCATCACTTCAGTAAATCATCACCACACAATTCCCTATAAATTAAATCCTCACTGGTACATTAAGAGGTTTACTACTTGCATGAATATAACCCAAAGTGTCCCACATACCAGTGGTCTAATCATTTATCTTTCTGATATTCATCATTACGATCAATTGTTAGACCAACAAAAATGTAACAAATACATAAGAAAAATTGACAGCGTTAATCCTACCTGATAGAGCAAAGAAGAATAAGTCCCACATTGAAAAGAAAGGAGTTCATGAGCGTAGCTCCCCACCTGTAAATAGTGGTCCAGCAGAACAGTGAGACAGGGAAGACGGAGAAGCAAAGCACGTGACAAACAGATTCAATAGAGTGTAATTCCAAACAGCAGAAGATGTTTACTTCATTGGGTGAATCGTAACAAAAACTATATTCAATCCAAGCATCATTGCTCCGGCAATCACTGCAAGGAGAAGGTAGAAGCAAAAAAATGCAAAAGCTGCAGTGCCCAAAAGACCTGGAGAAATAACAGAAAAAAGTACCGTCACATTTCATGTATCAGTCACCATACATAGCTAACAAGGCAAAGGAGAGAAAGGTTGAAGGTACCCCAAATATCATCTAGTTTGATGAAAACCTCATTAAGGAAAGAAGAAAGTGGAGGATCAATCAGAAGATATATCACAATATGGGCAACCCAAGCTACAGAGACAACCAGCCTGTTTACACAGACCAAAAAACGCAGAAACACTAGTTACCCTCTATTTATGTTAAATTATTCCAAAAGAACAAGTGGAAATTTAAAATTCCATCACATTCCCACATACCCTAAAACACCTAGGATGAGTTTTGCCAAATATCCTAGAACCGTCATTGCCCAAGCAGTCTCTGCCTGCAAAGATAAGGCTATCAAACTAGTTTGCTCAACAAAGTTACTTAGGCAAGGCGTGAAGAATAAGATTTTAGCTGACCATGTATAAAAGCACTTGTGGGATTACACTGGGTATGTTGTTGTTTTGAAGTATAAAAGCACATTTCTTTACCTTTTCACCTTGAGGGTACATCTCCTCTAGAGCCTTGACATCTTCTTCAAGAAGAAGCACCTCCTGCAAGGTACAACAAAGTTAAGCAAATTGTCACGTTAACATTCAGAATTTTTCAGTCTATTCATTTCTTGAAATATTAATTTGACAAGAAAACAAAATCTTCATCCAACATCCTAAGATAAATGATATCAAAATTGGAATGAGGTCCGAAATTACATCATAAATAACTTCAAGATAGAATTACTAGGACAAATGGATCATGTATATCGAGAGGAGTGCCACCTCCATACAGAGATTATGAACATCAATAAATCATACACAAATAGCATAGCATGGTTTATTCAGCCTTTGCTGGGCAAGTTTCGAGTTCAACTTGTCAGAAGTTTTATATTAATTATTTTTACTTTCAGAATTTCATAAAACGTATAATGGCAACTTGAACAATGATTAGAACCCCCACCCACCCCCCACCCCTCTCTTCCTACTTTACATAACAAATACTATTTGGGGAGTCAAACAACTTTGTCATCAATTAGAAATTATTCAAACATTTCATAAATGTTTTCTTAGTTTTAAAGTTTGTAACTTATACTCCCTCCGTTCCAATTTATGTGATTTAGTTTGACTCGGCACGGAGTTTAAGAAACAAAGGAAGACTTTTGAATCTTGTGGTCTAAAACAAGTCAAAGATATTTGTGTGGTTATATATCATCTCGTTAAGCGTAAAAGGTAAAGATTAAAGTTAAATTGTTGCAAAATAAGGAAATGTATCATTCTTTTTGGGATGGACTAAAAAGGAAAGTGTATCACATAAATTGGGTAGAGGGAGCAGTTCTTTTTGTAGCTTCTAAATATGAAAAAAAAAATACTTTCTAATATCAAGGAATTTAAGTTCAAAATCACACAAAAACAAGATGGTTTTCCTCGTATACCCAAGCTCCTCATACATTTCGGAAGTACAAATGTTCTCCATAGTAACTTCCCAAATCTAAACCCCGTTCTCCTCTAACCAGAATAAATTACTTCCTTTTTTACCAATTAAGGACTTGATTTGTCTTCCATCATTCAATAGGTTTTTGAAGGTAAAGCAAAGTCTTTCTTCATATCGTTCACATATCTTAAAATTGTACAAGATTAGGGAAAGGAAGCTGAAAAGGAAATGAAGAACTTTCCACATTCACTATTTTTGAGCCAGTTATAACATGTTTAATTTTCTAAAAAAGACAATTAAATTTACTTTTAGATATTCTAAAATGATTGTGTAGTGAAATGCACGTTAGCATGACACTAATTTGTTTATATATTTTCGTCTATTGTCTAACGCATTCCTTTTTTTATGACGAAGATGTCGGGGACTATTCCACTAGGTACCCTGCTACCTCCCACCAGCACAGGTACTATGTATTTCTGTCCATTAATTTTACTGTTTTTGCCTTCGTTGGGATTTGAACCTGAGACCTCATGGTCTCCTCTCACTTCATTGACCACTACGTCACATCCTTGGGTGCCCTAACATGTTCCATTTTTAAGTTCACCTATATGTCACAGTGCTAAAATGAAAAGAACATTTAGCAACCATGCTAAAAAACAAGACCGACCTTCTCAACTGCCTTCACATTCTTCCGCCATTTTCTTCCCTTACTCCCACTCCTTTCTTCTTGATGAAGTGCATCAGCTGCTATCTTCAACTCTTTTGCTTTTTTACCTAGCTCGGTAGCTTCCTACAGAATCAAAATGAAGCATCACAACACCAGCATGTATACCTTCCTTCATTTTATTTAAACTTCCGGTCAGGGAAAAATGCAAAGAGCTGCTAACAGGAAAAAATACCTTAATATATTGTGACCGTGTAATAACAGCCTTTGGACGCCTGATGAATGAAAATATAAGTCCCAATGGGAGACAGGCAATGCCAACACCACCAAAAATCTGGAGATACAAGGTGAAGCAGATAGTCAGTACAAAACATGCTTATTTTTTTAGAAGTACCAAACATGCATTTTAGGGTGATGGGTCCCTTCTTTTTCCTCCAACACTGCTCCTCAACCTCACAAGAACAGATCACCTTAACCCCCCTCAACTACAATCAGAAGACAACAAAATATTCATGGACAAGTGACCACCCTTTTATAAAATTTATTAATTCAATTGCAAACCACAGCAAATTACTCAAACTGATTCTAAGTAGTAAGTTCTACACTCCAAAGCCAGCAATGTAACATCAGGGAAGTTCTCCATATTAATTTGCATTCTACCAAGACAAAAATGACTGAATAACTGGACATTCAGTCTCTTCATCTCAACAATAACAATTTCAAGTGTCTAAAAATTAAGCATTGGCATACCATAAAAAGTACAGATCCGACGATTGTAGCCAGAGCAACAACATATTCAGGAAAAGTAGCTCGCATAGTCCAGGTTGTTTCAGAGGCAGCATTAGCGGAATATGCTGAACACTGGTAACAATTGAAGGCAAGGATCAGAATGGAAGCTTTGGAATCAGACATCAAACTACTTAAGCAATGCTTACATAAGCTCAAGTAATTAACAAACGGAAACATTTAAATTTGCACCAACCTGTCGAGCACTGTTTCCAATACACTGTTGACCACTGTTAAAATCGAACGAATTTGGAAAGGAAGTGGTGGCTGATGACAGGTGTCTTACAGTGAAGTCTGCCTTTCCAGCTAGCCCTGAAATACTCAAAAAAGGGGTAGATAAAGATCATGAAAGAAAAATAAAACCAACGCAAAGTACCAAAATTTAAGCAATTAAATATAAGTAGCCACTTCAGTATACTTAACAGAAGAAGAAAAACAAGTGGTGAATGAGCAAAGAGAATCCACAAAGATATAAGCAATGAAGGTACCAAATTGCAATAAACTATATAAATCCTAAGGAAAGGGATGAATGGAATTAATATATGTTCCTCATTACATGATTTAGCGAAGAGAAAGTTGGCACATTAGCAGCGTTTTGGGTCCCAAAAAATTCATAAACTAAAATTCAGCTGCTTGCAGTGGCAGTAAAATTCTTAGATAACATGCGGAGGACATGATCACCCCACCCCTCTTTTGGTTCTTCAGTATCCACAAGTAAGAAATGCATAAGGTTGCGGAATCTGGCACAAAAATCATATTTCCGTATCTGAGTAAAGACTAGACCCGAGAAGCAACTACAACAACTAGAGTGGCAAAGATGGGACAATTGTGATTGAGCCACAAATCAGATGAAATATACTTGCACCATCTTGATATATCTACATAATAAAAAATACAGGAGTATTTGACTTGTAAAAAAGAAAACTAGATTGGCAAGTACATCTCCCAACTCTTGGCATATAATTCCCATAAACAGCATCCATATATTATTTTCGTATTTGTTCCATCATATTTGTGCAAAGGAGAGACACAGATGCCCCAGTGCGGAGGTGTGAGAGGTTGGCTATGAACGGGTTCAGGAGGGGTAGAGGTAGGCCAAAGAAGTATTGGGAAGAGGTGATTAGACGGGATATGACACAGGTACAACTTACTGAGGACATGACCTTAGATAGGGAGTTGTGGAGGACACGGATTAGGGTAGAAGGGTAGTAGGTAATCGAGCGTAGTCCTCTTTACGCTTACAAAATGATAGTGTAGTGTTATTACTGTAGGCTCGATTAGCCTGTCACACTTAGTTTGATTCCTGCTGCTATGTGTTCTTTAGCGTAATTTATTTAACTTATTTAGTTGTGTTAGGTATTGCTTCTTGTTGTTAGAATGCGCTACCATTGCGTATTTGATTTTTACTATCTGCATGTCCACAATGCTTTAATTTCTCGTCTGAGTCTGACCGTTTCTCATACTTTGTTTTGCTTTGCTTGCTTTGTCTGATTATGCTTTATCTTGAGCCGAGGGTCTCCCGAAAACTGCCGCTCTACCTACCAAGGTGGAGGTAAGGCATGTGTACATTCAACCCTCCCCAGACCCCACATTATGGAATTTCACTGGGTATGCTGTTGTTGTATTTGTTCCATCATCTTTAGGGGACAAAACTCATGAGAAAAACCTAATAACTGAAGAAACTGTAATAACTTCCAAAGGTACACACATGATAGTGAAGTCCAAATAAGAAATGCAGTAACTTCCCTCGGTTAGCTGGTAATTTGAACCATTAGACAGCTAAAGTAAGTATGTGACCTTTATACAAATTTTAATCCATATCCAAGACTAAGGTTTTAACTCTGACTATGAGAGCTTCACAATGCAATAGTCGGATCAAGCCTCGATAAAGGAAGAGAGATGCAGTAGGTTGACAGTAGCCAAAAGATACTCAAAATCTTGCATTTAATGGTTACAGATAATCTATTGAGTCAACCCAACTAATTTTGGTTGATGGCATAGTTGATTGATTTCCATAAACCAGAATAAGATTGCTTGCATTATCTTATGCTTCGATTTTATTACTACTGTTGTTTCTTTAACTTTGGTTATCTTTTATATATGTATTGTCAGTACTTTACTTTATTTTATATTTTCATCATAGCTTTTTACTCTTGCATTTCTTTCAAACCATTTTCTGAAAAACAATTTTCTTGAGCCGAGAAAACAGTCTCTCTAGCCTACAAAGGTAGGGGTAAGGTCTGCGAACACCCCACCCTCCCCCGACCCCACTAGTGGGACTATACTGGGTATATTGTTGTTGGCATAGTTGATTGATTATTTTGATTGACATCTAAAATCCCTAAGTCCGTACCCAAATTCTGACATTTTTCAATCCAAAGTAACTAGCCACCAAGCTCACCCTACATCATATTGGTATAATATGCACAACATATTATACATGTCAACAAAGTTTGATCAACACAAGTTACTCGATACTAACCATATAAAATTCCAAGCAACAAAGCACACACAATTGCTGTGGTCACCACCCAACACATTGCACTTTTAATCCTTTTGCCAATTGTCCTGCACAATAAAAATATATCAAAACATCAGAATAACAACTCCATACTCATACCCAAAATTGATCCCCAAGGAAAAAAGGTTTTTTTACAAAAATATACAACTCAACACAATATCTTACACCTACATAGCCATATTTTCAGTTCATATTCACATAACCAACTTTTTGTTTTTCGAAACAGTATTATACACACGGTATACAACATTATACACTTACAGTAAACAATGGGTACACCTTCTATAAGAGGTGTTTAAGGAAAAACTAGGCTAAACCAGGTAATTAAGGAAAAACTATGTTAAACTGGGTAAATTAAGGAAAAACTAAGCTAAACCGAGTTATTAAGAAAAAAACTAGGCTAAACAGGGTAAAAATCATTGGGAAATTTTAAAAATATACAGCCCAACATAAATTATTACGCCATGTAGCCCAATATACAATATTATACAACATTCTACCTGGGGGCAAAGCATTATACATAATGTATCAACCTTGTATAAAGTGTATAAAAGGTGTTTATACACAAATATGAGCTAAATCAGGTAACAAACTCAAAGTATGGGCTACGTGACGTAAATATTTTACAAAAAATAGACATACAGTGTAATTTGATCCCAAAAAAAAAAAACAGAGAGCGTATACGGACTTATCCTGGTCGCCTTCATAGTAAAACATAGCAAAAGGAATAACAAAGAAAACGAGAAGAGCATCAACAATGTATATAGCAAGCCAAAGTTCCTTCATTGGGAGCGTGAGATTACACGCGCCATTATAAATCGCGTGTCGACAAGCTTGCCGGTTGGCCACGTCAGCAGGTAACATGAGAATTGAAATGGCAGCAATTGAGAGACCAAAAACGACGACGAATTTGGGGAAATAGGCTTGGTTAGCATCATCGGGATGTTGGTAATTGATTAATAGATAGATATTGAAGAGAAATACGAGAATACATACGACTATTGCTACGATAACTAATGCGAGATTGAAATCCCCCATTGCTATGTGAGGATTTCTCGATTCGGGTCAATTTTTTGGGATTTGATTCTCGAATCGGATTAACAAAAAAATTAGGGTTTGAGTTTGAATTTTTGCCCTTTTTCAGATCTGGGTTTTCGAAAAGAAGGGAAAGAGATTAGGGGGAGAGAGTTTGAGGTGGGGGAGTCGAATTACTAATTGATCCTTTGACATAATATTGCCCCTTCTTTTTATTTTTGAGGTGAAACCCGATATTATATACTAGTAATATTCTTTTCGTTAAAAATCCATATATGAAATTTATACAATTTTTTCCATTATAAATTTATATATAGTTTAAAATATTTTTGGCATAAAAATGGTTGTTGTTGTGGTTATAACTTAGGAGCCATTTGGACATGATTTGAAATTATGAGATGAAAACATGACGATTTAAAGTTGAAATTTTGTTTGGACATGCCATTTGAATTTTTTAAGTTGTATTTTTTTATACACATAAAAACCCCACAAGTTGTGAAAATTATCAAAACTTTCTCAACTCTTATACAATCTTACCAAATGAGAAAGTCATAGTTCACACCAAAATTAATACGTTACTAGAAGATATTTCTAAAAAATACAACATCAATTGATTAAACTTTAGTTTAATAAAATGGAAAATTGAACATGAGTTGTAATGTAATTACTCTATAATATAATCCTCTCACATGGTTGGTAAGAATAAATTTGTTATAAATATACTACCAACTTGTAGATATTTTAATATTTAATATAAATGGTTGGTAAATATATCTACCAACTTATGGATTTTTTTTTTTACAAAATATAAACTTATGAGTCAATTTTTACATTTAAAAATTTTGAAAGCATGATTTGGATTCGCACACCATGTCTTTTTGGATGATTTGAGATTTCATTCATGAGATGAAATCGCATGACAAAACGCATACTTATAGATAAAAAGTTGTTATAGAATGGTAAAATATAACATAAAATATTGGTTCCGAGAAAAATTTAGTTGTTGTATAAGGATGTTGTTATAAAGAAATCTGACTATATCACTTACATTTTTATGCCTAAAATATTTAAAAGTTATATAAAAATCTGATAATGAAAAAAGATTGTATAAATTTCTAAATATTATTATGTCGTATAAAAAAGGTAAGCGAAAAAAATATATATAGATGAGAAAAAAGTTACTTATACTCGTATAAGTGTCAAGTTATAATTAATTCAAAGCATAGAGAAGTATTAATGAAAAAGTAATGTGTGTGAAAGTTTGTTATATGGCAATCTTACAAAATAAAGCTATTCATTTGCACCAAACAAATGAATTAAGATATTGTTTTACATAAAACTTAATTATGTATATCTCAATTCAATTATATTAATTTTATTTTTTAAGTTACTAATTTTGATGTAAACACTAATAGTGGATAAGTATCAACCATCTTATAATTAAGACTTGATAAATAAAATATTGTGTTTATCCTATTATGGAAACAATCATATAAGGTAAAAGTGCAACAAGTTCTTGACTCATATTTAAAATCATTTTGAAGAGGGAAAGTTGTATAATGAACTGATCGATTTTTTTATTCTTAGTTCAGTCCAGTTTGGAATAACGCATGTAAATGGTCCTTTGATACCTATTTCCTAAAAAGTTCTATTAATAGAACGTAGTGAAAAAAACAAAAACTCTACTGATTTTTCCTTATCAATTTATTTGCATATGGGAGGGCTTAAATGTAAAATGAAATTTTTAGTAGACGAAACAGCCTGGCAAAGTAAGGCATTATTTGTTCAATCAAGGAGCACATGGAACAAACTCTTGTCCTTAAGGTATGCGAACTTGAGCACATATCCTGGCATAGATATATGTGAACGGAGTCCAACAGAGCCTAGAGCAAGGGACTCGCGTAGGCAACTAACTCCTTTCAATAGAAAAGAATAGCTAAAACAAAACTCTGGTTATTTTTAGAGATCTTATCAACCAACAAATGGGAGACGGACGATCACAATTTTGACCTTATCAGGAGGTGTACAAATCAATGAACTTACAAAATTAAATTTTCATCACGACGATATAAGTCAAGCCTAAGTTATCACAATATCTTGTTATTCATTGAATTAAAGCATGACTAATTAAGGTGCACGCTTAGAATATGAATCTTCTTCCACCGGTCGTAACATCTTCAAGGTATTCCAAGCACACCACAACAGTTTTCTCTTTTCGCCACTCTTCTACTTCCTACACCAATTGGCTTCAATGTGCCTAACACAGAGCCTGTGTTTAGCTTCTGGAAGAACATCTTTTACAACATCAAATAGACCCTGCAAGTTACACAAAGTCAAATAACAAGAAAAAGGAAAATGAAAGAGTAGAAACCAGTGAAAAAAAATCAGCAAAGTTGCCTTTTGCATGTCAGAAATTAATAGCACAACTTCACCACTCTTCAGCTCCAAAGACAACTTCAACAACTGAATAAACCAGCTCCAGATTAGGGTGGTTTTCTTGTTCATCACTGCCCAAGCTAGTGGGTAAATGTGGTTCATAAAATCTTGCTCAATAACTATCAATAGCTGACCCTTACATATTCTTTTTTTTTTTAAATTCATTCAACCCAATTAGAGGTTTCAAACTTCTCCATCCGTTCTTCGTAGCCTTAAAGCAAATGTACATTCTCATAAACCTTCTTTTATTTTGTTCAAGTACCCCTTTAGAGATATTAATTATTGTTTATTACAAAGGTGCAGGAAACGAAAATTACAAATAACTGCTAAGTAATACAAAACTGAAATTACAATTCAACAACAAACTGAAATTACAATGATGTTGAACAAGAAACTGGAACTGTTTTGTGTATGTTGAGTCGAGTGTGGCACTCTGTCTTTAAGACAATATTGCCCCGTATGTATCCTTTATACGTCCTGAACAATTGTCTCCCAAGATAAAACAGCAATGGAACAATTGAGCAAAGGAAACTCAAGTGCTACCGTGAAGAATTTTGAGTAACGAAATGATGCTTGGAAGATTAAAGGAAGAAGAATTCTGTTTTCTGTTTTTCGTCTAGTGTAAAGTGTGCTCAACAATGGTGACAATGGGGTCTTTATATAGTAGAAGGAGGGGCTGAGCCCGTGAGCCCGGAACCGGACGGGACGGGACGGGCGGGCGGCGGCGGCGCGCGTGTGGGCTTTCCTCGAACCGAAGCGCATCTAGGTCCTCCCTCCTTTAAACACATGGGATACCCCTTGGGGTCCCAAACCCCAAACCAATTTTGAGTCTTATAAACACAACAATTCTTTCTTCCTCCACCGATGAGGGAGAATTGATCCCAAACCACACGTTTTCATGCTTCAAACACCTCACTTCGTGGACCGATATCTCTTTCATTTCTCAACGAAATTTGACGATTCTTGGCCCTACGGTTATCTACGTATTTAGTAGATTATGCATGTGTGAAGAACCGGATTCTCCAACATGCGTAACACTAGTGTTTAAGCCGTTAAAGTTGGTCGGTCGCAACTCCCACCAAAGACAAATTCCAACAATTATAATAACAATTCCTAAATTTGACTACCTAAGTTTCTGACCATAAGCTTTAAACCTATTATAGTCATTCTTGAAACTGTCTTCAACTTATTTAGAACCATTATTTTTGCCTTTTTCGACTTAGATTTTGAGATTCAAGTTGAAATTAGATTTCATCTGTCCTTTCATGTACTTGATAAAATATTTTGAATGTCTTGAATTTGCAGCTTAAAATATAAGCAGCTAATACAGGTGCCTCATACATTGGATTGTCAAAACAATCCTTACATTACAAGTATGTCTAGACACGAAGATTTTTACTTTATAAGTAACTGATTTCCCATCCTTTGGTATGAGGCACACAAAGGGACAATCACTATCACACTCATACCTAACTTGTTGGAAATTTACTAATGTGGAATTAAGTATATCCCATTATTTATGACTCAAACAATTGGGGCCCCGTACGTCGGAAACGTTGTTTCCACACACGTGCACACGTAGTGCCAAGTATCGCAAATTTCATTAGTGAAGGAGATATTGGTACGTATGTAATGCGTTTGATACATAGAATGATGGACGGTTATTGGCCAAATGACAAAGTATTCCACGTTGGTAACCGAAGGAAGAAGTGTACGAAGTGTAAGATGAAACGAGTCAAAAGTCGCCGCGAAGGGCTGCGGCGCAGCCCCGTTGGAGCCGAGGCGCCAGAGCGCCGCGACGCTAATTGGGTCTTCAGCCACTGGAGCCGCAGCGCTTCGGAGGCAGAATGTTGCGACGGGAAATTGGAAAGTTCTGACATTTGGGCTGGTTTTGGAGCATTGAATCTCCATTACTTGGCACATGAATTCAGCCATTATTTGGCTGAATGTAACCCCTCCATCAAGTGCCATTAAATGGCTATTGAAGGCCATTAGTTGGCTAGTTGAAGGGTCATCTCATTACACTATAAATGGAGGCCTTTGGCTCAATTGTTCACTACATTTAGAAATATTTACAGAATTTCTGATTTCATCTTCTTCCTCTCGAGCAAGTCTACTACACTCAAAGTTCTTCAAGAATAACACTTGAGTTTCATTTGCTAAATTGTTAAGTTGTTGTTGTATCTTGGGAGACTATTGCCCGACAATGTAAAAGGAGATATACGGGGCAATCTTGTCTTAAAGACAGAGTGTCATCACTCGACTCAGCAAATCACACAAGGAGTTTGTTCCATTCTTGATTTCCAGTTTTATTGCAATCTTTAGTTTATCCTTTCTAGCAATTGTAATATTTACTTACTTCCCGTTCCCTGCAATTGTTGTAACCCACAATTTTAAGACAAGATTTGTTGTAAGTACTTAGAAAGATGATTGGAAGAGAATAACTCGCTTCTGATTCTGCCGCTGCTACTACTCAAGGCAACCCCTTTGCCTTCCCCACTGCTCAAGGCACACCAAATGCCTTTCTGGTTGCTCAAGGCTTAACCAACACCTTTTCTGCTGCTTAAGGGAACGCTCCAGTTCCTCCACCCGCTGGATTCCATCATGAACGCCCAGAAAAGTTCATGGGCTCCAATTTCAAGAGATGGCAACAGAAGATGCTATTTTATCTGACTGTTATAAGAATGACTCGTTTCCTAACAGAAGATGCTATTTTATCTGACTATTATGGGAATGACTCGTTTCCTAGCAGAAGATCCTCCACAAGCTGTAGATGAAATGGACCATTCGCCTACTGAAACGGCTGAAGGGGGCTAAGGTATCCATGTCATTAATGGCATGAAGATGGTTCTTGATGCATGGAGTCATAGTGATTTCGTGTGTAAGAATTATATTTTGAACTGCTTATCAGACCCTCTCTACACGGTGTATTGCACCGTTGGCACCGCCAAAGAGTTACGGGAGAAGCTGCAAAAGAAGTACAATGCATAAGATGTATATACTAAGAAATTCATCGTTGGGACATTTCTTAAATTTCAAATGGTGGATAGTAAAACAGTGATGTCCGAAGTCCAGGAATTCCAAATGATTCTACATCACCTGGATTTGGAAGGTATGAAACCAAATGAGTAGTTTTTGGTTGCATCACTGATTGAAAAGTTACCTCCCTCGTGGAATGAGTTTATGAGTTACTTAAAACTCAAGACAAAGGAGATGACATGTGAAGAATTTATTATCAAACTCCAGATTTAGGAAGATAATAAGAAGGCCTTGCCTAGGGGAAAACAACCCGCAGAGGCAAAGGCAAATCTGGCTAAGGCCAAAGGGAACTCAAGCAAGAAGCACAAGTTCCAGAAAGACGGCAAGACCCAAGCGGCGGAGAAGTTCAAAGAAAACTGTCACCACTGTGGGAAACCTGGTCACATGATCAAGGACTACTGTAAGCTCAAGACTGAGCAACAAGAGAAGGCAAGGCCCATGCTAACATCGTCAAAGACAGGCTTCTGGACGACATGATTGAAGAGTTCTCAGCGGTGGTGCTTGAAGAAAACCTTGTTGAGAATCTCATACAATGGTGGATGGACACATGTGCTACAAGACACATCTGTTCCAATAGAGATGCCTTCTCCAATTATACACCAGTTACTAACAAGAAGTTGTTCATGGGTAACAACACTTCCTCTGACGCGCTGGAGGTAGGAAAGGTAGTCTTAAAGATGACTTCTGGAAATGAGCTCACTCTGAAGGAGGTGATGCATGTTCCTGAGATTAGAAGAAAATTAATATCAGGTCATTTATTGGTTAATGCTGGTTTTAGGCTAGTGTTTGAGTCTAATAAATTTGTAATCACCAAGAATGGAACGTTTGTGGGAAGAGGCTTCGTCTGTGAAGGCCTCTTCAAAGTTAACGCCATGTCTGTACTACGTGCAAGCAATAATATTAAAGCTTCTTCTTACTTGCTTGAGTCCTCTAATTTATGGCATCATAGATTAGGACATGTTAACTACAAGTCCATCCAAACATTGTTAAAGTTGGAGTTGTTGCCGTCTATCGACGTAAACCCTCCATATAAGTGTGAGGTGCACGTAGAGGCAAAACTCACAAAGCTTCCTTTTGATCCGTCGAAAGGAATACCGCTCTTCTAGAACTTATTCACACAGATATATGTGATTTAAAGTTTGCACAAACTAGAGGGGGGAACAAGTACCTTGTGACATTCATTGATGATCACAAGGTATTGTTACCTTTACTTGTTGAAAAGTAAAAATGAAGCCTTTGAAGCGTTCTGACGTTACAAAGCAGAAATTGAGAACCAACTAAGCATGTAGATTAAATCTATTCGTAGCGATAGGGGGGAGAAATATTATGCCCAATCAGACATTGTTCATCAAACGATGGCTCCATACTCACCTCAGTCGAACGGTGTGGCAGAACGTAAGAATCGCACATTGAAGAAAATGATGAATGCATTGCTCATCAAGTCCGGTCTTCCCCAAAACATATGGGGAGAAGTCGTCCTTACCGCTAATACGATTCTTAACAAAGTCCCACATAAGGGTAAGGACAAAACTCCATATGAATCATGAAAGGGAAAGAAACCCACCTATAAATATTTAAAGGTGTGGGGTTGTTTGTCAAAGGTTGAAGTACCCAAGCCAAAACAGGTAAAGATTGGGCCTAAGACTGTAGATTGCATTTTCATCGGATATGCAAATAACAGTAGTGCTTATTCCTTCTTAGTGCATAAGTCAGATATTCCAGATATCCACGGGGGTACAATCATGGAATCAAGGAATGCTCAATTCTTTGAAGATACCTTTCCTAGAAAGGAAAAAGACATAACCTCTTGCAAACGAAGTTATGAACAAAGCTCTTAGGAACCGGAAGTCGTTGACTGCCCGGATCTAGATGGTTCAGATCTAGTGGACTTCGAAGTGGTTGAATATCCAGAATCTAGTGTTCCAGATTCTCAGAACTTGGAGACTCCAGAGATGGAACCAAAGTAAAAGGGCCAGGAAGGATAAATCCTTCGGTCCTGACTTTGTAGCTTATATGGTTGATAACGAACCAAGGACAATTGTTGAAGCATTGTCAACTCTACAGGCACCGTTCTGGAAAGAAGCTATTGAGAGTGAAATAGACTTCATCCTGCATAACCATACTTGGGAGTTGGTTGATCTTCCTCCGGGAAATAAACTGTTGGGTTATAAGTGGATACTCAAACAAAAGTATAAAGCAGATGGGTCTATAGATATGTACAAGGCCAGGTTGGTAGTCAAGGGCTATCGACAGAAGGAATGCCTTGACTATTTTGACACGTACTCTCCGGTGTCTAGGATAACGTCCATACAAGTATTCATTGTGATCGCAGCGTTGCATGACCTTGAGATACATCAAATGGATATCAAGACAACCTTCCTAAATGGTGATTTGGAAGAAGAAATTTATATGAAACAACCCGAGGGGTATGTGGTTCCAGGGCAAGAAAAGAAAGTCTGTCGGCTTGTCAAATCTCTGTATAGGCTGAAACAAGCCCCGAAGAAATGACACGAAAAAATTGATAATACTCTACTATCGAAGGGTTTCTCCATTAATGAGTGTGACAAATGTGTCTACATGAAAGGTAATTCTGACTCGTTCGTCATGATATGCTTGTACGTATATGACATATTGATCACATGGAGCAGTCCTAGCTTGATTCTAGAGACTAAGAACATGTTGAAACAGTGCTTCGACATGAAGGATATGGGTATCACAGATTTCATCTTAGGGATAAAGATCTCTAAGATGTCTGACGGACTGGTCTTATCTCAGTCTCACTACATCGAGGATGCATTGAGAAAGTTCAAGATGTTTGACAGTTCGCCTATGAAGTAACCAATGGATAGAAATCAAAAGCTTGATAAAAATCGTGGTGCACCCGTATGCCAGGAGCGATATGCACAGGTGATTGGGAGTTTGATGTACATAACAAACTGCACCCGACCTGATATGCTTATGCAGTCAACAAGTTGGCTAAGTTTACCCGTAATCCGAGTAATGATCATTGGAAGGCGTTGAATCGGGTACTACGATACTTGAAATACACGCTAACTTACGGGTTGCATTATTCGAGATATCTAGTTGTACTAGAGGGGTACAGTGATGTAAACTGGATATCCGATATAGAGAACACCAAGTCCACCAGTGGGTATGTATTTACAATTGGTGGTGGGGCTGTGTCTTGGAAATCCTCTAAGCAAACTTGCATCGCCCGATCCACGATAGAATCAGAGTTTATCGTTTTAGACAAAGCAGGAGAAGAAGTTGAGTGGCTTCATGACTTCTTAGAGGATGTCCCTTATTGGAACAAACCCATACCTTCTGTAATGATCCACTACGACAGTCAGTCGACTCTAGGAAGGGCACAGAGTTCTATGTACAATGGCAAGTCTCGTCATATTTGACGGAGATATAAGACCGTTAGACAGCAGATCACCACGGGTATAATATCCATTGATTACATAAAATCAAAGGATAACATAACGGACCCACTGACAAAGGGCTTACCCAAAGATCAGATGTTCTGCATGTCTAGGAGAATGAGCTTTAAACCCAAGGTATAAGGACCAATATGGTGGTAACCCAACCTTACTGACTGGAAATCCCGGGAATTATGTTCAATGGAAAAACTAAGTTGTAAAGGTTCAGTTGAGCACTTCGGTGGAAGCATGAGCACTTCAGATAGTGATTTCTGTAAAAAAAAACACCAAATCCAAAGTCGTTCCCACGATAGACTATAAGTGCTATCTGCAGTGTGGGTAAATGTTAAGTTTCCAAAACCTTTAAGGATCCTCACCGGTTGAGGTTAGGTTTGGGGAAACTTTTAATGGTTCATAATACTTGTAAAGTGGGGTATAACATGATACCTTATAGGAGACCATTTATTTAAGTGTGAGGACATGCCGCCTCAAATGAACGCACTTAAGAATCCAAGAAGTGTCCACGGCCACAACAGACAAAACATTATGAAGAACAGAGTAAGGAAAGTTGTTGTGTTGGTACCGTTGACTTGGCTTACACTAAACACGGACGGTTCAAGATATCACATTCACTGCGCAGTAAGTAAGTCTGATGGTATTCAACTATGGAAGGTTCAAAGCGAAAGCTACCTATCTAGATGTAACATCGGTCCGCTGAAAGATTGCCAAAAAATGTACCATGTGAGTGCGCCAAAATCTCATTCAAGAGGGGATTATTGAAAATTTACTAATGTGAAATTAAGTATATCCCATTATTTATGACTCAAACAATTGGGGCCCCGTACGTCGGAAACTTTGTTTCCACACACGTGCACACGTAGTGCCAAGTATCGCAAATTTCATTAGTGAAAGAGATATTGGTACGTATGTAATACGTTTGAGACATAGAATAATAGACGGTTATTGGCCAAATGACAAAGTATTCTACGTTGGTAAATGAAGGAAGAAATGTACGAAGTGTAAGATGAAACAAGTCGAAAGTCGCCGCGAAGGGCCGCGGCGCAGCCCCGTCGGAGTCGAGGCGCCGGAGGGCCGCGATGCTAATTGGATCTTCAGCCACTGGAGCCGCGACACTAATTCGTAGAGTCGCGGCGCTTCGGAGGCAGAATGCGGCGATGGGAAGTTGAAAAGTTCTGACCTTTGGGCTAGTTTTGGAGCATTGAATCTCCATTACTTGGCACACAAATTCAACCATTATTTGGCTGAATGTAACCCCTCCATCAAGTGCCATTATATGGCTATTGAAGAACATTAGTTGGCTAGTTGAAGGGTCATCTCATTACACTATAAATTGAGGCCTTTGGCTCAATTGTTCACTATACTTAGAAATATTTACAGAATTTTTGATTTCATCTTCTTCCTCTCTAGCAAGTCTACTACACTCAAAGTTCTTCAAGAATAACACTTGAGTTTCCTTTGCTCAATTGTTAAGTTGTTGTTGTATCTTGGGAGACTATTGCCCGACAACGTAAAAGGAGATATACGGGGCAATCTTGTCTTAAAGACAGAGTGGTATCACTCAACTCAGCAAATCACACAAGGAGTTTGTTCCATTCTTGATTTCCAGTTTTATTGTAATCTTTAGTTTATCCTTTCTAGCAATTGTAATGTTTACTTACTTCCCGTTCCCTACAATTGTTGTAACCCACATAACTTTTATTTCATCGCTCTTGATTGTTTTCAACTTCTTCTTATTAGCCAAAGGATAAAAGCTCATATGTAATGCCCCGAACCATGGTCTGTACGAAACACGACATTTGGTGCCTAACTGCATGTGACCGAGTGAACTACATGGTTTGCTGATAATCATGAGCATCAAAACATGTACTAATAATGACTTAAAACATGTAAAGCATATGCTGACAATATAGTCTGAAATATAATAGCGAAAATATCTGAAAGTAATATGATAGATCTGAAAATAACAACACTGACATGACTGACATGCTGAACTAGTCTAGTCTATGAAACCTCTGACATGAGTCTGACTGAAAATTGTCTACCAAGACAAGGTCCTGGCATAACTCTATCATAAAATATAATAATGAAATAATGGATTGACACCCTGAATGAGATGTGGCTCACCAAAAAACTGATACTGAAGCAACGTACTAAGCAGATCTATCGCCTTGAAATTCAGCACCTGCATCGTGAATGCATGCCCCATGTAAAAGGGATGTTAGTACATTTGAATTGTATTATATGTAAAGCAATTGAAAGAATAAGCAGACACATGAAATATAGGACATGAACTGAAAGTGAAACATGAACATAATCTAACATTAGTATAAAACATGTGTAAAGTCTGTAAAAATTGTATATCTGAATATTTGTATAACTGTATATCTGTGGGGAGAGCAGTTGCATAATTGACATCTAACCACCATGAGTAAATGTGGCGTCTGATCTCTGTTCGATCAGCTAAGATATCTCGTACCTTGATGGGTACAAGACATGAACATGAACATAATGGATCTAATAATCCCATAAAGGGTAACATGAAGGTATCATCCTCTGGGCTGAGCGACCCTTATCATACGATGGCAAATGTAGTTTCAGGCTATCTGAACCTTCTCGGTAATCTATGCAACTCCTAAAAAACATGAACATGATATATAATTGGATATAAAGCCCATGGTTTGTAAATCATAACTTGTAAACATGGTTGATAAGTATAAGATATAGCATAAACATAAATAATAATAATATACTTTGCATAAATCATGAAAAACATGTGGATTTTCATGGAATTATAAACCTTGATTCATGACTTGTGTTTTAGAACCCATGGAATTCAAAGCTATGGATATTCATGGATTAAGGACGAATTTTCAATAACCATAATGGAATATCGAGAATACAACAACGAATTAATAATACAAACATGAGAAATCATGCTACATGTAGTTTAAGGTTATCATGAACTTGAGATAAAACCCTAAGTATAGAATTCATGGTTTCATTGATAAACGTGGTGTGGGGAAGAACATGGATATTCTCACACGTGGATAGAATCGCTACATACCTTATTTGTGCCAAGACTTGAAAAAAATCCGAACTTTGAAGAAGAACTCCAAAGATTGAACTTTGAAACCTTGAATTATGTTTAACTTGAAAACCCTAGGTTAAGAACATTGAATTTCTACTTAGAATTCATGTATGTACGTTAGAATTCACTTGAAATACTTGGAATAGGCTTACCTTGATATAGGAAGATTATGGGAGAAGATAACCTTCGCGCTAGGGCTTGGGAAGAGTGAAAACTGATTTTTCAGAACTAAGTCTCGTATTTATACTGTTTCTAGTAGGAAGGATTTGACGGTCAAATTCGATGGGTCGTCGAATTTTATACAGTCTGGGTAGGGACCGTAAAACTTTATACGGGCAGTATAATCGGACCACAAATTAATTTATAACTTTCCAGTGACTTCAAAACTTGAGAGATTTGAGACGGTAAAAAAGGACGGACCGTCAATTATTATACGGTTCTTAAAAATCCACTGGGTTCCGTCAAATTTCAAAATGAAATTGATAGTTCATTTCGATGGACCGTAATTAATTCTATGATCCGTATAATCCGACGTAGAATTCATTCTGCAAAACTAAAACTAGTTTTTGACTTGAAACTCCCCGTTTTGATTTCCTAAACCTCTGAATCATAAACATGACTTAGTTTAGGTAAGAGGTGTTACGTCATCCCCTCCCTAGTTTATTGAATAGTCCTAAATATACAATTCCAACTTCTTAAAATTTTCTATTCTATCACTCACCACTCCCCTTTTATCATGTTCATAACTTTGAAGCACATCAACATAACATTCACCGAAATCTGAATCTATAAAGGCATCATCTCTAACATTATTGAAAGAAATAATCCCTTGATTATTTTCATTAATTGAAAGGCTATATATACAAGTTACATATATCCATAATAGGAGAATCCTATTCCTAAAACCTTATTCTACTTGGATTCTAACTATACAATTATGGTAAGTATACAAGACTAATTAAGGTGACCTTTACACTTTAATATTACAACAATATACACCCATAATATACCGCCCGTGATGGGCCAATATCTACCGCCCGTGATGGGCCAATCCGAGATGGGCTTCAACTTAACGGACCCGTGATAAACACTATGTATACCAAGTGTATATCACGGGTATATACCTAGTTTAACACACCCCCGCAGTCATAGCGGGTGGTTTTCGAATGCTGAGACTGTCCCTAAAATCTTTAAAAAGGATCGAGGGAAGGCCCTTTGTAAAGATGTCTGCAATTTGATATCTTGACGGGACATGACAGACGCGTACCTGACCCCGAACAACCTTTTCGCGGACAAAGTGAATGTCCATCTCGATATGCTTAGTGCGTTGGTGCTGAACTGGATTACCAGAAAGGTAGATGGCACTAATATTATCGCAGTAAACCAAGGTTGCCTTCTGAATGGGACAATGAAGCTCCAAAAGCAAGTTACGTAACCAACATGATTCGGAGACCACATTAGCTACCCCTTGATATTCAGCCTCGGCACTTAAGCGGGATAGAGTCGACTGACGCTTCGCAGACTAGGAGACCAAGTTATTGCCAAGGAATATATAATAGCCAGACGTAGACCGTCTGGTGTCTGGAAAACCACCCCAATCAACATCCGTGTATGAGACAAGTGTGGATGTCGAGGAAGGATATAAATGCAAACCATAGTCCAGTGTACCCTGAATATACCGAATGATGCATTTGAGTGCATTCATGTGCTCAATTATGAGATCATGCATGAATAAACACACCTGCTGGACAGCATACGTAATATCCAGTCTTGTAAAGGTAAGATACTAAAGGGCCCCTGCAAGACTGTGATAGCGGGTCGGATCCTCGTAAGATATGTCGGCCGCGGCACTAAGCTTGGGCTTAGTATCAACTGGAGTGGAAGTGGACTTACAGGATGACATCATAACCCTCTCGATGATCTCGGCCGCATACTTCCGTTGAGACAAGAACAATCCATCGGAATGACGAGTGACAGCAATCCCCAAAAAGTAACTCAAGGGTCTCAAGTCTTTCATAGCAAACTTGGAGCTAAGCATGGTCATGATAGACTGGCGTAAGGCATTAGAAGAGGAAGTCAAGATAATATCATCCACATATAACAGAATGTAGGCTAAGGACGAACCACGACGGTAGATGAACAATGAATTATCCAACATGCTGTGAGTGAACCCAATAGTCGAAACATAGTCAGCAAACCTTGTATACCAGTCCCGGGGAGACTGCTTAAGCTCATATAAGGACTTCTTCAATAAACAGACATGATGAGGATGATTGGGATTCCTGAATCCCAAAGGCTGATGCATATAGATTGTTTCCTTGAGATCCATATGTAGGAAAACATTCTTTACATCTAACTGATGAATCGGTCATGCCTTCGAAAGAGCCAAGCTAAGCACAGTGCGAATGGTAGCCGGCTTGACCACCGGACTAAACGTCTCCCCAAAATTTATACCAACCTGCTGAGTCATACTATCACCCACAAGCTGCACCTTATGTCGAGCAAATGAACCATCTGAATTCTCCTTATGAGCAAAAATCCACATAGACCTGATAATATTAATACCAGATGGATGGGGCACCAACTCCCACGTCTTATTATTAAAAAAGCATTATATTCACCAGTCATAGAAATTTTCCAATTCGTGTCGTTTAAGGCAAACACATGATTACGGGGCAAGGGAGATTTAGAGACATTATAATGTAAATTAAAATGTCTTTTTGGTGTAAAAACACCCTGTTGACTACGAGTGATCGGTCTATGACTCGAGGAAGAATTGGGTGGATTTCAGGAATTTGCTGGGCTTGGGACGGACTGGCCAGCAGGCAGTGGGCCTGCTGGCCCAACTTGGGAAATAGGAGCGAGGCTGGACCGGTTCCCAGAGTGGGATGGACCGCCCAATCGCCGGGGCGGCGCGGTGGCGATCTTGGTCAGGCAGTGGGTGACAGACCAGTGGGCCCAGCGGAGAATTTTGGGTGTGAGATACATCCGAAAAATGCTGAATAATATACGGGGATATACTATCATCCAAAAATTATACGAACTAGGCACGGGAGAATTAACTTTAACAAATGGAAATTGGGATTCATCAAAGATGACATGGCGATTAATGATGATTTTATTGGAGGATAAATCAAAGCATTTGGAAACCCCAAAAATACACACGGAGTAGACCGAGCCTGAAGTTTGTTAATTGTGGTGGATGGGAATAACGGATAACACAAACACCCAAAAACCCAAAGATGTGAATATGAAGGAATTTTATTATATAAAATTTGAAGGGGGAAGAATATGTCAAGCCCTTGGAAGGAATTATGTTAAGGAGATAGTTAGCCATTTGGAGAGCATGATGCCAAAAAGACGGGGGTACGGAAGCATGAAGCAACAAAGTTCGGACAATGTTATTTATGGAATGAATTTTGCGTTTGGCTTTCCCATTTTGTGAAGACGTATGAGGACAAGAAAAATGAAAATTGATCCCATTATTAGCACAGAATTCCTGAAACACCCCATTGTCATATTCTTTGCCATTATCATACTGAATATTTTTTATTTCTTGGTCAAATTGGATTTTGATGAATGCTCTAAATTTTAAGAAGATGGAAAAAACTTGAGATATTTTCGCTATGAGAAATGTCCATAAAAACTTAGAGTAATCATCCAAAAAGAGAACATAATACCGATGACCCACAGAACTAAGAACATGAGATGTCCATAAGTCGCTATGAATAATATCAAATGGTATTAAAGTATGAGAATTTGAGTCTACAAACGACAACTTAACAATTTTTCCTAAAGAACAAGACTGACAATTTGGAGTACTACTCGTACCCTTACATGAAATAAAACTATATTTATGTAAAGATGACAAAATAGATGATCCCGGATGACCAAGACGAGCATGCCACAAGGAAGGAGAAATGGCTGCAAAAGCAGATGGCAAGGCCTGACTTGATGGACCGAAACTGGGTATGATAGGATAAAGATCTCCCCTACTATCACACCTCATGAGAGGACTCCCCGTCTTGAAATCCTTCACAGAGAAACCAAACGGATCAAGTTCAATAGAAACGGAATTGTCAGTAGTGAATTTACAGACAGAGACTAAGTTTTTAATCAATTTGGGGGCGTGTAAGGTGTTTTTCAATATAAGAGGTGGATGAGGGGGAGATAATATTTTATGACCATAACCACGAATTAGAATATAATTACCATTACCAATAATTATACCGCGAGGGTTGCTCAAATTGGAATAAGACGAGAGCGTACATGAATCGGATGTCATGTGGGTAGTGGCACCGGTGTCCATATACCAATTTGGGTTCGAAGGATTTAAACCAAGCGTGTGCATTGCGGCTTCGATGTCGATAGACGTGGGTGCCGCTGCATAATGGGCCTGCGGGGGCCGAGGCCCAATCACCCCTGTTTTGCGATCTCGGTCCAGATTGCTGACTGTAATTGGGCCGGGGGCCGGGCCCGGACTGGCTTGGCGCTGGGCGGCCCCACCGATTGGGCGAAAGTTGGCGGGCCCCCGAGCGTGGTTGTGGGGCCCACTGACATGGCATATGGGCCTACTGTGGGGCCCAGAACTGCTGCTGCTGCTGCTGCTGACCACTGCGGGGACCACTACCACCACCACCATTCTGCTGGCTGCCGTCGTTGTTGCCGCCGCAGTTTTTGCCATTATTTTTCTTATTTCCACCCTTTTTGCCACCACCGTTGTTGCGGTTTTGGCCCGAGTTGTTGGAACCGGTAGGATACACCATGGACTCGGTCATCATAACTACAGGACTAGCACCGGTAGCCACTCATTTTTTCATGCCTGCTTCTTCGAGTGTAAGCATAGAACGAGCCTGATAAAATTGCGGAAGCGGATTACTTTGCCGAAGAAGCGTTCCAACACCACTATAGACCTCGGAGAGGCCGGAAACCATTTGGAGCACCAAACAATCGTTCGAAACTGGCGCGCCAATGTTGCGAAGTTGGTCCGCCAATTCCTTTAATCTTTTGCAATAAGCCGAAACAATAGGGAAATTTCCCATATTGACGTGGGAGAAATCATGCTCAAGGGTAACGACTCTAGAATTTTGATTATCTTTGAATATATCACGCAGTCTATCCCAAGTCGCCTATGCCGTAGCGTGTTTGCAAAAGGTCGGTAGAAATTGTGAAATATATCCACTGAAGGACGGTAGCATCAAGAGTCGTCCACAACTTAGGATCATCCTCGCTTTTTGGCACCTCCGTATCCTCAGGAGCCGCAGGGATTATGTGATGGACGACTTGATGCGATAGTGCGTGAATTTTGAACAGTTCGGCTCACGTCGCATATTGGACGTTTTCTATTTCAAGAATGAGAGGGATGTTATTCTTGATGTTAGAAACTGTTAGGGCAGGATGAAACGTGTTCCGGGATGTAGACATATTGATAGAACAATATGAGAATGAGGGATTTGGGAGAAAAAATTGGGAAGAAAAGAGTTCCCGTCGGCACACAAACCGAGAGCAAAAACGTCTCGAAAGTGGAGGGAAGTCGACAGAAAAAATAAGAGAGTAGAGAGACGATTTTTAAGACCTAGACTCTTGATACCATGAAAGAAATAATCCCTTGATTATTTTCATTAATTGAAATGCTATATATACAAGTTACATATTTCCATAATAGGAGAATCCTATTCCTATTCTATTCCTAAAACCTTATTCTACTTAGATTCTAACTATACAATTATGATAAGTATATAAGACTAATTAAGGTAACCTTTACACTACAATATTACAACAATATACACCCATAATATACTGCCCGTGATGGGCCAATCCGAGACGGGCTTCAACTTAACGGACCCGTGATATACACTATGTATACCAAGTGTATATCACGGGTATATTCCTTGTTTAACAATTATACTCATAACCTAAGATAATTTTGTAAGAACCTATGTATTAAAAGATTTTAGGGCAACTCCTGGGTGGGGCAGGGCAAAAATGCACTAGGCAATTTTGAAGGGTGTGTGTGTATGGTGAAAGTACCGTGATGCTTACGCCCTATTATTCTGGTCGTATTCTTAGGCGTTAGCAAGTTTTTGTTTTGGAGCGTAAATTGAAAAATCTTTTATAATTAGAATTAAAATTGCTAAAAAATTCTTTAATTTAATAACAACAAACACAAAACCCATCTTGTTATTAATTCTAAGAAGTTGAAAGGTTTAAAAGCCAAAAGATTTTTTATTCTTAGCTCTAACTTTTATTCTTTCTCTTCGTCTTTACTGAGTGAAAAGGAATATGGTCAATTTGAAAATTACAAAGCAAAACGCATCATCCTTCACGGTTGCTTCGGTTCGCTGCTTTTGTAGGTGAAAGGATTAATGATTGGATTATAAGAATTAGCTTTTCACATTCATTTGCAAAAGGTTGTTGTGACCTCTATATATACAACTGAAGCTCTCTACTTTAGAATTCTAATAGGACTCTAACTTTTGACTAGACTGTCCTATCAAGTATTATAACTAAACTTGGATACATTTAAATTTAAACACTGTACTTTAGATATACACATATATTTTATTCTTTTGGAATATCTATCCTAACATGTCCCCGTAAGTGCAGCTGTGGAACTGCCACAGCAAGCTTGTCTCAGAGAAATTGAAACTGTCTTGTTGAAAGGCTCTTAGTTAGGATATCAATCACTTGATCAATTGAGCTTATGAAACGAACTTCCAAATCCTTTGAGGCTACCTTTATACGAACAAAGTAAAAATAAAGCTCGATGTGCTTTGTACGAGCATGGAAAACAGGATTAGCAGTAAGGTAGGTCACAGATAAATTATCACACCATAAGTGTGGTGTCACTGGTAGTATAACACCAAGCTCTTTAAGAAGACTTTGCAACCATGTTATCTCAGTTGTTGATGCCGTCATGCCTCTATATTCAGACTTTATGCTCGATCTAGCAACCACTCATTGCTTCTTGGAACACCAAGAGACAAGATTAGGACCAAGGAATATACAATAATCATGTGTGGATCGACGATCATCAGGGCAACCCGCTCAATCCGCATCTAAAAATGCAGTAATTCCAAATAAGGAGGATGGTCGGATAAGAAGACCAAGATGGATAGTGCCTTTGAGATAACGAAGAAGTCTCTTCATAGCTATAAAATGAACCTCCTTCAAATCATGCATAAATTGACATAACTTATTAACCGCAAAAGAAACATCAGGCCTTGTTATGGTGATTTATTGTAAGGCCCCATCTATGCCTCCTATACAACTCTCGATTGTGAAAAGAGGGGCTTCCATATTTATACAATTGAAGACCACTAACCATAGGAGTAGAAATAGGTTTGGCACCGTCCATAGAACCTCGAGTGAGCAAATCCCATATATATTTAGATTGACATAATGAGAGACCTTGGGACGATTTAGTGACTTTAATGCCCAAAAAATAGTGAAGAGACCCCAAATCTTTTAGGGAAAAAGTTGCAGCTAACTTAGATATAAGATCATCAATGAAATGAGAGGAACTTCCAATGACAATAATATCATCAACATACACTAAAATTAGTGAAATGTGATTTCCATGCATATGAATAAACAAAGATGAATCAGACTTAGAAGTAACGAAACCACTCAAAAAGAGTCCCAATTAGCCTATCAAACCAAGCTCTAGGAGCTTGTTTAAGGCCATATAAAGTTTTGTGCAAGCGACACACATGAGTAGGAAATTTAGGATCAACAAAACTTGTGGGTTGAGTTATGTAAACCTCTTCATGTAGCTCCTCATGAGAAAAGGCATTTTTAACGCCAAGTAGACGAATGAACCATCCCTTAGAGGCTACCAGAGAAAGAACAACCCATATAGTAGTAGGCTTAACAACTGGGCTAAATGTGTCATGATAATCTATGCCTGCCTCTTGACTAAATCCTTTTGCTACAAGTCTGACTTTGTAGCGCTCAATTGAACTATTAGGATTAAGTTTCAACTTAAAGATCCATTTACACCCAACAAGGTTATTATCCATAGAAGAAGCAAGTGATCATATGATGAGGACCATGTTGTGGCTTTTGTTTGGGAATAGTTGGGATTGTTCCACTAGAGGAGTGACATTTAAGGAAGGAAAAGGGCGGTCTACAGCAAATTAATGGTTGGCATTGAGGTGGAAGAAACTGAAGCTGGACATAATTGATTTGGAGAGGAAGTTTGAGAGATTGAAGGTGTTAGTGGGCTGGAAGCATGTCATAGTGCTACATGTAACGTTGAAGTTGTCTGCCAAGTATTTCGAACATTAGGTGTGGACTGGTTGACCAATGAAAACTCAGATAGTGGACACTTGAAAACACTTATAACCTTTATGATAACTGCTATATCCTATGAAAATGCACAATGAAGATTGAAAAGCCAACTTGTTGGAGTTATATGGGCGTAAGTATCGATAACATACACAACCAAACACCTTTAAAATATTATAATCAAGAAGTTTTTTAAATAATTTTTCATAAGGTAATTTATTGTGCAAGATGGGAGTTGGAAGTCGATTTATCAAGTAAGTAGCAGTCAAGAAGGCATCATCCCAAAAAATTAAGGGAGTGAAGCATGAGCCAATATAGAGAGACCCATTTCAACAATATGACAGTGTTTTCGTTCAACAGTCCCATTTTATTCATGAGTGTAAGGACATGACGCTTGATGAGTGATACCAACCTCATCAAAGTACTTAGAAAATTTCCTATATTCCTCACCCCAATCAGATTGCAGGATTTTGATTTTACGTTCAACTTCCGATTTAAAGCGCAAGAAGACATGAAATACATCACTTTTAGCAACAATGGGATACAATCAAGTATATTTGCTAAAATCATCAATGAATAGAACATAATACCAAAAATTATTATTTGCAATAAAAAGAGCGGGTCCCTATACATCATAGTGAATCAACTCTAGAGAATGCGAAGAACTAGACATGAAAATTAAAATGGCAATTTATGACTCTTGCCATATTGACACGATGAACAAACAAATGATAAAGACTTCCAACTAACTGGTAGATTGAGGGTTTGAACCACTATACTAACCGCTTTTATTGACGTATGACTTAGTTAACTATGCCAAAGATCAAATGTTGACTTGGACGCATAGAAAATGTTACACCCCGTACTTTGTACGTTATTTTCATCGTGGGTTAACTAATATAAGATTAGTAAGGTTGAGATCTCTTCACAAGGTTAACAAAGGTTTAGATGAGTGCTAAGTATGTTTTGTAAGAGCTCGGGGCTAAATGAATTGAAGAAAGTAAGTTCGTTGAAATTTAGGGAGAACTATGCAAAATTTTGGACAGAATGTTGCCCCATATCTTTGGAGGTATATCTCTTAGCATGTAAGAAATTATGGAGTCAATCGCATATCTAAATTCAAGTCCATGGAGTCTACTTTTAAACGCAATAAACTGTTGGTCAATCGGAGCTTTGTACAAAAATGTTATGCGCGTTTTAAGAAAATACATTTCGGCAGAGATAGAATACGGCTGCAAACTAAGTTTGCGGCATCGCATTTAGGTCGCATTCTTGATGTTTTTGGGGGTACCCACTGCCTAGAGAATGCGATGTACTTGTGGTGCAGTAAGTGGGGACTTACGACCGCAAGTCCCACTGCAAACGCGAAGCGGTAGGGCATTTCCAAAGGACTATAACTCGATTTAAGGCTTTTTTCACTCTAAACACCTACACCACCTCTCTACAAGCACCATAAAGGTTTATAATCCATTAAAGAACACTCCTCCAAGTATTCAAGGTGATTTCTCCATTTAAATATCAAAAACACCCTGGCATCTTTGTTAACTAGCTCGGTAAAGTTGCAGACTACTTTGAGATTGAGTTAAAGGTTGTTGTAGAGAGTTTCTTGGCTGATTAAGGTAAGGTTTCATCCCGTCTATGCATTTATTTATCTTTCCCTAACTTGTCTTTATTGATTGATGGAAATAACTTGGAATTTTAGTGAATATGCTATTGGAGAAACATCTTTGATGATATGAATATTATGACAACTTGTTGCTTAGTATTGTTGGTTGGGATTAAGAGTAAATATTGATATTAAATCATGTTGGTAAGGTTGTGAAGTTGAGGATATGAATTAGAGATGGTGATGGTGTTAAATTTAATAACAATCCATGGTAGGGAAACCTTAGAACTCCATTAAATTCCTAAATGAAAACTCTTGTTTAATATTAACTTGATATTAATACAAATCCCTCGTTTAACATAGAAAATCATTCACACCACATGCGAGGCTCCTCGGAACATAATCAACTTCATCGACGAGGTATGTAGGGCTTACCTTCTCCTCCATTAAGGCATGATCATTTCTATAACAATCGATATGAATATTTCCTCAAAAAGATCCTATTCTTAGATGATTAAGAAGAACTTGAGGTTAATCCACTCTTTGATTATGTGTGTATCTGTCACTCATAAAGTTCATGATCCATCATTGATGTTGTTCCCTTCTATGGATAAAACAAGAGTTAGTACTTCATGAGTAAGAAAACTAAGGTAAAAAGTCTCCTTTCTGAATGATCCTCGTAAAGTAAAAAAGTTTATGAGTCCACATAAGAGTAGTTGGGGTGTAATGACCTTACGTCACCCCGACTAGTTAATGAATTCTTCATAGGATTGGTATGGCCCTTATATGTATATAATATGTAGTTATGATGCCCACATAGGCCTATGACATTATATACGCGACTATACATATACAAAACTGATGATATTTCCCATATAGGCCTATGGCATTACATACACGATTTATTATATACAAAATGTTACCCACAGAGGCATATGGCATTATATACGCGATCGATCAGAGTCTGTCCTCAGAGTATGCAAGCCGTGTCTAATAGAGTCTTGTTCATAGATCGTGCAATAGAGCTTAGTTGTAAGAATTTAAGTCTAACGTGTGGTTTATACAATTATAGTACTTTCGGTTACCATAAAGATTCTGGCCAATCCATATTCGTGGCGAGTAAATAAAAGCCCCCCTTTAGTGGGTTATTGATACACCAGAGGTGCAAGTGTAATAATATCATCTCGAAGTGAGGACATTTGAGATACATAAGTGATAATGAATACCTGGAAAGGTAAGACACTAGTTTTAGGATGCGAGAGAAGTAAGGTAACGCAGGTGCAGAGTACTTGCATATAAGAGGTTATAAGGAAATTGACATTCCAATGAGATAGTGTAAGTATTGTTACCAAGGTACTAGCCGACAGTTACCCATTAATATGAATCCGAGGGGTATAAGAACTCTAGAAAGAAATGTAACTTATTATATGGAAGAAGACCCCTCAATGGACAAAGATCTATCTATAGAGGAAGACCCATATGATGATCCATCTATGGAAGAAGACCCATCCGAGGTCCCAGAGGAATAACCCTTCCGAGTACCCACAATTCCAATAGTGGTTCTAAGTTATAGGAAAGCTCGCACAATACAGAGACTATCGGCGCAACAGTTGTTTCCATTTGGGTTGGGTGTGAGTGGTCTTGTGTATGCAACAACACCCCCAATTATTGTCCCAGAGTAGGGTCATGTTCAGATACCCCTACAGGATATACCTTCCGAGAGACTGAAAAGCCCAATATCATAGAAGTCAGTTAACCAAGGTTCACCCTTAACGAGTAGAAGCGATGGGGAAGTAACCAACAAACAAATCGGAAGATTTGGAATGGATCAAATGCAGAAGAATTGATATTGAGAGAGGCATCAGATCGAAGCTCCTGAGTAGCAATCAGACAGACACTAGAAGATGTTAGAGGTAGTAGACCACACTGTCAGCAATGTGGAGAGAGGTATAATGGGGCATGTTTATCAGGTATCGAGCTATGTTCTAGATGTCGAGCTTTAGGCAATATGGTGAGAGAATGTACCAAGAGATTTTAGTCTCTAGGCCATCCGTGTGGATAGGTGTATTACGAGCCATGCCCAGGTGATCTTGAGGGATGTTATTGGTGTGGGAGTAGAAGCCATAGAGTGTATAGATGCTCGAGGTTGAGTCAGGGAGACTAGCCAGTTATAATGTTACTTTGAATCATGCAATCAATCAGGCGTATATAGACTGTGAATCGATGATAGGAATGGAAGATAGTAAGTGAAATTGCAGTTATGTTCAAGGCTCTAAGCAAGACGATATAGGAATCAGCCAGTTATTAACTATATATGTACCTAACACCCTTAAATCTTGTAGTGTGAATACTGAGACACATAGAGTAAATGAATGTGTGATTTAAAAAAAATAATTCACGAGTTCAAAAAATTTAGGAAGTAATAAAGAAAATGGATTTCCAGGAACAAGTTACCTGGAACTTTGTTCAGAAGACAATTGAAGAAAGAAAAAAGACACGAAAACTTATACATAAGTGAGTAATCCCAATCTTTCTGCAAGGGTAAACCATGTAAAAAGGAAGTGTTAAACGGAATGAGATTTGTCAATCAAAGGCAAGCGACATACCTTCTTCATCGGTAAAGACAACAGAATTCTCGACATTAAGTGGAAATAATTTGTGATGAAAGTATGACTAACAGAGAAACGATGACAAAAGATAAATGGGTGTCTGGTAGACACAAGTAAGAGTGTTATGACAACTAAATAAAGTTGAAGGATATATCTTACACAAATAGATTGTTGGAAAACCAAAAATAGTAAGGATGGCGATAAAGGAGTTGGGAGTGGGAATTCTAAGTAACTAGAATACCAGTAAAGGATAAGGGTAAGTAAATGAGTGGCATTTAAGTTTCCAGAACTAAAGATCTAGGTTATGACTTCCGCAAATGATGATACCAAAGTACGCTAAGACAAACAGTCGTTGAAGAAATTCAAATCGGCAATCGTCAAGTTGAAGTAATCGGACAGTGGATAGAAAAGAATTCTAACACCAATTTAGGGGAGAAAATCCAAAATTAACAACGAGGGTGAATTCAGATGTGATTCGAATTAAATATGTCAAGCCATAGGTTCGTCATGAATAGTGATAAGGTGTTTAAAGATATATGCGTGGGAATAACCACGAGTAAAACCCAATGTGAGTATATAACGGAGGAATGGAAAGGGTGATTTAAAGTAAACGATAAGGAAGTAGCTAAATAATATGAATAAAGGAACATGATATGAGCAAGCGAGTGATAGTAAATTTGGATGGCCGAGTACACCGGTAACCTTACAAGAAAGGTAATGTAATGATCATAATGATAAAGACATTAGTTACAAATGAGATCGAAATCGAGAAATAAAGACAACAACATGGATTCAAGGATGATAACCATAAAGGGAACAAGCAAGAGTAACACTTTGCAAAAGCAAACCCTTCAATAAAAAAGGGGGTAGGACAACCCTTAGCATTTTCAATATTTAAAAATTAACCCGAGGATATCAAAGATTTGCTTCGCAAAGAAAACATGTGTACTAGAAACACCCAATGAATGAACAGTCGAATGTGAAGTATAAAGGATTTTAAAGTTATAAGGAGCAAGTACACGCTCTTAGAATGAAAGAAATATCATTTTGGAAGATCATAAGTCTGGAGCCAGTGAGTATAGTAGATGCTCTAGTAATAAGGTCAACAAAAGAAGGAACAACATCAAAAAAGAGAAAATGCTTTATTTTCAGTAAATGATGAACGATATAAATTGATGAAGAATACTTGAGCAAATATGGGGCATAACTAAGGAAATGATGAGTCTATCTCAGAATACATAACATTGCCCAATAAGTATACAAACTTGAGACATTGTAAGAATCAAGAGGATCGGATGTAAAGAGTAAGAAGGTAATGGACTATATGGTTGTATATTATGGAACAACGAGATTTACTAAAGAAGTCATAGAAAAGGACCACCCCAAAGAAGTAACAGATGGCCAACCATAATAAATCCGGGTGATACCCCCCTTGAAGTTATAGCTAAACGAATTCTTCTGTATATTGGGAATTGAGGAGCATCAAGACAAAGCGTCTCATCTGAAGCCTTTTTTAAGAATTGTTGAGAGATGGAGTAGAGATAATAATGGGAACCTTATCAAAGATCCGAGGATTAAAAGTATCAAGTAGCAATATTCGAAGAAGAGTTGCTTTTGAAGTTGAGGTATTATGTATGGATTATTGAGTGAACTGAGGATATTTAAGGACCACTATGTAATCGAAATTCTAATGCCCAAGGTGACAACTAACTAATCCAAGGACTAGTTTAAAAGAAGCCCTGAATATTCAGAATTTCCATTGTCCTATCCTTAGATGACCAATGAAAGTTTTAGGGCGGAATATCGAACCTAAGACGAGGGTGAACGTATAGAGTTTGGAAGGAGTTTGAAATAAAGATTGATGACTAGTGAGGGGCATAGTACCAGATTAGTGAATAAAGAATTGTACACGACTAAGGAATAGTACTCTTATCGATATCACAAGAAAAGATAGGGACCGAAAGTAACGATACCAGATTTAAGAAAAGAAGTATAAAGAAATACTTAGATTAACAACGAAATGAATTAAGAGATTTAATGTGAAAAGAAAGAGTTAACTTGACAAGGAAGGAAGATTCCATCTGAGCATGAACAACTTCATAATATTGAATTCACTTGAGAGAGGAAGTAGCCACGAACAGAATCTAGTCTCAATCAAAAATATTTATTTAGAGACTGCTTCAAGCGAAAGCAGAAAAGAGATTTATCGACAAAAGAACTTTCAAGGCTCATTTAAGAAGTATTGTGAGATGGGGTAGAGATAATAATGGGAACCTTATCAAAGATCCGAGGATTAAGAGTATCAAGTAGCAGCATTCGAAGAAGAGTTGCTTTTGAAGTAGAGGTATTACATATGAATTATTGAGTGAACCAGGGATCTTTAAGGACCATTACGTAATCGGAATACTAATGACCAATGTGACAAAGTGACAACCAACTAATCCAAGGACAAGTTTAAAAGAAGCCCTGAGTATTCAGAATTTCCATCGTCTCGTCCTAAGATGACCAATGAAGATTTCAGGTCGTAATATCGGACCAAGCCGAGGGTGAACGTATAGAGTTTGAAATAAATATTGATGACTAGTGAGGGGCATAGTACTGGATCGGTGAATAAAGAATTATACATGAAAAAGAAATAGAACTTTTATTGATAACACAAGAAAAGAGAGGGAGCGAAAGTAATGATACCATATTTAAGGAAAGAAGTATAAATAAATACTTAGATTAACAAATAAATGAATTAAGAGATTTGATGTTAAAAACAAGAGTTAACTTGACAAGGAAGGAAGATTCCATCTGAGCATGATCAAGATCATAGTATCGAACTCAGTTGAGAGAGGCACTAGCCGCGAACAGAATCCAGTCTCAATCAGAAACATTTATTTATAGACTACTTCAAGCAATAACATACCCAGTGAAATCCGACAACATGGGGTAGAGACTACTTCAAGCGAAAGCAGAAAAGAGATATATCAACAAAAGAACTTTCAAGGCTAGTAGGATGCTCTAAATTCATGAACTAATGTAAGGACATTATCGAGAAAGAAAGAAGAAGAATAGTGGAAGAAGTGGATTCAGATATCCTTGACTTTGGCGAATATTATGCCACAATCTTTCATCATCATCTTACGCTTCGTGCCTATGAACACAGATATCTAAACTCCATCTTAAGATGAACATTAAAACGTAGAAAAGAATGATATAGCCCAAAGGTCAGAATACAATGACCCAGATGAGGTACAACCATAAGACAATTGTGTAAAAGCGAAGTACATCTATGTGGAAAATTTAGAATATACCAGTAATGTATGACGGTGTAATATGATCGAACGACACGACAAGACAGTCCTTAGTCCGCAAAAACTTTATTGTAATGGTCACAGAACCTAAGAATTGATCCACTCAAGTGATCCACATTCTAGCCCTATATTAGTATTGGTGCGATATAATTCCTCTATTCTATTCAATTTATCGATTTGGACCATGTACCCTCTATAACCAATGTTTTTGAAGAAAATGTAATAAGTGCAGCTTAGATGTAAACAAGAAGATGTTAAGGTGAGTTATGGCTGAACCCTTTTTAATTTCTGTAAGTATAAGCGGTCGGGTGAGGCTGATTGATGTTATTTTGGTATTATGTTGCCCTATGTGGCATTGGATACATATTTTGGCTACTTGACATGTTTTGGATAGTCCTGTTTACAAAGGAAACTCTGCCAAAATTTTTGGAAATCTTGAGACTTAGGATATTTTCAACATTCGCGGACGAATGTTCCTAAGGGGGGAAGGATGTTACACTCCGTAGTGTTGCATCCCGTCATGACGTCAATGAATATCAAAGTCCCAAGAAGAGGTATGACCTTACGGAAGCATAATGAAGGTTTACAACTTGGTTATAAAGGTACCAGAGTGTTTGGGAGTTAAACGGATCGAAGGAAGTACGTTTCGACGAAAATAGAAAATTGGGCATCTTGAAGGGACAGACGACAGACCGTTAAATACCCAACCTAAGTCGTTAATCTCCAGGAAGTTTGACGGGGAGGATTGACTGACCGTCAGAAGTTTGACGGTCCGTAAAATGTACCATCTTTTTACGGCAATGCAGATCTATTACAGATTTATATTGGGAAATTTCGATTCTTAACTCATTTTCCCCCAAACCCCAGACTTAATACCCTCTGTAAATCCTCTCTATCATACCCCAACACCCCAAGTCGAAATCAAAGCTAAAGTGCACACGGATTGCATGACAAACCCATGATTATTGTAAGAATTGTCTTCTCCTTAAAGATGGAATAATCTTGGAAGCAAGATAACCTACGGTTTTGGTGAAGATTATGATATATTAAGGTGAGTTTCATCCTCATTTACGTATGGTTGTGATTAATTATTTATTTGGAGAAAGTTATGAAAAAGTAATCATGATTAAAACTTCGCAAAATTGTGAATTTTCGTAATATGAATTGTTGGGTTGTTTTACTCTAATTATGAGTTGAATTGGATGATGGTATTGATGGTATATGTTACGGATTAATGAATGTAAGGTTTGAAAGGTTGTGAGACTAATTCATATAAAGTTTTTCGTATAAGAGAAATTTAAAGAATTACTTATGCCTAAGAGTTGTCGAAGAACACCTAACTGAGTTTTAATGGAAATTGTATTTTTGGAATGGAGCCATGAGATTGAATTATATGAGAATTCTTTGTAAAGGAATTTAAGAATCCGAGGTATTCAAAGTTGTCGATACGATACTTACATGAATATTTCTATGGAATCTGGACTCAATATTAATATCGATTTTTATGTGATATAGATAATCACCCATATGAAGTGTGAAGACTCGTAGGACGATTGTTGCATCAAGAACCAGGTATGTAAGGCTCAATTCTTTCTTGTTGGTATGATCTGTATCAAAATGACTTTTACAAAGCAAAATTCGATAAGCATTCTACTCTGAATCCTAAAGAAAGTACTTGTAATTCTTCTTCAAATTTATTATGATATAATTCCTCATTTATCATCGAGGTAACATCCTCATTCCAATTCATCCTTGTAATGTCAATAAGAGTCGGTCCCTTATTGTATCTTGGAAGTTCATTTAATGACGTGATTCATGGTTTCTATAGAGTCAGTGAAAGAATAACAAATGAAGTGTTAACCCTCATAAGGGAGTCGGAGGTGCAACGACCTTATGTCACTCGATGAGTTTAGAGAGTATTCAGAATTCTTAAAAAAGTCATCATATGCATGCATTATATATCTATATTTCCCTCCATAGGCCTATGGCGTTATATACGCAGCTATACATATACAATATTGATTATATTTCCCACAGAGGCCTATGGCGTTATATATGCAGTTATACAGATATGATATTGATTATATTGCCCACTGAGGCCTATGACGTTATATACGCAACTCATACATATGACATAGATAATGCTGCCCCGAGAGGCCTACGATGTTATATACACTATTATACTTCATTATGCATATTCTGGCCCACAGAGGCACTCAGAGTACGTGTTGTATTTCCACTGCTGTACCTTACAGTTATTCATTCAGTTATAGTTTCAGTTTGTTTCAGTTGTAGCATTGTACTTATTTATAGTTTAAGCCTTACATATTTAGTACATTTTTTGTACTGATATCCCTTTTCAGGGACACTGCGTTCGTGACTGCAAGTACAGATATAGATGCAAATACTTTTCTCACAGTAGGACTAGACTCAGCTAGAGGTTGTCATGCTCTTTTCTTCCGAAGATGTTAGTGAGCTGATAGGTGTGACTGATGTGCATATGTATATAGTTGGGTATGTCGGGACCCTGTCTTGACCATATGTCATCCTTTCACTCTATAGAGGCTTGTAGATAGTGTGTTATGTATGAGAGTCATATATGGCCTTGTCGGCCTCTCCAGTAGATTTATTATACTTATGTCGGTCTTGTCGGCCTTGTTAATGTATATATATATATATATATATATGTGTGTGTGTGTGTGTGTGTGTGTGTGTGTGTGTGTGTGTGTGTGTGTGTGTATTTGGCCTTTTCTGAGTGTATATGGCCATATCCTTATTCAGTTGAGTATATGTCAGAGGCGTAATTGGCCCATGAGTTATTGTATATCTCTTAAGTATCAAGATCGATATGCTCGGGCCTTAGGGTGTCGGGTGTCGGCCACACCCACAAGGTTAGGATGTGATAATGGGTCACTCCTAATAAGTCGTATTAGAGATTATTGTATAAACCTTGAACGAGAATGTGTAGAATGACGAATCCAAAATAATGACCTCGAGTTACAAGGGTGAATACCCGTGATAATAGAAGGTGGTATAAGTCATTTGCCTAGTTATAAAGAAATTATATTGCTTACTGTTGAAAGTTACTTATCGAGATGTTAGTAAGCCAAGCATATTATGAATGATGAAGTGAATAGACCTTTGCACTTATTGAAAGATGTGTCATGATTCTAGATACTTTGAGATAAGAAAAGTTGTTGAAACCAAAGATGGCGAGAACCTGAAGACGAATTAGGAATGAGTAGAAAAGCGGAATATTTAATTAATGTAAATGGAGTGGCATGATGAACTATTGAGACAAGGGTAGGTATACTAATGACAGAAAAATAAGTTGCAACGAAAGGGATAAAAGTGGATGAAGTTATAACTATAAAGGTCCCATTAAGGTGTGATTACGCCAAGGTGATATAAGAACCCGCTGTGGGAAAGGGGCAGTAATGATTTCATTAACCAAAGGTGTTAGACTATAAACATTTGAAAGGACCAGTATGAGAATAATATTAAGTACAAGAAACCCCCTGATAACCGGAAGTGGGAAAATAAGAATAAGACGGTTGAGTAATTGGATGATAAAAGGTCGATTATGGCAGAATGAGATGATTTAGAGGAACCTTTGGATTATCTAAAGCTGCATATTGAACTGAACTGTGTGACGACTTGCAGGAAGTGGATAGATAAGAATGATTAGGGGTAAGGCGTGAGGAACGCATACAAAGAAACCAAAAAAGGGTCGATAAGCCTAAGAGTATCAGAAAGGCATGGGAAAGATACGTTAAGGGGTAGCGACACGATGAAAAAGGTGAAATGTCATGCAAACGATGATAGCTGCAACCATCTTCGAATCGACAAAAAGATATCTTACGTATATAAATGAAGTAGGAGCCTATGGATCAATATAACTAAGAGATCCCTTCCTAAGCGCTATTGAAAGAAAAAAATTCAGTCCTAGCATAAACGCCAAAGAGAAAATAGTAGTAACCCCAGACCCCAGATCAGAATGTCAATTGACTATATGTGTAACTGAACATTCGAGACTCATAAGACTAGTGTGAGGAACGAATAAAGATAGAAGGACAAAGGCCCCAATGGATGTCACTCAAAGCTAAGGTATAAAAGAAGAATCGATTTAGGCAATCCGTAACAGACCACGTATGTATACCAGGGTGTTTCAAAATGAACAACGTAGAGTGAGTAAGCAGAAGAAAAAGGGCAAGTGTTAACAATAGTAAGAAGAGTAAGTAGCTTGTAGCTGCGAGTAATGAGGAAATAAGATAAGGTTCTATTTCCAAATCTTGAACAAAATTTTCAATGATGACAACTATCGGATGTTCATCATTGGGATAATGTAAGCAATACGAATCCAACCTTTTGACCGTTGAGTGAGGGCAAGTTTATGGAAGAAATGAGGGCTTAATAAAGTTTGAAAAGGGCCTTATGTATCGATAGTCCTATTGTGGAAATGGATAGTATGGTACTAGCCATATAGCCGTAAGCGGAAAGGACAGAAATTAGTCTTGGGAATATATCAATAAACCAGATAGACGCTTGAATAATAATTCAGAAGACTGCATTGTTAAGATTCACAATCTGATAGAATCACTCTATTAATAAGGAAATTGGAAAAAATAGTTAACAAAAAAGAGATCGTTAGATTCTATAACCACTGGTGTGTTTTGAGGTGGTAGAGCCACGAAGCAAGACTTCGACAACAATTCATCATACGTAACTCTATCTACATGGAATGTACCAAGATATATCAAGGGGTTGAATGGGTAAACTAAGGAAATGACGTGAGAAGGAACCTTATAGAAAGCGTAGCTAGTATGCTAATTATCATCAAGTAGGGTTGCGTACTAGAAACCGAAAATAAGCTCAGGACCCTAAAGACCCAATGAGAATGGAAGACAATTAATATAGGATTCTTACCTAATGATTTCCTCGCTATTAACATGAATTGGTTTAATAATCAGGGTTACCAGTATAGTTGAGGATTTTTCAAGATTGTACGATTAAAAGGATGGTTCATCTTCATGGTGTCTCTGGTTATATAACCTTCGACAAGGATACTTAATTTATAACTAAGTTCAAAAGATTGTTAGGAAGGAGTTTTGGGTACTCTAGTAAGCCCCATCCCCTAGCAAGTATTCAAATCGAGAAATTTAGTTAGACACTTGAGGGCATGCTATGAAATTGCACAATAATTACTAAAAGAAGTCTGGATGACCACTTATCTCATAGTATGTCAGGTGTGACAGTGATTATCGTGTTGAGCACTAGAATGGTATCATACGAAGCTTTAAATGTGCGAAGAAGAAGGACCCTTCCCAGATAATTAGAAATAAGCAAACCAAAGTCAATGAAATAAGACTTAAAGTGGTACATGACAAAAGATATCGATTGCCTAAGATCGTCAGTAATTGGTGCTTAAGTGGATGGCGATTGAACTTAGAATTTCAAGTTAGTACTTTTTTTAGAAATAAAATGTTGTCTCTGAAAGGTAAGGTAGAAAATCGAAAAGAGAGGCAAGTCTAACCTCAGTTACGTCGGACCATATAAGAATATTCAGAAAATTTGCCAGATGGCCTATGAGCTAGAATTACCCTTGGAAATTTAGAACAACTCATTCAGTGTTTCATGTGTCAAATGCTTTAGGAATGTATAAGAGATATTTTTGGTGTTAACCCTGTAAAGGATGTCCAGATTACAAAAAACTTTTCGTATGGAGAAATCTCATTAAAGAATAACGTTGAGAAAATGATGTGGGAGGCTAAAGAGAATCTAGAGTCCAGATACCTCTATTTATTTCAGATTGTAGGTGATAACGTTGGGACAGGTATGGCAGGCACATCTTAGGTTACATCAGATGATAGTTGAGGTGAGTTATGGGTAACCATTTTTGACTTTTGTATAAAGCGATGGTCGTGTGAGGCCAATTGGATGTTATTGTGCTATTATGTAGCCCTGTGTGGCATTGGATGTATGTTTGGGTTGCCTGACAGATTTTGGATAGTTTTGTTTACAGAGGAAACTCTGCCAAATTTTTTAAAAATCATGAGAGTTGGAAGTCCTAAGTTGATGACTTCAACATTCAAGGACGAATGTTTCTAGGGGGGAGGATGTTACACCCCGTACTTTATACGTCGTTTTCATTATGGGTTAACTAACATAATCTTAGTAAGGTTGAGATCCTTTCACAAGGTTTAGATGAGTGTTAAGTATATTTCATAAGAGCTCAGGGCTAAACAAATCGAAGAAATTAAGTTAGTTGAAATTCAGGGAGAACTATGTAAAATTTTGGACATAATGTTTCCCCATATCTTTGGAGGTATCTACCTTATCATGTAAGGAATTATGGAGTCCATGGAATATCTAAATTCAAGTTCTGAAAGTCTACTTTCTAACGCAATAAACCGTTCGTCAATCAGAGCTCTGTACAAAATGGTTATGTGCGTTTTAAGAAAATGTGTTTCGATAGAAGTAAAATGCGGCCACAAACTGAGTTTGCGGCATCACATTTAAGTTGCATTCTTAACATTTTTGGGGTGCCCACTGCCTAGAGAATGTGATAGACTTGAGGTGCAGCAAGCGGGGACTTGTGACCACAAGTGTCGCTGCAAACTCGAAGTGGTGGGGCAGTTCCAAAGGGTTATAACTCGATTTAAGGCTTTTTTCACTCTAAACACCCCCCCCCCCCCAAACACCTCCAACACCTCTCTACAAGCACCATAAAGGTTCATAATCCATTAAAGAACACTCCTCCAAGTATTCAAGGTGATTTCTCTCTTTAAATATCAAAAACACCCTGACATCTTTGTTAACTAGCTCGATAAAGTTGCATACTACTTTGAGATTGAGTTAAAGGTTGTTGTAGAGAGATTTTTGGCTGATTAAGGTAAGGTTTCATCCCGTCTATGTGTTTATTTATCTTTCCCTAACTTGTCTTTATTGATTGATGGAAATAACTTGGAATTTTAGTGAATATGCTATTGGAGAAACATCTTTGATGATATGAATATTATGACAAATTGTTTCTTGGTATTGTTGGTTGGGATTGGGAGTAAATATTGATATTAAATCATGTTGGTAAGGTTGTGAAGTTGAGGATATGAATTAGAGATGGTGATGGTGTTAAATTTAATAACAATCCATGGTAGGGAAACCTTAGAACTTCATGTATGCAAGTTGTTTGATAAAATTCCTAAATGCAAACTCTTGTTCCATATCAGCTCAATATTAATACAAATCCCTCGTTTAATGTATACAATCGTTCACACCATGTGCGAGGCTCCTCAGAACATAATCAACTTCATCGACGAGGTATGTAGGGCTTACCTTCTTCTTCATTAATGCATGATCCTTTCTATAACAATATATACAAATATTTCCTCGAAAAGATCCTATTTTTAGATGATTAATAAGACATTTGAGGTTAATCCACTCTTTGATTATGTATGTATTCGTCACTCATCAAGTTCATGATCCATCATTGATGTTGTTCCCTTCTATGGCTAAAGCAAGAGTTAGTACTTCATGATTAAGAAAACTAAGGTAAATAGTCTTCTTTCTGAATGATCGTCGTAAAGTAAAAGAGTTTATGAGTCCACATAAGTGTAGTCGGGGGTGCAATGACCTTACGTCACCCTGACTAGTTAATGAATCTTTCATAGGATTGGTATGTCCCCTATATGTATATAATATGTACTTATGATGCCCGCAGAGGCCTATGATATTATATACACGACTATACAGATATAAAACTGATGATATTTCTTACAGAGGCCTACGACGTTACATACGTGATTTATTATTTACAAAATGTTTTCCACAGAGGCATATGACATTATACACGCGATCGAATCCTTATATATACCCACATCGGAATTAGTAAGACACTTATGAGGTTCTAGGTGGTATTCCTAACTTCTTTGATTATTGTTATTTCATTTACTGTTGATTATGCCTTACATATTTAGTACATATTTCGTATTGATGCCCCCTTTTTGAGGCACTATTTTCATGTCCGCAGGTACAGATAGACAGGGCAGCGTTCCTCCTCAGTAGGTTACATGTTCAGCTGTGATTTCCACGCTCCCCTCCTTCGGATTTGCTATCTAGAGTCTTTAGATATTGTTGCATATATACTACTAGCATTTTTGGGTATGGCGGGGCCCTGTCCCGACCTATTGATATATTATGTCACTCTTATTGGCTTGCAGACTTATGTATAATGGGTGTATATGTGTCGTGGTCTTGTCAGCCCCTTTTGTTAGTGGTATACTCTTCTTGTGGCCGTATCGGCCTTGGTTATCTGTGTATACGTATCACGTTAGGACTCTTCTACATGCATGTTGTTGTATCTTCTGATTTTATATGGTTATATAGAGGTCTTGTCGGCCCAAGTTTCGTATCATAGGTTCTAGATACTACAATTGATTCACTCAGGCTTTTGGGTGCTGGGTGCCGGCCACACACCCCAGGGTTGGGGTGTGACAGAAAACTTGAGGTTGAGAGGGTGAGTGACCAATCAAGGATGTTCTTGGATTTAGCTTGTACATGCCATGCTCAAGGTTCCCTTGAAGAATTAATTTCCCCATTGCCCAATCCTTCACATAGCAACGATAAGGGTGAAACTCAAAGAAAACATTATTATTAGAAGTAAATTGAGCAACACTTAAATTTTTTTTTGTGATTTCTGGAACATGTAAAATGTTACGCAAGTGAAGTGATCTAACAGTAGTGGGTAAAATAGAATCACCAACATATTTGATGTCCAAACTTGTGTCATTACCAACATGTATATGATTGTTGTCATTGTAGTCACCACGAGTAGTCATGTTATTCAGATCGCTTATAAGATGATTCGTAGCTCTTGAATCGGGATACCAAGAGGAATCCATTACCGTGGAAGGTTGAGAAATATAAGAAGCCATTTGTTGTTGGGAACTTGCTTGATATGCATGATCAATATGGTGGTAACACGACTTGGATGAAAGACCATAATTGTTGCAGACTTGGCATTGAATAACGCCTGAAGACTGCTAGAACAAACCTGAACTTTGCTGATTCTGGTAGTACTGCTTGCCATTCCTTCCTTTTCCACTCCCAAAACGTCCACCATAATGCTTGTTGGAGTTTGTATTTTTCCTAAAATTCACATCAGTTTTGACATTATTTCGTGTGGTCAAATTGGCTTGTGTAGAAACTTGTTCAACATCATTCGTTTTCTCAAGTCTATATTCATGAGTTAACAACAATCCTTGAAGATCAGTGAGGGAAATTAGGTCAGATCGTGAGGTCACAGACACAACCAATGCATCGTAGTCAGACCCTAATCCTCCAAGAATATATAAAATGAGATCATTTGTGATAACGGGTTGCGCAGCTGTTGCAAGATTATCAGCAAAACTCTTCATTTTTTGTAAATAATTCACCATAGTCATTAAGCCTTTCTTTGTAGTTTGCAATTGTAGATGAAGTTGCATGAGTCTAACGCGTGACTGAGAGGCAAACATGCCTTCTAGGGCCACCCAAACATTTTTGGATGTCGAACAATCAACTACTTGAGCAAGAACATCTTCTGTTAGAGAAGAGAGGAGCCAACTCAATAGCAATTAATCTTGCTTTTTCCATTGAACATAGGCTGAATTAATTTCAGTCCCGGCTGAGTTCTCAGCAGAGTTCTCGGCACTTGAATTTTTTAGTATAAACTTGGTAGGTCATTCGTGTGTGCCATCAATATATCCCTTTAAATCATGGCCTCGAATAGCAGGAAGTACTTGAGATTTCCAGAGAATAAAATTATGCATGTCCAGATTAATTAAATTTGAGTGAGAGACACGAAAATGGTGTTGTGTTTGAGTTAGCATTTTGTGTTGGAAAACTGGTTATGGATGGAGAAGCCATGTACAAGTGACGTGAGTCTTGAGTTTGCTCTGATACCATAAAAGGATTAAAGATTGGAATAAAAGAATTACTTTTTCACATTCATCTGCAAAAGGTTGTGACCTCTATATATACAATTGAAGCTCTCTGTTTTAGAGTTCTAATAGGACTCTTAACTTTTGACTAGACTATCCTATCAAGTATTACAACTACACTTGAATACATTTAAATTCAAACACTGTACTTTAGATATACACATATATTTTATCTTTTTGGAATATCTATCCTAACGGTAGGTTCCTCCTTTGCTTTTCTTTCTTTACAAGTCAGTTTTAAAATTTGTTCTCAATTTTTAAAAAAAATTTGATTAATTGTTTTAGATAAAAGAATTCTGATTCATTTTTAGTCAATTGTGGATTCTGATTAGCGTTTAAGACAAAATAGTTCAATATACATTTTCACTTACTTTATATTATCTTGAAATTTTTGTGTAATTTTACGTTCTATTCTTATCATAGTAATTTATAAAATATTAAAAATTTAATATCTAGGAGGCTCACGCTTATTAAAACACTAGTAAGAACAAAGTACTGTATATCAATCTAATGCATTAGTATCATTTTATGGCCCTTTCAAGGGTCACCTCCAACTCGTTTCTTGAAGGTAAGTTCTAGAACACAAAATGGAGAGCCAAGTTTTGGGTTCAGCCGTGAATTCAGAGGACTCGATTTTGATGATTAGTTATCCACTTTGGCATTTTTTCCCCATGCAGATTTCTCATGAACTAGTCTATGCCCAACTCTCTGGCCCTTGCATCATACATATCATTATCACCACCGGGAAGGTTATAGTATTCATTTATTAGTTCTAGATCAAACCGGACTTGCTTGCTTTTGACTTGGACGATAGGTCATTTGCAAAATTTGTCAGCTGCATTGGCATAAAATTCACGGACAATTGTAAGTTTTCCTTCATTGATTCCTCAGAAAAGCACATCCACTCAATTTCCATTAACCTTCCATAAAAATCTATCTTTCTTCAAGTTTATCCAACAAGATGCCTCTTTCTAGATTAACGGTCTTCGCCAAGAGTCTATAGAATAGACGGGAGCAAGAAAAAAAATACACATTGAATGAGTTTAATAAGAAATACTGCAAATTCTACAGGAAATTAAAGTAGTGCCTATGCATCATTGCCATTGACTAAGACAGGTGAAAAACAGATGGATTTGCAAAGTACACAACTAAAAGGAAACCATGATTACTTCACAAATAAATGTTCTGTGCACGCTATCCAATATAAAAGAACATCCTTTTGGTAGGAGAATTGAATTTAGAATCAATATTTTCAAATATTTTTAAGTTTTTTTTCTATATAATAATAATTACGTCTCAATTTCTATAAATGATTTGTGTATATATACATAATTCGAGCATAAAACAATTGGTTTGGTTTAACCTACAAAACCTATCTTTGATCCGCCTCTACTTTGGCATACTAAACATCTAAATTACATGTATATATGGTTTCAAAAGAAGATGAGGAATTAGATTGAACAAAAATCATAACACAAAAGAATTCAAACTTACCTTTGCAAACACTAGGCAATGAGCAACCACATGGAAAATAGATTCTTCTTTTTTCTTCTTTATTTGTGATGAAGGTTTGAAGTTTTGTATGAGAAGAGAGGAAGAAAGAACATTCTATATATAAGAAACAACTCTTTCTATTGTTTGAATTGTTTCTATGTATATATATTTTTGTGAAGGTACAATAAAATATATATGCTCTTTGAGATGTCCAACTATTTTCTGGTGACTTTATCAAAAATATAAAATAACAAAAAATATATGTAATTTCAAGTCAATAGCAAGAACCAGATTTTCACCAACTTCTTTGCTTTCAAATTGTCTCTTCTTACAAACGATAAGGAATACTGCAATAACATGTTTTTTAATGCTTCCCTTTTCCTAATTTCCCTTTGAAATTATTTACAATAATTAAGTCATTCTATAAAGGAAATTTTATTGGATTTTTTTTATTTCATCCTTTTCCTCATCTTTGGACCCTTTTGCTTTCTTGGTATGGGGAGTTAGGGGCAATGCAAGGGGAGTTAATTTAAAGGATAATGTGTTTGGTACGAAAGAAAATATTTTTTTAGAAAATAAGTTATTTTTTGGCAATCAAACATTAAATAATATTGTTTACTAATAGGGAAAAATAACTTTTATCGCTTATATTTTCCACCGATAGGTCATTCACAAAAGTTTCTAAATTTGAGAGTTTGGACAGCGAGACAAAATTTCTTTTGAAAAATATTTTTTGTCATACAAAACACACCTTTAAACCATATACACTGATATAAAGAAATTTTACTATATTATTAGTGCACAAAAGTTGAACTATATTTTTAAATATATTTCTTAGATTCAATAAGATAATCTATTACTATGTTCACTTATCAAGCCAATATAAAAATTGTAGCCCCTTCATAGAGACACAAGAAGTGGTTAAATTAGAACCCAATAAAAAAAAGATTCTCTTCTATAATTTTTCTTAAAATAAATATATTAAGCTTGTCTATGTACATGTACATGTAGAAGGTAGGATAAATATTTACTTAAAGGGAATAGTGCTAGTAGCTGGATTAGGTCAATGAAAACAATGTGTTTAGTTTATGATGTGAAATTGGTGATAGGAAGTTATATCTAATTAATTAATGAGTTATACCAAAACTTAATCATTTCAATGAGGTGATTTTTGGCATATCACAATAACAAGGCGGTGATTTTAAGCCAACTACTTACCCACAAGAGAATGTTGCTTGTTTGAGACAAAATTGACAAAGTCCTTTTATTTAATACCACATATTTCTTAAAATATAAGAAAAGATGCTATTAAGAGCTTTTCATTATTTGTTTTTACAAAAATAATGATATCGAATAATACTAGTTGCAGTGGGTTTTAAATTTAGTCCAATCCAGTTCGTAGCTCAAGGATAGGACGATGTTAATTATTTGATTTAATAAAGAGATAAAAATTAAAGATGGATAAATCACATTATAAACCAAAGCTGGAGACAAACCATATTCCTAGATCTGTTGATATCTTCCCGCTTAAAAAATTAAGAGTAAATTTTACTTTACCCCTTAATCTTTAATAGTTGATAAACGATATCCCCTCCCACATCTCGGAAGAGAAAGGCAACCCCCTTATGCAATATTTTTCTATTAGACTTGTCATTTTTTTACTAAATCTTTTTCTATGTATTAAATTACGAGAAAAAATCTAAGTTGTTAAATATAAGCTGCTCATATTTTTTGCATAACACGTGAACACTCAAATAAGATGCTGAATGACTTCAAGCCTAACATGGTGATTTCTTTGCTATAATTCTTGTAATAGATAAAACATGCTTATATAACTATAATTAGAAAAATACTGCATTTTTCATAAAGAACAAAAAATCGGATTGATTTTTCAGAAAAAAAAATTTATCTGCTTAGCTCATCGAGTGCTTATGTTTATGGAAATATATGAGCAACTCATATCTATTAAATAAGATTTATTTTTGTATTTTAGTTCTTGAAAAAAATCGTTATTCCAAAAAGAAATAAAAAGTCTCACCAAAAAATATTGCTTATGGGGGGGGGGGGGGGGGGGGGGGTTATTGTTCTCATTCAAAATATAGTGAGGGTAGTGTTTCTAACTCTTAAAGATTAAGGAGGTAAAGTGAAATTTACTCAAAAAATTTAGTAGGAGATATAATATATAGTATTTATCAGGTTTTCCTATCATTCCATTTCTCATATGTAGCCCAATTCCACTAGCTCTTTACAAGTTCAATAAACGATAGCTCAATATAAAGTGAATAGCATATCCACAAAAGAGAGAATGCGAGCTCTTGCCCAATATTTAATTTAGACGCGGCTCAAATATTTTTTATGCTATAAGTTATGTTAAGCATACTTCTTGTTGGAAATTAGCCTTTGGCGGGGAGATGCGTCCACCCATCTTTGATGAATTAAACACTTGTGTTCCGCATGTTGGAGACCTTGTCTCTTCGCACATGCATGATCTACGAAGTGAGTAGATGACCGTAGGGCCAAGAATCGTCTAATTTCGTTGAGAAATGAAAGAGATATTGGTCCACGAAGTAAGGTGTTTGAGACATGGAAATGTGGTGTGGGACAAATCTACCACATCGGTGGGAATAGGAAGAATTGCTCTCTATATAAGTCTCTAATTGGTAAAGGGTTTGGGACCCCAAGGGGTATAAGACCTAGATGTGCTTGGGTTCAAGGCTAAGCCCACACGCGCGCCGCCGCCGCCCGCCCATCCCGCCCGGTTCCGGTTTCGAGTTCCGGGTTCCGGGTTCTCCGGTTTCGAGTTCCGGGTTCCGGCTCTCCGGCTCTCCGGCTCTCGGGCTCACGGGCTGTGGGGCTGTCTGATATTATCTTTTTGGACCAGAGAACTCTGCCAGATGTACAGTTTGATCCCTGAAGTTTCATATGTACAGTTTGGACCAGAATTCTTTCATATGTACAGTTTGGTCCCCAAAATTTCTGGAGACTTTTTCTGTAAATATTGGACTGCGTTTTGGAGCATTAACCAGCCATTATTTGGCTGATTAATTCCTCCATTAACAGCCCATTACTTGGGCAGTGAGCAACCTTTTTCAATGGCCTTAATAGCCATTACTTGGCTGTTTTAATGGCCTCCTTTAAGGGCCATTACAGCCTTGTTTGTGGCTGTTGGACAGCCCCTCCTCTTGCTATATATTGAGCTTCACTTGGCTGAAAAAGAAGAAGCAAGAAACAGGCAGAAACATAGACGAAAATACGGTGCAAAGCGATCGAAAAAAACGATCACGAAAATAGCTCAAAACGGTGAGCAAATTGTGACGAAAATCGGTGAGCAAACCCACACATATACACAAGATATACACTACAGAGACACACTATATACACAGAGACAAAAGAGAAGAGTATTGAGAAACTCTTCCTTCCTATTCCATATCTTGACAAGTCGAGTCATATTTATTTTCTTCGCCAGGCTCAACCTATTGGCTTTGTAGTGTTGAGATTAAAGTGTTGTTTTATCTTGAGAGACTATTGCCCGCTAACGTAAAAGCATATATACGGGGCAATCTTGTCTTAAGGATAGAGGGCTATCCTCGACTCAACACACAACGTTGTAACCATCCAGATTTAGTTGTTTCTAGATTTCAGGTTATCAAGATTCAAGGCACAACAAACTTGCGGCAGTTCTCAACATTGGCTTTGCAAGGTGATCAAGATTCAAGACACAACACACATGCGGCAGTTTTGAAGATTGACCATTTATTTCTCATTTTGAACATTTGTAATAGTTATTACTTCCCGTACTGCTCTATAAAGTACCATAGAATACCAACACTTCTTTGATATAAAGCTCTTTCTAATCAATTAAGTCCGCTTTCTTTTGAGATACTACAAAGTTTCTAACAGGTTTCACATTTAAACTTTAGAAAATTAAAAGTGATAGACAGAGATAAGTCGAATCTATTAAAAAGAGTTAATGATTTATATTACATATATACCTAACTTTTTATTAATCAATTAACTTCCAAATTTCATCATGTTCAAACTTTAACTTATAACTTATGGTTTTTGTTTTCCCCCTCTACGTACCATTTACCTTGGTCCTTTGGTTGATCAATTTGCCTATATTCATTTCTACATGAAGCTCACAAAAGATCAACTCAATACTATAGGAGAACATGATAACTATGTTTGAACTAAGGCTGTCTAGTGGACCGGGTCAGCCCGATACTGATACCCGCCCCGCCCCACCTCGATCCCCTTAAAAAAAAATTGGTGTCGGAGTTCGAACTCGGGACGGGATCTGGGCTCGTCCCGCCCATCCCGATCCCAATCCAACCCGCCCCAACCCGACCCCGCACCGCTCCGTCCCAATCCCGATCCGATCCGACCCGCCCCAACCCACCCCACCATTCCCCCTCCCCCTTTGCAAAAATAGTCATTGCAACAACTGTCAAATTTCGATTTTGGTTGTTGTGCAACGGCTATAATGGCCATTTTTGCCCCCCATCCCACAAACCCCCTACCCCCTTAATATTTATTTTTAACCCCTTAATTAGTATATTTACACTTTAACCTTATGTCTCAACTATAAATACCTCATTTTTTCTCACAAATCTTCCTACCATCTCTCTAATATCTCAATTTATCTCTCTACAATTCTACATTGCCTAGTAAATATTATATATTTTTTGCTCATTTATATCAAAGTTCAAAAATTGGGAGTGAAGTTGGCAACTAGCTTGAGGATCATCCATCGAGCAAAGTTTCAATTTTCAACCTAGATTGCACGCCGACGTTACGTCGACGTTTGGTACCTTCGTTCCTTCTTTAAATTATTATTGTTACTTAATTTTAATTATCACACTTAAACTGAAACTGGGAATAGTATGAGTCGAGGACCCACACAATGAAAATTAAAATCAGCTGCATGAGATTTTTTTGATAGGGACCAAGAGAATCAAGTAGTTAGATGTAAAATTTGTAAAAATGCTTATAAATTTAAAATTAGGAAAGGTCAAGGTGGGACGAGAGGTTTATTGAGACATGTACAAGGTGAGCACACAGCTCTGCTAACAAATTGGGTATGTCAATACCATCTTAGTCGGGACAAGGTTCACATAGTATCCCCGACCAAGTACATGGTCAAATTAACCCGACGACGGGGAGAATTTTTTGTCCTAAGTATGATAAAACAAAGATAGTGAAAATATGGCAAAATTAGTTGCGGTGGAGGATTTGCCCTTTTCATTTCCTTCCTCTCCTGTTTTATTCATTACATTCGAGAAACATATAATCCTGCTTTTAATAGTTTTCCTAGATCAATTGTTAGAAGAGATGTTTTTAAATTTGCAAGTGAATATCAACAATATTTACGTTATGCATTGTATCATTTTATGGGAAAGTGGCTATCACTTCTGACATAGGCCGTAGTACTAACGGTAATGACTATTTAACTGTAACATGTCATTGAATAGATCATAATTGGTCTATGCAAAAACGTATTTTAGCATATAGATATATTGATGATAGGCACACTAGAACTTTTATTGCACAAAATATTCATGAAATTTGTGATTATTATGAAATAATTGATAAAATTATGACTATTACAATAGATACTGCTACTTCTAATGAATACGCTATAAGACTTTTAAAAATTCGATTAACTTCATCTTTTCCTGATAATTTTCATATAAGATATGCGTGCCATATTTATAACTTAGTTGTAAAGGATGACCTAAAACTTTTTGAAAACATTCTTGATAAAATACAAATTGTTATAAACTTTATTTTTAAAGGTAAAAAAAATACAAAGATGCAAAGAGTATAAAAAAACTTGTCACGATTGTGGATTACCTTATAGAAAAATTCCTGAAGAAGTAGCGACTAGGTGAAATTCTCTATATGAACAACTACTTGTTGCTTACGATTATAGAAGACCTATAACTTTATTATATAATGCCCATAATAAAAGTCCAAATGATATGCTTGTAGATAATGATTGGGAAGTTTTTTTTAGAACTTATTGGATTTTTAGAGAAATATTTTCAAGCTACTAAAGAATTTTCTGGTATTTATTATCCTACTATTTCAACTATGTTATTTTATATAACTCTAATATTTTTGTTACTTAATTAATATATGAAAAAACAAACTTATAAGGCATCAATTGAAAAAATGTTTTAAAAAATACTTTTTTCCTATTCCCACTATTTATATTATTGGTGTTGTATTAAATCCGACTATTAAAGTAGATGTTTGTAAAACACTTGTTGAAATGATTTATGATTGTATAGCAGTACTTCCACCTCCAAGTCCAAATGAATAACCAACTCACGAAACAACTAAAGAACAAGTTACGTCTAACATACACACTGAATGCAAAAAAGTATATATGTATTTCCAACAACAAAGTGCAAATAATCAACCGGCTTCTGTAACATCTTCTACTACTCCGCTGCAACCTTATAAAAACATGCGGTTTCTGCTGCTAGTATTCAAGGCCTTAGAAATAAAATGTTTAGTGGTTCAACTTCTGCACAAGTTAGCGAATTTGATGTTTATGTTTTGCAGGGTGTTGTACCGTACGAATTAATTGTCAATGATGAAGGACATGAAGACTTACTGAAATACCGGAGGGAGAACGAGAAGACATTTTTGACTCTATCAAAGATGGCCCGAGATGTGTTGAACATTCAAGCGTCATCAACAGCGTCTGAAAGCGCTTTTTCTACGAGAAGATTTCAAATAGGAGAGCACATACATTCATTGGGGGGAGACACATTGGAGATTGCAGTTCTATTCAGAGATTGTATTCGAGCGGAGCGTAGAAGGTGTGGTCAACCGGAGATCAATGAAGAAGAAGATTACAACTACAACGAAATCTTGTCCGAGGGAACAGGAAGCGACGTCGAATAATTTGACCAACAACTTCCAATTCTAACTGAAAATCCTCAAGACGTTGTGAGGAAATTAGAAAAAGTATGGTTAACTATGTAATTTTTTTAATTACAATTTTACTATGTGATTTGCAACTTTTGAACAACACCACAAAGTTGCAATTTTGAAATTGTATTACAAAAAAATCATACTTCTATTAAATAATATAAGAGGCACAAAAACAACCTTCGTATATTTTTATTACACTATCTTGTTCAATTATTGAAGTGTTTATATATATTATTTTTTTAAATTAAGTGTCTAATAAAAAAAACCAAAATTCTGATCCCGCCCCGTCCCCCAACACCGGTCCCCTTTTCCGTCGGGATGTGGGACGGGACGGGACATCTGCCTGTCCCGCTAATCCCGCCGGAGCCCGGTCCTGACCCTTTCCCCGTCCCGGCCCACTAGCCACCCCTAGTTTGAACATTTATATTTACACTTTCATTTTTCAATGAAAACACTATCATTGTACGTGGGACTTATCTGTCCACGTACAATAGAAGTAAAAATAATAAAATAAAATAAAGAATTAAAGAAAATCTAACTATAATTAAGGAAGAATCATAGGGTTCTTAGAAACATTTAAACTCTTATGAAAGAATCGATCAAATCTTATCCAATAAATATAATAGGTCTCAATTTAAAAGTTAAACATTCTTCTATAATTAACTTTACCCAGTCATCATGGATAAAATTATCACCCTTTCAATTGACGTTTAACCATCTTCTTCCCACTAAGGTTGAGGTAGGTCTTTCTAATCAATCAGAAAGTGAACAGCTAAAAGAATTTCTCAATTTAGATGTTAAAACGACGACGGAAATTATACCAATTTTTCTTGCAAATCCCAACAAATTTCCACGTTTTTTTCTCAAAGCTAATTCCGTTTTGTGATCTCCACTTCATCTTCTTCTCGTTATTGCCTTTATCTCAAGACTCTCAATGCTTTTAATTCAAAAATATTTTTTTTTCCAATTTTTTATCCTCCTTCAAATGTAGAATTTAAACCTATCATTATAGATTAGGCTCGTTGTTAAATATAGTAAGTCCGTATTTTCCGCAACTTAGTTAAATTCTCACCATTAGTATATTTAGCATGAGATTATTTGTTGGGACATATTTTTTAAATTTCTAATGGATTGTATTAGCTTGTAGTCAAACATCAAAATAAGGGTTAGAAATTATTTATTTGCTCATCCCTTTCATTTTTATGTGTGATTGTCCATGAATTTAGCATTTTCTTGTATGTTTCTCACAGGCTCTCCTTTTATTTGACTGTCTAACAAGGCCCTTGTTTCATTAAGGATATTATTATAATAGCTATAGTAGTATTTTTTATTTAGCTAGTATATATATTGCCTTAATTTATTTCATTAGAGAGATTATGTTGAATTGAGATATTTTGATATTCCTTTGAGAGTTTGAGTGTTGAGAGCTTGTTGAAGCTATGATTGAGCCTTATTTATGAGAGAATTGGTTGCTTGGGACCTTGGTTCCCTTGAGGTCATCCTAAGAGGTTGGTGCTTGCTGAGTAATAATTTGGAGGGTTTAGCTATTATAGAGCTTTAGTTGCCAAATTATATTTATCTTTGTGTCAATCTGTCTATCCTTTACTTTTCTTGATGATTTCTTGTTTTTCATATCCTTTATTCTATCAATTTTTGATTAAAAAAACTAAGAAAATTATTTAGATCATTTATTAAATAAGAATAAATTTTATGTTTTTAATAGGAAAAAGGGTCAAATTTGCCCTCCAACTATGCTTTATAGTTTAACATTGCCCTCCGATAAACTTCGGGATCAAATTTACCCTTCCCGTTAGCAAACTTATTAAACATAATTTGACGTGGAGTCACCACCTAGACCACCATCACCGGTGACTGCTTCGGTGATGCAACACAACCACTGGTGATGACCAATGGGTGAACCGGAGCAGTCACCACTTAGACCACTATCGCCGTCTCAGGTGAAATCGGTGACGAAACACAACCACTAGTGTTGACCAACAGATGAACCGGAGCAGTCACCACCTAGACCACCACCGCTGTCTCCGGCGAAGTTGGTGACGAAACACAACCATTGGTGATGACCAACCGGTGAACCGGAGCAGTCACCACCTAGACCATCACCACCGTCTCCGACGAAGTCGGTGACGAAACACAACCACTGGTGATAACCAAACACAACCACTGATGATCCCCCAAATACCCAGATTCGAACATCGTTGGTGACCACACCACCAACAACATCAACCCCTCACTACCTCACTACTAGATCCGCCGACCACCACCACTGGAGCTCTAAACTCCGACGATCTCGCCAGACCACTAGCCACCCAACGCCTTCCCTTGGTCCCTCTCTCGCTCCCTTCTTCTCCATCGCCACCACTGCCCCGTCAACAACCAAAACCTCCGTGAACCACCCAACTCAGTCAACAACCACAAACTGCCTCAACAACAATGCCAAACAACACCACTGCCAAATGATACCATCACGCCCACTATTTTGGCGAAACGCCAGCGACAAATCAGTTGCCACCTTATGTTATTTTTTGATCGGTCGGAATCACTGCGTTGATGGGGTAATGGAACCACTACCTCTTCTTCTAAAATGTCCGGGTTGAAATAATTTAAATGATGGGGGTAACAGATACGGGTTAAAAGAATTGAGTGGGAGCCTACATGGCGTCTACGTGGATTCGACGTGGAGTCCAAGTCAGAAATCCATCCAGCTGAGGGTAAATTTAATAAGTTTGCTAACGGGAAGGGTAAATTTGAACCCAAAGTTAGATGGAGGCAATGTTAAACTATAAAGCATAGTTAGAGGGCAAATTTGACCCTTTTCCCTTTTAATATGTTCTTGGTTTTAAGAATAACTTATTTTGGATCAAATTTGAAAGGCTAGAAAATCACTTATTGTGGACCGAAGATAATACTACATGGTGGAAATAATAGAAAGTGATGCTGCCTATCATGAGACTTAACCCTTATATAATCAGGGTATATTGATGTATAATTAAGTTAGTACTACACTTTTAACTCTTGAATTACACGGATTAGAAAGACAAAATTGTATGGAAGTCACTTTAATTCTTTTTATTTTTTAAAAAAACTTTTTTTATTCCCTCCCCCATAAGCTTCTATTTTTGCTCCCTTGATGACTCAAACTTGCAACCTTCGAGTTGAAAGTGAAGGAGGCTTACCATCCGAGTAATTCTCTTTTGTCGTATGGAGTCACTTTAGAACTATGAAAAAAAGGTATTTTCATTTTCATATATGCGATGTAGGTTTTCAATATCTTCCTTTATAATAGTTTGTTAAGAGTTATATATATATATATATATATATATATATATATATATATATTATACAAAATATATCAATAAAAATAAAATCAAAGCACATACACTCTATTGTATGATCACGAGACTGTTTAGTCTCTTGGGCAAGTTTGATTGCAGGGCTCAAAGATAGTCTTTTTTAGGAGTTTGAGCTATAAGTTTTAATTATAAGGCGGGAGGACCTCAATTTGGAATTAGTGCTAATTAATTAGAGACAAGTTCTTGGGACATCAAAATGAATTTCCAAGTTTTAAAAGATACATTTTCGTCCAACGATTTAAAATGATAATAATAATAATATCAATAAAATAAAATTATAACTATTCCAAGCTTTAAAATTAGCCCTCAAGTTCTAAATAATACACTTTTGTTTGAATCAAACTATTAATAATTTCCCCAAAATGGCAAAAAACCCAGCTGCCCATCTACTTCTTCTTCTTCACGTCTGCCGCCATTAATTTCCCTCCTCAAGCTCGTTTCTTACTGTAAAATTGCTCATATTCGGCATTACAACTCCGCCTTTCTCGGATTCATCGCCCTCAGCTCCCTCTATTCGTCCTGCTCGGATTCCTCCATTTTTGTTCTGATAATTTTCATTCAAATCATCGAAATTGATCACGAATTTATTAGTTCAGTTTCTTGTGATTTGTGAGATTTTGATTTTGTGGTTCTGCAAATCTGTAAAAAAAATTACTTAACAATTAATTTTTTTCCAGAAAAAGTTATTTTCTGTTTAATCAACTCAATTGTAGAAAAAAATTATGTAATTAAAGTTATTTTGGACAAGCTATTAATTTATTACTCTAGTTGAAGCTATTTTAAACGAGTTGTTCTTTTATTAGTCTAGTTTACTTGTTATGGAGGATGGTATTGTAGTAGGCGGAGAATATTAAGGTGAATGGGTGGAGACTTCATATTGCTGAATTTGGCATTCAAGAACACAAGTGACAATACCAATTGAAATTCAAATTCCATGTACATATAAGCAGTTGGTTGAAAGTGTCATTAAAAGTGGTCAGCTAAAATGCTCGTCCAACGACGTGACGATTAGTTATACGATTAGTGATGCTTCTACTAGGGAAGAAATTACTCCTGCATTTATAAAGAGGGATTATCATGTCCGTCTTTATCTTCTTGATATTGCTTGTGATGGTTCTAGGCTCATTCTAAGGATAAATGTGGCTGAGAGTTCTGTTATAGATTCAAATGTCACAGCGGCAACATCACTCCCCCTCCCCCACCACCACCACCAACTTTATTTGTTGAAGAATCCAAGAATAATCTTTGTCAAGAAAATAATGACGATTTTGCCATTAGTTTCAACAAATATGGCTCATCAGAGTATGCTACAACATAGCTCAGCCAAAGCCTTATCAATGACACTAATTTTTTCTGTGGGCAAACATCAATAATCACAAAGGCATTTGTAAATGCATTCATGCTAGCTTTCATGAAAATAAAATCATCGATCGTGAAAAAGGCATTGAAGCCATACTATGGATATCGGGAAACATCTATATCCAGGAAGAGGAGATATATTCTCAATGTGCAAATAATATGGCCACAAGAAGACCACCTGCCCAAAAGCTTTGTCACACAATATATATTGATTTGTTTTCCTTCAAGTTGTTGTAATATTTTTTTTATGTTGTGTTGATTCTTTTAATTTGAACTTCTTGAATTTATTGTGTTGTGTTGTGAACTTGGAACTTCTATTGTATTGCAAGATATTGAATTAACCGAACAATTTAGTGTTCCTGTTATGTTGCATGTTATATATTTAGAATCGATGATAGGTAAACTGATCACTAGACCCCTTTACAGATATTAGAACTGCTGTTATTTAATATTTATATTTCAAACTGGATCAATCACCAAACTTATCACTACACCGCTTTACGTTTATTATAACTTTAGATATTCAATATTTAGATTTCAAACTGGACGATTTGCAAACTGACCACTAAATCTCCTTTACAGTTATAGAACTGAAGATATTCAATATTTAAAATTTAAACTGGACAAATTGACGAATGAAATAGTCTAATTTAAGACTTGAACATGGGCAGAATAAATTTGTGCTGAAAACTGAAAGTAATACGAAATAGTAATAGACAATATTATCACTAGACCGTTTTTACGTATATTAGAAATGTAGATATTTAATATTTAGATTTCAAACTGGACCAATTGACAAACTTATCATTGCACTTCTTTTACGTTTATTATAACTACAGATATTCAATATTTATATTTCAAACTGGACGATATGCAAACTAACCACTAACATGAGCAAAATAAATTTATACTAAAAACTAAAAGTAATATAAAATAGTAATAGACAATATTATCATAGCATTAATATATTGTGAATGATTACATTCGGGGGGGGGGGGGGGGGAGAATAGTAATTATTTTATACACTAAAATATTAATTAGACATGAGGGGGAGAATTGGTAAGGCTGTTGAAATCAGCATTAGGAGGGAAAGAATTCGGAGGGCTGTTGAATTCTGCAAGAGCCTGTCCTCTTTCCTCAAGAACTATAGTGAGTATATTCTCTATTCTTCTGACGACCTTGTTGAGTTCTTCCAACCGTCCCTCATAGCCTCAATCTCTAGAGTTGAAGCGGTTGATCTCATCATTTATATTCCATATGTTAGTTTCTAAACCTCCAAAATTCCATAACAAGCGGCTTATTGTTCGTTCTACATAGCCCGGGGGTGCTGAAGCTATGTCATTTGGTAGTCCATTTGGTACACCATTTGGTAGTTCATTTGATATACCGTTTGATAAGTCGTTCCCTTGATCCATATCGAATTTGTCGTCTGGTCTTTTGGTTAATGAAATTCGTGAAGAAGGGTAATTGTGAATGTCACTACAATTCGTGAAACATGATATTTATAGAACCGAAAGGGCACCTTAAAAGGTGAAAAGGCACCTTTACGTGAAGCAACACCTTATTATGAGAGGTTTCAGAAGTATGTATTCTAATAGACTGCATTTGGATTTTACTACACCATAAGGCTATTGCTTTAATGATTTAAACCCAAACAAGGCACCTTTACGTGAAGTAGCACCTTATTATGAGAGGTTTCAGAAGTATGTATTCTAATAGACTGTATTTGAATTTTACTACACCATAAGAACTATTGCTTTAATGATTTAATCTGAACAAGACACATTTACGTGAAGCAACACCTTATTATGAGAGGTTTTAGAAGTATGTATTCTAATAGACTGTATTTGGATTTTACTACACTATAAGGACCATTGCTATTATAATTTACCCCGAAAAAATCTAAATATGTTGGTATTTAAAATTAAGTTTAGTCTACAGAAATAAATTTTGGCGTTTACCTTTTAAGCTTATCAAGATGTGGGTATTGATAATAGTTGAAAAAAACTACTTAATTAAGTACTTTGTAACCTGAAAAGGCGTGTACTCGTATTAATATATGCAATGATTATTTAAAGTAGGCGTGCTGGCGAATTTATTTTATTCAGACGAACAATATATTAAAATAGTCAAGATCACAAATACAAAATTCCAAATTAATACATAAATTGTCTTTTTTAATTCAAAAACATGATTATCAAAATAGTAATCTCATGGTATTTTGTTTTTATATGTCCTAAAATATCATTATTGTTGAAATATTACAAAAATAAATCATTATTGCTGAAATATTATAACAAACATAGATATTAATATAAACATTACAAGTTCGTACGTATAATGTTTGAAGTGTAACTTATGTCGTAGTTAATGTGTAATTACACATTATAATAATTAATATATCAAGTCACTAATTTCATGCCTTTTATCATATTTTATAGTCACAATTTTAAATTTTTATAAATTTAAGTGTTATTTAACTTAAATCTTACATTAATAATTATATTATTATATTATTATTATATGCTACTTAATATTCAAGAAACAAATTATTAATAGACTCTAGTTGTTCATTTTTCCCTTGTCAAATCACTTCATAAAATGTTGTGATTGTGTTTTGTGATCAGTGCACCAATCAATATAATTGATGACTAAAGCACGAAACAACACCTAAAACACTAAACAACACATTTTCACTCCTATAAATTCAATGTCCACCTCTCTTACTCTTCTCATTTGCAATCTTTATCTTTCTCTTCTCACTTAATCCAAAATGCCACCAATGAGAAACCACCGAAACATTTGTTCTGACTGTCTCAACATAAGAGCTGATTTGAATCGCTTAGTAAAATGTATCAACGACGATTCTCAGCGCCAGGAGATGAACATCGGGCGCATTGCTCACATGCTAAGGGCCCTATGCCTTTTGACGGGGATTGAAATGGATGATTTGTTCACCCGACCCAACTCCCCTCCTCATGTTTAAATTTTAATGTATTTAAATGGCAGTATGGGCCTCTTTTGTTAAATATATGAATATTTATGTTTGTCTAATTATTTGATTATTTAAGTTATGTTTTGTTTTGTCGTTGTTGATAGTTCTTATGTTTGCATATGTTTGAAATTTACAGAAATATTTCACCACTAGACTCACTAGACACGACATTCGTTATAATAACTGATTCATTAGAAAAATTGTTAGGCAAATTTAACAGCTTAGGAATGATAAGTGAAGTGATAGAAAATGAAGGGTTTTAACTAGGGCATTAAACAGAATCTGGTCCCCGTCGTCCACTGTAGCGGTTACTAGTCCACTACAGCGGGTCCGCGCCAGTGACCCACTGCTTGACATGGAGACTCAACACAACTCTTCGCAACTCGCCATGGCTGATTAGGCCATGCTGTGGCGGGTCTGCTACAACGCCTCTAGTGCCGCTACAACAGACACCAGACACCAGAAAACTACTAGTTTTCACAAACTCAACCCCAAAATTCGACAATCACTCGAGACCTCCTATACACAAATTAGACATACATTCACAGATAAAACTACGCTATGGACTCACTCGTGGTCTCAGAATTTCTAACAGAGGTCTATTTAATCGGGTCAACACCCAATGGCCAAAGACCAACTTTCCAACCAATAACTCAAAATGCTCCTGAATGCTTCGAGAACTGAACTGAACATTCCACCAAGTCACAATCAACCATCCGGACCTCTCGGAATTGACGAATTTCTGAAAAAGACATGTTTACTCAAAAGTCAACTATTGGTCAAGCATTTTTCACTTTAAGGTTTTATTTTGCTAAAGTCATAAGAATTCTTGTCCGATCACCTCGGGAACTTCACCACCCATCCCCGCAGGTCAAAGTCATACTAATAGGGATGAGGCAAGGGTCACCATGGGTAAATTGGTCAAAAGTGCAATAACGGTCAAATGGATCATTACATTATATACCAATTAAACCATCGCTCATTCTCGAGCGACAAAGAAAGAACGAGAGAGAAAGTACATGAGTCAACAAACAACTGGGGATATCTGACACACATATTGGAGTCGGTCTCCTATGTGGCCTCCTCAAAGGGACGATGCTTCCATTGCACCTTAACAAAAGCTATCTCCTTAGACCTCAACTTCCTAACCTGCATATCTAAAATTGCTATAGGCTCCTCCTTATAATATAGGTTCTCATCGAGCAACACAGAATCCCAATGAATGATATAATACCCGTCTAAATGGTACTTCTTCAGCATAGAAACGTGGAAAATCGGATGAACATCCGACAGGCCTGGTGGCAAAGCTAACTCATAAGCAACAACGCCAACACGACAGAGAATCTCAAATGGATCAATGTACCTCAGGTTCAACTTTTCACTCTTCCCAACTCGTATCACACCCTTTATAGGTGATATCTTCAGAAGAACCTACTCACCCTCCATAAACTCTAGATCTCTGACCTTCATGTCTAGATATATCTATTGCCGACTTTGAGCTGCCAGAAGCTTTTTCTGAATAAGCTTTACCTTGTATAAAGACTCCCTCAATAAATCTGTACCCCATTGTTAAACTTCCAAAGCATCAAACCATCAAATAGGAGAACGACACCTCCTACCATATAAAGCCTCAAACAATGCCATATAAATGCTGGAATGGTAGCTATTGTTGTACGTGAGATCTGGCAAGGGTAAGAACTGGTCTCAATGACCAACAAAATCAATGACACATGCTTTCAACATATCCTCGAGCACCTGAATAGTCCTCTCGGATTGTCCGTCAGTCTGGGAATGAAAAAAGGTAGTAAGATCCAACTGAGTATCCAACTCTGCCTGCAATGTCTGTTAGAAATGGGAAGTAAACTGAGGACCTCAGTTGGAGATGATAGAAATAGGAACCCCGTGCAATCGCACAATCTCACGAATGTAAATCCTAGCCAACTTCTCTACATTATAAGTAACCTGAACCAGAATGAAGTGCGCAAACTTGGTCAGTCTATCCACAATAACCCAAATTGATTCGAACTTACCCAAGGTCTTCGGAAGACCCACAGCGAAATCCATGGCGATTCTTTTTAACTTCCACTCAGGAATGGGCATCCTCTGAAGCATATCGCCAGGTCTTTGGTGATCAAACTTGACTTGCCGACAATTCTCACACCGGGCAACGAAATCTGCAATATCTCTCTTTATCCGACCCCACCAGTAATATTGCCTCAAGTCGCGATACATTTTAGTAGCACCTAGATAAATGAAATATCTGGAACTTTGGGCTCCTACAATATCAAACGAATTAAACCACCAACACGAGGAACGCACACACGTTCCTTGATCATCAGAACCCCCTCATCATCAAGCACAACCTTCTTGACCTAACAACGCATCACCTTATCATGAATTTTGTATAACTGATCATCCTCAAATTGTTGAGCCCTAATCTTCTCCAAGAGAGACGACCTCACCTTAACACACGCTAAAACTCTGCCCAAATTTGAAATATCAAGGCGCACAAAATTATTAGCTAGGGTCTGAACCTCCATGGCTAAGGGACATTCTGAAGCAACCAATTGAGCTAAACTTCCCATACTCACTGCCTTACGGCTCAAGGCATCAACTACCACACTAGCTTTACCCGGATGGTAAAGTATAGTGATGTCATAATTCTTCAGAAACTCCATCCACCTACGTTGTCTAGAATTGAGATCCCTCTGACTGAAACACGTGTTGTAGGCTGCGGTGATCGCTAAACACCTCACAATGTACCCCGTATAGATAATGCCTCTAAATTTTTAAAGCGAAGAATACCACTAACAACTTCGAATCATGGGTATGGTAGTTCTTCTCATGGATCTTCAACTGTCTAGAAGCATAGGCAATGACCTTGCCCTCTTGCATCAACACAACGTCCAAACCAACACGGGACGCATCACAATAAACTGAGTAATGCTTACCCCCCACGGGTAATGCCAAGATCGGAGCCAAAGTCAACAGAGTCTTGAGCTTTTGAAAACTCTATTCACAAGCATCGAACCACTGAAAAAGAACCTCATTCTAAGTCAATCTGGTCAGGTGAGATGCAATAGAAGTAAATCTTTTTATGAACCAACGGTAGTAACTGGCCAACCCCACGAAACTATGAATCTTAGTCACAGTAGTGGGCCTCGCCCAATCCCTAACAACCTCAATCTTCTTGGGATCAACCATAATCCCGTCCTTGACACCACATGGCCCAAGAATGCCATATAATCAATACATAACTCACACTTTAAAAACTTAGAATAAAGCTCTTTCTCTCTCAACAACCCAAGGACAATCCTCAAATGACGTTTATGCTCCTCTTTACTCTTTGAATATACCAAGATATCATTGATGAAGACAATGCCAAATGAATCCAGGGTTGGCTTAAAAATGCCATTCATCAAGTCCATGAAAGCTATCGGGGCATTCGTAAGCCCAAATGGCATCACAAGGAACTCATAATGACCATAATGAGTCCTAAGGCCATCTTCAGAACATCCTCATCCCGAATCTTCAGTTGGTGATAGCCTGACCTCAAATCAATCTTCAAAAATACCAAAACACCCTGAAGCTGGTCGAACAAGTCATCAATACGAGGGATCAGATACTTGTTACGAACATTTATCTTGTTCAACTGACAGTAATCTATGCACTTCCTCATCATATCATCTTTCTTCTTTATAAACAAAACGGGAGCGCCCCAAGGGGAGACGCTTGATCTAATGAACCCCTTACTCAGTAGATCCTGCAACTGCTTTTTCAACTCCTTCAACTCAGCATGTGCCATCATGTACAATGGAATAGAAATAGGGCATGTGCAACTCTAAATTGATGCAGAAATCAATGTCACGATCAGGTGGCATACCCGGCAAATTGGCAGTGCCAAGTTTAAGAATAGCATCACAACTAAAAGTACGAAGTTCGAATCCAGTAAATATGAATATGTGAATATGAATACATATACCTCCATGCCTCGATAGTCATGACCCATGAGGGACCCGCGAAGTCCATGTACTTATTGCGGTGTACATCCTAATTCAATATAAGTATATGTTGCGGAACATGAAACCCGTCCAATATATATATATATATATATTGCAGAATGTGCAACCCTATACAATATATATATATATATACCCGATCCAATGTATGAATGCTATTAATGAAAATGAGAATATATCAACACCAATGGGTATACATCAAGCCGATCGTGCCATGCATGGACACATAACATCATGACAAGAATGAATCAATGCTTCTTCTATACACGGTCAAGTCTAGTATCATACGCGTGACGACGAGCCACTGAATCAAATAAAGCAACAACCATAATCAAGCAACAATACCAATCTAAGTATTTCATCCCAACTTCATACCTGAAGGCATAATATGCTTCGTCCAACAATCACTAACTCTAAATATGATTTGCTAACCAAAGTCTAACCATAAGGTAAGTTGTAACCTACCTGGTAGCCGAGCAGGAGCCACGGATAATTCACACATTTGCCTTGCCTTTTTAGAGAGCTTTCAAGTACTCAAAGTAGAGATGGCAGTGGATTCTGGACCCGGTCCGGATTCGGTGGATCCAGATCCATTTTATAGTATATGGATCTTCAAAATTTGGACCCTACGGATCTGGATCGGACCCGGATCCGTTTCTGACGGATCGGATCTGGATCTGGATCTGGATCTTGTATTTGAGATCCGTATCCAGTCCAAATCCGACCCGTGGATCCCTTTTTTATTAAATATATTCATAACCTAGAATATAATTTTATAAGTATTTTCTTAAAATTGCTAAGCACATCCTTGCAAGTTTAATTCTCAAAACAAGTTTAATTTATCCCCGCGTTAACTCAAAAACCAAAAAATAAAGAGGTAACTTCGATAATAAAATCAATGTTATATCAATGAATGACTAACATCTCCATAGACAAGTAGTTAAAATTATATTCACTTCATTTGTGAAGATTCCAAGCACATGCAAATTCTGCATTGTGGAAATACTAGTAAGCATTTTCCACAACTATTGTCATTGTCCAACATTTTCAATTAATAGCTCACAATCAAAATGAGACAACGAACAAAATATCTCATATGAACATTTCAAAATTAAAACACAGTAAATTGTTAGCTAAGTAAAAATCGTTTGTCAGTTCAAAAAAATATTCTTAGCAAGGTTACAATCTTAGCAAGGCAAATTTTTTTACATGTGGATCCAGATCCGATCTGTGGACCATGTGGATCCGATGGATCCGGATTTGGATATGATTTTTATGGACCCGACGGATCTGGATTCAGATATGAAAAACGGATCTGGATCTGGATCTAGTAGGATCTGGTCCAGATCCGATCCGTTGCCATCCCTAACTCAAAGTCTATCCATAAACAAATTCTAAATTAGAAATAAGGAAGAACAATACTCTCCTTGCCATCCTATCATTTGAATCAAAATCAACTACGGAGAAAAAAAAGGGAAAACGGGTCCACAAGGGTAAAACGGATAATTCAAAAGTGAAATTGGTAACCCAACATTCTAGAAATCTAATTATACTAATCAATTTCTAAATTAACTCAAGAATAGGTCAATTTCATGATTCAAGTCAAACCTCCAATTTGGTATAAACCCTAACTTTCAAGCTTTTAATTCATCAAAAAATGAAAGATTCAAGGCTATTAGTTACTAAATCATGAAAATCCATACTTAGATTAGTCAAATCCACCAATAATAATCATTTAAAATAATTAAAACTCAATTATTGAAGTAGACATCAAAACCCATCTTCCTTCTTAAGTTCTATGGAATTTCTAGCATGGATTCAAGTTTAAGAAAGGTAAAGGAATGAATTTTAGGTTAGGGAACTTACCCACAAGAGAAATCAAGTGAAGTTATAGGAAATGAAGGGTTTTAACTAGGGCATTAAATAGAATTTGGTCCCTGTCGTCCGCTGCAATGGTTACTAGTCCGCTACAACGGGTTCACGCCAACAACCCACTACTCGCCACGGCGACTCAACACAACTCTTCACAACTTGTCATAACGGATCAGGCCCCGCTGTGGAGGATCCGCTATATTGCCTCTGGTGCCACTACAACGGACATCAGACACCAAAAAATTGCATTTTTCACAAACTTAACCCCACAATCCGACAATCACCTGAGACCTCCCAGACACAAACCAAACATGCATTCACACATAAAAATACACTACAGACTCATTCGTGGTCTCGAAATTCCTAACAGAGGTCTATTTGACCGGGTCAACATCCAATGGCCAAATACCAACTTTCCAACAATAACCCAAAATGCTCCCGAGTGCCTCGGGAATCGAACTGAACATCCCACCAAGTCACAATTGACCATCCGGACCTCTAAGAATCAATGAATTTTAGAAAAAGTTCCGTTTACCCAAAAGTCAACTATTGGTCAAATGTTTTTCACTTTAAGGTTCTATTTTGCCAAAGTCATAAGAATTCTCACCCGATCACCTCGGGAACTACACCGCGGGTCAAAGTTGTACTATTAGGGCTCGGGGAAGGGTCACCGGAGGTAAATGAGTCAAAAGTGCAATAACGATCAAACGGGTCGTTACACTTATACTTCAAAAAAAAATTATATAGCAGGTGCGATACTAATAATTAGTGAGCTAGAAAGACTTTACTCTGGATACTTTTCATATATGCAACGTCACCACTAATCATTAGGATTTTACAACACAAAAAATATGGTTAGATATTCTAGTTTCAATTTTGAATTTAAGCATTTTAACAAAATACTTAATTCTTTCAAATTAAAATTGTCCAAATAAATTTATTACCAAATTCAGATCAAATTATTAGATTTACTTTAAATCATTTTACCATGTCCTAAGAAATTTATTATCAAATTCTGATCAAATTATTTAGATTTATTTTAAATCATTTTACTTATGTGATATTGACAAGTCTCATTCTGCATCTATATATACATTTCAAAGCTCTGCTTCTATCTCGACAAATAGGCATTCAGTCGTATATTTTTCTTTCAAAGAAAATATTTTTTTATTCTTTTTTTTTTGTGTGTATATCCAAGCATGACTGGGAAGGGTCTTAGAGATACTAAGAATTTAAGTAACAATTAGAAAAAATACATCGATCCTATGTGATTTATTTGTTTCCCTAATTATTTTTAGTCCTGGAGAAATTATTCCTATTGTTTGGCCAAATAAAACTAGGGCTAAGGTTAAAGTCACGAGGTATTTGATAAATACTTGTGAGTCTGTTTCCACTAATGTAACTAGCAAATGTATATCTATTATGTATAATCAACTCGTCGAGGAAAATATTAATGTATCTGAACTTATGCTAGGCAAATCGAATGATTGTTAAAGCTATATGCTCTTAAACAAGCTAAATTTGCTGAAAAGAATAAATAGCTCAATCAACAATTTCAAACTTCTCAGCTTTTCTCACTTCTTCCTAATTCTGAGTCGACAACCGAAGATGATGTAAATCAACATAGGTTTTTATGTTGGGGGCCATCAACAAGTTTGGTGGGCGGAAGCGGTGCTAGCCATGGACCAATAGAAGGTCGTGGTGACTAATCATACTAGTATTTCTATAATTTCACTTTTTAGCATGTTTTTCTTAAATGTCATTCTCTACTTTTATTTTATCGCACATCGTTTATTAATTTACTTTAATTTAATGATATGTGAAAGTTATGCTATGTTAGTACAAAAAAATGTACTAGTGTTACTCCGTCGTTTTAGAAATATGTGTAATGTTTGGTGATTTATTAAATCATATCTCAATCTTTCTACTCTTCACATCATAAAGTAGATTGTACTTGCTGGTTACACTTGCTAGATTTTTATGATGGGATGAAGTAGAATGTGATTAAAATGTAATTTAATAAATCATTAGACATCACATATATTTTTTAGGACGACTGAATAACACTAGTACATTTTTCTACTAACGTGGCATAATTTTCACATATCATTTAAATAACGTGAACTAATAAATACTGTACAATAAAATAAAAGTAAGGAATACTATTTAAGAAAAATATGAGAAAGAAGTAGAACAATAGAAATACTAGCATAATTAGTCATCATGACCTTCTATTGATCCATAACAAGCACCGTTTCCACCCACCAAACTTGTTGATGGGCCTCCAACATAAAACCCTCTACGTTGATTTACATCATCCTCTGTTGTCGACTTGAAATTAGAGAAAATTGATGAAGGATGAGAAGTCTAAGATTGTTGATCAAGTTATTTCTTTCTTTCACCAAATTTATCATATTTAAGAGCAGATAGCTTTAACAATCATTCGATTTGCCTAGCATCAAGTTCATATATATATATTAATCTTCCCCTTGATAATTTGGTTGAACATGATTTCAATACACTTGCTAGTTACACTAGTGGAAACAGATTCACAAGTATTAATTAACCTCTTATCCAAAATAATGGATAATCGGGCTCACTGAAATTTATTAATCTGCAGGTTCCTATTTGCAGCAATGAGATGGCCGCCGATAATCCACATGCTCTGCGAAGGAAACAAGATTGCGCACTACCTAGCAAGCTATGGAAGTACATTGAACTCTAATGTAATAGCTAGGGGAGCGGATGTATTTTGGAACAAATCTCCTGCTTTTATTTCCTCAGTTTTTAATCAAGATTACTCAGGACTATTTCTACTCGATCAATCCCAATATGTAATTAACTATTGTTCCTTGCAATTTAATTAATGCACTTCCTTTCAAGAAGAAAAAGGTTGATTTTAGTTTTACAATCTAAATTCAATGTCTATAAATTTTAGTGTCTAAAATGAGCAATTTTTATTTTAGTTTTAACTTCATGTCATGTCAACATTCTTCAATATGACATATAACTCTTCTTCTTCTATTTCTACGCGCACTTTTCACTCTTTTTTAATCACGAGAGATTTCATCTTTGTATATTAGCAACTTGTATTACAAATAAAATATTTGAGTTTTAACGGATACATATGAGAATTGATTGGTAGCTCCATGGTAAATGTACTATCTTTAAAACCCTATTCGAGCTCGATACATTGCAAATATTTTTAAAGAAATGATGTGGATACATATTCTATAAGAACATTGAATTCTATAGAATGTGAAGTTTTACAGATTCAGAATTTTGAAATGATCGACACGACTTGTACAAAGCCTTGAAGCGAGATGTGGGGTAAAGCCAACAGACATATAAAAAATTGGTGCTATTGCGGCTGCTCGCAGAGCTTTCTCTCCTAGTTAGAAGGGAGACGGGGCTCCCCCTTACAGCACGCACAAACGAAAAACAAAAAGCACCGCATCAAATGAGGGCTCCGTGATGTCGAATTATGATTGAAACCTAGTTTTGAGTCAACGCAAACGTTGGCGCATCACTTTGACATAAGTTACATATGCGCGCGAAGGTATTGGCCAATTTCAGGCTATGACTTTGTTTCTCAAGAAATTCGCGGGGAGGGGTCATCCAGCTGATGTTTTGTACGAAGAGTTATACCATTACTGGAAATACATTTGGTTTAGTTAGGATAAGGAGGAAAAATAGGAGGAAAACCTATAAAGAAAATCCAAAAAGGAGAAATCAGATGAATAGAATTCTTAGTTTTTTAGATGTGCCATATCAAATTCTTTTTACCTGCTTTATATTAGATCATTGTCGACATTCATTGACCTATTTCTCTACTAATCACGTTCAAAATTAAGTAAATGTCACCAAGCGAGCAACAAAATCACCAAAAGATGCAAATTTGTTTTCTACAACCAACTTAAATCAAGAAGTAATTTGAGACTATAAAACATGAAAATATATGAGACACTGATAAAACATGAATGAGAACTTCAAGAACTCCAAATATGAAAGAACAAATTTATCAGAGCGATAGTGAGTAAAAAGAGAGTGAGGCGTTGTAATGGACGATTTGGAAGAGCAAGAGGAGTTGAAAGAGAGACATCAAATTCTTTTTTTTTCTTTCTTAGAGACAATGCCTTTTTAGTGAAAATACTTTTGATTTAGTTACGATAAGGAAAAAAATAAGAGGAAAACCTGAAATCAAAATCCAAAAAAGAAGAAAATAGATAAATAAAATTCTTAATTTTTAGATGTGGCATATCAAATTACTTTTTAGAAAAAATACATAAAATCCTCCAAACTTTTCCACTTAACTTAATTTAGCAATGTAACTTTACAAGCGTTTATATACCCATATTCTAGTTTGAAGTGAAATTTAATATCCTTTTTTCAAAACAATCACAGATTAATATTCATGAGTGTTATTTTTTATTCATTTGACTATTATTATTTTTAGGATTTTTCTTCCTTTTCTCCTTAATAGCTGCCTCCACAGTCTATGAGCCGAATTGACAATACTCATTTGGAATCCACTTTGCACTTCACTAAATGGGTATCAGATACTCAATATTTGTAAGACGAAGCCACATATAATTAAAACCCATCAACTAATTTAATTTTCTTTTATTTATGTGCACGATCAAATCTATCAATTAAATTTATTTACAAAGAAATAAAAAATAAAAATAATAGCGTGAAGGGGAAGATGACCTCGTAAATTGTTGGTGCAGAAGCAAGAAAGAGAAAGAGGGGGAAAGAATAAGAAAGAAAAAATAAAATTATTAAAAAAATAATCTAAAATGAAAAATAAAATATTTAAAAAATAACTAAGTATAACTAATTGTATCATCCAATTAGGAGATGACACATGTACAAATTTGAACCATTTTCAGTGTTATTTTTTCGTTTCACGCACTTTCGATGACAATTCTTTTGCCACATTACTTATTAAGTGGGTATTAATATAACTTAGGTGGTAAACAAACACCTGTGAAATTAAAGTGCTAAATTAAGTTAAGTAGACAAGTTTGAGGGGCTTTTATGTGTTTTTTTTTCTTTTTACCTTGTTTTATATAGTGGATTTACATAATGGACTGAATTAGAGTAAAATATAAAGCTTAGGGACTAAAAGTATCATTACTTAAGTTAATTGTGTGAAATTTTGCTTCTTTTTTCCGCCACCACCGTCTTATACCTTCTTGGTTGATATATATGAAAAGTTGAAAACAAATCCAAAAAGGCCTAACACCAATGAACTAAAAATTGTCTGTAACAAATCAAATACACCCCCAATTCTTTCCCTTTATTAATTTCTAATCCTCTAAGTGTTCATAAATTGGTTAATTTATACATTTTGTTTCAGATTTGTCATAATTGATAGTGTTGTTTGGTATCTAAATCATGAAGAGAAGTTACACAGAATCTCCATCTTCTAGTTCTTTTGGACCTCCTCAATCCAAATTTAAGCACAACCCTCAAGGTATTTTATCCTCCTTTTCTTGATTTTTTAAAAACTTTTCTTGGTATTATATGGATATAGTGTATATTGATTCATCGTTGTATTAATATCAATCAAATTAGAGATTTTACTGTTATTTTAGCACAAACCATAAGGTATTTTATCTTCCTTTTTTTGATTTTTATTAATTTTGTCTTGGTATTAAATGGATACAGCATGTTTATTCATTCTTGCATTAATATTGTAATAAAATTAGAGACTTTTCTGTTATTTTAGCTCAACTCCAGAAGTTATTTTTTCTTATATATTTGTTTTCAAACAACCCCATTTGGTTTTACCTATCTTGGTATAGATGGATACATCATATTAGTTTGTTTGTTGCATTAGTATCCATAAAGTTAGAAACTTTACTTTTGTATAAGAACAACCCAGAAGGTAGTTTTCTCATATTTTATTTTAAGATAAATCTCACTTGATTATTGACATTTACACTTTGTTTGGATGGTCGTTACCCATGGTTTCATAATTTACAGTATCATATTGTATAGTATCGATACTGTATTAATGAATTCTTCGTATAGGGATAAACATATTTGTTAGTTGTTGTATTAGTACCTATAAAGTTAGAATTTACTGTTTATAAAGCATTACCTAGAAGAATATTCTTATATTTGTCTTTAACAGAAATCGCATTGGATTTTTGTTACCTGTCGCTGTATAGACATTGATACAACATATTTATTCATTGTTGCATTTAGTAATAAGAAGGATACTGTTGTTATTTCGCTGTTGACGTGTTTTGGTACAATTGTTGTAATGTCTAAATTTTATTTACTATGCAGGGTAGTTGTTTAACTGCTAGGGGGCGATGTATTATACCCTAAATATTTGAATTTGTGATGCTAAAACTTTAGGAAGCTGTAACCCTTTTGGATAAAAGAAGCCAGAAGTTGGTTTTGATTTAATTTAAACTGGTGTCAGGCGACACTCATTTTCTGGAAGATGAGAGTACAAAAATCTTTGCCAGAAAGGTGGCTGATCATTACAGTGCGAGGACCAACCAAACTCTTGAAGAGCGTGAAGCAAGTCCTATCATCCATTTAAAGAAACTTAACAATTGGGTATGTCTTATTTATTTAGGCGGGGTTATTCTGCATAATTCATTGCTAATGAGGTTTCCTGGTGTGTTAGATCAAGAGTGTCTTGATTCAACTTTATGCAAAAAGAGGGGATGCAGTTCTTGATCTTGCTTGTGGAAAGGTACTCGACCTGTTAAAATTTCTAGGTGGTAATTAACAAGTAGTCATGCATCTAATTTTTACTTTCTGTTTAAACCAGGGTGGCGATCTCATTAAATGGGATAAAGCAAAGATTGGATATTACGTTGGCATTGATATTGCCAATGGTTCGGTAAGTTCCTGCTGGAAGAGTACTTTTTTGGTTTTCTGTGTTTGCCACTGCAAGTTGGAGCTCCCTTTCAGCAAGCTACTTATACATTGTTTAACGTTTTATATGACTTTCTAGAAGATATGCCAGCTATTTTTGATGACTTATACATGTGGAAAGATGCTTTTTACCGTTACTTAATTCATAAAGCGGTTGACTAAAGAGAAACAAAGAGAAAGACCTGTCTTCGTTCCAATTTGTGGTTTCGTAATGTTTCGGTGCCACTAAATTGACATGTATTCAGTCAGATTTCACTCATTATAAAGGTTTATGTTTCTATTTATCCTCGGTGGCACTCTGCATATTACTTTTTTTAAGGTCTTAACATTTCCTAAAACTTTTCAGCATGCAGCTTAATTGCACGAGTACCAAAAAGATCTCTGCCTTGTTTTCTTAAAATTAGTTAATATGCAGTTGGTCTGCTATATAGAACTAACTCTCTAATTTGGTTAAACATTTATAATATTCTTTTCTTTTTATGAGGTAAATAATGTTATTAATGATTAGGGGAAACCTTGTATACAAGCTGTATGCCAAAAGATAGAGAACCTACACCTGAATATAATTCTCTATGGAAGAAACCCAATCATCTTATTCATCTATGCACAAAGAAACCTCATGGTCATGGGTACACCAAAAAGAAACTAGAACGAGAAACTGTTTTGCAATGTAACAAAATTAATATCAATTCCTTCAAAAGCTCATGTTTCTCTCTCCATAGATCTCACATAATGGCTGATGTAGCAACATTCCATACTCTCAGTCTTCGCTTCCTCCTATGCACCTCCTCCACTGTGCTCGGCATCATCCATTCAATCCATTCCAGTTTTGAGACATTCTTTGCATGAACAATGTTGTAACAACTTAAGTTTGTTAATAAGAAGTGGCAAAAACATGGGGGATCTCTATTTTGTGCTTTAAATTATTGTAGACAGATGAATACCTTACCTTACCAAAAAAAAAAAAGAAAGAAAGAAAAAGTTTATCTTAGACAGCTTTGCTTAGGGTGAGTGTGCCATGCATCTTTTTTTTTTTTTGGACCAAGAAATCTGGCTAGGGCCAACCCATAGGACCAACCCCAACTGTCGGAACTCGTGACGGTGCCATGCATCTGATCAAAATGTTATCCTGTAATTTTGGCTTGGATAATCCCCAGTACTAGCTGATCAATTTAAATAACTAGTGGCTGACTAGAAGAATTGACCAGCAAGATTGCTTATAAAAAATAAAAAGGCATTGACCAGCAGGACTGAAATGGAAAGTCAATTCTTGTGTCCATGGTTCTAACCATGTGCGTGCATGCATCTCCATATATAATTTAAAACAAAAATGGACTGGAGCATATGTGCCTTGGCTGAGAAATCCGTGGACTAATGAATTATTGCCTGTGATATTTGTTTGACCGAATACGAAGGTTGATCTTCCTTCTCTGGAAGAACTGTTTCCATGTATCTGTTTTGTTTATTAGTAATAAAACATGAATATGGGAAGAATTATTGGGTTGCTATTTTAACTTGTGGGAGATGTTTATCAAATTTTGGTTTTTTACCTTTTAATTGGAGGTTAATCCGGATTATTAACTTAAAGCGAAGGTCAGAAAAGATTTCTTAAATTCTAACCTGTTGACATCAGTTCTAAATAGTTCAGGCATGGGAGATGCCGGCATTTCTTAATTGTGTCCTCCATTTAGTAGATTTACATGCTAGGTCTCTTCCTCTATTTACGGGAATGAAAATCCATTTCATAGAAGGTTATATTCCTCTATATTTCTTTTGATCAAGTACAGTAATTATATCCCTCCATATTTTTTATGTGAAATTCTAGCTCTTGAGGTCTATGTTTTTATTTTCTATTGTATTTGAGTGCTAACCTGAATTTTGATATTATTCTTGAATTATGTAAAGATAGAAGACTGCCGAACCCGTTACAATGGTGAGGCAGATCACCATCAACGCCGCAAAAAGTTCTCGTTTCCTGCCAGACTTCTTTGTGGAGATTGTTATGAGGTAAATCAGCTGACTACATGAACAAGCTTTCTCGTTTTTTCAGATGGAACTGAAAATTCATATCTTCTTGTTGTATTCTTTCTTGTCGTATAGATTACGAATGTATGATGAATCATTTCCTAGACATACAACGACCTTATTAGGAATGTATGATAAAACCACTGATATTCCAAACAGCTTCGTGCTTTTATTGGAACATCGTACTGATATTTGTTGTGTGGTGAATTTCAGGTTCGTTTGGATAGGGTTTTAGCAGATGATGCACCTTTTGATGTTTGTAGCTGTCAGGTATGTCAGTCTCATGCATGTCCTTAAATATAGCTAGCATTGTTCGTTAAGGAGTTAGGTGAAAAACATAGTTTGGGACTTTGTTCTCGATGAACTTTTCATCATTTTCCCTTAAAAATATTTTGTAGCAAATTAGGAGTAGTTATTTAATGGCTTAATTGAACTACTTTTCTGATATCCCTTAGCCAATAGAGGTACATGCTTCTATGAGTTGAATTACTTTATAAAACTACTTCTCTTGGTATGAGCATTGTGAGGTGTTTTGGATATGTTGATTCCCTCATAAATATCTCTTCTCAAGCTTTCATATTTTGGTTCCTGGCTGTGTTAAATGTTTCCTTTGTCCTCTTTACTTGCTATTTTGCAAATGACACTTGAAAATTCATTAATGTGTTCAGAGGCTTTTTCCAAACTAGATCACTGAAAGGAGTATAATCCACATCTTTCTTAAATTTGAGAAGGAAAAAACTTTAGTGAAGTTGAGGTTGGGGAAAGATGGTTGTACAGTGTCCTCCGTATTGGATGCCTATGCCTAGTAGGTGGAGATGCGACAACACTTTATCAAGAAATTATGCATGTCTTGGGTGGCCTTTACAGATTCTAAGCTAAGAAAACTTGAAAATTTGCAGTTTGCGATGCATTATTCGTGGTCTACTGAGGCACGTGCACGGCGTGCGCTGGCCAATGTCTCAGCTTTACTACGACCTGGAGGAATATTTATTGGAACAATGCCAGATGCCAATGTCATCGTCAGGAAGTATAGAGAAGGTTTAACTTCCGCTCGATTCTGCCCCGCTTGACACTGTTGAATCCATAAATATGATGTCTTTGTGATATATCTTTACTCTCATCACTAGCTTTTCAGTTAAAAAGTCAAGGAGCTGAAGTGCAATTAGAAAATTGTTCTTCATTTATTTATTTTTCTCCTTTTCTATTTGTGCTGGTTTTTTTTTTTGGGGGGGGGGGGGGGGGAGGAGTGCTTCAATGCTTTGATTGTTGCCTGATTCAATCAATCATTCAACTATGCATTATATTTAAATTAGTTGGGTCGGTTATGTAATTCCTTTATATCCTCTGCTTGGGACTATTTCCTTTCAGTATTCACAAATAATTGTTTGCAAGGCAGATAAGGATTCCTTCAGAACTAGAAGTTATCCAAATGTAACACTTTTTCCTACCCTCACATACGAGTATCCAACTAGACAAAAAGACTTCTACCAAACATTTGACCTGATGCAAGTATAACATCTGCAACAAAACTTTAATCCTAACTTGTTGGTATATATAGGTCCTTTGCTTCTATTGTATTCCTTTCTTTGTTAAGCATGCACCGATTTTGACATTGTAGGTCATTTAAGACAATTTTCCTTATCATTTTTGGTCTACATCGTTCCTTAGGTCTTTAATCATCATAGAAGTATCACATCTACATATGATGCATTTGGAGGTCCATGTAGGATATAGCCAAACCATCTTAGGTGACCTTTTCTCATTTGATTTTCTCTGTGTTTTATTTGAAGCCTCTGTGATTATTTCTAATATTGTCCAATCTTTTGTGACCGTGTATCCATCACTCTGACTAGTGGAGTGATGGTTTCGTTGCAAATTTTTGAAATGTGTTATGTAGTCGCTTTTTATACAAGATCTGTTGATATATGGTTCCTGTTTGTCTTTGGAAGTGCAGCTGAGGGGCTAGCCTTTGGTAATAGTGTCTATTGGATAAAGTTTGATGAAGAATTTTCAGAGAAGGTAAATTGTGTAATCATTTTCTAGTAATGTTCTAATTTCTGTTTCTTTTCTACTCTTAAGCATTCATGTATTAAGATCTTCTATTGTTGCAGAAATTTAAATCTTCAAATCCTTTTGGCATCAAATACAAGTTCCACCTGGAGGTGTGTACACCTTTATGCCTTCCTATATAAGTTAGCTGCGTTCTTTAAGCTTATTGCTAATTATTTTAGTGTGTACGAGTTCCTTTGTTAATTTTAGTTGCAAAGCTTAATTCTTAGCTTCCATTTGAATCAATTTTATGCTTTTTACTTATTTGTTCTATAGATAGCTAGTTTATACATGTACGGTTTTCAGTTTTTGCTTTATGTGTTCAGAATCATGCACATTGAAAGATTTTTATTTGTCATCTTGATTAGTCTCCATGATTTGCAAAATCTAGCAGACTAAATAACTGTTCTTACTCTATCTTTTTATGGATTTTCATGTGCTATGAATGAAACCAATCACTACTTTGGGGCTAAAGACTCCTTTATTAATTTTTTATCAGACAACAGTTTATGTACATATATCAACAGGCGGAGAATTCCCATCCATCTTAACACGACTTACTAAAGATTATATGTATTATATGCTTGGAATGTTATCCTCCTATTAAATCCTGAAAACCGACATAGGGTTATCTTCCTATTAAATCCTGAAAAACAAGTTACGGTCCTGATATTGAAAATCCTTTGATTGCATATATGTGTGAATATATATGATTTCTCTGCTTATCAACAAATAAACAGTCAATATTTGGATTGTAGGATGCTGTTGACTGCCCCGAGTGGATTGTTCCTTTCCATGTCTTCAAGGCAATGGCAGAAGAGGTATAAGCGTGTGTGCCTCCCGCTTTTAGTTGTTGGATATATTCTGAACTACAGTTCATTTGTTTTTTGATATTATATATACCTATTATATGAATACGAGAAATATTAGGTGTATATTTGCCCTTTTTTGATCTTATATCGTTTTTATTTAAATTAAGACCATGGTAGGTTCTCTTTTATATTTGAGTAGAAGTCATTTTTCTTGATTGAGAGCGCTCTCTAATGTTAGTTATGTGACAAAATGAGGGAGTATACTACACATTGCACAAAATCCTTCTAGTTAGTTAGAGATAATTTGTGTATGGTATACGAGGCATAATTACTGATATTTAAAGGATTGCCACTGAGGAAGACATAACAATTAGCATTCAAGAATGTTTCTTGCCTTCTCGGTTTGTTCTGACAGCATTTTTTTTCAATGCAGTATGACTTCGAGCTAGTTTTTGTGAAGAACAACCACGTATTTGTGGATGAATACATGAAGAAACCAGAGTTCGTTGAGCTAATGAGGAGGCTCGGTGCATTAGGTGATGGGAACCAAGATCAAAGTAAGTTTTAGTTTATCCTAGATACTGAATATTAGTGCTGTGCTCTTTCATCCAAGTATGTTTTGATATTTCATGCTTGTTACATATGCCTACCCAGAACTTGTGTTATGACATATTTTTTCTAATAAAAGGTACTCTATCACCAGACGAATGGGAGGTAGCCTACCTTTATTTGGCATTTGTTCTAAGGAAGGTATGAACATACCTAATTCATGTTTTAGTGTTATCATTGTTGCTTAAACAGTAATCCACGACCTAAAATGAGGGGTGGGGGGAAAAGGGGGCCTGACTGGGGCATCCGACAGCATATTTATCGAACGCTTATCCCTTAACCCTGTCAGAGTCTAGGTACCATTAGACACCAATATATGTCAACACAACAAACACAATAACATTAATTACTTCGCATGTGAATCTCGCCTATAAAAAAAGCCTTTGCATGGACAATGGCATTGATTCTAGTGATTGTGATCTTGGTAATATCTTGTTTATTTTGCAGCGAGGGCAACCAGATCAAACAAGAAGAAACCCTAGACGAGACAAAGGGAAGATGCATTTGAACAAAGAAGATATCGAGAATGTTAATGGTGCAGTGTAGTGCTTTGCTCCAACCTTTGAAACTGAAAAGCATTTTATGGCACATGAGGAAGTATCTGAAAGGAAGAGGAACAGTCAACAAAATGTGCCCCTTCCAAGTCGATAAATCGAGTTGCTAATCAATTTTGCAGAATAAAGTCTCTAGTTATGGCCTAATCATTTGTTACAAGTTCATATAATACTCCAGCATAAAATGTGAGCCAGCATAATTGAAAAAAACTGGCTTCTTTTCAGTTGATGTGGGCTGAGGTGACTGGTTCTAATGATACTAGTCAGCAGTACAATATTTGTCCACTTGCAACTTACCATGTAATTCTCTGTACCATGACAAATTGAAAGAGAAAATAGCCAAAAAAAAATTCTGGAATATCAAGATCAAAATGTTTCAGAGATCAGAGACAATTGAACGTGATACCAAGATCAAATATATGTTGTTTGATTATTTATGTTTTCATCACACTTGAGGGTAGCTTGTTTAGTATTCCATTTCAAAGTACTTGCATCAACACTTCCAATGGAACCAACTGATTGATTGATTTTTGAAAATCACTAATTTACTTTGAACGATACAAGATTTATATATCAAGACAAAAAGAATGGGAAAGAAAGGTACAGTAGATAACTTCTGAAATTCTAATTCTGGAGGTGCTACAAGTTCAACATGTAAATTACAAAAAGACAATAATATGCTCAATGTACATGCCATCAAAATACAGATACAAGTCCATATTACAGACAAGTCTAATATGCTTTTTGTTCATGCCTTTCTTCCTTCATGGTTTGATATTCTGGTGTTCTAAGCGTAGAGGAACCACGCCAATTCATTTCGAACTTGGTGGTTAGACTCTATTGCGGTGACGATACTGTAAGGGAGGTCTTGCAGAAAATAGCTTGATGCTAGAATGATAAAAAGCTCAATATCTCTCATTCTTATTATTTTTTCGATATGAAAATGAAAAATCAAAAGGTTGTTTTATTCAAAACCCAATTTGTGACACCCCTTCTCTCCCGCATTCCTCACATCCCATTATCAGTTTCTATATTCTGAATATGAGATATCTCATTCCAATCAAGTTCAAGACAAGGACACATCTTGATCTTTAGAGACTCTAGTGATGACACTCTTTGCAGGAGACAATATGGAAGGCTCTTAAGCTTTTCACAGCAATTTAATTCTAACTCCTTAAGACTAGGCATTGCTGAAATACCAACTTCTTGTTTAAAATCTGTCCATTCTTCCCACTCTGAACAATATGAAAATCTCAACTTCTTCAACTTTGGAAATGCTTCCATGGTTCCTGGCAAGCCCAGGAATTCATTCCCCACATGTTTCAACTCATCCATAAGCCTTATCCAAAGAATTTCAAGAAATGGCAACTTACCTAAAGGTGGCAAAAAGGGGCAATTAAAACACTCACTTAATGTAAGAACTCTAAGATTATTAAGGGACAATGTTATCCATGTTGGAAATTGAGTGCCGCTGTATCCGCTGATTGTCAAATTTCTAAGTTTTGGAGGTGGTATTAAAGCTTCCATCACATCCATTCTTACCTCACTTGCCCAATAGAAATTCAAACGAAGTTCTTTAATGCATGTCTTGCTTCTTAATGCTGCCTTCTGTGCTTCAACTACATCTTCTACATCATTCAAATTGTCGATCACATGGATAGATACATACCCTTGAAGCTCTTTCAATTTTCCGATATATCCCAACTTGCTCGATCCTTTCCCAACTACAAAGTCACTCAAAGTCCTAAGTTTTGTAAGACTTCCAATTCCTTGAGGAAAAGATTCCAACTTGGGTGTGTCAGTTGTAATGAGGTGTCTCAAGTTTAACAGTTTTCCAATATGTTGAGGAAGTCTTGAAAGACGCTTACATCCTTGAAGATCTAAAGTTTGCAGATTACACAACCGGCAAATGGCTTCAGGCAAGTTTTCCACTTGACTTCCGCTTAAATCAATATACCTTAGATGAAATAGATTTCCAATTTCTTCAGGGAGTTGTTGCATTCCACAGCCATGTAAATTTAGAACTCTTAAACATTTAAGACCTTTGAGTAGATCTCGGGTAATCTCTTTTGCTAGCAAGTGTTCAGCAAAAAGACTGCGGATCCTTCCTATATCACAGACAGAAATAGGAGTTACTGTACTATCAGTTCTCTCCCAGCATAAATGATAAACACTAAGAATCTTTTCTTTGTTTTCAGTTGCTTCGGTCCCTGTGATGCTATAGCATTCTTTTCTTGAAAGAAACTGAGCAAAATCATGAACTACATCATGCATTTTGCAAGATATTATCACATTTGCATTTTTATCACCTGTCTCCAGCTCGTGAAAGAAAGAGCGCATAGCTAAGTTCATGAAATACTCGCGTCCTTTTGCTTCCTGTTGGTTATTTTCAACAGTGCTGAGATAACCTTGTGCCATCCAAATTCTGATCAACTTGTCTACATTTATGACTGTATCTTTAGGGAAAATGGCACAATATGAGAAACAACGCTTCAAGATTGGGGGCAAATCGTCGTAGCTTAAGTACAAATGAGGAAAAAGGTCTATTGCCACTTCCTCTAATTCCCATATTTGATTGTCTAAAACAGTTTGCCATTCCTGTTCCGTAATCTTAAAACGTAAGAGACTTCCCATAGTCTTTACAGCAAGTGGCAATCCTTTGCACTTTCGAACAATTCTCCTTCCAGTATCTTCTAAATTTTCACGATCCTCATTAGTCCTTCCTGCAAATGCTATCCGACAAAACAATGACCAGCAATCCGAATCTGATATTTGTCCCAACCGATGCATGTAAGAACTGCCCATCATTCCCACAACCCTCTCACTCCTGGATGTAACCAAGATTCTACTTCCTGGAGCTCCATTCTTGAGGGAATTCTTCAATGGTTCCCATTTAGAATAATCTTCGGACCATACATCATCTAGCACAAGAAAAAACCTTTTCTTAGAGACACATTCTTGAATTCTTTCCAACAACATATGAAATTGAGACAAATTCGGAGAGCTTTTAGTTAGAGCTTCAAGAATAGCTTTTGCAATTTTGACTTCATCGAAAGGGTCCGATACACAAATCCAAATTCTTTCATCAAAATGACCTTTCAATATCTTATCACCATAGGCTAGTTGGGCAAGTGTTGTTTTTCCAATCCCTCCAGTACCCACAACAGAAATAACAAGGGGGCCATTTTCTTGATCACTACTTCTCTCAAGCAACTTCCTTATTACAACATCTTTATCAGAATCTCTACCATGTACTTCTGATTCATCAACAATACCTGTAGTCATAACTCTCCTAAACACATCTTGATCAGAAACAACAACACCACCACCAGTTGCATTAACTACAAAATTGAACTGATCTTTTTCTCTCACAATCTCCTCTAACTTCACATCCAATTCCTTTATTTTACGAACAATATTGCGATTCACTTCAAGTTTCTTGAAAGTAAAACAAGAAGGAAGAATAAAGCAACTTACTTTCTTCCTAGGAATTGTAGCAGCACCAGCCTCATTTCTTTCAATTTCTTTCTGGAGAATTCTTGTGTGCCATTCATCTAGCACATTGTCTGTGTTATAGGAAAATTCTTCAAGAATTTCTAGCCAATGTTTAACATTTTTGTCTTTGACCCTTTTTCTCTCTGCATCATCCAACGCTTCTTTTATCATTTTCAACTTCAAAGATAGATTTTGGATCTCTTTCTTGATCCCAATAGCCATTCTTAGTTCCTCTACTTGTCCCTTAACTTGGTCCACAATGAAAGTTCCCAATTGGTCAAGCACAATGGAGACAAGTACTTCAGCCATGGTTGTTAGTTTCTTGATTGCTGTTGGTTTGTTTATGAAACGAAAAAGAAAAAGGACAATTTTATTTATGGAAGTAACCAAGTCAATAGATATATAAAATAATACTGGCATACACGATCTTGTCTTACAAGTTAAATAATAAAAGCATAATTGTTCTGGTCTTACAGGTTTAAGTTATACAGTAGTACATATAAAGTATAAACGGTACAAAAGTCAAAACTGAATGGCCATTATTATGTACTTTTGTTCCTAACCGCTTTTTCTGTTTCTTCCAACGAATTTCTCCCTTAACAAGTCAATTAAGAAAACATAAAATTACAAGTGTAATCTATCAAATTGTCCTTATTTATTTCTTATTAGAAGTGCTATTATTGAAAAATGAGTATTATCAATTATTTTTTACTTGAGTAAAACTGAAAAAAATAATTAATTTTATCTTAATTTTTTATAAAGACGGTATTTTGAAATACTTTTTGGGGCTAAAAAAACACTTAGAATGAGAGGAAAAAAGTACCTACTGTCTATGAAAACCTGGTCATAACTAAGGTGAGAAACTTCTCTATATCTAGCGATTTCCACATTTTTCGTTTATCTCATTTTTTCTTTTCATTTCTTTCCCCTCGTTACCTTTTCCTAATTTTTCCTATTTATGTAATATGCTAGAAATCCCAATAGTTAGGAGAAGGTCCGGGCAAGTGAAGAGAAGGTGCGTGGATGCGTCAATAAGGAGGTGTAAGAGGTTGACCTTAATAGGAGCTAGGAGAGGTAAACCGAAGAAGAACTGGGGAAGGTGATTCGCGCGATAGGACATAACACAACTTCAGCTTACTGAGGACATGACCTGGTAGAGAGGTCGAGGATTAGGATAGATGGTAAGTAGGTAGCCGAGTGTTGTCGCACTTCATGTGGGAGAGGCAGGGAGCTAGCCTCCTCTCCGCTTCTCCTTATTAGTAGTATTATTTAGTAATCGCGTAAATTATTTTTCTTTGGTGTTTATTACTATCTGTTGCTTCATTTGCGCTATATCCTATTATTTTGCGGTCTTATTTTCTTGCAAACTGGTTTCGAATTCTTCTTTTCTTTTGAGCCGAGGGTATATGAAAAACAACCTCTCTACCCCCATAAAAGTAAGGGTAAAGTCTGTGAATATTCTAGACTTTTCCAGACCTCAAGTATGAAATTGCATTGAATATGTTGTTGTTGTTATTATTGTTGCTAAAAGGTCCAACAGTCACCTCATTTTTAGCGGTTGCCACATTAATTCTTAAATACTTACACCTTGAGGGGTTGTTTTCTCAGACTAAGTTATCTCGAAATTATAATTGTGGCATTATAATTTTTGGACTAAATTTTTCATCTGTGATGTGGAATAAAATAATACAAAGTTTGATGAGATAATTAAGGTGTGATCTTCAGAATTAAATTATACTTTGTTTGTAAAATGTATAAATTTATCCCAAAATAACCGACACTTTATTAGTCTTACTGACTCAAATACAAAAAATAAAAATAAAAATAAAAATCCGAGTCCTCACTTTGTTATACTCCCTCTGGTTCATTATACTTGTTATATTAACCTTTTGCACGTCCTTTAAGGAAGTATAACTAAATTGTCATTATTCATTCTCTAATTTTAATTTAATGTTATTCTTCCTTTCACATAATTAAAATACGGGTAAAGATGAAAAAGTAATTAAATATTAATTTTTTAAAATTACAAGTATTTTAAATTAATTTTTTATAGTACTTCCTCCGGATAAAAAATAGTGTCCACTTATCCATTTTCACATCTCTTAAGAAAATACTAACTCCTAGGTAAAAATAGGTAATTTGATTAAAATGACCCTAATTAAATTGGTATTGGGATTTGATCACCTAACCATTAATAAGGGAAAATTTGAAAAAGTAAGATTAATTCTTTTTTGATTTAGTAAATGAACACACTTTTTGATTAAAAAATAAAGGCTAATTGAACATTTTTTTTATTCGGAGAAAGTAATTACAAGTAAAATGGAGAAGAGGAAATACATTAATTTGCAAGGGAGATGAAGTCCCTCTTCAAGATGTGAGTCACTAAGACAAAGATATAATGATTCTTTCTTTTCTTCCTTTTTCGTTTTTCCCTTTTTATGTCCGTTCACTATATCACATGTATAACTGTATTAATCTCCCTTAGAGAGCATTTTTCATTAACACAAATATATATAGTGTGTACAATATGGAATCCTAATACAAGAAGAATCATATATCTTCTATAATTATACAACACTAATAATTACAAAATATATGGAGAATATTTTATAATTATTCACTACTACACCCCTTCAGTCAGAGCAGAAGGAGGCCAGACGCTTAGAATGGTTCTGAAGTCGAGGAATAGTTGTCTAGGAAGTCCTTTGGTGAAGATATCCGCATACTGATACGAAGAAGGCACATGTAACACCTTAACATGATCGATAGCAACCTTCTCACGAATAAAGTGTATATCCATCTCAATGTGTTTGGTTCGCTGATGCTGAACTGGATTATGAGATAAATATATTGCGAATATGTTATCACAGTACACCATAGACACCTTACGCAAGGGACACTGGAGCTCTAAAAGAATATATCGGAGCTAGCAGATCTCAGCAACAACATTAGTAACGCCTTGATACTCTGCTTCTGCACTCGAACGGGATAGGGTGGCTTACCTCTTGGCAGATCGTGAAATGAGATTATTCCTTAGAAACACATAGTAGCCGGAGGAGGAGCCTCGCGTGTTCGGACAGCCTGCCAATCTGCATCCGTATATGATAACAACCTGATCGGTGCAGAGAGGTATATATGCAATCCATAAGCAAATGTGCCCTTAACGTATCGAATGATACGTTTAAGAGCAATAAAGTGAGGCTCCATGGGGGCATGCATAAACAAACACACCTGCTGAACATCATAAACAATAAGGCCTGGTGAAAGTAAAATACTGAAGTACACCTGCAAGATTCCTATAAAGTGTAGGGTCAGACACTAGATCACCATCAACAACACTAAGCTTCATTTTAGAGTCAACATGAGTGTGCATGATCTTGCAATTCACCATTTTAGCCCTGTACACAATCTCCTCTACATACTTACGCTGGCACAAAAACATAGTATCGGCAGATCTAGTCACTGATATCCCTAAGAAGTAACTCAATTTTCCCAAGTCAGTCATGGCAAATTCGATTTTAAGTGGTGCAATGATCTTATTTTCAACACATCAGAGGAGGCAATAAGAACAATATCATCCACATACAATAATAAATAGGCAATGTTACTACCTCGATGAAAAATAAAGAGAGAATTATCACACTTGGTGCATACAAACCCAATCAGCATAATGTAATTAGCAAATCGTTCATACCACGCTCTAAGGGCATGTTTCAAACTATAAAGGGACTTACAAAGATGACATACATAATAAGGGGCCTCCGGATGAACGAATCCTGGCGGTTGGTGCATGTACACAGTTTCCTTGAAGTCCCTATGTAGGAAAGCATTCTTTACATCAAGCTGATGAATCGGCTAATGCTTACCCATAACAATGCTCAGAACTGTGCGAACGATTGTCGGTTTAACAACTGGACTGAATGTCTCACCACAATCAATACCTTCCTACCGATTAATACCATTAGCCATAAGTCTCGCCTTATATCTCTCTAGGTCACCACTATCTCTGAATTTGTGGCGAAATAGCCACATGCATCGGATCACATTCACCCCCTCCGGTCTAGGAACCAAATCCCAAGTGTGCTATTTTATTAAAGCATTAAATTCCTCACACATGACCGCATTTCAATTAGGGTCAAGTTTAACCAATTTAGATTTTTGGGAATTGGGGATATTATTTTGGCGGATAGGGTGAACTGGATTTTAGGTTTGAAAAATTCTGTGTTGAGTGCGGGTTTCCATTTTGTGGGTAGGGAGAGGGACTGGGTTGGCAGTGATACGAGGAGGCGGTGGTGTAGTGGTCGATGGAAATGGTATGTAGAGTGCTGACTGGCTGGGTGGATCGATTGGGATGAGTGTGATGACTGATTGGTGGTTACTAATGGGTGGGATAATTAGGTGGTCTGGGTCGATGGGTTTTGGGGTTCGACAGGGTGGTGGGTAGGAGGTGTCTGGTATTGGTGGGTAGGTGGTTGTCGGGGTTCGATGGTTGCCCGTGAAGTGTAGGTTATCGATGTCTATGGTGGGTGAGTGGTTGACCGGTGAAGACGATAGGACGTTGGGGATTGATGGGTTAGGGGATCCGAGTCAGATCGAAATGTCAGCAGTGGAGGGGTGGTCGTCGGGACAGTGGTGGAGGTGGACTGATCGAGATGAGACTGAGCAGAGGTAGTGGGAATGATGGCTGCTGCCGGAACAGTGGCAGTTCGACCGAGAGAAGACTGGGCAGAGGCAGAGGGTATAGTGGTTGCTACCAGAATAGTGACAACTTGGCCGAGAGCGAGGCAGAGAAGCGGTGATGTGTCAGACTCGTCTAAAAATGTGTAATCCAAATTCTAGAATTTTTGGATATTTGCGAATGGGAAGATTGCTTCGTCAAATGTGACATGATGGGAGACGATGATTTTGTGGAAAGACAAGTTGTAGAACAGATATCCCCTATGATTTGGCGGGAAACCTAAGAACACACAAGGAGTGGTGCGGGGTGCAAGTTTATGCGGGGCTGTGGAGGCAAGATTTGGGTAGGATAGGAAACTGAAAATTTAAAAGTGCTCATAAGTTGGGATCCTACGGAATATAATTTCTGTGGGTGTTCTATTTTGGAGAGTTTGGGTGGGCAAAATATTTAGAATATATTCGGCCATTTTCACAGCATAAACCCAAAAGGGAGGGGAGAGGCATGCAATAGGATCGTACGAACCATGTTATTGATAGTGCGAATGATTCGTTCGGCCTTGCCATTTTGGGAGGTGTAGGGACACGAGAACCGGAAAACCATGCCATTAGTGGTGCAAAAATTGTGAAATGCGGAATTATTGAACTCACGATCATTATCACTTTGCAACAACTTTATGTCTTTTTCAAATTGCATTTTGACATAGACACGGAATGTAAGAAACTAGACAAACACTTCAGACTTGAATTTAAGCGGATAGACCCAGACAAAGTGAGAATAGTCATATAATAAGACGAGATAAAATTTATGACCCAGTGAGCTAGTAATGAGAGATGTCCATAAATCTGCATGAACATTATCAAAGGGAGAAAACATAATACTTAAAGAAGACTGAAATGGAAGGCGAACATGTTTCCCTAAAGGGCAAGAAAAACACGGTTGGGCAAATTTCCCATTATTACAACGAATTAAATTATTGTTTCAAAGAAAATTAAACAGAAGCTCCTGGGTGTCCAAGTCTATTGTGCCAGGTTAACAGAGAGATTGTTGCTAAAGCGGTGGGAGGAGTGACATGGGCTGTTAGAGATGTGGGAGGGTTGACACTAGCAACGGATGTGGATAGAAAAGGATAGAGGTCCCCCTCACTATTGCATCTCGTAAGGAGTTTCCCGGTACGTAGGTTCGTTACAAAGAACCCAAACGGTTCAAAATTAATTGATACAGAATTATCCGCGGAAAATTTTCTAACGAAGATTAGGTTCTTGATAATATTTGGGGCATATAAAACGTTATTTAAGGAGAAGTGGGGATGCGGTGGTGGGGTTAGTGTGTGGCCAAACCCTCGAATTGGAAGGCGATGACCATTTTCGACCATAATAGATTGTCGATTATTTAAATAACGCAGTTGAGGAAGATTACTAGAATTGTTGGTGAGGTGAGACGTGGCGCATGTGTTCATATACCACGCATTATCGGGCTGCCGATGAGTCATTGTGACGAAAGCCTGACCCAAATTAGATTGGAGAAGGCCCGGGGCGGACTGTTGGGCCCCGGGAACTAGGGCCTGATTGCTGTGGCCTTTTGGAAACTAGGGCGGACTGCATGTTTAATGGCGGGCTGCAGTTGCTGGGCTATTTATGGAACAAGCTGGACCTGTGCTGAAGGCCCATATCCTATACTGCTGCATCTGAAGTTAGGTTGCACTGCAACACTGTTGATGGGCCGCAATTGCTGGGCCATAAATGGAAGACGCTAGACCGGTGCTGAAGGCCCAGGTCCCATGTTGCTGCCAGGGCAATGGACTGGTGTTGGATACCCGACGCCATCTGCCACTCCTACGCCACTGGCCGCTGCCACATCTATGGTCGGTCTCTACCATGATGGCTGCCACAGCGTGTGAGAGAGAGAGAGAGAACATATACATGCAGTATATGAGGCAGAAACAACCATATACGAGGTGTATAACGACTTAGGGAGGTTGTATACGATATAGTGGTATGGAGGGTATATGAGCCATATATATAGTGTATATCGACGTGTATAGGCTGTATACGAGGGATATACAGCCTGTTGGAGAGATAGAGAATGAAAGAGGGATGTATATCAGTAATGTACCAGGGGTATACAAGGTTGTTTGTAGAATTGGAGGGCTGGACAATTGTATATCAGCGTATATTAGAGGTATACGGTCGGTTCGGCGCCGGAAAAGGACATGAATGGGCGGCCGAAATTAGGTTTTAGGTCGGGAAGGATTGTTGGCTCATGATACCATGTAGAATTGTATTAATCTCCCTCAGGGAGTCTTTCTCATTAATACAAATATATATAGTGTGTACAATGTGGAATCTTAATACAAGAAGGACCATATATTTTCCATAATTATACAACACTAAAAATTATAAAAAATATGGGAAATATTTTATAATTATTCACTAATATCATCAACGTGTAGCGTACAGGTAGGGACCCGGAGACATATAATGTGCTTATTTATCATCAACGTGTAGCGTACAGGTGGGGACCCGGAGACAGATAATGTGCTTATTTTTCCTTCTTTCTTCATTTGTTCGTTGAGTTACATGTAATGTCGATATTATATTTTATGTACAAAAAATGAATTACAGATAAGATTATTTCCTATGACATAAAGATTGGAAACATAATTATTGTACGAAGAGTTGGAAAGGGCTGAGGATATGGAAATTGTATTTTGTGATGGTTGAGTCGGAAAAGCTGAAAAAAGTGTTCACATATTGAGTGTAACAATACTAGTAATATAAAGTTTGTCAAAAAAAGTAAGTAATATAAAGATAAAATGATTAAAGTTGTTGTGAGAGTAACTTGCATCTTTTTTTTTTTTTTTTTTTTTTTTGATAATCCAGGTTTCCAGGCTTGCGCCTGACTACTTCACTGGTATTACCCAGACGTCCTGGAGGTAATAGCATCGGTCCTTCAACACTATTACCAGGTAAATCGCGGGATGTGTTCCGGTGAACAGTTTTTCTGGGAGCGTACAACTGATCAATGAGACAAGGTCAAATTCCCCAACATGCAGAGTTTCTTCGTGCTTGCGAGGAATCGAAACTTGCATCTTTAAATGATGTAGTTTTCTCTCATCATTCAGTGCAAAACATTGTTTATTTTATAAAAAAGAATTTCATGTAAGGGAAAAAATATTAGAAAATAATTTACTCAAGGAATTACCAGGAAAAATGTACAAGAAGCTAACACAATTGCTAGGTTGAAGGGGTCTTACGCAACCATTGCACTTTCACCAGTTATGTCATCATACATTTTTGTTTTATATGGAAATTATTGGTGTTAGAAATCGAATCAAATATTAAAAGTAATTATTCAACGGAATACTTTATTTGTATTCTATTACCATACATTTTAGCTTTGTATAAAAAAAGTATTCGATTTAGGAAATCAAAGATGAACAGAGAATTTACTCAAGGAATACTTTATATGTCCAAAGTTATGCTGTGCGTAACAATATGAGTTTTATATCCAGAAACCTTTTCATTTTGGGGAATCGAAAATTACTAAAAATTAATTTACTCAAGGAATACCGAATACTTATCCAGGCATGACACTCTTGAGTCATCAATTTTGGAGCATTCTTGTCACAATTAATCTCACCGTGAGTAGGGATGTCAACGGATCAGATCTGGACCGGATCCTACAAGATGCAGATTCAGATTCAATTTTCATACCTAGATCCAGATCCGGATCCAGATCCATCGGGTCTATAAAAATCAGATCCAAATCCGGATCCATCAGATCCACCGGATCCACGGATCGGATCTGGATCTACATGTAAAAATTTTTGGCTTGAATAATATTCCCACATGTTGAAACTTTTATGAAAAAATGAAACGCAATCTGATTGAAAAAAATGATTGAATTCATTCAATCAACCTACACAAACATGACACCATTCTTCCAAAATACTGAACAAAATTTTAGCATCACAAGAAAATAAAGACGATTGACTTCATTAGTGGTGCTGAACAGGTTGCAACTTTGAGCTAATTTTTGGAGGCTTTAGTGATGCTCTACTTGTAGTTCTACTGATTGACTTCATTAAACAACATAAAACAATGTCAGTCATATATCAAAAGTCCCAGTTTTTTTTGTTGATCAAACAAATGAGAGAAAGATACTTAAAGCTTACGGCTAGCAGATTCAAGAAAGAGAAATTTAAAGAAGAGTGATAATTTTTTCTTTTTATAGAAATGAAAATATGAAAAACTGCAGAGAGCATATAGGTAAAAGAAATGAAACTTCAAAGACAAATTACATGGCTGTGTGACTTGTGCCTTATCCTGGTTCAACCCTTTACCCAATACATAAATTATGAAAAAAATTTAAGAAAATACTTATAAAATTACATTTTAGGTTATGGATATATTTAATAAAAAATGGATCCACGGATCGGATCTGGACCAGATACAGATCTAAAATACAAGATCCAGATCTAGATCCGATCCGTCATAAATGGATCTGGGTCCGATCCAGATCCGTCGGGTCCAAATTTTGAAGATCCATATCTTGTAAAACGGATATAGATCCACCGGATCCGAACCAGGTCCAAGATCCATTGCCATCTCTAACCGTGAGTGATAAAGTTTAGAGAAGATAGTACTATATTTTAGTGCCTATTTTTACTACTTAAAAAGGAAAAAAAATCCATGCTCACTCAAAATCACCACATTGAGATAATATAACAAGATGCTCTTTTTTTGTTTTTCAGTATAACGTAAAAATGATCAAATTATGATGATCCTCGTTACCTTTGAATTCATTGGTTTGATCAAAGTAAGTACAAAATAGAACTGTCAATTGTAGTGGAGCTTTTACTTCTTTGAGAATAATATTTTAACGTTAATATCATACAAGCAAATTTGCATAGTTAGTCAGATTGTGATCGGTCGTTGGAGATTGATCAATCATTTGTTGGAAATTTGCCTTTGGTGGAGAGGTGCGTCCACCCATATTTAATGAATTAAACACTAGGATTCCACATGTTGGAGGCTTTGTCTCTTCACACGTGCATAATCTACTAAGTGAGTAGATGACCGTAGGGCCAAGTATTGTCAAATTTCATTGAGAAATGAAAGAGATATTGGTCCACGAAGTAAGGTGTTTGAGCCATGGAAATATAGTGTGGGACAAATCTACCACATCGGTGGGAAAAGGAAGAATTGTTCTCTTTATAAGTCTCAAAATTGACTAAGGGTTTGGGACCCCAAGGGGTAACCCATGTGTTTAAAGGAGGGAGGACCTAGATGTGCTTGGGTTCAAGGCTAAGCCCACACGCGCGCCGCCGCCGTCCGCCCGTCCCGTCTGGTCCGGGCTCGGGCTCAGGCTAATCCCAAATTGTTTAATATTTACAGTTTGGTCCGTAGAGTTTTTGGAAAGTTGAATTTGGGAACGACGGAAGGCAGAAAGTTTCTGCCTACCGTTGGAGTTGATTTTTGGGGGGCGTTATTGTGCATTAACCAGCCATTACTTGGATGATTAACTCCCTCAATTACTTGGCGGAATTACTCCCTCCTTCAATGGCCTTAAACAACCATTACTTGGTTGAATTACTCCCTCATTCAATGGTCATTAACAACCATTATTTGGCAGTTGAGGAGTCCCTCCCTTATGCTATATATTGGAGCCTTTTGGCTCAATTGTGTGACACAGAAAAAAATAAGACAACATATATACACAAAGACAAAACAGAAGAAAAACAGAAAGTCCAAAACGTGAGCAGAAACGTTGGGACAAAAACAGAAAACTCTTCCTTCCTTTTCTATTCTTCAGCAAGTCGTTTTGTGTTTGTTTTCTTCACCAGAATCAACCTATATGCTTTGTACTGTTGATTAGTTGTTGTTTTATCTTGGGAGACTATTGTCCGTTAATGTAAAAGCATATATACGCGACAATCTTATCTTAAAGACAGAGAGTCATCTCTCGACTCAGCCAAAGTTGTAACAATCCAGATTTAGTGTTTCTTGATTTCAAGTTATGAAGATTCAAGACTCAACAAGCTTGCAGCAGTTCTAAATATTGGCTTGTTTGTTTATCCTTTCGAACACTTGTAATATTTATTTACTCCCGTACTGCTTTACATATCCAACAAGTTTAAGACAAGATTCTATTAGTGTTCGAAAGATGTCGGTCGAAAGTTGTGTGACCAAATATGGATATGGCTGTGGTTTTCTGGTAGAAGAGAAGATGATTATGCTGTTGAAGGTCAACGTGTTCATGGTGTCACCATTTCTGAGAGTCGTGGGAACAAGAGCTCACAAGAGGCTGAGGATGTCAACTGGGATAAGAGGAGAAGGCTGAAGATGTGGTTCTATCTTGTAGTAGAAGGCCTATATCTGTCCCAGACAAAGGATCCGAATTATGGTAAGGAGGAAATGTACACTCAGTCTGATGAAGTGACTGAAGTGGGCCAGAATCCGAAATTTGGATAAGTAATTTTTCTTCCTTGTCAAGAATAAGATTAAACGATGTCTGATTAAAAAGGGCTTAAAGTAAGGAGGAATATGAAAATGTTTTCACGAAATAATTTATATTCCTTACGCTTTAAAATCAGAAGTTTAATTTCATCTTCCTTCCCGTTTAAAGATTGGATTTTGTAAACAACTTTAAAAGATCCATTCTTTTGAGTGTAATTATTAAAAGTGTGTAAAATATGTTCGCACATACGAGGGAAAAAGATCCAATGACTGTGCGAAAACTGTTACCACTCTTAAGTAAGCGCCAAGAATTGTCTATGCATCAATCATAAGGGAAGAAAACTAAAAGCTAAAGACGTTGAGCCTGTCACACTATTTGGCAGAAGATCCTTCATAGGATGATATTGGACACTCAGTAAAACAAAGCCTACGGGCGACTAGAGTGGGCCAAAATTCCTTTGATAGAATGATATTAGACACTCAGTCGTACAAAGCCTACGGGCGACTGGAGTGGGCCAAAATTCCTTGATAGGATGATATTGGACACTCAGTCATACAAAGCCTACGGGCGACTAGAGTGGGGCCAAAATTCATTTGATAAAGATGATACTGGACACTCAGTCGTATAAAGCCTACGGGTGACTAGAGTGGGGCCAGAATTCATTTGATAGGAAAAGTAATGGACACCTAGTAATGTTGGCCAGAGTTTCCAGGTCTTAAATGATGTGAAGGCCTAAAGAAAGGCAGAAAAGAAACTGGACACTCAGTCGGCCAAAACAATTGGAGTAGGCTAGAGTATCGAGATCACATATGATCCGGTTACGCCCTAACTACGGGAAATAAGTTGTTCATGTGAAGAAACGCCACATCTAAAGTAGAAGGGGCTGGAGAGGTTGTCCTCAATAGGACTTCAAGGAATGTGATCACTCCAAAAGGAGGTGATAAATGTCCCAAACTTGGTTTAAGGGACGTTGTTGGTCAAGCTGGTTTGAGACTAGTCCAACAGGTCTATAATAACTAAGAATGGTACAGTATGTTTGTAGCCAAATGAATGATATATTTGTAATCTGTGCATCTATGCCATCATAGATTAAGACACGTTAAATAGAAAGTCATTCAAAAGCTAACGAAGTTGAGATTGTTGCCTTCTGTCAACATAAACCCTCAAAATGAATGTGAGGTAGACGAAGAGGCAAAATCATCTTTCCATTCCGTCAAATGAATAGCGAACGAAACACCGCTCCTCTAGAAATTAGTCACACCTACTGGGGTGATTTAAAGTTTATACAAAAATAGAGGGGGGAGACAAGTACGATGTGACCTTCATTGATAACGGTACAACATATTGTATCCTTTGTTTATTGAAAAGCAAAGATGAAGTTGTTGAAGCAGATAAGCGCTACAAAGCAGAAGTTGAAAATCAACTAAGCCTACGAATTGAGAAATTCGTAGTGATAGAGGGGAGAATGTGAAGCATCATTCATTAAATGACTTCCCATTACTCACCTCAGTCCAATGATGTTAGCCAAGCGCAAAGTCGTACGCCCAAAATATATGGGGTAAGGCGATCCTTACCGCTAATGCGATTCTCAACAGAAATACGCATAAGGATAAGGATAACTCTCCATGTGAAATATGAAAAAGATCTCACATACAAATGTTATGATGTGGGCTGGATTGGTAAAAGTTCGAATACCGAAACAAGGTCAAGTTGGACCTAAGACTGTAAATTGCATATCCACCAGATCTGCAAATAACAATAGTGTTTATCGCCTCTTGGTGTCAAAGAATGCTCAATTCTTTGAAGATAACTTTCCTTGAAAAGGAAAAAGAAGTAATTGCTCGAGGTTAGCAAGAACCCGCGAGGGCCTGACTATCCGGAACTAGATGTTCCGTATTTATAGGACTCGGAAATTGCTGACTATCCGGAACTTAATAATCCAGATCTGCAGAACTCAGGGATTCTAGATGTTGAACCGAGACGGAGCAAAGAGGGGACAAAGACTTGTTCCAGGCCTTCTAGCTTGTGTGGTTAAGAATGAACCATGGACAATTAACAAATAATTGTCATCTCCAGAAGCGCTGCTTTGGATAGAAGCTACAAAGAGAGAAATAGATTCCATCATATAAAACCATACTTGTGTAATGGTTGATCTTCCTCCGGAAAAAGAACCTTTGGGTTGTGTAAAAGTGGATACTCAAAAGTGAGTACAAAGTAAATGGATCTACTGATGAGTATAAAGCCTCGACTACTTGTACATGTGCTCCCCTGTGAGTAGCTTAACATCCAGGACCATTGCAGTCCTGTGTGGCATGGGTGTTGAAACATCTTTCCTAACCAGAGAGTTGGAAGGGGATGATCAGAGTTGGTTTGCTGGACTGTTGGGCTTCTTCCTGAACTTTCATTTTGGTCTCTGAAATGTTTACATTTTAGTCCTGGAAGTTTCAGATAAAATAGAAACAATGAATCTGACCACAGAAACATTGACTCTGAAGTTAGAAAGCCAACAGTTGGAAAATAAACAGTCTGAGAGTGGAAGTTATATTAAAACAAAATATACGGATATCACAGATGACATCTTAGAAATTGGATTTCTAAGACATCTAACGGACTGGCCTAACTCCAAACTCAGTTGTGAGTTAATTGACAGTCTCATTGAAGCCACCAATGGATATGAATCACAGAACTGATTGGAATCATGGTGCACCTATAGACAATGAGCGATATGTGCAGGTCACATGTTGTTCAATGTATTGTACACACTACAACCGACCTGGTATCGGCCTACAAAATAGATCATAAAACTAAGGATCACTCGTGATTCTAGAAATGATCGATAGAAGGCGTTAAATCGGATATGACGATATATGAAATATTCACTTATCTATGGATCATGGTATTCTGATGTCCAGCGGTTCTGGGAGAACACAGTGATGCAAACTAGACATCAGATATGAAGAACACCAAAGCCACAAGTAAATGTGTATGGTGGGTCTTGGAAACTCCTCTAAGCAAACTTGCATCGGCCGATTCATGATGGAATCGGAGTTTATCACTTTATACAAAGCATGAAAGAAGTTGAGTAACTTCATGACTCCTTAGAGGACGTCCCTTATTGGGAGAAACCCGTGCCTTCAACAGTTATACACTGTGGCTAGCCGGTCGGCTTCAGGAAGGACACGGATGATGGCGTCTGGACATATCTGTCAGGATCTGTCGGAGACATAAGACCGTATGGCAGTTGATCATCACGGGTGTCACTTCCTTGATTACTAATCAATGGATATAGCAGACCCTTTTTAACTAAGGGACTACCCGGAGATCAAGTGTTCTGCCTGTCTAGGGGAACAGGCCTAAAACCAAAATAATATAAACCTTTGTGGTGGTAACTCAACCATGCTGACTGGAGATCCCAAGAATTTGGTTCAATGGGAAAACTAAGCTGCAAAAGGTTCAGTTGAGCGCTTCTGTGGAAGCAAGAGCACTTCGGATGATGATTTCTGCAGGGAAACATGAATCCAAAGTTGTTCCCGCTATAGACATTAAAGTGCTACCTGCATGGTGGGTAAAGGTTAAGCTTCCAAACTTTTAACGATCCTCAAACGGTTGAGGTTAAGGTTGGGGAAACTTTTAATGATTCCTAACACTTGTGAAGTGGGGTATAGCAGGATACCTTGTAGGAGATCACCTATTTAAGTGCGAGGACAGGCCGCCTCAAATGAACGCACTTAAGAATCCAAATGTGTCCATGGCCACAACGGACAGAATAATAAGAATGAAAATGAATAAGGAGAGTTATTGTGTTGGTATCATTGTCTTGGCTTACACTAAACACTGACGGTTCAAGACATCACGTTTATCACGCAGTAAGTAAGTCTGATGGTATTCAACTAGGGAAGGTTCAAAGCAGAAACTACCTCTCCTGATGCAATATCTTTTCGCTGAACGATTGCTGAAATTAAGCACCTTGTATGTGCGCCAAAATCTCTTTCAAGAGGGGATTGTTGGAAATTTGCCTTTGGTGGGGAGGTGCGTCCACCCATATTTAATAAATTAAACACTAGGGTTCCGCATGTTGGAGGCTTTGTCTCTTCACACGTGCATAATCTACTAAGTGAGTAGATGACCGTAGGGCCAAGTATCGTCAAAATTCATTGAGAAATGAAAGAGATATTGATCCACGAAATAAGGTGTTTGATCCATGGAAATATGGCACATCTACCACATCGGTGGGAAAAGGAAGAATTGTTCTCTTTATAAGTCTCAAAATTGGCTAAGGGTTTGGGACCCCAAGGGGTAACCCATGTGTTTAAAGGAGGGAGGACCTAGATGTGGATGGGTTCAAGGCTAAGCCCACACGCGCTCCGCTGCCTCCCGCCCGTCCCGTATGGTCTGGGCTAATCCCAAATTGTTTAATATTTACAGTTTTGTGCTTAGAGTTTCTGGAAAGTTGAATTTGGGAACGACGGAAAGTAGAAAGTTTCTGCCTACCGTTGGAGTTGATTTTTTGGAGTGTTATTGTGCATTAACCAGCCATTACTTGGATGATTAACTCCCTCTATTACTTGGAAAAATTACTCCCTCCTTCAATGGCCTTAAACAACCATTATTTGGTTGAATTATTCCCTCATTCAATGGCCATTAACAACCATTATTTGGCAGTTGAGGAGTCCCCCCCTTATACTATATATTGGAGCCTTTTGGCTCAATTGTGTGACACAGAAAAAAATGAGACAACATATATACACAAATATAAAACAGAAGAGAAACAGAAAGTCTAATACGTGAGCAGAAACGTTGGGTCAAAAGCAGAAAACTCTTCCTTTCTTTTCTATTTTTCAGCAAGTCGTTTCGTGTTTGTTTTCTTCGTCAGAATCAACATATATGCTTTGTACTGTTGATTAATTGTTGTTTTGTCTTGGGATACTATTGTCCGTTAACGTAAAAGCATATATACGCGGCAATCTTATCTTAAAGACAGAGAGTCATCTCTCGACGCAGCCAAAGTTGTAATAATCCAGATTTAGTGTTTCTTGATTTCAAGTTATGAAGATTCAAGACTCAACAAGCTTGCAGTAGTTCTAAATATTGCCTTGTATGTTTATCCTTTCGAACCCTTGTAATATTTATTTACTTCATGTACTGCTTTACATATCCAACAAGTTTAAGACAAGATTCTATTAGTGTTAGAAAGATATCGGTCGAAAGTTGTGTGACCAAATCTGGATATAGCTGTGGTTTTCTGGTAGAAGAGAGTGATGATTATGTTGTTGAAGGTCAACGTGTGCATGGTGTCACCGCTCCTGAATATGGTGGGGACAAGCGCTCCCGAGAGGCTGATGATGTCAACTGGACAAGAGGAGAAGGCCGGAGATGTGGTTCAATCTTGTAGCAGAAGGCCTATATATGTCACAGATAAATGATCCGAATTATGGTAAGGAGGAAATAGACACTCAGTCCGATGAAGTGACTGAAGTGGGGAAGCCTGGCCCAAATTGGATTGGGGAAGGCCCGGGGCGGACTGTTGGCCCCCGGGAACTAGGGCCTGATTGCTGTGGCCTTTTGGAAACTAGAGCGGACTGCATGTTTAATGGCGGGCTGCAGTTGCTAGGCTATTTATGGAACGAGCTGGACCTGTGCTGAAGGCCCATATCCCATACTGTTGTATCTGAAGTTAGGTTGTACTGCAACATTGTTGATTGGCAGCAATTGTTGGGCTATATATGGAAGACGTTGGACTGGTGCTGAAGGCCCAGGTCCCATGTTGCTGCTAGTGCAGGGGACTGGTGCTGGATACCCGACGCCATCTGCCACCCCTACGCCACTGGCTACTGCCACATCCATGGTCGGTCTCTGCCATGATGGTTGCCGGAGCGTGAGAGAGAGAGAGAACATATACAAGTAGTATATGAGGCAGAAACAGCCATATACGAGGTGTATAATGACTCAGGGAGGCTATATACGATATAGTGGCTGGGACGGTATATCAGCCATATACAGAGTGTATATCGGCGTGTATAGGCTGTATACGAGGGGTATACGGCCTGTTGGAGAGATAGAGAATGAAAGAGGGATGTATATCAGCAATATACCAGGGGTATAAAAGGCTGTTTGTAGAATTGGGGGGCTGTGCGGCTGTATATCAGTGTATATCGGAGGTATACAGTCGGTTCGGAGCCGGAAAAGGACATGAATGGGCGGCCGAAATTAGGTTTTAGGTCGGGAAGGATTGTTGACTTATGATACCATGTAGAATTGTATTAATCTCCCTTAGGGAACCTTTCTCGTTAATACAAATATATATATTGTGTACAATGTGGAATCTTAATACAAGAAGGATCCTATATCTTCCATAATTATACAACACTAATAATTATAAAAAATATGGAAAATATTTTATAATTATTCACTAATATCATCAACGTGCAGCGTATAGGTGGGGACCCGGAGACAGATAATGTGCTTATTTTTCCTTCTTTCTTCATTTGTTCGTTGAGTTACATGTGATGTCGATATTATATTTTATGTACAAAAAATGAATTACAGATAAGATTATTTCCTATGACATAAAGATTGGAAACATAATTATTGTACGAAGAGTTGGAATGGGCTGAGGGTATGGAAATTGTGTTTTGTGATTGTTGAGTCGGAAAAGCTGAAAAAAAGTTCACATATTGAGTGTAACAATACTAGTAATATACAGTTTGTCAAAAAAAGTAAGTAAAATAAAGATAAAATGATTAAAGTTGCTGTGAAAGTAACTTGCATCTTTAAATGATGTAGTTTTCTCTTCATCATTCAGTGCAAAACATTGTTTATTTTATAAAAAAGAATTTCATGTAAGGGAATAAAATATTATAAAATAATTTACTCAAGGAATTACCAGGAAAAATGTACAAGAAGCTAATACAATTGCTAGGTTGAAGGGGTCTTAAGCAACCATTGCACTTTCACCAGTTATGTCATCATACATTTTTGTTTTATATGAAAATTATTGGTGTTAGAGATCGAATCAAATATTAAAAGTAATTATTCAACGGAATATTTTATTTGTATTCTATTGCCATACATTTTAGCTTTGTATAAAAAAAAGTATTCGATTTAGGAAATCAAAGATGAACAGAGAATTTACTCAAGGAATACTTTATATGTCCAAAGTTATGCTGTGCGTAACAATATGAGTTTTATATACAGAAACCTTTTCATTTTGGGGAATCGACTATTACTAAAAATTAATTTATTCAAGGAATACCTAATACTTATCCAGGCATGACATTCTTGAGTCATCAATTTTGGAGCATTCTTGTCACAATTAATATCACCGTGAGTGATAAATTTTAGAGAAGATAGTACTATATTTTAGTGCCTAGTTTTTACTACTTTAAAAGGAAAAAAAAATCCATGCTCACTCAAAATTGTTGGGAGTTTTGCTCTATGGTACTTTATAAAGCAGTACGGGAAGTATTTAACTATTACAAGTATTCGAAAGGATAAATAAAGATTTCAATAATTCAACATGGAATCTGAAATTACAATCGTTACACAAGTAAAACTGGAAATTCCAGTTTTGTAGAAGACGGAAAAATGTAAAATGTTTTTCTGAGTCGAGTGTAGCACTCGTCCTTAAGACAATATTGCCCCGTATGTATCCTTTATACGTCCTGGACAATTTTTCTCCCAAGATAAAACAAAGCAATGGAACCCTTGAGCAAAGGAAACTCAAGAGCTACCGTGAAGAATATTGAGTAACGAAATGATGCTTGGAAGTTGTAGGAAGAAAACTATTTCGGTTGTGTATTTTCGTGCACCTTGTTTTTTTCGCATCCGTTTATGTATTTTCGTGCATATGTCTTAGTGCTCAACAATGGTGTAAGGGGGTGTTTATATAGGTGAGGGAGGGGCTGAAAACTCGCCTCCATAATAGCCAAATAATGGCCATTGTGGAGGTAGTAAAGCCACCAACATAAATGGTGAAAGACCAACTGTTTTAGCCATTATAGGAGGAGTAATTCAGCCAAAATAAATGGCTGAATTGAGTGCTTGGCATTTCTGTTTTTGACCGTCGAAATTCGATTTTCCGGAAACTTCGGGGACCAAAGCGTACATCTTGAAACTTCGGGGACCAAGCGCACATCCGAAAGAATTCGGGCCAAAGCGTATATCGAAACTTCGGGATCAAAGCGTACTTCCGGCAAAAGTTTTCGGCCCAAAAAGATAATATCGAAGACCCACGACCCCATAGCCCAGCCCCCCCACGACCCGTGACCCGAGAACCCGGAACCCGGAACTCGGAACCGGAACCGGACCGGACGGGACGGGCGGGCGGCGCGCGTGTGGTCTTTCCTCGAACCGAAGCACATCTAGGTCCTCCCTCCTTTAAACACATGGGATACCCCTTGGGGTCCCAAACCCCAAACCAATTTCGAATCTTATATACACAACAATTCTTTCTTCCTCTACCGATGAGGGAGAATTACACACAACACCACACTTTCCATGCTTCAAACACCTTACTTCGTGAACCAATGTCTCTTTCATTTCTCAATGAAATTTGACGATTCTTGGCCCTACGGTTATCTACGTACTTAGTAGATCATGCATGTGTGAAGAACCGGATTCTCCAACATACGTTACACTAGTGTTTAAGCCGTTAAAGTTGGTCAGTCGTAACTCCCGCCAAAGGCAAATTTCCAACAATCCCCTCTTGAAAGAGATTTTGGCGCACTCACATGGTGTCTTTTCATTTCAAAGCAATATTTCGGCGGACCGATGTTGCATAAGGAGAGGTAGCCTCGCTTTGAACCTTCCATAGTTGAATACCATCGGACTTACTTACCGCGCGGTGAACGTGATGTCTTGAACCGTCGGTGTTTAGTGTAAGCCAAGACAACGGTACCAACACAACAAATTCCCTTACTCTCTTCTTCGTAATGTTTTGTCCGTTTTGGCCATGGACAACGTCTTGGATTCTTAAGTGCGTTCAATTTGAGGCGGCCCGTCCTCGCACTTAAATAGGTGGTCTCCTACAAGGTATCCCGCTATACCCCACTTCACAAGTGTTAGGAACCATTAAAAGTTTCCCAAAGACCTAACCTCAACCTGTTGAGGATCATTACGAGTTTTGAAAACTTAACCTTTACCCATACCGCAGATAGCACTTAACGTCTATCGCGGGAACGGCTTTGGATTTGGTGTTTCTTTTCGAAATCACTATCCGAAGTGCTCATGCTTCCACCGAAGCGATCAACCGAACCTTTACAACTTAGTTTTCCCATTGAACCAAATTACCGGGATCTCGGGTTCGTAAGGTTTGGTTTCCACCGTATTGGTCCGTATATTTTGGGTTTTAAGCCCATTCCCCTAGACAAAAGAACACTTGATTTCGGGTAGTCCCTTAGTTTGTAAACCAGGAAGTGACACCCGTGATGATCAAGCGCCATACGGTCTTATGTCTCCGACAGATCCCGACAGATATGTCCGTACGCCGTCATCCGTGTCCTTTCTAAAGCCGACCGGCTAGCCACGGTGTAGAACTCGCTGAAGGCACGGGTTTCTCCCAATAAGGGACGTCCTCTAATGAGTCGTGAAGTTACTCAACTTCTTTCATGCTTTGTATAAAGCGATAAACTCCGATACCATCATGAATCGGTCGATGCAAGTTTGCTTAGAGGATTTTCCAAGAACCACCATACACATTTACTTGTGGCTTTGGTGTTCTTCGATCCGATGTCCAGTTTGCATCACCGGGTTCTCTCATAAACGCTGGACATCCAGAATACTATAATCCGTAGATAAGCGAATAATTCGATATCGTCATATCCGACTTAACGCCTTCTATAGATCATGTATTAAGATCATCGGTGAACCTTAGTTCAACCGATCTCGTTTGTTGGACGATACCTGTGTCGGTTGTAGTGTGTACAATACATTGAACTACACGTGACCCGAGCATATCGCTCCTTGTCTATGGGTGCACCATGATTCCAATCAGTTCTATGATTCATATCTATTGGTGGCTTCAACGAGACCGTCAACTATCGACCGTCCGTTAGATGTCTTAGAAATCCAATTCCTAAGATGTCATCTGTGATACTCATATCTTTCGTATCTTTGTTTCAATATGATTTTCACTCTAAGACCGTTGGTTTTCCCAACCTGTTGGCTTTCTAACTTCGAGCCAATGTTTCGTGGTCGATTCATTGTTTCGTTTTATCCGAGACTTTCGGGACTAAAATGTAAACATTTCGGGGACCAAAATGAAAGTTCGGAAGAAGCCCAACAGTTCAAAGCAAACCAATTCGATCCTCTTCTTCCAACTCTCGGTTGGGAAGGTCGTTTCAACACCCATGCCATGTAAGATTACAATGACCCGGATGTGAAGCTACTCACGGGGGAGCACTTTTTACAACCCAAAGGTTCTTTTCCGGAGGAAGATCAACCATTACACAAGTATGGTTCTATATATGGAATCTATTTCTCTTTTTAGCTTCTTTCCAAAGCAGCGCTTTTGGAGATAACAATTATTTGTTAATTGTCCATGGTTCGTTCTCAACCATACAAGCTAGAAGGACTGGAACAAGTCTTTGTCCCCTCTTTGCTCCGTCTTGGTTCAACATCTAGAATCCCTGAGTTCTGCAGATCTGGAATATTAAGTTCCGGATAGACAACAACTTTCGAGTCATGAAGATACGGAACGTCTAGTTCCGGACAGTCAGGCCCTCGCGGGTTCTTGTTAACCTTGAGCAATTACTCCTTTTTCCTATTTCAAGGAAAGTTATCTTCAATGAATTCAGCATTCTTTGATGCCAAGAGGCGATCAACACTACTGTTATTTGCAGATCCAGTGGATATGCAATCTACAGTCTTAGGTCAAACTTGACCTGTTTCGGTAGCCCATCTTTTACCAAGCTACCCCTCGTAATTTGGGCGTACAACTTCGCGCTTGGCTAACACCGTTAGACTGAGGTGAGTAATGAGCAGTCGTTTAATAAACGATGGTTCATATTCTCCTCCTCTATCACTACGAATTTCTCAATCCGTAGGCTTAGTTAATTTTCAAATTCTGCTTTGTAGTGCTTATCCGCTTCAACAACTTCATCTTTGCTTTTCAACAAACAAAGGATTCCATACGTTGTACTATCATCAATGAAGATCACAACGTACTTGTCTCCCCCCTCTATTTTGTATAAACTTCAAATCACCAAGTAGGTGTGACTAAGTTCTAGAGGAGCGGTGCTTCTTTCGCTATTCCCTTGACGGAATTTGGAAAGGTGATTTTGCCTCTTCATCTACCTCACATTTATTTTGAGGGTTTATGTCGACAGTAGGCAACAATCTCAACATCATTAGCTTTTGAATGACTTGCTATTTAACGTGTCTTAATCTATGATGTCATAGATGCACGGATTACAATATATCATTCATTTGGCTATAGACATATTGTACCACTGTTAGTTATTACGGACCTGTTGGACTAGTCTCAAACCAGATTTGACCAACAACGTCCTTTAACCAAGTTAGGAACATGTATCACCTCTTTTAGAGTGATCTCATTCCTTGAAGTCCTATTGAGGACAACCTCTCCAGCCCCTTTGATTTTAGAGGTGGCGTTGCTTCACATGAACAACCTTTTGCCCGTGGTTAGGCGTAACCGGATCATATGTGATCTCGATACTCGGGTCCACTCTAGTTGCTTTGGCAGACTGAGTGTCCAATTTCTTTACTGCCTTTATTTAGGCCTTCAGATCATTTAGGACCTGGAAACTCTGGCCTACCTTACTAGGTGTCCATTACTTTTCCTATGAAATGAATTCTGGCACCACTCCAGTCGCCCGGAGGCTTTATATGACTGAGTGTCCAATATCATCATATCAAAGAAATTTTGGCCCACTCCAGTCGCCCGGAGGCTTTATATGACTGAGTGTCCAATATCATCCTATGAAGGATCTTCTGCCAAATAGTATGACAGGTTCAACGTCTTTAGCTTTTATACTCCTTTCGTTAAGATTGGTGCTCAGATAATTCTTGGCGCTTACTTAAGAGTGGTAACAGTTTTCGCACAGTCAGTGGATCTTACTCCCTCGTATGTGCGAACATACTTTACACACTTTAGTAATTACACTTAAAAGAACGGATCTTCTTAAGTCGTTTACAAAATCCAATCTTTAAACGGAAAAGAAGATGAGATTAAACTTCGATTTGTTAAAGCATAAGGAATATAAATTATTTTCATATTCCTCCTTACTTTAATCCATTTTTAATCGACATAATTTAATCTTTATTCTTGACAAGTAAGAAAAATACTTATCATTTAATCCTTATTCTTGACAAGTAAGAAAAATACTTATCCCAATTTTGGATTTCGGCTCACTTCGGTCCACTTCATCGACCGAGTGTCCATTTCCTTCTCACCATTATTCGGATCCTTTGTCCGGGACAGATATAGGCCTTCGCTACAAGATAGAATAACATCTTCACTCTTCTCCTCTTGTCCCAGTTGACATCCTCGAGCTCTCGAGAGCGTTTGTTTCCACCAGTCTTGGTGGCGGTGACACCATGAACACGTTCATCATCATCACTCTCTTCTACCAAAAAACCATTGCCATATCCAGATTTGGTCACACAACTTTTGACCGACATCTTTCGAACACTAATAGTAATACAATACAAATATTGTCTTAAGTTGTTGGGAGTTTTGCTCTATGGTACTTTATAAAGCGAAGACGGGAAGTATTTAACTATTACAAGTATTCGAAAGGATAAATAAAGATTTCAATAATTCAACATGGAATCGAAATTACAATCGTTACACAAGTAAAACCGGAAATTCCAGTTTTGTAGAAAGACGGAAAAATGTAAAATGTTTTTGCTGAGTCGAGTGTAGCACTCTGTCCTTAAGACAATATTGCCCCGTATGTATCCTTTATACGTCCTGGACAATTTTTCTCCCAAGATAAAACAGCAATGGAACCCTTGAGCAAAGGAAACTCAAGAGCTACCGTGAAGAATATTGAGTAACGAAATGATGCTTGGAAGTTGTAGGAAGAAAACTATTTCGGTTGTGTATTTTCGTGCACTCGTTTTTTCGCATCCGTTTATGTATTTTCGTGCATATGTCTTAGTGCTCAACAATGGTGTAAGGGGGTGTTTATATAGGTGAGGGAGGGGCTGAAAAACTGCCTCCATAATAGCCAAATAATGGCCATTGTGGAGGTAGTAAAGCCACCAACATAAATGGTGAAAGACCAACTGTTTTAGCCATTATAGGAGGAGTAATTCAGCCAAAATAAATGGCTGAATTGAGTGCTTGGCATTTCTGTTTTTGACCGTCGAAATTTCGATTTTCCGGAAACTTCGGGGACCAAACTCGTACATCTTGAAACTTCGGGGACCAAAGCGCACATCCGAAAGAATTCTCGGGCCAAACCGTATATCGAAACTTCGGGATCAAACCGTACTTCGGCAAAGTTTTCTCGGCCCAAAAAGATAATATCGAAGACCCACGACCCATAGCCCACGGCCCCACGACCCGTGACCCGAGAACCGGAACCGGAACTCGGAGCCGGAACCGGACCGGACGGGACGGGCGGGGGCGGCGCGCGTGTGGTCTTTCCTCGAACCGAAGCACATCTAGGTCCTCCCTCCTTTAAACACATGGGATACCCCTTGGGGTCCCAAACCCCAAACCAATTTCGAATCTTATATACACAACAATTCTTTCTTCCTCTACCGATGAGGGAGAATTACACACAACACCACACTTTCCATGCTTCAAACACCTTACTTCGTGAACCAATGTCTCTTTCATTTCTCAATGAAATTTGACGATTCTTGGCCCTACGGTTATCTACGTACTTAGTAGATCATGCATGTGTGAAGAACCGGATTCTCCAACATACGTTACACTAGTGTTTAAGCCGTTAAAGTTGGTCAGTCGCAACTCCCGCCAAAGGCAAATTTCCAACAAAAATCACCACATTGAGATAATATAACAAGATGCTCTTTTTTTGTTTTTCAGTATAACGTAAAAATGATCAAATTATGATGATCCTCGTTACCTTTGAATTCATTGGTTTGATCAAAGTAAGTAGAAAATAGAACTGTCAATTGTAGTGGAGCTTTTACTTCTTTGAGAATAATATTTTAAGGTTAATATCATACTAGCAAATTTGCATTGTTAGTCAGATTGTGATCGGTCGTTGGAGATTGATCAATCATTTGTTGGAAATTTGCCTTCGGTGGAGAGGTGCGTCCACCCATATTTAGTGAATTAAACATTAGGATTCCGCATGTTGGAGGCTTTTTCTCTTCACACGTGCATAATATAATAAGTGAGTAGATGACCGTAGGGCCAAGTATCGTCAAATTTCATTGAGAAATGAAAGAGATATTGGTCCACGAAGTAAGGTGTTTGAGCCATGGAAATATGGTGTGGGACAAATCTATCACATTGGTGAGAAAAGGAAGAATTGTTCTCTTTATAAGTCTCAAAATTGGCTAAGGGTTTGGGACCCCAAGGGGTAACCCATTTGTTTAAAGGAGGGAGGACCTAGATGTGCATGGGTTCAACGCTAAGCCCACACGCGCGCCGCCGCCGCTCGCCCGTCCGGTCCGGTCCGGGCTAATCTCAAATTGTTTAATATTTACAATTTGGTCCTTAGAGTTTCTGGAAAGTTGAATTTGGGAACGACGGAAGGCAGAAAAATGAAACAACATATATACACAAAGACATCAGATATGAAGAACAACAAAGCCACAAGTAAATGTGTATGATGGGTCTTGGAAACTCCTCTAAGCAAACTTGCATCGGCCGATTCGTGATGGAATCAGAGTTTATCACTTTATACAAAGCATGAAAGAAGTTGAGTAACTCCATGACTCCTTAGAGGACGTCCCTTATTGGGAGAAACCCGTGCCTTCAGCAGTTATACACTGTGGCTAGCCGGTCGGCTTCAGGAAGGACACGGATCACGGCTTCTGGACATATCTGTCAGGATCTGTCGGAGATATAAGACCGTATGACAGTTGATCATCACGGGTGTCACTTCATTGATTACTAATCAAAGGATATAGCAGACCCTTTTTAACTAAGGGACTACCCGGAGATCAAGTGTTCTGCTGTCTAGGGGAACGGGCCTAAAACCAAAACAATATAAACCTTTGCGGTGGTAACCCAATCATACTGAATGGAGATCCCAAAAATTTGTTTCAATGGGAAAACTAAGCTGCAAAAGATTCAGTTGAGCGCTTCTGTGGAAGCAAGAGCACTTCAGATGATGATTTCTGCAGGGAAACATGAATCCAAAGTTGTTCCCGCTATAGACATTAAAGTGCTACCTGCATGGTGGGTAAAAGTTAAGCTTCCAAACTTTTAACGATCCTCAAACGGTTGAGGTTAAGGTTGGGGAAACTTTTAATTATTCCTAACACTTGTGAAGTGGGGTATAGCAGGATACCTTGTAGGAGATCACCTATTTAAGTGCGAGGACAGGCCGCCTCAAATGAACGCACTTAAGAATCCAAGTGTGTCCATGGCCACAACGGATAGAACAATAAGAATGAAAATGAATAAGGAGAGTTATTGTGTTGGTATCATTGTTTTGTCTTACACTAAACACTGACGGTTCAAGATATCACGTTTATCGCGCAGTAAGTAAGTCCGATGGTATTCAACTAGGGAAGGTTCAAAGCAGAAGCTACCTCTCCTGATGCAATATCTTTTCGCTGAAAGATTGCTGAAATTAGGTACCTTGTATGTGCGCCAAAATCTCTTTCAAGAGGGGATTGTTGGAAATTTGCCTTTGGTGGGGAGGTGCGTCCACCCATATTTAATAAATTAAACACTAGGGTTCCGCATGTTGGAGGCTTTGTCTCTTCACACGTGCATAATCTACTAAGTGAGTAGATGACCGTAGGGCCAAGTATCGTCAAAATTCATTGAGAAATGAAAGAGATATTGATCCACGAAATAAGGTGTTTGAGCCATGGAAATATGGCACATCTACCACATCGGTGGGAAAAGGAAGAATTGTTCTCTTTATAAGTCTCAAAATTGGCTAAGGGTTTGGGACCCCAAGGGGTAACCCATGTGTTTAAAGGAGGGAGGACCTAGATGTGCATGCATTCAAGGCTAATCCCACAAGCGCTCCGCTACCGCCCGCCCGTCCCGTCTGGTCCGGGCTAATCCCAAATTGTTTAATATTTACAGTTTGGTGCTTAGAGTTTCTGAAAAGTTGAATTTGGGAACGACGGAAGGCAGAAAGTTTCTGCCTACCGTTGGAGTTGATTTTTTGGAGCGTTATTGTGCATTAACCAACCATTACTTGTTTGATTAACTCCCTCCATTACTTGGCTGAATTACTCCCTCCTTCAATGGCCTTAAAAATCCATTATTTGGTTGAATTACTCCCTGCTTCAATGGCCATTAACAACTATTATTTGGCAGTTGAGGAGTCCTCTCCTTATGCTATATATTGGAGCCTTTTGGCTCAATTGTGTGACACAGAAAAAAATGAGACAACATATATACACAAATACAAAACAGAAGAGAAACAGAAAGTCCAAAGCGTGAGCAGAAACGTTGGGACAAAAACAAAAAACTCTTATTTCCTTTTCTATTCTTCAGCAAGTCGTTTTGTGTTTGTTTTCTTCGTCAGAATCAACCTATTTTCTTTGTAGTGTTGATTAGTTACAATTTTATCTTGGGAGACTATTGTCCGTTAATGTAAAAACATATATACGTGACAATCTTATCTTAAAGACAGAGAGCCATCTCTCGACTCAGCCACAGTTGTAACAATCCAGATTTAGTGTTTCTTGATTTCAAGTTATGAAGATTCAAGACTCAACAAGCTTGCAGCAGTTCTGAATATTGACTTGTTTGTTTATCCTTTCGAACACTTGTAATATTTATTTACTTCCTGTACTGCTTTACATTTCCAACAAGTTAAAGACAAGATTCTATTAGTGTTTGAAAGATGTCGGTCGAAAGTTGTGTGACCAAATCTGGATATGGCTGTGGCTTTCTGGTAGAAGAGAGTGATGATTATGTTGTTGAAGGTCAACGTGTTCATGGTGTCACCGCTCCTGAAAGTAGTGGGAACAAGCGCTCACGAGAGGCTGAGGATGTCAAATGGGACAAGAGGAGAAGGTTGAAGATGTGGTTCTATCTTGTAGCAGAAGGCCTATATCTATCCCAGATAAAGGATCCGAATTATGGTAAGGAGGAAATGGACACTCAGTCCGATGAAGTGACCGAAGTAGGGAAGCCTGGCCCAAATTTGATTGGGGAAGGCCAGGGCGGGCTGTTGGGCCCCGGGAACTAGGGCCTGATTGCTGTGGCATTTTAGAAACTAGGGCGGACTGCATTTTTAATGGCGGGCTGCAGTTGTTGGGCTATTTATGGAATGAGCTGGACCTGTGCTGAAGGCCCATATCCGATACTGCTGCATCTGAAGTTAGGTTGCACTGCAACACTGTTGATGGGCCGCAATTGCTGGGCCATAGATGGAAGACGCTGGACTGGTGCTGAAGGCCCAGGTCTCATGATGCTGCCAGGGTAATGGAGTGGTGTTGGATACCCGACGCCATCTGCCACTCTAACGCCACTGGCCGCTGCCACATCCATGGTTGGTCTCTGCCATGATGGCTGCCGGAGCGTGTGTGAGAGAGAGAACATATACATGCAGTATATGAGGCAGAAATAGCCATATACGAGGTATATAACGACTTAGGGAGGCTGTATACGATATAGTGGCTGAGAGGGTATATCAGCCATATACAGAGTGTATAGGCTGTATACGAGGGGTGTACGGCCTGTTGGAGAGATAGAGAATGAAAGAGGGATGTATATCAGCAATATACCAGGGGTATACAAGGCTGTTTGTAGAATTGGAGGGCTGGACAGCTGTATATCTGCTTATATGGAGGTATACAGTCGGTTCGGCGCCGGAAAAGAACATGAATGGGCGGCCGAAATTAGGTTTTAGGTCGGGAAGGATTGTTGGCTTATGATACCATGTAGAATTGTATTAATCTCCCTTAGGGAGCCTTTCTCATTAATACAAATATATATAGTGTGTACAATGTGGAATCTTAATACAAGAAGGATCCTATATCTTTCATAATTATACAACACTAATAATTATAAAAAATATGGGAAATATTTTATAATTATTCACTAATATCATCAACGTGTAGCGTACAGGTGGGGACCCGGAGACAGATAATGTGCTTATTTTTCCTTCTTTCTTCATTTGTTCGTTGAGTTACATGTAATGTCGATATTATATTTTATGTACAAAAAATGAATTACAGATAAGATTATTTCCTATGACATAAAGATTGGAAACATAATTATTGTACGAAGAGTTGGAAAGGGCTGAGGGTATGGAAATTGTGTTTTGTGATGGTTGAGTCGGAAAAGCTGAAGAAAGTGTTCACATATTGAGTGTAACAATACTAGTAATATAAAGTTTGTCAAAAAAAGTAAGTAATATAAAGATAAAATGATTAAAGTTGTTGTGAAAGTAACTTGCATCTTTAAATGATGTAGTTTTCTCTCATCATTCAGTGCAAAACATTGTTTATTTTATAAAAAAGAATTTCATGTAAGGGAAAAAAATATTAGAAAATAATTTACTCAAGGAATTACCAGGAAAAATGTACAAGAAGCTAACACAATTGCTAGGTTGAAGGGGTCTTACGCAACCATTGCACTTTCACCGATTACGTCATCATGCATTTTTGCTTTATATGAAAATTATTGGTGTTAGAGATCGAATCAAATATTAAAAATAATTATTCAACGGAATACTTTATTTGTATTCTATTGCCATTCATTTTAGCTTTGTATAAAAAAAAGTATTCGATTTAGGGAATCAAAGATGAACAGAGAATTTACTCAAGGAATACTTTATATGTCCAAAGTTATGCTGTGCGTAACAATATGAGTTTTATATACAAAAACCTTTTCATTTTGGGGAATCGAATATTACTAAAAATTAATTTACTCAAGGAATACCGAATACTTATCCAGGCATGACCCTCTTGAGTCGTCAATTTTGGAGCATTCTTGTCACAATTAATCTCACCGTGTGTCCGTGAGTGATAAAGTTTAGAGAAGATAGTACTATATTTTAGTGCCTACTTTTTACTACTTAAAAAGGAAAAAAAAATCCATGCTCACTCAAAATAACCACATTGAGATAATATAACAAGCTGCTCTTTTTTTGTTTTTCAGTATAACGTAAAAATGATCAAATTATGATGATCCTCGTTACCTTTGAATTCATTGGTTTGATCAAAGTAAGTAGAAAATAGAACTGTCAATTGTAGTGGAGCTTTTACTTCTTTGAGAATAATATTTTAACGTTAATATCATACTAGCAAATTTGCATAGTTAGTCAGATTGTGATCGGTCGTTGGAGATTGATCAATCATTAACTCACCGAAAATTAGTTGGTAATTATAACTCGATAACTAGAGGTGCAATCAATCAACATATACTATTGATTTAGGAAAGGTTGTTAGGAAATAATTATGTGTACATGTAATTAGACGACTACGAGAGTTCTTTGCATTTTGCATGGTGTGTTGGTATGATGGAAAATGTTTTCTTGGAAAACAAGTGAGTTTCTTACTTATTTTTGAGGACTTGTTTTCCTAGAGAAAATATTTTCTAAAAAATTTGATCAACCAAATATGGGATTTCCTCCATACCAAACACACCCTTAATATATGCTCTCGTTTTGTGATTTATAGCTTATTTTTATCGGGTTAAACAATCCAACGAGATTCTTAATATAATGTGATACTATCCGTTTTGGAACAAACCCGTACAATTTTCCTCAATAGGCCTCACACTATTAAAAGTAGTCAATAATATCTTATAGATATAATTTTTTTTCTTTCAGCTATTAATATGAGACTTTATTCGCACACTCAATAATATTCTCCCCATTGAACCAAATTCCACATCCCCATCACCAATCATGAGTGTGAATCTATATTATATTAAAAGCACAAAGACCTTAGAAATGTTGATTGAACTTTTTGTCATTCATTAAAGGACTCAACAATAGACAAAATAGTATTTTTATAATATTTCTATTATTTAGCACTTTAAAATCTAACTAATTTTTTTTGTTATTAAATCATTCCTTATTGAACTATATCAGAAATCCTAATATTTAGGACTACACAATCAATTAAAACTTTACCAAAAAATCACACCTTTTACCTCTTTGAAATAACGTGTTCGTACATCTATGCCATCATAGATTAAGACACGTTAAATAGAAAGTCATTCAAAAGCTAACGAAGTTGAGATTGTTGCCTTCTGTCGACATAAACCCTCAAAATGAATGTGAGGTAGACAAAGAGGCAAAATCATCTTTCCATTCCGTCAAAGGAATAGCGAAAGAAGCACCGCTCCTCTAGAACTTAGTCACACCTACTTAGGTGATTTGAAGTTTATACAAAATAGAGGGGGGAGACAAGTAAATTGTGACCTTCATTGATGACGGTACAACATATTGTATCCTTTGTTTATTGAAAAGCAAAGATGAAGTTGTTGAAGCAGATAAGCGCTACAAAGCAGAAGTTGAAAATCAACTAAGCCTACGGATTGAGGAATTCGTAGTGATAGAGGGGAGAATGTGAAGCATCATTCATTAAACGACTTCCCATTACTCACCTCAGTCCAACGATGTTAGCCAAATGCAAAGTCGTACGCCCAAAATATGTGGGGCAAGGCGATCCTTACCGCTAATGCGATTCTCAACAGAAATACGCATAAGGATAAGGATAACTCTCTGTGTGAAACATGAAAATGATCTCACATACAAATGTTGTGATATGGGGTGGATTGGTAAAAGTTGGAATACCGAAATACGTCAAGTTGGACCTAAGATTGTAAATTGCATATCTACTGGATCTGCAAATAACAGTAGTGCTTATCGCCTCTTGGTGTAAAAAAATGCTGAATTCTTTGAAGATAACTTTCCTTGAAAAGGAAAAAGAAGTAATTGCTCGAGGTTAGCAAGAACCCGTGAGGGCCTAACTCTCTGGAACTAGATGTTCCGTAGCTACAGGACTCGGAAATTGCTGACTATCCGGAACTTAATATTCTAGATCTGCAGAACTCAGGGATTCTAGATGTTGAACCGAGACGGAGCAAAGAGGGGACAAATAATTGTTCCAGGCCTTCTAGCTTGTATGGTTAAGAATGAACCATGGACAATTAACAAATAATTGTCATCTCCAGAAGCGCTGCTTTGGAAAGAAGCTACAAAGAGAGAAATAGATTCCATCATATAGAACCATACTTGTGTAATGGTTGATCTTCCTCCGGGAAAATAACCTTTGGGTTGTGTAAAAGTGGATACTTAAAAGTGAGTACAAAGTAGATGGATCTACTTACGAGTATAAAGCCTCGACTACTTGTGCATGTGCTCCCCTTTGAGTAGCTTAACATCCAGGACCATTGCAGTCCTGTGTGGCATGAGTGTTGAAACATCTTTCCTAACCAGAGAGTTGGAAAGGGATGATCAGAGTTGGTTTGCTGGACTGTTGGGCTTCTTCCTGAACTTTCATTTTGGTCCCTGAAATGTTTACATTTTGGTCCTGGAAGTTTCACGTAAAATAGAAACAATGAATTTGACCACAGAAACATTGACTCTGAAGTTAGAAAGCCAACAGTTGAAAAATCAACAGTCTGAGAGTGGAAGTTATATTAAATAAAAGATACGGGTATCACAGATGACATCTGAGAAATTGGATTTCTAAGATATCTAACAGACTGGTTTAACTCCAAACTCAGTTGTGAGATAATTGACAGTCTTATTGAAGCCACCAATGGATATGAATCACAGAACTGATTGAAATCATAGTGCACCAATAGACAATGAGTGATATGTGCAGGTCAGATGTAGTTCAATGTATTCTACACACTACAACCGACCTAGTATCAGCCTACAAAGTAGATCAGTTAAACTAAGGATCACTCGTGATTCTAGAAATGATCAATAGAAGGCGTTAAATCGGATATGACGATATATGAAATATTCGCTTATCTACGGATCATGGTATTCTGGATGTCCAGCGGTTCTGGGAGAACACAGTGATGCAAACTAGACATCAGATATGAAGAACACCAAAGCCACAAGTAAATGTGTATGGTGGGTCTTGGAAACTCCTCTAAGTAAACTTGCATCAGCCGATTCATGATGGAATCGGAGTTTATCACTTTATACAAAGCATGAAAGAAGTTCAGTAACTTCATGACTCTTTAGAGGACGTCTCTTATTGGGAGAAACCCGTGCCTTCAGCAGTTATAACTATGGCTAGCCGGTCGGCTTCAGGAAGGACACGGATGACGGCGTCTGGACATATCTGTCAGGATCTGTCGGAGGCATAAGACCGTATGACAGTTGATCATCAAGGGTGTCACTTCCTTGATTACTAATCAAAGGATATAGCGGACCCTTTTTAACTAAGGGACTAACCGGAGATTAAGTGTTCTACCTGTCTAGGGGAACGGGCCTAAAACCAAAACAATATAAACCTTTGCGGTGGTTACCCAACCATACTGATTGGAGATCCCAAAAATTTATTTCAATGGGAAAACTAAGCTGCAAAAGATTCAGTTGAGCGCTTCTGTGGAAGCAAGAGCACTTCGGATGATGATTTCTGCAGGGAAACATGAATCCAAAGTTATTCCCGCTATAGACATTAAAGTGCTACCTGCATGGTGGGTAAAGGTTAAGCTTCCAAACTTTTAACGATCCTCAAACGGTTGAGGTTAAGGTTGGGGAAACTTTTAATGATTCCTCACACTTGTGAAGTGGGGTATAGCAGGATACCTTGTAGGAGATCACCTATTTAAGTACGAGGACATGCCGCCTCAAATGAACGCACTTAAGAATTCAAGTGTGTCCATGGCCACAACGGACAGAACAATAAGAATGAAAATGAATAAGGAGAGTTATTGTGTTGGTATCATTGTCTTGGCTTACACTAAACACTGACGGTTCAAGACATCACGTTTATCGCGCAGTAAGTAAGTCTGATGGTATTCAACTAGGGAAGGTTCAAAGAAGAAGCTACCTCTCCTGATGCAATATCTTTTCGCTGAAATATTGCTGAAATTAGGCACCTTGTGTGTGCACCAAAATCTCTTTCAAGAGGGGATTGTTGGAAATTTACCTTTGGTGGGGAGGTGCGTCTACCCATATTTAATGAATTAAACACTAGAGTTCAACATGTTGGAGGCTTTGTCTCTTCACACGTGCATAATCTACTAAGTGAGTAGATGACTGTAGGGCCAAGCATCGTCAAATTTCATTGAGAAATGAAAGAGATATTGGTCCACGAAGTAAGGTATTTGAGCCATGGAAATATGGTGTGGGACAAATCTACCACATCGGTGGGAAAAGGAAGAATTGTTCTCATTATAAGTCTCAAAATTGGCTAAGGGTTTGGGACCCCAAGGGGTAACCCATGTATTTAAAAGAGGGAGGACCTAGATGTGCATGGGTTCAAGGCTAAGCCCACACGCGCTCCGCTGCCGCCCGCCCGTCCCGTATGGTCTGGGCTAATCCCAAATTGTTTAATATTTACAGTTTTGTCCTTAGAGTTTCTGGAAAGTTGAATTTGGGAACGACGGAAGGTAGAAAGTTTCTGCCTACTGTTGGGGTTGATTTTTGGGGGCGTTATTGTGCATTAATCAGCTATTACTTGGATGATTAACTCCCTCCATTACTTGGATGAATTACTCCCTCCTTCAATGGCCTTAAACATCTATTAATTGGTTGAATTACGATCTCCTTCAATGGCCATTAACAACCATTATTTGGCAGTTGAGGAGTCCCTCCCTTATGCTATATATTGGAGCCTTTTGGCTCAATTGTGTGACACAGAAAAAAATGAGTCAACATATATAGACAAAGACAAAACAGAAGAGAAACAGAAAGTCTAAAACGTGAGCAGAAACGTTGGGACAAAAACAGAAAACTCTTCCTTCCTTTTCTATTCTTCAGCAAGGCGTTTCGTGTTTGTTTTCTTCGTCAGAATCAACCTATTTGCTTTGTACTGTTGATTAGTTGCTGTTTTATCTTAGGAGACTATTGTCCGTTAACGTAAAAGCATATATACGTGGAAATCTTATCTTAAAGAAAGAGAGCTATCTCTCGACTCAACCACAATTGTAACAATCTAGATTTAGTGTTTCTTGATTTCAAGTTAACAAGATTCAAGACTCAACAAGCTTGCAACAGTTCTGAATATTGGCTTGCTTGTTTATCCTTTCGAACACTAGTAATATTTATTTACTTCCCGTACTGCTTTACATATCCAACAAGTTTAAGACAAGATTCTATTAGTGTTCGAAAGATGTCGGCCGAAAGTTGTGTGACCAAATCTGGATATGGCTGTGGTTTTCTGGTAGAAGAGAGTGATGATTATGCTGTTGAAGGTCAACGTGTTCATGGTGTCACCACTCCTAAAAGTGGTGGGAATAAGCGCTCCCGATAGCCTGAGGATGTCAACTGGGACAAGAGGAGAAGGCTGAAGATGTGGTTCTATCTTGTAGCAGAAGGCCTATATCTGTCCCAGACAAAGGATTTGAATTATGGTAAGGAGGAAATGGACACTCAGTCCGATGAAGTGACTGAAGTGGGGAAACCTGGCCCAAATTTGATTGGGTAAGGCCCGGGGCGGACTGTTGGCCCCCGGGAACTAGGGCCTGATTGCTGTGGCCTTTTGGAAACTAGGGCAGACTGCATGTTTAATGGCGGGCTGCGATTCTTCGGCCTATTTATGGAAAGTGGACTGTCGAAGGCCCATATCCTATACTGCTGCATCTGAAGTTAGGTTGCACTGCAACACTGTTGATGGGCCGCAATTGCTGGGCCATATATGGAAGATGCTGGAATGGTGCTAAAGGGCCAGGTCCCATGTTGCTGCTAGGGCAGGGGACTGCTGCTGGATACCCGACGCCATCTGCCACCCCTATGCCACTGGCCACTGCCATATCCATGGTCGGTCTCTGCCATGATGGTTGCCGGAGCGTGAGAGAGAGAGAGAACGTATATGAGGCAGAAATAGCCATATACGAGGTGTATAACGACTTAGGGAGGCTGTATACGATATAGTGGCTGAGAGGGTATATCAGCCATATACAAAGTGTATATCGGCGTGTATAGGCTGTATACGAGGGGTATACGGCCTGTTGGAGAGATAGAGAATGAAAGAGGGATGTATATCAGCAATATACCAGGGGTATACAAGGCTGTTTGTAGAATTGGAGGGCTGGACAGCTGTATATCTGCTTATATGGAGGTATACAGTCGGTTCGGCGCCGGAAAAGAACATGAATGGGCGGCCGAAATTAGGTTTTAGGTCGGGAAGGATTGTTGGCTTATGATACCATGTAGAATTGTATTAATCTCCCTTAGGGAGCCTTTCTCATTAATACAAATATATATAGTGTGTACAATGTGGAATCTTAATACAAGAAGGATCCTATATCTTTCATAATTATACAACACTAATAATTATAAAAAATATGGGAAATATTTTATAATTATTCACTAATATCATCAACGTGTAGCGTACAGGTGGGGACCCGGAGACAGATAATGTGCTTATTTTTCCTTCTTTCTTCATTTGTTCGTTGAGTTACATGTAATGTCGATATTATATTTTATGTACAAAAAATGAATTACAGATAAGATTATTTCCTATGACATAAAGATTGGAAACATAATTATTGTACGAAGAGTTGGAAAGGGCTGAGGGTATGGAAATTGTGTTTTGTGATGGTTGAGTCGGAAAAGCTGAAGAAAGTGTTCACATATTGAGTGTAACAATACTAGTAATATAAAGTTTGTCAAAAAAAGTAAGTAATATAAAGATAAAATGATTAAAGTTGTTGTGAAAGTAACTTGCATCTTTAAATGATGTAGTTTTCTCTCATCATTCAGTGCAAAACATTGTTTATTTTATAAAAAAGAATTTCATGTAAGGGAAAAAAATATTAGAAAATAATTTACTCAAGGAATTACCAGGAAAAATGTACAAGAAGCTAACACAATTGCTAGGTTGAAGGGGTCTTACGCAACCATTGCACTTTCACCAGTTACGTCATCATGCATTTTTGCTTTATATGAAAATTATTGGTGTTAGAGATCGAATCAAATATTAAAAATAATTATTCAACGGAATACTTTATTTGTATTCTATTGCCATTCATTTTAGCTTTGTATAAAAAAAAGTATTCGATTTAGGGAATCAAAGATGAACAGAGAATTTACTCAAGGAATACTTTATATGTCCAAAGTTATGCTGTGCGTAACAATATGAGTTTTATATACAAAAACCTTTTCATTTTGGGGAATCGAATATTACTAAAAATTAATTTACTCAAGGAATACCGAATACTTATCCAGGCATGACCCTCTTGAGTCGTCAATTTTGGAGCATTCTTGTCACAATTAATCTCACCGTGTGTCCGTGAGTGATAAAGTTTAGAGAAGATAGTACTATATTTTAGTGCCTACTTTTTACTACTTAAAAAGGAAAAAAAAATCCATGCTCACTCAAAATAACCACATTGAGATAATATAACAAGCTGCTCTTTTTTTGTTTTTCAGTATAACGTAAAAATGATCAAATTATGATGATCCTCGTTACCTTTGAATTCATTGGTTTGATCAAAGTAAGTAGAAAATAGAACTGTCAATTGTAGTGGAGCTTTTACTTCTTTGAGAATAATATTTTAACGTTAATATCATACTAGCAAATTTGCATAGTTAGTCAGATTGTGATCGGTCGTTGGAGATTGATCAATCATTAACTCACCGAAAATTAGTTGGTAATTATAACTCGATAACTAGAGGTGCAATCAATCAACATATACTATTGATTTAGGAAAGGTTGTTAGGAAATAATTATGTGTACATGTAATTAGACGACTACGAGAGTTCTTTGCATTTTGCATGGTGTGTTGGTATGATGGAAAATGTTTTCTTGGAAAACAAGTGAGTTTCTTACTTATTTTTGAGGACTTGTTTTCCTAGAGAAAATATTTTCTAAAAAATTTGATCAACCAAATATGGGATTTCCTCCATACCAAACACACCCTTAATATATGCTCTCGTTTTGTGATTTATAGCTTATTTTTATCGGGTTAAACAATCCAACGAGATTCTTAATATAATGTGATACTATCCGTTTTGGAACAAACCCGTACAATTTTCCTCAATAGGCCTCACACTATTAAAAGTAGTCAATAATATCTTATAGATATAATTTTTTTTTCTTTCAAAGCCTATTAATATGAGACTTTATTCGCACACTCAATAATATTCTCCCCATTGAACCAAATTCCACATCCCCATCACCAATCATGAGTGTGAATCTATATTATATTAAAAGCACAAAGACCTTAGAAATGTTGATTGAACTTTTTGTCATTCATTAAAGGACTCAACAATAGACAAAATAGTATTTTTATAATATTTCTATTATTTAGCACTTTAAAATCTAACTAATTTTTTTTGTTATTAAATCATTCCTTATTGAACTATATCAGAAATCCTAATATTTAGGACTACACAATCAATTAAAACTTTACCAAAAAATCACACCTTTTACCTCTTTGAAATAACGTGTCCTTAATAATTTATTCTCTAACTTCTCTTTCCTTACAATTAATGGTATTCTTTTCCTTTTGTAATCCTAAACACTTTCAACCATCACCTATAATATAAAGGGTTGCACGTTCTAAATATTTTAGATCAAAATCCGATCGCTTTCAACTCCTTAGTTTAATGAGTGTTTTTTTTCTACAAATTTTAGGTTTAGGAGCTAAATTTCTCTTTCTTTTCTTGAAGTTGGTAGAAATTAGTATGTCATTATCATCAACTGATTCTTCAATGTTATTATGCAGGGAAAGAAGATTCAAGTATGTGATTGAGACTCCATACCGATTTAGCTTGGATCTAAAGGCATACTTCTTTTTCTGAATTTTATTTCTCATTCATATATGTTCAAGTCGTTCATTATATTGAAATTCTTTTTTCAACTATAATTAATTATCCTCTTGGATCTCTTTGTCTTTTGCATCACTTCTGAATCTATAGATGGAACATTCCCACAATATGAAGGTATCGACTTAGGTATATGAAGTTTAAGAATTCTTTAATTTTTTTTATATATAGATGAATGCTCCAAGGGGCCTAGAGGTGTATCAATGAAAAATCATGGTACTTGAATTTTAAGCCGGAGTAAATTTTGCAGTAGCTCAAGCTCATCTCAAATCAACATATTCAAGAAGTGCAACCTAAAACAACTTAGTAGTTGCAGGCAAAATTCAAGTGATGAAAATTTAGTTTGTTTGACTATGTTATTGCAGGTTAATAGAAATTTATTGTAGATATACTCTCTGAGTCAAAAGTGCTGATATAATTTTACTCACTTTACTAGCACCGTAACTGCGAGTTTAATATTATTTTCTTTTTATATATAAATTGAAATATTTTATAAGCATAATATTATTAATTAACATTCTCTTTATTTGTGTTCCTGTTCTTTTTTTTGTTCAAAAATTCTTTTTGTTATGTATAATTGCTTCTTTATTTTAATCTCTGGTAATTAAATTATGCAATTAAATATGTACATGATAATTTTCATATTTAGAAGTCAGTTTTCAAATTGATTGTAATGTTTCTAATTATCTAAATATTGTAAGCTTAATTTATTGTGGGGCTAATTGTTGGAATATGTAAAGCAACAACGGGAATAGTAAATAACTATTACAGTGATCGAAAGAATAAACAACAAAGAGGACAACAACAAGTTGTCAATATCTTGATCTTTAATTGAAACTTCAAATATGGAACTTGTATTCGGAAATACAAGAACATGAACTGCTACACTTGTGGCTTGTAGATCCGCTGAGAATACGAATGGTTAGTGTCCTTCGTCTGTTAAGTTAACACCTGAAACACTTAACAACCAATTAGATAAACACAACACCACCGGCTGAGTCGAGAGATGACTCTCTGTCTTTAAGACAAGATTGTCCCCGTATATAGGCTTTACGGAAGTCTGGACAATAGTCTCCCAAGATGAAACAACAAACTATCAAGTGTGCAAAGCCTACACAAATGATCTCAGCGAAGAACACGAATAATGAAGATTGCTATCAGGAAAATCTGATCTCTTTGTGGTGTTGTGAACTTGTTTTTCTATTCATATGTTCATATATGTTCTTCTATAGAATTGAGTCAAAGGCCCCAATTTATAGGTGTGCAAGATGGCTTCTTCAAGTGCCCATGTAATGGTCATTTAAATGCCATGTAATGGCCCTTTAAACCACCAACTAATGCAGCCAAATAATGGCTGAGTTATGGAGGAAAAACTGTCAAGTTAATGCTCCAAAACCTCTCCATAATCAGCCAAACTTTTGGACTTCTACGAGCAAACACTGCCTGGGAAGCACCGCGGCGCTACAGCATTTAGCACCACGGCTCTAGAAGCCAAACAATGAATTAGCGCCGCGGCGCTACAAGAGGGCGCTGCGGCCCAGTCCGCGAGGCGCCACGGGCCTTCTCGGATCCGCGGCCCTTTTCGACCCATTCTATCTTACACCTCGCACAATCATTCCTTTGTTTACCAACGTGGAACACTTGTTATTTATCCAATAACCATTCATCATTCTATGTTTCAAACATTTCACTTACGTACCAATATCTCTATCATAAACGAAATTTACGATACTTGGCACTAAGATTGCACGTGTGTGGAAATAATATTTCCGACGTGCGGGGCCCAATTGTTCGAGTCATAAATAATGAGATAAACTTAATTCCACATTAGTAAATTTTCAACACTAATTAAGTTACACCATGAGAAAGGTAATATAGTAACTTACTAATTTCCAACACTAATTAAGTTACACCATGAGAAAGGTAATTTAGTAACTTGACTAATTAATTTTTTTCTATTATGCATTCATTTTCACAGTGGTATTTTTTTACATCAAATATGCTCGGTTAAGGTAAAATTATTTCTTCGTACCGATTTTACAATGACAATAAATAAAGTATATCGTCAAATTCTTACTGTACTTGCTACCCACATACACTTTGAGGATATATATCAAAGAGTTTTGGTCATAGCAATCAAAGTACGTCGAAAATGGAATGGAAATATGGATTCCTTATATGTACTTGGACAATCCTCACCCTACAAGTTAACTTTTGGGGTTGAGTTAGACCCAAAATTCATTCTTTACATGGTATCAGAGGCAGACCTATTCCAATTCTTTATTCATCGATGTTGGGCCCCCAAATTATATTGTCTACGCTCCAGTTAACAAGGTCTGGGCGTGCGGGAAAGTGTTAAGAGTCCCACATCGGAAATGGAATGGGAACATGGACTCCTTAAATGGACTTGGACAATCCTCACCATACAAGCTAGCTTTTGGGGTTGAGTTAGGCCCAATATCCCTTCTTTACAATTACATACACCAAAAATAGGTGAGATGCAATAATATAATATATTATTAACTTATACGATAAAATATATATACCTACAAACACTACCTAACTGAATTATTTATCTTTGCAAATTGTAGGTTTAGAAGCTACTCAATTACTTTTAATTCAACTACCGTGTCATGTAGTAACATTTATTTTTATATCATTTAAATGGATGTTATATTTATTTTAACGTCAATTGCTATTTCATAAAATTTGTTGTTTTTATCTATTATTTTAAATGATTTATGCGATAGACACGTGCAACACACATATACTAAAACTAGTTTAGAGATTAATTGTATGTCACCCACATCAACAAAGTAAATGCGGCCAACAAAAGCCCACTATTTTTTTTTTGTGTATATATGCCTTTAAAACTACAAGTAAGGGTAGCATTAAAGACGTCTAGACGGGCAAAGACATAACTCACGTAATCACTCCATCATCTCCATGCTCGTCTCGTTGATTCATTGGCTCAGATATCAGTTCTTGGGCTAAAACAACCCAAAAATTCTCTTTAAGATGATGTGATATTGTCCTTTTTGGGCCAAACCCGCACGATTTTTTTAAAAGGCCTCACATAATTAAGATTCAACACCTTATACGTAATTTTTTCAACTACTAATGTGAAATTTTGTTCGCACACCCAATAATGCTATATTTTCAATGATTTGCACCTAACAGTGAATGTGTAGAGCACAACCTATCAAGTTTGCATAGTAACTTAAGATTGTTTTAGAAACCTATATATAAACTTTAAATCCGGAATCCACCTCTATTTTCACGTCAATTTTCTTTGTTTCCTTCCAAAAAAATAATAACACTCATTTTCCTGAATTATTTATCCATGACGACAATGTTGACATGAGTTGTCAATTCCATATTTTGTGGAGAAATTATAGGAGCAAATTAAGTAGATTTCTTGTTTGTACATAATACTTTTTCTTAACCTTAGATTTGAGGATAGCCATATATAGCTTCATAATGTCTTTTTATGTACTCTATATATTAGTTCTCTATTGTGTAATCAATAAATGAAATAAGAAGAAAACTTTTCAACATGGTATCAGAGCGTCGTTCTAAGACCTCTGTCATAAAAATCTTGATTTTTCCCTCTTTCTTTTCTCCCCTCTACCAGAATAGAATTGGAACTATGCCAGAATCGGTTGCTAACGACAATCATACAAACCCCATTATTGGAGATTTGATAGCGAAGATGACAGAAGTTCTGACCCAAAATCAGAATCAACTAACACCAAGCAATGATTCTTCCGCTGCACAGATCGATATTAAGTTGGACGGCACCAATTATGCTTTATGGTTCCAAGTTGTCGAGATGTATATCTCAGGCAAAGACAAACTGTAATATATCAATGGAGAAATTCCAGAACCTCAACAAACAGATTCATCTTTTAGAAAATGGAGAACTGAAAATGCAATTGTAAAGGGATGGCTGATCAACTCCATGGACTCCAACCTTGATTAGCAATTTCATTCGCTTTCCAACTGCAAAAATGGTATGAAATTCTATTGCTACAACTTATTATGATGGAACTAACATGTCCCAAGTTTATGACTTACAGAGACGAGACAAGCTGAAGGACCCATTGAAAAATATTACAACGATTTGCAAGGCTTATGGAGGGAAATTAATTTCCGTCGTCCTAACCCAATGAAGTACGCTGTTGATATAGAAAAATATAATTTCATTTTACAAGAAAATAGAGTCTACACCTTCTTTGATGGAATGGATGATCATTTGGATAAAATTCGAAGTGACGTGTTGCAACTGAAACCATTCCCAACAGTCGAACAAGCTTATGCCCATGTTCGACGCGAAGATATTAGGAAAAAAGTAATGATAACTAGCACATAAGCTACAAGTGGTGCAGTTATTTTTCTAAGGGATCCAAGGGACAACAACATCCATTTTTGAAGTTGGGCTCTTTTCCAGTTAATGGGAAGGACAATGCAACCACAAAAACAAAAACAAAATCACATGAAGAGGGTTGTATTTATTGTGGTAATATAAAACATACTCGTGAAAATTGTTTTAAATTACATGGATATCCAGAATGGTGGACTGAACTTCAGATAAACAAAAACCGAGAAGCTGGTACCTCAATTACAAGCTCGGGCAAAGCTGTGTTGGTATCGACTGACTCGGAATTGTCGTTCACTCTAAAAGCGATTTTTTCAAAGGAATCAATGGCTCTCAATGATATAGGTAATTTGGGAAAAACATTACTTAGCTCTAACAAAAGTGATGCTTGTGATTGGATAATTGACTCAGGGGCTACTGATCATATGACATTCGACTCAAATGTTTTTTTAGAGATCAGTCAACCTAGGAGACTGAGCATTTCTAATGCTAATGGTGATACATATCCAGTTACAAGAGCTGGAATTGTTCCTTTGTCATCTTCTCTGTCTTTATCTCATGCACATTTAATTCCTTCTGTCTCAAATAAATTATTATCCGTGAGCCAAGTTACCGAAGAACTTGATTGTACAGTAATGTTTTACTCATCTTTTTGTCTTCTTCAGGATATTCTCACCAAGAGAATCATTGGGCGTGGTACTAAGAGAAGGGGACTATATTACATGGACGACTTCAGCATGGGTAAAGCGAAGAATGTGCAAAAAATTACTAATGTGAGGAAAGACAAATTCGTCTTTGGCATCATCGATTGGGGCATCCTTCTTTTAGTTATATGAAGCACCTTTCCCCGATTTATTTTCTAAAGTGCACAATTCAGACTTCACATGTGATACTTGTATTTTGGCCAAAAGTAATAGAGTTTCTTATCCAACAAACTTGAATAAAACTGATGTTTTTTTTGCCTTAATACATTCAGATATGTGGGGATCTTCCCCAATTACTACTTTTGGTGGTATTCGTTGGTTTGTGATATTTATAGATGATTGCACTAGAATGACTCAGCTTTACTTGTTGAAACATATAAAGATGAGGTGTTTGGTGTGTCTCAGTCCTTTCACGCACGATTCAGACCCAATTTTCTACAAAAATAAAAGTTCTTCGTTCCGATAATGGAGGTGAATATGTTAATCAACAATTTCAAGCCTACTTCAAAACTCATGGTCTTTTACATGAAATTTCATGCTCTCAAACACCACAACAAGATGGCATTATAGAAAGAAAAAAGTGACATAATCTAGAAACAACACGGGCACTATTAATAGGGGCACATACACCTAATAGACATTGGGATGATGCCGTTTTCACGGCAGTACATTTATTAAATCAGATGCCTTCAAGTATCTTAAATTTTAAGACACCATTATTTGTATTATCTAGATATGTCGACTTACTAACTGTGTTGCTGATTTCTTCTCGAGTTTTTGATTATGTTGTTTATGTTCATCTTCATAAAAATCAACGAAGTAAGTTGGATCCTTGTGCGGTTCAATGTATTTTTCTTGGCTATGCTATACATAAGAAAGACTATCGTTGTTATGATCTTAACACCAAACAGACTTATGTCACTAAGGATGCTACTTTTCTAGAGTCAGACACTTTTTTTCCTCCACCATCATTTGATTCACCTCTTCAGGGGGAGATGCAAAATGAAAAGCAGAATTGGACAACTTTTGAATGGCCTTCTGTTGATGAGCAAGTTGTTACTGAAAATGAGAATGAAAAAGCAGTCAGTGAAGCAGAAAATGGTAATGGTATTGAAACTAATATTTCTCCGGCAGTAGAACCTGTGTCTTCCGAATTCGATCATGATTTCCCCTCTTCAGTACCTAACGACCCATCTCCTGAGAATATTCCTGAGGTAAGCTCTCTTGTTTCACTTTTATATTCTAATAACTTGAATACTTCTACTAGCTATGTCTTACCCTCCAGGAGAAATAGAGGGAAACCACCAAATAGATATTCTCTACATGCTGAAGAAAGAAGATTAAGATATTCAATTGCAAATTTTGTGTCCACTCAAAATTTGTCAGAACCTCTCAGGGCCTTTGTACATACTATATCCTCGTGTCATGTTCCTAATGGAGTTTAAGAAACCTTTATGGATAAAAATGGATCAAAGCTATAACGGAAGAAATGGAGGCATTGAAAAAAAATAACACATGGACTTTGATGCCATTACCTATGGGAAAGAAGACAGTAGGATGCAAATGGATTTTCTCCATTAAATACAACGCAGATGGATCTATTGACAGATACAAGGCGAGGTTTGTGGCGGAGGGATATACACAAACATATGGCGTATACTATAAAGAGACTTTTTCCTCTGTGGTAAAACTAAATACTGTTAAAGTCATGCTATCTCTTGCAGCAAACTTAGAGTTACCATTGCACCAGTTTGATGTGAAGAACACCTTTATTTATGGGGACCTTAAGGATGAGGTTTACATGGATATACTACCAGAGTACACTACATCTTCTAAGATCAAAGTGGTGTGCAAGCTGCAACGTGCTTTATATGGGCTAAAACAATCTCCTCGGACATGGTTTGATCGATTTAGCTTGGCTATGAAGAAGTATGGCTTCCAACAAAGTAATACAGACCACACTTTATTCCTAAAACATAGATTAGGGAAAGTGACAGTGCTAATCATATATGTAGATGACATGATTATTACTGGGAGTAATTTTGAAGAAATTTCTATACTTCAAAGTCAATTGGCGACCGAATTTGAGATGAAAAATCTCGGTGGACTAAAATTTGGGAATTGAAGTAGCAAGATCACGACAAGACATTTTTCTTTCTCAAAGAAAATACGTGCTAGATTTGTTGTCTGAAACGGGATTATTAGATTTCAAGCCCCCTGATACTCCTATTCTACAGAATCTCAAGATGGGACATAGCTCAGATCATGTACCAACTAACAAAGAGAGGTACCAACAATTAGTTAAAAAACATCACTTACGCCGTAAGAGTAGTGAGCCAATTCATGCACTGCCCAAGTGAAAGTCATATGGATGCAGTAATTCGAATTCTTCATTATCTGAAATCTTCTCCTGGGAAAGGGATTATGTTCTCAAAGAATAGTCACTTAACGATTGATGGCTACACAAATGCAGATTGGGAGGGAAATGTCTATAATAGGAAGTCCACTTCAGCATACTTCACCTTTATAGTAGGAAATCTGGTTACGCGGAGAAGCAAAAAGTAAAAGGTGGTGGCTTTATCAAGTGCTGAAGCTGAGTTTCGAGGAATGGCCAGAGGTCTTTGCAAACTTCTTTGGATCAGAAGGTTGTTGACTGAGATTGGATTTGCTCCTAGTTCTGAAATGATTTTTTTTGTGACAACAAGGCAGCGATTGATATCTCCCATAATCCTGTCCAACATGATCGTACTAAACATGTCGAGGTGGATAAACATTTCATTAAACAAAATCTTGAAGAAAAGATCATTCGGTTTTCATTTATTAAATCGGAAAACCAGCTAGCAGATATTCTTACAAAAGTTGTGTCCAACAAAATCTTTTACAACTCACTTGACAAGTTGGGCATCCAAGACATTTATGCATCAACTTGAGGGGGAGTGTTGACATGAGTTGTCAATTCCAAATTTTGAAAAGAAATTATAGGAGCAAATTAAGTAGATTCCTTATTTGTACATAATACTTTTTCTTATCTTTAGATTTGGGGATAGTCATATATAGCTTCATAATGTCTTTATTCTGTACTCTATGTATTCGTTCTCTATTGTGTAATCAATAAATGAAATAAGAAGAAAACTTTTCAACAGACAAGATAGTAAACATCTAAATAAAAAGGAAGAAAAGGATATGGTGCAAAATGAAAAGAAAGTTAAACATTACAAAGACAAAAAAGAAGAGTATCTCTTATTTGCAAATATTTGTATAGTTCATGCTAACTAGGAGTAATACTTATCTCATACCTCAGTAGTGTTTGATTTGTTAATATAAAGCATGTTAGATTCTACAAATCATTGAAAGTTCTGGAATTTCTCTTAGAAAAAAGAAGAACGAATTTAATGACGAAGAAAGGTGTGTTTCATAGAGGTATTTGATGTTTCGATTAGACTTTGCGCTTAATCTATATACGACTCGTGCTCGTTTAGATCGATATAGTTCAAAAAAGTTGTAAAAACATATATGCGTGAATATTATGTTTCCTTTATAATAAAATTTGACAAAAATAAGATTATTCGAGATATGAAACACTTTTTACCTAATCCACAAAGAAATCTTTAATAAAAAAGTTTTTTGAAAATATTTTAATTTCTTAAAAACAATTCTCAAATCATAATGCATAATTCTATAATCCAACCCGTTGAAATTTTCACAATATAATTTCCACGCCCTTGTATTAGAAATATATGATGTACGCCTTCTAGGGAGCGTTCTCCTATTTCTGCAGTCAAGTTATAGAAATACAAAGAAGCAAAGAAACTAGAACTCAACAAAACAATCAATTACAAGGGGTATGATTGTAATAAAGTTCTAATTTCATTAGGAACAACAATATAGGCAAATAAGGCAACGTTTCTAGCCATGCACGGAAGAATCCATGCGAAAGAATAATACTCTTCCGTTTTAAAAAGTTTTTCTAATTTTCTGTTTTATTCCGTTTAAAAAAAATGTCTCTTTTTCTTTTTTTATCAACTCTTTGATTCCAACCAGTGGCAGAACTTGTCCAAAATATTAAGGGGGCGGTAACTACTAGCAAAAATATTATAATTGATATTTATAAGAACAAAATATAATTTTATCAAAGATTCAAAATAACATCAACACAACAAAAATATAATATATAAAAGGAAAGACGTACCTAGAATTAAAGTGCCACCCTTTGTTCTTTTAAAGACTTCAAATCATTAATAATTGAATCAGAGGACATCCTTTTCTAGTAAAGACATCAGCTCCAGAATGCCCACTTGGCTTTTTACTGAACAAGTAGCAAAACAAACAATAAGCAGCATCATTAGTCGATGAGTACTCTAGCCATGAAGGGAAAATATTGAACCAAGATGCTTGAAATCGCCTTGGATGCTTATCTCTATTGAGGGGATACTTTTCAACTTGACATTGATAGGGACCCCAATTGAAATAAGCTCTTCGAACTTCATCTCTTCGATTTACTAGATATTCCCAAATTTGGGGACGCTTTCCGGGGTCACGTTCTAAACAATTGACATCAAATTCATCCATGGTGACTTTTTGAATCTTGCAAGGTTGCTCATCCAGTTGAACCGTTTGATCATCGGAATGGTGCATTTCAAGTATCGATGTTGAAGCTATACAATTTTCATCTTTGTTGGAAGCATTCCTCTTGAAAAATGCATCAATTTTCTTAAGTTGGACCATCGTACCACTCCTAAAAAACACATAAATCAATTATCAAAGATAATATCTAAATATGAAAACAGAACGAAGTCAGAAAAATTTGGATTTTAAAGCCTTAATCTGTTAATTCCACTCCCATAAGCCCAAAATAGCCTCGTATATGATGAAACAAATATAAAGTTCCCCCAATCTCACGAACTCAACCACACAGAAAAAGAAAATTTTAGACTAGGAGAAACCTTGGAAAAATAAAAGAATAGTTAGGATTTTGGCAAAAGACAAATTCGAGATCGTAATTTCAAAATCTAGGGTTTCTATGCTTGAAAATGAGACTTGTAAGGGTTCTTGAATTAGTAGAAAATATAGGACTCCAAAACCTCATAAGTTCTTCTTGAAATCGATGTGGGACAACTACAAGTGAATTTCATCGATTTTTTATTTCTTTTCGAAAATATGTGATTCTCAACCAATGGGATACATTGCTTTTCGTCCTCAATACAGTCAATAGTATAGAAATTAAAAGCCATTAAGAACTCACAGAACAACAAAGAGGAGAGAAAGAGAGAGATTACCATTGTTGGGGGCTTGGGGATGAAATGCGGTGGTAGAGATGGCAGTGGATCCTGCACCCGGTCCGGATTCGGTGGATCCAGATCCGTTTTATAGGATATGGATCTTCAAAATTTGGACCCGACGGATCCGGATCGGACCCGGATCCATTTCTGACGGAACGGATATGGATCTGGATCTTGCATTTGAGATCCGTATCCGGTCCAAATCCAACCTGTGGATCTATTTTTTATTAAATATATTCATAACCTAGAATGTAATTTTATAAGTGTTTTCTTAAAATTGCTATGCACATTCTTGTAAGTTTAATTCTCAAAACAAGTTTAATTTATCCCGGCGTTAACTCAAAAACCAAAAAATAAAGAGGTAACTTCGATAATAAAATCAATGTTATATTAGTGAATGACTAACATCTCCATAGACAAGTAATTAAAATTATATTCACTTCATTTGTGAAGATTCCAACCACATGCAAGTTCTGCATTGTGGAAATGCTAGTCAGCATTTTCCACAACTATTGTCATTGTCCAACATTTTCAATTAATAGCTCACAATCAAAACGAGACAACAAATAAAATATCTCATAAGAACATTTCAAAATTGAAACACAGTAAACTGTTAGCTAAGTAAAAATCGTTTGTCAGTTCAAAAAAAATTCTTATCAAGATTACATTCTTAGCAAGGCAAATTTTTTTACATGTGGATACAGATCCGATCCGTGGATCCGATAGATCCGAATTTAGATCTGATTTTTATGGACCCGACGGATCTGGATCCGAATCTGGATTCAGGTATGAAAAATGGATATGGATCTGGATCTAGTAGGATCCGGTCCAGATCCGATCCGTTCCCATCCCTATGCGGTGGGGGTGGCCACAGTGGGTAAGAGCAAAATGGGAGCTGATGTCTTGTTTAGAACATGAAATTAGAGTGACGTGTGAGAGAGAGAGGTATATATATAAAAAAATTGAGTTTTTTGAGGGGGGCCATAGCCCCCCCAGCCCCCCAGCCCCCCAGCCCCTACCATAAACCGCCACTGATTCCAACTTTACACATGGCATGTTTAAGACCAAAAGATTAAAGGTCATTTTTGTACATTCAACACATCTTTAATTTAAGACCACAAGATTCAAAAGTCATCTCTACTTTCTTAAACTTTGTGCCAAGTCAAAACCAAACAATCTTTTTTAAAACGGAAGGAGTAATATTCAAATTTCTAGTGTCAATGTTTAAGTCCCGACTCTCTGTTAATCATAGTGAACATTCAAATATCTGTCCAACATTCATTTGTGAAGGTACTCCTAATGAGTTAAAGACTATATCAACGGATCTTCCATCTTGTGAATAAAGCATATCTTATGTAGGATTTTTTTTTAAAATGATACACTAGCGAGAAACTTCCCTTGACATTTGTAAAGATATGACACCTGGGCCTACTCAATCCAAAAACTAACTCACGGGAGGAGGATTGTTCAAGTTCATATAGGCAGACCATCATTTCAATTCCTAACAAAATGTGGGACCTTTAACCCACTCTAACAACCCCTTCACGTCCAGGGCCCAATTGGAGCATGGACCGGGAGCCCAAACAGAAATAGACCCCCCTTCACATCCCGAGCCCAACTAGAGCGTAGACTGGAAGCTCAAACAGAATTGGACCTGACTCTTATACCATGTAAGGATATGTTATACTTGGGCTTAACTCAACCCCAAAAGCTAGTTCATAGAATTGCACACGTTCCATATAAGCAGACAACCAGTCCATTCCCTAACCAACGTGAGACCTTTAACCCACTCTAATAGGATTGTTTTCCAGACAAGTTTTTTTTTGTATTTATACACTTTTCTTTGTCATTGATGTCAAGCTCAGTCCCAATGACCCATTAAATTGAATATCTCCTAAAAAATAGTCAAATTGAAATTAAGGGTCATCGAAGATCAGATGATGAGTTACAAAAATATACAAGAAAATAGAGGTTGTGGAATGCCTTTTATTTTAAGTTAATCAGAGCTTATCCTCATCGCTAGCCTTCCAAAAGTTCTCTGATTTCTCTCCATTCACACAACCTGCACAATCTTGACATAAACCATTCTAAAAACTTGAGCCCGTTGTGGGTTTTCTTTGAAAATCTTGACAACCCACTTAATTGCCTATGAATCCATTGCATCACTCTATATATCTCAAATTCTTCTGGTGAACTCGCATTGCACAAACAAGTGTTCATTGATTCATGATGTGTGTGAAGATCGAACACACATATAGGATCAGTTGTGAATTGTGATTCCTCAATTAACACGTCTATCAGTTGTGAATAATACTACTACTACAACAACAATAACATATTTAATATAATCCCAATAGGTAAGGTCTGCGAAAGGTAAAGTGTATGTAGAATTTACCCTATCTCGTAGAAATAGATAGATTGTTTTCGATAAATCCTCGGCTTAAGTAAAACAATAGTGAATAATTATCCTGTATTTGTAGCCACATTATGAATATATTTGTAGTTGTTGACCTTTAAATAAGTGCATATCCATTTTATTCAATGTTCTGAGACAATGAGAATCAAAGCAATGATAACGAAATAGAACACACAATTTTAACGTGGAAATTCTCAAGGGAAGAAAACCATGATCGTCACCAACACTTATTATTCTCAATGAAAGATGTTTTTACAGGATATATAATTATGCAAAAAACTATGTATATATAGGCTACAAAAGACCCTAAACTCAGTAGAAATCAGATATCCTTCAAGCTATTTTCCAAGTAGGAAACATACTTGTATACGAGGAAAATCGGCACGACACGTGGTGTGGTTTGAGAATGGAAGCCGAAGGAAGTAATACCGTGCACTAGTAGTTAGTTCAGGTGTAGTAGCAAGCCTGGATGGTGGTCGAACCAGGTGACACCGAATGACTATCGGACTTGATAACATTGGGTGAAAGAATGAAGAAACTCGGTGTTTATCCATTTCGGATATGGCGCCAGCCGTTACTATTTGCTCATTAAGTGACCATTTTTATCATTTAATGACATTTAATGAGGTAGTGATTATTGGACATAAATGCCTTGTATTGTTAGCTATATAAAGAACCCAACATTCATGTTGGAAGGGCATCTCACTCTCATTACCGAAACTCGTGTAATTACATTCAAAAGTGCTCTAGTTTGCTCTTGTTATTGGCTCGGACCCGAAGCAGTTTAACTAAGGATCAGACAAAACTCTCACTTCAATTACATTAAAGATTATGACATTTCAGGCTAATTACGTGCTTATTGCTTGCATTTACTTATTTATTGTTAATTTTTTATCATACTTATCTGCAAATCTATCCACATATCCTTAAAACCACTTACAAATTCAACTGTACCTTTTTTGGGGTAAACAGTTTGGCGTCCACCGTGGGGCTAAGGATAATAGTGGTGATTTAGTTCAAACTTAAATTTCACTTATTTCTTTTGAGATTTTTGTGGTTATAGGTCAAAACTAAGTACTAACAATATGGCTAGTGAAAACAACGCTGAGATTAGCAACCACGAGGACAACAACGGTGATAATGGTGCTCACAATGTCAATAATAACAACAACATTCCACCCGACTCACCACCCGTTGAGCCATAAAATGGTGTTCTGCCCGTTGTTCCCCTGAACGGCATCCCGTCCAATGGCGTTCCGCCAAACATTGATCCAATGAATAATAATAATCCCATGATTTCACCCCGGTCATCCAAGAGATCACGTCAGAAGACACCGGACGATGATGAGGATGGTGAAATAAATTTGGCTAGAATATTTTATATGCTAAAAGATAAACATGAGGCTATAACTCAGTTGCAAAAGAAAAGTAGAGGAGCAAGCGCTACGGATGAAGCTTGTCCCATTCGCAATAATGAACCAGGTCGGGAAGAGGATCAAGTAAATGAAAATGCCAACGATTCGGGGACTAATGAGTCTTCGGAGGTTTTGAAAATGGTTGAAACATTAACTAAATGAATTGACACCAATGAAAAGAAGGTTGAAACCTATAATTCCCAAGTGGATCATATTCCTAGGGCACCTCCGATCTTGGAAGGGCCGGATTGAAAAAGATACATCCAGTTGTTGTTCCCACCTAGTGCAACACTGAAGTTGATATCAAAGAGGTTTAAAATGCATGATCTCCCGAAGTATGATGGGATAACGGACCCACATGAGCATGTGACATCATATATTTGTGCAATAAAGGGAAACGACATGCATCCAGATGATATTGAATCGATGTTGTGGAAGAAATTCGGCAAAAGCTTTCCAAGGGAGCAATGACTTGGTATTCTATGTTGCCTGAGCATTCTATTAATTCATTTGAAATGCTTGCATATGCTTTTATAAAGGCTCATGCTGGAAATCGGAAGGTTCAAACAAGGAAAGCAAATATTTTCAAAATTGCTCAAAAAGATATGGAGTTGCTGTGGGAGTTCGTGATCAGATTTCAAAAGGAGCGGATGCTACTTCCCCGAGTACCGAATGAGTGGGCAGTTGAAGCTTTCACCAAGGGGCTGAATCCTAAGAGCTCCAGTGCTTCGTTCAAATTAAAGGAGAACCTGTTGGAATTTCCGACAGTAACATGGGCAAATCTGCATAACATGTACGAGTCCAAAATCAAGGTGGAGGATGATCAACTTGAACTTTCACCAAGGTCAGCAGGACGGACAAAAACTTTGATAAGTTAAAGAGGATAGTTGAGTCAGAGTGAAAATCTTCAAAGCATAGGTACCAACCCTACGGTCAACCGGAGAGGTCAAATTTCAGATCGGATCAGGGTCACAACAATCGCAATTTTTCATCGGATAGAGGAGATATGCGTAATGATCGATGGTCTACCAGTAGGGGTTTGCAATTCAAAAATGATACCAGTGGGTCTTCTTTTAATACTGTGGAGAACCTGAGGCTGGCGAATACAATTTCAATGTTGATGCGGTTGGGCTTGTTTTGGCCATTGGTCATATAAAGAAGACATGGTGTCTAAGACCGCTTCGAAAAGACTCAGCTCAAAGAGATCCAAACTTGATTTGTAATTACCATGGAGCTCATAGTCATCGAACTAAGAATTGTCACCAATTAAGGGATGAGGTAGCCTGGTTGTTAAAAAATAGCCACCCACGCGAGTTCTTAAGTGATCGAGCAAAGGAAAACTACAAAAATAAGTAAGCAAACAGAACCGATTGAACCTCAGCATGTCATAAATATGATTATCGGGGGAGTGGATGTTTCGAAATGAGCTGTCATGACTGCAAAAAAGATAAAAGTTTCAATCACTCGGGAGAAAAGGTCAAGAGGCTATGTGTTGGAGGGAATGATTTCTTTTAATGATGAAGATGTGGAGGGCATCATTCAGCCTCACAATGGTGCATTAGTAATTTCTATCTTTATTAATAAATTTTAGATTAAGCGTATTTTGATTGATCCAGGTAGCTCGGCCAATATAATCTGGTGTAAGTAGTAGAGCAGTTAGGGCTGTTGGACCAAATTATGCCTGCGGCATGGGTTCTCAATGGATTCAACATGGCGAGCGAGACTACGAGTGGGGAAATCACTATTCCAGTCAACGCAGTTGGGACAATCCAGCAAATAAAGTTCTATATTATTGAAGGCGATATAAGGTGCAGTACACTGTTCGGCATGCCTTGGATACATGATATGGGGGTCGTTCTTTCGACATTGCACATGATGTTAAAGTTCCCGACTCCGGATAGAATAAAGACAATTCATGGGTAGCAACCGACAGTAAAGGAAATGTCCGCGGTAAAGGAAGCGGTGTAAGCACTGAAGGAGTGAAGGATTTGAATAAATACAAAGAAGTTAAATAGCAATCACAGGATTCGGACTCTTCGAGTCCGAAGAAAGAAGAGAAGAAAGAATAGGAAGGCAGGATAAACTTCGAGGACGAGGAGCATTACTTCCGTTCCCTAGATCATTTGTGCTTCTAGATGATTCAGATGCCACTAAGTCAACCGTAAAGGAACTGGAGCAAGTCTTCTTATTTGTGCATCTACCAGATAGAAAGGTTTACCTGGGCACCAGGTTATCCCGAGAGCTCAGGCTTAAATTAATTGAGTTTTTAATGCTAACTCCTATTGTTTTGCCTGGTCCCATTTATACATGACAAGTATTCCACCGGAGATCACGACTCACAAATTGAGTTTGGACTCGATCTTTCCTCCGATAAAGCAAAAGAGGAGGCCAATGGCCGAATTCAAGGATAAATTCATTAAGGAAGAGGTAACAAAGCTTTTGAATATAGGTTTCACCTGGGAGGTAGAATACCCGGATTGGCTAGCTAACATAGTGGTCGTGCCTAAAAAAGGAAATAAGTTAAGAATGTGCATAGACTTTAAAGATTTGAACAAGGCATGCCCAAATGACTCTTTTTCTTTGCCAAAAATCAATAGAATGATTGATGCTATGGCAGGGCAGGAGATGCTATGTTTTCTTGACACTTACTCCGGGTACAATCAGATTCGGATGAACCTGGAGGATCAAGAGAAAACTTCTTTTATAACTAGGTACGGGACCTATTGCTATAATGTAATGTCGTTTGGTTTAAAAAATGTCGGAGTAATATATCAACACCTAGTAAATCGCATGTTCGAGGATCAACTAGGAAAAATTATGGAAGTTTATATTGATGATATGTTAGTTAAGTCCCTAGAAGCAGATGACCATTTAAAGCATTTGCAAGAAATATTTGACGTGCTTCGAAAGTACAATATGAAGCTAAATCCTGAAAAGTGTGCTTTTGGAGTTGGCTTGGGCAAGTTCTTAGGTTTCTTGGTTTCAAACCAAGGAATAGAGATTAATCCGGATAAGATCAAAGCCATCGAATAAATACCGGAGGTTCTTGACAATGTAAAAGCAGTGCAAAGACTCACTGGGAGGATAGTCACTGTAAGCAGATTTATCTCTCAATTTTTGGAGAAAAGTCACCGGTTCTTCTCTTTGTTGAAAAAGAAGAATGACTTTGAGTGGACATCGGAGTGTTAGCAAACTTTGAGGGATTTGAAGAAGTACTTGTCTAGTGCACCATTGTTGCATAAACCAGAGACAGATGTACAATTGTACCTGTATCTGGCAGTATCCGAAGTAGCGGTTAGCGCAGTGTTGGTTCGAGAAGAAAAAGGTATGCAGTTTCCAATTTATTATGTGAGTAGAACATTGGCTAGTGTAGAGATTAGGTATTCTCACCTAGAAAAATTGGCTTTAGCATTAGTAACGTGTTCTAGAAAATTGAGACCGAATTTTCAATGTCAACGCATATGCGTAATAATAACTTATCCAGTAAAAAATGTGATGCACAAACCGAAATTGTCTAGCAGGTTAGCCAAATGTGCAGTGGAAATTAGTGGGTATGACATAGAGTATAAACTGAGAACAACTATAAAGTCTAAGGTTTTAGTAGACTTCATAGCAAACTTTACACCCGGAATGATTCCCAAAGTAGAAAGAGAAATTTTGTTAACCTCGGGAAAAAAATCGGGGGTCTGGACTTTGTACACGGACGGAGCTTCGAACGTGAAAGGGTCTAGGCTCGGGATAGTGCTTAAATCACCTGCAGGGGATATTATTAGGCAGTCAATAAGAACTGTGAAATTGACTAACAATGAAGTTAAATATGAGGCTATGATTGCAGGTTTAGAATTGGCAAGAGATTGGGAGCCGAGGTCATCGAAGCAAAATGTGACTCGCTTCTGGCCGTTAATCAAGTCAATGGCATGTTCGAAGTAAAGAAGGAAAGGATGCAAAAATACTTGGAGAAAATTCAAGTGATATTGTATTGGTTCAAAGAATGGACCATAGAGCATGTGTATCGTGAGTAGAACAATGAAGCATATGCCTTGGCTAATTTAGGTTCATTCGTAGAAGCGGAGGAGTTCAATTCAGGAACAGTTCTGCAGCTGCTTAATTCCGCGATTGATAGTGGTCATGCCGAAGTGAATACAATAAACTTGACTTGGGATTGGCGCAATAAATACATCGACTACCTTCAGCATGGAAAGTTGCCTACAGACCCAAATGAGTTGAGGGCCCTTCATACTAAAACAACTAGATTTTGCTTGGTTGATGGATAGTTGTACCGAAGGTCTTTTATGGTCCTTTAGCAAGGTGTTTAGGACCCGGGGAGACTAATTACGTGTTGTGTGAGGTTCACGAGGGGACTTTGTGGCAATCATTCAGGAGTGGAATCATTAGTTGGAAAATTGATTAGGGTTGGGTACTATTGGTCCGAGATGGAGGAAGACACAAAGAGCTTCATTCGAAAATGTAACGAATGCCAAAGGCACTCATCCATGATGCATCAACCGGCGGAATTGATGCATCTAGTTTTATCACCATGGCCATTCATGAAATAAGGGATGGATATTATGGGGCCACTCTCATGGGCACCTTGAAAGGTACATTTTTATTATTTATGACTGATTATTTTTCTAAGTGGGTTGAAGCGAAGGCCTTCAAGAAAGTAAAAAAAAATCAAGTCATTTATTTCATTTGGGACCACATCATTTGCCGGTTTGGCATACCAACAAAGATCACTTGTGATAATGAACGGCCGTTCATTGGGAAGAAGGTGAACGACTTTTTTGAAAAGTTGAAAATCAAGAAGATAGTATCAACTCCGTACCACCCAAGTTCAAATGGACAAGCGGAGTAAAAAAATAAAATGTTTATTCAAAATATGAGGAAGAGACTGAAGGAGTCAAAATGCAAGTGGAAAGAGATTTTGTCAGAGGTGTTGTGGGCATACAGAATAATGCCAGTCAAGTACCGATGAAACACCATTTTTCTTAGTCTACGGTGCAGAAGCGCTAATTTCGGTGGAAATGCGAGATCCAAGCTTAAGATTTAGTCATGCAACCTAATAGTCGACCACTAAAGCTATGATTGTCAAACTTGACTTAACGGATGAACACCGTGAGTTGACATTGCTACGGTTAGCGGCCCAAAAGTAAAGGATGGGTCGATACTACAATCGAAGGGCTAAACTTAGGCACTTTCAAATAGGGAACTTAGTTTTATGGAAGGTAACCCTCAACACTAAAAATCCCAATGAATGGAAATTTGGCCCGAATTGAGAAGGTCCCTATAAAGTGTCAGAAATAACCGGTAAAGGCTCGTACCAGTTGGAAGCCGAAGATGGTCAGAAGTTGCCGAACAACTGGAACGTTGCACACTTGAAATGGTATTACTGTTAAGATATGTGTTTCACTTGAATTTCATTTTATTTCGAGGGAATTAACTTTTGCAAGAGCAAAGTTTGAGTCATAGGTTAAAGATCGAGCAGAAGTTAAAATTATGCCTGAAAACACGTGTTGCACTCTTTTTCCCTTAGCACGATTTTTATCCCAAAAAGGGTTTTTCCGGTAAGGTTTTTAATGAGTCAACAATGTAAAGCGTGTTACTAAATAGGAGAAGTTCGGACAAACACTGGGGACTGCCCGGTATTGAAAATAAAGTAGTGTTTGAATTCTCATAACTTCGAATACAAACACTAGGGGACTGTCATACTCTAGGAAAAGAAATTCGAAGGCAAAGAAGTGTGAAGTACGTACGAAGTCTCGAAGCTATTTAAAGTTCGATAAGCTTTGCTATTTGAAGTTCGAAGATTTTTAAGTTTTTAAGGACTATTGTAAGGGTTAAAAGATCGAATGGATCTTGACCAAATAGTTTTGATGTTAAGCAAAAAATGTGAAGGAAAAAAGATGGAATGAATTTTTCCCAGTTGTTTGACCGATGCAAAATTTGAATGAAAACGCTTTTGTCCGAGACTTACCTCGATTGTTGTCATTTGCATACTCTTGTCTCTGGTCAAACGGTAAAACATTTAATTATGAGCTAATAAATTTGTTAAGGGCTTATGAACTAATCAATTTATTAAAATTCTTAACTGGGGACTGCCGTCGTAAATACAACCGGAACAAAGATAAGTGAAGTGCGCTTATAAGGCATCAGTTCAAAATGAAGCCAACCTATTCTCAAAGAAACATGAAATTGTCTAAAAATTTGGAAATAAATGAAGTTCCAATATGCATGCCTGAAATGAGTAGGAGACGTCTTATTCATAAGCATAAAAATAAGGTCCTTATATTTAGTCATTGAATGGCTCAAAACCGGAAGAAATTGCCCGCTATAAAACAAACTAAGAGTAAAAGTTTGTATAGCGTACTTAAGTTATTTTAAGATCGAAAAGAATTATCATTCAGCTCGAGACAAACTAAGTTATGGTTTGTTTAACTTAAACTCCAAAATCGGAGGCATTTAGCCTTAATAAGGTTAAGAGTTCGTTTAGTAAAGTTGTTGCAAACAAGAAAGCAATAACGGATGCTAAGAGTTAGGAAAATAATGAATAGAAGGGATATTCATTATATATACAAGGCTAGTAAATGGCAAGAACAAAATATGTTCAAAAAGGAAATAAATACAAAGGCATGAAAGCCTAGAACTTAATCGGACTCGGATTCAGAGTTCTCTGGGTCATCTTCGGAGCTATCTCCGTTCTATTTGCGATAGGCTCGGAACTCGACCTCTCTGGCCTCCTCCTATATGTCATCAATCTCAGGGATCCAATCCCAAGCTTGCTACAAAGTGTACCTCCGAACGTTTTATTTTATATGTTAGGTTTTTAGCACTATCCGGGCTACTTCATCCTCCACGTCAGCTAGAGCCTGGTCTCATTCAGCCGAAACTTAGGCTAGTGAAATCCCAACATGCCTCGGGTTCGAAGCCTCAAGCTCATTTCTAAATCCTTTATTGGTTTGGTCCTGTTGGTCGGTCTGATCTTAAGCCATTTTTAGCACAAAATGGTCGGCGGCCCTATCGGCATCCAATGCAGTAAGTTCGGCTCCAAGATGTTTAACATCTTGGAAGAATTCTTACTCCCTGAGCTGCCGAGTCAGGGCTTTAACATCTTGGAAGAATTTTTTATTTTCTTCCTCAAAAATTTTATTTTTCTCGGTGGCAAGCTCGAGGTCGTTTATTGCTTGAAGGTAGTTTACCCTGACCTGGTCCAGCTCAGCCCGGACAGTGAGTAAGTCACTGACTTATTGCAGTTGGACATCCTTTTGTTAAAGGAGCTCTTTTTGGTGTTGGATTTCTTTCTCTTTGGCATCCAGCTGCCCTTTAAGGTGTTCATTTTCATCCAAACACCGGATGAGGCCCTCACCAACAAGAACGGAGGACTGTAAAATTGAGAATTAAAGGAAAGTTAGAAATGAAATATAATGCAAGTATCAACTTAGGAAATCAAGAGGAATACGTACCTGGTTGGAGGCGTGCATAACCTTGTTGAAGAGGCATTGTCATGACACATTCTATATTTTTTTCCTATCGGACTTCGATATGTAGGGCCTCATGTAGTTGGCAACCCTGACCGGACGGGACAGAAAGTTCGTGTCCTCAGGAAAGGAAATGGTAACAGATCTCATTTTCCTCGAATCCGAACTTGGGACCGGGAAATGTTCACAAGCTTGGATCGGGAGCTAGCATAGTTTTTCGGGGTCCTGGAAGATTTGGTCAATTTGTGTGGTATAACCAAATGAGAAAACTCATGGTATGAGCTCACTCGGCCCGGACTGCGGAGGTACTAGCCTCTTTGAAGAGACAGTTAAAGTCTTCTTGCCCAAAGGTTTGGCCCGGTTGTGATGGTGGAGAAGGAGTTGAAGTGGAAGTCTTAGTTTTCTTAGCCAACGATCCCCATCCATGGCTTCGTCATGATGCTCGATAATGACTGGCTTAGTGACCGGTGGCATGGTGGCAGGTGTAGCATTCTTCTCTAACTTCAGTGGTAAAACGTTCTTCTCTAACCTCAGCAGGATTGTCCTCCGTCGGAGTAGTGGTGGTAGTAGTCTTTCTCACCCAAACATCTTCTGGTGAGATGCCGACATCTTGACTTCGAGGGGGACTACCCACTTTTGAAGATCTTTTTCTCTTTTTTGAGCCAACCGAATGTGATTTTAGAGGCTTCGAAGATTTGGATTTGAGGTTTTTCTTTTTGGGTACTTCGATTATACGCTGAACCGATGCGGTCGAATCAAATACCGGATCTGGGCAGCAAAAGAGTTGGACATCAGGGTCGAGGATCCCTTCGATAGACCTACAAGTTTGAAAAATAGAAAAAGTGAAAAAGCGTACAATGTTGTTGTTGAAGTTACAAAAGGAGTTAGGCAAATACTAACTGTGGTTTCGGGTTACCCATCATTTTTCAAAGAGTTCCTTCTATGTCTGCTTCTTATGTGGATACGTGCTTATTATTTTCTCGACCTATGAGTGGAGATTATCCATGTGGGCCGGAATCCATTGGACTGCTAAAAAGATAGAAAAAGAGAAGATTAGAAAGTAAGTTATTTGAATTGAAAAAAGAAAAGGACGAGTACTTACGATGCATGTTCCATTCCTCTGGGAAAGACATGTACCTAGCCGGAATAATTTTTGTGGTAGGGACTGCGACAAAATGTTCCATCCATCCTCAATATCGGTTTTCATCAATGCTCGAGAGGATAGGCAATTTGCCTCGCTTTGAGAGCTGAATGACCCTGACACAAAAGAATTGGGGAATATATGAACGAATCAAATGATCCAAAGTAAAAGGTTCCTTGACCGAATTGGCCAGGAACCGGAGGCAAGTAATGATCCTCCATACAGACAGACTATTTTGTGCAAGACACAAATTGTAAGTCCGGAACATTTCAAGAATCAATTTGTCAATGGGATGAACGAGCTTAAAGGTGAAAGGGTAAGTGTATACATTAAAATACCCAGATCTGAAGGTAGTGATATCTTCGCCTGGGACGGGCATAATGATCCCGAAGAGATTAGTCCAACTACAGTCATTTTAGATTGTATCAAGGTCGATGGCTTTAATAGAGGTTGGCCAACTTCTAACTTCTTCACCTCGGTCAGATTTTGAAGAGGTGGTGGAAATAGCTAACTCACTCTCAAAACAAAAAGTGGAAGGGAGCATATTGTATGCTCTAGGGTCGATGGTGGCATGAACTTCGGAGGGGTCACCAGCGCCAGTGGTTTCATCAGAAACAGGTGGTGGAGAAGTTGCCGAAGATAATTGTCTGGAAGCAGAACGAGAAGGTTTTGTCATGGTGATGAAGATTTGAAGTTATGAAGGTATGAAGCTATGAAGTTATGAAGATATGAAGGGTTGAAGGTATGAAGGTTTTAAGATATGAAGGGTTGAAGATATGAAGGTTTGAATTTATGAAGATTTGAAGATTTAAAGCGGGTATGAAGATTTGGAGACAGGTGAGTGCTCGAGGGATTAAAAACGAGAAAAATGGGGTTTTATAGGGACATGGTCATCATTACAAAATGCTTCGGTTCGTGAACCGAAGTGACGGTTCAATTAGAGGGAGACACATGTCCGAAGTTGCAGAGTAATAAGACGCGAGTCATATTTTGAGAATTGTAATCGTTTGGTTTTCCTGCCTGTTTCAAAGTAATTTGAAAGAAAACTTGCAAGAGGAGATATCGAAGGCATCGTTTCATTTTCCAGCACTTCAGTAAACTTTGATAGGGGAAGTATAGGAACTATCTGTATAAGATGAAAATCGGCACGACATGTGACGTGGTTTGAGAATGAAAGCCGAAGGAAGTAACAATGTGCACCGGTAGTAAGTTCGGTTGTTGTAGTAAGCCCGGGTGGTGGTCGGACCAGGTGACACTGAATGGAGATCGGACTTGATAACATTGGGTGAAAGACCGAAGGAACTCGGCGTTTATCCATTCCGGATATGGTGCCAACCGTTACTATTTGCTCATTAAGTGATCGTTCTTATTATTTAATGAGGTAGTGATTATTGGACATAAATGTCTTATATTGTTAGCTATATAAAGAACCAAACATTCATGTTGGAAGGGCATCTGACTCTCATTATTGAAACTCGTGTAATTACATTTAAAAGTGTTCTAGTTTGCTCTTGTTATTGGCTCAGAGTTTAGCCAAGGATCGTACCAAACTCTCATTTCAATTACAATCAAGATTACGGCATTTTAGGCTAATTACGTGCTTATTGCTTTCATTTACTTATTTATTATTAATTATTTATCATATTTATCTGCAAATCTATCCACATATCTTTAAAACCACTTACAAATTCAATTATATCTTCTTCTTTTTTGGATAAACAATACTATTCACCTGCACCCCGCAGTCGATCCCACAAACTTAAACATTCACAACTTATCCTGCTATTGTTTGCTATATCCCAGTAGTCTTAATAATAGCTGCTCTATTCCATAGCTTTAAATTGATAAGATTTAGACCCCTATGGACTTTAGTGTACAACTCTATCGTCCACATCACTAAGGCTTTTTACTGATGCTATTAACCTCTACCCTTATATAGCTTCTACACTAAACATGGATAGTTCTCACCACTTTGGCACGGATCATGAACAACTGGAACCAAAATGTCAGAATTAGTGCCAAAAAAAAAAAAGACTTGAACAAAGTTATATATATGAGACGATTTTAAACAAGTAACATGAGAGGTAGTGATGTCAAAGAGAGAGATAGAGATGCTAGTTCAATCACTTGCTGAATATAAGTCACAAGGACTGATGTTTCACCTAAAATTACATATATATAGTTATTATTGTCTCACATTCTAGTAATTTTAATTTATCTTTTAAATATTAATTATATTGCTTTGTGCTTAATATTATATTTTTAATTTGCAAGAAAGATAAATTAAATTTGGACGAAAAATTGGGAAAAATAACGTGAAAACAGAAAAAGAAAAAAAAAACAAAAGAAGAAAAGGGTAGGAAGGAGGGGACAAGAAGTAGTGGTGTAGTGATTGAGATTTAAGGAAACCAAATAAATGAAATTAAAGAAGGCAAAGGAAATTGATACGAAACGGCAGCAACTTTTGACCTGTGGACAGTCGGCGTCGCAGAGCTAACGCGCACAAAGCAGTTCTCTGGAGTTTTGCTTGAGCGCTGCATGCGCTACGCGGCTGCAGCGCAAGCCGCTATTTTTATTTCGGTTCGAGTTGGATTTGGTTTTTAAAAGATCAGGCCTTTAGGTACTCTATGAATACATATTCTATATGATTTATATATAATTTTGGGATACTTTTTAACTATGAGTTCAGAACTTTGGACCTACATAGAGCTTGGAGCCGCCGTAGAGGCCGAAATTACAAGTTTTTATCTTCTTTTCTCTGTAATACTTGTTTTTATATTTTTTTTTGATTGGTTTGTTGTTTTTTCATCCATGCATATGTGGAGCTAAACTATTTAGTTCTAGAGTTTTGACGCTATCAGGAAAATTGATGTTTGATTATCGTTTATATCTATTGGTTTTTCAATATTGGGTTGCTTATTTATTTTTGAGCTTAATTATTTAATTACTTTATCACTAATTAAACACTATCTTTGGCATGTGAATTGGAATAGGGATAGAGAATTTGCATCCGTAATAAGAATAAATATGGCTTGTTCGTATTTATACATTTCGCTACTGAAGATAGGAATATACCATTTAGTCTTGCTTAGTTGAATATGGAGATATACATGCGTTCTTCTTACCTCTGGTCAGCATAGGAATATAGGTGTTATAGTAGCATTTACAGGCTTGTGTGCAACTTGGAAGATACTCATAAAGTAAAAAATTAACTCGTCAACTAATAACACAGGAAATAAAATAGGTATAACAATTGGAAGACTAAAACTGGATTGATAGTGGTCATAACCCTAGACCTATATCTTCTCCGATAAAAAATCGTTCTTTCTTGGTTGAAGTTCATTATTTATTTTCTTTTATTTTTAGTAAGTTATAAATATAAATTTAGATTTTATTTCTTGTATAGATAATTAAGATCGTTTAATTTTGTAAATAGTTAATCATAAGTTCTTATGGGTACTAAATCTGGACTTAAAATCCTATATTATTTGTACGACCGCGTATACTTAGGTTTGTGTTTGGGAGCAACAAGTTTTTGGCGCCGTTGCCGGAAACTTAGAAATTAACTATCTTTCTCGAGGGGGGACCTTTGAACCGGGTAATTTTTTATTTTTAGGATTAATTTTTTAGGAGTATTAAAGAGGGAGAAGAAAAACCTTTGTGACTTATTTGATACTAGCATATTTAGGCCTAAGGTTGAGTAATACTTTTCTGGGTGTGCTTGAGTAATGAAATAGAATAGCACACTTTTTGACACCTAGGCTCAAGATTGGGACTCTGTATATAGCTTATTCTTATTTTGTAGTCCGTCATGACCCTGTCTGTCTTAGAGTATAACTGATCCATCTTGATTGATACTTGTGCCATGTGTTGTGAGAATTTTCTATATATATATTTCATGTTTTGCATCTTAGTCTAGAACTTGCTCTGCATGTTATTGAAGCGAAATAAAAGTGTTGCTTTGTTTAGAAGATGATATAGGCTTTCTTTGATATGTCTTGTGAATTTTAGCCTTTTTCATAAATTGTTATCACTAAGCCCTTTGAGCATGTAACCTTTTGTTTGGAAGCCGTATTTTTACCTTGATCCTTTTGTTTGAATCCCTAGTTTTTGCACCCTGATTCCTTGAGCACTGGAGCTTAGACTGTGTGATATAATTGTGTAATATGAAGAAAAGGGATTGTTGAGTGAAAAATGGTGACCAATGATAGTTACAAAGTGATGAAAAGGCTCTCTTAGAAAGAATGTGACATGGAAAAAAATAAAAAATTACTTTGAAAAAAATAAATAAATTGAAACGTTCTTGATATGCGGGAAATGCTTGTGAAGTAATTGATGAAGAGAGGGATGAAATATAAAGTTAAGAGGTGAAAATATGGGTGATGAAGTCTAAAAGTGCAAAGTGCTTAGCGAAGTGTAAGTCACTATTATATAGTTTTCTTACCCGTCCCCTAGCCATCATTATAACCCGTTAAAGTTCTATTTGATTCTATTAGAGCACACTAAATTAGTAGAGATGTACATAATGGGCAATCCTATGGTTCTTTGTGCATACATGTGAATTTCTTTGTGAGTGCGAGAGTTGTGCTTTGATGCTAAGTCCTTAAATTACATTTGATTATTTGATTTGAGTGTGTGAACTATTTCTTCTTCTGATGACACTTGTTTCATGATAGACATGTGATATTATTAGATTTTTTTAACAGAGTAGGTGAGCGAACTTAAATTTGATGAGTTAGAGTCGTCCCTGAGGTTAGGAGGTTAGAAGTTTGTTGTTTGTTTGTATATCTTGTATAATGATCAGAAAGTGTATGTTGATGGTTTAAGTTGCTATATGTCCTAATTGTTGGTATCAACCAAAGTGGTGGTGTTCCTCGTCTTGATTTACCGATAGTGGCTTTAGTGTTTACTCGAGGACGAGCAAGAGTTAAGTGTGGGTAGTGATGTTCGGCCTAAAATTGCATATATATAGCCATTATTATCTCACATTCTAGTATTTTTAATTATCTTTTGAGTATTATTTATATCGCTTTGTGCTTAATATTATATTCTTAATTTGCAGGAAAGATAAATGAAATTTGGACGAAAAATTGAACAAAATAACGTAAAAACAGAAAAAGAAAAAAAAAAGAAAAGGGAAGGAAGGAGGAGACAAGAAGTAGTGGGTGTAATAATTGTTTAATAATGATGGTGCAATGATTGAGATAGATTTACGGAAGGCAAATAAATGAAATTAAAGAAGGCAAAGGAAATTGATACCAAACGGCAGCAACTTTTGACCTATGGACAGTCAGCGTCGCAGAGCTAACGCGCACAAGCAGTTCTCTGGAGCAAGCCTGCTATTTTTTTTCATTTGAGATTTGGTTTTTAAAAGTCCAGATCTTTGATATAAATACATATTTTACACAGTTTTTATATAATTTTGGGATATCTTTTGACCCTAATTTCAGAACTTTGGACCTAAAGAGAGTTTTGAGTCGTCGTGGAGGCCGGAGTTACAAGATTTTATCTTCTCTTATCATTGCTTAGTTATTTAATCACTAATTAAACATTGTCTTTGGCGTGTGAATTGGACTAGGGATAGAGAATTTGCATGCGTAATAAGAATAAATAGGGCTTGTTCGCATTTATATGTTTCGCTACTGAGGATAGTAATATGTCCTTTAGCCTTGCTTAGTTGAAACAGAGATATAAATGCATTCTTGTTACCTCTGGTGACCATAGGAAAATAGGCGTTATAGTAGCATCTACAGGCTTGTGAGCAACTCGAAAGAAACTCATAAAGTAAAAATCAACCCGTCAACTAGTAACCCGGGAAATAAAATAAGTATAACGATTGGAAGACTAAAATTGAATTGGTAGTGGTCATAACCCTAAACCTATCTCTTTTCCGATAAAAATCAGTATTTCTTGATTGAAGTTTATTATTTGTTTTCTTTTATTTTTAGTTAGTTATAAATATAAATTTGGATTTTATTTCTTGTATAAATAATTAAGATCATTTAATTTAGTAAATAGTTAATCATAATTTTCTATGGATACGATATCTAAATTTAAAATTCTATATTATTTGTACGACCGTGTATACTTGCGTGTGCATTTGGGAGCAACAATTACGAGTTTAATGATTCATACATCCATGACAAATATAATTGTTAGCTCACTTGAAGCACATCATGTGCACTTAAGTAAAGGATAAAATGAAATATAAGAGTTAGAAAAAATATGTGGTTCAAATGGAATCCTTGTGGAGGTTTTAAAGTGCCTTAAAGAAGTTGGAGTAGTATGACTTATCAAGCTACAAAATTTTATTTTAAGTAGTGCGACAACAACAACAAAGAAAGATGACAAACGAGTGAAGAAAGAGTACCCTAATTTTGATACATGTAGAAATTACTTTATATGGGTTTGCTTGGTGCAACTTGGCGGTTAACGAACGTCCGCCATGTCTCATCTCAATTTAGGGCGTGGTAATTATAATCCATAAACAAAGTGTCATTTTTAATTTTACCATTTTAAGTTATTTTGTCATGAGAAACTCATTTTGATCGATGACTTTAGGTCATGGAAGTGGTTGTCCCCTTCAAAACTTAAAATATATTGTTTCCTTATTCAAAAGTTAAGTAGGTTAAATGTTATTTACTTCGTAAATATTGATAAAAAAATTCCTTGGACCCAAGGCTTGACTAGAACTAGACTAGATTTGAGCTTGTGATTGGGCCAACGTTCTGGTTAGGGCCCAATAATTATGTCAATCGATGTTAATATGGATAGAGACTATCAAAATTTCATCTAGTCAGGCCATAATTTGTCTTTGACTACGCAATTATGTCTTTGATTTTGATTGTTTTTACATGAAAAGATCACAATTATGGAACATGTTATGAGATCAACTTTTATAAGTTTCTATATTTTAGAAAACTGTCTTGGTGCAGGAAATAAATTTAGAGAGTGATTTCAAATCATTACGGAACAATTTATTTTTATCACATAAAACTAAGGTTCTTCAAGCGACTGATAATAATAAAATAACATAAATCAAGATTAAAACATCTTTATGTATTTAGCACATACGTTATCGAAGTGTTACTTTATCCTCCACAAACACATTGATTAAACCAACATCTGCGCTGCAAGCACACATCGCTATTCTTGCGTCGCAATCTTCATCTTTATAGCAGACCATCAAAAAGTCGCATATGCACACATTATGTATACACTTTGGTAGAAATTTCACCTTGCAAATAGACATACAATCATCATCGTTATCAATGGCGGAACTTGCTCAAAATATTAAGGGAGCGGTAACTACTAACAAAAATATTATAATTGAAATTTATAAGAACAAAATATAATTTTATCAAAAATTCAAAATAACATCAACACAACAAAAATATAATATATAAAAGGAAAGACGTACCTAGAATTAAAGTGCCACCCTTTGTTCTTTTAAAGACTTCAAATCATTAATAATTGAATCAGAGGACATCCTTTTCTAGTAAAGACATCAGCTCCAGAATGCCCACTTGGCTTTTTACTGAACAAGTAGCAAAACAAACAATAAGCAGCATCATTAGTCGGTGAGTACTCTAGCCATGAAGGGAAAATATTGAACCAAGATGCTTGAAATCGTCTTGGATGCTTATCTCTATTGAGGGGATACTTTTTAACTTCACATTGATAGGGACCCCAATTGAGATAAGCTCTTCGAACTTCATCTCTTCGATTAACTAGATATTCCCAAATTTGGGGACGCTTTCCGGGGTCACGTTCTAAACAATTGACATCAAATTCATCCATGGTGACTTTTTGAATCTTGCAAGGTTGCTCATCCAATTGAACCGTTTGATCATCGGAATGGTGCATTTCAAGTATCGATGTTGAAGCTATACAATTTTCATCTTTGTTGGAAGCATTCCTCTTGAAAAATGCATCAATTTTCTTAAGTTGGACCATCGTACCACTCCTAAAAAAAACATAAATCAATTATCAAAGATAACATCTAAATCTGAAAACAGAACTAAGTCAGAGAAATTAGGCTTTTAAAGCCTCAATCTGTTAATTCCACTACCATAAGCCCAAAATAGCCTCGTATATGATGAAACAAACATAAAGTTCCCCCAATCTCACGAACTCCACCACACAGAAAAGGAAAATTTTAGACTAGGAGAAACCTTGAAAAATAAAAGAATAGTTAGGATTTTGGCAAAAGATAAATTCCAGATCGTAATTTCAAAATCTAGGGTTTCTATGCTCGAAAATGAGACTTGTAAGGGTTCTTGAATTAGTAGAAAATATAGAACTCTAAAACTTCATAAGTTCTTCTTGAAATCGATGTGGGACAACTACAAGTGAATTTCATCGATTTTTTATTTCTTTTCGAAAATATTTAAGTCTCAACCAATGGGATACATTGCTTTTCGTCTTCAATACAGTCAATAGTATAAAAATTAAAAGTCATTAAGAACTCACAGAACAACAAAGAGGAGAGAAAGAGAGAGATTACCACTGTTGGGGGCTTGGGGCTGAGATGCGATGGGGGTGGCCGCAATGAGTAAGAGCAAAATGGACGCTGATGTCATGTTTAGAACGTGAAAATAGAGTGACGTGTGAGAGAGGAGGGTATATATAAAAAAAATTGAGTTTTTTGAGGGGGCCCCAGCCCCTACCATAATCCACCACTGATCGTTATCACAAGGTGTTGTAACTACATTCCTCGCTTCAACCCTAAATAACATACCTATTAAAAATAATGTTTCAATTAGATTAGAATAAATGTATAACATATCAAATTCATATAAAATAGTAGTAACTTCAATTTTTATATGCGCGCACGCGCACATATATAGAGAGAAGTTAACAAGATATAATCTTCCCTCCAATTAGTGCTTATGTTTTTTAATGAATTTGGTAGATAAAAAACACGTGTCATAATAATTTAATCATCTTTACCTTTTGCATTACAAAATTATTTTTGTTGCAACTATAGGGATAAATTCCTCAATTTTTCTAATAAAACACATAATTAAATACCTTATACATGTATATGCATATGCAACAAAGAGATATAAGGAGTTCGGGATAGGCGAGGAAGATGTAGAAGGAAAATACGTGGATCAATTCTAGATAAGAGTTTACGACAACAACTAACATACGCAGTATAATTATACAAGTAGAGTTTGGAGAGGGTAGATTGTACGCAAACCTTAATCTTATTTTGGAAGATAGATAGGCTATTTACAATAGATAGTCGGTTCAAAACAAAGGTAGAACGATGAAGAGAAAATAGAAATAAAGGAGACTTACTAGCCATTATTGCCCGCAAAATGAAGAGCGACATCAAAGCTTTGGAAGCCATTCTTGTATGAAAAACAGAGAAGTGTGCATGTCCAATTTATAGGAAAACTATCATGATTAATATGAAGTAGACACAATAAATCATATAACAATTTATGGAATAGTATCAGCTGGAAAAATTGAGATAAACCAAAATGGTAAATAACATTAGTTGAAATTTTCTGATATTAAAGAGTAATATTGAGACAATAAATGAATTATTTTTACAATTTATGAAACATTATATGTACAAAGAAAAATATTGAATTTATTTCTCTTAGATTTGAGATAAACCAAAATAGGAAATAAATCAATTGCATTCCTGAAATTTCTCAATTATTAAATGCAATACTTTAAATGATAGATATTGACTATATTTAACTGAGATATGGAATAGTATCAGTTGGTAAATGGAGATAAACCAAAAGGGTAAATAACATTAACTGAAATTTTCTGATATTAAGGAGTAATATAGAGACAATAAAAGAATTATATTTACAATTTATGAAATATTATAGAAAGAAAAATACTGAATTTATTTTACTTAGATTTGAGATACACCAAAAAACAAAAGCAATTGCATTCTTGCGATTTCTCAGTTATTATTAAATGCAATACTTTAAATGATAGATATTGATTATATTTATCTGAAATTGCCATGATTTTAAATAGTAAAAAATATTTGATCAAAAAGATTAATGATCTAAAATAGTAAAGAGTAATTCCATCCTTAGGGGCCGTTGGTATAATGGATGAGGAAAAATAGTTCTGGGATAAGATTTAGTACCATCTTATCCCGAGATTAAAATATCGGGATAAGTGTTGGGTTTTTTTTGTGTGAATGAAAAATGAAGAGTTGTGACTTTTTCGATAAGGCACAATAGCACCCATTCATACTATCCTTTATTGGCTATAAATTCAGAGACTAGCCTCAATTTTCTGCATCAAAAATTCTGTATTTCTACTACATATTTTCTTAGAAACAACTATCGAGTCTTTGTGATTTGTTGCCGAATTTGCGTTCGACGAAGTTGGTGGGGTTTGAGTTACCGCTACGCTATCAACATGTATATCCGTTTTATCTTGGGGGAAGTAATCCATAACCTCGGGTACAATAAGGGGATTAAATTCTTTAAGGATACACAATAAATTTTGTGGACTTAGATTATTTTAATTTACGCATTTTACGTTTTTCTAAATTAATTAAACTTTCTGGTTTACTAATTTTAACACAGAGATACTAACAATCTTAAGGAATTTAAAACTGTGTTCGTTATATATAATCTGTCTAATAGGAGACAAAATGAGAAAGAAAATTGGAGTTGAAATTGTTTGTCATTTATAACCAAACGAAAATCGAATTGATTCAGAATGTTTCTGGCGGTCAGTTATGCTTACGAACAATTTTTTTAATCATATAAGAATGTGGCTGATCATCCTTAGTGTCACTTTTTATCATAGGTATATATAGATAGATTCTGATCAACCGACACGAAGCAAAGGTACTTCAATTCTACCTTTTAACAGTCAAATTACTCTGTGCCAACAACACACTGTTATCATCATTGCTCTCTTCTATTGAGAGAACAAAATCAATTACTTACTTTAAGATAGTGAAGGAGATACAGGTTTGCATATAACAAGGCTTGGAGATATTATTTAATCCTGACAGAAAGAAAAGTAAATGAACTTTTTAGTTCTTAAATATTCTCACCAGTACATCAGTTAGGCTCTAATGATCAAATTTCAAAGGCATAGCTTGGAAGTTCATCGCATACTTGGAGTAAGTCGTAAAGATTACATCGCGCGATCGTACTATAAGTTGGCAATAAATTTAGGGTTCTATATTCTTTATTTATTCTTTAATTTTCTACCCTCTGTGATCTATGAAATTTAAGTTTTATAAAGGTTAGGGTAGACGTTTATGATTTTGAATCACTTGTACCTTTTGCTCTCCTCATTTTAGTTTGACACTTGATGGCAGACGTATGTATCATATAGATATATACTAAAGGAAAGAGAATTTGAAAATCGGTGCTTGTGTCCTGATCGTTCTTTGTTGTTAAAGCAATTCAAAGTAAATTACTTTGTATATTCATTGACGGAAGCCTTGGTTAATATTGTGGCACTGATTTCTTCATTACTAACAAGTAGAAAAGGAAAAAAAGGATGGCCAATTACGATGGAACAGTTAATATTGTGGTACTGATTTCTTCATTATTGCTATTAGTCACTGCATTTTAGATGAACAAAGTGTTGGTTACAAAGGTGCAGGAAACGGAAATTACAAATAACTGCTAAGTAATATAAGAACTGAAATTACAATTCAACAACAAACTGAAATTACAATGATGTTGAACAAGAAACTGGAACTGTTTTGTGTATGCTGAGTCGAGTGTGGCACTCTGTCTTTAAGACAATATTGTCCCGTATGTATCCTTTATACGTCCTGGACAATTGTCTCCCAAGATAAAATAACAATGGAACAATTGAGCAAAGGAAACTCAAGTGCTACCGTGAAGAATTTTGAGTAACGAAATGATGCTTGGAAGATTGTAGGAAGAAGAATTATGTTTTCTGTTTTTCGTCTAGTATAAAGTGTGCTCAACAATGGGGTCTTTATATAGTAGAAGGAGGGGCTGAAGAACTGCCTCCATAAGTGTCATTACCGGTCAAGTAATGGCCATTATGGATGTAGTAATACCACCAAAATAAATGGTGAAGATGTGCAACGGATTGGCCATTATAGGAGGAGTAATTCAGCCAAAATAAATGGCTGAATTGAGTGTTGTGGCGTTTCTGATCTCTCTGCCCAATTCTGACTTTCTGGAAACTTCAGGGACCAAACTATACATCTTGAAACTTCAGGAACCAAACTGTACATATGAAAGAATTCTGGTCCAAACTGTACTTATGAAACACGGGATCAAGCGTACATCTGGCAAAGTTCTCTGGCCCAAAAAGATAATATCAGAAGAAGCACAACCCGTGAACCCGGAACCGGACGGGCGGCGGCGCCCGTGTGGACTTTCCTCGAACCGAAGCACATCTAGATCCTCCCTCCTTTAAACACATGGGATACCCCTTGGGGTCCCAAACCCCAAACCAATTTTGAGTCTTATAAACACAACAATTCTTTCTTCCTCCAGCGATGAGGGAGAATTGATCACAAACCACACTTTTTCATGCTTCAAACACCTCACTTCGTGCATCAATATCTCTTTCATTTCTCAATGAAATTTGACGATTCTTGGCCCTACGGTTATCTACGTTCTTAGTAGATCATGCATGTGTGAAGAACCAGATTTTCCAACATGCGTAACACTAGTGTTTAAGTCGTTAAAGTTGGTCGGTCGCAACTCCCGCCAAAGGCAAATTTCCAACACAAAGTGACCTTTTGATGCAAAACAGGTTCACTTTAATGATAAAAGTTTCAGTCGCAAAAGTGCATGGTAAAAGTACTGAAAATTTAATATGATTTTCCTCAGAAGTACTAGATGCCAAAGTATGTGTATACAGAAAAATACATATGTACAATATATGTGTATGCAAGTGCCTATAATTTCAATTAATCTTTTCGATTAAGCACGCCAAGAAGTTGCCGACACACGATATTTCCATCATAACATTGAATGTCAATTTTTGTGCCCAATACTTGGCAAGTATAGGAAAAGATGACATCATGATATGGTGAACAAATTTTTGGAAGGTAAATGGTAATGGCACCTGCAGATTTACGGTGATGAGATTTATTCTCTATTTGAAGAGGAGTTTTTAAGAGATCCTCGATAATGAACGATTGTCTCCGAACGAATTTCTAGGCTCCACTTGTGAGAACATATTGGGTATGTTAGATGTTTTTTTAACGAATCAAATTACACAACTTGTCGGGCTTAATCAATTTATTCTGGCCAGTGTTTGGATAGATTAGAACAGGTTCTATTTTCTCTCATTGAACTTATGATTTATTAATTAATTCTTACCCTTTGTGATTTATGTAATGTTATATAAATATAAGGGTAGAAGTTCATTATGTGATGATCTCAAAATATATTTTATTTGTGTGTCATAAAAATTAATTAGTTGGTATACAATCTGATAACATGCATGAATTATGTGGAGGATTATTTTTAAGATAGTAAGATATTGAATTTGACTTATTGTGATACTTGAAATATTTTTGAGATCATAAAATATGTATATATTATTTTGGGTCAATAAAAAAATATACATATATTCTGTTTTACCCCAGAAATGTGAGGGAATACTATTCTTACGGCTAGCCGAATACTCAATTGAGTTCCCTATAAAAAAACACAATTTATTTCATATGAAAAAATGAAAAGAAAGAAATGCTAACTTGAATTACTTCAAAATGTGAGGGTGTTGGCTAAATTGCAAGTTTTTAAACCCAAAAAGATAAAAATAGGATTGAAAATTGTTGATTGTGCTTTTATAAGATATTCCACTAATAGTAAAGGATATCAATTTGATAGAGTGATAAAATCAGAAAATGCTGATTAATTGACATATGTATTATGTCAATCCCACGATATATGTATTTTGTGGATAACGATATGGTAGTTAGTGAAATTTTCACATAACTCATTCCGTCTTGGTGAGGATTAGTTGATCGAATTACTCATTTGATAGTTTATTATATGTCTTTACAATAAAGGTCATGATCTTTAATTTCGTGAAGGGATGTCACTTAAAATATAATGTTATGCTCTTTCATGACCCGATGTCACTGAAAAAGTTGTGACTTGAAGATATGTTTGTTGGAAGATAACCCTTTGTAAAGACATGATGATTGATGGAACGTCTAAGTTCATTCATCTATAAAGCAAAAAACCAACTAATGATAAAAATTCTCAATGGATTAGATTTTCACATCGGTAAATGTATCATCAGTTGAGTGTCAGCACGCGTCAGATTAGCATAGAACACCCTAATCACCTTTTCACAATAAGGATTTTTACCAGATACAGATCTTAAGATCTTTCGACTACTTAAGAAATCAACTAAACCATTTTTGAAGAATGAAGTTAGGTCAATCACCTTCTCCCCTCTAACTCCTCTATTTTAAAACCAATTCCAGTTACTGGAGCATGATTTCGTTTGAAACATGGAAGAGTAGGGAATTACCTCAAGAATCTGTTTCGGATTCTGTGTTTTCTTGTTCGGATGAGGTGGCTGCGGTGTTGCCTCGGATGTTGGGGCAACATAGTCTGGGTCCATTTTCTCGTCTGTTGCCTTTGATGTTGAGGCAACATTTTTATCAAAATTCCAGTATGTTCTGCGGACCCCTTTAGGAATGAAGTTCCGTAGAGGTATGTCATCTGACATCTCATCTTCTTCTTTTTCCTTCTCAGTTTCTGCTTGTGGAGTGGAAGTTGATGGAGTTCTGGAAGAACTGGGCACACTGAAATCGGTGTCAGTGTCGCTGCTAGTGGTAGTATCAACAGGGAAAGTCGACTCTTTCCTGGATCTTTTGACAGACTGGTTGTCACCGAATTGGTTTTCGAAAACCCTTTTTGACCTTTGCGTCAGAAATGTCAATTTTGATTGTCTTGAGGCAAGGTTTGAGAAATCAAATGTTGCATCAACATCGATTGGGTTTTCATTATCGCCTGGGTAGCTCACCTGTAATGGCTTATCTGAACCAAGAAGGATCATAGCCTGTGTGTAGTCCTCCTCGACCGGTTTCAAGTCATTGATGGAAGTATAATGCTTGTAAACCTTGTTGCTATTTGCTGGACTGGTCGACATTGGGGAATAATCTTTGGTGTTTGTGAATTTTGGGGAAATGGACATGGGAGAGGGTTTTGAAGAATTGGGCGTGTTAGAGAAGCTTTGGGTTTTGAAAAATGACGGTGGTGTTTGGGATGCCATGATTTGATAAATTGGTTGATGTGACAATTCCAAGACAAAAATGGGAGATTTCATTATGGCAAAAATATACTTACACTCAAACTCTTTTTTCTTAAATTTAGATTGTATAGAAGAATAAGAACTCTTTACACACCTAAAATAAAGGATTTACACATCGCATAACATCATTTAAAATTTAAATAAAAATGGTCCTTCAGAATTTTTGGGTTTTCCGTTAAAGCAGAGACGTGTTAAATACCAAAAACAAGAATAAACTAAGATAAACCAGATTGATCAATGTACTGGAACACGGTGTTGTTAATGATGTTGGCAATATTTCAAGGTTAAACAAGCATTATGAGACTCCAAGGATTTTCTTATTTGGCAGATGATATTTCTGTATATGTTCCCTATGAGACTGATCGTTGAACTAATGTAACATTTTACCATTGTCCTTAATCAACTTAGTTGAACACATACAGAAAAAAAATTGAGGAATTTTCAACCTTTTTGAAGCACATGGTACTCCTATAGAATATGAACGATACCAATCTTAGAGCTTTGATCATTTTGTATACATCCAAATCTTTTAGCAAAGGCTTCGCCTTCTTATGATACTTTTAGAGTCATGCTTGAATCTTTTGAAAAACAGTGCAACATCGCTACAACACTTATCATGTATATTGACTCAATCAGTAAATGTTACCCAGAATGTTTGGACAACATTTCGGACAATATCTACCTAGCCTGTCTTATTTTCAAAGAAAACAGAGACCAAGAGATTTTTTCAAGCTAGAAAATCTCTCATGATCTAAAGGTTTGGTAAAAATGTCAGCCAGTTGAAAAAGAGTATCAACATGTTCGATTTGAACTACCTGTTTTTCTACTAAGTCTCTTAAAAAATGATGTCTTATGTCTATGTGCTTTGTACGTGAATGCTGAACAGGATTTTTGGAAATATTAATAGCACTCAGATTATCACAGTACAAAATCATGGAGTTATTAGATATGCCATAGTCATATAGCATATGTCGTTACTAGATCAGTTGAGCATAACAACTTCCGGTTGCCACATATTCAGATTCGGCAGTCGAGAGTGATATACAATTTTGTTTACGACTGTGCCATGAGACTAGATTATTGTCAAGATAGAAACACCCACCACTAGTGCTTTTCCTATCTTCTACATCACTAGCCCAATCCGAGTCACTATATCCTATTAGATTAGGATTAGTGTCTTTGGAGTACCAAATTCCTAAGTCACTTGTACCGGCAACATATCGAATGATACGTTTCACAGCATTAAGATGAGATACCTTGGGATTGGCTTTGAACCTAGTGCAAACACATACGCTAAACATGATATCGGGGCGACTGACAGTAAGGTATAAAAGGCTACCTATCATAGATCGGTACAATGTTGGGTCAATATCTTGTCCAACATCATCTTTACATACCTGTTGCGTAGAGCCCATTGGCGTCTTCATGTGTTTAGCATTTTCCAGACCAAATCTCCTACCAAGATTCTTGGCGTACTTGCTTTGAGATACAAAGATCTCATCTTCATTCTGTTTAATCTGCAAGCCTAAGAAAAATGTTAGTTCTCCAATCTTGCTCATCTCAAATGTTGTCGACATTGCTTCGACAAATGACTTCAAGAAAGATTCTGTAGTCGAACCAAAAACAATATCATCAACATAGATTTGAGCTATTATTACATCTACACCGTGTCTTTTAATGAATAATGTTCTGTCAGCTTCTCCATGGGTAAAACCAAACTCATTAAGGAAGTTAGTTAGACGATCATACCATGTACGTGATGCTTGTTTTAGTCCATACAAAGCTTTCTTGAGCTTGTACACATGATGTGGATGGTGAGGATCCTCAAATCCCTTTGGTTGTTCAACATATACTTCTTTGTCCAAGTATCCATTGAGGAAGGCACCTTTAACGTCCATTTGGTGCAAGGTAATCTTTAGATAGCAAGAATCAATCTTATTGACTCAATTCTAGCCACAGGAGCGAAGGTCTCGTTATAGTCGATACATTCTACTTGTGTATATCCTTGAGCAACAAGTCGAGCTTTGTTCCTAACAATCTTCCCTAACTCATCTGATTTGTTTTTGAATATCCACTTGGTCCCAATAACATTTGTGTTGTTGGGTCATGGTACCAAGTCCCAAACCTCATTTCGGGCAAATTATTCAAGCTCCTCTTGCATGGCTTGAATCCAAAAATTATCTTTTAATGCTTCCCCAATATTTTTAGGTTCAAAAGTAAATGTAAGACAAAAAAGACTTACCTATTGATATATGGTGGACATGCACACATACCTTACCATTTCTCGGTAATTCACTGGCTCTTTCCATCTTGTACGCCTCTTCTAAAAAACTCCCCCTATCACCTGGTCGGGTGGATGGTTCCTTCTAATCCTCGATGGAGGGTCTCTTCTCACTTGATCATTCAGTTTAGTAGCAGACTCCTCCTCGACTTCGTCCCCTGTGTTCTCTCTTTGAGGTTCAGATGTCGGGACAACATCTGGGACAACATCTGTTTCTTCAGTGGGTTGATCCTCTTCAACTGCAACCACGATGTTATTTTCTGAAGATCTACCAGATATATCCAGCATGTCATCAAAAATAACATTGACTGACTCATGTATGGTCTTTGTCAGAAGATTGTATATTCGGTAAGCATGGCTATTCTGAGAGTAGCCAACGAATATTCCCTTGTCACTCTTAGAGTCAAATTTAGCCAGTTGATCCCTGTCATTAAGAATATAGCACACACACCCAAAGACATGAAAGTACCGCAATGTAGGTTTCTTTCTATTTAACAGTTCATAGGGTGTGTCATCTTGGTCCCTGGCCTTAAATAGATTCTATTAGTTATGTGACATGCCGTGTTCAAGACTTCTGCCCAAAACCTCTTTGACAATTGCTTAGAACTTAACATAACTCTAGCCATTTCTTGTAAAGTTCTGTTCTTTCTCTCGGTAACCCCATTTTGTTGTGGTGTTTTTGGTGCCGAAAATTCATGGAATATGCCTTTCTTTTCACAAAATTTTGCAAAGGTTTGATTTTCAATCTCCTTTCCACGATCAGATCTAATTCTGAAAATCGAAGAACAAAACAGATTCTTAATCCTAGAATAAAGTGTTCTAAACATCTCAAAGGTTTGTGATTTTTCCTTTAAAAAATAGATCCAAGTGAATCTGGAAAAATCATCTACTATCACATAAGAATATCTCATCCCTCCTAGGCTATCTAGCTCGATTGGACCCATAAGATCCATATACAATAATTGGAAACAATGAGACGTACCTGATGTTGTCTGTCATGTTGGACAACATTATGAGAGACTCAGGTCTGCTTTCCTTTCAAACAATCTTCGCACAGTGTTTTATCTTTTGGATCCAGTCTGGGAATGCCTCTGACAGCTTCATATGAGATCACCTTCTCCAAGGTGTCGTAGTTGACATGTCTCAACTTTTGATGCCAAAGTGTCAAGTCACCTACCTTTGCGGAGTTGAAAAACTCTTGTCTACCGACTAGATAGCAATTATCTCCAGTTCGGGTTCCTGACATGACACATTTTTCTGCAGAATCTGTAACCTTGCATCCAAGCTTGTTGAATTTCACCTCGAGATCATCATCACATAGTTGGATTATGCTAAGAAGATTAGCAACCAAACCTTCTACATGAAGAATATTTTTCAAGGCTGGTACATCCGGAACATTAAGAGTTCATTTACCAATTATCTTACTCTTACTTCCTCTTCCAAAGGTCACGTATCCTCCACTGAATGCTCTATACTCCTTCAATAGACTTTTGGTACCTGTCATATGACGTGAGCAACCACTATCGAAGTACCAAGAACCTATAATGTGAGTACGCAAAGTAGTTATGCACACATTACATTTCAGATTCAGTTTGGGTACCCATTCTTTTTTCTTCCTTCTGCTTTCAGGATGGTTGCTTTAAATGCTGTCAGTGATGTTAGGTAACATTGCTGACGACATTTTAGGTAATATTCTGAGTTCAGTGTTTTGAAGTTTGTAGCAGTAGGGCATAAGATGTCCTGACTTTTTACAGAAGCTACATACAAACTTCGATCAAATCTTAGTGATCTGAGAATTACTCGGATTTTCTTTGACAAATTTTATCCTCTCAGTTTGACTATGGATTCTGGAAGTATTTGTTTTGCTAGGAAATTGGTACCCAAGCCCAGCCCTTGTAGGTTTATTGAAGTTCAATATTTCATCCAGTTTGGAGGTTCCCATGTTGAGCCTTTGAAAGGTGGTCTCAGCTACGTTCAATCGTGCACAAATCTTACCACGCTCTAGGTCCTTCTTGGTAAGTGCCACCTCTAATCTATTGATTGTGCCTTTCAGATTGCTATTCTCAAGAGTCAATAATTTTGTTTTTGAGTCTAGTTGCTCAGATTCAGTGATTAAGGCTTTACAACGATTTTGTAATTCCTTTATCACGTCATCTTTGGAGTCAACTAGATCCAAATTTACAGCCTCAGATGAAGAATTAAATCCACTAAAATAATTTACATCAGAATAGTCAAAGTATACATACCTCTCTTATGTTGAAGACATTTCAAATGTTGAGTCTGATGTTGTTCCTAATGTTGTCGCAACATTGTCAACAACATCTTCATCGTCGGACAGTGAGTGTTCGAACATGGTACGCTTGACATTACTGTGGTTCTTCTTCTTGATCTCTTTCCTCCCCTTCGTTCTCATCATCACTGAGAGTTACCCACATAACCTTACCAATTTTTCTAAGGGTGTTTGCACACTCATTAGCGTAGTGTCCCCAACCCGAGCACGCATGACATTGCACTACCTCGAGTTGTTTGGGATTGAAATTGGTACTGTCGGAGTTAGATTTCCTCAGTGGATTGTGATTTCTTTGCTCAGAAGGTGACCTATTTGGTTGTTTATTGAAGAGTGGTTTTTGATGCTGTTTGTATTTGGCTTTATTGCAATCATTGTTGATCTTTCTCACCATCGTATTGAATCGACGAGTAAGTAAGGCACCAATTGCACCATTTCCTAGTTCCTCCAAGTTTTCTTCCTCATTTTCCAATTCAGTTTCTGAGGTTCGTCCTTGGAGTGCCAAAGTCTTGTCTTTATACAGATCTCTTTGGCTCTTAATGTTCATCTCATACGTTTGAAAGATGCTCATCAAGGCATGTAGATCCATAGTAGCAAGATTATGAGCCTCTTCAATAGCACAAATCTTAGTATTAAATCTTTCAGGAAGAGATCTGAGAGCTTTATCCACAAGTTGCGTGTTGGTTAAAGGAGAACCAAGCACTTGACACTGATTAGCAATGTCAATTAACTTTTCAAAATAGGATTTTATGTCTTCAGATTCTTCCATCCTTAAGCGTTCGTATTGGCTCAAAATCATGCGTAGCTTTGTACGTCGTACACTCGAGGTACCTTCACAATGAGTTTGTAAGGTTTCCCAAGCGTCATTGGCCGTAGTACAATTCTGGATGAGTTTAAACATATAGAGATCTACCCATCCAAATATCGCATTTAGGGCATTTTCATTGAAGCTTGCACTGTTGATCTCTTCCGCGGTCCATTCAGATTCGGGTTTGGTAAGTACATCACCATCCTCGTCTGCTGGGTACTTGGGAATCACATAGCCTTCGGAAACTGATCTCCAAGCTCGAACATCAATGGATTTGATGTGCGAACGTAGTCGAATTTTCCAATAGGCATAGTTAGTTCCGTCAAGAATTGGAAGTCTACCAACGTTTTGTATAGCTGAGTCCATAGCCGTAATATTCAGAATCAAACACTTATTGTATCAAGTGTTGGCTCTGATACCACTTGTTGGGTCCGGGGCTACGGATAAGCAAGAATATGTAAGAATAAAACCGTAACAGCTAGAACAATTAAAAACAATTTCTGGATGTTGCCTTCAATGTTGTGTCAACATCTGAGGCAACATTGTGATAAAATAGTTATAAACCTTTATAGAGTAAATGCAGCGGAAAAGTAAAGAGACACAAGGTTTATATTTTCAAGGGTATATATTAATATATCCCTTGATGGTCAATGACCAAAGAATTGTATAAATTATATACAATTACAAATGAATTTCTTTTTACAAGTTTGAACAATAAATGCGAAAAAGAAATTACAAACAAAAGTGAAGTCGTAGATGACTTCAGCCTAAAGTTAAAAGATCTAAAAAGACAAATACAACATCTTCATTACAATTGCTTGAAATATAAGCTTGATCTAGAATCTGGGTAGCAATAGTAATGTGAGACTAGATGTTGTTATACTATTTTAGGCTAAGTGTGTTGATCCAGTTTCTAAGGTGAATATCCGAGAGCTCTCTTGTTAATTCTTCTCGTTCAATTCTGGATATCGATACTCTGAAGTTCCCCTCTATTTATAGTGTGGAACTTCCCTTGAAATCCTCACTGATTGGTTACGGAGGTTGAGTAAAAGAAGGCTTCAGCTTGGATCGGTTCTTGCTCCTTAAAAAGCTCAACGTTCTGGACTTGGTCTTCACGCTGCTTCCTCTCCAAGCTTTGATTATTTATTTTACCACGTTTTAAGCACAACATCATTGTAAGTTTGCCTAGGTCATTTTATACTCACAATAACACAACCTGTTTTGGCCGGAAGAATAGGCAAAATCGTTACAGAGATGTTGTCAGGAATGTTGTCATAACATCGCAGGCAACATTCTTATTTTCCTAAGATGTTGTCCTGAGCATTTACAGATGTTGTCACAACATCCATCCAACATCAACAACTGCTAAGTATTACAACAAAATGAAATTACAACAGCTAAAATTTCAATAAACTGAAAATAAGAAACTGAGGTTACAAGCACTTTGATTTGCTGGGTCGAGTGATGACACTCTGTCTTTAAGACAAGATTGCTCCGTATATATCCTTTCTACGTTCTGGACAATAGTCTCCCAAGATAAAACAACAACTCAACAAATGAGCAAAAGAAACTCAAGTGTTACTTTGAAGAACTTTGAGTAATGAAATGATGCTGAATGTAGGAAGAAGAATTCTGTTTTTTTCGTTTGTGTGTGCTCTCAACAAGTGAGCCAAAGGCTTCTTTATATAGTGCATGGAGGGGACTCATCAACTGCCCACATAATTGATGTTACTGGCCAATTAATGGCAATTAGTGAGCAGTAAATTAACGTGTCTATTAATAGAGGTTAACGTTCCAAAACCAACAACAAAAGTTCAATTTTATCTTACTTGTAACTACAGGGACCAAACTGTAAATATGAAGCAATTTGGGTCCAAAAAGATAATATCAGAAGAAGCCCATGACCCATGACCCACGACCCACGGCGCGCGTGTGGGCGTATCCTCGAATCGAAGAACATCTAGGTCCTTCCTCCTTCAAACACATGGGTTACCCCTTGGGGTTTGCCCTTAGCCAATTTTGAGACTTATAAACTAAACACATCTTCTTTCCCCTACCGATGAGGGAGAATTGGTCTATACCACATTTTCATGCTTCAAACACCTCACTTCGTTGGCCAATATCTCTTTCATTTCTCAACGAAATTTGACGTTCCATGGCCCTACGGTATCTACTCACTTGATAGATTATGCACGTGTGAAGAATCAAAGTCTCCAACATGCGAAACCCTAGTGTTTAAGTCATTAAAGATGGTTGGACGCAACTCCCATCAAAAGAAAATTCCCAATAGAGGGTAATCATAATTAAAGTCTCCAACATGCGAAACCCTAGTGTTTAGGATGCTTTTGAAGAGCATAAGGATTGGAATAGCTTCAAATACTTGAAAATATAGGACATAAAGGCCAAAATCTGGAAAAAAAAGCACCACAAAAAAGAATAGAACTGACGACAAAACTTTGACAACAATAAATATATTATTATTAAAAAACGTAAATAATAACAACTTATTTTTGCAATTTTTTTTAGATCGGAGGTTAATCAGCTACGTTACCGGTTGTGCGAAGAAAAGAAATTTCTCTCACTTTTAAACACGTTTCACCAGTAGCTAATTAAGCTGCCATGCGCACACACACACAATGCGCACACATAACAAACAAAAGAGAAAAACATCTAACAGCAGCAGCCCTCACACACACACACAGCCTACGCACTCACAAAAATAACACAAAACGCACAAAATAGCGTACACAACGCACACACCCACGCTGGAAGGCAGCGATTTTCTTCTTTTCTTCTCTTTCCGATCATTTCTAGGCTGCCATGTATGTGACCCAACCCCTATTTCCTCACATTCCCTCCATCCGAAAATTCAAATAGCATGTGGTTAATGTATGTATGAATCCATTAATATGGGTGAAGTCTTGAGTAACCCAAGCTTATTCTACCATTTTTATTTGATTGCTTAACTTTGGGGAAAGCTATAGCACTTCAATTGTGTGATTTGAGAAGAAGAAGAAGAAGAGTTGTGCACACCAAGTGTTTGCTAAAATGTGTGAACCAATTTCAAGTTTCTTGTAGGCTGAATTTTTTTTGTTTGGTATTAAGGGAGGTATTAGGAATACATTGCTACACCTATTGTTTACCAAATTGTTTAGCCTTGATTGAACTTAAGTGTGACGTAAATCCGGTCAAAAGGCTGCAGTGTTCGCTGAAAAGAGTCTGAGTGACGTAAATCCAATTAAAAGGCTTCACTATTCGATCAACAAAGTCAAGCGACGTAAATCCGGTTCAAAGGTTGCAGTGCTCATTGATGAGTGACGTAAATCTGGTCGAAAGGCCACAATATTCGCTCAACAAAGTCAAGCGATGTAAATCCGGTTGAAAGGCTGCAATGCTCGCTGAAAAAGAGTTCGAGTGACGTAAATCCAATCGAAAGGCCGCAGTATTCGCTCAACAGAGTCAAGTGACGTAAATCCGGTCGAAAAGCTGCAGTGTTCGCTGTAAATAATCTGGGTGACGTAAATCCAAACGAAAGGCCGCAGTGTTCGCTCAACAAAGTCCAGCCTTGTAAATTCTGTCGAAAGGCTGCAGTGTTCGCTGAAAAGAGTTCGAGTGACGTAAATCCAGTTGAAAGACTGCAATATTCGCTTAACAGAGTCAAGCGACATAAATCCAGTCGAAAGGCTGCAGTGTTCACTGAAAAGAGTCTGAGTGGCGTAAATCCGATCGAAAGTCTGCAATGTTCGCTCAACAGAGTCGAGTGATGTAAATTCGATCGAAAGGCTACAGTGTTAGTCTGAGTGACGTAAATCCGATCGAAAAGTCGCATTATTCGCTCAACAGAGTCAAGCAATGTAAATCTAGTTGAATGACTACAGTGTTCGCTGGAAAGAGTCAAGCGATGTAAATCCAGTCGAAAGGTTGTTGTGTTCGCTGAAAAGAGTTCGAGTGATGTAAATCCGGTCAAAAGACTGCAGTGTTAGCTCAATATAGTCAAGCGACATAAATCCGATCGAAATGATGCAGTGTTCGCTCAACAGAGTCAAACGACGTAAATTCGGTCGAAATGTTGCAGTGTTCGCTGAAAAGAGTCTGAGTGACATAAATCCGGTCGAAAGGCGGCAGTATTCGCTCAATAGAGTCAAGCGATGTAAATTCAATCAAAAGGCTGCAGTGTTCGCTCAACATAATCAAGACGACGTAAAACTGGTCGGGATACTGTAGTGCTCATTCCTAAAGTCAAGCGACGTAAATTTGGTCAAGATGACTATAGTGTTCGCTCAATAAAGTATAAGTTATGTAAAACTGGTCATGAGGCTGCAATATTCACCCTAGTAGTCAAGACGATATAAAATCGGTCAAGGAGACCGCATTATTTATCCCAAAAGATCAAGGTAACACGAATATCGAGAAAGTCATTCATCCACAAACAAAAGTCAAACAATGTCGAGAAGACACCTATTAATCAAAAATCAAACATCCGACAATGTTGCCAGGCAAAAGGAAACATGTACGGAGCTGCTCGGAGTATCAGTCAGTCAAGCCAGATCTGTATGCATGTGGAGCAACGTGAATTTTTTTTTTGCGCAGCCAATCGAGACAGGGTTCCACAAGAGTCAAGCTCTCTGTATAGGAGTCGGAAGCCACTCCATGCCATGCTCAACCACACATGTTCTTTTCTTTATTTTTTGACGAGTTCCCGCATAATGGATAACCTCTTCGTCCGATTGAGTCAAACTACAAGTGACCTGATTCCCGAAATCGGGAATATGTAGGCGGACTCAATACCAGAGAGTCGGTCACATTCCAACAAGAGTCATTTTAAATTATTTGCTTTATTTAGTCCTCTTTGAGTAGAACTACAGGTGGCATGAATTCTCATATAGCCTGAGATATGTAGGAAATCCAGAAACCGGGGTCCGGTCACAATTCCAGAAAATTGCATGAAAATCGAGAAACATTTTGACTTGATTAGTAAAAATCAGGTTTGTCAAATTTCATACATGCTAATGAGTGAACTTATCCATGATGAATTGTGTCTTGTTTTTGTTGAATTTGAAATGGTATACCTCAGATGCATAAGGTATGTATATGCTTTGGTATACATCATATGTATATTCCGGTTATATACCTTGTATATCTTCAGGTATACAATGCATGCTTAGTGTATTTTTTGTATAGCAGTCCCTTATGCGAGTATTAGGGCCTATATATTGTCTAGACGATAAGATTTGGGATGGGGTATGCTCTGGACATGTTTTCCTTCTTCCTCTTTAAAATTTGAATGTGTGTATTGGGCTTGTTTCCATTTCCCTTATGTAATTCTAAATCATTGGGGTTGCTTTGTATGTAGGGGTAGGCAAAAAACCCCGAGAACCAAAAAAACCGAACCGAACAGAAATTCGGTTCAGTTTTTTCTCGGTTTTTTTTTAAAAAAAAAGAACCGATTTTTTGAAAAACCGAAGTGAATCAGGATTTAGTGATTCGGTTCGGTTTTTTAATTTTGGAACCGAACCGAAAAAACCGAATTAAATATATAATTATTCTTATTTTTTATTTAAGGCTACTACTATCTCTTGAATCATAGCCATTGAAGTCAATCTATGAAGTTTTTATGGAAGTCTAATGCGGCATGAACTTGATTAACATATCACGGAAGCATTGACATAAAATGTAGAGAGAGAAAGTTGTTGTAAATTGGTGAAACTTTAAACGGTCATAACTCTGCGCTCGGATGTCCGATTTATCCGATTTGTTTTTGATTTTGGGTATTTTTTCGAGACAGGGCTGGCCCAAACTGCCGAAGCGCAACCAATTTTTACGAAAACATCCGTTTTCCCAATCAATTTGTGTTTTCGCCCAATCGGTTTCTAATTTTCCTTTTTCTTTAGTAAACATCTCATGATACACAATAGATTTCAACGTCGAAATTTCATGGTAGTGTAGGTGTGAATGTCAATTTCAGTTTTGGAAATTCAATTTTAAAAAAAAATCCCCAACCCGACCCGCCCCACTAGAAAAAACCGATATAATCCGATACGTTCGGCGATATAAACCGAACATATCGTTTTTTTAAAAAAAAATGTTGTATTCGGTTTTTTTTAAAAAAAATAATTTTTATTCGGTTCATATTTTTCGGATACAAAACCGAACCGAACCGATATACGCCCACCCCTATTTGGATGGTGGGTTGTTTGAGTCCAAGTTTGAACTAAGTCGTTTAAATTATTATCCTTGGGCTTACTGCTTTTATCTAATCTTAATTAGTTAAGTATGTAGGATGAGTGTTTAATCTTACTTACAAATAATTATTTATAGTTGATATAATCGGGTGCTTTCCAACTGATATATGTGTTTTTCCCTCCCCCTTGTGCATGCCATGTGGGCTCGTGGCCCACCTCCGTTGTTTCTTTCGCAAATCTGCTTAAGCCGTTGGGCCTAAGGGCCCAACAACATACTATTTTTATCGAGTTCGGTTGAATTGAAGGCTCAACCATGGATAAAAATGATATATATTTACAAGAAGACCCAGTCATGGGTGAAAATGGCCTAAAAATAGAACGTTCTTTTATAAACGGTGTTTGGTGGGTCGGTATACCCGCCAACCCGTTCGCTTTATTTCACTTTTGATGTATTTGCTATTTGTAAACACTTTTAATAATTGTTGAAACTCTTAGGTAGAATTTACTTATATAGAGTTACTAATCTTGTATGGCTTAATAAACACGATTCGGATAATTAATAAATTGGATTTTCGGCCTTTACTCATACAAACTCTTGAAGTTTTGCTCTAAAAAATAGTAAAAAATAGACTTTGCTAATAAAAAGAGATTAACTTGGTTTGAATTTCCCAAAGAAAAAATGATTCTTCTTCCTCAATTTGGCATAAGTTTTAAAAATTAAATTTGCATTAATGTGTTTAACGGAATTGGTAATTAATTGCTTTTAAATAAAAAATGGGAAAATCTCCTTTATTAAGCTATAATTCGGGTAGGGGAACAAACTTCTGAAAGGTTGACCTCCTTTATATATATATATATTTTATACTTATCCCTTAAAGATGAATTTGGAAAAACCTTACTATTTCTATGGAAGAAAAAGACTTGGTATTCCAAATAAATTGTTTCATTTTCAAGTGTGTGAGTAACGTTATTTTGGCAGAAGATTTTGTATGACTATATTTTGTAATATTTGCAAACACTAACTAATTATATATTATATAAGATCCGAGGTTAACTGTATTTTACGGATGCTTAATACCGGGCGTCTAACATCTTCTCCGGGAATCATTTGAATCCTTATCCGAACTCTGGTTTAATTAGAATTTTTCTTTTGTTCTTGAAAATCCCTTCGAAAAATGATTTTTTTTTATTTTTCCTTATAAAGTAGGTGACGACTCTAAATATAATAATAGTTTTAAGAGTCCACAAGTTATTCTTCGCATAAAAGTGAAATGTAACAGATGACGACTCTGCTGGGAACTAATTAGGTTCTAACCATAAGGGTTCCAATAATATAAATTTGATTTTAAACTGCTTATGTGTTTACTTTATTGCAAAATATTATTGTCACTCTTGCATATCATTTTCCGCCAAATGGCAAATCACACGCACACACTCGCATCAATGCACAAAGATGATTATGTGGATTCACAATCGTCCTCCAGTAAAAAACCAAAATTAAATTCTTTAAAACATGTTGAAGATTAGTTGGTTCATTGTTGTCCAACAATCAACAACGGTTCACCTCGGACAGTCTCCCAAGTATCCAAGTCATTTGATTAAGTCCACTCTAGTACAACTAGGTAGAACGAAGTCAAATCCCTACTGAACAAGCATGCAGACTTAGACAAGTTCGGATATCTCAGTCTACCTGGACCTAAAAGGGTAGAACAACCACCAATGATAAGTTGACATTTTGTCAACTTGTGCTACTTTTATTGATAAATTCATGCCCTGTTTGTGATGATTAATGAACTAATAATGATCTAAATAATGAATTTTTAGATTTTTAGAGCTTTTGAAGAGCATAAGGATTGTCATAATTTCAAATACTTGAGAAAATTGGACATGAAGATACAACTTCTATCTCAGTCTCGTCTTGCGACGAATGTTTTTCTAGTGCCTTTTGTTCTCAAAATCTGAAGAAAAAAGCACTACAAGAAAGTATAAAATTAGCAACAATAAATATATTATTGCTAAAAAACATAAATGACAATAAAAATTTAATATATTATTGTTAAAAACGGCAATGGCAACAACTAGTTTTTGCGATTTTTTTTTTTGCATCTGAGGTTAACCGCCAAGTTATTAGTTGTGAGAAGAAAACAAATTTGTCTCACTTTTAAACACATTTCACCAGCAGTTAATTAAGCTGCCCCGCACACACCCACAACACGCACATGCAGCAAACAAAAGAGAAAAACATCTAACAGCAGCAGCCCTCTCACACACACAGAGCCTACGCACTCACAAAAACAACACAAAACGCACAAAACAGCGTACACAACGCACACACCCACGCTAGAAGGCAGCGATTTTCTTCCCTTTCCGATCATTTCTAGGCTGCCAGGTATGTGACCCAACCCCTATTTCCCCACATTCCCTCTATCCGAAAATTCAAATAGCATGTGGTTAATGTATGTATGAATCCATTAATATGGGTGAAGTCTTGAGTAACCCAAGCTTATTCTACTAGGGATGACAATTGGACGGGTCGGGTGCGGGTACCCCTCTCCCGCACCCGTACCCGCCAGAAAATTTTATACCCGCCACCTACTCGCCATGAGTGGCGGGTACAATTTTCAACATTCATACCCGTCTAGACGGGTATATTCCTAAATCCACACCCGTTTCACCACCCAAGTGGATATCCGTCATCCGCCTGCCATATTTTGTAATCAATTCATTTGTGATCAATATGATCCCAAAAATTCAAATTCCAAAAATTATCCAAAAATTTTGAGTCAAAAATCAATACTGTCACGGTCTCATTCTCTTTGGAAAATAGGGAGGACAATTCCGAATTTTTTCACCATCAGAATTCCCCATTTTTTTCACATCTTCCCCCTTACACAGCAAAGAATCAAGAAACCAAAATTTTCAAGAAAACTCAAAAATTATCCACCCAAATAGCTATATATTACAAATGTAGACAAAATCCAGATATTATTTCAGCTATATAAGCTAAAGTTTTTCAACTTTTTCAATTGAACTCCACAAACCCAATAGGTAAAACTTAACAAATGCACAAAAAATGACCTCACCAAGACAACCCCAAAGCACAAAGCAAAGACAACAATATTTTTCAATATTTCCCGATCAACATCTCCTTTAAAGAAAAAGACAGAGACATCGAGGCGGTTCGTGAAAAAAGTGAAAGAAATAATCCCTTGATTATTTTCATTAATTGAAAGACTATTTATACAAGTTATATATTTCCATAATAGGAGAATCATATTCCTATTCTACTCCTAAAACATTATTCTACTTGGATACTAACTATACATTTATGGTAATACAATTATTATGGTAAGTGTATAATACTAATTACATTACAATATTACCTAATCTAGGAGACTAAATATTACCTAAATATATACTCTATGTACGGTAATTGCAAGGGAGAATCCGAGAGCAATATACACAATATACACATGTATATTGTGTATATTTAACACACCCCCGCAGTCATAGCGGGCGATCTTCGAACGCTGAGACTGTCCCTAAAATCTTCAAAATAGACCGAGGGAAGACCCTTTGTAAAGATGTCGGCAATTTGATATCTTGACGAGACATAACATATGCGAACTTGACCACGAGCAACCTTTTCACGGACAAAGTGAATGTCCATTTCGATATGCTTAGTGCGTTGGTGCTGAACCGGATTACTAGAAAGGTAGATGACACTAATATTATCGCAATAAACCAAGGTTGCCTTCTGAATGGGACAATGAAGCTCTACAAGCAAATTACGTAACCAACATCATTTCGAGACCACATTACCTACCCCTTGATATTCAGCCTCGGCACTTGAGCGAGATAGAGTCGACTGACGCTTTGCTGACCAGGAGACCAAGTTGTTGCCAAGAAACATACAATAGCCTGACGTAGACCGTCTGATATCGGGACAGCCACCCCAAATCAATAGTTGTATACGAGACAAGTGTGGACGTCGAGGAAGGATATAAATGCAAACCATAGTCAAGTGTACTTTGAATATACTGAATGATGCGTTTGAGTGCATTCATGTGCTCAATTCTGGGATTATGCATGAAGAAACACACCTGCTGGACATCATATGTAATATCTGATCTCGTAAAGGTAAGATACTGAAGGGCCCCTACAAGACTGCGATAGCGGGTCGGATCCTCGTAGGGTACGCTGGCCGCGGCACTTAGCTTGGGCTTAGTATCAACTGGAGTGGAAGTGGAATTACAGGATGACATCTCAGCCCTCTCGATAATCTCAGCTGCATACTTCCGTTGAGATAAGAACAACCCATCGGAATGTCGAGTGACAGCAATCCCCAAAAAGTAGCTTAAGGGCCCCAAGTCTTTCATAGCAAACTCATTGCTGAGCAGTGTCATGATAGACTGGCGCAAGGCATCGGAAGAGGCTGTCAAAATAATATCATCCACATATAACAAGATATAAGCCACGGATGAACCACGACGGTAGATGAACAATGAATTATCCGATCTGCTGTGAGTGAACCCAATAGTCGAAACATAATACCGTGGAGACTGCTTAAGCCCATATAAGGACTTCTTCAACAAACAGATATGATGAGGATGGTTGGGATCCCTGAATCACAACGGCTGATGCATATAGATTGTTTCCTTGAGATCACCATGTAGGAAAGCATTCTTGACATCCAACTGATGAATGGGCCATGCCTTCGAAAGAGCCAAGCTAAGCACAGTGTGAATGGTAGCCGGCTTGACCACCGGACTAAACGTCTTACCACAATCAACACCAACCTGCTGAGTCTTACCATCACCCACAAGCCACGCCTTATGTCGGGTAAATGAACCATTTGAATTTTCCTTATGAGCAAATATCCACATAGACCGAATAATATTAATACCCGATGGACGGGGTACCAACACCCATGTCTTATTATCAATAAGAGCATTAAATTCATCGGTCATAGTAATTTTCCAATTCGGGTCATTTAATGCAGACACAGGATTTCGGGGTAAGGGTGATTTAAGAACATTAGAATGTAAATTAAAATGTATTTTGGTGTAAAAATCCCCCGTTGACTACGGGTGACTGGTCCATGACTCGGGGCAGGGGTGGGTGGATTTGGAAATTTTTGGGACTCGGGACGGACTGGCACTACCTGCTAACCCAAATCAGTAATCTGGAGTTGGAACTGGACCAGTTCCAGAATTGGGCTGGACTGACCCAAACACAGAAACTGGCCCAGTGGCTGGACTAGGACCGGCAGTGGGTGACGGACCAATGGGGCCAGTGGGCAGTAGGCCCGCTGGAGAAATTTGGGTGCGGGAAATGTCCGAAAAATGTTGAATAATATACGGGGATATACTATCGTCCAAAAAATTATACGAACTAGGCACGGGCGTATTAACTTTAGCAAATGGAAATTGGGTTTCATAAAAAATGAGATGGCGATTAATGATGATTTATTAGAGGATAAATCAAAGCATTTGTAGTCACGATGATTAGACGAAAAACTCAAAAACACACACGGAATAGACCGGGCCTGAAATTTATTAATTGTGGTGGACGAGAATAACGGATAACACAAACACCCAAAACCCCGAAGATGTGAATATGAAGGAATTTTATTATATAAAATTTGAAGGGGGAAAGAATATGTCAAACCTTTAGAAGGAGTTATATTAAGGAGATAGTTAGTCATTTGGAGAGCATGATGCCAAAAAAATGGAGGTACGGAAGCATGAATCAATAATGTTCGAATAATGTTATTTATGGAGCGAATTTTTCGTTCGGCCTTCCCATTTTGTGAAGACGTATGAGGACAAGAAAAAATGAAAATTGATCCCATTATTAACACAGAATTCTCGAAACACCCCATTGTCATATTTTTTTCCATTATCACACTGAATATTTTTGATTTCTCGGTCGAATTGGGTTCTGATGAATGCTCTAACTTTTAGGAAGACGGAAAAAACTTGAGATATTTTCGCTATCGAAAACGTCCATAAAAACTTAGAATAATCATCCAAAAAGATAACATAATACCTATGACCCACAGAACTAAGAACAGGAGACGTCCATAAGTCGCTATGAATAATATGAAATGACATTAAAGTATGAGATTTTGAGTCTACAAATGGCAACTTAACATTTTTTCCTAAAGAACAAGATTGACAATTTGGTGTACTACTCGTACCCTTATATGAAATAAAATTATTTTTATCTAAAGACGATAAAATAGAGGACCCCGGATGACCAAGACGAGCATGCCACAAGGAAGGAGAAATGGCAGCAAAGGCTGATGGCAGGGCTTGACTCGATGGACCGGAACTAGGTGTGATAGGATAAAGATCTCCCCTACTATCACATCTCATGAGAGGACGCCCCGTCTTGAAATCCTTCACAGAGAAACCAAATGGATCAAATTCAATAGAAATCGAATTGTCAGTAGTGAATTTACAGATAGAGACTAAGTTTTTAATCAATTTGAGGGCGTGTAGGGTATTTTTCAAGATAATATGTGGATGAGGGGGATATAACATTTTATGACCATAACCACAAATTGGAATAAAATTACCATTACCAACAATTATACCGCGAGGGTTGCTCAAATTGGAATAAGACGAGAGCGTACTTGAATCGGATGTCATGTAGGTAGTGGCACCGGTGTCCATATACCAAGCGTGTGCATTGTGACTTCGATGTCGATAGGCGTGGGTGCCGCTGCGTGATGGACTTGCGGGGGCCGAGACCCAAATACCCCTGCTTGCGATCTCGACCCAGACTGCTGACTGTATGTGGACCAGGCCGAGTTGGGCCTAGATTGCTGCTAGGCTGTCCACTGCCAGTTAGGCGAGAAGTGGTTGGGCTAAAACTGCTGCCGGGAGGCAAACTGGTTGGGCTCAAACTGTTGTTGTGGGGCCCACTACCACTGCATAGGGCCCCCTAAAACTACTGTTCCTGCTGCTGACCATCGCGAGGACCCCTACCACCACCAGCATTCTGTCGGCTGCTGCCGTTGTTGCCGCCGCGGTTCTTGCCATTATTTTTCTTATTTCCACCCTTTTTGCCGCCACCATTGTTGCGGTTTTGGCCTGAGTTGTTAGAACCGATAGGATACACTGTGGACTCGGTCATCATGACTACGGGACTAGTACCGGTAGCCACTCGTTTTGCCATGCCTGCTTCTTCTGGTGTAAGCATAGAACGAGCCTAATAAAATTGCTGAAGTGGATTGCTTTGCCGAAGAAGCGTTCCAACACCACTATATGCCTCGGAGAGGCCAGAAATCATTTGGAGGACCAAACGATCATTCAAAACTGGCGCGCCAACATTGTGAAATTGGTCCGCCAATTCCTTTAACCTTTTGCAATAAGCCGAAACATTAGGGAAATATTCTATATTGACGTGGGAGAAATCCTGCTCAAGGGTAACTCTCTAGAATTTTGATTATCTTGGAATATATCACGCAGTCTATCCCAAGTCGCTTGTGCTGTAGCGTCAGGCTCAATAATTGTTTGCAAAAGGTCGATAGAAATTGTGGAATATATCCACTGAAGGATGGTAGCATTAAGAGTCGTCCACAACTTAGGATCATCCTCGCATTTTGGCACCTCCGTATCCTCAGGAGCCGCGGGGATTATGTGATGGATGACTTGATGCGATCGTGTGTGAATTTTGAACAGTTCGGCCCACGTCACATATTGGACGTTTTCTATTTCAAGAACAAGAGGGATGTTATTATTGATGTTAGAAACTGTGAGGGCAGGATGAAACATGTTCCGGGATGTAGACATAATGATAGAACGATATATGATTGAGGGATTAGGGAGAAAAAAATTTGGAAGAAGGGGGTTCTCGTCGTCACGAAAACTGAGAGCAAGGTCTCGGAATTTGCTAGGGATTCGACGAAAAAGTTGGAGAATTTGGGAGAGAAAATAAACCTAGACTCTTGATATCATGAAAGAAATAATCTCTTGATTATTTTCATTAATTGAAAGACTATTTATACAAGTTACATAATTTCATAATAGGAGAATCTTATTCCTATTCTACTCCTAACACCTTATTCTACTTGGATACTAACTATACATTTATGGTAATACAATTATTATGGTAAGTGTACAATACTAATTACATTACAATATTACCTAATCTAGGAGACTAAATATTACCTAAATATATACTCTATATACGATAATTGCAAGGGAGAATCCGAGAGCAATATACACATGTATATTTGTGTATAATTAACAAAAAGTTTGTGATTTTTCCTTTAAATAAAAAGGAAGTTACGTCGAGAATGAGAGAGGGAGGAGAGACGGTGTGAAGGAGAATGAGAGAGAGGGAGGCGTGAAGGCCTGAAGAGGCGTAGGGTTTTGAGTTTTGTTAGAGAATGAGAGACTTGTCGTGACTTATGGGCTGCTAATATTTTGGGCTTGGGGCGGGTATAAGGCGGGCGGGGTAGGCGGTTGGATGCGGGGCAGGAGAGGCGGGTATGACTGCAAATCCACCACCTACCCGCCTACCCGTGACAGGTACATTTTCAATACCCATACTCACCTACTACCCGCCAAAGTTATACTCATTTCCTCCCTAACTGGGGCGGGTGCGGTGCGGAATCCGTAAAATTATACCCACCTGCCATCCCTATATTCTACCATTGTTATTTGATTGCTTAAGTTTGGGGAAAGCTATAACACTTCAATTATGTGATTTGAGAAGAAAAAGAAGAGTTGTGCACACCAAGTGTTTGCTAAAATGTGTGAACCAATTTCAAGTGTCTTGTAGGCTGAATGTTTTTTGTATGGTATTAAGGGAGGTATTAGGAATACATTGCTATACCTTTTGTTTACCAAATTTTTTTGCCTTGATTGAACTTAAGTGTGACAAATTTTCTCAACACTTGGTAGACTTGAATGCTACAACAACAACATACCCACTGTAATCTCACGTGTGGGTCTGAGGAGGGTAAAGTGTACGCAGATGTTGTTTCTGATAGATCTTCGGCTTAACGAAAAGCAAACTAAAAGTTTGGAAAGTCCTGAATAAGTGTCTAAAGCTTAAGTTGTTATAAGTAAATGATAATTTGAGACTCTAAATGGTCTTGTTACTTCCTTCCACACGTGCCAAACTTGATAATTGCTTTCTTGGTAGTATCTTCTAAGTTTGAAGGTGAAGTATTGATAAAAACAAATCTGCCTCGGGCAAGTCTAAAGAGCCCAGAGTCTTTTGAATTTTTGGTTGAGTCTTGGCGACGCATCCCTCTATTGTTCTTGTTTGTCTCTTTATTTTTAGGGGTTGCTCAAATGCTTATGAGTGAACTTTGTCAGATAATTGGGATTAAATTGAGTGCATCGAGGACAATGCATATTTTGTGTTTGTGATGGTGGTGGTGGTGGTGGTGGGGGGGGGGGGTTTACTAAGTGTGATAGTTTTTCCCTTAGTCCACTTGTGGCTTGTTTGGTACCAATAAAATTTTAACTTTTGGCATATGAATTGTCGATTTTGAAATGGAAAAAGTGAATGATTGAAATGATGATTCATGTTATGAACTTAAGGTTCAAAATTTGGCTCTTTGTTTACTAAGTAGTCTTCTAGGCTAGTTGTGACTTTTTGAGTTGATGTGCTTCAATTGAGCTTTCAATACATATTCTACTTTGAGTTTTTCATGTGCCATGTGTGGTAAGGATCTTGATTAAGTTCTTTTGTCTCTCTTGTGGTCTAGAATTTGCCCTAAGTGTGCTTCAAGGCGAAATCCCTAGGTTGCACTTGGTTTGAAATATGATTTTAGGCTTTCCTTGGAACACTTGAGCTTTTATTGGCCTACCCTTTGTTGCATGATTACCCTAGTCAACCCCTTTGAGCCTTTTAGCCTTTTTGTTTCTCAACCACATTACAACCCGTTTCCCTTTTTGTAATTAGACTCTTTTGATGCCCCGACCTTCTTGAGCACTTAAAGTTACAACTTAAGCTTTTAGCCTAAGTTTTGGGAAGAGATGGGAACAATGTATTGTGGAAGTTAGATGAAACTGATGGAAAAAAAAGAGTTTAGAAAGTGAAAAAGAGAAGTGTGAATCAATAAACTTTGTTGTGAAAAAGAAAAATAAAGTTCAAAATAAAGCATGGAAAAAAAAGATTTGAAAAGAATATGAAATAAAAGGGTGACAAAGGAGAAAAAGGTAGAGTTTGGGAAAGAAAATGGTTTGAAGTGTGAAATTGTAGTGCTTAGGAAGGTCGTAGTCACTCATTCCCATAACTGATATCCTACCTCTAACCAAAAGCCTACACTACATTCCCATAAGAGGCCACGCCGCCACCACCACTATCAGCCACTACCACTACGGTCAATCCTTCCTACCAACCACTTCCACCATCATAACTAGCACAACTGCCAACTACCACCAACACCTTCGTCAACTACCATCACCGCCACCATTAATTACTAACATCAATTACTCCACAATTATAACAACCACCACTACTATCAACCACCACCATCACGCCAGTCACTACAACACCAACCATCTAAATTATCACCACCACCATTAGTAGCCACTAACACCAACCACCACCACTAACACCAACCACCACCACTACAAAGCATCTCTACTATCACTAGCGAACAAAAATGTTTTATTTTTTAAATAAATATTTATTTTATTTTATTAAATTTACATTTTTATTTGAATTGTTATTTATTATGTTTAAAATAAATACAATATGCATATTCAGATGTTGAAAAAGAAACAATCTTAATCATTCAATAGTCAGATCTAAAGACAACATCTCAATCATCAGACGTCTTGAAAATAAATTAGGCCTAAGTCACAATAATTAATAATTTAAAATATATATATAGGGTATACGAATAAATCACAGTCAAAGATTTTTTTGTTTGACTCTCGAAAAATGAAAAATATCACATAATGAATTTTATACATGAAAAACTTATCTCCTGACTGGACACGGAACACCCCAAACCACCCACGCATACCCACACTATTTTAAACAAAAAAAACTGCCACAATTTAAACACAACACACTACTGCCACCACCATCACGCCTGCATCATCACCGTCTGTGTCGGAACTCAGGTGAGATTCTCTCTCTCTCGCGCTCTATCCTCCCTGCTTCCTCCTATATCGTCTCTTTTCCTGCATCCATCCCCAACCCTCTTTCCCTAGGTCCATGGTAGTTCGATAATTGGGTGTGAAAATGTTGAGCTCCTGTTTTGATTTGCTTCTTGATGTTAGTCGTCTCAGTGGTTAACTGCTATGCCGAACTATAATTCCCGAATTATGGGAGGGTACATGACACTTTCATTCTTGCACACACTGCACTAAATATGTTTTGCACATGAGGTACTCGACGAATTGTCACACTGGAATTCGACCTATATGGTGAAGTAGGGATTGATAAGGATCAAGTGTAAGGTGGTTTTGGGTTGTATATGATCACTAAATTTGTGTATACTGCAGTAGCTAATGATTTGCGCATCCAACCAGTCAGTTTTCGAAGGGACAAAATGGATTTCTTTTTAACTCACTTAACAGCCCTTTTACAGTAGGTTTGGTTCCTAAAAAGGGATGAACCAAATATGGAAATGTTAATTTTTTCTTTTGCTATTTGGTTACTTCAAAATATTGAAATATCTTGGCCTAGTGGCACATGGTTCAAAACTTGGTGGATAATAGGCTCGCCCCTCTATCCTTCATCACTACTTAAATATCATACTTTTGTTTGCGGCAGTATTCAAAATGCACAATGCGTTTTTTTATCCAACCAATCCAAAAATTTCTCTAAATCCACTTGCAGATTCTACGAACAGTTCTAATATAGTCTGAAATGACTCTTTCAAAGTCAGAAATATGCATCACAAGAAGCTATTTAAGCATAAAGTTTGAGAAGGACCCATTAATACTTGACATTGAAAGTTTTGAATATGAAATAGCTAGATCCAAACTCAATGCCAATTTCTGCTATCAGAAATACATTGAAGAAAATATGATAGTAGACTGGGAAAGTTGCTCTGAAGCAAAGATATATTTATGATTTGAACATTATGAGTCCAACTCAAGATTGGAATTCTTCAAATAGTCATCGAACTTAGTGTTTTCCTACAAAAGTCACGAAACTATTTTTTTTTCCTATATCAAATCACTCAACTTATCTCTTAAAAAATAACTATGGCTGAAAAATCAACCAAATCTCACCGGAAAACAACATAAACAAGTCAGAATACCATTTCTATAGAACGTATAGAAGCAGTCACCTATATATTCATGTATATAAAATCATAGGAAACCAACGACTGGTATTGTTATATTATTATTATGCTATTGTCTTCCCTGTATATAAGTTACTTTCATAAGGATAAATCAACTCAAGTGGTCACAACGTTATATATGACCAACAGATAAGCAGAGTAATCAAAAGTTTACTTGCCAAGGAAAAAATCTCACATGCACTATAATGCTGTTTACCTCCAGATTTTTCCAGGTAAATACTTGCTTATACTCTATGACTATGTTTCACAAAATTAAATCAATTAGTCATGGTTAAGTGATTTGATCAGACGAGAATAAATATTTAACTATGGTTAATTGATAAAAGTTTATGTGTAAACACATGACATGCATCTATAATGGTTTGGCGTAAATATAGAGTACGGACAAATTTTTACCATTCTCCCACTCTACTCTTTGTTTGTGAAATCTGTGTATTGTAGCAGAAAAACGATTAACTTTTAACTGTAATTCTTATTTTCCGTTGTATTTAATTTAATGAACTTGTGGAGCATTAAATGTAATAAGATTGGCAAATTCAACTCTAGAGTAACACATGTGAGTTTCATAAATGTGTTATGACTATCTTTTTGTAGTCAGAATTTTACATGTCATAGTAGAAGAAGCAGACGAGAACCGAAACAAAAGAAAATATACGTAATTTCACTACAAAAATAGAAAAGTTATCCTTAATTAAAAGTAAAGTAAAAGTAATAATCTAAAACACTAGTTCCATCAGTCTGTGTCTTCATAGCTCCAATATTACTTCCTTTAATCAGCAAAAGTAGCAAAAGTACCTAACAGACATTTGGAGTAACCATTAACATTCCTCCAACATTGGTATCCATTAAGAGTGCTCTACAATTTATGCGGGAATGTACCTCATGGTGGCTTATATGAACTTTTCCATTTAAACTTGGGGCCTGTTTGTACATGATTTCAGTAATTTGAAATTGAAATTTTTATTTGGACATGTAATTTGAATTTCTTAATTTATATTTTTTTCATAAACATGAAACCCACAATGTGTGAAAACTATCAAAACTTCCTCAATTCTTGTACAATCTTACCAAATAAGCAAATAATAGTTCATAACAAAGTATAATACGTTACCAGAAGGCCTTTCTAAAAAATAAAACATTTATTGATTGAACTTTAGTTCAGTAAAAGAAAAATTGAACATGAGTTGTAGTGTAACTACTCTTTAATATAATTATCTCATGTACCCATGGTACAGACTTTCTATTTGCGTCTATCATGCATTTTCTGATCATAGTAAATATTAATATGGTTGGTAAGAGTAAATTATATGGTTGGTAGATATTCTTGAGGATATTTTTTTATAAAATATAAACTTATGGGTCAAGCTTTACATTTAAAGAAAATTTAAAATCAGAACTTGGAACTTAAAATCCTACTTTTTGGAGAATTTGGGATTTGAAATCATGATTTGAAGTTGAAATTGAAATTGAAATTTTGTGCATATTTCATAAACAAACGCTGATTTCAAATCAAAGCTTGAAATTGGGGTCCCAAAGCCTATGGCCAAATGGCTACTTACTAAAAATTCAGTGGAATGACCCATTTCCCATAATCTCCATCAAGTCTAACGAACATAAATTGTTTAATATTCGACAGAGACTAAAAGTGTTTAACTTTTGGTGAACTTAAAGGACCAAAATTGTTCAGTGTCGTATCAAAGGGACTATTTTGAATCTACCCTCAAATATAAGGGATCATTTTTTTTCATTTTGTCAAGAATTGCAGATGCTTAATTTAGCTAGTTTTAACTTATTTAACTATATTGCCCTTAGGTTATACTTATTCTTTTTGTGCTGAGGGTCTACCGGAAACAACCTCTCTACCTCCTAAGGTAGGGGTAAGGTTTGCATGCACTCTACCCTCCCCAGACCCCACTTTGTAGGATTTCACTGGTTATGTTGTTGTTGTTATACTTATTCTCTTCACTGGATTAGTAGCTTTTTCTATATGCTAGGATTGGACTATGTTTACTGAAACTGGTGCTGGATAATATGGATACCTTTATTATCCATCACTCGACCCATTATTTATCTGTGAATATGGCGAGTCGGATAATTGATCCGTTTTGTCTAACCCGTTTTCAAGCCGTCCATATCAATCCGGCCCACTCATTTGCCAACTCCAGTCTTCATGGTAAATTTCCCTTTTATTATTTATCCAGTGCTAAATAGCCCAGCTTTGAGGGTCTTCACTGTTCCTGTCGCCGTGAAGTAGCTCACTAGAGGCTCCGTTGAACGGCAAACACCGACGTTGTATGGCAAATGCTCTGTTACGTGGTTTCCGAAGACTTCCCTTACTTTCACTTCACAAGCCTCTGTCCTCTTCCTCTACCTGTTACAGGTAAAGCTCATATCTTTTTTTAAAAAAATTTCTTCACTTATTTTTCTAGTTAATTTTGATTCTCCGGAGTACGTCCAATTTAGTTTTGATTATCTCTCACTATTGTCTCCATATTCAGGCCAATTCTTGGAAACCCAGAAAGCTTTTTGCACTTGTCAAGGTTAGTGTCTCAGAATAGCTTAATCCCACAAAACCCATGTTGGGAATTGAGGAACTTTAGCCATGGAAGTGTGAATTTTGTTATAACAAGAGATGGGAAACCCAAGTTTGAGACACATGAAGTGGAGGCACCAAAGAAGGAGAAATGGAAGACAAAGAAGAAGCTGAAACTGCAAAGGAAGAGAGAGAAGAAAAAGAGAAACGCTGCAAATAAGAGAGACCCAAGAAGGCTTGGTGTTAAGGGGAAGAAGAAGAAGCAGAAGTTTGACACTGCTGAAGAAAGAATTAAGCAAAAGATTGAAAATGTGAGTTAAAGATTCTTCCTTTTCTTTTACATTGAGGAGCCAATGATTGATTTTGGGAAATTTTCAAAAATATACACCCCAACATAAAATATTATGCCATGTAGCCCAATATACAATATTATACAACATTATACAATACTGTACAACATTATACCTGGAAAAGCATTATACATAATTTATCAACCATGTGTAAAAGTGTATTATAGTGTATAAAGGTGGTTATACACAAATATGGGCTAAACCGGGTAACAAACTCAAAATATGGGCCACGTGGCGTAAATATTTCTCCCAGTAGACATAGAGCGTAATTTTCCCTTTGATTTTTGCCACCACTACTATTGGTGCTACTGAGGATTCATATAGTCAACCCCAAGTTGTTTGGGATTGAGGCGTAGTTCTTGTTTTATAACTATTACCACTGCAGCTAGTGCAACTATGGCTCAATCCTGAACTATTTGGTCTCGATTGTATGACTTCTCGATATCCATCCCGTTCCATTTGGACCTGTATGATTAAAAGGGCAACCCGGTGCACTAAGCTCCCGCTATGCGCGGGCCGGACCACAAGGGTCTATTGTACGCAGTCTAACCTTGCATTTGGACCTGTATGATTGTTATCTTTATATTAGCTTAATAATCTGCAGTAGCATAAATAATGAACTAAATTGAAGAACTTGGGTAGCGTAATTATCTAATATGAATCTTGGGAATGAGTATGACCTTCTTCGATTTGGTTACTAGAAAAGAAATTAGAAGGGGAAGTTGGAAGGAAGATATAGGAACTGGAGGAAAATGACAACATGGACCTATGCATGTGCGCTTTGTTGTTATTGTTAAATTTCTTGAGTAATCGTTTATCTTACATCTTCTAATTCGGTACTCGGAAATTTAGAGTGAGATTGGAGAAGCATTATTGAACCCGCCTTTATCTTTTTTCCTTCTCCACTTGGCTGTGTTATTGGAGCTTAATCTTAGTAGTAATTGCAAAGATCTCTTTTGTCTATGATTTCAGTCTGGAAATACTTATTGAGTATAATTATTTTCTGGAGACTGGAGAAAAAAGGAGCCTCTTTGCTTTCCATTTACTTTTTAACTTTTGTGTCATCTACTGAAAATCAAGTTACAGCAGCGTGATTGTATGTGTGGTTTCTGCCTCACTGAGATATGGATGACATTTCGTAGTTAAGGTTTTGTATCTATCTTACCTTATTACTGGTTTAGGGATGTGAAGAATTCGGTGTGGTCACCCATATATGTGTTTATAGAAGCTAAGATTTGTTTAATTTCCATTTGACTGCTATACGAAAACAAATGTCGTTTTTTTATTTTAACAAAAGCTGACATGTTTTGGCTTGGGTCAGGCAAAAGTCAAAGAAGCCATGCTAATTGAGAGACTAAAGAGATATGAGGTTTCCAAAGTTCAAGGTCCTGAGGTTAAGCCACACTTTCTCACTGGTGAAGAACGATTCTACATTAAAAGGATGGCGCAGAAAAAGTCTAATTATGTGCCAATTGGCAGAAGGGGAGTCTTTGGAGGTGTTATTCTTAATATGCATCTACATTGGAAAAAACATGAAACTGTCAAAGTCATATGCAAACCCTGCAAACCTGGTCAGGTCCAAGAATATGCCGATGAAATTGCAAGACTGAGTGGTGGCATCCCAATTCAGATAATTGCAGATGATACGATAGTTTTTTACAGAGGAAGGGATTATGTGCAGCCCGAAATTATGTCTCCTATTGATACATTGTCGAAGAAGAGGGTAAGCTTGTTAGAGCTAATTTTCTATAGTTACTAAGTAATTACTTCTCATCATGCATTTATGCACAAGTTCACTTTCTCAAGTCTTATGCACATCAACCTCTAATCATTCCCACCAGCTTTCACCGTCGTTCTCCTTCTATTGACTTTTTACTTAGTCTATTTTGCGTGGATCCATCATTTTTTCGAGCTACTTATGCCAAACAGGTATGACATAGGTGTTGGCACTTGTGTGGATACTTTAAAAAAAATCTGAAATTTGGAAAAAACTGCACTTACCCATAACAGTATGTATATCCTATACATACTTGTAACTGAATCCATGTAGCACAGCTTATTGTTGACCTGGCTCAGAGATGCGGTTGAGTTATTATATCAAGGCAGATCATCTGAAATCCACCTCAACATCCACTCTACTACCCTTTTGTGACGTGTTATTCACTCTACATCACAAAAGAACCAGAACCTTCACTGCACCATATATAATACCCCATTACAGTTTGCAATTTCATCGTTTTTCATCAACGTTCTTTACTGCTTCATTTGTCATAAATTTATATGAAAATATCGGGTTGCTTGTTGCAATTTGTTTGGTGATGGTTGGAACTGTGAAATTTGGTTGCACAATGTTAATCCATTGATGATTGTTGAGTTTGAAATTGAAACTAAACGTTGTGAGCTTTACATCATCATTTTCTTCTCAGATATGTATACCAAATATGTCTTTTATTTCCACTTGGAGAGTTAACAACTTTATCTGTTACTTTATATTCAGCAAGACATAGTAATGATCTTATTCTGCAAATAGGCTTCTGGGTACTTAACTTACTATTTTTGCCATCGCTGTCTACTCACAGACATTTATTAGTCCCATACTCTGTTCCTCACATGTTTAATGCTACTTCTTTGGGGATCAGTTCACTTTACTTGAGGTATAAGGATTTGACTTTAAATACTGTTTGACTCTGTCCTATTTACCTATATCCTTATTTTATCTATTTTTGTATCAACCATGGTAAGAGTGTCTGGTCAATTCTCTTTCTTCAGGCGTTGGAAAAATCCAAATATGAGCAGTCTCTAGAGTCTGTGAGACGTTTCATTGCCATTGCTGAGAAGGAACTTGAACTCTACTACAGACATGTTGCCCTATATGGTGACCCAAATAATCGGAGTGCTTACTCCATCCTTGACGATTCAAGAAGCACAAGAGAAAAACGAAATGCCGAGATAGGAGAGAACTATTCAGCAAGCGAATATAATCCGTCGGATGTCGAGTTGTCAGAAATTGATGAAAATTGTAATGATAACAACCAGTCTTTAAGTGAATTTGGATTTTGGGGAGAGGAACACTAGCAATTGCTCAGGTAGCATATGGGGAACCACTAGTAGATATTCCAAAGTTAATCCTGCTGGTAGTGAAGAATTTCTTGGATTTGAAGATTGAAATCTGAAATTATGCAGTTTTAGTTCTTGCTCTGATAATTGAGGGATCAGAATAGAATAGGATTTTTCAACTCTAAATCATCTGTTTGGTTGTCCTGAAATTGGCACAAAAACTAGAATTTGATCCTAAATTCGTCTGACCCAATTTCATGAAACTAATTCTATAGCATAGCTTAAATTTTTATTCTAATTTATAGTTGACCTTTCCAATTGGTTTCCTTGTATGGACACTAGAGTCTAACAAGAAGGATTGCTAGTGAGATTATCTAGGGGATCCGCCCCCTTGTGTTAACAATATCTGACCTGATTGGCTGATTGTTGATGTGTGTAACTTGACGGTAGAATCCGGCTTTTGTTTCTTCAATTGATGGCGGAAGGATTTCTGTAAAGCTTCTACAAAATCTTCGTGGGCCAATCTTGGTTACAGTTTTGACTCCCGTGGATCTGCAATAAATGGCATTTGGTTGGTTGATGAGAAGGGCCAGATATTTCTGGTAAGTTTTTGCTGTATATATGTATATATATTTACACCTTATTTTTTGCTGATCTCAGGCCAACTTTGAAATTGGTTCTGCAACGTGTTTCTTTTTTTTTTAATCCCATGTGCAAAGTCATTTTATGTGTCTTAATATTTTGTTTAGAGAATCGCTATTCTGGAACTCGCAGCTTGAGCTTCTCACCTAACTCTCTCTTTCGCCTTGATTTCTTGAATTTCATATTGAGAAATTCAAATTTCGTTTTGATAGAATTGGGGGCCAAGCCTGCAAATTTGCTATACCTGATCATCTCATGTATGTTTTTTGACAAATTTAAGCCCTTATATAGCTTGGTTTCCTGCTCAATTTATCTCACAGCATAGTGTTTTTTGTGCTACTAGACCGTACACTATTGATCAACCGTATCTTGCTTCTACAAAATGCCAATTATGAACGGGTTTTAGGCTTTTAGCAAAATATAATAATGTTATCTACTTGAACTTTATACCCTAGGATTTGTATTATCTCACTTATGGTTCTAAAAGTTCATAATATAGGTGCATCGTGCTGCAAGACCTTTCTGCTCTTTCGCATTGTTGCTAGATACTTTGTTTTTTGAATATGGTATGGATATTTTATGCATGTGTCATGTTGCTCTTAAGGTTCATTCAGTAATGGTGGCTGAAGTGTTTTGGTAAATCGTACACCCACCTCATTTCGGAATTAACTAGGAGGTAGTAGTAACACCTCAGATTTTATCTGTGTATATTCAACTTTCTAACATAATACGTGAAGCTGTTAATTAGTAAACAATAGTTGGAGTTCTTTCAGTACCTTTGAGTTGTGTTTAAGCAACTTCGTTAAACCGATCATTTCATAACTTTCAATCTCTTCTCTAGATATTTTGTGGATCAACTACATTTGTCCCTGGATTTTCTTGGCTGATTTTGGTTCTTTTTATCTTTCTCACCCTATTGTCCAGACAACTGGCATAATCTCGTTTGATGAATGAGACGGTTGCAAAGAAAAGCATCATGTCAAGGTGGACAGCATGAGTTCAAGTCATAACAGTGACGAAAACACTAATTGATTTCTTTTCATCCGCCTAAGTCTTGGTAAACAGAGTTACTTAGTATCTGTGATGAGGAGGTAGCAGGTACTTGTTGGAATAATGGGAATGCACAAAAACGAAAAAGAAAAAGGGGATAGTAAACGGGAGAATGCTAAAGAACACGCGAAGTTCCCATTACTGGATTTAAGGGGAAAAAACATACCGAGAAAACAAGCCTTGAATTCTTGATAGTAACTGGAAGATACTTCCCTCAAAATCAGATGTGGCAATGAACTGCCCTGATTCTACATTTGCTAACTTGGTAACCATGGTTTGTAACATTTTCTAGTTCCTGTTTATTTTGAAGAGGCAAAGACCGCTTGATCTGTCCTTTCGACATGGGAGTATGAAGAATAAAGATATGGAAATATAAAAGAAAACATATTTGAGTACTTTATACTTTTATCGTTGGTTTCTCTGAGATCCTTTGAAAGCTCAAATGATGTAATTTTGAACCTTTAAGGGATCGATTGGTTTAGAGACAAGTTATCTAGGGACTAACTGATAGAATATACCGTGTATATCCCTATGATATGCACTGTTTCGACTAGTCTTGTACCATAAATAGAAGTATTAAATTATGTTGTATAATTATCATAATTGTAGAATTCTTATAGAAGTAGAACTAGGATATTAGAAGTTTAGTAGGAATGTGATTTTTCATATTTGGAGATTGTAATTTGTATATATACCTATTCATTCAATAAGAATAATCAATGGATTAATTCTTTCATGGTAGCAGAAGTCTAGGTCTAAACTACCTCCCTTCCCAATTTTCTTCCGCTACTTTCGGCTCAAATTTTGAGAACTCTTCTCTGTTTCCGGCCGACTTCATCCTCCTCCCTTCCCAAATTTTCTTTCAAAATCCTAATTCTCCTATTGTTCTTTCGTTATGTTTACGTCAAAGAACATGTTTAATCCAGCCTTTACAGTTTCCAACATCAGGAATCACATTCCTATTGTTCTTGAGATGGAAAACGTCCAATATGCGACATGAGCGGAGTTATTCAAAATTCATGCACGCTTTCATCAATTCCTCCATCACATAATTCCCTCGACACCTGGCACATAGGAGGTGCTTAACCCCGAGGAAAATCCTATGTTATGGACGAACTTGATGCTACCGTTCTCTAGTGGATTTATTTCACTATTTCTACCGACCTTCTACAAACGATCATTGATCCTGACACTATGGCAATGAAAACTTGAAATAGAGTGCGTGATATATTCCAAGATAATAGGAATTCCCGTGTTGTTACCCTTGAGCAGGAATTCACATGTCCATATGGTAGATTTTCCTAACGTTTTGGCCGATTGTAAAAGGCTGAAGAAATTGGCAGACTAACTCCGCAACGTTGGTGCGCTAGTTACCAATGATCGTCTTGTTCTCCAAATGGTTGAAGGCCTGTCTGAGGCCTATAACGGCGTTGGCATACTACTTCGTCAAAGTAACCCTTTACCACCCTTTTATCAAGCCTATTCCATGCTCACATTAGAAGAAGCCGGCTTAGCTAAAAAGGCGGCTACATGTGCAAATTTCATCACCATGATGACCACGTCCGACGACCCTCACTCATTCTTCGAGAATTATGGTCAACACTGCAACAATGTGGTGGCAAAAAGGGTTAAAATCGTAAAAATAATGGCAAAAATCGCGGTGGCAATCGCGGTGGTAATGAAGGTGGCCGAACCAATGGTGGCAGCGAAAGTGGGCCTCGAGGCAGTGGGCCGCAGGCCTACTGGTCCCAGCCGTGGGCCCCATGGCTGTGGAAGTGGGCTATTGGCCATTGGCCCAACAATCCCTATTTTCCTCCCAGCCCTTACCCGGGTAACTGGGCCCAGTTCCAGCAACAGGCCAGGCCAGTTTCTCGGGTCCGAATACTGGCAGTAGATTCACTTCTGGGCTGGGGCCGCAGGCAGGTTTCTTGGGCCTTGGCCTCCGCAGGCGTTCTAGGCAGTGGGCCCCACACAACTCCGACAGTTATTGAGACCGTAATGCACACACTTGGATTAAATCCTCCAGATGTGAATTGGTATATGGACACTGGAGCCACTTCTCACATGACGTCTGACCAAAGTACTCTATCGTCTTATTTCAATTTGAGCAAAAATTGTGGTATTATTGTTGGTAATGACAATTCAATTTTAATTCAATTTCAATTCGTGGTTATGGACATACAACTTTGTCTTCCCTACATCCACCTCTAGTTTTGAAAAATATCCTTCATGCCCCTAACTTATTTTAAAATTTGGTGTCTGTCCGTAAATTCACCACTGATAATTGAGTTTCTGTTAATTTTGATCCCTTTGGGTTTTCTGTGAAGGATTTCAAGACGGGGATACTTCTAATGAGATGCAATAGTAGGGAAGATCTTTATCCTATCACAAATATCACCACTTCCGCAAGTCAAGACATGCCGTCTACTTTTGCCGCCCTTGCTCCTTCCTTGTGGCATGCATGTTTGGGTCATCTGGGATCGTCTATTATTTCTTCTTTGCTTAAAAATAATTTTATTTCTTGTAAGGGTACGCGTAGTACTCCACTTTGTCCTTCTTGTCCGTTAGGGAAACATGTTAGATTACCATTTGTAGCATCTACTTCTAGTACTTTGATGCCGTTTGACATTATTCATAGTGATTTATGGACATCCCCGTATTAAATTTTGTGGGCCATCGTTATTATATCCTATTGTTGGATGATTATTCTAATTTTTTGTGGACCTTTCCTTTATCGAAAAAGTCTCATCTTTTTTTCGCATTCTTAAAATTTAGAGCATTCATCCTTACCCAATTCGAACGGAAAATTAAAAGTATTCAATGTGATAATGGCAAGGAATATGATAATGAGTTGTTTCAGGAATTTTGTGATGCTAATGGCATAGTTTTTCATTTTTCTTGTCCTCATTAGTCCTCACAAAATGAGAAAGCCAAACGAAAAATTCGTACCATTAATAATAATTTTTGAACTTTATTTGCCCATGCTTCGATAGCATCTAAATCTCTCCTTAAAGTTCTCTATAATAAGGATCATTTGTATTCTCATTTTAGGGTTTTTGGGTGTTTATGCTATCCATTTTTTCGTAAACTACAATTAACAAACTTCAGGCCCGTTCTACCGCTTGTGTGTTTTTGGGTTATCTGTCTAATCATCGTGGTTACAAATGTTTTGATTTATCTTCTAATAAAATCATAATTAGTGGCCATGTTATTTTTTATGAAACCCAATTTCCTTTTGCTAAAGTGAGTAGTCCCGTGCCGAGTTCGTATAATTTTTTAGATGACGAGGTCTCACCATATATTATCCACCATTTTTCTGACTTGTCCCGTGATATGTTAGCAGGTCCATAGTCTACCGCAACCACTAATCTGCCTAGTGGGCCGATGACACGGTCCAGTATTGATCTCGGTACTGTTCCAGTGTTTCAGCCCAATCCCGAGCACATTCTTCATTCTTGTTCTGTTCCAGTTGTTGGGCCAGCAAGCCCACTGCTTGCCGGCCAATCCGTCCCAGTTTCACACATTGCCCAAAATCCATCCAATTTCTCCTCTAGTCAAGGGCCGGTTATCAAAAGAGTATTTTTAAACCAAAACGACATTTTAATCTCAATTCTAATGTCCTTAAATTCTCCCTCCCGCGTAACCCTATGTCCGCATTAAATGACCCGAATTGGAAATTGGCTATGAGTGACGAATATAATGCTCTTATTAAAAATAAGACGTAGGAGTTGGTGCCCCGTCCTTCTGGTGTTAATCTTATTCAGTCTATGTGAATTTTTACTCATAAAAAAAATTATGACAGTTCTTTTGAGAGACATAAGACTCGTCTTGTAGGTGATGGTAAAACTCAACATGTTGGCGTAGATTGTGGTGAAACGTTTAGTTCGATGGTCAAATCAACTACCATTCGTATTGTTCTCAGTTTGGGTCTCTCAAATGCATGGCCCATTAATCAGTTGGATGTGAAAATTGCCTTTTTACATGATAATCTTAAGGAGACAGTTTATATGCATCAGCCCTTGGATTTTCGAGATCCCAATCATCATCATCATGTCTGTTTGCTGAATAAGTCCTTGTATGGACTTAAGAAGTCCCTATGGGCTTGGTATAAAAGGTTTGAAGATTATGTATATTATATTAGTTTTTCTCACAGCCGGTCTGATCATTCTCTCTTTATATAACGTCGTGGTACTTCTCTGACATATATTTTGTTGTATGTCGATGATATTATATTTACTGCTTCGTCTAATAATCTGCGCAAGTCTATCATGACACTTCTCAGTTCCGAATTTGCTATGAAAGATTTGGGGCCCTTGAATTATTTCTTGGGGATTGCAAGTTTGTATTCGGGGACTGTATGCATCTGGAACTACCAGACCCAAGTGCTGAAAATCGTGTTGTTTTCTAGTAAATTTGAATTCTTGAATCTTTTGAGCATAAATTTAGAGCCTGCTTGGATTTGACTTATTTTTTTGTGTTTTTAAGCCAAAATAGTTTTAAAGCACTTTTGTAGTGTTTGGGTAAGATAAAAAAGTGCTTTTAAGCATTTGTTTTTAACCCAAAATAACAAAAATAAGCCAAATAGCTTTTGGCTTACAAGAACAGGCTCTTAGGATGTTCCAAAATAGAATGTGCTTAACGTGATATGACGAAATGGTTTATCTTTTATGACCTTGGACCAATCTTCATATACAAATGCGGAGACTTTGAATAGCTAGTCTGGTGGTAGCTCAATTCAGGCCACACTTAAATGAGCACGTCATGGAACGTGATCATCGGACTTTTGTTTTAGGTGTGTGTTGATTCTTCAATGTGTGAATGTGTTTACATAACAGACTTAGGTTGGGAGGATTGGATGGGAGTATAGAAAGACGATATGCAAACCTATTTATTAAAAAAAGATAACATGCTAACTTTTTTGATACTTAATAGAGAATTTTAGTAAAAGAAAAAGAAACTAAGTTAGGAGGTTTGTGGAGCAGTATAGGGAGAGGAAGAGATACGTACAAATGGTTTTCATCGACCTCGAGAAGGCATACGACAAAGTCCCTAGGGAGGTTCTATGGAGATGTTTGGAGGTTAGAGGTGTACATGTGGCATACACTAGGGCGATCAAGGATATGTATGATGGAGCCAAGACCAGGGTACATATAGTAGGAGGAGACTCAGAGCACTTTCCAGTGATGATGGAGTTGCATCAGGGATCAACTCTTAGTCCATTCTTATTTACCTTGGTGATGGATGGACTGACGCGACAAATTCAAGGAGAGGTTCCATGGTGTATGTTATTCGCAGATGACATAGTCCTGATTGATAAGACTCGCAGTAGAGTGAACGCTAAGCTGGAGGTTTGGAGAAAAACTCCTGAGTCTAAAGGGTTCAGATCATAATACTTGGAGTGCAAATTTAGTAATGGGAGTGACCTTGAGACAGGTGTGGAGGTGAGACTTGATACTCAGGTCATTCCAAAGAAAGGAAACTTCATGTACCTCGGGTCTATTATCTAAGGGAATGGTGAGATTGATGACGATGTCACACGTCGTATTGGGACAGGGTGGATGAAATAGAGGCTCGCATCTGGAGTCTTATGTGACAAAAAGGTTCCACAAAAACTTAAAGACAAGTTCTATAGGGCGGTGTTAGACCAACTATGTTGTATGAGGCAGAGTGATGGCCAGTCAAGACTTCGCACATCCAAAAGATGAAAGTTGCAGAGATGAGAAAGCTGAGATCGATGTGTGGGCATACGAGAAGGGATAAAATTAGAAATGATGATATCCGAGACAGAGTGGGAGTGGCATCGGTGGAGGATAAGATGCGAGAAACGAGGTTGAGATGGTTTGGACATGTGCAGAGGAGAGATATAAATGCTCCAGTGTGAGAGGTTGGCTTTGGATGGGTTCAAGATGGGTAGAGGTAGGCCGAAAAAGTATTGGGGAGGGGTGATTAGATGTGATATGGCACAGGTGCAACTTAATGAGGACATGACCTTAGATAGGGGGTTGTGGAGGACACAGATTAGGGTAGAAGGATAGTAGGTAGTCGAGCGTAGTCCTACTTACGCTTGCAAACTGTTAGTTGTAGTGTTATTATTGTAGACCCGCTTAGCCTATCATACTAATAGGCGTTGTATTACTTTATAATGTCACGTAGTTTAATTTCTGCTGCTATGTGTACTTTGTTTAGCTTATTTACCTGCGCTTGTTATTGCTTACTTTTTTCTGAATGCGCTATCATGGCCTATTCGTTTTTAATATCAGCATTTTCATAATGCTTTACATTATTTTTGACCGAGTCTGACCGTTTCTCTTGCTTTGCTTTTGCTTTTGCTTGTGCTTATGTTTTATCTTAAGCCGATAGTCTCTCGAAAACAACCGCTCTACCTGCCAAGGTAGAGATAAGGTCTGCGTACACTTTACCCTCCCTAGACCCCATGTGGGATTTCACTAGGTATGTTGTTGTTGTTGCTGCCACTCGTCATTCAGGTGGTCTATTTTTATCACAAAGGAAGTATGCCACTGAGATCATTGAAAGAGCTGGTATGTCATCGTATAAATCTACTTTTACTCCGGTTGATACTAACCCAAAGCTGAGTGCTACATCTGGCACTAAGTTTGAGGATCCCACCCACTATCGCAGCCTTGCAGGGGCACTTCAACATCTTACCTTCACAAGGCCTGATATTACTTATGCAGTTCAACATGTGTGTTTATTTATGCATGATCCACAGATTGAGCATATAAATGCGCTCAAACTCATTATACGATACATCCAGGACACATTTGATTATGGCTTGCATTTGTATCCTACGTCTATTTCTACACTTATGTCTTATACAGATGCTGATTGGGGTGATTGTCCTGATACCAGACACTCGACTTCTAGTTATTGTATATTTCTTGGGGATAACTTGGTCTCGTGGTCTACAAAACGATAAGCTACATTATCAAGATCAAGTGCAGAGGTCGAGTATCGAGGCGTGACGAATGTGGTGTCAGAATCATGTTGACTGCGTGATCTTTTGTTAGAACTACCCTATCCTATTCGAGATGGATATTCACTTTGATCGCGAAAAGGTAGCTCGTGGACAAGTACGCGTCTTACATGTGCCCTCGCGATACCAAATTGCTGACATCTTTACGAAGGGTCTTCCCTCGATTTTATTTGAAGATTTTAGGGACAGTCTCAGCGTATGACAACCGCCCGCTATGACTGCGGGGGTGTGATAGAATATACCGTGTATATCCTATGATATACACGGTTTCGACTAGTCTTGTACCATAAATAGTAATATTAAATTATGTTGTATAATTACCCTAATGGTAGAATTCTTGTACAAGTTGAACTAGGATATTAAAAGTTTAGTAGGAATAAATTTTTTCATATTTGGAGATTATAACTTGTATATATACCTATTCATTCAATAAGAATAATCAAGTGATTAATTCTTTCACTAACAATGTAAGATTGTAATGTAAGAATTAGTAATGGAGTGATTGCAACACAAGGAAAAATAATATAGGGACTAGTAATAGATTAGTTTAATGCAAAGGTTTAATAATGTATGAATTGTGAAATGATTAAAATATGTGTTGCTTACATTTACAATGTTTAATAGATGAAGGTTATTTTGATCATTTTATAATTCTAATCTAGGTATTACTAATCTCCATATACTGATTTCACCTTCTATTTCACGTAAAATTACATAATTTGTTCAAGTATTATTCATGAGGGTATCAAAAATGACAATCAAATAGTGTCTTGGATAATGTTGTATTTTATGCAGGTATCAAAAGGAAACCAAAACATGATTTGTAGTTTTGTACTAGAGAATGCTTTTCTTTTTGTTCTTCTTCGACAACATAGACAGAATCAGACGAATCATGGTAGTTCAATTGGCTTTTTTTCTTTTTTAAAAACTGACCCTTCCCAAGATATTTACACAACAACCTTTACTATGTCTATTTCTTTTGAAAAGCATTACAAAACAAGGGGGATATATGAACCTTACCTGAATAGCAAAAGGAAGATTGTAAAACAACAATTTCCGAGTGAAGAGATTAGCCTATACAAAGTCTCTTCCCCGAATTAACAAATGCAATTAGCTTACAAAAAAAAATGGATTTATCAAATCTCCTTCTAATACTAGGAAGTTGGCATTTGTCTTGTCTAAAGGGTTCCTTCACTTGTTTAGGAAGATGTTGAAAAGAATAATAGAAGGTACCAGTTCCACTTAATGTTGCAATTTAGCCAAAAACTCTGTCACCTGATTCGTTTCCTTAAAACAATGAGCTACTCGAGCTCAATTCGCTGGCTGCTTTAATTTTTATCTTGTTGGTGGAGATTTGATTCCCCAATTTATAATCCCCTCCCTCGTCCCTTCTTCTTTTTTTTTTTAAACTGAAAAGGATTTCTTTGTGGTTCAGAAACATATCTTTCAAATATATTTTTCTAGTCGGCTACTAAGAGGAAAAAGAAACGGCTAGTCAAACCTATATCATGAAATAATATCTATCTTGTTAAATAGTTATAAACTTAAAACTTTATGCTAATAGATTATAAGCATTGACCATTTAGAAGTTTTGGTACTACCATCCCTATTTGTGTGAAGGTATTTGATTGGACACGAAATATAAGAGAAAAACCGACTTTTGATATAAAATAAGTTATAGAAAATTTTCTGGTTATAAATTATTCAATTAATGGTAAATTGAGAAATTTAAAGTTAAATTGTTACTAAATATAAAAATGATCATTCTTTTTGCGACGAGTTGAAAAAGAAAGAGTGTCACATAAATTAAGACAGATGGAGTAATAATTTCTAGCCACCAGACATGCTAAAATCTTTTGAATTAAAAATGGTAATAAACAGACACTGACTTTTTTTCCACGGATTGCCCTTCATACATACTGGTTTTAATTTTTTTTTCCTCAAATAACCGATCTTTAATTTTTGCTCATGCTTCTCATTTATTAAAATTTTGTGGACCAAAGTATCCTTATTTACTGGTCTACGAAACTAGCGATTTTGGGTTCGATCCTAGCAGAGTCGGGTAAAGTTTCACAGAAACTTTGCCTTGTCCAGCACAAGTTCTGTAGAAACGAAATTATCCGACAGAAGTTCTGTAGTAACTAATTCGCAAGGCAAAGTTCGTCCGGCATAAGTTCTACCTTTCCCGATTTAAGTTATGTAGAAATGAAACATTGCCTTGTGAAATTAGGTCATACATAAGGCAGACAGATTTTTTTTAATGTTAGGAATATTTTCGATCACTTTTTTATTACTTAAAATGGCTGAAGGAAAAAATTTAAAGATCAGCAATTTGAGAGGTAAAAATTATAGACCACCCAAGATAAGGCATTCGTGCGAATTTCCAAACACTATTTTAAAAATAATCACAACTTTTTTCTAACAAAAAAATTAGGATGTGGAGAATTGTCCGGATTTGACAGACTGTGAGGCTAACTTATATAAGAAAGGGAAAATATCATCGGTAGCAAGATCAGTGCCATTTTTTCTAAAATAAATAAATAATGATATTATTTTTCAAAATTTAGTAGTAATTCTTTTACAAAAACATCATATAAACACGAAATGTGTGCGCATACTTTATCAATGTATATACATTGATATATTGTATATATATACAAATGTATATACACTGATACATTATAATTGTATATACAAATGTGTATACACTGATATATTGTATGTACTTTTTTTTCTTAAAATTTGAATGTCACCTTCGATCATTAATGAGCAAAAATTACAAATTTGAGTTTGACATTCCAAACTTTTTACATGATTATTGAGAAGTGACTCTGCTGGAAGGTTAGCTTCTATAGTTAACACCAAAACAATTAGCCATAGTAGGCTTAAAATCCTAAAATGTGGCTATGATGATCAGTCCATTTAAGGAGGATCATAAACAAAACAAGAAGGTTTGATTCTAAAACTAGGCAGATTTCATTTGTCCAAATTTATTAAGCCTCTAATGGATATTGGTAAATCAGAGAAGGAGTTGAAAGATTGAATTTCATTAACACACTATAGAAAGCTTGATATAGGATATACACAATATGCACCTGAACACAAGAATTGCGTCTATAATTTAGGAATATGTGTATTAATGTATATCCACTATAAAATGTAAATTAAAGCTTCGTTTTGTAATTATTTAAAAATTTCACTATAAAGTGTAATTTTGAAGCATAATCCATTATATTTGGTAATTTCTCTCATACAAGAATACTCAAGGACCACGTGTCTTGAAGTTCGAATTTGTACATGTAAAATTCTAGGAAGGTACGGACCATGTCTCCTCTTGATTTATTACTCCTTGAACTATGAACTTGGTTGGAATTTTCTTTTGACTTTACAACCATTTCACTGCATTAACTTGTTACCAAAATCAGTATAATGCAGCCAACCCAGTGAGTTTGAAGACTCCTTTTCATTCTGCTGTGGAACGATAATTTTGTTTTCACATCTAAATTATTAGTGTATAGTTTGCTTGCTCTCTTATAATTGTGATGATTAATGATTTGTCTTTTTGAACTATCAGATACTTGAGGTTGTGCTCTATGGGGATTTAGATTTTGCAATGATCGTAAAAAATTAATGAATGTTATTATTCGACTCTGTTCTTGTCAGTGAAAAGGAGGAGGAAAAGATGAGACTATCTACATCTTTTTAGGTTGTGACTATTTTTTAGTTATTTTATAAATGTTGATTATGTTTCAGTTAGCAGCCAGAGGCAGAGCTTAGTGTCGAGCAAGTTCACATGATTTCCTTTAGTCAAGAAATTATATTGTGGAAATAGAGTAAAAATGATATTTCATTGATTATAGGCGAGTTGTTGAATCCCTTGACGTGAAAGAAAACTAGAGTATAATATTAAAGGGGTTCAAAATTGCGTTAGGTAATATGTTCAAATTTCAACTATGATATTCTAGAATTTTTTAATTTCCAATAAATTTCTGATTCCGCCATTATTAGCAGCTCAAAAAATGATTACGGTCAGACTTATTTATAACATCATCTTATATAATAACACCTCACTATAACAACCATGTTCCTGGGAATTGATTTTTTATGTTATATGTTATCTCTCTATAACAACTTTTACATATAATAGCAACAACCATCTTTATAACAGTACACTCTTTCTAAAAGTACCCTGTAACAACTATTTTTTCCCGATAATATAATAATTAACCATCTTTATAAAAATAGAATATCTAAGATTACCAATAATAGGTCTAGACATTTTGATATTTGATACTTTAATACACTATTTGTGACAAAGAATATAAATATATAATTTCATCATTAAAAGATTTCTCTTCTTTATAATTTTGTTATTTGTAAAAATATAAAAAAAAATAGATTTTATGTATTTTTTTTTATAACAATCAAATATTAATTAAATATCAAATGTTGTTATAAGTGTATAACATGCCGTCGTTAAACAAACTTTCCTTCATATTCTATACAATTAATTGTTCCAAATTTCAATTACGTATATAACATCTTGCTCATTCTTTCGACCAACTTAGGAGCAGCTCAAATTTCAAGAACCGAAAGGGTAATACTCAGTCGTACTAGGTGTTCATGTAAATTATTCTAATTATTAATTTTAAGAGAAGCCGATGCTCTAAGCTCCTGTTATGCCAGAGTTCGTGAAAGTATCGGATTATAAGGGACTATTATACGTAGTCTTACTCTACATTTATGCAAAAGACTGTTTCGACGACTTAGAACATGTGGCCACCTGATCACATAACAGCTACTTTACTGATAACTTCAAGACTCCCTTTCAAGCTAATTATTAACTTTAGCAACTAAAAATTAAAGTGATAATCATATTACTCAACCATGATCAATTAATAGATAAGTATATAAAAAAATAAAATTTATATATTTATTAATGTAGTGTAAATTTTGAGTGTGAATAATTAATTTTTACCAATTAAAAGTACAAGTACACACTACACTAACACCGACTACAAAAAAATCTTTACCGACCAAAACGGCAAGTACAACACTACTTCTCTAAGAACCTTTTCCTAAACACATATGATACAACAATATAAATACAAACGTAGCCACCAATAACAAAAACAAAGGGAATGAAAGATCTTTTTTGTTTTTCATTTTCTTGGGTTCTTTGTTAGGGTTTATTTTGGGGTTTTGTGGAGTGGAGGAAGTTTCGTGGAAATTACATTACAACAGATCTGTAGTCCCTACAAATTACTTGACATAGGTGATCATATGTCAGTCTGCATGAAGTTGTTTGGATTTGAAGCTAATTACAGCAAATTTTCATACTTATCTCAAAAACAATTGTCGGAATAAGTCGACAATCCCTTAAACTTATCGGTATATGTCATTTAGTCATTTAAATTATGGTTTATTTTAATTGAGTACATGAATAGGTAATAAAGTATTCTTAGTAGACACTTTCAGCTTGAATTTTGTAAAAGTTTTTGTGTGTTCTCAAGTCTCGATTACGTAGATAATTTAACTACATAAACATGTCACCTATATTACATATATTGTTAAGAGTCCCACATCGGATATGGAATGAGAACATGAACTCCTTATATGGACTTGGACAATTCTCACCCTACAATCTAGCTTTTGGGTTGAGTTACGTCAAAGATCCATTCTTTACATGGTATAAGGAGTCCATGTTCCCATTCCATATCCGATGTGGGACTCTTAATATATACACATCAACCTCAATTGGAACAAGCCTGATGTTATATGGCTTATTGAGGCTAATGCGTATAATTAAAGGAGGTACGTGATACATTTAAAATAATTAACTTATCTACGTAATGAGCGCTTGAGAACACACGTAGAAATTTTCTTAAAATTTGAGCAGAATGTGTCTAATAAAAATACTTTATCACGTATTCTGATATTTAATCGGAACATGTGCTATAATTCTAGTTTCTAAGTGAAATTCACTCATACATTTAAGGGGTTATCACCCTCGAAAAAACATACTTACATATGAGGTATCTCAATTAGTTTGTCTTGGGACTTGGAGAAAAAAATCAGATATAAATCATCTCTCTCTCTCTCTCTTTTATTGTCAATTATTAAAAAGTTACCCTCCAAATATTGTAGGCCTTCAAATATAATAGGGAATAATATATCTATAGCGTCTTCATGAAAGTGATCTATATAAAGGTCTCCAGCTTACCTTCTTTCGTTGCCAAATATATACACACAAATATTTTTATAATGTGTATGCCACATCTCTCTATATATATTTATGTCAATTGACATAGTAATAAGTTGGTCGTGAAATGATTGATGATGGATCAACTGTCTTTACCGGTCGAAGCCAATAAAGGAAACTTCCTAGAACCAAGCTTGGGTAGGGACCGTAATAAAGGCGTGCAGATGTTTTTTTTAATTATATATACATATAAGTATTATTATTATAGGCATGCAGATGCAGAATATTAATTTAAGTTAATATACATTAATAATATAAAAAGAATCATAATATCAGACGGTTTATAATATATATTGGTGTAATTTATGTTCTCTAACTATGATAAAGTGATAACATGCTAGCGATTATGTCCGAGATCTACTCCAATGTACAAAGCTGCTTGGTTGTCACAATATATTTTTATTAGAGATTGTCTTCAACGCCCAAATTATGCAAAATCCCTATAACCATTTAATTCTCAGACGATCATTGCCATCGATCGATATTCAACTTTCGCTGACGAGCGGGAGACAATATGCCGCTTCTTGATTTTCCATGACACGGGTGCATTCCAGAGGGAGGTAAACCAATCAGTAAGTGATTTTCGAGTCAACATATATCCGGCTCTATCCGAATCACACCATTCATGCTGTCACGATCCAAAATCTCATTTGTGCCATGAGGGAACCTACCCTAACACTTAAGTGAACCACTAACATTCAAGAGAGAATAACATAAGTATAAATGCGGGAAAGTAAAGAACAACGAAAGTATTGACAAGGTCTCGACACTTAATACATAAATCTTGCAAACCAACCCCAAAATCTGATTGTCATGAGTACAGAGCTTACTAATTGGAATACAAGTCTGAAACTTATGTACAAATCACTTTCTGAAATATAGGATAGAGAAGTAAAATAATAGGATGAATGAGTTCCATTGTTGTGATGGAATCTGCAGCTCACCCTGGACTCCTAAAAAAAGTTCTCCAAGCACCGTATCTAAGCTCCGCTTGTGTCTAGATCTGTACCTGCACATAGAGTACAACAAGTGTAGAGTGAGTACGTGAAACACGTGTACCTAGTAGCATCGTTGACCGACCCTAACTAGAGCGGTGGCAAGGGTCAATACTTTTCGATATTTCTCTACTAGTTAGTTAACTAAGTATAAGAAAATCAGTTATCCAAACCTACCAATAATTCCTATAGTTCAATTAATTATAAGGATCATAAATACTCATAAGTATTCCAATTATTTCCAGGTATTTACCAGAATTAGGCCAAAGTAGTGTTACTGGGATCAGTGTAAACCCCGTTCAGGGCGTTTCGTCCCATCAAATCTCACATCAAGGACAAGTCTCAAGTACCAGTATTTCTTCTACTAAATGTCACAAGGTCATAAAGTCTACCGGTATTCATCACCGAGTACACACAACACCAAATACATATCAAGAATATGAATGAAATGAAACGCAAATGATATGTATGTATGCAGTGGTCAAATGTACCTGGTATACACATGCTCCTGCAGTAGATGTCACGTGAACCATGGAGGACTCATGAGGTCCATATACCCATCCAAAAAATTTCATCGGATTCCAGCTCTGTGGCTGTAGTATCATCATCAATCATCACTCTCATACCATGTACCATATCCAGTAATCGGATTTCAAGCCCCTTTTATCAGTATCTCAACAGTTCAAATGCCAATAATAATATGAATGAATGATATGGATATGTGTACACCATGCAAAAGCATAATCAATACAAACAACATTATCAAATCATTTTCAAGTGTCTAGACGAGATGTAGAGTGATGAATGCATGACAAGTCACATCACAATAAGCTATCAATCATGGCTACGAGCCCAAATAAGCAGCAGACATACCAACCTAAGTGGATTTATGCATCGCGCTCACTGCCCAAAGGCTAAATACATAATCTCCATTATGTACAACATACTAAGTCCTTTTAATTACCCTTTTAAGTACATTGGTATCCTTACAAGTGCTCATCACCTCACTAGTACGGGACCCCCAACTCTCCATTGCTCCCCTTAATTATTAAACCAACAAGTAAAACTATATTAAGGTCTAGTAAGTCTCAACTTGCCTGTTTTCGGAGCCAAAAAGTCACGCGACCGTTTTTTCCTTTCTCTGAGCTTCCCCACGTGCCCAATCTGTTCAATTACATTAATGAGATGAGATTATGAGTCTACGGTAACCATATTGATACATAAAACTAGAATTCCCGAACTAACTCAAAAAGAGAATTTCGTGCCCACAAGGGTAAAATGGAAATTTGAAAATAACATCACCTTACCCATCACCCATACAATCCATATCATAAATATTATCATAATCTAAATCCAATTGGATCCTTAATTGCAAGATTAGGCAAAAAGCCCCAATTCCAAACCCTAGATTTTCTCCTAATTTCAAAAGGGGTTCTAATACCAAATTAACCATTTAAACATCATCATCTAACATAAATCAACACTAGCTTACAATATTATAATCATCTAATCAACATACAATCCCCAATATATGATTCTTAGCCTCTTATTCTTAACATGGAACTATGTCATATTCTTCCCCAATTAGAGATTACACTAGGATTAGAGGACTTAAAAGAATCAATAATTAAAAGAATGAGATAATACCTCCAATGAAGAACAATAGTGAAACACTCAAGAATTTCCCTCCTAGCCGAGCTCTAATCCCAAGAGAATGATTTTGGGGAAGTGAAATAGTTTTTAGGGTATCTAATGATATGAACTGAAACAACGATTCCGCCGAAGTGGAATCGACTTCACCTAAGAGGACACATTTCAATGGAAAAAATAGGTCAACGAGGCGAACTCACTTAATATTCCGGAAGTGTGTTAGAGCGAATCATCCGCAGAAGCGGAGACTTCATAAAGCACAGGACCACATCTATGAGCCAACCTCCGTAGAGGCAGACACACAAGAGCGGCCAGAAGGTTGCTGGTATAGACACTAGAAACTAGCAACATCTAAACTTAGCCCAATTCTCCACCAAACACCCAAAACACTTTTGGAACCTTCCTGATACAAACCAAACATGCATTTTTGTCATAACATACATTCCAGACCTGCTCGCAAATTCGAAATTCCTGAAAAAGGTCTCTAAGGCTCGGGTTTAACCAAAGTCAACTCTTAAGTTCTAGTTTCTCTATTTGACAATTAATCACCCAAAACACACCCGGTTGCCTCAGAAATTGAACTGAAGACTCGACTAAGTCATAAACGTCATTTCGGACCTAATGAAATCGATGAAACTACAGAAAGAACATGTTTATCCAAAAGTCGACTATAAGTCAAATCTTCCTATTCTCTTAACTTAGGAATTTCTAAAGTTCTCAAAAGGAATCCGAAACCTACCCGATTAACTCGGAAACCGTGCCACCAATCCTCGCAAATCATAAACAAATAAATAAAGTTTTGAGAATGGAAAATTAGGGGGTTTTAAGTAAAATAAGCAAAAAGATTTTTCGAGTCGTTACACGTACAACTGGAGATCACAGTATTTTCTCATCACTATGCCTTATCTTGGGTTCTTTTTCATGTAACGTACCATAAAGAGAGGCGCATTCCAGTGTGCTACCTTCGGTTGCTGCATAAATTGGGATAGAACATGCACGCAATATGATAGCTCGGGTCGCGTAAAACTTAAGTATATTAATCGATGACCAATTGCCAGTATGGTTTCGGATCACTCAAATTGACTCATCCAGCCAACACCAAATAATGATTCTGTGCCATGTGAGTATTGATTGGTTTAACTCCTAATAATCTAAACTCAGATATTATATCCAAGGCATACTCCCATTGACAGGGAAATAACATGATTAGTCCGCGTGCAACTTCAACTCCCAAAAAATACTTCAGAGGGCCCAAATCCTTCATATGAAAATAGGTGCAGAGATAGTTTTTGAATCGTTAAATGGAACTATGGTCATTTCCGGAGATAATCAAGCTATGCACATAGACTAAGACTTTAAGCTGCATACCTCCCCGGTGCATAGTGAAGAGAAAATAATTCGAGTACGATTGTTTGAACTCATAGTTCATCAAATCACTTGACAATTTCACAAACGAACACTTTGGAGCTTGCTTCAAACCATATAAAGATTTCCGGAGTCGACAGACTTGCCCCAGATTAGGAACATAAAATCCCAATGGCAATTTCATATAAAATTCTTTCGTAAGATCTCCGTGTAAGAAAGCATTATGCACGTCCATATGATGCAACTCCCAACTTTGTGCAGCCACAACAGTCAGTAAGGTTGGAACAATTACTATCTTAGAAACTAGAGCAAAAGTTTTATTGTAGTCAATTCCTTCCTCTTATTTATTTCTGAAAATGACCAAATGAGCTTTATATTGCTCGATTGTGCTGTCAGAGTTGTACATGATTTTTTACACCCATCTACACCCTGGTTCTTTCTTATCTGGTGGCAAAATTTCTAGTGTCCATCTTCCATTACCCTCCAACTCTTGGATCTCTTATTGCATAGCTATTCTCCAATATTTATTTTTCATTGTCTCCAAGAAGGTTTTTGATTCGGTTCATGTGATAATTGTTGCAAGAAATCTTTGGTGTTGTGAGGAAACATATCACAAGATATATAGTTAATAAAGGGTAAGGCACACCTGAGGATTGCTAAGGATCAGGCAAACGTGTTGATGGGCTTTCTTTTCGGAATGTTTCAGTGGTATAGTCGCGCAACCGAATTAATTCATGCTTTTGACATTTACCCTGACCCAATTGTTCTTCCGGTGGCACTTCATTGGCCTGGACACCTTCCATTTGTACTTCTTTCACGTTTTGTCTATCTAGACCGGCATCTATTTGGTCTAATTCTGGTTGATCTGTAATTTTGGTATTCGGTGTCCATACTTCATCCATCCGAGTTTTGTTTGTACCTCCATTATTAGTCTGATCTTCTTCGAAGTTATGCTGGTTTCTTTCTCCCTCTATTTCATCCGGGATCACTTCTATGTTGTCGACCAAGTTATTTGATCCTACAACAAAGGGGAACTTAGTCTAGTACAAGTCCACATATCTTGAGACTAAATATTCATCATTCTCTAAGTCATACAATCTTCAACCCTCTTTCTATAGAGGTATCCCAAGAAGACACACCTACGACTCTGACTCTCAAACTATACCTCATTCTTCCCTTTGTGTGTGCATAGCATAGTGACTCTATCACCCTTAAATGATCAATGAATTATTTCAAAGATATCCGAAGCTATATTATCACTTAAGGGAAAAAAACTTCTTGTGTTCTTTGCCCTTTGACATATATCACATTCTTTATCTGATTCAATACTACTCTCTTTTAGGCCTAATGCCTTAATGGACTTCGTTACTTGTGCTTTAGGATGACCTAACCGTTGCCAAAGGTCAAACTAATTAACTACCTCTACCTTCATAGCTCGTATCCGTGGCACATTCCAAAAATACTAAAGTCCACCTCGATGCTCATCCATTCTAAGAAGATTTCTCATGGTGGGGTCCTATATAACACACATAATTTTATTAAATTTTACATCACAATCTAAATGATCAACAAGTCGTGACACAAAAATTTAATTGCATGTTAAATATGGAACGTAAAGGACATCCTACAACCATATCCTATTATTTAACCTGGTTGTTCCTTCTCACATGGCCACCGAACTACTTCTATTCAGAAGCCAACTGGATACTTAGGAATATCCCGTTGATCATTCAGTTCCTCTGGATTACCTGTTACATGATTGGTATCTCTGTAGTCAATAATCTAGGATGAGTTTTCGATCTTAGTATCCATTTTGCCATTATAGTTTTTTCCTTGAGAATTCAACACATAAATCACAGTCTTCCAGATCTCGTCGCTCGAATTGTGAGGTCATGACCTGCATGTGTTCATCAGTTCGGTCCCCGCCTGAGTTCCTAATTTGACAACTACATTGTTAGCCCGGTAGTTGCCTCTTCCGTGATAGGATCCCGGTCCACCCCTTTACTGTTAATGATGTCCTCGACTTCTTCTTCTAGTTTTTTTTATCTCTTTTTTTATTTCCTGGCCACCAATTCGGGAAACCAATGAGTCGAAAACATCCATTCACAACATGTCTGGATCTCTTGCAATATGTGCATAATGCACCATCATTTTTCCCTTTACCCTAGTCATGGTAAGAGTTTCTTATTTTTACAGCAAAAGCCATGGTTTCACTCCAGTCTTGCATTTTCGTGTGATTCCTCTCACACATTCTTCTTGCACCAGCTTCAAATAGACCTTGTTTAATGATGAAAACAATTCATGGGCCAGTATGTATGACCTCAACGTACCATACGTTGTCTCATCCAATACCATGAGGAAAAGATGCACTTTTTCTTCTTCCCTTTTGGCTTCTAGGATCGTTCTTTGATTTTACGTGTAATTTCTGCACGTACAAGTTGGAATCTGTTCATAGTTCCGCCTTTAGTTGTTGCATTCGAGGGTTGCTAATAATGGCGAATCGCTCTCGGATGTCCGTCCATAATTCTTTCTCTTTTTCTTTATGTGAAATTTTTGAGTGAAGCGTTGGTTCTATGGTGTTGTGAATCCACGACACCAACAGTGAGTTTATAGTCCACTAATCTTCCAAGTATGATGACTATTCATCCGGCTTCTTGATTGTACCATCCACGAAACTGGACTTCTTTCTTTCTCTTAGGGATGTCCTCAGGGATATAGCTCATTCTCCATAATTCTCCCCCTTCAATTGGACTTGTGTCGCCATAATTTCAGGGTTATCATTCGACATAATGTCGTAGGAAGAGATTGTTTTTCTTTGAGTTTTGTTTTCTTCACCGGTGATTCCTTTGCAGTCATCGCCGGTTCCTTTACCATCATCAGCCATTGTGTAATACCTCATACTTAAAACTAGGCATTGGTCATGATCCAGGGGTTAAAACACAAGTTGGGAAATGTTGGGATTAAAAATTCACCAAAAATAAACGTTCTTCACTTTTACGCCTATTTATATGGGCCATCAAACTCATGGGCCGTAGAACTAACCGTGAAATAGACTCAAGAAACCTAGCTCATTGTTATCGGTTCATAGTGGGTTTCACAGGCCATTAAAATTTTACTGTCGTAGATCCCATCGTGTAATTTTCCGCTGACTGTCGTTTGGACCATAGAAAAGGAAAGGGAAAACCGACTCAGTAGAACCGATTCATGGTCACTTTCACATACCGTAAAAATGTATCGTGAAAGTGGCCTGATGACTTAATAGTAGGGCTGGCCAGTGGGCCGGGACGACCCGACCCCGGCCCGACCCCGACCCGACCCCGCTCTAAAAAAAAAAAAAAAAAAAAAAAAAATTAACGGGGGCGGGACTCGAACTCGGGACGGGACGATGTCTCATCCCGCCAGACCCGAGCCCGCCCCGAGCCCGTCCCGACCCCGACCCCGACCCCGACCTTACCTTTGCAAAAATAACCGTTGCACCAACGGCCATTTTAGATTATGGCCGTTGGCCAACGGCCATTTTAGGCCCCCTCTCCCCCAACCCCCCCTACCCCTTAATATTTATTTTTAACCCATAAGTTATTATATTTACACTTTAACCAATTTTTCAACTATAAATAACTCATTTTCTCTTCATCTTTCTCACAAATCTTCCTACAATCTCTCTAATTTCTCAATATATCTCTCTACATTGTTTGCTAAATATTCAATTTTATTAATTCATTTGGGAATTGGGAGTGAAGTTGGCAACTAGCTTGAGGATCTTCCATCGAGCAAAGTTTCAATTTTCAACCTCTCGATTACACGTCGACGTTACGTCGGCGTTTGGTACATTCGTTCCTTCATTAAATTATTATTGTCTGTTTATTTTATTTAGCGCACTTAATTTCATTTACTTTAATTATTTGTTAGCATATAATTAAAATGGAAGGAATTAGAGGTATGTTTAAGGGTAAGGGTAAGACTTCTTCTAGTAAGGGCAATCAGGGCAAGGGTACTTCTTCTAGTCATCTTATTCCTACACGGGATGATTTTGTTGATACTCAACATTTTCCTACAATACCATTAGATTTAGACGAGGAGTTATTTTCGGAACTCAAGAAGACTTTAATTTAGACGATGATCTAGACGATACGCCCACTAATATTGATGACAACACGCCCACTAGTGCACCTTCAATGAAATACCTCCTATTCCCCCTAGTATGAGACGAGGTCCAGCAAAACGACCATTAAAATCAGATGCATGGACATTTTTTGATAGGGACGTAGAGAATCAAGTAGCCATATGTAAAATTTGTAAAAATGTTTTAAAATTTAAAAGCTGGAAAAGGTCACGGTGGGACGGGGGTTTAATTAGACATGTAGTAAGTGCTCATCCAGCTAGGTATGCCCAATACCAGGCTTCAAAACCGGGTGCGCAAACGGCCGCTCCATCGGGACAAGGTTCACATACCGATACGTCCCGGACCAAGTACGAGGTCAAATTAACCCTATGACGGGGGGAATTGTAGGCTCTAAATACAACAAACATAGAGATAGGGAAGCAATATCAAAATTAGTTGTTGTGGAGGGTTTGCCTTTTTCATTTCCTTCATCTCCCGGTTTTATTCATTACATTAGAGATATATATAATCCGCTTTTAACGGTTTTCCTAGGTCAATTGTTAAGAGAGATGTATTTAAATTTGCGCATGAATATCAACAATATTTACGTTTTTCATTATATCATTTTAATGGCAAAGTATCTATCACGTACGATATAGGTCGTAGTACTAACGGCCATGATTATTTAACTCGTAACTTGTCATTGGATAGATTATAAATGGTCTATGCAAAAACGAATTTTAGCGTATAGATATATAGATGATAGGCACACCTTTCGGTACTTTTATTGCAGAAAATATTTATCAAGTGTGCGATTATTACGGAATTACCGATAAAATTATGACTATTACATTAGATAACGCTTCTAATAACAATTACGCAATTACAATGTTAAAAAATAGTTTAGCTCCATCTTTTCCGGACCATTTTCATATAAAATGCGTGTGCCATATATATAACTTAATTGTAAAGGATGGTCTATCACTTTTTGAAGACATTCTTAGTAAAATACAATTTGCTATAAACTTTATTTTTAAAAGTAATAAAGTACAACGTAGAAAAGAATATAAAAAAATTTGTCATGATTGTGGACTACCTTTTAGAAGAATTCCACAAGAAGTATCCACTAGGTGGAATTCTTTATACGAGCAACTACTTGTTGCTTATGACTATAAATTACCTATAACTTTATTTTTTAACTCTCATAATAAAAAGCCACGGTGATATGATTTTAGATAGTGATTGGGAAAAAATTTCCGAACTTATTGTATTTTTAGAGAAATTTTTTCAAGCAACAAAAGAATTTTCCGGTATATATTATCCTACTATTTCAACTATGTTATTTTATATAACTCTAATATTTTTATTACTTAGTGAATATATGGAAAAACCAAACTTATAAGGCAGCTATTAAAAAAATGTTTGTCAAAATAAAAAAATATTTTATTCCTATTCCTTCTATTTATATTATTGGTTCGTATTAAATCCTACTATTAAAATAGACGGTACTAAATCACTAATTGAAACTATTTACGATTGTATAGAAGTACTACCACCTCCAAGTCCCAAAAATCTAAATCACCCACCACCTATTGAACAAACTAAAGAAGAAGTGTTGAATAGCGTAGAACACCACCGCAAAAATATATATAGATTTTATCAACAAGAAAATGCTAGTAACGTACGGCTACCATACCATCTTCTTCATCTTCAACACAACCTCACAAAAGACATCTTTGTTTTCGCGGCTAGTATTGAAAGCCTCGAAATAGAATGTGCGGCCGTACCTCTACTAACCAAATTAGCGAGTTGGATATTTTTGTTTTGCGGGGTTACGTACCGTATCAAGAAGTTATCAATGAAGATGGACAAGAAGACTTGCCTTTGAAATCGGAGGGGAATGAGAAGACCTTTCCGACACTTTCAATGATGGCTCGAGATGTTTTGAACATTCAAGCGTCGTCAAGCTGCGTCGGAAAGCGCTTTTTCGCGAGCGAGATATCAAATAGGAGACCACAGACACTCATTGGCGGAGACAACTTGGAAATTGCGGTATTATTCGAGAGATTGGATACGAGCGGAGCGGAGAAGGTGCGGTCAACCGGAGATCAACGAAGAAGATGATGAAAACTACAACGAAATCTTAACCGAAGGTAGTGGAAGCGACGTGGATCAATTTGACCAACAAATACCTATTCCAACCGAAGAACCACATGAAATCATCAAGCAATTAGAACAGATTTTTTTGAAAATGTAATTTTTTTAATTGCAATTTTATTATGTAATTTGCAACTTTTGGACAACACCATAAAGTTGCAATTTAGATTTTAGACAATTGTATTTGTATTACAAAAAAATCATATGTCTATTAAATAATATAAGAGGCACAAAAACGACCTTGGGATGTTTTTATTACACTATCTTGTTTTATTTATTGAGTTTTTTTTTATACATATGTTATTTAAAAAAAAAAAAAAAAAAAAAGGAAAACCCGAGCCCGCCCCGCCCCGACCCGAGCCCGACCCGACCCCGCCCCGCCCCCGATACCGAAGGGATCGGGATCGGACGGGGCGGAGCGAGTCCCGCCGGACCCGACCCCGCTAGGCCCGCTAGGCCCGATCCCGACCCCCGGATCGTCCCGCCCCGACCCCGACCCCGCCGGACCCGGCCCGCCAGACCCGAGCCCGGCCCACTGGCCACCCATACTTAGTAGTATAAATTCATATTTTCAGTCTTTTATGTTATTTTTCATTCTCTTCAAGCCCTAGCACGAAGTTCCTATCCTCTCCTCATCCTCATACACCAATATAAGTCTATTCCAAGCAATTTTTAAAGAGATTTATTGGTGGGAAGATATGAGGAAGAACACAGCAGATTTTGTGGCCAAGTGTCCAAACTATCAGCATGTGAAAACCGAGCACCAGAGGCATGTTGGGTTGGCTCAAAATATTTATATCCCTATTTGGAAATAGGAGATGATAAACATGGACTTCATAACTGGTCTACCTCGCTCATCTCAGAGATATGATTCGATTTGGGTGATTATGGACCGACTTACTAAATCAGCACACTTCTTGTCAGTCAAGACCACAAATTTAGTAGAAGATTATGCCAAGTTGTATATCCAAGAAATTGTCAGGCTTCATGGGACCCCAGTGTCCATTATTTCGGATCGAGGTGCTCAGTTCACAATGAAAGTTTTGAAGTGCTTCAAGAAAAGATTGGGTACCAAGGAAAATATCAGCACAACTTTTCATCCTCAGACAGATGGCCAGGCAGAGGATACTATTTATACCCTTGAGGATATATTGAGGGCATGTGTTCTTGATTTTAAAGTACATTGGAATGACCACTTGTGTCCCATTGAATTTTCTTATAATAACAGTTATCATGCTAGTATAAAGATGGCATAGTTCAAAGATTTATGTGAGCAAAGGTGTATATTGCTAATTGATTGGTTCAAAGTTGGTGAAGCAGAATATTTAGGGCAAGACTTAGTCCATCAGGCCATGGAAAAAGTCAAGCTGATTCAGGAGCATTTAAAAATAGTGCAGAGTCGCCAAAAGTCCTATTCGGATGTGAGGCGAAGAGACTTGGAATTTTAGGTTGATGATTGGATGTTTCTGAAAGTTTCACCTATAAAGGGTGTTATGAGATTTGTAAAGAAAGGGAAACCCAGTCTCATATATATCGGGCCATACAGGATCCTGCGAAGGATTGGCCAAGTGGCTTATGAGCTTGACCTACCGCAAGATTTCATTATTGTGCACCCAATGTTTTATGTATCTATGTTGAGGAAGTGTGTGGGAGACCCGCCGTTGGTTGTTCATATCGAATCCATCACGGTTAAGGATGACCTAGCCTATGAAGAAGTCCATATGGCTATTCTGGATCGTCAGGTTCACAAGTTAAGGACTAAGGAAGTTGCCTCAATGAAAGTGTTGTGGGGGAGTCAGAAAGTTGAGGAGGCTACATGGGAAACCAAAGAGGACATGAAGTCCAGATACACACACTTGTTTGAGGAGCAAGAAGAAAGCGTATAAGGTAAATACCTTCAGTATTCATGTCATGTCCCTATATGTATCCATGTCTCATGTTTCACATTCATGTATCCACTACTCATGTCTCATGTCCCTATGTTCATGTATTCATGTTATTTCAGTCCCCATAATATATGTCACGTTTCTTCACATTCATATACTCATGCCATGTCCATAAGTGTTTGAGTTAATCACATTCCTAAACATGACCCATCATTTGAGGATGAATGATCCCAAGGGGGAGATATTATAATACATTGTACCTTTAAACTAGGCATTGTTCATGATCAGGGGTTAAAAACCAAGTTGGGAAATGTTGTGATTAAAAATTCATCAAAAAACAACGTTCTTTACTTTTATGCCCATTCATACGAGTTGTCAAATACTCCATGGGCCGTATAACTAACCGTGAAATAGACCCCACAGACCCATATCAGTGTTACCGTTTCATAGTGGATTTCACGGGCCATTAAAATTTCATGGTCGTAGATTCCATCGTGGAATTTTCCACGGAACATCTTTTGGAACGCAGAAAGGACAAGGGAAAACCAACTCACTGGAACCGATTCACGGTAACTTTCATGGAGCGTGAATTATTTTACAGACCATGAAAGTGTACCTTGAAAGAGGCCCGATGAATGAACAATATAAATTCATATTTCTAGTCTTTTATGTTATTTTTCATTCTCTTCAAGCCCAAGCACGAAGTTCCTATCCTCTCCTCATCCTCCTAAACTAAGGTAAGCCTATTCCAAGCAATTTTAAGTGCTTCTTACATCCACACAAGGATTTTAAGTAAAATCCTTTGATTCTAACCTAGGGTTTTCAAGAAAATCCATCTCAAGGCTCAAGGTTCAAGGTTCAAGATTTTGGAATTCTTCTTCAAGAAACAAACTTCTTTCTAATATTTTTGAACGATTAAGATATGTAGGGCTTATATCCACATGTGGAAACATTATTGTTCTTCCCCACGCCACGTTCATCCATGAAATATGAATTTCTACGGACTTAGGGTTCTTGCTTTAGTTCATGATGACCTTAATGACATGTACCATTGTACATCATGATTATATCACAAATTCGTTAACTATATTTTTGATATTTTATTATGACTATAATGAAATATTTCTTAATCCATGAACACCCATTTGGCCGGATTTATGCCACTCGAACTTTTGTGAGCGATCACTGCGACCCCCTCAGCCAGTTTTACATTACTATGACTCTGTGGGAGAATATTTTGACCCTCTCGGCTGTTTTCTTCAGCCTTTGTATGGGCCATGATCCATTTGGCCGGATTACTCTTTTGTTCATCTGTTGGCTATGACCCTATCGATCAGGTTGCCTTCGTTTATCCTTGATTGTAACCATCTTAGTTTGATAACCATTTTTATCTTGTCGACCGTGACCCGCTTGGTCTAATAACCATTTTACTCTATCATATGCCAGTTGTGGCGCTTTCCATGTTCTGGAAGCATGAACAAACGGGTTAGTAAAAATATGTTATCTCCTCACATCAATAGACTTGAACCTGCATCCACAGAAAAATTGTCAGTTGACTAAGGTTAGCTCATGCCCTTGGTTCTTATGTTCTTTTTCTGTCGGGTCATTCCGATTCTAGGCCCGGTAGCATGAAATATTTTGAATTTAGTAAAAAATATTTAAAACATAAGATTTTCAAAATAATAATAATTAAAACTTGTTTATTTCAAAAATGATAAATAAATATTTACTTTTTGAAAACTCTTATTATTAAAATGTCATGACATGCGCTTTGAACTTCTCCTTTGGATTCCTTTCTGCAGAATTTTTTAGATCTCCTCAAAACTTTTGTCCCAGTCTGAAGATTGTACTGTCGAACTCTCGAGGAGACATGATTGGCGAAGGAATTTTTGAGACCCTTTCAAAAATTATGTCCCAGTTACGAGCCTCCTAATGGCTGATGTTTTTTCGAATCCTCTATAGGAAGAAATTTTTGAGACCCTCTCAAAAAATTTGCCCCAGTTGAAGTTGTGACGGCGACCATCCTTTGTCAACTCTGTCTTCGGGAATTTTTGAGATCCTCTAAAAAATTCTACCTATGTGGCTCCTTAAGAGTTTCTTTGGTTTTTCATTTGGTGAGACCGAGCTCAGAGAGTGCCTATGTATCCTGTCACAGGCTCGCAGCAGGAATCAGGTCGAGCATAGTTCAGAATAAATATAATTGGATTTTTCTATTGATATGACAAGGTCTAAAATGGACCGCCTACGTATCCCACCTTGGGTAAATCAAGTTATTGCGTAGTTCATAATAAATAAAGGAATTAGTTGGGAATTTTACTTTCTATTACAAGGAAAAGACCGGAACCCTTTACGTGTCCTTTCACATATCTCTGCAACAAGAGATAAGTCCTGATATAGTGCTTACAGGTAAATAAAATACGATTACATATAAAAGTGTGCATTCACGCATAATATCTTTTGACTCCATCTGAGTCGATTACTTTGGCCTCTTTGGCCACCTATTTTTCTAAGACCAATGTGTCTCCTGAAAGTTCATTGGTTGATCTTTTGATTTAGTGGCGCGAACCCAAGATTAATTGGCAACTTGTGCACCACAATGTCTGTATTCAAACTTGGCATATCAGCGTAAGACCACGCAAATACGTCCATCTATTCTTTCAGTGAACTGATTAACTCTTCCTTCTGTGGTGACCCTAAACGCGCACTGATTCGTGCCTCCTTGACTATTCTGTCACACCATAGATCGATGGCTTCTGTTTCATCCAAATTAGGCTTTTGCCTTTTCACGTATTGATCTTCTTCATCAAGGAGATCTTCTGGTAACTCTATTTCCTCATCATATTCTTCTTTACCCTTAATATTTGACTTGCTCACTTTGTGACATGTTATGACTTTAGTGGTGGATTCATTTTTATTACCGAAATGCAAGGCAAAGAGTGATTAGTAATAAAAGGCAAAGTAAAGTAAAATATAATTTTGATAAAATGAGGCTTTTCATTGATTTATAGAAATTAGTACGAACTGTGATCCTAACTCGGATCAACGTCGAGTTATTTCCATTTTTAATAAACATTATTAGGAAAGTAGATAAAAGGCAAATAGTCGAGCCTTGACCATGCTACATCATATTTTTGAAAGCTATAAAATATCATCATGGCTGCCGAGGAATTAAGAGTGGAATAAAGGTCTAGTTGGTGAGCCTTTAGCTTGGTTTTGCATCACAAATTATGGGTGCTTCAATGTGTTCCTCCAGGATCTCCATCCAATCTTCTTATTCGAACAACATCCCTATCCCTTCTTTAGCATCATATGCACCTAGTGTTGGTATCTTGATGTGAAATGACTGGTATAGACTCAGGATTAGGTTTGCAGCTTTAGGGAATCCTTTTTATTTCCACTTTCTTTGGAAGCTTCTTTAAGGCTGGGACGTATCTGAGACCATATCAGAACTCATTGGCAGGTAGCTCAATTGGTTTTGTGATGCCTTGAAAATTTCTCCTGAAACCTTTCCCTAGTTCAAAACCATTCTGCAACATCATGTAGGAAACTATGTTGTATGAAGCCAACATTGGGACTTGTGTGTCATCCTCTGCATATGCGGCCCCTACCAATTCGACCATGTGGAAATCTATTCCTCAGGGGACTTCCTTGATCATAGGGATAGAGTTGTTGGGGGTACCTATGGATGCTTTTCTCCCCGTGTATCACCACTTCTTGTCATTCATATATATATTTCATGGCCTGATGTAGGGAATACGATATGGTCCCGGCCGCATGAATCCAAGGTCCTTCTAACAATAAATTATAATTGGTAGAGATTGACATGACCTGGAACTCAATAATAAACTCGGTGGGTCCCATCTGGAAGCATAAGTTAACATCTTTAGATGGATCACTTTGAGCTCCATCAAATCCTCATACATTCCTATGGATCTTTCTTTTCTTACCCATATTATATCTAACCGTTCCAGCGTGGTTGTTGGGAAAATATTCAATTCGACCCCGTTTCCACGAGAACTCGTTCTACGATCTTACTTCTACACTCAACAGTGATATACAGTTCCTTCTTGTGCATCAGCCTTTATTTGGGCAACTCATCTTTCTTGAATGATATTCGGTGATCTCCCATAATATGGGCTACTGTGGTATCCAGACTATCGACGCTTGTGCTTGTGCCGATATATGCTTCATAGAACTTTCATCAATACTAATTTAAATTCTAATGTTCTTAAATGACCAAAATTAGAAAATTTCTATGACCGATGAATATAATGCTCTTATTGTTAATAAGACGTGGGAGTTGGTGCCCCGTCCTTCTGGTATTAATATTATTAGGTCTATGTGGATTTTTGCTCACAAGGAAAATTTAGATGGTTCATTTGCATGACATAAAGCGCGGCTTGTGGGTGATGGTAAGACTCAGCAGGCTGGGGTGGATTGTGGTGAGACATTTAGTCTGGTGGTCAAGCCGGCTACCATTCGCACTGTACTCAGCTTGGCTCTTTCGAAATCATGGCATATTTATCAATTAGATGTAAAGAATGCTTTCCTACATTGTGATCTCAAGGAAACAGTTTATATGCATCAACCGTTGGGATTCAGGAATCCCAAACATCCTCATCTTGTCTGTTTGTTGAAAAAGTCCTTATATGGGCTTAAGCAGTCTCCACGGGCCTGGTATACAAGGTTTGCTAACTATGTTTCGACTATTGGGTTCACTCATAGCAGGTCAGATAATTCCTTGTTTATCTACCGTCGTGGTTCTTCCTTGGCCTATATTCTGTTGTATGTGGATGATATCATATTGACTGCCTCTACAGATGCCTTACGCCAGTCTATCATGACCATGCTCAGCTCTGAGTTTTCTATGAAAAACTTCGGGCCCTTGAGTTACTTTTTGGGGATTGCCATCACTCATCATTCCGATGGATTGTTCATGTCTCAACGGAAGTATGCAACTGAGATCATCGAGAGGGCTGAGATGTCATCCTATAAGTCCACTTTCACTCCAGTTGATACAAAGCCCAAGCTTAGTGTCGTGGATAACGTACCCTACGAGGATCCGACCCGCTATCACAGTCTTGTATGGGCCCTTCAGTATCTTACCTTTACGAGACCGAATATTACATATGTTGTCCAGCAGGTGTGTTTGTGCATACATGATCCCAAAATTGAGCACATGGATGCACTCAAACGCATCATTCGGTATATTAAAGGTACACTTGACTATGGCTTGCATTTATATCCTTCACCGACGTCCACACTTGTCTTGTATACAGATGCTGATTGGGGTGGTTGTCCCGACACCAGACGGTCTACGTTAGGCTATTGTATGTTTCGTGGCAACAACTTGGTCTCCTCGTCTGTAAAAGCGTCAGTCGACTCTATCTCGCTCGAGTGCCGAGGCTGAATATCGAGGGGTAGCTAATGTGGTCTCGGAATCATGTCGGTTACATAATTTTCTTTTAGAGCTTCATTGTCACATTCAGAAGACAACCTTGATTTATTGCGATAATATTAGTGCCAATCTACCTTTCTGGTAATCCGATTCAGCACCAACGCACTAAGCATATCGAAATGGACATTCACTTTGTCCGTGAAAAGGTTGCTCGTGGTCAAGTTCGCGTATGCCATGTCCTGTTGAGATATCAAATTGCAGACATCTTTACTAAGTGTCTTCCCGCAGTCCTTTTTGAAGATTTTAGGGACAGTCTCAGCGTTCGAAGACCGCCCGCTATGACTGCAGGGGTATGTTAAACAAGGTATATACCCGTGATATACACTTGGTATACATGGTGTATATCACGGGTCCTTTAGGAATGTCACGGGCAGACCAGCCCATCTCGGGATTGGCCCATCAGCCCATCACGGGCAGGGCAGTAGATTATGTGTGTATATTGATGTAATATTGTAGTTTAAAGGTTATCTTAATTAGACTTGTACACTTACCATAATTGTATATTTAGTATCCAAGTAGAATAAGGTTTTAGGAGTAGAACATGAATAAGATTCTCTTATTATGAAAATATGTAACTTGTATATATATAGCCTTTCAATTAATGAAAAATAATCCAGGGGATTATTTCTTTCCGTATTTAATGATTCCTACCAATTAAGTATATAGGGTTGAACTAAGAATTGGTGAAAAGTAGGATAACGCGAATACGAAATCGGTGTAATTAAGAATATGATTGTAAATTATTCTAAAATATCACTGTACAGATTTATATTCTTAATCCAAAATTTCGAAGAGAAGCTTATAATATTTTTGTTTCTTAAAAAGGAACTAAAAGTATAAAGGGTCGATGTGCAGATACTCAAGTACCTACCCAAGACATTACGTATATCTAAGTAATTATTGATCCAAATCAAACCAACCAAAAGGCTCTTATTTTTTTTATTTTTTTTTGTTGACGAAGGAATCCGCAGCCGCTACCCTCTCGAGTGCGTACAGGGTAAACCCCGGACTGACGCAATAGCCTGCAAACCACGTCAGCCGATTAACCACACTTGGCAAGCCATGTGTGACAGGCTCAACCAAGAAGGTTTATGCAGGGGATCGAACTCGTGACCTTGCGGTCCCGCGCTCTACTGTTACACCAACTTGGCTACCCTTGCGGGTTACCAAAAGGCTCTTATTGAGGCTATTAATACGTGCAACGAGCTAGTTCTGGTGTTTTAGATTTTAAATTATTAGTCAACTATATAGACATAATAATGCGATCACTTTTAGTTACATGACTAATTAAACAGATTCTATAAACTCGAAATCAACAATGGGTCGTGTAACAAATGTAGGGTTTTTTTGGGTTCAAAAACACATAAGTAAGGTACAACGGAAGTTTAAAAGTTTTGTTTCTTACTTACCCCAACAATAATCAATGAAACTTGTAACATAAAACATATATACTTACAAGTTATACTTGTCTGGAATCTTTATCAACGGTGAGGTGCACACGCGATTGCCCTTTCAATTGCAAGCTCCAAGCTTCAATCTATTTCTCCTTCGGAAAGCTAGGAAATCCGGCAGAGGTTCGAGAGAGTATTTGATTCTAAGTCTTTAAGGCTTAGAATGATTTTCAGAATTGGTGTGTTGAATAATGAGGTGAATGCCTCTATTTATAGTTGAAAAATAGGTCAAAACCGGATTAGGCTTTGACCTTGGGCCTGACCCAAAAATTGAGGCAGAGGCGTCGCGGCCCTAGGGTATGGGCGCCGCGACGCTCGACATGCGTCTGCACTGCGCTGCGGCCTTAGGGTATGGGCACCGCGACGCTCGACGTGCTCCTGCACTGTCTCGATTTATTTTTCGGTGCATTCTTAATTAAATCCAAAATCCAATTTTGACTTAATTAAAATAATCATTATTCATTTAAATATGTCGATTCCAAATCGAACATTTAATTACTCTCTCAATACATCCTTAGATCGAGACGGACAATCGACATAGTGTGACCCTACATGCCTTCTCATATCGACATTAATCAAATTAAGGTCTACACGGATCTCCTAGACGGCGCCGGAAGACGAACTCAATATGTGAAGTACGTTTACGTAAATCCAGTAAACTTAACCTTTATGTGGTAAGATAAAATCCTTTCATTCACGACACACCCGATCAAGCTTAGGATTTGTCAAGTGTCTATCCAAATGGCTTAATAATTGTATCTCATCTATATTAGTTGACGACTAGACCATATTCTAAATATGTCTATTGTGTTGGCCAACGGCTTAGTTAACCTAATATCAATGAGAATCCGAGTGTTCTCTCGAATATACATTCGAGGAATGAATCCTAATCTTGGCTCAACTACCACCTTCAATCCACATCGTAATGTACTCAATACAAGTCGTATCTCAACCTATAAGGCATTTGAGCTTAGGACGTGATCAAAGTATATTACTTTGTAGACAAGGCGCGTATTGACCTCAAGTCTAAGGACTTCTATCTCCCACACGTTGATCATACTTTAGACAAGTATAACAAACAATATATCAGCAGGGTATACCAATACTTCCAAAGTATTCATGTGTCCATCACGAGTAGCCATTACTCGTAGCAGGTGAGACATACTACATCTTCTAAGGATGTGATGCAGACCACATATCGACTTATCACATATCGACTTATCACATATCATCGACATCTCATTCTCGATGATCATTAGTCGATGCTATTTTAAGAGTTACGCTCTATCATGATTATCTAACTCTATTAATGACAACGTAAGCTCAACAGATGCACATTAATGAATAATTACAAATAATCAAATAATAATTACAAATACCATAATATTAATCTCCATTAATAATAATATGAATGTGTATAAAGTAAATTTGTCCTAATACAGATTATCTCTAGGAAATAAATATACTTTCAACAAAAACATATTAATGCCAACTAAAAAAGATTTATATTATATGCATTGACCGTTGTAAAAAAAAATTTATGCTATTAGATTACCTATTAAGTAATTACAGATAAATCTCTTAATACTTCCTCCGTCTCAATTTATATGAGGATTGACCGGTTCTGGAAGTCAAACAACTCTTTCTTTGACTCGATTTCAAGCATAGATTCTTCGAACATTTTATAATAAAATTTACATATTTGAAAAACACATAAAATATACAATAGGTTTTCATACTTAATAATTCACAATATATGAAAATAGTTGTAGAAAATCGTATTAAAAAAAAGATGTTTAACTCTCCAAAGTATTAATGAATAAGTTTGATAAAAATGGTATCCAAAAATTAAAAGAAATAAAGTAAAAGAGAAAATGACACCTATAATCTGGTAACGGCAAGATGCATGATCCATACGAATTACGAAAGGTGGCATGACTCAAACCTATAATAGGCCTGCGCCACCAACATGCCAAATTGGATGGTCGACTTAGCACCTATTGAAGCTTTGACAGAAAAGCAATTAATGTAAATTGTATAAGATATAGTACTGCAAAAGACACTACAATAAAACATCAAATTCCAATTAAAGGATCTTGAAATATATACGTGCATAGCACATGTATTCTAAACATTTAGAAAGATGGAAAAAAATTAAGAATATTAAGCGATGCATAAAATTGAAGAATAAAACTGCCAGCTCAAATTGATGAACGGTGAGCACATTGGATAGTTAGTTTTTGCTACTGCAAAATACGATCACTTCAAGTATTTACACAAACATCAAATTCCAATTAAAGTATCTTGAAATAAATCAAGGCAGTGAAAGAAAGAGGAGGTATGATATATAAAATGTACAAACTGATTCTCTGGGTAGATATGAGAAACCGAAAAGAAAAAGATAGGGAAAAAGCTAACTATCAAACTACTATTGTGTACCTCTTGAATTTAATTTCTATGAATATTATTTTGATACGGTTCCATGAACGTAACGTGACATGTGTCATCATCTATCTAATATATCCAGGTAAAAAGAGACATATATATATATATATATATATATATATATATATATATATATATATATATATATATATATATATATATATATATATTATCTAATTTTCTTCAAAAATGGAAGAAGATATTGAAGGTAAAAAGTATATAAAAAAATGAAGTTTTGAGACGAATATAAATTTGACTCGAAAAAAGAATCATAAAATTAATGATTTTAATAAATAATTTTTTCTTTTTCCTATTAAAAAAATGTCGTGTGGACAAAAAATCACGCAATTGGCGAGTGTATCTCATTCTCTCAGTATGAGATTGTGCGGGGTGGGGGTGGGGGTGCTAAAGTCTATAAAATAACCAAGTTCAACAAGCTAATTAAGACCACTGATAGTGTAGAGAGAATTTGAATAAAACTCTTTAAATTTATAGGAGTCTTTAGGTATTCTGTCAATTTACTAACCGAATTTAATATCTAGTATATATATATATATATATAATAATTTTGATTTTGTCTATGTAGAATAATTTTTTACAATAATAACATATATACTTAGTAAAATTTTATAAAGTGGGGTTTGAAAAGATGTAAGAATAATTTTTTGACGAAGGATTATATCTCTTTCCATACCCTTTCCGCACATACTTGAAGCTAAAGATGATTGAAAATTTTGACAATTTTAGTGATACATAGGCCAGAGCTTTATGGGGGTGAAAATTTCTCACCACCTGCTTTGTTTTGACTTGTTTGGTATTCCGTATACATTGACGGTGTAAAAATAATTTTATACTATAAGATCATCTAAAAAATATTTACAAGTAACTTTCTCTAAAAAATAAGATATATTTTAATAATAAAAATAAGACAATATACATCTCTCTCGTTGTTGAGTCTTAGTTAAAATCAAAACACTTGCACATACAATATTTATTTCTATCATAAATTTGGAATCCTAAAATTTCCTTCATCAACTCCTATATATGGCGTTAACGATAGGTGTCGATGTTTGTTAGCTCTTCTTAAAAACACCTCCACCACCTAAAATAACAAATTTTCAGCCGCTTAATAGTATTTTATAAAGTGGGAGTCGGCATATATTAGATGGTTTAATTTTTAATTAATAATTTTAACGTTCGAAGATCTCTATATTTTGTAAAATACAACTATAATATAATATTTAAAGAACCGACTTAATTAATTTTATTTCTTTTTAGAAGAAAACTGATTCAAACCTACTTATGAACCCCTAATTAGCAGAAATGTTTTGGAACAGAACAGTTAAACAAGTTAATTAAACTTCATAACACAAACGCATATCTTCATAACACAAACGGACACGAATCTTCAAACATTTTTGAAAGAGCCTACTGTTTCATCGTTGATCTATTAAGAGTTGCCATCATTTGGTTTCTGTTTTTTTTTTGTCTACTCTAACGCTCTGTAACTTTTCCTCATTCCTCAATCTTCTCTGAAACCTTTAGGTTTGGCCTCTTACACTCCATAATTTTCTATCTTCGATATGTATTTTTGACAGTTATTTTCTTTTCTATTTGACTATTAGATTTTCGGCACCTCTATTATTCCATTCCATGCATCTATCTATTGTCTCGGATAATTTCTCGACAATATATATCTCCGATGAAATCTATTGTAAGTTCGTTCACGGTTGAATTTACTTTTATAATTTGTTATTGTAATGAGATATGTTATGTGAAATTATTATATTTTACAGATTTTGAATTTAAAGTTTAGTTGTGCTAATTCATTTTTTTGTTGTCCTTGATAATTATTCATAATATTAATATCACTTAATTAGGATGTCGATATGATCGGAGCAATAGCATCAGAATTTAGAACTTCAACAATAAATAAGTATACTATTAAAACCTAAACTCATTTACTAGACAACCATATGTCATCTCCTTCGTATAGTTGATTGAAAGACCATGTGTAGCCTTCAAACCCTAACAAGATAGTGCATTAGATGAAAGATTATACTACTATAAAACAAAAACTAATCACATTATATCCTATATTATCCAAAGATGTCACCCAACTGTTTGTTAAAGAACTTGACTGTTTATTTTAATTTAAGAAACAGTCACACGACCATCGAATATGTCATGTAAAGAAGATAACAGTACAATTTTTTCTCCAAAGAAAAAGTAATATTACTTTGAGGTTAATTTAAGGCACATCACATTTTCTGTATCGATTTTAGTTGAGATTACTCGCAAATGCAATGAAGCAAAAAATAAAAAAACCTTGATGCCTATAGCATGTACTTAGCTGATAATAATAAACTGGAGATTACTAATCAATATCTAATAAATTAAAATAGCTATAATTGTATTTTTCTATTGGTGATATTTAAGAAATACATGGTCAAGTTTATATAACAGTGCAAGGGAGTTGAATAGTTTATTGTCATCGTGTTACCTCAAAATACCCACATTGTTTAAATGTCTTCCAATTTTAAATTGTTCTTGGTAAAGTCAGTTGCTTTCAATATTGTTATACAATGCCAATAGAGATAAGTTAGAATAAACTCGGTCTGTTATTCTTCAATTTTCTGCAGTTATATTCATAGTCACTTTGAAAAGCATCTTACCTGAGTTGTTTTTATGAAAGGTCTTCAGAACAATATTTCTTTTCGTGTATAAATTGGTTCTTTTATTCTTCAGTGTTTAAGATTTATTATATCTCTTTTGCAATGTCATATATAAAGCATTTATTTATTTCGTGTCCTCAACTTTGTTTGTGTTATTGACACTGAGTACTTGTGTCGTTTCCAAGTATCCTACTGATTCTTTTTGGTAATTACTTCTTCAAACGAACTTCTTTTCTTATATTTGCATTGTTGCATATTTTCGCAATTCATGTATTGACCTTCATTTATATTAAATCCTCCAGATTTTCTGAATATTCTCGTGTTCCTTCTTTAATTAATTATTGGTTTAAGTAGTTGCCCATAACACTTCTAAATCAAGAAAACTCAATTTTTTTTTTGACAAGGAACTCAATTTTTGTTTGTTCATGGAGAAGAAAAAGGAGGACTTGTGGTTAAAATTGTGAGCTATTTTTATGGTAGGGAGAAAGATAATTCGTTCATGATAGATGTTCATTATTGGAAGATGTATTACAAACTAAGAACAGGAATAAAAAAATCAGACATTCATTAATACCAAGGGATAAAAGAATTAAAAGTTACATATCTTATCAGACTGAATAGAATCTGAAGAGCTGTAACATAAATTTCATAATTATTGAAGTTGTCAATGTAATTGAGAAGGTCTATAAAAGGAATAATCCCTTAATTATTTTCATTAATTGAAACAGTATATGTACAATTTACATATTTCCATAATAGAAAAATTCTATTCCCATTCTACTCCTAAAACCTTATTCTACGTGGACACTAACTATACAATTATTATGGTAAGTGTACAATAATAATTACACCACAACATTACCTAAACTAGGAGACTATATACACGGCCATACTATATACACGGCCATACTATATACACGGCCATATACATTAATCGAGACTGAATATACATACGATATACACGTGTATATCGTGTATATCGTATGTATATTTAACACACCACCGCAGTCATAGCAGGCGATCTTCGTATGCTGAGAATGTCCCTAAAATCTTCAAAAAGGACCGAGGGAAGACCCTTTGTAAAGATGTCTGCAATTTGATACCTGAAAGGGACATGGAAGACGCGTACTTGTCCACTAGCTACCTTTTCGTCAACAAACTGAATGTCCATCTCGATATGTTTAGTGTGTTGGTGCTGAACCGGATTACCAGAAAGGTAGATGATACTAACATTATCACAATAAACCAAGGTAGCTTTCTGAATAGGACAATGAAGCTCTAACAGAATAATTCGTAACCAACAGGATTTAGAGATCATATTGGCTACCCCTCGATACTCGGCCTTTGCACTGAAGCGGGACAGTGTCGACTGACGTTTCGCAGACCATAAGACCAAGTTATTACCAAGAAACATGCAATAGCCGGACGTGGAACGTCTGGTATTCGGAAAACCACCCCAATCAACATCTGTATATGAGACAAGTGTAGATGTCGAAGACGGATAAAGATGTAAGCCATAGTCAAGTGTTCCCTAGATGTACCGAATAATGTGTTTGAGTTCATTTATGTGTTCAACCCTAGGAACATGCATAAACAAGAATACATGTTGTACGACATACGTAATCTCTGGTCTAGTGAACATAAGATACTGAATGGCCCCTGCAAGACTGCGATAGTGGGTCGGATCCTCATAAGGTGAGCCAGCCGCAGCACCCAACTTGAGTTTAGTATCAACTGGAGTGGAAGTGGACATGCATGATGACATACCAGCTCGCTCAATAATCTTAGCTGCATACTTCCATTGGGATAAGAACAACCCACTTGCATGACGAGTGACAACAATCCCCAAAAAGTAACTCAAGTGCCCCAAGTCTTTCATAGCAAACTCAGAACTGAGCATTGTCATGATAGACTGACGTAATGCATCAGAAGAAGCAGTCAAGATAATATCATCCACATATAATAGTATATAAGCCAAGGAGGAACCACGACGATACATGAACAATGAATTATCAGACCTGCTGTGAGAGAACCCAATAGTCGAAACATAGTCTACAAACCTCTTATACCAGACCCGTGGGGCCCATATAAGGACGTTTTCAATAAACAGACATGATGAGGATATTTTGGATCCCTAAAACCCCAATGGCTGATGCATATAGATTGTCTCTTGGAGATCACCATGTAAGAAAACATTTTTTACATCTAACTGATGAATGGGCCAATCTTTCGAAAGAGTCAAGCTGAGCATAGTGCAAATGGTAGCCGGCTTGACCACCGGACTAAATGTCTCACCACAATCGGCACCCACCTGTTGAGTCTTACCATCACCTACAAGACGAGCCTTATGCCTCACAAAAGATCCGCCAGCATTGTCCTTATGAGCAAAAATCCACATAGACCGAATAATATTAACACCATATGGATGGGGAACCAACTCCCACGTCTTATTATCAATAAGAACATTATATTCGTCGGTCATAATAATTTTCCAATTTGGGTCATTTAAAGGACAATGGGTTACGGTGTAGAGGGGATTTAAGAACATTATAATTTAAATTTAAATTTATTTTTGGTTTAAAAATACCCCGTTGACTACGAGTAACCAGTCTATGACTCGGGAAAGAATTGGACGGATTTTGGGAAACATCGGGACACATGACGGACTGGCCAGCAGGCAATGGGCCTGCTGGCACAACACGAAAATTGGAGGATCCCGTGACTTGAACAGTGGAGATAATGGGCTGGGTAACTGGCCCAATTACCGTCACCGCTCAAGAATCGGACCGAACACAAGTGGTCGGAACGATGGCGGTGACGGAACAGTGGGGATAGTGGGCAGTGGGCCCACTGGCAGATTTGGGGTGCGGGACATGTCCGAAAAATGGTGGATAATATATGGGGAGAAATCGTCATCCAAAAAATTATACGAACTAGGCACATGACTACTCACTTTAATAAAGGGAAATTGGGACTCATAAAAAATAAGACTAATGATGATTTTATTAGACGATAAATCAAAACATTTGTAACCACGATGACTAGACGGATAACCAAAAAACACACAAGGGGTAGAACGGGCCTGAAGTTTGTTAATTGTGGTGGACGAAAACAACGGATAATATAAGCACCCAAAGACCCTAAGATGTGAATACGAAGGAGTCTTATTATATAAAATTTGAAGAGGGGACGAATAGGTCAAACCTTTGGTAGGAAGAATTTTAAGAAGATATTAGCCATTTGTAGAGCATGATGCCAAAATGAGGGGGTACGGAATCATGAATCAATAAAGTTCGGATAATGTTATTAATGGTACGAATTTTGCATTCGACTTTCCCATTTTGTGAAGACGTAAGAGGACAAGAAAAATAAAAATTGATCCCATTATTATCACAAAACTCCCGAAATACCCCATTATCATATTCTTTGTTATTATCACATTGAATATTTTTTATTACCGTTTGAATTGGGTTCTAATGAATGCTCTAAATTTTAAGAAAGTGGAATAAACTTGAGATTTTTTTGCTATCGGAAAATCCATAAAAAATAGAATAAACATCCAGAAATATAACATAATAACAATGACCAAAAGAACTGAGAACAAGAGATGTCCATAAATCGCTCTGAATAATATCAAATGGCATTAAAGTATGAGAATTAGAGTCTACAAACGACAATCGAACATTTTTTCCTAAAGAACAAGATTGACAATTTGGAGTACTAAGTGTACCCTTACAAGAAATAAAATTCTTTTTATCTAAGGAAGACAAACTAGACGACCCCGGATGACCTAGACGAGCATGCCACCAGAAAGGAGCAAGGTCTGTAAAAGTTGATGGCAAGGTTGGACTCGAGAGATCGGAATTTAGTGTGATAGGATAAAGATCTCCCCTACTATCACACCTCATTAGAGGAATCCCCGTCTTGAAATCCTTCACAAAAAAACCAAACGGATCAAATTCAACAGAAACAGAATTATCATTGGTGAATTTACGGACACACACCAAAGTTTTAATCAATTTAGGGGCATGAAAGGTATTTTTCAAAATAAGGGGTGGATAGGGGGAGACAATGTTTTATGACCGTAACCACGAATTGAAATTGAATTATCATTACCAATAATTATTCCACGATTATTGCTCAAATTGGAATAAGATGAGAGAGTACTTGGGTCAGACGTCATGTGAGTAGTGGCGCCGGTGTCCATGTACCAATTCGGGTCCGGAGTAGTCAAACCAAGTGTGTGCATAGCAGCTTCAATGCCGGTCGGGGTGGGGCCCGCTGTGTGATGGGCCTGCGGAGGCCAAGGCCCAAGAACACCTGTATGCTGCCCCGGACCAGTGCTACTTCGGGAACAACTGGCCCAATTGTTATTGGGCCGAAGGGTGGTTGGGAAGCCCACTGGCCAGTGGCAGTAACTGAAAGAGAAAAAGGGCATTTGGGCCACTGCCCATTTGCCCAAGCCCACTGCCAAGGGGCCCAAGGCTGGGACCAGTGGGTCGGTGGCCCACTATTTTCGGGATGGGGCCCACCGCCACTGTTTCGGCAACTGTTACCACTGTCGGAACCGCCCCGTTTGCCCGCGCGATTTTTGCCATCATTTTTCTGAGTATTCTTGTCGCTACCGTGAGCACGGTTTTGGCCCGAACTATCAACAAAACCCTTGAGATTTTTTAGAGGATGTCATCATGACTATGGGACTAGAACCGGTAGCCGCCTTTTTGGCCAAGCCGACTTCTTCGAGCGTAAGCATAGATCGAGTCTGATAAAATTACGGAAGTGGGCTGCTCTGACGAAGAAGCGTGCCGACGCCATTATAGGCCTGCGACCATTAGAAGTACGAGACGGTCGTTGGTGACGGGCGCACCAACGTTGCGGAGATGGTCCGCCAATTCTTTCAACCTTTTGTAGTATGCTGAAACGTTGGAGAAATTTTCCATATTGACGTAGGAGAATTCCTGCTCAAGGGTAACAACACGAGAATTTTGATTATCTTGGAATATGTCGCGTAGTCTATTCCAAGAATCCATCGCCGTAGCGTCTAGCTCAATAATCGTCTGCAACAGGTCGGTAGACATAGTGGAGTAAATCCACTGAAGGACGGTGGAATCAAGAGTCGTCCACAACTTTGGATCATCCCCGCGTTTAGGCACCTCCGTATCCTCAGGAGACGCGGGGATGATGTGATGGATGACTTGATGCGAGCGTGCGTGAATTTTGAACAGTTCGGCCCACGTCGCATATTGGACATTTTCTATTTCAAGAATAAGAGGGATGTGATTCTTGATGTTAGAAACAACAAGGGCAGGGTGAAACGTGTTCTTAGAAGTAGACATAACGAAAGAACAAGAGGTGATTGAGGGATTCAGAAGAAAGAATTAGGAATCGGAAAAAAAAGTCGACGGAAATCGAGAATGAACTCTCGGAATTCGTGATTGGCCGAAAAATTGGAGAGGAAATTTTCAACCTAGACTTCTGATACCATGAAAGAAATAATCCCTTGATTATTTTCATTAATTGAAAGAGTATATACAATTTACATATTTCCATAATAGGAAAATTCTATTCCTATTCTACTTGGACACTAACTATACAATTATTATGGTAAGTGTACAATAATAATTACACCACAATATTACCTAAACTAGGAGACTATATACACGGTCATACTATATATACGGCCATATACATTAACCGAGACTGAATATACATACGATATACACGTGTATATCGTATATATCGTATGTATAATTAACCGTCTACTCTTTCTGTTAGATGAAAAAGAAGAGAAATAATTGATAAAGAAGAGAAGAAAAAGCATTTAGGAGAAGGAGAAGGCAAATAAAGATGTGTGAAACATATCTTTCGGTGATGTCTTGAGGAAGTATTTTTTCCGGTGTATATGTTCTTGAGCCCATTAATTTTATATTATACAACTTCTTAAATTTATTAAGAAATTAATTAGGCATATGTGAATTTCTTAATAGTATTTGAGATGTAGTTAGCCTCAACACCCTTTTTTCAAGCATAACCTACTTGGGGTTACTGCATTCGTTATGAAATTATTAGATTTTCTGATGTTAAGAATATTAAACTATATTTTTTGTCTTGAAAAGAACCATATTTTTATGTCCTTTTTATCATATTTCTGACAACATACGCTACTATATGAAGGTAGTAGATAAAAAATTTACTCACTTTTTAGTTCACTTATATTCTTGCCAAAGCTCATAAGTGATCTTGTCTAATTGTGATGCTTATCTTAGTTAAAACATGTATTTAATTAAATTTGGCATACATATACAACCTACGTGCGGAGAAACTAGTTAGAAAATAATCGGATCAACACATCTCCGCTAGTTAGAAAATAATCGGATCAACACATGAACATTTAAGTACTATATCTCTAATGATTAAACTTTTAGTCGAAACGTGGTTACGCAATTGATCAACAATATGTTGTAGTTTTTCTTTAAGTTATGGTGTCTATTTTAAGATGTGCAGTAATATCGTTATACAAAAAGTGTAGCTTCCAGGATGATTCTTATTGAAATTTCAAGGAAGTTTCGCTCGAAAGTACAAAAGCCGTACAATATCTTTATTACGGCTCTTCTAGGCATTCCATAAGTTGCTGTCGAGAAAGAAAAGAGAATAAAAAATTTAGTGATTGTCAAATGGGTGAGGTCATCTAGGTTTCAATTTGGAGTATTCCTTATTCTTTTAAATGATTGCGTCTTTAAATTTATTGATTTAATTAATTTATTAGAATCATATTAGGTAAGTGTACTATGAGAGTAAAATTTAATGCTTCATATATATCAAAAACTATCCATTCCCTACCCTCGAACTCTAAACCTCTGACTAAAGGTTAAGTTCCAACCCGAACGAAATTATATAAAGCTAAGAGGATATAATTGAATTCCGTTTGTCCAAAATTATAGTGTATATATATGAAATGGATGATTTTTTTTCAATGATACACAAATGTTGAATCCATTGATCACATAAGAAAATAATCTAGTGTAGGTTCACAAAAATTTCAACTGTGAACATTTTAATATTATTTAAAATTGCCTTTGGTAAATTCATTACTCCGCCGCTATTTTCATCCATTTCATCACACTTCGGTTATAATTTGGAGATTTTTATTAGAAAACAATGTCTAAAAACGGCGAGAAGCCACGAGAATCGACATGGTCTCTGCAATTAAGCTATAGATGACCTCATACTAAGTCCATTATTGTGTTCTCAGGATAATGACCTTTAGTTTTCCTATTTTTAGTTTAGTTTAGTTGTCAGTGTATTTTCGGGAAAGTTCTCATAGGATTGTAATTATAGGCGTTCGGATGATATTTGATTGAAATTGATGATAATATATCTGAAGTTAAAGTCGAAAAAAGTCATTTATTCAAATATAAATTTTACTTTAAAAAATTTAAAAATTATAAGTCAAATTCATTATTTGCTCACTTGAAATATTTTTGATGAGCTAGAGCATATGAATGAGCTCAACTATCTTCTTTCATTAGAATAAAATGAGCTCACTTACAAAATATCTACATCTAGCTCCTATTTATACATCTTTAATTCATCTAACCGACTCTAACTTATTCTTCAGCTACCTTAAACTTAGCATCTACACACAAACTGTCATCTTTGCTTCAACAATTTCAATCAATTTTTTTTTAATATTTGCAAATATTGAAATTTTAATTTTGACCAAATGGAAAATTTCAATCATTCAAGGATAAGGACTAAATTTTATCGGACCTCCTTTCTAAGGGCTGGGATTTACTTTTTGTTCATATAAAAAAGTTTAGCATATCTATTCGCTAGAATGTCATTTTCCTCCTTTTTCTTCTTCCCATCCTTTTCCACGTTCTTCTCTATTTTCTTCATATGTGATTTGTGGTTGGTTTAGATTGATTTAGTTGTAGAAACTTGAAATCATTATTGGTGGTGCCTGATAATTAAAGAAGATAAAAGGGTTTACTGAGTTTTTATGATTTGCATTGTATTAACCATTGAGTATTATATTATTGAGATTGATATTGGAATATTGGATATCATTTGAGTTGATTTAAACCCATTTCTATCAACGTTGAAGGAAAAATGCATTGGTGAAATTGATAATGAACTTATAAACAATTTGTTACAGAATTATGACCCAATTTGTACTAAAGTCATGGTGACATCCCAAACTCGTGTCAAGGTCGGTTGGTTGCAATGGTGCAGGAAACGGAAATAAGTAACTGCTAAGTATTACAACACAATGAAATTACAACAAACTGAAATTTCAATGAACTGGAACAAAATACTGAAATAGTTTTGATATGATGAGTCGAGTGATGACACTCTGTCTTTAAGACAAGATTGCCCCGTATATATCATTTCTACGTTCTGGACAATAGTCTCCCAAGATAAAACAACAACTCAACAAATGAGCAAAGGAAACTCAAGTGTTACTTTGAAGAATTTTGAGTAATGAAATGATGCTAGAAAGTAGGAGGAAGAATCTGATTTCGTTTGTATGTTCTGTGTTTTCCTCAACAATTGGCAAAGGCTCCATTATATAGTTGTAAGGAGAGGACTTACCAACTGCCCACATAATTGTTGTTACTGGCCAAGTAATGACAATTATGGAGGTAGTAATTCAGCCAAAATAAATGGTGAAATGATGTGCAACGGATTAGCTTTTAGGGAGAGTTGTTCAGCCAAAATAAATGACTGAATTTAGTGCATATTAAAGTTGGTTAACGTTCCAAAAACCAACAGCAAAAGCACAAGTTCTCTGTCCAATTTAACTTACCAGAAACTTCAGGGACCAAACTGTAAATATGAAGCAATTTGGGTCCAAAAAATAAATACTAGAAGAAGCCCACGACCCGTGACCCGAGACCGGACAGGACGAGCAGGTAGCGGCGGCGCGCGTGGGCTTATCCTCGAACTGAAGCACATGTAGGTCCTCCCTCCTTTAAACACATGGGATATCCCTTGGGGTCCCAAACCCCAAGCCAATGTTAAGACTTATAAACTAAACAAATCTTTCTTCCCCCACCGATGAGGGAGGATTGGTCTAAATACCACACTTTTCCATGCTTCAAACACCTCACTTCGTGGACCAATATCTCTTTCATTTCTCAACGAAATTTGACGATCCTTGGCCCTACGGTCATCTACTTACTTAGTAGATTATGCACGTGTGAAGAACCGAAGTTTCCAACATGTGGAACACTAGTGTTTAATTCATTAAAGATGGTTGGACGCAACTCCCGCCAAAGGCAAATTTCCAACAATCTCCTCTTGAAAGAGATTTTGGCGCATTCACATGGTGCCTTTTCCTAGCAATATTTCAGCGGACCGATGTTTCATAAGGAGAGGTAGCTTCAGCTTTGAACCTTCCATAGTTAAATACCATCGGACTTACTTACTGCGCAGTGAACGTGATGTCTTGAACCGTCAGTGTTTAATGTAAGCCAAGTCAATAGTACCAACACAAGAAATTCCCTTACTCTTTTTCTTCGTAATATTTTGTCCGTTGTGGCCGTGGACAACTTCTTGGATTCTTAAGTATGTTCATTTGAGGTGGCCTGTCCTCTCACTTAAATAGGTGGTCTCCTACAAGGTATCCTGCTATACCCCACTCCAAGAGTGTTAGGAACCATTAAAAGTTTCCCCAAACCTAACCTCAACTGTTGAGGATCATTAAAGGTTTTGAAAACTTAACCTTTACCCACACTGCAGATAGCACTTAACGTCTATTGCGGGAACGACTTTGGATTTGGGGTTTCTTTACATAAATCACTATCTGAAGTGCTCATGCTTCCACTGAAGCGATCAACTGAACTTTTACAGCTTAGTTTTCCCATTGAACCAAATTCCTTGGATCTCCAGTCAATAAGGTTGGGTTGCCACCGTATTGGTCCTTATACTTTGGGTTTTAAGCCCATTCCCCTAGAAAATCCTTTGGCAGTGGGTCTGCTATATTATCCTTTGACTTTATGTAATTAATAGATATTATACCCGTGGTGATCAGCTATCTAACGGTCTTATGCCTCCATCGAATATGACGAGACTTTTCGTTGTACATAGCATTACGTGCCCTTCCTAAAGCCGACTGGCTGTCACAGTGGATCATTACAGAAGGTACGGGTTTGTTCCAACACAGAACATCCTCTAAGAAGTCATGAAGCCACTCAACTTTTTCTCCTACTTTGTCTAAAGCGATAAACTTCGATTCCATTATGGATCGGGCGATGCAAGTTTGCTTAGAGGATTTCCAAGACACAACCCCACCACCAATTGTAAATACATACCCATTGGTGGACTTGGTGTTCTCTATATCAGATATCCAGTTTGCATCACTGTACCCCTCTAGTTCAGCTGGATATCTCAAATAATGTAACCCAAAAGTTAACGTGTGTTTCAGGTATTGTAATAACCGATTCAACGCCTTTCAGTGGTCATCACTCGGATTACGGGTAAACCTAGCCAACTTATTGACTGCATAAGCAATATCAGGTCGGGTGCAGTTTATTAAGTACATCAAACTACCGATCACATGTGTATGTCGCTTCTGGCATACGGGTGCACCATGATTTTTATCAAGCTTTTGATTTCTATCCATTGGTGACTTTATCGGCAAACTGTCAAATATCTCAAACTTTCTCAAAACATCCTCGATGTAGTGAGACTGAGATAAGACCAGTCCGTCAGACATCTTAGAGATTTTTATCCCTAAGATGACATCTTCGATATCCATATCCTTCATATCGAAGCATTGTTTCAACATGTTCTTAGTCTCTAGGATTACCCTAGGACTGCTTCCTGTGATAAACATGTCATCTACATACATACATATCATGACGAACGAGTCAGAGTTACCTTTCGTGTAGACACATTTGTCACACTCATTAATGGAGAAACCCTTTGATAGTAAAGTACTATCAAACTTTTTGTACCATTGCTTCGGGGCTTGTTTTAGTCCGTACAGAGATTTGACAAGCCGACAGACTTTCTTCTCTTGCCCTTGAACCACATACCCCTCGGGTTGGTCCATTAAATTTCTTCTTCCAAATCACCATTTAGGAAGGCTGTCTTGACATCCATTTGATGTATCTCAAGGTCACGCAAAGCTGCGATCGCAATGAATACTCGTATGGACGTCATCCGAGATACTGGGGAGTACGTGTCAAAGTAGTCAAGACATTCTTTCTGTCGATAGCCCTTGACTACCAACCTGGACTTGTACTTACCTATAGACCTATCTGCTTTATATTTCCATTTGAGTATCCACTTACAACCCAACGGTTTATTTCCCAGAGGAAGATCAACCAACTCCCAAGTGTGGTTATGCAGAATGGAGCCTATTTCACTCTCAATAGCTTTTTTCCAGAGCGGTGCCTCTGGAGTTGACAATGCTTCAGCAATTGTCCTTGGTTCATCATCAACCATATAAGCTACAAAGTCAGGACTGAAGGATTTATCCTTCCTGGCCATTTTACTTCTCCTTAGTTCCATCTCTGGAGTCTCCAAGTTTTGAGAATCTGGAACACTAGATTCCGGATATTCATCCACCTCGAAATTCCCTAGATCTGAACCATATAGATCCGGGTTGTCAACGATTCCCGATTCTTGAGAGCTTTGTTCATAACTTCGTTTGCGAGAGGTTATGTCTTTTTCCTTTCTAGGAAAGGTACCTTCAAAGAATTAAGCATTCCTTGATTTCATGATTGTACCTCCGTGGATATCTGGAATATCTGACTTATGCACTAAGAAGCGATAAACACTACTGTTATTTCCATATCCGGTGAATATACAATCTACAGTCTTAGGCCCAATCTTGACCTGCTTTGGCTTGGGTACTTCAACCTTTGCCAGACAACCTCATACCTTTAAATATTTATAGGTGGGTTTCTTTCTCTTCCATGATTCATATGGAGTTTTATCCATACCCTTATGTAGGACTCTGTTAAGAATCGTATTAGCGGTATGGACGGCTTCTCCCCACATGTTTTGGGGAAGATCGGAATTGATGAGGAAGGCATTCATCATTTCCTTTAATGTGCGGTTCTTGCGTTCTGCCACACCATTCGATTAAGGTGAGTATGGAGCCATCGTTTGATGAATAATGCCTGATTGGGCACAATATTCCTCAATTGGCGCTATGTATTCTCCCCCTCTATCGCTACGAATTAATTTAATCTGGAGGCTTAGTTGGTTCTCAACTTCTTCTTTGTAACGTCGGAACGCTTCAAAGGCTTCATCTTTACTTTTCAACAAGTAAAGGTAACAATACCTTGTACTATCATCAATGAATGTCACAAAGTACTTGTTCCCCCTAGTTTGTGTGAACTTCAAATCACATATATTTGTGTGAATAAGTTCTAGATGAGCGGTATTCCTTTCGACGGATCGAAAAGGAAGCTTGGTGAGTTTTGCCTCTACGCACACTTCACACTTATGTTGAGGGTTTACATCGATAGACGGCAACAACTCCAACTTTACCAACCTTTGGATGGACTTGTAGTTAACGTGTCCTAATCTATGATGCCATAAATCAGAAGACTCAAACAAATAAGAAGAAGCTTCAACTTTATTACTTGGACGCATTACAGACATAGCGTTAACTTTGAAGAGGCCTTTACAGATGAAGCCTCTCCCCACAAAAGTGTCATTCTTAGTGAGTACAAATTTATTGGATTCAAACACTAGCCTAAAACTAGCATTAACCAATAAAGGTCCTGAAATTAAATTTCTCCTAATCTCAGGGACATGCATCACTTCCTTCAGAGTGAGCTCCTTTTCATAAGTCATCTTCAGGACCACCTTTCCTACCCCCAGCACGTCAGAGGAAGCGTTGTTGCCCATGAACAGCTTTTTGTCGGTGACCGGTGTATACGTGGAGAAGGCATTTATGTTGGAACAGATGTGTCTGGTACCACCTGTGTCAATCTACCACTGCATGGGATTCTTAACCAGGTTTGCTTCAAGCACGACCGTCGAGAACTCCTCAATCATGTTATCCAGGAGCGTGTCCATGACGACGTTAGCATGCGCCTTGCCTTTAGCCTTGGCTTTCTGTTGTTGCTCAATCTTGAGCTTGCGGTATTCCTTGATCTTATGACCAGGTTTCCCACAATGGTGACAGTTACCTCTGAACATCTCCGCTGAGTAGGTCTTGCCGTCTTTTGGAACTTTCACTTCTTGCTTGGGTTCCCTTTGGCCTCAGCCAGATTTGCCTTTGCCTCAGCAGGTTGTTTACCCCTAGACAAGGCCTTCTTATTATCTTCCTGAATTTGGAGTTTGATAATAAGTTCTTCAAAGGCCATCTCATTTGTCTTGAGCTTTAAGTAGCTCATAAACTCATTCCACGAAGGTGGTAACTTTTCAATCACCGATGCAATCGAAAAATGCTCATTTGGTTTCATTCCTCCCAAATCCAGGTGATTTAGAATCATTTGGAATTCCTGGATTTGGGACATCACTGTCTTACTATCCACCATTTGAAATTTTAGAAATTTCCCAACGGTGAATTTCTTAGTACCTGCATCTTGTGCGTTGTACTTCTTTTGCAGTTTTTCCCATAGCTCTTTTGTGGTGCCAACGGTGCAATACACCGTGTAGAGAGGGTCTGCCAAACAGTTCAATATGTAATTCTTACACATGAAATCACTATGATTCCATGCATCAAGAACCATCTTCATGCCATTAATGACATGGATACCTAGGCCCCCTTCACCCGTTTCAGAAGGCGAAGGGTCCATTTCATCTCCAGCTTGTGGAGGATCTTCTGTTAGGAAATGTGTCATTCTCATAACAGTCAAGTAGAACAGCATCTTCTGCTGCCATCTCTTAAAGTTTGAGCCCATGAATTTTTCAGGGCGTTGATGGTGGAATGCGGAGGGTGGAGCAGTAAAGGCAGCAGACGTGCCTTGAGCAGCAGTGGGGAAGGCAGATGAGTTGCTGCCTTGAACAGTAGCGGTAGCAGCAGGGATGGCAAAATTGCTGCCTTGATTGGCAGCAGCAGCGGCAGCGGCATCAACAGTGTTTCCAGTCATGTTAAAGCAGTTACAGAAACAGAATCTTGTCTTAAACTTGTTGGTTACAATAGTGCAGAAAACGGAAATAAGTAACTGCTAAGTATTACAACACAATGAAATCACAACAAACTGATATTTCAATTAACTGGAACAAAAAACTGGAACAGTTTTGATATGCTGAGTCGAGTGATGACACTCTGTCTTTGAGACAAGATTGCCCCGTATATATCCTTTCTACGTTCTAGACAATAGTCTCCCAAGATAAAACAGCAACTCAACAAATGAGCAAAGGAAACTCAAGTGTTACTTTGAAGAATTTTGAGTAATGAAATGATACTAGAAAGTAGTAGGAATAATCTGATTTCGTTTGTATGTTCTGCGTTTTCCTCAACAATTGGAAAATGCTCCATTATATAGTTGTAAGGAGAGGACTTACCAACTGCCCACATAATTGTTGTTACTGGCCAAGTAATGGCAATTATGGAGGTAGTAATTCAGCCAAAATAAATGGTGAAATGATGGGCAATGGATTAGCTTTTAGGGAGAGTTATTCAGCCAAAATAAATGACTGAATTGAGTGCATATTGAAGTTGGTTAACGTTCTAAAAACCAACAGCAAAAGCACAAGTTCTCTGTCCAATTTAACTTACCAGAAACTTCAGGGACCAAACTGTAAATATGAAGCAATTTGGGTCCAAAAAGATAATACTAGAAGAAGCCCACGACCCGTGACCCGAGAACGGACGGGACGGGCGGGCAGCGGCGGCGCGCGTGGGCTTATCCTCGAACCGAGGCACATCTAGGTCCTCCCTCCTTTAAACACATGGGATACCCCTTGGGGTCCCAAACCCCAAGCCAATGTTGAGACTTATAAACTAAACAAATCTTTCTTCCCCCACCGATGAGGGAGGATTGGTCTAAATACCACACTTTTCCATGCTTCAAACATCTCAATTCGTGGACCAATATCTCTTTCATTTCTCAACGAAATTTGACGATCCTTGACCCTACGGTCATCTACTTAGTAGATTATGCACGTGTGAAGAACCGAAGTTTCCAACATGCGGAACACTAGTGTTTAAGTCATTAAAGATGGTTGGACGCAACTCCCGCCAAAGGCAAATTTCCAACAAGGCCATCCATCTATCACAATTCAATTCCCCCAAAATAGTGTTATCACCCAACTACTGAGCGAACCATCCATAAACAGATAATCATCGAAGACATAAAAAATATCGAGTCTTATAAGGAAATAACATAAACCAGAATGATATATCAAATACATAGAGGAAGTCTACCACAATATCCAAGAGCCGGTATCACTAGTCGTGAGCTACTCGAAATAAAAAATACAATTGTATATGATGTATTGTTATGAATCATATACAATTGTAGGGGTGACCATGGGCCGGGGTCGGGGCGGGTAGGTCCCGCCGGGACGGGACCCGGCGGGACGGGGAATGGTCGGGACTGGTTCTCCGGCGGGACTGACGGGATAGGCAGATGTCCGTTCCGTCCCAGTTCCGCCAGAAAAGGGAACGGTGTTGGCTGGGCGGGGTCGGGTCTGTAACGAAGATATTTTTTTTCAATTTATCCCAGTCCCGCCGGGAAAGTGTTCCAATTTATCTTTGAAGCATTTGGTTTGTTTTATATTTGTTCGCTGTTAAGCTTTTGATTTATGAAATTTCAACCTTTATTTTATATTTCAAATACGTCCCTCCCACTAATAGCTATCCTGCTTGGCTATGACATTCGTCACGGTAAAGTCACCCAGACAAACAAAAGATTCAAATTTATCTCTAAACTATCAAATTGGTTTATATATATCCTGTACAGAAATATGAAGCAGCATGTCCCTGAACAATAGAAAATGCTCAAATATACCAAGTATAATTAAAGAGATCCAAATATATATGCCCTAATCTGACGAATTTTTGCATGATAGAAATAAGGAGGCATATATTTGAGATAAAATATATCGTGGTGATTTTCATGGATCAAATATTAACGGGTAAATTTCATAATGGTCATATAGTTATGAATGTTACAGAAAAATCACAAAACTCACCCTAATAACACAAAGGTACTCACAATATATTACCGATTTCTTAATATTCCGATGAGTGATAACTTTTGACTCTACATTTTAATTCTAGTTTTAATTTCTAATCTAATAAATGATGACCAGTTAAAAGAGGACTGACTTGGCCCTTTTTTTTTGTTAGGAAGTGTTTACTCTCCAATATAAAAATTTTCGGCCCGAATCCGAATTTAATCAGGTCTCAATGCGAATAGCGAGTACCTCATGAGAAACAAAAAATAATAGTAATTTTTTTTCTAAATGATCTAAAAAAACAAAAAACGAAGAAACTTCGTGGGAAATTGCTTGCATGTGCCAAAATCATTAACTTATATAATGTATATCCAAGGCCACCCGTACTCGCACAGTTCAATTGATCAATACAGCAGTACTGAAAAAGCTTCATATTCCATAGTTATCTCTCTCTGAATTTCTTATCATTACGTATTCAAAGCTATTTGCACATATAAACCAAATACACACAAAAAAAAAATATACAAAGTTTTTCCAAAACAAAAAAAAATGGCTTCATCAACACCAGCAACAGAAACATGGCTCTTAGAAAATGGAAACATTAAGCCCTTAAGCAAAGGAATGAGGCATGGACACGGCCGCAGCCATGGCCGAACGGCTCACAATGTGTCGTCTTCGTCTCTTCGGAAAAAGTCCGATCTTACCCTTGTCCGGAAAGTGCCTTGTACCATTGTTAGAGATGTTCTTGCTAATGTTCAAGAGGTCATTTTCGGAACTAAGCTTTTTGTGCTCTTCATTGCTATCCCTTTTGCCATCCTTGCACATTACCAAAACTTTGGAAGGGTAAGTCCTCTTTTCTTTCCTTCATCCCTTTTAAATATTTTTTATTGATTATATCCCTTCTACCCTGCTTTGATTACATTTATTTTGAGCCGACGATACCTATCGGAAACAACCTCTCTACTCTATAAAGATAAATGTAAGGTCTGCGTACATCATACCCTTCACAAACTGCACTTATGAGATTACACTGCATATGTTATTATTGATATATATCCAATTGTGTGACTATTTCATATGGTCACATAATTTTATATGATATCAAAGTGAATAAGAGGTTGTTTCGAATTCATTATTCCATCATCGCCCAAAAAAATGAAAAATATTTGCATGTGTTTGGGTCATTTTAAAACGAATCGACAGTGACAGAGCTCAAATATTTACCAAGAAAATTTAAAATATTAAAACATAAAGTATACAGACGAAGAAGCCAAGAGAATTCAACATATACTCTTTTGTAAATTCTTGATAATTTTTTTTTGGATGAACCCCTAAGCTGCCCTTACCTGCCCATGCGTGAGTGGACTTGTTGAATACATAATTTACTCCATAATTAAATAATCAAAGGTGTATCATGTTTAACATCTTTAAGCTTTAATATGATTTAATATGAGACTGTTACGCGACTCTTATGATGTGAATGTGACATTAATTAGCGCAAAACATTTAAGAAAAAGTCTATTCAAAGTTTGCATGTGACCAGGAGGTCATGAGTTCAAGCCGTGAAAACAGCATTTTGTAGAAATGTAAGGTAAAACTGTGTACAATAGACTTTGTGCTCCGATCCTTCTCCGGATCCTGCGCATAGCGGGAGCTTAGTTCACGGGGCTTTCCCTTTTTCTATTCAAAGTTTGGGCAATATTTTATGCTTACATTTTGTAGCAAGCAAAGGTGATTGTTATTTTTTCTTTTCCATTTTGAACAACTAAAAGAGCCGTTGAATGGTGTGGATCTGAGAAGATATTCTTTAATAGTTTTTGTGAATTCTTGATTAATTTATTTCATAGTACTGACATTCTTTTTAATTTTTCTCTGTAATATCAGTCATGGGTTTTTGGATTGAGTTTACTTGGACTCACTCCATTGGCTGAACGGGTCAGCTTTTTGACAGAGTAAGGATATTGTATAAATCAAACATCAATTTGATTTATTTAATCTACTACCAGAATCTCATTATTTTTTGTTTCTTTGATCGTTTTGAATATGCAGACAAATAGCTTTCTTCACTGGTCCAACAGGTACTTTACCATCTTTTTTTATCCTTTCTTAGCTTCTTTTGAATCCACAAAAAAAATGGTTATCAATTACTCTCTCCAACGAAAAGAAAAGAAAACATGAAGAAAAAGAGAAGATAAGATTGAAGTGCATTTCTGTATCCTTTCTATAACATGATAGAGGAGGACCACAGGTCCACAAGTAATGTTAGGAATTGTACAATGAATCAGTAGAGAAATTAGGAATTTCGTCAAGGACGATTGAAATTTAATATATATGCATAAAGAATAGTGTTTGACTTATATACAATATAATGTTTCGATGAATGTTATTGAACTGATTACTCTCTGGTCTATGTAGCTCTGCCACTTTTTTGAACAAATATAAAATCGAGAAATTCCTTTTCTATTCTTTTAATACTACTGTTTTATTAATAACAATATTAATCAACAACCTCTTGCTAGTTTAATTTAACTTGACACGAAAAGAGCAAAAAGAAAAGAAGAAGAAATTAGGGATTTGATTCTAATTTTTGTATGTTTAATTTGTTGATGATCAGTTGGAGGGCTTCTAAATGCAACATGTGGGAATGCGACGGAACTGATAATAGCAATATTTGCTCTGATGCAACACAAAGTAGATGTTGTTAAGTACTCCCTCTTGGGCTCTATTCTTTCAAATCTTCTTCTTGTTCTTGGAACCTCACTCTTCTGTGGTGGCATTGCAAATCTCTCCAAGGAACAAAAATATGACAGAGTAAGTTAAATTAATTTCCTTCACTAATTTATCATCTCAATTCCCCAATTACTTTAAAAGTTGGGAAAACTTTCACACCCCTAGTTATAAGCAATATGTGCACGTGCACGTGTTATCTTAAAAGACTATATTTGTGATGTACTAGTACTTTAAAATTATGAATCGATCTCTATATCGCTCATTATTGATGTTCGTAAGTTAAGAGGTAACTTATGTACCACAATTAGTAAAAAGACAAAAATCTTATGTATAATAATTTTTTATGAATTTAACTTATATATATTGACAGTATAATTTTTTTTTTTAAATAGTAATCGTACATACTTTTTGTGTACCGTTACCTATCGTTATGAACTTGCAGTATATCTAGTGATGCACTAGTACCATAGAATTTTGAATTCGTCACTCATTATTGGTGTTAATTCTAATTAAGAGATAAGTAACTTATGTACAACAATCTTTTAATAGATTTAAGTTATATGCGCATATAAATAATTCTTACATTTTTATAAGTATATTTTAATCTGTTGTAATACGTCACCTAAAAGTTACACTATTAAAGTATGTTAGTTAAATTCTCTTTTTTTTTCTTCAATTTTAACGGTTTTATGTGATTGAACAGAAACAAGCGGATGTGAACTCGCTGCTTTTGTTGTTGGGATTGTTATGTCATGTGCTGCCGTTACTGTTCCGTTATGCCGGAGTTGGAGAATCAGCAGCTATAACAGCAGAAGCAGTACTGCAGCTATCAAGAGTCAGCTGCATTGTCATGCTCATTGCCTACATCGCTTACCTTATTTTCCAGTTGTGGACTCACCGTCAACTTTTTGACGCAGAAGCCGTAAGTATCGATTTTCTCCGTTGAGTTTAACTTTTGTACACTGATGATATACAAGGTTAAGATGACATGTATATTAGATTCCTAATTTAATTAAAATTTGACCGGTTCAACTTTAGAGTCTTACTACTGGATCCATTACACATTTTAGAAATTATGAGTTAAAGTGTTAATATTTGTTGAACATTAGTTATTTTTTCACATGTATATTTATGCTCGTCAAAAAACACTGGTCTTTCCATACCTCTGGATATATATCTGATGCCAAATTGTCGCCCCCTTTTCTTATCCCTATGATAATAGAGTTGGCTATCTTTGTGGTATTATTGGTTAAACCTATTAATAATATGCTACATATGCCCCTAATTGATGATTATCTTAACTTTTAGTATCCTATAAATGCTACGCAGTGACAGAACAAGGATTTTCATTAAGAGGTTCAAAAATATGAAGAAGTCAAGGGAGTTCAACATCTACTACATATACATAAAAAATAATTTTAATCTTATATATACAATATAATTTTCCGCCGAAGGAGGTTCAAATCTCAACCCTATCTAGCTCTGCCCCTTGTTACGCCCTGTTAAAATACATTGAGCGTAATAGTTCTGGTGTTGGTATATATAAGATAAATCCTTCCTCATTTAGCCTATTTTATGACTCGATTCATGTTGAATTTGACTAAATTATAAGTATGTTGAATTTGACTAAATTATAAGTATGTATGATAATCAGGAAGATAATGAAGATGATGACGCAGTGGATGAGGAAGCAGTGCTTGGATTCTGGAGTGCATTTGCATGGTTGGTGGGAATGACTCTTATCATTGCCCTGTTATCTGAATATGTTGTTGGCACCATTGAGGTCAGTAATGAAGAATCATCACTACTTCAAAAAAAAAAACAATAAGGATAGAAATATTTTTTAGCTAACTAGCAAAATTCGTTGCTAATCCTATTTAGCGATAGAATATTAAAAAAAAATGTTAGCTACAAGCTATTTAGCGATAGATTAGCGATGAAGTACATAGCTAATTTCAGTTCTTCTTGTCGCGCGTCTTTTCATCATAAAGCAGAAACGCTTTTTTTAAGAAATAAAATTAAACGGGAAGGAATTTTGAATTATGAAGTCTTGACAAAAATTTTTTAACCTTTGAAATTAAACAGGCAGCATCAGAATCTTGGGGAATCTCAGTGAGCTTCATTAGTGTTATTTTGTTACCAATTGTTGGAAATGCTGCTGAACATGCTGGGGCTGTCATTTTCGCTTTCAAGAACAAGTTGGTATGTACAATTTCAATAATAAATTAGCCATATATTGGTTTCATATTTATACACTAATATTACATAATTAGAGAACTTAAAAGGGATTTTATGCATAATTAATGCAGGACATTTCTTTGGGAGTTGCCCTAGGCTCAGCAACTCAAATTGCCATGTTTGTGGTAAGTATCGTACTCCACTATATATCTCAATTTATTTTGAGTTTAATTTATGTACTTTGGTAATATAAAAGAAATTTTACTCTATCAGATCACTTAAAATATACTCCAATAAAATGTAAATGAAAAGTAATTTGTGTACCTGTTACAATATGTTAAATGTGTTGATAATGTAAAATTCTTTGCGCTATCAATATGTATTTAAGTGAAATCCATTTGTTTCGCCTACTTTTCCACTTAAATCTTTGGGATTTACTTTTTTTCACCACAAGTTAATAACTTTCTTCATTATCAATTGGTTTAAGTTAAAAATCTTTCTAATCAAGGGAATTTTATGTTATTTTAATTTTATGATAATCTTGTGTTTTCATCATTCAGGTTCCATTATGTGTGATTGTTGCATGGATTGTTGGTGTGAGAATGGATCTTGATTTTAATCTTCTTGAGACAGGCTCTCTTGCTTTGGCAATAATTGTCACAGCTTTCACTCTACAGGTAACTATAAATATATGCAATAACACCTAAGATTAAAAGAAGCAAAACTGAAAAATTCATTTGTACATTAATTAGATTAAAGTGAATAATGACACTTATAATTAAACTTGCAGGATGGAACATCTCACTATATTAAAGGATTAGTCCTCCTGCTCTGTTACATTGTCATTAGTGCATGCTTTTTCGTCTCCAACAGACCACAAAGTAAGTTCTTGATCAGATCTATTGTGTAATGAAATACTTATCGTGCAATTTAACCTGCTATTGAATGTGACTTATCATTTAACTTATAAAATTCACTTTTAAATAGTCTCGGGAAGTAATAGGACACCCACAAAGAAAAATTGTGTAACTGATGATTTGGCTATAATTCATAGGTAATAGGACTCGTAAAGAAAAAAAACGTAATTGATAATTTGGTTAATAAGACCCCGTAAAGAAAGAGTACGATAAATAATAATTTGGGTAATATGAACCCCCACCCCAGACTATGTGTAACTATAATGTCGCTGTAGTGTCCGCTTGAGCAACTCAATTGGTTATCAAGGGGGATATTTGGAAAATATAATGTCGCTATAGTTCAGAGGGTAATATACAGTCCCCGAAAAAAAATGTGTAACTGATAATCTCGATGTAGTTCAGGGGTAATAGGATCCTGGCAAAAAATCTTTAACTTTCATTAATTTGAAAATTTCAGTAATTGAATTTTTCTCTTTTTGTATAGCCCAACCAAATGTTGTCCACTTGGAGGGAATCATGAGAGTTTGATGATGACAAACTTATCAACAAAAGGATGGAAACCAACAAAAAAATGGATGCATATCTTATTCTTTGATTGGGAATATTGGTTTTATTGTTGAATCATGAGAGTTTGATGTACTGTCATTTTTGTGGTATGGTTGAATCATCATCATATAAGTCAATGATGTCTCTCTCTATATATATAGCTTTCTCAGTTCCCTGCTGAGGATTTCTTGTAATAGCAACTGGTTGTAAGTTTCACTTTATTTACAGCTTTATAAGAATAAATGAGTATTTCCATTGCAGTTGTTTAGTTTGTAAATACCTGGGCTTCTAGACCTTTTCTTATAAATGTTGTTCTTTCCTTCTTCTTTTTTTTGTTAATTTGCACGGACTCCCTTCAAATGGACTGGTCTTTAAATTTGGCCCTTCAAATGGATTGTTATTTAATTATACCCCTTAAAATTGAACTTATGCCTTACATAACTCGTTGATATTATGATGCGTAACTTATATCCCTATAAACATAAGTTCAATTTTGAAGGGAAAAAAATAAAAAATTAAAGACCAACACAAATAAAGCCAAAAGTGGAAATGACCCTCTTTTTTTCTATAGTGGAGATCGATAGTCACACGTAATGACAAATATATTATTATTCAACTCAAACTTTATACTCTATAATTATCGTTTATATATATTGTAAGAAAATAATAATGGGGCAAGAACAATGAATTGTGTACCTTTCAATTGCAGCGGAAGTCGTTCAACTTGCCACCAAACAATTGCCCAATATCGACTTCGTCTCTAGAAAACAAAGTTCTTCTCACCAACTAAATGCTCTAATTTGTGTGTATTTTCTTTATGAAGTGAATAAGTTAGAGAGATAATTTATTCCATGAGAATAGAACAATCATTTTATTATATGCAGAGTAGAAGCGGTTAAAAGAAATAACTAACTCCACCATTTATGCACGTTCACTTCTTGAGGAAGTATAGGGGATGTGGTAACTCCTCTAATCACAATCCTTTATCTCTCCTAACCGGGTGGGGTCAGTCCACTTGGAGCGACCTATGACCCATATTCCAACATCTCCTACTTCGCTCATAGTGGGCTAGATCCACGACACACGAAAATTCATACAGGCAAATAGATGGTCCGACCTGCGAGCATCAAGAGTTATACCTATTAAGGTTTTACAAGAGCTCCACATAGGAATCCAATCACATGCAGAAAGAATTCACTGCTAACATGAGGATCTTATTACTCGCAATACCCAGACATCAATTGCTACACTAATAGCCATTTATCTGATCCCTCATCATCATAAGAGGTGAACTCGAGTTCGTGTTTAACTTTATATCCACAATTACACTTGACACCCTTACAGTAAGTGTAATGGTCGGCCTGTGAATATAAGTCAAATTACTAATTTTTATTGTCTTTCCTTTCTAATTGAATCTATCTGTTCCAGATCAACTACATTTCTAGACATGCACTGCATTGCCGAATCATTCATAGTTATTAGTGACATGCTAAAGTAGTGTCACTGATTTGTACTTCAAGAAAAAGTAAAAGGTCAAAGGGTATTCCAGTCGAAAATCAATATTACTTTCAAGGTCTCACAAATTGAAGCAGCATGGATCCATTCTCCCATTAACCCATTGATCGCTAAGCACACGTGGTAGGAAACACGTGCTACGATGTTCTCACCTCATAGTGGCGTGTGTCTCTCATTATTCTACTCATTCAACACCGTACATATCTTGGTCTAGACACCTCCAAATGTCTAACCCGAGCTTCTCTCTTCAATGATCTTCAATCCATCTTCTTAGAGAAACTCATATATGGCTTACAAAATAAGTCATAACATAGTGATGTAATTCATCTCTTCATGTTACTCAACGTAATAGGCGATTGCATGTGTGAGAGAGCTAATCCCAAGACCTGTTTTACACACTTTATCAATAGAAAACATTATCACATCCATACAATATATGAACATAAATTCAAGAGTCTAATATTGATGATAATATTATAACAATTAAGTCATTTTACCCTTTAAGTCATTGTAACAATTGAGGTAAGGTCTGCGTACACTCTACCCTCTCCAGACCCCATCATGTGGGATTACACTGGGTATGTTGTTGTTGCTATTGTTGTTAAGTCATTTTACAATTCAAAAGTATGATAGGTCGATGGTATGTTCCAAATTTGGCTAAATTACAATAACATGATTTGAGCGGAAGTGCATTATTCCCGCTATTTTACTCACCTTGGTATGAGAGATATGTATCGGCGTGATGATGCAACAAGGAGAATTGCCAAGCTTTAGCGTAATAACCCAATGGTTAACATGCAAGGACAAAGTATCTAGTCCCCGCTGGCTAATATAAAGAATGGATTTTCTGACATGGAAATAGAAAAGTGTTTCAAGGAAAAAGTTCAACATGAACTCACCCCGTTCTTATCGAAAATGTTACCCAGATGATTAATTGTCGACATATTGATAAGGATGACCCATTTATTTTTAGAGTGAACTATCCGCATAGCCGAGGACTATACAAGTAAAATACATTAATAAGACCATACTATTTCAGGACATTCTAATATCTATCATCTCAGGTAAAGGGTCTTAATTGCCGTGAACTTCTAGAGATTCCTCCAGAAAGGTTTGGGGGCATGAAAAAACCTGTCATAGCATTATCCAGTATATGAGGTCAAGCCAGACGTGCGATTTGGATGGTCAATGACATATAGCAGGCAGGTATGCTAAATTTCGAAGGAGAATGAGAGTCTCTTATCCCACAAAGAGTTACATATCATGGTGGTTATCATTTTATCATATAGGTGGGGCCTTATAAGACCTTGTATAGTCAGAGGTACATATCTTCTATCGATCTATTTGACATGAGAAAATAAGAGTGTGTAGGCCGAATTTAACCCACCAAATGATAAAAGAAGTAAAGCCTTTTCAAGGGCAAGTATTAATAATTTTGGATTTGCCAGGAATCACCTACTGATGCACGAAGTTGAGACCTAATGAATATCGTTTATGATTAAGTATTTCTAAAGGTTCTTACCCATAAAGTGTAATGGGATTCCTCCAACAAAACAAGCTTAGCCCCAGAGATATTAGATTGTATAAGATTACCTAAAGGTTTGGCCAAGTGACCTACGAACTAAGATTACCTCCATGAGTTAAAGAAAGTCTAAATCAGTTTTCCACATATCGATATTGGCAGAGTATAGGAAATTTATTTCACATAACCCTAGTTGAAAATTTTCAGAGTACGGAGAATTGTCTTATGAATATACTTCAATTGCTATGCTATATTGTTGAATCTGAAAGTTGAAAACTAAAGGATCGCCTTTGATAGGGGGCATTGTAAAGGGGGCAATAGGGTAAAAGAAATGCTTTGAGAAGTTAAGAAAGATATGAAGGCTAGGTATCCTTGTTTTATTATGGTAAAAATATTATATCGACACTCATGTGATACGATTCTCCATTTCCTATTTTGTAGTGATAAAGTTTACCTCGTACACCTTGTATTGTCACGACCCCCTTTCAGCAATTGTGGTGGTACCTACATATCCCATTGGTAGGCGAACCACTCCCAAATCATTCAAATGATAAGCATAAATAAAGTGGAAGATAGCAAAATACTACAACATATGTCTAATAATATAAATGCGAAAATAGTATAAACAATAAGTGAACCCCCAAAAGATCTGGTTTGTAGGTATAAGGGTACTAATATACGATACAAGTCTGAAATGGGCAACGAAGAGCCAAAATTGAATACATAGTCTGAACATGTCTCTCAAATGCAAGAAAACGACTATGATAGGGATGAAGCATCTAAGGGTATGCTGGAGATATCATCCTCACCCTAAATACTGAAGATTAGTTGCTCGAACTCAGCCACGTGGCCTCGAGCTAATCGTCGGATCTGTATCTGCATCAAGAAAAGATGCAACAAGTGTAGCATGAGTACACAACGTACCCCCATAAACATTATAGGCCAACAACGATGGAAGATACAAGAAAATAGATAAATACCAAGTTGACACCAAGTAATCCTATACTAATCAGTTCAATAATCCAAGTAAGGTCACATAGTCCACATAATTATTCACAGAGTCCACATATTTCCTTATTTCAATGAGAGTCCATAATCACTAACATCATCCAGTGCCAAAAGAGATTAAACTAGTAATCCAAGTATGAAGTATAATCCTTTTATGTCCAGAACTTAGTAAGTCATCAACAATCACTTCAAATACAAGTCCACCAACAAATAATTAATGAAATGGCATATATATGTATGATGTGAATGCAATGCATATGTTAGGTACCTTTATCAACTCGGTATACAATACGTCAAGGTTTTATTATGATCTGTACACCAATGGGGGACCCACAAAGACAGTATACCCCTTCGCTCCGGAATAACTCATCAAATCACGGAGCCCAGCTCTTGGCTGAATAATATCATGTTGCGGGTGTGCAAATTCGTTCTCCACGTATCAATATCATCTCAGTGTTGTTATAATCTCATAAGTATTCTTACCTTTCTAGCCTCTTGGGCCCACAACACATTCATACCACTCTCATATCAATATCACATAGCCATGAGTGTATGAATGCAAATGACAATATAAGGCAATATATCATGATACAATGAGATACAACCAAATAAAGAGATGAGATATCACATGTTTTCAAGAATTCAATACACTCATACAAATCTAAGTACAATTCAGGATATAATATTGAAGCATGTGTGATAAGTAAACGTATAAAGAAACTGTGGCGACAAAACCACATATGGCGACAAGCCCAAATAATCAGCAGTCGAACTAGCACATGGCTGATTCTTAAAACCACATCATCACAGTTCAACACCAGTACCCACTCAGACGTTCATCAAAATTATCTGAGTAGGACACCCAAACACGCCCAATACCCTTTAATATTTATAACTAATTACACCCTTCTATTGAAGTCTCAAAAAATTAAATCATAGCCTACCTCGGGGCCGAATAGGAGCGCTACATGATCAAGCCTCGGTGACAACCTTGCCCTTCATTTGTATCTCGTGATGGTCGAAGTCTATCCACGTATATACAATATTCGTTAATATAAAGCTTATGCAACATACAAGGATATAAACCTTACTAACAAGACTTTAAAATACCAACCCGGGCCCACGCCATCAAAACTCAAACTTTAATACCCAAAAGTCAAAAATACATACTAAGTAGTCATATCCTTAAGTTAATTGAAGAATTATACACATTTGAACCCTCAATTGAATAATATTTCAAAAAGCCCCAAATTGAAACTCTAGAAATTTTCCCCAATTGAAAATAGGTTTCTAAGAAAAAAACTTAAGGCTTACAACATGATAATTTAACATATTCCAATCCTAATTTACAATATTAATACAATATAATCTGTAAACCTCTATTAAAATTAATAACATAACTCTCTTATTCTCATAGAAACTTGCAAATCATTTTTCCCAACTTTATATCACCATTAATGAACTTAGAACATAAACTCAAGTCATAAAGGATAAAATCTCTTACCCCAAGGATGAAATTGCTCCTAGGGTTCTAAAAATGCTCAAATGTGACTCTGATATCTAGGTAAACTGTTTTGGGAAAGAAAATTTTGACCTAAGAAACTTATAGGACACCTGATACAACATTTCTGCCCCCGTAGAATCGACTCTGCTGAAGCAGATATGCTATCGCGAATAGATCCCCCACTGAGGCGGTGTCACTTGACACTTCACATCAATACCACGACAAACACGACTCCGCAAGAGTAGACTCGCCCCTGCGGACAGACCCTTTGCCAAGGCAGAATTTCCCACTTTCCCAACTTTTACTTTGGACACGCTGGAGCAAAATTGGAGCCGCCGAGGCGGACACCAAACACCAAAAATGAGAAAACAACCCCAAACTTCCATCAAACCCCCGAAACACTCTCAAGATACCCCAGACACAAACCAGACATGCTCGTATAGGATAAACAATGCTACAAACTCGCTCCTACCCTCATATTTCATATTTAACCGAGCTAAGGCATACTTTTCTAAAGAATCATCCAAGAGAAATCAAAATACATACTTTACAAATAAAGCCACAAAACACATCCAATTGCCTCGGGAAGTGAACCAACGACTTGAATAAATCATAAATGACTCTTCGGAGCTATCGAAAGTGACGGAACGCAAAAATGAACCCATCTAGACAAAAGTAAATTTTGAGTCAAACTAACTAACCCTAAGTTTCTAGTTTTGGAGTTTTCATCAGAAACTCATATAAATGGACCTCAAGATCCGTGCCACACATCACCGTGCATCAAAAAACCCATAAAGAGTATATGGGAAGGGTCGAACAAGTAAACAAGGGTCTTTAGATAAAAACAACTAAAAGAGTCATTACATCAGATACCAATTAAACAAATATTTGTCCTCAAACAGAGAAAACATACCAGAAGTAGTGAACAAGTCAGGATATCTGCTCTGTAAATCAAACTCGGTCTCTCAAGTTGCCTATGCCTCCATTAAACCTTCACAAAAACTATCTACTTCAATCTCAACTTTCTCACATGCCTATCTAAAATAGCCACAGGCTCCTCCCCGAACTCCAAATTTTGATAATGCAATACGGAGTTCCACTGAATGATATAAGAACCTTTGATATGATACTTCTACAGCACAGACACATGGAAAACCGGATGGACTCTAGAAAGAGCTAGTGGCAAAGCCAACTCATATGTCATCTCCCCAACTCTCTGCAGAATCTCGAGGGTCCAATATGCCTCGAACACAAATTCCCTCTCTTGCCGAACCTCATCACACCCTTCATGGGTGAGACCTTCAGAAGAACCTTATCACCAACTATAAGCTCTAAGTCTCAGACCTTCTGGTCTGAATAATGCTTTTGCCTATTTTGAGCTACCAGGAGCTTATCCTAGATCATCTTCACTCTCTCTAAGGAATCCCTCAACAAATCGGTACCCCAAGTCTGGACCTTGAATGCATCAAACCAACCAATCGTAGATCGACATCTCCTACCATATAAAGCCTCAAATGGTGTCATGTCGATAATGGAGTGATAATTGTTATTGTATGCAAACTCTGGCAAAGGTAAGAACTGGTCTCAATGACCATCAAAATCAATCACGCAGGCTCGTAATATATTCTCTAATACCTGAATAGTCCACTCGGACTGACCGTTGGTCTGAGGGTGGAACGTTGTACTGAGATCCAAGGAAGTACCCAAGTCTCTTTGAAAAGTCTACCAAAATATGAAGTAAACTAAGTACCCCGATCTGAGATGATAGAAATAAGAACCCCACGAAGATGAACAATCTCCTAGATGTAGATCTTGGGCAACTTCTCTACATTATAAATTGTCTGAACTGGAATGAAATGCGCGGACTTGGTCAGTCTACCAACAATGACCCAAATAGCTTTAAACTTGCCCAAAGTCTTGAGCAATCCCACAACAAAATCCATGACAATTCTCTCCCACTACCACTCGTAAATAGGCATCCTCTAAAACACACCACCAGGTCGCTGGTGCTTATACTTGACTTGCTGACAATTTGACACCGAGACATAAAATCAATAATTTCTTTCTTCATCCTCCCCCACCAATAGTGCTGCCTCAAATCACGATATATCTTAGTAGCACCTAGATGAATCGAATACCTAGAGCTCTAGGCCTCCTCTATAATCAACCTAGTCAAATCTCCCATACTAGACACACACACTCTACTGGTGATCCTCATAACACCCTTACTATCAATCATAGCCTTCTTGGCCTCACCACTCATCACATTATCTCGAATCTTGCACAACTTCACATTGTCATATTGGTGAGTCTGAATCTTATCCAAAAGAGATGACTTGCCCCCACACAACCCAAAATCCTACCAGATTCGAAATATTGAGTCTTACAAAATAGTTGGTTAGAGATTGGACCTCCAATGACAAAGGACGCTTGGAAACAGCCAAACAAGTTAAACTCCCTTATTGATTGCCTTTCAACTCAAGGCATCTGCCATCACATTAACCTTGCTTGGGTGGTATAAAATAGTTATGTCATAATCTTTCAACAACTCCATCCACCGATGTTACCTAGAATTCAAGTCCCTCTAATTAAAAACTTGTTGAAGATTGCGGTGATTAGTATACACATCACAATGGACAACATAAAGATAATGCCTCTAAATTTTCAGAGCAAACACAACAACAGCTAAATCCAAATCATTAATAGGGTAATTCTTATCGTGCACCTTAAAATACCTCGATGCATAAGCAACCTTACCCTCCTGCATCAACACATATCCCAATCCATCCTAGAAGCATCACAATAGACAATAAAGTTCTTCCCCTCCATCAGAAGGGATAAAATTAGGGTTGTGGTCAAAGTGTCTTGAGATTTTGGAAGGTCTGCTCACACTCATCAGACCACTGGAATAGAACCTCTTTATGAGTCAAACACATCAGATGCGAAAAAATAGAAGAAAAACCCTTGATGAACCAGTGATAGTAGCTAGCAAGACCCACAAAGCTCCGAATCTTTGTCACCATAGTCGGTCTAAGCTAGTGCCTAACTGCCTCTATCTTCTTACAATTAACCATAATACCTTCTTTGATGCCACGTATCCCAAAAATTCCATGTAGCTCAACCAAAACTCACACTTTGAGAATTTAGTATAAAGCTTCTTCTCCTTCAATATCCCAAGAACCAATCGCATATGTTGCTCATGGTCCTCTCAACTATTTGAATAGATCAAGATGTCATCAATGAACACAATCACAAAGGAATCCAAATACGACTTAAAAATCCCATTCATCAAGTCCATGAATGCTGCGGGGGCATTAGTAAGCCCAAATGACATCACCAAGAACTCATAATGCCCATAACGAGTTCGGAAAGACATCTTAGGAACATCCTCAGCCAGGATCTTTTGTTGATGATACCCGGATCTCAAGTTAATCTTTAAAAACACATAAGCACCCTGAAACTGGTTGAATAGGTCAACAATACGTGGAATTGGATACTTATTTCTGATGGCAACCTTGTGCAACTATCTATAATGAATGCGCATACGCATAGTGCCATCCTTCTACTTACGAACAAGACATGAGCACCCTATGGAGATACACTCAGTCAAATGAAGCCCTTACTATACAAATCCTGAAGCTGCTCATTCAACTCTCTAAGCTCTACCGGATCCATACGGTACGGAGTAAGAAAAATAGGTCAAGTACCTAGCTCGAGATCAATACATAAGTCAATATCTCTGTCGGGTGGCATACCCAGTAAATTTGAAGGAAAGACCTCTGTGAACTCACTAACTACCGGAATGGAATCAAGGGAAGGTCTCTCCACACTCGTATACTGAATATGAGCAAAATAGGATAAACAACCCCGATCCACCAACTTCCTAGCATGAATGTAAGAAATGACTTTCCTAGGAGCAGGGCTGGGAGTGCCTCTCCACTCTAACCTCTGAAGACTAGGCATAACTAACATGATCGTCTTGGAATAGCAGTCCAGAATAGCATAAAATGGTGATAACAAATCCATACCTAAGATAACATCATAATTCACCATATCTAAGATAACCAAATCTAGCCAAGTGTCGTAACCTATGAAAGTAACTACGCACATACGATAAACTCTATCTACTATCACAGAATCACCGAATGGTGTAGACACATGAATAGGAATATCAAGCATATCCCACAACATCTCTAATTTAGCAGAAAAGTAGGTAGACACATAAGAGAATGTAAACCCTGGATCAAATAACACAATAGCAGACCGATGATCAATTGAAATGATAATTATGATGACTATATCAGATGCCTCAGCCTCGACTTTACCATGGAATGCATAGTAATGGGTGTGTCCTACCTCGGACTGAGTACCCTACTGTCCACCTCGGACCAAACAAACTCCATCACTCCCTGACTAGGATCTACCACGCCAGACTAATGGCCACCTTGACCGGAATAAGATCCTCTCTAGCTACTCTAACTACCACATCTGGATAATTGTGCTAGAGTCATGGGTGCACGGGATGCATTCGAAAATGTTTTGGGGCAATCGCTATTAAAATTCCCAACCTCTCCACAACTGAAACAAGTTCTGGCCGCTGAGGGCTACTGAATAGAGATTGAAGAACCCGAACCAACATGGTCGGAATATCTAGACTGAGAACCCCTGGATAACTGGCCCCTACCGTAACCATCAGTAATCTGTAGAGCTACCTGAACCATTCGACTGGGTTGTGACTGTTGATATCTCCCCTAATACCCATAACCACGTGAAGTAGAATCACTGAACTGACCATGTCGCCTCACACTCTTTTTAGGCTTATATTTGGACAAACTGCCTTTGATAGACTCCACCATCCTATCATGCTTTGCCATGGACTCAAAAGAAGCTCCTGAAGCCACCAACTGTAATGTGGCCAACTGGAGCGGAATACACAAGCCTCTAACAAAATATCTCACTGTTTCAGCCTCAATAGGAAGCAGCGGTGTTTCATAACGTGATAAGGCATGGAAGCGAGTCTCATATTGTACAACTATTGAATTTCCCTACCCAATCTTCTAAAACTCATCACGTTTGTGCAATCCCAAGCTCAAATGAGGCATCTTTGTAGGCAAGTAATCAACATATGCCCTTCACCACTTCTTCACATTTCCTCTAAGCTAAATGGCCACGAAAATAATTATGTGTGTGATTGATAAATTATATGGAGGCAAGTCACTTAATTAAATAGAGTTCACGTTGGTGTGCATGTGGCATCACCCAATGCTCTCCACCGCCAATAATGGCTAAGTGGAGGACATTGTGATGACAAATCATTTTGTGATCACTTTGGGGAAAGTTTATATTTTGGCTTTGGGGAGTAAATCGTGAGGCATTAATTAGGACTCCTCCAAGTTCTTTTTTTTTTGTAACTGAGGCAGTCCATTTCAATTCTGATTTGGAAAGGAAATGAGAGAGTACGAAGCAGTGGTAGTATTAGGATACAAGAGCAGCAAAATAATTGTTATGGTCATTTGGTTATAGTGGAATCGAGGTATGTTAAGGCAAATTATTTCTTCTTTTTGGCATGTTCCATGTAACAAAATATAATCATGATATTATTTCATAAATTATTGTACTCCTAGTAGTTAAGAATATTGATGTTGCTGATTCCTATGTTGAAAGCATGTCTAAATATGTTCCTAAGTCCTTATTCAAGCATACGAAAAAGATATTGATATTCACAGTGATAGCCGAAGGTACAAGGATATTGTGTCACTCAAAATGTTTTATTGTCACTCATGCATTTTCATTTGCATTATATTCATATATTACCATGGACCCACTGGTGCTATGCACATTACTATATGGTAAATATTGTATATATGTAGGGAATATGGGAAAAGGGAAAGGCGTTATATACGCACACCACCTGCAGCTGGTACAGACTTCACAAAAGAGCCCGAAGAGGCCAATATTAATGCCCTTGTGTGGCCAATACGATATAACCTGATGCCCACAGAGGCGGTTATGGATAGGAAGATGCCCTTGTGTGGAAAATATTTATATGTATACCGCATTTGCATTGTGCATAACATTTAGGCATATGTATTAGGACCCTTAGAGGCATTTACTGTTGGTCGATTGTTTCTGTTTCAGTTACTGTTATATCCTTGTTATGCTATTATTCATGTCTGACATACTCAGTACATCAGTCGTACTGACGTCCCTTTTGTCAGGGAACGCTGTGTCTCATGCCCGCAGGTTCACGTAGGCAAGGAGACGATCCACGTTAGTAGATTGCAGATTCAGCGGGTTTTGGAGAACTCTCCTTATTTTGGAGTGTCGGTCTATCTTGGTACGATAATTTTTGCATGTGTATATGGGTATGGCGGGGCCCTGTCTCGACCTGTTGATGTCATGTACTCTCTTAGAAACTTGTCGACATGTGTCCTGTGTGTAGTAATCTTGTATGGCCATGTCAACCTTGATATGGGTATGCATATATATAAGTTGGTTATCTGATTTTACATAGTCCTTTTTTTTTTTGCTAAGTCCGTATTTAATTATGATTAGGTGTTGACTATACGTACGAATGGGGGTCCCGGTGGGTAGGATCCACGTGCCCGTCGCGGCCCTCCGGTTTGGGTCGTGACAGCAACCATGAATCTATGTATGTGTTATTTTTCTTAGATAATTTTGGGTACATTCTAACTAGCATCTTCGTTTTCCCCTCTTTCTCTCCACTGCCGCGATGACTTGGGCCTCACTAGACCTCATCTCTTATTTTAGCCGGTTGGGCCAAGGCCCAGCTAATTCCTTTGATCGAGTCTGAATGCATGTAGCTGCACATGAAGGCCCAACTATGGGTGAAAATAGTAACTGGTGGGCTTAGGTAGGCCCACTAGCCTAAACTCAATCTTTTTCAATTCATGTAGTGTACTGTATATATGTAACGTACTTGTATCAAATACTTTTCTTAATTATTGAAACCTTTATAATTACGACTTAGGATAGGCAAATGATACGTATATCGTTTAGCTAGAATCTCCGCAAACGAGTTTCTAAACTTGATTAATTTCTAATATTTAAAGGAAAAACTGGAGTGTTTTTGCACTTCAAAGGATTTGGAAATAAGAAATGGATTATGAACTGGATTGGACTTTCCTTTTGGGTTGTGAAGATCAAGTTAGACTGTTTTAAACCTTAAAAGAAGTTGGGAATGTTTTAGGCTTTATTTAACGGACTAAAATGATTTAAATTGGGCCATGTACCACCTTTAAAAACTAGACTTTGTTTTGAAACGTGTTGAAAATGAACTAATTTTAAATGGAGTTGAAATAATAACTCAAATCTGAATTTTCTGAAAGTTGTTTCAGAGATGGGCTAGAATTGGACATTACAAACTGATTCTTTTGGGCCAAGCCCAACTCAAATAATTTTAAGGAACCAAACACTTTCTTGGACTTAGGTTGAGATATGAGTTTTGGTTTTGTGGACTATGTGATGGCCTTTTGGAACTATAGCATAATAGTTTAAAAGAAAACCTAGTTTGAATAAAACTTGACATTTAAAATGGTGTTATACTCTTTTCAAAATTACAAAGGTTTTCGAAGTGTGTAAAGTGACATGGATAATTTATTAGACTAACTGTGGAGTTCTACTCAAGTTAATTCTCGAGTGTTCTTAGTCTGAAATAAATTTACTAAATCACCCTTACGCAAAATATTTTAGGCTGAATTTAACTCCTTGATTTTCAAAAAAGTCTTTTGAGTTTTGAAATGAAATGAATGAAAAGAATTTTGCGGGAATTTAAAAACTTTAAGAAATTTGTAGAAATTAAACATGATATAGAACCCGAAGGTCAATCGTATTCTACGAATCCTTAATACCGGGTGTCTAACACCTTTTTCAGGGATCGCTAGAACCCTTACCTCGACTCTGATTTAAAAAAGATTTTTTATTAATTTGAATAAAGCCTCTCAACTTGGTTTTCCTAATTTACCTAAAAGTTAGGTGGCGACTCTAAAAACAATTATCCCACTTAGAGAACCAACAACCTCATAGTAACTTTTATGCCTCCGCGTAAAAGTGAACGTAACACCTTGTTCTTGTACTTCATTGTCCATTATTACTTGTACATAGATTGTCACATGTACAGTGTTTGTCAATCATCAAAACTCTATAGAATCATGAATTAAGACTGGGATCCAAGCAACTCAACAAATTGCCTCTTTTTGATAATGACAACCCCATAGTAGCTTCATTCTTCTAATGTGCACTCTAGCAGCTTCATAAATCTTCATTTGCTCTTGATGTGGATCTTCCCCCTTAGGAACAACTTCTATGTTGACAATCTTCCCCCTATGAACTAGCTCCATGTTGATCTATCTCTTGACTGTTGTAAGATGTTAAGCTTACTCTAGTCTCTGTAGACTTTTAGCAAGATGTTAAGATCACTTCAGTCTTTAGAGTTCAACAAGATATTAAGCTTGCTTCAGTCCATGTAGGCTTGACAAGATGTTAAGCTTGCTTCAGCCTGGCTTGGAAAGATGTTAAGCTTGCTTCAACATGGCTTGAAAATATGGTAAGCTTGCTTCAGCCTATGTAGGGACTTACCTTTAATTCATTTCAAACCTCTAGATGGATAGGTGTATGAACCTGATCATAATCATATATCTTCTTCAAAACATCTCTTTCATTGTGTGTATAAGGTTCAAGCTCTATTTTCAGGACAATTTTCAATTCTTCAAATATGTGTAGTTCCTACAGGACCAGTTCCTCTTTGGCCTTCCTTCACATATGCCATCAGCTTCTCTTTCATAGAACCCATTTCTTTCAACAAGATAAATTTCAAGATTGTGCAGTAGTGTTTCCTTAGAACCAGTTCCTTGACTTTTACTGTTAGTTGTTATTGCTGAGTCTTGTTCCGTATATGAACTGCTATCTGTTAGTAATCTGTATTGCAAAAACCAGTAAACAATAATAACTGAAAAATGAACAGAATCATTGTTGGAAAATAAAAAATATTTTTCAGAATATAATCGAGCCCACTTAGTTCAAAGTGTGTCCTTAAGGAAATTATTCCCCTCACAGTACTCGAGGTTGATGGAATATACCCTTCCAGGATAGAACGATTATCTTACCAGAATAGTAGTACTCTAAATTCTGGTAGCGGCGAACCACTCAACAGTAGTATATCACACAGAATTTATTCGTGTAGAAGAAGAAGAAGTTTTGTAGTTCAGAAAATTAGTGAGTAAAATTTTAAGGAATCAAACGAATTTATAGCCATGGAAGTACTGTTTCTGAAGGTTTGCAACCCTTCTGAACAGCCACCAAAATCTGGTGGGAAATTTAAATATGGGAAAGAAACCGGGTCGCGGATCAGACACGCGGATCCGGCCGGGTCACGAGTCAGTCACGCGGATCCGAGTCACTAACGGGTAGGATTGGATAAGCTAATTAATTTAATTAAATAATAATTAAAATTAAAGAAAATTTGGTCCAAAAAGATTATCAATCAATCAGATCATTTGACGAAATCCAAATCCAAATCCAAATCCGAAGCCGAAGCCAAAGCCGAAGCCGAGCCGAGCGAGCGGTCCTTGCCCCCTCAACCCTTTTAGTGACTGGAGAAGGTGTAATGTAATATATACACCTCTCTTTTTCTTTCTTTTTCCGATGTGGGACAAATGCTTATTTTATAAAGCAAGAGGGAACTCTCACTTTTCTTTCCACTACCGATGTGGGACAAATGCTCCATTTCCCATTCAATCTATCATTTAAACCCAACAATCCCCCACATGAATGGGGAATGGCTATAATATAAAATAATGCGCAGATAAGTGTGATATACAAGCGAGGATTGACTGCATCTGGATAAGTAGGTTTCCCTTTGAACTTTCCGTAGTAAACTTATATCGGATATATTCGATCAATCAGTAGATTTGATATATTTGAACCGTCGAACTTTGTTGTATACCTAGACAACATAAGTCACACAATCAACCCTCAACCGTTTATGGTTCTCACGGTTGTGTTCGTTTCAGCCATGAACACCTCCTGGTTTCATGAGTGCATAGAGAATGGGCCTTCACTGTCATTCCCCTTTAAAGCGGCTTACACTCAACACTCACATAGGTGATTTCTAAACATGTGGTCATATAGCCACATTATCTGGTCATACACTGCCAGATTTAGATAATCATTAAAGAACCTTAATGCTTTATTAACTCATTAACAAGCCATAAGATTTTATCCTTATTTCTGAACATTGTCTTCATCCGAGAATGGGTTGAGTTATTTGACAATGTTGAACCGTCAGTCACAACTTTGTTTGATCTCCTTGACCCTAGCTCTTGGGATCTCCAGTCTGCTAGGTAGAGTTACCGCCATAATGACTTGTCCTCGGCCTTAACCCCATTCCCATTGATGATCTACTAACTCCCTCTCTAGATAAGCCTTTTGTAAGCGGATCCGCCACGTTATCTCTTGACTTTACATAGTCAATCGTGATAACGCCACTAGAGAGGAGTTGTCTAACGGTATAGTATCTTCGTCGTATGTGACGAGATTTTCCGTTGTATATTACGCTCCCTGCCCTACCTATTGCTGCTTGACTGTCACAATGTATACATATAGGAGCCAAAGGTTTGGGCCAGAATGGAATATCTTCTAAGAAATTCCGGAGCCATTCAGCTTCTTCACCGGCCTTGTCTAAAGCTATAAATTCAGATTCCATTATAGAGCGGGCGATGCATGTCTGTTTTGATGATTTCCAAGACACTGCTCCTCCACTAACGGTGAAAATATATCCACTCGTGGATTTAACTTCAGATGATCCGGTGATCCAATTTGCATCACTATACCCATCAATTACTGCGGGATATTTATTATAATGCAAAGCATAGGTTTGGGTGTGTTTTAAATACCCCAAGACTCGTTTCATTGCCATCCAATGAGTTTGATTGGGATTACTCGTGAATCGACTCAGCTTGCTTATAGCACATGCTATATCTGGTCATGTACAATTCATAATATACATCAAACTTCCCAAAACTCGTGCATAGTCCAATTGTGAGTCACTTTCACCTTCATTCTTTTGAAGTGCAAAACTTACATCAATTGGAGTCTTTGCAACATTGAAATTTAAATACTTAAACTTGTCAAGTACTCTTTCAATATAATGAGACTGCGATATGCTAGACCTTGTGGAGTTTTATGAATTCTGATGCCTAAGATCAAATCAGCAACTCCTAAGTCCTTCATATCAAATTTGCTAGCCAGCATACACTTCATAGCATTTACATCAGCAATATATCTACTCATTATCAACATGTCATCGACATATAAACAAACAATGACTTCATGATTTGGAGTATTTTTAATGTAAACACATTTGTCACACTCATTAATCTTAAATCCATTTGCCAACATTGTTTGGTCAAATTTCGCATGCCATTGTTTGGGTGCTTGTTTAAGTCCATAAAGTGACTTAACAAGTTTGCACACTTTCCTTTCTTTACCAGGAACCACAAAACCCTCGGGTTATTCCATGTAAATTTCTTCCTCCAATTCTCCATTTAAGAAAGCTGTCTTGACATCCATTTGATGGATTTCAAGACCATATACGGCCGCCAGTGCCACTAACACCCGAATAGATGTTATTCTTGTTACCGGCGAGTATGTGTCAAAGTAATCAAGGCCTTCTTTTTGTCTATAACCTTTGACCACAAGTCTTGCCTTATATTTGTCAATAGTGCCATCAACTTTCATTTTCCTTTTAAAAATCAATTTTGATCCTAAAGGTTTATTTCCAGGAGGAAGATCAACCAATTCCCATGTATGGTTGTTCAAAATAGATTCAATCTCACTATTGACTGCCTCTTTCCAAAATGCTAAATCAGAAGAAGACATCGCTGCTTTAAATGTTTGAGGCTCATTTTCAAGCAAGAATGTCACAAAATCTGGTCCAAATGAAGTAGATGTCCTTTGACGTTTGCTACGCCTTGGATCCTCTTTACTTGGTGTACTTTCTTTTGGTTCTTCCCGCGGTCGTTTAGATCTTTCACTTGACGACTCATATTCAGTTTTATACGGATAAATGTTTTCAAAGAATTCAGCATTATCTGATTCAATTATCGTATTAACATGAATTTTGGGATTGTCCAATTTGTGAACCAAAAACCGAAAAGCTTTGTTGTTTGTAGCATAGCCAATAAAAACACAATCTACAGTTTTTGGTCCGATTTTTACCCTTTTGGGCAAAGGAACTTGGACCTTTGCTAAACACCCCCACACTTTGAAATATTTCAAGTTGGGTTTTCTTCCTTTCCATAGTTCATATGGAATAGATTGTGTTTTCTTTGTGGGGCACCTGTTGAGTATTCGGTTAGCTGTAAGGATAGCTTCCCCCCACAAGCTTTGCGATAAACCGGAACTTATTAGTAAGGCATTCATCATTTCCTTTAATGTTCGATTTTTCCTTTCCGCAATTCCATTTGATTGTGGTGTGTAAGGGGCAGTAATTTGATGAATAATTCCATATTCTAAACACATTTCTGCAAAAGGAGATTCGTACTCTCCACCCCTATCACTTCTAATCATTTTTATCTTTTTATTCAATTGATTTTCCACTTCGTTCTTGTATTGCTTAAATGCATCAATTGCTTCATCCTTACTATTAAGCAAATACACATAACAATATCGAGTGCAATCGTCAATAAAAGTTATAAAATACTTTTTTCCCACCGCGAGATGGTATTGACTTCATATCACATATATCTGTGTGAATTAAGTCTAAAGGATTTGAATTCCTATCAATAGACTTATATGGATGTTTAACAAACTTAGATTCAACACAGATTTCACATTTAGATTTATTACACTCGAATTTAGGCAATACTTCTAAATTGATCAATTTTCGCAAGGTTTTGTAGTTGACATGTCCTAAACGAACATGCCATAAATCATTTGATTCCAATAAGTAAGACGAAGCTGAATTTTCATTAATACTATCAACAACCATTACATTGAGTTTGAAAAGGCCCTCGGTGAGGTAGCCCTTTCCTATGAACAAATCATTCTTACTTAATACAATTTTCTCACTAACCAACACGCACTTAAACTCGTTTTTGACGAGTAGTCCGACTGAAACTAAATTCTTCCAAATTGTTGGAACGTGCATAACATTGCTGAGAGTCAGGACCTTGCCGGAAGTCATCTTCAGAAGTATCTTCCCATATCCTTCAACCTTGGTTGTTGCAGTATTTCCCATAAACAGTACCTCTTCGGGTCCAGCGGGAGCATAGGTTGCAAATGCTTCTTTTGTAGCGCAAACATGTCGAGTGGCACCAAAATCAAGCCACCACTCCTTTGGGTTTCCAACCAAATTGCACTCCGATAGCATTGCACACAGATCATCATTCTTTTCCACCATATTGGCTTGTCCTTTTCCCTTGTTCTTTTTCGGGAGACAACAATCTGAGGCTTTGTGGCCAGCTTTCCCACAATTAAAGCAGTTGCCCTTGAACTTTTTCTTGTTGGAATCCTTCTCCTTTCCAGAAGGCCTCTTCCTTTTCTTATTCTTTTTCAGAGCAGCATCTTCAACGATGTTTGCCCCTTCAATTGGTGAAGTCTTACGGTACCTCTTCTCAGCAGTTTTGTTATCTTCCTCGATCTTGAGACGAATCACAAGATCTTCCAACTTCATTTTCTTTCTTTTGTGCTTAAGATAATTCTTGAAATCTTTCCATGAGGGCGGTAACTTCTCAATCATTGCAGCCACTTGGAACGCTTCATTTACTACCATACCTTCAGCAATAAGGTCATAGAAGATAAGTTGAAGCTCTTGAACTTGGGTTCCAACGGTTTTTCCATCCACCATTTTGTAGTCTAGGAATTTGGCAATTACAAACTTCTTCAAGCAAGCATCTTCAGTTTTGTACTTCTTTTCAAGTGCACTCCATAGTTCTTTGGAAGTCTCTACTGCACTGTAAACGTTGTACAAGTCATCTTCTAAGGCACTCAAAATGTAGCCTTTGCACAAAAAATCAACCTGTTTCCAAGCCTCAGTAACCATGAACTTTTGGTTGTCAGGCATGTCGGCGGTAGGCACGGGAGGGTCCTCACTGGTGAACTTTTGCATACCAAGGGTGGTAAGCCAAAAGAACATTCTTTGCTGCCATCCTTTAAAGTTGGCACCGGTGAACTTCGCAAGTTTCTCAGCCGGTGGCACAGCGGTACGGGTTGTAGGAGTAACCGCTGGTGCAGTATTTGCAGAGGTAGTTCCAGTCTCAATTGTCATTATTCGTTTGTCACTGTCAAATCGACAAATTGTCTTAGTTAATAAAACCAGAATAGCAATTCAATCACAGACTTAAACGATGAAGATTTTATTTCTTCAAATCGCAGTATAATTATGAAACTTTAGTATTCCAACGAAGTTTTTATATCTTCGAGTCAGAATACTAATATTCATAGGGAGTAGAAAACTGCACAAGTTTTAATCTCCAAACCAGAATACAGCAACGATGAAGTTTTTTATGTTCTTCAAATCCTTGTACAAGTATGAACTTTAATATTCCAACGAAGTTTTTATGTCTTCAAGTCAGAATATGAAATTTCATATGGAGTAGAAAACCACACATGTTTTAGTGTCCAAAACAGAATACAGATTAATCTAAAAAATATAATTTTCTTAAGATTGTTAGTAATCTGTATTGCAAAAACCAGTAAACAATAATAACTGAAAAATGAACGGAATCATTGTTGGAAAATAAAAAATATTTTTCAGAATATAATCGAGCCCACTTAGTTCAAAGTGTGTCCTTAAGGAAATTTTTTTCTCACAGTACTCGAGGTTGATGGAATATCCCCCCAGGATAGAACGGTTATCTTACCAGAATAGTAGTACTCCAAATTCTGGTAGCGGCGAACCACTCAATAGTAGTATATCACACAGAATTTATTCGTGTAGAAGAAGAATAAGTTTTTGTCGTTCAGAAAATTAGTGAGTAAAATTTTGAGGAATCAAACGAATTTATAGCCATGGAAGTACTGTTTCTGAAGGTTTGCAACCCTTCTGAACAACCACCAAAATCTAGTGGGAAATTTAAATATGGGAAAGAAACCGGGTCGCGGGTCAGTCACGCGGATCCGGGTCACTAACGGGTAGGATTGGATAAGCTAATTAATTTAATTAATTTAATTAAATAATAATTAAAATTAAAGAAAATTTGGTCCAAAAAGATTATCAATCAATCAGATCCAAATCCGAAGTCGAGCCGAGCGAGAGACGACGACGGCGCGAGGGGTCCTTGTCCCCTCAACCCTTTTAGTGACTGGAGAAGGTGTAATGTAATATATACACCTCTCTTTTCCTTTATTTTTCCGATGTGGGACAAATGCTTATTTTATAAAGCAAGAGGGAACTCCCACTTTTCTTTCCACTACCGATGTGGGACAAATGCTCCATTTCCCATTCAATCTATCATTTAAACCCAACAATCCCCCACATGAATGGGGAATGGCTATAATATAAAAGAATGCGCAGACAAGTGTGATATACAAGCGAGGATTGACTGCATCTGGATAAGTAGGTTTCTCTTTGAACTTTCCGTAGTGAACTTATATAGGATATATTCGATCAATCGGTAGATTTGATATCTTTGAACCATCGAACTTTATTGGATAGGTGTATGAACCGATTTAGTAACGTTCATTGGTTTGAAGATATAAAATCTTCGATGATTGCTTATTCGGTTTGAAGAAGATAAAAACTTCACCGAATTATTAAATCTGTTTGTGACAAATAATATTCGGTTTGAAGATATAAAAACTTCACTGTTTATTAAATTTAATTAAGGAAACAAGCTCGTAAAGAAATTCTCTTTTCTAGTTGAAGGAAATATTTTTCATGATTTTTCCATTCCTTGAAATCAATAATATATACATGTTACAAGACTAATGTTTAGGCTACAATTATGATATTCTAAATCAGAATAATTTACATTCTAAATATAAAATATTCACAAAGATTATGTCAACAATCAAAGATTATTTCCATAATCTATCATTCCCCACAGTCTTAGAGGGAGGCTTTCGTACGCTGAGACTGACCCTAAAGTCATCAAATAGTATACGCGGAAGCCCTTTTGTGAAGATACCGCCAATCTGATAACGGGGTGGGACATGAAGGACACGAACTTGTGCACGTGCAATCTTTTCACGGACAAACAAACTATCCATCTTAATATGTTCAGTGCGTTGATGTTGTATGGGGTTCCCTGACAGATATATCGCACTAACATTATCACAATAAACTAATGTAGCCTTTTGGATCGGACAATGGAGCTCCAATAGAAGATTTCAGATCCAACATGATTCAGAGATAACATTAGCAAACCCTCTATATTCGGCTTCAGCACTAGACTAAGATAACGTGGGTTGGCGCTTTGAAGACCACGAGATCAAATTGTCTCAGAGAAAGACACAATAACTAGATGTGGAACATCTGGTATCCGAGAAGCCACCCCAACAACATCGGTATAAGAAGTTAGACCAGAAATTACGGACTTATAAAGATGTAAGCCAAAATTCAAAGTACCCTGGATATACCGCATAATCCGTTTGAGGGCATTCATATGTTCCTCCTTAAATCATTCATATGTAAACAAACATGTTAAACAACATATGACATATCGGGTCTCGTAAAGGTGAGATATTTCAATGCCCCTGCTAAACTGCGGTAATGTGTCGGATCACCGTATGGAGATCCTGAAGAGTTACTCAACTTAGCCTTTGCATCAACCAGAGTGGGTGACGGCTTACATGATGACATGTTGGCTCTATCAATTATCTCCTCGGCATATTTTCTTTGACAAAGAAATATACTACATGCATGTTGAGTTACAACAATGCCCAAAAAATAGTTCAAGGGACCCAAAACCTTTAAGCGAATTCAGATACAAGGAAAGACATAATAGATTAGCAAAGAAAATCATATGATGTTGTGAGGATAATGTCATCAACATAGAGCAGAATGTATGTCATGTCATTCCCTCTTTGATAAATAAACAAAATCTGATCGAAATTGCTATGTGAGAAGCCCAGTGTGGAAATAAAATCTGCAAACTTGTTATACCATGCTCGGGAGGGCTGTTTAAGACCATAAAAAGACTTATTCAACAAGCAAACATAATCTGGATGAATAGGATCTCGGAATCCCAAAGGCTGATGCATGTAAATTGTTTCTTGGAGGTGACCGTGGAGAAACACATTTTTGACATTCAACTGATGAATGGACCATGACTTTGACAGAGCCAAACTGAGAACAGTCCAGATAGTCGCCGGTTTTACCACTAGGCTAAAGGTTTCATCACAATCCGCACCAACCTGTTGAGACTTGCCATCACCAACAAGACGGGTTTTGTGCCTCTCAAAGGAACCATCAGATTTCTTTTTATGACAAAAAATCCACATGGAATGAATTATATTTACATTATAAGGACGGGGAACCATCTCCCACATCTTATTTTTAATAAGAGCATCAATTTCATCTAACATGGCTGCTTTCCACTTCGGGTTTGATAGGGCAGCTTTCGGGTTACGGGGAATTGGGGATGGTTGGATAGAGGATGTTATATTAAAATAACGCTTAGGCCGAAAAATCTCATGCATGCTACGGGTTTCAATGGACCTAGATGAGGCCTGACCCGAATGGGGATGTTGGGGAAGTGGGGCTGCTGGGGGGCTTGTATAGTGGTCGGCTGGTTAATGGGCCCAGTTTCGGCCAGAGAGGGTCTCGGCCTAACTGTAGCCGAAGGGGAGGTGGAATTAGTTGGGTTAGGCCGCAAGTCAGGTGGTGAAGGCTGCTGGACCGAGGAAGAAGTGGGCGCCCGAGATTGCCACTAGGCCGAGGGAGAGGGAGCAGTGGGCTCCCTATTTTGGGCTAGATCAGCTGGGCTACTGACTTGAAACCATAGGAGATGATGTAGCCCGGTGTCCAAAATATCATACGAGGGGGGAAGACGTGTGTATATTAGCAAACAGAAATTTGGACTCATCGAAAATGACATGGCGAGAGATGAAAATTTTCCCACTAGACATATCATAACACGTATATCCCCTATGATTTTGTGGGTATCCCAAATATACATATGGAGTGGAACAAGCTTGAAGTTTGTTTATTGTTGTGGAGGGAAAGAGAGGATAACACAAACACCCAAAAACCCTCAAATGTGTGTAGGAAGGATCCCGATGATAAAGAATTTGAGTGGATGAGAAGTTTGAAAGTAGCTTGCTAGGGAGAATGTTTAGGAAATACGTGATCATTTGAAGAGCATGATGCCAAAATGATGGTGGTACGGATGAGTGAGCAAGAAGTGTGTGAATTAAATTATTTATTGTTCGTATTTTTCGTTCGGCTTTCCCATTTTGAGGAGAAGTGTGTGGACAAGAGAGACGAAAATACCATAGGAACGACATAACTACGGGTGTTATTTTCTTTACTCGTCTTTTAATTTTCTACCTTTATGATTTATGAAATTTAGTTTTATAAATGTTAGGATAGACATTTATTATTGATGATCTCAAAGTATATTTTATTTGTGTATCATAAAATTAATTAGTTGAAACACTGTTTGGTAGCATGCATAAAATATGTGGAAAATTATTTTCAAGATAGTAAGGCATGAATTAGGCTTACATTATTACTTTAAAAGTATTATTGAGATCATAAAAATAATATGTATTTATTATTATGGGTAAATAAAAATATACATATAGTCTGCATAGGTGTAAGTGTGTACATGCGTCTGTATTTATATATCCTAGAACCCAGGGATGTATTTGCTAGAAATATCTCACTTGATTCGGGGGCATATCAGTTTGATTTTGATAATGATAAATTAAGGGAAATGTGAAGGTTACACATACACCTGTTTCAACACATGTTCTACTAGAGGAAATATTGAAAGTTGATGTTGTTTCACTGTGAAGGAACGAACCAACAGATATGGTGAGAGTCTTGTTAATAAGTTTTGATTTACCTTAGAATTTGTGGAGAAAAGCTATTCTTGTGACTAGTTGAATATTCAATCAAGTGTCTATAGAAAAACACAATTTATTCCATATGAAAAAATGGAAAGGAAGAAAGCCTGACTTGAAGTTCCTAAACTCAAAAGGATAAAAATATGACCAAAAATTATTGATTGTGTTTTCATAGGATATGCCACCAATAGTAAAAGATATTGATTTCTAGTTCACAAATCAGAAATTTTAAGAAAATGCTGATTTATTGACATTATTCGATTATGTCAACCCCACGATATATGTCATTGGTTTTATTGATATGGTATTCCTTTAGAGGTATCGATATGGTATTCCCTTGGTGGTATTGATATGGTACTCATTTGATGCGGTTGATCTTATGCCTTTTATTAAGTTCATGTTCTTTAATTTCTTGAAGGGATGTCGCTTGAAATATAATGTTATGTTCTTTCATGACCGAATGTCACTTTAAAGGTTGTGACTTTTCATGATAAGATGTGTTTGTTGTAAGACAAACCTTTATAAAGACAAGACGGTTTATTGAACGTATAAGTTCATTGATTTATAAAACGAACAACCAACTAATGATAATGGAAAAAAACTCTCAATAGCTTGGATTTTCACATCGATAAATGTGTTATGTATTAGCTGGTTGTCAAAGAAGTAGACTTACAAAAGTGGAATTGTTAAAATGGAATGGTTGAAAAATAAATATATTGTTCAAAGGTTGTGTCCACAACTGATGTCAACCATCCACGGGTATTGATATAACGATATCACTTTAAGTAAGTTGTGTTTTGTACTACAGTAATATCTCGTGGTTATTGAGGGGTATGATGATGCAAATTGAATAACCGAATCAATCGAATTAATTAAAATTCACAAGTAGATGTGTTGTTACCATTAGTGGTGTAACAATGTCTTGGAAATCATCCAAATAATCTTGTATCACTCCACACTGAAGTCTAAGTTCATTGTTTTAGACATGATCGGTGAAGAAGTTGAATGGCTCCGAAATTTCTTGGAAGATATTTCATTCTAGCCCAAACTGTTGGCACCAATATACATACATTGTGATAACCAAGCAGCAATAGGAAGGGTAGGGAGCGTTATATATAACGGTAAATCTAGTTACATATGACGGAGACACAATACCGTTAGGTAACTACTCTTTAGTGGAGTTATCACAATTGACTATGTAAAGTCAAGAGATAACGTGTCGGATCCACTTACAAAAGACCTAGCTAGAGAGGCAGTTGAAAGATCATCGAGGGGAATAGGTTTAAGGCCTAGGACAAGCCATCATGGCGGTAACCCTACCTAGTAGACTGGAGATCCCAAGAGCTAGGTTCAAAGAGATCAAACAAAGTTATGAATGACGGTTCATCATTATCAAATAACTCAACATATTCTCATGATGAAGACAATGTTCAGAAACAAGGATAAAGCATTAAGGCTTTTTAACGAGTTAATAAAACTTAAGCATTTTAATGGTTTCTAAGTTTGGCACATATGACCAGGTAGTGTATCTACGGGATAACATATTTAGGAATCACCTATGTGAGTGTGAAGTGTAAGACGCTTCAAGGAGTATGTTAGGTAAAGGCTCATGCTTTATGCACTCATGAAACCAGGCGGTGTTCATGGCTAAAAAGAATACAACAGTGAGAACCAAATATGGTTAAGGGTTAATTGTGTGACATATGGTTGTCTAGGTATACACCAAAGTTCGACGGTTCAAAGATATCAAATCTACCGATTGACCGAGTATATCCGACATATGTTCACTACGGAAAGTTTAAAGGGAAACCTACTTATCCAGATACAATTAATCTTTACTTGCAGATCACACACTTGTCTGTGCATTTCTTTACCATATAGTCATTCTCCATTCATGTGGGGGATTGTTGGGGTTTTTTAAGAGGTGTGAATGGAAAATCTTATAAGGCATAATAGCACATGTTCACACTGCCTTTGTTGGCTATAAATACTTGTCATTCCATCAGATTTTTCTATATGAAAAATTCTGATTACCATCTTCTTCATTTCCGCATTTCAAATATATTCTGTGTGATTTGCTGCCGCTTGTTGCATTCACTGTTCACCAGGGTTTGAGGTACCGCTACGCTGGTGAGTTAATTCGTTCTATTCTGGGAGGATATATTCCATAAACTCGGGTACTTGAGGGAAATATTTTCTTTAAGGAAATATTGTGAATTCAATGGACTCGAATCATTCCTTTTACATTTATTTTTTACATTCCGTTCAAGTTATTACCGAATACAGAATAAACAACAACAAGTAATATGAAAATTTTATAATTGTTAAGTACTGCTGTTACTACTCGTACTCCTTATCCGCTCCAATTTGGGTGAGTTTTCCATTTAAGAATCTTCCATTAGAATTAGATTTGTAAATCCCTTTTCAAGTTGGAATTGGCCGTTGTGCTATCTGTATAAACACCTACATATCAATCACATGGAAAAATCACTCACCAATATTGAAACTTCTGATTCAGCACTACGTACTATATGGCGTTGGGGGTATTAATAGGATTAATTATGGCATTGGGTATCGTACTAGCTTCTTTGTTCTTCCCAAGGGTTTCTAAAGAATTCCAAGATCCTACGTTTTCGCTGTGTCAAGTGAAATCCAGCTTCAATCTTGCAGAATCCCGACAGTTGAAACCTTACTTTCTTGATTAAGAACCCTAGCAATGATCATATTTTCTTCTATAACGACTTTGATGCTAAGATTACCTACGAAGACACAACTCTTTAGCCTGCTATGTTTTATCAAGATCAGAAAAGCTCAAAACTTTATTGATGCAACTTTTGGTGCTTTGCTTGAGAATTATGGTGATTGGATTGTTGATAGCACACTTAATGATCTTCCTTCTGGTCATTCCACAAAATTTTCAGTAAGTTTAAATGGAAAAGTGCGAATAAGTCACCATGAGGCACAACATGGCTGTGGTATGAAGGTCTAGAAGTCGAGTTCTTACCAGATACCAAGATTGGAATATTAGCGATTACTTCAAATACATGCCACGTAAATTTGCGGAATTTTAGTTGTTGATTAAACAAGTGTTGGGGCTATGAAGACATAGTGTGATAGAATTTGTCTTTTAGATATTTTTTACTTTTAATTAAGGATAATGTTTTTTAAGAAATTCATGAAAATATGTATATTTACGCCACTTAGCAAATCTGGGGAGTATGTTTTTTTAATCCAATTTTTGAAATCACATATTTCTAATTTTAAAGGTATGACATAAAATTTTAACATGTATACACAAAAATGATTTAAACCAAGAGCATGATATGATGTCTCAACGGGTACTGAGAACTGCATTAAGATCATGGACTGTTTGTCAAAATTCAAAATGTAAAATTAACTAATGTTTAAGCAAAATTTGTGTAGAACCAGAAATATCAAATTAATCTGCTTCGATTTGCCCGGGGAACAAAGGTCTTCTGAAGTTTATCTATGAAGAGTGTCTACAGAAAGTTTGTCCCCGGATGTAACAAAAAGTTACTTGTTTAAATTATAGAAAAGTCAATGTAAAGATTCAGTGCAAAACGTTACAGTAGGTTATAATTTTATTTTTCAGGTTACTAGAATTATAAACAAGTCTTAAAAAAAGTATAGGACTTAGCGTAAAAGTGCTACATGACTAAATTCTCAACTAATAGATATTGCTTATATGAATATTTTCTTTTATTGTACCTTATCTTTCACTAAGTTCGGGTTTATCACAAGAAATTATAAGTTCTTTCTAAGTGGTTTTAGGTCTACCTCGTCCCTTTTTATACAATTACTAATCATGGTTTCACATCTACTTACCGATGAATCTAGTTGTTGATGTAGGACATTCCAAAATATCTCAAACAACCTTCTATTATTTTATCCTCTATATATGCTACTTGAACCTTTCCGACATATAGTTATTCATAATGTCTTCTAGTATTGTATGAGTACACATCCATATCAGTATTCACATCTTTGAGACACGCATTTTGTACATGTGTCAGACTTTAGCAATCCAACATTCGCTCCAATATAACGTTTTTGGTCTTATAACTATTCTATATAACTTACCTTTTACTTTGATGGGCAATTTCTATCACATAACACTTACATAGCACTTCACCCTTTTAACCATTCTATTCTGATTACTGCACCTCTTATTTCCATTCTCTTATAACAAGAAGCCTTGAAATTTAAATTGTTTACATTTAGGCACCATAATTCCGTCTAATCTCACATAGATTATGCTCCTCTTATGTTGACTAAACTTGCGCACATACATTCATTCCTACTTTTACTTGCCCTAAAATCCTTATCCTAAAATGCTTCGACACTCTCGCTGGCTTTGTCAATCATTTGTTGTACATATATTGTGTAAACATTCTTTACACTGTTTACGAAACATAAACTCGTATTTTATTGACACTTACGGGTGTGAAAAGGAACGCAAGTTCAAATTGCTGCTAATTTGTTGATACATCAGTGATCAGCTCATTATAACTAATAGTTTTTGCCATTACAAAGTGGAAACAAATAAGGATAAAGGAGATTGCAAGTCGCTCCAAACAATACAGAAATGAGGACACAAATGAATGATGTAATTCTACATTCAACTGAATAAAATAAACAGAGATATCGCCGCATAAAGAAGCCAACCTAACTACTCTGGCAACTAAACATGGTTCTACAAAATTGGAGCTAAACTAGATTACTGGCAGCTCAGTTTCTTGCTCGTCAAACCAATGCTTCAAAATGACATGAATAATGAGGAGATCAATTATCTTGAACAAATCATGCAATCAGAAGATCTACTTGGTGCAGTAGCTAGGGTTATTCTGCTTTTTGCCGCCTTCGGTTTTCCTCCATAATTTTCTGGAACTCTTTCTCACTTCTTGCTATCAAACGCTTAACAGTGTCAAAAGTGGTAAGCCTAATGCTGCACCAGAAAATGAACACACGCAGATAATAATGTGTTAGGTTAGGATGTTAAATATCGTCAATGATCACCGCATGGTGATAAGAAGAAAGAAAGTCATCAGGCATAGTATTATTTTCTTGTGGAGTAGGGGCCAGCAACATAGATATGATAATCCAAGTTTAGTCTCTGGGTTTATAATTGGTCTAAAAAATGACACTCTACGATGTATCAACAATATTAATATGTTGCAGAGGACAATTATACCAGGTCTGCTTAGAATTTCATCAAGCAGTTTGTTAAGCAAACATAGCATAAAACTTGGCCAAGCACGAGACTTAAAAACGTGCAAGCCTGACTTTATCATTCAAATCAACCAATCTATTATGCCAAGATCCACAATAGAAACTGTCAAACATAATTAACGCCAGAAAGAAGAAAAAGTGTGCAGAAAAAGGAAGAAAGAGTGAAAAGAGACCAAAAAAAGACCATAGGAATGAGAAAAATGCACCTGCTATTCGGGAGAGTTTTCAGTGCATTGGGAACAAAACCCCTGTACAATCCAACTATACCATCACGTGCCACTATACCTGGAAAAGAAAAGGGTGACTTAAACAATTGGAAAGAATATTAGACTGAACATTCTTCTCAGTTTAGAATAACTCAGATCCCCTCTCGAGGTTTTTTCTCTTTTTTGATAACCAAGAAATCCCCGAGAGCCAGTGGTGCACGATTCCAAACTCGGTAGGTAATGGGTCAGCCCCTCACCATTCTCCACTTAAATTCTAGGCTTTTGTTTGCAGCAGGGTACGAACCCGTGACATGCGCCTAACCCACACATCGATCACATGTTGCGCTCATACCACTATAACAAAGCCCTGGGAGCAATCCCCTCTCAAGCTTGTTAAACACGGACTTCAAAACTATGATACGGCCAATCAGTCGCTGAATCTTAAATGTTTTTTTTTCCAAAGAAGTGAACATAAAGTCAACAAATTTGAGGAATTGACATCTTGAAATCAAATCGTGATCTAATTTTTGACATTTTATACTTTTTGATACTATGACATTAAAGGATTTGAAGAACAGATAACATCATAAAGTGGAAATCTGTTTTGTTAAAGCTGCTCTACAACTGAACGTACAGCTATTTTCTTTTTCTCGCTCATCCCATTTATTATGACCTATATTGACTGGAGGTTAAGAGAAAACTGACTTACTATATCTAACTTCGATAGATATTTGTCAGCATTATTGGATGATGTGATAGGTGTGAAGATGTTAATTACATCCAAAATAATATAACACAAAAGAACAATGTGTAGAGAGATGGAACAAAAGAACCCTACCTTTCAGATTGTCTGATTACTGAAAGAATCATATCAGGATTCGTTTATTACATTTACATTTTTTTGAATTTTTCTTTAAAAAGTGCAATTACTATTATTTAAAATATCTTAAATTGAAGGTCACTATGAGTTCTTCATAAGATTATTTAAAATTTGCAGATTAAGTTGATTATTTTGCACTGCTTTTGTGGAGTCATCAGTGAAAGGAAGACAAACACAGTTTGGCAAAATCCACAACTAGTTACAAAAAGAGAGATACAGATAATGACGATCTTTTAGAATTCGTTACCTGGGAAGGCATCCAAAATTGTCATATAAGGTGTACCCCTCATTTGCATTTGCCTTCTCACTGTGTCCAATGGATAGCACATTAGAGTGGCAATAGTTGCTGAAATTAAACCTGTAGCCAGAGTTGCTTCAGTTCGTTTCTGATATTTCTCTGGCAAAGCTTTCTTCACCCTGACATTCAGACAAGTCTCATTTAGGTTATAGTAACACCACCAGGACCCTGTCTTCAGATGATATAGAAAAAAGATGTTCAAAAGAACATAGGCTCACAAGTCAAAAACACAAAAGTTCACAGCAATATATGGAGCTATTCCAATGAGAGAGGGCCCAAGACCATTATAAAAGGATGCAATGCCTTCCTCTTTCAGCATGGTTAAAGCAACCTGAAATAATTGAAATTCTGATACAGATATGTCCTGGTGTCATAAATTCTGAGTTATCCAATTCTTACCTCACTCATCGTTTTATACCCAGGGTCTACTGCTAATCTCAACCTGAGAACATCTAGTGGGTAGGTTACCTGACAACAAATCAATAAGTTAATAGTCTTGGAGATAGAAAAAGAGAGTAAAATTTAATCCAAACAACAGTGTTCAGCTCAGTAACATTTCTGAGATGACAATAAGCACCAAGTGTCTGCCAGGTCTATTTCACTTGTGCAAACATAATTGCAAAACTTATATGCCAAATGGACAACAGCTTAGAAAAAACTATTTGGTGTTCACATAATTTAAACTTACAAAAGTAGAAGTCATGCCAGCACAAGCACCTGCTGCTAGTCTCCCAATGACAGAAAGCTCCCCATCCTTTCCTTGAAGAAGTTTCTGAAAATAGAAAGTGTTAAATTAACTTTAATTCTGGCCAAACAAACAAACTAGTGATAAAGTTTTTTCCCAAAGATGTTTCATTACCTTGTAGGTTTCATAAGCAAATAGCTGCACCGCACTATAAGGTATGATCCGTATCACCTAAACCATTAACAGAAAATATCAACTTGATGCCCCTATAAAGCAATCACCAAGAATTGACTAGAAACGTGACTCAGTGGGAAAATAGTGCAAATACCTGTGGAAGGTTTCCTTTCCAATATCCTTTGAGACCTTCCTCCTTCCCAATCAATGCAAACGCCTGCAATTCAATTTATGGCATATATCAAAAACTTGAGAATCATACGACTCAATGACGGCGACTATGAGTGGTAATAATCACCCTATGGGAGGTTTGCAGAAAAGAGAAATAGAAGAAGAAATACCATAATGGCTATATACTAAATAGGATAACCCAACCCAAAGACTAGCCTATATTAGGTGGGAGGGCCATTTAGCTGATAAACCCATTACAAGGACCCTTAGGAACTCAATTTCACAACAACCACCCCCGCTTGAGTACCGGATACCTCGTTGATAATGGCTGGCATCCCTGTTTTAGATTGGGCCCACCACTCTTGGCGCCCCTCTGATCAAATTTGTCATGACATGTATCTCATTTTTTTTGGGGGGGGAGGGGGGGGCAGTTGGTTACAACTCCTGTGTCCAGGCCACTTCTTCCAGTTCGTTATGACTGACCCCTCATGAGTCCAGGCCACCACTCACGGCATTCTATCAGGCCAAAAATCCAAGTCGCGGACTCGAGCGTTGATCAACCTGCTTTGATACCAATTGTTATAGGGTAAACAGGAGAGCCAGACCCAAAAGATTGCCTATTTAGCCTATAATCCAGTACTTATAGTCTTTCTAATCGATGAGGGACTCAATTGGTTCACACCATATAACATTACAGAGAGACTCAAAGGTTTGTAACTAATTAAAGAGAAGGAATCAACAAAAAAGGACAGAAAGTTTTATGCTGCAAGAAAGATTTACATATTTATCATAATGTAGAACTATAGAAAAATTCTTTCTAAAGACAGAACTCTGAGACCTTCACCAAATTCTGCAACTTTTAGTAGGTGGTAGAAGTCAGTCATCAATGCTGACTGACAAGTAGACTGTATTTCTACCCTCAAATGTAGAGTGAAAGGGAGAGTCTTCGTCTTACTCTTCTCCAATAAAATGGGTTTTAACTACGATACTGCAGATCACTCCCTTACTCTTCTCCAATAAATCATCATAATACTAAAACTCTGCAGAATATAAACGAACAGAGAACAGGAAACACCAGACTTCTGGAAACTCAATAACATAGCTTGTCTATGTTGTATATCTCACAAAGCAACAACAGGCAAGACAGAAATACAATACCTCAATGAATCCGATTCCCTTCTTTGCAGCTTCTTGCCCTGCTCTTAGTCCATGTGTCTAGCAACCAACATAAAAATCAGGGAGAAATAAGTGAAAGATAGAAAACGTAAAAGTGGTTTCTGTTAACTACAATACGGGTTTCAAACTCATAGTGCGATAGAGACGCTATACTAGTAACCTGAAACGATGGGCGTATGAAGGATTTTTACAAGAAAAGGTGTCATCATCTGAAGATAATAGCAAGTAAAGTACAAAATTGAGGCAATATATATGGATATAAGCCTATTTGTGCTTTCAAGCTACACATCCGGGAATATAGCATAAGATGGTGAGAGTAGAAGCTGACAAAAAGTACTCCCTCAAAGGATGTGGGCATTTTCTGGTTGCTATTTCAGAATCATATACATTTAAAGGTTATAAACCCTTGAAATGAGTATTTAGCAAATTAACCATCAATCAGAACTAAGAAAAGATCAATGTATGTACTTGCAAAAATCAGTAATACCAAACAGAATTCATGCGAATTGAAGTACCATCGCACTTAGCCAAAACTAATTCATTAATCCTTATTAGAAGATGACTTCTCTGGCTATATCTCATGTTATTTCATCCAGTTCACTAACCAAATATGCTCCAAAGTCATTTTGCATTCCATTCTTAGTTACTGTAATTGATTTGAACATTTAATTACAGTCTACTACTTATGAAGTATCATTAAATCTATACGAATCTCCAATATCTGCTCCTCTCTATTTTTTTCTGGGCAACTGAGAAATCTGTTTTTCTAGACTCGATTCACCTGCCAAGATTCGAACTCGTTCCTTCCGCACATCCCACGCTGTACTATCTTTATTTTTTAGTCGATGCCCTGGGGGGAATATTCTCTCCACTTTATTGGGACCCATTTTATTTATTCCAAAAAAGTGTAATGATTTCATGTGTGTCGGAAATATATTTTTTCGTCTTAATACATTTACAGCGCCCTTAAAGTTGCAGCGAATTTCATTTAGACACTCAAACTGCGACATGTTCCAATTGAGCACTTGAACACATGAAAAAGTGTTCCTATTAGACACTTTTGGTTCAAATTTAAAAAAAATACTTTTGTGTGTGTTCTCAAATGCCCATTAGGTAGATACGTTAACTACTTAAAATATGTAACCTTATTTAATTATACACATTCGCCTTAATAAGCCGTAAAACCCCAGACGTTTTCTAATTGCGGCCGATGTGTATAATTAAAGGAGATGACATCTTTTATGTGATTCAATTAACTACCTAATAGCCGCTTAACAACATACGCAAAAGTTTTCTCAAAATTTGAACAGGAAATGTCTAATAGAACGCTTTATCATGTGTTCAGTGCTCAATTGCAATAAGCCGTAGTTCGAGCGTCGAAATGAAATTTTCTGGAAACTTTAAGGGGTTGTCAATGTATTAAGCCTTTTTCTTCTGTACAATTCTAATCCTTAAGCAAACAACCTTGTCAAGAAATTAAGCCTAAAGTTCAACTGAAAAATTCAATTACCCAAAAAAACACCAGCAATATGCTAGTTAAAAACACCCAAAATAATTACTACTATAAAAAGGGTTTCAAGAAAGTACCTGCATGAGGAGTTTGATACGGTCAAGGGGTGCAGTAACAGACTTAGCAGCAGCACCAGCAATAGCACCTGCAGCAAATAATGCAGCTTCTCTAGGGACCAAAGCAACCATAGCTAAAGGGTGTTTTAGTAATTGAGCTGTTGTTGGATTAAACCCTTTGAATGCTTTTTCATCCAAATTCTCCGACAATGAAATACAACCAAAATTACACCCAATTTGTTTGGAACCGACCCATTTGTTCTGCCATTGTTGAGTGATGGTGTTGGATAATTCAAGACCCGGAATATCCATGGATACTAAAACGGGTCGGTTCTTCCTCATGGTGGGTACAGAGGAATGGAAGCTTTGTTTCCTCTGTTGTGAAAGAAGAAGATATTAGATTTAGAGTAATAAAATGAAATCAGACTTTTGGGGGTTTATTCTGTTTCTCTCTATATTTTGTGTAGTTTATTTTAGAATCTTTGCATTATTGTATTGTTGGTTTTTTAAAACCAATCTTTTTTGTTGTTGTTGTAGAATTTGTAGCTACAAAGTACAAACCCAATCCTTTATTTTGTTTTTCTTTTTTATTTGCATTTAGTCCTTCGAGACAAAAAAAATAAACATAATAAATCTTGATATAAAATTATAAATTACTATATTGTTCTTTTTCTTTAATAACTGTGGTATTCAAATTAATTTATTACTATATGTTCTCTCTTGTGCTCGATTATTAATTTGCTGTAATTACTATTACTCTTATTCATAATGCTTATCTATAATATTTTTATCTTATCTTCTTTATTTCTGTCAACTCTTTTTTGTTATGTTTTCTCTTGAGCCGACAATTTTTCAAAAACAACTCTCTATGTCTCAAGGTAGGAATAAGGTTTGCGTACATTTTACCATTTCTAGACCCAATTTGTGAGATTACACTAGATATGTTATTTTTGTTGGTATTAGGATTAATTTGTGTACACCTCGACTAATTTCACTAGTTACCTGTTATTCCCGACTAACATATATATCAGTAACTCTATTCACTAAAACTTAGACAAATAAAAAAAAATCTAATATTTTTCACTACTTGAAATACAAGTGGTTTCTTTTTATTATGAACATTACAAGAATTACTTACCAAAAAAAAGAATATTACAAGAATTAGTCACTTTGTGCCGGTGTAAGATCCGATTCTCATTATTCTTTTTGTAGAATTGTATTAATCTCCCTTGATGAGTCTTTCTCATTAATACAAATATATATAGTGTGTACCATGTGGAATCCTACTACAATAAAGATCATATATCTACCATAATTATACAACACTAAATATTACAAAATATATGGAGTATATTTAATAATATACGTTAATACACCCCCTCAGTCAGAGCGGAAGGAGGCCGGACGCTAAGACTGGATCTGAAGTCAAGGAATAGCTGTCTAGGAAGACCTTTCGTGAAGATATCCGCATACTGATACGAAGAAGGCACATACAACACCATAACATGGCCGATAGAAACCTTCTCACGAACAAAGTGTATATCTATCTCAATGTGCTTGGTTCGTTGATGCTGAACCGGATTGTGAGATAAATATATAGCGGATATGTTATCAGAGTAAATCAAAGATGTCTTACGCAAGGGACAGTGAAGCTCCAAAAGAAGGTTTCGGAGCCAACAGATCTCAGCAACAATATTTGCAACGCCTCTATACTCTGCTTATGCACTCGAACGGGATAAGGTGTCTTGCCTCTTGGCAGACCAAGAAATGAGATTATCCCCAAAAAACACACAATAGTCGGAGGTGGAGCGTCGCGTGTCCGAACATCCTGCCCAATCAGCATCCGTATATGATAACAACCTGATCGATGCTGAGGGGTATAGATGCAATCCATAATCAAGTGTGCCCTTAACGTATCGAATGATATGCTTCAGAACAGTAAAATGAGGCTCCCTGGGGCATGCATGAATAAGCACACCTGCTGAACAGCATATGCAATATCAGGCCTAATAAAAGTTAGATATTGCAGTGCACCTGCAAGACTCCTATAAAGAGTGGGATCGGACACCGGATTACCATCAACAACACTGAGCTTTGATTTAGAGTCAACCGGAGTGGACATTATCTTGCAGTTCGCCATTTTAGCCATGTACACTATCTCCTTTGCATACTTTCGCTGACACAAAAACATAGTATCTGCAGATCTAGTCACTGATTTTCCCAAAAAATAACTCAACTTTCCCAAGTCAGTCATAGCAAATTCGGTTTTAAGCAATGCAATGATCTCATTTTTCAACAAATCAGATGAGGCAGTAAGCACTATGTCATACACATATAACAACAAATAAGCAATGCTACTACCTCTATGAAAAATAAATAGAGAATTATCACACTTGCTGCAAACAAACCCAATCTGCATAATGTACCGTGCAAAGCGATCATACCATGCTCTAGGGGCCTGTTTCAAATTATAAAGTGACTTACGAAGACGGCATACATACTAAGGGGCTGCTGGATGTACAAACCCAGGTGGCTGGTGCATGTAAACAGTTTCTTTCAAATCCTCATGTAGAAACGCATTTTTCACATCAAGATGATGAATCAGTCAATGCTTGCCTATAGCAATACTCAGAACTGCGCGAATGGTAGCTGGTTTAATAATCGGACTGAATGTTCACCACAATCAATGCCCTCCTGCTGATTAGTGCCATTGGTCACAAGTCTTACCTTATATCTTTCTAGATCGCCACTGTCTTTGTATTTGTGATGAAAAACTCACATGCATCGGATCACATTCACCCCCTCCGATCTAGGAACCAAATCCAAAATATGTTATTTTGTTAAAGTATTAAATTCCTCACACATGGTTGCATTCTAATTGGGATCAAGTTTGGTTAATTTTAGGTTTTTTGGAATTGGGGATATTGTTTGTGTGGATAGGTTAAATTGAACTTTGGGTTTGAAAATCTCGTGTTGGGTATGGGTTTCCATACAATATGTGGGGGCAGGGGGCAAGTTCTGTATATTAGTGGTGTGGCGGATCTATGTCAGTGTGGGGGGTGGGTATCTATAGGGAATCGATGGGTGGGTCTGGGTCGGAATCTGGGTCGTGTTGACTGTGTGAGGGTTTTGGTGGGGTGGGGGGACGGGGTAGGGGTAGGGGTTTGGGTGGATTGTGTCCAGTGACCTAGCCATGGCGGGTGAGGGGAGTCTGGTCAGATCGTGGGGATGGGTTTTAGTCGATTCTGATGCCGGTGTTGGTGGAGGGTTGGTGAGGAGGTTTCGATGTCGCAGAGGTGTTGATTGGTTATCGGGTTGGTCTATTGGAGGAGTAGCCGTGATTGGTGGTGACATTGGATGACCTGAGTGCTGATGTCGGCGGACAGGTGATGCAGCGGTGAGTTAGTAGCGTGAGGCATCCGACAGGATGGTTGTGGTATCGGAGACATCGACTAGACTGACAGGGTGGTTGGCTGCCAGACTATCGGTGGTGGTAGTGGCAGGCCGAGGTGGCGGAGATGGGGCGGTGGTAGTGGCCTTAGCTGTCGGAGGTGGTATCGATGGTATAGTGACTGGGTGACTGAGTAGGTGGCGGACATCGGGGGAAATGTCGGACTCGTCTAGAAAGGTATAGTCCGTGTTTAGGAATTTTTGAATATTGGCAAAAGGAAAAATCATCTCGTCAAACGTAACGTGACGAGAGATGTGAATTTAACGAGTAGACAAGGCATAGCACAAATAGCCCCTATGCTTAGATGGGAAACCTACGAAGACAGACTGAGTAGTTCGGAGTGCTAATTTATGAGGGGCGGTGGAGGCAAGGTTTGGATAGAAAAGACAACCGAAAATCCGAAGGTGATCATAGGAATGGATCCGACGGTAGAGAATTTCAGTGGGGGTTTGAGTGTGAAGAGTACTGGTGGGTAAAATATTTAGGATGTATTCTACTATTTTGACTGCATAGATCCAAAACGAGGGGGGAGAGATACATGAAAAAGAAAGGTACGAACCATATTGTTGATAGTACAGATGATTAGTTCGGCTTTTCTAGTTTGGGGTGAAGTGTGGGGACAGGAGAAACAGAAGACCATGCCATTATTGGTGCAAAATTTATGAAACACAGAATTATTAAACTCACGACCATTATCACATTGGAATGATTTGATGGATTTTTCAAATTGTGTTTTGATAAAGTTACGAAACTCAACAAACTTGATAAAAACTTCAGACTTGAATTTTAGAGGGTAAATCCAGATAAAGTGAGAAAAGTCATCTAATAACACACGATAGAATTTATGACTCAGTGAACTAATAACAGGAGATGTCCATAAATATGCATGAACAATATCAAACAGAGAAAACGTAACACTTAAGGAAGACTGAAAAGGGAGGCGAATGTATTTGCTTAAAGGGCAAGAAAAACACGGTTGGGCAGATTTTCCACTAGGACAACGAATTAAATTATTTTTCCGAAGAAAATTAAAAACAGGTGCTCCTGGATGTCCAAGTCTACTGTGCCAGGTTGACAGAAAGATTGTTGCTAAAACGGTAGAAGGAGAGTCTTGGACAGTCACAGATGTGGGAGGGGTGACACTGGCAGGAGACATGGATAGGAAAGGATAGAGGTCCCCCTCACTATTGCATCTTGTAAGGAGTTTTTCGGTCCGTAGGTCCGTTATAGAAAACCCAAACGGGTCAAAATTAATTAATACAGATTTATCTGTGACAAATTTTCTAACGGAGATTAGGTTCTTGATGTTATTTAGGGAGAATGTGGGGATGCGGTGGTGGGGTTAGAGTGTGGTCAAAACCTTGAATTGGAATGTGATGACCGTTTCCAACTATAATAGATTGTGGAGTATTTAAATTTCGCATTTGAGAAAGATTACTAGAATTATTGGTAAGGTGAGACGTGGCGCCCGTATCCATAAACCACGCATTATCGGGCTTCCGAGGAGTCAATGTGTCGAAAGCCTGGCCCAAATTGGATTGGGGAAGGCTTGGAGCGGACTGTTGGGCTCCAAGACATTGGGCCGGATGGCTGTGGCCCGTTAGTGTTGATCCTAGACTGTTGTGCCACTATTGGGCTGCAGGCAATTGGGCCTAATAACAGTGGCCTATTGGTAGCAGGCTGCTGGGCCACTGTAGGGCTGCAGAAGCTTGGGCCTGGTGACAGTGGCCCGTCGGTAAGGCTCCCATGCTGCTGGGCCGCGGAGGTTCTGGGTATTTGCTAAAAGCCTAGTCCTCATCCGTGCTCCTGCCGTGGCCAGAAAAACCAGTGTGGTTGCTTTCCGCCATGATGGCAGCCACATTTTTTTTTTTTGGGGTTCGGGGAGGTTGAGGAGGCGGTATATGAGAGGTATAACAGCATATATCGGTGGTATCCAGTTGGAGAAATAAGGAGGTTGAGGAGGCTGTATATTAGAGGTATAACAACGTATACTGGTGGTATACAACCTGTTGGAGAAATAGGGAGGTTGAGGAGGCTGTATATTAGAGGTATATCAGCGTATACCGATGGTATACAACCGGTTTTGGCACCGGAAAAAGGTAGGGAGGGCTGCCGATTTCAAGATTTAGGGTAGGGAAGAAATTTTGGTTCTTGATACCATGTAGAATTGTATTAATCTCACTCGGGAAGTCTTTCTCATTAATACAAATATATATAGTTTATACAATATAAAATCCTAATACAATAAGGATCATATATATACCATAATTATACAACACTAAATATTATAAAATATATGGAGCATATTTAATAATATACGTTAATATTTTTCTCTTCCATTTCTCTTATTTCACACTTATTGCACCTTCTAAAACAATTTTAAGAAAGAAAAAGAACAAAACAATTATGAGCTCGATACAAACAAGTCAAAACCCATAAATTCTCATAACAATTATTGGTTTTAATTATTTAAAATATTTATTTCCTCATGATTGTGGGGTTTTGTGGGGGGCCAGTATGGGGAATTGAAATCTTTTTCCATCTCCAATAGGCAAATATGAGGTGTTTATATATATATAGACCATATAGATTGAGGCAAAAGTAGTGGTCCAAAAATGAAAAAAATTAAGTCGATCCTGAATAAGAATCTTTCCAACTAATCATGAAACATTTCTTTTTTACTTAAATAAATGAAGTTAGGTAAAGTGAAAATATTATTCATGCAAATGTGCAATAAATGAGTATCTACAGCAAGTTGTCCATTCTTGTTACATAGTGCCCACTAGATCTAATCACCTGCAATTATATATTCTTGAAGATCATCTTTCAAAATCAATTATGTAAGAATAATTATATTAAAATGTGTCTATTCATTTACTTAATATTATTTTTGGGATCAATCGAGAGGAGAACACCCCGTTCTAAGACTAAAGATTGAGAAGTCTTTTAACCTTAATTTTAACTATTGCATCAATAGTTCTAAAAGCAGATTATGACTAACTCATATTCTGCGAAATAAAACGGTTTTGTTTGGATAATAGATTTATATTTGTGTTAAGGATTATTCCAATTTTTATCATAAACTAAAAAATTATAAGAGAATTGAAGTAAAAAAGGTTATGCTTCACATTCTTTCGCTTTTGTTTGAAACTTCTCGAACATTTGGGATAATTGGCAGAAATGCAAGGTACAACTGACCCTTGTGATTCGGCCTTTCTTTGGACCCCGCACATAGCGAGAGCTTAATGCACCGGACTGCCATTTTTTTAAAAAAAATTACTGATTAGGAAACAACCTAGATAGAACACCAAAATAAACTGATTGGCTTAACTCAACTGAACATAATTATTACAGCAGAAATGACAATGTAACAGTAGAATAAAAATTGAAGGAAGATGCTAAGAGAATTACAGAAAAATAACAGCAGAAATACAAGCAACTCTAAAATCAGCCTAGTTTGTTATGCCTAGTGTTAGCTACTTATAACTAAGTCTACACCCTTGACATGCTTCCCCACGCACTTGATTCTCACGTTTGTTAGCCTGGATAGTGGCTGCACAACATGTTGGAAATTAGCCTTTGGCGGGAGTTGCGACCGACCAACTTTAACGGCTTAAACACTAGTGTTACGTATGTTGGAGAATCCGGTTCTTCACACATGCATGATGTACTAAGTACGTAGATAACCGTAGGGCCAAGAATCGTCAAATTTCATTGAGAAATGAAAGAGATATTGGTTCACGAAGTAAGGTGTTTGAAGCATGGAAAAGTGTGGTGTGTGATCAATTCTCCCTCATCGGTAGAGGAAGAAAGAATTGTTGTGTATATAATACTTGAAATTGGTTTGGGGTTTGGGACCCCAAGGGGTATCCCATGTGTTTAAAGGAGGGAGGACCTAGATGTGCCCGTCCGGGGTCGCGGGTCGTGGGTCGTGGGTCGTGGGCTGTGGGCTGTGGGCCTTCTGATATTATCTTTTTGGGCCAGAAAACTTTGCCAGAAGTACAGTTTGATCCCGAAGTTTCAGATGTGCGATTTGGACCGAATTCTTTCGGATGTACAGTTTGGTCCCCGAAGTTTCAAGATGTACGAGTTTGGTCCCCGAAGTTTCAAGATGTACAGTTTGGTCCCCGAAGTTTTCCGGAAAAACAGAATTTCGACGGTCCGAAACGAAACGTCAAAGCACTCAATTCGGCCATTTATTTTGGGTGAATTACACCTCCTATAATGGCCAATCCGTTGGCATTTTTCACCATTTATTTTGGTGGATTAACTACCTCCATAATGGCCATTATTTGGCCAATAATGGCTGTTATGGGGGCAGTTAAACAGCCCTCCCTCACCTATATAAACACCCCTAATACCATTGTTGAGGAGTACTTAACATACTCGAAAATGCACAAAAGCAAAAATCAGTTTCTTCCTAATCTTCCAAGCATCATTTCATTGCTCAATATTCTTCACGGTAGCTTTTGAGTTTCCTTTGCTCAATAGTTCCATTTCTTTGTTTTATCTTGGGAGACGAATTGTCCAGACGTATAAAGGATACATACGGGGCAATATTGTCTTAAGGACAGAGTGCCACACTCGACTCAGCATAAACAACTTTCCCGTTTTCTTGTTCAACAAAAGTGTAATTTCAATTTTGTTGTTATATTGTAATTTTCAGCTTTCTTGTTGAATTGTAATTTCAATTCCTACATAAGCAGTTACTTGTAATTTCCGTTTCCTGCAAATCCTTGTAAACCAACACAACAAAGTCTGCAAGTCTTTTAGAAGGTAATTTCATATAATTGCTTCTTCTCAGCTAAGTACTATTATTTGTTTCCAACGTGCCAACCCTGTTGTCTTCAGTGACAATATTTGGGTTAAAAAATACGCTCTCAATGCGAAAGAAGCCTCGATTGGAAGATCATCAAAATATAATAATTGCAATGGTGGCTCGCCAACACAACGCTTGAGCATAGAAACATGGAAAACATGGTGGATACGAGTAGAGTCAAGGAGATTTAACTTGGAGGACACTTGACCAATGTGCTTGAGGACCTGAAAGGAACCAATAAAATGCCTTCCTAACTTTGAATGTGTTGGAAATTTTTCTTTGGTTGGGAGGTGCGTCCACCCATATTTAATGACTTAAACACTAGGGTTCCGCATGTTAGAGGCTTTGTCTCTTCACACGTGCATAATCTACTAAGTGAGTAGATGACCGTAGGGCCAAGAATCGTCAAATTTCGTTGAGAAATGAAAGAGATATTGGTCCACGAAGTAAGGTGTTTGAGGCATGGAAATATGGTGTTGGACAAATCTACCACATCGGTGGGAAAAGGAAGAATTGTTCTCTTTATAAGTCTCAAAATTGGCTAAGGATTTGGGACCCCAAGGGGTAACCCATGTGTTTGAAGGAGGGAGGACCTAGGTGTGCTTGGGTTCGAGGCTAAGCCCACACGCGCGCCGCCCCTCCGGTCCGGGCTCGGGCCTCGGGTTTGGGCTTCTTCTGATAGACTTTCAAATTGTTTAATATTTATAGTTTGGTCCCTGGAGTTTCTAGAAACATTAAAAGCTCATTTATGTTGCACATTAAATCAACCATTACTTGGCTGATTAACTCCCTCACTAATGGCCATAAACAGCCAAGTAAGCCATTACTTGGCAGTTGAGAAGTCCCTCCCCTTGTGCTATATATTGAAGCCTTTTTGCTCAATTATAGACTACAACAGAAGTCCCTCCCCTTGTGCTATATATTGAAGCCTTTTGGCTCAATTGTAGACTACAACACAATATGTACTGCACAAAAGAGAGAAGAACACAAATTCTGTCCGAAACGTGAGCAGAAATAGTGGACGAAAACAGAAAACTCTTCCTTCCTTTTCCATTCTTCTGCAAGTTGTTTCGTGTTTGTTTTCTTCGTCAGAATCAACCTATTTGCTTTGTAGTGTTGATTAATTGTTGTTTTATCTTGGGAGACTATTGTCCGTCAACGTAAAAGCATATATATGGGGCAATCTTGTCTTAAAGACACAGAGTCATCTCTCGACTCAACCACAGTTGTAACAATCCAGATTTAGTATTTCTTGATTTCAAATTATCAAGATTCAACATTCAACAAGCTTGCGGCAGTTCTGAATAATGGTTATTTGTTTATCATTTCAAACACTTGTAATATTTATTTACTTCCTGTACTGCTTTACATATCCAACAGAATGTTACTGCAAGCGCTCTGAATGTTGGAGATTTAACTTGGAGGCCACTTGACCAATGTGCTTGAGGACCTGAAAGGAACCAATAAAACACCTTCCTAACTTTGAATGTTGCTGCAGGCGCTCACTATTTTGTCGATATGGCTTTACTTTGACAAATGCTTAATCTCCTAGTGCAAACTCAAGGTCACAACAATTACGGTATGTCAATTTCTTCATTCATGTATAGGCTTTGAGAAAATCGAGTTTCACAATAGCTAACAATTCATTTCGATCTACTAAGTATGCTTCGACCAACTCACTGGAGTTGCTGCCCAAAATATAGCGAGCAACAAAAGGGGGATCCTAGCTCGAAAGGGAAGTCGGTCGTTATGGTCAGTTCATTCCGATGGCTTTCACTTTCTCTACACACATTTTTGGTAAGTCTTTTTGGTGGGAGTATACATGGTTTCTCCAACCCTGTAGTCTCACCCCATATACTTTTAAACATTTGAAGACCAAAAACTAAAGGAATATGTTACTTGATTTTATTCATCAATAATATATAATATATATAGTAATACAAGAATATTTAAATTAGTCAACTAATCAACCTAATTACAATAGGAAATATAATTCTACCTAAAATAAAAGACCTAATTACAATAGTAATACAATTATACCTAAAATAAGAGATATACAATTAATGAAATAATATTTGAAAAATATTCTATTACACCCCCGCAGTCGAATCGGGAGGTTCATGAACACTGAGAGTGACTCAAAAATCAATAGTATGCACGGAAGTCCTTTGGTGAAAATGTCGGCAATCTGATATCTGGAAGGAACATGAAGGACACGAACTTGACCACGAACCACTTTTTCGCGAACAAAATGAATGTCCATCTCAATGTGTTTAGTGCGCTGATGTTAGACAGAATTGCCGGAAAGATATATAACACTAATATTATCGCAGTAGACCAGTGTTGCCTTTTGAATCAAGTAGTGAAGCTCAAGTAGAAGGTTACAGATCCAACAAGACTCAGAGACGACGTTGGTGACACCTCTGTACTTTGCTTTGGCACTAGATTGGCATAGTGTAGGATGCCTTTTGGAAGACCCAGACAATAGGTTATCTCCGAGAAAAATACAGTAACCAGACGTGGAGTGTCGGGTGTCAGGACATCCACCTCAGTCAACATCAAAATAAGTAGTGAGACGAGTGAGCGAGGACCTGTATAGATGTAATCTGAAGTGAAGTGTACCTTGGATGTATCGTAAAATACATTTGAGGGCATGCATGTGTGCTTCCGTTGGATTGTGCATGTGTAGGCAGATTTTTTGCACGACATAGGATATGTCAGGTCTCATAAATGTGAGGTACTACAGGACCCCAGCCATGCTACGATAGTGAGTCAGGTCTGAATATGGGGGCCAGAATCAGCGTTGAGTTTGAAATTGGTGTCTATTGGCGTGTGGGATAGTTTCCAAGATGTAATGTCTGCATGGTTAAGGATCTCTTCGGCGTACTTCTTCTGACATAGAAATAGGCCGCCAGAATGTCGAGTGACAGAGATGCCCAAGAAATAACTCAGGCCCCCCAGATCCTTCATAGCAAACTCAGAGGAAATGAGAGACATAATGGACCGGCGGAGAGCATCAGATGAAGTGGTGAGGATGATGTCATCAACATATAATAATAGGTAAGCCATGTATGTACCCTTGTTGTAGATGAACAGGGAATGATCGGATTTGTTGTGTGAAAAACCGATAAAGGAGACATAATCGGCGAACCGCTGGTATTATGCTCGAGGAGCCTGTTTCAGTCTATAGAGCGATTTCCGCAACAGACACACATAATCCGGATGAATAGGATCCCCGAAACCCATAGGCTGATGCATATATACCGTTTCATGAAGATCCCCATGTAAGAAGGCATTCTTGACATCAGGTTGATGAATGGTCCAAGACTTGGATAGAGCAATGCTGAGGACGGTCCGGATGGTTGTGGGCTTTACGACCGGGCTGAACGTTTCATCACAGTCCACTCCCACCTGTTAAGACCTACCATCACCTACAAGACGAGCCTTATACCTCTCAAAAGAATCATCAGATTTCTTTTTATGTCTAAAAATCCATATAGAACGAATAATGTTAGCATCAGGTGGATGAGGTACTAGGTCCCACGTCTTATTATCAATAAGAGCATTATATTCACCAATCATTGTAGCTTTCCAATTAGGGTTGAAAAAGGCATCCTTCGGATTTTGAGGGACATAGGAAGGGACAACTGAAATGGATAGGTTAAACAGTCATTTAGGTTTATGAATTCCGTGCATGGCACGGGTTTCCATGGTCCGAAAGCGCATCTCGAAATGTGATATGGGAGGGGGGTGTCGTAGGACTGTCCGGAAGAGGAGGAAGGGTAGGGGTGGTGGGACTGGTTGGCCAATGCTCGGTTTACCGAGAGGTGGCTGCAGAATCACCCTGAGGTAGGCTGTTCTGGGCCACCGTCGGCAGAACCGGGTGGGCAGTGTATCTCAGACTGTCTGAGGTGGGGGCGGATGTCTGGTATGGGACAACGAACTATGTAAATAATGAATTAAAGAGGGTTCAGGCCATCATCTAGGAAGTCATAAGAATGCCGATGTGGCGAGTTTAGGGAGGCAAAGGGGAATTGAGACTCATCAAATAGGATATGACGTGAAATAATAATTTTACGGCTTCACAAGTCATATCATGAGTAACCACGTTGATTGGTGGGGTAACCCAGAAACACACACGGGAAAGACTGGGGTTATAGTTTGTGAGTGGTCGGATGGAGAGAATAACAGAGACATCTAAAGATACGCAAGTATTGGTAAGAGGGGCTCCTGCGAAACAGAACTTGAGTGGGCGACCATTGAGCTAGAAACTTATTTGGGATTATGTTTATGAGATAGGTGGCCATGAAGAGTGCATAATGCCAGAATTGAGGCGTGAGCAAGTAGGCTATGAATAAGGTAGTTTATGGTTCAGATTTTCTGTTCGGCCTTACCATTCTGGGAGGAGGTTTGAGGGTAGGAAAAATGAAAGGTAAGACCGTTATTGAAGCAAAACTGTTTGAATTGATTATTATTGAATTTCCTGCCATTGTCACATTGAAAACATTTAATGCTCTTTTCAAATCGTATTTTTACGAAAGCACTAAATGAGGAAAAAATGGGGTAGACTTGGGGTTTATTGCCAACTGGAAAAGTTCATAGAAAGTTGGAATAATCATCCACAAACAATACATAATATCGATTGCCATCTGTACTTAAAATAGGGGACATCCACAAATCACTATGTATGATATCGAAAGGTAGTAAAGTACAATTTGTGGATGCAGAAAATGGTAATGTAACATGTTTCCCAAAAATGCAGGATTCACATATAGGAGTCCTAGAAATACGATTGCAATTAATAAAATTATTTTTTTAAGAGAGCGTAAAATAGAATCTCCTAGATGTCCTAATCTAGAGTGCCATAAGGAAGACGAAAGAGCAGCAAATGTTGATGGAACTGAGGCTGGATTGTTGACTGCGTTTGAAATAGGGTAGAGATCGCTGATTATGTCACATCTCATCATTCGTCTCCCTGTCGTAAAATCCTTCACATAAAAACCAAAGGGATCAAAGTCAAGGGAAACATTATTATCAATTGTGAAACGTCGCACAAATATTAGATTCTTAATGAGTTTAGGGGAATGGAGGACATTTTAAAGAATAGTGGTGTGGATAAAGATGAATGACCAAAGCCGCGAATGGGAATGCCTTGTCCACTACCAACAATAATATTGCGATTTAAATTACTCAAATTGGAATAAGATGAGAGAGTACCTTGTGAAGCCGTCATGTGAGATGTGGCGCCTGGGTCCATATACCAATTTTCGTCTAGAGCGTTGAGTGACATTTTGTTCATAGTTGCCTCAATGTCAGTCGGTGCATAAGTTGAGAGTGGGGGGCCTGTGATGTGTAGGCCTGTTGGAGATGTGGGCCGAGTATGCCAGGTGGGCCTGTCGGTTCTGAGATGGAGTCCACGAGGATCTCGGATACGGGCTAGGAGGAGAGGCTCACGGTGGGGCCTACGCGACCCAAGGCGGAGGCTGCTGCCACTACTACGATCGCTGCTGGTGGTTTCCTACCGGTGGGGACTGCCCCTGCCACCGCAGTTGTTGCCAAAATTCCGTCTGCCGCGGCCCTTGCCGGACTGCCTGCTCCGGCGGTTGTTGTGGGTCCTCGAGCCGGCAGTTCTGGGTGTCGGAGTTGGAGGCCTTGTCGTCGACGAATGGCCCGATGATGGTGGTGAGGGCGGCATCGGCAATGCTGGCCTGAGTGATGTTGTGCTTGATTTTTCGGGATTCCTCAAGAATAAGCTTCGAACGGGCCACATAAAACGGATGTAACAACGTGCATTGCCTAATGATGGTGGAAACGCCGTCATAGAATTTGTTCAAGCCTGCAATAAGTTGTATGACTAATCCCTAATTAGTGACTGGTGTACCAACGTTGGAGAGTTGGTCGGCAAGCATCTTGAGTTCTTGACAATATGCAGACACATTTGGAAAATCGTCCTGATGAACGTCCTTGAACTGATTTTCAAGGTACAACGCTCATTGAGTTTTGTTGTCATGGAAAATACTTTCCATACGTTTGGCGGGCAGTGGCATCGGTCTCAATGATGGTGTGCAACAGATCATTAAAGATTGTGTCATATATCCATTGGAGGACGACTGCGTCCAAACGAGACCAGTGTGCATCATCAGAAGTCGAAGCCGAGGGTAGGTCTGTGGACCTCAGTGTAGGAGGGATGATGTGGTCGATAACTTCATAAACATGACAATGGATCTTAAAAACCTATGCCCACGAGGAGTATTGACCATTTTCCATCTCAAGGGTGATAGGGATGAAGTTTTTGATGTTGTTTACTGCAAGTGCAGGATGAAATTTGGTTTTGTCAGCCATGGAAGATGAAATTTAGGAGGAGAAGGGAGAGAGAATGGCTGGAAAAAAAACACTAGGGTTCCGTGGGGGTGGCGGGCTAGAGTTATGGTCGGCGACAGTGGAAGTATTTTTAGGCTATTGATACCATAAAGGAATATGTTCCTTGATTGTATTCATCAATAATGTACAATATATATAGTAGTACAAGAATATTTAAACTAGATAACTAATCAACCTAATTACAATAGAAAATATAATTCTACCTAAATTAAGAGACCTAATTACAATAGAAATATAATTCTACCTAAAATAAAAAATATACAATTAATGAAAGAATATTCGGGAAATATTCTATTAAAAACTATGTTACTTTTGGTCTATTTCAAGAGTTTGATGTAACATTTTGAGATACAATTTCTAATAGTTTTGATCTATTTTTATGTTGCAATTTCTGTGATTTTGACGAAAATTACTGGTGTTCTTGGATAAAAAAAGAATTCCAGTTTTTCGGTTAAGTATTAGTAATTAGAGTTTGGTAAAATATTTAATGAAGACAAAAAGTGCTCACTTTTGACAAACGTAACCGATCAAAATTGCTCAAGTGACACTTACGGGACTATTTGAAACTACTACCCATGATAAGGTACTACCGATTGACGATATTTAACATCCTAACCTAAAACATCATTCTTTGTCTGTCTTCATCTTCCGGTGCAGCATTAGGCTTACCACTTTTGATACTGTTAAGCGTTCGATAGCAAGAAGTGAAAAGGAGTTCCAGAAAATTATTTGTTATCCAAGTAGATCTTTCGATTGCATGATTTGTTGGAGATAATTGATCTCCTCACTATTCATGTCATTTTGAAGCATTGGTTCGACGAGCAAGAAACTAAACTGCCAGTAATCTAGTTTATCACCTGGAGCTCTAATTTTGTAAAATCAGGCTTAGTTGCTAGAGTAGTTAGGTTGGCTTCTTTATGCGGCGATATCTCTGTTTATTTTGCTTAGTTGAATGTTGAATTTCATTTGCGTCCTCATTTCTATACTGTTTGAAGCGACTTGCAATCTCTTTTATCCTTATTTCGTTTCCACTTTGTAATGGTAAAAACTACTTATTAGTTATAATGAGTGATCACTGATGTGTCAACAAATTAACAGCAATTTGAACTTGTATTCCTTTTGATAAATTGCTCGATCTGAACTAATTCTGGATTGCATGTGTAATTCAGGTCATGCTCGACATGAAATTGAAGTATCGGAGAAGAAGAAGAAAGAGAGGTTTTGTGGAAGCTTTTCTTATACAATTTTTGTCTTACCCTTACAATGTAGAAGTAACTCTATATTTATAGTAGTAGCTACTAAATGGGAGAATGAAAATACATATATAACAAGCTCCCTAACAAACTCCAACCAACTAACAAAACTTAACAAACTTAACCACTTAACAAACTTCACACAAAGTGTGTGTGTGGTGCTGTTGATGTGTTGTTGCGATGCTCAACACCCCCCCCCCGCAAGCTAGGTACTGAGAACAAGTTTTTCAGGCCTAGCTTGGATAACAAATAAGCATGATGTCCATGAGTTAAGCCTTTGGTAATTACATCTGCAGGTTGATTAGTAGTAGGGATATATAGAGTAGAGATTAGTCATTGTTGCACCTTTTCCCTGATGAAATGACAATCTATATCAATGTATTTTGTACGCTCATGAAATACTGGATTGGCAGCTATCTGGATAGCAGATTTTCTATCACAATATAGAGGACACAGACAACTGTAACTGGACATCTAGTTCAACAAATAGACCAAAAATTCATACCCCTTATGCCACAGTAGAAGCCATACTCCTATACTCAGCTTCTGCTGAACTTTTGGATATTGTTGGTTGCTTTTTAGACTTCCAAGATATAAGAGAAGAACAAAAAAATATCAGTATCCTGTGACAGACTTTCTGGTGTTGGGGAAAGATGCCCAATCAGCATCACAATATGCAGGCAGACACTCAGACTCTCCTGTTGACATAAAAATACCCAATTCTGGTGCTTGCTTGATGTACCTGACCACCCTATTAGCTGCCACTAGATGGGAAATTTTAGGTGCTTGGATGAATTGACTTAAACACTGGACAACAAAAGCTATGTCTGACATGGTGTTAATCAAGTATAGAAGCCTCCCAATCAATCTTTGATAGCCATCAGGATCATCTAATAAGGGATCACTGATCATATTCCCAACTCCACCAGCAACTGCATCATCATTCACATGCTTATCATAAACAACTGAAGTCAGCTTGGCATTTAATTCCATTGGTGATCCAACTGATTTAGCTCCTATCAATCCCATATCAGCTATCAGTTCAAGTGCATACTTTCTCTGATGCATTACAATGCCACTGTTGTTCCTGGAAAACTCAAAACCCAAGAAATATATTAACTCTCCTAAATCCTTGATCTTGAAATGTTGTTGTAATATAGCCTTAGGCTCTTTAATGAAACTCTCATCATTTCCAGTTATAGTTATGAGTAAATCATCCACATAGATAAGAACTACAACTATCATGCCCTTATCATTCTTTGTAAGAAGAGAGTAATCTAAGTGACTTTGTACAAAACTTAAGGATATCAAAGGAGTGGTCAATTTAATGGTCCACTGTCTTGAAGCATGCTTTAGTCCATATAATGACTTTGGCAGCCTACACACCTTCCTTTGCTTATGTGCAAAACCTTAGGCAAACTCATAGAAACTTATTCATTAAGATCTCCTTGCAGGAATGCATTGAACACATCTATCTTATGTACAATCTATGCCTTTGCATCAACAAATGAGATAACTGATCTCACAGTCACCATCTTTACTACATGTGAAAAAGTATCCTGATAATCAATCCCTTCCTTTTGGTTGTATCCTTTTGCCACCAGCCTTGCTTTAAATCTTTCAACCTCACCAGTTGTCTTGTATTTAATCTTTTATACCCACTTATAGCCTATTTCCTTTTTATGACTTGGCAGGTCAACTATCTCCCAGGTTTTGTTATCTTCTAAAGTCTGAATTTCAGCCTTCATGGCTTCTATCCACCTCTTGTCTTTTGTTGCTTCAAAATATGATTGTGGTTCATATTCTTCTGCAATCTTGGCTATAAAGCTCTGATATGATGTTGATAGTCCATCATAGCTAAATGAACCTCATAATGGATACAAACATGTTTGCATGCTTCTTAAATATGTTGTAGGCTGAATGAAACATTTTTGTGACAAAAGTCTTTAAATTGGTCATTTATTAATTCCCTCCCATTGAAAATATTTAATAGTCTTCTCAAATTAGGTTTGGATGAAAGTACTAAATTGTTTGAAAATAGTGTGGGATTGCGATTTTCCAATGGAAAATGTACATAGAAAATTAGAGTAATCATCCAAAATAAGCATGTAATACTTATGAGTTGCCGAACATAAAATCGGAAATGTCCACAAATTACTATGCATGATATCAAATGTCATAATAGTGTTTGAAGTAGATAAAGAAAAAGGGAATTTAACATGCTTCCCAAAAATGCAAGATTGACAAACATGGGAATCCAAAGATTGTTTACAATCAATAAACTTATTTTTTCTAAGAGAATTGAACACCGGTGCTCTCAAGTGTCCTAAACGATTATGCCATAAAATAGGAGAAAGAGCAGTAAAAGTTGATGGAGTGGTGACTTGGTTATTGGTGGTAGTGGTGATGGGATGCAAATCCCCAGTGCTATTACATCTCATTAGTGACATCTTCTTCTGAAAATCCTTCACAGAAAACCCACACTGATCAAAATTAACAGAAACGTTATTGTCAGAGGTGAAATGACGCACATATATCAAGTTTTTAATAAGTCTGGGTGCATGTAGGACGTTCTTTAAATGTAAAGGTGGGTGAGGATGGGGGGGGGGAGGTTTAATTGCCCAATACCACAAATTAGAATTTCCTACCCACTGTCAACCATAATATTTTTATTACTGCTCATATTAAAATAAGACGAGAGGGTACCTTGAAATATCGTCATGTGTGAGATTGCCCCCGTGTCCATGTATCATGAGTCATCGGGAACATTGAGAGTCATATTGTTCATGGCTTGCTCGATGTCCATGGGAGCATAACTCGAAGAAGATGGTCCATGGACTAAAAATGCTTGTTGTGGATGGCTGCCTAGGACTCCGAGTTGCGTGGTTGGAGTGTTGGGTCTGGCACACTGGGTCGTTGGGTAGGGAGGGGCCCACTGCTGCGGGTTCTAGCCCCAAGGCGGGAATTAGCCCCACTGCCCGCTGCCAACGAACTGCTGCGGCTGCCAGTGGGGACGGTTATGCCCCTGCTTCCCGTGGCTGCCTCCTCCGTCGGAGTTGCTCTCGCCGCCACGGCCCCGCCCCCTTCCACCATTAATTTTTCCTTTGTTGTTATGATTTTGACCCTATTTTGGTCCATTGTTGTTGCGATTGGAAGCACTGCCCGAACCAGAATTTTGAGGGCCAACATCATCCGCAGACGTGTTGGTGGAAAGGAGGGTAGTGCCGGTATTGTTTTCCGTCATCGCAGATGATTTTAATTTCCAGATTTCTTCAAGAATCAACCTCGAATGAGCCTCATAAAGTGGTGGTAACAGGTTACTTTGTTGAATGAACGTAGCAACTCCATCATATTTTTCATTCAAACCCGTAATTAATTGGAGAATCAACTTTTGATTTGTCATCGGTGCACCAACGTTGGATAGTTGATCAACAAGCATTTTTAATTCTTGACAATATGCAGAGACGTTTGCAAATTAATCCAATTTGACATTGGTGAATCGGTTTTCAAGATATACCGCCCGAGAAATCTTATTATCTTGAAAAATATTTTGCAAACACTCCCATGCTTGTTGAGCCGTAGAGTCCAATTCCAAAATGGGGTGCAAATGTCATTTAATATGATACCGTAAATTCATTGAAGGATTATAGCATCCAAGCGAGACCATAGAGTCTTGTTAATATCGGTGACCCCCGATTGAGACTAAGGAGGAAGAATATGGTCGATGACTTGGTATGTGCGGCAATGGATTTTGAATAACTCGGCCCAAGAGGAATATTGTCATTTTTCCATCTTAAGTGTTATCGGAATGAAGTTCTTGACGTTATTTACGGCAAGAGCGGGATGAAATTTGTGTTGGTCGGTCATTGTCTTAGAGAAAGGAGGAAAAGAGACAAGGAAAAAGGTAGGGTTTGAACGAGTAGGGGGTGGTGTGCGGCGGAACTTGGGTTCCGTCCGAGAGTGGGCCGCCGGAAAGAGGGAAAAAATTAGGGTTGGGTTAGGGTTAATTTTTGGCTCTTGATACCATGAGGGAAATATTTTCCATAATGATTTCATTCCATAATGTCTCCTTATATATAAGTGTACAAACCTCAATTTAAGCTACAATTATGATAAAATATACTAATAATATTTACACCTAAATATAAATTATTTACATTAATTATGAAATAATCAAAGATTATTTCTATAATCTATCAACATTGTTAAGCGTATGAAAACAAGAAGTGAGAAAGAGTTTCAAAAAATTATGGAGGAAAACCGTAGCCAAAAGGCAGAATCCTTCTAGCTACTGCACCAAGTAGATCTTCCGATTGCATGATTTGTTGGAGATAATTGATCTTCTCATTATTCATGTCATTTTGAAGCATTGGTTCGACGAGCAAGAAACTGAGCTGCCAGTAATCTAGTTTATCACCTGGAACTCCAATTTTGTAAAACCAGGTTTAGTTGCCAGGGTAGTTAGTGTAAAGAATGGATCTTGAGCCTAACTCAACCCCAAAAGCTAGCTTGTAGGGTGAGGATTGTCCAAGTCCATATAAGGAGTCCATGTTCCCATTTCATATCCGATGTAGGACTCTTAAAACTCCCCCGCACGCCCAGACATTCTTAACTGGAGCGTGAATAATATAATTTGGGGGCCCAACATCAGCGAACAAAAAATTGGAATGAGTCTCGCTCTGATACCATGTAGAAAATGGATCTTGAGCCTAACTCAACCCCAAAAGCTAGCTTGTAGGGTGATGATTGTCCAAGTCCATATAAGGAGTCCATGTTCTCATTCCATATCCGATGTAGGACTCTTAACAGTTAGGTTAACTTCTTTATGCGGCGATATCTCTGTTTATTTTGCTCGGTTGAATGTAGAAGTATTTCATTCATTTGTGTCCTCATTTCTGTATTGTTTGAAGCGACTTGCAATCTCCTTTATCCTTATTTTGTTTGCACTTTGTAATGGGAAAAAACTACTATTAGTTATAATGAGCTGATCACTGATCTATCAACAAATTAGCACCAATTTGAACTTGCGTTCCGTTTCACACCCTTTAAGTATGGATAAAGTACGAGTTTATGTTTCGTAAATAATGTAAAGAATGTTTACACAATATACGCACAACAAATAATTGACGAAGCCAACGATAGTGTGAATCAAAAGTTTAAACTATGGAAAAGCATTAGAGTAAGGATTTTAGGATAAGTAAAAATAAGATTGAATATATGTGTTGCAAGTTCAGTCAACACGAGGAGAAAAATCTATGTGAGATTAGACGGCATTGTGGTGTAGAAATGTAAACAATTTAGATAGAAAAACTTGTTGTACTTTAACAATTTAGATAGCAAAACTTGTTGTTATAAGAGAAATGGAATGATAGATGTTACCCATGGTTAAAATGGGCTGGTTGAAAAGGTGAAGTGCTATGAGTATGGGTGTCAATGTTTTTTTTAAGAAAATGATTTACTGACCGAACCTAATCGTATCGAACCGATTATTAGGTTTCTTTTAATAAAATCGTAGGTGTCTATATAAATGTATAAATGTATCGAATAATTAGATAGATTTTCAATATAAAAATAAATCAAGAAAATATTGAACCGTACTGAATACATTTATATGTGTAGAATATATTTTATGTATTAAATTTAATTAATAAAATATAAATTTTCGCCTTGGGTCTAGGGTGATGGAAACATCTACAAGTCAACACGATTAGCACCCAAAGCCCCAACTTTGAAACTTATATTGGTTCTAACATCTTGAATAATAAGTTACAAGGTATTCCAACGATATTGAGTAGCAAGCTACAATGTATTAAATATCTTTCCTCACGTATCATTTAATTAAATTTCTCTTATCGGATACTTTAATCTTAGTAGACTCACTTTTTGAGTTTTTAAGTCCCATAATGATTAATTTTTTTCCGCTCGTCTGATCTAGATTTCTTTTTGTCTTTGCCTAAATTTATTTTACACTACTGTAAAATAGTGAGACGGTTTCGAAAATTTAAATTTTCATTATATAAAATTAAATAATTAAAAAATTGATATGATATTTATTATATAAATTACCAACCAAATCGTACCATTCACCCCCCTAGTTATGAGAGTGTTAGTGATAAGAAGAATGCTCACCAAAGTTAAAGGTAAATTATATAGAATAGTTATAATACCAACAACATTATATTGGAATGAATGTTGGACCGCTGAAGTCCGACACATGTACAAGGTGAGTGTTTTTGAAAGAGGCGGATGCTATGATGGACATGTGCTCATACCATACTAGACAACATTATAATTGACCACATGTCGAAAATGTTCAAGTAGCACATATAGAGAATAAAACAATAAAAGATTGTTTGGAATATTTTGGTCATGTCCTACATGGACATCCAGATTTGTTGGTCCGTATATGTGAAACTATGACGAGTGACTCTATTAGGTAAACCTGAAATCACTGAGAAGAAAATTGTATCGGAGGAACTATAATTTCTTGAAATTCATGCAGTAAGATAAAGTATAATGAAAGAAGAGTCTGTATAAGTGTTATCTATTAGTGTAGAATATGTTCCAATCATGTTAGCACGTTTACTTTATGTCCTATGTTTCTTTAAGACTTGTTTACAAATAATTTTTTATATCAATCCTACTACAGTAACCTGAAAAATAAAACAATAACCTACTATAATTTTTTGTACTGTGTCTTTACACTATCAATACACATAATTTAAATTAGTACGTAATTTGTTGGTATATGCAGTGATAAACTTTCATTTCACTCTTCACAGATAAATTTCAGATATCTCAGACATGCAATACTTTAGACCTTTGTTTCCCAAACAAAATCGCAGCAGATAAACTTGAAATTTCTCGTACTATACAATTTTTGCTTAAATATTGATTAATTTCAATCATCACATTTCTATAAGTGAATAACTGTGGGAACATCACGCTCTTGGTTATAAGGCTAATTTTCGTTCCTTGTTAAAGAGGAGAATGTTATTACTTATTTATATACCACTTTTGACGTTTTGAATTTTGCCAAACAATCCATGATCTTAATGTAGTTCTCAATAACTGTGGGAACATCACGCTCTTGGTTTTACATCCTTTTGTATACATATGTTAAAATTTTATGTCATACATTTAAAATAAGAAACATGCGATCTCAATCATCGAATTAAAAAGAAAAAGAGCCTCCACAGATTTGCTAAGTGGCGTATGCATTCGAGTTTCATAAATGTGACTATCTTTGTGGAGTTATGATTTGTATATCGATCATAGCAAAATAAGCAGACATATTTGCTATAAAATAAAATGCACTATCCTTAATTAAAAGTAAACAAAAAATCATCTAAAACATGAATTCTATCACTGTATGCCTTCATAGCGTCAATACTTCTTTAATTAGAAACTTAATTTCAGCAAAAGTGCTTCATGTATTTGAAGTAGCTGTTAACATTCTAATATTTGTATCTCGTAAGAACTCGACTTCTAGACATTCACAAAAGACTTGTAGTTCTCTACAGTTTAAGCAATGTTACGCCTTATGGTGGCTTATTTGAACTTTTTTGAAACAAATAATCCCTTCATTATTTTCATTAATGAATGGGGTATATATACAAGTTACAATCTCTAACTATGGAAAATCCTATTACTACTATATTTCTAACATTCTAATTCTACTTGTACAAGAATTCTACAATTATGGTAATTATACAACATTACATACACGGTTTATCACACCCCCGCAATCATAGCGGGCGATTGTCGTACGCTGCTGAGACTGTCCCTAAAATCTTCAAATAGAAATGCGAGAAGGCCCTTCGTAAAGATGTCAGCAATTTGGTATCTGGAGGGCACATATAAATATGTACTTGTCCACGAGCTAACTTTTCGCGAACAAAGTGAATATCCATCTCGATATGTTTAGTGCGCTGATGTTGGATCGGATTGCCAGAAAGATAGACTGCACTAACATTATCACAATAGACCAAGGTAGCTTTCTAAATAGGAAAGTGTAATTCTAATAGAAGATTACGCAACCAACATGATTCAGATACCACATTAGCCACGCCTCGATACTCAGCCTCTGCACTGGATCACGATAATGTAGCCTAGCGTTTCACAGACCACGAGACCAAGTTATTCCCAAGAAACATACAATAACCAGATGTCGAGCATCTGGTATCAGGACAGCCACCCCAATCAGCATCTGTATATGACACAAGAGTAGAGACGGAAGAAGGATATAAATGCAATCCATAATCAAGTGTGCCCTGGATGTACTATATAATGCGTTTGAGTGCATGCATGTGCTCAATCCGTAGGTCATGCATGAATACACACATCTTCTGAACTGCATAAGTAATATCAGGTCTCGTGAAAGTAAGATACTGAAGTACCCCTGCAAGACTGTGATAGTGGGTGGGATCCTCGTATGGTGTGCCTGACGTAGTACTCATCTTCAGTTTGGTATCAACCGGAGTGGAAGTAGAATTACAAGATGACATACCATCTCTCTCAATAATCTCCTCAGCATACTTCCTTTTAGATAAAATTAGACCACCTGAATGACGCATGACAGCAATGCCCAAGAAATAACTCAAGGATCCCAAGTCTTTCATTGCAAATTTAGAACTGAGAAGTGACATGATAGACTTGTGCATATTATCAGATGAAGTAGTCAATATAATATCATCTATGTACAATAAAATGTATGCCAGAGAAGTACCATGACGATATATAAATAGAGAATGATCAGACCGGCTGTGAGAAAATCTAATAGTAGATACATAATCTGCAAACCTCTTATACCAAGCCCGCTGGGCCTGCTTAAGCCCATACAAGAACTTCTTCAGCAAACATACATGATGAGGGTGATTGGAATCTCGAAAACCCAAGGGCTGATGCATATAGATTGTCTCCTTAAGATTACCGTGTAAGAAAGCATTCTTTACATCCAACTGATGAATATGCCATGCTTTTGAGAGAGCCAAACTAAGAACAATGCGAATGGTAGCTAGTTTGACCACAGGACTAAACGTCTCACCACAATCAATGTCAACTTGTTGCTTAGGGAGTCCAGGGTGAGCCACTGATGCATTCTCGCATTGGAACTCTCTTCTATATTTATGTTTCTGTCCATGCTACCTTCAGATAGTATTTGTTGTTTTCTATTAGACTTGTACTCGATTTAGAGCTTTGTACTCATGACTATCGGATCTTTGGGGATTTTCTTCATATTACGTATTAAATCCTAAGATTTATTGACAATTCTCTTGTTATCTCTTTACTTTTCGCATTTACTTTCGTATAATCTTATGTTGCACGATTGGGGTTCATCTACGGATTAGGGTATGTGACCTCACGACACAATGAGATTTTGGATCGTGACAAAACACTATTAATTTCATTCTTAACTCCATCATACTGTTCACCTTCTTGAATAAGATTCTCAAACAATTTAAAGAAGAACTCAAGATGTATTTTGTTGAATTCCTTCATAATTTCTTCTCCACTTCTTACTTGGTTACTTCCATCTTTAGGAGGATGTCCATAAATTTCTCTTATAAATGTAAGAAATAATTATGCTAACAAACATTCTTTTATTGAACAAGAAAGAACTTATTCCAATCTTAGACTTCCACTCTCCACCGGCCTTTCCAATATGCACGCGTTGAATTGTGCCTTACATTCCTTCTTTCGACTAGTTAAATAATGGATAACCAGTCCCCCGAAGCATAGTTGGATGATAAAGGAGGGAAACTTAAAATCCAGCTGGAGGCCTGCAGCGTGGGTTCGAACCTGGTGGGATCAATTTGCTCTCTTCTGGGGTAGGACCTTGTAGGTGATATCAGTTGCTCTGTTCTCAAACCCTGGTCATTCAGGAACATCCCATGATTTACTGATAGTAGTGCCGAGGGACCGGGACTATTATCTCCAGGAATAATCTGGCATAAGCCGGGAAGCTGGATATCAAAAAAAATAAAAAAATAATGGATAACCATGTTGATTCCAGAGCTACTCCACGTGCAAACAACATCAAAAATAAGAATTGATTGTGTCTCAGAAATTCAAGAGAGAAAAAAACAATTCTAAGAGGTTGTTGTACTCAAAGAGAAAACAAATATTTAAAGGAGAAAGAATTTATACACTAATAGAGTTTGTTTGGATCTATCCAGGAGGTGTTTTATCGGTAGGCTAACATCTTTTGGCATCTTTCCTCTATAATTAAGATGGTTAATCAATCCAATGCTTTGAATAAATCACTAATACCTGCATTATGGTAAGTTATCTACATCACACTCTTTAGAATGCGGTCTTTAATCGGACTATTCTAAGGCATAATGTTTTGTGTACTTAGCTGCCTTTTCTTTGTGATGTTATTTTGCCTAACTATTTATTTATATTTAGAAATAGAATACCACCTCAAAATGTCAATTTTCAAGTGTGTTATGGGAATAAAAAAATATGGTAATTTCTATTGTCGACATCACATTTATAATTTCAGTACATTTGAATCCGCTTGATCAAAATTTCGGGTCCGTGACTGAAATCAGGCTCACTAATATTGTAGGGTTTTATTGGGTTCAAAATACAGAAGTAAGGCACAACGGAAGTTTAAAATTTTGTTCCTTCTTTCCCCAACAATTACTTCTGATATGGTTATATGACAATCAAAACCTGTAACATAAAGCATGAACACTTACATGTTGTATTATCTGGAGTCTTTACTAAAAGGTGGACACGTGATTATCCCTTCGACTGCAAGCACTATGCTACGGTGTGTTCCTCTATTAGGAAAGTCAGGAAATCTTGACAGAGGTTTGAGAGAGTTTCGTCCTAGACTCTAAGTCTAGAATTAGTTTATAGAAATGGGTGTAATTCTTGTGTGTTAATAACTATGGTTTAGTGCTGTATTTATAGTTGTAATTAGGTTAGAAAATGTTTTAAGGTTGGGCTTAAACTTGGCCCAAAACCCGAGGTGCAGTGGGCCGGTCCGACTGGGCTCACTGTCGGGTCGGCGCCGTGGCCAGCCTAGCAGGCGCCGCGGCGCCCTACGAAAAAAATATGTTTCCGTTTTCATCTAATATATATATATATATATATTCAGCACATTAAATCAAAAATCCAATTTTGATTTAATTAAATAAATTACATCTAATAGATATTATCCCATAGTTATTATCAATTTAAATATATCGGTTCCAAATCGAATATTTAATATTTTCTCAATACACCCTTAAACCAAAAAGACAATCGACATAGTGTGACCCCATAGGCCTTTACATATCGACACTAATTCAATTAAGGTCCATACGGAACTCCTAGACTGTGCCATATGACGAACTCAATATGTGAAGTACGTTTACATGAATCCAGCAAACATAACATTTATGTGAGATGATAATTTCCTTTCATTCGCGACACACTCGATCAAGCTTAGGATTTTCCATGTGTCTCTCCAAATGGTTTGATCACTTTATCTCATCCATATTAGTCGACAACTAGACCATATTCTAAATATGTCTCTTGCATTGGCCAATGACTTGGTCGACCTAATATCACTGAGAAGTTGAGTGTTCTCTCGAATATCCAATCGAAGAATGAATCCTATTCTTGGCTCAACTGCCACCTTAATTTACATTATAATGCACCCAACACAAGCCGTATCTTATCCTATAATGAGTTTAAGTTTAGGACAGGGTCAAAGTACATTACTCTGTAAACAATGTGCGTATTGACCTCAAGTCAAAGGACCTTCATCTTCCACACGCTGATAACATTTTAGACATGTATAACAAATAGTTTATCAGCAGGGTATACCAATACTTTCCGAAAGTATCCATGTGTCCATAACTAGTAACAATTACTAGTAGCAGGTGAGACATACTACATTCTCTAAGAATGTGATGCAGACCACATGTCGACTTATAACATATCATCGATATCACATTCTCGATGATCATTAGTCGAGGCTATTTTAGAGTTACGCTCTATCATCAATATCTCACTCCATTAATGACAACGTAAGCTCAAGGGATGCACATTAATGAATAATTACAAACAATCAAATAATAGTTCAGTAATTGCAACTGCCATAAATATTAATATTATTAATAATACTAATGTGTTCAAGTATATTTATCCCTAATAATGATTGTCTCTAGAATATACATACTTTCAAATATTTCATTAACCGCCAATACAATACAAATGGTGATATATTAATCAATAAAATATTTATTTGTATACGCGTTATGATCTAACAAATGGGTAAAACATATACTCCATAAAAAGATAGCAAACTAATCTTGAATGAATAGCGCATAATAGTGACTTGATAATCCAAACAAATGAATGATTTGAAACTAGAGTTATTTTATATCGAGCTCATAATAGTACTTGAAGCAGGTAACAACACCACTACCAACATTATATGACATTCATAGACTAGTACATCATAGGAAAAATTATTCTCAAACCCATATGAAAATATGATGGAAAATATTTTATTCATAATCTCATAAATCTTTGAATGTTCTTTACAATTTTCACACTATGAAAATAACTAGAAACATCCGTATTTATAATATTACGAAATCTACTTTAACTCAAAACAGAAAAACTTATTCATATATAATTAATTTAACTAAAAATTCTAATACATAAATTAAAATATCAAATCTTAATCAATAACCTTGATTTATCTTTTCCAGCGATATCCAAGCTTTATCATCTCAACGTCTATTACACACAAAGGACACTCTATCTCAAGTTCATCATAACCGAGAATATAATTCAAAGTCTTCGGAAACCAATGCATGTTTACTTCCGATTGGCAAAAGGTTGTAAATCGAAATTTACGCACATTGTACCGACCAACCATGGCTCTAAGTATATGTCGACAATGACTAAGTACATTTCTGCCATCACGACCTTCCAATAAATGTTTTAACATGTTTAATCCATTGTCATTGCCCATTTGAAGTAATGCTACACCAAAATTATAAATGCTTTGTTTGTTTCCGGCTTTCGATGCAAATTCCAATATGCTAATACTTTGTGCGATTTCTAAATGGAAAAATCGATATGTACCAATCAACATCGCTGCATTGCTATCACGTTCAATCATCAACCTTTCCAAAAATATTATACCACTGTCATTGATCGTTGGAAGTTTGTATACCAACCGATGGAGACACAAGTATTGTCGAAAGGGCTTTGATAGAACGATTTTCCAAAAGGTTTTGCAACTGTACAAAAAGAAGGTTTCAAAAAATAATTGATAGAACTTTCACTATGCATAAATCTAAACCAAGTCAATCCATAACTTACACAATATTTATTGATCTAATATTTTCTGGATTTGATTGAAGCACCTTGTGAATGATTAGCTCGATTGCAGTATCCGGTAATGACAAAAGTGAAATCCTGTTCACTCTCCAGCCGGTTTCTATCATTTCTTACAGCACTAGTAAAAAAAGAATTAGCTATAAACAAATTCTGTAAGTAGAAGGCAAAATTTATTGCTTAGCGACGAATAATAAAAAAATACATCCAAATAAATCACAACAAAGCATCCTACAATACTCGAAGGACGCAACTAAGGCAACTCCTTACCCTAGTAGTAATTTTTCTTAAAGACTACAAATACCTCGATTATAGGGTGATGACACATAAATAGAGTAAATATTCAGACAAAGATTATATGTTAAGACAAATAATAAAAAGCTCCTCATAATTAATATTTCTTAAGGGGGTGTAAAAGAGAATCGCGACAAATAATTTGAGACGGAGGGAGTAAAAGATTCGCCCCAGCCAGCATTTATCTTTCAAAAGATGAATGTTTACATATGTTTATTCCTTCAGAAACACCACCATGATGAACAAGATGAAACTTTTTACCTATTTAAGAAAATTTGAAAAATACCCAAATCAAATTATGTGCAAACAATATATCTATGTAGGTAAGAATGAATTTACCTTGAGAATTATTTCCTCTTTGTGAAATGAAGTGTTCAAGGATTATTGCACGAAGAAAGGTGTTCAAGGTTTTCGGGTTTTATAGCAAAATTTATGAAGAGTTTATGGCAAGTTTCTAATGGCTTGAATTATATGATCTCTTTTCTTTCCTTTTTTTTGGATTTTTGTAATTCAACCTACTTAATTAAAAACGGGAAAGTTCATAAAACATTATTTAATGACTTGAAAAAGTTCTAATGGCACTATCCCTCTAACTTCTTTTCTTTTGTAAACAAAATCTACTCCATGTATGGCAGGTAATTAAACGAATGTCATACAAAAATCCACTTCTTGTTAAATGGAATTCCCTTGCACATGGATACTTTTAATTAGATACAAAAGACTATTCTATTTGTAACCCATGATGAGGGACGAGGAGGAGTTATCACTGACTAGGGCTGGCAAAATGGTTAAAAAAATAAGTAACTATTTAATTCGACCCATTAGATATGGATTGGATAATCGATCTTTTTTAAAAATGGATTAAATATGAATATTATTTACATTATTCACTAAAAATAGATATTTAAATGGATAATATGGTTATTCATTTATCAATATCCACTTGTATGCTTGTTATTTAAATTTTAATGAATTCTTGCTTTTGAGAATTTAAATTTATTTTGGCTTTAGCTATATTTTTACCTGACTATTCCTAAAATCATGGATAATATGGATCTCCGAGTTATCTATCGGTTAATCCATTTCTTATTTATTTAAGTATAGGAGAATCGAATATTTTATTCATTTTGATTTAATCTATTCTTGAGTAGCTCGGTATTCGATTTGACCCACCCATTTGTCACTCTTATTAGTGACCATAAAGGAGAATGGTCACGTGCTTTATGTCCAACATATTTTACACAATTAATGTACTAGCAGAATTGTTGACACTTGTTAGTTTCAATCTAGTATCATCAATGAAATAAGCACAATAATATAATAATAACTCGAGATAACTTGAAATCAACAACAATGAATTCAGCAAATTGAAAACACATACTAACTTGGTGTCGATAGAAGTATGCTTGATGCAGTGTCCTAAGACAAAAATTCGCCCCCACTTGTGCTGTAGTTTACGGACGTCTGTCTAGAGGATACAACTATCTAAGTGAGAGTTCTAGTACAAGAACTTCACTTCTGGCGAATTTACAATATGTGTTCTTCAGAAACTTATTTTTAAGAAGAAGAAGTAGAAGCCATAATGTTAAATCATTAATTGTGAAAAAATGATTGATTGTACTTTTTTTTCTGTCTTGTTGTGTCTCTCTTCAACCAAGTGATCAACCTTCTTTATATAGAGTAGCATATGAACAGTTACAACCATTCATACCAAAGATTGTAATTGTTCTGAAAAGTTGCATCCTTTGTGAAAAGTTGCAACCTTTGATTCGAATTTTCTGTCCGTTGATCACTTTATTTCTTCTTAATTCCATACAAGTTCTAATAATACCCCACATTTTCTATTCAAACATACAATACCCCACATTTGGATAGAAAATAAGATAATAAGGAACTTTTCGTTATTTCTGAACAACGCGATATGACATGCATCGGAAAATATGTCTTTTGGACTTGAACCGTTCGTAGTGAATACCTATCGAATCTACTTTGTGAAATAGTGGACGAAATGTCTTGAACTATTCACGTTTTGTAGTAAATCAAGACAACAAGTATCACACATATCATATCAACATATTTCAATTCTTACGGTTGTGTTCATTTCGGTCATGAACAACTCCTTCTTCGTGAGATTTTCTAGAGAACGTAGCCATATCGGTTCTCCCATATGCGACCCCACATCAATCTCATATAGGTAATACCAAACAAGAATAGTCCGTACTATCCCACCATAAGGCTTTTAGTATTATTAAGAATAAGATTCAACCCTTAAAACATCAACGGATTAACACACTTAGTACACCATAGGAATGAGCATATGTGTGTTTTATGCTCCTTGAGTCTTCCCCAACTAGTTTTCATATTGAACCTAAACCATGGGATCTCCAATTGTGATAGGTTAGGTTTCCGCCAGTTAACGACTCATTGTGTTGGCTTTAAGCCCATTCCCCTTGATATAAATACGACTTGCTCTCTGTTAAGGCCTTTTGTCAAAGAATCCGCTATATTGTCCTTTGATTTCACATAATCAATGGAAATAATTCCATTCTTCAGCAAGCTTCGTATTGTATTATGACGTCGCCTTATATGTCTCGACTTGCCATTGTATATCTGATTCTTTGCCCTCGTCAGGTCAGCCATACTATCACAATGTATGCAAATGGCTATCGCAGGCTTTGTCCACAACGGAATACCTTCTAGGAAGTTTCTGAGTCATTTTGCCTCTTCTGCATCTTTGTCTAAGGCTACAAACTCTACTTCCATAGTTGATCGCGTATTTACCGTTTGCTTTGATGATTTCCAAGATACCGACGCTCCACCAAGTGTAAATACATAACCACTTGTGGACTTACTTTCCGACTGGTTGGAAATCCAATTAGCATCACAATATCCTTCTAACACAGGAGGATATTTTGTATAATGCAATCCATAGTTCATTGTATGTCGTAGATATCGGAGTGCTCTTATTAGTGCAAACCAATGATCCTTTCCAGGATTATGTGAGTATCGACTTAGTTGACTCACTGTATATGCTAAATCCGGTCTCGTACAATTCATTATGTACATCAAGCTTCCAAGAACTTGTGTATACTCCAATTGAGACACACTTTCACCTTCATTCTTCTTAAGGTGACTAGCGGGATCAAATGGTGTAACAACCGGTCGATCATCATAGTGTCCAAATTTTTTAAGGACCTTTTCGACATAATGGGATTGTGTTAAGATGTAACCATCAGAATTCTTTTGAATTCTAATACCAAGAATGACATCCGCTATTCACATATCTTTCATATCAAAAGCGGCATGCAACATCTTCTTAGTTTGGTTAATTACATATTTATTCGTTCCCATAATTAGCATATCATCAACATATAAGCATATAATGACACATGCATCTTTACATTGTTTAATGTAGCCACATTTATCACATTCATTTATTTGAAAACCATTTGATAATAACGTATTATCAAACTTTTCATGCCATTGCTTTGGAGCTTGTTTAAGTCCGTATAAAGACTTAATCAATTTACAAACCTTTCATTCTTGACCTTTAACAACAAACCCTTCGGGTTGTTCCATGTAAATTTCTTCATCTAATTCATCATTCAAGAATGCGATCTTCACATCCATTTGGTGTATTTCCAAATTGTGAATCGCCGCTATAGCAATTAACGTTCTTATAGACGTAATTCTCGTTACTGCTGAGTAGGTATCAAAGAAATCTACACCTTCTTTTTGTCGAAACCCTTTGGCTACTATACGAGCTTTGTATTTTTCTATAGTACCATCAGGCCTTAATTTCCGTTTGAAAATCCATTTATGGCCTATTGGTTTTTGTCCCGGAAGGAGATCAACCAATATCCATGTATTATTTTGCACAATGAATTCTACCTCACTTTGAATAGCCTATTTTCAATAAGGTGCTTCGGATGAGTCCATAGCATCCCTATATGTTTGAGGTTCTCCTTCAACGGAAAAGGTCATGAAGTCCAGTCCAAAATCTTTGGCAATTTTCCCACGTTTACTCCTCATTGGTTCAGAAATTTCTTCTTAAACAGATGAAGTAAGATTTTCATCATTATTAGTGTTTTGGTTTGACTCATCTTGAGGTAGTGTCGTTTTCTTATGATTAGGAACACTTTTATCCTTGTCTTTGTAAGGAAAAATATCCTCAAAAAAATCTGCTTCAGCAGATTCCATAAGTGTGTTTTTGTGAATACCTTCAACATCGGAATGATACACTAAAAACTTATATGCTGCACTATTATTGGCATGACCAATATATATGCAATCCACCATTTTTGGTCCAAGTTTAGTTCTCTTTGGTAAGGGAACTTGAACTTTCGCTAGGCAACCCCACACTTTCATCCTTTTGAAAGTAGGCGATCTTCCTCTCCATAACTCATAGGGAGATTGGTCATTTTTCTTTTGAGGAATTTTGTTCAATATCATATATGCAATAATTAACGTCTCACCCCATAGACTAAGGGGTGCACCCGAACTAATCAACATTGAATTCATCATATTCTTCAATGTTCTATTCTTACATTCGGCAACTCCATTTTGTTTTGGAGTATATGGCGCAGTGGTTTGATGAACTATACCATGAGTAGAACAGAATTCTTTGAACTTATTTGATTGATATTCACCACCTCTGTCTGACCTTAGAATCTTAATTCTTTTGTCAAGTTGGTTTTCCACTTCTGCTTTGTATGTTTTAAACATGTTCAAAGCCTCATCTTTGGTATGTATTAAGTATACATAACAAAATTTACTGCAATCATCTATGAATGATATATAGTAATTCTTTCCTCCACGAGATGGGATTTCTTGGTAATCACATAAATCACTATGAATTAAACCAAGTACTTCATTTGATTTCACTACAGATTTATGAGGATGACTTGCATATTTTGATTCTATGCAAACTCCACACTTAGTCATTTTTTTCATAGAGCAATTTGGCAATATGCCTAACTTCACCATTCTTTGTAAAGAGCGATAATTAACATGGCCTAATCATGAATGTCATAAAGAATGGGAATCAACTATATACATAGAAGCAGTGCTAGTGCCTGCATTTTCATTAATAATGGCAATTGCCTTAGTAGGTACAACTGATAGTTTGAAGAGTCTCTCACTGAGGTAACCCTTCCCTACATACAACCCACCCTTGGTGAGTACAAATTTGTCAGATTCAAATACAATTTTGAAGCCCTTGTTACTAAGAACAGGCCCAGAAATCAAATTCTTACAAATTTCAGGCATGTGCAACACATTAGTGAGCATAAGATCATTCCCGGAAGTGAGTTGTAAAGTCACTTTTCCTTTCCCTTCCACTTTCACAGAAGCAGCATTCCCTACGAACAATGGTTCTCCATCCTTGATGGCCTGGTAGGATAAAAACATATCATTTTCAGAACATACGTGCATTGTAACACCCGTGTCCATCCACCAATCGGTTGAATTTGTAACCAGATTTGCTTGAGCCGCCACAACCCTAATGAATTGGTTTTTAGTTTCAACCCGGTTGGATTGGTTGACATTACTCGAACCTCCAACACCACCACCTTGATTCTTGCGAAGGCGACAATCTTTTGCTCTGTGTCCAGGTTTGCCACATACCCAATAGAGTCCTGGTTGTGGTTTCTTGAATGCATTGGTCCTTTGTGGGGCGAATGCATTCCTCCCGGTTGCAAAAGATGGCTTGGCACCATTAAATTTGCCCTTGCCTTTCTGAAACTTGGCCTTAGAAGCATTGCCTTACACCATGTTGGCATTAGGCTCCAATGAAACAGCATCTGCCTTTTCATTCTTCCGGTTATCCTCTTCAACTCGAATTTTCCGAACCAATTGCTCAAAATTCATTTCCTCGGTTAGATGTTTAAGATAAACCTTAAAATCCTTCCATGAGGGAGGTAATTTCTCACTAATAGCACCAACAAGGAAATTCGGGTTAAGGCCCATACTTTCAACCTCTAACTCATGAACAATGATTTGGAGTTCCTCCGCTTGCTTGACAACTGCCTTGGCATCACTCATCTTAAAGTTCAAAAACTTTCCGATGACGAACTTCTTAGAACAAGCAACCTCAGTTTTGTACTTGTTCTCCAACGATTGCCACAACTCCCGTGCCGTTCTGAACGTGGAGTAGATGTCGTAGAGAGAATCATCTAAGGCATTGAGAATATAGTTTCTGCAAAGAAACTCCTGACTGTCCCAAGTTTGAATGTCTTTCAGCCTTTCAGCCTTCTCCGCATCAGTCGGAGTATTCTCCCCTTCTTCTTCTGGTAAAGCCATAGGAGCCTCAGCAATCAATACGTTTGCCACGTGAAGAGTTGTCAAATAGAACAACATCTTCTGTTGCCAGCGTTTGAAATCAGAACCTTTGAATTTCTCAGGTTTCTCAACATGGTTTTTCATCATTGACGATCCAGATTGATCCATCTTTGCAAATCAGGAAATTGAATTCTCTGAAAAATTTTGCAACCTCAACAAATCAGAAAAAAATAGATTTTTTATAGGAATTTTTGTCTTAGTTGTTAGTGTCAATCTAGTATCATCAATGAAATAAGCACAATAATATAATAATAACTCAAGATAACTTGAAATCAACAACAATGAATTCAGCAAATTGAAAACACATACTAACTTGGTGTCGATAGAAGCCTGCTTGATGCAGTGTCCTAAGACAAAAATTTGCCCCCACTTGTGCTGTAGTTTTACGGATGTCTGTCTAGAGGATACAACTATCTAAGTGAGAGTTCTAGAACAAGAACTTCATTTCTGGCGAATTTACTATATGTGTTCTTCAGAAACTTGTTTTTAAGAAGAAGAAGTAGAAGCCACAATGTTAAATCATTAATTGTGAAAAACTGATTGATTGTACTTTTTTTTCTGTCTTGTTGTGTCTCTCTTCAACCAAGTGATAAACCTTCTTTATATAGAGTAGCATATGGATAGTTACAACCATTCATACCAAAGGTTATAATTGTTCTGAAAAGTTACAACCTTTGATTCGAATTTTCTGTCCGTTGATCACTTTATTTCTTCTTAATTCCATACAAGTTCCAACAACACTCTTCTGGACTACTTTTAGCATTTGATAACAACCTAAAACCTTTGGAGGTTAGTGTAAGGTTACATACATTACTAGAAATAAAAAAAAATTCAACGATATTTAGTGAAAATTTATATAATAAAATATGATTTTTCACCTTATTTCTACCGAATCAGCTTACCTGAAAATACGTTATTATTGAAATGCTGAGAAATTTCATAATTTTTTTAATGTGAAACCATTACTACTTAGATTTTTTCCATGACATTTAGTGAAAATAGCCACTGAACATTTTTCAGTGAGAAAATATTGACTTTTTAATAGTGATAGTATCTAAAGAAATTATTATTATTTTTTTATAGAAATATTATCATATTTTGTATATTACTATTGATATTGTATCTTTTTTATCAAGGATAACTCATTATACGGTAACATGATTAATGATTGTAGGAAATTACTCCACCCGTTGAAGAATCCACCCCACCGCCCAAAACATCTAGGATAGCTTTCGGGAACAGAATTTAAGTAGCGGATTCACTGACCAAAGAATGTGCTAGATCTCAACTATATAACCAGTCCGTGCCCATGGACAATGTAAATGTGTAAATATAGGAAACAATATATTCTCTACCCATAATTAGAATATTTCCATATATTGTGTAAATATAATTATGGTAAGACTAGGATTCCTCTTTTGTATAGGCTTAGGATTCCTATTGTATAAGGGATAAATATTGTACTCTATATATACCTTGATATTAATGAAAGACTCCCCAAGGGAGATTAATATCATCTTACATGGTATCAAGAGCCAAATAAACAAAACCCTAAAAACCTTTCTCTTCCACAACCGTCGGCTGCCTCTCCTACGCCGCGGCCCTCCCGAATTTTCTTCTTATTTTTCGGGTTTTGTTCTTCCTTTCTTCTCTTCTCTAAATGACTATCCCTGATTCTTCCACACTTTCTGACGCCTCTACCTCCACAAAGTCATCACCCCCGTTTCATCCCGCCCTTACTGTTTCCAACATCAAGAACCATATTCCCATTGTTCTTGATCAAGAAAACAACCAGTATTCTCCCTTTGTTGAAATTTTTCGCAATCATGCATGTCTCTATAACGTGCTTGACCATATTGATGACACTATTCCGCGCCCTACGGAGGTTGATGATTCTATCTGGCATCGTCTCGACGCCGGCGTCAAACAATGGATATATGGTAGTATCTCTCAGGATTTGCTCCTTACTATCATGAAATCTGACTCCACAGGCCCTTGACTTGTGGAATCGTTTGGAGAAAATTTTTCAGGACAACAAGCACACTCGTGCCGTGTATTTGGAAGAACAGTTCAACAAAACACGTCTTGAAAACTTCTCCAATGTCTCTGAGTACTGCAAGCAGCTTAAACTTCTAGCGGATCAACTCTCCAACATCGGCACGCCTGTCACTGACGATAAAATGGTGCTATAAATGATTTCTGGCCTTACTAAGGGCGAATATGATACTTTGGCCACCATAATTCAACAGGCAGATCCGCTACCGAGTTTTAACAAAGCTCGCTCACAACTGTTGCTCGAAGAAACCCGTCGTGCTAAGTAGGATGAGCACGCCCAGCATGTGTTAGCTGTCGACACGCAACCCCAAGATCAGACGCCACCAGACAACTCCCAACAGCAGCAAGGCCGCGGTGGCAAGGGTCGCGGTCAATAGAACCAACAGCAGAAATAGCAACAGAGATCGCAGAACAACTGGGCCGCGGCTCCTCAGCAGTTCGTCTACAGCGCCGCGGCGCCCCAGTACAGAGCCGCGGCGCCAAGTCCATTCCAGTACCAGCAGCCATACTGTAAACGTGTAAATATAGGACCATGTTAGATGATATTAATCTCCCTTGGGTGCAGAATAGTGTCATCAATATAGTCAAGCACGTTATAGAGACATGCATGATTGCGAAAAAGTTCAACCCAGGAAGAATACTGGTTTTTTTCTTGATCAAGAATAATGGGAATATGGTTATTGATGTTGGAAACAGTAAGGGCGGGATGAAACGGGGGTGATGACTTTATGGTGGGATTTGTGGAGGTAGAGGCATCAGAAAGTGTGGAAGAATCAGGGATAGCCATTTAGAGAAGAGAAGAAAGGAAGAACAAAACCCGAAAAACAAGAAGAAAATTCGGGAGGGCCGCGGCGTAGGAGAGACAGCCGGCAGCTGTGGAAGAGAAAGGTTTTTAGGGTTTTACTTATTTGGCTCTTGATACCACGCACGGGGGGCCTGCTTCAGGCCATATAGTGACTTACGGAGACGGCACACATAGTGAGGAACTGCTGGATGGGTGAACCCCCGGTGGGCCGATGCATGTAGACTGTCTCTCTCAGATCCCCATGTAAGAATGCATTATTCACATCAAGTTGATGGATCGGCCAGTGTTTTCCCATGGCTATGCTCAAAACTGTGCGGATGGTAGCCGATTTGACAACCGGGCTGAAGGTCTCACCAAAATCAACGCCCTCCTGCTGATTTGTGCCATTAGCCACAAGACAAGCCTTATACCTCTCAAGATCCCCATTGTCTCTGAACTGGTGACGAAATAGCGACATACAACGAATGAAATTCACCCCCTCAGGTCTAGGTATTGTATCCCACGTGTGCTGTTTAGTTAAAGCATTGAATTCCTCATACATAGCCGCATTCCAATTAGGGTCTTGTTTGGCCAATTTTGGGTTCTTTGGAAGTGGGGAGATGGTTTGGACAGACAAGTTGAAATGGACTTTGGGTTTGAAGATTCCATGCTTTGAACGAGTTTCCATTGTCGCCAAGTCCATTCCAGTACCAGCAGCCATACAATCCGTATTCTTACCCCGGTTTGTTAGGCCCCGCTCCAGCCCCACAGCAGGCCCACTTCATGCAAGGTCAGGTCCCGCAGCCCTCCTCCGGCATGACACCCACTGAGTTGGGTCAGGCGTTCAGCACCCTCTCTATGCAACAGCCTGACAATACTTGGTACATGGACTCAAGCGCCACATCTCACGTCACCCAATCTGCAGGTACTATTCCTAAACTGTTTAGTTTAAAGCATCCTCAATATGTTACAGTTGGTAGTAGACAACGCATTCTAGTTAAGGGTTATGGTACCTCATACACACAACCTCCTCATCCACCCTTCTCCCTCAACAACACCCTATATTTCTTAAATTTCAATCAAATAGTGATACATAAATTGAGACAGGAGAAAATAATACTTTTGATGTCACCTGCCAAAACAATGCTAGCTAGTGTTCTTGCTAGCTTCTCTATATGTATTGATGCATAATATTTTATTAGTACAAAAAAGAAAATCCAATGTCGATAGGTAAAGTCGGTATGCCCTTCATGTTAGTAATTATTACTCTAGGAAACTGGTGAACATAATCATTTAGAATTATAGAAGAAAATGACTCTACAAATACTTGTACCAGTTACTAACAATATTGGCGGAATGTTAGCGATTAGTTTACAAGGGCAAACTAGAAAAGTTAACAAACTATTTTTTTTCTTCTATAATAATTAAACTTCACTTACAAAGTAGTAGCAAGAGAAGATTGGAAGAAGCATGCGTTCCAAGCAAAAATCTGGAGTGAGTTAACAGTGCTAAAGTGTGAGCCACCAATTACCAATATGGTTAATTTTAATTTCTTCAAACAACTTTCTAACGCATTAAATTTGAAAGTAGTAAGATATGGATAATGACAACCTCATTATGCGGATGCCTATAGATACATTGATTTGTATACGCGTTAACATATAACGAATGGGGAAAAATTGCAAACTAATCTTGAATAAATAGCGCATAATAGTGACTTGATAATCCAAGCAAGCGAATGATTTAAAATTAAAATTATTTTACGAAATAACACTCGTATATAATTTGCTCGTAATGATACCTGAAGCAGGCAACATTGCCACTACAAACATTATATGATATTCATAGACCAATACATCATAGGAAAAAAGTTATTCTCAGACCAATATGAAAATCTGAATGAGAATATGTTATTCATAAACTCGTAAAATGTTTAATGCAATTTATAACTTCCACACTATGACATCATCCCTACTTATAATAATACGAAATTTATTTTAACTCAAAACAAAAAATTCTATTCTTTAAATTATTTTTTCCAGCGATATCCAAGCTTGGTCATCTCAACGTCTATTACACACAAAGGACACTCTATCTCAAGTTCATCATAACCGAGAATATAATTCAAAGTCTTCGGAAACCAATGCATGTTTACTTCCGATTGGCAAAAGGTTGTAAATCGAAATTTACGCACATTGTACCGACCAACCATGGCTCTAAGTATATGTCGACAATGACTAAGTACATTTCTGCCATCACGACCTTCCAATAAATGTTTTAACATGTTTAATCCATTGTCATTGCCCATTTGAAGTAATGCTACACCAAAATTATAAATGCTTTGTTTGTTTCCGGCTTTCGATGCAAATTCCAATATGCTAATACTTTGTGCGATTTCTAAATGGAAAAATCGATATGTACCAATCAACATCGCTGCATTGCTATCACGTTCAATCATCAACCTTTCCAAAAATATTATACCACTGTCATTGATCGTTGGAAGTTTGTATACCAACCGATGGAGACACAAGTATTGTCGAAAGGGCTTTGATAGAACGATTTTCCAAAAGGTTTTGCAACTGTACAAAAAGAAGGTTTCAAAAAATAATTGATAGAACTTTCACTATGCATAAATCTAAACCAAGTCAATCCATAACTTACACAATATTTATTGATCTAATATTTTCTGGATTAGATTGAAGCACCTTGTGAATGATTAGCTCGATTGCAGTATCCGGTAATGACAAAAGTGAAATCCTGTTCACTCTCCAGCCGGTTTCTATCATTTCTTACAGCACTAGTAAAAAAAGAATTAGCTATAAACAAATTCTGTAAGTAGAAGGCAAAATTTATTGCTTAGCGAAGAACAATAAAAAAATACATCCAAATAAATCACAACAAAGCATCCTACAATACTCGAAGGACGCAACTAAGGCAACTCCTTATTCCGTTTTTAAAAATGTCATGCGCACTCTTTTATAATATATACTCTTCTGTCTCAAATTAAATGTCGTTTTAGATGTTCAAGACAAAATTAATTATTTTTTATTCTACCTTAATAGTAATTGTTCTTGATGACTACAAACATATCGATTATAGGATGATGACACATACATAGAGTAAATATTCAAAGAATAGAAATTATATCTTAAGACATAAATTAAATAATGGTAAAATAATCAAAAACTCCTCATAATTAGTGTTTTATTGAGTTGTAAAAGAGAATCAGCATAATATTTTGACACGGAGGTGGTAAAGGATTCGCCTCAGCCAGCATTTATCTTTCAATAGATGAATAATGAACAAGTTGAAACTTTTTTTCCTACTTAAAAAAATTCAAAAAAATACCAAATCAAATTATGTGCAAACAATTACAAACCATATATCTATGTAGGTAAGAATGATTTTACCTAGAGAACTATTGCCTCTTTGTGAAATGAAGTGTTCAAGGACTATTGCACGAATAAAGGTGTTCAAGGATGTCGGGTTTTATAGCAAAAATTATGAAGAGTTTATGGCAAGTTTCTAATGGCTTGAATTATATAATCTCTTTTCTTTCCTTTTTTTTTGGATTTTTGTAATTCAACCTACTTAATTAAAAACGGGAAAGCTCATCAAACATTATTGAATGACCTGAAAAAAGTTCTAATGGCACTATCCCTCTAACTTCTTTTCTTTTGTAAACAAAATCTACTCCATGTATGGCAGGTAATTAAACGAATGTCATTTTATAGATCACATTCAAAAAAAAAAATCCACTTCTTGTTAAATGGAATTCCCTTGCACATGGATACTTCTAATTAAAGGCTCTTTTATTTGTAACCAGGATGAGGAATGAGGGAGGAGTTATCAGTGATTAGCACTGTCAAAATGGTTTTAAAATATAAGTAACCATTCAATCCGATCCATTAGATATGGATTGGATAACCGACATTTTTTTTTAAATGGATTAAATATAAATATTATTTACATTATTCAATAAAAAATGAATATCTAAATGGATAATATGGATATTCATTTATTAATACCCATTTGTATGCTTCTTATTTTAATTTTCATGAATTCTTGCTTTCTGGAAGTCTAAGCTTATTTTGGCTTTAGCTATATTCTCACCTGACTATTCCTCAAACCATGACTAATATGAATCTCCATGTTATCTGTGGGTGATAAGCCGCGAATTTACGGCACATTTGATACCATTTTCATAAACTATTAATGTCCTTAATGCATTTTAATTGTGTGTTTCTTATGTTATTTTGATTTATGTATGATGTTTGCCTCGGGACACCAGGAAATAGGAGAAGAGCATAAACGAGGACTAAAGTATCAAAAAAATGAAGAAGCGCAGAAAAGACCCAATCTGTGAATCGCAGAACCAGACTGCGAATCGCAGATGGGAGCCAAACCACAGATTTTAATAGTGATCAGAGTATTTCAGAGTCCCAAAGTGTGACCTATTCTGTGGTATGCACTTCCATTATGCGGACCACATTTCAGTCTGCGAACCACTGCTCAACAAAAGTCCCAGATCAGATTGCGATACTTCGGAGCACTTCTGCGGATCACATTCATGTTCCGTGAGCCACGCTTTCAGGCAATCAAGACTGAAGACCCACTATGTAAACCCTAGAACCATTGTGCGGACTGCATACATATTCTGCGGTCCCTTTCTACGGTCACAGAGTAGGACACGGTGGCATTTTTAAAATATTTTGTCTTTTGATTGTTGAGTCCTTATAAATGCTATGTCTAAAGTTTTGTGCAAAAATTCTACACTTTTTGAATATTCCTTCTAGTCTTGTTAAGTCCAGTAATTCATTTTGAAGAATCTTTTCATTTCTTTTTCCCATTGAAACGATCCGTTCGATGATTTTTGGCTTAACACTCTATCTCACTAAATTACCTTCCCATAGACTATTTTCGGAGTATGTGACTCGAGGGGATGTGTGTCATAGTTTCCGAGGTGATTTAGATAGGTTTGGGGAGAATAATCCAAGTTAGAAGTTTTTTAATGGAATGAGTTGACTCAAAGTTGACTTTAGGTAGGTATGGAGCGTCATTTATGACTTATTCAAGTCGTTGATTCGCTTCCCGAGGTATTCAGTTATGTGTCGAGTCCTTGTTTGAAAAATTGTAAGGTTTGGAAAATTTGGGGAAGTTTTGTAGAAAAATGAGTCTTAGAATTGACAAATAAGGGTTGTGGCCAGATTGAAGAGAAAAAGGCCCATAAATCATCAACGATTGCTTAAATTTTATGTGCAATGTCCTTCATTCTACATTAAATCAATGAAGTGATTTTTTAAAAAACATGATTAGAAAATTAATAAAAATGGAGTTTTGGAAAAGAAAATAAATCTATTTTATCATTTAGACAAAAAAATATTATGATTCTTAAGAACTCAATGGGCCCTTCCCCTTCGAATCAAACAAACAAAGAAGGAATGGAAACAGAGGAATTTGAACCCTCGGTATGATTAACTCGTACAGTGGATTAGCAATCCACCGCTTTAGTCCACTTAGCCATCTCTCCCAATTGAAAAAGAGCTTTCCAGAAAGAAGCTAGCCAGAAAGCAGGTCAGACATGCAAGCGATAGTACAAGCAAGCTAGCACGTGGGCGAGGTTAAAGGGGTCTTGCGCAACCTTCGAATTATCGCAAGTGCAACCTTTGACCCCTTCATCGACAAACTCTCATTTGTCGATTACTCGCGGGGCCTGCTACGTTTAGGTATAAGAAGCCCCACCCTGGAAAAGAGTGTAAAGTAGTACTCATGTGAATAATTCTACGACTTCTACTACGAGTAGCCTTTTTAGTGATAACTGAACGTAAAGTAATGCCTTTTGTGCAATGTCGAAAGGGTCCTGATTCCGAGTATGCGAGCAAGTTTGTAGAATCGTTTACACTCATTTAGTATATTTTGTTTTAGTCCAAGAGGTCTTGGGTATTGGATGGAGAATTTGAGGTGTATGATACTGCTGTTGGTGGTGGTGTAATCGCACCAACGATGTTCCAGCCACACATGCAGAGCCGATTTTGTGGATGTTGGTTCGCAGATGCGAGTCCGGGTGAGGATGGGAGAAGCCACTTCAGCGGTGATTTGTGCGCAGGTGCGAGGCTGCTTCTGCGAACCTCAGTCGCTTCTGCGTGACTGCGACACATAATTTGGGACCGCTTCTGCAGTCATTGTTCCGCATAAGCGGAATCGTTGTTTCAGATCTATTAAAAGACCCAAGTCCGAAATTACTCTTCATTTCTCACATCTTTCAAGTCTAAGCTCAGTTTTTAGAGGATTCAAGGGGATTCCAATCATTTCATCTTGGGGGTAAGGTTCTCACCTTGTTTCCATTAATTACTCATGTTTCTCTTCATTATTTTGCGGTTTGTGCTTTGATTTATGGGTAGAAAACCTAGGGTTTGTCACCAAAAGTTAAGAGAGCTTATTTAATGAAATTTGTTTGCCAATAACTAGTCTTTAATGGTTGATTATGTAGATTTAGATTAATTGATAATTGGGAAAACTAATTCTAAGCTTGAATTCCTATTTCAATTCCATGATTTCTAAGTAAAAATTTAGGGTTCTTACAATTTGTTTTTTTTTATAATTAGGGCAATTGAATGCCTAAATATGATGAGTTTTCTATCAAACTTAAGTATATGACTATTGAGACCTTGATGGGTGTATTTTCTAAATTAAGTTTCAATTTTTTCCTTGTGGACCCAGGGTCGCTTTTGAGGTCGGATATTCAGATTCTGTGAAAGACTTATCTTTATGATTGTGTTTGGAATTATGTGTTAACGTAGAATCTATGATATTAGAATACGATTTTTCGGAGGTTCTACGAAAAGGCAAGGCCTTGGCGTGTGATTGAGTTTCCTGGCACCTGCTCGGCCTTGAAGTATGCTACGATTTATTCTTTAAGACTCTAACAGATGCATGTAATGCTTATAATTATTGAGGGGTATTGGGCGTGATGGGGTCCCACATTAGTGACTGTGATGAGCACTTGGGTGGGTACCAATGTATTGTGTTGGGGATGATCACACTTAGATTGGTTCCGTCAGATGTTATATGGGCTATGGTAGCAGTATTTGAACTCCTATTTGATATGTGCATTGATTTATCTCATCACTTTATGCTCTTAACCTGAAGAGATTGATTATTGGGAATTGTTGTGATATTGATGCCATTGAGGCTTATGGGTATTCATCTTTTAAAAACACGACTTTCATCTCATTCCACCATGATTACTTGTATTTACCTTTTACATTCATACATTCATATTATCATTGATGCTGAGATGGATCTGTTATGGAATGTTGTTTGGTCTGATATGAGATGATACTGATACTGATAGGATACTGAGATGATATGATATGAAATGACTCGACAAATGAGTTCGTGATTTGATGCTCTACCAGTCCGATGGATCATGCCAGTTGGTCATGGGAAGTATATGGACTCGCGGAGTCCCCTATGGATCATAGTTATGTGGCGATGTTCAATAGCATGTGTATAGCATGTTGTTGAAAGGTACATTGCATTCATGCATTTCATACATTATCATTCATACTTCTTATGTGAAATGTGCCTATCTGAATCTTCTATGTTCTAAGGTGATTTATGTGTTTGGACAATAACTAAGTAGTCTTTAGGTTATTTGTGAGTCAACTCAATCTTTATATGTGTTATGGGGGTATGTTGTGTACTCATACTACACTTGTTGTATTGTTATTTAGATGCAGATACAACACCGTCTACCAGTGCTAGACCTCGTGGCTAACGTCTGAGGTTGCTGACTTAGCAATTTCAGGGTGAGCCTTGTTAGGGGTGAGCGGGTCCGGGTACCCTAATATTTTTTAACTACCTGGACCCTACCCGATAAAAGATCGGTTCCTAAATTTACTACCCGGAACCTACCCGTAGCAATCATTACCCGGAACCTACCCGGACCCGTAGGTTCCCGGGTACCCTGTAAATAAAAAACACAAATTAAGCAACAATTTTTAAGCCTATGAGAATAAAAAAGAGTTCTAAAATAATTTCATCAAGTAGTTTTTTAGCCTGCAATCAGAGTTTTTAGTATCCTTATAAGAAGTTTTAGAAAACTTATTCATTGTAGAAAAGCTAATTTTGTAACCAAAACCTAAAATTGCAAGCCAAATTTGACAATTAATTGAACGTGTTGATTTCAAAATAAATTTGAAAATATCTTAATTAAACTTATTTTCGTGTTCATAAGCTCTTCGATACAAAAGAAAAGCTTTATTATGCTAGTAAATCCCTAAATTTCATCTTCACAACTACAAAAATATACACAAATTTTAAAAATAGATTTACATTTCAAATAAAAAAGTAATACAAATTGAAGATGAGTATCGCCTGAAATAGAACAGAAGCATATGATATTAAAAAGAAATTAAAGAGTTAGATATGAACCCATATGCATTTTAGGAATGACGTGAACACATCAAGGGAGAGAAAGAGGCAAAGGTGAAGCTTCAATGACGACAACGATGAAAGTACCTGAGAGAAAGCTTCAACAATGACGACGATGAAGCTCGGTGGTGTAGCTAAAACGCCATTGTTATTGAGAGAGTTTTGGGTGTTTTCTCTTAGGGCACAAAGAGCATTCTAGAATAAAGGGGTGAAAAAACAAAAATATTTACGTATTGGGATGGGGAAAATCAATGTGTAGGCGTGCAACAAACAATTTTGGAGAAAGTTAAAAGTGGTCCAAATGTTTCTAAAAAAAGTAAAAATATTTAATATTTTATAGGTTTCGGGTATCGGTTCCGGGTCCGGGTACCCTGTCTCTATTTTTCTGAACCGGAACCAGACCCGACATTGATCGGTTCCTAATTTTACTACCCGGACCCTACCCGTTATTATAATATATCTACCCGGAACCTACCCGGAACCTACCCGTTAGTTTCGGTTCCGGTCGGGTATCTGGGTACCCTGTACCCGTGCTCACCCCTAAGCCTTGTCGTTCTTCAGCAACTTTGGACTCTCCTCTCTTTTACCTCTGTTCTTGTTTTACTTTCGAGACAGTACTATTCAGGCATTGTAATCCTTATTGTAGATGTTCTTGTACTGTTTAGACCAATTTTTGGAACGTGTAATAATTTGATGATTTCTAGTAATTTATGACTTATTATTTATGGCAAGATGGTTTAGCATTATTTTGTCTCTATTTCCAATTTTATGTCTTGAATGGTTTTATTGGATTTTGGTAGTTCGCCTACCCGGGGAGATAGTGTAGGTGCCACCATGACCCTTGGGGTACAGATCTATTAAGAGACTCATTGGAGAAGGTGAAGTTGATTCAGGAAAAACTCATTGCGTCTCAGAGTAGACAGAAGGAGTATGCGGACCGGAAGGTTCGTGATATAGAGTTCATGGTAGGTGATCAGGTTATATTGAAGGTCTCACTTATGAAAGGCGTGAGTCTGAGGTATATCGGGTCATTCGAGATTCTTCAGCGAGTTGGTGATGTGGCTTATGAGTTGACTCTCCCACCAAGTCTATCAGGTGTTCATCCGATATTTCATGTCTCTCTGTTGAAGAAATACCATTCTCATGGGTCCTACATCTTTCAATGGGACTCAGTGTTATTTGACCAGAATATGGCTTTCGAGCAAGAGCCTGTGGCCATTTTGGACAGGCGGGTTAGAAAGTTGAGATCTAAGGAGATTGCTTCTGTGAGGGTGCAATGGAAGCATCATCTGTTTGAGGAGGCTACTTGGGAGACTGATGCGGATATGCGGAGTAGATACCCTCAGCTCCTTACTGTTTATGGTACGTTTTCCCTTTCATCTCTTTTCCGTTCGAGGATGAACGTTTATTTAATTGAAATCTGATGTAATGACATGTTCGGTCATTTTTGGCTTAACAATCTATTTTACCAATTTACCTTCCCATAGAATCTTTATTGTCACGACCCAAAATCACTAAGTCATGCAGGCACCTACCATTTCCCACTTCGGTAGGAGAAACCTTCCCTTCATCAGTAATCCATCAACACATAAGTAAATACAACAGAATAATTAGAAGTCTAACTCATGCCATAAATGCTAAGTGCGGAAATACGAATACAAATACAACCCAAGGATAGTGGTCTGAACTAGTACATGAGCTACTACCAATAAACTACAAGTATGAATAATACATAGTCAAAATGGGAATACTGTCTCAGGATCAAAATAAAGACAAGTGATAAGAAAGAGTCTTCGGGCAGCGGATCATCCAGCAAGCTCACCCTAAAGACTCAACAGTAGCCTCAGATCAGTCACGAGGGTTAGAGGTAGAACCGGTCATGTACTCTGCACTCAAAAGAATGCAGCAAGGTAGTATCAGTACAAACACTATGTACCGGTAGATATCATAGGCAGACAACAATTAGCTAACATATGTATAAGAAAGAAACTGAAGAATAGACATGCTCGCAATCAAGTACATGTAATATCACAGTCCAAGAACAATAAGCCCAAGTATAGAGAGTCAAGTCAGAATCCAAGTATTAGAATATAATGATGAGTAAATATGCAATGCAATGCAATGGCCAAATGTAATCTCCGTACACACATGCTTCGGTCAAAATATCTCTACGTCCCGACAGTCATGACACATGGAGGACTCGTGAAGTCCATGTACCACTCTTACGATCCCGGCAAAGACCTCTGGCATCAGACACTCAACTCTTTTTTATGCTCTCCGGCTCTCTCATTTGTCATCATTTTCAATCACAGTTCATAACAGATCATCACATTAAATAAGAAGGTATGTCATACAGGATATCAATTACACTCGTCATAAAGTACACTTCACTATTTTAACCCAATTATCATTATTCTTCCATCTTCGATGATAAGTGAGATATCAAGAGAGAGATGAATGCAATACAAGTCACAATATAGCAAATATAGCGACAAACCATAAATCAGTCAACAATACCAACCTAATAAATCCATCCCAACTTCGTACCCGACGACGTACCTGCTTTCTCTGATAGTATCTAACTATACATACGCTTCGCTACCCAAGTCTAACCATAATATAATCCGTAACCTACCTAGATACCAAGTAGAAGCCACACACGATCACAAAAGAGATTTGCCTCTCTACGAGTCTCGATAATTAATGTACTAGCAGAATTGTTGACACTCTTCTGGACTACTTTTAGCATTCGATAACAACCTAAAACCTTTGGAGGTTACATACACTACTAGAAATAAAAGTTTTTTCAACGATATTTAGTGAAAATTTATATAATAAAATATGATTTTTCACCTTATACCTATCGAATCAGCTTACCTGAAAAATGTTATTATTGAAATGCTGAGAAATTTCATAATTTTTTTAATGTGAAATCATTACTACTTAGATTTTTTCCATGACATTTAATGGAAATAGTCACTGAACATTTTTCAGTGAGAAAATATTGATTTTTTAATAGTGATGGTATCTAAAGAAATTATTATTATTTTTTGATAAAATATTATCATATTTTGTATATTACTATTGATATTGTATCATTTTTATCAAGGATAACTCATTATACGGTAACATGATTAATGATTGTAGGAAATTACTCCACCCCCACCCCCCAAAACATCCAGAATAGCTTTCGGGAACAGAATTTAAGTAGCGGATTCACTGACCAAAGAATGTGCTAGATCTCAACTATATAACCAGTTCGTGCCATGGACAATTCCTTCGTTGTTTGTTTTGACAAGTCTTGAAGCAGATAAAGTGGGAACTTTTTTTGACAGGCTTAAAAATTATTTTATAATTCAGATAGTAATAATACTTTTGATGGAACCTGCCAAAACAATGCTAGCTAGTTTTCTTACTAGCTTCTCTATCTGTATAGATGTATAATATATTTATACAATATTCCTTTGTTACAAAAAAAAAAAAAAAAAGAAGATAATTCAATGTCGATTTAGTAGGAAAAAGTCAGTATGCCCTTCATGTTAGTAATTATTACTGGAGAAAATCGGTGAACATAGTCATTTAGAACTATAGAAGAAAATAACCTTACAATGACCTCTTACTAGTTACCGAGAATATTGGCGGATTGTTAGCGATTAGTCCACAAGGGCAAACTAGAAAAATTGAAAATTATCCAGTACTAGCTAGGGGATGTAACTGATTTTGCAGAGGTACATAAAGCTTCGGATACCCAAGACATTAAAGTGGGAGAGACCTTTTTAATATTTATGATAACAAAAAAATAACGAAAAAGTTATAGTAATTCTTTGAAAAAATCCCATTTTTGTCTCAAGCTTTTGTTCCTCGATCCACATGTTTCTTCCATCATATACCTCTACATTAATAGATGAAGACAGAGTAATAACCAAGCGACGTCTACAAAACGCCAATACCATGCAACTGCTTCAAAGCCAACGTGATGACATACATGCCATATGCCACGTATCGTCATATATATACAAGTTCATAGGGTTGAGTTTCAGCAAACTGCGTAAATCAGCTAGATAACAGAAATACAACAAAAATACATATGCTCACCCAACCCATACCAGACGGCATAAGTACAAAAACTAAAATGTTTGAAGCGTATGTCATGGACCAAGGAAAACATAGCTTCAATCATCTTCCTCATCTTCATCCTCTTCGTCGTCGTCCTCCTCCTCCTCCTCCTCCTCCTCCTCACCCTATGGAATATCAAGCACCAGTAAGTCCAATATTAAAATAATGCAGACACTCCGACAAGTGAGTCTACTTGGAGTAAAGATTTTTTTTCCAATTAAAATCCAATATGAGGACAATGTATAAATGTTTACACATTAATTAAACACCTTCATAATAGGAAAGGCACTATATTGCTAACCTTCTCAAAGTTCATTGAGCAGATCAACAAATCACAGAACTCAAATCAACTCTATTATGAGTTTTAGCAACAATTTTGTCGAAAACCACCAGAATCTATTATAATTATCACAACTTGCCTTTTCAGGCATAGGGTTCCAGTTTTCAATGTCCCTTGAGAGTACACAAGATTCATTTCGGATCAAGCATTAACATCCAAAGTTTAACATTTAACATTGGCCCCCTCAGCCATTTTTGCAACCAAAAGGGTGCTATGCATCAGTAACGACAAAAAGGCATCCCCCCTCCCCACCCCCAAGAAAAGGACCTACAGAAATAACTAAAATGATTAATGAACCTATTCTCTAACTTCTTAAGGATGGGAGAACTGTGAGCCGACAACACTCTTGTTTTAACACCTTCAAAGAAGGGAGAACCGTGAGCCGCAACAGTCTTGTCAATAGAAACTTAAATCTATTAGATGCACTCATAAGTGTCGAGTCAATAAAACACTCTAGAATTCCGGAAACTATAAATACCTGTCCACTGTCCTCCACATCTTCATCATGTACCTCAGGTTTGGACTTCTCGGATTCTTCTTCTTCTTCTTCGCCTTCATCTTCTGAGCTTTCCGGCTAATTCCATTGATGAAGTGAGCACACGTTTCTAGCTTTATAATGACGACTAATATTGTGCAAAGATCATACGAATCTTGAACAGAAAACAAGTTATAGGAAGCTTACCTGCTTGTTGTTGTAAGCATTCATGAGCTTTCCGTACTCTGCCTTCCTTTTTGCAGCTTTGGCTTCATATGGTGCTTTTTCCTTTCAACAGGTAGAACCAGCTTTATTAAGTGAACTCATTACATTAAATATGTAGATATTGTCCCATAAAAAAGAATGTAATTAACCTATCCTAATTATTCTGAAAAATAAATGCTAATATTTCCGCCACCAACTTTATTCACCAAATGCTACTTGACTCATGTTCAATGAGAATGCCTAAAGAAGTTTTGGGAGGTGAATTGAATAACTTACAGCTGCACTCATAGATTTCCACTTTTCTCCTGCAGCTTTTCCGACCTTTATTTATAACATTAAGCCAAGAAGACATCAATTGCTCAGAACTAACTATTAAATGAAGTAATGCTTACGAAATAATCATCAAAAGCTTACAGCTGAAACAGCCTTCACATTAGGGTTCTCCTTTTTAAACGTCTTCCTGAATTCCTCACTGCATGATCATTTGTGGTTACATCATGCAACTATAGATATGCCACTGAATCTAGAATTTAATATAAAGAAAACGAAGCGTACAGGAATACGAAGAAGGCACTGGGAGGCCTCTTAGGCTTATTAGGATCTTTCTTGGCCTTTTTGTCCTTCCTTTTATCGTCCTTCAACGTGGCCTTTCTCTTCCCCACCTTTCTGAAAATAAGAGAGACAGACATGATCCGTCACTAAAATACTCCTGTTTCATCACTGTGCCACCACAAAACATCAAAACTAAAACCCGAGAAACTTCACTTCCGTAACCCTAAAGGTCTACGCAACAGCAGGTTACCGACACAAAATTACTCACATATATAACCAGAATAAACTTTAAAACGGTACTCACCGGTCCTCAACAGGCTTCAGCGCCGACCTTGTTTCTTTTCTCAAAGCCCCTTTTCCTTTTCCACCCTTCATTGTAACTTAGAACTGCCTGATCAAAAAAGCAGCCTAAGTTAAAACCCCATTATTGTGACATTTTATCTTTGAACAATGTGAGAAGTTGATTAGGAAGTTACAATTCGTTTCCCATATACCAGAATCAATGCACAAGCTGAAATGAACGGCGCCAAATAAAACCATGATTAATGCACATTGAGCACTCAAAGCATTACTAAAAGTCAGGTAAAAATGGAAAGAAACACAACAATTAGTTGTCCTACACTCTATTGGGATGGCCTTGAAAAGATTTATTCTATAACCAAAAGTATATGTTTTTTACCCTATAATTACCTAAAATATGACCCTCTTTTTCATGGAAATACTATATCATGTTCACGTCAGAGAACGATGGAGCTTATGTTCGATGAGTTCAACTGAACTCAATATTTTCACAATGGATCATATATATATATATAATTTTGAGTAAAACCTTAAAAGGTTGAATCCTTAAAACCTGAAAACTACTAAAAAAATTAATAAATATTAAATTTTAAACCCATAATTTCACAAGTACGAGTTCAGTAAAACCTTAAAAGGTTGAATCCATCAAATTTTGAGCTCTAGAATTTGGGTCATGTTCACAAAATACTTAACAAAGTATTCTAAAAGGACAGCCCGGTGCACTAAGCTCTCGCGCACGGGATTTGGAGAAGGGCCGGACCACAAGGATCTATTGTTTCCACGACTCTATTACAGTACTACTTCAAAATAACTTAAAGTCTCTGTGTTACATCTCTCTACATGATCTTACAACACCAATTTTAAGTGCAACCGCAAAAGCAAGTATAACCAAAACTACTCCAATAAATAGGAACACAAGACTCTAGAAAGAGGGAAAAAGGTAAAATACTTGTAAAATGAATTTTTAAAAAATAAAAGTAAAAGATCTATCAGCAAAATTCAACAGAGAATAAAATACACTAGTTGTAGAACAAATAAACCTTCCTATGAAGACCAAATCAGCAAATTCATTTCATTTACTCAACAGTAAAACATAAACAAAGAAAACATCAAAACTTAATTAACCACAATGAAACAAATCAAAATTAAAAGTATAAGAAAAATAAATAATTTAAACCCAAGTAAGTAATTACTTGTGAAAAGCAAGTTTTGGTCAGGAAGATTTTTTGGATAATTGAATAAGAGTACTGATTCTTACAAGTTTTCCGAATTAAAAAGAAATTGAGTTTAGCAAAATTACAAGAATAAGATTAATTAATTATTAAAATGAAGAGAAAAGGGAATACCAGGAAGGAAGAGGAAGATAAGAAAAATCGGTGGGCAGAAGGGAAAGGGAAGGAAAGAATAATAATAACAAGAAAGTAAACTCACCGAACCGGACCGGACCGGACCGGACCTTCCGCTTCTTTTTTTCTACTTGGAAGCTGGAGCTAAAAAGGGTAAGATCTCATTTACCGATTATTAATGCGGTATAGCCCGAAAACTTGTTGTTTACTTTTTATGAATTATTTTGATTTAATATTTGAATACATAATAAAGATTTTTTTTTTGTTAATTATCTTTTACTTATATTTTGAAATAAATTTACACATATTTATAAGTGTTCGGTATGTAAATAAGTTAATCACTTAAAATATAATTTTTCGAGACTCCACTTACGAAATTATAATGAATTAATTTATTGTTATTTCTTTAATTACATAAATCAACATCAATTAAACATACATGAGGTTTACGCCTTATGACGTTAATGCATATAGTTATAGCATGTTACATATATCAAGTGCTTAGCTTATTTACATAATGTACACTTGAGAAAACATGTAAATGTTTATACAAAATTTTGAGTTGAAAATATTTACTAAAAGAAATTTTTAGATACTCAATTGAGATATGTTGTAGTTCAAATATCCAAATAAAATTTACTCATAAATTTAACGTATATTATTAATAAATTTACGTTTATTTTGTTTTGAAATGATTTTTATTGTTGTCTTGTTAATATACACTTGTATTTTACATTTTATTCCACGTATGTAATGCGCATATGTTAATGCAACTAGTAGTTAGTAGAGAGCTTTTACCCTCTCAATTAGACATGTCCACCGGGTCGGGGACCCGCCCGGCCCGACCCGACTCGAACCGAAAAAACAAGGGTCCGCTTATAGCTAACCCGCGAGCCACTCGACCCGAAAGAGCGGGGACCCGATCAGGGTCAGGGTCGGGCCAGGGTCAGAAAATTTTACCCGTCTGACCCCGACTCGCATATTTTTTTTAATATAATTTATATTATTTTTCCTTCATTAATATTTATTTTGTACTTACATATATTTTTGTCATTAATAAGTGATATAATGCATGTGTTTTATAATATATGTATTGCTCTAATCTACATTGAGCTCGACATAAAATAAGATAAAAACGGTAGCTGATTATTAATTATATATTTATATTATTAATCGTTCTATTAATATCACGGAAGCATAATGTAGTGAGAGAAAGTAGTTGTAAATTGGTGAAACTTTAAATGGTCATAACTCTGCGCTCGGATGTCCGTTTTACCCGATTTTTTTTTATTTTGCGTATTGTTTCGAGACGGGGCCGGTCAAACAACCATAGGCGGTTTGGCACAACCAATTTTTGGAAAAACGTCCGTTTTCCCAATCAATTTGTGTTTTTCCCCAAATCGATTTCTAATTTTCTTTTTCTTTTTCTTTTTCTTTTTCTTTTTCTTTAGTCAAGATCTCACGCATTTCAACGTCGAATTTTTTGTGGTAATGTAGGGGTGAATGCCAATTTCAGTTTTGGAAATTTTTTTTAAAAAAAAAAAATCTCGACCCAACCCTAGCCCGCCAAAAAATTCCGACGGGTCAGGGCCAACCCGTGACCCGTAGGGTCCCCGAAGGGTGAGGGCCAGGGTCGGAATTTTTAAAAAAATATAGGGTCAGGGTCGGGCAAGCAGGAAAAAAAAAGGCACCCGACCCGACCTTTGGACAGGTCTACTAGTACTCAATCATCCAATCCAAGTTCATTATTAAAGTAGATTGTGTTTTTTCCAATACTTATATCTTAATAATTAGATCACATTTCCTATTTTCCTTTTTTTAATTGAGTCTCCTCTTGAATGTTAGTTAACAAATTTAATTTGTTGTTGTATTTTAAGTTTAAAATTGTGGTAGATTATTAAGTTTATAAGATTTAGGTGGTTGAAAATCAGATTTAAAAGGTAACTCAATATTATAAAACAAATTTAAAGTTGTGAATTTGAATTTTAAATCTGAACATTTGCGAGAATTTTAAAGTGTATGTTTAGACCGTTGGAATCTATCTAATTAAGCAGTTTGTCTATTAGTTCTCTTATTTTCCCTCTTTTTCAAAAAATGAGCAATGCTTTGGTTTAGGGTCATATATGTGAATTAGACGTTATTGACTACTTTTGTCATGTTCTCAATTATTGTGCTTCGGTTTAGGGTGACCTAAATTATTTGATGACTTTCTAAAAATAAGATAGAATTAATTAAGTTTTTTTTATTTTATTCTTAATATTAATTATTTTTAAAGTAATTAATATTGATAAAAATATAATTAATTAAAGAGAAATAAGAATAATATATTAAAAATATTCTTTTTATTTATAATTTATTAAAGAACGTGTAAAAGGATATGCAAGAACTGATTCAATACACAGATGATAGCAAGAGGTATCTCTATATGTGTTCAATAGTACTTAGCATGTATTTGAATTATATATACTAATCTTTATAAATGTGCAGTTACACGTTATTTTCTGACAGATCGAATATGTTTTGTTGTTGTTGTAGACTCAATTCTAGTAAACACTATTATATAATATTATTTGTACTTATATATTTTACAAAAGTACTATTTATAGAATTGTATTTATTTAATACTTTTTTGAAATTAATGTTGTTGGTACCTTTTTTTTTCTTATACAGAAAACATGTTACAACTAAGATATTTCAATATTACAGATTAAGTGATCATACATTTATTTATTATCATTTACGGATATAATAGTGTTGAAAATAATACTAATTAAAATTATACTATAAGAATATCAATCAATTTTAAGAATATTTGATTATTTATTAGTTAAAACTAAAGTTGTTCATAAAAAGATTTAATAATATTTTTATTAAAAATAAAAAAAAATGAGAACAAAAAAAAGAACACAATTTAGAGGCTAATCCACCTCAATGTTTTAAACTTTTTGTTTTGGTACAACCTTTATGATTACATATATGTCAAGTATTTCAAACGTAAACTTCTTAGTAATTAGTGTTGATATGTAAAGCACGTACGGGAATAATAAATAAATATTATAGTGATCGAAAGGATAAACAACAAAGATTATAATAACAAGTTGTCAATATCTTGATCTTGAATTGGAAATTCAAATATTGATCTTGTACTCAGAAACACAAGAACATGAACTGCTACACTTGTGATTTGTAGATCCGATGAGAATCTGAACGGTTAGAGTCCTTTGAGATTCTAGTTCACACCTGAAACACTTAGCAACCAATTAGATAATCACAACACCACCGGCTGAGTCGAAAGATGACTTTCTGTCTTTAAGACAAGATTGCCCCCATATATAGGCTTTACGGAAGTGTGGTCAATAGTCTCCCAAGATGAAACAACAAACTATCAAATGTGCAAAGCCTACACAAAGCGAAGAACACGAACAATGAAGATTGTTAAGAGAATGATTGTTAATCAGGAAAATTGATCTCTTTGTGGTGTTGTATATTTGTATGTATTTCTGATTTTTTGTTCATCTTTAGAATTGAGCTAAATGCCTCAATTTATATGTGTGCAAGATAGCCTTTCAAATGCCCCATAATGACATTCAATTGCCATGTAATGGATGACATTTAACCCCCAAGTAATGCAACAACATAATGGTCCAAGTAATGGTCATTATTGGGTGGATTCAATGCCATTGAAACCACCTCAACAGCCAAACCTTTGGGATTTCGACGAACAGTCACTGTCTAGGAAGCACCGCGACTCTAATTAGCCAAAAACTTCACTGTCGACCAAGCGCCACGGCCCTTCTCAGCTCCGCGGTTCGACCCGTACCATCTTACACTTCGCATAATCCTTCATTCGTTTACTAACGTGGAACACTTGTTATTTATCCAATAATCATTCATCATTCTATGTCTCAAACATTTCACTTACGTACCAATATCTCTTTCATTAACGAAATTTACGATACTTAGCACTAAGATTACACGTGTGTGGAAACGATATTTCCGACGTGCGGGGCCCAATTGTTCGAGTCATAAATAATCGGATAAACTTAATTCCACATTAGTAAATTTCCAACAATCCCCTCTTGAAAGAGATTTTGACGCACACACACGGTGCCTACTTTCAGCAATCTTTCAGCGAAAAGATATTGCATCAGGAGAGGTAGCTTCCGCTTTGAACCTTCCCTAGTTGAATACCATCGGACTTACTTACTACGCGGTGAACGTGATGTCTTGAACCGTCAGTGTTTAATGTAAGCCTAGACAACGGTACCAACACAATACCTCCACTTTATTCGTTTCTTCTTATTGTTCTGTCCGTTGTGGCCGTGGACACACTTGGATTCTTAAGTGCGTTCATTTGAGGCGGCATGTCCTCGCACTTAAATAGGTGATCTCCTACAAGGTATCCTGTTATACCCCACTTCACAAGTGTTAGGAATCATTAAAAGTTTTTCCAACCTTTACCTCAATCGTTTGAGGATTGTTAAAGGTTTGGATGCTTAACTTTTACCCACCATGCAGGTAGCACTTTAATGTCTATTACGGGAACGACTTTGGATTTGCATTTTTTTATAGAAATTATCATCCGAAGTGCTCTTGCTTCCACCGAAGCGCTCAACTGAACCTTTTGCAGCTTAGTTTTCCCATTGAACCAAATTATTGGGATCTCCAGTCAGTATGGTTAGGTTACCACCGGAAAGGTTCATATTATTTGGGTTTTAAGCCCATTCCCCTAGACAGGCAGAACTCTTGATCTTCGGGTAGTCCCTTAGTTAAAGGGTCCGCTATATCCTTTGATTAGTAATCAAGGAAGTGACACATGTGATGACCAACTGTCATACGGTCTTATGTCTCCGATAGATATGTCCAGACGCCGTCATCCGTGCCATTCCTGAAGCCGACTAGATAGCCACAGTGCATAACTATCGAAGGCACGGGTTTCTCCCAATAAGAGACGTCATCTAAGTAGTCGTGAAGTTACTCAACTTTTTCTCATACTTTTTTTAAATCGATCAACTCCGATTCCATCATGAATCGGCCGATGCAAGTTTGCTTAGAGGATTTTCCAAGACCCACCATACACATTTACTTGTGGCATTGGTGTTCTTCAAGTCTGATGTCCAGTTTGCATCAATGTGTTCTCCCAGAACCGCTAGACATCCAGAATATCATAATCCGTAGATAAGAGAATATTTCAGATATCGTCATATCTGACTTAACGCCTTCTATAGATCATTTCCAGAATCACGGGTATACCTTAGTTCAACTGATCTGCTTTGTAGGCCGATACCAGGTCGGTTGTAGTATGTACAATACATTGAGCTACATGTAACCTGCGCATATCGCTCCTTGTATATGGGTGCACCATGATTCCAATCACTTCTATGATTCATATCCATTGGTGGCTTCAACGAGATTCTCAACTATCTCACAACTGAGTTTAGAGTTAGACCAGTCCGTTAGATGTCTTAGAAATCCCAATTCCTAAGATGTCATCTGTAATACCCATATCTTTCATATCGAGACTTTCGTTTCAATATGACTTCCACTTTCAGACTGTTGGCTTTCTAACTTCAGAGTCAATGTTTCTGTTGTCAGATTCATTGTTTCTGTTTTATCTTAAGCTTTCAGGACTAAAATGTAAACATTTCAGGGACTAAAATGAAAGTTCAGGAAGAAGCCCAACAATCCAACAAACTAACTATGATCCTCCCCTTCCAACTCTCCGGTTATGAAGGCTGTCTCAACATCCATATCACGCAAGACTGCAATGGCCCTGGATGTTAAGATATTCACAGGGGAGCACAAGTCCAAGTAGTTGAGGCCTTATACTCGTTAGTAGATCCATCTACATTGTACTCACTTTTGAGTATCCACTTTCATAACCCAAAGGTTTTTTTCCTGAAGGAAGGTCAACCATTACACAAGTATGGTTCTATATGATGGAATCTATTTCTCTCTCTGTAGCTTCTTTCCAAAGAAGCGCTTCTGGAGATGACAATTCTTTATTAATTGTCCATGGTTCGTTCTCAACCATACAAGCTAGAAGGCTTGGAACAAGTCTATGTCCCCTCTTTGATCCGTCTCGATTCAACCTCTAGAATTCTTCGGTTCTGTAGATCTGGAACATTAAGTTCCGGATAGTCAGCAACTTCCGAGTCCTGTAGCTCTGGAACATCTGGTTCCGAACAATCAAGCACTCGTGGGTTCTTGTTAACCTCGAGCAATTTCTTCTTTTTCCTTCTCAAGGAAAGTTATCCTCAAGGAATTCAGCATTCTTTTACACCAAGAGGCGATAAGCACTACTGTTATTTGCAGATCCAGTGAATATGAAATCTATAGTCTTAGGTCCAACTTGACCTATTTTGGTATTCCAACCTCTACCAAGCCACCCCACATTACAACATTTATAGGTGGGATCATTTTCATGTTTCACATGGAGGGTTATCCTTATTTTTATGCGGAGTTCTGTGGAGAATCGCATTAGCAGTAAGGATCGCCTTGCCCCACATATTTTGGGCATACGGCTTTGCGCTTGGATAAAACCGTTAGACTGAGGTGAGTAAGAAGCAGTCGTTTGATGAACGATACTTCACATTCTCCCCCTCTATCACTACGAATTCATCAATCCGTAGGCTTAGTTGATTTTCAACTTCTGCTTTGTAGCGCTTATCCGCTTCAACAACTTCATCTTTGCTTTTCAACAAATAAAGGATGTAATACGTTGTACCATCATCAATGAAAGTCACAAAGTACTTGTCTCCCCTCTCTATTTTGTATAAATTTCAAATCACTCATGTAGGTGTGACTAAGTTCTAGAGGAGCAGTGCTTCTTTCGCTATTCCTTTGAAAGAACTTGGAAAGGTAATTTTTCCTCTTCGCCTACCTCACATTCATTTTAAGGGTTTATGTCGACAGAAGGCAACAATCTCAACTTCGTTAGCTTTTGAATGACTTTCTATTTAATGTGTCTTAATCTATGATGGCATAGATGCACAGATTACAAATATATAATTTATTTAGCTACAGACATACTGTACCATTCTTAGTTATTACAGACATGTTGGACTAGTCTCAAACCAGCTTGACCAACAGTGTCCCTTAAACCAAGATTGAGACATGTATCACCTCCTTTTAGAGTGATCCAATTTCCTAAAGTCCTATTGAGGAAAACCTCTCCAACCCCTTTTATTTTAGAGGTGGCGTTTCTTTACATGAACAACCTCTTGCCCATGGTTAGGGCGTAATCGGATCATATGTGATCTGAATACTCTGGCCCACTCCAGTTGCTTTGGCAGACTGAGTGTCCAATTTCTTTTCTGCCTTTATTTTGGCCTTCAGATCATTTAAGACCTGGAAACTCTGGCCCACCTCACTAGGTGTCCATTACTTTTCTGCCTTTCTTTTGGCCTTTAGATCATTTAAGACCTGGAAATTCTGGCCCACTCCAATTGCATGTAGGCTTTGTGCGACTGAGTGTCCAATATCATCCTATCAACTAAATTATGGCCCACTCCAGTTGCCCGTCGGCTTTGTATGACTGAGTGTCCAATATCATCCTATCAAATAAATTCTGGCCCACTTCAGTCGCCCGTAGTCTTTGTACGACTGAGTGTCCAATATCATCCTATCAAATGAAGGATCTTCTGTCAAATAGTGTGATAGGTTCAACGACCTAAGAAAAAAATCATTATCTCTTAGTCTTCTTCCCTTGTGATTAGTGCCCAGGGAAATCACTGGCGCTTACTTAAGAGTGGTAACAGTTTTCGCATAGTCAGTGGATCTCTCTCTTTCGTATGTGTGAACATACTTTACACACTTTTAATAATTACACTCAAAAGGATGAATCTTTTAAGTTTTATTTACAATAGTCCAATCTTTAACCGGGAAGGAAGGAAATTCAATATTTGATTTTAGAGTGTAGGGAATATAAGTTTTTAATGAAAACACTTTCATATTCTCAGCCTTGCTTTACACACTTTTATTCAGATATTAACTAAACACATTATAGATAAGGAAGGGTAATTAACTTAGACCTTTTGGATTCTGGCCCACTTCAGTTAGACTGAGTGTCCATTGCCTCCTTACCATAATTCAGATTCTTTGTCTGAGAAAGATATAGGCCTTCTGCTACATGATAGAACATCATCTTCAGTCTTCTCCTCTTGTCCCAATTGACATCCTTAGCCTCTCGTGGGCGCTTGTTTCCACCACCATCGGGAGCGGTGACATCAACTCGTCTTTGATCTTTAGCCGTACTAGCATGATTGTCAGCAGTATCTTGAAGCTCAGCACAAATCCAGAGATCCCACATTTGACGGAACAGATTTGTAACTATCGTCAAAGAGAGAACCAAAACTATGACCAGATTTGAAAGCACAGTTGTTGACAGAGACAGTGTTTGAACTGTTAACAGAACTGTCAATCGAATAGTTTTCAAGAAAAAAACCACAACCAGATTTGGTCACACACTTGTCGACCAACATCTTTCGAATACTAATACAATTTTGTCATAAATTGTTGTATGTGTAAAACACGTACATGAATAGTAAATAACTATTACAGTGATAGAAAGGGTAAACAACAAAGATTACAACAAGTTGTCAATATCTTGATCTTGAATTGGAACTTCAAATATTGATCTTGTACTCAGAAATACAAGAACATAAATTGCTACACTTGTGGCTTGTAGATCCGCTGAGAATTCGAACGGTTAAAGTCCTTTGAGATTCTAGTTCACACCTGAAACACTTAGCAACCAATTAGATAATCACAACACCATCGGTTGAGTCGAGAGATGGCTCTCTATCTTTAGGACAAGATTGCCCCAATATATAGGCTTTACGAAAGTGTGGACAATAGTCTCCCAAGATGAAACATCAAACTATCAAATGTGCAAAGTCTACACAAATGATCTTAGTGAAGAACACGAACAATGGAGATTGCTAAGATAAGGATTGCTAATTAGGAAAACTGATCTCTTTGTGGTGTTGTATAATTGTATGTATTTCTGTTTTTTTGTTCATCTCTAGAATTGAGCCGAAGGCCTCAATTTATAGGTGTGCAAGATGGCCTTTCAAATGTCTCATAATGGAATTCAATTGCCATGTAATGGATGACATTTAACCACCAAGTAATGCAGCAACATAATGGTCAAAGTAATGGCCATTATTGGGCGAATTCAATGCCATTGAAACCACCTCAACAGCCAAACCTTTGGGATTCCGACGAACAGTTACTGCCTGGGAAGCGCCGCGGCTCTGAAGCATTAGCGTCGCAGCTCTAATTAGCCAAAAGCCTCACAGCCGACCAAGCGTCGCGGCCCTGCTAGGGGGCACCGCGGCGCTCCGACGCTGCGGCCCAGTCAGGTCGGCGCCGCGGCCCTTCTCGGCTCCGCGGTTCGACCCGTACCATCTTACACTTCGCAAAATCTTTCCTTCATTTACCAACATGGAACACTTGTTATTTATCCAATAACCATCCATCATTCTATATCTCAAACATTTCATTTACGTACCAATATCTCTTTCATTAACGAAATTTACGATATTTGGCACTAAGATTGCACGTGTGTGAAAACGATATTTCCGACGTGCGAGGCCCAATTGTTCGAGTCATAAATAATGGGATAAATTTAATTTCACATTAGTAAATTTCCAACAATTAGAAGTGAATGCAAATTCATATTACACCTACCTTTACAATTTTATCCTAGGTAAATTATCTTTTCAAAAGACATAAAAGTCATTATATATATATCGATGTGGATATAAACTTAAAAAATTGACTTGCGTTAATTATTATTTTTTAAAATTTCTCCCAATTATTATAAATTGTTTTTTTTGTTTTACAGCCGACAAAAACTAGAATCCATGTTCTCTTAATCTCTCCCGTCAAATACTATTTCCATATGCAAATTTTATAATGGGATTACCTTTATTCTAATCTTTCAAATAATGCAGAATTTATAATTGAAAATTAAGTTGCCATTTGAAAATGATTTGAAATGACGAGATGAGATCATGATGATTTGAAGTTGAAGTTTTGTTTGGACATGCAATTTAAATTTCTTAAGTTGACAGGCTTGGGATCCAGATCATTCCGAAGCAAGTAAGCTTCAAGTACCCCGGATCTATTATCCAATGGAATGAAGAGATTGATGACGATGTCACACATCGTATTGGGGCAGGGTGGATGAAATGGAGGCTTGCATCTGGAGTCTTGTGCGACAAAAAGGTGCTACCAAAGCTAAAAGGCAAGTTTTATAGGGTGGTGGTTAGACCGGCTATGTTGTATGGGGCGGAGTGTTGGCCAGTCAAGGCGTCGCACACCCAACGGATGAGAGTGGCGGAGATGAGGATGTTAAGATGGATGTGTGGTCATATAAAGAAGGATATGATTAGAAATGAAGATATTTGGAGCAGAGTGGGAGTGGCCTCGGTGGAGGATAAGATGCGGGAAGCGAGACTATGATGGTTTGGACATGTGCGGGAGAGAGACACAAATGCCCCAGTGCGGAGGTGTGAGAGGTTGGCTACAGACGGGTTTAGGAGGGGTAAAGGTAGGCCGAAGAAATATTGGGGCGAGGTGATTAGACGAGATATGGACCAAGCGAGACTTACTGAGGACATGACCTTAGATAGGGGTTTGTGGAGGTCACATATTAGGGTAGTAGGTAGTCGAGCATAGTCCTACTTATGCTTACAAACTGGTAGGTGTAGTGTTATTACTGTAGCCATGCTTAGCATGTCATACGAATAGGCGTAGTATCGCTCTATAGTCTTCTGTAGTTTTATATCTTTTGCTATGCATTCTTGAATGTACTTGATTTATCTCATTTATCTGCGTCGTTACTGCTTCTTTTCAGGATGTGCTATCATGACATATTTGCGTTTGCTAGCAACATTTTTTTACTGCTTTAATTTTTTTACCAAATCTAACTTTTTTCTGTTGTGCTTGTCCTGAGCCGAGGGTCTCTCGGAAACAGCCGCTCTACCTACCAAGGTAGAGGTAAGGTTTGTGTAGACTCTACCCTCCCCAGACCCCACGTTGTGGGACTACACTAGGTATGTTGTTGTTGTTGTTGTTGTATTTTATCTTATAGACATAAAAACCCACAAATTAAAAATCATCAAAAAAAAATAATTCTTATACAATCTTACCAAATGAGTAAGTCATAGTTCATAACAAAATTAATACGCTACTAAAAGTTCATTCTAAAAAATATAATATAAATTGATCAAATTTTAGTTCAATAAAATGAAAAATGGAACATGAGTTACACTGTAACTACTCTTTAATATAATCATCCACATGGTTAGTAAGTATAAATTTATTATAAATATACCATCAACTTGTATATCTTTTAATATCTGATATAAATAGTTGATAAATGTAATTGATAAATATATCTATCAATTTATGAATTTTTTTTATAAAATATAAATTAATGGGGTAACTTTTACATTTTAAAAAATTAAAATTATGAAATCACATATCCAAATATTAATTTCATCTCGATGAAATAGTATGTCCAAACGACTACTAAAATGAAAGGTGGATTGAGAGTAGCTAGGGAGCGGCCACTTGGAGTAGCAACTAGGTTATTGCATGCAAGCAAAGACGAGCCAAATATTTTGTGGCATGTTTTTAAGGTATACACCTGGATCGACCTCATCAGATACTTCGACTATAGTTGTGTGTCAGATGGAATTTCATATGTTTTTAAGTATAACCTTTCGGTACATCATCGCCTTCTTTTTGACATTTTTTTTAACGTTTTTGTCTCTTTATTTCTTAATCAGTGAATTTATTCGCGCAATTCCTCGTTAAATTTGTAAAACAAATTTTTAAATATTCAAGTGCTAAAGAATAGTTTTTAGTGTTCAAATTCAAACAAATAAATTTTTCAGTTTTGATTCATTTTATTATTAATTCTTAATTTTAATACTTTTTGTAATTTTGAACCGCCTTGGAGTTTTTAATCTTCTAAAGATGCTTTTGTATCACTAATTCTAAGTGTACGTGTTACATGTATGTATCGCGTCAATTGATAAATAATTTATATAAAAAACTATTTTTCATAATACAATTTATCTTAAATGATGAAAGTGAATGTTCTATAATGAATTCAATATTTACTAAACAATTAAACTATGAATTTAATTAACTTAATATGTAATTATAGATAGTTTAGTGTATGAGATACAAATAATATTTCTTTATAACGATGTTCTTAAGGTATGTTACATTGCCTTATGTTATTTTAGTTGCTTTATCATGATCTAAATTTATATTAAAAATATTAATATTCTTTTTGAAAGTGTAATATATAGTAGTTGTTTATTATGTTTATCTTACTTTGCTCAACATTACCATTCGTAGTTTGACATGATTTTAAACAAATGGGGTAAGATACATTGGGTAAATTTGAATCTAAAATCACCACAAAAAAGGTCAAAATTAGACTCGCTCTCTCCCTCTCTCACTCACTCATTCTAGAACTCCATATATCTCTTGATAAAAAAAAATGAAATTAAGCTATTTAACTTTTTCAAATACAAGTATTACAAAGGAGATTGGTAAAAACTAGAACCTTGCTATTTTTTTTCCTTTCGTTTCTTTCTTTATAGGGTCGATTCTCTTTCTTATTTTGTCTTTGATATTTATAAACATATTTTCAATATGATGATGAAATTATTCTTTATAACCTACGTCAATAAAAATCTATTTTAATATAATTATAATTTACCAAAAAGAACATTAAAGGCAATTTGAATCCTCTTTATACTCTAACTAAATTATTTCTGCATTGTACTCGTGAATTATTTTCTTTCCACAGTTATTGACCGAGGGAGTACTTTTTTTCTATCTTAATGTTTTTTTCTTAACATCATAAAATCATTGATGTGGAGGTTTTGCTATTTAATTAGCTCATCGAAAATATAATTAGGTTCCATTAATCTCTTAGTTATAAACACTTTGTTTGCTAAATCAATCAACTAATTATGCTATAAACAACAGATTTACAAAGAAGCAGAGAGAGACTAAAACAAAACAACCTCTGCCATAGGTCCTGCTCATAGGGGTTTTATGGTTCAATTTGACTCGTTGTTTGGTTAAAATCAAAGCAAATCAATTAAAATGGGTTATTTTTAATATTTAAATCAAATCAAATTATTATAGTATAAATTCTATCGATTTCGATTTTATCAATTTTGTTCTGTTTTTGCGATTTTTCAGATTTTAAGGATGTATTTTATAAAACGCAAAGAAATTGATATAAGAAAATGAGACACAACAATAGTAGTAGACACATACTACAAAAAGAGAAAGACTTGAAAAACAATTCATTCAAGCAAAACTTCAAAGAAACCTAAATAATTAAACAAAATCAAAGACTAGGGAATATACAAAAAGTGTTAGAATATTATGCAATTATATTATTATTATGTATTAATACAGTATCATTTTATATATGGTAGGTAGTAAAATGTTAATTAGGAATATTATGTTAATTAGGTAGAAGATTATTAGAAATTGATTAGGAAGATTAGGCATGATTGACTCTTCCTAATTAATGTATATGGTGTATATATTGTACCCTTGAAGGATGAATACATTGAGAAAAATACTTTCAAAGTCTTATATGGTATCAAGAGCTTAAGGAAAGATCCAAAATTAGTTTATTTTCTTCCAAATTTTCAGTCATCTTCCTCCCTAGAACCCTAATTGGCCGAAATTTCTTCAATTATTTTTTCTCTCTTACTCCATTATTGATTATCCTTCATCACAACCAATTATGTCTGAAACCAAATCATCCTTTCACTCTATCCTTGCTGTCTCAAACATCAAAACACAAGTTTCCATCAAACTAGAAATGGAAACCGTTCATTATGCGACATGAGCAGAATTGTTCAAAATATGTTGTCGTGCTCACAAAGTTCTTCATCATATAATTCCTTCAAAAGATAGTAAAGGAAAAGACATAACAAATGATGCAGACAAGGAATTGTGGGATACACTTGATGCCACAGTCCTTGGTTGGATTTATGCAACAATCTCCACGGACTTGTTGCATACGATAATGGAACCGGAATTCCATAGCCATGGCGGCGTGGGAACGCTTGCGAGATATTTTTCAAGATAACCAAAACTCTCGCGCTGTTACATTGGAACAAGAGTTCTCAACCATTGACATGGAGAACTTCCCAAATGTTTCTACATATTGTCAACGACTCAAAGTGTTGGCCGATCAATTAAGAAACGTTGGTTCACCGATTACTAATAACCGGTTAGTCTTATAATTGGTCGTCGGTCTCACCGACGCGTATAACGGCGTGGGAACTCTAATCCGTTAAAGTAATCCTCTATCACAATTTTATCAAGCAAGGTCCATGCTTGTACTTGAAGAGTCGGGCTTGGTGAAAAAGGCCTCAACTACTTCAAATTCTGCCATGCTTGCCACTCCTTCACATGATGGTAACTTTTTTTACCCTTCTCAACAAAATAAGGGACAAAAAGGACGTCATAACAATAAAAATAAGGGTGAAAATCACGGAAATAACAAAGGAGGCCATCGAAATTCTGGTGGCGGCGGTAATGGAGGCAACACCAACTCCGGTGGTGGACAGTGGCAGCAACACGGCGGCAGAGGCGGCGGACAGTGGCAACAACCCACCGGTGGGCAGTGGCCTTGGGCTATACCACCCAGCCTCAGCAAAACAATGGGTATTTTCCACTGGGTTGGCAGCAGCAGCAACAGGCCCATTTCGTTGGGTCTGTTAACACAGACAGTAGTAGTGGGCCTCAGCCGACCCAGTGGCATGAGGCACATTCAACAGGGGTCCACCCCACGGAAATTGAGTCTGACATGCACACTCTTGGACTTAATCCACTGGATTCAATTTGGTATATGGACTCCGGAGCGACGTCACATATGACGTCCTCCCAAGGTAATCTCTCATCCTATTTTAATTTGAGCAATGATAATGGAATAATTGTCGGAAATGGCCATTCAATTCCAATAAAAGGTTATGGTTCTAGCAAATTGTCACCACCAAACCCACCCCTAATTTTAAATAATGTCCTTCATGCTCCCAAATTAATCAAAAACTTGGTTTCTGTTAGAAAGTTTACAACTGATAATTGGGTATATGTCCGGTTTGACCCCTTTGGCTTTTTCGTGCATGATTTTCAGACCGAGAAGCTTCTCATGAGATGTGATAGCAAGGGGAAGCTCTATCCAATAAATCCGTCAACACATCAATCCAATTTTCCTTATGTTTTTGCAGCCTTGGCACCATCTTTATGGCACCAACGTTTGGGACATTCGCGAGAGGCTGTTTTGGCTTCTCTTAAACAAAATAATTTTATATCTTGTACCCAAACACGGACTCTAAATAAGTGTCATTCTTGCACACATGGTAAACATGTTAAGTTGCCATTTATTTCCTCTACTTCATGCACTCTTTTGCCATTTGATATTTTACATTGTGATATTTGGACATCACATGTTTTGAGTTCTTCTGGTCATAGATATTATTTGCTTATACTTGATGACTATTCTAATTATTTGTGGACATTCCCTTTATCGAAAAAATCACAAGTGTTTTCCACTTTTCTCACTTTTAGAGCATTCATCCAAACTCATTTGAACGTGATATAAAAATATTCAATGTGACAATGGGGGCGGGGGGGAGTTTGACAATAAACAGTTTTGTAATTTTTTCAAAACAAATGGTCTTCAGTTTCGTTTGTCTTGTCTTCATACTTCATCACAAAATGGGAAGGAGGAACGCAAAATTAGAACCATTAACAATATTATTAGAACATCTCTTTCTCATGCTTCACTTCCCCCTGTATTTTGGCATCATGCACTCCAAATGGCCACTTATCTGTTGAATGTCCTTCATCATAAAAATCTATCATACCAAGCTCCCCTAAAAATGATTTACTTACGAGAGCCCACATATCATCACTTAAGAGTGTTTGGTTGTCTTTGCTACCCCCTCTTTCCATCCACCACAATCACAAAACTCCAAGCCCGGTCTACTCCATGTGTGTTCTTCGGATATCCTACTCATCATTGTGGTTACCAATGTTACGACATTTCTTCCAAAAGAATCTTTATAAGTCGTCATGTAATCTTTGATGAAATAATTTTTCCATTTGCTAAGATACATGCCACCAGGACTCATAACTATGATTTTTTGGATGATGATAAGCTTTCGTATCTAACATATTTTTTTCATAGCTCGGTACCTATTACTAGTGTTGAACATCGTAATTCAGGCCCATTGGGCCAGTCCACCACTACGGGCCCAATTCCAGCTCCAGCAATGCGCCCACTAGACCCTCAATTCTCACTCCTCTGTTAGTGGCGTCCAGTCCATTGGCCCGACAAACCATCCGGTCACCCGTAGTCAACATAGAATTGTCAAATCCAATGCCAAATATAGCCTTTACACCCAGGTCTCGAAATCACCTTTGCCTCGTAATTCAGTGTCTGCTCTAAAAGACCCGAATTGGAAAATGGTCAGGATGATGAATATCATGCTCTAATTACAAATAGGACATGAGATTTAGTACCTCGTCCATCTAATGCTAATATAATTCGATTTATGTGGATTTTCAGCCATAAAGAAAAATCTGATGGAATTTCTGAGCGACATAAAACCCGTCTTGTATGTGATGGGAAGACGCACCGGGTTGGTGTAGATTGCGGAGAAATATTCAGTCCAGTGGTCAAACCTAGAACTATCAGAACAATTCTCAGACTGTCTCTCTCACAAGGATGGTCACTTTATCAATTGGATGTCAAAAATGACTTCTTCCATGGACACCTTATTGAGACTGTTTACATGCACCAACCGTTAGTATACAGGGATCCTAAATATCCCAACCAGGTGTGTTTGCTCAACAAATCATTATATGGCCTCAAGCAGGCCCCAGGGCTTGGTATAAGCGGTTTGTAGATTTTGTGTCACACATGGATTTTTCGCACAACCGTTTAGATAATTCCCTGTTTATCTATCGTCAGGGTAATCATACTGCTTATCTTCTTCTATATGTGGATGATATTATTCTAACAGCATTTTCAGACTCTTTTCGCGAGAATATCATGTCACAACTTAGTTCTGAATTCGCTATGAAAGATCTTGGCCCACTCCACTACTTTCTAGGGATTGTTGTGACCCGACATACATGTAGATTATTTCTCTCCCAGAAGAAGTATGCATCAAAAATCGTGGAACGAGCTGAGATGTCTTTCTGCAAACCTTCGGCAACTCCGGTCGACACAAAGTCAAAATTGAGTGTCATCTCTAGCAAACCTTTTGTTGATCCAACGTTATACCGCAGCCTAGCAGGAGCTTTATAGTATCTCACATTCACCAGGCCAAATATTACCTATGCAGTGCAACAAGTGTGTCTATTAATGCATAATCCAATGGAGGAACATATGCATGCTCTGAAACGCATTGTGCGATATATCCAGAGCACTCTGGAGTATAGATTACATCTATACCCGTCCTCTGTTTCCAAACTTGTTACTTACACTTATGCAGATTGGGCAGGATGTCCGGATACAAGACGATCCACCTCCGGGTATTGCGTCTTCCTTGGTGACAATTTAATCTCATGGTCCTCAAAAAGGCAGGCCACGGTATCACGCTCAAGTGCTGAAGCATAATATCGTGTTGTGGCCAATGTTGTATCTGACTCATGTTGGATTCAGAACCTGTTACTTGAACTTCATTTCAAAGTCTTACAAAAAGTTCAAAAAAGAAAAGGAAAAAAAATAATTATGTGTAAAGCTTCCTGATTCGATTGAAACTTCATAAGTTTCAAGTTCATTGTTGATTGTAACAGAGTAAATGAGGAGAATGAGTAAGAGAGGAGAATAGAAGTCTAAAGGGTTTGTGAGGAAACAAATGAGGGAACTGAAAACCAAACGAGGGAAAAGTAGAACTTTTATGTTTAGCAATTTTTTTTTTTTAATTATAAACTTAAATGGGGAAGGAAAATAAATGGGCCAGATTTTTCTTTCTAATTATTTGAATTTGTATTGGACTTGGAATGACCCAAAAATATGAATATCGGTTTGGTTTGGTTTGGTTTGATTTGAGTTCTTTTAGGTTTAACACCAAACCAAACCAAACCAAACCAAACGCTATCGATTTTCTAAAATTTAAAATCAAATAAAATTGAGCCAATTTTTTATTCATTTAGTCGGTTTGACTCGATTTACCGGTTTGGATGATTTTTTTATTTCATATGAACACCCCTGCCTGCGCAGCAGGGGAATTACAGTTTCAAAAAATCAGCCCATAACATAGGTATTTACAAAAAAAATAAGCTCTCAAAAAGTGTTCTTCCGCGGCTGGTGTCATAGAGTAAAAAGATATAGGATTCCTTGTCACTAAAACAGAGAGATTTTGCATAGTGTTATGCATCGACTCCATTTATTGAGACTTCCATAACAAAAAGAAGAATAAAGAACTCTAAATAGGAATTTTCAATTGTATTTTCATTCCATTTCGTTGTGTTATTTCTGTACATCTCAGCTCTACTATTTATACAAGTATATTCCATAAATAAAGAAAAAATAAACTAAATAAAATATCTTAACTAACTCTGACGTCCCTAACAATATTATGCACAGCTAGCCTAAAATCTAGAACCTTCTAATATTCCTAAAGAAGAGAATATAAAGAGAGCAATATCATGTATCTATGAATGTAATGGACATCTGGCAAATATGGATGAAGAGGTCATGCTAAAGCCTTCGTGAAGACATCAACAATTTGAGAGGAAGATGGCACAAAAGACAGAGAAATAAGGCCATCGAGAAGTTTTTCACGAACGAAATGGCAATCGATCTCGATGTGCTTTGTTCGTTCGTGAAAGACAAAATTTTTAGCGATGTGTATGGCCGCCTGATTGTCACAGCGAAGAGAAACCGGCAAATATGGAAAAATAGAGAAATCAGAGAGAAGATGGATGAGCCAAGAAATTTCCGCAATAGGTCATCGCATGGAGCGGTACTCTGCCTCCGATGATAAAGAAATAATATGTTGTTTCTTTGATTTTCATGAGATCGGGCAACCCCCAAGTGTAAGAAAAATCCACTAACTGACCTTCGACTATCTAAAAAAGCTGCCCAATTGGCGTCTCAATATGCAATGAATTGAAAAGAAGAATCATATGAAAGGAAAAGCCCAAGTCCAGGATCATTTAGAATGTATCAAAGTGTATGCAAGGTTGCCTGAAGGTGCCCGGAGCAGGGTGATAGCATGTATTGACTAAGATGCTGAACAACATAAGCCAAATCCGGCCTGGTATGTGTTAAAAAATTGAGCGTCGATAAACAGTAGGATCCGGCAGAGGCTTTCCTGAATTCAAACACAATTTAATAGAAGGATCCAAAGGGATTGAGACACGACAAGGCTCGAGATCAGGATTCTCAGATAGTAAATCAAGAGAAAACTTGAGTTGAGTCACAAGTAATCCTCCAGATTCTGTTAATATCTCCATGCCCAAGAAATAACTAGTTTTCCCCAAGTCTTTGATTCAAAATTCAGAATCAAGAAATAATTTTAAATTAGTGATTTATTCTATGTTGTTTCCTGTCAACAGGATGTCATCCACGTATACAACAAGGATGGTAATCAAGTTTCCGAAAGTTTTAACAAAAAGGGAATAGTCATTGAGAGAGCAAATAAAGCCTCGTGTGCCCAAAGCAGAAGAAAGACTAGCATACCACTGGCGGGAAGCCTACTTGAGTCCATAAAGAGATTTGTGAGGGTGACAAACATGAGAAGATGAAGGAGGATTAAGACCGGGAGGAAATTGCATGAACACTTCTTCACTCAGATCACCGTGAAAAAAAGCGTTATCCACGTCCAGTTGATATAAAGACCAGTCTTTTTGACAGCAATGCTAAGAAGGCATCTGATAGTTGTCATTTTGACAACAGGTGAGAACGTTTCGGCATAGTCAATGCCTTCTAGTTGTTTATCCCCTCGTACAACCAAACATGCCTTCAAACGTTCTAATGACCCATCTGATTTCAGCTTTACTTTATAAAACCATTTACAGGGCAATGCCTTTTTGTCAATGGGAAGATGCACTACATCCCAAGTGCGGTTAGTCTCAAGTGCCTTAGGTTCTTTAGACACTGCAATTTGCCAACCAGGGTGAAGTGTTTCTTGCCGGTAACAAATTGGTTCTGTCACTTGACAAATAGAGCTAACTATATGTTGGTTGTGAGAAGAAAGAGATGTGAAAGAAAAAGAATGAAAAGGAATTAAAGGTGGATTAGGATAAATTGCTGAAAATGCATTGTTACAAATATAATCAGAAAGATAAGATGGTGTAGTGTGTATACATGAAGACTTTCTTGGTTCAGCTGCTAAAGATAACACAACTCTTGGTTATTGGTGATGTAGTTTCTTGTATGGGAAATGAAGTTGAAGGATATGGAGGAGAAGGAGATGATTGAGTAGGTGGGAAATGAGATGTAGGGGGAATAGAATCATTTGTTGTAGGTGAACAGGGAGGAGATGAAGGAGTACAGGAAAACTGAGTAGTTTGTGAGACTAGACATTCTCACTAGGAGGAAAATATGCTGGAAAGAGCCTTGTCATAGGAATAGCATAGGCAAAAGGAAAAATTGTTTCACAGAATTTCACATTTCTTGAGACTGTTGTTGAACTACAAATTCAGAACTTTATACCCTTTTTGCCCAAAAAGGTAACCTAGGAAAACCCCTGGAAGAGCTCTAAGAGACAGTTTATCTAGATCTTGCTAGAGTGGAGACAAAACAAAGGCAATAGAAGGGTTTAAGATGAGAATAAGTTGGGGTTTGTCATATAAAACCTGATAAGGTGACTGACCATGTAAAGCTTTAGAAGGGAATCGATTAATTAAATAAGTAGCAGTTAGAAGAAAGTCTCCCCCCCCCCCCCCCCCCCCAAAAAAAAAAATCTTAGGAAGGTGAGATTGGTAGAATAAGGATCTATATGTTTCCAAAAGATGTTTGTGTTTGCGTTCCACCACCCCATTTTGTTGTGGGGTAGCTACATAAGAAGTTTGGTGGATAATACATTTTGAGTCCAGATTGCATAGTCCTTGTTCCCAACTCATAGGCATTATCTGATCGAATGATTTTGACTTTAGCTGAGAATTGTCTCTCCACGAAGGCTAGAAATTTTTTTAGAACAAAGAAAGAATTAGATTTTGTGGATAAGAGATATGTCCAAGTCCCTCTGGAAAAATCATCAACAATGAAAAGGAAATACTTTTCCTCTTTGTAGGTAGGTGTATTGTAGGGTCCCCATGTGTCAATATATAGTAGTTTAAAACATTACTTTGAGGAAATGTGGCTAACAGGAAAAGGTAACTTTGTTTGTCTAGCCATAGGAAAAATTTCACAAGGAAAATGGTGTTGGTCTGTTGAAAATTCTAATAAACCAGTGATATTTCTCATTGCTGGATAAGGTAAATGCCCCAATCGATAGTGCCATAATTTACTTGAAGTAAAATTCTAAAAAACATGATAATTTTACAATTTTTATTGATAGTAGAACCTTCATGGCAAGAAGTATTGCCAGCTATAGACTCTTGAACAGACTCAAAACTTGGACAAAAAAACCTAATAACAGAATTTAACTTGGTGGCATTAGTAGGACTGATAGGATTTCTAGGAACAAAAGACGGAAACATAGTAGAAACAGGAACTTTAGACTTGGACATTGTTGGTTGAGTTGTGATCCTCCAACAGATGCACATAAAGGCCTTCAGATACTTCACCAAAAGTCAGGTGACTCTTCATTAAAAGGCCCTATAACAAAAAACCAAACTTGTTAAAAATGACATCATAGTCCAATTATTTACAAAGTTGACTTACTGACATAAGATTATGTTTAAAAGAAGGAACATAAAGGACATTGTGTAATTCAATATAAGAAGAAAGATGAAGACTACCAAAATGAAAAACTCTCATTCTATAAGAGTTTGGCAGATTGATAAAAATAGGATAGGATAAATCTTTGATATCATGTAAAAGATATTTGTTAAAAGTCATATGTCGGGAGGCACCGGAATTAATAATCCAAGGGTTAGAGGTAGAAGAGTTAAAACAGGAGGTAAAGACATGCATAGCAGCACTTGTACCAGCAAAATTAGCAGTTGCATTGACTTCCAAACCTGGGAAAATTGAGTTTCTAGCTTACACTGTTTGTAGCATTTGAAGTAGTTGGTCACATTGCTCCTTGGTGAATCCCTGAGAAAAAGAAATTGTACCAGAGGAAGATCCTAAGGCATTTCCTTCCTTTGTTGCCACAACATTCACTAGTATATATTCATCGTTTCTCTTAGACTTAGTGAACTTAAAATTTGGAGGGAATCCATGCAATCTATAACATTAATCCTTGTCATGTCCTAGTTTCTTACAATAGCTACAGAAATTTCCATTGTTCACATAGTCTCTTCTATACTCATTACTCGTCTTTTGTGCAGATGTTTTTGGTGCTGCAACATTAAAATCAGCAGAGTCAGAAGTTACCTGAAGCACAAAGTGCACCTCTCTCTGCCTTTCCTCATGAAGGATGAGTGAATAAACCTAGGCAGTGGTTGACAAAGGCTTCATCATTAAGATGTTTCATCGGATACTTGAATAGACCTCATTCAAACCTATCAGAAACTGAATTAGTTGCTGATCTTCATTCATTTTGAAGTTGTGCTCCTTTGCCTCATATTTGCAATCACAGTTACAAATCATAAAAGTGTTCATCTCTTTCATTTGGTCCTAAATTCTTTTCAGCTTTGTAAAATAGCCAGCAATATCAGAAGTTCCCTAAGAAATGCTACTGAGATCCCTTTACAACTGGAACATCTTGGTTCCATAAGACTGACCAAACCTTCGCTCTAGTTCTTCTGCAGTTAGTGAGTAAATAAATCTTCTGCAATATCCTTGCTCAAGGAGTTGAGTAGCCAAGATATAACCATGTCATTGCACCTTACCCATTGAGTGAATAAATGTTACACCCCGTAGTTTCGTATTCCGTCGCATCGTCAATTGATACTTGTATCCCGGGGAAGAGTAAGGTCTTACGAAAAGATAAATAAAGGTTTATGACTTGTTTATGAAAATTCTGGAGCATATGAAAGCTAAATGGATCAAAGGAAATACATTTTGATGAAATCAGAAACTGGGCATGTTTGACGGAAAGGTTGACGGACCGTCAAAATGCCAAGTGAACCGTCAAAATGCCAAAGTGAACCGTCAAAGTACCTGAGATTTTTTGATATTAGGAAGCAGATTGATAATGGACTGTCGAATGTTTGACGGACCGTCTAATATTTAACAGACCGTCAATCCTACCATCAAATTGCAGCGAAATTTTCTGGGGTTAAAAACGGGTCATGTTGATTTTGAATCATTTTCCCCCAAAACCAGACTAAGAACACCCCTAAAATCCTCTCTAAGATATCCGAACCTCCCAATATCAAATCTAAGACGAAATACGCAAGGTTAACGTGATAATTCTCGCGGTAATCATAGGAACTATCTTTTCTGTATTGATTTGGTTTTGGAAACCTTGCTATTAGAAAAACTTGTTGTTTTGAGAGGGATTTGAAGAGTAGAGGTAAGACTCACCCTCCTCTATCTATGTTTGTGATTAATTGATGGTTTGGAGTAAGTTGTGAAAGGATTTTCGTTATTGAAACCCGTAAACCTATGAAATCATTGTATATACACTTGTGGGCTGTTTTGGATCAAGATGCGAATTGGAATTTATTTGTATATTTATTGTTGGTGTTTTAAACCTAAGGAAGTATGTTTCGGAGAATCGTGGGATCAAATTACATAAGTACCCTTTGTTAACAAGTCTAAGAATCCTTTGTGTTTAAGGTTATCGATATGATGCCTAAATGAAGTTTCTTATTTGAATATGGATTCGATATTGATATCAACTCTTTGATGTTATATATAATCATTCTTAATGGATACAAAGACTTATAGGATGACTTGTAGATTAGTGGATAAGGTATGTAAGGCTACCATTTTCTTTCAAAAGCATGAAATCCAAAGATTTATTGTTTTTAAAAAAGAAACGTTGAGAGCTTCACTCTATCTCCTATCAAAGTCTCTTGTTGAGAAATATTCATTTCTTATTCATATTCTTATGATCCTTGCTGTTGGTTACTGGTCTCATCATAAGTCTTCAAAAAGAAACATTCTAAGGAGTCGATCGTCGAGTCAACCACGAGTCATGTCAAGACAAATTCAAAGAGTTTAAGAGTGTCATGAGAGGCCAAAGAGCCATTGTTATCACAACCGGTTGTCCACACTCCCGATTCCTCTTTGGTGTTGATATTGTTCTCATTGACATTTGATATCATGCATACAATCATGATCATATATTAGATCATATTGCACATTCCGCAACATATACATATAACGGATCGGGTTACATGTTTCACAACATATATATATATATATATATTGGATCAGGTTGCACGTTCCTCAACATATACATATAATGGATTGAGTTGTGCGTTCCACAACACATACATAAATCTTTGTACACATGGCATTGGATATCCATACATACACTTTATAGTATACCTAAGAGTAATGACATGTTATATAACTCACTCTATAAGACGAGGGTAATTTATATAGTAAAGGCCTACCAAGGCAGGTTGTATTTGAGTTTCAGAGTTTAATTATTTGCCTCATATGGTATCCAGGTTGCTTGTGCTTTCATTTACAACTATCTCCTCATATTGCTATTATGCTTTCTTTACAACTTACAATTTCATACTATCATTCATGCTTTACATACTCGGTCCATTATTTCATACGGACGTCCCTTTTGCCGGGGACACTATGTGTTCATGCCGTAGGTTCTGATAAGGACTCAACTAGACCACCATTGTAGGTGATGTCGAGTTCAGTCGTCAGTAAGTAAGCTTCATCTTTCCCGAAACTTGATGGTCAGCTAATGAGTATGTTTTGTGAAGTTATGTACAGTATAGGTAGGTCGGGGCCCAGTTCTAGCCATATGTCAGTTCAGTACTTGTAGAGGCTCATGAACTTATTTTGGTATGTATATTGTTGATATATAGCCTTGTCGGCTAAGTTGTCTTTTGTTAAATCATGTTGTGACCTCGTCAGTCATGTTATGTATATATGGGTTAGGATGATCCCTCTTGTTTAGTGTTGTTGTTGTAATATATCTTAGTACGACCTTGTCAGTCGGAAGTCTATTCATATAGAATCATGGTCATTAGAGTGGTACGCTCGGGCCAGAAGGGCACCAGGTGTCATCCACACACACATACACACACCTAGTTTGGGGTGTGACAAACTTGGTATCAAAGCAGGTCAGTCCTAGAGAGTATGTGAGCCGTGTATAATAGAGTATTATTTATGGGTGTGTTGTGCACCACACTTATAAATAGAAGGCTGCCAGACATTTAGGGATGGTTGTTATTCTTTCGCTCTTAGATCGTGCTATAGATATAAGTTACATGGTTTGAGTCTAATTCGTGCTCTAATTCCATTTTCAGTAATCATGCCAGTTACTACAAGGGTTACCGCTAGTAATCGAGTCGGTGCTGATAGAGGTGAAGGTACCAGTAGTGCCCACCCAGCCAGTTGATAGAACGGAAGTTCAGAGAAAATCACACTCACATGTATCACCAGTTCCACCCCCTTAGGAGGAGATTAGAGTAGATGCAGTACCTCCAGCTCTTCAAGATACAATTCCTTCAGTTTCACTGAATCTGGTTCGTCCAATTCCTCCCCCTGAGTTTTCTGAGCAAGGAGTGGCAAATGTTGTATAGTTATTAACACAAATAGTAGCCACCCAACAACGTCATATAAGGGCTTCTATAGGCATTGGGACTTTTGATGGTATTGGGAATTCTATGACTCATGTATTTCTCGGGTTGAGTTCATCAATATTACAAGGACTAATCCAAATGCGGACCCCAAAGACTTTATTGATCAAATATTGTGGGTATTGCGAGTGATACATGCTTCGAAGATGTAGGTGGTAGAGTTGGTCTCTTTCAGGTTATGAGATGTGGCTTTTTTATGGTATGAGGCATGAGAGCGATCTCGAGGACCAGATGCACCTCCAGCTGTGTGGGATGAGTTTTTAAACGCCTTTCTAGATCACTAGTTTTTGCTAGAGGTACGAGAGGCTAAAATGGAGCAATTTCTAAATCTCAAATAGAGAGGAAAGAGCATTAGGGAATACATTCTGCAGTTCAATTCTCTAGCTAGGTATGCTCCAAATATTGTTGACACAATGAGGGCTCGAATTCATCGGTTTGTAGAGGGTTTGGATCCGCATCTGATTGAGGAGTGTACGATAGCCTCACTGAATAAAGATATGGATATTGCTATAATACAGGCATATGCTCAAGGTGTTGAAGACCACAAGCAAAAACTCTGAGAGAATAAGAGTGCAGAGAGAGAGAGAGTTGACCAAGAAGGATAGGCTAGCTGGGTCATTTAGAGAAGCATCGGGTAGCTCCAGGCACCAATTTCCTAGACATCTGCCTTAGTTTGCTAAGAGTGTTCTATCTCAGTTTCAATGGCCTAGATATGACAGGTGTACTCAGTTTGGGCCGGGGAAGAGTTCGAGAGCTTCAGGTTTCCAGGAGCAAGGGAGTTCAAGCTAGATGAGACCACCATTTCCACCTTGTGGTCAGTGTGGTAGAAGATATCTGGGATGGTGTTGTCAGGGTACTGATGTGTGTTATAAGTGCGGTGAACCTGGTCATTACATGTGCCAGTGTCCGAGTGGAGGTAGGAATGATGCATCCTAGCCAAAGGGATCGACAATGGCATCCACATCAAGTGTACGTCTGCAGAGTGGTGGGCCCTAATCCTAAGCAGGTAGAGGTAGAGGCAGACGCAGAGGAAAGACTTATCGTGTATGTGGTACTCAGAACCACATGTATGCTTTATCCGGCACCAGGATTTGGAGTCATCTCCAGATGTTGTCACAGGTATACTATCCGTCTTCACATATAATGTTTATGCATTGTTATATCCGGGCTCCAATTTTTCCTATGTTACACTCTTTGTCAAGAGCAAATTTAGGTTTGAACCAAAACTATTGTCTAAGCCATATGAAGTGGCTACACCAATTGGTGAGACGATTGTAGCCTGACAAATTTATAGGAATTGTACCGTAACGGTCTACAATAGCCCTGTTTTGGCCAATTTAGCCTAGTTACCTTTGGTTGAGTTTGACGTTATTATAGACATGGATTGGTTGGCTTCTTCTATGCAATTGTCGATTGTCGGACAAAGTTGTCAAGTTCAGTTTTCCAGGCGAGCCAACCCTTGAATGGAAGCATAATGCAGCTACACCTAAAGGCAGGTTTATTTCCTACCTGAAGGAAAGAAGGATGATTTCTATAGGTTATATATATATATCATTTGGTTTGGGTCCGGGACGCAGATACAGAACCCCTAACCCTTCAGTCTGTCCCAGTAGTCAATGAATTTCCTGATGTATTTTCGAATGAGCTTTCGGGAATTCCTCCAGAGCGGGAGATTGAGTTCACTATTGACGTACATCCAGATACGAACCCGATATCTATTTATCCTTATCGAATGGCTCCAGCGAGCTGATGAAATTAAAGGAGCAATTGAAGAATTTATTAGAAAAAGGTTCATCGAGCTTAGCAGTTTGTCATGGGGCGCGCCAGTATTATTTGTTCGCAAGAAGGATGGTTCCTTAAGGATAATATCAAGAATAAGTATCCACTTTCGAGGATCGATGATTTATTCGATCAATTATAAGGCGCTAAGTATTTCTCGAAGATTGACTTAAGGTCGGGATACCACCAGTTAAGAGTAAAGGAGAAGGATACTCCAAAGACAGTCTTTTAGACCAGGTATGACCATTTTGAGTTTTAGGTGATGTCTTTTGGACTCACTAATGTGCCAGCAACCTTCATGGACCTAATGAACCGAGTCTTCAAGAAATTCTTGGATATATTCGTGATCATGTTCATTGACGATATTTTGATGTACTCACAGACTTAAGTAGACCATGCAAATCATCTTCGAGCGGTGTTACAGACGCTCCAAGATCGTAAGTTATATTTTAAATTTTCTAAATGCAATTTTTGGTTAAACTTTGTTACCTTTTTAGGCCATATTGTCTCCTCAGAAGTTATCAAGGTAGACACTCAAAAGATTGAGGCCATAAGGAATTGGCCGAGACCTATGACTTCTACCGAAATACGTAGCTTCTTGGGCTTAGAAAGGTATTATCGGAGATTCGTGAAAGGTTTTTCTTCTACTTCTGCACATATGACCAAGGTCACTCACAAGGTAGCTAAGTTTTAGTGGACGGATGTGTGTGAGCATAGTTTTCAAGAACTAAAGGATAGGTTGACATGTGCACCTGTGTTAGCCCTTCTTGAAGGTACCGATGGGTATGTGGTTTATTGTGATACCTTAGAGTTGGATTAGGATGTGTTCTGATGCAACATAGAAATGTTATAGCATACATTTCAAGGCACTTAAGGAAGCACGATGTAAACTATATGACTCATGATCTTGAGTTGGCAGCGGTAATATTTACCCTAAAGATGTGGCATCATTATTTATATGTAGTCCACGTTAACATATTTACGGACCACAAGAGTCTATAGTATATATTTCACCAAAAGAAACTAAATTTAAGGCAAAGAAGGTGGCTGGAACTATTGAAGGACTATAGTGTCGACATTTTATATCACCCCAGTAAGGCGAATGTCATAGCTAATGCTTTAAGTCGTAAGTATATGGGGAGTTTGGGTGGCATTGAAGCTAATAAGATAGAAATAACCAAAGAACTAAGTCGCTTAGCCTGTTTAAATATATGACTCGTGGACATAAATGATGGAGGAGCGGTAGTGTATAATACCGCAGAATTATCCTTAATAGCTGAAGTGAAGGCAAGATAGTTTGAGGACCCCGAGTTGGTACAAATGAAAGAAGGAATTTCCTTGCAGAAGAAGCCGATATTAGAGCTTACGGGAGATGGAGTTCTTAGCTATCAGGGTCGACTATGTATACCAAATGTCAGAGGACTCCGAGAGCAAATTATGGTCGAAATCCACCAGTCCAGATATTCCATTCATCTTGGATTGAAAAAGATGTATCATGTCCTTCGATAGGTTTATTGGTGGAATGGAATGAAGAAAGATATTGCAGTATTTGTAGCTCAATGCCCAAATTGTCATCAAGTTAAGATCGAGTATTAGAAGCCTGAAAGTTTGTTATAGTATATAGAAATCCCTACTTGGAAGTGGGAAATGATTAATATGGATTTCATCATTGGTTTACCCCCTTCTTATCGGAAGTTGGGTTCCATTTGGGTTATTATTGACAAACTTACAAAGTGAGCCCATTTTCTACCTGTTCATACTACTTTCTTGGTGGAGGATTACACCAAGCTATATATTTAGGAAATAGTTCGATTGCATGGTATTCCAGTCTCCATCATATCTGACAGAGGTGCTTAGTTTACGGCTCACTTTTGGAAGTCATTTCAGAAAGGTCTAGGCACCTGAGTGAACCTTAGTAAAGCTTTCCATCCACAGACTAATGGTCAAGTTGAACGCATAATCCAAACACTTGAGGACATACTACAGGCTTGTGTATTAGATTTCAAAGGTAGGTGGGACGATCATTTGCCCCTTATTGAGTTGGCTTACAACAATATCTATCATTTCAGCATCAAGATGGCCCCGAATGAGGCATTGTATGGGCAAAAGAATGGATCCCCAGTTGGCTGGTTTGAGGTGGGAGAAGTTGGATTACTAGGCCCTAATTTGGTCCAGCAAGCAGTAAAGAAGGTAAAACTAATTCAAGAATGCTTATTGACTGCCCAGAGTCGACAAAAATCTTATTCTAATGTTAGACGCTGCGACTTAGAATTTTCAGTTGGCGATTGGGTATTCTTAAAGGATTTTCCTATGAAAGGGGTTATGAGGTTTGGCAAGAAAGGAAAACTTATCCCCAGATACGTCGGACCATATAAGATCATCCGCAGGATAGGCCGAGTGGCTTATGAGCTTGTGTTACCTTCGGAATTGGAAACAGTTTACCCGATATTCCATGTGCCAATATTGCATAAGTGTGTAGGAGATCCCTCATGTATTACTCCCGTAGAGGATGTACAAATCACTAAGGATTTAACATATGAAGAGACTCTTGTAGCTATTCTGGATCGCCAAGTTTGAAAGCTGAGAACCAAAGAAGTTGCCTCTGTTAAAGTTCTATGGAGGAATAACAATACAGAAGAGATGACTTGGGAGGCCGAAGAAGATATAAAATCCAAATACCCTTACTAATTTCAGTCTTCAGGTCTATACAGTTATTCGTATGATATAATTCTCTCATTTCTACTTTATACGACAATTATATATCCTATGTCTTGTTTAGGTATTAATGTGGAGGCAGATATGATAGGTGCAACGCAGAATACGGCAAAGGACAATTAAAGTGAGTTATGGCTAACCCTTTTGATTTTTGCATACATAGATAGTTGTGTGAGGCCAAGTTGATCTTATTTCATGATTATATTGCCTTGTGTGGCGTTGGATATATGTTTGGGCTATTTAATAGGTTTCGGATAGTATTGTTTACAAAGGATTCTTTGCTGAAAATTTTAGAACCCTCGAGAGTTAAGAATATCAGCCTTCGCAGATGAATGTTCCTAAATGATGGAGGATGCTACACCCATAGTTTCATGTTCTGTCGCGTCGTCAATTGATACTTGTATCCCGTAGAGGGGTAAGGCCTTATGAAAGGATGTTTATGAATTATTTGTGGAAGTTTTGAAGCATATGAAAGCTAAACGGATCAAAGGAAATACTTTTCGATGATATCAGAAATTGGGCATGTTTGACAGCAAGGTTGACAGACAGTCAATTTGCCGAGGTGAACTGTCAAACTTCCTGAGATTTTCTAATCTCAGGACGCAGATTGATGGTTCAGATTGACAGATCGTCAATCCCACCGTCAAATTGCGTTGGTGGAAAATTTTCTGGGTTTAAAAGTGGGTCATGTCGACTTAGAATCATTTTCCCCCAAAAACAGACTTAGAACACCCCTAAAACCCTCTCTAAGGTATCCCAACCTCCCAAGATGAAATACACAAGGTTAACGTGATAATTCCCGCGGTAATCATAGGAACTATCTTTTTCGTATTGATTTGGTTTTGGAAACCCTTGCTATTAGAAAAACTTGCTTTTTTGAGAGGGCTTTGAAGAATCAAGGTAAGACTCACCCTCCTCTAACTATGTTTGTGATTAATTGATGGTTTGGAGTAAGTTGTGAAATAATTTTCATTATTGAAACTCGTAAACCTATGAAATCATTGTATATAGACTTGTGGGTTGTTTTGGATCAAGATATGAATTGGAATTTATTTGTATCTTGATTGTTTGTGTTGTAAATCTAAGGAAGTATGTTTCGTAGAATCGTAGGATCGAATAACATAAGTACCCTTTGTTAACAAGTCTAAGAATCCTTTGTGTTTAAGGTTATCGATACGATGTATAAATAAATTTTCCTATTTGGATATGGATTCGATATTGATATCGACCCTTTGTTGTTATAGATAATCATCCGTAAGGGATACGAAGACTTATAGGACGACTTGTAACTTCGTGGATAAGGTGTGTAAGGCTACCCCTTTCTTTCAAAAGCATGAAATCCAAAGAGTTATTGTTTTTCGAAAAGAAACGTTGAGAACTTAACTCTATCGTCTAACAAAGTCTCTTGTTGAGAAATGTTCATTGCTTATTTATATTCTTATGATTCTTGTTCTTGGTTACTGGTCTCATCATAAGTCTTCAAAAAACATTCTAAGGAGTCAGTCGTCAGTCGTCGAGTCGACCACGAGTCGTGTCAAGAGAGGCCAAAGAGCCATTTTATCACAGTCGGTTGTCCAGACACCCGATTCCCCTTTGGTATTGATATAGTTCTCATTGGAATTTGATATCATGCATACAATCATGATCATCTATTGGATCGGGTTGCATGTTCCGCAACATTACATATAACGGATTAGGTTGCACATTCCGCAATATATATATATATATTGAATCGGGTTGCACGTTCCGTAACATATATATATATATATATAATGTATTGGATTGCGTGTTCCACAACAAATACATAAATCATTGTGCATATTGCATTGCATATCCATACATACACCTAAGAGTAATGACATGTTATATACCTCGCGCTATAAGACGATGATAGTTTATATAGTAAAGGCCTGCCTAGAGAGGTTGTATTTGAGTTTCAGAGTTTCGTTATTCACCTCATATGACATCCAGGTTGCTTATGCTTTCATTTATAACTATCTCCTTATATTGCTATTATGTTTTCTTTACACCTTACAATTTCATACTACTATTCATGCTTTACGTACTCGGTACATTATTTTGTACTGACGTCGCTTTTATCCGGGGCACTATGTGTTCATGCCGCAGGTTCTGATAGGGACTCAGCTAGACCAGCACTGTAGGAGCTGTCGAGTTCAGCCGTCAGTAAGCAAGCTTCGTCTTGTTCGAATCTTCCTGGTCAACTAGTGAGTATGTTTTGTGGAGTCATGTACAATACGGGTAGGTAAGGGCCCTATCCCATCTATATGTCAGTTCAGTACTCGTAGAGGCTCATGGACTTGTTTTGGTATGTACAGTGTTGATATATAGTCTTGTCGCCTAAGTTGTCTTTTATTTAATTATGTTGTGACCTCGTCGATCTTATTATGTATATATGGATTAGGATGATCCCTCTTGTTCAGTGTTGTTGGTATAATATATATTATTACGGCCTTGTCGGCCGAAAGTCTATTCATATGAAAGTCTGGTCATCAAAGTGGTACGCTCAGGCCGGCGCCCCTCCCTCCAGTTTGGGGTATGACAATAAAGGTGCATCGGCAGCAGGTTTAGGACATTTTTCATTAACAAAAACCAGCTTGTTTTTAGCCGAGAGTGAGATGAGAACACCTCTTCTCCAGTTGCCATAGCTAGTTCCATCAAAACTCATATCAATGAGATTCATGCTAGATGACTCTACTGAGTTGAGGAAGAGAGGATTTGAAGGATCTAATTTTTCAAGACCAGTGATGACTCCAGCTGAGTACTTCTCAACATCTAGATGTTATCTCCCATTTTCGAAGTAGAAGATCAAGGAAAAAAATAAAGATAGAGAAGGAATTATGAAGAATCAGAGGGAAAGCAAGGATCAATGGAATGATGAAGAAAAATGATGAGATTTCCTTCTAGAGCTATTGCTCTGATACCATAACGAAAAAAAGAATAGAGAACTCTAGATAGGAATTTTCAATTGGATTATCATTCCATTTCGATCTGTTATCACTATACATCCTAGCTCTGTTATTTATACAAGTATATTCCATAAATAAAATAAAAAACCAAACTAAATAAAATACCCTAATTAACTCTAACGTCCCTAACAATATTATGTACAACTAACCTAAAATCTAGAATCTTCTAATATTTCTACAGAAGATAATATAAAGAGAGCAGTATCTTGTATCTATGAATGTAACGGATATCAGGCAAATATGGATCAAATTAAAAGCTAATAGCTGGCCCAAAATTTGTTATTTGTGACCCGGCCCATATACTTCAAGAATGTGAATTAGGTCCCAAATTCATATAGGACTTTTAGCTCTTCATATCTTTCTATGGTAACACTACTGCTCCGGCAACATCCCACTATACACACTAACATCAAATTGAAATAAAAGAAAATTACATACACAATAATTTTTATATGCACGTAACTTATTTCTGTAAGGAAATAAAATTTCCTATTTATTTATTCTAAAGGACAAACATTGCTTTAAATAAGGGAATAACTTACACAACGTAGAATTTGAATCGATTTTAAAGTTCTAAACTTTAGGACTTACTATATAGTTCAACTAAGGTAACTAATAATAACCTAAATTTTAGTTAATTTGAACGCCTAAATATTAAGAAAATAATTAAATAACTAATTGTCTAGTGTTAAATCTATTTTTAAAGGGTAAAAAGGAAGAATGACATCTTCAATGATCGTACTTGTAACTTGTAAGAGCACAAGCCTTATTAACTTTCAAATAGACAAAATAAAATCTAAACATAATGTGCATGTTGGCTTCAATAGTAAATACTTTTCCAATCTAACCGGAAAAATTTGGTTAATCACAGTATCAGTGCGGTTTCCATTGATGCATGATTTATAGGGGCAGAATAAACATTATTTGAAAAGCAAGAACAAAGTTCAATTCATTTGCAGATCAAATCAAAAGCTTTTACAATATCTCAATATATATTAATTATGATGTGTCTTGATTTTTCGAACTTCTTGGCATCTAAAACATTCTTGTCAAATTTATGAGAGGGATTTATTTTCTTGCAGAAGAAAGACAATGTGAAAAGTAAGTGAATTGAGAATTAAATTTTATCAGCACAGTGATGAATTATATAAAAAAACATCAACAATCAAGAAAAACGGAAAAGCTATTAGTTCCAGCAACTGAAATTAAATTATAAAATTCAATTAATTAAGTTGTAAATCTGGTAAGTGTTTTTATAAAGAAAAGTAGAAGCGTCTTAACCCAATATATAGAGTTGTCTTTGATTAGAAATCTTAACCTATTCAATTTGAACATGAATGAATTTTTGGCGGTCTGTTATTATAATTCTAGGGATAAAGTTTAAATCAAGAAAAAATATAATAATTAAGTTTTTTATTGATTTCCCAATATATACGTATGAATTGTGTCTTTGAGCGGAAGTCTTCCTAAAAAAGGCTAAACATTAGGAACAAATATACCGGGACAATTGAAGATTCTAAACGAAATAGAATTGGTTATATATACGTATTAATTTTTGGTAAGTATTAATTGTCATTAATTCCCCACAAAATTTGATTAAATGTATATGAAAATTCTGGAGGTATATTTTTATAAGGTAAATAATTAAATAATAATTTGAGAAAAATAGTAAATGACAATTTTGTCTATTGTAGAGTTTTTTAATAAAGGGCAAAAAATCCAATCAATATTTCTAAGACCATTCGTGCTTTAAATATAATACTAGTCTCTAATAGAGAATAAATAAATATTCTCCATATATTCTGTAATTATTATTCTAGTGTAATTATGTAAAGTAGAGATCTTTCTCCAATTAGGTTTTGTAATTGTAAACACACACACACACACATATATATATATATATATATATATATATATATATATATATATATATATATATATATATATATTGCATTAATGAGAAGCCTCCAACGAAGGAGAATTATACTATTCTACATGGTATCAGAAGACAAACCCTAAAATTTTTCCTACTTTCGGCGGCTACTCAGCCGCACAACAGGTGCTTCGGCTTCTCATTGTTGGTGCAACCATTGTTGTTGTCGGCTACTTCCATCTCAACATATTTTTCTTCTTCTTTTTTGGTCTCTTGAGTGGCAATTTCGTTCCCTTCACAAAAGCCGACAGCCCCCTAGCTTCTCCTGATTCCTCCTCCTCCACCCACGACGTCACACATCCTCCTCATCCCACCTCATCTCCTAACACATTTCATCCGGCTTTTGCCACGACAAATATCAAAAAACTTTATCCCTTTGGTTCTTGATCAAGAGGATGGGCAATACTCATCATGGATTGAACTATTTTAAATTCATGCATGCGCATACAACGTGCTTGATCACATTGATGCCACCTACCACCGTCCACCCAACGTGGACAACTCGACGTGAAAAAGGCTCGACGCAATCGTCAAACAATGGATATATGGCACCATATCCAAGGACATACTTCATACTATCAAGAAGACGGGTGCTTCGGCTCATAAACTATGAACAAGGCTAGAGGAAATCTTTTAAGACAATAAATATACACATGCAGTGTATCTGGAGGAATAATTTAACAACATCCGTCTTGAGAATTTTGCTAACATGTCAAACTATTGTAAACAACTCAAACTAGTGGCCGATCAATTGTCTAATGTTGGCAATTTGATTTCCGAAACAAAGATGGTTTTGCAACTCATTACTGATTTACCTAAAGGTGAGTACGATACACTTGCCACGATGATCCAACAAGTCGATCCCCTCTCTAACTTCAACAAGGCCATGTCATATTTGCTATTGGAGGAAACTAGATGAGCCAAACAAGACTGCATATTCCACAAGCATTGGTGGTCGACGTACCGCCGACCACCACTCTGCCCTCCGGACCACCAACGTTGTCGGCCCAACACGCTGGCCAGTGGAAGCAACCCAACTTACTGGGCCCTCGACCAGGTCTACATCAGGCAGGCCACACAGAACAAGCCCATATTATGCCAGCTCCACAATAGCAGCAACCTTCCGACCTACTTACTCCTACTGAATTGGCCCAGGCCTACAACACTATGAACCTCAAGCAGCCCAACAACGCATGGTACATGGATACATGTGCCCCATCCCACCTCACTCGCGACTCTGATAATCTCCCTCGCCTATTTAATTTGAACATTCCTCAATTTATTGTGGTCGGCAATGGCAATTGCATTCAAATTTAAGGCTATGGCACAACTCAAACACAACCGCCTCACCCACCATTTACCCTAAACATTGTCCTATATGCTCCTAATATCATTAAAAACTTAATTTCTGTTAGAAAGTTTGCTAGTGACAATTCAATTTCCATTGAGTTTGACCCTTTTGGTTTTTCTGTGAAGGACCTACATACGGGGACAACTCTTACGAGATGCAATAGTATATGGGACCTATATCCTTTCTCATCCACTTCCGCTGCAAGTGTCAATCCACCAACCTCTCTAGCTAAAATCTCTCCATCCACTTGACACAGTAGACTCGGGCACCCGAGAGTACCAGTTTTAAATTTTCTTAGAAGTCAGAATTTCATACACTGTAATAACAGGAAATCTACCCTTGCTTGCTACTATTTTCCTTTGGGAAAACATGTTAGACTTCCTTTTCAACCTTCATTAAGTGTAACACTTTCTCCCTTTGATATTATTCATGCGGGTTTATGGACATCTCCCATTACTAGCAAAGTAGGTCACAAATATTATTTGGTGCTCTTGGATGATTTCTCTCACTTTCTTTGGGTGTATCCTCTAAAATATAAGTCCCAAGTCTACACAAGTTTACTTGAATTTCAAGCATATGTTAAAACCCAATTTGAAAAGACCATCAAAACGTTTCAATGTGATAACGGCCGTGAGCTTTACAACCTTCCATTTCATAAATTTTGTACGGACCACGACATGGTGTTTTGATTTTCTTGCCCCCCATACCTCACCTCAAAATGGTAAAGCCGAAAGAATCATACGCACCATCAACAATAAGATATGCACTATGCTCTTCCATGCTTCCATCCCCCCTTCTTTTTGGGTATACGCCTTACACATGGCGGCATACTTCCTTAATATATTACCAACACGAACTCTTCAAAATTAAACTCCAACCGAAATTCTCTTCCGTCAGATCCCCTCTTATGATCACATTCAGATTTTTGGTTGTCTATGCTACCCCAATCTCGCCTCCACTGCCCCTCACAAATTAGCACCTAGAACTGCCCCTTCCATTTTCTTAGGTTTCCCGTCAAACCATAGGGGGTACTTATGCAATGATTTGTCCATAAATAAAATCCTAGTCTTTTGCCATGTCACATTCAAGGAGAATATTTTCCCATTTGCAAACGTCCAGAACTTTCAAGTCATTGATTACAGCTTCCTTAATAATCTGTCACTTCCCTAGCCCCTGTTACCGTGCTCACTGCCTCAACACCCGTCAATGCCCCAGCCCTCATCACTACTTTGGCCCCCTTACTTCCCCAGCCCTTGTCACTGCCCCATCCAATGTCACCAACCCCACTGCCCGTGACCCAACCACCTCATTGCCCGTAACTACCCCACTGCCTATGACCCAATCAATCTTGCTTCCGACCCATCATATGGAAATCCATGCCCAACACGGGATTTTAAAACCGAAAGTCCACTTTAACCTATCCATTCAAACTATCTCACCTATACCTAAAAATCCAAAATTATCCAAGCTTGACCCGAATTGGAATGCGGCCATGCGTGAGGAATTTATTGCGCTCACTACACAACGCACTTGGGATCTTGTTCCGAGACCGTATGTGTGAATGTGATTCGTTGTATGTGGCTATATCGCCACAAATTCAGGGATAATGGTGAACTTGAACGCCATAAGGCGAGACTTGTGGCAAATGGCATAGGGCAACAAGAGGGAGTTAATTGTGGTGAGACATTCAGTCCAGTGGTCAAACCAGCCACCATTCGCACTGTTTTGAGCATAGCTATGGGAAAGAACCATGTGAAAAATGCGTTCTTACATGGTGATTTGAAAGAAACCGTCTATATGCATCAACCGCCTGATTTTGTGCATCCAGAGGCTCTTCAGTATATCAGTCGTCTTCGAAAATCACTATATGGCTTGAAACAAGCCCTAGGGCTTGGTGTGAGCGTTTTGCCACTTACATCATGCAGATCGGGTTTGTGTGCAGCAAAAGTTTTAATTCACTTTTTATTTTACATCGAGGTAATGACGTTGCATACCTTTTGCTCATGTGGATGATATTATTCTGACTGGCTCATCTGATATGCTGAAACGCGAGATCATTACCCTGCTCAAATCCGAATTTGCTATGACAGACTTGGGTAAGTTGAGTTATTTTTTGGGAATTTCAGTGACCATATCTGAAAATGCAATGTTCCTGTGTAAGCATAAGTATGCCGAAGATATTATTTACAGGGCTAAAATGGCTAACTGCAAGATCATGCGCACTCTAGTTGACTCGAAGTCAAAACTCAGTGCCGATGACGGGGATCCGGTACTCGATCCTTCTCTCTATAGGAGTCTTGCTAGTGCATTTCAGTATCTTACCTTCACTAGGTCTAATATTGCATATGTCGTTCAGCAGGTGTGTTTGTTCATGCATGCTCCCAGAGAGCCTCACTTTACCTCTTTTAAACGTACCATTCGGTACATTAAGGGTACTCTTGACTACAGATTACATCTTTATCCATCTGCACCGACCAAACTAATATCGTATACGGATGCCGATTGAGGCGGCTGTCTAGACACACGTCGATCTACTTTCGGCTACTGTGTATTTTTGGGTGATAATCTCATCTCATAGTCTGCCAAACGGCAAGCCACACTTTCTCGTTCGAGAACATAAGTAGAATATAGAGACGTTGCGAACGTTGTTGACGAGATATGTTGGCTCATAAATCTTCTTCTAGAGCTTCATTGTCCCTTAAGTAAGGCATATCTTGTCTACTGCGATAACACATCTGTTGTTTACTTGTCTCATAACCAGGTTCAGCATCAACGAACCAAACATATTGAGATGAATATTCATTTTGTTCTTGAGAAGGTTGTCATGGGCAACGTTTGGGTGTTACATGTTCCTTCTTCCTATCGGTAGGCAGATATATTTACTAAGGGACTTTCACGACAGTTGTTCCTTGACTTCAGATCTAGTCTGAGCGTTAAGCCTCCTCCCGCTCCAACTGAGGGAGTGTGATAGATAATAAATAAATACTCTCCATATATTCTGTAATTATTACTCTAGTGTAATTATGTAAAGTAGAGATCCTCTCCAATTATATTTTGTAATTGTAAACACCTATATATAATGCATTAATGAGAAGCCTCCAATGAAGGAGAATTACATTATTCTGTCGTCTCTATATTCGTGCATATCTCACATTTATATTCTAAAAATAATTATCAAGTATTTAAATTTATCCATTTTTTCTCCGTGGAATAGATACATTAAGGGAAAATTCATGAAAGAAATAAAAAAGATAGATATAGATCAAACAAGATATAGTTTAACATATTGTCAGAGGCGTAGCATATAACTTATGGGTTCAATTGAAATCCTAATTTTCGACGAAGAGTATACTTTTATGTGTAAAAATTTACTTAAATTATAATAAATAATAGATATGAAGTCATAAATTTTAAAATATAACGGGTTCAACGCTAATCATCTTAAAATTGGACACATAGGGTTTACATTCTAGATCCGCCTCTGCATACTGTTACTTTGCCTTGTCCAACAATTGCGACGTTTATTAGAATTTCCGGTAAGAACCACTACTAAAAATATTATCTTTCCACTGGAATTTTTCACTGAAAAATGTTCAGTGGCAATAGCCACTGAATATCGGTGGAAATAACTTAAACAGTAGTGTTTTCACACGAAAAAATTAGAAAGTCTCCCAGGATTTCAATGGGAACCTATTTTTCACCATGCGTTTTTCCAGTGAGCTGGTTCGATGAAAAGGAAGTGGAAAATTATGTTTTATAGCACAAATTATCACTTAATATCGGTGAAAAAACCTCTATTTCTAGCCGTGAACATCTGCTTTTCATTTTCTTCCTACAAAGTTATTTTAAATTAGCGCAAAAAGTTTAACATTATATAATTCCGAATTATAAGTAATTTGTTTATTGGAGTATAAGTTACAACTACGCTGAATATTTGTATCCGTGTATACAACCGTTTTCAATAGGATTTCAGCCTCTATACCATGCATATTGGCGTGAGTTGCTGTCCAAAAAGGAATTATAAAGGTTTTACTTGGTCTTTATCCAATATTTCGTTTATCCCCTACATTAAATTGCTTTATGGAAGAAATATTTAACTTCAAAGGGTATAAAAGTCATTTAATATATAAAGGATATTTTGATCCACCAACATTTATATTCATACTTTTAAAATTATAAATAAATAGATTAAATTTGCTTGTATAAATACGTAATGTTTCTTTTGTATATTTAAAATATATATATATAAGCATTTTTTTAAAGTGTGGGTGTGTGTATATATATATATATATATATATATATATTGTTTACCCATAAATTTGTACAATTGAATTTGTATACGTGGTCAAGGATACAAGGATCTCAAGTGACCAAAATAGCAAGATAATTAGCAACTGAAACTAATATGAACAGAATGTAATTGAAAGTTAAGAGTTAGAATAGCCTAAGCCTTGGAGAAGCTTTGAGCTAGAGTCTTCAGACAAGCCGCTAATTCCAATATTGGAATGCTAAATTGAGACAAGAACTAGAGAATAATGTGAGTGTCAGATGTATATTATATCTTCTTTTCGGCGTCCTTACAATGGAACGATTAGTCCTATTTATACTTGGACTCATGGGTACACATTCTATTAATTATGTCCCCATTAATATTACATATTAATGCTATGGTAATAACATACAATAAGGTGATCATTAGTGTCATTAAAGTTCCGTGGGAGTCGTAAGATCATTTCCGTAACAGTCGTTCGTTGATGATAGAATATGCCCTTCCACATCTTGCTTTTCAATACTAGCGACCTTTCAATACCTTCGGTACAATGCAAGAGCCTCTGGGGCACTGGTGGCTTAATCGGATCTGACTCATCTTCTTTGCCACGTGTCACAATAGAATTCGTTTAGTTGTACAATACAAATTTTACCCTATTCTAGGGAGATTAGTGATATAGGAATTAGAGTTTATAGTTCCTAGGTTACAGAGTTTGTAACTTGAATCTACACGGGCTCACGTTGTAGTGGAGTTTGGGTTAAATTCTACAGAGGTGTAGGTCGTAGTTTTTTCTACCCTTGTGAGCCGGATGATTTCCACGTAAAAATTGATGTGTCTTTGCTTTACTGTTTTTTACTATTCCGCAGTCGCTACGCTTAGAACAAGTAGAGTAACGTGTTTCATCCTATAGGTGAAAATTAGGTATCGCATATGATAGATAGTTGGTCATGCAGAATATCACATTCCAAGTTCATTTTCTCCTCCCACCCACCCAATGGCCCCAACCCCCAATCCTTGACCATCTCACCCCCCGCTGCCCTCAAACCCCCACATCCCATCCCATCACACCTCTATAAATGCTCTTGGGATAATATTTGTTTGCTTACTCACTAAACACTAAAAAATACGTAAGAAATGCACTTGTTTTCAAAAAATTATTTTCTAGAAAAATATTTTCCTTCATACAAAACACACCCTATATTTTTTTTATTTTGATGATTCGGTGATGGAGATTTTTGGATGGTATATTAGAATTATGGGTATTGAAGGATGTATTTGGTGTTGTTCTTACAGAAGGTTGGTGGCGTGAGGATGGTGATGAAGTTGTGATAGTGGAGGCTAGGGCTTGATTGGAGACATAAAAAATAAAAGAAAAATTGACATACTTTGTATTGAGTTAATGTATTCTATATTTTCATATTTACAGTTAGTCTGTTAGCATACGGTTAGTTAGTGTTAGCTTAGCTGTCAGAGTTTAGTGCTAGTATTAGTTTGTTAGAATTGCTTAGCTGTTTACAGCTGGCCATTTATCACTTGTATATAATATCCCTTTCAATACACGAGGAACCTAATATTTACCATTTACTCAATTCTCTCTTCACAAATTTGCTCCTCTATGTAGTTTTTCTCATTGTTTCGACATTGTTCGTGAAGCTGAAGCTTCTGCCATTATTTCCATTCGATGCAATCTTAATATGGTATCAAATCAAGGCGATCTATGAGTTTTTTCTATTTGATTCTTTCATCGCAATTGTCTTCTTTCTTCGTTTTTGTGCTTGCGAATAGTTTCGAGTTCTTCTTGTTGATGCATGCAAAGTGTTCTGTGTGTGCGATAGTTTTCACTTTATCGAGTCTTGTTTCTTGAATTGTGTTGTGAAGGCATTCATTTTCATTTCCTGATTTGAATTTTTCATCTATCAAGTATTCAAAATGGTGGTGGAAGAGAACGAACCAATGTCAATGTTAATACAAACAATTTGGTAACAGATGTTAATGATCCACTATATATGAGTCATGCGGATAATCGTGGTGTTATGCTAGTTCCAATTCCATTCGATATAGTTGGTTATGGGTATTGGAGAAGAAGTGTCCTGCGGAAGTTGTCAGTGAAAAATAAATTAAGATCTATCAATGGTGAGTGTAAGAAATCAGAAGTAAATTCACCTCAGTTTCGACAATGGGAGGGGTGTGATAATATGGTAATTTCATGAATTTTAAATTTATTATCCAATGAGATCTCTGATAGTGTGGAATATGTCAATGATTCAGTAGAAGTCTGGAAGGAATTGGATGATCGATATGAAAAATTCAAATCCATTGGGGCAATAATGTATGAAATTCAGAAAGAGATTAATGACCTAACTCAGGAAGCTTTAGACATTACTAATTACTATACTAAAATGAAGAGATTGTGGGAACAATTATCCATTTTGAGTGCCAAAAGTCATTGTAGTTGTTTGTGCACTTGTGGAGCTAAGGAAGGAATGCACAAAGAAGAACAGGATAGGAGACTGATTCAGTTCCTTATGGGAATGAATTCTTATGATGAATCCTTTGCCTTATAATGAATCCATGAAGTATACACCATAGCCAGAGAAAGCATACTTATGATGAATCATTTGCCTTCTAGGGCACAAGCTTTCTCATTGTTGATCCAGGATGAGAAGCAAAGGGAATTTTAACCTAATAATAGATTAATGATGGAGTATGTTTTACTAAATACATGAACTCAAGACCTTCTACAAGCAGGAATCTCAAAACAAATTATTCATCAAATAATAATAATAGCTATAGTGGGAGTAATACTCAATCATGATATAATAGAAGTGTAATGGTGTATGACTACAAAAAAAGACCAGGGCATACTAGAGATAAGTGATACAAGCTGCATGGTTATCCACAGAGCTACAACATTAATTCAAGCCATGAAAATCAAGGCTATTCCAATCACAATGGTCAGAATTATAATGCTCAAAACTACTAACATCATAATAATCAGAATTACAGGTTCAACAGATGAGGAAAAGGGAGTGTTGCAAATATACATGGTGTTCCTGCTGATATGATTTCCAATCATGGAGAGTATATTGACTCACTGGAATAAATTCAAAATCAGGATCCTGGTCCTAGTCACTTCAATTTCTCAAATCTCAATCTTTCAAAGGAGCAATATAGTCAGATCATGAAGCTTTTGAAGAATTTTTAGGGAGCACATGCATGAAATGATACAAATGATGTCAATATCAATACTGGTTCGGTGAATTTTGCAAGCATTGTAATATGTACTTCTTCTATTGATTTTGATAAGCCCTCATGCAAATATTTTGAATCAAGAGCTGGCTTGTGGATAATAGACTCAGGAGCATCCAATCACATATTCTTTAACATATCCTCACTTAACATTAGAATTTTATACTATCCTTTATTAGTTTCCTTACCTAATGGATATAACGTGAAGGTAACAGAATTTGGTGATGCAGCAGTCACATCTAGAATCACTCTACACAGTATTGTTTGTTCCTTCTTTTAAGTGAAATCGCTTTGTCCATTCTCTTGCATCCCCTTTAAAATGCATAATATCGTTCACTGATGTATTGTGCTTGTTGCAAGCCCCTTGAATAAAGAGGCCTCGGGTTCTTAGTAATAGTAAGGATGAACTATATTTCCTTTGTTCTAGATGCATGCTATCTTTTGATAGTAAAGACATGACAAAGACATCCCGTTGTTGTTCTTTCCATATTTCTAATTCTTTATCTAGTGAGAAAAATAGCAAGAACAGCACATCCATTATGGATGTTTGATCTTCCCATCCCCCCCCCCCCCCCTTTGTAAATGATCATCTTGTCAATAATAAAATTGATGTTCTTTCTGAAAATTCTTGTTTATCTATTAGAGATAGTGTGAATTTGTTGTGGAATAACAGGCTAGGGCATGTCCCTTTTATTAAAATGAAGGGGATATTCACTTTACCTAATAAAATCTCACCAAAGCAACATTTCTTGTGCACAATCCACCCAATGACCAGACTACCATTTACCCAAAGTACAAACAGATCCAATGATATTTTTAAGGTAATCCACATTGATATATGGGGCCCTTACCATGTTACCACTCATGATAACTACAAATACTTCCTAAATCTAGTAGATGACTATAGTAGGTCTACATGGACACATTTTTTAAGCAGCAAAAACAATGTCCTTTAAGTCTTAAAGGCTTTCATTTGTATGATAAAAAATCAATTCAAACCCTAAGTGAAAAGTAGCAGGTCAGACAATGGACTTGAATTTACCAGCAATGAAGCTTCCATATTTTTTCAATGCAAAAGAATAGCACATCAGAAAAGTTTTCCATACAACCACAACAAAATAATGTGGTAGAAAAAAAGCATAGATATTTATTTGAGACTGCAAGAGCTCTCCTGTTTCAATCCAAACTACCCTTGAATACTAGGGAGTGTGCATTTTGATTGCCACCCACATCATTAATAGACTCCCCCACCTATTTAGCAAACAAATGTCATTTTGAACTTTTATACCAAAAGAAACTAGACTAGTCCCACATGAGAACCTTTGACTGCCTATGCTATCCAACAGTACCTAAATTCCATAGAGATAAGCTTGAACCCAAAACTACAACTCACATCTTTGGGGGTTATCCTTTTGAAACAAAAGGGTACAAAGTACTAAGCTTGTCCACAAGGAAGATACTTATCTCTAGAGATGTATTATTTCATGAGGATGTGTTTTCTTTCACTTTATCTTCTGAAAATGTGTCTTTTCCTTCTGTTCTTAAATTTGTTTTCCTTAATAATAGTAATATTGGTACTGAAGTAGAATCAAATGATATTTTGTTGAGTGTTCGTAGAGAATTGAATGCGACAAATCCTACTTTGCAATCTGATACTGAACCTTCAGACTTACATTCTTCATCATCAATAAATGTCACTGACTATCACTTACCACCTTCCCAAATGCCACATACCATACCAGAACTACCCAATACCAATCTGCTAAGTGACAGACCAACTCAACCCACACTTATACAAAGAACATCCAACAGACTTAATAAGACACCTGGACATCTCAAAGACTTCATATATTCCATTCCCACCTTAAAGCCTAGCAGTATGCGTACCATCATCTAAATCACACCTTCTTTTCCCATAGTGACTTATTCTCAAACACCCATCATATCACCTCTGATGCTCTAACTCCTGATAGTCAGTTGTTTATTAGAAATGTTTGTCATGACAGTGGAAATATTTGTCAGGACAGTGAACCATCATTATATGAAGAAGCAACACTTAATCCTACATGGCAAACTACTATGACTTAAGAATTTGAAGCACTTTATGCCAACAATGCATGGGACCTTGTACCATTACCACCAGGCAAAAAGGCTATTGGGTGTAGGGGTATATAAAATAAAACACAAGATAGATGGTAGCATAGAGAGATTCAAGGCAATACTAGTTGTGAAAGGGTACACTCAACAAGCAGGAATATATTATACTGAGATATATTCACATGTAATGAAAATGACTATTGTGAGGAGTTTGATTACTACTGTTATGAAGAAAGGATGGAACATGTCTCAACTTGATGTCAATAATGCATTTTGTCATGGTGATCTTCATGAAGAAGTGTTTATGACATTTCCCCAAGGTCTGGATGTGACAAGACCTGAAATGGTATGCAAGCTCAACAAATCACTATATGGCCCAAAGCAGACCAATAGACAGTGGTATGCAAAATTGACAAAGGCCTTGGCATCCAGGGTATATGTGCACTCATTGCATGACTATTCTTTATTCTATAGAAAAATGGATCATTGGTGGTGTTTGTAGCTGTCTATGTGGTGTCAACCTTAATCTAATTGTAGGATAGATGGGAGGTGGTAACACACAATGACCAATCCTGAAAGACCACTCTTTCATCTAAGGATGCCTAACCACCGCACCAATCATTCGGGGGGAGGCCGGACAATGCGAGGTGGTTATGTCATACTCATAGGGACTGATGACCAAGAGATCACAAATTTGAAGAACTTTCTATATGACATGTTCAAGATTAAGGACCTTGGAAGACTGAACTATTTCTTGAGAATGGAAGTCTTGCACACAGATGAATGAGTTATCATCTCTAAAAGGAAGTTTGTCCTAGACTTGCTGAAAAAGTATGATTGCTTCAACTAAGAAGTTTATCTTCTCCTCTTGATCCTAATGTTAAGCTGAGAGCTAAGGAGGGCAAACCACTAACAGATCCCACTTTCTATAGAAAACTAATAGGCAAGCTAAACTTCCTCATAAACACAAGAATGAACATAACTTTCGGTGTTCAGCACCTACGCCAATTCATGCAAGACCCTAGGGATCCACACCTACAAGCAGCTTTCCATTTACTTAGATATTTGAAGAAAGATCCAACCATGAGGATCTTTGTCTCAAGAAATCCAGACTACACAGTGAAGGCTTATTGCGATTCAAACTGGACTGCATGCCCAAATTCCAGAAGATCTGTCAGTGGATACTTGGTTCTGCTTGGTGATTATCCTGTACATTAGAAATCTAAGAAATAGAAAATTGTATCACTCTCCTCATCAGAAGTTGAGTATAGATCCCTAAGAAAGGTAGTAGGGGAATTGGTTTGGTTAAACAAGTTATTCACATAATTGACTCACTCTTATTCATCACATACTGTAGTATACTGTGATAGTCAGTCAGCCATACACAGAGCAAGGAACCCTATGTTCCATGAAAGAACTAAACACATTGAGGTTGGTCTCATTTCCTTACATTATATTGCTATTGCAGATCAGCTAGCTGAGGCATTCTGTTAGAATGAGCAAGTTGGTTGTGAGAGCCTCACCTCCAACTTGAGGGGGGGATACTGAGTTAATGTATTCTATATTTTCATATTTTCAGTTTCTGTTAGCATACGGTTAGTTAATTTTAGCTTAGTTGTCAGAGTTTAGTGCTAGATGATTAGTTAGTTAATTAGTTTATTAGCTACTTGCTTAGTTGTTGATAGCTGGCAATTCATCACTTGTATATAATATCCCTTGCAATACATGATGAAGCTAAGATTTCCCATTTACTCAATTCTCTCTTCACAAATTTGCTCATCTATGTAGTTTTTCTCATTGTTTCGACATTGTTGGTGAAGCTGAAGCTTCCGCCATTGTTTTTATTTGATTCAATCTTAATTTGTATTTCAAACCTGCTTAATGAACTATTTCACTGGCATATATGAGTGTAATAAGAGACAATTTTGAAATTCAAAGAGTTGTTCTTGAAACATATCTACAAGCAAGAAGTGGTCAGTGTTGATATTTCTCTCTGGATTTAGAACATAATTACATAATTATTTTTGGACACCAATGAAATAAACATAAAATAAAAATAGTATATTTAAGAAAACTTGTCTATGTTATAAAATCTGATTCTAGTTCATGCGAAGACCATGAGCGACATAGCAGTGATTAGAGGCCAAAAAATGGAGGTTTTATATTGACTTAAAATTAACTTCAACTTCTACAACCTTAACATTACCAATGAAAAATAAATAGTAAGATACCTCTTATTAGAAGAAGCATGTATCTTAATTAGACCCCCCACGTTGACACCACAAAACGTATGTTACAATTCTGCCATCACTATTTGGTTCTCTTTAGAATATCGAACTAGTGACATATGTGGTGTCATATTCCAATGTTGATCACTATTAATTTCTTCACTATTTAAAAAAGTGAAGAGCCCAAGAAGAAATCAGTGACAATGATGAACAATGCAAAAAAAATTGAGACCTTTGAGAACACTGTAAAATAGAAGTTAAATATCTAAATATCTTTAGATGGTTACAGTACTAAAAATGATGCCTCGTGAGTTACTAGATGAGCTGACATGCAACAAAGATATAAATTCTTTGAAAATTATTGAAAAATAGATATGAATCAAATGCAAATTAAAGGAGAAAATCAATATTGAAAAGGAAAAAATAGAGAGATTTGAGAATGTGAGAATTGAGAGTCATTATGAGAGTGTGGAAGTGTACAAATTTATAAACAAAAGGGGGAGATTGAATTGAATTAGATCATTTAGTATGATCAAGGAAGCAGGGAGGAAAGAACATATGAGGATGAGAGGAGAAAGAAGAAGAAAGAAGAGTTAGTGTATTTCATTAATGAATGAATCAATCGTACAGTAGCATCCTTGTGTGTATATATACACTGAATAAAGCTTAAGCTAGATCATTAACTACTAACAAAGCTGATTTAGCATAACTAACTAATTGTCTGACTAATTTTGTGAAATACATGAAATTACAATAATGCCACTAACAGTTAAAACGGTTAACATTAATTAACAGACTTCTTAACTAACTAACTAAACAAACTGATTAACCCTACTAATCAGTCTATTATTCAACACTGCCCCTTAAGTTAGGTATTGTGAAGATATTGAGCACACCTAACTTGGAATTGAGGTACTGATACTGCACTTTAGTCAAGCTTTTTGTTAAGATATCTGCATGTTGTTCTTTGGTTGAAATGTACTGAGGTTTCACTTTGCCTTGCTGAATTTTTTCACTGATAAAATGACAGTCTATTTCAATATACTTTGTCCTCTCATGATAGACTAGATTTGCAGCTATTTGAATAGTTGATTTGCTATCACTAAAGATGTTAATAGACACGTTGATTTTGATTTCCAATTCTTCTAGTAAATCAAGCAACCAAACAAGTTCAAAAAATGTAAATGTCATACTTCAGTATTCTTCTTCTGCAAAACTTCTTGAGATGACATACTATTTTTTTATTTCAAAGTGATTAGTGAATCTCCTAATTTGATTAAGTAACTTGATACTGATCTTCTAGAATGAGCAAAGGTTGCCCAATCAGCATCACAAAATGTTGTGACAGTTTGAATTTCTTTACTTGAGATCAATACACCTTATTCAGTTTGAGTATTTGCATATCTAACAATTCTCAAGGTTTCTTTCATATTTGACCTTTTAGGCTATTTTAGATATTGGTTTAGTGTTTGCACATTGAATTATATGTCTGATCTTGTGATGGTTAAATACAGCAGTTTCCCAATCAATCTTTGATATGGTCCAATGTCTGTAAGTAGTTAGTCTTCTGTGTTATTTATGTTTGTATGATCATCATACTCCTTTGTTGTTAGCTTGATATGAGTATCAATAGGAGTTGTAGCTGGTTTGGATGGTGAAAGTTCATGCTCATAAATAAGTTCCAAAGAATAATTTCTATGATGCATTAAGATGCCTTGATTGGACCTTACAAACTCTAAACCAAGAAAGTACTTTAGGTCACTTATATCTTTCATCTTGAACACATGTTACAGTGATTGCTTGGCTTCATTAATCAGTTCTATAATATCTCCAGTACATATACTAAGACCATCACAGTGTCTTGCTTAGTTTTTCTTATAAATAATGAGTGATCATATTGGCTTTGTTTAAACTTCAGTTTGATCAATGCTTCTGTCAACTTGGCATTTTATTGCCTAAGTGCTTGTTTTATCCCATAAAGGGATTTGATGATTCTACATACTGGTTGAGACTCCCCCTGGCTCACAAATCCCTTAGCCAAATCTATATATATCTCATCAGTCAAGTCACCTTGAAGAAAATGATTGCACATATCCATGAGCTAGAAAGAACTAGATATTCTATGATCATCACAGGGTTTATATTACACTTTATGATGATACTATAAAGAAAGACGCTTAAGTAGTGAAAAAATATAAAAATCAAGAAGAAACTTGAGTAATAAACATCAAACTTCCTTTCACAAATGTAGGAACTAAAATGGAACGCTGGCCCATCTAAAGTAACTTGATATATTTGATCATTCTCTGCTTCTTCACACCTATCCAAAATCACTTGAAAATTTATTATTTCTTCTTGAATTTATTAGATCCTGTTGAAGTTGTTGACACTGTCATGTGATTCTATTTTGCCAGTAGCATCGGTAGGAACCTTGGAACAAAATCCTCCGTCACTTTATCATCCCAACTCTCTTTTCTGCCATGAAATGTTTTGTTTTTTCTATTTCTTCATTGCCTATGAGAGAAATCAATCTCCCTAGCTGTATTTGCAAAGCATATATCTATATATCTTCATCTTGTCCTTCCTCAAATATTTTATCTCCTTGCAGATTGTTAAACCTCTTTGGAGATAAAGTATCACTTCCCATCAAATGATTGTGTTTGATTCCCCATGACTTGAAATTGTGTGTAATAGGAGTAAGAGAATTCAAATTATTAACATCGGAGCTCACCAATTCATTAAGAAGCTTTCTATCATGTAAATAGATAATTGGAGAATTCATCTTTATAAAATTTGATTTTTCATTGGTAATTGCAACTTGTAATTGTATACTAGCCATCGCCACATGTTTCATATTAGGTATGAATTCCTTAGCATTTGGACTCAAAATTTTCTTATTAGATTCCTTACATGAAGCTTCTATTGGCAACATCTTCTCTTATTGATCATCTCTTGTGTTCTTATTTTTATTAGCATCAGATTGAGCAATATAAGAGCCAATATCATCATCTTCTTGTTCGACCAGGTCTGCCCAACTATTTGGAGAGACATAATTTTTCACCTTAATTTGGGCTTACCTCCAACTCTTTGACTCGGCTTATTGATGGAGGAATTTCAATAGAAGTTGCCCCTGCTTTATGTATATAGACCTTAGAAACACTGTCGATATCATTCGATGGTTGTTGCACTAATTTAACACATTGCAATACAGCGTCAGAGGCTTCAACAAGTTAATTTCACGTAATTCTGCCAAAACGCCAAACCCATTATGGCATTGTATGTTATTTGGAGGAACTAGAGTCTTACGTCTATTGGACTTGGGACTAGAATTATGTGTGAGATTGGAATAATTTCTCTTAGAGATTCTTTCATTAATCATAATATATATAGTTGTACAAAGGTTGATTCCTAATACAATAAGAATCCTAACTTACCTTAAATGGTTGATTCCTAATACAATAAGAATCCTAAGTTACCTTAAATATACATCTATCATAATTACAAAATATACTGTGAATTATTCGAAGAATATTCGCTAATACTCCCTCTCAGTCGGAGCGGGAGGAGGCCTAACGCTAAGGCTGGATCGGAAGTCGGTGAAGAGCTGTCTCGGTAGTCCCTTTGTGAAAATATTTGCATACTGATAGGAGGAAGGTACGTGTAATATTTTGACATGACCAAGGGCAACTTTCTCACGCACAAAGTGAATGTCTATCTCGATATGCTTGGTCCGCTGATGTTTGACCGGATTGTGAGACATATAGATGGCAGATATGTTGTCACAATATATTATAGACGCCTTTCGCAGTGGACACTGGAGCTTCAAAAGAAGATTCGGAGCCAACAGATCTCAGCAACGACATTAGCAACTCCGCGATACTTTGGTTCAGCACTCGAACGGGATAGCGTGGCCTGCTGCTTGGCGGACCATGAAATAAGATTATCCCCAAGAAATACACAGTAGCCTGAGATGGAGCGACGTGTGTCCGGGCATCCTGCCTAATCTGCATCCGTGTAGGAGAGTAACTTGGTTAGGGTAGAGATGCAGTCCAAAGTCCAGTGTGCCCTTAACGGTACCAAATCCTAAGTGTTCTGCTTGGTTAAATCATTAAATTCCTCGCATATGGCCGCATTCCAATTAGGGTCCAGTTTGGCTAGTTTTGGATTTTTTGGAATGGGTGATATGGTTTGTGCAGAGAGGTTAAAATGGACCTTGGGTTTGAAAATCCCGTGTTGTGCATGAGTCTCCATACGGTGGGTAGGCAGCAGTGGGTGGTCTGGATTTTGTGGTTGTGGGCTGTCGGGTTCTGGAGGCAGCAGTGGTACTGGATGGGCAGAAGACATAGTCGGGTCGAGCAGTGGGGTGTTCGACCGAGAGCTGGGAGGTGTCTGGTCGGAGACGACGCCGGACAGTGGCTGGGACGAAGCTACTGGCGCAGGCTCTATCAGAACAGTGGGATGCCGGTGGTACAATGATTGGATAGCCGGGGACAGACTCGGTTCATCGAGAAAAGTGTAATCGATGGTCTAAAAATTTTGGAGATTTGAAAAAGGAAAGGTCGTCTTATCAAATGTGACGTGACGGGAGACAATGATTTTGCGAGTGGCTATGTCATAGCACAGGTAGCCCCGATGAGTAGGAGAGAGACCAACGAAGACAAAGGGCGTGGTGCGAGGGGCGAGTTTGTGAGGTGCAGTGGAGGCTAGGTTGGGGTAGCATAAGCAGTCAAAAATACGGAGATGGTCATAGGATGGGAACCTACGGTATAAGATTTCGGTAGGGGTCTTGTTTTGGAGAATGCTAGTTGGTAAAATATTAAGAAGGGATTCTACCATTTTAACAACATCGACCCAAAAAGGCGGTGGAAGACAAGCATGAAACAGAAGGGTGCGAACCATGTTATTGATGGTACATATAATTCGTTCAGCCTTTCCATTTTTTGAGGAAGTATAGGGACAGGAAAAATGGAAAACCATGCCTTGTTTAGAGCAGAAATTGTGAAATGCCGAGTTATTAAATTCACGTCCATTATCACATTGGAACGATTTGATAGATTTTTTTCAAACTGTGTTTTAATGAATTTTTGAAATTCAAGGAACTTGGCAAAAACTTCAGATTTGAATTTCAGTGGGTAAATTCAGACAAAATGTGAAAAATCATCTAAGAATACTAGATAAAATTTGTGACACAAAGAGCTAACAACCGGAGATGTCCACAAATCAGCATGAACAATATCAAAAGGAGAAAAAGTATATTTTGAAAATAGCTGCAAGACCAAGTGCAAAAAACCGAAAGCCTTTCTTTTATTATTCTTCCCCAGTCTTCAACCAAGACTCATTGTTCACTTGCCAATTGCATCACCAACTGGTCAAGTGCTCAGCCCGTCAAGGTCTCTACTTAAGGCCCTCCCATTGCTATAGCCATAAGCTATGGCAGCTCTACCAGTTTTGGGTCTTATTAATCTACAATAATAACACTGTTGGATGACATAAATGGAAGACGAGTATGCTTGCCAAGCGGGCAAGAAAAATAGTATTGGGAAAGTTTTCCATTATTACATTGAATACACTTAGTAGTCCTAAGAAAATTAAAAACAGGGTCTCCGGGGTGCCCGAGTCTGTTGTGCCAAGTTGAGAGAGAGATAGCCACAAGGGATAGAGGTGATTGAGGTCTGACAATGGAAGATTGAGTGAAGAGGTAGAGGTCTCCCACACTATTGCAGCGCGTAAGAATTATCCCCGTATTGAGATCCTTCACAGAAAAACCAAAAGGGTCAAATTCGACAAACACATAGTTATTGAGAGTGAATTTTCTAACAGAGATTAAATTTTTAATGATGTTAAGGGTGTAAAAGACGTGATTTATGGAGAAAGGCGGGTGGGAATGTTTGGTATGTGTGTTACCGTAACCTTCAATTGGAATGTGATGACCATTGCCGACAATAATAAATCGAGGACACTGTAACCGAAACAGTTGAGGTAAGTTACCTGACAACCGGGTGAGGTGAGATGTGGCTCCGATGTCCATGTACCAATTATCGTCGGGCTATTGAAGGTTCACGGTGTTGAAGGCCTGACCCAAATTGGTGGGGGCTAGGCTGCTGCCTTGCGGGTGCTGATTAGCTGCTACCAGATGGGCCTGCTGCTGCTGGTGGGCCTGTCGGTTGGCGGGGGCGGAGCCCAAGAGGCCTGGTTGCTGCTGGTTCCGATTGCCCTTTCCGCGGCCCTTCCCTTTATTGTTGTTACCGTGACCTCTGCCGCCACGCCCTACGCCGCGGGACTGCTGCTGGTGGTGGTCTTGCGGTGGTGGTTGGGTGGAGGTGGTCGCCGGTGGTGCCATGTCGTCAAGGACTAATGCCTTGTGATTGTGCTCCTCTTGTTTAGCACGGCGGGTCTCTTCCAACAAAAGTTGCGAACGTTCTTTATTGAAGCTTGGTAGGGGGTCGGCCTGTTGAATCATCGTTGCAAGTGTATCATATTCACCTTTCGGTAAACCTGCAACTAGTTGAAGTACCATCTTGGTTTCTGAAATGGATGTCCCTATGTTGGAAAGTTGGTCGGTTATGAGTTTCATTTGTTTACAGTATTCAGACATGTTGTTAAAATTTTCGAGACGCGTATTGTTGAACTGCTCTTCTAAATACACGGCCCGAGTATTTTTATTTTCCTAAAAAATTTCTTCTAACCGTACTCAAAGTTCACGTGCCGTAGCACCTGTTTTCATGATAGTACACAACAAGTCTTTAGAGATGGTGCCGTAGATTCATTGTTTGACGATGGCGTCAAGGCGACGTCATGTCGAGTCTGCAACATCGGTTGGACGAGGAACATAATCATCAATATGGTCGAGCACATTGTACGCGCATGCATGAATATAGAACAGTTCTATCCATATGGAATATTGACAGTCTTCTTGGTCAAGAATGATAGGGATACAATTCTTGATGTTGGTAACGGCGAATGCCGGATGAAAAGAAGACGATGAACGTTGAGGGGGTTGTCAAGTGTGCCCGTGGAAGAACCGGAATTGGTAGGGGGAAGTAGGGCGAGACATGGTGGCAATGGTGTTGCCGTCGGCCGAGAAGAAGAGAAATTGGGTGGTCGGCCGAGAGAAGGGATTAGGGTTTGACTCTTGATACCATGTGAGATTGGAAAAAAATTTCCTTAAAGATTCCTTTCATTAATCACAATATATATAATTGTACAAAAGTTGATTTCTAATACAATAAGAATCCTAACTTACCTTAAATGGTTGATTCCTACTACAATAAGAATCCTAAGTTATCTTAAATATACATCTATCATAATTATAAAATATACTGTGAATATTCAAAGGATATTCGCTAATACATAGTACTAATTAATTAGGTAAGTACGTGACAAGAATTGTCTCCTATTCTTTTTTTCCTCCACATATGTGACAACTATTCATTAAGAAACCTAACCAGAATTTGAAATTTATCAATTCTAAATTTGTCATTAAACTCATCAATATTGTCACAATTACTTAATTCGTAACTAAATATTTATACGATAAATTTTTAAATATCAATACTATATCTAAATAAAACTTATTGAATTCGTCCTAACCTGTAACTAATATTCTCCTTCCCCTGCATCAATCTTACTAAGATGGAAATCAAAATCCCACCAATCCATAGCTCAACTTTCATTACATGGTCCCAATAAAATTGAAAACAATTGAAGATATTCACTGAACTCTAATCTCCAATGTTACATGTCAACCACAAGACTTCAAATCCTACGTGTCCTTCAAACACACCCCTGAAAATCAGCCATGATAAGAATCAGATAAGGCCTTATTCTCTTTCAACCGTCAGATCAATTCATCCTCTAATCCAACGGTCAAAATCCCTTCATCCACGGATCAAAAATCAGTACCTTGTTTACCAATATAATCAGTATAGGCTCTACATTCCACCACATCAATTTCTCAATTTTTCCATAACGTAGCTCACATTAGCCACCATGGCCACCGCCACAGCTACATCTTCATTCATCGGAACACGGCTGCCGGAAATCCACTCCGACGCCGGGAGAGTCCAAGCCAGATTCGGATTCGGCAAAAAAGCCGCTCCCAAAAAAGCTCCAAAGAAGCAAATCCCAGATAGACCTTTATGGTATCCAGGTAAGAGTGTCAAATGAACGAGTTGACATGAACTTAACATATTAAAATGGGCAAAGTTAATAAATGAGCGGTCACTGACTTGCCCAAAGTTACTGAAACAAATTGGGTTAGAAATGTGTTAAATATCATATCATAACTCAATTCGTTCAATACTTACTATATTTTTTATTTTTTAATTGTTTTTTGTAATAATTTCTTTGAATAGTAAACTTTTTTCCACTCCACTCTAATTTATATGATTGCTTTCTAATTTCCAAAGTCAAAAGAGCTATTTAAAAAATTATTTATGTCTTTTTAATATTTTAAATTATTAATTATTGTGACTTTATGTTACTTTTTACGCAGTTTTCAAATATCTAAATTTTAAAAGACTTATAGATTTCATGTCAGAATTTATGATCAAAATTTAAAAATGACTCTCAAGATTTGAACTGTGCCACATAAATTAAGACGAAGGGAGTATAACATATCAAATAAAAAATATCTTTTTAAAATTATTAAAGCAAAGTTTCTCACGGTCAATTTGCATTAAGCATATCAAAATAGACTGAATTCCCTTAATAAAATCAGCGGATCATGATTTTATGAGCTGATTTTACCACCCTTATATTCAGGAGCTAAGGCACCGGAATATTTGGACGGGAGCCTCGTCGGCGACTATGGATTCGACCCGTTCGGTTTGGGGAAACCGGTTGAGTACTTACAATTCGATTTGGACGGGTTGGACCAGAATTTGGCAAAGAATTTGGCAGGTGATGTTATTGGGACGAGGACTGAGGTTGCTGATGTGAAAGCGACACCGTTTCAGCCTTACAGTGAGGTGTTTGGGCTTCAAAGGTTCAGAGAATGTGAGCTGATCCATGGAAGATGGGCTATGTTGGCTACACTTGGTGCATTGACTGTTGAGTGGCTCACCGGTATTACATGGCAAGACGCTGGAAAGGTACACTATACGTACTTAAAGCATTTTATCCTATTGCATGAATAACGTAAAATTGAGATTCCACTTGCATGTCCGGATAGTCGAGACACGGATACATGATTTAAGTTTATAGGTTCCTTCAAATTAACATACAATAACAATCGAATTGGGTACTGAACTAAATATTTTTATACACTTAATGATATTTTTAGTACAAATACATGACAAAAGTTATTGAGTTCACGTGAACCGTTACACTAAATCTTCTCTAGTGATAGTGACAAAAAAGTTGTATTATCATATCATTTTAAAATAACTATAATTAATTGTCAATAAGGGCATAATATAGGACTGCTCACCTGCGTAAAGACATTGAATTAGTTCTCAATGAAAGAGGTCTCGAGTAATGAAATTAATTATTATCTAGAAAATAAGACAGGTAACCTGCTAAAATTGATAAATTTTACTGATAAAATAAGATAATTGTACTCATTGGCCTAAATAAATTGAATTCGCTATGGATTAGTACTACTTACATTACTTTCTTTGAATAAGTAGTCTTATTCTATGTTAATGCATATACCTCATACACGTAGTGGTACTGCATTCGTCTGAATTGTATATCCTGTAATGAAAATGTTTTAACAAATTAATATTTATATGAAATTTATGTAGATCGTCACTAAAAATAATAACAAACGTAGTGGTTAATTCGAAATTTTGGATTCGTATTTCATTTCAACTTTAATTTCCTCAAGTCGTTAGTGCATTTATGCATATGCTTCATATTTTGTTGTTTCCTCGTATCAATTTTGTAGTTTTTCTACCTTTTCGTGTATGGTTTAGGTTTAGCCAATAAGTTCTTCTTCATCGGAGTCAGATTGGAAACTATTGTCACTCGTTTTGGTTGCTTTTTAGTATTTATTGCTTCCCTTTGATCAAATAATTAAAAGAAAAAAACGGTACATATATAATTCAGATCAAGTTTGATGCCTGAATAGTATTTTTTTTTTTTAGTTTATTATGTTGCTAGATAAGCTGATACGGAATTGCAACTCCATTGGTAGCTATTTGGAAAACAGAATTTAAACATATCGTCAATTTAGCACTAAACTTTGATGAAAAGAAAGAAAAATTAGCATAAACTTACCTGCAATATGCTCGAGATTGGTGGGAATATATATTAGTTAACCATGATAATAACTTTACAAGTGATAGAAGTTCATGTACAAGCACATATAATGGTAGCTAAAATTAATTTTATATAAACATTGTGAATAAATTCTTACAGAAAGGAACATCTAATTTGTGACCTTGTTCCACCTAGAAATATTCTTCTATTTTGCGAATGAAAGAAAGTTTCCATGCTTCTTGGATCAATTTATATAGGTTAAATAGTTGATGTGTAATGCAGGCTATATATAATATGAACATGTTGCTTACCATCTCTAATAAAACTCATTGTTGGATTTGCATAGGTTGAGTTGGTTGAGGGATCATCCTACTTAGGGCAACCACTCCCATTCACCATAACAACATTGATCTGGATTGAAGTCCTTGTGATTGGATACATCGAATTCCAAAGGAACGCTGAGCTTGACCCGGAAAAAAGACTTTACCCTGGTGGATCATTCTTCGACCCATTGAGCCTAGCTGCTGACCCTGAGAAGAAGGCCACCCTTCAACTCGCCGAGATCAAGCATGCTCGCCTTGCCATGGTTGCCTTCTTGGGCTTTGCTGTCCAAGCTGCTACCACTGGAAAAGGCCCACTTAACAACTGGGCTACCCACTTGAGTGACCCGCTTCACACCACCATTTTCGACACCTTCGGCTTCTTCTCTTAAAGTTGAGGACGGTTTTTACGTATATTCATCTTCATCTTGTAAAAATATAACATTTGACACTTCAAGGAGAAGGCTATATCAGACTTATTATCTATGTTTGATTTTATCATTCAGTAGTATCACTCGCATGTTTCATTATTGCTTTTTTTTAGGTTGCAATGTTGATACTGAGACACTTATGCACATTTGGAGATTCAACGATAAATTCAAACGACAATCTCAATTTTGTTAATATATTTTCTGTTGGATATGTAAAGCACGTATGAGAATAGTAAATAACTATTACAGTGATCAAAAGGATAAACAATAAAGATTACAACAACAAGTTGTCAAACTCTTGATCTTGAATTGGAACTTCAAATATGGATCTTGTATTCGGAAATACAAGAACATGAATTGCTACACTTGTGGCTTGTAGATCCGCTGAGAATCCGAACGGTTAGAGTCCTTTGAGATTCAAGTTCACACCTGAAACACTTAGCAACCAATTAGATAATAACAACACCACCGGCTGAGTCGAGAGATGTCTCTCTATCTTTAAGACAAGATTGCCCCTGTATATAGGCTTTACGGAAGTGTGGACAATAGTCTCCCAAGATAAAACAACAAACTATCAAATGTGCAAAGTCTACACAAATGATCACAGCGAAGAACACGAATAATGAAGATTGCTAAGAGAAGGATTGCTATCAGGAAAATCTGATCTCTTTGTGGTGTTGTATGTATATTGCGTGCATTTCTGTTCTGTTCATTGTTCTTTTCATTGTTCTTCTATAGAATTGAGCCAAAGACCTCAATTTATAGGTGTGCAAGATGGCCCCTTCAAGTTCCCATGTAATGGCCATTTAAATGTCATGTAATGGTCATTTAAACCGCCAACTAATGCAACCAAATATTGGCTGAGTTATGGAGGAAAAACTGTCATATTAATGTTCCAAAACCTCTCCATAATCAGCCAAATTTTTGGACTTCCATCGAGCACTCACTGCCTGGGAAGCACCGCGGCTCTGCAACATTAGCGCCGCGGCTCCAGTGGCCCAACAGGGAATTAGCGCCGCGACGCTCCGTCGCTGTGGGTCCGAGAGGCGCCGCGGCCCTTTCCGACCCGTTGATAACTTAGAATTTCAGGTGAAATTGATAAAGTTGATATGGTATTTCGGTATGAATCGATCAATCCTACTTCGTTCTAGTGATCACCCATAACCAAGCAAAACTAAAAACTGACTTAATGATTGTTCGCAATGACCATATGGTTAAGTTTAACATTGAGTCAGTAATGAATTCTCACACTAAAGCATCCAGTGGAATGTGTCCATTAAACTAGATCCCGTAACTAATGTAAAGTTTAAGAACACCAATGTATTTAAATAAATTATTATTAAGTTGTAAGGTTCTTAATTGATAATTTGAATGGTAACAAAGTGAGATAATTAGTAAGAACTACTAGCACACTTGAATTAAATTAAATTAAAAATGGTATTTAGTAGTTTGAACCGTTAGAGACGGACACAGAAAGTTCCTTCTGATCTCTCTTTTGAATCCCAGCGATTGCTTCAGGGAAGAGGCCGCGTCATTAGTGATTCACAATTTAGACACTATAAATTCTGATTTGATAGAATATATTTAGTTTTTACACATATACTATGTAGTTTGATTTTGAAACTTCGAATTTTAATTAACATCCAAATATGCATGTACATTTTTTTTTGTTGACGAAGGAACCCGCAGCCGCTACTCTCTCGAGTGCGCACATGGTAAACCCTTTAAGGATGTGTGGATTGATTTGTAAAGTAAGATGATAACAATTAACAATAAGTAAGCAAAAATAAATAGTAAGTAGAAGAATTAGCCTAAAATGTTGTAAATTTAGATGAATCCTCTCAGCAAGATTGGTCCGAGCCTTAGCTTGATTGCTTCGATTATGAGCCAAAAATGAGAGCTTAGTGAGTATAATTTCTATAAAATTGATCGTACAAGTGCAGATAATGAGAATTGGATGGTTTTCCAACATTAAGGTTGGACTCCTTTTATAGCTATGGAGTAAGACATTAATACCCGAGATTCTCTCTCAAATTAAATGCAATTAAAGCTAATAACGCCTCCTTAATGACAGAGGAGTAACAACTGACATCATATCCGGAACGGATATACATTAGACGTCACCGATTCTTCATCCGGTGTCAACTGACGCGGTCACTATCCGGTCTCATCCCGACTTTTGATTTACCCCGATGTTACTTGTATCCAGTTTGGAACTCTACCGTCCACTTCGAACTTCACACTAAAACCTAGCCACGTGTCGTGATGATTTTTATCGTATATAGATAGTCTCCACACTTTTCGGATAAAAGTTCACTGAAGTGACGGAAAGTGAAAATGATTTCTTCGTTATCTTCTCTGGTAAGTTTTCTCTTCAAATTACTTCTGAATAGGTGGGAAAACGAAATGTTTCCTCTTCTCCAAACTCTAACTCACGTCCCATCTCCCTGTACATCCGAACACGTATCACCTTCTGATTGAACCATTTCTTCAGTTCGTATACCAAAATCTCTCGAAATAATGACTGAGGCACTATAAATCCCTCATCTTCTTCTATGAAAATCTCCTTCTGCTTATCTGTTATACCCTTCCTATTAAAATCTTCATACCTTCAGACCTTCAAGTCTTCAAATCTTCATACCTTCAAGTCTTCAAATCTTCAAATCTTCATACCTTCAAACCTTCAAGTCTTTAAATCTTCTTCCGTTCCAAAGAACCATCACACATTTCTTCTTTCTTCATCATTATGGCAAAAACTAACACCCACTATTCTTCAACATAATCTTTGTCGTCACCTTCGACCCCATCGGCCACCACCTAAGCCACCGACGATGGTGATTCTCTTGAGGCTCAAGCTGCCCTGAGCCTAGAGTCTTTGACATGATCCCAACTACTTTCCATTTTGACAACGAGTTAAACGTTTGTGCCGTCACTTCGAAATCTGACCAAGGTGAAATGGCTAAAAATTATCGAACCTCCATATACCATTCTGTTCTTAACACAGTTCGGAATGACTGCGGCTGGACTGGTCTCTCCGAGATTATTATACCCGACCCTACTAGATGTCACCACCTATAGGTCTGGGTACTCCAATATTTACACGCACCCCTTCACCTTCAAGCTTGATCCTTCAATCGATGATTTGATCCTCAAAATGTGCCGGACATAAAAATTGTGTCTTACAAAAATTGATCCGTCCGTCTCGAGAGTCGTTACTTGCCTCCGATTTCTGGCCAAGGAGGTCGATGAAATTTCACCTTGGATTATTTGATCTGATTATACGTTCTGAGGTTCTTCCGTGGCGAGATCGTCCAGATCTCCATACGAGGAAAATTTCTCATCCTTTCTAGACTTTATGAAGACTAAGACCAAGGCTGGATGGAGCGCTTTGTAGCGGTTCCTACCGCTGAGATCATTTCCGAGAGGTTCATTCCTTTCACATAGAAATTGAATTTAAATTGTAAGTATCAAAGTTATTTTCCTTACTTTTGTATAATATCTTCACTTGATGATTTAGCCTAAACTTTATTTCATAACCTTTTCAGCTACCCGCTAGACTCTGGCCTATATCGAGACCCTTCATGCTTGGGTAGAAAAAATTATAAGAGTTTGTCCACATAAAGTCCTGACGTGGAAAGTACTTTTAAAAAACCGATGGAAAGCTCAAAACCATGGTTAGCATCTTCTGAAATTCTTTTTTATTATTATTTCTTCGCATACACATATCTTCACCATTTTTTATTTTACAACTAGGTTTGCCAAAAGGCACCTCACTCTCGAGGATAACTCTACCGCCCATCGGTTCTCTCCAACTCGGTACTTGATCCAGCTGCATCCGCTCGTTGTATCGCCGAAGTACCGAAGAAAAAGAAAACTCCAAAACCTCTAAAGTCTCCATCGGCTTCTTCGAAGAGGAAAAGAACTCTGAAAGCATGTGGCTCTTCCGGAGTAAAGAACACAACAACTGTGGAAGAAGTGGGTTCTTCCGGACTCAAATAAATCGCACCCACAGAAGCCACCATGCCTCCCTCCGGCACCGTGCTAATTACTGCCACCGTGCCACCACCTGTTGAACAAGTGCCCGTCATCATCGAAGATGATGATGAAGAAATGGATGACGAACTGTTGGAGAAGAGGTAAAAGATTTCAGCTCCTCAGCCTGAATCATCATCGAACCCGGCTGCCTATTTCGGGCAATAAGACTTTGATCACATTTTCAATTTGGCTGGAACCTCTGCAAATCCGATGCCGCTATTGAATACCTCCGGATTTGCACACCTATTAATTTTTCATAGGCTTTCTAGGTCATCTCGCCCCCCCCCCCCGAAGAATTATGTCACATCTCGATATAAGATCATAGAAGTATTCCCAGCCCCGAGTGAGGATCTGAAAGAATGAGGACTGCAACCCTCTCCTTTACCAAAGACATAAACTTCTTATCTTGGCTAGTCAGGGTCTCAAGCTACCTTTGGCCTCTAATATCAGAGTTTGACAAGGAGAAGATGAATAATGTCTCGTGGCAATGCCTCTTCAATGAAGGCATGCATGCATCTAACCGGGTACATTCACCAAACCTTTCCTTACTTACATCCATACTATTTTATTTATAATTTAATTCAAACTCAACGTATGTTCTTGCAATCCTCTGTTCTGGTTGGAGAAGGATTCCTTCGTTGCCTCATGGAAAATGAAGATCTTAAGGGCCAAATGGATGTCCAAGAAATATAGATTCAGCATCTCAAAGAAATCATTTAGCAAAAAAATGCTCACCTGTAGCTGGCCAATGATTTACCCGTTTTTAGAGCTGAATTGGACCGGATTAGAGGTGACTATCTTCGGGCCATGAATGACCTCAAACTCATTCAAGAGGAGAACAAATCCTTGGATAAGGAGAATGACGATCTCTACCAGACCTCCAGATCCTCACAAAAGAACAATAAAAGGTACAACATTATTAAGCGCAGAAGAAAGACTTCCTTAACGCCAAGATTGTACGCCTTATCACCAAACTCACCGCAAATTGACGCAAACTGAGTTGCTGAGTAAGAAGATACCAAGGAAAGGTTCGAACGAGACTTGAAGGCATCTCAAGATCAATCCTGCCAGTAAGATCAAAGCATTGAACACCTGAGAGTCGAGCTCGAGGCCGCTTCCCGGAGGAACGCTGAGATTTCAGCCCAACTGAACCAAGACTTCGCTGAACGAGATCAAGCTTTTACTGATGTGGAAGCTGAAGCGGCCCGGACAGTGCTTAAAATTGAGCACATAACCTGGAATGTCCGGAGATATACTCTAGAGCAGGGTCAATATGGGATCCCAAAATTAGATGATAAGATTGTTGAGGCAAACAACCTCGAGTTCAGATCCCTTCGAAAGTTAAATGGCGACAGCTCTAAAGAAGACCCTGAGGACTCCGATCCTAAATCTGACTGATCTATAGGCTTTCATGCATTTTTCCCCCTTTCGTGTATCTTTTGTTTTGGCCATTTTCCGACCACAATTATGAATGGATATATATACCAAACTCCCCTTTGTCATAATTGTAATTTCCCTAACTTTTCGTATAAGTTATTACTTTTTTGTTTTCAATAACTTAACAAAAACAAACTTAATCCAATCTGGGCTAGTTGCCTCCGACTTTGGAGTTTTACTTAAAACAAATCATCACTTAATTTGCTTTGATACGGGTAAAAGTTCTCCTGGTCTTAAAAATAACTTAATTAATTTTGAATACAAACCTTTACTTTAGTTTGTTTCATACCGGTCAAATATTCTTTCGTTTTTGGGTCATTTGATGACTAAGTATAAGGAATTTATCTTTATGCTTATGAATAAGACATATCCTATTCATTTGGGGCATGAATGTTGGAATTTTATTTATTCTCAACTCATTAGACAATTCAATTGTCTTTCAAATAGGCTAGATTCATTTAATCTGGTGCCTTAGAAGCATACTTTTGAACATTACTCATTTTGTTCCGGATGCTTTTATTGATGACTGTCCCCGGTTAAGGACTTAACAATTTTTTTGGCTCTTAAGCTTTATTGATATTGACAATAACTCAGAGAGAAAACATGAAACCAAATCTTCGAGACAAAATTGCGGAACAAAATCTTGGAAGAAGAATATTCTTATTCATGCTTTGTTCAGAAAAATAATTGGGCAAGATTCAATCGATCTTTTTACCTTTACATTACCTCTTTGCTAATACCTCTTTGAATTTCTTCACTTCTCATCCGAGGGTATGGCAATCCCCTAGTGTTTGTGTTCGAAGCATGAGAACTTAAACATTATTTGCTTTCAACTGCGGGGCAGTCCCCAGTGCTTTTGTCCAATTCTCATTCACTCATTTAGTAACACGTTTTACATTGTTGCCTCATTAAAAACCTTGCTGGGAAAATCATTTTCGGGATAAAAACCAGGCTAAGGAAAAGAGTGCAACACGTGTTTTCAGAATAATTCTATTCCTCTGAATATCACATTGTAACTCGATTTCCTCCTACAAAAGTTAGTAAGCTTGAAACAAATGTAACTTAAATAAATGCCAAATACATACCGCAGCAATAGTACCACTTCAAATGGATTATGTTCCAATTGTTCGGCCAGTTTTGTTCGTCTTTGGCTTCCAGCTGGTATGAGCCTTTTCCGATTATCCCTGACACTTTGTAGGGTCCCTCTCAGTTCGGACCCAACTTCACTTCATTGGGGTTTCTAGTGTTGGGAGTTACTTTCCGTATAACCACGTCCCCTACTTGAAAGTGCCTCATATTTGTCCGCCGGTTGTAATACCTTTCTATCATTTGCTTTTGATCCACTAGCTGTAGCAATGCTAGCTCATGATATTCATCCGTTAAGTCAAGCTTAACTGTCATAGTTTCGTTGTTTGATTCTTCCGTTGCAAGGCTGAACCTTAAGCTCGGTTCCCCAACTTCTACCGGAATCAGAGCTTCTGCACCATAAATCAAAGAGAATGGTGTTCCTCCGGTGCTGGATTTTAGTGTCGTTCTGTACGCCCATAACAACTCTGGTAGAATTTCTCTCCACTTGCCCTTTGACGTCTTTAGACTTTTCCTCAAGTTTTGAATAATTATTTCATTTGTTGACTCCGCTTGCTCATTTGCACTCGGGTGATATGGACCTGACATTATTTTCTTACTTTTTAATCCGTCGCTTTTTTTCTAATGAATTGACGGCCATTATCGCATGTAATTTCCTTTGGTATTCCGAACTAACATATGATATGGTCCCAAATAAAATCGATGACTTCTTTTTCTCTAACCTTCTTGAGAGCTTATGCTTTAACCCACTTAAAAAAATAATCAGTCATAAACAAAATAAATTGTACCTTATAGGTGCCCACGGAAGCGGACCTACAATCTCCATTCCCCACTTTATGAACGAACATGGTGAAAAGACTGGATGCATTAATTTGTCAGGTTGATGAATCAAAGGTGCATGCCTCTGACATTCATCACATTTCTTAACAAAATCCTTGGCGTCTTCTTCCATTTGTACCCCAGTAGTACCTGGCTCTAATCAATTTTTGGACCAACAACTCTGCTCATTAGTGATTGTCACAAGTTCCTTCATGAACTTCACACATTATATAATATGTTTCTCCGGGCCCTAAATATCTCGCCAAAGGACCATAGAAAGACCTCTGGTACAATTGGCCATCAATCAAGCAATATCTAGCCGTTTTCGTATGAAGGTCCTTAGAATTCTTTGAATCGCTTGGTAACTTATCATCCCAAAGATAATCGATAAAATTATTCCACCAAATCGAAGTTAAACTCGTGCAGTTTACCTCGCCATGGCCACCATCAATAGTGGAGTTCAAAAGTTGTACCACTGTCCCGGAGTTAAATTCCTCTACTTCCACGGAAGATGACAAGTTTGCCTATGCATCCGCTTCACTATTTTGCTCACGTGATACATGTTCCATGATCCATTATTTAAACCGATGCAATAATACTTGAACTTTCTCTAAGTATTTCTGTATTCTTTCTTCTTTCACTTCGAACACTCCATTTACCTGATTAACAACTAGAAGCGAGTCATATTTTGCCTTGATGACTTCTGCTCCTAAACTCCTTGCCAATTCTAAACATGCAATCATAGCCTCACACTCAGCTTTATTGTTAGTTAATTCCACAGTTCTTATCGACTACCTAATAATATCCCCCGCATGTGTTTTCAATAACATCTCTAGTCCGACCCTTTTACGTTCGAAGCTCCGTCTGTATATAAGGTCCAGATCCCCAAAGTTGTTCCAGAGGTTGTAATAAGTTCTCTTTCCACCTCGGAAATCATTTTCGGAGTAAAATCTGCTACGAAATTCGCTAAAACCTTAGACTTTATTGTCGTTCTTAGTTTATACTCTATGTCATACCCACTAATTTCCACTGCCTATTTGGATAACCTACCAGACAATTCTAGTTTATGCATTACATTCCTTAGTGGATAAGTTGTTACTACACATATAGGATGACATTGAAAATACGATCTCAATTTTCTAGCAGCCGTTATCAAAGTTAATGCTAATTTTTCTAAGTGAGGATATCTGGTTTCTGCATTTACTAAAGTTCTACTTACATAATAAATAGGATATTTTGTACCTTTCTCTTCTCAAACCAAAATAGCACTTACAACTACTTCGAATACTGCCAAGTACAAGAATAATTGTTCATCCGCCTTCAGTTTATGCAACAATGGCGGACTAGGCAGGTACTTCTTAAAATCCCTCAATGCTTGTTGACATTTCGAAGTCCACTCGAAGTCATTCTTCTTTTTTTAACAAAGAAATGAATCTCTGACTTTTCTTCAAAGATCGAGAGATGAATCTACTCAGGACGGCCGGCCTTCCGGTGAGTCTTTGCACTGCCTTCACATATTTAAGAACCTCTGGAATTCCTCGATAGCCTTGATTTTATTCGGATTGATCTTTATTCCCCAGTTTGAAACTAAGAAACCCAGGAACTTGCCCAATCCAACTCCGAAAGTGCACTTCTCTGAATTCAATTTCATGTTGTATTTTCGAAGTATGTTGAATGTTTCCTGCAATTGATTTAAATGGTCTTCTGTCTCCAGGGACTTAATGAACATATTATCAATGTAAACTTACATCGTATTACCTATTTGGTTGTTGAACATGTGATTAACTAGGCATTGATATGTTGCTTTGGCATTTTTTAAACCAAATGACATTACATTATAATAGTAAGTCCCATATCTAGTTATAAAAGAAGTTTTCTCTTAATCCTCCGGATTCATCCTAATTTGGTTGTATCAGGACTAAGCGCCAAGAAAAATTAGCATCTCATGCCCTGCCGTAGCATCGATCATCCGGTCGATATGCGTTAAGGAAAAATAATCTTTTGGACAAGCTTTATTTAAATCTTTAAAATCTATGGACATTCTTAATTTATTACCCTTTTTAGGTATGACAACTACATTTGCTAGCCAATCTGGATACTCTACTTCACGGATTTAACATATATTTAATAACTTCATTACCTCCTCCTTGAAGAACCTATGCTTGTAGTCGGTCATAGACCTCATTTTCTGCCTTACCAGAGAGAAACTTGGATCTAAACTCAACTTGTGGGTTCTAATCTCTGATGGAACACCCGTCATGTCCAAATGGGACTAGGCAAAACAATAAGAGTTAGCAAGAAATTTAATTAATTTAAGCTTGAGCTCCGGAGATAATACGCTGCCCAAGTATGCCTTTCTATCTGGCAGATGCACGATCAAGATAACTTGCTCTAGCTCTTCTATCATAACCTTATGGCATATGAATCGTCTGGCAGCACAAACTACCTCGGGACATGATAATGATCCTCTTCATCATCGTAATTTTCTTTCTCTCCTTCTTCTTTTTTCGTACTCAATGTGCCCGAATCCTATAATTGCTATTTAAATTCTTTACCATTCTTCTAGTCCTTTACTTCTCTTTGTGTCTCCACCGACTCTTCTACCGCAAGTATTTCCCTTGCTGCCGGTTGCTCACCTGAAATTATTTTAATTCTCTCCAGAATTGAGAATTTTAACATCATGTGTAATGTCAAAGGCATGACCTTGATATCATGTATTCATGGACTGCCGAACTGCGTATTATACGTCATTTCCCCTTCGATAACATAAAACTTCATATGTCGAATTATCCCAGCTATATTGAGTGGAAGAATAATTTCCCATTCGTAGTCTCGCTTTCCATGTTGAACCCGGGCCGCCGGAACAATTTGATCCAGCAATTCCATTCGCTCTACCACCTTCCACTAGATGATGTTGGCCAAGCTACCTAGATTAATTAAAATCTACTTAATCTAAAAATTATTAATAAAAACAGAGATTACCAATGCATCATTTTGTGGTTGACTGATGCCCTCTGCATCTTCATCGCTGAAAGAATAGGTTCATCAGGTAAGAAATCCCTAGATCTTTTTTCCCGAGTTATCGACGCTTCAGTATTTTTACGGTCATGATGGATCCATTCGGAACGTCCATTCCTCTGATTATCATATTTATGACATGTTGGGGTTGAATCGGGTCCGCTGCTTATTTGCCTCTCTATTTTTGAATTTTCACTTTGCTTGCTTGCTCAAACATTCACGTAGATGGCCATTCTTCAACAACCGACTACTTTATCCATCAGCTGCTGACAATCCTCCCTTCGGTAACTATGTGTTCCATGATAAACACATAGTAAGCTAGTATCTCTCTGGGTTGGATCTGTCCGGAGCGGTCTTGGCCATCTTGTCTCCTTGATGTGCCCAATAACTATACAAGCCCGGCTGTATCAACATTGAAATTGTATTCGGAGAGCCTTGGGCTTTCCATACTATTAAAGGTCACACCACCAGTGTCATTTTTATACTGCAAGCCCCTATTGGTAGACCCTCGATCATTACGCCTGTCTCCATCTCCTTTGTCCGACAAGAAGTTACGATTGTTGTGCCCTCGATCCAACCTAAATTTTGATCTTTTAGGTTGTTTGTAGGGTTTGTACCTATCCTTTAGAGACTTTAACTCCAACTCATCTACTCTTTTTGACTTATCAAAATTTTACTCCGTCCTGTTGATTCTGGTGGAAGTTCGAACTGATCGTCTTCTACCCGGATCTTAGACTCGTACCTATTATGTATGTCCACCCATGTTACTGTCGAAAATTCCATTAAGTTTTTCTTTAATTTCAACAACGCACTGGAACTCCTATATTTAACCCCTCAGTAAAAGCTTCAACTGCCCATTCATCTGTTACCGAAGGAAGGAGCATCCATTCCTTTTGAAACCTGGTCACGAACTCTCGCAACAACTCCGTATCTTTCTGAGCAATTTTGAATATGTTCACTTTCATTGCTTAGACCTCCCTTGCCCCGACATGCGCCTTTATAAATGCATCTACAAGCATTTCAAATGAGGTAATAAAATGTTCGGGTAGTAGAGAATACCAGGTCATTACCCCTTTGGACAATGTTTGGCCAAACTTCTTCAATAAGACTGATTTTATCTCATCTGGATGCATGTTGTTTCCCTTTATCGCATAAGTGTATGACGTCACGTGCTCCTATGGATTCATGGTTCCGTCATACTTTGGAAGATCTGCCATTTTAAGCCTTTTTGGTATCAGCTTCGGAGTCGCGCTTGGTGGGAACGACAACTGATTGTATCTCTTCGAGTTCGGTCCATTTAGGATCGGAGGTTCTCCCGAGATCTGATCTACTCGTGAATTGTATGTGTCAACCTTCTTTCATTAGTATCCACACGCTTGGTCAAAGCTTAGAGCAATTTCAAGACCTTTGAAGACTCATTTGTCCCCGAACCATTGCCATTTTCATCAACTCAATCTTCATCCCGGCCCGGATCTTCGTTACGGACAGGATGAGCTTCATCTGTCGCACTTGTTCCGCTTCTCTTCTGCAACTGAGTAATCGCCTTCTGTTGTTTCTCCAACATGCTCAGAATTCGAGCCAAATCCAATTCGGGTATTTTCTCTCCGCCATCTGCTCCGTCATCATAATTTGGTGTTTTCTCACATCTTCTTCTAGACGCCCAGGGTGAAATCACGGGGTTATTCTAATGCTCACCAGTTTTTGGGTCAATGGGCGAGACATTGTTGTTGTTATTGATATGGTTATTACCGTTGTCACCGCCGTTGTTGTTATTGTTATTTCTAACCCCATGGATTTCATTAACCATCTTGCAAGTGTTTGGTATTGACCCGCTTCACGAAATCTCAAAAGAAACAAGTGAAATTTGAGTTTGAAAAAATCACCACAATTATACTTAACCCCGCGGTGGGCGTTAAACTTTTTACCTAAAAAATGTATAGTTGAATTTGTAAGAGATTTTAATAATATGTGGATTGATTTGTAAAATAAGATGATACAATTAACAATAAGTAAGTAAAAGTAAACAATAAGTAGCAGAATTAGCCTGAAATGCTGTAAATTTAGATGAATCTTCTCAGCAAGATTGATCTGAGTCTTAGCTTGATTTATTTGGTTATGAGCTAAAAATGAGAGCTTAGTGGGTATAATTTCTATAAAACTGATCGTATAAGTGCATGTAATGAGAATTGGATGATCTTCCAATATGAAGGTTGACTCCTTTTATAGCTATGGAGTAAGACATTAATATTCGAGATTTCGTCTCAAATTAAATGCAAATAAAGCTAGTAACGACTCCTTAATGATAGAGGAGTAACGGCTGGCGTCATATCCGGAACGGATATACATTGGACGCATGGTTCTTCATCCGGTGTCAACTGACGCGGTCACTATCCAGTCTCGTCCCGACTTCCGATTTACCCCGATGTTACTTGTATCCGGTTTGGAACTCTACCGTCCACTTCGAACTTCGCACTAAAACCTAGCCACGTGTCGCGTTGATTTTTACCGTATACAATGCACTTAGATTGACAATAGTTAGAGCCATGGTTGAAATTGCAATTCAACAATTATTCTCATGCATCATTTAAGTATAGAGTTATAATCTCACTAAAAGTTTTGCCTCGCTTGAACTTTTTATTCCATATTTTTCAGGATATAAAAAATATAACTAATAAAAAGGTCGATCAAACATAAGAGTTGCAAACCCCTAATTTCTTACCTTTCAAAAGTTTAAAGTAGGGACGAGACAGGCGGGCCGGGATTAGCGGGACAGGCAGATGTCTCGTCACGTCCCACATTCCGCCGGAAAGGCAACCGCTGTTGGGTGGCCGGGGAGGGGCAGGGTCTGGATTTCAGTTTTTTTTAGAAACTTAATTTAAAAAATAATATATATAAATACTTCAATAATTGAACAAGATAGTGTAATAAAAACATCTCAAGACTGTTTTTATGCCTCTTATATTATTTAATAAAAATATGATTTTTTTGTAATACAATTTCAAAAATTGCAACTTTGTGGTGTTGTTCAAAAGTTGCAAATCACATAGAAAAATTACAATTAAAAAAATAATATAGTTAACCATACTTTTTCTAATTTCCTTACAATGTCTTGAGGATCTTCGGTTGGAATTGGAAGTTGTTGGTCAAATTGTTCGACGTCGCTTCATGTTCCCTCAGATAAGATTTCGTTGTAGTTATAGGATTCTTCTTCATTGATCTCCGGTTGACCGCACCTTCTACGCTCATCGAATCCAATCTCTGAATAGAAATACAATCTCCAATGTGTCTCCCGCCAATGAATGTATGTGCTCTCCTATTTGAAATCTTCCCACAGAAAAAACACTTTCAGACGCTGTTGATGACGCTTGAATGTTCAACACATCTCGGGCCATCTTTGACATTCTCCCTCCAGTATTTCAGCAAGTCTTCATGTCATTCATCGTTGACAATTAATTCGTACAATACAACACCATGCAAACCATAAATATCAAATTCGCTAACTTGTGAAGAAGTTGAACCACTAAACATTTTATTTCTAAGGCCTTGAATACTAGCAGCAGAAACCGCATGTTTTTTATAAGGTTGCAACGAAGTAGTAGAAGATGGTATAGAAGCCGGTTGATTATTTACACTTTGTTGTTGTTAATACATATATACTTTTTTGCATTCAGTGTGTATGCTAGACGTAACTTCTTCTTTAGTTGGTTTGTGAGTTGGTTCTTCATTTGGACTTGGAGGTGGAAGTACTGCTATACAATCATTAATCGTTTCAACAAGTGTTTTACAACCGTCTACTTTAATAGTCCGATTTAATACAACACCAATAATATAAATAGTGGGAATAGGAAAAATTATTTTTTTAATTTTTTAAATATTTTTTCAATAGATGCCTTATAAGTTTGGTTTTCCATATATTCATTAAGTAACAAAAATATTAGAGCTATATAAAATAATATATTTTAAATAGTAGGATAATAAATATACCAGAAAATTCTTTAGTAGCTTGAAAAAATTTCTCTAAAAATCCAATAAGTTCTAAAAAAATTCTCAATCATTATCTACAACCGTATCCCTTAGATTTTTATTATGGGCGTTAAATAATAAAGTTATAGGTCTTCTATAATCGTAAGCAACAAGTAGTTGTTCATATAAAGAATTCCACCTAGTCGCTACTTCTTCAGGAATTTTTCTATAAGGTAATCCACAATCGTGACAAGTTTTTATACTCTTTGCGTCTTTGTATTTTTTTACCTTTAAAAATAAAGTTTATAGAAAATTGTATTTTATCAAGAATGTTTTCAAAAAGTTTTAGGCCATCATTTACAACTAAGTTATAAATATTTCTCGCACATCTTATATGAAAATGATCAGGAAAATATGGAGTTAATCGAACTTTTAAAAGTCTTATAGCATAATCATTAGAAGTAGCATTATCTAATGTAATAGTCATAATTTTATCAATTATTCCATAATAATCACAAATTTCATGAATATTTTGTGCAATAAAAGTTCCAGTGTGCCTATCATCAATATATCTATATGCTAAAATAAGTTTTTGTATAGACCAATTATGATCTATCCAATGACATGTTACAGTTAAATAATCATTACCGTTAGTACTACGGCCTATGTCATAAGTGATAGCCATTTTACCATTAAAATGATACAATGTATAACGTAAATATTGTTGATATTCATGCGCCAATTTAAAAACATCTCTTCTAACAATTGATCTAGGAAAACCGTTAAAAGCAGGATTATATGTGTTCTCGAATGTAATGAATAAAACCAGGAGAGGAAGGAAATGAAAAAGACAAACCCTCCATCGCAACTAATTTTGCCATATCTTTGTTTTTATCATATTTAGGACCAAAAATTACCCCCGTCATCGGGTTAATTTGACCTTGTACTTGATCGGGGACACTATGTGAACCTTGTCCCGACTCATCTGGCACACCAGAACTTTTAGCCTGGTATTGATTCCACCTAGTTGTGTGCTCGCCTTGTACATGTCTCAATAAACCTCCTGTCCCACCTTGACTTTTTTCAATTTTAAATTTATAAACATTTTTACATCTAACTACTTGATTCTCTTGGTCCTTATCAAAAAAATCTCATGCAACTGATTTTAATTTTTGTTGTGTGGGGCCTCGACTTATACTAGGGGGAATATGAGGCGTTCCAGTTTCAGTTTGAGGCTGAGACTCAGTCTGAGGTGCACTAGTGGGTGTGTCATCTACATTATCGTCAATATTAAACTCTGGTTCAGATGCATAATATACCTCATCATCTAATGGTATATCATTAAAAAACAGTTTCATCTATATGAGTGAAATCAATCAAATCATCGGGACTAGGAATAAGATTACTAGAACAAGTACCCTTACCCTTGTTACTCCTACTAGAAGAAGCACATTTACCCTTACCCTTAATCATACGTCCAAAGCGTTCCATTATAATTATGCAAATAAATAATTAAAGTAAATAAAATTTAGTGCAATAATTAAAATTAAGTAACAATGATAATTTAAAGAAGGAACGAAGGTACCAAGCACCGACGTGTAATTGATGTTGAAAATTAAAACTTTGCTCGATGGATGATCCTCAAGCTAGTTGCGAACTTCATTCCCAATTTTTGAACTTTGATATAAATGAGCAAAAAATATATAATATTTAGTAGGCAATGTAGAATTGTAGAGAGATAAATTGAGAGATGGTAGGAAGATTTGTGAGAAAAATGAGGTATTTATAGTTGAGAAATAGGGTCAAAGTGTAAATATATTATCTTAGGGGTTAAAATAAATATTAAGGGGGTAGGAGGGTTTATGGGTGGGGGCCAAAAATGGTTGTTATAGCCATTGTACAACGACCAAAATCAAAATTTGGTCGTTGTTGCAACGATTATTTTTGCAAAGGGGAGGGGGGGCTGGGGGGATGGTGTCGCGTTGGGGTGGGTCAGATCGGGATCGGGACGGGGACGAGGCCAGGTCCCGTCCCGAGTTCGAACCCCGACACCATTTTTTTGGGATCGGGGCGGGGCGGGGTGGGTATCGGGACGGGTCGGGATCAGGCCGACTCGGCCCACTGTCCAGCCTTAGTTTAAAGTAGTATTTAAATTTTTTTCTCGCTCAAATGGCCTTATTTCAGGGTGGTCTTTGATTTTTGTCCCTTAAATTTGTATTTAACTTCGGCATATGTATCATAATATTCATACAAATTCTGTCGGACAATTTCATACTGCTTTGTATTGTTTGTTCTTGTGCCGAGTTTCTACCAGAAACAATCTCTCTACCTCGCAAGGCAGGGGTAAGGTTTGCGTACACCCTACCATTCTCAAACCCCGCTTTGTGGGATTTTACTGGGTATGTTGTTGTATTATCCTGGACAAGACAAACTTTCAACACAATCTAAAAACCGAAATAATTTGAGATTTCGCTCGACATAGTTTACGTTTAACTTCGGCATATATATTATAACATAGAAACAAATAATGCCAGACAAGGTATATTTTTTAACACTCGACATAATTTGAAAAAATACTACAAAACTATGCGGATAACTTAATTTCTACATAATTTATGTCGAGCAAGGTAAAAGTTTAGTCTCTGAAGATAAAAATATTATAGAAACTATGCATTGCGAAGTAGGTGTGCATATTTTTATTAAATAACTAACCGGGACAAAAATTAAACACTACACATATGAGGGCCAAAAATTAAAGACTAGTGTATTTGAAGGGAAATCCGTGCAAAAAAAACATTTTTTTTATTGTGTTTTAACTTTAATTCACAAAAATGCCTAAAATAGGCTCAAAATTAGGACAAAATCCAGCCATCAAGTAAACTGATTTAATCTCAGGGAAGATGGATAAGGCTGTGGTGTGCGGCTGCTAGGTTTTCCGAGAAAGGGAAACCATTTCAGTTATTTTGTGCGTTGGAGGCTTTCCGATCATTGGAACTTAAATTCACTACTTTGTATATCGACAATTCAGAAGGAACATATATTAGAAGGTCCTCTTCTTTCCTCTCTCGTTTTGTATAATAATATATACATTTGATGGAATATTGTTAGCTTCCAACTCACTGATTCTATTTTCTGAATGTTTATAAGTCTGCTCATCGATGTCCGGTTTCAATAAATTATGTTATAGCATTGTCGCCCTAGTTTCACTTTTAGTTCATTTTTCTTGTATTCATGAATGATGATGCATAGAGCTTGTGTTCAACTAATGATTTCTGACTCACACTAAGCATCCAGTGCAATGTGTCCATTAATCTAGGTCCGGTAACTTATATAAAGTATACAACAACAGCATACCTAGTGTAATCCCACAAGAATGTGAAGTTTATGTACAAAAATATCAAAATATAAGGAAAATGCTCAAATATGCGATCGAACTATCGAAAATGGCTCATTTATGACACTCGTCAATAATTTGACTCATTTATGCCTTCGCCGCTACCAAAATGGCTCATCATGCCATGTTTCATTAACGCCGATTTTACAATATCATTTTTTATTAGCATCGACGTTAATGAAAAATAGACATGGATGGGCCATTTTGGTAACGTCAATGGCATAAATGAACCAAACTATTAACGAGTGACGTAAATTAGCAATTTCCGATAGTTCAATGACATATTTGTGCTTTTTCCCTAAAATATATTAGTATTATTAAGTCAAGTTGTAAGGTTCTTGTAAAGTGTTTGGATTGGCTTTTAAGCTGGTCAAATCAGCTTTTAAGTTTTTTTTCTTTCAGTTTTGGCAATGTTGAAAATGTGATTAAAATGAGTTAAAAAGTGCTTAAAACAAGCCCAACCCCAACTTATAACTTTTTGGCTTCTCGGCTATTTTGTGTTCGCTATGGACTTTGGCTCAAAATAGTCCTATTTCTTTACTAACTAATAATCCATATGCTTTAATAAAGTGGTGCACATTTAGTCTCAATCCAAACTTCTGTTAGTTCTTTTTAACTGAGACAACCTCACATGCGTCTCATATGAGATTTATTCCTTAGAGGATAAAAAAATACTCATTTTGCTAAGCAAGAACCCAATCAAATGCATTCTTCTCCCAAATTATCAAAACCCTTTTGCTGCATAAGTCAGGCTCAATCAATCTGCCTAATACAATTTAATGATGTGTGTAGTTGAATTTGTGCTCTTTTTCTATATGTTAATAAATATAGATAGAGGACCTCATCAATGTGGGCTCAATGAATCCAACAACTGAAATTTGAGACCTAGATATTATAAGTAATCCTTATTAGGTAACACTTTCATGATTAATTCACTCTCTTTGCTGCTACACTGCACTCCGTGTGCCAAAAAGTGCAGGAAAATTCCAAGGGAAAGAGACAATTATCCACTGATTTATCCAAAACTTTTCAAATGTTTAAAGCTGCTTTGAAATATGCATACTTGCCGCTCGGTATGATAGTTTGAGTCGCAGTTGGAAGTAACTATTTCTACAACAACATACCCAGTGAAAATTCCACAACGTGGGTAATTATTTGTACAACAGCACTTATAATATATCTTGATTTCTTGTCATCTATCTTGGTTGACGTTTGAAAATGGTACAGTAAGTATGACATTGCATTTTATCTCTCATTCTTGTATCTTTCGAAGATGATAAATAAGAAGAAAAATTCTCAGTAAATAAAAAGAATAACAAAGATTTTCAGACACAATATTTGTAACAAACATGAATTCTAAATTTGACAGATAGCAGTTCCTACCTTGCAAGTTGCAAGTAGCTAGCTATCACAGGAAGGGGAAGGGATGTGATGGTGCATTTGTGGGAAATTTCTAATTACCATCTCCAAAATATGTCTAGTGTATCATGATAAGTAGATATGGCCATTAAAAGGCTATATGAATTCTTGATAAAGATAGTAAGGGTTTTTACATTTGAATTCTAGTCCCCTAAGATGGCATTTCATAATTATAACGAACAAAATAAGAGGAAGAGCATGAAACTTATGAACGCAATACTGACTGAACAATCACTTGGAACCTTTGTGATCTGCTGCCAAGTACTTTAAATTAGAGCTTTTATCTTTTTCCAAACTAAAGAATAACTCAACAGGGTTCTTGCTTAACAAAATGAGTATTTGTTGTCCTCTTTAAGGAAATAAATCTCATTTGAGGGGCATGTGAGGTTGTTTCTGTTAAAAAACTAACGGAAGTTTGGATTGAGACTAAAAGTGCACCACTTTATCAAAGAATGTGGACTATTAATGTTCCATAGTAAAGAAATAGGACTATTTTTAGCAAAAGTCCAAAGACAGGGTCTTTTTTCTCTTATGTTTCTATCCATTATAACTTTCCTAATCCCGACATTACCCTCAATTTGAAAAGCGCTAGACCTTTTCTTCTATCTCCTCCGGTCGTTTCTTCATCTCATGTCTTGAGCCGAGGGTCTCTCGAAAATAGCCGTTCTACCTGCCAAGGTAGAGGTAAGGTCTGTGTACACTCTACCCTCTCCAGACCCCACATTGTGAGATTTCACTGGGTATGTTGTTGTTGTTGTTGTCGTCTCCTCTCCCTTTCCTCCATATCTGCACACGTATTTCTGCGTTCTTCTCTGCTGCTTTACTTATTATTTGCTTTTGTTTCTGCTTTAAACGAGTGTCTGCAAATGCTATTTTTTTGCAAGTCATTTTTAGGGTTGTATGATGAGTGAATTCTTAAGATACAGAAAAAGGTAAAACTATAAAAAAATCAACGTCGGCTATTTTCTACTTTAATTACGCATTGATAAAGAGAAGAATTTGAATATGCAACAAACTAGAATATAGGGATCACTGTGCACAAATCCAACTCAAACTTGATTGCATATGTGGATGTAATTAGAATGCACAAATGCGAAGCACCCAAAGGAAAGAAGTTAAAATAAAATATCCACGAAAATTTTCTCCTCTTTCCTTAGATAAGGAAATGCCACAATATAAAATTTGTGGATTAACCTGCAAACATGCATTTAGATTACACTAGTTAGAGTCGTGGTTGAAATTGCAATCCAGTAAGTGTTCTCCTGCATCATTAAGTATAGAGTTTCAATCTTACTAAGGGCCTGTTTGGAAGGACACATGGGAATTGGATTTGAGTGTAATTACACTGTTTGACATGTTTGTTTGGTCAAGTAATTACTTGGTTGGTAGGTAATTGGGAGGGTGTAATTATACTCTCCAATTTTCAAGGGGGTTGGGTTGAGAATTGGGTGTAATTAGATAGGGCTTTTTATTTTTTATTTTTTTCTTTTCTTTTTTAATTTATTTTTATTATTTTAATTTACTTTTATTTTAAAATATATTTTTATTTTTATATTATTTATCTTCAAATAATATATTTTTATTTTTAGCTAGAAGTAAATATACTACATACTAACTGCTAGAACTATTTTTTAACTTCAATTTTTCTCTTTTTACTTCCATGCAGAGATTGTGTTGGTTGTATGCTTGTTGACACAAGCCCAGCAAACCAATCTGCTGACTTTGGCGGACCCATTTAGAGTCCACAATAATCCTTCTATCCTTCTAACATCACTCTTCGTCGGCGACGGCCATCTTTGGCTGTCAGAGATTTTCTCCTTCTCTCTCCTCCCAAGTGGCTCTATATCATCTGTAAGTCTCACTTCTCCTCTGTTTAGTTGATTCATGTAACAGTGAAGTTATTATGAGATGTTTGCAATATTAGTTCGAAAAAGACTAACTTAAATAGAGAGGAGTGCATACAGGTGAGTTATATAGCTGACACTCAATTCCTAGTGATTAGGGTTGTGGAGGATACTGATTAGGGTAGAAGGGTAGTATGTAGTCGAGCGTATTCCTACTTACACTTACAAAATGATAGTTGTAGTGTTCTTACTGTAGGCCCGATTAGCCTATCACACTTATAGGCGCAATATTGCTTTATAGTGCCCTGTAGTTTGATTTCTGCTGCCATGTGTTCTTTAGTGTACTTTGTTTATCTTATTTAGTTGTGTTAGCTACTGCTTCCTTTTGTTAGAATATGTTGTCATGGCGTATTCGATTTTGTTATCAGCATGTTCATACTGCTTTAATTTCTTGTCTGAGTCTGACCGTTTCTCTTACTTTGCTTTGTTTGCTTTGCTTGTGATTATGCTTTGTCTTGAGCCGAGGGTCTCCCAGAAACAGCCGCTCTACCTACCAAGGTGGAGGTAAGGTCTGCGTACGCTTTACACTTCCCAGACCCCACGTTGTGGTATTTCACTGGGTATGTTGTTGTTGTTGTACTCATTTCCTAGTGATTAATTATATTGCCTAGCGCAAAATTCATGCTTAGCTACATTGCAGATACTACAGGCTGCTTTTTGTTAAACCTAATTTACATTGCACATACTATATTGCTGTTGTTGCAACTATTTTTAAAGAATACTTCTTTGACAATGTGGGGTGGGATGAAATGGTCCTAAACAAAGAGGAACGGATATAGAGGATTCATATAGTCTATTCCGACTAGTTTGGGATGAAGGAGGAGTTGATATCTTTCACACTGCATATTTTGAAAATAGGATTAATAATATGTCTAGTTTTACTTGCTTTTACTTTATAAAGACATATTTGTTGAATGCTTTTTTAACTTTCTTCTTGGGTTTTAAACAGTGTGTGCAGATGATTTAGGTGGCCCAAATATGGGAACTGTGAACTTCCTATGGAATCTAACTAAGAATTATTTCACCTTTGGGCTCATAGGCCTTACTCTCTCTGATCGTTATGCTAGTATTGTCCCTGTTGGTGGCATTTCAATGTCCCCCACATTTAATCCACATGATGACAGTTCTGTGAGATCCTTGACTCGTAACTACTCTTTCTCGTCTCTTTAAGTTCTTAATGTTTCCTGCTGCGAACAAAGATGAAAACTATCAACTAGTCGTTTTGGTGCAGGTGACTTTGTTGTAGTGGAGAAGCTTTGCCTAGAAAAATACAAGTTCTCCCTCGGCGATGTGGTTGTCTTCAGGTAACTTTTGACAAGCTGCCGCAAGCTTGTTTTCTGTTGGCTCAAGTATCCGGATTACATCTTATTTAAAGATTTTGTTGCTTCACTAACCTGATGATAGTATGACTTAAGTCACTTTTCTGGATGTTATCATAGTGGGTTATTCAAGTTTGATTGTTAAACTTTTGGACCTTACAAATACGTTTGTATTGATTGGAATAAGAAATGGACTCGGTCCATACTTCTCATTCGGAAGGTTTGATAATGCATCTCACCATGGAATAAGTATTCTTGGTTCCAATGTTGAACGTTATAGTACTCAACCTTTGATATCGTATTTGCTGATTTAGATGTCTTACTTTTAATGGTAAGTCCCACTGTGACAGAGAATAGAGTTCCATATTTTATGTTTGACTCTCGTGACATAGCTCCCGTGACTCGTTCATAGATTTCCAATGACATCTAATGCTACTAAAAAGCTCTTCGAAAAAGTTATTAATCGAAAAATTAAACTATACCCTCTCTTCTCTCTCCTCCAGTGCTGTCGGCGCACGGTAAGTTCACCGGCGCCGAGTCTGTAGCCATGCCGAAGGGGGGAAAGCGAGGACGACCAAGGAAAGATCAGCAAAAGAGCAAGGAAGCGAGCAGAGGAAAGGCTAGGGGTGCTGACAAACCGATTGATAAAGGAGGAACACCATACTCCACAAATCAGCACCTCAATACCAGTACCAAGGAGGTAGCTCTCCACCTCCGTCTCTGCCGACACCCATCGATTCTCTGGTAGTCGTGTGTGCTGCGGAGTCTAATGGAAAATATCTCAATTGCAATCGACGGATACAGTGGCACGGGTCACCATGACTGTGCCGGATCAGATACCAGCTCCACCAGGGGACAAGGAGAAGGAACTATTTCCAGAGTTGACAAAAGAGGCGATGACAGGGCCGGGAGGGGGAAACACAGCTGTTGCGGCTACAGAGAAGGAATCAGCTCCACTTACGAGTCTCTTCCAAAAGAATCGTTTAGCAGCTAATGGTATATCTATGACCTACATCCCTCCTCAAATTGTTAATGGACAAATGGTGGTGCAATTAGAGAAGAATGTTGTGGATGTTGCGTTGGAAAAATGGAATCGAGCCCTAATTGTTTATGTCATCGGGGAAACCCCTGGGTATAATGTAATGAAGCTATATATTGCTACAAATTGGGGGAATATTGCGCAACCTGATCTGTTCTATCATGAAGAAGGTTACTACATAGCTAGATTCCACTCAGATGACAAAAATGAGGTGCTATATTCTGGGCCATTTACCATCAACAATAAACCCATTATCTTGAAACCTTGGTCACAGGACTTTGATTTCTCTAGAGAATATCCTACAGAAATTCCACTTTGGGTCAAATACTCTGGGCTTCGTATGAGCGGTTGGGAGGCTGAATCACTTAATTGCTAGTGTTGTGGGTAAACCCCTTATTTGCTGATGAGTGCACCACAAAACAGACTAGGGTATCGTTTGCTCGCATGTTGATTAAAGTGGACATTACCAAAAATCTTACTACTGAAATACCTGTACTGGACCCAAATGGAAAGCAGTTTCTGCAAAGTGTTATGATTGGAAGCCGGTGTTTTGTGACAAGTGTTTGGTTATTGGACACAAATGTGCTGCACTTGGTTATTGGACACAAATGTGCTGCACCAAAGCCTCAAGCTCCTCCACCCGTGGTTCCTAATAGAAGAAGAGATGCTAGAAAAGTAGATCAAGAGTAGAAATATAAAGAGGTGGTGATATCTGAAGTGGTTACAACAGGAGCTGCAATAACACAAGATGTTGCAGGGCCAAGTGCTGTTAAAGTGACTGACTTGCTGCAACAACATCTCAAAGTCCAGCACAAGTAGGAGTCAACAACCCAGTGGTGAGTATTCCACCTACTTTCAATTTGGAAGAGTTCCCTGAAGTGGTGTCACCTATTGGGAAGAGTAATAATAAAAGGGTTCAAAAGAGTACCAGTGCTAACAAATTGCCTCTGGATAGAGGAACACACCCTCAATGAATTGGTTGTTCTGGAACATTAGACGGGCGAATAAGAGGCATAAACAAAAGGAATTAAAGCAGTACATGTGAAAAAGAAGAGTTAAACTAGCAGGCATTGTAGAAACAAGGGTTAAAATACATAAGGCTCCTAAGACTCTCCAGAATATTGCTCCTGGCTGGGAATTGCTGAACAACTACACCGATGCTATAAATGGGAGAATCTGGCTCATTTGGGATCCAACTTGGTATGGCATCACTGTTCTAAGACAAGGAGCTTAATATCTACATTGTCATGTACAAGGAAGGACAAGCAATATTAATTGTTTATTGACAGTAGTGTATGGGTTCAATGTTGTTGATCAGAGAAGGCACTTATGGGACAACTTAACTGAGTGTGCTAATGGAGTTACTATTCCATGGGTAATCTGTGGAGATTTTAATGTTGTGTTGTACTCTAATGATAGTATATGGGGCAACCCTGTATGTGCTGCTGAAACTAGGGACTTTTCTGATTGTGTCACAAATATTATGGTCAATGAACTAGCGTGGAAAGGGGATTATTATACATGGTCCAATAAACAACATGGGGTGGATAGAATCTGCAGTAGAATAGATAGAGCATTTGAAAATTTCAAATGGATGATGAAAAAATGGGGCCAAGTGCCTATTGAATATGATATGCCATTTATTTCTGATCATGCCCCTATGTTTTTATGCTTGCAAACTGGTCAACTGCATACTCAAGTCCCTTTCAGGTTTTTTAATGTGTGGACTGATCATGAACAATTTCTACCACTGGTGGCATCTGTCTGGGGTCAGCAGGTAAGAAAGTCAATAATGGAAAGTATATGGTGCAAACTCAAGGATCTTAAACATGTCCTTAAGAAGCTTAAAAATGACCACATCAAAGGCATTACTCAGAAAATGGAAGATGCTAGGCTGACACTAGTAGGGATACGGAGGCAAGTCTCACAACAGTGCACTGAGGAGCTACTGAACAAGAAGCAATTGTTGACAGATTTAGAAAGGTGGTCACTGATTGAGGAGAGTGCTCTTAGACAAAAATCTAGGGCAATTTGGATCAAGCTTGGAGATTCTAACTCCAAGTACTTTGCAGCTGTTGTGAAAAAAAGAAGTCAGAGGAAGCAAATTTCATAGCTTACATCACTAGATGGTAATAAGTTGACAGATCCAAAGGCAATACAAGAGGAAATCCTTCGCCTCTATAAAGGTCTAATGGGTTCAGTATAGTTACTTTGCCAGCAGTTAATATAGTGACTATGAAGAATGGTACTGAACAAAATCAGCAACAAAAACTAACACTGTGTATCCGGACTGGCCACTGCCGCCGGCAAGTTGGCCACCGCCCCGGCCTCGTCCCTTTCCACCATTATTTTTTCCTTTATTGTTACGGTTTGAACCCCATTTTTGTCCATTATTTTGACGATTATTATTGCCCACGAACCATAATTTGGGGGTTCCAAATTCGTGAAAAATGAGTTGGTGGAGACGAGAGCAGTTCCGGCGGTGGTTGCTCTAGAAGATGCCTGTTTTGCCTTCCGTGTTTCCTCGAGAATTAATCTCGAACGTGCCTCATAGAAAGGAGGCAATGGATTACTTTGCTGAATGAATGTAGCCACTCCATCATACTGTTCATTCGACCCTGCAATCAACTGAAGGTCCAACCTTTGATTTGTTACGGGCGAACCAACGTTGGATAGTTGGTCCGCAAGCATCTTCAATTCCTGACAATAGGAGATGATAAGGCTCCAGGTATTGACGGTTTTAATGCACATTTTTAAAAAAACTCTTGGCCTATTATCAAGTCTGCAATATGCAGGGTTGTGTCTGATTTCTTTGAAACTGGTACTATGATTAGGGGCATAAATTGCACTACCCTAACCTTATTACCCAAAGTTGCTAACCCAACCACTGTTAAAGACTTTAGACCCATAGCTTGTTGCACCATTCTACATAAAATTATTGCCAAAATCTTAGCTAACAAACTCCATGATGTTATGCCTAGTATTATTTGTGAATCCCAGGCATGTTTCATCCCCGTAGGAAAATAGCTGATAACATTGTGTTAGCTCATGAGCTAGTGAAAGCCTATACTAGAAAGCACATTTCAGCTAGGTGCATGATAAAAATATTTCAGAAAGCCTATGATTCTGTGGAATGGCCTTATCTTGAGCAAGTTATGGGTTCATTGGGTTTCCCTGCTAAGTTTATCTCCTGGATTATGGCTTGTGTTACAACTGTCAACTATACTATTTTGTTTAATGGAGAGATTTCTGAGCCCTTCAATGCAGCAAAAGGATTAAGGCAGGAGGATCCAGTCTCCACCTTCCTTTTTGCTATCTCTATGGAGTATCTCAGCAGGTGCATAAATGGGTTAAAATTGTCAAAGGAGTTCAAGTTTCACCCTAGATGTGCCAAACTGGGTATAACTCATTTGTGCTTTGCTGATGATCTGCTATTGGTTAGTAGGGGTGACCTGGACTCTGTTACTGCTTTGCAAAATTGTTTCCTCACCTTTTCTCAAGCCTCGGGATTGCAACCAAATTTGGGTAAAAGTTCTGTTTATTTTGGAGGGGTCACACAAGCTTTACATGATAGTATTTTACACAAGTTAGGATTTGTTCTTGGTGAGTTGCCCTTTATATATCTTGGTATCCCACTCTACCAAAAAACTTTCTTTCAATGGCAACCTCTTATAGAGAAGATCACAGCAAAAATCACCACATGGACAGCAAAGAAACTTTCTTATGCTGGTAGGATTCAGTTGGTACAATCTGTAGTGTTTGGTATGCAAGCCTTCTGGTCCCAATTATTTCCTCTCCCTGCACATGTTCTCAAAACAATCGATGCCTTCTGCAGAAGCTATGTGTGGTCTGCCTCAAATAAAAAAAAGGGCAGCCCGGTGCACTAAGCTCCCGCTATGCGCGGGGTCCGGGGAAGGGCCGGACCACAAGGATCTATTGTACGCAGCCTTACCTTGCATTTTTGCAAGAGGCTGTTTCCACGGCTTGAAACCGTGACCTATGTGATTACAAAAAAAGCACTTGTATCGTGGGAGGAGATGTGCTTACCTAAGTCAGTAGGGGATCTAAATATCAACTTGTGGAATAGAGCAGCTATGGCTAAAACTTGTTGGAACTTGACTCTCAAGAAGGATAGTTTATGGATTAAGTGGATACATACATACTACATTAAAGGCAATCAAATGCATAGTATGTGTATTCCTCAACAGGCTTCATGGATGGTATTGTAAATTATTAAGGCACACAGCACTCTGCAACTGGTTCAGATAGCACCTTCTCCAAATCAAGGTGTGATCAGAAATATTTATCTCCAACTGCTGCCTGACTTGCCAAGGGTACACTGGAAGACTTTGGGTTTCAAGTCTTCAGCTAGACCAAAAGTGCAGTTCACTATGTGGTTACATCTACATGGCAGGTTACTTGCTGTAGAAAGATTGGCTAAATGGGGAATTGGTGTACGGCCTACTTGTTCTCTATGTCAGTTGCAAGATGAAACACTAGAACACCTATTTGTGCAATGCCCTTATACAAAGCAACTATGGCACAAACTGTTAACTTGGCTTGCCAAACCAACCTTGACCTTTGCCTCTTGGGATGATTATGTAAAATAGGCAGTACAGAGTGCCAAAGGGAAATCAAATGCAGCACAAGCTCGTTCATGCGGTGTGGATAGAGAGAAATGCCAGAGTATTTGAAGGAAGAAGCACCAACTGGGAGTCGATAGCTAAACAAGGCGCACACACTTCCAATGTTAGAGCTATGTCCAACCTGCAGATGTATTTACGTAGCCTTTCGTTTTAGATGTCTGCTAGTGGCTCTGTTTGATCTGTACTGCTTTGTTCCTGATGTCTGTGTTGTCGTTTTTGCTTTAGAACTTTGAGATAGCTGGCTGTGTTGGCCGAGCTATGGTTTTGTAAATCTGCACTTATTTTATGATGAATGAAAGTTTAAATTACCAAAAAAATAAAGTTATTAATGGAAAAGCATACATATGTATATTGAGTTTATGGAGCACTTCTATTGAAGAGAAAATCCAAAGGAAGATCGAATCTCTGTTGTTTTTAATACATTTTTTGGTGGAATACTCATTCTTCATTCTTGAAAGAGTAAATTCCATTAGAAGCCCTACTTCGTAATACTTTAAGGGCCTCTAACGCACATTGCTCTTCTTTGAATATTATGTTCTTGGTGCCCTTAGAACACTTTTAGGATATCAATCAAGTTGTCCTCCTTCCACTTCAGTTGATGAGCACTATTAACTATTAACTTGTGCTGGATGCTAGATCCTTTTTGACCTGGAAAACAATCTTTTTGTCAGTGATCAGCCCTTGTTTGACATTGTTGCTCTTCCCATCCTTATACAGCCCTCTCCAATTCCATTCTAAGCAGTGCACGAGATATTTGTTTTCAACCAGTGGTAAATTCTTAGTATCAGGTCATCAGATATTATACTTTTAAGATGTTATCTTCTATAATTAAAGTGGTCTTTGATAAATTGTTCCAGCAAAATTTAATAGTATGGTTCATATGGACACCTTATCTTGTTTCCGGGTAAGGCAGATGCCAGTCTATAATAAGTTAATGTTTTTTTGGTTGGAATTTAAATATATTCTAATTTTCTTTAACCATCTTTTGCACCCACTATCTGATTTGTGGTTGACATTTATTTCAGCTCTCCAACTAATCATAAAGAGAAAAACATAAAGAGAATAACAGCCTTACCAGGTGACTTGGTAAGTACCCCACATTATGATGCAGTAGTGATCCCTGAAGGACACTGTTGGGTTGAAGGCGACAATCAGGCTTGGAGCTTGGACTCAAGATCCTTTGGCCCTGTACGTTACATATTACTCCATATCTCTCTGCTAATCGAAGAGGAATTTAACATAGAAAGAATCCCATAAACTTTGTAAAGTTAATACAATGCTACGTTAGGAAAGTTTAGCTAATGGAGGTGACATACATGATCCATAAAATTGGCAATCATATTGGGCATAAATTGCTAAATGCATGCATTCTTTTGATCCTGCTTCATACTCATGATGAAGGGATGAATTTAACTTTTCCGACACCCTAGTATGAAGTGTTAAACTTTTCCGTTCGTGTGAGGAGCTGGTGATATATATCTATATTCATTCTACTTTTGATGAATCACTTTGTAAGCGTTTCTTAAGATTATGTATTCAGAGAAAATCAGCTCTTGGATGAAAACTTACGATTCTCCTACCTTTGCATATGAATAAGTTGATCTTTTGGACTCATTTTGTCCAAAAGTTAATTGTTCATTACAGATTCTAAATGAAAAAATAGATAATACCATGTCGTTGCTGAATCTTCTGAGGTGCATTTCAAATCAAAGTGACGACCCTTTAGTAAATAATGACATTTAGATGGTTCCTCGGTGGAAGTCATTGTGGAGCGAGGAGGAAAATAATGTGGTGGAAGTCATTGTGGATCGAGGAGGAAAAGAATGTACTGTTAGCATGCCTATATCTGTGTTTGCAATCAGCTTTAAACTGGCACAGTTGATTAGTTTCATTGACTTGAAAATGCTTTCTTTTTCAGATCCCTCTCGGTTTGGTTCGTGGCAGGGTTACCCATGTTGTGTGGCCTCCTCACCGATTTGGTAAAGTTGAAAGAATGACACCAAAGAGCATAGCATCTTTCTAATTGTATTTTGAGTATTATCATAAATTTCAACTTGATTGATTTCTTAGGCAGTAGCCTCCTATAGGCAGCAGCTCCTCTTTAGGAAGACATCAACAGTCTAGCAAATATTTTAGGCTGCATACTCACTGCTCATTATAACACAGAATCATTCTCTTAAAGGTGTGCATTTCTTGGAAAATTTGAGCTGCTGTATTGGAACAGTGAAAATTCTGATCGCTTTAGTATTAGTAGTATTTAGCATTGTAGTTAAAAGTCATCGCTTGTGTCACACGGAATTAAAAGCACTGCAATTTAGGGTCTCAGCTTTTTGTTTGAGCTAACAATTTCATATTTACAAGAAAATTTAAACAGCCTTTTTTTAGATCTTGAAAATGGAACCTTTCAAAAATTTTCTTTTGAGACAATTATTTGATATATCTAATTATACTGTTACTTTACAAAACAACAACATACCCAGAGAAATCTCACAACGTGGGATCTGAGGAGGGTAAAGTGTATGCAGATCTTACCTCTACCTTGATAGGTAGAGCGGCTGTTTTCGAGAAATCCTTGGCTCAAGACAGAGCATAAGCACAAGAAAAGCAAAAGTAGAGCAAGAAACGCTCAGATTCAATTATAGTACTACTTTAGTGATATCAATTGATGGGGTAGGAATTGTGGTTAATTTTACGGAGAATGGTTTTCAGAACCATCCAAAGTTATAGGAAAGAGTTTGACACCTTACCTATTATTTTACCGAAAAGTATCAAGTTTTTCCCAGAAACGTTTTACCATTCTCTTTGTAAATTCTTCGCCGGTGACGGAAAAAAATTCCGGCATAAAAATCTCGTCTAATGTTAATTTTTTGGTAAAAGTAGAATGTTTTCAGTTTCTTCTTTTAGATATTGGATTTGAGTTTACGAATGAGAGATCTGATAAGTGTATATTAGTGTTTTAAACAAAAAATATACCCACCTCATCGGAAAAAAAATGACTGACACCGGCGAATAAACTTTTCGACAATAAAATCTACAACTTATTCCACTGCCTTTTCCTCTTCTTCATTATCAAAACCTAATAATTAATTAGTCTATAATTTGTAAAAAAAAAAGAAGAAGAAAAGAATGGTGTGAGAGAATAGAAATGAAGGGGAGAGAGTCCCTGAACTTCTCATGAGATTCAGATAGAGAGAAAAAGGAAAGAATTAAAAAAAAAAGTTATGAAAAAAAAAATAGAAAAACGAAAAAAATGTCAAAATAGTAAAAAATATAAAAATGACGTGTCAAAATTGGATTGGTGTGTGTGTACATCCTTTTTTAAAATTGAGATTGAGCGTGAAAGGTGATATTAATTCCACTTTGAATTGGTTTAGGGGTAATTGTTCCCTCGCAAAATTGAAGTGTCTTCTTGAAAATAAGGTACAAGTTAAGAGGGATAACTATGTATTTTCTCTTTTATAATCAAGTTCTTGTGTATAAATTTTTCTACGATATTATGTTTAAGTTAATCTACAACGACAAATAATTCCTTTTCTTTTAATATGAAAATGTGGAAAATAGAGTAATATTTTGCTATGCCCAGTAATAATCTGCAGTGTATATTACTTTAAATATTTTTATCTTTTACGCTAAATGTTTGTGCAGGCAGATAGAAGTGCGTGTTACATCCACTTTAGTTTCACTCACTTCACTAGCAATAAAACGAAGGGAATTTCAAAGGGGGTATTTGGAGCAGCTCAATTGGTTTCAAGGGGATATTTGGAGTAAAGACCAAGGATCGAATCCCGTCAGCGGCAGTGTGGGGGTTTCTTTTTGAAATAAAGGAGGGCCTCTTGTGCGCAGCGTGGTAGTGGTCTAACCTTTGAAATCAATTGAGTCACCATGATTTACTTTTTTCACAGACCTGTCGGACCGGGGTGTGGGGCTCCTGGGGTGGGAGATTCCACCGTTTGGAGCAAATAAAACGAAGGGAATTTGCTTTTGATGGTAGTAGCCTAGTAGGAATCAGACTTCCCTTTTATGCAGCCACTATTTATTCATGACAATAAATGTTAATTTAATATAATATACTCTTTTATTTTCTTTTTTACTTGTTTAGGTACATTTTACACTTCCTTTAACGATGTATGAATTAAATATTTATTTTATGAAGGTAGCAACAAATCACGAGAGAATTTTCTTCTTTTCAATACTAGTGATTACTATTAATTCTCTCGCAATTTGTTGCTACCTTCGTTCCTTTTTACTTGTCTGGTCTACGATTTTTTTCTACTTGTTCACGTTAGCATCAAGGAAAATTAATTATTTGTTTTTTTGTTGCAATTTTACTCTTACCATTAGATAACCATTTCACAAACTAATTAAAGTATCAACAATCAAATTTAAATTTCGAAAGTGTCATAAATAAGAATAATTAAGTAGAACAAACACTTAACGAATGCTCTCTATTCAGTTTGTTGGGAAAATTGTGATTGTTGAAGCTTTTGCAATTGAGAAAGTACTTCTGATGCAAAAGGCATGGTAGACACAAAGGAAAAAACATTGATTTAGCTCCATTAGATGTGAATGTTGCATAAGAAGATATATGGCAAATATCTTCTAATCTTAAATTATACTTATTTTTGTATATATGGTAAAGAATATTCTTCTTTGATTAATGATTTACACTAAATATAATTGTACAAAAATATTTACCTTGCTACAAACTAGGTAACTAATCAATCCTAATTACAAGAGAAATCTAATTCTACCTAATATAGGAGATGTACAATTTTAAATGCAATCTAATTCTATTACACCACCGCAGTCGAAGCGGGAGGTTGGCGTATGTTGAGACTATCCCGAAAGTCTTCAAATAAAATCAGCGGAAGACCTTTTGTAAAGATGTCGGCAATCTGATAACGTGACGAGACATATAAGACACGTACTTGTCCACGAGCAACCTTTTCGCGAATAAAGTGAATATCCAGCTCAATATGTTTAGTGCATTGGTGGTGAACCGGATTCCCTGAGAGATAAATAGCACTAACATTATCACAATAAACCAATGTCGCATTCGGAATCGGACAGTGGAGCTCTAAAAGAAGGTTCTGTAGCCAACAAGATTCAGACACCACATTGGCATTCTGCTTCGGTACTAGATCTGGACAAGGTTGCTTGCCGTTTTGGGGACCAAGAGACCAAATTATCACCAAGAAATACACAATAACCAGACGTGGAACTCCACGTCTGGTATTTGGACAACCACCCCAATCGACATCTGTATATGAAATAAGAGTGGTTGTCGACGACGGATATAAATGCAAGCCATGATCGAGAGTATCCTGAATATAACGCATAATGCGTTTGAGAGCATGCATGTAATCCTCCATCGGTTTATGCATGGATAGACAAACCTGTTGTACAACATAAGAGATGTCGGGCCTTGTAAATGTGAGATATTGCAGGGCCCCTGCAAGGCTACAGTAATGTGATGGATCGGCATATGACTTGCTGGAAGAAACACTCAACTTCAGTTTAGTGTCAACCGGAGTAGCAGACGGCCTACACGATGACATGCCAGTTCGTTTAACAATATCTACTGCATACTTCTTTTGGGATAAAAATAAACCACATGCATGACGTGTCACAGCTATCCCCAAGAAGTAACTCAGTGGCACTAGATCTTTCATTGCAAACTCAGAGCCAAGCAGTGACATGATAGACTTGCGAAGAGCATCAGATGATGCAGTTAAGATAATATCATCCACATACAAAAGAATGTAAACAATATCATTACCCTGACGGTAGATGAATAGAAAATGATCAGACCTATTGTTAGAAAACCAAATATGTGAAACGTAATTTGCAAACCTCTTGTACCAGGCCCTAGGAGCTTGTTTGAGCCTATATAATGATTTCTTCACCAGACACACATTTGTTTAGGATAAGTAGGGTATATGTACCTCATGGGCTGATATATGTACATAGTTTCATTGAGGTCTCCATGCAGGAAGGCATTTTTGACATCAAGCTGATGAAGCGGCCATGCCTTCGAAAGAGCCAGACTGAGGACTGTCCTGATAGTTGCCGGTTTGACCACCAGACTGAAAGTCTCACCACAATCCACACCAACTTGTTGAGTCTTCCCATCACCTACAAAATGGGCTTTGTGCCTCTCAAATGTACCATCAGATTTTTCTTTATGACTAAAAATCCACATAGACCGAATCACATTGACATTAGGGGACGGGGCACCAAATCCCACGTCCTATTATTAATAAGAGCATTAAATTCATCATCTATAGCCATTTTCTAATTCAGGTCATTAAGGGCAGACAGAGGATTACAAGACGACGATGACTTGGACACATGGGTGTGAATACCGTATTTTTTGTTTGGCTTAAAAATCCCGTGTTGATTACGAGTGACAGGCCGTTGGGCCGGAATTGGAGTTGGGTCAGGAGGGAAGGACGGACTGCCTGGCAGTGGGCTGGCAGTGACTGGACTGCCGGGCAGTGGGCTGCTCGAGCCAAATGGTGGGTCGAGACCCAACGGACTGCCAGCTACTGGGCCTCGCGGCAGTGGGATGCCTGCGAGAGACTCAGCTGGGTCAGCAGCCGATGGGATCGGTGATTGGGCCGAGACACTGAGAAATATTAGGCCTGTTTGGGAGGCTAATTTATGGATCAAATACGGGGGTATGCCAGCGTCAAGAAATTCATAGGTAAGAGGCCCAGAATAATGTAATTTGGGAAAAGAGAAATTTGTTTCATAAAAAATTATGTGACGACTAACGATGATTTTATTAGAGGATAAGTTGAAACATTTGTAACCACGATGATTTGACAATATCCCAAAAAAATACACGGAGCTGACCGGGGTTGAAGTTTATTAATGATAGTAAAAGGAAAGAGAGGATAGCATAAGCACCCCAAAACCCGTAAATGAGAATATGAAGGGTCTCTTAGGTATAAAATTTTGAGTTGGGATTGGTAGGATACTTGTTTGTTCGGAAATATGTTTAACATATAGGTTGCCATTTGTAACGCATGATGCCAAAAAGATGGTGGTAGAGAGGCATGTGCAAGTAAGGTTCTAACAATATTGTTAATGGTTCGAATTTTTCTTTTTGCTTTTCCATTTTGAGATGATGTATGTGGACACGAGAGATGAAACGACAAACCATTAGTTTTGCAAGAATCCCAAAAAGGCCCATTATCAAATTCTCTACCATTATCACACTGAATATTTTTAATGTCCCATTCAAATTAAGTGCGGATGTATGCTCTAAAGGATAGAAATGTGGAAAAAACTTGTGATTTTTTAGACGAAGGCAACGTCCACAAAAAATTAGAGTAATCATCCAACAACAGAAGATAATATCGGTGGCCCGAAGAGCTCAAAACGGGAGATGTCCAAATATCACTATGAATAATATCAAAGGGCGTAACAGTACGAGAATTCAAAGCAACAAAAGGAAACTTAACATGTTTTCCAAGAGAACAAAAACGACAAACATGAGAACTACGAGGTCTAGTACACTCAAATTTATTTTGCTTAAGGGAAACAAAAATAGGTACTCCCGGATGACCCAAACGTTCATGCCATAAAGAAGGTACTAAAGCTGCAAAAATGGATGGTAATTTAGCTTGATGTGTGGTTGTGGTGATTGGATAAAGCTCGCCCCGCCTATCACATCTCATTAGACGCATCCCCATCTGAAAATCCTTCATGAAAAATCCAAAAGGATCAAATTTAATAGAAACCCAATTACTAGGAGAAACTTTTCTAACTGAAATCAAGTTTTTAATTAATTTAGGTGTGTGAAGGACATTTTTCAAAATTAACGGTGGGTTCGGGAGAGACAAGTTTGTAGTACCATAACCACAAATTAGAATTAAATGACCATTTCTAATAATTATACCATGATTATTGCTCAAATTAAAATAGGACGAGAGATTACCTTGGAGGACGTCATATGAGACGTTGCACTGGTGTCCATGTATCAATTTGCGTCGGGTGGAGTAAGCCCAAGAGTGTGCATAGCGACCTCGATATCTGTCGGGGTTGCCATTGCCGAGTGGGCCTGTTGCCACTGGCCTAAGAATTCCTAGGTTGATGCCTGTTGGGTTGTTGGATGTGACCTGGGCCTGGCCCAGTTACTGTTGGTTGGATAGGGGCAGGGCAGCACGGTCCTAGGCCACTGCCAGGCCCATAGTGCCGGCCCACTGCCCCAGTGTGCCCTCGACTGCCACTGGGCTGGCGGTTGCGGCTGGCCGCCGCCTCTGCCGCCACCTCCTCCACGGTGGTTGCCGCCACCTTTACCAACACCGCGACCGCGATGTTTGCTCACATTACCGCCGTTTCGGCCCTTCTGGCCACGATTTGGCGGCAATTTTTCAAATTGTGACAAACTCTCATCGGACGGAGCGGCAACCAAGGCGGAATTTAACACGGTGGCTGTCTTCTTGGCAAAATCCGCTTCTTCGAGAATGAGCATAGAACGGACTTAGTAAAATTGTGGAAGAGGATTGCTTTGGCGGATGAGCGTACCTACTCCACTATACGCATCGGTGAGGCCTACCACTAGTTGTAAAACAAGCCGATTGTTAGTGATCGGCGCACCGACGTTCTTGAGTTGGTCCGACAATACCTTGAGTCGTTGACAATATGCGGAAGCATTGGGAAAGTTCGCCATGTCGGTGGTGGAGAATTCCTATTCAAGAGTAACGGCCCGGGAATTTTTGTTGCCTTGGAATATGTCGCGTAAGCGATCCCAAGCCTCTATCGTCGTGGAGTCGGGCTCAATAATTGTATGCAACAAATCGCTAGAAATAGTGGCATAAATCCACTGAAGAACTGTCGCATCAAGGGTTAACCATAATTCTCTTTCGTCGTCGGTTTTCGATACCTTCTCCTTGCCTTTTTTTGGCAGAATTATGTGATGAATGATCCGGTGGTAGCGACAATGAATCTTGAAGAGCTCCGCCCACGTTGCATAATGGACGTTTTCCATCTCAAGAGTGATGGAAACATGAGATTTGATGTTGGAAACAGTGAGGACTGGATGAAAAGAAGATTTTGAGTCAGACATGGCTGACGGGGAGAAGGGTGGTCGGCGGAAAAAGGAAGAGGGGGGGGGGGGGGCGTCGGACACAAGGAAGCAGGGTTAGGGTTTCAGGAACTATCCCTCTTCCTTGATTATTTCATTAATGATTTACACTATATATAATTGTACAAAAATATTTACCTTGCTACAAACTAGGTAACTAATCAATCCTAATTACAAGAGAAATCTAATTCTACTTAATATAGGAGATGTACAATTTTAAATGCAATCTAATTCTGTTATATATATCCGTAGGAGTTTTAACACGATTGCTCACATATTTTAGCTAAGTTTTCTAGTTTTTTATTTATGAAATTCCTTGGGAGCTGATATTTCCAAATTGAATTATAAATGACGCTACCAACTCTTTTGGATATATAACGTCCCTATTCCAGTAGTTAATCCTTTGCTGGAAAAAAAAATAAGTACGGGGAAAAGGAGGAATTCCTATATTTTCCAACTATGTTGTAGTAAATTGTTCTTCCGAAGCAGTGTTTTAAAAGTCAGTTTTGAGACTTGCCTCGAGGCTCGCCCCAAGGAGGGGCACTAGTAAAATGTCTCGGGGCTTATATGTGGAGCTTATTTCTGTGAGGCTTACGTCCTAAGCACCCGACTGTAAGTCCAAAGCACGCCTAATGTCTAACGCTTGGGACTCACCTAACAGTTCTTGCACAAATTATGTCTCAAATTCCTTAATTAACGCCATTGACCCTCGTAATTCTTTAATAGATGAATGATGCTTAATAGTTTTTTCATCAATAGAAATAAGAAGATTAAGAGTAACTCAAATAACAAGGCGTAGTATTGTATATTTACTATTTGAGAACACCGTGAGGGTGAATATCACTTAATATTTTTTTAAAAAAAATACAAAGCTTAATTTTATATCTTCACTTGTCATTGGTCTTCATGTATTTCATTGAATTACAAGGAATTTCAATGATTTAAAACAGATAAATATATCAAACAACAGATAAATATATCAAACAACAATATATCTGGACCTGTCTTTCTCATCCAAACACATCCATGCATCAATTTCTATTTGCCTTCCAACAGAATGAACATTTCACTACTACTGTTATAGCGGGAGCTTAGTGCACTGAGCTACCCTTTATAGTCTTCCTTATGACATCAAACGACGTTGTCACTCGAGTCTTGGTTGGATTTGCTAGCAAGTTGTAGCATTATGTCTCTAAGTCGAGCTATTTTGGAACCATTTAACACAAATCTTCTAACTACGATTCTCACTTTCATACCTACAGCTAGCTGAACACTCACCTTAAAGTGGCACCAACCTGCATTGCCCATTCAGCAGTTATAATAAGAAAATGGAGAAGCTATACTGAGCATTTAAAAGTGGATGCAATGCAAAATATAACCTACAAGGACCATCAAAATATATAAACTTTTTTGATGGTATAAATGTCCATAATATCTGCTATGACTTTTATGGAGACCAAATGACTAAACAAGGGAAAGAGCGAAAGGAGCTATATTCACCAATAGAATAACTACAATATTCAGAATTTCAGGAGTCATAAGGACATACTTGGAAGCATCTGACAAAAAAAAAAGTTATCATCAGCCTAGAGAGAAACCAATAATCATGTTAGCTTCAAATCATTATGTATAAGAAGTAATCACTAAGAAACAAAAGGATGATTCAGGAACTTTGAGTTACATCAAGTGACTGATATGTTATGCTTATTACATATGTTAGATTTAAGCTATATCTCCTATTAACTAAGTTTTGACCTTAAGTTGCAGGACTTGTGCATTAGTTAACTTCAAAATAGATGCAAAATATAAATGGAATTCGTACCTGGTAAAGCATTATAAATGGCATTCGTATCTGGTAAAGCATTCACTTTTTAAGATAAAATTGTTGACATAGAATTTGTTGACTCACTACAATTCTGTGTACTCCTCAACTCATTGACCTAATAATAGTATGCTATCATCACAAAATAATGTAACAAAAACTAATATGCAGATCCAGAAACCTAAATATTTTTGCTTATAGTAAAAACAAGCCTATAATTATTAAGATACTGGCTCTAAAGCAGATATAATCGGTGTAGCAACACATTAACTGCTCACTCGCACTAATTTCTTATGACTAAGATCAACACAACGTGAGTATAACATGGGGCAGTTCTTTATGTGGTCTAGCCACACATATTCTCAAAGAAAAGAGTTACTTACTCTTTAACCTGATAATAGTAAGTTATATAATTTTAAGAAAAATGTAACAAAAAATTAATATGCAGATGCACATTACTCATCACAGTTTTAGGCTTCTTCTTATCACAAATGAACTTTCACTCTATGCGTTTACTCGGACTCTAATTTTAATTCCGTTGTGTCTAATAACCTTCAGTTTTGGAGAGTTTCATCAGAGTATCCTGTATCTTCTGTGTTGTGATTTGCACTGGATTAAGCAGCTGAGCTAGATTTCTATCAACAGTATTAGTAAAGCAATCAGGCCAGGCTAACTAATAATAGCCACTTCGTTGACGCAACTTTAATTGTTGTGTCAAAAACAGCTTTCACATTCTGACAAATACATACAAGTAGCTTAGTGAACAAACGATGTTCGATAAAAATTTAATATCTAGTAGAAAATATGTACTTGATGAAGCTGAATGCATTTCATAAGGTTAATTTGCAGCAGAATTGAAATACTTGCTATGTGCTATGTTTGAGAGTTTCATTCTACATAAGTTGCAACACCAATTTGTTTCGTTAGCTGCTCACCCTACACTCAGGATAATTGAGTTATACTGTTATAGTGATGTGCCATCTATATCAAGAATTGTGATACTCATAACGGTATAGCAACACAAACTTGGGTAGGTGACATGATGTTTGAGCCCATATGATCACCGATCAGCTAGATATTGGTTATGTTATACACATACTTTCTTTATCCCTGGACATTTGCATTCAAGTATGTAAGAAGTTCTACACAGAGATTACCTCTTTTACTCCAAAAACAAAATATTTACGAAGAGCTGGACGATGAATATATTTTCTACCGCAACAGCTGAAAGTTAAAACTAAATAATTTCATCCTCAGAGCGAAGTTTGCAATCAACTTACCTCATAAAGACAGAGTAGTCACACGTATAATTAGGACTACCTGCAAATAGAAAAGGGAGCAAATGTTTTAGAAACGTGGATAAATGACACATCTAGACTTGTTACCAGAAAAATAACACTTGCTATGTTAAGTTTTTATTCAACTGTATATACACCAAACATGAAAGTAAAAATGGGAAATCAGTTATCCATGACACAAAATTCAGAATTTAAACCAACAGATTAAACATTAAAGCCAAAAAATATACTTTGCAATACATGTCAATCAAATGAAAAAGAGAGAACAAACTGAAGACTCAACCAACCATAGAAGGGAAAGACGAAGTGAGAACCCCAGCAGAAGGACTTACAAACCAAACCCAGAGAAACCAAAGTAAACCGAGACAGAATTTAAGTGCAACTGAAGTTCTGAGCAGAGAAAAAAAGCAATAGAGCAGAAAGAGAAATTTTCTCAAACATACACAGGGTAAAGGTATAGATAAGAGCACAGAAAAGGAAACCCAGAGAAGGAAAAACAATCAAAGAACTGGTGCTGAGCAGAAGTGCAAAAATGCAACGGGACTGTATACAGTGGAGAGATAAAGGAACGGAAAAAGATATACTAATATACATTTAAGATGTTAATATAAACATCATTTTTTTAATGATTGTTGAAGTGCAGCTGAAATGCAGCACAGCAGCATAGCATGGAGCATCAGCACCACTCCCATTTTAGTTTATATTGTTGAAAGTTTGCTGGAGTAGTTAGTTAGGAGTTTGTTGAGGATGTTGCTTAGTCTTTACACTTACTTACTACTAGTATAAATAAGTGTAGTAATCCACATTGCATGGGTAAGAAATATATGAGAAAAGCTTCCACAAAATTCAGAACCTTCATTTCTGCACATTTGATTGCACAATTCAGTGTGTGATTGTTCACAGTTTGCACATGCAATTTGTGATTAGCTCAGATCGCGGAAGATAACAAGGTATCAGAGCAACAGTAGGGAGAATCGAGGGATTTTCCAGCGCAACACGACTGGAAATCGAGGGATTCTCTTCCGTGGTTCTGAGCTGATTTTGTCTTCAATCAGTGAGGTATACAGGTCGATTTTATGTTCGAATTTCTTTCCTAATCATCGTAGTATAGTGTATCTGTAATACATGGAAAATACATCGTTAATTGTTGATGAAAGTTCGAGCTCAAACTCGAACATCGTCGACCACAATCATCCATAGTTTTTAGTGCATCTGATACACACGGAGCAGTGCAAGTGGAAATTCAATTAATAGGCATGTAGAATTATACTCTGTGGAGTCGAGCTATGAAATTGACTCTGCTAACAAAAAACAAAATTCAATTTATCGATGGAACTGTTAAAAGAGATACATATGGTGCTAATCAAGTAAAGCAATGGGATCGATGTAATGCTATGGTCATCTCATGGATTATGAGAAATGTGAATAAGAATCTACTTAGTGTAATACTCTATAGATCTACTGCACATGCAGTGTGGAAGGATTTGAAGGAACGATTTGATAAGATTAATTTGTCTAGAGTGTATCAGCTGAAAAAAGAACTGGCAATGTTGCATCAAGGTGTATCGCATATGTCTAGTTACTATTCGAGGATGAAGGATCTATGAGATGAAATTGATTCAATCATTCCTCCTCCAACATGTGATTGTGACAGTCCTAGAGAGTACATTGAGCATCTAGCAAATATGAGGTTGTTAGAGTTTCTCATAGGACTCAATGATAGCTACAATCAAGCAAAGAGTCACATTCTGTTAATGTCACATGCTCCTAGTGTAAATCAATGATTGCTCAGGATGAAAGTCAAATGATGATTACAGAAAGGTATACAAGTATGGGAGAACGAGCTGAGCCCACTACTTTGTTCAGGAGGTCACCACAGTTTAAGCAGAAAAAACCTTACTCTCCTAATGTATTCTGTGATTTCTGTCAAATGAAGGGACACACTAGGGATACATGCTACAAGTTGATGTATTGTGATTTTTGTAAGAACAAGGGACATCAGGGATAACTGTTTTAGGCTCATAGGTTATCCTCCTGATTTCAAAGGTAAGAAAAAGGCCAATATGGTTATGACAAGTGCTCATCACATAGACCTTGATGTCTCAAAGCAACATTCATATGGTGGATATGTGGGACAATCAAACCAGAGGAATGTAGGAGAATTGAGACAATTATTCCAAGAACAACTTGATCAGATCAATTGCTTGCTGATAACTTGTACTCTAGATAAATATGACAAAGTGCTTACAGTATTGAATCAGCAAACAAATGCTGGTGGATATCATGGCAATACAATAGTACCTGCTGGTGCACATCATGGCAATGCAACAACACCTAGAGTTCACATGGCAGGTAAACCTGTATTTGATAAGGAAAATAGTAGTTGGATAGTGGATTCATGAGCAACTAATCATATGGTAAGTAACAAGAGCATGATTGAAAAATTGATTTCATAGAAAATACAGGACAAGTACAATTTCCTACTGGTGATACAACATCAATTACTCAAATAGAAAGTTGCAGGTTGACAGGAGGTGATCTCATAAAACATGTGTTATGTGTGCCAAGTTTTAAGTTCAATCTACTTTCAGTTTCAACGTTGACAAGAGAGTTAAATTGCAGTGCAAGGTTTTTCCCTGATTTTTTTATCCTACGGAATCTATTCACTGGGAAGGTGAATGAGATTGGTAGGGAAGTAGATGGATTATACATGCTGGAGTCACATAAGGGATGTGTTAAATTGACAAAAGTTCAATAACATATGTCAACTACAGTTACAACAGCTGAGATGCAGGCAGGGCTCTGGCATAGAAGGATGGGACATGTACCAATGAGTGTGGTTAGGAAGATTGATAGCATTGGTGACAAATCTAGTTTTACAATAAACTATTGTGACATATGTCCTTTGGCTAGGCAAACAAGGAAACCTTTTCTTGTTAGTAGTAGTAAGTCAGACTTTGGTTTTCAGTTGTTGCATCTTGATGTATGGGGACCTTATAAGATTCCCGCTTATTATGGGATGAGGTATTTTCTTACCGTAGTTGATGATTACACCAGATGGACTTGGGTGTTTCTATTACATGTTAAGTCTGATGTTGCCACTATTCTTAGGAATTTGATTGCATTATTCAGAACACAATTTAATGTGATGGTTAAGAATCTTAGAACAGATAATGATACAGAATTCATTAACAGTTCATGTTCTGAGTTGTTTAATCAACATGGAATTATACATCAGAGCTCTTGTCCATACACTCCGCAACAAAATGGAGTGGTGGAAAAGAGACATAGACATATTTTGGAAGTTTCCAGAGTCATCAAGTTTCAAAGCCATTTGCCAACAAGGTTTTGGGGAGACTGCGTGGAAGTAACTTTATATGTGATTAACATGCTTCCATCTGTGGTGATAGAAAATGTGTCACCTTATGAGAAGTTGTTTAAAAGGACACCTTCATTGTCTCATATGAAAGTGATATGGTGTTTATGTTATGCTACTAATCTGGTTAAAAGGGACAAGTTTGATGTTAGAGCCACTAAGTCAGTGCTACTTGGATATGTAACTAGACAAAAGTGGTATAAACTACTTGATTTAGATAACATAATTGTTTTTGTCAGTAGGGATGTTACTTTCTATGAGGATATCTTTCCTTTTGGAAAGATCAAACAGTGTGATGGTGACACACATGTTGCAAGTTCAGATTGATTATTTTCCTACTCATGATGCACACACTGATATGTCCCTACAAGAACAGGTTGTGGTTGAGAATGTTGCTGAGTAGGGAGGAATGGGATTGTCAATTGGTGATCAGTTATCAATTGAAGTAGTACCTAGTTCAAACACTAATGAAGTTGAAGGGTCTGATGCCATTGATCCTTCACAAACTGATGATGAGCCTCTTGTACAGAACTAATATGATATTATGTCATCCCCACAGAATGATGCTCTTTTGAATGGCTTGGAAGCTAGGAGGTCTACCAGGGACAAAAGACCGCCTACTTGGATGAAAGACTTCATTCAGCCTAGTGTACATACAATGAATTTTTCTGATGTAGTTAGTTATGCTGGATAATCTGTATCTTATCACAACTTCATTGCTAAGATGTCATAAGAGCATGAACCAAAGTCATACTATGAGGCAGCTAAAGATGAGAGGTGGATAGAAGCCATGAAAGATGAAATTCAGGCTTTAGAAGAAAATAAGACTTGAGAGGTAGTTGATCTACCAAGTAACAAAAGACCAATAGGCTACAAGTGGGTATACAAAATTAAGTATAAAGCATCAGGTGAAGTGGAAAGGTTCAAAGCAAGGCTAGTGGTAAAAGGATATAACCAAATGGAAGGTATTGACTATCAGGATACTTTCTCACCAGTGGTGAAAATGGTGATAGTCAGATCAGTTATTTCTGTGGCTGCTGCAAAAGGTTGGGTTGTGTATCAGATGGATGTGTTTAATGCATTCTTACAATGGGATCTTAATGAATAAGTATACATGAGTTTGCCTCAAGGCTTTGCACATGAGCAAGGGAAGGCATGTAGATTGCTTAAGTCACTACATGGACTCAACCAGGCTCCTAGACAGTGGAACATTAAGTTGACCACTGCTTTATTATCTTCTGGTTTTACTCAGAGTCATTTGGATTATTCTCTTCTCACAAGGAAGGACAAATACAAGATTGTGATAGTGTTGATTTATGTGTATAATTTACTTATTACTGGGAATGATGCCAAGCTGATTGCTGAGACTAAAGTTGCACTGCAGTAGCATTTCAAAATCAAGGATCTAGAGGAGTTGAGATATTTCTTGGGTTTTGAATTTTCTAGAAACAAAAGTGGTATTGTGATGCATCAGAGGAAGTATGCCCTTGAATTGATAGCTGACATGGGCCTCACAGGAGCAAAACCTGTTGGATCACCAATGGAGTTGAATGTCAAATTGACTTCTACTGTGTTTTATCAGCATATGAATGATGTAGCAGCTGCTGGAGGCACTGAAAGTGTGATCAATGATCCACTGTTAGAAGATCCCACTAGTTATCAAAGGCTGATTGGAAGGCTTCTAGATCTGACCAACACAAGGCCAGATATTGCCTTTGCAGTTCAATGTTTGAGCCAGTTCATGCAGGCACCAAAGGTATCACATTGATGTCAGCTGAAAGAGTAGTCAGATATGTCAAACATGCACTAGGTTTGGGCATTTTAATGCCTACAGGGGCACTAATATGTTGACTGCATATTGTGATGCTGATTGGGCATCTTGTCCAAATACTAGAAGGTCAGTTACAGGATATCTTATATTTTTTTGTTCTTCTCTTATCTCCTAGAAGTCCATGAAACAACTCACCATATCCAAAAGTTCAGTTGAAGCTAAATACAGAAGCTTGGATTCAGTAGTAGCAGAGGTAGTGTGAATTTCTGATTTGTTTGCAGAACTTAATGTCTGTTTACAACTTCCTATTTCAATAAATAGTGACAATAAGTCTGCTATACAGATTGTTGCTAACCCAGTGTTTCATGAGCGTACAAAACATATAGATATTGATTGTCATTTCAATCGGGAGAAGGTTCAACAAGGTTTGGTGTCTACCTTGTATGTAGATTTTCAGCATAGAAATAATTAAGTTAAATGACAGTTATACCCTTGGTCGTCCTATAGACCCACACTAATTAAAAAGTAAAAAAAAAAGGATGAAAATGTAAACATAATCATGCAAGTTGTAAAGAAGAAAAACAAAAACAAAAAATAAAAATAAAAAAGAGTTAAATTCGTATTGGGTTTTATAAAAAAAAGGGGGTTATGTCCTGCCTCAACCATTATTTGTTCTCTGCAAAAAGGGGTTAGTCTTTTTGTATTATTATACTGGCTCACTCTTGTTTCGATCAGGGGTTTTCTCAATTTTGTTGATTAAAAAACTAAACTGTTTTATGTGTTTATTGAAGGAATGTGTTGACTATTTGTAATCACAACATCTATAGATGCAAGGACTGTCACACCCATTTTGGTCTTGCTACTCACGTTATTTCTAAGGCCGCATCTCCCTTTTGTTAAATAAGGTACAGATGCTGATTGGGGTGGTTGTCCCGACACCAGACGGTCTACGTCTGGCTATTGTGTGTTCCTTGGCAACAACTTGGTCTCCTGGTCTGCGAAGCGTCAGGCGACTCTATCTCGCTCAAGTGCCGAGGCTGAATATCGAAGGGTAGCTAATGTGGTCTCGGAATCATGTTAGTTACGTAATTTTCTATTAGAGCTTCATTGTCTCATTCCGAAGGAAACCTTGGTGTATTGCGATAATATTAATGCCATTTACCTTTCGGGTAATCCGGTTCAGCACCAACGCACTAAGCATATCGAGATGGACATACACTTTGTCCACGAGAAGGTTGCTCGGGGTCAGGTTCACGTCTGTCATGTCCCGTCAAGATATCAAATTGCAGACATCTTTACAAAGGGTCTTCCCTCGGTCCTTTTTGAAGATTTTAGGGATAGTCTCAGCGTTCGAAAATCGCCTCTATGACTGCGGGGGTGTGTTAAATAAGGTAATATACACTTGATATACATAAGCATATATCACGGGTAATCACGGTAGAATGGCCCATCACGGCAGAATGGCCCATCACGGCAGGTTGTATATTTGGTATGTATATTTATGGTATATTGTAGTGTAAAGGTTACCTTAATTAGTCTTGTATACTTACCATAATTGTATAGTTAGAATTATGGTAGAATAAGGTTTTAGGAGTAGAATAGGAATATGATTCTCCTATTATTTTAATATGTAACTTGTATATATACCTTTCAATTAATGAAAATAATCAAGGAGATTATTTCTTTCATATTAAACAAGGTAATATACCCGTGATATACACTTGATATACATAAGTGTATATCAAGGGTAATCACAGAAGAATGGCCCATCACGGGCAGGTTGTATATTTGGTATGTATATTTATGGTATATTGTAGTGTAAAAGTTACCTTAATTAGTCTTGTACACTTACCATAATTATATAGTTAGAATTATGGTAGAATAAGGTTTTAGGAGTAGAATAAGAATATGATTCTTCTACTATGGAAATATGTAACCTGTATATATACCTTTCAATTAATGAAATAATCAAGGGGGATTATTTCGTTCATGGTATCAAGAGACAAGGTCTTGCTTCCGCCATTGCTCTCGATTTTTGTGCCCTTTCTTGGCCTCAACCATCCCCGAATTCCGTCCCCCTTCACCGGAATTCATGATATTATTTACCTCCACTCTTCCAAATTTCCCCTCATCTCCCTTTGTTCTTTCAATATGTCTAAGAACAATTTTCATCCTGCCCTCATGATTTCTAACATCAAGAACAATATCCCTATTGTTCTTGGGATGGAAAAAAATGTCCAATATGCGACGTGGGCAGAATTGTTTAAAATTCACGCTATCTCCCATCAAGTCATCCATCACATAATTCCTCCCACTGCACCTATTCCCCCAGAGGATCCTCAGTTATGGATTACTCTTGATGCTACCATTCTCCAGTGGATTTATTTCACTATTTCGGTTGACCTCTTACAGACGATTATTGAGCCAGATACCATGGCTATGGCTACATGGAATAGATTGCGTGACATATTCCAAGATAACCAACATTCACGTGTTGTCAAACTCGAGCAGGAATTCTCTCAAGTTCGCATGGAAGAATTTCCAAACATATCTGCATATTGCAAGAAACTCAAGGAGTTGGCGCACCTGTGACAAATAATCATCTGGTTCTACAACTGGTTGCCGGTCTTTCTGAGGCCTATAATGGCGTTGGGATTCTCCTTCGTCAAAGCAACCCACTTCCCGCTTTTTATCAAGCCCGCTCCATGCTTACTTTGAAAGAAACCAGTTTGGCTAAGAAGGCGGCTACCGGAGCTAGCCCCGTCGTCCTAATGACGTCCTCCACAAATTCTTCCAGTTTTATTGATAATTCGGGAAAAAATAGTACTCATGGTGGCAACAAAAATAATCGTAAGACTAATAACAAAAACCGTGGGGGCAAACGCGACGGTTCCGGTGGTGGTTCTGGTGGTCAGCAGTCCGGTAGTGGGCTCCGTCCAATCAATAGTGGGCCTCCTCCCTACTGGTCCCAGTCGTGGGGCCCATGGCAGTGGGGCTGGGGCAATGGGTCGTAGGCCAGCAATCTCTATTTTCTAGGCCCTTCCAACGGGCAGTGGGCTGGACAGCTTCAATTCAGGCCCAATAGTTAGCAGTCAGCTTCTCGGTTCAGCACTAGGCCGGGGCAACAGGGTGGACTACTTGGGCCTCGGCCCACACAAGCATTCTCGACAGTGGGCCCCATATCTACTGACACCGACATTGAGGCAGCAATGCACACACTTGGGTTGACACAACTGGATCCAAAACGGTACATGGACACCGGCGCAATGACACACATGTCTATCAAGGTACTCTCTCGTATTATTCCAATTTGACCAACCCTCGTGGTATAATTGTCGGTAATGGTAACTCTATTCGAATTCAGGGTTATGGTCATAAAATGCTATCTCCCCCCAATCCTCCCCTTATCTTGAAAAATACTTTACATGCCCCCAAATTGATTAAAAACTTAGTGTATGTCCGAAATTCATTACTGACAATTTCGTTTCTGTTGAATTTGATCCTTTTGGTTTCTCTGTGAAGGATTTCAAGATGGGGAGTCCTCTCATGAGGTGTGATAGTAGGGGAGATCTTTATCCTATCACACCTGATTTCAGTCCATCGAGTCCAACCTTGCCGTCAGCGTTCGCAGCCCTTGCTCCTTCCTTATGGCATGCCCGTCTTGGTCATCCGGGATCTTCTATTTTATCGTCTTTACATAAAAATAATTTTATTTCATGTAAGGGTACGAATAGTACTCCAAATTGTCATTCTTGCTCTTTAGGAAAAATTGTTAGGTTACCATTTGTTGACTCGAATTCACATACTTTAATGTCATTTGATATTATTCATAGCGACCTATGGACATTTCCTGTTCTGAGTTCTCTTGGTCACCGATATTATGTTCTTTTTTTGGATGATTATTCTAAGTTTTATGGACGTTTTCGATTGCAAATAAATCTCAAGTGTTTTTCGTCTTCTTAAAATTTAGAGCATTCATTAGAACTCAATTCGAACGAGAAATAAAAAATATTCAGTGTGATAATGGCAAAGAATATGACAATGGGGTGTTTCGGGAGTTCTGTGCTAATAATGGGATCCATTTTCATTTTTCTTGTCCTCATACGTCTTCACAAAAAGGGAAAGTAGAACGCAAAATTTATTCCATAAATAACATTCTCCGTACTATCTTAATTCATGCTTCCGTACCCTCATATTTTTGGCATCATGCTCTTCAAATGGTTACATATCTCGTTAACATAATTCCTTTCAAAGGTTTGACATATTCTTCCCCCCTTCAAATTTTATATCATAAGACTCCTTCTTATTTTTATCTTCGGGTTTTTGGGTGCTTGTGTTATCCGTTATTTCCATCCACCACAATTAACAAACTTCAGGCCCGGTCTACTCCGTGTGTGTTTTTGGGTTTTCCGTCCAATCATCGTGGTTACAAATGCTTTGATTTATCCTCCAAGAAAATCATCATTAATCGCCATGTAATTTTTTATGAAACCCAATTTCCATTTACTAAAGTTCATACTCCCGAGCCTAGTTCGTATAAATTTTTGGATAATGGTATATCCCCGTATATTACTCACCATTTTTCAAAAATGCCCCGCACCCAAAATTCTCCAGCGGGTCCACTGCCCGCTGGCCCCACGAGTCAGTCACACCCTACCGTCACTGGATCAGTTCCAGCGATTGGGCGGTTCAACCCACTCGGAACCGGTCCGGTTCGAAACCTAACTTACCATCTTGGGCAGCGCAGCCCACCGCCTCGCGGCCATCCATTCCGAGCCCAGAAAATTTCCAAAATCTACCATCTTCCTTCTCAAGTCATAGACCGGTCACTCGGAGTCAGCGGGGTATTTTTAAACCAAAGTGACATTTTAATTTAAATTATAATGTTCTTAAATCACCCTTACCCTGTACTCCCGTGTCTGCGTTAAATGACCCCAATTGGAAAATTGCTATGACCGATGAATATAATGCTCTTATTGATAATAAGACGTGGGAGTTGGTGCCCCGTCCTTCTGGTATTAATATTATTAGGTCTATGTGGTTTTTTGCTCACAAGGAAAATTCAGATGGTTCGTTTTCACTACATAAGACGCGGCTTGTGGGTAATGGTAAGACTCAACAGGTTGGGGTGGATTGTGTTGAGACATTTAGTCCGGTGGTCAAGCCGACTACCATTCGCATTGTACTCAGCTTGGCTCTTTCAAAAGCATGGCCTATTCATGAGTTAGATGTAAAGAATGTTTTCCTACATGGTGATTTCAAGGAAACAATTTATATGTATCAGCCGTTGGGATTCAGAGATCCCAAACATCCTCATCATATCTGTTTGTTGAAGAAGTCCTTATATGGGCTTAAGAAGTCTCCATGGGCCTGGTATACAAGGTTTGCTGACTATGTTTCGACTATTGGGTTCACTCACAGCAAGTCGGATAATTTCTTGTTAATCTACCGTCGGGGTTCGTCTTTGGCCTACATTCTGTTATATGTGGATGATATCATTTTGACAGCCTCTACAGATGTCTTACGCCAGTCTATCATGAACATGCTCAGCTCTGAGTTTGCTATGAAAGACTTAGGGCCCTTGAATTACTTTTTGGGGATTGCCGTCACTCGTCATTCCGATGGATTGTTCTTGTCTCAACGGAAGTATGCAGCTGAGATCATCGATAGGGCTGGGATGTCATCCTGTAAGTCCACTTCCACTCCAGTTGATACAAAAACCAAGCTTAGTGCCGCAGCTGGTGTACCCTACGAGGATCCGACCCGCTATCGCAGTCTTGCAGGGGCCCTTCAGGAACTTACCTTTACAAGACCATATATTACATATGTTGTCCAGCAGGTGTGATTTTTCATGCATGATTCCCGAATTGAGCACATGAATGCGCTCAAACACATCATTCGGTATATTCAGGGAACACTTGCCTATGGTTTACATTTATATCCTTCCTCGATGGCCACACTTGTCTCGTATACAAATGCTGATTGGGGTGGTTGTCCCGACACCAGACGGTCTACGTCTGGCTATTGCGTGTTCCTTGGAAACAACTTGGTCTCCTGGTATGCGAAGCGTCAGGCAACTCTATCCCGCTCAAGTGCCGAGTCTGAATATCGAGGGGTAGCTAATGTGGTCTCGGAATCATGTTGGTTACGTAATTTACTATTAGAGCTTCATTGTCCCATTCCGAAGGTAACCTTGGTATATTGCGATAATATTAGTGCCATTTACCTTTCGGGTAATCCGGTTCAGCACCAACGCACTAAGCATATCGATATGGACATACACTTTGTCCACGAAAAGGTTGCTCGAGGTCAGGTTCGCGTCTGTCATTTCCCGTCAAGATATCAAATTGCAGACATCTTTACAAAGGGTCTTCCCTCGGTCCTTTTTGAAGATTTTAGGGACAGTCTCAGCGTTCGAAGACCGCCCACTATGACTGCGGGGGTGTGTTAAACAAGGTAATATACCAGTGATATACACTTGATATACATAAGTGTATATCACGGGTAATCACGGCAGAATGGCCCATCACGGCAGAATGGCCCATCACGGCAGAATGGCCCATCACGGGCAGGTTGTATATTTGGTATGTATATTTATGGTATATTGTAGTGTAAATGTTACCTTAATTAGTCTTGTACACTTACCATAATTTTGTAGTTAGAATTATGGTAGAATAAGGTTTTAGGAGTAGAATAGGAATAAGATTCTCCTATTATGAAAATATGTAACTTGTATATATACCTTTCAATTAATGAAAATAATCAAGGGGGATTATTTCTTTCACCTTTTTCTTTTTATTATTTATCTGTATATCGCATGGTATGATTGTGTATGTGTTGTCAATTGATATTTATTGCCTTGTTGTGCCGAGGGTCTATCCGTAGGGGTAAGGTCTGTGTATATGCTACATTCCCCACGCTCCACTCATTGGATTACACTGAGTATGTTGTCATTGTTATACAATGATATTTATCTTAGGCTAGAAGGAAAAATTGATTATAGCATTTATGTCCTGCCTTTATTTTTTTGGTTAAGTCTAAGTATCAAATTAGTTGAAATCAGCTATATCAATCCTATAGTTTTCAGATGATTTATGATATATATTGTTGTTTGACTGATTTTACCCGGCCATCAGCCTACTGTAAGCCTCCTCTTTTATCCGGTTTTGAAAGGGATTATACTTTGTACATAAGTGGATTTTTTTATTTTTGCAACTGTTGGTTTATGGCAACAGTCAGATTGTTACTCCCGTCCCAATTTAATTTATGTGACACCATTTCTTTTTAGTCTGTTCCAAAAAAGAATGTTAACTTTCTATAATTAAAAATAACTTAAACTTTAAAATTCCCCTTTTAGCCGCACAAATATCTAGGTTTGTTTTGGATTACAAATTTTATAAATGTTAATTTCTTTCTTAAACTTTGTGTCAAGTCAAACGGTGCCATAGAATATTGGATCACTAGCTGGTTGAGGATGGTGTAAAATAGGACAAACTTCTCAAGGTTATGTTTCATCTGATAAAGTCTTACTGCTTTCTAGCCAAAGGAATGTCTTAATTAAGCAGTGATTTCTTGGCTGCAGTTTTATTGACACTTTTATTCCATGTCTACTGAGATATCCTTCTGTTTAGTTTATGGAAGAATGTATGTCGTCTAAATATGTGATTCAGGTTGCTGAGTAATCTACCTTTTTCAGGTGGTTCATAAAATTGTCCTTTCAATTTGCTCGTAAGTGGCAAATATCTGTCGTATGACTTGTCAAGCTACTCTAGTTGTAAATATACAAGGGTGCTGGTTTTTCTCTTATGGCATGGGTGTCAGCTTCGTGGTGGAATGATTATCCATCTTTCTGGTTTTTCCAGTATCTGTTTGGTGTTTGAATTGTGTACATCGTGCCTCCTTCTCTTTTATCGTGTGTTTTTACCAAATCCTTTATCGTACTAATGTTTGTGTACCTAGATCTCAGCTTAGTGTGGACCTTAATTGACTTAATTATCCTAATAGGTGGATCCGTTGTCCAAATTTACATGACACTTCTTTTGGCACGTCCAAATTGTTTGATACCATCCTAGTAATATTATTCTACCTAACTTTGCATTTTAACTTCCACAACTTTCAAGATTCAGATTACAACAACATACCCAGTGAAATCCCACAACGTGGAGTCTGAGAAGGGTAGAGTGTACGCATACCTTACCTCTACCTTGGTAGGTAGAGCGACTGTTTTCGGGAAACTTTTCCAATGGGACATTTGCTTCACTTAACTTTCAAGATTCAGATTCATTACATTTTTATTTTGAGAAAGAAGATTTCATTTACCTATTCAAATATTAAAGTTTGAGTGATGTTTGTTTACCAAGCTGAATGCAAAGTCCAGTTAACATCTTAAATTTTATATCCAGTCAACACTGTATATCCACATTAGATGGATTGGAGGGATTATTTACTTTTGTTTCCAAAACTCCTAATGTGTGTGCTATTTGTGTATACCTTTCTCTCACTCTGAATCGATAGATGGAAATGAATGATATTCAGTTGGATTGTTCCATGTAGAACAAGCATTAAGGAAGACGAAAGCTATGTAAGAGGAAGTTGGGTGGCCTGCATGAAGTCTGTGTTGTGGTGTCAAATTTGTTGAGTTGTGGAGCCTAATTCATCGCCGACACTATGAAAATCCTACGCAGAGTGTGGAACGCTGGTGTCAAATTTTATAATGTAAGGTTATTTAATGGAGGGTATTTTGGAAATTTTGGGCTTGTATTATGTTCGCTCTAGTTTTCGCTATATATTTTGGGGCGCCGTTTTTCTTTGTATGTAAGCAAGAGAGAATTGTAAATACAAACTCTCTATTTTGATTATAGTGAAATCTGCAGTGGTAAAGTGGACGTAGCTGTCGCATTGAGAGTGAACCACTATAAATCTGTGTGTTATTTATTCTTCGTTTATTTACTGTTTTCTGATTAGGTCGGATTTGAGACTCAAATCCTAATAAAATTGAGCTTGGTCATAATGGACGGTCATCACACATGTCTTATTTAATGTGTTTCTCCGGAGTTTAGAGATAGAGCTTTCATGGTTGAAATTCTGGCTGTCAGTTTATATGTCAGGCTTGATAACCAGGGGCGGATTTAAGAGGTTCCGAGGGTGTTAACACCCTCGGTAAAAAATTACATTGTATATATATGGTAGATTTATTGTGTTTATGTACATATGTTAACTTTCGAATACCTTGAACAAATGCAAAAGATTAGCTCAAGTGGTCCAGGGTGTTCATAATTATCTCCAGCATCCTAGGTTTGATTCTCAAGGATAACATTATTTTTATGTTTAGGTTTTGTTGTTTTTTTCGAACCCCTGAGTGAAAATCCTGGATTCTGTCACTGTTGATAGCGTCCGAAATGGACTTGAGCTTAATGGGGCCTGCAGATTCGTTATCTCCTAGTCTAGGTTGTCTTGCATAAATTTGCTGCAGATTGTTGCGTTCTATAAATGACTAATTTTTCAGCCAGACTATAAATTGACAGTTATTATTTTTCCGTGTTTTTTTTGTCTAGAGTCACGAGTATTTGCACACTAATATGCCATAGTTTGCACCATGTTACTGAACTTTCAGTATGTTTTAATTGTTAGAGAATGTTGTTTACACTACCGCTTTATGGTTCTTTCATTGTTTGTGTCCTTTAAAAGAAATTGGATGTTGGGTGCTTTCTGTACTGTGTCCAACTCATCTTAAGATTCAATCTTGCTCTTAGTGGAACTTCCATCATATGTACCACAGTAGACAGACACATGCAACTTTCTAACTGACGTGTACAAGATGTAACAACTAAATAAAGAAGCAATCTGGAAATCTGTTCTTAAATCTGAATATACACATGGCTACTTATTTCGTTAACATTATTCCTATCAAAGGTTTAACATATTTTTTCCCCCTTTAAATATTATATAATAAAACTCATTCGTATTCTCATCTTAGGGTCTTTGGGTGCTTATATTATCCATTAATTCCGTCCACTACAATTAACAAACTTCAGGCCCGGTCTACCCCTTGTGTGTTTTTGAGTTATCCGTCTAATCATCATGGTTACAAATATTTTGATTTATCTTCTAATAAAATCATCATTAGTCGCCATGTTATTTTTTATGAATCCCAATTTCCGTTTGCTAAAGTGAGTAATCCCGTGCCTAATTCGTATAATTTTTTAGATGACGATGTCTCCCCATATATCATCCGCCATTTATTGGACCTGTCCCACACCCAAAATCTGCCAGCGGGTCCACCGGTCCTCCAGTACGTTGCCATCTACCGTCCTGGATCCAGCAACTGGGCCATCTATCCAGCCCAATTCCTATTTCTATTACGGGTCTGTTGCTGGCCCAGTTCCTGTTTCAGGTTTCGATTCCAGTTCCTGTGTTGGGCCGGCGGAGCCCACACTTTCGCCGATCCGTCACACCGTCCCGATGTTTCCCAAAATCCACAAAAATCTCCCTCGAGTTACAAACCGGTCACTTGTAGTCAACGGGGTATTTTTAAACCAAAAAGATATTTTAATTTAATTTTTAATATTCTTAAATCCCCTCTACCCCGTAACCCAGTGTCTGCCTTAAATGACCCAAATTGGAAATTGGTTATGACCGACGAATATGATGCTCTTATTGTAAATAAGACGTGGGAGTTGGTACCCCATCCTTCTGGTGTTAATATTATTCGGTCTATGAGGAATTTTACACATAAGGATAATTCTAACGGTTCTTTTGCGAGGCACAAGGCTCATCTTGTAGGTGATGGTAAGAATGAGCAGGTTGGCGTAGATTGTGGTGAGACATTTAGTCTGGTGGTCAAACCGGCTACAATTCGCACTGTTCTCAGTCTAGCTCTTTCCAAAGCATGGCCCATTCATCAGTTAGATGTGAAGAATGCTTTCTTACATGTTGATCTCAAGGAGACCGATTATATGCATCAGCTCTTGGGTTTTTGGGACCCCAAATATCCTTATCATGCATGTTTATTTAAGAAGTCCTTGTAGGGGCTTAAGCAGGCCCCACGGGCTTAGTATAAGAGATTTGCAGACTATGTTTCGTCTATTGGATTTTCGCACAGCAGGTCTGATAATTTATTGTTCATATATCGTCGTGGTTCTTCCCTGAATTATATTCTTTTATATGTGGATGATATTATCTTGACTGTCTCTACTGATGCTTTGCACCAGTCTATCATGACCATGCTTAGTTCTGGGTTTGCTATGAAAGACTTGGGGCCCTCGAGTTACTTTTTGAGGATTGTTGTCACTCGTCATTGCAGGTGGGCTATTCTCACAACGAAAGTATGCAGCTGAGATCATTGAGTGAGCTGGTATGTCCTCCTGCAAGTCTACATCCACTCCCGTTGATACTAAACCCAAGCTGGGTGCTGCGACTGGCTCACCTTACGAGGATCCGACTCATTATCGCAGTCTTGTAGGGGCTTTTCAGTATCTTACTTTTACGAGATCGGATATTACGTATGTCGTACATCAGGTGTGTTTATTTATGCATGATCCCAGGGTTGAGCACATGAATGCGCTTAAACACATTAATCGATACATCCAGGGGACACTTGACTATGATTTACACTTATATCCATCGTCGACGGCTACACTTGTCTCGTATACAAATGCTGATTGGGGTGGTTGTCCGGACACCAGACGCTCTACATCTGGGTATTGTATGTTTCTTGGTGATAACTTGGTCTCGTAGTATGCTAAACGACAAACTACCTTATCCTAATCTAGTGCCGAGACCGAGTATCGATGGGTGGCTAATGTGGTGTCTGAATCATGTTGGCTCTGTAATCTTCTCTTAGAGCTTGACTTTCCCGTTCACAAAACTACCTTGGTTTATTGTGATAATGTTAGTGCTATAACCCTTTCTGGAAATCCGGTTCAACATCAACGCACTAAACATATTGAGATAGATATCCATTTTGTTTGCGAAATGGTAGCTCGTGGACCAGTACGCGTCCTACATGTCTCATCCAGGTATCAAATTGTAGACATATTTACCAAGGGCCTTCCATCGGTGCTATTTAAAGATTTTAGGTACAATCTCAGTGTACGAAGATCGCCCGCTATGACTACGGGGGTTGATAAATACCCGTGATATACATAGGATATACACCGTGTATATCACGGGTAATGGGCTGTATATTCACTGCTTATGGGCTGTAAATTCTGTGGTATACACGGTATATTCATACAGTGTATATCACATATTAATGGCTCTATTTTTAGTAGATTAGTTGAAATTAAATTAGAGTTGTACACTTACTATAATTGTATAATTATTGTACAAGTAGAATAAGATTTTGGGAGTAGAATATGAATATGATTTTTCCTATTATGGAAATTATAAATTGTATATATACTATTTTATTAATGAAAATAAACAAGGGAATTATTTCTTTCACTATAAGCATTATCTGAGTGTAATGATGTAGTAACTCAACATAAAGGTTGTGATCCTAAAGTTTCAGTTTGAGAGCTTGTTCACGACTTCCACGCATTTGTTCGGACAAGTTAATAAAATGATTTATTGCATCATCACAAAGTTTAAATCCTTCCGTTCAGAGATCTATTGATATTGCTCCGTTTAGATCTAATGGTAGTGCTCCATTTAGATCTAGCCGACGCCGGTATCATTGTTGCCGAAAGCTCAGATCTGGTCGGTATCATTGTTGTCGCCGTATCTCCTTCTCCATCTTAGATCTGAATGTATGTTTTTCTAATATTTCTCAGATTTTGTTGCCGCCGCCGTCATCTCCTTCTCCTTCTCAAATTTGGTTGTATTTTTTTTCTTGTATTTTTTCAGATCTAGCTAGATTTTGAGTGTATTCATATTTTTGAGTGTATTCATATTTGAATGTATTCGTTAATTTTTTGGTGTAAAATTAAGTATTTTTGGATGTATTTTATTTCATGTATTCAGTTTTTGAGTGTATTCGTACATTTTATTCGTCTGTATTTCAAAGGAGATTTTTTGTATATAAATGAATACAGTGAATTTGAAGTGTATTCATTTTTTTCTAGTGTAAAATCTAATTTTTTGTTATGTATTTTATTTCTTGTATTCATTTTTTGAATGCATTCGTAAATTTTTAGGGTAAAATCCAGTGTTTGATTGTGTATTTTATTTCTTGTATTCAATTTTTAGTTGTATTTTGAAGGAGATTTTTTGTACACAAATAAATAAAGTAAATTTGAATACAACTTTTAAATATAATAAATTGAATATAGTATAAAAGTAACTACAAATGAATACAACTGAGTTGAATACAAATCATATTTTTACTCATTGCATTCATGAATATAGCGAGACCGTTTTATGAATACAACGTGGTCATTTTATGAATACAACGAGCTGTTGCAACTAAAAAATAGCTACGTCCTATAAATATTGAAACTATAACTATTATAAATTTAAAACTCCTAAACTACAGTCATTTGTGTAAGTTTTACTTCAATTTAAAACCACACGGTCCACGAGGCCCATAAGATGGGTCCAAATCCTTTTCTTAGAATGGATGGCCCACATATATAAAAACAGCCCATGTTTAAGTCTAGGGCCTTGTGTACCTTTTCAAAATCTTCTTTGACATCAATAATTTGACTGTCTTATTCTATCATATCCTTTCTTGTTGTGTTAAAGTTTAGTGATTAGTAACCCATATTAAATGTTTAGAATTTCAAATTGGAATGACAAATACTGTAATTTATTTTTTCAATATTAGATGAAAATCAATCAAGTCAACTATCAAGAACTAAAGCCTTTGCTGCTTCACCGACTCTACCCTTCACTCGATCTGAATCACTTGTAGCTTTTTAAAATAAAGTGAAATCATTATTCTTTCTTAATCAATGCCGAATCTATAATGTATTTTATGTGTTTAATTGAATCAATTATTTTTTGCTCCAACTATATATACTAAACCATGATCCTTTCCTGATTATGTACTGTTTACAATCAAATCCATTTTAACCTAATGACATCTGTGTATTCTTTAACTTGTGGACATCTCTTTAATTTAATATATGTGCATAGTTTATACGCTTATCTTATTAAATATATTCATCATGTCAGCTACTAAACTGTGTTTAAATTCAAATCACTCTCTTGCTACCCCCACCCCCCTTAAAAAAAAAAGGTTTCAATCACTAAAATAAAACCTTTTCTTTTTTGCTTTTCAGTGCTGCTGATTTTGATTTAGACCTTTTAGAATTGCTACATGAGATCTTAATTTTTGTACCACTGATACTAGACAAGCATTTCAAAATTTCCTTCGTATTAATCGACAATAATTATTGTGATATACTTAAACAAAAATTAGGAAATAAGAATACCCTAATCATAAGTTTTATCTTTTGGACTCCTTGTTAAGGTAGAGGAAATGGGTGAACATAACTCTTTGCAATTTGAAGAGAATAAAATAATTCTTGAAAGATTAAAATAAAATTTCTTGTAATAAACATAAAATTAAAACAAATTTTGTAAAAGACCTACAGAACCAATTGACCCGTTAAAAATGTCATTGATTTTGATGGATTAGAATAAACTTATATATAGTTTTCCGATTGGTTGATAATATCACAAGAAAAAGGATTTTTAAGACAATAAGGATGTTAAAGAGCTACAAAGAGCAATAGCAAAAGAACAAAAAGTGTAGGAGATTAAATTATGTTATGAATTGAATCAATCAAAAAATTACGAAAGTACTAAAGTAAGAAGCCTCTGTCCCAAACATGTGCAATGGAATAAATGGGTACCCCACAAACTAAGAGATATTGACAAATGCTCTTTATTCACTTTGAAAAAATGACTTAGTACTAAAGTGCAAAAAGTTAACATATGATTATGAAATGATCCTCTTATTGGGCACCTAATATATATGTCTTCCTTAATATTTGCAAAAAAGTTCACACAACAATTATTAAAAAATCTATAAAGGCCTACTAATATTATGTACGTACGTTAATGTAATTTCTGTGCCTGATTTCATGTGATTTCATATATGTTTGGACCTCAAGTTAAAACATAAATATATAGTAATGAGTTTAATATAATGAGTTTAGTTGCTAGTATTTGCATAAAAGTCTTTTTTAGGCCTCTATTTGAATGTCGTTCCCGTTAACTCCGGGGCTAAATTTGCTACAAAAAGAAAAGTTCATCCAACTACTTCTAAAGGTGAGATTTAGCTTATTGGGTTAATACAAATAAAATTTAGAGAATAACCTCAAAAAGATCATACAATACAAATAATTCAGAGCAGTTGAATTCATAAAGCTCGTTTTAAATCCGCTTTTGAATGCATACGCAACACAATACTTGGCTTATAAAAAAGTAAATATCATTTCAAACTAACAAATATTGCATGTTAAATCCTACTATAATTTCAATGACACGCCTTATTTCAAGAGCTAATTAAAAAAGTTTATTCTAGAAAAAACGTTAATTTTTCTTACATATTTGGCCATACTTAAAAAAGTTACTATGTGTAGGGTTTTATTGGGTTCAAAACACATAAGTAAGGCACAGCAGAAGTTTAAAATTTTTGTTTCTTACTTACCCCACAAGTTTTCTGGCATGGTTATACAACAATCAAACCTGTAACATAAAGCATAAACTTACATGTTAGAATATCTGGAATCTTTATCTACTATAAGGTGGACACGCGGTTGCCCTTCCGATTGCAAGCTCCAAGCTTCAATGTACTTCTCTTTCGGAAAGCTAGGAAATCCGGCAGAGGTTCGAGAGAGTTTTAATTCTAAGTCTCTAAGGCTTAGAATGATAATATGAAAATTAGTGTATGAATAATGAAAAGAATGCCTCTATTTATAGTTGAAAAATAGGTCAAAACCGGATTAGGGTTTGACCTTGGGCCTGACCCAAAATTTGAGGCAGAGGCGATGCGGCCCTAGGGTATAGGCGCCGCTGCGCTCGACGTGCTCCTGCACTGTCTCGATTTATTTTCTGCGCATTCTTAATTATTTCCAAAATCCAATTTTGACTTAATTAAAATAATCATTATTTATTTAAATATCTCGATTCTAAATCGAACATTTAATTACTCTCTCAATACATCCTTAGATCGAACGGACAATCGACATAGTGTGACCCAACATGCCTTCTCATATCGACATTAATCAAATTAAGGTCTACGTGGAACTCCTAGACGGCGCCGCAAGACGAACTCAATATGTGATACGTTTACGCGAATCCAGTAAACTTAACCTTTATGTGGTAAGATAAAATCCTTTCATTCACGACACACCCGATCAAGCTTAGAATTTGTCAAGTGTCTATCAAAATGGCTTAATCATTGTATCTCATCTATATTAGTTGACAACTAGACCATATTCTAAATATGTCTATTGCGTTGGCCAACGACTTAGTCAACCTAATATCACTGAGAATCCGAGTGTTCTCTCGAATATACATTCGAGGAATGAATCCTAATCTTGGCTCAACTACCACCTTTAATTCACATCGTAATGTACCCAATACAAGTCGTATCTCAACCTATAAGGCATTTGAGCTTAGGATGGGATCAAAGTACATTACTTTGTAGACAAGGCGCGTATTGACCTCAAGTCTAAAGACTTCTATCTCCCACACGCTGATCATACTTTATACAAGTATAACAAACGATATATCAGCAGGGTATACCAATACTTCCAAAGTATCCATGTGTCCATCACGAGTAGCCATTACTCGTAGCAGGTGAGACATACAACATCCTTTAAGAATGTGATGCAGACCACATGTCGACTTATCACATATCATCAATATCCCATTCTCGATGATCATTAGTCGAGGCTATTTTAAGAGTTACGTTATAATATTAATATCTCACACTATAAATAACAGCGCAACCTCCAGGGATGCATATTATAGAGTATTACAAATAATCAATTAATAATTCAATAATTTGCAAATGCTAAAATAATAATCTCCATTAATAATAATATGAATGTGTATAAAGTACATTTATCCTAATACATATTGTCTCTAGAACATAAATATACTTTCAATCTCCCACTTGGCCTAGAGCCAATCTCCAACATATCTAATGCCCATATTCTCAAAATGACCATTATGCTTGACTAAGCTTAATAGTTTAGTGATTGGGTCAGCTAGATTATCGTCTGTGGGAACATAGTCTAGTCTAATCTCTTCAGTCTCCACCATCTCCCTGAGTGTGTGGTACTTCCTTGGTACATGTTTGTTTCTGTTGGTTGATCTTGGTTCCTTAGCTTGCGCAATCGCACCAGTGTTGTCACAATAAACCGTTATTGTACAAGTGGCACTTGGAACAACCCATAGTTCCTTCAGGAACTCAGATATCGCGACAACTTTTTTACCAGCTTCCGATCTAGCAATGTACTCAACTTCTGTTGTCGAATCAGTAGTTGTAGCTTGTTTGGAACTTTTCCAGCTTACTGCTCCACTATTGAAAATGAACGTGTACCCAGATTGAGATTTGTAGTCATCAATATCTGTCTGGAAGCTAGCATCAGTGTACCCAGTAGCAGCTAGCTTTTCTTTCCCACCATAGACTAAGAAGTAATATTTAGTTCGTCTAAGATACTTAAGAATACTCTTGACTGCCTTCCAGTGTTCTTCCCCAGGATTTTGTTGGAATTTGCAAGTCATACTAAGTGCAAAGGCCACATCTGGCCTAGTACAGGTCATGACATACATGATCGATCCTATAGCCAAAGCATATGGGATCATTTTCATGCGTTCAAGTTCTATAGTATTAGAAGGACTATCCTTCTTAGATAACTTGATGCCTTGTCCCATAGGTAGACCGCCTTTCTTGGAATTTTCCATAGAAAAACGTCTAAGCACTTTGTCTATGTAGACTGACTGTGACAGCCCCAACAATCTATTAGGTCTATCTCTATAGATCCTAATCCCCAGAATATAGCAGACTTCACCTAAATCCTTCATCATGAAGGTACTAGACAACCACTCTTTGACTGTCTACAGGATAGTCTTATTGTCTCTCATTATTAATATGTCATCTACATATATGATAATGAAGGCAATACTCTCATCCTTACATTTACTATAAACACATGGATCCTCTTTGCTTCTGATGAAATCAAATGACTTGATAGCCTTGTCGAAGCAAATGTTCCAACTCCTCAAGGCTTGCTTAAGCCCATAAATGGACTTTTATAGCTTGCATACGTCATTTGGTTTGGACTCAAGTGAAAACCCCCATAGGTTTTTTCATAAACACTTCCTCAACTAAATTACCATTGACGAAAGTAGTTTTGACATCCATCTGCCAAATGTCATAGTCATAGTATGCAGCTATTGCAAGCAAAATCCGAATGGACTTAATCTTAGCAACAAGTGATAAGGTTTCATCATAATCGACCCTAGGCCGTTGATTATAACTAGAGATGGCAGTGGATCCTGGACCCAGTCCGGATCCAGTGGATCCAGATCCATTTTATAGGATAATGGATCTTCAAAATTTGGATCCGCGGATCCGGATTGGACCCGGATCCGTTTCTAACGGATCAGATCTGGATCTTATATTTGAGATCCGTATCCGGTCCAAATCTGACCCTTGGATTCATTTTTATTAAATATATTCATAACCTAAAATGTAATTTTATAAGTATTTTCTTAAAATTGCTAAGCACATCCTTTCAAGTTTAATTCTCAAAACAAGTTTAATTTATCCCCGCGTTAACTCAAAAACCAAAAAATAAAGAGGTAACTTCGATAATAAAATCAATGTTATATTAGTGAATGACTAACATCTCCATAGATAAGTAGTTAAAATTATATTCACTTCATTTGTGAAGATTCCAAGCACATGCAAGTTCTGCATTGTGGAAATACTAGTCAGCATTTTCCACAACTATTGTCATTGTCCAACATTTTCAATTAATAGCTCACAATCAAAACGAGACAACGAACAAAATATCTCATATGAACATTTCAAAATTGAAACACAATAAACTGTTAGCTAAGTAAAAATCGTTTGTCAGTTCAAAAAAAATCTTAGCAAGGTTACATTCTTAGCAAGACAAATTTTTTTACATGTGGATCCAGATCTGATCTGTGGACCCGATGGATCCGGATTTGGATATGATTTTTATGGACCCGATGGATCTGGATCTGGATCTAGTAGGATCCGGTCCATATCCGATCCGTTGCCATCCCTAATTATAACCTTTAGCCACCAGTCTTGCTTTATAAGTCTGTACCTTGCCATATGCATCAATCCCCTTTTTGAAGACCCATTTGCATCATATGGGTCTAACCCCTGCTGACAAATCAACCAAGTTTCAAACTTGATTTATGTACATCGAGTCCATCTCAGTTTTTATGGCTTCTTGCCATCTCTGCAAATCAATGTCTAACATAGCTTCATTGTAGGTTGTAGGTTCATCATCATCAGGTTATATATCGCATTGTGTGTTTCAACAAGGAGATTAAGTCTTTCAGGCGGATAATGAGTCCTAATGGTCCTACAGAGTTGATTATTCTGCGTTTCAGTGGTTGTTGCATTCTGATTGTGAGAAGGTCTTTGTGTGTTGGACAATCCATCACCTTGAGAGTTTTCAGGAATGTCATTTTCATGTATTTCCTGAATGAAATGATGTACAACCATTGTATCATCTTCAATTAGTTGTGTATGAGAGTCTTGCATTTCTGTACTATCTCTCACAGCACTCCCACTGGCTGAAGGGCGTACTCTAAGTACCCAATCTTCACCAGATACTCCCACTGAATCCTTGTTTAGGTCATTCGACAAGGGTTCAACTTCTGTGTTATCTTGTGGTTCTTGAATTTCTTCAAGTTCTATCTCTGTTCAGCTATGTTCCTTGTAGACATATTCTTCTTCAAGGAAAGTTGTGTTCCTGGAATCAATGACCTTATGTTCTCCAGGAAGATAGAAGTAGTATCCCTTAGTTTCCTTTGGATACCCCACGAAGTAACATTTCTCACTTTTATATTCCAACTTGTCAGTGAGCATCTTCTTAACATATGCAGGGCACCCCAAGGGTCTCATATGTTTAAGAGCTGACTTCTTGCCACACCATATCTCATAGGGTGTCTTTTCTACTGACTTGGAAGGAACCATGTTCAGAGCATATATAGAGGTTTGTATAGCATGTCCCCAAAGGTATATCGGTAGAGCTGAGGAGCTCATCATGGATCGAACCATATCTAATAAGGTTCGGTTTCTCCTTTAGGAAACACCATTCATCTATGGCGTTCCTGGATGTGTCCATTCAGACTGGACTCCATGCAGCTTTAAATAATTTAGAAAATCCTTGCTCAAGTACTCACCTCCTCGATCCGATCGAAGGGTCTTGATACTTGTTGCAAGTTGCTTCTCTACTTCCGACTTGTACTCCTTGAACTTTTCAAAAGCCTCGGATTTGTGTCTCATAAGATACACATACCCATACCTTGTGAAGTCGTTAGTAAAAGTGATGAAGTATGGGAAGCCTCTTTTAGCTTGAGTCGAGAATGGCCCACATACATCAGTATGGACCAACTCAAGCACCTCATTGGCTCGCACACCTTTCCCAGAAAGTGGTTTATTGGTCATCTTTCCTCTCAAGCAAGATTCGCAGTTACCATAAGACTCCAAGTTAAATGGTTCGAGGTAGTCTAACTTTATCAATCTTGTTATCTGTGATTCGTTGATATGACCAAGTTTGCAGTGCCATATGTATGTAGAGTTTATATTACTTGTCTTGGCTCATTTATTTTGTATATTGAATATCTCTCGACTACAGTTCAGTGTATATAATCCATCCACAAGAGGATCAGTTCCATATATAACATTATTAAAAGACAGTATGTGACTGTCATTATAAATATACGAGGAAAAGCCCTTTATGTCCAACACTGGGATAGAAATAATATCCCTCGTTAACGAGGAAACATAAAAACAATCATTCAACATTAAACAATAGCCGGAAGGTAAATTTAATCTATAAGTCCCTACGCGCTCAACATCCACTCGTGCTCTATTTCCAACGCGTAGGTCTACCTCTCTCGGTCCAACATTCCTACTATCAGTTAGCCCCTGCACATTTGTACAAATGTGTGAGCCACAAGCGCTATCCAATACCCAGGAATGAGAGTTATTTATAGACATATTTATTTCAATGACGTACATACCTTGTCCACCAAAGGCAGGAGCACCTGGTGCTTTTCCTCCTCCTGGTGTCGTGCAGTTCTTTTTCCAATGCCCCTTCCTGTGGCAGTTGAGGCATTCATCCTTAGCCGAATTCAACTTCTTCTTCACACATCCCTTGGGCTTCATAGTTAAGGGTGTAGCGACTGCTTTGCCCTTCTTCTTCTGTCATACTTTGCCTTTCAGCTTGGGTCGGCTAGAAGAGCTCACCATGAGCATAGCGTTGCCTTTGGAAGTGAAAGACTCAAAGGTCTTGAGCATGTTGTGCAGATCCGGCTGAGTCGCCTTCGTTCCATTCATATTGAAATTCACTATGAAGTTCTCAAAAGAACGAGTGAGAGAGTTCAGGATGAGGGTGGTAACGACATTCTTTTTAACCTTCGTTCCAATTGAAGCAAGCCTCTCTATCAGCCCTATCATCTTCAACACATGCTGCGAGACCTGACCCCCTTCATTGAGCTTACACTTAAAGAGTTCTATCAGTAACTCATATTTCATAGTCTGGGATTGTGAGTCATAGAGACTCTTCAAGTGTTCGAGCATCTCATTGGGCCCCATGTTCTCATGCTGTCTCTGAAGTTCCATAGACATGGAAGACAACATTACGTATTGCGCTGAAGTGACATCATCTAGATGTTTTTGGTAAGCATCCTTATCAAAAGAGGCATATTTAGCAGAGTCTGTCGCAGGGACTGTTGGGAACACTGTGTCCAACACATATTCTATTTTCTCTGTCTCAGTACTATTCGCAAATTCCTTAACCAGTCAAGGTAGTTCGGTCCAGTAAGTTTGTTCATCTCAATAAACATTTTCAATCATAGGCTCGACATCTTTTATAATCTGAAGAATTAGATAGACCGGAAATCAAACTCAAAATCTATTTCCTATTATACACATTAATTTAGGCTAATCAATAAGGCCTTTTATTTAATTAGCTCCCACTATTTTAACATACTTCTACGACCCCATGGTAGAATATGGACCTATTTTAATTGAGGTCATAATGGGCCAAGATCCAAGCCTATGCTATCTACGCGTTTGCTTTGGCTGATAACTTCAATAACACATCTTGGTAGGTTCTAAACCAATTGCAAAACTTATTTGCAACTTTTGGTTGATCAAATATTACATTTAATCTTGCGTCCTTAGATTAGTCCGACACTTTGGCGCCAAGATTTGTCTAAGCAAGTCAACCACATTACACGACTGCGTTTATGTATCTAAGCAAATTTGGCCTTTGTGAGCAAACACTTTGGTGTAAATACCCACAAAAGTTTATCGTTTACGTTTACATTAAAACACATCTATGAAAGAGTCTGGGTCCTCGTAGACTTAGAGCAAATGCTTTGGCATAAATACTCGTATCGCCGAAAAGGATTTTGCACTCTAACAATTATAACGGACGACGCGTTTTAATTTAGACTTGTATTTAAAATTTTGGGAAACATTTTAATTCAGGGTTTTAACCAAGATCAACTCTTTTACACCATATCCAATATGGCATCTTAACATCATGCAAACTAATGACACATATAGTTAGGAACCGTCAACCCAATATGCATGATAGAAGATGGTTTAATCAAATACCGGGCGCCGCCTGGCCAGACAGTTATAGCGGGCGCTATTCTAGAAATGTAAATGTCAAATATTTTGACATTTAGCACATAAACAGTATATTTATCAATTATATTGTATAATAATAATCTTGGATTAAACATTCTGATCTCTGATTTTTTTTATTTTTTTTTAATTTCTGGACAGGTGGGGCCGCGACGTTAATCATTAGGGCCGCGACGCCACTAAGGTAGAAGACTTTCGGCTTCGGCAAAATGCATTAGCGATGTGGCGCTCCACCATGGATCCGCGGAGCTGCAAGGGAAGAAATATTTATGCTTCTACAATTGCATTAGCGCCGCGACGCTCCACCATGGAGCCGCGGTGCTGCAGAGGCAGAAACATTTCTGCTTATGCAAAATGCATTAGCATCGCGACGCTCCACCATGGAGCCGCGACGCCTCCCTGAAACCCTAGCAAGCGCCGCGGCGCCCTACCATAGGGCCGCGACGCCGATGTCCTGACAAACGTTTCTGTGTTGATTTTCAAAATCGTTCAACCCCTAAATCCAATTCAGGGATCAATTCACAGGTCCTTTATTATCACCCACCATTATCAATAACGCCCATATCGATCATCATCCGTTCTTACCCGTTCTTAGTTGTGCACCATGTAATGAGCCGGACAACGCACTTATGGCTTAGTTCGAGTTAGAGCGAAATGACTTCCTCGAGTTAGCGTATGAGATAATTTAGAGTGATATCAAAAGGTTAACATTCATTCAAGACATGTAGGATTTCAAGAAACCTCGTTTTAATCCAATTTTATGTTTATCCCATATTATTACTTTATTCAATTATTATATAACCATTGAACTAACCTACGCTCTGATACCACTGTAGGGTTTTGTTGGGTTCAAAACATATAAGTAAGGCACAACGGAAGTTTAAAATTTTTGTTTCTTACTTACCCCAACAAGTTTTCTGGCATGGTTTTACAACAATCAAACTTGTAACATAAAGCATAAACTTAAATGTTAGAATATCTGGAGTCTTTATCTACTATAAGGTGGACACGCGGTTGCCCTTCCGATTGCAAGCTCCAAGCTTCAAGCTTCAATGTATTTCTCTTTCGGAAAGTTAGGAAATCCGACAGAGGTTCGAGAGAGTTTTAATTCTAAGTCTCTAACGCTTAGAATGATAATTTGAAAATTAGTGTATGAATAATGAAAAGAATGCCTCTATTTATAGTTGAAAAATAGGTCAAAATCGGATTAGAGTTTGACCTTGGGCCTGACCTAAATTTCGAGGCAGAGGAGCCGCCGCGCTCGACGTGCTCCTGCACTGTCTCAATTTATTTTCTGCGCATTCTTAATTAAATCCAAAATTCAATTTTGACTTAATTAAAGTAATCATTGTTCATTTAAATATCTCGATTCTAAACTGAACATTTAATTACTTTCTCAATACATCCTTAGATCGAACGGACAATCGACATAGTGTGACCCTACATGCCTTCTCATATCGACATTAATCAAATTAAGGTCTACGCGGAGCTCCTAGACGGCGCCGGAAGACGAACTCAATATGTGAAGTACGTTTACGCGAATCCAGTAAACTTAACCTTTATGTGGTAAGATAAAATCCTTTCATTCACGACACACCCGATCAAGCCTAGAATTTGTCAAGTGTCTATCCAAATGGCTTAATCATTGTATCTCATCTATATTAGTTGACAATTAGACCATATTCTAAATATGTCTATTGCGTTGGCCAACGACTTAGTCAACCTAATATCAATGAGAATCCGAGTGTTCTCTCTAATATACATTCGAGGAATGAATCCTAATCTTGGCTCAACCACCACATTTAATTCACATCGTAATGTACCCAATGCAAGCCGTATCTCAACCTATAAGGCATCTGAGCTTAGGACGGGATCAAAGTACATTACTTTGTAGACAAGACGCGTATTGACCTCAAGTCTAAGGACTTTTATCTCCCACACGCTGATCATACTCTAGACAAGTATAACAAACAGTATATCAGGAGGGTATACCAATACTTCCAAAGTATCCATGTGTCCATCACGAGTAGCCATTACTCGTAGCAGGTGATACATACTACATCCTTTAAGGATGTGATGCAGCACATGTAGACTTATCACCTATCATCGATATCCCATTCTCGATGATCATTAGTCGAGGCTATTTTAAGAGTTACGTTATAATATTAATATCTCACACTATAAATAACAGTGTAACCTCCAGGGATGCATATTATAGAATATTACAAACAATCAATTAATAATTTGCAAATGCCGAAATATTAATCTCCATTAATAATAATACGAATGTGTATAAAGTACATTTGTCCTAATACAAATTGTCTCTAGAACATAAATATACTTTCACTATGTATATAAGATTCTTTCATACCATTCTTAGATCTCCTTGCCATTTTTTTTCAAGTAACAAATGAGTAATCTTCTTGTCTAATTAAAAATTAGCAAACCAAATTTCCAAATAAGATTAAAAGAAGCGACATATCAATTAAGAAAGTTGGTGAAGAACATTATAGAGGTGGCTATTTCTAATGATACTATACCAAAACTTTTGAATTTGAATTGGCCATTTTGACTTGAAATAATCACTAATAAATGAGTTAAAAAGTGACATCTTTCAAAAATTAAAAATATGGAGTTTGTTATTTGTGTTGAACCAATTCAATTATGCTATGTTACTCGACTGCTTCAAAAATTTGCTATCAAAGGTGGAGACATGATTTTGAATAAGGGGATTCAAAAAGCTAAGGTGCAAGACTCGAACCCGCAATAATGAGCTAAACATTAAACCCATGAGCAGCTGAGCTCAAGTTCATACAGTATTAAGAGGATTCAAAACTTAATATTTATACATAAATAAACAAATTAATCTTATATATATAGTGTAATATTTTGATGAAATGATTTAGTTGATCCCCGCACCCCGCACCCCGCACCCCGCACCCCGGCACCCCGCACCCCTATAGTTCTGCCCTTGCTCGCCACATATACAAATACAATACAAAGTTTTCAAAAATTCAAACAACATAACAACTATGGACTATAAAATTCAGAATCTATACTTTATTATAAATTTGATTTTTGAAATAAAAGTGGAGAAGATAATAAATAAGGGCAAGTTAAGTAGTTATACCAACTTGGTTGGACATATTAGGAAATTGATACAATAGAAGAAAGTAATTGTATTGATTTCAAACTGGACTTCTTTCTGTTTTCTTGTGCACATCACATAAGAAAACAACACTGTGACTTACTTATCAAAGTATAGAGAATCCAACAAAACAAAACACTTTGATTTCATTCATGTTCTTAAATTTTAACTTTAACCCCCCACACTTCTCTGACATTTTCTCAACTTATACTAGCTGCCATTTCACCCCCTTTTCTTGAATCCATTAATACAACCTTCTAGCTCTATTTCTGTGACAATGGGTGTAAGTATATCTAATTATTTCTGAGATTCACTATTTTTTCCTTATTGTTTTTTTTGTGGTGCAATTTATATATGGTTCTTGAATGTAGGGATCCCTTCCCTTACCCCTATAAAAAAAATATGGTTCTTGAATCTTGATAAACTTATTAGTGAGTGTGGTGGCTTAAGTGTAAATTAGTTGAATGTTTTTGATAGTAAAGATTTAAGCTTTATGGTATTTATGTAATCTAGATGGTTGTTTTTTTGGTCATTGGGTTCAGATCCAATGATTTACCTGAACATTTTTGTTGTTACTTGGTTAAAGAAATGTATGTTTTATGTGGAAATGAGTGTTTATTAGGCATTTAAATATATGGGGTTTGCTTTATTTGTGAATCTATGTGCATATTTTTCATTTAGAAGTAGATCCTTTAGTGGTTCTTAAAAATGGTATTTTTTATTTTGTTAAAGATTTGATTTTTAGTAGTTTTCTTTGTTAAAGATTGGATTTTTGGAATGTTTCAAATGCAGACATCAGTGCAATGTAGACCACAAGAGAGGACTTTAGGAATGGTGATGAAGGAAGTAGATGAAGACCTTGCAATGTTTCTTGAAATTCGTCGTAACGAAAAGGACATGAATAACTCTGAGGAATTGGATCAGCAATTAGGTATTGATTTTTAAGATTTTTTTTTGCAGCATTGTTAATTTCTTGTTTTGAAAATTTTCCCAGAAATAGAATAAAATAAATGTGCTCTGCCATTTGGTGGTTCTTCCCATCTCCACTTCAATAAAATTGATATTAAATGCATGCTCTTTAATTTTAAATCTTGTATGTGTATAAATTTGGCTTTCTTATTAATTGCAGGCTCAGAGGCTGACTTCTCTATGTTATCAAATGGGACATCAACAAAGCCTGCTAATCAAGATTATCTTCTAAACTCTGAGAATGATAAGAATGACTATGACTGGTATTTCCTATAACATTTCTGTGCTGGCCGAGTGATGACTTATTTCTGTTTCTGTATATCATTCTTCTCTTCGATGTGTTACTTGTTATTTATTGTGTTGAGCAAAAAGAAGAATCTGAATAGCTTATGCTGCCTCTAACAATTTATGCAGCCTCTGACAATTTATGGACTGATAATGTAAGTGACATTTTATTTGGGAGTTCAAAATGTCTAGTGTGTCGCAAGGTGGAAGCGATTTTGTTTTCTGGAAGTTGTATAGCATTTTACTTACCTTTACTTGCACCCATGTTCAGTTCATTGGACTCTAAGTAGGTTATTTATTAAAATAAAAGAAAAACGAGTAATCTAAGAAGTTTGATGCTATATGAGGTAATTTTGACTTGAGCAGTGTCATAGTTAGTATCCTTTAGTTTTAATTTTTCTATGGAGCATCGTTAGTCAAATATTTTAAAGGATATACACTAATTAGTAGTGGATTTATTTTAAGATTTTCTGTTTTTTTGCTCATTGTAATAGTTATCCATCCTAATTCTTCTTTCCACGAGGGCTAGAAAGACTATATGAGTGACACTGTTCCTCAGCCTATCTAATGAGTTTTTTCCCTCTGTTGTTATAGTAAAGACTTAAGTTGCTGCGTGTTGTTCCCTTTCTTTTTCAACCCTGTGAAACATGTTTTTGTTTGAACTTTTTGTGATAAATTATAGTAGAAGTTTATGACTGTCATATGGACTTTTTGCAGCAAAAAGGAACTTCTTCGTCATTGTTAAATTAGAATCTGGTCTAAATAGATCTTCTTTGTGTGACAAACCATAGAAGTTGCTCCGTTAGCATTCTAAGGTTTAAGGATAATATGAATGAAAACAGATCAAACAAGAACATACGTCTTGCTGAGCAGCAACTACCTTACCAATTCTTCTAAATGAAGAGACTGCTCATTTATTTTCTGCACTGTAGAACTGCTATCTGTTGGTACCTTTAAGCTTAAGACCTTAGACAGAGAAAAGAAATTGTGTGCGACTATTTTGATTCTGCTTCAGTTTCCATGTCTTCGAGAAAAGGGAAGTCATTTCTCCAAAGTCTAAACAGTCTGGTTGAATGGTTAAATATGCTTTTAGAGATCAGTCTTCCTTACTAGAATTTGATCTGACGCTGTTAGTCGCGATGTACTGAAACCATGGTTAAATTGTATATTCCTTCCTTATTTCATGAAAATATAGTGCTGCATGATGGTTCTGCCATTATATTGTACATCAATATTGTATCTGCTAATTTTGTTTTCAGGCTCCTTTCACCACCTCAGACTCCTTCAAATCCATTACCAGAGTTGGAAGAACAGAATATTCCGGAGTACCAGATTGCGACGAATTCTAGTTCAACTGGTCAAGACTGTAACATTGAGATAGATTCAAGTACAACTGCTCCAGAATCTAAAATAAGCAGTGGGCAGGATATAGCTCAGGTACAATACTCATTTGAGAGCCGCTGAATGCCGATACAATGTTCATTTGAAGAGATTCTCTACCTTCTCTATTTAGCATGCTGTTACATTTATTTTGAGGCAGATCATACTCAGTTTTGCCACTAAATGCTACTCCCTCCGTCCCAATTTATGGGAAGGTGTTTGACTAGACATGGAGTTTAAGAATGAAATGAAGACTTTTAGAACTTGTGGTCTAAAACAAGTCATAAATATTTGTGTGGCTATAAATCATCTTATTAAGGTTCAAGTGAGAATTTTACAGTTAAATTATTACTAAATAAAGAAAGATGACATTCTTTTGGGACTGACTAAAAAGGAACGAGTGTTGCATAAATTGGGATGGAGGGAGTAATATGATGTTTTCAGTTGAAGAAATTTTATGCCTTCTCTATTAGCATGCTGTTACAGTTATTCTAAGGTGGATTACAAAAAAATATGTTTGAGTCTGAACTGCTTGACGTTGCAGCCTGCAAGCTCATCGGACAGGCCCTCCTCAAAGATTAATTCAACTGGACCGCCATCTATTTCCAGAAGCAAAAACTCTTCTGCCGGAAATGGAAGGCCTTCATCATCAGGGGGAAAAAAGTCAACTTCCACAAGGTCAGCAACGCCTACTGGACGTCCTCGTAATTCTGCATCCAAGCCCTCAAGAACGTCCACTCCTACTTCAAGAGCGACATTGCCTTCCGTTAAGCCTGTTGCTTCCACAGCAAGATCCTCGACTCCAACAAGAGCTGCTCCACGCTCTTCTACCCCTACTGCAACCAGTAGACCCTACAAACCAGCTGCTTCCAAGACAGCGTCCAGGTCAGCAACACCAACTCGTCGACCATCAGCTGCATCGTCCATTCCTATTGTATCAGTTTCCGGGGCTCGATCTTCTTCATCAACAAAAACGGGTACCACAACGTCGAAAAAAGCTGCACCATCTTGGGGTACCTCTCCAACTGTGAGGTCTAGGCCGTTGAAACCCTTGGAGACACCAAGTCTTTCGCGTGATTCTTCTATCAATTCTAAGACATTGGTGCCTAAAAGGCCTGCATCTGCATCTAGGGGAAGACCAACTGCACCTGGTGCTCGACCCTCTACCACTAATGGAAAACCCAGGCGGAAATCATATTCTCCTTCAAGAGGACGAGCGACAACTGCTACTATTTTGAGCAATGCAACCGCTCTACTTTCCAAGAGTAGGGGATATGGTAATGAAAAAAATGATGTGAACCCTGTGTTGATTGGCACACAAATGGTTGAAAGGGTAGTAAACATGAGGAAATTAGCTCCCCCCAAGCAAGACGATAATCTATCTCATGAAAATCCCTCCAAGAAATCTCTGTCCCGAGAAAACTCAGGCTTTGGAAGATCATTCTCCAAAAAATCTTTGGATATGGCTCTACGGCACATGGTATGTACCTTATAAATGCTCATCTATTTTCAATAAATATTCAAATTTAAAAGTGAAGAACTAATGCACTTGTTAAGCAAGTCTCGTGCATACCTGCATCACAAGCATTGTCAAAGGCGAAGCGAGGATTTTAAGTTTATGGGTTCGAGAATCTAATTCTTTTAAGTTATTGGGTTCTAAAATAATAATTTGTACATATTCAATGAATTTCTTAAGACATACAGGTTTGGACCAAAGCTACTAGGTTCGTCCAAACCCGTAACTCATACTCTGGCTCCGCCTCTGAGCATTTGTAACACATTCAATTTCCTACATCTACATTTATGGACCTCTTTTGAACAGGATATAAGACGAAGTGTTAATGGAACCATACACCCAGTTCTGACACGGGTCTCTGCTCCTTCAGCAAATGGTATCCGGTCTAGTTCCACAAAGAATAAGACAGGTAGTGTTTCTGACTCGCCACTTGCCACGAGCAGCAATGCTAGTTCGGAGCCCAACAATAGTATAAATTGGAGCGAACCGGAAGATGATAACTTTGGCTGTGAGAGAGAACTATCATCTCCTATTACCCAGCAGCATCAGGAGCAGTAACTTGAAGAAATTCATATAATATTTATTCATGGTGTGTGCTTTGATTATTCAATCGTGTTGTCTTTGAAACTCTTACATTGAAATATTGCATCTGGATTTATTTTTCAAGGATCCTTTGCAATAGTAGTGGCATTTCTTGTGCTGTGTTCTTCTTGACTAACAAAGAAGAAACCTTTTTTGTAATTATATTGGAAAAACTTAAACTAGATTTGTAATGTTACAGTTCAAATCTATGAATTTATGGGAGTGGACTTCTTGTCAACGTCTGGGTATGGAAGGTTTCTGATAAATCTTTATGAACAAAACTTGAAACGCAAATGTGATAACTTCATCATGCATTTGAAATTAGATGTGGTGATGATATAATTAAGAAAATCACTCATACTAGTTTTGCTTTGATTAGCATTTTTTGTGCTTGCCGGATAAAGCTACCACATCGTGACTACTTGTTTTTTGCTAGATCCTAGTTCGAGTTCTCTAGATCCTAGTTCGAGTTCTAGGGTGTTTGGTACGAGGGAAAATGTTTTCCATGAAAATGTATGTTTTTTGAAAACTGAGTTTCTTACTTATTTTTTGGTGTTTGGTAGGTAAGCAAATTTTTTTTTTTATCTCAAGATATATTTATGCAACACTCCATAAAACTTGATTAGACGGATGTGTTAAATGAGTGTTAATGTGACATTTTAGACATGTGAAGTGCTATCGGGATGAGTTTGAGAGGAAATAGTTGTTTTGAAACAAGATGAATAGTGAGGTGCTTAAGATTCAATAGAATCGGCTAAGTTTACGGCAGATCTGCCTTCCATCACAATTTTGTGAAAATTCATTGAGCATTTGAGAAAACTTAAAACATGAAAGTTGTAGATATTTGAAATAACTTTCCAATGATATATGGTGGACACCGAACGGAGCTTTGTACAAAACGTTATGTGTGTTACAAAAACAGTGCAGAATCAGACACGGGTCGCGCGTGTGATGCCCCGTCGCGGGCCCCATGCGGAAACTTATGTTTTCTGGACTTTTGACCTGTAAGGGGTCCTGCAATGGCCTGCGTTGCAGGACCATCGCGAATGGGACAAATTTTGGGTCAAAACTTCAGATTTTCGTATTTTAGGTTATATTTAAGCTTGGGGTTTATTTTCCTAACTCACTAAGCTTGAAATATCACCCTAGAGACAAGAGAACAAGTCCCAAGCTTTAAGAACCCTCCACGGTAAGTTCTATGATGATTCTAGGTTGATTTAAAGTCCCTAATACCTTATTAACATGATTAAACCCTTCAAATCATTATATATTCGATTGAGACATCATTGTTGGGCGATGAAACCCTAGAACTCGAATTCAAGAGGATTGAACATCAAAAAGGTATCATATTTACCCTTTAATCAATCATAGCATTGGACTAATGATTATAAATCATAGGTTCTCAAGATATTAGTTGATGAATTTGATAAAAGCAATCATATGAACTATGATAGGGGTTTGGATTGTTGATTTATAATTGTTACAATCATATGAGTGATGAAGAATTGTGTTAGTTATGTTTATTTGAGATTGTATAATCTCCTAGAAGCAAGAGAATGAGTTATTGGATTTTGAAACACCATTAATAAGGTTACGAAGCCTTATGTCCATAAGGCGTTTCATAAAATGAAGTGACCAAAATATGAGCAAGAGTGCTAATATTGATTCTCTTTGACCCATATTGCTATAGATTAACGTTGAAAGAGGCGATGAGCGTTGTGACACTCTTAAAAGGCCGGAATTGAGGTATGTAAGGCAAACTCTCTACGTTTGGGAATGTTAATAATTCTCCCTACGCTACATTCTTTTACAACGTTACGAATTGCCTCAGAAATATAGTTATGCCTTAGTTTCCTGAATAGTTGCAAAATTTCTATTCTCTAGTTTCGTAATTCGTTCATGATTGTCATTCTGAATGTCATGAACTCAGGACGTAATCAGTATAGACTCATTTTTGATATCCCATGAGTCTCAGTCATGAAAACTCAATATTCTTATGAACAGTTAGTGCTCTAAACTCCAAATCAGTTCATTAATACATATCACAACATAGTAATGTTTAGTAGTCCAATGTTATGCATTACAGTATGATTCTCAGTTCCTCAATGTAACTTGTTGAATGTTGAACACTTATATTTGGGCCCGATGCCACAAACTTGTATCTTTGCTCAAGGGCACAGTCTCATGTATACGTATCTGGCCAAGGCCATAGACTGAAGCACTTACTTGGCCAAGGCCACTTATTTGTGCACTTATATTGGGCCAAGGCCCCGTAGGTTATTAATTTAGCTAAAGCATGTGATTTCATATTCAAAACAAAGAGTACTTATTACTTTACATCCATTGTTCAGTTCAGCTATCAACATGTTTCGATTTCAGTTTCGGTACATTATCTGTTTGTAGCTATTTATTCTTTCAGTTGATTTTACATACCAGTGCAATTTAAATATACTAACATCCCTTTGTTGGGGCCTGCATCTCGTGATGAAGGTAACAATTTACAGATTGACGAATCGGGTCGCTAGATTCTAGTATCAGCTACTTGGTGAACTCCAGTTCTCTCGGGGCATTATATTTACATATAGTCTTTTAGTACTTTCAGACAGCCACGTATGTCCGGGGCCTTGTCCCGATTGGTTTTGCAGTACTTCGTAGATGCTTCATAGACTATAGTTGCAGTCAGTCAGAGTTCAACAAACTCATGTGTTAGCCATGTTGGCTACGTATTGATACCTTCAGACATATCTCAGTACTTCTGCATTTATGATTATTCAGTTAGACTTTCAGTAGCTCAGTATGTTTATATATTTTATTTCTCATTCAGTATATACCACATGTTGATTCAGCCAACCAGTTGATTTACTCCGTTACATGCAGTCAGACACCGAGTGTCGTGTTACACCCAGGTCATAGTTCAGGACGTGACAATATGTAATATAGAAAAGCACTATGGGGCAGAAGTGGGAGGTCGGGGTTGGTTGGTCAAGGGGTTAGGGTTGGAGTGGGGAGGAGATAAGTTTGAAATGCCACTTTCGGAGGTTATTTTTCTATTTCTACTAGAGAAGCCATTTTCCTCATTTTAAGGAACTTATTAATCATTTCCCTCATTTTAAGGAACTTATTTTTCTAGAGAAAATAATTTTAATAACTAAACATAGGAAATTAAAAAAATATTTTCCGAAAAACCTTTTCCTTCATACCAAACAAACTCCTAATCTATTTACCAAAAAAAAACCTCATCTTATAGTTTTTTCTTTCCTTCTTAAAACCCGAGAGCAAACTTTACTCACAAATATTGTGAAAGGTGTTCATCATAACTAAACATTTTTATGCAAATCATCAACCTACTGCAACCTTTGTTCTCTATCTAGGTATGGGACATGCTATGTATTGAATCTCAGTAGATTAACTGGCATTAACCAAAATTTCTTCCTTTTATTGGAATTGGATTCACATTTCTTGGCTAAAGTATTTGATAGTTCCATGCATTTGTTGCTAGCTCACCTCCTACGGATAATTGTTGAATATTAAAATCAACAACAACAACAACAACCCAGTGAAATCCCACAGAGTGGGGTCTGGGGAGGGTAGAGTGTACACAGACCTTATCCTTATCTTGGGAGGTAGGGAGGCTGTTTCTGATAGACCATCGGCATAAGGACAAGTAATTCAAAATAATATGAAAAGAAAATACCGAAAGCGAATAAGCCATAATAAAGCAGTTTGAAAAAAGAGCAATAACCACCACAAATAAATAAAATAGTCGAAGTACAAGATAAAAGAAATACGAAACAACATATAGTAGAAGAAATCAAAAGACAATAAACTACAAGAACAATACTACAACTACTAGTAAGAAAGGATAAACGAGATATGTTCAACTACCTACTAACCTTCTACCCTAATATGTGTCCTCTATGACCTTCTGTCTAAGGTCATGTCCTCGGTAAGCTGGAATTGCGCCATGTCTCGTCTAATCACCTCTCCCCAATACTTCTTCGACCTACATCTACCTCTCTTGAAATCGTCCATAGCCAACCTTTCACACATCCGCACCGGGGCATCCGAGCATCTCCTCTTCATATGTCCAAATCATCTGTCATGACCCATTTTCAGGAATCGTGGTGGCACCTACATAATCCCACCACATAAGCAAACCACTCCCAACTTATTAAACATGATAAAATGTAAGTAAAAGTGGAAGAAACATAATGCTATAAAAGTTGTCTGAAGTGGAAGAAAATGATAAGTCTGATACATCCGAAATAACCCCATGAGATCTAGTATGTGAGTAGAAGATCTCTAAAATAATAATAGTGTCTGATAATCAATGGCATTAAGTGCCGAACTTAATACATAATACTGGAGTCTGAAGACATGTCTCTAGGTCAAAATATAAAGAAAGTAAATGAGATAAGCTATCCAGGGCATGTTGAAGAAGACATCCTCACCATGACAGTTGGGGATCAATCACTCGAACTCAGCCACGTGGTCTTGAGCTAGTCGTCGGATCTGTATCTGCATCAAGGAAAGATGCAGCAAGTGTAGCATGAGTACACATCATACCCCCGTAGACATCATAGTCCAACAACGACGAAATTACATAAACATAGATAAATACCAAGTAATCCTATGCTACGTAGTCTAATAATCCAGGTAAGTCACATAAATCACATAATAATGCACATAGTTCACATATTTCCTTATTTGATTAAGAGTCCATACCTACTCACGTTACTCAGTATCCAAGAGTTCTACAATCATTCAAGTATCACAAATCACGTATAATCCTTTCAAGTCCAGCACTTAGTCAAATCTTCAATAATCACTTCAAATACAAGTCCATTCACAAGTAATCAATGATATATCATATATATGTATGAAATAAATGCAATGCATATGTCAGGTACCTTTTCTTTCCCTTAGACCCACAACATAATCATACCACTCTAAAATCAATATCATCAGAACCATGAGTGTATGAATGTAAATGACATATATAAGACACCATATCATGATACAATGAGATGCAACCATATAAGAAATGAAATATCACATGCTTTCAAGAACTCAATACGCCTACACAGTCCAAGTACAATACAAGATATCATATCAAAAACATGTGTGATGAGTAAACATATTAAGAAACTATGGCGACATGCCGACATGCCGACATATGACAACGAGCACAAATGATCAGCAGTCGAAACCAGCACGAGGCTGATTCCCCAAACTCCATCATTACAGTTCAACACCGGTACCCACTCAGACATTCATCATAACAACCTAAGTGGGACCCCTAATACGCCAAATACCCCTTAATATTTATAACTAATTATGCACTTCTATTGAAGTCTAAAAAAACTAAACCGTAGCCTACCTCAAAGTCGGGCAAGTGTGTTAACAATCAAGCCTCAGTGATAGTCTTGATCTTCCTTCACACTTCGTGATAATCAAAGTCTATTCACGCATATACTACTCGTTAATATATAATATTTACACTAAATAAGTACATAACCTTTAACAAAGCAAGACCACAATATCAACCCCGGGCCCACTTCATTAAGACTTGAACTTTGATACCCAAAAATTATTATTACATACTAGTTAATCATATGCTTAAATTAATTGTAAATCTATACACATTTGTACCTCCAATTGGACAATAATCAAAATGCCTAATTTGTAACCCTAGAAAATTTTTCCAAATGAAAACAAGATTCTATAATCAAATTAAGCCTAAAATATGATTATCTATCAAAATTTATCTTAATTCACAATAATAACACCTTTTAATCCATAAACCTCCATTAAAATCAACAACATAACTCTCTTATTCTCATAAACACTTGAAATTCATTTTTCCCAACTTAACAACCTGCTAAACCACTAGTAAAGAGCTTAGAAACATAACTTAAGCCATAAAAAGGGAAGAATCTATTACCTCAAGGTTGAAATTGATCCTAAGGCTCTGAAAATACTCCAAGGCGGCGCTAGTTTCGAGGGTTTCTATTTTGGGAAAGAGAATTATGACCTAGAGAAATTCATAGGACACCTGAACAGTATTTCTGCCCCAACGGAATCGACTAGCTGAAGCAAATCCACTGCGGCAGAACAAACCCTCACTCGGGCGGTTCACTTGACACCTCGCCCCAGGGTTATGGCGAACGCGACTCCGCGGTGGCGAACTCGCCCTTGCGAACAAATCCTCTGCCATGGCGAAAACCCATCATCTCCCCAACATTTTCTTCGGCGAGCTAACCCCTTGTCGAGGCGGACACACCAGAGTAGACACTGGTGTTGTCGAGGTGGGCACTAGACATCAGTAATGGGAAAACAATCAAACCTCCTATCCAACATCCGAAACACTCATGAAACCCCCCGGACACAAACTAGACATGCTCGTCTATGGTAAAAAACGTTATGAACTCTCTAGTACCCTCAAATTTCATAAATAACCGAGCTAAGACATACTTTTCTAAATAATCATCCGAAAAAACCAATTATCCAAACTTTACAAATAAAGTCACAAAATACATCCAATTACCTCGATAAGCGAACCAATGACTCAACTAAGTCATAAATGATCGTTCACAACTATCGGAAGTGACGAACCCGAAAATGAACTCATCTAGCTAAAAGTCAACTTTAAGTCAAACTAACCCACTCTAAGTTAGAGTTTTGGGCTTTCCATCAAAAACTCATATAAATGGACCTCAAGATCCGTGCCACCCATCCACGCGCATCACAATCCCCACACGGAGAGTACGGGAAGGGTCAATCAAGAAAATACGGGTTCTTAGCTAAAAACGACCGGATGTGTCGTTACATCATGTCAGCCTCGCTTCCTGCATCTTGTCCTCTACTAAGGCCACTCCCACCTTTTTCTGAATTTCTTCATTCCTAATCCTATCTATCCTAGTATGCCCACACATCCATCGCAACATCCATATTTTCGCAACTTTCATCTTCTGAACGTGAGAGCTCTTGATTGCCCGACACTCCGCCCCATACAACATAGTGGGTCTAACCACTACTCTATAGAACTTGCCTTTAAGTTTGTGGCGCACCTTCTTATCACACAGAACTCCGGATGTGGGCTTCCATTTCATCAACCCTGCACCAATATGATGCGTGACATCATCGTCAATCTCCCCATTTCCTTAGATAACATACCCAATATACTTGAAACTTTATTTCTTCTGGATGGCCTGGGTACCAAGCCTCACTTCCATGTCGGCCTCATGCGATACATGACTGAACTTGCACTTCAAGTACACTGTTTTGGTCCTACCCAACTTGAACCCTCTAGACTCCAGAGTTTGTCTCCAACCTTCCAACTTAGCGTTAACTCCGCTGCGAGTCTCATCAATCCGGACTATGTTATCCACGAATAACATATACCATAGCACCTCCCCTTGAATTTGTCGTGCCAATCTATCCATCACCAAGGCAATACAAACGTGCTAAGTTCTATATGAATATTAAAATCATATTATTAATTATATCTATTACGAGCTTATTGAACCTCCTCATGAACTTATGCATATTGGAAAACGTTCTTTTTCCGGTGGAAATATAACTTTTTTAGTATGTTATTCATGCAATAGTCCAAAAGAGTTCCGAGCTTCAAGTGCAAGTCAATTGAAAAAAGTACTATTTTCAGGAAACTTCATGAACAAGAGATAAGGAAAACTAGGTAAAAGGGGACTACAACAAATTTTATTTATTCAGATAATCGCTTATATGACATAATCAAAGTCTTCACACCTCCTAGGATGGTCCCATATTTCCTTGTAGCATCATCACCAACTCTTTCTCATTTGTGAACTCATACATCATCTGTATGTATTGTTTTCTTAACCACAACCGCTTGAGCAATGATTGACATCCCAAAAGACAACATCATGGGGGCATCAATTGTCATCATACCAACACTTGCCTTCCTTCTCTCCTGAAATCCTCCATTTGTAGAAAATAAAAGACGAGTTAACCTAAATAGTTGTTCCCTCAATCATTTAAATTAAAAATAAACCACAAATGTATAATATATATATATACGATTAGAAAAAGTAAATAGTAAGTTCAACCGGCTATTAATGTAAAGATCTAATAAAATCCGACCTTAATGACATGCTAGCGTCTTCACTAGTAGTTATTCCCTCCGGTTCATTTAATACTATTTCTTTTACCATATTAACCTTTCTTCACATTTGTTAGAGTAAGAGTGAAAGAGAAAAAAAAGAACTAACTCTATATCTTGATTTTTCAAAATTTCAAGTACTTTAAACTAATTATTTTAATAATCATAACAAGTAAAATAAATTAAAAGGAGTAATAACCGAATTACCGTTAACATCTATGGCAGATACATTAAATTTACGAAATGCGAAGATCAGCTTAAAGACATATTTGACATTTAATTATTGAAGATCCAAATATTTCGAGCTTTAATTTTTAAACAAACAATATATACTATATAGATTCAAGAGTTCCATTGAGTTAGGACATAGCTTAATACTTCCATACAAATTATACCACCAACAAAATTTGGAAAATTAATGTGAATCATCTCTAATCATTTAATAGGACTCATCTCCCAAACCGTCATAGATTTAGGACAATGAAAAATTATGTGGCATTAGTTATTCTTCTTCTATTCCACAATCTTAGAAGTGGCATCCTAAAGTTTTAATCTCTTACACATGACACTCTTAAAAGGTAAGACATTAAATAAATCTTTGAGTAAATTCTACTAAACTCCTCTAATATATATTTAAGGATAGTAAATTATCTCAGTAACTAAAATCTGGCTTGAAAACAGGAGGTTTCATGATTTATGCTGAGGAAAGGAATTTTATATTTTACTACTTAGTTAAGTGAATTCGTTACCTATTTGATGCAAAACAATCATGTATAATAATGTATAAAGTGGTACTGGGATTTTAGGCTAAGTGGATGAGAGTTTATATTTTTTGAAATATATATGTATTACTGTAATCATTTAATAGATGCATCAACTGTGTCATATTTGTTTCATATATGTGTGATAATATTAATCTCCTTTGGGGAGTCTTTCATTAATATCAAGGTATATATAGAGTACAATATTCATCCCTTATACAATAGGAATCCTAAGCCTATACAAAAGAGGAATCCTAGTCTTACCATAATTATATTTACACAATATATGGAAATATTCTAATTATGGGTAGGGAATATATTGTTTCCTATATTTACACGTTTACACACCCCCTCAGTCGGAGCGGGAGGAAGCCGGACGCTGAGACTGGATCTGAAGTCAAGAAATAGCGTCTGGGAAGTCCTTTGGTAAATATGTCTGCATACTGATAGGATGATGGAACATGTAACACTATGACATGGCCTAACGCAACTTTCTCACGAACGAAATGTAGGTCTATCTCAATATGCTTGGTTCGCTGATGTTGAACCGGATTATGAGAAAGATAGATGGCAGAGATGTTATCACAATACACAATAGATGCCTGACGCAAAGGACACTGAAGTTCTAACAGTAAATTTCTGAGCCAACAAATCTCAGCTACTACATTTGCAACGCTCTACTGTACTCGGCCTCGGCCTTTGGAGCGATATAGGGTAGCCTGTCGCTTGGCAAACCAAGAAATCAGATTATCCCCTAAGAAAACACAAAAGCCGGAGGTGGAGCGTCGCGTGTCCGGACACCCTGCCCAATCTGCATCCGTATATGAAAGAAACCTGTCTGGTGCAGAGGGGTATAGGTGCAAACCATAATCAAGAGTGCCCTTAATGTATCGAATGATACGCTTAAGAGCGATGAAATGAGACTCCCGGGGGCATGCATGAATAAGCACACCGTTGAACATCATAAGCTATGTCCGGCCCGGTGAATGTGAGATGCGAAGTGCACCCTGCAAGGCTCCTATACGAGTAGGATCGAGACCGGAGCACCATCCATAGCACCGAGCTTAGATTTGGAATCAAGCGGAGTAGGCACCTCTTTGCGGTTCGCCATCTTAGCCCTGTACACAATCTCTTCTGCATACTTACGCTGACACAAGAACATATGATTGGCAGACGTGGTCACTGATATCCCCAAAAAGTAACTCAGCTTCCCCAAATCAGTAATTGCAAATTCGGACTTGAGCAAGACAATAATCTCATTTTTCAATCCGTCGGAGGAGGCAGTAAGAACAATATCATCCACGTAAAGTAATAAGTAAGCAGTGCTACTACCTCGATGAAAAATGAAAAAGTGATGTATCACTCTTGCTGCATACAAACCCAATCTGCAAGATATACCTAGCAAAACGATCATACCACGCACGGGGGGCCTGCTTCAGGCCATATAGTGACTTACGGAGATGGCACACATAGTGAGGAACTGCTGGATGGGTGAACCCTGGTGGCTGATGCATGTAGACTGTCTCTTTCAGATCCCCATGTAAGAATGCATTCTTCACATCAAGCTGATGGATCGGCCGGTGTTTGCCCATGGCAATGCTCAAAATCGTGCGGATGGTAGCCGGTTTGATAACCGGGTCAAGGTCTCACCACAATCAATGCCCTCCCGCGCGATTTGTGCCATTAGCCACAAGACGGGCCTTATACCTCTCAAGATCCTCATTGTCTCTGAACTTGTGACGAAATAGCCACATACAACGAATGACATTCACCCCCTCAGGTCTAGGTACTAGATCCCACGTGTGCTGTTTAGTTAAAGCATTGAATTCCTCATACGTAGCCGCATTTCAATTAGGGTCTTGTTTGGCCAATTTTGGGTTATTTGGAAGTGTAGATATGGTTTGGGCAGACAAGTTGAAATGGACTTTGGGTTTGAAGATTCCATGCTTTGAACAAGTTTCCATTGGATGGGTAGGGACAGTGGGTGGCGGAGTGGTGTCTGAGACGGGGGGTAAAGTCGGATAAGGAGAAGGTGGGGGCGAAGCCGTCGGAGGCACCGCGGCTCCTAGATCGAGAGTCGCGGCGCTAGAAGGTTGACAAGCTTCTCTAAAGTTTGGGCGCCTCAGCGCCTCAACACAGGGCCGCGGCGCTATCGACGGTGTTTCAAAAGATCGCTCTCTGGAAATCAGGCGCCGCGGCGCCTCCCCTCGAGGCCGCGGCTCTGACGACGGAACAGAGGATGTGAGTTGTTCGATTATGAGGGGAGAGATGGCAGACTCGTCAAGAAATGAGTAGTTCTGTTTTTGGAATTTTGGAAGATTCGAAAACGGGAATGTGGTCTCGTCTAATGTGATGTGACGAGATATGTGGATCTGACGAGTCGACAAGTCATAGCATAGATAGCCCCTATGGTTCAGCGGGAATCCTAGAAAGACACATGGAGTGGACCTAGGAGCGAGCTTGTGAGGGGCGGTGGAGCTAAGGTTGGGATAGCACAGACAACCAAAAATCCGTAGATGATCATAAGAGGGGATTCTATGGTAGAGGATTTCGGTAGGGGTCATATTGTGAAGAGTGCTAGTAGGGAGAATATTTAGAGTGTATTCTGACATTTTAGCAGCATAGATCCAGAAGGGTGGAGGGAGGGAGGCATGAATCAATAAGGTGCGAATCATATTGTTAATGGTGCGGATGATTCTTTCAGCTTTACCGTTTTGTGGTGAGGTGTGAGGGCAGGAGAAGCGAAAGACCATGCCATTATTGGTACAAAAGCGGTGAAACATAGAGTTATTAAATTCACGACCATTATCGCACTGAAATGATTTTATGCCTTTTCCAAATTGTGTTTGAATGAACTTGCGAAACTCAAGAAATTTGACAAACACTTTCGATTTAAATTTAAGAGGGTATAACCAAATGTAGTGTGAAAAATCATCAAGCAACACAAGATAGTATTTATGACCGAGAGAACTAGAGATAGGAGATGTCCATAAATCGGCATGTATGATATCAAAATGAGCAAATGTAACACTAGTAGATGATTTAAACGGAAGACGAATATGTTTGGCTAAAGAGCAAGAAACACAATTTTGGGCAAGTTTCCCATTACAAGCAATGAAATTGTTGCCTCTAAGAAAATTAAAAACTGGGACTCCTGGATGACCAAGCCTATTATGCCAAGTTGAAGAAGAAACAACCGCTAAAGTGACGGGAGAGCAAGATCTGGCAGCGGAGGTAGAAGTGAATGGATAGAGATCCCCCGTGCTATTGCATCTCGTAAGAGGTGTCCCCGTATGAAGATCTTTCACAGTAAAACCAAAAGGGTCAAAATCCACAGAGACAGAATTATTACGAGTAAATTGGCGGACATATATGAGGTTCTTAATCATGTGTGAGGCATATAGGGTGTTTTTTAGGGAGAAAGGTAGATGAGGAGGTTGTGTGTATGAGGTACCATAACCCTTAACTGGAATGCGTTGTCCACTACCAACTGTAACATATTGAGGATGCTTTAAACTAAACAGTTTAGAAATAGTACCTGCAGACTGGGTGACGTGAGATGTGGCGCCTGAGTCCATGTACCAAGTATTGTCAGGCTATTGCATAGAGAAGGTGTTGAACGCCTGACCCAACTCAGTGGGTGTCATGCCGGGGGAGGGCTGCGGGACCTGACCTTGTATGAAGTGGGCTCTTTGTGGGGGGGCGGAGCGGGGCCTAACAAACTGGGGTAAGAATACGGATTGTATGGCTGCTGGTACTGGAATGGACTTGGCGCCGCGGCTCTGAACTGGGGCGCCGCGGCTCTATACCGGGGCGCCGCGGCGCTATAGACGAACTGCTGAGGAGCCGCTGCGGCCCTGCCGCTGTTGGAGTTGTCTGGTGGCGTCTGATCTTGGGGTTGCGTGTCGACAGCTAACACCTACGGGCCGTGCTCATCCTGCTTAGCACGACGGGTTTCTTCGAGCAACAATTGTGAGCGAGCTTTGTTAAAACTCGATAGCAGATCTGCCTGTTGAATTATGGTGGCCAAAGTATCATATTCGCCCTTAGTAAGGCCAGAAATCATTTGTAGCACCATTTTATCGTCAGTGACAGGCGTGCCGATGTTGGAGAGTTGATCCGCTAGAAGTTTAAGCTGCTTGCAGTACTCAGAGACATTGGAGAAGTTTTCAAGATGTGTTTTGTTGAAATGTTCTTCCAAATACACGGCACGAGTGTGCTTGTTGTCCTGAAAAATTTCCTCCAAACGATTCCACAAGTCAAGGGCTGTGGAGTTAGATTTCATGATAGTAAGAAGCAAATCCTGAGAGATACTACCATATATCCATTGTTTGACGCCGGCGTCGAGACGATGCCAGATAGAATCATCAACCTCCGTAGGGCGCGGAATAGTGTCATCAATATGGTCAAACACGTTATAGAGACATGCATGATTGTGAAAAAGTTTAACCCAGGGAGAATACTGGTTGTTTTCTTGATCAAGAACAATGGGAATATGGTTCTTGATGTTGGAAACAGTAAGGGCGGGATGAAACGGGGGTGATGACTTTGTGGTGGGATTTGTGGAGGTAGAGGCGTCAGAAAGTGTGGAAGAATCAGGGATAGTCATTTAGAGAAGAGAAGAAAGGAAGAACAAAACCCGAAAACAAGAAGAAAATCAGGGAGGGCCGCGGCGTAGGAGAGGCAGCCGGCGACTGTGAAAGAGAAAGGTTTTTAGGGTTTTGTTTATTTGGCTCTTGATACCATGTGAGATGATATTAATCTCCTTTGGGGAGTTTTTCATTAATATCAAAGTATATATAGAGTACAATATTCATCCCTTATACAATAGGAATCCTAAGCCTATACAAAAGAGGAATCCTAGTCTTACCATAATTATATTTACACAATATATGAAAATATTCTAATTATGGGTAGGAAATATATTGTTCCTATATTTACACGTTTACAATATCAAAAGGGTCATATGAGTATGTTAACTGGTCGTCCATAGGCATTTTCTATAAACACTAAAACCTAAGCCAACTTGTCAGAAAATGTGAAAACATGATTTATGCTTATTTATTGAACCTTTATGAATTATTATTTTCTTTAAAAAAAGAAACAAAAAGTTGACAACATTAATTTATTCTCTACACGAATTAACATTCTCTAGCTCATCGGAAAATGAAGGTTTGAGAGGGTTATCTTTTCCAATTAAAAGGTGGAGTGGTTTTCTCGGCAAAATTACAGTAAAATGCCTTTGGATGATCTAGTTTACAAAATATGATCAAATGTATAGATTTTATATATTCATATAGTATACATATTCAATGTATACATTTTGTATATTTCGGCCATATTGATAAATAAGTTAGGTCAAACTTTACATATTGATAAGTTTTCCTAGTTTTTCAACCTTTAAAGATTAATGAAATTTGGTAAAATTTACTCTAAATCTTATTTTAAAAATACTTCTCGTTATTATAAATATTCATTTTTTTTACAAACTTGACCAAAATACATTATGGAAAGCTTGTGAACTCCATTCATTCCTTCTCCTCCTTCGAACCACTTTGACCTTGTAAGATTATACCCCGACATAACCTCATAGACTCTACCTTCTTTATCTGCAGTGAGCTGTCATTTAGCGACTTTTATGGTATTTGGCTAAACTTTTAAACAGATTAAATTAGTTTATAAGTATTTTTTAAACTTATTTAAATGTTAGGTAAACATTAAAGTGCTACTTCCTCCGTCTCAATTTAAGTGTTTTAGTCTAACTGAGCACAAAGTTAAAGGAATAAAAGGAGACTTTTGAATCTTGTGATCATAAATTAAAAATATATGTAATGTACTAAAATATTCTTTGAATCTTGTAGTTTTAAACTAGTCATGAAGAATGATTGAATTGTCAACTTAATAAATATAGAAAAAGGAAATATTTTTGGGACAAATCAAAAAGAAAAATAAGGCACTTAAATTAGGACGGATGGAGTAACAAACTAAGTGAGCAAAGGTTAAAATCAATCAAAAGCCACAAGATGGTCATTCGCCCTATGAGTTTTCAGCTTATAATCACTTTTGGTTTGACTAAATATTTTACTCGTACTGCGCTCTCCAAAGAACAACTCTTCTCAAAATCTTACTCAAAATGTAATGAGTCATTGCTCTTCTCTGACCCTGATTTCCCAACCATTTTATAAGTATTGAATAGTTTTTTTAATTCTCAAAATATCTTTTACAAAACAAAATTCCTAACTTCCTCTTCACTCTGTATCCATCGTTCCTCTTTTTATTATTTACAATGATACTGAAAGAAATAATCCCTTGATTATTTTCATTGATTGAAAGACTATTTATACAAGTTACATATTTCCATCATAATATGAGAATCCTATTCCTATTCTATTCCTAAAACTAAGGGTGGCCAGTGGGACGGCCCGACCCTGACCTGACCCCGTCCCGAGCCCGCCCCGGTCCCGCCCCGACCCCGCGAAAAAAAAAAACGGTGGCGGGACTCGAACTCGGGACGGGACAATGTCTCGTCCCGCCAGACCCGAGCCCGCCCCAGGCCCGCCTGACCCGAGCCCGTCCCGACCCCGACCCCGCCCGATTTCTCCCCCTTTGCAAATATAACTGTTGCACCAACGGCCATTTTAGATTTTGGCCGTTGGGAAACGGCCATTTTAGGCCTCCCCCCAACCCCCTACCCCTTAATATTTATTTTTAACCCATAAGTTATTATATTTACACTTTAACCCAATTTTCCAACTATAAATAACTCATTTTCTCTTCATCTTTCTCACAAATCTTCCTACAATCTCTTTAATATCTCAATATATCTCTATACAAGTCTACATTGTTTGCTAAATATTCAATTTTATTTATTCATTTGGGAATTGGGAGTGAAGTTGGCAACTAGCTTGAGGATCTTCCATCAAGCAAAGTTTCAATTTTCAACCTCTCGATTACACGTCGACGTTACGTCGTCGTTTGGTACATTCGTTCCTTCATTAAATTATTATTGTCTGTTTATTTTATTTAGCGCACTTAATTTCATTTACTTTAATTATTTGTTAGCATATAATTAAAATGGAAGGAATTAGAGGTATGTTTAAGGGTAAGGGTAAGACTTCTTCTAGTAGGGGCAACTGGGCAAGGGTACTTCTTCTAGTCATCTTATTCCTACACAGGATGATTTTGTTGATACTCAACATTTTCCTACAATACCATTAGATTTAGACGAGGAACTATTTTCTGGAACTCAAGAAGACTTTAATTTAGACGATGATCTAGTTGATACACCCACTAATGTTGATGACAACACACCCACTAGTGCACCTTCAACTGAAATGCCTCCTATTCCCCCTAGTATGAGACGAGGTCCAGCAAAACGACCATTAAAATCAGATGCATGGACATTTTTTGATAGGGACGTAGAGAATCAAGTAGCTATATGTAAAATTTGTAAAAATGTTTTAAAATTTAAAACTGGAAAAGGTCACGGTGGGACGTGGGGTTTAATTAGACACGTACCAAGTGCTCATCCAAACTAGGTATGCCCAATACCAGGCTTCAAAACCGGGTGCGCAAACGCTTTCGCTCCATCGGGACAAGGTTCACATACCGACATCGTCCGGACCAAGTATGTGGTCAAATTAACCCTATGACGGGGGGAATTGTAGGCTCTAAATACAATAAACATAGAGATAGGGAAGCAATATCAAAATTAGTTGTTGTGGAGGGTTTGCCTTTTTCATTTTCTTCATCTCCGGTTTTATTCATTACATTAGAGATATATATAATCCTCGCTTTTAATGATTTTCCTAGATCAACCTGTTAAGAGAGATGTATTTAAATTCGCGCATGAATATCAACAATATTTACGTTTTTCATTATATCATTTTAATGGCAAAGTATCTATCACGTCTGATATAGGTCGTAGTACTAACGACCATGATTATTTAACTGTAACTTGTCATTGGATAGATTATAAATGGTCTATGCAAAAACGTATTTTAGCGTATAGATATATAGATGATAGGCACACTGGTACTTTTATTGCAGATAATATTTATCAAGTGTGCCATTATTACGGAATAACCGATAAAATTATGACTATTAAATTAGATAACGCTTCTTCTAACAATTACGCAATTACAATTTTAAAAATCAGTTTAACTCCATCTTTTCCAGATCATTTTCATATAAAATGCGCGTGCCATATATATAACTTAATTGTAAAGGATGGTCTATCACTTTTTGAAGACATTCTTAGTAAAATACAATTTGCTATAAACTTTATTTTTAAAAGTAATAAAGTACAACGTAGAAAAGAATATAAAAAAACTTGTCACGATTGTGGACTACCTTATAGAAAAATTCCACAAGAAGTATCCACTAGGTGAAATTCTTTATACGAGCAACTACTTGTTGCTTATGACTATAGAATACCTATAACTTTATTTTTTAACTCTCATAATAAAAATCCAGCTGATATGATTTTAGATAGTGATTGGGTAAAATTTTTCGAACTTATTGTATTTTTAGAGAAATTTTTTCAAGCAACAAAAGAATTTTTCGGTATATATTAACCTACTATTTCAACTATGTTGTTTTATATAACTCTAATATTTTTATTACTTAGTGAATATATGGAAAAACCAGCTTATAAGGCAGCTATTAAAAAAATGTTTGTAAAATAAAAAATATTTTATTCCTATTCCCTCTATTTATATTATTGGTTCTGTATTAAATCCTACTATTAAAATAGACGGTACTAAATCACTAATTGAAACTATTTACGATTGTATAGAAGTACTACCACCTCCAAGTCCCAAAAATCTAAATCACCCACCACCTATTGAACAAACTAAAGAAGAAGTGTTGTCTAGCGTAGAACACCAATGCAAAAAAATATATAGATTTTATCAACAAGAAAATGCTAGTAACTTACCGGCTTACATACCATCTTCTTCATCTTCAACACAACCTCACAAAAGACATCTTGTTTCGCGGCTAGTATTGAAAGCCTCGTAAATAGAATGTGCGGTCGTACCTCTACTACTAACCAAATTAGCGAGTTGGATATTTTTGTTTTGCGGGGTTCGTACCGTATCAACAAGTTATCAATGAAGATGGACATGAAGACTTGTTGAAATCTTTGGAGGGGGAATGAGAAGACCTTTCTGACACTTTCATTGATGGCTTGAGATGTTTTGAACATTCAAGCGTCATCAATCGCTTCGAAAGCGCTTTTTCTCACGGCAGATATCAAATAGGAGACCACAGACACTCATTAGCCGGAGACGACTTGGAAATTGCGTATTATTCGAGAGATTGGATACGAGCGGAGCGGAGAAGGTGCAGTCAACCGGAGATCAATGAAGAAGAAGATGAAAACTACAACGAAATCTTAACCGAAGGTAGTGGAAGCGACGTGGATCAATTTGACCAACAAATACCAATTCCAACTGAAGAACCACAGGAAATCAACAAGCAATTAGAACAAGTTTTTTTGAGAATGTAATTTTTTTAATTGCAATTTTATTATGTAATTTGCAACTTTTGGACAACACCACAAAGTTGCAATTTAGATTTTAGACAATTGTATTTGTATTACAACAAAATTATGTCTATTAATATAAGAGGCACAAAAACAGCCTTGGGATGTTTTTATTACACTATCTTATCTTGTTTATTGAGTTTTTTTTATACATATGTTATTTAAAAAAAAAAAGAAAAGAAAAACCCGCCGAACCCCGCCCTGACCCCGACCCCGACCCGACCCCGCCCCGACTCGATACCGACGGGATCGGGATCGGGATGGGACTGGAGAAAGTCCCGCCAGACCCCGCCAGACCCGACCCCGACCCCTTCGCCCGTCCCGCCCCGACCCCGCCAGACCCGGCCCGCCAGACCCGAGCCCGGCCCACTGGCCAGGCCTACCTAAAACCTTATTCTACTTGGATACTAACTATACATTTATGGTAATACAATTATTATGGTAAGTGTACAATACTAATTACATTACAACATTACCTAAACATGGTAACTAAATATATATCCATTTACACGGTACAAAAGGGAGGAAAATCGAGAGACTAATATACACAACCATTTCGCGGACAAAATGAATGTCCATCTCGATATGCTTAGTGCGTTGGTGCTGAACCGGATTTCCAGAAAGGTAGATGACACTAATATTATCGCAATGAACCAAGGTTGCCTTCTGAATAGGACAATGAAGCTCCAATAGCAAATTACGTAACCAACGTGATTCTGAGACCACATTAGCTACCCTTCGATATTCAGTCTCGCCACTTGAGCGGGATAGAGTCGACTGAAGCTTCGCAGACCAGGAGACCAAGTTGTTGCCAAGAAACATACAATAGCCAGACGTAGACCGTCTGGTGTTTGGATAGCCACCCCAATCAGAATCCGTATACGAGACAAGTGTGGACGTCGAGGAAAGATATAAATGCAAACCATAGTCAAGTGTACCCTGAATATACCGAATGATGCGTTTGAGTGCGTTCATGTGCTCCATTCTGGGATCATGCATGAACAAACACACCCACTGGACAACATATGTAATATCCGGTCTCGTGAAGGTAAGATACTGAAGGGCCCCTGCAGGACTGCAATAGCGGGTCGGATCCTCATAGGGTACGCCGGCTGCGACACTAAGCTTGGGCTTAGTATCAACTGGAGTGGAATCAGACTTACAAGATGACATCCCAGCCCTCTCGATAATCTCAGCTGCATACTTCCGTTGAGACAAGAACAACCCATCAGAATGACGAGTGACATCAATCCCCAAAAAGTAACTCAAGGGCCACAAGTCTTTCATAGCAAACTCATAGATGAACATGGTCATGATAGACCGGCGTAAGGCATCGGAAGAGGCAGTCAAAATGACATCATCCACATATAACAGAATATAGGCCAAGGACGAACCATGACGGTAGATGAACAAGGAATTATCCAACCTGCTGTGAATGAACCCAATAGTCGAAACATAGTCTGCAAACCTCGTATACTAGGCCTATGGAGACTGTTTAAGCCCATATAAGGACTTCTTCAACAAACATACATGATGCGGATGTTTAGGATCCCTGAATCCCAAAGGCTGATGCATATAGACTGTTTCCTTGAGATCCTCATGGAGGAAAGCATTCTTTACATCTAACTGATGAATAGGCCATGCCTTCGAAAGAGATAAGCTGAGCACAGTGCGAATGGTAACCGGCTTGACCACCAGACTAAACGTCTCACCACAATCCACACCAACCTGCTGAGTCTTACCATCACCCACAAGTCGCGCCTTATGTCGGGCAAATGATCCATCTGAATTTTCCTTATGAGCAAAAATCCACATATACCTAATAATATTAATACCAGATGGACGGGGCAGCAACTCCCACGTCTTATTATCAATAAGAGCATTATATTCATCGGTCATAGCAATTTTCCAATTCGGGTCATTTAATTCAGACATAGGATTTCGGGGTAAGGGTGATTTAAGAACATTAGAATGTAAATTAAAATGTCTTTTTAGTGTAAAAATCCTCCGTTAACTACGGGTGACTGGTCCATGACTCGGGGCAGAGGCGGTTGGATTTTGGGAATTTTTGGGACTCAGGACGGACTGACCAACAACAGTGGGCCTGCTGACCCAGATCGAGAACTGAAACTGGTAACTTGGCTAATACTGGACCCAGAAACAGTGCATGGAACTGGGCAGAACGGATTGCCCAGTTGCTGGACCCAGAATTGAAGACAACACGGTGTGGGGAGTACCAGCGGGCAGTGGGCCCGCTGGAGAATTTTGGGTTCGGGATACGTACGAAAAATGGTGAATAATATACGGGGCGATTGAGTTTCATAAAAAATTACATGACGATTAATGATGATTTTATTGCAGGATAAATCAAAGCATTTGTAACCACGATGATTAGACCGGAAACCCAAAAACACACACGGAGTAGACCGGGCCTGAAGTTTGTTAATTATGGTGGATGGGAATAACGGATAACATAAGCACCCAAAGACCCGAAGATGAGAATAAGAAGGAGTTTTATTATATAAAATTTGAAGATGGGAAGAATATGTCAGACCTTTGGAAGGAATAATGTTAAAGAGATATGTAGCCATTTAAAGAGCATGATGCCAAAAATATGGGGGTATGGATGCGTGAATTAATAGAGTTCGGACAATGTTATTTATGGAATAAATTTTGCGTTCGGCTTTCCCATTTTGTGAAGACGTATGAGGACAAGAGAAATGAAAATTGATCCCATTATTAGCACAGAATTCCCGAAACACCCCATTGTCATATTCTTTGCCATTATCACACTGAATATTCTTGATTTCTCGTTCGAATTGGGTTTTAATGAATGCTCTAAATTTCAAGAATATGGAAAAACTTGAGATTTTTTCGCTATTGAAAATGTCCATAAAAACTTAGAGTAATTATCCAAAAAAAGAACATAATACCGATGACCTAAAGAAGTAAGAACAAGAGATGTCCATAAGTCGCTATGAATAATATCAAATGACATTAGAGTTTGGGATTTTGAGTCTACAAATGACAACTTAACAATTTTCCCTAGAGAACAAGACTGACAATTTGGAGTACTACTCGTACCCTTATAAGAAATAAAACTATTTTTATCTAATGACGACAAAATGGATGATCCCAGATGACCAAGACGAGCATGCCACAAGGAAGGAGAAATGACTGCAAAGGCGGATGGCAAGGCTGGACTCGATGGACCGAAACTGGGTGTGATAGGATAAAGATCTCCCCTACTATCACACCTCATGAGAGGACTCCCCGTCTTGAAATCCTTCACAGAGAAACCGAATGGATCAAATTCAATAGAAACAGAATTATCAGTAGTGAATTTACGGATAGAGACTAAGTTTTTAATCAATTTAGGGGCGTGTATGATGTTTTTCAAGATAAGAGGTGGATGAGGGGGAGACAATGTTTTATGACCATAACCACAAATTGGAACAGAATTACCATTACCAACAATTATGGGATGAGGGTTGCTCAAATTGGAATAAGACGAGAGAGCACCTGAATCAGATATCACGTGGGTAGTAGTACCGGTGTCTATATATCAATTCGGGTCCGGTTGAGTCAAACCAAGTGTGTGCATCGCGGCCTCAATATCGATCTGAGTTGGGGCTGCTGCGTGGTGAGCTTGTGGAGGCTGGGGCCCAAGAATTCCTGCGGGCTGTCCTGGGTCGTAACTGCTGGAACTGGAACTACTGGGCCAGTGGGCAGTGGGCCGTCGAGGCTGCTGGGAAGCCCACTGGTCAGATGCTGGAAATTGTTGCGGAGTTAGGCCGTAAGGCCACTGTCCACTGGTCCAAGCCCACAACCCAGAGGCCCAAGACTGAGACTAGTGGGTCAGTGGCCCACTATAACCGGGATGGGGTCCACCGCGACTGTTGTCGGAACCGCCACATTGCCACCGTGATTTTTTCCATTATTTTTATGGCCATTCTTGCCGCCCCCGTGAGATCGGTTGTGGTTCGAATTGTCACCAAAAATTTGAGGATTAGTGGAGGGGGTCATCATGAACATGAGACTAGCATTAGTATCCGCCTTTTTAGCCAAACCGACTTCTTCCAAGGTAAGCATGGATCGGTATTGATAGAACCTTGGAAGAGGATTACTTTGACGAAGGAGAGTTCCAACGCCACTATAGGCCTCGGATAGGCCAGCAACCATATGTAAAATAAGAAGATCTTCACTAACTGGCGCACCAACGTTGCGGAGTTGGTCCGCCAATTCCTTCAACCTTTTGCAATATGCTGAAATGTTCAGAAAATTTTCCATGTTGACGTGGGAAAAATCCTATTCAAGGGTAACAACTCTGAAATTTTGATTATCCTGAAATATGTCACGCGGCCTATCCCATGCAGCCATCTCCGTAGCGTCTGGCTCAATAATCGTCTGCAATAGGTCGGTGGAGAAAGTAGAATAAATCCACTGAAAGACGGTGACATCAAGTGTTGTCCATAACTTAGGATCATCCTCGCGTGTAGGCACCTCCGTATCATTAGGAGTCAGGGGGATTATGTGATGGATGACTTGATGTGAACGAGCGTGAATTTTGAACAACTCGGCTCACTTCGCGTATTGGACATTTTCTATTTCAAGAATTAGAGGGATATGATTCTTGATGTTAGAAACAACAAAGGCAGGGTGAAACGTGTTCTTTTACGTAGACATAATGAAAGAACAATAGGTGATAGAGGGATTTGGAAGAGAGATTTGGAGAGCAAAAAATATGGCAAACCCGAGGAGGAGGGTTCGGTCTTGGTTGGAAAAAAAACAAGAATTTGTGGGAGAGAAATTTTTGTTTGACCTAGACTTCTGATACCATGAAAGAAATAATCCCTTGATTATTTTCATTGATTGAAAGATTATTTATACAAGTTACATATTTCCATAATAGGAGAATCATATTCCTATTCTATTCCTAAAACCTTATTCTACTTATATACTAACTATACATTTATGGTAATACAATTATTATGGTAAGTGTACAATACTAATTACATTACAACATTACCTAAACTAGGTAACTAGATATATATCATTTACACGGTACAAAGGGGAGGAAAACCAAGAGACTAATATACACAATATACACATGTATATTGTGTATATTTAACATATACTGTTAAATTTGTAGTTTCTTGCAAAACATTTAAGGGCATTTTAGTTATTCCAATTAAAAAATAGCTTATCAATACTTTTTTACCAAACATATCAACAACTTATTAACAGTTTTTAACATTTTTATCCAAACATGAAATTGGTTATTTATAAAATCAGTTTCTACACTTAAAACTTATCGGCTATTTACAACTAATTAATCCAAATGGGCTCCTTAATCGATGATTCGAGTTGTTTTCTTTTCAAGAATGAAGTCCACCATTATCCCATTTGCTGAATTTAACCGCCATTATTTTGAATTCATGCCTAGTATTTGGAGAGTGTCTCTTATATGGTTTCCTGATTTGATTTCGTTGGAGAGGCCTGCTCCTATGTTAGTTCATCATACAATATCATGAATTTTTCTTCCATAACTCCAAACGTTGCAAAAGTGTCACATCTATCTATCCTCTATCACTGACCATGACAAGTGAAGTGGAACGGGTTGCAATGAAATCAGCCTCATAAACAAGTTGTTTAGGGGTCGTTTGGTATTATGTATAAGGAAAAAAATTGATCTATAATTTGTTATAATTTTATTCAATGTTGGACTGTAAATTGGATCACGTATAACTTAATCTTTATATAACGTAATACATCAATTGGTGTATTAAGTTATATCAACAACAACATGAAATAACTAATTTATGTATAACTTATACATGAATAAAGTATCAAAAGAACAAAATTACCTTTATCTTTTTCCTAAATTCAAAATTTACTAATTAATAACTAAGGAACCAAAAAGTGTTGTTCACCATTTACAATAATTCTAATAAATGTGGTTCCGTGTTGATATAACTTCCCGGACCAAAAAGAAGTGTTGTATGTGTGGCATTAGATAACTATATGATGACATTAAACTATCTTTTAATTTTGTTTAACGTCTTACATAGTTAAACAAATTTAAATTTTATTGGCTATCGGTGTACAATAATTTTTTACACTATTTATAAATCAGCTGAATGATATGTACGCCTTTTTGAGATGTGAGATTTGAAATCTTGAAAATAAGATACATTACTTGTTGCAATAGGTAAAAATGACCCGATGCTATAAAAATAATATATATTACTTAAACTCTTGTTAAAATTGCCCTAATTTGAACAACAAGAATATTTTTGGGACGGAATAACGATAAAACTGACTATTTTTTTTTTAAATTATCAAATATTTTAAAACTAAATCAACTTTCTAAAACTGATATAATATTCAGGGGCAACTTGAGGGTAAGGCTACTGAAGGTCTGAAGTTGTTGCTTTAGACCCCCCAAGATATCAAATGCACCGGTTTTTGTTACTATTACGTATGGAAATCTATAATTTATATAAATATTTTTACTTTTAAAATTTGATTGAGGTTGTTTAAGTGAATGAGAAAACTATAATAAGTTTGTATCTTTTACTAATTAATACATTTATCTCCTTTTGCTTTTAAAGATTTTTTCTCCACATATATTTAATCTTTCTGTTTAAGACGATTTATTTTTCAATTTTGACACAAATGAAGTATAAATACATACGTTTTTTCACGATTTCATTATGCACCTAAAACAACTAGAAGAATGGATGTAAATATGAATTTCATCGAGTAAGCTAAAAATCTCTGGTTGAAATTTTGCTTTAGGCCGCTATTTCTTTTGAGTCGTCGGTAATATTTTATGATTTCATCAAATATTTCAGATATATAAATGTATGTATTTGATACCCAATCACTTCCTTCAGATCACTCACATGTGAGGGACGGGGCTGGGTGGGGCGGTTCCCGGCGGTACGGGACCCGGTGGGGCGGAGTGGGACCCGGCGTGACGGGGAGGGTCGGGACGCGGGCTCATGTGGGCCAGGCGGGCCGGGATAGGCGGGAAGGAAGATATCCCGTCCTGTCCCACATCCCCCGGTAGAGGGGCCGGAATTTGGGGGGCGGGTCGGGTCAGGATCAGGTTTTAGATTTTTTTTGCCACTTAATTTTAAAAAATAATATATATATATATAAACACTTCAATAATTAAACAAGATAGTGTAATAAAAACATCTCAAGGTTGTTTTTGTGCCTCTTATATTATTTAATAGAAATATAATTTTTTTGTAATACAATTTCAAAATTATAACTTTGTGGTGTTGTTCAAAAGTTGTAAATCACATAGTAAAATTGCAATTAAAAAAATTACATAGTTAACCATACTTTTTATAATTTCCTCACAATGTCTTGAGGATCTTCGGTTGGAATTGGAATTTGTAGGTCAAATTGTTCGACGTCACTTCCTGTTCCCTCGGACAAGATTTCGTTGTAGTTGTTGTCTTCTTCTTCGTTAATCTCCGGTTGACCGCACCTTCTACGCTTGGCTCGAATCCAATCTCTGAATAGAATTGCAATTTCCAATGCATCTCCCGCCAATGAATGTCTATGCTATCCTATTTGAAATCTTCCAGCAGAAAAAGCGCTTTCAGACGCTGTTGATGACGCTTGAATGTTCAACACATCTCGGGTCATCTTTGCTAGTGTTGGAAATTTATTCTCATTCATCCTCCAGTATTTCAGCAAGTCTTCATGTCCTTCATCATTGACAATTAATTTGTACGGTATAACACCCTGCAAAATATAACCATCAAATTCGTTAACTTGTGAAGAAGTTGAACCACTACACATTTTATTTCTAAGGCTTTGAATACTAGCAGTAGAAATCACATGTTTTTTATAAGGTTGCAGTGAAGTAGTAGAAGATGGTACAGAATATATATATATACTTGTTTGCATTTAGTGTATATGCTAGACGTAACTTCTTCTTTAGTTGGTTTGTGAGTTGGTTCTTCAGTTGGGTCTGTTGGAAGTACTTCTATACAATCATAAATCGTTTCTATTAGTGTTTTACAACTGTCTACTTTAATAAGCGAATTTAATACCGCACCAATAATATAAATAGTGGTAATAAGAAAAAAGTATTTTGTTTTATTTTTTAAACATTTTTTCAATAGATGCCTTATAAGTTGATTTTTGCATATATTCATTAAAGAACTAAAATATTAGAGCTATATAAAATAACATATTTGAAATAGTAGGATAATAAATACCAGAAAATTCTTTAGTAGCTTGAAATTTTTTTTCTAGAAATCCATTAAGTTCTAAAAAAAATTCTCAATCATTATCTACAAGCATATCCCTTGAATTTTTATTATGGGCGTTAAATAATAAAGTTATAGGTTGTCTATAATCGTAAGCAACAAGTAGTTGCTCATACAGAGAATTCCACCTAGTCGAAACTTCTTCTGAAATTTTTCTATAAGGTAATCCACAATCATGACAAGTTTTTTAATACTCTTTGAGTCTTTGTATTTTATTACCTTTAAAAATAAAATTTATAGCAAATTGTATTTTTTCAAAAATGCTTTCAAAAAGTTTTAGGCCATCCTTTACAAATAAGTTATGAATATAGCACATACATCTTATATGAAAATGATCAGAAAAACATGGAGTTAATCAAACTTTTAAAAGTCTTATAGCATAATCATTAGAAGTAGCATTATCTAATGTAATAATCATAATTTTATCATTTCTTCCATAATAATCATAAATTTCATTAATATTTTGTGCAATAAAACTTCTAGTGTGCCTATCATCAATAAATCTATATGCTAAAATACGTTTTTGCATAAATCAATTTTGATCTATCCAATAACATGTTACCGTTAAATAATCATTACCGTTAGTACTACGGCCTATGTCAGAAGTGATAACCACTTTTCCATAAAATGATACAACGCATAATGTAAATATTGTTGATATTCACTTGCAAATTTAAAAACATTCTTTCTAACAGTTGATCTAGGAAAACCATTAAAAACAGGATTATATGTTTCTCGAATGTAATGAATAAAATCAGGAGAGGAAGAAAATGAAAAAGGCAAACCCTCCACCGCAACTAATTTTGTCATATTTTCCCTATCTTTATTTTTATCATATTTAAGACCAAATATTTTCCTCGTCGTCGGGTTAATTTGACCATGTACTTGGTCGGGGACACTATGTGAACCTTGTCCCGACTCAGTTGGCACACCCAATTTTTTCGCTTGGTATTGATTCCACCTAGCTGTGTGCTCGCCTTGTACATGTCTCAGTAAACCTCCCGTCCAACCTTGACCTTTTCCGGTTTTAAATTTATAAACATTTTTACAAATTTTCAATCTACCTAGTTGATTCTCTTGGTTCATATCAAAAAAATGTCATGCAACTGAATTTAATTTTCGTTGTGTGGGGCCTCGACTCATACTAGGAGGAATATGAGTCATTCCAATTTCAGTTTGAGACTCAGTCTGATCCTGAGATTGAGGTGTACTAGTGGGTGTGTCATCTAGATTATCGTTTAAATTAAAGTTTGGTTCATCTACCTCATCATCTAATGGTATATCATTAAAAAAAATAGTTTCATCTATATGAGTGAAATCAATGAAATCATCGGGACTAGAAATAAAATTACTATAAGAAGTACCCCTGCCCTTGTTACCCCTACTAGAAGAAGCACCCTTACCCTTAAACATACCTCTTAATCCTTCCATTTTAATTATGTAAATAAATTTAAAGATAATGAAATTAAGTGCAATAATTAAAATAAAGTAACAATAATAATTTAAAGAAGGAACGAAGGTACCAAACGCCGACGTAACGTCGACGTGTAATCGAGGTTGAAAATTGAAACTTTGCTCGATGGATGATCCTTAAGCTAGTTGTCAACTTCACTCCCAATTTTCTAACTTCGATATAAATGAGCAACAAAAATATAATATTTAGTAGGCAATGTAGAATTGTAGAGATAAATTGAGAGATTAGAGAGATTGTAGGAAGATTTGTGAGAAAAATGAAGAGGAAAATGAGGTACTTATAGTTGCGAAATAGGGTTAAAGTGTAAATATATTAACTTAGAGATTAAAAATAAATATTAAGGAGGTAGGGAGTTTATGGAGTGGGGGTCAAAAATGGCTGTTATAGCCATTGCACAACGGCCAAAATCAAAATTTGGTCGTTGTTGCAACAGTTATTTTTGGAAAGGGGGAGAGGGGCTGGGCTGGCGGGGCGGGCCAGGATGGGGCGGGCCGGGGTGGGCCGGGGTCGGGATGGGGCGGGGCGGGTAGCGAGACAGGCTAGGTCAGGATCGGGCCGACCTGGCCCACTGGACAACCCTACTTTATATTATCGAAGGAAAGATAATCTGAGCAACTTCTGAATTCTGATATATGAATAAGAAAATATTCATGTATGGATCCCACAAGCAACACAATAGTATGGAACCAGATGTGGAACAATGTAGCGATGTGCCGATTATTGAAAAAATATTTCAAGGTGATCTGGCTAAATATAATGTAATAAACTTGAGGGTTAACTGTTATTTTTGCAAAAAAACTTTATAAGAAAATTAAAATTCAATTGCAGGTTAGAGAGACTGAACCGGTCCGAGATATAAGGCCCAGACCCCTGGCCCATCCCATTCCACATCTCCTTATTTTCCTAACCCGTCCCACCACATGTACGGGATTCCACCCCGCACGCCGCACGAAACCGAACCAGGTCAGGATTGTGATAGTATGTGATGGCATGCCCACTATACACACTTACACAAAACTCATATAAATTCCTCTGGTTTCAACCTGAACCATGCAGCTAAGTTCCAAATGGTAAAAACATGTAACAAGCGTCGTAAATGCTCAAAATGAGGGTTAAGTTATTACAATCAATGTACATACATGACTTACACCAGCAATATATTGGCAAGAAAGAGTGTCAAATAATAAAAAAAAAATACCAAACCCAACAATGTTTTGAAAAGAAAGAGTACTTAAAATGTGATGAAAAGGGCAAAAAAAACACAAAAATAAATATGTTTGTGAAATAAAAATACCTCAATAGGTTCTTGTTTGAATTTCCAAGATTTTCAGTATTGTAGTGGCAAACGAGCCCAAATGAGAAACCCAAGTCTTTTTCGATTTTAAAAGAGAGCAACAAAGTAACGGCGCGGCGTTTTTCCAATTAGATTTTCTCCACAATTGATTGTCTAAAGTAGAATGATGGGTATAACATTAAAATGTTTCTCAAAGCACCACTCTAGGTTATAATGCAACTGTGGGTAACATATATACTTAAATAAATTGGGTCCAATTAAATGAGTCAAGTCGTGGGGTCATCTAATAAAACGCTACTGTCAATAACATTTACTGTCACCCACGTTTATATTAGTTTTGAATTTTTTGAAAGCTATAATATATTTGTTAGTAAGTTTGAAAAATGGATTACTCAAGTTTAAAGCTTATGTTTTGATCATCTCTTCTTTTCTTTTTTTTATTCTTTCCTTTCCTTTTGAGTATTTTAAAATAGTAGTTCCTACAAGGGCGAATATATACTGAATTTCATTGCGGTCACTGAACTTTTTGTTGAAAATTTTCTAATGTAAAATTAAGTTTATCCCATTATTTATTAGTTGAACAATTGGAATCCCGCACGTCAGAAACGTCGTTTCCACACATGTCCACTCGTAGTGCCAAGTATCTTAAATTTCGTTAGTGAAAAGAGATATTGGTACGTAAGTAAATGTTTGAGACATAGAATAATGGACATTTATTGGCTAAATAACAAGTGTTCCACATCGGTAAACGAAGGAAGGATTGTGCAGTGTAAGATGGTACGGGCCGGAAAGGGCCGCGGCACCACCCGGACGGAATTCCAAAAGTTTGGCTGATTATGGAGGTTTTGGAGCATTAAAATGGCAGTTTTTCCTCCATAAATCAGTCATTATTTGGTTGCATTAATTGGTGAATTAAAGGGTCATTACATGGCATTTAAATGGCCATTACATGGGCACTTGAAGATGCCATTCTTACACTACTATAAATTGAGGGTATTCAATACTAATAGCAAGATCAAAATAATTAAATCATGAAATGAGAGGGTATTCAATACAATGATAACATCAGGTATATCATGTCAATTTCCAGTCGTGCCACACAAGGACACTTATCATAATATCAGTATCACATCTATTTCCTTCCTTCTACATGAGCATGCCAAGATAGGTGAGATACAACTACATCACAATACAACATGGTATTTCATATAAGTCTCATAATCATAAGAAACATCAAATCATACTTAGTCTTAGTAACTGAACTAAGTATTCCATCCTAACTCCATACCTGAAGGCTTACATGCTTTCTCCAGCAGAATCTAACTACACATACGATTCGCTAACAAAAGTCTAACAGAAGGTAAGTCGTAACCTACCTGGATGCCGAGCGGAAGTCACATCGATCACACTTGAGCTCTGCCTCACCGAATATCGTGGTAGTACTCGAGGTCTATCCAATAATAAAGTCTAGTTTAGAACGGACACAACAAAATCCATACATTTAGACTACCCCTTGATTTTAACTCGATTATGGTAAAAAGGGTAAAACGGTTATTTAATATGTGAACTATGAATTTTGATGTGTTAGGAGCCCCATCCTACTAACCAATTTGCTAAATTAACTCAACGTAAGGCCAAAATGATCTTATAAACAAGAACTCTCAATCTTGAGTATGAACCCTAGTTTCCAACATTCAATTTATCAACATTAATGGAAGGCTCAAGCCTCAAAGGTTAATGTATAGGTGATTTTCAAGCTTATATTAGTCCAACCTAATTATAATATCCATTTTCACCATCAAATGACATGTAGTGAGCTAAACACTTGAACCTTTTTTCCTACCTCTAGTCTTCTAGGTTTCCTCCATTGATGAATATCCTAGACTTAAGGTCCATTAATTTCAACAAGTCATTATCATCCTCTTTCCCAAACCCTTAAGCTCAAGACTCCACCCTCTACTCCTATTTATGGTCTCCCAATTTAAGAACTTCCCATATTTAATAACCCTAAAACCAAACTCTATTAATAGAATAAATTAATTAAAGGAAAAAAAGTGGTTGAGGTTTTTGAGGTTACCTTTCCCAAGACCCCATGAAATTTCTCCTCATCTTGGCTCAAAGTAGGCTGGAAAAGTGTGTTGGGTGAAAAATGAGACGTAGTCCCGAAAAAGAGCATTAAATACTAGGTCTGTCGAGCACTTTTTCGCTGGGGCGGACCATATCCGCTGCGGCGGACACCGTTGCGACGCGTGTCTGTCCGCGGGCGTGGACTCTAGGAAATTCCTTTCCTTTGCTCCGGCGGACGAAGGCTCGATGGGGCGGACGCGCAAGCGCGGTCCACCCTGCACTGGGGTGAGATTTGAATTTATTTCGTCCGATCGATTTCTAATCATTTCGCAACTCGACTAAGGGTCCACTTCACGGAAGTTTCCCTGCGTACGACTACCGGATACAATAGGTCTAGAACCATTTGATCATGAAGTGAAGGAATTTTCCGTGACGGCCAAACAGGTCGTCACATCTACATTAGGGAATTGTATAGAGAAACAATAATATATACTGTACTTAGTATAAGTGATTTTTTATTTTATATTTGGAATGAATCTTTTCTGAGTAAATTTTCTAAAAGGTCACTCATATATTCAAAATTGCCTATCAATATTACTTTTGTTTCTTTTAAGACTAGAATATCACCCAACTATCACTATTTTTCTCAAAATATACTACACACACAAAACTCTCCTCTCCTAGTTGACATGCCACGTCACAAAAAAAATTATTTTAAATAATAAATTTATTTAGCTCATCCAATCCATTTAACTCGACCCAACCCAAACTCATTTAACCAACCAACTCATATCTTATACTAATTTAACCCGGTTAGAAAATATCAAACAAGTCGTAATTTTTATACCCGATTTTCTTCACACCTAAATGATAGCTACCGGACAATACTGCTATTGTATTTAAGTGCTTAATTGATTAAGAATTATTGTCAGATCAAATTATGTGCAAAAAAGGTTTGCTGGTAGATTTCCAGAGTCTCATAGTTGTAAGAGTAGGTAGTTTATATATTCCAATGACTTCCAATTGCTGCTTTAGATTTCTTTTGTTAATTACATCAATTTTCTTTAGGACGTTTCGTGGTTCTTTTTAGTCCTATTCCTTTTCTTGGTTGCAAATTAATCTTTAAGTTCCACTAGCCTAACATAGTTGATCATATTTTGTACTATTAGAACTCGAATTTTAAAATCTTAAAGTAAAAATCAACATTCTAGCTCAAAAAAAATTCTTATCGTTAGTGTTGGTCTTCCGAGTTTTGTCCTTCACTGTAATGCAGAATCTGCCAAATACTGAATACTGATGCATTTTTTTTCTACCAAGAAACTGTCGAATATATGACATTTGTGTCGATTTCCGACACAAGTCATGCATTTCTCTAGCACAAAAATCTCACTTACGGTGATGAAAGAAATGGAAGGCTTTTCATTTCAATTTTCATTGTCGGGTAGCTATCATTTAGGTGTGAAGAAAATTGGGTATAAAAGTCATGCTTGTTAATGTTTTCTAACAAGGTTAAATGAGTATAAGACATGAGTTGGTTGGTTAAATGAGTTTGGGTTGGGTCCAGTTAAGTGGATTGGATGAGTTATATAAATTTATTATTAAGAAAATAGAATTTTATGTGATAAGGCATGTCAACTAGGAGAGAAGAAGGATTTTGTGTGTTTGGTATATTTTGAAAAAAATAGTGATAGTTGGGTGATATTCTAATTTTAAAAGAAACAAAAGTGATATTAATAAGCAATTCTCAATACATGAATGATATTTTATGAAATTTACTCATCTTTTCTCTATTTTAAAATTTCTTGTCTTGAAAGTATAGGTAAGGGAAAGAAAAAACGAGTAAGGGACTTATGTAAAACTTAAATATTCACTTTAATTTGGCATTTTTTCTCATTATTAACGTTTTTAGTATAGTTTATTTATTAGGAAGAAATAGAATAGAGAGGGGGGGGGGGGGGGAGGTGAAAAGGTAAGAAAAGAAGCACATAAACAGGTGCGTAAGAAATAGAACCCTCTAACTCCAAGAGGTGAAGTTTGTACAACGCAAATGGAAACCGAGGGAGATTAATCCTCTCATCAACACACAAAAAAGTGCAAACCTACAAAGCATACTCAAATTCCATCTTGACAAACCCTAACTTGCCACAAGAACTCATCACAACAATCCTTGTAAGACTTCCAGTTAAATATCTCGTACAGTTCAAGTGTGTTCCTAAAATTGGTTTGATTTAATCTCTAATCCTCATTTTGTTAAGACCCATCTAAGATTTTCTACTAAGAATTGCACACGCCATAGATTTCTGTTGACATTAAAGAAATGTAGTCCATTTGAGTGCAATCTTAAACATTGTTCAGTTAGCTCTTTATTTTATGAGTCTGTTACTGATTTTGGATATGATTTTGGATCATGATGATTATAAGGTAGTAGGTATTTTCTGCGAAATTAGTAAACCCTAAGTCAATGCCCAAATATATAGTTTAAAGAGTGATTTTTGTAGAACACTTGATGATTTTCAAGGCGAGATGGTCTATCATACTCCGCCCAAGTTGGTGAATGGGAAGCTTCATTGGGTTACTATTGTTGATGATTTTGATGATGGTTGGGGCATCATGTCTATTGATTTGGTTGATGAGAAATGTAGGGCTATGGAGAATTGAAAAGTGATTTATTTGTGATCTGTAATAATTATAAGGGAAATAATCGGATAATTCAAGTTGATGTGTGGATTATGAAAGGGTATGGAGTTAAGAAGTCTTGGACAAAACTTTATGCAATCAAAAATCCTAACTGTATGTCTTCTCCACCCCTTTGCATGTCAAATCCTAACTGGCCTGCTTGGGCCTCGGCCTCAGCAGGCCTTCGCTGCTGCGGGCCCAGCCTCAGTATCGTCACCCACGAATATTGGGGTCGCAATGCATACACTTGGATTAAATTCCCCGGACACAAATTGGTATATGGACACCGGAGCCACTTCTCATATGACGTCCGCGCAAGGTAATCTCTCGTCTTATTTCAATTTGAGCAATAATCGTGGCATAATTGTTGGTAATGGCAATTCAATTCCCATTCATGGTTATGGTAACACAAATTTGTCCCTCCACCCCACCCGACATCCACCTCTAGTCCTAAAAAGAGTCCTTCATGACCCTCACTTAATTAAAAATTTGGTGTCCGTCCGAAAATTCACATCTGATAATTGGGTGTCTGTTAACTTTGACCCCTTTGGTTTTTCTGTGAAGGATTTCACGACGGGGATACCTCTAATGAGATGTAATAGTCGGGGAAAGTTTTATCCAATCACCACCACCACCATTTCCATGAGTCAAGCCACTCCATCAACATTTGCCGTCCTTGCTCCTTCTTTGTAGCATGCACGTTTGTCATCCGGGGTCGTCTATTATTTCTTCTCTTCAAGATAAAAATGTTATTGATTGTAAGAGTACATGTAATACTCATATTTGTCCTTCTTTTCCATTAGAGAAACATGTTAGATTACCTTTTGTAGCCTCTTCTTCTAGTACGTTGATGCCTTTTGACATTATTCATAGTGATTTATGCACATCTCTCGTTTTAAGTTATGTGGGCCATCGTTATTATGTGTTATTCATGGATGATTATTCTAATTTTTTGTGGACCTTTCCCTTGCCTAAAAAGTCTCAAGTTTTTTCAACTTTCTTAATTTAGAGCATTCATCCGTACCAAATTTGAACGAAAAATTAAAAATATTCAATGTGATAATGGAAAAGAATATGATAATGGACCATTTCAAGAATTTTGTGACACTAATGACATATCTTTTCAGTTTTCTTTTCCTCACACGTCTTCACATAATGGGAAGGCCGAAAGAAAAATCTGTTACATCAATAATATTGTCTGAACCTTGCTGGCCCATGCTTCATTACCTCTTTATTTTTAGCATCATACGTTACAAATGACTACCTACCTACTTAACATTCTCCCGAACAAAGGTTTAGCATATCAATCCCCACTTAAAATTCTTTATAATAAAGATCTCTCGTATTCTCATCTTAGGGTATTTGGGTGTTTCGGCTATCCGCTTTTCACGTCTACTACAATTAACAAACTTCAAGCTCGGTCTACCGCTTGTATGTTTTTGGGTTATCCATCTAATCATCGTGGTTATAAATATTTTGATTTATCCTCTAATAAAATTATCATTAGTCGTCATGTTCTTTTTTATGAAACCTAATTTACGTTTGCTAAATTGTATAATTCTGTGTCTAGTTCATATAATTTTTGGATAATGGGCTCTCACCGTATATTATCCATCATTTTTCTGAGCTATTCCGTAACCAAACTCCGCCAGCAGGCCCACTGCCTGCTGGTCCAATTATTGTCCATCCGAGTCCACTGCATCCTTCCACTGGGCCAGCAGGCCCAATCACAGCTGGTCCAGATTCAGCCAACCTGTCACCTACCCAAAACACATCCACGACTATTTCGAGTCAAAGGCCTATTACTCGTAGCCAACATGGTATTTTTAAACCTAAAAGTCATTTTAATCTAAATTCTAATGTCACTAAATCACCCATACCACATAACCCAGTGTCTGCCTTACATGACCCGAATTAGAAAATAGCCATGGACGATGAATATAATGCTCTTATTGAAAAGACGTGGGAGTTGGTGCCCCGTCCGCCTGGTGTCAATATTATTCATTCTGTGTGGATTTTTACACATAAAAAAAATTCTGATAGTTCTTTTGAGAGGCATAAGGCCCGTCTTGTAGGTGATGGTAAAAGTCAACAGATTGGCATGGATTGTGGAGAGACATTTAGTCTGGTGGTCAAACCGGTAACCATTTGCACTGTGCCTAGTCTGGCTCTCTCGAAAGCACGGCTCATTTACCTGCTGGATGTGAAAAATGCTTTCTTACACGGTGATCTTAAGGAGATAGTATACATGCATCAGCCCTTGGGTTTTAAGGACCCAAATTATCCTTACCATGTATGTTTGCTGAAGAAGTCCTTGTATGGGCTTAAGCAGGCCCCACATGCTTGGTATAAGAGGTTTGCAGATTATGTATCTAGTATTGGGTTTTCTCACAGCATGTCTGATCATTCTCTGTTCATCTATCATCCTGGTACTTCTTTGGCATACATTTTGTTATATGTGGATGATATAATATTGACTGCCTCTTCTGATAATCTGCGCAATTCTATCATGTCCCTTCTCAGTTCCGAATTTGCTATGAAAGACTTGGGGCCCTTGAGTTATTTTTTAGGTATAACTGTCACTCGTCATGCATGTAGTCTATTTTTATCCCAGAAGAAGTATGCGGCTGAGATTATTAAGAGAGCTGACATGTCATCTTGTAAGTCCTCTTCTACTCCGTTGATACCAAATCGAACCTGAGTGCTACTTCTAGCACACCATACGAGGATCTCACCCACTATCATAGTCTTGCAGGGGCTCTTCAGTATCTTACTTTCACGAGACTAGATATTACTTATGCAGTTTAACAGGTGTGTTTATTTATGCATGATCCGCGGATTGAGCACATGCATGCGCTCAAACGCATTGTACGATACATAGAAGACACACTTGATTATGGATTGCATTTATATCCATCCTCCGTCTCTACTTTCATGTCTTATACATATGCTAATTGGGGTGGATGTCCGGATATCAGACGTTCGACATCTGGTTATTGTATGTTTTTTGGTGATAACTTGGTCTCTTGGTCGACAAAACGTCAGGCTACTTTATCGCGATCCAGTGCAAAGGCCGAGTATCGAGGGGTAGCCAATGTGGTGTCTGAGTCATATTGGTTGTGTAATCTTCTGTAGAGCTTCACTTTTCTATTCAGAAAGCTACCCTGGTCTACTGTGATAATGTTAGTGCAGTCTATCTCTCTGAGAATCATGTCCAACATCAGCGCACTAAGCATATCGAGATGGATATTCACTTAGTTCGCGAAAAGGTAGCTCGTGGACAAGTACGTGTCTTGCATGTCCCTTCAAGGTACCAAATTGCTGACATCTTTACTAAGGGTCTTCCCTTGGTTCTGTTTGAAGATTTTAGGGACAATCTCAGCGTACGACAATCGCCAGCTATGACTGCGGGGGTGTGACAGAAGACGATATACACAGACAAACCGTGTATATCAAATTCCGGTTGTTGTATATTATTTTACCATATTTGTAGAATTCTTGTACAAGTGTAATTATGGTATTAGTCTTATATTAGGAAAAGCTATTAGAATTGTAGTAGGAAAATGTAGAGTTATTTTCCATATTTAGGAATTGCATATTTGTATATATACCTCTTCATTAATGAAAATAATCACGGGATTATTATTTTTCAAATATATTAATAAAATATTACCTAAAACGTTACTCACACATACATTTATTCTATTTCTAAAACTTTTTAAAATATTATACTATTTATGTAAGTTACTTTAAATAACATATTATTTAGGTTGAAAATTCAACCAATTCGGTTTCCCCATCGGCCCCCCAACTCGACACCCTAAGCACGCTAACTCTAATCCCCTAGATCGGGACTGACTTTCAATCCTTCAGTCGGTCCGACCTCTTTGATACTCATACTTTAAGCTCCCAAAATTTTTGGTTCTAAAAAATATTAATGGAAGATTTATTTTTGCTTAGACAATAATGAAATTGGTAGCAAAACAATAAAAACAATAATACTATAAGATGTTTGCTGTGAACTTTTGGTTTGGCAAATCTAAGAGATATAAAAATGCTAACTTACATACGTGTAGTGTTATTTCCTAATTGATTATTTAATTTTGTTAGTTGAGGCTTTGTGATTTCTGTTGGAATCTTTCATTAAGTATGAGTTCGTATTTTAAAAAAATATAATTTGGGCTCGATATTTAAACTGAGATTTAATATCATTGAAGACTTGCACTCATACATTTTGGATGGTTGATTTGTAGGTAATGATTAAATAAAGTATAAATTGAGCTTGTTTTGTTTCTTTAATATCTCTCTCAAGATTTCAATTATATGGAGGAGACTCCACTATTTAAACCGCTATTAAATCCTTCATCTCAAGATTTGGAAGGTAATAATCATGCTTACCCTTTTGTTATTCATTGAGTGGGTTGTTTAAAGTGTGTTTTAGAAAAGAATCAAAAACATAATGTTCGCTTAAAAGTTTATATATGTAACTTTGTTCTCCTCCTGTACCACCATTGCCCTCTTAGGGTCCTTTCAACTGTTTGTCTACTAGATGAGTTCTTCTCCACGACCATTGTCCATCTTAGGGTCCTTCTTGTAGCACTTCTTGTTGTTGTACTCTTCTTGTGCTCTCTCTTTGTTCTTCATCTTTTCCTCTTTTTTTGTCATAGCCTTCTCAACAGCATAGGTACCAAGTTTGCATTCTCCTACATGCATCATGAACTGCACAAACTGCTCATTGCCTTCCGAGACGATTAAATCACACATTTTATACTTTTGGATCATTTTCCAGATATTGTCGGGAATAGGTAGTACTGGGCTCGCCCCTCGGAACAAAGAAAAAGGGAGTGAAAGTAGCGCAGCAAATTGGGAATCAAAATGAAAGAATTAGGAAGACTAGTGAAGATGAAAATCTTGATGTGTAGTGTTATTTTTAATTTGTTTTTTAATTTGTTAGTTGGTGATTCTTCAACTTCAGCTTCTATAAAAGTTTTGAATGCTAATGTTAGTGTAGAATTGTATTAATTTTCTTTGGGAAGCCTTTCTCATTAATACAAAATATATATAGGGTATACAATGTGGAATCCTTGTACAATAGAGATCCTATATTTACCATAATTACATAAGACTAAATATGGCTAAATAATATTGTACACATTCTAAGACACCCCCTCAGTCTGAGCGGGAGGAGGTTGGACGCTAAGACTAGATCTAAAGTCAAGGAATAGCTGTCTAGGAAGCCCTTTTGTGAATATATCTGCATACTGATAGGATGAGGGCACATGCAATACCTTGACATGACCGAATGCAACCTTCTCATGAACAAAGTTGATGTCCATTTCAATATGCTTGGTTTGCTGATGCTGAACCAGATTATGAGATAGATAGATGGCGGATATGTTATCACAATAAACCAAAGACGCCTTACGCAACGGACACCGAAGCTCTAAAAGAAGGTTTCGGAGCCAACAGGTCGCAGCAACAACATTAGCAACACCTCTGTACTTTGCTTCTGCACTCGAATGGGATAATGTGGCCTGTCTCTTGGCAGACCAAGAAATGAGATTATCCTCCAAGAATACACAATATCCTGAGGTGGATCGTCGTGTGTCCGGACATCATGCCCAATCAGCATCCATATATGATAACAGTCTGATCGGTGCTAAAGGGTATAGATGCAATCCATAATCCAGTGTGCCCTTAACATATCGAATGATATGTTTAAGGGCAGTAAAGTGAGGCTTCCTGGGGGGCATGCATGAATAAGCATACCTGCTGGACAACATAAGCAATGTCAGGCCTGGTGAAAGTAAGTTACTGTAGTGCACCTGCGAGACTTCTGTAAAGGTAAAGGGTAGGATCAGACACTGGGTGACCATCAACGGCACTAAGCTTTGATTTGGATCAACCAGAGTGGAAATTATCTTGTAGTTTGTCATTTTAGCCCTGTATACTATCTCCTCTACATACTTACGCTGACATAAAAATATAGAATCTGCAGAATGAGTCACTGATATCCCAAAAAAATAGCACAATTTTCCCATGTCAGTCATAGAAAATTCAATTTTTAGCAATGTAATGATCTCATTTCAACAAATCAGATGAGACAGTAAACACAATGTCATCCACATATAACAATAAATAAGCAATGCTACTACCTCGATGAAAAATAAATAGAGACGTATCACACTTGCTGCGGACGAACCCAATCTGCATAATGTAATGTGCAAAGCGATCATACCAAGCTCAAGGGGCCTGTTTCAAACCATAAAGTGACTTACAAAGACGGCATACATCTGAGGGGATGCAGGATGGACAAAACCAGGTGGCTGATGCATATAAATAATTTCTTTCAGATCACAATGTAAAAATGCATTTTTGACATCAAACTGATGAATTGGCCACTTCTTACCCATATCAATGCTCAGAATTGTACGAATGGTAGCCGGTTTAACAACTGGACTAAACGTCTCACCACAATCAATACCCTCCTGCTGATTAGTTCCATTAGCCACAAGTCTCGCCTTGTACCTCTCTAGATCACCAATGTCTCTGTATTCGTGATGAAAAAGCAAAAGCCACATGCATCGGATCACATTCACCCCCTCCGGTCGAGGAACCAAATCCTAAGTGTATTGTTTTGTTAAAGCATTAAATTCCTCACACATGGCCGCATTCCAATTACGGTATAGTTTGGCTAATTTTGGGTTTTAGTGAATTGGGGAAATGGTTTGGGTGGACAAGTTAGACTGGACTTTGGGTTTGAAAATTCCGTATTGGGCACGGGTTTCTATGCGATGAGTAGGGGTAGGGTTACTGTTGGTATTTAGGTATGAGGCTAGGATTTGTTTACTGTTCGACGGGAAAGGGTTCTGGTTACTAGGTTCGACGGGTTAGGGTGTTGGTAATATGGATTCGAGGTTTGACATCTGCTATGGTGGTGGTGGTGGTGGCGATCGGGTTGGGTCGACGCCATTTGGGTTGTGGATGGTGGGGTACAACGTCTGTGGTGGGTGGGTCTGGAAGGTTGGTTAGGTGGTATGAGTATGTCGATCTGGGTACCGGTGATATTATATATGGATGATAGTGGCATCGATGACGGTTTTGGCATCGATTGAGGTAATCTGATTGGGGTTACCGTGATAGTGGTGAGGGGCTGGGTGACTGGAATGCCATGAATAGGTGGTGGTGACACTAGGTTTACCAGTGGAGATAGCCGGTAGGTGTGAGATGGGAGAACTGGTGAAAGTGGGGCAGTCGATCGACTGCCGACGGTGGGAATGGCAGTCGGTGTTGGCTGTGATAGTGCAAATGGGCTGCTGGTAGTGGCATACAGTGTCTAACCAGTGGGATTGGTGGCAAATGGTGGCTGACTAGTGGAGACTTAGAGTTGGTGGCAGACTGTGGCTGAACATTGTCGGTTGTTGCCGGAATAGTGGTAGCATGCCGAAGGGTATGGTGGACAAGCGGTGATGTGTCCGAATCATCGAGAAATTGATAATCATTGACTTGGAATTTTTGAATGTTGTCGAATGGGAAAACATATTCAACAAAGGTGACGTGGCATGAGATTATAATTTTGTCGGTGGATAGTTCATAGCACAAACACCCCTTTGGTTTGACGGGAAACCTAGGAATGCACACGGAGTGGAAAAAGGTGTTAATTTGTGGGGCATGGGGGGCGTGGATGTCATTTTTGGGTAACACAAACAACCAAAAATTTGAAGGTTATCATAGCTAGGGATCCGGCGGTAGAGAATTTTAGTAGGTGTTCTATTTTGAATCACATGGGTAGGTAAGATGTTAAGAATATGTTTCATCATTTTTAATGCATATACCCAAAAACATGGGGGAGAAACGCATGAAACAGAAGGGTACGGACCATGGTATTAATGGTACGGAAAACTCTTTCGGCTTTACCATTTTGAGGGGACGTATATGGGCACGAGAAATGAAAAACTATGTCATTATCCGCACATAAATTATGAAACATAGAGTTATTGAATTCATGATCATTATCACACTGAAATGATTTGATATCTTTCTCAAATTGCATTTTGACCATTGTACAAAATTCAACAAATTTGGAGAATACCTGAGATTTGAGTTTAAGCGGATAGACCCAGAGAAAGTGAGAGAAATCATTTAGAAACACCAAATAGTATTTGTGACCTAGGTTGCTAGTGATAGGAGAAGTCTATACATCGGCATGAATAATATCGAAGGGAGAGAAAATAATACTAAGAGAAGGCGTAAATGGTAGTCGGACATGTTTCCCTAGGTAATATGAGGAGCAATGGTGGGGAAGTTTCTCTTTATTACAGTGAATTAAATTTAGGTTTCGGAGAGAATAAAAAATATGAGCATCCGAATAACCAAGTCTATTGTGCCACGTTGATGAAGATATTGTTGTGAGAGTAGTGGGAGGAGTGACGAGGGCAGCTAGAGAGGTGGGAGATATAGTACTGACAACGGACATGGGTAGGAAAGGATAGAGGTCCCTCTCACTATCGCACCGTGTCAGAAGATTCCCGTTATGGAGGTCTGTTACGGAAAACCCGAGTGGGTCAAAATTAATTGAGATGGAATTATCGGTGGTGAATTTTCTAACAGAGATTAGGTTTTTGATGATGTTTGGGGCATAAAATACATTTTTAAGAGAGAAGTGGGGATGCGGTGGTGGGTTAAAGGTGTGGTCAAATCCTTGAATTGGAATGCGATGACCATTACCGACCATAATAGATTGTAGATTTTGTAACTTGCATAGTTGAGGAAGATTACCAGAATTGTTGATGAGATGAGACGTGGCGTCTGTGTCCATATACCACGCATTAGTGGGCTGTTGACTCGGCAAAGTGCCAAAAACCCGACCCAAATTGGTTTGGGCTGGGTCTAGGACAGACGGATGGGCCCCAAGATGTTAGGCATATAGGTTGTGGCCTGGTGGTGTCGGTCCCAGGATATTGGGCCAATGCTGGGCTACAGGCCACTGGGATTGACAACCGAGGCATGTTTGGGACGCAGCTGGCAGCCCAATCCCCTGTTGTGCTTCTGCCGCTGCCCGTAAAATTGCCCTGATTAATTTCCGCCATGAATGCTTGCCAAAAAAAATTATGTTGGGGTTCGGGGCGTATATTTGGAGTGTATGTAAGGCAGTAGCAACCTTATACTCAGTGCATATCAGTTTATTGTAGAGATAAGGGGGTTGGGAAGGTTGTATATTTACTGTATATCTGTGTATACCAGTGGTATACGGTTGGATTCCGGCGATGGAAAAAGAAGAGGGGCGACCGAAATTGAGGGGATTAGGGTAGAGAGGAAGTTTTGTCTCTAATACCATGTAGGATTGTATTAATTTCCCTTTGGAAGTCTTTCTCATTAATACAAAATATATATAGGGTATACAATGTGATATCCTTGTACAATAGGGATCTTACAATTACCATAATTGCATAAGACTAAATATGGCTAAATAATATTGTACACATTATAAGAGTTAGATTTATAGAAGTTTTGGAAAAACAACCTTATAAGTTGATCTGAATATGACAGATCTAGAGCAAAAAGGAAATGACATCATAACTATTAGTGAATATTATTTAAACATTCACCATATCTCTTGTAATTATTAGTGATGTATAATTATGGTAGAAATAGGATCCCTATTGTATTAGGATTCTACTTTGTACACACTATATACATTTGTATTAATGAGAAAGACTCCAAATGGAGATTAATACAATTCTACATGGTATCAGAAGGCAACAATCCTTCCCAACCCAAAACCTAATATCGGCTGCACATTCCGCTCCTTTTTCGGCACGAACCGATTGTCTACCACCGGTATACCTTCGATATACGCTGATATACAGCCGCCCAACCCCTCAATTCTGCTAACAGCCCTGTATACCCCTGGTATACTACTGATATACAACCCTCCCCCATTCTTTATCTCTCCAACAGGTTGTATACCCCTTGTATACAACCTATACACGGTGAAATATACTCTGTATATAGTGATATACCATCTTTGCCATTGTATACTACCCGTATACAGCATCCCTAAGCCGTTATACACATCGTATATAGCTGTTTCTACCTCATATACGCTTTGTATATGTCTCAACCTCCTCGCCCCCACTCCCCTAACTATTTTCTCTCTCATATTCGATCTCCGACAGCCACCATGGTCGGAAACCACCACGGATATAGTTGTGGACAAAGGCACAGGGGTGGCTGCAGGGGTTAAGCTGGGAACTAGGCTTCCAGCTTTGACCCATCAGCCCCCAGACAGAGCCCAGCAGTTGTGGCCACCAAACACAGCCCAGAAGTTGCAGCCCAAGTTCCAGCAACAGTGCAGCTCACCCCAGACCAGTTGTTGGGCCACGACCATCCAGCCCACCATCCTTCAGCCCAGCAATGGCCCAACAGTCTGGGATCACGTCCGACGGCCTACAGAAGTCAGGCCCAATTTCTTGGGGCCTACTTCTCTACTCCGGGCCTTCCCCAATCTAGTTTGGTCCAAGCTTTCGGTACATTGACTTCTCGGAAGCCCGATAATGCTTGGTATATGGATACGGGCGCCACGTCTCACCTTATCAACAATTATGGTAATCTTCCTCAAATGTGTAATTTAAATACTCCTCTATCTATTCTGGTTGGAAGCGGTGATCGCATTCCAATTCAGGGGTTTGGCCACACTCTAACCCCACCACCGCACCCCCACTTCTCCCTAAATAACGTCATCTATGCCCCACATATAATTTTGTATCAATTAACTTTGACCATTTTGGGTTCTCTATAACGGACCTACGTACCGGGAAATTCCTTACCCGATGCAATAGTGAGGGAGACCTCTATCCTTTCCTATCCACGTTCGCTGCTAGTGTCACCCCTCCCACATCTCTAAATGTCCAAGTCTCTTCTCCCACCGCTTTAGCAACAATCTCTCCGTCAACCTGGCACAATAGACTTGGACATCCAGGAGCTCATGTTTTAAATTTTCTTCGGAACAATAATTTAATTCGTTGTCCTAGTGAAAAATATGCCCAACCGTGTTTTTCTTGCCCTTTAGGCAAACACGTTCGCCTCCCTTTTCAGTCTTCCTTAAGTGTTACGTTTTCTCCGTTTGATATTGTTCATGCAGATTTATGGATATCTCCTGTTATTAGTTCACTGGGTCATAAATTCTATCTTGTGTTATTACATGACGTTTCTCACTTTATCTGGATTTACCCTCTAAAATTCAAGTCTGAAGTTTTTACCAAGTTTATTGAGTTTCATAACTTTATCAAAACACAATTTGAAAAATTCATCAAATCATTCCAATGTGATAATGATCGTGAGTTTAATAATTCCGCGTTTCATAATTTTTGCACCAATAATGGAATGGTCTTCCGTTTCTCCTGTCCCCACACCTCACCCCAAAATGGAAAAGCCAAACGAATCATTCGTACTTTCAACAACATGGTCCATACCTTTATTTTTCATGCCTCTCTCCCCCATCGTTTGGGGTCTATGCAGTCAAAATGGTAGAATACATCCTTAATATTTTACCCACCAATACTCTTCACAACAAAACCCCCACTGAAATTCTCTACCGTCGGATCCCTTCCTATGATCACCTTTGGATTTTCGGTTTTCTTTGTTATCCAAACCTTGCCTCCACCACCCCTCATAAATTAGCACCCCGAACCACCCCATGTGTCTTTGTAGGTTTTCCATCTAATCATAGGGGCTATCTGTGTTATGACATGTCTACTCATCAAATTCATGTCTCTCGTCACATCACATTTGACGAAACTATATTCCCTTTTTTAAACATCCAAAAATTCCAAAAAGCGAACTATACCTTCCTCAGCGAGCTCTCCCATACCGCCACCAATGCCATCGTGTCTCTATCTCTAACCCATGACTTTGCCACCACTGGCAGTGTATTTGCTCTACGTCGGTCAGCACCGAATATCACCACCACCACTGCCACTCAGCCCACCGTCTCTCAGTCTCATCAAGTTCCCATCTCCGACATCGAACCGATGCCAACTGTGCCCCAGTCACCGGCCGCCACCAATCCTGACACTGTACCAGTAACCGAAACCCAATCCAGCATAGGTACCCAGAATAACCCAACTACCCCACCACACCGTCAACCCAGTTCATACCTACCACAATCACCAATACCGACAACAACTACCCTAACCCACATCGATCTGCCCAGATCGGTGCCCACACCCATCCCGATATCCTCCCCTGAAACAACCCGCCCAGTTCAGTTTCCCATCGACCAACCCTACAGAAACCCCGACATCGTCTATGCCAGTAACCCGACACTCCCTGCCAGTAACCCAACACCACATCTCTACCAAAATACCCAACCTATCCCTGCCCCCACGCACTATATGGAAACCCGTGCGCAACACGGAATTTTTAAACCCAAGGTCCAATTTAACCTATCCACACAAACTATTTTCCCAATTCTCAAAAACCCAAAATAAGCCAAACTATACTCTAATTGGAATATGGCCATGCGTGAGAAATTTAATGCTTTAACAAAACATCACACTTAGGATTTGGTTCCTAGACCGGAAGGGGTGAATGTGATCCGTTACATGTGGCTTTTTGTCACAAATACAGAGACAGTGGTGACTTGGAGAGATATAAGATGAGACTTATGGCTAATGGTACTAATCAGCAGGAGGGTATTGATTGTGGCGAGAAGTTCAGTCCGGTTGTTAAACCGGCCACTATTTGCACAGTTCTAAGTATTGCAATGGGTAAGCATTGGCCGATTCATCAGCTTGATATGAAAGATGCATTTTTACATGGGGACTTGAAAGAAACTGTTTATATGCACCAGCTGCCAGGTTTTTGTCTATCCTGCAGCCCCTCACTATGTATGTCATCTTCGTAAGTCACTTTATGGTTTGAAACAGGCCCTCGAGCGTGGTATGATCGCTTTGCACAGTATATTATGCGGATTGGGTTCGTCTGCAGCAAGTGTGATAATTCTCTATTTATTTTTCATCGAGGTAGTAACACTGCTTATTTATTGTTATATGTGGATGACATTGTGCTTACTGCCTTATCTGATTTGTTGAACAATGAGATCATTACATTGCTCAAAACCGAATTTGCTATGACTAACATGGGGAAATTGAACTATTTTTTGGGGATATCGGTGACTAGATCTGCAAATTCTATGTTTTTATGTCAGCGTAAGTATGCAGAAGAGATAGTATACAAGGCTAAAATGGCGAACTGCAAGATAATGTCCACCCCAGTTGACTCAAAATCAAACCTTAGTTTTGTTGATGGTGATCCAGTGTCTAATCCTACCCTTTACAGGAGTCTTGCATGTGCAATACAATATCTTACTTTCACCAGGCCTGATATTACTTATGTTGTTTAGCAAGTATGTTTATTCATGCATGCCCCCACGAAGCCTCATTTTTCTGCCCTTAAGCGTATCATTCAATATTTTAAGGGCACACTTGATTATGGATTGCATTTATACCCCTCAGCACCGTCCAGGTCATTATCATATACAGATGCTGATTAGGCAGGTTATCCAGACACGCGGCGCTCTACCTCCGGTTACTGTGTGTTCTTAGGGGATAATTTCATTTCTTGGTCTACCAAGAGGAAAGCCACCCTATCTCGTTCGAGTGCAGAAGCAGAGTATAGAGGTGTTGCTAATGTTGTTGCTGAGATCTCTAGCTCCGAAATCTTCTTTTGGAGCTTCAGTGTCCCTTGCGTAAGGCGTCTTTGGTATACTATGATAACATATCCCACATATATTTATCTCATAATCCGGTTCAGCATCAGCGAACCAAGCACATAGAGATGGATATACATTTTGTTCGTGAGAAGGTTGCTATAGGACTTCATAAGGTGTTGCATGTGCCATCTTCTTATCAGTATGCGGATATCTTCACTAAAGGACTACCTAGACAGCTATTCCTCGACTTCATATCCAGTCTAAGCGTCCAGCCTTCTCCCGCTCCGACTAAGGGGGTGTATTAGTGAATATTATTTAAATATTCACCATATGTCTTGTAATTATTAGTTATGTATAATTATGGTAGAAATAAGATCTCTATTGTATTAGGATTCCACATTGTACACTCTATATATATTTATATTAATGAGAAAGACTCTCTAAGGGAGATTAATACATGAGATCTTAACTTCACTAAGCAATCGGTTTGGCTTTCTTCTCTTAGATACTGCAGGAGGTTATTCTTTCAGAAAATTTGTAACTATTTTGTCCAGTTATTGGTATCACTTATTGTCAGTAGCATGTTTTGTTGAAATATCATGTCTTGATATTTGGGCAGCAAAGATGAAATTAAGAAGAATGATCCTTTCTATCAAGAAATTGGACCAAAGAGAGAATAATTAAGTCATTTGAAGAAGAGAAATTTTAAAATTCAGAGAGTGAAAGGTTACGTCAGTAAAATTAGAATAAAATGTTGATAATATCGCTCCATTACATCCTATAGTGAAGGGCGATTTAGTGGAAGATCGGTATGCGCTTCTGAGAAATATTTATGTAGATTTGAGACGCACAATATACGATTTATTTGGATTGTGATCATATGTGTGATGGTTAATGGACTTGATATATGTTGTATTGTTTACTTCACATATTTCAGTAATTGATATCATGTACTTCAATATTAACTTTAATTTAAATGTATCGATTGTATGTCTTTGTCGAAATTGAACTTCTTTTAAATTTGAGTTACATATGTGCCGATTCATTCTGTTAACCATTTATTTACATATGTTGATGTGTTAGGGTGTAAAACCCCTATTATACCACAACATCCTATGTAGCCTACAACATATGCAACCTATGTAACAAGGCCTGAAGATTCAAAAGATACTTGAATTCAATAGGTTTTTTTTTTTTGGAAAATTTGGAAAATAGGTGAATCGTTGGATTAAGAAGTTGCAGAATCACTAATAAGAACTTAGACTAGTTTTACATTGATTGTTAATTATTAGTATTCCCTCTCTTTATTTACTTCATACTATTTTTTTACTTTCCTGAAGTTTGCGGCAAATATAATAATATTTTTATATCTTAGACTGCATCATAACTGATAATTGTAACAATATAGTTTGTTGAAAATTTACTAATGTGAAATTAAGTTTATCCCATTATTTATGACTCGAACAATTGGGGCCCCGCACGTCGGACACGTCGTTTCCACACACGTGTACACGTAGTGCCAAGTATCGTAAATTTCATTAGTGAAAGAGATATTGGTACATATGTAATACGTTTGAGATATTGAATGATGGACGGTTATTGGCCAAATGACAAGTATTCCACGTTGGTAAACGAAGGAAGAAGTGTACGAAGTGTAAGATGAAACGAGTCAGAAATCGCCGCGGAGCCGTGAAGGGCCGCGGCGCCCCCATGGCAGCGCCGCAGCGCTAAATGGTGGTTTGGGCTACTGGAGCCGAGGCACCACTGCGCTAATTCGTGGAGCCGAGGCGCTTCGGAGGCAGAATGCTGTGACGGGAAGATGGAAAGTTCTGACTTTTGGGCTGGTTTTGGAGCATTGAATCTCCATTATTTGGTACATGAATTCAACTATTATTTAGCTGAATGTAACCCCTTAATAAGTGTCATTACATGGCTATTAGAGGCCATTAGTTGGCTAGTTGAGGAGTCATTTCCTTACACTATAAATTGAGGCATTTGGCTCAATTGTTAAAAACTTAGAAATTTTCTGAAATATTCTTCTTCTTCTCTAGCAAGTTTTCTATATTCAAAGTTCTTCGAGAGTAAACACTTGAGTTTCCTTTGCTCATTTGTTAGTTGTTGTTGTATCTTGAGAGACTATTGCCCACGAACGTAAAAAGACATATACGGGGCAATCTTGTCTTAAAGACAAAGTGTCATCACTCGACTCAGCAAATCACAAGGAGTTTGTAATCTTTCTTATTTCCATTTTGTTGTAATCTTGAGTAGTTTATCCTTTCTAGCATTTGTAATATTTATTTACTTCTCGTTTCCTACAATTGTTGTACCCACAATTTTAAGACAAGATTGTTGTAAGTGCTTAGAAAGATGACTGGAAGAGAACAACTTGCTTCTGATACTGCTGCTGCTACTCAAGGCAACCCCTCTGCCCTTGTTGCCCATGTCCAATGCCTTCCCCGCTCAAGCACACCGCTGCTCAAGGCACACCCAATGCCTTCACTGCTGCTCAAGGCACATCCAACGCCTTTCCTACTGCTCAAGGGAACATTACAGTTCCTTCACCCTCTGGATTCCACCATGAATGCCCAGAAAAGTTCATGGGCTCCAACTTCAAGAGATGACAGCAGAAGATGTTGTTTTATCTGACTTTTATGGGAATGACTCATTTCCTAACTAAAGATCCTCCACAAGCTGGAGATGAAGTGGACCCTCAGCCTAATGAAACGGCTGAAGGGGGCTAAGGTATCCATGTCGTTAATGACATGAAGATGGTTCTTGATGCATGGAGTCATAGTGACTTCATGTGTAAGAACTATATTTTGAACTGTCTGTTAGACCCACTCTACACGGTGTATTGCACCGTAGGCACCGCCAAAGAGCTATGGGAAAAACTGCAGAAGAAGTACAACGCACAAGATGCTGGTACGAAGAAATTCTTCATTGGGAAATTCCTGAAATTTCAAATGGTGGATAGCAAAACTGTGATGTCCCAAGTCCATGAATTCCAAATGATTCTACATCACATGGATTTGAAAGGTATGAAACCAAATGAGTAGTTTTTTGTTGCATCACTAATTGAGAAGTTACCTCCCTCGTGGAATGAGTTTATGAGTTACTTAAAACTCAAGATAACAGAAATGACCTTTGAGGAACTTATTATCAAACTCCATATTCAGGAAGTTAATAAGAAGGCCTTGCCTAGGGGAAAACAACTCGTTGAGGCAAAGGCAAATCTGGCTGAGGCCAAAGGGAACCCAAGCAAGAAGCACAAATCCAGAAAGACGGCAAGACTAAGACGGCGGAGAAGTTCAAGGGGAAATGTCACCACTATGGGAAACCTGGACACATGATCAACGACTGCCGCAAACTCAAGACTGAGCAACAAGAGAAGGCCAAGGACAAAGGTAAGGCACAGGCTAACGTCGTCAAAGACACGTTTCTTTACGATATGATTGAGGAGTTCTCGGCGGTGGTGCTTGAAGCAAAGCTTATTTAGAATCCCATGCAATGGTGGATGGACACGGGTGCTACCAGACACATCTGTTCCAATAGAGATGCCTTCTCCACATATACACCAGTTACAGACAAGAAGATGTTCATGGGTAACAACGCTTCCTCTGACGTGCTGGGGGTAGGAAAGGTAGTCCTAGAGATGACTTCTGGAAAGGAGCTCACTCTGAAGGAGGTGATGCATGTCCTTGAGATTAGGAGGAATTTAATTTTAGGTCATTTATTGGTTAATGTTGGTTTTAGGCTAGTATTTGAGTCCAATAAATTTATAATCACCAAGAATGGAACTTTTGTGGGAAGAGGCTTCGTCTGTGAAAGCCTCTTCAAAGTTAACGACGTGTCTGTAATGCGTCCTAGCAATAACATTGAATCTTCTTCTTACTTGCTTGAGTCTTCTAATTTATGGCATCATAAATTAGGACATGTTACTACAAGTTCATCCAAAGGTTGGTGAAGCTGGAGTTATTTCCGTCTATCGACGTAAACCCTCAACATAAGTGTGAGGTGTGCGTAGAGGCAAAACTCACAAAGATTCATTTTCGATCCGTCGAAAGGAATACCGCTCCTCTAGAACTTATTCACACAGATATATATGATTTGAAGTTTGCACAAACTAGGGGGAACAAGTACTTTGTGACATTCATTGATGATAGCATAAGGTATTGTTACCTTTACTTGTTGAAAAGTAAAGATGAAGCCTTTGAAGCGTTCCGACGTTACAAAGTAGAAGTTGAAAACCAACTAAGCATGCAGATTAAATCCATTTGTAGCGATAAAGGGGGAGAATGTAGCGTTATTTGAGGAATATTGTGCCGAATCGGGCATTGTTCATCAAAGGACGGCTCCATACTCACCTCAGTCGAACGGTATTGCTGAACGCAAGAACCGCACGTTGAAGAAAATGATGAATGTCTTGCTTATCAATTCCGATCTTTCCCAAAACATGTGGGGAGAAGTCGTCCTTACCGCTAATACGATTCTGAATAGCGTCCCACATAAGGGTAAGGACAAAACTCCATATGAAGCATGGAAGGGAAAGAAACTCACCTATAAATATTTAAAGGTGTGGGGTTGTTTGGCAAAGGTCGAAGTGCCCAAGCCAAAGCAGATCAAGATTGTGTCTAAGACTGTAGATTGCATTTTCATCGGATATGCAAATAACAGTAGTGCTTATCACTTCTTAGTGCATAAGTCAGATATTCCAGATATCCATAGGGGTACAATCATGGAATCAAGGAATGCTCAATTCTTTAAGGATACTTTTCCTAGAAAGGAAAAAGACATAACCTCTTGCAAATGAAGTTATGAACAAACTCTCAGGAACCAGGAGTCGTTGATTGCCCGAATCTAGATGGTTAAGATCTAGTGGACTTCGAAGTGGCTGAATATCCGAAATCTAGTGTTCTAGATTCTCAGAACTTGGAGACTCCAGAGATGGAACCGAGGAGAAGTAAAAGGGCTAGGAAGGATAAATCCTTCGGTCCTGACTTTGTAGCTTATATGGTTGATGATGAACCAAGGACAATTGCTGAAGTATTGTCAACTCCAGAGGCACCGGTCTGGAAAGAAGCTATTGAGAGTAAAATAGACTTCATCCTGCATAACCATACTTGGGAGTTGGTTGATCTTCCTCCGGAAAATAAACCATTGGGTTGTAAATGGATACTCAAACAGAAGTATAAAGCAGATGGATCTATAGATAAGTACAAGGTCAAGTTGTTAGTCAAGGGCTATCGGCAAAAGGAAGGCCTTGACTATTTTGACACGTACTCCCCGGCGTCTAGGATGATATCCATACGAGTATTCATTGCAATCGCAGCGTTACGTGACTTTGAGATACATCAAATGGATGTCAAGACAACCTTCCTAAATTGTGATTTGGAAGAAGAAATTTATATGGAACAACTCGAGGGGTATGTGGTTCTAGGGCAAGAGAAGAAAGTCTGTCGACTTGTCAAATCTCTATACGGGCTGAAACAGGCCCCGAAGCAATGGCACGAAAAAATTGATAATACTCTACTATCGAATGGTTTCTCCATTAATGAGTGTGACAAATTTGTCTACGCGAAAGGTAACTCTGACTCGTTCGTTATGATATGCATGTACGTAGATGACATGTTGATCACAAGGAGCAGTCCTAGCTTGATCCTAGAGACTAAGAACATGTTGAAACAATACTTCGACATGAAGGATATGAGTATCACAGATGTCATCTTAGGGATAAAGATCTCTAAGACGTCTGATGGACTGGTCTTATCTCAGTCTCACTACATCGAGGATGTGTTGAGAAAGTTCAAAATGTTTGACAGCTCGCCTATGAAGTCACCACTGGATAGAAATCAAAATCTTGATAAAAATCTTGGTGCACCCGTATGCCAAGAGCAATATGCACAGGTGATTGGGAGTTTGATGTACATAACAAACTGCACCCGACCTGATATTTCTTATGCAGTCAACAAGTTGGCTAGGTTTACCCGTAATCTGAGTAATGATCATTGGAAGGCATTGAATCGGGTACTACGATACCTAAAATACACGTTAACTTACGGGTTGCATTATTCGAGATATCCAGTTGTACTAGAGGGGTATAATGATGCGAACTGGATATCTGATATAGAGAACACCAAGTCCACCAGTGGGTATATATTTACAATTGGTGGTGGGGCTGTGTCTTGGAAATCCTCTAAGCAAACTTGCATCGCCCGATCCACGATGGAATCAGAGTTTATCGCTTTAGACAAAGTAGGAGAAGAAGTTGAGTAGCTTCACTACTTCTTAGAGGATGTCCCTTGTTGGAACAAACCCGTACCTTCTGTAATTATCCACTGCGACAGTCAGTCTGCTCTAGGAAGGGCACGGAGTTCTATGTACAACGGCAAGTCTCATCATATTCGACGGAGACATAAGACCGTTAGGTAGTTGATCACCACGGGTATAATATCCATTGATTATATAAAATCAAAGGATAACATAGCGGACCCACTAACAAATGGCTTACCCAAAGATCAGATATTCTGCTTGTCTAGGGGAATGGGCTTAAAACCCAAGCTTTAAGGACCAATATGGTGGTAACCCAACCTTACTGACTGGAGATCCCAGGAATTTGGTTCAATGGGAAAACTAAGTTGTAAAGGTTCAGTTGAGCACTTCGGGTTATGATCCATGTAAGGAACATAAACCCAAAGTCGTTCCCGCGATAGACGTTAAGTGCTATCTGCAGTGTGGGTAAAGGTTAAGTTTCCAAAACCTTTAATGATCCTCAACGGTTGAGGTTAGGTTTGGAGAAACGTTTAATGGTTCCTAACACTTGTAAAGTAGGGTATAACATGATACCTTGTAGGAGACCACCTATTTAAGTGAGAGGACAGGCCACCTCAAATGAACGCACTTAAGAATCCAAGAAGTGTCCACGGCCACAACAGACAAAACCTTACGAAGAACAGAGTAAGGAAAGTTATTTTGTTGATACCGTTGACTTGGATTACACTAAATACTGACGGTTCAAGATATCACATTCACCGCGCAGTAAGTAAGTCCGATGGTATTCAACTATGGAAGGTTCAAAGCGGAAGCTACCTATCCAGATGCAACATCTGTCCACTGAAAGATTGCTGAAAATAGGCACCTTATGAGTGCACCAAAATCTCTTTCAAGAGGGGATTGTTGGAAATTTACTAATGTGAAATTTAGTTTATCCCATTATTTATGACTCGAACAATTGGGGCCCCGCACATCGAAAACGTCATTTCCACACACGTGTACACATAGTGCCAAGTATCATAAATTTTATTAGTGAAAGAGATATTGGTACATATGTAATATGTTTGAGAAATAGAATGATGGACGGTTATTGGCCAAATGACAAGTATTCCACATTGGTAAACGAAGGAAGAAGTGTACGAAGTGTAAGATGAAACGAGTCAGAAATCGCTGCGGAGCCGTGAAGGGCCGCGGCACAACACCGTCGGAGCCGCAACGCTAAATGGTGGTTTGGGCTACTGGAGCCGAGGCGCAGTTGTGCTAATTCGCAGAGCCGTGGTGCTTCGGAGGCAGAATGCTGTGACGGGAAGATTGAAAGTTCTGACTTTTAGGCTGGTTTTGGAGCATTGAATATCCATTATTTGGCACATGAATTCAACCATTATTTGGCTGAATGTAACCCCTCAATAAGTGTCATTACATGGCTATTGAAGATCATTAGTTGGCTAGTTGATGGGTCATTTCCTTACACTATAAATTGAGGCCTTTGGCTCAATTGTTAAAAACTTAAAAAAATTCTGAAATCTTCTTCTTCCTCTCTAGCAAGTTTTCTATATTCCAAGCTCTTCGAGAGTAACACTTGAGTTTCCTTTGCTCATTTGTTAGTTGATGTTGTATCTTGGGAGACTATTGCCCACGAACGTAAAAGGATATATACGGGGCAATCTTGTCTCAAAGACAGAGTGTCATCACTCGACTCAGCAAATCACAAGGAGTTTGTAATCGTTCTTATTTCCAGTTTGTTGTAATCTTGAGTAGTTTATCCTTTCTAGCATTTGTAATATTTATTTACTTCCTGTTTCCTACAATTGTTGTACCCACATAGTTTTCTATATTGTTAGTTACCTGCAAGTGCCTAAATAATTATAATTTTTTATATTGTTAGTGCACAAACTTAAATTCTAAATTGTATCGTACATTCCGTCTTTCAATAATGGCGTCATTTATCTGAATATTTTTGGATTTTTATTATAAAATATTGTTGAAGAAAACATATACTTAGATAATATAACATGAAAAATCGGTTAAAAAACTTGACACGTTATAGTGAAATATTATTTATAAAGAATGGTTGTTACATAGAGACTTGACGGTAGTAGTCCCTATTATTGAGTTGTTTCAGGACACTTATTTTTTTCTTTTAAATCATCATTAATCAGATGACCCAATATTCATAGAAGAAAGTTTCTCAAACTTAAGTATTGAATCAATTCGAGACCAATTCAAAATGAGTAGAATCATACGACACCTCATACTTGAGTAGCCACTGAATGATATATATAGCTTTATGTGTCACAATGTGAAACATAAGTTTATTCCAACAAAATAGTTTATATTAGAGTATCGATTGAATTTACTTTGAAAATGCAATGATAGGTATGTTGACAATTGAATAAAATGATGATAATATTCTATATATTTCTAAAAACGCAGCTCATGTTTTTCAAAATCCTTCAACGCAATTACTTATATGTGGCTTAAATTTTCAAACCTTTTCTCTACAGCCTTTGTTACCTCATTTCATTTTTCTTCTTAAATACGGCCCAAAAGACTACCAAAAAGAAGTGGGATAAGGAAGTTTTTGGAAAAAAGAAAAGCATAAAGAAAAAGGAGAAAAAAGAAAGGGAAGTTCAAAAGAAGGTTTACAAACTTTTTACAATTATATCTTTTTAGAGATTAAGGAAAAAGGTACTCTAAAATCTTTTGTTTATATGGTAAAGAAAATAAAATTGGACATGATTCAATTTAATTCAAATTGTTGTGCCTTCGCAATCGAAATTTTCTTTTGAACTTTTCAAATCGTTAAATGAGTGGTGATGAAACTTTTCTGTTTTCCGGTAAAATGATTCCTACCAAAAACGCAGTTTGAGATTTGTAGTTCAGGAGTTTAAAGACAAGTATGTCGTATCCGATCCGGAGACCCTCTTGATCGAGTTCGGGATTGAGATTTAGATAACTGATAGGTTAATATTTCAAATATAAATGAGAACAATCAAGTAATGAGAACTTAATAAATTCTATATGAAAATTAATTATGGATTGAAGCTGAGAGTTCTATATTAGCTCGAGAGATATCTGAGTTACAAGAGGTGTGAGCTTAGAGAGAATACAATATTTCTTCCTTTTCTTCTAAGTCTTACCTATATAAGACAAAACTAGACTATTATGCCCCCCCTAAAGTTATGACGATGTGATCGTACTGACGTCATAGTACCCACGCGCGTCGCGGCGCTATGATCTAGGAGGCCTGATGTGATAGGAGTTGTTGAGAGTGGAAGACGGTTATGCTAAGACTCTGGGACCATCACACTTCTCGAATACGCTAATGCTCCCAAAAGCATTTCCACTTAATACGGATGGGGAGTGGGAGACAGTTGGTTGAAAGCTCCGGAACCACTAGGCTTCTCAAATACGCTAACTCTCCTAGAGGAGTTTCTACCCAATACAGATAGTCCCCCACTTTTCGGGTCCTTTTGAACTCGTGGGCTCGGGAAGTGGAAGAGTTTTTTTACCATCAACACTTGCCTTGTCACGACGTTCCTTGAAATTGGTGTGCTTTTGACAAAAAAAAGTACAAGAAACAAAGGTCGTCGGCTCTTGAACATATGAGTAAATCTTCCTCTTTTGAATTCGAAATTCTGAGGGGATTTCTTTTGAGTAATAAGCTTTATGGTTGTTGCCTCAATAAAAATCTTGCTGGCAAAAACCCTTTTCGAGAAAAAAGTCAGTCAAGAAAAAGAGTGCAACACGTATTTTCCGGTCTTCACTTGCTATCCCTGGGGTGCATGGTTCCTTCGAACAATCCTAGTCTTGATGTCAGTCCCAGTCCTGTGACTTTCGAGTTCTTATTGTGGGGGGAAAATCGTCTAAACCTTGCATATGTATCATTGAGTGAACTTGATATGTCAAGTCATACTTACTTATTTCGACCGACCATTTAGATAGTCGGCTCGTGTGGTTCTCCCCTTACAATAGAGTTTGTAGGGCTGGCTTTTCTATATTCGTGGGACCGTCTATATTTAGAGTGAGCTCTTGAGTTGAGTTTGTTTTACTTGACTTGTTTCCATGGGCATGCTGTCGCTTCCTCCGCCATCGAGTTTTACAAGAGTACATCTTCCTCCTCTCGGGATGTGGAGAGGTTAACCGAGGAAAACCGGTGCCTCCGGGATGTGTTGCTCGGCTCTGGTCCAAGAATAAGGATCTTCAAGACTTTAAGGGCCACTTTGGGTCTAAGATGGGAGTAGAACAAGCAGGCTCTAGCGATTTGGGAGGACACTTTCCAGGTTATGACCCAGGCTCGTCAGTTAATGGGGAGAAATTGGTCCAAGCTAAGCTCGAGCATGATACTGCTCGGGGAAGGGCGCAAGCTCTTGAGGCTTCTCGTGGCCGGCCTAGATTTGTATATCTTGAGCCTCTGAATCCTTCTAAGGATCTTTTCCCGCGGCGATGATCAGCAACAATATCGGTGATTGGTGCTAATCTTCTCTACTTTAATGAATTTGTGACGGGCATGTGTGCCCTTTTGATGAATGTTTTTATGGCTCGCGTGCGTGCAACCTTGCGTTTGATGTATGTATTTGGGTCCCTGTGTCCTTTGCAACTTTAGTTTTGAGCTTTTGTGCTCTATGTCGTTAGATCCCCATGGCATGTGCACCCTTAAAAAGAAAATGAAATGTTCTTGTATGAGTGTTCACGCTCTTTTTGTGTTAATGATAATGGCTAGTTTGCCTTCCGTTTTGGTTTTCTTTACGCTTTGACATGCGCTTTGTTTTTTATAACAATTGTGATCACATAATAATCTGTTGGCTTTTTAATTCACACTTAACCGTCGAGGCATGACCACTATATCTGTCTATCAAAACTATTCTAATAATCGAGCGTTTGTTGTTTAAGTTAAGGTTCGACGATTGGTGCACGCTTATGTAATTCTTGTGTTTTGTGTTTGAGGTCATCTTGCCTTAACCCAATATGGGAATGTCACATCCAAGAACGCTAGCGTGAAATTGGGATTTAAGACATCCAATTCGAAGTAAAGAGGTTATCTCTATTTTCAGTGCTGATGGGGAAGACGTCTTAACCCCATGTAAAGTCACAAAGGTTTTAAAGAACCTGCACGATGCGGAGACTCTATAGTCGTGTCGTGTGTTTGAATCGATTTTATGGGGCCATATGGCTTCTTAGTTCGGTTTTGCCCCGAACATTATTTCATTGCGTGTTTTAGTATGAAAGATCAGATAAGATTTCTTTTTATTTCATTCTTTCAAAGTCATAGGGGACGACTCGTCCTGTAAGTACATGATTCTTTTTCTGGGTATTACAAGATTTATCAAAAGAAAGCGACCGAGCAAGTTCAGTGACTGCCAGCAGTTCCAGTTTAAGAGAGTCCATTTTGAAAGAGGCTCTCTCATGATTATATTGTTTCATCCTCTCTCCCAGAGACTCGAGTGCGAGGTCTCGAGGAGTTGAGTTTCGATATGCGGCACACTAAGCTCGAGGCACTTTTTGAATGGTTGCTTCATTAAGAACCTTGCCAGCAAAACCCCATTAGAACAAAACCTCGATCTAGGAAAAGAGTGCAACGCGTATCCCTCCCTCCGGGGGATTACGGTTTTGTGGGCAGTCTCTGTCAAGGAAATAGACAATTAACCGAAAAATGCTTCTTTAAGGAAAAAACATATATGTCTCCTTTCAAAGATAGAATCTCTCCAGGTGACTAACGTTTCAGTAGTTCTTTAGTTCTATTCCAGACTTGTTTTTTATCCAGCCGGATCCCTTTCCCTCAATTCCTATTATTTGATAAGAATATCTTGTACCCGATAGGATCCCTTTCGCGCATGCAATATCTGACGGCCTTAGTTCTTAAAGCTCAGGCATCCTTACTGTCTTCTGAAGAGTCACGGCGTGTAAATAGTTAGCGATGCCATTTTTCCAGTCCCAAGTCAGTCTGGTAGGATTTACTTTGAGTAGGCTAGGATCTAGGATGGAACACAAGAGATGGACTACAGGTTTCGATTCTCCTTTGGTTACCCAGACGAGAAGCCCAGGTTAGCCAAGGCGTCAGCTTCAAAGTTCAGTTCTCGAGGGATCTGCACCACCTTCCACTTTATAAACTGAATCAGCGAGGTTGTGGCTTTGCTCAAGTACTCTTGCATTCAGCTGTCGTTGGCCTCATATTTTCCCAATATATGTTTCTTGGCTTTGCTTAGGAAACACATTTAATATATTGCCTGATTGTGGGCCCCGAGGGGGCGACAAGGACAATCCCTAGCTCGGTGTCATTTATGCTTTTAGCCCCGTCTGTATATAATACTCATTCCCCGAATGCAACTTCGGTTTCCCAAACTACCTCGATGTGAGCATTGTGGTACCGCGACTTAAGGGAACTTTCGTCTTTTCTTCCGCGGCTTACCGTCCATCAAGGAACCATTTCAAATCCACACTAGAGTGCCTCTACCTTGCGGCAGAGAGCTTTTAGAACTCACAGGCTAGTGGCCTAGGGCCGGAAAGTTCCAACCCTGAAGTCACTTCCTTTAGAGTTGAGTTCAAAGTTACAACCTTTAGTAGATAAGCCGGAGTTAACTCATGATAACTCTTAGCCCTGACTTCTGATGAATGAGAATTCTAGTTAGGCAGTGGAAACCCTAACCATGTTGGCTCGACATTCTTGCAAGCATCGACCCTTACTAAATAGGGAAATTCAAAGAGGAGAACGAGGACACTACCGCTAAACGTCAGACTAAAAGTACACATTGTATGATTGAAAACTGTCGTTGTCGCTCGAGTAACTGTGGAAGAAGACTCCATGAAAAAGTCGTGTGCATCAAATCAAAGAAATGGAAGCCATTCTGGCGGACGCATGCGTGTAGGAAGGTCGACGACTACATAAGCTAAAAGACTACGACCTATTTAAGTAAAGATTCGTCTGTTATTTTTCCGACCCCATGGGAGTTTATTCGACCCATTCCCCAATCTCCCGCATTGCTCAAGTAAGTGTGCGACTCCGTATGAGGACCTCGTTCTCTTCTGCTCTCTGAACCGCAGGAGATATTTGCCCATCATATGGCTCACCAAATTCACTTGCCTCAATAGGAGGCTCGCTCTGGGCAGACGGTCAGCTTCTTCTCTTCTGAAGTAGACTTTCACACCGGTTAAGAAAAGAAAAAACCAAATGAAATAGCAGTTCTTTTTTATGATTCCTCTCAATGAAATTTTCCATGTTGCACTACGGATGTATGCATGTGGTCTGGGAACACTTAGGGGTGAACACCCATCCGAACAAGTAAGGTCAATAGCAAGCTACGGCTTCAAAGCTTACCTTATTTAGAAAAGGAGAAAGGGCTTTTTTATAGATATTGAGGTTGAGTAAGGGGGCAGAGCTTGAAGAGCGAAGCGAGCCGCGCTAGCATAGCAACGTTTTTCAATAGCAAGCTTTTGATTAATTAGCGTGTTCCAGAGTCGCTTTCCGACCCCAAGCCCGTAGCATGTGAGTTCTAAAAGCTCTCTACCGCAAGGTAGAGGCACTCCAGTGTGGATTCCTGTGAAATTTGGATTTTGAAATTTGTGTATCGGCTCGCAAGTGGTTATACAAGAGAAATTTAAAGTCTGATGGGACCTGAGGCATCATACCTAGGCTATAATCATCCACGAAATTTGCCAAAGCCTGAGACTTGATAGCAGTTCGGGGGCGGTAGGTAATATCATACCCAAAGATTTAGATTGACCAACTTACCAACCGGCCCAAGAGTTCAGGCTTATGCAATATATTTCTTAAAGGGAAAGTGATGACCACACATATGAGGTGACATTGAAAATATGACCTTAGTTTACGAGACGCAACTACCAAGAAAGCCAGCTTCTCAAGGTGAGGGTACCGGGCTTCGGCCTCTACTAAAGCCTTAATGATATGATAAATAGAAGATTGCGTACCTTTTTCCTCCTGAACGAGCATAGCACTTACAGGAGTTTCGGATATAGCGAGGTAAATCAGTAGTGGTTCCCCTTCATATGGTTTTGCGAGAAGGGGAGGGTTTGTCAGGTACTTCTTCAGGTCCTTTAAGGCTTGCTGGCATTCGGGGGTCCATTGAAAGTCTTTCTTTTTCTTCAGTAAGCTGAAGAATTTCTGACACCATTCGGACGATCTGGATATGAACATTCCCAAGGTCGTTATTCTTCTGGTCAATCGGTGCACTTCTCAAGTGTTGTTGAGCACCTCCGGTATTTGTTCTATGACCCGAATGTGATCCGGGTTGACTTCAATGCCTCTGTTGGACACCACGAAGCCTAAGAATTTCCCAGAGCCCACCCCGAAAGCACACCTTACAAGATTTAGCTTATGGTTGTGCTCTCGGAGGATCCCGAACACTTCCTGCAAATGCCTAATATGATCATATGTTCCCAAGGACTTAACGATTATGACATCTAAATAAATGTCCACACTATGACCCAGCTGATGACGGAACATCCGTTTGGCCAGCTGGTGGAAGGTAGTCCCAATATTGTTTAAGACAAATGGCATAACAGTATAACAGTAATTTATGTGCTCCGTTATGAATAAAGTATTTTCCTGATCCGATAGGTCCAGTCGTATCTGACCAACCCCCTTGGATAAATCCAAGAAGTGGAGCAACTCATGTCCAGCCGCCACATCAACTATTTGATCCAAATGGGGCATAGGGTACAAGCTTCTCATGCAAGCCTTATTTAAATTTTTAAATCAAAAAACATTTTAAAAGTGTCAGGTTTCTTAGGGAGTACCACCACATTCGATAGTTAGTCTGGGTATTCTACCTCTTGGACTGCTCTCGATTAGATGAGTCGTGCTACTCTTCTTTGATGAATTGACTCTGTTCTGCTGACATTGGGCATCTTTTCTTCTTAATGGGAAGACAATCCGGGTCCATGTTTAGCTTGTGGAGAGCTACCTCCAGAGGCATTCCTGTCATATCCAATACCGACCAAGTAAAGCCACTAATAGTGTTATTCAGAAACATAATCAAATTTTCCTTAACTCAGGGTCTAAGCCCGAGCCCAGGTATACCTGCTCCGTGAGACCATCCGATCGACAAAAGGTGAGCTCGTGATCCTCTGTTGTGAACCCCCCGCATCTGACTCCTCCGGGGCTATGAAACCCCAAGGTATTTTTTCTGATGGACTTCCTGGACAAATGGATTCTACCGGTTCCTGTTGTTGCTTGACTTAGGAGCAGATTCTGAGGTCGAGCGTCTGTGATTGCTATCTGTCATTTCTAGTCGAGGCATCCTGCTTATCAACTAGGACAATTTACGTTGGGTCACTCTCGACATCACCATTTTACCTCAACCACTCCCCATTGCATCGGGAACTTCATAGTTTGATGGGAAGTGGATGGAACTGCCCTCATGGCGCGTAGCCAGGGCCTTCCAATTACCAGTTTGTATGGCATTCCTCCCTCGACGACATCAAACAAGGATTTCATTGATACTCCCTACACATGTGTGTCCAGCTCAATTTATCCCCTGGTCGTTTCGCTAAACAAGTTGAACCTGATCAAAACTTTTAGCACATGGCTCATTTGCTTGGTAAGCTGCATCTCCTTGATTCTGCGGAGTTGCACAACATTTACAGTGCTACCTGGATCAATGAGTGCGCGCTTAATGTTAAATTGAAATATTTGAATAGAAATTACCATAGCATCGACGTATGGGTTCTCGATGCTATTTTGTTCTACTTTGCCAAAGACGATAGGATCTTTGTGTCCATCCCTCATTTGTTTTCTGGATGAAAGCGGGTGCGTAGGTTGATGTGCCCGAGACACTGCCCCTACCATCTTTCCTTCTGCTATCATGTTTATCATTCCCTACTAAGCTGGTCGTTCCAGGGAAGTCCCAGTTCATTTTTTCCTGGCGTATTTGGAGTGGCTACTGAAAAACTCCTTCAAGTAACCTCTTCTCAGCAGGTCTACTACCTCTTACCTCAAGTGTTTGCAATCTTCCGTTGAATGGCCCAGGATTCCATGAAATTCACACCATAGCTCTATGTCTGTGCCCCGCTTGTTCGGGTTGGATCGAACTACCACTTGGAACCGAGCCTCTTTCATGTTTTTCATGGCCATGACTAAATCCACGACCTCCACTTTAAGTTGTAGGAGGCTACACTCATCGGTCCTGAGTCATTGGCATACTTTCTTTGTGGCGCTCCCCATTCTCTTCTGGGCTGACCTTGATCATACCTTAGTTTATGCGGCTGACCTACATGCCTGGGTGACGATGAAGTTGAATAAGGCTCGAACCATCCCATAGGTCCATTTGCCTGTATGGGGGGCATTATGAGATCTCCCATGTTGCCCTCCTTCGGCTCTGATCCTGTGATCTGCTTCTATCCTCATTTTGGCGGTATATCTGTTATTCACCTCATTCCGCGAATTAGCCGGGAATTCCTTTAAGCTTTCTTTTAATTTTCTTGATGTGTTAGGCGATCAGCAAATGTTGCGGCCGCCCAATCTTCAGAGATCGCAGGCAACTGCATCCTCTCTTGCTAAAAGCGTTCCACGAAGTAGCGGAGCAATTCGTCCTTCCTTTGCTTTATGGTGAAAACATCTGCCTTGTGGGTTTCGACCTTTCTGGCCCTAGTATGGGCTTTGGCAAATACATCTGCAAGAGCAGCAAAAGAATCAATAGAATTTTCAGGTAAAAGAATGTACCTAGAGAGTGCTCCCTTTGTGAGCGTTTGGCTGAACTTTTTCAGTATGACGGATTCGATTTGATGTTGTTACGCCAAGGATTCCCTTCAAAACAAAATTAATCCCCTTCTAAATTATGTAAGTGAAGACTTATTTTGAACCAAAATAAAAAGGCAAAGTGAACACTTATTATGACCGGAGGGAGTAATAATCATGTGAAGATCCCTTTTCTACCATTCATATTCATTTGCTGATCATGGAATTATTGAAAGATGAAAGTCTGAACAATAACTAAGTTAGAACCTAACTCTTTTACTTATCTAACAACTAGTGTTTCTAACCTAAAGATTTAGGCCTTTAATTATCATTCGTAGTATTCAATAAGACAAGAAAAAACATGTTATAGTGCATATATTGACTTATTTGGTTTAATTACTCTCACAAGTCAAGATCTAATTTCGTGAGAAACTTTGCTAATAGAGTTAAGTATATGGAAATGGGAAGTTTAGTCCAACACCACATCTTGATTTATATTGCATGGAATATTAGATGATTATGATTGCCCAATCTAGTTAAAGAATTAAGAATGATGCAATTCTTTTTATTTATTTTAAAAAACTTATGGCTGAAAATTTAGCAATCACGTAATGTACCATATTTGCGTGTTCTTCTCCTTGAATGCTTCTTTAGCTTTTATTTAATTTAATTAAAATACTTATCTGTTTTATTTTATGTAATCATATATTAATTTGACTTGTTTATTATAACGTTTTTATAAAATAAATATTATTCTAATGAAACTGAAATATCGAAATTAAATTAGGATGAGAATATGACCGAGGTGTTAGCTAATTTGTGCTTTGACATTTCCAAGACTTTTATTAGGTATTTGCTGCTACCAAACATCACAAGAGGCACATAAAGTAAGATGGTGGTTGAAAATGATCGTTTTTAGGTGGACCAAATCTAATGCTTTTCTCTCTTAGATATGGCAAAGATTGTCAATAACAAGAAAGATATATATATACTTCTTTTCCTGAAATATGCTACTCTCTCTGTTTTATTTCATGTGTTTTAATTTAATTGAGTATAAAAGTATGTAATGGATAAAGTTAAGGAGGTTATTGGAGTTAGAGTCCCAATTAAATACAACAATACATTACCAAAATTAAGATTATTGGAGTTACAGTCCCAATTAAATACAACAATACATTACCAAAACTAACTCCCAAACCGTGATATACACAGTTATGTATACCGTATATATCACGGTCCAACTAGGCTTGTGTTTCGGTGATATACACGGTATACACAAGGCATTGTATATGCTGTGTATATCGTGTATATCACGGTACACTTTATCACACCCTCGCAGTTATAGCGGGTGGTCGTCGTACGCTGAAACTGTCCCTAAAATCCTCAAATAGAACCGAGGGAAGACCCTTAGTAAAGATGTCTGCAATTTGGTATCGAGAAGGGACATGTAAAACGCTTACTTGTCCACGAGCTACCTTTTCGTGAATAAAGTGGATATCAATCTCGATATGTTTAGTGCACTGATATTGAACCGGATTACCAGAAAGATAGAGTGCACTAACATTATCACAATAGACCAAGATAGCTTTCTGAATGGGAAAGTGAAGTTCTAAGAGAAGATTACGTAACCAACATGATTCAGATACCACATTGGCTACCCCTCGATACTCGGCCTTTGCACTGGAGCGTGATAAGGTAGCCTATCGTTTTGCAGACCATGAGACCAAGTTATCACTAAGAAACATACAGTAACTAGACGTGGAGCGTCGGGTATCCGGACATCCACCCCAATCAGCATCTGTGTAAGAGACAAGTGTAGAGACCGACGATGGATATAGATGCAAGCCATAGTCAAGTGTTTCCTGGATGTAATGTATAATACGTTTGAGTACATTCATGTGCTCAATCCGAGGATCATGCATAAACAAACACACCTACTGAATGGCATAAGTAATGTCAGGTCTCGTGAAAGTAAGATATTAAAGTGCACCTGCAAGATTGCGATAGTGGGTGGGATCCTCGTACTTAGTGGCAGATGTAGCACTCAACTTTGGTTGAGTATCAACTGGAGTAGAAATAGATTTACAAGACGACATACCAGCTCTTTCAATGATCTCAGCGGCATACTTCCTTTGTGATAAAAATAGACCACCTGAATGACGAGTGACAGCAATCCCCAAGAAATAACTTAAGGGGCCCAAGTTTTTCATAGCAAATTCGGAAGTGAGAAGTGTCATGATAGACTTGCGCCGATTATCAGATGAAGCAGTCAATATAATATCATTGATATACAACAAAATGTATGTCAGAGAAGTACCACGATGATATATAAAGATAGAATGATCAGACCTGCTGTGAGAAAAGTCAATAGAAGATACATAATCTGCAAACCTTTTATACCAAGCCCGTAGGGCATGCTTAAGTCCATACGAGGACTTCTTCAGCAATCAGACATGATGAGGATGATTGGGATCTCGAAAATCCAAGGGCTGATGCATACAAACTGTCTCCTGAAGATTACCGTGTAAATAGACATTTTTCACATCCAACTGATGAATGGGACATGCCTTTGAGAGCCAAACTGAGAACAGTACGAATAGTAGCTGGTTTGACCGCCGGACTAACATTTCACCATAATCCATGCCAACCTGTTGAGTTTTACCATCCCCTACAAGACGAGCCTTATGCCTCTCAAAAGAACCGTCCGAATTTTCTTTATGAGTAAAAATCCACATAGATCGAATAATATTAACACCAGAAGGACGAGGCACTAACTCCCACGTCTTATTTTCAATAAGAGCATTATATTCGTCTGTCATAGCCAATTTTCAATTCGGGTCATTTAAAGCGGACACACGGTTACGCGAGAGGGCGGATGTAAGGACATTAGAATTGAGATTAAAATGTTATTTTGGTTTTAAAATACCCTTTTGACTACGAGTAATGGGCCCTTGACTCGAGGAGGAATTAGATGGATTTAGGGCAATGTGTGGAATGGGGATGGACTGGCCATCAGGTAGTGGGCCTGCTGGCCCAACAACTGGAACAAGAGGCCCAATAATTGGAATAGAGGATAAAACATGGAAGAAAGCTGAGCCAACCTTGGGCTAAATTGTCAAAATAGTGCCGAGAATGGTACTGGGCCACAATTCAGGCCCAACAGGAGTTGTGGCGAGGGGAATTTATGGGCCAGCAGGCAGTGGGCCTGCTGGTGGATTTTGGTCATGGGTCAAGTCGGATAAATGGTGCATAATATACGGTGAGACCCCGTCATCCAAAAAATTATACGAACTAGGCACGGAACTACATACATTAGCAAACGGAAATTGAGTTTTATCAAAAATCACATAGCGACTAATAATGATTTTATTGGAGGATAAATCAAAACACTTATAACCACGATGGTTAGATGGGTAACCTAAAACACACACAAGGGGTAGAACATGTTTGAAGTTTGTTAATTGTAGTGGATGGAAAAAGAGGATAACATAAACACCCTAAGATGAGAATACGAAGGATCTTTATTGTAAAGAAGTTTAAGTGGGGAATTATTTTGTAGGTTCTTGTTAGGAAGTACGTTAAGGATGTAAGTAGCCATTTGTAGGGCATGATGCCAAAAAGAAGGGGGTACGGAAGCATGGGCTAATAAAGTTCGGACAATATTATTAATGATACAAATTTTTCGTTTATCTTTCCCATTTTGTGAGGACGTATGAGGACAATAGAAATGAAAAACTATGCCACTTGTATCACAAAATTCCCGAAACAACCCATTAACATATTCTTTTCAATTATCACGTTGAATATTTTTTATTTCCCGTTCGAATTGGGTACGGATGAATGCTCTAAATTTTAAGAATGTGGAAAAACATGAGATTTTTCGCTAACGAAAAGGTCCATAAAAATTAGAATAATTATCCAAAAATAGAACATAATAACGATGGCCCAAAGAACTTAGAACTGGAGATGTCCATAAATCGCTATGAATAATGTCAAAAGGAATCAAAGTACGAGAAGTAGAGGCTACAAATGGTAATCTAACATGTTTCCCTAATGGACAGGAATGACAAATTGGAGTACTACGCGTACCCTTACAAGAAATAAAATTGTTTTTATGCAAGGAAGAAATAATTGACAACCCAGGATGACCCAAACGTGTATGCCACAAGAAAGAAGCTAGAGCTGCAAACGTCGATGACATGGCTTGACTCGAGAAAGTGGTAGTGCTTGTGATTGGATAAAGATCTTCCCTACTATTGCATCTCATGATAGGTATCTCTGTTTTGAAATCCTTCACGGAAAACCCAAATGGATCAAAATTAACAAAAACTCAATTATCAGTGATGAATTCTCGGACAGACACCAAATTTTTAATTAAGTTAGGGGCATGAAGGGTATTTTTCAAGACAAGATGAGGTTGTGGGGGAGACAAAGTTGTATGACCGAAACAATGAATTGGAATTGAGTTGTCATTACCAACAATAATGCCACGATTTCTGCTCAAATTGAAATAAGACGAGAGAGTACCTTGGTCGGACGTCATGTGAGAAGTAGCATCGGTGTCCATGTACAAATTCGCGTCTGGATGATTTAATCCAAGTGTATGCATAGCGGCCTCAATATCGATGAGTGTCGAGATTGGATTCGGGCCCGCAGCATTGAAGGCCTGCTGGGGCTGAGGCCCAAGCAGACCAGCCTACTGACCCGACCCGGAACGTTGCTGGTTGTTGATGTAAGAACCCAAGAAACTGGGCCTGTGATTGGGCTGGACCGGGGCCCAAGTTCCCTGGAAATAACTGGGAGGGCAGTATGCGGGACTAGGCCATTGGCAGCTGGTCCAGGCCCATTGCCAAGGGGCCCAAGGCTGAGACCAGGTGGGCTGGGGTCCAGAACCCTGAGGCCCACCGCCGGTGTTGTTACTGTTCCGTCCGCCACTATTGTTGCCACCGCGATTTTTCCCATTATTTTTACGGTTTTGACCCTTCTTGCCGCCACCGTTGTTGCGGATTTGACCCGAATTGTCAATAAAACCGTGAGAGTTATTGAACGTAGTCATCATCGCCACAGAACTTGCGCCGGTAGCCACTTTTTTTGCCAAGCCGGCTTCTTCTAACGTGAGCATCGAACGTGTTTGATAAAAAGGTGGAAGTGGATTACTTTAACGGAGTAAAGTCCCAACGCCATTATAGGCCTGCAACCATTTGTAGAACAAGACGATTATTGGTAACAGGCGCTTCAACGTTACGGAATTGGTCCGCCAATTCCTTGAGTCGTTTACAATAAGCTGAAATATTCGGGAAAAATCTTTCATGCTGACTTGTGAAAATTCTTCCTCAAGAGTGACAACTCGGGAATGTTTGTTATCCTGGAATATATCACGCAATCTATTCCAAGTGTTCATAGTCGTAATGTTTGGTTCAATGATCGTCTATAAAAGGTCGGTAGAAATAGTAGAGTAAATCCACTGAAGGACAGTAGCATCAAGGGTTATCCATAACTTAGTATTCTCCTCGGGGTAGGTACATCTTGTGTGCTAGGTGACAGAGAAATTATGTGATGGAGGACTTGATGTGAAAGTGCGTGAATTTTGAACAATTTTGCTCACGTTGCATATTGGACGTTTTTCATTTCAAGAACAATATGGATGTGGTTCTTGATGTTAGAAATAGCAAGGGCATGATGAAACATGTTCTTCGTGGTAGACATAACGAAAGAACAATAATTTAGGAGGGATTAGTTTAGAGATGGAAATTCGGGAAAAGAAGAAGAAAATCAGCTCGGAACCGGGAGAATATGGTGTAATCCGAGAGCAATTTTGGGAAAGGAGCGGAAGTATTTGAGTCCTAGACTTCTGATACCATGTAATAATATAATCCCCTGATTATTTTCATTAATGAATGAGTATATATACAATTTACAATCTCCATAATATGAAAAATCCTATTCCTATTCTAATCCAAAAGCCCTATACTATTTGTATAAGAATTCTACAATTATGATAAGTGTACAATGCTAATCAAATACAACAATACATTACTAAAACTAACTCACAACCTGTGATTTACACGATTATGTATATTGTATATATCACGGTCCAACTAGGCTTGTATTTCCGTGATATACACGGTATACACAAGGCATTGTATATGCTGTATATATCGTGTATATCATGGTATATTTTATCAGAAAATGAAATTTAAGTCATATAAATTGAAACATAAGAGTACATCTTTTAAATTTCTCCAAAAAAATAAAGAATTATTTAAATGAAAATACAAAGTCAAACTCAATGGCAGCTTGTCTTTTACCTCTTTTGTTTCACATTAGCCAACCCATCTCTTTCATTTTATATATATAACTCCCCCTCTTGCAAGATACTATAAATACAATTAATTATAGTAGGAGTAGCATTTATTATCAGGTACAAAGTTCTATAAACTTATCTGTATTCAACTATAAAGTTGTAGGAGTATATAGCTTCCAGCATGGGGTTTCAACTCTGTCCTCACTAATGGCTTTTGAATTTCAAACACACTAAGAAATGAGGTATATTAGTCTCAATATTTTGAAAGTTTTTCCAATTTTAACAAATCTCCTTGATTTTATAGTTGATTCTAATGTTCTCTCTTTCCTTTTCTTTGTTTAGTGAATTTTGCAGAGAAAGCTAGTTGATAGAAGTGATAAAAAGTTTGAATATTAATTTCAACAATGGGTTGCAGTTGCTTTGGAGTTTTGCAATCGCATAAAGACAATAGAGAGACTCAAGTGCAAGGTAAGTACAGTCACTCTTATTTGCGTCTTTCAAGACTTTAGTGACATGCGACTAGAAAAACTTGAATTACATGGACAGTTTTTTGAGGATTTTGAAGAAAAATTCGCAGGTAAATAGCTTTCTTGCGAATTTTCCTATTAAAAGAAATCTATTGGAAAAAAGCTCGTGAGAAATTATTACCTGCGAATGTTGCAAAATCCCCAAATAAATTACCTGAGGATTTTTAGTTCGCAAGAAAATTAGATGCGAATATTTTTGCAAGAAATATGAAAAATTCATAAAATTTCGTCAATAAGAGGAATTTTGTTATGGATTTTCATGGGAAAAACCAGCAAGTAATTTTGTAGGAATATTTGGAATTATTTAAAATATTATTCAGATTTTAGTATTTTGTCAATTTTAATTGGAAAACTTGCTCTCACCCAATCCTAATCCCTAAGAAGTGGTATATATAAAATATTGTCATGTATTATTTTACTATCAACTATTTATTAGTTTTACTACTACTATATATTTATTGTTATTATTACTCAATATATAAGATTATGCAAGAGTACAACCCCAATACTGAGACTCCCCCCTTATCACTTCCGCCGTACAACCCCAATACCACACTCATGATTTATTAAAGTAGATCACATATGGTGCTTATAATGAGCAGATTTTCTCTTTGTTGTCCCCTAATTCATTTCTCTAGCAAACTTTTTTTTAATCATCCCTTTTTGAATTATTTGTCTTTAACTCATTAGCTTTTTTTTAATTATTGTCTTAATTCTTTTTGTTTGAGATTTGATTCATTATATAAGTTTTTTATAACTTATAAATTGAAACGTTTTTCCAGTATAGCAAGTGGATTAAATTCCACAACTACACATTACTGTATTTTGAAATATCACCCTCTTCTTTTTAATTTATGTGAACATATTTTTTTCTAAATTTGAAAACAAATTCATTTTATGAGATGATTTTATTACTATGCAAATATATATGACTTATTTTAAGTCATAAGTTTCAAAAGTCTTCCGATTTTTCTTAAATTTTATACTCAATCAAATAATTTCACATAAATTATAACGGATAAAGTATCAATTATTTTTCAACAAATTCTAGTTATATACTATGAATGATACATTAAATTCTTTTCTTTTATATAAAAATACCTCAATTAACAAGAATTAAACATATTATATGTGGTTAACTATCGGCAATTCTAGAAAAGAATACATGATTAAGTTATTTCAACAAGATTAGAAATTAATCAAGATAGTGATTGAAAAGAGTCGAAGGTCATTTGATGCTCAAGTATTAATACTAACATTTATAAATTAATACAAATAAATAACATACAATAAATATATCAGCTTTGAGTGATGCATCAAATTCTTTTCTTATATATAAAAAATAACTTAATTGAACAAGAATTAAACATATAGTACTTGGTTAAGTAATCAGTTAGAATTGTTCTTCAATTGTAGCAACGAATACATGATAAAGTTATTTATGTAAGGTAAAAAGTTAATCAAGATAATTGAAAATAGAATCATAAGATCATTTATACTTAAGTTGTAATACACTAACGTTTCCAAATTAATATCGCTAAGTAACATACTATAATTATATTAGATTTATCACAATTAGTTTTAAATTGAATTAGTACCCGACTTAACATGTTTAATTACTTGTAATATTCAATCCCCAAGTAATTACCTAGATAATATCATTCCGGGGTAACTTTTAAAGAGATTATCCTCAGGTAAAATTGCATCAACAAAATTCTTAAGTAATTATCTGGGTAATATAATTCCCAGGTAAATCCCCATTAAATAATACATAAGTAAAATTGCAGCAACTAAATTTCCAGGTAATTCACATGTAACTCCCCAAGAAATTATCTCCAAGTAAAATCGCAAAAGCAAAATCCCAGGTAATTTTCTATGTAATATAATTTCCAGGTAAATTCTCATGAAATAATTCTCAAATAACATCGCAGTAACTAAATCTCCAGATAAAATCCTTAATATAATCCCCAAGTAAATCCCCAAGAAAGAATTCCTAGATAAATCTGCAAGTATCATTACTTGGGAAATTTCCTACGAATTCACAATTTTTTTGGTTACCTGCGGAACTACCTACGAAAGTGATACTTGGGGATTATTTTCCTCAAGTAAATTTCTGGCGCTTAATGGCGCCAAAATTACATGCGGATTTACCTGGGGAAATCATATCCGCAGGTAAATATTTTACAATTCAGGAATTTTTAGATTTTTGCATGAAAATTCGTAGGAATTATCTGCGAAATTTTTTTTCAGATAAAATCCCCATATAATTCCAGATTTTCTAGTAGTGTGCTACAAAGAAACAAAATCATGGTAAATAAAGTACTTTTTTTACTTTTCTTTTTATTAAGGTTATTGTTTCTATTTTAGACCTGATTTTTTCCATTTAGAATTAAACGCCTGAAAACTCTATAGTTAACAGTGTAAGAATTGTGGTAGATCCTGTCCTATTTGTAACGGGGTGTGATATTTAAGTGGAGAATGATAAAGGTATAGACCCATTATGTGCCGAGCTTGGAACCATGCACTATCAGAGAATTTTTTGGTTACAAAAAAGTCTGGAATTGTGTTGTGTTCATAATTTGGTCTTAATTCCATGATTATTTGACTTTCCCAATGTTTGAACTCATACTTGATGTTTAATGCAACTGATGCAAACATACGGACTATGGTTATATATCATTTCTATGCTACAATTCGGATTTTTCTCTGACCTTGAGGAGAAATTCTGAATCTTCATACGTTGAATCTCCTCATCTTTTTGTGCAGCCAAGCATGTTTTATGGTTTCAAGTTTCAATGGTTATTGACTTCTACTTTCTTTGTGCATTTTTCACAATATTCTTTTGCTTCTGTTGCACTGTTTTTATATATTCAACTCTGAAAACTTCATATTCTTATATTCTTTTTGTATCCAAATTGTTTAGAGCTTACTACCAACAATGTGAGGCTTTTTTCATATAACTCATTAAGATCAGCAACAGGACACTTTCATTCATCTAACAAGATAGGAGGTGGTGGTTTTGGAGTTGTTTATAAGGTAATCATCATCTGTTTGTGGTATTATGCCTTTAATGGTCCTTATGCATTGCTAGTTATTACTTAATGTGTTTAACTTCTATACACTAACAATGAAGAATGAATTTTTCATTTTCAAGTCACCTAAAAGATAATTATAAGTAACTGGTCAATTAAAAGTAAGTTGGAAAATAGGGGCACCTAAATGCAACCTAGTGGCCATGGGAGGAGAACAATGAAGTTTCTAGTCAAATCCCAATGGAGGCAAGAAAAAACTAGATGATTTCTTCCAATTTGCCTGAGCCTTGGTAGACAGAGTTACTCGTATCTTTGTTGCTGGGAGGCAGTGGTATCCGTGTAGAATAGTCGAGACTGGTCCGGACATCACGATGATAAGAAAACAAAAAATAAAGCAGAATAGCTACTACATGTTAAAATAGACTAATAGTGAAAAAATAGTTTACACTATTGGTATATATAAGTTAATTCAAGTAATTTCTACTCTGGTTTTTGCTTCATTAGAGTTTACCAAGTGCTTTACTTGGTAATGTTCTCACAAAGTTAAAAAACTTATTTTGAACCAAATCAAAATGTCATAGTTGAATTTAGGGACTCAATGATAAAGTTGTCTCTGTGTGACATATAGCTCACTAAAAAAAGTATAGAATTGACTACAAATAAATTATAGCTAAAAAATGTAAATAGCAAAAAAAATATATATATTGTTGCTGAAAAACGTAAATGGCAACAAATTTAATATGTTGTTGTTGCGAAAACTTTTCGCATCAGAGGTTATTGCGACAGATGTCGTGAAAAGTACTTTTGGAAACAACATCCAACATACGGCAACAAAATATGTTGCTGTCAAATGTCTTTCTTCTTGTAGTGGCTCACGGGTTCGAGCTGTGGAAGCAGTCAATAATACTTGCATTAGGGTAGGCTATCGATATCACTCCCTTTGGGGTGCGACCCTTTCCCCCAAACTTACTTGACGAGGAATCCTTTCTCGCGAAAAAACACAACCCCTACACACACCTAGGAGCACCCCTTCCTGCATATCCTGCATGAACGGGGATGTTTTGTGTACCGAGCTGCCCTTTTATTTTATAGTTGAATTTAGGGGTGTCAAATAGACTGATTGGGCTAAATCTGGACGAATCAAAATGGGTTTAGTTAATAAATGAGCGGGTAATTTACCTGTTCAAACTTGGGTGTATCATTTACCCGCCCAAACTTGGACAAGTTGTGTAGTTATGGGTTTCCATAACAAATCATGATGATATAGTAGATAGGCAGAAAGTGTAACAGCTCATGAACCGCTAGTCGTTGACTTCGAAGGAGATCCGTTATGAAGCTTGTCTTAGGCAAATTCCACACAAGAATGTGAGAGAAATTATGGGCCATATAAGATGAGATCAAGAATTCAGTGTTGAGACACCTTTTATGGGCCATATAAGATGAGATCAAGAATTCAGTGTTGAGACACCTTTTATGGGCCATATAAGATGAGATCAAGAATTCAGTGTTGAGACACCTTTTGGGTGAAAGTCCTAGGACAAACCATGAAGCCCCTAAGGTTAAGCTAGAGTAACAACACTTTGATAGTTGGGCTTGGTCTGTTAAAGAAGAGTTCTTAGAAGTTTTCTTATACTTATTGTTCTTGTTAGAGTAATTATGGGTCAATCCCATAATTATCTCCAATCTTCATTATTCATAATTGATATTGTAATATATTGTAATATCTCATTAATTAGGATGATTATAATTAGCATCTTATATTTTAGGTAAAGTAGATTAGTCTTCAATAAGACAAGCATATTATGATTGTATATATATTGTACCATGGGAATGAAATTAATCAAGGAATCAATTTTCAATATGGTATCAAGAGCCTAAAATTATTTTCCCTAAAAATTCTCTCTCCTCTCTCGGCTACTTCTCCAAGCCGTAATCAACCTTGGTTCTTTTTCCTCCATTTCTTTTGTCTTTTCGACCAACCCCTAGCCGCCAAGTATAATATAGCCCCCCTCCCCCCAACCTCGGCTACAATATTTTCCTCTCCAAAAATTAGGGTTCTTTACTCTGCTTCCATCTAACCAAAACAATTTCTCTCCTTTCTTTGCTTGATTTCTAGTAGAAACTATGGCCGAAAAACAAATTTTTCATCCTGCTCTTGCCGTAAATAACGTCAAGAACTTTATCTACATAACCCTTGAAATGGAGAAAGGGCAATACACCTCTTGGGCAGAATTGTTCAAAATTCATTGCCACGCTTATGCGGCTATAGACCATATCATCCCGTCCGAGTCATCATCGGATAACACTACGGTGGACAAAAAGCTATGGTCTCGGTTGGATGCCATAGTCCTTCAATGAATTTATGGCACCATATCAAGTGATCTTCTACATACCATATTAGAGTTGAATTCTACGGCTCAACAGGCATGGGAACGGTTACAAAATATATTTCAAGATAACAAACTTTCTCGGGCTGTATATCTTGAACACCAATTTACTAATGTTAAATTGGATGACTTCCAATGTTTCCGCTTATTGTCAGGAATTGAAGGTGCTTGCGGACCAACTATCCAACGTTAGTTCGTTCGTAACAAATCAAAGGTTGGTCCTTCATTTGATTGCAGGGTTGAATGAACAGTATGATGGAGTTGCTACATTCATTCAGCAAAGTAATCCGTTGCCACCTTTCTATGAGGCTTGTTCGAGGTTGATTCTCGAGGAAACACGAAAAGCAAAACAGGCATCCTCTGGAGCAACCACCACCGAAACTGCTCTCGTCTTCACCAACTCATTTTTCACGGATTTGGAGCCCCAAAATTCAGGTTCGGGGGGCAATGGTAATCGTCACAATAATGGTCAAAAACGGGGTTCAAACGTAACAATAACAAAGGAAAAAATAATGGTTAAAAGGGACGAGGGAGAGGCGGTGGCCAACCTGCCGGCGGCAGCGGCCAGTCCGGGCAGTGGCGGGCCGTCGGTAAGGTACAGCATCAGGTTTAGCATTTCTTCATGAGGAAGCAGCACCGCCGATTGTTCATCGAGATATTAAGTCCAGTAATATCCTTCTAGATGAAAATCTTCATCCTAAAATTTGAGATTTTGGTTTGGCGAAGCTTTTTCCTGAAAATGTGACTCATCTTAGTACCCGAGTGGCAGGAACAATGTGAGTTCCACTGAATTTCAGTTCATAACATTCTTCCTCTCTTGTCTCGTCTCACTAATTTATTCTGATATGCAGAGGTTATCTTGCCCCTGAGTATGCCTTGTTTGGACAACTCACGAAAAAGGCTGATGTCTACAGTTTCGGAGTTCTTGTACTTGAAATCACAAGTGGAAGAAGCAGTAGTAGATCAGCATTTGGAGTGGATCTCTTGGTTCTTGTGGAATGGGTTGGACTATATTTTCAGCTTTATGCTCTTCAAGATTCATCAGTAGTAGTAATGTTCTAGATGCAAGGCAGCTAAAAATCTAAGATATCAGCATCTGATGGCCTTCTGAACTGGACTTTACATGGTTTAACACTTCCCAACTTGTTAAGATCAATCACATATCATATGAAAATGGTAGTAAGTGTTAAATCATGATTACTCACTGTGGAAAAAAGGAAGAAAAAGGCAGATGCTAAGAGTTACGGATTCTGAAGGTCTTGTAGATCTTAAGGACAGGATACTTTGTTTTGTACGGTGGTAATGGAGCCTGCTTGCATGCACCTTAATCTGTTATCTCCCATCAACACAGGCACTTGTTAAACTCTGCACACCAAGATTTAGGCAGATAGGAAGAAATCACCTAGCGTTTTCTTGTCTCTATTGAAATTTGAACCTTAGCCTCCCATGGTTTTCTCCCAGTTCATTGACCGCTAGGCCACATTCTTGGATGTCTATAGTCCTTAAATAGGTTTAGATACATAGCAGATGGCCCAGTCATTAGAAGCATTATTCAAAAGGATTATAACTGTTACTTTAATCTTGAAGTTTTACATTTTGCAGGTATGGAAGCTTAGAGAAGAAGGGCGGCTTCTAGATATCATTGATCCAGAGCTAACAGAGTATTCAGAAGCTGAATTACTGTGCTTCATCAAAGTCGCTCTCTTATGCACACAAGCAGCACCTACCCAAAGACCTAATATGAAACAAGTAATTGAGATGTTGTCTAAAGAAGTCAACCTCAATGAGAAGTTGTTAACTGAACCAGGAGTCTATAGACCACATAGCTCGAAATGATTGAGTTCTGGTAGTCTAAAGAAATCATCGTCCGTGGGGAAGAAAGGGGTGCAATCTGTAAATCCTTTTGCAACAACAACAAAGTTTAAGAGTTTTCAGAGTGTCACACAAATGCTTCCTAGATAGCGCTAACTTGTGTTCATGTTCTTTATACTTGTATATTGTTGGGCTTATGGCAAGGACTAATATAATGTATTGGCTCTCATTAGACTACCCTTCTTATAAACCTTCTCATGTAATGTAAATTTAGTAATAGCTGATTAGGAAGGAAGGAAGAATCATTAGTACTTCATAATTTAACTACTTACATATCCTCTTGTATTGTAGTTTCAAGGTTCCAGAGTTGGATGCATTCAATAGATTAGGTGATTAAAATTGCCTTACTTACCTTTATGAAACTTTGACTTCCCTTTTGATGTTCTTCATCAACTCTATGCAACTCCAAATTTCAGATCATTCTTGTTGGGATGGTTGTTACCTACTTTATTGTTAGTTTAAATATGATGTTTATTTTGATTGTTACTTAAATTTTATTGATTGCATAGTCAAATCCATCGTTAGGTAACGATGGAAAGTCTCATTTTATGTAACGATCGATTTGGTGTGATCGCGTCGTTATTTCATTTTTCTCATTTTGTCTTTGCTTATTATATAATTAATACTATTTTATCATTTACCCTATCTTTTTATAATAGCTCTACCTTGTACTCTACTTTTCTTGTAGGTTTATCCTTCCAATTGTTGATGTGTGGCATTATGTAACGATCGAAAACGATATAATCTATCCAAACGTTATATTGATCAAAGACAATATAAAAATATAATACAACATAATATGGCACATTATGAAACGACACGTAACAACCATCCAAACAAGGTGTGAGAAGGTTAAATTTACAGGTGAGACTATGAACACATTAAAAACATAGGAGCTTTGTATCTACACGATTTGATGGACAAAATTCAAGAAACGGACGTAACATGTTATAGGTCTCAGAATTAGGTGATTCCAACACGAGGTGAAAGATGACAATTTGAACTATTAAAATAACTATTGAACCGTTTAAAACAAGTGAATATTGAGGGCTGAAAGATGGAAAGGAAGTTAAGGTTCTGGTTACGAAATAGAATGAATTTTAACCAAGAAATGGGTTCTTGAATGATCAAAAACCTATTATGTTACTAAGTCACCACTTGAAATCAATTTATGTGATAAATAAACACCACACACAATTGAAAATAAGATAAAGACTATCATCACCTTGCTTGGAACCAAAAATAAGGATAAAGAACAAGAACTAGATAAAATAATTCTATTGCAAATTAGGGTTATAGCCAAAAAATGAATAGTGTTTTGCAAAGCATGAGAACCCTTTATATAGGCTTTGAGGTCTCTCGTTTGATGACTACAAAACCTTATTCTAGTCTAGAAAGGAAATAGCGAAAACTAGGGCTGTCCAGTGGGCTGGGTCGCCCGATCCCGACCCAGACCGTCCCAATACCGGCCCGCCCCGTCCTGATCCACCAAAATAAAAATAAAAAAATTTGCTGGGGTCGGGGTTCGAACTCTAGACGGGGCCTGGGTTCATCCCGCCCGTCCCGATCCCGACCCGCCCCATCCCGACCCCGTCCTGATCCCGACCCCGTCCCGATCCTAACCCGTCCCCTCCCCCTTTGCAAAAAAACCGTTGCAACAACGGCCAAATTTTGATTTTGGCCGTTGTGCAACGGCTATAATGACCATCCCCCCCCCACCACCACCACATAAACCCCCCTACCTCTTTAGTATTTATTTTTAACTCCTAAGTTAATATATTTACACTCTAACCCTATTTCTCAATTATAAATAACTCATTTTTCTCACAAATCTTCCTACCATCTCTCTAATCTCTCAATTTATCTCTCTACAATTCTACAAATCTTCCTACTATTAATTATTATATCAAAGTTAAAAAATTGGGGTGAAGTTGGCAACTAGCTTGAGGATCATCCATCGAGTAAAGTTTTAATTATCAACCTCGATTACACGTCGATGTTACGTCGGCGTTTGGTACCTTCGTTTCCTCTTTAAATTATTATTGTTACTTAATTTTAATTATCGCACTTAATTTCATTTACTTTAATTATTTATTTGTATAATTAAAATGGAAGGATTGAAACGTATGATTACTGGTAAGGGTAAGGGTGCTTCTTCTAGTATTGGTAACAAGGGTAAGGGTACTTCTTCTAGTAATCATATTCTTAGTCTCAATTATTTGATTGATTTCAGTCATATTGATGATATTGCTTTTTTTAATGATATATCATTAGATGATGAAGTAGATGAATCATACTTTACACTAGTGCACCTCAACCTCAAGCTTAGACTAAGTCACAGCCTGAAACTGCAATTGGAATGACTCATATTCCCCCTAGTATGAATCGAGGCCCCACAAAACGAAAATCAAAATCACATGCATGGTATTTTTTTGATATGGACGAAGAGAATCAACTAGATAGATGTAAAATTTGTAAAAATGTTTATAGATTTAAAACCGGAAAAGGTCAAGGTGGGTCGGGAGGTTTATTGAGACATGTACAAGGCGAGCACATAACTAGGTGAAATCAATACCAGGCTAAAAAATTGGGTGTACCAATGCCATCTGAGTCGGGACAAGGTTCCCATAGTGTCCCCGACCTAGTACAGGGTCAAATTAACTCGACGACGGGGAAATTTTTGGTCCTAAATATGATAAAAACAAAGATAGGGAAAATATGGCAATTAATTGCGGTGGAGGGTTTGTCTTTTTCATTTCCTTCATCTCCTGATTTTATTCATTATATTCAAGAAACATATAATCCTGTTTTAATGGTTTTCCTAGATCAACGGTTAAAAAAGATGTTTTTAAATTTGCAAGTGAATATCAACAGTATTTACGTTATGCACTGTATCAGTTTAATGGCAAAGTGGCTATCACTTCTGACATAGGCCATAGTACTAACGGTAATGATTATTTAACGGTAACATGTTATTGGATAGATCAAAATTGGTTTATGCAAAAACGTATTTTAGCATATAGATATATAGATGATAGGCACACTGGAACTTTTATTGTATAAAATATTAATGAAATTTGTGATTACTATGGAATAAATCATAAAATTATGACTATTACATTATATAATGTTTCTTCTAATGATTATGCTATAAGACTTTTAAAACTTAGATTAACTCCATCTTTTCCTGATCATTTTCATATAAGATGTGCGTGTCATATTTATAACTTAATTGTAAATGATGGCCTAAAATATTTTGAAAGTATTCTTGATAAAATACAATTTGCTATAAAAAAAAAAATTAAGGTAAAAAAATACAAAGACGCAAAGAGTATAAGAAAACATGTCATGATTGTGGATTATCATATAGAAAAATTTCAGAAGAAGTTTCGACTAGGTGAAATTCTCTGTATGAGCAACTATTTGTTGCTTACGATTATAGATAACCTATTACTTTATTATTTAACGCTCATAATAAAAATTCAAGGGATATGCTTGTAGATAATGATTGAGAAAAAAATTTAGAACTTAATGGATTTTTAAAGAATTTTTCGGTATTTATTATCATACTATTTCAAATATGTTATTTTATATAGCTCTAATATTTTTGTTCCTTAATGAATATATGCAAAAACCAACTTATAAGGCATCTGTTGAAAAAATATTTAAAAAATTAAAAAAATACTTTTTTTCTATCCTCACTATTTATATTGTTGGTGCTATATTAAATCCAATTATTAAAGTAGACGATTGTAAAACACTTGTAGAAACGATTTATGATCGTATAGAAGTACTTCCAACAGACCCAACTGAAAAACCAACTCACCAACCAACTAAAGAAGCAGTTATGTCTAGCATACACACCGAATGCAAACAAGTATATATGTATTACCAGCAACAAAGTGCAAATAATCAACCGGCTTCTGTACCATCTTCTACTACTTCGTTGCAACCTTATAAAAAATATGTGATTTCTGCTGCTAGTATTCAAGGCCTTAGAAATAAAATGTGTAGTGGTTCAACTTCTTCACAAGTTAGCGAATTTGATGTTTATGTTTTGCAGGGTATTGTACCATACAAATTAATTGCCAATGATGAAGGACAAGAAGACTTGCTGAAATACTGGAGGGAGAATGAGAAGACATTTCCGACGCTAACAAAGATGGCCCGAGATGTGATAAACATTCAAGCGTCATCAACAGCGACTGAAAGCGCCTTTTCCGCAGGAAGATTTCAAATTGGAGAGCACATACATTTATTGGCGGGAGACACATTGGAGATTGCAATTCTATTCAGATACTGGATTCGTGCGAAGCGTAAAAGGTGAGGCCAACCGGAGACCAACGAAGAAGAAGACTACAACTACAACGAAATCTTGTCCGAGGGAGCAGGAAGCGACGTTGAAGAATTTGACAAACAAATTCCAATTCCAACAGAAGATCCTCAAGACATTGTGAGAAAATTCGAAAGAGTATGGTTGAATATGTAATTTTTTAATTGCAATTTTACTATGTCATTTGCAACTTTTGAACAACACCACAAAGTTGCAATTTTGAAATTGTATTACAAGAAAAATTATATTTCTATTAAATAATATAATCTTGTTCAATTATTGAAGTGTTTGTATATATTATTTTTTTAAATTAAGTGGCAAAAAAAAGACCAGTCCCGACCCGATCCTGTCCCGACCTAACCCGACCCCGTTCCGACGGGATGTGGGACGGGACTGGATGGGACCTCCCACTGTCCCGCCGGAACTCGAGTCCCGACCCTCCCCTGTCCCGCCGGGACCCGGCACGCCCTGTTGGACAGCCCTAGCTAAACCTAGGAATGTAAAATCCATATTCTATAAGAAAAAGAAGAAAGTAAACCAATCCCCCAAAAAAAAGGAAAATAACTAATCCTAATTTAAGAAGGAAAGGAGTTTTAACTTGGCTTCTTGTTCTTGGAATCAGTCTTGGGGCCTAAATAACATTTTCATCATTTATGTGGTCCACAATGAGTTGACAAAGACTATATATTGATCTTGGATCGTGATTATTGTTTCTCGAGAGCCACCATAGCTGACAATCATATATCTTCGAGTTCACAACCAGCTATTTCCTACCTTTCAATTTATTTGTCTTACTCCCTTTTCAATCTATTTCAAAAAACAATCTATTTTCTAATAAAGCAATTCTTTAATTTCAATATCTTATATGACACATTTAAGATCATAAAATTATAAATTACTATGGTACATTATACATATTTTTAGTTTAAGACTATAAAATTTTAAAATATTTTTTATTTTTTAAAACTCTGTATCCCGTCAAATTAACACAAATAAATTGAAACGGAGTGAGTAATACTGTATCCACTAAAATGCACTCATTTCTTTTGTGATTGACAGCTCGATTTATAGAGGATGGACATTTATGTAACTCGTTATTGAGAGGGACAACCAAAACAAAACAGCAAGAGTATCATATTCCTAAAAATACTATGACCAAAGGCTTACAATTGTCTCACATATCTTTTCGTAAAATGAAGCCCTCAGTAGTTTCCATTCTTTCTTTTTCTCTCTTCTTTCTCTCTCAATATTTCTCGATATCTCCCTCTGAAAGGTGCAATCCAAATGACAAAAAAACTCTTCTAGAAATCAAGAAAGGCCTGGGCAATCCCTATAACTTGATCACATGGGATCCCAAAACTGATTGTTGTATCGATTGGAATCAATACACTCTCTCATGTGATGATAAGACCAATCGTGTTATAGGCCTATTCCTCTTCAAAATTGATGATGCCGGCCACATCTCGCCGGCTATCGGAGACCTTCCGTACCTCCAACGCTTAGATTTCAACAATGTGCGAAATCTCTCAGGTCCAATTCCACCTACAATTACTAAGCTCTCGGAGCTCACATTCTTGAGAATTAGTCAAACAAACATTTCAGGACTCGTCCCTGATTTTCTTAGTAAGTTGAAAAACGTAACGTACATCAACTTGTCGTACAACAATCTCATTGGTACAATCCCTCCTTCACTTTCCGAATTGTCAAATCTTGAGTTCCTTCGTTTAGATAGGAACAAACTTACTGGACCAATCCCGGAATCTCTTAGCAAGTTAGCTTCAAAACTTACGTATCTTCACCTTGGACACAACCAACTAACAGGTGTTGTGCCAACTTCTTTTGCTGGTTGGAGCTTTAACAACACACTTGACTTGTCAAGGAACATGCTTCAAGGAGATATTTCATTCTTGTTTGGGAAAGATAAGACAACATTTGAAATGATTTTGGATCGAAATAAGTTTGAGTTCGACTTCTCAAAGCTAACGTTTGGGGAGAGTTTATCGAGGTTGGATTTGAACCATAACAAGATTTACGGGAGCCTTCCAACAGCGTTGACGAAGCAATCATGGCAGCTCTTCAACGTTAGTTATAACAGACTCTGTGGGAAGATTCCACAGGGTGGGTCTATGCAGAGGTTTGATCTATATTCGTATTTCCACAACAAATGCTTGTGTGACGCTCCATTGACACCCTGTAAATCATGAGTATTATTGGCTCTGCCATTTAATTTGTTTCCAGAAATAAGAGTGCAATTCAATGTGTTTTTGTAGTCCTACATCTATCTATGTATTTCAACCTCTCTTTGAATGTTGATAAGCCAGTGAAACTTAAAGGCATAAAAACGTGGTTTATGAATGTTATCCTTTTTCAGTAACCTCTCGGTCGATGATTATATTGTCTTGAATATCAAGCTACTTAATTACTTTGCGCCATAGAAAAACCACTATAGGGATGAATGAACCTTATTCAATATTCCACACACCCTTCAGTGGTGACTCCTTATTTTCCATATTATGGAACTGGTAAGTGGTAAACCAAATTTGCCTGAGATTGCATCGGTCTTTAACCAGCCCAAAGAAGGTAAATAAACAATTGAGAGCATGTACAGTCTAATTTGGGGATTGGCATAGTTCATATATAGGTAGGAACTACAGACAATCTCAGAGAATGAATTACTATGAAGGTTAATGTGAGAAATTATGGGAGAAAAATATTATTAATTGTGTATCTACAACATTATATTACACCGATTCCTATTTAGACACTATATCCCAATTCTTTTTTATGTAGGATACTATATACATATTTTATTCCTACTCATATTCTAACCGTTAAGTTTACATGTAAGACTATGGACACGGTAAAACATAGAAACGGAGAGAAACCTTTTTTCTGTGCACATATTAGCTCCTAAAACTAGAAATGAAGGTAAACACTTCCTGACAGGAGTTATTCTCAATTCTCAAACTCATACTCCCTCCGTCCCCAACACTTCCTGACAGGAGTTATTCTCAATTCTCAAACTCATACTCCCTCCGTCCCCAATTTATGTAACATCTTTTCCTTTTTAGTCCGTCCAAAAATAATTATACTTTTCTATATTTTCTATATTTAGTAACAATTTAATTTCAAATCTATCATTTTATCTTTAATGAAATTATTTATAGCTATACAAATATCTTTGATTCATTTTGGACCACAAATTCCGAAAGTCTTCATTTCCTTCTTAAACTCTGTATCCAGTCAAACACCTTCATATAAAATGGGACGGGACAGAGGGAGTAACATTTAAGTTAACGTAAGGGACGACTGCTTTACAAAATCAAGACAGTAGCATTTTCATTGTCAAGCAGCAGATAAACCTTCAAGGCTTTGCAGACGCAGCTGTAGCAGGAGTTTTGTTCCTGTCTTTCTATCTTTTCCCGGTTCCAAAAATGGTTTGCGAAGGCTTCATATGCGCAGGTGGATTGTGTTTGAGTTTCACAAGTATTTGACGCATTCTAGAGAGTTCAGTTGGCTTTCTGGGCTTGGTTCCTTGGTTGACAATGATAGATGCCTGGTTCTCCTTATCCTTCTTTCCTTTCTTTTCATGGTTGGTACCTCCTTTGTGATAAGCTCTCCAATTGCCCTCCAATAAGCCTTATTAGCTTCAGCATGCTCATTTTTTTCCCTTCAAGAATCCGATGTCAGGAATCCAAATCCGATCCATTTGGCCCAACTAATCTAGATTTGCACCGTAGAAAACCCACTATGGAAATGAAGGAAACTTAATCATTTCATCACACACCCTTCGGTGGTAACTCCTTAGGGGTCATTTGATAGTTGGTTAGGAGTTAAGTTATTCATGTATTAAATTCTGCATAAGTAATACTAGGTTTGTTAGTATTTTTTTACTATGTATAAAATTCAACACACATAATACAGTGTTTGGTTTGCAATTTAGAAAATCGCATAACTAACACATGTACTCCCTCTGTTTCAATTTATGTGAACACTTTACTAGTTGGGGAGTCTACGGAGTGGTTCTTTGACCATGGTTTCCTTACATTTTTTCTAAATTATTTGAATTACAAATTATCATGACTTATAGTACTTTTAATGTAATTTCTAAATATATAAATTTTATTTTTACAAACTTGAAAAATCTGTCAAAATTTAAGGTCAAAGTTATAAAGTTTGGCCTTCGTACTCCGAAAAGGTGCACATAAATTGGAACGGAGGTAATATAAGTTACAAGAATTCTATGTATTATTTTATACATGATAGAAGATAGAATAACTAATTAATGAATAATTAAACTCTACATAACTAATATCTATATAAAATAATACGTAAATTCTCTTATAATTAATCCATGTATTACTAATATCTGTATAACTCTAACCAGCCCCCAAACAACCCCTTATTTTCCATATTCTTGAACTGGTACACCAAATTTGCCTGATAGCGCAACTTTCTTTAACCAGCCTAAAGAAGGTAACTAAACAATTTTTTTTGTTTGATAAGGTAGAAGGTAACTAAACAATTGAACATGTGCCAATTACTAATTTAGCATATTTCAGATTAGGTGGGAACTAGAGACGATCTTACATAATGAGCCACTATGCAACTCCAAATTTCAGATATTGAAGGTTAAGTTTGACTATGAACATAGTATGAAAACATAGGAGCTTTGTGTCCACTCATTGTCCACAATGAGTTAGAAAGTGAAAATAAGGAATGACAGATCACCTCTTTCTAATAGGAGCTTTTTGTCCACTCATTTTCTACAATGAGTTGACAAATACAACAATTTGATCAGGGATCTTGATTATTGTTGACTAGCTAGCTGACAATCATATCTTCGAGTACACAATTAGCTCTATGTCCACTCAAGTGAACTCATTTTTTTTTTATATCCAGCTTTCCGACTTACGTCAGACTATTTCTGGAGATAGTAGTTTCGGTCCCTCAGCACTACTACTAGTAAATCGCGAGATATGTCTGAATGACCAGGGTTTGAGAACAAGCAACTTATATCACCTACAAGGTCTTACTCAGAAGAGAGCAAATTGCTCCCACCAGAGTTCGAACCCACGCGCAGGCCTCCAGCTGGATTTTAAATTCCCCTCCTTTGTTATCCAACTATGCCTCGGGGGATAATGAACTCATTTTTTCGTGATTATAGTAGGAGGACATTTTTGTAACTCTTTATTGAGAGGGACAACCAAAACAACAAAGCAAGAATATTATATTCCTATAAATACTAGACCCTGATAGAAATGTGAGGTAAGGCTGCGTATAATAAACTCTTGTGGTCCGACCCTTTTCCGGACCCCACGCATAGCAGGAACTTAGTGCACCAAGATGCCCTTTTTTTTTACTATGACCAAACAATCACAATCTCACGTATCTTATCGTGTTGCTTCATAAAATGAAGCCCTCTATAGTTTCCATTCTTTTCTTTTTCTCTCTTCTTTCTCTCTCAATATTTCTCGATATCTCCCTCTGAAAAGGTGCAATCCAAATGACAAAAAAGCTCTTCTAGAAACCAAGAAAGGCCTGGGCAATCCCTATAACTTGATCACATGGGATCCCAAAACTGATTGTTGTATCGATTGGAATCAATCCACTCTCTCATGTGATGATAAGACCAATCGTGTTATAGGCCTATTCCTCTTCAAAATTGATGATGCCGGCCACATCTCGCCAGCTAGCGGAGACCTTCCGTACCTCCAACACTTAAATTTCAACAATGTGTGAAATCTCCCAGGTCCAATTCCACCTACAATTACTAAGCTCTCGAAGCTCACATTCTTGAGAATTAGTCAAACAAACATTTCAGGACCCGTCCCTGAATTTCTTAGTAAGTTAAAAAACATAACGTACATCAACTTGTCGTACAACAATCTCGTTGGTACAATCCCCCCTCCACTTTCTGAATTGTCAAATCTCGAGTCCCTTCGTTTAGACAGGAACAAACTTACTGGACCAATTCCGGAATCTTTTAGCAAGTTAGCTTCAAAACTCACGTATCTTTACCTTGGACACAACCAGCTAACCGGGGTTGTGCCAACTTCTTTTGCTGGTTGGAGCTTTAACACAATTGACTTGTCAAGGAACATGCTTGATTATCACAATTGACTTGTCAAGGAACATGCTTGATTATCACAATTGACTTGTCAAGGAACATCCCTTGGACTTATGGCAAGGAGTAATGTATTGTCTCTCACTCTCAGTAGACTACCCTTTTAATATACCTTCTCATGTAATGTAAAGTTAGCAGTAGCTGATAAGGAAAGAAGAATCTTTACTACTCCACAAATTAACTACTTATATCCTCTAGTTTCAAGGTTCCAGAGTTGGATGCATTCAATAGATTCGGTGATTAAGATTGCCTTACTTACCTTTAAGAAACTTTAACTTTCCTTTTGATGTTCTTCATTAACATTTTTTTCCCTTCAAGCATCCGATATCCATTAGCCTGAACAATCAAGATCTGCACCGTACAAAACCCATTATGGGGGTTGAATGAACCTTTACCGTTCCACACACCTTCCGGTGGTAACTCCTTGTTATCCATATTCTGGAACTGATGCACCAATTTTGCCTGAGATTGCATCGGTCTTTAACCAGCCTAAAATGGTAAGAAAACAACTGAGAGCATGTGCAACTACTAATTTTGCATACATCAGATCCAGGTAGGAATTTAAGACCAATTACACAGAATTGGCTAATATGCAACTCCAGATTTCAGATAGTGAAGGCTAAGTTTACAGCTGAGACTATGAACACAGTAAAGATAGAAAAGGAAGAGAAACTTTTCTTTATGCACATATTAGATCCTAAAACTAGAAATGAGGGTAAACACTTTCTGATAGGAGTTATTCTCAAACTCATAACATTTAAGTTAACATAAACGGCCGCTTTACAAGATCAACAAAGTAGTAGCATTTTCATTGTCCAGCAGCAGATAAACCTTCAAGGTGCTGAGGTAGCTTGAGGCTTTGCAGAGGCAGAGGCAGCGGGAGTTTTAGTTCCTGTCTTTGCATCTTTTCCCAGTTCCGAAGATGATTTTGGTGAAGGCTTCATATGTGCAGGACGGGACCTGGGCTCGTCCCGCCAAGGCCCGTACCGCCCCAAACCCGCCCCACCCTGACCTCGCCCCCGTCCCGACCCCGACCCCTCTTTGCAAAAATGACTGTTGCACAACGACCATTTTATATTTTGGCCGTTGTGAAACGGCCATTTTTTGCCTCCCAACTCCATAAACCCTCCTACCCCTTAATATTTATTTTTAACCCCTAAGTTACTATATTTACACTTTAACCCAATTTTCCAACTATAAAAACCTCATTTTCTCTTCATTTTATCTCACAAATCTTCCTAAAATCTCTCTAATTTCTCAACTCGATTTATTTATCTCTACAAGTCTACAATTACATTGCCTATTAAATATTTTATTTTACTTACTCATTTGTATAATTGTATCAAAGTTCAAAAATTGGGACTAAAGTTGGCAACTAGTTTGAGGATCATCCATCGAGCAAAGTTTCAGTTTTTAACCTCGATTACAAGTTGACGTTACGTCGGCGTTTGGTACCTTCGTTCCTTCTTTAAATTATTATTGTTACTTTATTTTAATTATCACACTTAATTACATTATCTTTAATTATTTATTAGCATAATTAAAATGGAAGGATTAAGAGGTATGCTTAAGGGTAAAGGTGCTTCTTCTAATAAGAGTAACAAGAGCAATGGTACTTCTTCTAGTCATCCTATTCCTAGACATGATGATTTGATTGATTACTCTCATAAAGATGAACTGAATTTTTTAATGATAAACCATTAGAGGATGAGATATATTCTGCAACTCAACCAGACTTTAATTTAGAAGATAATCTAGATGACACACCCACTAGTGCACCTCAAACTGAAACTGGAACGCCTCATATTCCCCCTAGTATGAGACGAGGCCCACACAACGAAAATTAAAATCTGCTGCATGGGATTTTTTTGATAGCGAATTTGATATTTTTGTTTTGCAGGGTGTTATACCGTACCAAGTAGTTGTCAATGAAGAATAACGTAAAGACTTACTTAAATACTGGAGGGACAATGAAAAGACATTTCCAACACTATCAAAGATGGCCTGAGAGATGTTGAACATTCAAGCGTCATCAACAGCGTCTGAAAGAGATTTTTCTGCCGGAAGATTTCAAATAGGAGAGCACATACACTCATTAGCAGGTGATAGCTTGGAGATTGCAGTTTTATTCAGAGATCGAATACGAGCGGAGCGCAGAAGGTGTGGTCAACCGGAGATCAACGAAGAAGACGATGAAAACTACAACGAAATCTTGTCCGACGGAGGTGGAAGCGACGTCGAACAATTTGACCAACAAATTCCAATTCCAACCGAAGAACCACAAGACATTGTCAAGAAATTAGAAAAGGTTTTTATAAATATGTAATTTTTTTAATTGCAATTTTACTATGTTATTTGCAACTTTCAACACCACAAAGTTGCAATTTTGAAATTGTATTACAAAAAAATCATATTTTTATCTATTAAATAATATAAGAGGCACAAAAACAGCCTTGGATTTTTTTATTACACTATCTTGTTCAATTATTGAAGTGTTTATATATGTTATTTTTATTAAATTAAGTGCAAAAAATAAATGAAAAACCCGATCCGATCCGACCCGGCCCCGCCCCGCCAAGACCTGTCCCTTTTTCGACGGGACGGGACATTGGCGGATCCCGCCAGTCCCGCCTGAGGACCGGTGCCGCTCTCCCCAGTCCCGCCGGAGGACCGGTCCTGCCCTCCCCTAGTCCCGTCGGGTCCCGTCCCGCCGGGACCTCCCCGCTCCGAACCCGGCCCACTGGCCACCTCTAGTGAAAAGTAAACAGTGCCATATAGATTTATATGAGTAGTTTTTTGCAAACTGTCAAATGATTCACTGTTTATTAAAAAAAAAGGTATCACTGTGAAGCGTGTGATACACGGAATATATTATTGTTGTCGTAATAAAAAGGAATACACATAATTATTTCCTGTAATTTTTTACACACACTAATTTTGTGAGTATCTATTATTTTGTTATTCCTGTTTTAAGTGTACCTAACACCCCTGATACATATAAACAAATTTCACAAGATTAGATATTTTACATGCACATGACTTTTCTTTTTATGTTGGTCTGAATGAATTATATTATACTCCTATTAGCTAAGGAAAGAAAATACAGGGAGCCCTATCTATTTCAAAATCATCCTTCCTTCCTACTTATTAATTTAATATTAATAATTAATACGTGAGTCATTAACCTCATCATATTAACTAAATTAACGACTCAAAGAAAGTAGTCACGTCAAGCTTGTACTCACTTGGCGTGTTGGTATTCTCATAAAGGAAAATGAAACACATTTGAGTATGTTATTTACAGAAAAGAATCAAATATACATTCAGTATGTTGATAATCATTAATTAACAAAAATGTAAGTATTTGATTATGTTATCTACAATTACAAGTAAATTGGGCATTTTATCACATTTGACAAATCGTGAATTTGGTAAAATATCAGTCTAGCTTATTTGATAAATTTCAGCCTTGGAGTCTTGTGAGTTTGCAAAAAGAATATCTAATTGTTGCTGCTATGATTTTCTCTGCTTTACCTGTTTCCCTTCACAATAAGGTCATAAATTGTTTTTTTATTTGATTCAAACTAATAACAATATTTATTATTGTGTACAATATGTAGTGATACATGATTATTTACATAGCTACAAACTAGGTAATTAATTTTTCTAAGTACAATCGAAATAAAAATTAACCAAAATATAAAAGATATACAATGATACGATAATATTCTTGTAATATTCTATCACACTCCCGCAGTTGAAGCCGGAGGTTCTTGTACACTGAGACTGGCTCGGAAATCATCAAAGAGTATGCGCGGAAGTTCTTTAGTAAATATGTCAGCAATCTGATACCGGGAAGGAACATAAAGGACACGAACTAGTCCATGAGCAACCTTTTCACGTACAAAGTGAATATCCATTTCAATGTGTTTAGTGCGCTGATGTTGAATGGAATTGCCGGAAAGATATATCGCACTTACATTATCGCAGTAGATCAATGTAGTCTTGCGGATTGGGCAGTGAAGTTCCAGTAGAAGGTTGCATATCCAAAGACTCAGAAACAACATTCGCTACTCGGGACACAAATATTTGGACGTAGTAACTGGACGTAGGGACGATGGACTTGGGCCAGCAGGCAATGGGCCTGCTGGCCGATATACTGGACCCGAGAGACAAATATTTAGGCTAGCAGGCAGATTCGGGCCACGGGACTGTTGGGCTAAATGATGGATAATATACGGTGAGAGCCTATCATCCAAAAAATTATAAGAATGAGACACGGAATTATACAAATTAGAAAATGAAAATTGGGTCTCATAAAAAATGACATGGCGACTAATTATGATTTTATTAGAGGATAAATCAAAACATTTGTAACTACGATGATTAGACGGATAATCCAAAAACACACAAGCGGTAGAACGAGCTTTAAGTTTGTTAATTGTAGTGGACGGAAAAAGTGGATAGCACAAACACCCAAACACCCTAAGATGAGAATACGAGGGATCTTTATGATAAAAACTTCATAGTGGGGATTGATATGCTAATCCTTTACTAGGGAGTATGTTAAGGAAGTAAGTAGTCATTTGTAATGCATGATGCCAAAAAGAAGGTGGTAATGAAGCATGGGCTAGTAAGGTTCGGACAATATTATTAATGGTACGAATTTTTCTTTCGACTTTCCCATTTTGTGAGGACGTATGAGGACACAGAAACCGAAAAGAGATGCCATTATTGTCACAAAAATCCTGAAACAACCCATTATCAAATTTCCTTCCATTATCACATTGAATATTTTTAATTTGTCGTTCAAATTGGGTATGGATGAATGCTTTAAACTTTTGAATATGGAAAAAACTTGAGATTTTTTAGATAAAGGAAAGGTCCACAAAAAATAGAATAATCATTCAAAAATAACACATAATAACGGTGGCCCAAAGAGCTCAAAATGGGAGATGTCCACAAATCACTATGAATGATATCAAAAGACATCAAAGTATTAGAAGAAGAGGCTACAAAAGGTAATCTAACATGTTTCCCTAGTGGACAAAAAGGACAAATATTAGTACTACGCGTATTATTACAATCAATAAAATTATTATTTTTAAGAGAAGATAGAACAGACGCTACCGGATGACCCAAACGCGCATGCCACAAGGAAGGTGCTAAACAGGCAAACGTTGACGGTGTGACTTGATTAGTGGTAGTAGTGGTGATAGGATAGAGCTCGCCCCGACTATTACATCTCATTAGAGGTATCCCCGTCGTGAAATCCTTCACAAAAAATCCAAAAAGGTCAAAGTCAACAAAAACCCAATTATCACTTGTAAATTTTCGGACAGACACCAAAATTTTAATTAAGTGAGGAGCATGAAGGACATTTCTCAAGAATAAAGGTGGGTTCGGGGGAGATAAATTTGTGTGACCATAACCATAATTGGAATTAAATTACCATTACCAACAATTATGTCACGATTTTTGCTCAATTGAAATAAGATAAGAGATTACCTGGTGCGGATGTCATGTGAGCACCGGTGTCCATGTACCAATTTGCGTCTGGGGGATTTAATCCAATCATATGCATCGCTGCCTCGATATTTGTGAGAGTCAAAACTGGGGATGGGCCCGCAGCCAGTGATTGCTGCCAAGGCCCAGTCAGTGATTGTTGGGCTGCATGAGGTTGCTGGGCGTAATTGGGTCTGGCCTAATTTCCTGGAAACTTGGAAATTGTGGCATGGGCCACTGGCCACTATGCACTGGCCCAAGGCTACGACCAGTGGTGTTGCGGCCCAGCCAGTTGTCCACTGCCACTACGTCCCCCGCCACTACCGCCACCACCACGTCTTCCGCCACTGCCACCGCAACTGTTCTTGCCACTATTTTTCCAATTTTGGCCCTTTTTGTCGCCACCGTTGTTACGGTTTTGGCTAGAATTGTTTGAGAATGAGTGAGGGTCATCGGATGTGGCCATCATCGGCAGAATTTACGTTGGTAGCCGCCTTTTTAGCCAAGTCAGCCTCTTCTAATGCGGGCATGAAACGTGCTTGGTAGAATGGTGGGAGAGGATTAATTTGATGAAGAAGAGTTCTAACGCCATCATAAGCCTCGGAATGGCATGCAACCATCTGAAGAACAAGATGATAATTTGTGATGGGCGCCAACGTTCTTGAGTTGATTCTCAAACTCCTTGAGCCGTTTACAATAGGTTGAGACATTAAAAAAATCCTCCATGTTGATATCGGAAAATTCCTGCTCAAGGGTCACGACACGGGAATTTTTGTTATTCTGGAATATATCACGCACCTATTCTAAGGGTCCATTGTTGTGGCGTCGGGTTCAATAATAGTCTGCAAGAGGTCCGTAGAAATAGTGGAATAAATCCACTAGAGTACCGTTGCATCAAGAGTTGCCCATAACTCTGTGTCATCATCAGTGGTAGGCACCTTCTCCTTGACTGTTGCCGAGGGGATGATGTGATGAAGGACTCAATAAGAGCGTGTGTGAACTTTAAATAATTCTGCCCACGTCGCGTATTGAATATTTTCCATCTCAAGAATGATAGGGATGTTGTTCTTGATGTTGGAGACTGTAAGGGCAGGATGAAACGTGTTCTTTGTGGTAGACATAATGAAAGAACAAGAGGAGAATTGGAGATTTAGAAGAAAAATTGGGAAGGAAGAGGTGTTCGGCTGGTGGCCGAGACTCGGTTTCCGAGAAGAGGGCAGCGGAAGGTGTAAGTTTGGAGAAGAAAAAGTTGCCCTAGACTTCTGATACCATTAAAGAGAATAATCTCTTGATTATTTTCATTAATGAAGAGGTATATATACATGATATACAATATCTAATTATGAAAAATAAATCTACTTTTTTCTAATACAAAACTAATACATTTTTCTAATACAAGACTACTACCATAATTACACATGTACAAAAATTATATAAATATGATAAAATATATACAAAATCCACCTAAGTGATATACATATACATGGTCAAACCGTGTATACCATGTCTTTCAATTTAGTTAAAAAAAACAAGCAAAGTTTTTGGAATAGTCAATAAAAGCAAAACGAGTTGGCAGAATTTTACTCTATGTTGACTTCTTATGCCTCATAATCTTAAGGATGCATATCAAATTGAAAGTAAGACTCAACTTGATATCAAATCTAATTTATCATTAATTCGATTAATAAATATGTAGTCTAATTTAAAGATAATAAATACAGTCACATTTATGGTCAATACTAAGAGTTGTTCATGTAATGACTTCTCATTTATATTTCGTCAATCTTAATATGTATATTAACTGAAAATTGAGATTCAAACTAAAATCGAATTTGAGTTATCACTAATTTAATTGATTTATTTTACAAATAGGGGTGACATATGAAGTGTAGGGTTTTGTTGGGTTCAAAACACATAAGTAAGGTACAACGAAAGTTTAAAATTTTGTTTCTTACTTACCCCAACAACATTTCTGGTATGGTTATACAATAATTAAACTTGTAACATAAAGCATAAACTTACAAGTAGTATCTGGAATCTTTATCTACTATAAGGTGCACATGCGGTTGCCCTACCGATTGCAAGCTCCAAGCTTCAATGTATTTCTCTTTCAGAAAGAGAGGAAATTCGGCAGAGATTCGAGAGAGTATTTGATTCTAAGTCTCTAAGGAGTAGAATGATTTTCAAAAAAATTAGTGTATGAATAATGAAGGGAATGCCTCTATTTATAGTTGAAAATTAAATCAAACCCGGATTAGGGTTTGACCTTGGGCCTGTCCCAAAAATCGATGCGGAGGCGCTGCGGCGCTCGACGTGCTCCTGCACTGCGCCGCAGCGCTCGACGTTCACCTGCACTGCGCCGCAGCGCTCGACGTGCACCTGCACTGTCTCGATTTATTTTTCGTGCATTCTTAATTAAATCCAAAATCCAATTTTGACTTAATTAAAATAATCATTATTCATTTAAATATCTCGATTCCAAATCGAACATTTAATTACTCTCTCAATACATCCTTAGATCGAAACGGATAATCGACATAGTGTGACCCTATAGGACTTCTCATATCGACATTAATCAAATTAAGGTCTACGCGGAACTCCTAGATGGCGCCGGAAGACGAACTCAATATGTGAAGTACGTTTACGCGAATCCAGTAAACTTAACCTTTATCTGGTAAGATAAAATCCTTTCATTCACGACACACCCGATCAAGCTTAGGATTTGTCAAGTGTCTATCCAAATGGATTAATCATTGTATCTCATCTATATTAATTGACAACCAGACCATATTCCAAATACGTCTATTGCGTTGGCCAACGACTTAGTCAATTTAATATCACTGAGAATTCGAGTGTTCTCCCGAATATACATTCGAGGAATGAATCCTAATCTTGGATCAACTACCACCTTTAATCCACATCGCAATGTACCCAATGCAAGTCGTATCTCAACCTATAAGGCATTTGATCTTAGGAAGGGATCAAAGTACATTACTTTGTAGACAAGGCGCGTATTGACCTCAAGTCTAAGGACTTCTATCTCCCACACGCTGATCATACTTTAGACAAGTATAACAAACAGTATATCAGCAGGGTATACCAATACTTCCAAAGTATCCATGTGTCCATCACGAGTAGCCATTACTCGTAGCAGGTGAGACATACTACATCCTCTAAGGATGTGATGCACACCACATGTTGACTTATCACATATCATCGATATCTCATTCTCGATGATCATTAGTCGAGGCTATTTTAAGAGTTACGCTCTATCATGAATATCTCACTATATTAATGATAACGTAAGCTCAAGGGATGCACATTAATGAATAATTACAAACAATCAAATAATAATTTAATAATTGCAAATGCCAAAATATTAATCTCCATTAATAATAATACGAATGTGTATAAAGTACATTTGTCCTAATACAAATTGTCTCTAGGACATAAATATACTTTCAATCTCCCACTTGGCCTAGAGCCAATCTCCAACATATCTAATGCCCATATTCTCAAAATGACCATTATGCTTGACTAAGCTTAATGGTTTAGTGAATGGGTCAGCTAGATTATCGTCTGTGGGAACATAGTCTAATCTAATCTCTTCGGTCTCCACCATCTCCCTGAGTATATGGTACTTCATTGGTACATGCTTGTTTCTGTTGGTTGATCTTGGTTCCTTAGCTTACGCAATCGAACCAGTGTTGTCACAATAAACCGTTATTGGACAAGTGGCACTTGGAACAACCCCTAGTTCCTTCAGGAACTCAGAAATCGCGACAACTTCCTTACCAGCTTCCGATCCAGCAATGTACTCAGCTTTTGTTGTCGAATCAGCAGTTGTAGCTTGCTAGGAACTTTTCCAACTCACTATTCCGCCATTGAAAATGAAGGCATATCCAGACTAAGATTTGAAGTCATCAAGATATGTCTGGAAGCTAGCATCAGTGTACCCAGTACATACCAGCTTCTATTATCCACCATAGACTAAGAAATATTCTTTAGTTCATCTAAGATACTTAAGAATACTCTTGACTGATTTCCAGTGTTCTTCCCCAGGATTGTGCTGGAATTTGCAAGTCATATTAAGTGCATGGGCCACATCTGGCCTCGTACATGTCATGGCATACATGATAAATCCTATAACTGAAGCATATGGGATTCTTTTCATGCGTTCAAGTTCTGCAACCGTAGAATGACTATCCTTCTTTGATAACTTAATCCTTTGACCCATAGGAAGATTTCCCTTCTTGGAGTTTTCCATAGAGAATTGTCTTAACACCTTGTCTAGGTATGTGGACTGTGACTGCCGTAACAATCTATTGGGGCTATCTCTATAGATCCTAATTCCAAGAATGTAATAGGCTTCACCCAAGTCCTTCATCATGAATGTGCTGGATAACCATTCATTGACTGATTGCATGAGAGTCTTATTATCTCACATTATTAATATGTCATCTACATATATAATAATGAAGACAATACTCCCTTCCTTGCGCTTACTATAAACGCAGGGATCTTCTTTTCTTCTAACAAAGTCAAACTATTTGACTGCTTTGTCAAAGCAAATATTCCAACTCCTCGAGGCTTGCTTAATCTCATAAATGGACTTTTTAGCTTGCATATGACATTTGGTTTGGACTCAATTGAAAAACCCTCAGGTTGTTTCATATACACTTCCTCAATTAGATTACCATTGAGGAAAACTGTTTTGACGTCCATCTGCCAAATGTCATAGTCATAATATGCAGCTATTGCAAGCAAAATCCGAATGGACTTAATCTTAGTAACATGTGCAAAGGTTTCATCATAATCGACCCCAGGCCGTTGATTATAACATTTAGCCACCAATCTTGCTTTATAAGTCTGTACCTTGCCATATGCATCAATCTTCTTCTTGAAGACCCATTTGTATCCAATGGGTCTAACCCCTGTTGGCAAATCAACCAAGTTCCAAACTTGATTTATGTACATCGAGTCCATCTTAGATTTCATGGCTTCTTGCCATCTCTGCGAATCAATGTCTAACATAGCTTCAATGTCTATCTCATTGTGTGTTTCAACAAGGAGATTAAGTCTTTCAGGGGGACGATGTGTCCTAGTGGTCCTACGGAGTTGAATATTCTGCGTTTCAGTGTTTATTGTATTATGATTGTCAGAAGGTCTTTGTGTGTTGGACAATCCATCACCTTGAGAGCTTTCAGGAATGTCATTTTCATGTATTTCCTGAATGAAATGATGTACAACCATTGTATCATCTTCCATTGGTTGTGTATGAGAGCTTTGCATTTCTGCACTATCTCTCACAACACTCCCACTAGCTGAAGGGCATACACTAAGCATCCAATCTTCACCAGATACTCCCACTGAATCTTTGTTTAGGTCATTCGACAAGGGTTCAACTTCTGTGTTATCTTGTGGTTCTTGAATTTCTACAAGTTCTATCTCTGTGCAGCTATGTTTCTTGTAGACATATTCTTCTTCAAGGAAAGTTACATTCCTGAAAACAATGACCTTGTGTTCTCCAGGAAGATAGAAGTAGTATCCCTTAGTTTCCTTTGGATACCCCACAAAATAATATTTCTCACTTTTAGATTCCAACTTATCAGTAAACATCTTCTTTACATATGCAGGGCACCCCAGGGTCGCATATGTTTAAGTGTTGGCTTCTTGCCGTTCCATATCTCATATGGAGTTTTCTCTACTTACTTTGAAGGAACTTTGTTCAGAATATAAATTGAGCTTTGCAATGCATAGCCCCATAGGTATGTCGGTAGAGCTGAGAAACTCATCATGGATCTAACCATATCTAATAAGGTTCGATTTCTCCTTTCAGCAACACCATTCAACTGTGGTGTTCCAGGAGGTGTCCATTGTGATTGGACTCCATGAAGCTTCAAATAATCCAGAAATTCTTTACTTAAGTATTCACCTCCTCGATCTGATCGAAGTGTCTTGATACTTGTTTCAAGTTGTTTCTCTACTTCTGACTTGTACTCCTTAAATTTCTCAAAGGCTTCGGACTTATGTTTCATGAGATACACATGCCCAAACCTTGTGAAATCGTCTATAAAAGTGATGAAGTAAGGGAAGCCTCCATTAGCTTGAGTTGAAAATGGCCCACATACATCAGTATGGACCAACTCAAGTACCTCTTTGGCTCGCACCCCTTTCCCAGAAAGTGACTTGTTGGTCATCTTTCCTCTCAAGCAAGATTCGCAGTTACCATAGGACTCCAAGTCAAATGGTTCGAGGTAGTCTAATTTCCTCAATCTTGCTATCCTTGATTCGTTGATATGACCAAGTCTGCAGTGCCATAAGTAGGTGGGTTTCTTGGATTACTTATCTTAGCTCATTTATTTTGCACATTGAAAATTTCACGACTACAGTTTAAAATATACAATCCATCCACAAGCGGAGCATTTCCACAAATAAAACCATTAAAAGACAGTACATAACTATCATTGGCAATGAATGAGGAAAACCCCTCAATGTCTAACATTGGGATAGAAATGACATTCCTCGTTAATGATGGAACAAAATAACAATAATTTAGTTCTAAACAAAAGCCTGAAGGTAAATCTAGTCTATAAGTTCACACGCGTTCAGCATCTACTCGTGCTCCATTTCCAACGCGCAGGTCTACCTCCCAAGGTCCAACCTTTCTGCTGTTAATTAGGCCCTGCACATTACAACAAATGTGTGAGCCACAAACGATATCCAATACCCAGCAGTGGGAGTTACTTGTAGACATATTTATTTCAATGACAAACATACCTTATCCAGTAGAGGTAGAAGCACCTAGTGCTTTGCCTCCTCTTGGAGCTGTGTAGTCCTTCTTTAGAAAATGCGCTGGCATTTGTCCCCTTTCGTTCAGCTTACATTTGAAAGGGTATCTCAACAGTTCATACTCTATTGTTTGAGACTGTTTTTCATAGAGACTCTTCAAGTGTTCTAGCATTTCGTTGGGGCCCATGTTTTCATGTTGCCTCTGTAACTCCAAAGTCATGGAAGACAACATTATACATTTTTTTTGCCGAGGTAGCATCGTTCAACTATTTTTGATAAGTCACTTTGTCAAACAGGGCATACTCATCAGAGTTTTCAACAGGGATTGTGGGGAATACTGTGTCTAACACATACTCAATTCTTTCTAGTCTTAACACCAATCACTGATTTCTTAACCAGTCAGGGTAATTTGATCCATTCAACTTGTTTGTCTCGACCAATATTTTCAGCGATAGATTCGACATTTTATACGATTGAAGAAATAAATAGACTTGAAATTAAACTCTAATATAATTTCTATTGAACACATTCGTTAACTAATTAACATGGCCTTTAGTTTAACTAGCTCCCACTATTTTAACATACTCTTCGACCCCATGGAAGAATACAGACTCATATCAAATATGGTCATAATGGGCCATGATCCAGGTTCATGCTATCTCCGCGTTTGCTGTGGCTGATAACTTCAACAACACAATCTGGTTGGTCTCTAAACCAATTACAAACAATTTGTAACTCATATTTGACCGAATGTTCTAAACAATCAATCTACGTCCCTCGGCTTGTCCGACACTGTGGCGCCAAGACAACCAAGTAAGTCAACCTGGTTATGCGACAGCAATTATGTATCTAAGTGAGTTTTGCCTCATAAAGCAAACACTGTGGTGTAAATACTCATGAAGGTTTATCACCCACTTTTACATTTAATATGCATCTATGAAAGAGTCTGAGTCCTTGTAGACTTAAAGCAAATGTTGTGTCATAAATACTCATCTCGCCGAAAAGGATTTTGCACTACAATAAATTATAACAGACGACACGTTCATTTAAATGAGACTTGTATTAAAATTTTGGGGAACATATTAATTCAGGGTTTTAACCAAGATCAACTCTTTTATGCCATATCCAATATGACATCTTAACATCATGCAAACTAATGACACATATAGTTGGGAACCGTCAATCCAATATACATGATATAAGATGGTTTAATCAAACACTTGGCGCCGCCTGCCCAGACAGTTATAGCGAACGTTATTCTAGTAATTTAAATGACAAACAATTTGACATTTAGCACATAAACAATATACTTATCAAATATACTATATAATAATAATCATGGGTTAAACATTCTGAATTTTTTTTTTCGACCGTCGGGCCCGTGACGCTAATCATTAGGGTCATGGCGCCAGTGAGGCAGAATTTCTGCTTCTGCAATGCATTAGATTCGCGACGCTCCACCATGGGGCCGCGACGCTTGAAAGGCAGAAACCTTCGGCTTGCATTAGGGCCGCGGCGCTCCACCATGGAGCCGCGACGCTTCCTTAAAACCCTAGCACGCGCCGCGGCACCCTACCATAGGGCCACGACACCGACGTCCTGACAAAACGTTTCTGTGTTGATTCTTAAAATCGTTCGAGCCCTAAATCCAATTTAGGGATCAAATCACAGGTCCTTTATCATCACCCACCATTATCAATAACGCCCATATCGACCATCAGCTGTTCTTAGCCGTGCACTGTGCAATGAGCCGGACAACGCACTTTGGCTTAGTTCGAGTTAGAGCGGAATGACTTTCTCGAGTTAGCGTAGGAGATAATTTAGGGTGATATTAAAGGTCAACATTTGTTCAAGACATGTAGGATTTCAAGAAACCTCATTTTCATCCAATTTTATGTTTAACCCATATTATTATTCTATTCAATTGTTATATAACCATTGAACCAACCTGAGCTCTTGATACCACTGTAGGGTTTTGTTGGGTTCAAACACATAAATAAAGCACATCGGAAGTTTAAAATTTTGTTTCTTACTTACCCCAACAACATTTCTAGTATGGTTATACAACAATTAAACTTGTAACATAAAGCATAAACTTACAAGTTATAGTATCTGGAATCTTTATCTACTATAAGGTGCACACGCGGTTGCCCTTCCGATTGCAAGCTCCAAGCTTCAATGTATTTCTCTTTCGGAAAGCTAGGAAATCCGGCAGAGGTTCGAGAGAGTATTTGATTATAAGTCACTAAGGCTTAGAATGATTTTCAGAAGAATTAGTGTATGAATAATGAAGGGAATGCCTCTATTTATAGTTGAAAATTAGGTCAAAACCGGATTAGGGTTTGACCTTGGGCCTGGCCCAAAAATCGATGCAGAGGCACCACGACCTTAGGGTATGGGCGCCGCGACGCTCGACGTGCTCCTGCACTGCGCCGCGGCGCTCGACATGCACCTGCACTGTCTTGATTTATTTTCCGTGCATTCTTAATGAAATCCAAAATCCAATTTTGACTTAATTAAAATAATCATTATTCATTTAAATATCTCGATTCCAAATCGAACATTTAATTACTCTCAATATATCCTTAGATCAAAATGGACAATCGACATAGTGTGACCCTACAAGCCTTCTTATATCGACATTAATCAAATTAAGGTCTACACGGAACTCCTAGACGGCGCCGAAAGACGAACTCAATATGTGAAGTACGTTTTCGCGAATCCAGTAAACTTAACCTTTATTTGGTAAGATAGAATCCTTTCATTCACGACACACCCGATCAAGCTTATGATTTGTCAAGTGTCTATCCAAATGGCTTAATCATTGTATCTCATCTATATTAGTTGACAACTAGACCATATTCCAAATACGTCTATTGCGTTGGCCAACGACTTAGTCAATTTAATATCACTGAGAATCCGAGTGTTCTCCCGAATATACATTCGAGGAATGAATCCTAATCTTGGCTCAACTACCACCTTTAATCCACATCGCAATGTACCCAATGCAAGTCGTATCTCAACCTATAAGGCATCTGAGCTTAGGACAGGATCAAAGTACATTACTTTGTAGACAAGGTGCGTATTGACCTCAAGTCTAAGGACTTCTATCTCCCACACGCTGATCATACTTTAGACAAGTATAACAAACAGTATATCAGCAGGGTATACCAATACATCCAAAGTATCCATATGTCCATCACGAGTAGCCATTACTCGTAGCAGGTGAGACATATTACATCCTCTAAGGATGTGATGCAGATCACATGTCGACTTATCACATATCATTGATACCCCATTCTCGATGATCATTACTCGAGGCTATTTTAAGAGTTACGCTCTATCATGAATATCTCAATGTATTAATGACAACGTAAGCTCAAAGGATGCACATTAATGAATAATTACAAACAATCAAATAATAATTCAATAATTGCAAATGCCAAAATATTAATCTCTATTAATAATAATACGAATGTGTATAAAGTACATTTGTCCTAATACAGATTGTCTCTAGGACATAAATATACTTTCATGAAGTATCGGCCGACAGATAGACGATAAAATTAATCAACTCACATAACATACTTTGATTCTTTACAAAGTTATTTGTAAAATATATCTATGCAAAAAAGGAAAATAAATATAAATCTTCGCTGGAGTTGATCGTGTGTTGGCTTCTCATTTATACCCGTAATCTTAAGAATGAATATTAAATCGAAGGTAAGACTCAACTTGATATCAAATCCGATTTACTATTAATTCGACTAAGAAATATGCAGTATGAGTTAAAAATAGTAAGTACGGTCAATTTTAAATGCTAAGAGTCGATCATGTAATGACTTCTCATTTATATTTCGTCAATCTTAAATCTACATATTAACTGAAAATTGAGACTCAAACTAAAATCGAATTCAATTTATCAGTAATTTATTTTACAAATAAGGCTAACATATGAAGTATGATAGCCAGATAAACGATGAAATTAATTAGCTATGTACAACATAATTTGATTCTTCATAAAGTTATTTGAGTAAAAAATATTCATGCCAGGAAGAAAAAAAAGATAAATCTACATTAGAGTTGACTGCTTGTTGGCTTCTCATTTATACCTCGTAACCTTATGAATGCATATTAAATTGAAAGTAAGACTCAACTTGATATCGAATCCGATTTACCATTGGTTCGTCTAATAAGTATGTCGTCTGAGTTAAAAATAATAAGTACAGTCACATCCATCGTTAAATGCTAAGAATCGATCGTGTAATGACTTCTTATATATATATTTTGCCAATCGTAAATCTAATATTAACTGAAAATTGAGTTCGATTTATTAGTAATTTGATTGATTTATTTTACAAATAAGGATAACATATGAAGTATCGATAACCAGATAGACGATGAAATTAATTAGCTATACATAACTGAATTTAATTTTTTTACTAAAGTCTATGCAAAAAAGGAAGCAAAGATAAATCTACGTTGGAGTTGACCACGTGTTGGCGTCTCATTTATACCTCGTAACCTTAAGGATGCATATTAAATCGAAATTAATACTCAACTTGATATCAAATCTGATTTATAATTAATTCGACTAATAAATATGCGGTCTGAGTGAAAGATAGTAAGTACGATTGCAACCACCGTTAAATGCTAAGAGTCGGTCATGTAATGACTTCTCATTTGTATTTTGTCAATTTCAAATATGCATATTAACTGAAAATTGAGATTCAAACGAAAAACGAATTAGATGTATCAATAATTTGATTGGTTTATTATACAATAAGGGTAACATATGAAGTATCAACAACCAAATAAAGGATGAAACTAATTAGTTATACGTAACAGAATTTGAATCTCTGCAGAGTTACTTTAAAAAAATATCTATGCAAAGAAGAAAAGCAAAGGTAAATCTACATTGAAATGGACCGCGTGTTGGCATATCATTTATACCTCGTACTCTTAATGATGAATATTAAATTGAAAGTAAGACTCAAATTTGATATCGAATCTGATTTATCATTAATTCAATTAATAAGTATGCGATTTGAGTTTAAAAAATAATATTATTGCAACCACCATTACATGTTGGGAGTCGACCATGTAATGACTTCTAATTTACAACAACAACATATCTAATGTAATCCCACAGATGGGGTCTGGGAAGCGTGATTTGTACGCAGACTTTATCCGTGCTTACTGTTGGGAGATTTGCTCTATGGTACTTTATAAAGCAGTACGGGAAGTATTTAACTATTACAAGTATTCGAAAGGATAAACAAAGATTTCAATAATATTTTCGACTAGAAATCTGAAAATTACAATATAACAACAAAACTGAAATTACGATTTTGTTGAAGACTGAAAAATGGAAACTGGTTTATGCTGAGTCGAGTGTGGCACTCTGTCCTTAAGACAATATTGCCCCGTATGTATCCTTTATACGTCCTGGACAATTTGTCTCCCAAGATAAAACAGCAATGGAACACTTGAGCAAAGGAAACTCAAGAGCTACCGTGAAGAATATTGAGTAACGAAATGATGCTTGGAAGTTGTAGGAAGAAAACTGTTTTTGTTGTGTATTTTTCGTGAGCTTTATGAACTTGTTATTTTTCTGTTCTTTGTTGTGCTCAACAATGGTGTAAGGGTGTGTTTATATAGGTGAGGGAGGGGGGCTGAAAACTCGCCTCCATAATAGCCAAATAATGGCCATTATGGAGGTAGTAAAGTCACCAACATAAATGGTGAAAGAACCAACGGATTTGGCCATTATAGGAGGAGTAATTCAGCCAAAATAAATGGCTGAATTGAGAGCTTGGACGTTTCTGCTTTGACTGTCGAAATTCCAACTTTCTGAAAACTTCGGGGACCAAACTGTACATCTTGAAACTTTAGTGACCAAACTGTACATCCGAAAGAATTCTCGGTCCAAAGCGCACATCCGAAACTTCGGGATCAAACTGTACTTCTGGCAAAGTTTTTTGGCCCAAAAAGATAATATCAGAAGGCCCACAGCCCACAGCCCACAGCCCACGACCCATGGCGGGCGGCGGCGGCGCGCGTGTGGTCTTTACTTGAACCGAAGCACATCTAGGTCCTCCCTCCTTTAAACACATGGGATACCCCTTGGGGTCCCAAACCCCAAACCAATTTCAAGTATTATATACACAACAATTCTTTCTTCCTCTACCGATGAGGGAGAATTACACACAATACCACACTTTCCATGCTTCAAACACCTTACTTCGTGAACCAATATCTCTTTCATTTCTCAATGAAATTTGACGATTCTTGGCCCTACGGTTATCTACGTACTTAGTAGATCATGCATGTGTGAAGAACCGGATTCTCCAACATACGTTACACTAGTGTTTAAGCCGTTAAAGTTGGTCGGTCGCAACTCCCGCCAAAGGCAAATTTCCAACAATCCCCTCTTGAAAGAGATTTTGGCGCACTCACATGGTGTGTTTTCATTTCCAGCAATATTTCAGCGGACCGATGTTGCATAAGGAGAGGTAGCCTCGGCTTTGAACCTTCCATAGTTGAATACCATCGGACTTACTTACTTTCGCGCGGTGAACGTGATGTCTTGAACCGTCAGTGTTTAGTGTAAGCCAAGACAACGGTACCAACACAACAAATTCCTTTACTCTCTTCTTCGTAATGTTTTGTCCGTTTTGGCCATGGACAACGTCTTGGATTCTTAAGTGCGTTCAATTTGAGGCGGCCCGTCCTCGCACTTAAATAGGTGGTCTCCTACAAGGTATCCTGCTATACCCCACTTCACAAGTGTTAGGAACCATTAAAAGTTTCCCAAAGACCTAACCTCAACTGTTGAGGATCATTACGAGTTTTGAAAACTTAACCTTTACCCATCTGCGAGATAGCACTTAACGTCTCTCGCGGGAACGGCTTTGGATTTGGTGTTTCTTTTCGAAATCACTATCCGAAGTGCTCATGCTTCCACCGAAGCGATCAACCGAACCTTTACAACTTAGTTTTCCCATTGAACCAAATTACCGGGATCTCCGGTTCGTAAGGTTGGGTTTCCACCGTATTGGTTCGTATATTTTGGGTTTTAAGCCCATTCCCCTAGACAGGCGAACACTTGATCTCCGGGTAGTCCCTTAGTTTGTAAACAAGGAAGTGACACCCGTGATGATCAGCGCCATACGGTCTTATGTCTCCGACGGATCCCGACAGATATGTCCAGACGCCGTCATCCGTGTCCTTCCTAAAGCCGACCGGCTAGCCACGATGTAGAACCGCTGAAGGCACGGGTTTCTCCCAATAAGGGACGTCCTCTAATGAGTCGTGAAGTTACTCAACTTCTTTCATGCTTTGTATAAAGCGATAAACTCCGATACCATCATGAATCGGTCGATGCAAGTTTGCTTAGAGGATTTTCCAAGAACCACCATACACATTTACTTGTGGCTTTGGTGTTCTTCGATCCGATGTCCGGTTGCATCACCTGTTCTCTCGTAACCATTGGACATCCAGAATACTATAATCCGTAGATAAGCGAATAATTCGATATCGTCATATCCAACTTAACGCCTTCTATTGATCATGTATTAAGATCATCGGTGAACCTTAGTTCAACCGATCTGTTTGTTGGACGATACCTGGTCGGTTGTAGTGTGTACAATACATTGAACTACACGTGACCCGAGCATATCGCTCCTTGTCTATGGGTGCACCATGATTCCAATCGGTTCTATGATTCATATCCATTGGTGGCTTCAACGAGACTCGTCAACTATCGACCGATCCGTTAGATGTCTTAGAAATCCAATTCCTAAGATGTCATCTGTGATACTCATATCTTTCATATCGAGACTTTGTTTCAATATGATTTTCACTCTAAGACCGTTGGTTTTCCAACCGTTGGCTTTCTAACTTCGAGTCAATGTTTTTGTGATCGATTCATTGTTTCGTTTTATCCGAGACTTTCGGGACCAAAATGTTAACATTTCGGGGACCAAAATGAAAGTTCGGAAGAAGCCCAACAAGTTCAAAGCAAACCAATTTCGATCCTCTTCTTCCAACTCTCCGGTTTGGAAGGTCGTTTCAACACCCATGCCATGTAAGATTACAATGGCCCTGGATGTGAAGCTACTCACGGGGGAGCACTTTTTACAACCCAAAGGTTCTTTTCCCGGAGGAAGATTAACTATTACACACGTATGGTTCTATATATGGAATCTATTTCTCCCTTTAGCTTCTTTCCAAAGCAGCTATTTTGGAGATAACAATTATTTGTTAATTGTCCATGGTTCGTTCTCAACCATACAAGCTAGAAGGACTGGAACAAGTCTTTGTCCCCTCTTTGCTCCGTCTTGGTTCAACATCTAGAATCCCCGAGTTCTGCAGATCTGGAATATTAAGTTCCGGATAGACAGCAACTTTCGAGTCATGAAGATACGGAACGTCTAGTTCCGGACAGTCAGGCCCTCGCGGGTTCTTGGTAACCTTGAGCAATTACTCCTTTTTTTTCCTTTTCCAAGGAAAGTTATCTCCAAAGAATTCAGCATTCTTTGACGCCAAGAGGCGATCAACACTATCGTTATTTGCGGATCCGGTGGATATGCAATCTACGATCTTAGGTCGAACTTGACTCGTTTCGGTAGCCCATCTTTTACCGAGCTACCCCTCATAATTTGGACGTACGGCTTAGCGCTTGGCTAACACCGTTAGACTGAGGTGAGAAATGAACATTCGTTTAATGAACGATGCTTCACATTCTACCCCTCTATCACTACGAATTTCTCAATCCGTAGGCTTAGTTGATTTTCAACTTCTGCTTTGTAGGCTTCAACAACTTCATCTTTGCTTTTCAATAAACAAAGGATTCCATACGTTGTACCATCATCAATGAAGATCACAACGTACTTGTCTCCCCCCTCTATTTTGTATAAACTTCTAATCACCCAAGTAGGTGTGACTAAGTTCTAGAGGAGCGGTGCTTCTTTCGTTATTCCCTTGACGGAATTTGGAAAGGTGATTTTGCCTCTTCGTCTACCTCACATTCATTTTGAGGGTTTATGTCGACAGTAGGCAACAATCTCAACATCGTTAGCTTTTGAATGACTTGCTATTTAACGTGTCTTAATCTATGATGTCATAGATGCACGGATTACAATATATCATTCATTTGGCTATAGACATATTGTACCACTCTTAGTTATTACGGACCTGTTGGACTAGTCTCAAATCAGATTTGACCAACAACGTCCTTTAACCAAGTTAGGAACATGTATCACCTCTTTTAGAGTGATCTCATTCCTTGAAGTCCTATTGAGGACAACCTCTCCACCCTTTCTACTTTAGAGGTGGCGTTGCTTCACATGAACAACCTCTTGCCCGTGGTTAGGGCGTAACCGGATCATTTGTGATCTAGATACTCGGCCTACTCCCAGTTGCTTTGGCGAAGGAGTGTCCAATTTCTTTCTCGCCTTTCTTTAGGCCTTCGATCATTCAGACTTGGAAACTCGGCCCACCTTACTAGGTGTCCATTACTTTTCCTATGAAATGAATTTTGGCCCCACTCCGCCGCCCGAGGCTTTATATGACTAAGTGTCCAATATCATCATATCAAAGGGATTTTGGCCCACTCCGGTCACCCGGAGGCTTTGTATGACTGAGTGTCCAATATCATCCTATCAAAGGAATTTTGACCCACTCCAGTCGCCCGGAGGCTTTATGTGACTGAGTGTCCAATATCATCCTATGAAGGATCTTCTGCCAAATAGTATGACAGGTTCAACGTCTTTAGCTTTTAGACTCCTTTCGTTAAGATTGGTGCCCGGATAATTCTTGGCGCTTACTTAAGAGTGGTAACGCTTTTCGCATACAAATCGGTGGATCTTACTCCCTCGTATGTGCGAACATACTTTACACACTTTAGTAATTACACTTAAAAGAACGGATCTTCTTAAGTCGTTTACAAAATCCAATCTTTAAACGGAAAAGAAGATGAGATTAAACTTCTGATTTGTTAAAGCATAAGGAATATAAATTATTTTCATATTCCTCCTTACTTTAATCCATTTTTAATCAGACATCATTTAATCTTTATTCTTGACAAGTAAGAAAAATACTTATCACAATTTCGGATTCTGGCTCACTTCAGTCACTTCATCAGACTGAGTGTCCATTTCCTTCTCACCATTATTCGGATCCTTTGTCCGGGATGAGATATAGGCCTTCGCTACAAGATAGAATAACATCTTCGTCTTCTCCTCTTGTCCCAGTTGACATCCTCAGGCTCTCGTGAGCGCTTGTTCCCACCAGTCTTGGTAGCGGTGACACCATGAACACGTTCATCATCATCACTCTCTTCTACCAAAAAACCATTGCCATATCCAGATTTGGTCACACAACTTTTGACCGACATCTTTCGAACACTAATAGTAATACAATACAAATATTGTCTTAAGTTGTTGGGAGATTTGCTCTATGGTACTTTATAAAGCAGTACGGGAAGTATTTAACTATTACAAGTATTCGAAAGGATAAACAAAGATTTCAATAATATTTTCGACTAGAAATCTGAAAATTACAATATAACAACAAAACTGAAATTACGATTTTGTTGAAGACCGAAAAATGGAAGCGGTTTATCTTTGAGTCGAGTGTGGCACTCTGTCCTTAAGACAATATTGCCCCGTATGTATCCTTTATACGTCCTGGACAATTTGTCTCCCAAGATAAAACAGCAATGGAACACTTGAGCAAAGGAAACTCAAGAGCTACCGTGAAGAATATTGAGTAACGAAATGATGCTTGGAAGTTGTAGGAAGAAAACTGTTTTTGTTGTGTATTTTTCGTGAGCTTTATGAACCGTTATTTTTCTGTTCTTTGTTGTGCTCAACAATGGTGTAAGGGTGTGTTTATATAGGTGAGGGAGGGGCTGAAAACTGCCTCCATAATAGCCAAATAATGGCCATTATGGAGGTAGTAAAGTCACCAACATAAATGGTGAAAGAACCAACGGATTTGGCCATTATAGGAGGAGTAATTCAGCCAAAATAAATGGTGAATTGAGAGCTTGGACGTTTTCGCTTTGATTGTCGAAATTCCAACTTTCTGAAAACTTCGGGGACCAAACTGTACATCTTGAACTTTAGGGACCAAACTGTACATCTGAAACTTCTGGGATCAAACTGTACTTCTGGCAAAATTTTCTGGCCCAAAAAGATAATATCAGAAGGCCCGTGGCCCGTGGCCCGCGAACCGGAACCGGACCGGACGGGCGGGCGGCGGCGGCGCGCGTGTGGTCTTTACTTGAACCGAAGCACATCTAGGTCCTCCCTCCTTTAAACACATGGGATACCCCTTGGGGTCCCAAACCCCAAACCAATTTCAAGTATTATATACACAACAATTCTTTCTTCCTCTACCGATGAGGGAGAATTACACACAATACCACACTTTCCATGCTTCAAACACCTTACTTCGTGAACCAATATCTCTTTCATTTCTCAATGAAATTTGACGATTCTTGGCCCTACGGTTATCTACGTACTTAGTAGATCATGCATGTGTGAAGAACCGGATTCTCCAACATACGTTACACTAGTGTTTAAGCCGTTAAAGTTGGTCGGTCGCAACTCCCGCCAAAGGCAAATTTCCAACACTTACAAAGGTAAGGATTTCTCATTTATATTATGTCAATTTTAAACCTATATATTAATTATAAATTGAGATTCAAACTAAAATCAAATTCGATTTATCAGTAATTAAATTGATTTATTTTACAGATAAGCGTAACATGAGAAGTATCATTAGCGGGATAGACGATGAAATTAATTAGATATATATAATAAAATTTGATTCTTTACAAAGATAAATCTACGACGTGCTGGCTTCTCATTTATACCTCGTAATCTTAAGGATGCATATTAAATTGAAAATAAGACTCAACTTGATATCGAATCTGATTTATCATTAATTCGACTAATAAATATGTCGTCTGAGCTAAAGATAGTAAGTACGGTTGCATCCATTGTTAAATGCTAAGAGTCGATCATGTAATGACTTTTCATTTATATTTTGTCAATTTCGAATATGTATATTAACTGAAAATTGAGATTCAAACAAAAATCGAATTAGATGTATCAATAATTTGATTGGTTTATTATACAAATAAGGCAAACATATGAAGTATAGACAACCAGATAAAGATGAAATTTATTAGTTATACATAACATAATTTGAACCTTTGCACTGTTATTTAAAAAAATATCTATGCAAAAAAGGAAAACAAAGGTAAATTTATACTGAAATTGACCTGTGTGTTGGCGTCTCATTTATACCTCATACTCTTAAGGATGAATATTAAATCTAAAGTAAGACTCAAATTTGATATCGAATGTGATTTATAATTAGTTCAATTAATAAGTATGTGGTTTGAGTTAGAAATAATATGGTTGCATCCACCGTTACATGATGAGAGTCGACCATGTAATGACTTTTAATTTACAACAACAACAGATTCAATGTAATCCCACATATAGGGTTTGAGAAACGTGATGTGTACGCAGACTTTACCCTTACTTACGAAGGTAAATACTTCTCATTTGTATTATGTCAATTTAAACCTATATATTAATTGTAAATTGAGATTCAAACTAAAATCAAATTCGCTTTATCAGTAATTTGATTGATTTATTTTACAAATAAGCGTAACATGAGAAATATCATTAGCAGGATAGATGATGAAGTTAATTAGATATACATAACAAAATTTTATTCTTTACAAAGATAAAATCTACGTTGGAGTTGACCACATGTTGACTTCTCATTTATACCTCGTAATTTTAAGGATGCATATTAAATAAAAAATAAGACTCAACTTGATATCAAATCCGATTTATAATTAATTCGACTAATAAATATGTTGTCTGAGTTAAAGATAGTAAGTACGGTTACATCCGCCGTTAAATGCTAAGAGTCAATCATGTCTCATTTATATTTCGTCAATCTCAAATCCGCATAATTAACTCAAAATTGTGATTCAAACGAAAATCAAATTCGATTTATCAATAATTTGATTGGTTTATTATACAAATAAGGGTAACATACGAAGTATCGACAACGAGATAAATGATGAAATTAATTAGCTATACAAAACATATAAATTTGATTCTCTGCAAAGATTTTAAAAACAATTCTATGCAAAGAAGGAAAACAAAGGTAAATCAACCCTGAAATTGACCGTGTGCTGACTTTTCATTTATACTTAGTAATCTTAAGATACCATTCAGTTGATTAATAAGTATGTTGTCTGCGTAACAAATAATAGGGTTACATCCACCGTACGTGATGGAAGTCGATCATGTAATGACTTTTAATTTACAACAACAACGATATATCTTGTGTATTTTCGCAAGTGGAAATTGGGGAAGGTGATAGTACGCAGACCTTACCCTACAGTTGTGAAAGGTAATGACTTCTCATTTATATTATGTCAATTTTAAACCTACATATTTATTGAACATTGAATTTCAAACTAAAATCGAATTCGATTATCAGTAATTTGATTGATTTATTTTACACGTAAGGGTTACATAGGAAGTATCGCTAGCCATATATACGATAAAATTAATTAGCTATACATAATAGAATTTGATCTTTTACAAAGTCATTTGAAAAAAATATATAAGCAAAGAAGGACAACAAAGATAAATCTTCACCAAAATTAACAACACGTTGGCTTCTCATTTATACCTTGTAATCTTAAGGATGAATATTAAATCGAAAGTAAGACTCAACTTGATATTAAATTCGATTTATCATTAAGTCAACCAATAAATATGCGGTCTGAGTTATATAGATAATAGGATATATATCTACCATGTAATGACTTTTTATTTATATTTTGTCAATCTTAAACGTACATATCAACTCGAAACTGAGATTCAAACTAAAATTTAATATGATTTATCCGCAATTTAATTAATTTATTTTATAAATAAGAGGAACAAATAAAATATTTATAGCCAAATAGACGATGAAATTAATTAATTGTCCATAATAGAATTTGATTCTTGACAAAGTCAAGATCAATACAAAGAAGGAAAGCAAAAATACACACAAATATAGCTACTCTTTAATGGCTTATCTCTATTTGGTTTGGTGTCTCTTTAGGAGTAACCTAATAAAAAAAATTTGCTACTTACTAAATAAGGGTCCAGCAACAAATCAAAAACGATGAACCATCGCGTACAATAACAACCCCTTTGTAGCCCTCACACATCACATTCGTACCCTTGGCCTTGAACCAGATAACAAGAGCAATTATATAACTAACCCCACCTTTAAATCCCATGTAATTTGGATTATGATGATATTAGGGTTTAAATCGGTGGTGTATCATGGAGAAACGTGTTTAGGAGAGCTACATACTATTTCAGTTAAGGATCAGAATTTTGAATTTCCAAATAATGAGATACGGATCCATCATATATCACAAAACAGTGAGAGGTGTCATCCACTATCTGTATTACAAACAATTTCATCACCTGTTCGTTGTAAGCTTGAACCGAATTGTGGTTCCGATCAGTCTCCGTTGATTAATCTTCATGCTTCGTGCTTTTATGAACTCAAGGTTATATATAAAATTAATTGTTATGGAATTTTGTGCTAATGATGCGTAATGCTTGTTGATGAGTTTTATGTTTAATGTGAAATACCGACTTGACATTTTCTATGAAGTTGCTAGAGGCTAGTTGTTGTTTAGTACTCCTGTCCCAATTTAAATTTACTTTTTAGTCTCTCCCAAAAGAATGTCACATTGAAACAATTTAACTTTAAAGTTTCACTTTTACCCTTAATGAAATGATTTATAAGTGTTTCTAAATATAGAAATGTACATTCTTTTTAGAACATACTAAAAAGAAAAGTGTATCATATAAATTGGGAGAATTTCGTGACAATGAGAAGTAACACTTTTTGATGATTCTATGTTTGATGTGAAATACTGACTTTTAATTTTACTAGGAAATTACCAGAGGCTAGTTGTTGTTTAGTACTCCCTTGTCCTAATCTGTTCCCAAAAGAATGTCACATTTTTATAATTAGAAACAATTTAACTTTAAAGTCTCCCTTTTACCCTTAATAAAATGATTTATAGCCACACAATTATCTAATGTTTGTTTTAGACCACACATTCAAAAGTTAACCTTTCTTTCTTAAACTTTGTGCCAAGTCAAATGGTACGGATTAGTTATTTACGGAATTTCGTGACAATGAGACGTAATGCTTGTTGATGATTCTATGTTTAATGTGAAATACTGACTCTAATTTTACTAATTACCAGAGGCTAGTTGTTGTTTAGTTGTTTAGGCAATTTCGTGACAATATTGCTTTTTGACGATTTTACATTTATTGTGAAGTTTACTGGATGCAGTTTAGTTGTTTACGGAATTTCGTGACAATCCCACATATTGCTTTTTGATGATTTTACATTTATTGTGAAATTTATTGGATGCAGTTGTTTGTTAGTTGTTTACGGAATTTCGTGACAATGCCACATATTGCTTTTTGATGATTCTACATTTATTGTGAAATTTACTGGATGCAGTTGTTTACCTCAAAGTTTTGACAGCTGGAAATGTTTGTGGCATTTTATGTAGATGTGTATTCAAAGTTTATTAGCAGTGTTATTATTACAGTTATGATGTGAAATAACTCCGAAATTTTCTGACGTGGCTTGACGATATGTAAGGGAGTAATTGTGGCATTTTCATGTGGATGTGTATCTGAACTCTCTTGTGGTATTATGATTTAATAATGAGGATGCTGGATGACTTCGGCAGCTCTGTGTATATTGCATTTTTTTTGGCATTTATATATCTATTAAAAATAATTGATATTTCTCATATGAGATGTAAACAGGCTGTGTTATATTTTTGCATTACGAAATATGATAGGTGCTAAAACTATTGCAGAATTGTGGTTTTGTCTGGAGTTTACATAACACTAGGTAATAAGAGGACTGGAAATCCTGAATTCATACATTAAGTGATGTACTAATGTGTAACTGATGTTTTGTGGCTATAATGTCTTCTTATGGATAAGATAGTCTGCTGATGCTTTTGTTCCCTTCCCTTGGTCTTGGTGTAGACTGCAGTAGTCTTGCTGGGGGGAGAAGAAATACATTTGGTTGCAATGCCGAGTAAGCAGAAAAAGTTCCCCTGTTTTTGGTGCTACTCAGTGCCCTTTGGTCTATATAGTGCTTGTTTACGGATGTTGAATATGAGGTGTTTATCAATTGTTTTTGATCTGGACGAGACTTTAATTGTTGCAAATACAATGAAGTCATTTGAGGATAGAATTGAGGCTTTGCGGGGTTGGGTTGCACGAGAGACAGATCCAATTCGATTGTCTGGAATGTCCGCTGAGATGAAGAGGTACATGGATGATCGTGCACTGTTGAAGCAGTACTTGGAGAGTGATTCTGTTGTTGACGGTGGGGAAGTATATAAAGCTCAGCAAGAGGAGGTGCTACAATTATCTGAAGGGCAAGAGCGTGTAGTTCGACCAGTCATAAGGTTGCTGGAAAAGAATGTGGTCCTTACACGGATTAATCCAGAGGTAATAAGATTGGGAGGTTTCTTTCATTTCTCTGTTATGCCTCGCAATTATTGATTCTTATCATGAAAACACATCTAGGTCATGCGTATTTCTCAATTTATTCTACTTTCTGCATCATGGAAATATTCCCTGCTTAACGCATTCCCTTGGGGTGCTGGTGGAAGTTCTGAGTTGCGTGTCGTGATACTCTTCTAGAGTAAAGGTTTAGCTATTGACTTTTTAGTAGTGGTTGTCATCAATTTTTTAATATTTTTATATTTTTCTGTTCATTTCTTAGTATTTTAAGTTTATATTATGAAAGTGTACACAGTGCATTGAGGCAAGTTGATTGATTGAATGTTGAAGTTGAGGTAGAGAATGCTCTATGGTTTCACATACAAAATGGAGTTCTATTGTGTGAAAGTAGATTGAGTTGTTAATTCAAATGATTTACGTAGCTTCACAGTATCTGAAGTTCTGTACATTTGCTGTTATCCTGTCTTTATATATAACCTGTTATCAATATATATTTAACCTGTGCTTAAACATTTCCTGTTATGCTGTCTTTATATTTTACCTGTTAGCAATATATTAGTTAAGAACCTTCAATTTTTTGGGACAATTGTGATCACTCAACAATTATGCCTTTCTTTTCAGGAAGCTTAGACACTCTATTTGATATCTGTAGACAAGGTTTTATATATAGACAAGTTTGAGATACTGTCTGGTCTACTCCTTAGTGGTGCCATTGATAATTTAACAAACTTCCAAGTTGTTTTGATTATTTGGATGAAGCAACATTTCTAGGCATTTTGAGACCATTCAGTGTCAAACTTAATATACCTTTGTTACTTGCTTTCTAGAACCTTTTTTTTGCATCAAATGTTCACAAGTTCATGTAACTGATATGTTGTCAGTTTCAACTAGTCCTTTCTTAGGACATGGTGTTTTGATTTTTTGGTCTTCAATCCCACTTTTTCTTTTTCTTTTTTGTTGGTTTTTTATTTGGTTTGTGTTTGCATAATGGCTTTAATTTATACTACATTTTGGTCCAATGTTGAGGTTAGTGATGCTTCTTGTGTCCTTGTGTCAAGAGAAAGAGAGCAGAGAAGAGTAGATTGAACCATACTGTTGGCTAAGTGACTCATTCATTTTCCCTCACTCGGGATGTTTGTATTATACTCTATGGTGTCCATTGGACCCTCATTGTAGAAGGTGTTTAATGAATTGCTATGGATTTGTGTTTCTTTCGTTCATCATACCTGCACTTCATACTGCCGATGGTCCTTACACATGTACATTTGCTAATCAACCACCATAGGCAAAGTTGGATACCCCTATGGGCTGGTCACGCTTAGATATCTGCACCCTAACCTGTGCGAATGCCGGAAGGAAGCGTTCGGAGGAGTGGCAACCATCCACCTCCGGTCTTTGTTCTTTTATGGCTCTTTTGTTCAATCAATATTACATTCATGTAGCTAAAAGAAAATGTATCCGGACGTTTGGCCTTCTAGTTCAACTGCGACTGGAATATCCAAGGTTTTCATTGTCTTAATACAGTTATCAGTGTAACACTGGAATGTGAACTCGGATTCAGTCGGACATTTTATAACACTTTATAGTTGTCTTGAGATTAATTATCTAGCTCTAAGCATTTTCTCATCATGGGAAATTTCTTGTGCAGAATCGGGATACCAGTGTGCTAGTTAGATTACGTCCTGCTTGGGATGAGTTGAGAACTTATTTGACGGCCAAAGGTCGGAAAAGGTTCGAAGTGCATGTTTGCACCATGGCGGAGAGAGATTATGCATTGGAGATTTGGAGGCTACTCGACCCTGGGTCACACCTCATTAACGCCAAGCAATTGATGGACCGTGTTGTATGTGTCAAATCAGGTAGGATCTAGAGCACTTTCCCCTACCTTATGACTCCTTGGGAAAATAATCTTTTATTTGCAACTGTAAAATTCAAAATAAAGTGGATTGATACTTGTGAAACATGTAATGAAATATTTGATAATACTTGTATTACTAACAAAGTAATAAGGAGGGTAATACCTCTTTGGATTGAGCATTTGGCAGAAGCAACAAAACTAACATTTACAATCCTTCCTTCAGTCCCCGTCTGCTCTGCTGTCTCTACCATCTTATCTAGTAGCGTCTCTGTCAATACAGAATGACTTGCCCAACACCATACCCAATTTAAGCTCAATCCTGTACAATGTTCAAGTATTTAGTATTCCTATGAATTCAATTTCTACAAACTGGCAGTGTAAAAGAAGTTTTACACGATGGTGTCACCTAAACAATAATTACAGGTTCGTAAAAAGTGGGATTAGTAACCTGAAAAATAAGGCACGCTACCTGTTACAAGTTACAACAGGTTAAAGTACACCGATAGTGTAATAATTCTTTATTTTTAGAGTGTATATAAGAAATCCGATGTTTATTGTTATAAGATTGTTATTGTTATTTTGGTCGTGGTCATTGGGTGAAAGTGGTTCCAAGGACTGTAGAGCAGGAATTAACTAAGTAGTTTGTAGCAAACGTGAACTCAATTTTGTCCTCAGAAAACTCACTTTTGTGGAAATTTCCCTACATTATTTCTGCATGATAAAAATTCAGACCAGCCATGAGTTAGTTGAACAGAGACACTGCCTGCCCTGACATGAGAAAAGATCAACCTCTTCTTACACTGAAGAATAATGCAGAAAGATTTGTCTTTTTGTGTTCGATTTATGTCGTTCTAAACTCATTGGTGGTATTTTATTTAGCTTCTAATGTTATAGTGGGAGTGATATCCAAAGGCTGCCAACTGTGATTGCTTCTCATCAGTGGGACTAATCCCCTTCCCGCTTGAACTGGTTAATTATGCCCATAACATCGTCTGTTGTATTGATCCCACAGGGGCCAAGAAGTCTTTACTTACTGTCTTCCAAAATGGCAATTGTCATCCAAAATTGGCAATGGTTATTGACGACCGATTAAAAGTGTGGGAAGATAAAGATCAACCTCGTGTTCATGTTGTCCCTGCTTTCACTCCATACTATGCTCCACAAGCAGAGGTGTCCTTTTTGCCATTTCGAATGATTTTAATATCATCTTTTTTTTTTCTGGTGACACCGAGACTGAATGGGAACTTCTTTATTGAGTAGATGGCCAATGCAGTTCCAGTCCTCTGTGTAGCGAGAAATGTTGCTTGTGATGTTAGAGGTCGTTTTTTCAAGTAAGTTCATTCTCAGAAGAAATATTTAAGTTTGAGTTGAAGTAGTTTTTAACTGATCCATTTTCTTTGTCAATCAGAGAGTTCGATGAAAGTCTACTCCGAAAGATCTCTGAAATATTCTATGAAGATGAGGTTGTAAATTTACCTTCAGCACCTGATGTGAGCAACTACTTAATGTCCGAGGTATTCATCTAAAATCTCTTTTAATTTCAACTTTAAATGAAGGCTGATCATGATGACGGTTTGCTTTCCTTTACTCTAAAGGATGCTGGTTTTGCGTCATCTGGGAATCTGAATGCTCCTATTCCTGAGGGGATGTATGGGCCTGAAGTAACACAGAGGTTGCATCAACAGGTGTGGTTACTTATAACTATCATTACTGAGTATCTTGACTTCTTATCACATGATTGACCAAAAAAATAACTTGAAAGTATAATACATTACCTATCAAGTACTTGATTTTTCAGCTGGTCATTTGCTTATCTTGTCATGTATATGTGCGATCCAGGAAGGAAAAGTTAATATAAACTCTGCTCTTCCTTTCATGAGTAACAATCCTGATGTGAAGCCAGGAAGCTCCCAGCTTACGGTTGGAATTGCTTCATATGTACCTGCTCAATCAGTGAGACCAATTCTACCTTCAGAAAGTATAGAAACCTGTCTTTACCTGCACACTTATATAATACTCCCTCCCAAAAAGAATAACTCACTTTCCTTTTCAGTCCGTCCCAAAAAGAATGACGTATTTCCTTATTTGGCAACAATTTATCTTTAAACTTTACTTTTTACGCAAAATGAGATGATCTATAACCACACAAATATCTTTGGCTTATTTTAGACCATAAGATTCAAAAGTCTTCCTCTATTTCTTGAAGTGCGTGCCAAATGGAAGTACATCACATAAATTGGGACGTAGGGAGTAGATCTTTTTCGTTCGCAACCAGTAGTTCATTTTGTTCTTGTGTGTGTTCAGAACCAAGTTTGCTAGGAGCTCCATTCAGACGAGATAACAGCTTTTCTGAAGCTGTTGCTGATGGGAAGAGAAGGTATCCCACAGTGAATCCTAGCCAGGATGCGAGGTATCGTGGTTCAGCAGAACCTCCTTTATTATCTAGAGTGCCTCAGAAACCACCCATACTGCCCTTACCATCACAGGGTGGATGGTTGGTGGAAGATGACCTAAATAAAGGACAGATGAGCAGTCTATCACCTGGAATTTTTCAAGAATCTGATGCGTCAAGGTCTGATAAACAGAGAAGTCATCAGAATTTTCTCAGTCAAGGTGCAACAAGCATGGCGTTACCTACATATGCATCTACAGGGAAGAATGGAGAGGTACTGGCTACTGCTTCCCTCTGAAATAGTTACACTGGCCATCTGCTGGCTAATTCATTCGGGTACACGACTCTTTGCAGGCAAATTCCAGGCATGAAATGCATAGACAGAATTCTTTTATTCAACAGACAGGTGAATTTGGGTTCTACTCTTAAATACTGTTAGTGCTTGTTCTTTTTTTTAATTCCCTATTTGCTGTTATAAAGTTGAAATATTATGAGCAGGAGTTGGCTTTTAGGAAGGAATGCATTTATTAACCGTACTACACTACTGTTGCTCTTGGGATTAAGTAGTCATGTCAGTGACTCTTCTGGGGAATGAATGCTGTTAATTGATGGCTAGTATTAAGTTTGACCTGCAGTCTTTGCTGCTACTGTTGTGGCTAAGGGCTAGTTTTCAGCTTGTGATTTTGAGCCCCAACTATCAAAATTATAATAAATCGAACTACTTGCATGTTTATTTATAAATTATGGAAGGGGATATAATTTATCCAAGCAAATAAAGAAGGCTGGGAATGAATACTTTTACTTGTTGATACCTTCTCTCCTCTCTCCCTTCCCCACAACGTTAACACACACCCACCCACCCCCACCCTCTCAAACGGAAATCTCATCTCGGTGCGCCACTCCGGCTGGTGATCGGTGACCAGGGCCCCGTTCGCCGACGGGCATCACTGCGTTCCGATCTGCACAGGTCTCAATTGTTCCGACAGGCTCCAGCGGCGAACAGTGATTTTTTGGCAGGGAACAGTAATCCGGCAGTGACTTTCCGGTGAACAGTATTCTCCGACAGTGAACAATATCTTACGGTAGTGAACGCCACCAGACAATTGTACGACACTGCTCCGACCAGGTACTCGATTTCCCTGTGAAAGAACCGGTAACAGTACCGGCAACGTTCCCGGCCAAACCTTTCTTCTCTCTTCTCTCTTCTCCTTTCTTCTTTTTGTTCTTTTTCTCCTCGATCTACACAGTTATTCAACTTTTTCGTGAAAACTCAACTGAACAGTACTTCCGGTGCTGGTGAACAGTGATTTTCACTGGCAAACAGGTTCGATTTAACTGGAGTTGGTACCTCCGGTTGCCCGTATCCATTCTTTGTCCTTGTCCTTGTTAAATTTTGCTGCTTCGCTGTATTGATTCGTGACTTTATATTCTTGCATTTACCCTTCTTGTTCTTGGCGTAGTGATTTTACTTGCTTCTAGATTTTTGTTAACTTGTGCTTTCACTTTGATCCCTTCCTGTTTTAGGGTAAACATTTGATTAGTATATTATTTTATATTTGCTTTAGTGGCTTTGGTAACTGATGGTAGACTAGGGTCATGTTCTCGGTCGGGGACGGGGGCGAGGGTTAGGGGGGTAAGTGGGTAAGGGAGATGCTAGGCTGAGAATAGGGTCTTGGAACATTAAGACTTAAACAAGGAAGTCCATAGAGCTAGTTAAGATTCTTAAGAAGAGGAGGATTAATAGTCTATGTCCAGGAGACCAAATGGGTAGCACTTAAGGCTAAAGATGTGGACTGATATAAGTTATGGTTCTCGGGTAGGTCGAGGTATAGGAATGGAGTAGGTATTTTAGTAGACAGTGAGCTAAGGGATCAGATGGTAGAAGTTAAGAGGGTCAATGACAGGATGATGACGATTAGGTTGGTAGTTGGAGGGTTCACTATGAACATTATTAGTGCTTACGCGCCGTAGGCGGGCTTGGACAAGGAGGAGAAGATGCACTTTTGGGAGGATTTGGACGAGGTGGTGGGTGGTATACCACCCATTGAGAAGTTATTTGTAGGAGATGATTTCAATGAACATATTGGGTCACTTTCGGGGGGTTATGACGACGTGCATGGAGTCTTTGGACTCGGGGACAGGAACGGGGGATGCGTCTCACTTTTGGAGTTCGCTAGAGCTTGTGGGATGATGATAGCTAATTCGAGGTTTCTGAAGGAGGAACACTTGATGACTTTTCGTAGTTTGGTGGCTAAGACTCAGATAGACTTTTTGCTCCTTAGGAAGGTTGACAATGGTCTTTGTAAAGACTGCAAGGTTATTCCGAGGGAGTATCTTACAAACCGACATAAGCTTTTGGTGATGGATTTGGAGATTAAGATGGAGAAGGAGGAGGGGGTTGTGGATGACAGGTTAAGAATCAAATGGGGAAGTTTGACAATGGCTAGTGCAAGGAGATGGGGAAGAGGTTGATGGCCAAGGGGTCTTGGGGGAGTAGTTGGGATGCGATCGATATGTGGGACAGGACGACCAGTTGCATTCGAGAGGTAGCTAGAGAAGTTCTTGGGGTCTCGAGGGGTAGCCGTAGTGGCATCGATGGGACTGGTGGTGGAATGGTAAATTTTAAGAGAAGGTGGAAGCGAAGAAAACGGCGTATGCAAAATTGGTAGAAAGCGAGGATGAGGTGAAAAAGTAGACGAATAGGGAACTGTATAAGATGGCGAGGAAGGAGGCAAAGCTTGCGGTTACGGCGGCGAAAATGACGGCTTTTGAACGCCTGTATGTGGAATTAGAGAAAAAGGCGGGGGGTATGAAGTTATACAGACTAGCCAAGGCGAGGGAGAGGAGGGCCCGTGACTTGGATCACGTGAGGTGCATCAAGGACGAGGACGATAAAGTACTGGTGGAGGACGCGCATATTAGGCAGATGTGGCAGTCTTGAACGAAAAAGGAGATAGAGACATTGTGTTGGGAGATCTAGAGCAATTTGGTAGATATCGAGATTGTGGGTATTGTAGAAGCAGTAAGATTGAGGAGGTTAAGGGTGCTGTTCGCAGGATGCGCAGCGGATGAGCGACCGGGCCTGATGAGATTCCAGTTGAATTTTGGAAGAGCACATGTTTGGAGTGGTTGACTGAGTTGTTTAACGTCATTTTTAAGACGGTGAGAATGCCCGAAGAATGGAGGTTTAACGTCATTTTTATGATGGTGAGAATGCACGAAGAATGGAGGTGGAGTACAATGATCCCTTTGTACAAGAATAAAGGTGATATCCAGAGTTGCAACAACTATAGGGGTATCAAGCTGCTAAGCAACACTGTGAAAGTTTGGAAAATGGTCGTGGAGATGAGGGTGAGAAGAGACGTGTCTATTTCCGAGAACCAATTTGGATTCATGCTGGGGGGTTCGACCACAGAAGCCATTCATTTTATTAGGAGGTTGGCGAAACAGTATAGGGAGAGGAAGAAAGACTTACATATGATTTTTGATACTTAGAAATCTCTTACTTATCAAGAGAGAGAGTGAGTTGACATTTAGGGCAAAGATTCTGGTCACAGATGGCCAGCCGCTTGGCCGCGATGAAGATATCTTCACTGAGGATAGCAGAATGCCAAACAATGGCTTTTCACGTTATATGGGCTATGTGGCCTTCCACACTAACATATGATGTGTTAATTTGAAGATGGGCCACGAGGACTGGAATAGTTTTTGAAAGAGGGATACAGAGATGTTTGGAGGTTAGAGGTGTACATGTGGCATACACTAGGGCGATCAATGATATGTATGATGGAGCCAAGACCAGAGTACAGACAGTAGAAGGAGACTCAGAGCATTTTTCAATGATGATGGGGCTGCACCAAGGATAAGCTCTTAGTCCATTCTTATTTGCCTTGATGATGGATGGACTGACGCGACAAATTCAAGGGGAGGTGCCATGGTGTATGTTATTCGCAGACGACATAGTCCTGATTGATGAGACTCGCAGTGTAGTGAACGCTAAATTGGAGGTTTGGGGACATACTCTGGAATCTAAAGGGTTTAGGCTGAGTAGAACCAAAACAGAATATTTGTAGTGCAAGTTCAGTAACGGGAGTGACCTTGAAATAAGCATGGAGGTGAGGCTTGTTACTCAGGTTATTCCAAAGAAAGGAAGCTTCAAGTATCTTGGGTCTATTATCCAAGACGATAGAGAGATTGATGACGATGTCACACATTGTATTGGGGCAGCGTGGATGAAATAGAGGCTCGCATCTGGAGTCTTATGCGACAAAAAGGTGCCACATAAACTTAAAGGCAAGTTCTATAGAGCGGTGGTTAGATCGACTATGTTGTATGTGGCGGAGTGTTGGCTAGTCAAGACTTCGCACATTCAAAAGATGAAAGTTGCGGAGATGAGGATGCTGAGATGGATGTGTGGACATACAAGAAGGGATAAAATTAGAAATGATTATATTCGGGACAGAGTGGGAGTGGCTTCGGTGGAGGATAAGATGCGGGAAGTGAGGTTGAGATGGTTTGGGCATGTGCAGAGTGTGGAGGTGTGTGTGGTTGGCTATGGACGGGTTCAGGAGGGGTAGAGGTAGACCGAAGAAGTATTGAGAAGATGTGATTAGACAGGATATGACGCAGGTGCAACTTACCGAGGACATGACCTTAGATGGTGGTTGTGGAGGACACGGATTAGGGTAGAAGGGTAGTAAGTAGTCGAGCGTAGTCCTACTTACGTTTGCAAACTGGTAGTTGTAGTGTTATTATTGTAGGCCCGCCTAGCCTATCATACTAATAGGCGCAGTATTGCTTTATAGTCCCTTGTAGTTTGATTTCTGCTGCTATGTGTCCTTTAATGTACTTTGTTTAGCTTATTTACCTGCGCTAGTTACTGCTTTCTTTTTTAGAATGTGCGATCATGGCTTATCCGCTTTTGATACCGACATTTTCATACTGTTTTAAGTTTTTTGACTGGGTCTGACCGTTTCTCTTGCTTTCTTTTGCTTTTGCGTGTGCTTATGCTCTGTCTTGAGCCGAGGGTCTCTCGGAATCAGCCGCTCTACCTACCAAGGTAGAGGTAAGGTCTGCGTACACTCTACCCTTCTCAAACTCCACGTTGTGGGATTTTACTGGGTATGTTGTTGTTGTTGTATAGTGTTTGGAAGGATTAAAAAAGAAGTTGTATAATCTTGAACTACAGAAGCAAAATATTGATTGTGCGGTATGCACTTCATTGATTGTCGTGAGTTTGGTATTAGGGAGAAAAATTTTGGTATTAGGGAGAACAAGGGATCATTGGTGGAAGGTTTAGGAAGAGTTTTGCTAAGATGTTTGTTGGTGGTTAGTTAACACATTCAGTCTCTTTGATCTTCTCCTTTTCCTTGTTTGTTCCTCTTTGTCAAGTGTATAATGTATGCTCGCTAGGCTAATTGTACTTTTCCCTGGACCAGAGGGCAGGCTCTCCCAACATCAGTTGTCATTTAACAGCAGAGAATCTCAACTAGAAGCTGGGAGAATGAACTTCTTACCATCTTTAGCTACTGGGGTGCTGCAAGAAATTGGACGGCGATGCAACTCAAAGGTATGTGTTACATACTTTTTAGCCAAGTGATACCCCTCTCTGCTCGTATTGATTTTTCTTGGTTGTCATAGTAAGAGCTCCACCACTGTGTCTTGCTGTGTAGGTTGAGTTCAGGCCTGTGGTTAGCACCAGCGCGGAATTGCAATTTTCAGTTGAGGTTAGAGAATTTCTTACAGAAGAGCGTTTCATCTATCTGGAGCTATTTTCAGGGATGAATTAATTGCATTATATTATCATATAATTATGAAGATGAATTTCTGCCAAGCAGCACTAGTTTTCACTGATAGTAATAGTATTCCTCTTCTTTGATACTGATGGGATACTAGGAAGTAGTGTGCAAGGTAATGACTGACATCCGATCTCTATATCCTTGTTGAGACGTACAGTTATGATGGTTTGCTATAACATGTAGTAACAAATTAATCAAAACATATTTCTTTTAAAAAAAGAAAGCTATTGGTTAAACAATATGTGGTGATTGATTAGTGTAGTTTGTGCCTTTGATGGTGATGGGATACTTGAAAGTAGTGTGCTATGTAATGACTATGACATTCATGGATCTGTATATTCTAGTTGAGACAATTAATATTTATTATATGTGAGACGTGCTGTGATGAACTGTGGATGCTTATGTCTTGATATTTGACCCTGAAATTTGGCAAGTGTTTATCTGTTTGTTAATGTCTCTCTTTGAATATATTCATTTTGATATGAGAGTGTTGCTCCTGGCATTGTTCATATTTGCATGATCATATTGGCTTCTGAATTTAGACAGACAGCATAAAGTTTTATATGCAGAATCCTGAGCCTGAGTAATCTTTAGGTCTTCTTCACCGGTGAGAGAGTTGGTCTTGGAATGGGTAAGACTAGGAAGGATGCTCAGCAACAGGCAGCTGAGAATGCACTTCGTAACTTGGCTGGTAAGATCCTTTTGAAATGTCCCCTTGAATTTCTTGATTTAACTTGCTACAAGCATCCTGAGCTAATGCAGTGATGCAAATTCATTTTTCACTTAACAGTTTCCAAAGAGGATTTGCATTGTGAGTAAACTCTTAGGATAAGTGTCTCATGTTAAGTAAATTCTTTAAAAAAGTGTCTCGTGCAGTGTTATGAGAAGCTATTTCTTTGTTGCTTAAAGCGATGAAGTGATTCGAGGTGGTGGGTGTTATCACTTCATGGGTGAAGCCATGGGCTTTAGAGAAGCTTGCACTTCAAACAATGGTGCATAAAGTGATTCTAGCAAGAATCTACGGGTCTTTGAATTTTGAGTTGGATTAATATCGTTATTATGTAAATTGCATGCTGGAATGGGTTATTCATTCTCATTGCAACTCAACTTTTATTGTTCTAAATCCATTGATTTTTGATATTTTAGTTTCCTGTAAATTGTGCGCTTTACTTCAAAAAAGCGTGCACTTTACTTTAAAGAAGCGTGTGCTTCACTTCTAACTTCGCTTCAAGCCCCATGGACTTTGTTGCTTTTTGCACTTTTCTCTTTTAAAAACACTTTTCATTTCCTCTGTTATCACTTTAACATGATGTCAGTATATTACTCTTGTCAATTCTGGCATGTTACACATCTATTTCTGAATTCAATGTCATTTTATGATAAGATCCAAGACTTGCTATAATTTCTTTTCCCTTTTAATGTTACCTTGTCAGGATACAATTTATTTTTTTGAGCTAATTTGTAGACTAATATTTGCTTATATGCAGATAAATACATCTCGTACATTACATCTCACCCCCGAGTAGCGGATAAAGACTTCGATAAGCTTTCAATGCAAAATGAAAATGGGTTCTTGTGGGACACAGTCAATCACGTGGATGCACGGTCGGTGGAAGATAGATTACCTCAAGTAAATGTTTCAGAGGTGGGAGTTAACGGTGATGCTGCCCATGACTGATTGCTTAATTCTTTGAAAACGTGACTGGACTTTGACTAAGGGCCGTGCACGGAAGCAAGTTTTGTAGATGATGATGGGTTGAGATTATTTGGGTTGCACCCCTCCCTTCTTGAATTGTATTGCACCAGAGTTGGGAGCAAAACAGGGAAATCTGGAGCTTGTTGGCCTACTTGTTCATCTTGCTATGTAGGCCATCCTTCATTCTACCCCTTCTCTTTCCCTTTGCTGGGGTGCTTTTGCTGTTCCTTTACTATTTTGGTCCTCGAAGATGGTCTACTTCTAACTGGAATGTTGTCATCTTCCAATAGACTGTCTCTGCTCTGGGTGAAGAGTTTTGACCTTTTCCTATTCTTCCTCAGATGCACCTTGACTTGAACCTCTGGCTCTTGTTGAGATTCTCGAGTTGCTGAACTAGCATGTACAGTTACTTCTGGTGCAATGAGTCAATGGGATCAGTCACCCAGTTAATCTTAGGGCCAAAATATATGACGTTTATCATAGACAAGTTCCCCAATTCCCTAATTGCTTTAGTCAGAAAGTCGTCTTTGATTTTTAAGTTGCTGAGCATGTTCTGGAATGAAGAGTTCATGTTCTTCGTTTGGTAAATACGAACTTTAGTTACATCTTGATTGTGTTCCTGTAACCACCCTATCCGAATAATGTCCAGACCAAAGAGCTATAGCCATCCGAGTGATTTTATATTCGGGAGGTCCTGCAGCAGTAATTTTGACTGGTATCTGCAAAGGGACAGTTTGGTAGCAGAACTGCCTTCACAACTATCAAATTGGCTTTTGGGTGCCTTCATGATTTTCCCGCTATGTCACGGAGAAAATGAATTTTGTCTTCCGTTTTACTATCATTGGAAAAGGGATTCATACATTTTCTATACAAGGGCTTGTTTTTTGGTGCCCTAATTTCCACCATAGAGTTGCAACTATCTAGTTTCTTGCATTTTTTTTAACTTCGCGGTGAAGATGAAATTACAGGCAGTTCTCTATATTACAATTTCATTTGTCCACACTTCTTTTTGCTTGTTATAGCGGTTGATGGTTTCATACATATAACAACATTTGACTTTAGGTCTTATTTGGCAAAGTTACTAAGAAAAGTTTTTTTTTTAATCTCTTTTATGTTGTGAAAGATAAGAAACTATTTAAATTTAAAACCTCACCAGATATTTATAAGTCATTAATTAAAATTGTGAAAAGCTAATACACTATTAAATAAGTTCATCATTAGTTGTAGCTACGACGATTTGAACTTCAAGACACATTTTAAAATGACTTGAGGATTAATTTCTTTCGAGCAGTGGGAACAACTTTTTGTAGAAATGCAGCGTAAGACAGCATACAATAGATCCTTGTGGTATGGTCCTTGGTTCGGTTCTTCTCCGGACTCCGCGCATAGCGGGAGCTTAGTGCACCGGGCTATTTTTTTTTTCCATATAATTATTTTTAAGTGGTGTTTATTATAAAATTATACACGTAGACATCCCATTAAATTATCATAGAAAGCATTTTATCCAGTTAAATTATCATAGAAAGCATTTTATGAAGAATGTGCTGTTATTGTTGTTTATAGGTAAACAAATGTTATATAGGTAAAACGTAACGATTAAAAATGATTAAGAAAATGTAAATGTTATAATGGAATGCTATTATATAAGGTTACTGTCAATAGAGTGGTCTGTATTATTTTGTTGCTTAAATAACAAAATCAACCGAATATACTGTTGTTCCAAACTACTCGTGGGTGAGATTACCTATATGAATTCTCTGCGATGGGTGAGATCAACTATATGAATTCACTAAGGATTTCTACCATTGGTAAGCATGTGTAAATTACAAATACGCATCTACACATTTCACCTAAATACATGCATGAAGATGTGATACTCGAAAAATGAACCATCATGATACTAGTAATCATAATTATATTACTAATGCACAGATTATTTATCATAATAATAATGTTATCTAGTTCTGTCAAAAAGGCAAATACCCTTCGATAGTCGGGCAAAGGCAAGGGAACAGCGTAGGCGTTACGTCGGGTAGGCAGAATTCCTAGAGAGATTTCAAATAATGTGGTTATAATAACATTCGGAATTGTGAACAGATCTCTGGCTACATATAGGAGTCAATGTAATAGAGTAATAATGGTGCAATCATAGTGCTTTCTTGCACCAAAATCAATGTTGAGAGTAGTAATATGTAAAAATGATACCATGATGCACAAAACATCCCGCATTAGCAGGGTATGGGAAGGGCCGCACCCCAAGAGGTGTAATGTAAGCCTAAGCTAATGCAATCAGTAATAGTAACATGTATTGGAACAAAATATAGTACTCCGTAGTATAGTACATAGAGAGGACCATCATTCATTATTAGGTGATATACACATTTCTTTCTATCTCTATGAGCTTGTTTTCAACCTTCAAGCTCTACTTTAAAGAAACCCAAACCTGCAAAGAACTTCCTCAGAGTTTTTTTACCCCATTGTATATCACTTCCAAAGACATTCTCTTCCATGGACTTTCCATTGGACCAATCTCCACCTCCAACTACTTCAGACTTTTGTATATCTTCATTCCCTCTTGTTACTTCTTGCTTCACATTAAGCATCATCATTTCTGGTGTTTCTCTAGGATGTGTTATATCGGTCCCTACCTCTTCGTTCAAACTCAACTGGATACATAAAAGTCACAACACATCAGAATTGATAAAATAAAGAAAATTACAATCAACAATTAGAACTATACATGAGCTATGTAATGTCTTTGAGAACTATAGAGTAAAGTCTCATGAAGGGCTCAACATTTTAGAAAGACAAAAGGCCTTTTGAGTACGGACACGGATTCAGGATTTAAATTTAATAGGTTCACCTTTTAGGATTTTTAGTATTAAGTTCACGTTAATGTTAAAATTTGGGTTCATATATAATATTTATTGAGATTTAACAGATTTTTACATGTATATATCTATATATACTCCATGTCGAAAGTTAAAGGTTTGGATGAACCCGTAGCAGAAAGGCTACATCCTCCCTTGATTTAGTAGGCACACAATGGGGTTGCAAGTTTTTGTTTGTGTGTCTCAATAGTTTATTTAGATTTTGATTGTTTAGATACCAACTTTCTTGTGTTCTAAGAGCATCCATTGTTACAATGTGATCAAGAGATTCTGCTATTCTCAGTTTTTCCTGAGTAAGAATTTAGAGAATGGAAATATTTGTTCATTCTTGGTAATTCAAGCTCATCAAACACAAATGACTCAAGATGAAGTGGTAAATGTCTCTATATCATTGTCGTAGACCTTATTCATTATGAATAGAATACTGAGAGGAACTACATTTGCTAAAAAAAACTTCTTCCTCCAAACAGGTCTTTGTTAAAGAAAGTCTTTTAAGAGTTGTTAAGCAGTTACCTCTGTCACATTGACCTCCTCCGATTCCGATCCAACTGAGTACTCAACAACAACTTTGTCCATATGAACTTCATTCAACACATTGAACTCTCCACTATATGATCCAAGTGAACTCTCAGCAACAACTTTGTCCCCGTGAACCTCTGAGGCAAAAACTTGGGTTAAGCCAGGAACCAAGACAGGAGCTTTCTCGTCCGCCACTAAAATGGACTCATTTTTTGTGCTTAACACTTCATCATTAAATGCCATAGCATTCTTGCCAATAGCTTTTGCTTCCATTGTTGTGTCTTCATTTAGATCAGTGTTCACTTCCCCGTTTACTTCAGTGATATTTTCCGCAACTATAGCTAAAACATCATTAGTCTTTTCCTCATTTACATCATTTTCTAGGTCTACAACTGTTGGTGGAAGTGGAGCCAGATTCTCAGCTATTAAAATTTCTGGACTAATTGCACCAGGTTCCTCTTCTATAATTGTCTGCAGCTCAGCATTGTCCCAATCTTCAGTAACTGTTATCGTGTTCTTCGTTTCCCATGTTTGAAGAATTCGATCAGGGCCTTGTTGCCACACGATAGTCTCATCATCTACTTTCATAATGAACTTGTAGCTGATAGTTTTTCCACTAGGGATATCCTAAAATAGTCCACAAAAATCAGAATATCTTAAGTTAATTAAAACATTATCCATAATTAAGATTGATTAGCAACATGTTCTTTCGTACCAACTCGACGTTCCAGACATGTCCCTCCGACCATTCAAGTGGCACTGCATTTATTGGATCCCATGAACCGAGCATTGGATCATCGCCCACTATGTTGAAATGCTGACCAAAGGAGCATTCCTTATTCAATTGAAATTTTACGCGAACTGGTTTGGATTGATCTAGAAAGAAAATAGCAGTATATCGAGTTCATTTTATATTTTTGGACAGAATTAAGGCGATAAGTATGTACTACAATAAAAATAGCACCTATATCTAAGACAATGTCACAGCAGGATTGACTTGTATCAGTTGTCTCTGTTTCTTCTCTCTGAGTATGTGTCTGCATGAGTTAAAAGTTGAACATCAATTTTTATAGGTTAGTTTGTTCAAGAGAAATAAATATTTATCCAGTTAGTGTAGATGCCATTTATTATATAAATGCACCAAAGATTCAACTAATCCTGATATTAAGTACTCCCTCAGTCGCATAGAGTTTAAGAATGTGACTATAAATCCTCTCACTAGGGATAAATAGGAAGTTTTAAGTCAAATTGTTACTAGTAAATATAGAAATGTCATTCTCTTTAGGACTGTCTAAAAAGTAAAGAGTGTGACATAAATTGGAACAGACGAAGTATATTATTTACATTAGCAGAACAAGAAAACACATGAGTTTAGGAACTATAGTATCATGTTTTGGTAAAGAATCATCAGAATCAAAGTGTTTTATTCTCAGCTATAACTAACTTCACATTGAGGTGAACAATTTTAACTCTACATGTTTTGCATCATATGGCAAGCTAATAGCACATATTCATATTTCAGAATCCCAAATGAAATTGAAACAAAATACTAGTACTATTCAATAAGGGAATGTAAAAGACACCTGAGAATCAGGAGCACAAGAAATAGGCTGCATAATAGTTTTGTGCTGAGCAGAAAATGAACTGATGTGAACAATCTTAGAACTTGATAATCCAAGAAAGCAAATTTCTTGTTTTTTACTCAGACCAAAAACATCTTTAGAACACAAAGATAAACCTCTGTGTTTATCTAAAACCTTATCCAAACAAACCCCTTTTAAAGATGACCTTGTTAAAGACTCCATTACTATAATTTGAAGGTTTTACCTAACTGGGGTTCAAGAAAAATGATTTATGTTTTTGTTTCTTCAGGAAATACACTGTTGTGTATGATATATTGGTGGCTATTATTAGGGAGTGGAGGTGGGGTTGATTTTATAAAAGAGTGTGGGGTGTGGGGTCCAGTGAGAGCAATGCCACGGATCAAGTACCAGGTGACTTCAATGCCCACGAATTGAATCTTTAACGTTAATTGGTATCTCAAGTGAGTACTAGTACTTAATAAAAATGTATTTTTTTTTGGGACTGCAAATTAATTAAGGTAACTCAGAGGTTACGTCGTTACCACTAATTTATTTTTCTAAAAAGACATGATCAAAAGAAAAAAAAAGGAAATTTCTAAAAAAGGACCCTGACTTTTGCTCCTCCACGTATTTGATATTTCTAGTGAGTACACTATGCTTTATAGTTTAATATTGTTCTTAATCAAATTTTACGATTAAATTTATCTTTCCGTTAATATACTTATTAAATTTTTACTCAGCAAGATGAAATTCTAGACTGGAATTACATGGCACTTAAAATTTTTGCCACGTAGGATCCCACATGGAAAAGACTCTTCCTAATTTTCTAGCAAAACGGAGTGAAATGGGTTCAAGAATCCTAATAACAATTCTCAATTTTCTCACCACCAGCTCCACCACACAACCACCGGCTGGCGACTGAAGTCCGCTTCTCAAGGTGGAACAACGCCAACGCCGAAAAGTTCATCCGCCATAAACGAATTCAGAAGGAAATCGAAGACGAAATCCGCTTCCATAAACCCTTCGATTCTGCCCTCAACATCGCCAATAATTACAATCCCGCCCCTCCATCCCCAATCACCGAGAAAACCTTCAAATCCGTTGGCACTCCTTCAACTCCCTCTTCACCTTCTATCCCTGGGAAGAAATCCAAGTATTCCAGAAATTTCCAGAAGAACCCTCGTCAAATACACCCCTGCCTTTAAACCTTTGGTTAGACCCAGGAAGATTCCAGAAGATGATAAGAGTCTCATCACTACCCAAAACATTTCTAAGATAAGTTACAGAAAACTTCATTTTAGAAACTTCAAGGCTACCCAAAATAGAAAAACTTCCTATAATAACCTTAACTGAGTCATTTCCAGATAAACCAAGATCTTGAAGAATGTCAAGTTTTGGCTTTAAGGTTTTGTCAACATCACATAAAAGCAAATTGGGAACTAAAGAAACAACTTTTCCAATATGGGTTTTGTCCAAACCACTTTGTTCGAAGAATTTTAGTACAATTTGAGGATTTCCAGTGGTTTTTGAACAAGTTATCTTAGGTGTATTTAATTAGGATTTTAAAAGACTATTTTGGGATAAATAAGTCTAATGAATTTTAAAAGATTATTTAGGAATGTAATTACTTAATAAATTTTAAAAGATAATCAAAAAATTTTATGTTTGAATTTTAAAAGATTTATTATAAGATTTATAAATATTTGAAAGACCATATGAATTTTTTATGTCAATTTTTCTAACAAGTATTTCAGCGAACAACTTGTATGTATGGATTTCTGAAACCTCTTCTAACATTCAACTTGTATGCATGGATTTCTGAAACCTCTTCTAACATTCCATCATCCGTACAATCTCAAAACAGTCAGAATAACTTTGTAGCAACAGTTGCAAACGCAGTAGCCACACAATAAAAGTCACACGAAGACCCAACGAGGCCACCGGAACAGTGCACAAATCAGCCAAGCAAATCATGATGGGAAAACATACAAAAAAGTCATTTTCAAATTAATTGCATTTCCCCACTTTATCATAACTGTAGGAGTTTTCAAATCCAAAGATCTTTATTTGTACGCAGTTGTGCTTTATGGGGTTGTAAGTTTTAAAAATTTGATATTCTCAGTTTTTTTCCCATTGTGCTTATTGTTTGTAACGTTTTAATAGTTGATCTTCTCATTTTCTTAACACTGTGCTTTGTGTAATAATAAGGTTTGGGATTTTGATCTTCTTTGAGAAAATGTCTACCATGAAGATGGTGGCGTGTGTATCGTTTCTTGGAAGCACAGTCCTTTTCGTAGACAAGACAAAAAATATATGAAAAGTTTAATGGGTTATGGTGGCGTGTGTATCGTTTCTTAGTGTTTGTTGAAATGGCTTCTGTTCTTGGAAATCCGAGAGAGTTGACCAGATAGTTCACCAAGAAATGGGTCCGGTCATGGGGAGTTTTAGTTGAATATTGAAATAGGAATTTGGAGTTGTTGATGAAGAAAAGTTGCCTACATGATGTCTACGTGGATCCGACGTGGAGTCCAAGTCATACTTCCATCCAGTTGAGGGCAAATTTAATAAGTATGCTAACATGAAGGGTAAATTTGATCGTAAAGTTTGATGGAGGGCAATATTAAATTATAAATCATAGTTGAATGGCAAATTTGACCATTTTCCCTTTTTCTTATACTTTTTTATCTAAATTTGTTGGGTTGGACTATGGAATCGTGGAGTTGTAACCAAGGCTAGGCAATTTTAATAAATATGATCAAGAAAAATGACTTTTTCTACACCTCTTTCTTGTGTACTAGGAAGACAAATAATCTCTCATATAATTGTTTTTCCTCAATATTTTTCACTGCTTCCTTGTGTCTAGTATTTAGATATTGACTTTCTTTCTATTTATGGTAGAAAACTATTGATGTCTTATGACGTTGAAATCCATCAATAATAACATAAACATACGCTACTCCAATTAGAAAAAAATAAAAATAAAAATAATGAAAAAAGAAAAAACCATTTGATATGGGGACCGAAGGAAAAATACACAATCTAGAATACATAGTTCTCCCCAAGATTCTCCGATATTTATTTCACTAGTTGTTTGGGCTACTGGATTATGTTCTTAATTCCTTGGCATGGATACTGGCAGGAATTGATTGAAACTTTAGCATGGGCACATGAACGCACACCTTTGGCCAATTTGATTCGTTGAAGAGATAAACCAGTGGGCCTTTCCATTGTACAAGGAAGATTCGTTGGATTAGCTCACTTTTCTGTAGGTTATATCGATAGTGTAATCACATGTTAAGAACACAAACTACACCATAAATATTTACAGTCTATAACGTACCTGATTTATATAGAAGAAGATTGCTCCACGAACAAAGTAGGAATCTCCCACAGAAGTTCTTCACCAAAAGAATAAGCGAGTTTTCTATTTTGTGTTTTGGAGAAGGAAGCAGGGAAAAAGATTACGTTGGCTTCTTCTACAGAAACCTTTTTATTTTCCTGAAGGGATACCACTTTTAGGGACTTTTTTCAAAACATGTGTCTTTTTCCCTTTTTCCATTTTATTTAATAATATATGTAAGACATATTATATATATTTACTTATTTTGATATGGATTTGGGTTGACCCACATGGGTGACCCGAATCTAAAATTGCAACATCTCCCACTCACACAAAGTGGGTCAACTCTCATTCCTATTCTGTAACTTTCATACAAAACGACTAGACCGTGTGACCAGTGCATACTTCGAGAGCGCAATTACTACACATCTGTTAGGAATATATAGTATCTCGATAATGGAGGTTGGAGTAGATTAAAGTATGCAGTACCCTAGATCATTTATCACATTCACATCTTAACATCTCTTTTATCGTAACTTGAGTTCATCATTATGTTCTTGTCTCGAAGACAAACTTAAAGGGCCGACCAATGAACACAATTAATGTGATAATACTCAATGATCTTCCTCATCCCACGAATCTCTCAATCTCAATCTGATATGCTTTTCTAGAAATATTCCGTCAGACCGAATCATTCATGATCTCTTGGCAACATCCTAAGATAGAAAATATCAAATTGAATCTCAAGAAACTGGTCAAAGTCATGAGGGTATAAAGAGAAAATTACTCATAATTTTCAGGGCTTCACACGATAACAAGTAGAGATTAAACTTGTATCGCCCTTATAGGTCACAAATACATACGTGGTATGAATCACGTACCACAATATTTATTCCTTCCTCGTGGAGCGCATGTCTTCTGGTAAATTAAAATATTGTGAAGATGATAGTTCAGACAATCCTTATCTAACTTTGAGTTCACAAATCTACTCATACCTTTTGACATTAAGATAAACTATCACATTTAATCAGACATGATTAACCACAAAACAAATGACATTCATATTATAAACTTTGAGCTCTCTATTATTATCACTTCTGACAATAATAAGTTTATAATTGTCTCATCTCTATTATTAGTCACCTAGACAATAGAGGCAATTGGCTGTGTGAATAGGCCAATTTTTTTGTCTGTCTGACATACTTACACTTGAAATTTATGTTCTAAACATAAAAACCCATCTTATGTATATGAAACAACAATAATGAATTATTTAGGCATCAACTAACATTTACCTCAAAATGCAGTTTTTACGTGAACATGATCTACATAAATTAGAATTTATAAATACATCATCACTACGCAAACCCAATTACGATATCAATAACAAGAAGAACATACTCAAATTTAGATTTCCTCTCATCTAATTTTTTTCTCGATTCCTTGACAAGACAAGGAATATTCTATTGTGCCTTTAAAATACCTTTGTATCATCTTAACTGCTTTCCATTATTATTGTCTAGTGTAGTATGAGGACACATTCTCGAACTTAATATTTCATCTCTAGAAATAGAAGTATTTATTGATAAAGAATACATGTCGCTTTAAGCCTTATGCTTGAGTTTGAGAACCCTTTGTTCCCAATAGCTTTAAGATCCAAAATTTTAATCAACTCCCACTTGATTTGATTTCACAGATTTCATTTCAATTTCCACTGTTGTAACTATTTATCCTCAGTAGGGTATGTAAGAGCATACTTTACACTATGTAGCTCTTTTCATCAAGTGGAGTATCTATATATACTTCTCCTTCAATCTCAAATCGATGAGGGAGAATGCAAGGACAGCTCGTGCGTCGACGTTGATATTGACAAACTGATTATCAATTAGTTACTCCCACTGATACCAACAATATTAAATGAATTCTCTTTTGATGATATATTAGTGTGATTGAAACATATCCATTATCACCAATAGAATCCACCCAAATTCATTCGAGTATATACAACGGAAGTAATTTGGTCCTTAGTTTGATAAAGATATAAGTCATAACCCATCCCACCCTACTTAGTAAAATACATTCTCTAAGAATGCAACATCACGTGATTCAACATTAGTTATGGTGCCATTGTGTTGTTCTCCTATGAACACATAACCCTTTGAATTGTACAAAGTATCATAGAAAGATACATGTCTCCTTGGACTTAATTTTTTATGCGGGAAAAAAATTATGAACAAAAGAACAACAAATTGAAGAGTTTAAAAAAACTCAAATAAGATTTTGTTTTTCCTCAACTCATATGGAATAACATTACATAACTTAATGGAGTTGCGTTGTTTGAATCACATATGTCAGATTGAATAAATTGCAATAGAGCATCGGCACATGAACTTTTTTAAATATTTTTTAATTTATTTTTTTAGCTAGATAATATTAATAAGTAGACAAATCTACTTTATCTATATCACCAAATAACCTTGTTTGGCTAAATAAATTCTTTCGTTGGTAACCACTAAGGTCAAGTCTAGCATGCCTTATATTTGCATCAACACTTGATGCAGATACGCACAAATAAATATTCTTACTGAAATTATAAATAATATCCAGTATACTAAAATCATCATAGGAATAAGCAGTACCATATCTTGTATGTACCAAAATGCAAATATGACACATATGAGGCATCGTAGACATATCTAAAGCCATAAGAGCCCTTTGCTCTTCTAGGACATGTTGGATATTACGTCACCATTCAGCTTTTCACTTATGTTAAGCTCGGAAATTAATATTTTCGTAGCAGTACATTGATATATTGATAACAAAGGATAAACTATTTGAGATATCTATGTACATCTTTAGAGCTTAAAATTCATATACTAATTCTTAAAATAATTAACTATATTAAAAATGATCTTACATTAGACCTGAAATTTTTTTTTACTATGTTCCCAATCATCATCCAAATTCTAATATTCAATAAATCTAACATAATCAACAATTTAAGGAACTCTTGTCTCAAATTACTTAAATTCAAGACTAAATAATATCAGCAGTTCTATAACAAATATAGATATATTCAATACGAATAATAGTATAAAGCATTAAATTTGTAAATTTCGAACAAGTACACATGCGTATACAAATATCATGTCACATAGGCAATTGCACTAATCAAATGTACCTTGACCTAATAATTCTCTTTTTATAACACATACAAAAAGAAAAGATGGCTCACCACAAAATATGTTCACATATGTATATATCAACAAAAATGTGACATTAGAATTTTCATGTAGGCGTGATTGCAACCAATAATCTAAACAAATGAGATCTTAACTTAATCAAACATGCTTCAGAGACAAATCTCTACTTCAAGTTTCATATTGTCAAGACTTCTTCCAAGTCTCAATTTATTCTATACATGTTAAATATTGGTTCTGACTTAGCAGACACTAAGTCTGCAAGTTCTGGAATTGGAAACACTAAATGCATAATGCTAAAAATTGTTAAACAGCCCATCACGGGCAGAAGCCCATCTCGGCAGTGTGCAACAGCCCATCACGGGCAGAAGTTTATATGGTATATTAGGAATGTATATTGTAGTATATTGTAATGAAAAGGATACCTTAATTAGTGTTATACACTTACCATAATTGTATAGTTAGAATTATGGTAGAATAAGGATTTAGAAGTAGAATAGGAAAAGGATTTTCCTATTATGAAAATATGTAACTTGTATATATATCTATTCAATCAATGAAAATAATCAAGGGGATTATTTCTTTCATGGTATCAAGAGACTAGGTTTTACAAAAAAATTTCTCTCCCTAAATTTTTTGGACCCTTGGCCGAGACACCCTCCCCCTCCCCCCCTCGGGTTTCTCTTCCAAAATTCGTCTTCCGCTCTCAAAAACCTCTCTTAAATTTCCCTTCCTTCTTTGTTCTTATCAATATGTCTAAGAACAATTTTCACCCTGCCCTCACGGTTTCCAATATCAAGCTTAGTGTCCCTATTGTCCTTGAAATGGAAAACGTTCAATATGCAACGTGGGCGGAGTTGTTTAAAATTCACGCTATATCTTATCAAGTTCTTCATCACATCATTCCTCCCGCTAGACCACTTCCTGCGGAGGATCCTGAGTTATGGATTACACTTGATGCTACCGTTCTTCGGTGGATATACGCCACTATTTCGGTGGACCTTCTACAGACGATTATTGAGCCGGATACCACGGCTATGGCTGCATGGAATAGATTGCGTGACATATTCCAAGACAACCAACATTCCCGTGTCGTCACACTCGAGCAGGAATTCTTTCTCGTTCGAATGGATGAATTTCCGAACGTTTCTGCATATTGCAAGAAACTAAAGGAGTTGGCGGATCAACTCCGTAATGTTGGCGCACCAGTAACAAATAATCGTTTAGTTCTACAGTTGGTTGCCGGTCTTTCGGAGGCCTATAATGGTGTTGGCACTCTCCTTCGCCAAAGCAACCCTCTTCCCGACTTCCATTAAGCCCGCTCCATGCTTACGTTGGAAGAAGCCGGTTTGGCTAAAAAGGCGGCTACCGGAGCAAGCCCAGTGGTCATGGTGGCATCCTCTCCTAGTCCTTCGGGTTTTGTTAATAATTCGGGCCAAAACCATAATAATGGTGGCGGCAAGAATAATCGCAAGAATAATAACAAAAATCGCGGGGGCAAACGCGGCGGTTCTGGTGGCGGTTCCGGTGGTCAACAAGTAGGCAGTGGGTCCCAGCCATGGTACAGTGGCCCACCACCACCATGGGCCCAGTAGTGGGGCCAATGGCAGTGGAACCCGTACCACCCAGCAGCAGTTTCCAGCGGCCGGTGGGTGGCCACAGATCCGAGCCCAATACCCGGAAGGTGGCGGCCCACGGCCGGTGGCCCGGCCGGCGGTAGCAACAGCGGCTACGGCCCAGGTGCACCACAGACAGGAGTTCTTGGGCCCCGACCACCGCAGGCCCATCATGCAGCAGGCCTCACTCAGACTGATATCGAGGCCGCGATGCACACGTTGGGGTTGACTCAACCGGATCCAAATTGGTGCATGGACACCGGGGCAACTACTCACATGACTTCTGAATCAGGTACTCTCTCCTCTTATTCCAATTTGAGCACCCCTCGGGGTATAATTGTTGGTAATGGCAACTCTATTCCAATTCAGGGTTATGGTCACAAAACGTTGTCTCCCCCCAATCCACCCCTTCTCTTGAAAAATACTTTACATGCTCCTAAATTGATTAAAAATTTAGTGTCTGTCCGGAAGTTCACTGCTGACAATTCCGTTTCCGTTGAATTTGACCCTTTTGGTTTTTCTGTGAAGGATTTCAAGACGGGGAGTCATCTCATGAGGTGTGATAGTAGGGGGGATCTGTATCCTATCATGCCTGGTTTCAGTCCATCGAGTCAATCCCTGCCATCAGCCTTTGCAGCCATCTGTTGACACCCAATTTTGTCCCATCTTTCTTGATTTTATTTGCAATTTTAAATATTTTGACACCTTAAAACAATTTTAAAATATAGGAATATATATATGTATATATATCATTATTATTATTTGCCTTTTTATTGTCATTTGCATTTTAATATCATAGTCATACTTTTTATCTTAATATTATATGTTATTTTTTCACAAAAACAACATCGCATTTTTATTTTTTATTTAAGCATCGAACATTTCACAAATATCATATTTTATCTTTTTATCATCTTTACAATTTATAAATTTTGCAAAGCTTTCTTTTTATATAATAAAATCTCTTTTTATATTTTTTAAACCCATAACCCTTTTCATTTCCCCCCAAAACAATTCTTACCCAACCCAAACTAAAACCCATTTTCGTCCAAGCCCAACCCATCACCCATTTTATTTCCCCAACCCAAAAAACAAATACCCAGGCCCAACGGAAAGCCCACCCGGATCGGCCCAATACCCAATTCCCTTTCCCTTTTATTCCCCCAACTCATAACCCTAAAAACATTTTCCATTCCACACCCTTAACACATCTCTCTCAACCACACACACCCCCACACCCCTGCCCAAGTCGCCGTCGCCGCACACCCCCGACCCCCTAACCCCGACGCGACCCTACACCCACATCACCACCACGACGCCGACACCGTCGCCGACACCAACCAGCCCCCATACCCGCGACCTCACGTCGCCGACCAACTCACCCACTACCGTCACCTCGCCGCCACCCCACACCACCGTCGATTTTGGGGGGGGGGGGGGTTTGAGGTCCTAAGTCCGAAAATGAGGGTTCCGGTTTACTCTTGTTGGTGGTTTCCGGTTTGCTTTTGTTGGTGGTTTTGGTACTTTTGTTGGTGGTATCGGGTTTGATTCGTTGGTGGTTTCATATCGTTTTGGTGGTTTTATTTCCGGTCGGGTCACAATCCGGGTCGGGTCACCCCTTGTCGGACGAAAATCTCCAGGTTTATGCTTTACTTTGTTGTTGGTGTACCTGAAATTTAGAGAAAAATCGGGTGGGGTCACTGTTCCGGGTCGGGTCGACCCGGTTCGAATAAATTTCCGAATTTTGTATGTTTATATTGTGTTGTTGGTTATCTGAAATTTGGAGAAAATCGATTCGGTTTGAAAAAACATCCGATTCGGGTCGGCTCACTGACCCGGGTCGGGTCTACCCGGTTTGGTTAAATTCCAGATTTTTATATGTTTATATTGTGTTGTTGGTTACCTGAAATTTGGAAAGAATTTGATTCGGATTGAAGTATCCGACTCGGGTCGGGTCATTGTGGTTCGAATAAATTTCCAGATTTTTGTTTTAATATCTTGTTGTTTATTATCCGAAAAATAAAAAATATATTTGAATCGGGTCGGGTCAACCCGAAATCCGGGACTGATCACTTGTTCGGGATCGGGTCGGGTCGTGGTCAAATTTCGAATTCGGGTCGGACATTTTTTTTGCGAAATGCCGCTTTTTTTTTTTTGGCATTTAAACATCCGTGCAACGGATATTTTGTTGTTTTTGTTTTGAATTAAATACTACACTTAGGCCGATGAAATTAAATTCGAGGCCACACTTTTTTTTCTTCTTTCGTTTCGTTTCTCTTGTTTTGTTTTCTTTAACATCCGTGCAATGGATTAATGTTTTATTTGTTTTAACTAACACTACACTTAGGCCGATGAAATTGAATTTGAGGTCGCGCTTTTTTTATTTTTCGTTCCTCTGTTTTTTTTTCAGTTTCTTGTTTAAGTATCCGGGCAACGGATATCTTCCTGTTCTGCTGTTTTATTGCCTTATTTATATCGCATTATGGCCGATGAAATTAAATTCGAGGCCGCGCTTTTTTCTTTTTCTTTCATTTCGTTTCAGTTCACTTTTTTGGCATTTAAACCTCCGTGCACGGATTGTCTTACTTGATTTTTGATTTATCGATTTATATAAATACGCATTTAGGCCAATGAAATTGAATTTGAGGCCACGTCCCTTCGGATATCATTTCTCAATTTCTCGTTTTTCTTTTTTTGTTTTGACACCATTTTACTGATTTGAATATTATACTACATTGGCCGATGAAAAAATATCCGTCGATTTTTGAGGCCTCCACATTTGTAAAGACGGAAAATAAAACTTCTGGGCAAGGATGAAACTTAAATCTTTTTCACCCAAGAGACCAACATGTTCGGTAGGCAAGGCAACTAAAATGACCAACGAGTCATATGTTCGCAGCCACGACGTGATTGGAATGATCTTTTCAAAATTTAAGTCTGAGCCCTCCGTAATCAAAACATTTATTGTTTTGGATACGGATTCGAAGTTATGTATATTCAATTGTTTCTAACTGTTTATTATTGACAGCTTGCAAAGATAAAGTCAAAGAAGGCAAAAACCCCTTGGAGATTATTTATTTTTGTTGTTGTCTTTTACTTTCTTTAATTCAGCTTTATTTTCATCCTGTATTGTAATATTATTGTACTCGTGAAATTATTGAAATATTTAGAATAGGTAGACATAGAATTAATTAATAGGGTAGTCTAAACCTGGAAACCCATCGCTAGTTTATCTAATTTTAGGCCCGTCGCCCACAATAATCACCTTGCATACATTTTTATCAATTTTCATACAAATGCATACTTATACTTTTTTTCCCCAGCTTTACATGTATATTAATGCCATACAAATGCATACTTGTACAAAATGTATCATTTTATTAACACCTTGCAATATTATTTTTATACTTGTAAAAACATGCATTTTCTTAGTACAATAATTAACCTGAATTTGATCGGATAACCGCAAGTTAGCGGATCTTAAAGGATGCCTAACCCCTTCCCTTTAGGATAATAAAGAACCCTTACCTAGAATTTCATTAGTTTCGCAGACCACAAAATTGGAGTTATTTTGTATTTTTTTGTAGTTAGAATTTAGGTGTCCTAATTCACCTTAGAATAATTAGGTGGCGACTCCTCAAGCAAGCATTTTTTAATCCATCCGGAGGGAATTGACGCCATCGCGTCGCGAAGCCCGCAGGTCAAAATCGGGCGCGACAGCATGGCGAATCCGCTGGGGAACTTTCAGGTTCTTAACCATAGCAAATTCAGGTTAATTATTATTGTGCTTTATATTGCTCTTTATTTGATCTATTGTTTTTAATTGTTTCCTTTTTGAAATTTTGTATGTTTAACTGCTTTAATTGATACTTTCTTTTATTGCTTTTCTTAAATTGGCATTTCGCTCATATTTCTTCCACTCTGGAAAATTGACACTATCACACATTACACGTGAGGTGTGTTTTGCGCACCCGCAGACTTCTTTCAAATTTCCAAAATTTTAGGAGAGTTGGTATATGCGCGGAGTGTCCGGACCATCCGGTTGGCCGCGTAGCCTTCTCACTCGAGTAGTCCGCTCGGGAACCTTGAGTCTAGTTAGCCAAATCTTAGAAAATTTAGGATAGAGCTATACCACATTTTATTTTAAGTCATGCATACATACACCTTAGATGGGTCGATACTTGGCATTGACTCCACAATTAAGAAATCCACCAAAATTGTCGACGGGTCTCGCTCCCCCAACGACTATCAACATATTATTTGTAGCGTGATAATGATAGACTAATCCAAGCCTAATCATGACATGCCGATATTGGAAATTGTACATACGTTTTGTCTTCATTTCCAACAAAAGCATTGTAGTTTGTTTGTGACTTGGATTATTCTGTCATAATCTCTCATATTTGGCGTTTAGGCTCACCTCTGGCATAAGAGAGGCTCCATGCATGTTAGGACGCACATTTAATTATCGCACAATTTGTTTGCTATTTTTCTTCTTTTAACTTTGTACATATTATTTAATGCAATAAATATCTGCTTCAATTCTTTACATATCATACCATGTCGCTTGCAACAAAGGGACAGAAATTGAGTCACTTCCCTCGGATAAAGCGTTCTTGAACATCCAAGACTCGGACCTCGTGCAGCAATCAGGAGAGTTTTTGACCATACTTTCACACTCCTACATTTTATTATTCTTTTAGTGACTTTCCTCCTTTCACCCGGTGCTCTTATTTTTGCAGGAAGATCGTCCTCGCGAACAGTTGGGGGCGGTCGTTCTAAAACATTATTCCTGGATATACTCCAGGAAAGAACAAAGCCAAAGGCTTTCACAAAGATGACCGGAAGATGTTTTGACTGGAAAAAGTCAGCCAACACCAGAGTCAACGAGGCGTCACTTTAGTTGTCTATACTTGTTTTTATATATATTTTGCAAATTCAGTTGAAATGCTTAATTTTCGTTACATAATTTATTTTTATTTTTTATATCATGCATTTTTTAACATATCCTTACGAACTACGAGTGTCTGATTCTCATCATACGGTGTGATACGTAGGTAACCCTTCTCGGGTGCGACACCCCTAAAAAAAAAAAAAAAAAAAAAAAATCAAAAAAAAAAAAATGATTCCGGATTATCAATTTTTTTCTTTCTTTCTTCATTACATCCTAATGGACAATCTTTTTTTCATTACATCCTATTGTGGATTATTATTTTTTCATTGCATTCATCCTAATATGGACAATCACTTTTTTTATTGTATACAATTTTACTTACTATCCTATCGTGGATAAAAAAAATTTCAATCATACATTTTTATAACATATCAGCACGAACTACGCACACTTGATTCTCGTCAAAGATGAGATACGTAGGCAGCCCTATTTGGGTTCGGTACCCTTTATTCAAAAATACAAGAAAAATTATATATATTTTAAGAATCATTGATGGACTTGGTTGATACCAACACAGTTAAGATTGTGCATAGGAAAGAACAAGCGGAGAAGACTGACTTCATGGTAAACCATAGATTCTTCTGGTACCTCTTATTCACGCCTGTGTTGACACTTAAATTTTTTTGCTTTGCATGCTTCCAAGGTATGAACGAAGCCAACTTCATCGTTTCATATGCATTGTGTGGTGAGTTTTAGAATTAGTTCAATTTCATTGCATTGTGATCTAGAACTTGGCTCGAATGTTTGTTGAGGCGAAATCCTGAGTAACACTTGGTATAGGAAAGGACTGTAGGCTTTCTTTGATCCGTTTGAGCCTTTTCAGCTTACCAAATAACATTATCCATAGTACTCCCCCTTTGAGCCTGAAGCCTATTTTTTTTTAACAACCACATCTTATGCCTATACCCTTTTTGAGTGCGTACACGCACTATCCCTCTCTTGGCCCGACCTCCTTGAGCGCATCAGAAATGTGCAAATTGCTAAAAAGATCCTTGTTGAAGTTGCAATGTTCCCAAAAGAGGAAATGAAACAAAACAAAGGGACGACTTCACAAAAAATGAAGTAAAAAGCCCCGACAATATCAAAATCAAAAAAAAAAAAAAAAACTCCGAAAAAGGGGAAAAAACTCCAAACGAAATATTCAAAAGAAGTCGGTACAAAATAAAGGGGGCAAAAAGAAGCAAATCGGCATCAAGACACACAAATACAAAGCGCGGACATATTCCAACTCTCAAGGAAGGATTAGTCACTCCTTACCCAAATGATATCCTTTCCTTTCCCCAAGCCTACATTACAAACCCATAACAAGCCCTACATGATCCTATACCAAGGGTTCTCACATTAGTGGATACTTACATGACGGCCAAGCCTATGGTATCACAATTGAATGCATTGAACATCTTTCTGAGGGTGAGTGTACTTCTCTAGACGTCCCAAAGTTCAAAATACTGAAATACATTTGAGAAAGGGACTTTCTTTCAGTGAGGGCATTTGAAACATGAGGATGCATATATGTCAAAACCTTGGCTTGAAGCAAGTGTCGATCCTCAGGTATGTCTGAGGTAGCATCTGAAGCTGTAGGAATTACCCTGAAGTCAGCCTCGGTTATACAGAGAGCAGTAACGGGAACCCTAAGCACATTACTAATTGTTGGTACCAACTGAAGTCAAAATATGATTCTGTCTTTTTCATATTTTCAAAAAAAAAACAAACAAACAAAAAAAAACTTGCAAAATATATTGCATCATTTTTCAAACTCTAGTCACTCTTTTACAAAAAAAAAAAAAAAAAATTCTACAAATACAAATCTCTTTTGCCGCATGAACTACGTTATGACCTGATTCCCTCGGCGGGATACGTAGGCGGCCACATCAGCTTCGGTCTCATTTTTAGAAAACCCTTACAAATTTCTTTTGCCACATGAACTACGTTATGACCTGATTCCCCCGGCGGAATACGTAGGCAGCCACATCGGCTTCGGTCCCATTTTGGAAAACTTCACAATCGTTTTTGCTTGCATGAACTACGTTATGACCTGATTCCCTCGGCGGGATACGTAGGCAGCCACATCGGCTTCGGTCCAATTTTGGAAAACCTTACAAATTCCTCTTGTCATGAACTACGTTATGACCTGATTCCCTTGGCGGGATACGTAGGCGGCCACATCGGCTTCGGTCCCATTTTCAGAAAATCCTTACAATCTCTTTTGCCACATGAACTACGTTATGACCTGATTCCCACAGCGGGATACGTAGGCAGCCACATCGACTTCGGCCCCATTTTTGAAAAAAAAAAAAATAAAAATTCTTCACAATCCCATTTGCTTACAACGAACTACGTTATGACCTGATTTCCTTTGTCGGAATACGTAGGCGGCCTATATCGGCTTCGGTCACACCATTGGAATTTTTCTTCCATTATCTTGTACACAACGCAATGTGCTTACATGATTACCTTAACAGGACAAGAAAGTGGCCCGCACAAACTCGGCTTTATCCAGTTGGAAGTTCATCATCTTCATATATATACCAGAAACTGGGGCATTTTTTAAAGGGTTCACTACAAGAATATGCCAATGGACTTGGAAAAATGCCAGACATCTATGTCTTCAATCCAAACAAGTCTGAACTTGTGAGCGTCCAGAGCAAAAACTATAAAGTCAATGCGAATCAACCGCCCCTGCCCCCCAAACTCACAAATTTCTTTGAGTGCAGGTCTTCAGGTTGACAAAGGCGGGAAGCCGCGACATGAGGCTTAATTTCGTAAAGAATTCCCGCATCGCCGCTCACCACAAGGATCACGTTCCTATTGGGCGTCTGTACAACAAAAAAAAAACATCATCTTGACCTACAGGGTCCCAGCTGCTATGTCCGTACAAGGACGATATTTCGACTCACAGGGTCATATTTCTCATCCTTATCCATTCCTTTTACATCGCTTATGTCTGCGCATTAACTTTTAATCTAGATTGATGACATATCAATTCGACCTTAGGGTCACACTTTGCATCACGTCTAAACAACGACGTCATTTTACATTTCGTCTATGCAACGACGACATCTGCATCACGTCTAAGCAACGACGTCATTTCATCTCGTCTATGCAACGACGACATCTGCATCACGTCTAAGCAACGACGTCATTTCAGGCGCCCACCTCCTAATGCGGGTATTTTATTTTCAGTCAGGCGCCCACCTCCTAATGCGAGTATTTTATTTTCAGTCAGGCGCCCACCTTCTAATGCGGGTATTTTAATTTCAGTCAGGCGCCCACCTCCTAATGCGGGTATTTTAATTTCAGTCAGGCGCCCACCTCATAATGCGGGTATTTTAATTTCTGTCAGGCGCCCACCTCCTAATGCGGGTATTTTAATTTCAGTCAGGCGCCCACCTCCTAATGCTGGTATTTTAATTTCTGCCAGGCACCCACCTCCTAATGCGGGTATTTTAATTTCTGCCAGGCGCCCACCTCCTAATGCGGGTATTTAAATTTCTATCAGGCGCCCACCTCCTAATGCGGGTATTTTAATTTCTGTCAGGCGCCCACCTCCTAATGCGGGTATTTTAATTTCAGTCAGGCACCCACCTCCTAATGCGGGTATTTTAATTTCTGTCAGGCGCTCACCTCCTAATGCGGGTATTTCATTTTCAGTCAGGCGCCCACCTCCTAATGCGGGTATTTCAATTTCAGTCAGGCACCCACCTTCTAATGCGGGTATTTCAATTCCAGTCAGGCACCCACCTCCTAATGCGGGTATTTCAATTTCAGTCAGGCACCCACCTCCTAATGCGGGTATTTCAATTTCTGTCAGGCGCCCACCTTCTAATGCGGGTATTTTAATTTCAATCGCGCCTATGCAACGGCGCCATCTGCATAACGTCTAAGCAACAACGTCACCTCTTCACGCCTATGCTACATCATCATCTGCATCGGGGAAATACTTCGAACGCTGTTCCACTCTTCCCCCAGTATCTCGCCACATCCGCAACCAGTGTCATCATAAGTCTACACTGGGGCATTGTTTCTTGAATCTGCACCATCTTTTGCAACTTCTCTCTTCCCTTGAGATTCTATTTCTTCCCATGCATCTCAAACCTTCCCTCGAGTCCAGATGATCCGGACAAAATTGGCTACTCAGTCAACTTCTTTGTCCGAAAACTCTTTTATCGCCTCCGGCCAAAGAGGGGCATCTGTTGACACCCAATTTTGTCCCATCTTTCTTGATTTTATTTGCAATTTTAAATATTTTGACACCTTAAAACAATTTTAAAATATAGGAATATATATATGTATATATATCATTATTATTATTTGCCTTTTTATTGTCATTTGCATTTTAATATCATAGTCATACTTTTTATCTTAATATTATATGTTATTTTTTCACAAAAACAACATCGCATTTTTATTTTTTATTTAAGCATCGAACATTTCACAAATATCATATTTTATCTTATTATCATCTTTACAATTTATAAATTTTGCAAAGCTTTCTTTTTATATAATAAAATCTCTTTTTATATTTTTTAAACCCATAACCCTTTTCATTTCCCCCCAAAACAATTCTTACCCAACCCAAACTAAAACCCATTTTCGTCCAAGCCCAACCCATCACCCATTTTATTTCCCCAACCCAAAAAACAAATACCCGGCCCAACGGAAAGCCCACCGGATCGGCCCAATACCCAATTCCCTTTCCCTTTTATTCCCCCAACTCATAACCCTAAAAACATTTTCCATTCCACACCCTTAACACATCTCTCTCAACCACACACACCCCCACACCCCTGCCCAAGTCGCCGTCGCCGCACACCCCCGACCCCCTAACCCCGACGCGACCCTACACCCACATCACCACCACGACGCCGACACCGTCGCCGACACCAACCAGCCCCCATACCCGCGACCTCACGTCGCCGACCAACTCACCCACTACCGTCACCTCGCCGCCACCCCACACCACCGTCGATTTTGGGGGGGGGGGTTTTGAGGTCCTAAGTCCGAAAATGAGGGTTCCGGTTTACTCTTGTTGGTGGTTTCCGGTTTGCTTTTGTTGGTGGTTTTGGTACTTTTGTTGGTGGTATCGGGTTTGATTCGTTGGTGGTTTCATATCTGTTTTGGTGGTTTTATTTCCGGTCGGGTCACAATCCGGGTCGGGTCACCCCTTGTCGGACGAAAATCTCCAGGTTTATGCTTTACTTTGTTGTTGGTGTACCTGAAATTTAGAGAAAAATCGGGTGGGGTCAACATTGTTCGGGTCGGGTCGACCGGTTCGAATAAATTTCCGAATTTTGTATGTTTATATTGTGTTGTTGGTTATCCGAAATTTGGAGAAAATCGATTCGGTTTGAAAAAACATCCGATTCGGGTCGGGTCACGGCCGGGTCGGGTCGACCCGGTTTGGTTAAATTCCAGATTTTTATATGTTTATATTGTGTTGTTGGTTACCCGAAATTTAGAAAGAATTTGATTCGGATTGAAGTATCGACTCGGGTCGGGTCACATTTGTTCGGTCGGGTCGATTCGACCGGTTCGAATAAATTTCTAGATTTTTGTTTTAATATCTTGTTGTTTATTATCGAAAAATAAAAAATATATTTGAATCGGGTCGGGTCAACCCGAAATCCGGGATCGATCACTTGTTCGGGATCCGGGTCGGGTCAAATTTCGAATTCGGGTCGGACATTTTTTTTCGAACTCGCTTTGCTTTTTTTTGGCATTTAAACATCCGTGCAACGGATATTTTGTTGTTTTCTTGTTTTGAATTAAATACTACACTTAGGTCGATGAAATTAAATTCGAGGCCACACTTTTTTTCTTCTTTCGTTTCGTTTCTCTGTTTCTTATGTTTTCTTTAACATCCGTGCAATGGATTAATGTTTTATTTGTTTTAACTAACACTACACTTAGGCCGATGAAATTGAATTTGAGGTCTGCGCTTTTTTTATTTTTCGTTCCTCTGCTGCGCTTTTTTTTTTTTTTCGGTTTTTCATTGTTTAAGTATCCGGCAACGGATATCTTCTTGTTCTATTTGTTTTATTGCCTTATTTATATCGCATTATGGCCGATGAAATTAAATTCGAGGCCGCGCTTTTTTCTTCTTCTTTCGTTTCTCGTTTCGTTCACTTTTTTGGCATTTAAACCTCCGTGCACGGATTGTCTTATTGATTTACTTGATTTTCGATTTATATAAATACCGCATTTAGGCCAATGAAATTGAATTTGAGGCCACGTCCCTTCGGATATCATTTCTCAATTTCGTTTTTTTTTTCTTTGTTTTGACACCATTTTACTGATTTGAATATTATACTACATTGGCCGATGAAAAAATATCCGTCGATTTTTGAGGCCTCCACATTTGTAAAGACGGAAAATAAAACTTCTGGGCAAGGATGAAACTTAAATCTTTTTCACCCAAGAGACCAACATGTTCGGTAGGCAAGGCAACTAAAATGACCAACGAGTCATATGTTCGCAGCCACGACGTGATTGGAATGATCTTTTCAAAATTTAAGTCTGAGCCCTCCGTAATCAAAACATTTATTGTTTTGGATACGGATTCGAGTTATGTATATTCAATTGTTTCTAATCTGTTTATTATTGACAGCTTGCAAAGATAAAGTCAAAGAAGGCAAAAACCCCTTGGAGATTATTTATTTTTGTTGTTGTCTTTTACTTTCTTTAATTCAGCTTTATTTTCATCCTGTATTGTAATATTATTGTACTCGTGAAATTATTGAAATATTTAGAATAGGTAGACATAGAATTAATTAATAGGGTAGTCTAAACCTGAAACCCATCGCTAGTTTATCTAATTTTAGGCCCGTCGCCCACAATAATCACCTTGCATACATTTTTATCAATTTTCATACAAATGCATACTTATACTTTTTTCCCCCAGCTTTACATGTATATTAATGCCATACAAATGCATACTTGTACAAAATGTATCATTTTATTAACACCTTGCAATATTATTTTTATACTTGTAAAAACATGCATTTTCTTAGTACAATAATTAACCTGAATTTGATCGGATAACCGCAAGTTAGCGGATCTTAAAGGATGCCTAACCCCTTCCCTTTAGGATAATAAAGAACCCTTACCTAGAATTTCATTAGTTTCGCAGACCACAAAATTGGAGTTATTTTGTATTTTTTTGTAGTTAGAATTTAGGTGTCCTAATTCACCTTAGAATAATTAGGTGGCGACTCCTCAAGCAAGCATTTTTTAATCCATCCGGAGGGAATTGACGCCATCGCGTCGCGAAGCCCGCAGGTCAAAATCGGGCGCGACACCATCTCTCCTTCCATGTGGCATGCTCGTCTGGGTCATCCGGGATCTTCTATTTTATCAGTTTTAGATAAAAATAGTTTTATTTCGTGTAAGGGTACGAGTCGTACTCCAATTTGTCAGTCTTGTTCATTAGGAAAAATTGTTAAGTTACCAATTGTAGACTCCAATTCTCATACTTCTATGCCATTTGACATTATTCATAGTGACTTATGGACGTCTCCTGTTCTAAGTTCAGTGGGTCATCGATATTATGTTCTCTTTTTAGATGATTATACTAGATTTTTGTGGACGTTTCCAATTGCAAATAAATCGCAAGTATTTTCCATCTTCATCAAATTTAGAGCGTTCATTCGTACTCAATTCGAAAGAGACATAAAAAACATTCAATGTGATAATGGGAAAGAATATGACAATAGGGAGTTTCGGGAGTTCTGTGCTAATAATGGGATCAATTTTAGGTTTTCATGTCCTCATACATCTCCACAAAATGGTAAGGCCGAACGCAAAATCCGTTCCATCAATAACATTGTCCGAACTCTCTTGATTCATGCCTCCATACCTTCATATTTTTGGCATCATGCTCTACAAATGGCCACATATCTTCTTAACATACTTCCTTCTAAAGGTATGACATATTCCTCCCCCCTCAAAATCCTATTTAATAAGGACCCTTCGTATTCTCATCTTCGGATTTTTGGGTGCTTGTGTTATCCGTTATTCCCATCCACCACAATTAACAAACTTCAGGCTCGGTCTACCCCGTGTGTGTTTTTGGGTTATCCATCGAATCATCGTGGCTATAAGTGTTTTGATTTATCCTCCAAGAAAATCATAATCAATCGCCATGTCATTTTTGATGAAACTCAATTCCCGTTTACGAAAGTTCATACTCCCGAACCTAAGTCGTATAATTTTTTGGATGACCAAATATCCCCATATATTATTCGGAATTTTTCGGACAACTCCCGTACCCAAAATCCTCCAGCGGGCCCACTGCCCGCTGGTCCCACAGTACCGTCGCACCCTGCTGTTCCAGCCACTGGAACAGTTCCGGCCTATTGGGCCGGTCCAGCCCAATTCGGAACCGGTCCGTAAACCGAGCCCGATTTTTACCGATTTGGGCCGGCGAAAGCCCACCACCGCCGGCCGAGTCCGTCCCGAACCCAGAAAATTCCCAAAATTCACTCAATTCTTCCTCGAGTCATAGACCGGTCACTCGTAGTCAGCGGGGTATTTTTACACCTAATATACATTTTAATTTATATTCGGATGTCTCTAAATCCCCCTTGCCCCGCAATCCTGTATCCGCATTAAATGACCCTAATTGGAAAATTGCTATGACTGATGAATATAATGCTCTTATTGCTAATAAGACGTGCGATTTGGTGCCCCGTCCATATGGTATTAATGTTATCAGGTCTATGTGGATTTTTGCTCACAAGGAGAATTCAGATGGGTCCTTTGCTCGACATAAGGCGCGACTTGTTGGTGATGGTAAGACTCAGCAGGTTGGAATTGATTGTGGTGAGACGTTTAGTCCGGTGGTCAAACCGGCTACCATTCGCACTGTGCTTAGCTTGGCTCTTTCAAAGACTTGGCCAATTCATCAGTTGGATGTCAAGAATGCTTTTCTACATGGTGACCTCAAGGAAATAGTCTATATGCATCAGCCATTAGGTTTCAGGGATCCCAACCGCCCTAATCATGTCTGTTTGTTGAAGAAATTATTATATGGCCTTAAGCAGTCTCCACGGGCCTGGTATACACGATTTGCTGACTTTGTTTCGACAATTGGGTTCACTCACAGCAGGTCAGATAATTCCTTGTTCATCTACCACCGTGGTTCGTCATTGGCCTATATTCTGTTGTATGTGGATGATATCATCTTGAATGCTTCCTCCGATGCTTTGCGCCAGTCTATCATGTCCATGCTCAGTTCTGAATTTGCTATGAAAGACTTAGGGCCTTTGAGTTATTTTTTGGGAATTGCCGTCAAACGTCATTCAGGTGGGTTGTTTCTGTCTCAACGGAAGTATCTTCGCCGAGATTATCGAGAGGGTCGGGATGTCATCCGTAAGTCCACTTCCACGCCAGTTGATGCAAACCCAAAGCTAAGTGCCACAGCAGGTGCACCATACGAGGACCCGACCCGCTATCGCAGTCTTGCAGGGGCCCTCCAGTATCTTACCTTTAACAGATCGGATATTACATATGCGGTTCAGCAGGTGTGTTTATTCATGCATGATCCTAGAGTTGAGCACATGAATGCAATCAAACGCATCATTCGGTATATGCAGGGGACACTTGATTATGGTTTGCACTTGTATCCCTCATCTACATCCACACTTGTCTCCTACACGGATGCTGATTGGGGTGGTTGTCCCGACACCAGAAGGTCGACTTCTGGCTACTGTATGTTCCTTGGAAACAACTTGGTCTCCTGGTCGGCAAAGCGTCAGGCAACTCTATCACGCTCAAGTGCAGAGGCAGAATATCGAGGGGTGGCGAATGTGGTCTCTGAATCATGTTGGCTACGTAATTTGCTTTTGGCGCTTCATTGTCCCATTCAGAAGGCAACCTTGGTAAATTGCAATAACATTAGTGCCATCTACCGTTCAGGTAACCCGGTTCAACACCAACGCACCAAGCATATCAAAATGGACATTCACTTTGTCCGTGAAAAGGTTGCTAAAGGTCAAGTTCGCGTATGCCATGTCCCATCTCGTTATCAAATTGCAGACATTTTTCACAAGGGTCTACCCGCGGTACTTTTTGACGATTTTAGGGACAGTCTCAGCGTTCGAAGACGGCCCGCTATGACTGTGGGGGTGTGTTAAACAGCCCATCACGGGCAGAAGCCCATCTCGGCAGTGTGCAACAGCCCATCACGGGCAGAAGTATATATGGTATATTAGGAATGTATATTGTAGTATATTGTAATGAAAAGGATACCTTAATTAGTGTTATACACTTACCATAATTGTATAGTTAGAATTATGGTAGAATAAGGATTTAGAAGTAGAATAGGAAAAGGATTTTCCTATTATGGAAATATGTAACTTGTATATATATCTATTCAATCAATGAAAATAATCAAGGGGATTATTTCTTTCATGGTATCAAGAGACTAGGTTTTACAAAAAAATTTCTCTCCCTAAATTTTTTGGACCCTTGGCCGAGACACCCTCCCCCTCCCCCCCTCGGGTTTCTCTTCCAAAATTCGTCTTCCGCTCTCAAAAACCTCTCTTAAATTTCCCTTCCTTCTTTGTTCTTATCAATATGTCTAAGAACAATTTTCACCCTGCCCTCACGGTTTCCAATATCAAGCTTAGTGTCCCTATTGTCCTTGAAATGGAAAACGTCCAATATGCAACGTGGGCGGAGTTGTTTAAAATTCACGCTATATCTTATCAAGTTCTTCATCACATCATTCCTCCCGCTAGACCTCTTCCTGCGGAGGATCCTGAGTTATGGATTACACTTGATGCTACCGTTCTTCGGTGGATATACGCCACTATTTCGGTGGACCTTCTACAGACGATTATTGAGCCGGATACCACGGCTATGGCTGCATGGAATAGAATGCGTGACATATTACAAGACAACCAACATTCCCGTGTCGTCACACTCGAGCAGGAATTCTCTCTTGTTCGAATGGATGAATTTCCGAACGTTTCTGCATATTGCAAGAAACTAAAGGAGTTGACGGATCAACTCCGTAATGTTGGCGCACCAGTAACAAATAATCGTTTAGTTCTACAGTTGGTTGCCGGTCTTTCGGAGGCCTATAATGGTGTTGGCACTCTCCTTCGCCAAAGCAACCCTCTTCCCGACTTCCATCAAGCCCGCTCCATGCTTACGTTGGAAGAAGCCAGTTTGGCTAAAAAGGCGGCTACCGGAGCAAGCCCAGTGGTCATGGTGGCGTCCTCTCCTAGTCCTTCGGGTTTTGTTAATAATTCGGGCCAAAACCATAATAATGGTGGCGGCAAGAATAATCGCAAGAATAATAACAAAAATCGCGAGGGCAAACGCGGCGGTTCTGGTGGCGGTTCCGGTGGTCAACAAGCAGGCAGTGGGTCCCAGCCATGGTACAGTGGCCCACCACCACCATGGGCCCAGGAGTGGGGCCAATGGCAGTGGAACCCGTACCACCCGGCAGAATAGTTTCCGGCGGCCAGTGGGCTGGCCAACAGTCCAGGCCCAATACCCATCAGTGGCGGCCCGGCGGCCGGTGGCCCAGCAGCGGTAGCAACAGCAGCTACGGCCCAGGTGCACCACAGACAGGAGTTCTTGGGCCCCGACCACCGCAGGCCCATCATGCAGCAGGCCCCACTCAGACTGATATCGAGGCCGCGATGCACACGTTGGGGTTGACTCAACCGGACCCAAATTGGTGCATGGACACCGGGGCAACTACTCACATGACTTCTGAATCAGGTACTCTCTCCTCTTATTCCAATTTAAGCACCCCTCGGGGTATAATTGTTGGTAATGGCAACTCTATTCCAATTCGTGGTTATGGTCACAAAACGTTGTCTCCCCCCAATCCACCCCTTCTCTTGAAAAATACTTTACATGCTCCTAAATTGATTAAAAATTTAGTGTCTGTCCGGAAGTTCACTACTGACAATTCCGTTTCCGTTGAATTTGACCCTTTTGGTTTTTCTGTGAAGGATTTCAAGACGGGGAGTCATCTCATGAGGTGTGATAGTAGGGGGGATCTGTATCCTATCATGCCTGGTTTCAGTCCATCGAGTCAATCCCTGCCATCAGCCTTTGCAGCCATCTCTCCTTCCATGTGGCATGCTCGTCTGGGTCATCCGGGATCTTCTATTTTATCAGTTTTAGATAAAAATAGTTTTATTTCGTGTAAGGGTACGAGTCGTACTCCAATTTGTCAGTCTTGTTCATTAGGAAAAATTGTTAAGTTACCATTTGTAGACTCCAATTCTCATACTTCTATGCCATTTGACATTATTCATAGTGACTTATGGACGTCTCCTGTTCTAAGTTCAGTGGGTCATCGATATTATGTTCTCTTTTTAGATGATTATACTAGATTTTTGTGGACGTTTCTAATTGCAAATAAATCGCAAGCCTCAATTTATTCTATACATGTTAAATATTGGTTCTGACTTAGCAGACACTAAGTCTGCAAGTTCTGGAATTGGAAACACTAAATGCATAATGCTAAAAATAATCCATTGGATGTTTTCCATTCTACATGGTCAAACACTATTATTTTTCTTTCAATCTTCCCAAAAATTCTTCACGCCGTATACTTACTAGCAGGATCAATATAACCATTCCACACAAATTCTTTCCTTTGAAATTTATATAAAAAAAGAGATGATTCAGACAGAGTTAAAGAAAAAAAAAATATGTTTATCAATTTCTTTCATTAAATTTTGTATTCTTCTCTTTATGGAATACTGATTCTATTCACTATCAAGAACTTGGAAATTGATTCCAATTTAATTTATATGACGTTTCACATCAGTCACTAAATTTACAGAGTTTGTCCAAAGAGTAACTCGATCAGAAGAAATTCGTAAAAGAAATGTTGTTTCCAAACCGCTATCCGGAGACACCAAGTGAAAAATAAATTCCAAAAACTACCGTCGTCCACAAACAACAGTCAGAATGCCACAAACAGTGAAATTTCATCTTAAGTTTATGCCGAGTAATCATTTTAGTAACATCACTGCCTATTTCATGGAACAATTTTAAAAACAAGTGGGATCAATCCTTTTTTTTTTATTAGAATAATTTACATTTATTTATGGTAATATAAGATTTGATAATTATGGTAATACGGAATATGTGATTGTTAAATATACATATGATATACAATATATCATATGTATATTTCGGATTTTGTATATTAGTTTAGGTAGTATTTGAGTGTAATTAGTATTGTATACATATCATAATTGTATAGTTAGTGTCCAAGTAGAATAATGTTTTAGGAGTAGAATATGAATATAATTCTCCTATTATGAAAATATGTAAATTGTATATATACTCTTTCAATTAATGAAAATAATCAAGGGATTATTTCTTTCATGGTATCAGTGGTGAATTTTCGGACAGACACCAAATTTTTAATCAATTTTGGAGCGTAAAGGGTATTTTTCAAAATAAGGGGTGGATGAGGGGGAGACAATGTTTTATGGCCATAACCACGAATTGGAATTGAATTACCATTACCAACAATTATACAACGATTGTTGCTCAAATTGAAATAAGACGAGAGAGTACCTGAATCGGATGTCATGTGACTAGTGTCGCCGGTGTCCATGTACCAATCTGGGTCTGAAGGATTTATTCCAAGCGTGTGCATCGCGGCTTCGATGTCGGTAGGAGTGGGGCCCGCTGCATTATGGGCCTGGTGGGGGCTAGGCCTGCCTCCCTGCTGACCCGGTACCCCACTGGATCGCTGGACCGAGACTGGGCTGGAGTAGCTGGGCCGAAAGGAAGGTTGAAATTGGGCCCAATTACCGTGGGCTAGAGGCGCTGAAAAGCCGAGATTGTTGAGCCACTACCCACTGGTCCAGGCCCACGACCAGGGGGCCCAAGGCTGGGACCAGTGGGGCTGAGGCCCACTGTTGATGGGGAGGAGCCTACTGTCGCCGGTACTGCTGACGTTACCACCACGGTTGCCATCTCGGTTTCTTAAATTATTTTTCCTAGTATTTTTGCCGCCACCGTGAGCACGGTTTTGGCCCGAATTATCAAAACACCCTGGAGAATTTGTGGAGGACGTCATCATGACCACGGGACTTGCCCCGGTAGCCGTCTTCTTAGCCAATCCGGCTTCTTCCAAAGTAAGCATGAAGCGGGCTTGATAGAACTTTGGGAGATGGTTACTTTGACGAAGTAGGGTCCCAACGCCACTAAATGCCTCGGAGAGGCCAGCAACCATCTGTAGAACCAGACGATCTTCACTAACGGGCACACCAACGTTGCAGAGTTGGTCCGCCAATTCCTTCAACCTTTTGCAATACGCTGAAACATTCAGGAAAGTTTCCATGTTGACGTGGGAAAAGTCCTGCTCAAGAGTAACAACTCTGGAATTCTGATTATCTTGGAATATATCACGCAGCCTATCCCAAGCAGCCATTTCCATAGCGTCTGGCTCAATAATCGTTTGCAACAGGTCAGTAGAGATAGTGGAATAAATCCACTGAAGGACGGTGACATCAAGCGTTGTCCATAACTTAGGATCATCCTCACGTTGAGGCACCTCCGTATCCTCAAGAGCCACGGGGATTATGTGATGGATGACTTGATGCGAGCGAGCGTGAATTTTAAACAACTCGGCCCACGTCGCGTATTGGACGTTTTCTATTTCAAGAATGAGAGGTATGTGATTCTTGATGTTAGAAACAACAAGGGCAGGATAAAACGTGCTCTTTGTCGTCGACATAACGAAATAACAATAGGTGATTTGACTGCTCAGTTAGTATCCATCCCGCTATCACAGTCTTGCCGGGGCCCTTCAATATCTTACATTCACAAGACCAGATATTACGTATGTCATACAGCAGATGTGTTTGTTTATGCATGATCCCAGAGTTGAGCACATGAATGCGCTCAAACGCATCATTCGGTATATTCAGGGTACACTTGACTATGACTTGTATTTATATCATTCATCAACGTCAACACTTGTCTCGTATACAGATGCTGATTGGGGTGGCTGTCCGAAAACCAGACGGTCTACATCTGGCTATTATATGTTTCTTGGTAATAACTTGGTCTCATGGTCTGCGAAGCGTCAGTCGACTTTATCCCGTTCCAGTGCAGATGCCGAGTATTGATGGGTAGCTAACGTGGTCTCTGAATCATGCTGGTTACGTAATTTGCTGTTAAAGCTTCAGTGTCCTATTCAGAAAGCGACCTTGGTTTATTGTGATAATGTTAGTGCCATCTAACTTTCTGATAATCCGGTTCAGCACCAGCGCACTAAACATATCGAGATGGACATTCACTTTATTCGCGAAAAGGTTGCTTGTGGTCAAGTACGCGTCTGCCATGTCCCTTCCAGGTATCAAATTGCAGACATCTTTACAAAAGGGTCTTCCCTCGGTCATTTTTGAGGATTTTAGGGATAGTCTCAGTGTTCGAAGACCCCCGCTATGACTGCGGATGTGTGTTGAATATACATATGACATACAATATATCATATGTATATTTCGAATTTTGTATATTAATTTAGGTAGTATTTGAGTGTAATTAGTATTGTATACTTACCATAATTGTATTACCATAATTATATAGTTAGTGTCCAAGTAGAATAAGGTTTTAGGAGTAGAATAGGAATATGATTCTCTTATTATGGAAATATGTAAATTGTATATATACTCTTTCAATTAATGAAAATAATCAAGAGATTATTTTTTTCAATGATTTGTAGTCCTATTAGAATAGGGTTATCCTTTACTCTATTAGACTAGGAAAATGAGTATCTTACCTCTATATAAAGATGTTATTATGATGAATGAGAAGTAGAAAGAATTTTCCAATTATTCCCGTCTCTCTAAATTCTCGTCCCTGTCTCGATTTTAACATGGTACCAGAGAGACGTTAGAAAGAACACCAAAACCCTAGAATAATGCCAGGTGACAGTAAACAAACTGGCGATAATAGCAAAGGAATCGCCTGTGAAGAAAATAAAACCCAAAGAAAAATAATCTATTCCTACGACATTACATCGAATGATAACCCTGGAATTATGGTGACACAAGTCCAATTGAAGGGCAAAACATTTTGAAGAATAGGCTAGATCCATGAGGAAATCCCTAAGAGCAAGAAAGAAGTTCGGCTTCATCGACGGTACAATAAAAAATCCAGACGAAGAGTCATCGGACTTGGAAGATTGGTGGACTATAAACTCACTGTTGGTGTCGTGGATTCGCAACACCGTAAACCGATGCTTCGATCAATGATTACACATAAAGAGAAAGTAGAAGAATTATGGACGAGCATCCAAACGCGGTTCACCGTTATTAACGGTCCTCAAATGCAACAACTAAAGGAGAAACTAGTGAAGTGCAAGCAAAAGGGAAGGATCATAGTGAATTACTATGGAAAACTCACTAAGTTGTGGGAGAAATTGGCGAATTATGAATAAATCTAAACTTGTACGTGCATCAAGTGCACGTGCAATCTAGGAACGATCCTAGAAGCCAAAAGAGAAGAAAACATACATCTTTTCCTCATGAGATTGGATGAAGGAATGTATGGAATAGTGAAATCGAACATACTGGCCCAGAAACCGTTGCCATCATTGAACACGGTCTACTCGAAGTTAGTGCAAGAAGAGCGTATGAGAAGAATCACATAAAAAATAGAGGACCGGATGAAATCATGGCTTTTGCCGTACAAGGGAGAAATCCTAACTGTGACCAAGGTGCAAAATAATGGTGCATTCTCTACACGTTGCAACAGATCCGAACACATTGTGGACGGATGTTTTTGACTCATTTGTTATCCGAATTGGTGGCCGGGAAATAAAAAAGGAGATGATAAAATTGGAGGAAGAGGACAAGGACAACAATAACAGCAGATGAGTGAACTAGGATCCAATTGTGGTAGAGGAAACTACCGGACTAACGTCGTAGTTTCCAAAGAATGAACTCAGACGGAGATAGAAATGGTGAATGCAAGCGGCATGAAACTTCATAATTTGAGAGATGATATTTGGAAGACTGTGATTCACATGTTGAATTCCCAGAGAATAAACCTAAATGGGAAGATGGATAGTAAGACCGAAAACTCATCCTGGATCATAGACTCCGGAGCTACCAACCATGTGACAGGTAATCCAGAAGAATTGAGAAATAAGCGAGACATTTCTAAGTGTCCGGTTGGTCTTCCGGATGAAAGTAGTTCGGTGGCTACAAAATAAGGAACAATCAGGATGAATGATAGGATATGGTTTAAGAATGTCCTTTATGTTCCGGATTTGACATGCAATTTGATTTCTGTATCACAACTAGTTGATTATTTAGATTGTGATGTGACATTTAATAGAATTACATGTGCTATACTAGACTCCACCATGAGGAGGCTGATTGAAAAGGTTGAGTGTCGAGGTGGACTTTACTATTTTCAAAATGTGCCACTGATACGGGCTATGAAGGCAGAGGCAGTTGATTTGTTCGATTGTTGGCACAAACTATTGGGTCATCATTTAGCACAGTAACGAAGTCTATTAAGACATTAAGCTTAAAAGAGAGTAGTGATAGATCAGATAGAGAATGTGATATATGCCAACAGGAAAAGCAAATGAGAGGTGTTTTTCCTTTAAGTGATGATATTGCTTCCGATACTTTTGAGATGATTCATTGCGATTTATGGGGACTATATAGAACCCCTTCCTTTTGTGGTGCTTCATATTTTTTTTACTATTGTGGATGATCATTCATGAGCTGTCTGGATCTTTCTCTTAGTTGATAAGAAAGAAGTGTCCCAAACCTTGAAGAATTTATTCGTCTTGGTGGATAGACAGTTTGGTAAGAAAGTGAAGATTGTTAGAAGTGATAACAGAACTGAGTTCACATGTATAAAGACTTACTTCTTCAAACATGGATTTTTTTCCAAACATATTGCACAGGGACACCACAACAGAATGGAAGAGTCAAAAGAAAACACCATCACATTCTTAATGTGGTGCGAGTATTGAGATTTCGGGGTTATCTTCTGATTAAATTTTGAGGAGAATGTGTTTTAACTGTGAGATATTTGATCAACAGAACGCCATCTTCGGTGTTGAATGAGAAACCCCCTATGAAATTTTATACGAAAAACACCTCGGTATGATCACTTAAGGGTAATAGGATCACTATGCTATGCACATACAAAGGGAAGAACGATGGACAAGTTTGAGAGTCGGAGTCATAGGTGTGTCTTCTTGGGATACCCCTACGGATAGAAATGTTGGAGATTATATGACTTAGAGAATGATGAATATTTAGTTTCAAGAGATGTGGACTTTTACGAGACTAAGTTTCCATTTGCCGTAGGATCAAGTAACTTGGTCAACAACATAGAAGTGATCCTGGACGAAATGGAGGAAGAAAGAACCAATACGATTTCGAAGAAGACCAGACTGATAATGTAGGTGCGAACAAAACTCGAATGGAAGAAGTACGAACACCAGATACCGAACCTACGAATCATCCAGAATTAGACAGGACAAATGCTGGTCCAAATAAAGAAAACGTGGAGGAAGTACAAACGGAAGGTATCCGGGCCAATAAATGCCATCAGAGGAACAATTGGGTTGGGTTAAACATTAAAAGCATGAATCAATTCGGCTACGCGACTACGTCACTGAACCTTTTCAAAAACAAGTCCTTCAACTTATCCTCCCGATCCTTAGCAATCCTCCGGTGCACCTTATCCTTTAGTTAACTATATATCTTGTGATAATTTTTTCCCGCAACACCAAAGGTTCATTGCAGCAATTACCATAGGAACCAAACCAAAAACCTTTTCGGAGGCAATGAAAAAGGAACATTGGAAAGTAGCCATGCGGCAAGAGATCCAAGCATTGGAGGATAATGGAACATAGACACTTGAAACTTTTCCACCAGATAAGAAAGCACTCGGATGTAGATGGATGTACAAAATTAAGTACAACTCTGACGGCACAATCGAGCGATATAAATATCGTTTGGTCATCTTCATAATAAACATGAAGAAGAAATTGACTATAATGAAACTTTTGCTTCTGTTGCTAAGGTAGTAATTGTTCGGACCTTTTTAGTTGTTGCGGCTGGGCAAAATTGGAAATTGCATCAGATGGATGTGCATAATGCTTTCTTACACGACGAGCTTACAGAGGAAGTTTATATAAAATTGCTATCGGGATGTTGTGTTCCTAATCCGGGGCAATTATGTCAACTCCGGAAATATTTATATGGTTTGAAGCAAGCTCTAAGGTGTTGGTTTGAAAAATTGTCAAGTGCTTTGATGAAATATGGGTTCAAACAGTTGTACTCTGATTATTCTCTTTTCATTATATATCGGGGAGGTATGCAATTTAACGTCTTAGTCCATATGGATGACTTAATTATCTCCGAAAACGACCATAATGCCATTGAACGATTGAAAGACTATCTCCACACCTGTTTCACATGAAGGATTAGGCCATCTGAAGTACTTTCTAGGAGTGGAAGTTGCACGTGGACTAACTGGGTTGTCTGTCAACGAAAATATATCTTGAATATAATATCTGAGTTCGGTTTACTGTGAGCTAAACCAATCAATGCTCTCATGGAACAGAATCACGGTTTGGCGTTGACCAAATGAGCTACTTTAGGAGATCCAAAATCATATAGGTGTCTGATCGTTAGACTAATATACATCAGTTTCATTAGACATGAGTTGTCGTATGCGTGTATGTTTTATCCTAGTTCATGCAGCAACCAAATTAAGCACATTGAAACGCGGCTCTCTGTGTGGTATAGTACTTGAAGAAGAACCTAGGAAAAGGCATTGTGATGAGAAAAAAATATGATCTCCAGTTGTACGGATAGTGTGATTCGAACTAGGCCAGATGTCCGTTGACTCGAAAATCACTTACCGATTGGTTTATATCCCTTGAAAATTCACCCATATCATGGAAAATAAAGAAGCAACATATTGTCTCTCGCTCGTCAGCACAGACAGAATATCGGTCAATGGCAATGACAGTCTATAAGTTGAAATGGTTAAAGAAAATTTTACATAATTTGGGTGTTTAACATAAATCTCCAGTGAAAATGTATTGTAATCGTCGAGCAACATTGTATATTGAGCGAAATTCGGTGTTCCATGAACGGACTAAACATATTGAAGTCGACTGTCACTATCCCCGGGACACGCGCCAATTCAAAATAATACTTCTCTGTCATGTGTCAACTAGTGAGTAATTGGCCGATGTGTTTACAAAGGCTTTGGGGAAATCGCAACATGAATATTTACTTGGCAAGTTGGACATTCGAGACCCTCATGCTCCAACTTGAGGACACTACCAAGGTGGAGGTAAGGTCTGTGTACATTCTACCCTCCCCAGACCCCACGTTGTGGAATTTCACTGGGTATGTTGTTGTTGTTGTAATAACAACACCCCTAAAGATATCTGCGTCCCATCATCAATAAAAATGAAAAGAACTAATTATATATTAGTCTGCCCCTCCATAGAGCAAATGCATTAGATTACTTTAGCAAATTCCTTAGTTCTCTTCTCTATGAAATAATGATCAACATATTTACATTTAGGCAGCCAAACAATTAATATCAACAATTCAATTAACTTTGTATGTAGAACTTTGCCAAAATATATTAACTAGGAACTGTTCAAATTTCAACACCTTAGAACTTTCAAATTGCTTCTTCACCAATTGCTTTATCTTTTTGGCCTTATTTTCTTAGCTCTTTCACAATGGAAGCTGCATCTATAATCTTCTTTTGGCAGTAACATTCTAAGAAGTGCTATTTTAATACTAAAGATGTTTGATCACTATAGTTATAGAAAAACAAAATTTCATCTATTCTCGTTTCTCTATTTTGTCTTGATCATTTCCATAATCATCTTCTCTAATATTTTTACAGCTAAATTTTCATCCAAATCAAAAAAAAATTTTAAATCAAAACAAATTCTCTGCAGCCATTGAATCCACTTTTAGCTAATTGACCGTTATTTTCGAAGAAGGAAGTCATCATTATTTGAAGGAAGAAGAAGAAGATCATGCACATTTGGGGCCTCCCTATAATCTCACACAAGAAGAAATAATTTCTTGGTTCAAGTAAAAATTGCCAAATTTTTAGATATTGAAGTCAATAAAAATCTCAAGACAATACCATAATAGAGTGAGTGAATTCTTTACAAGAAATTGTAGTATCCAATTTTTCATGACATGGACTTCCCCTGCAAAATCTTTTGGTAAAAGAGAATTTTTACCTTAGAGAGTTTATTCTAAGCACATCCTAATGGGTGTTTGATAATTTTGTCAAAGACTTTGGACTCACCTAGTGGAATTATGCTTTTTAGGCCTTTAGTTGAGTTGGGCTATAGAATTCTTGTTGTCACTCCTGATTTGTATTTTTTGTTTGAAAATACTCCAGCAGAATCTTGATTTATTGACCTCAAGAATGAGAAAAAGAATCCTGGTAAAGTTCCTTTGGCACAAAATTTATCTAATTTGATTAGACTCGCTGTTCTGTACAAATATGACAGTGTTTATCTGGATATAGATTTCATAATCTTGAACGATTTGTCAAGATTGAGGAATTCGATTGGTGCACAAAGCATGGATGCAAATGAGAATTGGACAAGATTGAATAATGAACTACTAATTTTTGATAAAAGTCATCAACTTGTTTACAAATTCATGGAGGAATTTAATTTGATTTTTGATGAAAATAGGTGGGGACAAAATGGACCTTACTTGGTTTCAAGAGTGATACGATATCAGAAAGCACAAGTCACTCCAAATCATTCATTCGAGAACAAGCCAAGGAACTCCAAGCTTTGCAAGCCATGTTGATGCATAAGGAGGCTTTGGAGGCCTTTGAGGGCCCACACAAAGGAGCATACGACATTTAGATGATCGTGTGGAGTGAAGAGGAGCCCGGAGTTAGACCTGTCACAGTCTGCAGTTGAAGTGTAACTCGCAGACATGACCTGCGATGTCATATGCAAATCACAAATGATGCTGCTGAGTGAAACTTTGGCCATTTGGGTTACTTTTGCAAATTGAAGGCTTTAATCACTTTTGGGTCAAGCTTGTAATAATGCTTAGTATAAAGAGGGTCCTTAGTCTTATTTTATATTTAGATTTGATGAATTGAGAATTGAGAATTGAGAATTGAGATACTCCTTTGAGAATGATATTTGTTTAGTTAGATAGTTATAGAGTGTAGTGTTAGAGATAGTTGATTATGGTGGATTCATTGTTGGCTATTGAAACTGTTAAGATTCCCACATCAGAAATTGAATGGGAACATGGACTCCTTATATGGACTTGGACAATCCTCACATTACAAGAATCCTCACATTACAAGCTAGCTTTTGGGGTTGAGTTAGGTCCAAGATCCATTCTTCATGAGAACATGGACTCTTTATATGGACTTGGACAATCCTCACCCTACAAGCTAGCTTTTAGGGTTGAGTTAGGCCCAAGATCCATTCTTTACATGGTATCAGAGTCAAACCCATTCCAATTCTTTGTTCACCGATGTTGGGCCCCCAAATTATATTATTCACGCTCCAGTTAACAAGGTCTGGGCGTGCAGGGTAGTGTTAAGAGTTTCACATCGGATATGAAATGAGAACATGGACTCCTTATATGGACTTCGACAATCTTCACCCTACAAGCTAGCTTTTGGGGTTGAGTTAAGCCCAAGATCCATTATTTACATGGTATCAGAGCCAGACCAATTTCAATTCTTTATTCGTCGATGTTGGGCCCTCAAATTATATTGTCCACGCTCCAGTTAACGAGGTCTGGACGTGCAGGGGAGTGTTAAGAGTCCCACATCGGAAATGGAATGGGTACATGGACTCCTTATATGTACTTGGACAATCCTCACCTTATAAGCTAGCTTTCGGGGTTGAGTTAGGCCCAAGATCCATTCCTTCAGAAACCGTTATTCCTTGATTTCATATAAGAGTTGCTCATTTGTGGATTCAATTGAGTCTATTCTTTGATTTCAATTAGTATAAGTTCTTTTGGTTGAATTCAATTGGGAGAGTTTGGATTTCATATATCCAAGTTTTTTCATAAATTCACTACCAATTGGGTCTTGCTTCTATTCTCATAATCTTTTCTTCTCTTCTCACCTATTGATTTCTCTTTAATTCCACGTATTTGTTGTTTGAATCCGTGTCTTCCACAAGCCGGATCTTATGAAATAGTAGTAGAGAAAGTTACCTCCATTAAGATACAAGATTACAACTTTACTATATAGCCACCAAGTGCGTTTTATCCGGTGGATTGGACTAGAATTGAAAGCTTTTTTATGAAGTTTAATGGTAAAAATGATTCAAGATGGGTAGAAGCTAAAGTGCTTCAACTCAATGAGAAGACTTCTGGAGTTTACTTGTGGAACAACCAAAGTAGCAGTACGAAAATTGAACAAGTATCATAGATAGATTGGTTTCTACTCATTGTTTGACATGTAAAGACATTTAAATTGTTAAACACTTGTGAATTTTGATTTCTCAAATAAGTTAATATTGAGTAAGTGTACCTAAACTTTTTTATACTAGAATCAAGTTCTTGATTTTGGTTGAATAAGATCAAGATACAAGAAGACAAGGAATTGTCTCTTGATTTTTTTTCCATTCACTTTCTTTGTGTTTTTTCTTCTCTTGTCAACTGTAAATATTGTTTTTCTATCATTGAAAGAAATAATCCCTTGATTATTTTTATTAATTAAAAGACTATTTATAAAAGTTACATATTTCCATAATAGGAGAATCATATTCCTATTCTATTCCTAAAACATTATTCTACTTGGATACTAACTTATACATTTATGGTAATACAATTATTATGGTAAGTGTACAATACTAATTACATTACAACATTACCTAAACTAGAATACTAAATATTACCTAAATTATATACTCTATATATGGTAATGTCACGTAGACCGAGAGGGAGAATCCGAGAGTAATATACACAATATATACATGTATATTGTGTATATTTAACACACCCCCGCAGTCATAGCGGGCGGTCGTCGAACGCTGAGACTGTCCCTAAAATCTTCAAAAAGGACCGAGGGAAGACCCTTTGTAAAGATGTCAACAATTTGATATCTCGACTGGACATGGCATACGCGAACTTGACCACGAGCAACCTTTTCACGGACAAAGTGAATGTCTATTTCGATATGCTTGGTGCGTTGGTGCTGAACCGGATTACTAGAAAGGTAGATGGCATTAATATTATCGCAATAAACCAAGGTTGCCTTCTGAATGGGACAATGAAGCTCTAAAAGCAAATTACGTAACCAACATGATTCCAAGGCCACATTAGCCACCCCTCGATATTCAGCCTCGACACTTGAGCGGGATAGAGTCGACTGATGCTTTGCAGACCAGGAGACCAAGTTGTTGCCAAGAAACATACAATAGCCTGACGTAGACCGTCTGGTGTCGGGACAGCCACCCCAATCAACATCCGTATATGAGACAAGTGTGGACGTCGAGGAAGGATATAAATGCAAACCATAGTCAAGTGTACCCTGAATATACCGAATCATGTGTTTGAGTGAATTCATGTGCTTAATTCTGGAATCATGCATGAATAAACACAACTGCTGGACAACATATGTAATATCCGGTTTTGTAAAGGTAAGATACTGAAGGGCCCTTGCAAGACTGCGATAGCGGGTCGGATCCTCGTAGGGTACGCCAGCCGCGGCACTAAGCTTGGGCTTTGTATCAACTGGAGTGGAAGTGGACTTACAGGATGACATCTCAGCCCTCTCGATGATCTCAGCTGCATACTTCCATTGAGACAAGAACAATCCATCGGAATGACGAGTGACGACAATCCCCAAAAAGTAACTCAAGGGCCCTAAGTCTTTCATAGCAAACTCAGAGCTGAGCTTGGTCATGATAGACTGGCGTAAGGCATTGGAAGAGGCAATCAAAATGATATCATCCACATACAACAGAATGTAGGCCAAGGACGAACCACGACGGTAGATGAACAATGAATTATCTGACCTGCTGTGAGTGAACCAAATAGTCGAAATATAGTCAGCAAACCTTGTATACCAGGCCCGGGGAGACTGCTTAAGCCCATATAAGGACTTCTTTAATAAACAGACATGATGAGGATGTTTGGGATCCCTAAATCCCAACGGCTGATGCATATAGACTGTCTCCTTGAGATCCCCATGTAGGAAAGCATTCTTGACATCTAACTGATGAATAGGCCATGCTTTCGACAGAGCCAAGTTTAGCACCGTGCGAATGGTAGCCGGCTTGACTACCGGACTAAATGTCTCACCACAATCTACACCAACCTGCTGAGTCTTACCATCACCCATAAGTCGCGCCTTATGTCGAGCAAATGAACTATCCGAGTTCTCCTTATGAGCAAAAATCCACATAGACATGATAATATTAATACCAGATGGACGGAGCACCAACTCCCACGTCTTATTATCAATAAGAGCATTATATTCATCGGTCATAGCAATTTTCCAATTCGGGTCATGTAAGGCAGACACATGATTACGGGGTAAGGGGGATTTAGGGACATTAGAATGTAAATTAAAATATCTTTTTGGTTTAAAAACACTCCATTGACTATGAGTGACCGGTCTATGACTGGAGGGAGAATTGGACGGATTTTGGGAATTTGCTGGGTTCGGGACGGACTGGCCGGCAGGCAGTGGGCCTGCTGGCCCAACTCGGTAATCTGGAGCAGTGACTAGACCCGTTCCAGAATTGGGCGGGACTGGCCCAATCGCTGGAACTGGTCTAGTGGTGGTACTGGTAGAGGCAGGGGGTGACAGACCAGTGGGGCCAGCGGGCAGTGGGCCCGCTGTAGAATTTTGGGTGTGGTATACGTTCGAAAAATGCTGAATAACATACGGAGATATATTATCATCCAAAAAATTATACGAACTAGGCACGGGAGTATTACCTTTAGAAAATGGAAATTGAGATTCATAAAAAATGACATGGCGATTAATGGTGATTTTATTAGAGGATATATCAAAGCATTTGTAGCCACGATGATTGGATGAAAAACTCAAAAACACACACGGAGTAGACCGGGCCTGAAGTTTGTTAATTGTGGTGGACGGGAATAACGGATAACACAAGCACCCAAAAACCGGAAGATGAGAATAAGAAGGAGTCTTATTATATAAAATTTGAAGGGGGGAAGAATATGTCAGACCTTTGGAAGGAATTATGTTAAGGAGATATGTAGCTATTTGAAGAACATGATGCCAAAAATATGGGGGTATGAAAGCATGAATTAATAAAGTGCGGACAATGTTATTTATGGAATGAATTTTGCGTTTGGTTTTCCCATTTTGTGAAGACGTATGAGGACAAGAAAAATGAAAATTGATCCCATTATTAGCACAGAATTCCCGAAACACCCCATTGTCATATTCTTTGCCATTATCACACTGAATATTTTTAATTTCTCATTCGAATTGAGTTCTAATGAATGCTCTAAATTTTAAGAAGACAGAAAAAACTTGAGATTTTTGCTATCGGAAACATCCATAAAAAGTTAGAATAATCATCCAAAAAAGAACATAATACCGATGACCCACAGAACTAAGAATCGGAGATGTCCATAAGTCGCTATGAATAATATCAAATGGCATTAAAGTATGAGAATTTGAGTCGACAAATGGCAACTTAGCAATTTTTTCCAAAGAACAAGACTGGCAATTTGGAGTACGACTCGTACCCTTACATGAAATAAAGCTTTTTTTATCAAAAGACGACAAAATAGATGGTCCCGGATGACCAAGACGAGCATGCCACAAGGAAGGAGAAATGGCTGCAAAGGCTGATGGCAAGGTTTGACTCGATGGATCAGAACTGGGTGTGATAGGATAAAGATTTCCCCTACTATCACACCTCATGAGAGGACTCCCCATCTTGAAATCCTTCACAGAAAAACCAAATGGATCAAATTCAATAGAAACGGAATTGTCAGTAGTGAATTTACGGGCTGAGACTAAGTTTTTAATCAATTTAGGGCGTGTAGGGTGTTTTTCAAGATAAGGGGTGGATGAGGGGGAGATAACGTCTTATGACCATAACCATGAATTGGGATAGAATTACCATTACCAATAATTATACCGCGAGGGTTGCTCAAATTGGAATAAGACGAGAGTGTACCTGAATCGGATGTCATGTGGGTAGTGGCACCGGTGTCCATAATACCAATTGGGTCCGGAGGATTTAAACCAAGCGTGTGCATTGCGGCTTTGATGTCGGTAGGCGTGGGTGCCGCTGCGTGATGAGCTTGCGGGGGCCGAGGACGGTGTCCATAAATTGTCGTTTTTATCGGTCTTTCAAGATACCTACGTGGGGTAATTTCTTGAAGAATTATATATTTACATTTCAAACTGTTAAATATACACAATATCCACTGAAGGACGGTAGTATCAAGAGTCGTCCACAACTTAGGATCATCCTCGCGTTTTGGCACCTCCATATCCTCAGGAGCCGCGGGGATTATGTGATGGATGACTTGATGCGATTGTGCGTGAATTTTGAACAGTTCGGCCCACGTCTCATATTTGACGTTTTCTATTTCAAGAACAAGAGGGATGTTATTCTTGATGTTAGAAATTGTAAGGGCAGGATGAAACATGTTCCGGGATGTAGACATATTGATAGAACAATATGTGAGTGAGGAATTAGGGAGAAATTTTTGGGAAGAAGGGGGTTCTCGTCGGCACGAAAAACCGAGAGCAAGGTCTCAGAATTTGCAAAGGAAGTCGACGGAAAAATTTGGAGAATTTGGGAGAGAAAATAAACCTAGATTCTTGATACCATGAAAGAAATAATCCTTTGATTATTTTCATTAATTGAAAGACTATTTATACAAGTTACACATTTCCATAATAGGAGAATCCTATTCCTATTCTATTCCTAAAACCTTATTCTACTTGGATACTAACTTATACATTTATGGTAATACAATTATTATGGTAAGTGTACAATACTAATTACATTACAACATTACCTAAACTAGGATACTAAATATTACCTAAATTATATACTCTATATACGGTAATGTCACGTAGACCGAGAGGGAGAATCCGAGAGCAATATACACAATATACACATGTATATTATGTGTATATTGTGTATATTTAACAGTTTGAAACGTAAAGATATAATTCTTGAAGAAATTACCCCACGTAGGTATCTTGAAAGACCGATAAAAACGACAATTTATTATTTTTACCTTGTTCATAGTTGTGTATTAACTCTACTTATGCAAACTTCGTAAAGTATAAGGATTTGAAGTGTTACACTTTGATTAATCAAAAGAATATCCAACAACCAAAAGACAGTTTGTCTTGAACCAAGTCTAAAATTATTGGATTTGTTGCAAGAAAAAAAATATTTCTACCAAATAAAGGGTCATAACCTCTATTTAAGCAGGTTATAGAACATGCTCTGACGATTTGACCATCCCTGCTCTTCTTATAATATTTGTACAACTAAGTGCTACTTCAAGCACGAAAACGAGAAGAAGGTTACAGGAGAGTGATGGCTAATATAGAATTACTCTAACCATAATGAAATTTAGAGGAGCTATTTAATCGATCCTACCAACTAATTTGAGATTGAGACAATAGTTTATTGATATATGACATAAGTTCTTGACTTGCTTCAATTATCTCAATAAAGAAAAGTAGGACATTCGGATTAGATATATTGAAATAAGCTTTCTTTCATAAAAATAAAAAGGCGAATGCCATATATATTGATTCAATAGGTTCAACTGAATTCCAGTAATTATTACACAAAACATGAATATACAAATGAAAATTTACTAAGCTTTCAATAACTATTACAATTTGAATACATAATAGAACAAGTACAATGATTTTATTGGTAAAATCATAAAGGATGAACAATCAAATTTAGTTCCTAAATATGTGTATGGTAAAGATTGTTTATGTTAAATATACACAATATACACACAATATACATGTGTATATTGTGTATATTAGGACTCGGCTATGCTCACGGATTGGCCCTCGGATGGGCTGATTATTATGTGTAATTTATGGTAAATATTTAGTATCCTAGTTTAGGTAAGGTTGTAATATAATTAGTATTGTATTACCATAATTAGTGTATTACCATAAATGTATAGAATAATGTTTTAGGAATAGAATAGGAATAAGATTCTTCTATTATGTAACTTGTATATATAGCCTTTCAATTAATGAAAATAATCAAGGGATTATTTCTTTCATGGTATCAAGAGTCTATGTCTTAAAATCCTCTCTCTACTCTCCTAAATTTTCCGTCGACTTCCCTCCACTTCCGAGACATTTTGCTCTCGGTTTGTGTGCCGACGGGACCTCTTTTCTTCCCAAAATTTTCTCCCTAATCCCTCAATCACATATTGTTCTATCAATATGTCTACATCCCGGAACATGTTTCATCCTGCCCTTACAGTTTCTAACATCAAGAATAACATCCCTCTCGTTCTTGAAATAGAAAACGTCTAATATGCGACGTGAGCCGAACTGTTCAAAATTCACGCATGATCGCATCAAGTCATCCATCACATAATCCCCGTGACTCCTGAGGATACGGAGGTACCAAAACACGAGGATGATCCTAAGTTGTGGACGGCTATGGATACTACCATCCTTCAGTGGATATATTCCACAATATCTACCGACCTTTTGCAAAAAATTATTGAGCCTGACGCTACGGCACAGGCGAGTTGGGATATACTGCATTTCCAATATAATCAAAATTCTAGAGCCGTTACCCTTGAGCAGGATTTCTCCCACGTCAATATGGAAGATTTCCCTAATGTTTCGGCTTATTGCAAAAGATTAAAGGAATTGGCGGACCAACTTCGCAACGTTGGTGCGCCGGTTTTGAATGATCGTTTGGTCCTCCAAATGGTTTCCGGCCTCTCCGAGGCCTGTAGTGGTGTGGGAACGCTTCTTCGGCAAAGCAATCCGCTTCCGCAATTTTATCAGGCGCGTTCTATGCTTACACTAGAAGAAGCAGGCATAGCAAAATGAGTGGCTACCGGTACTAGTCCCGTAGTCATGATGACCGAGTCCATGATATATATCCTACCGGTTCCAACAACTCGAGCCAAAACCGCAACAACGGTGGCGGCAAAAAGGGTGGAAATAAGAAAAATGGCAAAAACCGAGCCGGCAACCGGCAAAATGGTGGTGGTAGTGGGGGTCCTCGCGGTGGTCAGCAGTAGTAACAATAGTTCTGGGGCCCACAATGGGCCCCTATGCATTGGCAATGGGCCCCACAATAGCAGTTTGGGCCCAGCCAGTTTACCTCCCAGCGGCAGTGGCCAGCCCAAAGCCAGCGGTGGCAAGCCCCAGCGGCGGTCCGGTGCCCTAATTCGGCCTGGTCCGATTCTGGCCACGCGGCCGGTAGTCTGGGCCGAGACCGCAAGCAGGGGTGCTTGGGCCTCGGCCCCCGCAAGCCCCACTCGAACAGATATCGAGGTCGCGATGCACACACTAGGTTTGACTCAACCGGACCCGAATTGGTATATGGACACTGGTGCCACTACCCACATGACATCCGATTCAGGTACTCTCATCTTATTCTAATTTGAGCAACCCTGGCAGTATAATTGTTGGTAATGGCAATTATGTTCCAATTCGTGGTTATGGTCATAAAACATTGTCTCCCCCTCATCCCTCTCTTATCTTGAAAAATACCCTACACGCCCCCAAATTGATTAAAAACTTAGTCTCTGTCCGTAAATTCATTACCGACAATTTTGTTTCTATTGAATTTGATCCATTTGGTTTCTCTTGTAAAGGATTTCAAGACGGGGAGTCCTCTCATGAGGTGTGATAGTAGGGGAGATCTTTATCCTATCACACCCAGTCCCGGTCCATCGAGTCAAACCCTGCCATAAGTTTTTGCAGCCATTTCTCCTTCCTTGTGGCATGCTCGTCTTGGTCATCCGGGGTCCTCTATTTTGTCAGCTTTTGATAAAAATAGTTTTATTTCATGTATGGGTACGAGTCGTACTCCAATTTTCCAATCTTGTTCTTTAGGAAAAATTGTTAAATTGCCATTTGTAGACTCAAAATCTCAAAGTTTAATGCCATTTAATATTATTCATAGCGACTTATGGACGTCTCCTGTTCCTAGTTCTATGGGTCATCGGTATTATGTTCTTTTTTTGGATAATTATTCTAAATTTTTATGGACATTTCCAATAGTGAAGAAATCTCAAGTTTTTTCCATCTTCCTAAAATTTAGAGCACTCATCAGAACCCAATTCGACCGTGAAATAAAAAATATTCAGTGTGATAATGGAAAAGAGTATGACAATGGGGTGTTTCGGGAATTATGTGCTACTAATGGGATAAATTTTTGTTTCTCTTGTCCTCATACAACTTCACAAAATGAGAAAGCCGAACGTAAAATTCGTTCCATAAATAACATTATCCGCACCCTATTGATACATGCTTTCGTACCCCATATTTTTGGCATCATGCTCTTCAAATGACTACATATCTCCTTAACATAATTCCTTCCAAAGGTCTGACATATTCTTCTCCCCTTCAAACTTTATATAATAAAACTCCTTCTTATTCTCATCTTCGGGTTTTTGGGTGTTTATGTTATCCGTTATTTCCATCCACCACAATTAATAAACTTCAGGCCCGATCTACTCCGTGTGTGTTTTTGGGTTTTCCATCTAATCATCGTGGCTACAAATGCTTTGATTTATCCTCCAATAAAATCATCATTAATCGCCATGTAATTTTTGATGAATCTCAATTTTCATTTGCTAAAAGTCATTCTCCCGTGCCTAGTTCGTATAATTTTTTGGATGAACAAATATCCCCGTATATTATTCAACATTTTTCGAACATCTCCCGCACTCAAACTTCTCCAACGGGGCCCACTGCCCGCTGGTCCCACTGGTCCGTCACAGTCCTCTCTGCCCAGTTTTGTCACTGGTCTAGTTTCAGCAATTGGGCCTGTCTAGCCCAATACTGGAACTAGTCTAGTTTCTGTTTCCGCCACTGGTACTGCTTCCCGAGTTGGGCCAGTAGGCCCACTATCTGCTGGCCAGTCCGTCCCGAGCCCAGCAAATTCTCGACATCCACTCAATTCTTTCTCGAGTCATAGACCGTTCACTCGTAGTCAGAGGGGTATTGTTACACCTAAAAGACATTTTAATTTACATTCTAATGTCTCTAAATCCCCCTTGCCCCGTAATCCTGCGTCTGCCTTAAATGGCCCGAATTAGAAAATTGCTATGACTGATGAATATAATGCTCTTATTGATAATAAGACGTGGGAGTTGGTGTCCCGTCCATATGGTATTAATTTTATCAGGTCTATGTGGATTTTTGCTCATAAGTAAAATTCAGATGATTCATTTGCTCGACATAAGGCGCGGCTTGTGGGTGATGGTAAAACTCAGCAGGTTGGTATAGATTGTGGGGAGACGTTTAGTCCGGTGGTCAAGCCGGTGGTCGAAGACATGGCCTATTCATCAGTTGGATGTCAAAAATGCTTTCTTACATAATGATCTCAAGGAAACTGTCTATATGCATCAGCCGATGGGATTCAGGGATCCCAACCATCCTCATCATGTCTGTCTGTTGAAGAAGTCCTTATATGGACTTAAGTAGTCTCCACGGGCCTGATATACAAGGTTTGTTGACTATGTTTCAACTATTGGGTTCACTCACAACAGGTCGGATAATTCCTTGTTCATCTATCGTCGTGGTTCGTCCGTAGCCTACATTATGTTATATGTGGACGATATTATCTTGACTGCCTCTTCTGATGCCTTTTGCCAGTCCATCATGACCATGCTCAGCTCCGAGTTTGCTATGAAAGACTTGGGGCCCTTGAGTTACTTTTTGGGGATTGTTGTCACTCGTCATTCCGATGGGTTGTTCTTGTCACAACGGAAGTATGCAATCGAGATCATCGAGAGGGCTGGGATGTCATCCTGTAAGTCTACTTCTACTCCAGTTGATACCAAGGCCAAGCTTGGTGTCGCGGCCGGAGTCCCTTACGAGGATCCGACCCGCTACCGCAGTCTTGCAAGGGCCCTTCAGTATCTTACCTTTACCAGATCGGATATTATGTATGTTGTCCAGCAGGTGTGTTTATTCATCCATGATCCCCAAATTGAGCACATGAATGCACTTAAACGCATCACCCGGTATATTCATGGTACACTAGACTATGGCTTGCATTTGTATCCTTCATCGACATCCACACTTGTCTCATACACATATGCTGATTGGGGTGGGTGTCCAGACACCAGACGGTCTACGTCTAGCTACTGTATGTTCCTTGGAAACAACTTGGTCTCATGGTCTGCGAAGCGTCAGGCGACTCTATCCCGCTCAAGTACCGAGGCTGAATATAGAGGGGTAGCCAATGTGGTCTCAGAATCATGTTGGTTATGTAATTTGATTTGGAGCTTCATTGTCCCATTCAGAAGGCAACTTTGGTAGATTGAGATAATATTAGTGCCATTTACCTTTATGGTAATCCGGTTCAGCACCAATGCACTAAACATATCGAGATGGACATTCACTTTGTCCGTGAAAAGGTTGCCCGCGGTCAAGTTCGCGTATGCCATTTTCCGTCGAGATATCAAATTGCTGACATCTTTACAAAGGGTCATCCCTCGGTCCTTTTTGAAGATTTTAGGGACAGTCTCAGCGTTCGAAGACCGCCCGCTATGACTGCGGGTGTGTGTTAAATATACACAATATACACACAATATACATGTGTATATTGTGTATATTAGGTCTCGGCTATGCTCACGGATTGGCCCTCGGATAGGCTGATTATTATGTGTAATTTATGGTAAATATTTAGTATCCTAGTTTAGGTAAGGTTGTAATATAATTAGTATTGTATTACCATAATTAGTGTATTACCATAAATGTATAGAATAAGGTTTTAGGAATAGAATTCTCCTATTGTGTAACTTGTATATATAGCCTTTCAATTAATAAAAATAATCAAGGGATTATTTCTTTCAGTTTACCATCTAAATTTCTATACAAATGTCACAAAAGTTGTCAACATTTAACACGATCACAAAAAGAAAACTTCAATCTCCTTACTCTGAAGCCACCCCATCTCGATAAATTAAATCTAAACCTAGGCAACTTTCTAAATGACTTAGTTCTTTTTAATTTATGCCTACCAAAATTAAATCTCTGCCTTTTCTTGGTGTCAACAATAACAAAATCTTGCTTTGAGAAGCTCTCTTTCAAAGTAACCCCTTTTTTATCATCACTTGTAGATTCATCTTTTTGTTGATGATGATTTTGTATGAAATTCCAAGAATCATCATTAATTTCATAATGATCTGAATCGCTACTCCATAAAAGATGTGGCTTAATGATAGATGATCCACTATAATCTTGAAAATGTGATGATAAGCTAATATGCTCCATATCAAATAATTTCCTTAATGATGTGCTCCCTTCTTTCATTAAGTTTAATAGATTACTTTTCTTTGAGGATGATGATGAAGAACTTGAAGCTGGAGTTGAGGAATAAGACGATAAAGAAGTAGAAGAAGATGATAAAGAAGTTGTAGTAGTAGTAGAAGAAGAAAATAGAGATTTTTGGTACTTAATGATTTTTCTAATGTTATATCTTTGAGCTTCTTTCTCCATTTTCCAAAAAGAATCTACATCTTCTTCCTCAATAATTTCAGTAATTTCAAATGCCATTTCTTTGTATCAAAGGATAGAAATTTGGTGACTAAAACATATAAATTATATTTGGATATATCTAAAAAAAAAATGTGGTGTTTTGTTGAGAAAGTAGAATAACAAGGAAAAAGGGAAGAACCAAGAAAGTAGAATATTTCAAACTTATAAAAATTCAAAGCCGACAGTTGGGGCAAGTTTGTAGATCAAGTTATTTTATTGAGGAATGTTAATCAACTTAGGAAGTAGTAAAAGACAAGATTCATTGACTTATTCAATGTTCGTTAATTAGCTGATGATGCATCTACTTGTCCATTATTAACGAATAAAATATTTTTATAAGGTGTCCACATACTTATTTAATCATCATGGTGGAGAAAATGAGTGCATTGAAGGGTTTTGTTGGGTTCAAAACACATAAGGCACAACAGAAGTTTAAAATTTTGTTCTACTTACCCCAACAATTTCTTCTGGTATGGTTATATGACAATCAAAACCTGTAACATAAAACTAGAACACTTACAGGTTAATCAATCTGGAGTCTTTACTTAGGGATTACACGCGACTGTCCCTTCGACTGCAAGCACTATGCTATGGTGTATTCCTCTGTCAAGAAAGCCAGGAAATATTGGCAGAGGTTCGAGAGAGTTTCGTCCTAGACTCTAAGTCTAGAATTGTTTATGAATTGGTGTGTTAATTAACAATGGGGAGTGCTGTATTTATAGTTGAAATTAGGGCAACAAATCAGATTAGGGTTGGGCTCCAAGCCTGGCCCAAAAATCGAGGTGCAGTGGGCCAGTCTGACTGGGCCCACTGTCGGGTCGGCGCCGCGGCATCTTACATAAATTTTCGTTTCCCGTTTTCATTTAATATATATTCAGCACATTAGATCCAAAATCTAATTTTGATTTAATTAAATAATTTCCATCTAATAGAAATTATCCTATAGTTATTATCAATTTAAATATCTCGATCCCAAATCGAATATTTAATACTTTTTCAATACACCCTTAGGTCGAAGAGACAATCGACATAGTGTGACCTTATATGCCTTCATATATCGACACTAATCCAATTAAGGTCCATACGGAACTCCTAGACTGCGCCGTACGACGAACTCAATATATGAAGTACGTTTAAATGAATCCAACAAACATAACCTTTATGTGAGATGATAAATTCCTTTCATTCGCGATACACTCGATCAAGCTTAGGATTTTCCATGTGTCTATCCAAATGACTTGATCACTTTATCTCATCTATATTAGTCGACAACTAGATCATATTCTAAATATGTCTCTTGCATTGACCAATGACTTGGTCGACCTAATATCACTGAGAAGTTGAGTGCTCTCTCGAATATCCAATCGAGGAATGAATCCTATTCTTGGCTCAACTACCACCTTAATTTACATCATAATGCACCCAACACAAGCCGTATCTTATCCTATAAGGAGTTTAAGCTTAGGACAGGGTCAAAGTACATTACTCTGTAAATAAAGTGCGTATTGACTTCAAATCAAAGGACTTTTATATCCCACACGCTGATAACACTCTAGACATGTCTAACAAATAGTTTATCAGCAGGGTATACCAACACTTTCCAAAAGTATCCATGTGTCCATCACTAGTAACAATTACTAGTAGCAGGTGAGACATACTACATTCTCAAAGAATGTGACGCATACCACATGTTGACTTATAACATATCATCGATATCCCATTCTCGATGATCACTAGTCGAGGCTATTTTAGTGTTACACTCTATCATCAATATCTCACTCTATTAATGACAACGTAAGCTCAAGGGATGCACATTAATGAATAATTACAAACAATCAAATAATAATTCAATAATTACAAATGCCATAAATATTAATCTTATTAATAATACAAATGTGTTCAAGTACATTTGTCCCTAATAATGATTATCTCTAGGACATACATACTTTCAATCTCCCACTTGGCCTAAAGCCAATCTCCGATGTATCTAATACCCATATTTTCAAATGACTATTATGCTTAACTAAGCTTAATGGTTTAGTAAACGGGTCAGCTAAATTATCATCTGTGGGAACATAGTCTAATCTTATTTTTTCAGTTTCCACCATCTCCATGAGTATGTGGTATTTCCTCGGTATATGCTTGTTTCTGTTTGTTGATCTTGGTTCCTTAGCTTGCGCAATCGCACCAGTGTTGTCCCAATAAATCATTATTGGACAAGTGGCACTTGGAACAACCCCTAGTTCCTTTAGGAACTCAGATATCATGACAACTTATTTACCAGCTTCCGATCCAGCAATGTACTCGGCTTATGTTGTCGAATCAGTAATTGTAGCTTGCTTGGAACTTTTCCAACTCACTATTCCGCCATTGAAAATGAAGGCATATCTAGATTGATATTTGAAGTCATCAAGATCTGTCCGGAAGCTAGCATCAGTGTACCCAGTACACACTAGTTTCTCTTGTCCACCATAGACTAAGAAATATTCTTTAGTTCATCTAAGATACTTAAGAATACTCTTGACTTCTTTCCAGTGTTCTTCCCCAGGATTCTGCTGGAATTTATAAGTTATACTAAGTGCATAGGCCACATCTGGCCTCGTATAGGTCATGCCATACATGATAGATCCTATAGCTGAAGCATATGAGATTTTTTTCATGCGTTCAAGTTCTGCAACTGTAGAAGGACTATCCTTCTTTGATAACTTGATGCCTTGACCCATAGGAAGACTTCCCTTCTTGAAGTTTTCCATAGAGAATCGTCTTAGCACTTTGTCTATGTATATGGACTGTGACAGCCCCAACAATCTATTAGGTCTATCTATATAGATTATAATTCCAAGAATGTAGCAGGCTTCACCCAAGTCCTTCATCATGAAGGTGCTGGATAACCATTCCTTGACTGATTGCATGAGAGTCTTATTATCTCCCATTATTAATATGTCATCTACATAAATAACAATGAAGACAATACTCCATTCCTTGTGCTTACTATAAATGTAGGGATCTTCTTTGCTTCTAACAAAGTCAAATGATTTGACTGCTTTGTCAAAGCAAATATTCCAACTCCTTGAGTCTTGCTTAAGTCCATAAATGGACTTCTATAGCTTGCATACTGCTTTGGGCTTAGTCTTGGATGTAAAACCCTCAGGTTGTATCATATACACCTCCTCAATTAGGTTACCATTGAGGAAAATGGTTTTAACATCCATTTTCCAAATGTCATAATCATAGTATGTGTCTATTGCAAGCAAAATCCAAATGGACATAATTTTTGCAACAAGTGAAAATGTTTCATCATAATCGACCCCAGGCCGTTGATTATAACCTCTAGCCACCAATCTTGCCTTATAAGTTTGTACCTTGCCATATCCATCAATCTTTTTTTTGAATACCCATTTGCATCCTATGGGTCTAATCCCTGTTGGCAAATCAACCAAGTTCCAAACTTAATTGATGTACATCGAGTCCATCTCAGATTTCATGGCTTTTTGCCATCTCTGCGAATCAATGTCTAACATAGCTTCTCTGTAGGTTGTAGGTTTATCGTCATTAGGAATATCTATCTCATTGTGTGTTTCAATAAGGAGATTAAGTCTTTCATGCGGATGATGAGTCCTAGTGGTCCTACAGAGTTGATTAGGCTGTGTTTCAGTATTTGTTGCATTCTGATTGTGAGAAGGCCTTTGTGTGCTGGACAATCCATCACTTTGGGAGCTTTCAGGAATGTCATTTTCATGTATTTCCTGAATGGAATGATATACAACCATTGTATTATCTTCCATTGGTTGTGTATGAGAGCCTTGCATTTCTGCACTATTTCTCACAGCACTCCCACTGGCTGAAGGGCGTACTCTAAGTACCCAATCTTCACCAAATACTCCCACTGAATCCTTGTCTAGGTCTTTTGAGAAGGGTTCAACTTCTGTGTTATCTTGTTATTCTTGAATTTCTTCAAGTTCTATCTCATTGCAGCTCTATTCCTTGTAGACATATTCTTCTTCAAGAAAAGTTGCATTTCTGGAAACAATGACCTTATGTTCTTCAGGAAGATAGAAATAGTATCCCCTAGTTTCATTTGGATACCCCACAAAATAATATTTCTCACTTTTAGATTCCAACTTGTCAGTAAGTATCTTCTATACATATGCAGGGCACCCCCAAGGTCGCATGTGTTTAAGTGCTGACTTCTTGCCATTCCATATCTCATATGGAGTTTTCTCTACTGACTTTGAAGGAACCCTGTTCAGAATATAAATTGAGCTTTGCAATGCATAGCCCCAAAGGTATGTTGATAGAGTTGAGAAACTCATCATGGATCTAACCATATCTAATAAGGTTCGATTTCTCCTAGCAACACCATTTATTTGTGGCGTTCCAGGAGGTATCCATTGAGATTGGACTCCATGAAGCTTCAAATAATCCAGAAATTCTTTACTTAAGTATTCACCTCCTCAATCTGATCGAAGGGTCTTGATACTTGTTTCAAGTTGGTTCTCTACTTCTGACTTGTACTCCTTGAATTTATCAAAGGCTTCGGACTTGTGTTTCATAAGATACACATGCCCAAACCTTGTGAAATCGTCTGTAAAAGTGATGAAGTAAGGGAATCCTACCTTAGCTTGAGTTGAAAATGGCCCACATACATCAGTATGGACCAACTCAAGTACCTCTTTGGCTCGCACCCCTTTCCCGGAAAGTGTCTTGTTGGTTATCCTTCCTCTCAAGCAAGATTCACAGTTGCCATAGGACTCTAAGTCAAATGGTTCCAGGTAGTCTAACTTTCTTAATCTTGCTATCCTTGATTCATTGATGTGACCAAGTCTACAGTGCCATAAGTAGGTGGGGTTTCTTGGATTACTTATCTTAGTTCGTTTGTTTTGCACATTAAAAATTTCACGACTACAATTTAGAACATACAAACTATATAAGCAGAGCATTTCCATAAACAAAACCATTAAAAGACAGTACATAACTGCCATTGGCAATAAATAAGGAAAACCCCTCAATGTCTAACACTGGGATATAAATAATATTCCTCGTCAATGAGGGAACAAAATAACAATTATTTAGTTCTAAACAAAAGCTTGAAGGTAAATCTAGTCTAGAAGTTCCCACGCGTTCAGCATCTACTCGTGCTCCATTTCTAACGCGCAGGTTTACCTCTCAAGGTTCAACCTTTCTGCTGTTAATTAGGCCCTGCACATTACTACAAATGTGCGAGCCAGAAGTGATATCCAATACCCAGCAGTGGGAGTTACTGATAGACATATTTATTTCAATGACAAACATACCTTGTCCAGTAGAGGTAGAAGAACCTAGTGCTTTGCCTCCTCTTGGAGCTGTGTAGTCCTTCTTTAGAACATGCGCTGACACTTGTCCCCCTTCGTTCAACTTACATTTGAAAGGGTCTCTCAACAGTTCATACTCCATTATTTGAGACTGTTTTTCATAGAGACTCTTCAAGTGTTCTAGCATTTCGTTGGGGCCCATGTTTTCATGTTGCCTCTGTAACTCCATAGTCATAGAAGACAACATCACACATTTTGCCAAGGTAGCATCGTCTAGATGTTTCTCATAAGCCACCTTGTCAAACAGGGCATACTCAGCAGAATCTTCAGCAGGGACTGTGGGGAACACTGTGTCTAACACATACTCAATTCTTTCTAGTCTTAACACCAATCGCAGAATTCTTAACCAGTCAGGGTAATTTGATCCAGTCAACTTGTTTGTCTCGACCAACATTTTCAGTGATAGATTTGACATTCTATATATAGTATGAAGAAATAGATAGACTTGAAATTAAATTCTAATATAATTTCTATTGATCACATTCGTTAACTAATTAACATGACCTTTAGTTTAATTAGCTCCCACTATTTTAACACACTCTTCGACCCAATGGAAGAATACAGACTCATATCAAATATGGTCATAATGGGCCATGATCCAGGTTCCTGCTATATCCGCGTTTGCTGCTATATTGTAAAATAATTTGTAACTCTTGTTTGACCGAATGTTCTAAACAATCGATATGCGTCCCTCGGCTTGTCCGACACTGTGGCGCCAAGACAGCCTAGCAAGTCAACCCCGTTATGCGACTGCAATTATGTATCTAAGTGATTTTTTCCTTATAGAGCAAACACTGTGGTGTAAATACTCATGAAGGTTTATCACCCACCTATACATTTAACATGCATCTATGAAAGAGTCTGAGTCCTCGTAGACTTAGAGCAAATGTTGTGGCATAAATACTTATATCGCCGAAAAGGATTTTGCACTACAATAAACTATAACGGACGACGCGTTCACTTTAAATGAGACTTGTATTAAAATTTTAAGAAACATTTTAATTCAGAGTTTTAACCAAGATCAACTATAGTATGCTATATAAAATATAACATCTTAATTATCATGCAAAGTCTATTAAGCACTTATTGGGTACCGCCTGTCCAAGCATGATATTAAGCGGTTTAAATACATACTAGGTGTCGCCTACCTAGACAGTTATTTGCGGACGTTATTCTAGTAATTTAAATGACAATCATTTAGCACATAAATAGTATACTTATAAAATATATTGTATAATAATAATCATGGGTTAAACATTCTGAACAAAAAAAAATTCGGACCAATGGGGCCGCGGCGCTAATCATTAGAGTCGCGACGCTAGTGAGGCAGAAGCCAAAATTCTGCTTCTGCAATGAATTAGAGCCACGTCGCTCCACCATGGAGCCGCGGCGCTTGCAAGGCAGAAACATTCGGCTTGCATTAGGGTTGCGACACTCCACCATGGGGTCGCGGCACCTAATGTCCAGAAAATCCGGAATTAAAAAACGAAGCATTAGGGCCGCGGTGCCCTACCATAGGGCCGCATCGCCGAATTCCTGACAAAATATTTCTGTGTTGATTTTCTAAAATCGTTCGAGCCCTAAATCCAATTTAGGGATCAAATCACAGATCATTTTTGCTCACCAACAATTATCAATAACACACATATCGACCATCATCCATTCATACTCGTTCTTCGCTGTGCACCATGCTCGCAATGAACCGGTTATCTGCACTTGGCTTAGTCCTAGTTAGAACGGAATGACTTCCTCGATTTAGCGTAGGTGATAATTTATGGTGATATCAAAAGGTTAACATTTGATCAAGATATGTAGGATTTCAAGAAGCCTTGTTTTAATATAATTTTATGTTTAACCCATATTATTATGTTATTCAATTGTTATATAATCATTGAACCAGTCTGGGCTCTGATACCACTGTAGGGTTTTGTTGGGTTCAAAACACATAAGTAAGGCACAATGGAAGTTTAAAATTTTATTCTACTTACCCCAACATTTTCTTCTGGTATGGTTATATGACAATCAAAACCTGTAACATAAAACTAGAATACTTACAGGTTAATCAATCTGGAGTCTTTACTTAGGAATTACACGCGACTGCCCCTTCGATTGCAAGCACTATGCTATGGTGTATTCCTCTGTCAAGAAAGCTAGGAAATCTTGGCAGAGGTTCGACAGAGTTTCATCCTAAACTCTAATTCTAGAATTGTTTATGAATTGGTGTGTTAATTAACAATGAGGAGTGCTGTATTTATAGTTGAAATTAGGGAAACAAATCAGATTAGGGTTGGGCTCCAAGCCTGTCCCAAAAGCCGAGGTGCAGTGGGCTCGACTGGGCCCACTGTCGGGTCGGCGCCGCGACGCCTTACGTAAATTTCCGTTTCCCATTTTCGTTTAATATATATATTCAGTACATTAAATCCAAAATCTAATTTTGATTTAATTAAACAATTTTCATCTAATAGAAATTATCCCATAGTTATTATCAATTTAAATATCTCGATCCCAAATCGAATATTTAATACTTTCTCAATACACCCTTAGGTCGAAGATACAATCGACATAGTGTGATCCTATAGGCCTTCATATATCAACACTAATCCAATTAAGGTCCATACGGAACTCCTAGACTGCTCCGTACGACGAACTCAATATATGAAGTACGTTTACATGAATCCAACAAACATAACCTTTATGCGAGATGATAAATTCTTTTCATTCGCGATACACTCAATCAAGCTTAGGATTTGCCATGTGTCTATCCAAATGACTTGATCACTTTATCTCATCTATATTAGTCGACAACTAGATCATATTCTAAATATGTCTCTTGCATTGGCCAATGACTTAGTCGACCTAATATCACTGAGAAGTTGAGTGCTCTCTCGAATATCCAATTGAGTAATGAATCATATTCTTCGCTCAACTACCACATTAATTTACATCATAATGCACCCAACACAAGCTGTATCTTATCGTATAAGGAGTTTAAGCTTAGGACAAGGTCAAAGTACATTACTCTGTAAATAAGGTGCGTATTGACCTCAAGTCAAAGGACCTTTATATCCCACACGCTGATAACACTCTAGACATGTCTAACAAATAGTTTATCAGCAGGGTATACAACACTTTCCAAAAGTATCCATGTGTCCATCACTAGTAATCATTACTAGTAGCAGGTGAGACATACTACATTCTCTAAGAATGTGACGCAGACCACATGTCGACTTATAACATATCATCGATATCCCATTCTCGATGATCATTAGTCGAGGCTATTTTAGAGTTACGCTCTATCATCAATATCCCACTCTATTAATGACAACGTAAGCTCAAGGGATGCACATTAATGAATAATTACAAACAATCAAATAATAATTCAATAATTGCAAATGCCATAAATATTAATCTTATTAATAATACGAATGTGTTCAAGTACATTTGTCTCTAATAATGATTGTCTCTAGAACATACATACTTTCATGCCTAACCTATGATAGGTAAGGAGTTGATTCCAATGTACCAATTTTCTTTCACTAATACTCCTTTTATTCCATTTAGTTATCAGAATATGCTTTTACATGCCCTTGCAGAAAAATGTTACATTATAAAATAAAACAACTTAACTAATTTATCCTATAATTCTTTAATATTTGATAACATTAGTCTATATATACTTTAATAAATAAGTGAACTTTATTACGTACCTCTTAAATGTAGAACAACTATGCTAAGGATAAAGGTGAAGAAAAATTCAAATTTTTGTTTACTCTCTAAAATGACAAGTATGTGGAAATTATTTTTAATAAACATGACAACTAAATAACAACAACAATAGTATAAAAATTAAATCCCTCCCATATTATAATAAGAGTCCCTAATATAAGATTTGTACTCTTTAATATAGACAAACAGTAACCTTCGAAATGATCACTGTTAAGAATTGTGATTGGATAAATAGAATTTCTTAATTTTTAATTAAAGATTTCAGATTTAAGCCCTGTAAATGAAAAGTATCTTGATAGATAATAAGTTGTATACCATAAATTCAAATTAATCAGAACACTAAAGTAGTACTACTTAATATCGAGTGAGAAAAAATATGCAGAAATTCATAGTGATCGAGTCGTAGAAAATTCTATTGAATTCTGAAAGAAGATAGCATTTGTCTTCTTGCATGGGGTTTTATGAATCGATGTGAATGAGAAATGAACCATTACACCTTTTCATGGAAAAGGTTTCACACATTTTTACTCCTCCACCTTGTAGTCATTTGCACCACACCAGCCTTTGAGGTACCGCTACACCGGTGACGATATTTCGTTCTATCATGAAAAGAAATAATCCATAACCTCGGGTACTTGGGGGAATTAAGTTCCTTAAAGAAACACTGAATTCAGTGGACTCGAATTTGTTCATTGTTTTCTTGCTTCTTCTCAATTTCTGTTTTACTCTGGTTGATTACTTTTCTGAAATATAATTTAGAATACAGAGTAATAATAAGCTTAAGAAACTTAATATAATATTCTATATTCAGGGTTCTGTTAATTTCAGCAAAGAAAGTTACTTGTTTTTAGAAAATAAAGTACTATTATTTGAAGTAAAAAGTGTTTTTTCCTGAAGTACAAAGTATTTTTTCAGAAGTCAAAAGTATTTTTTTTCAAAAGTAAAATGTATTTTTTTCTCAGAAGTAAAAAAGTACTATTTTCAGAATAAAAAGAAAAAAATATTCTTTGGAAGACTAAAATCTTTGGATTTTTTACTCCGATTTTGAGATTAAAGTTTTCGTAACTTTCTACTCATTTGGTTACTCGATTTGAAGATATAAAACCTTCATCAAGTAAATAATGTTTGGTTTTCAGTTTGAAGAAATAAAATCTTCACTGTATCTCATTGTTATTCATTCGGTTTAAAGAAAATAAAAAGCTTTACCGATTTAGTAATTTTTGACTGGTCTAAAGATATAAAATCTTTATTGGTTCTCATTGTGGTTTATTCAGTTTGAAGATATAAAAACTTCACTGATTTATTAATTGTGGTTGTGTTTGTCGAACAGAAATGAGAGATCCAACTGAATATATTAATGCTACTGGTTCTGGCACAACAACTCTTGTCATTGTCTCTACGAGTAATGTTGCTTCGTCCAATCATTCTCCACCGGCCTCGGCACTGACAGAAAAGTCCGAAAAGTTTTCTAGAATTGATTTTAAGCGATGGCAACATAAAATATTTTTCTATTTGACAACTTTAAGTTTACAAAAAATCATTAATGAGGACGTTCCGGTTCTGCCGGAATCAACTCCCGAGAATGAATATTTTGTTGTGATAAAGGCATAGAAGCACTCAATTTTTTCGTGCAAGAACTATATACTTAGCGGACTGGAGGATGATCCGTACAATGTCCATAGTACCGTGTAGACTTCGAACGAACTTTGAAATGCATTGGAAAATAAATACAAAATAGAAGATGCCAGGTTGAAAAAGTTTATAGCCGAAAAATTCCTGAACTACAAAATGGTAGACACCAAGTCTGTCATTACCCAAGCCCTAGAATTGTAAGTTATTATCCACAATCTCCTTGCTGAAGGTTTGGTTATTAATGACGCATTTCAAGTTGCAACATTAATTGAGAAGTTACCTCCTTTATGGAAGAACTTTAAAAATTATTTAAAACACAAATGAAAGGGATGATGCTCGAGAATCTCATCGTTCTGTTAAGGATCGAGGAGGATAACAAAGCGGCTGAAAATAAGTCTAGAGGAAATTTAACAATTATGGGAGTAAATATTGTTGAAGATGCCCTAACTAATTCGAAAAAAGAGGAAGAAGTCTTCTGGATCGAAGAATTATCCCAAGAAGAAGTTCAAGTAAAATTGCTACAATTGTGGAAAATCTGGACATAAGTCTGCAGATTGTCGTGCTCCAAGGAAGGATAAGAAAAAGGGGCAAGCTAACATGGTCGAAACAAATGAGGATATGAACGACTTGTGTGCCATGTTGACTGAGTGTAATTTGGTGGGAAATCCCAAAGAGTGGTAGATTGACTCTGGAGCCACTCGCCATGTTTGTTCGATTAGCGTTTGTCTCATATGCTCCCGCTGTAAATGAAGAAACGCTCTCAATGGAAAATTCTGCAACGGCCAAGATTGAAGGCTCTGGGAAGATACAATTGAAAATGACTTCCGGCAAGGTGGTGACTTTGAACAACATGTTTCATGTTCCTTAAATAAGGAACAATTTAGTCTCTACTGCACTTCTCATCAAGAACGGATTTAAATGTGTTTTTGTATCTGACAAAGTTACCATAAGTAAGAATGAAATATTTGTAGGAAAATGGTACCTTACATAGGGCCTTTTCAAACTTAATATAATGGTTGTTGTTAATAATAATAAAAGTTCGGTTTCTTCTTACTTACTTGAGTCAAATGATTTATGGAATGAACGTTTGGGACATGTAAATTACAAAGCCTTGCGGAAAATGATTAATTTGAAAGATTTGCCTAAGTTTGAATGCAATAAGTCTAAGTGCCAAATATGTGGTAAGTCAAAGTACACTAAAAATCCTTACAAACCAGTTGTGAGGAGTTCTGAACCTTTTGTAACGATTCATCTGGTCGTTTTAGCTAAAGACCCATAATTACTTATTTGACCCTTCTCGTAGACTCTATGTGGGTTTATGATGTGCGGGGATGGGTGACACAGATATCGAGGTCCATTTATATGAGATTCGGATGAAAAGCCCAAAACTAGAAACTTAGAATTAGTTAGTTTGACTCAAAGTTAACTTTTGGCTAGATGGGTGTGTTTCCGAGTTCCATTGCTTCCGGTTGTTTTGAAGGGTCATTTATGACTTATTCGAATCATTGGTTCACTTCTCGAGATAATCAGATGTATTTTGTGGCCTTATTTACAGCGTTTGGATATTTAATTTTTTTTGGATGATTCTTTAGAAAAGTATGCCTTAGCTCGGTTAAATGTGAAATCCGAATATACGAGCCAGTTCGATGGAGTTTGATGGAAGTTTGGATTGTTTTCCCTACTCTGGTTCTAGTGTCCGCTCTAGCGGAACCTGTTTCTACTCCGATGTGTCCTCATCGGCGGAAGGTTGGCTCACCGAGGGCTTGGAAAGTGGGAAATGTCTGTCGTGGCGGAGGATTTGTCCACAGGGGCAAGTCCGTTCCTGCGGAATCGTGCTCTCCTTGGCACTGAGGCGAGGTGTCAAGTGACACCGCCTCACCGGGGATTTCATTCACTGCAGCGGGTCCGCTTTAGCAGAGTCGATTCTGCTGGGGAGTATTGTATCAGATGTCCTATAAAATCTCCTAGGTCAGAATTCTTTTCCCAATTTAGAATACCTCAAAACCATCTGGTCTTCGAGCATTTTCAGAACCCTAGGAGCAATTTCAACCTTGGGGTAAGAGATTCTTTCATTTATGACTTAAGTTTATGTTTCTAAGTTCTTTAATGGTGGTATAGTGTGTTATTAAGTCGGGGAAGAATGATTTACAAGTTTGTACATAATTAAGAGAGATATGCTCTTAATTTTAATGGACGTTTATGGATTAAATTATATTAATATCTTAAATTAAGATTGAATTATGTTAGATTATCTTATTGTAAGTCTTAATTTAAGAATAGAATCCTATTTTTAATTGGGGAAATTTCTAGGGTTTGAATTTGGGACTTTTTGAATAAGGTTCAATTGAGAGTTGTAATGTGTATAGTTTTAAAATTAACTTAAAGATATAACTACTTATTATGTATTCGTGGTTTTCAGATAGTAAAGTTCGAGTCTTGGTGAAGTGGGCCCGGAGTTGATAATTGTAGTCTTGCTTTGTTAAAGGTTATGTCCTTATTGTTGTGTAAGTCTTATATTAACGAGTAATATATGCCACTACAAAAAAAAAGGGGAATCACGACAGATTTTAGCGACAAACTGATTTCCGTCGCTAATTAATGACGAATTACCTACGGCATTATAATCCGTTGCAAAATAAGCAAACTAAAATTTAGTATCTAAAATAGCGACGGACTAGCAATGGAAAGTTACGTCCGTCGCTAAATATTGGCGACAAATTTATGCGCCTTCAATTTAGCACTGAATTATCGACAAAACGCCGGTGACAAAATTTACAATGTTTGCGACAGATGTAACGACGAAATATCCGTCGGTATTCATATTTCATTTTATTAAAATATTTTAAAAGTTATTGCTACGGAAAGTTTAAAGTTATTAATAGGACAGAATACATCAGACGCCTCCCCTACGTCGTCTCTCTCCGTAAATTCGCTCCTCCCCTCTCTCGTAACCCATTGTCCCTCGCTCTCTCGCTAGGGTCTTACACCGTGTTTCATTACAGGTAATGATACTTTCTCTTCTAATTTTCAAGTTCTGTAAGTCGATGCTTTCTTCTGATTTCCCTGCTCCGTTTAGTTGATGGGCTATATCATATTGTTATTTCCTATTTAGTTTGTTTGAGTTTCTTCGTTTATCCTTCAAATGGCTCTTTTTCTAGGTGTTAAATTTCAGATTAATGTATTCTAAAGGTCCTGGACTGATTGATGTCAAATCTTGAAACTATCACTAGCTTTGTTTTGTTCTCGACGTTGTTTTTTAGCTGAAAGGACCTGCCTATATAATTACAATGAGCATAATACACTAATCTCATGTATCCAATAGAGTGAAATAACGTAAAGAATGTATCTTGGGCCTAACTCAACCAAAAAGCTAGGTTGTAGGGTGAGGATTGTCCAAGTGGAGTCCATATTCCCATTCCATATCCGATGTGAAACTCTTAACACTCCCCGCATGCTCAAACCTTCTTAATTGGAGCGTGTATAATATAATTTGGGGTTCCAACATCGGTAGACAACAAATTGGAATGGGCCTGACTCTGATACATTGTAAAGAATGAATCTAGGGCCTAGCTCAACCCCAAAAGCTAGCTTGTAGGGTGATAATTGTCCAAGTCCATATAATATGTTTCCATTCCATAATTTTTTAGGATTATAAAAATGTGCTCCAATACCATGGGTCTTAGAATTTCATGTAATAGTAGTATAGTCAGCTTCGACTTTTGTTCTTTCAATACTTGTCATAATAATAAATTCAATTACTTCCATTCATTATCTTTGTCTTTTTGATGTTCAATTTCACTACCCAAAATGGACTCATACAAAAACTCCTATTTTTTTTATTCTTGTTCTTGAAGAACACGACAAGTGAATTAATTGATAAACTTTTTTTCAGCTCTTTTTAGTTTTGTTGGACACTTTAAAATCTTCCATTCAGTTACTAGAGAAATGGTGAAAGCATCTTCAGTAGCAATGGTTTTTAAGACATCTGCACCAGGTAACTATTATTATTTTGTTCTTTTAAATTCAAGAATTGCATTTGGGTTTTGTTGGATTTTGGTTCTTGTTTTAATTTATCAGAAAAAATGTGATCTTTTTCTTTTTTGGTTTCTTTACAAGGGTGTTTGTTGAATTTTTGTTCTTGTTTTGAGCCGAGAGTCTATCGGAAACAACCTCTCTATCCCACAAAGGTAGAGGTAAGATCTGCATATATCCTACCCCTGACCCCATTTTGTGGGATTACACTGGGTATGTTGTTGACCTGCCTATACTGATATTTCAGTTTCGCGAAGCTACACTGATGTGAGATCTTGGCGATGAAGACTGTTTGAGACAGTAAATTTGCTCATGTTAGCGCTTGTCTTCTTAAATGTGATTCAGGAAGATGGCTGATTTCATTTGATACCATAGAAGGTTCTATACTTTATTGGTAGTCTTGTGCTTCTTTTTGTATTTTCAATGAGTCTAACTTACTGTTATCTTCCTCTGTAACTAATTCATGTTCGGTCGCATTTGTTTTTCTCTTCCCAAAATCCATTTGGTAGATTTTATGCATTCCGAGCTTTAGAGTTTCATGCCTATAGGGTCCTAGTTATGTTTAAAATCTAGTCTTGTTGTCCTTAGCATGTCCATAAGCTCTTTCCTGTGCAAACATGCATCAGTAATACTGAATTTTATTTAATGTCATATCGTGTGGTTTAGTGCTCGCATTATAGATGATGTTCGCTTCTCCCCTCTCTCTTCGACCCCTTGTCTCTCGCTCTCTTGCTTTTTAGGGTTTTAAGTTATGTTTCATTACAGGTAATGATACTTTCTTCTAATTTTCCAGCTCCATTTAGTTGATGGGCTATATCATCTTGCTCTTTCCTATTTTATTTGAGTTTCTTCGTTATTCCTGCAAATGGCTCTTTTTCTGAGTGTTAAAATTTCAGATTCAAATGTATTCAAAAGGTCCTGGACCAATTGGGTCAAATCTTGAAATATAACTAGATTTGTTTTGTTCTCGACGTTGTTTAGATATTCTAGTTTGAGTTTTTAACTGAATGGAGTAGCTATAATGATATTTCTGTTTTCTGAAGCTAGCGTGATGTTAGATCTTTTCGATGAAAACTGTGTTTGAGACGGTCAATTCGCTCATGTTAGCGCTTGTCTTCTCAAATATGATTTGGGAAGATGAGTGATTATTTTTCATTTGATAACATAGAATGTCCTATACTTTATTTGTAGTCTTGTGCCACTTTTTGTATTTTCAGTGGTTTAACAAACTGTTATCTTCCTCTGTAACTAATTCATGTTTGCTCACATTTGTTTTTCTCTTACCAAAATCTGTTTGGTAGATTTTATGCATTCGAGCTTTAGAGTTTCATACCTATACGGGTCCTAGTTATGTTTAAACTTTAGTGAAAGACCGATATACACGGTCTTAATACCGTGTATATTATGGTCCGAATTGGTCTCCATAAATTGAAGAATTATTGTACAATTATAATTATGGTGTTAGTCTTGTATTAGGAAAAACTATTAGAATTAGAATAGGAAAAGGTAGAGTTATTTTCCATATTTAGGAATTGTGTATTTGTATATATACCTCTCTTTATTAATGAAAATAATCAACGGATTATTTCTTTCTTTGTCATATACATCATCCAACAATGGGCCCAACATTCCCGTGACCCATCTCCGCAAGCAGGCTCACTGCCTGCTGGCTCAAATACTCTCGCATGCGGCCCAACATCGTGTACGCCGGCCCCGGTTCCATTGACCCGGCCCACAGCCCGTACCTCGTCCGTCGATCCACTGTTATGGCTAGCAGGCCCACTGCCTGCTGGCCCATCCAGCAACATTCCGATATCGTCATCGGTCCAGTCCACTTCTATTCCTAGTCAAGGGTCCGTTACTCGTAGTCAACGTGGTATTTTTAAATCTAAAACACATTTTAATCTAAATTCTAATGTCACTAAATCACCCCTACCACGTAACTCAGTGTCTGCCTTTCATGACCCGAATTGAAAAATGGCCATGGATGATGAATATAATGCTCTTATTGAGAATAAGACATGGGAGTTGGTGCCCCGTCCTCCTGGTGTCAATATTATTCAATCTATGTGGATTTTTACTCATAAAGAAAATTCTGATGGTTCTTTTGAGAGGCATAAGGCACGTCTTGTAGGTGATGGTAAGACTCAACATGTTGGCGTAGATTGTGGAGAGACGTTTAGTCCGGTGGTCAAACCGGCTACCATTCGCACTGTTCTCAGCCTAACTCTCTCGAAAGCATGGCCCATACATCAATTGGATGTGAAAATTCTTTCTTACATGGTGATCTCAATGAGACATTATACATGCATCAGCCCTTGGGTTTCAGAAACCATGATTATCCTAATCATGTCTATTTACTCAAAAAGTCCTTATATGGGCTTAAGCAGGCCCCACGGGCTTGATATAAGATGTTTGCAGATTATGTGTCTACTAATGGGTTTTCTCACTTCAGGTATGATCATTCTCTGTTCATCTATAGACGTGGTGCTTCTCTGACATACATTTTGTTATATGTTGATGATATTATATTGACTGCCTCTTCTGATAATCTGCGCAAGTCTATCATGACCCTTCTCAGTTCAGAATTTGCTATGAAAGACTTGGGGCCCTTGATTTATTTTTTGGGTATCGCGGTCACTCGTCACGCAGGTGGTCTATTTTTATCACAGAAAAAGTATGCCACTGAGATCATTGAGAGAGTTGGCATGTCATCTTCTACTCTGGTGGATACCAAACCGAAGCTGAGTGCTACTTCTAGCACACCATATGAGGATCCCATCCACTATCGTAGTCTTGTAGGGGCTCTTCAGTATCTTATTTTCACGAGAACAGTTATTACGTATGTAGTACAATAGGTGTGTTTATTTATGCATGATCCGCGGATTGAGCACATGCATGCGCTCAAACGCATTGTATGATACATACATGGCACACTTGATTATGAATTGCATTTATATTCATCTTTTGTCTCTACTCTCGTGTCATATACAGATGCTGATTGGGGTGGATGTCTCGATACCAGACGTTCAACATCTGGTTATGGTATGTTTCTTGGGGATAACTTGGTCTCTTGGTCGGCAAAACGCCAGGCTACTTTATCGCGATCCAGTGCGGAGGCCGAGTATCGAGGGGTAGCCAATGTGGTGTCTGAGTCATGTTGGCTGTGTAATCTTCAATTATAGCTACACTTTCCTATTCAAAAAGCTACCTTAGTCTACTGTGATAATGTTAGTGCAGTCTATCTCTCTAGAAATCCGATCCAACATCATCGCACTAAACATATCGAGATGGATATATACTTTGTTCGAGAAAAGGTAGCTCGTGGACAAGTATGCGTCCTCCATGTCCCTTCGCGATACCAAATTGCAGACATCTTTACTAAGGGTCTTTTTTTCCCTCTCTGTTAGTCGATTTTGTTCTAAGGGAGAAGCCACTACCCAATCCAGCGCTTACTGATTCAACAAGGCTTACTGATATGCCAACCCCCTTATTAGTAGCTGAAGTAAAGGCCAGCAGACGGTATTAGCAAAAAAATGGAGGCAACATGGAGACTAAGGATGAAGGCCTAGCATCACAATTCCATTTTTGTCTAAATTGCGGTTTTTCATTTCACTATCGTCATGCAAGAAGGATTTTATTTCATGGTATCAAAGCCAACAAGAGAATTAGGGTGCTAAAAAAGATCTCCTTCCATCCGCGAAGCTGAGGCGGGAGAAAAAGCGACTTGCAGGTACAACTTTATCGACTTCTTTAGCCTACACATCACAAAGAATGGGCATTTCCCTTGGTTCTATTTGAAGATTTTAGAGACATTCTCAGCGTATGACAACCGCCCGCTGTGACTGCGGGGGTGTGAAAGACCGATATACACAGTCTTAATACCGTGTATATCATGGTCCGAATTGGTCTCCATAAATTGAAGAATTATTGTACAATTGTAATTATGGTATTAGTCTTGTATTAGGAAAAACTATTAGAATTAGAGTAGGAAAAGGTCAAGTTATTTTTCATATTTAGGAATTGTGTATTTGTATATATCTCTCTTTATTAATGAAAATAGTTAAGGGATTATTTCTTTCATTTAGTCTTGTTGTTCTTAGCATGTCCATAAGCTCTTTCTTGTTCAAATCTTCATCAGTAATACTGAATTTTCTTTAATGCCATATGACTTCAAAAAATTTAATGCCAATAATCTAAAGCATTGGAATCTTAGATCCTTCCCGACTTTAAAAGTGTGTCATGTGACTATGGCTGGTTCATACGGTTTCTTCATGTTACATTAAGAAATAGCAAAAACTAGATGTACCCATATTAGATCTTACATCATCTATATCAGTTATGCTTCCAGAAAAGAGTGTGTAACATGGAATGGAACTCACTTATTTGTTGTAGTAGTGTCTCTAGGATTGGACATAACGTAATTTGAGATTGAAGAGTGCGGCATATTTTCAACACGCTAGGTCAGTTCTTTTTTTTATGTAAAGTTTCTATAAGTTTTGGGACTTACTTTGTCAACTCTTTCTCTTAAGAACTTAAGAGAACTTACATTCTGCGAAATATCGAGAAAAAAAAGGAAGAGGTCTGCGAGGCCATGGTGTTGTTGAGAAAGAACTTTGATGAATGCATTCTCGAAATAGAAAATCAGGTAAATCTTTTGTAGATCCATTTTATCACAATTTTACTAATTCGTTGTCATTTTAGGTCATTTCAACAACTTAACTTGTCGATTATGTGAATAATCATGTCACTCGTCTAATTTCATGTTTTTCGCATCCGTTATGATTTGTGTTTTGACCTTTAACATGTAAAAAGTTAGAAAGAGTTAATAGTCATATGTTAGTCAATTTTGCGCTCTCTAGAGATCACATTCCTAGAGTTAAAAATAAGTGGCTACAGAACCTCTACTTCTGGTGTAATAACAATATGTTAGTTAATTTAGATCAGTACATGAATTTTCTGGAGTTGCTAAGTAGAGAAGAATAGATCATTTATCTCTACTTGTCGCTTTTATCTTACCTTATCAAAAACAAATATCTACTTGTGTGTGTGGTTGTGCATTGTATTAAAGTAATGTGTTTGAAGCTATTTCTATTGCTTCCACTTATACTTCTATTGCGATGGTGCTATCTAAATTTGTGCTTAGCAAAAAATTTAAATATAACTTATAGTCGGGTGTTGACATCCATATTTTCGTTATGAAATTGGTTTCTGAAATTTTGTTCTGTGTGAGAGTTCCTACTACAAAATTGTATTTTCCCTCTGGCTCTATTGATTGAGTTTGAAAAAACGGAGTTCTATTATTGCTAGATGTGGGATACTTTATTTTTTATGGAACTGAAATTACCCTTTTGTGAGATGAACTAGCCTTGAACCAAAACTACAAGTTCAAGGCTGCCCATCAGTTTTCAAGGACTTCATAATGTTCAGTGTTATATTCTTGTTTGGTAGTTGCTCTCATTGTCAGTAAAGAAAGAATTGTTGAGTTCTCATTTTATTTTAAGTATGTTACTGTAAATGTGCTTACAATAGTTTTGCACAGTTGGGGATTTATTTGCTACCAAATTTTGTTCACATTCTTCCTTCCTACTGTTAGACTTGTTTTTGAATTTAGATGCCTTTGGGAAGGTTGAAATATGCAATTGTGAAGCTTGTTGGGGTTAGGCATTGGAGTTTTACTTTAGTTAATTTAGAGCAACAAGACCTATGCAGTTTGAGCTACAAATTCTGCTAGTTTTCTATTTATAAATGTTATGCAGAAATCATTTAGGAGGGAGTCATGCTAAGAGCAGCAAGCCTGACCCATTTTAGGTGAGATTGACTAGCTCATGTAAAGATGAAATCATTTAGGAGGTAGTCATAGTTAAGAATAACTTATAGGTTGTCAGTATAGTTGTATATTTTTTCCTCTACACCTAAGTTAGATCAATTAGTTTGTCCCAAGGTCTAATAGTTAATAATGTACGATATTCATTTGAGACAGAGAATTCTTAACCGTACATGTTATATTAATATCCATTTACCTTGAGGCAAGAAATTAACTGATGTTTTACTTGGATAGGTAATGAATTGGTTATTTAATCACCCTTTTAAGTGTTTTTTTGCATAATTGTTTAAGTTATATCCCAGGACCTTTGGTCTGCTTTGATACCATATTGAAGTGTATGATCATCTAATCTAAAAGTTTAAGTTGTTAGATAGAACACACTTTTAATATTTGATTAGCGATGGGATTTTTCGTCGCGAATTAATTCTAACGATGAAATGGATTATGAACTTAGCAACGAAATTGATGAAAATAGCAACGGATTTTTCCATCGCTAAGTCTTAGCAACGGATATGATCCATCGCTAATCTGTAACTAAGCTTGCGACGGATTTAAAATTTTCGTCGCAAAGAGCATAATAGTAACAGATGATAATCCGTCGCTAATCTATCGCTAAATAACTTTAGTGACAGAAATAAGCTATTTAGCGACGGATATCGTCCGTCGCTAAACTCTTTTTTTTAGTAGTGTGTGTGAATAGACTTTGATTATCACGAGGCACGAAGGAAGGGCAAGACTATCACTGAGGCTTGATTGTTGGCGCACCTGTTCAGCTTTTTGAGACTTCGATAGAACTGCATAATTAGTTAGAAATATTGAGGGGTATTGGGCGTCTTTGGGGGTCTCACCTAGACGGTTGTGATAAACGTTTGAGTGAGTACCGGTGTTGAACTGTGATGATGGGGTTTGGGAAATCAGCCTTGTGTTGGTTCCGACTGCTGATTATTTGGGCTTGTCGTCATAGTTGCTTAATATGCCTACTCATCACATATGATTTCGATATGATATCATGATTTGTATTTGAATATGTGAATTGAATTCTTGAAAACATGTGATATTTCATCTCTTTATTTGGTTGCATCTCACCTTATCATGATGTCTTGCCTTATATTATCATTTGCATTCATACACTCATGGTTTTGTGATATTGATACCGGAGTGGTATGATTATGGTGTGGGTCCAATGGATCGGAAAAGGTAATAACACTGTTGAGATTATGACAATACTGAGATGATATTTATACGCAAGGAATGGAGTTGCAAGCCTGCAATATGATATTATTACAGCCAAGAGCGGAGCTTCATGATCCGATGAGTTATTCCGAAGTGGAGGAGTATATGGACTTCGCGGGTCCCCATGGATGTACGGATCATAATAAATTCTTGACGTATTGTACACTGGGATGATAAAAGTACATGGCATATGCATTGCATTCGTATCCTATATATGACATTTCATTCATTACTTGTGGTTGGATTTGTATTGAAGTGATTGTTGATGACTTGACTAAATTTTGGACATAAAATGATTATACTTGCTTCTTGATATTTGAGTTAATGTAGCACTCTTTTGGAACTGGATAACGTAAGTATTATGGACTCTTAGTCAAATAAGATAACACATGAACTCTTTATTTGGATTCTTCGACTGTGTAGCATAGGATTACTTGGTGTCAACTTAGTATTTATTTCTGATTATGTATCTTCTGTCGTTGTCGGCCTATGATGTCTACGGGGGTACGTTGTGTACTCATTTTATACTTGCTGCATCTTTTCTTGATGCAGATACAAACCAGACGACTGGCTCGAGACCGCGTGGCTGAGTTCGAGCAGTTGATTCCCAGCTATTAGGGTGAGGATGTTATATCCAGCATGCCCTGAATTGCTCTATCTTCTTTACTGTATTTACTTTTGTCCTAGAGATATGTCTTTAGACTTTCTTCTTATGTATTTGGGTGGCACTTGTTTCCCTTGACTTTCAGACTTACATCGTTGTATTAGAGCTCTTGTATGTACAAACTAGATCATTTGGGGGTTGTTTGGATGTATCAGACTTATCATTTATTTCTGCATTATATTATAACGAAGCTTTTGTTGTATTTGTATTTCTTCCGCTTTTAATTATGTCATATCATTTTAAAGATTTGGGAGTGGTTCACCTACGTGGTGGGATTATGTAGGTGCCACCACGAGCCCTGAAAAGGGGTCATGAAAAAATTGATATCAGAGCCCTAGGTTAAACGATCTTAAGTATAATAGCAATATTTAGTAGTCTGGAAAATCGGTGCGGAGACGTCTTTACTTATCTTTGGGAGGCTATGAGACATTTATGAAATTTCACTTTCTTCATTCCTTTCATGCTAAGTTGAATCAAATTGGTATCTGATCTTTGGTTCTATTTTCTCACATATGGTGAGGACTCGTGCTGACGCGGCGAGAGAGGAGGCATCAGTACATGCACCGAAATAGGCACCAGTAGTAGGGGATGTGCTCGGGGCAGAGGTAGAGCCAGAGCAACAACACTAACTAGGGGCGGAGCACAAAGAGTCGGCCAGGCTTACACTAGATCAGAGTCTCCAGAGCCCTATATGAGTCTCAAGATGATATGCTAGAGGAGTAGATGGGGCCAGCCCAGAATCATCTTGGATTTGTTTCTACTCCAATTCTACATGACACACTGGTCAGGTTATTAAGTGTTCTCGATGGTTTTACTCAGACAGACGTATATCCTACTACTTTGGGTGGTTCTCAGACCCGTGTTGGAAGGGGGCGAACTCAGACCCCTGAGTTTCATACTCCCGGTATTCAGTCAACAGCGATGTCAGCTCCCCATATTGATGAGGTTCATGCTTTAGAGTTTGGTCTCCGGCCTATTGGTGGGACAACTATGACCCACGATGGGCGAAAAATTTGGGAACACTTTTCGAACATGAAGCCTCCTGAGTTCTTTGGACAACCTGATGAGGATGCGTATGAGTTCATTGTGAGCAGCCATGAGAGGTTGCATACCTTGGGTATTTTTTACTCGCATAAAGTTAGTTTATGGCCCTTCAGCTTAGAGGAGACGCGAAGCAGTAGTGGAGGGCGTATGTTGATTGCTTGCCAGTAGGGAAGCCTCATTTCACTTAGGTTAGGTTCTATAGGGTCTTCTTCGAATAGTATTTGTCGTTGAGCTTGCAATTGCGCAAGCGTTATGAGTTTTAGAAGATTGATCAGGGAAATTTTGTACTATTTTGGCTACTATTGTTTTACTGTTATATCATATATGGGCAATTACTCTATTTTATGCATTGTTACTGACTTGATTGTTCTTGTTTCTGCTCATGATGTGTTGCCCAAGTGGCCCTGAGTTAATGTCCTTAACTTCTTTTTGCTTGTGCCTATTTGATTATTATTTTCAATTATGTCAAAATGGGAAAAATTAAAGGGGAATGGGGCTAAATTGATATCCATGATATGATTAAGGGGGAAGTTACGGGGTAAAATGACATTGCCATGATAAACATGTTGTTGTGTTTGAAAGATAGATCTGATCCGCATGGGGAACAAGTGGGAACCTGATTCTCATGGGGAATGTCAATTCAGGGTTTGTCATCATCTAAAAGGGGAAATTGATAAGTCATGTTATATTTAGCTTTGATGATCCGCCAAATATTCAAAGAACCAGATAGGGACCATGTATGTTATTTGTTCCCTTTGTCGTCGTACAATCAACACTACAGTTGTAAAGTTGTATTTTTCACTGGCAGAAGTACCACAGCACAACTGTAGCTTGCTAATGGATAAACCAAGAGCTGAATTGTCCCTATCTCCTCACACATGCTCCCCAATATATATACAACATGTTGTAAGGTTTAACTCAACACTTGAAAAACCTAAAATCACTTGTGCAAGTTCAACTGCCACAACTTTCTCCAAGTGCTTCCAAGAACAAAGCCTTTACAAACTGAAGGACCAGATCCCGACACTGAAGATGTCTAAGTCCTTTAGTTTGTTTTGAGTCTGTCTTTTTTTCTTTATTGTAATCCTACACTAACTTTTTAGAAGTGTCATAGTAGGATAGATTTCAACCTTTGTTGGTTTGTATTCTTGGCTAGAGTTAGTCAAGGTTTGTAGCTTTACAATAGAGTTATTATAAATGGCTTGCAATAGAGGTATTGTAAGAGGTGAGGGATTAATAGTTTAATTCCTAGGTTGTAATCTGAAGTTGCTCAGTTAGTGATGTTGGAAATCCTACTTGGTAGGTCGTGATTTTTAATCCCTTGAGTAAAGAGTTTTTCACATAAATATTGTGTGTTATTTACTTTATGTTTTGCTTGACGGAACAGATAGAGAACCTGGTTCTCTATACTGTTTGGTGGACTCTTAGTTTCTATCACAAACAATATCGCTACTCATCCTCTACTAGTGTGTCTGAAGTATAGACTGTTAAGTCAAACTTCAGACAATGAAGTTTAGGATTGCAATGCCAAACTTCCATAAAAAAAAAACTCTGGACATGTTTAAAATTCAAACTTCAGACATTGTATATCAAACTTCATAAAATTTTAGATTAACGAGTTTTAAGTTTATTTTGAAATGGTTAAACTTGTAAAAATTTACAAACTTCCTTATGACTTAAATAGGAGTCCTCAATCTGCTATGCATGCGCTTTCCCCCTTCATTTCTCATGCTAGATGGAATTGCTATATGAATTCTTTAAGTCATTTGACTTTCTCGTGGTTCATTTTCTAAAGGAAATTAATTCCATACCTCTATTTCATACCAATAATACAATATATATACAACTATGTAAGATCAATCTATGACTACTATTTAGGAAGACTTATCCTAAGAATATTCTAATCATCCTTACAAATCTAATTACATAATATTTAATTTGATTTAATTACACAATATTTGATATGATTGAGATAATTATGGACCAACAGTCCCCCGCAGAGCGGGAGGTTTTCGTATTCTAAGATTGTCCCTGAAATCATCAAACAGTACGCGCGGAAGACCTTTCGTGAAAATATTTGCAATCTGATAACGGGACAGGACATGGAGAACCCGGACTTGTCCTCGTGCAACCTTTTCACGGACAAACAAGATATTCATTTCTATGTGTTTTGTGCATTGATGCTGGACAGGGTTTCCTGATAAGTATATCGCACTCATATTATCACAATAAACTATGGTTGCTTTTTCGTTTGGACAATGAAGTTCTAAAAAAAATTACGGAGCCAGTATAATTTAGAGACCACATTAGCTACTCCTCGATATTCTGCTTCAGCACTCGACCGAGATAATGTCGACTGGCATTTTGATGACCATGAAATGAGGTTGTCTCCTAAAAACACACAATAATTAAAGGTGGAACGTTGTGTGTCTGGGCAGGCACCCCAATCGGCATCTATATAAGATGTGAGGCCAGAAATGACGGACTTATATAGATGCAACCCAAAATCAAGAGTGCCCTTAACATACAACATAATTTGTTTAAGAGCCCCCGTATGTTCTTCTTTCGGACAATGCATATGTAAACAAACCTGTTGAACTACATAGGAGATACCAGGTCTCGTGAAGGTAAGATACTGCAATGTCCCTGCTAAGTTGCGGTAATGTGTTGGGTCACTGTATAGAGTACTTGTAAAGTTGCTTAATTTTGTCTTTGTATCAACTGGCGTATGTGACGGTTTCCACGAGGACATACCGGCTTTGTCAATGATCTCCTCAGCGTATTTCTTTTGACTGAGAAACAGACCACCTGCATATTGAGTTATAGTGATGCCCAAAAAAATAGTTTAACGGGCCCAAATCCTTCATAGAAAATTCCGAAGCAAGAAAGACCATAATAGACTGGCGAAGTAACTCTGATGACGTTGTGAGAATGATGTCATCCACATAGAGAATAATATATGCCATGTCATTTCCCTTCTTGTAAATGAACAAAGACTGATCGAACTTGTTATGTGAGAACCCCAGTGTGGATACGAACCCTGCAAACTTGTTATACCACGCCCTGAGGGCTTGTTTCAAATCATATAATGATTTTTCAACAAGCAAACATAATCTGGATTTGTAGGATCTCGGAAACCCAAAGACTGGTGCATGTAAACTGTTTCCTGTAGGTGACCATGTAAAAAGGCATTTTTGACGTTTAGCTGGTGGATGGACCATGATTTGGATATAGCCAGACTAAGAACAGTCCTGATAGTTGTTGGTTTAACTACCGGACTAAATGTTTCACCGCAATCCATGCCAACCTGCTGAGACCTGCCATCGCCAACAAGACGAGCTTTGTGTCTCGCAAAAGAGCCATCAAAATTCTTTTTATGACAGAAAACCCAAATAGACCATATTATGTAAACATTAGATTGATGGGGCACTAATTCCCACGTCTTAATTTTAAATAGAGCATCAATTTCGTCTAACATGGCAGCTTTCCAATTCGGGTTTAATAGGGTCGCTATGGGATTTTTTTAGAAGTGGAGATGGTTGGACCAAATATGTTAGGTTAAAATGATGCTTAGGCCAAAAATCTTCGTGCATGACACAGGTTTCAATGGTCCAATGGGGGGCCGAGACTGATCGTTGGGGCAGTGGGCTTTCGGTTTGTGAACTAGGCCGAGGGGGGGTAATATTTTGGGCTAGATGAGTTGGGCCTGTTGGCCTAGTTGGGGACACGGATGAGGGAGCAGTGGACTCCCTCATGTGGGCCTGCCAATCATGAAAAGTGGACTGGGTCGAGATCGAAGAGCAGGGGGCAGTGGGCTCCTCGACTCGAACTGGCCCAGTCCCATTTTATTATTGGGCTGCCATATTTGGTGGTGTATTTTGGGCTAGTCTAGTGGAGGTAGTATGGGTTTGGGTATTTAGATGGTGATGTAAAATTAGATGTATGTCGTCGTCCAAAAATTCGTATTAAGGCGACGACACCACCTGAGATTTAGCAAACGGGAATGTGGACTCATAAAAAATAACGTGACGAGAAATGATAATTTTTCCATTCGACATATCATAACACTTATATCTCCTATGATTTTGTAGGTATCCCAAAAAGACACAAGGAGTGGAACAGATTTGAAGTTTGTTAATGGTTGTGGACGGAAACAAGGGATAACGTAAACACTCAAAACCCATCAAATGTGTATAGGAAGGAAGACGACGGTATAATATTTGTGTGGGTGATAGGTTTGAGAGTAGCTTGCAATGAAGAATGTTTAAAATATATGTGGACATTTGAAGTGCATGATGTCAAAAGGACGGTTTTGTGGACGAATGCCCAAGAAGTGTGCGAATTAGATTGTTGATTGTTCGAATTTTTCTTTCGGCTTTCCCATTTTGAGGAGAAGTATGTGGACATGAAAGACGCAAGGACATTCCAATTTTGTGACAAAATTCCTTAAATTGGGTATTTATGAATTCCCTCCCATTGTCACATTGAAAACATTTAATGGATTTCTCAAATTGAGTTTTCATAAAAACACTAAATTATTTAAAACGGTGAAGACCTGCGATTTATTTCCTAGGGTAAATGTCCACAGAATATTTGAATAATCATTCAAAATAAGCATATAACATTTATGACATGCTGAACTTAAAATTGGGATGTCCACAAATCACAAATCACAATGCATAAGATCAAATGGTATAAGAGTATTTGAAGTAGATAATGAAAAAAGAAGTTTAACATGCTTCCCAAAAACGCAAGCCTGGCAAACTTGAGAGTCCATACGTTTGTTACAATCAACAAATTTATTTTTTCTAAGAACATTGAACATCGGTGCTCCCAGGTGTCCCAATCGATTATGCCATAAAATAGGAGAATAGCTGCAAAAGTTGATGGATTGATGATTTGATTGTTGCTAGTGGTGGTGATGGGATACAAGTCCACAGTGCTATTACATCTCATTAGTGGCATCCCCGTCTGAAAATCCTTCACAGAAAACCCAAACGGATCAAAATTAATAGAAACATTGTTGTTAGTTGTAAAATGGCGTACATATACCAAGTTTTTAATCAGTTTTGGTGCATGTAGGACATTTTTCAAATGTAAAGGTGGGTGAGGAAAGGGAAGATTTAATTGGCCAATACCACGAATTGGAATTTCCTGCCCACTACTAACAATAATATTTTTATTACTGCTCATATTAAAGTAAGACGAGAGATTACCTTGACATACCGTTATGTGTGACGTTGCCCCAGTGTCCATGTATCACGAATCATCGGGAACACTTAGATTCATATTGTTCATGTCCTGTTCAATATCTATGGGAGCATAACCTGTGGAAGATGGTCCATGGGCTGCAAAAGCTTGTTGTGGACGAGAGCCGAGAACCCCGAGCTGTCTAGAGGTGGGAGGAGGTCGGGCCCACTAAGACATGGTGTACGGGCAGGGTGGGGCAGCCCACTGTTGCGGCTACTAACCCCACGGTGGGTACTGCCCGCACTGCCTGTCGGCCGGTTGGTTGGGCTGCTGCCAATGGGGTCTGTTTTGGCCCTACTGGCCACGGCTGTTGCCGCTGCCGGCGGCCTGTCCTCTACCCCGACCCCGACCCCTTCCACCATTATTTTTTCATTTGTTATTGTTATGATTTTGACCCATTATTTTGTCAATTCGAATCACTACCAGAAACAGAATTTTGAGTGCCAAAATCATCATTATACGTGTTGGTGGAAATAAGAGCAGTGTCGGCTTTAGTTTCATCCCCCGTCGCCTGTTTTTGCTTTCGGGTTTCTTCAAGAATTAATCTTGACCGAGCCTTATAGCAACACCATCAAATTGTTCATTCAATTCCGCAATCAATTGGAGAACTAACCTTTGATTTGTCCGGCGCACCAACATTTGAGAGTTGATCGGCAAGCATTTTCAACTCTTAATAATATGCGGAGACGTTTGAAAAATCATCCAATTTTACATTGGTGAATTGGTTTTCAAGATATACCGCCCGAGAAAATTTATTATCTTGAAAAATATTTTGTAAACGCTCCCAGACTTGTTGAGACGTAGAGTCCGGTTCCAAAATGGTGTGCAAAAGGTCATTTGAGATGGTGTCGTAAATCCATTGAAGGACTATAGCATCTAAACAAGACCATATTTTTTTGTCAACAACTATGGTCTCCGATGAATACTTAGGAGGAATAATATGGTCTATGACTTCGTATGTTCGGTAATGGATTTTAAACAACTCCGCCCAAGAAGAGTATTGCCATTTTTCCATCTCAAGGGTAATAGGAATAAAGTTCTTGACGTTGTTTACGATAAAAGCATGATGAAATTTTTGTTTGTCGGTCATGGTTACCCAAGAAAATACAAGAAAATGTGAAGAGAATGGATATTCTAGTGTGGAGTAACGGAGATGAAGAACCCTAATTAGGGTTTGTTTGGAAGGTGCCAAAAGAAAAAAAAATAGGGTAGCAGGCTGGTATTTCGGCTAGGGTAGATTGTTGGAAAACCCTAGTTAGGGTTAGGTGTTGGAGTCCAACAACAAGGGTGGTTTCAGCTATGGTTTTGGTTGGCCGAAGAGTGGTTTTCGGGGAGGGTTGGGGAGGTCGACCGGTGAGAAGAGATAGGGCAAAAAAATGGGGGTTAATTTGTGGCTCTTGATACCATGAAGGAAATTAATTTCATACCTCTATTTCATACCAATAATACAATATATATATATATATATATGGCTACTATTTAGGAAGACTTATCCTAAGAATATTCTAATCATCTTACAAATCTAATTACATAATATTTAATTTGATTAATTACATAATATTTGATATGATGGAGATAATTATGGATCATGTCCATAATTATCTTAACATTTTCTTTAAATATTGTAAAATAACTTTAACACAAATTAGGAGTTCCATAATACTAAAGATTTTCATGTATCTCATAGTTATCGTTTACTCAAACCTAACCTAAGTTTAACACTCTATATTCTGTTCTCTAATCTTTCTATTGCAAGAAGGTATATGAAAAGTAACATATGCATATAGAGCATAACAAAAGGAAAGAAATTTATAAAAGAAAAGCCACTAGCTAGGAACACAATTTAAGTTTTACCTCTTAGATTTATCCACACTTAAAAATCTTGGATAAATTAATGTTATCCTATACAAAGAGTAGTTGATGTGAACGAGGAAGATTACCTTGTACTTGAAGCCGCTAATAAACTAATCTTAAGTCATCATTAGCATGATTCCGTAACACAACTAACTTTTGCTACGTTTTGAATGAACCAGAAGTCCACACTTATGGAGACAAGATTTAGATCTTACCAATGTTTCCACATGCTCATGCGTATTCTTCAATTTAACAATTTGACCAATCTCTTTTTTTTAGTTTATTCACAACTATCTCTCTAATCCCATGACCCAAGATTTACTTGTTTTATTTTTTTCACAAGAATTCACATTATGTAAATTACCAAGTCAATGATTCTCGCCTCCATAATCAAGCAAAATTACCTTGAGAGATGAATCAAGATACTGGGATGTTCTGAAATCAATGAACACATCATTACAAATTAAATAATTCCGTTCTTATAAATAAATTCTCAGGATCCAAGTAGGCTTACAAATCAACCAAGAGAATATTTCTGCATATAAAAGAAACTTGAATTGGAGCTTTACGTTCGTAGAAATAATTAAGAAGTACTACAATAATGTATGAGACAAATGTATGTATCTCGTTTTTATATTATTTTCCTCTTTTACCATTCTTTGTGTCTGATTTCACATAATCTTTGTAGTATTATGACCAAATTATTGAAAGCTCAATTCCAATCAAGTAGCGGCGAATTCATAATTATAAGCAAGTGTATGCAAATCACTATTATTGAAACGCAATGGCAGTGGATATGAGCAAAAGTATAATTACTTCTTTTTTTTTTACAAAATAAAAATGTCAAACTATATGTTATGTGTGTGAGCTTAGAATAGTGAATGTGACCGCATTATTACACATACAGTTGCACAAAATCGGATCTAATAATTAAATTTTATAGATTCAATCTTCAAAATTTATTGTATTGAACTTAGTGTATTTTAGAATTTACGGGTTCAAACTTACTATCATATTTACTGTAAGTTTAATAGAGTTTTACAAATAAATTTATATTTCGCGTGGGTTCAAAAAAATGCAGTGCTGCAACGTTTGTTTCATCCGCCTCTAACACTACATCAATCACTCAGCGGCGAGCCAATAATGGAATACCAAATTTGGATTCAATCTATTTTCTCTTTTGAAATGGCATATGCACTTTATTCATCCATTTCCAAAAGTGGAATACCAAATTCGGCGACCCAACCTACACTAATTGCCAACTAAACCACTTTTTCTGTATTCTCACTTACCTATGGTCCAAAACTTTACAAATTTGACCTATAAATTAATATATAAAATCCCATATTCGCTCATATCCATTAACATTACAAAAAGTTGGATTTAATTATTCCAAAGAAACAGCATAACGACACCTTAATCCCGGATATTACGCGAGATTAATAAATTAAGTTTAACGTTATATAGAGTCAAAGGGTCTTCAGTCCAAATCATATTCATTCAATTTAACTCTTATGTAAACTATAAAACAGCAAAATTAAAGAATAGAAAAATGAAGTAAAGACTTTAAAGGGAGAGGTTCATTGCATGTTCAAGATTTTGATAAGCATGTGAGAGAATATGTAGGAGGAAAGAGTGGCACATGACAAGGTTTTAGCAAGCAAACGTGCATTCCATGTGAGAGATAAACTTTGGATCCAAGACCCACTCCTCTAAAGAGGAATCTCAAGTCAAAAAGATCATATCCAAAACCAATAATTATTATTCACTAAAGATATAAATAATTAGAATATTTTAGACGGCTTAACAAGATGTAGCGCTTGCTAGGTCAGGGCAGCGCTTGTCATAAAGAAGCTGATCAGAGCAATAACACATCAAGCTAACACGTGAACCAGGTTGAAAGGATCTTGCGCAACCTTCGTACATGCGTAACTTTAGACCCTTCATCAACAACCTCTTATTTGTTTGACTACTCACGGGGCTTGATGCGTTTAGGTATAAGATCATTACAAGTAAATTTTTATAATAAATATTAAGTATTAATCTAGTGAAAATAATAACTATTTTGCTATAATATATTAGAATAATTTAATAATATATACGGAGTATATATATTTACACTATTGATATATAGTACTTAAATCTTTATTATTATTATCATAAAAATTTGGAAGTAACACACCATTGTTATAGGACACCTTGATAGTTATATTTATGAATTACTAGAATTGAAACTTTATGCATTGCAATTCAAATTATGATCTCTTGGTTATTGGACTATCTTTTTGAATCATTAAATTACTTGTATTGGATCATACCCATGTTGCCAATTCTTTAAACTTTAGAAGTACTCCAGAAACATGACAAGTAATATAAGGCTGGCCAATGGGTTGGGTCGGCCCGGTCCCGGCTCGATCCCGCCCCGAACCCGATTTTTTTGTTTTAAAAAAAAATTGTGGTATCGGGACTCGAACCGGGACGGGACATGGTCCCGACCTATCCCGGCCCGCCCCAATCCTGCCAGGCCCTACCCGATCCCGGTCCCACCCCCGATCACGCCCGAAACCCCCCTTTGCACAAATAGCAGTTGCACCAACGACCATTTTACATTTTGGCCGTTGTGCAACGGACATTTTTGGCCTCCCCCAACCCCCCCTACCTGCTTAATATTTATTTTTAACCTATAAGTTATTATATTTACACTTTAACTCAATTTCGCAACTATAAATACCTCATTTTCTCTTCATCTTTCTCACAAATTTTCCTACAATCTCTCTAATCTCTCAATCTATCTCTCTACAAGTCTACATTGTCTATTAAATATTGAATTTTATTTATTCATTTGGGAGTGAAGTTGGTAACTAACTTGAGGATCTTCCATCGAGCAAAGTTTCAATTTTCAACCTCTCGATTACGTGTCGACGTTACGTCGGCGTTTGGTACATTCGTTCCTTCATTAAATTATTATTGTCTGTTTATTTTATTTAGCGCACTTAATTTTATTTACTTTAATTATTTATTAGTATAATTATAAATTTATAATGGAAGGATTTAAATGTATGCTTACGAGTAGGGGTCAGACTTCTTCTATTAGGGGCAACAAGGGCAAGGGTACTTCTTCTAGTCATCCTAATTCTAGACATAATCTTATTCCCACACAGGATGATTTTGTTGATACTGAACATTTTCCTACAATACCATTAGATTTAGACGAGGAGCTATTTTCTGGAACTCAAGAAGACTTTAATTTAGACGATGATCTAGATAATGTAGATGACAACACACCCACTAGTGCACCTTCAACTGAAAGGCCTCCTATTCCCCCTAGTATGAGACGATGTCCAGCAAAACGACCATTAAAATCAGATGCATGGATATTTTTTGATAGGGACGTAGAGAATCAAGTAGCTAGATGTAAAATTTGTAAAGATGTTTTAAAATTTAAAACTGGAAAAGGTCACGGTGAGACGGGTGGTTTAATGAGACACGTAGCAAGGGCTCATCCAGGTAGGTATGCCCAATACGAGGCTTCAAAACCGGGTGCGTAAACGCCCGCTCCGTTGGGACAAAGTTCACATATTGTCCCGGACCAAGTACAGGGTCAAATTAACCCCACGACGGAGGGAATTGTAGGCCCTAATTACAATAAACATAGAGATAGGGAAGCAATAGCAAAATTAGTTGATGTGGAGGGTTTTCCTTTTTCATTTCCTTCATCTCCCGATTTTATTCATTACATTAGAGATATGTATAATCCTGCTTTTAACGGTTTTCCTAGATCAACTGTTAAGAGAGATGTATTTAAATTTGCACATGAATATCAACAATATTTACGTTATTCATTATATCATTTTAATGGCAAAGTGGCTATCACTTCTGATATAGGCCGTAGTACTAACGACCATGAGTATTTAACGGTAACCTATCATTGGATAGATTATAAATGGTCTATGCAAAAACGTATCTTAGCGTATAGATATATAGATGATAGGCACACTGGTACTTTTATTGCAGAAAATATTTATCAAGTATGCGATTATTACGGAATAACTGATAAAATTATGACTATTACATTAGATAACATTTCTTCTAACAATTATGCTATTACAATTTTAAAAAATAGTTTAACTCCATCTTTTTCAGATCATTTTCATATAAATGTGTGTGTCATATATATAACTTAATTGTAAAGGATGGTCTATCACTTTTTGAAGACATTCTTAGTAAAATACAATTTGATATAAACTTTATTTTTAAAAATAATAGAATACAACGAAGAAAAGAATATAAAAAAACTTGTCACGATTGCCAACTACCTTATAGAAAAATTCCAGAAGAAGTACCCACTAGGTGGAATTCTTTATACGAGCAACTACTTGTTGCTTATGACTATAGAAAACCTATAACTTTATTTTTTAACTCTCATAATCAAAATCCAGCTGATATGGTTGTAGATAGCGATTGGGGAAAATTTTTCGAACTTATTGTATTTTTAGAGAAATTTTTTCAAGCAACAAAAGAATTTTCCGGTATATATTATCCTACTATTTCAACTATGTTGTTTTATATAGCTCTAATATTTTTACTGCTTAATGATTATATATGGTTAAACCAGCTTATAAGGCAGCTATTAAAAAAATGTTTATCAAAATAAAAAAATATTTTATTTATTCCCACTATTTATATTATTGGTGTTGTATTAAATCCGACTATTAAAATAGACGGTACTAAATCACTTATTGAAACTATTTACGATTGTATAGCAGTACTACCACCTCCAAGTCCCAAAAATTCAAAGCACCCACCACCTATTGAACAAACTAAAGAAGAAGTGTTGTCTAACGTAGAAGACGAATGCAAAAAAGTATATAGGTTTTACCAACAAGAAAGTGCTAGCAACATACCGGCTTTCATACCATCTTCTTCTTCTTCTTCAACACAACCTCACAAAAGACATGTTGTTCCTACGGCTAGTATTGAAAGTCTCAGAAATAGAATGTGTGGCCGTACCGCTACAAATCAAATTAGCGAGTTTGATATTTTTGTTTTTGCAGGGTTCTGTACCGTACCAAGCAGTTCTCAATGAAGAAGGACGTGAAGACTTGCTGAAATACTGGAGGGGGAATGAGAAGACCTTTCCGACACTTTCAATGATGGTCTGAGATGTTTTGAACATTCAAATGTCATCAACGGCGTCTGAAAGTGCTTTTTCTGCCGGCAGATATCAAATAGGTGAGCACAAACACTCATTAGCCGGAGACAGCTTGGAGATTGTAGTATTATTCAGAGATTGGATACGAGAGGAGAATGTGCGGTCAACTGGAGATCAACGAAGAAGACGAAAACTACAACGAAATCTTATCCAAATGTGGTGGAAGCGACATGGAGCAATTTGACCAACAAATACCAATTCCAACCGAAGAACCACAGAAAATTATCAAGAAACTAGAACAAGTTTTTTTCAAAATGTAATTTTTTTAGTTGCAATTTTACTATGTAATTTGCAACTTTGAACACCACAAAGTTGCAATTTTGACAATTGCATTTGTATTACAAAAAAAATCATGTCTATTAAATAATATAAGAGGACAAAAACAGTCTTGTGATATTTTTATTACACTATCTTGTTTAATTATTGAGTTTTATATATATATGTTATTTTTTAAATTAAGTACAAAAAAAAAACGATCCAATCCCTATCCAGATCCCACCCCAACCTGATTCCGACGGGACTGTGGCGAATCCCGCCTGTCCCGATCCCGCTGGTCCCGACCCGACCTGATCCTGCCGGTCCTGACCTGACTGACCCGATCCCGGCCCACTGACCACCTTTAAGTAATAATGACATTGCAAGGGCACAAATTAAGTTTCTACAATACCAACTATATAAAATCCTATTTTATAACAACAATCATTTACTACTACACCAAGAGTGGGGAAGAAAAGAACTTTAAAAACTAACACATCTTGATTTAATTATCCTATGCTTTTGATAGCAAAGGATTCATCACAATTCAACACACTATTATAACTAATGTCGTCGGAGAAAAAAATTGAAACTTAAGGGTAAAATGAAAATTTTGGCACACACACCACCACATGTAAGGGAAGTATTGCTACAACCCCATGTATATAATACAAGATAGTCTAAGGACAGTTTTTGACATCCTTTGGCGTCGAGGCGAATCTAGGTCAGCTTCTTAGTGGTGGACTGGCTCCGGATGTGGTGGTAGACTTGCCGGAGGAAGTGAAGGTTTGCATTGATAACACTTAGCGAAAAGGCCAAACGTATCGACTTGTCTGACGAAATTGGTCATGCTAGCCCAACCTCCGAACCCGAATCCAACAATGAAAACCCAAACCACTATAAAGATGTTAATGACATACATAGCAGTCCAACTAGGCATGAAAAATGGTGGTTTCTCTGCTGCATTCTGCAAGTTCAAAATCAAAATGTAACCTTAAATTCAAAAAATGGTCCAATTTGATGAACACAAATATAGCATAGTTTTGGGGAAGAAGTGAGTTAAGTAGGGACCAGCATTGAAGAAAATGCTAACCTCATAGGAAAGTATAGTAAATATATCAAACTCAAGGGGGGATAAGGTTGTCAGTCAACAACTAGCCAGCTCATCTCAAACATAATACAACAGGGAGAACTGTAGTTTATAACTAAATGAAATAGACTTTCCACCTATATCTTCTTCCCTACCATATATTTCCAAATCCAAGCCATTAATGCCTTTGTGTACCCTTTGTGTCCTCCCTTCTCTCTCCCCCACCCCCCAAAGCCTTCCCCACCCTTGTACTTTTAGATAAGAGTTTTAATAATACACATTTGTCAGTGTAAAAGTTATACGATCAGATGACTTATAAGGTAATTATAAATAAATTTTCATGATCAACATTACTCGTTAACATGATAAAACAGTAGTATCAGTAACTAATATGCTATTACAAGTTAAAATATAGAGATAATGTAAGCTATATTTATACTTTCGTTGTACATAAATATTTTACAAAACTATAATTGGACCATAAGGTAGAAAACAGTCAACATAGGGAATATGTCTCACAAGCCCTTAAACAACCCCGTGAATTTTTAGTTCAATCTAAAGACTAGGTCCACTATGGTGTACAAAATGCTTCGCACAACAAACGCTTAATATTCTAATAGTTTTGCATAACAAAAGTTCTTTTCACCCCTATTTTCATTTAGAATCAATTAACTCATAATCTTATAATAATATATGATGAATCTTCGTAATACATTTATGACGTGCACACACAGTATGATAGGGAGGTAGAAAAATAAATGCTTACCTGACGAGCGGAGGATTTCCGATAAGTGAGCATATGGGCAAGAGCTGGTATGATGTAGACTGTGAAACTAACCAAAAGAGCCCCAACTGCAGAGTTGATAGGTCCAAAAAATGGGAAAATAATAGCCAAGAACCATATTGGTATCACAACAGGCAATCTAGCAAGTGCCCTTAAACATATGCTTTTTGTATCATGCATCCCTATAACTTTCTCCCACACAAAATACAACGGCGTACACGCGAACCCGAACGTGATGAACTGGTGAATCAACATCAAGATCACGGCAGCATCGCGCCACGCATTTTTTGGTAGAAGTGAGAACGCGTTACTATGGTTTAAAAGTTGATCCCCGAATGCCCAATAAACTGCTGAAGCTGATGGTAGTGTTAGGGTGAAAACATACAATGTGGCTATTAAGTATATGTACTTGAACTTTTGTGGTTTCCACATTGCATGCATAATTTCCCTGAATTTAAAAAGTATTGGGTTAATTAGTTAATCAGGTAAAGTAAATATCTCATAAATACATTAAAGATTTAACATAAGTAAAAAAAATTCACCATCAAGTATATTTTGACATATTGTGGGTAGGTTATGTCCGTTATTTTACAGAATACATGTAGGTATGTTTTAAATGATGTGTACGAATTTATTGCTTTCTCCGTCTATTTTTACTTCGTCACATTTTGACTTGACACGTCTGGAGCCAAAAATAGAATGATAATTTTACTATATCATCCTTAATTATTGCTAAATAACCTAAAGATTGAAATAAATAAAATATACTTTAAAAGTTGTACAACCATTAAAATTTCATTGAACTTGTCAACCCAATAATAAATGATAAGGGTAAAAATAGGTATGAAGTGATAAATTATCTCTTAATTTTCTAAAATGAAACAAATAAAATTGGATAACTATTTTTATCCATGTGGAAAAAAAAATTAAACGGGGGAGTACAAAGTTAAATTTAAGTAAGATTATGGAATCTAATCATATGACATAATTACTCAAGACATATAAAGTAGTACTCTGACAATATGGGGGCATTGGATTCTTTAAATATACAAATGTAAGCTGTATATGTATTATGAAGTATTCTTAATGGGACGCATTTAATGACTAAACAACTCTTTGGCTTAGCTAGTTCCCATGTACCAAGAACGTGCCAAGATACGAGGATAAGATCACAGGCAATAATATGGGAAAATTAAAGTTCGTAGTATATTTAAGTGGAAAAAAAGTGAGAAAATTTTTGTACTATTGAAATGAAGGTCCATTTTCACTGTTGAATATTTTTTTTAATGTGAAGGGAAATGTTGTTTTCCCAGCCTACAAAATTAAAAGAAAAAGTTATTTTGTCATGATTTTGTCGGTGTTTACAAAATTCGAGGCAGGAGGCAAAAGCTGCAAAGAGAAACCGTGTAGAAACAAAGAGCAGATTAAAAAGAAGAAGATGATATGTTGAAATATCCGGATTAAAATGATTACCTAATATTATTCATATTTAAACATAAAATAGAACTATACATTTACAGTTAAGAAGAAAGATTTAGTAAGAAGTAACTTACACAGTAACAGCATGTCCACCAAAGGTGTAAAGTATATTGGTAGCACCGGTGAAATATAACATTAGCTTATGAGGAGCCGTGTGTTGAACATTTTCAACCTATACATACAAATAACTTTTCACTTATAGATACCCAAAAATAAAAATTGAAAAAATAGGATTTAACTAATATGAACTGACTGTTTAATTTTATTATACAATTAATATATACTATAACATTTTTTATGAACAATTTCGTGTAGTTAGAATTTACCTGGCCATTAACAAGAGCTGCAACGGTTAAGTACCATGCAGTGTAAGTGGTCATTCCAAGTCCAAGGAAAGACCAAATCCGATAGTTGTGGAAAGAAGGAATGAAAACAGTAGTAGCACAACAAGCTCCAAATATGTAAGTCCATGTCCTCTTGTCCAAATGATCATTGATGTAATATATGTTACTGTTCCAAGTCCAAAAAAAAAACATCCAAAAATAAACCATCAAGATCAAGTTTTTAACCAAATCCCAATTCACCATGTACTTATGTGGCACTTTTGGAATTTTAAAAATTAAATTAATTTTTATTTGACTCTTGAAATTCAAACTAATTTTTTAATCAAATCCCACTACAGCATGTACTTATATGGCACCTTTGGAATTTTAAAAATCAAATTAATTTTTATATTACTTTTGAAATTCAAACTATGCAGGCAGCGTATATTGGCACAAAGGGACTACTTTTTAAAATAAAGGGGATCCATTTCATACCTTGCACAAGCAATTAGTTGTATGACAGATCCAAAGAGAAGGAAAGTACAGTTGAAGGCAAGGCCTGCTGCTTTCCAGTATGGTCCCAGTAGTCCATCAAGCACTTCAAACCACTGCCAGTTGCCCAAACAATAATAAAAATATGAGTTAGTTTGCTATTTCTTGAAATATGTAGTGATCACAAGAAATGCATTTTAGAATAAAAAGGGTGCACGAAGCTCCAGAGAAGGATCGGACCACGATTGAATCTAACGAGGAAAATAAAAATTGAAAAAATTAACAAACCTGAATGACATGATTCTTGAAGCTAACACCTTCTTTTTCTTTTCTTGCTCTGTATTCAACATAGAGAACACTGATGAGGTATGCAGTCCAGCTACCAACAAGACCATAGAAGACTTGTAGCACTATTCCTGATACCATACCAAGTTGAGAAAAAGAGTATGGTAATGTCAATAGCACTTGTGCTACCTGTAAAATGAATTCATCACAATGGTCAACAAAACAAGAAATAAATTTCTTTTATGATCTTTCTCTGAGTTTGATTTCTAAGATGTTCACTCAATTACAAGTTATTATCTCGTCAGAAAGTTTTTTATTTTTATTCTAATTTCCTTAAGTTAAGTAACAATTAGTTGAGTTACTATCCGAAAATCAACTCGTCTTTTTCAAAAGAAAGTTTCATACTTGATTAGAAGCACAACTGAACCAAGCATCCCAAGCAGAGCCACCATGCCAAAGGAAACTCTTGACATTGAAAAGGGACTGATCATCTCCTTCTAATTTCTCAACTCCTTCTTCTTTGCTTCCATCATGTTCACTTTCATTGAAATTTGGGACAATTGCTTCCTCTGCTTGCTTGCCACCCAACATTATCAATTTCTAGCAGATCTGATCAATAAAAAAAGACGCAAAATAAGACAAAAAGGAAAAATACACACACACACACATGAAAAAACTCCCCCTCTAATTCCATATCACCCAGTTTCCCAAGAAAACGAAAGTCAAGAATTCCCTAGATCCAAAAAAAAACACCCCATCAAAAAAACATAAAAAAACTCAAAAAAAAAAACACCCATTCTTTTTTTTTCTTTTCATTTTGGATGATTTACAGTATTTCCACACTTATATTTCCGCGTGACTCGAATCCTGACCTACCGATTGTGGATAGAAGTGTTTAGTTTTAACAACTGAGCAACTAATTTTTCTTATTTTGAAAAATCTATAGTGTTTTCACACCTCCATCCCACGTGACTCAAACCTGATCTATCGGTGTGAGTGAACTTTACTAACTGAGCAACTAATTTCTCCCATTTCCTTACCTTGTAGTATTAAGATATGTCTCTTTCTTGAACACCAGATCTCTGCAAAAAAAAAAAGGAAGAAGTATACACACTCCCCTTCTATTCCTTTTGTTCACTTAGCAGCAACCGCCCCAATATTTATTTATAGTTCAAAAAGCAAGAGTGAAAAGGAAAGAAAGGAAACTTGAACTAAACCAAACGAACAAAAAAAAAACAGCTTTTTGTAAAAATTTCAACTTTTCAAGAATTCAGTGAATAAATGCAGCTCAGAAATAACTGCAAAGATCACAACCAATTCACTTAAATGCTCTGTGAATTTATATTTATAAGTTGGCGGCGAATTAGACCTTAAAAGTAGCAATAAAACAGAGCTTTTTATTGCTACTAAAGAAAGAAAGAAGGGAGCTTTATTGGGTAGAATTGAAGCAAGCAAAGAGAGAGATATAAAGAACACAACAGTGTTATAGGAATAGCAGCTAATCTAAGCTAAGCTCACTGGTTGGCACAGGTAGTATGTATATATATTAATTGCATGTGTCAAATTAATATTTTATTTTTCTCTTCTTCTTTTTATATTTTCATCACTGTAATCCACTCATGATTCTACTCTAATTAAGGGTCTTTGTTTTTGGTAGAAAGAAAAAGAGACATGAGCGTTTATTGTGACAGAAACTCAATTTTCAATTTCTTACTTCAGTTGAAACTAAAACAGTTCAATTATTAATTCAAAAATCAATTACTGGCAGTAACTTATATACACCATCCACATTTATGGAGTGATTAATAAGATCCTCCATCCTATTTTATAATAAAAAAAGAATCAGGATAAATTTTAAAGTATGTGACATTTTCATCTAAAAGCTTAAATTATCAAAAAAAATACATTTTTATTCTTATTATTATATTCTGAACACATCTTCGTACGTGAAGACTTGATTCTTTTTTAATGTGTCAAGCACGTGAAAATTATATTTATTGTAAGGGTGACGATAAGATTCGATCCAAGACCTTTATTTTTTTTGATATTATATTGACATGTGTAATCATCTCATCTAAAAATATATTTCTCTTTTTAATGGACCTTACGCAATGCATATGAATATTAGTCGGGCGCTAAAGTTAGATACTAAATACCGAATGGAACACCCATTTATTTTTAACTTATATATACAAATATTGTAAAACATAAACTATGGTAAAATAGGTAATATAATCTCCCTTAATTTTACGTTACTAAATCGACTTATTGTGGATGATTAATTAGTCATAGTTAATTTTTAAGTAATATAATAGAGTAAAAGTAATTTTTTATATGGCCAATGTATTGAAGTTATTTAATGGAAATTATTCATTTTAAATAATAAAAACAAGACACCAGAGAATATTTTAGTTAATTGATTTAAGTATTTACTTAGAATGATAATAAGTCTTACGTCTCAATTGCTTGTGTTTGTGGGTGTTTGGTAAAATAAAGTTTTTCGTGGAAGCAATTATCATTCTATGTTTGACTGTCATTTTCTCCTGTGCATGTGATATATATGGTATTTTAAATACAAAGAAGATTCCGAAACTAAAGAACTTTTCATGTATTCTTTTTTAAGATACATATACAAAACGTCACGTACGACATCTGCATTCTTGTTTCTCTATTAACGGTACTTCAATCCATGTTTAAAAAAACTCAACACTTAAATTAAAATGACAAATAAAACATGGATATGATAGTGAACAGGAAGAAAAAAACTTTAAATATTTGTGTTTGATTTTTTAATTGTCACATTAACTTATAATGATAATCAGGATCTATGTGCTAGTACTTAAAATCTTGGTTCAAAATTAGTATGACTTTAAATTTTAGAACTTTAAATCAAATTTATCATTTAGAGATTTAGCCATTCAAATATATTTAAGAGGAAATTCATCCTTCTCTGTTTTCCAATTCAATTATAATTTTCAAGAAATTCATCCTCTCTCTAACTGCTCTCTCTCTCTCTCCTCTCTCTAACTTACTTCCCCCTCCCCAACGGTAACATCACTAACCCCCACCCATCCACCCCCATTTCCGACGGTAAGACCCCAACAGCGTCGCTCCGATCACTCACCAGCGGCGACAGTAAGACCCCAACAGCACAGCTTCGACCACCCACCGGCGGCGACGAAAAAATATATTTTTTTACAAACCTTCATTTGTTTTTGTTCCTTGTTCTTGTTCTTGTTCTTGTATTCTTTTTCTCGTAGATCTACGCAGGTACTCGATTTTTTGGTGAAAACTCAAGTGAACAGTATTTCTGGTGCCGGTGAACAGTGATTTTCGCCAGCAAACATGTTCGATTCAACTGGAGTTGGTACCTCCAGTTGCCTGTATCAATTCTTTGTCCTTAACCTTGTTGTTAAATTTTTCCGCTTCTTGTCTTTAGTTATAGCATTCTTGTCGTAGTGATTTTACTTGCCTCTAGATTCTTGTTAACTTGTGCTTGCACTTTGATCCCTTCCTTTTTTAGGGTAAACATTTGAGTAATTTATTATTTTATATTGGCTTTGGTAATTGATAGTAGACTAGGGTCATGTTTTCGGTTGGGGATCAGGGCGAGGGTTAGGGGGAGTAAGTGGGGTAAGGGAGATGCTAGGCTGAGAATAGGGTCTTGGAATATTGGAACTTTAACGGGAAAGTCCATAGAGCTAGTTAAGATTCTTAAGAAGATGAGGATTAATATAGTATGTGTCCAGGAGACCAAATGGGTAGGACCTAAGGCTAAGGATGTAGACGGGTATAAGTTATGATTCTCGGGTAGGTCGAAGTATAGGAATGACGTAGGCATTTTGGTAGACAGCAAGCTAAAGGATCATGTGGTAGAGGTGAAGAGGGTCAATGATAGGATAATGACGATTAAGTTGGTAGTTGGAAGGTTCACTATGAATATTATTAGTGCTTATGCGCCGCATGCAGGCTTGGACGAGGATGAGAAGAGACGTTTTGATGAGGATTTGGACAAAGTGGTGGGAAGTATACCACCCATTGAGAAGTTATTTGTATGAGGGGATTTCAATAGACATATTGAGTCACTTCCGGGGGTTATGACAATGTGCATGGAAGCTTTGGACTCGGGGACAAGAACGGGGAAGACGTCTCACTTTTGGAGTTCGCTAGAGCTTGTGGGATGGTGATAGCCAATTCGAGGTTCCTAAAGAAGGAGGAACTCTTGGTGACTTTCCATAGTTCGGTAGCTAAGACTCAGATAGACTTTTTGCTCCTTAGGAAGGTTGACAAAGGTCTTTGTAAAAGACTGCAAGGTTATTTTGAAAGAGGAACTTACAACTCGACATAATATTTTGGTGATGGATTTGGAGATCAAGATGGAGAAGAAGAAGAGGTTGATGACATGTTAAGAATCAAATAGGGGAGTTTGACCATGCTAGTGCAAAGGAGATGGGGGAGAGTTTGATGGCCAAGGGGGCTTGGGGGAGTAGTGAGGATGCGATCGGTATGTGGGACAGGACGGCCAGTTACATTCGGGAGGTAGCTAGAGAAGTATTAGGGGCCTCGTGGGGTAACCGTGGTGGGCATCAAGGGGACTGGTGGTGGAATGGTAAAGTTTAAGAGAAGGTGAAAGTAAAGATAGCGGCGTATACGAAATTGGTAGAAAGCAAAGATGAGGTGGAAAAATGGACGGATAGGAAACTGTATAAGATGGCGAGGAAAGAGGCAAAGCTAGCGGTTACGACGGCGAAAATGGCAGATTTTGAACGCTTGTATATGGAATTAGAGAAGAAAGACGAGGATAATAAGTTGTACAGACTAGCCAAGGCAAGGGAGATGAGAGCCTATGACTTGGATCACGTAAGGTGCATCGAGGACGAGGACAACAAAGTACTGGTGGAGGAAGCGCATATTAGGCGGAGGTGGTAGTCTTACTTTCATAAACTCTTGAATGAAAAAGGAGATGGAGACATTGTGCTGGGAGATTTGAAGCATTCTAGTAGGTACCGGGATTTTGGGTATTGTAGAAGCATTAAGGTTGAGAAAGTTAAAGGTGTTGTTCGTATGATATGCAGGGGACAAGCGACCGGACCTGATAAGATCCTAGTTTAATTTTGGAAGAGCGCAGGCATGGCATGTTTGGAGTGGCTGACTGAGTTGTTTAACATTATTTTTAAGACGGCAAGAATGCCCGAAGAATGATGGTGGAGTAAAATGATTCCCTTGTACAAAAACAAAGGTGATATCTGGAGTTGCAATAATTATAGGGGCATCAAGCTGTTGAACCACACTATGAAAGTTTGGGAAAGGGTCGTGGAGATAAGGGTGGGGAGATGCGTGTGAGGAGATGTGTGTCTATTTCTGAGAACCATTTTGGATTCATGCGGGGGAGTTCGACTACTGAAGTCATTCATCTTATTAGGAGGTTGGTGAAATAATATAGGGAGAGGAAGATATACTTACATATGGTTTTCATCGACCTCGAGAAGGCATACGACAAAGTCCCTAGGGAGGTTCTATGGAGATGTTTAGAGGTTAGAGGTGTACATATGGCGTACACTAGGGTGATCAAGGATATGTATGATGAAGCCAAGACTAGGGTACAGACAGTAGGAGGAGACTCGGAGCACTTTCCAGTGATGATGGGGCTGCACCAGAGATCAGCTCTTAGCACATTTCTATTTGCCTTGGTGATGGATGAAATGAACCGTCAAATCCAATGAGAGGTATAATGGTGTATGTTACTCATAGACGACATAGTCCTGATTGATGAAACGCGCGGCGGAGTGAACACCAAGTTGGAGGTTTGGAGACAGACTCTAGAGTCTAAAGGGTTCAGGTTGAGTAGGACCAAGACAGAATATTTGGAGTGCATGTTCAACAATGGGAGCGACCCTGAGACAGGCGTAGAGGTGAGGCTTGGTATCAGGTCATTCCAAAGAAAAAAAGTTTCAAGTACCTAGGGTCTATTATCCAAGGGAATGAAGAGATTGATGATGATGTCACACATCATATTGGGGCAGGGTGGATGAAATAGAGGCTCGCATCTGGAGTTTTGTGCGACAAAAAGGTGCCACAAAAGTTAAAGGCAAGTTCTATAGGGTGGTGTTTAGACCGACTATGTTGTATGGGGTGGAGTGTTGGCCAGTCAAGACTTTGCACATACAATATATGAAAGTTACAGACATGAGGATGCTAAGATGGATGTGTGGGCATACAAGGAGAGACAAGATTAGAAATGATGATACCCGGGACAAAGTGGGAGTGGCCTCGGTGGAGGATAAGATGCGGGAAGCGAGGATGAGATGGTTCGGGCATGCGCAAAAAAAGAGACACAGATGCCCCAGTGCGGAGGTGTGAGAGGTTGTCTATGGACGGGTTCATGAGGGGTAGATGTAAGCTGAAGAAGTATTTTGGAGAAGTGATTAGACGAGATATGGCGCAGGTGCAACTTACTGAGTACATGACCATAGATAGGGGGTTGTGGATGACACAAATTAGGGTAGAAGGGTAGTAGGTAATCGAGCGTAGTCCTACTTACGCTTACAAAATGATTGTTGTAGTGTTATTACTGTAGGCCCGATTAGCCTATTACACCTATAGGCGCAGTATTGCTTTATAGTCCAATGTAGTTTGATTTCTGTTGCTATGTGTTCTTTAGTGTACTTTGTTTATTTTATTTAGCCGCGTTAGCTATTGCTTCCTTTTGTTAGAATGCGCTACCATGGCGTATTCGATTTTGTTATCAGCATGTTCATACTGCTTTAATTTCTTGTCTGAGTTTAACTGTTTATTATGCTTTGTCTTGAGCCGAGGGTCTCCCGGAAACAACCGCTCTACCTATCAAGGTAGAGGTAAGGTCTGCGTACACTCTACTCTTTCCAGACTCCACGTTGTGGGATTTTACTAGGTATGTTATTGTTGTTGGTACGTGTTTATACCTTCATTCTATATACGTTATCCTTAAGGGTCACAATTTTAGTGTGAAACAATAATAAACGTTAAAGGTCACCAAATATTTAATTTAAATTGTTTTCGTTCTTATAGCAGAAAGTAGTGAGAGAAAAATATTTCTTAAATACGTCAATTCGCAAACTTCTATCAATATTTTGTACTAGTTGATATATGATAAACAATAATATTTAATTTAAAATATAAAATCAATTAATGAGACTGTGTGAGTCCTGTGACTAACACGCAAAGGCGCGTTTTGTTAGCAGTTTGTACTCGAAGAACAACCTGTAAATAGGTGGTCATTCGCACAAATGTCCATATTTTGGGGTGGTTTTTAATTTTTGCTCTTTAAATTTGTGTTCTTTAATTTTATCCTTCATTATTTTTGGCGTTGCATAATTAAAATTTTACAAGGTATAATTAGTGTTTATTTTCGCCGTATGTATCATACACAACTCATAAATTATGTCATATAAGACATAACTGTCAACACTCAACATATATGAAAAAAGACATAGGCATAATCTCTAACACTTAATAAATTTTAAAAATTACTATAAAACTATGTCGCATAACTTAATTCTTACATATTTTATGTCGTGCGAGGCAAAATTTCAGTTTTTGAAGAAAAAAATATTATAAAGATTATGGCTTGCGAAATAAAGTTGGATATTTTTATAAAATAAATAACAGATACAAAAATTAAAGATCACAAATATAAAAGATAAAAATTAAAGACCAGGGCATTTGAAGAATAATCCGCACAAAAAATGTAAATAAGTACTAGTATAATTTAAGTGGCCCTTAGCACTTAGCTGTAAAGCCCATTATTTAGATTACTACATTGAACGAAATAGACCACTTTTAATATGTGCAATCAAATATTAATCACTATTTTAAATTTACTCATTTTTTTACACGAAAAAAGTTTTAAACAAAAAATCCTCAATTAAATCAAAATCAAGGAAGAATTCATGTATTAACCTTTACAAGTTTAAAATCAGGAACAAATCTTGGGGTTCAAAATTTTGATAGTTTGAAAACCAAGGATTAGGATTTCTGGTGTTTAAACTTTGCTGGAGTTTCAAAACCAAGAAAGGATTCATGAGGTTCAAATTTTTATAAATTCAATACAAAGAATGATTTATGGGGTTCAAACTTTTATAGTTTCTTCTGTGTTTAAAATAGGGTTATTTTTGTTCAATTTTATTTTCCATTAAAGTGTGTCTATTTCCCTATAAATTTTCAAATTGGTGGCTAAAACTCACAGCAGACTCGAAACTCGTCATTTCACCTAATTTTACATCAAATATTGCCTCTTCTTGGCTGAAGTGCACACACACAATTTTTGCAATTAAAATTACAAAAATTAGTGTCTGAAATTTGACTCTTATGGTTGAAAGTTCTTCTCCAGGATCCGCGTAGCAAGCTTGAGCAAAACCTGTAGAACTTCCTTTTAGTATCTGAAATTTGATAAACTTTGAATATTTTCTATTGAAATTACGGTCTTGACAAGACCAAACTTCAAACGTATAATGGCTACACTTGGCACCAACAATGACATGGCAAGGCCAAACCATCACAAGTGTCAAACTGAAATTCACTTGCAACCAGAAATTTTCTTAAAAATTCTATATTACGTTACTGTATATTCATAATTCAATGATTAAGGGTGTGTATTTACTACGCATAAATTACCGCAGTCGCTGGTTGCACAAAAAATGCACGCCGTAAAAGGCGAACACGCGAACAATCAAAGCCTCCTAGCCCCACTTTACCACCGGCTTAGTTTGCATTTAGTTGGCCTATTTAATCGGCGTTTACGGACCCGCCAGCCACCTTACAAATTTTCACCTTTTTAGTTTTCTCCCTCCTTTATTATGGATAATAAATAAATAAATAAATAAAGGGCCAAAAAAGAATGCTAATTAAAGAAATGGAATGAGACTAGTAGATAAGGTAAAGAAGAAAGTTATAATTACTCTTAATTAATTTGCGCCATGTTTACCTTTGATTAGTATTTATTACATTATTTTCCTCAAAAGAGATTTAGCCGTGTTCTTTAATGCTACTTTCCGCATCTCCGTCGAACTAAAAAAAGAAAGAAAGAAAGAAAGTTGGAATAGAATTAACTAACAAATTTCTAACGGTAAGAAAAGATTAGCGTTATAACTGTAGCGGAGCCACGTGTATTCGAGTGTCAATGGGCGATTGGGCGTCAATGGATACGCTTTCATCTAAAAATTACATTACATGATTAATAAAAATTAGTATATTTTATGTATATATATATAGATTCTTAATTAACTTTTTCGTGAGTATTTCTTTATAATTTAATACTCCTTAAGGAAAATGTTGGCTGTGTCATACATAATAATAATGGAAAATTTACAAAAATATACAATTTGCTCACTTACATTGCAAAAAAATAGTCCAAAATATACATTGCAAAGCTCTGGTCCAGCTAAACAATTTTATACATTATTATATACTTAGATACAAAAGTCAAGTACATTATGAATATAGGTATTTAAAGCTGTATACATATTTATACACCTATATACATAAACACTCATATACACCCATATACCATCTATACATCCATATACACCATTATACAATATTATACACTATTATACAAAAAAAATAACTTCAACACCACCAACTCCCATATACATCCATATACACCACCAAAACCCAAATATTTAGCTTCATATACACCTGAGTCCGGTCATCACCGGAGTTCACGCAGGAACAACACCAACTATCATATTTATACACCTATATACATAAACACCATATACACTCATATACCACCATATACACTATTATACACCTACTACCTCTGCCCTTCCTGATTTCTCCATCGCCAACCTCAACCACACACGACGACCCCCACCGCCGTTAATATTTATCGGAGATATGCCAAAACCAACAAACATGTATAAATACATAAAAACAAAAGGGCACTTGCCGACATTCATGGAGGTCGCCGAAAAAATGTGAATCCGGCCAGATCTATAACAATACAATTAACATTCAAACAAAAACAAAAAGTCACCGGTGATGGCGTTAAAAAGATAATCCGGTCAGATCTGTAACAATACACCGTGAATCCGGTCAGATCGTTGAGCATTGTTTGGCCGGAGTTAGACCTGAAACACAAAGAGTACAAAAGAAACGTGAGCGGGGAAATGGGGAAGAGAGCGAGCAATAATGGTTCGTCGCGGTGGGAGAAGGAGAAGAAGAGCGAAGCAGTGAGGGAGGGGTCATGGTGGAGCAGTGGCGGCGATGGAGGTGGGAGTGAGTGCAGAGAGAGAAGGAGGAGGAGGGAGTGAGTTATTTTTTATAAGATTAAAAAAGTGGTTAATTTTGATATTATTAGTACCCTAATTAACCTAGGGTGTAATTAACTCTAATAATTACGATACTCCTTTTTTTCACCATGATAATTACAATACCACTTAAGTTTTTTCAGATTCTAAATTCTGTAAAAGTTCTTTCCCTTATTGCTTTTCTTGCTCTCACTATCCACTAGCTTATCCTCAAAACGAAAAATCAATAAATAGAATAAAGGGCAAGAATAGGTCTACAAAATTGAATACTCTTATAACTATGTTACAATCAACAGGGTCTGAATAGTACCGTAGATAGATTACTCTTTTTTTTGTGTGTGTGTTTTGATGTTGAGAGAGTACTTTGAGAGAGAGAGTACTCTCTTTTGTATGTAAAATATAAAATGGAACTTTTAAATATACATGAAAGAATATAATCCCTTGATTATTTTCATTAATAAAGAGAGGTATATATATAAATACACAATTCCTAAATATGAAAAATAACTCTACATTTTCCTATTCTAATTCTAATAGTTTTTCCTAATACAAGACTAATACCATAATTACAATTGTACAATAATTCTACAATTTATGGAGAAAAATTTGGACCATGATATACACGGTATTAAGACCGTGTATATCGGTCTTTCACACCCCCGCAGTCATAGCGGGCGGTTGTCGTACGCTGAAACTGTTCCTAAATAGAACCAAGGAAAGACCCTTAGTAAAGATGTCTGCAATTTGGTATCGCGAAGGAACATGGAGGACGCGTACTTGTCCACGAGCTACTTTTTCTCAAAAAAAGTGTATATGCATCTCGATATGTTTAGTGCGCTGATGTTGGATCGGATTTCCAGAGAGATAGACCGCACTAACATTATCACAGTAGACCAAGGTAGCTTTATGAATAGGAAAGTGTAGCTCTAATAGAAGATTACACATCCAACATAACTCAGACACCACATTGGCTACCCTTCAATACTCGGCCTCCGCATTGGATCGCGATAAAGTACCTTGGCGTTTTGCCGACCAAGAGACCAAGTTATCCCCAAGAAACATACAATAACCAGATGTCGAACGTCTGGTATTTGGACATCCACCCCAATCAGCATCTGTATATGACACGAGAGTCGAGACAGATGATGGATATAAATGCAATCCATAATCAAGTGTGCCATGTATGTATCGTACAATGCGTTTGACGCATTCATGTGCTCAATCCGCGGATCATGTAAAAATAAACACACCTACTGTACTACATATGTAATATCTAGTCTCATGAAAGTAAGATACTGAAGAGCCCCTGCAAGACTAAGATAATGGGTGGAATCCTCATATGGTGTGCTAGAAGTAGCACTCAGCTTCGGTTTGGTATCCACCGGAATAGAAAATGACTTACAAGATGACATGCCAACTCTTTCAATAATCTCAGCTGCATACTTCTTTTGTGATAAAAATAGACCACCGGCATGACAAGTGACTGCTATACCCAAAAAATAACTCAAGGGTCCCAAGTCTTTCATAGAAAATTCTGAACTGAAAAGGGACATGATAGACTTGCGTAAATTATCAGAGGAGACAGTCAAAATTAAATCATCCACATATAACAGAATGTATGCTAGAGAAGTACCACAATGATAGATGAATAGAAAATGATCAGACATGTTGTGAGAAAACCCAATAGTAGCCACATAATCTGAAAACCTCTTATACCACGCCCGTGGGGCCTGCTTAAGCCCATACGAGGACTTCCTCATCAAACAAACATGGTGAGGATACTTGGGGTCCTTAAAACTCAAGGGCTGATGCATGTAAACTGTCTCCTTAACATCACAGTGTAAGAAATCATTTTTCACATCCAACTAATGAATGGGTCATTCTTTCGAGAGAGCTAGACTAAGCCCAATGCGAATGGTTGCCGGTTTGACCACCAGACTAAATGTCTCTCCACAATCCATGTCAACCTGTTGTGTTTTACTATCACCTACAAGACGGGTCTTATGCCTCTTAAAAGAACCGTCAGAATTTTCTTTATAAGTAAAAATTCACATAGACTGAATAATATTAACACCAGGTAGACAGAGCACTAACTCCCACGTCTTATTTTCAATAAGAGCATTATATTCATCATCCATGACCATTTTTCAATTTGGGTCATGAAGGGCAGACACTGGGTTACGTGGTAAGGGAAATTTAGTGAAATTAGAATGAAGATTGAAATGTCGTTTTGGTTTAAAAATACCCTGTTGGCTACGAGTAACGGGCCATTGACTCGAGATAGAATTGGACAGATTTTGGATAATTATCGGGTTGGCAGTGGACTAGCCAGCAGGTAGTGGTCCTGCTGGCCCAACAACGGGTCGAGAAACAGAAGCTCGATCGAAACTTGCATTAGGTTGTGACTCGGGAACAATACCGATACTAGGACTGGGCTGAGACACGGGAACAAAGCCGAGATCGCTTGGGCCAGCAAGCAGTGGGCCTGCTGGCCGAGACGACACTGGATAGGTCATATATGGGCCAGCGGGTAGTGGGCCTGCTGGAGGATTTGGGTCACGGGACATCTCGGATAAATGGTGGATAATATACGGTGAGATCCCATCATTCAAAAAATTATACGAACTAGACACGGAACTACACAATTTAGCAAACGGAAATTGGGTTTCATAAAAAATAACATGGCGACTAATTATGATTTTGTTAGAGGATAAATAAAAATATTTGTAACCACGATGATTAGATAGGTAACCCAAAAACACACAAGCGGTAGAACGGGCTTGAAGTTTGTTAACTGCTGCGAATTAGGCCTTTGCTGGCTGGCCCAATTCGCTGGATATGCTGCTGGAATGGGAAAGGGGTAGCTGGGCCAGTTGGGCCACTGCCAACGGCATTGTTGGCCCACGTCTCCTGGCCGAGCAGCCTGCGGTTTCCACCCGGACTCCTGCTGCCGTCACCGTTACCGCCGCGACCGCTGCCTTTGCCGCCGCCGCGACTGCCAGATTTCTGATTTTGACCCTGTTGTCCATCCTCGTTGTTCCAATTGGGAGTGGAATTAGCCGAAGATGATGGAGAGTAGGAACTTGATGGCGATTCTGCCATCATGGAAGAATTTACTCCAATTGCGGCCTTTTTAGCCAACCATTGCCTCTTCAAGGGTGAGCATAGACTGGGCTTGATAAAATGGAGGGAGTGGGTTGCTTTGACGAAGGAGGGTCACAATACCATTATAGGCCTCGGATAGGCCTGCAACCATTTGAAAGACAAGACGATCATTGGTGACTGGCGCATCAACGTTCTTGAGTTGATCTGCCAATTCCTTCAGCCTTTTACAATAGGCTGAGACATTCGGAAAATCGTCCATGGTGACATGGAAAAATTCTTGCTCAAGAGTGACAACACAAGAAATTTTGTTATATTGAAAAATATCACGCACCCTATTCCAAGTTTACATTACCGTAGCGTCGGGCTCAATAATCGTCTGCAAGAGGTCTATAGAGATAGTGGAATAAATTCACTGGAGAACGGTAGTATCAAGGGTTGTCCATAACACCGGGTCATCCTCCGGGGCAGGCACCTTCTCCTTGCCTGTGACCGAGGGGATGATGTGATGTAACACTTGATGCGAGCGTGCGTGAACCTTAAGCAATTCCGCCCACGTCGTGTCTTGGACGATTTCCATCTCAAGAACAATAGGGATGTGGTTCTTGATGTTGGAGATTGTAAGGGTCGGATGAAACATGTTCTCTGATGTAGACATAATGAAAGAACAACAGGTGAATGAGGGATTTGGAAAAGAAATTTGGAAGGAGAAAATTAAAGAACAAGAAAAAATTTCCAAGACGGGAAATTTGCAACAGTGGCCGACGGCCGACTGTGTTCCGAGAAGAGGGGCTGCGGAAATGTTGTGGAGAAGGAAATTATGTGCCCTAGACTTCTGATACCATGAAAGAATATAATCCCTTGATTATTTTCATTAATAAAGAGAGCTATATATACAAATACACAATTTGTAAATATGGAAAATAACTCTAACTTTTCCTACTCTAATTTTAATAGCTTTTTTCTAATACAAGACTAATATCATAATTACAATTGTATAATAATTCTACAATTTATGAAGACAAATTCGGACCATGATATCGGTCTTTCAATACAGAATTTTTCTAGAGGGTGCAAAGTTAAATTAATATGAACGCTTGGTTTCTCACAAGAAAAAACTAATTAACCTTTCAAACTTCAAATTCATACGTCTTTAATTTTCGCTAAGTATGCAGTTTCCTAATTTAGCATGGAGAAAACATGTTTTTTTTTTTTTTTTTTTTTTTGTGTGTGGCATGTTAAAAAATCTACAAAATGTTCCAGTCAAAAGTTATTCGACATCCCTCTTTTTTCCTTTCCTTTTCCCTTTTCCCAAATTCCGCAACCCTCCTTATATTGCAAAGAAACAAAGCAATGCCCACGGAGCATATACATAAGCACAAATAAATGGAAATAAATAATGTATAAGATGTGTCTGTTGAAGAGAAATATAACATATCGGTGAGGAATGAGATCCCTAGATTTCTTATAAGGTTTGAGCAATCCTTCTTTATTTGAACTAGCTTTTGAGATGTGAGTTAGACCCAATGCCTAATTTAACATGGTATTAGAGCCAGACCCATCCGATGTGGACCTCTGGATGGGGTGAGGTGAAATGCCCCCGGACCAATTGAAAGAGATGGAAATATCCTGGATCCATGAATATGCATGCTTCAGACCGAACTCAGATAAACAAGAATGTCATGATCTGGACGTGAGATGGTATCAGAGCCAGACTCATCCGATGTGGGCCCCGGATGGGGGAGGGGTGAAATGCCTCAGGACCAATTAAAAGGGTGGAAATATCCCGGGTCCATGAATGTGCACGCTCCAGACCGAACCCAGATAAATAAGAATGTCCGGATCTGGGTGTGAGAGGTGTCCGAATTTGGGCGTGAGAGGGAATGTTGAAGAGAAATATACCATATCGGTGAAGGATGAGATTTTTCTGGACTCCTTATAAAGCTTGAGCAATTCTCCTCCTTTCAGCTAGCTTTTGAGGTGTAAGTTAAGCCCAATACCTAGCTTTGGAGGTGTAAGTTAAGCCCAATACCTAATTTAACTGTGTGCCTTTTAATAGAAATTTTGCTATTTAAAACTTGGGAATAGCAATGATGTCTAGACGATAAAACTTCTCATGTGGGGTTTGGACTTTATATTTAAATTTAAATTATATATACTGGTAATATAAAGAGTTACAATATAAACAATCAGTATAATGTTATCGAGCAGATTACTATGTTATTTTTCAGTTTATATTATTTACATTATCAAGTATATAGAATATAAATTCATCATGTTTATATTATATATTATTTGTGTAAATACATTTTTACCCTATCAGATCATCTCTTATCTATTAATTGTAGCAAGTAACATTTCTTAGTTTTAAAATTTCAAATCTCATTTTAAAAAGACTTGCGTGTAAATGAAATTTGGATGACTTGATAATATAATAATGTATAAAATTTAAACTCTATCGAAAAAGTAGCACGTAGCATTCTTGGCATCATTTTCTTGGGAATTTCCTGGAAGCCAAAAAGAATAAAGGATCTAGTGGGGGCTCTGACCCTTTTATTAATGTATGCAAGTTGATAATTATTGTTAATGTATCCCTTTTTTTGATGAAATGATGGTGTCAATATCGGCAAAAAATGGTGGTGGTGGGAGTGGCCGGCCGCCGCCGTAGCAAGCCATGCGTGGTGGCAATGGTGGAACTCCTTTTTGTCACATTTTCTTGTTTTAATGGAAATATGTGTTACATAAATTCCATACAAAAACCCCACGTTTACCCCATTTAACGGGGTTTTTGTCGGCTTTCCTTGCCCAATATTTCCCCCCACTAAGTTTTTTTTTTCTTTGAAAAAAATATTTATTTTGTTGACATCACCATAAGATCTTGTAGTGGCACTCTTATCATGTAAGTATCTTCTTCTTTTTTCCAATTTTAGTTTGTTTTTTCTTATGTCATATCAAGAATGCATTGGAATTCTCTAATGGAACTTTATGAATTGTTCATTTATCAATTCATTCAATTTATCATGCAATTTCCAGCTTTAATTGTTTTTAGGCCAGAAAACTTTGAAAACGGGATTTTGTCGGCTTTCCCTCAATGCTTTCTCCCACTACGTTTTTTTTGGCATTTGAAAAAACATATTTTGACATTTTTTAAAGAAAAAAATATTTTTTTGACATCACAATTAGACCTTTTAGTGTCACTCTTATCATGAGTATCCTTTTTTTAATCTTTCCAATTTTGTTTTTTTATTAGGTCCCATAAAGAAGGCATTGGACTTCTCCAATAAACCTTTATGAATCCCTTCATTTATCATCCTATTTGCAGCTTTAATTATTTTAGTTAAAAAAACTTTTTAAGTGGAAGCTTCAATATAAATTTAGGCCAAAATTATAGTAAAACTTTATAATTAGAGTGTACTTATGAGGTTTTTTCATCTAGTGTTTGATATCCATGAGCCATCGAAGTCCCCAGATCTCTAATTAAGAATTGATGAATCTTATTTATATCACTACAATCTTTACTGATTATTCTATGAATCGCTTGTATAACTAATTATCTTATATTAATTTTAATTGTAAATTACATATCTTCATTTAATTATATTTTTTTGCCAGAATATTCTTTTTGAAACTTCCAAAATGTTCCTAATTAAAGTAGAATTGAGAGAGAGAGATATGAAAATATAACAAGGTTGTAAGCAGAAGAGTGGTGTTTAAGTGTAATTGTTATATTTTCAATTGTTTCATTTTTTTTCAAATGATGACAATTATTATATATTCATTATTTTTAGCAAATGAAATTATTTTTAAGGGGTAATGTAAGTGGGAGAAGCAATGATTAAGGCATGAATTTATAAGTCACGAAGGATTAAAATTGGGGAAAATGTTTCCATCGTTGGCATCCACGTGGGTCCCGCTAATTACCACTTGCTCTATATTCACTATTCCTTAACCAACACGTGGATCTGACCTGTGACGTTTCACATCCACCCTTTTCAGTTTAATTTTTTTTTCAAATTATCAAAAATATAAAAGACTTTAAAATATTTTTCAGAAAGATTTAATTTTCTTGGTAAAGAAGTGCTTTGAATTATAATGCATTTTAAACTTTTATATGAGTTCTGCAAATAGACCCCTTAATTGTAGTATTGCAAATTCTTAGTTTATTTTTCCCTTTTTTTATTTTTCTGTATAGATATATGAGTGGGGTGAGGAAAAAAATTAGAAGATGATTACAAGATGAGAAATCAAACGTTTACCAATAGATTAAAAATTTAGGTAATCAACCAAATTACTGAGAATTGAATTCTGACTTGGATATAAATCTTGAACATGCATGATCACATATTCTAATGTTGGATACTTGGATTTGTCTCTTGTGCAAATACCTTATTTTTTCTTATAAATCACTTTTAGTCTCGTAAATGTTCATTTCAAATTCTAACGTAAAATGTATGATTTGTCGAATTCATTGCAGACTTTACCGTGATCAGTGAGGTGAAGGGTTCTGCAAAAATTATTTTTCATACAAACAACCTTGTTATAGTACTAATATTGTGTCAACTATAATTCATACTGTTAATAAAATTGCTTACGCTCTATAGAAAGAAACTCGATAAGCCTTGGTGCTCTAAAAAACAAAAAAAGAAGAGATTTTTCTATTTGTGTATATTAGCGAATATTCACAGTATATTTTGTAATTATGATAGATGTATATTTAAGATAACTTAGGATTCTTATTATATTATGAATCAACCATTTAAGGTAAATTAGAATTCTTACTGTATTAGGAATCAACCTCAATCAACCTCTATACATATATATATTGTGAATAATGAAAGGAATCTCTAAAAAAATTATTTTATCTTACATGGTATAGCGAGAAGCCATGATCCTCCCTACTCAAATTCCCGTCATTCAGTGGAGTGGATTTCTTTTTCCAAAATTCCGTCTTTAATTATTATTTTTCCACATTTGAATATATATATATATATATATATATATACACACTATACTATACTAAAAGAATTCAGCCACCGATATCCTATAGGTCCGGCCATGCCTATCACAATGACAGGATGCTTTGGAGTAATGGGGCTAACATATTGTTGGTAAACAATTTAGTCAAAGAGAAAGATCTCACTTTAAGTCTTTATAGTTACCAACTTCTTATAATTATGACCACATTGCATGGGTTAGGTTACGTCTGATTATCTTCAATAATTCCTATCCCTTCACTCCCTCTTCATTGTTGAAGCATCCTAAGAATATGACAAAACCCTTGCAATGATTTCAAATCTTTCATTTCAATTATTTTTTGTTTCTAAAATTTAAAACTAGGAATAAAAAAATCACACAGTGCTATGTACATTTCATTATAATAGTAATTTTAATTCTAAACTAGAATTTATTGATTTGGAATTAGATTCGGGTCACTGGGTCGATTCAGATTCATATTAATAATTCGTAAATATTTTCTTTTTAGATTTAATATATGAGTTACAAAAATGAAAGGATACAACGGTTAGGACTCATTCTAAACCGTTGCCTTGTATCTATTAAAGAAAATGAGTCTCTATGGAGAATTTCCGTATTTTTACACCTTGAAGAGAAAGGTTTTTCTTCCCTTTCTTCTTTAAATAATTGCTAAATTGTTTTCCTGTGAAGATATTGGTGAATAATACTTCCCGAAGGCATTGGAACAATACTTCGTAACAAATATTACTAGAAAGAGATTTTTCTCACCGACATTCAATGAAAAATTTGTGCTATAAAAGATGATTTGTCTATCTCATTCCACTGAACTAGTTCATTCGAAAAACGCATGGTGGAAAACAGGTTCCCATTGAAACGCCTGAGAACTTCTAAATTTATCTGTATAAAAACACTACTATATTTAAATTTTTCCTATCGACATTCAGTAGAAAATAATCACTGAACATTTTTCAGTCAGAAATTTATTGGAAAAATAGAGATTTTTTAATAGTGAATATACGATTTTAGACTCTGACTTTTACAATGTAAAAATTATATTTTATATACATGTGATTACATTAAAGATTAGTAAAATGAATATGATGATCCTGCAGATTATTTGTTTGATTTAATTAATCAGATTTATTTGAGCACCGCATCGTATTAGGTGAAAGTATTTGAAGTTTTCATCAGCAGCATATGTGGTCTTTGATATTTTTTTTCTTTACTTGTAAGTCATATGGGGAAAAAAGAATTCCATAGTTGCAGATACTTTATGGCTGTTACACACATCTTTTTTTTTTGGGATTCAATATTTTCTTGAGAAGAAAGGTGTACAAGGGTCTTGATTATGGGATGCTTTTAGCATCAACGTGCACAATGAAAAGAATAAAATAACGAATCTTTAGATATACATTGAAATTAAAATATAGTCATAGGTGTATAGGGTAGACTAGAAGGGTATTAGGGGCCAAAGTGTCACTCCAGAAAATGCCTTTTGGAATTTTTGTTTAGTGAACATGTATTTAGCTTCTAAGTTAGTCTTTGATAGTTATTAATACTCCAGTCCCTTTCTATATATACTTCTCTAGGCAATTGGCATTTTGCCTTTATCACTTCCAAATTGGTGCCAACTTTGGACCTAAAAATTGTCTTTCCGCTTTATCTCTTAAACTCAAAATAATGTAGTTGAGTTGTTTCAATTCATGTGATGATATTTGTTCCTATAAAAAATTAAGAAATAAGAAAGACGTTTAAAATTCATGGTTAAATTAAATTATATATAGATTTTTATGTGGTTATAAGTCATGTCATTAAGTGTGACGGTCATTAAGTGTGACGCTCATGATGGACTGCGGTTAAAATAAAAATTGACTGACTTCTAGACTGACAAGCTCTCGAGAAAGGGGTACACATGACATTTTAGGCAAATCCTACACCATAAAGAGAGAATAGTGTAGTGATATATAATACATAACACAAGTTCACATGGTACACATGTTTGAAGTTTGAATGATGATATAGCCTAAGAGACATATCTGCAAGCAATGTCAGGCCAAAGAGGACAATAAATGTCATGAATTTGGAACATGACATTAAATTATTTTTAAATATAAAGATAAATTAAAAAGAAAAAGTGTGACACTAATGAGACATAGGAAGTAAAGAGAAGAAGATTAAAATGGTCATCTTTCTTGAGCTGTGGGAGCTTTTCTCTTCTTTACACATAGTTAAAAAAAATAATTGGAAAATCTAATTAGGTAATAGGTATCAGATGATATTAAATGCGTCATACTACGTACCACAGTGTTTGCTTTGGTAAAGAATAATAAAGTATTGGAGTTGATAATTTGCTAGTACAATTTTTCTCATCACTCTTTCATGGGATTATATAATATAATTGATTGAACATATTCATATCGAAGCTATCCTTGAATGATATCGTTTTCTTCCCTTTTTTTAATTAAAAATCAATGCCCGCATTTGCAAGCATGCAATTTTCATCAAGAAGTTTATGTTGGATTGCAACATGTTCAATAGACTAAACTTCAAAATTTATACATTTGTAATTGAAAGACTTTATAAGAGGACACTTTGTATTCAAGAGTTGTGGCTTTTGGACTATCAAACATTCTATCTTTTATGTCACATCGATCAATTACTACCATATTCAATTATTGAGACTTTAGAACCAAATGAAATTAGAAAAAGTATGTGTAATTGACATTTAAGGTATGAGAATTGTTTTTTGTTTTACAATTAAAATGGATTCAGAATTTGTAAATCATAAAGTGTAAGATTTGAGTTCACTTTTTTGCGTGATAAAAAGAAAGTCTCATTGTGTTAGTTGTGTGAAGCACATAATAAAAAAATTCGAGTAAAACTAATATTGTTAAGATAGTTTTGATTACAATAACTTAATGTGTTACAAAAAGTACAATATTTACAAGGAAAAATACTGAAATTACATTTGTAAAGCCAAAAAAAAAAAAGAATCTTACTTTAGTAATTTCTAAAAGAGGGTGATTTGTAAGTAAAAGTTTTCCACAAATTAGACATAAAGAGTGTAATCTATATAAAAGACTTATCTTAGAAGGAATAATATATAAAATCTTGAGATCATTATTGGTGACAAATGACATGACAAGTAAAGGGTATTCACAGGAAGTGATGAACTTAGTGCTGGTTTTAATTTGGACCCCGTGAAATCGACCCCTCAATTTAGTCAGAATATTACTTTGCACCAAAATATCATGTTCAAAACTTCAAACAGGTCCCCATTACTATCGAGTTATAAATTGGTGCATACCAAGTTGTTGGCTGCCACCCTTATTTCATTTTCACTAATTTGAGCATAAATCCTTTCATACTTGAAAGGGGAACTTTGGATTTCTGATTTTGATTCCTTTAACTTCCTATGAATTTCATTGTGAAAAGTTGTTAAAGTGGATATTTCTACTGTCAAACCTTTCTATAACAATAATCCTCGATCTATAACAATATTTCAATATAACAATCAAGTTTTTATTGGAATCGACTTTCATATTATGTTATTATATATAATAACGTATGATGTGTTATAGAGAGATTCGACTGTATATGTTTTTTTCTCCTATCGACGGAGATCTAAGATTCGAAATCAACTGATGTGATATATTATTTCATGAACTATTTTTCATGATAGTACATGCGTACCTGACGTAAGTATATACATGTCTAAAATTTGTTGGCCTATATTTATAAAGTTTGATTGAAATGTAATGAATATTGCCTGCGACATACACGGTGTGGTACGTCCGCCCTTGTCCTTAATCTATGTTGTGAAAACTATTCTAAAGGAAATATGCATTTTTAGTTCCTCAAATATTGATAAATTTTGATATCTTTTTATTTCCGATTAAGCACATTGAACAATAATTAATTGATATGTGCACTTTGTTCCTTCTAACCATAAATCTTCACGACTGTAATGAATCTTTAAGTGCCAAGTCATTTAATTATTGATGTGTTATGTTAAATTTGTATTATGACTCCATGGTACATTTGAGGGTAATAGTTCTAAAGTAATCTAAATATCATATATTTCCTGTATAAGGGGACCATAAAAACACATTATAATTAGTTCATTAAAGATTAAATGTGTATACCGAAAATTACAAGGGCAAAATAGAATATTTCAATAATCGAAGTACCAAAATTCAAAATTCTCTGATTATTAAAATGCTGAAAGAAAAATAAAGGACAATTTCCATGATTTTTGAATATCAGGTTCATGAGCAAGATTTACGTAGGAAATAAATTAATAACAACACATAAACAACCTGAATATTCACAAAGTTCTCCAACCTAAACAAACAATAGGAATAAGTTGGTCAAGCTTTTTCTGGTGTTATTTTATATTTTTTTAAAAGAAGATTGACCTCGTCATTTGCTGATAATTTAAAAAGTTTAACTAACTATTCTGCTTCTTAGAATTACACTTATTTGTCAACTATAGTTGGTTTTGAAGATATTGGAAGTCGTATTTAAAAATCCAAATTCTTCAAGAAATTAATCTTCAGAAGCATTTGCTTATGTCAATTCATGAATTTGAATGGTATATATGAGGTTGTTCCTCCCTTAATCAAAAGTTTTGGATATGATTTTTTTTTGGTAGGGAACGCTTCCCCCGAAATGAGTTTTACGCGACGCAAACCTGGATATAATCGGACTCTAATACGGATATCGGACACAGGGTGAGAAAACAAAAAAAAAGAATTGTATGTACTGATCATATACTATAATTTTATTAATAATAACGACCATTTACATATTTTGTTAACACATATCTGTAGTTTTGGGAGCAAAAATAGAACAAGAATCTTAGAAGAATTTCACGTTAAAGCACGATTTATTTTTTATATTTGTACTGGTCTTTGAGTTGTCTCCTTTCCTCTTTTAATCGAAATACTTGACGCAGATAGTTTCGGCAGCCCAATCTAACTAACTAGTGAGCGGTTAAAAGCAAATCAGGCCCTACGAGCGAGCATCTCTTGAAAAGCAAGCACCATTATTCGATATTATACAAAAGAAAATTTATCAGTCCAGACTTACTTACTATAAAAAGTTATATATAATTTACTTTTAAGTGACTTAATAAAGTAAAATTTCTGTACTTATTAATATATATATATATATAAGTTAAACTCTTCATTCATCAACATAAAAACAAAAAACTACGTATGTTGTGTGCTAAATTTTATTAACACCTTTTGGCATCATGATGACGTCAACATAAGCAGGAAAATTGAGCTTCAAACTTTCTTTTTTGTTCTCATTTTAAAATTTAAATTGTGACGCGTGCATAGAAGAAAAAGAAGTAATGGCCCAGAAACTAAGATTTAATACGGTGAGGTCAATGGAATAAAAGGTGAAAGTTGTGGGCTTTCTCGAATAATAACTTTAAATCATGACTTATTTATTTATTTAACTTATATAACTTATCAATATGGTGATTTTTGGATAAGTTAAGTTGGAAAAGGGGAAAAAGATGGGTCGTTTTAGCTGCTACTCACTTTCTTTTTATTCTTTAGAATCTTTTATCTTCAATTGTTTAGTGGGGGCAGGAGAAAAGATTTATAAATTGATTGATTTATGGAATCCCCTAAAGTACCTTCCACTTAGAAAATTGAAAAATAAGGAAAATTAGAAGTAGAGAATTCTACAGGAATACATAATGAATTAAAGAGATCAGTTTTAATGGAAGGAATTAACACCTGGAAAGTCTCCTACATAGACTCATGTCCAATACAAAATTGAATATAAGAAAATACTTTTCATTTTTTTTATTTTTTTATTTTTCTGGTACGGATTTATGGACACCCATCATCCACGGTGCCAAAAGAAAAGAAGGATAGAGTCAAAGACATGGAGATTGTATCAGAAACACAAGATGAAGAGATGCTAAAACTCCTGGAGGAAGGAGGAAATGCACTCTACGATGATGAAATTGCAAGGAGACCATATAGGACTCCGAAGTTCAACAATGAAGGAGATTCGACTTCCCAATATATTGAACTCTCCTCAGGAGGATCTCAAAGATTTGGTGGAGCCTTGAGAGGACAATCTGGCAGAGTAATGAGAAACAACAAGAAAGATACAAAAGCACTTCCCTCAAATGTTTCCAATGTTTGACACCTTATCATGGAACATTAGGGACATGAAGTCCAAACAAGCCTTTGAGAGGATTAAAACTCCTAAAAATCAATACAAATTTTCATTTATTGCACTTCAAGAACCTAAAGCTAGATCAACAAAGATCATAAGATATAGTCTGCAGCTTGGTCTTCACAACAGTTTCTTCAATTGAAATAATAAAATTTGGCTCTTTTGGTCCTCAGAGCTAAACCTACAAATTATGGATGACAAAGAGCAACAGGTCACATGCCAAGTTATTGGTCCTATGCACCAAAAGCCTGTTGGAGATAAAGCCGTACGGAAATAGTGAATAACTATTACAAGTGCTTCGAAAGGATAAACAACAATGATTACAACAACAAGTTGTCAATCTTTTAGTCTTGAACTAGAACTTCAAATCTAGATCTTATATTCAGAACTACAAGAACATGAACTGCTACACTTGTGGCTTGTAGAACCGCTGAGAATTCGAACGGTTAAGAGTCTTTTGAGTTTCAAGTTCACACCTGAAACACTTAGAAACCAATTAGATAATCACAATACCACCGGCTGACTCGAGAGATGACTCTCTGTCTTTAAGACAAGATTGCCCCCGTATATAGGCTTTACGGAAGTGTGGGCAATAGTCTCCCAAGATAAAACAACAAACTATCAAATGTGCAAAGCCTACACAAATGACCCCAATGAAGAACACGAATAAAGAAGATTGCTAAGAGAAGGATTGTTATCAGGAAAATCTGATCTCTTTGTGGTGTTGTTAACTTGTGTGTAAGTCTATAGAATTGCAGTTGAGGCATACATCCTTAGCCAGATTCACCTTCTTCTTCTTCACACCTCCCTTAGGCTTCATAGCTGAGGGCGTAGCGACTGATTTTCCCTTCTTCTTCTTCTGCAATTCCTTACCTTCCAAGCCGGCTAGTAGAGCTCACCATGAGCACAACTTTGCCTTTGGAAGTGGAAGACTCAAAGGTCTTGAGCATGTTGTGCAGCTCCGGCAGACTCTCCTTCGTTCCATTCATATTATAATTAACTATGAAGTTTTCAAAGGAACGAGAAAGAGAGTTTAGGATGAGGGTGGTAGCGACATTCTTTTGCAGCTTCATTCCAATTGAAGAAAGTCTCTCTATCAGCCCTATCATCTTCAACACATGCTGCGAGACCTGACCCCCTTCATTGAGCTTACACGTAAAAAGTTCTATCACTAACTCATATTCCATAGTCTGAGATTGTGAGTAATTGAGACTCTTCAAGTGTTCGAGCACCTCATTGGGACCCATGTTCTCATGTTGTCTCTGAAGTTCCATAGACATGGAAGACAACATCACGTACTGTGCTGAAGTGGCATCATTTAGGTGTTTTTGGTAAGCATCCTTATCAAAAGAGGCATATTCAGCAGAGTATGTCGCAGGGACTGTTGGGAACACCGTGTCTAACACGTATTCTAATTTCTCTTGTCTCAACACTATTCATAAATTTCATGCCGGAACAGTGTTCGATTACTGTTCACTGTTCCAAAAAAAATTATATATATATTTTTTAAATTGGAGCCTCGGTGCCTCGGCAAACCCTGGGTGGCGCCGCGACGCTCCATCGTGGAGTTACGACACCTCCATCTCAGAAGCATAAAATCCGCATTTCTGAAACCCTAAAACTGGTTCAGGGTCAGATTTGCAGATTTTTCTTCGTTACCCTTCACCATCAAACAACACGTTCATTGACCATCATCCAATCCCTTCTCGTTCTTCGCTTCAGTGCACCATGTTTGCAATGAACCAGTTACGCACATTGACTTAGAAGAGTTAGATCGGAATGACTTCCTCGATTACATCATTGTTTAATAGTTTGGGAGACAAGGATGATGTGCTTTTAAGATATTAGGTTTTCAAGCTTTAAAGGACATAAATTTCAGATTTAAACAAATTCTAACCCATATTATTATTAACTAATTACCTTATAATCATACAAAACAGCTCTGTCTCTAATACCATTGTAGGGATTTTGTTGGGTTGTTGTACGCAGCGGATATTGAAAACTTATTTCAAACCCAACAAACGTACAACTGTTTGACTATAGGGCAATTTAAAACCGTAAACATAAGACGTGAATGGTACTTACATGTTTACAATATCTGGAATCTTTATCAACTGTGGGTGCGCACACGAATGCCCTTTCGATTGCAAGCTCCAAGCTTCAATGTATTTCTCATTTGGAAAGCTATGAAATCCGGCAGAGGTTCAAGAGAGTGTTTTGATTCTGAGTCTCTAAGACTTAGAATAATGATATGAAAATCAAGTGTGATGAATAATGAAGTGTAGGCTTGTATTTATAGGTGAAAAATTAGGTCAAACCGGATTAGGGTTTGACCTTGGGCCTGGCCCAAAATTCGAGACAGATTAGCTCATGGTGCCGCGACCCTATGGTGTGGGCACCGCGGTGATGACGTGGCCCTACACTATCTCGTTTTATTTTCCGCACATTCTTAATTAAATCTAAAATCCAATTTTGACTAATAACAATCATTATTCATTTAAATATCTCGATTCTAAATCGAATATTGAATACTCTCTCAATACATCCTTAGATCGAAAAGACAATCGACATAGTGTGACCCTACAGGCCTTCATATATCGACATTAATCAAATTAAGGTCTACGCGGAACACCTAGACGGCGCCGCAAGAAGAACTCAATATGTGAAGTACGTTTACACGAATCCAGTAAACTTAACCTCTATGTGGTAAGATAAAGTCCTTTCATTCACGACACACCCGGTCAAGCTTAGGATTTGTCAAGTGTCTATCCAAATGGCTTAATCATTGTATCTCATCTATATTAGTTGACAACTAGACCATATTCTAAATATGTCTATTGCGTTGGCCAACGACTTAGTCAACCTAATATCGCTAAGAAGCTGAGTGTTCTCTCGAATATACATTCGAGGAATAAATCCTAATCTTGGCTCAACTACCATCTTTAATCCACATCGTAAGTCATTTGAGCTTAGGATAGGATCAAAGTACAGTACTTTGTAGAAAATGTGTGTATTGACCTCAAGTCTAAGGAATTCTATCTCCCACACGCTGATCATACTTTAGATAAGTATAACAAACAGTATATCAGCAGGGTATACCAATACTTCTAAAATATCCATGTGTCCATCACAAGTAGCCATTACTCGTAACAGGTGAGACATACTACATCCTCTAAGGATCTGATGCAGACCACATGTCGACTTATCACATATCATCAATATCCCATTCACGATGATCATTAGTTGAGGCTATTTTAAGAGTTTCATTATAATATTAATATCTCACATTATTAATAATAATGTAACCTCTAGGGATACATATTATAGATTATTATAAACAATCAACTAATAATTCAATAATTACAAATGCCAAATATTAATCGACATTAATAATAATACGAATGTGTATAAAGAACATTTGTCCTAATACAGATTGTCTCTAGGACATAAATATACTTTCACTCTGTCTACCAGTAATGCTAGAAAATTATCAAGGAAGATGTGTTTAATGTTGTTCTAGCCTTCTTCAAAGGAGCATCCCCTCCAACGGTTATTGTTGATCCTCAAATTAGAATTCCATACCCTCAAAGACTTCGAAAAAATTCTCTTGATAAACAATTTTCCATTGTAGAGGTGTTCAAGAAATTGCACATCAACATTCCCTTTGATGAGGCCCTAGAGCAAATGCCCAGTTACGTGAAATTTATGAAGGAAATTCTCTCTAAAAAGAGAAATATGGAAGATTATGAAACTGTGGCTTTAACTGAAGAGTGCAGCTCCATTTTGTAAAAGAAGCTTCCCAGAGGTTGAGAGATCCCGGGAGCTTCACTATTCCCTGCACCATCGGGAATTTTGAATGCAAGCAAGCCTTGCGTGATTTGGGGACAAGTATATACCTGATGCCCTTATCTGTGTTTCATAGACTCTGTTTGGGTGAGGAAAGGCCTACAACCATTACTTTGCAGTTAGCAGATCGTTCGATCAAGCATCCATGAGGTATCATTGAAGATGTGCTGGTAAAAGTGGATAAGTTCATCTTTCCTGTTGACTTCATTATTCTGGATATGGAAGAAGATGAAAATGTTCCCATCATCCTGGAGAGACCATTCTTATCTACAGGGCAAGCACTTATAGATGTTCAGAAGGGTGAATTAAAACTCCGAGTCCAGGGAGAAAAAGTGACTTTCAATGTATTCAGGGCAACAACTTATCCAAGAGCAAGTGACAATTGTTTTTCCATTGATGTAATTGAAAATGTTGTTTCTGAGGAAAGCTTCAAGAGTACTGATGCTCTTGAAGTAGCATTAACACAAGGCGATGAAGATGACAGTGAAGATACTGAGCATGTGGAATATGCCAAGTGGGTGAACTCCTATGAGCCATTCGATAGGAAGAAATATGAGGAGTTGGAAAAAATGCCAGAGAAGTTAATTTCAACACCAATTGTTATTGCACCAGATTGAAGGGCAAAGTCTGTTATCCTCGTGAAATCAATATGAAGAGGAAATATGCGTCCGACTAAAGGATGTTAATGACAACGCTATTGGGAGGCAACCCAATATCTTAATTATGTTATTTTGTTTTGTTTTATCTTGTGTTGAATAATCTCATTGTCTTGTTGTTCCTTGGTCTGTGTTTTTTTTTATGTTAGGTGAATAATGAGCCAACTCTGGGGTGAAAAAGTGCCACAGATGTTGAAATTAGAAGCGAAAATCAGAATGCCCGTTAATACAAATTAGCGTCGTGGCGCTCTGAATGCAGTGTGCAAATTTTTTGTGTGTTGATTTAGCGCCACAACTCTATGCTGGCAGAGAACTGTGAAAAATATGGGATGAATTAGAGCCGCGGCTCCACAAGAGAAGAGTCGCAGCGCCTTGGCATAAGTGATCGCGCCACGATGCCTCTGCTAAAAATTCAGGCTAAAAATGCAAAATCCCTATCTTTTCTCATTATCCCCAAATACAAATACACATAAACCCTTCTCCCTCCCCTTCTATTCCGACCCCAAATCTGAAAATCCCTATTATTTTTCCAATTTCAAGCTTCCCTCACCCCAAATACTCTTCTATCTCCTCATTTCTTCCATTAACTCTAAATCAACACTTTTCCTAAATCCCCTTTTCTAAACCCTAAAATCCCAATCCTTCAAAAATTCTTCCATAAGTTCTTCAAATCTTACATACTTGGGGTAGTGAAGCATCACATGAGGTCTCTCTCTCCATAAGGTAAGTATTGCATTCAAGTTTTAAGGAATTTTTGTGTTTTCTTTTATGACTTTGGAGGAATTCTAAGTTGGGAGAATTGATTGTATTCTTGTGGGAAATAGTGATATTGTGGAGTGGTTGAACTGTAGTTATAGATATTGTAGATTGATTGGGTGTATTTTTGTGGAATTGAGTTGTTTTTTGGAAGTGAAAAATTAAGGGGAAGTGCTGCCGGATTTTTTTTAGAAAAATTCAAAGTTGTGACGGGTTTTAATGGGTCCACGATGAGCTACTTCTAAGGCATCCTCCTCTCGGGGTCCCGTGAATCTACCACCAAGGGCCGACTATGATAAGAAAAGATTTGCCAACAAGGATGCCCAAGATAGGTATAACAAGCTATGTACTCGCTCTCTGGTACCAGAAAGGGGGATGGAACTCCAGACTGTGCCCTACGAGGATGAAATATATGAATCCATCTGGGCCATGATTGCTAACAGATCTTGAGGGGGGGGGGGGGGAATTTGTCAATCCTTATTTGGCAAAGCCAAATACCTCCCTAGTCTATGAATTCTATGCCAACTATCTAGAGAAGCAAGATAACACTTGTTTTGTACGAGGGAAAAGGGTACCAGTTGGGGCTGAAGCTATAAATGCCATATGTAGGATTACAAATTTTTTGGATGAAGATGACGAGGATGACTTTATTATTTGGAAGCGTTCAAAAATTGACTGGGTGGAGGTAGCTAAGACAGTAGGATGCTCAGGGGCCCGCTGCACATATACATACGACGCACCCAATGGCATGTTCCGCTGCCAATTCAATAAAGTTGCCAAAGCCTGGCTCTACTTTGTGAATGCCCGCCTAGTTCCCTCCACACACTTCTCTGATATACCAGTGGATCGTATCAAACTGATTTATGCTATCCTGAAGGGATTTTCAATAGATGTGGGTCGAGCTGTTAGAAATAGTCTCAATTGGATATGCAGATTGAACACAACAGCAATGTTGAGACATGGATCATTGATCACTGCACTATGTGTTGCACATGGAGTGCCTGAGCGTAGCAATGATGTAAAAGGCAAAGTGCAACAGCCTCTAACCCTGACAATGGTCAATGCATACCCATACCCTACACCAATACCTATACCTGGAGAAGACAGTCGAACCCGGCCAAAGCGCCAGCAGAGGGGGATAGAGGACGAGAATGCAGCAGTTGAAGTGGGTGACCCGGGACAGAGCAGCAATGCACCAACTTTTGCTCTTGAGGGTCCTATTGATTCACACACCCAAATGACTCATGATCAGTTGGACTATATCATCCGATAAAATCAATACATGATCCAGTCGCACCATGCTCAAAATTAACATTTTAGCAACTATATGCAGCAGCGACATGATTATGATGTCCGCCACATCGACCAACTCAACTCTTTGGTCGATCGTTGGTCAATGGGTGATGCCCCGAATGAGCCCTACTTTGGCCATCCGCCATAGTACCAGCCTTATCAACCACCGCCGCTGCCACCACCATGCTGAGATCGCTGTCATTGTTTATGTAATTCTTCGTTCCCTTGCTTTTCTTTTTCACATTGGGGACAATGTGTTCATTAAGTTTGGGGGGCGGGGGGTCTTACTGCTTTGTGTTAGTAGTCTTTAATTGTGTATGTTCAGTTGTTTGTTTATTGTTAGTCCCTTTTTTTAGTGCAAGCATTTGAGTGTCTAGTGTCAATGAATCAAGGAAATAATAATTGCCCATGAGATTGAGTGAACACATGTGATAGAGTTGGATGAAATTGATAGCCAGGAAATGCATAAATCTGTGTGCTTAAGTTGGATAGGTCTTGAGTTGTTTTTAATTATTAATAAGTATGGAAACTTGATCATGATTGGTGAATTTCTGATACTCAAATATTGGTTTATGCATGATTGAATTTGGTTGGAGGAAAGATGGTGGAAAATCCTAGAACTTGCTTGCTTTCTACTTGAGACAAAATCCTAGACGATGCATGCTTAGTAAGATGATTTAGGCCATCTTTGGAACGATTGAGCATTTCAAGCCAACCTTGACTAATTTAATCCCTAGTTACTATTTTCTAAGCCTTAAGTAATCCTTCTTTGATTGACTCCTATTCTGAGCCTACTTGAAACCCTTTACTATTTTTCCTTCCCTTGAATTTTACCATGAGCATATAAATATGTGATTGGGGATGGACACTTTGTAATGGATATTTTAAATTGGAGGCTATCAATAGAAGAGTAAAAAAAAAGTACTAAAAAAAACACTCCCCTTGGACATACATTGAAAAACAAGTTTGGGGGTGTAGTTCAAAAAGAAAAGAAAAATTGGGTAAAGAAGAAAAAAATTGGGGATTGCTTTTGGTTTGTAACGTGGATATCGAGTTGGGTTGATTGGTTTATATGCTTATGGTAACTTTGAGCCTAAATGACATTTCATCTATCCGTGCCTAAGCCTATGGACTTGATGGACTGTTGGTGAGAATTAGGTGTGCATGAACTAATATTGAATACTTGTTTAAGTCAATAATCATGGTTGAGTGGTCATATGCATTAATAACTTTAAGCAAATTTGAGGAATATCTGACTTGAAATTATAGATAGCAAATTAGTGGCTAGAATGTTCCTAAAAATTGTATTGCATGTTGTTCATGATCTTCAAGGCATAATCTATTGTGGTTGACTTGATTCATCTTTTAGAGTTTGTGTGTTTTTCTTTTTAGGGTGTCTAGAGTTCTTTACTCGGACGAGTAAAGTTTAAGTTTGGGGGTGTTTGTTAGGTAGATTTTAGTACTGTTTTAGAGTGTGTTTTAGGGAGTCTTTTATTTGTCTTGTGCAGTATTATGCGTGTTGTTTTGTGTTTTCAGGTTTTAAGCGATTCAGAAAGTAATAAGGCGAATTCAAAGGAAATAGGCGGTTATTGATGACAAAAATGCATATATGGTCACAAGTAATAAGTCAAAGAAGCCCTGGGAAGCTCGAAAAATAGTTTAAACAAACTTCGGACAAAGAACACTGAAGGGTCGCGGTACCACAAGTGAAGAGCCGCGGCACTGAAGGGCCGTGACCGAGGAAGCAAGAGCCGAGGCGCCATGTAGACAGAAGGCTAGAAGAAGTTGCTCAGAATTAGAGCTGCAGCGCTACCTGATTACAGTCGCGGCGCTTGAAACGTCGACGAAGGCGTCGCGGCGCCCAACATTAGAGTCGCGGCTCCCCACTGGCAGAAAGCAATTTGATTTTCAGAGTTAGTTAGAGATGCAACTCTCTAATAGCTGAGCCGCGGAACCGACGACGTCCAGGCAACGAAAATCCTAATTTTAACAAGGGCAAAAAGGTCCATTTTGGGATTTTTCGTGATATATGTTGGGGAGGCGCATTTTGTAGAGATTTCACATTGGAGGCAAGAAGCAAGAGAGGAAGTAGCAATTAGAGACATCTATTGTTCAAGTTCTTTTCCTTTTCTTTACTTTAATTCAGTTCATGTTGGATATTAAGTTAATTAGTCTTCTTAGCATGTCTATGAGCTAATTACTTTTATTAGGGTATTCCGTTGAATCACTTGAAAGTTTGTTATAATTTAATGCATTGCTAATGTTCTTCTTCATCTATTAAGATCTCTTCAACTTACGTTTATTAAATGAGAATTAATTGATCATTAGTTTTCCTTACCTATATGATTTCAAATCAAGATCTTAAAACGGAGATTTGAATATGCTATAGTTGATTAGATGTAGGTTTAATTTTGAACGATAGTATCACGATTGACTGTGTAGTTTTTTAGGTTATTGATCTTAATCCTCCTATATGATTGAGTTTATCATAGAAATATAGAAAATTCTCACTTAGGTTGAGTTTTTATATGTCCTAACCGGAATATAGAATATCTCAGTTAATCTGCTATTTTAATAAGAAGAAGAATCGCCAGTCTTGCATTAATGAATGATAGAGTGGAAAATTGAGGAGATTGGAAATCCTAATTGCCTTCATTACTGAATTAAACTTCGTGTGTTTTCACTACTATTTTATTCCCGCAATCTATTTTAGTTTGTTAATTCTTTAGTTTAGAAATCACCACTTATATTCGTTGCCAAATAGAAACTAAAGATTAATTAATTGGTACTTGATAAATCAGTCTCTGTGGACGATACTCGGTTTTACCAAAATTATTACGAATTGCGATACGTACACTTGCATAGCATATAGAAATAACGCAATAAATGTCAACTTATTATTGGGAAGCAGAAAATTGGATACTATTCAGAGATGATTAGCAGAATAACTGGGAAAATGAGAGGCTGGCAAACAACATTTCTCTCAACCGGAGGCAAGGACATTCTAATTAAACATGTACTATAAGTTGTTCCCACACACTTGCTGGCAATAATACATCCGCCAAAGGGTGTCTTGCATCAAATTAAGATGATCCTAGCAAATTTCCTCTGGAGAGGAGATGATGGTAATGACAGGCACCATTAGGTAGTATGGACAACACTATGTTACCCATACACAGAGGGGAGGTGCGCAATTTAAAAGAATTCATGATGTATGTAGAGCTTTCACTGCAAAAGCTTTGTAGAACCTGAGAACGGAAAGCTCACTTTGGAAGGAGTTCATGATGGCAAAATATTGCATGAGGAGTCACCCCATAATGGCAAATTGGTATCCAAGGCAATCCCAGCAATGGAAAAAACTCTTAATAATAAAATAAGTAGTGGATGAGAGTATAATTTGGAGACCAGAAGAAGACAATGTGTCATTTTGGTATGACAACTGGACCAGAGATGGACCCTAGTAAGACACCTGGAAGATGGATTACGTCCAAGAAATGTTACCTTCGCTTCTATATACAGAGAAGGTGAATGGACTTTTACATCTCTAGATATAGAAATCCCCCCAACTATGCAAGAAGAAGTATGTAGGCAAAGAATTACACTCAATACAGGGGAGGGGTGACAAGGCCATATGGACAACAACAACAAGTGGCAAATTCACAGTTTCTTCTGTGTGGGAGATGTTAAGGCAAAAAAGACCAGTATCAGTGTACTCCAATATCTGGCAGAAGAAAGTCCCTTTCAAAATGGCTTTTGTGATGTGGAGAGATATTATCAACATGCTACGTACGGATGAAAAAATGCACAAGCTTGGGATTGATGTATATCAAACATGCTATTATTGCTCACCTCTTAACACTTGTTTAGAGACCGCAGATCATGTGTTTTGTTTGAGGAACTTTGCACCAAGTATTTGGACAAGATTTGCTGGTTTATTTGGGATCCAAACGACAGGGCTATCTTTTACACAAACCTTAATGAAGTAGTGGAATCACAAACCTCGGAATATTATAGCAAGCTTCATAATTAAAGCACTACCAGATTTGATCACATGAGAGCTATGGAGGCCAAGAAATACCTCTAAACACAGAACAGAGAAATTCGGCAATCTCCAGATGCAAAGTTCGTGGGAGAAACACCAAGATGTAGCAGAGAGAGCTCTAAACACCAAATACTACAAGATGATAAGATGGAGATAGCCATCACAAGGAGCATATAAGGTGAATACAGATGGAAATTGTCAGATGGGAGATTGTAGAGCAGGTGGAATCATAATGGATAATAGAGGAAATACAATAATAGCCTTCTAAGTCTTTCTGGGACCTGGAACTAGTAATTGGGCTGAAAGCCAGGCCATGTTGATTGGGCTACAACTTAGCATGAACTGTGGCATCGAAATTCTGGTGGTAAAAATGGACTCAAAGTTGTTGTTGCGTCGAAGGTAATGCCACAACCCTATGGAGAATATCCCAAATAGTGGAGGAACAAGGTTTCAATATTAAGCACTATATTCGTGAAGCAAATCGGGTAGCAGAAAAGCTTGCAATACTCAGCCAAATATGGTAAGTAGTGGATGATGTAACGACCTGTTAGGTCATTTTGACGATTTTACTTATTTTCCAATAAATACCCTTCCCCCTATCCTAGTTATGGCATTTTTGATGTGCGAGAATAGGTGACGCAATTTATGAGTCAATCAGATGAGAATAACGGAAGAAAACCTATGTTTCTAGTTTTGAAAGTTTCAAGTTTGACTGGAAGTTGACTTTTGAGTAGATGTATCCATAATTGAATTGCGATGGTTCCATTAGCTCCGGAGCATATTTTTGACTTGGGTGAACTATTGGAACATGTCTCGAGTGATTGGAGTGCGTTTCAGGTAGGTTTGTGGAATTTGGTAAGTCTTAAGTTAAGAAACGAGCTTTGGTTGATTAAAGGCAACATCGAGGACATTTGAGCCTTTTTCTAAGTTTCATCGATTCCGGAAGGTTCGGATTGTTGAATATGGTCTAGTCAAGTCATTGGTTCGATTCCCGAGGCACTCGAGAGTATTTCAGGCGTTTGGATGAAATTTTAAGTCTTAAAATTTTTAATGCGGGCTTCGATTCCTGAGGCACTCAAGAATATTTCGGGCGTTTGGATGAAATTTTAAGTCTTAAGAGTTTTAATTGGGCTTTAGTCAAATATTTGGTCAAGATAACCTTGTATGATGATTCCGAGTGCGTGATAAGATTTTTTGCATGATTTAGGAGTAGTTTGCATATTTAGTTTGTGTCCGGAGGATTCCGGATGAGTTTCGAGGGTCCATTCCAAGATCTGGAAATACCATAATTTTTGTCGCGATCGCGGTGTGCCTCGTGATCCTCAATTTCAATTGTGTTGGGCTTGTCACATTTGCGAAAGCCATCATGTGGGCCGGGTCAGGGCAGTGCTCTGCGATTGCGAGGCTGGGGCCCGCGATCGCAAAGGCAATTTTGTACAGCAATTTAAAACCCCCAAAAATGATATTTTGAGTTCCATTCTCATATTTTGAGCCCTAGATTTTGGATTAAGGACATTTTTAGAAGATTTGCAAAGGTTCATCAAGTGGATAAGTTTCTAACTTTCTTTTTACATTTATATCATTAATTAGTAGACATTTCCACGTTAGAATTCATGATTTAGATTGTAAATTTTGGAAAATAAACCCTAGGCTTGAATGTAGAGATTTCTTAAATTTAGCATGAATTTGAGGTTAGATTTTGATGATATTTGATATCTAGTCTCCCTAGAGGATGGATAAAAAGGATTTTGCAATAAATTTCCCGTTTTACCTTTCGAGGCTCGGGATTTTATTTTTGAGTGATTTTTTGGGTCCGAAAGCTTTATATAACAATATTGGTATCGATAGACTCGCGTGTAAATCAATATTTGAATAGATTGACACTTTTCAGAGGCGCTGCGAAAAGGCAAAACTTTAAATTGATTCTCGGATTTCTAATTTCAGATAAGTTGAGATCTTGTACCTTACTTAAGCGTCATGGTTGGTATAATTAACTTAATAAGAGGGAGGAACAGGGATAATAAGGGGGTCCCGATAGTTGTGAGATGACAAGCACTTGTATCGGGTACCGGTAACATGTTCTGGGTACTTGTGCTTTAAATTGAATAGTGTATGCCATGCTTTAGACACTAGCTGATAGTATAGTACGATCCTATGGATTTGTGATTTGGGTATGAAGCTCGTACTTTCCGCACCATTATTATTTTTCCGTCTTATATGTGATTGTGTATTCCATCACTCATACAGGCTCGTTAAAAAGTGAAAAAGAAGCTAAAGGTCAAGTCTTTATTATGAATTGGCTAAAGGTCGGATCTTTATCGCCTATATTGATTAAATATTAAAACTTTGTTGTATAACTTGCTTCTTGGTTTTATGCATGTTATATTCATGCTTCATATGGTATCCCATGCATGCATATTTGCTGATACATATATTGGTTCGAGAAAAATGATTCCAGACGGAGTGATGCGATATTATGAGCCTAGTATTGGCTAGTGATAGGTAATGTGAACCTACATTTGGCTAAGTGATATGATTGAGAGCCTAAGATTGGCTAAGGAACCCGAAAGAAAATTATTCCGAGTGGTATATGGACTCGTGAGTCCCCCATGGATCACGATTCATAGAATTTGAACATGTCTGTACCGGTGATGAGAAACAAAGACCATGCATTGCATATTCATTCATCTCATATCATTTATATTATGTTGATTGGTGCCTAAACTGTTAATTGTAATCGTGTGACTTGACTACATGAATACTTGATTTGACATGAGGGACTAGATGATATAACCTAGGCTTGGACTCCTGAGTTATGTGTATTTGGAATCTGATTATTATGATGGATTATTTGGCAGTTGGTGTAGTAGTAGTAATCGGTAGACCAACCTTCTTCTCCGTTTAGGATAGTATCGATCGATGATACTGTTGAGTACACGTTGTTTTTCGTACTCATGTTACACTTGATGCACCCTTTTTTGTGTGTAGGTTCATTTTCTAGTACTAGTGAGGCGCGCGGTCACTCTCCACATTGAGGAGATGCTCTCGGACTGCCATGACTGCTGCCGGCCTCTTTGACCTGGGACCAACCGGAAGGTGGAGGAGGAAGTATCGGAGGTGTTTTCCGGCGAGTAGCGACCGTCACAAGCGTTCACCAGCAACGAAATTAATTAGCGTATAAAAAGTAAATGAATAGAAAAAATACTGCATAAATAAAAAAATGAAAAAAATAATCAAAAGTTAGCTAATTTCTTACCTGGCTCTGACGTGGTGCTGAAATGGCGATGACATGGTGCGCATGTAATTTACCTCACATTGTGAGACTGATATTATAATATCAGAGTGGTATTTATTACACCTCAAAAATGAAAAAAATCAAAATTTAGCTAATTTCTTACCTGCTTTTACGTGGTTCTGACGTGGTGCTGACGTGACACGTGTGTAATTCACTTGACATTGTGAGATTGGTATTATAATCTAAGGGTGTTATTTATTACACCTCAAATAAGAATGGGGTGGGGGGTGGGGGTAAGGAAATAATCGTAAAGTTAAATTGCTAAAGTGAGTTTTGGAGACAATTCAAGAGGTAATTTATGTATTGTCTCCAAATGAAATAAAGAAATTTTAATACAACATACACATAATTAATAATATTATTTTAGCATATATCAAATGCATGGCACGTGCCATATGCAAACATGGCTAATTATTAGGTGTAATACATCATACACATAGTCATAGACTAGTAGCAACAACAATACCTCATATCATAACTTGGTTATTGTGTATATATATGTTCGTCATTTCACATACACTATATCCAAATACATACCGTGTACGCAACAAGTTCTAGTTTGAAAAAAATCTCTTAAAGAAGTTAATATATTATTTTACATTAATCTGGGTCAAGGTACTGCTCCAATGCAGATTTACCACGTCTAATATTTCCGCACGAATCTGATCTAAACAAAATATTACTCAACAATAAAACTAATTCATTCAACCCAAGTCAATTAAAAAACTCAACCCCAATCAATATGGTCAAATCCCCAAACAACTTACATTTTCGAATTACCAATAAGTAAAGGAGTCCAAATCTATATTTGATTTCCAATCTAATGTTCATTTACCCTTTCAATTCCATCAATTTCTATTTTAGAAGCCTAGGTCTTAAATTCTCAATTTCCATTTCTAAATTTCAAATTTTAATAGTCAAAATTTAAGTAAAATCATTTATAATCACCGTGGGGTAGTTTAGATTTTTTACCTTGAAGTTTTAGTTAGATGAAATCAATCCATAATAAGGTCCATATCATGAGCTCTTTTCCCAAAGGTTGCCAAAAATAGCTGATGGTTCGTCACTGTTCATTTTATACCACAAACAACATTCACGAGCCTGGTCTTGACCCAGGTCTTGCTATCACGAGCCTGGGCCTAGCCCAGTATTTCGTGATTGCAAACTAAAAGTCCCCAAATGTGACCTACTTGATTTACTTTCTTTGTGATCGCGAGTTCAAGTCTCACCTTCAATCGGGATGACCAAGTCATTAACTAACTCAGCATTTGCTGCCTGAACCTTGCCTTTGTGGAGTTCAATAGCCCTTGGTTAACCTAGTCATTTACTCATTTGCGATCCCCTTCCCTTGCCATCGCTATGGTGAGTCTAGCTGCGTGATTGTGATGCACTAGATACCAAAAAGATTTGCATTGTTTCAAGTTTCAACTTTGTTTCTAAACTTGTCCTAGCCCCTCATATCTCAACTCAAACCACCCCAACAAGTTATAGATAGTAATATCAACTTATAAACAATAATCGAGATATGAATTAGAACACAAATGCTCAAAGGAGGAGTTGAGTTATTACATTTTACCATTTTAAACAAACTAGAATCATACATGATATCGAAGCAAGTGAGGATATATGTCCTTGTAAATCCGCTTTGCACTCCTAAATAATCTCCCTAGTTAAATGATTTCCCCATATCACTTTAACGGAAGAAATCTCCTTTCAACCACTATAGCCAATTGCTTCTTACTCAAATACCCTCTTAATTAGTACCTCCAAAATTTAGTATACATCTTTGTTTTCTTTCGATATCATTACTTGACAGAGAGCCAGTTCGAAATTGATACAAAATATAATTCGAGATTTGTAAGTAAGATATACGTAAGTTCTTCGTACATTCTATCATCTTCATATTCACTTGTAAAATTATACTAAAAATATTATTGCTAATTATGAAGTAAATTAAACACTTCTTTATATTACTTAAAAATCAATTATAACCGTATACAATATTAAATGTTTAAGAATAATATGGAATAAGGTTGTATATGTAAAATACTACAGCCATTAAATTATAATAGTAGTAAAGTATTATTGAACATTACTGTTCAGATTTCATTAAAAGATAAAGTAAATTAATATGTTAGCAGTAAAAACTAATGAAACGAAAATCAATGCCGGCAATACACACACACAGTGTTCCAGAACCACCGACGGAGGCTACGCCACCGTTTGTGTCGTTGTTAACGACAATCAAGACAGACAGTTAGATGTTTCGATTCTATAAATCCAAGTTGGATCTTTTTACGTTTACTTTAGTTAATATTAATTAGACTAATCAACAAGTACCAAATTTCGAGTAAAAATATTAGTAATAAATAACTTTGACCTTACCTTTTCTTTGATTACTAATAACTTTGACCTTACCTGGTTGTACTTCTCTTGAGTCTACGGATATACTCCATCTATTAATTTTTATTTGTCCATTATATTAAAAATATTTTTTTATTGTTATCATATTAAGAGAAAATATATTTTTTTGTTTTATCTATAGTATTAATTACTCATTTCAAATCATTTTTCAAATCTATTAAAATTACGGATCAATTAATATAGGTATCATTGTAAATTATACACTTAATTTATTATTTCTTAAAGAATATGCAAAGTCAATAGTAGACAAGTAAAAGTGAATTGATGAAGTATTATAAGCGTGGCGCTAGAGAGTAAGAAGCAGATTTAATAGAATCTAATATTTTTAGTTTAAATTAAATATTTTCTTAAGAAATTATATGTTCTCTCATTTAATAACTTGGAAATGGGAATTTGCAACCTCCAACATTTGCAAGTTACATGCATGAGAGGTTTGCTTTTTCCCATGCACCACGAATTCAAGTTGGTGGCTGACATTAGTAATTTTTTTCTTTTTCTCCAAAATTGACTTTTAAATGTCGATAGTATAAATTTACTTTTATATTATAATATTAAAATTTAATATGTTCCCTATTATTATATGTTGTTTCATGAACTTCAATTAGCGAATTGTTTTATTATAGTTATTGTCTCGCTTTTAAGATGCTTAGATTTGCTTTCTATAGTATGTTATCATAAATATTTGCTATTTCTTCCTCTGAATTGTTTTGAATTATTTTTTTCTTAAGCCGATGGTCTATAAAAAATAACATCTGTACCTCTTGAAGTAGGAGTAAGGTCTGTGTATACTCTACCTTCTTCAGACTCAACTTGTGAAATTACACTGAATATGTTATTATTATTATTATTATTATTATTATTATTATTGTTATATTAAAATTTAATATGTTATAATAAGTTATTACTATATTTCTAGAGTTACTTTACTATAACATCACAAAGTCGTGATTGAATAGTTTCGACGGACATGTCGGCTATAAAACTGTGACGATTTCTGACGAAATTCCTTACTATGTATGAATAATTTGCAAGTTACATGCATGAGAGGTTTGCTTTTTCCCATGCACCACGACTTTAATTAATTTGGTGGCTGACATTAGTAAAAAAGAAAATCCTTTTAGAATTTAACTTTTAAATACTCAACAACATATCTAAGTAAGTACGCAGACCTTAACATATTTTTACGGAAAGAGAGATAAGTTTTGATAAATCCTCCGTTCAAGAAAAATAATTTGCAAAATAAGTTTGTGAAATACAAGAGTAAAAATATGTGATGAAATATTAAAAAAAAAACTATTGACAACAAAAATAGTAAATATAATAATAATAATAATAATAATAATAATAATAATAATAATAATAATAATAATTGATAATAAGATAGAAGTAGGTCATTTACTATATTTCTAACGTTGCTACACTACATCAAAAATACAAATTTGTGATAGAACATTTTTTACGAATAGGTCCGTTAACTGTGTCAATTTATGACGAAGTTTATTACTCCCTTAATTTCAATTTATGTGGCCAGTTTGAATTTTGAGAGTCAAATAGTTTAATTTTGATCGTGAATTCGGACATTGAATCTTTAAATTTTTTGAAATAAAATTTATATATTTGAAAACTACGTAAAAATTACTATAAGTCACAATAATTAATAATTCAAAATATTTAAAAGTTATACGAAAACATTACGGTCAAAGAAAGATTAGTTTGAATGTCGAAATTTGAAAGATCATTGAGACAGAGGGAATAATATGGACGGATTTGTGTAACGACCCTCCAGGTTGTTTTAAGCTTTTGCACATATTTTCTCAAAAATACCCTTCATGTAGCTTCATTTTGGTATTTATGACTTGCAGAAATAGGTGACACGGTTTCCGAGGCAATCGTGTGAGTTTCAGATCGAAATTAGCAAAATTAGAAGTTTCTAAGTTAAGAAAATGAAGATGTTTGACCAAAGTCAACATCAAGGGTAAACACGTCTTTTTTATTATCGTCGATTCCATTAGGTCCGCAATGTGACTTTTGACATAGTAGAGCCTTAGGTTTGACTCTCGATACGTTCGGGTGTAATTTGGGTAGTTGGATGAGAAACTAGTGATTTAGATTATTGGAGTTGACCACGGTCAACAACGAGTTTAAGCTGAATGAGTTTCGAGTTTTGGATCGAAAAATGGGAAGAACTAGAAAAAATTAGTTTCAGCTATGTGGTTCCTTCTTCGCGATCACGGTGACGGAATAGAGGTGGTTTCCTTCTTCGTGATTGCGATGAAGAAATAGGGGCGGGTCGTGATCGCGGTGGGCCAAATCGTGGTCGCACTAAAGGAAAATATGGGTTGGGTCGAATTGCTCTTCGCGATCGCGAAGGCTTATTTTATTCCTGGACAGAACTTAAACCCAACTTCGAACTTCATTCTTCCCAAATTAATTTTTGGAGCTAGGGAGCTCGGAATTAGGTGATTTCAAGTGCTTTCTTCAAAATTCAACCTTTAGGTAAGATCATAAACTTAAATCTAAGTATTTTCCCATGATCTCAATTATTATTTAATGAATTCCCCCATGATTTAGGCATAAAAACAAGGGTTCTTCCGTGGAAATGGGTCAATGTAAATTATCAAATTGAAGGCTTAATTGTAATTAATTTTCCATAAAATATGAGATACATACTATTTAGACTATGGGTAAGATGGATTTATGCTAAAATTATGGTTTTGACCTTCGGGGCCTGGGGTTGAATTTAGAATTGACTTTTTGGATCCAAAACTTTCGTATAGCAACATAGGAGTCTACATGTTCGTATTCTTATGTAAATACCATATATGAACATATTGGACTCATTTAGAGGTTCAAGAAAGGGAAGGATGCGAATTGACTCTTCTGGCTTTAGATTTCGGGCAAATTGAGACTTAATAGACTCTTTATGAAGTGTTGGTATTGGCTTAAGTAAATAAGGGGCGTAATGGAAAATTAGGGATCCCATATTCATAAGGTGATGAGCACTTGTGCGAATACCGGTGTAATTAGTGAAAAAATATATAATCTTGTGACGAGGATTGCATGTGATCCTTCGGGTATTCGAGGTAGTGTTAAATCTACTGGCTAGGTATGGTTGTTGATTACATGAGCTTGATGGCCATGTTTAACTTATACTTGTTATTGTTGATTCATTATGCATTCATCATTCCACATCTCGTATAAATTATGAAAAAGAAACTATCTTTGATATTGATTTGATAATATGCAATTGCATGTTGTACACATATCCATTTCATACATTTATGATATTATTGACATGAAATTTATGCATCAAAGTAATGTTCCGAAGAGGCCTGATTGGATATGGTACATGATTTGGTGTGATGATAGCATATGTCTGATACTCAATATGATTTGGAGGATCTGGCATTTCTAGCAAGTACATGATATGATAATCTATTGGCTTATACTCGACGTGATATGGAGGATCTAGCATTCCGGATGGGTATATGAACCTCATGAGTCCCCCATGAGTCACGTGAAACCTACTGTAGAAGTGTATGTATACTGGTACATATTGGCCATTGCATTGCACATCATTTACATTCATACCATTCTCATTTGATTATGTTGGTTTCATGATACATTTATATGATTTGATGAAAAGAATTAAGCTTTATGATTGGAGTTGAGAAAGAGTTAAGTTTTATGACTAAATCTAGAAAAGATCAAACTTTAAGGTTGTATTTAAAAAAAGAATTGAGCTTTATGGCCTGGTTTAGATGAGAACTTTCTATTTTTGATTGCTTAAGTATTATAAAATGTATAATTGATCACTAATGAAGAGTGGATGTGAGTATCGAAAGAACTAACCCTTGTCATCGCTTAAGTTTAGAGTCGGTCAATGATGCTGCTGAGTACACGTGTTTTCCGTACTCATTCTACACTTACTACAACTTTTGCGTGCAGGTTTAGATATGAGCTCGAGTAGGGGGTGAGATCCAGCTGACCGTTGATGCATAACTTGGAGTTTGGGGTGAGATGCTGACCGTTCCGCAGCACCAAACTTCTTTTCTATCTTTAATATTCAGTCTTTTACTTTTGGACAACTTATGTATTGGTATTAAACTTGTATTTGAATTTAGTGGCTTGGTACTCATGACTTTCAGATTTTGGGGAGATTGTATGATTTAGACTATTTTCTCGTAACTTCGGGAGAAGGGGTGCCTCCTCACAAAGGGGGTCATTATTAGTTATTACGAGTATGAGATTTATTATGAACTTATGAAATAATTTTCTTTTAATTTCCGCTTTTAACTTATAAATTGTGAAACTGTGTTTTGTTTTGGTTAACATACAAATTTAGGTAGATGCCCCCATGACACAATGTGATTTTGTGTCGTGATAATTTGTAATATCTACACAAAACTAAACTCGACCAAAAAAGAGAAGGAAAAAGGCCATGCTAAGTTATAATCAATACTATTAAATAAAATTATATGTAATTAGTTTTTATATTAACTTAAGATCATTATAGAAATTCATAAATTTCAAATCCCGAATTGACCCCGTAAGTACATTGAATTTAAAACCATAAAAAATATGTGATCCAAATTCATTCACTTCCCCAATTATTAAGTTGGGGCCATACTCATTTATAAAGGTAGAAGAAAAGAAGAAAGATATTAATAATCCAGCTAAGGTGGAAGATATTTTCTCCAGTTAACTATTGAAAGCTATCGGAAAAATGAAATGAAATGAGACACCCTCCCCCCTTAAATTATGAAAATCTAATCACAGACACATGAAATAATTTAAGTTATATATTTTGATAGTATATATAATTTTATATTATTAATACTCATTATTTTCCGGTGAAAATGATTCTAACAAAAATACAGTTAGAAATTTATATTCAAGGATTTAAAGACAAGTATGTTGTATTCGATCCGGAGACCCTCTTGAATGAGTTTGGAATTTCTGATTAGGCTAGGGGTATGCCCGATAAAAGAGTAATATATAAGAGAATAAACAAGTAAAATAAATGAGTAAGCTAGATCTAACATGAATTATGAATAATATCGGAACAAAAGCTGAGAGTAGTGTATTTGCTTCAGAGAGATTTTAGTTATAAGTGTAGGCTTAGAGAGAATACAATGTATCTTCATTCTCTTCTAAGTCTTATATATATAAGATAAAACTTAGACTATTATGCCCCCCAGAGTTGTGACGACGTGAGCACACTAACGTCACTGTGCCCACGCGCACCGCGACAGTCTGATCTAGAAAGGCTGACGTGAGGGGAGTTGTTCGAAGTGGAGGACAGTTGTAGAGATCCATTGGGACCGTTGAGGTTTCTAGAAGTACCAGGCTTCTTGTGTACGCAAATGCTTCCTGAGGCATTTCCATCCAATACAAATAGTCCTCCACTTTTTGGACCTTTCATTTTATGAGTTCGGGAACTGGAAGAGTTTGCGCGACCTTTTTGAAACTTTCCATGGGAACCCAAAACATCACATCTTTCCATTACAATACGGTTCATCAATTGATCATTAAATGTACTCAGCCACTCAATGATGGGGCCCCTTATGAGACTCCGATTGACGTCTACTGACAAGGCACGCCTCTTCGAGTTCCAAGAGTGATTATTACTCCATCGGCTATATAAACTAGCAACCCTGATTTCTTTTTCTCACTTTCATCTCTATCTTTTTCTTTCTAGCAATTTTAATTCTCCGCCCTTTCAATTTCTAACCTTAACATGTCTACATCTCCTTTTTCGTCTTCTTACGGCAGTTTTGATGGTCTTACCCTTGCCAGAATAAGGGCAGAACTTGGTGTCGCTCATCTTCGACGGTCATCCTCCGGTATTACCCAGGCCATTGACCCGGGTTCTTTGGCCTTTGAAATCGTCCCCTCTATCTTCAACTTTAAGAGAGACTTCCGCGCAAATCTCGAGTCTGTGGAGGACATGACCTCATTGATTAATGATTTTGTTATTCCTCAAGTCCGCATTGACTGCAGATGGGGCTTGGATATAGATGTTTTCCTCCTCCATTTAATGCTAGCATTACTCAACACATTATAGGGATGTCGATTGTTTACACCTATCCTTTTACCATATTTGGCCTCCCGATCCACCAGGTATTTGAGGCCTTTTACCGTCGATACGACATCTATCCGGGATAGTTGGACCAACAGATGTGGAGAATAGTTCGTTGCTTGCAGCATTTTGCGTATTGCGTCCACCTTCTATTCATTTTGGATCATCTGATCCATCTCTATTCCCCCTGGATGTTTCATGGGGGAATAATCAATTTAGCTTTCTGGGGCTCTAGAGCCCTTATTACAAATGCCAATGATGATCATGACCGTGGATGGTATGATAGATTCGTGATGATTCCTACCCATCGTCTTCATGACAATAATTTTGGCCTCATACCGGAGCATTGGAATATTGCTCGTAAGTAACTTTCTTCTCTTTCCCCTATATTTTTTTTGGTCTTCTTTGAGTGACTCATCCTTTGTTCTTACAGCGGCCCCTATGGGCCCCAAGCCCTGCCTAACATCTTTGGCTGGGTGATGAGTCTGCTACATCCTAGCCAAGGCATTGAGCGGACTTAGAGAGCCCTTTTTGCCTATGAGTGGAAGGGAAAAAGCCATAGTGAGTCTCCTTTCACTAGTCTTGCATTTTAACCAATCACGTGTTGATGCGCTGTCCTAACTTCTTTCCCTGCTCCTTTCTCCGAAGGTTTCCCCGCCAGAGGGGGTTCATCCCGAAAAGTGCCCACCCAGAATGAGGCTCGGGCACACATTTCTATGTCCACCACGATGGCCAAGGAGAGTAGGAAGCGAAGACTTTCGGATGATGCCGGGGCATCCACCTCCGGGATCGTCTCGCATGTGAGACCACACTGTCGATTCAATAAACCTAAGGAGGAGGATGTGAAGATGGTGGTTCTAGTGAAGGATGATAGAGAAGAGGGCACAACATCTGCGGACACGAGGGTCCTCTCAATCGAAGTCGTTAAGGAACCGGGAGTCAGCGGGGGACAACCCGGGAGCATGGAGAGCGGAGATGCGGGTGCGGGCCCTTTGGTTCCTCCCCCACCTTCTATTGGTTCTGACCTCGGCCTGGAAGCTTCCTTGGCCTATCTTGTGGACATCTTTCTTCAGGTAATTCAGATCATTTTTACTGCACCCTTTGCTCCCAATGCGAATGTATATGCTAAATCTATTATATCTAACTTTTTCTTAGGGTTATGATGTCGTTTCCTCTACCATTAAGCTTTTCAGGAACACGCTTTCATCCTCCCAGAGTGTAGAGAGGTTCGCGGAGGAGAATCGACATCTTCGGGAAGAGGTTGCCCAGCTTTATGCCAAACACAATGCTCTACTAGAACAGAGGACCACCCTAGATGGCAGGTGGGAGGAGGCCAAGTAGGAGCTAACAGCAAAGGAGTAGACCTTCCGAATCATGACCCAGACTCTTTAGTTAATAAGGGAGAGATTGGTCCAAGCTGAGCTTGATCGCGACACTACTCGGGCGATGATGCAAGAACTTGAGGCTTCTATCACCCGACTTTGAGCTCGGAACCAGTGGCTGACACTTTGCCGGGAGGCTGACCAACAGAGGTCTACCTTGCTTCGGTACTATGCTGTTCTCCAGACTCAATTCAAGGTTCTACAGAGGGTGGAGATAAGAGCGATTGCCGTATTCTCAGCCCTTGTTGATACAGAGGTGTACTTAAGAACGGTCGAGGCTAACTTGGATAACTTACATGAAGAAACGCCCCCTCATCTGATGCTTCTACCGACTCTTCTGATGATGAGGGTTTCCCATTGACTTAGCTTTGTATGTCTTGAGCCTTTGTACATGGGTCTAGGGATCTGTTCCAGCGATGATGATCAGCAGCAATGCATGTGGTTGGTGCCAGTTTTTTCAGCTTTTGTGAATTCGTAGGGGCCTATGTGCCTTTTTTAATGATAGTGTTTTTGAGGCGGGCCTGCACGCCCTATGATGAATGTTTTATTTTTCTAGTTATGTTGGCTTGTGTGCCATTTGATGGATATTTCGTGGCCCTTGTGCCCTTTGTTGTTTTTGAAATTGAGCCTTCTTACTCTGGTTTGTTGGATCTTTGGGGCTTGTACGCCCCTCTTAATGTTCTTTTATGGCCGTGTCATGTTATTTGAAGCGTTTTTACGGGGCTTTGTGGCTTCCGAGTTCGATTGATCAGAACATTTATTACGCAACTTAGTCCGAAATATCAACTAAGGCTTTTTTATTTCATTCTATCAAGGTTATAGAGGATGACTCATCCTGTGATTACACAATCCTTTTTCGAGGTATTTACAAGATTTATAAAAGAAAGCGATCGAGCAAGTTCAGTGACTGCCAGTAGTCCCAATTTAAGCGAGTCCTCATTTGAAGAGACCTTTTTACAGATGAGTTGTTCCACTTTCTCCCCCCGAAACTCGAGTGTGAAGTCCCGAGATGTCGAGTTTCGGGATCTGACATGCTAAGCTCAAAATGCTTTTGAATTGTTGCCTCCTTAAAAACATACAAGGACAACCCGATTGGGACAATACCTCGGCCAAGAAAAAGAGTACAACGCATGTCTGCCCCCTCTAAGGCGGGGGAGGGGGGGCTTCCGATTTTATGAGCAGTCCCTGTCAAGAAAAGGTGATAGTTAACCGAAACTGAATATTTTTGCAAAGTCAAAACATACCTTTCTCTTTTCAAAGGTAGAATCTTTTTAGGTGGCTGACGTTCCAGCTGTTTTTTAATTCTTTTCTGGACTCGTCCTTGATCCAGTACGAACCTTTCCCCGTGATTCCCATGATTTGATACGGTCCTTCCCAATTTGTTTGCAGCTTTCCTGCATCCGGGTCCCTTTTCATGAGGGTGACTTTTCAAAGGACATAGTCCCCGACTTTGAAATGCCTTAGATTTATCTTCCTGTTAAAATACCTTTCTACTCTTTGTTTCTGTGTGACCAGGTGTATAAAAGCCAATTCCCTGCGTTCCTCCAATAACTCAAGTTTTATCGCCATGGCTTTTTTGTTAGACTCATCTATGGTTTGTGTCTAACGGAAGTTAGGTTCTCCTACTTCAACAGGTATCAGGGTCGCGGATCTGTACATTAGGGAGAATGGCGTTTCCCTAGTGCTTGTCTTAGCCGTAGTTCTGTAGGCTCACAATACCCCTGGAATTCTTATGGCCACTTTCCTTTTGATCTCTCCAGCCTCTTCTTGATGCTTTGGATGATAGTTTTGTTGGTCAACTCTACTTGCCCATTTGCACACGAATGATACAACGAAGAGGTGACCCTTTTAATGTTCAATCCTTTCAAGAATTTAGTAACCTTCTTCCCTACAAACTGCCGACCATTAGCGCAAGTGATCTCATTCGGTGTTCCAAACCGGCAAATGATATGATCCTAGATGAAATCTATGACTTGCCTCTCATAAACCTTTTTCTATGTTTTGGCTTCCACCCACTTTGAGAAATAATTTGTTAAGTTTAGTAGGAACTTCACCTCACCAACAAATCCCGATAAAGGGCCTACAATGTCCATTCCTTATTTCATAAATGGCCATGAGACCACTACCGAATGGAGTGATTCGGCACGTTGATGTATCATCGGGGAATGTTATTGACACTTCTCGCATTTTCGGACATAGGCTTTGGCATCTTTTTCCATTCGGGACCAGTAGTATCCGACCCATATTATCATTTTTACCAATGAGTCATACCCAAAATGGTTTCCATAATTCCCCTCGTGTATCTCCCTCATCACATACTCGACCTTCATTAGTCCCAAGAATTTAGCCAAGGGCCCAGAGGTAGGATCTTCTGTACAATTCTCCCTCATGCATGCAATATCTAGATGCCTTGGTTCTTAACGCCCGAGCCTCTTTACTATCCCCCGGGAGAGTCCCTTCCTACAGATAATTGATAATATTACTCCCCCAGTCCCAAGTTAATCTAGTAGAATTTACTTCATGTAGGCTAGAGTCCAGGACAAATCATAGGAGATGGACTATGGATTCCGACTCTCCCTTGGTTGCCCTAGATGACGAACCTAGGTTGGCCAAAGCATCAGCTTCGAAGTTCATTTCTCGCGGGATTTGCACCAACTTCCATTTCCTGAACCGAACTAATAAAGCGGATGCTTTACTCAATTATTCCTGCATTCGACTGTATTTGGCCTCATATTTTCCTAGTATTTGATTGACAATCAATTGAGAATCACTTTTAAGTTCAATATTTTCGGCTCTGAGTCTCCCAGGCCAACTCCAAACCTTCAATGGAGGCCTCATACTCAACCTTATTGTTAGTTAAAGAATTAATGGCTCGCCTGATGGTATCCCCTGATGGAGCGATCAGGATGATCCCCAACCCAGTTCCCTTCATGCTTGTGGCCCTATCCGTATACATGATCCATTCCTCGGATGCAGATTCGGTTTCTCGAATTTCCTCGACATGAGCCCAGGGCATCATGCCCAAACTTTAATTAGCCACGAAGTCGGACAAGGCATGAGACTTAATAGCAGTCCAGGGTCGATAAGTGATATCGTAACTATAGTTTTCGATCGACGAACCCACTAGTCTGCCCGAGAGTTTGGGTTTGTGAAATATATACCTCAAGGGGAAAGTGGTTACTACACATATAAGTGACATTGAAAATATGACCTCAGTTTGCGAGATGCAACTACCAGAGCCAAAGCCAGCTTCTCGAGGTGAGGGCAACGTGCTTCATCCTCAGTTAAAACCTTGCAGTCTAATAAACAAGAGATTTTGTATCTTTTTCTTCTCGAATAAGTACAACATTTACAACGGTTACAGATACGGCGAGGTAAATCAGCAGTGATTCCCCTTCATACGGTTTTGTGAGCAAGGGTGGGTTGGTCAGGTATCTCTTTAGGTCCTTCAGTGCTTGTTGACATTTTGGGGTCCACTGGAAGTATTTCTTTTTCTTCAGGAGGCCAAATTTTTTTTGACATCGCTCAAACGGCCTCGATATGAACCTCCCTAATAACCATTACTCTTCCGATCAAACATTGTACCTTTTGAGTACTGTTGAGTACCTATGGTATTTGCTCTATTTCCTGGATAAGATTTGGGTTGGCCTCAATTCCCCTGTTCGATACCATGAATCCCAGGAATTTTCCTGAGCTTACTCCGAAAGCGCACTTTTCCGGCTTTAGCTTGAGATTGTACTTGTTGAGAATTCCAAACTCTTCCTGCAAATTCATAATATGTTCTTCTTTTTCCAGGGACTTAACTATTATGCCATTCAAATAAATTTCCACACTCTGACCTAGTTGATACCGGAACATCCGCCAGGTCAGCTAGTGAAAAGTGGTCCCCGTATTTTAAAGCCGAATGGCGTGACGGTATAACAATAAGTTCCATGCTCCATTATGAACAAAATCTTTTTCTGGTCCGACAGGTCAAATCGTATTTGGTCAAACCTTGTGGGCACATCTAGGATACTAAGAAACTCATGCCTCGCCACTACGTCAACAATATGATCTAGTCACGACATATGGTACGAGCTCATTAGGCATGCTTTATTTAAATCTTTTAAATCTAAAAACATTTGAAAAGTATCAAGTTTCTTAGGAAGTACCACCACATTTGCGAGCTAGTCCAAGTATTTTACTTCTTGAACCGCTCTTGACTGGATGAGCCGGGCCACTTTTTCTTTGAAAAATTGACTTTGTTTTGTTGACACTAGATGCCTTTTCTGCTTAGCAGGTTGGCAATCTGGAATGATGTTTAGCTTGTGGAGGGCCAGTTCTAGGGGTACTTGTGATATATCTAACTTTGACCAAGTGAAACTACCAATGTTACTTCTAAAAAATATAAATAAATTTTCCCGGAACCCAGGATTTAGACCTAAGCCCAAGTATACCTGTTCCTTATTGATGTCTGATCGGCAATGGGTAAGCTCAAGATCTTCTGTTGTGAATCTTCCCGAATCTGAATCCTATGGGGGCACGAATCCCTAAGGTATTCGATCCGTCGGATCTTCCGGGCAATGGCCTCTTACCAGCTCTTATTCTCGCTCGACTTTGGGGTTGACCCCAAAATCATGGATCTGTGATTTCTAGGTGCTATTCCCAACCAACTCATCTTTGTTGTCAACCAAGATAATTTCTGCTGGATTGGTTTCCACGTTTCCCTGTACGGTAGCTACTCCCTAAGGTATTGGGAACTTTATTACTTGATGTAGGGTGCACGGGACAACCTTCATAGCATGTAGACACGGCCTCCCATTTACCAGATTATAAGGCATTCCTCCTTCGAGGACGTCAAAAAAAGTTTTCACAGAAACTCCCTTAACGTGTGTGACCAGCTCAATCTACCCTTATATCATTTTTCTAGACAAGTTGAAATTGGTCAAAAATTTCATTACCGGGATCATTTGCCCGGTCATCTGCATATCATTAGTTATGCAGAGCTGCACAACATTCACAGTGCTACCTGGTTCAACAAGTGCACACTTAATGTTAAACTAAAATATTTGGATAGAAATTACCAGAGCATCGGCGTATGGGCTCTTGATGCCTTCTCTTTCCTCGTTGCTGAAGATTATGGGGTATTTGAATCACCCCTCATCCTTTTTCTGGACAGAGGTGGTACTTAAAGCTGTTGCGTATGAGAAACTGCTCCTACCATCTTCCCTTTAGCTATCATGTTGATCGCTCCCTACTGCGCTGGGAATTCCCGCGAAGTCCCAGTCCCCTTTTCCCTGGCGTACTTAGACCGGCTGCTAAAGAACTCCTTCAGATGCCCCTTTCTCAGCAGGTCTGCTATCTCGTACCTCAAGTGTTTACAATCTTTCATTGAATGACCCGGGATCCCGTAGAACTCACACCAGAGCTCTATGGCCGTACCCTATTTATTTAGGTTGGACCGAACTGACACCGAGAACCATACTTCTTTCATATTCTTCATCGCCATGACCAGATCCATGACCTTTATGTTGGCATTATAAGAGACAACACTCTGTGGTCCTAAGTAATTCACAGGCTTTTTCTGCAGCATTTCCCTTTCTCTCCTATTCTGACCCTGATCCTACCTTAGTTCGTTTGATCGGCCTTCATGTCTGGGTGACAGTCGGGTTGAATTTGGTTCATACCAACCCCTTGGGTCTTTTTTCCTATATAGGGGAGCATTCTGAGGTCTCTGTCCTCTCCCAATTTCTATGTAGGCCCCATGATCAGCCTCTATCCCAATTTAGCGGTATATCTGTTGTTTACTTTATTCTAGGACTTGGCTGGTAACTCCATTAAACTTTTCTTCAACTTCCTAGACACCTCTGAACTATGGGCGTTCAGGCCGTCAGTAAATGCTGCAGCCGCCCAATCATCAGATATTACTGGAAGCAACATCCTCTCCTATTGGAAACGTTTCACAAAACTGTGGAGTAGCTCATCTTTTCTCTGCTTCACGGTGAATATATCCTCTTTGTGGGTTTCGACCCTTCGAGCCCCAATATGGGCTTTCACGAATTCATCTGCAAGAGCAGCAAAGAAATCAATGAAGTTTTCAGGTAAAAAGTATACCAAGAAAGCGCTCCCTTTGTGAGTGTTTGACTAAATTTTTTAAGCATGACAAATTCGATTTGGTTCTGCTACAAGTCATGCCTGGTGACTGCGGCTTCAAACGTCATGATGTGTTCATCCGGGTCAGTAGTGCTGTCATACTTAGGTATGTTAGGCATTCTGAACTTCTTCGGGATGGGCTTTGGGGCCGCTGTCTCCTTATATGGTATCTTCTCGTATTTTCTTGCCCCTATACCTTTCAACACAGGAGGAGCCCCTGGCATCTGGCTTATCCACTCATGGAGCTCTTTTTCCAGCGCAGCAAGTCTCGTCAGGTCTGCCTCCGGTGTTGTAGGCACTGCTCTCTCCGCATTTACCGTAGATGCTATGGGTTCCTAGTGGCTTCCGCATCATCTGTCGGATGACTATCCGGCGTTGCCCCGGATAAGGAGTTCATAAACATTTCCATGCGCTCCATTATGGCATTGTTTTGCGGCCAAGACCGTATCTAAGGCTGCTTCCGAGGGGGTGCCCTCTTTTTTGAACATCCCCTCCACTTTAGAGTTTGGGTGTCTTTTTCTTTTATTGGGGTATCATTCCTTAGGTCGTGCTTCATGGCTTTCTACTGAGTGTCTTCCAAGGGTTTGCTCTAGGGGGCTTTTGTTTCCTCCGACCTTGTTCTCCGTGTTTCTCAATGGTCCAACAATGTTCGAAGTGTTTTCGAATGGTCCGCCAGGTTCTTATATTCGATGAGTATCTGCTTTCCTTCGGGTTCCTGCGATTCGTGAGCAGTGTTATGCTGTCTTGACATGTTTTTTTTTGAGTGAAGTGTTTCCGCTTTAGGTTTTTCAAGAAAATCAGCTACAAAGCGATACAACACAACAATTGTCTATCCCCACAGACGACGCCAAACTGTTTTTCAGTGAAAATGATTCTAGCCAAAAATACAATAGAGATTTGTATTCAAGGGTTTAAAGACAAGTAAGTTGTATCCGATCCAGACACCTCTTGAACGAGTCTGGAATTTTTTATTAGGCTACGGGTATGCGAGATTAAAGAGTAATAGATAAGATAATAAACAAGTAAAATAAATGAGTAAGCTAGATCTAAGATGAATAATGAATAATATTAGAACAAGAGCTAACAATAGTGTATTTGCTTCAGAGAGATTTTTGTTACAAGTGTAGGCTTCGAGACAATGTCTGTTCCTTCTCTTTTAAGTCTTATATATATATATATATATAAGACAATACTTAGACTATTATGCCTTCCTAGAGTTGTGACGACGTGAGCACCCTGACGTTACTGTGCCCACACGCGCCGCGATACTCTGATGTAGGAAGGCTGATGTGATAGGAGTTGTTGGGAGTGGAAGACAGCCGTAGAGATCCTTTGGGATCGTTGAGATTTCCAGAACTATCAGGCTTCTTGTATACGCAATGCTTCCGGAGGTGTTTCCACCCAATACACTCATAATTTAAGATACTGTAATAAATTATTACTTTTAAGTTTTTCATATTATCGTAGTGCCAATTTTGCTTAATGGTGTACAAAATATATGTATGGATAATGCACAAAACTTAAACACATACACATATTAAATCATGAATATAGTGGGCCAATTCATTTTACCAGACCAGGGAACATAAATTTAAACTCGCGACTCTTTTTTTGTGTTTAATTAACATGCGTCAAAATCTTGATGAGTTACGATTTACTGTTTTCATAATAACTTTTGTCCCTGTGTTTCGTATTATAACTTCTTGTCACTTGGCAGGGGTGGAACTATCGTTCAGACTTATAAGTTCGACGAAACTTAGAAATTTTCAAAATTCGAATTCAGTCCTGTTGGCAGCAGTTCCGTATATATTAGGTTGAAGACACAATTGCTTGGCATGTCGCTTCTTTTTACAGCTAATAATTAAATATGCTTGTTTTGATGATTAATAATGTATCATTAATTTGAGATTATTTTAAACAATTGTACTTTTTGTCTTTAATGTTCAGCACTGTTATTTGATTTCTATCATACCAATTGCTGTCCAAACAAGTTAGCACTTCGTTCGAATATAAATTGCTTTCATTAGAAGATTAAAACAAGGTGTTCTGACTAATTACATACAATTATTAAATTGGTAATAGTACATACAAACAAAGAAAACTTGAAAAGTACTCTTAGAATATCACATGTAATGATGTAAATTTAGACGAGTTAAATATATACAGTTGGTTCTTGTAATAACTATGTGAAATCTTTAAGATACTGAAAAGGAAAGAGTGGGAGGAGTAAAAAGGGTAATAATTACAAAGAGCATTGGATTTAGTTCAAAATGTCAGATGCTTGACTTTATGGATACATAGGCATGTGAGGTATGTTGGGGTTGTTTGTGGCACATTATGTCCATTTTACAGACACAATAATTTAGTATAAGATTATTACTTATTACATTGTATATATTTTTGTGCAAGTATATACGAGAGGCTCTAGCACTGAAATTTCAATCAATTGATTGAATAAATGGCATATATGTTTCCACTACCTAGCTAGTGTTCCATTTCTATTTATATCCTATGATTTCTTTCTGATGATATCTGCTTAATTGAGTAACTTGTCTGTTCATCAATGTTGGCCCGCAGATATTAAAAGCATTATGTAAATGGGGGGAGATAGGAAATGTATGGCTCTCACTGCACGCCTAAAAAGAAGCGGCTGCATGGGTCATTCAAAAATATTTGGTATGATATAACTAGTTTTTGTTGATCTGTGACATATTTTAAAAAAAAGATTATTTACCGAAAAGGATTACCATAAGAGTCTTTAAGTTTTCACGAAAGCTCTAAATAGTACAAGGTATCTTATCTTGTATATAAGGAGTAGGTGAATGTGTCAAAACATAATTAATACGAAAAAATAATTGTCAAATCTCACTAGAATGCGATCTCCAAGGAAATTGAAGACCGGTGGGAGAGGCCAAATGGTACAAGCGAGCAATCCGGCCGCCAACATCGACAGGATACGAAGAAGGTGAAATGTATCAATGTCCTGAAAGGAGTTGTACCGATCTGAAGCAAACTAAACCAATAGTTATGCACACTGCTATTCCGATAGCAACTAACAAATAAACCACTGTGCAGAGTTCAGGGATGTCATCTTAGTCCGACCATGTCGAAGCAGAGGAGAAAACACTAGCATAGGAGTTCTCATAGTGACATTGACATTCCACAGTACATAGAGTTAGGATAAGGTGGTTGAAGGAGTCCAAATGTTTGACAGAAAGCCTGTGATGATAAAATCATGAAAATCAGGGATGGAAATGAGCAAATTCATCATGGATAGAGTCTCTATTTGGATTAGGTAACCAAATCTTGACCTAATGCATTGGGGATAGCCCGCACTTGTAAAAATTGATGGATTAGTGGGAAAACAAGCCAAAGGTGATAGTGTTACTATTATGAAGGAGCAATTATACGAGCGTTTTGGTTGAAGTATCTATGAATAAACCATCCCCTAACACTGTATGTTTGAAAATAAAGTTGGTTACATTGTGGATCAAGAGGTTGAATATGAGTGGAAGTCAGTTCTTTGCACTCATTGTAGGAACTTTAGGCATAACAACAACAACATACCCAGTGAAATCCCACAATGTGGGGTCTGGGGATGGTAGAGTGTACGCAGACCTTACCTCTACCTTGGTAGGTAGAGCGACTGTTTCCGAGAGACCCTCGACTCAAGACAAAGTATAAGAACAAGCAAAGTAAGACAAACAAAACAAAGAGACAATAACAGGGTATATAGTAAACAAGGAGACAATAACAGAGGTAAACAATAACAGGGTATATTGTGACTTGCAGGATCTCAAATCCTCAGGGGACTTCTACACCGGGAACAATAAACAAGGAGACAATAACAGGGTATATAGTAAAATTGATAGAGCGCTAGTGAATGAAGATTGGATCACAACACTACATGACTTTGAAGTTCACTTTAGGACTCGAGGACTATATGATCATAGTCCGACCATTGTCTGTTACACCCCGCAAGTTTATACGTAGGATTCGTGAGGAGATGGTTAAGTAAAGTTAAAAGGAAGGAGTAACTTTTTTTGAGATTGGAGAAGTAATCAAGATGACCCTACTCCCTTGCGCTCGCTTGGGTACGAAGAAGGTTGAGCTAGACTATAGCAACTTGAGACTTTTTCGAATGATTTAATTTCTTAGGAGGGCATTAGGAAGGTGTCGGGAGGTTTAGAGGCAATTGAAATTGAAGACAACACTCCTCGACAAAGTTTGACGAAATTAAAGTGATACGCTAAGTATTTTGCATCACGAATAATGTTCGCCCCATCGATGGGGCCGCATAAGAGAATCCAAAAAATTGAGAATGTTCTGAGAGAAGATGCGGCCGTATATGGGCCCACATATTTCCATATGTGACAGCACACGCGGTTGCATTTCTAAGGCGGTGAGGCGGTGCAACACCTACTTAAAGAGGCGGCAGCCTCATTTCTTCATTTGTCACAACCAAATTAAGTCCCCAAGCCCTCATAAGAGTCTCCTAGATGTTCTTCTAGGTTCAAGAACATATCCCAAGTTATTCAAGTAAGATCTAACTCCAAAAGGTTATGCAAGTGAAGAAAAGGAGTTCTATGATGTTATCTTGTTGTTGAGGGCTGCGGTGAGCTTGAAAAAGTGGTGGTTGATGGTTCCTCTAGTTTTGTAAGGTAAGATTAGCCTTTCCTTTCTTGCACCTAAGTTAATCTTTGTGTTGGTAGAGTTATAGGAGTGAAAAACTACAAGTTAGATACTTGGAAGTTGCTTTAAGGGTCGTTACCTTGTTGGGGTTGTTTTGAGCCATGTATACGACATATTGTGGCTGGAAATTGTGATGAATAGTTTAAAGATATTAGTGTTATTATTTTCCATGGGTTGGACATGTTGATGGTATCATGAACTATAAAGGAAGGTGGGCAAAGAGTTAAGTTTAACTCTAAATCGACTTGTCAACGATCATAATTGCTATTAGTTATGATAGTGATGTTTGTGTACTTGTTTTGGTATATTTAAAGTGTGTTGCAGACCGGTTTTGGTGCCTTGGAGAGATAAAATAAGCTAATGTATGTGAAGGCTTTCCTTTTATTTGTTTTGGCATGACTTCTTTTGCGAGCTAGTTCGATTCCATCGCAGAAAGATGTGCTAGTTATAGAAATCGCATTCGGGTTACCATGACCCTATCTTAGTTGCTCTTCTTTGTCGAGAATGAGTTGCAGTTAGCCATGTTTAGCTGAGTAGTTCGAATGATACAAAGCATAACTATAGACTATATAGAATTATAGTACCTCCGGGGCTATGATAGTTACCTTCGGGCTATGATAGATGCCTCTAGGGCTATGATGGTTGCCTTTGGGATACGATAGTTTCCTTCGGGGGTATTAGCCATACAATTTGACCTCGAGGTTATACAGACGCGTGCTCGCCTATGGGACTAGACAATTACATATTGCCTTCGGGGCTATTCATCCATGTCTAGGTGCCTTATACGAGGCTAAGTAAGGAATATTAGGTTGCATAGTTAGTAGGCAACAGAGGCAGGTAAACATAGCTAGTTTTCCTTTAATAGCTTTTCAGTTTATATTCAGATTGCTTTATATTTTGGTACAGTTCAGTTTTAGTCGCCTTATATACTCGATACATTATCTCGTATTGATGTCCCTTTGCATGGGGACACTGTGTTCATGCCCGCAAGTTTAGACAGGTTACAGGAAGGATCATAGCAGTAGGATCTACCGAGTATCAACTTTTGGTGGTGAGCTCCAGATCATTCGAAGTTACTAGGTCTAGTTTTTTGGTGTATTAACAAATCATGGGTAGGCCGGGGCCCTGTCCCGGTCATTATACAATTATGACTCGTTAGAGGCTTGTAGACATGTTTGTATATATAGTAGTGTCAGTACGGTGGCCTGGTCGGACTTAATGTATACAGTCTGTACGGGATTTTACTGCATGCAGGGACTAGGGTAGGCCTTGTTAGTTGTCCAGGTTTATGTGTATGTATATGGGGACAATCCCATTTTGGTCGAGTTAATCTCTATTTATTGATATTTTAGTGAACGATCTTGTTGGCCTACGTTGATATTCTTTTTACAGTATGGCCTAGTTGCCTTTAAGGCTCAGATCGTGTATCCAGTTTGGTACGTTCGGACCTAGCAAGGTACTGTGTTCTAGCCATGCCTCACCCAGGTTATGGTGTGATGAATTAGTATTAGAGTAGGTCAATCCTAGGGAGTCTATAAGCCTTGTCTACTAGGGTCTTGTTTATAGATGTGTTGTGCACCATATTAATATACATGATGCTATGGGACATTTAGGAATCGGTTATCCTTCTTTCATATCTCAAAATGTTCATAATTGAGGTTACACAAAATCGGAGCCAGAAAAGGAAAAAGTGGAATCTGGAAAAGTCTTTTAGCGATGACAACATTATTGTATCAACGATGTCTATTTTGTACATATTCCAATGCTATAGAGCCCAGCATAAGAAATTCAAGTCTAACTTATGTTTTCGACATAAATTGTTTAGGGATAGCTACTATTAGGCGAGTTTTAGCTAGTTAGAGAGTTGGAACAGTTATAAGAGAGGGTACAAGTCAGGCACCACCTGACAATGCAAGCCGACATGAGTCCTAGGGAGAGACACCCCCTCAGCCACCCCTACCTCTTTCACTACTAGATGAGCTTCCGAGAGATGCAGCGCCACCAGTTCAGCCTCCAATTGCTCCTCCTACACCCTCTGATCAGGATATCAGGAGTGCGGTGCACTTACTAGTTCAGATAGTGGCTACACAGAGGCAGTCAGGAGTACCAGCTAGTGCCGAAGCTCTAGAAGGTCCTGAGAGTTCGACAGTTCATACTACTGAACCCTTCAAAGTTCACAAGGTCAAATGGAAATGAGGATCCTCAGAATTTCACAACCTATCTTCTTAGGGGTTTTAGGGTTATGCATACTACAACGATAAAAGTTGTAGACTTAGCAGCCTTAGGTTGTGAGATATTTTTGTCCTCTAGTATGAGTCATGTGAGCGGTCTAGGGGAGAGGATGCCCCGCTGACTGTTTGGGAAGAGTTTATAGAAGCCTTTTTGGACCATTATCTACCTTTGGAGACCCAAGAGGCCTGTGTCGATCAGCTCTTGACTCTTCAATAGGGGAATATAAGCATTCGAGAGTATAGCCTCTGATTTGATTCCTTGCCAAGGTATTCCCCAGTTTTTGTTGATATGATGTATGCTCGGATTCACCGATTTATATCAGGTCTGACACTGGAGTATGTTGAAACATGTACTACATCTTCCATATATGAAAGTATGGATATCTCTTATATATAAGCCTTCACTCAGAATTTGTAAGAGCATCGCCTTCAGCAATCGATTATCGAACAAATTGAAAGAGAGTAACATAAGAGAGCAAGACTTATTGGGCCTCAAGAAGAGGCCCAGGTGGGTTCCAAGCCATGACAATTTATATGCCCACCCAGGCCGCAATCATCTCAGTCACAAGGTTATATTCCATCAGGAGCAGGTCAGAGCTCACAAGCCTCAAGCTCACAGAGGCAATAAAGTTCAAATCAGATGAGACCTACCCCTCCGTATTTTGGTACTTGCGTCAGAGGGCATTATGGAAGGTGCAGGTTAGGATCGACCACCTATTACGCGTGTGGTCATGAGGGTTACATGATGAGGGATTTTCAGGACAGAGGGCAAGGTATCATGGCTCAGCCAACTAACTCGATTGCAGGATCATCTACTTCAGTACGCCCTCCAGGTCGAGGGTCCCAACCTTTCACTAATAGAGGTAGAGGCCAAGGTGGAACCTCTAGTTCAGGAGGTATTCAGAACCGCATCTATGCTTTAGCCGATCGACAGGACCCTGAGTTTCCTCCAAATAATAATGCAAGTAAGTGAATTCGCACCTACACAGTTAATATACTTTGTCAAATTCCAAATTTACTTTCTCCGTAGTTCCTAATTAGTTATGGAATAATAGATATATTACTGGAGTTGTGAACTAAGACGTTCATAATATTCAAGCCAAAGGTCAAGTTATCTATTGCTAGATTGTTTTTGTAGAATTGCGCGATAAGGATACATACCCATTAGACCTCAGTCGATTCTATAAGATTGGACCTAGTCGCTCTAGATATTAAAGGTAGACGGGCATCTGGTCATATTTGAAATGACTTATAGAGGAACAACGTCAAAAGATAGAAGGATTAAGTGAGAAGACAAATCCAAAAGGAAATTAGAAACCTTTTAACTTCCAAAATAGAATATAGGTTAGAAGAGAGTCGTGTGTCCAATATAAGGGAAATTTATGGGAAACAATGGTTGTATACCTACTTAGAGAAATAACGATCCTTTTTAGCAGAATGTACGATAGAGGGTTCGACAAGTAAGGATTCTGGGTTGAACGGTCTAAGAAGAGCCAATCTAGGGATAAAGAATGATACCAGAATATACTGAACCAGAAACATTAGGATCGGAGATGAGTTAACAAAAGGAATAGGTACACTGCGATGTGAGGTCTCAGTTGGGAGTTATATGCACGACAAGGTATCCCATCAAAGGATTCTTTGTAGAGCCTCTAAGGGTTAACATTCGAGGATGAATAATTCTATGGGGGAAAGATGTTACACCCCGCAAGTTTGTACGTAGGATTCGTGAGGATATGGTTAAGTAAAGTTAGAAGAAAGGAGTATTTTTTTTGAGATAGGAGAAGTAATTGAGATGACCCTACTCCCTTGCGCTCGCTTGGGTACGAAGAAGGTTGAGCTAGACTATAGCAATTTGATACTTTTCCGAAGGATATATATTGCTTATGAGGGAAATAGGAAGGTGTCGGGAGGTTTAGAGGCCATTGGAATTGAAGACAACACTCATCGACGAAGTTAAAGTGATATGATAAGCATTTTGAGTAACATATGAGGTCTTCCCCGCGAATGGGTCCGCACCAAGGAAGCCAAAAGGTTGAGAAAGTTATGGGAGAAGATGCAGCCGCATATGGCCATATGCGATCGCACATGGGGTCATATTCCTGAGGCAGTGTGGCAATGCAACACCTACTTAGAGAGGTGGCAACCTCATTTCTTCATTTAGCTCAACCAAATTAAGTCCCCAAACCCTCCTATGAGTATCCTAGATCTTCTTCAAGGTTTAAGAACATATCCCAAGTGATTCAAGTAAGATCTAACTCCAAAAGGTTGTGCAAGTGAGAAAAATAAGTTCTATGATGTTGCCTTATTGTTGAGGGCTATGGTGAGCTTGAAGAAGTGGCGGTTGAAGGTTCCTCTAGCTTTTTAAGGTAAGATTAGCCCATCCTTTCTTGAACCTAAGTTAATCTTTGTGTTGGTTGAGTTATAGGAGTGAAAATCTATAATTTAGATACTTGGAAGTTGCTTTAACTGTTATTACCTTGTTGGGGCTGTTTTGAGCCATGTATACGACATGTTGTGGATGGAAATTATGATGAATAGTTTAAATATATTGGTTTTATTGTTTTCCCTGGGTTGGACATGTTGATAGTATCATGAACTGGAAAGGAAGGTGGGAAAAAAGTTAAGTTTAACTCTAGATTGACTTGTCGACGATCGTAGTTGTTACCAGTTATGAGCGTAATGTTTGTGTAACTATTTTTCTATTGATTGAAGTGCATTGCGGACCCGTTTCGATGCCTTGGCAAGATGATATATGCTAAAGTATGTGGAGGTTATCCTTTTCTTTGTTTTGGCATGACTTCTTTAGCGAGCTAGTTCGATTCCATCGCACAAAGATGTGCTAGTTATAAAATTCACATTCGGGTTACCATGATCCTATCTTAGTAGCTCTTTCTTATCGAGAATGAGTTGTAGTTAGCCATGTTTAGCTGAGTAGTTAGAATGATAGAAAGTATGACTATAGACTATATAGAATTATAGTGCCTCCGGGGCTATAATAGTTGCCTCTGGGACTATGATGTTTTCCTTCGGGCAACGAAAGTTGCCTACTAGGATAATGGCCATACAGATTACCTTCAGGGCTATAAAGACGCACGCTCGCCTATGGGGCTATACAAATATATATTGCCTTCGAGGTTATTCATCCATGTCTATGAGCCTTATATGAGGCTAAGTAAGGAATATTAGGTTGCATAGTTAGTAGGCGACAGAGGCAGGTAAACATAGCCAGTTTTCCCTTAATAGCTTTTCAGTTTATATTCATATTTCTTTATTTAACAGTACATTTTAGTTTCAGTCACCTTACATACTCAGTACATTATTTCGTACCGATGTCCCTTTGCATTGGTACACTATGTTCACGCCCGTAGGTTCAGACAGGTTGCAGGAATGATCGTAGTAGTAGGATCCGCTGAGTATCAACTTTTGGTGATGAGCTCCAGATCATTCGGAGTTACCAGGTCTAGTTTTTTTGGTGTATTTACAAATCATGGGTAGGCCGGTAGGGGTGGAAAAAAAACCTGGAGAACCGAAAAAATCAAAATTCGATTCATTTTTTTCTCGATTTTTTTTTAAAAAACTGATTTTTTTAAAAATGAACCGAATCAGGATTTAGTGATTCGGTTCAGTTTTTAAATTTTGGATACGAACCGAACCGAAAAATCGAATTAAATATTTTTTTATTTTTTTTAATTTTATTTTAGGCTACTACTATCTCTTGAATCATAGCCATTAAAGCTAATCTGTGAAGCTTTTATGGAAGTCGCATGCGGAATGAATTTGGTTAACATATCACGGAAGCATTGACATAAAATGTAGAGAGAAAAAGTAGTTGTAAATTGATAAAACTTTAAATGGTCATAACTCTACGCTCGGATGTCCGTTTTACCCGATTTGTTTTTGATTTTGCGTATTTTTTGAGATGGGGCCGGTCAAACTGCCGAAAGGCTGTTTTGTGCAGCTAATATTTAGTAAATTGATAAAACTTTAATTGGTTAGCTTCTCGAGGCAATCAGATATACTTGTGGATTTATTTGTAAAATAATGATATTTGAATATTTAGGATGATTCTTTTAAAAAAATGCTTTTAGCTCGGTTGAATGAGAAATCCGAGGGTGCAAGCGAGTTCATAGAACCTTTTACCTTGTGGTAGCATGCTTGGTTTGTATCCAGGGGTCGCGAGAGTGTTTCGGGTGTTTAGTTGAATATTGAGTAGTTTTCCAAGTTGCTGGTTCTCATGTGCCGCACCAGTGGTTGGTTGGCCGCTTTTGCGGGCCCACCTCTATAGAGGTTGGCTCGCAGATGTGGGCCTTGTGAAATCATGAGATTCTGCTCTTCAGAGACTTCCTCGCAGAGGCGATGACACATCTGCGGTGTTCCTCTTGCACCAGCGCTTATGCGGGAGTTTAGTATTGCTGCCTCAACAGACTTTTTACGCTACAACAACGCTGCACTGCGTGATCGATTCATCCAATGCGGAATCGATATTCATTCAGATTGTTAAAATCCCTAAAAATGATTCACTTTCCAAAAATACCATATCTTGGGATTAGAGTTGGTTAAGAGGGAAATTCTTGAAGTTTGTGCTTCAGTTCTTCATTGGAGGTATATTCTTCATCCTTATTGATTATGATTCATACTTTAAGGTTCCTAATCCTAGTTTAGACTTTATTTGCAGAAGATGAGTTCTTAAGTTTGATGAAAGAATAAGAGGAAATAAAACCTTGATTTAAGGGTGTAATATTGTTTAAATGATCTTGATATTGTGAGTTAGTATTGATTAATGATAGATAACCATGCTGTGATGATTAATTTGATTTTAGAAGCCTTTTTCGATTTGGGGGGAAAATTCTAAGGTTTGGAATTGGGGATTTTTCTAAAATCATGCAATTGAGGGTCCAATTGGGGTTAGTTTTTCAATTAACTTAAGGATATGACTATCTAGTATGTGATTATGATATTTGAGTAGTAATGTTCGGATTTTGACACCGTGGGTCGGGGTTGGTTTTATGTGTCTTTTGGTATGTTTAAGGACTAAGTCATTGTATGTGTATTAGCTTATTATTATTGTAGAGTCAATGTATGTTAGACTACGATTACTACGAGGCGCTCCTAAAGAACAAGACGTGTGTAGAGGGTTGACCGTTCGTGACTCCTGCTTGCTTTGAGGCAGGCTACGATTTCTCTTTTGTAGACTTCGATAGAAGTACATAGTAGTTATAAATGTTGAGGGGTATTAGACGTGTTTGGGATGAATGCTTGGGTGGGTACCAATGTTGAACTATGATGATGAGTGATTTGGAAAATCAGTTGTAAGCTAATTCCCACTGCTAATTGTTTGGGCTTATCGCCATTATGTGGGCTCGTCACCATTATTGATATTATTGTGTTATTCTTCATATTTATTTCGATATGATATCCTGATTTTATGTGGATTACGTATTATTGATTCTTTGAAAGCATGTGACAATCATCTCTTATACTTGGTTGCATCTCAGATATCACGATTACTTGCTATGTATTGTCATTTGCATTCATACACTCATGGTTGTGATGATATTATAATGAGAGTGGTATGAAAATATTGTGGATCCAAGAGACAGTAAAGGTAAGAATATTTTATGAGATGGTTGGTAACACTGAGGTGATGATGATACGCAGTGGACCGGGTTTCACACTTGCAACAAATATTATCACATCCAAGAGTTGGGGTCCATTGAGAAATTCAGGACGGGTTTATGAACTTCGCGGATCCTCCATGGGTGTGCAGTTCGTAGAATTTGAATGGCAGTATACATGAAATGAAAAAGTACCTAGCATATGCATTACATTCATATCATACATACATTATTGCATTGATTGCCTATTGATTGATAAAGTGATTGGAATGGTTATATGAAACTTGAATGACTTCTTGATAAAAAAAAGGGTATTGTTATTTGATCACTTGGTACTAGGATTGTTGGTTGTTGAACTCCTTCGTAAACGGGGTGATTTACATAATTCATGAACTCTTACATGAACAAAGTGACTATCTGATTCAGTGAACTATTATGTGGACAAGGTGACTTATATGATCTATTGAACTGTTTAGTATAGGATTACTTGATAGTCAACTTTATATTTATTTTTTTACATATATTCCATTGTTATCGTCCTGATGCCTACGAGGGTACGTTGTGTACTCATGCTATACTTATTGCATTCTTTTTGGATGCAGATACAACACTTTCTATCAGTTCATGACCTCGGGTTTAAGTATGAGCTGGCGGATTTCCCGCATTCAGGGTGGGGTTTCTTCCTTCCAGCATGGCCTATATGCTCTTATCTCTATTATTTTCTTTTATTATTCGGGAGACATTTCTAGACTTTTGGATTATGTTATCCTTTATTTAAACTTTGTATTCGATTTCGAGCTTGTGTATTATTGACCAGAATCTTCGGTGTCATATTGATATTTTTCATACTTTTTTCCGTATTTATATTATGACCAGACAATTTTATTAATTATTATTATTTCCACATTTCTACTTATATTATGTCATTAATTGGGAGTGGTTCGCCTACATGAGGGAATTGTGTAGGTGCCACCATGATTCTTTAAAGGGGTCGTGACAAAGTTGGTATTAGAGCTTTGGGTTAAATATAGCAATGTCTAGTAGAGTCTTGCAGATACGTCCATACTTATATTCGAGAGGCTATGGGACATTTAGTAAACTTTACTTTATCCATGCATTTCGTGCTAAAATTAATCAATTGGTATCTGACCCTTGTTTCCTATTCTCTCACAGATGGTAAGGACTCGTGCCCATGCAACGAGAGAGGAGGCACCGACACCTGCACCTACAGTGCGCGGTCGAGGTAGTGGATATGTTCGGGGCTGAAGTAGAGCCCGATGAGCTACACCGGCTCGGGGTGGAGCACAGAGAGCCGATTAAGCACGTGATAGATCAGTTTACCTTGTGCCATATATTGAGACTTAGGATGAGCATGATGATGAGATGGGACCATTCTAGGATCAACCTAGATTTATTGCTACTCCAGTTTTTCAGGACACCTTGGTCAGGTTGTTGAGTGTGCTTGCTGGTTTCGCCTAGGCGGGCATTTATCCGACTAATCCGGGTGCGTCAAACACCCGAGTAGGAAAGGGACATACTCCCAAGTTTTGTACTCTAGAGGTTCAACCTGCTTCTATGTAAGCGCCCCGTATTGATGAGGTTTTGGCACCCGAGTTTGGTCCCTAGTCGATTGTAGGGGTTGCTATGACATGCAACAAGCAAAATATATCATAGCACTTTTCAAACATAAATCCTCTCGTATTATATGGCTAGTCCAAGGAGGATGCGTATGAGTTTATTGTGAGCAGTCATGAGAGGTTACATACCTTGGGTATCGTCGAGTTGCATAGAGTTTGTTTTGTTGCTCTTCAGCTTATGGAGAATGCCAAGCAATGGTGGAGGGATTGTGTTCATTGTCGACCAGCGGGGTCGCCTCCAATGTCTTGGGTCAGGTTTTATCAGATCTTTATAGAGAAGTATGTGCCCCTTAGCTTGCATTTTGAGCAAGCATGATGAGTTCCAGAGGTTGGAGCAGAGGGGTTCGATAGTCATATATCATGAGCCTCGCTTGCACGCCTTATTGCGCTATTGCTACCTACAGAGGTAGAGAGAGTCAGATGCTTTGTGAGAGGAATGATTAAGTCTATGAGGGGAAAGCTGCCCGGACAAGAGACCAATAAGAAGGTGAGATGATATGGACATTACAGTGGGTCTACATCTTGTGGGTATGTGCAACATGGCAGATTTTTGCATTCGTAGTCCAGTAGATCGATTCAGGCCGTCCTCTAGATTTTAGATGGTGCTTCTGTGGGACAGAGAGGTTATAGTGGAGGCTAGTATTATAGAGGTTCACAGTCTTTCTACTCTAATTGTGGTGGTCACTCTGGATCTTTTATCTCGAGTCAGCAGCCCGCAACGGCCAGGAATTGTCACAATTATACAGGGATAGGGTATTTTAAAGAGACAATATTCCAGGCTCATATCAGGTGGATCCCGTGCACCCAGGACCCCAGCACAACCATCTAAGAGTGGCGGTCAATCTAGCAAAGAGGGTTCCCAGTCAGGTCGTGGTGGCCATCAGACTAGTCAGTGTGGTCCTCAAATGAGCAGAGATGGAGCTCATTCAGGCCGAGGCGGCTATCAAAGTGCTTAGTCCGATGGAGGACACACTCATTATTATGCCTTCCATGGTAGGCTGGAGGTTGAGGCATCATATGATGTTATCACATGTATCATCTTAGTTTGTCATCGGTCTACTTCAGTGCTATTTTATCTGAGGTATACGTTCTTTTATGTGTCTGCCATAGTGTCCAACACTTAAGACAATTCATGCAAGATCCCAGAGAGTCTCACTTGAAGGATGTGTTTCATTTATTGAGATATCTTAAGGTTGATCCTACTCTTTGGATCTTCATGTCTAAGGTTTCAAATTGCATTGTCAAGGCTTACCGTGCATGGGTTGCATGCCCATACTTAAGAAAGTATGTGACTAGATACATTGTGCTATTGGAGAACAACCCTATTAGATGGAAGTCAAAGAAGCAAGAAACAATATCATTGTCCTCCTCAGCAGAGTCAGAGTATAGAGCACTGAGGAAAGTAGTGGGTGAAATTGTGTGGCTAGACAGACTACTTGAAGAGCTTTCAGTTCCCATTTCAAGGCCAATTGAGGTGTACTGTGACAACCAATCTGCCCTGTACATTGCTAAAAACCCAATGTTTCAAGAAATAACAAAATATATAGAATTTAACTGTCATTTTGTGAGAAACATGCTACAAGAGTGACTGATTTCTCTTCATCATATTGCTTCAGAGATTCAGCTAGCAGATGTCTTGACAAAAGCTTTGACAGATATTAAATATGCTGCTATCATGAGCAAGTTGGCTGTGTTTTCCACACCTCCAACTTGAGGGGGGGGGGGGTGTGTGTGTGTGTTAAGATTAACTCTTAGTTAATCCTAAGATAAGTAGTTAATTAGTTAGGAGTTAGTTTTTAGTTTGTTAGTTAGTTGCCCAGCTCACTGGCAGCTGTAAAGTAGTCATAGAAGTAGAGATTTTTACTACGCCACATGTATATATATTTGTACTACTTGAAGGAAATTAATTGAATTAGTTTCCCCAAAATATCTCTTCTTCATTTCCTCTGTACTCTTCACTGCCATAGCCGACCTCCATTGAGACTCAAGTGATCTTCAGCTCTCTCAGTTGTTCTTCTTGTTCTGAATAACCGTATTGCATTAGTAGTATTTTGGTTATTTAGTTGTCCTATCAATATAATTGCTATACATATACCCTTTTGTTGATTGCATTTTGGAAGTCACTTCCATACATATATGAATTTCACAAGAAATTTCATTGACGAGTAATAAATTTGGTATCACCCAACGATAAATGTAGCGACTTTAATTAGAGCTGCTTAACTAAAGGGGTTGATTAAAGAAGTCTAATTGAATCAGTACGACATCAGTTTCTTCAAAATGACAAGTTTTAAAATTAAAAAAGGACGAGACCATATTTAGACAACTAACGTTTCTCCCTTTATAAGGATTTTCAACTTAGTATAACTTTTCAAAATAATGTGATTCTTTTAAATATACTTAAATTTTGATGGACAAAACTATCTGTACTTGTGAAAGATAGAAATAATTGATGTGTGGACAAGTTTATCCAAGCACCACCGTTGAACATTTCTTTGTCAAAATTATGCATTTGGTGCCTAATTTAAAATCGCATGTGCCGAACTTCAAATAAAATATCAAATGAATAAAACTAAAGAAATCTAGTACATTATTTTTTATTAGAACCCATGTTCAACTTCCAGAATAGGTCCACCTGATATCTAAACGATCTTAGGCATAGTCCTCCATGCATATAGTAATATTTAAAATTAATTATTAACGGCTAACTGTTTGATTAAACTTAAAAATTGTTACAAGTATAATCTGCAGCCTTGATATGCTGAACAAATAAACGTATATATAATGCATGTAGGTTATAGTCTAATGATAAGCTATTTAAAGTGGTTGTCATATCAGAGATTTATATTAATTAAATATTTATCGAGGCTCAGTATACTCTTAATGACAGAATAATTATTGGCTGAACTAATTAATTGACTAACACAAAGTCTGCATACACACTATAATAAGAAGAATGATAGGCTTTAATTAGGGTACTCATGTCTCTTTTCAAAAGTCAATACTTTTACATATTACTTTGTTCGGGTGCATTGGTAAATTCTCTACTTATTGGGTATAATATTTATGTGCAAATTTATACTACGTTGCTTCTTTGGCTTTGAAGTATATACAGTAAAACCTCTATAAATTAATAATCTTGAGACCATGAAATTTTATTAATTTAGAGAGATATTAATATATCGATAAATTAATATTTTATTAATTAAAAGAGAGACTTTTTAAATTCAGCAAATTTAGTACATACATATGTATTGAAAATAAATGAATTCATATATGTTTCATTGATTATATTCATGCATCAACCAATTCTTTGTAACTAATTAAATATATTCATGTATAATATCAATTCATTGTATACAATTAACTATTATATTCATGGACGCATGTATCAATTCATTGTATACAATTAACTATTATATTCATGGACGCATGTATCAATTCATTGGAATTACTTAAATAATGTATACATGTTTACATTAATTCGTTGCACTTAAATAACTATTATAGCCAATTAAATATATTCATGCATGATGAATGAAACATATACTATATAAATCTCAATATGGAAATAAAATAATTCATAACACCCAACCATGTCTTCTCATCTAAAAGGCATCGCAAAATCATCCATGAATGATCAAATGCGTAAAGCATTATGTGAGTATAAAAGAGACCATCCCACATGCACTCAAAAAGATTTACAAGAGTGGGTTGATGAAAAATATCGTTTGAAAGTTAGTCAAGGTACAATATCAAACACTCTCAAGAGATCATCGGAGTACCTTTCAGCCAACTTTGAGAAGGGTGGGGATATTAGGCGACACAAATCGGCGAAATATCCAGATATGGAGAAGATTCTTTATGAATGGTTTCTTCAGTACCAAGATCGAGTCAACATGATCGGAGAGCTTATTTTGGAGAAAGCAAAGGATATAATGAAGCTTTTGCATCCTCAACACCCTCATGAACATCAATTTTCTCAAGGTTGGCTTGAAAAATTCAAGGTAAGACATGGTATTAAATCATTCCGTCGCTTTGGAGAAAGTGGTTCGGTTGACATGCAGGACATGAAAATGAAACTGGAGGCTATAAGGGAGAAAATAAACCAATTTCCCATTAAAGATGTTTTTAATTTGGATGAAACAAGTCTATTTTACAGGTTACAAGCTGATCACTCTCTTGCAACCAAGCAACTTGAGGGAAGAAAGCAAGACAAAAAGAGGCTTACAATTGTTATTTGTTGCAACGAGGATGGTTCGGAAAAAATTCCTTTATGGATTATTGGAAAATATGCAAAGCCACGTTGCTTCAAAAATATCAACATGAGCGGCATCAATTGTCATTATCGTGCCAACAAGAGGGCATTGATGACTAGTGTGCTTTTTGATGAATATGTTCGCTGGTTTGATCACAAAATGAATGGCAGAAGAATCTTGTTGATGGTTGACAATTGTCCAGCCCATCCAAAAAATATTGAAGGGTTACAGAATGTTGAGTTATTTTTTTTGCCACCTAACATGACATCAAAGATTCAACCATGTGATGCGGGAATAATTAGAGCTTTCAAGATGCACTATCGTAGGAGATTCTACAAAAATCTCTTGGAAGGTCATGAGTTGGGGCTATCTAATCACGAAAAGATTAATGTTTTAGATGCCATCAATTTTGCGTCTCCGCTTGGACAACCAATGTTTCTCAAGTGTCAATAGCAAATTGCTTTCAAGACTTTGCAAAATCCGTTCAAATGAAGAAATCTCAAGTGAGACAAACTTTGAAGAAAGCCTACATGAGCTTGAGAATATGGTCAATGATGTTGGTTATTGCAATGAAATGGACGTCAACAAATTGGTGGACTATCCAGGGTGAAAATGATGAATGTTCAATGGTTCAAAGTTTAGAGGAAATTGTTCTTTGATATTATTGAAGATCCTACTAATGATGAAGCTGAAGATGATTCAATACCGTTGGAACCAGTCACGAGAAAGGAGGCTTTGAGCGCGACAACAACTCTTCAAAATTTTTTGTTGCAGCTAGAGAACTCGATACCGGAACTCTTGGCTGCAATTAAAAAAGTTAGGGATGAAATCCAATTAGATTTAAATTTTAAGAAAAATCAAGTAACAATAGATTCATATTTTAGCAAATTACCATAATATTTATAATTGTAATATTTATGAATTATTAATTTAGAGTTTTAATGGGACCTAATATTTATAAAGGGATTTTCCGAAAAATTATTATCTTATTATCTTATCGAATTTGATGATTTTTTACAAAGGCCCAAGTCGGGACCTGGAAGATTTTATTATTTTAGAGAGTTTATTAATTTATAGAGTATTAATTTATAGAGGTTTTACTGTATTGTGTTTTTTTGGTTATCTATTTTTTGGAATTCCAAGAAAGGAGGGAAATAATATATTTCGTCCTTTTTATTTTGTTTGACACTATATCAAATATTTTACCGAAGAATGTCAGAGCCAAAGATTTGATCAAAAGGATTCAACTTTTACAATAATAGGTTATATCAAGCTTTTGTTTCATGTAAAGAGAATTCAACTCTTCTATTTATCTTACACTTCATTATTATTTTACTTGTTATAGACATATCTAATAAGTGAAAAGTTTGAGCAAGGGATATCACATGGACCCCTTGCTAATGTGGCTTCGTCACTGGTATCGAATGCCATATTTCTTAAAAGCAGTTTAAATCAAATACCATACTAAATATCAAAATACGAAAGTCTAAAATTTTCGATTTCAATTTGATGATTCGATATATACCAAATTATTCACACCACTAATTAATACTGTCCCGGGGATCTAATTTCCTACGGCCATTTGTTAATTATGTGCGGAAGTTGAGATACTGAGAGAAATATTGAGATCCAATTTGGTATAACGAGAATCCACGGGATGTTACCTCAACTACACTTCCAATTATACGTACATTCTTGATTCTATATCAGAAGCATGTGTTGGCAATTTTCATATCTATGTACGTTAAATTAACGTGTATTGTTGGTAGAGAAAACCAACAATTTGTCCTATGTGAAGGCATATTGAGGGTAACAAAATGCAAGAAGATTGGAAGAAGTGAGTCCCATATGATCATCCAGTAAATAGTGCAGAAGCAATGAATTTGCAATAGCAATAGCTTGTGTCTTTCATTTGTCTGCTTAGGGGAGAATTCATTGTCCATCACTGTCCTTCTAATGAATGTAAACATGGGCGGAGCTAGGGTACCGCATGGGTCGGCCGAACCCTCTTTATAAAAAAAATTACATTATATATATACATAGGTTGAATTTATTGTTCATGTATATATAATAAATGTTGAATCTTGTTGACATTTCTATTGATTTACTTCTTTATGTTTTGAATCTCTTTGATAAAAATTCTGAATTCACCACTGAACGTAATAGAAGAAAACTAGTGATGGTGTGCCAAAGATTGCAATAATATGTCTATTGTGACTTCAAGAGTATATTATCCCACATATCTTTGTTTACGTCAATGATTTGAAAGTTTCAATACCTGCTGCCATGACCTTGTTTATCACTCATGTAAGACTTTTTGAGTTTACTTTTGAACAACTCCTAACATCTTTTCATCAATAAAGGCTTCTTATAATTACAAATAATTAATAAATTAACAAATGAAGGATTTCTACGATTAGAGGCGGATCAAGATTTGAGTTGGTAAATATAGTGTCACTCATTACTTTTTCGTGATAATAAGTTCAGAATTTTCACGTGCTTATCCGATATAGAAAGAATCAAGCAAGCAAGTGAGGGGCTGTATTGAGAATATAATTAAGTAAATAAAAATGCGTTCTTTCTAACAACTTAAGCTTTTATATGAGATTATCACACATTTGAACAAATTTGGTACAAGTATTCTCAACTTTATATAGGTATGTATGTATAACTTGATTATGAGATAATGACTATATCACGTTATCGACAATATAAACATATTCAAATTTTGAATTTGATGTGCTCTCAACCTTATGCTCTTAACCACTGAAGTACTTATTATACTTTCACCGAAATTATGAATTTAAAATTTAATATTTGTCGATATTTTAGTTATTCTTCACACATATATTTATGTTCTGTGTAATTTGTAAAAAATTTAAGATCCAGTTGAACCCATTGATTGATACATACTCATGAACAAAATCAGAGACTAGAACAGGAAAATTTGTTCTTTGTGTTTTCATTCATTCATCAATGATGTATATATACAAAATACCTAAAAGAATAAAACAAAATATTTACTATACGTGTATGAATTCTAGTTGGCTATTCACTACACTATAAAATGTTCTATGAATTTTAATTTGTTGTACACTACACTACAAAATTCTACAGCTATATATGTACTATTTTGTACAAGGATGGATATATCCTATTAACATGTGTACAATTATAAATATTTAGCCATATTTAATCTTGTGAAATTATGATAGATATAGAATCTCTGTTGTATAATAACTACACATTGTACACCTTATATATACTTTGTATTAATGAGAAAGGCTACTCAAGGGAGATTAATACAATTCAACATGATATAAGTAGCCTAACCCTAAAATCCTAATTTTCTCTCCACAAAATTCCGCTGTCGCAGGCCCCTTCTCGAGACTCCCGCCGCCGGCCGTTGGATATTTTTTCAGTCTATTTTGTTTCCTTCTCTTTCACGGCTTCTTTTCCCTGTCTGTGGCTACTATATCTGCTCCCACCACTCCAAAAGCTTCCGCATCTTCTACTGTTTTCTTCGACGACCACCCTCCCTCCTCAAATCCCTCATTCCATCCAGCGTTTATCGTCACAAATATCAAGAATTTCATCCCTTTAATTCTTGATCAGGAGGAGGGTCAATATTCTTCATCGGTTGAACTGTTTCATATTCATGGTTATGCGTACAACGTGCTTGACCACATTGATAAGTTCGTTCCTCGCCCTCTTGACATCCCTGATACGACTTGGCATCGTCTTGATGCTATTATCAAACAATGGATTTATGGTACTATCTCTAAAGATCTGCTTCATACAATTATGAAATCAGGTGCCTCAACACGTGAACTTTGGGTCCGTTTGGAGGAGATCTTTCAGGACAACAAACATACATGTGCCGTGTATTTGGAAGAACAGTTCAACAACACACGTCTAGAAAACATAACCAACATGTCTGAGTATTGCAAGCAATTAAAACTTGTTGCAGATCAACTATCAAATGTGAAGACACCAGTTTCTGAAACAAAAATGGTTATCCAACTTGTTGCAGGATTACCGAAAGGTGAATATGATACACTAGCAATGATGATCCAACAAGTCGATCCTCTTCCCAGTTTCAACAAGGCTCGGTCGCAATTGTTATTGGAAGAAACACGACGTGCTAAATAGGACGAACACAACCAGAAATCACTAATAGTTGACGTTCCCGTCGCCCCTACCGTCGACCAACCACCGTCGGACAAACACCAATATCGGGGTGGTCGTGGTGGTGGCAGAGGTAGAAAGGGCGCGACAGTGGAAAAGGGGGACGGGGCCGAGGGCGTGGAGGAAAGGTCAGCCCCCAGCAGCCAACAGTCCTAGCGAATTGGGTTGCCCAGGGCAGTGGCCCAACACTGGACCCTGAGCCTCTATTCCGGTTTATTACCCACAACAACAGAAGGCTCACTCGATCAACCAACAGGTCCATCAGCCGGGTATATTCGGCCCACTTCCCAGCTTCCGCCCACAGCTAGCACATGCCCACTATGCCCAGGCCCAACAACCATCTTATTATAATGGTCTGGCCTCATCTGAATTGGGCCAGGCCTTCAGCATTATGGCCTTGCAACAGCCCAACGAAAATTGGTTCATAGACACGGGAGCCACATCTCACCTCACCCGGACTGCAGGTAATATTCCCAAACTGTTTTAATTAAGTATCCTCAATATATTACCGTGGGTAATGGTCATCGCAATCCAATTCAAGGGTATGGTACCACCTACACCCAACCGCCTCACCCACTCTTCTCCCTAAATAACGTCTTGTATGCTCCCAACATTATTAAGAACTTAATATATGTCCGAAAATTTACTCTTAATAATTCCTTCTCTGTTGACTTTGACCCATTTGGTTTTACTGTGAAGGATCTTCGCACGGGGATACCTCTTACGAGATGCAATAGCACGAGGGATCTCTATCCGTTCTCATCCACCTCCGCTGCCAGCCATTGCTCTCTTATATCTCTCGCGACTATCTCTCCGTCAACTTGGCACAATAGGCTCTGACACCCAGGAGCCCCTGTTTTTAATTTTCTTTGAAGCAATAATTTCATTCGTTGTAATAAAGGGAAACTTGCCCAAATTTGTGTTTCTTGTCAGTTAGCCAAACATGTTGACCTTCCGTTTAAATCATTTCTTAGTATTACGTTTTCTCCTTTTGACATCGTTCATGCTTATTTATAGACTTCGCCTGTTACCAGCTCACTGGGTCACAAATATTATCTAGTCTTGTTAGATGATTTTTCTCATTTTATTTGGATTTATCCACTTCAATTTAAATCAGAAGTCTTTGCCACATTTCTTGAGTTTCGCATTTTTATCCAAACACAATTTGAAAAATCCATTAAATCCTTTCAATATGATAATGGTCGTGAATTTAATAATTTCACATTTCACAAATTTTGCAAAAATAATGGCATATTTTTTCGTTTCTTGTGTCCCCACACCTCCCCTCAAAATGGCAAAGCAGAACGAATCATCCGCACTATTAATAATATCGTTCGCACTTTCTTGTTTCATGCATCTCTACCTCTCGCGTTTTGGGTTTATGCTGTTCAAATGGTAGAATACATCATTAATATTTTACCTACTAGTACTTTTCAAAACATGACCCCAACCGAAATATTATACCGTCGAATCCCCTCCTATGACCACCTTCGAATTTTCGGTTGTCTCTGTTATCCTAATCTCGCATCTACCGCCCCCATAAATTAGCATCCCGGACCACTCCATGTGTCTTCGTAGGTTTTCCGCCTAACCATAGGGGCTATTTGTGCTGTGACTTGTCCACTCGTAAAATTCACATCTCTCATCACGTCACGTTTGACGAGATGAATTTTCCATTTGCAAACATTCAAAAATTCCGCAACACGGACTACAGCTTTCTTGAAGAGTCTGACACCTCTCTCGTTATTCTTCATGAACTCCATCGTATCGCTACCACATTCCCACCATCACCGCCACTGCCGCCAGTCACGGTACCCATTGTCAACCAGTCGTCCGGTTCCCCCTCCTCACTGACAGTCCCTGTCATCACCGGCAGTCAGCCAACCCTCTCTCAGTTACAGACCACCACCATACCCTTCACTTACCGACCAATCCTTGTGTCACCACCACACACCACCGCAACTCCGATCGACCAACCCAACCCAAATCGAGAACCACCCCACCAGTACCGTAACATCAATGACAACCCAAACCCGACATCACTACTACCACCTCACTACTACTTTCCAGTTTCACCCTCCAGATCTGCACCGTCACCACCTCCGACAGCCTACCCAACCCAACCAGTGTCCCCACCACCACCTGCCACCACCATTCCATACCTTCTGGACTGTGTCACCCCCATCGACTTGCACCCACTGCGAAACCCAACCACCGACATCGCACATAAACCAATACTAAACTAGAATGAAATCTTGAACCCACACCTTGGCTTGACACCCAAGAGACCTACCATACATATCTCTTCCCCCTCGCACCATATGGAAACTCGTGCCCAACACGAGATTTTCAAATCCAAAGTCCAATTTAACCTATCCAAACAAACCATATCCCCAAAACTCAAAATTGGCCAAACTAGATCCAAATTGGAATGCAGCCATGTGTGAGTAATTTAATACATTAACAAAATAGCACACTCGGAATTTGCTTCCTATATCGGAGATGGTGAATGTGATCCGATGTATGTGGAATTTTGCCACAAATACAGAGACGGTGGTGACCTTGAGAGATATAAGGCAAGACTTGTGGCTAATAACACCAATCAGCAGGAGGGTATTGATTGTGGTGAGGCTTTCAGTCCGGTTGTTAAACTGTCTACCATTCGCACAGTTCTAAGTATTGCTATGGGTAAGCACTGACCGATCCATCAGCTTGATGTCAAGAATGTGTTTCTACACGGGGATTTAAAAGAAATTATTTATATGCACCAGCCGCCTGGTTTTGTCTATCTAGCAGCCCCTCAGTATGTCTGTCATCTTCATAAGTCACTCTATGGTTTGAAACAGGCCCGTCGAGCGTGGTATGATCGCTTTTCACGGTACATTATACACATTGGGTTCATATGCAGTAAGTGTGATAATTCTCTATTTATTTTTCACCATGGTAGTAGCATTGCTTATTTATTGTTATATATGGATGACATTATGCTCACTACTTCTTTTGATTTGTTGAAAAATAAGATCATTTCTTTACTTAAAACCGAATTTGCTATGACTGACTTGGGGAAGTTGAGCTATTTTTGGGGATTTCAGTGACTAGATCTGCAAATACTATGCTTCTTTGTCAGCGTAAGTATGCAGAGGAAATTGTGTACATGGCTAAAATGGAAAATTGCAAGATCATGTCTACTTTAGTTGACTCTAAATCAAAGCTTTGTGTTGTTGATGGTGATCCAGTATCCGATCCCACTCTCTACAGGAGTCGTGCAGGTGCACTACAGTACCTTACTTTCACCAGGCTTGATATTGCTTATGTTGTTCAGCAGGTATGCTTATTCATTCATGCCCCCAAGGAGCCTCATTTTACTGCCATTAAGCGTATCATTCGATACGTTAAGGGCACACTTGGTTATGGATTGCACTTATACCCCTCAACACCGACCAGGTTGTTGTCATATACGAGTGCTGATTAGGCAGGCTGTCCGGACACGCGATGCTCCACCTCAGGCTATTGTGTGTTCTTAGGAGATAATCTCATTTCTTTTTCTGCCAAGAGATAGGCCACATTATCAGATTCGAGCGCAAAAGTAGAGTACAGTGGAGTTGCTAATGTTGTTGATGAGATTTGTTGGCTCCAAAATCTTCTTTTAGAGCTTCAGTGTCCATTGCGTAAGGCGTCTTTGGTTTATTGTGATAACATATCCTCCATATATCTATCTTATATTCAGGTTCAGCATCAGTGAACCCATCATATTGAGATGAATATCCACTTTGTTCATGAGAAGGTTGCTCTCGGTCATGTCAAGGTAATGCATGTGTCTTCTTCATATCAGTATGTAGATATATTCATAAAAGGCCTTCCTAGACAGCTCTTCCTCGACATTAGATCCAGTCTGAGCGTCCGGCCTCCTCCCGCTCAGACTGAGGGGGTGTATTAACGTGTGTACAATTATAAATATTTAGTCATATTTAGTCTTGTGTAATTATGGTAGATATATGATCCATTTTGTATAAGGATTACACCTTGTACACCCTATAGATACTTTGTATTAATGAGAAAGGCTCCTCAATGTAGATTAATACAATTCTACATATCCGTTAATAGGAAATTGTATATCGGTTGTCTTATTCTTCATCCAGGTGTCCCTATTTTATTTTTCTAAGTCAACTCCCAAGTCTACTTTTTAAAATGAATTAGGTTGTCCAGAATGTAGACTTTGGGTCTTCATTTGTTGGGCTAAAACATTTGCACTTTGTTGGGCTAACACATTTTCACTTGTTAACCCAATTGAAATATAGGGAGAATTGAACCCAATATGTTTATCTCTGATTTTCAGTCGACTGTGAGGCTCAATGGTAGATAGAGCTTGAGCTTTCTCTTCCATGGTTGTATGTCCATCATTTTTGTCAATTTCAATTCCAACACCCCCCTCAAGTTGGAGGGGAGTGAAGCGATACCCAACTTGTCAAGAATTGAATTATGAGAGGGCCCTGATAAGGGTTTGGTAAATAAGTCCGCAAGCTGAAAAGAAGAAGGTACGAATTGAAGAGAAATTAAACCTAATAGAAATTGTTGCCGAATAAAATGGCAATCAACTTCTACATGTTTGGTTCTTTTATAAAAAAACAGAATTCCGAGAAATGTGAATTGCAGCCTGACTATCGGAGTGAAGTGGAATTGGGACTGAAGGAGAGGCTCCAAGATCCGTGAGTAATCGAGTAAGCCAAGTTATTTCTGAAATGACTCTTCTCATGGACCTGTACTCTGCTTCAGCAAATTACAAATAAACAAAATCCTATTTTTTTTTACTTCTATGAGATTGGTGATCCTCCAAAACTAAAGAACTCACTGATACATTTACGAGAATTAGGGCAAGAACCCCAAGCTACATCGCAGAAAGAAAGCAATTGGAAGGAATGATCAGCAGATAAAAATAGGCCTTGACTTGGATTTGATCGAAGATATCACAACTCTCTCAATGCAACTGTAAAATGAGGTCCTCTTGGTCGCTGTATATACTAGCTGAGATGATGAACTGCAAATGAGAGGTTTGGCCTAGTGTGTTAGGTAGTTGAGCTTACAAAGCAGTCTCCGATATAAAGTTGGATCTGTTAGCAATTCACTTGTGGAGAAGTGCAATTTTGAAGATGGATCGAGTGGAGAAGACACCAGAGGTAAATGATCACAATTAAATTCATCCAAAAGTTCTAGAGTAAACTTTCTTTGGGTTAATATCATTCCTGTTGGTTCTCTGAGGATATCAAGTCCTAAGAAATAATGTAGATCACCCATGTCCTTAATCTTAAATTGTAATTTAAGAAGTCCTTTAGATTCCTTAACTCTTCAGTATTGTTGCATGTTAGAATAGTATCATCGATATAAACAGCTACAATAGAGAGATTAGAATCTGATTTCTTTAAAAAGAGTGAATAATCATTGAGTGATGAACAAAAACCTTTGGAACTCAAAGCTTCTACCATTTTTGAGTACCATTGTCTTGAATCTTGTCTAAGTCCATTTAAGGACATTTTCAGTCTACATACATGTGTGGACTAGGTCATTGCATAACTGTTAGGAACTTCATAAAAACCTCCTCATCAAGTTCCCTATGCAAAAATGCATTATTCACATCGAATTGTGAAATCTTTCAACCTTGTTTCACTGGTATAGTCAATAAACACTTGATTGTTGTCATCTTGACAACAAGTGAGAAAGTTTTATTAAAATCAATTCTCTCATTTTGAATGTCTCCCCTAATCACTAATTTTGTTTTTAGCCTTTCAATACTTCCATCAAAATTATGCTTGATCCTATATACCCATTTGCATGATAAAGTTTTTCTTTCTTTTGGTAATTCTACCACTTCCCAAGTTTGATTTTCAATCAGGGCTGCATTTTCAGTTTCCATAGCTAGTTTCCACCCTGGATGCAATTTTGCTTGTGCATAGGAAGATAGTTCTGTGATATTGGAAATAGAGTTTAAGACTTGTTAATTTGAGGTTGATATGCTAGCAAAAGAATAGTCTTTAGGAATAATATTCTGAAATAAGTTTTAGTCAAATCTGTTAGGAAAACAACATTACACACATATTTATCTAAGTATTTAGGTCTCTTGTGTATTCTTTCTAACTTTCTTTGGATGATGTGGGAGGATGAAGTGTGTTGTGGATTAGGTAAAGTCACAGTCCCAAGATCATGATCTGTGGAATCCGTATTAATAGGTTGTGAGACAAAATCTGCTTCTGAATGTGATAGGCTAGGAACTTCATTAACATCATAAGGTTGAAAATATTGAGGTATAAAAGTATCTGTGGTGAATATAGGAGTTGAGGATGAAGACTGAGAGGTTGAATCAATAGAAAAAGTATATACATTCTCATAAAACTTGACATTTCTAGAGACCATGATCTTTCTAGTGTTTAAGTCAAGTAGCCTATACCCCTTTTCCCCATATGGATAACCTATGAAGACACAGGGAATGACTTTAGGCTCAATTTTTCCTCTATTATATGAAACGGTAGCAGCATAACATAAACACCCAAATCTTCTAAGATAAGAATAGTTAGGGGGCTTTCCAAATAACATCTCATAGGGGTTCTGTTTTTGAGAATTTTTTAGGGATACCTATTTATTAGGTATGTAGCAGTCAACAAACACTCTGCCCAGTATGAAATAGGAAGTTTTGATTGATGAAGTAAAGCCCTAGATACTTCAAAATTATGCATGTGCTTTCTCTCCACAACATCATTTGGTTGTGAAGTGTGAGCACATGAATTTTGATGAACAATTCCTTGTGATCCAAAAACTTCAGATGATAGATTGATTCCACCAAATTCTAAAGCATTATCAGATCTAATCACCTTAACTTTGATGTTAAACTGTCTTTCAATCATTGCCAGAAAATACTTTAGGATAGTGAAAACATTGCCCTTTGTTTTTAAAAGATATGTTCATGTTGCTCTACTATAGTCATCTACTATAGTTAAAAAATGTTTGTATCCATCATGTAAAGGGGTCTTGTATGGACCCTAAGTGTCAATATAGATTAATTCAAAAATCTTCTTAGTACTGATTTCACTAGACTGAAAAGGTAATTTAGTTTGTCTTGCTAAAGGACAAATATTTCAATCAGAATTAAAATGAAGATGAGATATAAGATCTGAACAAATATTCTTCATTGATTGAAATGACATATGTCCTAATCTAAGGTGCCACAGTGTTACATCAGAACTATTCTTTACAGAAATGAAAAAAATACTGGAAACAGAAAGACAACTAGATTTTTCTTCTTTGGATAAATTGAATGTTCTGCTGGCAAAGCTCTTAAGATATTGGATGCTTGCCTCTACGAGATATAGGCATGTATTTACTTCACCAAATGCCATAGGCCTCTTCATTGAAAGACTCTGCAAAAAATAATCAAAAGAGGCAAAAATGAGTAAACAACTTAATTATTTACACAACTCATAGACTTAAATGAGGCTATATTTGAAACATGGAACAAAGAAGATATCTTTTAAAATGAGTTCAGGGTGTAAAGATATACTTCCATAATGAGTGACCTTGACCATACAAGAATTAGGAAGATCAACAAATATAGGAGATTTTAGAGTACTAAGTTCTAAGAAGATCTTTGAATCAAAACATATGTGATGTGTAGCAGCTGAATCTAGTATCCAGGTTTGATGTTTGAACTTGACAATTTTATGAGGTGATTGAAAAAATTACCAGCATAGGTTACCGCATTTCCTGATGCATCTGCTTTAGTTTCTTCTGGCTGGTTCATTTTCACACTCTGGAGCATCTGAATGAGTTGGGAGTATTGACGTTGGGTGAAGTGGTGTCCTTGTCCTTTCCCATCAATATTTCCTCCATTTTATTCTTGTGCTCCCTCCATGAAACAACATTGCTTTTCATATTTTCTTGAAACCTCTTAGCTTTTTTGAACTTGAAATCACTGAAAACCTATTATCCTATAACATTTGTCCACAGAATGCCTAGGTTTCTTACAATGAGAGTATACCAAATTGGTTTTCTTCTATTTGGACTCATAATATCCAGATCTTTGACCAAGAGTGGTCTGATTAGTGGCCAAGAATGAAGTAGAGTTTTCTGGAAAGTGTGAGTTCATATAGACTTATCTTTGCTTCTCATCTTGAATTAAGAGTGAGTAAGCATGATTCACAAAGGGTAGTGGTGAGAGCATCAATATGTTACTTTTTCCACCTGCATAAATATTATTTTAGACCATTAAAAATTGAATTAATCTTTTATCTTGAAGAGACTTACCCATTTTTTCCTTTTCACCACACTGCCAGTCATATGTGCAATTTACAGAAGTATTTAGAGCATCAAGCTCATTCCACAAACTTTTGATCTTTGTGAAATACCCAGCGATATCATTTGATCCCTACACTAAATCATATAACTCATTTTGCAGGTGATAGAGTTGAGCACCATTGGACTGGCCAAACCTGTCCTCAAGTTATTGCCACAAATCGTTGGTTGTTTTAGAGTAGATGACACTGTCAGCTATCTACTTTGAAAGAGAGTTGAGCAACCATGACAATACCATATCATAGCACCTGCTCCAGAGCTTGAAATCAGTTGCATCTGGAATTAGTTCCTTGTGAGTACCATCATTGAACTCAAATTTGTTTTTTGCTGAAAGAGCTATCAAGATTGACCTTCTCCATCCTCCATATCCCTTGCCATTGAAGAGTGAGTTGACAAGGTTCATTCTTGGAGAATCAGAAGCATGAAGAAATAAAGGATGGGTGTGATCTGGTATAGAGTTTAAGGTATTTCTGGTAGATATTTCAGTTCATGTTACAATTGTTGGATAGTGAAATAGAGACGTGAGAGGAAAAATAGAAAGGATGAAGAGACAACAGATATTAGAGCTCAAAGTTGCTCTGATACCATGAAAAAACCAGAGACTAGAATAAGAAAAATCTTCTTTGTGTTTTCATTCATTCATCAATGATGTATATATACAAAATACCTAAAAGAATAAAACAAAATATTTCATATACGTGTATGAATTCTAATTGGCTATTCACTACACTACAAATGTCCAATGAATTTTAATTGGCTTTATTCTACACTACAAAGTTCTACATCTATATATGTACTATTTTGTACAAGGATGGATATATCAGTTAATAGAAAATTGTATATCTGTTGTCTTATTCTTCATCCACGTGTCCGCATTTTGTTTGTCCAAGTCTACTATTTTAAATGAATTAGGATGTCCAGAATGTAGACTGGGCCGTCATTCGTTGGGTTTAAACATTTGCACTTTGATGGGCTGAGACATTTTCACTTGTTGACCTAATTGAAATATAGGGAGAATTGAACCTAATATGTTTGTCTCTGATTTTCAGTTGACTGTGAGGCTCCAGGGCAGAGAGAGCTTGAGCTTTCTCTTCCATGGTTGCATGTATTGGAAATTTACTAATGTAGAATTAAGTATATTCCACTATTTATGACTCAAACAATTGAGGGCCCGCACGTCGGAAACGTCGTTCCACACACGTGCACATGTAGTGCCAAGTATCGCAAATTACATTAGTGAAAGAGATGTATGTAATACGTTTGAGACATAGAATGATGGACGGTTATTGGTCAAATGACAAAGTATTTCATGTTGGTAAATGAAGGAAGAAGTGTACGAAGTGTAAGATGAAACAGGTCGGAAGTCGCCGCTAAGGGTCGCGGCGCAGCCCCATCTGAGCCGAGGCACCGGAGCGCCGCGATGCATCCAGTGAGCGTCGCAACGCTTATTGGGTGGCCAGTCACTGGAGCCACGACACCACGTCGCTAATTCACAGAGTCGCGGTGCTTCGGAGGCAGAATGCTACGATGGGAAGTTGGAAAGTTCTAACCTTTGGGCTGGTTTTGGAGCATTGAATCTCCATTACTTGGCACATGAATTCAGCCAGTATTTGGCTGAATGTAACCCCTCTCAATAAGTGTCATTACATGGCTATTGATGGCCATTAGTTGGCTAGTTAAGGGGTCATCTCTTTACACTATATTGAGGCCTTTGGCTCAATTGTTAAACACTACACAACACTTATAAATATTTACAAAATTTTCTAACATCTTCTTCTTCCTCTCTAACAAGTTTATTACACTCAAAGTTCTTCAAGAGTAACACTTGAGTTTCCTTTGTTCAATTGTTAAGTTGTTGTTGTATCTTGGGAGACTATTGCCCGACAACGTAAAAAGAGATATACGGGGCAATCTTGTCTTAAAGACAGAGTGTCATCACTCGACTCAACAAATCACACAAGGAGTTTGTTCCATTCTTGATTTCCAGTTTTATTGCAATCTTTAGTTTATCCTTTCTAGCAATTGTAATATTTACTTACTTCTCGTTCCCTGCAATTGTTGTATCCCACAATTTAAAGACAAGATTTACTGTAAGTGCTTAGAAAGATGACTGGAAGAGAATAACTCGCTTCTGATTCTGCTGCTGCTGCCACTCAAGGCAACACCAATGCCTTTCCGATTGCTCAAGGCTCATCAAACGCCTTTTTTGCTGCTCAAGGGAATGTCGTCGTTCCTCCACCCGCTGGATTCCACCATGAACGCCCAGAAAAGTTCATGGGTACCAACTTCAAGAGATGGCAACAAAAGATGTTATTCTATCTGACTGTTATGGGAATGATTCGTTTCCTAACAGAAGATCCTCCACAAGCTGGAGATGAAATGGACCCTTCGCCTACTAAAACGGCTGAAAGGGGGCCAAGGTATCCATATCATTAATGGCATGAAGATGGTTCTTGATGCATGGAGTCATAGTGATTTCATGTGTAATAACTACATTTTGAACTGCTTGTCAGACCCTCTCTACACGGTGTATTGCACCGTTGGCACTGCCAAAGAGTTATGGGAGAAGCTGCAAAAGAAGTACAATGCACAAGATGCAGGTACTAAGAAATTCATCATTGGGAAATTTCTGAAATTTCAAATGGTGGATAGTAAAACAGTGATGTCCCAAGTCTAGGAATTCCAAATGATTCTACATCACCTGGATTTGGAAGGTATGAAACCAAATGAGCAGTTTTTGATTGCATCACTGATTGAAAAGTTACCTCCTTAGTGGAATGAGTTTATGAGTTACTTAAAACCCAAGACAAAGGAGATGACCTTTGAAGAACTTATTATCAAACTCCAAATTTAGGTAGATAATAGGAAGGCCTTTCCTAGAGGTAAACAACCTGCTGAGGCAAAGGCAAATCTGGCTGAGGCCAAAGGGAACCCAAGCAAGAAGCGCAAGTTCCAGAAAGACGGCAATACCCAAGAAGCGAAGAAGTTCAAAGGAAACTGTCACCACTATGGGAAACCTGATCACATGATCAAGGACTACCGCAAGCTCAAGACTGAGCAACAAGAGAAGGCCAAGGCTAAGGGCAAGGCACAAGTTAACGTCGACAAAGACATGCTTCTAGATGACATGATTGAGGAGTTCTCAACGGTGGTGCTTGAAGCAAACCTTGTTGAGAATCCCATGCAATGGTGGATGAAAACAGGTGCAACAAGACACATCTGTTCCAATAGAGATGCCTTCTCCACTTATACACCAGTTACTAATAAGAAGTTGTTCATGGGTAACAACGCTTCCTCTGACGTGCTGGGGGTAGGAAAGGTAGTCCTGAAGATGACTTCTGGAAAGGAGCTCACTCTGAAGGAGGTGATGCATGTTCCTAAGATTAGGAGAAATTTAATTTCAGGTCATTTATTGGTTAAGGCTGGTTTTAGGCTAGTGTTTGAGTCCAATAAATTTATAATCACCAAGAATGGAACGTTTTTGGGAAGGGACTTTGTCTGTGAAGGCCTCTTCAAAGTTAACGCCATGTCTGTATTACGTGCAATCAATAATATTGAAAATTCTTCTTACTTGCTTGAGTCCTCTAATTTATGGCATCATAGATTAGGACATGTTAACTACAAGTCCATCCAAAGGTTGGTAAAGTTGGAGTTATTGCCATCTATCGACGTAAACCCTCAACATAAGTGTGAGGTGTGCGTAGAGGGAAAACTCACAAAGATTCCTTTTCGATCTGTTGAAAGGAATACCACTCCTCTAGAACTTATTCACACAGATATATGTGATTTGAAGTTTGCACAAACTAGAGGGGCTATAAGTACTTTGTGACATTCATTGATGATAGCACAAGGTATTGTTACCTTTACTTGTTGAAAAGTAAAGATGAAGCCTTTGAAGCGTTCCGACGTTACAAAGCAGAAGTTGAGAACCAACTAAGCATGCAGATTAAATCTATTCGTAGCGATAGATGGGGAGAATACGTAGCGCCATTTGAGGAATATTGTGCCCAATCAGGCATTGTTCATCAAATGACGGCTCCATACTCACCTCAGTCGAACGGTGTGGCGGAACGTAAGAACCGCACATTGAAGGAAATGATGAATGCCTTGGTCATCAATTCCGGTCTTCCCCAAAACATGTGGGGAGAACACATCATTACCGCTAATACGATTCTTAATAGAGTCCCACATAAGGGTAAGGACAAAACTCCATATGAATCATGGAAGGAAAAGAAACCCACCTATAAATATTTAAAGGTGTGGGGTTGTTTGGCAAAGGTCGAAGTACCCAAGCCAAAGCAGGTCAAGATTGGGCCTAAGACTGTAGATTGCATTTTCATCGGATATGCAAATAACAGTAGTGCTTATCGCTTCTTAGTGTATAAGTCAGATATTTCAGATATCCGTGGGGGTACAATCATGGAATCAAGGAATGCTCAATTCTTTGAGGATACCTTTCCTAGAAAGGAAAAAGACATAACCTCTTGCAAACGAAGCTAAGAACAAAGCTCTTCGGAACCGGGAGTCGTTGACTGCCCGGATCTAGATGGTTCAGATCTAGTGGACTTTGAAGTGGCTGAATATCCGAAATCTAGTATTCCAGATTCTCAAAACTTGGAGACTCCAAAGATGGAACCAAGGCGAAGTAAAAGGGCCAGGAAGGATAAATCCTTCGGTCCTGACTTTGTAGCTTATATGGTTGATGATGAACCAAGGACAATTGCTGAAGCAGTGTTAACTCCAGAGGCACCACTCTGGTAAGAAGCTATTAAGAGTGAAATAGACTCCATCATGCATAACCATACTTGGGAGTTGGTTGATCTTCCTCCGGGAAATAAACCGTTGGGTTGTAAATGGATACTCAAACAGAAGTATAAAGTAGATGGATCTACAGATAAGTACAAGGCTAGGTTGGTAGTCAAAGTCTATCGGCAGCAGGAAGGCCGGTGTCTAGGATGACGTCAATACGAGTATTCATTGCGATCGCAGCGTTGCATGACCTTGAGATACATCAAATGGATGTCAAGACAGTATTCTTAAATGGTGATTTGGAGGAAGAAATTTATATGGAACAACCTGAGAGGTATGTGGTTCCAGGGCAAGAGAAGAAAGTCTGTCGGCTTCTCAAATCTCTGTACGTGCTGAAAGAAGCCCCGAAGCGATGGCACAAAAAAATTGATAGTACTCTACTATTGAAGGGTTTTGCCATTAATGAGTGTGACAAATGTGTCTACATGAAAGGTAACTCTGACTCGTTCGTCATGATATGCCTGTATGTAGATGACATGTTGATAACAAGGAGCAGTCCTAGCTTGATTCTAGAGAATAAGAACATGTTGAAACAATGCTTCGACATGAAGGATATGGGTATCACATATGTCATCTTAGGGATAAAAATCTCTAAGACGTCTAACTGACTGTTCTTATCTCAGTCTCACTATATCGAGGATGTGTTGAGGAAGTTCGAGATGTTTGACAGTTCGCCTATGAAGTCACCAATGGATAGAAATCAAAAGATTGATAAAAATCATAGTGCACCCATATGCCAGGAGCAATATGCTCAGGTGATTAATAGTTTGATGTACATAACAAACTGCACCCGCTCTGATATTGCTTATGTAGTCAACAAGTTGGCTAGGTTTACCCATAATCTGAGTAATGATCATTGGAAGGTGTTGTATCAGGTACTATGATACCTGAAATACACGCCAACTTACGTGTTGCATTATTCGAGAAATCCAGATGTACTAGAGGGGTACAGTGATGCAAACTGGATATCTGATATAGAGAACACCGAGTACACCAGTGGGTATGTATTTACAATTGGTGGTGGGGTTGTGTCTTGGAAATCCTCTAAGAAAACTTGCATCGTCCGATCCATGATGGAATCAGAGTTTATCGCTTTACACAAAGCATGAGAAGAAGTTGAGTAGCTTCACGACTTCTTAGAGGATGTTCCTTGTTGGGACAAACCCGTACCTTCTGTAATGATCCATTGCGATAGTCAGTCGGCTCTAGGAAGGGCACTGATCACCACGGGTATAATATCCATTGATTACATAAAATTAAAGGATAACATAGCGGACCCACTGACACCCAAAGATCAGATGTTCTGGCTGTCTAGGGGAATGAGCTTAAAACCCAAGGTATAAGGACCAATACGGTGGTAACCCAACCTTACTGACTGGAGATCCCAGAAATTAGGTTCAATGGGAAAACTAAGTTGTAAAGGTTCAGTTGAGCACTTCGGTGGAAGCATGAGCACTTCAGATAGTGATTTCTATAAAGAAACACCAAATCGAAAGTCGTTCCCGCGATAGACTATAAGTGCTATCTGCAGTGTGGGTAAATGTTAAGTTTCCAAAACCTTTAATGATCCTCACCGGTTGAGGTTAGGTTTAGGAAAACTTTTAATGGTTCCTAACACTTGTAAAGTGGGGTATAACAGGATACCTTGTAGGAGACCACCTATTTAAGTGCGAGGAAAGGCCGCCTCAAATGAATGCACTTAAGAATCCGAGAAGTGTCAACGGCCACAATGGACAAAACATTACGAAGAACAGAGTAAGGAAAGTTGTTGTGTTAGTACCGTTGACTTGTCTTACACTAAACACTGATGGTTCAAGACATCATATTCACCGTGCAGTAAGTAAGTCCGATGGTATTCAACTATAAAAGGTTCAAAGCGGAAGCTACCTATTCAGATGCAACATCGTTCCGCTGAAAGATTGCTGGAAAAAGGCACCATGTGTGTGTGCCAAAATCTCTTTCAAGAGGGGATTGTTGGAAATTTACTAATGTGGAATTAAGTATATCCCACTATTTATGACTCAAATAATTGGGGGCCCGTACATCGGAAACGTTGTTTCCACACACGTGCACATGTAGTATCCAGTATCGCAAATTTCATTACTGAAAGAGATATTGGTATGTATGTAATACATTTGAGACATAGAATGATGGATGGTTATTGGACAAATGACAAAGTATTCCACGTTGGTAAACGAAGGAAGTGTAAGATGAAACGGGTCGGAAGTCGCCGCGAAGGGCTGCAGTGCAGCCCCGTCAGAGACGATGCTTCGGAGCGCCGCGACGCCTCCAAGGGACCGTCGCGACGCTAATTGGGTGGCCAGTCACTAAAGCCGCGTCGCTAATTCACAGAGCCGCGACGCTTCGGAGGCAGAATGCTGCGACGGGAAGTTGGAAAGTTCTGACCTTTGGGCTGGTTTTGGAGCATTGAATCTCCATTACTTGGCACATGAATTCAACCATTATTTGGCTGAATGTAACCCCTCTCACTAAGTGCCATTACATGGCTATTGAAGGCCATTAGTTGGCTAGTTGAGGGGTCATCTCCTTACACTATAAATTGAGGCCTTTGGCTCAATTGTTGAACACTACACAACACTTAGAAATATTTACATAATTTTCTAACATCTTCTTCTTCCTCTCTAACAAGTTTATTACACTCAAAGTTCTTCAAGAGTAACACTTGAGTTTCCTTTGTTAAATTGTTAAGTTGTTGTTGTATCTTGGGAGACTATTGCCCGACAACGTTAAAGGAGATATACGGGGCAATCTTGTCTTAAAGACAGAGTGTCATCACTCGACTCAACAAATCACACAAGGAGTTTGTTCCATTCTTGATTTCCAGTTTTATTATAATCTTTAGTTTATCCTTTTTAGCAATTGTAATATTTACTTACTTCTCGTTCCCTGCAATTGTTGTATCCCACAACATGTCCATCATTTTTGTCAATTTCAATTCCAACAACTCAATCGGCCTTGGACATGGTCTTGTTTGTTTGAGGTCATGCCAAGATTCCTTACTGCAGGAGTGCCAAAAGAATGACAATTGACATGATAAACTGGAATGATCCTTTACCTTTTATATGTTGTTGAGGTTGTCAACGGGTCCATTTAGAACTTGAGTATCTCGTGGTTTAGTTGCTTTACAAGTGATGGTCTTATAGAACCCAATTTGGAGTTTTGTGGTCAAAGAATGGGTGACTTTTTGTCAAGGGCATGGGCCTAAGATTGTGGCAAGTAGGATAGGGACCCCACACAAATTTAGAGTATGTGAAAATTCACAATATGGGGCCCATTATGATATGGAAAGATAAGGTCCATTTTAGGTAGTAAATTTGCCCAACCCTACAACTCGACAATGTTCCTATCTTACAACATTTGCAAGCTGTTATGCAAGGATTGAAGGACCCATTTTAATTTTCTTTCTTCCACTTCGTAGTCTCAAATCAAATCAAGACTTTCTCACAATTTCATGTGCCAAGATTCTCAAAAATCCTTAAGTATTTTTGTGTCAAAGAAGGTGTTAATAAGCCACCTTCAAATGTTAGGTAGTGGAGCACAATTGTTTTTTTTAAGAATGTGAGATTTGTTTCATCCTCTGTAAAAACATAAATCACTATAACGGTCAATTTTTTTTAAAAATTAATTTTTTATATATATTATATTATATATTTTCTATAACACTATTTTGCTGTAGAAGTTAAGATATTAAACCAAATGACGGTATAGTGAGGTTTGATTGTATTTTGTGTCAAAGAAGGTATTAATAAGTCACTTCAAGTGTTAGGTAGTGGAGCACCATTGTATAGAGATTGTGAGATTTGTTTCATAATCTCTACTTAGAAGAAGAACTTCATGGTACATGTCATTACTCCAACATATTGTACATGGTAGATACTTGTCCCTCGCTAGACCCGAATAAAGATGTAGTTGTATAGGGAGATCATTTTTCTACTTCAACAATGAATCTTGTATATTTGATGGTATTTAATATGGTGCAACTTGCAAGAATGTTAAAATTAGTTGACATGTCCGATGTGTTTGGTATGGATGGATTTTTTTTTGATATACAGCTTCCCGGCTTACGCTAGACTATTTCTGTAGATAGTAGTCCCGGTCTCTCAACACTACTACCAATAAATCGCGGGATGTGCCTGAATGACCAGGGTTTGAGAATTAAGCAACTGATATCACCTACAAGGTCCTACCCCAGAAGAGAGAAAATTTCTCCCACCAGGGTTCGAACTCACGCTGCAGGCCTCCAACTGGATTTTAAGTTCCCCTCCTTTGTCATCCAGCTATGCCCGAGGGACAGTGTTTTTCTAATTCTTCCATGTTGAATAGATTGAGATCATTGGAGATCGTGTGAGCAATTTTGGACAATTCAAGCGAGGATAGTACTTAGTTTACAAGATAAGTGCAATTTTAACTTTTAAATTATTTGTTGATCAAAATATTTTTTCTAGAAATAAGTTCTTTGAGCCTTTGGAAAATGATTTCTTTACGGCATAGAAAACAAATTTCATAAATGACATTTCAAGCTCATTATCTCCTTCCATCCCTCAATGCCGCAAATCCCGCCACCCTCGACCCCCACTTTCCACTCCATCCCACTCCGTACTGTTTTCCAAGATTACATATAAATATTTTTTGAATAAATACTTTATTACTTACTTACCAAACACACAAAATATGTATTTTTCATCAAAAACATTTTTCAAAATATAAACACACCCGTAGTCTCTGGTTATCGAGTTCTTGTGGTGGATTTTCCACGACTTTTTGCAAGTTTAGAGAAACAAAGTAGAAAGTTTATTGACATCTCCAACACTTGTAAATTTTATTTGTGGTTCTTCAGAAGCTAGCTATAATATGTGAAATTTTTTATTTTGAGCCGTATATAGTATAACCTTTGTTTTTCACTTAACTAGACGACTGGTCTTTCAATTCATATTAAAAAACATTTACATTACTTAAGCATGGGAGGATTTTATCTAGTATTATCCTTAATTCTTTCTTTCATAGGAACACGCATATCTGTTAGGGTTTACTCTAATTTTCCACCATAATTAGAATTATTTTTCTTGGAAAAAGCCTTTTTTATACTAGAATGATCATTTCTATTGGAAGATTTATTTTAGACTTTTATAAATTAAAGATCATTCTTTCTCACACAATAACATAATAGCATCCATAACGTGCTCATCAAAAGTGTCTTTTTTATGCGGGATTATTCTCTCGATGGTCTTTATACTTTCTTTTATAGTAGTTTTTTCATATATAGGTTAATTGATCAATTGCAAGCCAAATTAAAGTATTATAGTATCTCTTTTAATATAATTCTCTTTGTTGTTTGGTTTATTATCATTCAAAATTTGTCGTTAATTTCACATGATGGCTTATTATTTCAATCTCAACACATCTTACTTAAATCTTTATCCTTGTTCGGATCCTCTTAAACCAAGATCCACAGCCTAACATTAATCTAGTGTTATTGATGAGAGTTTTTCTTATAATAAGTATGAATTAAATTCTCACACGCTGTCGTCCTTTTCCTTTTCCTTTCCCTCATGATCCCCAAAGGTAATTGTAATAAGTTTTTTTAAATTAGAAAGAAGAAAAGGTTACTCATTAGCTCTATATATGTAAATCAGTCGTTATGTTTCTGCAGGGGTGGAGTTAGAGTTTTTCTATGAATTCGATAAAATTCAGTAAATGTAGCTCAAATTTTGTAATTGTATTTAGAAATTTATTTAATATGTATAAATATTTTATCAAAAATCAATAAAGTGTGTTTTTTAATATTCAGAACATAAACTTAAAATCCTAGCTCTACCTTTATTTTTCAGAAACAAAAATTATCTCCTACTCTTATAAACTAAAAGGGTATACGTACATATATTAAAAAACAAAAATAGCATATGATTGAGTAGCCATTTCGGAGTAGTTAACATCAAAGCTCATAATATATACTACTTCATTGTCAGCATTAATGGCGACTAAGACTTGTGTGGATTATCAAAGCTACTAAAAAGGAAGAAATGTGGTTTTGAGAATTTGAACTGGAATTATCGTAGACAGACATTCGACATTACTCGTTTGTGATGGTGGGGGCTACTCGTGCATGTCACGTGCTGTCCTAAGACAGATAACACTTCCCTTTCAAAGAAAAAAATTACTCTCTCCGTCTCATTTTAAGCGTATTAGTTTGACTTGATACAAAGTTTAAGGAATACAAGGAGACTTTTGAATCTTGTGGTCCTAAATTAAAGATGTGTGTAATGTACTAAAATGTTCTTTGAATCTTGTGGTTTTAAACTCGCCATGTAGGATGTTTGAATTGTCAATTTATTAAATATAGAAAGAGACACCCCTTTTGAGACAGACAAAAAATGAAAATAAAATATTTAAATTGGGATGGAGGGAGTACCTACTTAGGCCACTCAGTTGTTGCCTCGTGGAGACTAATCACGTGACCACATACTCTTTTGACAACATACTCGTAGGTGAATTGCGGTGGATTGGTAAGTACTCCGTCATCCTTAACTAGATGCATCGGATTCGAGTTCCTCTGGGTATGGAGACACCTTTGTTGACCGCTTTAACCCCTAATGTGGGACTTTGCAGTGCGAATCATGATTAGTCAGGCCCCAGTGCAGATACCAACTTGTATGGTACTCGCTCCCACTCAACTTGTAGAAGTGTTTGACTCGATAGAGAATTTAACAAAAAAAGAAGTATCTTTTCAACTTTTTAAATTTTTGTCTACAACAAATTATTGATATTTGTATGGCTAAATATTATATTTTATTAAAACTAAATTTAGAAGTTCAAAGTTAAAGTATTCTGATTAAAGAAATATGATATACTTTTTATGACAAACAAAAACTAATTAAATGTATGCGACATATTATGATCGAGGAAGTAGTATTTGAAAATACCTTAACCAATATATGAAATACTAATGAATTATTTTTAAGAGTTTCAAGTGAAATAGTCGTTTCCGCTCATAGATCTTTATCCTCTCTTTAAGTGTCATGTCCAAATATTCTTTTTAATTAGCATTAATTTTAAATACTTTTTTTCGAATTCAACCAAATAATGTCCAAACGCTTTAAATTCGTTTACTTTTATCTTTAAACTTTTATTTTTTTACGTATGGGACATTGAACCATCAAATCATACCAATCTTAGTTCTTGAAAAGAAAAAGGTTCATGAACTATATAGTCTCTAAGATATTAATAACAGGGCATTCTTCTCTTGGTCACGTAGTATATAATTAGGTTAGGTAGTATATAATTTTGATTTCAATCTTGTACATTAAATAATATAGTGTACTATATAATTAAAACCTTTGGTTGGATGATAATGAAATTGTACCTATACCTCTTGTCTAGCTTTATCACACACTATTCGTGGCAATGGTACTGTCATTTGTCGCTTCATTTCTTGCCCACCAAATACTGTATATCAGAGCAGCTAGCACAACTATGATGAATTCCCTATTATTTTTTTTAATTTTTTATTTTTTGATAATCCAGGTTTCCAGGCTTGCGCCTGACTACTTCACTGGTATTACCCAGACGTCCTGGAGGTAATAGCACCGGTCCTTCAACACTATTACCAGGTAAATCGCGGGATGTGCTCCGATGGCCAGTTTTCTGGGAGCGTACAACTGATCAATGAGACAATGTTAAATTCCACAACATGCAGAGTTTCTTCGTGCTTGCGGGGAATCGAACCCACGCTGTCCCATGCCAGAGCGCCTTATAGCGCCCAGGCTTTGCCACTGGACAATGCCCCGGAGGACAATTCCCTATTATTCTTGCCCTTCCTGCTTCTTGTTAGTCTTCTCCATAGTCCTTGAACTTCTATATTATGTACTCGCAGCCCCATCGTATATCTCTTGAAATCAATATTCTTAATATTCCGATAATCTACTACCTATCAAGCATAACATTCAACTAAGACAATTTAGCAGTTGGGAATTAAAGTGAGTTTTATGACCACATTATTCTATGGATCTCCGGAAATGCCAATTTTAACGAATCAACGACACTGAAATAATAAATTAATTGACCAGTTTGAAATTTTGGCCTCACAAATGTATATATGTATATATGTTTTTTGTTTTATCTTTTTTTTTTTCTTTTGCGTCTCTTTTCTTTTCCTATCTTCTTCTTTTTTATATGGTGGATTCTTGAAGGGGAAAAATATATTAGACCAATAGAAGCCAAAGTTGTTAGCTCTTTAATTTCTCGATTTATAAGCCACAACTTACTTTGACGTTTTTAATTTCCCATAGAATTTCCGAAGCTTTTCTAGCCACTATAGTTTTCTTTTTTATCTTAAATATGTTTGATTTGATTCACCTTAAATGAAATGAAAAAAAAAGTAGTGGAAAACATGTCATTTGAAAAAGTAGATCTTTTCATTGCTCTTTAATTTGGAACTTTTTCTTCTTTTTTCCCACTTTTTTCTTTCTTCCAACCCTTTGCATCAGTCAGCAGATTTAGTTCCTTTTCATTTAATTTTTTGTTGTTTCTTTTTTGGCTTCGAATTCTTAGTTTGTCCTACCCCCTCTTGCTTAGGGGTGGAGACAGAAGAGTTGTCACGACCAAGTTTAAGACATGTATTGTTCATTTTGGGTTTAAGTTTGTACATATTTATCTTTTGGGCCATGCTATATCGATTCTAAAAGAGTGCGTACCATCTGAATTTGAGTTATGTCTTATAGAAGTCTTCACTTTCCTCTCCCATTCCAATGTGGGATTCGCCTAAAGTGTCATGTGCACCTCATCTTCAGAAGTTTGTCAGCCTAGGCTAGAAGTATATCAGTCATGCTTGACCCGCCCTCATTATTCTGACCTCCGTTAGGAGCGTCACATACCCCCACACCCCAATCCTTTAGGGACTCAGCGCCCTTGTTGAAGTTTGCGCCACCATCGTACTGAGGGAGTACAAGCTCTGATACTATATTTGTCATGACCAAGTGCATGATATGTATTGCCCGCTTTGATCCTAGGCCCCCACGAATTTATCTTTTGGGCTATGCCATGTCGAACCCAAAAGTGTGTACTTTGTGAACTTAATTAAATTATGCCTTATAAAACTATTCATTTTCCTATCTCATTCGAATGTGAAATTTCCTAAAATTTCATATATTCACCTCATCTTTAGAAGCTTGCCAACGTAAAAGTTTGTTATGCTTGTTTGATCCTCCCTTCATCAGGGACGTCACAAGAATTGTATTAAATTTTATTTTAGGTTAAAGGTGAACTAATAAGTTTTTATAGAAGGAATGAGATTGCTCAAAAAAGTGTATGCCGGAGGAAATAAGAGAAAACAGTGTAGGTTCTAACGGACAAAAGATAATAATTTAAATTTTTAAAAAGTAGGAATGTCTTAATTAAACCAGTTTATTATGTAGTTTTGTTTGTTGCGAAAAATAGAAAGACAAAAAGAGGAGGTGGATTATAAAAATAGAATCTTTATCTTAATCTTGTAGGATATAAAATGTGCAATTATCTCTTCTTTTTTTTTTTATTCCAAATGGTAATTAAAGATAGTACAAATAGTAGTTTAGTCTTATCAGATCAACCTTAAAAAGTGAAATTAAATTTGATGTTATCTATATACCTCCATAAGATAACAGAGGATTATATTCCGTTTTGCCGGGTCTCTAGGTCTTTGGATTCCATTATTGATTGCCAATTGTTGCCTATTGATTAGCCTTTTTTAGGATTCGTTTTAGGGTACGTTAGGTCTTAAAGGAAAAAAGTAAATCTTTGGAAATATTTTTTAGAAGAAAATGAATCTAAAACCCTATTCAAAGTGAACGTTTGTCACTGGCCTAACAAAGGTTGAAATTAAAGCATTCACTTTAGATGGGTTGTTTTATTGCATGAACATGTGACAAGTTAGCTGCTACAATGACCTATGCCCACTACTCTCCTTTAAAATCCTCTAGTCTAAAAGTTTTGGTCTTGGTTTCTCATAGGAAGAGAGTATTTGCTTCGAAACCCAATTAATTAAGATTCGTTTCTCATAATGTTCATTAAAAGGGGAAATGCTTACTATTAAAGATATTTTTATTATAAAAATTTTAATCCGAAATCTTTATTTAAGTATATAGGATCCTATCATCCCACACAATAGTGATCTCCATTCTAAGGGTGTTCCAGGATACTAAATCAATAGATCGATGTAGCCGGCTACAGATTTAGAATTTCCTTAAGTATATATACGCGTAAATATTTACCAATAATATAGGTGCATTATTATACATATTCATGTAATTGAGTTGAAAGTAGTGAGTGCCTTTAATATATATTTCTTGGATTTTTTTGTAGGAATATGTTCCTTGTCTTTCATGGATTATTGTGTACAATATATATAGTGTTACATAATTACAAACTAGGCAACTAAATCTTCCTAATTACAATTGGAATATAAATTTACCTAATATAAAAGATATACAAAATATGGTAATATTCTATCAATTGTAATATACAAGATATGGTAATATTCTATCACACCCCCGCAGTTGAAGCGGGAGGTTCTCGTACGCTGAGACTGGCTCGGAAGTCATCAAAGAGTATGCGCGGAAGTCCTTCAATGAATATGTCAGCAATCTGATATCGGGAAGGAACATTAAGAACACGAACTTGTCCACGAGCAACTTTCTCACGTACAAAGTGAATATCCATTTTAATGTGTTTAGTGCGCTGATGTTGAACGGGATTGCCGAAAAGATATATCGCACTTATATTATCATAGTAAACCATTGTAGCCTTATAGAGTGGGCAGTGAAGCTCCGTCATATGAGATGTGGCGCCAGTGTCCATGAACTAACTGTTGTCAGGAACGTTGAGAGACATCGTGTTCATAGCTGCCTCAATATCCATCGATGCATAGGATGAAATATAAGAAACCTATGCACTGTATGCCTACTATGGACGTGCGCTGAGGATGCCGAACTGGGCATGTCGGGCCAGATGGGCCCAGGAGGATGTCGGGTAGGGGCAAGGTGGAGCAGCCCATGCCGGTAGGGCCCACTCAGCCCACGACGGTAGGCAGCTCATGGCGTAGGCTACTGCCACTGTTGTTGCCTCTGTTAGTGGCTACCAGCTGGTGGGGCCTGCCTCTTGCCACCTCTTCCACTATTTCCGGCGCTAACGTTGTTGTCGCCACTGTTTCCACGGCTGTTTTCGGGATTTCTTACTCTGTTGTTATTCCGGGAATATGAGCCACGTGCCAGATCGTTGGCTTTCCTGTAGGATGGGGAGAGAGCCGAGCCTCTCAGGTCAGCATGGTTGCCGTCGGTGGCTATGAGGGTGGCGTCAACTGTGCTGGAATTAGTCGCTGCCAGCTTTATTTTTTGGGTTTCTTCAAGAATGAGTCTCGAATGAGCCTCATAGAGTAGAGGCAATTACGTGTTTTGTTTGAGGATGGTAGCGACACCATCATAATTTTCATTCAAACCCGTAATAATTTGCATCATCAATCGTTGATTAGTGACCAGTGTACCGATGTTGGAGAGTTGATCGGCAATTATCTTAAGTTCTTGACAATAGGCCGACATATTAGGAAAATAGTCCTGCTGAATAGCCTAAAATTGATTTTTGCAGATACAAGGCACGTTGTGTATTGTTGTCATGAAAAATACTTTCCAAGAACTTCCACTTTTGTCGTACAATGACATCAGTTTCAATGATTGTATGCAATATATCATTCGAGATCGTGTCGTAGATCCATTGTAGGACAACCGCATCTAAGCAGGACCAAATGTCATCATTAGAATCATCTGGTCTTTCTACGGGCTTTGATTTTGGAGGGATGATGGTAAATGACTTTGTATACATGACCATGAATCTTAAATAATTCCGCTCAAGATGAATACTGAACCTTTTCCATCTCAGAGTTATGGGAATGAAATTCTTGATGTTGTTAACTACAAGAGCATGATGGAATTTAGGTTGTTCGGCCATTGAAAATTGGAGAGGAAGAGAGGAAAGTCGAAGAAAGAAGGGAGAGGGCTATCGAGGAAGAGGGTTGCCGATGGGGGGAGCGGCCGTGGCTTAGGGAGAAAAAGAAGCTACGGTTTGGCTTCTGATACCATGTAGGAATATGTTCTTTGCCTTTCATTGATTATTGTGTACAATATATATATATAGTGTTACATAATTACAAACTAGGTAACTAAATCATCCAAATTACAATTGGAATATAAATTTACCTAATATAAAAGATATACAAAATATGATAATATTCTATCAATGATAATATATAAGATATGGTAATATTCTATCATTTTTATTATGTATGTCCCCGTTACATTTTGTGATTAGTTGAAAATCACTAGTGTAACAAAGTATTTGGAACATGTTAACGGATGCATAATACGACCTGCGATTTAGCGGAAGCGATATAATGACTTAAAATAGTTAAAATTGACAAAATAAAGCATCCACGGACCTGAATAGGAGGAGTCCGCAACTTAAATAACCCCAAAAGTGGGCTTTTGATCCAAAATATCTGCAAAAAATAAAATGGTACAAAAGTACCAGTTGCACAGGAATTTCCACCGCAATAGGCGTTAGTTTTATTTTTTCCACACTTTGTATAGTTTCAAAATTTTGAAATTCATGTTTTTTCATACTCTGACCAAAGATTAGTCATGTCTCAAAACTCGGAAATATCAATATTTTATATAAAACCTGATATCTTTTTCTGTGAACAATAATGTAGGCTCAATACATCAAGTATACCTAAACGTTTGGATCGTCGTTTTAGGGCTTGTAAAGTGCCCCGAAGTAAGTTTTGTTTGGATACTTGTTATAGTTAGGTTTAAGTGTTTTATTTTATAAGATTTTGATTTAAGCATTTTATTATTTAGTCAAGGCATTACTTTATTTCGAATATATCAAGATTTTTCTCATAATTAATTTAGGACGTCGCACGAGTTATTAATGAATGATAATAAAGACTAAGATAACTAACTATCATTAAGAAAATAATACGAAAAAATATAACATTAACTTAAACTGTACAACTTAATTACATATACACAATCTCTAATAGGTCTCACACGTGGTAGGCTTTAGAGTAACCTTAGGCCTAAGACGATCCCCACCACCTCCACCATCATCTCTATACCCCTTTCTCATCTTAATAATAGGATGCTCATGATCATCCCCCTTTCCTTCCTTGCGCCCTTGAGCATAATGCACTTCTTCTTGGGATTGCGTGAACTACTATGTACGGTCAGAATGTCATCAGGACAGCCAGGAGACAAGTCCACAAGCGCAAAAGGATGAACCTGAATAATATAAAAATAATTAATATCAATTTAAATTTAAATTTAATTAATACATTATATTTTGGTAAAAAATCAAACGTGTGTGTCGACGGGTTTCTAAGAGGGCTCCTGAGATGGCTCGTCAGCGGTCTCCTGAGCAGGCCCCTGAGCTGGAGCTGGATCCTAAGATATGAAAAATTATTAAATAATTAGTATAAGTATTTTAATTTTTTAAAACAATTATTTTAAAACATACCTCTAGGCTCTGAAACATGTCGAAGTCCATAAATATGTCATTGTACTCCAGCTCCTTGCCACCATGTAGATCACGAACTGGCCGCTCACCCTGTGGATCACGAACTGGTGGCCGCGCAGACACTAATGCCTCTAATGATACCCAGTCTATGTGATATGAATATAGTTGCACCGGTGTATATACAGGTGTTGATGGTCAGTAAGAAGTCACCGGGCGCTCTAAAGTCGTCGGATTCTACTTGGCTGGAGCGGGAACGGTAGCATGCTCGTCAGACTAGTCTACTAAATGGAGGCCTCTACCGCCACCACCTCGGCTACCAACCCCTCTAGCCCCACCCACTATATCACCAGCTCTTCTAGTCCCACCCCCTCAGCCACCAGCCCCTCTGTCCCCACCCCCTCTAACACCCCCTTTTGCCACCACCACCTCTATCACCACTGCCTCCACGAGCACAACCACGACCACCCGCTGTCTGATACGGGACCTCTGAAACACGCTCATAGATGCATCCGTGCTCTTGTGATTGTCGCATACCATTTTCGACTAGCTCAACCATCTAGGATGCAAATCCTATTATCTCGAGCAAATTCATATGGTCCATGCCCACCCAGCATATCATTTGTACGGTCCGTAGCTAAATTTATTTGCAAATATTAATGATTGAATAAATTTGTGATCTGCTGGTACCACTCCATGTAATCTAGAATCGGAGTCGTATGTACGACCACCGCTAGCGTCTCCATCCTCTAATCCCAGCGATGGATCTGGTCCTGTATAAAGGCCCGGTATATAGGAGTATCATTCGCACGCTCGTCCTACCTATAATGGTCGTGCTCCCAAATAACTGGATCAGGTATATTCTGTACATGTCCAAACTATTGTAAGACGTGCTAGAGCGCGTGATCCTCAATGATATTCATGTGTATCAACGGACATTGTGACCTCCACATGGGCTCACCAGCCCTACAAAACGTCGGCAACTGATCTAAAATCTGATTATATGACTTCATATAAAAAAATATTAAAAAAATGAATTAGTACACAACAAATACAAATATAGTGGGCCACACCGGGCCAGATTCTATTAACGTGGGCCACACCAGGCCGGTTTGGGGCTGGGAATGGGGAGAGAAAAGAGTGTCTAACCCACCTCCTACCCGGATAGGGGGTACACAGGGTACACAATGGGCTTACCAGGCTAGGCTGGGTTTTAGGTCGTGGCTGGGCTGGGTTTTAGTTAGTCGGTCGGGTCGGATTTTAGTTTTTTTTAAAAATTGTAATACTAAAATAGACATTTACATTTATATTTACTAATAATAATAAAATTAACATTTACATCTAATGATAAAATTGGTAAACTAAAAAAAATAGTGGTTGTCCAATTCAAAAAACTAGCTGTTGTAAATTTTAAAAACTAGTCGTTGCCAATTTTATTTGAACCCCTAAATTTATGAATAAACTACACTTTGGCTCTATTTCCAAACTATAAATACTCCTTCATTCTTCTTTATTTTCACACAATTCTTCCACAATTATCTCTTTATCTAAATTTTCTATTCAACTAGTGTACATTTCTACTTTCAACTTCCATGGTTCCTCCACCTCCACCTTCTCCTCAAGTTCGAAGATCAACTTCGAGTGCGGTGTGAATGCATTTTGAGTGAGTAGATGAGGAACATGTTAAATGTCAACATTGTGGTGACACATATCTCCATATAAGTTCGGAGTGTCGGGTATTGGGGGGGTACCGGTGTGTTGCGTAGGCACTTGGTGAAAAAGCATGATGTCACATAAATTGGGAGAATACTTACCTTTCTAGGTTTGCTATATCGTGTGGTCGGTGTTGGGAACGTAGGTGACGATGTACATGGCTAGAGGCGGACATCCCTAGATTCAGTTGGAACGACTCATTAATTCATTCCAATTGTAACCGACCTATTCCAAACTTCTATATATCTTTTACACTTATCTTATTTTCGGGAATGACTCGAAGACTTATATACTCAAATTTTAGTTAGAGGATCATGATTTGATAACAAATTTCACTTAAATATTTTTAGTGTTTTATTCATTATTCAATTTTCAGACAATAATAAGTAAAGACTTTATTAGTAGTTATTTACATGTTAAGTGAGAAAAGGGCTATTAGCCAACTAAAACAGGGTTCACTCAATTGATAGTGAGGGTTGGGTATCATACGTACTATCCTAGTTTGGAGGCATGACAAGTTGGCGTCAGAGCAATCAGATTTAGGAGTCCTAGGTAGTCATAAGTTGTATCATGTAAGCCTTACATATGAGCATGTGGCGTGCCACAACTAATATTTTGACGACTGTAGGTCATATTAGGAAAATCCCGTTCATTGCTTTTTGTATCGTGTGCTAGAGCTAACATTTCAGAGTTCTAAACTTACCTCTCTTATTACAGTAACACAATCATAAGAATAAGATCAATTTCCTCTTATGCTGCTAAAAATGCTTGAATACTAGTGGCTAATCATTAAGTGGTCTATTGCCTCTAGTAGCACCAGGTGCAATTAGAAGAAGAGGTAGAAGTAGGCGTTGTGGATAGAACACCATTGACAAAGGTGCTTATGATAGGGGTAACCAAGGTCATAATAGGGCCGCAAAAGGGAGCACATGCTCTAGATCATCCAGCAAGGAGAGATTATTTTTCCTCACAGCCTAGTTAAAAAAAGTCAGCTCCATCAGCAAGATTACCGCATTGTAAAATTCCAGACTTTCAAGAGTCACTAGATCCTCCTGTTGGTGATCAGAAAACACCCACTCACTAGCCAATTCAGGATCACTATGATTCAAATACTAAAGTACTGGAAGATGATTTTCAAGTCCTCCCAGCTCATGAAACACCATGTCCAGTTGCACTAGTGAATATTATTAGATGTCAAGAAGGAAAGTTCATGCCATATGACTTTATCAGACATAATCCTCCTACTTTCATAGTTATAGACCAACAATAACAACATACCAGTGAGATCTCACACTGTGGGGTATGGGGAGGGTAGAGTGTACACTGACCATACCTCAACCTTGGTAGGTGGAGCGGCTATTTTCGGGAGACCCTCGGCTCAAGACAAAGCATAATCCCAAGCAAGGCAATCAAAGCAAAGCAATAGTAAAGCAAGAGTAAAGAAAGAGAAATAGTCAGACTCAGATAAGGAATTAAAGGAATATAAAGTGCATTCGAACAAAAGGGAGGAGTAGCTAACATAACTAAATAAGCTAAACAAAATATACTAAAGAACACATAGCAACAGAAATCAAACTACAGTGGATTATAAAGCAATAATGTACCTATAAGTGTGATAGGCTAATCGGGCCTACAGTAATAACACTACAACTATCAATTTGTACGTATAAGCAGGACTACGCTCAAGTACCTACTACTCTTCTACCCTAATCCGTATCCCCCAAAACCCCCTATCTAAGGTCATGTCCTCAGTAAATTACACGTGCGCCATATCCCGTCTAATCACCTCACCCCAATACTTCTTCGGCTTACCTCTACCCCTCCTGAACTCGTCCATAGCCAACCTCTCACACCTCCGTACCGGGGCATTTGTGTCTCTCCTCTGCACATACCCGAACCATCTCAACCTCACTTCCCGCATCTTATCATCCACTGAGGCCACTCTCACTTTGTCCCGGATATTATCATTTCTAATCCTACCTCTCCTTGTATGCCCATATATCCATCTCAACATCCTCATCTCCGCAACTTTCATCTTCTGTATGTGCGAAGTCTTGACTGGCTAACACTCCGCCCTATAGAACTTGCCTTTAAGTTTTGGTGTCATCTTTTTGTCACACAAGATTGCAGATGCGAGCCTTCATTTCATTCACACTGCCCCAATACGATATGTGACATCATCATCAATCTCTCCATTCTCTTGGATAATAGACCCTAGGTACTTAAAGCTTTCTTTCTTTGGAATGACCTGAGTACCAAGCCTCACCTCCATGCCTGTCTCAGGATCGCTCCCATTGTTGAACTTGCACTCCAAATATTCTGTCTTGGTCCTACTCAACCCGAACCCTTTAGACTCTAGAGTCTATCTCCAAACCTCCAGTTTGGCGTTCACTCTACTGCGAATCTCATCAATCAGGACTATGTCTTCTGCGAATAACATACACCATGGTACCTCCTCTTGAATTTGTCTCGTCAGTCCGTCCAATTCCATGGAAAATAGGAATGGGTTAAGAGATGATCCCTAGTGCAGCACCATAATCACTGGGAAGTGCTCCGAGTTTCCTCCTACTATTTCTACCCTAGTCTTGGCTCCATCATACATATTCTTGTTCTTCCTAGTGTATGCTACAAGTACACCTCTAACCTCCAAACAACTCCATAGAACCTCTCTAGGGACATTGTCGTATGCCTTCTCGACGTCGATGAAAACCATATGTAAGTATTTCTTCCTTTCCCTATACTGCTCCACCAACCTCCTAATAAGATGAATGGCTTCGGTAGTCGAACGCCTTGGCATGAATCCAAACTGGTTCTCAAAAATAGACACGCCTCTCCTCACCTTTGTCTCCATGACTCTTTCCAAAACTTTCATAGAGTGGCTCAGCAGCTTGATACCCCTATAGTTGTTGCAACTCTAGATATCACCTTTGTTTTTTGTACAAGGGAATCATTTTACTCTACCTCCATTCTTCGGGCATTCTTGCCGTCTTAAAAATGACGTTAAACAACTCAGTCAGCCACTCCAAACCAGCCCTGTTTGCGCTCTTCCAAAATTAAACTAAGATCTCATCAGGCCCGATCACTCATCCCCTATGCATCCTACGAATAACACCCATAACCTCTTCAACCTTAATACTTCTACAATACTCACAATCCCCGTGCCTACCAGAATGCTCCAGATCTCCCAACACAATGTCTTCATCTCCTTTTTCTTTCAAGAGTTTGTGGAAGTAAGACTACCACCTCCGCCTAATATGCGCTTCCTCTACCAGTACTTTTCCGTCCTCATCCTTTATGCACCTCACTTGATCCAAGTCACGGGTCCTCCTCTCTCTTGTCTTGGCTAGTCCGTACAACTTCTAATCCCCGTATTTCTCCTCTAATTCCACATAAAGGAGTTTGAAAGCCGTCGTTTTCGCCACCGTAACTGCTAGATTTGCCTCTTTTCTTGCGATCTTTTATAGTTCCCTATTTGTCCACTTCTCCACCTCATCTCTGCTTTCTACCAACTTTACATATGCCGCTTTATTCGCTTTCACCTTCTCTTGAACTTTACCATTCCACCACAAGTCCCCTCGATGTTCACTACGATAACACAACGAGACTCCTAGCACTTCTCTGGCTATCTCACGAATGCAACTGGTCATCCTGTCCAACATACCGATCGCATCCCCACTACTACCCCAAGCCCCCTTGGCCATTAACCTCTCGCCCATCTCCTTTGCACTAGCTATGGTCAAACTCCCCCATTTGATTCTTAACCTGTCATCCACAACCCTCTTCTTCTTCTCCAACTTGATCTCTAAATCCATCACCAAAAGCTTATTTCGGGTCCTCCTTTGGAATAACCTTACAGTCTTTACAAAAACCTTTGTCAACCTTCCTAAGGAGCAAAAAGTTTATCTGAGTCTTAGCCACCAAATTACAGAAAGTCACCAAGTGTTCCCCCTTCTTCAGGAATCTAGAATTGGCTATCACCATCCCACAACCTCTAGCGAACTCCAAAAGTGAGACGCTTCCCCCATTCCTAGCCCTAAGTCCAAATCCTCCATGCACGTCGTCATAACCCCCTGGAAGTGACCCGATATGTCCATTGAAATCCCCTCCTACAAATAACTTCTCACCACTTCGTCTAAATCCTCCCAAAAGCGTCTCTTCTCCTCCTCGTCCATACCCTCTTGTTGCGCATAAGAACTAATAATGTTCATAGTGAACCCTCCAACTACCAACTTAATCGCCATCATCTTTCCATACCCGCTTGTTGTGCATAAGAACTAATAATGTTCATAGTGAACCCTCCAACTACCAACTTAATCGCCATCATCTTGTCATTTACCTTCCTCACCTCTACCACATGATCCCTTAGTTCGCCGTCTACTAAAATGCCTACCTCATTTCTATACTTCGACCTATCGAAGAACCATAACTTATACCCGTCTACATCTTTAGCCTTAGGTCCTACCCATTTGGTCTCCTGGACACATACTATATTAATTTTCCTCTTCTTAAGAATCATAACTAGCTCTATGGTATTCCCCGTTAAAGTCCCAATATTCCAAGGAACAGGTCGGGAGAAGCTGTCCTTACCGCTAATACGATTCTTAACAGAGTCCCACATAAGGGTAAGGACAAAACTCCATATGAATCATGGAAGGGAAAGAAACCCACCTATGAATATTTAAAGGTGTTGGGTTATTTGGAAAAAGGTTGAAGTACCCAAGCCAAAGTACGTCAAGATTGGGCCTAAGACTATAGATTGCATATTCATCGGATATGCAAATAACAGTAGTGCTTATCGCTTCTTAGCGCATAAGTCAGATATTCCAGATATCCACAGGGGTACAATCATGGAATCAAGAAATGCTCAATTATTTGAAGATACCTTTCCTAGAAAGGAAAAAGACATAACCTCTTGCAAACGAAGTTATGAACAAAGGTCTCAGGAACCGGGAGTCATTGACGGCCCGGATCTAGATGGTTCAGATCTAGTGGACCTCGAAGTGGCTGAATGTCCGGAATCTAGTGTTCCAGACTCTCAGAACTTGGATACTCCGGAGATGGAACTAAGGCGAAGTAAAAGGGCTAGGAAGGATAAATCCTTCGGTCTTGACTTTGTAGCTTATATGGTTGATGATGAACCAAAGACAATCGCTGAAGTATTGTAAACTCCAGAGGCACCGCCTCTAGAAATAAGCTATGGAGAGTAAAATAGACTCCATTCTGCATAACCATACTTGGGAGTTGGTTGATCTTCCTCCGGGAAATAAACCGTTGGGTTGTGAATGGATACTCAAATGGAAGTATAAAATAGATGGGTCTATAGATAAGTACAAGGCCAGGTTGGTAGTCAAGGGCTATCGGCTGAAAGAAGGCCTTGACTACTTTGACACGTACTCCCCGGTGTCTCAGATGACGTCCATACAGGTATTCATTGCGATCGTAGCATTGCGTGACCGTGAGATACACCAAATAGATGTCAAGACAACATTCCTAAATGGTGATTTGCAAGAAGAAATCTATATGGAACAACCCCAAGGGTATGTGGTTCCAGGGCAAGAGAAGAACGTCTGTCGGCTTGTCAAATCTCTAAACGGGTTGAAACAAGCCCTGAAGCAATGGCACAAAAAATTTGATAGTACTTTACTATCGAAGGATTTCGCCATTAATGAATGTGACAAATATGTCTACATGAAAGGTAACTCTGATTCATTCGGCATGATATGCATGTATGTAGACGACATGTTGATCACAGGGAGCAGTCCTAGCATGATTCTAGAGACTAAGAGCATGTTGAAACAATGCTTCGATATGAAGGATATACGTATCACAGATGTCATCTTAGGGATAAAGATCTCTAAGACATCTAACGGACTGGTCTTATCTCAGTCTCACTACATCGAGGATGTGTTGAGAAAGTTTGGGATGTTTGACAGTTCGCCTCTAAAGGCACCACTGGATAAAAATCAAAAGCTTGATAAAAATCGTGGTGTACCCGTATGCCAGGAGCAATATGCACAGGTGATTGGTAGTTTGATATACATAACAAACTGCACCCGACCTGATATTTCTTATGCAGTCAACAAGTTCGCTAGGTTTACCCGTAATCCGAGTAATGATCATTGGAAGGCGTTGAATCAGGTACTACAATACATGAAATACACGCTAACTTACGGGTTGCATTATTCGAGATATCCAGCTGTACTAGAGGGGTACAGTGATGCAAACTGGATATATGATATAGAGAACACCAAGTCCACCAGTGGGTATGTATTTACAATTGGTGGTGGAGCTGTATCTTGGAAATCCTCTAAGAAAACTTGCATCGCCCGATCCACGATGGAATCAGAGTTTATCGCTTTAGACAAATCAGGAGAAGAAGCTAAGTGGCTTAACGACTTCTTAGAGGATGTTGCTTGTTGGAATAAACCCGTACCTTCTGTAATGATCTACTGCGACAGCCAGTCAGCTCTAGGAAGGGCACAAAATTCTATGTACAATGACAAGTCTCGTCATATTCGACGGAGACATAAGACCGTTAAGCAGCTGATCACCACCGGTATAATATCCACTGATTACATAAAATCAAAGGATAACATAGCTGACCCACTGACAAAGGGCTTACCCAAGGATCGGATGTTACTTTGTCTAGGGAATGGGCTTAAAACCCAAGGTATAAGGACCAATACGGTGGTAACCCAACCTTACTGACTGGAGATCCCAGGAATTAAGTTTAATGGGAAAACTAAGCTGTAAAGGTTCAGTTGATCGCTTCGGTGGAAGCATGAGCACTTCAGATAGTGATTTCTGTAAAGAAACACTAAATCCAAAGTCGTTCCCGCGATATACAATAAGTGTTATCTGCAGTGTGGATGCAAGTTAAGTTTCCAAAACCTTTAATGGTCCTCACGGGTTGAGGTTAGATTTGGGGAAACTTTTAATGGTTCCTAACACTTGTAAAGTGGGGTATAGCAGGATACCTTGTAGGAGACCACCTATTTAAGTGCGAGGACAGGCCGCCTCAAATGAACGCACTTAAGAATCCAAAAAGTGTCCACGACCATAACGGACAAAACATTATGAAGAACTGAGTAAGGGAAGTTGTTGTGTTGGTACCATTGACTTGGCTTACACTAAACACTGACGATTTAAGACATCACGTTCACTGCACAGTAAGTAAGTCCGATGGTATTCAACTATGAAAGGTTCAAAGTGTATGCTACCTATCCAGATACAACATCGGTCCGCTGAAGGATTGTTGGAAAAGACACCAAGTGTGTGCTCCAAAATCACTTTCAAAAGGGGATTGTTGGAAATTTACTAAATATGGAATTAAGTATATCCCATTATTTATGACTCAAACAATTGGGGGCGCGCACGTCGAAAACGTCATTTCCACACACGTGCACACGTAGTGCCAAGTATCACAAATTTCATTAGTGAAAGAGATATTGGTACGTATGTAATACATTTGAGACATAGAATTATGGATGGTTATTTTCCAAATAACAAAGTATTCCACGCTGGTAAACGAAGGAAGAAGTGTAAGATGAAACGTGTCAGAAATCGTCGTGAGCCGTGGCGCAGCGCCGTCAGAGCCGTGATGCTAATTGGTTGGCTAGTCACTGTAGCCGCGGCGCCGCAGTGCTAATTCACAGAGCTGTGGCGCTTCGGAGGCAGAATGCTACGACGGGAAGTTGGAAAGATCTGACCTTTGGGCTGGTTTTGGAGCATTGATTCTCCATTACTTGGCACATGAATTCAGCTATTATTTGGCTGAATGTAACCCCTCAATCAAGTGCCATTGCATGGCTATTTAAGGCCATTGGTTGGCTAGTTGAGGGGTCGTCTCCTTACACTATAAATTGAGGCATTTGGCTCAATTGAGCAACACTGAACACTTAGAAAATACTCCAGATTTTCTGAATTCATCTTCTTCCTCTCTAGCAAAGTTACTATACTCAAAGTTCTTTAAGAGTAACACTTGAGTTTCCTTTGCTCAATTGTTAAGTTGTTGTTGTATCTTGGGAGACTATTGCCCGACAACGTAAAAGGAGATATACAGGGCAATCTTGTCTTAAAGACAGAGTGTCATCACTCGACTCAGCAAATCACACAAGCAATTTGTTAAGTTCTTGATTTCTAGTTTATTGTAATATTTAGTTTATCGTTTCTTACAAATTGTAATAGTTACTTACTTCCCGTTCCCTGCAACAATTGTTTCCCAACAAAATGCACCTACCCAAAGACAGTACAATCTTACCCTTTTTGCCTTTACACTGGTTAAAAGGTTAAATGGTTCATTTTTCTGAACTTCAGATGAGTTAGGTTCTTTACGGAAAGAAGTCAGGCGAAAAGCGCACACGAAGATTCTAAATAATATGTGAAAATCGAACCATCGACAAGGAAAAGATCATCAGCAGAGGAGACAACCCATTTATGATTCCAGCCGAGAAGACTAGTAAAATGAAGGAGGGCCAGAAGAGGCACTCTGGATCGTGTCGTTAGGGTTAGAAAGGGTTTCACTATTTCTATGATTCGGGACACATCATAAGGGATTGCCCTAAATTTTGGTAGGTCACAACAAAGGCCCCATCTAGTCGGGTGGCTTCTGCAATTAAAAATACTACCACATAGTCTCCAGCTTGGATTAATAATCAGGATAGTCGTGATGTAGGTAGGGGAGGAGATCAAGAAGGTGGTGGACAATCTATATTTTATTCCCTCATATATCGACATATGCAGAGGCGTCACATTTAGTCATCAATGGGTATTTTATTAGTATATAAATGTCTTTCTTATATTTGGATAGATTCAAGTTCTATTTACTTACAGGTGCCATATTTATTTTGCATGGGTTTGGGAAAAAAGTTGAACAGTCAGAAAGTTCTTCTGAGGTTTTGACACACATTAGAGACTCAGTGATAATTGCTAGCCTCTACAAAAATTATCTAATTCTGGTTAAAGGAAAAAACACTTTAGCATGCATGTATTACCGAACATGATAGATTTTGACGTTATGGCATGGACTGGTAATCTTTGTGTCATGCGAAAATTGAAAGTCATGCCAAAACAATTAAATTTTTATTCCTTGGTGAAGATCTATTTATAATTTGAGGTAAATTTAGAACGTCTATGAGTAAGTTTATTTCTTTTCTTAAGGTGAAAAAGTTGATGGGCAGTGGGTGTTTGGCATATCTAGCACATGTACAGGATACAAAAATCGACTCACCCACACTTGAGTCAGTGGTTAGTGAATTTTCATAAGTGTTTTCAAATGATCTTCCAGGAGTACCACCAGATAGGGAGATTGAGTTTGGCATAGACACCTTGCAAAGAACTCAACGAATCTCAATCCCACCATACATAAGGGAGATTAAGGAAAATCTAAATGAACTTACGAAGCATCTACAAGAACTAGATAAGGGCTTCATAAGACAAAGTGTGTCAGTGTGGGGTGCTAAAGTGTTATTTGTTAAGAAAAATGATGGAAACTTGTGGATGTGTATAAACTATTGTCGATGGAATAAGGTAACTATCAAGAACAAGTATCAATTTACCGGAATAGATGACTTGTTCGATCAATTATTGAGTGCTAAGTATTTTTTCAAGATAAATCTGAGATAGGACACCATCAACTGAAGATTAGAGAGGCAGATATCCCGACAGTGGCTTTTAGAACTTGCTATGGTCATTATGAATTTTTAGTGAGTCATTCAGGTGGACTAATGCACCAATAATATTTATGGATCTAATGAGCAGCGCTTACATACATTCTTAAATACATCTGTCATCCTTTTTGTCTATTTATATTTTAGTGTACTTCCTCAGTTGAAGAGAACACGAGAATCACTTGAGAACAGTTTTTCAATACACTATATTTACGCTAAATTTTTGAAGTGTGAGTTTTGACTCGACGAGGTCACATTCTTGGCTCATGCTGGCTCAAGTGAGGGCATATAACGTTTGATCCATAGAAAATTAAAGCAGCTAAAGTCTGTTGAGGCCGACAACACCTACAGAAATTAGAAGCTTTCTGGGACTGGCAAGATACTATTGATGCTTTGTAGAGGGGGTTTCTTCACTAGCTTCCCCATTGACGAAGTTGATTCAAAAGAATATTAATTTCCGGTGGTCAGAAGCTTGTGAGAAGAGTTTTCAAGAACTAAAGAACAAGTTGGCCACAATTATAATCTTGACTTTACCAACCCTTACAGGAAAGTTTGCGATTTACTGTGATTCTTTTAGAGTTGGATTAGGGTGTATTCTTATACAGGATGGCGAAGTAGTTACCTATGCTTCTAGGCAACTAAAGAATCATGAGAGAAATTACCCACAATCATGAGTTAGCGGCAGTAACTTTGTGTTAATCATATGGAATCACTACCTCTGTGAGGAGCAATGTGACATATATACGGATCACAAGAGTTTATAATATATTTTTAAACAATTGGACTTGAACCTACGACAGTGAAAGTGGTTAAAATATTTTACAGTGATGATTATAATATCTTTTATCATTTGGGAAGAAACAAATATTGTTATTGACGCACTAATCAGAAGGTCTATGGGGTTTAGCCAGGGTCAAGGGTTAAACTTCTTATACTGAGGGAAGCCCGACAAATACATAGTTAAGGGTTTCATCTTGAGTAAATGAACGGTGGGAAAGTGTGATTGCCAAGTCTACTTTGCTGGAGCAAGTCAGATATTTAGTTTGGTGCGAGCTTGCTTGTGGTCAAGCAAGGTGTTATTTATGGACAGATCAATAATTTTATTGTTGATAAAAATTATGTGTTAGGGTTTTGTAGTCGCTTATGTGTGCCAGATGCGGATAATCTTCGATTTAAAGGGCAATTATAAAAGAAGCTTATACTTCAAAATACACAGCATACCTAAGTTCTAACAAGATGTATCTCGGTTTGAGGGATATTTATTGGTGCAATAACATGAAATGGGACACTACAAACTATGTGTTTCAATGTGATAATTGTCAGCAAAGTAAAAGTAGAGCATTAGAGACCGGACAACTTAGCTCAAATCATAGAAATACTAGAATGAAAGTGTAACACCTCGTATCTTTGGGCTATGGTTTGAACCGTATAATGGGATCATGATGGAACTAATATGAGGAGTGTATGAAGTGTTTTGAAAACTAATCAAGGCATAAAAAGGGTCTTAGGAAAAATTGGAATCGAAAGCTACTCTACGGAGCATGTTTTCAAGTGAGTTTGAAGCAGGTCTCACTTAAACCGCATTTACGGATATATTTATAAGGAATATGGAAAAATATCCTTCATAAAAGTTGTAGCCCCTTGAAATACCTTTACATCCATATAAGGTCCATGTCAAATGCGTTTTTTACAAAGAGTTATGACCGATTTACTCAGAACGTGTAAAATAGAAATCCTGATTCTTGTAGAATTAGGTTTTAAAGCCCAAACATTTATGATAAACTATAAATACAACCCTAAAACATTTTATGTAAGGATTATCAAATAGAGCTACTACCAAACACCTAAGGTGAGTTCTTATTCAAATTCCTATGTCAATTATATTAAGTTAACACTAGATTAACGCCAAATCATTATTTGGACTCGCTAGATTTTAGAAAAATTCATTTAAGGTCGAATTTGGAATGAAGCTTTGGGATTGTTTAAAAAAGGTAAGCCCCTAAATCATTAATAGATTATATATAGTTATTATTATGTTTTAGACGTTTAATGATTGGTATAATAATGAAATAGGATTGATTTAGATGCACTCCATCAAAGCAAAACCCTAGTAATTTTGTTGTAGATTTTTCCTCTGACCAGCCAGCTTCCTTTAGCGTTTTTCGATAATATAACCGTTGATTTGATACCAAATTGTAACGGAGTGTTTAAAACATTTCGGTAGTAAATGTGAACGGTGGAGATCGGATTTGGATTAACGGAGTAGTGTGTTTTGAGCTATGAATAGTAGCAATGAGAATCGGTGAAAACTCTTCTCAAAGTTTCAAGTTAAAAACTTTGGGTTTCTTATTCAATAGTTCATACCTTTTCTTCAAGTTTTGGAGCGACTAAGGTATGCAGAGGTTCTATCCACGTGTGAGAATGTCCATGTTCTTCCCCACTCGTCGTTTTCCATTAAGTCACGAAGATTCCATAACATAGGTTTTTTATTCGCTTATCATGATTACCTAATTACATGTAATACTATATATATATATATATATATTGTTTCTATTATGGTTCATTATTGTATTCATGATATGTCACTATGATTGTCATGAACCAGTTCGTAATCCATGAACGCGTGCTTTGAATTTCATGAGTTCCTAAATTACAAGTTATGATTATTGTTACTCAGACCATGACATTATACATGTTTTTCATGATTTATACAAGTTATATGATATATCTATTTCACATGCTAAATTATGATTTCAAATCATGTTTTACATGTTGATTTCATAAAACCCATGGGCTTACAAACCACTATTTTCAAGTACATATTTTGGGAGTTGCATAGTTTACCAAAAAGACTTAGATATCTTGAAACTACGTATGCCACCGTAGGATAAGGGTCACTCCGCTAGAGGACGATACCTTTAGATTGCATATTGGATCATTTCATGTTATATTCATATCTCATACCCCGACAAGGTATAAGAGCACTCTATTGGTCGGGCTAGGTCCCAGACTCCACGTACTCACGTGGTGATTCATGTTGTCGATTATACTTCTACTCTCCCCACAAATATATAGATATAAAAATATACAGTTTTACAGATTTTATACATGTTTTTACATGCATATGAGATCATGTTCATATTCATGTTCAGTTTCAGTTTTATGATCTTATTATTTCATATGATTGTTTATTCCTTTAGTTGCTTTACATACAGTACAATTCAAATGTACTAACTTCCCTTTGCATGGGGCATGCATTTCATGGTACATGTGCTGAGTATCAGGACGACGGATCTGCTCATTAGGATTTCTTCAGTACCAGCTATTTGGTGAGCCTCATCTCATTCGGGATGTCAGTCTATTTATGTTTATGATTATGCATTATAGTAGAGGTATGCCAGGGCCTTGTTCTGGTAAATAATTTTGTAGTCAAACTAATATTGAAAGGTTTCATAGACTAGTTTAGTATGTCATGTCAGCATTGGCTTTCAGACTTAACATGTTTTTCAGATACTTCCACAAAATATATATTTTCAAATTATATTCAGTATTTAGATTGCATGTTTTATTATCATTTTTAGTGCATGCTTTGGATGCTCATGTTGATTCAGCAGTCATGTGGTTCGCTCGGGAATATGCAGTCAGGCATCGAGTGTCTTGTTTCATCCAGGCCATGGTTCGGAATATTACAAAACTTGATATCAAAGCCTAGGTTCAAGCCTCTTAGGAAGTCTATGAAATCATGTCTAGTGGGATCATTTTTATATGTGTGTGCGCACCGCACATATAAACGGTTGACCACCAAGATATTTATGATTATCTCACTTCTTTCATACTCTAGATCGTGCAATTAGAGTATTACTTTCAGGTATTCTTCTAACTCATTCCATGAAGTTTAGAGCCGTAAGTAACATTCTTTTTCTATCGAATTCCAATGTATTGAATGTGTAAGAAATGAGAAGTAAATTCAAGGCCCAAGTGAGAATGATTACCCATCGGGGTGTAAATTGTGATGTACATGTTGTTAACAAATGAGACCTGAGAGGATATTGAAAGTGGGACAAAGTGCATAGTTACTACAGATTAAAGTATAACCCTTAACAGGAAATGAAAAAGCAGTTATCATGATTTATGGTTATCAGTTAACCTTAGTTATCAGTTATATAATGTTTCAATTAGCAGGGTAATAGTTATTCAGTACACTAGTGTTCATTTATGTAGTTATCACATTTTCAATTTTTTGTGTATCTAGATTCTTGTGACTTGACTTGTGAGTATACAACGAGGTCTACGGGTGATAAAAAAGGTAAGTAACGATGACTATAGAAAAATCTTCGAATGTTTTATGTCCGGGTTATGACCTAAGACTCGCCAAATGGGGCATGATGTATTTATTAGGTGATAGTAACATTTTAAGGATAAGTTTCTGCATGATCGTATACATATGTTCTATACCTTACAAAATAAATTTAATTGGATTTCTGAACCATGGAGCTACAAGTATGAGGATGATAGTTCAGATTTAAGACCCTATGGGATAACATGTTATGAAGTTAGCCACAACGGGCATAAACTGCTCATGATAGTTTTGAATAGAAAAGAGCCCAAGGGCAAAATACCTAAGAGTCAGAAACGTTTGATATTACAAAAGATGTGTTTTTCGTACGACTCATGCACATGACTAAGATGGTATGATGTACGGAATGAGAACCATGAGCAGACGATATTGAATTTCTATAGATAGTTTTAAATTATTTAAGTTTATTTAGATCAGAACTAGAGAGTATGACGTTAGTAAGTTACTACACTAAGTAGATATTACTATAAGATGATAAGAAGTGACAGTTCCCTCTAAGGTTATGTGATTTAAGTGTTTATCCCATGTGTGTATAATTTGACATGACCTTAAGGAGTATAAAAAGTTGGGGTTAGATATTTCAACATTTCATTTAAGAGAAACGTAATTGCCCTAAGTTTGATCCATGTCTATAGCTTAGAAAAGATAGTATACAATCGCAGAACAAAGTTGGATGATGACAAAAGTTAGAAATAATCTTACGCTTCACTTTAGTATTCAGGACAGAACTAGAGAACATGATGCTAGAAGGTGGTTAGTAGAGAATAGTAAGTAAGTTTTGAGTAGATACAATAAATGAGCAATTTTAGCAAAGCTAGTAGAGGTACGATTTGATTTACTTAGTTAGGTTAACACTGGTGAGTGAGTAGAAGTTTAATTACACCAAATACGTGTTAGAACCCAAAGAGTTTAAGATAAACATGGAGTACAGTGGTAGTGGAATAAGAAATTAGCTAGGCAGTAAGAGAGCAGACTATAGAAGCACAATCTTTTAGAGTTATCAAAAAAAGGGATTTTCCATAAGACTAGCAGTAAGAGAGATTTAAGTCATTAAGACATAATATGTCAGTAATTCAGTCCATGTAAGTAACTTAGTTCCCCGTTCATGTAAGTAGTTCAGTTTTCCTAGTAAGGAAGATCGCTCGGAAGTGAGTCGAAAGATGAGCTGTTAGTGAAATAAAAATGGTAGAGTTGTTGTACAAAACAAAGCCAAATCCTCCTTAGTAGTTGAGAAAAAGAGGAAAACAGTTTCATGACCCCTATCTATTACAGCTAAAAGAAGGGATTCACATACATAAATTCACGACTCTCAAATAAGGGGGATATGATGGTACTCTAAGGTGCAAAAAAATTGTGTCGCGAATGTAGATAGACACAAAGAGAGGGTTATGGCAGAGGCACGCAATTTTAGATATTCTACCTACCCAAGCTTTACAAAAATGTATCATGACCTTGAGATGGTTTATTGGTGGAATGACATGAAGAATAATGTACAATTTCATGCCTAAGTTTTCAAATTTATAGCAAGCGAAAGCTGCTTCAGTAGAAGATAATGCAAAGTTATATATTCAAGAAGTTCCAAAATGCATGCGGCTCTAATGTCTATTAGATCAATTCGAGCTAACATGTTCAAAGCAAATAAATTTTGAGGTCTTTTCAAAAGGGATTAGATACCATCTCAGTACAATTTTTCATCCCTAATAGATGTCAGGCAGATCGCACTATCCAGACACTCAAAGATATGTTGAGCGTATGTGTCCTAGACTTTAAAGGTAATTGAGATGATCATTTGCCTCTCATTGAGTTGTTGCTAAATATAGATATCATGTTAGTATCAATATGGCACCGTTTGAAACCTTGTTTGGGCGAGGGTGTAGATCACCTATTGGTTGGTATGAAGTTGGCAAAACAGAATAGCTAGGGCCAAACTTTGTCCATTAGGCTGTTGAAAAATTAAATTAATTCAGAAGTGTTTGAAAATAGCTAAGAGTTGCAAGAGCCCTATGCGAATGTGCGGGTTAAAGATTCAAAGTTTCATATTCACGATTCGGTGTATTTAGGAAGTTTTTACCATGAAAGGCATCATGTGATTTGAGAAGAAAGAGAAGTCAGTCCCAAATATATTAGACCATATAGGATCCTATGAAAGATCGTAAAGTTCGCAAGTTTAGGACTAAGAAAGTCACTCCAGTGAAAGTGTTGTAAATGAACCAAAATGTGAAGAAGGCTACATGGGAAGCCAAAGAGGAAACGAAGCCCAAATATCTGAACTTATTGATGGACAAGCAGAAAATGCCTTAGGTAACTACCTCATGTATTCAGACCTCATGTCAGTTCAGTGTTTAGGTCCCATCTCCGCTCATCATTCAGATCTTATGTTGTAACATTCATATTTTCGGCAATAAACTATCATGATATGATATTCATGTTTATATGTATTCATATCTCATGTCAGTTTAGCACTCATGCATCAATGTCAGCCATTATTCATGTATTCATATCCCATGTCATGCTCCTCACATCCATATAATCATGTCACGTTCATGCTTATGTTCCGGTACTCATATCATTCGTGCATAATCTTTTCCACATTCCATGTATAGTATTTATGTATTCATTTGGTACAATATCCATGTGTTCAAGTCCGACCAGTATTCATGATAGATAGTATTCACATATTCATGCTAGCTTAGTATTCATGTTAGTCACGTCCATGTTCCAGTTAGTATGTTATGTCATGTCATGTGTATTAAGATGCCCTGTGAGGCTTGTGTTGTGCTATGGTTAGCTGACAAGTGTTTGAAAATGTTAGGATAGTCGTATTTACAGAGGAAACCCTGCCCCAATTTTTGTAAAATTCCAGAGTTAGTCATACTCCTAATCATAAACCATCATTCGAGGACGAATTATCTCAAGGGGGAGATATTGTAACACCTCGTATATTCAGTCTATAGTTTGAACCGTATAATGGGAATATGATGAAACTAAGATGAGGAGTATATAAAGTATTTTGAAAACTAATCAAGGCATAATAAGTGTCTTAGGAAAAATTGGAGTCGGAAGCTACTCTACGGAGCATGTTTTCAAGTGAGTTTGCAGCAAGCCTCACTTAAATCGATTTTATGAATAACTATATAAGTAATATGGGAAACTATCCTTCCGGAAAGTTGTAGCTCTTTCAAATATCATTTCATCCATATAAGGCACACATCAAATGGAGTTCTATACAAAGTGTTATGACCGATTTACTGAGGACGTGTAAAATTGAAATCCCGATGTTTGTAAAATTAGGTTCTAAGGCCCAAGCCTTTATGATAACCTATAAATACAACCCTAAAATATTTTATGTAAGGATTTTTTACCAGAGCTGCTACCAAACACCTAAGGTGAGTTCATATTAAACTCTCTATGTCAGTTATATTAAGTTAACATTAGATTAACACCAAACCGTTAATTAGAATCGCTAGATCTTAGAAAAATCTATTCAAGGTCAAATTTGGAATGAAGCTTAAGGATTTCTTCAAAAAGGTAAGCCCTTAAATCATTAATAGATTATATGGAGTTATTATTATATTTTATACATTTAATGGTTGGTATAATCATGAAATATGATTGATTTAGATGCACTACATCAAACACAAAACCCTAGTAATTTTGTTGTAGATTTTCCCTCTGACCAGCCAACTTCCTTTGACATTTTCTGATAATTTAACTGCTGGATTGAGCTCAATTTTTAACTAAGTGTTCACAACATATAGGTCTTAAATGTGAAGGATGGAAATCTGATTTGGAGATCTGGAGCAGCGTGGTTTGTGTAATGAACAATAGCTACGCCAATCGGTGAAAACTCTTCTTAAGGTTTCAAGTTCAAAGCTTTGGGTTTCTTATTCAATAGTTTAAACCTTTTCTTCAAGTTTTGGAGCGACTAAGGTATGTAGAGCTTCTATCCACATGTGGGAATATTCATAATCTTCCCCACGCCTCATTTCCATGATGTCACAAAGATTCCATAACTTAAGGTTTTTATTCTCTTATCATGATTACCCTAATTACATGTAATACTATATATATATTTTTCTTATTATGATTCGTTATTGTATTCATCATATGTCACTATGATTGTCATGAACCTTTCCGTAATCCATGAATGCATGCTTTAAATTGCATGAGTTCCTAAATGTTACTCAGTCCATGAAAATATACACTGTTTCATGATTTATACAAGTTATATGATATATCTATTTCACATGCTAAATCATGATTTCAAACCATGCTTTACAAGTTGCTTTCATGAAACCCATGGGCTTACAAGACACTATTTTCAAGTACATATTTTGAGAGTTGCATAGTTTACCGAGAAGGCTCAAATAGCCTAAAATTATGTATGCCACCGTAGGATAAGGGTCTCTCCACCAGAGGACGATACCTTTAGATTGCAGATTGGATCTTTTCATGAGATATTCATGTCTCATACCCCGACAAGGTATGAGAGCACTCTACTAGTCGTTTTATACTTCTACTCTCCCCAAAGATATACAGATATACAGATATACAAATAAACAGTTTTACAAACACGCAGTTTTACAAATTTTATACATGTTTTTACATGCATATGAGATCATGTTCATGTTCAGTTTTAGTTCTACGGTCTTATTATTTCATGTGCTAGCTTATTCCTTTAGTGTCTTTACATACAGTACACTTCAAATGTACTAACGTCCCTTTGCATGGGACCTGCACTTCACGGTGCAGGTGCTGAGTATCAGGACAATGGATCTACTCGTTAGGATTTCTTGAGTACCAGTTATTTGGTGAGCGTCATCTCATTCGGGATGTCAGTCTATTTATGTTTATGATTATGCATTTTAGTATGTCAGGGCCTTGTTCTGGTAAACAGTTTTGTAGTCAGACTAATGTTTAGAGGTTTCATAGACTAGTTTAGTATGTCATGTCAGCATTGGTTTTCAGACTTAACATGTTTTTCAGATACTTCCACAAAATATATATTTTCAGATTATAATCAGTATTCAGTTTGCATGTTTTCTTATCATTTTTAGTGCATGCTTTGGATGCCCATGTTGATTCAGCAACCATGTGGTTCGCTCGGTCACATGCAGTCAGGCACCGAGTGTCGTATTTCACCCAGACCATAGTTCGGGGCGTTACAGAAAGTGGGAGAAACTAAATATGGACTTCGTGGTTAGCTTTCCAAGAGCTTTCAAGAAGCACAACTCATTTTGGGTCATTGTAGATAGTCTAACGAAATCATCTCACTTTTTCTAGTTAAGATGACTTACACAGCTCCCTGGTACGCCTCATTATATATAAAGAAAATGACTTGATTTCATGGTTCACCGATGTCGATCATTTCTGATAGAGGTGAACAATTTATTGCTTAGTTTTGGCAGAGTATTTAGGATGGTCTAAGTACCAGAGTTAATCTAAGTACAACCCTTACACCTCAAACTAACTGACAGGCAGAGCAGACGATTCAAACTTTGGAAAATATATTACGAGCCTCTGTGCTTGATTTTAAGGGGAATTAGGATGATCATTTTCCATTGATAGAATTTGCATACAATAATAGTTATCAGGTGAGGTGAGTATCTAGATGGCTCCATTTGAGGTCTTATATGAAAGTCAATGTCGTTGACTTATAGGATGGTTTGAAGTGGTTCAAATATAGTATAATATGTGTTGAAAATGTGAAGTTAGTTTAGGAATGGCTCAAAACATCTTAGTCATAAAAAAATATACTCAAATATACGACGTCATGAACTTGAGTTCGAAGACAGGGATTACGTGCATTTGAAAGTGTCACTAGTAAAAGGTATTATGCAATCTAGTAGTATACAATTAAGTAGAAAAAGATAGCTTAGCATAATGTATATGGACCATACCATATTCTTGAGAGAATTGGGATCGTCGCTTGTCGGCTTGCACTGCCATCAAAATTATCGTTAGTGCACCCATTATTTCACATGTCCATGTTAAAATTATATTTCTATGACTCGAGTCACATAATCAATATGCCAGAGATAAAAGTTGGTGAATCTTATCCTGCGAAGAGGTGCTTGTAGTCGTAGCAGACAAGAGGATTCACATGCTTTGAACTAAAGTTGCTGCTATGGTAGACGTTATATGAAGTAACCATTCAGTTGAGAGGGCTATTTGAGAATCTGAGTGGGACGTGATATCCAAATATCTCTACTTGTTGGAAGATTCAAGATATAATACTATTCACACTTAAAACACTTTTGGATTGTTACACTATGTGATAAGTATATTTATGATGGTATGTATTATTAACAATTAAGGTTGTCATAAAACAAAAACGTAGTTCTTAGTCTAAGAAATGACAAAATTCGACATCAAAGAAGAATTTCATATGGGAAGGTGATAATATAAGGCTCTATAACAATTTGTAATTAGTTGGACCTCACTCAAGTATAACGAAGTATTTTGAATATATTAAAAGATGCACAATATGATGTGGAACTTAGCGAAAGTGATTGGGTAGCTTCAATTATTCAAAGCAGGCAAAATAAAATGTCTCCAGACCTTAACAACAGGCATGTGTCGCATGCCCATTGCGTGGGATAAAAAACATAATTAAAGTGTTATGGTGCTATGGCTGTACGTTGCACAGTAGCTGCAATCATCCCAGATTTTGCTCGGTGTTATGGCGCATATGGTGTCCCTGAGCCTGGATTTTTGCATAATATAAAAGAAACTTTAGAGAGAGAGACAGAGAAACTCACATATTATTACAATATAGTAGAGAGCCTTTGGAGAGTGAAAACGATCTAGGGCTTGACCAAACCACCCAAGGTAATATTTATACAATGACTTCAAGTTGAAAATAATGAATTAACATCATTTAACACCTTCTAATTCCTAAAACCTAGGTTTCCACCCAAAAAATCAAAGAGTTCTTCAAAATCCTAAACCTAGGATTTGTTGAGACATTAGTCAAAGTAAGTGTTGGGTCCGGGACTACGGATAAGCAAGAATATGTAAGAATAAAATCGCAACAGCTAGAACAATTAAAACAGTTTCTGGATGTTGCCTTCAATGTTGTGTCAACATCAGAGGCAACATTGTGATAAAACAGTTATAAACCTTTGTAGAGTAAATGCAGCGGAAAAGTAAAGAGACACAAGGTTTATATTTTCAAGGGTATATATTAATATATCCCTTGGTGGTCAATGACCAAAGAATTGTATAAATTATATACAATTACAAATGAATTTCTTTTTACAAGATTGAACAATAAATGCGAAAAAGAAATTACAAACAAAAGTGAAGTCGCAGATGACTTCAGCCCAAAGTTAAAAGATCTAAAAAGACAAATACAACATCTTCATTACAATTGCTTGAAATATAAGCTTGATCTAGAATCTGGGCAGCAATAGTAATGTGGGACTAGATGTTGTTATACTACTTTAGGCTAAGTGTGTTGATCCAGTTTCTAAGGTGAATATCCGAGAGCTCTCTTGGTAATTCTTCTCGTTTAATTCTGGATATCGATACTCTGAAGCTCCCCTCTATTTATAGTGTGGAACTTCCCTTGAAATCCTCACTGGTTGGTTGCGGAGGCTGAGTAAAAGAAGGCTTTAGCTTGGACCGGTTCTTGCTTCTTAAAAAGCTCAACGTTCAGGACTTGGTCTTCACGTTGCTTCCTCTCCAAGCTTTGACTGTTTCTTTTACCACGTTTTAAACACAACATCATTGTAAGCTTGCCTAGGTCATTTTTTACTCACAGTAACACAACCTATTTTGGCCGGAAGAATAGGCAAAATCGTTACAGAGATGTTGTCAGGAATGTTGTCACAACATCACAGGAAACATTCTTATTTTCATAAGATATTGCCCTGAGCATTTACAGATGTTGTCACAACATCGCTGGCAACATTCTTATTTTCATAAGATGTTGTCCTGAGCATTTACAGATGTTGTCACAACATCCATTCAACATCAACAATCTTCCCCTTTTTGCCTTTCTTCACAAAACTCCATACGAAGCGAAAATGACTAGGATACTGATTCCCGATGTAGTCCTTACAGTCCAAGAATAAGTAGGATCAGTGCTATGCTCCCCCTTAACCTGCAGTATTAAATTCCAAGCAGTGTTTTATCGATGATTTGATTAGATAGGAGTTATGTTCTGTTAGTCGTGACTTACTTACAGCAACTGCGTAATCAGTCTACAGTAACCATTCATAACAATCCACATCAGGCAAACATAAATAAACAGCTTTAGAAAGCAGTCACAATGTCTGCAAGAACATACCAAATATCCCAAAGTAAAATATTACAAACCAAAAAAAAATATTCCAAATGTCAGTATATCTAATATTCAAATAAACAAGGATTATCAGTACTCCATTCATCATTGAATCAGCACTCCATTCCATCAGCATGATGATTCTTGACTAGAGTAATCGAGTCACAGTAGCTTCCAGCCGCTTTATGTGATCGATCACTCTGTGCAGCACCATCTTCATCTTCATAGCATCAGAAGTAGTCAGCAATCATCATCTCAACTCCTCTCCCCCTACATCATGGCCTGCATCCTCATCAGTAGCAGCTCTCCCTGTCTGTCTACTTCCAGCAGCAACATCATCTCCCCCTTTTTGTGAAGAAAGTAAGCCCACATAATAGTTCCTGGCTCGCACTAGGTCTTGAATTTGACTGTCAAGTTCAGCAATGTGCTGTTGAAGCCAGTCTTTGGACATCGGGACCTTTCCTTGACCAATACTGCCAGGAATGTCGGCAACATCCTTTGATGTGTCAGTGTCCCATTCATCTTTCTTCCACGGCAGGTCAATAACCCTGTCCCTGTTGTTCACAACTGCTCGTTGTACTGAGTAGACCTCTAAGGCTGGACTCAGCTTTTCTCCTTTTGGAGTCTTAAAACCTTGGTTGAGCAGGATTTGAAAAATCAAGGATGGAAGGGCAGAGTTGCTTTGTCTTTCTGTCAAATTGGCAACATGGTTGAATATGAGGGTTCCTAAGTCAACTTTCTGATTCCTTCCAAACTTGAAAAGCAGTGATGCTTGATCAAGGGTCACTACTGTCTCGTTGAGGGAGGGTAGCCAGTTGTATATAACAAGTTTGTGCAAAGTGGCAAACAAGGCAGTGAGTTTTGACACAGGACTGCGATGAGCCCAAACAGGGATCAAATTCCCCGTAAGGTACTTGATCATCGAATTGAGTTCCTCCACAGTGGGGTTTGGTTGAGGTTCTCTTTCACTAATAGTTATCCCAAGAGTGGAGTTGATGATATTAGGTGTAAAATTGTATACCTTGTTGTATAGGTACACTCTCCCAAATTTCTTTGAGGTTGTGTCTCTAACAGCAAGCGTCAGATTAGCATAGAACACCCTAATCACATTCCCACAATAAGGATTCTTACCAGATACAAAGCTTAAGATCTTTCGACTACTTAAGAAATCAACTAAACTATTTTTGGAGAATGAAGTTAGGTCAATCACCTTCTCCCCTCTAACTCCTCTATTTTTAAACCAATTCCAGTTACTGGAGCATGATTTCGTTTGAAACAAGAAAGAGCAGGGAATTACCTCAGAATCTGTTTCAGATTCTATGTTTTCTTGTTCGGATGAGGTGGTTGCAGGTGTTGCCTCGGATGTTGGGGCAACATAGTCTGGGTCCATTTTCTCGTCTGTTGCCTTTGATATTGAGGTAACATGATCAGCATTCCAGTATGTTCTGCGAACCCCTTTAGGAATGAAGTTCCGTAGAGGTATGTCGTTTGACATCTCTTCTTCTTCTTTTTCTTTCTCAATTTCTGCTTGTGGAGTGGAAGTTGATGGAGTTCTGGAAGAACTGGGCACACTGAAATCGGTGTCAGTGCCGCTGCTAGTGGTAGTATCAACAGGGAAAGTCGACTCTTCCCTGGATCTTTTGGCAGACTGATTGTCACCGAATTGATTTTCGAAAACCCTTTTTGACCTTGACGTCGAAAATGTCGATTTTGACTGTCTTGAGGCAAGTTTGAGAAATCAAATATTGCATCAACATCGATTGTGTTTTTATTATCGCTTGGGTAGCTCACCTGTAATGTCTTATCTGAACCAAGCAGGATCATAGCCTGTGTGCAGTCCTCCTCGACCAGTTTCAAGTCATTAATGGAAGTATAATGCTTGTAAACCTTGTTGCTATTTGTTGGACTAGTCGACATTGTGGAATAATCTTTGGTGTTTGTGAATTTTGGGGAAATGGACATGGGAGAGGGTTTTGAATGATTGGGCGTGTTTGAGAAGCTTTGAGTTTTGAAAAATGACGGTGGTGTTTGGGCTGCCATGATTTGATAAATTGGCTGATGTGACGATTCCAAGACAAAAATGGGAGGTTTCATTATGGCAAAAATATACTCACACTCAAGTCGAGCTTTGTTCCTAACAATCTTCCCTAACTCATCTGATTTGTTTTTGAATATCCATTTGGTCCCAATAACATTTGTGTTGTTGGGTCGTGGTACCAAGTCCCAAACCTCATTTCGGGCAAATTGTTCAAGCTCCTCTTGCATGACTTGAATCCAAAGATTATCTTTTAATGCTTCCCCAATATTTTTAGGTTCCAAAGTAGATGTAAGACAAGAAAGACTTACCTGTTGATATATGGTGGACATACACACATACCTTACCATTTCTCGGTAATTCACTAGCTCTTTCCATCTTGTACGCCTCTTCTCAAAAACTCCCCCTATCACCTGGTCGGGTGGATGGTTCCTTTTAATCCTCGATGGAGGGTCTCTTCTCACTTGATCATTCAGTTTAGTAGCAGACTCCTCCTCGACTTTGTCCCCTGTGTTCTGTCTTTGAGGTTCAGATGTTTCTTCTGATGTCGGGACAACATCTGGGATAACATTTGTTTCTTGAGTGTGTTGCTCCTTTTCAATTGCAACCACAATGTTGTTTTTTAAGGATCTACCAGATATATCCAGCAGGTCATCAAAAATAACATTGACTGACTCTTGTATGGTCTTTATTCGAAGATTGTATATTCGGTAAGCATGGTTATTCTGAGAGTAGCCAACGAATATTCCCTTGTCACTCTTAGAGTCAAATTTAGCCAGTTGATCCCTGTCATTAAGAATATAGCACACACACCCAAAGACATAAAAGTACCGCAATGTAGGTTTCTTTCCATTTAACAGTTCATAGGGTGTCATTTTGGTCCCTGGCCTTAAATAGATTCTATTAGTTATGTGACATGCCGTGTCCAAGGCTTCTGCCCAAAACCTCTTTGACAATTGCTTAGAACTTAACATAACTCTAGCCATTTCTTGTAAAGTTATGTTCTTTCTCTTGGCAACCCTATTTTGTTGTGGTGTTTTTGTTGCCGAAAATTCATGGAATATGCCTTTCTTTTCACAAAATTTTGCAAAGGTTTGATTTTCAAACTCCTTTCCATGATCAGATCTAATTCTGAAAATCGAAGAACAAAACAGATTCTTAATCCTAGAGTAAAGTGTTCTAAACATCTCAAAGGTTTGTGATTTTTCCTTTAAAAAATAGATCCAAGTAAATCTGGAAAAATCATCTACTATCACATAAGAATATCTCATCCCTCCTAGGCTATCTACCTCGATTGGACCCATAAGATCCATATGCAGTAATTGGAAACAATGAGACGTACCTGAATGTTGTTCGTCATGTTGGACAACATTATAAGAGACTCGGGTCTTCTTTCCTTTCAAACAATCTTCGCACAGTGTTTTATCTTTTGGATCCAGTCTGGGAATGCCACTGACAGCTTCACATGAGATCACCTTCTCCAAGGTGCTGTAGTTGACATGTCCCAACTTTTGATGCCAAAGTGTCAATTCACCTACCTTTGCGGAGTTGCAAAACTCTTGTCTTCTGACCAGATAGCAATTGTCTCCAGTTCGGGTTCCTGACATGACACATTTTTCTGTAGAATCTGTAATCTTGCATCCAAGCTTATTGAATTTCACCTCGAGATCATCATCACATAGTTGGCTTATGCTAAGAAGATTAGCAACCAAATCTTCTACATGAAGAACATTTTTCAAGGCTGGTATATCTGAAACATTAAGAGTTCCTTTACCAATTATCTTACTCTTACTTCCTCCTCCAAAGGTCACGAATCCTCCATTGAATGCTCCATACTCCTTCAATAGACTTTTGGTACCTGTCATATGACGTGAGCAGCCACTATCAAAGTACCAAGAACCTGTAATGTTAGTACGCAAAGCAGTTATGCACACATTACATTTCAGATTCAGTTTGGGTATCCATTTCTTTTTCTTCCTTCTGCTTTCAGGCTGGTTGTTTTGAATGTTGTCAGTGATGTTGGGCAATATTGCTGATGACATTTTAGGCAATATTCTGAGTGTAGAATTTTGAAGTTTGTAGCAGTAGGGCATAAGATGTCCTGACTTCTTATAGAAGCTACGTACAAACTTCGATCCAATCTTAGTGATCTGAGAATTACTCGGATTTTCTTTGACAAATTTTATCCTCTTAGTTAGATTATGGATTCTGGAAGTATTTATTTTTCTAGGAGATTGGTACCCAAGCTCGGCTCTTGTAGGTTTATTGAAGTTCAATATTTCATCCAGTTTGGAGGTTCCCATGTTGAGTTTTTGAAAGGTGGTCTCAGCTACGTTCAATCATGCACGAATCTTACCAAGCTCTAGGTCCTTCTTGGTAAGTGTCACCTCTAATCGGTTGATTGTGCCTTTCAGATTGCTATTCTCAAGAGCCAATAATTTTTCTTTTGAGTCTAGTTGCTCAGATTTAGTGATTAAGGATTTACAAAGATTTTGTAATTCCTTTATCATGTCATCTTTGGAGTCAACTAGATCTAAATTTACAGCCTCAGATGAAGAATTAAATCCACTAAAATAATTTACATCAGAATAGTCAAAGTATACATACCTCTCTGATATTGAAGACATTTCAGATGTTGAGTCTGATGTTGTTCCTGATGTTGTCGCAATATTGTCAACAACATCTTCATCTTCGGACAGTGAGTGTTTGAACATGGCTGCCAGCATTTCCTGTGATTCTTCTTCTTGATCTCCTTCCTCCTCTTCGTTTTCATCATCACCGAGAGTTACCCACATAACTTTACCAATTTTTCTAAGGGTGTTTGCACACTCATTAGCATAGTGTCCCCAATCCGAGCATGCATGACACTGCACTCCCTCGAGTTGTTTGGGATTGAAATTGGTATTGTCGGAGTTAGATTTCCTCAGTGGATTGTGATTTCTTTGCTCAGAAGGTGACCTATTTGGCTGTTTATTAAAGAGTGGGTTTTGATGCTGTTTGTATTTGGCTTTATTGCGATCATTGTTGATATTTCTCACCATTGAATTGAATCGACGAGTAAGGCAACAGTTGCACCATTTCCCAGTTCCTCCAAGTTTTCTTCCTCGTCTTCCAATTCAGTTTTCCAGGTTTGTCCTTGGAGTGCCAAAGTCTTATCTTTATACAGATCTCTTTGGCTCTTCATGTTCATCTCATATGTTTGGAAGATGCTCATCAAGGCATGTAGATCTATAGTAGCAAGATTATGGGCCTCTTCAATAGCACAAATCTTAGTATTAAATCTTTCAGGAAGAGATCTGGGAGCTTTATCCACAAGTTGTGTGTTGGTTAAAGGAGAACCAAGCACTTGACGCTGATTAGGATTTTATGTCTTAAGATTCTTCCATCCTTAAGTGTTTGTATTGACTCAAAATCATGCGAAGCTTTGTACATCGTACACTCGAGGTAACTTCACAATGAATTTGTAAGGTCTCCCAAGCGTCATTGGCCGTAGTACAAATCTGGATGAGTTTAAACATATAGAGATCTACCCATCCAAATATCGCATTTAGGGCCTTTTCATTGAAGCTCGCACTGTTGATCTCTTCCGCGGTCCATTCAGATTCGGGTTTGGTAAGTACATCACCATCCTCGTCTGCTGGGTACTTGAGAATCACATAGCCTTCGGAAACTGATCTCCAAGCTAGAACATCAATGGATTTGATGTGCGAACGTAGTCGAATTTTCCAATAGGCATAGTTAGTTCTGTCAAGAATTGGAAGTCTACCAACGTTTTGTATAGCTGAGTCCATAGCCGTAATATTCAGAATCAAACACTTATTGTATCAAGTGTTGGCTTTGATACCACTTGTTGGGTCCGGGGCTACGGATAAGCAAGAATATGTAAGAATAAAACCGCAACAGCTAGAACAATTAAAACAGTTCTAGGATGTTGCCTTCAATGTTGTGTCAACATCAGAGGCAACATTGTGATAAAACAGTTATAAACCTTTGTAGAGTAAATGCAACGGAAAAGTAAAGAGACACAAGGTTTATATTTTCAATGGTATATATTAATATATCCCTTGGTGGTCAATGATCAAAGAATTGTATAAATTATATACAATTACAAATGAATTTCTTTATACAAGATTGAACAATAAATGTGAAAAAGAAATTACAAACAAAAGTGAAGTCGCAGATGACTTCAGCCCAAAGTTAAAAGAACTAAAAAGACAAATACAACATCTTAATTACAATTGCTTGAAATATAAGCTTGATCTAGAATCTGGGCAGCAATAGTAATGTGGGACTAGATGTTGTTATACTACTTTAGAAAGCTCAATGTTCAAGACTTGGTCTTCACGTCGCTTCCTCTCCAAGCTTTGACTGTTTCTTTTACCACGTTTTAAACACAACATCATTGTAAGCTTGCCTAGGTCATTTTTTACTCACAGTAACACAACCTGTTTTGGCCGGAAGAATAGGCAAAATCGTTACAGAGATGTTGTCACAACATCGCAGGCAACATTCTTATTTTCATAAGATGTTGTCCTGAGCATTTACAGATGTTGTCACAACATCCATCCAACATCCATAGTAAGTTTTATAATTTTTTAGTATTAAGGTTATTACTTTATGGTGAATAACAATTAGAGAGGCTGAAATTGTTAAGCATTAAGGGTGGAAAGTGATGAAAATCCATCAATGGATAAATAAAAACTTGAAGGAGAAGATGGATTGAATTAATAAGATGATTTAAGTTAATGGATTTAAACTCCATAAATGTAGATTGCGGAGTGTTGACTATGAGGATTATTAAGGATGAACTTGAACATGCATGTGATTAGAGGTAAGTTGAGGTCACTTTTCTAAGTTAAGGCTTGACAAGAAAATGCTTGATAAGAAGTTGCATGTGTTTCTTTTGAGTGTAGCTATTAAATTAACCTATCTGTCTGAAAATCCAAAGTGGTGAAATGCTATGAATTCGACCTACTAGTTTATGATAAATCAATCATGTCCAGAAAGAAAACAACATTCCATGATAACTCAATCAGTTAAGCCTGTTTATGAAAGTAATTAAATTTTTTAATTTAATTTGACTTCGAGTGTTGCTGAAATAATTTGTTTTTGCAGAGTCTTAGCTCAACTTAGAAATATGTGATCTATTAAAATCGAGACAGTGATGAGAATATAGAGAGACAAGAATAATGAGAGAATTATTTCTATTTTGTATTCATCATAATGACCTCCTTATATAGAAGTAAGGTTCTCCTTCTCCTAGTCTTATAAGGTAACCATATTCTAATAGGACTACAAATCCTATATTTACCATAGTTACAATTGTATCATAAATATGCTAAACTACTATAATTAGACTAGAATAGGGTCTTCAATACCCCCCCTCCCCTCAAGTTGTAGCATGAGGGTCTCGAATGCTCAACTTTTCAACTAAATATTCATGCTGCGATTTTTCCAAAGCCTTTGTAAACACATCGGCCAACTGCTCATTGGTTGACACATGATTGGAGAATATTGTACCGGATTGGATTACGTCCCGAGCATAGTGACAATCTACTTTAATGTGTTTAGTTCGCTCATGAAACACCGGATTTCAGACAATATACAAAGTTGCTTGACTGTCACAATACATTTTTAACCGGAGACTTGTGTTCAACGCCCAAACTACGCAAAATTACCTTTAACCATTTCAATTCACAAACGATCATTGCCATCAATCTGTATTCATCTTCTGATGATGAGCGGGAGACAATATGTTGCTTCTTGGTTTTCCATGACACGGGTGAACTCCCTAGGGAGATAAATCAGCCTGTAAGTGATTTTTGAGTCAACGGACATCCGGTGGAGTTTGAATCACACCATCCATATAATTGGAGATCACAATCTTTTCTCATCACTATGCCTTGTCCTGGGTTCTTCTTCAAGTAACGCACCATACGCATAGCCGCATTTCAGTGTGCTACCTTCGGCTGCTGCATGAATTGTGATAAAACACGCACATAATATGACAACTTAGGTTGCAAAAAATTGAGGTATATCAATTGACCGACCAAACACCGGTATAATTTTGGATCACCCAAATTGGCTCCTCCGGACAACGTCAAACCATGATGTTGTTCCATGAGAGTGTTGATTGGTTTAGCTTCTAATAATTCAGAGTCTGAGATTATATAAAGGGCATATTTCTATTGACAGATAAATAACCTGGTTGGTCCACGTGCGACTTCAACTCCCAGAAAATATTTTAGAGGGCTCAAATCATTCATGTTAAAACATGTGTGGAGATAGTCTTTGATTTGTTTAATGGCACTAAGGTCATTTACAGAGATAATCAAGTCATCCACATAGACTAACACATTAAGTTGCATACCTCCCCGGTGCATAGTGAATAGAGAAAAATCTGAGTACGATTGTTTGAACTCATATTTCATCAAAGCACTTGACAATTTCGCAAACAAACAGCTGGAAGCTTGCTTCAAACCATAAAAAGATTACAAGAATCGACATACTTATCTCGGATTAGGAACACAGAAACCCGATGGTAATTTCATAGAAACTTCCTCGATAATCTTGCCGTGTAAGAAAACATAATGCACATCCATCTGATGCAACTCTAAATTTCACATAGCCGCAATAGCCAGGAAGACCCGAACAATTACTACCTTAGCAACCGGAGCAAAAGTTTCATTGTAGTCAATTCCTTCCTTCTATTTATTTCCAAAGATAACCAAACAAGATTTATAACGCTCGATTGTGCCGTTAGAATTGTACTTGATTTTGTACACCCATCTACGTCCGATTGATTTCTTGTCTGGTGGCAAAGTTTCTAGTGTCCGTGTTTCATTATCCTCCAACGCTTGGATATCTTGATGCATGGCTATTTTACAATGTTCTTTTTTCATTGCCTCCGTGAAGGTTTTGGTTCGATTCTTGTGGTAATTGTTTAAAGGAAAAAATATCACAAGATATATAGTTAGCTAAATGATAAGGTGCACCTGAGGGTTGCTGAGGATCGGGAGGACGCGTTGATGAAATTTGTTTCTAGAATGTCTCTGTCACGTAGTCTCGCAACCGAATAGATTCATGCTTCTGATGTTTACTCCAATCCAATTATTCTTCGAGGGGCATTTTGTTAGTCTGGTTACCTTCAATTTGCACTTCTTCCATGCTTTATCTATCTAGACTGACATCTGTCCAGTCTAGTGCAGGTTAATCAGAAGTTTCGGTATTCGGTCTCCGTACTTCGTCCACTCAAAATTCATTTGTACTTATATTGTCAGTCGTGTCTTTTTCGAAGTCGTGTTGATTTCTTTCTTCCTCTATTTTGTCCGGGATCACTTCTATATCGTCACTCAAGTTACCCAATCCTACAACAAAGAGGAACTTAGTTTCATAGAAGTCAACATCTCTTGAGACTAAATATTCATCGTTCTCTAAGTCATAAAATCTCCAACCTTTCTTTCCGTATGGGTATCCCAAGAAGACGAACCTATGACTCCGACTCTCAAACTTGCCCCTCATTCTTCCCTTTGTGTGTGCATAGCATAGTGACCATATCACCCTTAAATGATCATATCGAAGCGCTTCCTCGTATATAATTTCATAGGGGGTTTTCCCATTCAACACTGAAGATGGCGTTCTATTGATCAAATATCACGCAGTCAAAACATATTCTCCCCAGAATTTGATCGAAAGATGACCTTTCAATCTCGATGTGATGATGTTTTGTTTCGACTCTTTCATTTTGTTGTGGTGTCCCTATGCAAGATGTTTGGAAAAAAATTCCATGTTCGAAGAATTAAGTCTTCATACATGTGATGTCAGTTCCATTATCACTTCTAACAATCTTCACTTTCTTACCAAACTGTCTATCTACCAAGGTGAAGAAATTCTTCATGGTTTGGGATACTTCTTTCTTATCAACTAAGAGAAAGATCCACACAGTTCGTTAATGATCATCCATAATAGTAAAAAAATATTAAACACCACAAGAGAAATGGGTTCTATGTGGTCCCCACAAATTGCAATGAATCATCTCAAAAGTATCCGAACCAATATTATCACTTAAAGAAAAAACACTTCTCATTTTCTTTCCCCGTTGACATATATCACATTCTCTATCTGATCTATCACCACTATTCTTTAAGCCTAATTTTGTAATAGACTTCATTACTTGTGCTGAAAGATGACCCAACTGTTTGTACCAATGATCGAACCAATCAGTTGTCTCTGCCTTTGTAGCACGTATCAACGACACATTATGGAAATAGTAAAGTCCACCTCGATGCTTACCCTTTCCAATCAGCTTCCGTAGTGGAGTCCAGTATATAACACATATATTTCTATTAAATGTCACATCATAATCTAAATAATCAACTAGTTGTGATACATAAATCAAATTGCATGGCAAATCCAGAACATAAAGGACATTCTTCAACCATATCCTGTCATTCAACATAGTTGTTCCTTCTTTTGTAGCCACCGAATTGCTTCCGTCCGAAAGACCAACTAGACACATAGAAATGTCTCGCGTATTGCTCAGGTCTTCCGGATTACCTATCACATGGTTGGTAGCTCCGGTGTCTATGATCGAAGATGAGTTTTTGGTCTTACTATCCATCTTTATATTCGGGTTTATTCTCTAGGAATTCAACATGTGAAGCACAGTCTTTCGGATCTCATCTCTCAAACTGTGAAGTCTTGTGCCGCTTGTGTTCACTGTTCCTGTATCCGTCTGAGTTCCTTCTTTGGTAACTACGGCGTTAGCTGATAACGTCTAAATCCACTCCTCAAATAGGAAGTGTAAATGGTCATTGTAATAAAATTTACCCAACTAGGAGTCGAGGTCGAATCCACAGAGAACATTATACTTGGACAATTAAGCTAGTTATTAAATTGTCACCAATTAAGCTAAGCCAAATGATTTCCATATATTTGATTTTATTTAAAATGAATGTAGATAAAACTAACTAATGGGGAGCACAAGGTATGGAAATTCTGGGCTTTGAAATATAGTAATTTAACTTAAACTCAATAATGATCCATTACAAATAATTATCTATCACTAATTAATCACGGGTCTAGCAAATTAGACTTGAAATCTCAATTACCCACTAATGCCCCTCGACTATTTAGCGGGTTTATCTTAGCTTATTCTCTCGAATCAAACTAAGAAGCATTAAACACATTCCAATTTTCGGCTATTCTACATTTTTTCCTATCTCTAGGTTAAACCCATTAGATGAGGTTTAAAGCCCCAAATTGTGATAATTAATATATCACAAACCCTAATTTCTTCTCTCAAGTTTAATTAAGGATAGATGGGCAAGTCCTAAGGTTAGCTAATCCCTTTGGAAATATTCAAGAACAACATTAATCAAATAAACAAGAGACTCATTTCATAAATAGTAAGAAATAATCAATACAAAAGCAACAATAGGTAGATACAAATGTTGCTCGACAAGTCTTTACAACTTTGTTGTCCAAAGTCATCACTCACACCAAATATAACAATACAGAGCAAGAAAATAAAGAGATGAAATAAGAAATTCTCATTAATGGCTTCAAGTCTTCACTTCCAAGGTGATAGGTGATGAAACTCTAGCCTCCAAAGCTTTTTCTTCCTCTTCTAAGCTCTAAAAATGTGTTGGAGAATGATTCTTGAGATTTTTGTATTACTTGATGTGTTTTTCCTTGTGGCTAAATGACCTAATGTTATATTTATAGACCAAAGAAAATATTTTATAAAATCCGCCAAAAATGTCATTTTTCCCATTTTGTTACCCATTTTGCTATCAGTAGAACCATTTTGTGGCCAGCATAATGGTTCTGCACCCAATAGAATGGGATAGTAACTCTTGTCCTATTTCGCTGCCTATTCTGCGACCAGCAGATTGATTATGTGGCTAGCAGAATGGTCAGTAAAATGGGACAGTGATACCAAAACTTCATGACCTATTCCGCTACCCATTCTGCAGTCAGCAGAACGGTTCTACCGCCAGCAAAATGGTCACAAAATAGTCTTTTTCTCATTTTCATGCGATTCTTGACACTTCAACTCCAAATTCCTACAAAAACAAAATAAACACAAGAAATGACATTAAAACGTACTTAAAGGACTATAAAAGCTTAAGTAAAGGGTATCAAAAATGTGTAATTTCACCGCACATCAACACCCCCAACTTAAACTATTGCTTTTCCTCAAGTAACTAAAACAAAACTAAAAGTTACGACCAACAACAAAGCAAGAATGACTATGGTTAGTTCTACCTATGAGTTAAAAAGCATGTGATTCAAAATGTTAACAACCCCTCAATTTTTTTCAAAAACAACCCGAGCGTGCATAGCTACGCACAATCATTTCATGAAAATCAAGCCTCAATTGATGACTACATGCTACTAGTGACTAGATGTGCAGAAGTACAATAATTTGAGAAGCTCACATCACAAAGTTCATGTAATTCATGTGCCTCACAACAAAGAAAGTCTCAACACTCATTAAGAACAATTCAAAACATGGGACATATGCAAAATCACTCACACTCACAAAGAATGTCAAGTGTCACAAGTATCATGACATAGGCTTGCGCATATTTTAAGTCACCACTACTCAAGGAATGCTTGGTTTCGGATGTCAAAGGACTTTTTCAAGCTTGTAATGTAGGCTTAGGGACGGGTAGGATGTTCATTTGGGTACAAGTGACTATTCCCTCTTCTAGCACTACACATTTTTCATTCTTTTTGCTCAATTCCTTTATTTTTGTTTTCACTTCCTTTTTCACCCCTTTTTCAAGTTTTCCACTTTATTTCACTCTTTTTGTGTTTCATTTTCTTTTCTCTTTTCTATTCTTTTGCATTTCATTTTCACTTTTGTTTCTCTTTCTTTTTCTTAAATTATTCACGTTGCAATCCTTTTTCCTTCTTCCATCTCATGTTCCACCCCCAACTCAGGCTTTTTGCATTTAATCTTCACTTTTCATGTACTTCAAGGAGTGATTTGGTTCAAAAATGGTTTGTTTCAAAAAGGATTTTGATTTGTAATGTGGTAGCCAAGGAAAAAGGTAAAAATCTCAAAAAGAGGACGACTAGTTACTCTCATCTTTACTCTCATATGAATGCCTAAGATCATTTCCTCAATCAAACAAGTCCTATTTTCGTTGTGGCAAACCAACAAAGCAAGTTCTAGATGATACAAGAAAATACAAGAGAGCAATCAAATCCTCACCGCTGCACCTGAACTACAAGAAACAACACATTTTAGCCCTCTATTGAACACAAGGCTATTATCTAATGAAGACTCAAAAATGAATAGTCATAGAGTCACAAAATGAGACATGTTTTCATAAAATGATCATTCAAGTGCAAAGCTACTCTCTTTTTCAAAATAAAACTTATTTTTTTTAGGGGTGTTGACAAAACAATAAGCTACTCATGCTAGAAACTACATACAAGTACCAATCAAGTCAAACTACTCTAACATTAGGCCACAGTTACTGAACTTACACCCTTGAAAAAGAACCAAGCAAAGAAAAACTAAGGGGGACAAAACAAAAAACTACAAAGCAAAAACTAAACATGTTACCACATCCCTAACTTTCAAAGCATGCAGTGTCCTCAATGCATAAAATCAAAATGTAAGAACAAACGTTTGAGGGGCTCCTTGTGGTACACTAAGCGCTCTCCTGAGTTTGTTTCAATTAGGTGGCCTTTGATTGGACATCATTTCCCTCGGACTGTGAAACAAGAGCGGGTTACTCTGAACTGCCATTCTCAAACTCTGATGGTTTAGGACTAATAGCACAGGCATATGAAGTGGTGCCCATAGGTAGTGGAGGCATGGTATACACTTTTGTTTTCATCGGCTGACTTAGAATCCAGTATGCGATCACAGAACAGGTCGCAAAACTGTTCTACGGTCCACATAATAGATCATTTTCTCTGCAGTTTATGCTCAAAACTCCCAGGTGGTCTATCTAATCTTGCGGTCCAAAGTGCGGGTCGCATACCAGGAATACGGATCGTAGAGTGGTCTGTATTTTTAAACTTTTTGAAGTTCCATTCTGCAATTTGTCTGGGAGGATTTGCGGAACAAAATACGGTCCGTAAACCGTGTTTGCAATCCGCAGTAGTGGCCGCATAATGATCCTTCTTTTCAGCTCTTTTACTTTAACACTTCCATCTCCATCTTTCATGCACCAGTTTTTCAAGTTCCTACACACTTAGACAAATAATCAAAGCACATAATGGAATAAAATAAAAAAGTAAAAAACATTTGGGTTGCCTCCCAATGGCGCTTAATTTAACGTCGCGGCATGACGTGTGTCAACTTTATCAGTTTTCTCTCCACTTAGAGGATATGAATTGTCACCCCAACTTTGAATCAAAATTTCGGTGATGCTCATAAGGTGGTGGTAGGAATGCAAAGAGGCCAACTCTTGTTGTGTCGTATCTCCAAAATATGCACGTCTTGTTCTTCATCACCATGATTCTTCATAGGCTCGGTCATTTCAATTTCCAAATCATCAACCAAGCACAATTTTCAAAAATAGTTGAAATGCGATCTCGGACACTCCATTCATTTTCAAACTTGCTATATTTTTGAAATCCTAAACCCCAAATGAACTAGAGTACTCAAAAATTATTTGATGAACTTTTCTTTGCAGCTCTAGTATTATTTGTTCAACATTGGAATCATTCACTACTCTTGGGATGCTTGATTGACAATCTGCCATTAGCTCTTCCAAATTAATCTTAATCGCATCTTCCATGAAACCCGACTCAAGAACACTATCATTGACCAATGTTTTTTAAACATTACATGTCTCAACTTTTATATTCAATTCAGTCTCCAAGGATAGAGTTTCAAAGTAGCCTCAATTCTTGACTTTGCTCAAATTTCATATATAGAAATTCTTCCACCATCCATAAAATACCTTCACGGTGATCCCTATAGGATCTAACATTTTGAGCTTGATTTGTCAACCAATCTTGACTCACAATATCCACTTCGTCAAGTATTTTTTGGTGTCGGGGTTCATTCAAGGCTTGTAATAATCTATTCATGTTGAAAATCCATGTTTTGGATGACTTCATCATTTCCATGTTGAACTTTATCCCACCATTTGGTCAAGATTCTCCCAACAACTTCATTTCTTCCGATTATGCTACTTAACATTTCCTCAATTTCTTCCTTTTGAGAGCTAGAAACTTCTTCTTCACAATTTTGCTCTTCTTCAATTTGAACCACTTCTTCATTTTCTTGACTTTAATCATGGCTAATAAACAATTTAAGCTCATTCCTTGAGCTTGAAGTCTCTTCTTCAACCAATCCATATTGAGGAGTAAACAAATCCATGGAACTTAAGGAGTTGGCTTTCTCAAGGAGTTCATTTCCTTTTTTTAATTCCTCTCCATTTGCCAAGATAGATTGTATGAGGATTTTTATCTCCTCCTCTAATCTAGATTTTTATCTATCCACTTGCCAAGATAAATTGTTTTGTTGGACTAATCTATGGTCATCATACTTTATTTCCTTTGAGTCATGGTTTGTATAAATCTCATCATCATATTTTGATGATAGGTTATCCTGATCTATACATTCTATGTACATATCTGAGTCCATGCTAATTTTCTCCTAGATGGACCCTTGATGTTGTTGTTCCAGTTCTAAGGTCTGTAAGTCATCTGGTGGATTTGGTTCAGGTTCATCAGTCACTCCTCCTTCTTGGTCATTATTGATCTGTTGTTCAAATAATCCAGGCTCAAGTTCTTGTAGTTCTAATTCTTTTAATCTATCTGCAGATGCTTTCATAATTTTCTTTATGTCAATTTGAGGCCATTCCAGTGGTCAGTTACCTTTAAGAGTGAGAATCTCTCCATTAGGGAGCTTGTGCTGCACCTCATCATCTGTCACATGGGCGATTTTGAGCCAGCCGACAGGCTAGGTTTGTCCCTGCACAACAGTCAAACAGTGCCTTTACTCAGCATATTCCAACACTTAGCCAAATTTCAGATAGTTTGGCCTTAGATTCATTTTTAGGCAGCAACAACGTAGTAAGGAACATAGATGTTTTTAGACAGCAAAAGATGAAAGAAAGGCAACACGAAATAAAGAACAAAATGCAGCAATATATAGGAAATCAATTCCCAACTTGTATTATTAAAGTGAATACAAGAACACTCTAATTTTTGCACCACCCTTGGCACAAGATCCCTTTACCTTATACAGATTTCGCTCCATAGAAAATTCTAACTCACAAAACCTGAAAAATGCACAAGTGTTGGGCTACACACTTATATTTTCGTGTGACAACCAACTATCCAACACTTGGCTTATAATGATAGGTCAAATACAGCCCACTCAGCCTTTATCCTAGGCTAATGTAGTTGACATCCCCCTAACTACTAGGAAATACAAGGAAATGCTTAAAATACAAAGGTAACCGTCCAAAACACTTAGCCATTTTGGATGAATACAAGGGAAATGGATAAAACTGCCCAACTACCCGCATGTGCATGGCACATGCGCATGCCAACCATGTTTTTGGCGCCAATGTCCTATTTTCCCCGCCAAGTCTTATACTCAGCTTGCCCTTTATGCTATTTAGCTAAAATATTTAGCTAAAATATAAAAATTAATTATAATAAAGGAGTTAACATTGTTTAAACATAAAACCAATACTTTTTATATCATATGAGAGTATCCATCACATGGTCACAGGATCCAAAGAGCCTGAGGCAAGTAATTGTTCTCCTAGCACATGATTCTCTCATTTTGAGAACAAATAATATTTCTCAAAGAATATCTTGTTCTAAGACGGTGTCTGAGGACTATTGCTTATATGATAATCACAAGTAATTGGTCATATATTGTCATGCCTCAAATCCGACCTTGGACGTAACAGGAATCTGATGCTATGAACAACACCGGAAGCACCTTATGAATTTATAATATCAAGTCCCTGCTTAATCTTTTAGTAATTATTTTAATTAAGTCATAAATAATTAAGTAAATATCATGGTTACAATTTATGAAATAAAATCAGCGGAAGTCTATAATAAATAAGTTGTAAAAAATGTAGCAATGCCTATGAGAGTCGAACAACGAATTTAACCAATAGCCACAAAACATCTATCTATGAAGCCTCTAAGATGATAAAAGAAAATAGTCCAACTTCAGGACGTAGCCCCAAAACTAATACTAATAAAATAAAGATAGAATGGTGCCCCATAAATAATCATGTGAGCTCATCGAATAGTCTCGAAAGCATCAAGTTCTCCTAAGTCGTATGCGTATCACGAACCTACTCTTCTACGTTACTTGACACACCATCAAAAACAACAATGGTATGCCTGAGTACTGGGTACTCAGTGAGTGTCTCTGGGATAATAAATAATATAAAATAATATAATATAAAAGCAGTAAAACAATGTAAGTAAAGCAGTTCGAGATTCAGAGATAAAACAGTTCACCAAACTTAGAGAAACCATTAATATAATCCATTAAGAGAGAACTAAATCACTTTCAATCCATTATGCCATATATCCAGATTAATTCTTCCATTTATGAACTCAAGATCAATATCAAGTCACTCACGAGCAATCACAATCTTGCCAATACAGGTCAAATCAATGAAATGAAAGATGTCCATTAAGATTCCCTAAAATCACACAGAAGCACCATATCGGGGTTATCACCCTCGATAGCTATCCTTCCTCCTGAATAGCTAGGCAAAATCACATCGGGTATATGAACCCTCGATTGTCACTCTTCCTCCAAAATGGTTAGGCAACCACACCTAGGCTATTAGCCTTCATTGGCCACTCTTCCTCCTGAATGGCTAGGCAAACCACACTAGGATCCATAGTGACTACCTTTCCTCCCGAGTAGCTAGGCCAAACACAGACAATAGAATCATGGTAAAATAGCCGAATCACAATCATAGCATAGAAGTTGAATCACTCATTATGGATTATGTTCATCATCTTGTTATTAGGGATACGTCAAATCATTTACGAATTTAGAAATCAAGTTCAAGTCACTAAATGAGTTTCGAATTCAACACAATTCGTTTTTAGAGCAAAACACATGAAATATCTAAGCTTTCTGAAATCAAATTTAAGCATACCTTATGGAGTAATCATGTTCAAAGATTAAAGTTTTATATTTCAATTACAAACATCCTTCAATAAGGAAAAATCATGTATACATATATATAATATAATACACATAAAGGTTTAACGCGGGCTTGTCTCTCACGTACACAAATCTTGTAAAAGAATCACTCTAAACGTTTGAAAAGTTTGTTCGAAAAAGAGACATACCTTTAATCCCTCTAAAATTCTACCAAACAAAATATCCAAGGTCCAACAATCACTCCACAATGGATTTAGATAAGAAAAGTCAAAATTGTATTCACTTCTATGAGTTTTCTCACTAATTTGGAAATTAGGGCTTTTTCAAGCCTTAAAACTTGTTATTGTACCTCGTATGAATCATTCGTATATTCTAATCCCATAATATACTTTATACTAGCCTAAAATTCTCCAATAATATCAGAAAAATCAGAGGTCTTACCTTTTAGATGAAATCTCACACAGCCATTCTTCTCCTTCCTTAGGTTTTCAAGAAACTAGGGTTTGAGAAGATAATCTAGTGTTAATTTGATGACAGATTGACGTAGTAATGATAATATTAATCAAGAACTTACCTTATATGTTCTGGGGAAGTCTTAGGGTTGTTTTCTCACAAAAGTTGCCCAAAACGAAGTGGGAAAGGATTTTGAAGAGTTAGAAGATTATATAGTTCGGAATTAGAAAAATAGGGTCGTGCTATGGACGTGCATCGCGCGTCCATAAAGCGTTAGTGCTCGTGCTATGGCTGTGCATCGCGGGACCATCACAAGTGGTTGCAGAGATTCAGAGACAGGTATTTTGTGTGCTACACGTGCGACGTGCGGGTGCCCTGATGCTCGGTAAAATGGGCATAACTCCTAGTACAGATCACCTATTGAGCTCCACCATATATTTTTGGAAATATATTTTAAATACCTGCAACTTTATTATTTTGAGTTTTTTCAGATTCCCAACGTAACTCTCCGAAAACTTAGCATAAGTGAAAATTACCTCAGACTTACGAACTTAAGAACTTTTATGAACTCCCTTAATTGGTTTGACTTCAAACGACTATCTATCACCCAAATTCATCCCGAAGAGATTCACATAACTAAAATGACACATCAACATTCATTTAATTCATTCACACCTAACTCTGATTTATGGAATGTTACATATGTTATTATGTTAAGAATTGCTCCTAATTTGTGAGATATTATTATGTGAGGACACACAATTGGTGACATGATCCAATGAGTTTAAGAACGAGTAATGGTTATCAAAGCACAACCTTGTTCTAAGGAAGTGCTTTGTACAACCATTACTTGTTCTCAAACTCATTGGATCATGTCACTAATTGATGGGTACTCTCAAATGAGATAATAAAGTATTATTATTTTTAAATAGTGATAAGTCCTTTATTTTATTTTAATAGTATTAATATATTACCTTTTTAACCAAAGAATAGCCTAGTCTATATACCAAGTGGTCGATTATTGACAAATTGTGTAGCTGAGGAGAAATCATATATGTTGACAATTGACACGGGCCGGTTTATGTTATCCTAGTCCACTAGACTTGTAAAAATTTGAGTTTGGGGTTTGGGATTTTCAATAGTTCATGAGGTTTCTGTTTTCGACATGTCATCTTTATTTGCTTTGAGTTATTATAGAATATTAGACTTTTAGTTTTGACCCATAATTTCTCATTTTCTTTGATTTACTTTAAATTATTTGAGTTTATATGTTACAGAGTCCTTTTGTATTTGCATGGTGTTTTTGACGGAAAGTAAAGATAACTAAAACTAATAGCAACAAGACATCTTCGAAAAAAATTATTATGTGTGAGGTACACTTATTAGGCGAAATATTTTAAGTTCCGCTGAATAAAAATATTAAGGTATAAGGAAACAACAAAATTTGAAAATGATGTAACATTGTAACAATTTCCCTTGGGGAGTATTCTCATTATTACAAAATATATATAGTGTGTACAAGAGAGGAATCGTAATTCGGTAAGGATCCTAATATACCATAAATATCCAGTATTCATAATTACACAATATATGGCGAATATATGAAGAATATTCGCTAATACACCCTCCTCAGTCGGAGAGGGAGGAGGTCGAACGCTGAGACTAGATCTGAAGTCAATGAATAATTGTCTGGGAAGTCCTTTGGTGAATATATCTGCGTACTGTTATGACGAAGGCACATGCAACACTCTGACATGACCGAGGGCAACCTTCTCATGAACAAAATGAATATCCATCTCAATGTGTTTGGTTCTCTGATGTTGAACGGGGTTGTGAGAAAGATATATGGAAGATATGTTATCACAGTATACGATGGATGCCCGACGCAAAGGACACTGGATCTCCAAAAGTAGATTTCGGAGCCAACAAGTCTCAGCTACAACATTGGCAATGCCTCTGTATTCTGCTTCGGCACTCGAACGGGATAGGGTTGCTTGTCTCTTGGCAGACCATGAAACTAGATTATCCCCTAAAAATACACAATAGCCGGAGGTGGAGCGTCGCATGTCCGGACACCCAACCCATTATGCATCCGTGTAAGATAGCAATTTGGTCGGTGCATAGGGGTATAGATGTAATCCATAAACAAGTGTGACCTTAATGTATCGAATGATACGCTTAAAGGCAGTGAAATGAGACTCTCTGGGGGCATGCATAAATAGACACATCTGCTGAACAACGTATGCAATATTTGACCTGGTGAAAGTGAGAGACAGAAGTGCACTTGCAAGGCTCTTATATAGAGTAGGATCAGAGACTGGAGCACCATCCATAGCATTGAGCTTGGACTTTGAATCAACCGGAATGTGAATGATTTTTCAATTTTTCATCTTAGCCTTGTATATTATCTCTTGTGCATACTTACGCTGACTCAAGAACATATAATCTGCAGATCTGGTCACTGATATACCCAAGAAGTAACTCAACTTGCCCAAGTCAATTATAGCAAATTCGATTTTAAGTAAAGCAATAATCTCATTTTTCAACCCATCAGATGAGGCAGTGAGAACAATATCATCCACATATAGCAGTAAGTAAGCAGTGCTACTACCTCGATGAAAAATGAAAAGAGAGTTATCACACCTGCTGCATACAAACCTAATCTGCATAATATACCTGGCAAATCGATCATACCATGCGCGTGGGGCCTATTTTAGGCCATACAGTGACTTACGGAGACGACAAACATAATGAGAGGCTGCTGGATGGACAAATCTAGATGGCTGGTGCATGTAGACTATTTCTTTCAGGTCCCCATGTAAAAATACATTTTTCACATCCAGCTGATGTATCGGCTAGTACTTGCCCATAGCTATACTCAGAACTGTGCGAATGGTAGCCGATTTGACAACCGGGCTGAATGTCTCACCACAATCAATACCCTCCTGCTAATTTGTGCCATTAGCCACAAGTCGTGCCTTATACCTCTCTAGGTCTTCACCGTCTCTGAATTTTTGATGAAATAGCCACATGCAATCACATTCACCCCCTCCGGTCTAGGTACTAAATCGCACGTGTGCTGTTTCGTTAAAGCATTAAATTTCTCGCACATAGCGGCATTCCAATTAGGGTCTTATTTGGCCAATTTGGGGTTTTTGGGAATTGGTGAAATGGTATGGGCAGACAGGTTGAACTGGGCTTTAGGTTTGAAAATCCCGTGTTTGGAACGGGTTTCCATTTGGTGAGTGGAGAAAGTGGGTGGGTTGGTCTGCTGGTGGTTAGCGGGTGTCAGGTTTGGGTGCTGTTGCGGGTGTGTGGGTGGCTGTCTGTTGAAATAGTATATGGGTATGGTGTTGCGGTGGTTACTAGTAGATCCGATTAGGTCGATATTGGTGGTGTCACGGTCGAAGGCGATTGTGGTGAGGTTGGTAGCATCGGGTAAGGGGAGGGTGGTGATTTAGTGTGGTGGTTTTGGTCATCAGAAGCTGGTTAGGGTCAGGTTGGTTGGAAATGATGATATGGGAATGTGACATAACATCTAGTGGTGTGGGTCGGAGTTGGGTGATCTGCAGGGTGTGGACCGGTGTGGAGACACTGTGAGCAGCCGGTAAAGACTGTGGTGAGGATGATTCTGGCAGTACTGCCACTGGTCAGACGACTGAAGTGGTTGTAGTGGGTGGCAGAGAGGAGATTTCGGTGGCGGACTAATTTATTTGATTGAGTATGACGAGAGAGATGTCGAGCTCATCAAGAAAGGTATAGTTTGTTTTGTGGAATTTTTGGAGATTCGAGAAAGGGAATGTGGTGTCATCGAACGTGACGTGATGTGTGGATTTGACGAGTGGACAAGTTATAGCACAACTAGCCCCTATGATTTGACGGGAAACCTACGAAGACACATGGAGTTGTCCGATGTGCTAATTTCTGAGGGGTGGTGGAGGCAAGATTGGGATAACACAGACAACCGAATATCCTTAGGTGGTCGTAGGAGAGACTCCTGTGGTATAGAATTTCGGTTGGAGTCATGTTGTGAAGGGTACTAGTGGGTAGAATATTTAGAATATATTCAGACATTTTGACAGCATAGACCTAGAAGGACGGAGGGAGAGAGGCATGAAACAGGAGAGTACGAACCATGTTGTTAATGGTGCGGATGATGCGTTCAGCTTTACCATTTTGAGGTGAAGTGTGGGGGAAGGATAAATGAAAAACCATGCCTTTATTTCTACAAAATTGGTGAAACGTAGAATTATTGAATTCACGACCATTATCACACTGGAATGATTTTATAGATTTTTCAAACTGTGTTTTTATAAAAGTGCGAGACTCAAGGAATTTTGCAAACACTTCCGATTTAAATTTGAGTGGGAATATCCAAATATAATGAGAAAAATAATCTAACAAGACCAAATAATATTTATGACCAAGGGAACTACACACATGAGATGTCCACAAATCAGCATGAATAATCTCAAAAGGGGAAAAAGTAACACTGGTAGATGATTTAAACGGAAGACGAACATGTTTGCCTAAATAACAAGAAACACAGTGCTGGGCAAGTTTTCCATTATTACATTTGATTAAGTTATTGCCTCTAAAAAATTAAAAATTGGGGTGCCTAGATGGCCAAGTCGATTATGCCAAATGGATGGAGAGATAGCAGGGAGAGAGACTGGAGAGCATGATCCGGCAGTGGAGGTGAATGGGAATGGATAGAGATCCCCCGTGCTATTGCATCTCGTAAGATGGGTCCCCGTATGAAGATCCTTCACAGTAAAACCAAACGTGTCAAACTCATCAGAGACAGAATTATCACGAGAAAATTTTCGGACATAAATTAGGTTCTTAATGATGTTAGGGGCATACATGACATTTTTAAAGGAAAAGAGCGGATGTGGTGGGTGTGTGTGGGAGGTATCATAGCCCTATATTGGAATGCGATGACAATTGCCAACAGTGATGTATTGAGGATGCTTTAATGGAAACAATGTAGGAATATTACCTATAAAGCGAGTGAGCTGAGATGTGGCACCCGTGTCCATATACTAATTTTCATCTAGTTGCTGCAAGTTCATACTGTTATAAGTCTGGCCTAAATCAGTTGGGGTCAGACCGGTTGGTGGTTGCATGTATTGGGCCTGAGTGAAATAGGCTTGTGGTGTCTGGTATGGGGATTCCCTGTTTGATGGGGAGGGGCCCAATAGTCCCTGCTGAATGTATGGTTATTGGGCCGATAACTAGGCAGGTACTGAGGCCCAATTCGACTGTTGAAAGTGTGACGCTGGGCCGGTCCAGGCAGATGGTGGACTGGGCTGCAGCTATGGTGAATAGTGCTGCTGGCCACGGCCCTTGCCATTCCCTTTGCCTCCTCTGCCGCCGCGGTTCTGCCGCCGCTAGTGTTTTCTTGCGGAGGTGGGCCAGCGGTGATGTTATTTTGGGGAGGCGTTTCGACTGCTAACACCTTTTGGGTGTGTTCGTCCTACTTTGCACGACGGGTTTCTTCTAGCAACAATTGCGAGTGGGCCTTGTGGAAACTAGGCAAGGGATTAGCCTGTTGTATCATGGTGGCCAAGAGAATATTCGCTAATAGTAGTTGACCAAAAATAAAAAGAATAAAAATTAGAAAATGAGAGAGAAGGCAGTTACTAAGTAAAAGGTAAAGTCCGCTACTCAAATGGTCACTCAGCTATCTAAAATTATCAAGTAAAATTATTTGTTTAATGATTTTACTTAATAATTTCAAGTAGTTGAGTGACCATTTGAGTAATGAACTTTATTTTTCGCTTATCAAGAGATAAATTAATCAGTAGTTGGGTATATTTAGTATAATTAATCTTCTAAACAAGGTAAATCATGAGTAAAATATGACGATTAGGCGTATAAATACACCTAATATCACACTACACAAACTAAAATAAGAGAGAAAGATAGAATAAAAATCATATAAGTTGTGGGTTAGATGTTTATGACATCAAAAATAAACTAGTTGTGTTCATCGGGTGTGCTTGGATTGAGAATTGTTGATACCAGTTTAAAAACGAAATTAGAAATTGTTGATACGAAAAACAAAGAATTAAAAAAGACAAATTTATATGAAGAAGAGTGAGTTGCAGCGAGTGAGGAGAGAGGAGAGAGGAAGAGGGCAAGGAGCAGGTAAATAGGTAACTTGTGTGTCCCCACAATTGACACTTGTCCTGCATTGAGACCCTCACACAACTAACAATACTTGTGTCTCACGGGGAATAAAATTTCTCAACATCTTCATCATATATTAATGCACTTATGATAGCCCAAAAGCTTCCATTATTTCATAAATAATTTTTTTTGCAAAAAGTTACATACAAAAATATTAATGTACTGATCTCATTTTGAAGGTCTCTGTAAACCTTTTGCATGTTACTTATAAACTAAAAATGTATTAGAACCTTCTTCATGTAGAAAAGCATTGCGAAAATTCCAATTTGCGTTTACAGAAAAAAAGAATTAAACTCATATTGCAGTTTAAAAAGGTTGAGGAATATCTCTCTCATAAAAGATTTCAAAGATTAGTAGATCAATTTATTCTATGATTTAGACATAAAGTGATAGTTTTTGGGGAAAGAATATCAAACTTGAGATTATTATTGGTGACAAACTGACAATGACAGGTAAATTGTAATAAATAGACGTGGATGGGTATTAAACAGGCTGGGCGAGTCATATTTTGACATTTTCAGTTTAAGCACAAATCTTTTCATACTTTGGAATTAAGCTTTCTGGCTTCGATTCATGTAACTTTAATTTTATGCATTTCTACGTTCAATTTTATGGATGAAAAACATTGTTTGTCAAGCTTTTTTAACCCAAGTTATTTGGAAAATAGTTTTTTGCCTCGCTTACGTTATTCTAAAATCTCCGATAATAAAAGTATCGCACAATTTATAGAATAAGAAAATGGAGCGGAATTTCCATTTTAAGATCAAGATAAAGATTTTTATTAGAAATCATGCAAATAAATTAATAATAACACGCAACTTTAAAAAAAAAAAAAAAAAACTCGAAGATAGGAAAATAGTGACTACTCTCTAGCTTTAATCGTATCTGGTATACGCTATTATCTACAATTTTTGGCATCACGGTGATGTCAACATAGCGAGAAAGATACTTCATTGTTTGTTTTATTTTGAATATTTCAATAATGTAATATGTGGATTGATTCGTAACAAAACGTAATAAATAATTAGAGATAAATAAGCAACGTAAATAATAAGCAATAGAAATAGCTTGAATTGATAGAATTTTGATTGAGACTTGTCCCTGAGATTGGTCCGGTCCTTAGCTGATTTGTTTTGAACCCAAGCCAATATTGAGAGCTTGAATATCTTAAGTTTATAATGAAATCGTGCAAGTGAATGTAATGAAAATCAGATGCCCTCCTAACATGAAGGTTGGGCTCCTTTTATGGCTATGAATTACAAACGTTACAGATTTAAACTCCATCTCCACTTAAATGTCATCAATGCTAATTATGGCCATTGATGGTCTCTTAATGGCTGAAGAATAACGGTTATAACGGCTGAATAATGGTTGGTACCATGTCTGGTTCAATTACAAGTTGAGTACCTTTGGGTCTTCCTCCGGTGTCAACTGTCTCGATCGTCATTCGATGTCATCTGGTTCGGGTGTCACTCGACCTTGCCTTAGTATCCGGACTCACCCCGATGTAACCCATATTCGATACAAATCATTGTTATTCCCTTCGATCTCATACTTAAACCATGCCATGTATTGTGCCAGTTTTCACCGTATATAGATAGTCCCCACACTTCCCGGATCAAAGTTTACCGAAGTGATGAGAAGTGGAAATAATTCCTTCCTTCTTGCCAGAAAGTCATGTAATCACCCTCGCTACTGCCTCATTAAAAATCTTGCCGGAAAAACCTTCTTCGGAATAAAAACCAGATTAAGGAAAAAAGATGCAGACCTTAGGGATTCAGATGACATCACCGCCACCAGTTTTTCTTTCGTTAATGGTCGGTCGGTGCTGAAAAAGTACCACTACCGTAAAAAGCTTGACCTCGGATTTTTAGTGTTCATCCCGAACATCTCGTGGGTTTTTAATGCACTGAAAACTTTTATTACCTCACGACCTTTGAAACGGGGGATGTTAATTACCAGTAATTTTTTACTTCTGGTTTTGATAAAGTCCGAGAATTAAATGCATCCGGTTAACTTTACGACCGGGAAACAAAACATCCAGCCTTTAGCCATTAAACTTAAACAAAGGTTTAACTTAGTTCTAACCAGGAATAATTCCACCGATATGAAGCCTTTTTATCTGTGGCTTTATTGAAACTTTAACTCCTTTAATTTTCGACGGGAATTAATCATCTGATTATTGGGTAAAGCTTTGGGCTTAAACTCCTTATGCTTGTGAAGAGGACGTCTCCTTTTCATCTTGGCACAATTGTTAGGATTCGTAGTCCTTAAGTGTCAGGATTTGTAGCCATTAGGATTTGCAGTACTTATTTGCTTTTAAGTGTGAGCAAATTTAAGAATAATTTAGTTTATTCGGACATATACAACGATGTTTAAAAGGTGCAAGTTTTGCTTCATTTATTCCTCGAACATACACAAGTGTTTTTGCATATATGATAATTTAGAGGAAATTAACTAAAGTACATTGCAATAGAATTGCGGCCGATCTCACATCTATTGGGTCTAGCCGGTTCCTGATTTTGTTTCCTTCTATTTTTTTTCTCCCGGGTTGATCTAGTAGTCCCCGATCCTTTTTTTGTTTATTTCGAAGTCAGTTCAGGCTATCTCCGATATTTATTCTTGAGTACAAGGTATGAGGATTCAGGCATGGTGTCTCCGGGCATAGTGCCTTCCTTAAACTCCGTTCTGGAGCCATCTTCAAATGCTTTCGGTACTTATTGTCATAGTTCCCATTACTTTGATGTAAAAATCCCTAGTGTTCATAGACACTACTGTTCTTCATAAAATCATTTTTAGGCGATTCGCTCCTGGAAACGCTCCTACCTCCTGTCAATCTGTGATCCCAATGGGTACGGTTCAAACCAGTGCTCGGAATTCCTCCGATCAAAGTTCTACTGATCTTTATTCTAGGTCATAGAAGACGTCGACACAATCATATGACCATCTTCCACATGAATTTTGGACTCGAACCTATTATGTACGTCTGCCCATGTCACTACCGGAAATTCTAACAAGTTCTCCTTTAATTTGAATGAAGCATTGGAGCTCCTAGGATTCATCCCCTTGGTGTAAGTTTTAGCTGCCCATTCGTCTGGTACTCAGGAAAAAAGCATCCGTTCCTTTTAGAACCTGGTCACGAACACCCGTAGCAATTTCGTATCCTTTTGAGCAATTTTAAATATGTCCGCTTTTCTTGCTTAAACTTTCTAAGCTCCGGCATGTTCCTTTATAAAAGCATCTGCAAGCATTTCAAATGATTTAATAGAATATTCGCGCAATTGAGAATACCAGGTCATTTCTCATTTGGACAATGTTTCGCCAAATTTCTTCAGCAAAACTGACTCTAACTTATCTGAATGCATGTCGTTGCCCTTCACCACACAAGTGTATGCGGTCACATGCTCCTGTGGATCCATAGTTCTATCACACTTCAAGAGACTGGCATTATAAACCTTTTTGATATCAACCTCGGAGCTGCGCTCGGTGGGAATGGCAACTAGATGTATCTCTTTGAATCCGTTCCCTTCATGATAGGCGCTCCAGAAATCTGGTCTACCCGTAAATTGTAGGTTTAATCTTCTTTTTGTTAGCATCCATTCGCTTAGTTAAAGCTTGAAGAATTTTCAAGACCTCCGAAGACTTATTTGCCGCCGAACCAGTGCCATCTCCCTCGACTCGATCCTCTTCTATGACCCAGTCTTGATCCCGAATGGGACGAGTTTCGTCTACCGCAGTTGCTCCACTTCTCTTTTTTTGCAGCTGAGTAGTAGCCTCCTGTTGCTCCTTTAACATGTAAAAGATTCGAGTCAAATTTATTTCACCATTCTTATCATAGTCTGGTATCTTTCCATGTGACCTTCTAGACCCTTGGGGTGAAATCACGGGGTTGGGATTCAACGGATCAACGGGTGGAACTCTGTTCATAGGATCAACGGGCGGAACTCCGTTGTTGTTAGCATCATTATCCCCGTTGTTGTTGTCGTCATGGTTGCTAACCACAACTTGAATGTCACTAGCCATTCTGCAACACTTAGTTTTAACTTGAAATCACAAAATCTCAAAAGAAACAAGTGAAATTTGAGTTTGAACAAATCACCACTATTATCCTCAGCCCCACGGTAGGCCCCGAATTGTTTACCTCAAAAAGGTAAAGTTGAATTTGTAAGTGATTTCAAGGATATGTGGATTGGTTCGTAAGAAAACATAATAAATAATTAGAGATAAACAAGCAAACGTAAATAATAAGCAATAGAAATAGCCTGAATTGATAGAATCTTGATTGAGACTTGTCTCCTAAGATTGATCCGTTCCTTAGATGAATTGCTTTGAACCCGAGCCAATATTGAAAGCTTGAGTATCTTAAGTTTACAATGAAATTATGCAAGTGAATGTAATGAGAATCAGATGCCCTCCTAACATAAAGGTTGGAGTCCTTTTATAGCTAAGAATTACAAACGTTACAGATTTAAACTCCCTCTCCACTTAAATGTCATCAATGCTAATTATGGTCATTGATGGCCTCTTAATGACTGAAGAATAATGGTCATAACAGCTGAATAATGATTGGCACCATGTTTGGTTCGATTACAAGCTGAGTACCTTCGGATCTTCCTTCGGTGTCAATTGGCTCGATCGTCATTCGATGTCATCTGGTTCGACTATCACTCGACCTTTCCTTAGTATCCAGACTCACCCCGGTGTAACCCATATTCGATACAAAGCATTGTTATTCCCTTCGAGCTCATACTTAAACCATGCCACGTATCGTGCCGATTTTCACCGTATTCAGTAATCAAGTTAATTATAACGCCTGCATAGAACCAAAAAGCAATAATGGCCTAGGAAAAATAATCATTAAAGAATTTTTACAAGTATAATCGCTCACAAAAATAATTATATAATATATATAAAATATACATATTTATACATAATTTATATTTTATATATCTACTACGTATATATAATTACTTTTTTCCGATCAATCAAGTATGTAACTTTCCCAATAATTAAGTAGAAGATTAACAGTGATGTCAGTGGAATAAAAAGGTGAAAGTTGTGGTCTTTCTCGAATAATATCTTTAAATCGTGACTTTTTTATTTTACTCAATTAGTAGTACATGGTTATTTTTGGATAAGTTAAGAAGGGAGAACAAGTCTTTTTTATAGATTATTCTCTCTTTTCTTTATGCTACTGCCTTTGGTCTTTAAAAGTAATGTTTTATCTCTAAATCATCTAGTGGGGGTAGGAAAAAAGGATTTAGATATGATTTACGGACTCCTATGAATATTTGAATCTAGGACAATTAATAATGGAGGAATGTATATGTATTCATTAAGAGAACATTTGAAAACAGTGAGTTCAATTTAATTTACTGGGTAACGTCTTCGTACACTCTATTCTTTACAGATTCCATCATGTGGGATTACACTAGGTATATTGTTGTTGTTGTTGAGTGCAATTTAGTTTACTGATATTAGTCCTCACTAATTCTTGAGAGGAAAAAAAAACATCGTTCATATCACTTACAGCTAAGTATGGTTGATTTGATTATTATACCTTTTGAAAATATTTTGGATAACATATTACTTTTGGTCACCTGTGTTTAGCAATGTTATGTTGATCCCTATTATTTGCTGTCCCAACATATGAAATCACCAAGTTTGCAATTCGTTTGAGTATAGTTTGTTTTCATCATAAGATTTAAAAAGCAACTTTGACTTTCATATTAAAGTGGTATTATTTGATACTTGGGATGATGAGAGGTGGTATGCTATAGAATAGATAAAGTGGACGCAAATTGATTTGAACACTATTATTATAAATAAATAAAAAATTGGTCATAGTATTAAATAAAATACAACAGAAACAATAACATACCCAGTACGATCTCACACCGTGGGGTTTTTGGGGAGGGTAGAGTGTACACATACCTTACCTCCATCTTAGTAGGTAGAGCGGTTGTTTCCGGGAGACCCTCGGCTCAAGGCAAAGCATAATCACAAGCAAGACAATCAAAACAAAGCAAGAGTAAAGAGTAATGAGTAACGCAAGAGAAACGGTCAGACTCAGATAAGGAATTAAAACAGTATAAAGTGCATTCGAACAAAAGGGAGCACTAGCTAACACAACTAAATAAGCTAAACAAAATACTCTAAAGAACACATAGCAGCAGAAATCAAACTACAGTGGATTATAAAGCAATAATGTGCCTATAAGTGTGATAGGCTAATCGGGCCTATAGTAGTAACACTACAACTATCAATTTGTAAACATAAGTAGGACTACACTCGAGTACCTACTACTCTTCTACCCTAATCTGTGTCCTCCAAAACCCCCTATCTAAGGTCATGTCCTCAGTAAGTTGCGCCAGCGCCATATCCCGTCTAATCACCTCTCCCCAATATCATCGGCATACCTCTACCCCTTCTGAACCTGTCCATAGCCAACCTCTCACACCTCCGCACTGGAGCATCTATGTGTCTCCTCTGCACATGCCTGAACCATCTCAACCTCGCTTCCCACATCTTATCATCCACCGAGGCCACTCTCACTTTCTCCCGGATATTATCATTTCTAATCCTATCTCTTCTTGTATGCCCACACATCCATCTCAGCATCCTCATCTCCGCAACTTTCATCTTTTGTATGTGCGAAGTATTGTCTGGCCAACACTCCGTCCCATACAACATAGTCGGTCTAACCACCACCCTATAGAACTTGCCTTTAAGTTTAGGTGGCACTTTTTTGTCGCACAAGACTCCAGATGCAAGATTCTATTTCATCCACTCTGCCCTAATACGATGTGTTACATCATCATCAATATCTCAATTCTATTGGATAATAGACCCTAGGTACTTGAAGCTTCCTTTCTTTAGAATGACCTAAGTATCAAGCCTTACCTCCACTCCTGTCTCGGGGTCACTTCCATTGCTGAACTTGCACTCTAAATATTTTGTCTTGGTCCTACTCAACCTGAACCCTTTAGTCTCCAGAGTCTGTCTCCAAACCTCCAACTTGGTGTTCACTCCGCTGCGAGTCTCATCAATCAAGACTATGTCGTCTGCGAATAACATAACTATGGTACCTTCCATTGGATTTGTCGCGCCAGTCCGTCAATCACCAAGGCAAATAGGAATAGACTAAGAGCTAATCCCTGGTGCAGCCCCATCACTGGAAAATGCTCCGAGTCTCCTCCTACTGTCCGTACTCTAGTCTTGTATCCATCATACATATCCTTGATCGCACTAGTGTACGCCACAGGTACGCCTCTAACCTCCAAACATCTCCATAGAACCTCCCTAAGGACTTTGTCGTATGCCTTCTCGAGGTCAATGAAAACCATATGTAAGTCTTTCTTCCTCTCTCTATACTGCTCCACTAACCTCCTAATAAGATGAATGGCTTCGGTAGTGGAACGCCCCGACATGAATCCAAACTGGTTCTCGAAAATAGACACTCCTCACCCTCGTATCCACGACTCTTTCCCAAACTTTCATAGAGCGGCTCAGCAGCTTGATACCCCTATAGTTGTTGCAACTCTGGATATCACCTTTGTTTTTGTACAAGGGAATCATTGTACTCCACCTCCATTCTTCAACATTCTTGTCGTCTTAAAAATGACATTAAACAACTCAGTCTGCCACTCCAAACCACCTCCGGGATCTCATCAGGCCCCTATGCATCCTGCGAATAACACCCGTAACCTCCTCAACCCTAATGCTTCTATAATACTCAAAATCCCGGTGCCTACCAGAATGCTCTAGATCTCCCAGCACAATGTCTCCATCTCCTTTTTCGTTCAAGAGTTTGTGGAAGTAATACTGCCACCTCCGCCTAATATGCGCTTCCTCCACCAGTACTTTTCCGTCCTCGTCCTTGATGCACCTCACTAGATCAAAGTCACGGGTCATCCTCTCCCTTGTCTTATCTAGTCTGTACAACTTCTTATCCCCGCCTTTCTCCTCTAATTCCACATACAGGCGTTCGAAAGCCATTATTTTCGCCGCCATAACCGCTAGCTTTGCCTCATTCCTCGCTATCTTATATAGTTCCATATTTGTCCACTTCTCCACCTCATCTCTGCTTTCTACCAAATTTACATATGCCACTTTATTCGCTTTCACCTTCTCTTGAACTTCACCATTCCACCACCAGTCCCCTCGATGTCCACCACGATAACACCGCGAGACTCCTAGCACTTCTCTAGCTACCTCCCAAATGCAACTGGTCGTCCTGTCCCACATACCGGTCGCATCCCCACTACTTCCCTAAGCCCCATTGGCCATCAACATCTCCCCCATCTCCTTTGCACTAGCCATGGTCAAACACCCCCATTTAATTCTTAACTTGTCATCCACAACCCTCTTCTTCTTCTCCAACTTGATCTCCAAATCCATCACCAAAAGCTTATGTCGAGTTGTAAGATCCTCCTTCGGAATAAACATACAGTCTTTACAAAGACCTTTTGTCAACCTTCCTAAGGAGCAAAAAGTCTATCTGAGTCTTAGCCACCGAACTACAAAAAGTCACCAAGTGTTCCTCCTTCTTCAAAAAGCTAGAATTGGCTATCACCATCCCACAAGCTCTAGCGAACTTCAAAAGTGAGACGCCTCCCCCATTCCTGACCCTGAGTCCAAATCCTCCATGCACGTCGGCATAACTCCCTGAAAGTGACCCGATATATCCATTGAAATCCCCTCCTACAAATAACTTCTCAGTGGGTGGTTTACCTCCTACCATTTCATCTAAATCCTCTCAAAAGTGTCTCTTCTCCTTCTTGTCCAAGTCCGCTTGTGGCACATAGGCACTAATAATGGTCATAGGGAACCCTCCAACTATCAACTTAATCGCCATCATCCTATCATTAACCCTCCTCACCTCTACCACCTGATCCCTTAGTTCGTTATCTACCAAAATGCCTATCACATTCCTATACTTCGACCTACTATAGAACCATAACTTATACCCATCTACATCTTTAGCCTTAGGTCCTACCCATTTGGTCTCCTGGATACATTCTATATTAATCTTCCTCTTCTTAAGAATCTTAACTAGCTCTATGGCCTTCCCCATTAAAGTCCCAATATTCCAAGATCCTATTCTCAATCTAACATCTCTCTTACCCCACTTACCCCCGTCCCCGACTGAGAACATTACCCTAGTCTACAATCATTCACCAAAGTCACTAGAGCAAAGACACAAAGAATACTAATCCAAGGTTAACGCTAGCACACACGGGAAGTAATCACACGTTAGCAAGAATCTAAAGGTAAGATTCAATAAAACGCAACACGCAAAATTGAAAAACACGGATAAGAACAAATATTGAATATAGACAACTGAGGTTCCAACTCATTCACACACCGGAAATTGATGTTCACAGCGGAGTTCGTTGGAGTCTAGTGACGTGGAGAAGGGGTGGGGTGCGGTCGGTGAGCAAAATAGTGTCAAGATAATGCTATTAAAATAATGCGAACACAAACAGAACAAAATACCCAAAATCGCTAACTATAACACGAGATAAAGATGAAACAAGATACAACCCACAACACAAGAAATAAACAAGATACAAGAAATAAACAAGAAAAGGGGAACGATAGAACCTGGTCGTCCACCAGAGGATGACGCTGAAAAATGGGTGTAGCCGGTGCTGTTGACCCCGACCGGCGAGATAGAGCAGTCGTAGCACGGGATGACACCTGGGTAGATCCGTACGTTCTCATCCTCCGAGTAGATTCTAGGGTTCCAGCGAGATGCGAGATAGAGTAGGGCTCGCCCGAGAACACCGTCGTTGGAAGTAAAAATAGAACAAAGAGCAGGGAAGATAAAGAAGAAAGGGTGGAGAGAGAAGGAGAGCGGGAAAGAGGAAAAGGCAAGGAGAGAGTGGGTCAAGGCGTTACCTGGTTGCCGACGATGTGGTGGAGTGAATGGTGATGGGAGTAGGGTTATGTAAACGTTAGAGAGACGGCAAGGGACGTTTCATAGTATTAAATAAAATATGGAGAATATTTCAAAATCATGGTAATGTTTATCCAAAATTCTCGCATAGTAAATTATATATTGGTTTTAGAATGTCAGTAAGTGTAATACAAATATTTTGAGATATTGAAAGTTAAAGCAAGGGGAAAAGCAAAGAGCATAGGATTTAATTCAAAAATATCAGATGCCTGGCTTTAAGGATACATAGGCATGTGAAGTATGTAAATGTGGTTCGTGGTACATTTTGTGTAAGTATGAATGTATGACACAGACTTAGCAATGAAATTTCATCTCAATCCACTTCAATTTAATTTTAATATATATTTAATAATTGGAAATCATGCATATATTTCTCCTATACTAATAGTATTTCTGTTCTATAGGTATTGATTTCATCCATTGATATTTGGTTAATTGAGAATTTATTATGAATTCACAAATTTTATGTTACCTGCTAACCTACTGTAATTCTTCTCATTTTTTTCTGACTAATTGAGTTTCTTGTCTGTTTTTATCAATCTTGGGGCGCAAAAATAAACCACTTAAAATGGGGATAAGAGAGGATATATATATATATATATATATATATATATATATATTGGTCGTAGGTTCAAATCCTAATTGGGGAGATTTGATTGATTCTGAATTTTTTAATTCAGAATAAATGGGCTTACTTTGCCCTTTAAGAGTAGATAACTCGTTCTCTGTCTTTGTTTCTATCTCATCGTTTCACATTCTGTTCTGCGAGATTATAAAATCACCATCAATACCTCGGTCTAGGTCCGAGATAATCCTTTGTTTCAGTGGGGCTATTTACAACTAGCCAATTAAGAAGTCTAGGATGTACTAGCACTGCATCTTTGATGCAGTCAGCGATTCTCCCGAGAGGTCACAATTGCCGCGAGCAAAGATATTAATGACGAGAAAGACTTTTTTGTTATGCTACTAATACTTGCTCTGCTATTCTTCCCAAGCCTGGCTGAGGAAGAGTTGCGGGCCATAAAACAAAAAAATACACCGATCAGGCATACTATGTGTAATGATTCCCCCATTCACGATAAATAAAAAGATAAAAAGAATATATATATATATATATATACGCGCCGAACATAAAAATATTTAAATTCAAATACAAAAACTAAAGAAAAGCTTATACTTTGTTTCTTAGAAAAATCCTTTTTAAACGATATTAGGCAAAGTCCTCTTTGCATGTGACATCATTGGAAAGAGGTACGATAATTGAACCTAATTTATTGACGGCTAACTGTATGTCTAATTTTACGAAATTAGGCACAAGTACGAATCTACAGCCTTGATATGCAGAACAAATAAGAGTATAATTTGTGTATCTATTAATGTTGAGCTAGTTATCTATTTTAAGTATGGTTGAACTATTTTAGTTGGCTAACATGTTAATTAGTTAGGACTAGAAATGCCCCGTCATCTACACTTCATGTACTGCTGAATTAATTTCAGTTGGCATTATATATTTTGTACGCACAATTAGCACACACTATAGTTAATAGTATATTTTGCTAATAGATTTATAGTCCATCGGACTAAAATGGGACATACCAAATATAATATAAAATTGTTTAAAACTAGATAAATTTGGATACAATATTTTTTCAATATTAACCATATCCTGAAATAATAATCTTGAGATTGTTATTCTGCATTAAGTATGGATTTATAAGTCTATTGCAAATATCTCCAGAATTACTAATCACAAATTAAAAGTTCAACCAAACTTAAAATATAGAAATCACGTATTTTATTTTAAAGTTATTATCCTTTATCTCACAATCAAACGATTCCTTACAGTTGCAACTTTATTGGCATATTAGTCCAATATTTTGAAAGTTGTGAATAGGGATGGCGGGTGGGTACAATTTTGCGGATTTCGCGTCTCACTTGCCCCAGTTGGGACGGGTATGGGTATAACTTAGACGGGTATGAGTAGGTGGTGGATTTGTAGTTATGTCCGCCTCATACCCGACTGCCCCGCCCCGCATCCAACCGCCCGCCCCAAATTCACACGCCTGCCAACTATAATTTTATTTGTACAACTTTATATTTATCTAAAGCCCAAATAATTTAGCACACATAATTATAGCAGCTCATAAGCCCAATAATAATGAATTGGTAGGTTGACAAAATGACAAATGAATTAATTACAAAATATGATTGACGGGTGGCAGATATCCACTTGGATGGTAGAGCAGGTGTGGATTTAGGAATATACCCACCTAGACTGATATGGATGTTGAAAATGTACTCGTCACGAGCGGGTAGGTGACGGGTATAAAATTTTCTGACGGATACGAATGCGGGGGAGGAGGTACCTGCACCCGCCCCACCCAATTGCCATCCCTAGCTATGAAGGAGCTAGCTATCCTTATCCTTATTCATGTTGGGCCCATAGTACCGGCCCATTTTTGTTTCTTCCAAGCACTTCATATATAGTTGGGGAATTCGCACGAATAACCCTATCTTAGGGTGGTCTTTAATTTTTTCCCCTTAAATTATTAATTTTTAATTTTTTCTTCGACACTTTGAGTAATAAAAAAGATCGAAAATACCTTTGACATTAAAAAAATAAAAATAAAAAGAAATCCGGCCTACCCTTACCTATGACCTAATTTTACAAGCCTTTTCGTGCAAAGTTACATAGAAACTTTGTCTTGTTCAGCATAAGTTTTGTAGGAATTAAGTTATCCGGCATAACTTTATTTCTATAGAATTTATGCCCGACAAGACAATTTCTATAAACTTATGTCGAGCAAATTAATTGCTACACAACCTATGCCGGAAAACTTCATTTCTACAGAACTTATACCGGACAAGGCAAAATTTCTATGTAACTTTGCTCGAAAAAGAAAAGTATGTTTCTATGAATCTTTGACTTGCAAAAAAAAATTCAACTCTTTGGGGATCGATCCCAGAATCTCTAGTTTCATAGACCAACGAATAAGAATACTTTAGCCTACAATTTTTCATTAAATGAGAAATACGGAAAAAATTAAAGACCGGCGATTTGACGGGAAAAATTAAAGACCAGTCCATATGAAGGGAAATCCGCACAAAAAAATGTCATAGTTTCAGATGAAGTAATTGCATTGTTTACCTTTCAAATGGATTGGTCTTTAATATTTTCCCTTCAATTCGGCTGATCTTTAATTTTTTACCTTTAAAATCAAACTTATACCTAGCGGGTATAAGTTCTTTAAGGGCGTTAACATAATGTGAATATTATAATGTGTAACTTATTCCCGTCTATGCATAAGTTCCATTTTAAAGGGCCAAAAATAAAAAATCAACTTATTTGAGGGAAAAAATTAAAGAACAACACAAAACAGGGAAAAAGTGCAAATGACCCGTTTCAGATCAAATCAACATTGTCTCAAATCAAATTTCATATGCCAAGATTCCTAAAATCCGTCAAAATTGGAGTATTTTGCGATAAAGAGATTTTAATAATAGTGATAATTATCTTTTTGATCCGTCCTAAAATAAAATAACCTGCAAATACATATCTATATATTGTATATTTAAATATAAATATACATATATTTGTATACATGAATATACATGATTAGTATATGTGTATTGTATAGTTTGACTAGTGCCCTTAACTAATTTCGGCCTACGGGCCAAAAATGAAAAAAGTCATGTAATAAGTGATCTCAAAGGAGTCGTTTGGTAGCTAGTTAGAGTTATACATGTATTAGTAATATAGAGATTAGTTATGAGGGAATCTATGTATTATTTATGCACCGTTTAGTTATTCGTGTATTAGTTATTCTATACTGCTAAAATAATACATAGATTCTCTCATAACTTATATGTGTATTTGTGGAATTGTATTAATCTCCCTTGAAGAGCCTTTCTCAATAATACAAAGTATATATAGGGTGTACAATGTGGAGTCCTTATACAACATAGATCATATATCTACCATAATTACACAAGACTAAATATGGCTAAATATTTATAATTGTACACACGTTAATACATCCCCTCAGTCTGAGTGGGAGGAGGCCGGACACTAAGACTAGATCTGAAGTCGAAGAAGAGCTGTCTAGGAAGGACTTTTGTGAATATATCTACATACTGATATGAAGAATGCACATGTATTACATTGACATGACCGAGAGCAACCTTCTCACGAACAAAGTGGATATCCATCTCAATATACTTGGTTCGCTGATGTTGAACCGGATTATGAGATAGATATAGGGCGGATATGTTATCACAATAAACCAAAGACGCCTTACACAATGGACACTGAAGCTCCAAAAGAAGGCTTCGGAGCCAACAAATCTCAGCAACAATGTAACATCCCGTACTTTTGGGTCACGGTTTGAATCGCTAAGCGTATGTAAAATCGCTAGGCGTATGTAAATAGACCCGAGCGTTGAAAAACTTTATGTTAAATTTACGTATGCTAATAAAGAGCTTGGCATATAAAAGGATTAAACCGCGAAATAATTTTGGACGTAAGAAGTGTGACGACGAGGATCGGAAATAAAATTGGTGTGCGCATAAAGAGATTATGGACTAGTGTCAGATTACAAGATTATGACATTGAGTATATAAAGATTTTATAAGTTATCAAGATTTAAGTGAATTGGGATCACAAAATTAACTATGTGGGTGATTGGTAAATTATACAGAGGGGACAAAGTGGAATGGAGTTTGGCGTGTACGTGTGGGATGTAAGAAAGTTACTTAAGTGGCAATATTCCACTATTGTGCATGTAAACTAGAGGAGAGAGTACGTGTGATTAAATGACTAATGGGTGGAATGACATTAATTTAGAAGGGGACATGTGTTTAGGGGAGGAATCATTACTTTGTTCCTACTATTAAAAAGGAATGGAGTCTGTTCGTTCTTAGTATTAAAGAAAAAGAAGGCTAAGCCAAACCCTTTATTGAAGCACTAAGTTAATGACCCACTGTTTCCACGAGTTAGAACCAAACTAAGAAATAATTTCACTTGTTCCATCTTGTTTAGTAATTTTACCAACTTGTTTAGAACCAACTTGTTTAGTAAATTTAAGTGTAGCAGCAACGTACCTTCTCCAGCAACATTATTCCATCCTTTAGCAATAATTTCACTTAAAGTTATTAAGCTTGGATTTGAGGTATATTAAAGCAAATTATTTCTTTCTTTTAACATGTTCCAGGTAACGAAATATAACCGTCATATTGCTCCATAATTTATTTCACTCCTAGTAGTTAAGAATATTCATGTTATAGATTCCTATGCTAAAAACATGTCTAAATATATTTCTAAGTCCTTATTAAGGCATACGGAAAAGATGCTGATGTTTTCAAATGTTAGCCGAAGGTATAGAGGTATTATGTCATCCGTTGAGATTGAAATATTGTGTTACCATTCATGCATTTTTCATTTGCATTATATTCATATATTACCCTGGACCACTTGTGCTATGCACACTACTATATGGTAAATATTGTATTTATGTAGGGGATGGGATATGGGGAAAGGGAAAGGCGTTATATACGCACACCACCTGCAGCTAGGGATGGCAACGGATCGGATCTGGACCGGATCCTACTAGATCCAGATCCATTTTTCATACCTGAATCCATATCCGGATCCAGATCCGTCGGATCCATAAAAATCATATCCAAATCCGGATCCATCCGATCCACCGGGTCTACGGATCGGATCTGGATCCACATGTAAAAAAAATTGTCTTGCTAAGAATGTAACTTGGTAAGATTTTTTTTTTAATTGACAAACGATTTTTACTTAGCTAACAGTTTACTATGTTTCAATTTTGACATGTTCATATGAGATATTTTGTTCGTTGTCTCGTTTTGATTGTGAGCTATTAATTGAAAATGTTGGACAATGACAATAGTTGTGGAAAATGCTGACTAGTATTTCCACAATGCAGAACTTGCATGTGCTTGGAATCTTCACAAATGAAGTGAATATAATTTTAACAACTTGTCTATGGAGATGTTAGTCATTCACTAATATAACATTGATTTTATTATCGAAGTTACCTCTTTATTTTTTGATTTTTGAGTTAACGCGGGAAAAATTAAACTTGTTTTGAGAATTAAACTTGCAAGGATGTGCTTAGCAATTTTAAGAAAATACTTATAAAATTACATTCTAGGTTATGAATATATTTAATAAAAAACGGATCCACGGGTCGGATCTGGACCGGTTAAGGATCTCAGATAAAAGATCCAGATCCAGATCCGATCCGTCAGAAACGGATCCGGGTCCGATCCGGATCCATCAGGTCCAAATTTTAAAGATCCATATCCTATAAAACGGATCTGGATCCACCGGATCCGGACCGGGTCCAAGATCCACTGCCATCTCTACCTGCAGCTGGTACAAACTATCACAAAAGAACTCTAAGAGGCCATTATTGAAGCCTGTGTGGCTTATACGATATAACCTGATGCCCACAGAGGCGGTTATGGGAAGGAAGATGCCCTTGTGTAGCCAATATATATGTATACCACATTTGCATCATGCATACATTCATTAACCATTATATAGTATGATGCCCACAGATGTTTTTATGGTAAGGAAGATGCCCGATGAGGCCGATGTGTCACATTTGCATTGTGCATAACATTTAGGCATATGTATTAGGGCCCTCAAAGGCATTTACTACTGGTCAGCTGTTTCTGTTTCAGTTATTGGTATATCCTTGTTATGCTATTATTTATGCCTGACATATTTAGTACATCAGTTGTACTGATGTCCCTTTTGTCGGGGGACGCTACGTTTCATGCCCGCAGATTCAGTTAAAGAGGGTGACGATTCACGTTAGTAGGTTGTTGGTTCAGCTGATGTTGAAGCACTCTATTTGTTTTAGAGTTGCAGTCTGGTCGTGGTACAATATTTTTGCATACTCATATGGGTATGGCGGGGTCCTGTCCCGTCCTTGTGATGTCATGTATTCTTTAGAGGCTTCTAGACATGTGTCCTATGTGTAGTAGACTTGTATGGCCTTGTCGGCCTTGGTATGGGTATGTATATATATATAAGTTGGTTTTTTGGTTAAGAGTTTCCATAACCTTTTTTCGGCTTAGTCCGTATTTAATTCTGATTAGGTGTTGACTGTACGAGTGGTAGTACCCGGCGGGTGGGATTCGGGTGCCTGTCGCGGCCCTCAGGTTTGGGTCATGACAAACAATATTTGAAATTTACTACATACAAACCCAATGTGCATAATGTACCATGCAAAGCAATCATACCACGCTCGAGGGACCTGTTTCAAACCATAGAGTGACTTACGAAGACGCCAGACATACTGATGGGCTGTCAGATGGATAAAACCAGCCGGATGGTGCATATAAACAGTTTCTTTCAAATCCCAGTGTAGAAACACATTCTTGACATCAAGCTGATGGATCGGCCAGTGCTTACCCATAATAATACTTAGAACTGTGGGAATGGTAGCCGGTTTAACAATCGAACTGAATGTCTCACCACAGTCAATTCCCTCCTAGAACTATGTGAATGGTAGCCGATTTAACAATCGAATTGAATGTCTCACCACAGTCAATTCCCTCCTGCTGATTAGTGTTATTAGCCACAAGTCTTACCTTATATCTCTCAAGGTCACCACTGTCTCTGTATTTATGTCAAAAAATCCACATATATCGGATCACATTCGCCCCCTCCGGTCTAGGAACTAAATCCCAAGTGTGTTTTTTGTTGAAGTATTAAATTCTTCACACATGACTGCATTCCAATTTGGGTCTAGTTTGGCCAATTTTGGGTTTTTGGGGATTGGGGATATGGTTTGTGTGGATAGGTTAAATTGGACTTTGGGTTTGAAAATTCCGCATTGAGCACGAGTTTCCATATGGTGCGAGGGGGAAATGATATGTGGGATAGGTCTGCTAGGTGTCGGGCCAAGGTGTGGGTTTAGGATTTCGTTCTGGTTTGGTAGTGGTATATGTGCGGTGTCGGTGGTTGGGTTTGGCAGTAGGTGCAAGTCGATGGGGGTGACACAGTTCAGAGGGTGTGGACTGGTGGTGGCAGGTGGTGGTGGGGACACTGGTTGTGTTAGGTAGGCTATCAGAGGTGGTGACGGTGCAGATCTGGAGGGTGGAACTGGTAATAGGTGGTGGTGGTGATATCGGGTTTGGGTTGATGTTACTGTTACGGTACTGGTGAGGTGGTGCTCGATATGGGCTGGGTTGGTCGATCGGAGTTGCAGTGGTGTGTAGTGGTGACACATGAACTGTTCGGTGAGTGGAGGGTGTGGCGGTGGTTTGTGACTAAGATAGGGCCGACTGACTGCCGGTGATGACAAGGGCTGTCAGCGGTGAGAGGGAACCGGATGACTGGCTGACAGTGGGTACCATGACTGACGGCAATGGCAGTGACGGTGGGACTGTGGTGGCGGTACGATGGAGTTCGTGAAGAATAACGGGAGAGGTGTCAGACTCGTCAAGAAAGGTGTAGTCCGTGTTGCAGAATTTTTGAATGTTTGCAAACAGAAAAATCATCTCGTCAAACGTGACGTGACAAGAGAAATGAATTTTATGAGTGGACAAGTCATATCATAAATAGGCCCTATTGTTAGGCGGGAAACCTACGAAGACACATGGAGTGGTCCGGAGTGCTAATTTATGACGGGCGGTGGATGCGAGAGTAGGATAACAGAGACAACCAAAAATCCGAAGGTGGTCATAGGAGGGGATTCGACGGTATAATATTTCGGTTGAGGTCATGTTATGAAGAGTACTAGTAGGTAAAATATTAATGACGTATTCTACCATTTTGATAGCATAGACCCAAAACGCGGGAGGTAGAGAAGCATGAAACAAGAAAGTGCAAATCGTATTATTAATAGTGTTGATGATTCATTATGCTTTGCCATTTTGAGGGGAGGTGTGGGGAGACGAGAAATGAAACAACATGCCATTATTTTTGCAAAATTTGTGAAACCTGGAATTATTAAATTCACGACCATTATCACATTGAAAGGACTTAATGACTTTTTCAAATTGTGTTTGGATAAAAATGCGAAACTCAAGAAATTTGGCAAAGTCTTCTGATTTAAATTTAAGTGGATAAATGCAAATAAAATGAGAAAAATAATCAAGCAAGACTAGAGAATATTTGTGACCCAGTGAGATGGTAACAAGTGAAGTCCATAAATCAGCATGAACGATTTCAAAAGGAGCAAACGTAACACTAAGAGATGATTTAAACGGAAAGCGAACATGTTTGCCTAACTGACAAGAAACACAATTTTGGGCAAGTTTCCCATTATTACAACGAAAAAAATTATTGCTTCTAAGAAAACTAAAAACAGTGGCTCCTGGGTGTCCAAGCCTATTGTGCCAAGTTGATGGAGAGATAGTCGCGAGAGATATAGGAGAGCAATGGCTGATATCGGATGTGGATGTGAATGAATAGAGATCCTCCGTGCTATTGCATCTCGTAAGAGATGTCCCCGTGCGAAGATCCTTCACAGTAAAACCAAACGGGTCAAAGTAAACAGAGACAGAATTATTACGAGTAAATTTTCGGACAGATATTAAGTTCTTAATGATGTTGGGAGCATACAAGACGTTATATAGGAAGAAGGGTGGGTGAGGCGGTTGGGTGTAGGTGGCACCATACCTCTGAATTGGAATGTGATAACCATTACCCACAGTAATATATTGAGGATACTTTAAATGAAATAGTTTGGGAATATTACCTACAGTCCAAGTGAGGTGAGATATCGCTCCCGTGTCCATGTACCAATTTTCGTCGGCTGTTGCAAGGTCATGCTGCTGAAGGCCTGGCCCAATTCAGATGGGGCCAGACTGTTGTAATAAGAGGGCTGCTGAGCCTAGGCATAGTGGGCATGTGGCTATGGGCAGAAGCTGGGAAGTGGCCCGAATATACCCGGCTGCTGGACCTGCTAGTTGATCGAGTGGGTCGTCTACTGGACATGCTGGTTGATCGAGTGGGTCATCTGCTGTTGTGGGTAATAAACGGGAATAGAGGCCTAGGGTCCAGTTTTGGGCCACTGCCTTGGGCCAGCCCAATTCGCTGGAATGTTGGTTGCTGGGGGCAGGCCTTTCCTCCACGTCCTCGGCCTCGTCCCTTTTTTCCACTGCCCCGCCCATTTCCACCTTTGCCACTATCGCGGCCACCCCACTGCTGGTGGTTGGCCGGTAGTAGGGGCAGCAGACTGGCGGGAACGTCAACCGTTAGTGCTTTCTTGTTGTGTTAGTCTTGTTTAGCATGTGATGTTTCTTCCAACAACAATTACAACCGAGCCTTGTTAAAACTGGAAAGAGGATCGGCTTGTTGGATCATCGTTGCTAGTGTATCATATTCACCTTTCGATAATCCTGCGATAAGTTGGAGAACCATTTTTGTTTCAGAAACTGGTGTCCCCATGTTGGATAGTTGATCTGCAACAAGTTTTAATTGTTGGAAATACTCGGACATGTTGGTGAAGTTTTCTAAACGTGTGTTGTTTAACTGTTCTTCCAAATACACATCACGTGTATGTTTGTTGTCCTGAAAGATCTCCTCGAAACGGACCCAAAGTTAACGTGACAAGGCACTTGATTTCATAATCGTATGAAGCAGATCTTTAGAGATAGTACCATAAATCCATTGTTTGACAATAGCGTCAAGATGGTGCCATGTCGTGTTGGGGATGTCAAGAGGGCGAGGAACAGACTTATAAATGTGGTCAAACACGTTGTACACGCAAGCATAAATATAAAACAGTTCAACCCATGAAGAATATTGACCCTCCTCCTGATCAAGTATTAAAGAGACGAAATTCTTGATATTTGTGACGGTAAACGCCTGATGGAATGAGGGATTTGAGGAGGGAGGGTGGTCGTCGAAGACAACAGTAGAAGACGCGGAAGCTTTTGGAGTGATGGGAGCATACATGGTAGCCACAGACAAGGAAAAGAAGCCGTGAAAGAGAAGGAAACAAAATTGACAGAAAAAATGTCTGACGAACGGCGGCATGAGTCCCGAGAAGGGGCTTGCGGCGGAGGAATTTTGTGGAGAGAAAATTAGGTTTTTAGGGTTAGGCTACTGATACCATGTAGAATTGTATTAATCTCTCTTGAGGAGTCTTTCTCATTAATACAAAGTATATATAGGGTGTACAATGTGGAGTCCTTATACAACATAGATCCTATATCTACTATAATTACACAAGTCTAAATATGGCTAAATATTTATAATTGTACACACATTAATAATATTAGTTATGTGAAATTCTAAATTGCAAATCAAATACCGTATTAATTTTATAATGAATAACTACCTTCTAACTAGCTACCAAACATGGTATTACTTATGCAGAATTTTGTTATCAATGCTGCTTAGAATCTGGATTTTTTTCTTAAAGATTCAGTTATCAAAGCTCACATATCCGACCAATTCAAATTTGCACCGACAAAACCACTAAGTATGAAACACGCCCTCTCAAGAAGTTCTACATACAACATGATAGATTACTTGATGTTTTATAGGGAAGCTTTGTTCTGCTTTAACAATTGTGTGGATTTGGAAAGTTTGATATTCAGATAGGACAAAAAAGTAATTCTACATGTGTGGTTCTGCAGAGGATACCTAATATGTGTGGATTTGGGAAGTTATACGTTTGTGGTTCTGCAGAGTAACATGTATATGTCATGCTCCAAAATTCACCTTGGGCGCAATAGGCATTCGATGTAATGAACAACACCGGAAATACCTTATATAAACATTGAATGTCTAATCTCTTTTAATAATTTTTTAATATTCACGGCTAGCTGAAAGTATACTCCTACTAATAAAAACAACGGAAGTTTAATATAAATAGTAAGTCATAGAGAGTGACAAAATGCCCAAGAAGTCATACGAGACTTACACAATCTACTACTTATCGGTAATTTATGGGTAAACTCAACTACCTCACTCACACTTGCCCCGATCTTTCTTTTGCTATATGCAAGCTCCTTGTATTGATCATTTCACAACAACTTTGCCAGTTTTAAGATACATTCGCTCCAATCCGGCACAAGGTCTATTTTTGAATGTCAATCCTTCATTTTCTCTTTTATCCTTCTGCGATGCCGATTGGGCTTTTTGTAAAGATACTCGCAAATCTGTTAGCCGTTTCTTTATTAGTCTTGGAGGATCTCACATATCCTGGAAGTAAAATTTTTGTAAAGATACATATTGCTCGAAACCTTTTTTTTCACGAAAGTACCAAACATGTGAAATTGATTGTCATTTTATTCAACAATAATTTTTTCATGGTCTCATCTCTCTTGATTTCATTCCCTCTTCCTCTCAGTTAGCAGATCTCTTTACGAAACCTCTCTCTGCTCCTGCTCACATATCTATTTTGGGTAATTTGGATCTCTCTTTAATTCCCTCCAACTTGAGGCCGGATGTTGGATTTACTGATGAGCAACAAGCAGAGAATTCAGAGATCAAAAGAAAAGGGAAGAAGATAGCTGCACAATTGATTTGATGGATCAAATCTACACCACACGAATGAGTTAATGCTGGCAACTCTGGGCTCAAGAAAGGAATTAAATTTTGTTAGAGTTGGTTATCCAACACACCAATGTAAACTGTAAAAGTGTTCATAGTATTTACATTTTTGATTTATTATTTTTCAGTAAATACATGTATAAGTAGATAGCTGCACAATTGATTTGATCCATGAAATACACCGGAATTTCTCTCAATATTCTCTCATTTTCTACAATATTAGGTGTGTTAATTTTATACATAGTAAAAGAATGCTACCAAACATGATATATATTATACAAAATATAATACATGAATAACTTAGCTCTTAACTAGTTATCAAATGACCCCGACACCTAAGGGTTCTAAGGGAAAAGGAGAATAATTACTCCTAAAATATTTGGAAGAACATGCACCAAATGCCAGCCTAATTGCACATCTGATCACGGCCTAACATATGTTGGCAAGTTCACTTTAGATATGTTGTTATACACAGGATAATTATGCAAGAACATGTGACTAGTAGTTATCTAAAAAGGAGACCTGTTTCCACCTTCGTTCAAATTTTTATCTCAAATTAAATTCGCAAAATTCCAGGCATGTTCAAATTAAAACTGACGAATAATCAAAGAAGTTGACCTACTTTATATGATTAATTTATCCACATAATGAACCCTTGAAAATACGCATAAAAACTTCTCCAAAATATAAGCTGGAATATTAGGGAGGTAGGGTGCTCTTTAAGGTGTAATTTGTTTTGTTTGTTAGTATGATAATTATTTATGGTGGTTATCCAAAAAAAATAAAAATTGAGCCGGACGTATTTAATAAGAGCACCTTATCTTCGGGTCAGGGACTCTATTTTCAATTAAAATAGATCATAATTCGAATGTCTAAATGAAATTTACTTACAAGTTTAAGATATTGTGAATTTATTCAACCTTTACTTTTCTAAGCAATTTAAAAAGTTCTGGATTTTTCACGGGAGGTGATAAGAAACCTCAATTTCATTCTCTGTGGTAGCTGTTTATAGGGTTGTAATCCTTTATATATGCTTTTGTCATGTTAATGGATTTCAGAAAAAGTGGCAGACATGCATGAGGAAACCACACGAACTGATAAAAGAAAGAGATTAATATAGTCCCCGGGGCATAGCTAGATGGCAAAGGAGGGAACTTAAAATCTAGCTGGAGGTTTGCAGCGTGCGTTCGAACCCTGGTGGAGCAATTTACTTTCTTCTGGGGTAGGACCTTGTAGGTGATATCAGTTGTTCTGTTTTCAAACTCTGATCATTCAGGTACATCCTGCAATTTACTGGTAGTAGTGCTGAGAGATCGGGACTACTATCTTCAGGAATAATCTGGCGTAAGTCGGAAAACTGAATATATAAAAAAAGAAAAAGAAGAGATTTATATCCCAGAGTCAAAATAGAAAGAAAAAAATATATTCAGAGCCTTAGTGGATTCTCTTCTAGTCATGATATAAAAGTTTACTGTACTAAAATTTGGAAGGTAGCTAGGCTCATTTTTCAACATTGTGTTCATGTCTCATGGCTTTTAAAGACAGGGTGTGTTTGGTAAGGAGGAAATTTTTTTCCATAATAAAATATTTTTGGAAAAAGTTTTCCATAAGAAAATATTTTTGTAAAATGTTTCCATAATAAATATTTTTGAAAAATGTCTTCTAGGAAAATAAGTAAAAAATTTATTTATTTTTTATGCTCGATACGTAAATAAAAATTATTATCCTAAAAGTATTTGTATATAATCTAGACAAATATTATGGAAAGATGGTGAGGGTAGTGTAGGGGGAGGGTGGTGGGATGGAGGGTGGGGGTACGTGGTGGATTAGGGGTGGAATGGGGGATGGAGGGTGGGGTGAGGTGAGTTCAAAAATGAAAAGGAAACAATCAATGTGAAATGTCATTGCCACTTGTTTTACTTATTTTCATTAGAAAATTTATTTTTTTCATTCTTAAATCATTTTGACCAACCGAACATGAAAAAATTTTAAAAATATTTTTTCTCCCCGAAGATACTCATATTTGTTCTTGTTCATAAAAAAACCTTAGTTTCAAATCTTTCAATAGAATTATCTTTTTTGTTAGTTTCTTTCCATAAAGCAAGATATATCTACTTGTCATTTCATAAGCTAGCTTGCATTAACGATATTATCTTTTTTTATTCTTAGAAAACGGATATACCATGAATAAAGAAGTACGAAAACGACAAAAAGCAAAAATTCTTGGCGAAATTTTAGTACTAAGTGAGGTTAACAACCACTTGGTTGTTGGCTATATAGAAAATTTTAAGTAAAAATTAAGGGAAAGGAAAACTATGCCTTTGAAGAGATATTTTCAATTTTTTGGGGTTTAATTGAGACCATAATTAATTTAAAATCCGCAATATTATAAGCTATCTCGAATCAACACTTTATTTGAATTCTCTCTTTTCACATAGTTAATATTGTAAAACATAGTTGTATCGGAGATTTGTCATATTTTGATGGAAGGGTATAAAAAAGAAGAAATTGCACGAATCCCTCTTCAAATGGGGTGATCTTTAATTATTTTTTTCCTTTTAAATGAGTTGATCATTAATTTTATCCTTTAGCAATTGAATTTATTTCGGGCATAAGTTAGTCTTTAGGTGTGTTGAACATAATTTGTGTGATATTATGATCCGATAATATAACTTATGCCCCATAAAAAAATTATTTATTATCAGGAGCAAAAATTTAAGACAAGCACAAAATAGGGCATAAGTTCCAATGACCCGACATAGACCAATTAAATGAACCAAAAAAAAAAGAGATGATAGAGAACCCACTGAAAGTTTACCTGTATCCAAAGTATATTCTTACTCAAGATATTTATTCTTACTATAATACTTTGTTTTAACTGTATCGCACTATGTATAATTTGTTAGAAAAACTTCTCCTGAGCAAATCACGTATCACTTAAGTAGTAGTACAAAACCTAAGAAAAGGCGATCTACTAGTTGAAAAAGGAGGATCCGTTGAAGAGTTTATGTTGTCTCGGTAGGGAATAATCCAACGTATAAAAACAAGATCAATGGGCTGATGCTCATCGATTCGTCAGAATTGTGAAGCCCAAAATATATTTGTAATGTAAAAGCCTGTTACATTAGCCCCGTCTTTCCTCGTGAAAATGATACCAGGTAACCACTTTTAAGACAATTATTTATGTCTTAATCAACGTTCAAATTATTTAATATTTAACCACAATTTAAAAGGCGGACCATATTGATTGTTTTTCTTCTCCACTTCCTCAAATCTCAAGAAAATGTATTCTAAAGTTCAATTTCTAGTATAAAACTTCAAGATACTATGTCCTGAAGTTTAGTTTTTTAGTTCAAAACTTTAGGACACTGTATCCTTCAATTTTTCCATGGAAAACTTTAGGAAGTTTCCCTTAGTTTTAGCTTTTTCAATTCTAACTTTTGAATTTCAGCTTAGTATTTTGAAGTTTTATTTTCAATTAAATTTGAGTTAATTCAAATTGAATGTTAATTTTGTTTATCTGAATCATTTGACTTGAATATGAAAGAGTGATATACAAATGCATATTGTCATCAAACCAAAACGAAAAATTAATCATACGTACTGGTATCCAGAATATTTTTTATTGTGGAGTTCAAATTTCAACCTAACTATTTTTTATTACAGTTGTAGCATATTTTGTAGATCCCCGTACATTTAAGGGAAAATATATTTAAAGATAAATACTGGCCCACTAATTGGATCGGTTTGATCCTTATCAATATTGTGTTTTATCTCTCACTCAAATTTAATTTCTTTTTCTTCCTTTGTTGCAGACGCTCCGCCCCTTATACTAATCTTCCATCATTCACCTTTTTTTGTAACACCCCGTAAAATTTTATAATTTGAAAGACTTTAAAGTGCGCCAACAACCGCTATACGTAATGCTTTGCGTGCGAAAGAAGGTTGCGGACTAATACTATACTTAGTGGCAGCGTCAAAATTTTTACTTAGGGATTTAAAAATATAAACAAGTAAACACATGAAGAAGTCAAGGAGGTTCAACATCTATTATATACACATAAAATATAATTTTAACCTTGTATATACAGTGTAATGTTTCGACGAAGGGAGTTCGGATGGACCCCTCGGCCCTTACTAGCTCCGCCCCAGACCATACCTTGCGGGCATAATAATAAGTGTAGAGGATGGATTGGAAGTGACTTAGGGTGTAAGCTGAGCCCTATAACCAAGCCAAGTTGAAAACAATAAAACAGATTAAAGTTTCAAACAAGCTTACGCAAATGATCAAACTTCAAGACTCACATGGTATAAAGAGTTATATTATGAATTACCTATCAAATTAAAGCTCTTCGAGTATAATTATGGCTATTTATATATACTTTCAAACTTCTCCCTTGTTCGCATAGTAAGGGGAAAAAGCGAAATTCAGTATTAAGCCTTCTTCATCAATGTGTGGAAAGAAACGAAGAAGCAACACTGGTTTCCTTGATTTACAGTAGAAACAATCTTGAAGAGATATTTAGGTGAGTTTTATAGGAGTTTTTAAGTTAATATGATCCTATTAATCTTAGTATTAACATTATTTTATATTTAAACTCATAGGTTCTTTCCCAAAATTCCAAAGATGGTCAAGAACACTCAATAATTAAATATCAAGATTTGAACCTACTTAGATTGCGCTTGTGAACCGGGATTACTTGAAGGAAGCAAGAAGTTGAATTGACAGGCTAACTGAGGTAAGTTACTCTCTTAAAAGGAAATTCCAGGACATCCCACGTACTTCATTTATTGGATGATAATCCTAAACTATGTCTTCTTGTGCTTTTGTATCCAGTTCATTCCATTCTTAATTATTCCATTCTTAATTAGTACAATTTTATATGAAAATATAATAGTATTACATGCTTACGTTACGTGTATGACCACTTGTTATGTGCCTTCATTTGTGTAGTTTACATTCAGTTAAAGATTCAGTTTCAACATTCATTCATGCATTAATATAATCTAAACGGGAGAGCTAGCTGACCCCCTAGCGTGACTGCCACAAAGGTCAGGTTTAGCCACGTCACGCTCATAGAGACTATTATTTGTTGGGTAGAGAACCGACACTTCTCCTGCATATTGTCAGATCTCACGTACGTAGGGCAAAATTATTTGTTGGGAGATAGGCCGACACTTCCTCGTGCGTGTTGCTAGATCCTCATGTACGCAGGGCCATTATGGAAAAACACTATTTACTGAGAAAAAATATTTCTATTTAAAATAACTCAATTTTCAGCTTCAGTCTCAATTGTTAGTTTTCAGCTTTAGGCTCAGTTATCAGCTTTCGGACTCAGTTATTAGCTTATGTTAGTTTTCAAACTTTATATGATTTACATGCTTGCTTGTGAAATGTGTTTCCCTGTTTATTAATTTCTTATCTCAGAAATTCTACTTTCACCTTTATAGGTTATAGTCTATGAGACTTATTAGGTATACTAGAGATACTTAGCCCGTTTGGGCGGTCATGTCGTATGACATGTGTTGAGTATGCAGGAGACAAAACACGTGGCTAGAGATAGATGCTCTAGACTCGGTTGACAGGCTCTGTTGATTCATCCAGTAATAGCTCCCAATATTTTACTTATTGAGGACATTTCATATTATTTTCGAGAAATGTCCTGTTGACTATGTATTAGACTTCAGTTTCTTAAAGGCTCATGATCGTTAATGGGTTATAATTTAGCCGATATTATACTGAGTTATTATTTAGTTTTCAGATGTTGTTAGATAATTAGTTAATTGACTTGTTTATTAAAGGCTGAGTTCATATGTGGCTTATAATTAGTTAAAGCAGAGTTCACTCAAAGGATAGTAAGTGTTAGGTGTCAAATCGTATTGCATCCAGTTTGGGAGCATGACATTATATCCATCTGCATCCATGAGTGTATTGATTTGATTTTGGACTTTCATATTCCTCATAGATGCCAAAAAACATATATAATTAGACTTCCCAATGCTCAGTAATGCACTATAGATTTTTTTTCTTCAAGTCTTTTTCTTCTGTAAAGAGATGTGCTGGATGATTATAGTTTGCCATTTGTAATTGTATCTCCCTAGCTTCGCTTTGATGGCGATGATTTTCTTATCAATATCAGGAAGGTATTGATGGCGATGCTTTTCTTATCAATATCAGGAAGGTAAATATTGGAGGTAAATATAATATAGTAAACAACAAGGGAGGTTAATGTTACGAGATCAAACCTAAGAGGAGGTCTCTGAAATTATCCTTAATAATTACAAACTTATAATGTACCCTTATAAAACTATACATAGTACATACGTATATAAATAAACAAAAACGAGTATAACATTTATACCATTATTACATCGCATATATAATTAGATGTACACACTTAATTAAAATAGAGAACGGCAATATATCCTTACTATATTGTGTATTTCATTAGATATACAGTCAAACCTCTCAATAACAGCATTGTTTGGTTCAAATTTGTTTGGTTGTTATAGTGAAAGGTTGTTATACACCTATAACAACATTGACATATAAATAATATTTCGCTGTTATAAGCAAAAAAGATGGATAAAATCTTATTTTTTATTTTTTATTGTCAAATCCTAAGCTTAATCACACTATGTATAACGAAGGAAAATATTTTAATGATGAAAATATATATCCATATAATATTCTTTGTCATAAATAGTGTATTAAAGTATCAAAATATTTGATCAAAATCTCTAGATTTATTACCAAAAAAGAGAAGATAATTGTTATAGAGGGGTAATTTAACAAAGAGCGTACTATTATAAAGTTGGATGCTGCTGTTATATGTAAAAAGTTGTTATAAAGAGGTAAATATAACATAAAAAATTGATTCTGAAAAAAACTTGATTGTTATAGAGAGATGTTGTTATATGAGGATGTCATTACAGGGAGGTCTGTACACACATAAATAAACACATGATAATCTATTATAAGCCATTATTATATACTAAGAGTATACAATATATATATATACATGTACTACGCTCATATATACCAATTACTCATCATGAATTCAATAAATATACAGACAAGTAAGATACAAATTAATATAATATAGGTAATATTAAATTATCCTTTCACTGAATTAAAATTATGTTTGGATGTTGAATTTACTCTTTAGTTTAGGTATTATTCGAAGTATAAATTTTTGGGAAAACAACACAAACTACTAACAATAGGCATTACCTGAAAATGCCCCTGCATAAACTAATTACCCTTAATGCCAACAGCTGAAATTATTTACCTGAATGGCCATATCATTTCCTTTGCTCTAACAGACCTAAAAGGCCAAGTGTGGGCTGACATTCTTCAAGTAAGTTTATTTTCTTTTCATTGAACTTTTTGTTCTTGCGCTTCGTTAGATAGGTCTGCTCATTGGAAGCTATGATCTCATGGGTGGTGGAGGCTATGAGTGTTATGAAGAGTTATAAGATCTCATATTTATAAAAGGAGGAAGAATTAATACTTGACTTTGGCGACAAATGAAGTGGTAGATAAAACAGTACAAAGGGAAAGCTTGGGATTTCATGCAAAATTAACCTTGAGAAGGCCTATAATCATGTGAATTGACAATTCTTAGACTCTGTTGTGATAAAGACAGTGTTCATGAATAGATATAGTAAGTAGATCAAGTCTTGTACCTCAACGGTTAGGTCCAAGATTTCACCTATTAATTTTGATGATAATAAACCAACACAATTTTTGCATTTTTTTTTTAGGATTTTCACTCGCAGAAAAAGTTAATAAAAGAACGTTTACTTGTGGTACATTTATTTTTGGTATCAGATTGTTTGATGAAGAAGGATCTGGTGAGGATCCAAACAAATATAGAAAAGAAGAAAATATGAGATAGAATCATGCGCGAAGATACAGAAAAAAGGCATGCTCAAATTAAGAGACAAAAATCGTGGAAAGAATATTTACTACGATCCTGTAGAAGAAAAATATTCTACAAAAGAAAAAGATCAAGATCAATTTGATACTTAAGGAAGGTACAAAGTTTATGGAGTATCAACACATGCTAGAAGTCTTAAGTTTACAAAAGAGTCAACGTTCAGAGTTATCAAAGTTCAAATTCAAGAAGGCGAATGTGATTACATTTAAATTAATATAAATCAAGATCCAAGGTTAATGAAGAGGATCTTGAAATTCTCTTGTTTTTTTTTAATAAAAGCTCATACTTGTATAAGCCAGAAAAAGAGCGCAGAGAAATTATTGGGGAGAATATTATTATTTTGAAAAAAATATATTCCATACGAGGGAATGATATTCTTGAATACACTTTGGAAGGAAGGTGTCGTTCCCATTTACTACAAAATCAAGAAGGTAATATTATTACTACAAATAGTCTTGACGAGATATTTTTCAAGATCAAGTATATCAAATCTTTTGGAAAGTATTTGCATTGAGGAAGGTAAATAAGATTTGTGGTTCAAGAAAGAGGCAAACAAAAAGAATATCTTTCTCGCATCAATTTAAGAAGTGAACGAAAAAGGAAGCAAATCATCCAAGAAGAATATTCTACAAGTCCATTTATGCAATTAATGAAGGGAGATATATTAATGGTATTGAGTTACTTAAGGAATGAGAATATCGTTAATGACTCATTCCTTAATAAGATTCTCTCCTAAAGAGATAAAGAAGTTCCTTCAATCACGGTAGAAGCATCACCAAAGATTTGTCATCCAATATAGATCTGGAGATTTAACATTTCGAAGCAATCAAATTATGGAAAGACAATCGATGACCTGTATCACTGCTACAGAAAGATATTGCTGCAAAGGTCAAATCTACAGAAGAACGAGTACAAAACAGGAGCAAGCCAAGCGAGAAAAAGTATGCAGCCACTTATACTTTCGTCTCAACCTTCTCAAGTTCATTGCTCTACTTTTAACAAGCATTGTATTTCTTAGTTATTTATTATGTACTAAAAAGGGAGAGGAGAGAAATATTGTTTGTGAGGCTTTGTATTGAGAGGTTGTGCCATTGTTTTTTTCTTTGGTGAGCCAGTGAAAAATAGACCTTATGCGTTGTTGGTGAGCGTGTCAAAACCAACCCTTATACGTTGTTGGTGAGCGAGCGAAAACTAACCTTGTAGACGTTGGTGGTGAATGCGGAAAACTACAAAGATTGTATTCAACTCAAATTACAAGAGCTTAAAGAGATAACCTCATTGCATCCCAAGGGGACTGGACTAGGATACCATATTGGTTCCGTACCAGTATAAAAAAATTTGGTGTTATTTATTTTACTGCTCTCATAATATATTCAACACCTTTACTATTTGTTGTGGTTTATAACTGTGTAAATCAAAGGACTAACTATTTTGTGAAGGCTGTCTCGCGATCAGTCAACTAGATCCAAAGAATAGTCGACTAGTGTTTTTTTAACAGGCTTATAATTCACCCCTCCCCCTCTTGTACTTTTAATTGGAATCAGAGCCTCGTCTCACATTTATGTTTTTGCTTAACAACAACTGAGGAAAGATCCATGGCAGGACATCAAATTACTGAAGCCATACTTCAAGAGGAACTCTCAACAAGTAGGCCACCCTACTTTAATAGTTTATTCTACAGTCATGGGAATGCCAGAATGAAGACCTATGTTCAATCAACAAATTATAAAGCCTGACTAGTTACTCAGAAAGGCCCACGACCTATTCCGAATAATAATGAGGGAAAGAAGTTTGGAAGAGAAGCATCCATATTTAATTACACAAAAGAACATTTGGATATTTTGCAAACAAATGCTAGAGCAATCTACCTGCTCTATTGTGCTCTTGATGAAGAACAATATGACAATATATCCATTTGTAAAACTGCTAAAGAAATATGGGACATATTGAAGCTATCCATGAGGGCACCGTAAAAAATAAGGAATATCAAGAAAACTTGGCTAGGACATCTAGAAACGTCAAAACAAAAAGAAGAAAGAGGCAGAAAAAGAGAGCTCAATCTGTCCAGGAAATTCAAGAGGACCAGAAGAATGAGGTCCAACAAAGAGAAAATATACACTGCTTCGAATGTGGTAAACTTGGACATATTAAATAAAAATGTCCTGACCTCAAGAAGAAAAATCACAGAACTTCAACTTGTAGCGATGAGGATGGATCTGATAAAGAGAAGGGATCAGAATAAATGGCGTTTATATGCCTTCATAAAGTAAAGAAAACCGACAAAAATCACAGAACCTCTTGGAGCGACGAGGAAGAACCGACGAGGTGCACAATACTCATAATTTGACTTGTAATAAATGTGAAATTTTAGATCTGACTTTGGAGGATTTTCAAAGAGTTCTTAATAAATTCAAAAAAGTTCAACGAGAAAAGAAAGACTTGCACATTCGACTTAAAAAATGTCAAACTAAAAATGACTTACTTCAAAAAGAAAATTCTGAGTTGCACAAGCATATGAAGACTTTAGCAAACCTTCGAGTCACCTCCTTGATTGATCGAAGTTGCCTCATCTCAATAACTACTATTTGTCTGAAAAAGGATCTACTAGAAGATGCCCTACCTCAACCAAGTCAACTCAGGTAAGTTCCAAGTCGACTAAGAAAACAACTGCAGGTAAACACTTTTATTTTCACAGTACATGTTTTACTGTGGTAATTCTGGACATGAAGCATTTATATGTAATTATGGTAGAAATCACGTAAGATCTAAATATATTTGGAGACCTAAACACTTACATGCATCTTCATCTACACAATTTACTAACCATGAAGGACCCAAAAACATTTGGATTATCAAAAGCAAACTAACTTATTTTGCAAGAATTCCTTGAATCTAGCCATAAACAGATGGAAACAGCCTCTTGTAGAAATGTGAGGTAAATAGATCCTTGTGGTCCGGCCCTTCCCCGGTCCCCACACATAGCGGGAGCTTAGTGCACCGGCTACCCTTTAGCCATAAACATAATGATTGGTATTTGCATAGAGGTTGGTCAAGGAAAAAGATCAGGGATGGCATGTGGGTACAATTTTGCGGATTTCGCACCGAACTCGCTCCAGTTGGGGCGGGTATGGGTATAACTTTGGCGGGTAGTAGGCGGGTATGGGTATAACTAGGTGGGTATGGGTAGGTGGTGGATTTGAAGTTATACCCGCATCATACCCGCCTCCCCCACGCCGCATCCAACCGCCCTGCCCCAAATCCACTCACCCGCCTTAGAACCGCCAACTATAATTTAATTTGTAAAACTTTATATTTATCTAAAATCCAAATAATTTCACATACATAATTTTAGCAGCCCATACCCCAATAATAATTTTAGCAGCCTAATAAACCCATAAGCCCAATAATAAGCAAAACCCTACTCACTTAGTCTGTTAGTCATTGCCGCTTCCTTCATCCTTCACTACACGCCTTCAAAACCCTCTCTCCCTCTCACATTCCCCTCCAGTCTTCACGTCTTCACCTTCAGTCCTTCACGCTTCCCTATCTCTGCGGTCTCTCCTCCCTCTCTCGTTCTTTGTCACGACGCCATCAGAGTCACGAACCACCTCGACAAGTCGACAACATGTATTGATTAATTTTAAATACTTCTTCTGTAAATCAAAATTTTAAATAGATTTTTGAAATTCAAGTGAAAAGTTACCTGTAATGGTGTCTCGTTGTTCTTGGATTAATTTAGTTTGTACCATTTTTATGTATTTCATTTGTGATTTTACTTTCATTTTTTTATTATTAAATTGTGAAAACTCTTGTTCTACTTGTTTCATTTGCACATTTTGTAAAGGATATCTAGTTTTTGCCTACTTTAATTTCCTTAAAAAAAATCTGATTGTATATATGTAATTGCATAGGTAAGAATGGCAAGCAAGGGTAATGCGACTACAAAGTCTTCCTCAAAACCATCAGATCCTTCTACGGCAAGTTGTACTCCGAATACAGTGGAAAAATATGAAGAAATTGAAGAGAGCCAAGAGCAAACTAATTCTGCGGATCCTTCTGTTTTTCCCCGAACTAGTAGACATACATCAAAAGCTTGGGATAATTTTACAAGGAAACGAGTAGGGGAATAAATAAAAGCAGAGTGCAACCATTGTTTAAAGTAACTTGCCGGAGGACCGAGAGCGGGAACAAGTCACTTGAAAGAGCATACAAGTAAATTTCCAAAAAAGAAATGCATGGATCTCCGACAAACATGGATGTTTGGTACACTTGCTAGCCCTTGTGATACGAGTGAGACGCTGACATTGTACCCGTATGAGTTCTGCCAAAGATAATGAGAGACAAGACTTAGCGGAAATGATTATTCTCCATGAATACCCACTAAGCATGGTTGAGCATTATGGCTTTAGAAATTACTCTAATACTCTTCAACCAGGTTTCAAGGTTCCCTGCCACAACACAACAAAAAAAGACATTCTCCAACGACACAATGTCGAAAAACAGAGTATAAGTGCTTTGTTAAGAAAATTCAAAGAAAGGGTTGCATTGACTACCGACATGTGGACTGCAAACTATAAAAAACGGATACATGGCTGTCACCGCACACTTCGTTGATAATTCATGGAAACTCCAACGCCGAATCATCAGGTACTCTTTCTTGTGTGATTATGCAAGTTTTAATGTGGTAATATAAATTTGATAGGTCTGGTCTTCTGTGATTATGTGATTATGCAAGTTTTTATTTCGAATTTCTTAATAGTAGTATTATAGTCTTCTGTTTCATGATGGGTTTTGTGTGTTTATATTAATCTAATAGGTTCTTGTTTGTCCCGACACCTCATACATCTGAGTTGTTTGTTGAGTCTTTAAAAGAATGCATTCAATCTTGGAATCTTAATCTTAGGTTGTCTTCTATAACAATTGATAATTGCACTACAAATGATGCGATGATGAATTTATTGCGTGAGCAGTTTCCTTATGGTTCACTGATGTTGCATGGACGTTTTCTTCATATGCGTTATTGTTCATACATACTTAATTTGATTGTTCAATATGGCTTATGTGTCGTGTTCAAAGAGGGTATTGAAAAAATTAGGGAAAGTGTTGCCTTTTGGACTTCATCACATAAGAGAGATCAAATATTTGAACAAATAGCTAAGCAAGTTGTTCCTGATTGTTTAAAATCGCTAATACTTGATTGTAAAATTTGATGGAATTCGACGTATGACATACTTATAGTTGCTATGATGTTTAGGGAGGTGTTTGTTGTTTTAAGTGCTCGAGATAATTTATACAAATATCCACCGCTTAGTGAAGATTGGGATAAAGTTGTGAAAATATGTGAACTATTGAAAGTGTTAAATGATATTTCACATGAATTTTCTACCTCAAAGTATCCTACTACCAATATTTATTTCCCTAGAATTTGTGAGATTAGAATCGTATTAACCTACTGGTTGTCCTCACCTACCATTTATATAGGAAAAATGGTCGAGGTAATGTTAGAGAAATACAATAAGTATTGGTTAGATGTAAATGGTCTTATGGGCGTGACAACTATACTTGATCCTATGTTCAAGATGGTTCTCATTCGGTTTTACTTTGCTAAAATATATGATGCGCGTGATGTTGATGTTGAGGTAAAAAGGATTTATGATTTTCTAAAGGAATTGGTGGATGAGTATGGGTACAAAAATTGTAATAATCTAGCTAGTAGTAGACACGTGTCTTCAACTGATGTTACAAGTAGTATGGGAATGGGGTACATGCAAGAGTTTGCACAATTTGTGTCACAAGACAATAGTAATGTTAGCCAAAATCTGATTTGGAGAAGTACTTGGAAACTGAAATTGTACCACTTGTGGATGATTTCGATATTCTTAATTGGTGGAAAACAAATGGAAATAATTATCCCGTTCTCCAACAAATAGGAAGGGATATATTGAGCATTCCAATTTCTACCGTCCCATCGAAATCCGCATTTAGCACTAGTGGACATGTACTTGATCCTTAGCGTAATCGACTTCTTCCGGAAACGGTGGAGGCATTGATGCTCAAAACTGGATTTGGGCAGATATTAAAGGTAACATTAATTTGATTAAATTATTTATGTTGTATTAAATTAAAGTTATATTCTAATTACTTTGAGTATACATTATGCAGGTGGTGGTGATGTCAAGGAGATGTAAATATGTGATCTTGAGGAATATGATACTCAAGTCCTCTGTTGAATTACCTGAAATATCTCAATGCAAACATTCAGATCTTGTTAGTGATGTGTGGTCAGGTCGATGGACTCATCATGCCAAGAATGATAGTTGCTCAATCAACAATGATGGGCAATATAGATGCCAAGAACCAAATTTTCCATGCCCAAAACCATGGTGTGATGGTCCACTAGGGTCCTTGGAGAGCAATGGTTGGGTTTATTCAGCACATTGTTCTTTCAAGATGTTCTCAAATGAAGAAGCATGTATTGCTTTAAGTATTTATGGAGACATTAGTATTTTTTATGTAGTTTGTCGTGTTTATATAATGTACTAATTTAATTTATAAGACTATTTTGTTTTGGGTTTGATCACTATTTTGTATTGATCACTAATTGATCACAAATGAATTGATTACAAAATATGGCTGGTGGGTACTGACGGGTATTAGCAGGTGGCGGATATCCACTTGGGTGGTGGAGCGGGTGTGGATTTAGGAATATACCCGCCTAGGCGGGTATGAATGTTGAAATTGTACCTGCCACAGGTGGCGAATATAAATTTTTCTGGCGGGTACGGGTGCGGGGGAGGGGTACCCGCCCCGCCCCGCCCAATTGCCATCCCTAAACAAGATATGCTCCAAACTTCACATATGATGGTAAAGCTGAAATGATTGGTATTATTCAAGTTTTTCTCACTGCATTATGTGAGGTATATCTAGCTACTAATTAAAGCTTATTCTGGTATTAGTAAATTGTATATGGTTTGAGTCGACTAATTGCATTATGCTACTATTTTGTTAATATTCGTTATAACCTAGACGTAGAGACTTTGAATAACTTGAATACATGTGTTGCACTTTTTAATCTAAATCATGTTATAAGATATTAGGTCAAGCAAGCATGCAATTTTTATTGCTATCATATAAATTTGACTTATATATATGTAAGTCTAAGATTATTCTTGAATAAGTCACATGTGTGATATTTTCTCTCTTGGTAAGAATACCAACGCTTCATTCAAGCCCAAGAATATTGTATAACTAGAGGCCTTCATAACCTCTTCATATGGACATATTCATAATCTTGAAGGCAAGAAGTATATATTTCTACTATCGATAATTATTCACAAGTTACATGAGTTATGGCCTTTGATTTATCTTAAAGAATTTTTGTATGAGATATTTAAAGAAAATCTCTTGTTGGTTATTTTCTTCGTTTTGGTTGCAAATGTTTATCGTCATGATAAGGACAATATTGGTAAGATTCATGGTATAATTCATAATATTTACTACTTAATTCTATGGCTTATAAATAAATTAGTTGAAAATATCTTTATGCATGTGTTTTTTAGGCTAATGTTTCTTAAAGTGAAACTGAGCATAGCAATAAACTGATATGAATACGTACGCACAAGCTGAACCAGAAAGAAGCATTGAAAATAAATGAATGATTCTAGCAATGCAAGAATAATTGAATGCAAATGACAGAGATAACATATGATAAATTATCGCTGAGACAAATGAGTTGCAAATATGAATGTTCAGATGAACCTGATGGAAATGGTAAGGTTGTAAGAACTAAGGGTAAACTTGTAGCCTAATGTTTCACAAAAAGAAGGTTTGTTACATCTTGATATTTTTATTAGTCTGATATTTTTCATGAGCATATTATAAAGCTTTTAAACTATTTCAAAATGCATGTCAAAGTATTTCCCTAAATGATTTTACAACTGAACTCTTGAACAAAGAGGGGGACAAAAACATTGTGCTGGGGATCTAGAGCACTCAGAGATAAGTCGCAATTTCGGGTATTGTAGGTGTATAAAGATCGAGAATATTAAGGGTGCTATTCGCAGGATGTATAGGGGTAGAGAGACCGGGCCTTATGAGATTCCGATGTAATTTTGAAAAAGTAAAGGCATGTCAGGTATAGAGTGGCTGACTAGGCTACTTAATATCATTTTTAAGATAGGAAAAATATCTGAAGAATTTAGGTGGAGTACGTGATCCCGTTGTACAAGAACAAGGGTGACATTTAGAGTTGCAACAACTATAGGGGTAGTAAGTTGCTAAGCCACACTATGAAAGTTTGGAAGAGAGTGGTAGAGATAAGGGTGAGGAGGGGCGTGACTGTTTCAGAGAACTAGTTTGATTTCATGCCAGGGGGCTCAACAATAGAGGCCATTCATCGTGTGAGGAGGCTAGTGGAGCAATACAAGGAGAGGAAGAAGAATGTTCACATGGTGTTCATAGACCTTGAGAAGGCTTATGATAAAGTACCTAGAAAAGTTCTATGGAGGTGTTTGGAGGTTAGAGGTGTACTTGTGACATATGTTAGAGTGATCAAGGACATGTACGAGGGAGCCATGACTCGGATAAGGATAGTGGGAGGAGATTCAGAGCCCTTCCCACTTATGATGGGATTGCACTAGGGATCAACTCTTAGCCCGCTTCTATTTCCATTAGTGTCGGATGTTTTGACGCAGTATATTTAAGAAGATGTTCCATGGTGTATGTTGTTTATGGATGACATAATGCTGATTGATGAGACCAAATGGGGAGTTAAAGCTAAGCTGGATGTGTGGAAACAGACTCTGTAGTCTAAAGGGTTCATGTTGAGCATGACCAAGACTGAATACTTGGAGTGTCAGTTCAATGGCGTGATGCGAGAGGTAGACATGCAAGTAGCGCTTGACACACATGCCATCCCAAAGAAAGGATGTTTCAAGTACCTTGAATCTATTATTCAAGGTAATGGAGAGATTGATGACGATGTCACACATCGTATTAGTGCGGGGTGGATGAAATAGAGGCTCACATCTGTAGTCTTGTGTGATAAGAAGGTGCCACCAAAAATCAAAGACAAGTTCTACAGAGTGGTGGTTAGACCAACTATATTGTATGGGTCGGAGTGTTGGCCAGTCATGAAATCTCACGTTCAGATAAATGTGGTAGAGACAATAATGAGTCGGTGGATGTGCAGGCATACGAGAAGAGATAGGATTAAAAATAAAGATATCACGGATAAAGTGGGAGTGGCCTCAATGGAGGACAAGATACGTGAAGCGGGGATGAGATGGTTCAGGCACGTGAAAATGAAAGGCATGGATGCCCCAGTGCGGAGGTGTGAGATGTTGGCTATGGATGGCTTTAGGAGAGGTAGAGGTAGGCCGAAGAAGTATTGGGGAGAGGTGATTAAACAGGACATGACACAATTTCAACTTACCGAGGAAATGATCTTAGATAGGAGGTTTTGGAGGACACATATTAGGGTAGTAGGTAGCAGAGCATTGTAGCGTTTATCCTTCCATACTAGTCGTCGTAGCATTTCTTCTGTAGTTTCATATCCTTATGAATTTCTTCTGTAATTTCTTGTCCTTAGATTTTGGTAATAGTTACTGTCTCTCATTTTTCGCGTAGCACATTATTTTGACCTGATTTATTATTGCTCTATTTCATTATTGTTATTGCTTTATTATTTTGCTCTTAGTCGAGGGTCTATTGGAAACAATCTTCTATCTTTCAAGGTGGGAGTAAGGTCTGCATACAACAGATCCTCCCCAGACCCCACTTTATGGGATTACACTGGGTATGGTGTTGTTGTATCTTCCAACTGAAGAATTTTTGTCAAGCATCTCCCAAGAATTAAATTTTTTAAAAGAGTACTTGTGCTACCAGATTCTTTTAAAACGATCTTAAGAGAACAATAAGGGAAGTTGATTTCTCTTTGTTCCAAAAATAATTTTTCAAAAAGCATGATTATGATTTTATAGTTGCACATTTTATATCATGTAGTACTAACGAAAAGTTATACCAAGAATTTTATAAGATTTTGCAAGGTATTCGAACTTGAGATGATTACGAGGGAGAATTAACATTCTTCTTCGAGTTTCAAATAATGCAAAGTTGGATGAGAAGTTCTTCAATAAAGCCAAGTATTCAAATGGAGTACGGATCAAGAGGTTTTGTATGAAAATTAATTTCACTGTACACGAATACTCTAGTAAGCTCATCTATTTCTCTTGCAAAGAAGAAAATCGGTAAGTACACCAATCAAATGAAGTGTTAAGGTATGATTAACTGCAGATATCTTCTCACTTTGAGGAAAGAAGTTGTTATGAAAATAAAGTACACTTTTATATCCTTTCATGATTAAAATGATTCATTATTTTCTTAACTGCTATATATTTTTCATGTGTGAGTTCGCAAGATTTTGAAAATGTTTCTGAAGATTGAGCCACTCACAATTTTTTTTAAAAAAGTAGACTAAAAGTGAAAGAAATAATCCCTTAATTATTTTCATTAATTGAAAGAATATATATACATTGTACATAATAGGAGAATTATATTCTTATTCTACTCTTAAAACTTTATTCTACTTGGACACTAACTATACAATTATGGTAAGTCTATAAGACTAATTAATGTAATGTGTATCCTAAAATATTACAACAATATACATACCAAATATACACAACAAACTGAGACCTATTTGGTTACCAACAATAGGTATACACGGTATACCTATTGCATACTTAACACACACCCGCAGTCATAGTGGGCGGTCTCCGAACGCTGAGACTATCCTTAAAATATTCAAAAGGGACCGAAGGAAGACCCTTTGTAAAGGTGTCTGCAATATGATACCTGGAAGGGACATGACAGACGCGTACTTGTCCTCGAGCAACCTTTTCGCGAACAAAGTGAATGTCCATCTCGATATGTTTAGTGCGCTGGTGCTGAACTAGAAAGGTAGATGACACTAACATTATCACAATAAACCAAGATCTCTTTCTGAATAGGACAATGAAGCTCTAACAACAAATTACATAACCAACATGATTCAGAGACCACATTAGCTACCCCTTGATACTCGGCCTCGGTATTGGAGCGGGACAAAGTTGACTGACGTTTCGCAGACCAGAAGACCAAGTTATTACCAAAAAATATACAATAGCCAGACGTAGATCGTCTAGTGTCCGGACAGCCACCCCAATCAGCATCGGTATACGAGACAAGTGTTGACGTCGATGAAGGATATAAATGCAAGCCATAGTCAAGTGTACCCTAAATATACCGAAGGATGCGTTTGAGCACATTCATGTGCTCAACTCTGGGATCATGCATAAACAAACACACATGTTGTACGGCATACATAATATCTGGTCTCGTGAATGTAAGATACTGAAGGGCCCCTGCAAGACTGTGATAGCGGGTGGGATCCTCGTACGGTGGGTCGGCCGCAGCCCCAAGCTTAGGCTTAGTACCAACGGGAGTGGAAGTGGACTTACAGGATGACATCTCAACCCTCTCAATGATCTTAGCTGCATATTTCTGTTGGGATAAGAACAACCCACTAGCATGACGAGTGACAGCAATCCCCAAAAAATAACTCAAAGGCCCCAAGTCTTTCATAGCAAACTCAGAACTGAGCATTGTCAGTGGTGAACCCTTCACACAGAAACCAAACAGATCAAATTCAATAGACACGGAATTGTCAGTGGTGAATTTACAAACATACTCTAAATTTTTAATCAATTTGGGGGCATGTAGGGTATTTTTCAAGATAAGGGGTGGATGGGGAGGGAGGGAGACAAAATTTTATGACCATAACCCCGAATTGAAATATAATTATCATTACCAACAATTATGCCACGAGGGTTGCTCAAATTGGAATAAGACGAGATAGTACCTGAATCAGATGTCATGTGGGCAGTGACACCGGTGTTCATATACCAATTCGGGTCCAATGGAGTCAAACCAAGTGTATGCATCGCAGCCTCAATATCGGTATGAGTGGGGCCTGCTGCATGATAGGCTTGCGGAGGCCGGGGCCCAAGTACCCCTGCATGCTGCTCTAGCCCGTGACCGCTGCTGGAACCACTACCCCAGTGTGCATTGGGCCATCTAGGCTCCTGGGAAGCCCACTGGCCAGTGGCTGGAAATTGTGAAGGATTTGGGCCGTAGGGCTACTGCCACTGTTCCAAGCCCATGGCTAAGAGGCCCAAGGCTGAGACCAGTGGGTCAGTGGCCCACTGTAACCGGGATGGGGTCCACCGCCACTGTTTTGGCTGCCACTACCACTGTCGGAACCGCCGCGTTTGCCCTCGCGATTTTTCCCATTATTTTTCTGGCTATTTTTGCCGCCCCCGTGAGATCGGTTTTGGTTCGAATTGTCACTAAAATTTTGAGGATTAGTGGAGGATGTCATCATGACCACGGGACTAGCACTAGTAGCCGCCTTTTTAGCCAAGTCGGCTTCTTCCAAGGTAAGCATGGAGCGGGCCTGATAGAACATCCTTCATTATTTTCATTAATTGAAAGAGTATATATACATTGTACATAATAGGAGAATTATTTTTCCTATTCTACTCCTAAAACTTTATTCTACTTGGACACTAACTATACAATTATGGTAAGTCTATAAGACTAATTAATGTAATGTGTATCCTAAAATATTGCAACAATATACATACCAAATATACACAACAAACTGACACCTATTTGGTTACCAAATACCTATTGTATACTTAACAAAAAGTGTTTTCTACAATGCTAAGACCGAATATTTTTTGTCCTATTTAAAACTACTTTTTTTATCGACCCATTGTAACTGTGTATTTACTTTAATTTTGAGTTGTTGCTTTAATATTTTGATCAGATTATGATTTAAAAAAATAATAATATATTTATAGTGTTCTAACTTGAGATTCTACATGTGATAATTATGACATATTTATTTGTATGAATCTTTAATGCATATTAGTTATGGTCATACTTTAAACTAGATGTGAGAATTTTACAATTATTTGTACGTATATGCTCAAAAGTGCTTTGGGAAAATTAAGAATCCTGTGAGTTTTTCTCTAAATCTTTGCTAAGGTGCATAATTTACATGCATGATTTCTACATAATGTTCCACCCTTTTGATGATGCCAAAAGGGGAGAAGTTTTCCTGTATAAAACGTTTGATTTGTTAGTATCTTTAAAAAGAAAATGCAAAAGGAAGAGGAAGAAATCATGAAGTGAGGGGAGCTTTTCCTTCCTGACGTACTTCAAGAATCAAAGAACATACATTGAGGGGAGTTCACTAATTCAGGGAAGTCTACATCCTTCTTATCATTTTTGATTCAGTCTTTTATTAAATTGAAAGTTTTGTACTCAATGGTTTGCCATCATCAAAAAGGAGAGATTGTTAGGTCCAGGATTCACCTATTAATTTTGATGATAACAAACTAACACAATTTTTAATAAAGGAATGTTTACTTGTTGTAAATTTATTTTTATATAGGATTGTTTGATGAAGAAGGATCTGGTGAGAATCAAACAATTACAGAAAAGAAGAAATTATGAGATGAAATCATGGGCGAAGATAAGGAAGAAAAAGGCCTGCTCAAATCAAGAGACAAGAATGGTGGAAAGAATATTTACTACAATCCTATAGATGAAAAATATTCTACAAAAGGAAAAGATCAAGATCAATTTGGTACTTGAGGAAGGTAAAATTTATGGAGTATCAAGACATGCAGAAGTCTCAAGTTTACAAGAGAGTCAACATTCAGAGTTATCAACAACAACAACAATATACCCAGTGCAGTCCCACAACGTGAGTCTGGGGAGGGTAGAATGTACACAGATCTTATCTCAAAGTTCAAATTCAAGAAGACGAATGTGATTACATTCAAATTAACATAAATCAAGATCCAAGGTGAAATGAAGAGGATCTTGGAATTCTCTTGAGTTGCTTAGATAAAAGCTCATACCTGTACAAGCCAGAAAAAGAGTTCAGAGAAATTATCAGGGAGAATATTATTATTTTGAAAAAAAAGATATTCTATAGAAGGGAAATATATTCTTGAATACACTTTGGAAGGAAGGTGGTGTTCCCATTTACTACAAAATCAAGAAGGTAATATTATTACTACAAATAGTCTTGACCGAGATATTTTTGAAGATCAAGGATATCAATCTTTTGGAAAGTATTTACATTGAGGAAGGTAAACAAGATTTGTGGTTCAAGAAAGAGGCAATCAAGTCCGCTTGGGCAGCTCAATTGGTTATCAAGGGGGATATTTGGAAAAAGAAAGAGGCAATCAAAAAGAAAATCTTGCTCGCATCAATTTAACAAGAAGTGACGAAAAAGAAAGCAGATAATCCAAGAAGAATATTCTACAAGTCCATATATGCAATTAATGAAGGGAGATACATTAATGGTATTGAGTTACGCAAGGAATGAGAATGTCATTAATGACTCATTCCTTCATAAGATTATCTCCTAAAAAGATAAAGAAGTTCATTCAATCACGGTAGAAGCATCACCAAAGATATGTCATCCGATATAGATCTGGAGATTTCATATTTCGAAGCAATCAAATTATGGAAAGACAATCGATGACCTATAGCACTGCTATAGAAAGATATTGCTGCAAAGGTCAAATCTACAAATGAACGAGTATAAAACAGGAGCAAGCGAAGCGAAAAGTACACAGCAACTTATACTTTCATCTCAACCTTCTCAAGTTCTTTGGTCTACTTTTAACAAACATTGTATTTCTTAGTTATTTACTGTGTACTAAAAAAAGGAGGAGAGAAAAATATTATTGATGAGGCTTTGTATTGAGAGGTTGTGTCATTGGTCGTTTCTTTGGTGAGCGAGTGAAAACCAAAGAGTCGTTATTGGTGAGCGAGCGAAAAACCAACCTTATGCTATGTTGTGAGCGTGTCAAAACCAACCCTTATACGTTGTTGGTGAGCGAGTGAAACCCAACCTTGTAGACCTTGGTGGTGAACGCGGAAAACCACAAAGGCTGTACTCAACTCATATTACAAGAGCTTAAAGAGATAACCTCCTTGCAAATTAAGGGGACTGGATTAGGATACCACATTACTATCGAATCAATATAAAAATTCCTGGTGTCATTAATTTTACTGCTCTCATATTTTATTCTGTACATTTACTATTTGTTGTGGTTTATACCTATGTAAATCGAAGCACTAACTATTTTGTGCAGGTTGTCTTGCCATCAGTTGACTGAAACAAAGAGTAGTCAACTAGAGTTTTTTTAAGAGGCTTACAATCCCTCCCGGCCTCTTGTACTTTCATCAACAAGCATATACTCTATTTTAGTAAATGAAAGTTCATACGTGTTCCTTGGAAACTCAAGGGCCTTGAGGTAGGGGAACTGTTTTCTTCTTATGTTGTTCGCTTAGTAATAGAACCTTTGAGCAAAATGATGAACAAAGTAGGAGCATGATGTTCTTTGGCGGTTTACTGCTTCGACCGAGAAACAAAACATAGTAACAATCACACTCCTGTATTTGTGGATGACACACTGGTGTTCTGTAATGCAGATGTTTCCTAATTGACATCCTTGAGACAAATCCTCATATGGTTCCACTAAGTGTCAAGACTTAAGACCTACCTAAAAAAAATGTGAGATAAGACTAGTGTGCGATGTGGACAATATTGAATACCCAGCACAAGTGTTCAATTGTATGAGTGGACCTACCCAACTATCATCCTCAAACTGGCTTTAGATGGTTCGAACAAGAACTAAGCTGTTTGGAACCCGATTTGTTTGTCTTTCAAAAAGCAGTTTTATTTTGTCAATAAAGGAAATATGTTTTCCTTTTCGGACCTATTTTAAAAATACTTCTCTATGAAAACAATGGCTTGGGTATAAAGCAAATAATACAAATTAGAATGCTAACATAATATTTAGTTATGTTCTTTCCAATTTGACCCATCGAAGACCATTTTTTCCCGTCTCATTCCGTAATCCGGAATTGCTTGTCCTGAAAAGGGAAGGGAATCAAAAGAAAAATACTTCCTTGAAATATTCCACCATTTGAGAATCACTAATACTTTCACGTATTCACTTAACAAGAAACTTTTAAGGCCAATGCCCTTTATGGAACATCTCCTCTCATCTTGGACCGTGCTTCCAAATATTAATAATCATTTCCTGTCATCCACCTTCCTTTGAACAAAGTTGGAGCCACTGGAAAGTTGACAACACCATCAAGAAGATTTGAAAGTTGATACCAGCTGCAATCTTTTGGACTATATGGAATGAAAGGAACATAAGATGTTGTGATGATCTTTCAACTAGCCAATCTATGCGCAAAGCTAGATGTCTGTTGTATTTATATAGTTGGGTTTAATTGTCCGCAATAAATTCCCCTGATAACCATTTAGATTTTGTTAACTCTATGATTTTGTACTAGAGCTAACATACTTTGCTCACTCTTTTGTAACTATGTTGCATCTTCTGGATGTCATGAATGGAATCAAAAAGAAAATTACTTCATTAGCACCACCAAATATTTATATTCATAATGTGAATCAGGAAAGCACAACAACCCGACAAAGCTGATGCATGATGTGATACACCACAGTTCACCATTCATAAAATTTTGCTAGTACCTAAATCACCATTCATGAATTTTTTTCTCGGCTCTCCAGTTCCCACAACAAATTTTTTTCCAAAGAAAAGAACATTGTTTATCTATGTTAACATGAAAATAAGATGATATTCTAAAAGTACCTGTATTGTAACTGTTCACGTCCGAAATGTTTGCCGTTTTATCGGCTGACGAAATCGGATGACAAATTGATTCCTTAACTAAGCGATTTGGGCTGGAAGTGGAACTCTAACTTCCAGCAATGAGTTCCCCAACTACTCAAGAAAGCGTTAGGATGGTGATTGAGTAAACTAAGTGGTAAGAAACATAAATACAACTAGAATGCAATAAAGACGATAAAGATAGAATGAAGATATGAAAAAATTAATTTTTTGATTGATTGGATTGTGTTTATTCTGTACAAGTGATGATACATTTATACTATAAGAAATAAGACGTGATCCCCCTATGTTAGCCATTAAATTACCCACAAAATCCACTAGCCAACTATGAGGAGGTGGTGTCGATTTTTGCTCCTTGATTTCCTCTTGCACGATCAGTGGCATTTCCCTCTAGCTGTTGCTAGTTGTTACCGCTTCTTGGGGTCTGGGATGTTCTTTGACTTGGTCTTCGAGGCATCCAAATATGTGTGGGTCTTAGTCGTTCCTCGGAATTATGACTTGGCTAGGCTACTATAATAGTCGATGAAGCTTTTCGAGCCAAAGGCTAGGACTAATAGATTCGGCTACGAGTCAGTTCGGTCATCGACTTAGCATTCTTTCGCTTTGCTCATTTTGAGGTTTCCACCTTCGGCTGTCACTTGATTCTGCTACACACTTAAAAGTATTTTGAGTGTTAATAATTGCCCCCTACATTAACTCGAGTGCAACTGTTGAGTTGATGTATTCAAAAAATAACCATCGTTTCGTGTGGCAGCCGAGGGTGTCATTTCAATCACTTTTGCTCTAAATGTATGCAATGATGATTTTCTCTGAAAAGTTTCCTCCTTTTAACCGAGACGTCTCGGCTTCCCACTGAGTTTTAGCCGCACGTTTGAAAGAAAAGGAGTCCCAATGCATGTCAGCCACATCTTCCAAAAATGAAGGGGATATTTAAAGGGAGACGTCCCCAAGAGGTTTCTCACTTAGTCATCAGTCGTTCCCAAATTCCTTTGCGCCTCCAGAAAAAAACTATTTTCCTAAATAGAGAACCATGTCTTCATCTTCCTCTCTATCTCATGGATCAGATAACGCCGATTTGGCTGCTGGTGACCTAACCCGTACCTTTTCCTTCATCGATGAACAATTGGTTATTTCTCCTTATGGTACATCTGAACAGGGAGACCTCCTTCTTTCTCGGTATCTTAGCCTGGCAAACTATGACCTTCCTATTACCTGTGATTGGTTCACATGTGACAGTTGTTCGGCTAGCCCGCGTACCTGGCCAGCTAAGATTACCAACTATTCTGGTTAGTTGGAACGAGTGAAGTTGACCGAAGAGGCCGAGTGGAGACGCATGGGTCTCTATGGCGCCATTGCGCTGTCGGAGTTTGACCTCCCCTGCAACATTGGTCTCATATACACCTTCCTTGGTTATTGGTCGACTACTGCCAACGCCTTTAGTTTCCCTTAGGGGATGATGACCCCCACACTGTTTGACGTGACGGAGGTACTTGGCCTTCCGATACTGGAAGTCGAAGCACCTATCTTAGGCGATATAGATGTTGCCGACTTGGGCATCAAGGTCTCAAAGACTTCTTCGTCTATGGCCTACATGGCTAACAACAACCAAGTATCGCCTCTCCTAGTCGATGATGCCGAGCATCATGCTTTCCGGCTTTTTTGGTTCAGCCGATATTTTGTCTGAACATGGTCTTGTGCAGTCGTGAAGGAACTGGAAATTTATACGGCGTTAGCCATTTCAGGGGAAGATGTCAGCTGGGTATCTCTCTTCCTGAATTATCTTTATATGGCTCTTGGTGATGCCCAGACAAGGTTAAGGGACTCCAGAAATCTGGATACCTTAGCCGGTGCCCTGTGGTTCCTTCAGTTGTGGATCACCCTATATTTCCCGGAGTTTATTCCTGATGGTTTTGATGACCGTCGTTTTCCATTAAACCCGCCGGTGCTAGCCGATACTCTTCGAAAAAACCCTTTCATGCCCCAGGCCGCTTTCGCTGCGGTCTCCATCCTGCATGATCTGTCTCGAGACCATTACACAGATTGGAAACCTGTCCTTGAAACATGGGCCACCCCCAATTGGGTCCGTCAAGTAGCCGATGACAACCTACTACAAACAATTGGTTCATGACCCGATCGATTGTTTTGAGAATCGATTCTCTTTTTAGATTATCGTCTATTCCAGAAGCTTTGTAGTAATTATTTTGACCTGTTTGAAGAATTTAAAGTCAAACAAATGTCATTTGGTTCACTTTGGGGGAAGGTTTCACTATGGAAATTCTGGCATTTAATTATTTGGATAAATTATTTATTTTGGAAAAAACATGCTCTGATTGGCGATTTGAAAATTCTATTAGATTTGAAATATTATTTGTGGCTTGTAGAAATTGACGGAGCTAATTTTAGAGTTTGTTTGGTTGGGTTTTGATAATTAAATCAGTTTTAGAATTATATATGCTTAATTATGGTAAAAATATGGTCACGGAAGAAATAAGACCCGAATTCGAAATTTGTTGTTTCCGTTAGCTTTAATTCAGTACTTATGAATTGAGGGAATGGGTGGAGTAATTCCTGAGACTTTCAGAGGAGTTTTGGATCAGGAAAAGAATATTTTGGAAATCCTTAAGTTAAGAAGTAAAGAAGTTTGACCAAAGTCAACACAGGGGCAAATGCATCTTTTTTGAAGTTTCATCGATTCCGTTAGGTCCAGAATGTGGTTTATGTCTTAGTCAAGTCGTTGATTCAGTTTTCGAGAGATTCAAATGTGATTAAGGTGCTTGGTTGAGAAACTAGCTTTTGAGGTGGTTTGAAGTTGACCATGATAAACATCGGGACAAGATGGATCCATTTGGGTGTTTTGAGAGTTCGAGCAGCTCATATGATCATTTGTGACTTGTAGAAACTTTTGGAAGTGGATTTAGATTACGTTTGGTCAAGCTAGGGTGTTTGAGACATGCGATTAAGTCGCTCCCCTTCGATGATTCAACATACCATTATATTCATTTGATGTTGGAATTAAGTTTTGATTGTTGGAATAGATGCATATCATAATTATGAAGCCATAGAAAAACGGATCATCGCATTTTTCCGTCTTACGAGGGAGTTATAATCATTTTAGCACGGAAAACTATTTTTGTACCTGGTGTGTTGGATGGGACGGGCCTCTGGGTGAACTTTGGGCAGGCTTCTGGGCTATAAGAAAACAAGACTGCATTCCTTTCTTATTTTCTTCATAACTTGAGTTCTAGAGTTTCAATTGATGAGATTTTCACGGTGTTGTTCTCGTCTCAACAAGAGGATAAGTATCTCACCTTTATTTTGACATTTATTCAAGTCTATTTTCATTGGTTGTCGATTTTATCCTAGTTTGATTGGGGAAAATTGGGGTTTTGAACTCAAAAGTTGAAAAGTGGAAAATCATGGTTTTGAAAATCAAGATGGTGGTTTTTTGAATGGGTTTTCTAAGTTTAGACTAGTTAAGCTATGGGTAAACTAATTTTGGCATAGATTTCCAGTTTTGTCGTTGTGCTCTCGGGGTTACCTTTTTGGATTCGTTTAGGGGTTTTGAATTAAAGTATAGCAATATGGATATCGTTGTACTCATTTAAACTCATAGGGTAATATTTTGACTATATTGAACTCGATTTTTCAATAAAATTATAGTCTTGCCCTTGTGGCTCGGGTTTGGCTATTTTGGGTCTATTTTTGGGTTTTAGGTAAAACTATGGCGATATGGGTATCCTTAGATTCATATTCTAATGTAGAATTCATATTTGATAGACTTTAATAATTTTGAGGCTCTCCGAAGTGTAAAGGCAAGGCTAAGTTTTGTTTGTTCGTGGCTCCAGCTGGGCATCCAATTAGGTTACGGCTTACATTTTGGTTAAATTTCGGTTAGTGAAGCGTATGTATAGTTATTTTCTGTCAGAGAAAGCATCTACACCTTCATGTATGAAGTTGGGATGGTTGACTAGGTTTGGTACAATTGACTGTTTTATAGTTGTTGGCTCTTGTGATATATTGGTCGCTAGCTACTGTTGGATAATGGATTGTACTTACTTGCCATATTGTCCCTGTGATATAGTTGTATCTCACTTATCATGATATTATCATAGATATAGGAAGAGACTTAACTTGATATTATAATGGATAGAGGAAGGGACTTAACTTGATACTAATATTGTGATACATGTCCATGTGTGGAACAATTGGGAATTTGTATGATACACTTGATATTGTCATTGCACTGCATTCATCTTCATTTCCATGATATATTAATACTATTTATTATTAGCGTGATAGTGATTAGTGAGAAAGAAACAACATTGATTTTTATGATATATTGATTGCGTAGCCATCTATGAGCTATGTGCGGAATGTCTAGAGGTGTGGTCGGTGGTAGAGTTATCTCCAAGCTTTGTGATACGGAGTGGCTAGTACATAGACTTCACGAGTTCTCTGTGGGTCACGACTACCGAGACATAGAGATATTCTCCTCGGAGCATGTATGTACGAAGATTACATTTGGCTAGTGCATTGCATTACATATGCATTCATCCTCATCATCTCATTTTACATATATGGATCGAATTTGTTGATTGTACTTGTGTTTGTGATTATTCTGAGGAATCGTAGAAAACTTGGCAGACTTGGGTTTAAGTTCTTCACCATAGGTTATGATTCGTCTATTGATCATTGTGTACTTGAGTGGTTATTATTGGAGTGTGTTGTGTTACACTTGATTCAGAGCATATCTATTCTTCAGTCTTTTTCTTTATATATGTTAGGTAACTGTTGTCGGCCTATGATACCTACCCGTATATAGGATTTGTACTGATGCTAGTCTTGCTACACCCTTTTCGGGGTGAAGAGTTGTTGCATATACATGAGCGATGTTCGATTAGCCTTCAAAGATATCATGAAGTTCATCTAAACTTCTCTTTTTAATTCTCATTCTAAATAGAAGTTGTATTAATGTTGTGGTTGTAATTTGTATTCCGGTTGTATACTTAGAAGCTCTTGTACTATTCAGACTAGATTTCTTGGGTAGTATTGTATTCCATATTATTATATATCTATGTTTCTATACTTCTATTGGTCTTATTATTTATTTATATTATTAGATTAATCTGTATGGGATGAGTTCGCCTTCCAGGTGGGAAAAGGGTAGGTGCCCGCGCATTCCCCAATTTGGAATGTGATAAGTTGGTATCAGATCCCTAGGTTACCCGGTCTATAAGTACAAGAGCAATGTCTAGTAGAGTCTTATTTATGTGTGAGTTGCGCGCCACACTTATAATTGAGAGGCTATAGGATATTTAGGAAATTTCTATTCTTTCATTCCTTTCGTGCTACTTCATTCAAATTGGTATCGGTCGATTACAATTGGTATCTGAAACTTCTTTACCTTTTCTGTCCTTAATGAGGGAAATTGTATGATCGATATATCTTCAACGGTTGGTTGCTCAGAGTGTGAGAAGTTGGGAATATGGACTTGAAGGGTGACCTATTGGTGTAAAGTGTGAGAAAGTAAGACTTCTTAGGGCCGGACGGTAGGAGTACCTATTTTCCTTATGGGACGGAGGCATAATGAAGAGAATTTGGATAGATCAATCTCCGCTATAGGAAGGGAACAATTAGTAACTGATGTGTTTGTTGGGATGAGTTGCAAGGTGTATGGGGGAGAATGTCGTATAGGCTATGGAATGTTGAGTTGGCTTCGATGAGACAGTATTGTGATAGCAGAGTAGAACTAGGGGTTGTGAGTTTTTTCAGGAAATGGTTTTCTGATCGAAATCAGGTGGCAGTGTTACTTGTGATGTGTAAACCTTGGTGGAATAGACAGTCGTGTTTCTTCACCTATAAAGTGTGTTCGTGGGTTCACTTGCCATTTTTGAGGTTAGTGATGATAGGGGATTGTTGAAACCAAGAGATTATTGATTGGTACGTATTTCAGAGTTGTGTAGTATTGTGTCAGTGTGAAAGTTGTATATGCATTGGTATGTTGGACTCATCGTAGGCTAATGGGAGTCAGTGATCGACTAATAGGGATAACTCTTGTGCTGCACAAGTGTGGAGGTATATTTAAAGTATTACCAGGTATTGCATCTAGTTTTTGGATGAGATTTGTGGGCATTGGTATGTAAAGGTTAATACTTGAAAAGTTCTATAATTACTGGTATAATGACTTTAGAGTTGACCGAAGGGCATGGAAAAAATTGCACGGTTAGTTGGATGTTTATGGTTCGACAAGATAAGGTAATGGTTGGTTCTTCGCAGGTGAGCATCATTTAAGGATTACCAAATAAGGTGTTAGTCAATAGTGTTATTTATGGTAACATATTGATGATGGTGTGACTAATACTAGGGGTGAATAACTTTTCAGATATCAATGATCAGGTTAGTGAACTTATGAACAAATAAAGAAGAATGATTATTTTGGTTCAAAAATTTTGGCAAGGGTACTTTGACGAATTAATATGAGAATGTTAGCAAGCTTGAGCATTGATCGGTCATTAGTGGTCGTTATGATTTGAATGAAAGGTGTGAATTAATTAATTATGATAATTTGGAACGAGTATGGTATCTCTTCGAGAAAAGGGAGAATTTAGAGTCAAGCAACAGGAATTCGTGGGTTAGGTGTGGATTATGTTGGCTTTAGTTTCACACCTTTTAGATCAGGTGAAATTGTTAGTAAGCTCAGAAGAGTAGGTCTATGGTAATTAACTAGGTGTTATGATAAATGTTCCATGGAGTTTGTGATTGGCGACTAGTGGTAGACTGTGTTGAAGCATTGTTGAGTAATGGCACGGGTGAGTATTTCAGGTAGTAAAGACTTGGAGCTAATTGTGCAAGGTAACATGCGTGGATCGTATAGTAGATGCGTTAGGATTTAGTAAGGCACGAGGGTTGCATAATTTGATGTCTTCTCGATTGATAAAGGATAATGAGGTCTTACTATTAGATAGTCTATTGGTGGAAGTGTAGTAAATGAGGCCGCCGGCTTTGCGTCAAAATGTTCAAAGTTATTGGCTAGTTATGACAAAGTACAAGGAGGATTTGATATATTTAGAGTTCATGGGGTCCTATCTTGCGTATCGGGTGGAAGTTGAGAAACATGAAGGTTATAATCAAAGGTACAAATCTTCATACTAAGTTGATAACTTGGATCAACTTTTGGAGTCACGGGGGATGTCATATGGTTGATTACTCATGAGAAAAAGGGATGGAATAGGTCGCCGCATGCTTATGGAAAGCCTATCAGTTATGTATGGAAACAGTTCGGATCAGTATCCATGCGTTAGAGATTCAACATTTTATTCTGAGTCAGATTTGTTCATTTAGGGTCAGGTGGCCCGTGTTTATATTACCTGACGGACTTATAGTATTTTAGTAAACCATCGACAGGGGTTCGATAGATTTCAATTCAGAATGGAGGTATGACAGTGTTACCGGTTCTCATTGGAGTTTGCAAGTAGGATTCATGATATATTTTGGATGGCAATGATTCAGACATTTCTAATAGCTTACACAGGTACTTGGTGATGTGTTGAGGAGGTAGAAATGGTTATGGGAAGTTTGTAGAGTGATTCATTCATTTTCTACGAATCTAGCATGACAAGGTAATCAATAGGTATGCTTATAATATAGTGATTTAGAGATTCAAGGAAATTGGACTTGTGACGTGTGTGTATGCGTTTCTAAGAGATTTTGTGTAATAATGGCCTTGATGTTTGAGAAGGAAGGCTAGTAGAATCAGACTATGTTATCAGGAGCATGTAGGATTTTGATTGTGGTTACAACTAAAGGATGATAATGACAATTGCAAATTCAGCTGAATGCGTAAAGAGGTACAGTGCTGATTAAATCAGGAAATTCGAGCGAAGCCAATTTAAATATATGGGAATCATCGGTTGAAGAATTTTTGGGTATGAAAATGTGGATATTTGAGTTTTTTTTCTTATTTTTCCCTCTCTTTTCTTTTTTGATATTTTTCTTTTCCATATTGAGTTAAGTTAGAGGAAATTTTGACTGATAACATGAACAAGTAGAACTATCGACGTATTTCTTGCCCGTGGAGGCTTTCATGATGTTTATAATAAAGTATCCTTGGTTGATGTCAGTGTTCGTACTCTTCTTTATCATCTGAGAAACAATTTTTTTTGGTGTATCGTCTATTCCAGAAGATCTGTAGTAATTATTTTGAACTGCTTGCAAAATTTGAACTCAAACAGATGTCATTTGGCTCACTTTGGGGGAAGGTTTAGCTATGGAAATTCTAGCATTCAATTATTTAGATAAATTATTTATTTTGGGAAAGCGTGCACTGATTGGTCATCTGAAGATTCTGTTAGATTTGAAATATTATTTATGGCATTTATATCGGAAACAACCACTCTACCTATCAAGGTAGAGGTAAGGTTTGCGTTAGCTTTAACTTAGCTTTAACAATCACGGAAGAAATAAGACCCAGATTCAAAATTTGTTGTTTTCGTTAGCTTTAACTTAGTACTTATGACTTGCGGGAATGGGTAGAGCGATTCCTGAGAGTTTCGGAGGAGTTTTGAATACGGAAGAGGATATTTTAGAAATTCTTAAGTTAAGAAATGCAATAGTTTTACCAAAGTCAACATCAGGGGTATATGTGTCTTTTTCAAAGTTTCATCAAATCCGTTAGGTCTGGAATGTGGTTTATGTCTTAGTCAAGTTGTTGTTTTGATTCCCGAGAGTTTCGGATGTGATTAAGGTGGTTGGTTGAGAAACTAGCTTTTGAGGTGGTTTGGAGTTGACCACGGTCAGCATCGGGTCAAGACGAATCTATTTGAGTATTTTGAGAGTTCGAGCAACCTCGTATGGTAATTTGTGACTTGTAGAAGCTTTTGGAAGTGCATTTGGAATTTGTTTGGTCAAGCTAGGGTGTTTGAGTCGTGGGCTTAAGTCGATACCGTTCGATGTTTCAATATACCATTATATTCATTTGATGTTGGAATTGAGTTTTGATTGTTGGGATAGATGCATATCGTAGTTACGAAGCTATAGCAAAATGAATCATAGCATTTCGCCTTTGTATAAGGAAGTTATGGTCATTTTAGCGCGAACATGTGTTGTTGTACCTGGTGTGTTCGCTGGGGCGGGCTTCTGGGCTATAAAAAACTAGATTGCTTTCCTTTCTTATTTTCATCATAACTTGAGTTCTAGAGCTCAAATTGAGGTGATTTTTTGTAGCATTGTTCTCGTCTTAATAAGGGGGTAAGTATATAACCTTTATTTGACATTTGTTCTAGTTTAGTTTCATTGGTTGTCAATTTTATCCTAGTTTGATTGGGGGGAAAATTGGGGGTTTTAACCCAAAAATTTAAAAAGTGGAAAATCATGGTTTTGAAGATCAAGATGATGGCTTTTTCAATGGAGTTTTCTGGGTCTAGACTAATTAATCTATTGATAAACTAATTTTGGCATAAATTTTCAATTTTTCCCTTGTGTTCGTGAAGAAGAAGAATGACACTATGCGTATGTGTGTTGATTATAGACAGTTGAACAAGGTCACCTTTAGAAACAAGTATCCAATTTTGCATATTGATGACTTATTTGATCAGCTTCAGGGTGCTTCAGTGTTTCCAAAGACTGATTTGAGGTCTGGATATCATCAACTGAAGATCCGGGCCGAGGATGTGCGTAAGACGACTTTCTGGACTCATTATGGGCATTATGAATTCTTAGTGATGTCATTCGAGCTTACCAATGCCCCCGCAACATTTATGGATTTGATGAATGGGATATTCAATCCATACTTGAATTCTTTTGTTATTGTATTTATTGATGACATTATGATATATTCAAAGTGTCGTGAGGACCATGAGCAACACCTGAGAGTGGTTCTTGAGATTTTGAAGAAGAAGAAACTTTATGCGGAGTTTTCAAAGTGTGAGTTCTGTAGCATTCTTGGGACACGTGGTGTCCAAGTATGGGATCATGGTTGACGCAAAGAAGATAGAGGCAGTCATGGACTGGCCTAGACCGACTTCTATGACAGAGATTCAGAGTTTCATGGGTCTTACTAGCTACTATCACCGGTTTGTCAAGGGTTTCTCTTCCATTGCTTCTCACTTGACGCGTTTGACTCAGAAGGAGGTTCCTTTCCAGTGATCTGATAAGTGTGAGCAGAGATTCCAAAAGCTCGAGACTTTATTGACCACAACCCCAATTTTATCTCTTCATGTGGATGGGAAAGACTTTACTGTGTACTATGATGCTTCTAGGATTGGATTATCATTGTGTGTTGATATAGGAGGGTAAGGTTATTTCTTATGCATCGAGGCAGGTGAAGGTGCATGAGAAGAACTATCATGTGCATGATTTGGAATTGGTTGTCGTTGTGTTTGCTTTAAAATTTTGGTGGCATTATATTTATGGTGTCCATTGTGAGGTGTATACTGACCACCGCAGTATTCAACATGTGTTTCATCAGAGTGACTTGAACTCCAGGTAGCATCGATGGGTGGAGTTGTTGAAGAATTATGATATGACCATTTTGTATCATCCGGGCAAGGCTAATGTAGTGGCGGATGCCTTGAGCCAAAATGCGGTTATAATTTTACCATGTTTGGATGTTTCTAAATATCCCTTGGCATTAGAGGTCCAGTCTCTAGTGAATCATTTTGTAAGGCTTGATCTTTCAAATCTGGGTAAGGTTTTGGCTTGTGTAGAGGCGAGGTCATCTCTCTTGGATTAGATTCAGGGGCGCCAGTATGATGATGTAGGATTGTGCAAGATTCAAGATAAGGTGATGAGTAGCGATGCCATATAGGTCATAATTGATAGTGATGGCGTTTTGAGGATTAATGGTAGAGTGTGTGTGCCTCATATGGGAGATTTGACTAGGTTGATTATGGAGGAGGCCCACAACTCTAGGTATTCGATTCATTCAGGTGCTACTAATGTGTACCGTTATTTGAGGCAACACTACTGGTAAGGGAGAATGAAGAGAGACATTGCTATTTTGTGTCTCGGTGTCAGAATTTCCACCGGGTCAAGTATGAGCATCATCGTCCAGGTGGTGTATCTCAAAGGATGCCCATTCCCGAGTAGAAGTGGGAAAGGATTGTTATGGATTTTGTTGTGGGATTACCCAAGACTTTGGGCAAGTTTGATGCTATTTGGGTCATTGTTGATAGTTTGACCAAGTTCTTTACGTATAATGCAGATAAGTTGGCTAAGATCTACATCTGCGAGATTGTTCATCTTTATGGGGTTCCTATTTCTATCATATCATATTCAGGTATTGGAGGACATGTTAATAGCCTGCATGATTGATTTTGCTGGTCATTGGGACTAGTTCCTAACTTTGGCAGAGTTTGCGTACAACAACAACTATCACTCCAGTATTGATATGGCACTGTGCGAGGCCTTGTATGGTAGGAGATATCGGAGGGCTATAATGGGCACCCAGACCTCACTTATCGGGTACCACTAATCATATACTTACATCTACCCATAAATAATCATGGGCCCCAAGGCCCATCACCAAGTACCCTGCTGACACTTAAATACGATATACTGGAAAGAATCTATGTATAATTTTACCAACAGAAGGATCCAACCCGTGCATATATACATACCAAGGCCGACAAGGCCATACCCGACTGCTATACCAAAGACACTGTCAACAAGCCTCTAAAAGAGTAATGACATCATAAGGTCAGGACAGGGCCCCGCCATACCTATATATACATGAAAAAATATCGTACCGAGATTAGATCGATACTCTGAAATAAGGGGAGTGCTCCAATATCTGTTGAGTCAGCAACCTACTAATGCGGATCGTCGCCTTGCCTATGTGAACCTGCGGGCATGAAATGCAGCGTCCCCCGATAAAAGGGATGTCAGTACGACTGATGTACCGAGCATGTCAGAGATTAGAAATAACATAACAGGGATTCAAAGATAAACTGAGACAAAAATAACCAATAGCAACAACCGATAGAAATAGCCGATAGAAACAACTGACAGGAACAACCGACCAATAGTGAATGCCTCTGAGGCCATAATATGCCTAAATGTCATATACAATGCGGTCATGCACATATGCGTATATAATGCCATCTCCCATTAGCCTCTGTGGGCATCATATCATATTGGCCTCTGTGGGCATAATCTTTTTGATGTATATATGTACCAGCTGCAGGTGGTATGCGTATATAACGCCGTATCCCTTTTCTCATCCCCTACATATATATATAATGCATACCATATAGTATTGTATATAACACATGTGGGTCCAGGGTAATACATGAATGACAATGAAACATCTTGAACTTCATCTGTGTGACATAATATCCTCGTACCTTCGGCTAACATTGGGAATATTAACATCTTTCCCATATACCTCAATAAGGATTTAGGAATATATTTAGACATGCTTTCAACATAGGAATAAATAACAGGAACATCCTTAACTACTAGAGTAGAATAATTTATGGAGCAATATTACGTTTACGTTTCGTCACATGGAACATGCCAAAAGAAATAAAGATTTGCCTTAACATACCTTGAATATCGACCCTTCAACAACCACAACAAAATCAATTCGTACTTCCCCGAGCTTTTAAGAAACATGAGACTTGACCAATTTAAAGGAGCAGAACGGTTGTTGCTGATATACCTTGTCTTGCTATGCATAAAATTGATGAGAAAGTTTCTCTAACTTGGTTCTAATTTTCGTGAACAGAACGGACATTTGCTGAATATTTTGGTATAGAATTACGTCTTGGCAGCAAATGATTTCACCCTATTAAATGTTAAGAACTAGATAGTGCTCCCCCCCTAACATATGTAACCTCCATAAGTCTTCCCCCCCCCTCTTTTTTTTTTAATTCGTGGTTTCCTCCACTCAATATGCACGTCATCCACCTAATTGATTATACTAACTTAGTCACTTAGGTAATTCATCTACATTCTACACATAAACATTCTCACTTAATCTTGTCCCCCACAATAATTTATCAATTAGCCGATCCTTGTTGTCCCCTACTATAACTTATCAATTAGCCGATCCTTGTTGTCCCCTACTATAACTTATCAATAAGACGATCGTTGTTGTCCCCTACTATAACTTATCAATTAGTCGATCGTTGTTGTCCCACTTGGTAAGTCCTAAATTAGTTCAAGACCGCATCCTTTTATAGACTAAGCTTTTTATTTGCATATGTCTAGATGCTTAACCCATCACCCAAAAGTATGGGGTGTTACATCTTTTCCTCCTTAGAAACATTCTTCCTCGAATATTGGGGTGACATATCTAATCCCCGTCACGTAGCCAGAAAATACAACTACTTTTTCCATGGGCCATATAATGTAACATACATCATTACATCAGACCTCACATGGTCCGCAAACATTAATTCTAATATTAGGAATTAGAACTCACCTTATGCTTCTCTCGGAACCTCAGCATTTGTGTTTCATCTCCTCTTCTGCCTCTCATGTCATTTCTTTTACATTCTTAGTCCGCCAAAGAACTTTCACGGAGGCTACTTCTTTAGTCCTCAATTTACGAACTTGCCGATCTACGATAGCAATAGGAACCTCTTCATATGATAAATCCTCTGTAATCGTCACATCGTCAATTAGCATAATTTGGGAAGGATCTCCAATACATGCTCTCAACATAGAAACAAGGAAAGTCGGATGAACAAACCCCAACTCCGAAGGCAAGTTCAATTCGTAAACTACTTGATCGATTCATCGAATTATGTGATATGGCCCAATATACCTTGGGCTGGGCTTTCCATTTTTCCCAAATCTCATTACACTCTTCATAGGCGAAATCTTCAAAAAGACCCAATTATCTACCTGAAACTCTAAGTCTCGCCGTCGCACATCTGAATACGACTTCTGACGATTCTGAGTGGTTAACAGCCGTTCTTGGATAAGATTCACCTTCTCTATGGCTTGGTGTACTAGGTCAGGTCCAAATAACTCGGATTCGCCTACCTCAAACCATCCGATAGGAGATCTATATTTTCGTCCATACAAAGCCTCGTATGGAACTATTTTAATACTAGCATGATAATCGTTATTGTTTGCAAATTCAATAAGGGGTAAATGATCATCCCAACTTCCATTAAAGTCCAATACACAAGCTCGTAGCATATCCTCGAGCGTCTAAATCGTACGCTCGGCCCGCCCGTCTGTCTGAGGGTGGAAAGATATGCTAAGATTAACTCGAGTGCCTAAACCTTTTTGAAATGATTTCTAGAAGTTAGCTGTAAATTGTGCACCTCAGTCAGATATAATAGAAATAGGCACACCATGAAGGTGAACAATCTCCTTAACGTATAACTTTGCGTAGTCCTCGGCTGTGTAGGTAGTTTTGACTTCCAGGAAATTAGCTGATTTGGTGAGTCTGTCAATAATTACCCAAATAGAATCAAACTTACGATAAGAGCGAGGTAAACCCGTAATGAAATCCATATAAATCATTTCCCATTTCCACATCAGAATCTCAATGTTCTGAGTCAAGCCATCGGGCTTTTGGTGCTCTATTTTTACCTGCTAACAATTTGGACACTGAGCTACAAATTCTGGCATGCTCCTCTTCATGTTGTTCCACCAATAGATACCCTTGAGATCATGATACATCTTAGTAGATCCAGCATGAATAGAATATTGTGAGCAATGGACCTCCGTCATAATTCTATCTCGTAATCCCGCTACATTTGGAACACATAAATGGCCTTGGTGTTTAAGAACCTCATGTTCGTCAATCTTAAAGATTGTGGTCTTCTTCTGTTGAATGCCTTCTCTAAGTTTTCTCAAACTGGGGTCTTCCCACTGACGTTTCTTAACTTTCGATATGAGCGACGATTCTGACACATTCCAAATCACAAAACCACCATCCTCTGAATCCATTAGTCGAACTCCCAAACTAGATAACTGATAGTGCTCCCTTACTAACTCTTTCCTCTTGACCTGCACCGGCATCGAGCTGATCATTGACTTACGACTGAGCACGTCTGCTACAATATTAGCTTTATCGGGATGATATAAGATGTCCACATCATAATCCTTCAATAATTCAAGCCACCTCCTCTGTCTCAAGTTCAACTCTTTTTGTTTAAATATGTATTGCATGCTTTTATGATCCGTGAAAATATCTACATGAACACCATACATGTAGTGCAGCCAAATTTTTAGTGCATAGACCACCGCGGCCAACTCCAAATCGTGTGTCAGATAGTTTTTCTCATGTTTCCTCAATTGACTTGAGGCATAGACAATAACTTTACCATATTGCATTAGCAGACATCCTAAACCTGCTCCCAAGGTATCATAATACACAACATAGCCTTCTGGACCCTCTGGGAGAGTAAGGACTGGTGCCGATGTTAGTCTATCCTTTAACTCTTGGAAACTCTGCTCACAAGCATCAGACCACTAGAATTTTATGGCCTTTTGTGTCAACTTCGTTAATGCTGCTGATATGGTAGAAAATCCTTCTACAAACCTCCTATAATAGTCGGCTAAGCCTAAAAAGCTGTGAACCTCTAATGGAGTCGTGGGCCTCGGCCAATTCTTCACCGCTACAATCTTCTAAGTGTCAACTCTTATACCTTCATCTGACACGATATGACCAACAAAAGCCAATAAATTAAACCAAAATTCACACTAGGAGAGCTTAACATACAACTTATGATCCCGGAGCGTCTGTAGTACTATCCGCAAATGATCCACATGCTCTTCCGAGTGAGAGTAAACTAGGATATCATCTATAAATACTATCACAAATACATCCAGAAATGGGAGAAACACATTGTTCATTAAATTCATAAATATTGCCGGCGCATTTGTGAGTCCAAATGACTTACTAAGAACTCAAAGTTCCTATACCTTGTTCTGAAAGCCGATTTTGGAATGTCCTTCTCTTTGACCCTTAGCTGATGGTACCCCGACCTTAGGTCGATCTTTGAGAAACATTTTGCACCTTGTAACTGATCAAGCAAATCATCTATTCTGGGAAGAGGGTACTTGTTCTTGATAGTGACTTTATTCAGATGCCGATGGTCGATACACATCCGTAATGAGCCATCTTTCTTTCGTACAAACAATAGTGGTGCACCCCAAGGGGACAAACTGGGCCTAATAAAGCATTTCTCAAGCAGATCTTTTAATTGCTCTTTCAAGTCTTTCAATTCAGTTAGAACCATTCTATAAGGAGGAATCGACATCGGCTGATTGTCTGGCAACACGTCTATACCGAACTCAATCTCCCTTTCAGGAGGAAGGCCTGGAAGTTCGTTTGAAAATACATCAAGAAACTCATTAACCACCGAAATTGATTGAGAAGTAGGTGGTTCGGCATCGACATCCCTAGTCCGAACGAGATGGTATATACAACCTTTGGAAATCATATTTCTTGCCTTAAGGTTTGAAATAAACCTACCATTTGGCATCGCCGTAATACCCTTCCATTCAAGGACTGGCTCGCCTAAAAACTGAAATCTAACAATCTTTGCTCGGCAATCAACATTATCGTAGCATGATGCCAGCCAATCCATGCCCATAATAACATCAAAATCAACCATCTCTAGTTCTACCAAATTTGCTAGGGTCTGACGGCTACAAATTAATATTGCATAATTCCGATAGACCCGTCTAGTAACTACCGACTCACTAACTTGTATAGATACCACATATGGATCTTTTATCAACTCAGGCTCCATACCAAACTTATAGGTAACAAAAGTGGTGATATATGATAGATTGGAGCTTGGATCTAACAACGTATACACATTATGTGAAAAGACTGATAATATATCTGTAATGACATCAAGTGAGGACTCCTAATCCTGTCGTCCCATTAATGCATAAATGTGGTTCTGGCCCCTACATCTGCCTCGACCGGATGATGTATGATGATTTTGTCCTGACGGGCGCACTAAATATGATGAAGCTGCTGTAGATCCGACCAGCTGGATCCTAACACATTCACCTCCTGTCGGGCATTCTCGCCTAATATGACCAAGTTTACCACAAGAATAACACATATTTGCTCCTTGTCGGCACGATCTTGAATGGGTCTTACCACACTGCACGTATCGAGCCAGCAGTGGCCTCATCTGACTAGAATCCCCTCTATTATAAGACCCCGACGCTCGTGAATTCTGACCTGGTCCCGATTGAACATACCGATCAACCCTCGACCTTGAAAATGGTAATGATGTGTTAGTTGTAGGGTAGGATGGGCATCTATAAAGTTGTAGTCTGGGTCCACCTCTGAACTCTCTTACATCACCTACGGATCGAGCCCGCTTATGCTGGCCCTTATCATGCACCCGATCTACCCGCTGTTGCCTCTTATGATCCTCCAGATTCTGTGCATAAGCCTGGATGCGAGCAATATCCATAGTTGGATTCAGAGAAGCCGCAGTACACTTGTTGACCAAGTGCGGCCCCAAGCCAGTAACAAATCATAGGAGCATATCTGGCCAATGAATTAAACTGCAAGCTATATTCTCAAACACTCATATTTCCCTGCTCTAGATGTAGAAATCTATCTTGCCTGGCCCGTCGGAGTTTGACCGGCAAAAAATATTGTCAGAAGGCCTCTGAAAACTCTCTCTATCCCGCTGGTGGAGCACGAGGTCCCATAGAATGCTCCCATGTCTCATACTAGCTCACTGCGACATCTCACAGTCTATAAGAAGCAAACTTTACTGACTCAGTATTAGTAGCATCCATTACCCGCAAGGTACGATGTATATGATCTAGAAAATTCTACGGGTCCGCGTTCAGGTCTGATCCTGTGAATACCGGAGAGTCTAAGTTGATGAAATCCCGAGCTCTCGCGCTAGCAGCTCTATCAGAAGGACTGGGAATCTGACGTTGGGCCTGAGCGACCACTAATCATGTTAATAACTGTACAACACTTCGCATATCAAGATCCACATCTGGACTGTCAGGTGGAGGAACTGGGGGTATTGCAACCCCACTAATCTCCTCTGGGGTGGTGAAGTCGGGGAATCATATGAAGGAGTCGCACTGTGGGTCTCACTCTAGCCCTCGCTAGCGGGTAGCACTCCGCTAGTACATTCGCCTGTAGTCGTATCCAACACCCTCATACTCTTGAACTTCCTCCTAGATGTAGGCATTGCTGAAATCATAAACACGAGACAAATTAGGAGTGGAATGCTTATAACTCAGTTCTATAGCATGATCTATGAGATGAAAGAATGGAAACCATCCCTAAATGTCAGGTAGCCTCCCGCTTATAAGTAAAGTGCACAACATACCCATAAACAAGACTCCACTAGACACAGATTGTAGACTCCCTAGGACAGATATACTCTGATACCAAGTTTGTCATGACCCAAATCGGAGGTCCATGACAGGCACCCGTACATCACCTGTCGGGTACCACTAATCATATACTTACATCTACCCATAAACAATCATGGGCCCCAAGTCCCGTCACCAGGTACCCCGCTGACACATAAAGACAATATACTGGAAAGAAGTTATGTAAAATTTTACCAACAGAAGGATCCAACCCGTGCATATATACATACCAAGGCCGACAAGGCCATACCTGACTGCTATAAACAAGACACTATCTACAAGCCTCTAAAAGAGTACATGACATCATAAGGTCTGGATAGGGCCCCGTCATACCCATATATACATGCAAAAATATCATACCGAGATTAGACTGACACTCTAAAAAAAGGGGAGTGCTCCAATATCCGATGAGTCAGCAACCTACTAATATGGATCGTCGGCTTGCCTACGTGAACCTGCGGGTATGAAAAGCATCGTCCCCCGACAAAAGGGTCGCCAGTACGACTGATGTACCGAGTATGTAAGAAATGAGAAATAGCATAATAGGAATACAAAGATAAACTGAGACAGAAACAGCCAATAAAAATAGCCGATAGCAACAGCCGACAGAAACAACCGATAGGAACAACCGACCAATAGTGAATGCCTCTAAGGCCATAATATGCCTAAATATCATGCACAATGCGGTCATGCACATATGTGTATATAACGCCATCTCCATTTAGCCTCTGTGGGCATCATATCATATTGGCCTCTGTGGGCATAATCTTTTTTGTGTATATTTGTACCAGCTGTAGGTGGTGTGCGTATATAACGTCATATCCCTTTTTCTCATCCCCTACATATATATATAATGCATACCATATAGTAGTGTATATAACACATGTGGGTCCAGGGTAATACATGAATGACAATGAAACATCTTGAACTTCATCTGAGTGACATAATATCCTCGTACCTTCGGCTAACATTGGGAATATTAACATCTTTCCCATATACCTCAATAAGGATTTAGGAATATATTTAGACATGCTTTCAACATAGGAATAAATAACAGGAACATCCTTAACTACTAGAGTAGAATAATTTATGGAGCAATATTACATTTACGTTTCGTCACATGGAACATGCCAAAAGAAATAAGAATTTGCTTTAACATACCTTGAATATCGACCCTTCAACAACCACAACAAAATCGATTCGTACTTCCCCGAGCTTTTAAGAAACATGAGACTATGACCAATTTAAATTAGCAGAACGGTTGTTGCTGATGTACTTTGTCTTGCTATGCATAGAATTGATGAGAAAGTTTCTCTAACTTGGTTCTAACTTTCGTGAACAGAAGGGCATTTGCTGAATATTTTAGTAAAGAATTACGTCTTGGCAGCAAATATTTCACCCTATTAAATGTTAATAGGATAACTAGAAGAAGTACCACTATCATTGTTACCCCTACTAGAAGAAGCACCCCTACCCTTAATCATACGTCTTAATCCTTCCATTTTAATTATGCAAATAAATAATTAAAGATAATGAAATTAAGTGCGATAATTAAAATAAAGTAACAATAATAATTTAAAGAAGGAACGAAGGTACCAAACGCCGACGTAACGTGACGTGTAATCGAGATTGAAAATTGAGACTTTGCGCGATGGATGATCCTCAAGCTAGTTGTCAACTTCAGTTCCAATTTTTTAACATTGATACAATTATACTAATGAGCAAATAAAATAAAATATTTAGTAGGTAATGTAGACTTGTAGAGAGATAGATTTAGAGATTAGAGAGATTGTAGGAAGATTTGTGAGAAAGATGAAGAGAAAATGAGATTTTATAGTTGAGAAATTGGGTTAAAACTTAGGGGTTATAAATAAATATTAAAGGGGTAGGCGGTTTATGGGGTGGGGTGAGGGGGCGGGGGCAAAAATGGCCATTGCGCAACAGCCAAATTATATAATTTGGCAGTTGTGCAACTGTCAGTTTTGCAAAGGGGGGGGGGGTCGGGACGGGGGCGGGTTTGGGGCGGGACGAGCCCAGATCCCGTCCCGGTTTCGAGTCCCGACACCTTTTTTTTAGGAAGGATCGGGGCGGGACCGGGGCGGGACCGGGGTCGGGTCCGGACCGGGCCGACCCTGCCCACTGGCCAACTTTACTTTCAGCTACACCTACAATATTATTACGCCAACATTTGTACTTTCGAAATAACATTTTCTTGTTACAATTAAACCAATTGTTTTAAACGAAACAATAAATCTCAAGATTGGATTGAAATTATTCGGTGATTTATTAGCCGTAACCGTCCCAACCCTACTATTAGTCAAAATCGTCCACTTAATTTCGTTCTATCATTTTCGTGTCAAAGCTATCAAAATTAATTTGCTTCTTTCGGTTCCCCTTAAATTTATGATGTTTGTTTGTTTGCTTCTGTTGTCATACATCATAACAATTATTTTTTTTAGCTAAAAGGACAAAAAACGGAAATGCCAACTTCCAACTATATATTAGCTATATTTGACTAGCTTGAATTCGTTCATCATCGTTGTGTATGAACTAAAGTTTTATTCATGAATAATATAGAAAAGAATTAATAATAATGTTATCCGGTCAATTTGCAAGTGATAAATAATAGAGTAGTCTGTGATATACTCTACTTGTATATCACGGTCACGGTTTGGTAAATATGGTATATTAGATTTTGTATTAAATTAGAATTGTACATTTACCATAAATGTATAATTATTGTACAGGTAGAATAAGGTTTTAGGAGTAGAATAGGAATAGGATTTTTCTATTATGAAAATTGTAAATTGTATATATATTTTTTCATTAGTGAAAATAATCAAGAGATTATATCTTTCATGGTATCATAAGTCTAGGTCTTAAAATCCTCTCTCAAATTCCTTCATAGTTTCCGTCACCCTGCCTCATTTTCCGAGCCCATTCTCCTCGGAATTCGTACTGACGGTCTCTCCTCTCTTCCCAAAATTTTCTTCCTAATCCCTAAATCACGCCTTGCATTGCTATTATGGATAAGAACACGTTTCACCCTGCCCTTCCTGTTTCTAATATCAAGAATCACATCCCTATCATTCTTGAAATTGAAAACGTCCAATACGCGACGTGGACTGAACTGTTCAAAGTTCATGCACGCCCGCATCAAGTCCTCCATCATATTATCCCCGCGGCTCCTACGGATACGGAGGTGCCCAAACCCGAGGATGATCCTAAGTTATGATCAACACTTGATGCTACTGTTATTCAGTGGATTTACTCCACTATTTCCACCGGACATGAATTGGTACATGGACACCGGTGCCACTACCCACATGACATCCGATCAAGGTACTCTATCGTCTTATTCCAATTTGAGCAACCCTCGTGGCATAATTGTTGGTAATGGTAATTCTATTCCGATTTGTGGTTATGGTCATAAAACCTTGTCTCCCCCTCATCCACCCCTTATCTTGAAAAATACCCTTCATGCCCCCAAATTGATCAAAAATTTAGTGTATGTCCGTAAATTCACCATTGATAATTCTGTGTCTATTAAATTTGATCTGTTTGGGTTTTCTGTGAAGGATTTCAAGACGGAGAGTCCTCTCATGAGGTGTGATAGTAGGAGAGATCTTTATCCTATCACGTCATGTTCCGATCTCTCGAGTCAAGCCTTCCCGTCAACTTTTGTAGCCCTTGCTCCTTCCTTGTGGCATGCTCGTCTTAGTCATCCAGGGTCGTCTATTTTTTATGCCTTAGATAAAAATAATCTTATTTCCTGTAAGGGTACGCGTATTACTCCGAATTGTCAATATTGTTCTTTAGGAAAAATTATTAGGTTGCCATTGTAAACTCTAATTCTCATACTTTAATGCCATTTGATATTATTCATAGCGATTTATGGACGTCTCCTGTTCTTAGTTCTTTGGGTCATCGGTATTATGTTCTCTTTTTGGATGATTATTCTAAGTTTTTATGCACTTTTCCAATAGCGAAAAAATCTCAAGTTTTTTCTACGTTCTTAAAATTTAGAGCATTCATTAAAATCCAATTCGAACGGAAAATAAAAAATATTCAATGTGATAATGGCAAAGAATTTGAAAATGGGGTGTTTTGGGAATTTTGTGCTAATAATGGGATCAATTTTCGGTTTTCCTGCCCTCACACGTCTTCACAAAATGGGAAAGCCGAACGCAAAATTCGTACCATTAATAACATTCTCCCCGTATATTATCCACCATTTTTCGGATACATCCCGCACCCCAAATCTGCTAGCGGGCACACTGCCCGCTGGACCTCCAAACCCGTCACCCACCACTGTTCTAGTTTCGGACCATGGGCCAGCCACTATTCTTGTTTCCGTAATTGGGCCAGTGGCTCAGCCTAATTTTGAAATTGTCCCAGTTTCGGCGTCACCTACTGCTACAGTTCACTGTGCTGGGCCAGCAGGCCCACTGCATGCTAGCCCGTCCATCACGTGTCCCGATATTTCCTAAAATCTGGCCAATTCTCCCCCGATTCAAAGACCTGTCACTCGTAGTCAACGAGGTATTTTTAAACCAAAAAGACATTTTAATTTAAATTCTAATGTTCTTAAATCACCCCTACCCCTTAATCCCGTGTCTGCTTTAAATGACCCGAATTGGAAAATTGCTATGACCGACGAATATAATGCTCTTATTGATAATAAGACGTGGGAGTTGGTGCCCCATCCATCTGGTGTTTATATTATTCGGTCTATGTGGATTTTTGCTCATAAGGACAATGCTGACGGTTTTTTTGCAAGGCATGAGGCCCGTCTTGTAGGTGATGGTAAGACTCAGCAGGTGGGTGTAGATTGTGGTGAGACATTTAGTCTGGTGGTCAAACCGGTTACCATTCGCACTATGCTCAGCTTGGCTCTTTCGAAAGCATGGCACATTCATCAGTTAGATGTGAAGAATGCGTTCTTACATGGTGATCTAAAAGAGACAGTCTATATGCATCAGCCCTTGGGGTTTAGGGATCCCAGATATCCTCATCATGTCTGTTTATTAAAGAAGTCCTTGTATGGGCTTAAGCAGTCCCCACGAGCTTGGTATAAGAGGTATGCTGACTATCGTCGTGGTTCGTCCTTGGCTTATATACTATTGTATGTGAATGATATTATCTTGACTGCCTCTTCTGATGCATTACGCCAGTCTATCATGACAATGCTCATTTGCTATGAAAGACTTAGGGACCTTAAGTTACTTTTTGGGGATTGTTGTCACTCGTCATGCAGGTGGGTTGTTCTTATCCCAGAGGAAGTATGCAACTGAGATCATTGAGAGGGCTGGGATGTCATCCTGTAAGTTGAAGTCCACTCCGGTTGATACTAAACCCAAGTCGGGTGTTGCGATTAGCTCACCTGATGAGGATCTGATCCGCTATCGCAGTCTTACAAGAGACCTTCAGTATCTTACATTCACACGACCATATATTACGTATGTTGTACAACAGGTATGTTTGTTTATGCATGATCCCAGGATTGAGAACATGAATGCGCTCAAACGAATTATTCGGTAAATCTAGGGAACACTTGACTATGGCTTACATTTATATCCTTCATCGATGTCTACACTCGTCTCGTATACAGATGCTGATTAGGGTGGCTGTCCAGACACCAGACGATCTACGTCTGGCTATTGTATGTTTCTTGGTAATAACTTGGTCTCCTGGTCTGCAAAGCGTCAGTCGACTTTATCTTGCTCTAGTGCAAATGCTGAGTATCGAGGGGTAGCCAATGTGGTCTCTGAATCAAGTTGGTTACGTAATCTTCTTTTAGAGCTTCATTGTCTTATTCATAAAGCTACCTTGGTTTATTGTGATAATGTTAGTGCCATCTACCTTTCTGGTAATCCGGTTCAGCACCAGCGCACTAAACATATCGAGCTGGAGATTCACTTTGTTCGAGAAAAGGTAGCTCGTGGACAAGTACGCGTCTGTCATGTCCCTTCCAGGTATCAATTGCAGACATCTTTACCAAAGGTATTCCCTCGGTCCTTTTTGAAGATTTTAGGCACATTCTCAGCGTACGAAGACCGCCCGCTATGAATGCGGGGGTGTGATAAAAAATAGAGTAGTCTGTGATATACTCTACTTGTATATCATGGTCACGGTTTGGTATATATGGTATAATAGGTTTTGTATTAAATTAGAAGTATACACTTACCATAATTGTATAATTATTGTACAAGTAGAATAATGTTTTAGGAGTAGAATAGGAATAAGATTTTCCTATTATTAAAATTGTAAATTGCCTATATACTCTTTCATTAATAAAAATAATCAAGGGATTATTTCTTTCAACAAGCACCTCAATTATTTAATAGAATACATACTACTTCCTCCGTTTCAATATATGTGAACCTTTTCGGAGTATGAGGGTCAAACTTTATAACTTTGACCTTAAATTTTGACATAGATTTTTCAAGTTTGTAAAAATAAAATTATATATTTAGAAACTACATTAAAAGTACTATAAGTCATGATAATTTATAATTCAAATAATGTACAATTCAAATAATTAAAAAAAAAAATATAACGAAAACGTGGTAAAAAAACCACCTCATAAACTACCCAAATATTAAAGGATTCACATAAATTAAAACGGATAAAGTACAATTTTTCATCAACTCACTTATCGAGTATACTGTAGAAACAATTTATGCAGTATGATCATTCCAAAGCTTAAATTATATGAGTGTCTCGAGGTATAGCAAAGCCTAAAAAGAAGTGAGTAATTTGTTGATGGGTTACATTATATTAACATGTATAATGATTTTGCGCAAGAATAAAATTAAAGATATATCACTTCAAACCAATTTATAAAGAAAAAACTTTGAGATAATTCGTACGAATTTGACAAAGAAACCGCATAATTAGGTGAAGCAAAGGCAAGAAATAACCCCCACCCCTACCAAATGCCCTGATTGGCCTTAATTAAATCTGTCTCTGTTGGTTTAATGTATAGCATGTAGGGAACAATTATCAAAAGCATACCTTTCCTCAGACTCCCTCGGACCCCGCGCGTAGCGGGGGCTTAGTGCACCGGACTATCCTTTTCTAGTAAATAGATTGTTAACTAGTTATCCCTATCGTCTAGCAGTTAGTTAGTTGAATATAAATCCGGTTGAAATATTCTAGGCTATGCTAGTAATCATCTTTTTAATATTTTTTGCAGCTACAATTTCTCTATAAATATGTAAAGCTTAAAAAAGAGCAAAGGGCAGCCCGACAGTAGTTGGAATCAAATCAGCCCCCCTGAAAGTTACCAAAAGGAAGGGGAAAGAGACGTCAACAAGTACGTCTAAAAATGTCACTGACAACTCTGATTATGAAGAAGAAACTGAGCATCCTAAAGAATAAAAAAGTAAGATTGTGATTGGTGAAACATCAAAGAAGAAGAAAGTCGAGAAAGCCCAAAGATCAAAGAAGAAGAAGAAAAAAAAGCAACTCGACAAAGAAGATATAAAAAAGCATTTACACTTCAGTCTATGAATATTTTGATTAATTTGCATGTTTATGTTTTTGTATATAAAGGGGTGTATAAAATATGTATGTAAAGGGGTGTACCTCTCTGATTTTCTGAAACATATTGTTTAGCATTTTTGTGTGTATATAATGTGCATGAATTGTGTATGACTTGATTTTTGAGTTGTTGGTGTATGAAAAATGGTATTAGTTAATTTTTCACTGTATTAGTTTCTTCTTTTTAGTAACAAACTCTTATTTATTATATTCAGAATACGAAGCAACATACACATTGGTGCTCTTACACCAACGTGAATGCCCCAGAAGAAATTAAAGCGCGCCTAAACGACGCACAATTGAAGATGTTTAGGGATTCCCCTTTTGTGTTATTTTTGAATTTGCCAAAGTTGAAGGTTCAACCACAACTACTTCGAAGTTTGATGTATGCCGAGACAGATCATGATAATATGTTTATCATTAAGGTGAGTGGAAAAGAGTTCTGTTTCGTAATTAGAGAGTTTTCCATCACAACTTGATTAAAATGTGGCATGGACGGCGAGTTTGACAGATCAACACTTTCTTATTCTCAACTAAATACGTTAACTCTCATATCAGAACCAGGGGTGAAGCTAGTATTCCGCTTGCGGGTTTGGAAAAATCCACTAGTATTGGCTCAGACGTATTATTTGTGGTAAAAAATTTCACTTAATATGCATAAATAATTTTCAAGAATCCAGTAACTTTCCTTTTTTAAATCCAGAAATCATAAACACAAAATCATAGCTCCACCTAAGAATTTAAAACAACCATTTTCTTTGGAATAAAGAAAGTATATTAGTACGTACCCTGCACTTGTTAAGAAAAGTGCTTCGAGTTTTTGCCCCCCCCCCCCCCCACCCCCACCCCACACACACACACACACAATTTTAACTTCAAATACTCTTTCAACTACAACTACAATATTAGTACGCCAACATTTGTACTTTCGAAATAACATTTTCTTGTTACAATTAAACCAATTGTTTTAAACGAAACAATAAATTTCAAGATTGGATTGAAAATAGTCGGTGATTTATTAGCCGTAACCGTCCCAACCCTACTATTAGTCAAAATCGTCCACTTAATTTCGTTCTATCATTTTCGTGTCAAAGCTATCAAAATTAATTTGCTTCTTTCGGTTCCCCTTAAATTTATGATGTTTGTTTGTTTTCTTCAGTTATCATACATCATAACAATTTATTTTTTTTACCTAAAAGGAAAAAAATGGAAATACCAACTTCCAACTATATATTAGCTATACTTGACTAGCTTGAGTTCGTTCATGATCGTTGTGTATATGAACTAAAGTTTTATTCATGAATAATATAGAAAAGAATTAATAATAATGATATCTGGTCAATTTGCCACCTCAATTATTTAATAGAATACATACTACTCCCTCTGTTTCAATATATGTTAACATTTTCAGAGTACGAACGTTAAACTTTATAACTTTGATCTTAAATTTTGACATAGTTTTTCAGGTTTGTAAAAATAAAATTTATATATTTAGAAATTACATTAAAAGTACTATAAGTAATGATAATTTATAATTCAAATAATTTAGAAAAAATATAACGAAAACGTGGTCAAAGAATCACTTCATAGACTACACAAATAGTAATGGGTTAAAATAAATTGAAAGAGATAAACTACTATTTTTCATCAGCTCACATATCGAGTATACTGTAGAAACAATTTATGCAGTATGATCATTCCAAAGCTTACATTATATGAGTGTCTCGAGGTATAGTAAAGCCTAAAAAGAAGTGAGTAATTTGTTGATGGGTTAAATTAAATTAACATGTATAATGATTTTGCCCAAGAATATAATTAAAGATATATCACTTCAAACCAATTTATAAAGAAAAAACTTTGAGATAATTCGCACGAATTTGACAAAGAAACCGCATAATTAGGTGAAGCAAAGGCAAGAAATAACCCCCCACCCCTATCAAATGCCCTGATTGGCCTTAATTAAATCTGTCTCTGTTGGTTTAATGTGTAGCATATAGGGAACAATTATCAAAAACATACCTTTCATGTTAAAATAATTCTTTTGAACTGTCGTAACTTTATGTTAAAATAATTCTTTTGAACTATAAATATGTACAGCTTAACAAAGCTAAATAATATAATTTCCTATGACTGAATTGCAGTATTTTTCTCAGATTTTTTGTTATTTCCTTATTTTTCTTTGCTAAAAGACCAACAATTTCCAAGTTAAAGTGTGACCTCTATTTGCATAAATAAGATACTAGTATCATTCACTAGTCTTTACTTTAGTACAAGTATGTGATCAATAATTTGGATGAGTTAAGTACGTACGTATGATTATTTGTCTGCATGCTAAAAGAAAAAGGTGGAATTCTGTATTTTGTTTCTTTGTTTTTATTTTTGGGAAAATGACACAAGGATAACTACTTAATACTGTTTATTACAGAATATATAGGTAGTTTTCCTTATTTACAAAACGTAAAGATTAATTACGAAACTTGACGGATTTAGGGTCACCACGTTTTTGGGCCTCTATTACGCGTATCGGTCTTCTTCAATTTTGGGCTTCATCCGGCCAAAAGTATTGCAGTCTCTTGTCATCGTTTTTCTTTGGTTGGTCTTCATGTTCATGTTATTTCCCTTTCTCATTCCATCTCCTCTTTTGCATTCGATTTTCCCCATTGTTAGGTAATATAACGTTCCAATGAGTAACCGTAAAAGCCCTGGATTTTGGGGTAACAAGCCCAAAAATAGGGCCGATTTCAACCTTCGATTTACTCACTCAGACCCCCCCCCCCCCGGAGAAGAAAGGAAGAAAAAATCATTGTAATGATAGTTCTACAGTAGTTGAAATCAAATCAACCCCCGGAAAGATATCAAAGGAAGGGGAAAGAGAAGTAAGTTTAAAAATGTCACTGGCGACTCTGATTTCGAAGAAGAAACGAGCATCCTAAAGAATAAAAAGTAAGATTGCAATTGGTAAAACATCAAAGAAGAAGAAAGTCGAGAAAGCCAAAAGATCAAAGAAGAAGAGAAGCAACTCGACAAAGAAGGTATAAAAAAGCATTTACACTTTAGTATATGAATATTTTGATTAATTTGCATGTGTATGTTTTTGTATATAAAGGGGTGTATGAAATATGTATGCAAAGGGGTGTACCTGTCTGATTTTCTTAAACATATTGTGTAGTATTTTTGTTTGTATATAATGTTGATGAATTGTGTATGACTTGATTTTTGAGTCGTTGGTGTATGAAAAATGGTATTAGTTGATTTTTCACTGTATTAGTTTCTTCTTTTTAGTAACAATCTCTTATTTATTATATTCAGAATACGAAGCAACATACACATTGGTGCTCTTACACCAATCTGAATGCCCCAGAAGAAATTAAGGTGCACCTAAACGACGCACAATTTAAGATGTTTAGGGATTCCCCTTTTGTGTTATTTTTGAATTTGCCAAAGTTGAAGGTTCAGCCACAACTACTTTGAAGTTTGATGTATGCTGAGCCAGATCATGATAGGGATAATATCCTTATCATTAAGGTGAGTGGGAAAGAGCTCCGTTTCGGCATTAGAGAGTTTTTCATCACAACTGATTTAAAATGTGGCATGGACGGCAAGTTTGTCTCAGACCCTGACTCCCCCAACAGACTGATGAATAGGTACTTTAATGGTTTAACTAAAGTACCAAAAGTCATGTTGGTTAGTCTCTTTAAAGACAACAAATCCTTGATTGAGGATGCTAATATTTTTAAGATTGCAATACTTTATTTTATCAACACATTCTTATTCTCAACTAAAAGTAACATAGCGTTTGTCACCAAGTTATATTTTGACTTGGTTGAGAGTGGAGAGTACATGAATTATCCATGGGGCAATGTTTGTTTCAAAAAATTGTTGTCTTCGATTAGTCACATGTTGGTGAACAAACCAGCTTACTACAGGTTTGGGGGTTTTCCACTGCCCATTCAAGTATGGTTTTATGAATGTTGTTCAAAGGTAGACCCCACGGTTGTAAAACGTATTTGAAACGGCATCCCCCGTATTTTTTATTGGCAAACAACTTCAAACACAATCTACTTTAACGATCTAAAGATGGGGATGTTTAGAACCTACAACAATACGGTAATAATACAAGCTAACTGGTTACATATATTTTTTTTACATTAATTATACACATTTCATACATTATTTTATTATAATGCTAACGGGTCAGCATCTACATGTATTTTTGTTGGTAACTGATTTTTACCAACATTCTCTCAATGGATGAGGAAAAGAGAGTTATCAACTTTACGGAGTTGCCACAAGAGACTGTGGTCAATGATATTATAGTAGAACTGCAGGTTCCTACAGAATCGGGTCCCTTTGTACATGGTTCTGAGTTTGAAGCAGGAAGAAGGAAGTTGCAAATGTAAGCATGTGTTTGCAGTAATTCTATTCATCATTTTATAATGGAATGGTTGAATTTTGTGGTTAACAATATTCACCAAGTTATCTTACATCTTTCAGGTTTGCGAAAATCTGTTGGGTACTCTATTGTATAAAGCAGTACGGAAAGTAAATAAATATTACAAGTATTCGAAAGGATAAATAAATGGTCAATCTTCAAAACTGCCGCAAGCTTGTTGCGTCTTGAATCTTGATAACCTAAAATCAAGAAACAACTAAATCTGAATGGTTACAACGTTGTGTGTTGAGTCGAGTGATTGCACTCTGTCCTTTAGACAAGATTGCCCTGTATATATGCTTTTACGTTAGCGGGCAATAGTCTTTCAAGATAAAACAACACTTTAATCTCAACGCTACAAAGCCAATAGGTTAAGTCTGACGAAGAAAACAAATACGAACCGACTTGCTGAAGATATGGAGAACGAAGGAAGAGTTTCTGTTTTCTCTTCTGTTTTGTCTCTGTGTACATAGTGTGTCTCTGTTGTGTATATCTTGTGTATATGCTCACTGTTTTTCCGTCACTGTTTGGTGTATATTTTCGTGACTGTTTTGCAGTGGTTTTGTTCACTGTTTTGTGCTGCATTTTGTGCTATTTTTCTATCTGTATATGTCATCCACAATTGAGCCAAAATAACTCAATATATAGCATGGAGGAGGGTTGTTCAACTGCCCAAAACATGGTCGTTAATGGCTATTAGGGAGGGCTGTATTGGCAGGTTTAATGCCATGAAGGAGGGCTGATTATGGTCATTGAAGGAGGTTGTTTACGGAGGAGTTAACAACCAAGTTAATTACTGGTGAATGCTCCAGAAAATATCCCAAATGGTAGGCAGAAAGTTTCTGCCATCCGTCACTCCCAAAATCAACTTTTCAGAAACTCTAGGGACCAAACTGTAAATATTAAGCAATTTGGGGTCCAAAAAGATAATATCAGAAAGTCCCCACAGCCCACAGCCCATGACCCGTGACCCGTGACCCGAGACCAGACGGGCGGGCGGCGGCGGCGCGCGTGTGGGCTTAGCCTTGTACCCAAGCACATCTAGGTCCTCCCTCCTTTAAACACATGGGATACCCCTTGGGGTCCCAAACCCTTTACCACTTTAGAGACTTATAAAGAGATCAATTCTTCCTTTTCCCACCGATGTGGTAGATTTGTCCCACACCATATTTCCATGCCTCAAACACCTTACTTTATGGACCAATATCTCTTTCATTTCTCAATGAAATTTGACGATTCTTGGTCCTACGGTCATCTACTCACTTAGTGGATTATGCGTGTAAGAAGACACAAAGACTCCAACATGCGGAACACTAATGTTTAATTCATTAAATATGGGTGGACGCACCTCCCCGCCAAAGGCAAATTTCCAACAATCCCCTCTATGAAAGAGAGATTGTGGCGCACACACAATGTGCCTACTTTCAGCGAAAAGATATTGCATCAGAAGAGGTAGTTTCTGCTTTGAACCTTCCCTTGTTTAATACCATCGGACTTACTTACTGCGCAGTGAACGTGATGTCTTGAACCGTCAGTGTTTAGTGTATGCCAAGACAATGATATCAACATAATAACTCTTCTTATTCGTTTTCATTGTTACGTTTTTGTCCGTTGTGGCCGTGGACACACTTGGATTCTTAAGTGCATTCATTTGAGGCGGCCATCCACACACTTAAATAGGTGATCTCCTACAAGGTATCCTGCTAAACCCCACTTCACAAGTGTTAGGAATCATTAAAAGTTTCCCCAACTTTAACCTCAACCGTTTGAGGATTGTTTAAAGGTTTGGAAGCTTAACCTTTACCCACCATGCAGGTAGCACTTTAATGTCTATCGCGGGAACAAGTTTGGATTCATGTTTCCGTACATAAATCATCATCCGAAGTGCTTCTTGCTTCCACCGAAGCGCTCAACTGAACCTTTTGCAGCTTAGTTTTCCCATAGAACCAAATTCTTGGGATCTCCAATCAGTATGGTTGGGTTACCACCGCAATGGTTCGTATTGTTTGGGTTTTAAGCCCATTCCCCTAGACAGGCAGAACACTTGATCTCCGGGTAGTCCCTTAGTTAGTAAGGAAGTGACACCCGTGATGATCAACTGCCATACGGACTTATGTCTCCTGACAGATCCTGACAGATATGTCCAGACGCCGTCATCCGTGTCCTTTCTGAAGCCGATCGGCTAGCCACAGTGTATAACTGCTGAAGGCACGGGTTTCTCCCAATAAGGGACGTCCTCTAAGGAGTCATGAAGTTACTCAAATTCTTTCATGCTTTGTATAAAGCGATAAACTCCGATCCCATCCTGAATCGGTTCATGCAAGTTTTCTTAGAGGATTTTCCAAGACTCACCATACACATTTACTTGTGGCTTTGGTGTTCTTCATAACTGATGTCCAGTTTGCATCATTGTGTTCTCCCAGAACCGCCGGACATCCAGAATACTATAATCCGTATATAAGCGAATAATTCAGATATCGTCATATCCGACTTAACGCCTTCTATTGATCATTTATTAACATCATCAATGAACCTTAGTTCAACTGATCTGTTTGTAGGCCGATACCAGGTCGGTTGTAGTATGTACAATACATTGAATTACACGTGACCTGAGCATATTGCTCCTTGTCTATGGGTGCACCATGATTCCAATCAATTCTATGATTCATATCTATTTATGGCTTCAACGAGACTGTCAACTGTCGACCAGTCCGTTAGATGACTTAGAAATCCAATTCCTAAGATGTCATCTGTGATACCCATATCTTTCATATGGAGACATTGTTTCAATATGACTTTTACTTTCAGACTGTTGATTCTCCAACTGTTGGCTTTCTAACTTCAGAGTCAATGTTTCGTGGTCGATTCATTGTTTCTGTTTTATCTGAAACTTTCAGGACCAAAATGTAAACATTTCAGGGACCAAAATGAAAGTTCAAGAAGAAGCCCAACAGTCCAGCTAACCAACTCTGATTCTCATCTTCCAACTCTCCGGTTGGGAAGACTGTTTCAACATCCATGCCACGCAAGACTGCAATGGCCCTGGATGTTAAGCTACTCATAGGGGAGCACATTTTACAACCCAAAGGTTCTTTTTCCGGAGGTAGATCAACCATTACACAAGTATGGTTCTATATGATGGAATTTATTTCTCTCTTTAGCTTCTTTCCAAAGCAGTGCTTTTGGAGATGACAATTATTTGTTAATTGTCCATGGTTCGTCCTCAACCATACAAGCTAGAAGGACTGGAACAAGTCTTTGTCCCCTTATTTGCTCCGTCTCAGTTCAACATCTAGAATCCCTGAGTTCTGCAGATCTGGAATATTAAGTTTCGAATAGTCTGTAACTTTCTAGTCCTGTAGATACGGAATGTCTAGTTTCGGATAGTCAGGCCCTCGCGGGTTCTTGTTAACCTTGAGTAATTACTCCTTTTTCCTTTTTTCAAGGAAAGTTATCTTCAAAGAATTCAGCATTCATTGACGCCAAAAGGTGATAAGCACTACTGTTATTTGCAGATCCAGTGGATATGCAATCTACAGTCTTAGGTACGAAACCACCTCACATCACAACATTTGTATGTGAGATCCTTTCCATGTCTCACACGGAGGGTTACCCTTATCCTTATGCGTATTTCTGTTGCGAATCGCATTAGCGGTAAGGATCGTCTTGCGCCACATAATTTGAGCGTACGGCATTGCGCTTGGCTAACACCGTTAGACTGAGGTGAGTAATGATCAGTCGTTTGATGAATGATGCTTCACATTCTCCCCCTCTATCACTACGAATTCCTCAATCCGTAGGCTTAGTTGATTTTCAACTTCTGCTTTGTAGCGCTTATCCGCTTCAACAACTTCATATTTGCTTTTCAACAAACAAAAGATGCAATACATTGTACCATCATCAATGAAGGTCACAAAGTACTCGTCTCCCACCTCTATTTTGTATAAACTTCAAATCACCCAAGTAAGTGTGACTAAGTTCTAGAGGAGCGGTGCTTCTTTCGCTATTCCTTTGTCGGAATTTGGAAAGGTGATTTTGCCTCTTCGCCTACCTCACATTTATTTTGAGGGTTTATGTCGACTGAAGGCAACAATCTCAACATCGTTATCTTTTGAATGACTTGCTATTTAACGTGTCTTTATCTATGATGGCATAGATGCACGGATTACAAATATATCATTCATTTGGCTACAGACATACTGTACCATTCTTAGTTATTACATACCTGTTGGACTAGTCTCAAACCAGCTTGACCAACAACATCCCTTAAACCATGTTTGGGACATGTATCACCTCATCTTAGAGTGATCCCATTCCCTGAAGTCCTACTGAAGACAACCTCTCCAACCCCTTCTACTTTAGAGGTGGCATTGCTTCACATGAATAACCTTTTGCCCGTGGTTAGGGCGTAACCGGATCATATGTGCTCTGGATACTCTGGCCCACTCCAGTTGCTTTGGCAGACTGAGTGTCCAATTTCTTTTCTGCCTTTCTTTAGGTCTTCAGATCATTTAAGACCTGGAAACTCTGGCCCACCTTACTAGGTGTCCATTCCTTTTCCTATGAAATGAATTCTGGACCCACTCCAGTCGCCCGTAGGCTTTGTATGACTGAGTTTCCAATATCATCATATCAAAGAAATTTTGGCCCACTCCAGTCGCCCGGAGGCTTTGTATGACTGAGTGTCCAATATCATCATATCAAAAGAATTTTGGCCCACTCCAGTCGCCCGGAGGCTTTGTATGACTGAGTGTCCAATATCAGCTTATGAAGGATCTTTTGCCAAATAGCATGACAGGCTCAACGTCTTTAGCTTTTAGACTTCTTCCGTTATGATTAGTCCCTAGACAATTCTTGGCGCTTAGTTAAGAGTGGTAACATTTTTCGCATAGTTAGTGGATCTTTCTTCCTTGTATGTGCCAACATACTTTACACCCTTTAATAATTACACTTAAAAGAACGGATCTTTTTAAGTCGTTTACAAAATCCAATCTTTAAACGGGAAAGAAAAGAGATTAAATTTCTGATTTAAAGCATAAGGAATATAAATTATTTAGTGAATTTTTTTTCATATTCCTCCTTACTTTAAGTCCTTTTTTTGATCAGACATCATTTAATCTTTATTCTTGACAAGTAAGAAAAACTACTTATCCCAATTTCAGATTCTGGCCCACTTCAGTCACTTCATCGGACTGAGTGTCCATTTCCTCCTTACCTTAACTCGGATCCTTTGTCTGGGAGAGATATAGGCCTTCTGCTGCAAGATAGAACCACATCTTCAGCCTTCTACTATTGTCCCAGTTGACATCCTCAGCCTCTCGTAAGCGCTTGTTCCCACCACTCTTGGGAGCGGTGACACCACGAACACGTTGACCTTCAATAGCATCATCATCACTATTTTCTACCAGAAAAGCACAGCCATATCCAGATTTGATCACACAACTTTTGACCGACATCTTTCGAACACTAATACTCTTACAATACAATCTTGTCTTAAATTGTTGGGTACTCTATTGTATAAAGTAGTACGGAAAGTAAATAAATATTATAAGTGTTCGAAAGGATAAATAAATGGTCAATCTTCAAAACTGCTGCAAGTTTGTTGTGTCTTGAATCTTGATAATCTGAAATTAAGAAACAACTAAATCTGGATGGTTATAACGTTGTGTCTTGAGTCGAGTGATTGCACTCTGTCCTTAAGACAAGATTGCCCTGTATATATGCTTTTACGTTTGCGATCAATAGTCTCCCAAGATAAAACAACACTTTAATCTCAACGCTACAAAGCCAATAGGTTGAGTCTGACGAAGAAAACAAATACGAATCGACTTGCTGAAGATATGGAAAAGGAAGGAAGAGTTTCTATTTTCTCTTCTGTTTTGTCTCTGTTGTGTATATCTTGTGTATATGCTCACTGTTTTTCCGTCAATGTTTGGTGTATATTTTCATGACTGTTTTGCAGTGGTTTTGTTCACTATTTTGTGCTGCATTTTGTGCTATTTTTCTATCTGTATATGTCATCCACAATTGAGCCAAAACATCTCAATATATAGCATGGAGGAGGGCTGTTCAACTGCCCAAAACATGGCCGTTAATGGCCATTAGGGAGGGCTGTATTGGCAGGTTTAATGCCATGAAGGAGGGTTGATTATGGTCATTGAAGGAGGCTATTTATGGAGGAGTTAACAACCAAGTTAATGGCTTGTTAATGCTCCAAAAAATAGCCCAAATGGTAGGTAGAAAGTTTCTGCCTTCCGTCACTCCCAAAATCAACTTTTCAGAAACTCTAGTGACCAAACTGTAAATATTAAGCAATTTGGGGTCCAAAAAGATAATATCAGAAAGTCCCCACAGCACACAGCCCACAGCCCATGACCCGTGACCCATGACCCATGACCCGAGACCAGACGGGCGGGCGGCGGCGGCGCGCGTGTGGGCTTAGCCTTGAACCCAAGCACATCTAGGTCCTCCCTCCTTTAAACACATGGGATACCCCTTGGGGTCCCAAACCCTTTACCACTTTAGAGAATTATAAAGAGCGCAATTCTTCCTTTTCCCACCGATGTGGTAGATTTTTCCCACACCATATTTTCATGCCTCAAGCACCTTACTTTATGGATAATATATCTTTCATTTCTCAACGAAATTTGACGATTCTTGGCCCTACTGTCATCTACTCACTTAGTGGATTATGCATGTGAGAAGAGACAAAGCCTCCAACATGCGGAACACTAATGTTTAATTCATTAAATATGGGTGGACGCACCTCCCCGCCAAAGGCAAATTTCCAACAATCCCCTCTATGAAAGAGAGATTGTGGCGCAAACACAAGGTGCCTACTTTCAGCAATCTTTTAGCGAAAAGATATTGCATCAGGAGTGGTAGCTTCCGCTTTAAACCTTCCCTAGTTGAATACCATCGGACTTACTTACTGCGCGGTGAACGTGATGTCTTGAACTGTCAATGTTTAGTGTAAGCCAAGACAATGATATCAACACAATAACTCTTCTTATTCGTTTTCATTCTTACATTTTTGTCCGTTGTGGCCGTGGACACACTTGGATTCTTAAGTGCGTTCATTTGAGGCGGCCATCCTCGCACTTAAATAGGTGATCTCCTACAAGGTATCCTGCTATACCCTACTTCACAAGTGATAGGAATCATTAAAAGTTTCCCCAACCTTAACCTCAACCGTTTGAGAATTGTTTAAAGGTTTGGAAGCTTAACCTTTACCCACCATGCAGGTAGCACTTTAATGTCTATCGCGGGAACAGCTTTGGATTCATGTTTCCGTACATAAATCATCATCCGAAGTGCTTCTTGCTTCTACCGAAGCGTTCAACTGAACCTTTTGCAGCTTAGTTTTCCCATTGAACCAAATTCTTGGGATCTCCAATCAGTATGGTTGGGTTACCACCGCAATGGTTCATATTGTTTGGGTTTTAAGCCCATTCCCCTAGACAGGCAGAACACTTGATCTCCGGGTAGTCCCTTAGTTAGTAAGGAAGTGACACCCGTGATGATCAACTGCCATACGGTATTTTGTCTCCTGACAGATATGTCCAGACGCCGTCATTCGTGTCTTTCCTGAAGCCGACCGGCTAGCCACAGTGTATAACTGCTGAAGGAACGGGTTTCTCCCAATAAGGGACGTCCTCTAAGGAGTCATGAAGTTACTCAACTTCTTTCATTCTTAATATAAAGCGATAAACTCCGATTCCATCCTGAATCGGTCGATGTAAGTTTTCTTAGAGGATTTTCCAAGATTCACCATACACATTTACATGTGGCTTTGGTGTTCTTCATATCTAATGTCCAGTTTGCATCATTGTGTTCTCCCAGAACCGCTGGACATCCAGAATACTATAATACGTAGATAAGCAAATAATTCGGATATCGTCATATCCGAATTAACGCCTTCTATTGATCATTTATTAATATCATAAGTGAACCTTAGTTCAACTGATCTGTTTGTAGGCCGATACCAGGTCGGTTGTAGTGTGTATAATACATTGAACTATATGTGACCTGAGCGTATCGCTCCTTGTCTATGGGTGCACCATGCTTCCAATCAGTTCCATGATTCATATCCATTTGTGGCTTCAACGAAACTGTCAACTATCGACCAGTCTGTTAGATGTCTTAGAAATCCAATTCCTAAGATGTCATCTGTGATACCCATATCTTTCATATCCAGACTTTATTTCAATATGACTTTTACTTTCAGACTGTTGATTATCCAACTGTTGGCTTTCTAACTTCAGAGTCAATGTTTCGTGGTCAGATTCATTGTTTCTGTTTTATCTGAAACTTTCAGGACCAAAATGTAAACATTTCAGGGACCAAAATGAAAGTTCAGGAAGAAGCCCAACAGTCCAGCAAACCAACTCCGATTCTCATCTTCCAACTCTCCGGTTGGGAAGACTGTTTCAACATCCATGCCACGCAAGACTGCAATGGCCCTGGATGTTAAGCTACTCACAGGGGAGCATATTTTACAACCCAAAGGTTCTTTTCCCGGAGGAAGATCAACCATTACACAAGTGTGGTTCTATATGATGGAATCTATTTCTCTCTTTAGCTTTTTTCCAAAGTAGCGCTTTTTTAGATGACAATACTTTGTTAATTGTCCATGGTTCGTTCCCAACCATACAAGCTAGAAGGACTGGAACAAGTCTTTGTCTCCTTCTTTGCTCCGTCTCAGTTCAACATCTAGAATCCCTGAGTTCTGCAGATCTGGAATATTAAGTTCCGGATAGTCAGCAACTTTCAAGTCCTGTAGATACGGAATGTCTAGTTCCGGACTGTCAGGCCCTCACGGGTTCTTGTTAACCTTGAGCAATTACTCCTTTTTCCTTTTTTCAAGGAAAGTTATCTTCAAAGAATTCAGCATTCTTTGACGCCATGAGGTGATAAGCACTATTGTTATTTGCAGATCCAATGGATATGCAATCTACAGTCTTAGGTACGAAACCACCTCACATCACAACATTTGTATGTGAGATCCTTTCCATTCCTCACACGGAGGGTTACCCTTATCCTTATGTGTATTTCTGTTGAGAATCGCATTAGCGGTAAGGATCGTCTTGCCCCACATAATTTGAGCGTACGGATTTGCGCTTGGATAACACCGTAAGACTGAGGTGAGTAATGAGCAGTCGTTTGATGAACGATGCTTCACATTCTCCTCCTCTATCACTACGAATTCCTCAATCCGTAGGCTTAGTTGATTTTCAACTTCTGCTTTGTAGCGCTTATCCGCTTCAACAACTTCATCTTTTCTTTTCAACAAACAAAAGATGCAATACATTGTACTATCATCAATGAAGGTCACAAAGTACTTGTCTCCCCCCTCTATTTTGTATAAACTTCAAATCACCCAAGTAGGTGTGACTAAGTTCTAGAGGAGCGGTGCTTCTTTCGCTATTCCTTTGACGGAATTTGGAAAGGTGATTTTGCCTCTTCGCGTACCTCACATTTATTTTGAGGGTTTATGTCGACAGAAGGCAACAATCTCAACATCGTTAGCTTTTGAATGACTTGCTATTTAACGTGTCTTAATCTATGATGGCATAGATGCACGGATTACAAATATATCATTCATTTGGCTATAAACATACTATACCATTCTTAGTTATTACAGACCTGTTGGACTAGTCTCAAACCAGCTTGACCAACAGCGTCCCTTAAACCAAGTTTGGACATGTATCACCTCATCTTAGAGTGATCCCATTCCCTGAAGTCCTATTAAGGACAACCTCTCAAACCCCTTCTACTTTAGAGGTGGTGTTGCTTCATATGAATAACCTTTTGCCCGTGGTTAGGGCGTAACCGGATCATATGTGATCTGGATACTTTGGCCCACTCCAGTTGCTTTGGCGGACTGAGTGTCCAATTTCTTTTCTGCCTTTCTTTAGGCCTTCATATCATTTAAGACCTGGGAACTCTGGCCCACCTTACTAGGTGTCCATTCCTTTTCCTATGAAATGAATTCTGACCCCACTCCAGTCGCCCGTAGGCTTTGTATGACTGAGTGTCCAATATCATCATATTAAAGAAATTTTGGCCCACTCTAGTCACCCGGAGGCTTTGTATGACTGAGTGTCCAATATCATCCTATCAAAGGAATTTTGGCCCACTCCAATCGCCCGGAGGCTTTGTATGACTGAGTGTCCAATATCATCCTATGAAGGATATTTTTGCAAATAGCGTGACAGGGTCAACGTCTTTAGCTTTTAGACTTCTTCCGTTATGATTGGTGCCCATACAATTCTAGGCGCTTACTTAAGAGTGGTAACATTTTTCGCACGGCTAGTGGATCTTTCTTCCTCGTATGTGCCAACATAATTTACACACTTTAATAAATACACTTAAAAGAACGGATTTTTTTAAGTCGTTTACAAAATCCAATCTTTAAACGGGAAAGAAGAAGAGATTAAATTTCTGATTTTAAAGCGTAAGGAATATAAATTATTTACTGAACTTTTTTTCATATTCCTCCTTACTTTAAGTCCTTTTTTAATCATACATCATTTAATCTTTATTCTTGACAAGTAAGAAAAACTACTTGTCCAATTTCGGATTCTGGCCCACTTCAGTCACTTCATCGGACTGAGTGACCATTTCCTCTTTACCTTAATTCGGATCCTTTGTCTGGGACAGATATAGGCCTTCTTCTGCAAGATAGAATCACATCTTCAGCCTTCTCCTATTGTCCTAGTTGACATCCTCAGCCTCTAGTGAGCGCTTGTTCCCACCACTCTTGGGAGCGGTGACACCACGAACACCTGGACCTTCAACAACATCATCATCACTATCTTCTACCAGAAAAGCATAGCCATATCCAAATTTGATCACACAACTTTTGACCGACATCTTTCAAACACTAATACTCTTACAATACAATCTTGTCTTAAATTGTTAGGTACTCTATTGTATAAAGTAGTACGGGAAGTAAATAAATATTACAAGTGTTCGAAAGGATAAATAAATGGTCAATCTTCAAAACCGCTGCAAGCTTGTTGTGTCTTGAATCTTGATAACCTGAAATCAAGAAATAACTAAATCTAGATGGTTACAACAATGTGTGTTGAGTCGAGTGATTACACTATGTCCTTAAGACAAGATTTCCCCGTATATATGCTTTTATGTTAGAGGTCAATAGTCTCCCAAGATAAAACAACACTTTAATCTCAACGCTACAAAGCCAATAGGTTGAGTCTGACGAAGAAAACAAATACGAATCGACTTGCTGAAGATATGGAGAAGGAAGGAAGAGTTTCTGTTTTCTCTTCTGTTTTGTCTCTGTGTACATAGTGTGTCTCTGTTGTGTATATCTTGTGTATATGCTCACTGTTTTTCCGTCACTGTTTGGTGTATATTTTCGTGACTGTTTTGCAGTGGTTTTGTTCACTGTTTTGTGCTGCATTTTGTGCTATTTTTCTATCTGTATATGTCATCCACAATTGAGCCAAAATAACTCAATATATAGCATGGAGGAGGGTTGTTCAACTGCCCAAAACATGGTCGTTAATGGCTATTAGGGAGGGCTGTATTGGCAGGTTTAATGCCATGAAGGAGGGCTGATTATGGTCATTGAAGGAGGTTGTTTACGGAGGAGTTAACAACCAAGTTAATGCTCTAGAAAATAGCCCAAACGGTAGGCAGAAAGTTTCTGCCTTCCGTCCTTCCCAAAATTAACTTTCCAGAAACTCTAGGGACCAAATTATAAATATTAAGCAATTTGGGGTCCAAGCCACAACCCATGACCCACGACCCGTGACCCATGACTGAGACCGATTTACTCCACGACCCACGACCCGTGACCCTTGATGCTACTGTTCTTCAGTGGATTTACTCCACTATTTGTACCGACCTCTTGCAAAGTATTATTGAACCCGACACTATGGGATGGCGGCATGGAATAGAGCACGTGATATTTTTCAAGATAATCGGAATTCTCATGTTGTTACCCTTGAGCATGATTTTCCCACGTCAATATGTAAAATTTCCCGAATGTTGCAGCATGTTGCAAAAGGTTGAAAGAAGTGGCAGACCAACTCCGCAACGTTGGTGCACCCGTTAGTGAAGATCGTCTTGTCCTGCAGATGGTTGCTGGCCTATCCGAGGCCTATAGTGGCGTTGGAACTCTGCTTTGTCAAAGTAATCCTCTCTCGAGGTTCTATCAAGCCCGTTCCATGCTTACTTTGGAAGAAGCCGATTTGGCTAAAAAAGTGTCTACAAGTACTAGTCCCGTGGTCATGATGACGTTCTCCACCAATCTCAAGGGTTCATTAATAATTCAAACCAAAACCATTTTAACGTGGGCGGCAAAAATGGTCAAAAAAATTGTGGGAGCAAACACGGCAATGGTAACAATGGAAGTGGGCCCCGTCCCTACGATAGTGGGCCACAACCCAGCTGGTCCCAGCTTGGGCTCCCTGGGCATGGACCTAGGCCAGTGGGCAGTGGCCCAGCAACCCCTATTTTCCTCCAGCTATAGCACCAGGCAATTGAGATGCCCAGCAACAGTCCCGACCCAATACAGCCTGGCCTAATAATTATGGCCCAGCAGGTTTCTGAACTTCTTCTGTGTTGGGGCAGCAAGCAAGTGTGCTTGGGTCCCGACCTCCGCATGCCCTACTTAGACCGACATTGAAGCCACTATGTATACACTTGGTTTAACGCCACCGGACCCGAATTGGTACATGGACACCGGAGCCACTACCCACATGACATCCGATCAAGGTACTCTATCGTCTTATTCCAATTTGACCAACCCTCATAGCATAATTGTTGGTAATGGTAATTCTATTCCGATTTTTGGTTATGGTCATAAAACCTTGTCTCCCCCTCATCCACCCCTTATCTTGAAAAACACCCTTCATGCCCCCAAATTGATTAAAAAATTAGTGTATGTCCGTAAATTCACCATTGATAATTCCATATCTATTGAATTTGATCCGTTTGGGTTTTCTGTGAAGGATTTCAAGACGGGGAGTCCTCTCATGAGGCATGATAGTAGGGGAGATCTTTATCTTATCACGCCATGTTCCGATCTCTCGAGTCAAGCCTTGCCGTTAACTTTTGCAACCCTTGCTCCTTCCTTGTGGTATGCTTGTCTTGGTCATCCGGGGTCAATGATTTTTTCTGCCTTAGAGAAAAATAATCTTATTTCCTGTAAGGGTACACGTAGTACTCCGAATTGTCAATCTTGTTCTTTAGAAAAAATGTTAGGTTGTCATTTGTAGACTCTAATTCTCATACTTTAATGTCATTTGATATTATTCATAGGATGTCTCATGTTCTTAGTTCTTTGGGTCATCGGTATTATGTTCTCTTTTTGGATGATTATTCTAAGTTTTTATGGACTTTTCCGATAGCAAAAAAATCTAAAGTTTTGTCTACCTTCTTAAAATTTAGAGCATTCATTAAAACCTAATTCGAACGGAAAATAAAAAATATTCAATGTGATAATGGCAAAGAATTTGACAATGGGTTGTTTCGGGAATTTTGTGCTAATAATGGGATCAATTTTTGGTTTTCTTTCCCTCATACGTCTTCACAAAATTGGAAAGCCAAACGCAAAATTCGTACCATTAATAACATTGTCCGCACTTTATTGATGCATTCTTCCGTACCCCCTTCTTTTTGGCATCATGCTCTACAAATGAGTACATATCTTCTTAACATTCTCTCTTCCAAAGGTTGGACATATTCGTCAAATTTATTATAATAAGACTCATTCGTATTCACATCTTAGGGTCTTTTGGTGCTTGTGTTATCCACTTTTTCCGTCCACCACAATTAACAAACTTCAGGCTCAGTCTACCCCTTGTGTGTTTTTGGGTTATCCGTCTAATCATCATGGTTACAAATGCTTTCATTTATCGTCTAATAAAATCATCATTAGTTGCCATGTTATTTTTGATGAATCCCAATTTCCATTTGCCAACATAAATAGTCCCGTGCCTAGTTCGTATAATTTTTTAGATGATGGTGTCTCCCCGTATATTATCCACTATTTTTCGGATGCATCCCGTACCCCAAATCTTCCAGCGGCCCCACTACCTGCTGGACCTCCAAACCCGTCACCCACCACTGTTCCAGTTTCGGACCATGGGCCAGCTACTGTTCCGATTTCCATAATTGGGCCAGTGGCTCAGCCCAATTTGGAAACTGTCTCAGTTTCGGCGTCACCTAGTGCTACAGTTCACCGTGCTGGGCCAGCAGGCCCACTGCCTGCTAGCCCGTCCGTCACGTGTCCCGATATTTCCCAAAATTTGCCCAATTCTCCCCTGAGTCAAAGACCAGTAACTCGTACTCAATGGGGTATTTTAAAACCAAAAATATATTTTAATTTAAATTCTAATGTTATTAAATCACCCCTACCCCGTAATCCCGTGTCTGCTTTAAATGACCCGAATTGGAAAATTGCTATGATCGACGAATATAATGCTTTTATTGATAATAAGACGTGGGAGTTGGTGCTCCGTCCATCTGGTGTTAATATTATTCGGTCTATATAGATTTTTTCTCATAAGGACAATGTTGACGATTCTTTTGCAAGGCATAAGGCCCGTCTTGTAGGTGATGGTAAGACTCAGCAGGTGGGTGTAGATTATAGTGAGACATTTAGTCTGGTGGTCAAACCGAATACCATTCGCATTGTGCTCAGCTTGGCTCTTTCGAAAACATGGCCCATTCATCAGTTAGATGTGAAGAATGCTTTCTTACATAGTGAATCTCAAGGAGACAATCTATATGCATCAACCCTTGGGGTTTAAGTATCCCAGATATCCTCATCATGTCTATTTATTGAAGATGTCCTTGTATGGGCTTAAGCAGTCCCCACGGGCTTGGTATAAGAGGTTTGCTGACTATGTTTCGACTATTGGGTTCATTCACAGCAGGTCTGATAATTCATTGTTCATTTATCATTGTGGTTCATCCTTGGCTTATATACTATTGTATGTAGATGATATTATCTTGACTGCCTCTTCTGATGCATTACGCCGGTCTATCATGATAATGCTCAGGTCTGAGTTTGCTATAGGGCCCTTGAGTTACTTTTTGGGGATTGCTGTCACTCGTCATGCAGGTGGGTTGTTCTTATCCCAGAGGAAGTATGCAGCTGAGATCATTGAGAGGGTTGGGATGTCATCTTGTAAGTCCACGTCCACTCTGGTTGATACAAAACCCAAGTTGGGTAATATGGCTGGCTCACCTTATGAGGATCTGATCCGTTATCGCAGTCTTGCAGGAGCCCTTCTATATCTTACATTCAAGAGACCAGATATTACGTATAATGTACAGCAGGTGTGTTTGTTTATGCATGATCCCAGGATTGAGCACATGAATGCGCTCAAATGCATTATTCGGTACATCCAGGGGACACTTGACTATGACTTACATTTATATCCTTCGTCTACGTCTACACTCATCTCGTATACAGATGTTGATTGGGGTGGTTGTCCAGACACCAGATGATCTACGTTTGGCTATTGTATGTTTCTTGGTAATAACTTGGTCTCCTGGTCTGCAAAGCGGCAGTCGACTTTATCACACTCTAGTGCAGAGGCTGAGTATCGAGGGGTAGCCAATGTGGTCTCTGAATCAAGTTGGTTACGTAATCTTCTTTTAGAGCTTCATTGTCCTATTCATAAAGCTACCTTGGTTTATTGTGATAATGTTAGTGCCATCTACCTTTCTGGTAATCTGGTTCAGCACCAGCGCACTAAACATATCGAGATGGACATTCACTTTATTCGAGAAAAGGTAGCTCGTGGACAAGTACCCGTCTGCCATGTCCCTTCCAGGTATCAAATTGCAGACATCTTTACCAAAGGTATTTCCTCGGTCATTTTTGAAGATTTTAGGGACATTCTCAGCGTACGAAGGCCGCCCGCTATGACTGCGGGGGTGTGATAAATAATAGAGTAGTCTGTGATATACTCTACTTGTATATCATGGTCACGGTTTGGTATATATGGTATATTAGGTTTTGTATTAAATTAGAATTATACACTTACCATAATTATATAATTATTGTTCAAGTAGAATAAGGTTTTAGGAGTTTAAAGGAATAAGATTTTCCTATTATTAAAATTGTAAATTGTATATATACTCTTTTATTAATAAAAATAATCAAGGGATTATTTCTTTCAGCAAGCACCTCAATTATTTAATAGAATACATACTACTTCCTCCGTTTCAATATATGTGAATCTCTTCGGAGTACGAGGGTCAAACTTTATAACTTTGACCTTAAATTTTGACATAGATATTTCAAGTTTGTAAAAATAAAATTATATATTGAGAAACTATATTAAAAGTACTATAAGTCATGATAATTTATAATTCAAATAATGTACAATTCAAATAATTTAAAAAAAAATATAACGAAAACATGGTAAAAAAACCACCTCATAGACTACCCAAATAGTAAAGAATTCACATAAATTAAAACAGATAAAGTACTATTTTTCATCAACTCACATATCGAGTATACTGTAGAAACAATTTATGCAGTATGATCATTCGAAAGCTTACATTATATGAGTGTCTCGAGGTATAGTAAAGCCTAAAATAAGAGAGTAAGTTGATGGGTTAAATTATATTAACATGTATAATGATTTTGCGCAAGAATAAAATTAAAGATATATCACTTCAAACCAATTTATAAAGAAAAAACTTTGAAATAATTCGCACGAATTTGACAAAGAAACCGCATAATTAGGTGAAGCAAAGGCAAGAAATAACCCCCCACCCCTATCAAATGCCCTGATTGGCCTTAATTAAATATGTCTCTGTTGGTTTAATGTATAGCATGTAGGGAACAAATATCAAAAGCATACCTTTCCTCGGACCCCGCACATAGCAGGAGCTTAGTGCACCGAGCTGCACTTTTCTAGTAAATAGATTGTTAACTAGTTATCCCTATCGTCTAGCAATTAGTGTTGAATATAAACCCGGTTGAAATATTCTAGGCTAGGCTAGTAATCATCTTTTTAATATTTTTTGCAGCTACAATTTCTCTATAAATATGTAAAGCTTAAAAAAGAGCAAAGGGCAGCCCGACAGTAGTTGAAATCAAATTAGCCCCCCGAAAAGATATCAAAAGGAAGGGGAAAGAGACTTCAACAAGTACGTCTAAAAATGTCACTGACAACTCTGATTATGAAGAAGAAACTGAGCATCCTAAAGAATAAAAAAGTAAGATTGCGATTGGTGAAACATCAAAGAAGAAGAAAGTCGAGAAAGCCCAAAGACCAAAGAAGAAGAAAAGCAACTCGACAAAGAAGGTATAAAAAAGCATTTACACTTCAGTATATGAATATTTTGATTAATTTGCATGTTTATGTTTTTGTAAATAAAGGGGTGTATAAAATATGTATGTAAAGGGGTGTACCTCTCTGATTTTCTGAAACATATTGTTTAGCATTTTTGTGTGTATATAATGTGCACGAATTGTGTATGACTTGATTTTTGAGTTGTTGGTGTATGAAAAATGGTATTAGTTAATTTTTCACTGTATTAGTTCCTTCTTTTTAGTAACAAACTCTTATTTATTATATTCAGAATACGAAGCAACATACACATTGGTGCTCTTACACCAACAAGAATGCCCTAGAAGAAATTAAAGCGCGCCTAAACGACACACAATTGAAGATGTTTAGGGATTCCCCTTTTGTGTTATTTTTGAATTTGCCAAAGTTGAAGGTTCAACCACAACTACTTCAAAGTTTGATGTATGCCGAGACAGATCATGATAATATGTTTATCATTAAGGTGAGTGGGAAAGAGTTCCGTTTCGAAATTAGAGAGTTTTCCATCACAACTTGATTAAAATGTGGCATGAACGGCGAGTTTGACAGATCAACACTTTCTTATTCTCAACTAAATTCGTTAACTCTAATATCATAACTAGGGGGTGAAGCTAGTATTCCGCTTGCGGGTTCGGAAAAATTCACTAGCTTTGGGTCAAACATATTATTTGTGTTAAAAAATGTTACTTAATATGTATAAATAATTTATCAAGAATTCAGTAATTTTCCTTTTTTAAATCCAGAAATAATAAACACAAAATCCTAGCTCCACCTAAGAATCCAACTACAACTACAATATTAGTACACCAACATTTGTACTTTCGAAATAACATTTTCTTGTTACAATTAAACCAATTGTTTTAAACGAAATAATAAATTTCAAGATTGGATTGAAATTAGTCGGTGATTTATTAGCCGTAACCGTCCCAACCCTACTATTAGTCAAAATCGTCCACTTAATTTCGTTCTATCATTTTCGTGTCAAAGCTATCAAAATTAATTTGCTTCTTTCGGTTCCCCTTAAATTTATGATGTTTGTTTGTTTACTTCAGTTATCATACATCATAACAATTATTTTTTTTAGCTAAAAGGACAAAAAATGGAAATACCAACTTCCAACTATATATTAGCTATACTTGACTAGCTTGAATTCGTTCATCATCGTTGTGTAAATGAACTAAAGTTTTATTCATGAATAATATAGAAAAGAATTAATAATAATGATATCCGGTCAATTTGCCACCTCAATTATTTAATAGAATACATACTACTCCCTCCGTTTCAAATATGTGAACCTTTTCGGAGTATGAGGTTAAACTTTATAACTTTGATCTTAGAATTTTGACATAATTTTTCAAGTTTGTAAAAATAAAATTTATATATTTAGAAACTACATTAAAAGTACTATAAGTCATGATAATTTATAATTCAAATAATTTAGAAAAAATATAATGAAAACGTGGTCAAAGAACCACCTCATAGACTTACCAAATAGAAATGGTTCAAATAAGGCCCCCAGGGGCACAGGCGAGTTGGTAAGTGGCAAAATGATAGTGGTACAACCACTCCGACGTCGCGGGTTCGAATCCGTGTGGTGACTGTCTTTGCTGAAATATTTGCAAGAGTTGTTGCTGGGTTCGTGTCCTGTTGGTCCTCTCCCTTGCAGGGCTGCCACTCGCGCATATCCCTCGATTTACATCCCACCTGGCCAAGGGGCCTCTAGTACAGGTCGGGTTTCGCCTTCGTGACTTTCCCTTCACAAAGAAATGGTTCAAATAAATTGAAACAGATAAAGTATTATTTTTCATCATCTCACATATCGAGTATGCAGTATGATCATTCGAAAGCTTACATTATATGAGTGTCTCGAGGTATAAAAGAAGTGAGTAATTTGTTGATGGGTTAAATTATATTAACATGTATAATGATTTTGCGCAAGAATAAAATTAAAGATATATCACTTCAAACCAATTTATAAAGAATTTTTTTTGAAATAATTCGCACGAATTTGACAAAGAAACCGCATAATTAGGTGAAGCAAAGGCAAGAAATAACCCCCATCCCTACCAAATGCCCTGATTGGCCTTAATTAAATCTCTCTGTTGGTTTAATGTATAGCATATAGGGAACAATTATCAAAAACATACCTTTCATGTTAAAATAATTCTCTTGAACTGTCGTAACTTTATGTTAAAATAATTCTTTTTCCCTATAAATATGTAAAGCTTAACAAAGCTAAATAATATAAGTTCCTATGACTGAATTGCAGTATTTTTCTCAGTTTTTTTTTTATTTCCTTAATTTTCTTTGCTAAAAGACCAACAATTTCCAAGTTAGAGTGTGACCTCTATTTGCATAAATAAGATACTAGTATCATTCACTAGTCTTTACTTTAGTACAAGTATGTGATCAATAATTTGGACGAGTTAAGTACGTACGCATGATTATTTGTCTGCATGCTAAAAGAAAAAGGTGGAATTCTGTATTTTGTTTCTTTGCTTTTATTTTTGGGAAAATGACACAGGATAACTACTTAATACTCTTTATTACAGAATATATAGGTAGTTTTTCTTATTTACAAAACGTAAGGATTAATTACGAAACTTGACGGATTTAGGCTCACCACGTTTTTGGGCCTCTATTACGCGTATCGGTCTTCTTCAATTTTGGGCCTCTATCTACACGTTCATCCACCCAAAAGTATTGCATTCTCTTCTCATCGTTTTTCTTTGGTTGGTCTTCATGTTCATGTCATTTCCCTTTCTCATTCCATCTCCTCTTTTGCATTCGATTTTCCCCATTGTTAGGTAATATAACGTTCCAATGAGTAACCGTAAAAGCCCTGGATTTGGGGTAACAAGCCCAAAAATAGGGCCGATTCCAACCTTCGATTTACTCACTCAGACCACCCCCCCCCCCCCCCCGGAGAAGAAAGGAAGAAAAAATCATTGTAATGATAGTTCTACAGTAGTTGAAATCAAATCAACCCCCGGAAAGATATCAAAAGGAAGGGGAAAGAGACGTCAACTAGTAAGTCTAAAAATGTCACTGGCGACTCTGATTTCGAAGAAGAAACGAGCATCCTAAAGAATAAAAAGTAAGATTGCAATTGGTGAAACATCAAAGAAGAAGAAAGTCGAGAAAGCCAAAAGATCAAAGAAGAAGAAGAAAAGCAACTCGACAAAGAAGGTATAAAAAAGCATTTACACTTTTGTATATGAATATTTTAATTAATTTGCATGTGTATGTTTTTGTATATAAAGGGGTGTATGAAATATGTATGCAAAGGGGTGTACCTGTCTGATTTTCTTAAACAGATTGTTTAGCATTTTTGTGTGTATATAATGTGCATGAATTGTGTATGACTTGATTTTTGAGTCGTTGGTGTATGGAAAATGGTATTAGTTGATTTTTCACTGTATTAATTTCTTCTTTTTAGTAACAATATCTTATTTATTATATTCAGAATACGAAGCAACAGACACATTGGTGCTCTTACACCAACGTGAATGCCCCAGAAGAAATTAAGGTGCACCTAAACGACGCACAATTGAAGATGTTTAGGGATTCCCCTTTTGGGTTATTTTTCAATTTGCCAAAGTTGAAGGTTCAGCCACAACTACTTTGAAGTTTGATGTATGCTGAGCCAGATCATGATAGGGATAATATCTTTATCATTAAGGTGAGTGGGAAAGAGCTCCGTTTCGGCATTAGAGAGTTTTTCATAATAACTGGTTTAAAATGTGGCATGGACGGCAAGTTTGTCTCAAACCCTGACTCCCCCAACAGACTGATGAATAGGTACTTTAACGGTTTAACTAAAGTACCAAAAGTCATGTTGGTTAGTCTCTTTATAGACTTTAAAGACAACAGATCCTTGATTGAGGATGCTGATATTTTTAAGATTGCAATACTTTATTTTATCAACACATTCTTATTCTCAACTAAAAGTAACATAGCGTTTGTCACCAAGTTATATTTTGACTTGGTTGAGAGTGGAGAGTACATGAATTATCCATGGGGCAATGTTTGTTTCAAAAATTTGTTGTCTTCGATTAGTCACAAGTTGGTGAACAAACCAACTTACTACAGGTTTGGGGGTTTTCCACTGGCCATTCAAGTATGATTTTATGAATGTTGTTCAAAGGTAGACCCCACGGTTGTAAAATGTATTAGAAACGGCATCTCCCGTATTTTTAATTGGCAAACAACTTCAAATACAATCTACTTTAACGATCTAAAGATGGGGATGTTTAGAACCTACAACAATACGATAATAATACAAGCTAACTGGTTACATATATTTTTTATACATTAATTATACACATTTCATATATTATTTTATTATAATGCTAACTGGTCAGCATCTACATGTATTTTTGTTGGTAACTGATTTTTACCAACATTCTCTCAATGGATGAGGAAAAGAGAGTTATCAACTTTACGGAGTTGCCACAAGAGACTGTGGTCAATGATATTATAGTAGAACTGCAGGTTCCTACGGAATAGGGTTCCTACAGAATAGGGTTTCAATGATATTATAGTAGAACTGCATGAAGAAGGAAGTTGCAAATGTAAGCATGTGTTTTCAGTAATTGTATTCATCATTTTATAATGGAATGATTGAATTTTGTGGTTAACAATATTCACTAAGTTATCTTACATCTTTCAGGTTTGCGAAAATCTTCAATCATTACACAAAAAGGTTGATAAGTTTAATATAATGTTTAAAGTTTATTTTTTTATTCTCATTGTAGTATATAGATTAGCTTAGATTTCTTGTCATAATTTTCTTGTTTTTCCTAGGTTGGTGAATAATTTAATGAAATGAAGGCCTACATGGACAAGTCAATTATGAATTTAGTTAAAGATATCAAATTTATGCTTTGCAAGCAAACTGAAACAGAGGAAGCTAAAGGTTATTTTTATCATAATTTAAATTAATATCATTTGTATTATTCATTTCTATCTAAGTGTGCTGATACATATCTTAATAAACAGGGGTCTGACAGTGTTAAGGATAATAAAGAAGAACTAAAGACAAGCAACAAGCAGGATGGACTTCAACACAACCTACCATTTTTTTTTATGAACAAATGGTGGATTTTGACGAAAAAATGGGTGATTTTGCAGTTGGTGGATAGGATGGAGGTGACCGAATTTTCGGTAAGATAGGAGTCAATGCATATACTTTGAATAACTGAATTAATGATTCTATTTCAGGTATAGTTTTCTCTTTTTTTGGGACACATTTTGAAATTCATCTTAATATATGAAAATTAAGAAAACTTGTGCTTTTCATTTAAAACATGTAGTTGGTGACCAAGTTGGAGATGGTGAAACATGCAATAAACAAAAAGTTGACCGAAGATAAGCCATTATCTTTTAGTCTTCTTCCCTTGAGATTGGTGCCTAGAGAAATCCCTGGCGCTTATTTAAGAGTGGTAACAGTTTTCGCACAGTCAGTGGATCTCTCTCCTTCGTATATGCCAACATACTTTACACACTTTTAATAATTACACCCAAAAGAACGGATCTTTTAAGTTTTATTTAAAATAGTCCAATCTTTAACTAGAAGGGAAAGAGATTCAATATTTGATTTTAGAGTGTAGGAAATATAAGTTTTTAATGAATACACTTTCATATTCCCAGCCTTGCTTTTACACACTTTTATTCAGATATTAACTAAACATATTATTGATAAGGAATGATTAACTTAGACCTTTTGTATTCTGGCCCACTTCAGTCAGACTGATTGTCCATATCCTCCTTACCATGATTTGGATCCTTTGTCTGGGACAGATATAGGCCTTTTGCTACATGATAGAACATCATCTTCAGACTTCTCCTCTTGTCCCAGTTGACATCCTCAGCCTCTCGTGGGCGCTTGTTTCCACCACCCTCGGGAGTGGTGATACCAACTCGTCCTTGATCTTTAACCGTACTATCATGACTATTAGCAGTATCTTGAAGCTCAGCATCAGATCCAGAGATCCGTCCTTTGATGGAAACAAATTTGTAATTGTCGTCAAAGAGAGAACCAAAACTAGGACCAGATTTGGAAGCACGGTTGTCGTTTGAATTGTTAGCAAAACTCTCAACATAATTGTTTTCAAGAAGAAAACCACAGCCAGATTTGGTCACACACTTGTCGACCAACATCTTTCGAATCACTAATACAATCTTGTCTTAAAATTGTTGGAATGTTTATGTAAAGTAACAACGGGAATAGTAAATAACTATTATAGTGATCGAAAGGATAAACAACAATGAGGACAACAACAAGCTGTCAATATCTTAATCTTGAATGAACTTCAAATATAGATCTTGTATTCAGAAATACAAGATTAAGAACTGCTCCACTTGTGGCTTGTAGATCCGCTAAGAATACGAACGGTTAGAGTCCTTCGTCTGTAAGGTTAACACCTGAAACACTTAGCAACCAATTAGAAAAACACAACACCACCGGCTAAGTCAAGAGATAGCTCTCTGTCTTTAAGACAAGATTTCCCCCGTATATAGGCTTTACGGAAGTGTGGACAATAGTCTCCCAAGATGAAACAACAAACTATCAAGTGTGCAAAGCCTACACAAATGATCTCAGCGAAGAACACGAATAATGAAGATTGCTAAGAGAAGGATTGATATCAGGAAAATCTGATCTCTTTGTGATGTTGTTAACTTGTTTTTCTGTTCATATATTCATATATGTTCAGCTATATGTGTGTCATGTTCATCTTTAGAATTGAGCCAAAGATTCAATTTATAGGTGTGCAAGATGACCTCTTCAAGTGCCATACAATGGCAATCAATTGACATGTAATGGATGACATTTAACCCCCAAGTAATGCAACAATATAATGGTCCAAGTAATGGCCATTATTAGGTGATTTCAATGCCATTGAAGCCCCCTCAACGGCCAAACCTTTGGGATTTCGTCGAGCAGTCACTGCCTGGGAAGCGTCGCGGCGCTACAGCATTAGCTCCGCGACACTAATTCAAAACAGACCTTACTGCCACTCCGGCACCGCGGAGCTGCAAGGGGGGCACCGGGAGGCGATGTGGCCCTTCTCGGCTCCGCGGCCCTTTTCCGACCCGTTCCATCTTACACCTCGCACAATCCTTCATTCGTTTACCAACGTGGAATACTTGTTATTTAGCAAATAACCGTCCATCATTCTATGTCTCAAACATTTCACTTACGTACCAATATCTCTTTCATTAACGAAATTTACGATACTTAGCACTAAGATTGCACGTGTGTGGAAATGATATTTCCGACGTGCGGGGCCCAATTGTTCGAGTCATAAATAATGGGATAAACTTAATTCCACATTAGTAAATTTCCAACATATAGTAGACAATATATGTATGTGATGTGTATGCAATGTGGTATTCTGAAATCTGATTCATAGTTTAATTATCTTAGCCTCCTTTTTAAATGATGTAAGAATAATGACTTATCCTCCTAAATTAGATATCCATATTATGTTGATTTGTTCAAATTCCTCCATAAGCGGCAAAGAAACATTTGATAGCTGATTTTCTTGTTGAAAGAGAAGCAAACATTATTGTAGCAAGTTGGAATGACTTTTCTTTTTCCCACTTTTGATGTTGCACTACTGAAATGTATTTAAAGATTTAGTTTGATCTAAATCAATTCATTCTTTATAACTAGTTTGATGATTTTTACCTTTATGTCATGTTAGATAGTAGACAATATATGTATGTGATGGGTATGCAATGTGGTATTCTGAAATCTAATTAATAGTTTAATTGTCTTAGCCTCCTTTTTAAATGTTGTAAGATTAATGACTTAGCCTCCTTTTTAAATTAGATATTCAGATTCTCTTGATTTTTCAAATTCATCCATAAACGGCAAAGAAACATTTGATAGCTGATTTTCTTGTTGAAAGAGAAGCAAACATTATTGTAGCAAGTTGGAATGACTTTTCCTTTTCCCACTTTTGTTGTTGTACTCTGAAATGCACTTAAAGATTTAGTTTCATCTAAAATCAATTCATTCTTTCTTTCTTTCTTTCTTTTTTTTTTTTTTTTTTTTTTTTTGATAATCCAGGTTTCCAGGCTTGCGCCTGACTACTTCACTGGTATTGCCCAGACGTCCTGGAGGTAATAGCACCGGTCCTTCAACACTATTACAGTGTAAATCGCGGGATGTGCTCCGGTGGCCGCTTTTTCGGGAGCGTACAACTGATCAATGAGACAAGGTCAAATTCCCCAACATGCAGAGTTTCTTCGTGCTTGCGGGGAATCGAACCCACGCTGTCCCATGCCAGAGCGCCTTATAGCACCCAGGCTTTGACACTGGACTATGCCCCGGAGGAATAAAATCAATTCATTCTTTATAACTAGTTTGATGATTTTTACCTTTATGTCATGTTAGATAGTAGACAATATATGTATGTGATGGGTATGCAATGTGGTATTCTGAAATCTAATTAATAGTTTAATTGTCTTAGCCTCCTTTTTAAATGTTGTAAGAATAATGACTAATCCTCCTTTGTTGTCACGATTCAAATTATCGAGCCGTGCAGATACCTACCTTTTCATACCTCAGTATGGAAATTACGTACAAGTCCAACAATCACAAAGAGGCAACAAGTCACAATTGTCAACAATATCCAACCTAAGTAATCCATCTCAACTTCATACCCGAAGGCTTACATGCTTTCTCCGATAGTATCTAACTATACATACGCTTCGCTAACCGAAATCTAACCAGAAGGTAAGCCATAACTTACCTGGAGTACCGAGCGGGAGTCACACAATCACACTTGCGCCTTGTCCTTCCGTGGATCACCATCATACTTGAAGTCTAATATAAAATAAGGAATTCATAACACTCATATCATTACACTAGTCCTTTGGATCCAAATGGAATAGTGAATAAGGGGGAATCAGGCATTATATGGGTAAAACGGTCATTTAAAGGTGAACTATAAAATTTAACATATTAGGAGTCCAATCCAACTAACCAATTGCTAAATCAACTCACCACCAGGCTAATTTCATCTATAAGCAAAACCCCCAAATTTGGCTATGAACCCTAGTTTTCAATATTCAAATTTATCAGCATTAATGGAACATTTAAGCTTAACAAGTACTAAATAAAAATTCATCATGCTTAGATTAACAAAATCCACTAATTAATTCTCACTTCTAAGCTTAACAAATCAATAATCCCTACTTTTGTTGAACTCTTCTTCCACAATTAGATTCTAGGACATGACCACCATTTAATCAACATAATGAATCTAAGTAAAGGTAATACAAGGGTAAGAAAGGTTACCTCAAGAAGAAATCACTTATGGATTCTTGGAATCGCCCCAATGGTGCTTTGGACGTGTATTTTCGAAATGAGGAATTATAGAATTTTAATGACACTAATAAAAACAATATGAATCTCGTCGTCCACTACAGCGGACACAGTCCCCCTTCCGCGAATGCGCGCCCGCGAACCCTTTCCACACCTGCGGTCCTTTACAAAAAGCCAAAAATCTCACCACAACAGATCGTCGCCCCTGTGGTGGATTCCATTTTCTAGGGCGCACTGAAGCTCGCCCCAGCGAGTACACCAGCAACCAGAAAAAATTAAGTCGTATGCAATTTTAACCCAAAATTTGATAATCACCCTAGACCTTTCCGACACAAACCAGATATGTATACATATGTAAAACCATGCTACAGACTCACTCGTGGCCTCAGAATTCCCATCGGAGTTCTAAATCTATGAGTCAACACCTAATGACCTAAACTAACTTTCCAATCAATAGCCAAAAACACTCCCGAGGGCCTCGGGAATTGGACCAACTACCCCCACCAAGTCATAAATGACCCTCCGAACCTCACGAAATTGACGAAATTAAAAAAAGTTTTGTTTATACAAAAGTCAACTATTGGTCAACACTTTCACTCTTTAAGGTTCTAATTTCTCACTTCTACTTGAATTGTCTGATAACTTTATAAATCAAGTCAACGGGGCTAAAATAGTCAAAACGCACATAAAGATGGAACAAGTCATTATTTAAGATACCAATTAAACAATTGCTCATCCTTGAGCGACAAAATAGATTGAAAGTTGACGGTAACCAAAAAATCTTTAATATAACAAAACGTGATCCTTTACGACACAAATTGCGCCAAAAACACTGCTCTTTGTCCTTATCAATCGAAACTCCCTCTAACTTAGCTAAAAACCTAATTTCCATATTTCCATACTCGAATGTCTCTCATCATCGATTCTCGAATATAAGAACTACTTTTGCTAGAATTTCTAATCCGATATAACCATATCTATGAACGCAATCGATATGTCCCACAATATTCCTGAAGATAACACAAACCTTAGATAAAGACTCAATATTAGACCATGTTGAACCAGTAAAATATTCTGATCCGGCTAACCTTTCTTTTACCCTTCTCGAGACGTTCTTCTTACCACGATTTCTTAGAAATGCACAAAGACAAAACACGAACCATGACTTACTCTTGCGAGAGAAAAATCCTTACTTTATCGGAGCAACCCTAAGAAATTCCATCAAACTGATCTTACTCATAGCCTACTTCGCTAGTTCTAAGTCTTTTTAAACATGCAAATCACAATACATGAAGCATACCAATGAATACCCCATCGATCTAAGATTGTAGGACACGATCTGATCGCTCTATAGAACTCTCACGACCATAGTACCTCAAATCATTACCAAGTATTGACGTAACCCATTACATCTGTCTGAGTAGCTTCTCTCGGTAAAATATCATTAGTCCACTCGCAAAGCCGGATAAAGCTCGGTAAACCTGTCATACTTCAATCTGAACTGAAACTCATCGAATCCATGAAGGTGATTTACTGGGACCCATACGTTCTCCTGGAAATATGAACACAGTCCATCAAGTTCTATTCGAACAATTCGGACTCGGAATGAATGCATAACCCCTGAATGCTACCAATAGTCACTCGAAGTGACTCCAACTTTTTGAAACTAAACACCGTCCTACCACACATTTGTGGTGGCCAATTCCAATCTCTTCCTCATGCTGAATTAATGATGTCAGTCACCCTCGACTCCAAAAGTTGAGTCTTATCCAAGTTGTCCACTTAGTACCGAAGAACTGTACCTTATGATTGTAATCTTCTTATTTCTCAACCTCTACCTGATACGCAAATCTGATACAACCTCGAACTTTTAAACTCAAAACTTGTAGCCTCATATAGTACCTCATTAACCATCGAATCTCCCATTGTAACACCTCGATATGCTCATAACAATTCTAAAAGTATCAAATCTTACAACTACCATTATAAATCTCACGAAACTACTCCCAAGTCCTTAATATCCAAATGTGCTCACCCAGTTGTCCAGTCAATATTACTTGCAACATAATGCACTACTATGAATACGGTCTCATCTCGAAAATATCTATAGCCTCCATATAACAGAGATTTCCACAACTCCATTCCCTCAAACCGCACTAACTCATCCACGGAAGACTGTTATACTTCCAAATAGTGCACCACCCAAGCCACTTCCATAAGCCTTAACATGTCGGTTATCTTAAGTTTGCTTCTCACTAATCGTTGATCACAAAACCCCACTGAACTTTGTCATATCACTTAGTCCATTACTGTGGACTCCCTTCTTTAAACATACTCAACAATCACACCTCGTCTGAAATACGCAAAACAATAACACCACAACCCAAAATGACCAAAGTAATCCCAAGGATGTACCTTATTTTTACCGATTCTCGGTCAACTATACTTTTCTTGACTATTCGATTCCCCAATTCCAATCAAATCACAATCATCATCATCGTCTAACCCTTTCTCAAACGCACTCAACTCTAAAATTGAATACTTTCTAAATCCAAAGTATCATATACACAGTCCTCCTAAAGTCCTCATGTATATCCGTCAAGGTGCCTTTACTCAAATTCCCTTAACTCAAATTCTGAAATGTTCTGTACAACTCGAATTAATTCAAACCTCATTATTGATTTACCACTTCGAATGTCCTAATTGTCAAATCAGAACACCTCTAACCCTTCACACGAATATTCCTTTCAACTGATCAACTGAGCTGAATAGTAAACCAGTAGTAGACGGAACTAGCCAAAACTCACACAACATGTACAAGACTCTCAACACTAAACCCTTATGTCTATTCTTCCATGTATGACCATAAGATAAATCTCAAATCAACAAACTCTTGATCTCACGATATCCTTAACATTTCGCATAACCCGAAGACCCATTGAACATACCATTTACTGAAGGACTAGGGCCAATGTTGCCCAGCATCTAAGTCTCCACTCATCGCACATAACTTTTCTTTCTGATCTAGAGCCGATAACCACTTTTCTGAAGAACTCAAAAACCACTACCATATAGTCACGTCGAAGTCCAAATTAGCTTCTTACGACCGAATACAAAATCCACTCTCATACCAATTATAACATTGTCCTGACGAGCACATCAGATACCAATTTTTCTATTCCTATATAGAAGATTGATCCATCCAAATTCTCTTCATTACGCCTCCGTCCCATCAACACAAAAGCACTCTCACCAAAATACCCTAAGAAATCTTACTTCGCTACACGTTCTCCACAAAAGTCATATTTCATGTCCTTATCTCAACATCCCATTTGTATTACATGCGGTCTTTATACTTTTTCCAAATTCGATGATCCTTACTAAACTTATACTTGTCCCCACATATCGACATCTAATACCCTGCCACTAATGAATATTTGACCTGTAATTGGTACTCTCGTGCCATGCACACCATCACAATGCCTTGACGAAGTTGAATCTTTTCTCAAAACTAAACATATAGTCGAAAAAATCATTCTTATCAAGCCATAATGCACTCTTGCCACTTCCGAGCAACCCAACACTGAAAACATAGAGATCCTGTGACCCTATGTACCATATCTCCCAATTCTCAAGAGAACCCCCAAAATGAACGAGTCTAACCATGACCCCACACAACCGAATCCTCAAGTCATCACTAGAAACTGAACTTGGTCACGCGTCTGAATCAGGATAACATATCTCGTACCATACCACAACACGCCATAGACAACGTTCGTATAAGAATTTAAGGTTGAGTTCCCACCTTCCGTGGGTGATTACGACAAGGAAATTCAAATACCAATTGGAATCGACTAGATACCAATTTGAATTAAGTAGCACAAAAAGAATTCGAAGTTTCCTAAATGTATGATAGCCTCCCAATTATAAGTGTGGCACGCAACACACCCATAAGTAAGACTCTACTAGACATTGCTTTTGTATTTATAAACTGAGTAACCTAGGGCTCAGATACCAACTTGCCACGACCCAAATTACCGAGCTGTGCGGGCACCTACCTTTTCCCACCTCGGTAGGTGAACCCTTCCCTTAATCAATAATTCAACACAATAAAGTAAACAAAGTGGAATAAATAAAAGTCTAATTCATATTATACATATCAAGTGCGGGATAAAACAATTACCCAAGAGATCTGGTATGAATGGTACAAGAGCTTCTAAGTATACAACTGGAATAAAAGATACACCACAACCTGAATACAACTTCTGTTTAGAATGAAAGTTAAATAGAAATCTAGATGACCTCCATGAGACCATTGAAGTCTAATCAAACCTCGATAAAGTTCTTGCAATAATTCTATACTTGAAAAGGTTATAGCAAGAGTAGTATCAGTACAAACACTATGTACTGGTACGTATCATAGGCCGACAATAGTTAGCTAACATGTATAAAAAAAAGAAACTGAAGAATAGACATGCTTGCAATCAAGTACAAGTACTATTACAGTCCAAGAATAATATACCCAAGTATAGAGAATCCAGTTAGAATCCAAGAGATACGAAAATAAAGTAATCACTAAGCACACCCATGTAAGACTTGCACTAATGGGAGTCACACTAGATCTCAGTAGTCTATAGTCATAGCCTAAGCGGAATCTCTAATCCTCAAATCCATCAAGTGTCTATGTAGAGGAAACAAGCATATTGCATCTCAAATAAATCAACAACCAAGGAAATAAGGTTGAAACACATCATGCGATGCAATGAATACAACAACTAGAATCAGAGATATGAGTGGATGTAATATGAATGTATATGTGATGCAATGCACTGGCCAACTATCTCATATCGTACATACATGCTCCGAGCGGAATATATCCGACCCATGAGGGACCCACAATATCCATGTACCAGCCATTCCATATCACAAAGCATAGAGATGCCTCTTCCACCAAACACCCTACATGCATGCTGCGGACAGAATATCTCATCGTCTCATAGTCATGACACATGAGGGAACCGCGACATCCATGTACCAGTAGCTCCGTATCACATAGCCTAGAGATGACTCTCCCACCGAACACCCCGCTAGCCATTCCATATCACACAACATAGAATGGCTACACAATCAATATGTCTAAAGAATGAATATTGTTTCCTTCTCACTCATCACCATCATGCCAAACACAGATAATATCGATGTATCACGGAATCACCATCATTCCAATCACATGTAATGTCAATGTGTCATAGAAATGAGGATGAATGCATGTATTAGTGTCAAATTTAACTCTAAATCATGAGATGAATAATATGACAGCATCTGTAAATCCACTACCAATATGAACTCATTCCCAAATCTATATATTACCACGTCCATAACACTTTCCCTTCAATAGGTAACAATAATTATATATGCAAGAGTGGTCATATGAAATAATCACTTAGCTAACTCTATACTCGAAAACCTCAGATGTTTCACTTTCCACTCTTATCCTTATTAATGTCAAATCACAGTTCACAACCAGGTGTCATGTCGAATGTGTATGAATGATAAGCATGTATTAATCTCAAGTGTAAATTAAAAACAAATCCCAATCATGCCACATATGGACACATAACACAATATCAATATCAAGTCAAGTTTATTTCTCTATTCATGATAATACTAAGATGAATGACAGAACAATTTATCACAAGTACGGTATGGCGGATACGTACAAGTCCAGTAATCACAAAAAGGAAACAAGTGACAAACAGTCAACAATATCCAACCTAAGTAATATATACCAACTCCATACCCAAAGGTTTACATGCTTTCTCCAATAGTATCTAAATATACATACATTTCGCTAACTGAAGTCTAACCAGAAGGTAAGCCATAACCTACCTGGAGTGCCGAGCGGGATTCGCATAATCACACTTGCGTCTGCACTTCCACGGATCACAATCGTACTCTAAGTCTATTATTATCGAAGTCTAAGTTAGAATAAACAATTCATAACACCCATATCATTACACTAGTCCTTTGGATCCAAATCAAATAGGGAAGAAGGGGGAATCGGGCATTATAGGGGTAAAATGGTCATTTAAAGGTGAACTATAAAATTCAACATACTAGGTGTTCAATCCTACTAACCAATTGCTAAATTAACTCACCATCAACCTAATTTCATCTTATAAGTAAAACCCCCCAAATTTGGGTATGAACCCTAGTTTCCAACATTCAAATTTATCAATATTAATGGAAGATTTAAGCTTACCAAGTACTAAATAAAGATTCACCATGCTTAGATTAATAAAACCCACTAATTAATTCTCACTTTTAATCTTAACAAATCAACAATCCCTAATTTGATTGAACTCTTCTTTCCCAATTATATTCTAGGTCATGACCACCATTTAATCAACATAATGAAGCAAAGTAAATGTAATACAAGGTTAAGAAAGGTTACCTCAAGAAGAAATGACTTATGGATGCTTCGAATCGCCCTATTAGTGCTTTGGAAGTGTATTTTCGAAATGAGAGAAGATAGGATTTTAATGACACTTAAAAAAACAATCTAGAATCTCGTCGTCCGCTGCAGCGGACACAGTCCCACTACCGCAGATGCGCGCCCACGGACCCTCTCTGCGTCTGCGGTCCTTTACAAAAAGTCAAAAATCTCAATGTAGCCAATCGTCGTCCGCTATGGCGGATTCCATTCGCTGGGGCGCACTGAAGCTTGCCCCAGCGAGTACACCAGCAGCCAGAAAAAAAATTAAGTCTTATGCAATTTCAACCCAAAATTGGATAATTTCCCGGGACCTCCCCAACACAAACTAGATATGTATATATATGTAAAAATACTCTACGGACTCACTCATAGCCTCGAAATTCTCATCGGGTTTCTAATTCTACGAGTCAACCCCCAACGGCCTAAACTAACTTTCAAATCATTAGCCAAAAACGCTCTCGAGGGCCTTAGTAACCGAACCAACTACCCCCACCAAGTCATAAACGACCCTCCAGACCTCACGGAATCAACAAAATTCTGAAAAAGGTTTGTTTATACAAAAGTCAACTAGTGGTCAACACATTCACACCTTAAGGTTCTAATTTCTCACTTCTACTAGAATTATCTGATAACTTCGAAAATCAAGTCAACGGGGGTAAAATAGTCAAAATGCACATAATGATGGAACAAGTCTATTACATTTTTAAATTAGATATTCAGATTTCTGTTGATTTGTTCAAATTCCTCCATAAGCGGCAAAAAGACATTTGATAGCTGATTTTCTTATTGAAAGAGAAGCAAACATTATTGTAGCATGTTGGAATGACTTTTCCTTTTCCCACTTTTGTTGTTGCACTGTTGAGATGCATTTGAAGATTTTGTTTGATCTAAATCAATTTATTTTTCATAACTAGTTTGATTTATTTTTCATACACAGCATGTTTATGTGTATGGAATGTGATATTTGCGTAAGGCATTATTTTTTTATGGTATGTGTATGGAATATGATTTTTACCTTTATTTCATGTTAGATAGTAGACAATATATGTATGTGATGTGTATGCAATGTGGTATTCTGAAATCTGATTCATAATTTAATTGACATGTTTTCAGCATGTTGATGTGATTATACATTACCCGAGGAATATGGCTAAGTATGGGCCAAATAACATAGTCAAATATGTAACAACTGACTATTTTTTCAAGTTATGGGTTGAGTTGATCCACCAACAGTTTAAGGACAAGAATTATGATCCTAGCATTATCACTCCAGAACATAATGTGACACAAGTTATCCGTGAATATAAGCTTTTTACCAATATCGGTTGGGATAAAGTGGAGTATGTGATTATACCAATTAATGTAGACACGAAGTTTCATTGGGTGCTGGCACTTTTACCTATAAAAAATAGGTGTCTTTATGACTATTATTCACTCTCGGGGGGTAAAGTGCACACTCGCGCGATTACAATAATTGTTTAAAAACTGGAAATGATGATACCCCTCTTCTTCAAAAGTATCAGATTTTATGGCAAAAGGGATGACATAGAATATAAAAATGATCCAGCCAACATTGAGAATGGAGTTTCTGGTCTTTTGAATTATATGTTAATGGAAGATTTGCCAGAACAAGATCCTGCATCAAAGTATGTATTTTTATTATATGAAATGACTTTTTGCATTTTTAACACTTGTTTATAGTTTTCATACACTTGTTTATATTATCATTTTCTTTTTACAGTGATTGTAGAGTCTATGTATGTGGGCCAAAATTAGGTGGGCCAAAATTTGCAAGGAACCTATCCCGCAATGGAAAAAATTACGAAGACCTAAACGAAAAGTGAAAAAATAGTTTTTGAAGTTACTTTGTAGTGTTTGATGGTAAAAATACAGTTTGTTGGTGAATGGTTATGATACATTTTTGTTGGGATCTAAATAGTTTTTGGAATTACTTGTTATGCAAATATTTTATAATCATCTTGCTATGAATCTCTTAAATTAGTAATTAAATATTGTAATTGATACATCTTTCACACAATAATCAATTTTTCTGCCAATGGGATTATGCGTTTTAGTAATTTTAGTGTTAATACTACTAGTGTTGTGGTTGCAAGAGCAAGATATATATTACTAGTACTGTGGTTGCAAGGTCACACAGTTCATATGCTAGTTTCAATTTACCAGCATCCTGATTCAAGAGTGTATTTAATAGCTGAAACCATGTGTCACATGGTAACACCAGTATATTTGCTAGTTAACTAAGCAACTAAATGAGCACACTGAATGCGCATATGTGTCGACTTATAATCATACATTTTGCAAAAAAATATAAGGTTTTATTATAGCCAATAAAAACTAACCTCTTGCACTCAATATACTTGACTTCATACAGTATTCATACACTAATCATACATTTTAGAGAAAAAATATAAGATTTTATTAATAGCCAACAAAAATCAAACACATAATGTTGATAGTCAAATTCCTATCGACTTTCAATATTATCATTATTAAAATAATACTCAACTAGTAAGTTTCTACTTGCATTAAGAAAAACACATCATAACATTAACGACTATTAATTTCCCTTTGGAATATTGCTACAATTCTTCTTATTGTGCCCTTATATTCCACATCTATTGCACGTCACTGTTGATTTCTTGAATTTTTCCTCGTAGAATAGTTTCATTCTTTTAGTAGTTGGTATTTCTGGTGGTCTTTTGTAATCTGGTGGCAACACAATCTCTTCCCTTACATTCATTGGTATATCCCATGTACTTTCTCATAGAAGATGCTCAACCGGAATTGCATATGCATCACAAAAATTCTTATTGCTGTAGTAGGCCGAAGAATAGTTCTCTCCATGTTGGTGCCTATACACTATAGCACCCATAGTATACTCACAAGGTATCTCATCCGGTTGAAATCTTCCACAACTACACGTCCTAGCTTGAAGGCACACTCTGAACCTCTTAACACCATCAGTCATTGTATGTAAGAATTCAGTAGAAGCTCGTACCTGCAATTAAAATTATATTTGTACAAGTAATTAAGATATTACACACTCAAAATACAATATATATATATATATATATATATACACACACACACATATTATACAGTTTTCATACATATGACAGAAAAAAGAGGAGATAAGTCAACAAAAGGATAATGTTACAGTAATATGGCGTGCTAATACCCGCTTATCCTTGATATTTTCTTGGTACTTTTCAGTAAGATCTGTGAATGTATTTTTTGCTTCCTCACTGTGTTTCGCATTCCATAATTCAACCAATTGCCTCATGAAATCCAGTAATTTTTCCACATGCAATTCCCTAGCTCTCGTAATAGCATACTTTATAGATTCAGTTATGTTCGAAGTCAGTCCATGTCCTTTTTTGTCACACCCCAAACTAGGGGATGTGGCCGGCACCTGATTCCCTGCTGGCCCGAGCATACCATTCTGATGACCAGACTTCTATATGAATAGAATTTCCAGCCGACAAGGTCTTACTAGGATATAACACAACAAAAATGATTAACAAGAGGGACTAGACCAACATATATACATAATAGGATCGACAAGGTCACAACATGGTTCACCAAAATACAACTTAGCCAACAAGGCTATACACCAATAACTGTACATACCAGATAAGTCTATGAGCCTCTACGAATAATTGTTATGTCTTATGGATGGGAAAGGGCCCCGACCTACCCAAACTATGCATCACTTTGGAAAACATACTCACTAGATGACCAGGAAAATCCAGAAAAGACGAATCATATTTACTGACAGCTGAACTTGAAAACTCCTACTGTGGTGACCTAGCAGATCCTCTATCGGAACCTGCAGCATGAACACACATTGCCCCCGACAAAAGGGACGTCAGTATGAAAAAAATGTACTGGTATGTAAAGCATAAATAATAATATGAAATTGTAAGATGTAAAGAAAGACATAAAGCAATATGAAGAGATAAGATGTAAAAGAAAGCATAAAACAACCTGGATTCCATATAAGGCGAATATTGAAACTTTCTAACTAAAATGAAACCTATCTGCATAAGCCTTACTATATAAACTGCTCTTGACTTATAGTGCGAGGTGTATAATATGTCACTGCCCTCAGGTATACTCTTAGGTGTATGGATGGATGCACATCTACGTGCCTTCCCGACCGACTATAGCACGGCACAGTGTGTATAATGTACATGTAAAGCTGCCCACCGACTATTTGCAATGGTGGTGTGAGTATATATATATATATATATATATATATATATATATATATATATATATAGTAATAGTAGCACTTAAGGCCTCTTTGGAAGTCAGAACTCTTTGATTTACTTTTGGAATAACTTTTAGTCAACTCTGACGATTAGCTTTGAAACACTTCTTTCCGAAGGCTTATGATAAGGTAAATCAGTAGCCAAACAACAATGATCAACTCTCGACAAGAGACTATGATATACAAGTGGAGTGAAGCTTTCGACGTTTCTTTTGTAAATGATAATTTTTTTGATTTCATATTTTTGAAAGAAAAGGATAGCCTTTCATACCTTGTCCATGAATATAAAATCATTCTAAAAGTCCTAAACTTCTTATAGATGATTATCTATATCAAACAAATGGTCGATATCAATATCGAATTCAAATTCTATAGAGAAATTTCACTTAGACACCTTATCGACAACCTTAAGCATATAGGTTCTTAGACTCCTTTACAAGGGTTAGTTATGTAATTCGATTCCACAATTCTCCAACATGCACTTTCCTTATTTCCACAACATATACAATCAGCTCACTTATTCAATTCAACTCATACTTCAAGTAAAATAGCTCACAAGTCATATCACGATGATTTCATATGTTTACGAGTTTTGCTTATGAAATTTTTTCATACCTTGCTCCAAATCATCAATTAATCATAATAATAAGTAGAGGAAGATAAAATTTACCTTTACGCATCAAAGTCCCCTAAAACAGCAAGCTACTCCATCTCCAAGGGTTTTCCAAATCCGATTATATATGGAGAAGATGATTATCACGATAACCACGGGGATTATCACGTTAATATTGAGTAATTGACCTTTGATTTGATCTTGGGATGATATGGAGCCTTAGAGAGTATTTATGGAGGGTTCTAGGATCTTGTTTTGAAGAAAAATGAATCCCAAATCACACAACCTGAATTTAAACCCAAGAAAAATTTTACATAGCTTCAAAATGACAGTCAGATTGATGGTCCGTCAAACTTTTTATGGTATGTCAATCCGGATCGTCAATCCAGATCCTGAAATCTCAAATTTGCATGAAATTTGACGGTTCATATTGGTCCTTTTGACGGTCCGTCAATCTTACCGTCAAAATAGACAATTTTCAAATTTCATAAAAATCTATTTTTTTCGATCTAATTAACTTCCAAACACTCTGATACTTCCATAAACAAGTTATAAACCTTCATTACCGTTCTGTAAGTTCGTACCTCTTCTCGAGACATCGATATCAATTGATGACAAAACAAAACGCGAAATTATGGGGGTAACGTCCTTCCCCCCTTAGTAACATTCGTCCGCGAATGTAGAAGATATTCTTATCTCTCGAGGGTTTTAAAAATTTCGACAGAGTTTCCTTTGTAAATAGGACTATCCAAAACCTCATAAACAGCTCAAACATATATCCAACGCCACATAAGGCAACATAACAATAAAACAACATCAACTAGGCCTCACACGACCATCTGTATATACCAGAATCAAAGAAAGTTAGACATAACTCACCTTAACCATTCTTTGTGGTACTATGAGTTGCACCTGCCATATATGTCCCCACATTATCACCTAAACAAGGCCTATGAATTAAGGTCGATAAATAAAGTAAGAATAAGGTGATCGTATTGCACGGGTGTCGATATAATCGTCTTGCTGGAATAAATCAATGATATCTAGTCTTCATATTTTTCTTAACTTCCTAAATCACTTCCTTTATAATTCCCCCTATTAGAGGCTATCATCTTTAATTTGCAATTTTTGGAGTCAACGATATAGCATAGTGACTGAGGTATATTCTTTAAACGATTCTCCATACTCTGAACATTCCTGACTAAGGATATGTAAAATAAATTTCCTACACTCTGCTGCAACATCGACACGTGGAAAATTGACTTAGATTTTCTTTAACTCACGGAGGTGACCCTAGCTCATAGGTCACTAGGTCAGATCTTTAAGTAATCTTATATAGTACAATATCTCTGGAGCTAAACTTGTTTTACTGGTCGAATCTCATTAAACCTTATGAGTAAGAACCTTTAGAAATACTTAATCATAAACGACATTTCTTAGGTCTCAGCTTCTCACATCAATAGGTGATTTCTGAAAAATCCTGAATGGTCACTTTATTTTCTTAAGGGACTTTACTGCTTCAACAACCTTGGGAATTAACAGGACCTAATCGGTTTATACAATGTTTATCTTCTTATGTTAAGGCAGTATATCGATGACTTATGCTTTCGACCATACCGAGTCTTATAGGAATTCATTTCGATGATAATTTAATAAATGCCATAATATACATCCTATAATAGGGTAGACAATCATCACATTCTTCTTATAGATCAAGTATACCTTTATGTATCATACCCTCAAGCGTATGGATCATGCGCTCGGCTCGACCACTTATTTGGGAGCGAACTACCAAGGTTTTCTCTGCACTCTTAAACTTCCCTTAGAGAATATTAGAATTGTACTGCATTGAGCCCCTTCTACTTGAGGTAAGAGGTATTTAAATATCCTGGGATCCTACGACCCTTTTGTCGATGGACAACTAACGAAGTCCTTCACTGCGTGAATATCTCTTATTTTAGTAAGAACGGGGTCAATTTGCAAATCTATTGATTATCAACCGTTGAGAGAAATATTTTTGATAAGAACATGTACAAACCCATACTGAGTTTTATCCTCAATCCAGGCTATCCATTCTAGGGAGAATCTGAGTTCTGTATACTAGTCCTTCTATCCCTCTAATGCTTTATCTCTCCATGCTAACCGCATGAGTTCTATGTCAAAACTCGGCATTACTTTACTTACCATTATCACATCAATACCTGTCTCTGGTATCGTAATACATCCTCCCTGACTCTAGATGAGCAGAATAGCGGGAACAAGGCACTTCCGCGCTTAATCTCGGACACACGATTGACTTAGTGCAGGAGAACTCTGTCCCGCTTTAACTCTAGCATTGGTTCTGTCACCACGGAACTCTATCTTTCAATGGTATTAACTTTCAATTCTCCCTTGGCTATTTATTTTTCTTTTTGCGATCGGGGTGACACTAACATTCCCCGTGTAACGCTCTGTTATCATTGGAGCCCTAAAATTAGATCTTTAAACTTGCTGTCAGTTGACGCCCCTTTTCTAGTCTTTCCTTCTGCCCTGCCTTGGTATAAGCTAAACCATTTACATACCTCATCTTAGGCTACTCTGAAGGTTGTTATGATGCTCTGTCGATCATACTCCTCGAAAGGTAACAAGATTGAACCATATATGACTATCTTCTACGCCATCCCTTAGATGAGGGATACCACTGAATTTTATATAACACATTTATCATTGATTTAGTCCCATGTTCGGATTCTCAATCGGTCGACTGGAACAATGTTATGTTCTTGTCTTTCCACTATATTTGTGGAATACTCATTCGCTGAAGTTTAACTCTCGAAACCTCTTTCTCTTAAGGAGGAGCACGCTTTACAACATTATTTGAATCCACCTTTGCTTACTTACTTTCTTCTTTTTCCTTTTAAGACCCATTATTCCCTTTAATAGGGCTCATAATTCTTTATACCATATCGACCCGTCCAAAGGGGTACCTTTACGTTTTGGTAAGAGAAACTTGTTTCAACTTTACATTGAAGATCCTTGTGGTTATACTTCTAATGTGAGCTCATTGTTGTCGATCCTAAGTCATGGGCTTAACTTTCCTATCCGGGCTTTAGGTGTAAACAACCTCATCCTTTGATTTCTTCTAGGTAAGCTCCTTGAAATGCATCGACTGATCTCGACCTCTGTTATTCAAGGGTTCCTTCTATATCTAGCCTTACGCTCCACTTTAAAATCGAATCTTGGTCCTTATCCAACCATCACCATTATTGGTGAGTCATTCCCATCTGTATGCTGATTAAATCCTTCTCTTGTCCTCAATAGATATCTACCAGCCATTTGCTTTTAATAGGTTTGTAATCGTATATTGTAGACACGTGAATTTTTACCCTCCCTTAGGTTTTACACCATTTTGGAGTTAATTGTTTCATTTAGGCTTAATGTTTATATGCTCGATTTCTATTTTATTTGGTAGGTTTTATATGTAGAAATAAAAAAAATCAAGGAAAAAGGGATAAAAAATATTTACTATTTTTTAGAGTACAAGTTTTGTGTTTCAAAGAAAGAACAATTACCAAAATGGGTTTCTTCTAATCTAGCTTTTTTAATTAATTACTTTTAAATTATTTCTTAAGCTAGTTATTTAATTTTTCATATATATGGCATATTCCATCTTGATATAAGAATATCGTAAATTGGCATGGGATATTTTGGGAATGTTACCATAAATAGGTAAAGCTATCAATAAATACAATGACCTAACCTAGAAGAGCATCCTAATTAGAGATGGCAATGGATCTTGGACTCGGTCCGGATCCGGTGGATCCATATTCAAAATTTGGACCTGACGGATCCGGATCGGACCCGGATCCATTTCTGACGGATCGGACCCGGATCCATTTCTGACGGATCGGATCTGGATCTGGATCTTGTATTTGAGATCCGTATCCGGTCCAGATCCGATCCGTGTATCCATTTTTTATTAAATATATCCATAACCTTGAATGTAATTTTATAAGTATTTTCTTAAATTTTTTTCATAATTTATGTATTGGGTAAAAGGTTGAACCAGGATAAGGCACAAGTCACACAGTCATGTAATTTGTCTTTGAAGTTTCATTTCTTTTACATATATGCTCTCTGCAGTTTTCCATGTTTTCATTTCTATAAAAAGAAAAAAATAACACTTTTCTTTAAATTTTCCTTTCTTGAATCTGCTAGCCGTAAGCTTTAAGTATCTTTCTCTCATTTGTTTGATCAACAAAAAAAAACTGGGACTTTTGATATATGACTGACATTGTTTTATGTTGTTTAATGAAGTCACTCAGTAAAACTACAAGTGGAGCATCACTAAAGCCTCCAAAAATTAGCTCAAAGTTGCAACCTGTTCAGCATCACTAATGAAGTCAATCGTCTTTATTTTCTTGTGATGCTAAAACTTTGTTCGGTATTTTGGAAGAATGGTGTCATGTTTGTGTAGGTTGATTGAATGAATTCAATCATTTTTTTCAATCAGATTGCGTTTCATTTTTTCATAAAAGTTTCAACATGTGGGAATATTATTCAAGCCAAAAAAATTTACATGTAGATCCAGATCCGATCCGTGGACCCGATGGATCCGATTGATTCGGATTTGGATCTGATTTTTATGGATCTGGATCCGGATCTGGATCTAGGTATGAAAAATTGATCTGGATCTGGATCTTGTAGGATCCGGTCTAGATCCGATCCGTTACCATCCCTAATCCTAATACGCCTAGACTTCCAACATATCATCAGCCGCAATAAACATTTTATAAGTATTATTCTTCCTAAAACCTAGGAGCAAAAAAAGAAGTAGCCGCCACATCTTTCTTTTGGACGATTTCCATGCCTCCTTCGTCCCTTTTTCTCCATCGAAATCATCCTTTTCCTTGCACAATCTTTCACCATGTAAAAGATTTAATCACCTCATCATTTTGTGGCAGGTTTTAGCAACTTATCTCACCATGAAACAGCCACAAAAACCAACCACCAACCTCAACCAAACAACCATGAAAAACGAAGCACGAAACCTCCAAAACCCAGCTGACTTTCCCATGAAGCTCTACAAACAAAGCACCACAACAAGATTTTACCTTTAACCACCATTTTTGCTGGTTTCTCTTAGTCGTGGGTGAGGTTCCGTTCCCCGTCGTCGAGCTCCGGTTGAAGCACTCGCTCACTGTCTGTCCATTTTTGCATTGCTAATATTGAAAAGTTTTGTTGCTGTATGCTCCATATCTTACCTTTGTTTGTTTAATATTCAGATGCAATAATATTTATGGTCTGAATGTCTAATGCTGTGGGATATTAACGTTGTTGTTGTGGTTTGCTATTCTTAACGTTTTTTCTATGAGTTCCTTTATTTTGGTTATTTAATATTGACGTTAATCCATTTGTATTTATACATGTGCTGTTCGGGAGTAATTTAATTTAGAAAAGAATTGTTTTGCTTGATTGATTTTAAGATGCAAGTTTTGACATTTAAAGGAAGTTTGGTTCACAATTCTTATATTCATGTCTGTATTGTTATTTCATTTTCGTAGTTTGTAGTAGTTGATTAAATGAGTGTAATGGTCTAAATGTTTGCATCATATTAATGTGATTGATTTATGACTTGATTTGTTTAACTGTAATGGAAACGGATGAAGACGATCAAATATGATAAATTGGTCATGTGATCTGTATTGAGAAGAGATTAGTTTGGTCATTACACCCTTTAATAAATTAAGTAAAAAAAAGTGGTATTTAATGCTTACATTATTTTGGGCAAGATTGGTTTAAAAGCTAACTAATTAATTAATTTAATCACAAGATGGGTTGCGACTTTATTCAAAACGAGTTTGGGTTTTTATTCAACTATAAGTTATTAATTTAACTAAGTAATTTTTAACGATGAGGTCAGAAAGCACTGCTACCGATAAATCATTTTCTATACAATCCAATTACCATATTTGAAGCCAGATTAATTGAGGTGGATAGATTTTAAATACGTCAGATGCTTATCTAGGCACGGGAAGGGGGAACGATCCATAAATGCCTCAAAAGTCGCGAGATACAAATCAAAATATGTGGTAAGGCTGGAAAGTGCTGCTACCAGTACGCCACAAATTAATAAAATAAAACGAGTTTCAAAACGATTAAAAAGGCCGGCTATAAACATCTCAAGGCCATAAGCATAATTTTATCCAATAATTAGTGAAGTCGTATACTAGTCAATAAAAGTGACCGTGTTAGAACCACGGGAATCGGGGAATGACTAACACCTTCTCCCCGATCAACAGAATCCCTTACTGGGTCTTTTGTTTTCGCAGACCAATAATAAATAGATCATTTTCTTTTGATTAGAGATTCATAAGGTGACTTGGAACACCAAAACTCAATTTCATGTGGCGAATCTGAATAAATAAATAATCCCTTCTCAATACCATTAATGCAATTAAAAAAACCTTTTATAATAAAACCCGCTCATCACGGGGGCCAAAAAGGGGTGTGACTGTAACATCCCATACTTTCGGGTCACGGTTTGAACTACTAAGCGTATGTAAAATCTCTAGGCGTGTGAAAATAGACCCGAGCGTTGGGAAAATTCATGTTATATTTACATATGCTAATAAAGAGATTAATATACAAAAGGATAAAATCCCAAAAAAATTTTGGACACAACAAGTGTGACGACGGGGATTGGAAATAAATTTGGTGTGTGCACAAAGAGGTCAGGGACTAGCATCATAGCACACAAATTATGACATTGAGTATAAGAAGGTTTTATAAGTTTTCAAGGTTTAAGTGAATTGGGATCACAAAATTAATTATGTGTGTGAGGAATTAAATATGGAGAGTGGCTTAAAGGGTTTAAGTAAAAGATATATTAGGTAAATGCTAAGGTAATACTCTATGTGGCTGCATATCTAGAGTAATAAGTGACTATAAGTAAAGTTGGCCAAAGGAGTAACATGTGTTAAGGCATAAGAATTCTCTAACATTGTTTTCACTTTGTTGGAGTTTCACCGAATAAATAGGGGCTGATCGTGACTTCTATTCTTGGATAACAACATAATACTTACTGGTGCAGTAAACAACATTCCTCCATTTTTAAGGACCAATCGTACTTCCTCTCCACATAAAGCAATTGGAGACTCCATTGTTGGACATTATATATCTCGTTACCAAACATTTACATTCAATTTGAAAGCCAATTTTGTGTTTCGAAGCAGTCCTAACAACAACAGTAAACTCGCTTGACTCGGATAATTAGTGGAATCGAGGTATGTTAAGGCAAATTATTTCTTTCTTTTGGCATGTTCCATGTAACGAAATATAACTCTGATGTTGTTCCATAATTTATTCTACTCCTAGTAGTTAAGAATATTCATGTTATTGATTCCTATGCTAAAAACATGTCTAAATATGTTCCTAAGTCCTTATTGAGGCATACGGAAAAGATGTTGATATTCACAGTGTTAGCCAAAGAGGCAAGGATATTATTGTCATCCGACAAATTCAGAAAATGTTTTATTGTCATTCATGCATTTTCATTTGCATCATATTATATTATCCTGGACTCATTTGTGCTATGCACACTACTATATGGTAAATATTATATATATGTAGGGGATATTGGGAAAGGCAAAGGCGTTATATACGCACACCACCTGCAGCTAGTATAGACTATCACGTAAAGAAAGAGTCCTATGAGGCGAAAATGATGTGATGCCCATGTGTGGCCGATATAACCTGATGCCCACAGAGGCGGTTATGGACAGGAAGAGCCCATGTGTGGCCAATATATATGTATACCGCATTTGCATCATGCATACATTCATTAACCATTATATGGTATGATACCCACAGAGGCTGTTATGGTAAGGAAGATGCCGATGAGGCCGATGTATATGTATACCGCATTGTGCATGACATTTAGACATATGTTATAGGACCCTCAGAGATAATTATTGTTGGTCGGTTGTTCCTGTTCGAGTTTATTGTTATATCCCTGTTATGTTATTATTCATGCCTGACATACTCAGTACATCAGTCGTACTGACGTTCCTTTTGTCGGGGGACGTTGCGTTTCATGCCCACAGGTTCACATAGGTAGGGTGACGACTCACGTTAGTTGATTGTGGATCCAGCGGATTTTTGGAGCACTCCCCTTGTTCGGAGTGTTGGTCTAATTTTGGTACGATACATTTTTTGCTTGTATAAATGGGTATGGCAGGGCCCTGTCCCGACCTTTGATGTTTACTCTTGGAGGCTTGTAGACAGCTATCCTGTGGATAGTGGTCTTGTATGTTCTTGTCGGCCTTGGTATGGGTATGTATATATATAAGCTGGTTACCTGATTTTTCATAATTTTCTTCGGTTTAGTCCATATTCAATTTTGATTAGAAGTTGGTTGTACGATTAGCGGTACCCGGCAGGTGGGGTCTGGGTGCCCGTCGCGGCCCTCCGGTCTTGATCGTGACAGTGACATCTCTGGCGACTCCACTAGGGACAACCAGAATTCGAGTTGTATACATTGACTTGTATTTGGTTCTTTATTTCTTGGATATATATTGTAATTGTTGGCCTAATGTGCTCTTTGCCTCTTATTTACCGCTTTGATATTTTGTGACTGTATATATAAACTGTCTTCTCTTGCGCACCCATCTGAGTTTTCTGGCAGACACTTCACACACTGTTCACTCTGAGACACAGTCACGCTCCCGAACTTTTCTTTGAGATACCAGAGACGCAGTCACGCTCCTGGAAAGGATTATTATAGCCACACATGTTTCAAGATGGGGAGGACCAACAGTGAGGCCGGAAAGCGCTGCTACCGGTAAGTTGTCCCTTCCCGACTCGAGTTGTCCCCTCGTTTACTGCCAGTCTATAGACCTACTCCATCAGGATGATAAACCGAGTAAAACGAACCACATGTGATGATTATCTGTAGTAGGCAAGGCTTTATTTGCATCATGTGCATTTTGACTTAGGGGGCTCGACACAGGGGCTGGGTTCGTCTAGGACAAGTACTCTCGTTTCAGACCAACATGTGAAAACTTATATGACTATTTGTTGCATCTTTGAGCGTGAAGAGTTATTTTGAGAAACTAATGTTTTAGAGTGACTGTTTGAAAAGAAAAATGACGTAAACTTGAAAGGATTAAGAATGACTTTGAAAAAAGAAAAAGGAGGAGAGGGAGAAAAGAAAAAGTTTTTCTTATTTTTTAAGTAATTCTTATGCCTTTTTTCCAAAAATATGATAATTTCAAAAAAATATTTTACATTTATTTCACTTTTTAGCAAATATGTTTTAGCTTCTTTAGCATAACTCAGGAGCAGAAAAATGATAAGAAAAAAAAATTCTTTCCATATTCTTTTTACAAAAAGACAAAAATAATTGTATTTCAAGCCCACTCAAATGTCCAATCTGCACGAACTACGCACACCTGATTCTCACCTCGATGATATACGTAGGCATCCTTCTTGGGTTCGGTGATTCTTATTCAATTTTTTTTAAAAAAAAAAAGAGTTTTGATACTTATTCAAAAAATCAAAAAGGAGTATTTTGTATTTCCTTACTTGAAAATCCAAACAAAAAAAAAGGATCTTTTTTATTCTTTATTCAAAAGGAAAATCCAAAAAAAAAAAAATCTTTTAGGTTAGTTGTTTCACACTCTTGTAAAGAAAATCTTTGGTTATTCTTAGCCTTTCTTTTGTAGGAAATATAAAATTGAAAATCCCAAAAAGTTTTTGTTTGGAGTGTTTATAGTTTTCTTTTCTTTTAAGATTTCAAAAAAAGAAAATTAACAAAAATAATCTGTTTGATCTTCCCAAACTACGCAAAGATCTGATTCATGTTTTTAAAGTGTTTTCCACTTTTCTCACTTTTAGAGCATTCATCCGAACTCAATTTGAATGTGATATCAAAAATATTCAATGTGACAATGGGGGGGGGGGGAGTTTGACAATAAACAGTTTTGGGATTTTTTCAAAACAAATGGTCTTCAGTTTCGTTTGTCTTGTCCTCATACTTCATCACAAAATGGGAAGGCGGAACACAAAATTAGAACCATTAACAATATTGTTAGAACATCTCTTTCTCATGCTTCACTTCCCCCTATATTTTGACATCATGCACTCCAAATGGCCACTTATCTGTTGAATGTCCTTCCTCATAAAAATCTATCATACCAAGCTCCCCTAAAAATGCTTACTTACGAGAGCCCACATATCATCACTTAAGAGTATTTGGTTGTTTTTGCTACCCCCTCTTTCCATCCACCATAATCACAAAACTCCAAGCCCGGTCTACTCCATGTGTGTTCTTGGGATATCCTACTCATCATCGCGGTTACCAATGTTACGACATTTCTTCCAAAAGAATCTTTATAAGTCATCATGTAATCTTTGATGAAATATTTTTTCCATTTGCTAAGATACATGCCACCGGGACTCATAACTATGATTTTTTGGATGATGATAAGCTTTCGTATCTAACACATTTTTTTCACAGCTCGGTACTTATTACTAGTGTTGAACACCGTAATTCAGGCTCATTGGGCTAACGGTCGATGGCCCAACTAACTGGCATTTCAATGTAGCAGCTTGGGCCTTCGGTTCCGAGGCCCAGTCCCACTACCGAACAATCTGCCCGGTCCAGCAGATTGGGCCAGTCTACCACTACGGGCCCAATTCTAGCTCCAACAATGCAGCCCACTGGACCCTCGGTTTCTCACTCCTCGGTCAGTGGCGTCCAGCCCACTGGCCCAACAAACCGTCCGGTCACCCGTAGTCAACATGGAATTGTCAAACCCAATGCCAAATATAGCCTTCACACCCAAGTCTCGAAATCACCTTTGCCTCGTAATCCTCTAAAAGACCCGAATTGGAAAATGGCTATGGATGATGAATATCATGCTCTAATTACAAATAGGACATGGGATTTAGTACCTCGTCCATCTAATGCTAATATAATTCGATCTATGTGAATTTTCAGCCATAAAGAAAAATCTGATGGAACTTTTGAGCGGCATAAAGCTCGTCTTGTAGGTGATGGGAAGACACAACAGGTTGGTGTAGATTGTGGGAAAACATTCAGTCCAGTTGTCAAACCTGCAACTATCATAACAGTTCTCAGCCTGTCTCTCTCAAAATGATGGTCACTTCATCAATTGGATGTCAAAAATGCCTTCCTCCATGGACACCTTAATGAGACTATTTACATGCACCAACCGTTGGGATACAGGGATCCTAGATATCCCAACCATGTGTGTTTGCTCAACAAATCATTATAAAGCCTCAAGCTGGCCCCCAGGGCTTGGTATAAGCGGTTTGCAGATTTTGTGTCATGCATGGATTTTTCGCACAACCGTTCAGATAATTCCCTATTTATCTATCGTCAGGGTAATCATACTACTTATCTTCTTCTATATGTGGATGATATTATTCTAACAACATCTTCAGACTCTCTTCGCAAGAATATCATGTCACACCTTAGTTCTGAATTCACTATGAAAGATCTTGGCCCACTCCACTACTTTCTAGGGATTGATGTGACCCGACATACAGGTGGATTATTTCTCTCCCAGAAGAAGTATGCATCAGAAATCGTGGAACGAGCTGGGATGTCTTTCTGCAAACCTTCGGCAACTCCGATCGACACAAAGTCAAAATTGAGTGCCATCTCTAGCAAACTTTTTGTTAATCCAACGTTATACCGCAGCCTAGCAGGAGCTTTACAGTATCTCACATTCACCAGGCCAGATATTACCTATGCAGTGAAACAAATGTGTCTATTCATGCATAATCCAATGGAGGAACATATGCATGCTCTGAAACGCATAGTGCGGTATATTCAGGGCACTCTGGAGTATGGATTACATCTATACCCATCCTCTGTTTCCACTGATGTAGATTGGGCAGAATGTCCGGATACAAAATGATCCAACTCCGGGTATTGCGTCTTCCTTGGTGACAATTTAATCTCATGGTCCTCATAAATGCAGGCCAAGGTATCACGCTCAAGTGCCGAATCAGAATATCGTGTTGTGGTAAATGTTGTATCTGACTCATGTTGGATTCAGAACCTGTTACTTGAACTTCATTGCCCTATTATGACTGCAACAATAGTATACTGTGATAATATTAGTGCAATATACCTCTCAGGGATTCCCATCCACCATCAATGCACTAAACATATTGAGTTAGATATTCATTTTGTACGCGAGAAGGTGGCTCGCGGACAAGTTCGGGTGCTACATGTCCCAACGCGTCATCAAATCACAGATATCTTCACGAAAGGACTTCCGCTGATATTATTTGAAGATTTTAGGGACAGTCTCAGCATTCACCGCCCTCCAGCTTCGACTGCGGGGGAGTGTTAGAATATTATGAAATCATATTATTATTATGTATTAATGTAGTAGAATTTTATATATGGTAGGTAGTAAAATGTTAATTAGGAATATTATGTTAATTAGGTAGAAGATTATTAGGAATTGATTAGGAAGATTAGGCATGATTGACTCTTCCTAATTAATGTATATGGTGTATATATTGTACTCTTGAAGGATGAATACATTGAGAAAAATACTTTCAAAGCCTTACATGTTGTGTATGTTACGTGTTTACTGTTGTATGCTATTTATATCATGTATTTATTATATGTATATTATGGGGCATCAATGTTATATACTTGGTATATAAATGAAATACAAGTAACATGCATAGATTATACAAATAACATAGGGATTACAATGTTTTTTTTCGACCTCAAAATCTAATTGAAAATCAGTTCCAAAAACTCACCAAATAGTCTCAAATTTGAGATAAAAGTTCTTCATGATGTTCCCAAGCTTTCAGAAAAAAACCCAATGTTGGGGAGTTTACTCTTGATAGTCTTCCTATTTTGAGAGAGTTTTGTGATGTATTCCTAGAGGATTTACCTAGTTTACCTCTTATGATCAGGAAGAACGAGTTTAGTAACGATATGTTTAAGGGGAATCATCATATTTCTATTCCTCCATATCATATGGCTCCTTAAAATTTAAGGGAAGTGAAGAAGTGGATTCAATAGTTGATCGACAAAGGCTTCATACGAAGTAGTGTTTTCACATTGGGGTGCACCAGTGTTTGTGAAGAAGATAGATGGTTCTATGTACATGTGTATTGATTACATGCAATTAAACTAAGTGATAGTCAAGAACAAGTATCTTGTGCTTCTCGTTGATGACTTGTTTGATTAGCTACATGGTGTGGTGTGCTTTTATATGAATGACTTGAGAATCGGGTATCACCAGTTGAGGATAAAGAATATGTATATCTCCAAGACAACTTTTAGAATTAGATATAGGCATTATGAGTTCTTGTTAATGTCTTTCGGGCTTACAAATGCCCCAGATGCATTTATAGAAATGATGAATCGGGCGTTCAAACCATATCTTGACACCTTTGCAATTGTCTTTATTAATGACATTATAGCTCACTCCGGTAGTAAGGAGGAACATGAACAACACCTGAGGATTTTCCTTCTCAGGCTCTTAGGAAACGGAAGTTGTACGCGAAGTTCTCTAAATGTAAGTTTTGTCTTGAAATAATGTCATTTTTAGGCCATGTATTGACTAAAGATAGGGTCCTGGTGGATTGTAAGAAGATAGATACGGTCATGACTAGCTTAGACCTACTATACCTACGAAGATCCGCATTTTCTTAGCTCTGACAGGCTATTACAAATATTTTGTAGAGGGATTTTTTCAGCTCTTGCAGCCCTATTGACTACATTAACTCAGGCAGGGGCTCAGTTTCAATGGACGAATGAGTGTAGGGATGATTTTCAAAAGTTCAAGTTTGTTTTGACAAGTGCTCCAGTTCTGACACTTCCTACTGATACTGGTGGGTATGTGGTACACTATGATGCGTCATGTATAGGCCTACCAAATTTTCACCAACTCTGAAAGTTTTCCAAGAAATTGGAAGAGTTCTATTTATAACTGGGACTATCCACACATTTAAAGTTGTTTCAACAACTTAACCATAATAAAAAGGTTCTCAACAACATACACAAGCACAAAATGCCAATATGTCAATTAACATTTTTAACACATGCCTCTATGCATAACAAAAATTATGTACCTGAAACCTTGAAAAACAGCATTTTTAGTTCGAACCTTACGAATGCTTTTTGTCTACTATGGCTACAGGAACCTCCTCATAGGAAAATAATACTAAGAAAATGTTAAAATCAATGGATTGAGTCGGCAACAAAAACTGACGGAAAATTGACACAGTCCGTCGGTTTTATATATTTTTAAATTTTTTCTGGTCAAACAATCAGTCAACATTTTATAAAACCGACGAACGTCGTCGGTTTCGCTTATCGGTTTTCCTTTTTTACCTGACCCAAATCTGGTCTTCTTCTCTTTTTTTCTGCTTCTCAATTTCTCTCTCCATCCCCACTGCGACCCCACCCCCACCGTGACCCTACCTTCACTGCAACACCGGCGTCAACACCCAGCCCCATCCTATCGCGACCCAGCCCCTACAAGGTTTGTTTTTATTTTTTTCTTGAATTTCTTTGTGATTCTTAGATTGTAGACTTAATGTTTATGTATTTGTTTGTTTATACTATATTTGTGATGTTATTGATGTGTATGGATTTGAATTTGATAAGAAAAATGTACACTTTATTTGTCAAAAATGTACACTCTATGATTGGTTTTCAAATCAAATTCGACATACCTAAAAATTACTATCAGGAAAAGACATTGGTTTTCAAGTTAGTATTGTCATATGATAGAATTCATTGTTGTTCAAACGGTTTTATGTTGTTCTATAAGCAATATGTTGATTTAGAACATTGTAAATTGTGTGGACATGCTTGTTTTAGGGGGGCTCCTAGTGGGAAGCTGGTTTCAATCAAGGCGATGCATTATTTTCCTTTTATACCTAGATTGAAGAGGTTATACGCATCACCGAGTTCCGCTCCTCATACGAGATGACACAGTAAAAATATAAGGGCACCTGGTGTTATGTGGCATCCATCGGATGGAGAAGCATGGATAGAACTTATCCTGTTTTTGCTAATGAACCAGAAAATATTCATTTGAGTTTGTGTGCGGATGGTTTCACATAATTCTCTATTTCTGCTGCACCTTATTCTTGTTGGTCTGTATTTCTTACTCCATATAATATTCCTCCTGATATGTGTATGACAAGTCCCTACATATTCTTAATTTGTATTATCCTTGGTCCTCGTAATTGAAAAGTTTTGATTGATGTTTATCTACAACCTTTGATTGATGAGTTAAAACAATTATGGTGTGAGGTGCAGCGACATTTGGTGTTTCAACTAAGACAAATTTCATCTTGCGTTCTTCTTTAATGTGAACTATTTATGATTTTCCTGCGTATGAGTTGTTGTCTAGTCAGATGACTGGTGGAAAGCTAGCTTGTCCATATTGCATGGAAAATAGTAAAGCATTCACTTTAAAACATGGTCATAAAAATTCATGGTTTGATTGTCATCGTCAGTTCTTGTCTATCGATCACAAATTTAGGAAAATGAAACAGGCATTTAGAAAGAATAAAATTAAAAATGATCCTCCACCTTGAACATTGTTAGGATAAGAAATTTAGGAAAGAATTTGTCACTTGCCTAAGGTTACAGAAGTTACACCTTATAGACTACATGATCATGGTGTTGCACATAATTGGACTAAACAGAACATATTCTGAGAGTTACCGTATTGGATTATAAACTTCTATGACATAATCTTGATGTGATGCATATTGAAAAACATTATTTTGACAATTTATTTAACACTATGATGGATGTTAAGGAAAAAATAAAAGATAACCCAAAGTCTAGAATGGACTTAAATTGTAGGTGCCCTGAATTGGCATTCCAGGGATTAACGAATAATAACGTGTTCAAATCCAAGGCTAGTTTTGTATTCACTTTGAATGAGAAACGAGAGACTTGTCAGTGGATTAAGAATTTGCATATATCAGAGGTTATGCGTCCAATTTTGACAAGCGTGCAGATATGAATGATGGAAAATTTATTGGCATGAAAAGTTATGATTGTCACATTTTCATGGAAACCTTGATTCCTATTTCATTTAGTCGCCTACTAGAAAGAATATGAAGATCAATCACGGGTTAAGTTTGTTCTTCAAGGATTTGTGTTCTAACACTTTGACGGAAGATAAACTTTGAATGATGGAATTAACATAATACGACTAAGCTCGAGAAGATCTTTTCCTGTGGGTTTTTTTATGTGATGGAACATCTTCCTATTCATCTTGTACAAGAGGTACTCCTTGGAGGCACTATTAAATGTAGGTGGATGTAACCTTTCAAGAGGTAATTACCTCTTGAACCAAACTTACTACTTCATTCCTTAATTTATATTTTTAACTAAACTTACTACCTCATTCCTTAATTTATATTTTTAACTAATTATTATATAATATGATATTAAACATGTGCAGGAACATTGGCTAGTGCAAATGATTAGCTAAGTAGAGGTCTAAGATTAAAGGATCTATTTGCGAAACTGATCTTGCTAAGAAAACATCTCATTTTTGTTCATATTACTTTGGTGAACAAGTGCCGTGTATGAAAATAGGCCCAACCGTAATGATGAGGGTGAGGTTGATACTGACTACCCACCAATGCTCATCTTTAATCAACCAGGCCGGGGTTCTAAAATACCCTACAAAATGAACCTTGAGTAGTATGGAGATGCAATTAGCTATGACACATGTTTTGCTCAATTTTCTTGAAATTCAAGCATATATTCGGTAAGTATCGACTTATATTATTGAATTACGTTGATTATTGATAAGGATGAAACTAATGAAAATTGTCAATATGTCGGGTAATGATGCCATATATACGAAGTTTTTGGATTGGTTGTACAATTTTTTAAGTGTGAAAGTTCATTGCATAATTTAAATTAAATGACAATTTATATAATAGTTGTTGATTTATAATTTCCATATACTCTTATATAGGTTTATCTTCTGAATACTGGAGAACATCCCCGACTTGTGAAAGATATATCCCTTGGGCCCGACATTGAATTTAAGACAATGAATAAGTACATTGTAAATGGTTACAAGTTTTAAACGAAAGAAGTTTCTCAGTATAAGAAAATCAATAATAGTTGAGTGTGCATTAAAGGTGATGTTGATGGTAGCGGTGTAATTATTGATTATTACGGTGTACTAAAGGAGATCATACAACTTAAGTATCCAGATTATCTTAAGAAGAAGATAATACTATTTCGGTGCAAGTGGTTTGATCCAAGACATAGAGGTACAAGGGTGAATCGTTAGCATAATGTAATTGAAGTCAAATACACAAGACAGTACGATTGTTATGATCCCTTTATAAATTATACAAAATGTTAAGCAATTGTATTATGCTTCATATCCTTTGTGTAAGGATAAGGATGATTGGTGGGTGGTTATAAGAACTAAGCATGTGGGTAGGATTGAGGTCGATAATGTGTTAGATGTGGCGTATGAAAAGGACCAATCAATTGTTCATCAAACGGTGGACACAGAGTTGGAAAATAGTCTGGAACATCCTCAACACATATTATAAGAAGTTGGAGATGATGAAGTAGCTATCATAACAAATATTGAGGATAAATCGACTGATGAAAATGAATCAAGTGATGGGGAAGAACCGGTTGATGAGAATGAAACAAGTGAGGAGAATGAACGGGAGGATGACGGGGAAGAGACTAGTATATAGCACGTTAGTTTAATTTACATAAAGCAAATTCATTCTATACTTGTTAGTCCCTCCGTCCCAAAAAGATTGGCCTACTTTCCTTATTAGTTTGTCCCAAAAAGATTGACTCCTTTCTATAATTAGAAATAATTTAACTTTATGAGATCATTTACAACCACAAATATCTAAAATTTATTTTGGACCACACATTTCAAAAGTCTTCATTTATTTCTTAAACTTTGTGCCAATTCAAACTAGGTCAATCTTTTTTAAACAGATGGAGTAATTCTTTTGTACTAATGTAGATTTATATGCAGATCATCAGGTGGTAGTGATCGAGATAGAGGTAGATGTAGAGGTGCTAATAAAGGAGGTAGAGGTCCTAATAAGTGAAAAAAATAAGAGGCCCATAAATCCTAATGATACTACTAGCTAGCCCCTTCCTTTAGCTTCACATATGCACTTTACTCCGCCTTCTTATTTTATGCCTGGTTCGAGTATGAAACCCCCATCTATCCAATACATCTATCATGCTCCACCACCTCAGGTGCCCCAATTTACCCGTCCTACTTTTATATCTATACCTATGCTTGTTGCACCACGAGATTGCACTCCGTCCACCTTGAAGAGCATGTCTCATTCACCTTCTCCAAGTGGTTCATCATATGGCCATTTTAATTTGCGCCTTACAGATAGCAACTCTAAGCTAGAGTCACAGCTAGCGACACCAGCTCTGAGCCAGACTCAGTCATGTTCTCCTTCAGATTATGTAGGGAACTAACACCTAAATCTTCTCCAGCACCGACACCTACACCTGCACCTAGTCAAAATCCATAGTCGGGAGATTTAGATATAATGGGTAAGATTATGATCGTGTCTGAGGGAGTTGGGTAAGATTGTTTTTTATTAAGTTTTTATCATCTTACTCGTTTATGAGTTAACATTTTTATTGTCTTATTGCAGGTATTATCCAGACCATGAGACTATAAAAGCCATCCCGGATGTTGTTCGAATGCTTTACCACAATTGATTTTATACTACATGGAGTGTGATTCCATGGGAGACTAGACTGGTGATGTTTAATGAGTTTAAATATGTATCTTATTTTTAAATTTATAAAGTTTTAATTTAGTTATGTATATCATCTAACTTTAGGCATTTGATTTGAAGACGTTGTGTACATGGGATCCAAAACACAACAACAGGGTTTCTAAGAACTTCGAGAGGAATGGGAATGTAAGATTGTCCTACTGATTTTCGAGGACTAAAAATCATTATAGGAAGGCTGAATGGCTAACCGCCGGACAATGGGAGAACCTTCAGTCATATTGGCGAACTCCTAAGTTTATCGCCAATTCTGAGCAGGCAAAGGTTGCCCGTGCGTACAAAAAATGTGTCTCTTTGCACACTGCAGGTGCAAGAAGTCAAAGGCACGTAGCTAGGAAAATAGTAAGTAATTTTACAATTTTAAAGTTATGTATGATTAATATGTTATTATTGAATTATTAATTTTATTTTTTGTATAAAGATAAGACGGGACATGAGCCGAGTCGGGATGAGCTTTTCCTAGCGACCCACATAAATATTAAGAAGCGCAAGTTGGATTCAGACGTTTGGGTCGAGGATAGGGCTAAAAACACTTATGTAAGTATTATTTTATTATTTGAGTAATGGTATAAGTTTAAATGTTATATGTTTGGTATATACTAACTTTTATTTTTCAATGTACAGGTTCAATATAAAAAAGTGGTGCAGGAGTACAGCGAAACTCATCCTGAAGGCAAGCCGATCCAGCCTCCACCGTAATTGGAATAGAAATGTGTTGTAGAGTATCAAGGAGAGTACAAAAGGGTAGCTCGTATGGTCTAGGTCTAAGGAACAACTTTCAGCGCATCCAGTCAGGACTGCGAGGTGAAGGGACTTTCAAACAGGCCATGGGCGTTGATGGTGTTAAAGTCGCAGCTATGGCGCAGTAAATCGAATAACTTAATTGGCAATTAGTAGTGGCTGAAGCAAAACAGTTGAGGAAAGCAGGGTACTGAAAGAGAGCCTGAAATCGCTCGAGGCACAAGTTCTAAGCCATATTGCATATGGAAGATTTGATGTGCCCCGCTCTCCCCCTCCTCACCCACAAGATGATAAAGACATGGAGCCGGAAGATGATGAATTCGTAGACCGTACACCGGATGATGATATGCCTTAGTTAGGATGTTTATGGACATATGTGTTGAAACTCTTATAAAATAGAACTTTGGTTGAATGTTTTTGAGAAATTTTAGTTTTGGTTGACGTTTAAGATTGTTTTTATGGATTTTAGTATTGTATTTTATATTTGTGATTGGTAATTACAATGTTGTTGATGTTGTAGCTTATTTAGAACTGTTTTGGAAATATTAGTGCTAGTTTGTAGCTAGAAAGTTGAAACATATTTCTTTTGATATTTTGGCAAGTGTGGTTGTAGAAACACCCACAGACATCACCAACAGACTCCGTCGATTTTCTGGAAAATTGCAAATTAAAATTTTCCAGAAAACCAATGGAGTGTGTCGCTTTTAAAAATATATATATTAAATAAATTATATAAAACCGACGGACTCCGTCAATTTTATTATATATATATTTAATTCTTTATATAAAATATTTAATATAAATTATTAAAAAACTGACGGAGTCCTTTTTTTAATTATTTTAGTTTTCATAGAAAAAACCGATGTATTCCGTCTATTTAAACCGATAAATTCCATCGGTTTTCAAAAAGCGACGAATTCAAAACCGACGAATCATTTTCTGTCGGTTTTTCGTCAATTTCTTTAAAGAAATTGACGGAATGCGTCAATTTTTCCATCGGTTTTTACCTGTTTTTTAGTAGTGAAATGTGTCATTAAAGAAATTGACGAAATGCGTCAATTTTTTCCGTCGGTTTTTACCTGTTTTTAGTAGTGAAATGTGTCATTAACTTCTATTTCACGTATGTTATTGACTTAGGCAAATGAGCATCAACTTACCTATAATCGTCTGTTCAAGTTCCTTTTCGAAAATCCTTGTACCCACTGCTCTAAGCTCTGCATTTATGTAGTTCAAACTTATTAACTCAACTATACAATCCAACCCAAATTTCCGTGAAGTTTCTATTCAGCCATTTATTCCTTTCAATTATTTCCACCTCAATTCTCACAAATTTCACAATCAGTAGTCGTTTTCCATCAAACATTTACTAGATTTATTAATCAAAACTAATGAGGATTACCCTGACAACATTCTCACAATTCCTAGGTTGTGGGTCTTGAACAATTCTTTGATTCTTTGGTGGAAGACATGATAGGTGTTAAATAATGTCAAACTTACCAATTTCAATGCTAATCTATAATAGAAATCTTATCTTGGACTTAGGGGTTGAACCCTAACTTGTTTTTCCTTCAAAGTGCTTTCAAGGATGTATCGAAATATTATATTTTCCCTCCTAGAAACCCCTCGGATTTATATAGTTTATGCCCTAGCACTATGCCCAATGACACGACATGTCACGGCCCAAAATTCCCTAAGTCGTGATGCCACCTACACCTAACCCGGTATGCAAACTATTTTCATATTTTAACATGCATAAAGTAAGCATAATCAGTGATAAATTATAAAAGACATCTCAAAATTATCTTAGTGCGGAAGATACGATCTGCAAAGACATGGTTATATGAGTCAAGAACACCTAACTAAAAGTGAATATAAGAATTTGCCTCCAAACTTTCTAGGAATTTAAATTACAACTGAATAAAATAGTATAATTAGAGCCTGGTATTGCGAATTAGAAAGCATCTCACCCAGAACGTCCAAATGATAGAACTCCCATCGTCTCTTCGAAATCATCTCGTAATCACATATAGACCAGCACATAAAAGTGCGGTAAATGTAGTATGAGTACAGAAAGCACATATACTCAGCATCAACATCGACTGATCCTAAACTGTATTGGTGGAAAGGGTTGGTCTTGAAAGATACTTCTTCACTTTAACCGATGTGAATCTCGCAATCATAAATAAGTAAAGAGCAACAGATATGATATGAATAATTTCACCAAAATCAGATGAAATTTCATATTACCAAGTAAAGCAAATAAGCAATTAGTCAAATAAAGATGATATTATACTCAATGTAATGCAATGGTCATATATAAACTATCAATATACATATTAACTTCAAACGGGAGTGTTTCAGAGTCATGACCCCTGGAACACTCGTGAGGTCCATATACTCGTCATTAATTTTCCATCGGGGCATGCATCAATACACCTGAAATCATTTTCCATTGGGTACCTAGTCATCTAGACTCAAATAACATTACTGCAACCGAAATTAGATCCATGAAGATCACATCAAGTCATAACCGTGTGAACCATCAAAATTAACGAGTATGGATTATCACATAGAGCATGGATATCACATGCAACACAATCATAAATATATACTTTTCAGAGAAATTCATTGAAACAATTAAATTCACAAGTGTACGAGAGATCTAGAGTGATTTATGCACATAAACAGTCAAATCAAGAAAATTATGTCTCTGCTAATTCACAACATGCTTAAGCACTCATGGATTTCACCCATCCATCACGTATTTCAAAATGTATTTATAACATGGCATCGATACCCGCACAAGTGTTCCTCACCTCACAAGTATGAAATCCCATTTTTACTTATAAAATACTTCAAATAGGGTCTAGAAAGTCTTAGCTTGCATTTAATTGGAAGTCCCAAATCTCACTAACGGACTTGCCGTTCCTCAGTGCCTCTGAATGATTCCAATCTGGTCAAACATATAATATACATAAGTATATAAGTTCATAGGCACTCTTATTGATATATAAATTACCTGGTCAAAAAGTCAACTAAAAGTAAACTACGAGCCCCCGAGGTCAAAACTAGACCTTTATTATACAATCAGGTTACTTTCACGACTCAAATTAAAAGTCTGTCATGGAGCCAACTCACATGAGTCGGTAAGACAACATTACCCGATCACCCCCGAATTGATAAAGGAAACAAGTGCAGAATAATAACAAAGTAAACAAACTTTAAGTCTTTATTAAAAATCATGTAAGATAACCAATTATGAAGGTACGAAATCCCAAAAAATCGAGTGTCACGAGTACAAGAACTAACTAGAGAATAATACAAGTCTGAGAATATATCCCAAAAATACATAAGTTGTCTGAATAAAAGGGATAGAAAATAAAGGATAAGAGGGAAGATTCGGTGCCATGAATCTCTCTAGTGGCTCACCCTGAATCGTCTAATAAATCTCCTCAACGGAAAGAGTGATCACGCGCTCCACTGGTACTAGGAACTAAACCTGCACACAAAAGGGTGCAATAAGTGTAGCGTGAGTACGGGAAATAATGTGTATTCAGCAACATCGTCGACCGATCCTATCTTAAACGGAGACAAGGGTTGGCCTTCATATTACTACTGCCACAGTAACCGCTATTTATCCATCATAATAATCGAATTTACAAGTGCACATAAATCATGAGTCCAAGCCTAGGCTATAGCATCTAGTCCCTCAAGTCAAGTCAGGTTTTCACATAACCAAGTCAAAAGAGCTTAGAGCAATAGTTTAGGCATCAATCAAATAAAATAAAAATCGAATGATATGAGATGCAAATGAAAAGGTAATGCAAGTCCTTTATTTCTCATCACTGGTACATACACGTTCAAATTCTATAAATCGTGATCCATGGTGTCACGATCCCTTTTCAGGAGTCGTGGTGGCACCTACATAATTACACCTCGTAGGCGAACCACTCCACAATCATTATCATGATACGACATAAGTAAAAGCGAAAGAATACAAATACTATATAGATGTCTCATAATATAATACGGAAGAAAAGATAAGTCTGACACATTCAAAATAACCCATAGGTAATCTAGTAAGTGGGTACAAGAGCACTAGCCAACCCGATATAAGTCTGAGAAAATAGGCACGCAGGCCAAAAACCAATACATAATCTAAACATGTCTCTCAAATGCAAATAAAGACTGTGATAGAGATGAAACATCCAAGGGTATGCCAGAGATAGCATCCTCACCCTGAATATTGAGGATCAGTCGCTCGAACCCAGCCACATGGTCTCGAGCTGATAGTTGGGTCTTTATCTGCATCAAGAAAAGATGCAGCAAGTGTAGCATGAGTACACAACGCACCCCGCGACAACGATGGAAGGTACATAATCAGAGATAAATACCAAGTTGACACCAAAAAATCCTATTCTAATCAGTTCAATAATACAAGTAAGGTCACATAGTCCACATAATGATTCACAGAGTGCACATATTTCCTTATTTCAATAATAGTCCATATTTACTTACGTTAATCAGTTCCAAAAGTTCTACAATGGCTTAAGTATCAAGAAGCAAGTATAAACCTTTCATGTCCAGATTTTAGTCAAGTCATCAACAATCACTTCAATATAAGTCCAACCATAAGAAATCAATGAAATGGCATGTATATATGAATGATATGAATGCAATGCATATGCAAGGTACTTGTCTCATCCGGGTATACAGTATGTCAAAGTTTTACTATGATTCGTACACCCATGGAGGACCCGCGAAGTTCATATACCCCTCCGCTCCAGAATAATTCATCGGATCATAGAGCCCAGCTCTTGGTTGTAATAATATCATGTTGCAGGCGTGCAAATCTGATCCCCACGTATCAATATCATCTCTGTGTTGCCATAATCTCAACAGTGTTCTTACATTTCCCGATCCCTTAGACCCACAACATAATCATACCACTCTAATATCAATATCATAGAGCCATGAGTGTATGAATGCAAGTGACAATATAAGGCAAGGTATCATGATACAATGAGATGCAACCAAATAAGAGATGAAATACCACATGCCTTCAAGAATTAAATACACATACACAATCCAAGTATAATCTAAGATATCATATCGAAAGTATGTGTGATGAGTAAACATATCAAGCAACTATGGCGACAAGCCCACATATGGCCACAAGCCCAAATAAGCAATAGTCGGAACCAGCACGAGGTTGATTCTCTAAACTCTATCATCACAGTTCAACACTGGTACCCACTCAGACGTTCATCACGACCGCCAGAGTGAGACCCCCAAACTCGTCCAATACTCCTCAATATTTATAACTAATTATGCACTTTATCAAAGTCTCGAAAAGCTAAATCATAGCCTACCTCGGTGCCGAATAGGTGCGCCAACAATCAAGCCGTAGTGATAACCTTGCCCTTCCTTCGCGCCTCGTCATAATTGAAGTCTATTCACGCATATACTACTCGTTAATATAAGACTTACACGAAATTAGGACATAACCTTTAGCAAAGCAAGACCACAAATATCGACCCCGGGCCCACTTCACCAAGACTAAAATTTAATACCCAAAAACCATTTTACAATACTAGGTAGTCATAACCTTAAGTTAATTACAAAACTATCGACAATTGAATCCCCAATTGGACAGTAATCAAAAATCCCCAATTTGAAACTCTAGAATTTTCCCCCAGTTGAAAATAGGTTTCTACAACTAAATTAAGACTTACAACATGATAATCTAACATAATCCGATCCTAATTCATGATATTAACACAATTTGATCCATAAACCTCCATTAAGATCAATAGCATAGCTCTCTTATTCTCACAGAAACTTGCAATCATTTTTCCGCAACTTAATAACATACTACATCGCTATTTATGAAATTCGAGTCATAAACTTAAGCCATAAAAGGGAAGAATCTATTACATCAAGAATGAAATTGCTCCTAAGGTTCTGAAAATACTCAGGACTGGCTCTGGTTTCGAGGTTTGCTATTTGGGTAAAAGAAATTTTACCTAAACAATATATAGAACACCTAAAAAGTGCTTCCACTCCAGCAGAATCGACTCTGCTGGAGTGGACCCACTACGGCGGACAAAAACCCGCTGAGGTGCTGTCACTTGACACTTCGCCTCAGCGCAACGGCGAGCTCGACTCCGAAGGAGCAGACTCGTCCCTGCGGACAGACCCTCCACTAAGGCGGAAATCCACAAATCCCAAGCCCTCATTTTGGTGAGCCAACCTCACGCCGAGGCAGACACGCTAGAGCAGAAACAGGTTCCGCCGGAGTGGACACCAGACACCAAAATAGGAAAAATAGTCCAAACTTCCATCAAACCCCTAAAACACTCCCGAGATCCCCTGGACACAAACCAAATATGCTCGTATATGATAAACAGTGCTATGAACTCGCTCGTACCCTCGGATTCCATATTTAACCGAGCTAAGATACACTTTTCTAAAGAATTGTCCGGGAAAACTAAATAACCAAACTTTACAAATATAGCCTCAAACCACATCGGATTGCCTTAGAAAGAAGACCAATGATTCAACTAAGACATAAATGACCCTCCGGAACTACCGGAAGTGACAATACCCGAAAATGAACCCTAGCCAAAAGTCAACTTTGAATCAAATTAATCAACTCTAAGTTTCTAGACTTTGGGGTTTTCATCGAAACTCATATAAATAGACCTCGAGATCCATGCCACCCATCCCCGCATATCCCAAACCCCACATAGAGTCTACGAGAAGGGTCAAACAAGCAAATAAAGGTCTTTAGCTAAAAATGACCAGACGGGTCGTTATATCAAATACTAATTAAAACAACATTTGTCATCGAACGGAGAGAAACGAATAGAGGAAACGTATCGGAAGTAGTGAACAAACTAGGATATATGCTCCGTATATTAAACTCAGTCTCCCAAGTCGCCTCCTCGATAGGATGATGCCTCCACTGAACCTTCACAGAAGGTATCTCCTTGGATCTCAACTTCCTCACCTGCCTGTCTAAAATAGCCACAGGCTCCTTCTCAAACTCAAAATTCTGATCAAGAAACATGGAGTCCCACTGGATAATATAAGAACCATCGGCATTATACTTCTTCAACATAGACACATGGAAGACTGGATGAACGCCTGAAAGACCTGGTGGTAGAGCCAACTCATATGCCACTTCCCTAACTCTATGAAGAACCTCAAATCGTCTGATATACCTCAGACTCAACTTCCTTCTCTTACCGAATCTCATCACACCCTTCATGGGTAAGACCTTCAGAAGAACTTTGTCACCCACCATAAACTCTAAGTCTCAAACTTTCCGGTTCGCATACCTCTTCTGCCTGCTCTGCACTGCTAAGAGCTTGTCCTGGATCACCTTCACTATCTTTAACGAATCCCTCAACAAATCAGTACCCCAAGGCCTGACCTCAAATGCATCAAACCAACCAATTGGAGATCGACACCGCCTACCATACAAAGCCTCGAACTGTATCATATCAATATTGGAGTGATAGCTATTGTTGTACGCAAAATCTTCCAAGGATAAGAATTGGTCCCAATGACTACCAAAATCAATTATGCAGGCTCGTAACATGTCCTCCAATACCAGAATAGTCCACTCGGACTAACCATCGATCTGAGGGTGAAATGATGTACTAAGATCCAAGCGAGTACCCAACTTTCTCTACAAAGTTCGCCAGAAATGCGAAGTAAACCGACTACCACAATCCAAGATGATAGAAATAGAAACCCCATGAAGAAGAACAATATCTCGGATGTAGATCTTTGCTAACTTCTCTAAATTATACGTCATCTGAACTGAAATGAAATGCGTGGACTTGGTCAATCTATCAACAATGACCCAACTAGCATCATACTTGCCGAAAGTCTTGGGAAATCCCACAACAAAATCCATAGAAATCCTCTCACTTCCACTCAAGAATGGGCATCCTCTGAGATACACCACCGGGACACTGGTGCTCGTACTTAAATTGTTGACAATTCTAACACTGAGACACAAAATCCATAATGTCTCTTTTCATCCTCCCCCACCAGTAGTGTTGCCTCAAATCACGGTATATCTTAGTAGCACTTGGATCAATCAAATACATAGAGATGTGGGCCTCCTCCATAGTCAATCTAGTCAAATCTCCCATACAAGTCACAAATACTCGACCCTTGATCCTTATAACACATTTACCATCAATTGTGGCCTCTTTGGCCTCATCACTCATCACCTTATCTCGAATCTTACACAACCCCACATCATCATACCGGTGTACCCGAATCTAATAAAAAAGAGATGGACTCACCTCCACACAAGTTAGAATCCTACCCAGATTCAAAATATTGAGTCTCATAAAATAATTGGCTAGAGAATGGACTTCCAATACCAAAGGATGCTCGGAAATAGCCAAATGAGCTAAACTCCCCATACCGACTTCCTTTCAACTCAAGGCATCCGCCACCACATTGGCCTTGCCCGGATGATACAAAATAGTCATGTCATAATCTTTCAACAACTCCATCCATCGACACTGCCTAGAATTCAAATCCATCTTATAAAGCGTGTGCTGAAGATTGTAGTGGTCGGTATATAACCTAGAATAAATGCCATACAAGTAATTCCTCAAAATCTTCAAAGTAAACACAATGCAGCCAACACTAAATAATTAATAAGGTAATTCTTATCGTTCACCTTCAACTGTCTCAATGCATAAGCAATAACTTTACCCTCTTGTATCAACATATAGCCCAACCCAATCATAGAAGCATCACAACACATAGTAAATTCCTTCATCTCCACCAGAAAGGATAAAATCAGAGTTGTAGTCAATAGAGTCTTGAGCTTTTAGAAGCTTTCCTCACACTCATCGGACCACTGGAAATGAACCTCCTTCTGAGTCAAACGCGTCAGATGCAAAGCAATAGAAGAGAAACCCTTGGTGAACTGACGATAGTAACTAGCAAAGCCCACGAAACTCTGAATGTTTGTCACAGAAGTTAGTCTAGGCCAGTCCCTCACTGCCTCTATCTTCTTAGAGTCAACCATAATCCCATCCTTAGACACTACATGTCCCATAAATGACACAAAACTCAACCAAAACTCACCTTTCGAGAACTTAGCATACAACTCCTTCTACTTCAAAATTCCAAAGACCACTTTCAGATGTTGCTTGTGGTCCTCTCGACTCTTTAACTACATCAGGATGTCATCAATGAGCAAAATCACAAAAGAATCCAAGTATGGCTTAACTATCCCATTCATCAATTCCATGAACGATGCGGGGGCATTAGTTAACCCAAATGACATCACCAAGAACTCATAATGCCCATAACGAGTCTGGAAAGACGTCTTGGGAACATCCTCGACCCGAATCTTCAGGTGATGATACCCAGACCTCATGTCAATCTTTGAAAACACAGAAGCTCCTTGAAGCTGATCGAACATGTCATCAATATGCGGATTTGAATACTTGTTTCTGATGGTAACCTTGTTCAACTTTCTTTAATCGATGCACATACGAATAGTGCCATATTTCTTCTTCGTGAACAAGACAGAGGCTCCCCATGGAGATACACTCGGTCAAATGAAACCCTTACTCAACAAATCCTAAAGTTGCTCCTAAAACTCTCTCAAATATGATGGAGCCATACGGTATGGAGGAATAGAATTGGGTCAAGTACCTGGATCGAGATCAATATAGAAGTTAATGTCTTTGTCTGGTGCCATACTCGGCAAATCTGAAGGAAAGACCTCCGCGAACTTACTAATTACCGGAATGAGTCTCCACACTCGTATACTGAATATGAGCAAGATAAGTCAAACAACCCCGGTCCACTAATTTCCTAGCCCGAATATAAGAATAACCTTCCTAGGAGCATGGCTGGGAGAGCCTCTCTACTCTAACCTCAGAAGACTAGGCATAACTAGCGTGACTGTCTTAGAATAGCAGTCCAAAATTGCATAATATAGTGATAACCAATCCATACCCAAGATAACATCGAAATCCACCATATCTAAGATAACCAAATCTACCCAAGTGTAGCAACCCATGATAGTAACACACACATGTGATAAACTCTATCTACAATCACAAAATCACCGACTAGTGTAGACACATGAATAGGAACATCAAGCATATCACACCATATCTCCAATTTAGCAGAAAAGTAGGTAGACATATAAGAGAATGTAGACCCTAGATCAAATAACACAGTAGTAGACTGATGATCGACTGAGATGATATATGTGATGACTGCATCAGATGCCTCAACCTCGACTCTACCAGGGAACGCATAGTAATAGGTGCATCCTACTTCAGACTGAGTGCCCTAATAGCCATCTCATCCCAAAAGAGCTCAATCTCTTCCCTACTAGGGTCCACCATGACCAAACTGATGGCCACATGGCCCGAATAAGATCCTCTCCAGCTACTCTAACTACCACATCTGGCTAGTTGTGCTAGGGTCCTAGGTGCATGGGATGCACTCGATGTAAGTCTGGACACTTTCTTCATTACTTTCGTGCTAAGTTGAATCAAATTGGTATATGACCTTTGTTTTTATTCTCTCACAGATGGTGAGGACTCGTGCCGACATGGTGAGAGAGGAGGCACAGACATCGACACCTGACATGCGTGGTCGATAGAGTATGCGTTCAGAGTTGAGCTAGAGCCAAAGCAGCAATACCAGTTTGGGGCAGAGCACAAAGAGCCGGTCAGGCTCATTCTATATCAGAGTCCCCAAAGCTTTATATTGAGCCTCAAAATGATTTGCTAGAGGAGGAGATGGGGCCAGCCCAGGATCAGCTTGGATTTATTGCTACTCTGGTTCTACATGACACACTAGTCAGGTTATTGAGTGTTCTCGATGGCTTTGCTCTGGCAGGCTCACATTCTACTACTTCGAGCGGTTCTTAGACCCATGCGAGAGGGGGATAGACTCATACCCCCAAGTTTCACACACCTGGTATTCATCCTACGGCAATGTCAGTGCCCCGTATAGATGAAGTTCATGCTCTAGAGTTTGGTCCCCGACCTATTGGAGTGATAACTATGACCCGCGATGAGCAGAAGATTTGGGAGCATTTTTCAAACATGAAGCCTCCGGTGTTTTATGGTCAGCCCGAAGAGGATGCATATGAGTACATTGTGAGCAGCCACGAGAGGTTGCATACTCTTGGTATTGTTGAGACTCATGGAGTAAGTTTCATTGCCCTTCAGCTTTTGGGGACGCGAAATAGTGGTGGAGGGAGTATGTTGATTGTTTCCCCGTGGGGATGCCTACATTGACTTGGGTTTGACTCTACAGGGTCTTCTTGGAGAGGTATATGTCGTTGAGCTTGCGATTTCGCAAATGTGATGAGTTTCAGAAGATTGGCCAGGGCAATTCTTCAGTTGCGCAGTATGAGACTGGCTTTCATGCCTTATCGCAATATGTAACACAACTGCTCCCTACTGAGGCTGAGTGAGTGAGATGTTTTGTTAGAGGCTTGTGTATTCCACATCAGTTGGCCACGTTACAGTTGGTGGCATTGGGAGCTTCTTTTGAGATTGTGGCAGAGCATGCCAGGATGGTTGAGTCCGTGAGAGGTGGTTTGTCTAAATATGAGCTCGATAAGAGGGCGAGGCGATATAGTCAGTTCAGTGGTTCTACTTCCCGTGGTTATGGATATCAGGGGAAATATCAGCAGTCGCAACCCAGTCGACTGGTTTAGGTAGCTCTACAAATAACTGATGGTTATAGTGGGGGACAGTCGTCTAGGGGTTCTCAGTCTAGATATTTTGATCATGGTAGTTAGGGTTTTTCAATCTCTATTCGTCAGCCTTCTGTGGCCAAGACCTATTTTGAGTGTGGAGATTCAAGACGAAAGTTGTCAATTGTTTCCAACTATACCTTTAACCTTAAAGAAGTACTCCCTCCATCCCATATTATTTATCCACATTACTTAAAATATTCATTTCAAAATACATGTCAATTTACAAAATCAAGATAGAATTAATTAATTTTTTTCTATTTTTTCCTGGACATTAATTATTTTTTAAAGTAAACAATTTTGATTAGAGTGCAATTTCGTTAAGAGATATAAAGGTAATGTAGTAAAATGCACTTTTATTTATGATTTCTTAAGGAACGTATAAAGGAAAAAGTAGAAAAGTAATATGGGACGGGGGGGGTCCCTTTTTAATATTGCTCAATTCTAAAAAACATCTAATAAATAGAGGTAACTTAGGGTATGTTTGGAAAGCCACCTGGTAATTCGAATTGGTGTAATTACTAGGTTAGTAATTACACAGCCAAGTAATTACATAGTATAGTAATTACGATGATCTGTTTGTTTGTCATAACGTAATTACAGTGTAATTACAAGAGTATTATTTGGTTGCACAAGTGTAATTACATAGTATATTAATTTAAAACAAAATTTAATTATAAAATATTAAAAGTTAAAATTTGACAAATATGTTCCTTTATAAATTATATTAAATTAGATATTTAAGATACATATTATTTCTTGGAATATAATAACTAATAATCATATATTGGAACTAATGCAGTAAAAAATAATTGATATATATATATATATAATTTAATTTAATACTATTTTAATTTAATTAATTATAATTAAAAGCACACATTTTGTAAGAATATCATGGACTAGATATTTGACAAAAAGATTAATATTTATAAATATAATGCCATAACATTATTCAATTGTGACAAAAAATAATCTATCAATTGTAAATAAAAAAAATGAACAACATGTAATGTAAATAACAAGGCATAGTTGTAAAGCAAATAAATTAGAACCGAAAATATAAAGTAGTGACACCTATTTTGGGATAAAAATTTTAAACTAAAGTGACAGTTAAAATGGGATGGAGAAAGTAATTTAATTACTACCATATTTACAAGTTCACTTTTTTTTGTTGTTCTTATGATAGCATATTTGTTGTTTTCATTAATATTATAGTTAAGTGAAGTAATGGTTATACTTAGCTTAGATCCTCCACTAACCACTGTCCTATGCAACGACTAATGTCATGGGTGATAACTCAACTTTTACATTATTACACTAAAGTTGTAAAAAATATTGTATCAAAAAAATTAATTAATTTATCTAAGTGTCACTAAAGTCATTAAATTATTTTTTAATACAAAAAGTCATTTGACTTTTTCTAAGTACCTTCTATAATATTTAGTCAAAGTTGAGTAACTTTTATGTTACAAAAAATTGTTTAGTGACTTTATGTAAGCAAAATGAAGTGACCTTTTCACTATAAAAAAAATTAGTAATCGTACAATTAAATACTTAACAATTAAATATATAACTATCGATGAAATTAACCTTATGCTAATTGTTTCTCTGAGAAAAAATTTAAGTCTGTCTTCTATCATCTATCTATTATTCTTAATTTATTCGCTTCTGCTTTTTTTGTTTTCAATTTTTTTATTCATTGATCTATCTATCTATCTTAGCCTTTATAATTTGGGTAGGCTGTAGGCAGCATTTATAACTCCTTTTATTTTTGTACCTATTTTAGCTAGGAAGACATCTAACTTTAAATACCTGAAATATACACCAATAATTCTGCTAGCATTCATTAGATATTTTTCTAAGTTCCTTCAAATAATGTTAAGGTAGTCAATTTTTCAAGGGATATTCATTATTTTAAGGGAACTGTTAGGACTATATATGACTTTTCAATATCTCTAGGTCATATATTTCAAGGGACTACTCACTTTATTTTTCCTTTTATTAGTAATTGTTCCTATTCCAAGTTTGTGCTGTTTGGTAATTGGTAAGATTAATTTCGAAGTCAATTCCAGATTGTGCAAGTTGGTTTACGTTGATAAAGATTAAGTTAAGGTTAATTTTTTACTATAAACGTGTTTTTTATAGTTAGTAGTGTTTGTTATTATACTTATATCACATATATATACATCAATTGATGCATTTTCACGTTTCAACAAATTCAAAATCTTACTCTTTTTTGTTAATTGAAGGTGAGTTAATTTTGATAGCATTAGTACCCTAATTAACATAGGGTGTAATTATTCCTATATTGAACACGTGTGATATTGCTGTTACATGCTACAGATCTTTCAAAAACATTTTTCTTATATGAGTATAAACAAGTGACGAATAATGATATATCTTTCAGCAAATTAAATCATTTAAGTGGGAAAACAAGAAGAAATTCAAACACATGCACACCTATCGAATGAGCAACACATTTTAGGATCAATCAAATAAAGTTTAAGAATAGCTGTAATTCAACTAAGCCTTAAATAATTAGCAGTAATTCAACTAGGTCTTAATTTTTTCATTTGCCAGTTGCCATAATTGAACACTATTTAGGGATGACTCAATTAAAGTAAGAATTACTCCCAGTTCACTTTTATTTGTCCACTATATTAAATAGATGTTCACTTTCACTTGTCCAATTTGAAAAATTAAGAGATAATTTATCATTTTATAGTACCTATTTTACTCATATTATTAAGTACACCCTCCATTCACTATTTTACTCTTTTCCAAGTCTATTGAGACTATACACCAATTAATATGGGTATTATGATAATATATATATATACTTCTTCTGTCCTAATTTATATGACACATTTTTTTTAGTCATTGTAAAAAAGACTAATACATTTCCTTATTTGATAACAATTTAACTTTAAACTCTACTTTCTCTGTCCCAAAATAATTATTGTTCTTTCAAAAAAATTATCATGAGAGAGGCACAACTAGGGCTGTCCGGTGGGCCGGGTCGGCCCGACCCGTCCCGTCCCGTACCGCTTATCACCCCATCCCGCCCTGATCCCTCTTTAAAAAAAATGGTAGCGCGATTCGAACTCGGGACGGGACTAGGGCTCGTCCCGCCCGTCCCACCCCGACCCCCTCCCCTTTGCAAAAATATTTGTTGCACAACGGCCAAATTTAGATTTTGGTCGTTGTGCAACGTCTATAACGGTCATTTTGCCCCCCCCCCCATCCCCATAAACCCCCCTACCCCCTTAATATTTATTTTTAACCCCTAAGTTTGTATATTTACACTTTAACCCTATTTCTCAACTATAAATACCTCATTTTTCTCACAAATATTCCTACCATATCTCTAATGATTAAAGAGATGGTAGGAAGATTTGTGAGAAAAATGAAGAGGAACATGAGGTATCTTTCTCTCTACAAATCTACATTGTCTACTAAATATTTTATTATATTGCTTATTTATATCAAAGTTCAAAAAATTGGAGTGAAGTTGGCAACTAGCTTGAGGATCATCCATCGAGCAAATATTCAATTTTTAACCTCGATTACACGTCGACGTTACGTCGGTGTTTGGTACCTTCATTCCTTCTTTAAATTATTATTGTTACTTAATTTTAATTATCGTACTTAATTTTATTATCTTAAATTATCTATTTGCATAATTATAATGGAACGAATTGGACATTTTATTTCTGGTAGAGGTTAGAGGTAACAGGTATAAGGGTGCATCTTCTAGTAATCATATTCCTAGTCCCATTGATTTCACTCATATAGATGAAACCGATTTTTAATGATATTAATATATCATTAGATCATGAGGTATATTCTGCAGCTGAACCAGACTTTAATTTTGAAAATGAATTAAATGATATTGTATAGAACACACCCACTAGTGCACCTCCACCTGAGGCTCAGACTGAGTCTCAGCCTGAAACTCAAACTGGAATGCCTCATATTCCCCCTAGTATGAGTCGAGGCCCAAGTCAAAAAAAATTAAAATCACCTGCATTGGATTTTTTTGATTGAGACATTGATAATCAACTAGCTAGATGTAAAATTTGTCAAGAAGTTATAAATTTAAAACAGGAAAAGGTCAAGGTGGGACGGGAGGTTTAATGAGACATGTAGGAAACTCTCACAGAGCAAGATATAACCAATACGTGGCTGAAAAATCGGGTGTGTCAATGCCTTCTGAGTTGGGACAAGGATCACATAGTGTCCCCGACCAAGTACAGGATCGAATTAACAATCCCAGTTATACACTCCCTACGTTCTACGAAGCCTTGTTGATTCTGAACTTCGTTCGCGAAGGAACCGAACCCCTTAGCGTCAGCTGAGGCCTCTCTTTGATCATTCCTCGAAGGAAAGAAAAATCGTTCTTTGCTTTGACTTTGATGAAAAATTAGTCTTGATCCTCAAGTGTGTGTACTTGTAAATAGAAGAAGATGAACAGGTGGTTAGGGAAAATATAACAAAATTAGTTGCGGTGGAGGATTTGCCTTTTTCATTTCCTTCATCTCCTGTTTTTATTCGTTATATTAGAGAAACGTATAATCATGTTTTTAACGGTTTTTCTAGATCAACTGTTAAAAGAGACGTTTTTAAATTTGCACTGAATATCAACAGTATTTACTTTAAGCATTATATCATTTTAATAGCAAAATGGCTATCACTTCTGATATAGACCGTAGTACTAATGGTAATGATTATTTAACTATAACATGTCATTGGATAGATCAGACTTGGTCTATGCAAAAATGTATTTTAGCATATAGATATATTGATGATAGGCACACTGAATTATTTATTGTAAGAAATATTCATTAAAATTTATGAATATTATAGAATAACTGATAAAATTATGATTGTTACATTAGAAAATGCTACTTCTAATGATTATGCTGTAAACTTTTTAAAAACTCGATTAACTCCATCTTTTTCCGATAATTTTCATATAAGATGTGCATGTCATATTTATAACTTAATTGTAAATGATGGCCTAGAACTTTTTGAAAACATTCTTGATAAAGTACAATTTGCTATAAACTTTATTTTTAAAGGTAATAAAATACAAAGACGCAAAGAATATAAAAAAACTTGTCATGATTGTGGATTACTTTAGAGAAAAATTTCAGAAGAAATAACGACAAAGTGAAATTTTCTGTATGAACAACTACATGTTGCTCACGAGTATAAAAGACCTGTAATTTTATTATCTAGTGTCGCACAACAAAAGGTGTGTCAGGCTCCATTATCTTTTTGACACTTGAATAATGGCCCATTTGCCTATTTAAAGCTAGAATTAAACTAACAAGAGAGACAAAACACTATAAATTAAATTAAACAAATATAAAAAGTGCAATAAAACTAAACGTTTGCTGCAAAAATAAATCCAATAATCTGTTAGTTTGGCAGATTCATTTTGATATCTTATAAGTATTTCTTTTTCGTGCATTCATGCTGCATTCATTGAAATGCCGATTTGATTGGAAGATTGTGACTTTTTAAAAATTCTTTTATCCTTCTATGATTGTTACGATTTGAAAAAAAAAAAAATTAAAGTATTTTAGCGTAATGTTTTACCTATTATTTATTCAAAAAATTTGACAGTAAAAAAGTAACGATTAATGAAATAAAATGAAAATAAAAAGCATCGCTCTGAATAATGCTTTATCAATCGTTATTTATATAAATGACACTATGTCAATTGAAAACCTTACGCAGACTGAACTAACAAAATGTTCTAAGGGGTAACGACATTTTACTAAAATTTTATTTTGAATAGCGACGCCCTGTTTTAAACAAAAAAATTTGCATCGATCATGGTATGATAAACGTTTTTACCTCCCTTCGAGTGTTCTGATTAGAAAAAAAAGGCAACAATCAAAATTTTAGTAGGCGTTTGGTTAAAGAAACCAAATAATTTTTCATTTTATTTGAAATTTTTAAAGTTGGAGTTGAAGATGGAGTTGTGTTTGGTCATACTTTTTGCAAAGAATATTTAGTTGTTTGAATATATTGAAAGTGAAAAACGTAAAAACAAAATTTTAGGTATTTTCCAAATTCTCAATACAACTTCAAGTTGTATTTGAAATTTTTATGGCCAACGCTAATTTTCAAATAGAGTGATTAATTTTCATGACCAATTAGACTGACAATCGCAAAAATCAAAATAAAGTGGTTGTGTTTCAAACTCGCAACAATTGTAAAAAAAACACAATCTTCCAATCAAATTGGCAATAACTGAATCGTAAAAGGAAAAATATCATATAGAAAAAAAATATGCTAAACTAACAGAATATAAAAATAAAAATAAAAACATTGCAGAAAACATATAGCACTTCTATTACATTTTTTATATTTGTTTAATTTAATTTATGTGCTTTCTGTTGGGATACAATTGTTTCGGGAAACGGGAAGTAAGTAATTATTACAATGGTAGAAAGGATAACTAAACTATTACAATAAAACTGAAAATCAAGAACATATCAAACTGCTTGTGTGATTTGCTGAGTCGAGTGATGACATTCTGTCTTTAAGACAAGATTGTCACGTATATCTCCTTTTACGGTGTTGGGCAATAGTCTCCCAAAATACAACAACAACTTAACAAATGAGCAAAGGAAACTCAAGTGTTACTCTTGAAAAACTTTGAGTATAGTAACTTTGCTAGAGAGGAAGAAGATGAATTCAGAAAATCATGAGTATTTTCTAAGTGTTGAGTGTTTTCAATTGAGCCAAAGGCCTCAATTTATAGTGTAAGGAGAAGACCCCTCAACTAGCCAACTATTGGCTTCAATAACCATGTAATGACACTTGATTGAGGGGTTACATTCAGCCAAATAATGGCTGAATTCATGTGCCAAGTAATGGAGAATCAATGCTCCAAAACCAACCCAAAGGTCAGATCTTTCCAACTTCCCGTCGCAGCATTCTGCCTCCGAAGCGCCGCGGCTCTGTGAATTAGCGTCGCGGCTCCCGTGACTGGCCAACCAATTAGCGTCGAGGCGCCGCAGTGCTCCGGCGCCGCGGCTCCGACGGTGTGGCGTCGTGGCCCTTCACGACTCCGCGGCGATTTCTGACTCGTTTCATCTTACACTTCTTCCTTCGTTTACCAACGTGAAATACTTTGTCATTTGGCCTATAACCGTCCATAATTTGATGTCTCAAACGTATTACATATGTACCAATATCTCTTTCACTAATGAAATTTGCGATACTTGGCACTAAGTGTGCACGTGTGTGGAAACGACGTTCCCGACGTGCGGGCCCCAATTGTTCGAGTCATAAATTAATGAAATATACTTAATTCCACATTTAGTAAATTTCCAACAGTTTCTCTCTCTTGGTAGTTTTAAAGCTTTAAAATAGGCAAATGGACTCATTATCCAAGTGTCAAAAAGATAACGGAGCCTCATACATCTTTTGTTGGTTGTGCCTCTCCCACCCTAAAATTTTTCTTAAAAATATGTGTCTTATAATACTTGTCGTTTTATTTAATCAAGATAAAATTAAATAGTTTTTTCTCACTTTATCATTGTATTAATTAGCAACATTTAAGAGGTTCTCATTCTTGATGAAATAAAAATTTATTGAGGAGAGATAATATGATGAAATATGTTAAGAGAGTAAAATAATCATGACTTCTTAAGGGCCATGTACGCAAATGAAGATTGCGACAAGTATTTTGGGGCGGAGGGAGTACCCTTTATGCTTAACGAGATCATTTATAGTCACACAAATATGTTTGGCTTGTTTTAGACCACAAGATTCAAAAGTCTTCCTTTATTTTTCAAACTTCGTTCCCAATCAAACTAATCATATAAATGGAGTCGGAGGGAGTACTTTATTTAATCATTCTTAAGGGGCGTGCAAAGTCAAAAGATGACAAGTAAAAATGAATAGAGAGAGTACTAAATATTTTCAATTCATTTTTCAATGAGTGGGATGACTTAATAATTAAGGGTTGATATAGTAAAATTACCGTTTTATTTATTGCTTCTTAAAGGGTGTGTCAAGTCAAACATGGATAGAGAGAGTATAAACCAGTGATTATTTATGCATTTAATCTACTCCCTCGATCCCGAATAAATACAAGTCATTTTAGCTTAAAAGAATTATCCCAAAATAATTTTCACTCTAGAAATTCAAAACTAAAGTTGACAATTCTTTCCAACTAAAGCCTTAGTATTAATGAATTAGGTACCATTAATATTGCTCAAAATCTCAAAAAACATTTAATAAATTGAGATGACTTAGTAAACTATACTTTATAGTTAATATTTTGAGAAAAGAATCAAAAATGCCCCTCCGATATTGATAATAGGTCAATTTTACCCTTTGTTTGATGATAGGCTCAAATATACGCCTGCCAATGGGTCATATATACCCTTCAAAACTAATAGACCTCCATGTCATAGTTTTACCCATTTTTAATTTATTTATTTGCTGACATGGGCTGTCACTATGTAATAAAACATACCCTACCCTTTTGCTAAATAAACTTGAATCTTTTTCTTCATCTTTGAAGAATTTTTCTCCTTCAGTGGTTGGATTTCAGCCTTACTGGGAAACCTCCGTGCACCACAACAATGTCTTAGATCCATTGTTACCTCAGGCAGCTAAAATTCTCTGAATATTGTATCCATTGAACGGAATACCGGGATGAGAGCGAGAGAGAAATTTAAGGAAATAATCTTATATTGAACTGTAAATGTGTGTGAAAATGTCAATTTTGACGGAAAAATTATTTTAGGATCATTTGCTTCCGTATTGAAATTGAAATGTATATATGATAGGTTATGTGAATGTAGAACTACAAGTTACATTAGAAAAGAAATAGGATTTCTGGGTAGGACCTTATAAGTGATATCAGTTGCTCTGTTCTCAAACCCTGATCATTCAGGCACATTCCGCGATTTACTAGTAGTAGTGCTGAGGAACTGGGACTACTATCTTCAGGAATAGTCTGGCGTACGGGAAGCTGTATATCAAAAAAAAAAAAAAAAAAAGAAAAGAAAAGAAAAGAAAAGAAATAGGATGGTGAGTGTTAGGAGTAGAGCGAAGCAATATAGTATACTAGAGAGAAAAGGTTCCCAACTTGACCCAGATGAGCTTGGAGTCTAAGACTGCATTTTTGTTGAAAATGAATAATTTATGTTTTGTCAACTTCATTAAATTTGTTTATAGTTTTTTGTTTGCTTTTCATTTTTTTTCCCTCAGAGCGAGATTAAAATTTGGAATGTTTGAATTAAATTCTCGGTAAATAATGGAGTTCAGTTTGATAATATGTTTAGCCAAATTGAAGTAATGTCGATGAATCTACGGCTAAATAATGGAAGCAAGAAAATTTGGAGGTGAAATTCTAATTAAAGAAATGACCATAACGGAAGCAGAGTGAGAATAGATTGAAGGACCCAACAAAGAATTCTTCAAAGATGAAGAAAAAAATTAAGTTTAGAAAAAGGGTGGGGTATGTTTTATTACAACGTGGAAGTCCATGTCAGCTAATAAATAAATTAAAAATTGGTAAAATTATGACATGGAGATCTGTTAGTTTTGAAGGGTATATATGACCCATTTCATTAACGGAAAGGGTATATTTTAGCCCATTTATAAATGGAAGGTAAAATTGATCAATTTTCAATAGTTGAGGGGTATTTTGATCCTTTTCCCTAATATTTTTCTTAATGAGAGTGAAAAAAGCTAGCTAAAACAAATGTTAAAATGTGATGAAGAGGAGTATATATGTAAGAAGAGTGATTACATCTCCAATATTAATGGGTCATTATAAAAATGAAAAAGGAAGGTAATTTTTTACGACGTAACTAGATCATTTGTACTTCCATGGGTAGTTTTGCATTAATCTCACAAGAAAGCTGGTTTTCCAATCACCTATAATTAAAACCTTTGCAAAGTTTGGTGAGCTAACATCTTAATTAGGGTTTTCTCTAGGTTAGCCTCATGGCTTAAGCTGTGAAAATTAAGCTTCCTTTTTTTCCAACAAAAATGCAGAAACTGTAGGGTTTTGTTGGGTTCAAAGCATATAAGTAAGGCACAACGGAAGTTTAAAATTTTGTTTCTTACTTATCCCAACAACATTTCTGGTATGGTTATACAACAATCAAACCTGTAACATAAATCATAAACTTACAGGTTAGAATATCTGAAGTCTTTATCTACTATAAGGTGGACACGCGGTTGCCCTTCTGATTGCAAGCTCCAAGCTTCAATGTATTTCTCTTTCGGAAAGCTAGGAAATCCGGCAGAGGTTCGAGAGAGTTTTAATTCTAAGTCTCTAAGGCTTAGAATGATAATCCAAAATTGGTGTGTGAATAATGAAAAGAATGCCACTATTTATAGTTGAAAAATAGGTTAAAATCGGATTAGAGTTTGACCTTGCGCCTGGCCTAAAATTCGAGGTGGAGGCGACGCAGCGCTCGACGTGCTCCTGCACTGTCTTGATTTATTTTCTGTGCATTCTTAATTAAATCCAAAATCCAATTTTGACTTAATTAAAATAATCATTATTCATTTAAATATCTCGATTCTAAATCGAACATTTAATTACTCTCTCAATACATCCTTAGATCGAAAGGACAATCGACATAGTGTGACCCTACATGCCTTCTCATATTGACATTAATCAAATTAAGGTCTACGCAAAACTCCTAGACGGCGCAGCAAGACGAACTCAATATGTGAAGTACGTTTACGCGAATCCAGTAAACTTAACCTTTATGTGGTAAGATAAAATCCTTTCATTCACGACACACCTGATCAAGCTTAGGATTAGTCAAGTGTCTATCCAAATGGCTTAATCATTGTATCTCATCTATATTAGTTGACAACTAGACCATATTCTAAATATGTCTATTGCGTTGGCCAACGACTTAGTCAACCTAATATCACTGAGAATCTGAGTGTTCTCCCGAATATACATTTGAGGAATGAATCCTAATATTGGCTCAACTACCACCTTTTATCCACATCATAATGTACCCAATACAAGTCGTATCTCAACCTATAAGGTATTTGAGCTTAGGACGGGATCAAAGTACATTACGTTATAGACAAGACGCTTATTGACCTCAAGTCTAAGGACTTTTATCTCCCACACGCTGATCATATTTTAGACAAGTATAACAAACAGTATATCAGCAGGGTATACCAATACTTCCAAAGTATCCATGTGTCCATCACGAGTAGCCATTACTCATAGCAAGTGAGACATACTACATCCTCTAAAGATGTGATGCAGACCACATGTCGACTTATCACATATCATCGATATCCCATTCTCGATGATCATTAGTCGAGGCTATTTAAGAGTTACGTTATAATATTAATATCTCACATTATTAATAACAGCGTAACCTCTAGGGATGCATATTATATAATATCATAAACAATCAATTAATAATTCAATAATTACAAATGCCAAAATATTAATCTCCATTAATAATAATACGAATGTGTATAAAGTACATTTGTCCTAATACAGATTATCTCTAGGACAAATATATTTTCAATCTCCCACTTGGCCTAGAGCCAATCTCCAACATATCTAATCCCCATATTCTCAAAATGACCATTATGCTTGACTAAGCTTAATAGTTTAGTGAATGGGTCAGCTAGATTATCGTCTGTGGGAACATAGTCTAATCTAATCTCTTCAGTCTCCACCATCTCCCTGAGTATGTGGTACTTCTTTGGTACATGCTTGTTTCTGTTGGTTGATCTTGGTTCCTTAGCTTGCGCAATCGCATCAGTGTTGTCACAATAAACCGTTATTGGACAAGTGGCACTTGGAACAACCCCTAGTTCCTTCAGGAACTCAGATATTGCGACAGCTTCTTTACCAGCTTCCGACCAGCAATGTACTCAGCTTATGTTGTCGAATCAGCAGTTGTAGCTTGTTTGGAACTTTTCCAGCTTACTGCTCCACCATTGAAAATGAACGTGTACCCAGACTGAGATTTGTAGTCATCAACATCCGTCTGAAAGCTAACATCAGTGTACCCAGTAGCAACTAGCTTTTCTTCTCCACCATAGACTAAGAAGTAATCTTAGTTCGTCTAAGATACTTAAGAATACTCTTGACTGTCTTCCAGTGTTCTTCCCCAGGATTCTGCTGGAATTTACAAGTCATACTAAGTGCAAAGGCCACATCTGGCCTAGTACATGTCATGGCATACATGATCGATCCTATATCCGAAGCATATGGGATCCTTTTCATGCGTTCAAGTTCTATAGTATTAGAAGGACTATCCTTCTTAGATAACTTGATGCCTTGTCCCATAGGTAGACCATCTTTCTTGGAATTCTCCACAGAAAAACGTCTAAGCACTTTGTCTATGTAGACTGACTGTGATAGCCCCAACAATTTGTTAGGTCCATCTCTATAGATCCTAATCCCCAAAATGTAGCAGGCTTCACCTAAATCCTTCATCATGAAGGTACTGGACAACCACTCCTTGACTGACTGTAGGAGAGTCTTATTGTCTCCCATTATTAATATGTCATCTACATATATGATAATGAAGGCAATACACCCATCTTGTATTTACTATAAACACATGGATCCTCTTTGCTTCTGACGAAATCAAATGACTTGATAGCCTTGTCGAAGCAAATGTTCCAACTCCTCGAGGCTTGCTTAAGCCCATAAATGGACTTTTGTAGCTTGCATACAACATTTGGTTTGGACTCAATTGAAAAACCCTCAGGTTGTTTCATATACACCTCCTCAACTATATTACCATTGAGGAAAGCAGTTTTGACATCCATCTGTCAAATTTCATAGTCATAATATGTAGCTATTGCAAGCAAAATCCGAATGGACTTAATCTTGGCAACAAGTGAAAAGGTTTCATCATAATCGACCCTAGGCCGTTGATTATAACCTTTAGCCACCAATCTTGCTTTATAAGTCTGTACCTTGCCATATGCATCAATCTTCTTCTTGAAGACCCGTTTGCATCTTATTTGTCCAACCCCTGTTGGCAAATCAACCAAGTTCCAAACTTGATTTATGTACATCGAGTCCATCTCAGATTTCATGGATTTTTGTCATCTCTGCGAATCAATGTCTAACATAGCTTCGTTGTAGGTTGTAGGTTCATCGTCATCAGGAATATTTATCTCATTATATGTTTCAACAAGGAGATTAAGTATTTTTAGGCGGACAATGAGTCCTAGTGGTCCTACGAAGTTGATTATTTTGCGTTTCAGTGCTTGTTACATTCTGATTGTGAGAAGGTATTTGTGTGTTGGAAAATCCATCACCTTGAGAGCTTTCACGAATATCATTTTCATGTATTTCCTGAATGGAATGATGTACAACCATTGTATCATCTTCATTGGTTGTGTATGAGAGTCTTGCATTTCTGCACTATCTCTCACAACACTCCCACTGGCTGAAGGGCGTACTCTAAGTACCCAATCTTCACCAGATACTCCCACTGAATCCTTGTTTGGGTCATTTAACAAGGGTTCAACTTTTGTGTTATCTTGTGGTTCTTGAATTTCTTCAAGTTTTATCTCTGTGCAGCTATGTTCCTTGTAGACATATTCTTCTTCAAGGAAAGTTGTGTTCTTGGAAATAATAACCTTATGTTCTCCAGGAAGATAGAAGTAGTATCCCTTAGTTTCCTTTGGATACCCCACGAAGTAACATTTCTCACTTTTAGATTCCAACTTGTCAGTGAGCATCTTCTTAACATATGCAGGGCACCCCCAGGGTCTCATATGTTTAAGAGCTGGCTTCTTGCCACACCATATCTCATAGGGTGTCTTTTCTACTAATTTGGAAGGAACCCTGTTCAGAACATATATAGAGGTTTGTATATCATATCCCCAAAGATATGTAGGTAGAGCTGAGGAGCTCATCATGGATTGAACCATATCCAATAGGGTTCGGTTTCTCCTTTCAGTAACACCATTCATCTGTGGCATTCCAGGAGGTGTCCATTATGACTTGTCTCCATGTAGCTTTAAGTAATCTAGAAAATCCTTGCTCAAGTATTCACCTCCTCGATCCGATTGAAGGGTCTTGATACTTGTTGTAAGTTGCTTCTCTACTTCTGACTTGTTCTCCTTGAACTTCTCAAAAGCCTCGGATTTGTGTCTCATAAGATACACATATCCATACCTTGTGAAGTCGTCAGTAAAAGTGAAAAAGTATGGGAAGCCTCATTTAGCTTGAGTCGAGAATGACCTACATACATCAGTATGGACCAACTCAAGCACCTCATTGGCTCGCACACCTTTCCCAGAAAGTGGTTTATTGGTCATCTTTCCTTTCAAGCAAGATTCGCAGTTACCATAAGACTCCAAGTCAAATGGTTCGAGGTAGTCTAACTTCCTCAACCTTGCTATCCTTGATTCATTGATATGACCAAGTCTGCAGTGCCATAGGTAGGTAGAGTTTCTATTACTTATCTTGGCTCATTTATTTTATACATTAAATATCTCTCGACTACAGTTTAGTGTATATAATCCATCCATAAGAGGAGCAGTTCCATTTATAATGTTATCAAAAGACAGTACTTGACTGTCATTATAAATATATGAGGAAAAACCCTCCATGTCAAAAACTGGGATAGAAATGATATTCCTCGTTAACGAGGGTACATAAAAGCAATCATTCAACACTAAACAATAGCCAGAAGGTAAATTTAATCTATAAGTCCCTACGCGCTCAGCATCTACTCGTGCTCTGTTTCCAACGCGTAAGTCTACCTCCCTTGGTCCAACCTTCCTGCTATCAGTTAGCCCCTGCATATTTGTACAAATGTGTGAGCCACAAGTGGTATCCAATACCCAGGAATGAGAGTTATTTATAGACATTTATTTCAATGATGTACATACCGTGTCCACCAAAGGCAGGAGCACCTGGTGCTTTTCCTCCTCCTGGTGTCGTGCAGTCCTTATTCCAATGCCTCTTCCTATGGCAGTTGAGGCATTCATCCTTAGCCGGATTCACCTTCTTCTTCACACCTCCCCTGGGCTTCATAGTTGAGGGCGTAACGACTGTTTTGCCCTTCTTCTTCTACCATTCCTTGTCTTTCAGCTTGGGTTGGCTAGAAGAGCTCACCATGAGCACAGCTTTGCCTTTGAAAGTGGAAGACTCAAAAGTATTGAGCATGTTGTGCAGCTCCGGCAGAGTCGCCTTCATTCCATTCATATTGAAATTCACTATGAAGTTCTCAAAAGAACGAGGGAGAGAGTTCAGGATGAGAGTGGTAGCGACATTCTTTTCAAGCTTCATTCCGAATGAAGCAAGCCTCTCTATCAGCCCTATCATCTTCAACACATGCTACGAGACCTGGCCCCCTTCATTGAGCTTACACTTAAAGAGTTCTATTAGCAACTCATATTTCATAGTCTGGGATTGTGAGTTATAGAGACTCTTCAAGTGTTCGAGCATCTCATTGGGCCCCATGTTCTCATGTTGTCTCTGAAGTTCCATAGACATGGAAGACAACATTACGCATTGCGCTGAAGTGGCATCATCTAGATGTTTCTGGTAAGCATCCTTATCAAAAGAGGCATATTCAACAGAGTCTGTCGCATGGACTGTTGGGAACACCGTGTCCAACACGTATTCTATTCTCTCTTGTCTCAGTACTATTCGCAAATTCCTTAGCTATAAGGCATTTGTGCTTAGGACGGGATCAAAGTACATTACTTTGTAGACAAGGCGCGTATTGACCTCAAGTCTAAGAACTTTTATCTCCCACACGCTGATCATACTTTAGACAAGTATAACAAATAGTATATCAGCAGTGTATACCAATACTTTCAAAGTATCCATGTGTCCATCACGAGTAGACATTACTCGTAACAGGTGAGACATACTACATCCTCTAAGGATGTGATGCAAACCACATGTCGACTTATCACATATCATCGATATCCCATTCTCGATGATCATTAATCGAGGCTATTTAAGAGTTACGTTATAATATTAATAACTCACACTATTAATAACTGTGTAACCTCCAGAGATGCATATTATAGAATATCACAAACAATTAATTAATAATTCAATAATTGCAAATGCCAAAATATTAATCTCCATTAATAATAATACGAATGTGTATAAAGTACATTTGTTCTAATACAGATTGTCTCTAGGACATAAATATATTTTCAGAAACTTGTAGTGTTCACTAATGATTTTGCTTTGATTAAAAGAGACAAATAGACCAACTTGTTGAACCATACCTTTAAAAATGTTTTTACTAATTTCATAAGAAAAATTCTTCACATTTGCGTTATTGTCTTCCCATATTTTATTTGCACAGGATCATATTGTCCACAGGAAATCTGAAGATAATAGATACTCCGTCTCAATTTATGTGGCATCGTTGAATTTTAAAGTCAATTTTTTAAATTTTAACAGGTTTTTTTTCTTTATTTTTTATCACTCATTTTGAAGGATTTATAGTATTTTCGGACTTTACTTACATCGTAATTCAAATTTTGGACCTACCGGTCATGGGTGGAGATGTTTTACCTACTTATCAACCCTCTTATCAACCCTCACTTGTTTTCGACAATGAATTCATACATGAAAACTTTTAAAAAGATTATATATTTGAAAAATATTTGAAAACTATGTAAAAGGTACTCTAACTCACATAATTGACAATTCAAAATATTTACAAGGCATATGCAAAAATCATGATCAAAGAAAAACTCATTTAACTCCCAAAATTCAAAAGGTGTGACATGAATTGAAACAAATGGAATATTTTGTTTACATTCTATAAAATGTTCTTACAAAATCTCCTTTTTAGATTTGGACACAATAATTTAATCAACAACATCTAAACAAAATTCTCTTGTTAATTCTTAAGTTGACTACTTCTCTCACCTCAATAGTTGTTAGTTGAGAGTTTATATCAAAAGAAAACAAAATTCTTGCGTATCTCGCGTATTAGATAATGTTTTTTTGGTCTTCAACTATTAGCTAATGTTATTTGTTCTTTTCACACTTTTCTCAAATTTTCCAAGTCTCTCCTTTTTAATTTTTTTCCCTTCGTATATATATATAGGTGAAATGAAGTCATAATACTAACACAATTGCCAACCGTTTTGGTGCAAAACGAAATTCAAAGCTGAATATGTTATAGTACTTGGTACACCTAATTTAATAATTATAAGTTGCTCTGACAGAATGTTTTTTCTTTCTTTTACCGAAGAAAAAAGAACCTTCATAAGAAAATATTACATTATCAGATCATTTAAAAACCTACAACAAGTAATATTCTCTAACAAACTTAATATAGTAGTAACCTACAAATTATGGTACGTAATCTGTTATAGTTGTAAGAAAACTATATTAATCTAGAAAAAAATTATAAGTACTATTTTTGTATATTCAGTAGTAATGGGCTTACGAAATTTATTGTGCCGAAAGAATATTGACTTCAAAGATGTATAAGGCAGGTAGAAAAGATTAAAGATGATCAAATTAATCCTAAAGGGGAAAAGCATATATAATTGCACGGCATCTAAGAACTAAAAAGTAGGCTAATTGAATGTTAACGTAGAATTGCTAGGGACTTTCAACTACTTGGACCCAACTGTCATTAAGTATCAAGGAGAAGACTTATTATATAGTGGTTCTCCTTTCCCACAACCCCACTCAGTGTAGCCGGAATTATATTAAGGGGATTTAAAATAAAAATAAATTTACAAAAAATTTAAGAGAATTTAATATATATTATAATATAAAAGAATATATATATATATATATATATATATATATATATATATATATATGGAGTCGAAAATACTCGATTGGGATGAATTTGTTGCAGAAAAGTTGCATCCACCGCCGTGCAGAGTTTTGTTTTACTACGCAATCAAGTAATTAAGTTGACTTATAATGGTGGGTAAATTTTTGTAGCAAGTCTGTTATGATAATCTAAAAAACAGAAAACAATCTGCTATATTCAGTTAATTTATATTAATAATAATAAATTATTTATATTGTCGGTATATATACTTAAATTCATAATAAATAAATATACCAAAAAAAACAAATTTCAACCACATACCATTTTCATGGTTAGACTTAACAAAAACTCTAACATGGTCATCTTTTCTCATGTCTTTTTAAACCCCTCCCTTCTCTTCATAATTGAACATATCCAAACCAAACACACACACACAATCTCTCATTCTTCTTTCTCCCACTCCACTTCCCTAAACCATAATAACATAGGGGGAAAATGGGTGCTCCTCCCCATTTTGAACCAATCTCAAAATATAACAAAGTGATTAATAGATCAAATGAAACAATTGCATCTGATTTAGATGGAACTCTCTTAGTATCAACAAGTGCATTTCCTTATTTCTTTCTTATTGCCTTAGAAGCAGGTAGCCATATAAGGGCATTACTACTTCTATTATCTGTTCCATTTGTTTACTTTGTTTACATATTCATCTCAGAGTCTATTGCCATCGAAACCTTAATCTTCATTTCCTTTGCTGGATTAAAGATTAAAGACATTGAAATCGTGTCGAGGGCTGTTTTACCTAAGTTTTATTCCGAGGATGTCCATCCACAAACTTGGAAAGTGTTCAATTCTTTTGGGAAAAGATACATTATTACTTCAAATCCAAGAATTATGGTTGAACATTTTGCTAAGCACTTTTTAGGTGCTGATAAGGTTATTGGGTCAGAATTAGAAGTTTCTAAATCTGGACGTGCAACTGGATTTGTTCGAAAACCAGGTGTTCTTGTTGGTGAACATAAAAGGGCTGCTGTTCTTAAGGAATTTGGAACAAATGTACCTGATTTAGGACTTGGAGATAAAGAAACTGGTCATGATTTCATGTCCATATGCAAGGTAAACTTTGGATTTAACTCATAAGCACTGACATTATGAAATAAATCTTACGGTATCAGTATATTCTGACATGTTATAACAAGTAATTTACATGTCTTATTTTTCATGTTAACCATTTTTTTATGAATGATCACGTGTAGTAATCTTTTGAACGACATGATAGTGTAAGAATTATTTACTATGCTAATTTTACTATATTTTCCATGTCCTTTTCTCTCAAAGTTGTCGAATGATCTAGGCAGTACACTATCTTTATTAATTTTTGGTGGGGTTGGTAAGAATTAAGTTATAACTAGTGTTGTTGATTTTTATTCACGTGATGGCTTTTCCTTTATGTTAAATAACTTTCCTATCGTTATTAGCAGTACGTCTACTAGACACGCATTAACACGGAATTAGGATTAGGATACTAGTTAACTAAATAATTGCTGCTAAAAGTGTATTGTGTTATAGTGTATAGTAAATTAGAAAGTATATAGATTATCTATATGTATGGGCTTATTATCCCAAATTTAGGATTTTTCACTAAAGACTTTGTATGAGAGCACCGAATTAGTATTGACAAAGACCAGAAAGAAAAGGTAGATCTTATGACTTACTGTATACATACCTAGATTATAGTAATTTGTTTACTTGTTGTGTTTCTTTTTTTAACATATACTACTATAGAACAAAAAATTATTTTGTCATTTTTGTATTATATTCATACTTGGTCATGTTGATGACATTTATTTCTAAGAAGAAGCAAAATCGACAAGTCAACATACATCTTTCACTTCCACCTCATTTTTCATTGAAGATGTACCTCCAAAAGGATTACATGCATACCAAACCTATGAGTCTTTCTCCCAACTCTTCTCCATGGGGGGGGGGGGGGGGTCCAAAGAGGGTGAAGATAATTTAACTGCCTATAGATTGATAGTGTAAAATGATTTTTACATGATTAGTTCATGAATAATTGGTATAAATAACTACTAATATTTAGTTGAATCTGTAATCTGGAAAATAAGGCACGTACATCCTTCTATAGCAAGCTAAATTGTACGAATTATGTAAAAAAAAAAGTATGATTTTAGTGGATAAAAGATAAATCCTTATACGTTTGTACTTCACTTTTGAAGACAATTAAATCAATTCGATAAAGAGTATTGTATTACACTATTACTCCCTCGGTTTCATATTATACATGTGAAGTTATTTTTTAATTAGTCTGTTTCACAAAAAAAAATGACTGTATTTCTACATTTGAAAATATCTGACTCTAAATTTTCCATTTTAACCTTAATGGAAAGCTTTTATAGTCACATAAATATTATGATATTTTTAAGATCACAAATTTTAAAAGTATTACAGGCACACTAATATTATGACATGTTTAAGACCACAAGTTTCAAAAGTCCATTTTTTCAACTTAAATTTCATATTGAATCAAATTATATCACATTAATTGAGACGAAGGAATATTTTACTTTTAAGTTAATAAAATAAGGTTGTACCTTACATTTATTTTGCTATTTAATTAACTCACTTATGTGACTATTATTGCAGGAGAGGTACATGGTCCCAAGAACAAACATAGAACCCCTAGAAAGAAATAAACTCTTAAGTCCAGTCATTTTCCATGAAGGTCGTTGGGTACAAAGGCCTACACCACTTATGGCACTCTTAACTTTCTTATGGATGCCAATAGGCATAATTCTCTCCATCCTTAGAGTACACCTAAATATTCCTTTACCAGAAAAAATTGTCAGATACAATTATATGATCCTTGGTATCAAACTTATTGTGAAAGGTACCCCTCCACCACCACCTAAAAATGGCCAACGTGGTGTACTTTTTGTGTGCAACCATAGAACTGTCATAGACCCCGTTGTCACAGCTATTGCACTAGGCAGAAAAATTAGTTGTGTTACATATAGTATTAGCAAATTTTCTGAGATGATTTCGCCGATAAAAGCCGTGGCATTGTCCAGAGAGAGGGAGAAAGATGCTGCACATATTAAGCAATTGCTTGAAGAAGGTGATTTAGTTATTTGCCCTGAGGGGACTACTTGTAGGGAACCATTTTTATTGAGATTTAGTGCACTTTTTGCTGAACTTACTGATAGAATTGTGCCAGTGGCAATCAACACAAAGCAAAGTTTGTTCAATGGGACTACTGTTCGAGGGTACAAATTCTTGGATCCTTATTTTGTTTTCATGAATCCAAGGCCAACTTATGAGATCACTTTCTTGAATCAACTCCCTCCTGAGCTCAATTGTATTAACGGTGGGAAATCGGCTATTGAAGTGGCTAATTATATTCAGAAGGTTCTTGGTGGTACTCTCCGGTTCGAGTGTACTAATTTGACGAGGAAGGACAAGTATGCCATACTGGCTGGAACAGACGGTCGTGTCCCAATGAAGGACAAGAATGGAGAAACTAAATGAATTAGTAATACGTAATGGATTATTTTTTTTCTACATTTTGCATTTTCCCCATGTGTACTGATTGGAAAGAAACAAAGATTGAAAAGGAAAATTAAAAAAGAAACAAGGGAATTGCTTATATTGTGATCATGCATGATGTTGATTTTTATCAATGATATGGTTAATATGTATAATTTTTTTGATTGGTATGTAACAAGTCTTAAATGCAATTTTTATTGATTTATGAATTACTCAATTACTTGTACGTAGTAGATATTGAAGTAAGTAATAAATTGGTTATGTCCATGCAAATTAAATGAAGGCATAGCACAAATATGGTGATGACTTTTGGCAGCTGTTTAATTTCCAAACTTAAATGACATAACACATTCAATTCGGCCATATTTTAACCTAATTATTTTGAGTGGTTCAAACCAATTGAAAAGAAAGTTCCAAAAGAGTTTTCCACTATTGGCTGCATTTATATTTCCCTTCAAACCGTCTTATAATGACACTTGTCCAAAAATCACCATTAATTTATTATGTTTACTCTGTTTGGAACTCGATTTGTTTTGGGCAATTCGCAGGCATGCCTTTATTTTGGGGGTGGTATTTAATTTTTGCTCCTCAAATTGCTGATCTTTAATTTTAGCCCTTTAGTACTTTAAGTAACAAAAAAGTGATTGAAATTATCTTTGATATTCGGATTTTGGGTTTGAACCTCAGTAGAGTAAAAAAATAATTTTGCAAGGCAAAAATTTCATAGAAATTATGCGTATTCGCTATGTAGTTACATAATTCTCTAAAAAATCAAATTATTCTACATAACTATGCCTTAAGAAATAGTTTTATATAGTTACATAGGAACTATGCCTTTAGAAATTAAGACTATTTCTTGTTCGGCATAGTTTCTATATAACTACATAGTCAATAGGCATAAGTTCATAAATACTTATGCCTTGCAGAATTATCATTATTTTTTACTCTGCTGTAGATCAAATCTAAAATCTCCCAAACCGAATAAGAATACTTTAACCTATAAATTTTCTTAAAGATAAACGAATTGAAGGGCAAAAATTAAAGACCACCCCATATGAAGGGGAATCCACGGAAAAAAACATTTTTTATGTCTTTTTCAGGCCCATTATATATGTTGCCATGTTGTACATTATTTCTTTACACAATAGGGTTAGGAGTAAAAAAAGGCACGTGCAAGTAATTAATAGCTGCCATTTAGCGTGGGAAATAATTTTCATAAAATGATATGTAGTAAATAGTAGTAACATGTTACTACAATTAATTTAGCTACGTACATCAATTGTAAATGTAGGAATTCGTTCTTTTTCATAGATCAACTTGTGCCTATAATTTTCATAAATACTGATAGAATATATGCAAATATATTCTTTTGATATAATTAGTGATTTTGTATATCTATAATTATTGTAGTAATATTTTATATTAGTTAGGTGAATATTTAATTTCCGTAATTATAGCCTAGAATTACTATTGTATATCATGTATATAAATCATTTACATTAATGAAATAAGTAAGGGTTTATTCTATTTCATGATATCAGCAGTCTAGAGTAAACTTTTTCCTTCTCCACATAGCTTCTGCCGCCCTTGGTCTCTCGGTCATCCCTTCCCATTTTTTCTCGAAACCCTACTTCTCCTCTCGTTCCTCAATCATGTCTACTACAAATAATATCTTTCATGATGCCCTTGCAGTCTCCAACATCAAGAACAACATCCCTATCATCCTTGAAATGGAGAACGTCAAATACACGACGTGGGCAGAACTTTTTAAAATTCACGCAAGGTCTCATAGAGTCCTCCATCACATCGTCAAACCAGACAAAGGCAAGGAGAAAGTGCATTCCACCGATGATGAAATAGAGTTGTGGGAAACTCTTGATGCTACGGTCCTCCAATGGATTTATTTCACTATCTCTACGGACCTCTTACAGACAACTATTAAACCCGACACCACATCAATGGAAGCTTGGAATAGGTTGCGTGATATATTCCAACATAACAAAAATTCTCGTGTTGTGACCCTTGAGCAAGAATTCTCTCACATAAATATGGAGAATTTTCCGAATGCCTCAGCCTATTGTCAAAGGCTCAAGGAGTTGTCGGATCAACTCAAAAACATCGGCACGCCTATCACAAATAATCGTCTCGTTCTTCAGATGGTTGCAGGATTCTCCGAGACGTATATTGGGGTTGGAACTCTTCTTTGTCAAAGCAATCCTCTTCCGTCGTTCTACCAAACACGTTCTATGCTCACCTTAGAAGAATTAGGGTTGGCTAAAAAGGCGACAACTGGAGCCAATTCCGCCATAAGGGTGGCCACGTCCCTTATGGACAGAAAGGACATTTATTTAGATACAAGTGACTTTTTCCTCCTTTTGCACTACATATCTTTCATTCATTTGCTCAATTGCTTCTTTTATTTTTCAACTTCATTTTCCACCCATTTTTATTCAAGTACCCCCCAATTTATTTCATTCTTTTTGTAATTCATTTTCTATTGTTTTTGCATTTCAGTTTTTTCTTTTTCTCACTTCATTTTTTTAGAATCACTCACATCACAATCTTCTTCCCTTCTTTTCTCTCATGTCCCACCCCCACCTTAGGCTTTTGGCCTCAATTATCATTTTTCATGTATTCAATGAGGGATTTGAGTCAAAAGATGATTCATTTCAAAAAGAGTTTCGATTTAATTTAAAAAGCTCAAAAGGGGACAACTAGTTCTCTCAACTCATGGGTAGGTCAAAGAAGTCTTTAATCAAGAAGGTTCACTCTCATATGAAGGCCTAAGATCATTTCCTCAACCAAGCAACTTTAGTTTCACGGTGACAAACCAACAATGCAAGTTCTAAATTATACAAGCAAACACAAGATAGAAATTGAATCCTCACCACTCTATGTGCATGAACTACAAGAACCGCTACATTTTATACTCTCTATCAAACACAAGGCTATCATCTCATGTGATTCAAACACAAGTAGACATAGAGTCACAAAATAAGGCATGCTTTCATAAAAAATCATTTAAAGTGTGATGCTACTCTTGTTTTCAAAATCCAATTTTTAAGGGTGTCACCAAAACCGAAAAGAGCTACACATAGGCCATGGTTACTGAACATACACCATTCAAAAAGAATCAGGCAAAGAAAAACCAACGGGAACTAAACACGAAATAAACATATAAATAAAAAATTGCCTAAAAATAAAAAATAAACACATATATGCAAACTACTTATCAAGTCATTTCCATCATTTCCAAAAACAACATACAAGGTACCCCACCCCTAACTTTAAAAACATGTGTTGTCCTCAATATATAAAAGAATATAAAGTATAAGGACAAAAATGTTTTAGGGTCTCCCTAAAGCACACTAAGCGCCCTTCTGAGTTTGGCTCATGGAAGTGGCCTCTGCTGGAGCATTAATGCCCTATGAATATGGAGTGAGGACGGGTACCTCTACATCGCCCATCACGGGCTCCTTCTGTGGTGGTGGTGGTGGTGGAGTGGTGTCTGTAACGTGTGGAGTGGTGTCTACAACTGGCGTAGGAGTAGGACCTCCGGCATCAACATATGTCTGTGTCTCATGTGCCACTCCACTAGAACCAATCATCGAAGTCTCCTCAAGAGACTGTGTCGCCACCGCATCAAGAACTTCCTACTCTGTCAATAGCAGGTCTTCCTCAACTGTATCTTCTATAGCATGAGGCTTCTCAAGCCCCTCCTCATTCGTCTCATCATCATCAAACTCTCCCTGCATCTCTAAGTCATCCGGAGTCTCACCAATACCCTCTCTCTGGCTCTCCAACTCGGGCTCACTCATCTATTATAGCTCTACACTCTGTGGCGGAAGTGGGACACTCAGGAGGTAATCTATCTCAACAGTCTTCAAGTTCTCCACTTCATTCATCAAGCTAGCTATGTTTGCCCGAAGTGAAGAAACGTCACCTCTGATATCAACCTTAACTTCTATACCCGACCTCTCAAGAGCACAAGTACATCACCATGATCTTTCTGCCTTTGCTGCACCACACTTAAGGCTACTATAATTGGGGCTAAGGCATTACTAATCAACTCCGGGATTCTCGCCTTAAGACGAGAGGATTGAGCATCAACAATCACAATAATCTAGCCTATCATCATATCTCAGCCCTTGATAGAATAAGAGTCGATCCTGTAGTAGCTAAAAGTGCAAGAGGAGGAGAGGATGTTGGAGCAGAAGTACCTGTCAATGTAAAAGTACCGGCTGTTAGATGAAGAAGGGTCGATCGAAGTGGTGGCCTGTGTCTCCGTCCGCTCATATGCGGATCCCTCCAAATCAACCAACTCAAGAGGTGGAGAGGTTTCTACTTAGCCGTTGGTGGTTTTCTTTTTCTTCCTTGCCTGATTTTCCTCATCTTATAACCGTAGAATATCAACGATCACGAATGCATCAACAACATTGTCAACTCTCAGCAAGGCCGGCACTTTTACATGGATTTTATAATATCTCTACCTCGCTCAGCCTGAAAGCATGATTCAATTTGGGTAATTGTGGACCAATTGACTAAATCAGCTCACTTCTTACCAGTCAAAACCACAGATTCAGCAGAGGATTTTGCTAAGTTATATATCTGAGAAATTGTCAGGCTTCATGGGACCCAGTGTCCATTATTTTAGATCATCGTGCTAAGTTCACAACACACTTTTAGAAGTCTTTCCAGAAAGGATTGGGTACCAAGGTAAATCTCAGCATAACATTTCATCATCAAACAGATGGCCAGGCGGAGCATACTATTCAGACTCTTGATGATATATTGAGGACATGTATTCTCAATTTTAAAGGTAATTAGGATGATCATTTACCTCTCATTGAATTTGCTTATAATAACAGTTGTCATGCCAGTATCCATATGGCACCGTTCGAAGCTCTATATGGGCGCAAGTGTAGATAACCAATTGGTTGGTTCGAAGTTGGTGAGGCGGAATTGTTAGGACCAGACTTGGTTTATCAGGCTTTGAAGAAAGTCAAGTTAATATAGAAGCATTTGAAAACTGCTCAGAGTCGCCAGAAATCTTATTCGGATGTGAGGCGTATAGACTTAGAGTTTCAAGTTGATGATTGAGTATTTATGAAAGTTTCACCTATGAAAGGTGTCATAAGGTTTGGAAACAAAGGGAAGCTCAGTCCTAGATATATCGGACCATACAGGATTTTGAGGAGCAAGTAGAAAACGATCAAGATAAATGCCTTCAGTATTCATGTTATGTCCCTCACGTATCAATTGCCTCATGTTTCACATTCATGTATTCAGTACTCATGTCCCATGTTCATGTTTTCATGTAATCATGTCATTTAGTCCCATGCTTCCTGTCATGTTTCTTCACGCTTATGTACTCATGACATGTCTAATCTTGTTCCTAACCATAACCTATCATTCGAGGACGCATGATCCCATGGGGGAGATATTTAACATTTCATACCTCTAAATTAAGCCATGTTTAGTATTCAGGGGTTTAAGAAATCAAAGCGGGGAGTTTAAAGATGAAAAACCAATTTCAGTTCTACAGATTAAATTTGACGCTGGATTATATGGACTGTAAAATTAATTATGGTCCATCGAAATGGACCATCGATTCCATTCTTGAAATTGACGGAACCCAGTTGATTTTTACGGACCGTATAATAATTGACGGTCCGTCCTTTTTTACCATCCCAAACTCTCAAGTTTTGAAGTCACTAAGAAGTTATAAATAAATTAAATTAATTTGACGGTCCGATTATATGGACCGTACATAATTCGACGGTCCCTTGATAGACCGTATAAAATTCAACGATCCATCGAATTGGCCGTCAAATCCTTTCAATGGGAATGATATAAATACGCAGCCTTAGTTCCAAAAACCATATTTTTCATATTTCCCAAGCCTTAGCACGAACCTCTCTTCTCCCATCATCCCCATAGCTCAAAGTAAGTTATTTTCATAAAATTCCACGCAATTCTAATCATGTATAATCAATTCCTAAGCAAAAGTTATTATTTCTAACTTAGGGTTTACAAGAAAATCCAACTCAAGGAATTAAAGGTTCAAGCTTTTAGTTCTTCTTCTAAGTTCAGATTTTTAGGACAAATATTGGAGCAAATAAGATATGTAGAGCTTCTATCTATGTGTGGGAACATCATTGTTCTTCCTCACGCCACAATTATCCATGAAATCATGAATTTTCATAATCTATGGTTTTATTCAAGTTCATGATAACCCTATATACATGTACAATTATATTCCATGTTATATCTTGACTTCATTACTTATATTTATGCTATATTATGGTGATTGTCATGAACTTTTCCGTAATCCATGAACCCATGTCTTGATTTTCATGAGTTCTTAAATACAAGTTATGGTCATTATCATTCAGTCCCATGAAGTCATATATGTTTCTCATGATTTATACAAGTTATATTATATAATTCTTCACATGCTAAATTATAATTTTACAAGTTATTTCATGGAATTCATGGGATTTCAAGCCACTATTTTCAAGTACATATTTTGGGAGATGCACAGATTACCTAGAAGGCTCAGACAACCTGAAACTACGTATGCCAACGTAAGATAAGGATTGCTCCGCTAGTGGACGATACCTTCTTATTACCCCTTGTGAGATTATTGGATCCATCATGTTCATGTTCATATCTCGTACTCCGGTAATGTATAAGACGGCTTAGCTGATCGGGAAGAGTTCAGACTCGACGTTCACGCGTGGTGGTTCATGTCGGTTTTACTAATTCTCTCCCCACAGATATACATATATACAGTTTAAATATTTTACACATGTTATTACACTCATGTTTATGTTTATGTTTTAGTTTCAGTTTCATGTTCATATTATATCATGTGCATGCTTATTCTTTCAGTTGTTTTACATACAATACAATTCAAATGTACTAACATCCCTTTTGCGTGGGGCCTGTACTTCACGGTGCAAGTGCTGAGTTTCAGGGAGACATATATGCTTAGTAGGATTGTTTCAGTATCAACTTTTGGTGAGCCTCATCTCATTCGGGTGTCAATTTAGTTACTTTTGATTATGCATTAGTAGTAGAGGTATGCCAATGTCTTGTTTTGGTAAACAGTTCTGCAGACTCATGTTTCAGAGGTTTCATAGACTAGTCTAGTTAGCATGACATGACAACATTTTTTTTTTCAGATTTAACATGTTTTACTCAAATATTTCCGCTATGATATTTCAGACTACTTTCAGTAAACATTTTACATGGTTCATCATCATTTTTAGTGTATGTTTTGATGCCCATGTTGATCAACAAGTCATGTGGTTCACTCGGTCACATGCAGTCAGGCATTGAGTGATATGTTTCGCACAGACCATGGTTCGAGCGTGACATAAGGTTTCACTTTAGAACTTCCTACATTTAATTATATGGATAAATTATTTATTTTGGGAAAATATGCTCTGATTGGGGAGCTGAAGATTTCATTAGATTTGAAATATTATTTATGACCTGTAGAAATTGACGGAGCTAATTTTGGAGTTTGTTTGGTTGATTTTTGGAAATTAAGTCATTTTTGCATTTAATATGCCTATTTATGGTGAAAAGATGATTACATAAAGAAATAAGACTCGGATTTAATTTTTTTTGGTTATATTAGCTTCGTATTGATGTTTATGACTTGCGGGGATAGATGGTGTGATTTTCTAGACTTTCAGAAGAGTTTTGGATAAGGAAAATGATATTTTGGAAATTCTTAAGTTAAAAAATTAAGAAGTTTGATCAAAGTCAACACCGGGGTAAATGAGACTTTTTAAAAGTTTTATCGATTTCATTAGGTTCGAAATTTGATTTATGACTTAGTAAAGTTGTTGGTTCAGTTTTCGAGATGTTCGGGTGTGATTTAGGTGATTGGTTGGAAAACTAACTTTTAAGATAATTTGGAGTTGACCAGGATCAATATCGGGTCAAGATGACCCCGTTTGGGTATTTTGAAAGTTCAATCAACTTTGTATTATCATTTGACCTGTAAGAACTTTAGGAATTAGATTTGCACTTAGAGTTGGTCAAGTTTATGTGTTTAGATATTTAGATAGTAAAGCTAAATCATTGAGTAAGAAATAAGAGGTTGAGTTTAGGATACATCAAATTATCCCTTGAGAATAGCGTGAACTCAATTTTCCTTCCTACTTATTTCTTTGTCTTTGTTCCACCTAATAAAATAAAATTAAACAACAATCAGATTTATCTATTTACATTTTCATCCAAAATAGTCATCAAAAGGATAAAACAGCACAAAAGAGGTTCAAGTGACTCGGTCAACTAAATCTTCCCAACTCAGTTCAACCTTTCCCCGGCATCTCGATCGATGGAGGACGGTACACCCAACGCTGCCCAACGTACAATCATTCAAGCCCAATCCAACGATCGTGTAAAGCTCAACGTAGGCGGGAAGCTTTTCGAAACAACAGTCTCCACACTTCGTTCCGGTGGACCCGACTCTCTCTTATCCGTCTTATCAAACCGGACCAACACCTCATCATCCGACCCGGTTTTCATCGACCGGGACCCAGAAATATTCTCTTCTCTCTTATCTCTACTCCGGTCTAACCGTCTCCCATCAACCACAAACCCACGTTTCTCAAATCCAGAACTCATCGATGAAGCTATTTACTACGGTATCGAATCACAACTCAGATCTGCACTCGCTCCTAGTCAACTCACTGGTATCGACTTGTCACTTTTTACAACTATCCGTCCTTCATCTGACGGCGTTGTAACAGACTTTAACGCCGTTGATAACGATGGGTCTGTTTGGGTTGCTCATGGTGGACAGGTGTCTGTTTATGATTGGAGTTTAACTCATAGTGAGACTATTCGTACCCATCTTGATTATATTACATCGATTAAGAAAATTGGACCCGATTTGGTTGCTGTCGGGTCGGAATTTGAATCAGGGCTCCATTTTTATAATTTGGCTAATTCGAGGAGAGTCGGGTCGGTTGAATGGACCGACCCGACTGACCCGAGAATTTATAAGGCGAAAGTCAACGCTATCATTGACTCGCCGGGTTCTGTTTTTGCTGCTTTCGAGTGTCAACATAGAGAGAATGTTGTTCTTTGTATCGATAAATGTACTATGAAAGCTGTGTCGGAATTGGGGAGACAAAATGGGAATTCAGCAAAGTCAACTGTTGTCGGAAAGTTGACTTTTTTACCCGAGATTAATGCATTGACCGGTGTTTCAGTTACTGCCGGGGCATTTGGGTATTCGGGTTATGTCCGGTTGTGGGACCCGAGGTCTGGGGATGTTGTGTGGGAGACGAATGAACCCGGGTCGTGTAGGAGTAGTAGGTTCGGGGACTCGTTTGCTGACGTGGACTTTGACTTGGAGGATTTGAATATGTTCAAGATATGTTCAAAATCGGGTGATTTGGCTGTGGCGGATTTGCGTAAATTGAGCGAAGATCCGTGGGTTTATTTGGAAGAGAAGAATCCATGTATGAGGAATGCAGGTGGTGGGAGTAGTAGTTTGATTCACTGTTATAGAAAGCAGGTGTTTGCGGGAAGAGGAGGGGAGTTGGAAGTGTGGTCGAGAATGGCGGAGAAGGGAAGTGGTGATGTTGAGGAGAGTGAAAGGGTGGTGTTGCATGAAGGGTTATATAGAAGGAATTATATGGATAAAGTGGAGGATGCTGAAAGAGGGATTGTAAAGAAGATTGAGGGAGCTGGAGATAGGTTGTTTGTTACTAGAGAAGATGCCGAGGGGATTGAGGTGTGGCAAAGTTCTCAGTTTTCTGGTGCTGTTTTAAATTTGTGATCTTTGCATTCTACGTATGAGCTCACATTTCCTGTTTCATGTCCGAACAAAGGAGAGGGTTGTAATCGGTTGACAATTAGAGTGAAATTAGAATCCAACCCTAGCTAGTTTGAGATTGAGCATAGTTGTTGTATCTTTTTGAGCTGTCTGACTGCAGTTTGCAATGATAATCAATGAAATGAATTGTGTAGTATTTGGTGATTTCTTTTGGATGTCAAGTTGATCAATCAGGGAACAATGTGCAATGGTTAATATGATCATAATGATTACCTGAAATTGGATTCTTGTTGATCCCTTTTTGACACTATCTTTATCAATCAAGTACAATGTGGAACGGTGTTATGCTATCATGTAATGAAATGAATTTGGTTTATTGGTGAATTTGGGTGTCCCTTATCATGGAAAAATTGAATCCAAGGGTGTTCAAATAGTTGTATCAGAGGTAGGCCTCTAACTGTTGCTCTATGTATTCATGTCGTTGGTTTCTAAATTGCTGTATCATTTGGTTAGCTACATTGTGTACACGTGAGCTTGTAACTTTTTAACTTAGTTTCATGTATATCACTTTGACAAGATTTATAACATATTCCCTAGAAAACAAGGTGTAAAGGAGATTTGTAAGCATTGTATTCTTTGTTTCAGCTGCTAGCGATGATTTATCTATTTTCTTTCCTTGTCTCTCCCACGTAATAAACTGAAGAGTATGTTTAACACCTTTTTCTTGCCATTTGCTATAATTTAAAGAGGCCACTTTCCGGGGTTATGTGGTGGGGCTACAAGACTAGTAGGTACGCAAAGGGATGGCTTAAGGGACATCAGAAACAACTTCGCAGTAAATCATATTTTCCTGTTTAAAGAAGCTATAGGTGCTGCTAGAATTGTGAACTTCAGAAATTAAACTTAATTGATCTCAAAAGATTGAATTTCCTAGCCTACTGTAGAGGCAAGCTCTAGGATGTTTCCTCCCCTACCCACTACCCCTCCACCCCAAACAAAAGAGAAAAAAGACAGAATGGAAAACTCCCTCCTATAAAATCCAAGTTCTAGGAACAGATGGTCATACTAGTTAGGATAGAACTAGAAGACCGAAGTTAGGGAGTTGCTGGTATACCTGGGAGTGGCCAGAAACTCCAGATCAATTAGAGAATTTTCAAAGACTATCAATGAGCTTGCATTAATAGATCTTCCTCTTCATGTTGGTGATTTTACATGGCTTAGAAGTCGGGATAGTTCATGTGCTTCTAGACCGGACAGGTTTCTTGTTTCAGGGAGGTGGGATGAACATTTCAAATGCATTAAACAAAGAGTCCTTCCCAGAACCACCTCAGATCATTGTCCAATTATTTTAGAATGTGGTGATTGGGGAAAAAGAAAAGGATACTTCAAGTTCGAGAACATGTGGTTTGAACAAAAAGAATTCATTGACTTGATCAAGAACTGGTGGGATTCATATGCAGTTGTAGCGGAACCTGATGTGATCCTTGCAAAAAAAAAAACTGGTTTTGCTGAAAGAAGACCTAAAAAAATGGAACAGGGAGGTGTATGGAAAGTTGGAAGAACGGAAAAATAAAGCTTTGGCTAGATTGGAGGAGCTAGATCATAACAGGAGTATTTCTCCTGAACACCAAGCAAAATTTGAGGAAGAGAGGGTATCAATCAAGAAGGAATGGTAGGAGGTGGCAAAGGCTGAAGAAATCTCTTGGAGACAGAAATCTAGATGCTTGTGGATTGAACGTGGAGATAAAAATACTAAATTCTTTCATAAACAGGCCAATGCTCACAAAAGATTTAATAGCATTGATAAATTAGTTATTGGAGAAGATCTAGTGGAGGATGAGAAAATCATTGAAGTCCATATCTTGGACTTTTATAAAAATTTGTTCAGTGAATTTGAATGTTGGAGACCCAAATGGGAGGATGATAGTGTTAAGAGGCTGTCTAATGAAGAAAAGGAATGGATAGAAAGACCTTTCATGATGGAGGAACTAGAAGTTAGAAAATCTTTCAAAGGAGAAAAGGCCCCTGGACCTGATGGTTTTAACTTGTATTTCTTTCAAAAATGTTGGAGTATTGTTAAAATGGATATTTGGAGAGTAGTGGATGCTTTCTACAGGAAGGGATCTTTTGTCAAAAGCTTGAATTCCACGTTCATTGCTCTAATCCCTAAAACGAAAGGAGCAGTGGAGGTTAAAGATTTCAGGCCTATTAGCCTTCTGGGGAGTGTATATAGAATCATATCCAAGCACTTAAGAAAGTTATTAGTAATTTGATCTCTCCTAATCAGAATGCTTTTATCAAAGGAAGGCAAATTACTGATGCTGCAATGGTAGCTAATGAAAGCCTCGACAATTTGATAAGGAAGAAAAAGGGGGTGGCATGTAAGCTGGATTTAGAAAAAGCATACGACCATGTCAATTGGAATTGCTTATTGAATCTTCTGAGGCTGATGAACTTTGGTGAAAAATGGACAGAATGGATCAGATTTTGCATCTCAACTGTGAGATTTTCCTCGTCAAATTCTTTTATGAGGAATAGTACCTTGTGATGGTGCCAGATGAAAGATGAAAATAGTTCTAATCTTCCCCATTCCACCTAATTTGGCAAAGAACTCACGGCGATCTCTGGGGGAATGGCCGATCATGAATTCTATGACGTTTTTAAGACCTCACTAATCAGCCAACCACTTTTTAGTTCATAATGAATGAACCCCCGGATGAAGAAAAAATACCTCCTCCCTCTTACTAAACCACGGGGAGCATCTTAATCAATGGTGACCCTCAAGGTTATTTCTGCTCTTATAGAGGCCGGAGACGGGGATCCCTTGTCTCCTTATCTATTTGTTTTAGTAATGGAAATTCTCAGTACAATGTTAAGGAAAGCAGAAAACTTGGGATGGTTAAGGGGTCTAAAGATGGGCAGAAACGATCAGGAAAGCATGGTGCTTAGTCATATCCTTTATGCAGATGATTCTCTTCTATTTTGTGAGGCTGATAGAGACCAAATTTTGTATTTGAGAGGGGTCCTGTTATGCTTTGAGGCAGTTACTGGCCTGAAAATTAATCTGGCTAAGAGTAACATTTTTAGTATTAATGCTGATGACTGTGTTGAAGAGTTGGCAGACATTTTGGGTTGCAAAGTCTATAAATTTCCCACTACTTATTTGGGGCTTCCATTAGGGGTGAAGAGAAAGGACAAAAGCATCTGGCAAGGGGTTATTGATAGGTGTAATAAGAAGTTAACTCCTTGGAAAAAACAATACTTGTCTCTTGGGGGAAGGCTTACCTTAATCAATAGTGTCTTGGATGGGATCCCTACATATACTATGTCCCTCTTTAAAATGCCTGTAGAAGTTGAAAAGAAATTGGATTCCATTAGAAGACAGTTTTTATGGGATGGAAATGCAAACAAAAGGAAAACTCATTTGGTAATGTGGCAAGTGGTTATTGGAGATAAGAAGTCAGGGGGTTTGGATGTGAGGAACCTGAAGATGCACAATAGAAGCCTACTCTTTAAATGGCTATGGAGATATAGTAGGGGGAGTGAGGAAATTTGGCAAAAAATGTTAGATGCTATACATGGTGAGGAGGGATGGAAGCAAAATTCTTCACAATTGAAAAATTGTGGGGGAATCTGGAGGAAAATAAGTGAAGAATGGGATGAGTTCTAACAACATACAAGGCTGGTAGGTTGGCAATGGTGCTAGAATTAAATTCTTGACAGATACTTGGAGTGGAGATGAAAATTTCAAGAGCAAATTAATAGATTTGTTTAGATGTGCTTTGGATAAAGAGGGTCACAATATAGATTTCTATCCATACTCAGGATGGCATATTACTTTCAGGAGGAACTTGAATGACTGGGAAGTGGAGAGTTTCTGTCAACTGATGCAACAACTGAGCACATGCTTAATTGATTGAGACAAAGCAGACACGTTAGTTTGGATCAATAGCAGGGATAAATTATTTTCAGTTGAAAGTTGTTATAATATGTTTTTACAGCAGAATAATCAGGGGATTCCTAACTGGCCCTGGAAAATGATTTGGAAAACTAAGGCACCTACGAAAGCAGCCTGCTTTGGTTGGTCAGCAGCCAGTGATGCTTGTTTAACTCAAAATAACCTGCAAAGGAGAGGCTATTCCATGTGCAGCAGATGTTTTTTTTTGTAATAGGGAGCAGGAGACAGTTGAGCATTTGTTCCTACATTGTGATTTCTCAAGACAATGCTGGGAATTGTTTCTGAACATTATGGGTGTGTCTCTGGTTATACCACAGAAGATCAACAATTTGTTGGAAGTTTGGCAAGCTCAAAGAGTTGAAAGAAGTGTGAAAAAGATACGGAGGACTATTCCCATTTGCATATTATGGACTGTTTGGCTGGAAAGGAACAAGACATGCTTTGAGGGGGGAAGACTGCAGATTGCTAGTGTAAAGAACAAATGTATCAAAAACTTGTTTTTTGGGTGTTATAGCAGTACTCTAGATAGGAGGGACCAATAATTGGATTTTTTGGATCTTTTATGGGGGAGAATGTAGTATGATTGTGGAGATTGTGTAGCTTCGTCTTGTTCTTGGTCCTGTACCATCTTGGTACCATATTAATAAAAACTTTTACCTATAAAAAAAAAGGTAGTTGCTGGTATAACTTTCTTTGTATAGGAGAAGCTCCTAGCCTTAGTACTGGCATTGTAGAGAAGTTATGATTTCCCTCTCATAGTTGTGGAAGGGAGAAGGCCAGAGGAGACATGAATGAGCTCAGAGTTGATGGTAAAGGATCTTATGATACCTGAAAATAGTAAGTGGAAGTGTAGGTTCTTTATCTGTTTGCAATCAATGCTCAAGAGGACAAAGTGCTTGTCTTTGTTTATTTGCGAACAATCTTGCCAACCTGTTAAGCCCTCGCATCATCCAAAGGTTTCTGTACTTGGTGATTACGAAGTGTTTGATGAACAATTCCAAGACTCTGAAACTTTCGTGAAGGAAGCATTTCGAGTAATCTTTTCTGCTTGAGTCATGACGGAGTAGAAACAAGGACTTCACTGAAAAGAACCGGAACAAAAACCTTTGGCTTTTTGTTTGGACATGGACGGTTAATGGGAAAGAATAGCTCTTGAAATAGTAAAAAATGAGGAAAAGATTTAGGAAATTATGAGGATAATGTCGCAAGTTTACTCATTTAGTCATTTATAGAAGTTTATTTATTTCGAGAATCTCTCAATTAGAACAAAAGTTGATATGATCCACTTGCAAATGCATTAAGAAATTGTTATCGTCCTATTACTGTGAGGCCATTATTGTTTTCCTCTTTTTATAGCAGAAGTTATAAGTTTTATCCCCTCTGCCATCAATCGCTCTTTTCTTGTCTTATTTGTGACATACCTCCAATATATATTACTTCTATAACTCCACATTTTACAGTCCTTTTTTGAAGTGTTCCCATGAACTCCAATCTCGTCGATCCCATCACATAAGTTGGAATAAACAGTGACTTTGGGTGTTGTTGGAGATGGAACTAGCTTTCTTCTCTATGGAGTGCTTTGTTTACGTTATGATTTTAGTTTAAATTCAGTCCTTGGATCATTTGTGCAGTGGCGGAGCCATACTTGGCCAAGGGTTGTCGATTGACACCTCTTCACTGGAAATTGTACTGTGTAGATAGGTTAAAAAGAATGTTGTGTATATATACTATATGTTGAATCCCCTTGGCTTCTTCGTATGTTTACTTCTTTATACTTTCACTCCCCTATGTGAAATTTTTGACTCCGCCACTGTTTGTGCCAACATGTAATAGCTGTTCAACAGAATTAATTGTCTATACTGGTGCTTAGCATATTTGTGGAACAAGCTTAAAAATATATTGCTGCTTTAGGAAAAACAGAATATCATCAACCTGGCCTTTGCATACTTCACTTAAAACTGATGTGGTTTCTAGAATGATATCTACTGTAGAATATTGAATTGGCCCTTTCATGCTGCTGATTATGTCATTTTGCAGGTTCAATGACTACTTTGATAGTGTTCTTGTTAGAGTCTATGCGGAAGAAGGAAATAAGTTGCTCGACGATGGAAGTTGAGTGTTACCAATCCAGTAATGTTCTTGTTAGTCACGTTGCACGCCCAGCAAAACAGCTGGGCTACAAGCTTGATGATCCGTAGGGACTGGTAACGTCATTATTTTTTACCGTGTTAGTACTGTTACTTCAGGTCCTATGTTTTCTGGTATTCCTTTAGTCCTGTCAGATGTACATGCGAGAGAAAATAGTGAGAATTTAGTACTTCTATTTTTGTTCTTATTTTGTATAAAGTATTGGTCAGAGATGAGCTTAAATGGAGCAACATGGCCAGTGAGGAATTATATCGCTGATCCCAACTTGCTTGGTTTTGAGGTGTAGTTGTTGTCGTCGTCATTGTAAACTGGTTTGCGAAAATGTCCGTACTCTTGAGAGCCTTCATGATTTGGTTGACAAACTTTACTTGGCAATTTCAGTTTGTGCATTCTGACTCTTCTGTGGTGTAAATGTGTAACCTTAGTTTGACATATTGTATTGTTGCCATGTATTTGGGGGTTGTTGTTAGGAAAAGATGAAGATCCATGACTATAAGGAGGGAGTTCAAACTCCATGTGGCACTGCACGTGTCCTCTGGTTGACAACATACATTCACCCACATGCCGTGCAAAAATCAAAAGAGCGTAGAGACGATGATAGGAAAAATAAGGTGAAATTTTATCGTGATAGGGATAGATCATTGCAATTGCGCGCAGGATGGGCGTGAGAAGAGAAACCATAGCGGGGTAGAGACGGGGCGGGCGGGGATGTAGGGGGAGGATAGAGATGAAGAGGAAGGGGTTTAAGAGAATTTAGAGCGCTAGGAATAATAGATGCGATCATACCAGCACTAACGCACCGGATCCCATCAGAACTCCGAAGTTAAGCTTGCTTGGGTGAGAGTGGTACTAGGATGCGTGACCCCTGGGAAGTCCTCGTGTTGCATCCCTCCTTTTGTCGAAACTTCGGCTATTTTCGTCCACTTAATATATATTTTTTGAACTTTTGGGCGGAGGTGCTGACCGGATAGGTGGTAGAGGCGCGCAGGATGGATGTGAGAAGCGAAACCGTAGTGGGGTAGAGGCTGTGCGGGGGATAGAGATGGAGAGGAAGGGGTTTAAGTGAATTTAGAGCGTTAGGAATTGATGGAATGATCGATCCACCATTTTATAGGTCAACTCATGCGTGCTTCTTCTCTTCGTTCCCTTTGCACTCTATTTCCAATGTGACTGTAAAGTCACTGTCTTATGTTATCAACTATTATGGTAGAGTCACAAAACTATTCTTGGTGTAGCAAAGAAGTAGAACGAATAAAAACTTTTTCCTTAATCTTGGTGTAGTTCCTATTAGAATTAAGTCAATTAACCATTTGTTACAAACTTTTAGGGGATCTAATTTGACCATTATCTCCTCCTGATTCACTGGTTTGGAGATCTATAACACGAGGCATAAGCCATGATTTAAAGCATATGAAAAAATTAAGTTTGAATTTTAGGCAAAACATGAGGGTTGGTTTCCGCAGTTTGCTCAAAAAGCACCTCATACGTCCATGCTACTCAATATGTTGTAAGATTTTGGGCTTCTTGTTTTAATGTGCTAGTCTGTTCTATTATCTTCATCTGTACATTTGCTCTTCTTTGTTCTTCTCGTTTTTCGTGGATTATATAAGGAGATATTGGTACTATGATATTTCCCCTCATACTTGTGGTTAACAGCTTATATGCATCATTGTCAACTTTTAACAGGTTATTAGACATTTTGATGGATGCAAGGCTGACCTTGTTGTCTGTGATGGTGCACCTGATGGTAAGAAACTGCTCTTTCAATTTCCCTGATACATTATGTTGGTCTTTGCTGTAGTTGATGAAATTAATCTGTGCTTATATTCTTCTTATGTTGCAGTAACGGGACTTCATGACATGGATGAATTTGTTCAGTCCCAGCTGATATTGGCGGTTAGTTTCTAAGTGAAACTGGTGCAATTGGTTAAGTGGATGCTATTATATCAATATGTAGCACCACCATAATAATACTGGAAGGCATACTCATATAGATCTGTAGTTTTCATGGCTTGCTGCATGCCCACATCTATAAATATATCAGTGTCATTGTGCCAAATTGAGTGAGCGTAAAGTGTTGTCTAGGAACACTTGAAAGCTTATTTAGGAGTAAATGGGAAGAAATGCCTTTTGGGTAACCTCCACCATGAAACTTGCGTTTTCTTAGGAATTTGACTAATTCGTCTTCTATCTGGTGATGTTATCTCTCTGTTTCTAATTTGTTTCGTATATAGATCATAAAAAAGGAAAACAATTGTTTCTGTATGTCATCTTTCTTGGGTTTAGTTTTTCAGTATCCTGCTTATAATGTTTAATTATTCCTTGAAAGAACAGTTATATGTGCTTAGAGAGATGTTTCTCTATAAATCTGCCAAGTTGTTCTTGGTCTCTGTTTGGAGACATGTCAGTTGTCACATGGGTGGTTGAACTTGCAGGGCCTAACCCTAGTCACTCACATACTTAAAAAAGGTGGAAAGTTCATAGCAAAATTTTTTCGAGGAAAAGACACAAGCCTCCTTTACTGTCAGGTTAGTTGCACGTGTGCTCATTATTTCTCGATTTAGTTTCTTAACTCATTCAAAATCTCGTTTAGTCTTAGGAGACCTCAGTTTAATGTTTTCTGCTGTCGGATGTTCTACATTCTTGCATTTGTCTGATTGGTGAATTGCTGATATATTACTTTCATACTGCAGCTAAAACTATTTTTCATGAAAGTGACTTTTGCTAAGACAAAAAGTAGTCGCAATTCTAGCATAGGTGAGTAAACAATGTTTTCTACTTTGTTTATCTGGAAATTTTTCCTGTGAATGCAACCTGTTCATTCGACAGCTCTTGAAAATCTTACTAATGCTGTCAATTGTCATATTTCATCAAAACTTAATGTTGTAAAATTTCAAGGATTTTATTCTTTGCTTTATGACCTTGCAATCTAAAAAAAGGTCCCCAAGTTTGTTGTTCTCACAGAAACGTTCATAATGTTGACGGCTTTCTATTGCCTTAATATATTCTCCAGGGTTACTTCATAGCTTCAACTCTGTTTATTTCTGTGAATTAGTGGGTGGTGTTCAGGAATTATTAGAGTCAATGAGGCATATCAAATGCAAATTGGAATGAAATTTTGACTTGTATAGTTTTGGTCGACAAAGATTTGTTGAAAACACTAGAATTGCTATGTAACATAAAATTTAATACAAGCTTTCAGCTGTGCAGAGGCATTTGCAGTTGGCGAGAATTACTCTCCACCTGAAGGATTCAATGAGAAAGACCTTCTTCGCCTGATTGAAAAAGTTGGAAGTGTATCTGGCACTGAGGAACTAGGTAATTTCGATGTGCATATGCTTCTTCTCTAAATTGACTTGTACTTCACACTAACTTTATATTTACCCTCGTATTATCATGGAGGTAAATTGTGGATCTTTAATCCACCTCTTGTATTAGTAAGGAAGCACTCTATATCATTTGATTTGTGTTGAAGTAAAGTTTCTAGTTGCTGTTTTTTTATGTTACAAGTAATGTGGCTTCCATTTTTAAATGCTAGATTAGATGCAATTCCGATTATATTTGTATTTTGCATCATCTTTCAAACATTTATTACATGACAGATTGCAGTAGTGGATGGCTGGAAGGTCCTAATAAGGTGTATATCCCATTTCTGGCTTGTGGAGACCTGAGTGGATATGATTCCGATCGTTCGTATCCACTTCCTAAAGCTGCAGATGGAATCTATCAGTGTTTAGATCCTGTACAACCTCCGATTGCACCACCGTATAAACGAGCTCTTGAAATGAAGAAAGCTTCAAGTCAAGGAATCCATAATCTAGACAAGCTTTCTCTTGGCCCCTGAGCAAGAATAGTTCTCTTCTGCTACGTCTCAAGAGTTGTTTATATGTCACTAAATGTAAGGACTCCTTGTTAACTGCTCTTTCAATTGATTAATTTTAGGTGTTTAGTAGACTTGTTTCTCCATCGCGGGATGTATGGTTGGCGCACGTCACGAGTTTGAGTCCTGCTGTGAATATGTCGCTAAATGTAAGGACTCCTTGTTAACTGCTCTTTCAATTGATTAGTTTAAGGTGTTTAGTAGACTTATTTCTCCATCGCGGGATGTATGGTTGGCGCACGTCACGAGTTTGAGTCCTGCTGTGAACCAAGCATGATATTTAAATGGAGAAGGGTAGAGGAGCGAGCCCATTTTTCACCATGTTCCAAAGTTCGAACAACTGATTTTTCGGTCATAAAAAAAGTATGATAGTCATACACTTGTGTAATAGCAAATTTATTTTTACTTTGGTGTTTAAATATTCAATTAACAGATTGCTTGAGGGATACCTGTGACAGTAGCCCTTTAGATGTATGATGGCTATAATTAGAATCATTTCCACCGGTGTTTTCCAAAAGTTTCTTTTAAAATAACGAAACGTAATTGTGTCGTAACTTCTTTTGTTTTCTCTAAGGTTTGGTGTGTTACATGTGAATTTGAGTGTGAAACAAGTATTTCTTCCTCTTTTCCAGTCTAACAAACTACGTGTTACAGTATACAATAAGATTTTACTCTATTTACATTCAAAGTACTTGCAATTTTCAGTAAAGTCCAGTAAGCTAGTCAATAGAAATTGCCAAAAAATCAGCTGAAACCTAGCAGAAAATGTCAGCAATTTCCTCGTCAGTTGCTTCTCTCTTTCAATGTAAAATACAATATCAGTGTTTATTTGCATTTATGATGTAAGATATATATACATTAGGTTATATATAGGGCATATATTATATATAATATAATTTAAAATGAATCTATATTAGGTGCACATGTTGTGTAAAGAACGGAGGTTATGTTGACCTGCAATGTGTTACTTTTCACATCAAAATTGATATGATAATCTAAAAAATAGAATAATAACCTACTATAATCCATTAAACTGCATAATTTTGTAAAAAATCTTTATATTATTAGTGTATATAATATATAACTTAATCTCTTTTAAATAGGAGTTTATGTTTTGTACTTTATTAGCGTATAAATTTTTGCATATAATTTTCATAGCGAATAACAACAACATACCAGTCAGATCCCACACCGTGGGATCTGGGGAGAGTAGAGTGTACACAGACTTTACCTCCACCTTGATAGGTAGAGTGGTTATTTCCGAGAGACCCTCGGCTCAAGACAAAGCATAATCACAAGCAAGACAATCAAAACAAAGCAAGAGTAAAGAGTAAAGAATAAATAGTAAAGCAAGAGAAACGGTCAGACTCAGATAAGGAATTAAAGTAGTATAAAGTGCATTTGAACAAAAGGGAGCAGTAGCTAACACAACTAAATAAGCTAAATAAAATACACTAAAGAACACATAGCAGCAGAAGTCAAACTACCGTGGATAATTTTCATAGCGAATCTGATATAGTAAATAAACAAATAGAATGTTTACTTACTACACTTGGTCAAATTACATTACAAATGTTAAAATCATCTACATGTCTTAGTCTATAAGCTGAATTCTGAAACATAAATCTTTAGATTAAACATTATTTAATAACATATTAAAAAATTTGACTTGCTATTGCCAAGTTAAATTACACTGACATTATAAATAACTTTACTCTGCCCCCACTACTCTCTTCATCAAATTACGGGAAGAACAAGTTTGGTATGAAAGGAAGAAAAGAGTCTGATATTCTGGCCAGGAGTATTTTGACATTCATAAAGCCACTACTTTTACAGCTTTTAGTCTATATATTTTAAAATCCATTAAATTAACTTTATTTGGTATTCCATATCAAATTAACTCTTTAACTTTTATTTCTAATGCTTTTCATTTTTTTTTTTTTATACATACAATATACAACTCAAATTAAAATTTTAAAGATGTCCATAACTTGGACGGATAAGGTAACATTTTGGTAAAAACTTGAGAAGTCTTGTCTGCCGGCCACTAAACTAATGAATAATATTGGTGATTATCATCTATCAGCATTCACCTAGAAAAATAAATAAAGTACAACAGGAAAAAGGAACTTACAAATTTTTTAAAAATATGGAATTTCTTGGAAAAGACAGGATAAATAAAAGTAAATACACCCAAAGTCTTAAAATTAAAGCCTGGCGTTACAATATCAGAAAGTTTCTGCTACTATGCTACTCTAATGCTAAATAGCTAATTCCAAAAGTACTATAGTAAAATCTTTTGTTGAATGAAACTTAATTCCTACATAAATAAACAGCAAAAATGTCTAAATAATTATTTTTTCCTCTTGAATCATCTATATAATTACATTAACACAAAAAATAAATATACTTACTATTAGCAAGTAGTGCTAGAAACAGAACTGGATCTATGTAAAGAAGAAGAAGAATTCAAGAACTCAATACAATCTTCAATAGCTTCAGCTCTTTGCGAATCATGAATTAATGTTTCTGCATATGAACGTGACCTTGCTAAGCTTGCTGATGATGATATTTTACGTGATGACCTTTTTCTATTCGAATTTGATAGGAAATTTAGTGCACTAGCCACTTTACTCCCAATATTCTTTAGAAAACTAGCCACAGAAAATTCAGAAGAAGAGCTCTTTTGAAGCCTAGAGGAATTCAAATTAGATAATGATGGCTTCTTTTTAAAGTAGAAATTGTTTTGGTCATGGACATGATGATCAGGGCTAAAACTTACTCTTCTACTCATTTTTTTGTGTGTATGTTGTTGGAAGAGTTTGTGACATGAAGAAGAGAGGCAGTTGGGAAAATGATGAGAGCTATTTATTGAGAGTTGAAGAGAGATAGAAAGAGATGCTTCATATTTCAGTTTTTATTGTAGTAATAAAGAAAAAAGGAGAAGATTCAAACCTACACTTGACCTATTTAATTTATTGTAATAAGACCAGAGACGAACTTTAACTGATATTCTGCAAAATTTCATGGCCCATATTCATATCAGTTTGACTATTGACCAAATTAGTGTTTGATTCATTTATTTACTCTCATGCATACATTCATTTCGGTAAAATGATATTTACTTCAAACCGTAACAACTTAAATAACTTATTAAGATGTGACTATACTTTCACTAAACATACATAAGTGAGAGAAGTCCATGTGTAAATCAATATTATGCATTGATTGGTTGGATATTTGATTTTTTATGAGCCACATACATTAAATTCTTTTTAACAATCAGCTGCGGTGAGACTTGAATCTAGGATTTCTCTCTTTTCTCTAATATGACGTTAAACAATTGAATTTTGGACCTAACTCAATTCTAAAAACTCATGACATGAGAATTGCCCAATATCTTATAAGAGGAAAAATTCTCATCCATACACCGATGCGAGACTCTAATACTCCGATACTCTGCACGACAGAACTAAATATATAAGCGTGAACAATATAATAAGGATTTCAGTTAAGGGTCCCATCGAAAATGGAATGAGAACATGAACTCCTTATATAAACTTGCGAAGAGCATCAGATGTGGCAATTAATATAATATCATTCACATACAAAAGAAGGTAAGCAATATTATGACCCTGGCGGTAGATGAACAAAGAATTATCCGAACGGCTGTTAGAAAACCCAATGTGAGAAACATAATCCGCAAACCTCTTGTACCAGGATCGGGGGCCCTGTTTGAGCCCATATAATGATTTTTTCAGCAGGCACACATGATTTGGATATGTGGAATCTCGATATCCCAAAGGCTGGTACATGTTTACTGTTTCATTTAGATTGCCATGGAGGAAGGCATTTTTGCGGCCATGCTTTTGACAAAGCCAAACTAAGGATCGTTCTTATAGTTGCCGGTTTAACCACCGGACTGAACGTCTCATCGCAATCCATACCAACCTGTTGTGTCTTCCCATCACCTACAAGACGAGCTTTATGCCACTCAAAAGTACCATCATATTTTTCTTTGTGACTGAAAATCCACACAGACCGAATGACATTAACATTAGTGGGACGGGGGACCAACTCCTACGTCCTATTTTTAATAAGAACATTAAATTCATCATCCATAGTCATTTTCCAATTCGGGGCATTAGAGCAGACACATGATTAAGAGGCAATAGTGATTTTGTAACACGGGTGTGAAGGCTATATTTTGTGTTGGGTTTGACAATGCCGTGTTGACTACGAGTGACAGGCCGCTGGGCCGGAATTGGAAATGGGCCAGGGGGGGGGGGGGGGGATGAGACTGCCTGACAGTGGGCAAGGAATTGGGCCGTGACCCAATTCGCTAGGGGATGGCCCGTGATCCAAGCCACTGCTAGGCAGTGGACTATTCGGTACTGGGCTGCCAGGAAAAAGCCCTTTAGGCCCAAGATTCATTCTTTATATGGTATCAGAGTCAGACTCATTCAAATTCTTTGTTCACCGATGTTGGGGCCCCAAATTATATTATCCACGCTCCAGTTCACGAGGTATGGGCGTGCGGGGGAGTGTTAAAAGTCTCACATCAGAAATGGAATGGGAACATGTACTCCTTATATGGACTTGGACAATCCTCACCCTACAAGTTAGCTTTTGGGGTTGAGTTAGACCCAAGATCATGGTATCAGAGTCAAACTCAATCCAATTATTTATTCACCGATATTGTGCCCCCAAATTATATTGTCCACGCTCCAGTTAACAAGGTCCGGGCGTGCGGGGGAGTGTTAAGAGTCTCACATCGGAAATGGAATAGGAACATGGACTCTTTATATGGACTTGGACAATGCTCACCCTACAAGCTAGCTTTTGGGGTTGAGTTATGCCCAATATTCATTCTTTACGGTTTCAACATCGAATAATTCAGAATTATGATGGTTTGGTTCTGATATCATGTTATGAAATGGACATTAAGCTTAACTAAACCCAAAAACTAAATCAAAAGGTGAAAATTATCAAATACTGTACCATATAAGAGAATAGACTAAACTACCCATTTCTAAATTAAATCTAGGATTTTCAACTATTGTGCAGAGTATTGCTGCATCTACAGTGCAATTGCGATAAGAGGTGCGAAATCAATTCAAATATATAGTTCTAGTCTAAGGCAATAATTCATCAAAATTAGGTCCACCTATATTACCACACCCTAAGATGTCTAGCTCTTCTGTAATAAAATAGTAGTAAGTCTTAATTAGTTTTTAATCTCTATCCTGTTAAGTTTAGTTTAAATTTTAGAATGGAAGGGTAGCGAGTAAAATTAAACATGTAGTACAAGAAACTATAAATGTTACATTATAATTTGGATAAGGAGCATGATGACTTTGATTTATTCAAGGTTGATAAACTAAAAGTGCATGGAGGGCAATCATGGGGTTAGTCTAGGATATATATATCCACAGAACTACTTTTTACAAAAGTTGAAGAAATATCATTTTCAAATAATTAATCATCATTAGGTACCATTTTTATTTTTGCTATGTTTGTGATTTTCGTCCAAAATCGACTTAGGATATTGCAAACAATCCACAGTTTTATATTTTGGCTGCTGAAATCTTAGTTTCTAGAGAACTAGTAATAAGCTAGCAAACAATTAGCTAAACTTGGAGAACTTTATGAGTGTAAATTAGAGATTTAGAGAATCGAGAAAAGATAAAATTTGGTCAAAAAAGGAGAAGAAAGTGTTGTGGGGATGATGGGCCCCTACTAGGAATGGGATAAAGTGAAATAATGTACATTTGGTAAGACAAGGAAGAGGGTGAAGAAGAGTACACGAGTTTAGGTGGAAAAAAGATAAAACATAAAAAGGGATTTAAGCTTTTACCATTTTCAAAATTAGAAAATAAACTTGTTACTTCTTTCTTTTCGATTGTTTTGTGTTGAGAGTTAATGTTAGTATCATCAAGTGCTTATCACCATGCCAAAAATTATAGGTGATAGCAAGAATGTAACTTTATTTTTAACTAAGTCTACCAAAGCAAGCGCTATATTTAATCATGATTCCCACTCAGACATGATATTGACATTACCCAACAATCCTCTTCCTACCCCGGATTAAGATCTAGTCCAGTATATTTCTATCCAGTATTGTCCGGTGGAGCACTTGATTTTTGACACGTGTCCCTGGGTAATTTAAATGGACAAGATCTATTTGTTTCAACTATTGATAACTTCCTTTTCTCACTTCTATCTTTCTTCTTCCAAAACTCAGACCAGTTTTTTTGACTTCTTAACCTTCTTTACTTTCTTCCCTCTACCTCCTTCCTTCTTTAAAATCTAGAGCCCTCGTGTTATTCTTCTCTTCTCTCCCTCTTCCTTTCCATTGCTCTTTATAGATTTGGTGATTATTGATTTTTCCATTGTTCTCAAATATTTAAAGCCAATGAAGGCATCATTCGATGACGTGATCTTGGATAAATGATAGTTCCAAAGCAATATAGAGTATGAAATGTTGTCCTAATTAAATGATATAAGGTTGTTTTGTGCAAAGAACGTAAAATTTGTTAGTAATCTGTATTAAAAAAATATATCTTTAAAATAGAACCTGAAAAATAATCAGAAAACATAATCTGAAAAAATGTCAAAACAAATAAATAAAAATATAAGAATTAAATCGAGCCCACTGAATGCACAGTGTGTCTTTAAGGAAATTATTCCCCTCAATGTAACCGAGGTTGTGGAATATATCCTCCTAGGATAGAACGATTTACTCACCGGTGTAGCGGTACATCAAACTCCGGTGACAACGAACTCACTCAACGACGGTAAATCACACGAGATTTTTATTTTGTGCAAGAAGAAAAAAGAAAGTAAAAGATCAGAAAATTCGTAAGAAATTTCTGAGGATCAACATATTATATATAGCCATGTAAGTGTTGATTCAGAAAGGTTGCAACCTTTCAGTTGGTGGGAAGTTTGAAAAAAAATCCGAAAAAAGTGAAGCGCGGATCAGAAATGGATTCGGGTCATAACCCGAGTCATTGAATAATTAATTAATAACTAAATAATAAAGTAAATTTAGTTCAAAAAGATTAATCAATCAATCTATCATTTGACCAAATCCAAATTCAAAGCCGAGCCGAGCGAGCGACGGCGCGAGGCTTGACTTCTTCTCAACCTTTTAACAACAAGAAGGAATGCTTCTTTATTTAAGCACAAGAACTTTCCTTTCCACAACAAATATGGGAGAAATGCTTCATCCAAAAAGCAGCAAGGAACAATTCAAAACTTTATTTTTTTCCTCTATATTTTTCTCTCCATTTCCCATTCATCTAACACTTAAATCCAACAACCCCCACATGAATGGGGAATGTCTATAAAATAAATGAATGCACGGACAAGTGTGTGACTTACAAGTAGGATTAATTGCATCTGGATAAGTAGATTTTCTTTTGAACTTTCCGTAGTGAGCTTATGTCAGATATACTCGGTCAATCGATAAATTTGATATCTTTGAACTGTCAAGCTTTGTCATATACCTAGACAACATAAGTCACAAAATTAACCCTTAACCGTCTATGGTTCTCACGGTTGTGTTCGTTTCAGCCATGAACACCGCCTGATTTCATAAGTGTATAGAGAATGGACTTTTACTATCATTCTCTTTGAAGCGGCTTCCACTTCACACTCACATAGTTGATTTCTAAACGTGTAATCCTATAGATACACTATCTGATCATATCCTGCCAAACTTAGAGATCTTTAAAAAAACTTTAATATTTTATTAACTCATTAAAAAGTCCTAATTTTTATCCTCGTTCCTGAACATTGTCTTCATCACGAGAATGGATTGAGTTATTTGACAATATTGAACTGTCATTCATAACTTTTTTGATCTCTTTGAACCTAGCTCTTAGGATCTCCAGTCTACTAGGTAGAGTTACCGCCATGATGACTTATCCTGAGCCTTGAACCCATTCCATTCGATGGTCTTTTAACTGCCTCTCTAGTTAGGCCTTTTGTAAATGGATCTGACACGCTATCTCTTGACTTTAAGTAGTCAATAGTGATAACTCCACTAGAGAGTAGTTATCTAACGGTATTGTGTCTCCGTCGAATGTTATGAGGTTTCCCATTATACATAATGCTCTCTACCCTACCTATTGCTTCTTGGATATCACAATGTATGAATATAGGTGCTAAAGATTTGGCCAGAATGAAATATCTTCTAAAAAGTTCCGGATCCATTCAGCTTCTTCACCGGCCTTGTCTAAAGCTATAAATTTAGATTTCATCGTAGAGCAGGCGATGCACATCTATTTGGATGATTTTTAAGACGCTGCTCCACCACCAATGGTAAAAATATATTCACTTGTAGATTTAATTTCAGATGAACCGTTGATCCAATTTGCATCACTATATCCCTCAATTATGGAGGAATATTTATTATAATGCAAAACATAGTTTTGAGTGTCTTTTAAATACCCTAAAACTCGCTTCATTTCCATCGAGTGAGTTTGATTAGGATTACTTGTGAACCGATTCATCTTACTAATAACACATGCTATATCTGATCGAGTATAATTTATGATATACACCAAATTTCTCAACATTTGTGCATAGTCCAATTGTGAATGACGTTCACATTCATTCTTTTGAAGTGCAAAACTTACATCAATCACAGTCTTTGCAATATTGAAATTTAAATATTTTAACTTGTCAAGTACCCTTTGAATATAATGAGACTGTGATAATTCTAGACCTTGCGGAGTTTTGTGGATTCTAATTCCTAAGATCAAATCAGCAACTCATAAGTCTTTCATATTAAATTTGCTAGCCAGCATGCGCTTGGTAGCATTTATGTCCATAATATCTCTACTCATTATCAATATGTCATCAACATATAAACAAACAATGACTTCATAATTTGGAGTATTTTTAATGTACACACATTTATCACACTAATTGATTTTAATTTCATTTGCTAACATTATTTGGTCAAACTTTGCATGCCATTGTTTGAGTGCTTATTTTAGTCGATAAAGCGACTTAACAAGTTTGCACACTTTCCTTTCTTTACCAGGAATCAAGAAACCCTCAAGTTATTCCATGTAAATTTCTTCCTCCAAATTTCTATTTAAGAAAGTTGTCTTAACATCCATTTGATGGATTTCAAGACCATACACTGCCGACAGTGCTACTAACACCCGGAAGGATGTTATCCTTATTACCAGTGAGTATGTGTTAAAATAATCAAGACCTTCTTTTTGTCTATAACTTTTAAAAACAAGTCTTGCCTTATATTTGTCAATAGTGCCATCAGTTTTCATTTTTCTTTTAAAGATCCATTTCGAACCTAAGGGTTTATTTTCGGGAGGAAGATCAACCAATTCTCATATATGATTGCTTAAAATTAATTCAATTTCACTATTGACTGCCTATTTTCAAAATGGTGAATCAGAAGAAGACATGACTACTTTAAATGTTTGAGACTCATTTTCAAGCAAAAATATCACAAAATCTCGTCCAAAGAAAGTAGATGTCCTTTGACATTTGCTATCTGTGAATCTTATTTATTTAATGTATCTTCCTTTGGTTCTTCCCGAGGTCATTTAGAATTTTTGCTAGATGACTCACATCCGATTTTATATAGATATATGTTTTCAAAGAATTCAGCATTATCTGATTCAATTATTGTATTAACATGGATGTCGAGATTTTCAGATTTGTGAACCAAGAATCGACATACTTTATTGTTGGTAGCATATCCAATAAAAACACAACCCACAATTTTTGGTTTATTTTGACCCTTTTGGGTTTAGATACTTGTACCTTAGCTAAACACCCCCACACTTTGAAATATTTCAAGTTGGGTTTTCTTCTTTTCCATTTCTCATATGGAATAAATTGTGTTTTACTGTGGGGCACTCTGTTGAGTATTCGGTTAGTTGTAAGGATAGCTTCCTTCCACAAGTTCTGCGGCAAACCGAAACTTATTAGTAAAACATTCATCATTTCCTTTAACGTTTGGTTTTTTCTTTCCGCAATTTCATTCGACTGTGATGTGTAAGGGGCAATAGCTTGATGAATATTTTCATATTCTAAACATGTCTCTTCAAAAGGAGATTCATACTCTCCACCGCTATCACTTCTTATCATTTTCATCTTCTTATTCAATTGATTTTCAACTTCATTTTTGTATTACTTAAATGCTTCAATTTCTTCATCCTTACTATTAAGAAAATAAACATAACAATATCGAGTGCAATCGTCAATAAAAGTTATGAAATACTGTTTTCCACCGTGAGATGATATTGACTTCATATCACAAATATTTGTATGAATTAAGTCTAAAGGATTGAAATTCCTTTCAATAGACTTATAATGATGTTTAACAAATTTAGATTCAACACATATTTGACATTTTAATTTATTACACTCAAATTTAGACAATACTTTTAAGTTAATCAATTTTTGCAAGGTTTTGTAATTGATGTGTCCTAAATGAACATGCTACAAATTATTGGCTCCAATAAATAAGACAAAGCTAGAATTTTATTAATACTGTCAACAATCGTTACATTACGTTTTAAAAGACCCTCAGTGATGTAACATTTCCCTATAAACATCTCATTTTTTGCTAATAACAACTTTCTCAGAAATAAAAACACACTTAAACTCGTTTTTAACGAGCAGTGCGGCAAAAACTAAGTTCTTCATAATTGTAGGAACATGGAGTACATTTTTTAGAGTCAACACCTTGTCGGAAGTCATCTTCGAACGTATCTTCCCATATCCTTCCACCTAGACTGTTGCAAAATTTTCCATGGAAAGCTCTTCTTTGGGTCCGGCGGGAGCATAAGTAGCAAATGGTCATTTGAAAGCACAATCATGTCGAGTGGCTTCCGAATCAATCCACCACTCTTTTGAATTTTCAACTAAATTGCACTCCGAGATCATAGCACATACATCATCTATTTCATCATGCTTTTCCACCATGTTTGCATGACCCTTCTTTTTGTCCTTCTTGGGAGTACGACAATCAGGAGCCTTATGTCTAGCTTTCCCGTAATTGTAGTAGTTGCCTTTGAATTTTTTCTTGTTCGGATCCTTTCGTTGTTCAGAAGGATTCTTCCTTTTCTTATTCTTTGGAGCAGCCTACTCAACGATGTTGGCTCCCATTATCGTCGAGTTTGCACGTGACTTTCTCTCGACAACTTTGTTATCCTCCTCGATCTTGAGATGAATCACAAGATCTTCCAACTTCATTTCTTTGCGTTTGTGTTTCAGGTTGAAACTTTTCAATCACAGCAGCCACTTGAAACTCCTCGTTAATTACCATCCCTTCAACAATGAGGTCATGGAAAATAATTTGAAGCTCTTGAACTTGGGTTCCAATAGTTTTGCTGTCTATCATTTTATAGTCTAGAAACTTGACAACCATAAATTTTTTCAAGCATGCATCTTCAGTTTTATACTTCTTCTCAAGTGCATCCCACAATTCTTTTAAAGTATTTACAGCACTGTAGACGTTGTACAGGTCATCCTCTAAAGTACTTAAGATGTAACCCTTGCACAAAAAATTCGACTGCTTCCAAGCCTCAACAACTATGAACCGCAGATTATCTGGTACTCCTTCATCAGGCACAATATGATCTTCTTTGGTGAACTTCTGCATACTAAGAGTGGTTAGCCAAAAGAACATTCTTTGCTGCCATCCTTTGAAGTTGATTCCAGAAAATTTTCCCAGTTTCTCTGCCGGTGGCACAACATGTGCAGCAATTGATCGGCTTGTCGACGCTATCGCCGTCCGCAACATTCTTAGTAGGAACAATGGTCTCCACTTCTATTGTCATTTCTTCACTGTTAATAATCGACAACCAATTTAATAGATGGCAAACAAAATCAAAACAATAAACAGTGAAGATTATATATGTTCAAACTGTTTCACAATTTAACGATGACGTTTTTATCTTTTTCAAATCGTTTCATAACTATGAACTTTAATAGTTTGACGACGTTTTTATGTTCTTCAAATCGGACCAGAAAAATTCAAATGGAGTAGAAAATCAGAAAGGTTTTAATCTTCAGAAATAGAATACAGATTAAAAAATATAAATAATTTCCTTAATATTATTAGTAATTTGTATTAAAAAAATATATCTTTTAACAGAAACTGAAAAATAATTCAGAAAATAGAATCTGAAAAAATGTCAAAATCAGTAAGTAAAAATGTAAGAATTAAATCGAGCCCACTGAATGCACAGTGTGTCCTTAAGAAAATTATTCTCCTCAATGTAACCGAGGTTGTGGAATATATCCTCCTAGGATAGAACGATTTACTCACCGGTGTAGCGGTACATCAAACTCCGGTGACAGTGAGCCCACTCAATGGTAGTAAATCACACAAGATTTTTATTTTGTGTAGGAAGAAAAAGAAAGCAGAAGATCAGAAAATTCGTAAGGAATTTATGAGGATCAACATGTTATATATAGTAATGAAAGTGTTGATTCAGAAAGGTTTCTGTTGGCGGGAAGTTTGAAAAATATCCGGGAAAAAGCGAAGCGCGGGTCAAAAATGGATTCGGGTCATAAATCCAAAGACGAGCTGAGCGAGCGATGATGATGGCACAAGACTTGACTTCTTCTCAACCCTTTAACAACTAAGAATGCATGTTTCTTTATTTAAACACAAGAAATTTCCTTTCCACAATCAATGTGGGAGAAATGCTTCATCCAAAAAGCAACAAGGAACAATTCAAAAGTTCATTTTTTCCCTTCATTTCCATTTATCTAGCACTTAAACGCAACAAAATTGAATTATGAAAGATGCATAATCCGTCAGCACCGATCTCAAAAACAGATAAATGAACTTGAACATATCAAAAAATGATTTAAATTATAAACCTGAAATTGACATTCGTTTTAAAAATCCTTTAGAGAAATGAAGCTCGGAAGAAACAGAAATGAGATCATTGAAATTTACGAAAGATAAGAATAGACGAGAGGGGGGTGAGGGGAGTGTGGAATCAGAAGTTAACTATAGTTGAAATCAAATAGATCTTGTCCATTTAAATCACATATGGACATGTGTCAAAAATCAAGTTCTTCATCGGACAATACTGGATAGAAATTTACTGGACTGGATCTTAACCCCCAACACCTGCCTCATGCTGCTCTTTGGAATCAAATCCATAACTTTGACTCTGATACTACTTGTTAGGATCAAACATTTATCATCATGTCAAAAGTTGTTGCTAGTAGCAAGAGCACAACTTTATTTTTTAACTAAGCCCACCAAAGTAGGCATCATATTTGATCATGACTCCGACCCGAGCCATCCCAACCCCCTCGCGAGCCTTTTTATAAGCATGATGTTGAAGTTACCAAAAATAATTTCTCTTTCCTTTTTTAATTCCAGTGTCATGAGTACACTTATTTTACTCCCCTTATTATGTTCCACGAATGACAAGTAGAAGGAAAATAGAAGACCATGATGAAATCTTCTTCTAAATATCAAGGCGTCCTCTCATTACTCGTAATGTTAGATTACTTTTGACACCGTTTCCTCCTGCACTTTTAATAAATCTATATACCCGGGGGCGAATTTATGTACAAAAAATGGGACACGTGAATTCATGATCACCTGATTAAACTCGATATATTATGTATATAATTCTTACAATACATCTAATATTAACTGAAGAAATTCATGATCAAACTTGAGTGAGTGGTGCACTTGTTAAGCACTGCCTTTAATTCCTTAAGGTTAAGGGATCAAACCAACTACCACATTTTTATATCTTTTTTTATTATAATAATGCACCCATCTCTTGAAATCCTAGATTCACCTCTGTTAGTATACCAAATACCAACTAGAATTCATGATCAACAATTCAGTATTATGTAAATGGTTCATTAAAATTGATCTCTTCCTTCTCATTATGATAAGTAGTTATCGAATTGAGTCTATTAAAAAAAAAGGTAATTTTTTAAAAAAGGATCACAAATCTTATTTTTGCAGGTCAAATTTGTTTAGTAACAACCACATTGGATAGTGACTGTTTCTGAACGATTCATTAATTTTAGTTGAAAAGATATCAGTTTACTAATTTGTGCTCTCATACTTGTACATTTTTCAAATTAGAAGTCTGAAATTAGTTTTCTTTTCCTTTTTCGGTATTGGGAAATTAATAATATCAATTTAACCAAAAACTTAAAGGGGTGCAGAAAACAAATCCCGATGCCCTCGTCAGCTTTAACTTTAAGACTTGCCCAACGACTCTCCCTTCTCTCTTTTGCTTGCCACTTTGAGATTCTTCATTTATTACTGAGTTATTGCACACCAATAGTGTAAGAATATGTACATTATCAGATCACTTAAAATACAATTATATATAATTATTAATTTAAAAGTATAATTGGTAAGATGTAAAATAAAGTAGGTTAAACAAATTAAAAGAGTTTTTACACTATTATGTTATCTAAAAGATATTGTATGTAATCATTCATAAAAATAAGATTAATAGATTGAAACATAAAGTAGATTACTTGCTAGAATAACTAAAAATATAATAATATATACTTCTTCTATTTTATTTTATATGAAGGTGCTACCGTTTGGAAAGTCAAACAATTTTTCTTTGACTATAATTTTCTCTAACTTCTTAAATATATTTTGAATTATTAGTTATGTTAACTTATACTCCCTCCAGTTTAAAATAAGAGCATGTTTGAATTGACTTATTTTATGTGTTTTTAAGACAAAATAGCTTATAAGAACTTTTATAGTATTTGTGTAAAATTAAAAAGTATTTTTAAGTTAAAATAAAAAAATAAGTCAAAAGCCATAAAGTTAGAATTTCTAATTTATGGCTCTATCTTATAAGTCAAAAAAGTCACAAGCTCATCCAAACGGGCTCTAAGTGTTCATTTAGCCTGTTGCACACAATCTAACTTATGGCTCTGATTTATAAGTCACAAGTCATAAGCTCACCCAAACGGGCTATAAGTGTTCATTTAGCCTTTTGCATATCACTTAAGAAAATACTGACTCCTAGAATAATAAGTATTTTTACTGAAATACTCTTAATTAAACTACCTAATTAACTAATATAGTTTCTTAATTACATAAAAACTCACTTATCTAAATAGGGGTAATAAATTCGGAAGAATGTATTTAATTCCTTCTTGATTATATAAGTGAACACTTATTTTGAACCAAAATAAAATGAATAAGTAGACACTTATTATGAACGGGAGGTAGTTGTACTTTTCATGTAGTTTACTTTTAAAAAATCAATACCCTTATTCATAATCAAAATTAAGTGATTTGTCCCCGTACTCTGAATTTCTTCACATAAATTGATACAGAAGTAAGAAGTATCTAAATTGTCCATGTATCTAAATTAAATCCTCTCATTTTTTTTTACTGTTTGAGGTATCAAAAGTTCTAAGTATGGCCCTCTTTGAATTGAATATGTGAAATGAAGAGAGAAAAATTAAAGACGGACAACAAAAGGAGGAGAATCGTCCCCGGGGCATAGCTGAATGACAAAGGAGGGGAACTTAAAATCCAGCTAGAGGTCTGTAGCGTGGGTTCAAACCCTGGTGGGAGCAATTTGCTCTCTTCTGGGATAGGATCTTATAGGTGATATCAGTTGCTCTATTCTCCAACCCTGGTCATTCAGGCACATACCACGATTTACTGATAGTAGTATTGTGGGACCGGAACTACTATCTCCAGAAATACTCTGACGTAAGCCGGGAAGCTGGATATAAAAAAAAAGGAAGAGAATCAGTTTTGAAATGTGGTGGTGGGTACTGTGGGGGCATGGCCTGGATATTTGGGAATATATCTTTACCTTTTCTTCTTACCTTCTTTGACTAAAAAGAATACACTCCTATCTTGCATTAAACAACACTTGGCCCTCTTCTGTTTTACATCCAACAAACTAAAGGACCAAACACTTAAAAGAGTGTTTTGGTAAGTTGAAAAAGATAAAACGGGGAAGATCATCATTATCTAGAGTTTTTTTTCTCATTTACGAAACTCATGTATAGATTAAACAGAAAAGGAATGTCTTTAAAATGCAAAATTCACAAACATTTATCCTTCACTAATAGTTTGACCCAACTATGCCTTGCCATTACTCAATTGAGCCCGTAATATATATGTGTAGGTTTAAATATGTCTTTAGTGGATATAGGTTCAAATATACTTTTTATTAGTCTTGTAATATGCTCAATTAAGTTGTGCGTGAAATAAGAGCATTTTTGGCCTAATTAAGTAACAATAGAGACATAATTGAGCCAAACTATTAAGGGAAGATAAATACTATAAGAATTTTTTGAGTTTTTTCCCGTAGATTAAATCTTTGTCTTAACAATGATCTCCCCGACTCCCTAAGAATGGACTAATATAGGATATTTTTACCAAATGGTCAATTGTCAATTTAACCAAATGTTGGCACTTGGCATGGGAGGGATAGTTAAATTGTAAATACCCTCGGGCCTCGACCTCCAACAACAAAGTTTACAAAATTTCGAGAGGACGAACTGTATCAAATCTAACAATGGGATCGCGAATAACGTAGAATTCTAAGTAACAACATTCAGTATATCCGAATCAACTCATAAAAAATTAAGTATAAATATAAGTAGATATACTCAGAATTCGATCACAGTAAATAGGAATCAAATCATAAATGTTTACCCGTAAATCGGTGTAGTTGAATTTGTACATGTGAGTATTAAGTGACTGATTTGAAAAATAGGTTAGTTGATAAATATAGCAAATAAAGAATAACGAGATGAAATTGAAAGTAATTAGCCTTAGCCTGGTACAAGCTTTTTGATGAGGCTACCAAGTTGAATGTTCCAACAATGTGAAAGCACAAGTATTGAGACAATAAATATAAATCGAAAAGTAATGTTGTAATAACTTGAATATGAGCCCTTTACAATGGGGTAATTGCCCCTATTTATACATGAGCTCACGGGTACACATTCCACAATTTATGCCCTTATTAATACAAATAAATGAATGTTGTAATAATTTAATAATTAGTGTCATCGTAAATGCCATTAATGCACCATTGGAAGGTGTAGAATCGAACAAGTAATGACCGTCCATTGGAATTTGAACCGACCCTCTAATATTCCTGTTTTTCGGTACCTAGGGGCCTTTTGATACCCCTAGTGCTACTTCAACATGAATGGTAGTACCGAATGTTGAATTGGATCCAATTCAACGTTACTTGTCACGTGTCACGACATAATTTGTCCAACTGTATAATACAATTTTTTCCCGATACAGATAGTCCCCGTATTTTCAGGGCACGTATATTGCACGGTCGGGAAGTGAATTTGATTACCGAGCAAATTGAAAACCCTATTCCTTGGCGGGAAAATTGAAACTCAATGATTACACGATTTCAAACGTCAAACGTCGCATCCCATTTAATATTTCTGAAACGGCAACAACCATCCAGTCATTGATCGGCGTAAAGCTATGCAAACATGATGGGGTAGGTCTTTTCACTTTCCAATCGTTACTTTTTCCTTTCTTAAATAGGAGGCCAAAATTCTTCACAAAGTACAACTAAGATTTTTTCCCCTTTTCAAAGCTTACAAACCCTTCAAAGTTCTTCTTCCTTTCTTCTGACTATCTTTTATCACAATGTCATCTTCCAAATCTTTCCCTTCACATTCTCCCAAGAACAACGACGATTCTTCTTCGAACCGCCATCCAGGAAAATAATCGGCTTCCCCAAAAAGTCATGATGTTGACTTGAACTCACTTGCCATAGAAATCCTCCTCGTAGGGTTCGATTATTGAGGTGACTTTCGCGTCGAAGAACATTTTGAATCCGTGGAGGAGATAGAATCACTGATAACTGCAGAGGTCCTCCATGAAGTCATTACAGACTGCAACTTTGATTCCAACACTAACGTTAGGATAGTAAGTCCAACTTCAAGAATGAACCATTATGTAGAAGGATTTTCGATGGTTCATACGTATCCATTCACCATTGGTTTTTGCCTCCCAGTCCCAAAGATTATCGAGGACATCTATTGTCAATATCGTGTATGCTTAGGGCAAGTTGCCCCTTAAATTTAGAGATTGGTGTATTGCATTTAGATGTTAGCCTACTGTGCCAACGTGCCATTCACCATCAACCATCGTTTTCTCCTTTACTTATTTCTTATGCATCGAGGCAATTGAAGGTGCACGAGAAGAATTACACCGTTCATGATTTGGAGTTGGCTGCCGTTGTGTTTTCCTTGAAGATTTGAAGGCATTATTTGTATGGCTTTCATTGTGAGTGTATACCAGCCACCACAATCTCCAATACATGTTTAATTAGAGGAATTTAAACTCTAGGCAGTGTTAGTGGGTGGAGTTGTTAAAGGATTATAACATGGCTATTTTATACCATCCAGGCAAGGCCAATGTGGTGGCAGATGCCTTAAGCTGAAAGGTAGTCAACATGGGGCGTCTGGCTCTTTTGGTTGCTTTTGAACGTCCTTTGGCATTGGAGGTCTAGTCTCTATCTAACCATTTCATGAGACTTGATAATTCAAATCTAGGTAGGATTCTAGCTTGTGTGGAGGTGATGTCGTCTATTTTGGATCAGATTCGGACTCACCAGTATGATGATGTGAAGTTGTGCAAGATTCGAGATAAGGTGATGAGTGAGGCCAATGAGGCTATGATTGACGGTAACGGTGTTCTGAGTATCAAGGGTAGAGTATTTGTGTCTTGTGTGGGAGATTTGACCAAGTTGATTATAGAGGAGGCCTACAACTCTATGTATTTAATTCATCCAGGTACTACTAAGATGTACTGTGATTTGAGATAGCACTATTGTTGGATGAGGATGAAGAGAGAAATTGCTAATTTTATGTCTCGGTGTCAGAATTGTCAGCAGATCAAGTATGAACACCAATGATCCGGTGGTGTCAAAATTGTCAGTAGGTCAAGTATGAGCATCATCGACCCGGTAGCGTGTCTCAGAGATGCCCATTCCCGAGTAGGGATGGCAACGGATAGGATCTGGACCGGATCCTACTAGATCCAGATCCATTTTTCATACCTGAATCCAGATCCGGATCCAGATCCATCGGGTTCATAAAAATCATATCCAAATCCGGATCCATCGGTTCCACCGGGTCCACGGATCGGATCTGGATCCACATGTAAAAAAAATTATCTTGCTAAGAATGTAACCTTGCTAAGAATTTTCTTTTGAACTGACAAACGATTTTTACTTAGCTAACAATTTACTGTGTTTCAATTTTGAAATGTTCATATGAGATATTTTGTTCGTTGTCTCGTTTTGATTGTGAGCTATTAATTGAAAATGTTGGACAATGACAATAGTTGTGGAAAATGCTGACTAGTATTTCCACAATACTGAACTTGCATGTGCTTGGAATCTTCACAAATGAAGTGAATATAATTTTAACTACTTGTCTATGGAGATGTTAGTCATTCACTAATATAACATTGATTTTATTATCGAAGTTACCTCTTTATTTTTTGGTTTTTGAGTTAACGCAGGGATAAATTAAACTTGTTTTGAGAATTAAACTTGCAAGGATGTGCTTAGCAATTTTAAGAAAATACTTATAAAATTACATTCTAGGTTATGAAAATATTTAATAAAAAATGGATCCACGGATCGGATCTGGACCGGATACGGATCTCAAATACAAGATCCAGATCCATATCCGATCCGTCAGAAATGGATCCGGGTCCGATCCGGATCCGTCGGGTCTAAATTTTGAAGATCCATATCCTATAAAACGGATATGGATCCACCGGATCCGGACCGGGTCCAGGATCCACTGCCATTTCTATTCCCGAGTGAAAATAAGAGAGGATAGCCATAGATTTCGTTTTAGGATTGCCCAAGACTAGAGATGGCAATGGATCCTGGACCCGGTCCAGATCCGGTGGATCCAGATCCGTTTTATAGGATATGGATCTTTAAAATTTGGACCCGACGGATCCGGATCCATTTCTGACGGATCGGATCTGGATCTGGATCTTGTATTTGAGATCCGTATCCGGTCCAGATCCGACCCGTGGATCCGTTTTTTATTAAATATATTCATAACCTAGAATGTAATTTTATAAGTATTTTCTTAAAATTGTTAAGCACATCCTTGCAAGTTTAATTCTCAAAACAAGTTTAATTTATCCCCGCGTTAACTCAAAAACCCAAAAATAAAGAGGTAACTTCGATAATAAAATCAATGTTATATTAGTGAATGACTAACATCTCCATAGACAAGTAGTTAAAATTATATTCACTTCATTTGTGAAGATTTCAAGCACATGCAAGTTCTGCATTATGGAAATACTAGTCAGCATTTTTCACAACTATTGTCATTGTCGAACATTTTCAATTAATAGCTCACAATCAAAACGAGACAACGAATAAAATATCTCATATGAAAAATTGAAACATAGTAAACTGTTAGCTAAGTAAAAATCGTTTGTCAGTTTTTTAAAAAAATTCTTAGCAAGGTTACATTCTTAGCAAGACAAATTTTTTTACATGTGGATCCGATCCGATCCGTGGACCCGGTGGATCCGATGGATCCGGATTTGGATCTTGATTTTTATGGACCCGACGGATCTGGATCTGGATCTTGTAGGATCCGGTCCAGATCCGATCCGTTGCCATCCCTACCCAAGACCTTAGGCAAGTTTGATGCCATAATCATTTTGGGATTAGCTTTGACACTCAGTTTTAATGGAACTGTGAACTTGAAATTAGAATCCCATAATTGTTTATGTACATGCTTGCATATACTTGTTCTGTTTAGCTTCCTATCTTATATGTGATGTTGATGGGTATTAGACACTAGACTGGCTATATATTTAGCTCTAAGGGGGTTTGCTTCCAATTCTGGTGCAATTTCTGAGCCATGTGGCCACTATCTAATTCTTAAAGTTATGAAATATGGTTTTCCTGAGATAAAATTGGCTAAGAAATAGAGTTATATGTCCATAATGCATAATTGTTTATTTAGAACTTCACTTCTATATGTTTGCTTTAGGGAAATGTCATAATATACATTCGATATATAAGTAATATACATTTTCAGATGCATTAATATATCCAATGTGTGCGCATATATACATATATAATGTCTTTGTTCTTGTTACAATGCAAGTGATCTGTTGGGCCTAGCCCAATTCTATGTTTGTCTTTTTTCTTTCCACATAATTATCTTTGGTTCGACCCACTGCTCGATTGCTTCTTTTCTTCTATACCTGTCGATTGATATCTGAGCCCACTAAGTGTTCTGTTTGATTGTGTTTAATTAGAGATTATAGTTTAATTAACCTTTAATCACCATAGATAATTATATATGCCCTCTAACTTGTGTCCTTGTTTTCCCTTTTGTGTGTTCTTCATCGCATTGCCATGAGATGGGCCCTTACTGGGCCCATCACTTCAGATCAATCGAGTCAGCATCATCATCCATTCTGCCAATTGGACTGAGGCCCAATCAATTCTATTTTCTAGCCGAGATAAAAATGAGCAAGGGAAGCTAGTATTTACAAGAAGGCTGGATATGAGTAACAATAGCCAACTGGTGGGCTTCGGTAGGCCCACCAGCCAAAACTCAATCTCCATTTCAATTGCTATTATTTGTATATATATGTATTGTCGTATAATAAAAATACTTTTAATATTGGAACTTATTTATGGTTGGAATCTAGAATAGACAAACGATACGTAGATCGTTTAGATAGATCGCCAAATGATTTTCAAAACTATCTTTTAAATATGGGAAAAGAATGAGAACATTGGATTGTTTTTGGGTAATAAAAGGTCCGTTTTTGACATTTAAAGCTGGAAGTGAAAACTGATTTTTGACTAAGTATGGAAAAATGATTTTGGACTTCGGAACATGACTGTAGGCTTTGATTTAAAGAACTGAATTGGGATGATATATGAAGGACCCAAAATTGGACCTGAGTGATTTGACAAGGATGAATGGGCTGAACTTGACTTGGACTAAAAATTAAATAGCTTTGTTTTAACTTAGAATCTGGGCTAAACCTAAATAGGATTAGTGATTTTTTGAATAAATAAAAACCTATTTTGGATTTGAGTTAAGTTGAAGGTTTTGGATAAGTAGAATATGGTATTGACTATGGGAATATGGCATGCTAAATAATAAAAAATATTTTCTTTTCTTTCTTTTTAAACCAAAAATTATCATTTAAGTGGAATTATATTACTTTCTAAATTTGGAAAGGTTTTTAAATAAAAGGTGCAAGTGTAAAAATAGTCAATATAGTTGGACTAAATGTGGATTTCTACTCAAATTCACATTCGAGGGTTCTTAGTAAGAAATTAAATTGACTAAACATCTCGTGCATACTATTTTTGGCGAAAGTTTCAACTATTTGTTTCGAAATGAAACTTTGAGTTTTGAATACATGAAATGACAAGTTACTTTGCGGATTTTAAACCTTAAGCAATTTAATCATTTTGAAGGCATGCTATAGAACCCGTAGGTCAATTGTATTCTACGAATCCTTAATACCGGGGTGCTAATACCTTCCTCGGGGATCACCAGAACCCTTACCTCGACTCTGGTTTAGATATGATTTTTAAAGTAATTTGAATAAACCCTTTCACACTGGATTTCTAATTTACCTATAAAGTTGGTGACGACTCTAAAGACACATTATCTATTTAGAGCATCATTCAAATTCTTAGTAGCTCTTTATGAGCTCACTAGTATATAAAAGTGAACAGTAACAAATGACGACTCTCTTGGGGATAAACCTAGGTTCTAACCATAAGGGTTCCAATACAACATGCTTTTAAATGATATGGATTGCTTATGTATTTAAATACTTGCAATTATAACTGTCATTCATGTATTCATCTTCTGCCAAATGGCATGCACACACTTACATCAGTGCACAAAAGTGATTATGCGGATTTTGCAATCACCCTTCAGTATAAAACCAAAAAACTTTTCTTGGAGCACGTTGAAGACGGATTTGGTACGCGATCATTTCAACAGTCGACAACGGTTCACCCTGGGTTGTCCTTTCGGGTCACTGGATCAATTGCTAAACCACTCTAGTACAACTAGGATAGAATGAAGCTAAATCTCTTGAATTAGCGCATACTGACTTAGACATATTAGGGTATCTCAGACCTACCTATACCTAATAGGTTAATTCCTTCGTGTCATGAGGGTCTCCAACCCGAAGGCACTACATCTAACTATTTGCTATGTGGAAGCATTTATGTGCCTTATGTGATGAACCATTGCTCCTGGGGGGGGGGGGGGGGGGGGAACTAATCGTATTTTGTTTTGTAGATGCCTCCCAATTTGAAATTTGACATAGTTGTAAAAACACCCGAGATGCTGAAAATCTGGTGGTCATGGGTAAGTGCCGCACAACAAAAAGAAGTAATGAACTGTCTAGGACACCTTCCCTTTCTTATGACCATGAAAGGCAATCCTGAGCTCCTAGAAGTCCTTATCAGGTATTAGGATAATGAAAGAATGGACTTTAGGTTCGGAGACTTTGAGATAACTCCGACCTTAGAGGAGATCCAAGACTGCATAGACATCATATGTACTTGTATGAGGTGGAGAAAGAAGCCCGACCTCAACCTTCTAGTACCCCATAAGCCAACTCCCGGTGAGATTCTTAAGTACTGAATATGTTGTTGTTGTATCTTGTGGTCGCTAGCTGATCTCATGTACTAGTTGATTAATTAATAGTCTATTCTGTAAAAAAGGTTTCATTGCTCTTTAGGTCTAGTAGAAAACCTTTTAAATTTGGTGAATTTATAATTAACTGAAAATCAATTAGTCTATAGTAGCTTTCAATAGTGTGATTTTGCTTCTCCCAATAGGCACAAAACTGACTACTCTTCTTTCCTTGTAAATAGCATTTATTTTCTGATGTGAATCTATGTCCTTCATAAGGCTGAGAGTACTTTTTCTCCTTGATGACATGAAGTCTGAAATTCTTTCTGCTTTTCATTTCTTATAAGTAGAGAATAAGCATGATGAACTGAAGGCAAGGAAAGTTGTTTTTTGGAACATGTATAAGCATCATCCATTTTCATAAGGAACTGAATGGGGCTCTCATCTTGCGAAGATTGTATGCATAGTCTTCCCATCTTTAAGAATATTAACATACATCTAGACTATCAAGCTTATCAAAAACCTTTTTAGTTTAATATAATACCCATTAATATTTAAATTTGCATAACTCACTAATTTTCTTTTACAATTGATAGAGTTGAGGCTCATTACTTTGACTAAAGCCTTATTTAAGTTCTTTCCAAATATCCGTGGTTGCTTTAGAATGGAGAATACTCTATGCTATCTCTTTGGATAAAAAGTTTTAACTTAAGATAGTCATGTCATTGCAGTAAGACCAAAATTTAAAGAATTCAAAGTATATATTGGATTGAACTACGAACCCATCAATGAAATTAACTTTGTTCTTGGTAGACAAGGCAATAAGAATATTCCTACACCGACCTTCATATCTTTCTACATCAAAAATTAAATTTACCAGTAAAATTTAAAGATAGAAACTGGAGTAAAAAGAATCAAAAGTAGCATTACAGGATTCACTCTAGCTGCAGAAGCAACAATATTTCCCATCGAGTGGAAAATCCCAACTGCAGGTGTAAAGTTAAGTTTTTCTGTCATGGAGAGTGAAAAAATCATATAAAGAAGAGACCAAAATTAATGAAAGAAAGAAAGATCGATCCCTACAGCTCTGATACTATATTGAAAAATGTAAATGAAGAATTGAGATTTTTTTTTTTGTTGTATTATTTGTGTATTTTCTTCGCATCTGTATGTGTATATACATAGAAGAATAAAAGAAAAGAGTTTTCCTGTCCATACACTTATCTAATTTGTATTAGCTAAAGCATAACAAACTAACTAACTTATGTATAATTAAAAATAAATAGTATTCCTATTCCATTTGCGTATGCAAGATGTGTCTAGAAGTTACGAATGGAAGGTGGTGATTATTTAGCATGTATATGCTTTCAAATATAGTAATCTCCGAAGCTTCTCATTTTTATGTCTTTGACATGTTGTTCAACTTTTTCTTCGCTACTCTCATCTGTAGATCACCACCATCCTCAGATATAAATAAAATTCTGATGCCAACGACCCTTCCTTTTTTTGGTCGAACTGTCAATTTTTTATTCAAAAGTATAATTTTGTACGCCAATTAGCTTTTGGGAGTCTAAGCTAATTCCTAATTACATTATAACTACCTGAAATACGAAAACATCAGTAACTCTAAGAACTACTCCCACGTCCTAAAAGGATTGTTTTAGTTTGATTTGACACAAACTTTAAGAAATAAAGAAAGACTTTTGAAATGTGCGGTCCAAAATAAGTCTTAGATATTTGTGTGGTTGTAAATTATCTTATAAAGTTAAATTGTTTCTAAATATAGAAATATATGTCAATCTTTTTGGGACAAACTAATAAGAAAAGTAAGATAATTTTTTTGGGACGGAAGAAGTATACAATTTTAGCAAGGAAATTGTTAAGACTTTGAAGAACATTCCTCCATTTCTGTTGTTGTTGGCCTTTGATATGCAGCTGGAGTACAATTTCTCTACTCCAATGTCTTTCTTCCTCCCTGTGCTGTTGAAATCTCCTTGCATTTCCTTCCATCCAAACATGATAAATACAAGCAGCATACAGTCATCCTAAAATCTGAGTTCTAGGCCTGTTGAGCTTTACCCTTATAGAGAGCCATTACAGTTCCTCATCCCAGTTGTCAATCTGTCTTTGTATTCCCATCCAATGTAACAAAATCTTCCATAAGTTCTTAGCATATTGACAGGTGAAAAATAGATGATTGAAAGACTCAACCTCTCTTGTGTCACACAGAACAGTCTTGAGGTATCTCTAATCTCTCCACAGTTGCCAGTCTCTTTTGAATAGCCAGCCACAGAATAAATTGATGCTTTGGTATCACTCCTTGCCAACGGCCCTTGCTATTTAGAGAAGTCATGAATGTGTACCATTTAACAATACTATAAAACGTTTGACAAAAGAACATAAAATGCAACCGTCTCCGTTTTAAGTATCCTCCACACAAGGGACTAGATTTTTCAAGTCTCAAACATATATTATTAGCGAATATTCTCCGTATATTCTCCGAATATTCTCCGTATATTTTGTAATTATGATAGATGTATATTTAAGGTAAATTAGGATTCTAATTGTATTAGGAATCAACCTTTGTAAGGTAAGTTAGGATTCGTACCATATTAGGAATCAACCTTTGTACAGCTATATATATTGTGAATAATGAAAGGAATCTCCAAGGAAAATTATTCTATCTTTCATGGTATCAAGAGTCTAAAAACCTAATCCCTTCTCCTTCTCTTTCTCGGCCAACAGTAAAAAAAAATCTTGTGTTTTTTTCTCGGCCGGAAACAGTTTTCTCGGCCAAAACAAATTCTTTGTTTCTTGTTTTTTTTTCCTCGGCCGAAAACAGCAGCCACCATGTCGTCCCCCGCGAATTCCGGTTCCTCCACTGGCACTTTTGACAACCCTTCTCAACGTTCATCGTCTTCTTTTCACCCGGCGTTCGCCGTTACAAATATCAAGAATTTTATCCTTATAATTCTTGACCAAGAAGACTGTCAATATTCCATGTGGACAGAACAATTCTATATTCATGCATGTGCATACAACGTGCTCGACCATATTGATGACTCCGTTCCTCGTCCCACCGATATTGCCGAATCAACATGGCGTCGCCTTGACGTCATCGTCAACAGTGGATATACGGCACTATCTCAAAATACTTATTGTGTATTATCATGAAAACAGGTGTCACGGCACGTGACCTTTGGGTACGGTTGGAAGAAATATTTCAGGACAACAAAAATACTCGGGCTGTGTATTTGGAGGAGCAATTCAACAATACGCACCTCGAGAATTTCAACAACATGTCTGAATATTGCAAACAACTAAAACTCATAGCCGACCAACTTTCCAACGTCGGGGCATCTGTTTCTGAAATCAAGATGGTACTCTAATTAGTTGCAGGTTTACCGAAAGGTGAATACGATACTCTAGCAACAATGATTCAACAGGCCGATCCACTACCAAGTTTTACCAAGGCACGGTCACAATTATTGTTGGAAGAAACCCGACGTGCCAAACAGGAGGAACATAATCAAAAGGCGTTAGCAGTTGACGGGATGGCACCACCGGCAACCAACACCACCCCGCCACCGCCGTATGTTCACCAATAGCAGCAGCAATAGCAGGCCAGTGGCGGAGGTCGTGGCGGCAGAGGTCGCAACAACAAAGGCAAGGGCCGCAGAAAAGGCCAACGCAACCAAAACACCGGACGCGGGGGTGGAACCGGCGGCGGCGGTGGTCCAACCAAGCAACAACGGTGGCCCAACCCACGAAGCGACCGGGCCTCGCTGCGCATGCCCGTACCCGACCGTAGGGGCCGGTTCCAGCAGCCTTGGTCGATTGGCCTCTTGGGCCCTGCCCCAACCACCAGGCAGGCCTACCAGCAGCAGAAGCCCGGAGCCCGGCCTCGACCGATTTGGGCCCAGGCCTACACCACCGTGAACCTTCAACAGCCCGACAGTAATTGGTACATAAACACCAGAGCCACATCTCACCTCACCCCGATCGTCAGGTAACCTATCTCAACTACGTCGGTTAAAGTGTCCTCCATTTATTACTGTCGGCAATGGTCATCGCATTGCAATTGAAGGTTAGGGTAACACACACACCAAACATCCACACCCGCCTTTCTCCATAAACTACGTCCTATACACACCTAACATCATTAAAAACTTAATCTCTGTTAGAAAATTCACTAGCAATAATTCTGTGTCTGTCGAATTTGACCCTTTTGGTTTTTCTGTAAAGGAACTCAATACGGGGAAAATTCTTACACGCTGCAATAGTGTGGGAGATCTCTACCCATTCACTCAATCTTCCATTGTCATATCGCAAGCACATCTTTCCCTTGTGGCGATCTCCCCCTCAACTTGGCACAACAGACTCGGACACCCCGGAGACCCAGTTTTTACTTTTCTTAGGACTTCTAAGCGTATTCAATGTAATAATGGGAAAATTGCCCAACACTGTTTTTCTTGTCCACTAGGCAAACATACTCGTCTTCCATTTATGTCATCAACAAGTGTTACTTTTTCTCCCTTTGATATTGTTCATGCGATTTGTGGACATCTCCGATTGTTAGCTCTTTGGGTCATAAATTCTATCTAGTATTCTTGGATGATTTTTCACACTTTGTCTGGATTTATCCACTGAAATTCAAATCTGAAGTTTTTGCAAAATTCCTCGAGTTTCAAAAATTCATTAAAACACAATTTGAAAAATCTATCAAATCATTCCAATGTGATAATGGACGTGAATTTAATAACTCAGCATTTCACAATTTCTGCTCTAAACAAGGCATGATTTTCCATTTTTCTTGTCCCTATACTTCTTCCCAAAACGGAAAGGCTGAACGAATTATACGTACCATCAATAACATGGTTCGCACACTTCTGTTTCATGCCTGTCTACCACCGCCTTTCTGGGTCTATGCTATCAAAATGGTAGAATCCCTTCTTAATATTTTACCAACTAGCACACTCCAAAACAAGACCCCTACCAAAATCTTAAACCATAGGCTACCATCATATGATCACCTACGTATTTTTGGATGCTTATGCTACCCCAACATAGCCTCCACTGCACCTCACAAACTTGCTCCTCGCACTCTGCCATGTGTCTTCCTTGGTCTATCTTCTAATCATCGGGGCTACTTGTGCTATGACATTGCTACTCGCAAAATTATCGTCTCCCGTCACGTCACATTTGACGAGACCACATTTCCTTTTTCCAATCTCCGGAAATTTCAGACCACCGATTACTTCTTTCTCGATGAACCAAGTCTGTCTCCGGTCATCAAAAATCTATACCAACAACACCCCACTGTTCCGACACCACTGCTGCCTCCAGCCAACTGCTCTCGGTCGACACCACCACTGTTGTCTTCAGCAGTGTCGTCTGACCCCCCAGCAGCAATGCTGCCACCCAGTCCAGCTCCCTGCTCTCGGTCCCAAGCATCACCCCTGCTGCACCCTGTCAAGTCTCTTGCACCACCCACAATACCTCCAGTCCAGCAACAAGTCGAGTCTCCTGCACCAGCAACACTGCTGCCCATCAGTCCAGCAACTAGTCCCGCAGCCCCCTACTGCCTCCCAGTCCAGAACCAATCCCGACCTCCCACTGCTGCCCTCTCACGGGAAGGAGGCTCGTGCATAACACGGGATCTTCAAACCCAAGGTTCACTTCAATCTCTCCACACAAACCTTATCACCCATTCCAAAGAATCCAAAACTAGCTAAACTGGACCCAAATTGGAATGCGGCCATGTGCGATGAGTTTAATGCTTTAACCAAACATAACACTTGGGATTTGGTACCTAGACCAGCTGGTGTGAATGTTATCCGGTGTATGTGGCTATTTCGTCACAAGTTCAGAAACAGTGGTGACTTAGAGAGGTATAAGGAAAGACTAGTTGCAAATGGCACGAATCAGTAGGAGGGTATTGATTGTGGTGAGACATTCAGCCCGGTTGTTAAACCGTCCACTATTCAGACTGTTCTCAGTATTGCTATGGGCATGCATTGGCCGATTCATCAGCTTGATGTCAAGAATGCATTTCTTCATGGGGATTTGAAAGAGATTGTATATATGAATCAACCTCTTGGCTTTGTTCATCCGGCAGTTCCGCAGTTTGTATGTCGTCTCAGGAAGTCATTGTATGGATTGAAACAGGCGCCCCGCGCTTGGTATGATCATTTTGCCAGGTATCTTCTGCAGATTGGTTTTGTATGTAGCAGGTGTGATAACTCTCTCCTCACTTTTCACCGAGGTAGCAGCACTGCATATTTGCTATTATATGTCAATGACATTGTTCTTACTGCCTCATCTGACGGTTTGAAGAATGAAATCATTGCTCGACTCAAAACTGAATTTGCTATGACTGACTTGGGCAAGCTAAGTTATTTTTTGGGTATATCGGTAACCAGATCTGCAACCACTATGTTCTTGTGTCAGCGTAAGTATGCAGAAGAGATAGTGTACAGGGCCAAGATGGCAAATTGTAAAATTATGCCAACTCCGGTGGACTCAAAATCCAAGATTAGTGCCAATGACGGTGTGCCAGTTTCTGATCCCACTCTATATCGGAGTCTAGCAGGTGCTCTTCAGTATCTTATATTCACTAGGCCTGATATTGCATATGTCGTTCAGCATGTGTGTATGTTCATGCACGACCCCCGAGATTCCCATTTTACCGCCCTCAAATGTATTATCAGATACGTTAAGGGCACACTAGACTTTGGACTACACCTATACCCCTTTGCCCCAACCAAGCTACTTGCCTACACGGATGCAGATTGGGCAGGATGCCCCGACACACGTCGCTCCACCTCAGGGTACTGTGTATTTCTTGGGGATAATCTTATCTCATGGTCCGCCAAGAGGCAGGCCACACTATCCCGTTCGAGTGCTGAAGCAGAATATCGCGGTGTTGCTAATGTAGTTGTTGAGATCTGTTGGCTCCGAAATCTTCTTTTGGAGCTCCAGTGTCCACTCCGCAAAGCGTCTATAGTCTATTGTGACAACATATCTGCCATCTATATGTCTCATAATCCGGTCCAACATCAGCGGACTAAGCATATTGAGATGGATATCCATTTTGTGCAAGAGAAGGTTGTCCGTGGTCAGGTCAAAATATTACACGTGCCTTCCTCTTATCAGGATGCAGACATCTTCACAAAGGGACAACCGCGACAGCTATTCACCGACTTCCGATCCAGCCTTAGCGTTCGACCTCCTCCCGCTCCGTCTGAGGGGGAGTATTAACGAATATTCTCTATATATTTTGTAATTATGATAGAGGTATATTTAAGGTAAATTAGGATTCTAATTGTATTAGGAATCAACCTTTGTAAGGTAAGTTAGGATTCGTACCATATTAGGAATCAACATTTGTACAGCTATAATACATTATAATATTTAGAATAATTTAACTTTAAACTTATTATTTTATTTTTAATAAAATAATTTACAGATATATAAATATCTATGACTTACTTTAAATTATAAATTTTAAAAGTATTTTTTTAAAACTTCGTGTCTAATAAATTTATATCAAATAAATTAGAACAATTTAGATAAAATCATTTACACAACTCAAATACAACCCCACCCCCTGCCCTCTCCTCCTACCCCTTAAGTATAATAACATCATTTAGACAACTCTTAACATGTCCGCCTTTACTTCTTCCTTAACACCCTGTGATTCCTTACCTCCCTTTTCCTCTAATTCTCATAAAGATTCTTGCTTTTCAACTTCAAGAACAAACCCCATTAGTTTAATTTGCAAAAAGATCAGTTTATTACAGTTACCCTTCAAGAAAAGACCATTCTTGATTGCTAGTAAGATGACAATTACTGAGTACAGAGATGAAGAGGAAGATGGAAATCCTCCTCTTTTACATGATTCTGAGATGAAAGAACCTAGGCGTATTGTTCTTTTTGTTGAGCCTTCTCCTTTTGCGTGAGTCATTACTTATATCTCATTCTTGGATTTGATTTTACCTGTTATAATTCTTAATTACAACTCAAATTGGAAAGTTGGTAGCTGTAGATGTTTTTGCTTAGTAAGCTTTGGTTTCTAGATTCTTTTTTGTTTGATATGTTGACTTTAGTTTATGTGATCCACTATATCCCTTTTATTTTGATACCTTTATGAGCTTCTATGACCCACGTTGCTCGGACTCTCCAAAAATATTGTTGCACACTACTTTTGGAGAACCCCACATGCACCCGTCGACATTTCTGAAGAGTCCGAGCAACATAGTCTATGGCTATGAATTACAGAATCTCTTGGATGTGGATGGTTTTCCTTATATTGTTATTTCATTATTTTGCTTTTATGTGGAAATGTATTCATATCTGCTGACCATATGTTTCCTCATTGAAAGCATTAATTACAAGAAATATTTTTTATTTGTTTCTAGTTACATAGGTGTGTATTCATGATGAGCAGCTTTGCTAATATCTTATATGAGTTGCATTTTAGGGAAATGCTATTACTCAGCTTTGCATTTTGTTATCAACTCTTCTTACTTTGTGTTGTTTTTGCACCATATTGTTATCACATTGAAATGCTGTCAAAAATCATGTGTTACTTTAACTAAATTGATTTCCACAATGTGTTTTCGTTTGTCAAGTATCAATTTTACAATGCAATGTGGTGTGGATGGATCATGTGCAAATGTCTAAGTAACTTGTATTCGGAAGTACAAAGGGATGTATTTACTTTACTTGAATGGTATTTAGATTCTTGTTTGAAATATGTTAGCATAAGCTGGATAATGCAGCCTTTTCTTTCTCATTTCTTCCTACGAACGAATACTGCTAAGGTACAATTCACTTTTCTAGTGTTCATCATGCTCACTACCGCTTGACTACTTGAACCTAATTGCTATTCGCTGCATTTTGGCTCTTCGTTCTCCTTGCATAGTTCCTTAAGCTTACTCAACTTGGAGAGATCCTCACGAGATTTGCTATTTATCAAACGTCATATTGATGTCATAATCTGAAATGATTTTTTCTTCAAAATAGATAACGTTCAAAGTTAGATAGACTTAAGTGAATCCCTGCTTCTAGTTCATTGTTGCTGTCTTCAGAGAAACTATAATGTACTCCATAGTCCTTATAAGTGACACTTCTTTCATCTTTTTGTTTGTTTTTTCTCTTTTAGGGGAGAATATTACCTTTACATTTACATATGCAAATATGCTTTTAGACAAGAAAGATTGTAGTTTTAGATCAAGATTTATGCATGATTTCAATCACGTCTTCTCCCATTATGTTTGTTCTTGAATTGTCTTATTATTGATGGTGACCATAGTTTTCCTTTTGTGTAATAACAGGTATGTTTCTGGATATAAGAACAGGTTCCAGAATTTTATAAAGTATCTCTGGGAAATGGGGGATGAGGTATATTCTTTGTCTGACAATGATGTTAGTTATGATGTCTGCTGTTGTTCTATTGGTAGGGCCTGAATGACGCGTAATGATCTACTCGTGAAATTTCCATGTTCATATTATTAAACCCAATGAATATTTTATGATGTTATATCAATAAAGAATTTAATATCCGTTGATCCCTTCTATATCCTTCACCTATCAATGTCAAGCAATTTTGATATGCTTTTTCTGCACATATTGGAGCAAATGTTTATTCTAACAGTAATTTAGCTCAGAGGTATCAACTGCTGAACAGATCTTTGTGCATTTGTGATGCAGGTTATGGTTGTGACAACACATGAAGGAATACCCGAAGAATTTTATGGGGCAAAGTTGATAGGATCACGGAGGTTGCAACTGCTACCTTTACTATTTTCCCCTTTTGTTGTTTAAATTACTCATTTCTCTATGTTACCATCAAAGAGTTGAGGTTGAGGACTCCATGATTATGAAAAAATGTCATTTAACCACATGGTTGTGGGTTCGATTCCCACAGACGGCGCTAATCTCCATTATCTGTATTTTCTTGATAAAAAAAATGATTATGAAAAAATGTCAATATATGGATCTTTTCCGCCCCTTAAGAAAGCTTGTTCTTGATGTTTTTACTTTCTTTGCAGTTTTCCGTGCCCCTTGTACCGGAAAGTACCCCTCTCACTTGCTCTCAGCCCTAGAATAATCTCAGAGGTAGCACAGTTCAATCCTGATATCATACATGCATCATCTCCTGGTATAATGGTAAAGTTCAGTTGTTCTTTTTCTTCTTTTAGTTATGTTCTTGTTGTTTCTTTCGAAAAGCTTACGGGGAATTAAAGTTTTCCAGCTTTCTCTCTTAGATAACTTTTTTTCCTCTTTTAGGTATTTGGTGCTCTTATCATTGCAAAACTTCTATCTGTGCCGATTGTAATGTCTTATCACACACATGTACCAGTGTAAGTTCGCTCCTTCCTTCCGGTTCCTAGCTCAAATCCACGTCAGAAAATATGATATCTTAAATATACAAAACATAAGTTTTATCTGACATTGATCTTCCTGATGGAGAGGTTTACTTGATCCTATTTACATTTCTGTTCTTTCTCTGGATAAGTACTCTGATCTTTATTCTTGTTCTTCAGGTACATACCGAGATACACCTTTAGTTGGTTGGTTCCACCAATGTGGATGGTTATAAGTATGTCAGTTGAGCAATATCTTATCAATTAGCTGTTGTCTTACTTCTACGCTTCTTGATACTAATTAAGATACATTTACTGCTTAACAGAGTTTCTACATAGAGCGGCTGATCTTACACTGGTGCCATCTGCTGCTATCGCAAAGGATCTGGAAGCTTATAAGGTAACAGCAGGTAAAAGGCAGAAACTTAAACTAGTCAATTGCTCTCCAATAATGGGTTTTTTAATTAGTGATTGGAGAACGAAAAAGAAATGGGTTTTTTTCATTTTTGGCTTGTCGGCCGAAATTAATTACGGGCGCTAGCCGAAATATACAAAACACGAACTGATTATGTATATTATATGTATATTTATGTATACAATATGTATAATTATACTTAATGTACAAAACCTATACATTTCTGTAAATTAGATCACCGAAAGGCATTGGACTGTAATTATCTCAAATGAAGATATCCATCTTCTCTGTTCTGTCAAAGCAGTTTCTTTGCTGGATTCAGATGCTTTACCCATTAAAGCATTCTCCTACAAGTTAGTCACTCTTTGCCTTTCTTTTTCTTTCATCCCCAGCGAACAAAATACATTTGTGGAAGAAGGGTGTTGATTCAGAGAGCTTCCACCCCCAGTATCGGTCTCATGAAATGCGAGTAAGACTAAGGTAGGACCTTTCAGCTGAAAATTTGATCCAGTATGAAGCAATCTTTAGTATGTGCTGATAATTTTTTCAACTTTGCTCCTGCTACTAATCACGATAAGTAACGGAGAACCCAATAAACCATTGATAGTCCATGTTGGCCGACTTGGAGTTGAGAAGAGTTTGGATTTCACAAAAAGGTACAACTCTTCCATCACTAATATACAACAACGATAATTACATCTTAGTCTCAAACAATCGTCTATTGAATCCTCACTGTTCATGTTCCTCATTTACATTCATCTCAGGCGAGCATTATACAAAATAATCTTCCTTCATCGATATGAGGGAAAATATACTTGGAATTTTTGGGCAATATATTGTATGAAGCAAATTATGTGCTTGTGAAGTATAATATGAAAGTGTCGATAACTGGCACATGACATTTGAGATTGGTTTTGAAACAGGGTCATGGATAGACTTCCAGATGCTCGGATAGCTTTTATTGGAGATGGGCCATACAGGTGAGTTACGATGACTGTTTGACTTCTTGATTTCTGGAACATCAGCCGTAATGTTTCCTGTTCTTTGCTATGAAAGTACACCAAATCGTGTTTCTTGCACCACAACTACTGGTCAGCCTACAATTTTTTTATGGATGACAATGTTAGTGCTTGCAAAGACGTGACTTGACCCTTCAGGGGTTAGTAGTATTGCCAGAATTGTTACTTAGGTTGTTGTTGTGTGGTAAAAAATTTAAAGGAGACTTCCAATTTTGAGAAATGGTATGCTTACCCAAAAATCTTACCTGAATTTTCCTTTAGTGTCAAAATTCTGGTAGTAATGTTTTAACATACGGGGGATTCCTCAATCTATAATGGTACATCACCTAGAATATCTCAGTTTCAGGTTAATTGGTTAGGATTTCTTAGTTTGTTAAGGATTACCTGTGTTAATTAATTGAATGCGATAGAGAACTGAGTAAGAAGTAGAGTTCAGCACATTATTCAGTCACTTTGACTAATCCCAGATTCTTTAAAGTGGCTGAGAACTACTTTGGTATTAGCAAGCCAGGTGGTGCGCTTATGACGCTCCTCATGCCCGCTGTAGATACTTGATGTGTCATTGTATAGGTCAAATTACATTTTCTGGTATTTCCTTGTCAAAAGTGAATTATCTACCTTCTTTGCAGAAGTAATGACTAAATATTGCTGAGAAATAAATAGTATCTTACAATGCGATGCCAGCAGCTCTTTCTGATAAGACATGGCTGTTTGCTTGCAAGAATCTACTGCCAAATTTCTCCCAGGGCTTTGGTTCAACTGTAAAGATAGAACAAACGTGTGTAAGCTCATGCCACAAGTTCGAATCCTGTTGTGCACTAAGTCTGGTATTTAAGCGTAAAAGGGTAGAGGGTGGGGGGCCCATTTTCCAGTAAGTTCCGAAGCTGTAAACAACAGATTTTTCGTTTGTCAACAAAGAAAAAGGAATCTACTATTGAATGCTGAATTAACTTAGAATGTGTATACCTGGAAGCTGTTTCTGTTTATTAACAATATTACGAGTGTCCTCTTTTTCAAAAAGAAAAAGAAGTGTCCTTGAGAAAAATGTATGATGTTTTCTCAACAATCATAATGAGATGCAATTTGCGATCCTTATGTAGAATAGCTGTAATATTATTGTTCTGTTTACTTCTTGTAGGGAGGAATTGGAGAAAATGTTCCATGGCATGCCTGCCGTGTTCACAGGTATGTTACTAGGGGAGGAGCTTTCCCAAGCATATGCCAGTGGAGATGTTTTCCTTATGCCTTCAGAGTCGGAGACATTAGGGCTCGTCGTTCTGGAAGCATTGTCATCTGGGCTTCCTGTAGTGGCTGCCCGTGCCGGGGGGGTTCCAGATATCATTCCTGATGATCAGCAGGGCAAGATTGGATATCTGTTTAATCCTGGGGACCTTGACGACTGCATGAGCAAACTAGTGCCTCTTTTACGCGATGCTGAATTGAGAGAAAACATGGGGAAAGCTGCACGCATAGATATGGAGAAATACGACTGGAAGGCTGCAACAAGAACGATTCGTAATGAACAGTACAGTGCAGCTATTTGGTTCTGGAGGAAGCAGAGAGCACAATTTCTGAGACCATTTCAATGGTTGTTTCAGCGAATATTCGCAGCTCCAGAAGTCGACTATACGTGATAGATCCTATTCTCGTGTAGATTTTTTTTTATGCTTTGGAAGGTGTATCCTTCTTGTTGTGTGTAGAATATTGACCTGAAAATGTATTATGATATTTGTTATCTATTGATTGTACAATGTAGGCCTCAAAACTAGGTCTGTTGTGCTGTTATGTATTAAATTGAATTCACGTACATGTAAGTTGATTTTCATAAAGATTTGAATTTAATGAGCTGCATATTCTCTATTGTCAAAATGAATCAAATCATGTATTGATTTTTTGAGATTAAGCGACTTTCATATGATTTGAAAGTTGTGTGGCACTTATATTTATAGTAAATAAATGTTTATAACTCCCTCCGTTTACTTTTACTTGTCCACTATTGACTTTGATCGCCCTTCAGAATTAATAAATAAAGTATATATTTTATCATAATACCCATATTGATTGGTGTATAGTCTTATAGTAGACTTGTGAAATGTTTTGGAAATGAGTAATTAGCATTAAGGATAAAATAAGAATTTTTTTTTTATCTATAACTTGATATGCTAAAGTAGACAAGTAAAAATAAAAATTTATTTTTTATGTAGTGACAAGTAAAAGTGAAGGGAGGGAGTAGTACTATTTTGTTCAAGACAATATATACCTTTTGATATTTTGTATGAGAATTGATGGAGAAATTAATCTCTATCCAAATTATCCAAAATAAGGGGTCCTCGTAAGAGGAGTAATTCCATCATGAATATCAAATGACAAAACCTGAAAAAAATAAAGTTTGACATAAAAACTTGCCATTCAATAATCACGTATTCAAAACAAAAATTGAATTTAACGTGCATCCATTATCTAAATTTGCTATGTTTAATCCATGTTACAAGAATGACAATTCATGGTTCATTGCCCACTTTAAACAGTCTGAACCCCTTTTTCTATCACCGTTGGTATGGTTTTGGCCTGAATTTTCAGAGAATGAGTGAAGGTCGTCTAACGTGGCCATCATCATGACGGAATTTGCTCCGGTAACCGCTTTCTTTGTCAAACCGGCCTCTTCCAACGTGAGCATGGAACGGACCTTGGGTTGTAGGAACCCCATTATCCTCATCATGTCTGTTTGGTGAAAAAGTCATTGTATGGGCTTAAGCAGACCCCACGGGTTTGGTATAAAAAGTTCGCCGATTATGTGTCTACTATTGGGTTTTCTCACAGCAGATCTAATCATTCTCTGTTCATATATCATCGTAGTACTTCTCTGGCATACATATTGTTATATGTTGATGATATAATATTGGCTGCCTCGTCAGATAATCTACGCAAGTCTATCATGTCTCTTCTTAGTTTAGAATTTGTTATGAAGGACTTGGGACCCTTGAGCTATTTTTTGGGCATTACAGTCACTCGTCATGCAGGTGGTTTATTATTATCACAGAAAAAGTATGCGGCAGAGATTATTGAGAGAGCTGGCATGTCATCATGTAAGTCTACTTCTATTCCAGCTGATACCAAACCCAAGGTGAGTGCTAAGCGCACCATACGAGGATCCCACCCAGTATCGTAGTCTTGTTGGGGCTCTTCAGTAACTGATTTTCACAAGACCAGATATTATGTATGCAGTACAGCAAGTGTGTTTATTTATGCATGATCCGCGGATTGAGCATATGCATGTGCTCAAACGTATTATCCGATACATACAGGGCACGCTTGATTTTGGATTGCATTTATATCCGTCTTCGGTCTCTACTCTTGTGTCATATACATATACTGATTGGGGTGGTTGTCCAGATACCAGACGTTCGACATCTGGTTATTGTATGTTCCTTGGCGATAACTTGGTCGGCAAAACGCCAGGCTGCTTTATCACGATCCAGTGCGGAGGCCGAGTATCGAGGGGTAGCCAATGTGGTATCTGAGTCATATTGGCTACGTAAGCTTCTACTAGAGTTACATTTTCCAATTCAGAAGGCTACCTTGGTATACTGTGATAATGTGAGTGCAGTAACATATCGAGATGGACATACACTTTATTCGAGAAAAGGTAGCTCGTGGACAAGTACGAGTCCTCCATGTCCCTTCGCGGTACCAGATTGCAGACATATTTATATTTACTAAGGGTCTTCCATTGGTTTTATTTGAAGATTTTAGGGACAGTCTCAACGTACGACAACTGCCTTTATGACTGCGGGGGTGTGACAGAAATATACATGTGTATATACCACGGGAAACCGAAACCAAATTGCACACAACTTTGTTGTACAAATTTACCATAGTTGTAGGATTCATGTACAAATATAATTAGGATTTATTGTTATAGTAGAAATAGGATTTGTCACAATTAGGAATTAGTATACTGTGTATAAATACCTCTTCATCAATGACAATAATCAAGGAATTATTTCTTTCACAGTCTAACCCAAATAGAGAGACCTTTTTGTTAAATATACATAATATTACCGTGTTATACACTTAATGTATATAACGGTTTTGGTCCAAACTCAGTCCGTGTACTTACCATATTTTATGTATAGTTTTAGGTAATATTTTAGTATAAGTATTACATTAATTAGTCTTGTACACTTACCATAATTATAGGATTCTTGTACTACTAGGCTAGGGTTTTGGTATTAGAATAGGAATAGGATTTTTCTATTATGAAAATATGTAAATTGTATATATTGTCTTTCAATTAATGAAATAATCAAATGATTATTTCTTTCATGGTATCAGAAGTCTAGGTTAAATTCTCCTCTCCCAAAATTCCTAGTTGCTGTGCACTATTCCCGAGAACATACCTCGGTTTCCATGCCCAATTTCCATCCAAACAGTCCAGTTTCTAAGCTCCCTTCCTCGGTTTTCTTGCCCAGAAATTATTTTTCTCTTCTCAATTTTTTCTTCCAAATCCCTAAATCACGTCTTGCGTTCCTACTATGGCTAAGAACACGTTTCACTCTACCCTTGCTGTTTCTAATATCAAGAATCACATCCCTATCATTCTTGAAATAGAAAACGTCCAATATGCGACGTAGGCCGAACTGTTCAAAGTTCATGCACGCTCTCATCAAGTCCTCCATCACATTATCCCCGCGGCTCCTACGGATACAGAGGTGCCAAAAGCCGAGGATGATCCTAAGTTATAGAGGACACTTGATGCTACTGTTCTTTAGTGGATTTATTCCACTATTTCTGTCGACCTGTTGCAAACTATTATCGAACCAGACGCTACGACGATGGCGGCTTGAAATAGAGTACATGATATATTCCAAGATAATCAAAATTCTCGTGTTGTTACCTCGGAGTAGGAATTCTCCCATGTCAATATGAAAGATTTTCCTAACGTTTCAGCATATTGCAAAAGGTTGAAGAAATTGACGGACTAACTTCGCAATGTTGGTGCGCCTGTTACGAACGATCGTCTCATCCTTCAGATGGTGGCAGGTCTATCTAACGCCTATAATGGTGTCGGCACGCTTCTTCATCAGAGCAGCCCTCTTCCGTAATTTTATCAAGCTCGTTCTATGCTTACACTCGAAGAAGCAGGCTTGGCTATAAAGGCGGCTACCAGTGCTAGTCCGGTAGTCACGATGACCAAGTCCAATTTTCCTCCTTCTGATTCCAACAACTCGGGCCAAAATTGCAATAACGGTGGCGGCAAAAAGGGGAAAACTCAGAAAAATAATGGCAAAAATCGCGGCGGCAACACAGGTGGCAGTCGGAACAGTGGTGGTGGCTATGGTGGCCCTCAGGGCAGTCAGCAATAGCAGCAGTCTTGGGCCCCGTAGTGGGCCCCTATGCAGTGGCAGTGGGCCGACCAATATGGGCCAAACAGTGGTAGTCCAGTGTATTACCTGGGAAACTGGCCCCAATTCCTCAGCAGCCCAGGCCTAGTTTCTCGGGTCTAGTCTCAGGTTATCGACCAGTTTATGGGCTGGGGCAGCAAGCCAGTGTACTTGGGCCTCAGCCTCCGCAGGCCCACCATGCAACGGACCCCACACAAACCGACATTGAAGCCGCAATACACACACTTGGATTAAATCCACCAGACCCAAATTGGTATATGGACACCGGAGCCACGACCCACATGACATCCGATCAAGGTACTCTCTCGTCTTATTTAAATTTGAGCTGCCCTCGTGGCATAATTGTTGGTAATGGTAATTCAATTCCAATTCGTGGTTATGGTCATAAAACGTTGTCTCCCCCCCCCCCCCCCCCCCCATCCACCTCTTATCTTGAAAAATACATTTCATGCCCTCAAATTGATTAAAAATCTAATGTCTGTCTGTAAATTCACCATTGATAATTCTATGTCTATTAAATTTGATCCGTTTGGCTTTTCTGTGAAGGATTTCAAGACGGGAAGTCCTCTCTTGAGGTGTGATAGTAGGAGAGATCTTTATCCTATTATGCCATGTTCCGGTCTCTCGAGTCAAGCCTTGCCGTCCGCTTTTGCAGCCCTTGCTCCTTCCTTGTGGCATGCTCGTCTTGGTCTTCCGGGGTCGTCTATTTTGTCTTCCTTAGATAAAAATAATTTTATTTCATGTAAGGGTACGCGTAGTACTCCGAATTGTCAATCTTGTTCTTTAGGAAAAATTGTTAGATTGCCATTTGTAAACTCTAGTTCTCATACTTTAATGCCATTTGATATTATTCATAGCGATTTATGGACGTCTCCTGTTCTTAGTTCTTTGGGTTTGACATATTCGTCTCCTCTTTAAATTTTATAATAAGACTCATTCGTATTTACATCTTAGGGTCTTTGGGTGCTTATGTTATCCACTTTTTCCGTCTACCACAATTAACAAACATCAGGCCAGGTCTACCCCTTGTGTGTTTTTGGGTTATCCGCCAAATCATCGTGGTTACAAATATTTTGATTTATCATCTAATAAAATCATCATTAGTCGCCATGTAATTTTTGATGAATCTCAATTTCTGTTTGCTAAGGTTAGTAATCCCGTTCCTAGTTCGTATAACTTTTTGAATGATGGTATATCCCCGTATATTATTCACCATTTTTCGGGCGTGTCCCACACCCCAAATCCACCAGTGGAACCACTACCCACTGGCCCCACTATTCCAACCGCTGTATCCAGTCCCATAACTAGGCCAGTGACGGTAATTGGGCCAGATTCCCAGCCCATTACCGCCACTGTTCCAGTCACGGATTCCAGCCCATTACTGTCACAGGATTCCAATATTGGGCCAACAGGCCCACTGCCTGCTGGCCGGTCAGTCACGTGTCCCGGTAGTTCCCGAAATCCACCCAATTCTTCCCCGAGTCATAGACCGGTGACTCGTAGTCAACGGGGTATTTTTAAACCAAAAAGACATTTTAATTTACATTCTAATGTTCTTAAATCACTCTTACCCCGTAATCCTGTGTCTGCTTTAAATGACCAGAATTGAAAAATTGCTATGACCGACGAATATAATGCTCTTATTGATAATAAGACGTGGGAGTTGGTGCCCTGTCCATCTGGTGTTAATATTATTCGGTCTATGTGGATTTTTGCTCATAAAGACAATTCTGATGGTTCTTTTACGAGGCATAAGGCTCGTCTTGTAGGTGATGGTAAGACTCAGCAGGTTGGTGTGGATTATGGTGAGACGTTTAGTCCGGTGGTCAATCCAGCTACCATTCGCACTGTGCTCAGCTTTGCTCTTTCGAAAGCATGGCTCATTCATCAGTTAGATGTGAAAAATGCTTTCTTTCATGGTGATCTCAAGAAAACAGTCTGTATGCATCAACCCTTGGGGTTTAGGGATCCCAAATATCCTCATCATGTCTGTTTGTTGAAGAAGTCCTTGTATGGGCTTAAGCAGTCTCCACGGGCTTGGTATAAGAGGTGTGCAGACTATGTTTCGACTATTGGGTTCTCTCACAGCAGGTCTGATAATTCATTATTCATATATCGTCGTGGTTCTTTCTTGGCTTATATACTATGATATGTGGATGATATTATCTTGACTACCTCTTCTGATGCATTACGCTAGTCTATCATGACAATGCTCAATTCTGAGTTTGCTATGAAAGACTTGGGGCCTTGAGTTACTTTTTGGGGATGTTGTCACTCGTCAAGTAGGTGGGTTGTTCTTATCCTAGAGAAAGTATGCAGCTGAGATCATCGAGAGGGCTGGGATGTCATCATGTAAGTCCACTTCCACTCCGGTTGATACTAAACCTAAGTTTGGTGTTGTGGCTGGCTCACTTTATAAGGATCCGACCCGCTATCGCAGTCTTGCAGGGGCCCTTCAGTATCTTACATTCACGAGACCAAATATTATGTATGTCGTACAACAGGTGTATTTGTTTATACATGATCCCAGGGTTGAGCACATGAAAGCGCTCAAACGCATTATTCGGTACATCCAGGGGACACTTGACTATGACTAACATTTATATCCGTCGTCGACATCTACACTTGTCTCGTATACAGATGATGATTGGGGTGGCTGTCCGGACACCAGACGATCTACGTCTGGCTATTGTATGTTTCTTGATAATAACTTGGTCTCATGGTCTACAAAGCGTCAGTCGACATTATCCCACTCTAGTGTAGAGGCCGAGTATCGAGGGGTAGCCAATGTGGTCTCTGAATCATGTTGGTTGCGCAATCTTCTTTTAGAGCTTCATTGTCCTAATTAGAAAGCTATCTTGGTTTATTGTGATAATGTTAGTGCCATCTATCTTTCTAGTAATCCGATCAGCACTAGCACACTAAACATATCGAGATGAACATTCACTTTGTTCGCGAAAAGGTAGCTCGTGGATAAGTACGCGTCTGCCATATCCCTTCCAGGTATCAAATTGCAGATATCTTTACAAAGGGTCTCCCCTTAGTCCTTTTTGAAGATTTCAGGAACAATCTCAGCGTACGAAGACCGCCCGCTATGATTGCGGGGGTGTGTTAAATATACATAATATTACCGTGATATACAGTTAATGTATATCACGGTTTTGGTCCAAAATCAGTCTGTGTACTTACCATATTTTATGTATAGGTTTAGGTAATATTTTAGTGTAAGTATTACATTAATTAGTCTTGTATACTTACCACAATTATAGGATTCTTGTACTACTATGATAGGATTTTCCTATTATGAAAATATGTAAATTGTATATATTGTCTTTCAATTACAAGAGATTATTTCTTTCACTTTTATAGACTGCAAATTTGAACATGCTTAGCATATCTGAAATTCTAGCTCTGCCCCGACCCACTCCTAAGAAAAGAACTTCCTTCTTTTATTGGGACTTTGCACATTCAAGTTCTATTATATGAAATTCGACCCTAAAGGCTTTTACTATCGGAACTTTTCAATTGAATCTCTTTTATCGAAAAATTATATTATCTTGCATACATATTAATTTTATTTATACGTACATGCATATACAAAAAGTTGAATTTCCTTGACATATGGAAAAGTTTTGGTGCAGCGGTTGGCAAGTCCGTGGTTCCATCCAAATTAGAACAAAGTTAGACAAGTAACATGAGTAGTGGGTTAATATGAATGTCAATACCAATTGGTTCCATCCAAAATTAGAATAAAGTTGGCAAGTCCTAAATATTAAATGCTACACTACTAAAGTTTTAAAAAACAAATGAAGATATGTGAAGTGTAAGTACCGTATTATGCCAAGCAATACTTCAACTTTCTAAGAAAATATTTGAATATTACTTTTACATCGGTAATACAACTTTCTTTTGTTCTTAAAATTATGTAGAGAACCAATTTAATCATTTACTCGTCACTCTCCACGTGCTTCCATTTAGTTAAACAATTGTCTCTATTTTATTTTTCTCCAATTCAAGAGTGAAATGTCTTGAATATCTTAACTACATAAAGAAGCCTCCTGAACATTGTAAAATTCGAACTATTACATTCAAATTGTGACCTTTTAATAAGCTAAATTTCTCCAAAAAGACGATTTTTTGGTGCCTTCACTAAAGAAAGAAGCCTACTGAATACAGTTAAAATTCGAATTATTGTCAATTTGAACATTTTAAGTGCTGAATTTTTTTCACAAAACTAATTTTTCTACCTTCACTGAATAAAGAATTGAGTGTCCTGGAATTAGCTACTACTACTGTATAGTCGCTCATGCTCCACTAATTTTAGCCTTATCCCACATTTATCTGTAACAGTGAGTGAGTTTGCTCGACATATTTCATATTTGAGAGGCATGGGCCGAAATGTTCTACTTTATATGTCACTTTGGACCCTTCAATTCCTTTTTTTTATTTGCTTTTGTAGCTTTATTTATATAATGAAAAACAAAAATATGCATTATATAATCAAATTCACCTTGATGCAATATTATCTTAAATAATTCAATTACAACATGAATAAATTCAATAAAATAGAAGGGTGGAGACATTTCTTTTAATTAAACTTTTTTGCGAGATTATATTTCGAACCATAGTGTTGTTTAATTGAACCTTCACAGTCGTTGTAAAATACATAAAAACACAATTCATCAATCAAGAAACATATTGCATGAATTCCATGTCCTCTTCAAGTCCCGCCATTGTCTCAGGTGCCAAAACAACTTCAAGATCAACGGTTCCATTCCCTTCTCGTCCAGGGAAAGCGGAGATCTTACCGTCAAATTTATTCGCCATACCACTTCGGACAGCAATCGATCGGCCCCACCCGAAATCATTATCGTACATTGGAAACCTAGGTGAACTTCCCATAGTAATCATAGCACCATCAAAATTCCCTAAAGGAAATAACCTAGGATTGCTTTCCCAATCCTTCACACCCTGTCGCACGGTAGCATCACCGTGCGCCACTACATTTTGATGTAACTGATTCGCGCTCCAAAACAAGTCGTTAGATAAAAGCTCCTTAACGGAAGCAACTGTCGGTATGCTTTGGATCGCGTTACCAAAATATAACGGCTCCATTTTTTCCTCGAGCCGATGGCGGCAATTAACCGCCATCCTAAACGTCGTCGTTTTATTCCCATCTAACTTCCTGGCCCGCGTCACCGACCTCCATAACTGAGCACTTAACGACTGAAACGACGAAATCTCCGTTTTTGTTTTCTTAACTGTCGTTATCTTTCCGTTAGTTTTACCGTTAACGTTAACTTGAGCCGTTTTATTTGCTCTTAACTTGAGCTTCAAAATAGCTTCTTGGCTAAAATGAAAGATCTTTTCACGTATCGGCTCATCGCCGGTAAAAGTCGCCGATGGTCCACCTTCCGGGAACTTCAACACCGCCGGTGAGTCAAACACTGTTTTCCGACTAAAACATGGCTGTCTTGTTATCATCTTTTCCCCTTTTGAGAATTCCGCAAATGTATTAAAGAAATTCCAGAAAGAAGTCCCATCAACGACGGCGTGATTCATCGTACATCCGATGAATAGGCCGTCGTTTAGCTCGGTCACTTGAATCGCCATTAAGGGTTTATAGTGGCCGGCATAACTCAAGGTACTATCAAACTGAAAGAATTTCCTGAAATAAAGTGGAACGTCTGAATGATTTGAAGGAATCAAAGTAGAAATTGCGAGATGCGGTGCTTTCGCATGTACGAAATCGACGCCGGCGTCGTTACATAGGATGTACACGTAGCCATCGGAATCTGTTATTAACCGTCCGGCGAGGGGAGGGAAATGGACAAGGGTTTTGGAGAGGGTAATTTTGAGATGGGTAATAAGGGAATTAGACGATTCGAAAGGGGATTGGGTTAATAAAATGCCCTTTTGAATATACTGACAGGATAACATAGGAACATCGGAGACAGAGAGTTTTAAGGTATTATTAAGAGATTGATGATCATTTGGGTAAATTGTGGATCTAGAAACGACAAAAACTGAAGAAGAAGGCATAATTACAGAAATAGATATATGGTTGTTATGGGTTGGAGAGGAATGGAAATGGGGGATGGGGATGTGGATGGGAAAGAAGTAAGACAGTTGGAAGGTATATATAGAGGTTAGGAGGTCTGGGTTCATGCACTTTGGTGGTTAGCTAGTCACTCTATTTGACCCTTGGGGACCTTTTTCTATCTTTTTTTTTTATTCGCTTACTAATTATTTGATATCCGAAATTCGTAAGAGATTAATAAAGGGAGAAGCAGTCTCTACAAAATTTTGTTCATTCCTTAAAGCTCGAACTTGAAATTTCTTAATTAAGGACGGAGGGAGTGCAAATCAATATATCAATATTAAAAATTCATAGAATATTAATTTGGATTCGGATAGAATAGAGCTCAATAAAGGAAAAAGCGTTCACTACATAATTTTTTTCATTCCTTTAGCTCAAACCCAAAGCTTCTTGATTATGAGCAGGCAAGGGCGGATCTATATATTGATGTTGGTTACGGGGTCACGTGAATCCAATATTTTTTCCCAGATCCTGTACATATATTAAGAAATTCACTAAACATATCTATATATAGTTGACTGTAAACACAATTATTATTTCGAAATACCCTCGAACTATTTCAAATAGTTCAAGAGCGAAATTGATTCATTTTTTTTGGTTTTGAAGTAACCGTTAAAAGGAAGGGTATTTTTGAGCTACGAGACTGGTTGGGGGACATTTTGAGCTATTAGACTAAGGGTGACGGCTTTTTTGAACTTAAAATATAATGGAGGGTAAAATTGATCCATGTCGAATAGTTCAGAGGTAATTTTTGAACTTTTCCCCTTTCACTAATGAATCTAATCCAACCTCTAGACACTTGATGGTCTTTCTTTGTCTACTTTCTCCCATAAATATATATTTTGAATCATTGATGGTGATCAGTAAATAGTAGATAGTTCTGTGAATTATGAAGAGAGTAGTGGACACAGTTGTGGTGTGTGTACGGAGTTTGTACAATCATACAAGGGAAAAACTAGTGATGAGTAAGTGCCAGACAATTTGTACATGGAACTTTCACAAAGAATGGTTTTTCTGTTTCATTGACCCATCCCATATTAGGTGGTCAAGGTTGTTCGAGACTCTAGTTCCATGTAGTTTCATCATGTGGTCTATGGCTGACACAATATGGCTCTTTACCTCAACTGGTTCAAAAATTTATGTCAGTAAATTTAGTGTACATCTTTATCTACCACTCTTTGGTAATAGTGTTGAAGGACCGGTGCTATTACCTCCAGGACGTCTGGGTAATACCAGTGAAGTAGTCAGGCGCAAGCCTGGAAACCTGGATTATCAAAAAAAAAAAAAAAAAAAAAAATAAGGTGCTCCCAATAGGCTGGCCGTCCTACTTAAACGAATCATTAATTATATCGGTTCCTAGACTTCATTACTTAAAAAGCTCGGCTTTAAAATAGTCCGTGAAGCTTCGCCATATACAACTCCTCTAGGGATAGAGGTAGGTTCATCCCAGGCTTGTGCGGTTAAGGTTATTGTAAACAACCTCATTAGAAAAGAATGAAAAAGATGACATGGACATAATGAAATAATTAATACTCCAACAAAAGGGATATTTCTCGGTTATCGTCTTGATTAACGGTATAGTCATCACTTTTACTAGCTCACTTGGATGGTGGTCCACCTAACAGATGATAAGATTCTCGATCGATTTGATCGAATTTCAATCTTGCTCACAAATCAGAATAATAGAGCTTTCGATCAACATTTTTTTGCCTCACCCATTTGAGTTCTCGCTCGGATGAACCTTTATGCGTTGTTAGACTTTCAACTCAATCTAATAGCCTATCTATCGGGTGTATAATCTCATAATGTTCGTATATAGATATGGATATCGTATAAGTATAAGATAGTGAGTGTAATATCCTTATTAATGCTGATGACAACGAAGTCATTATCTTCGTCCTAATAATTAATAACGTGTGTACACTGTGGAGACAAGTATCAAGGAAATAAAGAGCAACTGAAATGAAGAAGTAAATTCAATTAATAGCGATGGAGCTTATTGTACACTTGTTGCTATTAATTTAAGATAGCTGACATAAAAACTTTTCCTTCGATTTGATCAGATACTTTAGTCGTTTGGATTTTAGAAAAGATTTTTATTTTCTAGATTGTCTATATATATTTATGTGTTGACGATATATCGCCAAAAGTGTCTAAATTATGAGACTTGTTGTGACATCACGACGATTGATCTAGAATTGTCAAATAACGTACAATTACTTTCTATGAATAACTATGGATGGTTCGGTTACTTGTTTGATTTTCATATTATTAGATGGTTGATATTAATATGACATATTCATCGACGTCTTTGCTCTCCTTAAGCAATTAGTCCTATTTAAGTCAGATTTTATTAGTTCATATGTTAATTTAAGGAAGAGACAAATACGAGGGATAACGGATTGAAGAAATGGAGGTTTGGGCTCTAGAAGGATTTGAAGTTATTTATATTTTACGAGAAAAACTTACTTATAAAATAAATTATATTAGAGTTTGTCGGGAAATATTTGGTACTACGTTCATTGAGGAAATAATACCTAATTCAGAAGGTCCAATATCTTTTTAATTGCTCATTCGAGAACTACGATCTACACACGTACTTGTATTATTTTTAAATCTCCTAAACGTTCTTCCTTTCAAAGGTTTGACATATTCCTCCCCCATTCATATTTTATATAATAAGATTCTTTCGTATTCACATCTTAGAGTCTTTGAGTGCTTATGTTATCCGTTATTTCCGTCCACCACAATTAACAAACTTCAGGCCCAGTCTACTCCGTGTGTGTTTTTGGGGGTTCCGTCTAATCATCGTGGTTACAAATGTTTTGATTTATCCTCTAATAAAATCATCATTAGTCGCCATGTCATTTTTGATGAATTCCAGTTTCCGTTTTCTAAGGTTAGTAATCTCGTGCCCAGTTCGTATAATTTTTTGGATGATGGTATATCTCCGTATATTATTCACCATTTTTCGGACATATCCCGCACCCAAATCCTCTAGCGGGCCCACTGTCCGCTGGTCCCATTGGTCCGTCACAGTCCCTCTCGCCGCTTTTTTCTTGGGCCGGTTTCGGCGCAATTGGGCCAGTCCAGCCCAATACTGGAACTGGTCCAGTTCCTACATCCGCCACTATTTCTGCTTCCCGAATTGGGCCAGAAGGCCCATTGCCGGCTGGCTAGTCCGTACCGAGTCCAGAAAATTCCTAAATTCCACCCACTTCTTCCTCGAGTCATAGACCAGTCACTCGTAGTCAACAGGGTATTTTTAAACCTAAAAGGCATTTTAATTTACATTCGAATGCTCTTAAATCACCCTTACCCCGTAATCATGTGTATGCATTAAATGACCCGAATTGAAAAATTGCTATGACCGGTGAATATAATGCTCTTATTGATAATAAGACGTGGGAGTTGGTGCCCCGTCCATCTGGTATTAATATTATTAGGTCTATGTGGATTTTTGCTTATAAAGACAATTCAGACGATTCGTTTGCACGACATAAGGCTCGGCTTGTGGGTGATGGTAAGACTGAGCAGGTTGGTGTGGATTGTGGGGAGACGTTTAGTCCAGTGGTCAAGCTAGCTACCATTCGCACTGTGCTTAGCTTTGCTCTTTCGAAAGCATGGCATATTCATAAGTTAGATGTGAAGAATGCTTTTCTACATGGTGATCTCAAGGAAACAATCTATATGCATCAACCTTTGGGATCTAAGGATCCCAAACATCCTCATCATGTCTGTTTGTTGAAGAAGTCCTTATATGGGTTTAAGCAGTCTCCACGTGCCTGGTATAAGAGGTTTGCCGACTATGTTTCGACTATTGGGTTCTCTCACAGCAGGTCTGATAATTCATTGTTCATATATCATCGTGATTCTTCCTTGGCTTATATACTATCATATGTGGATGATATTATCTTGACTGCCTCTTCTGATGCATTACGCCAGTCTATCATGACAATGCTAAATTCTGAGTTTGCTATGAAAGACTTGGGGCCCTTGAGTTACTTTTTGTTGTCACTCGTCATGCAGGTGGGTTGTTCTTATCCCAGCGGAAGTATGCAGCTGAGATCATTGAGAGGGCTGGGATGTCATCCTGTAAGTCCACTTCCACTCCAGTTGATACTAAGCCCAAACTTGGGGCTGCGGCCGGCGCATCATACGAGGATCTGACCCGCTATCGCAGTCTTGCAGGGGCCCTTCAGTATCTTACATTCACGAGACCAAATATTACGTATGCCGTACATCAGGTTTGTTTGTTTATGCATGATCCCAGATTTGAGCACATGAATGCGCTCAAACGCATCCTTCGGTATATTCAGGGTACGCTTGACTATGGCTTGCATTTATATCCTTCATCAACGTCAACACTTGTCTCGTATACATATGCTGATTGGGGTGGCTGTCCAGACACCAGAAGGTCTACGTCTGGCTATTGTATGTTTCTTGGTAATAACTTGGTCTCATGGTCTGCGAAGCGTCAGTCGACTTTATTCCGTTCCAGTGCAGAGGCCGAGTATCGAGGGGTAGCTAATGTGGTCTCTGAATCATGTTGGTTACGTAATTTGCTGTTAGAGTTTTATTGTCCCATTCAGAAAGCGACCTTGGTTTATTGTGATAATATTAGTGCAATCTACCTTTCAGGTAATCCGTTTCAGCATCAGCGCACTAAACATATCGAGATGGACATTCACTTTGTTCGCGAAAAGGTTGCTCGTGGTCAAGTTCGCGTCTGCCATGTCTCGTCCAAGTATCAAATTGTCGACATCTTTACAAATGGTCTTCCCTCGGTCCTTTTGGAAGATTTTAGGGACAGTCTCAGCGTTCGAAGACCGTCCGCTATGACTGTGGGGGTGTGTTAAATATACATAATATACACACAATACACATGTGTATATTATGTATATTTGGCTCACGGTTTTGGATGAATTACCGTGTATATGGTACATAGTTTAGGTAAGGTTTTAGTCTCCTAGTTTAGGTAATGTTATGGTGTAATTAATATTTTACACTTACCATAATATTTGTATTACCATAATTGTATAGTTAGTGTTCAAGTAGAATAAGATTTAGGAGTAGAATAGGGATAAGATTCTCCTATTATGAAAATATGTAAATTGTATATATACTCTTTTAATCAATGAAAATAATCAATAGATTATTTCTTTCAGACGCATTGAGGTTGAAGCTTCATATATGCATAACATTATGACGTTGCAAGTACGATCACCGCACTTGTCTATTTTATGTTAGTCCTAGACAAGACATAAAGATGATTTAACTTGTTGCCAACCTTAACCCTAGTAAAACCTCACATGTGATGTATGGTCCTGCAATACTCAAGTTAATTGTTGAGAGAAAATATCCACATCAATTAATCAGAGATTTCGAGTTCGATTTCTAGATAATTAGTCATCTTTGTTAGGGAGCGTTTTATCTCAAATGTGAAACTTTTCGATGTAAATTTGGATTTTATTGGACCTTAATATGAGTACAAGCTAAGTACTGAACACCGGATGAAAACGAAAAAAAATTAACACTTGAATTTGCACATTTTTGGGCTTTCAATCAATTTGCAAGAAGGTTATTGCCCGTGTTCCTCCTCGGTGGTCAGAAATTCCTTCGAAGCCATACTTACTTTTTTTTATCCATCATGGAAAACGTGCTTAAAATAGAGATAAACTTTGCATAGTGAAAGGAGAAAAAGAAAACGATTTAAACCGAACATATGTACTCAAATTTTTTCTCTTTGCTGAATAATCTTATTATACTATATTTAATCTTTTTTCATGTACTTTGTTACTTTCAAGTAGGGATGACTAGTGGGCCGGGATAGGGACATTCGGGCTGAGTTTGACAGGATTGGGTCGGGTTGGGTCAGGCGGGATCGGGATCTCGGGCGGTTTTTTTTTTTTTTTTTTTTGCACTTAATTTAAAAAATAACATATATATAAAAACTCAATAATTAAACAAGACAAGAGAGTGTAATAAAAGCATCCCAATGTTGTTTTTGTGCCTCTTATATTCTTTAATAGACATATGATTTTTTTTGTAATACAAATACAATTGTCAAAATTGCAACTTTGTGGTGTTGTTCAAAAATTGCAAATTACATAGTAAAAATGCAATTTAAAAAATTACATTCTGAAAAAAACTTGTTCTAGTTTCTTGATAATTTCCTGTGGTTTTTCGGTTGGAATTGGTATTTGTTGGTCAAATTGCTCCACGTCGCTTCCACCACCTTCAGATAAGATTTCGTTGTAGTTTTCGTCTTCTTCTTCGTTGATCTCAAATTGACCGCACCTTCTCCGCTCCGCTCATATCCAATCTCTGAATAATACTACAATCTCCAAGTTGTCTCCGGCTAATAAGTGTATGTGCTCTCCTATTTGATATCTGCCAGCAGAAAAAGCGCTTTCAGACGCCGTTGATGATGCGGGAATGTTCAAAACATCTCGGGCCATCATTGAAAGTGTCGGAAAGGTCTTCTCATTCCCCCTCCAATATTTCAGCAAGTCTTCACATCCTTCTTCATTGAGAACTGCTTGGTACGGTACATAACCCTGCAAAACAAAAATATCAAACTCGCTAATTTGGTTAGTAGCGGTACGGCCGCACATTCTATTTTTGAGGCTTTCAATACTAGCCACTGAAACAACGTGTCTTTTGTGAGGTTGTGTTGAAGAAGAAGAAGATGGTATGGAAGTCGGTAGGTTGCTAGCACTTTCTTGTTGGTAAAACCTATATACTTTTTTGCATTCGTCTTCTACGCTAGACAACACTTCTTCTTTAGTTTGTTCAATAGGTGGTGGGTGATTTGGATTTTTGAGACTTGGAGGTGGTAGTACTTCTATACAATCGTAAATAGTTTCAATAAGTGATTTAGTTCCGTCTATTTTAATAGTCGGATTTAATACAACACCAATAATATAAATAGTGGGAATAGGAATAAAATATTTTTTTTATTTTGATAATTATTTTCTTAATAGCTGCCTTATAAGCTGACTTTTTCATATATTCACTGAGTAATAAAAATATTAGATCTATATAAAACAACATAGTTGAAATAGTAGGATAATATATATCGGAAAATTCTTTTGTTGCTTGAAAAAATTCTCTAAAAATACAATAAGTTCGGAAATTTTTACCCAATCACTATCTACAACCATATCAGTTGGATTTTGATTATGAGAGTTAAAAAATAAAGTTATAGGTTTTCTATAGTCATAAGCAACAAATAGTTGCTCGTATAAAGAATTCCACCTAGTGGGTACTTCTTCAGGAATTTTTCTATAAGGTAGTTGAAAATCGTGACAAGTTTTTTTATATTCTTTTCTTCGTTGTATTCTTTTATTTTTAAAAATAAAGTTTATAAAAAATTGTATTTTACTAAGAATGTTTTCAAAAAGTGATAGACCATCCTGTACAATTAAGTTATATATATGGCACACACATTTTATATGAAAATGATCTGGAAAAGATGGGGTTAAACTATTTTTTTAAAATTGTAATAGCGTAATTGTTAGAAGAAGCGTTATCTAATGTAATAGTCATAATTTTATCAGTTATTCTGTAATAATCGCACACTTGATAAATATTTTCTGCAATAAAAGTACTAGTGTGCCTATCATCTATATATCTATACGCTAAGATACGTTTTTGCATAGACCATTTATAATCTATCTAATGACAAGTTACCGTTAAATAATCATGGCCGTTAGTACTACAGTCTATATTAGAAGTGATAGCCACTTTGCCATTAAAATTATATAATGAATAACGTAAATACTGTTGATATTCATGTGAGAATTTAAATACATCTCTCTTAACAGTTGATCTAGGAAAACCGTTAAAAGCAGGATTATACATATCTCTAATGTAATGAATAAAACCGGAAGATGAAGGAAATGAAAAAGGCAAATCCTCCACAACAACTAATTTTGCTATTGCTTCCCTATCTCTATGTTTATCGTATTTATGGCCTACAATTCCCCCCGTCATAGGGTTAATTTGACTCTGTACTTATTCTGGGACAGTATGTGAACCTTGTCCCGATGGAACAAACGTTTGCGCACCCGGTTTTGAAGCCTCGTATTGGACATACCTAGCATGATGAGACCTTGATACATGTCTCCTTAAACTCCCCGTCCCACCTTGACATTTTCCAATTTTAAATTTTAAAACATCTTTACAAATTTTACATCTAGCTACTTGATTCTCTACGTCCCTAACAAAAAATGTCTATGCATCTGATTTTAATGTTCGTTTTGCTGGACCTCGTCTCATACTAGGGGCAATAGGAGGCATTTCAGTTGAAGGTGCACTAGTGGGTGTAATGTCATCTACATTAGTGGGTGTATCATCTAGATCATTGTCTAAATTAAAGTCTTCTTGAGTTTCAGAAAATAGCTCCTCGTCTAAATCTAATGGTATTGTAGAAAAATGTTCAGTATCAACAAAATCATCATGTGTAGGAATAGGATTCTGTCTAGAAATAGGACCCTTGCCCTTGTTGCCCCTACTAGAAGAAGCATGACCCCTACTCGTAAGCATACGTTTAAATCCTTCTATTATAAATTTATAATTATACTAATAAATAATTAAAGTAACTAAAATTAAGTGCGCTAAATAAAATAAACAGACAATAATAATTTAATGAAGGAACGAATGTACCAAACGCCGACGTAACGTCGACGTGTAATCGAGCGGTTGAAAATTGAAACTTTGCTCGATGGAAGATCCTCAAGCTAGTTGCCAACTTCACTCCCAAATGAATAAATAAAGTTGAATATTTAGTAGACAATGTAGACTTGTAGAGAGATAGATTGAGAGATTGTAGGAAGATTTGTGAGAAAGATGAAGAGAAAATGAGGTATTTATAGTTGAAAATTGGGTTAAAGTGTAAATATAATAACTTATGTGTTAAAAATAATTATTAAGGGGGTTGGGGGTTGGGGGAGGGGGAGGCCAAAAATGGCTGTTGCAAAACGACCAAAATGTAAAATGGTCGTTGGTGCAACGGTTATTTTTCCAAAAGGGGGCGGGGCGGTTCGGGCGGTATCGGGGCGGGATCGGGTCGGGACTGGCGGGCCTGGGCTGGGACGGGTCGGGACGAGACCATGTCCCGTCCCGATTCGAGTCCCGATACCAATTTTTTTTTTAAAATGTCGGGTTCGGGGACGGACCGGGGCGGTGTCGGGGCGGGACCGTACCGACCCGGCCCACTGGCCAGCCTTACTTTCAAGTGCAGGAGATGCACCACAAATTTAAACCTCTAAGTTGTAACTTATAGCTATAAGGGGTGCACTAAGCTCCCGCTATGCACGGGGTTCGGAAAAGGGCCGGATCACAAGGGTCTATTGTACGCAGTCTTATCTCACATTTCTGCAAGAAGTTGTTTCCACGATTTGAACCAATGACCTCCTGGTCACATGAAAACAATTTTACCAGTGCTATCACATGAGAAAAACATCTGGTATGATCAGTTATAATTGAATAGAAGAAAACGATATACAAGAATTTATTATCTTTTATTTTCGATTTTTTGAGTTATATTTTATTTATCTCATATGAGAAAAATCCTGTAACTAAAAAAAGTATTTGTTAACGGGTCATAAAATTGATTTTTTCCTTCATTGAATCGAACTGCTACAGTTAAAACTTCTCTATAATAATGATATTTGTCTGGATAATTTTTAGCTAATATAACGAAATATTATTATAGAAAACACATAATATAATATATAAATTTGTTATCGAGAAAACTTATTGTTATAATAAAATGTTATTATAGAAAGGTGAGACTTATATGTCACTCCATTATAAATATCTTTAATTACCTACTGTAATAAAGTAATCGGAGGATCTAATACTACCCATTTTCCCCACGTGTTTGTGCCCCATCAATCATGTAGTTAGGCTTGTTACTATTATCTATTTTAATTAAAAGTGTGAGCTAAAGACAAAAGGCCACCTTCATTGTGGGATTGGTCGAAATATAGAAGTGGCAACCTGGTATATGGTCGGCCACAGCTCATTCATATTGCTTAATTATCTGAAGACTTAGTATTTTAATTTTAACCACCTTTTGATTGTTATTGATGAATATTTATAAAACCAAGACATAAATATGAGTAAACAATCTAAAATGAAATCATGAGGTTTGTCGGAACATGGGATGACTTAAGAGGTTTTACTCTGTTCAATTCTCGCACAGAAATCCAAAAGAATCCCAAGTAAATAAGTTCTTTTTTTTTCAAAAATCTTTCTTCTCTATTTGGTTATTGTAACATATACATTTTTTTAAAAGAAAATACTTCTTGTTTTAGCATAATTTGACTCGATACAAAATTTTAAGATGTCAAATTTTAAAAATTTGTGATCTTAATATGTTACTTTGAAATTCCTGAGAACTAAAATGTGTTATTGAAACCAAGAGGGGAGGGGGGAGGGGTTAGTGAGTTGACTATTCGCTTAGTCAGTCGATTCTCATGCAAGTTCAAAGAGTTAGTGAGTAATTATATAAAGCTTGAAGTAAAAGCAGAAATATAATTGACACCGATATTTTTATATTGGTTCGGATCACCGGTGTGGTGCCTATTCCAATCCCCTTGGGTTACAAGGGTTTCCTTAGAGCCTTGAATTTGATTTGATTAGAGAGATGGTTCAATCCTAGAACCAAGTTCGTCGTGATGACAGTGTCTAGAACTTCTATTAACAACCTCAACATGTATAGCTTTCTATTCACTCTTTTTCTTTTCCTAACACTAGTATATTTAGTATAGTGCTTTTTGTAAGATGAAAGAGGAATAAAAGTTGTTGCTCAAGTAAAATCATGAGTCTCTTTGTTGCGTAGAGTCTGCTTCTTATAGTTGACCGCTTCAGGTCTAGAGGGAGGGTAAGGAATCAATCTTTCCATTTAATTGATTTTGATTGGCTCGCTCTAAGGTAACCCAGGGGAGTTTGTACTCAATAAGGGATTTTGATGTGATCCTCTGATTGATCTTGTATCTTCCTTGATATTCTATTTCCTTTGACATCTCATACTAACGATCTTCAAGTTGTGTCTTGTATCTATTCTGATATCTTGGTCTTCAGATCAATGTCTTGATATTTTCTTTCCTTAGTCGATGGTACTATGTGGGATCTTCCTTGGTATCTTGTTTCCTTCTGTGTCTTGAGATTTCCTTAGTCGATAGTACTGTGTGGGATCTTTCTTTGTATTTGTTTTCTTCTGTGTCTTAAGATTTATCGGTGCCCTGACTGGCTTGTGAACTTGGAGACTTGGTTACTAGGTTTTCCATTTCTGACTCCGTGATTGAAGATTCTGTTGAAGAGAATCTTATGTATTTATCAACATAGGATAGATGGTCTTATTTTGTTTTTGGTACCTGTAAAAATAACAGTCATTATCAAAATTCATCGAAGGATAAATCAGGGCTAACAATCTCCCCCTTTTTATGATGACAACCAAAAGGAATGTGACATTTTACTTCCTTGAAAAGTTGAGGTGCTCCCCCGGAGCTCTTTCATGTAGCTCTTTAATACCCCCCCCCCCCCCGAGTTGGAGCGTTGGTGATGTATCATTTTCTCCCCTTTTGGCATCATCAGAAAGAAAAACATAGGCAAGCAAATAGGGCCGATAATAACCGCTAGCAAGTAGATAATATCAGCCTAAGGGGTTAACATACTAAGAAAAAAAAATCAAGTCTAGAGGACACAAACATTCCTCATAGTTTTAGCATCACAAGCAAGACAAAAAATTGTTCAAACGACATATATTAACTAGCCCATTTCCAGAAGTATTTGAGGGTATTGATGATTATGTCAGAGAAAGAATTGTAGGAGGTTTCAACTTTTTGGGAGAGAGTGGAGTAGGAGTTTTGGACGGCCACAACAAGTTCAGTATTGGATTATGTGGTCGCTCTATTTAGGGAGTTGACTCGTGCAATCAACTTGTTGACAGTCTTGACCTCTTCAGTATGTAACCCCTCCATGCCAACCCACAACTTCCCAACATCAGTATTCACCTCCTTTGAAGAGCTCAACACTTTGTCTAGAGTCTCTTGAATCTTTTATAGTCTACCTTCCACTGCAACAAGACTCAGTTTCAACTCAGTAATGTCCTTGCGAACATCTGGATCAACAACAGAGTCTGAAACACCCTTAGCTTCAACTCCTTTTGGATCAAGTCTGTTTCTTGCATCATCTTTTTTGGTCCACTCTCCATTCACGAACACAAAGTTCATACTAGCAAAGGTCCTATGATTATACATTGCAGTGACCTCAACTGCATGAAAATCAATAAGATCAACATAAAGGTCTTTCAAAATGTGAGAGATGATCTTCCCATAAGGGAGGCTTGCTGATGGTGAGGTGTCCAAGGCACTTTCAAGTATGTATTCCTTAAATCAGTCAGCCAAATTGATTTGATACTTCTTTAAGATACAATAGAGCACATACACATCTCTATTTGTAATTGACTTAGAAAACCAACACGAGGCAGTAGAGTAGTAGCAGCCATATGAGCCAAAACACGATTGACAAAACAGAGGTTAGATGGTCCAAAATAAGACAAATCAGAGTGAGGTTCAGATACAAAATCCCTCGCCTATTCAAGAGAGACCTCAAAGTTTTCTGGCCACACAATGCACATAAACTCAATTTTTCCAGAGAATTTAACACCAAAAATCTTTTCAAAAAGAAAACCATTAACCACAATACGTGTACCCATAACAAGAGTCTCCAACTCTCCACTATCTTTTGTCACTCTAAGATTTGCATAGAACATCCTAATAGGTTTATCAAAGACTTCAGGTTCACAAAGTTAAAAAATAAAGGGCAGTTTTTTATTTTTAAAATAACACTTACTTTGCAGTGGTGATCCTTGAGTTGCTCAAGGCTGATAACCCTATGTAACACCCCGAACCATAACTTGGGTGAAACACTACATTCGGTGTTTGTCTGCATGTGACTGAGCGAACCACATGGCTTACTGAATCAAAATGGGCATTAAAACATGTAATAATAATAATAATTAAAATGAGTAAATTCTGAGTACTGAAATATAATCTGAAAATATATTGCGAAAAACGTCTGAAAAAACTTGATAAATATGAATGACTGACATGACATGCTAAACTAGTCTATGAAACCTCTAAAATGTGAGTCTGATTGCAAACTATCTTACCAAGACAAGGCCCTGGCATTAGGATTGGACATAAAATACCGAAAATTGAATTACCGAACCGAAAATTTAAGTAATTCAGTTTTTAGTTCCATTTTCAGGAATAAAACTAAAATATATGGTGTTCGATTTTGATATTCGATTTTTGAGAATTTTATCGTTCGGTAATTCGTTACTACCTAATACCAAAATAACATGCAAGTTGTGTAATCTAAACATGGGCATGTGTACCTGAATTGTAGATTCCATTTTAATAGTTTCGATTAGCTGCTGTATATATAATATTATAAAGTACTTTTGGTGTTTTTACCTATTGCCAATACGTACTTTTAGCCCACGGCATAGAGGTGCTTCTATTGTCTTTACCCTTTCATGTATGTTTTGTTCTTCTCGAAACTTTTCTTTTTCAATCTTGTTCTTCTGGCGTTGCTTTCCAATTTATAGTTTAGCTCCTTCAATATTTGTCCAAAAGTTTTGTTGCTTTTCCTTAATATGGTAGGTGATGCTCTTTCAAACTCGAAATAATTGTTGTTGTTTTTAATATGGTATTACCGAATACCGTACCGAACCGAAGTTTGATTTATCGATTACCGAATAACCGAATCGAAATTTGAAAGTTCCGTATTTGGTAACTACTTTCAATTATCGATTATCGAATTACCGAACCCGAACTTTGAAATTATCGAATCGAATACCGAACGCCCACCCCTACCTGGCATACCTCTACTGTAATGCATAACATGAAAATAAATAAAACTAACACCCTAAATGAAATGGGGCTCACCAATAGATGATACTAATGAAATTCTAATGAGCATATCCGTTGTTCTAAAACTTAGTACTTGCACCGTGAAGTGCAGACCCTGGGAAAAAAGGGACGTAAGTACATTTGAATTGTACTATATGTAAAGTAAATGAGAGAATAAGCAGGCACATAAAATAATAGGAACTGAGCCTGAAACTGTAACCTGAGCATGATCATGCATAATATCTGACATGAATATAATATAAAATATGATAAATCATTTTAAGTGGGGGAGATTTAGTATAATCGAGATGAAACCACTATGTTGGAACGTGGCGTCTGATCTCTGCCCGATCAGCTAAGCCATCTCGTACCTTACCTGGGTACGAGATATGAACATAACATGAATGGATCCAATAAACCGCAATGGGTAACATGAAGGAATCATCCTAACTGGGTTGAGCGATCCTTATCCTACGTTGGCATACATAGTTTCAGGTTGTCTAAGCCTTCTCGGTAATCTGTGCAACTTCCAAACATGAACATGAATATAGTTGTCTTAGAAACCCATGAATTTCATAAATATAACTTGTAAATATTATTTGTAATTGTAATTTAACATGAATATAAATACGTAACAAACTTGTGTGAAAATATGTATAATTTCATGGATTGAATAATAATGATTCTTGACTTGAATTTAAGAACTCATGGGATTTAAGATATATGTTCATGGATTACGGACAGGTTCATGACAATCTTAATGACATATCATGAATACAATCATAATGAAAACATGAACATAAGCATGGTATATAGTTGTACATGTATATAGGGTCATCATAAATTAGAGCAAAATCCTAGGTCTGAGAAAATTGCGTTTCATGGATTAAAAGTGTTGCGGGGAAGAATACTGATGTTCCCACACATGGATAGAAGCTCTACATACCTTATTCGCTCTTAATGTTGTAATAAAAATATGAACTTGATGAAGAGTTCCCAAAAGCCTGAACTTCATTCCTTGAGATGGGTTTTTCTTGAAAATACTAGGTTAAGAATCAATTATTTCTCTTAGAATTCATGAGGATGATGCTAGAATTACTTGGAATTGCATGAAATAGGCTTATCTTATTTAGGAGAATGGTGGGAGGAGAGGAACTTCGTGCTAGGACTTGAAAGAATAAATAGTGAAGTAAAAATACTGAAAAACACGGATTATATAGGTCCAACTGTTGGACCACTTTTACGATCAGATTCTACGGTCTGTATAAATATTTACGGTGAGAGGTACGGGCTATATAACGTGCACGGTCCGTATAAAAGTGTTGTAATCCAGTAGTCACTTTCCAGTGAGCCTCAAAACTTGAGGGTCATCCTACAATACAAAATTACGGTTCGTATAATTTTATACAGACAGTATAAGCCACCATATATCATTAGTTTTCGACGGTCATTGTACATTGAAATTTCTACGGCCCTTATAACTTTCTACGGTCCATAGAATCCTAGCGTAAAACATGAATCACTGAACTGTAATGAATTTCAACTTCGCACTCCCCGTCTCAGTTTTCTAAACTCCTGAATCATGAACAAGGCTTAGTTTTGAAAGTACGAGGTGTTACAATATCTCCCCCTTGGGATTATTCTTCCTCGAATGATGGGTCATGGTTAAGAATAAAACTTGGGCTTGCCATGGGTACATGAATGTGAGGAAACATGACATATAACGTGGGGACTGAAATGACATGATTACCTAAAAACATGAACATGTGGCATGAGACATGAGTAGTGAATACATGAACGTGAATCATGAGACATTTGTCCTAGAATGATGGTCGTGGCTAGAAGTGGGACTAATTTATGGAATTATGCAGAAATTTTGACAGGGTTTTCTTTGTATATAGGACTATCCCAACATTTCTCCAACACATGCCAGCTAATCAGAGCACAATACAAGCCTCACCGGGCATCATAATACGTGTGACATGATGTAACAGGGTAGCTGAATCATGTACATGACTAACATGAATATTGAACTGGCTTAAATGAGTAAATACCAACTATCATGAATACCGATATGACATGAATACTTGAATATTAAACTGAATGAATACATGAATACTACACATGAGATTTGGAAATGAATTCATAGGCATGAGTGACATGTGTATTGTAATATAAGCATGAACATGACATGATTACATGGACGTGAGGAGCATGACATGGGACTTGAATTTATGAAGACTGACTGACATGGATACATGAGTGCTAAACTAACATGAGATACGAATATTTGTAAACATAGATATCATAACATGATATTTGATTGCCCAAAAGATGAGTGTTACAAAGTGAGATCTGAATGATGAGCGGAGATGGAACCTGAACACTAAACTAACATGAGTTCTGAATACTTGAGATAGTTACCTTAGAAATTTTCTGCTTGTCCATCCATGAGTGCAGATATTTGGGCTTCATGTCTTCTTTGGCTTCCCATGTAGCCTTCTTTACATTTTGGTTCCTTTATAACACTTTCACCGGAGAGACATCCTTAGTCCTTAACTTATGAACTTGATGATCTTTCATAGGATCCTGTATGGTCTATTCTATTTGGGGCTAACTTCTCTTTCTTCTCAAATCACATGACGTCTCTCATAGGCAAACCTTTCTAGAACCACCCAATCATTCAAATGAAACTCTAAATCTCTGCGCTGCACATTCGCATAGGACTCTTGCAACTCTTAGCCATTTCAATCGCTCCTGAATTAATTAAAAAAATTTAATAGCCTAATGGACCAAATCTGGCCCTAGCAATTCTACTTTGCCAATTTCATACCAACTAATAGGTGATCTACACCTTCGCACATACAATATTTCGAATGGTGCCATCTTGATACTAGAATGATATCTATATTTATAAACAACTTAATGAGAGGCAAGTGATCATCTAAATTACCTTTAAAGTCTAGGACACATGCGCTCAACATATCTTTGAGTGTCTGGATAGTGCGATCCATCTGACATTTGTTTGAGGATGAAAAAAATACTGAGATGGTATCTAATTCCTTTAAAAAAAGACATCAAAAAAATATTTTTTGCTTTGAACTAGGAACCTAGATCTAATCCAATGGAAATTAGAGTCTCATGGAATCTGGAACTTTCCTGAATATATAACTTGGCATAATCTTCTGCTGAATCGGCTTTCGCTTGCAACCAATTTGGAAACTTAGCCATGAAATTGGATACTTTCATCTTCATGTCATTCCACCAATAAACCTTCTCAAGATCATGATACATTTTCGTGGAGCATGGGTAAGTAGAATATATGAAATTGTGTGCCTCTGCCATAATCCTCTCTTTGCGTCTATCTGCATCCAGGACGCAAAATTTTCCTTCGTACCTTAGAGTACCATCATCTCTCCCTTGTTTGGAAGCTATGGATTTATGTCTGCGAATCCCTTCCTTTAGCAGCAATAGATTAGGATCATGAAACTATTTTCCTTTTTTACTCAACTACAAGGGAGGATTTGGCTATGTTCTGTAAAACAACTCTATTATCTTCTGGGTCCAAAAGTTGAGCTCCTAGGTTTTCTAAAAGATAAACTTCTTTCATCATGATTCTATTGTCTACCTCAACATTAGCTAAAACACCTATACTTGATATCTTTTTGAGATACTTCCTGAAATAGTCATAGTACTGTTGTGCGTTAAGTCTTTCACTAACACCCTGAAGAATAGAGTCTCGTGTGATAGCACTACCTTTGTGACACATAATTGGGCATGATCTTATAGCTTTTCTATGATCGCTTAATTAATAATAACTGATCCTAACACAAGTTAATCTATGATCATTCTACTCACTTCGTGTTTCTTGTACATACGAGGCACAACCTTATGGAATCTATCTCATTATGTCCTCCTTACTGAACTGAGGTTCTTCATATCTCATGTTAACCCTTTGGACTTTCAAATATTCAGCTACACTCATTGACAATTTACACATCTCTCTCTTAGACCAAAGGTTAAGATCTTATAATTGGGGATCATTCTCTCTCATTGGGATCCAACCAACTTTCCTCAACTTCTGCAATTCTTTGCACTTTATGTCACTAATGGCTCATCTATCAACATACTTCTGAGATATCTTCCTTACTAGGAAAACTGATATTAGTTACATGGATGATGAACTAAATTACTCATGGACTGAATTATTGGCATATTCTGTCTTAACGACTTAAGTTCGCTCACACTGCTAGTCTTAGGGAGACCCCATTTTTGATAACTCTAAAAGACTATTCTTCTATAATTTCCTGTCTTACGGTGTAGCTAAATTTCTTCTCCCACTGTCACTATACTTCATACTTAAACTCTTTGGATTCTAACATGCATTCAAACTACTACTCACCAGTGTTAACCTAACTAAGGAAATCAAATCGTACCTCTACTAGCTCTGCCAAAATTGGTAATTCATTGTATCTACTTAAAACTTACTTATTATTCTCTATTTACCACCTGCTAACATCATGTTCTCTAGTTCTGTCTTGAATACTAAAGTGAAGCGTAAGATTATTTCTAACTTCCCTCATCATTCGACCTTATCCTGCAGTCGTATATTATCTTTTCTGAGCTATAGACATGGATCAAACTTAGGGAAATTACGTCTCTCTTAAATGAAAGATTGAAATATCTAATCCCAACTTTCTATCCACTTTAAATTTATGTCAAATTATACACATATGGGATAAACACTTAAATCACATAACCTTAGAGGGAACTGTCATATCTTATCATCTCATAGTAATATCAACTACTTGTAGAAACTTACTAACGTCATACTCTCTAGTTCTGATCGGAATAAACTTGCACAAATAAATTACATTCTTTGAAACCCAATATCATTTGCTCTTGGTTCTCATGTCGTGCATTATCTCTTCTTAGTCATGTACATAGGTTATGTCGCCATTCTGTCGCGCCCTATTTTGACCTGGCTCGGGTCAAAGCGGAGCACGGACGTGTTCAGGTGATTCCTGGGTAAAGAGGGTTGAGGAGTCGCCACCTAATTATTTTTACGGTGAATTAGGACACCTAAATTTTAAACTAAGTGCTGCAATGTAACTCCAATTTTAAGGTCTGCGAAACTAGTGAGATTCTAGATAAGGGTTCCTTATTATCCTAAAGGGAAGGGGTTAAGCATCCTTTAAGATCCGCTAACTTGCGGTTATCCGATCAAACTCAGGTTAATTATTGTTTAGAAAAGATGCATGTTTTAAAGGTATAATAGATAAAAAGATGTTTGCAAATATGATGCATTTTATACAAGTAAATATGATGCATTTTATACAAGTACGTATTCGGATGACATAAAAGAAAGATACATGTAAAGTTTTTAGAAAACATGCATTTGTGACAATAAATTCTTTATAATGGCAAAGAAGCGAATCTTTCAAAAATCAACAAGTTGCAAAAAATAATAATAAAAAGAATAACTTATTTGTATAATTAATTGAAGCAAATAAAGATGACAAAAGTTGTTTTAAAAATCTTGAATACGCGTGACGAGCCTAAAATAAATAAACTAGCGAAGGATTTCTAAGTTTGAATTTAACCGAGCCTACAAATAAATAAGCTAGCGACGGGTTTCAAATCTTAAACTACCCTATGAATTAATCCTAAGTTTGCCTATTCTAAGCATTTCAATAGTTACATAAGTGCGATAAATAATATTACAATACAAAGCGGGATAAAAGTGAATTAAAGAAAGAAATAAAATAAGATAAACTCCGAGGAATATCTCGCCTTCATTTACTTTAATCCCCGCAAGTCGTCAAGAACAAACGGTTAAAAACAACTAAATACAAATAACTTCATATCCGTATTCAAAACGGTGAATGTTTTGATCACGGAGGGCTCGAACTTAAATTTTGAAAAGAACATTCCAATCACGTCGTGGCTGCAAACATATGACTAATGTGGTTTATTTTGATTGCCTCGCCTACTAAACGTGTTGGTCTCTCGGGTGAAATAGAAAAGATCACTATAATCACATCGTGGCTGCGAATATATAATTCACCTCGCCTACTAAACATGTTGATCTCGGATGAAATAAAGGTTTAAGTCTTCATCATTGCCCGAAGTTATATTTCCGTCTTTTAATCGTGGAGGCCTCAAAATCGACGGATATTTTTCATCGGCCGGTGTAGTATCGTGTTCAAATCAGCAAAATTTTAAAACAAGGCAGCAAACGAAGAAGGAGGCGAATCGAAAAAGAAAAACGAGAGACAAATTCGAAAAGACGCGGTGTTTAGTTTAAAACAATAAAACATTAAATATCCGTTGCATGGATGTTTAAAGCAAGAAGCGAAGAAGCGATCGAGAAGCGATAGCGATAGCGGTAGCGGTAGCGATAGATAGCGATAGCGAGCGATAGCGCAGCGATAGGCAGCGTAGCGATGGCGCAGCGATAGCGCAGCGCGCAGCGATAGCGATGCGAAGCGCGCAGAGAGATGCGAGCGCGATAGCGATAGCGATAGCGATAGCGATAGCGTAAGCGATATGAGAGAGGTAATTTCCGAAAAGACGTGACGTTTAGTTTAAAAACAAGAAAACGAAAATATCCGTTGCAAGAAATTTAAAACAATAAACTTAATAACAATAATATATCCGTTGTACGGATGTCTAAAACGATTAAACTAAAAAAACAGAGAAGCGAAATGAAAGAAAAGCTCGGCCTCGAATTCAATTTGGTCGGCCTTAATGCGATATTAATAAAACAAAAAAAAAGTGCCAAAGAAACGAGCAAAGTGAGCAATTTAAAATACCCGACCCGAGTTCGAAATTCGGAAATATCCAAATCGGGTCGACCCGACCCGAATCGATGATTCATACCCGAAATCGATTTCGATGCCGGTTTCGGATAACCAACAACAAGAATATGAAATGCAAGAATTTCGAAAATGTTCAAATCGGGTCGACCCGACCCGGTCGTTGATCCAAACTCGAATCGATTTCAACACCAAATTCGGATAACCAATAACAAGAATATGAAATGCAAGAATTTCGAAAATGTTCAAATCGGGTCGACCCGACCGGATCGATGATCCAAACTCGAATCGATTTCAACACCAAATTCGGATAACCAATAACAAGAATATGAAATGCAAGAATTCCGAAAATGTTCAAATCGGTCGACCCGACCGTGTCGATGACCCGACCCGAATTGGAGTTTCAACCCGGAATCAAATAATTTCATCAATTTCGGATAACCAATGATAACAAACAACAACAATGCAAGAAATTTGGAAATTTAAATCGGGTCGACCCGACCCGGTCAAGAACCCGACCCGAAAATCGGTGATCCAAATCAAATCTTAACACCAAATTCGGATAACCAACATACATAAATATGAAATGCAAGAATCGAAAATGTTACCCGAACCGGTCGACCCGACCCGAAATCAGTGAAGAAAAATCAGAGAATCAAAGGGGATGACAAACCTTTTCGGACTTGATTCTTGAACAACAAAGAAGCCAAAATGCTTTAAACTCAAGAACGCAACAAAATATTTATGTATATATGGAATAGTCTTCCGAAAATCCTTCCGAAAATCTATTTTTTCTCCCCCGAAAATCTCTTTTTCAAAATGAAGAACAACATGGGGTATTTATAGGTGGATTTCCCCCCAAGAACGAGTTTGAAATTCGAATTAAAGGTAAAGATTTCTGAATTTTGGAAGCGGATTTTAGGGGTATGGGCGTGGGCGAAGTGACGGGAGGGGTGTGGTGGTGTCAGGGTTGGTGTCAGGGAGTGGGTGGTGGGCGGGGGCGAGGTGACCGGTCGGATGGGGGGGGGGGGGTATGGGGGGGCGGCGGGGCGAAGGGTTTTTGATTTGGGGGTTTTGAGATTTCTTTTTTGTTTTTAGGTTAAAGGGGTTTAAATGTGGGGGAAGATGGTGATGGGCCGACGGGTTTGGGTCGGGTGAGTGGGCCGACGGGAGTTGGGCTCGCGATTTTGGGAATTGGGTTTAATTGTTTTGGGGAGTTGGGCCGTGTTGGGTTGGGGTTTAAAGGGGGGGAAATATTTGTGGGGTATGTTTTGGGTCATTGCGGATCCGGGCCGAAAATAGGAATTAATTTGGAGATGGACTTTGGAGGTTGGATAGAATATTTTGGGTAGAAATTAGTTTTGGGTTAGGAAATAAAAAATGGGTTATGGATTTAAAAATATATAAGAGGGGTTTAATATTAAAAAAAATGTGTTTATATATATATATATGTATATATATTTTTTTTATTTTGTAAAAGATGTGAATTATTTAAAATAACGTAACGATGTGAAAAAATATAATATTTGCGAAATGTTTAATGCTTAATAAAGGAGAAATGCGATGCAATTTTGCGAGAATAAAATAACATAGAATTTTCGGATAACTTATGATTATTATAAAAAATGCAAATGATATAAAATATGCGAATGATAATAATACGAGGATATACACATATATGCCTATATTTAAAAATTATTTTAAAAGTGTCAAAATATTAAAAATTACGAATAAAATCATAAAAGATGAGACAAAATTGGGTGTCAACAGATGCCCCTCTTTGGACGGAGACGATGAAAGAGTTTTCGGCCAAAGAAGTTGACTGAGTAGCCAATTTTGTCCCGATCATCGGGACTGCGTGGTAAGAAATAGAATCCCCGGGGGGAAGAAGTTGAAAAAAAGATGGTGCACATTCAAACAACAATGCCCCAGTGTCGACTTAGGATGACACTGGTCGTCGATGCGAGAAACTAATGGGAAAAGCGGATCGACGTTCAAAGTAGGTCGTTGACCAATTTGCATCGGTTCGCCGTAAAAGATAGTCCCACGCCGTGATGAAGTTCCTGCAAATTAAAAAACTCCTGCAAACTAAAGCTTAAGATAAAATTAGTGTATAACCGCCGAGGAAAATTGTAGAGAAAAATAACTTGGAAATACCCGCATTAGGAGGTGGGCGCCTGACTGAAATTAAAATACCCTCGTTAGGAGGTGGGCGCCTGACTGAAATTAAAATACCCGCATTATAAGGTGGGCGCCTGAAATGACGTCGTTGGATTGACGTGTTGTGTTGAAGACGTCGTTGTAATATTGTTGACGTCGTTGTAAATGATGTAAAAGACAGTTTGTTGTGCTGCCCGTAACGTCGAGGACGTTGTTGTAAAGATGTTTTGTTGTAAAAGATAAATGATGTGCTGAAGACGTCGTTGTAATGTTGTTGACGTCATTGTAGTGCTGTAAAAATAAATATTGTGCAGAAGACGCCGTTGCGTAGGCGTGTTGTTGATGGCACCGTTGTATGGGCGCGTTGCGGATGACATCATTGTAATGCTGTTGATGTCGTTGTAATGATGTAAAATATAGTTGTTTTGCAGGAGACGCCATTGCGTAGGCGTGTTGTTCATGACGCCGTTGTATGGGCGCGTTGTTGATGGCACCGTTGTATGGGCGCGTTGCTGATGACATCATTGTAATGATGTTGATGTCGTTGTAATGCTGTAAAAGGTAGTTGTTTTGCAGAAGACGCCATTGCATAGGCGTGGTGTTCATGACGCCATTGTATGGGCGCGTTGTTGATGACATCATTGTAATGCTGTTGATGTCGTTGTTGTAAGAATGTAACACTGATGTCGTCGTTGTATCGACGAGTTGTGTTGAAGACGTCATTGTGATGACGTTGTTGCAAGAATGTAATGCTGATGACGTTGTTGCAAGAATGTAATGTTGTTGTCGTTGTATAGACTTTGCTGATGTCGTCGTTGTATAGACGTTGATGATGTTGTCGTTGCATAGACTTTGCTGATGTTGTTGTTGTTGTAAAGAATAGTTGTCGTTGCATAGACTTTGCTGATGTTGTTGTTGTTGTAAAGAATAGTTGTCGTGCCGCCGTAACGTCGTAGACGTTGTTGTAATGCTTTTGAAGATAGTTGATGTGTTGCAGGAACGTCAATGACGTTGTTGTAATGCTGTAAAAGATAGCTGCTGCGTTGAAGACGTCATTGTAATGTTGTTGACGTCGTTGTAATGCTGTAAAAGATATTTGTTGTGCTGCAGTAACGTCGATGACGTTGTTGTAATGCTGTAAAAGATAGCTGCTGCGTTGAAGACGTCATTGTAATCTTTGTTGACGTCGTTGTAATGTTGTAAGAGATATTTGTTGTCTTTAAAGATAACGTCGATGACGTTGTTGTAATGTTGTAAAAGATAGTCGCTTTGCGTTGAAGACGTCATTGTAATCTTTGTTGACGTCGTTGTAATGTCTTGTAAGAGATATTTGTTGTCTTTCGCGATAACGTCAATGACGTTGTTGTAATCTTTGTAAAAGATAGCTGATGCGTTGAAGACGTCATTGTAATGTTGTCTTGTTGCAAGAGATGTAAGTGACGTCCTTGCCGTCGCTTTCTTTGTAATAGGGTTCCACGTTGTCTTGAATCCTCTGTTGATTCAAACTCGTCGAGTTTCTTGTAACGAGATGGTTCCACTTCGTTTGTTGTGTCTTCGCCGATCCAAACTCATGTGAATTTGTGAATAGAAATGTCGTCCCGGCACGGGCGATAATGTGACGCGACGTCTTTGCCGTCGGGTTTGTCGGGTTGTCGTTCCTTGTGATTTGCAATAACATCTTTGCTCAGACATAATAGTCGGGACCCTGTAGATCAAAATGATGTCTTCGTATAAATGCAAAACAAGAACGTAATCCTTGTATTGAGTTGTGGTGCCGAAATTCTTTGGGGAATTGATCATAAGTGATGTGGCTTCCCTGCTTTTTCAACCTGAATAACCTGTACTCAAAGAAAATTTGTGAGTTTGGGGAAGGGGCGGTTGATTCGCGTTGACTTTGTAGCTTCTGCTCTTGATAGTTGCATGTTCCGCTGATTCGGACCTGTAGCCCCTATCTAGTTCCCAGTCTTGGCTAACCGTTAATGAAAACATTTGCTGAAAATAAGTTGTTTATAAGAAAGTATGCTTATCATTGAAAAGTTCTTGTCGAACTCTAATGAAAAAATATTTGTTGAAAATGATTGCTTATAAGAAAGTAGGCATATAGGTAAAAAGTTCTGTCGAACTCTAATGGAAATATTTGTTAAAAATAAATTGCTTATAAGAAAGTATGCATATATGTAAATATCTGTCGAGCAGTGACATGCGGTGAAACAGAGCAAACGTCTTATCCAAAATCCTCTTAGGCTGAAGACTTAGTTTGCCGATGCTTTTCCATGTTTATCGGCGTCCTCTGGGTAGTGATCCCTTAAAAAATGCCCCGGTTTCGATATGTGAGGATGATGAACTTTCGAACGGACAACCGAGTCTTGTATAGATTGCTTGCCTGTCCTATCAGGGTGATCAGGTGGGTGCATTTTGTCATATGTGATATAAAGGAGAAAAATATTTCCTAATGGTGGGACCGAGGCCGATTTAGGCCGCCTACGTATCCCGCCGAGGGAATCAGGTCATGACGTAGTTCATTACAAGCAAAGGAGATTGTAAGGGTTTTTCTAAAAATGGGACCGAAGCCGATGTGGCCGCCTACGTATCCCGCCGAGGGAATCAGGTCATGACGTAGTTCATGTTACAAAAAAGAAGATTGTAAGGGTTTTTCTAAAAAATGAGACCGAAGCCGATGTGGCCGCCTACGTATCCCGCCGAGGGAATCAGGTCATGACGTAGTTCGTTACAAGTAAAAAGGAACTTGGGGAAATTTGTGATCTAAAGAAACGGAACCCTACGTGGGTCCTATGCGTATCCCGCCGAGGGAGCGCAACGTTTACAACATAGAAAAAAGTATTACATAAAGAATAACTAATCTTAGATATGGTATCTCTTCATTGCATCTGCATTGATGGTTTTCGGCCATTCTATCCTGATAAGGTTGCCCGGGACGATTGCGTCCATCTGCTTTCATCAATGAGTCTCTTCGTACCTGATTTGGCTTCGAATGATAGGGAAATGCCCCAGTAGAAGTCCTGGTCGTAGCGTGGCAGCCCAAGAGTACAAATGGCAAACGTCCGTGCCGATGCTTGTAACTATCAACCATCCTGATGTTTCTTCCAAATCTGGCTTTGACTTATTTAAAAAAAATGCCCCAGTTCTTCCGGTTGCGAGTCTTCCTCATATTCTTCGAAGTCTTGCTCGCTTGTTTCAAATGTGTCACACATTATCGACAGATTAGTTTGCATGATGAAAAAGAAGAAAACTATTAAACAACATAGATTTTAAAATAGCAAAAGCAATGCAGATTTGTCTTTTTAAGCTTTCAAAAGGTAGAGGCAAAATACATTAAAATGCATAAATGCGATTCAGGCCTCAATTTAAATCGCATTGTTTCAATAAGTTAGCACTAATACAACTTGGGTAGGCATGATTGGAAAATAAAAGATAGGGTGCTCCACCAGTTTTAGTCAACACGAATCAACCTTTGGGAAAATAAATAAGGCAAAATGAAACTCCTGAAAAATGAAGAGAACCAAGTTAGTATAAGGCGAGTAATTATTGTTTCAAATAATATGCACAGAGTGGGAAGTAGCATGAAATAACAAGCAGATTGTATGGAAATTAAATGCGCATCCTAATATGCATGGGGCCTCTCTTATGCCAGAGGTGGGCCTAAACGCCAGATATGCGGGATTACGACAGATCGATCCAAGCTGCTAAACTATAATGCTTTTGTCGGAAATGAAACAAAATGAATGTACATTTTCCAATTTCAGCATGTCATGATTAGGCTTGGATTAGTCTTATCATTATCACGCTACACATAATATGCTGATTGGTCGTTGGGTTGTGAGACCCGTGGACAATTTTGGCGGATTTCTTAATTGTGGAGTCGATGCCAAGGATCGATCCACCTAAGGTGTATGCATGCATGACTTAAAATAAATGGTGGTATAGCTCTATCCTAAATTTTCTAAGATTTGGCTGACTAGACACAAGGTTCCCGAGCGGACTACTCGAGTGAGAAGGCTACGCGGCCACCGGATGGTCCGGTCACTCCGCGCATACGCCAACTCTCCTAAAATTTGGTAGATTGAAAGAAATTTGCGGGTGCGCAAAACACACCTCGCGTGTAGTGTGTGATAGTGTCAATTTTCCAGAGTGGAAGAATTATGAGCGAAATGCCAATTTAAGGAAAGCAGTAAGAGAATATAGCAATTAAAGCAATTATGCAAAATTTCACAAATGAAACATATCAAAGCATTAAAACAAATAATGATTAAAAAGTAAAGCACAATAATAATTAACCTGATTTTGCTATGGTTAAGAACCTGAAATTTCCCCAGCAGAGTCGCCATTCTGTCGCCATTCTGTCGCGCCCTATTTTGACCTGGCTCGGGTCAAAGCGGAGCACGGACGTGTTCAGGTGATTCCTGGGTAAAGAGGGTTGAGGAGTCGCCACCTAATTATTTTTACGGTGAATTAGGACACCTAAATTTTAAACTAAGTGCTGCAATGTAACTCCAATTTTAAGGTCTGCGAAACTAGTGAGATTCTAGATAAGGGTTCCTTATTATCCTAAAGGGAAGGGGTTAAGCATCCTTTAAGATCCGCTAACTTGCGGTTATCCGATCAAACTCAGGTTAATTATTGTTTAGAAAAGATGCATGTTTTAAAGGTATAATAGATAAAAAGATGTTTGCAAATATGATGCATTTTATACAAGTAAATATGATGCATTTTATACAAGTACGTATTCGGATGACATAAAAGAAAGATACATGTAAAGTTTTTAGAAAACATGCATTTGTGACAATAAATTCTTTATAATGGCAAAGAAGCGAATCTTTCAAAAATCAACAAGTTGCAAAAAATAATAATAAAAAGAATAACTTATTTGTATAATTAATTGAAGCAAATAAAGATGACAAAAGTTGTTTTAAAAATCTTGAATACGCGTGACGAGCCTAAAATAAATAAACTAGCGAAGGATTTCTAAGTTTGAATTTAACCGAGCCTACAAATAAATAAGCTAGCGACGGGTTTCAAATCTTAAACTACCCTATGAATTAATCCTAAGTTTGCCTATTCTAAGCATTTCAATAGTTACATAAGTGCGATAAATAATATTACAATACAAAGCGGGATAAAAGCTGAATTAAAGAAAGAAATAAAATAAGATAAACTCCGAGGAATATCTCGCCTTCATTTACTTTAATCCCTGCAAGCTGTCAAGAACAAACGGTTAAAAACAACTAAATACAAATAACTTCATATCCGTATTCAAAACAGTGAATGTTTTGATCACGGAGGGCTCAGACTTAAATTTTGAAAAGAACATTCCAATCACGTCGTGGTCGCAAACATATGACTAATGTGGTTTATTTTGATTGCCTCGCCTACTAAACGTGTTGGTCTCTCGGGTGAAATAGAAAAGATCACTATAATCACATCGTGGCTGCGAATATATAATTCACCTCGCCTACTAAACATGTTGATCTCGGATGAAATAAAGGTTTAAGTCTTCATCATTGCCCGAAGTTATATTTCCGTCTTTTTGCAACCGTGGAGGCCTCAAAATCGACGGATATTTTTCATCGGCGTTGTAGTATCGTGTTCAAATCAGCAAAATTTTAAAACAAGGCAAAGCAAACAAGAAGCGGAGGCGTAATCGAAAGCGAAAAAAAGAGACAAATTCCGAAAAGACGCGGTGTTTAGTTTAAAACAATAAAACATTAAATATCCGTTGCATGGATGTTTAAAGCAAAGCGAAGCTTGAAGCGATCAAAAGCGATAGCGTAGCGTAGCGGTAGCGGTAGCGATAGCGATGAGCGAGCGAGCGCGAGCGATAGCAGTTTGCGCGCAGCGCTTGAGCGCAGCGATAGCGATGAAGCGTAAGCGAGCGCAGCGGTAGCGAGGCAGCGATAGCGATAGCGCAGCGCAGCGAAGCGATAAATGAGAGGTAATTTCCGAAAAGACGTGACGTTTAGTTTAAAAACAAGAAAACAAGAATATCCGTTGCAAGAAATTTAAAACATAAACTTAATAACAATAATATATCCGTTGTACGGATGTCTAAAACAGTTAAACTAAAAAACAGAGAAGCGAAACGAAAGAAAAGCTCGGCCTCGAATTCAATTTGGTCGGCCTTAATGCGATATTAATAAAACAAGAAAAACGATTGCCAAAGAAACGAGCAAAGTGAGCAATTTAAAATACCCGACCCGAGTTCGAAATTCGGAAATATCCAAATCGGGTCGACCCGACCCGAATCGTTGATTCATACCCGAAATCGATTTCGTGTATCAGTTTCGATAACCAACAACAAGAATATGAAATGCAAGAATTCGAAAATGTTCAAATCGGGTCGACCCGACCCGGTCGGTGACCCGACCCGGATCGTTGATCCAAACTCGAATCGATTTCAACACCAAATTCGATAACCAATAACAAGAATATGAAATGCAAGAATTCGAAAATGTTCAAATCGGGTCGACCCGACCCGGATCGTTGATCCAAACTCGAATCGATTTCAACACCAAATTCGATAACCAATAACAAGAATATGAAATGCAAGAATTCGAAAATGTTCAAATCGGGTCGACCCGACCCTGTGTCGATGACCCGACCCGAATTGGAGTTTCAACCCGGAATCAAATAATTTCATCAATTTCGGATAACCAATGATAACAAACAAGCAACAATGCAAGAAATTTGGAAATTTAAATCGGGTCGACCCGACCCGGGTCAAGAACCCGACCCGAAAATCGGTGATCCAAATCAAATCTTAACACCAAATTCAGATAACCAACATACATAAATATGAAATGCAAGAATTCGAAAATGTTACCCGAACCGGGTCGACCCGACCCGAAATCGGTGAAGAAATATCGAGAATCAAAGGGGATGACAAACCTTTTCGGACTTGATTCTTGAACAACAAAGAAGCCAAAATGCTTTAAACTCAAGAACGCAACAAAATATTTATGTATATATGGAATAGTCTTCCGAAAATCCTTCCGAAAATCTATTTTTTCTCCCCCGAAAATCTCTTTTTCAAAATGAAGAACAACATGGGGTATTTATAGGTGGATTTCCCCCAAGAACGAGTTTGAAATTCGAATTAAAGGTAAAGATTTCGAATTTTGGAAGCGGATTTTAGGGGGTATGGGCGTGGGCGAAGTGACGGGAGGGGTGTGGTGGTGTCAGGGTTGGTGTCAGGGAGTGGGTGGTGGCAGGGGGCGAGGTGACCGGTCGGATGGGGGGGGGGGGGGTATGGGGGCGGCGGCGGCTGAAGGGTTTTTGATTTGGGGGTTTTGAGATTTCTTTTTTGTTTTTAGGTTAAAGGGGTTTAAATGTGGGGGAAGATGGTGATGGGCCGACGGGTTTGGGTCGGGTGAGTGGGCCGACGGGAGTTGGGCTCGCGATTTTGGGAATTGGGTTTAATTGTTTTGGGGAGTTGGGCCGTGTTGGGTTGGGGTTTAAAGGGGGGGAAATATTTGTGGGGTATGTTTTGGGCTGTTGCGGATCTGGGCCGAAAATAGGAATTAATTTGGAGATGGACTTTGGAGGTTGGATAGAATATTTTGGGTAGAAATTAGTTTTGGGTTAGGAAATAAAAAATGGGTTATGGATTTAAAAATATATAAGAGGGGTTTAATATTAAAAAAAATGTGTTTATATATATATATATGTATATATATTTTTTTTGTTTTGTAAAAGATGTGAATTATTTAAAATAACGTAACGATGTGAAAAAATATAATATTTGCGAAATGTTTAATGCTTAATAAAGGAGAAATGCGATGCAATTTTGCGAGAATAAAATAACATAGAATTTTCGGATAACTTATGATTATTATAAAAAATGCAAATGATATAAAATATGCGAATGATAATAATACGAGGATATACACATATATGCCTATATTTAAAAATTATTTTAAAAGTGTCAAAATATTAAAAATTACGAATAAAATCATAAAAGATGAGACAAAATTGGGTGTCAACAGGTTATACATAAACACATTCTGTAATATCACGTCTTTTTGCCTCCTAGGTATTTTTTCCTTAGGCTCTTTTCTGCTCAAAACTATCGTGAGCAGTTTATGCCCACTACGACTAACTTCATAACATGTTACCCGGTAGAATCTTAAATCTGAGCTATCATCCTCATACTTGTAGCTCCATGGTCCAAATTTCAATATAAACTTATTTTGTAAGGTATAAAACATACGTATACTATCATACAGAAACTTGTCCTTAAAATGGTACCATCACCTGATAAATACATCGTGCGCCATTTGACGAGTCTTGGGTCTTAACCCGAACTTGAAAAATACAGAGATCTCGCTATAGTCATTGTTACTTATACTTTCTTTTAGCACACATATGCCTCATTGTATAGTTACAAGTCAAGTCAAAAGAATCTGGATACACTGAAAATTAAAAATGTGATAACGACATAGCTGAACACTGGTGTACTGAATAACTAACTCTGCTAATTGAAACACTGTATAACTGGTAACTGAGGTTAACTGATAACCATAAATTATGATAACCGCTTTTGAACTCTCTGATAAGGGTTATGCTTTAGTCTGTAGTAACTATGTACTTTGTCCCACTTTCAATATCATCTCAAGTCTCATATGTTACCAACATGTACATCATAATTTATACCCCAATGGGTAATATTCCTCACTTGAACCTTAAATTTCCTGTTTGTCTCTTGCGCATTCAATATGTTCGAAATTCAATGGAAAGAGAATGTTACTTACTGCTCTAGGCTTCATGGCACGAGTTAGAAGAATTCCTGAAAGTACTACTCTAATTGCCCAATCTAGAGTATGAAAGAAGAGAGACAATCCTAAATGTCTTGGCAGTCAATCGTTTATATGTGTAGTGCGTACACACATATAAAAATTACCCTGCTGGACACGGTTTCATAGACTCCATAAGACACTTGTGTCTAGGCTCTGATACCAAGTTTTGTAACACCTTGAACCATGGCATGGCTGAAACATGATAGTCGGTGCCTGACTGCATGTGACTGAGCGAACCACATGGCTTGCTGAATCAATATGGGCATCAAAACATGTAATAATAATAGTAACTAAAATGAGTAAATTCTAAATACTGAGCTATAGTTTGAAAATATATTGCGAAAATAGTCTGAAAAATATAATAAGTCTAAATGACTGACATGACATGCTAAACCAGTCTATGAAACCTCTGAAATATGAGTCTGACTGCAAATTGTCTTACTAGGACAAGGCCCTGGCATGCCTCTACTGTAACGCATAACATGAAAATAAATAAAACTGACACCCCGAATTAAATTGGGCTCACCAATAACTGATACTGATAAAATCCTAATAAGCAGATCCGTCATCCTGAAACTCAGTACATACACCGTGAAGTGTAGGCCCCGAGAAAAAAGGGATGTAAGTACATTTGAATTATACTATATGTAAAGCAACTGATAGAATAAGCAGGCACATGAAATAATACGAACTGAAACTGTAACCTGAGCATGAGCATGTATAATATCTAACATGAATATAATATAACATATGATAAATCATTTTGAGTGGGAGAGATTTAGTATAATCGAGATGAAACCACTACGCTGGAACGTGGCGTCTAATCTCTGCCCGATCAGCTAAGACATCTCGTACCTTGCCTGGGTACGAGATATGAACATAACATGAATGGATAGGTTGAGCGATCCTTATCCTACGTTGGCATACATAGTTTCAGGTTGTCTTAGCCTTCTCGGTAATCTGTGCAACTTCCAAACATGAACATGAATATAGTTGTCTTAGAAACCCATAAATTTCATAAATATAACTTGTAAATATTATTTGTAATTGTAATTTAACATGAATATAAATACGTAACATAACTTGTGTGAAAATATGTATAATTTCATGGATTGAATAATAATGATTCTTGACTTGTATTTAAGAACTCATGGGATTTAAGATATATGTTCATGGATTACGGACAGGTTCATGACAATCTTAATGACATATCATGAATACAATCATAATGAAAACATGAATATAAGCATGGTATATAGTTGTACATGTATATAGGGTCATCATGAATTAGAGCAAAACTCTAATTCTAAGGAAATTCGTGTCTAATGGATTAAAAGCGGCATGGGGAAGAACAATGATGTTCCCACACATGGATAGAAGATCTAAATACCTTATTCACTTCCAATCTTGTAATAAGAATTTAAACTTGATAAAGAGTTCCCAAAATCCTGAACTTAATTCCTTTAGATGAGTTTTTCTTGAAAACCCTAGGTTAAAAATCAATGATTTCGCTTAGAATTCATAAGGAGGATGTTAGAATTACTTGGAATTGCATGAAATAGGATTACCTTGATGTAGGAGAAGGGTGGGAGGAGAGGAACTTCGTGCTAGGACTTGGAAAAACAAAGAGTGAAATAAAGGGACTGAAAAACACGGATTATATAGGTCCAACTGTTGAACCACTTTTACGATCAGATTGCACGGTCCATATAATTATTTACGGTGAGAGGTACGGGCGGTATAACTTGTACAATATATATAGAAGTGTTGTAATCCAGTAGTCACTTTCCAGTGAGCCTCAAAACCTGAGGGTCATCCTGCGGTACAAAAGGACAATCCATATAATTTTATACGGACCGTATAATCTATAGTATATCGTTGGTTTTCGACTGTTATTGTACGGTGTAATTTCTACGGCCCGTATAACTTTATACGGTCCATAATATCCTGGCGTAAAACATGAATCACTGAACTTCAATGGATTTTAACTTCACACTTTCCGTCTTGGTTTTCTAAACTCCTGAATCATGAACAAGACTTAGTTTTGAAGGTACGAGGTGTTACACCCTGCCAGATGCAATTCAGCATTTTTTGAATAGATTATACTTGGCATTTACATTAGACCCTCAAAACAACTGCATGTCCTTAGGTCCGAAATCGTCACAAGACTTTGTTTTGGACTTTTTGAGAGGGTTTTCTTTTGTAGAAGGGGGAATGCATCGCTTCTTTTTAGGAAGGTTTCCAATGATTTCATCATCAGAGAAATTAGATAGATTAATATGGTCTTCAATGTCTGTAAGGCTTAGTAATCGCTGACTAGTTTTTTTTTACCACAGATGCTTCACCTTTAACCCTAACCATGATAATGGAATAGGAGTGCTTTGGTTGTTCGTGAGAGGGTTGGGGCGAGGAAAAGACAGAAGTTGAAGGTTTGGTTGGAAGGTGAGGGTTTGTATAGAGGATGTAGGAAGGCATAAGGTTGTGGTGGGATTAATAGAGGTGATTGAAACGACAGGTGCAGCTTTGTGGGGAATAAGTGTAATGATGTAGAGGTGTTGGAGGCGGGAAGCATATACATTGTATTTAAGAAAACATAAAGATACATAGAATGAAAAAAAGAAAAAAAATTTTGAAATGTAGAAATTCCTAAACTAATTCTGAGAAAATAAAATCTTTCAAGTAATGATTTTGTAAAAATATCAGCTAGTTGATTTTCAGAGTCCAAAAATTCTAATGTAAAATCACCATTGTCAATATGATCACAAATAAAATGATGCTTGATGTCTATATGCTTTGCTCTATAATGATGCACAATGTATTTAGACAAGCTAATTGCACTGGTATTGTCACAAAAAATAGGCACAAAATTAAAAGATAATTCATAATCAATTAATTGATGGATTATCGAAAGTATTTGTATTCCACAACTTCCTAATGCAAAGTACTCAGCCTCGGTGCTCAATAAAACGACTGAGGTTTGTTTCTTGTTGTGCCAGGATATGAGAGATTCTCCCAAAATCTAGCATGTTCCACTAGTAATTTTTCTATCCATTTTGTCACCTACAAAGTCAACATCTGAATAACCTAATAAATCAACATTATTAGAGTGAGGATACCATAGACCAAACTCATGTGTTCCAATGAGATAGCGAATAATTCCCTTTACTGTGGTGAGATGTGATTCTTTAGGAGCTGACTGGAATCTAACACATTTGCGCACGCTGAACATGATTTCTGGTCTACTTGCAGTGAGATATAGTAGTCACCCTATCATAGCTTGATAAGTCTTTTCATCCACATCTTTCCGTGGAGCATCTGTCTCAAGACATGTTGAGGGACTCATAGGTGCGCCAAATGCTTTGGTTTCTCCATTTCAAATTTCTTAATCAACTTCTTCATGTATTTGGTTTGCCTTATGAAGGTTCCATTAGTCGACTGCCTTATTTGCAGTCCTAAGAAAAATGTAAGTTCTCCCATCATACTAATTTCAAATTTTCCTTTCATGAGATCAGCAAAATTCTTGCATAGAAGAGGATCATAACTTCCAAAGATAATATCATCAACATAAATTTGAACAATTAAAATACAGTTTGATGATGATTTTTGAACAAACAATGTGGTGTCAATTTTCCCACGTTTAAAACTGTTTTCCAACAGAAATGAGCTTAACCTTTCGTAACAATCTTTGGGAGCTTGTTTTAATCCATATAAAGCTTTTTAAAAATGCGGTCTGGACAAGAGGAGTTTTCAAAACCTGGTGGATTTTTTACAAAAACTTCTTCTTTGATAAAACCATTTAAAAACACTTTTGACATCCATTTGGAATAACTTAAAACGTTTATAGGATGCATATGCAAGTTAAATGCGAATAGGTTCTAACCTTGCTACAGGAGCAAATGTTTCGTCATAATCAATACCTTTTTGTTGTGAGTACCCTTGGGCAACTAGTCTGGCTTCATTTCTCCATTCCATAGGAATATTTATTTGTTGAGCTTTTGATATTTTCTTTTTTTCTTGATCTAATTTTGACTTCTCAGGCTGAGTGGGTGAGGGCTCGATTATGGATGGTTAAATAGTCAGCTTAGCCGTATCTTTACTGGGAGATACTCCTGTCTGTTGGATGTTAGTAAACTCAATAGCTTCTTCTCCTGTATCAACACTTTGAGCAAGCTTCAGCCAAAAATCTATCAGGCATGCCCTATTCTAAAATCATTGTATGAGCAGTATCCTGAGAAGATCGATTCTTTCTTTCTGCAAAACCATTTTATTGTGGAGATCGGGGTGAAGAGAAAGTTTGAGTATAGCCTTGCTTAGCGCAAAAGTCCTCAAATTATTTGTTCTCAAATTCCTTTCCGTAATCACTGTGAATAGTTGAGATGTAGTATTCTTTTTCTCCTTGAACTTTTCTACAAAAGGTCTCAAACTGAGTGAAAGCTTTACTGTTGTGAGTTAGAAATATGACCCAAGTAAAGCGAGAGTTGTGACACCCCAACTTAGGTGAGGCATAACTAGCACCCAGGAGCTTGCTAAGTCCGAGCGTACCAAACTGAACTCAGAATCTGAGCCTTAAAGGCGGACTGGGCCATTGAGGCCCTACTGTAAAAGCAATCTCAACTTAGGACGACAAGGTCATATACTAACATATCGATAATTAGAAATCAACTCGACTAAACGGGGATTTGTCCCATATATATATATATATATATATATATATATATATATATATATATATATATATATATATATATATATATACATGACCGAGTGGCCGACAAGGCCTACCCTAGTCCCTGCACGCAGTAAAATCTAAAACATACTATATACAAGGGCCGACTAGGCCACTACACTGACACTACTATGTACAAACACGTCTATCAGCCTCTAACGAGTCATAACTGTATCATGACTAGGACATGGCCCCGGTCTACCCATGATCTATAAACATACCAAAAATTAGACTTGGTAACTTCGAGTGATCTGGAGCTTTCCACAAACGCTGATACTCGGTGGGTACTACTAATGTGATTTGTCTTGCAACCTATCTGAACTTGCGGTCATGAACACAGTATCCCAGAAAAAGGGACATCAGTACGAGATAATTTACCAAGTGTGTAAGGTGATTGAAACTGAACTGTACTGAAAGGTAAAGCAATCTGAATATATAAATTGCAGAACTGTTAAAGGAAAACTGGCTAGGCTTACATGTCTTTGTAGTCTATTAACTATACAACCTAGATTCATTACTTAGCCTCCTATAAGAAATCTAGATATAAATAAATAGCCCCGAAGTCAAGCTATATGGCCCCGAAGGCAATCTGTCATAGTCTAAAAGGCAAACATCATAGCCCTGATAACATCATAGTCCCTATCAAGGTGTCAAAACTAAAGTTGGCCAGTGGGCCGGGCTCAGGTCTGGCGGGTAGGGTTTGGTGGGGTCGGGGTGGGGCGGGACGGGTGAAGGGGGCGGGATCGGGGGCTGGGCGAGTCAGGTGGGATCGAGTTTGGAGGGATTTTCCGAAGTCCCGTCCCGATCTCGATCCCGTCGGAATCGGGTCGGGACGGAATCGGGATCGGTATCGGGTTCCGGCGGGTTTTCCTTTTTTTTTTAATAACATATGTATAAAAAAAACTCAATAAACAAGACAATATAGTGTAATAAAAACATCACAAGGCTATTTTTGTGCCTCTTATATTATTTAATAGACATATGATTTTTTTGTAATACAAATACAATTGTCTAAATTGCAACTTTGTGGTGTTGTCCAAAAGTTGCAAATTACATAATAAAATTGCAATTAAAAAAATTACATTCTCAAAAAAACCTGTTCTAATTGCTTGATAATTTCCTGTGGTTCTTCGGTTGGAATAGGTATTTGTTGGTCAAATTGATCCACGTCGCTTCCACCACCTTCGGATAAGATTTTGTTGTAGTTTTCGTCTTCTTTTTCATTGATCTCCGGTTGACCGCACCTTCTTAGATGTGTCGACGCTATAGAGGCCACAAAGTTGTTAGAAGAAATACACGCCAGAACTTGCGGACCTCACATGAATGGGTTTGTCTTGGCCAAGAAAATCTTGAGAGTAGGTTATTATTGGATTATAATGGAAATTAAATTTAGTCAATTAGTGCAAAGATGCCATCAATGCCAAATTCACGGAGATCTAATCAAGGTCCCTCCAAATAAGCTTAATGTTATGAGCTCACTCTGGCTGTTTGTAGCTTAGGGCATAAACGTCATTGGGTCCACAGAGCCAACAATTTCCAATGGACAATGCTTCATCCTGGTCTCCATAGACTACTTTACAAAATGAGTTAAAACTACCTTTCACAAGTTGGTAACAAAGACAGTAGCAGCCGACTTCACGCGCAACAACATCATATGCCGATTTGGCTACCAGAATCAATCATAATAGACAATTGAGAGAATTTGAACAACCATCTGATGAAAGAAATCTGTGAACAATTCCATATCACTCATCAGAATTCGACCGCGTTTATGCCACAGATGAATGGAGCCATAGAGGCAGCAAACAAGAACATCAAGAGAATCCTAAGGAAAATGACCGGCAATTATAAGTGTTGGCATGAATAGTTGTCTTACGCATTTCTAGGATACCAAAAAACTACTCGGACCTCAACCGGAGAAACTTCATATATGCTTGTCTACTGCACTGAAGTAGTGATACCAGCTGAGATAGTGATACCCTCGCTCATAATCATACAAGAAGCAGAACTGGACAACACAAAGTGGGTCCGAAAAATATATGAGAAATTGGTTCTAATCAATGAGAAAATAATGATTGCCATATTTCACGGTCAACTATATCAACAGAGAATAGCACGCTCCTTCAACAAACGAGTAAGATCCCGAACATTTCAAATAGGATAACTTGTGTTCAAGCATGTGTTCCCGCACCAAGATGAGTACAAAGAAAAGTTCGCACGCAATTGGCAAGGGCCCTACATAGTACACAAGATAATGTCAGGAAGACCTTTCATCCTCGCTGAAATTGATGGCCAAGAGTGGCCCAAAGTAATCAACTCAGACGTAATCAAGTGATACTACGCGTGAAGACACGCTTCTCAACTTTGTAATCATCTTTTACTTGTAATCGCATTTCTTTATCTTATAATTGTTATTTTTGCTTATAATTGCATTAGAAAACCAAATCATTTGCTTTGTAGCGAACTACGCGAGGACCTGATTCCCAAACAAAGGAGATATGTAGGCGTCCATGTCGGACTCGATCGCAATATTATTCAAATCTATCAATTGCTTTGTAATATGAACTACACAATGATTTGATTCCCAAAGAGGGATACGTAGGTGCTCTTTGAGCTCGGTCGCATTATTACAAATATTAAAGCATTTATTCTGAACTATGTTTTGATCTGATTCTCAAGATAGGATACATAAGCGCTCTTAGAGCTCGGTTGTACCAAACAAAACACCGAAAGGAACCCCTAGGAAACCTCAAAGACATCAGAATGCAAAGAATTGCCTCACCCAGTATAAATTGTGATAAATTCTTTGAGAAGATCTAAAAATTTCCATTAACAATCCGGATCAAACGATCAGCCAGTACAGGCTCACAAACTAGGGAAGAATTTTTAAAAAAGGCTAAAAAATTCCTTCAAACATAGATCAGCACGAGAGCCAACTGATTCAAATATGCAACTAGGGCAAAATTTTGAGGGAGTCTCGAAAATTTTATCGAGGACAGATAAAGAGCAAAAGAAGAGCACCGAAGATGGTCAAAGAACCTCTCTCAACTGAATATGTCATGACATGAGTTAGAAATATTTTAAATGAATGAAATATTTTAGTCAAAAAAATTCGTCTTGAAAATATCTTCAAACATTTTTATTTTAAAACACTTCTCTCATTACACCAGGACCGAAAGAGGAGTCGAGATTGGAAAACGGAGAAACAACACAGTAGGAGTTGGCAACACGGATTGACCGCATAGGAAACTAACAAATCTTTCTGTGATTACAGGTCACCAAAATGTTGTCGAGAAGACAATGAGTTTTTATACTAACTTGTTTGTTCATAAATGAAACAGGTACAACATAAAGTCATTCTCGACATCAGAAGACAACTAATAGGCCCTGAGAGCCACCAACAAAGTAAAGACAGAACGCCGGACCTGAGAGCCGCAATAGAATAAAATGCCATAAAAGGGCATAAGGCTAAAGGTACAAACCTAACCTTGGGAGTCCAAAGTTAAATGATGTAATTCCGATCGAAAGGCTACAATATTCACTTCAAGAGTCAAAACGATGTAAAACCGGTCGGAAGGCCGCAATCTTCGTTCCCAATGTCTGAGTGATGTAATTCTGGTCGAAAGGCTATAGTATGCACTCCAAGAGTCAGAACGATGTAAATATAGTTGGAAGGCCACAGTCTTCATTCCCAAAGTTCGAGTGATGTAATCCGGTTGAAAGGTTGCGGTATTCACTTCAAGAGTCAAAATGATATAAAATCGGTCGGAAGGTCACAGTCTTTGTTGCCAAAGTTAGAGTTGTGTAATTCTGGTCGAAAGGCTGCAGTATTCACTCCAAGAGTCAGAACGATGTAAAACGGATCAAAATGTCGTAGTCTTCATTCCTAAAGTCCGAGTGATGTAATTCGGTCGAAAGGCTGTAGTATTCACTCTAAGAGCCAGAATAATGTAAATTCAGTCGGAAGGTTGCAGTCTTCGTTCCCAAAGTAAGAGTGATGTAATTCCGGTCGAAAGGCTGCAGTATGCACTATAAAAGTCAAAACTATGTAAAACCAATCGGAAGGCAGCCGTTTTCGTGAATATGATAATTTTAGTTCTAATGAATTGTTCAAAATAAGATTCATATCAAATTAAAATTTTGATTTAAGGATGTGGATGTTCATGATTAAACAAGCTATATATTATGAACAAAAAAACGTTTTGCATTATTAAGTCAAGAACATGATAATTGTAGTTGTTATCTAAAAATGAATACGTTAAAAATAATATTCATATTAAATTAATTAATTAAGAATAGTTACAAGTTTAATTTGGTTTTAATTAAAAACTTACTCAAACCGAACCATGAACACCACTACTCATATGATATAGTAGGATTAAGTTACATTGTGGTTAAAATATTACTTACATCCAATAAATATTAATTATATACTAACCGTTAAATTAACATAGTGTGTTGAGTTAAATTTTAATGTATTTAATAATTAATCCAAATGAATGGATATTATTTTTTAAATCGAGTCGAGCCAGATCAACTGAGGCCGAGCTTTGACCAAGCTGAACCAAAATTTAACTGAAATCGAGTTGAGTCGGACCGAGCTTTTCTCGAAACGAGTCGAGCCAACCTAAATTCAATCCAGCCGAGCCGACTCTTTTCCCAGCTCTACTTGTTGGTATATATAGTACGGGCTACCTACTCCTTTCATTTAACATATTTTCTCTATGGTGAATGTATTTGCTAGAAGTTTTTTTTTCAACAAAGATACTTTTTTAATGTAGTTCGTCCTATGATTCTAGATAAGATGCCTATTTTTCAAGTAGAAGTAGAAATCCTTCAACTTTTCCTTTGAAGAGGAAGTAGAACTAGAAGCAAGAAAAGGATTTTTCCAGAAAAATATGCATCAATAAAAAAACTTATGTTAACTATCCCTCTTTAATTTAACATATCTATCTTTCATGCTATGTTATATACCCCATCTTAGAAGTTAATTCAGATTTTAATTTAATAAAATTGATAACTGAAAGAAATAATCTCTTCATTATTTTCATTAATGAACAGGTATATATACAAATAAAAAAATTTGGGAAGAAAAATAGAGGGAGTGGCCAGCGGTCGAGGAGGTCTCGATTGCCAAGAATTAGGGAAACGGATGTGTGGGTTGAAGAAGGAAAATATTTGCCCTAGACTTCTGATACCATGAGAGAAATAATCCCTTGATTATTTTCATTAATGAAGAGGTATATATACAAATATACAATATCTAAATATGGAAAATAAATCTACATTTTTCTACTATAATTCTAATAGCTTTTCCTAATACAAGACTAATACCATAATTACACTTGTACAAGAATTTTACAACTATGGTAAAATATGGACAACTATACAAGTGATATACACGGTTGTAGCCGTGTATATCGTCTTTCACACCCCCGCAGTCATAGCGGGTGGTTATCGTATGCTAAGACTGTCCCTAAAATCTTCAAACAGTACTAAGGGGAGACCCTTAGTAAAGATGTTAGCAATCTGGTATCGTGAAGGGACATGCAAGACACGTACTTGTTCTCGAGCTACCTTTTCGCGAACAAAGTGAATATCTATCTCGATATGTTTAGTGCGCTGATGTTGGACCGGATTTCTAGAGAGATAGAATGCACTAACATTATCACAGTAGACCAAGGTAGCTTTCTGAATAGGAAAGTGAAGCTCTAACAGAAGATTACGCAACCAACATGACTCAGACACCACAATAGCTACCCCTCGATACTCGGCCTCCGCACTGGATCGCGATAAAGTAGCCTAGCGTTTTGCCGACCAAGAGACCAAGTTATCACCAAGAAACATACAATAACCAGATGTCGAACATCTGGTATCTGGACATCCACCCAAATCAACATTTGTATAAGACACGAGAGTAGAGACGGAGGAAGGATATAAATGCAAACCATAAACAAGAGTGCCTTGTATGTAACGCACAATGCGTTTGAGCGCATGCATATGCTCGTCCCTCGGATCATGCATAAATAAACACACCTGCTGCACTGCATACATAATATCGGGCCTCGTGAAAGTAAGATACTGAAGAGCCCCTACAAGACTGCGATAGTGGGTGGGATCCTTGTAAGGTGTGCTAGAGGTAGCACTCAGCTTTTGTTTGGTGTCAACCAGAGTAGAAGATGACTTATAAGATGGCATGCCAACTCTCTCAATAATCTCAACCGCATACTTTCTTTGTGATAAAAATAGGCCACCTGCATGACGTGTGATAGCTATACCCAAAAAATAACTCAGGGCCCCCAAGTCTTTCATAGCAAATTCGGAACTGAGAAGAGACATGATAGACTTGCGCAGTTTATCAGAAGAGGCAGTCAATATAATATCATCCATATATAACAGAATGTATGCCAGAGAAGTATCACGACGATAGATGAACAGAGAATGATTCAATCGACTGTGAGAAAACCCAATAGTAGACACATAATCTGCAAACCTTTTATACTAAGCCCGAGGGGCCTATTTAAGCCCATACTAGGACTTCTTTAGCAAACAGACATGGTGAGTATGATCGGGGTCCCTGAAACCCAAGGGCTGATGCATACATACTATCTCTTTAAGATCACCGTGTAAGAAAGCATTTTTCACATCTAGCTGATGAATGAGCCATGCTTTCGAGAAAGCCAGACTAAGAACAATGCGAATGTTTTCCGGTTTGACCATCGGACTAAATGTCTCTCCGCAATCCATGCCAACCTGTTGAGTTTTGTCATCACCTACAAGACGGGCCTTATGCCTCTCAAAAGAACCGTCAAATTTTTCCTTATGAGCAAAAATCCACATAGAACGAATAATATTGACACTATGTGGACGATGCACCAACTCTCACATCTTATTTTCAATAAGAGCATTATATTCATCATCCATGACCATTTTCCAATTCGGGTCATGAAGGGCAGATACTGGGTCGTGGTAAGGGTGCTTTAGTAACATTAGAATTTAGATTAAAATATCGTTTTGATTTTAAAATACCCATTTGGCTACGAGTAACGGGCCCTTGACTCGGAATAGAAGTGAACTAGACTGTGGAAGGTGGAAGACTGCCTCGAGACTGGCCAGCAGGCAGTGGGCCTGCTGACCGAACGACTGTACTTGGAGAAAAATTTATTGGGCCAACACTAGACGATAGGCCTGGAAAAGAAATATTTGGGCCAGCAGGCAGTGGTCCTGCTGGCAGATTTGTGTCTCGGGAAGGAACTAGGTCAGTGGGTACTGGGCCAGATCCCGAGATGATGGGCCAATTAAATGATGGACCACATATAGTGAGAGCCCATCATCCAAAAAATTATAAGAATTATCTACGGAATTATACAATTTAGCAAACATAAATTGGGTTTCATCAAAAATAACATGACGACTAATTATGATTTTATTAGAGGATAAATCAAAACATTTTTAATCACAATGCTTAGACGGATAACCCAGAAACACACACAAGTAGTAGAACGGGCTTGAAGTTTGTTAATTGTAGTGGACGGGACGAGGGAATAGCACAAACACCCTAAGATAAGAATACATAGGATCTTTAAAATAAAGAATTTTAGAGGAGATTGGTATGCTAACCATTTGCTAGGAAGTATGTTAAGAAGGTAAATAGCCATTTGCAATGCATGATGCAAAAAAGAAGGGGGTACAGAAGTATGGGCTAGTAAAGTTCAAATAATATTATTAATGGTATGAATTATTTTTTTCGGCTTTCCCATTTTATGAGGACGTATGAGGACAAGAAAACTGAAAAGAGATGCCATTTTTGTAACAAATTTCCCGAAACGGCCCATTGTCAAATTTCCTTCCATTATCACATTGACTGTTTTTAATTTCACATTCAAATTGGGTACAAATGAATGCTCTAAATGTTAAGAATGTTGAAAAAACTTGATACATTTTAGAAAATGGAAAAGTCCACACAAAATTAGAATAATCATCCAAGAATAACACATAATAGCGATGACCCAAAGAGCTCAAAATGGGTCCACAAATCACTATGAATATTATCAAAAGGTATCGAAGTACTAGAAGTAGAGGCTACAAAAGGTAATCTAACATGTTTGCCTAATTGACAAGAAGAACAAATATTAGTACTACGCGTACTATTACAATCAATAAAATTACTATTTTTGAGACAAGAAATAACAGACGCCCCCGGATGACCCAAACGTTCATGCCATAAAGAAGGTGCTCGAGTGGCAAATGTTGATGGTGTGACTTGACTCGTGAAAGTGGTGGTGATTGGATAAAGCTCTCCCCGACTATTGCATCTCATTAGAGGTATCCCCATTGTGAAATCCTTTAAAGAAAATCCAAAAGGGTCAAAGTCAACAGAAACACAATTATACGTTGTTAATTTTCAAATAAATACTAATGTTTTAATTAAGTGAAGAGCATGAAGGACATTCAAGGATAACGATGGGTTTGGGAGAGATAACATTGTGTGACCATAACCACAAATAGGAATTGAATTTCCAATACCAACAATAATGCCATGGTTTTTGCTCAAATTGAAATAAGACGAGAGATTATCAGGCGCGGACGTCATATGAGAAGTGGCTCCGGTGTCCATGTACCAATTTGTGTCCGGAGGATTTAAAACAAGTGTATGCATCGCGGCCTCAATATTCGTAGGCATCAGAATCGATGATGGGCCCGCAGCAGCGAAGGCCTACTAAGGTCGAGGCCCAAGCAGGCCAGCCTTCTGCCAGGGCCCAGTCCGTGTCTACTGGGTGTAATTGAGCTTGGCCAAATTGGGAGAATAAAATGGGAATTGTGGCATGGGCCATTGGCCCAACCCTATAGCCATTGTTCATTGGCCAAAGGTTGCGGCTAGTGGTGCTGCATCCCAGCCGGTCCACTGCCATCACGTCCCCTACCACTGTCGCCACCGCCGCCGCGGTTCTTGCCATTATTTTTCAGATTTTGACCCTTTTTCCGCCACCATTGGTACGGTTTTGGCTATAATTGTCCAAGAATGAGTGAGGGTCATTGGAGGTGGCTATTATCATGACGGAATTTGCTCTGATAGTCACCTTTTTAGCCAAGCCGGCCTCTTCTAATGTGAGCATGGAACGTGCTTGGTAGAACGGTTGGAGAGAATTACTTTGACGAAGAAGCGTCCCAACGGCATTATAAGCCACAGATAGGCATGCAACCATCTGCAGAACAAGACGATCATTCGTGACAGGCGCACCAACGTTCTTGAGTTGATCCGCCAATTCCTTGAGCCTTTTACAATAGGCTGAGACATTCGGAAAATCCTTCATGGTGATGTGTGAGAATTCCTGCTCATGGGTCACGACACGAGAATTTTTGTTATCTTGGAATATATCACGCAACCTATTCCAAGTGTCCATTTTCGTCGCGTTGGGGTCAATAATAGTTTGCAAGAGATCCGTAGAAATAATGGAATAAATCCACTGGAGTACCGTAGCATCAAGAGTTACCCATGACTCAGTGTCATCATTGGTGGTAGGCACCTTCTCCTTGCCTTTTTCCACGGGGATGATGTGATGAAGGACTCGATGAGAGCGTGCGTGAACTTTAAATAATTCTGTCCACGTCGCATATTGGACGTTTTCCATCTCAAGAATGATAGGGATGTTGTTCTTGATATTTGAGACGGTAAGGGAAGGGTGAAAGATGTTCTTTGAGATAGACATATTGAAAGAACAAGAGAAGAATTAGGGATTTGGAAAAAAAATTGGGAAGAAAAATAGAGGGAGTGGCCAGCGGTTGAGGAGGTCTCGATTGCCAAGAATTAGGGCAACAGATGTGTGGGTTGGAGAAGGAAAATATTTTCCCTAGACTTCTGATACCATGAAAGAAATAATATCTTGATTATTTTCATTAATGAAGAGGTATATATACAAATATACAATATCTAAATATGGAAAATAAATATACATTTTCTTATTATAATTCTAATAGCTTTTTCTAATACAAGACTAATACCATAATTACACTTGTATAAGAATTCTACAACTATGGTAAAATATAGACAACTATACAAAGTGATATACACGGTTGTAGCCGTGTATATCGTATTTCAATAACATAATTCTCTCATAATAAATAAAAGATTAAAATTATTTATCTTTTTAAATAATACGTGTGATGTGTCCTTTTTCATAATTTAGTATAAAAAATTACTTCTTGAAAAGACTAATCAAACACGAGTTATTCAATAATACGAAAAAAATATTTTAAATAATTTGACAAAACATAAGCCGCTACCCGCAATAAACTTCTTTCAAAACTCCACTTGAAAGAAGTCAAGCAAAAAGGCTAAATAAGCCGAAATGAAACTATATGAGAAATCCTTTGACTTGAAAAAGAAGAAGCAATTTAGCCATGTGATAAAACTAAAGGTTAATCAATCAAAAGAATTGCTCCACTTTAGAACGATAAGTTACTCCTTTCATGTCCTCTCAAACCACTAAAGACCACTTAGTGCATGCCTAGTCACTTATAAGAATATCTTTGATAAATACCTTTAAACTTCTTCTTGTTAGATTGTAGTCCGAAAATCTACAACCTTATATCTATTCTTTGCATTCTTTTTTATTTCTTTTTCTGATAAAAGTCGACATAATTTAAAGATTAGAATTAACATGCCAGTACGGTCGACAAGAACCGTCATATAATCAATTGTCCTGTCGATTTTAATCAATTGACCTTACCTCACAAGGTCTGATATGGTATCCATTTTAAACTATAATTTGAAGAATAAATTTGTGGGGAACTGATCACGGTGACTCAATTTTCAAATAGTCTTTGCAAAAGTAAATCAAAGCATGAAAGGGACCGGAGAGCTTCAAATACATACATCTCTAATTAAACTATGTGAATCTAGGTCATCTTCCTATAAGTTGCTAGTTCTCACTCCAATTCAACACATCTAAGTAGTTGGCTAGTTCTCACTGCAAGGATCCAAAAAGTTATTGCATCAGTTGTTAGTGAAACACAAGCAGGGTTTGTACCAGGGAGGAGAGTTGCAGACAATGTGATACTGGCTCATGAGCTAATCAAAACTTACACTAGGAAGAATATTTTCTTAGGTGTATGATTAAAGTTGATTTACAAAAGGCTTATGACTCAGTTGAGTGAATTTATGTTAAACAAGTATTGGAAGGACTTAAATTCCCTAACCAGTTTATACAAGTGGATCATGGAATGTGTGACCTCAGTAAACTATACTATCATCATTAATGGGGAACCAACAAAATGTAGAATTGTATTAATCTTTTTTGGGAGCCTTTCTCATTAATACAATATATATAGGGTATACAATGTGGAATCCTTGTATAATAGGGATCCTATATTTACCATAATTACATAAGATTAAATATGACTAAATAATATTTGTACACATTCTAATACACCCCCTCAGTCTGAGTGGGAGGAGGTCGGACGCTAAGACTGGATCTGAAGTCAAGGAATAACTGTCTAGGAAGGCCTTTGTGAATATATCTGCATACTGATAAGAAGAGGGCACATGCAATACCTTGACATGACCAAGTGCAACCTTCTCGCGAACTGTCCATCTCAATATGCTTGGTTAGCTGATGCTGAACCGGATTATGAGATAGATAGATGGCGGATATGTTATCACAATAAATCAAAGATGCCTTACGCAACAGACACTGAAACTCCAAAAGAAGGTTTCAGAGCTAACATATCTCAGCAACAGCATAAGCAACACCTCGGTACTCTGCTTCTGCACTCGAACGGGATAATGTGGCATGTCTCTTGGCAGACCAAGAAATGAGATTATCCCCCAAGAATACACAATAGCCTGAGGTGGATCGTCGCGTGTCCGGACAACCTACCCAATCAACATCCGTATATAACAACAACCTGGTCGGTGTTGAGGGGTATAGATGTAGTCTATAATCAACTTTGCCCTTAACGTATCGAATGATACATTTAAGGGCAGTAAAATGAGACTCCCTAGGGGTATGCATGAATAAGCATACGTGTTGAACAACATAAGCAATATCAGGCCTGGTGAAAGTAAGGTATTGTAGTGTACCTGCAAGACTCCGGTAGATAGTGGGATCTGACACGGGATCACCATCCAAAGCACTAAGCTTGGATTTAGAGTCAACTGGAGTAGACATGATTTTGCAATATACCATTTTAGCCTTGTACACAATCATCTCTGCATACTTACGCTGATAAAGAAACATAGTATTTGCAAATCTAGTCACTAAAATCTAGGGGTGGGCAAAAACCCCGGAGAACCGAAAAAACCGAACCGAAATTCGGTTCCGATTTATTGAAAAACCGAACCGAATCAGGATTTAGTGATTCGGTTCAGTTTTTTAATTTTGGATACGAACCGAACGAATTAAATATACATATTTTTTAATTTTTATTTTTTATTTTGGGCTACTACTATCTCTTGAATCATAGACATTGAAGTTAATCTATGAAGCTTTTATGAAAGTCGCATGCGGCATGAACTTGATTAACATATCACGAAAGCATTGACATAAAATGTAGGGAGAAAAAGTAGTTGTAAATTGATAAAATTTTAAATGGTCATAACTCTGCGCTCGGATGTCCGTTTTACCCGATTTTTTTTTTGATTTTGTGTATTTTTTTAGACGGGGCCGGTCAAATTGGCACAACCAATTTTTAGAAAAACACCCGTTTTTCCAATCAATTTGTGTTTTCCCCCAAATCGATTTCTAATTTTCCTTTTTCTTTAGTAAACATCTCACGATACACAATATATTTCAACGTCGAAATTTCATGATAGTGTAGGTGTGAATGTCAGTTTCAGTTTTGGAAATTCAATTTTAAAAAAAAAATAAAAAATTCCCCGACCCGACCCACTAGAAAAAATCGATATAATCCGATACATTCGGCATATAAACCGAACATATCGGTTTTTTTTTAAAAAAGTTGTATTCGGTTCATATTTTTCGGATACAAAACCGAACCGAACCGATATACGCCCACCCCTACTGAAATTCCCAAAAAATAGCTCAACTTCCCCAAGTCGGTCATAGCAAATTTTGTTTTGAGCAATGCAATGATCTCATTTTTCAACAACTCAGATGAGGCAGTAAGCTCAATATCATCCACATACAATAATAAATATGCAATGTTGCTACCTTTATGAAAAATAAATAGAGAATTATCACACTTGTTGCATACAAACTCAATCTGCATGATGTATTGTGCAAAGCGATCATACCATGCTCTAGGGGCCTGTTTCAAACCATAAAGTGACTTACGGAGATGACATACATACTGAGGGGCTGCTGGATGGACAAAACCAAGTGGCCGGTGCATGTAAATAGTTTCCTTCAAATCCCCATGAAGAAACGCATTTTTCACATCTAGTTGATGTATCGACCAATGCTTACCCATTTCAATACTCAGAACTGTGCGGATGGTAGCCGATTTAACAACAGAACTGAACATCTCACCACAATCAATACCCTCATGTTGATTAGTACCACTCGCCTTATATCTCTCTAGATCACCATTGTGTTTGTATTTGTCATGAAATAACCACATGCAACGGATCACATTCACCCCCTCCGGTCTAGGAACTAAATCCCAACTGTGTTGTTTTGTTAAAGAATTAAACTCCTCACACATGACCACATTCCAATGGGGGTCTAGCTTGGCTAATTTTGGGTTTTTGAGAATTGGGGATATGGTTTGAGTGGATAGGTTGAATTAGACTTTTGGTTTGAAAATTCTGTTGGGCACGGGTTTTCATACGGTGCATGGGGGCAGGGGTAGGTTTGGTGTTTTGGTGTGGGGTCAGATTCGGGTCACTGGTGGCAGGGCAGTGTCGGGCTGTCTGCGGGTGACGGAGCAGTAAAGTGGGTTGGTTGTTACTAGTGAGGACATCGGGGTGGGTGGGGGCAACGATCTGGGAAGATCGAAGTGGGTTTGGGTGGTTTTTGCCGGATATGATGACTGTGGTCGGTAGGGACTGGAGTGACGGTGTGGCAGTGAGGTTGAGTTATTCTGGGTATCGGTGCTAGGGTAGGTTCTGGGTATCGGTGCTAGGGTGGGTTCTGGGTACTGGTGTAGTGGCGGGGTTGATGGCAGCAGGTGACTGAGACATAGTGGTAAGGAAGATGACCGGTGGAGAGACCGAGGTTGTGGGCCGATTGCCGGTGGAGATGGCAAATGGCGGTGACTGTGATAGAGATGTGGCAGAGACGACGGGACTACTGGAGGTGGCAGTGCCCTGACCTGGGTTTAATGGAGCAGTGGTGGTGGTTGGTACGTAGGCTTCCGCCATAACGGAGGTGACAGAACTGAGAGGACGAGAAGGGGAGACTATGACTGGAATACCGGTGGCTGAAATTGGTGCGTCCGCCGCCGCCGGAATAATAGTAGTCTGCCGGAGTTCTTATTGGACAAGCGGTGATAAGTCCGAATCTTTGAGGAATTGGTAATCAGTGACTCAGATTTTTTAATGTTGTCAAATGGGAAAACATACTCAACAAAGGTAACGTGACGTGAGATTATGATTTTGTCGGTGGAGAGCTCATAGCACATGTACCCCCTATAGTTTGACGGGAAACCTAGGAAGGCGCACAGAGTAGATCTGGGTTTCAATTTGTGAGGGGTCGTGGATGTCAGATTAGGGTAACACAGACAATCAAAAATTCGAATATGGTCATAGGTGGGGATCCGACGGTAGAGAATTTCGGTGGGTGTTTTGTTTTGAATCGCATGGGTAGGTAAAATGTTGAGAATGTGCTCTACCATTTTTATTGCATATACCCAAAAAGTAGGGGGAGAAACGCATGAAAAAGGAGAGTACGAATCATATTATTAATGGTTCAGAGAATTCTTTCGGCTTTTCCATTTTGAGGGGAGGTGTGAGGGCACGAGAAATGGAAGATCATGCCATTATCTGCACCAAATTTATGAAATAGGGAATTATTAAACTCACGACCATTATCACATTGAAACAATTTTATGTCTATTTCAAAGAAAGTGAGAGAAATCATCCAAAAACACTAGATAATATTTGTGGCCTAAGTTGCTAGTTATGGGAGATGTCTATAAATCAGCGTGAATAATATCAAAGGGAGAGAAAGTAGTATTCATAGACGTCGTAAATAGTAGTCTAACATGTTTCCCTAACTGACAAGAGGAGAAACTATGAGACATGTTCCCTTTGTTACATTGGATTAAATTTTGGTGTCTTAGAGAATCAAAGACGTGAGAACCCGGATGATCAAGTCAACTATGCCACGTAGAGGGAGATATGGCCGAAATTAGGTCTTAGGTCGGGAAGGATTGTTGGCTCTGATACTATATAGAATTGTATTAATCTCCCTTGAGGAACCTTTCTCATTAATACAATATATATAGGGTATACAATGTGAAATCCTTATATAATAGGGATCTTATATTTCCCATAATTACATAACACTAAATATGGCTAAATAATATTTGTACACATTCTAATACTTTTAATGCTGCAAAAGGCCTTAGAGATGGAGATCCCCTCTCCCCATTCCATTTTTTCATTATAATGGAGTATCTTAACAGACAACTGGTTACACTATCTGATGCCAACTATAATTATCATCCCAAATGTGCTCGATTGAAGATAAATCATCTGAGCTTTGCGGATGACCTCCTTCTGTTTGTCAGGGGAGATGTTGAATCTATTAGGCTAATGCATGCAAGGTTCACTGAGTTTGCTAGAGCTTCTTATTTGTAAGCCAATCTGACTAAAAGTTATGTTTATTTTTGGTGGAGTATCTAGCTCAGATAGGGAAACAATTGTTCAATTTCTAGGATATTCACAAGAGGAGTTTCCATTTAGATATCTAGGCATTCCTTTGTCTTCAAAAAAGCTCACCCTTATCCAATGGCAACCACTCATTGAAAAAGTGGTAGCAAGGATCACTTCTTGGACTGCGAAAACATTATGCTATGCAGGGAGGTTCAGTTAATTAAGACAGTGATTTTTGGAGTCCAAGATTATTGGGCTCAATTGTTCTTGCTACCTGCAAAAGTTCTCAAACTAATTGAGGCACACTACAGATGTTATATTTGATCAGGTAGCAACACTATTACAAAGAGAGCATTAGTATCATGGGAAAAGATGTGCTTACCTACTGCAACAACAGCAGATTTTTAAGTGATTAACTTGAAGTTATGGAATAAATGTGCTATTGCTAAAACCTATTGGGAGTTGCCTTTAAAGAAAGATAAATTGTGGATCCACAATTACTATATAAAGGATACGGTGTTTATGGATATTCATGGAATAATTATAATTAATAGAATATTTATTATAATTATTTAATAATTATTGTAATTGATATTAGAATCATGTGTATATGGTAGGTAGATTAGATAGCATAATCTTAGCCTAATCATATCATAATCTTAGCCTAATACTAGCCTAAGATGAGGTTGTATTTGTGGTATAATAATCACCCTTTTGGAAGATGACAATTGAGGAAAATATTCTTACATGGTATCAAGAGATTAGGAAAAAAGATCCTACCCTAAAAATTATACACTCCACCGTCGGCCCCCTCCCCTCCTCCCACCAACTGGCCGACCAACCAAAGTATTTTTTTCCATTTTTCTTTTCTTTTTTCGGTCAACAATGTGTGACTCTAAATCCACGTTTCATCCCGCTCTTGCCGTTTTCATCATCAAAACTCATATTTTCATCACTCTTGAGATGAAAAATGTTCATTACGCAACTTGGGCAGAGCTCTTTAAAATTTGTTGCCGCTCCCACCGGGTTATTCATCACATAATCCCACCGAAAAAAGGCAAGAAAAAGGTGTTAAAAACCGATGATGAAAAAGAACTATGGCTCACACTTGATGCGACAGTTCTTTCATGGATTTATGCAATCATTTCTAGTGATTTGTTGCACACAATAATGGAACCCGATTCCACGGCGATGGAGGCTTGGAATCGCTTACAGGATATCTTCCAAGATAACAAAAATTCCCAAGCCATCACTTTGGAGCAAGAATTCTCCACCACTAACATGACGGACTTTCCGTATGCATCCGCTTATTGTCAATGCCTCAAAGTTTTATCGGATCAACTCAAGAACGTTGGTTCACCAGTTACAAACAATTGGTTGGTTTTACAATTGGTTGTCGGGCTTACCGATGCGTATAGTGGCGTGGGGACGCTCATCAACAAAGCAATTCTCTATCGCTTTTTTAACCAAGCCCGCTCTATGCTTATTCTTGAAGAGACGGGTTTCGCCAAAAATACCGCAACCATCTCAAATTCTTCCATGGTTTTCGCCTCAACCAATGAAGCTACTACAAATTTTGAACCTATACCACAAAATCGGGGACAAAAATGACGAAATGGTGGTAAAAATCGAGTTGGTAGTCGCAGTAATGGCAAAGGTGGAGGCCACCAGAATTCCGGCGATGGCGAAAACTGCGGCAGGGGCGGCGGAAATGGCGGAAAGTAGACAAATTCCGGCCAGCAGTGGCAGCCCCGAGCCCAGTGGGGCGGCGGACCACCACAGTGGGCATGACAGTGGCCTTGGGCTGTGCCACCCTGCCTATTTCCTTCGGGAAATTGGGCCAGGCCCAGTCCAAGGTAAACTGGCTAGCCCACTACCAACCAGCAGCCTGTTTTTGGGTCCAAGAAGCAGTTCAACGTCATTTGGGCCACTGCCGAACCAGTGGCAGGAGGCCCATTCGGCAGTGGCTAGTCCAACGGATATTAAGTCTGCCATGCACACTCTTGGACTTAATCCGTCCGACGCAAATTGGTACATGGACACCGGAGCGACGTCTCATATGACGTCCTCCCAAGTTAATCTCTCGTCCTATTTTAATTTGAGCAAAAATAATGGTATAATTGTCGAAAATGGTCATTCTATTCTGATTCGTGGTTATGGTTCTACCAAATTGTCTCCACCAAACCCACCATTAACTTTAAAGAATGTCCTTCATGCTCCATAATTAATTAAAAACTTTATTTTCTACCGATAATTGGGTGTCTGTTGATTTGACCCTTTTGGATTTTTCGTGAAGGATTTTTAGACGGGGATGTTTCTAATGAGATGTGATAGTCAAGGGGAGATGTATTCAATTACAACACCTAATCAACAAGTCAAGTTACCATCCACTTTTGCAGCTTTCACACCTTCATTATGGCATGAACATTTGGGTTATCCAGGAGCACCCGTTTTAGCCTCCCTCAAACAAAATAATTTTATTTCATGTACTCAAACACGTAATTCAAATATGTGTCGTTCATGTCCACTTGGAAAACATGTTCAATTGCCATTTGTTTCGTCTAATTCATGCACACTTATGCCTTTTGATATTATCCATTGTGATATTTGGACATCACCCGTTTTGAGCTCTTCGGGCCATAGATATTATTTTCTCTTGCTAGATGATTACTTTAATTTTTTTGTGAACTTTTCTCTTATCTAAAAAATCACATGTTTTCTCCACATTTTTCACTTTTAGAGCATTCATTCGAACTCAATTTGAACGGGATATTAAAAATATTCAATGTGATAATGGTATAGAGTTTGATAATGCCATTTTTGAGATTTTTGCAATGCGAATGGTTTAACATTTTCATGTCCCCATACCTCCTCTCAAAATGGGAAGGCGGAAAGAAATTCAAACCATCAATAACATTATTAGAACGTTCCTTGCTCATGTTGCACTACCACCATCTTTTTGACATCATGCACTACAAATGGCAACATATATATTGAACATACTTCCCCACAAAAACTTATCCAACCAAGCTCCTCTCAAAATTCTATACCTAAGGGATCCATCTTATTCTCATCTACGGGTATTCGGGTGCTTATGCTATCCTCTTTTTCCATCCACCACAATCACCAAACTTCAACCCCGGTCTACTTCTTGCATTTTGTTTTGGGATATCCTTTTAGTCATCGAGGATACAAACGTTACGACCTATCCTCCAATAAAATAATTGTGAGTCGTCATATAATTTTTTATGAAACAAATTTCCCATTTACCAAAATGTATGAGTTCGAACCTCCTACCTATGATTTTCTAGATGATGGTATACTCCCGTATTTGTCCCAACATTTTTTGTATCAACCCAAATCCACTGTTTCGGCCAGCCCAAATTTTTTGGGTGAATTGGGCCCAGAAATAGTGGCCCAACCGCAACACACTACTGGCCAGCGATCTAGGCCTCCTTCCTTGAGCCTAATTTTGGTCGAAGGTACTGGATCGATGCCGCACAGCCCACTGCCTGGCAGTGGCTTGGGTCACGGCCCAGTTCACTGCCAACTGCCAGGCAGTACCGTCCCTTCCGTTAGCCCAATTCCAATTCCGACCTAGCGGCCAATCACCCATAGTCAACACGGTATTGTCAAAACCAACACCAAATATAGCCTCCACACTCGGATTTCAAAATCACCATTACCTCATAATCATGTGTTTGTTCTTAATGACCCGAATTAAAAAAATGACTATGGATGATGAATTTAATGCTCTTATTAAAAATAGGACGTGGGAGTTGGTCCCTTGCCCCACTCATGCTAATGTAATTCAGTCTATGTGGATTTTTAGTCACAAAAAAAATTTGATGGTACTTTTGATCGGCATAAATCCCGTCTCGTAAGTGATGGAAAGAAACAACAGGTTGGTGTGGATTGCGGTGAGACATTTAGTCCGGTGGTTAAATCAGCAACTATAAGAACAGTCCTTAGTTTGGATCTTTCGAAGGCATGGCCACTTCATTAGCTAGATGTCAAAAATGCCTTCTTCCATGGAGAATTAAATGAAATAGTAGACATGTATCAGAATTTGGGATACAGGGACTCCACTTATCCAAATCATGTGTGCTTACTAAATAAATTATTGTATGGGGTGAAACAGGTCCCCCGGTCCTGGTACAAGAGGTTTGCGGATTTTGTTTCACATATTGGGTTTTCTAACAGTCGTTCTGGTCATTCTTTGTTCATCTACCTTCAGGATAATAATATTGCTTACCTTCTGTTATATGTGGATGATATTATATTGACTGCTTCATCTGATGCTCTTCGCAAGTCCATCATGTCGTTTCTTGTCTCTAAATTTGCTATGAAAGATATAGGGCCACTAAACTACTTTTTAGAGATAGTTGTGACACATCATGCAGGTGGTTTATTTTTATTCCAAAAGAAGTACGCAACAGAGATTGTTGAACGTGATGGCATGTCATCCTGTAAGACGTCAGCAACTCCGGTTGATACTAAACCCAAGTTGAGTGCCTTCTCCGGCAAGCCATTTACCGACCTGACACTTTACCACAGCCTGGCAGGGGCCCTGCAATATCTTAAATTCACAAGGCCAGACATTTCTTATGAGGTGCAATAGGTGTGCCTATTCATGCATAATCCGATGGATGATCTTATGCATGCTCTCAAACACATTGTGTGTTATATTCAGGAGTATGTCTTGCATTTATATTCATCGTCGACATCCACCCTTGTCTCCTACACAGATGCCGATTAGGAAGGATGTTCGGACACCAGACGTTCCATGTCTGGTTATGATATATTCCTTGGTGATAACTTGGTATCTTGGTCCTGGAAACGGCAAGCGGCGTTGTCCACATCTAGTGTCGAAGCAGAATACCGAGGTGTTGCCAATGTAGTGTCTGAATTTTGTTGGCTTCGAAACCTTCTTCTAGAACTCTATTGTCCGGTTTCGAAGGCAACTTTGGTGTACTGTGATAATGTTAGTGTTATTTACCTCTCAGGGAATCAGGTCAACCATCAACGCACTAAACATATTGAGCTAGATATTCACTTGTTTGTGAAAAAGTCGCTCGCGGACAAGTGCGTGTCTGACATGTCTCGTCACGCTATCAGATTGCAAATATTTTTACTAAAGGTCTTCCGCTGGTATTATTTGAAGATTTTCGGGACAATCTCAGCATACGTCGACCTCTCGTTTCGACTGCGGGGGAGTGATGGAATAATTATAATTAATCGAATATTTATTGTAATTATTTAGTATTTATTGTAATTGATATTAGAATCATGTGTATATGGTAGGTAGATTAGATAGCATAATCTTAGCCTAATCATATCATAATCTTAGTTTAATCCTAGCCTAAGATGAGATTGTATTTGTGGTATAATAACCACACTTTTGGAAGATGACAATTGATGAAAATATTCTTATAGATATGCATGTACCAAAACAAGCTAGTTGGATGCTCAAGAAACTATTTGAAGCAAGGATTGCAAGTCAGGCAGTTGGATTATGATGGCCACTCAAAGCACAACACGGTCAGAAAATTCTACAAACAATCTTTAGGTGAATATCCCAAAATGGAATGAAAATATCTTATGTGCAAAAATGCAGCTAGACCAAAAGCTATATTTACACACATGATATATTTGTTGGAAATTTGCCTCTGGTGGGGAGGTGCGTCCACCCGTATTTAATGTCTTAAACACTAGGGTTTCGTATGTTGGAGGCTTTGTCTCTTCACACATGCATAATCTACTAAGTGAGTAGATGACCGTAGGGCCAAGAATCGTCAAATTTCGTTGAGAAATGAAAGAGATATTAGTCCACAAAGTAAGGTGTTTGAGGCATGGAAATATGGTGTGGGATAAATCTACCACATCGGTAGGAAAAGGAAGAATTGCTCTCTTTATAAATATCAAAATTGGCTAAGGGTTTGGGACACCAAGGGGTAACCCATGTGTTTGAAGGAGGGATGACCTAGATGTGCTTGGATTCAAGGCTAAGCCCACACGCGCGCCGCCCATCCCGTCCGGGCTCGGGCCGTGGGTCGTGGGTCTTGGGCTTTGGGCTTCTTCTGATATTATCTCTTTGGACCCCAAATTGCTTAATATTTACAGTTTGGTCCCTAGAGTTTCTGGAAAGATGAAATTGAGAACGGCGGAAGGCAGAAAGTTTCTGCCTACCGTTGGAGTTGATTTTTGGGGGCGTTATTGTGCATTAACCAGCCATTACTTGACTGATTAACTCCTCCATAAACAACCCTTCTTCAATGGCCATTAACAACCATTATTTGGCAGTTTTGAGGAGTCCATCCCTTATGCTATATATTGGAGCTTTTTGGCTCAATTGTGTGACACAGAAATGAAACAACAACATATAAACACATAGACAAAACAGAAGAGAAAACAACACACATTCTGTCCAGAAACAGTGTTAAAAAAAAAAAATTCTTCCTTCCTTTTCCATTTCTTCAGCAAGTCATTTCGTGTTTGTTTTCTTTGTCAGAATCAACCTATTTGCTTTGTAGTGTTGATTAGTTGTGTTTTATCTTGGGAGACTATTGCTCGTTAACGTAAAAGCATAAATGCGGGGCAATCTTGTCTTAAAGACATAGAGCCATCTCTCGACTCAGCCCACAGTTGTAACAATCTAGATTTAGTGTTTCTTGATTCAAGGTTATCAAAATTCAAGACTCAACAAGCTTGCGGCAGTTCTGAATTGCCTATTTGTTTATCCTTTCGAACACTTGTAATATTTATTTACTTCCCGTACTGCTTTACATAACCAATAATTTTAAGACAAGATTTGTATTAGTGTTCGAAAGATGTCGGTCAAAAGTTATGTGACCAAATCTGGATATGGTTGTGGTTTCCTGGTTGAAGAAAGTTTTGATTATGTTGTTGAAGGTCAACGTGTTCATGGTGTCACCGCTCCTGAGAGTGGTGGGAACAAGCGCCCACGAAAAGCTGTGGATGTCAACTGGGACAAGAGGAGAAAGCTGAAGATGTGGTTCTATCTTATAGCAGAAGGTATATATCTGTCCCAGACAAAGGATCTGAATTATGGTAAGAAGGAAATGGACACTTAGTCCGATGAAGTGACTGAAGTGAGCCAGAATCCGAAATTGGGATAAGTAATTTTCCTTCCTTGTCAAAAATAAGATTAAATGATGTCTGATTAAAAATGGCCTAAAGTAAGGAGGAATATGAAAATGTTTTCACGAAATAATTTATATTCCTTACGCTTTAAAATCAGAAGTTTAATCTCATCTTCCTTCCCATTTAAAGATTGGATGTTATAAACGACTTAAAAAGATCCATTCTTTTAAGTGTAATTATTAAAAGTGTGTAAAGTATGTTCGCACATACGAGGGAGAAAGATCTACTGACTGTGCAAAAACTGTTACCACTCTTAAGTAAGCGCCAATAATTGTCTGGACACCAATCATAAGGGAAGAAGACTAAAAGTTAAAGACGTTGAGCATGTCACACTATTTGGCAGATAGGATGATATTGGACATTCAGTCATACAAAGCCTACGGGCGACAGGAGTGGGGCCAAAATTCCTTTCATAGAATGATATTGGACACTTAGTCATACAAAGCCTACGGGCGACTGGAGTGGGGCCAAAATTCCTTTGATAGGATGATATTGTATACTCAGTCATACAAAGCCTACGGGCGACTGGAGTGGGGCCAGAATTCATTTCTCATAGGAAAAGTAATGGACACTTAGTGTGGTGGGCCAGAGTTTCCAGGTCTTAAATGATCTGAAGGACAAAAGAAAGGCAAAATAGAAATTGGACACTCAGTCTGCCAAAGCAACTGGAGTGGGCCAGAGTATCCAGATCACATATGATCTGGTTATGCCCTAACCACGGGCAAGAGGTTTTTCACGTGAAGCAACGCCACCTCTAAAGTAGAAGGGGTTGGAAAGGTTGTCCTCAATAGGACTTCAGGAAATGGGATCACTCTAAAATGAGGTGATACATGTCCCAAACTTGGTTTAAGGGACGTTGTTGGTCAAGCTAGTTTGAGATTAGTCCAACAGGTCTGTAATAACTAAGAATGGTACAGTATGTCTGTAGCCAAATGAATGATATATTTGTAATCCGTGCATCTATGTCATCATAGATTAAGACACGTTAAATAGAAAGTCATTCAAAAGCTAACGAAGTTGAGATTGTTGCCTTCTGTCGACATAAACCCTCAAAATGAATGTGAGGTAGACGAAGAGGCAAAATCACCTTTCCATTCCGTCAAAGCAATAGCGAAAGAAGCACCGCTCCTCTAGAACTGAGTCACACCTATATGGGTGATTTGAAGTTTATACAAAATAGATGGGGGGAGACAAGTACTTTGTGATCTTCATTGATTATGGTACAATGTATTGCATCCTTTGTTTGTTGAAAAGCAAAGATAAAGTTGTTGAAGAGGATAAGCGCTACAAAGCAGAAGTTGAAAATTAACTAAGCCTACGGATTAAGGAATTCGTAGTGATAGAGGGGGAGAATGTGAAGCATCGTTCATTAAACGACTGCTCATTACTCACCTCAATCCAATGGTGTTAGTTAAGCACAAAGCCGTACGCCTAAAATATATAGGGCAAGACGATCCTTACCGCTAATGCGCTTCTCAACAGAAATACGTATAAGGATAAGGATAACCCTCCGTGTGAGACATGGAAAGGATCTCACATACAAATATTATGATGTGGCTAGCCTTCAGTAGTTTTACATTGTGGCTAGCCGATCGGCTTTAGGAAGGACACGGATGACGGCGTCTGGACATATCTGTCAGGATATGTGGGAGACATAAGACCGTATATCAGTTGATTATCACGGGTGTCACTTCTTTGATTACTAATCAAAGGATATAACAGACCCTTTTAACTAAGGGACTACTCAGAGATCAAGTGTTCTGCCTGTCTAGGGGAATGGGCTTAAAATCCAAATAATACGAACATTTGCCGTGGTAACCCAACCATATTGACTGGAGATCCCAAGAATTTGGTTTAATGGGAAAACTAAGCTACAAAAGGTTCAGTTGAGCGCTTCGGTGGAAGCAAGAACAGTTCGGATGATGATTTCTGTAAGGAAACATGAATCCAAAGTTGTTCCCGAGATAAACATTAAAGTGCTACCTGCATGGTGGGTAAAGGTTAAGCTTCCAAACCTTTAACGATCCTCAAACGGTTGAGGTTAAGGTTGGGGAAACTCTTAATGATTCCTAACACTTGTGAAGTGGGGTATAGCAGGATACCTTGTGGGAGATCACCTATTTAAGTGCGAGGACAGGCCGCCTCAAATGAACGCACTTAAGAATCCAAGTGTGTCCATGGCCACAACGGACAAAACGATAAGAAAAAAATGAAGAAGAAGAGTTATTGTGTTGGTATCATTGTTTTGGCTTACACTAAACACTGACGGTTCAAGACATCACGTTCACCGCGCAGTAAGTAAGTCCGATGGTATTCAACTAAGGAAGGTTCAAAGCAGAAGCTACCTCTCCTGATGCAATATCTTTTCGCTGAAAGATTGTTGAAAGTATGCACCTTGTGTGTGCGCCAAAATCTCTTTCAAGAGGGGATTGTTAGAAATTTGCCTTTGGTGGGGAGGTGCGTCCACCCGTATTTAATGACTTAAACACTAGGGTTCCGTATGTTGGAGGCTTTGTCTCTTCATACATGCATAATCTACTAAGTGAATAGATGATCGTAGGGCCAAGAATCGTCAAATTTCGTTGAGAAATGAAAGAGATATTGGTCCACAAAGTAAGGTGTTTGAGGCATGAAAATATGGTGTGGGACAAATCTACCACATCGGTGGGAAAAGGAAGAATTGCTCTCTTTATAAGTCTCAAAATTGGCTAAGGGTTTGGGATCCTAAGGGGTAACCCATGTGTTTGAAGGAGGGAGGACCTAGATGTGCTTGGGTTCAAGGCTAAGCCCACGCGCGCGCCGCCGCCGCCCGCCCATCCCGTCCGATCTGGGCTCGGGTCTCGGGTCGTGGGTCTTGGGCTTTGGGCTTCTTTTGATATTATCTCTTTAGACCCCAAATTGCTTAATATTTACAGTTTGGTCCCTAGAGTTTTTGGAAAGATGAAATTGGGAACGATGGAAGACAGAAAGTTTCTGCCTATCGTTGGAGTTGATTTTTGGGGGCGTTATTGTGCATTAACCAGCCATTACTTGGCTGATTAACTCCTCCATAAATAACCCTTCTTCAATGGCCTTAAACAGCCATTACTTGGCTGAATTACTCCCTCCTTCAATGGCCATTAACCACCATTATTTGGCAGTTGAGGAGTCCCTCCCTTATGCTATATATTGGAGCTTTTTGGCTCAATTGTGTGACACAGAAAGTGGACAGAGAAATGAGACAACAACATATAAACACAGAGACAAAAACAGAAGAGAAAACAACACACATTCTGTCCAGAAACAGTGTTAAAAACAGAAACTCTTTCTTCCTTTTCCATTTCTTCAGCAAGTCGTTTCGTGTTTGTTTTTTTCGTCAGAATCAACCTATTTGCTTTGTAGTGTTGATTAGTTGATGTTTTATCTTGGGAGACTATTGCCCGTTAACGTAATAGCATATATACGGGGCAATCTTGTCTTAAAGACAGAGAGCCATCTCTCGACTCAGTCCACAGTTGTAACAATCCAGATTTAGTATTTCTTGATTCAAGGCTATCAAGATTCAAGACTCAACAAGCTTACGGCAGTTCTGAATTGCCTATTTTTTTATCCTTTCGAACACTTGTAATATTTATTTACTTCCCGTACTGTTTTACATATCCAACAATATTTACATGATCATTTGAATACAACAGATAAGTTTGCAAAATGGGACATTAATGTGGATTCTATTGTGTGCTATGCTAGAGTATGCCAGAAACTAGTGAACGTTTATTCAAGCAGTGCACTTTCACTATACTCCTCTAGAAAAGGCTATTAGTTTGGCTACAGGAACCGGTTATTATTGACAGAAGACAACAACAACAGTGGCTCAGGCAAGTAATTAAAGTGAATTGCAGGAAACCTTAGTTTTTTAATGAGGATACCTTCCTAGGAGGTTAACCTCTTTTCTTCCATCGGGTTGTGTTTAGTCTTGATTTTGTGGTTCTGTTCTTTTGATTGAGAAACAACAAGCTGTGATGTAGCTATGCTGTGTTTTGTAATGGTCATTTTGGTGATTGGTAAATTCAGTTAGTTACCAAAAAAAATGGCTAGTTCGAGCTAAATTTATAACCCAAATTAACTCATGAGAACTCAAAATATTTTTACATTTTTAAAATTTAATATGCTAAGAATAAATAGTCATGGTAAAAATTTTGTTAGTTTTGCTTGATAATTAAATAATAATGAGAAAAAAGCAAGAAAAAATAAAACTAAGAGTTAGGTGGTTGGTTACGTTAATGACCTATTGTTTAGCCCTTCTTGATCCTATTCATCTCCGTCCAAATAACTTTTGAGTGGGTGGATAAGTTTATTAACTCATCTAGTTTTGATCCGCTCGATACCGTCCATTCCTTATAAAGAATTACCAGATATAACACAAAATTTCTCCACCTATTCTTTCTAGTCGAGCTTCTCGGTCTGTCATTATACCTCGAGAAGTGGAAGGAATTACAATTCCCTTTGACACTCCTATGTCAAGGTGTTTGAAAAACATTTAAAAAGTAAAGGGTGCAAAAATTATTTGATGGAAGAAAATCGATACTAAAGGAACAAAATTCATATAATGGAAGGACTAATATTGATGACTGGGATCATGTGCATAAATCCCCCTAATCATCATTTCAATCATTGTCAGGAGTAGTTTGGCACATATGACTAATTAATAAATCACTATTGAAAGACCAAATATTCTTTTGTTGAAGGTGCTTGAGATATATTAACTACCTTCTATAAAACCTTTCAATTTTTAGTTGATGAATGCTTCTTTATATCAGGAAAAAAAAAACACAAGGTCCATAAATGGACTCTTTACAATGTATATGTATCTACTTCGGAATGTTAACTGAACCAACAATTTCCTGTCGATTTGAGGAGCTTGAAGTAGGTGAAAGTTTGTCTGAATTAGGGATTGAAATCAGAAATCATATGAATTAATTAATGACATGCCAGCTATGGAAGAAATATTTGGCCACCTAAGGACTAGGGTACGACTATGTTATTAGTTGCCAGCTTCTATATGGTCAAAAAGAAAATAATTTAGTTGCCTGCTTCTCATCTTTTCGCTACATGCATGCATGGAAATTAGAAGTTATACAAAGTTATCTCGTCCGTCCTAATTTATGTGTCATCTTTTAAATTTCGAGAGTCAAACGAGTTTTCTTTAACCGTAATTTTTTCATAGGCCTTTTAAATATTTAAATTATTAACTATTATGATTTACAATACTTTTTACATAGTTTTCAAATATGTAAATTTTATTTCAAAAAGTACTTAAAATTCCATGTCCTAATTCACAATCAATATTTAAAAAATTTAATTTCTAAAATGAAACGGTGCCACATAAATTGGGATGAAGAGAGTAATATTATTAGATTTCCTCTACTCGATTGTACTGGTTCTTCGTATTGCTTATTACATCGCTCGTATTTATGCTTTCCTTGTTTCTAGGCTCTAGCTAGTGAACGTAATAGAGTTATAAGCCAAAATTTAGAGACATCATTTTTTTAATTGATAGTGGTGTTCGGAATAATTTGCGCGCATCTCAATTATTATGACTAGTACCTGTTACCGATCATGAAGCCGTGTATCGGGTAACCTGCCTTCGAAAGATGTCACCTAGTGTCTTTTCATTGTTGGATTTCAAAAATCCTCAATAGTTACACCTATTTCATCTACCACTAAATCACATCCTGATTACTTACATTTTGAGACTCCGATTTTATATGTGATTGAGAAGTAACAACTTTCGAATGAGAACTTGACATGTTAATTGGCAAATGAAATCAGTGGGGAAGTCAAAAATTTTAATAAGGATGTTCAAAGTATAAATCCGTAAATACACGAAGAAGTCAAAAAAATTCAAAATATACTAGCTATATATATGGATTTTTTAAAATCGTATACAAGCAATCTAATTTTTGGGCGAATGAAGTTTGAGTGAGCAATCTAATTTTTGGGCGAATGAAGTTTGAGTGACCTCTTCTTGCACCCCTAGCTAGCCATCCGAGTAGCATCCCATTTCAAATGGATATAGATTAAAAGTTTCAAGCATATGAATTAAAGAGCCTTAAATGCCATGGATTGTGTTGCAACTCTTATATGTTCAAGAATTGGCCACGTCTCGGTCTAACTATTGTGCAGCGAAGGGTGCACCTGCCAAATATCAAAACAAACAAAGTGGCCCATCCACTTGAGGGTTGGGGTAAGCTGTTGGAAATTTGCCTTTGGCGGGAAGATGCGTCCACCCATTTTTGATGAATTAAACACTAGTGTTTTGCATGTTGGAGGCTTTGTCTCTTTACACATGCATGATCTACGAAGTGAGTAGATGACCGTAGGTCCAAGAATCGTCAAATTTCGTTGAGAAATGAAAGAGATATTGGTCCACGAAGTAAGGTGTTTGAGGCATGGAAATGTGGTGTGGGACAAATCTACCACATCGGTGGGAATAGGAAGAATTGCTCTCTATATAAGTCTCAAATTGGTAAAGGGTTTGGGACCCCAAGGGGTATCCCATGTGTTTAAAGGAGGGAGGACCTAGATGTGCTTGGGTTCATGGCTAAGCCCACACACGCGCCGCCGCCGCCGCCTGCTCGAACCAGTGACTGAAATTCAGTGAAAAACAGTGACCAAACCCTCACATATACACAAGATATACACAACAGAGACACACTATATATACAGAGACAAAAGAGAAGAGAAGATAGAAACTCTTCCTTCCTTTTCCATATCTTCAGCAAGTCGAGTCATATTTGTTTTCTTCGTCAGGCTCAACCTATTGGCTTTGTAGCGTTGAGATTAAAGTGTTGTTTTATCTTGGGAGACTATTGTCCGCTAACGTAAAAACATATATACGGGGCAATCTTGTCTTAAGGACAGAGGGCTATCACTCGACTCAACACACAACGTTGTAACCATCCAGAGTTAGTTGTTTCTTGATTTCAGGTTATCAAGATTCAAGACACAACAAGCTTGCATGCGATTTTGAAGATTGGCCTATCTGTTCAACAAGATTCAATTTCTGAAGATTGAATATTTGTTTATTCTTTCGAATACTTGTAATAGTTATTTACTTCTCGTACTGCTTTATAAAGTACCATAGAGAACCAACACAAGCTTGGCAAACAAATCAATTATTTTGAAAAAGAAAGAAATTTTTAAAAATGAAAAAAGCAATTAAAGTACGTATATACCTTAATTAGTAGTAATCAACTTTATATAAAACAATGAAAAGGATAAATCAAAAAAAAAAAAAAAACTAACTTGGGATAGTTGTTGGCTGCAGCAGTGAGCGAGCGGGGGGTGGACGATGATGGTGCTACTAGCTAGCGGGCGGGGCGCCGACGTGGTGGGGCAATGGAGAGGGAGGAGGGAGGGAGAGAGAAAAATGGAGGAAAAAGACGGGTTGCACAAATCTTTATGTTTTTTCTAAAAAAAGAATAATTGACTCAGTCCCTACTTCACTCAATCAGTTTTGTGAATATAATTTTCATTTATTAAAACTAAAATATTGACGGATGTAGTCGTGGTCCGGAACAAGTCTTTACTGATCCATGAAGTTTTCGTTTTGGTTACAAAAAGTGTTTCTTTGATCCGTCCGAGTCGGTCGGTTTATCTATTTCCGGGATTTGAAAAAAGAATCGACTGATTTTGTTAAAAGACTTGATTTTTTTTTGTTTAATTTGTCCCACTCAGTCAGTTTTGCAGTTAGTATTTTGGACCGACCGAACGATTGATAGGTTGCAGTCGGTAATTGCCCTGTTTCTAGTAGTGAGTTTTCTTTCATGTATGATTTTTTTTTTCTTTAAGAAAAAAATACATATATTTACACTAATTCAAGTAGTTGCAGAGATACTTTTACGGAGATCTGTCATCCAACATCGCTTCGCAAAAACAAAAACAAAAATTTGTTTATGGGATTGGATTAAAACCCAGACCACTATAGTTCTAAATCTAAATCCACGTACAAGATTAATTATGTTAATAAGCGGATATCGTTTCTACAAATTCCATGCACGCCTCTCAATTCAAGCAAATAATCATTATAAAAAGAAGTGACCAAAATAATAACCCATGTTTATAAATTTAAAATTCTAATATTTTCTAAAGCTAAAAGCCTAAAATAATTGAATATGTTGACAATTCCAAATAGGATGGCAAAGAAACTGAACAAAAATCCATGTTAAATAGATATTTGTTAGAAGACAACGGGGCAGTCATTTCCACACTCTTTTGCTAAGAGATGATGAAGAAAGCACATAGACTTGGTTAAGTGCTAATTATCAGCACCCACTGCTTGATTTTATTTTTGAAAAATGCATGAAAGTTGCTAAAAGCTAATAGTAGTAATAATCTTTATTCTTTATCATTAACGGTGGTGAGTAATAAGTACTTTTTCATTCTTAAATAGAAGTCTCGAATTCGAATTATGATATGAAATTGCTTTTGATAGAGTGTTTTACCTCAGGGGTGAGACTTTTCGATGCGAATCCGGCTTAATTGGGCCCAAAAGCGAATAACGGACACTTGGTGGGAATGAAAAAAAACATGTTCTGTGCTTTGGCATGCTAAGATAAACATAGTCAATTTTTGGGAGCTAGTGTTTAATATTCTTGAGATAATTCTCAAGAACTATTGGTGTATTGACTTTTAATTAATCGCGTTTGTTACACAACTTGCACATTTTTTTTGTCTTTTATTTTTATTTTTTATATTTTATATTTTTTGTCCAATTCTTTTTAGATAGGGAAGTGGAAAAGTGCAAGAAGACAGTGGGAGTTGGCTATTTTTAATTAGTGGATTTCTCCTATTATTGTCATTGAACTATCAGTATAATTAGTCTTCAAGGGGACAGTCTAGTCCACACAAGATCACAACACTCCACAATGTTACGAGTCTTGAATCCTGTGATGGCTTCTTTAGATATTTCTCACACCTAGTTAATTATGTGCTAGAAAAATATATTTGTATTTAGAAACTTTATTTAATTTAGCTACATATTCAAAGTCCAAATTTTTCCATCGCACAACTTGAAATTTCTCAATTTTTTCCTGCATTACACTTTTGGTTCATTCATACCCTTGTCATTAGCAAATTATCTAATACTTGTTCTTGCATTAACGAAGCTCCAACAAAAAAATGAGTAGATTCTACGTGTCTGTACCCTCCAACTTCTGACTATACTTCAGAATTATCTTCAACTTGGAGCTTAGTTGCACATCGAGGAAAAAATAGATTGTTTCCTAAACGAAGAGTTAGTATTAGATGAAAAGTTTAACGGATGACCAAAATTACTCAATTTCTAATAGTATAAGGAGAAATTTGACTTTTTTTCCTCACTAAAAAGTAGTACTATTTGTACCGAAAAAATTATACAAATTTTCAAGCAAAAAGGAAAAAAGACATCGGGTGCTTTGTTAAAAAAATATTTGCATTTGCAGCAATTTTAGAAAGTTTGTGGTCAAAACAGTGCAGGACAAAAATTTTACAAAATCCAGTGTATGTGGTGACTAGATTTAATGGAGTTAGATGATTCATTGAAGTGATTTTCCTACATGTCACATCTTTGGTGAAAATAATAAAGTTTCTTCGTGTATTGTATTTACATGCCCCATACATTGCATGTGAATTCCCCATACATTGCATGTGAATTCCAAAGAAATATATAAAATTTTGGAGCCTTTTTATTCAATTTTGTAACACATTTACATGGTTTGTTCTATTTTGCAATTCTTTTATTTCATTAATAATAATATATCATAATTTAATTGGTGATTAGGTAAGTCAAAATGTGTGCTACATAAGAGCACTGCATAATTAGATATGCTAATAATACTCTTTAGGGACATTGAGACATATTTACCAATCGTAGCAGTTATTGGCACCAAATTAGTCAGAGAATAGGCAAATAATAGTCAACACTTCCAAAACCCAGAACTAAACAACGCATTCGAGCCAGAAACTCCAATGTCATCTCGACTAGGATCGACAGCCGTGACCCTAAAGCTCCACCCTTTCTCCTCTGTTTCGCTGCCTAAGAACTAAGATTAATTCTACCTTCTCATGTAAACATATTACTCTATATTCTTTTGAGTTGGTGTGGTTTGAAATACTTGGACGAAGTAATATGCAAAATTTGAGGAAGGCCGAAAGTTATTTGGATTAATTTGGAATCAAATTCAGGTATGAAAGCGTCATTGTGACATGAGTATATTATGTTGTATATCATTATATACCTCAAATAGATTTTGATGAATGTGCATATATATACATGAGATAAGTAGATATACAACAACAATAACATACCCGGTATAATTTTACAAGTGAGGTCTAGGAGGATGGGGTGTACGCAACCTTACCCCTCCCTACCTACTGAAGGTAGAGAAGTTGTTTCCGATAGACCCTCGGCCTAAGTAAAGCATAACAAAATCAAGTATGAAAAGAAAATACAGTAGTGAAGCAGGTAGGTAAATAATGGAAAAGAGAATAGTAGCAACAACAAAAGAAATATGATAACTGAAGCAAAAAAAACATAATATAATAAAATCGAAGAATAAGATAATAGGAGAATAATAATGATAACAATTCTGATGAGGGAAACTAGACAATGCCTCAATTACCTACTAATCTTTTATCATAATTCTCGACCTGCATACCCTCCTATGTAGGGTCATGTCCGATAAGCTGCAAATATGTCATGTCCTATCCAATTACCTCTCCCTAATACCTCTTCGGCCTACCTCTACCTCACATCATACCTGTCATAGTCAGCATGTCACACCTCCTCACTAGGCATATGTTCATCTCCTCTTCACATGCCCAAACCATCTCAAGCTCACCTCCCTCATCTAATTCACCACATAAGTCACTCCCAACATGTCCCAAATATCTTAGTTTCTAATCATATATCTTCTAGTATGTCCACACATCCATATGAACATCCTCATTTCTGCTTCTTTTATATTATGAACGTGTGAGTTCTTGACCGGCCAACACTCCGTCACATACAGCATAGCTATTCTGACAACCACTTTTAAAACTTACCTTTAAGTCTTGGTGTTATATGTTGATATACATGGGATATCTATGGATATATATTGGGATACAAAGATGGAGTCGTCTTTAACCTCAAGTTTTTAATATGAAAATCAGCTCAAATCAGCCTCAAATCGTCTCTAAAACCTCTAAAATTGATATTCATTCTCATTAAGATATTTTCAATAAAACCCGATATTATCCAATCAAACCAAATCACTAATACACATCGAAAAATCTAAACCAAGCTTCAATGATCTTTAATAGTATTTTCAAGACCTTATTCAAGTTTCTTCTTCCCAAATACGTGCTTCATTATCGCATTTTTGGTTGCTAGGTTGCAAGTTTGTGTGAAATCTATATCCCTCCTAGGAATTTAAATTCAAAATAGACAACGTTAGTTAGCAGGTTGAGTCGAGAGTATGAGCTATTAAAATAAAAAAAGAAGAGAATTTGAAATCTCAATTGATTGATTTTTGAGTAGCGAATTTGGTATTGCCGATAAAGAAGCAGATGAAGATGCGTGAATTTGTACATTTGGCCATAGTTTACCAATTTTTTAGCTTAAATTGTCAAACATGGGTTAATAAGATAAAGTTGGATATTTTTTTGTCATTTAGTGGATCGAATGGTACTTATATGTCAATTTCTCTACTTTTTAAGCCAAAATACAATTTACGGGCATAACAAGGGACCAGGATAATCATATGCCACTCAATCTCTTATTTAAAGGCGTGTAGAAATGAATTGGTTGATATTTGAAAAAAGTTTAGTATTTAAAATTTAGTTGAATAAAACATATTTTAAAGTTGATTGGACATGAAATATAGTTGAAATTGTGAGTGAAAACTTGAAAAACTCCTAAAAATATTATTTGCTAATACTTATTCTCTTCGTTTCAATTTAAGTGTCTTACTTTTCTTTTTGGTTTGTAAAAAAAAGTGATTCTTTCTATATTTAGTAAGTTTTGGCAAGTTTAAGACCACAAAATTTAAAGTATTGCACACATCTTTAATTAAAGACCACAAAATTCAAAAGTATTCATTTATTTCTTAAATTGTGTGCCTAGTCAAACTAATATACTTAACTTGAGATGGAGAAAGCATTTAAAACCTGAATTAGAAATAATGGACAAATTTAATAAACAAACACGTATTAGACATGATTCACCATACCAACCTCTCTTTATGCATTACAAGAGTTGTACAACAAGTGTTATGTACCGTTAAGAGTTCCACATAAGATATGGAATGAAAATATGGACTTGGACAATCCTCATCTTACAAGGTAGTTGAATCGAAATCAAAGAATTTGGCCAGAAATGAAAATTTTATTACTTGTAGGATTTAATACAATCGTAGCTACACTAGAAGAGTAAAATGAAAGCGGATTATTCGAAGCTAAACTCCATTGACGAGCTTTAATTCCTCTGTTAAATCAGTAGAAGAAGAAGAAGTTAGAGAAGAGAGACGAAGAGAGAAGCTAGAAATCAAGAAATAGCCGATTTTTACATATCCCTCCAACTCAGCTTATATGTGTGTATGAGAATGCACTGGTAGTCACGTGCTTCTCATGTGCCCAAATAATATTTTATTCATGACAATTCATCCCGCTTGAAATTGACCTTGTAGAGGAGACAATGGTTAGAAGCTAGCTGTTGTTTACTTGTTAATGGCAGGTAACACTGAACACCTACAAAAGTGCCAATGCCAATGACTGTAACGCAACTGAGTGAGCTTGTCAACTGAAGTCTTCTCAGGCTATAGCATCGGACTTTTGTAGCAAGAGATTTTGTCATCCCAAAAAGCTCAGTTTTAAGGTTACCCTCTTCATAATGGCAACTGGTTAGTACGCACCAATACACTATATTCTTGTACCCGTTCAGCTTCCAACATCCACAAAGTTTGCGGCACTCATTGGAAGCATTGCAGTTGTAGCATTTTGTATGACAACTAGAATTTCTCTCTTGTGATCTACACCTACAGAGAATATCCCTCCACAGTGTTCAACAATTGCTCGTTTTTGCACCTTTAATTTTTTTATGCGGTCTATGTGTTTTCAGGAACCAAGTGTTAGACCTAATTTTTACCCTCCAATATATTTATTTAATTATTCAAAGTTCATTAGTCACGAACGGAGTGAAATATGCATTTACAGAAACGAAAATAATTTTACGAAATTATCTTGGTGACATTTTGCCATTTTATTTGGCAGAATATCATCGAATATATTATTGTATATCATTTGCCTATTTTTACATATTTTTGAGAAATATCTATCAATTCTTATAAATTTAAAGAGGAGGATAATCTAATTAATTGTCTAAATTAACTATTATAAATTAATTGATATTTTACTCCGTGAAATTAGAAAATTTGACTAATTAAATGAAATATCAAATGGCATCTCAATTTTATTTCCGATCATTTCAAAGATTTTACATTGTTTGGCTTTATTTGAAAAGGTGATTTTAAAATTGGTCTTCGATGGCGTTTTAATTCAAAGATCTGGCCAATCTGGCCTTATGAGTTGGGACAAGGTTCACATAGTTTTTCCGACCAAATACAGGGTCAAATTAACCCGATGACGGAGGGAGTTATAGGTCCAAAATATGATAAACACAATAACAACAACCCAGTGAAATCCCACAGCGTGGGGTCTGGGGAGGGTAGAGTGTATGGAGACCTTATCTCTACCTTGGTAGGTAGAGCGGTTGTTTCTGAGAGACCTTCGGCTCGAAACAAAGCATAAGCACAAGCAAAGCAAGAGCAAACCAAGAGAAACGGTCAGACCTGATCAAAAAAAGTTAAAGCAGTATAAAAATGCTGGTACCAAAAGCGAATACGTTATGCTACCGCATTTTTAAAAAAGTAAGCAGTAATTAGCCCAGGTAGATAAGCTCAGCAAAGTACACTAAAGGACGCAGAGCAGTAGAAATCAAAATACATGGACTATAAAGTAATACTGCACCTATTAGTATGATAGGCTAAGCGGACCTACAATAATAACACTACAACTACCAGTTTGCAAGCGTAAGTGGGACTACGCTTGACTACCTACTACCCTTCTACCCTAATCTATATTCTCCACAACCTCATATCTAAGGTCATTTCCTCAGTAAGTTGCACATGCATCATATCCCGTTTGATTACCTCTTCCCGATACTTCTTCGGCCTACCTTCACCCCTCTTGAACCCCGTCCATAGCCAACCTCTCACACCTCCATACTGGGCATTTGTGTGTCTCCTCTGCACAGGCCCAAACCATCTCAACCTCACTTTCCGCATCTTATCCTCCACTAAGGCCACTCTTATTTTGTCCTGGATATCATCATTTCTAATCGTATCCCTCATCGTATGCCCACACATCTATCTCAGCATCCTCATCTCCGCAACTTTTATCTTTTGGATGTGCGAAATCTTGATTGGCTAATACTCCACCCCATATAATATAGTCGGTCTAACCGCCACCCTATAGAACTTGCCTTTAAGTTTTTGTGGCACATTTTTATAGCACAATACTCCTGATGCGAGCCTCCATTTCATCCACCATATCCCAATACAATGTGTGACATCGACATCAATCTCTACATTTCCTTGGATAATATACCCAAGGTACTTGAAGTTTCCTTTCTTCGGAATGACCTGAGTACCAAGCCTCACCTCCACGCCTGTCTCAAGGTCGCTCACATTACTAAACTTGCACTCCAAGTATTCTTTCTTGGTCCTACTCAACCTAAACCATTTATACTCCAGAGTCTGTTTCCAAACCTCCAGCTTAATGTTCACTCCGTTGTGAGTCTCATCAATCAGTACTATGTCATCTGCGAATAACATATACCATGGTACCTCCCCTTGGATTTGTCATGTCAGTCCATTCATCACCGAGTCAAATAAGAATGGGCTAAGAGTCGATCCCTGGTGCAGCCACATCATCACTGGGAAGTGCTTCGAGTCTCCTCCTACTATCCGTACGCTGGTTTTTGCTCTATCATACATATCCTTGATCGCCCTAGTGTACACCATAGGTACACCTTTAACCTCCAAACATCTCCAAAGAACCTCCCGGGACTTTATCGTATGCCTTCTCGAGGTGGATGAAAATCATATGTAAGTCTCTCTTCCTCTCCCTAAATTGCTCCACAAACCTCCTATTAATATGAATGGTTTCTATAGTCGAACGTCTCGGCATGAATCCAAACTAGTTCTCAGAAATAGACACGCCTCTTCTCACCCTCATCCTCATGACCCTTTCCCAAACCTTCATATTGTGGCTTAGTAGCTTGATACCCCTGTAGTTGTTGCAATTATAGATATCACATTTGTTCTTATACAAAGGGATCATTGTACTCCACCTCCATTCTTCGGGCATTCTCGTCGTCCTAAAAAATGACGTTAAACAACTCAGTTAACCACTCCAAACCTGTCCTGCCTGCGCTCTTCAAAAATTCAACTGGATCTCATCAGGCCCAGTTTGCTCGTCCCCTGCTAATCCAACGAACAACATCCTTAACCTTAACGCTACTACAATACCCAAAATCTCAGTACATTCCAGATTGCTCCAGATCTCTCAGCACAATGGTTGTATCTCTTTTTTCGTTCAAGGATTTATGGAAGTAAGACTGCCGCCTCCGCCTAATATGTGTGTCATACACCAGTACTTTGTCGTCCTCGTCCTTAGTGCACCTCATGTGATCTAAGTCATGGGCCCTCATCTCCCTCGCCTTGGCTAGTATGTACAACTTCCTATCCTCATATTTTTCCTCTAATTCCACATACATGTATTCAAAAGTTGTCATTTTGCCGCCGTAACCGTAAGTTTTGTCTCCTTCCTCTCTATCTTATACAGTTCCCTATTATTCCACTTCTCCACCTCATCTTTGCTTTCTACCAATTTCGCATACGCCATTTTCTTTGCTACCACCTTCTATCGAACTTTATCATTCCACCACCAGTCCCTTCGATGCCTACCACAGCTACTCCTCGAGACCCCAAGCACTTCCCTAGATACCTCTTGAATGCAACTTGTCGTCCTATCCCACATACCGGTCGCATACCCACTACTCCCTCCAAGGCCTCTTGGCCATCAACCTCTCCACCATCTCATTTGCACTAGCCATGGTCAAACTCCCCCATTTGATTCTTAACCTGTCATCCAAAATCCTCCTCTTCTTCTCCATCTTGATCTCCAAATCCATCACCAAAAGCTTATATTGGGTTGTAAGATACTCCCTCGGAATAGCCTTGCAGTCTTTACAAATACTGTTGTCAACCTTCCTAAGGAGCAAAAAGTCTATTTGAGTTTTAGTCACCGAACTACTTAAAGTCACCAAGTGCTCCTCCTTCTTCAAGAACCCCGAATTGGCTATCACCATCCCAAAAGCTCTAGCGAACTCCAAAAGTGAGACGCCTCCCCCATTTTTTTCCCCGAGGCCAAATCCTCCATGCACATTATTATAACCCCCCGAAAGTGATTTGATATGTTCATTGAAATCCCCTCCTACAAATAACTTCTCAGTGGATAGTATACCACCTACCACCTCATCATAATCCTCTCAAAAGCGCATCTTCTCCTCCTCGTCCAAGCCCGACTGCAGCGCGTAAGCACTAATAATGTTCATCGTGAACCCTCCAACTACCAACTTAATTGTCATCATCCTATCATTGACCCTCCTAATCTCTAGCACTTGATCCATTAGCTCAATTTCTACTAAAATGCCTAGCTCGTTCCTATACCTTGACCTACCCGAGAACCATAACTTATACCCGTCCACATCCTTAGCCTTAGGTCCTACCCATTGGTCTCCTGGACACAGGCTATATTAATCCTCTTCTTCTTAAGAATCTTAACTAGCTCAATGGACTTCCCCGTTAAAGTCTCAATGCTCCAAGACCCTATTCTCAGCCTAGCATCTCCCTTACCCCCACTTTCCCCCTAACCCTAACCCCCGTCCCCGACCGATAATATGACCCTAGTCTACCATCAGTTACCAAAGCTACTAAAGCAAATATAAAATAATAAACTAATCAAATGTTTACCCTAAAACATGAAGGGATCAAAGTGAAAGCACGAGTTAACAAGAATCTAGAGGCAAGTAAAACCACTACGCCAAGAATTCTATAACTAAAGACAAGAAGGGTAAATGCAAGAATGTAAAGTCACGAATCAATACAGCGAGGCGGCAAAATCTAATAAAGATAAGGACAAAGAATTGATACGGGCAATCGGAGGTACCAACTCCAGTTGGATCAAACCTATTTGCCGACGAGAATAATTGTTCACCGGCACCGGAAGTACTGTTCACTTGAATTTTGCACCAAAAAGTCGAGTACCTTAGTGAACGAAAACGGATTGCTTATGGTGTTCGGGTTTCCGTTGAAAGGTGAAGAAGAAGTGATTCAGCAAATGGAAGTTCCTAGAATCGTTGGAGGGTGGCCCGTTGTGCAACGGCTAGTTCTGCAAAGGGGGGGACGGGGCGGGCTAGTGGAGGATTTGCCCTTTTCATTTCCTTCCTCTCCTGGTTTTATTCATTACATTCTAGAAACATATAATCATGTTTTTAACGGTTTTCCTAAATCAACTATTATAAGAGATTTTTAAAATTTGTGCATGAATATCAACAATATTTACGTCATGCATTGTATCATTTTAATGGCAAAGTTGCTATCACTTCTGACATAGTCCGTAGTACTAATGGTAATGATTATTTAACTGTTACATGTTATTGGATAGATTACAATTGGTCTATACAAAAACGTATATTAGCATATAGATATATTGATGAAAGACACACTAGAGTTTTTATTTCAAAACAATATTCATGAAATTAATGAATATTAATGAATTACTGATAAAATAATGACTATTACATTAGATAATGCTACTTCTAATGATTATGCTGTAAACATTTTAAAAACTCGATTGACTCCATCTTTTTCCCCATATTTTTTATGTTAGATGTGCATGTCATATTTATAACTTAGTTGTAAATGATGGCCTAAAACTTTTTAAAAATATCCTTGATAAAGTATAATTTGCTATCAACTTTATTTTTAAAGGTAATAAAATACAAAGACTCAAAGAGTATAAATTTTTTTTGTCATGATTGTGGATTACCTTATAGGAAAATTCCAGAAGAAGTTGTGACTAGGTGGAATTATTTGTATGAACAATTGCTCGCGAGTATAGAAGACCTATAACTTTATTATTTAACGCCCATAATCAAAATCCAACGAATATGCTTGTAGATGATAATTGGGATAAAATTTTGAATCTTATTGTACTCTTAGAGAAATTTTTTCTAGCTACTAAGGAATTTTATGGTATTTATTATCCTACTATTTCATCTATGTTATTTTATATAGCTCTAATATTTTTTTTATTTAATGAATATATGAAAAAAACCAACTTACGCTCCAGCTATTACAAAAATGTTTGTAAAATTTAGAATTTTTTTTTACCTATTCCCACTATTTATTTTATTGGTGATGTATTAAATTCTACTATTAAAGTAGACTGTTGTAATGCCCTTATTGAAACGATTTATGAATGCTTAGAAATACTTTCAACAGACTCAACTGAAGTACCAACTAAAGAAGAACTTATGTCTAGCATACAAACACAATGTAAAAATATGTATATGTATTACCAAGAGCAAAGTGCGAATAATCAACCCGCTTCTATACCATCTTCTTCTACTTCACTTCAACCTTATAAAAAACATGTGATTTTTGCTTCAAGTATTCAAGGCCTTCGAAATAGAATGTTTAGTGGTTCAAGTTCTTCACAAATTAGCGAGTTTGACGTTTATGTTTTGCAGGGTGTTGTACTATTCGAATCAATTGCCAAAAATGGACATGAGGACTTGCAGAAATACTGGAGGGAGAATGAGAAGACATTTTCGACTCTATCAAAGATTGTCCGAGATGTGTTGAATATTCAAGTGTCATCAACAGCTTCTGAAAGCGTTTTTTCTATTGGAAGGTTTCAAATAGGAGAGCACAAACACTCATTGGCGTGAGACAATTTGGAGATTGCAGTTTTATTTAGAGATTGGATTAGAGCGGAGTGTAGAATGTGTGGTCAACCAGAGATCAATGAAGAAGAAGACTACAACTACAACGAAATCTTATCCGAGTGAGCAGGAAGCGACGTTAAACAATTTCACCAACAACTTTCAATTCCAATAGAAGATCCTCAAGAGATTGTCAGAAAATTTAAAAAAAGTATGGTTGAATATGTAATTTTTTAATGGCAATTTTAATATGTGATTTGCAACTTTTGAACTACGAAACAAAGTTACAATTTTGAAATTGTATAAAAAAAATCATATTTCTATTAAATAATATAAGAGGCAATTAGCCTTGGGATATTTTTTCATTATCTTGTTCAATTATTTAAGTGTTTAAATATATATATATATATATATTTAAATTAAGTGTCTAGAAAAAAAAATTGAAGTCCCACAAATCCCCCTACCCGACCCGTCCCATCCCCCAAATCCCCCTACCCGACCCGTCCCATCCCCCAAATCCCGTCCCCTCTGCCGGCAGGATGTGGGACGGGACAGGACCTCTTGCCGTCCCCCATATCTCGGCTCGCCCTGTCCCACCAAACCCGATCCCGACCCCACAAATCTCATCCTGTCCCATCTCATCCCGTCCCACTGGCCACCCTTAGTTTAAACAACTCTATGCCTAGGTTTGGCTGGCTCTGAGTCCTTATGCTTATCGATTTGATTCTTGCTAGGTGATGTAACATGAATAAGACCATGCTTGTTTAGTCTAGTTGAAATGATCTAAAACCCTTAGAAATGCTTCCATTCAATGATTACTTGCTCATTTCTGTGTCTGCATGCTGACTTGTGTCTACAGAATTTTATACTCTTGAAGTGTCATCATGTTTAACATGTGGTCTAAGCATGTGTGGGTAGGGACTTAGGTTCTAGACATGCTACCATTGTGTAGTGTTCTAAGGCATCCTAGGCCATGTTGGTTTTTATATAGCTATGTGCAGATGTGAGAAGGAGTTATATATGAATTGGTTTTGACTGCACCTCCTAAACATGTATTGACAGTTGACTTTCTCTTAAGAATGACATTTTGGAACCATAAGTGCATATGATGTGCTACCTAACTTGAGACCTTCATTTTTTATCCCTCCATACATTAATATGTTGTATCTATTTGCTTGAGGTCTAAAAATTGTATATATTCTATCTCCTGGTTATATGTCTTTCTTGATCTTTTCTCTCTTTTTCTTCTTCTTAAGAGGGGTATACAATGGTATGTCCAGGATATACAAGGCATAAGAACCTTGGCATACATGAGAGTGTATATCCATGTATGTCCCAGATATATCAACGTATACCTTTGAATATCTTGTGCATATATATTTTCATACTAGGCATTTGGGCTGATACACTCCTGCGCATAAGTTTATTTGGGCTTGTTATATGTAGTGGGCTTTATCTATTTTCGCTTTGAAAAATCTGAGTTTGATTGATGGGCTCGTTTTCATTTCCATGTACTGTTTGTTGTTACCCAAAACCTGATGTGGACCGATATTATTTCTGGGCCCCTTATAATCAGAGCTTGTTTTGCTATAATTAGTATTTAAATTGTTATGATTAGAGCATGAACTGTACATGCTTTGCGTTTAATTATATGCTTGTTTTATTCTTAGATCATTGATAAGTCATTGGGTGTGTTCTAACTACTGTCTGTTTTTTCCGCTTTCTCTTGCATGTCTCGTGGGCTTGTGGGCCCACACTCCCTCTCCTGCGCATTCATTTTGAAGCCGTTGGGCCTGGGGCCCAATAATAATTTCTTTGAATTCGAAATCTACTAAAGGCCCAACCATGGATAAAAATGGTTAGAAGGCTCGTGGGACTCGGCCGGTATCCCCACCAATCCATTTGCTTTATTTTATTTAGCATTGTATATTTTTATTTGTAAAATGCAAATTATTATTGGAACCTATATAATAGAACTTAATTATATAGAGTTGCTATTTTACGTCTTTAAAATAAATTAAATGATCATTTTTGGATATTAATAAATAATGTTTTAATATTCCGATTATTTGTTTTTATATACTTTGAAATAAACCTTTTAAACTAACTTGCAAATGATTTGAAAATAATTTGGTTTAAGCTTTCTAGTTACTTTACAAAAAGAAAGGTTGCAATTTTTTTCCTTAACTTGGCTTTTTTTTAAAAGGTATGAAAATTTATGTAAGACAAGTCTCGAGTAGTTAATGTTTTAAACTCAAGTTTTAATTACTCTTTCAATAAAATTGGAGAGTCCTTTATAATTATAGTTTGGGCTAAAGGGAACAAAGACTAGCGGTTGACCTCCTTTTAAAAATAAAAGATAATCTTTTGTATTTCAACTGTCTATTTTACAAAAATGAATATTTTGAAAGAATGAAACAATTTTACTATCTCTTTTATAAAAAAAGGATTTTGCCCTCCAAAGAAGAACATTCAAAGAAAATTATTTACTTAAGTGTTGTGTGAAAAAAGCTATATTTAGAGGAAAATGATTTAAATGACAATATACTTGTAATATTCTAAATATTTTAAGTAATAAAAGCAGTTTTTAAATAAAGAAAGCGCATAGAAAGAGAGGGAGAAAATAAATGGGCGGTCTCTTCGTCTTCTTCACTTCTATCCTTAATTATTTTCTTCAAATCCATCTTTACCAATATAATTCAATTATTTCTCAAAACCCTTTTCAGATTTCTCCTATTTTATTTCTCTTCTCCAGGGCACTTGTGAATTTTTTCTACTATCAATTAACGATATCTATTTTCCACCGCCATATCCATTGATTCCACCATTGTTGTCCTTTGATCTGGTTCTTCTGGAGGAATTTCGACCACCATCCATTTGTTTGAGTTTTCCGGTAAGACCATACTTAATTTATTTGATTCCAAGTCTCAACTCTATCAAATTTTTGATGTTAGGATGTGATAATTGAAAATATTGATGTTCAATTTGTTGTTATTGATTTGTAGTTTTTCAATTGTGTTTATGTAATTTTCAATTAACTAGGATTTAGACTAGTATTCTAGTTTCTAATATAGAATAGATATGCTTGTACTCAATTTTTTTAATTGATTAGTTATTAGATTTAAAATTGGTTGATTTGGGTAGTATAATGGTGTTTTGGACTGATTTGACTAAAGGTGGTGACTTGGTACTTAAAATATAGATTGGTAATTGGAGTTGCTCATACGCTGCTAACATCCTTTCCAGGTGCTATTATTTTCCCTACATTTGGCCTATTATCTTACAATTGTGTTAATATGTTGCCTAGAAAGAATCCATCTGGATGTCAAAAAGAAAAAAAAGAAGGTTAGCTGATAAGTTTTTAGCATCACAGAGAGGAGCTATTGATAAGTTTATTTTCAAACCAGTAGACCCTAGTCAAAATTCATGAGGATCAGTTGTTATGTTCAAGCCTGCTAGCAAGAATTTCATGTTCCAATTTTTGTTATTTTCATTAGACAATCACTTGGTTATTTTTGTTAAACAATCACTTTAGCTATTTTTAAGTCCATGAAGTTTTATAGTCAAATGTAAGCTAACTAAGTTCAAAATGACAATGTATTGATATTTAAAGTTATCGTTCTTATTTGCTATATAGGAGCCCTCAATTTATATTTTGCCAGGGGCCTACTAAATGTCAGGACCGGCCCTAATTACGCGTATATAAGATCTTCAATTTTTATCGATATTGCTAGTAGTAATTTAGTCCACTAAAATGATCGTGGGGGTGCAACAATCATGAGAGTAATGATGCACTAATCATTGCCAATCTGAGGCATAAACACCAAAATTAGCCATGAGGGATGCAACTACCATCAGATGTGGTGATCCATGCACGGAGACTAATCACAAACACAAACACAAACACAAAACATAAACATAAAAACGTCTTTTGGAGATGCATTAATTTCAAGCCCCAAGTTTTTTTTTTTTCAAAAAGAAATAGGGGTTTAGGTACCCTCTTCGTTACACTTGAGTCAAGTGTAAGCACAATTAAAGGAATATACACATAAATTTTTCAACGATTAAATACACAGAAATTTCTCATTCTTCAAACATAATGCTTCATTTACTGAAATCAAAGATAATTATATGGTATATTTGTAAAAATAACTGATAATCATTTCCATTAATACCACAATCATGAATACTGGTATTACAATACTTTTCCTTCCTCTTTATGTTTTTTCTCCACTTAAACAAGCTGGATCTTCCTTAACTCGACATTCTTCTTGAAAATCGGTATAGGATTTCATTAAAGCCTCCAGTGATTCTTAAGATTTATAATACTTTTCCAGAACTTCAGTAATTTCTCGCACAATCATACCAAGCAAAATATATATCAAGTCATTATCGCTAAAAATCACATAGAACTTCATTTTATTACTTTTTCCCTTGCCAAACACCACAATCATGGAAATGATAATTGTGCTTCACTAATTTTTCTCAGGAAAGTAAAATTAGGAGGAAGAAGCTTAAAAAAATTTGTACTTTCTTGGAGTGAAGAAGAGCAAGTGAAAGAAATAGCTAATATAACTCACTAACCTAATCTAAGCTTAAAATAATTTTTAAATTTTTCATTTTTAATTTTTAATTTTATAAAATAAATTATTTGTTTTTTTTAATTTCTTTTAAAAATATTTTTAATTTCTCAAAATGTTTGAAAAGTGGGTTAAGTTAGACTAGTTGAATTATGATCCATCATTTAGTCAATCTTGAACCAACCTATCTTAGCCCAAATAAGCTTTTGGCTGGGTTGGACATTAACTCATCTATTGGTTCAGTCCATTTTGATATGCCCAACTTCAGTTCAAACGGCTCATTTATCACCCATAACATAACTACAAAGAATATATGATTAACGCTGAGAGAGTTGACTACAAGCGAAATGTTTTCTTCATTGTTGGTGCATCTTTATCGGAATGTTGTCATGTTCGTTCCTGTTGCTTCTTTGCTGGAGTTTTGCCGGTTTCCTTGTATATTCATAGTATATCATTGCATGACCTATGTATGTCACTGTATACGTATTGAACATGCACCTGGCATATATATGTCATACAATGATATACGTGTGACAAACATAAACTATAATCATTATGTTTAACATGTATGTGTTGGTTACTCTTGTAGTAAAGCAGTACGAAAAGTAAATAACTATTACAAGTGTTCGAAAGGATAAACAAATAGGCAATGTTCAGAACTGCCGCAAGCTTGAAGGAGGGTTGCTTATGGAGTAGTTAATAACCAAGTAATGCTGGTTAATGCTCCAAAAAACAGCCCAAACGGTAGGCAGAAAGTCCCCACAGCCCACAGCCCGAGCCCGAGCCCGGACTGGACGGGCGCGCGGCGACGCGCGTGTGGGCTTAGCCTTGAACCCAAGCACATCTAGGTCATCCCTCCTTTAAACACATGGGATACCCCTTGGGGTCCCAAACCCTTTACCACTTTAAAGACTTATAAAAAGAGCAATTTTTCCTTTTCCCACCGATGTGGTAGATTTGTCCCACACCATATTTTCATGCCTCAAACACCTTACTTCGTGGACCAATATCTCTTTCATTTCTCAATGAAATTTGACGACTCTTGGCCCTATGGTCATCTACTCACTTAGTAGATTATGCATGTGTGAAGAGACAGAGCCTCCAACATGCGGAACACTAGTGTTTAATTCATTAAACATGGGTGGACGCACCTCCCCGCCAAAGGCAAATTTCCAACAATCCCGTCTATGAAAGAGAGATTTTGGCGCACACACAAGGTGCCTACTTTCAGCAATCTTTCAGCGAAAAGATATTGCATCAGGAGAGGTAGCTTCCGCTTTGAGCCTTCCCTAGTTGAATACCCCCGGACTTACTGCGCGGTGAACATGATGTCTTGAACCGTCTGTGTTTAGTGTAAGCCAAGACAACGATACCAACACAATAACTCTCCTTATTTGTTTTCATTCTTATGGTTTTGTCCGTTGTGGCCGTGGACACACTTGGATTCTTAAGTGCGTTCATTTGAGGCGGCCATCCTCACACTTAAATAGGTGATCTCCTACAAGGTATCCTGCTATACCCCACTTCTCAAGTGTTAGAAATCATTAAAAGTTTCCCCAACCTTAACCTCAACCGTTTAAGGATCGTTTAAAGGTTTGGAATCTTAACCTTTACCCACCATGCAGGTAGCACTTTAATGTCTATCGCGGGAACGTCTTTGGATTCATGTTTCCGTACAGAAATCATCATCTGAAGTGCTTCTTACTTCCACCGAAGCGCTCAATTGAACCTTTTGCAGCTTAGTTTTCCCATTGAACCAAATTCTTGGGATCTCCAATCAGTATGGTTGGGTTACCACCGCATAGGTTCGTATTGTTTGGGTTTTAAGCCCATTCCCCTAGACAGGCAGAACACTTGATCTCCGGGTAGTCCCTTAGTTAGTAAACAAGGAAGTGACACCCGTGATGATCAACTGCCATACAGTCTTATGTCTCCGACAGATCCTGACAGATATGTCCAGACGCCATCATATGTGTCCTTCCTGAAGCCGACCGGCTAGCCACAGTGTATAACTACTGAAGGCACGAGTTTCTCCCAATAAGGGACGTCCTCTAAGGAGTCATGAAGTTACTCAACTTCTTTCATGCTTTGTATAAAGCGATAAACTCCGATCCCATCATGAATCGGTCGATGTAAGTTTGCTTAGAGGATTTTCCAAGACCCACCATACACATTTACTTGTGGCTTTGGTGTTCTTCATATCTGATGTCCAGTTTACACCATTGTGTTATCCCAGAACCGCTGGACATCCAGAATACTATAATCCGTAGATAAGCGAATAATTTAGATATCGTCATATCCAACTTAACGCCTTCTATTGATCATTTATTAAGATCATCAGTGAACCTTAGTTCAACTGATCTGTTTGTAGGCCGATCTCAGGTCGGTTGTAGTGTGTAAAATACATTAAACTACACGTGACCTGTGCATATCGCTCCTTGTTTGTGGGTGCACCATGATTCCAATCAGTTCTATGATTCATATCCATTGGTGTCTTCAACGAGACTGTCAATTATCTCACAACTGAGTTTGGAGTTAGACCAGTCCGTTAGATGTCTTAGAAATCCAATTCCTAAGATGTCATCTGTGATACCCATATATTTCATATTGAGACTTTGTTTCAATATGATTTCTACTCTCAAACTGTTGGCTTTCGAACTTCAGAGTCAATGTTTCTGTGGTCAAATTCATTGTTTCTGTTTTATCTAAAACTTTCAGGACCAAAATATAAACATTTCATGGACCAAAATGAAAGTTCAGGAAGAAGCCCAACAGTCCAGCAAACCAACTCTGATTCTCCCCTTCCAACTCTTCGGTTAGGAAGGTTGTTTCAACATCTATGCCACGCAAGACTGCAATGGCCCTGGATCTTAAGCTACTCAGAGGGGAGCACATTTTACAACCCAAAGGTTCTTTTTCCGGAGGAAGATCAACCATTACATAAGTATGGTTCTATACGATGGAATCTATTTCTCTCTTTAGCTTCTTTCCAAAGCAGCGCTACTGGAGATGACAATTATTTGTCAATTGTCCATGGTTCATTCTCAACCATACAAGCTAGAAGGACTGGAACAAGTCTTTGTCCCCTTCTTTGTTCCGTCTAGGTTCAACATCTAGAATCTTTGAGTTCTGCAAATCTGGAATATTAAGTTCCGGATAGCCAGTAACTTTCGAGTCCTGTAGATACGGAACGTCTAGTTCTGGACAGTCAGGCCCTCGCGGGTTCTTGTTAACCTTGAGCAATTACTTCTTTTTCCTTTTCAAGGAAAGTTATCTTCAAAGAATTCAGCATTCTTTGACACAAAAAGGCGATAAGCACTACTGTTATTTGCAAATCCAGTGGATATGCAATCTACAGTCTTAGGTACAACTTGACCTATTTCGGTATTCCAACTTTTACCAAGCCACCCCATATAATTTGGGCGTACGGCTTTGCGCTTGGTTAACACCGTTAGACTGAGGTGAGTAACGAGCAGTCGTTTGATAAACGATGCTTCACATTCTCCCCCTCTATCACTACGAATTCCTCAATTCGTAGGCTTAGTTAATTTTCAACTTCTGCTTTGTAGCGCTTATCCGCTTCAACAACTTTATCTTTGCTTTTCAACAAACAAAGGATACAATACGTTGTACCATCATCAATGAAGGTCACAAAGTACTTGTCTCCCCCCTCTATTTTGTTTAAACTTCAAATCACCCATGTAGGTGTGACTAAGTTCTAGAGGAGCGGTGATTCTTTCGCCATTCCATTGACGGAACTTGGAAAGGTGATTTTGCCTCTTCGCCTACCTCACATTCATTTTGAGGGTTTATGTCGACAAAAGGCAACAATCTCAACATCGTTAGATTTTGAATTACTTTCTATTTGACGTGTCTTAATCTATGATGACATAGATGCACGGATTACAAATATATCATTCATTTGGCTACAGACATACTGTACCATTCTTAGTTATTACAGACCTGTTGGACTAGTCTCAAACCAGCTTGACCAACAGCGTCCCTTAAACCAAGTTTGGGACATGTATCACCTCATTTTAGAGTGATCACATTCCCTGAAGTCCTATTGAGGACATCCTCTCCAACCCCTTCTACTTTAGAGGTGGCGTTGCTTCACATGAATAACCTTTTGCCCGTGGTTAGGGCGTAACCGGATCATATGTGATCTAGATACTCTGGCCCACTCCAGTTGCTTTGGCAGACTGAGTGTCCAATTTCTTTTCTGCCTTTCTTTAGGCCTTCATATCATTTAAGACCTGGAAACTCTGGCCCACTATACTAGGTGTCCATTACTTCTCCTATGAAACGAATTCTGGCCCCACTCCAGTCGCCCGTAGGCTTTGTATGACTGAGTGTCCAATATTATCATATCAAAGAAATTTTGGCCCACTCCAGTCGTCCGGAGGCTTTGTATGACTGAGTGTCCAATATTATCCTATCAAAGGAATTTTGGCTCACTCCAGTCGCCCCGGAGGCTTTGTATGACTGAGTGTCCAATATCATCCTATGAAGGATCTTTTGCCAAATAGTGTGACGGGCTCAACGTCTTTAGCTTTTAGACTTCTTCCGTTATGATTGGTGCCTAGACAATTATTGGCGCTTACTTAATAGTGGTAACAGTTTTCGCACAGTTAGTGGATCTTTCTCCATCGTATGTGCGAACATACTTTACACACTTTTAATAAATACACTTAAAAGAACGAATCTTTTTAAGTCATTTACAAAGTCCAATCTTTAAACGGGAAAGAAGAAGAGATTAAACTTCTGATTTTAAAGCGTAAGGAATATAAATTATTTCGTAAAACATTTTCTTATTCCTCCTTACTTTTAAACCATTTTTAATCAGACATCATTTAATCTTTATTCTTGACAATGAAGAAAATAACTTATCCCAATTTCGGATTCTGGCCCACTTCAGTCACTTCATCGGACTGAGTGTCAATTTCCTCCTTACCATAATTCGGATCCTTTGTTTGGGATAGATATAGGCCTTCTGCTGCAAGATAGAACCACATCTTCAGCCTTCTCCTCTTGTCCCAGTTGACATCCTCAGCCTCTCGTGAGCGCTTGTTCCCACCACTCTTGGGAGCGGTGACACCATGAACACGTTGACCTTCACCAACATCATCATCACTCTATTCTACTAGAAAGCCACAGCCATATCCAGATTTGGTCACACAACTTTTGACCGACATCTTTCGAACACTAATACTAATACAATCTTGTCTTAAATTGTTGGTTACTATTGTAGTAAAGCAATACGGAAAGTAAATAACTATTACAAGTGTTCGAAAGGATAAACAAATAGGTAATGTTCAGAACTGCCGCAAGCTTGTTGAGTCTTGAATGTTGATAACCTGAAATCAAGAAACAACTAAATCTGGATGGTTACAATTGTGTGTTGAGTCGAATGATTGCACTCTGTCCTTAAGATAAGATTGCCCCGTATATATGTTTTTACGTTAATGGACAATAGTCTCCCAAGATAAAACAACACTTTAATCTCAACACTACAAAGCAAATAGGTTGAGTCTGACGAAGAAAACAAATATGAATCGACTTGCTGAAGAAATGGAAAAGGAAGGAAGAGTTTCTGTTTTCGTCCAATGTTATTGGACTGACTTTCTCTTCTGTTTTGTCTCTGTGTATATAGTGTCTCTGTAGTGTATATCTTGTGTATATGTGTGTCTTTCCTCACTATTAGTGCACTGTTTTTCGTTGTTGTTAGTGCACTATTTTTCGTGACTGAAATGTGCAACATAATTTAGCTAAAAGGCATCAATATATAGCATGGAGGAGGGACTCCTCAACTGCCACAAACAAGGCTGTTAATGGCATTAGTGAGGGCTGTTAATGGCATTAGAGAGGGCTGTTAATAGCCATTTAGAGAGGTTGATTTATGGTCATGAAGGAGGGTTGTTTATGGAGTAGTTAACAGCCAAGTAATGGCTGGTTAATGCTCCAAAAAATAGCTCAAACGGTAGGCAGAAAGTCCCCGATCCCCGAGCCCGGACGGGACGGGCGGCGCGCGTGTGGGCTTAGCCTTGAACCCAAGCACATTTAGGTCCTCCCTCCTTTAAACACATGGGATACCCCTTGGGGTCCCAAACCCTTTACCACTTTAGAGACTTATAAAAAGAGCAATTCTTCCTTTTCCCACCGATGTGGTAGATTTGTCCCACACCATATTTCCATGCCTCAAACACCTTACTTCGTGGACTAATATATATTTCATTTTTCAACGAAATTTGACGATTCTTGGCCCTACGGTCATCTACTCACTTAGTAGATTATGCATGTGTGAAGAGGCAAAGCCTCCAACATGCGGAACACTAGTGTTTAATTCAGTAAACATGGGTGGACGCACCGCCCCGCCAAAGGCAAATTTCCAACGGTATGTTATGTATATAATACTAATATACATGACATACAAGCAACATACAATTATACACATGTGGCATACACAATATATACAAGAAATATATATATATATCATCCTCCCCATTTTTTTAAAGGTAGGGGGGTTTATAAGCCCCGCAATAAAGTTGAGGATAACTCTTTTTTTATCTATATTCGTGATTACGAATTTGTAAATAATTTGCGTCACCTAACCAAACCTCCGCTATTTGATACAATTTGCGGCGGTTAGGTGTGACTCCCGCAAATTAAGCTATTTTATTGTAGTGTTCTGAAAATTTGAATCCGCTCCATATGCTCACCTCCCTACTTAGATACTATAGCAGGTTTTGTCTGAGATAGAATTTGATTTTTTTTACGTGCAACTAACTCACATATTATGTGCTTTGTCCTTACTAATGAACCATAGCCTTGGTGGCAAGTGTTCAGCCTTTCTTAAACCAAGAAGAAGAAAAACTAGAGAAGGCTTAAAACTCCTAATTAGCCATGCAGTAATAGGAATATTGGAGCAAGCTTAGGGCAAATATCTTGCAACTTGACTTATTTCCTAACTACTCACCAAAGAAAATTCTATTATTTATACATTTTATATGTTCCTATGCATGTTCTTAACATATTTCATTTGTGAATACTACTGATGTTTTCTCTGGAGAGAAGTAAAATGCCCACCCAAAGTTATGGTTATGGTTATGGTGTAACCAGGAAATGATTATTACTTTACCAATAATATCAAATTCCTTTATTTGATTCCTACAAACTTTACACCTGGAAAACCCCAAATGGGTTATAGGTAAGATATAATTCAAATCGGTTATAAATTAAGCTTTCACATTATTATTATTATTATTATTATTATTAAGAATGACCTAAGTCTCATTCAGGCACATCCAGAATTTTACTGATAGTAGTGCTGAGGGACCGGGCTTACTATCTCCAGGAATAGTCTGACGTAATCCGAAAAGCTAATTATAAAAAAAAAGAATGACCTAAGTATGCTAGAGGCTGGAAGAATTTCAAAGGCTATATTTTCTGGCTATGGAGAATACTGCACATGTTATCAAGTATTTTGTTTTTGAGATTTTCATTCGTTAGGTAATACTCTTATTCGGTCCAATTTATTGTTAGGATTTAGTCTCAAATACTACCTAATAAAAAAATAGTAAATAAGAGAAGAATAAATAACTCACACAGATTTATAATTGTTCACCCTCAATGCGAGAGCTACGTCCACTTTGCCGCTGTAGATTTTACTATAATCAAATAGAGTGTTTGAGTTTACAATTCTCTCTTTCTCTCTTGATCGACATCCGAAAGAAAAACGGCGTCCCTAGTCTATATTTAGCGAAAACTAGGGCGAACATAATACAAGCCTAAAATTCTCAAAATACCCTCCACTAAATAACTTTACATTATAAAAAAATCATGGGGCTCCGCCCCTACTCCCCCGGGAGGGGATTTACCACCCCTCTTCCAATTTTCAGGGGGCTCAGGTCGATCAGTGTTCTACACTATGTGTAGGGTCTTCATATTGTCAGCGGTGAATTAGGCTCCACAACTCAACATTTATGTGTCATTATTAAACTCGAGTTCAAGAAAAAATATTTAAATTTATGTTGTAAAACAAGTTAAGGGACATTTATGTGACTACTAATTTTAGTGTACGGCTTCGCGCGTGATCCAAGAGCGTACCTTATTTGACAATAAACACTACAAAAAAATTGAACTACGAACTTCACCGTTAATCGATCGCTAAATTGCTCGTAGCTAAGAAATTCGTTTGATAATTCGTCATTAAATAGGATTATCGACGAATTTTAATAGCATTTATCTTTCCATCGATAATATATGTTTATTTGTAGTAAAATAACTTATTATATAAAGAATATTGAGAGTTTTCATTTGTAAGAATAAGTGTAACAAAAAATAAATTGAGAAATATTTTTTTAATATTTTTATTTTCTAATATTTCATCCTTGTTACTTTAAATTTATATTTTATCAATTTGACATTTAACATTATACTATAATAGATTTTGCTTTATTTCAGTTTCTTTCACCGTTAATATTTTTCTTATTTAACAAATTTATATACTTAAGAGCTTTGTCAATTTGAATGTGACGAATTTGACAAAGAATAAATTTGTTTTTTTTTTTGCTAATTAGCTAATTCAAAACTATAATTATTTGTACGCAACATCAAATGAAATAATTTTATAATGTATTTTTATAAGAAAAATTATTTAAATATTTTCTGTTCCAATGTGAACACTATTTAAAGGGGATAAAAAGGCGAACAATTAGAATAGTACATTTGTAATTGCATGTATTGAGCTGGTATTTAAATACAAAATAATTAGCTATTGTTTGAACCTTCAAAGATGTATAGTTAAATTATATAAGTTATATGATTGTTAAATAAGTTAGATGACTGTTAAATAAGTTAGATGATTGTTATTTTTGCTTTAAATTTCAAAATATTTTTCTAATTATGTGATCTTATACCGCAAAACAGTCTCTTTTACTCTATCAATATTTAATTTTAAACATGGTTTAAAAGTATAATGAATGAAAGAGTAGTCAGATTAGTGTTGGCTTACAAATCATTTTTTGTTTGTTTGACTAATTTTATTTGAATTTAATAAATTAATCAACAACAACATACCCAGTGAAGTCCCACAACGTGGGGTCTAGGAAGGATAGAGTGTACGTAGACCTTACCTCTACCTTGGTAAGTACAGAGATTGTTTCCGAAAGACCCGCGGTTCAAGACAAAGCATAGGCACAAGCAAAGCAAGAGAAACGGTCAGACTCGGACAAGAAATTTAAAACAGTATGAAAATGATGGTAACAAAAGCGAATATGTCATGATAAAATATTTTGAAAAAAGAAGCAGTAAATAACGCATGTAAATAAGATAAACAAAGTACACGAAATTTAATAAATTAATCAAAATATGAAAATGTTGATATACTTCTTTCCCTATTGTGTTTTTCAGTGAAATAGTACTACATCCGTCTCAATTTATGTGATATAGTTTGATATTTGTGTGGCTGAAAATCATTTCATTAAGGATAAAAAGTGAAGTTTTAAGTTAAATTATTTATAAATATAGAAATATATCATTATTTGATATAGACTAGAAAGAAAGTGTATCACATATCATTAAGGATAAAAAGGAAGTTTTAAGTTAAATTATTTATAAATATATAAATATATCATTTTTTGATATAGACTAAAAAAAGTGTATCATATAAATTGGGACAGAGAGGTAATGGTTAGTAATTTAGCTCTTTGATACTTTTATTCTGAGGTACAAAGTTATAAAAGGAAGCATGATCCTAACTTTTGAGCTAGGCTTATTTATGCATTATCTGTTTTGAGTTTTAAATTTTTATTATTTATGTTCACCTAAATAATTGATTGTAATGATTTCTTGTAGTATGATGGCAAGGACAACTATCTGTTAAGACAATAATATTATTTTATGTCAATTTTCTACTTCTCCGACAAGATAAAATTAAGTAGTTATCACAATAATTTCACAATAAAACAGGTGCCAACATTTAATTTCACAATAAACCAGGTGATTGTGGTGCCAAAATTTAATTTCACAATAAACCATTCACTTAATACCATGTCAAATGAATAACTCGTCATCCTATTCAGGAATTAATAATCTAATGGTAACTTCACAATATATGTCAATGTCCTACTTCTCCCACAATTACACGTTACTATTATTTTTAAAATTAGAAGTTCTAACGTAGATGGTCTTATAATTACGTTATATTTCAAATAAAGAAAGGATTCTATATAAGGTAAATTAGTTTGATTTTGAAATAATGACTAAACATTAGAAGTTATTATAAAGTACAACGAAGGAAGGAATTTAATAACTAAATTTTAGTTGAGTTATTAAAAAAATATTAAATAATTATTTTGTCTATTGTAGAATCCTTTAATGAAGACTTTTTACTTTTCCAGAAAATATTTGCCAAAGTCAAAGACGAATCCAAAAATAAGTTTTTACTTTTCCTAAAAAATAAAATAGAAAAAATATTATAAAAATATTATAAAAATAATTAAATAATAATTTTAAAAAATAGTAAATGACAATTTAATTTAAACTTTCCTTTTAGAACTTTGAAGAAAACACTAAAGTCATTCATGATGCAAAAGATTAAGAGAAAATTTCCAAGGGTCGGCTGCAATTAATCACTTGACATGATTTTATAAAAATAAAAAAGGATGAGAAGCAACAATAGAAATTGAGAATTCAGATGCATACATGGAATTAATCTTTTGATTTAAGAGAGTTTTATGTGATTAAGAAAAAACTTACCTTAAGCGGGACTAATATTCCGTGCAAGTAACAATAGTTGATTAAAAAAAAACTACAAATAATACAATTCGACAATTAGTCGAAAGATATTACAGTCGAATCAACTATGCAATATGAAGACCAGAATGCCAATAAATTAGCCTTGATTAATCGATGTATCTATATCCATTGAAAAACAAAATTATGATAGATTTCCTCTGCAAAATACCAACAAAAAAAAAAAGAGGAACGGATCAAAATAAGAATGAAAATTTACAGACAGTGAAAATAGTATATCATAAGTTAGACCATATGCAAGCATAAATTAGCAAATATCTCACCAAACTTGATTAATTAAGACACGACAGCCAAATAAATTGGGAGGTTGAGAGCATTATGGGGTATCATAGCTAACTATTAGGGTTAAGGTTATTAATAGGCCGCTACTGGGTTTTAAGGTCGGTTAACACTTACAATATTTAAGGAATTTAATTTATATATGTTAACTCTAAAAAAATAAAAGAAATAAACTCACTTTCAAAATTCCGTGAAAAAATTATGTAAAAGGTAAAGGATTTATAGAAAATAAATCTTAATTGATTTAAATTCTTAAATCTTAGGACCTCTTGTATAGTTCAAATAGGAAAGATTTAATAAATATAACATTTTAATTTATTTTAAAATTCTAAATATTAGGAAAAATAGTAAATGATAATTTTTCCTATTGTAAAGTCTTTTACTGAAGGGCAAAAAGTTCAATCAATATTTCTAATGTTCTTCGTACTTTTAATATAACTAGTCTCTATATTCGTGCGATGCACGAATATTTTCAGTGGTGGAGCAAGGTTGGAGAATGGTTACTCAACTGAATTTCCTTCTTTTAAAAATTATACTGTACAAAGTGAGTTTTTTTTTTATTTTAATTATATACAAGTTGTTAACCATCCTCAAATTTGGCTAATACACAACTTCGTTTGAGAATATTTTAGTCGTTTAATATTTATATTTTATTAAATCAATTATTTCAAAATTAATATTAACACTAATAAATTTTTTACTTGTCTCAGATATTTATATGTAGTTGGAAATATTTGTTGGAAATTTTGCCTTTGGCGGGAGTTGCGGCCGACCAACTTTAACGGCTTAAACACTAGTGTTACGCATGTTGGAGAATCCGGTTCTTCACACGTGCATGATCTACTAAGTACGTAGATAACCGTAGGGCCAAGAATCGTCAAATTTCGTTGAGAAATGAAAGAGATATTGGTCCACGAAGTGAGGTGTTTGAAGCATAGAAAAATGTGGTATGGGATCAATTCTCCCTCATCGGTGGAGAAAGAAAGAATTATTTTGTTTATAAGACACAAAAGTTGGCTTGGGGTTTGGGACCCCAAGGGGTATCCCATATGTTTAAAGGAGGGAGGACCTAGATGTGCTTCGGTTCGAGGAAAGCCCACACGCGCCGCCGCTGCCCGCCCGTCCGGTCCGGTTCCGATTCCGGGTTCACGGGTTCAACTTTGCCAGATGTACAGTTTGATCCATGAAGTTTCGTATGTACAGTTTGGACCAGAATTCTTTCATATGTATAGTTTGGTCCCTGAAGTTTTCAGAAAGTCGGAATTGGGTAGAGAGATCAGAAATGTCAACAACACTCAATTCAGCCATTTATTTTGGCTGAATTACTCTTCCTAAATGGCCAATCCGTTGCACATCTTCTCCATTTATTTTAGAGGAATTACTACCTCCATAATGGCCAGTAATGGCACTTATGGAGGCAGTTCATGAGCCTCTTCTTCACCTATATAAAAACCCCATTATCACCATTGTTGAGGTACACAAAAAACACACGAAAACAGAAGCAGATTTCAGTTCTTCCTACAACTTCCAAACATCATTTCATTACTCAAAATTCTTCACGGTAGCACTTGAGTTTCCTTTGCTCAATTGTTCCATTGTTGTTTTATCTTGGGAGACAATTGTCAAGGACGTATAAAGGATACATACGGGGCAATATTGTCTTAAAGACAGAGTGCAACACTTGACTCAGCATACACAAAAACAGTTCCAGTTTCTTGTTCAAGATTATTGTAATTTCAGTTTGTTATTGAATTGTAATTTCAGTTCTTGCATTACTTAGCAGTTATTTGTAATTTTCGTTTCCTGCACCTTTGTAACCAACAAGTTTAAGACAATATTTGCTTACTGTAACTGCTGCAACATGGCTGGAAATATGAACGATGCTACTGCTACTGTTGTTGCCTCTCAAGGCAACAATGCTGGCTTCCCCGCCACTGCCGCTACTAGCCAAGGCAGCAACTATGCTGCCTTCACTGCTGCTGCCGCTACTGTTCAAGGCAGCAACTCCGTTGCCTTCCCGACTGCTGGTGCTCCACCTTCTGCCTCACACCACTATGATCGCCCAGAAAAATTCATGGGATCAGAATTTAAGAGATGGCAACAAAAGATGCTATTCTACTTAACTGTTATGGGCATGGCCCGGTTCCTAACGGAAGATCCTCCACGAGCTGGAGATGAAATTGACTCTTCGCCTGCTGCAACGGGTGAAGGGAGCCATGGTATCCATGTCGTTAACGGCATGAAGATGGTTCTTGATGCGTGGAATCATAACGATTTCATGTGTAAGAATTACATATTGAACTGCTTGGCAGACCCACTCTACACGGTCTATTGCACCGTTGGCACTGCCAACGAGCTGTGGGAAAAACTGCAAAAGAAGTACAACGCACAAGATGCGGGTACTAAGAAGTTCATCGTTGGGAAATTTCTAAAATTCTAAATGGTGGATAGTAAGACAGTGATGTCCCAAGTCCAGGAATTCCAAATGATTTTACATCACCTGGATTTGGAAGGAATGAAACCAAATGAGCAGTTTTTGGTTGCATCAGTGATTGAAAAGTTACCTCCTTCATGGAATGAGTTACTTAAAACTCAAGACAAAGGAGATGACCTTTGAAGAGCTTATTATCAAACTCCAAATCCAGGAAGATAATAAGAAGACATTGCCAAGGGGTAGACAACCTGCTGAGGCAAAGGCAAATCTGGCTGAGGCCAAAGGGAACTCAAGCAAAAAGCGGAAGTTCCAGAAAGACGGCAAGGCCCCCGCAGCGGAGATGTTCAGAGGTAACTGTCACCATTGTGGGAAACCTGGTCATAGGATCAAGGAATGCCGCAAGCTCAAGACTGAGCAACAACAGAAAGCCAAGTCTAAAGGCAAGACGCATGCTAACGTCGTCAAGGACACGCTCATGGATAACATGATCGAGGAATTCTCTGCAGTGGTGTTAGAAGCCAGCTTGGTTGAGAATCCGATGCAGTGGTGGATGGACACATGTGCTACCAGACACATCTGTTCCAATAGAGATGCCTTCTCCACGTACACACCAGTCACCGACAAGAAGTTGTTCATGGGCAACAACGATTCGTCTGACGTGCTGGGGGTAGGAAATGTGGTCTTGAAGATGACTTCCGGCAAGGAACTCACTCTGAAGGAAGTGATGCACGTCCCAGAGATTAGAAAAAATTTAATTTCTGGACCTTTATTGGTTAATGCTGGTTTTAGGCTAGTATTTGAATCCAATAAGTTTGTACTCACTAAGAATGGCACATTTGTGGGGAGAGACTTCGTTTGTGAAGGCCTCTTCAAAGTGAATGCCATGTCTCTACCATTTAGGAAGGCTTGGCCAGTAATGGCACTTATGGAGGCAGTTCATGAGCCTCTCCTTCACCTATATAAAGACCCCCTTATCACCATTGTTGAGGTACACAAAAAACACACGAAAACAGAAACAGATTTCAGTTCTTCGTACAACTTCCAAGCATCATTTCATTACTCAAAATTCTTCACGGTAGCACTTGAGTTTCCTTTGCTCAATTGTTCCATTGCTGTTTTTATCTTGGGAGACAATTGTCCAAAACGTATAAAGGATACATACGGGGCAATATTGTCTTAAAGACATAGTGCAACACTCGACTCAGCATACACAAAAACAGTTCCAGTTTCTTGTTCAAGATTATTGTAATTTCAGTTTGTTGTTGAATTGTAATTTCAGTTCTTGCATTACTTAGCTGTTATTTATAATTTCCGTTTCATGCACCTTTGTAACCAACAATATTTACTATTATTGTATTATTATTAGAGTGTAGTATACTAAAAATTTCAATGAGTATTACATAAGCAACACATAATTAAGCTCAGGTAAGCCAAAAGAAAATATCAAATCAATCAAACCTGATAAGAAGCTAGTACAGGTAGGGATGGCAACGGATAGGATCTGGACCGGATCCTACTAGATCCAGATCCAGATCCGTTTTTCATACCTTAATCCAGATTCATCGGGTTCATAAAAATCATATCCAAATCCGGATCCATTGGATCCACCGGGTCCACGGATCGGATCTGGATCCACATGTAAAAAATAATTGCCTTGCTAAGATTTTTTTTTTGAACTGACAAACGATTTGTACTTAGCTAACAATTTACTGTGTTTCAATTTTGAAATGTTCATATGAGATATTTTTTAATCGTTGTCTCGTTTTGATTGTGAGCTATTAATTGAAAATGTTGGACAATGACAATAGTTGTGGAAAATGCTGACTAGTATTTCCACAATACTGAACTTGCATGTGCTTGTGAATATAATTTTAACTACTTGTCTATGGAGATGTTAGTCATTCACTAATATAACATTGATTTTATTATCGAAGTTACCTCTTTATTTTTTGGGTTTTGAGTTAACGCGAAGATAAATTAAACTTATTTTGAGAATAAAACTTGCAAGGATGTGCTTAGCAATTTTAAGAAAATACTTATAAAATTACATTCTAGGTTATGAATATATTTAATAAAAAACGGATCCACGGGTCGGATCTGGACCGGATACGGATCTCAAATACAAGATCCAGATCCAGATCCGATCCGCCAGAAACGGATCCGGGTCCGATCCAGATCCGTCGGGTCCAAATTTTGAAAATCCATATCCTATAAAATGGATCTGGATCCACCGGATCCGGACCGAGTCCAGAATCCACTGTCATCTCTAAGTACAGGTATGCAGCAGTTGATAACCTGGTATTACAGTGGGTTATTTGATTTGCTATAAGTTATTTTATAGATATGGACTTTTCTAACCCCTAATAGTTTTTTTTTTTTTTTGCATTAGGAACAAAAGAGAACTGTTTTTTTTAATAAATGTGCAATGACGATAAATTTTCCTATATTATGAATGAGTTCTTTTAATTGTTGTGCTTTTCAGACCGGGATAAATTTATTTCTCCATAATTAGAAATTGAACTGATAAATTCATTTCAATTTAGAGCCTCAATTTGTATTTATGCTACAAATAGATTTTCAAGATATAAATTTATGTCAATTAAAATTGTACAATTTAGAATTTTATTATCAGTTTTTAGGAATTTTCCGTAATGGTAAGTAATTCTATTATTTTAGGAGTTTGTTCTTGCACATATATATATATATTGATATTATATCTTATTAGGAAGCCACGATAATTTCTTTTAGCTTTTCACTTGGTTTAATTTGAAACGATTGCCTCATTGGTCTTCATAATCTTATTATTTAGGAGTTTGTTGTTGTTTATATATAGGACTATACATTGATTGTGTATCGCATTGAAGAAGCCACAACAACGAGGAAGCTTATCTACTTCAACACCTTTTGTCCCAATATTATTAATTGAATTCAAAGTCTTATTTATATTTTTATCCTTCAAAAGATTATATTTTAAAACATTTAAAAGATATAAGAGTCGTTCAATATTTTAAAAATATTTTGGTCAGCCAACATTTATATTCATGCTTTTAAAATAATATAGATAGATAGATAGATAAATTATCTCACTAAGGCTAAGGTGAAAAGCTTGAAGTTAAATTATTTCACAATATAAAATATATGATATTCTTTTTAGGACAAATTAAAATTTTAAAAAGAGACTAAAATACCCTTGAACTATTATAATTGATACAAAAATGCTCTTCATCCACCTTTGAGCTCCCAAATACCCCTGTCGTTAACCTAATAGGTCTACTTTGCCCTTATTTTTAACGGTCATGTTAAAATAAAAAAATTAAATATTTATTTATTTCGTGGCATGATCTGATTGGACCAAATTTAAACCCTTCCCAAATTTTAAAAAATGCATCCATGACCCGTATTTTGACCCGGCCCGTGTGAGAAAATCTCTACCAACACCATATCATCTTCTAACTTGAAGTTTCAAGCTCCATTAATCACTTTCATGCAGTTTTCTGCTTCTTTCCTCGTTTTAAGCCATGATGTGATCGTTATTCATGCCACCAACTTTAAACTTTTTTTTTTAAAAGCAAGGGGTTATTTTATATTAATTAGGAAAGTAAAAAGGTTCAACAGCAAAGACCAAAACATAAAGTACTCCTGAACAGCAAATACAGATACTACTAAACTTTGTCTCTATCTCAAAGTTGCTGACTATTCTCGACCATATCTTCCCTTCCACCGTTAGTTCACTTTCTTAATGGGTTTTTCAAGTATACTTAATCACGCTTGAGCTTAAGAATTAAATTTTAACATATTAAGTGCAAATCGACAACAAATTTCAAAATTAAAATTTTAAATTGAGGTTAATGTTCATCAATGAGTGTCCAAGTTTTGTGAAAGTTTCATGAGATTAAACAAGTAGTATTTTTTTTTTTTTTGTAATATTCAACTAAATTTCAACACAAATATGCTCAATAAAAACTTAAGTCAGATTTTTTCTATTTAAACACTTAATGCGAGTTAAATTTTTATAATTTTAATTTGTAATGAAATGGGTTAGAGGATTTTTTAATTTGGTTTGTTAGAGATTTATTTGGGGCGGGTCAGGGTTTAGTTGGTAGGTAAGGTTAAATGGGTTGAGAATTAATTAGTTTTAGTTAATTATATGACTATCTAATGAGAGACTATCACGTAATAAATTAAATGAGTCCATTAAAAATAAAGGCAAAGTAGACCCAATAGATTAACGACAAAGGTATTTGGGGGTTCAAAGGTGGATGAAAGGCATATTTGTGAACGACATATAAAATGAGATAAAAGGGAGTAACCAACAATAAACCCAATTGCAGATCTTGTCCTAGCTAATTTCTTTAAAACTTTCCCCACCAAAGTAATTTTAATTACTAAGCATCGGAAAAGTTTTGTAACGTAAAAGAAGGTGGTTCTTGATATATTATTTTTCGTTCATTACACACCTTAATCGAGAAAATAGTATTTGTGTGTGCTGGCTGCTGACCGTGCTTACTTTTGATTTCTATCTTGAAGCTTGTGAGTTGATCAGGGAGAATGCTCCAGTGGAATTTAGTAAAATGTCGATGGTTTATCGGAAACAACCTCTTTACCTGTCAAGGTAGATGTAAAGTCTGCGTACATTCTACCCTCCCAGATTCCACTTTGTGAGATTACACTGAGTATGTTGTTGTTTGTTGTTGTTGCATGATTGAAAGCTTTTCATTATTTTCAACATTCACTCGACACTTATTGAATATGATATTGCAGTTTGATTTTAGGCTAATTTCGCCACCTTAGTAAAATTTTCTTTTTGCTGAGAATTCATTCAGTTTAAAGGATGTCACGGAAGACCAAAAAAAGGGTCAATTCTAATTTAGGAATGAAATGGAAGTGGACTTGGGCTTCCCAACAAAGTCCTACAATTGAGCATTTAGTATTTGAAATTCAATTAGTCTAATTCGGATTCACATCGAGTAGAGTCACTAAGAGTGCTAAAGTGATTATGCCACAAAGAGGATACGGACATTAACACCTATATACAACACCCAACACTATTATCATATTTTTGGCCAAAAGTCAGATTTAGCAACTGTTCCTCGATAGCAAATAGCCAAATCTCACCAAAACGGGCAAGATAATTGGGGAAGAAGATTTTCCTCATGATTCTGCGCGTAATGTATCCGGTCATCCAATACACTAAAAATACAAAGATCTGTTTCCAAAAAAAATAAAATCGAAGAAGGCAAATTTGATTCAGCCATTAAAGATCTTAAGAATTGTAGTACAAGTTAAGTATCAATTCAATTTACAGATTTCGAAATTAACAATTATAGAAGTTCTCTCAGGAAAATTTTAGAACTTCCATCCAAACATTATCCAGAAGATTTCTGGCAATGAGACATATGTATATCACGCAGTATATCAATATAAATTATACAGATTTTCATTGATATGTGTGATATACATGAGAAATATAGATGTATGGGGTGATATACACGGATAAACAATCTATATCATAAAAGAGATTTTCATTGATATACATGATATACAGAAGATAAATAGAGGTACGGGTGATATACACTGAATAAACAGCGGAGATACACAAATATAGTCTTCTTTGACCTCTAGTTTAAATCTGAAAATCATTTTCAAACACCTCCAATATTGATATGTGAACTACTTAAAATGTTTCCAAAAAAAACTCGATACCATCCAATCGAAAGTTATAGGAGTTCAACAACCAAAACTCTGGAAACACCATAAAATAATGAAGATTACAACCTAAAAGAGTGTTTATTGGACCAGTATAATGAGAGATATTTGTGGAGAAGATCGAAAGATTTGGGGAGGAATTGAAGGAAATCATTCAGAGAGAGAGTAGGTGCTGATTTGAGCGAAATTGTCGCATAACCTTATTTCGGTATAAAGACCAATTTATTAAATTAAATCATTAATATAGCTATAAGTTGGGCTTTTATGCCATTTATTAGGGTATGTTGTCTTACCCAGTATTTTAAAAGGCGGGGCGTGAGATGAGACGTTTTACTTATCACGGGGCAAGGTGTAAGCCCTGAAACATGGGCCGTGAGCCCCATAAATCTTTAAATTTCTATTTTATCATATAGTAAAATAGTATAATAATACAAAAAATTATAAAAAAATACATTAATAATTAATTAAAAAATTAAAAGCATAATTAAAGAAACTCTTAGAAAACAAAACTTCTAACTTAATTTTACAAGTAATGCAATAAAGCTATTATGATAGGCAAATCAACTCTAACATCTTAACTTTCAAACAATAAAAGAATCACAATTTCATAAAGTAAATTACTATCATACTATGCAATTTACCTCCCTAAAAGAAAATAATCATTAAATGTTATCAATATTATAATTAAAACATCATTCCTTCGTGAATAAGAATAAAATTACTTTCAAATTGCAAAGTAATAAAATATGATAATTTGATATATAAGATTTGAGGGTGTTTGGATTGGCTTTTTTTTTTTTTTTTTTTTTTGGCTTTTAAGCTCTTTTATACTTTTTGAGGTGTTTGGGTAAGACGTACTTTTAAGCACTTATTTTTCCCTAAAAATGTACAAAAATAAGTCAAAAATAAAAGTTGGGTAGGACCAACTTATGCCTTTTAGCTTTTAGCTTATAAGCCACTTTGAAAAAAAGCCATTCCAAACACCCTCAAAACATGAAGGTCAATGACAAGTAAAAATATAAAATTGGGTTACATATTTTTAAAAGATTTGTTAAATGATATTCACCTTTACGGTGTAATAAAATAATAAATATGCAATATTCTTTGCCTCGGTTGTATGTAAGGAACTTGACACATAATTTGTGTAAGAACTGCTAGGCGAGCCCCGACCGTTTGATGTTAGGCGTGTTTAGGGCATACATTCGGGCACTTAGGTTTAAGCCTCACAGAACTAAGCCCCACACGTGTGCCTCAAGGTGTTTTGCCAGTGCCCCGCTCCGGGACTCGTCCCAAAACTGCCTTTTATAACACTGGTCTTACCATGCCAAATTTCTAAGGGGAGGAGGAAGGGGGTAGAGGTGTCAAATAGGCGGGTCAGGCTGAATTTGGTAGGTCAAAATGGGTTGAGTTGATAAATGGGCGGGTTAAAATAGGCTAAAATACGGTCATAATCCAACCCGCTCAATTCTTACTAACTTTTAATTGCTTTATTTATTCTTTTATATTATTTTAGTACCTTATAAAATTATTATTTTCTTTATTATGGTTATATATAACATAGCAAATAAAAAAAATATTTTAAAAAAATATTTTAACAAAAATTTTCTCATTAGTCAATTTAAGTTACATAGCAGCTCAACTTTTGATGGTTAGGGTGAGGGTGTTTATAAAGTTCTTTCCTATGAAGAATTAAATTATCCATTTTTGGGATTCGAATCCAAAACCTCTTACTAGTTAATGGTGGACAGATTACAACTGTCTCGCTCTACCTTTGGTTGTAAGTCCTATATATAATTGATGAATGAGTTACACTTCAATGAACATTTAATTAGACCTGTTGGAGGAAGTATAAATTTATGTCAACGGTCACCTCTTTTTATAAGTTTGTCAACAATAACGTCTTCTATCTTAGTGAAGGTTTTTATGATTTAATTAAGTGGTTAGTGATATTACAGGAGTCAAATGGACATACTATGAGTTGTTAGGTCTTTGTTTCAAGTCTCAATCATCCCTTTTTCATGAAAATTCTAAGCCAATTAACTTTCTTTTGTTTTCCATTTCTTTTTGGGCCACTAATGAACGAAAAGGGAGCCACAATTTGGGAAAGGCAAGTAAAAATAAGATATCTATCGAAAAAAGGAAGCTCCTTTCTTCTGTTAGAAAATTTATGTCTGGTCTCACTGTTCTTTTTCGTAATTTCTCGCCCAAGGAATAACATATTTGGATGGAGTCTCGCTCAGAGAAAAAGAGTACGTCTCTAGCGCGTTACGACTTACGTAGTTGATCGGATCAAATAGGCCTGCATGTGATCAAGTCTATATTTGTACATGTCTTTTTTTTTTCTAGAGGACTAACCGCCAAATCTATGTAATTTATACTTAGAGGCTGATCCAAAAGTTAAACTTGATTGTTTAATTTTGAAATTTCTAATATTAAAATCCCACAGTGTGGAATTTCATATGTTGTTGCAAATATATAATCTAATATTTATTACTTTTTCTATTTCAGTTTATGTATTTTACTATTCTTTTTAATCTGTTTAAAACAATATCAATTTCTATATTTAGTACTCTCCCCCATTCCAATTGATGTGACCGTGTTTGCTTGGGCTCGACGATATTTAAGAAATAAAAAATAGTCTTGAAACTTATGGTGTATAATAAACCTTAGAAATTTATGTGGCTATGAATCATTTATTAAGGATAATATGAAAAAAATATTAACGTAAATTGTTTTAAATATAAAAATATGTCATTATTTTATGGAAAATGAAAAAGAAAAGAGTGTTACATAAATTGAGCAGACTATTTCCACTGAATGTCTGTGAGAAAAACTTAAATAATAATGTTTTTACACGGAAAAATTAGAACGTTTCTCAGTGTTTCAATGAAAACTTGTTTTCCATCATGCGTTTTCTTTAGTTAGCTGGTTCGGTGAGAATAAAAAAATCATATTTTATAACATAAATTTCTTACTGAATGTTGATGTGAAAATCTAAATTTTTAGTAGTGATTCCCGTATCAGTAAATAATTGCATCGCTTAGTGGAACTTCCAAGGAGTCTGGAATTTCCAAAGTAGTAGTAATTCATAATTGATCTTCATTAATAGAAATTTTTTCTTCTGCTTTCATGTCACTCTAAAGTCATTTTTCTTTTTCTTTTTTTCACAAAAAATTTACTCATCTTTATTTATATCACTTCAAAAGTCACTTTACCGAAATCCGTCCAACAAAAATCATGTGTGGCATTTTATTTAGTTCATACGAACAATTTTAGTTCACATAAAATTATTGATTTAAAACTTAAAATAAACCGACCCGTCCCGAATCCATAACCTGAATTCACTCTCCTCTCTGAATACACCCACCCTCTTCACTCTAAATTTATTCGAGTTGTGGGTTCGGGCCGGATCATGCCAATTTATTTTGATGTTTTGAATTACTCCCTCCGTCTCAAATTATTTGTTACTTTTTCATTTTAAACACCCCTTAAAAATATTAATTAGAAGAGGTATTTGACCTACTTTGCCCTTATTTATATCTAAGTTATAATTTCTCTCAATTAAATGTTTAGTATATTTATGTGTCATCTTCATTAATGACAAAATTCTACCAAGGATAAAATGGAGAAAAAATAATTAAATGTTTCTTGAACTTGTAAAATGAAAATAATTTGAGACAACTATTTATAGTAACCACGACAAATAATTTGAGACGGAGGGAGTAGTAATTCTATGTGGACTGGGAAAAAAAGAATTCATGTGGACTACATAACTATCACATCATTTTTTATTTTTTAGATTTTGATAAAATTGTAAGAATGGAATAATTTCCCTTAGGGATTCCTTTTATTAATCACAATATATATAGTTGTACATAGGTTGATTCCTAATACAATAAGAATTCTAACTTACCTTAAATGGTTGATTCCTAATACAATAAGAATCATAACTTACCTTAAATATACATCTATCATAATTACAAAATATACCGTGAATATTCGCTAATACTCCCCCTCAGTCGGAGCGGGAGGAGGCCGAACGCTAAGTCTGGATCGGAAGTCGGTGAAAACTTGTCTCGATAGTCCCTTTGTGAAAATGTCTGCATACTGATAGGAGGAAGGCACGTGTAATATTTTGACCTGACCACGGGCAACCTTCTCTCACACAAAGTGAATATCCATCTCAATATGCTTAGTCCGCTGATGTTGGACCGGATTATGAGACATATAGATGGCAGATATGTTGTCACAATAGACTATAGACATCTTTTGTAGTGGACACTGGAGCTCCAAAAGAAGATTTCGGAGCCAACAGATCTCAGCAACGACATTAGCAACTCCGCGATATTTTGCTTCAGCACTCGAAGGGATAGCGTGGCCTACCGCTTGGCGGACCATGAGATAAGATTATCCCCAAGAAATACACAGTAGCTTGAGGTGGAGCGACGTGTGTCAGGGCATCCTGCCCAATCTGCATCCGTGTAGGAGAGTAACTTGGTTGGGGCAGAGGGATAGAGATGTAATCCAAAGTCTAGTGTGCCCTTAACTTATCTGACAATACGTTTGAGGGCGGCAAAATGGGACTCTCAGGGGTCGTGCATAAACAGACACACCTGCTGAACGGCATATGCAATATCAGGCCTAGAGAATGTAAGATACAAAGGGGAACCTGCAAGACTCCGATATAGAGTGAGATCAGAAACTAGCGCACCGTCATTGGCACTGAGCTTGGATTTTGATCAACCGGAGTTGGCATAATTTTACAATTTGTCATCTTAGCCCTATATACTCTCTTCTGCATATTTACGCTGACACAAAAACATAGTGGCTGCAGATCTGGTCACTGATATACCCAAAAAATAACTCAGTTTGCCCAAGTCAGTCATAGCAAATTCAATTTTGAGTAGAGCAATGATTTCATTCTTCAAGCCGTCAGATGAGGCAGTAAGAATAATGTCACCCACATATAATAGCAAATAAGTAGTGATGATACCTCAATGAAAAGTGAAGAGAGAGTTATCACACCTGCTACATATAAAATTGATCTGCATAAGATACCTGGCAAAGCGATCATACCAAGCGCGGGGTGCCTGTTTCAAGCCATACAATGACTTCCCGAGACGACATACAAACTGCGGAACTGCCGGATGAACAAAGTCAGGGGGTTGATGCATGTACACAGTTTCTTTCAAATCCCCATGAAGAAATGCATTATTGACATCAAGCTGATGAATTGGTCAATGCATGCCCATAGCAATACTGAGAACATTCCGAAGAGTGGCCGGTTTAACAACCGGACTGAATGTCTCACCACAATCAATACCCTCCTGCTGATTAGTGCCATTGGCAACTAGTCTTGCCTTATACCGCTCCAATTTACCATTGTCTCTGAACTTGTGACGAAATAGCCACATACACCAGATAACATTCACACCGTTTGGTCTAGGTATCAAATCCCAAGTGTTCTGCTTGGTTAAAGCGTTAAACTCCTCGCACATGGCCGCATTCCAATAAGGGTCCAGTTTTGCTAGTTTTGGATTTTTTGGAATGGGTGATAAGGTTTATGTGGAGAGGTTGAAGTGAACCTTGGGTTTGAAGACCACGTATTGTGCACGAGTCTCCATGCGATAGTTATGGACTAGGAGGTTGCAGGTCTACTGGTTCTGGACTGGGAGGCTGTAGTCTTACGGGTTCTGGACTGGGAGGCAGCAGTGCTGTTGGAGGGTAGGAGACATGGCTGGAGGCAGCAGGGGTGTTGGTGGGGTGTTCGATCGAGAGCAGGAATTTGTTTGGTTGGTGCCGGATAGTGTCGGGGATGGGGCTGTATGCTCTGTCGGAACAGTGGGCTATTGTTGGTATAGAGATTGGATAGCCGGGGATAGATTCGGTTCATCGAGATCGAGAAAAATGTAATCGGAGGTCTGAAATTTTTGGAGATTTGAAAAAGGAAAGGTTGTCTCGTCAAAGGTGACGTGACGGGGGACGATGATTTTGCGAGTGGCAATGTCATAGCACAGGTATCCCCGATGAGTAGGAGAGAGACCAACGAAGACACACGGCAAGGTGCGAGGAGCAAGTTTGGGAGGTGCAGTGGAGGCTATGTTGGGGTAGCATAAGCAGCCGAAAATACGAAGATGGTCATAGGATGGGAACCTATGGTATAAGATTTCGGTAGGGATCTTATTTTGGAGAGTGCTAGTTGGTAAAATATTAAGAAGGGATTCTACCATTTTAACAGCATAGACCCAAAAGGCAGTGGAAGACAGGCATGAAACAGAAGGGTGCGAACCATGTTATAGATAGTACGTATAATTCGTTCAGCCTTTCCATTTTTGGAGGAAGTATAGGGACAGGAAAAACGGAAAACCATGCCTTGTTTAGAGTAGAAATTGTGAAATGTTGAGTTATTAAATTCACATACATTATCATATTGGAATGATTTGACTGATTTTTCAAACTGTGTTTTAATGAATTTTTGAAACTCAAGGAATTTGGCAAAAACTTCAGATTTGAATTTCAGTGGGTAAATCCAGACAAAATGTGAAAAATCATCTAAGAATAATAGATAAAATTTGTGACTCAAAGAGTTAACATTCGGAGATGTCCACAAATCAGCATGAACAATATCAAAAGGAGAAAAAGTAACACTGTTTAATGACATAAATGGAAGACGAGTATGCTTGCCGAGCGGGCAAGAAAGACAGTGTTGGGCAAGTTTCCCATTATTACATTGAATACGCTTAGTAGTCCTAAGAAAAGTAAAAATTGGGTCACCGGGGTGTCCAAGTCTGTTGTGCCAAGTTGAGGGAGAGATAGCCGCAAGGGATAGATATGATTGCGGTCTGACGGCGGAAGATTTGTTAAAGGGGTAGAGGTCTCCCACACTATTGCAGCGCGTAAGAATTTGCCCGTATTGAGATCCTTCACAGAAAAACCAAAAGGGTCAAATTCGACAGACACAGAATTATTTCTAGTGAATTTTCTAACAGAGATTAAGTTTTTAATGATGTTAGGGGTGTAGAGGACGTGACTTAGAGAGAAAGGCGAGTGGGGATGTTTGGTAAGTGTGTTACCGTAACCTTCAATTGGAATGCGATAACCATTGCCGACAGTAATAAATTGAGGACACTTTAGCCGAAGTAGTTGAGATAAGTTACCTGACGACCGAGTGAGGTGAGATGTGGCTCCGGTGTCCATGTACTAGTTTTCGTCGGGCTGTTGAAGGTTCACGGTGCTGAAGGCCTGGCCCAAGTCGGTGGGGGCCAGGCTGCTGCCTTGCGGTTGCTGCTGGATCGAGACCATGTGGGCCTGCTGCTGCGGGTGGGCTTGCCTGTTGGTTGGGGCAGAGCCTAATAGGCCAGAAGACCAAGTAGGCTGCTGGAACTGGGCCCCTGCAGTTGGGTATGGGCATGCAGGCGAGGCCTAGTTCTGCTGATTGGGCCATATTAGCTGTTGTCCAGGCCACGGGAAATAGGTAGTAGTTGGGCATGGCTGCTGGTTGCGGTTGCCTTTGCCGCGGGACTGCTGCTTCTGGTGGTCTTGCGGTGGTGGTTGGGTGGTGGTGGCTGCCGGTGGAGTCATGTCGTCAATGGCTAATGCCTTGTGATTGTGCTCGTCTTGTTTGGCACGACGTGTTTCTTCTAACAAAAGTTGTGAACGTGCTTTGTTGAAACTTTGGAGAGGGTCGGCTTGTTGAATCATCGTTGTGAGTGTATCATATTCACCTTTCAGTAAACCAACAACTAGTTGAAGCACCATCTTGGTTTCTGAAACAGAAGTCCCTACGTTGGACAGTTGGTCGGTTATGAGTTTTAGTTGCTTACAATATTCGGACATGTTGTTAAAATTCTCAAGACATGTATTGTTGAACTACTCTTCCAAATACACGACCCGAGTATTTTTATTGTCCTGAAAAATTTCTTCTAGCCGGACCCAAAGTTCACGTGCCGTAGCACCTGTTTTCATGATAGTGCACAACAAGTCTTTAGAGATGGTGCCGTAGATCCATTGTTTGACGATGGCGTCAAGGCGACGCCAGGTTGAGTCTGCAACATCGGTGGGACGAGGAACAGAATCATCAATATAGTCGAGCACATTGTATGCACATGCATTAATATAGAATAGTTTCATCCATATGGAATATTGACAGTCTTCTTGGTCAAGAATTATAGGGATAAAATTCTTGATGTTGTTAACGGCGAATGTCGGATGAAAATAAGACAATGAACGTTGAGAGGGGTTGTCAAGTGTGTCAGTGGATGAACCAGAATTAGTGGGGGAAGACATGGTGGCAACCTTGTTGCCGCCGGCCGAGAGGAAGGGAAGAGGGGGGGTTTCAGCCGTGAGAAAAAAATTAGATAGAGGATTAGGGTTTGACTCTTGATACCATGTAAGAATGGAATAATTTCCCTTAGGGATTCCTTTCATTAATCACAATATATATAGTTGTACAGAGGTTGATTCCTAATACAATAATAATCTTAACTTACCTTAAATGGTTGATTCCTAATACAATAAGAATTCTAAGTTACCTTAAAGATACATCTATCATAATTACAAAATATACTGTGAATATTCGGAGAATATTCGCTAATAAAATGATTTTTGAAGTGATATAGGAAAATATGAGTTAATTTTTTATTAAAAAATAATTTTATTAAATAATTTTTATAATTGAGTGACTGTTTGAGTCTTGAGTAATAGACTAAAAAAAAAAAAAGAGTATTGATGTTTTCCTGCTGGCAGAGATAAGAGCATTCATAGAGGTATCTTTCATTGTCCACTTTTGGGCACCTTTTATTAATTAACAGTATTGGGATCGAATGAGAATTTTGGGCGGTATTTTTATAGCGTTTCTGTTAATATCAACTAGTACAATTTTGCTTTTCTGTATGTGACTTGCAACATTTAATTGTAATTTTATACAGGTTCTATTAGACTAGTTGTTTTCATGTACGTGGACTAAAGAAAAATTATGAATTCCTTTGCTTTCTGGTAAAATTCAGTTAATTTTAGTACAAACAAACAATTCAACCAATCATCACTTCCTTTTTTTATATCCAGCTTCCCGGCTTACGCCAGACTATTCCTGGAGATAGTAGTCCCGGTCCCTCAGCACTACTACCAGTAAATCGCGGGATGTGCCTGAATGACCAGGGTTTGAGAACAGAGCAACTGATATCACCTACAAGGTCCAGAAGAAAACAAATTACTCTCACCAATGTTCGAACCCACGCTGTAGGCCTCCAGCTGAATTTTAAGATCTCCTCTTTTGCCATCCATCCAGCTATGCCGAGGGACAATCATCACTTCCTTTTTCTATCACACATAATGTTGTCATTTTGAGTTTTCCTTCCCATTCAGTATATTTACAAAGAGTATTTGATTTTGAAAGAAATAATCTCTTGATTATTTTCATTAATTGAAAGAGTATATATACAATTTACATCTTTTCATAATAGGAAAATCCTATTCCTATTCTACTCCTAAAATCTTATTCTACTTGAATACTAACTATACAATTATGATAATACAATTATGGTAAATATACAATACTAATTACATCAAAATATTACCTAATCAATATGTACAGTCCGTGACTTCATATGTACAACAACACGGCACGGTAACCAATATACATATGATAAATTGTATATCATATGTATATTTAACACACCCCCGCAATCATAGCGGGCGGGTTTCAGACGCTGAGACTGTCTCGAAAATCTTCAAAAATGACCGAGGGAAGACCCTTTGTAAAGATGTCTGCAATTTGATACCTCGAAGGGACACGGAAGACGTGTACTTGACCACGAGCAACCTTTCGCGAACAAAGTGAATGTCCATCTCGATATGCTTAGTGCGCTGGTGCTGAACTGGATTACCAGAAAGGTATATGACACTAACATTATCACAATAAACCAAGGTCGCTTTCTGAATAGGACAATTAAGCTCTAACAGCAAATTACGTAACCAATATGATTCAGAGACCACATTAGCTACCCCTGGATACTCGACCTCTGCACTGGAGCGGGACAAAGTCGACTGACGTTTCGCAGACCATGAGACCAAGTTATTACCAAGAAACATATAATAGCCAGACATAGACCGTCTGGTGTCCGGACAGCCACCCCAATCAGCATCTGTATATGAGACAAGTGTTGACGTCGATGAAGGATATAAATGCAAGTCATAGTCAAGTGTCCCCTGAGTATACCGAATGATGCGTTTGAGCGCATTCATTTGCTCAACCCTGGGATCATGCATAAACAAACACAAATGTTGTACGACATATGTAGTATATGGTCTCGTGAATGTAAGATACTGAAGGGCCCGTGTAAGACTGCGATAGCGGGTCGATCCTCGTATGATGCGTCGGCCACAACACCAATCTTGGGCTTAGTATCAACTGGAATGGAAGTGGACTTACAAGATGACATTCCAACCCTCTCAATGATCTCAGCTGCATACTTCCTTTGGGATAAGAACAACCCATATGCATGACGAATGACAACAATCCCTAAAAAATAGCTCAAGGGCCCCAAGTCTTTCATAGCAAACTTAGAACTGAGCATTGTCATGATAGACTGGCGTAATGCATCAGAAAAGGCAGTCAAGATAATATCATCCACATATAATAGTATATAAGTCAAGGAAGAACCACAACGATATATGAACAAGGAATTATCCGACCTGCTGTGAGTGAACCCAATAGTCAAAACATAGTCGGCAAACCTCTTATACCAGGCCCGTGGAGACTGCTTAAGCCCATATAATGTCTTTATCAACAAACATACATGATGAGGATATTTGGGATCCCTAAACCCCAAGGGCTGATGCATATATACTGTTTCCTTGAGATCACAATGTAAGAAAGCATTATTCATATCTAACTGATGAATGAGTCATGCTTTCGAAAGAGCCAAGCAGAGCACAATGCGAATGGTAGCCGGCTTGACCACCGGACTAAACGTCTCACCACAATCCACACCAACCTGCTGAGTCTTCCCATCACCTATAAGCCGAGCCTTATGCCTTGAAAACGAACCGTCTGAATTGTCCTTATGAGCAAAAATTCACATAGACCTAATATTATTAACATCAGATGGACGGGGCACCAACTCACATGTCTTATTATCAATAAGAGCATTATATTCATCGGTCATAACAATTTCTCAATTCGGGTCATGTAACGCAGACACAGGATTACGAGGTAAGGGTGATTTAAGAACATTAGAATTTAAATTAAAATGTCTTTTTGGTTTAAAAACACCCCGTGGACTACGAGTGACTGATCTATGACTTGGGGAAGAATTGGGTGGATTTTGGGAATTTTATGGACTCAGGACGGACTGGCCAGGAGGCAGTGGGCCTGCTGGTCCAACTCAGTAATGGGAATGGGAAACAGGGACTGGAATAGTGGCGGTAATGGGTCGGGTGATCGGCCCATTTACCGCATCGGCCCAAGAATCGGACAGACTGATTGAGGGCACTGTAGCTGGTGACAGAGCAGTGGGGCCAGCGGGCCCACCCAGCGGGCAGTGGGCCCGCTGGCAGATTTGGGGTGTGGCACACGTCCAAAAAATGGTGAATAATATACGGGGATATACCATCATCCAAAAAATTATACGAAACGGGATTACTAACCTTAGCAAATGGAAATTGGGATTCACAAAAAATGATATGGCGACTAATGATGATTTTATTAGACGATAAATTAAAACATTTGTAACCACGATGGTTAGATGGATATCCCAAAAACACACAAGGGGTAGAACGAGCCTGGAGTTTGTTAATTGTGGTGGACGGAAACAACAGATAACATAAGCACCCAAAGATCCTAAGATGCGAATACGAATGAGTCTTACTATATAAAATTTGAAGAGGGGACGAATATGTCAAACCTTTGGAATGAAGAATGTTAAGAATATATGTAGCCAGTTGTAGAGCATGATGCCAAAAAGACGGGGGTACGGAAGCATGAATCAATAAAGTGCGGACAATGTTATTAATGGTACGAATTTTGCGTTCGGCTTTCCCATTTTGTGTAGATGTATGAGGGAAAGAAAAATGAAAATTGATCCCATTAGTTGCACAAAATTTCCGAAACACCCCGTTGTCATATTCTCTGCTATTATCACATTGAATATTTTTTATTTCTCGTTCGAATTGGGTTCTAATGAATGCTCTAAAATTTAAGAAGATAGAAAAACTTGGGATTTTTTCGTTATCGGAAAAGTCCATAAATTTTTTGAATAATCATCCAAAAAGAGAACATAATACCGATGACCCAAAGAACTAAGAACATGAGACGTCCATAAGTCGCTATGAATTATTAAATGACATTAAAGTATGAGAATTATAGTCTACAAATGGCAACCTACCAATTTTTCCTAAAGAACAAGAATGACAATTCGGAGTACTACGCGTACCCTTACATGAGATAAAATTATTTTTATCTAGAAAGACAAAATAGACGACCCCGGATGACTAAGACGAGCATGCCACAAGGAAGGAGCAAGGGTTGCAAACGCTGACAACAAGGCTTGACTCGATAGACCGGAACATGGCGTGATAGGATAAAGATCTCCCCTACTATCACACCTTATGAGATGACTCCCCATCTTGAAATCCTTCACAAAGAAACCAAACGGATCAAATTTAATAGATAAGGAATTGTCAGTGGTGAATTTACGGACAAACACTAAGTTTTTAATCAATTTGGGGGCATGTGGGGTATTTTTCAGGATAAGGGGTGGATAGGGGGGAGACAAAATTTTATGACCATAACCACGAATTGGAATAGAATTATAATTACCAACAATTATGCCACGAGGGTTGTTCAAATTGGAATAAGACGAGAGAGTACCTAAATCGGATGTCATGTGGGTAGTGGCACCGGTGTGCATATACCAATTCGGGTCCGGTGGAGTCAAACCAAGTGTGTGCATCGCGACCTCAATATCAGTTTGAGTGGGGCCTGCTGCATGGTGGGCTTGCGGAGGCCGGGGCCTAAGTACCCCTGCGTGCTGCCCCGGCCCAGTGCTACTTCGGGAAGAACCACTGGCCCAATTGGTATTGGGCCGAGGAGGCTGCTGGAAAGCCTACTGGAATGGGGCAGGAACTGACGGTGAACATGGGTTGTTGGGCCACTGCCCACTGTTCCAGGCCCACAGTCCAGTGGCTCAAGGCTGGGACCAGTGGGTCGGTGGCCCATTGTATCCAGGATATTGTCCTCCGCCACCGTTTCGGCCACCGTTACCATTGCCGAAACCATCACGCTTGCACCCGCAATTTTTGCCATTATTTTTCGGATTATTTTTGTTGCCACCATGAGTACGGTTTTGGCCGGAATGACTAACAAAATCCTGAGAATTAGTAGAGGACGTCATCATGATGACGGGACTAGCACCGGTAGCCGTCTTTTTTGCCAAGCCGGCTTCTTCGAGTGTAAGCATAGAACGAGCCTGATAAAATTACGGAAGAGGGTTGCTCTGATGAAGAAGCATGCCAACACCACTATATGCCTCTGAAAGGCCTACAACCATCTGAAGGACAAGACGGTCGTTAGTAACGGGTGCACCAACATTGCGGAGTTGGTCTACCAACTCCTTCAACATTTTGCAATATGCTGAAACGTTGGGGAAATCTTCCATGTTGATGTGGGAGAATTCCTGCTCCAAGGTAACAACACAAGAATTTTGATTATCTTGGAATATATCACGTACTCTATTCCAAGCCGCCATCGATGTGGCGTCTGGTTCGATAATCGTCTGCAATTGGTCGATAGAAATAGTGGAATAAATTCACTGAAGGACAGTAGCATCAAGTGTTGCCCATAACTTTGGATCATCCTCGGGTTTGAGCACCTCCGTGTTCGTAGGAGCTGTTGGGATAATATGATGGAGGACTTGATACGAGCGTGCATGAACTTTGAACAGTTCGGCCCACGTCGCATATTGGACGTTTTCTATCTCAAGAACGATAAGGATGTGATTCTTGATATTTGAAATAGCGAGGGCATGGTGAAATGTGTTCTTAGCCATAATAGCAACGCAAGACGTGATGAAGAGATTTTAGGAAGAAAATTTGGGGGAAAATCCGGCATGGAAACCGAGAAAGCTCTCGGAAAACAGTGCACGGCAAGCAGAAATTTTGGAGAGGAAAATTTAACTTAGACTCTTGATACCATGAAAGAAATAATCGCTTGATCATTTTCTTTAATTGAAAGAGTATATATACAATTTACATATTTCCATAATAGGAGAATCATATTCTCATTCTACTCCTAAAACATTATTCTACTTGGATACTAACTATACAATTATAATAAATATACAATACTAATTCACCCAGATATTACCTAATCAATATGTACAGTCCGTGACTTCATATGTACAGCAACACGACACTGTAACCAATATACATATGATATATTATATATCATATTTATATTTAACATATTTATCATCCTCGAAAATCACATTTTCTCCTCATAACCAAGAAATCTCTAGGGATCACCATGCATAAATTTTATACTCGATAGATAATGGAATTGCATTTCTACTCTTCTTCACTTAAATATAAGCCTTTTGTCCGCATGACTAGGTCCAGTCATTACACAATGCATTAATAATAAGAAATTTTAATTTGTAGTAGAAGACAATTCCAAAGTATTGATATCCCCTTTAGCGTTCGAATATTTCCTTGAAGCCCTTGTCTAAATATGCAATATAAGGATATTTACATTTTTTTGGGGAAAATCCCAGATCAGATGTTTAGAATCAAACAAGTATCAACATTTTGCTTTCTTTGCTTCTTTTGATGGGGAATGATTCGGCGGGTTATATTAACAGAAGTCATCCTCACCTTCCTCTGATTTATCACCGACAGTCTATTCAAGATTTCAAATTCAACGATGACAACTAATTAGACACGTGAATTGCGCTTGTTGCGGGACGTACCAAACTTGTTACATCGGACAAACCTACATATCACGTGTTGCGCTCTGATCACTGAACCGAATCTCTAGGACAAGAGAATCTTAAACAGAAGGAAGACATGACAAGTGGATCCTCACATTTCCAGCTCAGATTTAACAACTAGCAACTCATTGTACCCGATTTGGTATTTCTTGGCAGCTACATACTCCTTTGGTTAATATTATTTTCTGCAATTACTCATTTGCAATGAGTTGTAGTCTCTGTCTCGGTGCATAAAATATTAAGTTTGTTACCCTTTTTATAAATCTCTTTTGGCATGTCTATTATCAAATTTTTGTTTGGACTCAATTGAGTGTTGATGATAATATAATCTAACCTCCACTTTCTGTCTTCTTTTCAACCTTCTATTTGATATATGTATCAAAAGCTTGGATGGAGTATTTCCTCATATATATCTATATATATATATATGTGGGCCTATAAAGAAGCACAACAGAGAAATGTTTGTTAGTCTAGAAATAAGTTAGTCAATTGTGCTTTTACTCCTTTTAGACCCTCCTTTTTTTCTCTATTATGGTGAATGGTCAGCTTGTCACACCTCGATTATTTCACTAAGTGTTGGTTATATCTCATTAGCGGATGTGTCAGGTGATTCTGTAGACAGATAAAAAGAGATCATCTAGCATTTTTTTGTGTTCATTGAAATTTAAATTATAATTTCTAGTAACTTTTACCAACTTCATTGACGGTTAGGTTACACGTTAGTGATCTTTTAGGTGATCCTTATTTGACATACACAAAGTGCACTATTCCTGAGATCAAAATGAAGCAAGGTATCAGAATCTTGTTGGAAAAGGGGAAAGGAATATAAAAGAACCAAACCTGTGGGTTGAGAGACAAGGTATGTGGTCTTAATATATCTAAGAGAATTATATCAATTAAGAATAAAGTGGCAAAGTGCTATCCTATTCAACTAGCAAAAAGGCACTTTAGAAAAAGGAAATACTGGGGCATTTTTGTCATTTACTGGAAAAGCTCATGTGAATGGTCGTCATTCTATGCTCATGTTGCCTTAAATTCTTTGGCTAATGGAGGAGACCAAAAATATAATGAGGAGAAGATGTTGGTGGGCGTATTAGGATTTTCATGATACTTCCGTAAGCAAATTGTCATAGTAATACTACCAAATAGCAAACTTCTATTGAAAGCCGCACCCAAGGGGTTAGCAAAGTCCGGGGAGAGCCGCCCGCACCCAAGGAGTACGTCTAAATTTTAGATTCTTCACTCAATGGAAAGCTATGTGATGAGGTAGAAGAGACCAAAAAATTAACAAGTAAATAAACTTTTCATCTGACATCTTATGATTTCAAGTTCTTGATAATCATTTCACAAAAGAATAATTTGAAGAATATGGCAAAATACATGAAGGGCTTGGTGCTTGGATTGTGGAAAAAATTAGCAGACTAATAGAAATTTCATGAAACATGTCAAAAATGTTTTTAAGTTAGTGTTTACTAATCTTGGACTATCACTAATGCACTTTTAATATAATCTTATCTCATCATTAGATTATTTTTTCTTAATTCCCAAATCCACTTCATCAGGAAAGAATTCTTCTCCACCTTACTAATTCAGTTTTGGAAAGCCAGTTTATCATAAAATATTCCCACTTGAGAGGTATCTTACTAACCATATAGGAATCTGAAATGTGCAAATCAAGTCATATAATTATGATGAGTCAGAAAAGCTTCATGAAGAGCCTCAATACACAACAGTGGTTCCAACTTCCATGCACTTTAGAGCAAGCAACTTAATTACTCTAAATAAATGGGGGGAAATTGAATGACCAAACTTATGCTTTCTTGTTAAGTAGAGGGCATTATCTTGAAGAAAAAGTCATGACTTTCACATCAATGACAAGTCTTGATGAACTATAGTGGTTTGCTTGGTTAGTCCATTGGAAATGAAGAAAGGAAATAGGTTACATTAACAAATGTAAAATATTTTTATACGTTTGCAAAAGGTAACCTGTTTTATTTTCAAATGACTAATTTAACCTTTTATGCATAGTTACTTGTAATTATTTTTTAAGTGACATAATAGCTTCATGATCTACTTATAGTGACAATATATAGAAGTTAAACTCATAAAAACGTAATTTACCAATTGACTCCTCGGAAAAAGTTACTGGTTACACTGAAGTCACCTCAATAAGTGGACATTGACTCAGCAAATATTAGGATTAAGTGTAGGATGAATTGCCCTATTGGGGGCAGGTGCAGCTGAATAAAAAAAAAGGAGTACTTTTTTTTCTTTGGGGGTGGGGTGAGGGTGGGGTGGAGGTGGTTTGAATTCACTGAACTCGATTAATTTGAATTCATGCCGGTTATTAGAATAACCACTCCCATTAGTAAAGGTAGAGTGAGGGATATATTGGATCTCACTTTGCAAGAGGCGATACTTGTAACTACTCCAAAGTCATCAATTAATCTATGGTCTTAATTCTTTGAAAGAGAATAATTCTTTGATTATTTTCATTAATGAAGAGGTATATATACATGAGATACAATATTTAGTTATGTAAAATAAATCTATCTTTCCTAATACAAGACTAATACATTTTCCTAATACAAGACTACTACCATAATTACACTTGTACAAGAATTCTACAAATATAGTAAAATATATACAAAATACGGTTATGTGATATACACGGTTTGGGCCGTGTATATCGGTGGACTTTCACACCCCCGCAAGTCATAGCGGGCGGTTGTCGTACACTGAGAGTGTACCTAAAATCCTCAAACAGAACTAAGGGAAGACCATTAATAAAGATGTCAGCAATTTGGTACCGTGAAGGGACATGTAAGACACATACTTGTCCATGATCTACCTTTACGCGAACAAAGTGAATATCCATCTCGATATGCTTAGTGCGTTGATGTTGGACCGGATTGCCAGAGAGATAGACTACACTAACATTATCGCAGTCAACATGACTCGGACACCACATTGGCTACCCCTCGATACTCGGCATCTGCACTGCATTGCGATAAAGTAGCCTGGCGGTTTGACGACTAGGAGACCAAGTTATCACCAAGAAACATACAATAACCAGATGTCGAACGTCTGGTATCTGGATATCCACCCCAATCAGCATCTGTATAAGACACGGGAGTAGAGACAGATGATGGATATAAATGCAAATCATAATCAAGAGTGCCCTGTAACTAACGCACAATGCGTTTGAGAGCATGCATGTGTTCGTCCCTCGGATCATGCATAAATAAATGCACTTGCTGCACTGCATAAGTAATATCGGGTCTCATGAAAGTAAGATACTGAAGAGCTTCTGCAAGACTGCGATAATGGGTGGGATCCTCATAAGGTATGCTAGAAGTACCACTCAACTTCGGTTTAGTAACAACCGGAGTAGGAGAGGACTTACAAGATGACATTCCAGCTCGCTCAATAATCTCATACGCATACATCCTCTGTGATAAAAATAGACCATCTGCATGACGTGTGACTATTATACCCAAAAAAATAACCCAAGGGTTCCAAGTCTTTCATAGCGAATTCAGAACAAAGAAGAAACATGATAGACTTGCGCAGTTTATAAGAAGAGGCAGTCAATATAATATCATCCACATATAACAGAATGTATGCCAGAGAAGTACCACAACAATATAAGAATAGAGAATTATCAGACCTGCTGTGAGAAAACCCAATAGTAGACACATAATCTACAAACCTCTTATACCAAGCCCGTGGGGCCTGTTTAAGCCCATACAAAGACTTCTTGAGAAAACAAACATGATTAGAATGATCGGGGTCCCTGAAATCCAAGGGCTGATACATGTATACTATCTCCTTGAGATCACCATGTAAGAAAACATTTTTTACATCCAACTGATGAATAGGTCATGATTTCGAGAGAGCCAGACCGAGAACAGTGTGAATAGTTGCCCATTTGACAACCAGACTAAATATCTCTCCACAATCAATGCTAACTTGTTGCGTTTTGCCATCACCTACAAGACGAGCCTTATGCCTCTCAAAACAACCGTGAGATTTTTCCTTATGAGTAAAATCCACATAGAACAAATAACATTGACATCAGGCGGACGGGGCATCAACTCCCACATCTATTTCCAATAAGAGCATTATATTCATCTTCATGGCTATTTTCCAATTCGGGTCATGAAGGGCCGACACTGGGTTACGAGGTAGGGGTGATTTAGTGACATTAAAATTAAGATTATAATGTCGGTTTGGTTTTAAAATACCCCGTTGGCTAGGAGTAACAGGCCCTTGACTCGAGATAGAATTGGATGGGATTTGGGTAGGTGTCGGGTCGGTGCGGGACTGGCCAGCAGGAAATGGGCCTGCTGGCTGAAATAGTGGACTTGGGAGACAATTATTTGGGCCAACATGCAGTAGGCCTGCTGGCCGAGACATTGGGCCAGGGGAAGAATTTGTTGGGTTAATCGGCAGTGGGCCTGCTGGCCAAGAATCTAAAATCGTATCGAGACCATTTGGGCCAGCAGACAGTGGGCCTGTTGGCAGAATTGGATCACGGGCGGGTTGGGGCCACTGTTGGAGAATATACGGTGAGAGCCCATCATCCAAAAAAATTATATGAACTAGACACAAAATTATACAATTCAGCAAACAGACTTCGGGTTTCATCAAAATTAACATGGCAACTAATTATGATTTTATTAGAAGATAAATCAAAATATTTTTAACCACAATGATTAGACGGATAACTCAAAAACACACAAGCGGTAGAACTGGTTTGAAGTTTATTAATTGTAGTGGACAAAAAAAGTGGATAGCACAAACACCCAAACACCCTAAGATGAGAATACGAAGGGTCTTTATGATAAAGAATTTTAAGGGGAGATTAATATGCTAACCCTTTGCTAAGGAGTATGTTAAGGAGGAAAGTAGTCATTTTTAATGCATGATGCCAAAAGGAGGGTGGTAACGAAGCATGGGCCAGTAAGGTTCGGACGTGTGAGGGCAAGAAAAATAGAAAAAGATGTCATTAGTGTTACAAAATTCCCGAAACGGCCCATTATCAAATTCCCTTCCATTATCACATTGAATATTTTTAATTTCCCTTTCAAATTAGTATGGATGAATCCTCTAAACGTTAAGAATGTGAAAAAAACTTGAAACTTTTTAGATAAACGAAAGGTCCACAAAAATTAGAATAATCATCCAAAAATAACACATAATAGCGGTGGTCCAAAGAGCTTAAAACGGGAGATATCTACAAATCAGTATGAATAATATCAAAAGGCAACAAAGTACTAGAATTGGAGGCTACAAATGACAACTTAACATGTTTTCCAAGAGGATAAGAAGGATAAATATTAGTACTATGCGTACTATTACATTCAATAAAATTATTATTTTAAGAGAAGAAATAACAGACGCCCCTGGATGACCCAAACGAGCATGCCATAAGAAAGGTGCTAGAGCGGCAAACATTGATGGTGTGGCTTGACTCGTGGAAGTGGTGGCGGTGGTGATTGGATAAAGATCTCCCCGACTATTACATCTCATTTGAGGTATCCCCATTGTGAAATCCTTCACAAAAAATTCAAAAGGGTCAAAGTCAACAGAAACCCAATTATCAGTAGTGAATTTTTGAACAGACACCAAGTTTTTAATTAAGTGAAGAGCATGAAAGACATTTTCAAGGCTAAAGGTGGGTTCGGGAGAGATAAATGTGTGTGACCATAACCACGAATAGGAATTGAATTGTCATTATCAATAATAATGTCACGATTTTTTCTCAAATTGAAATAAGATGAGAGATTACCGGGCGCGGACGTCATATGAGAGGTGGCTTTGGTGTCCATGTATCAATTCGCATCCAGAGGATTTAAACTAAGTGTATGCATTACCGCATCGATATCTGTAAGCGTCGGAATCGATGCTGGGCCCACAACAGTGAAGGCTTGCTGATGCCGAGGCCCAAGCGGAGCGACGGCTGCGCCTGTGGTACAATCTGTGGATCTTTGGGTTGTCGATCGTTGTTGGGTGAAATTGGGCTTGGCCCAATTGGGAGCAAAACCTGGAAATTGTGGTGTGGATCACTGGCCAATGTGTACTGGCCCAAGGTTGCGGCCAGTGGTGCTGGGGCTCAGCCGGTCCACTACCACCACGTCCCCCGCCACGTCCACGTCCACCGCCACTGTCGCGGTTCTTGCCACTATTTTTTCCAATTTTGACCCTTTTTGCCGCCACCGTTGTTACAGTTTTGGCTAAAATTGTCCGAGAATGAATGGGGGTCATCGGACGTGGCCATCATCTTGACGAAATTTGCTCTGTTAGCCGCCTTTTTAGCCAAGTTGGCCTTTTCTAATGTGAGCATGAAACGTGTTTGGTAGAACGGTGGGAGAGGATTACTTTGATGAAGAAGCGTTCCAACGCCATTATAAGTCTCAGATAGGCCTGTAACCATCTGAAGAACAAGACGATCATTCGTGATGGGCGCACCAACATTCTTGAATTGATCCGACAACTTCTTGAGCCTTTTACAATAGGCCAAGACACTCGAAAAATCCTCTATGTTGATATGGGAGAATTCCTGCTCAAGGGTCACGACATGAGAATTTTTGTTATCCTGGAATATATCACGCAACCTATTCCAAGTGTTCATAGCTATGACGTCGGGTTCAATAATAGTATGCAAGAGGTCCATAGAGATAGTGTAATAAATTCACTGGAGTACCGTAGCATTAAGAGTTTCCCACAACTCTATGTTATCATCGGTGATAGGCACCTTCTCCTTGCCTATTGCCGAGGGGATGATGTGATGAAGGACTTGATTAGATCGTGCGTGAACTTCAAATAGTTCTTCCCATGTCGCGTATTGGACGTTTTCCATCTCAAGAACAATAGGGATGTTATTCTTGATGTTGGACACTGCAAGGACAGGATGAAAGATGTTCTTTGAGGTAGACATAATCAAAGTACAAGAGGAGAATTACGGATTCGGGAAAAGAAAAAAAATTGAAGGGAGGTTTTTGGTCGGCCGACGGCCGAAGGTGTAGTAGGGGCGGCGGAAGCATAAGATTGGAGAAGGAAAGTCCACCGATATACACGGCCCAAACCGCGTATATCACATAACCACCATATTTTGTATATATTTTTTACCATATTTGTAGAATTCTTGTACAAGTATAATTATGTTAGTAGTCTTGTATTAGAAAAATGCATTAGTCTTGTTTTAGGAAAAGGTAGATTTATTTTTTATAATTAAATATTGTATCTTATATATATATACCTCTTCATTAATGAAAATAATCAAGGGATTATTTTGTTTACATGGTATCAGAGTCAGACTCATTCCAATTCTTTGTTCACCGATTGTTGGGCCCTCAAATTATATTATTCATGCTCCAATTAACAAGGTTTGAGCGTGGGTGGGAGTGTTAAGAGTCTCACATCATATATGGAATGGGAACATGAACTCCTTATATAGACTTGGACAATCTTCACCCTGCAAGCTAGCTCTTGCGTTGAGTTAAGCCAGATACATTCTTTACATTCTTAAATTAAGTTTCTCCACTAAGGTGTGCACATATGTCAAGAATTAGGAAAATATTTTTAGTCTTGAATACTAATTCCTTCTTTTCTTCTCTGAAGAAAATCAGCCTTGTTATAAATTTCTCTTTCTTTGCAACAGGAGCAAATGAATAACTGAGACTAACTATAAAGTAGAGATATTAAATACCTAGCTGCAATGGTATTTTCACTAATGACTAGAACTACCACAAGTTTCTAAATGAATATTAATTTGCTGGAACTTTGTTGATCTTATCAACTTGGCAGCTTCATAATTAGCTTGATTGTGTTGAGTAATCTTTTTCTGGAACTTCTGTATTAGTTGCAAAACCAACTTAGTCAGCAAATCTATTTAAATCAACCTCATTCACACTCGAAGAAACACAGCAGACAATTAGTGCAACGAAATAGCTCAAAGTTTTCCTAAATAATAAGCAACCCCCCTTTGGTTGCAATATGAACTAACTAAAGCATATCTCTTTCTAGTAGTGGCTGTTTTTTGCTCGGAGTTCTTGACAAACGACAACAACAGCTACGCCTCAGTTCCAAGAAAGTTGGAGACGGCTATATGAATCCTCATTGCTCCTGACCAACAAGGAATGAACTTTGAATCTTCCAAGACTCAACACATAGTATTGTAGTTACCAAACTGGAGACCTTGTAGAGCAATGTTATGCATTCCATGCTCGAGTCCATAAGAAAAAGGCACGGTAATCAGACCACCACTTGATGAGTTGAATGTTATGTCTGATTCTTGATTTGGTGAATTATACTCACATAGTGTTTTTACCATGCCATTCATTTTTGAATGCTGTTGTGCTTGTGGAGAAGGGGCGGCAGATTTATGATCCTCAGGGGAAGCAGACTTGGATTCCGCAAGATTTACAACTGTGATATCATGTATGCTCGATCTCCTTTTATCTTTTCCACCAGAAAGCTGCCTAATAAAGTATTTCTGAGCATGGCTAGCTACTTGAGTTGGAGTTCTTGTGGTCACAAAATTGCGTGAAATATTTCTCCAATCTCCTTTTCCATACTTTTTCAGCCCCAGCAGAAATTGCCTGAAAAAAATAATATAGGAAACACTATTAACTCTTGTACTACAAAAACTATCCTTTACTACTATGTCTCAATTCATATGAATCTTAATTGACCATGTCGCTCCATCTAAACTCATTCAAGATCAATACTATACAATATAAAAATAAAACATAAGAAGTACTCCCTCTGTCTCAATTTATACGACACTTTTTTTTTTTAGTCAATCCCAAAAAGAATGCCACATTTTCTTATTTGATAACAATTTAACTTTAAATTTTATCTTTTACGCTTAACGAGATGATCTATAACCACACAAATATGTTTGACTTGTTTTGAACCACACGATTCATAAGTCTTACTTTATTTCTTAAATTTCGTATCCAGTCAAACTATATCGTATAAATTGGGACGGAGGGAGTAATAATTGATCTTTTGTATATTTCTACTGGCATATAAATCTCTGACATGACTAAAAAGATTCCTAAGAATCACAGAACCCGAAGTAAATGTATCAACAAGACTAAAACATATTTCCAACTCTCTTTTAACACAAATTTGCAAAATCTAATTCATACATAAAAAAAGAGTAACTTTGTAGATCACTCTTGCTGAAGCCTGAGCACATTTTTGAAAACTATGGTGATGTTATGTTTGAGAATCTACATTATCTTAATGTAATTATAGCTCAATTACAATGTAAAAGACATTTAGATTAGATATCATTATGACCATGTTAAGCTAGTGAGTTTTTTTATCACTTAAAAGCCACCTCGTGAGCGAAGGAGATCATTTCTACAATAATTAGTCCTTTAACAAATTCGCCCCTTTTTCCGTAACATTTTTATAGAAAGAATCAAACTAATTATTCGAGCTAGAGAGAATTTTTAACTCACCTGTGCTCTTCCTCAGTCCATGGCACACCCTTCTTCCTTTCATGTTCAGAAGACCGATTCGACGAGCCCCTTTTCCCAGATTGATCATAAAATTGCTTGAATCCATGAAAACCATCTTGATTATTGACCCACTCTAATGTAAAAGATTTACTAGTTGTATAGCAAGGTACTGGTATTAACCCTGCCTCAATATCACTAATATCTTCTACCAATTCTCTATATTGTTTGATCACATCATTCACTGTTTTACCAGGGATCATTGCTGCTACATTGTACCATTTATCTGGTGTATCTTTATCAAATAAAGCAAGTGCTTCTTCAAAAACTTTGTTCTCTTCAGGTGTCCATCTTGTTCCTTTGTTTTCCTCAAATAACCAACTTGAATTCTTGATGTATGTTGCAGGGGATAGATATCCCAATTCCCTATTCATATTTTCTTGTTCATAAATAGTAGAAAATACCACCTAAACAACCCCTTTTGATTTTCTTGGCAAATGATGAGAAGTGGAGGGGTCTTTTTATGGTCTTCTAGTGGCATTTAATCAAAACATAACAAGAGAATAGGAAGAGAATCTTGGTTTTTTTTTTGGACAATAAGTGAGAGGTGAGGAATCTAGAAAAGACAACCTAACTTCCCAAAACCCAAGGAAAATTCTGAAATTTGTAATAAAAAGTACTACTAGATCTTGTTTTGTGAATTATAAGAAGTTTGGGTAGATCAAAAGCTCATCATAGACTACTTATATAGTAAATTGAGAAACTAATAAAAGTGAACGGCTAGAAATTCAGAGAATAATAAGACTCAAGAGAATCAAATAGAAAAAGAAGAAAGTAACTCTTATATAGAAACTGTGATAGGAAAAAAATATAGATGAGCTAAGACTTAGAATGAAGATTTGAAAGTGAATTAAGAAATTTATTGTTGTAAACAAGAATTAAAATCAGTGAATCTCTATGTGCTAGGAATTATTACTCCATCATTCCCAATTTATATCATGGAGTTTTACTGGACACGAAGTTTAAGAAATAAAGAAAATCTTTTAAATTTTATGATCTAAAACAAATTAAATATATTTGTGTATTTATAAATTATTTTGTTAAGTATAAAATATAAAGTTTAAAGTTAAATTATTATCATAAATATGTCATTTTTTTAATTAATTAAAAAGAAAAGAAACATAGTAGTATACAAAGAAAAAAAACCGAGAAATAGAGAAAAGAGTGGGAGAGAGCCAAAGTGTCAAGTAACGTTTTTATATGTCATTGGCCAATATAGTGTTTGTGGGGTCCACAGCTGAAGGAATTTTGTTTTCTTCTTATTGGCCCTTGGGGGTTTAGAGATAAGAGGGAAAGGGACATATAGTGGCCTAGTTGGACTGTCCTTTATCGTTACCCAACAAGACAATCTATCATTGTTGGTGGAAAAAAAATATGGCTCAATATATGGATGACCCTTCAACTTATCAATAAATTTCATTTGGACATTCAAATTATGATTTGAATATGTGAAAAAGTATTTTTATTAGATATTCTTGTCTCAAATTTTGAATTATGATTTGAGTACGTGAAAAAGTATTTTTATTAGATATTTCAGTCTCAAATTTTGAATTTTTGTGTGCGTATTCTCAAACACCCATTACGTAAATAAGTTATCACTTAAAACATGTCACCTCTCTTAATTATATGCTTTTTCAAAATTTAAGCCGAAAGTGTAATTTTAGGAACATTTTATCATGTGTTCAGGTGCTCAATCGAAACAAGCTATAGTTCGAGCTAGTATTCAACCAAAAATTATCTATGTATCAAATTTAAGGAATTGTTGATATATTCAACTAAAGAATATTACCATTATAGTGGAATGCTAAGCATCTATTCATCCTTAATTAGAGGTATTACTTTGAATTTCCTTTAGTAGAGAGTCAAAGTGAAACTTTTTCAAGAAAAAATTAGTTTAGTCGAACTTCAAAATGAGTATCAATTATCATGTAAAAAACAAAGAAATAAATAAGAAAACAAACATTCATACCCAATCATTATATTAAATCAATAAATACTAAATATAATATTTTTCATACACATATTTTTGAAGTATTTAATAACTATGATCAAGCGTTGTGATATCTCAATTTATAATGGCTAAGATTAAATTATTTTGTTTAGTATATACATCCAAGATTCTTTTCCTAGTAAATTAAGGTACTTAATGGGCTATTTTGGAATTGAAGTAAAATTTTAGGACAGCGTTGCTTTGTTTGATATTGTACTATATAATAATGCAATGCTTAAAATTCTCTCCAAGTCTTGTTTGGGCAAGAGCTTGTTTTCGTAAATGTTAGATAGGTTATTTTTGTCGATTGGAGGTAGTACAATTATGGACATTTCGGGAAAATTCTTCAAAATACAGTAAGTTTCGCAAAACTATTACGCATAATCATACCGATACTTGTACACGCTGATATCATATATGTATCAGTAAACGAGTTAATGTAACTTAACATAAGCATAGTGGTATATTGTTGAGTATTAGGGCATATTCATCCTTATGGTAAGAAAAGGGCAGTTCAGTAAAAGAAATATTTCGCGTTCATGCGGATTTTAGAAGAAAAAAAAACTGTACCATTAAGAGATGTGATATTAACAGTCTACCATGATATTACGGTTCAAAATTTTAATTTGTTAGTCACACGAAAATAAGTTATGGTTCATATCCAATCCTTATAGTGTTTGACTTCAATATTAAATGATCTCTCCTTTGTAGCTTTTGACTTCAATATTAAATGATCTCTCCTTTGTAGCTAAAAGCGTGAAATGTTAATTTCTGCATGTTAAATCATTACAGGGTTGAAATCAATTCTATGATATCTACCTCCTAAATCTCCCACTTCTTCAACAAAAAAATTTAAAAGGAAAATGAAGTGTAAGGTGCCAAAAAAAAGAAGATATACTTTGTCTTAAGTCAAAGAAATAAAACCGTTTGTGTTTACCCAAAAAAAAGATACAGTTAAATTTGTAAGTGATTTTAAGGATGTGTAGATCGATTTGTAAGTAAATACAGTAGGCAATTAAATAATAATTTAACGAACGAGAATAAGTAAAAGAAGTAGTCTGAATTAGTGTTATCTTGATTAGAGCTTCGTTCGGTCCTTAGCAGAATTGCTTCGAGCCCGAGCCAATGTAGAGAGCTTGTACAACTTAAGATTACAGAGAAATCTTGCAAGTAAGTGAAATGAGAATGAGATGCCCTTCCAACATGAAGGTTGAGCCCCTTTTATAGCTATGAATACAGGGCATTTATGCCCGAGAATCATTCTCTAATTTAATGCAATTAAATCACAATAATGGTCACATAATGACCAAAGAGTAACAATTGACACCAAATTCTGAGCGGATCCGCATTAAACTCCTTCGGTCGCCTACCCGGCGTCACTTGGTTTGGCCCTTGCCCAATCTTATTTTTCAAACCGGACTCAACCCGAAGTTTCTCACAACGGGTGCACAGCACTACTACACCCTTTGACCTCGCACCTAAACCATGTCACGTGTCATGTCAGTTTTTACCATATATAGATAGTCCCCACACTTTCTGGATCAAAGTTTACCGAAGTGATGGGAAGTGGAAATAATTTCGCCGGTGTTTTCTCTTGTAAGTTTCCTTTCAAATGAACCCGAAATAAGCGGGAAAACGGATCGTTTGACCTTCTCCATGATCTGAATCACGTCTTATCATTCTGTCACTTCGGACATACGTCAACCTATGATTGAACCGTCACTTTGATTCATGAACCGAAGTGTTTCCTAATGATGACTTCACCCTTATAAAAAACCCTTCTTATTGTCTTTTTACATTTTACCATTTGGTAAATTTCTTTTCATCCTTCGAGCGAACAACCTTCAAATCTGTAGATTTTCTTCAAATTTTTAAACTTTCAATCCTTTAACATAATGGCCAATAATGCTCGATCTTCCTCTAGGCAATCTTCTCCGGTGATTTCACCACCGCCGGCCACTGAAGAGGTCACCGACGTTGGTGAAGCTTCTGAACTCAATCTGCTGCCGAACTTAGAGCCTACGACATGATGCCTTCAACCTTCCACTTCGACACAGAGTTCGCCGTTCAAACTTCCTCCAAGAAATCTCACCAAGGGGAGGAGGCTAGAAATTGGTCCTCCTTTATCAAGGCCTTAGACCTTAAGAGAGTTCGAGATGAGTGTTGGACAAACCTCACCGGGATCATCATCCCAGCCTGGAAAATGACATCATCACCTTCAGGTCTGGATACTTTAATGTATACACCTACCCCTTCACTTTTAAACTCGACCTACCGATCGACCGTGTGATCCCTGAGATGTGCAGGACCTACAATATGTGCCTTGCACAAATCGATCCATCCGTCTGGAGGATCGTAACCTGCCTCCATTTTTTGGTCAACTTGGTCAAATAGGACTTTACTTTAGATCATTCGATTTGTTTATATGTACCACAATTCTTTTGTGGTGGAATAGTCCAGCTTTCTAAGCGAGGTAAATTCTCCATCCTCTCCAGTGTCGATGAGAATCGAGACCGGGGGTGGTTGGAATGTTTTGTTGCGGTTTCAACCATTGAAATTATTCCGACGAGGTACATGCCCTCCTCGGAGGAGTGGAACATGTATCGTAAGTATCAAAGCTCTTCTTCCCTTTTTAATCTAAATGACTTGCTCTTACAAAAATTTATCTTTGTCTTTTCAGCCATCCAATAGGTTCCGAACCATGTGGATAAACTCTGTAATTGGGTCAAGAAAATAATTATAACCTATCCGCATAGGAAGTGGACATGGAAATAACTTTTTGATAAATGATGGGTAACCCGGAACTACGATCAACATTCACCTAACGTTCATACTTAGGTTTAATCACAGTTTTGTGCGCTTTTGTACTCATTTCATTTTTTGAACTTGCAGGTCTACCGAATGGCTTCTCGACCCCGAAGGCCAACCCCTCTACTGCTCCAGTTGTCCCCGATCCGGTATTTGATCCAGCTGTATCGGTTCAGCACATCATTGAGGTACCCACGAAAAAACCCACAAAAATAAATCCTCAAAGCCTCTGAAGTCACCATCTAAAGGTGAGAGGCTCCTCCCAAGCTCAAGATACAAGCATCTTCCCAGATGATATCTGGGTTAGCAAAACCTCCACCACTGCTACCACCACTATGACGGAAGACACTCCAGCCAAAGTGAGAGAAAAATGGTTGTTATCGAAGAAGCCAAGCTAATTTTGCCTCCAACTGAGGTTATGACTACTCCTGCCCCCGCACCACCAATGATAGAATCCGTCATCGTTGAGGATGACAAAGAATCCACGGATAAGGAGCCATTGGCTAAGAAAACCAGGACATCTACTTCAACTCCTCCTCCACCATCACAATTGGCCCAAACCTTTGGGCAAGAAGAGTTTGACCGCATCTTCGAAGAGGTTGGCACCTCCGTAGGTCGGGCAGAGCGTGCTCACATTCTTAGGTTCTCCCATTTGGTTATTTATCAAAAAATGACCAAGTCTTCTCGAGCCCTGAGAAACTATGCTAGCTCCCAATCCAAACTTGTTAACTTCTTCCAGCCCCAAGTGCGAATCCAAGAAGAATGAGATTGGACACAATTTCCTTTGTCGAGGACACTAACTTCTTATCCCGCCCGATCGGGGTTGCCAATTACACGAGGCCCCTCATTTCGGAGTTAGATTGGGAGAAAATGCAGAATGTGTCTTGGCCATGCCTCTTCAACGAGGGTATGCACGCTCTAACTAGTTACGTCTTCTTCTTGATTGCTTTAATTGACACTTGAATTATTTTTCCTTTTCTAATTTTCCCTTAATTTTCAATCTTTCAGTCCTTCATTCTTGTTGGTAAGGGCCTTATTCGGTGCTTGGATGAAAATGAGCACCTTAAAGGGCAACTAGATGCCCAAGAGAAATAAATCCAGCACCTACAAGAGCTTCTTCAGCAAAATGATGCCCAACTATAGCAGATCGGCGATTTGCCCACTGTCTGGGTTGAACTAGACCAAGTCAAGGGAAAATTCCTCCAAGCGATGAACGACCTCGAACTTGCCACTGAGGAAAATAGGATCTTTGAGGAAGAGAATGAAAAACTCTTCCAAGATGTCGAAGTCCTTACCCAACTGCTCGGAGAACAAGAGGAGAATCAACACCACCAGGCTCAGTAAGTAGAATTTCTAACTACTGACCTCAATCGTCTTGCTGTCGATCTTGCTACAATGGAAACTGGTGGGGCCGCCGATGAAGCTGCACTAAAGATGGCTTAGGATCAGGCCTACCAACAAGCCCAAACCAACGAAGGGATGAGGAATGAACTTGAAGCTTTGAATTAGAGGTATGCTGAGATTTTAGTCCAATTTGCTCAAGTCTCGACTGAACGAGACTAGGATCTGGATGACGTGGAGGTCGAAGTGGTCCAGATAGTGCTAAAAACTAAGCACATAAAATGAAATGTCCGGAGGTACACTTGCAATAGACTCGGGATGGGATCCCGGATATTGATGCCAAAATTGTTGAAGCCAAAGAAGTTGAGCTCAAGGCCTACCGATAACTGATCGGATGTCGTGCCCATTTTTTCCACCCGCGAGAGGTCAAAGCGGAGCATGACGTATTCGGTGATTCCTGGGTCAATTGGATTGAGGAGTCGCCACCTAATTATTCTAAGGTGAATTAGGACACCTAAATGTTTGACTATAAATGCTGCAATAACTCCAATTTTAAGGTCTGCGAAACTAGTGAGATTCTAGGTAAGGGTTCTTTATTATCCTAAAGGGAAGGGGTTAGGCATCCTTTAAGATCCGCTAACTTGCGGTTATCCGGTCAAACTCAGGTTAATTATTGCTAAGAGAAAATGCATGTTTAAAAGTATATAGAGTAAAAAGATGTTTGAAAATATTTAGTAAATGATACATTTGTATGATATTAAAGAAAAATACATGTAAAGTTGAGAAAATATGCATTTGTAATAATTAATAATAAGGAGAAAAATGAATAATTTAATGCCAAAGGAGTAAACTTTTGGAAATCATTGATTTTGCAAATTGAAAGGATAAACTTATTTGTATGATTAATGAAGTGAATAAAATATGACCAAAATGATTTTTGAAAATTTTGAATACGCATGACGAGCCTGAAAATAAAATAACTAGCGGAGGGTTTCTAAGTTTGAATTACCCGAACCTACAAGTAAATATACTAGCAACGGGTTTCAAGTTTTAAACTACCCTATGAATTAAATCTAAGTTTGCCTATTCTAAGCATTTAAATAGTTACATAAATGCGATAAATAATATTACAATACAGGGCGGAGTAAAAGCTGAATTAAAGAAAGTAAAAATAATAAAATAAATAAACTTTGAGGAATATCTACCTTTATTTACTTTGCTCCCTGCAAGCTATCAAGAACAAACGATTAGAAACAGTTAAATACAAATAACTTCGGATCTGTGTCCAAAACAGTGAGTGTTTTGATCACGGAGGGCTCAGACTTAAATTTTGAAAAGACCGTTCCAATCACGTCGTGGCTGCAAACGTATGACTCGGTGGTCATTTTGATTGTCTCGACTACTAAACGTGTTGGTCTCTCGAATGGAAAAGAAAAGATCATTATAATCACGTCGTAGCTGCGAACATATAACTTGTTGGTTATTTTAGTCGCCTCGCCTACTAAACATGTTGATCTCTCGGATGAAATAAAAAGATTTAAGTCTCATCCTTGCCCAGAAGTTATATTTTTCGTCTTTACAACTGTGGAGGCCTCGAAATCGACAGATATTTTTCATCGGCCACGTAGTATCGTGTTCAAATCAGCAAAAATTAAATCAAAGCAGTAAGCAGAAAACAGAGAGGCAATTTCCGAAAAGGCGCGGTATTTAGTTTAAAACAGTAAAAACAGTAAAATAGTAATCTGAAATCGAGCAGCAAACTGAAACAGAAAAACAGTGCCCGAACAGATTCGATATTTATTCAAAACAGTAAAACAAACCAAAATAGAAATCTGAAACCGAGCAGCAAACTGAAACAGAAAAGCAATGCCCGAACAGACGCGGTATTTGGTTTAAAACAGTAAAACGGTAAGATATTCGTTGCATGAATGTTTAAATGCCAAAAATAGTAAACTGAAACAGAAAGCAATGCCCGAAAGGTGCGATATTTTGTTTAAAACAGTAAAACAAACCAAAACAGAAATCTGAAACCGAGCAGCAAACTGAAACAGAAAAGCAATGCACGAACAGACGCGACATTTGGTTTAAAACAGTAAAACAGTAAGATATCAATTGCACGGATGTTTAAATGCCAAAAACAGTAAACTGAAACAGAAAGCAATGCCCAAAAGGCGCGATATTTTGTTTAAAACAGTAAAATAATCAAAAACAGAAATCTGAAACCGAGCAGCAAACTGAAACAGAAAAGCAATGCCCGAACAGACGCGGTATTTGGTTTAAAACAGTAAGATATCCGTTGCACGGATGTTTAAATGCCAAAAACAGTAAACTGAAACAGAAAGCAATGCTCGAAAGGCGCGGCCTCGAATTCAATTTCATTGGCCTAATTGCAGTATTAAATCAGTAAATCAAAAACAATAATCTGAAATCGAGAAACGATTTCCGAAGAGAATGCAGTGTTGGTTCAAATCAATAGAATAACAAAGAGGATGCAGTATTAGTTCAATCAATAAAATAATAACAGTGTCAAAGTAACAAACAATAAGCAATTAAAATATTCTACCCAAATTCTGAAATTACGAAACCGAAACAGGATTAAGAAATGTTTATGAAAAACAGACTCAAGTTCTGGACAGTGACCTGAATGGGTGACCCAATTCTGAAAATAGACCCGGATAAACGACCCGAGAAATGAAACCCGAAGTAGTGACCGGAATCGGAATCAAAATTCAAATTTTTTGGACAACCAACAAATGAGATATAAAAGTGCAAGAATCTGGAAAATATCCAAACCGGGTCGACCCGACCCGAATCAGAAATTAAAACCCGGATTAAATTTCTCAAGCTTTTCAGATAACCAACATGCAAGATATAAAATGTGCAAGAATCTGAAAAAGTATCCAAACCGGGTCGACCCGATCCGAGTCGGTGACCCGACCCGAATCAGGGGTTCAACCCGAATCGACTTTTTCATGCTTTTCAGATAACCAACAACAGAATATAAACACAAAATTTATTCGTCGGAACAGTAACCCGAATCGGAAAACCCGAAAACAGTGAAGAACAACAATAAAATAAGCAGATTTTCAGATTCGGCTTACGAGGCCAAATAGAAGTATTTAGAACCAAGGTTCAAGAATGAAACTCGCCCCTTTTCCTTTTGATTTTGGACTCGTTTTCGAGCTTATTTCTTGAATAACGAGGGTGAATGCTAAAAAAAACTCAAGAACACGACAAGTATTTTTCTTTCTTTTTATCTCGGTTCTTAGTCATTTTCAGTCCCGGTCCTCTTTTTTTTTTCTCCCCTGGTTTTATAGGTGGATTCCCCCTAAAAACTGAGCTTGAATTTCAAAACAAAGGAGCCACAAATCACGGATTTTAGGGGTATGGGTCGAAGGGTTGGTGGCAGGGAGTTGGTGGTGGCAGTGGGTGAGGCGACCGGCGTGTGGGGTCAGGGGCATGGGTGAGGTGCGACTGTCGGCCGATTTGGTTGGAGAGAGGAATGAGTGTTTTAATTTTTAGGGTTTGTTTGGTTTTAAAGGGGTGTTTGGATTTTGGGGGAGGGGAGAAGTAAGGGATAATGGGAAAGGGGCTTGCGGGTCGGCCGATGGTGGGTTGGGCTTGTGGGTTGGCTGGATGGGCTTGGGGTGTGGGTTTTGGGTAAAAATAAGAGAAGGGGTTGTGGCCTGTTGCGGGTTGGGCTCGGTAGAGGGGGGTGGCCGATTTGGGCCTGGGTAAGGGAATTTTGGGTGGGCCAAAATAAAATAAGGGGGTTGAATTGTTTTGGGTTGAGTAGAAATTGTTTTGGGTAGAAATTGTATTTGGGTTGGAATGAATGGGTTATGGGTTTAAAAATATAAAAGGGGTTTAATATAAAAAAATGCTTTGAAGAAAAAAATGCAAATTATATAACGATGTGATAATAATAAAAATATAATGTTTGCGAAATGTTTAATGCTTAATAATAAAGAAATATGGAAATGCGATGCAATTTTGCGAAAATAAAATAACATAGAATATTAGAGTGAGAAACTATGATCATGATTTTAAAAAAAAACAAATGATAGTAAAACATGCGAATAATAATAATAATAATAATATATATATATACGCATATATGTATATAGATTAAAATTGTTTTGAGGTGTTAAAAAATGCAAATAAATTGGGAAAGACGGGAAAAAATTGGGTGTCAACAGATGCCCCTCTTTGGCCGGAGATGATGAAAGAGTTTTCAGACAAAGAAGTTGAGTGAGTAGCCAATTTTGTTCTGACCATCGGGCTTTGAACGAGGAGTAGGGATTCGTGGGATGAAATAGAATTCCGAGAGTGGTTGCAAAAGATGGTGCAGATTCAAGAAATATTGCCCAGTGTCGAGTTATGATGACACTGGTTGCAGATGTGGCAAAATTATTGGGGAAGGAGTGGAACGATGTTCTCAACAAGACGCTGACCGAAATTGCCTCGGTTTGCTGCAAGAATTATTCTCGCGTTGAAGCTCCTGCAAATTAACGTGCCCTGCAGACTAAAGCTTAAGATAAAATTAGTGCATAATTGTTAAGCCAGAAATAGCAAAGAATGAGTACATAAAAATGCGACCTTGTGAGTCGAAATGATGCCCTTGAACGAACGCAGTGCGATGACGTTGTTATAAGGACGTAATGTTGATGACGCCGTTGCATGGGCGTGTTGCTGATGTCGTCGTTGTATGGACGTAATGCTGATGATGTCGTTGTATGGACGTTGCTGATGTCGTCATTGTTGATGACGTCATTGTATGGACGTAATGCGGATGTCGTCGTTGTATGGACGTTGTGGATGTCGTCGTTGTATGGACGCTGCTGATAACATCATTGTATGGACGTAATGCGGATGTCATCGTTGTATGGACGTAATGCGGATGACGTCGTTGTATGGACGTTGCCGATGACGTCGTTGTATAGATGTAATGCTGATGATGTCGTTGTATGGACGTGTTGATGACGTCGTTGTATGGACGTAATGCTGATGACGTCGTTGTATGGACGTGTTTATGACGTCGTTGTATGAACGTTGCTGATGACGTCATTGCATGGACGTAATGCTGATGATGTTGTTGTATGGACGTAATGCCGATGACGTCGTTGTATGGACGTGTTAATGTTTGTGACCTGTATCCAAAGAAAGTTTGTGAGTTTTGGGGGGGGGGGTCGATTCGTATTGACTTTTGTAGCTTTGGCTCTTGATACTTGCATATCTTGCTGATTCGGACCTGTAGCCTCGTCTGGTTCCCGGTCTTGGCAAGCCCTGAATGAAAACATTTGTTGAAAATAATTTGTGTTATAAGAAAGTAGGCATATCGATAAAATTCTAGTCGAATTCTAATGAAAATATTTGTTGAAAATAATTTGCTGATAACAACGTATGCATATATGTAAATGTCTGTCGAGCAGTGACATGCGGTGAAACAAAGCAAATGCCTTATCCAAAATTCTCATGGCCGAAGACTTAGTTGGCCGACAATTTTCTATGTCTATCGGCGTCTTCTTGCAGTGATCTCTTAAAAAATTTCCCCAGTTTTGATATGTGAGGATGCTGAACTTTCAACTGGACCAAGTCGAGTCTTGTGTGGATTGCTTGCCTGTCCCATCAGGGTGATCAGATGGGTGCATTTTCCCATATGTGAGATAAATGAGAAAAGATTTCCTAAAGGTGGGACCGAAGCCGATTTAGGCCGCCTACGTATCCCCATGAAGGAATCAGGTCATAACGCAGTTCATTACAAGCAAAAGGGGATTGTAAGGGTTTTCAAAAAATGGGACCGTAGCCGATGTGGCCGCCTACGTATCCCGTCTAGGCAATCAGGTCATGACGTAGTTCATGTTACAATCAAATGGGATTTTATGTCTTGAAGAGGTGAAACCCTATGTGGGTTCTATGCGTATCTCGCAGAGGGAGCGCAACTTTTACATCATAGAAAAGGTATTACATGGGGAACAATAAATCCTAGATATAGTATCTCTTTACCGCATCTACATTGATAGCTTTTGGCAACACTTCGCCGTCCATCTCAGCCAAGATTAACGCTCATCCAGGTAACACACGATGAACCGTGTAAGGCCCTTGCCAGTTAGGTGCGAATTTTCCTTTAGCTTTATTTTGGTGTGGGAATATACGTTTCAACGCCAGCTGCCCTGGTTTGAATGTCATTGGTCTCACTTTCTTGTTGAAATCCCTAGCCATCCTATTTTGATAAAGGTGTCCGTGACAGACTGCGTTCATTCGTTTTTCATCAATCAACATCAATTGCTCATACCGATTCTGTGTCCACTTGGCCTCATTGGACTCGTCCTCTTGGATAATTCTTAAGGACTGTATTTCTACTTCCGCCGGCAACACAGCTTTCGTTCCATAGACCAGAAGGTACGGGGTGGCCCCAATAGAAGTCCTGATTGTAGTGCGATATCCCAACAGGGCAAAGGGAAAATGCTCGTGCCAGTGCTTGTAATTATCAATCATTTTTCGCAGTATTCTCTTGATATTTTTGTTGGTTGCTTCGACTGCTCCATTCATCTGAGGTCGGTATGGAGTGGAATTGCGGTGAATGATCTTGAACTTCTCACACGTCTCATGCATCAAACCGCTGTTGAGGTTGGCTCCATTGTCTGTTACAATCGACTCAGGGATTCCAAATCAACAGATGATGTTATTGCGAACAAAGTCGATCACCACATTCTTTGTCACTGACTTGTATGATGATGTCTCTACCCATTTCGTGAAATAATCAATTGCTACTAAAATAAATCTGTGCCCATTCGACGCTGCGGGTTCGATCGGGCCAATGACATCCATGCCCCAAGCTGCAAATGGCTAAGGAGAACTCGTCACATTGAGTTCATTTGGAGGTACTCGGATCAAATCGCCGTGAATCTGGCACCGGTGGCATTTTTGCACAAAGCGAATGCAATCTGTCTCCATGGTCATCCAAAAATACCCTACTCTCAGAGTCTTTTTTGCTAAACTGAAACCATTTATTTGAGGCCCGCACGTGCGCCCGTGTATCTCCTCAATTAACTTGCTCACTTCTTGGGCGTCAACACATCTTAACAAACTTAAGTCTGTAGTCCTCCGATAAAGATTTCTCCGTTTAGGAAGAAATGGTTTGCTAACCTCTAAAGTGTCTTCTTTTGAGTGTTGGTTATGTCTTTTGGATATTCGCCTGCCTTGAGATAGCTCTTAATGTCATGGTACCAGGGCTTTCCATCTGATTCTTTGTCTACGTGGAAACAGTAGGCAGGTTGGTCCAACAAATCCACCTTGATAGGATCAATGTAATTCGTATCCGGATGTTGAATCATGGAGGACAGAGTTGCCAAAGCATCCGCAAATTCGTTCAGTGTTCGTGGGATATGCTTGAATTCTATCTCGCTGAACTTCTTGCACAACTCCTTCACACAATGCAGGTATGGAAGTATCTTTATGTTCCTAGTGGCCCATTAGCCCTGCACTTGATGGATCAATAGGTATGAATCGCCAATAACCAATAATTCTTGCACGTTCATGTCAACAGCCATTCTGAGTCCAAGTATACACACTTCGTACTCCGCCATATTGTTGGTGCATGGGAATCTGAGCTTCGCCGAAATTGGGTAGTGTTGACCCGATTCTGAAACCAAGACCGCTCCGATACCAACTCCTTTGAAGTTTGCAGCTCCGTCGAAGAACATTCTCCAACCTGGGTATGCTTCTGGGATATTTTCCCCAATAAATAATACTTTCTCATCCGGAAAATACGTCCGGAGAGGGATATATTCTTCATCCACGAGATTTTCGGCAAGATGATCAGCTAGTGCTTGTCCTTTGATGACCTTCTGGGTGACGTATATGATGTCGAACTCGCTTAGCAGGATTTGCCATTTTGCTAGCTTCCCAGTAGGCTTGGGCTTCTGAAGGATGTATTTGAGCGGGTCCATTCTTGAAATGAGATAGGTGGTATATGCTGACATGTAATGTCTAAACTTTTGAGAGACCCAAGTCAGAGCGCAGCAAGTGCGTTCTAGCAAAGTATATCGGGCTTCATAAGGTGTGAACTTCTTACTCAAGTAGTCTATAGCTTGCTCCTTTCTTCCTGTTTCGTCGTGTTGCCCCAGCACGCATCCAAATGCATTTTCCAACACTGACAAGTATAGTAACAAAGGTCTTCCGGGCTCTGGAGGCACCAAAACTGGTGGATTAGACAGATAATCCTTGATTCTGTCAAAAGCATATTGGCAATCTGTTTTCCATTTGGTAGTAGCATCCTTCTTCAGTAATTTGAATATCGGCTCACATATTACCGTTGACTGTGCTATGAACCTGTTGATGTAATTGAGACAACCGAGAATACTCATTACGTCCTTTCCGGTCTTCGGACGAGGCAGGTCTTGAATAGCTTTTATCTTCGAAGGGTCCAATTCAATGCCCCTTCTACTCACGATGAAACCTAACAACTTCCCAGCAGGGACACCAAATGCACATTTTGCGGGATTCAACTTCAGGTTGTACCGCCTCAGCCGGTCAAAGAATTTTTTCAAGTTTGACAAATGATCTGACGCCCTTCGTGACTTGATAATGTCGTCATCCACGTATACCTAAATTTATTTATGGATCATATCATGAAAAATGGTAGTCATGGCTCTCATTTAAGTGGACCCTGTGTTCTTGAGTCCGAACGACATTACTCGGTAATAGTATACCCCCCAAGGTGTGGTGAATGCTGTCTTTTTCGCATCTTCCTCGTCTATCAAGATTTGGTGGTAACCAGCAAAGCAATCAACAAATGACTGTAACTCATGTTTCGCACAGTTATCAATGAGTATGTGAATATTTGGGAGAGGGAAATCATCTTTCGGGCTAGCCTTGTTGAGATCCCGATAATCCACGCACACCCGTATTTTTCCATCTTTCTTTGGCACGGGTACAATGTTGGCTAACCAAGTGGGGTATTTTGTGACTCGAATGACCTTTGCATCGAATTGTTTGGACACCTCCTCCTTGACCTTTAAACTCAAATTAGGCTTGATCTTCCTTGGTTTTTGTTTCACCGGAGGGCAGGATGGATCAATAGGCAATTTATGCGAAACAATATATGTGCTCAGACCTGGCATATTGTCATAAGACCAAGCAAATATGTATATATATTGCCTCAAAAGATCCGTCACTTCATTCTTTTATGCGGTGCTCAGATGGACGCTGATCCTTGTTTCTTTCACATGTTTTGCATCTCCCAAATTTATTTCCTCTGTTTCCTCTATATTTGGCTTTGGCTTATTCTCAAAATGGTCCATTCCCTCTATCAATTCTTCTGGCTGCGAGCCTTCCTCATATTCTTCGAAGTCGAGTTCGTTGTTTGGATTTTGTTTGCTTGTTTCGCTGCATGTCGCATTCACATTATCGACAGATTTATTAGTTTGTATGTTGAAAGGGAAAATAAAATTATGAAATGACACGAAATTTTAAAGATAACAAAAGTGCAATGGATTTGTCATTTAGGCTTTCAAAAGATGGAGGAAAACACATTAAATGCATAAATGAGATTCAGGCCTCAATCTGAATCGCATTGTTTCATTAAATTTTAGTACAAATTCTACCAAGCTTCCCGGAGAAACAGGGCCGAGGCACAATTCCAATTTTCCAGGACTTCTCCTTCATTTGCATCCCAAATGGTTGGGTCTTCAGCATGATCTTCCAAAACTACATTACATTCCGCTCCTTCTTTGGTAACGAAAAGATTTTTGAGTCCCTCCACTACGATGTCTATGTTGTCTTCCTTTGCTTCCTGGGCTGTATGCTTTGACGAATGACCGATCCAGAGGCGGAACAGGCCTAGGCAAGGGAGTGTCTTCTTTCCTTTTGGGGCCAGCCGAAAATGCTTCTTCAGGGTTAGGCTCATACCCAAGGCCGAAAGTGTCCTTCTTTCCAGGCAATTGAACAGGTTCTGTGATTTCCTTTAAATTTGAACCGAGACCTCGGCTGGGTTCGAAACCATTTTTTAGCATTTCTCGAGCAACCATTGTAAGAGCACGGGGTATTTGTAATTGTTTAGCCTCGGCTACACCCCTAATTTTATTCAGATGGAAAACAGATCCGCCCAGCCCTTTCGTACTTTCCACGATGGGAATTGAGTTTCCAGCATTTATGGGGTTGCTCCCATCTCCATGAATCAGGACCTCGTGATGGTTCCAGATGAATTTCAGACTCTGGTGTAAGGTGGAAGCAACTGCACCAGCCATGTGGATCCAAGGTCTTCCAATCAGCAAGTTGTAGCAGGCGGATATATCCAGTACCTGAAACTCCACCCCGAACTCCGCGGGTCCCATTTCTAATGTTAGATCAATTTCTCCTATGACGCCTCTTTGGGCTCCGTCGAAGCCTTTAACCCTAATATGGCTCTCGCGGAGCTTGCCGATGCCGACCCCCAATGCTTGAAGAGTCGACACAGGACAATTATTGACAGCCGAACCTCCGTCGATCAAAACTCTGGAAATAAACTTATGCATGCTTTTGACAGTTATGTTTAACGCCTTGTTGTGCCCCAAGCCTTCAACTGGCAGCTCGTTGTCGTGGAAGGAGATTTTGTGAGCCTCTAGAATTTTACCAATCAAGGCTGACAGGTTCTCGTCAGTGGTATCTGCCAGAACAAAAGCTTCTTTCAATACCTCTAGCAAAGTACTCAGGTGGGTTGCAAATGCGTCAATAATGACAACAAAGAAATTTGCGCTAGTGTCTTCTTTAATTGCTCTATGACGGAATACTCTTTAGTTGGCATTTTCCTCCAGAATTCTTCCACCTCAGCCTCTGTTACAAGTTTCTTTCGAGGCGCTTCTCGGGCTATTTCTGCAGGTGCGTAACATCGCCCGGATATCGTCATGCCAGCGACGGCGACTTCTATGACTTGTTTTTCCTTTCCTTTACCTTTTTCTCTGGTCGAATGATGCCACTCAGGTACTAAGATCGAGAATCTCGGCTTTGCGGAAGCCACTTCTACTTCAAATGGTGCCTTCATCTAAGCTGCAATCATAGGGGTAATGAGAGCGAAAGATTCAATTTTCTCTTCTTTTTGGAGTGGCATGATGGTCCCCTCTAAATTGCATTCTTCATCGACGGTGATCATGTTCAAACCAGTATGGTCATGATTTGGTAGGGGGTTCTTGTGCACATTGGGGGAGGCTTCTTTCAGTTGGATGATTCCGTCCTTTATTAAAGCCTCGATCTTATCTTTGAGAGCATAGCAGTTTTCAGTGTCATGCCCAGGGGTTCCGGAGTGGTATGCGCATCGCTTGGTCTCGTCATACCATTTTGGGATAGGATTGGGGATTTTTCCGGGGATTGGCTGGAGTATCCCAGCGGTTTTCAACCTTTCAAACAGCTGGGGTAAAGGTTCGGCCAAGGGTGTATAGGTTTTGGTTTTTCTTTCGTGGCTTGTGTTGGGTCTGTGTGCATTTGGCTGTTGGTTTTGTGGTTGGATTGAGTATGTAGGTCAATATTGCGGGGGATAAGTGGGTTCTCGGGGTGCATTATAGATTGGATGAGTATGGTAAGCAGGATATGGAGCAGGTGAGTTTTGATAATAACGTAGATGGCTTTGGTTGCTTTGGTTGTAATAGAAAGATTGGGGTGGTGGGTTATGGTAGGTTGAAAACTGGTCGGGCCTACGCTCATGGGTGGTCATGACAGAGGATATTACATCTTTCTTTTTCTGTGTGACTCCCCTGAATGAATTTGACTAGATTGCTTTGCTTGTCGCCTGCAGTGCGGCCAAGTTGGTGATTCTTGCTGTTTTAATTCATTCTTCCACGAAGTCCCCTATTCTCACGACCTCTGAAAAACTCCGCCCTATGACGCTTATCAATCTTTCATAATATGTTGCGTCTTTTAGGGACTGTACGAATAAATTGGTCATTTCACACTCGGCCATCGGAGGTTGAACCTTTGCTGCTTCTGCTCTCCATCTCATGGCATACTCCCTGAAAGTTTCAGTCGTTTTCCGCTCCAGCTTCATCAAATAAAATCTGTCCGGGATGGCGTCGGTGTTGAATCTGAACCTATCAACAAAATCTTGCGCCATTGCGCTCCAACTGTACCACTTTCGCGGGTCCTGGCTTGTATACCAATTAAGTGTCTCTCCTGTCAGACTCCTGATGAATAATTTCATTATGATCTCCTGATCCTTCCCCACTCCTACCAGCTTGCCGCAGTATGACCTTAAGTGCGCACGAGGATTCCCCTTTCCATCAAACATATCGGATTTCGGCACTTTGTATCCGGCCGGCAGTTCCACATCAGGGTGCGTACATAGATCTTCATACTCCAGCCCTTTATGTCCCTTGCTCGTCTGGATACTCCGGAATGCTGCCTTTAAACTAAGAATCTCTTTTGCCAAATTTTCGTCAATTTTTGCTCTGGCCTGCTTCTCCATTTCTTCGTACTGATCATTTTCTTGGGGAGGTGCGTTTGGTGCTAGGATAACAAAAGGTTGAGCCTCCGTCACATATACTGGTGGCACATATTACCTATTGTGATTAGCGATATGTCCCACTGGTATATGCTGGGTAGCCCGGCAGTTTGGGATAAGTGGGGCAGTTTGGATAGGCGGAGGTTGAGCTTTATATGGAGCTGTGAGGGGTGATGGATCATTTTGATGCGGGTTATTTTGTGGATTGATGAGACGAGGATCAGTATGTTGCGGGTTGGTGTACTATGTATTATTTTGGGAATTTTAGGGAAGGTGTCGGGGTAAGGACAGATTAGGAGGTGGGGAAGTGGGCGGAGCAGTTGTGCTCGTTCTTTGTTCCGGGAATGGTGTATTTAGGCTAATGGACAGGTTAGTCAGGTTTTGGAGCCTATCAATTTCAGCCTGCATGGCTGTAACTTGTTGTAGCAACTGGGCGAGGTATTCGTCTTAAGCTGTGGTATCTCTTTTTTCTGACGCTTCTGGCTCTTCTACAGTAACGTTGACAAGCCCCAAACCAGTCTGCTCAGATGCCCCTAAATCAATCATTTCGCCGGGTGATCGTGCCTTTGACCTTGTAAAATATGGGTGTTCTGCCATGTCTTAGTCAATACGAACCGACCTCTCTTTGGGAAAAAAAAGACTAAAAGAATCCCTTCAAAAATTGCAGCAAACCATGTTAGTATAGGACATGTAAATAATGTGTGCCGAGATACAAACAACAAATAACAAGCAGTTTGCAAAAATATACGAAGTTGAGAGCAATAAATCAAACGCACGTCCTACTATGCAAGGGGCCTCTCTTATGCCAGAGGTGAGCCTAGACGCCAAATATGCAAAAATTATGATAGATTGACCCAAGCCATCAAATTGAAATGTTTTTTATTGGGAACAAAGTTGAAGGTTGAAATTTACTGTAATAATAACGCATATAATAACAAGGCTAATAACATATTATGACCAAGCTAAAATTTCGTTCGTGATTACATAGATGAAGATGGGGCCCTAACACTGCTAGGTCCGGCTCTTGCGTCTTCTAAATATTGCACTATGTCCTGCATTTGAGACCACGTCTCTAGAGTAATAACCGTATTTTTTAGCCGACAAGTCCTTATCCAGATCGTTGTGCCCACATTCTCGAAACCTTGTTCTCCGTTGGGGCTAAGGTCTGAGTTGTCGTGATCTTGTCGAAGCCATGCGTAATATTCAGGAGTACTCCCTGCTTGTCCATCTCCAATGTCTATTTTATCAATACTGTTCCATCCATGGAGAATCTGGCTGGCTCTGGGGATAATGAAGTTCGGTCCGAATTGAATTTCTGAAACTCTCATATTTGCTTGGAGAGGGATTACCTACTTTTGACCGAACTGTCGGAGTATGCGTAGTGGAGCATATGGTTGTAGTCCTTTTAACCCGATGAGCTCGATGTAGTAAAGCCTTATGCATCTCATATAGGCTTTCTTGGTGTTTGGGAGCAATGGGTATTTCCATTGAATCTTATCACTAATACGGCATGCTAGAAACTCATACCAATCTTTGGCGCCGACTGGCGACAAAAACTGTTTTGTTCTGTCGTAAAAGCTGGCGGTTTTGTTTGACTCGCTGAAGCAAATGTCCGTCATGTTCGAACGCTGATAGAAATGTTCTATGACCCACATCTGTAGGATAATGTTGCAACCTTTGAAGAAATTTTCTTTGCCTCTTTTACAATTTCCGAGAGCCCGAAGTATTTCTGCTAGTATCATAGGGACCAGAGTGAGCTGCGCACCGTCAACTCTCTCAAAAGTTGCTCGAGCCACAGAACATATGCAAGTACTTATTTTCTCGTGCTCAAGTAGGAACACTAAAATACCTAGTAAAGCGACAGCAAATGCAATAGGGCTCCTGGCTCGCCAATGGTCAGGAGTGCAAGAGAATTCTTTTCTAAATGATTTTTAACCATCTAGACGGTTGTATCTCTCATAAAGGTATTCTAGGGAAACCCAGTTATTTTCAAAGCATCGGAGTTTTTTGGTGTTTTTTAACCCCAAATAGCGCAGGAATTTCTTTCCAGACTGACCGTGAGGGATGATTTGACCAAATGTTGATCGGGAGAGATGTTAAACAGTGAAATGAGGCACCCCAACTTCCTCCTAATTGCCATTTGGCTGCCAAGATCAAAATTCTCCCACCATATCTTCAACTTACTCGGAGTGCCACTCACCATCCTAACTTTAGAGATTTGCGGAACTTGATCCATCCTAGAAAAAGAATAGTAAAAGAAAGAAAGTATAAATTTCCCAATTTTGACATTTCAATGATTAGGCTTGGATCAGTCTATCATTATCATGCTACACGTAATATGATGATATGGTCGTTGGGTCGTGGGACCCGTTGACAATTTTGGTGGATTTCTTAATTATGGAGTCGATGCCAAGGATCGACCCACCTAAGGTGTATGCATGCATGACTTAAGATAAAGGGTGGTATAGCTCTACCCTAAATTTTCTAAGATTTGGCTGACTAGACTCAAGGTTCCCGAGCGGACTGCTCGAGTGAGAAGGCTACACGGCCAACCGGATGGTCCGGACGCTCGGCGCATATACCAACTCTCCTAAAAATTTGGAAATTTGAAAGAAGTTTGCGGGTGCGCAAAACACACCTCGCGTGTAGTGTGTGATAGTGACAATTTTCCGAAGTGGAAGAAATATGAGCGGGATGCCAATTTAAGGAAAGCAGTAAAGAAAGTAGCAATTAAAGCAGTTATGCATACAAAACTCAAAAAGGAAACAATTTGAAACAGTAGAACAAATAAGAAGAAAAATAAAGCGCAATAATAATTAACCCGAACTTGCTATGGTTAAGAACCTGAAGTATTCCCCAGCGGAGTCGCCATGCTGTCGCGCCCGTTTTTTCCACCCGCGAGAGGTCAAAGCGGAGCATGACATATTCGGTGATTCCTGGGTCAATTGGATTGAGGAGTCGCCACCTAATTATTCTAAGGTGAATTAGGACACCTAAACGTTTCACTATAAATGCTGCAATAACTCCAATTTTAAGGTCTGCGAAACTAGTGAGATTCTAGGTAAGGGTTCTTTATTATCCTAAAGGGAAGGGGTTAGGCATCCTTTAAGATCCGCTAACTTGCGGTTATCCGGTCAAACTCAGGTTAATTATTGCTAAGAGAAAATGCATGTTTAAAAGTATATAGAGTAAAAAGATGTTTGCAAATATTTAGTAAAGGATACATTTGTATGATATTAAAGAAAAATACATGTAAAGTTGAGAAAATATGCATTTGTAATAATTAATAATAAGGAGAAAAATGAATAATTTAATGCCAAAGGAGTAAACTTTTGGAAATCATTGATTTTGCAAATTGAAAGGATAAACTTATTTGTATGATTAATGAAGTGAATAAAAGATGACCAAAATGATTTTTGAAAATTTTGAATACGCATGACGAACCTGAAAATAAAATAACTAGCGGAGGGTTTCTAAGTTTGAATTACCCGAACCTACAAGTAAATATACTAGCGACGGGTTTCAAGTTTTAAACTACCCTATGAATTAAATCTAAGTTTGCCTATTCTAAGCATTTAAATAGTTACATAAGTGCGATAAATAATATTACAATACAGGGCGGGGTAAAAGCTGAATTAAAGAAAGTAAAAATAATAAAATAAATAAACTCCGAGGAATATCTACCTTTATTTACTTTGCTCCCTGCAAGCTATCAAGAACAAACGGTTAGAAATAGTTAAATACAAATAACTTCGGATCTGTGTCCAAAACAGTGAGTGTTTTGATCACGGAGGGCTCAGGCTTACATTTTGAAAAGACCATTCCAATCACGTCGTGGCTGCAAACGTATGACTCGGTGGTCATTTTGATTGCCTCACCTACTAAATGTGTTGGTCTCTCAGATGGAAAAGAAAAGATCATTATAATCACGTCATGACTGCGAACATATAACTTGTTGGTTATTTTAGTCGCCTCGCCTACTAAACATGTTGATCTCTCGGATGAAATAAAAAGATTTAAGTCTCATCCTTGCCCAGAAGTTATATTTTCCGTCTTTACAACTGTGGAGGCCTCGAAATCGACAGATATTTTTCATCGACCACGTAGTATCGTGTTCAAATCAGCAAAAATTAAATCAAAGCAGTAAGCATAAAACAGAGAGGCAATTTTCGAAAAGGTGCGGTATTTAGTTTAAAACAGTAATCTAAAACCGAGTAGCAAACTGAAACAGAAAAGCAGTGCCCGAACAGACGCGATATTTATTCAAAATAGTAAAATAAACCAAAACAGAAATCTGAAACCGAGCAGCAAACTGAAACAGAAAAGCAATGCCCGAACAGATGCGGTATTTGTTTTAAAATAGTAAAACAGTAAGATATTCGTCGCACGGATGTTTAAATGCCAAAAACAGTAAATTGAAATAGAAAGCAATGCCCGAAATGCGCGGTATTTTGTTTAAAACAGTAAAACAAACCAAAACAGAAATCTGAAACTGAGCAGCAAACTGAAACAGAAAAGCAATGCCCGAACAGACGCGTCATTTGGTTTAAAACAGTAAAACAGTAAGATATCCGTTGCACGGATGTTTCAATGCCAAAAATAGTAAACTAAAACAGAAAGCAATGCCCGAAAGGCGCGATATTTTGTTTAAAACAGTAAAACAAACCAAAATAGAAATCTGAAACCGAGCAGCAAACTGAAACAAAAAAGCAATGCCCGAACAGACGCGATATTTGGTTTACAATAGTAAGATATCCGTTGCACGGATGTTTAAATGCCAAAAATAGTAAACTGAAACAGAAAGCAATGCCCGAAAGACGCGGTATTTTATTTAAAACAGTAAAACAAATCAAAATAGAAATCTGAAACCGAGCAGCAAACTGAAACAAAAAAGCAATGCCCGAACAGACGCGATATTTGGTTTACAATAGTAAGATATCCGTTGCACGGATGTTTAAATTTTAAAAACAGTGAACTGAAACAGAAAGCAATGCCCGAAAGGCGCGGCCTCGAATTCAATTTCATTGGCCTAATTGCAGTATTAAATCAGAAAATCAAAAACAGTAATCTGAAATCGAGAAACGATTTCCGAAGAGAATGCAGTGTTGGTTCAAATCAATAGAATAACAAAGAGGATGCAGTATTAGTTCAATCAATAAAATAATAACAGTTCCAAAGTAACAAACAATAAGCAATTAAAATATCCGACCCAAATTCTGAAATTTCGGAACCGAAACAGGATTAAGAAATGTTTATGAAAAACAGACCCAAGTTCTCGATAGTGACCTGAATAGGTGACCCAATTCTGAAAATAGACCCGGATAAACGACCCGGGAAATGCAACCCGAAGTACTGACCGGAATCAGAATCAAAATTCAAATTTTTTGGACAACCAACAAATGAGATATAAAAGTGCAAGAATCTGGAAAATATCCAAACCTAGTCGACTCGACCCGAATCAGAAATTAAAACCCGGATCAAATTTCTCAAGCTTTTCAGATAACCAACATGCAATATATAAAATGTGCAAGAATCTGAAAAAGTATCCAAACCAGGTCGACCTGATCCGAGTCGGTGACCCGACCCGATTCAGGGGTTCAACCCGAATCGATTTTCTAAAGCTTTTCAGATAACCAACAACAGAATATAAACACAAAATTTATTCGTCGGAACAATAACCCGAATCGAAAAACCCGAAAACAGTGAAGAACAATAACAAAACAAGCAGATTTACGGATTCGGCTTACGAGGCCAAATAGAAGTATTTAGAACCAAGTTCCAAGAAGAAAAAATCACCCCTTTTTCCTTTTGATTTTGGACTCGTTTTCGAGCTTATTTCTTGAATAACAACGAGGTGCGGCTGTCGGCCAATTTGGTTGGAGAGAGGAATGAGTGTTTTAATTTTTAGGGTTTTTTTGGTTTTAGGGGGGTGTTTGGTTTTGGGGGGGGGGGGGAGAAATAAGGGATAATGGGAAAGGGGATTGCGGGTTGGCCGATGGTGGGTTGGGCTTGCGGGTTGGCCGGTTGGGCTTGGGGTGTGGGTTTTGGGTAAAAATAAGAGAAGGGGTTTTGGGCTGTTGCGGGTTGGGCTCGGTAGAGGGGGTGGCCGATTTGGGCCTGGGTAAGGGAATTTCGGGTGGGCCGAAATAAAAGAAGGGGGTTGAATTGTTTTGGGTTGAGTAGAAATTGTTTTGGGTAGAAATTGTATTTGGGTTGGAATGAATGGGTTATGGGTTTAAAAATATAAAAGGGGTTTAATATAAAAAAAATGTTTTGAAGAAAAAAATGCAAATTATATAACGATGTGATAATAATAAAAATATAATATTTGCGAAATGTTTAATGCTTAATAATAAAAAAAAATGGAAATGCAATGCAATTTTGCGAAAATAAAATAACATAGAATATTAGAAACTATGATCATGATTTAAAAAAAAATGATAGTAAAACATGCGAATAATAATAATAATAATAATAATAATAATAATAATAATAATAATATATACGCATATATGTATATAGATTAAAATTGTTTTGAGGTGTTAAAAATATTTAAAATTGCAAATAAATTGAAAAAGACGAGACAAAATTGGGTGTCATCATCGGAGACATCTCTGAAGATGACACATAGGACTTCGAATCCAAGTTCGATTAGGAGCTAGGCTTAGATGCCTTTGTACTTATTTTTTCTTTATTTTGTTATCGTCATTTACCGACATTATATATGGAATGAATATTTCTTTTTGTTATGACTTAACTATTATTCGGGCGGTGTCATTGTCCTTTTATTTTCAACACTTATCCAAATAAATAAACTCCCAACTTAACTTAGGCTAACTGCCTCCGGCTTCAGAATTTTAACTAAACAAACCAATAGTTAGTTTGCGACGGGCCGAATGCAAATTATTTTCGATCTTAAAAATGACTTAAGTAATTGGAACAAACTTTTCACTTTAGTTTGCTCTAGACCGGGTAATTTCCTCCGGTTTTGGTCATTCAATGACTTAAATATAAGGACCTTACTTTTATGCTTATGAATAGGAAGTCTCCTATTCACTTCGTTCATGAATATTGGAACTTTAGTTACTTCCAACTTTTTAGACAACTTCAAGTGTCTTTAGAAATAGACTGGGTTTATTCTGACCTGATGCCTTAGAAACGTACTTCACTTATTTTTGTTCCGGCTACATTTATGACGTCAGTCCTCAGCTAAGGACTTTAACAAATTCATTAGCTCATAAGCCTAAAGGTTTTGTCGATCGATTGGAGACAAGAGTATGAAAATGGTTACAATCGAGGTAAATCTCAGACAAAAGTGTTTTCATTCAAATTTTGCATCGGTCACACAATTGGGCAAGATTCGTTCGATCTTTTTGCCTTTACATTTTTGCCGTAATATCAAAATTATTTGGGCAAAATTCATTCAATCTTTTAACCCTTACAATAGTCCTAAAAAAATTTAAAAAATATTTGAACTTCAAATAGCTTCCAGACTCGCACTTTGTAAATTCCTTGCCTTCTTTTCCGAGGGTATGGCAGTCCCCTAGTATTTATATTCGAAGTTACAAGAATTCAAACACTACTTTTTTTTCAATACTGGCTATTCCCCAGTCTCCAGTATTTGTCCGATCTTCAGTTATTTAGTAACACGCTTTACATTATTGTCTCATTAAAAACGCTGCCGAAAAAATCCTTTTCGGGATAAAAATCATGCTAAGGGAAAAAGAGTGCAACACGTGTTTTCTGACCTAACTCTAACTTCTGCTCAGTCTTTAACCTATGATTTCGACTTTGCTCCTGCAAAAGTTAGTTCCATCGAAATAAAATGAAATTTAAGTAAAACATATACCTTAGTAGTAATATCGATTCGTGTGTGCAATGTTTCAATTGTTTGGCAACTTTTGACCATCTTCGGCTTCCAGCTGGTACGAGCTTTTACCCGTTATTCTTGACACTTGGTAGGGTCCTTCCCAATTCGGGTCCAATCTCCCTTCGTTGGGATTTTTAGTATTGAGGGTTACCTTTCGTATAACTAAGTCCCCTGCTTGAAAGTGCCTAAACTTAGCCCTACGATTATAGTACCGACCCGTCCTTTTCTTTTGGGCCACTAACCATAGCTATGCCATCTCTCGGTATTCATCCGTTAAGTCGAGCTTGACAGTCATAGCTTCATTGTTTGATTCTTCAGTTGCAAGACTAAACCTTAAGCTCAGCTCTCCGACTTCCATCGAAATTAGCACTTTTGCATCGTAAACTAAGGAAAATGGTGCTTCACCGGCACTAGGCTTTGGCGTTGTTGTGTATGCCCACTACACTTCCGACAAAATCTATTTCCACTTGTGTTTTGAATCCTTCAGTCTCTTCCTCATATTTTGAATAATCATTTTATTTGATAACTCTGCTTACCCATTTGCACTCGGGTGGTACGGAGTCGATACTATCTTCTTGGCTTTTAATCCTTCGAAGAAGTCATTCACCTTCTTCTCAACGAACTGATGACCATTATCGCAAGTGATCTTCGTTGGTATTCCGAACCTTTAAATGATATGGTCCCATATAAAATCAATGACCTATTTTTCTTTGACTTTCTTGAAGGCCTTTGCTTCAACCCACTTAGAAAAATAATCAGTCATAAATAAGATAAAACGTACCTTTTTGGGTGCCCATGGGAGTGGCCCTATAATATCCATCTCTCATTTCATGAATGACATGGTGATAAAATCGGATGTATTAATTCCTCCAGTTAATGAATCATGGGTGTGTGCCTTTGGAATTCATTACATTATTGGACGACGTTCTTTGTATCTTTCTCCATCTCGAACTAATAGTACCCGATCCTAATCATTTTTTGGACCAATAATTTCACTCCTGAATGATTGCCGCAAGTCCCCTCGTGAACCTCGCGCATCACGTAATTAGTTTTCCCGGGTCCTAAACATCTTGCTAGAGGACTGTAAAAAGACCTTCGGTACAACTGACCATCAACCAAACAAAATCTAGCTGCCTTAGTACGAAGGGCCCTATACACCTTTGGGTCCATAGGCAACTTTCCATCCTGAAGGTAGTCGATGTACGTATTGCGCCAATCCCATGTCAAGCTTATTGTATTCACTTCGGCATGACCACCATCAATTGCGGAATTAAGTAGCTGCATAACTGTTCCTGAATTGAACTCATCCGCTTCTACAGTTGAACCTAAATTAACCAATGGATCTGCCTCATTGTTTTGCTCACAAGACACATGCTCCATGGTCCATTATTTGAGCCGATGCAATATCACTTGAATTTTCTCTATGTATATTTGCATCCCTTCCTCATTTACTTCGAACACGCCATTGACTTGATTGACGACCAGAAGCGAATCACATTTTGCTTCAATGACCTCGGCTCCCAAGCTCCTTACCAATACTAAACCTGCAATCATAGCCTCATACCCGGCTTCATTGTTAGTTAATCTCACAGTTCTTATTGACTGCCTAATAATACCCCATGCATGTGCCTTAAGCACTACCCCAAGCCCGAACTATTTCACGTTCGAAGCTCCATTCGTGTACAAGGTCTAGACCCCCGAAGTTTTTCCCGAGGTTAACAGAAGTTCTTTTTCTACTTTGGGAATCATTCCGGGTGTAAAGTCTACTACGAAGTCTGCCAAAACCTGAGACTTTATAACTGTTCTCGATTTATACTCTGTGTCATACTCACTAATTTCCACTGCCAATTTGGCTAATCTACCGGACAGTTCCAGTTTATGCATCACATTTTTTAGTGGATAAGTTGTTACTACACATATGGGATGACATTGAAAATACTGTCTCAGCTTTATAGAAGCCACTATTAATGCTAAAGCCATTTTTTCTAAGTGAGGGTACCTAGTATCTGCACTAGCTAATGTCCTAATCACATAATAAATCAAAAATTGCGTACATTCTTCTTCTCGAACCAACACTGCGCTTACCGCTACTTTGGACACTGATAGGTACAAGAACAACTGCTCGTTTGCCTTCAGCTTATGCAGTAACGACGAACTGGAAAAATACTTCTTTAAATCCCACAAAGTCTGTTGACACTCCGGTGTCCACTCGAAGTCATTCTTCTTTTTCAATAATGAGAAGAATCGATGACTTCTCTCCGACGATCGAGAGATAAACCTGCTTAAAGCGGTTATCTTCCCAGTGAGTCTTTGAACTGCTTTCATATTGTCAAGCACATTCGGTATCTCTTCGATGGCTTTGATTTTATCTGGATTAATCTCTATTCCTAGGTTCGAAACCAAGAAACCAAAGAATTTGTCCGAGCCAACTTCAAAAGCAGACTTTTCAAGATTCAACTTCATATTGTACTTTCAAAGCACGTCAAATATTTCTTGCAAATACTTTAAATGGTCCTCTACTTCCAGGGACTTTACTAACATATCATCAATATAATATTTCCTATTTGATCCTCGAACATGCGATTAACTAGGCATTGATATATTGCTCCGACATTTTTTAAACCAAACGACATTATATTATAGCAATAGGTCCCGTACCTAGTTATAAAAGAAGTTTTCTCTTGATCCTCTAGATTTATCCGAATCTGGTTGTACCTAGAGTAAGCATTAAGAAAACTTAACATCTCATGCCCTGCCATGACATGAATCATTTGATCGATGTGCGACAAAGGAAAAGAGTCTATTGGGCATGCCTTGTTCAAATCTTTAACATCTATACACATCCTCAACTTATTGTCTTTTATAAGTACGACCACTATGTTAGCTAGCCAATCTTGGTAAGCTACTTCCCGGATGGAATATATTTATAAAAGCTTTGTTACCTCATCGATGAATTTATGCTTGAACTCGGCCATTGGACTTCTCTTTTGCTTTACCGGGGAAAAGCTCGAGTCCAAACTCAATTTGTGAGTTGTGATCTCCAATGGAATACATGTCATTTCCAAATGGGACCAGGTAAAATAATTAGAGTTAGCTTTAAAAAATTCAATTAACTTAAGCATGAGCTCCGGGGATAACCCGGTGCCCAGGTAGACCTTTCTATCCAGTAAATGCACGAACAAGATGACTTGCTCTAGATCCTCTACGGTTGACTTTGTGGCATCCGAATCATCTGGCAGCACGAATGACATTGGGACACGAAAGTAATCCTCTTCATCTTCGAAGTTTATCTTGTCCTCTTCTTCTTTATTCGGACTCAAAGAGTTAGAGTCCTGTGATTGTTATTTAACTTATTTGCCTTTACTTAAATCCTTCACTTCTTTCGGCACTTGCACCGCTTCCACTACCGTGAACATTTTCCTTGCTGCCGGCTATTCCTTATGAATAGTATTTATTCCCTCTGGAGTCAGGAACTTTAATATTATGTGCAACATTGAAGGAACGACCCTCATGTCATGTATCCAAGGCCTGCCGAACAGTTCGATGTACCTCATCTTGCCTTCAATAACATAGAACTTTATTTGCAGAATTGTTTCGGTTGCATTGACTGGAAGAGTGATTTCCCTCCTCATAGTCTCGCTTGCCATGTTGAATCTGTTGAGAACCCGAGCCACCATCACAATTTGGTCCAACAACCCCAACTGATGTACCACTTTCCACCGAATTATATTGGCCGAGCTACCTGGATCAATCAAAATACGCTTAATTTGAAATTTATTGATAAAAACATAAATTACCAATGCATCATTGTGACGCTAAATGATGCCCTCCACGTCTTCATCATTGAAAGAGATCGTTCCCTCCAGCATGTAGTCTCTGGTTCTTTTCTCCCGAGTGATTGAGACTTTTATCTTTTTGCAATCATGACTGCTCCCTTCGGCACGTCCATTCCTCCTATGATCATATTTATGACTTTCTGTTTTCTTGTTCGCTTTGCTATTTCTATAGTTTTACTTTGCTCGATCGCTTAAGAACTTGTGTAAGTGGTCATTTTTCAACAACCGGTCCACTCCATCCCCTTAACTGGAGACAATTCTCAGTTTGATGTCTGTGAGTTCCATGGTAATCACAAATCAAGCTTGGATCTCTTTGAGCTGGGTCTATCCGAAACAGTCTTAGCCACTTTGTCTCATTTATATGACCAATGGTCGAAACGAGCCCAGCCGCATCAATGTTAAAATTGTTTTCGGATAGGCTTGAATTCTCCACAGCATTAGAAGAAGATCCACCCGTATTATTTTTGAATTGCAAATCCCTACTGGTAGACCCTCGATTATTATGTCTATACCCTCTGTCCGATGGGAAATTATGATTGTTGAGACCCCGATTCGATATGAAATTGGACCTCTCCGGTTGACCGTAGGGTTGCCACCTATCTTTTGAATATTTCGGCTCCGACTCGACTACCCTTTTTGACTTCTCAAAGTTTTTATTCGTTCTGCTGACCCTGGTGGAAGTTGAAGCTGATCATCCTCCACCCTGATCTTAGACTCGTACATGTTATGCACATCTGCTCATGTTACCGCCGGGAATTCCAACAAGTTCTTCTTTATTTTAATGAAGAACTGGAGCTCCTAGGATTTAGCCCCTTTTTGAAACCTAGTCACGAACTCCCATAATAACTTCGTATCATTCTGATTAATTTTGAAAATATCTATTTTCCTTGCTTGAACCTTCCTAGCCCCGACATACTCTTTCATAAAAGCATATGCAAACACTTCAAATGAATTAATAGAATGTTCAGGAAACATATAATGCCATGTCATTGCTCCCTTTGAAAGCGTTTCACCAAATTTCTTCAACATCACCGATTGTATCTCATTTGGATGCATGTCATTACACAAGTATATGATGTCACATACTCTTGTGGATCTGTTATCCCATCATACTTGGGAGGTCAAGCATTTTAAACCTATTCGGTATCAACTTTGGTGTTGTACTAGGTGAAAACGACAACTGGATGTATCTCTTCCAGTCCGGCCCCTTCAAGGTCAGAGGTGTCTAGGAATCTGGTCTACCCATAAATTATAGGTGTCAACCTTTTTTTCATTGGTTTCAATCCATTTAGTTAGTGATTCAATCATTTTCAAGACCTCCGAGAACTCATTAGTCCCCGAGCCATTGGCGTTCTCATCGACTCGATCCTCTTCCCGACTTGGTTCTTCATTACGGACAGGGTGAGCTTCATTAAGTGCACTTGCTCCGCTGCTTTTCTTTTACAACTGAGTTATAGCCTCATGTTGTTCCTTTAGCTTATAAAAGATTCAAGCCAAGTTTATTTCACCATCTTCATCATCATCTAGAGTCTTATGACGTGATCTTCTGGATGAACGGGGTGAAATCAAGGGATTATTGTTAATCAATGGATAAACGTTCGGCGAAACACCATTGGGTAGGACGTTGTTTGGTGGAACAACGGGCGGAACACCATTTTGTGGGTCAACGGGTGGTGCGACAGGTGGAACGTCATTGTTATTATGGACGTTGTGAGTACCATTGTCATCATTATTGTCCTCGTAGTTGTTAATATCAGCGTTAAGTTCACTAGCCATAATGTTAGTGTTTAGTTTTGACCCGTAACCACGAAAATCTCAAAAGAAATAAGTGAAATTTAAGCTTGAAATAAATCACCACTATTATCCTTAGCCCCACGGTAGGCGCCAAACTGTTTACCTCAAAAAAGGTACAGTTAAATTTGTAAGTGGTTTTAAGGATATGTGGATCGATTCGTAAGTAAATATAGTAGGCAATTAATAATAATTAAACGAATGAGAATAAGTAAAAGAAGTAGCTTGAATTGGTGTTATCTTGATTATAGCTTGGTACGGTCCTTAGCAGAATTGCTTCGAAGCCGAGCCAATGTAGAGAGCTTGTACAACTTAAGATTACAGAGAAATCTTGCAAGTAAGTGAAATGAGAATGAGATGCCCTTCCAACATGAAAGTTGAACCCTTTTATAGCTATGAATACAATACATTTATACCCCAGAATCATTCTCTAATTTAATACAATTAAATGACAATACGGCCACATAATGACCACAGAGGAACGACTGGCACCAAATCCGGAGTGGATCCGCATTAAACTCCTTCGGTCGCCTACCCGACGTCACTTGGTTCAACTCTTGCCCAATCCTGTTAAATATACACAATATACACACAATATACATGTGTATATTGTGTATATTGAATCTCGGATTTGTGCCTATTAGGACTCTCGGATTTGAGCCTATTAGTCAATGTAATTTATGATAAATATTTAGTATCCTAGTTTAGGTAAAGTTGTAATATAATTAGTAGCGTATTACCATAATTAGTGTATTACCATAAATGCATAGAATAAGGTTTTAATAATAGAATAGGAATAAGATTCTCCTATTATGTAACTTGTATATATAGCCTTTCAATTAATGAAAATAATGAAGGGGATTATTTCTTTTACGGTATCAAGAGTCTAGGTCAAACAAACAAATTTCTCTCAAAATTTATTTTGTGATTCTAGGCCAAAGACTGAACCCCCCCTCGGGTTTGCCATTTATTCTTCCGCTCTTCAAATCTCTCTTCTAAATCCCTCTATCACCTATTGTTCTTTTGTTATGTCTACATCAAAGAACATGTTTCACCCAGCCCTTGTTGTTTCTAACGTCAAGAATCATATCCCTCTAATTCTTGAAATAGAAAACGTCCAATACGCGACGTGGGTCGAGTTGTTCAAAATTCACGCTCGTTCGCATCAAGTCATCCATCACATAATCCCCGCAGCTCCTAATGATACGGAGGTGCCTAAACGCGAGGATGATCCTAAGTTATGGACAACACTTGATGCCACCGTCCTTCAGTGGATTTGTTCTACTATCTCCACCGACCTATTGCAAATGATTATTGAGCCAGATGCTACGACAATGGTTGCATGGGATAGACGGCGTGACATATTCTAGGATAATCAAAATTCCAGAGCTGTTACTCTTGAACAAGATTTTTCCCACGTCAACATGGAAAATTTCCCAAATGTTTCAGCATATTGCAAAAGGTTGAAGGAATTGGCGGACCAACTCCGCAACGTTGGTGCGCCAGTTAGTGAAGATCATTTTTTTTTACAGATTGTTGCTAGCCTATTCGAGGCCTATAGTGGCGTGAGAACTCTCCTTTATCAAAGTTATCCTCTTCCAAGGTTCTATCAAGCCTGATCCATGCTTACCTTGGAAGAAGCCGGTTTGTCTAAAAAGGCGGCTACTAATGCTAGTCTCGTGGTAATGATGACTTCCTCTCCTATTCCTCAAAATTTTGGTGACAATTCGAACTAAAACCGATCCCACGGGGGCAGCAAGAATGGCCGGAAAAATAATGGAAAAAATCGCGGGGGAAAATGCGGCGGCTCCAACAGCAGTCACGGTGGCCAAAATAATGGCAGTAGACCCCATCCAGGTTACAGTGGGCCACCGACCCACTGGTCTCAGCCTTGGGGTTGGACCAGTGGACAGTGGCCCTACAGTCCACCTCCACAACAATTTCCAGCGTTTGGCCAGTGGGCTTTCCAGCAGCCCCAACGGCCCACTACCCACTGGTCCAGTAATTACAGCTCCAGCAGTTACGGCCCAGGACAGTCCAGGTCTGAAATTCTTGGGCCTCGGCCTCCGCAAGCTCACCATGCAGCATGCCCCACTCAGACCGATATCGAGGCCTCGATGCACACACTGGGTTTGACTCAACCGGACCCAAATTGGTATATGGACACCGGTGCCACTACCCACATGACATCCGATTCAGGTACTCTCTCATCTTATTCCAATTTGAGCAACCCTCGCGGTATAATTATTGGTAATGGTAATTCTGTTCCAATTCGGGGTTATGGTCATAAAACATTATCTCCCCCTAATCCCCATCTTATCTTGAAAAATACCATACACGCCCCCAAATTGATTAAAAACTTAGTCTATATCCTTAAATTCACTACTGACAATTCTGTTTCTATTGAATTTGATCCTTTTGGTTTCTCTGTGAAGGATTTCAAGACGGGGAGTCCTCTCATGAGGTGTGATAGTATGGGAGATCTTTATCCTATCACACCTAGTCCTGGTCCATCGAGTCAAACCCTGTCATCAGCTTTTGCAGCCATCTCTCCTTCCTTGTGGCATGCTCGTCTTGGTCATCTGGGGTCCTCTATTTTGTCAGCTTTGGATAAAAATAGTTTTATTTCATGTAAGGGTACGAGTCGTACTCCAATTTGTCAATCTTGTTCTTTAGGAGAAATTGTTAAGTTGCCGTTTGTAGACTCAAAATCTCATACTTTAATGCCATTTGATATTATTCATAGCGACTTATGGACGTCTCATGTTCCTAGTTCTATGGGTCATCGATATTATGTTCTCTTTTTGGATGATTATTCTAAATTTCTATGGACGTTTCCAATAGCGAAGAAATATCAAGTTTTTTCCATCTTCCTAAAATTTAGAGCATTCATCAGAACCCAATTCGACCGTGAAATAAAAAATATTCAGTGTGATAATGGAAAGGAGTATGACAATGGGGTGTTTCGGGAATTCTGTGCTACTAATGGGATAAATTTTTGTTTCTCTTGTCCTCATACATCTTCACAAAATGGGAAAGTCGAACGTAAAATTCGTTCCATAAATAACATTATCCGCACCCTATTGATACATGCTTCCGTACCCCCATATTTTTGGCATTATGCTCTTCAAATGGCTACATATCTACTTAACATAATTTCTTCCAAAGGTCTGACATATTCTTTCCCCCTTCAAATTTTATATAATAAAAATCCTTCTTATTCTCATCTTCAGATTTTTGGGTGTTTATGTTATCCGCTATTTCCATCCACCACAATTAACAAACTTCAGGCCCGGTCTACTCCATGTGTATTTTTGGGTTTTCCATCTAATCACCGTGGCTACAAATGCTTTGATTTATCCTCCAATAAAATCATCATTAATCGCCATGTAATTTTTGATGAATCCCAATTTCCATTTGCTAAAAATCATTCTCTCGTGCATAGTTCGTTTAATTTTTTGGATGAACAAATATCCCCGTATATTATTCAGTATTTTTTGAACATCTCCCGCACCCAAAATTCTCCAGCGGGCCCACTGCCTGCTGGTCCCACTAGCCTGTCACAGTCCTCTCTGCCCAGTTTTGTCACTGGGTCAGTTTCAGCAATTGGGCCAGTCCAGCCCAATACTGGAACTGGTCCAATTTCTGTTTCCGCCACTGCTACTGCTTCCCGAGTTGTGCCAGCAGGCCCACTTCCTGTTAGCCAGTCCGTCCCGAGCCCAGCAAATTCCCAACATCCACTCAATTCTTCCTCGAGTCATAGACCGATCACTCGTAGTCAGTGGGGTATTGTTACACCTAAATGACATTTTAATTTACATTCTAATGTCTCTAAATCCCACTTGCCCCGTAATCTTGTGTCTGCCTTAAACGACCCGAATTGGAAAATTTATATGACTGATGAATATAATGCTCTTATTGATAATAAGATGTGGGATTTGGTGCCCCATCCATCTGGTATTAATGTTATTAGGTCTATGTGGATTTTTGCTCATAAGGAGAATTCAGATGGTTCATTTGCTCGACATAAGGGCCGGCTTGTGGGTGATGGTAAGACTCAGCAGGTTGGTATAGATTATGGGGAGACGTTTAGTCTGGTGGTCAAGCCAGCTACCATTCGCACTGTGTTTAGCTTGGCTCTTTCGAAGACATGGCTTATTCATCAATTGGATGTCAAAAATGCTTTCCTACATGGTGATCTCAAGGAAACAGTCTATATGCATCAGCCGTTGGGATTCAGTGATCCCAACCATCCTCATCATGTCTGTTTTTGAAGAAGTCCTTATATGGGCTTAAGCAGTCTCCACGAGCCTGGTATACAAGATTTGCTGACTATGTTTCGACTATTGGGTTCACTTACAGCAGGTCAGATAATTCCTTGTTCATCTACCGTCGTGGTTCGTCCTTGGCCTATATTCTGTTGTATGTGGATGATATCATTTTGACTGCCTCTTCCGATGCCTTACACCAGTATATCATGACCATGCTCAGCTCTGAGTTTGCTATGAAAGACTTAGGGCCCTTGAGTTACTTTTTGGGGATTGCCGTCAAGCGTCATTTAGATGGATTGTTTTTGTCTCAGCGAAAGTATGCAGCTGAGATCATCGAGAGGGTCGGGATGTCATCCTGTAAGTCCACTTCCACTTCAGTTGATACTAAGCCCAAGCTTGGTGCCGCGGCCGGCGTCCCTTACGAGGATCCGACCCGCTATCGCAGTCTTGCAGGGGCCCTTCAGTATCTTACCTTTACCAGATCGGATATTACGTATGTTGTCCAGCAGGTGTGTTTATTCATGCATGATCCCAGAATTGAGCACATGAATGCACTCAAACGCATCATTCGGTATATTCAAAGTACACTAGACTATGGTTTGCATTTGTATCCTTCATCGACATCCACACTTGTCTCATACACAGATGTTGATTGGGGTGGCTGTCCGGACACTAGACGGTCTACGTCTGGCTATTGTATGTTTCTTGGTAATAACTTGATCTCATGGTCTGCGAAGCGTCAGTCGACTTTAGCCCGTTCCAGTGCAGATGCCGAATATCTAGGGGTAGCTAATGTGGTCTCTGAATCATGTTGGTTACGTAATTTGCTGTTAGAGCTTCATTGTCCAATTCAAAAAGCAACCTTAGTTTATTGCGATAATATTAGTGTCATCTACCTTTCTGGTAATCCGGTTCAGCACCAACGCACTAAACATATCGAGATGGACATTCACTTTGTCCGTGAAAAGGTTGCTCGTGGTCAAGTTCGTGTATGTCATGTCCCGTCGAGATATCAAATTGTCGACATCTTTACAAAGGGTCTTTCCTCGGTCCTTTTTGAAGATTTTAGGGACAGTCTCAGCGTTCAAAGACCGTCCGCTATGACTGCAGGGGTGTGTTAAATATACACAATATACATGTGTATATTATGTATATTGAATCTCGAATTTGTGCCTATTAGGACTCTCAGATTTGTGCCTATTAGTCAATGTAATTTATGATAAATATTTAGTATCCTAGTTTAGGTAAAGTTGTAATATAATTAGTAGTGTATTATCATAATTAGTGTATTACCATAAATGCATAGAATAAGGTTTTAGGAATAGAATAGGAATAGGATTCTCCTATTATGTAACTTGTATATATAGCCTTTCAATTAATGAAAATAATCGAGAGGATTATTTATTTCAAATCCTATTCTTCAAATCGGACTCAACCCGGAGTATCTCACAATGGGTGCACCGCACTGCTGCATCCTTTGACCTCACACCTAGAATATGCCACGTGTCGTGCCAGTTTCCTCCGAATACAGGTATTTCAATTTTGTTCATTAAGAACTGTCGTTATTCCTTTCCCATCAAAACTTATTTAATCTTTAATTGTATTTTATTGAAGTTTATGAATTATTGATCTAATTGTATGTACGCCATTATTACATATAATAGCGTCAGTGACATTAGTTAGTCTTTCACTCTTTCTTAGTGCTTGACCATCAAATTTGGTGTTCTTTCCCTCATTTAAAGTATTTTGTTACTACATCAGTTTTGATTGAAAATCTTTCTTAATTGCCTGTACATTAAATGTGCACATAATTAACTTAAATATAATACTCCATCCGTCTCATATTATTTGGCTACATTACTAAAAGTATTCTTCCCAAATTACTTGACCACTTTCTAAAAACAAGATACAATTAATTAAGTTTTTCCTACTTTGCCCTTAACATTAATTATTTTTTAAAGTAACCAATATTAATTAGAGTATAATTAATTGGAGAGATAAGGGTAATGTAATAAAAATATCCTTCTTATTTATGATTTCTTATGGAGCATGTGAAAGGAAAAGTGATCAAGTAATATAGAACGGATGGAGTTCAGTTGTAGAACTGGTTTTTATTTACCAATGATTGGTCCAATAAGGAGCTAAAAGAAATAGTGAAATAAGGAGACCGTCACTCTGGAGAATCGCACGAAAGGAAGTTATAGTAAAAAATTAAAAAAATTCAAAATCAATAAAAGCTTTACAATGGATACAATATAATAGAGGTGTAGAACTTGTATATACGATTCAGACAGATGGAGAAAACGAATTAACCTGAAGGATTATATTTATGTGATTTAGAAAGGTCCTAATTTATGTTAGAGGTACGTAAAAGTTTTAGGTATCAAAATAAAATGGATTTGAGTAGAACATAATCGAAATAGAAGATTCATATAAGCTAATCTAACTGATTTAGGATTAAGGTGTGTAATTAATTGACAGCCTTTTTCTTCTTCTTCTTTTTCCTTTTTTTCTTTTCTGAATGTTGATTTACTGTCACTATTAGAATGAAAGGTAGCTAAGGGGTCATTGTCTTAACCATCTATTTAGTAGTATTATTTTAATTAGTTCTATTTGCATAATAGGATAACACGTTCATTGTTTGTACGTAATGTACGATAGTGGAATTTAGCAAGAATATGTGAAAATAATTGAGGGGTCTGATTTTGTTATTTGTTTATTTATTTATTTCTGACAAGCTGTGAAGGGTTGCTTGGGAGTGGTTGGAAACATAAATTACTTTTTGTAGAAATTTTTTTAAAAAAGGGAAAAACAGAATAAAAAACAAACAAATGATAGCATTGACTCAATGAAAAATGCAAACATCCACCGCAATTAATTTTGTTATTGCTTCCCTATCTCTATGTTTATCATGTTTAGGACCTACAATTCCCCCCATCGTCGGGTTAATTTGACCATATGCTTGGTCCGGAACACTTTGTGAACCTTGTCCCGACTGAGAGCGCATTGGCGCACCCGACTTTGTAGCCTCGTATTCATCCCACCTAGCTTTGTGAAAGCTTTGTACATGTCTAAATAAACCTCCCGTCCCACCCTGACCTTTTCTCATTATAAATTTATAAATATTTTTACAAAATTTGCATCTAACTACTTGATTCTCTTGGTCCCTATCTCATGCAGCTGATTTTAATTTTAGTTGTGTGGGGCCTCGTCTCATACTAGGGGGGAATATGAGGCGTTCCAGTTTCAGTTTGAGGTGCACTAGTGGGTGTGTCATCTAGATTATCTTCTAAATTAAAGTCTGGTTCAGTTGCAGAATATATCTCATTATCTAATAATATATCATTAAAAATTCAGTTTCATCTATACGAGTGTAATCAATCAAATCATTCTGTCTAGGAATAGGATGACTAGAAGAAGTACCCTAGTCCTTGTTACCCCTACTAGAAGAAACATTCTTACCCTTACCCTTAAACATACCTCTTAATCCTTCTATTTTAATTATGCAAATAAATAATTAAAGATAATGAAATTAAGTGCGATAATTAAAATAAAGTAACAATAATAATTTAATGAAGGAACGAAGGTACCAAACGCCGACGTAACGTCAACTTGTAATCGAGGTTGAAAATTGAAACTTTGCTCGATGGATGATCCTTAAGCTAGTTGCCAACTTCAGTCCCAATTTTTGAACTTTGATACAATTATACAATGAGTAAATAAAATAAAATATTTAGTAGGAAATGTAATTGTAGACTTGTAATCCAAGGGGATGTACCATGGTGTATGTTATTCGCAGACGACATAGTCCTTATTGATGAGACTCGCAGCGGAGTGAACGCCAAACTTGAGGTTTGGAGACAGACTCTTGAGTCTAAAGGGTTCAGGTTGAGTATGACCAAGACAGAATATTTGGAGTGCAAGTTTAGCAACGGGAGCGACCCTGAGACTGGCGTGGAGGTAAAGCTAGGTACTCAGGTCATTCCAAATAATGGAAACTTCAAGTACCTAGGGTCTATTATGCAAAGGAATGGAGAGATTGATGATGATATCACATATCGTATTGGGGCAGGGTGGATGAAATAGAGGCTCGCATCCGGAGTCTTGTGCGATAAAAAAGTGTCACCAAAACTTAAAGGCAAGTTTTATAGGATGGTGGTTAGACCGACTATGTTGTATGGGGCGGAGTGTTGGCCAGTCAAGACTTCGCACATACAAAAGATGAAAGTTGCGGAGATGAGGATGCCGAGATGAATGTGTGGGCATAGAAGGAGAGATATGATTAGTTATAATGATATCCGGGAGAAAGTTGGAGTGACCTCGGTTGATGACAAGATGCGGGAAGCGAGGTTGAGATGGTTCAGGCATGCGCAGAGGAGCGGCACAGATGCCCTAATGCGGAGGTGTGAGAGGTTGGCTATGGACGGGTTCAAGAGGGGTAGAGGCAGGCTGGTGAAGTATTGGGGAGAGGTGATTAAATGGGATATGGCGCAGGTGCAACTTACTGAGGACATAACCTTAGATAAGGGGTTGTGGATGACACATATTAGGGTGGAAGAGTAGTAGGTACTGGAGCGTAATCCTATTTATGCTTACAAATTGATAGTTGTAGTGTTATTACTGTAGGCTCGATTAGCCTATCACACTTATAGGCACATTATTGCTTTATAATCCATTGTAGTTTGATTTCTGCTGCTATGTGTTCTTTATAGTATTTTGTTTAGCTTATTTTGTTGTGTTAGCTATTTCTCCCTTTTATTCGAATGCACTTTATACCGCTTTAATTCCTTATCTAAGTCTGACCATTTCTCTTGCTTTACTCTTTACTCTTGATTTGTTTTGATTGCCTTGCTTGTGATTATTCTTTGTCTTGAGCCGAGGATCTTCCGGAAACAGCCGCTCTACCTACCAAAGTGGAGGTAAGGTCTGTGTACACTCTACCCTCCCCAGACCCTACGGTGTGGGATTTCACTTGGTATGTTGTAGTTGTTGTTGTAGAGAGATAGATTGAGTTGAGAGATAGATTGAATTGAGAGATTAGAGATATTGTAGGAAGATTTGTGAGATAAAATGAAGAGAAAATAAGGTATTTATAGTTGGAAAATTGGGTTAAAGTGTAAATATAGTATCTTAGGGGTTAAAAATAAATATTAAGTTGGTTGTTGCACAACAGCCAAAATATAAAATGGTCGTTGTTACAATGGAAATTTTTGCAAAGAGGGGGTCGGGGGCTGGGCAGGTCTGGGGCGGGTCTGGGGAGGTACGGGCCTGGACGGGACGAGCCCAAGTCCCGTCCAGGTTTCGAGTCCCGACACTATTTTTTTTAGGGGGATCAGGGCGGGATCGGGTGGTTAGCTCCATTTGTACATATTCAATTGGCAGCATTCAATGTTGATCTCCTTCTAGTTTTTTTTTTAATATTTTTCTCACATAAAATATTGGTTACTGTCTTTTCTCATTTCTTAATGGTTTCAGTTGTATTATATACGTAATATATATTATTTAAAAAGAACAGACAGAACCAATGAATCCTTTTATGTTTTTTTTCTTTCTTTTTAATTTATGTTACAATGAAATTTAGTCCATTAATCAAATACACCTTATAACTCTCAAAATAATTCATGTCGACCGTATGAATCTTTTATATTTGATCCGCTCTCTTCTTCAATATTAAAATGATTTATCGTACTTTTAACTATTTCTACATGACTATCAACGTAGCATAATCCTCTTCCTTTATCTGAATAACTTAGAACTGGTCTCGACATGTGATGATAGCAATTGAGTGAAGAAACTTGAATTCTTATTAGAGGATCATATCCCTGTAAAAATATTGTCAATGATAATTAATAAATCGCAGGTCCAACCTTGCATTATTAGAAGTAAAGTAAACATTATTTTTATTTTAAGAAATTTAATAACCCCAGAAAGATTGTGAAATAACTCATCTGACTTTCCTTGTTATAATATTTACCATTGGAAATCTTGACTTCTTAGGAAACAGAAAAAATAAATAAATATATGCTGCAATTGGAAAAGTATTTCTTGTTTTTCTCATTTCAAAAAGGGAAATGCTCGTTGTTGGTCTGCAAATCAAATAGTCTATGTGTGTGGGAAATGAAAGAGAGTGGTGTTATACATATTTTTAATAAGTGTGTTTCCATAAGTGGAAAGATTCCTTGCTTAACATCTTTCCCAAAAGAGTGCAAATGGTTGAAAATGAATGAGGTCATGTGGGCACAAATTCAACTTGCAAATGCATTCTTGATCTCCTGCATCTGCCCTTCCAATGGCTCATCTCTGTCTCCTCAATCAATCCAAGAGGCCCACGAAACTTAATTTTAACTTTTTTTGAGGTGGTAGGTAAAAAATAAGTTTATTCATACTTAGGGCGTCTTATGGTAGGATGTATAAAAATAATGATGCATAAGGTGTTTTAGTAATGTTGATATAATAATGCTGTGATTAGTTATTCAGAGATTATTTTTTATCTACTATTTGGTTTGGTGTACTAGAAATATGCATTCCATAATTTTTTTTAAAATTAATTATTTACAAAAACACCCTCCATACCATACTATGTGAGGACTTCAGGGACAATTGTGTCTTTACCATAGTTATGCATGTATCAGAATTTCTTGCATTGCTAATACCATAGTTTGTTATGTATTAATAATTATGCATGTGATAATACCAAATAAGATGTATAACTAATGTTTGTATTAGTTATGCATTGGTTGAAAAAAAATACCAAACAAGATATTAGTAATACATAAAGCTAATGCATGCATTATTTTTCGTGATCATAAAAAAACTCATTAGATTTATGATTTAATTTCTTTTAGTAACCAAATATTGAAAGTAATAACAAATTATATCTTGCGATATCTAAAGTCTTCTTTAATTTTTCTATCATAAGATATTGTAACAAATAATAAGTTTATAAGTGCAACCCATAATTTTGCAACATTTAAATATTTAAAAACTAAATTAAAAGTCAAAACAAATCAAAGCATCATCAACATTTTTAGTGAAAATAAAAGATGTAAGCACGACATCATAATAACAAAAAAATTAAAACGCAAAATTTTGAAATATATTTCCATTAGCTTGTCCTGTCCCAAATTTAGAGGAACGATCCAACACTCAGTGCCTTAAAAATTGTGACCAAGCAAACCAACTTGTCATAACTTACTAACCATATCTCAAGAAAGAATTTAGAGAACATGAAGTTTTTCCTTAAAACGTTTCATTTTCTTTTGATAAACATTGTGAAACATAAATAACTAAAAGGATTTATTCTTACATGCCACGTGAAACCTGAATAGAATGACAATGAAATGAACATGGGCCACAAATGTTTATGGAGTCTCAATGACATCATGAAATAAGAACATTAGTGATAAACTGTCTTGATCCAAATCCTCCTAAGCCGGTACCTATTGACGGACCAACTTAGTCCGGATTCGGATTGAAAAATCTAGTCTAACTCTAATAATTTTATGGTAGAATTCTATTATAAGTATATTTGATAAATTATAATTATGGTAGCTTTTATTAGAATAAAGTTTCCTTGTTAGACTAGAAAAGGAAAAATTTACCTCTATATAAGGTCATTGTGATGAATGAAAAGTAAGAAAAAATTCTCCCAATATTTTTCTTCTCTCTAAAATTTTCATCCCCCATTAATTTTCAAATGGTATCAGAGTCGCGTTGAAGAACACAAAATTCTAAATAATAGCGAGTAACGGAGAAACCGACGATAAAATAAAGGAATCGCCGGTAAAGAAAACAAAATTTAAAGAAAAACAATCTCCCCATATGATATTACGTCAAACGATAATCCCAGAATTGTGGTGACACAAGTCCAGTTGAAGGGAGAGAAATACGAAGAATGGGCTAGATCCATGAAGACGGTCCTAAGAGCAAGGAAGAAATTTGGCTTCGTTGATGGTACGATCAAAAAGCCGGATGAAGAATCACAGGATTTAGAAGACTCATGGACTATAAACTCTTTGTTAGTGTTGTGGATTCGTAACACTATCGAACCAACTCTTCGCTCAACGATCTCGCATAAAGAGGAAGCGGAAGAATTATGGACGAGCATCCGGGAGCGGTTCGCTGTTATCAACGGGCCTCGAATGTAACAACTAAAAGAAGAACTTGTGGAGTACAAGCAGAAGAAGGGAAGGATCATAGTGGATTACTATGAAAAACTAACCGGGAACAACGTCGGCGCACCAGTCACTAATTAGTGCTTAATCAAGATTTAACTTGCTTAATATTTTTATGAACTTCTTCAAAGCATCCCAATCTATTTTTCTGTTAAGAAATTGCATGCATGAATAAGAGAATTAGAGAACCATATATCCGTTGATTTTGGGGTCTATTTTGTTGAGAAGTGGTTATAAATCCAATGAAATGAATGCGTTGAGTAAAGTTAATATAGAGGTGGTATTAATTAAATATCGTGTACCAAAAAAAGTATTGTTAAATATACATAATATTATATCACAGTTTTGGTCCAGAAAACAGTCCGTGTATAGTCCATATTTGGTGTATAGTTTTAGGTAATTTTTTAGTGTAAGTATTACATTACTTAGTCTTGTACACTTATCATAATTATAGGAGTCTTGTACTACTAGAATAGAGTTTTGGGATTAGAATAGGAATAGGTTTTTCTATTATGCAAAATTGTAATTTGTATATATACTCTTTTCATTAATGAGAATAATCAAGGGATTATTTCTTTCATGGTATCAGAAGTCTAGGTTGAAAATTTTCCTTCGGTCCGAGCCTATTGCCCTCGGTTTTCGTGTCGTTTCCCTTCAAAATCTCCTCTTCTTTGCTTCATTATGTCTAATTCAAATAACATGTTTCACCCTGTGGTTGTTTCTAACATCAAGAATCATATTCCTCGTATTCTTGAAATAGAAAACGTTCAATATGCGACATGGGCTGAATTGTTCAAAATTCATGCACGCTCGCATCAAGTCATCCATCACATAATCCCCGTGGCTCTTGAGGATATGGAGGTGCCTAAACGCGAGGATGATCCTACGTTGTGGACGACTCTTGATGCCACCGTCCTTCAGTGGATTTACTCAACTATCTCTACCGACCTGTTGCAGACGATTATTGAATCGGACGCTACGACAATGACTGCTTGGAATAGGCTGCATGACATATTCCAAGATAATCAAAATTCCAGAGCTGTTACTATTGAGCAGGAATTTTCCCACGTCAACATGGAAAATTTTCCGAACGTTTCAGCTTATTGCAAAAGGTTGAAAGAATTGGCTGACCAACTTCGCAACGTTAGTGCGCCAATTACCAACGACCGCCTTGTTCTTCAGATGGTGGTAGGCCTTTCTGAGGCATTAGTGGTGTTAGTACGCTTCTTCGTCAGAGCACCCCTCTTCCGCAATTATCAGGCTCGTTCTATGCTTACACTCGAAGAAGCCTGCATGGCAAAAAAGGTGGCTACCGATGCTAGTCCCGTAGTCGTGATGATCGAGTCTAATTTTCTTTCCTCCGATTCCAATAACTCGCGCCAAAACCGCAACAACGGTGGCGGCAAAAAGGGTCAAAATAGGAAAAATAATGAGAAGAATCGCGGCGGCAACACGAGTGGCAGCCGGAACGGTGGTGGTCGCGGTGGCGGCCATTGGGGCAGTCAGCAGCAGCAACAGTCTTGGGCTTCGCAGTGAGCCCCTATGCAGTGGCAGTGGGCCAGCCAATATAGGCCAAACAGTGGCAGGTTTCCAGTTTATTACCCGGGAAACTGGGCCCCAATTTCTCAATAGCCCAGGCCCAGTTTGTCGGGTCCAGTCTCGGGTTTCAGACCAGTATATGGGCCGAGGTAACAGGTCAGTATAATTGGGGCTCAGCCTCTGCAGGCCCACCATGCAGCGGGTCCCACACAAATCGACATTGAAGCTGCAATGCACATACTTGGATTAAATCCACCCGACCCAAATTGGTATATAGACACCAGAGCCACAACCCACATGACATCCGATCAAGGTACTCTCTCGTCTTATTCAAATTTGAGCTGCCCTCGTGGCATAATTGTTGGTAATGGTAATTCAATTCCAATTCGTAGTTATGGTCATAGAACGTTGTCCCCCCCCCCCCCCCATCCACTCCTTATCTTGAAAAATACCCTTCATGCCCTCAAATTGATTACAAATTTAGTGTTTGTCCGTAAATTCACCATAGATAATTCCATGTCTATTGAATTTGATCCGTTTGGATTTTCTGTGAAGGATTTCAAGACGGGGAGTCCTCTCATGAGGTGTGATAGTAGGGGAGATCTTTATCCTATCACGCCACATTCCGGTCTCTCGAGTCAAGCCTTGCCGTCAACTTTTGTAGCTCTTGCTCCTTCCTTGTGGCATGCTCGTCTTGGTCATCCGAGGTCGTCTATTTTGTCTTCATTAGATAAAAATAATTTTATTTCATGTAAGGGTACGCGTAGTACTCCGAATTGTCAATCTTGTGCTTTAGGAAAAATTGTTAAGTTGTCATTTGTAGACTTTAATTCTCATAGTTTAGTGCCATTTGATATTATTCATAGTGATTTATGGACGTCTCATGTTCTTAGTTCTTTGGGTCATCGGTATTATGTTCTCTTTTTGGATGATTATTCTAAGTTTTTATGGACTTTTCCGCTAGCGAAAAAATCTCAAGTTTTTTTCACCTTCTCAAAATTTAGAGCATTCATTAGAACCCAATTTGAACAGGAAATAAAAAATATTCAATGTGATAATGACAAAGAATATGACAATGGGGTGTTTCGGGAATTTTGTCCTAATAATGGGATCAATTTTCATTTTTTGTGCCCTCATACGTCTTCACAAAATGGGAAAGCCGAACGCAAAATTTGTACCATTAATAACATTGTCTGAACTTTATTGATCCATGCTTCCGTACCCCCTTCGTTTTGGCATCATGCTCTACAAATAGCTACATATCTTCTTAACATTCTTCCTTCCAAAGGTTTGACATATTCGTCCCCTCTTCAAATTTATATAATAAGACTCATTCGTATTAACATCTTAGGGTCTTTGGGTGCTTATGTTATCCACTCTTTTCGGCCACCACAATTAATAAACTTCAGGCCCGATCTACCCCTTGTGTGTTTTTGGGTTATTCGTCAAATCATCGTGGTTACAAATGTTTTGATTTATCATCTAATAAAATCATCATTAGTCGCCATGTAATGTTTTATGAATCTCAATTTCTGTTTCCTAATGTTAGTAATCATGTGCCTAGTTCATATAATTTTTTGGATGATGGTATATCCCCGTATATTATTCAGCATTTTTCGGACGTGTCCCACACCCCAAATCCACCAGCGGGCCCACTACTCGCTGGACCCACTGTTCCAGCCACTGTATACAGTCCCGTAACTGGGCCAATGACGGTAATTGGGCCAGATTCCCAGCCCATTACCGCCACTATTCCAGTGACGGGTTCCAACCTATTACCATCACAGGATTCCAGTGTTGGTCCAGCAGGCCCACTGCCTGCTAGCCGGTCTGTCACGTGTCCCGGTAGTTCCCAAAATCCACCCAATTCTTTCCCGAATCATAGACCGGTCACTCGTAGTCAACAGGTGTTTTTAAACCAAAAGACATTTTAATGTAAATTCTAATGTTCTTAAATCACCATTACCCCGTAATCATGTATCTGCTTTGAATGACCCGAATTGGAAAAATACTATGACTGACAAATATAATGCTCTTATTGATAATAAGCGTGGGAGTTGGTGCCCCGTCCATCTGGTGTTAATAATATTCGGTCTATGTGGATTTTTGCTCAAAAGGATAATTCTGACGGTTCATTTGCAAGGCATAAGGCGCGTCTTGTAGGTGATGGTAAGACTCAGCAGGTTGGTGTGGATTGTGGTGAGACGTTTAGTCCATTGGTCAAGTCGGCTACCATTCACACTGTGCTCAGCTTGGCTCTTTCAAAAATTTGGCCCATTCATCAGTTAGATGTGAAGAATATTTTTTTACATGGTGATCTCAAAGAGACAGTCTATATGCATCAGCCCTTGGGGTTTAGGGATCCCAAATATCCTCATCATGTCTGTTTGTTAAAGAAGTCCTTATATTGGCTTAAGCAATCTCCACGGGCTTGGTATAAGAGGTTTGCGGACTATGTTTCGACTATTAGGTTCTCTCACAGCAGGTCTGATAATTCATTGTTCATGTATCGTCGTGGTTCTTCCTTGGCTTATATACTATTATATGTAGATGATATTATCTTATTTTCCTCTTCCGATGCATTACGCCAGTCTATCATGACAATGCTTAGTTCTGAGTTTGCTATAAAATTCTAGGGGCCCTTGAGTTATTTTTTGGGGATGACTGTCACTCGTCATGCAGGTGGGTTGTTCTTATCTCAAAGGAAGTATGCAACTGAGATCACTGAGAGGGCTGGAATGTCATCCTGTAAGTCCACTTCCACTCCAGTTGATACTAAACCCAAGTTGGGTGTTGCGACTGGCTCACCGTATGAGGACTCGACCCTCTATAGCAGTCTTGCAGGGGCCCTTCAGTATCTTACATTCACGAGATAAGATATTACGTATGTCGTACAACATGTGTGTTTGTTTATGCATGATCCCAAGGTTGAGCACATGAATGCACTCAAACACATTATTCGGTACATCCAGGGGACACTTGACTATGACTTGCATTTATATCTGTCATCGACGTCTACACTTGTCTCGTTTACAGATGCTGATTGGGGTGGCTGTCCAGACACCAGACACTTTAAGTCTGGCTATTGTATGTTCTTTGGTAATAACTTGGTCTCCTGGTCTGCAAATCGCCACTCGACGTTGTCCCGCTCTAGTGCAGAGAATGAGTATCGAGGGGTAGACAATGTGGTTTCTGAATCCTGTTGGTTACGTAATCTTCTTTTAGAGCTTCAGTGTCATATTCAGAAAGCTACCTTGGTGTATTGTGATAATGTTAGTGCCATCTACCTTTCTGATAATCCGGTTCAGCACCAGCACACTAAACATATCGAGATAGACATTCACTTTGTTCGCGGAAAGGTAGCTCGTGGACAAATACGCGTCTACCATGTCCCTTTCAGGTATCAAATTGCAGACATCTTTACAAAGGGTCTCTCCTCGATCATTTTTGAAGATTTCAGGGATAGTCTTAGCGTACGAAGACCGCCTGCTATGACTGCGGGGGTGTGTTAAATATACATAATATTACCATGATATACACTTAATGTATATCACTGTTTTGGTCCAGAAAACAGTCCGTGTATAGTCCATATTTGGTGTATAGTTTTAGGTAATATTTTAGTGTAAGTATTACATTAATTAGTCTTGTACACTTACCATAATTATGGGAGTCTTGTACTACTAGAATAGGGTTTTGGGATTACAATAGGAATATGTTTTCTATTATGAAAAATTGTAATTTGTATATATACTCTTTTCATTAATGAGAATAATCAAGGAATTATTTCTTTCAAGTATTAATTAAATCTTATTTTGGAGTGCTTCTTTAGGGGGAAAAAAATAAAATTAACAAGTTTCGTATGAATCACAAAAAAGGTGATGATTAATTAATGAAGGAAAAATCATTGAAGACGAAGATTTAAAATAAGGTTTTTGGATGGATTAGGTGGGTTTAATTAAAATGAATCAGGTCCTAAAATTAATTTCAAGCCAATTATGTGTAATTTTTAAGTTGTGATCGAGTCATTTAACGACTGGGGAGCCAATGTGGCTCAAAGTATAACGATAAGGTCTTGTATATGCAAAAAGTATAACGGAGATAATTATAAGTTATTTCCGATAGTACAAGCGTATATATGACATTTTTCTATACCATAAATGCTGTGGAAGGTTTTGTTAAAAGCAAAGTGTCGCTACTCAAATAACGTTTTAGTGAAGTATCGTTATCCCCTATAATGTTCCTCAGTCTAGTTTGTATAAAAAAAATTGCTGTTTCTGAACACTAATTTTTTGATTTTCTCTTAGCATCAACGAGGATGTCTAACTTTTTCTTAGCATCAATAAGGACACCAATCTTAAAAAGAAAATTGCATGTTTTATTTCAATAACAGAACATATAATTTTTTTTAATTTTAATATAATCTTTTGAATAAAATAAACAGGACCATCATTTGATTCAAAACGAAGAAGCAACATTCTGATGCAGAAGAGGAAAGGTTATACAACGTGGACCCCATAATTAATTCTTAATTTAATTTAATTTAATTTAATGTGTTTATTGTGACCTATATCAATTTTATATATATTTTATCTCTTTTGGTAGTATTATGTTCCAGCTTTAAAATGAACAAAATGGGTGCACTATTCATATGTTAAAAAAGTAATGGAACCTCACACGTCTTTTGTTGATTGTGCCTCGTTCCTCAATCATAATAGGGTGGGTGCACTAGTGCATGACTGAGTTGATGACAAGTCGAATCAAGGGTCCCATATTGTCACCCATTTTCATAATGTCTTTTTTAATTAGTAAAGTAATGAATGAATTGGGAATGTAAATTATTAGGGCGTTGGAGAAAGAAATTCAGAGGAGAAAGTTTTTTTTTTTGCTAGTATTTGTCACTTTTTCTTTAATATACCTAACAGAAGAATAGAGAACGTTCAATTATTATATAATAATTATTACAACAACAACATACCTAGTGAAATTTCACAATGTGGGTCTGAAAAGAGTAGAGTGTACGCAGATCTTATCTCTATCTTGATAGGTAGAACGTCTTTTTCCGAGAGACTCTCGACTTAAGACAAAGCACAAACCCAAGCAAAGTAAGACAAACAAAGTAAGTCATGGTAGCGAATTCTAAAAAGAAAATGCAACAAAAAGAAGCAATAACTAATGCAAGTAAATAAAACAGACAAAATACACATAGCATACATCAAACGACAGGGGACTATAAGACAATATTGTGCCTACTAGTATGATAGGCTAAGCAAGCCTACAATAATAATATTACAACTATCAGTTTGTAAGCGTAGGTAGAACTACATCGGACTACCTGCTACCCTTCTACCCTAATAAGTGTCCAACATAACTCCCTATTTAAGATCATGTCCTCAGTGAGTTGCACATGCGCCATATAATAATTATTAAATTTTAAATTTGTGATGGCACAAGTAGGGGCAGCTGAAATTTTTTTGTGGCCTAAAGGAAATCTTAATAAAAGACTTTAAATTTATTTGAAGCTTATTTTTTTTAGCTTTTTAAGATTCAACGTAATTAATTAATTTTTTTTTGAGTTTTGAAAATCATATTTATATTTTTAGTTGACATATTAAAATTCTCATGAATAACAAAAAATGATATATACATTTATGAGGAAAAAATTAAAAAGTTAAAAAGTTAAAATTTTGGATTAAAAGAAGATAATAGAAAGTTAACATAATAGCATGGATGAGTTTTAAATAAATGTTTTAGGCCTGGGATACTCACATTGAATTATTTGCATTGTATGACCTTTTATGAAATCACCTTTTTGAATTTTATCGCCGGTTAATCAATGTGCTAATTTCGTCTTTAAAAATAGTGGTTGATTTAGGCAAACATCCCCGTTTAGGCCTCCATTTAGATATTGTTCCTATTTTAAAAAGTTATCACCTGGTAATTATCCTTCAAGACATGTTAGATTTAAGTCATATGTTTGCCCAAATATAACTCATCTTTACAGATAAAATATTAGACTATCGTCTAACGTTTGCAATAATTTACAAATTTTTAAATCATGATCTAACATTTTCTCATAAGATTTTCAATATGCTGGAAAAAATAATTAAAATACGGTCTAAAAGGCACTAAATTGTAAAAAAGTAAAAAGAGGATCATTTACTAAATAATTCTCCATAAAAGGGACAAACAGAAAATTAATTGAATGAATTTCTTTTAGATAAATTTAACCCACTAAATTAATGAGACATAATTTAAAGAGCGGCCTAAAAAATCATGTGTGCAAATTGGCCAAATGGCAATCACTCGGTTAACAATCACTCCTACTAATAATTTTCATTTGTAATAACAATTATTAAAAATAAAAATAACTAATATATAAATGATGTTAGATAATATTTGGGACCTAAACTTCTCTGGGACCTAAAGCGGCCGCTTCACCTGCTTGGGCACAAGGAAAACGATGTGATCTTGTGCACTCGCTTGGGCACAAGGAAAACGATGTGATGTTGTCCACTGAGGTGTTCTTTTTTTCCTTTCCTTTTTGGTAATAAAGATACTAGTATTACTTATAAGTAGGATTAGATAAATCTATAGAATCATTTATATATGAAGATAAACCAAAAATAACACGAGGTTCTTGAGATGTTAACTTCTTAAAAGGGTACATTAAACTATTATGTTTGACAAGAACATCAGCGACCAAATTGACCTTCAACGTCTTCCTTTGAAAATAGTATTTGTCAAAGGCGGATATAAAAATTGAATTTTGATGAATTCAACCATTGTGTTTTTATTATTAAATTTATTGCACTTTTGAGATTTTGAATTCAAAAGATAATATTTTCTAAAATATTAATAAATTTTACATGTTAAATTAAACCTATATATTGCCTCTACCCTTGAGATTTGTCATCCTTACGTGTGCAATAACTTCCACTAGATAAACAAAGGCTGAAGTCTACGGAGAAGAAAAGGTCTCAACTTATTGGGCTTTACACAGCCGAAGATCCAGAATATTCTGCCCAACAAGTCTCTAGTTATTTGGTGTTTTGAGAAGATCCAAAAATCTCCATGGTTAATCCACAGGTGGTTTGCATAAATAGAATTATGGGAAAACAACACAAAATGTCTATTATAGGCAAACTATTTACTCGAAAATGCTCCTCCACAAAACTAATTTCGGTACTAACCACTTGGCCGAGAACCTTCCTCCATGATACCATCTAAGTATATTTGTATACCATAATGGTATCATGGAGGACTTAGGAGTGTCTCATTGAAAGACTGAAACAATCCTTTATAATATCATCTCAGTATGTACATAACATGATAGTATCACAAATGCTTTTTTTTAGGAAAGTGTATTTTTTTAATGAATGAACATGATTCTCTATGATACCATGTTAGTATATTATATGTACCATATGGGTATCATAGAGGACTGACGAGTGTTTTTGAAGAAATGAAAGAAGTCCTTTGTGATACCATCAATGTATATAAGAGATACCATGTTGGTATCATAGTTTTGGGAGCATCCGGGTAAATAGTTTTGGGGGTATGAAAGTAAGAGGGTAGGACCGAATAATTATTTTGTGTGCAGTGAGCAATTGTGTTCTTTTCCCTAAAATTATTCCGTGCTGCAATTGAACTTTTGTCCTTGTTTAAAAATTTTGTGTAAAAGTTACCTCGGAGCTATACACCCGGATAAATGTTAAAATAAAGTTTTTATATGACAGGTCGATTTTAAGTACAACTGTTTTCATTCTTCGTATTTTAAAATGTGACGTTTAATATTTATCATTAAACTTTATATGTGTAAATAACTTGATTGTGCAAATATTTTTTACAACGATGGTGCGTAAACTTAAACACCCTTTTTGTGTTATAGAGAGTATGTAATAAGAGTAATCATAAAGAAGAGAGGTAATATAAAACAAACTTTTCAAACTTTCATAAACAATCACAAAAAAATGAATACATTGTATACTCGCATAATTATTAAGAATTGTTTGAGAAAAAAATGTTTTCCTCTTCCACTCAACAAATGAATGCTACTATTTCTTATTGTCTCTCCTTTCTTCTTTGTTTCTCATGGTGCAAGCTTTTTCCTACAAGGCTTTGTATGAAAATTTGTATATGTAATAACTCCTTTCAAAAGTGCCTTCTTACATTTTTAGCATTTTGGAAGATCCTTTGGAGGTGGTAAAAGTGACTCATTTGGACCTTTGCCATTATCTACAAGGAATGCCATTTTCAATCCCCATGTTGTGTGTATCTCTAGATGGCAATGCATAAACCAAACTCCTGCAATTTCAATGAAGTTAATTAATCAATCATCATATATTAATTAATATTATTTCACTTTTTAAAAAGTAGAAAAAACAAAATATGGCAAAGGGTAAAATAAATATAAAATAAATTGGTGTTGGAATTGTAGTTTAGTGACTCTATGAAACAGCTAAAAAGAATTCAATTTTTATACTATCATATCACCTAAGATATAGTTGCAGCTAACCATGCATAAAAAGTGAATTATTTACTTAAAATTAGGCAAATTATATGTTACAACACGTTAACATACATTGATACCGTCAGTTTATATAAGTTAAGTCGTTTTAAAGAAAAAGGATATATGTATTGTACCTGGATTATCAGCGTGGAATCGTATAGCGACCCATCCTCCAGCAGGTACACCAACTGTATTCCTCTCAACAGGATCCACAAGATTAAAATTCTTAGGGTCAGTTTTTGGATTATAATTACCTAGTCCTTTACCAATTTGATAGAAATTGAACCCATGCAAATGGATTGGATGGTTCTCAGGGGCTATAATTCCAGTATCTTGCAAAACTAATTGAACTGTGGAATTATAAGGCAACCTATAAACCCTAGTCCCATTCGTCGTGCCCAAATTCGCCGGTGGTGTTGTGCTAGTATAGTTGAAAACAACCGGTGGGTTCGCTGGAAAATCCGTCGTGAAAACTCCTTTGATCCCAAAGAAATGTGCTTGTAAAAGTGCAATTGTTGGCATACTAAATGTAACATTGTTTATACTAGCCACAACTCTGCTTCCATTACCCTGTTTGCAAGTTGGGCATGGATTAACCCCTAGACCTACTGTTAATAACAAAGAGTGATCAATTTTTAGTGGAACTTTAGCAGGGTATTTTTGGGAATTTAAGCTTCTTAGAGAGTCCAAAAAATTGTTGGCTATAGGGGTGGCATTTTTTGGGGGTGTACTTGTACTAGTAAGTGTAGTAGTGGGGTTATTTCCACCAAGTGTACCAGAGTAATGTAAAGTGGCTGTTGCTGTAACATTGTCAACAGCAATTGGGGCATCCATGAAAGGTGAAGCAGCAACGATGTACTTGCCGGAATTTTTATCGGCATGGAGAAGTACGTTGGTCGTTTGGCCAGGGGCAATGACGATTGTGTCCATTTTGAAAGGTTTAACGTACGTGGCATCGACTTCAACTACTGTCATTTGGTGGCCAGCAATTTTGAAGAAGAGTTCTTCGTTGAGTGCAGCATTGATGACTCGTAACATGTAGGTTTTTCCTGATTCAACATTCAACTTGTATCCACCTGCATATCATTATGGTCCAAAAGATGTCACATATTTCCTCTTTAACCCTAGCAAGAGTGAGAGTTAATCATTCAAAGATTTAACTTATATTTATCTATTGACAATATATTTAACTTATATTTATACACTGATAGTGTAATCAGCTTCATTTAACTTGTTATAATAAGTTGTATGCTTTATATTTCAGGTTAATAGTTTCACTTATTATAAGTTGTTACATATATTTGTGATAGTGTATAGAAGATAAACTGGTAGAATTATGACCTTGTGATGGACAATTTGAAACAGGTCCAGGACGACCATTGATGGTGTGAGCATCAGAAACATTAGGTGCCAATCCTGATTTTATGGCTTCATTAATCACAGCTTCAGTATCAGATTTCCACCATTCAGCTGCACAACAAAACATCATAAAATCTAGTCGTTAATTTTCCTAATTAAGCACATTAAAGTACTTAATTCCAATCATAATATTCCAAAAAATTAATGTTGTTCACCTAGGACAACAACAGCTTCATGGTTGGGTTTTGGAAATGGATAAGGAACGCCAAGTTTAGGCAAGATGACAATTGCACCATGAACAGTGGCCCTTAGCCACAAAATATGAGCATGCCAAAATAGTGTACCCCTTTGGCCTGTGATTGTGAAGTTGTATACATAGTTTTGCCCTGGCTGAATTGGACATTGTGCAATATATGCTGGTCCATCTGCCCAACCTGTTCTAAGTTGTCTAATACCATGCCTGCAAATTAAAAAAAGATTTTTATACAGTACAGCCGCCCACCAAAATAATAGCCGATAAATATATATTTTTCATATATTAATTATATAAAGAAATATACATATTTTATAAAAAATAATGTAGATATTTTACATATTTTGCTAGCGAATGTAATTATGTTTAGGCCATCCGTCCAAATGTGTAATTTCCCAATTTAAAAGTTAAAACCCCAGTAACTTATAAAATCTCGATATTTAAGCTACTAGTATGTAGTATGATTAAATATTATATTTAAAATACACTAGAAGTGTAAACTATTATATTTTATAGATGATTATTTGTAGTAATCTTTCAAATGATGACGTGATGATAGGTACGGGGTGGAGCTAGGTGGAAGAAAGGAAATAATTTGAATTTCTTTCATCTGAAAAATTATATTGGACAAGTAGGAAAAATATCAATTTTTTATATATAAATTATTTAATGCTCTTATCATAAGAAAAGATTCCAGTATAGTGACAAAGATGGTTCGTATCTCAGGTGTAGATTTTTTTGCATTTTTTAAAAATTCTTCCTTATTAGAATTTCTGGCTATATGCATGAAAGTCTTTTGCGGTGTATACAAGAAGTTAATTAACTCTAATTAAATAATAGTAAATGACTTACCAGTGGATAGAGACATTATACTTAACATGATTAACAACTTTGACAAGTACATTGTCTCCTTCCCTAGCATAGATTGTTGGTCCTGGAAATTTTCCATTCACAGTAGCAATGGGCTTTGAGGAACAAAGTCGAGTTGTGTTCGTCATTACCACCTGCAATTAATGCAATAATTTGGAGTAAAACATTGGTTAACTAACTGATGTATAGTTGACAAATTATTTTAATCGACCATATGATTTCAAATGTACTCGTAATGATTTTGATTGTCTTGGGGTTAAATAATTTGATAAACCACCTTCTTAATTACACAATTTGTTGCCTTGGATTCGAAAAATCTACTTAACACTGGAAACAATTCTAGATTAATATACTTCGTGAAAGTTCTTCGTTTATAGTGCATGGAATTGCTCAATATTTTTCCTTGTTATTCATGCAAGGACAAAAGAAAAAAGAGAAAAAAATCATTTTCTCTAGACAAGCAAATATGATCATGATTCATGCATATTGATACAAATCATTTCAAGAATTTTATAACAAATGATGAAAAAATCAGTGTTTATACTTTATAGTATTAAAAAAATTGATAGTGAAAAAAGGAAAAAGAAACTATATTTGTAGAACATATATGTTTTTTTGGACTAATAACCGACTTCATATATACTACTACAAAACGATATAACCAACATTTACATTATTGTTTAATTTATTGATGCTAGAAGGTAAACTTATGACTAACTAAATATGCATTAATTAATAATAGTACTTACATTGAATTTGTAATGTCGAACTCTGCATTCAACGACAAGAGGAAAAAGGCAAACTGCCAATAAGATGAAAAGGCAAATCCAAGAATTCATTTTTGTCTGTTTTTTGAACTTCCTATAAACACTTTTGTCTTTGCAATTTTAAGTGCTTAGAGAAAGTGAATTTCTTTTTTTGTTCTTGATGTGTTGTAATCTTGTTGTATTCAAGAAATGACCTTCCAACTCAAATATATATATATATATATATATGTTTAAAATGCCTTTAATTTGTAGTTGTGTTATCATTTTCTTTAGTTAGGTGAGTTGGATGTTTTTGTGGTCTTCTTCAACAGGAATTTAATTTATTTTTGGCAATTTTCCCCCTCAATCATTCCTTGCATCTTACATAAAGTTCAAAAAACTCTGTGGACCAACTTAAATTGCAAGTTAAGATATATTAGTAGTAGTTTGTTTAGGTCATGAAACAAAATTTCCATTTAATTTCACTTTTGGATTTGATTATTGTCTTCATTAGTTGTTCAAAAGGGAGCCTTATCTCGCATTTATGCGAGAGGTTATTTCCTGATCGATGCAATTAATTATTAGTTATCTAATTAATTTAAATTCATAATTATCTAAAGGTTGATGTCAACTAATTTAGAAACTAAGGCGTAATGGATTGAATTATATAAAAGCAATCTAAGATGCTTATTGGTGGTCTTCATGTTGCCACATGCAACAGATCAATTAGTTCAAGGCTTTGAAAGTTTTAAGTAATTTATATCTCTATTTAAGACCTAATTAAACAAAGATTTAAAATATTTTTAACCAGTTGAAGATTTGCACGGACTCATTTGAAGGTAATTAATTTTATCAATAATGGTCATGAAACTTATAACTCTATTTTAAATAAATACAAGAATTTGTTGCAACAATTAGGGGGACTAATCTCAGATATAGCTTTTGCGATCAAAATAAGGTGGCAAATCTTACTAGTTAAAGAAGTAGCAAAACAGAAGTATTTTGAATACCTCATATACTTCATAGTTCCTCCTAGGGGTTTCTCTGTCTCCAGAGAAGGCATGAGGGTTTTCTAAAAGTCTCCTCTCATTACTTATGGATAAAGCTCTTAAGCTTTTACGAACTGAAAGATCTTCCCATTCTAAATAAGAATGAGAGTCTTTCAACTAGATGTGCTCCTTTGGCTGGGTTTGAGAGAGAGAGCGTGAGATAGTTGGTCTAATAACTAGTCCAACTTCCTTGTATCTGAAAGCGATGACAGGATGTTAGGTCTAGTGGGCGTATATCGGTTCGGTTCGGTTTTGTATCCGAAAAATATGAACCGAATAAAATTTAGTTTTTTTTTAAAAAAAAAAAACGAATATAATTTTTTTTTTTTAAAAAAATGATATGTTCGGTTTATATCGCCGAACGTATCGGATTATATCGGTTTTTTCTAGTGGGGCGGGTCGGGTCGAGAAATTTTTTATTTTTAAAAAAAAATTGAATTTCCAAAACTGAAATTGACATTCACACCTACACTACCATGAAATTTCGACGTTGAAATCTATTGTGTAAAGTGAGATGTTTACTAAAGAAAAAGGAAAATTAGAAACCGATTTGGGGAAAACATAAATTGATTGGGAAAACGGACATCCGAGCGTAGAGTTATGACCATTTAAAGTTTCTCCAATTTACAACTATTTTCTCTCCCTACATTTTATGTCAATGTTTTCGTGATATGTTAATCAAGTTCATGCCGCATTCGACTTCCATAAAAGCTTCATAGATTGACTTCAATGGCTATGATTCAAGAGATAGTAGCCTAAAATAAAAAATAAGAATAATTATATATTTAATTCGGTTTTTTCGGTTCGGTTCGTATCCAAAATTAAAAAACCGAACCGAATCACTAAATCTTGATTCGGTTCGGTTTTACAAAAAATCGTTTTTTTAAATTAAAAAAATGAGAAAAAACCGAATCGAATTCGAGTTATGATTTGGTTCGATTCGGTTTTTTTGGTTCTTCGGGTTTTTTGCCCACCCCTAATTCCTCCTGTATTTATCGGGGAAACAAGCATGAATAGAAAAGTAGAAACTGCATTTGTAAAAAAAGTTTCAGATATTACTAGGAATGTAATCGTAGGCTACCAAAATATTATGGTCCGTAGCGACCCGGTATTTTATAATGACGAATAACTATTTATAATATTATGTCCCTTTAATTTTAAAATATTGCTGAGTGGTGTCGCAGTACTTCAGATAGGAGAGGCAGAGGGTTAGTCTGTATATTCTCTAATTTTCCATATACGTAGTATTAGTTAGTAATAACGTAATTTCTTAGTTTTCGATGTGTTTTACTATATATTGCTTGTTTGATCCGTATATTGCTAGTTTGTTGTCATGTTTTTTCTTCCAACCGTGCTTCAAATTCTTTTTATTTTCCTTTCTTTTTCTTTTCTTCTCTTTTGAGCCGATGGTCTTTCAGAAATAACTTCTCTGCCCACAAAGATAATGTTGCTTCCAAACGCACACACAAGTAAACGTGATCGTACAAGCAATATAGTTATTTTAGAAATCAGATATCGAATCCAGAGGGAATTGTGATTAACTATTTATTAAATTAAATGATCCTAATTATCTATACAAGAGATGAAGTCTGAATGTTATAATTATAAACTAACTAAAATAAAAAGGAAACAAACAATGAACTTCACCAAGAAAGAGCGAGTTTTTATGTTATCAATGATATGAATGTTTCAAGGTTGTGGTTGGTTCACCAATCCTATTGAGTTCTCGAACTATTTCTCCTTAATCTAAATTATCAACGTTTGCTAATTAACCAGATTATTAACTCTCATAGTATTCTCCCGAACCATTACTCGCCTATTCCAAATGGTTTGCTGCCTATATTCCTATGGAATTGACCTATTATGAACGCAATTCGTCCACAATATTTAATTGAACGCGGTGTATATGTATATTCCTATCCTAGCCACAAATCATAGTCCAATTGTAGGGATAATCAGATCACACCCTCTTTAACCATTCTCTAGTCTAACAACATCTTTCCCAAGCATGTATATTAAATATCGATAGAACCTAACTGTTGGCCAAACAATCAAGCAATTATGCATAGAATTTTCTGCAGATGATATTATCGGAACAACTTCAACTGAATCAAGGCAGTGAGTTTGAAATTTCTGCAGATGATATTATCGGCAATGTGTTAGGGGCAGAGCACTCTGCGAGGGTACGATGTATGGGTATGGGAGCAGTTCCTTCAAATACATTCAATAATTTCAAGCGACGACTTAATGATCTGAACACTTCAACTAGCTTTGACGTGTCATCCGCAACGTCTACCTATTTACATCAAAAGGTTGCGCGTTTGGAGTCCCAATTAGAAGGAAGCTTGACTGCACTGAAGGATTACATGATATCCAAGGAAGGATGGGTTCCTAAATAATTTGTCAATCTCTTTGCTTCTCAACCACAAGTAAGAACATTGGAATTTCTGTTTTGTGTTATATGTTTTCTCCGTTATCTTTTCATGTGGGTTGGTTAAATTATTGAAACATAATGAACATCTTGAACCACCTATGTCAAATTGTTTAGTAAAGTGAGTTTTTTTTGTGTCTGTAACTTACAAGTTCATTAAGAACAATAGAAGAATGAGCCACTTATATAGAGCATTGAAAAAAATCTTAGATTCAATGGCCTAAGGTCTAATGAAGAGGCATATTCATCTATCTAACATTGTAATTCTTTTCACTTTTCTTTAACTCGTTTACTTTTTATGTTATCCTTTACAGTTGTTCAAAACTATTGTATTTATTAGAAATCTGAATTGCTTTCCTACCTAATGCTCCATTTAACATGATTTAGTTAATGTATTGCATATTAATTTCTAATTAGTTAGACGCTAGCTTTTAAATTTCTCACCGAATATGCTTTGAAGGTAATTAATTTTATCAATAATGGTCATGAAACTTATAACTCTATTTTAAATAAATACAAGAATTTGATGCGACAATTAGGGGGACTAATATCAGATATAGGTTTTGCGATCAAAATAAGGTGGCAAATCTTACTAGTTAAAGAAGTAGCAAAACAGAAGTATTTTGAATACCTCATATACTTTATAGTTCCTCCTGTATTTATCAGGGAAACAAGCATGAATAGAATATTAGAAACTGCATTTGTAAAAAAAGTTTCAGATATTACTAGGAATGTAATCGTAGGCTACCCAAATATTATGGTCCGTAGTGGCCCGGTATTTTATAATGACGAATAACTATTTATAATACTATGTCCATTTAATTTTAAAATATTGCTGAGTGGTGTCGCAGTACTTCAGATAGGAGAGGCAGAGGGTTAGTCTGTATATTCTCTAATTTTCCATATACGTAGTATTAGTTAGTAATAACGTAATTTCTTAGTTTTCGATGTGTTTTACTATATATTGCTTGTTTGATCCGTATATTGCTAGTTTGTTGTCATGTTTTTTCTTCCAACCGTGCTTCAAATTCTTTTTCTTTTCCTTTCTTTTTCTTTTCTTCTCTTTTGAGCCGAAGGTCTTTCAGAAACAACTTCTCTGCCCCACAAAGATAGTGTTGCTTCCAAACACATACACAAGTAAACGTGACCGTACAAGCAATATAGTAATTTTAGAAACTGGATATCGAACCCAAAGGGAATTGTGATTAACTATTTATTAAATTAAATTATCCTAATTCTCTATACAAGAGATGAAGTCTGAAGGTTATAATTATAAACTAACTAAAATAAAAAGGAAACAAACAATGAACTTCACCAAGAAAGAGCGAGTTTTTATGTTATCAATGATATGAATGTTTCAAGGTTGTGGTTGGTTCACCAATCCTATTGAGTTCTCGAACTATTTCTCCTTAATCTAAATTATCAACGTTTGCTAATTAACCAGATTATTAACTCTCATAGTATTCTCCCGAACCATTACTCGCCTATTCCAAATGGTTTGCTGCCTATATTCCTATGGAATTGACCTATTATGAACGCAATTCGTCCACAATATTTAATTGAACGCGGTGTATACGTATATTCCTATCCTAGCCACAAATCATAGTCCAATTGTAGGGATAATCAGATCACACCCTCTTTAACCATTCTCTAATCTAACAACATCTTTCCCAAGCATGTATATTAAATATCGATAGAACCTAACTGTTGGCCAAACAATCAAGCAATTATGCACAGAATTAAAGAAACAATCAAAATCAACAACTCGTATTAAGATAGAAATAATAGGCAAACGTCAATATTCATGATGTACCACAACCTTAGAACGCGAAGTTTAGCTCCACATAGACATGAAGGAAAAACAACAATTCATACAAAGAATCATAAAAACTAGTAGTAAGGAGAAGAAAAGGTAAAACCAAATAATCTCCGGCCTCCACGGTGGCTCCAAGTTCTCCCTAGGTCTAAAGTTCTCAACTCCTCTAAAAAAAATGAGTTTATAATGTATTTATAACATGTAGAAACGAACCCGGATCATAATACCCTTAAAAATACGAAATAGAAAAATTGGCCAAAAATTAAGCCTGGCGTGGGGAGTCCACGTTGGCCTTGGGTGCGGGGCGCTAGGACAAAATTTCAGAACCTCAAATTTTTGGCCCTCCAACTCCGATCTTGATTCCAAATGAATTTCTTGGACTTCTACTCAGACTTCAAAGTACCAAACTATATATTTTAGCTTCAAATTTATTCATTAGCTTGGGAACACGTCACTTGAACTCTTTTGATCTCTTCTTCTTTGAAACAAAGCATTTTCATCATAAAGTACCTAGATTCAACAATAACACACATATATTAGCTCAACATTGGAAAATTGTCCGCTTGGGCAGCTCAATTGGTTATCAAGGGTGATATTTGGAAAACATTGGAAAATCAATATATATTAGGTGTATTTAAGGCATTTAACTCTCAAAATAAGGTGGAAACATGGGTAAAGTACGGTGGAAAGACGTATAAATACACCTAACATCACCACCCCATACTTGAACCTTTGTTCGTCCTCGAACAAACAACTAAACACACCATCAATAAATCAGGTCTAGAAACACCACCACTTTGATTGATACCAATAATTTAGCCCTATAAAACCTCAAATAGTCAAATATACATTTCCTGATCATCATGCAAGATATACAAGTCAACTCGATTGAATAACAAACTTCTAACCTTCTAACCTCAAAGAGGGACTCTAAATCATCAAATTCAAGCTCGCTCACCTACTCTGTCAGATAAATCTAATAACATTACCTATCTATCATGAAACAAGTGCCCTCACAAAAAGAAATAATTCACAAACTCAAACCAAAGAATGAATATAATTTAAGGACTTAGCATCAAAGCACAACTCTCGCATTCACAAAAGAATTCACATGTATGAACGAAAGAACAATATGCTTGCCCATTATGTACATTTCCACTAATTAAACATGCTCGAATAGAATCAAATAAAACATTAACGGGTTGTAATGTTTGCTAAGGGAATGGTAGGAAAACTATATAATAATGACTTACACTTTCCTAAGCACTTTGAACTTTTAAACTTTATCACACATTATTTTCATCTCTTAACTCTATTTTTCAGCCCTCTCTTCATCAATTATTTCACAAGTATTTTCCTCATATTAAGAACGCTTCAATTTTTTTTAATGTCACATTATTTTTAAGAGGGCCTTTTCATCAGTTTGCATCTATCATTGGTCACCATTTTTCACTTGTCTATCCCTTTTTGTCAGATTTAACAATTATATCACAGTTTAAACTACAGTGCTCAAGGAAGCAGGGTGCAAAAACTAGGGATTCAATAAAAAAGATCAAGGCAAAAATACGGCTTCCAAATAAAATGCTATAGGCTCAAAGGGTTAACTAGTGCTAACAATATATGAAAAGGCTAAAATTCACAAGACATATCAACGAAAGTCTATCATCATTTTCTAAACAGAGCCACACTTTTTATTCGCTTCAATAACATGCAGGGCAAGTTCTAGACTAAGATGCAAAACATGGAATATATGCAGAAAATACTCACCACACATGGCACAAGTATCAATCAAGATGGATCAATTATACTCTAAGACAGACAGGGTCATAACGAACGACAAAATAAGAGTAAGCTACATACAGAGTCACAACCCTAAGCCTAGGTGTCAGAAAGTCTGCTATTTTATATTAACACCCAAATATTCACAGGAAAGAACTATTCAAGCTCAGGGCCTAAATATGCTAGTATCAAACAAGTCACGAAGGTTGTTCTTCTCCCTCTTTTACAACTCCTAAACAAAAATCCTACAAAAAAAATTACCTGATTCAAAAGTCCCCTCTGAAAAAGAACCGAGTCCATAAGAAAAACCAAGGGGCGGATGATTAATGTCACTAATTAAAAAATAAATGACTAATAAACTAAAAATAAAAGAAAGATTAAAATAAAAATCTTTTTGAATTTTTCATGATTTTCTTTTTCTTTTTTTAATTCTAAGACACTAAGACTGCTAAGAATCTAAGAACTACTAACAAAAGAATTCCTATGACATAATCATCCTTGACCTCAAAATTATCGGAAGTACCCTACCCCACACTTAAAAATATGTGTTGTACTCAATGCATGGATCGCAGAGAAAAATATTAAAACAAGGGTGAGAAATACTCCCTGAGACCCTCTAGGGCCTAGCTAGCAACATGATCCTCAACATCAAGGGTCGGGATGACCCCACACTTAAGATCAAACATGCTCCTCAGCTTCAACTTCGGGTACTCACACTTCCCCTAATCTGCAAAATAAAAACAAAATTAAAAGTAACACTAAAAAATATATGTTGGGTTGCCTCCCAACAAACTCTTGATTTAATGTCATAGCACGACGCCATTACATTAATCACTTTTTCTTTCACTTTTGAGGATATAAATTGTGCCACCAATTTGCATCAATTTTCTATCACGAACCTGGGGAGGTGGGGTGAAAATAAAGGAACCAAACAATAGATATCGCATCTTGCACTTCTTGGTCCTTAAGTAAGGAATGTTGTTTTGTCTCTTCGGCATGACAAATTTTAGGATGTAGGGGCCTTGTTCCTCATACGTACACCTCTTCATCGGTTTGGAAAGCTCAATTTTCATGTCACCATCCAAACACAACGTTGAAAAGTATTTTGAATGAGGTCCAATATGCTCCAACTCAAAATTTGCATTATTTTTGACATCCTCAATAATGTATACTCCCTCAACATCAGCATCATCAATAACGTTCTGGACGAATGGTTGGTACGCCTCTTTCTGCTTCATAAATTGATCAATATCTACAAATATTGGTGGTTGGGCATCAGACACCTCAACCTTTTTATTTAATTGAGCTTGCAGGTCATGAATATCTAAGCCAAATTGATCAATCTCTTGTCTGAGCTCTTTTCCGTCTTCTACCAATTGTGTCGTCATGTTCGTAAGACCATCACGAAGAAACCCATGAAATTTTATTTGTTGATCTTGTTCCTCAAGCCAAGATTGTCTCACTATCTCTGTTTCTTCAAAGTTATTCCCTGCCAGAACACACTCTCTTCTTCTGTTTGAGGTTCTTCTTGGGTATTGGCTAAGCTTGTAACTTACAGATTATTACAAGTTTCAGTCTGACCTTGTATCTCTGTGAGTTTGACACTAATATTTTCTATGACTTTATCTTGTCCTGCACTCTAATCTATCATTTTTGCATTCCGCTTGCTTATTATTGTGCTCATCTCACGCACCTATTTTACAAAATCGTTGACTCGAGCAAGAAGTTTCGCATCCTCTACTTCAATATTCCTATCAATATCGCAAACAACAAGAGAAACATAATAGGGGTTCGAAGATGGCGAATAAGAATAAGGACAACCATTTCAATGTTCATCTTGGTCATCACATACACTACGAACATTATACGCAAAGGATTGGGGAGGCGCACACAACCCGTTCCCGAAAATATTATCACAGTGTGGCCACAAGTGGGGTCCTCTACAAATCAGACAAGGATCACCTATATAAGAACAACCAACATTCGATTAATTTTCGTTCCAAAATGTCATGTCAAGAAGAATACTCAAAATATTAAATTAAGAAAATAAGATAAAAAACTTGAATAGACAAAAAAGAAAAGTCTAATCTAGATAAACAGTTCATTTCTAAGTCCTTGGCAACGACGCCAAAAACTTGTTCTCCCAAACGCACACGCAAATATACATGGCCTTACAAGTAATATAATGATTTTAGAAATCGAATGTCGAACCCACAGAGAAATGTGATTAACTATTTATTAAATTAAACGATCCTAATTATCTATACAAGAGATGAAATCTGAAGATTATAATTATATATTAACTAAAGTAAAAAAGAAAACAAACAATGAAATTCACCAAGAAATAACGGATTTTTATGTTATCAATGATATGAATATTCCAGGGTTGCGGTTGGTTCACCAATCCTATTGAGTTCTTGAACTATTTCTCCTTAATCTGAATTATCAACGATTGCTAATTAACTGGATTATTAACTCTCGTAGTATTCTCCTGAATTACTACTCGCCTATTCAAAACAGTCTGCCACCTATATTCCTATGGAATTGACCTGTTATGAACATAATTAATCCATGACAATTAATTGAACGCGATGTATAGGTATATTCCTATCCTAGCCACAAATCCTAGCCTATTTGTAGGGATAATCAGATCACGCCCTCTTTAAACCTTCTCTAATCTAACAACATCTTTCCCAAGCATGTATATTAGATAGTCAATAGAACCTAACTGTTAGCCAAACAATCAAGCAATTATGCACAAAATTAAAGGAACAATCAAAATCAACAACTCATATTAAGATAGAAATAATCGTCAAACGTCAATATTCAAGATGTACCACAACCATAGAACGCGAAGTTTAGCTCCACATAGACATGGAGAAAAAACAACAATTCATACAAAGAATCATAAAAACTAGTAGTAAGGATAAGAAAAGGTAAAACAAATAATCTCTGGCCTCCACGGCGGCTCCCAGCTCTTCCTAGGTCGAAAGTTCTCAACTCCTCTAAAAATTGAGTTTACAATGTACTTATAACATGTAGAAACGAGCCCGGACCATAATACCCTTAAAAATACGGAATAGAAAAATTAGCCGAAAATTAAGTCCGGTGCGGGACACCCACGTTGGACTTGGGCGCGGGGAGCTACTTCAAAATTTCAGAACCTCAAATTTTCGGCCGTCCAACTCCGATCTTGATTCCAAATGAATTTTTTGGACTTCTACTCAGACTTCAAAGTACCAAACTATCTATTTTAGCTCCAAATTTATTCATTAGCTCGGGAATACGTCACTTGAACTCTTTTGATCTCTTTTTCTTTTTCGAAACAAAGCATTTTCAACATAAAGTACCTAGATTCAACAATAACATACGTATTAGCTCGACATCGCAAAGTCAATATATGTTAGGTGTATTTAATGCATTTAGCTCTCAAAATAAGGTAAAAATATGGGTAAGGTATGGCGGAATGACGTATAAATACACCTAACATCAGGTAGGGCTCAGGTCTACGTACATCTTACCCTCCTCACAACCTCATTTGTGAGATATACTTTTATTGTTGTTGTTGTTAATTCTAAAAAATTAAACAAAGGGGATATTGTGTGGGGTGGACGGGTGGGGGTAGAGGTTTCTTTAACCATTACTCGAAAAAGTGCATGAAGTGGGAACTGCATGGGATGAAAATATGCTTCTCATGAAGATGCGAGATGCCCCATTTTGTTTGTCACCTCTCGGTTTTTGACTGTCGATTTGACGATCTAGACATGATAAATTTGTCCAGAACAAGTGATATATACTTAAAACTACATGTTAGAAGTTTAATAACTCAAAATATCAAAACATAATTTCAAAGTTTTCGATCTAATATCAAAACATAATTTCATAGAACTATAAAGTTGTATGAATTTTTGGAAGGAGGAACATGTCCCAGATGGTAACAGACTCCGTGAGAAATCTTAGCTAAAAGCGAATAAATGATGGCTAAAAGAGTCGATCCAACATACAAGCTAAAAGAAATCAATAGCTAGCAAAAAGAATATAAATGCCAATCCTTCGTCACAAATTCGTTGATTTTTTATTTTTTGTGCAAGCATAAAGATGTTGGACGGTGGGACTTCCCGGTATGAATTCAAATTTAATTTAGTTAGGTCTCAATATGAATATTGACACCGGATGAAAAACAAAAAAAGATGAATATTGACACCGGATGAAAAACAAAAAAAGATGATTATTGACACCGATGGAAAACCAAAAAAAGTAGAGATGTTGAACAGTAAATTTAGAAAGAAGTTATAGATTCTTTAAAAGAACTTAGCTAAATTGAGTAATTCAAAGTCATTACTGATAGGATGTACCATAATTACTACTATCGTTCTCATAAGTTTTTCCTTATCAAAGTGTCGTACTTAATTAATTTATCTGTAGCAACATTAAAAGGACTAAAACGATCCCTTTTCTTTTTTCCGTTTTTCTTAAAAAGGTCACCATAATAGTGTTAGTGTTTGACGAACTACCACCATACTATTAGTGTAAAAAAGGGCAGCCTGATGAACTAAACTCCTGCATACTATTAGTGTTTAAACTAAAATTATGCAAAATATCTCACAAAATCAGATTATGTAATAATAAGTAATTTAATTTTAGTTTAGTAAATTCATATGGATCAATAAGAAGTTGTTCAGATAGGAACTTGAAGATTCGTTGTATTAAATTTGAGTTTAGAGCCAGTAATTTTTTCTTTAACCTGAAATTTTCCTACATTTTATGATTTCCTCAAATAAAACTCTTGTAATTAAACCGTTCTAATCAGCCACGACCCCCTTATAGAGATTAGCTTTTACAAAAGAAAAAGGAAATTGGTTTAGGAAACTTCTTTTTTGGGTGGTCAGTGAAGAGTAATTATACTATTGTAGAACTTGGAATCGAAATTAGAGGACAACAGATTATGACTATTACATGCCAAATCTAGTACTAAATTATAATTTATAGTTGTTAAATTGTTATCATGGGTTTGCATCATTTTACTCTTTGCTATCTGCAAGACATTAAATATTGTTTCAAAGCAAAGATTAAGCCAACCGTGGGATTTAACAACTTATCATAAGTTGTTGATTCCCCTTTTGCTCCAGCCCTACCCACGCCCCTTCTCCTATGCACCCTCCACCCTCTCATCGATAAAACTTCATTTTAATTTTAAATAAGTTAAAGTGATTATACATAAATGGATATGTTAGGTCAATTAAGACGGGTCAAATGAATAAACGGGACGTCGCCCAAATTTCCAAATTTACTAATGTATTCCCGATTTTCATAGTTTAAATTTGTATATATGTTTATATTAGGGTTGCCTTTTGACTTAATGGGTTATACTATTTTGCCTCGTTTAGATTAGACCTGTAATTTGATTGTTGATTTCGGTTCACCTCATTTGGTCAAGTCAACAAATCGGTCCTAACCCAACTTGTTTAGACCTGAGCAGTTACCAAAAATAGGTTTATTTTACCACACATGATTATATCATTGTATTCCGAGACGGAGCTAAGGGATTGTAAGGGTGTTTGTTTGTATCCCACTTCGCTAATAAATTATATTCTCTATATAAAGTAAATTATTTTTTTTATTTATAAGTAGTAGATGTTAAATTTTCAAACCTTTTTCATGTGTTTATTTTCTTATATTTTGAATGTCTTAGGTGAAATCCTGGCACCGTCCATGATTATATTGCAAGGATTATTTACAATAATATAGTAGTATACGTTGACTCTCAACTTACCACGATTTTTTTCCTTTATCCTTGTTTGGACCGACAATAGAAGCAAGCTTGGAACTCTCTCACCCTTCCCAACAAGCTAAGATAATCAAATAAAGGAAAAAATTACCAAAATAAAAAGGGAAATAATATTTAAAGAATGAAATTTAAAGATTAATAATCATCACTTTTAGGAGCGTTAGGACGATAGTTTATTATTCATTGATACAAATACATGTGGGATAATCTATTATTCATTGATGAGTAGATACATAGAACAATTATTTGAAAAAGTATAGCCATGAGGGAAGAAATTAATTTACCTCTATAACGTTGCAATTGGTTGTTGACACACAGCATATTGAGGCAATGAATCCTTTATATAGTGGTAAAAAGTTCAATATTCTTGTCAATGTTGAATTGGTCCGGTTTAGGGCTTTTTTTTCCTTTTTGGTTTAGAACTTCAAAGGGAATGAAATTCTTCCCAAATTATAAAGATACTTGAATTACTCCTAATTAGGCAGGTCATACTGAAAAACAACATATTAATTGATTTATAGGTCCTAAAATGTTAAGAACAAAAATAAAGACAGTGTTTTTATTATTACGGTAGTTTTTCTTTTGCTAAAAATAAGGCAAGTTTATATGGAAGTTTTTATTTTGGAAAAATATATATTATTAGTTTTTAGTAATTTTATATGTAAGAAAATAGTAAATGACAATTTTGTCTACTGTAGTCTTTTAATGAAGGGCAAAAAGTTCAATCAACATTTCTAAGACCCTTTATTCTTTTACTATAATATAGATGTGTAAAAATAAATACACCTTTATTCAATTATATTACTTAAAGAGTACAATACCTTTTCTTCTTTTACTACAAATTTTGAAACATTTCTTTGATTATGTTTAGGTAAAAAAATTGTTACTTATAAAATACTACTCTCATGTGATTTTTAAATGTATAATTCAATTTATAAAACATTAAAATAACAATATTCGTTACATTAGAAATTAAATGCTGGTTTTTAAATCTGGCTATTCCTTTTAGATCGGTACTACATGGACAATTTATTTCTTTTTGGTCAGAGGTACAAATATAATTCTCAACTTTGTGATATAGAGCAGCTATATCTCTCGTTAAAAAAGTGATGTTTATATACCCTACTGTTACAAAATGGTGCAAATATACCCTTTTTGCTGACGAATATTTTTTTTAAAATCATTTAGCTTATTTTTAATTAAAAAAATATCATGGGGCTTTTAAAAAAAGACTACCCTTTTTTCTTGAGTAGATATATTTTTCTAAATCCATATGGTAATTTTTTCCTGATGGGTCGGGTGAGATTCGTTTAAAAAAATGGGTAAACTAATTTTTTAAAGCCCTAGAGATATTATTTTAAACAAATCAGACCCGATCCAAAAAAAAAAAAAGATGTTTACACAAGTGTTCTATAATAACTTTTATTTTTCATATTCTTAGCACAAAAAATAGAATATCAATTTTAGCATATTAGGATCCATAACCCCATTAGCTTCCTCTTCCAATAATTCAGAATATTTTTTACCCTCCATTCACTCTCTTTCTAAAATTAATTAAGGATTAAATGCTATGATATGTTTTTTTTTTGTTTTTTTTTTCTCTTCTCTCTCCTCCATAAACACAGCTACACCACCAAAATTAAGAAATCACAAAAAATATATTATGATTTATTGTTTATGACATAAATATAGTATAAAGATAAATTATAGAGTACATATTGTGGTAAACATATACAAAACATTGACAAAACCTATGATATATTCATGGTATGCTAAAAATATAAAATATTTATACTAAAAATATACCATAATATGGAAAAAACTTGTGCATATATCCAATAGATTTATGGAATTTTTTTATTATAAAACTTATATGTGTATTCATTTTGTATTCCATCTATATAATATATTTATTTAGGAATAAATTATGGATATATGTGATGATTATACATTATAAATCGTGTATAAACATAAAATATTAGGAATAAATCAGGTATATTATTTACATGTGTACTTATTCTGTATTTCATTATCTCCATGTTATGAGACTTATATAATGTAAAAACTTCAGTGAAATTATTAGAAGGGAGAAAGAATCTCTCTGAAATGGGAGAAATTATGGCTAATCAGCCATAGAAAGGGACAAAAGCAGCTCTGAAGATGGGAGAAATTATAGAGAAGAACATAATATAGTTTGGGGAGAAAGGAAAATAGGCAAGAATAAAGGAATAGTATTTATTAGAAAGAGATTGAGGGTTTGACTAAATGAACAAGGTATAAATGTCAATTCCTAATTGTGTTGGATATCTTAATTAATATAATAAAAATACAGGTTTTTATGTATATATGCTAAAAATGATATAAAATTTGCTATTTATGTTGAGATGCAAAAGTTATGTCATTTGTGTGAGAACTTGTAAAAGTTATTTTTAAACGTAAAAATCTTTTTAAAAAATTACCATGTGGCTTTAGAAAAATATGTCTACTAAAACAATGAGTAGACTTTTTTAAAGCGACAAGACACTTTTAATTAAAAAATTAAGCTAAACGAGTTTTTTTAAAAATTCTGTCAGTGAAAGAGGTATATTTGCACCATTTGTGTAACGACATGGGTATATTTGCACCATTTTATAACGATAGAGTTATATATCCACCATTTTTTAATGAAAATATATCTGTTCTAAATCGCAAAGTTAAGTAATATATTTGAACATTTGCCTTTTCTTTTTCTTGTCAATTCTGAACTTACTATGTTTTTAAACTATCAGAAACATTTAGTATTTGAAAGCTGACTGTTGAGTCGACTTGCTATCTTATAAAGATTTTAAATACAATACAAATAAGATATTGAACACTTTGAGTTTGAGAATGAAACAAATCAATAAATAATCCAATCTTCTAGAATTAGGTATATTACGTTTCTCAACTTGTCTGACCAAATTTAACAAGTATCGGAATTAATTTATGTTATTTTACCTAATTATGTTGAACTCATGTAATTTGACCAAGAAAATAATTTATCATGGTTAAACTTAGATTCTACAAAAGCTATTGGCCACGGAAACACAATTTTTTTTTTGTACGGATTGCCTTTATATTTGTGATCTTTAAATTTGTCTATGCTGTTCATTTAATGAAAATATCTTGATCGGTTTTGCTCGGCATAAGTTCTGTAACATTTATTTTCTGAAACTAAACATTTACCTCTCCCTACATAAATTCTGTAATACCTCACCATAATAGTGTTACTGTTTGACGAACTACCAGCATACCATTAGTGTTTAAGCTAAAATTATGCAAAATCTCAAGAAATAATATTATGTAATAACTGTAATGGTAAGAATTATCTTCTTTGATTATTTCATTTCAAATAGATAGTAAATATACTCATAATACAAGCATCATTCTAGGCTAGAATTAAGGTAGTAAATGACTAAATATACACTTACCATATACATAATATACTGAAAGATTATGTACAAATCACAATTATTCTATCAAATATTCTATCACACCCCCGCAGTCGAAGTCGGAGGTCGGTGTATGCTGAGACTGTCCCAAAAATCTTTAACCAACGGAAGACCTTTTGTAAAAATATTAGCGATCTGATAGTATGACAGCACATGTAAGACACGTACTTGTCCACGAGCAACCTTTTCGTGAACAAAGTGAATATCCATCTCAATATGTTTAGTGCGTTGGTGTTGAGCCGGATTCCCTAAGAGATAAATCTCACTAACATTATCACAATAAACCAATGTCGCCTTCGAAACGGGACAGTAGAGCTCCAGAAGAAGGTTTCGTAGCCAACAAGATTCAGTAACCACATTGGCAACTCCCCGATATTCTGCTTCGCCACTGGACCTAGACAAGGTAACTTGCCGTTTGGAGGACCAAGATATGAATTGTCACCAAGAAATACACAATAACTAGACGTGGAGTGTCTGGTATCCGGACATCCACTCCAATCTGCATTTGTGTAAGAAATTAGAGTGGTTGTAGAAGATGGATATAGATGCAAGACATGATCGAGAGTGCCTTGAAATAACTCAATGGCCCTAGATCTTTCATAGCAAATTCTGAGCTAAGAAGAGACATGATAGCCTTGCGAAGAGCATCAGATGAAGCAGTTAATATAATATCATACACATACAGAAGGATGTAAGCCATATCATTACCGTGACGGTATATGAAGAGAGAATGACCAGACATGCTGTTAGAAAACCCAATAGTAGAAACATAATATGCAAACCTTTTGTACCAGACCCGATAAGTTTGTTTGAGCCCATACAAGGATTTCTTCAGTAAGCATACATGATTAGGATAAGTAGGGTCTCTGTACCCCATGAGATGATACATGTACACCGTTTCATTGAGTTCTCCATGCAGGAATGCATTTTTCACATCAAGCTGATGTAGAGGTGACACCTTAGAAAGAGCCAGACTTAGTACCGTGCGGATAGTTGTTGGTTTGACCTACGGACTGAAAGTCTCACCGCAGTTCACACCAACCTGTTGAGTCTTTCCATCACCTACAAGACGGGCCTTATGCCTCTCAAATGTACCATCAGATTTTTCTTTATGACTAAAAATCCACATAGACCGAATCACATTAATGTCAGGAGGACAAGGCACCAAATCCCAAGTCCTATTATTAATAATAGCATTATATTTATCATCCATAGCCATTTTCCAATTCGGATCATTAAGGACAGACACAAGATTATGAGGTAACGGTAATTTGGTAACATGAATGTGAAGACCGTATTTTTTGTTTGGTTTAAAATTTTCATGTTAACTACGAGTGACTGGCCATTGGGCCGGAATTGGAGTTGGTTGGATAGGGGAAGTGATATTGAGATAACGTGTGATGGGTCCGGAGGCCGAGTATGTGGGGAATGGACTGCCCGAGAGTGGGCTAGCAATTGTTGGGCTGCCACTGTCTGGGACTGAGCTGCCACACAGTGGGCTTCCAGGCATTGGGCCTCCCAGCAGTGGGCTGCTAGGGAGAGGCGCCACTGGACTGGCAGCCGCTAGGCTCGGGTAAGCAGGCCTAGTTGATTGGCTTTGGAAATAATTTATTTGGTCTGAGCTGCCAGAATTATTTGGGCTGGCCAAAATTGTTGGGTCTATTTTCGAGGCCAACTGGTGGATCAAATACGAGGGCATGCTATCGTCAAGAATTCGTAGGTAGGAGGCACGTAATAATGCATTTTGGCAAAGGGAAAATTTGATTCCGCAAAAACTACGTGGCGACTCACGATGATTTTATTAGAGGATAAGTCGTAACATTTGTAACCACGATGATTTGACGGATATCCCAAAAAATACACGGAGTAGAACGGGGTTGAAGTTTATTGATGGTAGTAGAAGGAAAAAAAGGATAGCATAAGCATCCGAAAACCCGTAGATAAGAGTAAGATGGGTCCCTTAGGTATAAAATTTTGAGAGGGGATTGATAGGCTAATTATTTGCTTGGAAGGATGTTGAGGAGATATGTTGACATTTGTAATGCATGATGCCAAAATGATTTTGGTAGAGAGGCATGTGCAAGTAAGGTTCTAACAATGTTATTAATGGTTCGAATTTTTCTTTCCGCTTTTCCATTTTAAGATGAGGTATGTGGACAAGAGAGACGAAAAGATAAACCATTAGTTTTGCAAAAATTCCAAAAGGGCCCATTATCAAATTCTCTACCATTATCACATTGAATATTTTTAATGTCCCGTTCATATTGTGTGCAGATGAATGCTCTAAAGGAGAGAAATGTGGGAAAAACTTGTGACTTCTTAGACAAAGAAAATGTCCACAAAAAATTAGAGTAATCATACAACAAAAGAAGATAATATCGATGGTCCGAAGAGCTCAAAACGGGAGATGTCCAAATATCATTATGGATAATATCAAAAGGCATAAAAATGCATGAATTAGAAGCAACGAAAGACAATTTAACATGTTTTTCAAAAGGAAATGAGCGACAAACATAAGAATTATGAGTTCTAGTACACTCAATAAATTTATTTTGTTTAAGGGAGATAAAAACAGGTGCTCCCGGATGATCCAAACGTTCATGCCATTAAGAAGGAGCTAAATCTGCAAAAATGGATGGTAACATGGCTTGATGTGTGGTAGTGGTGATTGAATATAGCTCGTTCTGACTATCACATCTAATTAGACGTATCTCCGTCTGAAAATCCTTCACGAAAAAACAAAAAGGATCAAATTCAACATAAATCGAATTTTTAGTTGTAAATTTTCTAATTAAAATCAAGTTTTTAATCAATTGAGGAGCATGAAGGACATTCTTTAAAGATAACGGTGGGTTCGCGGGGGGGGGGGGGGGCACAAGTTTGTATTACCATAACCACGAATTGAAATTCAATGACCATTTCTGACAATTATACCACGATTATTGCTCAAATTAAAATAGGATGAGAGATTACCTTGTGAAGACGTGCTCTAGTGTCCATGTACCAGTTTGCGTCGGGCGGATTGAGCCCAAGAGTGTGCATCGCGGACTCGATGCATATTGGAGTGGCTACCGCTGAGTGGGCTTACTGCCACTGGTTCGATTGTGGCCCAAGTACGTTGAGATGTTGGCCGAACAAGTTCCTGGATAACAAGCCTAAAAGGTTTCTTCTTGATGAGATTGATATTGATGATAGTGACTGGGCTGTGGCTGGCTAGTGTGCCTCTGACTGGGCCTGACGCAAGTTCCCGAAGGAAAAGGGCAGGGCGGGAGAGCCCAAGGCCACTACCAGGCCCAATGTGGCGGTCCACTACCCCACTGGGCCCGTGGCTACCACGTCTGGCCCACGTGCTTTTGATGCTGGCCGCCGCCCTTGCAGCCACATCTGTCACTCTGATGGCCACCACCCTTGCCACAACCGCGAGTTTTACCGTTATTATTGCCATTTCATCCCTTTTGATCATGGTTTGGCCGCAAATTTTTAAATTGCGAAGAGCTATCATCAGACAGGGCGAAAACCATGCCAAAATTCGAAACAGTAGCTATCTTTTTTGTTAAACCCGCTTCTTCTAGTATTAGCATAGATTGGGCTTGGTAAAATAGCGAAAGAGGGTTTCTTTGGCGGATGAGTGTACCAACACCACTATACGCGTCAGTGAGACCATCAACCATTTGTAAAATGAGCCGGTTGTTAGTTACCGATGCCCTGACGTTCTTGAGTTGGTCCGACAAAACCTTGAATCGTTGACAATATGCGGATGCATTGGGAAAATCTGTCATGTCAGTGGTGGATAATTCTTGCTCAAGTGTGATGGCCCGAGAATTTTTATAATTCTGGAATATGTCACGTAACCGATCCCAAGCCTCCATTGCCATGGAGTCAGATTCAAGAATCATATGCAACAAATCACTCAAAATTGTGGCATAAATCCAGTGGAGAACCGTTGCATCGAGGGTCAACCATAATTTCTTTTCATCATCTGTTTTCGGCACCTTCTCCTTGCCTTTTTCCGGTGGAATTATGTGATGAATAACCTGGTGTGACCGACAATGAATTTTTAAGAGCTCCGCCCTTGTCGCATAATGTACGTTCTCCATCTCAAGAGTGATGGAGATATATGACTTAATGTTTGAAACAGGTAGGGCTAGGTGGAAATTTGATTTCGAGTCATGCATGACTGATGGGGGAAAATGAGGAAGGAAGAGGACGACGGCAGGAGGAGCCGACGACGGCAAGGAGGAAGTTTTTAGGGTTTTGCGGAATTTTTGGATTTGGAACTTTCTCTAGAATCTGATACCATGTAAGAATTATCTTCTTTGATTATTTCATTCCAAAGGGGTGGTAAACATACCCATAATACAAGCATCATCCTAGGCTAGAATCAAGGTAGTAAATGACTAAATATACACCTACCATATACAAAATATATTGAAAGATTATGTAAAAATCACAATTATTCTATTAAATATTCTATCAGTAATAATAAGTAATTTAATTTTAGTTTAGTAAATTCATATGGATCAATAAGAAGTTGTTCAGATAGGAACTTGAAGATTCGTTGTATTAAATTTGAGTTTAGAGCCAGTAATTTTTTCTTTAACCTGAAATTTTCCTACATTTTATGATTTTCTCAAATAAAACTCTGGTAATTAAACCAGTCTAATCAGCCACGACCCCTTATAGAGATTATCTTTTACAAAAGAAAAAGGAAATTGGTTTAGGAAACTTCTTTTTTGGGTGGTCAGTGAAGAGTAATTATACTATTGTAGAACTTGGAATCGAAATTAGAGGACAACAGATTATGACTATTACATGCCAAATCTAGTACTAAATTATAATTTATAGTTGTTAAATTGTTATCATGGGTTTGCATCATTTTACTCCTTGCTATCTGCAAGACATTAAACATTGTTTCAAAGCAAAGCTTAAGCCAACCGTGGTTTTTAACAACTTGTTATATAAGTTGTTGATTCCCCTTTTGCTCCAGCCCCTACCCACGCCCCTTCTCTCCTATGCACCCTCCACCCTCTCATCGATAAAACTTTATTTTAATTTTAAATAAGTTAAAGTCGATTATATATAAAGATAACAAATGGATATGTTAGGTCAATTAAGACGGGTCAAATGAATAAACGGAACGTCGCCCAAATTTCCAAATTTACTAATGAATTCCCGATTTTCATAGTTTGAATTTGTATATATGTTTGCATTAGGGTTGCCTTTTGACTTAATGGGTTATACTATTTTGCCTCGTTTAGACCTGTAATTTGATTGTTGATTTCGGTTCACCTCATTTGGTCAAGTCGGTCATAACCCAACTTATTATGTTCCAGCTTTAAAATGAACAAAATGGGTGCACTATTCATATGTTAAAAAAGTAATGGAACCTCACACGTCTTTTGTTGATGGTAGGGGTGAGCACGGTTATATGATACCCAGATACCCGATCGGAACCGACATTAACGGGTAGGTTCCGGGTAGATATATTATAATAACGGGTAGGGTCCGGGTAGTAAAATTAGGAACCGATCAATGTCTGGTCCGGTTCCGGTTCCAGCAAATAGAGACAGGGTACCCGGACCCGGAACCGATACCCGGAACCTATAAAATATTAAATATTTTTATTTTTTTGAGAAACATTTGGACCACTTTTAACTTTTTCCAAAATTGTTTGTTGCACGCCTGCACATTGATTTTCCCCACCCCAAGACGCAAATATTTCAGCTTTTTCACCCCTTTATTCTAGAATGTTTTTTGTGCTCTAAGAGAAAACACACAAAACTCTCTCAATAGCAATGGCGTTTTAGCTACACCACCGAGCTTCATCATCGTCGTTGTTGAAGCTTTCTCTCAGGTACTTTCATCGTTGTCGTCGTTGAAGCGTCACCTTTGCCTCTTTCTCTCCCTTGGTTGTGTTCACGTCGTTCCTAAAATGCATATGAGTTCATATCTAACTCTTCAATTTCTTTTTAATATCCTATGCTTCTGTTCTATTTCAGGCGATACTCAATTTCAATTTGTATTACTTTTTTATTTGAAATGTAAATCTATTTTTAAAATTTTTGTATATTTTTGTAGCTATGAAGATGAAATTTAAAGATTTACTAGTATAAGAAAGCTTTTCTTTTGTATCGAAGAGCCTATGAACACGAAAATAAGTTTAATTCAGATATTTTTAAATTTATTTTGAAATCAACACGTTCAATTAATTGAGTGTCAAATTTGGCTTACAATTTTAGGTTTTGGTTACAGAATTAACTTTTCTACAATGAATAGGTTTTCTAGAACTCCTTATAAGGGTACTAAAAACTCCGATTGCATGCTAAAAAACTACTGTATGAAATTATTTTAGAACTCTTTTTTATTCTCATAGGCTAAAAATTGCTGCTTAATCTGTGTTTTTTTATTTACAGGGTACCCGGGAACCTACCCGGATCCTGCGGGTCCGGGTAGATTCCGGATAATGATTGCTACTGGTAGATTCCGGATAGTAAATTTAGGAATCGATCTTTTACCGGATAGGGTCCGGATAGTTAAAAAATATTAAAGTATCTGGATCCGCTCACCCCTAGTTGATTGTGCCTCAAATCATAATAAAAAAATTCCTGGTAAGGGTGGGTGCACTAGTGCATGACTGAGTTGATGACAAGTCGAATCAAGGGTCCCATATTGTCACCCATTTTCATAATGTCTTTTTTAATTAGTAAAGTAATGAATGAATTGGGAATGTAAATTATAAGGGCGTTGGAGAAAGAATTTCAGGGGAGAAAGTTTTTTTTTTAATGCTAGAATTTGTCACTTTTTCTTTAATATACCTAACAGAAGAATAGAACGTTCAATTATTATATAATAATTATTACAACAACAACATACCTAGTGAAATTTCACAAGATGGATCTGAAAAGAATAGAGTGTACACAGACCTTATCTCTATCTTGATAGGTAGAACGGCTGTTTCCGAGAGACCCTTGGCTTAAGACAAAGCACAAGGCTGAAAGAAATAATCCCCTTGATTATTTTCATTTAATTGAAAGGTATATATACAAGTTATATATTTTCATAATAGGAGAATCATATTCATATTCTATTCCTAAAACCTTATTTTACCATAATTCTAACTATACAATTATAGTAAGTGTACAAGACTAATTAAGGTAACATTTACACTACAATATACCAACAATATATACACCAAATATACATCACTCGTGATGGGCTTGCTGCCTTTCCGTGTTGGGCTTGCTGCCTTAAGCACCCGTGATATACACTTATGTATATCAAGTGTATATCACGGGCATATTACCTTGTTTAACACACCCGCAGTCATAGCGGGCGGTCTTCGAACGCTGAGACTGTTCCTAAAATCTTCAAAAAGGATCGAGGGAAGACCCTTTCTAAAGATGTCTGCAATTTGATATCTTGACGGGACATGACAGACGCGTACCTGACCCCGAGCAACCTTTTCACGGACAAAGTGTATGTCCATCTCGATATGCTTAGTGCGTTGGTGCTGAACCAGATTACCCGAAAGGTAAATGGCACTAATATTATCGTAATAAACCAAGGTTTCCTTTTGAATTGGACAATGAAGCTCTAAAAGCAAATTACGTAACCAACATGATTCTGAGACCACATTGGCTACCCCTCGATATTCAGCCTCGACACTTGAGCGGGATAGAGTCGCCTGACGCTTCGCAGACCAGAAGACCAAGTTGTTGCCAAGGAACATACAGGAGCCAGACGTAGACCGTCTGGTGTCTGGACATCCACCCCAATCAACATCTGTGTATGAGACAAGTGTGGATGTCGATAAAGGATATAAATGCAAACCATAGTCCAGTGTACTCTGAATATACCGAATGATGCGTTTGAGTGCATTCATGTGCTCAATTCTGAGATCATACATGAATAAACACACCTGCTGGACATCATACGTAATATCCGATCTGGTAAAGGTAAGATACTGAAGGCCCCCTACAAGACTGCGATAGCGGGTCAGATTTAATTTAATTTAATTTATTGTGACTTATATCAATTTTATATATATTTTATCTCTTTTGGTAGAATTATGTTCCAGCTTTAAAATGAACAAAATGGGTGCACTATTCATATGTTAAAAAATAATGGAACCTCACACGTCTTTTGTTGATTGTGCCTCAAATCATAATAAAAAAATTCCTGCTAAGGGTGGGTGCACTAGTGCATGACTGAGTTGATAACAAGTCGAATCAAGGGTCCCATATTGTCACCCATTTTCATAATGTCTTTTTTAATTAGTAAAGTAATGAATGATTTGGGAATGTAAATTATAAGGGCCGTTGGAGAAAGAAATTCAGGGGAGAAAGTTTTTTTTTTTTTTGCTAGAATTTGTCACTTTTTCTTTAATATACCTAACAGAAGAATAGAACGTTCAATTATTATATAATAATTATTACAACAACAACATACCTAGTGAAATTTCACAAGATGGATCTGAAAAGAGTAGAGTGTACACAGACCTTATCTCTATCTTGATAGGTAGAACGGCTGTTTCCGAGAGACCCTCGGCTTAAGACAAAACACAAGCCCAAGCAAAGTAAGACAAACAAAGTGAGTAAGTCATGGTAGCGAATTTTGAAAAGAAAAGGCAACAAAAAGAAGCAATAACTAATGCAAGTAAATAAGGCAGACAAAATACACATAGCATAAATCAAACGACATGGGACTATAATACAATATTGTGTCTACTAGTATGATAGGCTAAGCAAGTCAACAATAATAATACTACAACTATCAGTTTGTAAGCGTAGGTAAGACTACGTTGGACTACCTGCTACCCTTCTACCCTAATACGTGTCCTCCATAACCCCTTATTTAAGGTCATGTCCTCAGTGAGTTGCACATGCGCTGTATAATAATTATTAAATTTTAAATTTGTGATGGCACACGCAGCGGCGACTCAAAAACTTTTGTGTCGTAAAGCGAAATCTTAATAAGAGACTTTAAATTTATTTGAGGCTTATTTTTTAACTTTTTAAGATTCAGCATAATTAATTTTTTTTTTTTTTGAGTTTTGAAAATCATATTTATATTTTCAGTTGACATATTAAAATTCTCATGAATAACAGAAAATGATATATACATTTATGAGGAAAAAATTAAAAAGTTAAAATTTTGGATTAAAAGAAGATAACAGAAAGTTAACATAATAGCATGGATGAATTTTAAATAAATGTTTTAGGCCTGGGATAAGCTCACATTGAATTATTTGCATTGTATGACCTTTTATGAAATCACCTTTTTGAATTTTATCGCTGGTTAATCAATGTGCTAATTTCGTCTTTAAAAATAGTCGTTGATTTACGCAAACATCCCCGTTTAGGCCTCCATTTAGATATTGTTCCTATTTTTAAAAGATATCACCGGGTAATTATCCTTCAAGACATGTTAGATTTAAGTCATATGTTTACCCAAATATAATTCATTTTGACAAATAAAATATTAGACTATCGTCTAACGTTTGTAATACTTTATAAAATTTTAAATCATGGTCTCACATTTTCTCATAAGATTTTCAATATGCTAAAAAAAAATTAAACTACGGTCTAAAAGGCACTAAATTGCAAGAAAAATAGAAAGAGGATCATTTACTAAACAATTCTCCATAAAAGAGACAAAAAAAAATTTAATTGAATGAATTTCTTTTAGATAAATTTAACTCACTAAATTAATGAGACATAATTTAAAGACCGGCCTAAAAAATCATGTGTGCAAATTGGCCAAATGGCAATCACTCGGTTAACAATCACTCCTACTAATAATTTTCATTTGTAATAACAATTATTAAAAATAAAAAATAACTAATATATAAATAATGTTAGATAATATTTGGGACCTAAACTTCTCCGGGACATAAAGCGGCCGCTTCACCCGCTTGGGCACAAGGAAAACGATGTGAGGTTGTACAGTGGGGTGTTCTTTTTTTTCTTTCCTTTTTGGTAATAACATCCTAGTTCTTTTTGGTATTACTTATAAGTAGGATTAGATAATTCTATAGAGTCATATGTTTTTAAAACTATTATGTTTGACAAGCGAGTGGAAAAACAACACAAAATAGTATTTGTCAAAGGCGGATATAAAAATTGAATTTTGATGAATTCAACCATTGTGTTCTTATTATTAAATTTATTGCACTTTTGAGATTTTGAATTCAAAAGATAATATTTTCTAAAATATTAATAAATTTTACATGTTAAATTAAACCTTACTAGTTAAAGAAGTAGCAAAACAGAAGTATTTTTAATACCTCATATACTTTATAGTTCCTCCCGTATTTATCAGGGAAACAAGCATGAATAGAAAATTAGAAACTCCATTTGTAAAAAAAGTTTCAGATATTACTAGGAATGTAATCGTAGGCTACCAAAATATTATGGTCCGTAGTGACCCGGTATTTTATAACGACGAATAACTATTTATAATATTATGTCCATTTAATTTTAAAATATTGCTGAGTGGTGTCGCAGTACTTCAGATAGGAGAGGCAGAGGGTTAGTCCAGTTTAACTTATCAGCCCAAACCATTTCCCCAATTCCCAAAAATCAAAAACTAGCCAAACTAGACTCAAATTGGAATGCGGCCATGTGTGAGTAATTTAATGCTTTAACAAAACAACACACTTGGATTTGATTCCTAGACCGGATGGGGTGAATGTGATCCGAAGTATGTGGTTTTTTTATCAGAAATACAGAAACAGTGGTGATCTAGAGAGATATAAGGCAAGACTTATGGCTAATAGCACTAATCATCAGGAGGGGATTGATTGTGGTGAGACGTTCAGTTCGGTTGTTAAACCGGCTACCATTCGCACAGTTCTGAGTATTGTTATGGGTAAGCATTGGCCGATTCATCAGCTTGATGTGAAAAATGCATTTCTTTATGGGGATTTGAAAGAAACTGTTTAAATGAACCAACCGCTTGGTTTTGTCAATCCAGCAGCCCCTCAGTACGTATGTCGTCTTTGTAAGTCACTGTATGGTTTGAAACAGCCCCCCAGAGCGTGGTATGAACGCTTTGCCACGTACATTATGCAAATTGGGTTTGTATGCAGCAAGTGCGATAATTCTCTTTTTATTTTTCATCGAGGTAGCAACACCGCTTACTTACTACTATATGTGGATGATATTGTTTTCACTGCCTCATCTGATGTGTTCAAAAATAAGATTATTATATTACTTAAGACCGAATTTGCTATGACTGACTTGGGAAAGTTGAGCTATTTTTTTGGGATATCAGTGACTCGTTCTGCAGATACTATATTTCTGTGTCAGAGAAAGTATGCAAAGGAGATTGTGTACAGGGCTAAAATGGCGAACTGCAAGATCATGTCCACACCGGTTGACTCTAAATCCAAGCTTAGTCTTGTTGATGGTGATCCAGTATCCGATCTCACTCTTTACAGTTGTCTTGCAGGTGCACTACAGTATCTTACTTTCATTAGGCCTGACATTGCTTATGCCGTCCAGCAGGTGTGCTTATTCATGCATCCCCCCCGGGAGCCTCATTTTACTTCCCTTAAGTGTATCATTCGATACGTTAAGGGCACACTTGATTATGGATTGCACTTATATCCCTCAGCACCAACCAGATTGTTATCATATACATATATTAATTGGGCAGGTTGTCCAGACACACGACGCTCCACCTCCGGCTACTATGTGTTCTTAAGTGATAACCTCATTTCATGGTCTGACAAGAGGCAAAGCCACCCTATCCCGTTCGAGTGTAGAAGCTGAGTATAGAGGCATTGCAAATGTTGTTGCTGAGATCTGTTGACTTCGAAACCTTCTGTTCAATCTTCAATATCCCTTGCGTAAGACGTCTTTGGTTTACTGTGATAACATATCCATCATATATTTATCTCATAATCTAGTTCAGCATCAGCGAACCAAGCACATTGAGATGGATATACACTTTGTTCGTGAGAAGGTTGCTCTAGGTCATGTTAAGGTGTTGCATGTGCCTTCTTCGTATCAGTGTGCGGATATATTCACTAAAGGCCTTCCCAGACAGCTCTTCCTCAACAACTCTTCCTCGACTTCAGATCCAGTTTCCTCCCGCTCCGACTGAGGGGGTGTATTAACGTGTACAGTCATACCATCACCATAATTAGAATATATTCCACATATTGTGTAATATTTAATGATGTATAATTATGGTAGATATATGATCCTGATTGTAGTGGGATTCCACATTGTAAACTATATATATTTGTATTAATGAGAAAGACTCCCAAAGGAGATTAATACAATCTTACAAATATAAATATCAATCCTTTATCACAAATTCGTTGATTTTTTATTTTTCGTGCAAGCATAAAGATGTTGGACAGTGGGACTTTCCGACATGAATTCAGATTTAATTTAGTTAGGTCTCAATATGAATATTGACACCGGATGGAAAATCCAAAAAAGTAAAGATGATTATTGACACCGGTGGAAAACCAAAAAAAAAAAAAGGTAAAGATGTTTAACAGTAAATTTAGAAAGAAGTTATAGATTCTTTAAAAGAAATTAGCTAAATTAAGTAATTCAAAGTCATTACAGATAGGATGTACCATAATTACTACTATCGTTTAAGTCTCATAAGTTTTTCCTTATCAAAGTGTCGTACTTAATTAATTTATCTGTAGCAACATTAAAAGGACTAAAACAATCCCTTTTCTTTTTTCCGTTTTTCTTTAAAATTTACCATAATAGTGTTACTGTTTAACGAACTACCAGCATACTATTAGTGTTTAAACTAAAATTATGCAAAATCTCAAGAAATCAGATTATGTAATAATAAGTAATTTAATTTTAGTTTAGTAAATTCATATGGATCAATAAGAAGTTGTTCAGATAGGAACTTGAAGATTCGTTGTATTAAATTTGAGTTTAGAGCCAGTAATTTTTTCTTTAACCTGAAATTTTCCTACATTTTATGATTTTCTCAAATAAAACTCTGGTAATTAAACCAGTCTAATCAGCCACGACCCCTTATAGAGATTATCTTTTACAAAAGAAAAAGGAAATTGGTTTAGGAAACTTCTTTTTTGGGTGGTCAGTGAAGAGTAATTATACTATTGTAGAACTTGGAATCGAAATTAGAGGACAACAGATTATGACTATTACATGCCAAATCTAGTACTAAATTATAATTTATAGTTGTTAAATTGTTATCATGGGTTTGCATCATTTTACTCTTTGCTATCTGCAAGACATTAAACATTGTTTCAAAGCAAAGCTTAAGCCAACCGTGGTTTTTAACAACTTGTTATATAAGTTGTTGATTCCCCTTTTGCTCCAGCCCCTACCCACGCCCCTTCTCTCCTATGCACCCTCCACCCTCTCATCGATAAAACTTTATTTTAATTTTAAATAAGTTAAAGTCGATTATATATAAAGATAACAAATGGATATGTTAGGTCAATTAAGACGGGTCAAATGAATAAACGGAACGTCGCCCAAATTTCCAAATTTACTAATGAATTCCCGATTTTCATAGTTTGAATTTGTATATATGTTTGCATTAGGGTTGCCTTTTGACTTAATGGGTTATACTATTTTGCCTCGTTTAGACCTGTAATTTGATTGTTGATTTCGGTTCACCTCATTTGGTCAAGTCAATAAATCGGTCATAATCCAACTCGTTTAGATCTGTGCAGTTATCAAAAATAGGTTTATTTTTCCACATGATTATATATGAATCATCATTGTATTCAAAGATGGAGCTAGGGGATTGTAATGGTGTTTGTTTATATTCCACTTCGCCAATAAATTATACTCTCTCTATAAAGTAATTTTATTTTTATGTATATACAGTAGATGTTAAATCTCCTAACCTTTTTTATGTGTTTATTTTCTTATATTTTGAATTCTCTTAGGTGAAATCCTGGCACCGTCCATGATTATATTACAAGGACTATTTACAATAAATATACTAGTACACATTGACTCTCAACTTACCATGACTTTTTTCCTTTATCCTTGTTTGGACCGATAATATAAGCAAGCTTGGAACTCTCTCACCCTTCCCAACAAGCTAAGATAATCAAATAAAGGAAAAAAAATTACCAAAATAAAAAGGGAAATCATAATTAAAGAATGAACTAAAGATTAATAATCATCACTTTTAGGAGCGTTAGGTCGACTTGGTGATCAACTAACTGAACCTCCTTATTTGGGCAGGTAGTTTATCTACTAACATATGGTAGATTAAATTTCACTTTCGCGTTGAATAGACCTAATTATATAAGATAAATAAATTTTTCATGATCGTTGCATGTAAAATGTGACCTGAAAAAAAGAAGAAGAATAATTAAGGTATACATTCTATTGTCACTTGTTTCAATTTTTAATTTGATTAAAATAAAACATTTAATGAAATCTTTCAAGTACATGATGGATGAATTATATTCTCTCCGTTCCAATTTATTAGACAACATTTGACCGGACGCGGAGTTTAAGAAATAAGGGAAGATTTTGTTATGTTTATCAAATTATCCTTATTTTAGTGCCTACTTTTGTTGATTTTTCTTCACAATAAGTACATCTTTATAATTAAGTGGGACCCAACAAAGGTAAATTAGAGATGATACAATTAAATAATTGCCAAATAATTTCATTTTGGGACGGTCTAAAAATGAAATGGTGTTACATAAATTGAGAGGGAAGGAGATGGATTGACGAACTTTTATAACGGAAATTTAATTTGTACTAGTTTAGAATACGTGTGTTGCACTTGGTGTTCTGCGTCTACCAACAAAAAGCATTGAAAAATATAGAATAAGAATGAATAATGTGCTTTACAATTGACATAGATGTAACATTCATTTAAATAATAAAAGTAAAATAGTTGAATTCAAAATAATTGTTTATTTGCTGAACCTTCAAAGACGAAACCTTAGATCTATGTATAAAAAATTATATAAGGTATTTAGCTTTTGAGATTTAGTTAATTTAAAAGTGCTATTTAAAGTTCTAAATAATAAACCAAAAAGGAATTGGACGTGTGCGAAGAAAAAAAAGAGAGCAGAACTTCTAATCCTAAAAGAAATGTAAATTGTTCACTTGGAAAAGGAAAACTACTACTGTAAGAATTTACGTAGTTGTTATTATAGGAAATAGTTGATGAACTGGAAATTTGACCCATACAAAATATTATTTTATGTGCTTGTTTACCTTTTAGTAATATGTTATGTTACATAATTTAAATAAGGAAGAATTTAGTGCACAAAATGTAGTTGATTTTAAAGTCCTAGATAATATGGAATATTAATGTGTATTTTAAATATACAAAAATAATTAAGTTACTATTTTATTTAGTGTGAAATCAATTTTAAAGGATAAAATAAGAGACATTTCGTTTACTTTTTAACATACAAGAATACCCGATTAATTAAAATGACTTAAAGTATATTGTGTTTTTCTTTTTTTGGATTGTCTAATTTTTTTGAAAAAAGAGGAAGCCAACTTAATTAGTATAACGGAAAAATGATTTAGAGTCTTTAATTATTTTGTTGTAAGTGAGTTGAAATATTTTGATGGAGCATTAGTTTGTTTGATAAAAAAAGAATTTCTGTGAGTTAATAAAATCTTTGCTGATTTTAAAGTCTAAATTAGAAGTTTCAATATAGTTAAAATATGGAAAGTTTTAATAAATAAAATGTTAGTCAATTTCAAAATCCTAAATATTAGAACTTCTTATATCGTTCGAATAAGGAAATGTTTAATAGTTATAACTTCAATAAATCTTAAAATCTTAAATATTAGGATAATTATTAAGTAATAATTTTGTCCAACGTAAAATCTATTTTAGGGGATTAAATAATATTTTTATAAGAGGTTTCCTGCTTTTAAATGTGTGTGTATGAGAGAGAGAGGGGGGAGGGGGCGGGTGTAACATGAAAGAATTTAAATCTTTATTAATTCTAAAGTCCTTGATATTTGGACTTTTAGCATAATTGTTTTTTCGTTCAACTATGTGATAATATCCAGAATAGAAGAGATCAAATTTCTTATTTTTTCGTAAGAATTAAGGGATAAAAAATACTGTTATCCCAATAACTAATAATTTCTGAGTTTATTGTTGATTTTTCCTCAAATATCATAATTAATTTAAAATTTTGAAAGTTAAATATATATATATATATAGAATACTAATAGTAGTGAAGGGTGCATATATAAAAGCATAGAAGGGTTCTTCCATTTAAAAATATGAATATGACACCAAGCAGGTCAAATAACAAACGACATATGTAAAAGAAATTAGATTATCTCTCAAAAGACTGATATTTCATGCATGCGATAATTGTTGATAAATTAACCTGTTCCTACTAAAGAACAAAATAAGACAAAAGGACAACAAAATTTATCCGAGGTGACTGTTCAAGTGGATCTTTTTCTTCCCTTAAAGCAATTAACTTAATAAAACAACATATCCATTGAAATTCTATAACGTGGTATCTGAGGACAGTAGAATATACATAGACCTTATCTCTACCTTGATAGGTAGAGCGGATGTTTCCGAGATACCCTCGGTCAAGACTAAGCACAAGCACAAGCAAAGTAAGACAAATAAAGCGACTAAACCATGATAGCGAATTTTGAAAAAGAAATAATAATTAATGCAGGTAAATAAAATAAACAAAATACACATAGCAGCATAAATCAAACGACAGGGGACTATAAAGCAATATTGTGCCTACTAGTATGATAGGCTAAGTGGGCCTACAATAATAACACTACAACTATCAGTTTGTAAGTGTAGGTAGAACTACGCTGACTACCTACTACCCTTCTACCCTAATCTGTGTCCTTCATAACCTCATATCTAAGGTCATGTCCTCAATGAGTTGCACCTGCGCCATATCCCGTCTAATCACCTCTCCCCAATACTTCTTCGGCCTACCTCTACCCCTCATGTACCCGTCCATAGTCAACCTCTCACACCTCCGCACTGGGGCATTTGTGTGTCTCATCTGCACGTGCCCGAACCATCTCAACCTCATTTTCCGCATCTTATCCTCCACCGAGGCCACTCCTACTCTGTCCCGGATATCATCATTTCTAATTCTATCCCTCCTTGTATGCCCACACATTCATCTTAGCATCCCTATCTCAACAACTTTCATCTTTAGGGGGTGCGAAGTCTTGACCGGCCAACACTCCGCTCCATACAATATAGTCGGTCTAACCACCACTCTATAGAACTTGCCTTTAAGTTTTGGTGGCACATTTTTATCGCACAAGACTCCAGATGCAAGGCTCCATTTCATACACCCTGCCCCAATACATTATGTGACATCGTCATCAATCTCTCTATTCCCTTGGATAATAGTACTAAGCCTCACATCCACGCTTTTCTCAAGGTTGCTCCCATTACTGAACCTGCACTCCAAGTATTCTGTCTTGGTCCTACTCAGCATGCATCTTTAGACATCATAGTCTGTCTCCAAACCTCCAATTTAGCATTCACTCTGCTGCGAGTCTCATCAATCAGGACTATGTCATCTACGAATAACATACACCATGACACATCCCCTTGGATTTGTCGCGTCAGTCCATCAATCACCAAGACAAATAGGAATGGGCTAAGAGCTCTTCCCTAGTGAAGCCCCAACATCACTGGGATGTTCTCCGAGTGTCCTCCTACTGTCCGTACCCTGGTCTTGGCTCTATCATACATATCCTTGATTTCCCTAGTGTACGCCACAGGTACATCTCTAACCTCCAAACATCTCCATAGAACTTCCCTAGGGACTTTCTCGTATGCCTTTTCGAGGTCGATGAAATCATATATAAGTCTCTTTTCCTCTCCCTATACTGCTCCACCAACCTCTTAATAAGATGAATGACTTTTGTAGTCGAACACCCCGGCATGAACCCAAACTGGTTCTCGGATATAGACACGTCTATTCTCACCTTCATCTCCACGACTCTTTCCCAAACTTTCATTGTGTGGCTTAGCAGCTTGATACCCATATAATTATTGCAACTCTGGATATCACCTTTGTTCTTATACAAAGGAATCATTGTACTCAACCTCCATTCTTCGGGCATTCTCGTCGTCTTAAAAATGACGTTAAACAACTCCGTCAGCCACTTCAAACATGCCCTGCCTGCGCTCTTTCAAAATTCAACTGAGATCTCATCAAGCCTGGTCGCTCGTCCCCTATGCATCCTGCGAACATCACCCTGAACCTCCTCAACCTTGATGCTTCCACAATATCTAAAAATCTCGGTACCTACCAAATTGCTCCAGATCTTCCAGCACAATGTCTTTATCTTTTTTTTCGTTCAAGAGTTTATGGAAGTAAGACTGCCACCTCCGCCTAATATGTGCGTCCTCCACCAGTACTTTTTCATCCTTGTCCTTGATGCATCTCAAGTGATCCAAGTCCCGGGCCCTCCTCTTCCTCGCCTTGGTTAGTCTGTACAACTTCTTATCCCTGCATTTTCCCTCTAATTCCACATACAGACGTTCAAAAGCCATCGTTTTTGCCGCCGTAACCACTAGTTTTGCTCATTCCTCGCCATCTTATACAATTCCCTATTCGTCCACTTCTCCACCTCATCCTTTCTTTCTACCGATTTCGCATGCGTCACTTTTTTTTCTTTCACCTTCTCTTGAACTTTACCATTCCACCACCAGTCCTCATGACGCCTACCACAGCTACCCCGTGAGACCCCTAGCACTTCTCTAGCAACCTCCCGAATGCAACTGGTCGTCCTGTCCCACATACCAATCGCATCCCCGCTACTCCCCCAAGCCCCCTTGGCTATCAACCTCCCCCCATCTCATTTGCACTAGCCATGGTCAAACTCCCCCATTTGATTCTTAACTTGTCGTCCACAACCCTCATCTTCTTCTCCATCTTGATTTCCAAGTCCATCACCAAAAGCTTATGTCGGGTTGTAAGCTACTCTCTCGGAATAACCTTACAGCCTTTACAAAGACCATTGTCAACCTTCCTAATGAGCAAAAAATATATCTGAGTCTTAGCTACCAAACTACTGAAAGTCATTAGATGATTCTCTTTCTTCAGGAACCTAGAATTGGATATCACCATCCCAGAAGCTCTAGCAAAGTCCAAAAGATAGACTAAAATTAGCATGAAAAGAAGTATATACAAGAAGAACTAAGTAGAATGAGATAAAATGACGCAAAATATAGAATTACATTTCATTAAAAGGGTAGAAGGGTTTGACAGAAACGATGACAAAATAAACTACCAAGACTCCTTACTCATAAAGAGGGGAGTGACTTTCCAATATCCAAGCTTGATATCTTAGCCACGAATCTGAACATCAGCATTACTGGTACCATTTTTAATTCCAAACTCATTAACTTCAACGAGTGGTTCTTGTTCCCTTTGAACAACTCATCCTCAACATTACCTTCTAGATTCAAGATCGATGGTATAGGAGATTTGTTAGCAACTGACTTCTCAACATAATTAGAAGAATCCCCATACTCTCTGTCTTCACAAATCAACTCAATAAAGTGCACATCTTCGTCGTTTGGCAATGAATTATTAATGACATTTGGATCATCACTCTCTTGCACCACAATTCTTTTTTCCTTGATCAGATCTTCTATGGCCTTTTTAGTGTCCAACAATCCTCTGTACTATGTGTTTAGACATTGGAATGATATTCACATAGTGCAACAAAATTCCTTGAATATGGATTAACACGATTTTGTGGAATTGACGTAATCATGCCCAACTGCATCAATTTATGAAACAAATTCGTGTACGACTCCCCAATTGGCGTGAAATTGTCCTTTTGCCCTTTCTCCCTTCCATAATCTTGTCTAGGATGAGGATTGTAGAGTGCCTGAAAGTTCTGTTATTGCGGACGAAAGTTCCTTGGAGCTGGGGCCCGCACTAGTTGGTGATTGGAAGGTCGGCTATATGACTGTACATCAAAAACTGCATACTGTGGTGCGACTTAGTATTAGAGATCTTGAAGTAGATAGTAATGATGGGAGTCAGGACGTTCCCCCTTCTTTTGACCTCTTTGGAACTCTGATGCCATCATGGTCTCTTCGTCTCTCTTTTTTTTATTTCCAAAGCTACCTCCATTTCAGATCGTATGAGTTATGGCTCTGAGGGCTACTTAACTAATAATTTTTCCGGATTTGATTTTATTTTCAACTATTTCACCCACTTTTATCACTTCAACAAAGGTTCTACCTACTGCGGACAACAGATAATGAAAGTAATAAGGTTTTTGTGCTTGAAGGAAAACATCAATCATCTCTGATTCTTTCATCAGTGGCTTAATCCTGACGGTATGTTCTCTCTACTTGATGGCATATTCTCTGAAGCTTTTAGTGGGTTTCTTCTTCATATTGGTAAGAGAAGTGCTATTAGGAACAATGTAGATGTTATACTGAAATTGCTGAACAAAGTCTCGGGCCATGTCATCTCACGTATGCCAATTTGAAATATCTTGGTCGATGAATCATTCAGAGGCAATTCCCACTAGACTTGCTCTGAAATATGCCATAAGCAATTCTTGCTTACCCCCCTCTCCTCTTAGTTGATTACAATACTTCTTCAAATGGGCTATGGGATTAATGTGACCATCGTACTTCTCAAATTTCGGAGTCTTGAACCCAATGGGTAGATGAACATTGGAAAACATGCACAAATCTCCAAATGAGACATTTTGTGACCTCCCAATCCTTGCATGCTCATTACACTTTTCTTTTGAATAAAGAATAAAAAAGCTCTTTTTTGTTTGGTTTTTCGAATAAGGAAAAACGATTCTCCCTTTTTTTGAATAAGGATGAAATTCTCTTTTTCAATGATCATTGGATAAAGATTACTGAACCGGAGAAGGATTTCCTACATATCTCGTCAAGGTGAGAATCAAGTGTGCGTAGTGTTGGAAATTTGCCTTTGGAGGGAGTTGCGACCGACCAACTTTAGCGGCTTAACCACTAGTGTTACGTATGTTGGAGAATCTGGTTCTTCACACATGCATGATCTACTAAGTACGTAGATAACCGTAGGGCCAAGAATCGTTAAATTTCGTTGAGAAATGAAAGAGATATTGGTCCACGAAGTGAGGTGTTTGAAGCATGGAAAAGTGTGGTTTGGGATCAATTCTCCCTCATCGGTGGAGGAAGAAAGAATTGTTGTGTTTATAAGACTCAAAATTGATTTGGGGTTTGGGACCCCAAGGGGTATCCCATGTGTTTAAAGGAGGGAGGACCTAGATGTGCTTCGGTTCGAGGAAAGCCTACACGCGCGCCGCCGCCGCCCGCCCGTCCCATCCGGTTCCGGGTTCTCGGTTCATGGTTCGTCTGATATTATCTTTTTGGGCCAGAGAATTTTGCCAGATGTACAGTTTGGACCAGAATTCTTTCATATGTACAGTTTGGTCCCTGAAGTTTCAAGATGTCCCTGAAGTTTCCAGAAAGTCAGAATTTGGGCAGAGAGATCAAAAACGCCACATCACTCAATTCAGCCATTTATTTTGGCTGAATTACTCCTCCTATAATGGCCAATCCGTTGCTCTTTCTCACCATTTTTTTTGGTGGCCATTACTACCTCCATAATAGACATTACTTGGCCAGTAATGACACTTATGGAGGCAGTTTAACAGCCCCTCCCTCACCTATATAAACAACCCCTTGCACCATTGTTGAGCTACTCACACTACACGAAAATACACAAACAGAAACAATTCTTCCTACAACTTCTAAGCATCATTTCGTTACTCAAAATTTTTCACGGTAGCACTTGAGTTTCCTTTGCTCAATTGTTCCATTGCTGTTTTATCTTGGGAGACAGTTATCCAGGACGTATAAAGGATACATACGGGGCAATATTGTCTTAAAGACAGAGTGTCACACTCGACTCAGTATACACAAAACAGTTTCCAGTTTTCTTGTTCAACATCTTTGTAATTTCAGTTTTTGTTGTTGAATTGTAATTTCAGTTTTCTATTACATAGTAGTTATTTGTAATTCCCGTTTTCTGCACCTTTGTACCCAACACGTAGTTCGTGTAGATTATACAGTTGAATTGACTAGAATTCCACTTTTCTTGGTCTTTTTTGTAAAAAAGATATGAAAAGATTTTTTTTTATTTTTCTACTATGGAGTTATGCGAAGCTAAAATACATTTGCTAAAAAGTGAAAGAAATGTAAAATCTGTTTTGAAATTTTCATTTTTTTTGGAAAAAAGCATAAGAATTACTTGAAGAAAAACAAGAATTTTTTTTGTTCTTTTCTTCCTCACCTCATTTTTTTCAAAATCTTTCCTAATCCTTTCAAGTTTACATCATTTTCTTTTTCAAACACCCACTCTAAAATATCAGTTCCTCAAAATAACTATTCACGCTCAAAGATGCAATAAATAGTCATATAAGGATGCACATGTTGGTCTGAAACAAGGGTACCTGCCCTAGACGGACCTAGCCCCTATGCTGAACCCTAAGTCAAAATGCACATGATGCAAATAAAGCGTAGCCTACTAGGGATAATCATCGCATGTGGCTCGTTTTACTAGGTTATCATCCTGATGGAGTAGGTGTCTAGACTAGATGTAAACGAGCGGACAACTCGAGTCAGGAAGGGACAACTTGTTTGTACTCTATTGTACTTTATAAAGCAGTACTAGAAGTAAATAACTATTACAAGTATTCGAAAGGATAAACAAATATTCAATATTCAGAAATTGAATCTTGTTGAACAAATAGGCCAATCTTCAAAACTGCCGCAAGCTTGTTATGTCTTGAATCTTGATAACCTGAAATCAAGAAACAACTAAATCTGGATGGTTACAACATTGTGTGTTGAGTCGAGTGATTTCCCTCTGTCCTTAAGACAAGATTGCCCCGTATATATGCTTTTACGTTAGCGGGCAATAGTCTCCCAAGATAAAATAACACTTTAATATCAACGCTACAAAGCCCATAGATTGAGCCTGACGAAGAAAACAAATATGAATCGACTTGCTGAAGATATGGAAAACGAAGGAAGCGTTTCTGTTTACTCTTCTCTTTTATCTCTGTGTATATAATATGTCTCTGTTGTGTATATCTTGTGTATATAATGAGGGCTTGCTCACTGTTTTTCAGTCACGAATTGCACTGATTTTCGCCACTGTTTTGTACATATTTTGGCCACTGTTTCGTGCTCTTTTGTGACTGAAATATGCTGCTATTTTCGTGTGTAATCTCTCCCGTTATTGAGCCAAAAGAGGCACCAATATATAGCATGGAGGAGGGATGTCCAACTGCCCAAACATGGCTGTTTAAGAAACTTCAGGGATCAAACTGTACATTTGGCAAAGTCCTCTGGTCCAAAAAGTCCCCGTGGCCCGAGACCTGGACCGGACGGGCGCGCGGCGGCGGCGCGCGTGTGGGCTTAGCCTTGAACCCAAGCACATCTAGGTCCTCCCTCCTTTAAACACATGGGATACCCCTTGGGGTCCCAAACCCTTTACCATTTTAGAGACTTATATAGAGAGCAATTCTTCATATTCCCACCGATGTGGTAGATTTATCCCACACCACATTTCCATGCCTCAAACACCTTACTTCGTGGACCAATATCTCTTTCATTTCTCAACGAAATTTGACGATTCTTGGCCCTACGGTCGTCTACTCACTTAGTAGATTATGCATGTGTGAAGAGACAAAGCCTCCAACATGCAGAACACTAGTGTTTAATTCATCAAAGATGGGTGGACGCATCTCCCCGCCAAAGGCAAATTTCCAACACAACTTACCGGTAGCAGTGCTTTCTGACCTCATTGTTGGTCCTCTCCATCCTAAAACATGTGTGACTATAATAACCCTTCCCATGAGCATGACCGCATCTCTGGTATCTCAAAGAAAAGTTTAGGAGCATGACCGCGTCTCCGAGTGAACAATGTGTGAAGTGTCTGCCAGAAGACTCAGATGGGTGCGCGAGAGAAGACAATTTATATATACAGTCACAAAATATAAAAGCTATAAATAAGCGGCAAAGAGCACATTAGGCCAACAAACACAATATATATCCAAGAAATAAAGAACCAAATACAAGTCAATATATAAAGCTCGAATTTTGGTTGATCCCCATTAGAGTCACCAGAGATGTCACACCCTTTTTTTTGCCTCACGCAATGAACACACACAATTTTATTATTTATTAAAAGAAAAGGATTTTTCTAATTAAAGTGACGATATTGAATAGGAATTAATTATTTTACAGAGTCGCCACTTGGAATTGAGTGTTGGTGTTCAAAGTCACCTTATGAATCCCTAATCAAAAGGAAATGACTATTTCATTATTGGTACGCAAAAATAAAAGACCGGATAAGGAATTTTGTTGACCGGGGAGAAGGTGTTAGGCATTCCCCGAGTATCTTGGTTCTAGCATGATCGTTTTTATTGACTAATATTTGGCTAAATTTAATTCTTGGATAAAAGGAGGTTTGTTTTAATCGCTTAATTAAACGTGTCTTATATTTTTGGTTTTGGAGTGTAACCTCATACAAAACCTTGTATTTACAAGCATCAACCAAGGAGCGTATACACATGGTCAAACTCGATTTTTTTAATTTTTCTTTTGATTAAACAAAGATATAAAAATAAATATACTAATCGACTATTTTTAAAACCAATATAGGAAAAAAAATAACTAGCCTAAAATTCTATATTAGAAGAAACCTTTTTTGTAATTTTTCTTTCTTTGAAACACAAAACTTGTACTTTAAAAAAATAGTAAATATTTTTTGTCATTTTTCTTGATTTTTTGACTTCTACATATAAAACCTACCAATTAAAATAGAAGTCGAGCATATCAACATTAAGCCTAAGTGAAACAATTAACTCCAAAAATGGTATAAAATCTAAGGGAGAATAAAAAATTACGCGTCTACACTTTATGAAATTGATTGTTTGAAAAAACTAGGGTTCTTACTAAAAATTGAGGGTTTTTCTTGTGTGATGAAATTGACCTAATCATGGTTGTTTTAGCAAGGGATTAGTAATATTGAACTCCTACAACCTTAAATTTCATGTTTCACCTTTGAATTGATTGTTTTACACCTATAAGTTGTTTCCCCCTTTCTCCCACAGTTGAGTTGGTTCGAAGGGTAGATTAATGTTATGGGTGTTGTTAATTTCATGCTCTAACTTCGATATCGATAATATTAGACTTCTAGTACAATCGTGATCCTCATAAGGGAAAGGCTCAAGTGTGATCGTTGCGACTCCCGCTTGGCATTCTAGGTAGGTTACGACTTACCTTCTAGTTAGACTTCGGTTAGTGAAATGTATGTATAGTTAGATACTATTGGATAAAGCATGTACGCCTTCTGGTATGAAGTTGAGATGGATTACTTTTGTTGGCTATGGTTGACTGATTTGTGAACTTGTTGTCTCTTGTGATTTATTGACTTGATTGTTTAGTGTTGACCTTGGACTTGCACTTAGTTGCCATATCCTGATTGTGATATAGTTGTCTCTCATTTATCTTGGTATTATCATGGATAAAGGGAAGGACTTGACTTGATACTGATATTGTGATATGTGTCCATGTGTGGCCTGATTAAAATTTGATTATGATTTACACTTGAGATTGATACATGTATATCATCCATACACATTCTACATGATACTTTATTGTGAATTATACTTGACATTAATAATTATAAGAGGGAAAAAGAAACATCAAATGCTTCTTATCATAGTGCTTGCTACGTGCTTATTTTGTATGGCCTCTCTTGCATATATAAAATTGTTGTTACCTATGTGGTCCAAAGGGAAAATATTCGGACGTGGCATTGTACAGATTTATGAATAACGTCATATTGGTAGTTGATTTACGAATGTTGTTATACTTATTCATCTCATGAATAATGTTGAATTTGACATTCATACATACATTCATCCTCATTTCCATGATACATTAACACTACATGTGATTGGCATGATGGTGATTTCATGATACATTAACATTACATGTGATTGATGTGATGGTGATAAGTGAGAAAGAAACAATATTGATTCTTATGACATATTGATTATGTTGTCATTCTATGATGAGTAATACAGAATGGCTAGCGGGGTGTTCAGTGAAAGAGTCACACTAGGCTATATGATACAGAGTGACTGTTACATGGACTTCGTAGGTTTCCCATAGGTCATGACTGTTGGGACGATGATATATTCCACTCGGAGCATTTATGTACAATATGAGACAGTTGGCCAGTGCATTGCATTACATATACATTCAAATTACATCCACTCATATCTCTGATTCTATTGTTGTTTTCATTCTGTTATGCAGTTCAGCCTTGATTCCTAAATTATTAATTCACTTGAAATGATGTTTGCTTGTTAATCTCTCACTTAGACACTTTGTGGATTCGAGAACTAGAGATTCCGTATGGGCGATGACTGTAGAGTATTGAGATCTAGTGTAATTCACCTTACTGTAAATCTTACATGAGTGTGCTTAGTAATTACTTCATTTTCGTATCTTTTGGATTCTGATTAGATTATCAATACTTGGGCTGATTATTCCTAGACTATGAATTATTTGTACTTGATTGCGAGCATATCTATCTTTCAGTTTCTTTCGTATATATATATATATATATATATATATATAATAGCTAATTGTTGTTGGGCTATGATACCTACCAATACATAGTGTTTGTTCTGATACTACTCTTGTTACACCCTTTTCAGGGTGTAAAGCTATTGCAGGAACTTCACAGAGGTTCGGTTAGCCTTCAAGGATCTCATGGAGTTCATCTCAATTTTCTATTTAATTCTCTTTCTAAACAGAAGTGTATTTAGGTTGTAGTTGTAACTTTCATTCAAGTTGTATACTTAGAAGCTCTTGTACATTCAGACCAGAGCCCTTTGGTGGTTATTGTATTCCGCATTATCAGATATCTATGTTTTTAAACTTCTATTGTTCTACTTATTTATGTATGTTGTTGGTGAATCTTTAAGGGACGATTTTGCCTACCGAGGTGGGAAATGGTAGGTGCCCGCACGACTTAGTAATTTGGGTCGTGACAAATTGGTATAAGAGCCCTAGGTTACCCAGTCTATAAGTACAAGAGCATGTCTAGTAGAGTCTTGCGGATGGGTACGATGAGCTTCGTACTTATCTACGAGAGGCTATGAGACATTTTGGAAACTTCGAATTCTTTCATTCTTTCATGCTACTTCATTCAAATTGGTATCTAGTCGATTTCAATTGGTATATGGATTTCTTTATCTTACTCTCTCACGAATGGTGGAAACTCGTGCTTAAATTATTCTGCGAATGGTTTGTTTATGTCGTGTTATGGTATGATACAGGATGTGTTATCCTGATTCAAACACGTGACCAAGTGCAGTTCTAGCTTTGGCTTGATGATGAAATTGTGGAGGCTTTCTTGAGAAACAGGAGATCGTACATAAGGTCACATGATCTCTATGTTTTCTGTGTTGCATTGCTCGGAAATAGCAAGAGTGCGATTGTGGCTTAATAAGAGTGATTTGTTCGTCGATATGATTGGTTTAGGAAGAGTTTCAATATCGTCAAGGTATTATGATAGTTTGCGTGGAACGGGTGTATCAATGTCAGATCTAGGATTCATCAGTGGTAGGGTATTAGATGTTGACATGCGGGGATGAGTATAAGTTCGGTAAGGATCATATTCGGCAAAAGTATAGTGACCACGTGTAATAAAGAGGAGCAGTTGAGAATAAGGACATGAAGGATGACTTTGTGGGAAATGTGTAGCGAAGTAAGATTTCTTAGGGTATTTTAGTAAAAGTTCTTTTGTGTTAATGTGAAGGAGGCATAAGAAAGAGGATTTGGAAAGAGCAGCTACTCGGACAAATGTAATGGGTTACATCGGTACTTGGTAATGATTTAAGGAGGTACTATGGTTGTGAGATGTCTTTAGAGTGATCAGATGGTGTCCTACGGACTTGGCTCATCGGAGTATTCAGTGGTATGCTTCATGTATTGTGATTTGAAGGTTTAAGAAGACTTGGAACTAGCAAAGTCAGCTATAAGTAAAACCAGTTTGATGGAATTGCTTAGGGTCTGCTGCAATGGACGACGGGATTTCCAGATTGCTTTTAAGTGTTATTAAACCCTACACTTCCTCATTTCGAAAATAGTTTCCCAAAACACCATTACGGAAAGAAACTTTTGGTGGTTTCTTCTTGCGGTAAGATCCCTTAGCCTTGTTTTACCTTTCGTTAACTTCTTTAATGTGATTAAATAATGGAAACAACCTAGAATCTAGTTGGGGAAAATGAGTTCAACCTAGTTAGGGTTTGTTTGATGATTAAGCTTTAAAATAGAAATTGATTGATGGGTTTTACTATTCTAAGCTTGTGATTACTAATTAATAATTGTTAGTCTTGAATCTTCTCTTTTCTTGATAAAATTGATTGTTGGAAAAAACAGGGTTCATACCCAAAATTGGGGGGTTTGCTTGTATGATGAAATTGACCTAATCTTGAGTTGTTTTAGCAAGGGATTAGTAATATTGAACTCCTAGAACCTTGAATTTCATGTTTCACCTTCGAATTGACCATTTTACCCCTATAAGACGTTCCCCCTTTCTCCCATAGTTTGGGTTGGGTTCGAAGGATAATTTAATGTTATGAGTCTTGTTAATTTCATGCTCTAACTTAGATTTCGATATTATTAGACTTCGAGTATGACCGGATCCTCATAAGGGAAAGGCTCAAGTATGATCGTTGCAACTCCTGCTCGGCATTCCAGGTAGGTTACGACTTACCTTCTAGTTAGATTTCGGTTAGCGAAGCGTATGTATAGTTAGATATTGTTCGAGAAAGCATGTACGCCTTCGGGTATGAAGTTGAGATGGATTACTTTTGTTGGCTATGGTTGACTGATTTGTGGACTTGTTGTCTCTTGTGATTTATTGGCTTGACTGTTTAGTGTTGACCTTGGACTTGCACTTAGTTTTCATATCCTGATTATGATATAATTGTCTCTCATTTATCTTGGTATTATCATGGATAAAGGGAAGGACTTGACTTGATACTGATATTGTGATATGTGTCCATGTGTGACACGATTGAGATTTGATTATAATTTACACTTGAGATTTATACATGCATATCATTCATACATATTCTACATGATACTTTATTGTAAACTGTGACTTGACATTAATAATGATAAGAGGGAAAGTTAAACATCAGAGGCTTCTTATTATAGTGTTTTCTACGTGCTTATTTCACATGGCCTCTCTTGCATATATAAAATTATTGTTACCTATGTGGTCCGAAGAGAAAGTGTTCTGGATGTGGCATTGTACAGATTTGGAGATAAGTTATATTGGTAGTTGATTTACGGATGCTGTTATGTTTATTCATCTCATGATTATTGTTGAATTTGACATTCATACATGCATTCATCCTCATTTCCATAATACATTAACATTGCATGTGATTGGCATGATGGTGATTCTGTGATACATTGACATTACCTGTAATTGGCGTGATGGTGATAAGTGAGAAAGAAACAATATTGATTTTCATGACATATTGAGTGCGTAAACATTCTATGCTAAGTGATACAGAATGGCTAGCGGGGTGTTCGGTGGAAGAGTCACTCTAGACTGTGTAATACGGAGTGACTCGTACATGGATTTCGTGGGTCCCCCTTAGATCATGACTATTGAGACGATGATATATTCCGCCCGGAGCATGTATGTACGATATGAGACAGTTAGATAGTGCATTGCATTGCATTACATATACATTCAGATCACATCCACTCATATCTCTGATTCTGATTGTTGTTTTCATTGTGTTGCGTGATGCGGTTCAACCTTGATTCCTAAATTGTTAATTCACTTGAAATGGTGTTTGCTTGTTAATCTCTTACTTAGACACTTGATGGATTTGAGGACCATAGATTCCGCCTAGGCTATGACTGTAGAGTACTGAGATCTAGTGTAATTCATCTTAATGCAAATCTTACATGGGTGTGCTTAGTATTTCGTATCTCTTGAATTCTGACTGGATTATCTATACTTAGGCTGATTATTCTTGATTGCGAGCATGTCTATCCTTCAGTTTCTTTTGTATATATATGTTAGCTAAGTGTTGTCAGCCTATGATACCAGCTAGTACATAATGTTTGTAGTGACACTACTCTTGCTACATCCTTTTCGGGGTGTAGAGCTATTACATGAACTTCACAGAGGTTCGGTTAGCCTTCAAGGATCTCATGAAGTTCATCTCGATTTTATGTTTAATTCTCTTTCTAAACAGAGGTGTATTTAAGTTGTAATTGTAACTTTCATTCAAGTTGTATACTTAAAAGCTCTTGTACTATTCATGCCAGATTTCTTGGATGATTGTTGTATTCCACAGTATCAGATACCATGGTGGGAAACGGTAGGTGTCCGCACGACTTAGTAAATTGGGTTGAGACAAAAACATTAACTAATAGGATAATTTGATTAAATTATTCTTATTTTTTTATTTCAATTTAATACTATTCTCTTTTTTACCACATTAATTTCTCTTTACATTTATTGAGTAAGGGAAAATGAAAAAAGAATACTTAATTATATCTTGATTTTCTAAAATGATATTTATTTATTCCCCCCCCCCCCCCCCCCCCCTTATTTTGGAAGAGTTATAATATTTTCACATTTCCCCTCCAACATGACTTTAATTTTGGATCTACCTGTCGTGGGTGGAGGTATTTTACCAACTGAGCAACTATTTAGACCATCTATTTTTAGTAATGACGACAAGTAAAATGGACGAGAGAGAGTAAGAGATTATAATAATAATAACAATAGCGACATAAAAAATTCCTAATTATACTCGCACTGAAAATAGAATGATCTTTTATCAAACCTTTTGAAACTTTGAATAATGATTACCATCTTCTTTTGAATTAATTTTGCTATAACTAATTGCACGGTTTTCCTTCAAATGGACTGGGACATAACTTTTTTAAGAGCGCTAAGCAAAAATAGACATAATTAATGTGATATTGTGATGAAAAAATATGAAATTATGTCTTGCAAATATTTTAAGGGGAAAAAAATTAAATACCATCACAAAATGGGGCCAAAAGTGCAAATGTCCCATTTTGATATGAAGGGGATTCTTTATCCTATCCGAAAAACATTAACTAATAGGATATAAAGAGGTCCCTATTTTTAAATCCGAGATGGTTCAGGAAATTAACTCTGATATTTATTGTGATTGTAACCTCTCAAATCCCCAAAGGGGAGAGAAGTCCGCCTGAAAACAGGAAAAAGATCAATTCATTAGGCTTTTTATTTTAAAATAAATGATATTTTAGGCTTTTATTTTAAAATAAATGATATTTTAAAATTTTAAGAAAAAATTAATTTAATTCTTTAAAATTATTTTTATTTACATAATAAAAAATTATTAAGTAGCATTTTTTTCTAGACACTAATTAAAATTAAGTTAGTAAAAATAGTTATAGTTTTTTAAACATGAGCAATTTTTTAAATAGTGTGCATAAGCTAAAAACAGAGTGAGGAGAAAGAAAGATAAATAACAGAGCAAGTAGAGAAGGGGATTGATTGATCAATAATAATTAATAAGTGCTCAAAATGAGAAGACACTGACTGATCAACTACTATAGTATAGAATGAAATTGAAGTGTGTGCCATGAAAAAAAAAGTGTGTGCCACGGAGAAATATCTACACTCTACATTCATGACCAACAAGTACCAAAGAAAAAAAAAAGGAAGTTAGAGATCGATATGTCATACCAAGAGTAAAATACAAATATTATTACTTCCTCCGTTTTATAATGAGTGATATTTTTATTTTTTTAATTTTATTTTTCAAGTAAGTGGTGTTTTACAAAATAAAAAAGGTATTGATTTTTTATTTTCAATTTTAGCCTTATTTGGTTAGTAAAACTACTTCATACTTTGTAGGAGCGAGTAATTTTCTTAAGGGTGTGCTCAAACTAAAAATTATCACTTATTATAAAACAGAGAGAGTACGAATTTCCAACACATTCAACCGCCCAGCCGAAAATAATTATAATCATTAGCTATATATATATATAAATATATTAGGTTATTAGCTCACACTTACTATACACAATTGGAATATGTTAGATACACTAACAGTGAAAAATGTTTTCACAATTACTTTAATTAACTTGTTGTAATAAGTTACTTTTCTTAATTTTTGAATCACCAATTCATATTTTTTTTATAGATAATAATCTATAAATATTTTGACTCCAACGTTGTGGGATTTCACTGAGTATGTTATTGTTGTTGTAATCTATAAATATTTTAAAATAATTTGGTAATGTAAAATTACTTTTAACTGTCACAATATATAATTTAAGCTCTACAATAAATTGATTTTAAATGAATAGTGGAGAACTTTGTTGGAGTAAAAATTAGATATATATATATATATATATGCAACACTAAAATCGAATTGAAATTCAAAATTTTTGATTTTTTGGTTTGAATTTTGAAGTTGGAACTTCAAATTTTCTAATATCTGAAGATTTAAAATTTTATTCCTTAAATTTGATCTGCTCATTAGACATTAGCCCGGATAGTCAATATTAAGTCCAATATCCTACTAAATCAGCCAATATACTCTATTCTCTATATTTCGGAATGTAGGTATTAACTTATCGTCGATCATAAATTAGTTAATTATCTTGTTGTCCATGTTAAGATGCAAAATTTGTAGGTTGATCACTCGTGAGTGATGGTTGGAATTGAAGGAATAAATCTTGGGTCTAACTCACCCCCAAAAGCTAGTTTGTAAGGTGAAAATTGTCTAAGTCCATCTAAGAAATACATGTTTTCATTCCATTTCTGATGTGGGACTCTTAACACTCCCTCTCACGCTCAGACCTCGTTAATTGGAGCGTGAACAATATAATTTGGGGGCCCAACATCGGTGAACAAAGAATTGGAATGAGTCTGGCTCTGATACCATGAATGAACAAATCTTGAGCCTAATTCAACCCAAAAGCTAGCTTATAGGGTGAGGATTGACCAAGTCCATATAAAAAATTTATGTTTTCATTCCATTTTCGACGTGACACTCTTAACGAGAATAACTAAGTGACATGGTAAAGATTCTCCAAGCATCTTAATATTTGTTTAAATTGCACTGTGTCTATACATAAGAATTGAGTAGAGATCGATTTGAATATGAACTATACTGTTTGAATATGATTTTAGTATATACCATTTAATTCTCACACATTAATGCTTTTATTGCTAGAATTTTTTTTGATAATGATTTCATTGCATGCATAAATATTTTATTTGAATATTTATTTTTCTAAAAATAAGAAGAAGCATAACTTATAGGCTTAAAACTAAAAATTAAAAATAATCAATTAGATTAATCTGAAATCGATTTTAAAAAATCAAACTCTCCCCGGTAAATTTAAATAGAATTTGGATTGTAATTTCATAAATCAAAAACTTGAAAATCCTAATTGGAGTTTCATATTCAATCCGAACGTCCACCTCTAGTAAAAATTACATAAAATTAGTAGCTGCGAACTTCGAAGAGAAATAGTAATGCAGTACTTATTTTCTATCATCCGATATTCGAAATCTACTGAATTATTTCCCATATCTCAATTTATGTGGCACTATTTGATCGGATATGAATTTTAAAAATTATTATATTTACCGAATTGTCCTTATTTTAGTGCTTACTTCTGTTGATTTTTTTGCATAATAAGTACATAGTCTTTAAAATCAGATGGACCCAACAAGAATAAAATAGAGATGATGTCATTAAATAGTTGCTAAATAAGGAAATATGACATTCATTTTGGGACGAACTACAAAGGAAATAGTGACACATAAATTGAGACATAGAGTAACTAATTTGATTCCACTTTGCATAGGATCTATTAAAAGGGAAGATAATCTCTATTAGGACCGTACTGAAAACTCTAATTTGAAACTTCTATTTAACTATTGAGAACATCTATACCGATGGTTACTTCGTCATTTTTTATTTGATATTGTTAGCACGTGTACCTATGTATATTTACCATATTTTATATTGTATAATTATGGTAGAATTGAGATCCTTATTATAGAAGGATTCAACATTGTACACCTATATATATTTTGTATTAATGAGACAGGCTCCCCAAGGGAGATTAATACATTCTAACATGGTATCAGAAGCCAAAACATAAACCCTAAGTTGCTTCCGCCGCAGCCTCCCCCTCAGTACTGCGTCTTCTCCGTTACCGAGAAACATTACAAGCACCAACTTTCTTATGCTTTTTGTCTTCCTTTTGTCTGTTCTTTTGTGTCTTCCTGGTCCATTTACCAAGATAAAATAAAAAGCCTTAACCTTTGTTTGTTTACCCGACAACCAAGCAAAGTGAGACCTCTACCATCATGTCTTCTTTTTGCTTTCTGTCAGTCACCAAGCCCTTTCGGCCTTCACTGCCAGAAAACAACAAAGTATCAGCCTTCTTTTTCTCTTTCTCCGTTCTCTGTTCCCTCCCTCTCTGTCCTTTACCCGAGAACAAAATAAATGGCTTTCTTGACTTCTCCCAGCAGTCTGAGAGCATAGCCGACAGACCTCATTAATCAGGCCCACTTTCTGGGAGCCACTCCATCCGTTCCTGGCATTTCCAATCCAGTTTAGGTCAGACTTTCGGCACTTTCACTCCTCGGCAGCTCGATAATACGTGGTATATGGATACGGGCACCACATCTCACCTCACTAATAATTCAGTTAATCTTTCTCCACTACGGAATTTAAATACTCCACAATCTATTATGGTTGGCAATGATCATCGTATTCCAATCTAAGGTTTGGCCACACACTAACCCCACCACTGCATTTCCAATTCTCCCTGAATAACGTCTTATATGCTCCTAACATTATCAAAAACCTAATCTCCGTTAGGAAACTTGCCACTGATAATTCTGTATCAATTAATTTTGACCTATTTGGTGTTTCCGTAACGAACCTCCGTACCGGGAAACTCTTTACGAGATGCAATAATGAGGGTGATATCTATCATTTCCTATCCACGTCCGCTGCTATTGTCAACCCTCCCACATCTCTAACTACCCATGACACTCCTCACAATGCTTTCGCAACAATTTCTCCGTCAACATGACACAATAGACTTGGACACCCAGGAGCCCCTGTTTTTAATTTTCTTAAAAACAACCATTTAATTCGTTGTCATAATGAAAAAATTGCCCAATAGTGTCTATCTTGCCCTTTGGGCAAACATGTTCACCTTCCCTTTCAGTCTTCTTTAAGTGTTACATATTCTCCCTTTGACATTGTTCATGCAGATTTATGGACATCTCTCATTACTAGCTCACTGGGTCATAAATTTTATCTCGTCTTATTAGATGACTTTTCTCACTTTGTCTGGGTCTATCCGCTTAAATTCAAGTCTAAAGTATTTGCCAAGTTTCTTGCATTTCGTGCCTATGTCAATATACAATTTGAAAAAGACATCAAATCACTTCAATGTGATAACGATCGTGAGTTCAATAATTCCGCACTTCACAATTTTTGCTCTACTAATGGCATGGTTTTCTGGTTCTCGTGTCCTCACACATCCTCCAAAAATGGCAAGGCCGAACGAATCATTCGCACTCTCAATAACATGGTTCGTACGATCCTATTTCATGCCTCCCTCCCACATCCCTTTTGAGTATATGATATGAAAATGGCCAAATATATTCTAAATATTTTGCCCACTCAGACTCTTCAAAATAGAACACCCACCAAAATTCTATTTCGTAGGATCCCAACCTATGAGCACTTACGAATCTTCGGCTGCCTGTGCTACTCGAATCTTGCCTTCACGACTCGGCATAAACTTGCACCCCGCACCACCCGTTGTGTGTTCTTAGGTTTTCTGCCCAATCATAGGGGATATCTGTGCTACGACCTGTCTTCCTACAAAATCATCATCTCACGTCACATCACGTTTGATGAAACAATCTTCCCATTTGCAAATATCCAAAAATTCCAGAATTCGGATTACATATTTTTGGATGAGTTCGACACATCATCACTTCTTCGCCTAGCTCTTGGCCGTACTGTCACTGTTCCGACACCGCCACGTGTTACTGCCACTACCCACAGTACCTCTGACAGGTCACAACCACCGCTGATTGTCTCTTCCACGGATGGAAATCGATCGGCTGCCTCGCTGCCACATACCGTTGTTGCCCCTAATAGCGTCTCTGCACCTATGTCACCGCCTCTGTCTTAGTCACCAACATCACCGATTGCCGCCACCACCGGCAATTGGTGCACCATCTATGTTCCGCCACCGACAAATATTCATATCACCAACCGGAACTCTCAACCACCACCTGCTGTGTCACCAACTGCCGCTCCTTCAGTCAGCCCAATCGACACCGCCGCAACCCCACTCAGAACCCAGCACCATACAACTGCCTCAAACCCCGCATCTCAGACATCCACCCAACCCAGTTCCCCGACCCAATCACCGCAACCCCACCACCGACATTGAAACCAACTCCTTCACACTTTTCATCACCGGTACTGTCACCAGGTCACCCCATCGCCGTTGGCTTACCTAGATCGACGGTTGTACTATACCCGACATACACCCCTGCACCCACTACCTCAGTACCTGTTCCTAAACCCCGCACTGACACTGCCACCTGTTACCCAAACTCGCCACCAACTCCAACTGCCCACCCCACCACTTCCCCCACACACCACATGGAAACCCGTGCCCAATACGGGGTTTTCAAACCCAAAGTCTATTTTAACCTATCAACCCAAATCATATCCCCGATTCCCGAAAATCCTAAATTAGCCAAACTAGACCCACATTGGAATGCGGCCATGCATGAGAAATTTAATGCTTTATCAAAATAACACACTTGGGATTTGGTTCCTAGATCGGAGGGGGTGAATGTGATCCGTTGTATGTGGCTTTTTCGTCACAAATACAGAGACAGTGGTGAGCTAGAGAGGTATAAGGTAAGACTTGTGGCTAATGGAACTAATCAATAGGAGGGTATTGACTGTAGTGAGACATTCAGTCCGGTTATCAAACTGGCCACTATTCGTACGGTTCTGAGTAATGCTATGGGTAAGCATTGATTGATTCATCAGTTTGATGTGAAAAATACATTTCTACATGGGGATTTGAAAGAAACTGTTTGCATGCACCAGCCGACTGACTTTGTCCATCCAGCAGCCCCTCAGTAGGTATGCCGTCTCCGTAAGTCACTGTATGGTTTGAAACAGGCTCCGAGAGCGTAGTATGACCATTTTGCACGGTACATCTTGCAGATTGGGTTTATATGTAGTAAATGTGATACTTCTCTATTTATTTTCCATCGAGGTAGTAGCATTGCTTATTTGCTGTTATATGTGGATGACATTGTTCTTACTACCTCCTCTGATTTGTTGAAAAATGAGATTATTGCATTACTAAAGACTGAATTTGCTATGACTGACTTGGGGAAGTTGAGCTATTTTTTTGGGATATCAGTGATTCGCTTTGCAGATTCTATATTTTTGTGATAGCGAAAGTATGCAGAGGAGATAATGTACAGGGCCAAAATGGCAAACTACAATATCATGTCCACACCGGTTGATTCTAAATCAAAGCTTAGTGATGTAGATGGTAATCCAGTGTCCGATCCTACACTCTACAGGAGTCTTACAGGTGCACTACGGTATCTTACTTTCACCAAGCCTGACATTGCTTATGTTGTTCAGGAGGTATGCTTATTCATGCATGCCCCCAGAGAGCCTCATTTTACTGCCCTTAAGCGTATCATTCGATATGTTAAGGGTACGCTTTATTATGGATTGCATCTATACCCCTCAGCACCGACCAAATTGTTATCATATACGGATGCTGATTGGGAAGGTTGTCCGGACACGCGGCGCTCTACGTCCGGCTACTGTGTGTTCTTAGGGGATAATCTAATTTCTTGGTCTGCCATTTGGCAAGCCACTTTATCCCATTCGAGTGCTGAAGCAGAGTATAGAGGCATTGCTAATGTTGTTGCTAAGATCTGTTGGCTTCGAAACCTTCTTTTGGAGCTTCAGTGTCCGTTGAGTAAGGCGTCTTTGATTTATTGTGATAACATATCCGCCATCTATCTATCTCATAATCCAGTTCAACATCAGCGAACCAAACATATTGAGATGGACATCCACTTTGTTCGTTAAAAGGTTGCTCTCGGTCATGTCAGAGTATTACATGTGCCTTTCTCTTATCATAATGCAGATATATTCACAAAGGGTCTTCCTAGACAGCTTTTCCTTGACTTCAGATGTAGTCTTAGCGTCCAGCCTCCTCTCGCTCAAACTTAGGGGGTGTGTTAGCACGTGTACCTATGTATATTTACCATATTTTATATTGTATAATTATGGTAGAATTGAGATCCTTATTATAGAAGGATTCAACATTGTACACCTATATATATTTTGTATTAATGAGACAGGCTCCCCAAGGGAGATTAATACATTCTAACAGATATGTTAGATATGTGATAATAAAGAAAAACAATTTATTTGATAATTAAATAAATTATAAGAAAATAAATAATGAAATTAAAATTTAATTAGAATTTGACGGGTTGCTATGACCTATTATTTAGTTCATTTCAGTCCAAGTAACATTTTTCCGGGTGGTTAATAACTCATCCATTTATTAATTAAACTGTTTTAACCTGCTCTAAAGTTGCTGGCATGTGACTAGGAGGTCATGAGTTCAAGCCGTGGAAACATCCTCTAGCAGAAATGCAAGGTAAGACTGCGTACAACTGACCCTTGTGGTCCAGCCCTTCCCCGGACCCCGCGCATAGCGGGAGCTTAGTGCACCGGGCTGCCCTTTTTTTATTTTTTATTTTAACCTGCCTAAATTTAATTCTAACCTACCTATTTAACAAGGACAATAGTCTGGAGGGCTTCTTGTAATTTGCTCGATGAGGATGTATAGTTGTTTAGATGGTGAGAGTGTAGGATAACGTAGGTCCAATGAATGTGTGCATGGCTGCAAAATGGAAACCATGCACACAGCCATTCTCTGTAATATCTTAATTACATTTCCAACTTCCCCAATTAATTGTACTGATCTTCTTATAAATAAGTTGGTCAGTTTCCTTGTTTTCTTGAATCTTGAACTTCCGTCTAGCCATAACCCCACTGCTAGCAAAAGCAATTTGCAAAATATCCCTAGGTACACACACATTAATTTTATATAAATACATGATTGCTGGATATTGTATTTAGTGTGTCTCCTTATTGTTCTTTTCTCTTCTCAACATCTTGCAATATTCATTTTTTGATATTGTAAATCCTGAAGGAATTCTGTCATACATACAATATATCACATATAGTATGAGAATATAAATTCTTTAAGGACAATGAATACACTCCTGTACTGAAGTCTATTTTTGTTGCCGCATGCAATTATATTTCCCAACATAGTTTAATATTTATCAGGTATGGCGGAAGATGATAAGTTTGTGAAAGATGGAACGGTGGATTACAAAAACAATCCAGCAATCAAGAAGGAAACTGGAACTTGGAGAGCTTGCCCCTACATCCTTGGTACTAATTCATTTCTCATATACTTGAGTTGTTTTCTTTTTGGATTGAATATATTGATAGCCCCTTAAATTTGTTATTATTTTATTTTTGGCCCGTCGGCCGAAATAAATACGGAGCCAAAATATACCGAACCTATACATTAATTGTGTATATTCTATGTATATCTTTGTATATAATATATGTATATCTTGTGTATACGGTATGTATATTATATGTATACAAAACCTATACATTTGTTGTCTATTATTCTTTTGAGTGGTTCAAAAGTGTAATTATCCCAAATTTTATTTAGACACTCGAACTACAATTTATTTTGATTGACACTTGAACACATGATAAAGTGTTACTATTAGACACTTCAAATTCAAAATCTTGAAAGAAATTATACGCTTGTTCTCAAGCGTCCATTACATAAATAAGTTAACCACTTAAAATATCTCATCTCCTTTAATTATACGCATTAGCCTTAATGGACACTTGAGAATACGCGCATAAACTTTTCCAAAATATGAGCAGAACACTTTATAATGTGTTCAATTGCTCAATTGAAATTAACAGGCCAGTCTCTAAATAAAATTTACTGACAAGTAGTTTGAGGGGTTATCATACAAAGAGACAATCCTCTTTCTGCTGGAGTAATTATTTTTTTCTCATTGATTTGGATCTTCTTTTACAGGAAATGAATGCTGTGAGAGATTGGCGTATTATGGGATTAATACAAATCTAGTGAATTATCTAAAGTTTCAGATGAATGAGAGCAGTGTTGTGGCAGTTAATAATGTGACGAATTGGTCAGGAACGTGCTATGTGACACCATTGCTAGGTGCATTTCTAGCTGATGCCTATTTGGGGAGATATTGGACAATTGCTGCCTTTTCAATCATCTATGTCTTTGTAAGCTGCCTCTTTATTAGTTTTGCTCTTTTATATATTTCTTTTGGTAGTATTTGCATGACAAAGAATCTTAGAAAATTTAAGTTCAAAATCAGTCCAAGGAAACAATAGGCTATTACTAGTCTTATTTTCAGATTACTATTTTTCACCAATTCTAAGTAATTTACCTTTAAGGTGACCTAATAGTAGAGTGGCAAATGAGCAGGTTGAATTCATAGTTCTGCTAATAAAAATTCATGTCAAATCAATAATCAGGTCAAGATGAGTTTGGTCAAATAATGGATCAAAACCCAAACCCCCCTTCTGTTTTATTTTACGTTTTCTGAAAACAAATTATATTTGTCTTCCAAACTTATAAATCTTGATCTCCAAACTTGATTTTGTATGTCTGAATCTGAGTTTGCAGCATTTTGACCTATTTGATCAAATATTTTGATAGGCTATATTGGATTCAACCTGTTAAGTCAAGTCAACAAATGAGTCATAATCCGACCCTTTTAAACTTGAGTGGATTACTATAATGAGTTAATTTTATCACTGTTTTTTTTCTTAAAAAAAAAATCATTACATAGGGAGGTAGGGGAAGAGGAAAGGAGAATGGGGTAGTGAGCAGCTTCCGCTATGATATAAACTTTTGCATGACACATACAATATTTTGTACAGTTAGCGTATAAAAGTTAAATCCTACGCTTTAAATTTATGCAGGGGATGACGGTACTAACATTATCAGCCTCAGTGCATGGACTAAAACCACCTTGTGATGACAAAAACACTTGTCACCCTAAAGGGATTCAAATTGCAACTTTTTACCTAGGACTTTACCTAATAGCCCTTGGTACAGGTGGAATCAAACCTTGTGTTTCATCATTTGGGGCAGACCAATTTGATGATACTGATGAAACGGAAAAGAAGAAAAAGAGTTCTTTCTTCAATTGGTTCTATTTTTCTATCAACATTGGTGCACTTGTTGCTTCAACTGTTCTTGTTTGGATACAAACAAATGTTGGATGGGGTTGGGGATTTGGTATACCTGCTGTGGCTATGGCTGTTGCTGTTGTTAGCTTTTTTTCAGGAACAAAAATTTATAGGAATCAGAAACCTGGTGGAAGTCCCCTTACAAGGATTTTTCAAGTTATTGTTGCCTCTTTTAGGAAATTTAAAGTGAAAGTTCCTAGAGATAGTTGTGTTTTGTTTGAAACTGGTGATGAAGAGTCTGCTGTACAAGGTAGCAGGAAACTTGATCACACTGAACAATTGAGGTATACCTTACAATGTTATACTCTTCATTTCTTGTTTAATTCATTCATTCCTTTTCAAAATCTACTTTCTATGCATTTTCTGTTGAATCATATGATCATATCATCTTTTAAGCAGTTAGATAATGGAGTACATTTTTAGGGTATTTAATTATGAATTTAACACGCCCCTCAATGTGTGCGCTCGACTCATTTTCTTAGGCCAAGCATGTAAAATTTATTTTTGATAATATATGACGGTGGACTCAAAACTCAGGATATCTGTCTGGCATGCTATTATGTTGTAGTGTGTGATCATCCCATTTTCTATCTTCTAACATTTTCAATACAGACTTAGAGCATGGCCATAGTTGTGCTGCTACAGATGGAATCAATAGTGTTGTAAAAAAGCGAAGCCTTGGGTTGATCAAATGAATGCGTTTCATTAAAATATGCCAAAGTCAAAACCTGGTTAACTATATTTACATGCCTCTAACTTTATACAATATTTAATTACAAATTTAACGCATATACACCAACAGAGTAACAGGTAATTTGCCTTATTTTTCAAGTCGCTAAATCTATAGAAGTTAAACTCTTCCATTATTCAAACTTTCTCAAAGTGAAGTATCTCTTCTTAAACAAGTTGATTGATTTTTTATGCTTTGATCCTCATATTTTATCCAGCTTCTTTGATAAGGCAGCAGTGGAGACACAATCAGACAGAATCAAAGGGTCAATTAATCCATGGAGCCTTTGCACTGTGACACAAGTTGAAGAACTTAAATCAATCATCAGGTTGCTACCTATATGGGCAACTGGTATTATCTTTAGCAGTGTGTATAGTCAAATGGGAACCTTATTTGTCCTCCAAGGCAACACAATGGATCTTCACATGACCAATTCCTTTGAAATCCCTTCAGCTTCCCTCTCCCTTTTCGACACGGTTAGCGTCATTTTCTGGGTACCTGTTTATGATCGTGTCATCGTTCCATTGGCCAGAAAAATCACCGGTCACAAGAACGGTTTCACTCAGCTACAAAGGATAGCAGTTGGCCTAGTCATTTCAATTTTCGCAATGCTGATTGCTGGAACATTGGAATTGGTACGATTGAGAACTGTAAGACAACATAATTATTACGAGATGAAGCATATCCCAATGTCGATTTTCTGGCAAGTACCTCAATATTTTGTCATAGGTTGTGCTGAGGTTTTTACATTCATTGGACAGTTGGAATTCTTCTATGAGCAAGCTCCTGATGCTATGAGAAGTTTATGTTCTGCTCTTTCTCTTATTACGACCGCGCTCGGGAATTATCTGAGTACACTTTTGGTCAATATTGTTACAGACATGAGTACTAGGCATGGTGGCCCTGGTTGGATTCCTGATAATTTGAACTATGGTCATCTTCACTACTTCTTCTGGCTTTTGGCTGTGCTAAGTGTGCTTAATTTCGGGTTCTTTCTTTTTGTTGCAAAATTTTATACCTATAAGAAGGCAATAGGTCCATCCTCATAATCTGTTCCAATTTGTAACAGGATTATTAGGATGGTGTTCCTCTGTTTCTGCAAGCTATAACATTGTCTTCAAGATTCTTGATTTTCTTGAAATGAGCATTATGGTTGGAATTCTTGTTTTTTGTTCTGAATTTTCAATATTTCATTGCAACATATTAGGTAGAAAAAATTTCTTGGAAACCAACGGAGGCCGATGGAGCCTATGTCAGTTTGGCCAGGCTTTTGGGAAGCCGAAAGTGCTTACTTTTGAGAATCGATCAGGTATTTGGCCAAGCTTTTAGGGAACAGTAAGTATTTTTGAGTAGCAACAGACGTTAGTTTTCAAAAGCTGAAAAAGTAGCTTTTGTCCAAACATACTTTTAGAATTTTGGTCAAGCGCAAATTAGTGATCTAATACTGCAAAAGTATTTTTCAGATTTATTAGCCAAACAAAATTATCAAAAAGTAGTTTTTTGAAAAACACTTTTTAAAATAAACAAATTTTAAAAGCCTGATCAAATAGGCTAATAATGTCCTTAAATTTTTTATCTGACGTTGCACTAGTAACTGTCTTTGTCAGCTAAACAAGGGAGTAAAAGAAATGGATTTTGTTGATAAGAAATGGAATGATCCTTATTTAGTTACTCAGATGGGGATTGATTTTTTCCTCTGATCTGCCTACATTGACATAATTGGTATTATCCTACCCATCATTCACCTTTGCACCCAATGGCAAGTGGCATAATGAGGAAAGGTGATGACTGGATTTTTGTTAGTGCAATTCTGCATAGCGGAAGCATAGTACACGTCCTTTTAGTATGCTAAAAACAAGAAGCATAATTTTTCAAATAACTAGTACCCATTCATGTTGGAAATTAATGATTCAGTCAATTTCCACCGACTTAAAATCTGGTCTTGGATATAAAATCGGTGTTTCTGCCAATTGTAGTATAGTTAAGGTACAATAAAAGATTAACATTCACATACTTTATTTCTGCCAATCATAGTTAAGTACAATAAATACAAGATATATAATTGTTCACACTCTATTTCTGCCAATTACGTGTAACACAGATTGTGAAGATAAACTAGAATTAAGTACACTTTAATATATAACGTGCTCTTCACTTCAAATTCTGGTGAATCATCCACCACCCTTATATTCTATCTTCCACTACTATAGGAACGGTAACTGCAAAATTTTCAATCTTTAATTTCCTCAGCCACCACCCCCAAAACCCCACAACCTAAATTTTCAATTTTTTTCCCTCTTAATTGAGGTACTTTTCATCTTTTATATATATATATATATATATATCTATGATGATGATAATTGGATTACTTTTCTCTGTTTATTGTTTCTGACATTGACATGTGTAGTCTTTTTCTGTAGATGATATATAGTGTGTGCATGTAATTTTCTATGTTTTCTCCATTACTTTCAATGTGTCTAATTTAGCAAGACCCCACACACACACATATATATATATAGATAGATATATAGTCGTTTTCTGTAGATGATATATAGAGTGTGCATGTAATTTTCTATGTTTTCTCCATTACTTTCAATGTGTCTAATTTAACGATGATATTGTTGGGAGTTTTGCTCTATGGTACTTTATAAAGCAGTACGGGAAGTATTTAACTATTACAAGTATTCGAAAGGATAAACAAAGATTTAATAATTCAACATGGAATCTGAAAATTACAATAGTTACACAAGTAAAAACTGGAAATTCCAGTTTTATAGAAGACGGAAAAATATAAATTGGTTTTTGCTGAGTCGAGTGTAGCACTCTGTCCTTAAGACAATATTGCCCCGTATGTATCCTTTATACGTCCCGGACAATTTGTCTCCCAAGATAAAAACAAGAATGGAACCCTTGAGCAAAGGAAACTCAAGAGCTACCGTGAAGAATATTGAGTAACGAAATGATGCTTGGAAGTTGTAGGAAGAAAACTATTTCGGTTGTGTATTTTCGTGCAATCGTTTTTCGCATCCGTTTCGTATTTTCGTGCATATGTCTTAGTGCTCAACAATGGTGTAAGGGGGTGTTTATATAGGTGAGGGAGGGGCTGAAAATCGCCTCCATAATAGCCAAATAATGGCCATTATGGAGGTAGTAAAGCCACCAACATAAATGGTGAAAGACCAACGGATTTGGCCATTATAGGAGGAGTAATTCAGCCAAAATAAATGGCTGAATTGAGTGCTTGGCAACCGCTTTGACTGTCCCGTATTCTCGGAAACTTGAGGGACCAAACCGCACATCTTGAAACTTCGGGGACCAAACTCGTAAACCGAAAGAATTCGGTTCGAATCGTACATCCGGAAACTTCGGGATCAAACGTACTTCCGGCAAAGTTTTTCGGCCCAAAAAGATAATATCGAAGACCCATGACCCCACGGCCCACGACCGTGACCCGAGAACCCGGAACTCGGAACCGGACGGGCGGCGGCGGCGCGCGCGTGTGGTCTTTCCTCGAACCGAAGCACATCTAGGTCCTCCCTCCTTTAAACACATGGGATACCCCTTGGGGTCCCAAACCCCAAACCAATTTCGAATCTTATATACACAACAATTCTTTCTTCCTCTACCGATGAGGGAGAATTACACACAATACCACACTTTCCATGCTTCAAACACCTTACTTCGTGAACCAATATCTCTTTCATTTCTCAATGAAATTTGACGATTCTTGGCCCTACGGTTATCTACGTACTTAGTAGATCATGCATGTGTGAAGAGCCGGATTCTCCAACATACGTTACACTAGTGTTTAAGCCGTTAAAGTTGGTCGGTCGCAACTCCCGCCAAAGGCAAATTTCCAACAGTATATATATATATATATATATATATATATATATATATATATATATATATATATATATATATATATATATATATATATTCTTGCTAACGTACTACGTGAAGGTGGTATGTTAGCAACACACTAACAATACATTAACATAAGGGGCTTTGTTGTCTTTCGCTCAAAATCTCAATTCTCTTGTGTTTTCCCGCTTTTCATTTCTTCCGTTCTTGTTCATGGTGATTCAATTTTAGCAAGCAGAAATTTGTTCATTTTTCAGATGTGTTATTTTTCTTCCTACATTCTTCAACCTTTAGCAATACACAAGCAGAAAAAGCATATCTGGTTATGTTAAAATGGGTTTTATCCTTAAGGCGTTGAATTATTCTTTGTATTTGTAATATTTATGAGCTAAAATATGTGGGCATTGCAAGAATTCGAGGAGAATAGATAGGAGAACACAGCGACGACAGGGGAGGATTGGAGGGTGACAAGAAAGATGATAGGTTTAATTTTTATGAAATGACTAAAAGAACTTCTCTATTACTATATTGCCGTAGATTATTAGGGGCATTTAAGGAAAAAGAAAAATGGGGAGGGTGCTAATATACTACCTTCATGTAGTATGGTAGCAAGACCCATATATATATATATATATATATATATATATATATATATATATATGACTGTGTTTTCCTTGCTTTAAGAACCTGATTTTAGCTATGGATAATTTAATGGATCTCCGTTATGTAAAATTAGCCACCGATGCTTGCATCAGGTCGACTTCCTACGTCACACCCTCTTGGAGTGTCGCTCTTTCCCGAATGTGTGATGCTTAATGCACCGGCATACAAGGAGGGACAAGATTAGAAATGATGATATCGGGGGCAGAGTGGAGTGGCCTTGAGGGAGAACAAGATGCGGGAAGCGAGGTTGAGATGGTTCGGGCACGTGTAGAGGAGAGACACAAATGCCCTTGTGCGGAGGTGTGAGAGGTTGGCTATGGATGGGTTTAGGAGAGGTAGAGGTAGGCCAAAGAAGCATTGGAGAGAGGTGATTAGAAGAGATATGGCGAAGGTGCAACTTTCTGAGGACATGACCTTAGATAGGGAGTTGTGGATGACACGAATTAGGGTAGAAGGTTAGTAGGTAGTCGAGTGTAGAACTACTTACACGTACAAACTGGTAGTGTAGTGAGATTATTATGGGTCCGCTTAGCTTACCATACTAGTAGGCGCAGTATTGCTTTATAGTAGCGTGCGATTTCTGCTGCTGGGTGTTCTTTAGTGTACTGTGTTTAGCTTATGTATCTATGTTAGTTCCTTTCCTTTTCAAAATGCACTGGCATGGCCCATTCGCTTTTGATACCAACATTTTCATACTGCCTTAAATTTTCTGCTTTAAATTATATGCCTGGGTCTGACGGTTTTTCTTGCTTTACATGTGCTTAGGTTTTGTCTTGATCCGAGGGTCTCTCGGAAACAACCGCTCTACCTCCCAAGGTAGAGGTAAGGTCTGCGTACACCCTACCCTCTCCAGACCCCACGTTGTGGAATTTTCACTGGGTGTTGTTGATGTAGTTCTAGACCCTCCATAGCAACTATCTTTGTTCTGTATTACAACAATTCACAGTTTTGATCCTTTTAAAAGGATTTAACATATATATACTGACAACGTAATGATTTTACACTATTAGCTTACACAGATGGTAGATGTGGAGTGGAGTACCGGTACCAGGTTTATCTGAACCCGGTACTCCACGCGAAACATAAATTTATGTGTAATAATCTATGCAATTTCAACAAATAGTAAATATGAACCGTAACTCTAAAAAAATAATGGATTCAACGCTAAAAACCTTAAAGATTGAACACATAAAATTTAAATTCTATTCTGGATCCGCTTCTATGGCTTTATTTATCAAGTAACTAATATCACTTGTTATGGAGAATTATGGGTAGTTTCTATTAGGTGCCTGATAGTTTAAAAGTTCTTTTACACTGTCGGTGTATAGAAAGTTAATTTTTGTTCTATCCCAATTTTGCTCCAACATCTAATGTGCTATAACAGCAGGATTCACTAATTCTTGATACTATTGGTATGTCTTTTTCAGTTTCCTAAGTATTTTGTCTGCACGAATAACTATTTAAATGCTACAAACAATTGAGACTATCTTGAACCAGTTCCTAGCCATGTTCTATGCATTCCTTGTTTTCTTATATTCTAGAGAATTTATTAGTGCTGTTTTCGCAAGGAATTCTACCTACAAGTGTTGTCAGTCCACTCCATGTTCTAAGAAAGAGTTATTATTAGAAAGGAGGAAAAAACGGAGTCTTTGTCAAAAGAAATGCGTTGAGAAAGGGCAGATGTATAGAACCTTTCAATGAGATAGTGCAATGTGGTACCCTTTATTTATCTTGGAATAATTTTTCTACCAAGCATGCCCTTATTACAATTTCATCTTGAAGTCACAATGTTGCTATCCTTTATATTATGAGAATCTCCAATACGTAACAGAAGGATCTTATGTGTTTGTGTGATTGTTTGGCCTTAGGCTGTCGTATTGATTTGGTCTCGTTGACATTGCAGGAGAAGAGATGGAGAGCGACGATGACTACACGAAGGATGGGACCATGGACATCTATAAAAAACCTGCGAACAAGAAGAAAACCGGAACATGGAAGGCCTGCCCTTTCATCCTTGGTACAATTTTTTATTTAATCCACAGAAGTAGTTGTGTATAATTCATTTATAGTCATAATAGAATAATGTCCTTGACATGGTAAGGTTGAATTTACAGGGGATGAAGGATGTGAGCGATGTTGGGAGATTTTGCTCTATGGTACTTTATAAAGCAGTACGGGAAGTATTTAACTATTACAAGTATTCGAAAGGATAAACAAAGAATACAATATTTTCGACTAGAAATCTGAAAATTACAATATAACAACAAAACTGAAATTACGATTTTGTTGAAGACTGAAAAATGGAAACTGGTTTATGCTGAGTCGAGTGTGGCACTCGTCCTTAAGACAATATTGCCCCGTATGTATCATTTATACGTCCCGGACAATTTGTCTCCCAAGATAAAATGAAGAATGGAACCCTTGAGCAAAGGAAACTCAAGAGCTACCGTGAAGAATATTGAGTAACGAAATGATGCTTGGAAGTTGTAGGAAGAAAACTATTTTGGTTGTGTATTTTCGTGCACTGTTTTGCTGCATCTTTTTTTTTTCCTTCTCTTTTTCAACAATGGTGTAAGGGGGTGTTTAAATAGGTGAGGGAGGGGGCTGATCATCGCTGAATCGCCTCCATAATAGCCAAATAATGGCCATTATGGAGGTAGTAAAGTCACCAACATAAATGGGAGAAAGACCAACGGATTTGGCCATTATAGGAGGAGTAATTCAGCCAAAATAAATGGCTGAATTGAGTGCTTGGCATTTCTGTTTTTGACCGTCGAAATTCTGATGTTCTGGAAACTTCATGGACCAAACTGTACATCTTAAAACTTCAGGGACCAAACTGTAAATCTGAAAGAATTTCGGTCCGAATCGTACATCCGGAAACTTCGGGATCAAAGCGTACACGGCAAAGTTTTTTCGGCCCAAAAAGATAATATCGAAGACCCACAGCCCACGACCCACGACCCACGACCCGTGACCCGAGAACCCGAGAACCCGGAACCCGGAACTCGGAACCGGACCGGACGGGACGGGCGGGCGGCGGCGGCGCGCGTGTGGTCTTTCCTCGAACCGAAGCACATCTAGGTCCTCCCTCCTTTAAACACATGGGATACCCCTTGGGGTCCCAAACCCCAAACCCCAAACCAATTTCGAATCTTATATACACAACAATTCTTTCTTCCTCTACCGATGAGGGAGAATTACACACAATACCACACTTTCCATGCTTCAAACACCTTACTTCGTGAACCAATATCTCTTTCATTTCTCAATGAAATTTGACGATTCTTGGCCCTACGGTTATCTACGTACTTAGTAGATCATGCATGTGTGAAGAACCGGATTCTCCAACATACGTTACACTAGTGTTTAAGCCGTTAAAGTTGGTCGGTCGCAACTCTCGCCAAAGGCAAATTTCCAACAAGCGATTGGCATACTATGGTATGAGTACTAATTTGGTGAACTATCTGAAGCAAAGGCTCAATCTAGGCAAGTGCTGCTTCGCAAGAAGTGTAACAAATTGGCAAGGAACCTGCTATGTCACGCCATTGATTGGAGCATTCTTGGCTGATGCCTATCTCGGTCGATACTGGACTATTTCTGGTTTCTCAATCCTTTATATCATTGTACGTACTAAGTAGCTTATTTTTATCTTTTCATGTTCTTTGAATTTACCAAGCACATAACGTTTCCCAAGAGCTAGTGCTCTGATACCATGAAAGAGTTGAAATTAATAGGTTTTTCCTGCTTTTCAACCGTAATTAGAATTACTTTTCTTGGTGGAAAAGGTCTCTTCTATATTTGACTAATCCTTATTTGAAGAAAAAGCTTATGTATAGGTCAATCGACCAAACCATATTAAAGATTATGCATCTTATAGTCTATTTTTCTTTGTTGTTTGTTTTATTGTAATTTAAGGTTCGTTGTTATTAGCTTCCGCATGTAGCCTTGTTATTTTGATCCAACATCAATAACTTAGAACATAGTGGTTTTCCTTGGGCTTTCATATTAGAATAACAATCTGCATATCCTTTAGCTTCAGATTGTATTTTCAATTGTGTTGAGATTATGTCTTGTTATTCATATTTGGAAGACCTATCAGCTTATGGTTTTCTCGAATACACATCGTCCTGAAGTTATAATACTCCTCCGTCCCAAAAAGATTGATCTACTTTTCTTATTAGTTTGTCCCAAAAAGATTGGCTCCTTTCTATATTTAGAAACAATTTAACTTTATGAGATCATTTACAACCACACAAATATCTATGATTTGTTTTGGACCACACATTTCAAAAGTCTTCCTTTATTTCTTAAACTTTGTGTCAAGTCAAACTAGGTCAATCTTTTTGGGACGGAGGGAGTAGCATGTTTGGAAGCTTCCATAATCAACTTATTTTATAAAGTTCTCTTTGTTAGAAGTGATATTTGAAAAAAACACTTTTGGAGGTAGCAAATTGTGTTTGACTAATCAATTTGAAAAACACTTTTGCCAATATTGGAGTAGGAAATTGTGTTTAACCAAGGTCCCGAAAGTTCTTTTTCGAGAAAGCTACCTTTTTAGCTTCTTAAAAACAGACTATTCAAAAGCATTTATTTTTCCCCTAAAAGCTTGTCCAAACACTTCAATTGTCTAAAATAAGCACTTTTGGCTTCCCATAAGCTTGGTCAAACAAGCTATTAGTAGTTCAATGTACTTATTCTAAACTTAACAAGTTCTAATGAATAATGATGTTTTCTACTCAAGTACATAAGTATCCAAGAGGTGGTAGGCTGATTTTGGCGGAGGAATTGTGAAATTATCTCCTTTATGTAGGGAATGACACTCTTGACAATGTCTGCTTCTGTAAGTGGACTAAAGCCAGCCTGTAATAACGATACTTGCCACCCGACATCATCGCAGAAAACATCATTCTTCGTTTCGATCTACTTGATTGCCTTTGGAACTGGTGGCATCAAACCTTGTGTCTCTTCCTTTGGGGCAGATCAATTTGATGACAATGATGAAACTGAAAAGAAAAAGAAGAGCTCTTTCTTTAACTGGTTTTACCTCTCAATCAATGTCGGTGCTCTTATCGCTTCATCGGTTCTAGTGTGGATACAAATGAATGTGGGGCCGGGTCAATGGGTCTTGGTGTTCCGGTTGTGGCTATGGCCATTGCACTAGTATTTTTCTTTTCGTGCACCCGTCTATATAGACTCCAACCCCCAGCAGGGAGTCCCTTGACTCGCATATTGCAGGTATTTGTTGCATCTTTCAGAAAATGTAATGTCAAATCTCCTCGTGACGAGTCTCTTCTTTATGAGACTGCTGATGTTGAATCCACCATCAAGGGAAGTCGCAAGCTTGAGCATTCGGAAGAGTTCAGGTAACTGTGAATCCCATTTTGTAACCTTTCTGAAGTAAACATTTCAACAAGTTAGCGAAAAGAAGAGATTTCTAAAAAAATACAATCCATGTTGTCTGGGGATCTTTGCAAAATTTCACTTTGATTATAGATTTCTACACTGTTATATTCATTGCTGGTCCATGTGTTAGATATAATGACATATTACATTTTTTTTGGTCCTTTAAGCTGCAAAACCGGGTTATTTGTCATTTCCTTGTGTTTGCAAAAGACAGCCTGAAGAGTTATTGGTAAATTTGTCCGAATCATGATCGTATCTTGAAGAATCATTTCTTTACCTTTGCTTAATGCTTAGCGATTTCAGCCATAGGACATGATAATCATATATCGTTTTGTATAGTCTCGAAGTTTGAACGTGGCCTTAAAATCTCAGTTTCATTCTCCATAGTTGCAACTCTATTTAATGCTCACTAATTTACAGCATTATTGACCACTTGAAAAATGAAACTCAAGTTCTTTGACAAGGCAGCTGTGGAAACAGGATCTGATAAAGTCAACGGATCAGTGAATCCGTGGAGGCTCTGCACGGTGACTCAAGTCGAGGAGGTCAAGTCGATCATCCGTCTACTCCCCGTGTGGGCTACTGGTATTGTATTTTCCTGTGTCTACAGTCAGATGAGCACCATGTTTGTTCTACAAGGCAACCAAATGGACCAACAGATTGGCCCCAACTTCACAATTCCATCGGCATGTCTATCGATATTTGACACTCTCAGTGTTATTTTCTGGGCACCTATTTATGACCTAGCCATCATTCCATTGGCACGGAAGTTCACAGGTAGGGGTGTCAAATTGGGGTTGGGGGGGGGAACTGAATTTTGGGTGGGTCAAAATGGGCTTTGTTAATAAATAGGCGGGTTAAAAGTTACTTCAGCTGAATGGCCAAAGAAACGGGTCATAACTCGCCCCGCCAATTTTTACTGTTATTTGTTTTTCTATAATTTGTTTAAGTACCTAATAAAACTATTTTTATCTTTATTGTGGCCATATGACACATATCAGGCAAAAAAGTCTTCTTAATCATATTTTGACAAAATCTCTCATAGATCAATTTGGGCTACATATAAGCCCAGGTTTTAGATAGGCTTAATTAGACGAGTCAATATGGGTTGAGCTAACAAATGGGCTGGTCATATTTTCATGGGCTAACTTTGTCACCCCTATTCACAGGCCACGAACGAGGATTCACTCAGCTGCAGAGGATGGGTATCGGTCTTGTTATTTCAGTATTTGCCATGGTTGCTTCTGGGGTTCTGGAGGTTTTTCGGCTCGACTATATAATGAGGAATGACTATTATGACATCAAGATCGTTCCTATGTCCATCTTCTGGAAAGTTCCTCAATACTTCTTGATTGGATGCGCGGAGGTTTTTACATTTATCGGTCAGCTGGAGTTCTTCTATGACCAGGCTCCTGATGCCATGAGAAGTTTGTGTTCGACCCTCTGTCTTACAACGACCGCATTAGGTAATTACCTAAGTACTCTCCTCGTTACAATCGTGACCAACGTGACCACAAGGCACGGAAGGCTTGGATGGATTCCGGATAACTTGAACAAAGGCCACCTTGACTACTTTTACTGGCTTTTGGCGATCCTCAGCTTCATCAACTTTTTCGTCTATCTCTGGATCGCGAAATGGTACACTTACAAGAAGGTAACTGCGAAAGCCTTAACATGAAGGCAAGTTAGATTTTGGAGACATGTTCATCGCCTTTATGTAGGCTATTATTCTTCTGAAAACTCAAAAATTTCTGTAAATATGGATTAAAACTATTGCTAGTTCCGACGAGAATTGTATTTTATAAACATCAGTTAAGTGGCCTTCTGTCTTTGGGACAAAACATCTTTCTTTCTGCTCCCCTTCTGTTGTGAGAACCCACTATGGTTGCGTTTTTGGCCTTGTCTGCGGTGTGGACATATACACTTGTAGTAGCTTTGTTCATTTAGAGGCTTTCTTCCTCAAGTTCCAAATGGCGCCTAGCATCTTCCATAGTTTTAATGCATCTTTCTATGCTCCCAATTTCGGGTAAGTAAAACGGATTACAGCTTGGACTTGTTGCTCGTATGTCAACGTATGACGACTTAAATTCGCTGATTGTGATCATCGATGTTTAGATATGCTAAACTGTCACTAAATCTATAAGATAACGGAGAGGTTCGTATCTATTAGCGAATATTCTCAGAATATTCTCCGTATATTTTGTAATAATGGTAGATGTATAATTAAGGTAACTTAGGATTCTAACTGTATTAGGAATCAACCTTTGTAAGGTAAGTTAGGATTCGTACCATATTAGGAATCAACCTTGTACAGCTATATATATTGTGAATAATGAAAGGAATCCCTAAGGGAAATTATTCCATCTTTCATGGTATCAGAGCCTAAAACCTAAATCCCTCCTCTTCCTTATTCTTGGCCGAAATTAGCAAAAAAAATTTCTGATTTCGCAGAAAAAAAAAATATTTTTTTCTGCTTTCTTCCTCTCTTTCTCGGCCAAACCAGAAAATTCCCTTCCCTCGGCAGGCGGCAACCATGTCTTCCCCCCCAAATTCGGTTCATCCGCCGGCACAATTGACAACCCCTCTCAACGTTTCGCATCTTCTTTTCATCCGCATTCGCCGTTAACAACATCAAGAATTTTATCCCTATAATTCTTGACCAAGAAGACTGTCAATATTCCATGTGGATGGAACTATTCTACATTCATGCATGTGCATACAACGTGCTCGATCATATTGACGAATCTGCTCCTCGTCCCACCGATGTTACAGACTCAACGGCATCGTCTTGACGCGATCGTCAAACAATGGATCTACGGCACCATCTCCAAAGACCCGTTGTGCACTATCATGAAAACAGGTGCTACGGCACGTGAACTTTGGGTCCGGCTAGAAGAAATCTTTCAGACAATAAAAATACTCGGCCGTATATTTGGAAGAGCAATTCAATAATACCCGCCTCGAGAATTTTAACAACATGTCCGAATATTGTAAGCAATCGAAACTCATAACCGATCAACTATCCAACGTCGGGACTTCGTTTCGTAAACCAAGATGGTGCTTCAACTTGTTGCGGGTTTACCAAAAGGTGAATATGACACTCGCCACAATGATTCAACAAGCCGACCCTCTCCCAAGTTTCAACAAGGCACGTTCACAACTATTGTTGGAAGAAACTAGACGTGCTAAACAAGAGGAACATAATCAAAAGGCGTTAGCCGTTGACGGATGGCAACACTGCGCGACCAAAGAAGAACCAAATAGCAGTTCCAAAGCAAAGAAGAAGCAGAAGAAAGCAGCAGAGTAGCGGAGGTCGTGGCGGCAGAGGTCGCAACAACAAAGGCAAAGGCCGCGGAAAGGGCCAACGCACCCTGGATCGGACAAGCAGCCCAACCATCGGACAACAAGAAGAAGACGCAAAGTGGCCCAACCAGCAGAACCGGGCCTCGCCCGCATGCCCGTACCCGAATGTAGGGGCCTGGGCCCAAGCAGCCTTGGTCGATCGGCCTCTTGGGCCATGCCCCGGCCCACCGTGCAGCCCACCAAGCAGCAGCAAGAATAAAGCCCACTCGATGGGGCCAAAAAGAAGAAGAAGCCTACAAGCAGCGCCCATCGCAATCCAAAGAAGAAGAAGATTCGCAGAAGAAGACTCGCAGCAGCCCAGCAGCACCGGCCCCGACCGATTTGGGCAGGCATACACTACCGTGAACCTTCAGTACCCGACGAAAATTGGTACATGGACACCGGAGCCACATCTCACCTCACCCGATCGTCGTGTAACATATCTCAACTACGTCGGCTAAAGTGTCCTCAATTTATTACCGTCGGCAATGGTCATCGCATTCCAATTGAAGGTTACGTAACACACACACCAAACATCCACACCCACCTTTCTCCCTAAACCACGTCCTATACACACCTAACATCATTAAAAACTTAATCTCTCGTTAGAAAATTCACTAGCAATAATTCGTGTCCGTCGAATTTGACCCTTTTGGCTTTTTTTCGTGAAGGAACTCAATACGGGGAAAATTCTTACACGCCGCAATAGTGTGGGAGATCTCTACCCATTCACTCAATCTTCCGCTGACAGACCGCAAGCACCTCTATCCCTTGCGGCGATCTCTCCCTCAACTTGGCATAACAGACTCGGACACCCCGGAGACCCAATTTTTACTTTTCTTAGGACTTCTAAGCGTATTCAATGTAATAATGAGAAAATTGCCCAACACTGTTTTTCTTGTCCACTAGGCAAACATACTCGTCTTCCCTTTATGTCATCAAACAGTGTTACTTTTTCTCCATTTGATATTGTTCATGCCGATTTGTGGACATCTCCGATTGCTAGCTCTTTGGGTCATAAATTCTATCTAGTATTCTTGGATGATTTTTCACATTTTTTCTGGATTTACCCACTGAAATTCAAATCTGAAGTTTTTGCAAAATTCCTCGAGTTTCAAAATTTCATTAAGACACAATTTGAAAAACCTATTAAATCATTCCAATGTGATAATGGACGTGAATTTAATAACTCGGCATTTCACAATTTCTCGTTCAAAACAAGGCATGGTTTTCCGTTTTTCTTGTCCCTATACTTCTTCCCAAAATGGAAAGGTCGAAAGAATTATACGTACCATCAATAACATGGTCCGCACACTTCGTTTCATGCCCGCCTACCACCGCCTTTTTGGGTCTATGTCGTCAAAATGGTAGAATCCCTTCTAAATATTTCACCAACTAGCACACTCCAAAACAAAACTCCTACGAAATCTTATACCGTAGGCGACCATCATATGATCACCTACGTATTTTTGGATGCTTATGCTACCCCAACATAGCCTCACCGCACCCCACAAACTTGCCCCTCGCACTCTTCCATGTGTCTTCCTTGGTCTATCTCCTAATCATCGGGCTACTTGTGCTATGACATTGCTACTCGCAAAATCATCGTCTCCCATCACGTCACCTTTGACGAGACAACCTTTCCTTTTTCAAATCTCCGAAATTTCGGACCACCGATTACATCTTTCTCGATGAACCAAATCGTCCCCGGTCATTCAAAATCTATACCAACAAGCAGCCCCCACCGTTCCGACAGTCCCACCGTCCGCACCACCCCACCAGCCCTCCTCGCTCACCCCTACAGCCCCCTGGGCCGAGTCACCGCGCGCGGCCGACACCGCCGCCCACCGGTCCGAACCAGTGGGTGGAAGAACCTCACGCCCCCGACCCACCACCACCGCCCTCACATCGCATGGAGACTCGTGCACAACACGGGATCTTCAAACCCAAGGTTCAATTCAATCTCTCCACACAAACCTTATCACCCATTCCAAAAAATCCAAAACTAGCAAAACCGAACCCAAATTGGAATGCGGCCATGTGCGAGGAATTTAACGCTTTAACCAAGCGAGTAACACTTGGGATTTGGTACCTAGACCAGTTGGTGTGAATGTTATCCCGGTGTATGTGGCTATTTCGTCACAAGTTCGAGACAAGTGGTGACTTAGAGAGGTATAAGGCAAGACTAGTTGCCAATGGCACTAATCGCAGAGGGTATTGATTGTGGTGAGACATTCATCCGGTTGTTAAACCGGCCACTATTCGGACTATTCTCGTATTGCTATGGGCATGCATTGGCCGATTCATCACCTTGATGTCAAGAATGCGTTTCTTCATGGGGATTTGAAAGAGACTGTGTACATGCATCAGCCTCCTGGCTTTGTTCATCCGGCAGCTCCGCAGTTTGTGTGTCGTCTCAGGAAATCATTGTATGGATTGAAACAGCACCCCGCGCTTGGTATGATCGGTTCGCCATGTATCTTCGCGATTGGTTTTGTATGTAGCAGGTGTGATACATCTCTCTTCACGCTTCACCGAGGTAGCAGCACTGCATATTTGCTATTATATGTCGATGACATTGTTCTTACTGCCTCATCTGACGGGTTGAAGAATGAAATCATTGCTCTACTCAAAATTGAATTTGCTATGACTGACTTGGGCAAGCTAAGTTATTTTTTGGGTATATCGGTGACAAGATCTGCAGCCACTATGTTCCTGTGTCAGCGTAAGTATGCAGAAGAGATAGTGTACAGGGCCAAGATGGCAAATTGTAAAATTATGCCAACTTCGGTGGACTCAAAATCCAAGCTTAGTGCTAATGACGGTGCGCCAGTTTCTGATCCCACTCTATATCGGAGTCTAGCAGGTGCTCTTCAGTATCTTACATTCACTAGGCCTGATATTGCATATGTCGTTCAAACAGTGTGTTTGTTCATGCACGACCCCCGAGAGTCCCATTTTGCCGCCCTCAAACGTATTATCGATATGTTAAGGGCACACTAGACTTTGGTTTACATCTATACACCTCTTGTCCCAGCCAAGTTGCTAGCCTACACGGATGCAGATTGGGCAGGATGCCCCGACACACGTCGCTCCACCTCAGGGTACTGTGTATTTCTAGGGGATAATCTTATCTCATGGTCCGCCAAGCGGCAGCCACGCTATCCCGTTCGAGTGCTAAAGCAGAATATCGCGGAGTTGCTAATGTTGTTGCTGAGATCTGTTGGCTCCGAAATCTTCTTTTGGAGCTCCAGTGTCCATTGCGCAAGGCGTCTATAGTCTATTGTGACAACATAGCTGCTATCTATATGTCTCATAATCCGGTCCAACATCGCGGACTAAGCATATTGAGATGGATATCCACTTTGTGCGAGAGAAGGTTGCCCGCGCGGTCGGGTCAAAATTTTACACGTGCCTTCCTCTTATCGTATGCGTACATTTTCACAAAGGGACTACCCCGACAGCTCTTCACCGACTTCCGATCCAGCCTTAGCATTCGGCCTCCTCCCGCTCCGTCTGAGGGGGAGTATTAGCGAATATTCTCAGAATATTCTCCGTATATTTTGTAATAATGGTAGATGTATAATTAAGGTAACTTAGGATTCTAACTGTATTAGGAATCAACCTTTGTAAGGTAAGTTAGGATTCGTACCATATTAGGAATCAACCTTGTACAGCTATATATATTGTGAATAATGAAAGGAATCCCTAAGGGAAATTATTCCATCTTTCATAGTATCTATTGGTTATCAGTTTGGGCAAGGATCATCGTAAAACAAAGATCTTTTCATGTATCCATTACAAGCAGGAATAATACTTCTATAGTTAACTTGAAGCTTGATAAATCAAGTAGGCATACTGAATGTCACATGAGTTTATATAATCAATGGTAAAAATGTAAATTAAGTATATCGTATCGGGTTGTTGGTTAAATCAATAAAGAAATTGAACAAATTAATACTTGAATCGATAACTCGTTAGTCATATAATTTCAAATCACTCTCGAACTGTAAATTTGATAATCCGATATTAATAACACTTTCTTTGGTTTGAATTATTGGTAAGTGGTAAGGTTCAATTTTGAACAACCCTACTTCAATTCAATCTTTGTTTCAACAAAATCAACAAGAAAAAATATAAGACGTAGGCAGTACTTTACGTTGTCTTGCATTCTTACCAAATGTGTGGCACATTGCAAATTCTTTTTTAGTTATATGTCAAATTTCGAAAGGGGTCCTTATTTTGTAAGACTTTTTTTTATTCAAATTGTAAAATGATTATGTCATATCATTTCCTCACATATAAGTTAGACTAGATATCATTAATTTAAATGTCTGGGTGATTAGACCCATATTTACGAAACGTAACAGGGGATTTTCGTTTACCAAACATAGCATGACTTTTTTTCAAAACCTATACGAAATTTGGTTAAAGGCTTAGAAAACTGTATATAGTGGAAATAGAGTCACGTAAAATGAAATTATTTGATATCATTTAATTTTGAAACTCATTTTATCTTAAATAAAAAACTTGAGTCATATAAATATTATGACATATTAAAAATGCTAATTTTAAATGTTTAATAATCACATAAATGTTATAACATGGTTTAATACTAAAAGGCTTTAACTTTTTGTTAAATTTCGTGCTGAATTAAATTATATCAAATAAATTAGAAAAGGCAGGGAGAATACATTTTACTTCTATATTGACTTGAAAGTTTAATCTTTTCTAGCTGTAGCAAACTTTTTATTGCAAGCTATTATTAAAAGTTAAACTTCATTTTTATTTTGTACTACTATCTTTTAATCCTAGAGCAATTGAAAGTTCATAAAAGCAGCTCCGTATTTTTGTATTGTTCAAAGAGAAGTAGCTCTGTATTTCATTGCTGTCCCGTCTTGAAAATATCAAGATTATATTAGGAAAAAGTTGAATAAGTAAAAGTGAGAAAATAAAAACAAATTTCTTTTGAGGAGAGGAAATTCTAACTTTTTTATATAGATTTTTGTCGAAAAAATAAAATATGAATGAATTGAAAATAGGTATTTGAACAATTCTCATCTTAAGCTCACATCATTGTCCAATCAAGTTATTCTTTCATCATCTACATAAACAACAATATACGTAGTTAATTTATAAATCTTTAAATTAATCTCTATATTTGATCTTTAAATTTGATATAATTAATATTTAAAAATCTAATAAAACCTCCTAGAGTCTCAACATCTGTTTTATAATTTACTAAGGAAACAATTATATGCATATAAATCAATAATGATGTGAATTATATCTAAAGCAATGGAATTTTTATCAGATTAAATTCTTCTCAAATTGGAAAATAATAGTAGTAATCTTGTGTTTCCTATATATAGAAGAGCTTCCAAACTGCTGAATCAGTCATATGTCACCATCACATGATGTCAGCACATTTAATACTTTTTTCAGGCATAAAAAATGACTCAAATTTTGCAAGAATTACAAAATGTACGGGTGGGCTTGAGGTAATAAGGTGTAGAAAGAGGGGCAAGAAGTCCAGTGGCCCTCACTTAGAAAAGTTAGTAGATACGAAAGGGAATTAATATAAAAAATGTGGTTTTAACTTTTTTGTCAACCAAGGGAAAAGTCTATGTAATGTAACAGCAGCAAGTACCATAGCCTTAAAGCACATAAATTATGACATACCAATAATGCCCTTGGTCAAGTTGTAGGGCTGTGCATATTAACGGTAAACTAATAACCCGAACCGATTATTGGATTACTGGGTAAATGGTTCGGGTTAATTGATTATTGATTCGGGTATTGGGTGGTGTCCTATAGTTATTAGGGTATCGGTTTGGGTCTCGATTTGATCACTTTTGTTAATGGGTAAACCGATAGCTCGATAACCATTTACAACTATACTCTTCCATATATAAAGTCACTCGACTAGACTTTCATATTTAATTGCAATTATACGAACCATTCTTTTTGATGAAGAAATCGTTAAGAAAGTATAACATGAGTTTCATCAGATCGTCTCGTATGGAAGATGTAGCAATAATATTACTTATTTGAGTCATTTGAAGTTCTTTTCAATGTTTTACTCTTCTTCCATTCCTCTTGTATCCATTAAAACTGGTCAGGTTCTCCTGCTTGGATTTCACAAATTGTTTCCTTTAAGAGTTCTCTACTTAGATCATATGTTTTAGATTATTGCCTCAATTGGATGGACTATTGTGTTGTGTAATGTAACTCAGTGTCTTTTGGTTCATTTTTGGTCCAAGCTTATTTACGTCCTTTCTATTCCAATTGGATATATTTGTTCGAAGCTACTTTCAATTTTGAAAATGGGTTCTTTGTTCTGAAAAACTTTTGTGTGAAATCTTAATGGTTAAACCGATAACCGAATCAATAACGATCAACAACCGATTACCCAATAACACAGTAACCGATATCTTAACGGTTTAAAATGTCTACAAACGATAATCAATAAGTTTAATCCATAACTTTTAAACCTGAACCGAACCACTCGATATGCAGTCCTAGCAAACTGGCATAACCACCGTCAGCTGCTTCTGCACTCTTCTATATATTAGAATGTCATATTGAAATATCCAGTCAATTAAACCAAAATTATATATGTAAATGAAAATCTAAGTGTGTACTTTTGCATTTTATCTTATTGTAATTTGTTCGAGTGGTTCAGATTTCAGAACCCACCCACCCCCTCTTTCACCTGTGTAAACTTTGTACCGTAGGTCTCGGTTCAAATAGAAAAGCAAAAATTGTTGGATATGTAAAGCATGTACGGAAATAGTAAATAACTATTACAGTGATCGAAATGATAAATAACAAAGATTACAACAACACGTTCTCAATCTCTTGATCTTGCATTGGAACTTCAAATCTAGATCTTGTATTCAGAAATACAAGAACATGAATGGCTACACTTGTGGCTTGTAGAACCGCTGAGAATTCGAACGGTTAGAGTCCTTTGAGATTCAAGTTCACACCTGAAACACTTAGCAACCAATTAGGTAATCACAACACCACTGGCTGAGTCGAAAGATGACTCTCTATCTTTAAGACAACATTGCCCTCGTGTATAGGCTTTACGGAAGTGTGGACAATAGTCTCCCAAGATGAAACAAAAAACTATCAAATGTGCAAAGCCTACACAAATTATCCCACCAAAGAACACGAATAATGAAGATTGCTAAGAGAAGGATTGCTTATCAGAAAAATTGATCTCTTTGTGGTGTTGTTAACTTGTAAATATGTTCATTTGTATATTTCAGTTCATCTATAGAATTGAGCCAAATGCCTCAATTTATAGGTGTGCAAGATGGCCTTTCAAATGCCCCATAATGACATTCAATTGTCATGTAATGGATGTCATTTAACCCCCAAGTAATGCAGCAACATAATGGTTGAAGTAATAGCCATTATTGGGTGGGTTCAATGCAATTGAAACCACCTTAACAACCAAACCTTTGGGATTCCATCGAGCAGTAACTGCCAATGAAGCACCGCGACTCTGTGATATTAGCGCCGCAATGCTAATTCAACCAGAAACTCACGATGCTTACTACCAATTAGGTGTCGCGACCCTTCTCGGCTCCGCGACCCTTTACCGACCCGTACCATCTTACACTTCGCACAATCCTTCCTTCATTTACCAACGTGGAACACTTGTTATTTAGACAATAACCGTCCATCATTCTATGTCTCAAACATTTTACTTACGTACCAATATCTCTTTCATTGACGAAATTTACGATACTTGACACTAAAATTGCACGTGTGTGGAAACGACATTTTCGACGTGCGGGGCCCTAATTGTTTGAATTATAAATAATGGGATAAACTTAATTCCACATTAGTAAATTTCCAACAATCCCCTCTTGAAAGATATTTTGGCGCACACACAAAGTGCCTACTTTCAGCAATCGTTCAGCGAAAAGATATTGCATTCGGAGAGGTAGCTTCCGCTTTGAACCTTCCCTAGTTGAATACCATCGGACTTACTTACCGCGCGGTGAATGTGATGTCTTGAACCATTAGTGTTTAATGTAAGCCAAGACAACGGTACCAACACAATACCTCTTATTTATTCATTTCTTCTTATTGTTCTGTCCGTTGTGGTCGTGGACACACTTGTATTCTTAAGTGTGTTCACTTGAGACGGCCTGTCCTCACACTTAAATAGGTGATCTCCTACAAGGTATCATGTTATACCTCACTTCACAAGTGTTATGAATCATTAAAAGTTTTTCCAACCTTAACCTCAACCGTTTGAGAATCGTTAAAGGTTTGGAAACTTAACATTTACCCACCATGTAAGGAGCACTTTAATGTCTATTGCGGGAATGACTTTGGATTTTTTACAAAAATCATAATCCGAAGTGATCTTGCTTCCACCGAAGCGCTCAACTGAACCTTTTGCAGCTTAGTTTTTCCATTGAACCAAATTCTTGGGATCTCCAGTCAGTATGGTTGGGTTACCACCGTAAAGGTTCGTATTGTTTGGATTTTAAGCCCAGTCCCCTAGATAGGCAGAACTCTTGATCTTCGGGTAGTCCCTTAGTTAAAGGGTCTGCTATATCATTTGATTAGTAATCAAGGAAGTGACACCCGTGATGATCAATTGTCATATGATCTTATGTCTTCGACAGATCCGACAGATCCGACAAATATGTCCAGACGCCGTCATCCATGCCCTTTTTTGAAGCCGACCGGTTAGCCGCAGTGTATAACTGCCGAAGGCACGAGTTTCTTCCAATAAGGGACATCCTCTAAGAGGTCGTGAAGTTACTCAACTTCTTTCATACTTTGTTTAAAGCGATAAACTCCAATTCCATCATGAATCGGCCGATGCAAGTTTGCATAGAGGATTTTCCAAGACCCACCATACACATTTACTTGTGGCATTAGTGTTCTTCAAATCTGATGTCCGGTTTGGATCACTCTGTTCTCCCAGAACCGCTGGACATCCAGAATACCATAATCCGTAGATAAGCGTTCATTTCAGACATCGTCATATCCGATTTAATGCCTTTTATCGATCATTTTTAGAATCACGAGTGAACCTTAGTTCAACTGATCTACTTTGTAGGCTGATATCAGGTCGGTTGTAGTGTGTAACATACATTGAACTACATGTGACCTGTGCATATCGCTCCTAGTATATGGGTGCACCATGATTCAAATCAATTCTATGATTCCTATCCATTGGTGGCTTCAACGTGACTGTCAACTAACTCACAAATGAGTTTGGATTAAGACCAATTCGTTAGATGTCTTAGAAATCCCAATTCCTAAGATGTCATCTGTGGTACTCATATCTTTCATATCGAAACTTTATTTCAATATGACTTCCACTTTCAGACTGTTGGTTTTCCAACTGTTGACTTTCTAACTTCAAAGTCAATGTTTCTGTTGTCAGATTCATTATTTTTGTTTTATTTGAAACTTCCAGGACCAAAATTTAAACATTTCAGGGACCAAAATGAGAGTTCAGGAAGAAGCCCAACAGTCCAACAAACCAACTCTGATCCTCCCCTTCCAACTCTCCGGTTAGGAAGGCGGCATCAATATCCATGTCACACAAGACTGCAATGGCCCTGGATGTTAAGCTGTTCACAAGGGAGCACATGTCTAAGTAGCTGAGGCCTTATATTTTCCAGTAGATCCATCTATTTTGTACTCAATTTGAGTATCTACTTTCACAACCCAAAGGTTCTTTTTCCGGAGGAAGGTCAACCATTACACAAGTATGGTTCTATCTGATGAAATCTATTTCTCCCTCTGTAGCTTCTTTCCAAAGCAGCGCTATGACAATTCTCTGTTAATTGTCCATTTCATTCTTAACCATACAAGCTAGAAGGCCTGGAATAAGTTTTTGTCCCCTCTTTGCTCCATCTCGGTTTAACATCTAAAATCCCTGAGTTCTGTAGATCTGGAATATTAAGTTCCGAATAGTCAGCAACTTCCGAGTCCTGTAGATACGGAACGTCTAGTTCCGGACAGTTAGGCACTCACGGGTTCTTGTTAACCTCGAGCAATTACTTATTTTTCCTTCTTAAGAAAAGTTATCTTCAAAGAATTCAGCATTCTTTGACACCAAGAGGCGATAAGCACTACTGTTATTTGCAGATCTGGTGGATATGCAATTTACAGTCTTAGGTCCAACTTGACCTGTTTTTGTATTCCAACCTCTACCAAGCCACCCCACAACACAACATTTGTAGGTGGGATCATTTTCATGTTTCACACTGAGGGATCCTTATGCGTAGTTCTGTTGAGAATCACAATAGCGGTAAGGATCGCCTTGCCCCACATATTTTGGGCATACGATTTTGCGCTTGGCTAACACCGTTAGACTGAGGTGAGTAATGAGTAGTCGTTTGATGAATGATGCTTCACATTCTCCCCCTCTATCACTATAAATTCCTCAATTTGTAGGCTTAGTAGATTTTTAACTTTTGTTTTGTAGCGCTTATCTGCTTCAACAACTTCATCTTTGCTTTTCAACAAACAAAGGATGCAATACGTTGTACCATCATCAATAAAGGTCACAAAGTACTTATCACCCCCTCTATTTTGTATAAACTTCAAATCACCCATGTAGGTGTGACTAAGTTCTAGAGGAACGGTGCTTCTTTCGCTATTCCTTTGATGAAACTTGTCTCCCCCCCTCTATTTTGTACAAACTTCAATTCACCCATATAAGTGTGACTAAGTTCTAGAGGAGCGGTGCTTCTTTTGCTATTCCTTTGACGGAATGGAAATGTGATTTTGCCTTTTCGCCTACCTCCTATTCATTTTGAGTGTTTATGTCGACAGAAGGTAACAATCTCAACTTCGTTAGCTTTTGAATGACTTTCTATTTAACGTGTCTTAATCTATGATGGCATAGATGCACAGATTACAAATATATCATTCATTTATCTATAGATATACTGTATCATTCTTAGTTATTACAGACCTGTTGGACTAGTCTCAAACCAGCTTGACCAACATCGTCTCTTAAATCAAGTTTGGGACATGTATCACCTCCTTTTAGAGTGATCCCATTCCATGAAGTCCTATTAAGGACAACATCTCCAATCCCTTCTACTTTAGAGGTGGCATTGCTTCACATGAACAACCTCTTGCATGTGGTTAGGGCGTAACCGGATCATATGTGATCTGGATACTATAGCCCACTCCAGTTGCTTTGGTAGACTGAGTGTTCAATTTCTTTTCTGCCTTTCTTTTGGCATTCAGATCATTTAAGACCTGAAAACTCTATCCCACCTCACTAGGTGTCCATTACTTTTCTGCCTTTCTTCTGGCCTTCAGATCATTTAAGACCTGGAAACTCTGGCCTACCTCACTAGGTGTTCATTACTTTTTTGCCTTTCTTTTGGCCTTCAGATCATTTAATACCTGGAAATTCTGGCCCACCTCACTAGGTGTCCATTACTTTTCTGCCTTTCTTCTAGCCTTCAGATCATTTAAGACCTAGAAACTCTTGCCCACTAAAGTCGCCCGTAGGCTTTGTACGACTGAGTGTCCAATATCATCCTATCAAATAAAGGATCTTCTGTCAGACAGTGTGATAGGTTCAACGTCTTAAGATAAACCATTATCTTTTAGTCTTCTTTCTTTGAGATTGGTGCCCAGACAATTCCTGGCGCTTGCTTAAGAATGGTAACAGTTTTCGCACAATCAGTGGATCTCTATCCTTCTTATGTACGAACATACTTTACACACTTGTAATAATTATACTAAAAAGAACGGATCTTTTAAGTTTTGTTTATTATAGTCCAATCTTTATACGGGAAGGAAGAAGATTCAATATCTGATTTTAGAGTGTAGGGAATATGAGTTTTTAATGAAAATACTTTCATATTCCCAGCCTTGCTTTACACACTTTTATTCAGATATTAACTAAACACATTATAGTTAAGGAAGGATGATTAACTTAGACCTTTTGAATTCTGGGCCACTTCAGTTAGACTAAGTGTCCATACTTTCCTTACTATAATTTGGATCATTTGTCTGGGACAGATATTAGGCCTTTTTCTACATGATAGAACATCATCATCAGCCTTCTCCTCTTGTCCCAGTTGACATCCTCAGCCTCTCGTGGGCGCTTGTTTCTAACACCCTCGGGAGTTGTGACACTAACTCATCCTTGATCTTTAGCCGTACTAGCATTACTATCAAAAGTATCTTGAAGCTCAGCATCAAATCCAGAGATCCCACCTTTGACGAAAACAGATTTGTAACTGTCGTCAAAAAGAGAACCAACACTAAGACCAAATTTGAAAGCACGATTGTTGACAGAGACAGTGTTTGAACTGTTAACAGAACTGTTTTCAAGAAGAAAACCACAGACAGATTTGGGACCATATCTGCTGGCAAACATCTTTCGAGCACTAATACAATCTTATCTTAAAATTGTTGGATATGTAAAACACGTACGAGAATAGTAAATAACTATTACAGTGATCGAAAGAATAAACAACAAAGATTACAACAACAAGTTGTCAATCTCTTGATCCTGCATTGGAACTTCAAATCTGGATCTTGTATTCAGAAATACAAGAACATGAACTGCTACACTTGTGGTTTGTAGAACCGCTGAGAATCCGAATGGTTAGAGTCCTTTGAGATTCAAGTTCACACCTGAAACACTTAGCAACCAATTAGGTAATCACAACACCATCGGTTGAGTCGAGAGATGACTCTCTATCTTTAAGACAAGATTTCCCCCGTGTATAGGCTTTACAGAAGTGTGGACAATAGTCTCCCAAGATGAAACATTAAACTATCAAATCTGCAAAGCCTACACAAATGATCCCAGCGATAAACACGAATAATGAAGATTGCTAAGAGAAGAATTGCTTATCAGAAAAACTGATATCTTTGTGGTGTTGTTAACTTGTAAGTATGTTCATTTGTTCATTTCTGTTCATCTATAGAATTGAGCCAAAGGCCTCAATTTATAGGTGTGCGAGATGGTCTTTCAAATGCCCCATAATGGAATTCAATTGCTATGTAATGGATGGCATCCCCCAAGTAATGCAGCAACATAATGGTCCAAGTAATGGCCATTATTGATATAGTCCTATTTACAAAGGAAAACCTGCCAAAAGTTTTATAAAATTTCAGAGTTAGTCATACTTCTAACCATGAACCATTATTCGAGGACGAATGATCTCAAGAGGGAGATATTATAACACATCATAACTTCGGGCTATGATTTGAACCGTATGATTGAAAAATGATGGAACCAAGATGAGTAGTGTAGGAAGTATTTTAAAAAATAATCAAGGAATAATAAGAGTCTTAGGAAAAATTTGAGTCTGAAGCTACTCTACGGAACATGTTTTAAAGTGAGTTTGCAGTAGGCCTCACTAAACCAAGTGTACCGATAAATCCATAGGGAATTTGAGAAAACATCCTTCCTGAAAGTTGTAGACCATTGAAATACCTTTTCATCCATACAAGGTTAACATCAAACGGAGTTCTATTCAAAACGTTATGACCGATTTATTGAGGACGTGTAAAATGGGAATCCCGATTCTTCTAGGATTAGGTTTTAAAACCCAAGCCTTTATGATAACCTATAAATACAACCCTAAAACGTTTTATCTAAGGATTTTTGACCGGAGATGCTACCAAACACCTAAGGTGAGTTCTTATTCAAATCCCTATGTCAACTATATTAAGTTAACACTAGAATAACTCATCCATTCAAGGTCGAATTTAGAATGAAGCTTTGGGATTTCTTCAAAAAGGTAAGCCCCTCAATCATTAATGGATTATATTGAGTTATTATTATATTTTAGACATTTAATGGATGGTAGAATCATGAAATATGATTGATTTAGATGCACTCCATCAAACGCAAAACCCTAGTAATTTTTTGTAGATTTTTCCTCCAACCAGCCAGCTTCCTTTGGCGTTTTCCGATAATTTAACAATTGGATTGAGCCCTAGTTTTAACTGAGTGGTCACACCATATAGTTATTAAATGTGAATCATGGAGATAGTATTTGGAGGTCCAGAACAGTGTGGTTTGAGCTATGAACAATAGCTATAAAAATCGGTGTAAACTCTTCTCAAGGTTTCAAGTTCAAAGTTTTGAGTTTCTTCTTCAAATATTCAGACCTTTTCTTCAAGTCTTGGAGCGAATAAGGTATGTAGAGCTTCTATCCAAGTGGGAAAATTATTGTTCTTCCCTCACGCCGCATTTCTATAATATCATGAAAAATTTCATACTTAGGGTTTTAACTCTATTATCATGATAACCCTAATTATATGTAATACTGCATATGTATTATATCTCTATAACAACTCGTCTATTGTATTCATGATATTCCATCACAATTGTCATAAACATGTCTGTAATCCATGAACGCATGTTTTGATTTTCATGGGTTCTTAAATATAAGTTTTAATCAATATTACTCAATTTCATGAAGTTATGTATATGTTTTCATGTTTTTACGCAAGTTATATTCTATATGTATTTACATGTTAAATTAAAATCACGAATCATAGTTACACAGTATTTCATGAAATTCATTGCCTTACAAGCCACTATTTTCAAGTGCATGTGTTTTTTTGGGAGTTGCATAGTTTACCAAGAAGGCTCTAGCAGCCTGAAACTACGTATGCCATCGTAGAATAAGAGTCGCTCCGCCCGGAGGACGATACCTTCAGATTTGCAGATTGGATCTTTTCTTGCTATGTTCATGTTTCATACCCCGGTAAGGTATGAAAAAACTTTGTTGGTCGAGCCAGGTACCAGACTCCACGTACCCACGTGGTGTTTCATGTTATCAGTTATTATACTTCTCTCTCAACAGATATACAGATATACAAATACACATATTTACAGATTTTATACATTTTTACACTCGTGCCAGATCATGCTCATGCTTATGTTACAATTTCAGTTTCATGTCCTATTATTCCATGTTTCTGCTTATTCTTCAATTGCTTTACATGCAATATAATTCAAATGTACTAACGTCCCTTTTCCTGAGTCTGCACTTCACGGTGTAGGTATTGAATTTCAGGATAGCGGATCTGCTCGTTAGGATTTGCCTCAGTATCAGCTATTGATGAGCTCCATTTTCTTCGGGGTGTTAGTCAGTTATTTTATATGTGATGTTTATTATTAATGGTATGCTAAGACCTTGTCTTGGTGAAATTTTTTGTAGTCAAACTCATGTGTCAGAGGTTTCATAGACTAGACTAGTTTAGCATGTCAGCATTATTTTCGGACTTATTATATTTTTCAGACTATATTTCTGTACCATGTTTTACATAAGTTACTATTATCATTATTTCATGCTTTCGATGCTCATATTGATTCAGCAGCCCATGTGGTTTGCTCGGTCATATGCAGTCAGACACTGAGTGTCGTGTTTCGCCTAGGCCATGATTCAGGGTGTTACACCATTCTTTCCTTTTTCAACAATTTCTTCTTCCTGAACATCATCATTCTTTTCTACTCGTTTATTAGAATCATTCTTTTGTTTATTAATGTAATTACGCAGCAAGTCTTTTCCTTCCTCCCCCAATCTCAATCTTTTTCGATCTTGCTTGTTATTTTCAGTGGACTCCACCGTCGATTTACCTCTCCTAATAGATTTGTTACTTTTTTATTTATCTTTCTTAATAGAATTGATACTCTCTGTATTATCATTTCCGAGATTTTTCATCCTAGCCATGAATATAATAAAAACTGTGAATAAAAAAAAGAAATATTACAAATCAATATCGGAAAAATAAAAAAGAAGGTTAAATTTGGGTTCCATACCTATATATCTCTTCAAGGTAATGTAAATCTTGAAGTCGTAACTTTCAGGGGAAGTTGAAGAAGGGGATATTAAAGAACTTCAAATAACGGCTACATTTTCCTCAAGTTTTTCTTTGTATTATCGCAGAGCGGGAAGATCAAACAATGGGAGGGAAGGGATGATGATGGTGAAGATGATTGATCCGTTGGAGCCTAAATTTTTGGATTTTTTATTAGTTTAAAACTTACCCCAAAGTTTTTAAAAATACAAAAAGGCTCCCGCGTATTTGTTAATCAACTCATTAGTTAGGGCGAAAATAAATGAAAAAGAAAATGAGGGCCTTGCCAATTATAAAAAAAACTTTTGGGGTCCCGTTAACTAAATCATCCTAGTTTATGTGGATTCTTTTAGAGTCTGTTTGGATTGACTTATTTTAGGTGTTTTTAAGCTAAAATATCTTTTAAGCACTTTTATAATGTTTGAGTAACTTTAAAAAATCTTTTAAGCACCTGTTTATAAGTCAAAATAACAAAAATAAGCCAAAAATCATAAGCTAGAATTCGTAACTTATGACTTTTGGCTTATAAATCAAAAGCCATAAGCCCATTCAAACGGGCTCTTAGTCATTTATATTCATGTATCAATTTTTCAGTTTCTCCAAACTCCTTCCAAAATATGTCATACTTGTCATATCTTATTCCAAACAATTCAACATAACTCTTGGGGCCTTATTTATACACAAGGGGCTTTATTTACACACATTAATTATATTCTTAAACATCTAATTAGGATCGTACTTAGCCTGAATTAAGTGTAAAAATATAAAAAAATATTATTGTAATTAAGAAATTTATATTAACATTAAAAAAGCTTATAAGAAAATGATTTTAAATGGCTTAATAGATACACCTAAACTTGTCTTACTTTAACACTCAAATTTATAAAATGATCATTTACACACTTCAACTTGTCTCCACTGTGTCAATTGAATGCCCTAACTTATAAAATTAATCATCTAGACACATTCGAAATTTGTGTGTCACGTCAACATTGAATGTTCATGAGACACAATGGGAACGAGTTGAGGTGTCTAGATGTGCATTCTTAAAATTGGAGTGTTTAATTACTAGTTTAGATTAAGTTAAGATATCTATCTACGTATTATTCCATTTAAATTGTACGTGTTGGATAAGGGGTAAGTGCATAAATACTTGAATTGGAATCATTGTTAAGATGCATCCTAAATTTATTTTTTTTCTGCAAAGTTACCACTTCGGACATAACTTCAAACATACGTGGCAAAAACAACCAAATTCGTGTATGAAATTACTAATTTTATCTAAAGTTGGAAAGAAGTTCAGACATTTTTGCAAGCACTTCATCTACATATAATTGAAGTGCAATATTTTTTTGTCTGTAACTAAATATGACCGAAGTACACTTATTGTCTGCACTTCTGCCATACATGACTAGTCATGAAGTGCATGTAAAAATTGACTACACTTAAGTCACACATGATTGAAGTGTCACAAAAGACTCACATAATTGTTGGTAAGTTTATTTTCGATTAACCGCACTTCTTTGCATTTCATCCATATGGTAGTAATCTTAGAGAATGAAACCAATGTCACCCCCATTCCAATGTCAAACATTGACATTTCGTCAAGGGTATTTTGGTAGAATTGCATCAAACGTTTTTTTTTTGCAGACATATGATTGAAGTGGTCATTTTTTTCTGCAATTCAGTCACACATGACTTAAGTCAGTCATTTGTTGGTGAAGCTCAGACATTTATGACTGATGTGAAGTTGTATCATTTTTTGCCCAAAAACAAAAATTGTTCTTCGAATTTCAATATACGATTCAACACTCAAATTTATTCCAAATGAGTTCAAAATTGAAATATAAGTTTCAAATATCTTAAAGTACAAATTACAATCATTAATTTGTTATAACAACAATAAATCTAACAAACCCATTTTGCAACAATGATGATTTGTCTATGTTTTAAATTTTCCAACAATATCCATTTGATTTATGTTCACTTTTTACATTCAAAATTCAAAACCAACTTCTTCAAAGCATTATACTTCCGTTGCTATAAATTCAAAAAATACTATTGTACAACAACAAATAATTCAAAGAAGAAGAAGAGGAAGAAGCAGAAGAGGAGAAGTTATCTAATACTGGGTATTAGTTAAATCTTTTTTAAAAGTGAGTACAAATTAAATGGGGAAGACCAAATAGGATTTTCTCTGAAATTTTTACGTTGAATTATGTGACCAAGGCGCAAATTGACCTAACATATGTGAACCCATCAAACTTTAAATGGGTTAAATCATGACGCTGCGACTTATTTCAACCCTCCCAAATTCGATCAAACCATCTATTTAACCCTGACACATATGACTGAAATGGTCGTTTTTATCTGGACTACAGTCACACATGACTAAAGTGTAACCAATTTTTGCATGTACTTCGGTCATCTGTGGTTGAAGTTCAAACATTTATGTCTGATGTGAAGCGGAATTGTTTTTGCCCAAAAACATAAATAGAATTTTTAACACATGATTCAACACTCAAATCTACATCAAAAGAGTTCAAATTTGAAATATAAGTTTCAAATATCTTAAAGAACAAACCACAATCATCAATCTGTTAAAACAACAACAAATCTAACAAACCCATTTTACAATAATGATGATTTGTCAATTTTTCAAACATTTTCAATAACATCATTTGATTTAAACTTACTTTCATATTAGAAGTTCTACAACCCACTTCTTCAAAGCATTATACTTCAGTTGCTATAAATTCGAAAAATACTATTGTACAACAATGAACAAGAAGAAGAAAAGAAAGATGAGGAGGAGGAGGAGAAAAATAGATTGTCTGAAGTTACCTAATACTGGGTATCAGTTAAACTTTTTTTTTTGTAAAGTGAATACAGATTAAATGAAGCCGACCAAATAGGGTGTCTCGTGAAATTTTTACGTTGGGTTATGTGAACAAGGCCCAAGTTGACCTAACCTATGTTAGCCCATCAAACTTTAAACGGATTGAATCATGACCCTACAACTTATTTCAACCCGCTCAAATTCGATCCAACCATCTATTTAACACCCTTGCCTCTCTCCCCCAAAAACCTCACTCCATAGAAAGAAGTAGAGTTGTAGAATTTTCTTCAAAAAAAATAAAAATCTAAAAAAAGAAAAAAGAGGACCGGATTCGCCTAAGGCAATCAAAGCGTGAACAGAGCAAGCAACCCAACCCAACCCACCCAAAGGTAAGTATACATATTTGCTATAATAACTATCCTGTCTATATCACTACAAAATAAACTCCGTTATTTAGGGTTAGGGTTATCCCTTTTCCGGTCCGGCGCGTGTTAATAATTTCCGCGCGTGGGGTTTTTAGTTTCAATTCCTAACCATCACTCTAGTCTAAAAAGATAATTTGATAATACATTAACTTAATTCAACTAAGCTAACTTAATTTGGATCCATATTTCGTGTTAGCTATAAGCAGTAACTATGACAGCACCAATTGTTAATTGCCTAGATCTATCCGTTATGAAATTCAAAATTGAAAATATGCCCTAAGTTTACTGAACTTATGATATGAGTATATAATTATTGTTACTGTTGTAAACATTCAAATTTCATGGTTGAAATTAGGAAAACAGCGAATAGTGTAGCGGATAGATGACTACATTGAAGGGAGAAGGAAATAGTGTTGAAGAAGAAGGGAAGGTGATATTTGGGAGGTATACTGATGAAGAAATGTTAGCTCAGCTGAAAATACTTGCATTAGATCCTTGTGATTCGAATGTATCACGTCCGAAAATTGGGGCATTATGGAATCAAATGCTTAAAGTGCGAGATGCGATGGCTCTTGCTGATAATGACATTTCCTGGGTACGCAACACACTCTTTTTATGAAGTTTCTATATGTATACCTCTACAATGGCTCTTTTATGAACTGTACTGGAGTAATGGAGAGAAATAGTTTAAAACACAATGCAGGAATTAGTATTTGACTGCAGGTGTCAATGAAGGGGAGCGTTGGAGCAACAGTAAAGTTGTCTCCATGTGACCTATAGGTCAATGGTTCGAGCCGTGAAAACATCCACTAATGCTTGCATTAGGTTAGACTGTCTACATCATACCCCTTTTGGGGTGCCGCCCTTCCTTGGACCATGCTAATGCAGGATGCTTTATGCACCCGGGCTGTTTTTTTTCTCTTTTTCTTTCTACTCTAGTCAATGACTTTCATTTAAATACTATTTGTTATACATTGTCAAAAGATAATAATATGGTCCAATTAGGTTCCTAAACGAAGTATATTATGATTAACATCGAAAATTTACCAAATTGAATAATAGATTATTTTGGAAGTAGATTTTAGTATAGATTCAGATTAGATCTTGATTTCAGTCTCTAAATAAACCCTGAGACTAGGAGTTTGGTTAAGTGGTGTAGCATAAAATTGGATGGACAAAGTATTAATGTTGGGCTAAAGAAACAAACATATACTACATACATGTGTGTCCCTCTGGCGTACTTTGTGTTTTGAGTCTGTTTGTCCGCGTGCATCATTTCTTATGTCATCTCTGTCGATGCTTCCTATGTAAGTATTTTTATATCTTATTCACCCGTCGTCTATTCCAAGATTGAGACTGTTGCCAGATACTGATTTGTTGGTAAGCCGAACCCAACTTGTTTGGGATTGAGGTGTAGTGGTTGTTGTGTGCTGGTTGGTTAGTTAGCTGGCCATATTGATGAAAACACTTCTTGGACTATCTAGTATTATGAGTTTCAAGTCCAACTGACTGTTTGCTGTAGAATGTAAAACAAGTCATCACATTTTCTCCTAGTCCACTCTACATAAGTAATCATAGATCTTTATCACCTTTCATTGGATGTGAAGAATTGAAAGTCAAAAACAAGCTGAGATACCAATACCAATACCTAAAAGGTACATGCTTTCCGATTGATGGATAAGGCTGCTAGCATGCATTTCTCCCTGCAGTGACGATAGTTTGTGTCTTGGTGGTATGCATATCTGCATTCGTAGGTTTGATAAATTTGTCAAAACCAATGTCTGAGGCTAATACAAATTCTCTTTGCGATGGAAGTAGTTTGGTTTAAACTTGTGTTCCTAATCATTATGCCTCATGGAGAGGCATTTAGTGAATCATTTGCTGTGGATTTTGTATAGAACAATTTTCAAATGGATTGTTGATGAACTTAAAGCAATTGTATGCCAATGCACATGTACCTCTTTCAGCTCCCAACCATAGATCCACCTTCCTTTCCCTCAAGAGGAATAGTTTCCTGAATTTTGGGGTTAAAACTAAAAGCACTTCTGAAGTTTAAGACCCGTTAGCAATAATCACAAAATTTTGTATGTTTGTCACCCAGTGACAGAATGGTGAAGAGGGCACTGGCTGCATACATGAACATAAATAGGAATTAGAGTCTACCTGAGGGGTTCTACCTCCTTTTACCCCCCCCCCCCCCCCCCCAACACACACACAGAGGCACATCATCACTTATCGTCAAGGTCAATTCCATTTTGTGTTCTTAATGTATCAAATCATGAGGGAAATTGAATATCAACGTTCTCGTGGTTGTCTTGACTTCTTTAAAGTTTGAAAATTAGTTCCGGAAACTTTCATCCTTAGGCCATCCCTGATTTAGTTGGAAAAATATGTTTCCTGAACAGCATCGGATGTTTTCTTTTCCCATTTCGCTGTAATGCCATTCTGTTGTGATATATTCTACTGATTCTTTTGACAGAGGAAAAGAAAACTTCAACAATTTGTCAAAGGTCAGTTGAGATCTCCTCCTGGACTTCCGGCGGAGAAATCTAACCAGAAAAGTAAATCAAAACTAAGTAGAGGGCATTTTTCTCATGCCTCTGGTATCTCATGCTTGCTTAATTCAGTTAACTCGGCAAAAAGTTCTGAGCAAGAAATTTTCTTGAGTTCTGACAGTGCATGTAGTTTACTAACATTTGTGGACAATATTCAAGAGCAGTTACCTTCAGAATTCTCCCTCCACAATGATGCAATAGATTTTGGCCCTAAAAGTTTCTCTTCCTTAGTTGATTCTGATGAGTCAGTAACTGGTTCAGACCTGATGAGTTGTGATAACCGGACCCCTTCCGTCGCCTCCTTGATGACCTTGGATGGTGCGGCTCATAAATCAAGCTTGTTGTCTGTGAAAGGATCAAGAAGCAGACCTCTACAACTGCCTCGTCAATCCCCCAGGCTGCTGAACTTTATTGGCGACCACCTTCAGAGATTTGTTATTCCAGTAGGGCCTCGTTTCCAAGCTGATGTTCCAGACTGGACTGTTCCAGCAGACAAGGATAACTCTGATAATTCTAGATGGTTAGGCACTCGAGTTTGGCCTATTGAGATCGGAAATATGAAAGTGTCTTCTAGAGCAATTGGAAAAGGGAGACCTCACTCTTGCTCTTGTCGGTCTCCAGGAACCACTGTTTGTGTCAAACGCCATGTTTCTGAGGAAAGACGAATTCTGCAACGTGACCTTCGTCTTGCTTTCTCCAGTTGGAAATTTGATGAAATGGGGGAGCAAGTTTCTAAGGCATGGTCATCAAAGGAAGAAGCGACCATTGAGTCACTGGTCAAAAGGAAACCACAACTAAATGGAAAGAATTTTCTCAAGCACGCATTGAAGTCATTGCCACAAAAGAATGGGAAAACCATTATCAGCTATTACTTCAATGTTTTCATCCCCCGACAATTGAGCTTACAGAATAGATCATCCAATAACTTCGTCTATATTAGTGATGATATTGCTGATGACATTAATGACATATACTCACATAAAGGAAGTGAAGGCCAGAGACCTGAGGGTATGAAAAGTCGATACCTACGTCGCCCAATTTAGTCCCTGACATCCAATAGCAGGTTTGGGATTACTGAAGGATTTGCTTCGTAGCCTGAGGGATTACAGCCTTCGCGCTTCCTCCTTCATGAATTTTGATGGGAGCAGCCCTTTCAGTAGAAGTATGGCACTTTAATCATGTAATATTAGTAGTTGAAGGTCATTTGTTCAGCCTTTTTTGGTCTATGGCGTTAATTCTCCATAGATTTGAGTAATGGGATGTCTAAAGAGTATTCATAAGACTTGGCTAGCATTTGGTGTTTTGTGTATTGGGTTCAATTTCAGCAACTTATATGATCTACTCTAGCAGTAACACATTGAATAGAAATTTATTAGACTTTTGTTGAAATTAGGGTGGCCAACGGGGCGGGAGGGTCCCGGCGGGCCGGCACCCGACGTGATTGGGGTAGGGCGGGACTGGCGGGATCCGCCGATGTCCCGTCGGAAAAGGGGACCAGTCTTATCGGGGTGGGGCGGGGTCGGGATCGGATTTTCCAAATTTTTTTTTGCACTTAAACTTGAAAAAATAACATATATAAACACCTCAATAATTGAACAAAATAGTGAAATAAAAACATCTCAATGTTGTTTTTGTGCCTCTTATATTATTTAATAGAAATATATATATTTTTTAATACAATTTCAAAATTGCAACTTTGTGGTGTTGAAAGTTGCAAATAACATAGTAAAATTGCAATTAAAAAATCACATATATACAAACACCTTTTCTAATTTCTTCACAATGTCTTCTGGTTCTTCGGTTGGAATCGGAATTTGTTGGTCAAATTGCTCGACGTTGCTTTCACCTTCGTCGGATAAAATTTCGTTGTAGTTTTCGTCGTCTTCTTCGTTGATCTCCGGTTGACCGCACCTTCTATGCTTCGCTCGTATCCAATCTCTGAATAAAACTGCAATCTCCAAGTTGTCTCCCGCTAATGAGTATCTGTGCTCTCCATTTGAAATCTTCCGGCAGAAAAAGCGCTTTCAGACGCTGTTGATGACGCTTGAATGTTCAACACATCTTGGGCCATCTTTGATAGTGTCTGAAATGTCTTCTCATTCTCCGTCCAGTATTTCAGCAAGTCTTCACGTCCTTTTTCATTGAGAACTGCTTGGTACGGTACAACACCATACAAAACAAAAACATCAAACTCACTAACTTGATTAGTAGTGGTACCACTATACATTCTATTTCTAAGGCTTTCAGTACTAGCCACATAAACAACATGTCTTTTTTTGAGGTTGTATTGAAGAAGAAGATAGTATGGAAGCCGGTTGGTTGTTAGCACTTTCTTGTTGGTAATATCTATATACATTTTTACATTCATCATGTATGCTAGATAAAACTTCTTCTTTAGTTGGTTCCTTAGATGGTTGGTCATTTGAATTTTTTGGAGTTGGAGGTGGAAGTACAGCTATGCAATCATAAATAGTTTCAATAAGTGTTTTACAACCGTCTATTTTAATAGTCGGATTTAATACAACACCAATAATATAAATAGTGGGAACAAGAATATTTTTTTTTAATTTGATAAACATTTTTTTAATAGGTGACTTATAAGATAATTTTTTCATATATTTATCAAGTAACAAAAATATTAGAGATAAAATAACATAGTTGAAATAGTATGATAATAAATACCGGAAAATTCTTTAGTAGCTTGAATTTTTTTTTCTAAAAATAAAATAAGTTCAAAATCTTTTTCCAATTGTTATCTACAACCATATCAGTTGGATTTCAATTATGGGTGTTAAAAATAAAGTTATAAGTCTTCTATAATCATAAGCAACAAGTAGTTGTTCATATAAAAAATTCCACCTAGTCGCTACTTCTTTGGGAATTTTTCTATAAGGTAGTCCACAATCGTGACAAGTTTTTTATATTATTTTTTTCTTTGTATTCTATTACTTATAAAAATAAAGTTTATAGCAAATTGTACTTTATTAAGTATGTCTTCAAAAAGTGATAGACCATCCTTTACAACTAAGTTATAAATATGATAACACACATTTTATATGAAAATGATTAGGAAAGGATAGAGTTAAAAGATCTTGTAAAAGTCTAATAGCATAATTATTAGAAGATGTATTATCTAATTTAATAGTCATAATTTTATCAGTTATTCCATAATAATCGCAAACTTGATGAATATTTTCTACAATAAAGCTTTTAGTGTGCCTATCATCAATATATCTAAATGCTAAAATACGTTTTTGCATAGACCATTTATAATCTATCCAATGACATGTTTCAATTAAATAATCATGGTCGTTAGTACTACGGCCTATATCAGATGTGATTGATACTTTTCCAGGAAAATGATATAGTGAATAACGTAAATATTGTTGATATTCATGTGCAAATTTAAAAACGTCTCACCTAACAGTTGATCTAGGAAAACCGTTAAAAGCAGGATTATACATATCCATAATATAATGAATAAAAACCAGGAGAGGAAGGAAATGAAAAAGGCAAACACAACAACTAATTTTGCTATTGCTCCCCTATCTCTATGTTTATCGTATTTAGGACCTACAATTCCCCCCGTCGTCGGGTTAATTTGACCCTGTACTTGATCCGGGACACTATGTGAACCTTGTCCGATTGAGAGCGCACTGGCGCACCCGACTTTGTAGCCTCGTATTCATCCCACCTAGCTTTGTGAAAACTTTGTACATATCTAAATAAACCTCCCGTCCCACCCTGATTTTTTTCCATTTTAAATTTATAAACATTTTTATAAATTTAACATCTAACTACTTGATTCTCTTGGTCCCTATCAATAAAAGCCCATGCATCTGATTTTAATTTTTGTTGTGTTGGGCCTCGTCTCATACTAGGGGGAATATGAGGCATTCCAGTTTCAGTTTGAGGTGCACTAGTGGGTGTGTCATCTGGATTAGTGGGTTTGTCATCTAGATTATCTTCTAAATTAAAGTCTGGTTGAGTTGCAGAATATATCTCATCGTCTAATGATATATCATTAAAAAATTCAGTTTCATGTATATGTATCTAATCAAGCAAATCATTATATCTAGGAATAGGATGACTAAAAAAAGTACCCTTGTTACCCCTACTAGAAAAAGCACCCTTGTTACCCCTACTAGAAAAAGCACCCTTACCCTTAAACATATCTTTTAATCCTTCCATTTTAGGCGGGATCGAGGAGGGACCGGGGCAGGGTCGGGTCGGGACCGGGCCGACCCGGTCCACTGGCCAGCCCTAGTTGAAATTGAAGAACCAGGTACTGGCTCTGAGCAAAATATTATTCACTAGGACTTCATGCAAAAATACCTGGAGTTTACCCTGACCTCATGTTAATGTCACACCCCAACCTTGGGGTGTGGCCGGCACCCGGCGCTCTAAGGTCCGAGCGAATCGATCTTGATACCTGTGACATATAGAACAATACATAGGCTGATAAGGCATCTGATAAATGATTATCTGACTTAGAACACAATCACCTACACACAGAAAAGGCCCAACCTATGCATATATATATATATATATATATATATATATATATATATATATATACAACATGGCCGACATAATTATAACAAGTTTACTGAATAGTGTGACAAGGCCACACAAGACAATGATAACTAACATGACTATTTACAAGTCTCTAAAGAGTATAACTATAACATCTGGTCGGGATAGGGCTCCGCCATACCTCACTATATACATATATGCACCCATTATACATATTAGCTCACTAGACAACTCTGAAAGAAAGGAGCGTGACAACCTTCAGTTGAGCCGAGTCACCTACTGTGAGGAATCATCTGCATCCCTATCTGTACCTGCGGGCATGAAACGTAGTGTCCTCAGAAAGAGACATTAGTACGAAAGATGTACTGAATATGTAAGGCAGATAACCAATATAGACTGAATGTATAACATAAGAGATAAGGATACAAAAATCAACCTGTAATTCATAACAAGCCTCTGAGGGCGTACCTGTCACAATCATGAAAATGTATGCATGTCTGTAAAAATCAAGCCGCTCAGTGGGGCCATCTAATGTAATATCCAGCCTCTCCGTAGGGCAAATCATATCCTACTACATACATATCGTACCCGACCTCGATTAGGACTCGATCGTACCCAACCCATATGTGGGACTCGGTAATATCAAAACTAACTACAGTGGTGTGAACAAATAAGTGTTGTACCCCACCGACTATTGCGCGGATCAGTAAGAAAATAACTATATATATATATATAAGTCTAATGTAAGACAGATTCTGAATGGCCTTATTAAACCAATCAGAGTGACTCAAGGTCGTTATCCTCCTATTATCGTTATGTAATTGTGTTTGTATCAATTATCTGAGCTAACAAGAATCATAAGAAAAATATAAGCTTCAAAGGAAAACAAGGTGAGAAGTGTCTGTGACAAGGAAAAATAATAAAATCCAGGAATTATACGTCAACATGAAACAATGAGGTTCGCAAGGTTTCTGTAACATCCCGTACTTTCGGGTTACGATTTAAATCGCTAAGCGTATATAGAATCGCTAGGCGTGTGTAAATAGACCCGAGCGTTGGAAAAGTTTATGTTATATTTACGTATGCTAATAAAGAGATTAGTATATAAAAGAGATTAGACCCCGAAATAATTTTGGACCTAATAAATGTGACTACGGGGATCGAGAATAAATTTGGAGTATGCATAAAGAGGTTACGGACTGGTATCATATTTCATGATCATGATAAGGAGTATATGAGGTGTGTCAAAAATGATCCATTATTTAAGTGAATTGAGATCAAGAAATTAATTATGAGAATAATTGATGGTGGAGGGAGACAAGGATGTAATTAAGGGAAATTAGCGGGACACAATTTTATTAATTGTGAAATCCACATGGCACTACTAGAATCAACAAATATATGACTCATATACGTATAGTGTTTGTGGCTTCATTATAGCCAAGTCTTTCCTTAAATAGATGACAACTAGGTAGGCCCCACGATCCGGTAGATAAGTAGCATTACATATGAAATTTCATTGTTGTATTGTGATCTTTCCTTGTAAAAAAAACGTATCAGCAAATTGGATCTTTAATTTGGCTCAAGATAAGACAAATGCAGCAACTATTACTTTCATGGAAATTTAATTGAAGGAAGCAACATGACATTTTATTTTAAGGACGAAACGTGAGATCCTTCCCAAGGACATACAAGTTTTGCACAATGTTTTAATGTCGTTGTTTCGTTTATTGTTGAGTTGTAATCCGGGCTTTCTTCGAAGTGAAGTAAGGTGGAAGAAGAGGGTTTCTTAAAAAAAAATAAGATTGGGGTGCATTACGGGCTGCTTTAGTTGTATTGTGGACACAAAATGGCTAAGGTATGTTAAGACAAATTATTTCTTTCTTTTGACATGTTCCATGTAACGAAACATGACCGTGTTATTGTTCCATAAATTGTTCTACTCTTAGAAGTTAAGAATATTCGTGTTATTGATTCCTATGTTAAAAACATGTCTAAATATGTTCCTAAGTCCTTATTGAGGCATACAGAAAAGATGTTGATATTTACAGCGTTAGCCGAAGGTACAAAGATATTGTGTCACTCAGGATGTGCTATTGTTATTCATGCATTTTCATTTGCATTGCATTCATGTTTTACCCAAGACCGTATATTGGGGACGGGAAACAGGAAACACATACCACATGATCAGTTGGATATGATAATGATAAAGCCTATGTGGCTTAATGAAGGAAGATGCCTGATTAAGAGCCAATATATATATATATATATATATATATATATATATATATATGATTGGGAGGAAGATGCCCTTGTGTGGTCAGTATATATGTATTTACCGCATTATGCATGACATTTAGACATATTGTGCCCACAGAGGCCGACGTGAAATGATGCCCACAGAGGCTGTTATGGTAAAGAAGATGCCCAATGGGGCCGATGTATATGTATACCGCATTGTGCATGATATTTAGGCATATGTATTAGGGCCCTCAGAGGCATTTACTGCTGGTCAGCTGTTTCTGTTTCAGTTATTGTTATATCCTTATTATACTATTGTTCATTCCTGACATACTCCGTACATCAGTCGTACTGAAAAGACCTTTAATTTGAAGAAAGTGTTTGACATGTCCCTTTTGTCGGGGAACGCTGCGTTTCATGCCCGCATGTTCAGTTAAAGAGGATGACAATTCACACTAGTAGGTTGCTGGTTCAGCTGATGTTGGAGCACTCTATTCATTTCAGAGTTGCAGTCTGGTCGTGGTACAATATTATTGCATATGCATATGGGTATGGCGGGGTCCTGTCCCGTTCTTGTGATGTCATGTATTCTTTAGAGGCTTGTAGACATGTGTCGTGTGGTTAGTTGTCATGTGTCGCCTTGTCGGCCTTGGTATGGGTATGTATATATGAAAATTGAATTTCTGGTTAAGATTTTCTATAATGTCCTTCGGCTTAGTCCGTATTCAATTGTGATTAGAAGTTGGTTGTATGATTAGCGGTACCCGGCGGGTGGGATCCGGGTGCCCGTCGCGGCCCTCCGATTTGGGTCGTGACAGTTTCAATCTCAAGAATAAAGTTCCTTTTCGATGTGACATCGTTATGATTACGTTATTCATAGATCATGCCAAAAGAATGAAGAGATGATCCTTAACATTCCTGGTCCTTGCCGCTTGCCGCTACAATCGCTTTACAAATCCTCGCTCTTCTTGCGGATGATCATCTATATCATATAAAAAGTTGATGTCAATATCGAGTCCAAAATCGATGGAGACACCCCACTTTATGTATCTTATCGACAACCTTGAATATCTCGAGTTCCTAAACTTCTTTACAAGGAATTCTTATATAATTCGATCCCACGATTCCTCAAAATACAATTTCCATTGAAAACTCATTTGGGTGTTCTTCGGCAACTTTAAGCATAAATGATTTCTTAGGCTTCTCTTATACGGAAGATTTTATATGATTCAATTTCACAATCCTCCAAAACGTACTTTCCTTAATCCATAACATATACAATTAGTTTAATTATCCAACTCAGCTCATACTTAGAATTATACAGCCCAACGACTTATGTTATGATGATTCCATAAGTTTACAAAGTTTTGATTATGAAAATTGTTTCACAACTTTTCCCAAATCATTAATTAATCACAAATATAGATGGAGGAGGATAAATCTTACCTTGATGTATCAAATCCCCCAGCAAGCTACCCCAATAACAAGGTTTTCCAAAGTCGATTCATTACGGAGAAGATGATTTCTACGATTACCAAGGGGATTATCACTCTAATCTTGCGTGATTAACTTTGAATTTGATCTTTAGATGATATGAAACCTTAGAGGGGATTTGAATAGGGTTTGGAATCTGTTTTTGAGAGAAAATGAGGTCTCAATTCGTGTGACCCGCTTATAACCCGGGAAATATTTTCTACCGCCACAATTTGACGGTCCGTCAAATCTGCTGTATAAAATTGGACGGTCCCTAGTTTTCCCCGTTTTTCTCAGATTGACGAACTATCAGTTGCATTAGAAAGTAGAATATCTGAACTTGAATTTATATAGGTTATGGGCTCCATAATGTCTTATATACTAGGAGATATACCCCCGATAATTTGGACCAAAAATCAGGTCCGAATATTCTGCCAGGTTTTTCCCAGATTTCAACGAACTTACTTCCTTTGATTTGTTTAGCCCCGAACTCTTATGAATCATACTTAGCACTCATCTAAAACTTCGTTAACCTTGTGATGAGGTCTCAACCTTAATAAGCTTACGTTAGTTAACCCACGATGAAAACGACATCCAAAGTACGTAGTGTAACAACAAATATGTCTAAAGTTTGGCCTTATCAAGATCATAACTTCAATAAAAAATATTTGAAGATAGACTTTGCAGATACCACAACTTCATAATTGTTTTCTGAAGTTGACTTAGCAAGCATAGCTTAGCCCCATTTGGGTGTTGAAGTTCCATGTTATAACTTTTAGGAACTTGTGGAAACAACTAATTCAGCTTTAACCAACAAAACATTAGATGTGAACTTTAGTAAAAAAAAGTTTGAAGTTTAGCCTTGTCAAGGCACAACTTCAATAAAAAATGCATGAAGTTAGCCTTCGCAAGGCGTGTCAAACTTCTGTTAAGATGTCTGAAGTTGGCCTTATCATGTCCACAAGTTTAATTGGTAAGAGAAGTATATAGTTCAAACGAGCCCATCCATCAGTCTTCATCTTTTCATTATTTATTCCTCTTTTGTATTTTTTTCCCCTTAATTACCTTCTCATTACCCTTAACATATTTTAATCAAATACCACTATCAGTTGTAGATTATTCAATAAATCAAAAGAATTGTTTCGGGAGAATAAATAACTATAATAGAAAAGCTACAGATCACTATATCTGCAGTAAAAACTAAGTTAAAGAAAAAAACTATAATAAAGGATCAAAACAGGAAAGAAATGACAACAACAGTAGAGTTATGCAAGCAGTCTCAATGACTTGGATTGATTCCATGTCTGAACACCTCAAAGTTCTCACCAGGTGCAATATAATCGAACCAAATGAATTTTCTTCATGTAATCAACACTGTCCTGCATTCTTTTAACTTCAACTTGTAAGCCTTGTGTGGTAGCTGCAAATATGTTGTCAGTTTAATTAGTTCACTGTAGGAACTGATATGAATCACCCACACTTTTGTCTCAATGAAATGAACATCAGATGTTAATATCACCACTAGGACAAGCCTGCAGATAATCAGCTCATCCATACATTAACCTGTAGTGCATATACCATTTGTATCAGGTAATCCAGTTCTCACCTGGATAATTCCATTGAAGTGCTCTCAGTCATGTGCTCTTTTCCTGAGTATTCTTGTTTTGATGTTTGGAGTGTGTTTCTTGTATAGATTGAGTAATCTTTTCCCAGCTGTAGGTATATCCTGAAAAGAGTTGAACGGATTGTTACCTGCAAAATCAAATACCATGTTAATGAAAAAGTCTGCCAATGTGTTCCCCTCTCTGAGTGTATGTGTGACATGCACTTCTTTTCCATCTCCACTTGAAACCTGTTAAACAATGCCACACAGGGAAACACAATCACAAAATAATTTCAACTTGGTCTCGCACGACCATCTATGTATGCAAGAATCAAGAGGGCTAGCCATAACTTACCTTAATTGTCCTCTGACGTATTTTGAGTTGTACCTGTCATATCTGCCTAAACATTAATACCTCAACAAGACATAGTAATTAGAATTGTCAGATAGAGCAGACACGATAGGATCGTATCACGCGAATAATGGTATAGACCTGAAGACTGGAATAAGTAAGGGTATTTGGATCTCATATCTTCTTCATCCTCCCAAGTCATCTCTTTTGTATTGTTATTCCTCCATAGCACTTTAACGGAGACAACTTCCTTAGTTCTCAGCTTTTGAACTTGGCGATCCAGAATAGCTACCGGAGTCTCTTCATTGATTAAATTCTCAGTGATATGTACATCATCTACATGAGTAATAGGGGAGGGATCTTCTATGCACTTACGCAACATTAACATATAGAATACCAGGTGAACTGCTTCCAACTCTGAGGGTAACTCAAGCTCATAAGCTACTCAGCCTATCATGTGGATGACCTTATACGGTCTAACTTATTTGGGGCTAAGTTTTCCTTTCCTGCCAAACCGCATCACCCCCTTCATAAGAGAAATGTTTAAGAATAACCAATCGCCAATTGCAAATTTGAAGTCACGGCGTCGAACATCTAAATACGATTCTGCCAACTCTGGGCAGTCAATAAGTATTCTTGAATCAACCTTACCTTCTCTACTGCCTTCTGGACCAAATCAGGGCCTAGTAAGTCGCTTCGCCCACTTCCAACCAGCTAACATCGACTTATTTTGCAGGGTATTCCTTCTTTCATTTGGATCAACTCGGGGTCCTCAAACTGTCTTGCCTTCACCTCAGCTATTAATGATGATTCTGCGGTATTATGCACTACTGCAGCTCTGTCATCTGTGTCCAAGAGTCGCACATTTAAACCGGATAAGAGACTTAGTTCTTTGGTCATTTCTAGCTTATTAGCTTTAATGCCATCCAAACTCCCCATAGACTTACGACTTAAGGCATCAGCTACGAGATCCACCTTACCGGGGTGATATAAATGTCGACATCATAGTCCTTCAATAGTTCCAGCCACCTTCTTTGCCTTAAATTTAGTTCCTTCTGGCAAAATATATATTATAGACTCTTATGGTCCATAAATATGTCAATGTTGACTCCATATAAATAATGACGCCACATCTTCAGGGCAAAGATTACCACTGCCAACTCTAGATGATGAGTCATATAGTTTACCTCGTGCTTCATTAATTGATCCAAAGTTTATGCTATAACCTTTCATGCTGCATCATAACACATCCTAAGATAGGTGCGGATGTCAATCTGTCATTCAACTCTTAAAAGTTGCGCTCTCACGCATCTGTCCACTGAAACTTAGCTGCCTTGTGAGTGAGCTTGGTCATAGGTGTGGAGATAGAAGAAAAACCTTCCATGAATATCTGATAATATCCTGCTAAACCCAAGAAGCTACATACTTCGGTAGGTGTCGTGGGTCTAGGCCAATTCCTCACGGCCTCAATCTTTTAAGTATCCACTTTAATATCTTATGAAGAGATAATATGACCTAAAAAGGCAACATAGTTTAACTAAAACTCGCATTTAGAAAATTTGGCATATAACTTACGATCTTAGATCGTCTGTAACACTGCTCAAAGATGATTTGCATGGTCTGCCTCAGTCCGTGAGTACACCAAAATATTGTCAATGAACACGATCTCGAAGATATCCAAGAATGGCTTGAAGATTCAATTCATTAAATCCATGAAGGCTGTTGGCACATTAGTGAGTCCAAAAGACATCACCCGAAACTCAAAATGGCCACACCTGGTCTGGAAGACTGTTTTCAGAATATCCTTCTCTGTTACCCTTAACTGGTGGTATCCCGACCTTAAGTCAATCTTCGAGAAATACTTGGCATCGCGTAATTGATCAAGTAAATTGTCGATCCTCAGAAGTGGGTACTTATTCTTGATAGTGACCTTATTTGATTGTCTATAATCGATGCACTTCCTTAAGGAACCATCCTTTTTGCGAACAAATAATACTGGCGAGCTTTGTGGCAAAGTGTTAGGCCGTATGAAACCTTTTTTCAATAAATCCTTCAACTGCTCATTCAACTCCCTCAGTTCGGCTGGAGCCATTTGATAAGAAATGATAGATATCAGTTGCATCTCTGATAGTACGTCAATAGTGAACTCAATCTCCTATTCTGGAGGAATTCCCCGAAGCTCATCCGGAGATACATCAGGAAATTCGTTGACTACTAGGAAAGACTAAAGGATTAGGGATTCTCTATCTGTGTCCCTAACCCAAACCAGATGATATATATAACCTTTAGAAATTATCTTTCTTGCCATCATGAAGGAAATAAACCTGCATTTAGGCGTAGCTACATTGCCCTTCCATTCAAGGGTCGGCTCGCCTGGAAAACTAAAATTGACAATCTTTGTATGATAGTCGACATTTGCATAGTACGAAGCCAACCAATCCATACCCATAATAACGTCAAACTCAACCATAGGTAACTCGGATAATAAGCCAAAGTAGGGCGATTACAGAACGTTATGGTACAATTATTGTAAATTCATCTTGCTACAATCATCTCACCAACCGGTGTAGCCACTTTATATGACATAGATAATAGTTCTTGTTCAAACTCAAATGTTGCTCGCGACAAATGGCATAACCTAGGACAAATTAGAGCCTGGATCTAACAATGCATAAACATCATAGGTGAAGGCAGATAGTATACTTGTGACAATATCTGGAGATGACTCCAAGTCCCGGCGACCGGATATAGCATAGATATGCTTCTGAGCACCGCTTGAACTAGAGGCTCATCCTCAGCCTCTACTTCTACTTGTTGAGGATTGGGTCCTACCACTCTGCAGACGTACACTTGATGTTGATGTTGATGTCGATCCCATTGGTTGATCTGCATCATTTCTACCTCCACTCGAACATTGGCACATGTAATGACCAGGTTCACCGCACTTATAACACACATTGGTACCTTGACGACACTATCCTGAATATCTCCTATCACACTGACCATAAAGTGGTGTGCGTATATAACGCCTTCCCTTTCTTCATATCCCGTACATATATATAATGCATACATATAGTAGAGTATATAACTCATTTGAGGTCAAGGTATGTACATGAATATAATGCATGAATGATATGATAATAAAACACTATAAGTTTGTCGGAGTGATGTAATATAGCTCTACCTTCGATTAACACTATGAATACTAACATCTTTTCCATATACCTCAGTAAGGATTTATGAATATAATTAGACATGCTTTAACAATAGGAATGAATAACATGAACATTCTTAACTACTAGGAGTAAAATTATTTATGGGATAATATTATGCTTACGTTTCGTTACATGGAACATGCCAAGAGAAGAAATGATTTGCCTTAACATACTTTGTGATGATGCTCTATCGTATATGGTATCAGGTTTAGTCTTCTCTACCCGCTAATCTCAAAACACATGAACAATCAAGTGGAAGACATTTTACGTAAATTGGAAGGAAATCCTCAAGTTGTTGTGGATGTGGACGCGTAGATATATATACACACATAATCTTGTTGTCTATATAATGTTGCTGCCCTCCTTTGCTTTAGCCAGGCATTTATCACCCTAGTGACGTGTTGAATTTCCCTTACCATTAGTGGAAAGTAAATCCCATGCTTTAAGGATTACTTTGCAAAAGACTTCTCCTAGGGATGCCACCTATTTACCAATATTACCTAGTCATTGTTGCCATTTATTCACTCATCCTAATTGCTGGCACGTGAGGGGGGTGATTGTCCTCCTTAATTGTCTATCCACAATTACCCAATTAGTTAATTAATCTCCCACTGACACTTAATATTTAACAAATTACCTACATAATTAATTTCTTACTCCCAATTTACTTAAATCTTGATGACTTATAAAACATTCATATACTCAATGTCATAATCGTGCGATATAGCACTAGTCCGTAACCTCTTTGGGGACATACAACTATTATTATTAATCCCTGTCGTCACCCTTATTAAGTTCTAAATTATTTTGGGATCGCATCCTTTTATATACTAAGCTTCTTTATTTGCATATTTGTAGATGCCAAAACCATCGCCCGAAGGTACCGGGTGTTACATTCTTTCCCCTTTAGAAACATTAATCATTTCTCATTTCCACATCAGAATCTCAATGTTCTGTGTCAAACCACCGGGCTTTTGGTGTTCTATTTTTACTTGCTGGCAATTAGGACACTAAGCTACAAATTTCGTAATGCTTCTCCTTATGTTGTTCCACCAATAGATACCCTTAAGATCGTGATACATCTTAGTAGATCCAGGATGAATGGAATATCGTGAACAATGGACCTCCGTCATAATTCTATCTCGTAATCCCGCTACATTTGGAACACATAAACGGCCCTGGTGTTTGAGAACCCCGTTTCTGTCAATCTCAAAGGTTGTGGTCTTCTTATGTTGAATGCCCTCTCTGGTCTTTTTCAAACTGGGGTCTTCCCACTGTCGTTCCTTAACTTCTGATATGAGGGACGACTCTGACATATTCTGAATCACAAAACCACCATCCTCCGAATTCATTAGTGGGACTCCCAAACTAGCTAATTGATGAAGTTATCTTACTAACTCTTCCTCTCGACCTGCACCGAAATCGAGTTGATAATTGACTTACGACTGAGTGCGTCTGCTACAACATTAGCTTTACTGGGATGGAATAAGATGTCCACATCATAATCCTTCAATAATTCAAGCCACCTCATTTGTCTCAAGTTCAACTCTTTCTGTCTAAATATGTATTGCAGACTCTTATGATCCGTGAAAATATCTACATGAACACCATATAAGTAGTGCTGCCAAATTTTTAGTGCATAGACCACCGCGGCCAACTCCAAATCGTGTGTCGTATAGGTTTTCTCATGTTTCCTCAATTGCCTTGAAGAATAGGCAACCACTTTACCATGTTGCATTATCACGCATCCTAAACCTGCTCCCGAGGCATCACAATACACAACGTAGCTTTCTGGATCCTCTGGAAGAGTAAGGACTGGTGCCGATGTTAGTTTGTCTTTAATATCTTGGAAACTCTTCTCACAGGCATCGGACCACTAGAACTTTATGGCCTTTTGTGTCAACTTTGTTAATAGTGCTGATATAGTAGAAAACCCTTCTACAAACCTCCTATAATAGCCGGCTAAGCCCAGAAAGCTGCGAACCTCTTATGGAGTCGTGGGTCTCAGCCAATTCTTCACTGCTTCAATCTTCTGAGTGTCAACACTTATACCCTCGTCTGACACTATATGACCAAGGAAAGCCACTGAATTCAACCAAAACTCACACTTGGAGAGCTTAGCATACAACTTATGATCCCAGAGTGTCTGTAGTACTACCCGCAAATGATCCACATGCTCCGCCTCCGAGTGAGAGTAAACTAGAATATCATCTATAAATACTATCACAAATACATCCAGAAATGGGCGAAACACACTGTTCATTAGATCCATAAATGATGTCGGCGCGTTTGTGAGCCCGAATGACATCACTAAGAACTCGAAGTGCCCATACCTTGTCCTGAAAGCCGTCTTCGGAATGTCATTCCCTTTGACCCTTAGCTGGTGGTACCCCGACCTTAGGTCGATCTTTGAAAAACATTTTGCACCTTGCAACTGGTCAAACAAATCATCAATTCTGGGAAGAGGGTACTTGTTCTTGATAGTAAATTGGTTCAGCTGCCGATAGTCAATACACATCCGTAACGAGCCATCTTTCTTCCGTACAAACAATACCGGAGCACCCCAAAGGGATATGGTGGGCCTAATAAAGCCTTTCTCAAGTAGATCTTTTAATTGCTCTTTTAATTCTTTCAATTCAGTTGCAGTCATTCTATAAGGAGGAATAGATATCGGCTGAGTGTCTGGCAACACGTCTATACCGAACTCAATCTCTCTCTTAGGAGGAAAGCCTGGAAGTTTGTCTGGAAATACATCAAGAAACTCATTAACCAATGGAATTGATTGAGAAATAGGTGGTTCGACATCGACATCTCTAGCCCGAACAAGATGGTATATACAACTTTTGGAGATCATCTTTCTTGCCTTAAGGTATGAAATAAACCTACCTTTTAGCGTCGCCGTATTACCCTTCCATTCAAGGACTGGATCGCTTGGAAACTGAAATCTAACAATCTTTGTTCGGCAGTCAACATTAGTGTAGCACGATACCAGCCAATCCATGCCCATAATAACATCGAAATCAACCATTTCTAATTCTACCAAATCTACTTAGGTCTGATGGCTACAAACTAATACTATACAATTCCGATAGACCCGTATAGCAACTACCGACTCACCAACTGGTATAAATACCAGAAATGGATCTCTTATCAACTCAGGCTCCATACCAAATTTACAAGCAATGAAAGGGGTGATATATGATAGATTGGAACCTGGATCTAACAACGTATACATATTATGTGAAAGGACTGATGATATACATGTAATAACATCAGGTGAGGACTCCCAATCCTGTCGACCCATCAATGCGTAAATGTGGTTCTGTCCACCACTAAAGTTAGTTGCTCCACCCCTACCTCTACCTCAAACGGATGATGTCTGATGACTTTGCCCTGACAGGCGTACCGAATGTGATGAAGTTATTGTAGATCCGACTGGCTAGGCCCTAACACCCCCCCTCTTGTCAGACATTCTCGCATAATATGACCAGGTTGACCACAAGAATAACACCTATATGATCATTGTTGACACGATACCGGATGGACCTTACCACACTGCTCGCATCGAGCCAACAACGGCCTCATCTGACTAGAATCCCCTCTATAATAAGATCCTAATGCTTATGAACTCTGACTTAGTCCAGAATGACCAAATCGATCAACCCTTGACCTCAAAAATGATAATAATGCGCTAGCCGCCGGGTAGGATGGCCATCTATAAAGTTGTGGCCTAGGCCTACCTCTAAACTCTCATACGTCACCTATGGATCGATCCCTCTTATGCTGGCCCTTATTACGCTCTCGATCTACCCGTTGTTGTCTCTTACGATCCTCCAGATTATGTGCATAAGCCTGAATGCGAGCAATATCCATATTCGGATTCAGAGAAGTCGTAGTACACTCATTGACCAAGTGCGGCCCTAAACCAGTAACAAACCTATGTACCCGGTCACTCATTTCAACTATAATTATAGGAGCATATCTGGCCAATAATTTAAACTGCAAGCTATATTCTCGAACACTCATATTGCCCTGCTCAAGATGTAAAAATCTATCCTGCCTGGCCCTTCGAAGTTCGACCGGCAGAAAATGCTGTAAGAAGGCCTCTGAAAACTCTCTCCATCCTGCTGGTGGAGCACGAGGTCCCCTAGAATGCGTCTTATACCAGGTCACCGCGACATCCCGTAATCTATAAGAAGCAAACTTTACCGACTTAGTATTTGTAACATCCATTACCCGCAAGGTATGTTGTATCTGATCCAGAAAATTTTGCGGGTCCGCGTTCAGGTCTGATCCCGTGAATACCGGAGGGTCTAAGTTGATGAAATCCTGAGCTCTCGCAGTAGCAGCTCTATCAGAAGGACTGGAATCTGATGTTGGGCCTGAGCGGCCACTAATCGAGTCAATAACTGCACAATACTTAGCATATCAAGATCCACATCTGGAGTATCAAGTGGAGGAACTGAGGATACTGCAGCCCCACTACGCGCCTCTATGGGTGGTGGACTGGGGAATCATACGAAGGGAGTCACACCGTGGTCTCACTCTGGCCCTCGCTAGCGGGTGGCCCTCGACTGGTACATTTGCCCGCAGTCATAATCAACGCCCTCATACTCTGAAACTTCTTCCTTGATGTAGGCATTGCTGGAATCATAAACACGAGAGGGATTAGGAGTAGAATGCTTATAACTCAGTTCTATAGTACGATTCTAGATCAAGAAGGAATGTAACCATCTTACATGCCTGTTAGCCTCCTGTCTATAAGTGTGGTGCACAACACACTTATAAACAAGACTCTACTAGACACGGCTTGTAGACTCTCTAGGACATACCTGCTCTGATACCAAGTTTGTCACGACCCAAATCGGAGGGTCATGACGGGCACCTGGACCTTACTTGTCGGGTACCACTAGTCATATTTGTAACACCTAACCATAATTAATCATGGCCCTAAGGGACGTCACAAAGTGCCTGGCTAACACATAGAAATGATAAACTGGAAAGAAGCTATGTAAAATCTTGCCAACAGAAAGACTCAACCCATGCATATATACATACTAAGGCCGACAAGGCTATACCTGACTGCTATACACAAGATACTGTCTACAAGCCTCTAAAGAGTACGTAATATTATAAGGTCGGGACAGGGCCCGGCCATACCTATATGTATATCCAAAAATACCGTACCGAGATTAGACCGACACTCCAAAACAAGGGGAGTGCTCCAATATCCGTTGAGTCAACAACCTACTAATGCGGATCGTCGCCTTGCCTACATAAGCCTGCGGGCATGAAACGCAGCGTCCTCCGACAAAAGGGACGTCAGTACGACTGATGTACCGAGTATGTCAGACATGAAAAATAGCATAACAAAGACATAAAAGTAAACTGAGACAAGAAATAGCCAACCAGTAGTGAATACCTCTGAGGGTCATAATATGCATAAATATCATATCTGTGGAATGCCTCTGAGGCCTATAATATGCCTAAATGCCATGCACAATGTGGTCATGCATATACATCTGTGTATATAACGCCATCAAGCCTTTGTGGGCATTCCATCATATCTTATCGGCCTCTATGGGAATAATCATTATCGTGTATATCTGTACCAGTTGCAGGTGGTGTGCGTATATAACACCTTTCCTTTCCCCATATCATGTACATATATATAATACATACATATAGTAGAGTATATAACTCATTTGAGGTCAAGGTATGTACATGAATATAATGCATGAATGATATGATAAAAAAACATTATAAGTTTGTCGGAGTGATGTAATATAGCTTCACCTCCGATTAACATATGAATACTAACATCTTTTTCATATACCTCAATAAAGATTTAGGAACACATTTAGACATGCTTTAACAATAGGAATGAATAACATGAATATTCTTAACTACTAGGAGTAGAATTATTTATGGGATAATATTATGTTTACGTTTCGTTACACGGAACATGCCAAGAGAAAAAATATTTTTTCTTAACATACCTTTGTGATGATGCTCTATCATATATGTTATCGGGTTTAATCTTCTCTACCCGCTAGTATCAAAACACAGGAACAATCAAGTGGAAGACATTTTTACGTAAATTGGAAGGAAATCCTCACGTTGTTGTGTATGTGGACGCCTAGATATATATACACACATAATCTTGCTGCCTATATAATGTTGCTGCCCTCCTTTGATTTAGCCAAGCATTTATCACTCTACTGACGTGTTGAATTTCCCTTACCATTAGTGGAAAGTAAATCCCATGCTTTAAGGATTACTTTGCAAAAGACTTCTCCTAGGGATGCCACCTATTTACCAATATTACCTAGTCATTGTTTTCATTTATTCACTCATCCTAATTGCTGGCACGTAGGGGTGGGGGTGATTTTCCTCCTTGATTGTCTATCCACAATTACCCAATTAGTTAATTAATCTCCCAACTGACACTTAATATTTAATAAATTACCCACATAATTAATTTCTTGCTCCCAATTCACTTAAATCTTGATGACTTATAAAACCTTCATATACTCAATGTCATAATCGTGCGATATAGCACTAGTCCATAACCTCTTTGGGGACATACAACTATTATTATTAATCCTCATCGTCACCCTTATTAAGTTCTAAAATATTTTGGGATCACATTTTTTTATATACTAAGCTTCTTTATTTGCATATGTCTAGATGCCCAAACCATCGCCCGATGGTACGGGGTGTTACACAATGGTAGCCTCATCTAGCTTGAACTCCCTTGCTCTTGGAAACCTGAAGCTCTTTGAACTTTTCCCTGGCCTAAATCGAGCACGCCTGTCATATCTAGGCCCTTGAAACTGAGATGGAGCACTATTGGCAAACCAAGGTGGACGTCTAGGAAATTATTACTTGGAGCTATTGATGCTTTTCCGAATGTCCCAACTGACCTAACTCTCTTGGTCAATTCCCTATCTGTACTTTTATCTTGTCAAAGTTGTCCCTTGCGTTCCTCAACGCCTTGAGTATATGCCCGTATTCTAGCAATATTCATATCTCTATTCTGCGAGGCTGCCGTACACTCCTCAATCAGATGCAGATCCAAACCCACTACAAACTGATGAATTTGAGCCCTCATTGTATCCACACTATTTGGAGCATACCTAGACAGAGAATTAAACTACAGATTGTATTCTCTTACATTCTTTCCCCTTTGTTTGAGGTTTAAAAAATGCCCCACTTTAGCCTCTCGTGCCTATAATGGAAAGTAGTGATCCAGAAAGGTGTCTGAAAACTCCTCTCACATAGTTGGAGGTGCATCTGGTCCTCGAGACCGCTCTCAGGCCTTATACCATAGAACAGTAACATCATGTAGCCTGAAAAAGGCCAACTCTACCGCCTCTATCTCCAAAACATGCATTATTCTCAATACCCACATTATCTGATCAATAAAGTCTTAGGTGTCTACATTTGGGTTAGCCCCAGTGAATACTGGCATACTCAACTCGAGGAATTCTTGAGTCCTAGAACTTCCAATACCATCAAAAGACCCAGTGCATGTGAAGCCTTTATTTGACGCTACTGGGTGGTTACTATATGTGCTAATAATTGTATGAAAGTTGCCACTCCTTTCTCAGAAGACTCGAGTAGAGGAATTGGAGGAATCGGATTCTGGGAAACTGGAGGAACTATGTCCTAAGGAGCTAGAGTTACTGCACCTCCTCTAATCTCCTCCTAAGGGGGTGGAACTGGTGACACATGAGAGTGTGATTATCCCAGAGCATACATTCTATCAACTTGGCTGAGCGTGGCATTACTGGTATTTTCACCTCTATCAGCACTGGCTCGATTACTAGCAGTAGTCTTTGTAGTAACTGGCATGATTACTGAAGAAGTAAGTAGAGCACGAATTAGACTCAAACCATGTAACTCAGCTCTATAGCATAATCTAGGAGCGAAGCAACCATCCCAAAATGCATGTCAACCTCCTATTTATAAGTGTGGTGAACAATATACCCATAAACAAGACTCTACTAGACATAGCTTATAGACTTTCTAGGAATGACCTGCTCTGATACCAAGTTTATCACATTCCAAACTAGGGGGAGGGGGGTTGCCGACACTTAGCGCCCTACTAGCCCTAGCGTATCACTTTGATGACCATGCTTCTATATAAATAGACTTTCGGCCGATAAGGTCGTACTAAGATATATTACAACAACAATACAAATGAGATGGATCAACCCAACATGTATATACATAACAAGATCGACGAGGTCAAGACACGGTTTAACAAAAGAAAGCTTAGCCGACAAGGCTATATATCAACACCATACATACCAAAATAAGTCCATGATCCTCTATGAGTAACTGGACTAACATATGGTCGGGACAAGGCCCCGACCTACCCATACTGTACATAACTCCACAACACATACTCAGTAGCTTACCAGAAAGCTCTAGAAAAGACAAAGCTTACTTACTAACGGCTGAACTTGACACCTCCTACAGTAGTGGTCTACATAAGTCCCTATCAGAACCTGCGGCATGAAAACACAACGCTCCCGGGAAAAGGGATGTCAGTACAAAATAGTATACCGAGTATGTAAAGCATAAATACAAGTACGATACTATTAGTTGTAAAGAAAGCATAATAACAATATGAGAAGATATGCTGTAAATGAAAGCATAAGTAATCTGGATCCCATATGAGGCAAGTAACGAAACTCTGAAACTCAAATACAACCTGTCTGGATAGGCCTTAATTGTATACACTACTCTCGTCTTATAACGTGAGGTATATAACATGTCATTACTCTTAGGTATACTCTAAGGTGCATGTATGGATATGCAATGTAATGTGGACAATGATTTATATATGTGTTGCAGAACGCGCAACCCAATCTATTATGTGTATATATTATGGATCATGCAACCCGATCCATTATATGTATATGTTGCGGAATGTGCAACCCGGTCCAATATATGTATATGTTGCGGAACGTGTAACCTGATCCATTATATGATCATGATTACATGCATGATATCAAATGCCAATAAGAAATATATCAATACCAATGGGAATTGGGGGTTTGGACAACAGACTGTGATAACAACTGCTCTTTGGCCTCTCTTGACACTCATAAACTCTTTAACTTTGTCTTGACACGACTTGTGGTCGACTCAACGGTTGACTCCTTATAATATTTCTTATTGAAGGCTTATGATGAGACCAGTAAAAAACAACAAAGATCATAAGAATATGAATAAACAATGCACACTTCTCAACAAGAGACTTTGATAGCCAATAGAGTGAAATTCTCAATATTTCTTTTCGAAAACAATAACACTTTAAATTTCATGCTTTTGAAGAAAAGGGGTAGCCTTACATACCTTATACATGAATCTACAAGTCATCCTATAAGCCCTCGTATCCCTTACAGATGGTTGTCTATAACAACAAAGGGTCGATATCAATATCGAATCCATATCCAAATAAGAAACTTCATTTAGGTATCTTATCGATAACCTTAAACACCAAGGATTCTTAGACTTGTTAACAAAGGGTACTTATGTAATTTGATCCCACGATTCTCCGAAACATACTGCCTTAGGTTTACAACACCAACCATCAATATACTAATCAATTCCAATTCGTAACTTGATCAAAATAGCACACAAGCCTAAATATAATGATTTCATAGATGTACGAGTTTCGATCACGAAAAATCATTCACAACTTACTCCAAATTATCAATTAATCACAAATATAGATAGAGGAGGGTGAATATTTACCTTGATGCTTCAAAGACTTCTCAAAACAACAAGTTATTCTAATAGCAAGGGTTTTCCAAAACCAAATCAATTCGGAGAAGATAGTTTCTATGATTTATGCGGGGATTATCACGTTAATCTTATGTGATTTACCATGGGATTGATCTTGGGTGTTAAGGATTCCTTATAGAGGATCCGGGAGGTTCTATAGGTCTGATTTGAGGGAAAATTGGCATAATTTGCGATATAACCCATTTTATACCCGACTGAAATTTTCCACCATCGCAATTTGACGGTCTGTCAAACAGTCGACGGTCCGTCAATCTGCCTTCCGAGATCAGAAAATCTAAGGAACTTTGATGGTTCACCTTGGCATTTTGACGGTCCGTCAATTCCTTTGATGGTCCGTCAACTATCCCATCAAACTACTACTATTCCTGATTTCATCGAAACATACTTTCTTTGATCCGTTTAGCTTTGATATGCTCCGAAACTTCCATAAACAAGTTATGAATCGTTATTATCCTTTCATAAGGTCTCACCTCTTCCTGGGATATAGTTATCAATGGACAACGCGATGGAACGCGAAATTACGGGGTATAACACTTACTTGGGGGTACATCTTTCGGATGATGAACACGACTGTAAATGGACTTTTTAGATGGATATTCTTTTCCTAGGACAGGTTTTTTGTGGTCACTAAAGGTACATTGGTCACTACAATTAGACAAACATATTTAAAACCTCCTAACACCAGCTTAGTGTATCCTTCGCTCTGTCTCTCTCTTTCTCTAGGTCTATATCTAAGCACATTGGATAGAACCTAGTGCCATGACAAAAGATTAACAATTACCCTAGCATATCTTCGCCTCCTTTTTCCCTGTTCTTTTCCATTTTAGTCTTCATATTCTATCATTTTATGAGTGTGAGATATCCAAGTTTCACCAAAAAATATATTGTTAAATTCTCTTTTACATTTAGTTGTAGTTTCTATTTCATTATTTAAAATCCAAAGTGCAAATTCATCAGCAATCCAGAAAGCATCAAAACCTACAAACTAATATGATTAAAGCGTGTCGTCATGCAATATCACCATTATAGTGATTGTCTATTTCTTCTTTAAAAGTGAAAGAAATTTTAAAAATTGGTTTCTCAAAATCAAAGAAACTAGTCTTCTTTGATTTTGGATGAGGTCAGTTTAAATGGAGCAACATATACAATGATATACATAGTCGACCTCAACTTGCTCGGGATTGAGGCATAGTAATAGTTGTTATTCTTTTTCATTTGATGACTCTCTTGACTTTAACCGTTCAATAAGCTATTTGTAAATAAACTCATATGCATTTACTATTATATTGTTGGAAATATAAGGCAGACCCTTGATAATATCACAGCACACAAAGAGGATGAAAGAGGGAGAGAGACGTTAAGCTCATTTCATATCATTTTAATAACTCCACTCTTACATAATATCATCACAAAGGGAGTATTTATAGGTATCCAAAGTCACTTATAAACTTATACCTAATAAATGATTTCACACCCATACTATGAACTTGCCTCCTTGAATTCATAACAGTATACCTAGATAATACAAAGACTGCATCTTATAACATAGATATCCTAAAAGTCATGCACATTGATAACAACAAGGTGCATGAACTTATAATATTAAAAATTATATTTTCAACACTCTTTGTTAATTTTGAATTTTCATTTTGACATTCTTCATCATTCTTCATGATTTCTTCTTCATTTTTAGCATCCTCTTTGTATTATCTTCCAACTTTATCTTCAATGATAATCGTTACAAAGAGCTGGGTTGATGATCTGGGCATAACTTTCCACATTTACAAATAGCTGGTTATAATTCTAACTTTTCTAGCAATTCCTTCAAAATTGGATTAAACTGAACAGTCAGTCAATTCAGTCTCTATTTTCTTTCAACTTTGGCTTTTGCAAACACAAACTTATGAATATGCAATGCAATGTGCACAATGATTTCTCTCGTCTTCTTTATTATCTTGTAGAGTCTTTCAAGACTCACAGCTTCTCGATGGGTTACTCTTTCTTCATAAACCCGGAGGGATTCACTTCTCTTTACAAATAGCCGACCTCTCAATAGGTCCGCAAATCCGGAGACACGTTTTCAATGGAGATTGTAAAAAATCTTCACCTTTACACCTTCTAAGATCTAACCAATGCTCTAATACCACTTATTGAAAATACAAATTGAACCCTTGATAATATTACAGCGCACAAAGAGGATGGAAAAGGGAGAGAGACGTTAAGCTTATTTCATATTATTTTAATAACTCCACTCTTACAAAATATCATCACAAAGGGGTATTTATAGGTATCCAAAGTCACTTCTAGACTTATAACTAATAAATGATTTCACACATGTAATATATATATATATATATATATATATATAGGCACTTTTAATCCATAAAGGATATTATTAATATTTAACAAATTTTTTGACACGAATTATTTTTTGGACAAAGTTACTCCAACTAAACACGAAACAAACTCCAAGAAATGATATTGGCATTTGAATGATTGACAAGTGGAATTCAAGGAACAATATATTCACGGGGTTTATAAGTTCAAACATTTATAAGTAATTTTGTGTTTTAAGTAGGGATATTTTATGCAAATTTTATTTATGCATTAAAATGTGGTTATTTTTTCTATTACTTTTCAAATGGTGGCTAAAAACACATTCCCCTAATTTTTACATATATGCTTGTTTGGTTCCAACGATGAAAATATCGTCGATAAGGCATAAATGTTGCAGAAAATTGGTACTCATTTCGTTGTTTTGGAAAGTATTTACAAAAAAAGGACATCACAGTGCACTAAGCTCTCGCTATGCGCGGGGTTTGGGCAAGGGTCGGACCACAAGAGTCTATTGTATATAACCTTACTTTGCATTTCTGCAAGAAATTGTTTCTACGGCTTGAACTCATGATCTCTGGTCACATGGAAGCAACTTTAATAGTTACTCTAAGGCTCTTATTCGTTTTGGAAAGTATTTAACCCATAATTTTATTGCAAATGGATAAGATTTTGCGTCGGAGAGAAACAATGTATAAATATTCAATGTCAAATAGACATAAGAGGTAAGATAAATATGATATAGATATATCTAGCAACACAAACTCACGAGTACTAATTGAGAAAAAATAGAATGCTTTCGTAAATCAACAGTATTGTTCTTGAAAGTCTATCATGGGTAACAATGATCATTACATAATTTTTGAGAATCATAACAGTCTTTATCTACGGGACAGCACCACAAGCTGGGTTCTTTTGGATCTTGTTTGCAACTATAGTGTGCATCTTCTGCTTTAACTCTTGTACTTTCAGCACCTACATGTCGTGAAATAAGAATGCATATTGATTAGTAAATTAAGTTTTATATGCTAACAGTGCGTAAAAGAAGTTCTTATACTATAGATTACCTAAAATATAACATGTAATAATGAAATTAGTAACCTGAAAAAATAAGGCAAGTTACCTATTTAAAAAAGAATAGCCTATGTTAACTCAACTACTAGAAAATAAGTTTTCAACTGAATTTCTTTTTAAAATTTGATCATCGAAAATAGTTTTCACAAACTTTTCATTGAAACTAGGGAAATAGGTCAAAATGCCTATGAACTATTTGAAATACGTCAATTTTACCCTTCATTATATTTTTAGCTAAATAATGCCCTCACAGTTACGTTTTTTACTAAAAATGCCCTCCAACTATTCAAATAGCTCAAAAACGGTTGCTCTAAAATAAGAGAAAAATAAGCCATTTTTTGCCTTGACGAGAGAAAAGCTGCTTCATTACTAATAATTCAAGGATAAAATTGGCACATTTTCTTTATTTTGGAGTAACAACTAGGAGGAAGGATATTTTTGAACTATTTGGAAGTTGGAGGGCATGTTTTAGCTAAAAATATAATGATAAGGGTATTTTTCAGTAAAAACATAACGAAAGGTGAAATTAACCTCTTTCGAATAGTTTACGGATATTGTTTTTACCCTTTTCCCTTGAAAATGTCATCTTTTTTGTGGAAATCCCGTTTTTAGTGGTGAATCCAAAGATATAGTACATTTTGCATTGAAAAATTAAAACTATTTCATGTTGTCAATTTTTTGTGTTGTACATATAACATAATAAATTAAAATAATTAAGGACGTACAATGATGGAGAGCCAACAGAGAAAATAAAATCACGCAAAGCAGCAAAACTGACTGAAGGAAAATTTTTGTGGAGGCCATTGAATATATATGGTTTTAGTACTCAAAAGTCAATAGATAGTGAGAAATACTTATGAATTCTCTCAAATATATAGCCCTGTGCAAGTACTTCATTTTGGTGACCAACACAAACTAATGATTTATTTACCAAGTTTTATTTCCTAATTTTCATAATCTAGGGACACTAACATTGAAAATCCCAACTGCTTGCCTTTTTCATCTTTTACATGAACATCCCTCATTATGGAAATTAAATTATCAACACGCACAATAGAAGATATTAGCTTACTTTCTATAAAATTTTAAACATAAAATTGCAGAAAGTTTAGCACAAAATTTATGTTCTTGAAAATTTTGAATTTTTTAAAATAATAGAAATTATTACTTAATATAATTAACAATCACCCTTCAAAAAAACAAATAACATTTTTAGGTACGATTTTTGATAAGTTGATTAAGTGATGCCAAAAAATCTAAAGGAGAATAATCATCACATACAAAATACGTATTAGAACCGAAATATAAATACATAAAGAAATAAATATATGTCTACACGTGTGAACCTCAATATAAATTTAAAGTCATTCAAATTGGATTAGGCTCGTTGTCACTACCCTTTTGGACATTTGTGGTGGCACCTACACTTTCCCCCTCATTAGGCGAACCACTTCCCTAAACTCAACAACATATTCAATAAATAAACAAAAACAGAAGAAATGATTAATTAAACTATCTCAATAATAATAATAATTGGGTAACCAAATATGAAATATCTACTTATTACATTCCTATTGATCTAGTCTGGTTAGTACAAGAGCCACTAAAACGAGATGAAAGAAATATCTAAAATTGTCTCATAAATGCAAGTAAGTACATGGGATAATAAAGAAGCATCCATGGCATGCTGATGATGCTGAGGATGTGCAGTCTCACCCCGAATACTTAAGTCTACCAAGCTCGGACTCAATCACGTGGCTCGATACTGGTCGACGGTGTTGTATGTACATCTACAAGAATGCACCAAATGTAGTATGAGTACATAACGTACCCCTGTAAGCATCATAGGCCGACAACGATAGAATACATGAAACATATATAAATATCAAGTTTACACACATAATCCTATCTACATAATTTGATATATCACGTAATTCATTTCAATCACATATATGGTTCAGCACCTAAATCAACTCAAAATCATGGTAGTATAGCCAATATGAATTCACCTTATCATGTTAACAATTCCAAATCAAGTATAATTCTCATGAATAAAATGTGTATGAATGAATGGAATCCATGAATGCAAAGTACCTTTCCATCAACAGGTATACACATTCTATCAGACATTGCCATATAGTTATGACCAATGGAAGAACGGCGATATAATGACTCATTTGCTCATTTAAAATTTTTGGACATGTTTTTTCAAGAATACCTTTTCCATGACTTTAATTCGGTGTTTATGATATGCGGGAACGAGTGGCACAGTTCACGAGGCAATCAGGTTTCGGATCAATTTTAGTAAAGATGGAAGCTTTTAAGTTAAAGAAAGAAAGAAGTTTGACCAAAAGTTGATTTTTGGATAAATGCGTATTTTTAAAAGTTTTGTCGATTTTGATAGGTCCGAAATGTGATTTATGATTTAGTCGAGTCGTTGGTTCTATTCTCAAGAGGTTCGGATGTGATTAATGTGGTTGGTTGAGAAACTAGCTTTTGATATGGTTTGCAGTTGACCACGGTCAACATCGGATCAAGACAGATCCATTTGGATGTTTTGAGAATTCGAGCAGCTTCGTATGATCATTTTTGACTTGTAGGAACTTTTAGAATTGAATTTGGACTTCGTTTGGTCAAGTTTAGGTGTTTGAGTTGTTTTGGCATACCATTATATTCATTTTATGTTGGAATTGAGTTTTGATTATCGGAATAGACGCGTATCAAAATTTGTGATCCGTAGCAACTTGAATCGTTGACTTTCGATATCGTATGATGGAGTTATGTTCATTTTAGCATGGACAATTATTGTTGTTCTAGTGTGGTTGTCGTAGCGGATGCGGGTGCGGACCCGCGGAAGCAAAAATCACTAGTATTTTGAGCATAACTTGAGTTCTAGAGCTTTGATTGGGGTGATTTTCACGGTGTTGTTCTCGTCTCAACAAGAGGGTAAGTATCCAACCTTTATATTGACATTAATTCAAGTATAATTTAGTTGGTTATCGATTTTATCCGTGTTTAGCTTTGGAAATTTGGGGTTTTTGAGCCCTAGAATTGAGAAATCATAAACCTTTGATTTGAGGATCAATTCATAGATAAAATTAGTTTATTTTATAGATTTATTACCTATGGGCTATGGGTAACTCGATTTTATAGTAAAATTACAGTTTTAACCTTCGGAACTCGAGATTGGCTTTTTGGGTCCATTTTTTAGTTTCAAAATAAAGTATAGTAATATGGGTATCTCTGGACTCATCTAACTCCATATATTACTATTTTTACTAGGTTAAACTTGTTCGATGAGTTTGAACATGGTGGAGTCTTTAAGAGGCCTACTCTTTGCGCGAATCGAGTTGAAGAGCTTTCGTGAGCTATGGGACTTCAAATATAAGAAAGTTGAGACTTACTAAAATTTATATAGTGTTTATGTGCTGGTTCACTAACTAAGGGGAGTAATGGGAAATTTGGGGTCCCGTACTAGTGAGGTGACGAGCACGTTTATGGGTACCGGTGAACTTAACTTGGGTAATTTAATGAACTTAGTATGATATGCATCACGTAGATTATGTGTTTAGACTTTGGGACATGAGCGTGGTGAATAAATACACTTAGGATTGGTATAATTTCTTATTATCTAGGCTAGTGTCCATGTTTGATATTCTATTATTCATTTGACTTGTCTTATATTCATCACTCTACATCTCGTCTAAATACTTGAAAAGGAATTTATAATATTGATTGCATTGCTTATTCTAATTGCACGGTGTACTCATATTCATATCATCCATACATATTATATTGAAATTTGAATTGTTGACATACCGTGGAAAGAGGTTTGGGAAGCCGGTTATCTAAATATGGTACATGACATGAGAGTGATGATTGGTAAATGACAACATAACCACAGAGTTGTGATCCGATGGGATCAGATGAGTATATGGACCTCATGAGTCCCCCATGGGTTACGTGACAGCTACTATAACAACGTGTATATACCAGGTACATATGGTCATTACATATATACATGCATATCATATGCATTGCTTTTGTTCATATTCCTGATATCTATATGACGTTGTGTGTACTCGGTATTGATTTCTAGTAGACTTTATGATTATCTGACTTTTAAGTGGAGAAATATCGGCACTTTGTAGCTTATCCTTGATGTAAGACGGAAATATGAGACGGTATGATAATTATGTAAGGATGGGTCTTTATGACCTTGATTGCTAGAAATGCTAATAAAGATGGGATCTTTGTGACTTGGATTGTTAATAACGATATAGAGATGAGATCTTTACGTGTTACTTAGTATAAGAATTAAAAAATTGAACTTTTAATGTTAAACTTGTTTATTTGAATAAAAGATGTAATTTTGAAGATTTAGATGCCCGATTGGGTATAGGTTGATACCTTATCGCCAAACTTATCCTAATTGAGGTAAAGTTAGAAGACTTTAGAATGATCTTTGAAAAGTAATGTACTTTATCATTTGGTTTGTTGTGGAATCCCTAGTTAGATGGTTGTAATGCTTATAAAATGTATAATTTGACTAACCAAGCAAGAAGAGAAGTATTGGGAGTACCAACCCTCGCCACCGCTAAAGTTAGGGTCAGTCAATGATGATGTTGGGTACATGTGCTTCCCGTACTCACTCTACACTTGTTAAACTCTATGTGCAGGTACTGATCTGGATGTCAGCAGAGTAGCTTAGACGCGGTGCTTGGAGATCTTTCTAGGGAGTCCAGGGTGAGCCGCATACACTATTTCAGTATTGGAACTCTCCCTTGTATTATTTTTACCTTTTTGTCCTTTATATTTCGAACAGTGATTTGTATATCATTTTAGACTTGTATTCCAGTTAGTAGCTCTGTACTCATAATAAGCAGATTTATCAATTTCTAAGACTTAATAATACTTATATTGTTTTCCGTAATATTTCCGTATTTGCTTTATATTATTGATGATTTGATGTTAGTAGTTCGCTTATGGGAAGGTAGGTTCCCTCACGGCACAATGAGATTTTAGGTCGTGACAAATTGATATCAGAGCACTATGTTCATTGGTCTCATGAGTACAAGAGCGATGTCTAGTAGAGTTTTGCGAATCGGTATGAAGAGCTCCATATATATCTTCAAGAGGATATAGAATATTTAGGAAACTTTCATTCTTTCATTTCTTATTGTGCGTATGTGATTAGGTCTATGGTGTAAACTTTTTCATTTCAATCTCTCACCAACGTTGAGGACACATTCTTGGATTTTCCCACGAGCGGTTGGATGTGACATCGCGCAGTATGGTATGAGATATGTCATTGTGATAAGGACGCAAGATTGAGTTCAGATTGGAACTATTATTTGAAGACTTAATTGAGCGAGTTGTGATTCATACTTTTGTTCAGTGATATCCATAGGAAATAGGAGTTATGGTACGAAGGACTGCATGATCTCCATATCTTCAACAATTAGTTACTCAAAGCTGAAGAGGTGCATTTATGGTATAACATGTGATGGGAAAAGAGTTTAATATTTGAATATGTATGGTTAACGAAGTAACTAAGTAATAAGCGTTACGACTTTGAGGACTGCACTTGAGAAGGTTTGATACATCAAGAATGTTTTACTTGAGGTATGATTGATGTGGGAATACTTTAATGTCATCCAGATTTATTTCGACAATCTTATGACGCGGATGTATCAATGACAAGTAAACGATTCAGTAACGGAAGAGTTCATATGTTGGCATCTTTAAGACAAGCTTAGACTTGAGAGGACAGAGACCATGGTAATATTGTGAAGAGAATTTGATAAAAGACAATGACGTAAAAGGTGATCCTTGGTAATGAGATCAAAGGTGGTAGAACTTGTTACAAGGTTCGTATAAGGAGTTTTATTTCCATCTTACAGAATTGAATTTTACTGAAGAGAATTCGAATGGTTCAAGCATGGTGACAAAATTTTAAAGTGGTAAAGTATTCATTTGATAGGAGAACGGAGTGTGCTAAGTTTGTTAATTCATGGGAGTATGAAAGGCTAAGTGGAGTTCGACAAGATGGCATTGCGGTGGTGGAGTAAGGATGAGTGGAATGTGAATTCTCTACGTAATTGGCTAATGACCCCAGAATAAGTGGGATAAATTCACTAAGATATCATCGGAAAAGATTTCTCTGTGTATGAAATGGATGCTAATGGGAGATGGACTGGTAGATATTTTGACTATATTGTAGACTACCGGGATGTACAAGGATCAGCTAATGAGGATGGATCTAGCGTTGGACAAGTGTGAAGATGTATTACTTAAGGAGTTACCGGTGGTTGCACTTAATTATGGATAAAGAATGTGGGCATTGTACTTATTGCTTAGGGTTACTCAAGTTTTCACAAATGATAGTGATGCAATTTTTTGAAATTGACCGAATGAGGAAAATAACTACATGATTTGTTAGAGGCATTCTCAAACTTTGCAATTAATTCACCTATGGTTCCACTAGGCGTGCCAAATTTGTTCTCGACTCCAATTTCACTATCTGCCGTTGTATCGGCTGATGAAATCGGGAGATAAATTGATTTCTTAACTTAGGCGATTTGGGCTGGAAACGAAACTCTAATCTCCAGCAATGAGTTCTCCAACTACTCCAGAAAGCGTTAGAACGGTGGTAATGAGTAAACTAAGAGGTAAGAAACATGAATACAGTCGAGTAAAGTAAAGGATAAAAGTAAGGGATAAAAAAGATAGATAAAATTTGATTTGTTTGATTGATTATGTGTGTCGTATATACAAAGAATGAGTATTTATAGTACAAAAAGAAAGAAAAACTATACAAATGTGCCCCCGTCAACCATCAAGTAACCCACTAAGCTCAACGGCTGACTATGAGAGAGGTGGTGCCGATTTTCTTGCCCTCTACTCCTCTTGCTCGGATAATGGCCCTTTCTTTTGGCTGTTGTTGGCAGTTACCGCTTTTGGGGGGTCCGGAAACCCTTTTGGCTTGGTCGTTAAGGCACCTGCATTTTAGTAGGTCCCAGTCGTACCTCTAACCAACAACTTCGGCTAAGATGCCTTAGTAGACGATGAAGTTCTTGTAATCGAGGGCTAGGAGTAAATTCGGCTTCGAAATAGTTCGGCTGTCAGTGAATTCTGCTAAACACTTAAATTATTTTTTAGTATTAACGGAAAGATTAAGTGTGTTGAAACATTTGCAATTTTATGTTTACAATTTTACAGAAAGTAAGCTAATATCTTCTATTGTACGCGTTGAATCTAGTTACCATAACGAGGGATGTTCATTCAAAACATGAAAAAGGTAAGTTGTTGAGATTTTCAATGTTAGTGTCCCTGGATTATGAAAATTAGAAAATAAATTTGGTAAATTAATCATTACTTTGTGTTAGTTACCAAAATCAAGTACATTCATAGAGCTATAAATTTGGTAGAATTCATAAGTATTTCTTACTATCTTTTGACTTTTGAGCACTAAAACCATATATATTAATGGCCTCTACAAAATTCTCCCTTCAGTCACTTTTAATGTTTTGTGTGATTTTGTTTTCTCTGTTGGCTCTCCGTCGTTGTATGTCCATACTTATTTCTTTTATATTTTTTTTCTTATTATTTGAATTATCATTATGTACAACACTAAAACTTGAACAACATGAAATGGTTTTAATATTTCAATGCACAAACTTATATACTATATTTTTCGGATTCATCACAAAGGGTGTGTTTGGTATGTTTCCAATTTTTTCATGTTAACAAGTTTCTTAAAAATGAGGAAAATGATTTTCTTAATGAACATAGGAAAAACAAGTCTAGCAGGTGGCAATCAACCAACTATCCTACCACCACCCAACGAACCCACCACCCATCCAACCCACCAAACCCCAACCACTCCCACCATCCTATGAACCCCCACCCCATCCCTCAAATTTCTACACCACTTCCCTCCCCCCCCCCCCCCTTGTGAACCCCCACCCCGACCATTCCCCCCATCCACCACCTCCCCTCCCCCCACCAAAATTTATTTTTCGCTTAAATTTTATTTCCCTCCCCCTATCACCCCCACACCCTCGACCCCCCCCCCCAATTTTTTTTTTTTGTTGTTATGTTAAAGAGTTTAAATTTTTTCGATTTTCTACAACACCTTCACCCCCTCACTCCCAATTTTATTTTTGGTTTTCTACACCCCTCCTCCCCCAGCGACCCCATCACCCCCTCCAAAACAATTTAACTTTCTTTTTAAAATGAGTTTTAAAATTATATTTTTATTTTCTACACCACCCACCAAAACACCCCTCCCCTGCCGCCCCCGTCTCGCACCCCTACCCTCTCCCAAATTTTCTAGTTCATATATTTTATTTCACTTTTATAAAAGATGAATTTTTTTGTGTGGGTGGGTTGTGGTTTGGTTGGGAGAAGGGGCGGGGGTGGAGGTAAGAAAAATTTCTCAACAACAACAGACCCAGTGAAACCCCACAACGTGGGGGTCTTGGAAGGGTAGATTGTACGCATACCTTACCTCTACCTTGGTAAGTAAGAAAAATTCTCATTTTTTATTATTATTTTATATAAATAAAATAAAATATATGAAATAAAAAATTGGAAGGGCGGAGGGGGTTGGGTGGATGGTTGTTGTGGAGTGGTGTGGGGTAAGGGTTTTAAGAGGAAGTGCATTTGAGTGGTGGTTTAATGGGTGTGTGTGGTGGTTGGGTGGCTGTGTGTGGTGGGGTTGGTGGGCTTGAGTGGATATTTTTTGAAAAATGTTTTCTAGTAACCAACCGAACATGAGAAATAAGTAAAAATTAATTTATTTTCCACTAACCAAACGAACATGAGAAAATAAGTAAGAAGTTCACTTGTTTTCCAATAACTCATTTTTCAGAAAAATATTTTTCATGAAAAATATTTTCCTCCATACCGAACACACCCAAAATAATGAGGGTTTTCACCAAAATATTGATAGATTCAAGGGAAAAGGGCAAAGATAATCCCTAAACTATTCGAAATAGGTTAATTTTATCATCCGTTATATTTTTGGCTCAAAAATGCCCTTGCCGTTACTTCTTTTGCTCAAAAATGGTCCAAAACAAGCAAAAATGTGTCAATTTTAACGTTTAACTATTCGACATGAGATAGTTTTGCTTTTGTTCTTTTAATATTTTTAGAAGGGGGAGGGGTTGAATGTATGAAAACATATTATAACAACATAAAAGATAAATAATATAAACACTTCATTTTAACAAACTAAAAATGATATATATATATATATATATATATATATATGTATTTGGTTCCTTACGTATTAAGTATGAGATATTATTTCTTAACATAATATCATGTACTTTTTCTTACATAACTATTTAAAAATTATTTTTCTACATTAATAATTGTTAAGAGTCTCACATCGGATATGAAATGGAAACATGGACTCCTTATATGGATTTGGACAATCCTCACCAAAAATTTAGCTTTTGGAGTTGAGTTAGGCCCAAGATCCATTCTTTACATAGTATCAGAGCGAGATCCATTCCAATTTTTTGTTCACCGATGTTGGGCCTCAAATTATGTTATTCACACTCCAGTTAACAAGGTCTGTGCATGCGGGAGAGTGTTAAGATTTCCACATCGGATATGGAGTTCATATTACCATTCCATTTTCGATGTGAGACTCTTAACACTCTCCCGCATGCCCAGACCCCGTTAACTGGAGCGTGGATGACATAATTTAGGAACCCAACATCGGTGAATATAAAATTAGAATGGGGCTGGCTTTGATACCAATAGATCATGGGTCTAACTCAACCCCAAAAGCTAGCTTGAAGGGTGAGAATTGTCCAAGTGCATATAAGGAGTCCATGTTCTCATTCCATATCCTATGTGGGACTCTTAACAATAATAATGATTTTATCTTAGTAACTCCATGAATTATATGATAAGGAAACCAAATTAAATAGCTGGAAACTCATTTTTAGTAGTGATTGAACTTATATAGGCTATGCATGTTGAAACAGGTAACCTGCCTTGTTTTCAGGTTACTAATTTTGTTTTTATGAATGATTACATGTTGTTATTTTTTAGGGAACTTGACTGCGCTTCGCGCGGTTATAATAATGTTATATTGACTCTATTCTACAACCATAAGATTGTTAATTGTTTTTTATTATTATTATCAAGATTGTTTCTAAATGATGAATGAAAATGTAATTTAGCAAATTTGACATTTGTTTTATGAGGTATTGTACATACTTAATGAAGAAGCCTAAATATGTTTCCTTACACAATTTGGGATCAATTTTTGTTGCACAAAATGGGCATTTGGCAGTAGGTCCTATACAAATACATCAGCACGTTCTATCATTCTTTGTCAGATTGATCCGGTTCTCCTCTAAATGTTTCGGATTTCAGTCGCTCTTGTTCATTTTTCAAATATTTAATTCACATTTGTAGAAATTTTGCATACTGATCCTCTATTGATACTTTTGTCTCTTCAGTTGCATCTATAACAATTGATGAATGTTATGTTAATTGTATAGCAAACAAAGTAATAAAATCATTGAAGTTGCCATGAATGATTTACCTGCACCATTATCTGAACGTATTTGATGTGCATCATCTTTAAACTTTATATCTATTGTACTAATACTCCCTTCCCCGATTCCGCGCATAGTGGGAACTTATTGCATCGGAATGTACTTTTATCCATTGTAGTAATCCTTTATAAGTATTTGACAAATTCAAATAAAGGAGATATTTGAGGAAAAGAATATTATTCAGATTCAATAGAAATAAACATTATATTAACCAACCCGGATCAAACACTCTGACATATGATGACTATGTAGTTTAATGGAGTGTAATGTATGCACTTGCTGATGTGTTTGGTTTCTGTAGTAATTAAATAATGAGATTTTTTCGCTATCGGAAACGTCCATAAAAACATAGAATAATCATCCAAAAAGAGAACATAATACCGATGACCCACAGAACTAAGAACATGAGACGTTCATAAGTCGCTATGAATAATATCAAATGGCATTAAAGTATGAGAATTTGAGTGTACAAATGGCAACTTAACATTTTTCCTAAATAACAAGATTGACAATTTGGAGTACTACTCGTACCCTTACATGAAATGAAACTATTTTTATCTAAAGACGACAAAATAGAGGACCTCGGATGACCAAGACGAGCATGCCACAAGGAAGGAGAAATGGCTGCAAAGGCTGATGGCAGGGCTTGACTCGATGGACGGGCCCGGGTGTGATAGGATAAAGGTCTCCCCTACTATCACACCTCATGAGAGGACTCCCCGTCTTGAAATCCTTCACAGAGAAACCAAATGGATCAAATTCAATAGAAACAGAATTGTCAGTAGTGAATTTACGGACAGAGACTAAGTTTTTAATCAATTTGGGGGGCGTGTAGGGTATTTTTCAAGATAAGAGGTGGATGAGGGGGAGATAACATTTTATGACCATAACCACGAATTGGAATAGAATTACCATTACCAATAATTATACCGCGAGAGTTGCTCAAATTAAAATAAGACGAGAGCGTACCTGAATCGGAAGTCATGTGGGTAGTGGCACCGGTGTCCATATACCAATTTGGGTCCGGAAGATTTAAACCAAGCGTGTGCATTGCGGCTTCAATGTCGGTAGGCGTGGGAGCTGCTGTGTGATGGGCTTGCGGGGGCCGAGGCCCAAGCACCCCTGCTTGCGGTCTCGGCCCAGACTGCTGACTGTATGTGGACCAGGCCGAATTGGGCTTGGACTACTGCTGGGCCATCCACTGAAACTGCCGCTGAGAAGCAAACCGGCTGGGCCCAAACTACTGTTGCGAGGCCCACTGCCACTGCATAGGGGCCCACTTTGGGCCCTAGAACTGTTGCTACTGTTGCTGACCACCGTGAGGACCCTCACTGCCACCACTATTCTGCCGGCTGCCGCCGTTGTTGCCGCCGCGGTTCTTGCCATTATTTTTCTTATTTCCACCCTTTTTGCCGCCACCGTTGTTGCAGTTTTGGCCCGAGTTGTTGGAATCGGTAGGATACACCGTGGACTCGATCATCATGACTACGGGACTAGCACCGGTAGCCGCTCGTTTTGCCATGCCTGCTTCTTCTAGTGTAAGCATAGAACGAGCCTGATAAAATTGCAGAAGCGGATTGCTTTGCCGAAGAAGCGTTCCAACACTACTATAGGTCTCGGAGAGGCCGTAAACCATTTGGAGGACCAAACGATCGTTTGAAACTAGCGCGCCAACGTTGCGAAGTTGGTCCGCTAATTCCTTTAATCTTTTGCAATAAGCCGAAATATTAGGGAAATCTTCCATATTGACGTGGGAGAAATCTTGCTCAAGGGTAACGACTCTAGAATTTTGATTATCTTGGAAGATGTCACGAAGTCTATCCCAAGTCGCTTGTGCCGTAGCGTCAGGCTCATTAATTGTTTGTAAAAGGTCGGTAGAAATTGTGGAATATATCCACTGAACGACAGTAGCATCAAGAGTCGTCCACAACTTAGGATCATCCTCACGTTTTGGCACCTCCGTATCCTCAGGAGCCGCGGGAATTATGTGATGGATGACTTGATGCGATCGTGCGTGAATTTTGAACAGTTCGGCCCACGTCGCATATTAGACGTTTTCTATTTCAAGAACAAGAGGGATGTTATTCTTGATGTTAGAAACTGTAAGGGCAGGATGAAACATGTTCCGAGATGTAGACATATTGATAGAACAATATGTGATTGAGGGATTAGGGAGAAATTTTTTGGAAGAAGGGGGTTCTCATCGGCACGAAACCCGAGAGCAAGGTCTCGAATTTTGCAAGGTAGTCGACGGAAAAAGTTGGAGAATTTGGGAGAGAAAATAAACCTAGACTCTTGATACCATGAAAGAAATAATTCCTTGATTATTTTCATTAATTGAAAGACTATTTATACAAGTTACATATTTTCATAATAGGAGAATCATATTCCTATTCTATTTCTAAAACTTTATTCTACTTGGATACTAACTTATACATTTATGGTAATACAATTATTATGGTAAGTGTACAATACTAATTACATTACAACATTACCTAAACTAGGATACTAAATATTACCTAAATATATACTCTATATACGGTAAAAGCGAGAGGGAGAAACCGAGAGTAATATACACAATATACATGTGTATATTGTGTATATTTAACAGTCACGTAAAGTCCTTCTTTGTCCATAGTGAGAATATGTAAGATATTATCAATTCTACCTTGATGCGAAAAAAGTTTAACTAATATCCACGGATGGTTCAAAAATTTTGTATATTGTTATGTCATATACTTATATGTTATAATAGATAATTTATCTTATTTTTAAGATTAATTTCATATTTAAAAAGGAATACTTTCAACTATACTTTACATGATCTTATATCAATATATAAGTTAAATTCTATGCGAAAAGTTAAAGCTTATTAGAGTCACAACATAAAAAAAACTAGGAATATTTCTCTAGTATGAAAGTAACCCGTTGTCATAATTTGTTGAAAGCTATTTTATGAAAAATAATCTAATATATCTATATATAAGCTATGATTTAACATTCATTTAATTTATTTTTATTCATGGATCATAGAATTTCTTACTATAAATTCTAAAGTGTAGATTTTAATATTATTTGAAATTCTATTATTTTTATTTAATTCGTTATAAGAATTTATATAAAAATTAATGGCACTTGTCATCAATGATGTCTAGCTATCATCTGAAAAAGTCAATTCATCTAAACGTCTTTCGTGATACTACAAATCTCACATACCCCACGCTTTTTAATGTTGCCTATAGGCTATAGCGTACCAACTTTACTATATTCCACAAGTTAATAGTGACAAAAATCTATGTTATGATATGCTGAAATATGACTGTATTTGAACTATATTTGACAATGTAATAGTGTAATTTTCTTAGTACAATTTGTATGATTGACTTTGAAATGGACCATAAGGCCATATTAAGTAAAAAAGAAGAATAGGTACAGACTACAAGCAATAAAGATAAGGTCGAATTTTCTCAGAGCATATACTTTTTCTGCATATATGCTTCTTGACTTTACATTTTAGTACAATATATTATCAATAATAAAGGAATGAGTGTTAGGCCATGTGGTTGAACTTGAACTCATTCCCCTATAACTGTAAAATCAAATTTGGAAAATAACAGACCATTGGGATTTAATTTTTTCCGTGAAAAAATTATCAATTAATGAAATCATTTGTTGAAGCTAAGCAACAACGACAACGTGAGGGATGATCCTCTTCTCACTCCCTATTAGCTAGAAGTTGTGCTTCTCCATATAAACACACAAATATTACTTTCTACCACTAATGTGGGAGAAAACTCACTTGAAAAAAAGTAATTTTCTATTTTCATTTCCCTCCATTTTCCAATTCACATTTCATCTTTAAAATCCACCCTTTAGTGTCTATCACTTAGTGTTTTTAAAGCCCAACGTCTCCCTCACCCCTCCGAACTCTCTTCTAGGCTAAGGATAGAGATAGCTCAACAAAGCTCACAATAACAAAATAACTTTAAATTTGTTTTCTACAAAATTTTAGTCAGTATATAACTATTGTATAATCTGCATATATATATATTGATTATACACTTATTATATACTACTAATTTGTAAATTTCCAGTCAACTTAGACAAGTCTTCACCGGCTTAAGAAACGTCGCTCCAATTGTATTTACCTCAAATCCTTACTAAGTACGTAAATATATAACTAATACGTATATTTCTTACACGGAAAGCAACATCAGTTAAAAGATTAAGTCATGAAAGGAGTCGAGAATACCACTGGCAATGAGTCCAAATTAAATAATTTGTGTATCAGGATAAGATATATATCCTCCTCATCCTCTTTTTCTGTATTAAAAAGATGGAATAATATATTCTATATTAATTAATATTCTTGGCCTATAAATCCCAACCCATTCTAAATTTCTACTTGCTTTACAATGTTTAATTTGATATGATTAATTTCTTCTCCTTATCTAAGATCCGTTAATGAACGCATAAAGAATCAGCACCTCAAAGACTTCCATTATTAATAAGATTACATACCCCTTTTTCTCAAACTTTGCTTTGATACACCAATTACTCCAAATTACTATATTCTTATTTTTCCTTTTAAATCATGCTTTAGATTTGATTAGTCATCTTATCTTATCTTCTCAAGCTTCCTTTCTGACCACTGAGACTATAATTGATTTTCATATTTTCCAAGTTTTTAATTTCCTTGTTCTTTTATGATTCTATTATACCGCTATTAACTTTTTTGGGCATATTAAATTCCTTTGAAATTTAGTAATTGAAAAAGAATTTAGAAAAAATGAATTTGCTTATTTTGTTTTTAATATCACCGGTGGAATCTTTATGTAGTATTTTTCCAATGTGAACATTTTTCAGAAAATGTATTCCTCCACACCAAACACTTATAGAGTATGAATGACTATCTATTGTGTGAAATACTATTATTAGTAAGAATGGGCGAGAAAAAACTATAGAGTATATGAATGACTATATTGTGTTTGTGTGAAATACTATTATAGTAAGAATGGGCGAGAAAAGTAAGTAACAATTTCCAAAATAATTTGCATTTTGATATAGTATCATGTCCCATAAAGAAAATTACCACTTTTCCTTTTTTGGTAATAGTTGTTTATATAGTTACTAGAGGGACCAAGACAACATAACAAATTAATAATTCATGAATTAATGTCGTTAGGTTATAAAGGCAATCTACCCTATAAACGCTATGTATAGTGATCTAGTGCAATGAGTATATGTTTATCATGTTTGCATTTTTCTAGTACTAGTTAATATGTATATGTATGAAGGACTTGTCGGTACTCTATTGTACTTTATAAAGCAGTACGTGAAGTAAATAAATATTACAAGTATTCGAAAGGATAAACAAATATTCAATATTCAGAAATTGAATCTTGTTGAACAAATAGGCCAATCTTCAAAACTGCCGCAAGCTTGTTGTGTCTTGAATCTTGATAACCTGAAATCAAGAAACAACTAAATCTTGATGGTTACAACGTTGTGTGTTGAGTCGAGTGATTGCCCTCTGTCCTTAAGACAAGATTGTCCCGTATATATACTTTTACGTTAGCGGGCAATAGTCTCCCAAGATAAAACAACACTTTAATCTCAACGCTACAAAGCCAATAGGTTGAGCCTGACGAAGAAAACAAATATGAATCGAATTGTTGAAGATATGGAAAAGGAAGGAAGAGTTTCTGTTTACTCTTCTCTTTTGTCTCTGTGTATATAGTGTGTCTATGTTGTTTATATCTTGTGTATATCACACTGTATTTCGTCACAGTTTTGCTCACTGTTTTGTGTCTGTTTAAGCTATATTTCTGTGTCTGTTTCTTCTATTTTCCAGTCATGTATGTGTGCTATATTGCTGTTTTTCTTGTCACGAATTGAGCCAAAAATAGCTCACTATATAGCATGGAGGAGGGCAGCCCAACAGCCACAAACAAGGCTGTAATGGCCATTAAGGGAGGGCTGTAATGGCAGGTTTAATGCCATGAAGGAGGTTGTTCATGGCCTTGAAGGAGGGCTGATTAATGGTCATGAAGGAGGGATGTTAATGGAGTAGTTAACAGCCAAGTAATGGCTGGTTAATGCTCCAAAACAGTCCAAACGGTAGGCAGAAAGTTTCTGCCTTCCGTCACTCCCAAAATCAACTTTTCAGAAACTCTAGAGACCAAACTGTAAATATTAAGTAATTTGGGGTCCAAAAAGATAATATCAGAAAGTCCCCGCAGCCCGAGACCGGACGGGCGGGCGGCGGCGGCGCGCGTGTGGGCTTAGCCTTGAACCCAAGCACATCTAGGTCCTCCATCCTTTAAACACATGGGATACCCCTTGGGGTCCCAAACCTTTTACCACATTAGAGACTTATATAGAGAGCAATTCTTCCTATTCCCACCGATGTGGTAGATTTGTCCCACACCATATTTTCATGCCTCAAACACCTTACTTCGTGGACCAATATCTCTTTCATTTCTCAACGAAATTTGACGATTCTTGGCCCTACGGTCATCTACTCACTTAGTAGATTATGCATGTGTGAAGAGACAAAGCCTCCAACATGTGGAACACTAGTGTTTAATTCATCAAAGATGGGTGGACGCATCTCCCCGCCAAAGGAAAATTTCCAACAATCCCCTCTATGAAAGAGAGATTGTGGCGCACACACAAGGTGCCTACTTTCAGCAATCTTTCAGCGAAAAGATATTGTATCATGAGAGGTAGCTTTCGCTTTGAACCTTCCCTAGTTGCATACCATCGGACTTACTCACAGCGCGGTGAACGTGATGTCTTGAACCGTCAGTGTTTAGTGTAAGCCAAGACAATGATATCAACACAATAACTCTTCTTATTCGTTTTCCTTCTTACGTTTTTGTCCGTTGTGGCCGTGGACACACTTGGATTCTTAAGTGCGTTCATTTGAGGCGGCCATCCTCGCACTTAAATAGGTGATCTCCTACAAGGTATCCTGCTATACCCCACTTCACAAGTGTTAGGAATCATTAAAAGTTTCCCCAACCTTAACCTCAACCGTTTAAGGATCGTTAAAGGTTTGGAAGCTTAACCTTTACCCACCATGCAGGTAGCACTTTAATGTCTATTGCGGGAACAACTTTGGATTCATGTTTCCGAACATAAATCATCATCCGAATTGCTTCTTGCTTCTACTGAAGCGCTCAACTGAACCTTTTGCCGCTTAGTTTTCCCATTGAACCAAATTCTTGGGATCTCCAATCAGTATGGTTGGGTTACCACCGCAAAGGTTCGTATTGTTTGGGTTTTAAGCCCATTCCCCTAGACAGGCAGAACACTTGATCTCCGGGTAGTTCCTTAGTTAGTAAATAAGGAAGTGACACTCGTGATGATCAACTGCCATACGGTCTTATGTCTCCGACAGATCCTGACAGATATGTTCAGACGCTGTCACCCGTGTCCTTCCTGAAGCCGACCGACTAGCCACAATGTATAACTACTGAAAGCACGTGTTTCTCTCAATAAGGGACGTCCTCTAAGGAGTCGTGAAGTTACTCAACTTCTTTCATGCTTTGTATAAAGCGATAAACTCCGATTCCATCATGAATCGGCCGATACAAGTTTGCTTAGAGGATTTTCCAAGACCCACCATACACATTTACTTGTGGCTTTGGTGTTCTTCATATCTGATGTCCAGTTTGCATAATTGTGTTCTCACAGAACCATTGGACATCCAGAATACCATAATCCGTAGATAAGCAAATAATTCAGATATCGTTATATCCGACTTAACGCCTTCTATTGATCATTTATTAAGATCATCAGTAAACCTTAGTTCAACTGATCTGCGTTGTAAGTCAATACCAGGTCGGTTGTAGTGTGTACAATACATTGAACCACATGTGACCTGTGCATATCGCTCCTTGTCTATGGGTGCACCATGATTTCAATCAGTTATATGATTCATATCCATTGGTGGCTTCAACGAGACTGTCAACTATCGACCAGTCCGTTAGATGTCTTAGAAATCCAATTCCTAAGATGTCATCTGTGATACCCATATCTTTCATATCGAGACTTTGTTTCAATATGACTTTTACTTTCAGACTGTTGGTTTTCCAACTGTTGGCTTTCTAACTTCAGAGTCAATGTTTCTGTGGTCAGATTCATTGTTTCTGTTTTATCTAAAACTTCCAGGACCAAAATGTAAACATTTCAGGGACCAAAATGAAAGTTTAGGAAGAAGCCCAACAGTCCAGCAAACCAACTCTGATTCTCCTCTTCCAACTCTCCGGTTAGGAAGACTGTTTCAACATCCATGCCACGCAAGACTGCAATGGCCCTGGATATTAAGCTACTCATAGGGGAGCACATTTTACAACCTAAAGGTTCTTTTTCCGGAGGAAGATCAACTATTACACAAGTATGGTTCTATATGATGGAATCTATTTCTCTCTTTGTAGCTTCTTTCCAAAGCAGCGCTTTTAGAGATGACAATTATTTGTTAATTGTTCATGGTTCATTCTCAACCATACACGCTAGAAGGACTGGAACAAGTCTTTGTCCCCTTCTTTGCTCCATCTCGGTTCAACATCTAGAATCCCTGAGTTCTGCAGATCTGGAATATTAAGTTCCAGATAGCCAGCAACTTTCGAGTCCTGTAGATACGGAACGTCTAGTTTCGGATAGTCAGGCCCTCGCGGGTTCTTATTAACCTTGAGCAATTACTTCTTTTTCCTTTTCAAGGAAAGTTATCTTCAAAGAATTCAGCATTCTTTGACACCAAGAGGCGATCAACACTACTGTTATTTGCAGATCCAGTGGATATGCAATCTACAGTCTTAGGTACAACTTGACCTGTTTCAGTATTCCAACTTTTACCAAGCCACCCCACATAATTTGGGCGTACGACTTTGCGCTTGGCTAACACCGTTAGACTGAGGTGAGTATTGAGCAGTCGTTTAATGAATGATGCTTCACATTCTCCCCCTCTATCACTACGAATTTCTCAATTCGTACGCTTAGTTGATTTTCAACTTCTGCTTTGTAGCGCTTATCCGCTTCAACAACTTCATCTTTGCTTTTCAACAAACAAAGGATTCCATACGTTTGTACCATCATCAATGAAGGTCACAAAGTACTTGTCTCCCCCCTCTATTTTGTATAAATTTTAAATCACCCAAGTAGGTGTGACTAAGTTCTAGAGGAGCGGTGCTTCTTTCGTTATTCCCTTGACAGAATTTGGAAAGGTGATTTTGCCTCTTCGTCTACCTCACATTTATTTTGAGGGTTTATGTCGACAGTAGGCAACAATCTCAACATCGTTAGCTTTTGAATGACTTGCTATTTAACGTGTCTTAATATATGATGGCATAGATGCACGGATTACAAATATATCATTCATTTGGCTAAAAACATACTGTACCATTCTTAGTTATTACAGACCTGTTGGACTAGTCTCAAACCAGCTTGACCAACAGCGTCCCTTTAACCAAGTTGGGGACATGTATCACCTCATCTTAGAGTGATCTCATTCCCTAAAGTCCTATTGAGGACAACCTCTCCAACTCCTTCTACTTTAGAGGTAGCGTTGTTTCACATGAACAATCTCTTGCCCGTGGTTAGGGCGTAACCGGATCATATTTGATCTGAATACTCTGGCCCACTCCAGTTGCTTTGGTAGACTGAGTGTCCAATTTCTTTTCTGCCTTTCTTTAGGCCTTCAGATCATTTAAGACTTGGAAACTCTAGCCCACCACACTAGGTGTCCATTACTTTTCCTATGAAATGAATTCTGACCCCACTCCAGTCGCCCGGAGGCTTTATATGACTGAGTGTCTAATATCATCATATCAAAGGAATTTTGGCCCACTCCAGTCGCTCGGAGGCTTTGTATGACTGAGTGTCCAATATCATCCTATGAAGGATCTTCTGTCAAATAGTGTGACAGGTTCAACGTCTTTAAATTTTTAGACTTCTTCCGTTATGATTGGTGCCCAGATAATTCTTAGCGCTTACTTAAGAGTGGTAACAGTTTTCGCACAGTCAGTGGATCTTTTTCCCTCGTATGTGCGAATATACTTTACACACTTTTAATAATTACACTTAAAAGAACGGATCTTTTTAAGTCGTTTACAAAATCCAATCTTTAAACGGAAAAAGAAGATGAGATTAAACTTCTAATTTTAAAGCGTAAGGAATATAAATTATTTTCGTGAAAATATTTTCATATTCCTCCTTACTTTAATCCATTTTTAATCAGACAACATTTAATCTTTATTCTTGACAAGTAAGAAAAAAATACTTATCCCAATTTCGGATTCTTTGTCTGGGACAGATATAGGCTTTCTGCTGCAAGATAGAACCACATCTTCAACCTTCTCCTCTTGTCCCAGTTGACATCCTCAGGCTCTCGTGAGCGCTTATTCCTACCACTCTTGGGAGCGGTGACACCACGAAGACGTTGACTTTCAACGGCATCATCATTACTTTCTTCTACCAGAAAACCATAGCCATATCCAGATTTGGTCACACAACTTTTGACTGACATCTTTCGAACACTAATAGTAATACAATACTATATTGTCTTAAATTGTCGGTACTCTATTGTACTTTATAAAGCAGTACGAAAAGTAAATAACTGTTACACGTATTCGAAAGGATAAACAAATATTCAATATTCAGAAATTGAATCTTGTTGAAGTAATAGGCCAATCTTCAAAACTGCCGCAAGCTTGTTGTGTCTTGAATATTGATAACATGAAATCAAGAAACAACTAAATCTGGATGGTTACAACGTTGTGTGTTGAGTCGAGTGATTGCCCTCTGTCCTTAAGACAAGATTGCCCCGTATATATGCTTTTACGTTAGCGGGCAATAGTCTCCCAAGATAAAACAACACTTTAATCTCAACGCTACAAAGCCAATAGGTTGAGCCTGACGAAGAAAACAAATATGAATCGACTTGTTGAAGATATGGAAAAGGAAGGAAGAGTTTCTGTTTACTCTTCTCTTTTGTCTCTGTGTATATAGTGTGTCTATGTTGTGTATATCTTGTGTATATCACACTGTATTTCGTCACAGTTTTGCTCACTGTTTTGTGTTTGTTTAAGCTATATTTCTGTGTCTGTTTATTCTATTTTCCAGTCACGTATGTGTGCTATATTGCTGTTTTTCTTGTCACGAATTGAGCCAAAAACAGCTCACTATATAGCATGGAGGAGGGCAGCCCAACAACCACAAACAAGGTTGTAATGGCCATTAAGGGAGGGCTGTAATGGCAGGTTTAATGCCATGAAGAAGGCTGTTCATGGCCTTGAAAGAGGGCTGATTAATGGTCATGAAGGAGGGCTGTTAATGGACCAAACTGTAAATATTAAGCAATTTGGGGTCCAAAAAGATAATATCAGCCCACAGCCCGAGACCGGACGGCGGCGCGCGTGTGGGCTTAGCCTTGAACCCAAGCACATCTAGGTCCTCCATCCTTTAAACACATGGGATACCCCTTGGGGTCCCAAACCTTTTACCACATTAGAGACTTATATAGAGAGCAATTCTTCCTATTCCCACCGATGTGGTAGATTTGTCCCACACCATATTTTCATGCCTCAAACACCTTACTTCGTGGACCAATATCTCTTTCATTTCTCAACGAAATTTGACGATTCTTGGCCCTACGGTCATCTACTCACTTAGTAGATTATGCATGTGTGAAGTGACAAAGCCTCCAACATGCGGAACACTAGTATTTAATTCATCAAAGATGGGTGGACGCATCTCCCCGCCAAAGGCAAATTTCCAACATGACTACTCTTGAATTCCATTGGGTTATAAAAATTATCTATTGCGTGAAATCCTAATTTTAGTAAGAATGAATAGGAAAGTAATTATGACATATCCATAGGATTTGCATGATCTAGTATTATCAAAATTAAATGTAGATCATATTTTCCCCTTTCATAATTTTTTTTTTGTTGACGAAGGAACCCGCAGCCGCTACTCTCTAAAGTGCGCATAGGGTAAACCCCGGACTGACGCAATAGCCTGCAAACCACGTCAGCCGATTAACCACACTTGGCAAGCCATGTGTGACAGGCTCAACCAAGAAGGTTTATATAGGGGATCGAACTCGTGACCTTGCGGTCCCGCGCTCTACTGCTACACCAACTTGACTGCCCTTGCGGATATTTGTTAGAAGGGACATAAATGACGTATGAAAGAACGAATAGGAAACTGATTATGACCTATCCATAGGATTTGCATGATCTAGTATTATCAAAATTAGATGTAGGTCATAATTTCCCCTTTCATAATTGTTTCAAAATTTTTACCGCTATAGTTTTCTAGAATAATTACTTATTTAGTTGTAGGAGAAGTCTAATAGTTGATTTACTAAGATACTCAGACTTTAATTTTAGTAAGAGTCTAATATTTTAGTTGTAAGATGAGTCTACTACTTCAATTATGTGCCTATATAAAGGCTTATAATTAATAAATTTTATATGAGACAAATTTCATTCATATCTTCTACCTTGTTGTTTGCATCTTTCTCCAACAAGTCATAACAATGGAATTAGAGCTTTCATTGATCTTAATAAATTTGTGCATTCATTGAAGAAGAAATACTTTCAACCACTTTAAATCATATCTATTTTCAAACAATTTTAACCCGTGCTTATTTTTAACGCTCACGGCTATTTTCAATCAATTTTAATCCGTGCTTATTTTTAACGCTCAGGGCTATTTTCAACCAATACCAATTTTAATCCATACTACCTTTAAATCTTATTTTCAACCATGACAAGCAATAATCTCTCTTTGAATGTCTCACAAGCCTTCACTAATGAAAATTATCATAGTATTTGGTCAGTGAAGATGAAGTTAGAAAGCAATTTTACAATGTGTAACCATAATTCTCTTATGTTTGAAAATAAAAGTTACACAATCTTTCAATCGATGGAATAGAAAAATTATTACTGAAAGATACTTGAAGCATGTGATGGAAAATGCAAGAAAATTGAGTTCAAGAAGAAGAAGAAGAAGAAAGACTTATGTTACCGATGTGTGCAAGTACAAAATTACTCAAAAAAGAAATTCACAAACACAAATTGCTAGAGTAAAAATTAAGGATGAGCAACTTTTCTAGATTAAAGCAACATAAGCAAGGAGGAGTGTTGAATTTTACATTTGTTACTGTTATAGTTTTTAAAAATAATTAGTTGTTAGTTGTAGGAGAAGTCTAATACTTGATTTAGTAGGATACTCAACTTTTTAATTTTAGTAAGAGTCTAATATTTTAACTGTAGGAGGAGTCTACTACTTTAATTATGTGCTTATATAAAGGCTTATGATTAATAAATTTTATATGAGACAATTTTCATTCATATTTTCTACCTTGTTGTTTGCATCTCTCTCCAAAACATCATAACAAGACTAGTCCTTAAATTTTGTTTAGTATTAAACACTATTTTAATCACCAGATATTGTACGTGATCGGATGAATACGATTACTTCATCTTTAGATCTTAATTAGAGATCTCGAATTCGAACATTGAAATTGAAAAAAATTCTGGTAGAAAAAGCCCTTTTATCTCATGAGTCTTATAGGACGTAAATCCAAATTATCAGGTCCCAAAGTGATACCAAATACCAAATGAAAAACAAAAGAAAAGACTATCTTAATCTATGAAAAAATGCTACTATGTTACATTAAAGAGGTAGGAAGTAACTATGAACCTCCCTAAGAATTTGCAACTTAAACATGATGATGTGTCCAATCTTGTAGAATGTATATTACCAAAAGTGATAATTTCACAACCATATTTCTTCATGATATTAAACTTTACTAGCAGTAGCCAATACGTAAAAGATTATCAGTTGGGCTAAATATCACGAGCTTGACTATGTTGTACGAATTTGTATGATTTTCTTAATCATCAATAATTCGTTACACGTGCAATTGATTTACGTTTTAATTTATATGATATAGTTTGATTGACCATAAAATTTAAGAAAAAGACGTATGATTTTTATAATTTATGTGTTAAATATATCATAATATTTGTGTTTTAACTTTTCAAACATATGTGATTTTTAAACACATGATATAAAAGCTCATCATTGAAAGTAAATGAGAAGTTAAAATTAAATTGTATCCAAATTTTTAAAAATAACATTTATTTTAAACAGATTAGTAAGAGAATAGTGTTATTATTTTAAATAGATGGAATAGTAGTAGCTTCTAGGATAGAAATGGTGAACTTTTCCTCTAAAATGTTGTGACTTATATTGCAATACTTAACCTATTGTGCTAAGAAAAGAAACAAGGAAATAAAAGAGTTGATTGATATTCAATTATGTATACATACAATTACCTTTGAAATGTCAAGTATCCCAATAACATAGGGCCAGAAATTTGGTAGATATGAGCTTAGAAAGGGTCTAAACTGCTCTTTTAGGCTTGTAATCCACAAGATATTTCTATTATGTCTAGATTAAAACGGAAGCACTTCTCAGTTCTGATCTGAGCCTACTCGTAAGTCCATAAATATCTTTTTGTTTTGGGTTCAAAAGTCATAGCTTATCCAGGGGCAAAATCACAGATACCTGATTTGGACGACGCAATTTAACAAGCGTTTGGCTATAGATTTCCAAAAAAAAAAAATGAAAATTTTGATTTGGGCAAAGTTTTTCAAGTTTCGAAAATGTGTTTGACCTAGGGCTGGCCAACGGGGCGGGTCATCCCGGTCCCGACCCCGCCCCTACCCCGCTATAAAAAAAATAAAATAAAATAATCGGTAACGGGACTAGAACCGGGACGGGACCTGGGCTCGTCCCTCCCAGGCCCGTCCCGCCCCGATCCCGCCCGATCCCTCCCCTTTGCAAAAAATGACCGTTGCACAACGACCATTTTATGTTTTGGTCGTTGTGAAACATTCAATTTTGGCCTCCCCCCCCCCCCCCCCTCTAACCCCCACCCCCTTAATATTTATTTTTAACCCCTAAGTTAATATATTTATACTTTAACCCAATTTTCCAACTATAAATACTTCATTTTCTCTTCATCTTTCTCACAAATCTTCCTACAATCTCTCAATCTATCTCTCTACAAGTCTACATTGTTTACTAAATATTAAATTTTATTTATTCATTTGTAATTTGTATAACTACATCAAAGTTCAAAAGTTGGGAGTGAAGTTGACAACCAGCTTGAGGATCATCCATCGAGCAAAGTTTCAATTTTCAACCTCGATTACACGTCGACGTTACGTCGGCGTTTGGTACATTTGTTCCTTCTTTAAATTATTATTGTTACTTTATTTTAATTAGCGCACTTAATTTCGTTATCTTTAACTATTTATTAGCATAATTAAAATGGAAGGATTAAGAGGTACGTTTAAGGGTAAGGTAAGTGTGCTTCTTCTAGTAGGGGTAACAAGGGCAGGGGTACTTCTTCTAGTCATCCTATTCCTAGACAAGATGATTTGGTTGATTACACACGTATAGATCATGAAACTGATTTTTTTCCTGAAATACCATTAGATTTAGACGACGAGATATTTTATGCAACTCAACCAGACTTTAATTTAAAAGATAATATAGATACCCACTAATCTAGATGACACATCCACTAGTGCATCTCCAACTGGAACGCCTCCTATTCCCCCTAGTATGAGACGATATCCAATAAAATGAAAATTAAAATCAGATGCATGGATTTTTTTATAGGGACGAAGAGAATCAAGTAGTTAGATGTCAAATTTGTAAAAATGTTTATAAATTTAAAATGGGAAAAGGTCAGGGTGGGACGGGAGGTTTACTGAGACATGTACAAAACCTTTACAAAGCTAGGTGTGACCAATACCTGGCTGAAAAATCGGGTGCGTCAATGCCCTCTCAGTCGGGACAAGGTTCACATACTGTCCCGGACCAAGTACAGGGTCAAATTAACCTTATGACGGGGGAAATTGTAGGCCCTAAATACGATAAACATAGAGATAGGGAAGCAATAGCAAAATTAGTTGTGGTGGAGGGTTTGCCTTTTTTATTTCCTTCCTCTCCTGATTTTATTCATTACATTAGAGATATGTATAATCCTACTTTTAACGGTTTTTCTAGATCAACTGTTAGGAGAGATATATTTAAATTTGCACATGAATATCAACAGTATTTACGTTATTCCTTATATCATTTTCCTGGTAAAGTATCTATCACGTCTGATATAGGCCGTAGTACTAACGACCATGATTATTTAACGGTAACATGTCATTGGATAGATTATAAATGGTCTATGCAAAAATGTATTTTAGCGTATAGATATATTGATGATAGGCACACCGGAAATTTTATTGCAGAAAATATTCATCAAGTTTGCGATTATTATGATATAACTGACAAAATAATGATTGTTACGTTAGATAATGCTTCTTCTAATAATTATGCTATTAGACTTTTAAAAGATCTTTTAACTCCATCTTTTCCTAATTTTTTTCATATAAAATGTGTGTGTCATATTTATAACTTAGTTGTAAAGGATGGTCTATCACTTTTTGAAGACATTCTTAATAAAATATAATTTTCTATAAACTTTATTTTTAGAAGTAATAGAATACAACGAAAAAAAGAATATAAAAAAACTTGTCACGATTTTGGACTAGCTTATAGAAAAATTCGCGAAGAAGTAGCGACTAGGTGGAATTCTTTATACGAACAACTGTTTGTTGCTTATGATTATAGAAGACCTATAACATTATTTTTTAATGCCCATAATCGAAATCCAACGGATATGGTTGTAGATAACGATTGGGAAAAAAATTCAGAACTTCTTGACAATTATTGTATTACAAAAAAATTATATTTTTATTAAATAATATAAGAGGCACAAACAGTCTTGGGATATTTTTATTACACTATCTTGTTCAATTATTGAGGTGTTTATATATGTGTTATTTTTAAAAATTAAGTGCAAAAAAAAATCGAAAAACCCTACCCCTTCCCGCCCCGACTCGATAATACCGGTCCCCTTTTCCTACGGGACCGGGAACGGGACGGGACATCGGCGGATCCCGCCAGTCCCGCCGGAGGACCGGTCCCACCCTACCCCCAGTCCCGTCCCGCCGGAGGACCGGTCCCACCCTACCCCCAGTCCCGTCCCGCCGGGACCCGCCCCGTACACGCCCCGTTGGCCACCCCTCGTTTGACCATAGTTTTTCAAAACACATTTCACTTTTTGTTTTGGAAAACATATATTATTACTTATACTCATAAGTTCTAAAAACTATCAAGAATACCCGACCATACAAAATATACATACTTACTTATTTGAAATTACGTGAAACACGATATTTTAATAACAATTGCTAATAACACACTTACTAGTTACTACAATTCAAATTACAATACAAAGATTCATCCGTGAAAGAAACAAAGACGGTAGTAACTAGATATTATTTAACATACTCTACAATCTCTTCACGACAAGCATGCATTTCTAGATTATATTAGCAAGAAGACGAAGCAACATTGTTAGCTCGTTCACTTTATAGAAGAGACTGCTTTAATTATGGAAATAGGTAGATAAAACTTTAATGGAGGAACATGGTAGATAAAATTAGTTGGATCATAAATTGATGGAGTTTTTTTTATAAAATACAAAAGTTTGGGGTAATTTTTTAAAAGTTCTGAAAAGACCAAAACATAGATCTTGACCCAAAAACATGTTTGAGCCAAAATTTGAGATTGAAGATTTGGTTTCAAAATCTATTAAAATTTTATGGCCAAACAAAGAGTTGAAAATAAATCTTCAAAATATACTCCCAAAATCTATTTCAAAACATGTGGTATCTTTGCTTGAACTTCAATTATTTTTACCTGACTTCAGTCATTTTTTGGTTGAACTTTAACCATATGTACATAGATTTCGAATAGAAAGGACTAAAGTCAGACAAAAATGACCAAGTCCGACTAGTTTTGTCTAAACTTCACGTAAAACTTTAGCGTATCTGAAATTTGATTTTATCACACCTAACTTCAAACACTAGATTTCTAAAGTGAAACATGCAAAAAATGACGATATTAAAACACATTATCCCGTGAAAATTTTACCTCATCAAGTAGTCTTATTGTTGTTTGCTAATTGCCATGGTAATTGAAAGTTGTTCTTATCAAGATATGGATTGCTGAATTCATTGATTCTTCTAGTTATTTATCAGAAACATTTTTCCAGATTCAACATAATAAATTAATAGTAGTAGTATTTTTGTTGTTAGTTATTGTCTTTCAATATGAATAATCTACTAGTAATTTGAATAAGTTGTTTAAATCATGTATAAAGACGTTCACAATACTTATTTGAAAAAAGATTATCGTGAATAACCGAAAATAAAAAAAATTCTCAAAATTCTTCCATAAAAAATGAAATCAATAAGTTCTGCTGACAAATCAAATAAATTTTATATAGTAAAACAAATTCCTCAATTCAATTGTTTTCCAGAATAATTTAAAGAGAAAAAATTGACATTATGTAAACAACAACAAACTGACTGAACTAAAGTATCCAAAAGATTTTGACTTTCAGACTTTCAGTTCATACATAAAACTTTCAATTATAACAAACCAGCCCCAAAAGACTTCACTTATTAACAACAAAACTTCACCACCTTCCTCCGCCCCACCTCACCATTGACGGCCGCCGTCAATTTACCTCCTTCGGCGAACATATTTCCAAAATACCCCTCAATTCTTAAACCTAGTAGTCTCTTCTTTCCATTTATACAAGAATAAGTATTCACAGATCAACTTTGAAACAACAACTCAATGAGGTACTAGGAATCCCACAAAATTAAGACATAAAAATTTCAAGATTCAGATTTGGGGTTTCAATTTGGATTGAGTTTAGAAGATTTAAAGAGTTGGGTATTGGAAAATGCATTCAAAATCAATACTTTTCAAGTTCATTAAATCAATGTTCGCTAAGGTAAGTGTAATGGCTAATGGTTGTTTGTCTACTATGTTATCAATTTTTTCAGCATTTCTTGAATTTAAATGCAAATTATTGAGTATATTGAAACAGGCTTAAATAGAGAAGAATAGTTAAAAATGATTCATATAACTGAGTCCAACAAGTTTGGGATTGAGAGAAGTAGTTCTTTATTTGTTCAACTGTATTTATTTGTGCCATTTTGAGTCGAGGGTCTATCGGAAACAGTTTCTCTACCCACAATGGTAGGGGTAAGGTTTGCGTACATCTTACCCTCGCCACACTTCACTGGTGGGACTACATTGGGTATGTTATTGTTGTTGTGCCAATGTGATATCCGAAGCTAGCTGTAGTGATGTGGTTTATACTTTTGATTGGAATTGTTGTTGGCTTTCTACGTTCTATGATTTTAGGCATGTAAAAGTACCTTTTTTTTGTTTTGAATTGCTGCTTGTATCCGTTTGTTTCATTGCAAATTGCATTAAGAAAGCTGAAATAATAAAATAATTTCATTAGAAAAGAAAGCTGAAAACATAGAATAAGAATCCTCCACTTTTTGTTGTCATTTTCATGTTGAGCACAACTTGATGCATACATCTTCTGGCTTAAATTTTGCTTCAGTCTTTCTCTATTTCTTGATGTAAAATGGAATACGACAACATATTAACTGCTAGAATGTTCAGGATTTATTCGCTTTATGTGCTCATTCATCAATCAAAGATGGTTAAGTATGCTAATATGGCTTTAAAACTGTGTTTGATCTAATATGACGCAGAAATTTAGAACCTTATTCAGAGTATGAAAAGGAATATTATTAGCTTGATAATTTGGGATACTTTTTTTGGTAGATTTTCTCTTTCAAATTTTCAGGGAATTGAACTCATTAAATTTTCTTCTTGGGACAAAAGACGAGGAAATTATAATTTTTAAAACACAAAGCATACACTTTTCTAGAATTGAATATTAGTACAAGAAAAGAAAAAGAAGCATGTCAATGTAAAGGAAAAAGAAGTGGTCAATCCTAGAACAATTTGCCGAACAACAATCATCATATCAGTGGCATAGGGATAGGGACAGGGATTAAAAGATAGCACCTTTAAATCATTCAAACATTGATCTAACTAACAACCATGACAAAAAACAACAGAAGTAACCATAAGAAATAAAACACGAAGGGCTGCTCGAAGGATAGGAGATTTAGTTGAGAAATGACCTAAAACAGAGATCACGATGCTGCTGAGAATAAGAGATTACTAGGGGAGACGAGAGCATGATATGGTTGAGCGGAGATTATTGCAATTTATCAGAGGAAACAGAGTTGGGAAATACTTTCTCTCTCTGTGATAGATTGACATTAGAACTAATGGAAAAGAGTTTGGGAAATCCTCTATTTTTGTCAAATTTTTGCTGTGAAAGAAGAATGAATTTTGCTTGGTATTTACTTTTTCTTTTCTGCTATCTTTTGCAGGGAAAAAAATATTCTAGGTGGGCAATGTGTTGTGAATTTGCAATCATCATGTTAAGTTTTTAGTGGAATAAACAAGTTTTCGTTTGTCTCGTAGAAAATTGATTTTGTGTACGATCGTGGTTAAACTTGAATTGAATTGGATTGGCAAATTGAGTTGAATTAAAATTTGATATTGAATTGAATTGTACAAGAGATTAAGAAGTTGGATTATTTATATAATTCAAAACTTCAATAAACCGTACACATTTTGAAGCGATTTATTCCTTCATAATTAACCGAATTATGAGTTAATTCACTTGTTGAGTTAATGAGTAATTAAAGTGTTAAAAATGAATTTTCAGAAGTAAAACGCCTCTAAGGCTCATTTTCAGAATAAAATACTTCTTTGTTTTTAGCCATGAAAAGCTTCTTTCAAACTTTATTAATCTTTTAAACACATTTTACAAAAAAACAAGTTATACAATTTTTAGCCATAAATGTCAGATCCGTAGGTAAACCACATTGGGCGGATACTTAATACCGAGGTGCTTAAAACCTTTCTCGGGGATCACCAGAACCCTTACCCATTTCTCTAAATTTTTTAAAGTTTTTTTTTCCAAAATTTAACCTTTAAATTGGTTTCCTAATTCCCATTCAATAAATTAGGTGGCAACTCTGATTGTTCACGACGAACGTCAAATTACTAAGTAGCTTTTATGCCTCGCGTAAAAGTGAACCGTAACACTATTTCTATTAAATGTATTTGGATTTTTGTATTTGCACATTACCGAACTGAAGATGGTGTTTTATCTTATATTCTTGAATATTTCAGGAAAAGAAATATCTTTGCTTACAATGACGGAGCTGTAATGAGGTGATTGATAATCCAAATTGGAGAAGCTATCATGGCAATTCTTGAAGTATTTGAATCACATGTAATGGTTAGTTTCTGAAATATCTGCACTGCCATTCCATTTGAAGGTATGCTAAAAAGGTCGAAACTTTTGATTCACATACGTGAAGAGCTAGTAGGAACTCTGTATAAGAACATCACTTTAGCATTTTGTACTTGTGTGACTGATGACAAGTGTGGTAATGCTAAAGCCAGGGGCGACGGATCGGAGTTTGAGAATGAATGGGAGAGATTACTTAAGCCTTTTGACTTCAAACAACTCCAACGATCACTTAATAAAATTACCCCGTATCAGCTCAATAAATTATTGGCACTGCCTTTGGATGTACCAACATCGTTGGAGCTATTCCAGTGGGCCGGTAGCCAGACAAGCTATTGCCACTCATTTGATGTCTACTATACTTTGATTGACAAACTTGGGGCTGCCAAGGAATTTAAGATTATAGATCAATTATTATTACAGATGAAAGACGAAAGGGTAGTTTTCAAAGAGTCCCTCTTTATTATGATAATGAGGCATTATGGAAGAGCTGGTTTACCAGGGCAGGCAACTAGAATACTTTTGGATATGTGGAATACTTTCGCTTGTGAAGCCACAGTTAAGTCATACAATCAAGCGTTGGATATTCTGTTGGCTGAAAATTGTCCAAAAATTGCTCCAAATGTATTTTATGAAATGTTGGGGAAAGGTATTTCCCCTTCAGTATTCACTTTTTCTCGAGTGATACAAGCATTATGTATAGTCAATGAGGTAGACTCTGCCTGTTCACTTCTTAGAGACATGACAAAACATGGGTGTGTACCAAATTCAGTGATTTACCAGATTCTTATTCATGCACTTTCAAAGTCTAATCGGGTAAATGATGCATTGAAACTTTTGGAGGAGATGTTTCTCATGGGTTGCATACCCGATGTCAATACTTTCAATGACATTACCCATGGCCTTTGTCGAGCTGATAGGATTCATGAGGCTGCAAAACTAGTTGATCGGATGCTTCTTCGAGGTTTCACCCCCGATGCTATAACTTATGGCTTTCTGATGCATGCTTTATGTCGAACAGGGAGAGTTGATGAAGCAAAGGTTCTTCTCAACAAAGCACCTGAACAGAATAATGTCCTCTTTAATACATTGATCAATGGCTATGTGACTAATGGACGGTTTGATGAAGCAAAATCCATTCTGAATGAGAACATGTTGATTAAAGGTTATCAACCAGATGTTTATACGTACAACATTTTGATTCGAGGTCTTTGCAAGAAGGGAATTTTGTCTGCGGCTCATGAAGTTGTTAACGAAATGTCATCCAAAGGTTGCAAGCCAAATGCGATCACGTACACAACCTTGATTGATGGCTTCTCCAAGGCTGGCCGTCTACAGGAAGCTTATGACCTTGTTACTGAGATGTCAGCAAAAAGTCTCAGCCTAAATATAGTGGGTTATAACTCTCTTATATCAGCTTTGAGTAAACAAGGAATGATCCAACAGGCGTTAGAAATTTTTGGCGATATGTCGAGCAACGGATGTAAACCAGACATTTTTACATTCAATGCTTTGATTTTAGGCTTTTGCAAGGTTGACAAGATGGATGAAGCGTTGGGGACGTACCGAGATATGTTCCTGGAAGGAGTAATTGCCAATACAGTTACATACAACACGTTGATTCATGCTTTCTTGAGGAAAGGTAAAACCCAAGAGGCGCTTAAGCTTGTAAATGATATGTTATTCAGAGGATGTCCCCTTGATGAAATCACATACAATGGCCTCGTAAAAGCACTTTGCAACGATGGAGCGATTGAGAGAGCATTAGGACTTTTTGAAGAAATGATGAGAAAGGGAACAAAACCTAATCATGTAACGTGCAACATCTTGATCAACGGCTTTTGTAGAATAGGTAAGGTTCAAAATGCCCTTGAGTTTCTGAGAGACCTGGTACATCGTGGATTGACACCTGATATAGTCACGTACAACAGTCTAATAAATGGCCTTTGTAACACTGGACGTATTCGAGAAGCTCAGAACCTCTTTGAAAAATTAGAACTTGAAGGAGTTTGTCCTGATACCATCACTTATAACACCTTGATTTTGTCCTATTGTAAAATGCGTATGCTTGATGACGCTTATACCCTGTTTACTAGAGGCATAGCTGTTGGTTTCATTCCCAATAATGTAACATGGTACATACTAGTCAGAAATTTTGTTCGAAAGAGTTATGTTTCAGTAACTACTTTGACTTAGATTAGTCAATATGAGCAACAATCGACAGTTGGCTTGGCACACTTGCTGGAGCCTCTTTTGAGTATGATTATATGTTTTTTTTTCTTTTTATTGTTCTTTTGTTGTCCGTTAGAAAGAACAAACAACATATTTCAGAAATTGTCTTGTGATCAAGCGTCTTTATGATATCAAATAGACGACCACGACATTTTACGTTATATGCTCGCCTTCTCTTTTCTCTTTCTTTTCTTTGTGGGCAGTGGAGGGGGTTATTTTTCACGGTTCAGCTAATAAATGATGCTTGTGATTCGTATCTTCCAGGCCCAGTAATAGAGTAATTCATTGTAATTTTGTTATCGCTAACATTGTCTAGCTGATATGAAGCAAACCAAGGATAACCATTGGTGTAACTAGAGAAATTATTTCTGCCTTGATTATTGGCTGTTACTAAAGAATGCAGAACTTGTACTGGTACTGAAATAAACAATCACCAGAATATCCTGTTCTGTGCACTTCTATGGTACTTTCTGCATGGATGGCTGAATTTGTGCACAAAGTTTGGCTTTTACACTATTTGTTTTGTTTGTGTAGTGCACTGCCAAATATGTGAAGTTCACCACACATTACATGAGTTTTTGATGTATCTCTTAAATAAGTTTGTTTAGATGTTAAATGTATTATCTTTTAGCTTATACTTTACTTCCACAAGTACTTAATGTGTAGTTTCTTTGTCTCTGCAACTGTTGAATTTGATTCTTTCTTTTTTCTTGTGAACTTTGTTTTGGATCTTGTAAAGTCATCTCCGGGAAAATGGATGGAAAAGATTCTCGTTTGTTCGTCTCTCTCTTTCTGGTGCTGCAATGTTGCAGACTTGCAGTTGTTGGTACAAGCATTGAGATGAACTTGAAACAGTCTTGAAAAAAGTAATCTATCCAGTTTTTCAGTTAACAATTCATACTTACTATTGTGAATCATATGTGATAGTTGAGTTTCTAAGCTTGGATGCTAACAACTGATATTTATTTTCTCCTTTGGTTCGAACTGTCAACCGACAACTTGACAAGTAAACTGTAGAGTTACACCCTGCTACCCTGCTTAAACCAATATCTTTTGGTTCTACATATTTTGACTACTTCCTAATTTTAACACTCACGAAAGGAGTTGAACATGGGATGTTTTCACGAACGTTGGTTTTACTAATAAATGTCACAATGCTTTTTAGCTTTCAGTTGGAATGTATCAGATTGTGCAATAAGAGAAGTATAGAAACACTTGGTCTACCCCTGCAATATGCAATGCATGCATTTACATTCAAAAGTTTAGCCTTGAGGTACTGTCGGAGTTAGAATTTTCAATTAGAGGAGTCAAAATATTTAATATACTTTTCAAGGAGACTCAACATATAACCAATCTATACAATGTAATTTTGTGACGAACGGGTGTCAATTGACTCCCCTCGAACAAGGGTAGATCTGCCGCTGCTTGTGGACAGTAAGTTCCTTTCTTCTTTCAATAGGTATCCGAGGAAAGTTCCACATGTTTTTTGTTTGTTGCCTTTCTTAGTGACTGTTAAAAAATCTTTCTTTGTACTTCTCTTGACTTTTTTAAAGGATGAAAGTGTGTTGTTTTCAAAACATGCTTTATTTGATGATTTTTGGCATTATAAAGCTGCACAGGCAATCAAAAAGCTGTAATCTAAGAGAGAGAAAAAGTGAAAATGCTTTTCATTCAGAATTGAACTCAAAGACCTCCTGCTTACTAAGGGATGCTCTAACCAACTGAGCTATGAAAGCTTCTTGACACAAAACTGAAATGTAGCATATTCAACAAGTAACTCAAAAAATGATGTCAAATTTTCTCAGATCTAAGGAAGGGAACATGAAAATATCAATATTCTCAGTTAATTTGCCAAACTGTTTCCATCACATGAGAGATGAAATAATGTGAGGACCACACAAGAACCCTTATTGTATTCAAATTAATATAAATAATGGATCTTGGGTCTAACTCAACCCCAAAAGTTAGCTTGTCGAGGATTGTCCAAGTCCATATAAGGAGTCTATGTTCCCATTCCATTTCCAATGTGGGAGTCGTAACACTTCCCCGCACGCCCAGACCTCGTTAACTGGAGCATAGACAATATACTTTGGGGGCCCAACATCGACGAACAAAGAATTGGAATGAGTCTGACTTTGATACCATGTGAAGAATAGATCTTGAGCCTAACTCAACCCCAAAAGCTAGCTTGTAGGTTGAGGATTTTCCAAGTCCGTATAAGGAGTCCATGTTCCCATTCCATTTCTGATGTGGGACTCTTCACATCCATTCTTTACAAGAACGTCTCTCATGGAGTATTTATTATGTATATAGGTGAATAAAAAAAGCAAACTTCGAATTTTAAATTTTATCGTCTCAATTATTTTTGGGAGTTAAAGAATTAATAGATATACCCAATTTACCAAGTAGAAGGTCCTTTTAAGTTTTTTCTAGCATGACGTCGTTATATAGTGCCATAACATCCTTTGATACTATTAGCACACAATAATTATGGGAGAAATCCCATATTATCATCCTCCACCATAAATCATGTAATTACAATCAATTAGTAATATTTTAATTATTAGACAAATTAATTAGTTAGTAATTAACATCTTATACTTTAGGTAACCTATATTATTACTACATACCATGATTGTATATATATTCTATGGATGGAATGAAATATTCAAGGGATTCAATTCTTACATGGTATCAAGTGCCAAAGATCCTTTGCCCTAAATCCTATTCTCCTTTTTCTCTTAGCCGAATTCTTCACTAATTTTCTGGTTCTTTTCGGCCAATTTAGGCTTATTCTCCTAAAGCCTAAGACTAAACAATCCCTAGAACAACCTTAATCACTAATCTAGCCGACAAATACCCCCCACCCCATCCTCGGCAATCACTCCTTTTCTCTACCAAAAAAACCCTAACCAAAATTTAGGGTTCTTCCAAAACACCACCTACCTCCCTTCTTCTTTTGTTTCTAGTGGAACCTATGGCCAAAAAACAAACTTTTCATCCTGCTCTTGCCGTTAATAACGTCAAGAACTTTATCTCAATAACTCTTGAAATGGAGAATGGGCAATATACCTCTTGGGCGGAACTATTCAAAATTCATTGTCGCGCTTATGAGGTGATTGACCATATTATACCTTCCGAATCGTCATCTGACGCCAATGTGACGAACACAAAATTATGGTCCCATTTGGATGCCATTGTTCTTCAATGGATTTATGACACCATATCCAATGATATTTTACACACCATACTAGAGCCCAATTCTACAGCTCAACATGCATGGGAACATCTACAAAATATATTTCAGGATAATAAATTTTTCGAGTCGTTTATCTTGAACACCAATTTACTAATGTTAAATTGGAATACTTTTCCAACATCTCTGCTTATTGTCAGGAATTAAAGATCCTTGCGGAGAAATTATCCAACGTTAGTTCGCTCGTAACAAATCAAAGATTGGTCCTTCAGTTGATTGCAAGGTTAAATGAATACTATGATGGTGTGGCTACGTTCATTCAAAGGTAATCCATTGCCTCCCTTTTATGAGGCCCGTTCGAGGTTGATTCTCTAAGAAACTCGAAAAGAAAAACAGGCATCTTCTGGGGCAATCACCGCCGGAATTGATCTCGTCTCCACCAACTCATTTTCCACTGATTTGGAGTCCCACAATTCTGGTTCGGGGGGCTATAATAATTGTCAAAATAATGGCAAAAAATGGGGTTCAAACTGAAATAATAAAGACAATAATAATGGTGGAAAGGGATGTGGACGGGGGGGGGGGGAACCCCCGGCGGCGGCGTGGCCAGCCCAGGCAGTGGCGGTAATAATGCTAACACGGTGGGAACTGCCCCGCTACGTCCATATCCGACGTTTTCGTGGGCCAGGCCTCCTCCTGCTTCAATTCACCAATCCGGTTTCTTTTGTCTCGTCCATAGCATGGGTTTGCGGCTTAGGCACCCTCCTCGGTTGGATATGCACCCACAGACATTGAACAAGCCATGAACAACATGAATTTAAGTGTTCTGGATGAGTCTTGGTACATGGACACAGGGGCTACGTCACACATGACGACATCTCAAGGTAATCTCTCATCTTATTTTAATATGAGCAATAATAAAAATATTATTGTCGGCAGCGGGCAGGAAATTCCAATTCGTGGTACCGGTCAGGTACAACTACAACCTCCACACCCACCCTTGTACTTAAAAACGTCTTACATGCACCAAAACTAATTAAAAACTTGATATTTGTTAGACGTTTTACCATTGACAATAATGTTTCTTTGAATTTTGATCCATTTGGCTTTTCTGTGAAGAATTTTCAGACGGGGATGTCACTTATGAGATGCAATAGCACGGGGGACTTATATCCCGTCACCTCTGTTTCCAAAAATAGCATGACCAAACCATCCACATTTGCTGCCATTTCTCCTTCTCTATAGCACAGTCGGCTGGGACACCAGGAGCCCATGTTTTTAATAATATTAGAAAGAATAATTTGTTTGGTTGTAACAAATTTTCGGACTCTTTTGTTTGCCAGACTTGTGTGCTTGGTAAACATATTAAGCTTCATTTTGCATCCTCTACTTCTTATACTTTTATGCCATTTGATCTTGTGCATTGTGATTTGTGGACATCACCGGTTTTGAGTTTTGCAGGTCATAAATATTATATGCTCATCCTAGATGATTATTAGAATTTTTTGTGGATTTTTCCCTTAGGACATAAATCACAAACCTACATCATTTTTAAATAGTTTAGTGTTTTTATCAAAACCCAATTTGGCAAAAGCATTAAATGTTTTCAATGTAACAACGGGGGGGGGGGGGGGGGGGGGGTATTCATCAATGCCCAATTTAATGATTTTTGTCAACAAAATGGGATGTTAATGCGTCTTTCATGTCCACATACATCACCACAAAATGGGAAAGCCGAAAGAAAAAATCGAACAATTAACAATATGATTCGCTCTCTTCTTGTGCATTCTTCCACACCACCAAAGTTTTGGCAACATGCACTTCAAATGGCCACATATCTTTTAAATATTCTTCCTAGTAAATTACTATCAAATGTGTCTCCCACACAAATATTGTATCATCGTCTCCCGTCTTTTCAACATTTAAGGGTGTTTGTGTTATCCTTTGTGTCCATCCACTATCATTAACAAGTTGCAGGCTCGCTCAACTCCTTGTGTGTTTTTGGGATACCCACAAAATCATAGGGGCAATAAATGTTATGATTGGACGAATGGAAAAATAATTATCTCTCGTCATATGATTTTTGAGGAGTTTACATTCCCGTTTGCTAAGTCGCATGTGGCATCCTCACCTTCATATGAATTTTTGGATAACGGAATACATCCAATTTTACACCACCATTTCAATAACCAAACACAAGTGGAACCACCTCAACAACATAACCAACACCTTTCGGCCCATCCACAAAATGAGACTGGACCGGAGACCACAACCTCGTTGCGGGGGGTCTTGGCCCAGTCCCATTCTCTGGCGGGCAGACTAAAGTGGGGGGGGCCCACCGCTCCCTTACCAATATCCGCAAACCAGCCCACTACCGAATCCCAACCTAACACTGGTCACCACACACCCTATCAGCCCATTACCAATACTATACAGCCTCAGACCATTGAAACTCATACAATGCACGGAATTTTAGGCCTAGACATCAGTTTAACCTTCTATCAACAGAACAACCTTCACCTATACCGAAAAATCCTAAAGCTGCCTTGTCCGACCTGAATTGGAAAGCTGTTATGTTAGACGAATTTAATGCTCTTATTAAAAATAAGACGTGGGAATTAGTACCACATCCGTCTAATGTGAATGTCATTCGGTCTATGTGGGTGTTTTGTCATAAGAAAAATCCTGACGGTACTTTTGTGAGATACAAAGCTCATCTTGTTGGTGATGGCAGGTCTCCGTAGGTTAGGGTCGATTGTGGTGAAACATTCAGTCCGGTAGTTAAGTCAGCGACTATCAGGATGGTTCTGAGTCTGACTCTCTCCAAATCCTGGTCTATTCATCTGTTGGATGTTAAAAATACATTCTTACATGGCCACTTACAGGAAACAGTGTACATGCATCAACCGTTGGGGTTTCGAGATTATTCATGTCCAGATCATGTTTGCATGTTGAAGAAATCCTTGTATGGTTTGAAACAAGCTCCTAGGGCATGGTATAACCGTTTTGCAGGGTTTGTTTCCAAGTTGGGCTTTTTTCACAGCAAGTCTGATCAATCATTGTTCATTTATCGGAAGGGCGCTAACATGGCCTATATACTACTGTATGTTGATGATATTATTCTCACAGCATCATCTATTTCACTTCGCCAGTCTATCAGGTCTCTTCTTGCAGCAGAATTTGCAATGAAGGACTTGGGTCTATTAAATTATTTTCTTGGCATTGCAGTAACCCAATATGCAGGTGGTCTCTTTCTTAGTCAAAAGAAATATGCCGAAGAAATAATTGAAAAGGCTGGGATGTCTTCCTGCAAACCATCTCATACTCCAGTTGACACAAAGGCGAAGTTGAGCAATACAACATGTATTCCATACAATGATCCAACACATTACCGAAGTCTTGCAGGAACCTTGCAGTATCTGACCTTTACAAGACCAGATATTTCATATGCAGTTCAGCAAGTTTGTTTACACATGCATGATCCGAAGGAGGAACATATGAGGGCTATAAAAATGATCTTGCGGTATGTGAATGGTACTCTCCATTTTGGGCTTCATTTGTATAAATCCTCTGTCACACATCTTTCAGCCTACAGAGATGCAGATTGGGGTGGCTGCCCGCACACACGTCGTTCCACTTCTGGTTATTGTGTGTTTTTGGGGGACAATCTTGTTTCCTGGTCGTTCAAACGACAATCCACACTGTCTCGGTCAAGTGCTGAGGCAGAATACCGAGGCATAGCCAACGTAGTTGCTGAATCATGTTGGCTTCGTAATCTATTGTTGGAGTTGCATTGTCCAATTGAAAAGGCAACAGTGATTTATTGTGACATGCGATATACTTATCCGGCAATCCTGTTCAGCATCAGTGCGCGAAACACATTGAAATGGAAATACTATTTGTCCGAGAAAAGGTTCCCCGTGGACAAGTTCGAGTTCTTCATGTATCGTCCCGCTACCAAATTGCAGATATCTTCATGAAAGGGCTTCCGCGTGTACTGTTTGATGATTTCCGGGACAGTCTCAGCATATGTGAACCTCTCGCTAAGACTGTGGAGGACTATTAGCACACGATAATTATGGGAGAAATCTCATATTATCATCCTCTACCATAAATCATGTAATTATAATCAATTAGTAATATTATAATTATTAGACAAATTAATTAGTTAGTAATTAACATCTTATATTTTAGGTAACCTATATTATTACTACATACCATAATTATATATATATTCTATGGATGGAATAAAATAATGAAGGGATTCAATTCTTACCTATACATATATCTATTTGACTAAAAAATTGGATAAAAAACAAAAAAAAGCTTTGCTTTGTGCGCTAACTATAACTTTGTAACCTTTAGGCTAATGTACAAAAAGTTTAGAAAGGAATAAAGGAATAGAAACTGAAAAGAACTTGTTGAACATCGCTAGTTTGTTAGTGGATTTATCCATGATTTCGATGACATAATTGTTTTATGCTTTGTCATTATATTGCTTTGGTACGTGTGCCATCTTAACCCCACCAATCTCTTAAATCCATTTGAAAATGTGAGAGTTGCAGTGTGAACTTGACTTATCAATATTAAAGAGAAACATGGAAGAGCCAATTAATGATGATAACCAAGAAACTTTATTACAGTAGCTCGAATATTTAAATATTTATTTATGACAGTAATGTTGTAGTAATTGTTTTGTTTAACTATTAATCTTTTGTTCGTCGTGTCAGCGTTGAACCTAAAATTATGGTCTTACGGACATATCTTAAAACGTAATCTTACTAGTTGAATCAAATCTTCTCCCTTGCGAAAATGAGAGAAAAATTAAACAAAAAAAACATAGTTAAATCTCTTTATAATGGTACCATTTTGTTCGTATATTTTTTAGATGATATAACGGCATATTGTGATAGAAAATATATAATATACATAACATGAAAAACGGTTCTAAAGAAAAATGATTGTTATAATGAAAAATTGTTATAGAGTAGGACTCTTAATTAAAGCTTAGCATATGTCATTCTCTCTCTCTTTTTTTTTAATTTCGTTTTGACATCTGTGAATTTCTCACGAGTTATTGGCTCTAAATCTTATGATGAACTATTTTGTTGCGTATGAACATGGTTTTGAATCTACCTAATGACAGCTACACTTTTTTAAAATTTCGATTTTAAGGAGAAAATGAAAGGATTGTTTTCAAGCCAATAATGGCAAAGATTAGAATGGTGATTTATACTTCACATTATAGTGTTTGTCTCACGTCAAATGTTGGATACTTTGTGGATTTTGTTATGATTGCTTAATTAAATAACCTTAAGCATGTGATACGCAATACCCTAAAATATATTGCACATGAGTTCACACGCAATTTCAGGAAACTAAGAATTAATATTGTTACAAAAGAAAAGTACATGTTACTCTCGAACATACTTTCAGTAGAAATAATGTGGAGTACGCAACTTAAATGACCTGAAAATGTGAACAAAAATACTCTCAAAAAAATTTTTGTGACAAAAATATCTTTTGTGCAGTGAATTATTGTGCAATAGGGGTAATTTTTTTTTGGTCAACTTTTTTATTTTTCAACAATTAGACATGTTTTTTTTTCATACTTTGACCAACGATTAGTCATGTGTCAAGACTCTGAAATGTCAATATTTTATATAGTTACTGATATTTTTTTCTGTGTACAATAATGTAGGTTCAATGCATCAAGGATACCTAAGCATTCTGATCGTCGTTTTAGGGGTTGTAAAGTTTTCGAAGTAATTTTTGTTTGGAAACTTGTTATCATTAGGTTTAAGTGTTTTATTTTTTAAGCTTTTGATTTAAGCGTGTTATTTTTAGTGAAGGCATAGCTTTATTTCGAATATGTCGAGATTTGTTTTCCTAATTAATTTAGAATGTCACACAAGTTAGTAGTAAATGATAATAAAGACTAAGATAACTAATTATTATTAAGAAAATAATACGCAAAAAATATAATATTAACTTAAACTGTAGCTCGGACTTATAATTATCATGTTGACTAAGCATTGATCTATCGATGGACCCCAGGTGAACATTGGGATCCATGTAGGTGTTATTTATGTACAAAATATGTTTAAATTATTATTATCTTGTAATATTAATTATCTAATCTTTTATTGATAAGCTGGTGCGATGTTTAATGGTATGATTTGCCTTTGACAGACCATATTGAAGTAAATTAATTTATGAAGCTTTGATTTAAACAATGTGGGATGAAAATTAATTGATATATAATGGAAGCTCTGACATAAGTAGGTATATAATCTAATTCAATTAGATAAAAACGTAAATAAAAAATAAGGAGTATAGGGAGAGAAACTAGTTTTAAAGTGGTAAAACTTTAAATGATCATAAACTTTGCGCTCGAATGTTCATTTTACTTTTACACGATTTTTTGGGTATATTTTTTATTATTTTTCGAGGAAAGAAAGCATGTCAATGTAAAGAAAAAATATGTGGTCAGTCCTAGAATATCTGCCAAACAACAATCATCATACCAGTGAAATAGATATAACAATCGGAATTAAAGATAGCACCTTTAATTCATTCGAACATTGATCTAGCTATCAACCATGACAAGAAACAACAGAGGTAACCATAAGAAATAAAGCACGAAGGGCTGCTCGAAGGATAGGAGATTTAGTAGAGAAAGGACCTAAAATGGATATCATCTATATATACCTCTTCATTAATGAAAATAATCAAGAGATTATTTTCTTTCATGATATCAGTAGTTTAGGGCAAATTTTCCTTTGTTGAGAATATAATCAACTATTAAAAGTGTGTTCTATCTAACAGTTTAAGCTTTTAGATCAGATGGTCACATACTTCAATATGGTATCAGAGCATGCCAAAGATCCTGGGATCGAACCTCACCGCCACCCATTATCAAAAAGAATTTCCACGTGTTTGGACCATGAAAAAAATCAGACCAGCACGTGAGGGGGCGTGTTGAGAATATAATCAAATATTAAAAGTGTATTCTATCTAACAGCTTAAGCTTTTAGATCAGATGGTCACACACTTCAATATGGTATCAAAGCATGTCAAAGATCCTGGGACCAATTTTGTGCTTCCGCCGCCCTTACTACACCTCCGGCCGTCGGCCGACCAAAAACCACCCTTCAATATTTTTTTTATTTTTTTTGTTTTCCCGAATCCTTAATTCTCCTCTTGTTCTTTCATTACGTCTACCTCAAAGAACACATTTCATCCTATCGTTGCAGTCTCCAATATAAAGAATAACATCTCTATTGTTCTTGAGATGGAAAACGTCCAATACGCGATGTGGGCAGAACTATTTAAAGTTCACGCACGATCTAATTGAGTTTTTCATCACATCATTCCCTCGACAACAGGCAAGGAGAATGTGCCTACCACTAATGATGACATAGAGTTGTGGGAAACTCTTGATGCTACGGTACTCCAGTGGATTTATTCCACTATCTCTACGGACCTCTTGTAGACTATTATTGAACCTGACGCCACAGCCATGAACACTTGGAATAGGTTGCGTGATATATTCCAGTATAACAAAAAATTTCGTGTCATGACCCTTGAGCAGGAATTCTCCCACATCAACATGGAGGATTTTTCAAGTGTCTCAGCCTATTGTAAAAGGCTCAAGGAGTTGTCGGATAAACTCAAGAACGTTGGTGCGCCCTTCACGAATGATCGTCTTGTTCTTCAGATGGTTGCAGGCCTATCCAAGGCTTATAATGGTGTTGAAACTCTTCTTTCAAAACAACCCTCTTCCTCCATTTTACCAAGCCCGGTCTATGCTAACCCTTAAAGAGGCTGGGTTGGCTAAAAGGCCGCAACTGGAGAAAATTCCGCCATATTGGATACCTCGCTATAAGATTTCTACTTTCCATCATATTCGGGTAATTCTCCTCAAAATAAGAACAACGGTGGTGGAAAATGAGGTCAAAATAGGAATTTCGACGGGAAAGGCGACGACCGTGGTGGCGGCAGTGATGGCAGCAGTAGCCGGGGTGGAAGCCGGCAGGGGCAGCAATAGGTTGGGTCAGGGCAGTGGGCCATCGGTCACAATGGCCAGTGGGCTTAGCAATGGCCAACTGGCCCAGGACCTACCGCCCCTACCCAGCACCATACTGGGCCAGGCCCAACACTTAGACACAGCCGAACATAACGGCCAGTTGGGCAAGGCAGAACAACCAGCAGCGGCAACCCAATTCAGTCCTTGGGCCGAGACCTCCTCAGGCCTACACGGTCCAGCTGCCACCCCACCCGAGTCCCACGGATATCGAGGCAGCGATGCAGACACTTGGATTGGTATATGGACATCGGGGCAACTTCTCATATGACGTCAACACCAGGTAATCTCTCGTCTTATTTCAATTTGAGCAAAAATCGTGACATTATTGTTGGTAATGGTGATTCAATTCCAATTCGTGGTTATGGTCACACAAATTTATCTCCTCAGAACCCACCTTTAGCCTTGAAAAATGTCCTTAATGCTCATCACTTAATTAAAAATTTGGTGTTTGTTCAAAAATTCACAACTGATAATTAGATTTCTGTTGACTTTGACCCTTTTGATTTTTCTATGAAGGATTTCATGACGGGGATACCTCTAATGAGATGTAATAGTCGGGGAGAGTTTTATCCAATCACCACCACCACCACCACCACTTCCATGAATTAAGCCACATCATCAATGTTTGCCGCTCTAGCACCTTCCTTGTGGCATGCACGTTTGGGTCATCCGGGGGCGTTTGTTCTTTCTTCTCTTAAAAATAATAATTTTATTTAATGTAATAGTACGTGTAGTACTAATATTTGTCATTCTTGTCCACTTAAAAAATATGTTTAATTACTGTTTGTAGCCTCAACCTCTAGTACTTTGTTGCCTTTTGATATTTTTTATAGTGATCTGTGGACATCTCTCGTTTTGAGCTCTGTGGGCCACCGTTATTATGTGTTATTTTTGGATGATTATTCTAATTTTTTGTGGACCTTTCCTTGATCTAAAAAGTCTCAAGTTTTTTCCACATTCCTCACGTTTAGAGCATTCATCGGTACTCAATTTGAACTAGAAATTAAAAACATTCAATGTGATAATGGAAGGGAATTTGATAATGGGCCGTTTAGGGAGTTTGTAACACTAATGACATATCTTTTTATTTTTCTTGCCCTTAAACGTCCTCACAAAATAGAAAAGCAGAAAGAAAAATTCGTATCATTAATAATATTGTTCGAACTTTACTAGCCCATGCGTCATTACCCCCTTCTTTTTTGTAGCATGCATTACAAATGGCTACTTACCTCCTTAACATACTTCCTACTAAAGGATTAGCATATTAGTCTTCCCTAAAAAAAAATTATCATAAAGACCATTCGTATTCTCAGCTGAGGGTGTTTGGGTGTTTGTGCTATACACTTTTTCCATTCACTACAATTAATAAACTTCAAGTTCGTTCTACTACTTTTGTATTTTTGGGTTATCCGACTAATCATCGTGGTTACAAATGTTTTGATTTATCTTCTAATAAAATCATAATTAGTCGCCATGTTATTTTTGACGAAACCCAATTTTTGTTTGCTAAATTGTATAATTCTGTGTCTAGTTCTTATAATTTTTTGGATGATGGGCTCTCACCGTATATTATCCACTAATGGGCCCAACCTACCCATGACCCAATTTTGCCAGCAGGCCCACTGCCTACTGGCCCAATAAGTTCCCTTCCAGGTCCAGTGTCACGGCCAGCAGGCCCACTGCCTGTTGGCCCAAATACCCAGTCTCTTACGTCCAATTCGGTCCAGTCCCGAGATGGTCCAACATCGACCCTAGTCCAGTACAATTCTATTCCGAGTCAAGGGCCCGTTACTTGTAGTCAATGGGGAATTTTTAAACCTAAAAGACATTTTAATCTCAATTCTAATGTCACTAAATCACCCTTGCCATGTAACCATGTATCTTCCCTTCATGACCCGAATTGGAAAATGGTCATGAATGATGAATTTAATGTTCTTATTGAAAATAAGACATGGGAGTTGGTGCCCCGTCCACCTAGTGTTAATGTCATTCATTTTATGTGAATTTTTACTCATAAGAAAAAATCTGATGGTTGTTTTGAGAGGCATAAGGCCCGTCTTGTAGGTGATGGCAAAACACAACAGGTTGGCGTGGATTGTGGAGAGACATTTAGTTCGGTGGTCAAACCGGCGACCATTTGCATTGTTCTCAATCTGGCTCTATCAAAAGCATGTCCCATTCATCAGCTGGATGTGAAAACTGCTTTCTTACATGATGATCTCAAGGAAACAATATACATGCATCAGCCCTTGGGTTTCAGGGCCCCCGATAGTTCGAACCATGTCTGTTTGCTGAAGAAGTCCTTATATGGACTTAAAAAGGCCCCTCGGTCTTGGTATAAGAGGTTTGAAAATTATGTGTCTACTATTGGGTTTTCTCACAACATGTCTGATCATTCTATGTTCATCTATCATCGTGGTACTTCTCTGGCATACATTTTATTATATGTGGATGATATTATATTAACTGCCTCTTATGATAAACTGCTCAAGTCTCTCATTTCTCTTCTTAGTTCCAAATTTACTATGAAAGACTTGGGGCCCTTGAGTTATGTTTTGGGTATAGTTGTCACACGTTATGCATGTGATCTATTTTTATCACAGAGGAAGTATGCGGCTGAGATTATTGAGAGAGCTGGCATGTCATCCTATAAGTCCTCTCCTACTCTGGTTGATACAAAACTGAAGCTGAGTGATAACTCTAGCACACCTTACGAGGATCCCTCCCACTATCGCAGTTTTGCAGGGGCTCTTCAATATCTTACTTTCACGAGGCTCGATATTACTTATGCAGTGTAGCAGGTGTGTTTATTTATGCATGATCCGAGGGACGAGCACATGTATGCGCTTAAATGCATTGTGCGTTACATACATGACACTCTTGATTATGATATGCATTTATATCCATCCTTCGTCTCTACTCGCGTGTCTTATACAGATACTGATTGGGGTGGATGTTCAGATACCAGACGTTCGACATCTGGTTACTGTATGTTTCTTGGTGATAACTTGGTCTCATGGTAGGCAAAACGCCATGCTACTTTATCGCGATCTAGTGCGGAGGCCGAGTATCGAGAGGTAGCCAATGTTGTGAATGAGTCTTGTTGACTGCATAATCTTCTATTAGAGCTTCACTTTGCTATTCAAAAAGCTACCTTGGTCTACTGTGATAATGTTAGTGCAGTCTATCTCTCTGGGAATCCGGTCCAACATCAGCGCACTAAACATATCAAGATGGATATTCACTTTATTCGCGAAAATGTAGCTCGTGGACAAGTACGTGTCTTGCACGTCCCTTCACGGTATCAAATTGCTGACATCTTTACTAAGGGTCTTCCCTTAGTTATATTTGAAGATTTTATGGACAGTCTCAGCGTACGACAACCGCCCGCTATGACTGCGGGGTGTGAAAGTCACGGTATACACGAGATTATTCTCTTTCATGAAAATACTTTTCCTCTGTGATAGGAATGACATCATAACTAATGGAAAAGAGTTTGAGAATCCTTTATTTTTGCTATTTTTTTCTGTGAAAGAAGAATGAATTTTTCTTGGTATTGAACCTTTCCCTTTCTGAGATCATCTTTTGCAGGACAAGAAAAAACTCTAGGCGGGTAATGTGCTGTGAAATTTGCAATCATCATGTTAAGTTTTTAGTGTAATCAACAAGCTTTCCTTTGTCTCTTAGATAATCAATTTTGTGTACAATATTGATTGGACTTGAATTGAATTGGATTGGCAAATTTAGTTGGATTAAGATTTGATATTGAATTGTGATTTGAATTCAATTTTACAAGAGAGGAAGCTATCATTGATTGTGTTCACTCTACCAAAAACTCATCCGGACGATTGTGAAGTAACTTTTGTTCGTAGTGGTAGTTAGATACTAATAAATTGATATTCTGCGATTGTTTTCTATTTATATTTAAAGTATATTGTTTGGTTTTAATTCGCTATGACCAGCAAGTTCTGTGGAACAGTGGGATCCGATTGCTGTGTCTGCTATTTCTATTAAATGTATTTGGATTTTGGTATTTCCACATTATCGATATGAAGATGGTGTTTTATCTTATATTCTTGAATTATTTAGGAAAATAAATATCTTTGCTTACAATGACGGAGCTGAAATATGCTGATTGATAATCCAAATTGGAGAAGCTATTATGGCAATTCCTGAAGACTAAAGTCATTGATAGTTGGAGTAAAGAGCTCCCGCTTACTAAACGGGTGCTCTAATGTCACGACCCCTTTTCATCAATCGTGGTGGCACCTACACAATGCTAGCTGTAGGCGAACCACCCCCAAATCTCTAACATGAATAACATAAGTAAAAGCGGAAGATAACAAGATACTACATAAATTGTCTCATACATATATGCGAAAATAGAAATAAGTCTGATACATCAACAATACCCCAAAAAAATCTAGTTTGTAGATACAAGAGCACTAACATCAAAACGAATCAAGTCTGAGAAAATGGCACGCAGGCCAAAACTGACAACATAGTCTGAATATGTCTCTCAAATCGAACAAAAGACAGTAAAATAGAGGGAGAGTATCCAAGTGTATGCTGAAGATAATATCCTCATCCTGAATGTTTGGGATCAACAATGTACCCCCATAGACATCATAGGTCAACAACATCGGAAGATACATAATCAAAGATGAATATCAAGTGATACCACATAATCCTATACTAGCAATTCAACTAGGTATATCACATAATCACCAAGATGTTCATAGAATTTCACAATATCTCAAATGTCAAGTAGCATGAATTATCATTTTCAAGTTCCCGGTCCAATCAAGTTACTCAATATCACTTAATGGCCGTTTCCAATCACAAATATCCAAGATAAGCATAAGTATGTATGATATGAATGTGATGCATATGCAAGGTACCTTTCTCAACCTGGTATACAATACGTCAAGGATTTATGATTCGTACATCCATGGGGGACCTGCGTAGTTCATATACCCCTCCGGAATGTCCCGTCGGAGCCCAGATCTTGTGAATAACATCTTGTTGCCCCGCGTATCAATATCATCTCAAGTGACATAATCTCATATTACTCTTACCTTTTCGGTTTCTTGAACCACAACATATCCATACCACTCTCATATCAAGTCATAGAACCATGAGTGTATGACTGCAATGACAATAAAAGGCAAGATATCTTGATATAGTGAGATGCAATCAAGTATAGAGATGATGTACACATGCCTTCAAGAATTCAACAACACATAGGAAATTCGAAGTCAAATCAGGATATCATATCAAAAACATGTGTGATGAGTAAACAAATAATAGCAAACATGGCGACAAGCCCAAATAATCAGCAGTCAGAACCAACACAAGGCTGATTCTCCAAATCTACCCATCATCACAATTCAACACCAGTGCCCACTCAAACGCTCATCACAACCGACTGAGTGGGACCCCCAAACACGCCCAATACCCCTCAATATTTATAACTAATTACATACTTCTATCGGAGTCTCAAAAAGCTAAATCGTAGCCTACCTCAAAGCCGAGCGGGAGCGCTACCAAATCAAGCCTCGATGACAACCTTGCCCTTCCTTCTCGCCTCGTGATAATCAAAGTCTATTCACACGTATTACACAGTTAATATAAGACTTAACACAATAAAAGCAAGACTTTAAATACCCATCCCCGGCCATATTACCAAGACTCGAACTTTAATACATAAAACCCAAGATTATATGCTAGGTAGTCATATCCTTAAGTTAACTGAAAATCTAACGACTTTTGATCCCTCAATTGAACGATAATTGAAAAGCCCCAATTTAAAACCTAGAAATTTCCCCCAATTGAAAACATGCTTCTATAACCAAATTAAGACTTGTAACATGATAATCTAACATAATCCAATCCTAATTCATGATACTAACATCATTTAATCCATAGACCCTCATTAAAATCAATCATACAACTCTCTTATTCTTGCCACTTGCGTAATTCATCTTCCGCAACTTAAATAGTATACTATACCACCATTATTAAGCCTAAACCATATAAGGAAGGATTCTATTATCTCAAGGTTGGAAATGCTCCTATTCTCTGAAAATACCCAAATACGGCACTGGTCTCGAGGTTAGCTATTTTGGGAAAATATTTTCTGACCTAAAAATATTTATAGAACAGCTGAACAGTGATCCGCCCTGGCGGAATCGACTCCGTTGTAGCAAACCCGTTGCGGCAAAAAGTCTTCGCCGTAGCGGATGTCACTTGACACCTCAGACATCGCCACATCGAACCCGACTCCGCTGTGGCAGAACCCCCTATTACCCAAACTTCTGCTTCGGTGAGCCAACCTTCCGCCGAGGCAGACCCGCCGGATCCTGGTTTCGCTGTGGCGGACACTAGACACCAGCAAATGCAAATAGCCCAAAAGCCTCCATCCAACACCCAAAACACTCTCGCAACCCCCTGGACACAAATCAAACATGCTCGTCTATGATAAACAGTGCTACGAATTCGCTCGTCTATTTTCTAAAGAATTGTTTGGGACAAAACCAAAATCCACACTTTGCAAATATAGCTAAATACTTCCGATTGCCTCAGGAAGTGAACCAATAACTTAACTAAGACATAAATGGCTTTCCAAATCTACTGAAAACAACGGAACTCATAAACGAACTCATCTAGTAAAAAGTCAACTTTAAGTCAAACTAACCAACTATTTCTTGTTTTTGGGTTTTTCATCCGAAACTCATATAAATGGACCTCGGGATCCATGCCACCCATCCTCGCGTATCACAAACCCCACAAAGAATCTACGGGAAAGGTCAAACAAGCAAATAGGGATCTTTAGAAAGAAACGACCAAATAGGTCGCTACATTATATACCAATTAAAACAATGTCCGTCCTCGAACAAAGAGGAACGAACAGAGGGAACGTACCGAAAGTAGTGAACAATCTTGGATATCGGCTCTGCATATCAGACTTAGTCTCCCAAGTCGCCTCATCTACAGGACGATGCTTCTATTGAGCCATCACAGAAGCTATCTCTTTCGAACGCAACTTTCTCACCTGCCTGTCCAATATAGCCACAAGCTCCTCCTCGAACTCCAGATTCTTATCAAGCAACATAGAGTCACCATCATCGTGATACTTCTTCAGCATGGAAACATGGAAAACTGGATGAACGCCTGAAAGATCTGGTGACAGAGCTAACTTATATGCCACCTCCCCAACTTTCTGAAGAATCTCAAAAAGCCCAATATACCTCGGGCTCAACTTACCTCTCTTGCTGAACATTACCACACCCTTCATGGGTGATACTTCCAACAGAACTCTATCACCAACCATGAACTCTAAATCTCGAATCTTCTGGTCTGCGTACTTCTTCTGCCTGCTCTATGCTGCAAGAAGCTTATCCTGAATCCTTTTTACCTTCTCCAAGGACTCTCTCAACAAGTCAGTACCCTAAGCCGAACCTCAAATGCATCGAATAAATCAATCAAAGATCAACACCTTCTATCATATAAGGCCTCGAACGGTGCCATATCAATACTGGAGTGATAACTGTTGTTGTACGCAAACTCTACCAAAGGTAAGAATTGGTCCCAATAACTATCAAAATCAATCACGTAGGCTCGTAATATGTACTCCAATACATAAATAGTCCACTCGGAGTGACCATCGGTCTGAGGGTGAAATGTTGTACCGAGATCCAAATGAGTACCCATCTCCTTTTGCTATGTCCACCAGAAATGTAAAGTAAATTGAGTACCTCGATCTGATATGATAGAAATACGAACCCCATGAAGATGAAAAATCTCACAGATGTAGATCTTAGCCAACTTCTCTGCGTTATAAGTCGTCTAAACCGAAATGAAATGCACGAACTTGGTCAATCTATCAACAATAACCCAAATAGAATCAAACTTGCATAAAGTCTTAGGCAATCCAAAAATGAAATCCATAGCAAATCTTGACACCGAGACACAAAATCAGCTATGTTACTCTTCATTCTACCCCACCAGTAGTGCTGTTTCAAATCATAATACATCTTAGTAGAACCCAGATGAATTGTATACCTAGAGATGTGGGCTTCCTCTATGATCAGTCTAGTAAAATCTCTCACCGAAGGCACACACACTCTACCCTTAATCCTCTGAATGCCCTCACTATCAAATCACGACCTCTTTGGACTCGCCACTCATCACCTTATCTCGAATGTTGTACAACCCCACATCATCATACTAGTGCTCGAATCTGGTCTAAAAGAGATGACCTCGCCTCCACACAAGCCAGAATCCTACTCATATTCGAAAGATCAAGTCTCATAAAATGATTGGCTAAAGTCTGAACCTCTAATGCCATTGGACACTAAAAAACAACCAAACAAGCTAAACTCCTCATACTAATCACCTTCCAACTCAAGGCATCCGCTACCCCATTGGCTTTTCCTGAATAATTTAAAATGGTCATGTCATAATCCTTCAGCAACTCCATCCACCTACACTACCTAGAGTTCAAATCCCTCTGATTGAACACGTGCTAAAGACTGTGATGATCGGTATACACCTTACAATGAACACCATAAAGATAGTGCCTCCAAATCTTCAATGCAAATACCATGACAACCAATTCCAAATCATGTACAAGATAGTTCTTCTCATGCACCTTCAACTGCCTAGATGCATACGCGATCACCTTACCATCCTGCATCAACACATAACCCAACCCAATCCGAGAAGCATCGTAATACACAGTGAAGTCCTTTCCCTCCACCAAAAGAGATAAATCGGGGTTGTGGTCAATAAAGTCTTAAGCTTTTGAAAGCTCTCCTCACACTGATCGGACCACTGAAATGACACATCTTTCTGAGTTAACCACGTCAGATGTGAACTGATAGAAGAGAAACCCTTGACGAACCGACGATAGTAGCTAGCAAGACCTACAAAACTCTAAATATCCATCACAGATTTTGGTCTAGACCAGTCCCTAACTGCCTCTATCTTATTTGGATCCATCATGATCCCATCCTTGGACACCACGTGTCCCAATATTGCTACAGAACTCAACCAAAACTCACATCTCAAAAACTATGCATAAAGTTTCTTCTCCTTCAACAAAACAAGGACCACCCTCAAATGCCGCTCATGATCCTTCTAGCTCTTCGAATATATCAAGATGTCATCAATGAACACAATCATAAAAGAATCCAAGTACGGCTTGAATATATCATTCATTAAATTTATGAACATGGGCATTAGTAAGCCCAAATGACATCACCAAGAACTCGTAATGACCATAATGAGTCCGAAAAGTCATCTTAGGGACATCCTCGGCCTGAATCTTCAGCTGATGATACATAGACCTCAAGTCAATCTTTGAAAACAACGAAGCACCCTAAAGCTAATCAAACAAGTCACCAATATGCATAATCAGATACTTGATTCTTATGGTGACCTTGTTCAACTGTCTATAATCAATGCACATCTGCATAGTGCCATCTTTCTTCTTCATGAAAAAAGACATGAGCACCCCATGATGATACACTCGGTTGAATAAAGCCCTTACTTAACAAGTCCTAAAGTAGCTCCTTTGACTCAGCTGGAGCCATACAGTACAGGGAAATAGAAATGGATCAAGTACCCGGATCAAGATCAATACAAAAGTCAATGTCTCTGTCTGGTGGCATATCCGGTAAATCTGAAGGAAAGACCTCCACAAACTCACTAACTACCAAAATAGAATCAATAGAAGGGGTCTCTGCACTAGTATCCCAAATATGCGCAAGATAAGCCAAACAATCTCAGTCCACTAACTTCCTAGCTTGGATATAAGAAATCACTTTCCTAGGAGAAGGGTTGGGAGCGCATCTTCACTCCAACCTCAGAAGACCAGGCATAGGTAGCGTGACCATATTGGAATAACAGTCTTGAATCGCATGATATAGTGATAGCCAATCTATACCCAATATAACATTGAAATCCACCATATCTAAGATAACTAGTGTCATAACCCCTGAAAGTAACTACACACATGCGATATACTCTATCTACAATCACAGAATCACCAACTGGTGTAGACACACGAATAGGAACATCAACCATATCACACCACAACTCCAATTTAGCAGCAAAAAGGCAGACACATAAGAGAATGTAGACCCTGGATCAAATAGCACAGTAGCAACTTGATGATCAACTGAGATAATACTTGTAATGATTGCGTCCGATGCCTCAGCCTCTACCCTACCAGGGAATTCATAACAATGAATGCTCCCAACCTCGGTCATTTCAGCCTGAATGAGCTCCACCTCTCCACGACTAGGATCTACCACGACCAGACTGATGACCATTATAGCTTGACTGAGATCCTCCCTGGCTAGTCTGACTACTACCTCTAGATGTATGTGTTGGGTCCTACGTGCACGAGAGCTGCTGAAAACTGTTTGGGGTAATCCCTCATGAAGTGCCCAATCTCTCCACAAGAATAACAAGTCTTGGCCGTTGATGGCTACTAAATAGAGATAGAAGAACCAAAACCCCTATGGTCCGAATACCTAAACTGAGAACCACTTGAAGTTTGTTCCCTTCCATCATTAATCTGAAAAGCTGCCTGAACCGGTCGACTAGGCTACGACTGCTGATATCTCCCTTCATACCCATAACCATGGAATGTTATCCATTGTATTTTCCATAGTGCCTACCCCTCTTGTCGGGCTCACGTATGGGCATCTTGCCCCTCACCGCCTTTACCATCATATCATGCTCAGCAACAGTCTCAAAAGAGGCTCTAGAAGCTACCAACTGCAGTATAGTCAACTGGAGTGGAATAGCCAACCCTCTAACAAAACATCTCACTCTCTCCTCCTTAGTAGAAGCGCGATAAGACATGTAAGTGAGTCTCATATTGTGCCACTGTAGACCTTCTCTGATCAATCTTTTGAAACTCATAATGATTGCTCAGTCACAAGGTCAAAGGTACATACTTCTCAAGGGGCACTATCAAGCAATAAATGCCCCCCGACGTAGGCTGGCTACAATGTCAAAGGTACATACTTATCAAGGGGCACCTTCCATTACGGGGAACTATCAAATTTGGCTACAATTGATATGATTAAGGGGCATTATCAAACAATAAATGATTATGTGGCACTATCAAAGTTGGCCACCATTGATATCAATACATAAAGAAGCATTAATGGAATATAAAATTGACACCCAATCTTAATTAAGCATTAAATACCCATAACATTAATCACACTCTTTGAGGTCCATAACCCTAGCTAAGTATTTAGCTACTCATGATAATGAAAACAAAAGCATTAAATTGATATAAAAACAGTGTTACTTACAAAGTAATTAAGAACTAAATTGAAGTTTGAATCCATATTATTGTTGTAAATCTCCTAAAAAAAAACTCAAAAAGCAGAACAATGGAATGTATTGAGTATTGGAAATACAAACTGATGAGAATAATCAGGCATAAAACCCTAGAACATTATTTAAAGCCTCCAAAATTCATGTTCAAAAATTGGACAAAAATGCCCCCTGACATAGGCTGCGAACCGCAAACCATGTCACATACATGACTTGTGGTTTGTAAACATGCTCTTGTACCACAAGTTGAGTCTTCAGTCAGGTCTTCAATGTCTTCGTCTACAGCGTCATATGCGATTCACATGTCATGTCGCAAATAAAACTTTTTTCATGCTCAGATTTCCATCTTCTTACTGCTGTTCGCGGTTGACATGCGATCCGCAAATATTGCTTGCGGCATGACCTGCGGTTCACATGTCATGTTTTTGGCCTTTTGATCCTTTTTTCTTATATTTCATCTCTGCACTTCTTTTCCTACAAAACAACACATATACATAAGAAATAACGTAAAATATACTTGAAGGTAAGAAAAAGCATAAGTAAAAGACATCAAATATACTGTGATTTCATGGCACATCACCATCGTACTTGGGTATGTCCGGCATTATGATTTTTTTTGGGATGGGCTCCGGAGTAGTATCTTCTTTGTAGGGTATCTTTCCGTAGTTCCTCGATCCAACTCCTTTTAGTATAGGAGGGCCCCCAGGTATCTGGCTCATCCTTTCGTGTAGCTCCTTCTCTAAGGGCCCCCTGAGATCTTGAGAATGGATCAAGGAAATCTTGATGCTCCGCCAACCATTCCTTATGCTGAACAGGTTGTGGGGGATCTTGATTTAGCCTTGCGATTGGGGCCTCATCTCTCTTACATAATGATTATGACCTAAAAATCGAGTGAATAATGAGTCAGTCATAAATAATTATTGATTGGATAGGTACGACCAATTCATTCTAACTAGAAAAATATAGAATTTTGCATTCCCAAATGGTGGGATGTGAGTCTTGTCAGATCCGCTTCTAGCATCGCATGTTCTGTTCTCCTCACGTTTGTTGCAGATGCGTCGAGAGCTCCTGCGGCTTCGTCGTCTTCTGTCGGGTGGCAATCTGGTGCTGTTCCTGATAAAGATCTTAGTAACTTCTCCATGCGCTCCATTAAGGCACATTTTTCTGCCAAGATTGGGGTCAGTGCAGCTTCTGAGGGGGTAACCTCTTCTTTGAACATCCCCTCTACCTTAGAGTGTGGTTCCCCATCATTTTCTTGGGGTATCATTCCCGGGGTCGCGCCTCACGACTCTGCGACAGGTCGTGAGCATCTCCTGCGTCTATAGACTTTCTCGCTTTCGGGGATATCATTTTCTACGATTTAGTTCGTGACGTATCAGACTGTTCTTCAAGGTCCTCATGCTCACTAAGAACCTGTTCCTTTCCAATTTTCAGCGGGTCGTGAGCAACGTTGTTTCCACCTGAAATGCTTCTTTCCGGTGAAGTGTTAGCCTTAGGATTTTCAAGAAAATCAGCTACAGATCGAGACAGCTCCACAACTGTCTATACCCACAGACGGTGCCAAACTGTTTTTCAGTAAAAATGTTTTCTACCAAAAACGCTATTAGAGATTTGTATTTCAAAAGTTTAAAGACAAGTAGGTCGTATCCGATTCGAAGACCCTCTTGATCGAGTCCGGGATTTCCAAAGATGTTATATTAAAAAGTAAAAGTAAGAATAAGCAAGTAATGAACACTTAATAAGTTGGTCTGAAAATAACTACGGGTAGAATATGAATTAGAGCTGAGAGTCATGTAATAGCTTTAGAGATCTGAGTTTACAAGAAAACGTGTTCTTAGAGAGAATACAATGTATGTTCCTTCTATTCTCAGTCTTGCATATATATATATATGATAAAACTTAGACTATTATAACCCTATGTGACGTAATCATCCTGATGTAACTACACCCACGCGCGCTGCGACACTCTGATCGAAGTTGATTGATGTGACAGGAGTTGTTGGGAGTGGGTGATGGCTGTGAGGATTCGTTGTGGCCTCCGGAGCCACAAAGCTTCTTACTTGCGCTTGATGCCTTCGAGCGCCTTTCTAACCAACATACTTACACCTGATGCTATCGGGTGCTTTTCTACCCAATACAGAACTGTCGCAAAATTGGAAGCGAAACGGCATAACCATAAACAAATTCTTGAAGATCAAAATATTGATAGTCCCTTTTTAATCAAGAAAGAAAGAATATATATATGTTTAAAAGGAATTAACTGTGAGTAAAGATTCTGCCACCATAATAAAACGTTTTGTCAAAATCAGAACATCATCCCATCAAAACAGTATGGATCCTTTCCTTTATTTATTATAATTAAAAACTTGTCCAAAGAAAAGATGTGCCAAAAAAAGATAACACTTTTTACTGATAAGAATTTTTTTCCAGAATACTTACAACAAACGAAAAAAATAATTCTTTTCCCGAAGATCATGTATGTTAATTAAAAAACCCAAAAAATAATGAAACACGTCTAATGATCTAATAAAATATGGCTCTGATATTACTTGTTGAAATTTTTTTACACAGTCCACATAAGATCGCAAATAAATCATTAGACAGTGATGAATAACAATATAAAAACTAACCTTGTTCCATTGCAACAATCAACCGGAGGAGGTAGGATCTTCTAAGTCAAGATATTGCTCTTTGTTGTATCTTCTTAGAGATGTGATAGAAAATAATAGAAGCATTGTATCTAACTTAGGGACCAAATCCTTATATAATATGTTTAGGTATCTTTTCAGGCTTAAACAATACCTTCAGACACTAAAGAAAAGGCCAATGGGTTTCTACTTATTTAAAGTAACCCCCAAATTAATAGATATTTTCTTTTTAAGCCCAGAAATTTAATATTTTATTAGATCATAAAATGAACTCCATTAATAATAGCATATCCATGTATAAATATATTAATATGTGAGTCCATAAAATAGAAAATTACTAACACTTGCGTGATAAGAATATGAAGATGTTAGTTAGCTTCACATGCCACACACTAGATTATAATACTAGTAACTTATTTGCAGGGGTGGACGTATATCGGTTCGGTTCGATTTTGTATCCGAAAAATATGAACTGAATAAAAATCAATTTTTTGTAAAAAAACCGAATACAACTTTTTTTTAAAAAAACCCGATATGTTCGGTTTATATCGGTTTTTTCTAGTGGACCATGTCGGGTCGGGTCGGGTCGATGAATTTTTTTTTTTTTTTATATTGAATTTTCAAAACTAAAATTGACATTCACACCTACACTGCCATGAAATTTCGACGTTGAAATCTATTGTGTCTCGTGAGATGTTTACTAAAGAAAAAGAAAAAGAAAAATTAGAAACCGATTTGGGGGAAAACACAAATTGATTAGAAAAATTGACGTTTTCGTAAAAATTGGTTGTGCAAAACCGCCTTTGGGATGTTTGGGCGGGCCCCGTCTAAAAAAAATACCCAAAATAATTTTTTTTTGGGTAAAACGGACATCCGAGCGCAGAGTTATGACCATTTAAAGTTTCACCAATTTACAACTACTTTCTCTCCCTACATTTTATGTCAACGCTTCCGTGATATGTTAATCAAGTTCATGCCGCATTCGACTTCCATAAAAGCTTCATAGATTGACTTCAAAATGATTCAAGAGATAGTAGTAGCCTAAAATAAAAAATAAGAATAATTATATATTTAATTCGGTTTTTTCGGTTCGGTTCGATTCCAAAATTAAAAAACTGAATCGAATCACTAAATCCTGATTCGGTTCGGTTTTTCAAAAAAATTGTTTTTTCTTTAAAAAAAACAGAGAAAAAAAACCTAACCGAATTTCGGTTCGGTTTTTGCGGTTCTCCGGGTTTTTTGCCCACCCCTACTTATTTGACGAAATTAAAGATATCCATATCTTTTGAAGATTGCATTCTAAAATTATGATTCGAAAGATAATTAATTAATTAACACATAAATATTATTTCTGAATACGAAATTTATGAAGATAAATCGACACCTTTTTTTATTCCAGCAAGCCTGTTTCGGTTACCATTACGTCAACAAGGAGCAATAAACAATACTCTAATTAGTGTAGAACTGATTTGAGCACATAGTTTGACCGAAAAATAGTGATTTTAGGGTGAGGATTGTCCAAATCCATATAATGAGTCTATGTTCTCATTCCATATCCAATGTGGGACTCTTAACACTCTCCCGCACGTATAGACCTTGTTAACTGGAGCGTGGATAATATAATTTGGGGTCCAACATCGGTGAACAAAGAATTGGAATGAGTCTGGCTCTGATACACTATGTAAAGAATGGATCTTGGGCCTAACTATAAAGAATGAATCTTGGGCCTAACTCAACCCCAAAAGTTAGCTTGTAGGGTGAGGATTGTCCAACTCCATATAAGAAGTCCATGTTCTTATTCCATATTCGATGTGGGACTCTTAACACAAAAATATACAAATTTGTAAAACATAAAGATTATAGTAGAATTATTTTGGTATGATATTATTTGATTGGTGTGTAGTGCTAAGAATTCCATTTTATAAATGGTGTCCCACTTTACATTTAAAAAGGTCAAGGTGAAGGACTCAAGGTCAAACTAAGGAAGCTCATTCAAAAGAAATTTGCCACCAATTTGGGGAAGTTATATTTTATTATTGTTAGTCTCCACTATTCATCTTCTTATGCACCACTATTCAGATGGACCGACAAGTTTTCCTACTTTCCCAATATTCTTATTTCATTCGGTGTCTGCTACCCGTATTTGAATCCGACTATATATAAAGTCGCGCCGCGTAGAGCCCATTTCTTGGAAAACACTCCTTACCAAGAATTTTTTCATACCCAGGGTTCGAACTCGAAACATCTGATTAAGAGAGGAGCAGTTTTATCCATTACACTACATCTTTTTTTATGGTAATGTTAGTTATATTTGAACGCATAAACAAAATGGATCTAAGTTAGATGAATATTCTAATAGTGCAAATAATGTTTTTTACATTATCAACGAATTTTAAGACAATAAGCTACTATAACTTTTATTTTAGAAAGAGCTCATATTTGTTAAAATAAATCTAACCGTTATTTAATTGTATGGAGTAATATTTTAACATCGTCAATGCATATAGTTAACGGTTACCGAAAAAGAAGTAGAGGGATTCTTTAATTTTTCTTTAATTTCTCTCGTAATAGCATTATTAGGCTAGTTGCACTTCTAGCTAGGGGAAGGGGTAAAACGGTATATAATTTGGCCAATGAATTTCTAAATTATATGTGAAGTAATATTAAACTTTATGTACAACATAGGTAACAAATTAAAAAGGCAGCTAATTGAGAATTGAAACCTAGCCGCTACCTTAAGTTTTACATAGTAGTGTATTTTAGTGAGTTCACTGTCTGCAGATTGGCTTATTTCCTTTATAACAAAAATATGTAATGCAAAATTTATATTAATGAATTCATTGTCTCAGTTTTGTCTGGTATGAAGCAAAGAGTGACGGTAACATTTGTCTTGTTATAATATGTCTATCTAATTAGTTGCACACAAACTATTATTCTCTAACCATAATATAATGTTTGAAACAACCGCTATATTAACAATGTGGTAGAAATAATAATAATATATATATATATATATATATATATATATATATATATATATATATATATATATATATATATATATGTATATATTTTACATAGTAGTGTATTTTAGTTAGTTCACTGTCTGCAGATTGGCTTATTTCCTTTATAACAAAAATATGTAATGCAAAATTTATATTAATGAATTCATTGTCTCAGTTTTGTCTGGTATGAAGCAAAGAGTGACGGTAACATTTGTCTTGTTATAATATGTCTATCTAATTAGTTGCACACAAACTATTATTCTCTAACCATAATATAATGTTTGAAACAACCGCTATATTAACAATGTGGTAGAAATAATAATAATAATAATAATAATATATATATATATATATATCAAGCTAATAATATTTCAATTCAATGGGGATCCATGGCGCAATGGTAGCACGTCCGACTCCAGATCAGAAGGTTACGTTCGATTCACGTCGGGTTCGAACACCCCGAAACATTTCGGTCCCCCATCCTTTTTTTGTTTCTGTCCGTTTTCATTAAAATTAAAACGACTGCATCTGAATACATATCTGAATCTGAATACACATCTGAAAAATAAGATGTTGTCTCTCGATCTGAAAGATTTAGACGGATCTGAATAATAAGATGTTTTCTCTAGATATGAATATTGAATTATTAAAATTGTTTGTTTTCAATATCTCAATGTGCCTATGCAATTAACCATAATATCTATAAAATATTATAAAAATCTCATTTCAGAAAAATAAATTTATTTTTTATATAAAATAATATTTTAAATATTTATATTTGATTAAAATTTTGAAGTATCTCCTTTCTTGTTTTCTATAAATATAATATTTGAATTATCTTAAATGCAACTACAATTTATGCATCAATATAAAAAATTATTGTAACAAGGTAACATGAATTTTTTAATAATTTGTGCTTATTATTTAAATGCTAAACCTTTCTCTATCAACTAAAAGTGATTCAAAGAGAGTTGTTACAAGGTGTTTTCTAGTAAGAAACTTTGTTAAAATAAGATACAAATGAGGAAATCTTTCAATGCTTGACACAATTTCTAAGCGTTCTCTGTTGTTTGTTGAAGCTTGGTATTATGTATTTAGTTCCCACTTTAATTGGAGGGTTATTTAGTATTCATTTTCTTTTTTAAATTCGTTGTTACTGTCTCGAGAAACATTAAAATATATAGTCATTGCGATCTTTCAAAGTATTAGCGAATATTCTCCGAATATTCTCTGTATATTTTGTAATTATGATAGATGTATATTTAAGGTAACTTAGGATTCTAATTGTATTAGGAATCAACCTTTGTAAGGTAAGTTAGGATTCGTACCATATTAGGAATCAACCTTTGTCTGACTATATATATTGTGAATAATGAAAGGAATTCCGAAGGGAAATTATTCCATCTTTCATGGTATCAAGAGCCTAAAACCTAAATTCCTTCTCTTCCTCATTCTCGGCCGAAATTAGCATTTTTTTTTTCTGATTTCACAGGAAAAAAAAATCTGCTTTCCTCCCTTTTTCGGCCAAACCAAAAAATTTCCTTCCCTCGGCAGGCGGCAACCATGTCTTCCCCCACAAATTTCGGTTCATCCACTGGCACACTTGACAACCCCTCTCAACGTTCAGTATCTTCTTTTCATCCGGCATTCGCCGTTAACAACATCAAGAATTTTATCCCTATAATTCTTGACCAAGAAGACTATCAATATTCCATGTGGATGGAACTATTCTACATTCATGCATGTGCATACAACGTGCTCGATCATATTGACGAATCTGTTCCTCGTCCCACCGATGTTACAGACTCAATCTGGCGTCGTCTTGACGCCATCGTCAAACAATGGATCTACGGCACCATCTCCAAAGACCTGTTGTGCACTATCATGAAAACAGGTGCTACGGCATGTGAACTTTGGGTCCGGCTAGAAGAAATCTTTCAGGACAATAAAAATACTCGGGCCGTATATTTGGAAGAGCAATTCAACAATACCCGCCTCGAGAATTTTAACAACATGTCCGAATATTGTAAGCAACTGAAACTCATAACCGATCAACTATCCAACGTCGGGACTTCTGTTTCAGAAACCAAGATGGTGCTTCAACTTGTTGCGGGTTTACCAAAAGGTGAATATGACACACTCGCAACAATGATTCAACAAGCCGACTCTCTCCCAAGTTTCAACAAGGCACGTTCACAACTATTGTTGGAAGAAACTAGACGTGCTAAACAAGAGGAACATAATCAAAAGGCGTTAGCCGTTGACGGGATGGCAACACCTGCGGCCAGCATCAACTGACCATCACAAAGCATGTCCAAGAAGATAGCAGAAGCACCATCGGTTGCGGTCCACCAGAAGCGAAGAAGCCCGGCCGTGCTTTGTCCCCGGCGATTTGGGCCAGGCCTACACCACCGTGAACCTTCAACAGCCCGACGACAATTGGTACATGGACACCGGAGCCACATCTCACCTCACCCGGTCGTCAGGTAACCTATCTCAACTACATCGGTTAAAGTGTCCTCAATTTATTACTGTCGGCAATGGTCATCGCATTCCAATTGAAGGTTACGGTAACACACACACCAAACATCCACACCCACATTTCTCCCTAAACCACGTCCTATACACACCTAACATCATTAAAAACTTAATCTCTGTTAGAAAATTCACTAGCAATAATTCTGTGTCTGTCGAATTTGACCCTTTTGGTTTTTCTGTGAAAGAACTCAATACGGGGAAAATTCTTACACGCCACAATAGTGTGGGAGACCTCTACCCATTCACTCAATCTTTCGCTGTCAGACCGCAAGCACCTCTATCCCTTGCGGCAATCTCTCCCTCCACTTGGCACAACAGACTCGGACACCCCGGAGACCCAGTTTTTACTTTTCTTAGGACTTCTAAGCGTATTCAATGTAATAATGGGAAAATTGCCCAACACTGTTTTTCTTGTCCATAGGCAAACATACTCGTCTTTCATTTATGTCATCAAACAGTGCTACTTTTTCTCCCTTTGATATTGTTCATGCTGATTTGTGGACATCTCCGATTGTTAGCTCTTTGGGTCATAAATTCTATCTAGTATTCTTGGATGATTTTTCACATTTTGTCTGAATTTACCCACTGAAATTAAAATATGAAGTTTTTACAAAATTCCTCGAGTTTCACAAATTCATTAAAACACAATTTGAAAAATCTATCAAATCATTCCAATGTGATAATGGACGTGAATTTAATAACTCGGCATTTCACAATTTCTGTTCTAAACAAGGCATGGTTTTCCGTTTTTCTTGTCCCTATACTTCTTCGCAAAACGGAAAGGCTGAAAGAATTATACGTACCATCAATAACATGGTTCACACACTTCTGTTTCATGCCTACCTACCACCACCTTTTTGGGTCTATGCTGTCAAAATGGTAGAATCCCTTCTTAATATTTTACCAACTAGCACACTCCAAAACAAGACCCCTACCGAAATCTTATACCGTAGGCTACCATCATATGATCACCTACGTATAGAGATGGCAATGGATCTTGGACCCGGTCCGGATCCGGTGGATCCAAATCCATTTTATAGGATATGGATCTTCAAAATTTAGATCCGACGGATCCGGATCGGACCCGGATCCATTTCTGACGGATCGGATCTGGATCTGGATCTGGATCTTGTATTTGAGATCCGTATCCGATCCAGATCCGATCCGTGGATCTGGATCTTGCAAGTTTTATTCTCAAAACAAGTTTAATTTATCCCCGCGTTAACTCAAAAACCCAAAAATAAATAGGTAACTTCGATAATAACATCAATGTTATATTAGTGAATGACTAACATCGCCATAAACAAGTAGTTAAAATTATATTCACTTCATTTGTGAAGATTCCAAGCACATGCAAGTTCTGCATTGTGGAAATACTAGTCAGCATTTTCCACAACTATTGTCATTGTCCAACATTTTCAATTAATAGCTCACAATCAAAACGAGACAACGAACAAAATATCTCATATGAACATTTCAAAATTGAAACACAGAAAACTGTTAGTTAAGTAAAAATCGTTTGTTAGTTTTAAAAAAAAATCTTAGCAAGATTACATTCTTAGCAAGACAATTTTTTTTACATGTGGATCCAGATCCGATCCGTGGATCCTGTAGATCCGATGGATCCGAATTTGGATCTGATTTTTATGGACCCGACGGATCTAGATCAGGATCTGAATTCATGTATGAAAACCGGATCTGGATCTGGATCTAATAGGATCCGATCCAGATTCAATCTGTTGCCATCCCTACCTACGTATTTTTGGATGCTTATGCTACCCCAACATGGCCTCCACTGCACCTCACAAACTTGCCCCTCGCACTCTGCCATGTGTCTTCCTTGGTCTATCTCCTAATCATCGGGGCTACTTGTGCTATGACATTGCTACTCGCAAAATCATCGTCTCCCGTCACGTCACCTTTGATGAGACAACCTTTCCTTTTTCAAATCTCCGGAAATTTTAGACCACCGATTACATCTTTCTCGATGAACCAAGTATGTCCTCGATCATCCAAAATCTATACCAACAGCAGCCCACTGTTCCGACAGTCTCGTCACTATCCGGCACCACCCCAACAGCTCCCTGCTCACCCCTATAGCCCCCAATCGAGTCACCAGAAACCAGTCCAACTGAACTGCTGCCCATTGGTCCAGAACCAGTGGACCAGCAACCTCCCAGCCCCGACCCACCGCCACTGCCGTCTCATCGTATGGAGACTCGTGCACAACACGGGATCTTCAAACCCAAGGTTCACTTCAATCTCTCCACACAAACCTTATCACCCATTCCAAAAAATCCAAAACTAGCAAAACTGGACCCAAATTGGAATGCGGCCATGTGCGAGGAATTTAACGCTTTAACCAAGCAGAACACTTGGGATTTGGTACCTAGACCCGAAGGTGTGAATGTTATCCGATGTATGTGGCTATTTCGGCATAAGTTCAGAGACAGTGGTGACTTAGAGAGGTATAAGGCAAGACTAGTCGCCAATGGCACTAATCAGCAGGAGGGTATTGATTGTGGTGAGACATTCAGTACGGTTGTTAAACCGGCCACTATTCGGACTATTCTCAGTATTGCTATGGGCATGCATTGGCCGATTCATCAGCTTGATGTCAAGAATGCATTCCTTCATGGGGATTTGAAAGAGACTGTGTACATGCATCAACCTCCTGGCTTTGTTCATCGGGCAGCTCCGCAGTTTGTGTGTCGTCTCAGGAAGTCATTGTATGGATTGAAACATGCACCCCGAGCTTGGTATGATCGTTTTTCCAAGTATCTTCTGCAGATTGGTTTTGTATGTAGCAGGTGTGATAACTCTCTCTTCACTTTTCACCGAGGTAGCAGCACTGCATATTTGCTATTATATGTCGATGACATTGTTCATACTGCCTCATCTGACGGTTTGAAGAATGAAATCATTGCTCTACTCAAAACTGAATTTGCTATGGTGACTTGGGCAAGCTAAGTTATTTTTTGGGTATATCGGTAACCGGATCTGCAGCCTACTATGTTCCCTGTGTCGGCGTAAGTATGCGAAGAGATAGTGTACGGGGCCAAGATGGCAAATTGTAAAATTATTCCAACTCCGGTGGACTCCAAATCCAAGCTTAGTGCCAATGACGGTGCGCCGAGTTTTTGATCCCACTCTATATCGGAGTCTAGCGTGTGTGCTCTTCGGTATCTTACATTCACTAGGCACGATATTACATATGCCGTTCGGCGGGTGTGTCCGTTCATGCACGACCCCCGAGAGTCCCATTTTGCCGCCCTCAAATGTATTATCGGATACGTTAAGGGCACACTAGACTTTGGATTACACTTATACCCCTCTCGCCCCAACCAAGTTACTTGCCTACACGGATGCAGATTGGGCGAGAATGCCCGGACACACGTCGCTCCACCTCGAGTACTTGTGTATTTCTTGGGGATAATCTTATCTCATGGTCCGCCAAGAGGCAGGCCACACTATCCCGTTCGAGTGCTGAAGCAGAATATCGCGGTGTTGCTAATGTAGTTGATGAGATCTGTTGGCTCCGAAATCTTCTTTTAGAGCTCCAGTGTCCACTCCGCAAGACGTCTATAGTCTATTGTGACAACATATCTGCCATCTATATGTCTCATAATCCGGTCCAACATCAGCGGACTAAGCATATTGAGATGGATATCCACTTTGTGCGAGAGAAGGTTGCCCGTGGTCAGATCAAAATATTACACGTGCCTTCCTCTTATTAGTATGCAGACATCTTCACAAAGGGACTACCGCGACAGCTCTTCACCGACTTCCGATCCAGCCTTAGCGTTCGGCCTCCTCCCGCTCCGTCTGAGGGGGAGTATTAGCGAATATTCTCTGTATATTTTGTAATTATGATAGATGTATATTTAAGGTAACTTAGGATTCTAATTGTATTAGGAATCAACCTTTGTAAGGTAAGTTAGGATTCGTACCATATTAGGAATCAACCTTTGTATAGCTATATATATTGTGAATAATGAAAGGAATCCCGAAGGGAAATTATTCCATCTTTCACAAAGATTGAGAAATGAAGGTAAGGATCTTATTGAGAAATGGATTCACTCATGTTTAATTTTTCTGGTGTAAAATAGATCATGAATTGGGTAAAGATACATAGGATTTCAAATAATTTTTTCGACAGATTCAAAAGACTTCAAGAATTGTTTTTGCAATTACAGTTAATCAATTAATATTTGCAACAACAAGAGTTCTTGATAATATTTGGTTGAGAAATGATAGCTAAAGGTGTGAAAATTTTGCTGCGAAGAAAAGTCCTAAAAGGTTTTGTGAAAGAAAAAAAGAATTATTTTAAATGAGTCTGAATGTTGTTAAGACTCTGTTACAGATCTGATTCATTCAGACCCATTAATAGGCTTCATAAGAAAAGAATACAAATGAACTTAATGGGTTGAATCTGAATGATTAATATTTAGACCTTCAAAACAAATGCACTTAATGAGCTGAATCTGAATGATTAAGATTCAGACATCCATTAAGTGCAAACAAATGAGGCCTTAGTACATAATTATTTATTCTAAAATTCGTTTATTGGGTCAACCAGTTAAATAATTACTCCCTTCATTTCAAAATGTTTGTCTGATTTTGATTTGGCATGAAGTTTAAGAAAATGAATAAGACTTTTGAATCTTGTGGTTGTTAACTAAAGATATGTAGAATGTATCAAAATGTCATTTAATCTTGTAGTCTTAAACATGTCATGTAGAAAGTTGAAATAAAAAAGTTGTCAAAAAAGAAAAGAGACATTCTTTTTTAAACTGACTAAAAAGAAAAATGAGATAAATATTTCGATACGAATGAAGTAATAAAGAGATCACAAGCAACGTAAGCTAATCATGCATGTTTATCCTTGATAATGTGAAAGTAATTGAAATAAAGATACGAAAGTAACAAGACGATTAAACAAAATAAATAATTGATAAAAGAAGAGATAAAAAGAGAATACTCTAATTATATTCTCCTGTCGGCGGACGACGAACAATGGTCAAGAACGATGACTGGAACAGCTTCAGTAGCAAGTCTAGTAACATGTATGTGTATTTAGGTGAATTTTGATTGTTACATAATGGAAGGTGGGGGAATTCATAAAATAGGTCGGTGGTAATTGCTTCTGTAATTCTCTAAGCGTCGTATTTGATTTAGGGACCAAATCCTTATATATTATATTTAGATGTCTTTGCTTAAACAGTACTTTCAGACATCAAAGAAAAGGCCAATGAATTTCTCTACTTACTTAATGTAACCCCATATTAATAGATATTTTCTTTTTAAGTCCAGATAATTTAATACTTTATTAAATCACAAAATGGACTCCTTTAATGATAGCATATCTATATATAAATATATTAATATGTGAGTCCATAAAATAGAAAATTACTAACACTTGCTTGATGAGAATATGAAGATGTTAGTCAGCTTCACATGCCACACACTAGATTATAATATTAGTAACTTATTTGACGAAATTAAAGATATTCATATCGTTTGAACATTGCATCCTAAAATCATTATTCGAAAGATAATTAATTAATTAACACATAAAGATTATTTCTGAATACGAAATTTATGAAGATAAATCGACACCTTTTTTTATTCCAGCAATCCTGTGTTTCGGTTACCATTACGTCAACAAGGAGCAATAAACAATACTCTAATTAGTGTAGAACTGATTTGAGCACATAGTTTGACGGAAAAAAAGCGAGTTACTGAAACCTATTCTTTTTCTTGCAAGATCAAATTCCACGAGGTTGTCCTGCATTTGATACCCACCAATAACAATTGCTTGTCCCCATGGATGGATTCGTTCAACAAAGGCTAGGCATACGACACGTTGGCTAACTTTTACCAATGAGTTTGCTCCAGTAATATTCCAATACACGTTTGGCGTGTGGAAAACGAGATTAATTCTTGGAGCATTGTAGCCAAGGCGTGACAAACCAATAAATGAAGAATCAAAGCAAGTTCTGAAAGGTGGCACTGGGAAGACAGTCTTCACATCTTTCGGCATCTCATTAACGAAAGCTTTGCTCAAAGCACTGTAAATAGAAGGCTCCAATACAGTGTAAGGAATGGCTGTGCTGATTCTCGTCCCACCTTTATCATCATGATCCAACAAGAGTAATGTTTTGTTTAGTGGCACAGTTTTTTCGTTAATTGTAATGGAAGAAACTTGAATATAATACTCAGGTGAAGCGCGTTTGATGTAATATAAATTTGGGTTGATAATGATAGGTGTATAGATAAGATCTTGAGAGGCATCAAAGCCAAGAGCAAAAAAGATATGGCCTATGCCCAATAAATATTATTCCATTTTTTTCAGGGCTCAAACAAATGGCAAATTGTCTACTGAATCTAAAAGTTGATGCAAGTTGAGTAGCAAATGATACTGGACTTTGTTGTCCAAAACCAATCATTCCCTTAACATCTTTGCCTAGATTTTCGGTTAAAAAAGATGGAGAGCAGGTGAATATAAAGTTTGGCAGAGTTACAATGGGTCCTCGTAAGGATACATCAATGGATTGGATTGTCAAAACATCCTCAGCTATTTCACCACCAGTGTAAATAGTGTCCATAGCGGGATTTGACACAATGTTATCACACGCATTGTTGTTGCACCCAGGTCGTGTCTTATTTTCAGTTAAACAATCTCCACAGGCTGTTGACCTAGCAAGATTACATTGCCTTGAATCGCAAATTGCAGGCTTGTAAGTTGAGCTTTTGAAGCCCGTTTCGCAATCCACCCATACGTTTTCGCTACCAAGATGGACTGCGAGTTTAACGGGGATAAGAGGTGTTCTTTGGTGAATTTCAGTAATGTATTGTAGAGTAGAAAGGTCTTTTTTCACTGTAAGGAATAAAGTTTTAGGCTTGAAATTGGTTTGAGCTAGACAAGTTGATATAGTTAGAAGAAAACAAAAGTTAAAGAGATAGGAGTTAGAGGACGACATTGTAAATTTGAATGATTTTAGTGTGTAATAATGGATAGCACAGGCATCTATTTATAGCTAGTTTGATGAAATTATTAGCCAACCCATAACATGGCATTATAAACCCCTTTGATATTAGAAATATTTAATTATCCACATTAGCCTTTCCTTTCCTAGAACGTGTTGCTTTCAATCTCATCAATTTATTATAAGTTCTTTAATATGCTAGTTGTATACGACCCATGCGGATAATTGAATATATGCCCAAAAAATAGCTCAACTTTCCTAAGTCAGTCATAGCAAATTCTGTTTTGAGCGGTGCAATGATCTCATTTTTCAACAAGTCATATGAGGCGGTGAGCACAATATCATCAACATACAATAACAAATATGAAATGCTACTACCTCGATGAAAAATAAATAGAGAATTGTCACACTTGGTGCATACAAATCCAATCTGCAAAATATACTGTGCAAAGCGGTCATACAATGCTCGGGGGGGGGGGGGCATGTTTCAACCCATAAAGTGACTTACGAAGAGACATACATACTGAGGTGCCGCAGGATGTACAAACGCAGGCGACTGGTGCATGTAAACAGTCTCTTTTAGATCCCCATGTAGAAAGAAATTTTTTACATCAAGTTGATGAATCGGCCAGTGCTTACCCATAGTAATACTCAGAATTGTGTGAATCGTGGTCGGTTTAACAACCGGACTAAATGTCTCACCACAATCAATGCCCTCTTGCTGATTTGTGTCATTAGCCACAAGTCTCACTTTATATCTCTCAAGGTCACCATTGTCTCTGTATTTGTGACGAAAAAGCCAAATGCATCTGATCACATTAACCCCCTCCGGTCTAGGAACCAAATCCCAAGTGTGCTATTTCGTTATAGCATTAAGTTTCTCACATATGGCTGCATTCCAATTCGGGTCTAGTTTGGCTAATTTTGGGTTTTTAAGAATTGGAGATATTGTCCGAGTGGATATGTTAAAGTGGACTTTGGGTTTGAAAATTCCGTGTTGGGCACATGTTGTTGTTGCGGTATTTCTAAATGCTACGCAAGTGTACGTATCGCAATTTGTAATAAATTTCGGTAAGACCGAGTATCGTCCACAGAGACTGATTTATCAAGTACCAATTAATTAATATTTAGTTTCTATTTGGCCAACGAATATAAGTGGTGATTTCTAAACTAACGAATTGACAACTAAAGTAAATTGCAGAAATGAAGTAGTAATGAAAACACACGAAGTTTAATTCAGTAATGAAAGAAATTAGGGTTTCCAATCTCATCAACAATCCACTCTATCATTCATTAATGTAAGACTAGTGATTCTTCTTCTTGTTAAGATAGCAGGTTAACTGAGATGTTCTATATTCCGGTTAGACATATAAAAACTCAACCTAAATGAGAATTTTCTATATTTCTATGATAAATTCGATCACATAGGAGGATTAAGATCAATAACCTAAAAAGCTACACAAACAATCGTGATACTCTCGTTCAAGATTAAACCTACGTCTAACCAACTATAGCATATTCAAATCTCCCTTTTCAGATCTCGGTTTGAAATCATATAGGTAATGAAAACTAATGGCCAACTAATTCTCATTCAATAAACACAAGTTAAAGAGATCTTAATAGATGAAGAAGAACATTAGCAATGCATTAAATCATAATAGAGTTTCAAGTGACTCAACGAAAAACCCTAATAAAAGTAATTAGCTCCTAGACATGCTAAGAAAACTAATTAACTTAATATCCAACATGAACTTAATTAAGTAAAGAAAAAGAAAAGAACTTGAACAATAAATGTCTCTAATGGCTTCTTATTCTCTTATTTCTTGCCTCCAAAGTGTCCTCCTATTCAGAAAAAATGTTTCCCCCAATATATACATCACGAAAAAACCCCAAAAAGGATCTTTTTACTCTTGTTAAATTTAGGTTTCTCGCTTCCCTGACGTCGTCAGCGCCGCGACTCTTTAAACAGGCGCCACGACGCTAATTCGCTTCTGAAAGTAGTTCACTTTCTGCCAGTGGGGAGCCGCGGCACTAATGTTGGGCGCCGCGGCTCCATGCTGTGTTGCACCCCGGCTCTCCAGCGTTCTTCATCCGGAATTATTTCTAGACTGCTTTCCAAGCTTCCCAGGGCTTCTTTGACTCATTTCTTGTGACCAATTATGCATTTTTGTCCTTAATAACCACTTATTTCCTTTGGATTCGCCTTATTCCTTTCTGAATCGCTTAAAGCCTGAAAATACAAAATAACACGCATAATACTGCACAAAACAACTAAAAGACAAACAAAAGACTCTCTAAAATAGTACTAAAGTCTACCTAACAGTTGTCATAGGGTGCGAAGGAGCAGGGGTGTATGTTGTGGGTCTGCTGAGTAGCGGGCCACAGTGTGGGCGCGGGTCTAGTAACTGATAGTTGTCAGAGGTGGGTTCTGGCAGTGGGTGGTTGTCGATGATGATGTTGATAGGTGGAGATGAGGGTTTTTATTGGGTTGCCGGAGACGTCGGAGGTGAGTGTATATACTGGGTTATCGGAGGCGACAATGGTGCCGATCTGGAAGGTGGGCCTGGTTGTGTGGGGTATGTTATCGGGGGTGGCGACGGGGCAGAGAAGATAGTTGTGGCATTGGGCTGTGGCAGTGACGACACCAGCAGACTACCGGCGGTGACAAAAGTTGTTAGAGGTGACGGTGGACCAGTGGACCGGCTAACAGGGGACGCCATGACCGGCGGTGATGGTGGTCCAGTAGTGGCAGTGCATTGGAGTCCAGTGGTGACCGGCGGATCCAGGTGGCCGCCGGTGATGGTATTTGGTGCAGTTGTCGCCGGTGATAATATTTGGTGCGGTTGCCGCTGCCGGAATAGTGGTAACATGACGAAATGCTTGTTGGACAAGCGGTGATGGGTCCGAATCTTGGAGGAATTGGTAATCAGTGACTCGGAATTTTTTTATGTTGTCAAACGGGAAGACATATTTGACAAAGGTGACATGGCGAGAAATTATGATTTTGTCGGTGGAGAGCTCATAGCACAAATACCCCCTATGGTTTGACGGGAAACCTAGGAAGGCGCATAGAGTAGACCGGGTGCTAATTTGTGAGGTGTCGTGGATGTCATATTTGGGTAACACAGACAACCGAAAATTCTAAGGTGGTCATAGGTGGGGATCCGACGATATAGAATTTCGGTGGGTGTCCTATTTTGAATCACACGGGTAGGTAAAATGTTGAGAATATTTTCCACCATTTTTAATGCATATACCCAAAAATTAGAGGGGAGAGACGCATGAAAAAGAAGGGTACGAATCATATTATTAATGGTTCGGAGAATTCTTTCAGCTTTTCCATTTTGAGGGGAGGTATGGAGGCACAAAACGAAAGATCATGCCATTAGCCGCACAAAATTTATGAAATATGGAATTATTAAACTCTCGGCCGTTATCACATTGAAACGATTTTATGTCTTTTTCAAATTGCGGTTTAACTAGTGTACGAAACTCAACAAATTTGGAGAACACTTGAGATTTGAGTTTGAGTGGATAGACCCAAAGAAAATGAGAGAAATCATCCAAAAATACCAGATAGTATTTGTGGCCTAAGTTACTGGTTATGAGAGATGTGCATACATCAGCGTGAATAATATCAAAGGGAGATAAAGTAGTACTTATAGAAGTCGTAAATGATAGTCTAACGTGTTTCCCTAACTGACACGAGGAGCAACTATGAGAAAGAGTCCCTTTGTTGCATTGGATGAGATTTCAATTTCTAAGAAAATAAAAAATGTGAGACCCCGGATGACCAAGTCTACTATGCCACATAGTGGAGATACGGTTGTTAAAATGGTGGGAGGAGTGACACTAGCAGCGGATGTGGGTAGGAAATGATATGGGTCCCCTCACTATTGCATCTCGTAAGAAGTTTTCCGGTACGGATGTCCATTACAGAAAATCCAAACTGATTAAAATTAATTGAGACAGAATTATCGGTGGCAAATTTTCTGATAGAAATTAGATTTTTGATGATGTTTGGGTCATAAATGACGTTTTGAAGAGAGAAGTGTGGATGCGGTGGTGGGGTAAGGGTGTGGTATCCTTGAATTGAAATGTGAAAACCACTACCGACCATAATAGATTGTGGAGTTGGTAACTGGCGCAGTTGAGGAAGATTACCTTAATTATTGATGAGATGAGATGTAGCGCTCGTATCCATATATCATATATTATTAGGATGTTGGCGGGTCAAAGAAGTCATTTACTTGTATTCTCTGGTAAAAGGAGGAACCCAAAAAAATTAGTTGATATTTTTCTGGAGGCCTCGAGAAAAAGAAAAGGGAGGGAAAAAGAAAAGTAGGTTGAGTTATAACTCATTATTTAGTCTAATAAAATATGGCAACATATTAGAGTGAGTTATTTAAATTTGTGAATCACTATATTTTGAATTTTATTTTAAGTGGTTCTTACTCCAAATTTTATTTTGATATGAGGTATCTTTTGTTGAAAAGAAACGATGAGAAATTACTCGTGCTTGATAAACGAGATTAATTCTTCGACATAATTTTTTTTGATGAGGTTTTGAAGGATATCAAAAGTTCATCCACATAAAGAATAAATATCCTTTCGATTCTTTTGGTAAGTACTTTGGAAATATGAGAGAAAATCATGCGAGGAGTATACTTCTTGTGATGAAAATGTATGTAATATTTTTTCTGATGAGTATTCTCTTGCTAATCAAATATTAGCAGCTTTTGTGAGTTTCTAAACTCCACTTATTTATGAGTTTCTAGTTTTGTGAAATTTATTTCATAAATGTTGGAATAGATGGCCAACTTCGACTCTGTTTACATGTTTATAGTGATTTATTAGTCCATTACATAAAGATCATGTGAAGTTTAATTTTACGGACATGAAAATTTTAGATTGGATAAATCATACTTATGCTTAGAAGTGTTTATCATGAACTTGATGTCGCTTGAGAGAAGCATAATATATCTTTACCATGTGTATTGTGTGAGCTTGACAAAAGAGAAATATACATTAATTGAGTTTGGTAATTTCTCTAAACTTGAGATAATACATTCATATTTAAATATAATTGAGAATATTTATATTAATACAAGGATACCTTTGTATCCTATATTAATGTACTTTAGCAGTACCAAGAAGTATGGGTATTTAGAGAATGGTGTATATATATCTCGAATATATTCATGATCAACTTATATACCTCAGAATCTGTTTCAGATTCTGTGTTTTCTTGTTCGGATGAGGTGGTTTGGGCCTCATCCAAACCAGAATATTTTTTTGTGATATTTAACAAAAATCACAAAACTAGAAACTCATAAATAAGTGGAGTTCAGAAACTCACAAAAGCTGCTAATATTTGATTAGCAAGAGAATAATCATCAGAAAAATATTACATACCTTTTCATCACAAGAAGTATACTCCTCCCATGCATGCTTCTCTCTCATATTTCCAAAGTACTTATCAAAAGAATCGAAAGGGGATTTATTCTTTATGTGGAAGAACTTTTGATATCCTTCAAAACCTCATCAAAAAAAATTATGTCGAAGAATTAATCTCGTTTATCAAGCACGAGTAATTTCTCATCATTTCTTTTCAACAAAAGATACCTCATACCAAAATAAAATTTGGAGTAAGAATCACTTAAAATTAAAATTTAAAATATAGTGATTCACAAATTTAAATAATTCACTCTAATATGTTGCCATATTTTATTAGATTTTATAAGTTGAACATGAATATCTTCGAGATATATATACACCATTCTCTAAATACCCACACTTCTTGGTACTGCTAAAGTACATTAATATAGGATACAAAGGTATCTTTGTAATAATATAAATATTCTCAATTATATTTAAATATGAATGTATTATCTCAAGATTGAGTTATAACTAAACAAATTATTGGTCAATTGGGTATATCTATTAATGTTTTGTTCACAAAACATTAGAGTATGGGATCAATTCAATGATTTAACTTGACCAATTGGGTCTATCTATTAATGAATAAATCCCCTTTCGATTCTTTTGATAAGTACTTTGGTTATCAAAATTAAATAATTCTGATACTCTCTTTCAAAATTAAATAATTCATTGAACATTAGAGTATGTTCAATATACTGTGGTTCATGATGTTGGAAACAGTAAGGGCATGATGAAACATGTTCTTTGACGTAGATATAACGAAAGAACAATAGGTGAATGAGAGATTTGAAAAAAAATTGGGAAGATAGGACGGCAAGTTTAACGGGATAAGAAGTGTTCTTTGGTGAATTTCAGTAATGTATTGTAGAGTAGAAGGGTCTTTTTTCACCTTAAGGAATAAAGTTTTAGGCTTGAAATTGGTTTGAGCTAGACAAGTTGATATAGTTAGAAGAAAACAAAAGTTAAAGAGATAGGAGTTAGAGGACGACATTGTAAATTTGAATGATTTTAGTGTGTAATAATGGATAGCACAGGCATCTATTTATAGCTAGTTTGAGGAAATTATAGCCAACCCATAACATGGCATTATAAACCCCTTTGATATTAGAAATATTTAGTTATCCATATGGGGGAATCTTCATTAGCCTTTCCTTTCCTAGAACGTGTTGCTTTCAATCTCATCAATTTATTATAAGTTCTTTAATAATGCTAGTTGTATACGACCCATGCGGATAATTGAATATATGCAATATCCATGTGGATATTATATATTTGAATGAATAGCTTGTCCTTTACTAGCCGAAGGAGTATCTTTCCAGATCTGAAGATGAATTTTAAATGGGATCTTAATATTTTAACTAGTCAGCTAAAAAAAATATTCGTCTAATCGTAATCGTTTGTAGTCATCACCACTCTATATTTAATATATAATCAAATATACAATGTAAAATATACAAATTTGTAAAACATAAAGATTATAGTAGAATTATTTTGGTATGATATTATTTGATTGATGTGTAGTGCTAAGAATTCAATTTTATAAATGGTGTCCCACTTTACATTTAAAAAGGTCATGGTGAAGGTGAAGGACTCAAGGTCAAACTAAGGAAGCTCCTTCAAAAGAAATTTGCCACCAATTTGGCGAAGTAATATTTTATTTTTGTTAGTCTCCACTATTCATCTTCTTATGCACCACTATTCAGATGGGCCGATAAGTTTTCCTACTTTCCCAATGTTTTTTTTTTCATTCGGTGTCTGATACCCGTATTTGAGTCCAATTATATATAGTATTGCGCCGCGTAGAGCCTATTTATGGGGGAAACGCTCCCTACCAAAAAAATTTCCATATCGAGAGTTCGAACCCGAGACATATGATTAAGGGAGGAACAGTTTCATCCATTACACCACATCTTTTGATAGTGATGTTATTTATATTTGAACGCATAAACAAAATGGATCTATGTTAGAGGAATATTCTAATAGTGCAAATAATTTTTTTTACATTATCAACGAATTTTAGATAATAAGCTTGTATAATTTCATTAATCTCCCTTAGGGTGCCTTTCTCATTAATACAAAATATATATAGGTGTACAATGTGGAATTCGTATACAGTAGGGATCTTAATTCTACCATAATTACATAAGACTAAGTATGGTAAAATACAATATGGACGAGTTGTAGTACACGTCTAATACACATCCTCAGTCAGAGCGGGAGGAGGTCGGATACTAAGACTGGATCTGAAGTCGAGAAAGAGTTGTCTAGGAAGACCCTTTGTGAATAAATCTGCATACTGATAGGAAGAAGGCACATGCAATACCTTGACATGACCGATGGCGACCTTCTCACGAACGAAGTGTATGTCCATCTCAATGTGCTTGGTTCGCTGATGCTGAACCAGATTATGAGACAGATATATGACGGATATGTTATCACAATAAACCAAAGACGCCTTACATAATAGACACTGAAGCTCCAAAAGAAGGTTTCGGAGCCAACATATCTCATCAACAACATTAGCAACGCCTCTGTATTCTGCTTCTGCACTCGACCGGGATAAAGTGGCTTGTCTATTAGCAGACCAAGAGATAAGATTATTTTCTAAGAACACACAGTAGCCTGAGGCGGAACGAAGCGTGTCTGGACAACCTGCCCAATCAACGTCCATATAGGATAATAATCTGGTCGATGCCGAGAGGTATAGATGCAAACCATAATCAAGCGTGCCCTTAACATATCGGATGATACGTTTAAAGGCAGTAAAATGAGGCTCCCTTACGGCATGCATAAACAAGCATACATGTTGAACAACATAAGCAATATTAGGTCTGGTAAAAGTGAGGTACTGTAGTGCACTTGTAAGACTCTGGTAGAGAGTGGGATCGGATACAGGATCACCAACCAAAGCACTCAGCTTTGATTTAGAATCAACTGGAGTAGACATGATCTTGCAATTTGCCATTTTAGCCCTGTAGACAATCTCCTCTGCATACTTTCGCTAACAAAGAAACATAGTATCGACAGACCTAGTCACTGAAATCCCCAAAAAATAGCTCAACTTTCCTAAGTCAGTCATAGCAAATTCTGTTTTGAGTAGTGCAATGATCTCATTTTTCAACAAGTCATATGAGGCGGTGAGCACAATATAATCAACATACAATAACAAATATGCAATGATACTACCTCGATGAAAAAATAAATAGAGAATTGTCACACTTGGTGCATACAAATCCAATCTGCAAAATATATTGTGCAAAGCGGTCATACCATGCTCGGGGGGCCTGTTTCAAGTCATAAAGTGACTTACGAAGACGACATACATACTGAGGTGCCGCAGGATGTACAAACGCAGGCGACTGGTGCATGTAAACAGTCTCTTTTAGATCCCCATGTAGAAACAAATTCTTTACATCAAGTTGATGAATCGGCCAATGCTTACCCATAGTAATACTCAGAATTGTGCGAATCGTGGCCGGTTTAACAACCGGACTAAATGTCTCACCACAATCAATGCCCTCTTGCTGATTTGTGTCATTAGCCACAAGTCTCACCTTATATCTCTCAAGGTCACAATTGTCTCTGTATTTGTGATGAAAAAGCCAAATGCATCTGATCACATTAACCCCCTCCGGTCTAGGAACCAAATCCCAAGTGTGCTATTTCGTTAAAGCATTAAATTTCTCACACATGGCTGCATTCCAATTCGGGTCTAGTTTGGCCAATTTTGGGTTTTTGAGAATTAGAGATATTGTATGAGTTGATAGGTTAAAGTGGACTAATAAATCACTATAAACATGTCCGTAAAATTAAACTTCACATGATCTTTATGTAATGGACTAATAAATCACTATAAACATGTAAACTGAGTCGAAGTTGGCCATCTATTCCAACATTTATGAAATAAATTTCACAAAAATCACAAAACTAGAAACTCATAAATAAGTGGAGTTTAGAAACTCACAAAAGCTGCTAATATTTGATTAGCAAGAGAATACTCATCAGAAAAATATTACATACCTTTTCATCACAAGAAGTATACTCCTCGCATGATTGTCTCTCAAATTTTCAAAGTACTTACCAAAAGAATCGAAAGGATATTTATTCTTTATGTGGATGAACTTTTGATATCCTTCAAAACCTCATCAAAAAAAATTATGTCGAAGAATTAATCTCGTTTATCAAGCACGAGTAATTTCTCATCATTTCTTTTCTACAAAAAATACCTCATATCAAAATAAAATTTGTAGTAAGAATCACTTAAAATAAAATTCGAAATATAGTGATTCACAAATTTAAATAATTTACTTTAATATGTTGCCATATTTTATTAGATTTTATAAGTTGAACATGAATATCTTCTAGATATATATACACCATTCTCTAAATACCCATACTTCTTGGTACAGCTAAAATACATTAATATAGGATACAAAGGTGTCCTTGTAATAGTATAAATATTCTCAATTATATTTAAATATGAATGTATTAGATCAAGTTTAGAGAAATTATCAAACTCAATTAATGTATATTTCTCTTTTGTCAAGCTCACACAATACAACTAGTAAAGATATATTATGCTTCTCTCAAGCGACATCAAGTTCGGAATTAACAATTTTAAGCATAAGTATGATTTATCCAATCTAAATTTTTCATGTCCGTAAAATTAAGCTTCACATGATCTTTATGTAATGAACTAATAAATCACTATAAACATGTAAACATAGTCGAAGTTGGCCATCTATTCCAACATTTATGAAATAAATTTCACAAAAATCACAAAACTAGGAACTAATAAATAAGTGGAGTTAAGAAAATAGAACCTGATTTTGTTGCTACTTTATCCTTAAATCATCACCCTAATTATTGCTTTATGGTGGTTGGTTGCAATTATCTGTATATGTGAACAACACTTATTAAAATATTTTCTTAGCTCTTTTATATGATCTCAAGAATATTTTCAAGTATTAATGTAAGTCTAATTCATGTCTTACAACCTTGAAAGTGATCTTTCACATATTTTCATGCATATATACTACCTAATGGTATATTAACAAACCAAAAGGAAATAACAACCATAATAAGTGTAGTTATTTCTAATAATAATATGCATGGAAGACACATAGTATATATTAAGAGATCATAAATACCTATCTTAACATTTATAGATATTGAATTTCATAAATCACAATGATTAAAGAATGAGAGGTGAAAATAGAACCCGATTTCGATAGCAACTTTTAACATCATTGCACACTGTGATCTTCGCGATGAATCAAAGCAGCAATGAATCTCTAAACAATAATGTCTTTGGCAGTTGTACAGTGACTGAATGATTATAAAACCAGTATTTGTTCCCTCCCCTAGTTTGTGCAAACTTCAAATCACATATATTTGTGTGAATAAGTTCTAGAGGAGCGATATTCCTTTCGAGGGATCGAAAATGAAGCTTTGTGAGTTTTGTCTCTACGCACACCTCACACTTATGTTGAGGGTTTACGTCGATAGACGGCAACAACTCCAACTTAACCAAACTTTGGATGGACTTATAGTTAACATGTCCTAATCTATAATGCCATAAATTAGAGGACTCAAGCAAGTAAGAAGAAGCTTCAATATTATTGCTTGCACGTATTACAGACATGGCGTTAACTTTGAAGAGGCCTTCACAGACGAAGCATTAACCAATAAATGACCTGAAATTAAATTCCTCCTAATCTCAGGGACATGCATCACCTCCTTCAGAGTGAGCTCTTTTCCAGAAGTCATCTTCAGGACCACCTTTCCTACCCGCAACACGTCAGAGGAAACGTTGTTACCCATTAACAGTTTCTTATCGGTCACTGGTGTATACATGGAGAAGGCATCTCTATTGGAACAGATGTGTCTGGTAGCACCCGTGTCCATCCACCATTGCATGAGATTCTCAACAAGGTTTGCTTCAAGCACCACCGCCGAGAACTCCTAAATCATGTCGTCAAGAAGCGTGTCTTTGACGACATTTGCCTGTGCCTTGCCTTTGGCCTTAGCCTTCTCTTGTTGCTCAGTCTTGAGCTTGCAGCAGTCCTTGATCATGTGACTAGGTTTCCCACAGTGGTCACAGTTTCTCTTGAACTTCTCCGCCGCTTGGGTCTTGCCGTCTTTCTGGAACTTGCGCTTCTTGCTTGGGTTCCCTTTGGCCTCAGCCAAATTTGCCTTAGCCTCAGCGGGTTGTTTGCCCCTAGGCAAGACATTCTTATTATCTTCCCGAATCTGGAGTTTGATAATAAGTTCCTCAAAGGTCATTTCCTTTGTCTTGAGTTTTAAGTAACTCATTCCACGAGGGATGTAACTTTTCAATAAGTGATGCAACCAAAAACTGCTCATTTGGTTTCATACCTTCCAAATTCAGGTGATGTAGAATCATTTGGAATTCCTGGACTTGGGACATCACAGTTTTTCTATCCATCATTTGAAATTTCAGGAATTTCCCAACGATGAATTTCTTATTACCAGCATTTTGTGCGTTGTACTTCTTCTGCAGCTTTTCCCATAACTCTTTGGTTGTGCCTACGGTGCAATACACCGTCTAGAGTGGGTCTGACAGGCAGTTCAAAATATAGTTCTTACACATGAAGTCACTATGACTCCATGCATCAAGAACCATCTTCATGCCATTAATGACATGGATACCTTGGCCCCCTCCAGCCGTTTCATTAGGCTGAGGGTCTACTTCATCTCCAGCTTGTGGAGGATCTTCTGTTAGGAAAGGAGTCATTCCCATAACATTCAGATAAAATAACATCTTATGTTGCCATCTCTTGAAGTTGGAGCCCGTGAATGTTTCTGGGCGTTCATGATGGGACCCGAATGGTGGAGGAACTGTAACATTCCCTTGAGCAGCAGGAAAGGCCTTGGATGAGCTTTGAGCAGTGGTGAAGGCATTAGTTGTGCCTTGAGCAACAGTGAGAAAGGAAGATGGGTTGCCTTGAGTAGCAGCAGGAGAATCAGAAGCGAGTTGTTCTCTTCCACTCATCTTTCTAAGCACTTACAACAATCTTATCTTAAAATTGTGGGTTACAACAATTGCAGGAAATGGAAAGTAAGTAAATATTACAAATTGCTAGAAAGGATAAACTAAATATTACAACAAACTGGAAATAAGAACGATTACAAACTCCTTGTGATTTGCTGAGTCGAGTGATGACACTATGTCTTTAAGACAAGAATACCCCGTATATATCATTTTACGTTGTCGGGAAATAGTCTCCAAAGATACAACAACAACTTACGAATGTGCAAAGGAGACTCAAGTGTTACTCTTGAAGAACTTTGAATAAAGTAAACTTGCTAGAGAGGAAGAAGAAGATTTCAGAAAATTCTGTGAGTATTTCTTAGTGTTGAACAATTGAGCCAAAGGTTTCAATTTATAGTGTAAGGAGATGACCCCTCAACTAGTCAACTAATGGCCTTCAATAGCCATGTAATGACACTTATTGAGGGGTTACATTCAACCAAATAATGGCTGAATTCATATGCCAAATAATGGAGATTCAATGCTCCAAAACCAGTTCAAAAGTCAGAACTTTCCATCTTCTCGTCGCAGCATTGATTTTGATGTACATAATAGAAATTGTGCCTCATCCAAAGCTAACTGAAGAAACATGTAGGGCCCAACAATCAAGCGATCCTTGTCCAGTTCGTTGAGGCAATACTACGTGCAAATGCCTTGTTTTCACTGAGTTGTTTTCTATACCTTTGCAGACTGGAAAACTGGATCGCCGATATGCGAGAGACCAACCCGTGAAACTGTTCTTGTGTATGAAGAGGCACTACATAATTTGATCTTCGCGGTGACGGAGAGCAAATGCGCTTGTTTTCTAAATTAGTAAGTCAACATGGGAGAATAGAGAGTTCAAGGGAGCATGAAAATCAATTATTGGCCAAGGCAACAGAAATGCTTGTGCCAATAGCAAAGAAACTCGATGCTACCGCAAAAATGGCACAATCGCCAACACCGGTTCCAATGGGAAGGCAAAAATGGATATTTCAACGAATGAAATTTGAGGTTATTAGATAAAAACTGATCCACATCAACTAGTCAAGCTGAAGGGTTGGCACTAGCTTGTTATCTCAGGTAATATGACTTGATTGTTTCCCCCAGCAGTGACAAATCTATTTCCTTACGCTCAATTTCTAACATTAGACAACAACTATGCCTAACTCTCAAACTAGTTACTCCCTCTATTCCATTTTATGTGACACTCTTTCTTTCCTAGTCCGTTTTAGAAAGAATGACCTATTCCTATATTTAGGAAAAATACAACTTTAAACTTCCCATTTTATAGCCCCAAAAATGTTGTGGCATGTTAACACCACAAATTTCAAGTCTTCTGAAATATCCTACTCGGTATAAGAGCTGGATCTTGGAAGCCCTTGAAATGTCATCAGTTGATTGTATATGAGGTTTTAACTGAGCATACTATGTATCATTTCTTAAGATGTGCTTTTCCTGGGGAATTCTTTTTCTTCGAAATGTCAGCACATTGGAAGCTTTACTGTTTGTTCATGCTACAGGATCTACACAGAACAACACTTGGCCTTGCTTTCACATTTGGAGAACACTAGCCCCTTTCAAGGCGGCAATGCTTCTCATGGCTTGTTGCCAAGGAAGCATGTCCAACATTGGACAATCTTTAAAAAAAAAAAGAGGCTTTATTTTGTGCAACAGATGCCATTTGTGTGGAAATTGTCAGCCACCTCTTTATACATAGCAATGTGACTGCACAACTTTGGGAAATATTCTTGAATATTGCTGGTTTGAAGTGGGTAACGCCAAAGACTACAACCCAATTACGTCACTGCTGGAACAAAAAGAAAGAAGGCACACCGGTGGAACAAAACCTGTATTTGGTGGACAATGTGGAAGGAGAGGAACCTCAAATGTTTTGGAGACAAAGCAAATTCTACTCAACAGATCAATTCTAATTGCAGAAGTTAGGTAAGAATAGGTTTGAGTTGGAGCTATGATTGAGTAAAGAAAAGTCTATGAATCATAATCATCGTACACAAGTAATTAAAATGAGCTAAATTATTTCTGGTGGCCAGGTATGATATATAGCGTAGAGGAGATAATATTTCCATATCATGGACACTAAAGGCCACCGTATCTCCACCCAAGCACAAAAGAAGATGAAAAAGGAGCATCTAAACGGAAGTTTATTCGATACATTTGTGTGGGTGAAGTCTTCATTACCGTATTTGCAAAAGCTCAAGTATAGACATTAAACAACACAAACATCTTGATCCAAAGAAAATTATGAATCCTTATCAACCATGTCGATTTACGGATCACTCTTCAACATAAATAAGTGGAGGAAAAACTTAATTTGCTTATAACATCAAGCATCCATTATTCCATTATTGTATGTTTAGTGTTATAATTATGAAAGTTGTTCACATAAATATAGTTGATTTGAGAAATTAGTAATGGCAAAAGCAGCAAAACATTTTAAAAAAAAACATATATAAGCAACGGCCTATACTGATAGAGGTTACCTAACATCAAGTGAGTTTCATTTGCCAATGGTTAGTCTAAAAAGGGGATAGAAAAAGCTTGCAAAATTTATCAATCACTCGTGATTGTTTCAAGGTATTACACGTTGTGCTATCAGAATATCCAATTGAGGCAACCTATTTCGCCGGCCAGGAATTAATGAAATATCCTTCTCTCCCGTTTCCCGCAATTGTTGTAAATCACATTCCCCACATTAATCCAACATTATATCTCGCTGAAATTTTCATGGTAACTAAACACCTTTTTTTCGACCACCCTCTCATGGGTGTCAAAACACTTTCCAAACATCTCAACATAAATAGTCTCTTTGGTCCCTTTCGAGCATTATGAGCAACCGGACCGAACATAATAACCAGCGATGCACCAACAAAAATGGGTTCAAAGCATATGTAACAGGTGGTGTCATCTTTTTAGGGAAAGTTTCCAGACCACTCGAATGCTCTAAATACCGAGAGCCACATTTCTTCACATAATTGGTCGTTATCCGCCACGAAATTCTCAAGTAAAAACCACTAGATTTGAACCCAACATTTAAGACACTGAAATGTACTAATAGCCGAAATGATATGCAAATTGCCTTACACGCAGTTTTGACACACGAAAGAAAACATGAGCATGTACATTAGCCGGGGAAATACATAAACCACAAGAAAGACGCGGGTTCAGCCACTGTCCAATATTTATAGCAATCTCAATAGCATAAAATCATTCCATTGGTCAATTCGAGCATATATAATCAGTGAAGAACAAAAGAGAGGATTGTCAGACTTCAACTCGGTGACATAGCGGGCAATAGCATTGCTCTCAAACATAGGGCTATCAAGTGCATTGGATACCAATTGCATCTCGGGGATTTTCAAAGCAAACACCTTGGAGCGATCGCATGTTTGGGACATTTTATCAAATAGTTGTTGAGGAGGACCGATTCCACATATAAGGATACATTCCTAATTTGTTATAAAACCTATGAGGTGTCTCGACCACATTAAGATAAGGAATCACGTAGCTTATCAACACAAGCATCCACAACACTACCAAATGGTAAGATACCTAGTATTGTTGCAGCAGATTGCTCATCGACGAACCCGTTGTGGTTGGCACATTGGGAACATTCATCTAAGAGGTGGGCTACGATATTTGCTGCATATCCTTCTGTATGCACAAGGACCTCAGTATTTGAATGATATGGTTAATCCTATGACAATGACATTACATCGAACACTTGTTCTTCTCTTCTTTTTCCCTTTCCCTCTTTCTTCTTCTCTTCTCCTTCATTATTTTCCTGCTCTAAATATCTTACTTCTTAAGAATGCCTTACATTTTATTCATTTGAGTAACAACAAAACTCTCTACCTCTCAAAGGTAGAATTAAGATCTGCGTACACTCTACTCTCCCCAGACCCCACTTGTGGATTATACTGTGTTTTTTGTTGTTGTTGTTGAGTAACAACAAAACTCGATTCCACTCAATATTGAGTTCTTTGGGGTTCATAACAAGATCGAATCAGCTTGAATATATTGTATTTTCCTAGTATTTGAATTCAAGCTCCATCTTGATATGAAACCCAACTCTTTGTTCAATCTTGGCTCCTATATAAAAAGAGAAATGTACCATGATTTCAGGGTAATAAAGTTTTATTTTCCAAAGAACATCAACATATTTTACCACTCTAATATAGTGTACCGATACATTTAATCGAAAATAGAGAAAATAAAGGCAACATCATCACCATGGCGATTTACGATCACTCTTCAACATAAATAAGTCTAGGGAAAACTTAATTTGCTTATAACATCAGCATCCATTATTGTATGTTTAGTGTTATAACTATGAAAGTTGTTCACGTATATGTAGTTGATTTCGAAATAAGTAATGGAAAAAGCAAGCAAAGCATTTTAAAACATAGATTAACTTATACAAAGTTTACCTAACATCAAGTGAGTTTCTCTTGCCAATGGTTAGTCTAAAAAGGGAAAAGAAAAAGCTTGCAAAAGTGAAGCAACAATAATAATAATATATACTATGCAAGTTGTTTAACTGATCATCAACTCGCCATGGAGGATTGTGAAGGTATTAATTTCCATGTAAGGCAGCACTGATATATGAAGCAAATGGAATGGGGTTATTTTGTAAAGCTTAAATGTCCCACATTGGAATGAGCTAATTCATAAAGAGCCGAGAGCTGCTATATAAGCTGATGCCTGATAACTGTTTAAAGCATACCTTTCTCGGCCTTTTGGCTAAGATCAAGTGTAGTATCTGTTCTTATCAGTTTAATATCTGATATGTGGGCCATTGGTTCACACGATATTAACTCAATTTTTTAAGGGGGAGAGTCCATTAAAGGTAGCTTGCTACCTGGGCTCTCGCTTGTCGCTGTTGTGTTTCACTACTGCATCGGCCCGGCGCACCCCACCAAATCTAGTCTAATATTTTTCATCTGAGCCCATGGAAAATTGCCTCATCTTTCTCCTCTATGTATTTGACCTTTTAGTTCTATACCAAGCATATCCTTTTTATTGATGATTTGCTAAGTTAAGTATAATTGATGGATTTTGCTGAGTTGGTATAATTCAGTTTCAGTTTTCCTAATCATGATTTCAGACCATTGGACTGGAGGGATGAATTGGTTGTTAGATTTGCTTACTTTTTTTTAGTAGTATTAGGTGAATGTATGTAAGTTGAGTTGTTTGATGAAAAAGTTAATCCGTGCTCAACTGAGGTAAGAAAATGTTGTTGGAGCTGTGGTTGAGTAGAATAAGTTCGATGAATCATCATACACAAGAATTTGAAATAAGCTACCTATTTATGGCCAGGAATTGATGACATATAGTGTAGTTTCACTACTAATTTGTTTCGAACTATGATCTATTGTTCTATATCATGGACACAAAGGCCACACACGCACAAGAAAAAAGAGCCATCACTTGTCTGGGTGAAATCTTCGTTACTGTATATGCAAAATCTCAAGTATAAACATTAAACAACACTTACACCTATATCCCAAGTAAGTTGGAGTTATATGTGTCCTCACCGTCTATATCAATTTATGATCATTCTTCAGCATAAATAAATCGAGGAACAAATTAAAAGCCGATACAACTTTTGTGTGTTCTCTATTTTCACATGGTACTTCCCACACAGCGTGACCGTCATTTGATTCAGCACTCTGTCTAGCAGAAACAAACAGCTCGTGTTATGTTGTTTTCCTTCAATGTTGCAGCGCACAAACAAGTCAGGTGAAGCGAATTCAACTCTTGAGAATCCGTGTCCTAGTGGCTGCCTGAAAAAGAGAAAGGGATGTTACGGTCAATAGTTGAGAATCTTCTTACGATATGTACATGACTTCGGGGGGGGGGGGGGGGGGGGGGGTAATTGTGGTAAATTACATTTTTTTGTATAGAGTATAATGTCAACTTCCCTTCCCCGCACATAGCGGGAGCTTAGTGCACCGGGCTGCCAAAAAAATAAAAATAAAAAAGTATAATGTCAACTTCAATATAAATGACTACCTTGGATGCCTGAAATTTTGAGAATCGTTTACGTGATGTACCTGATAACGTGCATGTAGAGGAAGTATCCATGTGTATTTCCAGTTCATCCTTCTGTTGTGATGTTAAATTGGAACCCACTTCCAGATGAACCTCAACAAGTGATCGATTTGACAGAAATGAGGGCAACTCTAAATTTGTATCTCCAAATACAGCAGCATCCCTGAAAACTGCACCAAATTGCAGACACCAACTAGCCTCAGATGAAGAGTTGCAGCATTAGAAATTGATAGAATTGGATTGTAATTTACCACCACGCTGCACAAGGTGTTGTAGCTCAAAGAGGATCTGCAAAGACTCCAGAAGGAAATCTTTCAACAATTATCACCTCACAAAATTTTGGAGGACCGGAAGTAGACTCTGATGACATCTTCAATCTAAGAGATGATGATAGACGCTGATGGGAGCCTTCACCAATCAGCTTTCGATGTAAAGCAGACAACTTTGGTGCAAATTTGATGTTGCCTTGCAGTGATACACATCAGCTGGACAGTATGTCATGCGAAATGAAATCCTCAAAGTTTGAGTCTACCAAATTGTCATGTTTGTTAAAGTAACATATTTATCAACATAAGGTGCATGGACCTGAAGAAGATTGGGAAAAGGTTAATCAGATGAAATGCAAGATTGGATTGAGTCGAAAGTTTTCTTGGCAAAAAAACATTAACAGTTTTGTGTGAGAACATTACCAACACCGGAACTGCACGTATCGAGAAATAATTGCACATCTTGAGATTGTTTATCAACTCGTTCACTTACTTCATTTAATACTTCAGTATCGAGACATGAGCTGATCCGAGCAATTAGTATCACTGTGAAGATCACCGCTAAACATTGTGGCAGTAGATCGTGAAGTTTCATTGTAAAACTGAGAAGGTTGCATGGACATACATTAGGCACTGACCACATTACACACATAGAGATATTAGATATGTTATGCATTTACGCTTGTGAGAACAAATAGCTGCTACCACAACTCATCAGATATTACCACATTAGTTGATTTACCATTGAAGAACTTCCTACAAGCTTGTCACTAATCAGAAAGTCAGCTGACCTCCTTCACATAACTTCCCCGTTACTAATATAGATTGAGGCTTCGTAGATGCAACTCAAAATTCATTGTGGCAGGACAAAGGCATACATATGACTTATCCCACTCATGAGTATTGCTGAAAGTATGCCAAGAATATAACTTCTGTGTTTTAAAAGCTGAAATCTGAGGGCAGATTAATGGAGGGGTTGGTGTCTTTCTCTCCCTATTGAAGAGAAAGCGAACACCAAATTCTAATTTTCAATGAGGATTTCAGAAAGGTGTCGGAAATAGATAGGTTGGTGGATATAAACTGATTCCTATTTTCAAGGAAGGCACAGAAACTTAGGGCATGCTGGAAAAAACACACATCCTTCAAAATCAAAGTTCAAAGCTGTGAAACAAAATGAACAATCAAACAATAAAATCACCATTAACTTCAAGCTAGGCATGGATTCATGATTTGTATTGGATGTTGACAATACGAGTAATTGATTATCTTAAGTTGTTGAATATTTTACTTTAGGCTACAAGTTCCTGCGACTAAAATATGAGCAGAGTTTAACCACCATGGATTGTTCTGCTCCAACTTCACCATACCCTCTAGAAGGGACTATCTTGAAGGAAGTTGAAAACCTACCCAATATCAAGGTAAGCACCAACCAAGTAAGTTGACAAAAGCTTGATTTAAATAAATTTTATAAAGGACGTAGAAAGGAATCAGACTATTGGGAATAGAGAGTATGATTTTGTCTCTTTTAACTCCACTTTGTTCTTGTCCTTTAAACTGAAGCTTTGCTTCCTAAAGACATAAAAAAATTGTATATTGAGTTGTAATGTATCACTAGCACCTATTATTTTTTTCTTTTGCATAATCAAGCTCTTATCCCTCTAAGTGGGTCAAGGCTCAGTTCAATTGACAAAATTCTACAAAGGCTAGTTATGCAGAAAATAACCTTCACAGTGCTGGCTGAGAAATCTGTATAAGAGTAATAAGGATAGAAGTTGTAAAGCTAGACGAAAACAAAGGTGAAAGAGAATTTGAAAAGAGAAAACCAAACATCATGGAAATTTCGGAAGTCATTTTCTAGGATTTGATTACAAGAAATATTTTTCAAAGAAAAAATCTTCCACCAAAAGAGAGAAAAGGATGAACGTCAGTTTCCTTTACAACTATATCAACTCTTAGTGTTCAAACAACACATTATTGTCAATCGCTGATGCTAAATATTTTTGAATACTTTCTGTTTGCTACATTTTTTTTGAAACTTTTTGTTTTCTACATTTATCTTTCATTTAGCGAGATTATTCATTTATCGATTTACATAATATTTTTGTATTTTTTGTGTGACATGCATTTTGTTATACATTTTCATTATTATTTTAATTAAAATTCATGCATGTAATTTTAAATATATGTATTGAAAACTAAAAAAATTAAACTAAGTACATTGTAACAAATTTAGTAAAGGATGAACGTGAACTATCACATATACATGAATTTTCTTTTTAATAATTATTAATTATAATTATTGAGAAACTAAAAGATGAAATTATGTTAAACTATCTAACAAAAAGCTAGTAAATACATAATACATGCATGGACTTTATATTAGTATTTACTTATTATTAATTGAGAAACTAAAATTTGAACCAAGTACTTTGTAAGAAATGATTTCAAAAAACGAAATGCATGAATTGACTATTGATAAAACAAAGTACATTGTAACAAAAAGATTATTAAATATTATGCATGAACACAAACTCTATAAATACGTTAATTTTCTTTTCATTCTCAAATCACTAGATTTTTCTTTTATTTCTCCTTCATGGCTTCAAATTTGAAAGGAGTGAAAAAAATCCACCTTGACTGATGAAATGAGAATAGCATTCTGTGAGCATAAAAATGAGCAGCCCACTTTAAGTAAAAACGATTTGCAGTTATGGATGAAGCAAAAGTTCAACATCTCTATCAACCAATCAATAATATCAAATTATATTAAAAGATCAGCAAAGTATTTATCAATGGAGATAAAGAATAAAAACATCAAGAGGTACAAGTCATCAAAATATCCGAAGTTAGAAAAAGTGTTGTATGAATGGTTTCTTCAATATCAAGAGAAATTTAATATTAGTGGAGTAATGATCCAAGCCCAAGAAAAATAGTTTTGGCAAAAAATGTATGGAAGCTCTGATCAAGGATTTAATTTCTCAAGTGGCTGGTTAGAACGGTTTAAGGCGAGACATGGAATTAAATCTTATCGAAGGTTTGGTGAAAGTGGTTCAGTTGCTATGGAGAATGTTGAGGATGCTTTACCAAGTATACGAACTAAATTAGATCAATTTCAATGGAAGGATATCTACAATATGGATGGTCCTTGTCTCATCCGAAGAATCTGGTGATTCAGATAATTCGTTAAATATGAACTTTATAAGTTCTGAAAATAATGATATAAATTTTTCTTCTAATGAGGAAGAAATTCCTTGTGCCTGCACAAAGGAGAAATGTCAAAAAATCAATAAGGAGTCAGAAACTGATGAAGAGTTTTATAAGCTCCAAGCACAGTTTTCTAACTTTAGTATAAGTGTTATTAATGGTGAAGAAATTAATGACATTCTGGAAAATATCTCAAGATAGGACTCAGAGGGCCCAAGTCCTTGAGGTATTGCTTCAAGCTAAAGAGAAGGAAAGACCTCCTCCTATACCTCCTAGAGTCAAAACAGGAATAAATCAGCCCTATAATTTTTCAGAAATTCTTGAACAATTACATAAAAGACGGAATCCCAATAATCCATTAACACTCCAAGAATTGAAAAAAGAGATTCATAATCTTAAGTCAGAAATAACTTTGCTCCATCAAAATTATATAACACTAGATGACTGGGTTACTTCTTTGGAGTCAGAAAGATTAGGCAATAAACCTAGTCCTAACCAACCATCTTCCTCTAATAGCGAGGAAGCCGAGGAGTTACTTGGGACAATAAAATTATTCCTCACAAAAATGGATAACTAACATCAATTTATTAATTGACGAAAGAGTTATGGTAAAAAATATGCCGCCTTAGTCGATTTAGGGGCAGACCTAAACTGTATCCACGTGGGACTAATTCCCACAAAATTCTTCAGCAAAACCATGCATAATTTAAGCGGTGCTGATCGAAAAAAATTTAGAAGTTTCATATAAACTTCCTTGTGCTTATATTTCCCAGAATATAAGATGTATGGAAACCTCTTTTGTTTTAGTTAAAAATTTAACTAATGAAATAATTTTAGGCACTCCTTTCTTACAAAGGATTATGCCTATTAAGCAAATTGATGCTGAAGGTATCATAGGTGTAACACCCCGTACTTTCGGATGATAGTTTGAACAGCTAGACGTATGCAAGTAGAACTGAGGCCGAGGAAATTTTGTTATATTTAGGTATTCACATCAAGAGCTTAGTATATAAAAGGATGCGGTCCCGAAATTTGACTGGACACGGAGTTTACGAATGAAAGAAAAGAAAGAATGAAAGACTTGAAATTTGTGGTGTTAACATGCCACAACATTTTTGGGGCTATAAAATGGGAAGTTTAAAGTTGTATTTTTTCTAAATATAGGAATAGGTCATTCTTTCTAAAACGGACTAGGAAAGAAAGAGTGTCACATAAAATGGAATAGAGGGAGTAACTAGTTTGAGAGTTAGGCATAGTTGTTGTCTAATGTTAGAAATTGAGGGTAAGGAAATAGATTTGTCACTGCTGGGGGAAACAATCATGTCATATTACCTGAGATAACAAGCTAGTGCCAACCCTTCAGCTTGACTAGTTGATGTGGATCAATTTTTATCTAATAACCTCAAATTTCATTCGTTGAAATATCCATTTTTGCCTTCCCATTGGAACCGGTGTTGGCAGATTGTGCCATTTTGGCAGTAGCATCGAGTTTCTTTGCTGTTGGCACAAGCATTTCTGCTGCCTTGGCCAATAATTGATTTTCATGCTCCCTTGAACTCTCTATTCTCCCATGTTGACTTACTAATTTAGAAAACAACTGCACTGCTCTGTCAGCTGCAGCATCCAAATTATGTAGTGCCTCTTCATACACAAGAACAGTTTCACAGGTTGGTCTCTGCATATCGGCTGATCCAGTTTTTCCAGTCTGCAAAGGTACAGAAAACATCTCAGTGAAAACAAGGCATTTGCACGTAGTATTGCCTCAACGAACTGGACAAGGATCGCTTGATTGTTGGGCCCTACATGTTTCTTCAGTTAGCTTTGGATGAGGCACAATTTCTATTATGTACATCAAAATCAAAGGAAATAATAAAATTTGTTGGCACAATGAAGAAGAAAGGGCGAATAAGAAAGATATTCTCAGGAATTGTTAAAATGAGGCAAACGTTCGACGTGACACACAAATTATCCTTTATTGACGTAAAAGAACTTAAATGTATGAAAAAGACAAAAGAACATGATCGTGTAAAGTATCTACACTAGAAAGAGTTATAACAAGCAATTAGCAGTTTTACTACTATATCTTGAGATACCTTGGAGGATGAGCAATTAGGGTCAGTCATCAAGGAATGAAGGTTAGTAACTTGGGCTTGTGCCCATTTCGGGAGTCTTGAAATACTGAATTTAAATGCTGTCGCTGGTGAACTCCCTTCTCGACAGAGTACTCTCTGATTTACTTGGAAGAGCTTTGGGGTCATAGATATGCCTTCAGGTTGGTGGTAATTAACCTCATGAAGTTTGATTTGACCTGAAGTTGCTGGAGCAGCAAACTTTGGTGGGGATAGCGGACAAGCATTTTCCTTAATTTTCCACAGCATCCTTGACGATAAAGAACTGGGGACTTTCCAAACAAAGATACAACCATCACTACTTACCTGAATTCATCAGAAATATATGCTAAGATTGGGAAAATCTCTAAATAAACTAGTGTAAAACAGGAAATATAGAGCAAATCAATGTAGATAGGGGATGTTTGCAGCAGCTCTAGTGTGGTTTATTAATTCGAAGTAACATGAAAACAAATGTTTTGCACCACTCCCTTACTATGATGGCGCCCGAGGTAGCCATCATGGACTTTGGAGTATTCTTCCAACCATTACTATTATAAGCATGGAGGACTTAAGGACAGATGGAAAGAAGACCTCCTTTACTTGTTCTAGTTTATACATTAAGGTTCGGACTGTTCTAAATCATTTACTTGCTTTCCTTATTTTCTGGTTATCCCCATCCCAATCTACATCAGAGTCACCCTAGCGAAATCAACCATGAAGCAAGTGCTAACTAGGAAATAGAGGAGTCATTAAAATTTGAAGAAACTTTTAAATATGACTTCACCTTAGCAGCAGAAATTAGGAAGAACAAGGTGATATACATCTAATTTTTGTCCAAATTGGCAGTCATTATAGGTAACTTCTCACTGTACTGGTTGCCTGGTGGGAACCAACAATGAAACTCCTAATTTGAAAGACTATAGTTCAGATAAGTCAAACATTAGATCAGGAAAAATGTCCATAGGATGTACTCACAGAAACAAGATGCTTGCAGTCAGGTAAAAAAATGACACCAGTTATAACATCACCATGCCCGACTGCTTGAACGACCATATCCCCAGCCATAATGTCATATAAGCAGAGAATCTTAAAAGAGTCGGGCAGACCAGATAACTGGAGCTGGGGTCCACAGATACCTGTAAAAAGTGATGTGCGTCTAACATAAGATCAACTAGATGATACCCTATTCAATGGGTTTGTCAGTATTTACGTACCTTGATAGGATCCCCTCCAATATGCTTAAATGACCTGATTAACTTCCCAGAAGGAACACCAAATATGTTAATCTTCTTGTCCTAAGACAAAAAAACACACTTGAGTCTACAATTTGACATAGTCCGAGTTATAAAATGTTCTGACATGTTATCGTTAGAAGAAGAAATAACAGCCTTCTTTAATCATAATATATCTGAATTTACTCTTTCGGAAAGAGTAAAGGAAGCAAACACTCCAATCCGCAATTTACCTGTCCTACAGTGACAGCAATTCCAGTGCAAGCATCGACTGTCATGTCATATACAACTCCCGGTAAGACTCGATGGTAGCAAGATATCTTGTATGCTGAATCGATCATAGAAACATCACAGAAGACCAGAGACCTGTCACGACAAACACAAGAGTAAACGGATATGAGATATGATGTAGAAGCAGCAGCATAGAATGATTTTGGTCCTCACAAGTGAATCCGTGCAATGTGCTAAAACCTATGTTACTCAGACTCTTCAAAAATGTTGACGGGTACGTGTCGGATCCTCCAAAAGTAGTGCATTTTTGGAGGATCCGACACGGGTGCGACAGCCATTTTGGAGAGTCCGAGCAACTTAGACTAAAACTATGTCATTCCTCAAGCACAAGTTACAAAATCATGTTAAACGTTAAGATGCTTATGGGTGTAGAGTGAAAGAGTATGTGTGTCAAGATGCTTATGCTTCAAAAACATCAATTTCATCAAAATTTATTAGTTGCTTTCAAAGTCTAACCTATCTGCGTTGCAACTGAGGATCTTAGTGCCACTGCAAGCGCATTTCACTCAGGTCACAGGAGCAGAATGATCACGAAAACTTCCAATGAGGTCAAAGTTCCTGAAATGGGAATTGACAAGTTAGTTATAATGACAATGTAACTTATTGAATAAACTCAAAAGACCAAGTCAAACCTTTGAACATCATAGAGATGAATCATGCCATCCTTTCCCCCAGAGGCAAGAAAATAATGGCTGTGTGGGAACTTATCAGTAGGTGCGTCACTGCTTTGCAAACTGAAACTCAGTGATAGAATTTCGCCGTCATGAGCACCCTACAAGTGTAAGGATACCAGGTGTAATTTGGTTTACATGGCCATGAAGTATACACTTGGAAACGAATTATAAAAAAGAAACGATTTCAAACAAGTAAACTTCACCGACCAGCTCTGCATAACCTCCTCTGATTATTACGATCATTTTTCAGGTCAACTTCATATGCTATGAAGGGCTCCAGCGCAAAATTGAAGAAAAAGCCACACTGCAGACCGAAAGGGACAATGTCGTTCACCACCTAACAGTCGCAGAGGTGAAGCCTATAGGCAGCAGGCTACTTTGCATGAGGACCAGACCTGGATTAGCAGAAAAAGTGGAATGAGGCATCAGACATGATGTCAGAACTAACAATGCGTCTTTTTGGCCTTGAGGATGATGTGGGAACATTCTCCGAACGTCTCCAAATAAAGAAACAGAGATAAGCTCTGAAGAAAGAGATCGAGTCCTTGAGGTCCCGTCTTTCTGCTTCGACTGCTCAGATTGAGAGACAATGGAAAGAGATTGCAGAGTTGACCCAAGAAAACTAACTCTTTCATGCTACCGGCACCAAGCTTACTCAAGTCGTTCAAGCTGCAGAAGAAGAGGTCCACGCTACAATTGACAGTTACTCTGTCCATGATCAGGAACGGCTACATGATGCATCATAAGGCCTTGGAAGCAGCGAAAATTGGGGTTGTTAATATTGATGAGGAGATTATTAAGGCTCAACAATTGGAAATGTCCTCCGCTGACAATCCCGATGACTCCCTACCCATGGAAAAAGATAGTGCTTCATCTGGGGGCCCGGAGATGACAAAGTCCTCCCAGAGACCGAGGCTCCTCACTCCCAAGAGCACGTGCCTTCAATTTCAAATAACGTACCCGGAGCATTGGCTTTAGAACAACCTCTTTCAGCCCGTATTTCTCAGAATTCGTTGGAAACACCAAAAATACCACCAAGAACACCTCTGACGGACCATGAAGTGGACATACCATAACCTTTCGCGCAGGTTTGTATTTCAGTCTTTTGTTTTGTTACCGAGTCACTTTTGGGCCCGTAAAACGGTATAGTTGAATTTGTATACGTGGATCTCAAGTGATACGTTAGATATGAACTATACTAAAAGTATATAATAATAAGACAAAATAGGTAATGGTTAGTCTGAGCCTTGTGTCAGCTTCTGAGCAAAATAACGATAACTTGTATGAAAAATACAGAAATTAAGAGAATATCATTTTGAAATAGCAGGAATCTGATGGGTTACAATGGAATGATGTGCCCTATTTATACATGAGCTACACGGGTATACAACCCATGAAATATGCCCTTATAATGAACGTTGTAATAATGGGATAATCAATATCCTCTAAATGTCATTAAAGTGCCATTGGAATTCATACGACTGACTTTAGTAACTATCGTCTATTACAACTCAAACGACTCTCAGTCTTCTTCCTTATCGGTACGGTCCATGCTTGTGTCGCTCCCGATACCACACATATCAAGTCAACAATGATGCAGGCTGACATGGACCTTGACTTAGCATCATGCTCCACCTGTCACACTATAATTCATACAACTGTTTTATACGAATTTTGCCTTATACACTATATTCAACAAGAAATAATTTCAGTATATATAATCTTTGTATAACTAATACATACATATATAATTTAATTTGTACATAACTTGTATTCTAACCAAAAGACCTATAAGTGTATAATAGTATTCTATTATTTTATTTTTCAAATTATGTATTAGACTTGATCGAGAATATTGTGTGGTGCTATTGGTTATTTTAACGTAAACAAATCATTCATTATCATCGATGAACATAACAAAACTAAAAAAAGGGAAAGAAAGGAGATAATATATTTTATTTATTCGTCATCGCAAGTGGCAGGAAAATAAAAAAGTTTGTACGACCACGAGTGTCGCGCCCGTTTTATCGACCGCGCGGGTCAAAGCGGAGCACAACGTGTCGGTGATTCCTGGGTAATTGGATTAAGGAGTCGCCACCTAATTATTCTAAGGTGAATTAGGGCACCTAAATGTTAACTATAAATGCTGCAATGAAACTCCAATTTTAAGGTCTACGAAACTAATGAGATTCTAGGTAAGGGTTCTTTATTATCCTAAAGGGAAGGGGTTAGGCATCCTTTAAGATCCGCTAACTTGCGGTTATCCGGTCAAACTCAGGTTAATTATTGCTAAGAAAAAATGCATGTTTAAAAGTATATAAAGTTAAAAAGATGTTTGCAAATATTTAGTAAATGATGCATTTTGTACCAGTGCATTTGTATGACATAAAAGAAAGATACATGTAAAGTTGAAAAAATATGCATTTGTAACAATTGATAGTAAAACAAATTATTTATAATGCCAAAGAGGTAATTTTTTTGAAAATCATTGAGTTGCAAATTGAAAAAAGATAAACTTATTTGTATACAAAATGAATAGAAGATGATCATAGTTGTTTTTTTTTGAAAATTTTGAATATGCATGACAGGCCTAAAAATAAATAAACTAGCGGAGGATTTCTAAGTTTAAATAAACTAGTAGGTTGCTGACTCAGTGGTTATTGGAGCACTCCCCTTGTTTCGGATTGTCGATCATCTCGGTATGGTATTTTGCATGTACATATGGGTATGGCGGGGCCCTGTCCCGACCTTATGATATTGCGTACTCTTTAGAGGCTTGTAGACAATGTCTTGTGTATAGCAGTCAAGTATGGCCTTGTCGGCCTTAGTATGTATATATATGCATGGGTTGAGTCCTTCTGTTTATAAGATTTTACATAGTTTCTTTCCAATTTATCATTTCTATGTGTCAGCAGGGCACTTTGTGACGACTCTTGGGGCCATAATTAATTATGGTTAGATGTTAACTGTATGACTAGTGGTACTCGGCAAGTAATGTCCGAGTGCCCGTCGTGGCCCTCCGGTTTGAGTCGTAACAAACTTGGTATCAGAGCAGGTCTGTCCTAGGGAGTCTACATTGAGAAATCTACTATCTTATGCCGGTCAAAGAGATGATCAGACATGAAGTTGCAACTCTACCTCTTTCAGGGGAATTTTAGGACTTTTTGCTCATAAGAAGTCATGCTTGGCTTTGGCAATCTGGAAAAGAAAATCTCGATTGAACCGGTCATGTAAGAGCTAGATGACGAAGTCTCCTCTTCAGATAAAGAGGTCGCTGACACTATATTTTCGGTTAGAACAACTTTAACTATGGTAATTTCTTGGGACTCGACCAAAAAAACGGAATATAGGTTTATCTTTCTACTAGTACAGTATGCAAGAATAGCTTTCTATGGACATGATTGATATATTAAGCAATTGGACATCAAATTGCTTTTAAGAATTTTGTCAACCAATTTCAAAGGTAAGATTTTAGCTTTTCAACACCTTAAAAATTCTCTGGAGCCATTGAGAATGTAGTTTCTATTTATAACTTCTGCTTTTCCACTGCAGGCTACTTCCCCAACCCCACACACACCACACACCTTTTTTTTGGTTTATTTAGCCATTGATCAACAGAGAAGCTAATGAAACTTTGACTTGGTGGTTAAAGTAAAGTTACTCGGATTAAGAGGTTTCAAGTTCAAATCCTGCTAAATATATACCAGCATAACTTGCAAGTTCCAATATACAAGCAAGTTCTTGCAATAAAATTTGTTACCGTATTTTAGTCGCAGGAACTTGTAGCCTAAAGTAAAATATTCAACAACTTAAGATAATCAATTACTCGTATTGTCAACATCCAATACAAATCATGAATCCATGCCTAGCTTGAAGTTAATGGTGATTTTATTGTTTGATTGTTCATTTTGTTTCACAGCTTTGAACTTTGATTTTGAAGGATGTCTGTTTTTTCCAGCATGCCCTAAGTTTCTGTGCCTTCCTTGAAAATAGGAATCAGTTTATATCCACCAACCTATCTATTTCCGACACCTTTCTGAAATCCTCATTGAAAATTAGAATTTGGTGTTCGCTTTCTCTTCAATAGGGAGAGAAAGACACCAACCCCTCCATTAATCTGCCCTCAGATTTCAGCTTTTAAAACACAGAAGTTATATTCTTGGCATACTTTCAGCAATACTCATGAGTGGGATAAGTCATATGTATGCCTTTGTCCTGCCACAATGAATTTTGAGTTGCATCTACGAAGCCTCAATCTATATTAGTAACGGGGAAGTTATGTGAAGGAGGTCAGCTGACTTTCTGATTAGTGACAAGCTTGTAGGAAGTTCTTCAATGGTAAATCAACTAATGTGGTAATATCTGATGAGTTGTGGTAGCAGCTATTTGTTCTCACAAGCGTAAATGCATAACATATCTAATATCTCTATGTGTGTAATGTGGTCAGTGCCTAATGTATGTCCATGCAACCTTCTCAGTTTTACAATGAAACTTCACGATCTACTGCCACAATGTTTAGCGGTGATCTTCACAGTGATACTAATTGCTCGGATCAGCTCATGTCTCGATACTGAAGTATTAAATGAAGTAAGTGAACGAGTTGATAAACAATCTCCAGATGTGCAATTATTTCTCGATACGTGCAGTTCCGGTGTTAGTAATGTTCTCACACAAAACTGTTAATGTTTTTTTGCCAAGAAAACTTTCGACTCAATCCAATCTTGCATTTCATCTGATTAACCTTTTCCCAATCTTCTTCAGGTCCATGCACCTTATGTTGATAAATATGTTACTTTAACAAACATGACAATTTGGTAGACTCAAACTTTGAGGATTTCATTTCGCATGACATACTGTCCAGCTGATGTGTATCACTGCAAGGCAACATCAAATTTGCACCAAAGTTGTCTGCTTTACATCGAAAGCTGATTGGTGAAGGCTCCCATCAGCGTCTATCATCATCTCTTAGATTGAAGATGTCATCAGAGTCTACTTCCGGTCCTCCAAAATTTTGTGAGGTGATAATTGTTGAAAGATTTCCTTCTGGAGTCTTTGCAGATCCTCTTTGAGCTACAACACCTTGTGCAGCGTGGTGGTAAATTACAATCCAATTCTATCAATTTCTAATGCTGCAACTCTTCATCTGAGGCTAGTTGGTGTCTGCAATTTGGTGCAGTTTTCAGGGATGCTGCTGTATTTGGAGATACAAATTTAGAGTTGCCCTCATTTCTGTCAAATCGATCACTTGTTGAGGTTCATCTGGAAGTGGGTTCCAATTTAACATCACAACAGAAGGATGAACTGGAAATACACATGGATACTTCCTCTACATGCACGTTATCAGGTACATCACGTAAACGATTCTCAAAATTTCAGGCATCCAAGGTAGTCATTTATATTGAAGTTGACATTATACTTTTTTATTTTTATTTTTTTGGCAGCCCGGTGCACTAAGCTCCCGCTATGTGCGGGGAAGGGAAGTTGACATTATACTCTATACAAAAAAATGTAATTTACCACAATTACCCCCCCCCCCCCCCCCCCCCGAAGTCATGTACATATCGTAAGAAGATTCTCAACTATTGACCGTAACATCCCTTTCTCTTTTTCAGGCAGCCACTAGGACACGGATTCTCAAGAGTTGAATTCGCTTCACCTGACTTGTTTGTGCGCTGCAACATTGAAGGAAAACAACATAACACGAGCTGTTTGTTTCTGCTAGACAGAGTGCTGAATCAAATGACGGTCACGCTGTGTGGGAAGTACCATGTGAAAATAGAGAACACACAAAAGTTGTATCGGCTTTTAATTTGTTCCTCGATTTATTTATGCTGAAGAATGATCATAAATTGATATAGACGGTGAGGACACATATAACTCCAACTTACTTGGGATATAGGTGTAAGTGTTGTTTAATGTTTATACTTGAGATTTTGCATATACAGTAACGAAGATTTCACCCAGACAAGTGATGGCTCTTTTTTCTTGTGCGTGTGTGGCCTTTGTGTCCATGATATAGAACAATAGATCATAGTTCGAAACAAATTAGTAGTGAAACTACACTATATGTCATCAATTCCTGGCCATAAATAGGTAGCTTATTTCAAATTCTTGTGTATGATGATTCATCGAACTTATTCTACTCAACCACAGCTCCAACAACATTTTCTTACCTCAGTTGAGCACGGATTAACTTTTTTCATCAAACAACTCAACTTACATACATTCACCTAATACTACTAAAAAAAAGTAAGCAAATCTAACAACCAATTCATCCCTCCAGTCCAATGGTCTGAAATCATGATTAGGAAAACTGAAACTGAATTATACCAACTCAGCAAAATCCATCAATTATACTTAACTTAGCAAATCATCAATAAAAAGGATATGCTTGGTATAGAACTAAAAGGTCAAATACATAGAGGAGAAAGATGAGGCAATTTTCCATGGGCTCAGATGAAAAATATTAGACTAGATTTGGTGGGGTGCGCCGGGCCGATGCAGTAGTGAAACACAACAGCGACAAGCGAGAGCCCAGGTAGCAAGCTACCTTTAATGGACTCTCCCCCTTAAAAAATTGAGTTAATATCGTGTGAACCAATGGCCCACATATCAGATATTAAACTGATAAGAACAGATACTACACTTGATCTTAGCCAAAAGGCCGAGAAAGGTATGCTTTAAACAGTTATCAGGCATCAGCTTATATAGCAGCTCTCGGCTCTTTATGAATTAGCTCATTCCAATGTGGGACATTTAAGCTTTACAAAATAACCCCATTCCATTTGCTTCATATATCAGTGCTGCCTTACATGGAAATTAATACCTTCACAATCCTCCATGGCGAGTTGATGATCAGTTAAACAACTTGCATAGTATATATTATTATTATTGTTGCTTCACTTTTGCAAGCTTTTTCTTTTCCCTTTTTAGACTAACCATTGGCAAGAGAAACTCACTTGATGTTAGGTAAACCTGTATAAGTTAATCTATGTTTTAAAATGCTTTGCTGCTTTTTCCATTACTTATTTCTGAAATCAACTACATATACGTGAACAACTTTCATAGTTATAACACTAAACATACAATAATGGATGCTGATGTTATAAGCAAATTAAGTTTTCCCTAGACTTATTTATGTTGAAGAGTGATCGTAAATCGCCATGGTGATGATGTTGCCTTTATTTTCTCTATTTTCGATTAAATGTATCAGGTACACTATATTAGAGTGGTAAAATATGTTGATGTTCTTTGGAAAATAAAACTTTATTACCCTGAAATCATGGTACATTTCTCTTTTTATATAGGAGCCAAGATTGAACAAAGAGTTGGGTTTCATATCAAGATGGAGCTTGAATTCAAATACTAGGAAAATACAATATATTCAAGCTGATTCGATCTTGTTATGAACCCCAAAGAACTCAATATTGAGTGGAATCGAGTTTTGTTGTTACTCAACAACAACAACAAAAAACACAGTATAATCCACAAGTGGGGTCTGGGGAGAGTAGAGTGTACGCAGATCTTAATTCTACCTTTGAGAGGTAGAGAGTTTTGTTGTTACTCAAATGAATAAAATGTAAGGCATTCTTAAGAAGTAAGATATTTAGAGCAGGAAAATAATGAAGGAGAAGAGAAGAAGAAAGAGGGAAAGGGAGAAAGAAGAGAAGAACAAGTGTTCGATGTAATGTCATTGTCATAGGATTAACCATATCATTCAAATACTGAGGTCCTTGTGCATACAGAAGGATATGCAGCAAATATCGTAGCCCACCTCTTAGATGAATGTTCCCAATGTGCCAACCACAACGGGTTCGTCGATGAGCAATCTGCTGCAACAATACTAGGTATCTTACCATTTGGTAGTGTTGTGGATGCTTGTGTTGATAAGCTACGTGATTCCTTATCTTAATGTGGTCGAGACACCTCATAGGTTTTATAACAAATTAGGAATGTATCCTTATATGTGGAATCGGTCCTCCTCAACAACTATTTGATAAAATGTCCCAAACATGCGATCGCTCCAAGGTGTTTCTTTGAAAATCCCCGAGATGCAATTGGTATCCAATGCACTTGATAGCCCTATGTTTGAGAGCAATGCTATTGCCCGCTATGTCACCGAGTTGAAGTCTGACAATCCTCTCTTTTGTTCTTCACTGATTATATATGCTCGAATTGACCAATGGAATGATTTTATGCTATTGAGATTGCTATAAATATTGGACAGTGGCTGAACCCGCGTCTTTCTTGTGGTTTATGTATTTCCCCGGCTAATGTACATGCTCATGTTTTCTTTCGTGTGTCAAAACTGCGTGTAAGGCAATTTGCATATCATTTCGGCTATTAGTACATTTCAGTGTCTTAAATGTTGGGTTCAAATCTAGTGGTTTTTACTGAGAATTTCTGTGGCGGATAACGACCAATTATGTGAAGAAATGTGGCTCTCGGTATTTAGAGCATTCGAGTGGTCTGGAAACTTTCCCTAAAAAGATGACACCACCTGTTACATATGCTTTGAACCCATTTTTGTTGGTGCATCGCTGGTTATTATGTTCAGTCCAGTTGCTCATAATGCTCAGAAAGGGACCAAAGAGACTATTTATGTTGAGATGCTGGAAAGTGTTTTGACACCCATGAGAGGGTGGTCAGAAAAAAAGGTGTTTAGTTACCATGAAAATTTCAGCAGATATAATGTTGGATTAATGTGGGGAATGTGATTTACAACAATTGCAGGAAACGGGAGAGAAGGATATTTCATTAATTCCTGGCCAGCAGAAATAGGTTGCCTCAATTGGATATTCTGATAGCACAACGTGTAATACCTTGAAACAATCACGAGTGATTGATAAATTTTGCAAGCTTTTTCTATCCCCTTTTTAGACTAACCATTGGCAAATGAAACTCACTTGATGTTAGGTAACCTCTATCAGTATAGGCCGTTGCTTATATATGTTTTTTTTTAAAATGTTTTGCTGCTTTTGCCATTACTAATTTCTCAAATCAACTATATTTATGTGAACAACTTTCATAATTATAACACTAAACATACAATAATGGAATAATGGATGCTGATGTTATAAGCAAATTAAGTTTTTCCTCCACTTATTTATGTTGAAGAGTGATCCGTAAATCGACATGGTTGATAAGGATTCATAATTTTCTTTGGATCAAGATGTTTGTGTTGTTTAATGTCTATACTTGAGCTTTTGCAAATACGGTAATGAAGACTTCACCCACACAAATGTATCGAATAAACTTCCGTTTAGATGCTCCTTTTTCATCTTCTTTTGTGCTTGGGTGGAGATACGGTGGCCTTTAGTGTCCATGATATGGAAATATTATCTCCTCTACGCTATATATCATACCTGGCCACCAGAAATAATTTAGCTCATTTTAATTACTTGTGTACGATGATTATGATTCATAGACTTTTCTTTACTCAATCATAGCTCCAACTCAAACCTATTCTTACCTAACTTCTGCAATTAGAATTGATCTGTTGAGTAGAATTTGCTTTGTCTCCAAAACATTTGAGGTTCCTCTCCTTCCACATTGTCCACCAAATACAGGTTTTGTTCCACCGGTGTGCCTTCTTTCTTTTTGTTCCAAGCGGTGACGTAATTGGGTTGTAGTCTTTGGCGTTACCCACTTCAAACCAAAGCAATATTCAAGAATATTTCCCAAAGTTGTGCAAAGTCACATTGCTATGTATAAAGAGGTGGTGACAATTTCCACACAAATGGCATCCGTTGCACAAAATAAAGCCTCTTTTTTTTTTTTTAAAGATTGTCCAATGTTGGACATGCTTCCTTGGCAACAAGCCATGAGAAGCATTGCCGCCTTGAAAGGGGCTAGTGTTCTCCAAATGTGAAAGCAAGGCCAAGTGTTGTTCTGTGTAGATCCTGTAGCATGAACAAACAGTAAAGCTTCCAATGTGCTGACATTTCGAAGAAAAAGAATTCCCCAGGAAAAGCACATCTTAAGAAATGATACATAGTATGCTCAGTTAAAACCTCATATACAATCAACTGATGACATTTCTGAGAAAATTAGTATTGTGCCACAGGCTGTTTCAAGGGCTTCCAAGATCCAGCTCTTATACCGAGTAGGATATTTCAGAAGACTTGAAATTTGTGGTGTTAACATGGGAAGTTTAAAGTTGTATTTTTCCTAAATATAGGAATAGGTCATTCTTTCTAAAACGGACTAGGAAAGAAAGAGTGTCACATAAAATGGAATAGATGGAGTAACTAGTTTGAGAGTTAGGCATAGTTGTTGTCTAATGTTAGAAATTGAGCGTAAGGAAATAGATTTGTCACTGCTGGGGGAAACAATCAAGTCATATTACCTGAGATAACAAGCTAGTGCCAACCCTTCAGCTTGACTAGTTGATGTGGATCAGCTTTTTATCTAATAACCTCAAATTTCATTCGTTGAAATATCCATTTTTGCCTTCGCATTGGAACCGGTGTTGGCGGATTGTGCCATTTTTGCAAAGTAGCATCGAGTTTCTTTGCTATTGGCACAAGCATTTTCTGCTTTGCCTTGGCCAATAATTGATTTTCATGCTCCCTTGAACTCTCTATTCTCCCATGTTGACTTACTAATTTAGAAAACAATCGCATCGCTTCGTCAATTGCAAAGCATCCAAATTATGTAGTGCCTCTTCATACACAAGAACAGTTTCACAAAGTTGGTCTCTCGCATATCGGCCGATCCAGCTTTTTCCGGTCTGCAAAGGTACAGAAAACAACTCAGTGAAAACAAGGCATTTGCACGTAGTATTGCCTCAACGAACTGGACAAGGATCGCTTGATTGTTGGGCCCTACATGTTTCTTCAGTTAGCTTTGGATGAGGCACAATTTCTATTATGTACATCAAAATCAATGCTGCGACGAGAAGATGGAAAGTTCTGACTTTTGGACTGGTTTTGGAGCATTGAATCTCCATTATTTGGCATATGAATTCAGCCATTATTTGGTTGAATGTAACCCCTCAATAAGTGTCATTACATGGCTATTGAAGGCCATTAGTTGACTAGTTGAGGGGTCATCTCCTTACACTATAAATTGAAACCTTTGGCTCAATTGTTCAACACTAAGAAATACTCACAGAATTTTCTGAAATCTTCTTCTTCCTCTCTAGCAAGTTTACTTTATTCAAAGTTCTTCAAGAGTAACACTTGAGTCTCCTTTGCACATTCGTTAAGTTGTTGTTGTATCTTTGGAGACTATTGCCCGACAACGTAAAATGATATATACGGGGTATTCTTGTCTTAAAGACATAGTGTCATCACTCGACTCAGCAAATCACAAGGAGTTTGTAATCGTTCTTATTTCCAGTTTGTTGTAATATTTAGTTTATCTTTTCTAGCAATTTATAATATTTACTTACTTTCCATTTTCTGCAATTGTTGTAACCCATAATTTTAAGATAAGATTGTTGTAAGTGCTTAGAAAGATGAGTGGAAGAGAACAACTCGCTTCTGATTCTGCTGCTGCTACTCAAGGCAACCCCTCTTCCTTCCCCACTGCTGCTCAAGGCACACCTAATGCCTTCACCACTGCTCAAAGCTCATCCAACGCCTTTCCTGCTACTCAAGGGAATGTTACAGTTCCTCCACCATCCGGGTTCCATCACGAACGCCCAGAAACATTCACGGGCTCCAACTTCAAGAGATGACAACAGAAGATGTTATTTTATCTGACTGTTATGGGAATGACTCGTTTCCTAACAGAAGATCCTCCACAAGCTGGAGATGAAGTAGACCATCAGCCTGATGAAACGGCTGGAGGGGGCGAAGGCATCCATGTCATTAATGGCATGAAGATGGTTCTTGATGCATGGAGTCATAGTGACTTCATGTGTAAGAACTATATTTTGAATTGCCTGTCAAACCCACTCTAGAAGGTGTATTGCACCGTAGGTACAACCAAAGAGTTATGGGAAAAGCTGCAGAAGAAGTACAACGCACAAAATGCTGGTACTAAGAAATTCATCGTTGGGAAATTCCTGAAATTTCAAATGGTGGATAGCAAAACTGTGATGTCCCAAGTCCAGGAATTCCAAATGATTCTACATCACATGGATTTGGAAGGTATGAAACCAAATGAGCAGTTTTTGGTTGCATCACTGATTGAAAAGTTACATCCCTCGTTGAATGAGTTACTTAAAACTCAAGACAAAGGAAATGACCTTTGAGGAACTTATTATCAAACTCCAGATTCAGGAAGACAATAAGAAGGTCTTGCCTAGGGGCAAACAACCCGCTGAGGCTAAGGCAAATTTGGCTGAGGCCAAAGGGAACCCAAGCAAGAAGCGCAAGTTCCAGAAAGACGGCAAGACCCAAGCGGCGGAGAAGTTCAAGAGAAACTGTGACCACTGTGGGAAACCTGGTCACATGATCAATGACTGCTTCAAGCTCAAGACTGAGCAACAAGAGAAGGCTAAGGCCAAAGGCAAGGCACAGGCAAATGTCGTCAAAGACACGCTTCTTGACGACATGATTGAGGAGTTCTCGGCGGTGGTGCTTCAAGCAAACCTTGTTGAAAATCTCATGCAATGGTGGATGGACACGGGTGCTACCAGACACATCTGTTCCAATAGAGATGCCTTCTCCACGTATACACCAGTCACCGATAAGAAACTGTTAATGGGTAACAACGTTTCCTCTGACGTGTTGCGGGTAGGAAAGGTGGTCCTGAAGATGACTTCTGGAAAAGAGCTCACTCTGAAGGAGGTGATGCATGTCCCTGAGATTAGGAGGAATTTAATTTCAGGTCATTTATTGGTTAATGCTTCGTCTGTGAAGGCCTCTTCAAAGTTAACGTCATGTCTGTAATACGTGCAAGCAATAATATTGAAGCTTCTTCTTACTTGCTTGAGTCCTCTAATTTATGGCATTATAGATTAGGACATGTTAACTATAAGTCCATCCAAAGTTTGGTTAAGTTGGAGTTGTTGCCGTCTATCGACGTAAACCCTCAACATAAGTGTGAGGTGTGCGTAGAGGCAAAACTCACAAAGCTTCATTTTCGATCCGTCGAAAGGAATATCGCTCCTCTAGAACTTATTCACACAGATATATGTGATTTGAAGTTTGCACAAACTAGAGGAGGGAACAAATACTGGTTCTATAATCATTCCGTCACTGTACAACTGCCAAGGACATTATTGTTTAGAGATTCATTGCTGCTTTGATTCATGGCGAAGATCACAGTGTGCAATGATGTTAAAAGTTGCTATCGAAATCGGGTTCTATTTTCACCTCTCATTCTTTAATCATTGTGATGTATGAAATTCAATATCTATAAATGTTAAGATAGGTAGTCATGATCTCTTAATATATACTATGTGTCTTCCATGCATATTATTATTAGAAATAACTACACTTATTATGGTTGTTATTTCCTTTTGGTTTGTTCATATACCATTAGGTAGTATATATATGCATGAAAATACGTGAAAGATCACTTTCAAGGTTGTAAGACATGAATTAGACTTACATTAATACTTGAAAATATTCTTGAGATCATATAAAAGAGCTATGAAAACATTTTAATAAGTGTTGTTCACATATACATGTAATTGCAACCAACCACCATAAAGCAATAATTAGGGTGATGATTTAAGGATAAAGTAGCAACAAAATCAGGTTCTATTTTCTTAACTCCACTTATTTATGAGTTTCTAGTTTTGAGATTTTGTGAAATTTATTTCATAAATGTTGGAATAGATGGCCAACTTCGACTCTGTTTACATGTTTATAGTGATTTATTAGTCCATTACATAAGAAGTTTAATTTTACGGACATGAAAAATTTAGATTGGATAAATCATACTTATGCTTAGAAGTGTTTATCATCAACTTGATGTCGCTTGAGAGAAGCATAATATATCTTTACTATGTGTATTGTGTGAACTTGACAAAAGAGAAATATGCATTAATTGAGTTTGGTAATTTCTCTAAACTTGAGATAATACATTCATATTTAAATATAATTGAGAATATTTATATTATTACAAGGATACCTTTGTTTCCTATCTTAATGTACTTTAGCAGTACCAAGAAGTATGAGTATTTAGAGAATGATGTATATATATCTCGAAGATATTCAAGTTCAACTTATAAAATCTAATAAAATATGGCAACATATTAGAGTGAATTATTCTAATTTGTGAATCACTATATTTCGAATTTTGTTTTAAGTGATTCTTACTCCAAATTTTATTTTGATATGAGGTATCTTTTGTTGAAAAGAAATGATGAGAAATTACTCGTGCTTGATAAACGAGATTAATTCTTCGACATAATTTTTTTTGATGAGGTTTTTAAGGATATCAAAAGTTCATCCACATAAAGAATAAATATCCTTTCGATTCTTTTGGTAAGTACTTTGAAAATATGAGAGACAATCATGCGAGGAGTATACTTCTTGTGATGAAAAGGTATGTAATATTTTTCTGATGAGTATTCTCTTGCTAATCAAATATTAGCAGCTTTTGTGAGTTTCTAAACTCCACTTATTTATGAGTTTATAGTTTTCTGATTTTTGTGAAATTTATTTCATAAATGTTGGAATAGATGGCCAACTTCGACTCTGTTTACATGTTTGTAATTTATTTTTCGCATTTATTGTTCAATCTTGTAAAAAGAAATTCATTTGTAATTGTATATAATTTATACAATTCTTTGGTCATTGACCATTAAGAGATATATTAATATATACCCTTAAAAATATAAACCTTGCGTCTCTTTACTTTTCCGCTGCATTTACTCTATAAAGGTTTATAACTGTTTTATCACAATGTTGCCTCAGATGTTGACACAACATTGAAGGCAACATCCGAACCTGTTTTAATTGTTCGCTGTTACGATTTTATTCTTACATATTTTTGCTTATCCGTAGCCGGACCCAACAAGTGGTATCGAGCCAACACTTGATACAATAAGTGTTTGATTCGAATATTACGGCTATGGACTCACAATTTGTACAAAACATTGGTAGACTTCCAATTCTTGACGGAACTAACTATGCCTATTGGAAAATTCGACTCCGTTCGCACGTCAAATCCATTGATGTTCGAGCTTGGAGATCAGTTTCCGAAGGCAATGTGATTCTCAAGTACCCAACAGACGAGGATGGTGATGTACTTACCAAACCCGAATCTGAATGGACCGCGGAAGAGATCAACAGTGCGAGCTTCAATGAAAAGGCCCTAAATGCGATATTCGGATAGGTAGATCTCTCGTATGTTTAAACTCATACGTAATTGTACTACGGCCGAGGACGCTTAGGAGACCTTACAAACTCATTGTGAAGGTACCTCGAGTGTACGACGTACAAAGCTTCGCATGATTTTGAGCCAATACGAACGCTTAAGGATGGAAGAATCGTAAGACATAAAATCCTATTTTGAAAAGTTAATTGACATTGCTAATCAGTGTCAAGTGCTTGGTTCTCCTTTAACCAACACACAACTTGTGGATAAAGCTCTCAGATCTCTTCTTGAAAGATTTAATACTAAGGTTTGTGCTATTGAAGAGGCCCATAATCTTGCTACTATGGATCTACATGCCTTGATGAGCATATTTCAAACATATGAGATGAACATGAAGAGACAAAGAGATCTGTATAAAGACAAGACTTTGGCACTCCAAGGACAAACCTCGGAAACTGAATTGGAAAACGAGGAAGAAAACTTGGAGGAACTGGGAAATGGTGCAACTGTTGCCTTACTTACTCGATGATTCAATTCGATGGCGAGAAAGATCAACAATGATCGCAATAAAGCCAAATACAAACATCATCAAAACTCACTCTTCAATAAACAGCCGAATAGGTCACCTTCTGAGCAAAGAAATCACAATCCACTGAGGAAATCTAACTCCGACAGTACCAATTTCAATCCCAAACAACTCGAGGGAGTGCAGTGTCATGCATGCTCAGGTTGGGGACACTACGCTAATGAGTGTGCAAACACACTTAGAAAAATTGGTAAGGTTATGTGGGTAACTCTCAGTGATGATGAGAACGAAGAGGAGGAAGGAGATCAAGAAGAAGAACCACATGCAATGCTGGCAGCCATGTTCGAACACTCACTGTCCGATGATGAAGATGTTGTTGACAATGTTGCGACAACATCAGACTCAACATCTGGAATGTCTTCAACATCAGAGAGGTATGTATACTTTGACTATTCTGATGTAAATTGTTTTAGTGGATTTAATTCTTCATCTGAGGCTGTAAATTTGGATCTAGTTGACTCCAAAGACGACGTGATAAAGGAATTACAAAATCTTTGTAAAGCCTTAGTCACTGAATCTGAGCAACTAGACTCAAAAGCAAAATTATTGGCTCTTGAGAATAGCAATCTGAAAGACACAATCAACCGATTAGAGGTGGCACTTACCAAGAAGGACCTAGAGCTTGGTAAGATTCGTGCACGATTGAACGTAGCTGAGACCACCTTTCAAGGCTCAACATGGGAACCTCCAAACTGGATGAAATATTGAACTTCAATAAACCTACAAGGGCTTGTCTTGGGTACCAATCTCCTAGCAAAACAAATACTTCCAGAATCCATAGTCAAACTGAGAGGATAAAATTTGTCAAAGAAAACCTGAGTAATTCTCAGATCACTAAGATTGGATCGAAGTTTGTATGTAGCTTCTGTAAAAAGTCAGGACATCTGATGCCCTACTGCTACAAACTTCAAAGGTGGATTTTTTTCACTCCTTTCAAATTTGAAGCCATGAAGGAGAAATAAAAGAAAAATCTAGTGATTTGAGAATGAAAAGAAAATTAACGTATTTATAGAGTTTTTGTTCATGCATAATATTTAATAATCTTTTTGTTACAATGTACTTTGTTTTATCAATAGTCAATTCATGCATTTCGTTTTTTGAAATCATTTCTTACAAAGTACTTGGTTCAAATTTTAGTTTCTCAATTAATAATAAGTAAATACTAATATAAAGTCCATGCATGTATTATGTATTTACTAGCTTTTTGTTAGATAGTTTAACATAATTTCATCTTTTAGTTTCTCAATAATTATAATTAATAATTATTAAAAAGAAAATTCATGTATACGTGATAGTTCACGTTCATCCTTTACTAAATTTGTTACAATGTACTTAGTTTAATTTTTTTAGTTTTCAATACATATATTTAAAATTACATGCATGAATTTTAATTAAAATAATAATGAAAATGTATAACAAAATGCATGTCACACAAAAAATACAAAAATATTATGTAAATCGATAAATGAATAATCTCGCTAAATGAAAGATAAATGTAGAAAACAAAAAGTTTCAAAAAAAATGTAGCAAACAGAAAGTATTCAAAAATATTTAGCATCGGCGATTGACAATAATGTGTTGTTTGAACACTAAGAGTTGATATAGTTGTAAAGGAAACTGACGTTCATCCTTTTCTCTCTTTTGGTGGAAGATTTTTTCTTTGAAAAATATTTCTTGTAATCAAATCCTAGAAAATGACTTCCGAAATTTCCATGATGTTTGGTTTTCTCTTTTCAAATTCTCTTTCACCTTTGTTTTCGTCTAGCTTTACAACTTCTATCCTTATTACTCTTATACGATTTCTCACCAAAGACCTTTGTGAAGGTTATTTTTCGCATAACTAGCCTTTGTAGAATTTTGTCAATTGAACTGAGCCTTGACCCACTTAGAGGGATAAGAGCTTGATTATGCAAAAGAAAAAAATAATAGGTGCTAGTGATACATTACAACTCAATATACAATTTTTTTATGTCTTTAGGAAGCAAAGCTTCAGTTTAAAGGACAAGAACAAAGTGGAGTTAAAAGAGACAAAATCATACTCTCTATTCCCAATAGTCTGATTCCTTTCTATTCTCTCTCGTATAAAATTTATTTAAATCAAGCTTTTGTCAACTTACTTGGTTGGTGCTTACCTTGATATTGGGTAGGTTTTCAACTTCCTTCAAGATAGTCCCTTCTAGAGGGTATGGTGAAGTTGGAGCAGAACAATCCATGGTGGTTAAACTCTGCTCATATTTTAGTCGCAGGAACTTGTAGCCTAAAGTAAAATATTCAACAACTTAAGATAATCAATTACTCGTATTGTCAACATCCAATACAAATCATGAATCCATGCCTAGCTTGAAGTTAATGGTGATTTTATTGTTTGATTGTTCATTTTGTTTCACAGCTTTGAACTTTGATTTTGAAGGATGTGTGTTTTTTCCAGCATGCCCTAAGTTTCTGTGCCTTCCTTGAAAATAGGAATCAGTTTATATCCACCAACCTATCTATTTCCGACACCTTTCTGAAATCCTCATTGAAAATTAGAATTTGGTGTTCGCTTTCTCTTCAATAGGGAGAGAAAGACACCAACCCCTCCATTAATCTGCCCTCAGATTTCAGCTTTTAAAACACAGAAGTTATATTCTTGGCATACTTTCAGCAATACTCATGAGTGGGATAAGTCATATGTATGCCTTTGTCCTGCCACAATGAATTTTGAGTTGCATCTACGAAGCCTCAATCTATATTAGTAACGGGGAAGTTATGTGAAGGAGGTCAGCTGACTTTCTGATTAGTGACAAGCTTGTAGGAAGTTCTTCAATGGTAAATCAACTAATGTGGTAATATCTGATGAGTTGTGGTAGCAGCTATTTGTTCTCACAAGCGTAAATGCATAACATATCTAATATCTCTATGTGTGTAATGTGGTCAGTGCCTAATGTATGTCCATGCAACCTTCTCAGTTTTACAATGAAACTTCACGATCTACTGCCACAATGTTTAGCGGTGATCTTCACAGTGATACTAATTGCTCGGATCAGCTCATGTCTCGATACTGAAGTATTAAATGAAGTAAGTGAACGAGTTGATAAACAATCTCCAGATGTGCAATTATTTCTCGATACGTGCAGTTCCGGTGTTAGTAATGTTCTCACACAAAACTGTTAATGTTTTTTTGCCAAGAAAACTTTCGACTCAATCCAATCTTGCATTTCATCTGATTAACCTTTTCCCAATCTTCTTCAGGTCCATGCACCTTATGTTGATAAATATGTTACTTTAACAAACATGACAATTTGGTAGACTCAAACTTTGAGGATTTCATTTCGCATGACATACTGTCCAGCTGATGTGTATCACTGCAAGGCAACATCAAATTTGCACCAAAGTTGTCTGCTTTACATCGAAAGCTGATTGGTGAAGGCTCCCATCAGCGTCTATCATCATCTCTTAGATTGAAGATGTCATCAGAGTCTACTTCCGGTCCTCCAAAATTTTGTGAGGTGATAATTGTTGAAAGATTTCCTTCTGGAGTCTTTGCAGATCCTCTTTGAGCTACAACACCTTGTGCAGCGTGGTGGTAAATTTCAATCCAATTCTATCAATTTCTAATGCTGCAACTCTTCATCTGAGGCTAGTTGGTGTCTGCAATTTGGTGCAGTTTTCAGGGATGCTGCTGTATTTGGAGATACAAATTTAGAGTTGCCCTCATTTCTGTCAAATCGATCACTTGTTGAGGTTCATCTGGAAGTGGGTTCCAATTTAACATCACAACAGAAGGATGAACTGGAAATACACATGGATACTTCCTCTACATGCACGTTATCAGGTACATCACGTAAACGATTCTCAAAATTTCAGGCATCCAAGGTAGTCATTTATATTGAAGTTGACATTATACTTTTTTATTTTTATTTTTTTGGCAGCCCGGTGCACTAAGCTCCCGCTATGTGCGGGGAAGGAAGTTGACATTATACTCTATACAAAAAAATGTAATTTACCACAACCCCCCCCCCCCCCGAAGTCATGTACATATCGTAAGAAGATTCTCAACTATTGACCGTAACATCCCTTTCTCTTTTTCAGGCAGCCACTAGGACACGGATTCTCAAGAGTTGAATTCGCTTCACCTGACTTGTTTGTGCGCTGCAACATTGAAGGAAAACAACATAACACGAGCTGTTTGTTTCTGCTAGACAGAGTGCTGAATCAAATGACGGTCACGCTGTGTGGGAAGTACCATGTGAAAATAGAGAACACACAAAAGTTGTATCGGCTTTTAATTTGTTCCTCGATTTATTTATGCTGAAGAATGATCATAAATTGATATAGACGGTGAGGACACATATAACTCCAACTTACTTGGGATATAGGTGTAAGTGTTGTTTAATGTTTATACTTGAGATTTTGCATATACAGTAACGAAGATTTCACCCAGACAAGTGATGGCTCTTTTTTCTTGTGCGTGTGTGGCCTTTGTGTCCATGATATAGAACAATAGATCATAGTTCGAAACAAATTAGTAGTGAAACTACACTATATGTCATCAATTCCTGGCCATAAATAGGTAGCTTATTTCAAATTCTTGTGTATGATGATTCATCGAACTTATTCTACTCAACCACAGCTCCAACAACATTTTCTTACCTCAGTTGAGCACGGATTAACTTTTTCATCAAACAACTCAACTTACATACATTCACCTAATACTACTAAAAAAAAGTAAGCAAATCTAACAACCAATTCATCCCTCCAGTCCAATGGTCTGAAATCATGATTAGGAAAACTGAAACTGAATTATACCAACTCAGCAAAATCCATCAATTATACTTAACTTAGCAAATCATCAATAAAAAGGATATGCTTGGTATAGAACTAAAAGGTCAAATACATAGAGGAGAAAGATGAGGCAATTTTCCATGGGCTCAGATGAAAAATATTAGACTAGATTTGGTGGGGTGCGCCGGGCCGATGCAGTAGTGAAACACAACAGCGACAAGCGAGAGCCCAGGTAGCAAGCTACCTTTAATGGACTCTCCCCTTAAAAAATTGAGTTAATATCGTGTGAACCAATGGCCCACATATCAGATATTAAACTGATAAGAACAGATACTACACTTGATCTTAGCCAAAAGGCCGAGAAAGGTATGCTTTAAACAGTTATCAGGCATCAGCTTATATAGCAGCTCTCGGCTCTTTATGAATTAGCTCATTCCAATGTGGGACATTTAAGCTTTACAAAATAACCCCATTCCATTTGCTTCATATATCAGTGCTGCCTTACATGGAAATTAATACCTTCACAATCCTCCATGGCGAGTTGATGATCAGTTAAACAACTTGCATAGTATATATTATTATTATTGTTGCTTCACTTTTGCAAGCTTTTTCTTTTCCCTTTTTAGACTAACCATTGGCAAGAGAAACTCACTTGATGTTAGGTAAACCTGTATAAGTTAATCTATGTTTTAAAATGCTTTGTTGCTTTTTCCATTACTTATTTCGAAATCAACTACATATACGTGAACAACTTTCATAGTTATAACACTAAACATACAATAATGGATGCTGATGTTATAAGCAAATTAAGTTTTCCCTAGACTTATTTATGTTGAAGAGTGATCGTAAATCGCCATGGTGATGATGTTGCCTTTATTTTCTCTATTTTCGATTAAATGTATCAGGTACACTATATTAGAGTGGTAAAATATGTTGATGTTCTTTGGAAAATAAAACTTTATTACCCTGAAATCATGGTACATTTCTCTTTTTATATAGGAGCCAAGATTGAACAAAGAGTTGGGTTTCATATCAAGATGGAGCTTGAATTCAAATACTAGGAAAATACAATATATTCAAGCTGATTCGATCTTGTTATGAACCCCAAAGAACTCAATATTGAGTGGAATCGAGTTTTGTTGTTACTCAACAACAACAACAAAAAACACAGTATAATCCACAAGTGGGGTGCGGGGGAGAGTAGAGTGTACGAGATCTTAATTCTACCTTTGAGAGGTAGAGAGTTTTGTTGTTACTCAAATGAATAAAATGTAAGGCATTCTTAAGAAGTAAGATATTTAGAGCAGGAAAATAATGAAGGAGAAGAGAAGAAGAAAGAGGGAAAGGGAGAAAGAAGAGAAGAACAAGTGTTCGATGTAATGTCATTGTCATAGGATTAACCATATCATTCAAATACTGAGGTCCTTGTGCATACAGAAGGATATGCAGCAAATATCGTAGCCCACCTCTTAGATGAATGTTCCCAATGTGCCAACCACAACGGGTTCGTCGATGAGCAATCTGCTGCAACAATACTAGGTATCTTACCATTTGGTAGTGTTGTGGATGCTTGTGTTGATAAGCTACGTGATTCCTTATCTTAATGTGGTCGAGACACCTCATAGGTTTTATAACAAATTAGGAATGTATCCTTATATGTGGAATCGGTCCTCCTCAACAACTATTTGATAAAATGTCCCAAACATGCGACTGCTCCAAGGTGTTTGCTGAAAATCCCCGAGATGCAATTGGTATCCAATGCACTTGATAGCCCTATGTTTGAGAGCAATGCTATTGCCCGCTATGTCACCGAGTTGAAGTCTGACAATCCTCTCTTTTGTTCTTCACTGATTATATATGCTCGAATTGACCAATGGAATGATTTTATGCTATTGAGATTGCTATAAATATTGGACAAGTGGTCGAACCCGCGTATTTCTTGTGGTTTATGTATTTCCCGGCTAATGTACATGCTCATGTTTTCTTTCGTGTGTCAAACCTGCGTGTAAGGCAATTTGCATATCATTTCGGCTATTAGTACATTTCGGTGTCTTAAATGTTGGGTTCAAATCTAGTGGTTTTTACCGAGAATTTCGTGGCGGATAACGACCAATTATGTGAAGAAATGTGGCTCTCGGTATTTAGAGCATTCGAGTGGTCCGGAAACTTTCCCTAAAAAGATGACACCACCTGTTACATATGCTTTGAACCCATTTTTGTTGGTGCATCGCTGGTTATTATGTTCATCAAGTTGCTCATAATGCTCGAAAGGGACCAAAGAGACTATTTATGTTGAGATTTGGAAAGTGTTTTGACACCCATGAGAGGGTGGTCGAAAAAAGGTGTTTAGTTACCATGAAAATTTCAGCAGATATAATGTTGGATTAATGTGGGGAATGTGATTTACAACAATTGCAGGAAACGGGAGAGAAGGATATTTCATTAATTCCTGGCCACCAGAAATAGGTTGCCTCAATTGGATATTCTGATAGCACAACGTGTAATACCTTGAAACAATCACGAGTAATTGATAAATTTTGCAAGCTTTTTCTATCCCCTTTTTAGACTAACCATTGGCAAATGAAACTCACTTGATGTTAGGTAACCTCTATCAGTATAGGCCGTTGCTTATATATGTTTTTTTTTAAATGTTTTGCTGCTTTTGCCATTACTAATTTCTCCAATCAACTATATTTATGTGAACAACTTTCATAATTATAACACTAAACATACAATAATGGAATAATGGATGCTGATGTTATAAGCAAATTAAGTTTTTCCTCCACTTATTTATGTTGAAAAGTGATCCGTAAATCGACATGGTTGATAAGGATTCATAATTTTCTTTGGATCAAGATGTTTGTGTTGTTTAATGTCTATACTTGAGCTTTTGCAAATACGGTAATGAAGACTTCACCCACACAAATGTATCGAATAAGCTTCCGTTTAGATGCTCCTTTTTCATCTTCTTTTGTGCTTGGGTGGAGATACGGTGGCCTTTAGTGTCCATGATATGGAAATATTATCTCCTCTACGCTATATATCATACCTGGCCACCAGAAATAATTTAGCTCATTTTAATTACTTGTGTACGATGATTATGATTCATAGACTTTTCTTTACTCAATCATAGCTCCAACTCAAACCTATTCTTACCTAACTTCTGCAATTAGAATTGATCTGTTGAGTAGAATTTGCTTTGTCTCCAAAACATTTGAGGTTCCTCTCCTTCCACATTGTCCACCAAATACGAGTTTTGTTCCACCGGTGTGCCTTCTTTCTTTTTGTTCCAGCGGTGACGTAATTGGGTTGTAGTCTTTGGCGTTACCCACTTCAAACCAAGCAATATTCAAGAATATTTCCCAAAGTTGTGCAGTCACATTGCTATGTATAAAGAGGTGGCTGACAATTTCCACACAAATGGCATCTGTTGCACAAAATAAAGCCTCTTTTTTTTTTTAAAGATTGTCCAATGTTGGACATGCTTCCTTGGCAACAAGCCATGAGAAGCATTGCCGCCTTGAAAGGGGCTAGTGTTCTCCAAATGTGAAAGCAAGGCCAAGTGTTGTTCGTGTAGATCCCGTAGCATGAACAAACAAGTAAAGCTTCCAATGTGCCGACATTTCGAAGAAAAAGAATTCCCCGGGGAAAAGCACATCTTAAGAAATGATACATAGTATGCTCAGTTAAAACCTCATATACAATCAACTGATGACATTTCTGAGAAAATTAGTATTGTGCCACAGGCTGTTTCAAGGGCTTCCAAGATCCAGCTCTTATACCGAGTAGGATATTTCAGAAGACTTGAAATTTGTGGTGTTAACATGGGAAGTTTAAAGTTGTATTTTTCCTAAATATAGGAATAGGTCATTCTTTCTAAAACGGACTAGGAAAGAAAGAGTGTCACATAAAATGGAATAGATGGAGTAACTAGTTTGAGAGTTAGGCATAGTTGTTGTCTAATGTTAGAAATTGAGCGTAAGGAAATAGATTTGTCACTGCTGGGGGAAACAATCAAGTCATATTACCTGAGATAACAAGCTAGTGCCAACCCTTCAGCTTGACTAGTTGATGTGGATCAGTTTTTATCTAATAACCTCAAATTTCATTCGTTGAAATATCCATTTTTGCCTTCGCATTGGAACCGGTGTTGGCGGATTGTGCCATTTTTGCAGTAGCATCGAGTTTCTTTGCTATTGGCACAAGCATTTCTGCTGCCTTGGCCAATAATTGATTTTCATGCTCCCTTGAACTCTCTATTCTCCCATGTTGACTTACTAATTTAGAAAACAAGAAGACGCACTTCGCTCTGTCAATTTGCGCAAAGCATCAAATTATGTAGTGCCTCTTCATACACAAGAACAGTTTCACGGGTTGGTCTGCATATCGGCCGATCCAGTTTTCCGGTCTGCAAAGGTACAGAAAACAACTCGGTGAAAACAAGGCATTTGCACGTAGTATTGCCTCAACGAACTGGACAAGGATCGCTTGATTGTTGGGCCCTACATGTTTCTTCAGTTAGCTTTGGATGAGGCACAATTTCTATTATGTACATCAAAATCAATGCTGCGACGAGAAGATGGAAAGTTCGACTTTTGGGTGGTTTTGGAGCATTGAATCTCCATTATTTGGCATATGAATTCAGCCATTATTTGGTTGAATGTAACCCCTCAATAAGTGTCATTACATGGCTATTGAAGGCCATTAGTTGACTAGTTGAGGGGTCATCTCCTTACACTATAAATTGAAACCTTTGGCTCAATTGTTCAACACTAAGAAATACTCATGAATTTTTCGAAATCTTCTTCTTCCTCTCTAGCAAGTTTACTTTATTCAAAGTTCTTCAAGAGTAACACTTGAGTCTCCTTTGCACATTCGTTAAGTTGTTGTTGTATCTTTGGAGACTATTGCCCGACAACGTAAAATGATATATACGGGGTATTCTTGTCTTAAAGACATAGTGTCATCACTCGACTCAGCAAATCACAAGGAGTTTGTAATCGTTCTTATTTCCAGTTTGTTGTAATATTTAGTTTATCTTTTCTAGCAATTTATAATATTTACTTACTTTCCATTTTCTGCAATTGTTGTAACCCATAATTTTAAGATAAGATTGTTGTAAGTGCTTAGAAAGATGAGTGGAAGAGAACAACTCGCTTCTGATTCTGCTGCTGCTACTCAAGGCAACCCCTCTTCCTTCCCCACTGCTGCTCAAGGCACACCTAATGCCTTCACCACTGCTCAAAGCTCATCCAACGCCTTTCCTGCTACTCAAGGGAATGTTACAGTTCCTCCACCATCCGGGTTCCATCACGAACGCCCAGAAACATTCACGGGCTCCAACTTCAAGAGATGACAACAGAAGATGTTATTTTATCTGACTGTTATGGGAATGACTCGTTTCCTAACAGAAGATCCTCCACAAGCTGGAGATGAAGTAGACCATCAGCCTGATGAAACGGCTGGAGGGGGCGAAGGCATCCATGTCATTAATGGCATGAAGATGGTTCTTGATGCATGGAGTCATAGTGACTTCATGTGTAAGAACTATATTTTGAATTGCCTGTCAAACCCACTCTAGAAGGTGTATTGCACCGTAGGTACAACCAAAGAGTTATGGGAAAAGGCTGAGAAGAAGTACAACGCACAAAATCTTTGGTACTAAGAAATTCATCGTTGGGAAATTCCTGAAATTTCAAATGGTGGATAGCAAAACTGTGATGTCCCAAGTCCAGGAATTCCAAATGATTCTACATCACATGGATTTGGAAGGTATGAAACCAAATGAGCAGTTTTTGGTTGCATCACTGATTGAAAAGTTACATCCCTCGTTGAATGAGTTACTTAAAACTCAAGACAAAGGAAATGACCTTTGAGGAACTTATTATCAAACTCCAGATTCAGGAAGACAATAAGAAGGTCTTGCCTAGGGGCAAACAACCCGCTGAGGCTAAGGCAAATTTGGCTGAGGCCAAAGGGAACCCAAGCAAGAAGCGCAAGTTCCAGAAAGACGGCAAGACCCAAGCGGCGGAGAAGTTCAAGAGAAACTGTGACCACTGTGGGAAACCTGGTCACATGATCAATGACTGCTTCAAGCTCAAGACTGAGCAACAAGAGAAGGCTAAGGCCAAAGGCAAGGCACAGGCAAATGTCGTCAAAGACACGCTTCTTGACGACATGATTGAGGAGTTCTCGGCGGTGGTGCTTCAAGCAAACCTTGTTGAAAATCTCATGCAATGGTGGATGGACACGGGTGCTACCAGACACATCTGTTCCAATAGAGATGCCTTCTCCACGTATACACCAGTCACCGATAAGAAACTGTTAATGGGTAACAACGTTTCCTCTGACGTGTTGCGGGTAGGAAAGGTGGTCCTGAAGATGACTTCTGGAAAAGAGCTCACTCTGAAGGAGGTGATGCATGTCCCTGAGATTAGGAGGAATTTAATTTCAGGTCATTTATTGGTTAATGCTTCGTCTGTGAAGGCCTCTTCAAAGTTAACGTCATGTCTGTAATACGTGCAAGCAATAATATTGAAGCTTCTTCTTACTTGCTTGAGTCCTCTAATTTATGGCATTATAGATTAGGACATGTTAACTATAAGTCCATCCAAAGTTTGGTTAAGTTGGAGTTGTTGCCGTCTATCGACGTAAACCCTCAACATAAGTGTGAGGTGTGCGTAGAGGCAAAACTCACAAAGCTTCATTTTCGATCCGTCGAAAGGAATATCGCTCCTCTAGAACTTATTCACACAGATATATGTGATTTGAAGTTTGCACAAACTAGAGGAGGGAACAAATACTGGTTCTATAATCATTCCGTCACTGTACAACTGCCAAGGACATTATTGTTTAGAGATTCATTGCTGCTTTGATTCATGGCGAAGATCACAGTGTGCAATGATGTTAAAAGTTGCTATCGAAATCGGGTTCTATTTTCACCTCTCATTCTTTAATCATTGTGATGTATGAAATTCAATATCTATAAATGTTAAGATAGGTAGTCATGATCTCTTAATATATACTATGTGTCTTCCATGCATATTATTATTAGAAATAACTACACTTATTATGGTTGTTATTTCCTTTTGGTTTGTTCATATACCATTAGGTAGTATATATGCATGAAAATACGTGAAAGATCACTTTCAAGGTTGTAAGACATGAATTAGACTTACATTAATACTTGAAAATATTCTTGAGATCATATAAAAGAGCTATGAAAACATTTTAATAAGTGTTGTTCACATATACATGTAATTGCAACCAACCACCATAAAGCAATAATTAGGGTGATGATTTAAGGATAAAGTAGCAACAAAATCAGGTTCTATTTTCTTAACTCCACTTATTTATGAGTTTCTAGTTTTGAGATTTTGTGAAATTTATTTCATAAATGTTGGAATAGATGGCCAACTTCGACTCTGTTTACATGTTTATAGTGATTTATTAGTCCATTACATAAGAAGTTTAATTTTACGGACATGAAAAATTTAGATTGGATAAATCATACTTATGCTTAGAAGTGTTTATCATCAACTTGATGTCGCTTGAGAGAAGCATAATATATCTTTACTATGTGTATTGTGTGAACTTGACAAAAGAGAAATATGCATTAATTGAGTTTGGTAATTTCTCTAAACTTGAGATAATACATTCATATTTAAATATAATTGAGAATATTTATATTATTACAAGGATACCTTTGTTTCCTATCTTAATGTACTTTAGCAGTACCAAGAAGTATGAGTATTTAGAGAATGATGTATATATATCTCGAAGATATTCAAGTTCAACTTATAAAATCTAATAAAATATGGCAACATATTAGAGTGAATTATTCTAATTTGTGAATCACTATATTTCGAATTTTGTTTTAAGTGATTCTTACTCCAAATTTTATTTTGATATGAGGTATCTTTTGTTGAAAAGAAATGATGAGAAATTACTCGTGCTTGATAAACGAGATTAATTCTTCGACATAATTTTTTTTGATGAGGTTTTTAAGGATATCAAAAGTTCATCCACATAAAGAATAAATATCCTTTCGATTCTTTTGGTAAGTACTTTGAAAATATTAGAGACAATCATGCGAGGAGTATACTTCTTGTGATGAAAAGGTATGTAATATTTTTCTGATGAGTATTCTCTTGCTAATCAAATATTAGCAGCTTTTGTGAGTTTCTAAACTCCACTTATTTATGAGTTTATAGTTTTCTGATTTTTGTGAAATTTATTTCATAAATGTTGGAATAGATGGCCAACTTCGACTCTGTTTACATGTTTGTAATTTATTTTTCGCATTTATTGTTCAATCTTGTAAAAAGAAATTCATTTGTAATTGTATATAATTTATACAATTCTTTGGTCATTGACCATTAAGAGATATATTAATATATACCCTTAAAAATATAAACCTTGCGTCTCTTTACTTTTCCGCTGCATTTACTCTATAAAGGTTTATAACTGTTTTATCACAATGTTGCCTCAGATGTTGACACAACATTGAAGGCAACATCCAGAAACTGTTTTAATTGTTCTGGCTGTTACGATTTTATTCTTACATATTTTTGCTTATCCGTAGCCCGGACCCAACAAGTGGTATCAGAGCCAACACTTGATACAATAAGTGTTTGATTCTGAATATTACGGCTATGGACTCAGCTGTACAAAACATTGGTAGACTTCCAATTCTTGACGGAACTAACTATGCCTATTGGAAAATTCGACTCCGTTCGCACGTCAAATCCATTGATGTTCGAGCTTGGAGATCAGTTTCCGAAGGCAATGTGATTCTCAAGTACCCAACAGACGAGGATGGTGATGTACTTACCAAACCCGAATCTGAATGGACCGCGGAAGAGATCAACAGTGCGAGCTTCAATGAAAAGGCCCTAAATGCGATATTCGGATAGGTAGATCTCTGTATGTTTAAACTCATACAGAATTGTACTACGGCCGAGGACGCTTAGGAGACCTTACAAACTCATTGTGAAGGTACCTCGAGTGTACGACGTACAAAGCTTCGCATGATTTTGAGCCAATACGAACGCTTAAGGATGGAAGAATCGTAAGACATAAAATCCTATTTTGAAAAGTTAATTGACATTGCTAATCAGTGTCAAGTGCTTGGTTCTCCTTTAACCAACACACAACTTGTGGATAAAGCTCTCAGATCTCTTCTTGAAAGATTTAATACTAAGGTTTGTGCTATTGAAGAGGCCCATAATCTTGCTACTATGGATCTACATGCCTTGATGAGCATATTTCAAACATATGAGATGAACATGAAGAGACAAAGAGATCTGTATAAAGACAAGACTTTGGCACTCCAAGGACAAACCTCGGAAACTGAATTGGAAAACGAGGAAGAAAACTTGGAGGAACTGGGAAATGGTGCAACTGTTGCCTTACTTACTCGATGATTCAATTCGATGGCGAGAAAGATCAACAATGATCGCAATAAAGCCAAATACAAACATCATCAAAACTCACTCTTCAATAAACAGCCGAATAGGTCACCTTCTGAGCAAAGAAATCACAATCCACTGAGGAAATCTAACTCCGACAGTACCAATTTCAATCCCAAACAACTCGAGGGAGTGCAGTGTCATGCATGCTCAGGTTGGGGACACTACGCTAATGAGTGTGCAAACACACTTAGAAAAATTGGTAAGGTTATGTGGGTAACTCTCAGTGATGATGAGAACGAAGAGGAGGAAGGAGATCAAGAAGAAGAACCACATACAATCGGCGACCATGTTCGAACACTCATCGTCCGATGATGAAGATGTTGTTGACAATGTTGCGACAACATCAGACTCAACATCTGGAATGTCTTCAACATCAGAGAGGTATGTATACTTTGACTATTCTGATGTAAATTGTTTTAGTGGATTTAATTCTTCATCTGAGGCTGTAAATTTGGATCTAGTTGACTCCAAAGACGACGTGATAAAGGAATTACAAAATCTTTGTAAAGCCTTAGTCACTGAATCTGAGCAACTAGACTCAAAAGCAAAATTATTGGCTCTTGAGAATAGCAATCTGAAAGACACAATCAACCGATTAGAGGTGGCACTTACCAAGAAGGACCTAGAGCTTGGTAAGATTCGTGCACGATTGAACGTAGCTGAGACCACCTTTCAAGGCTCAACATGGGAACCTCCAAACTGGATGAAATATTGAACTTCAATAAACCTACAAGGGCTTGTCTTGGGTACCAATCTCCTAGCAAAACAAATACTTCCAGAATCCATAGTCAAACTGAGAGGATAAAATTTGTCAAAGAAAACCTGAGTAATTCTCAGATCACTAAGATTGGATCGAAGTTTGTATGTAGCTTCTGTAAAAAGTCAGGACATCCGATGCCCCATGCTACAAACTTCAAAGGTGGATTTTTTTCACTCCTTTCAAATTTGAAGCCATGAAGGAGAAATAAAAGAAAAATCTAGTGATTTGAGAATGAAAAGAAAATTAACGTATTTATAGAGTTTTTGTTCATGCATAATATTTAATAATCTTTTTGTTACAATGTACTTTGTTTTATCAATAGTCAATTCATGCATTTCGTTTTTTGAAATCATTTCTTACAAAGTACTTGGTTCAAATTTTAGTTTCTCAATTAATAATAAGTAAATACTAATATAAAGTCCATGCATGTATTATGTATTTACTAGCTTTTTGTTAGATAGTTTAACATAATTTCATCTTTTAGTTTCTCAATAATTATAATTAATAATTATTAAAAAGAAAATTCATGTATACGTGATAGTTCACGTTCATCCTTTACTAAATTTGTTACAATGTACTTAGTTTAATTTTTTTAGTTTTCAATACATATATTTAAAATTACATGCATGAATTTTAATTAAAATAATAATGAAAATGTATAACAAAATGCATGTCACACAAAAAATACAAAAATATTATGTAAATCGATAAATGAATAATCTCGCTAAATGAAAGATAAATGTAGAAAACAAAAAGTTTCAAAAAAAATGTAGCAAACAGAAAGTATTCAAAAATATTTAGCATCAGCGATTGACAATAATGTGTTGTTTGAACACTAAGAGTTGATATAGTTGTAAAGGAAACTGACGTTCATCCTTTTCTCTCTTTTGGTGGAAGATTTTTTCTTTGAAAAATATTTCTTGTAATCAAATCCTAGAAAATGACTTCCGAAATTTCCATGATGTTTGGTTTTCTCTTTTCAAATTCTCTTTCACCTTTGTTTTCGTCTAGCTTTACAACTTCTATCCTTATTACTCTTATACAGATTTCTCTCAGCCAGCACTGTGAAGGTTATTTTCTGCATAACTAGCCTTTGTAGAATTTTGTCAATTGAACTGAGCCTTGACCCACTTAGAGGGATAAAAGCTTGATTATGCAAAAGAAAAAAATAATAGGTGCTAGTGATACATTACAACTCAATATACAATTTTTTTATGTCTTTAGGAAGCAAAGCTTCAGTTTAAAGGACAAGAACAAAGTGGAGTTAAAAGAGACAAAATCATACTCTCTATTCCCAATAGTCTGATTCCTTTCTACGTCCTTTATAAAATTTATTTAAATCAAGCTTTTGTCAACTTACTTGGTTGGTGCTTACCTTGATATTGGGTAGGTTTTCAACTTCCTTCAAGATAGTCCCTTCTAGAGGGTATGGTGAAGTTGGAGCAGAACAATCCATGGTGGTTAAACTCTGCTCATATTTTAGTCGCAGGAACTTGTAGCCTAAAGTAAAATATTCAACAACTTAAGATAATCAATTACTCGTATTGTCAACATCCAATACAAATCATGAATCCATGCCTAGCTTGAAGTTAATGGTGATTTTATTGTTTGATTGTTCATTTTGTTTCACAGCTTTGAACTTTGATTTTGAAGGATGTGTGTTTTTTCCAGCATGCCCTAAGTTTCTGTGCCTTCCTTGAAAATAGGAATCAGTTTATATCCACCAACCTATCTATTTCCGACACCTTTCTGAAATCCTCATTGAAAATTAGAATTTGGTGTTCGCTTTCTCTTCAATAGGGAGAGAAAGACACCAACCCCTCCATTAATCTGCCCTCAGATTTCAGCTTTTAAAACACAGAAGTTATATTCTTGGCATACTTTCAGCAATACTCATGAGTGGGATAAGTCATATGTATGCCTTTGTCCTGCCACAATGAATTTTGAGTTGCATCTACGAAGCCTCAATCTATATTAGTAACGGGGAAGTTATGTGAAGGAGGTCAGCTGACTTTCTGATTAGTGACAAGCTTGTAGGAAGTTCTTCAATGGTAAATCAACTAATGTGGTAATATCTGATGAGTTGTGGTAGCAGCTATTTGTTCTCACAAGCGTAAATGCATAACATATCTAATATCTCTATGTGTGTAATGTGGTCAGTGCCTAATGTATGTCCATGCAACCTTCTCAGTTTTACAATGAAACTTCACGATCTACTGCCACAATGTTTAGCGGTGATCTTCACAGTGATACTAATTGCTCGGATCAGCTCATGTCTCGATACTGAAGTATTAAATGAAGTAAGTGAACGAGTTGATAAACAATCTCCAGATGTGCAATTATTTCTCGATACGTGCAGTTCCGGTGTTAGTAATGTTCTCACACAAAACTGTTAATGTTTTTTTGCCAAGAAAACTTTCGACTCAATCCAATCTTGCATTTCATCTGATTAACCTTTTCCCAATCTTCTTCAGGTCCATGCACCTTATGTTGATAAATATGTTACTTTAACAAACATGACAATTTGGTAGACTCAAACTTTGAGGATTTCATTTCGCATGACATACTGTCCAGCTGATGTGTATCACTGCAAGGCAACATCAAATTTGCACCAAAGTTGTCTGCTTTACATCGAAAGCTGATTGGTGAAGGCTCCCATCAGCGTCTATCATCATCTCTTAGATTGAAGATGTCATCAGAGTCTACTTCCGGTCCTCCAAAATTTTGTGAGGTGATAATTGTTGAAAGATTTCCTTCTGGAGTCTTTGCAGATCCTCTTTGAGCTACAACACCTTGTGCAGCGTGGTGGTAAATTACAATCCAATTCTATCAATTTCTAATGCTGCAACTCTTCATCTGAGGCTAGTTGGTGTCTGCAATTTGGTGCAGTTTTCAGGGATGCTGCTGTATTTGGAGATACAAATTTAGAGTTGCCCTCATTTCTGTCAAATCGATCACTTGTTGAGGTTCATCTGGAAGTGGGTTCCAATTTAACATCACAACAGAAGGATGAACTGGAAATACACATGGATACTTCCTCTACATGCACGTTATCAGGTACATCACGTAAACGATTCTCAAAATTGATATAGACGGTGAGGACACATATAACTCCAACTTACTTGGGATATAGGTGTAAGTGTTGTTTAATGTTTATACTTGAGATTTTGCATATACAGTAACGAAGATTTCACCCAGACAAGTGATGGCTCTTTTTTCTTGTGCGTGTGTGGCCTTTGTGTCCATGATATAGAACAATAGATCATAGTTCGAAACAAATTAGTAGTGAAACTACACTATATGTCATCAATTCCTGGCCATAAATAGGTAGCTTATTTCAAATTCTTGTGTATGATGATTCATCGAACTTATTCTACTCAACCACAGCTCCAACAACATTTTCTTACCTCAGTTGAGCACGGATTAACTTTTTTCATCAAACAACTCAACTTACATACATTCACCTAATACTACTAAAAAAAAGTAAGCAAATCTAACAACCAATTCATCCCTCCAGTCCAATGGTCTGAAATCATGATTAGGAAAACTGAAACTGAATTATACCAACTCAGCAAAACATCAATAAAAAGGATATGCTTGGTATAGAACTAAAAGGTCAAATACATAGAGGAGAAAGATGAGGCAATTTTCCATGGGCTCAGATGAAAAATATTAGACTAGATTTGGTGGGGTGCGCCGGGCCGATGCAGTAGTGAAACACAACAGCGACAAGCGAGAGCCCAGGTAGCAAGCTACCTTTAATGGACTCTCCCCCTTAAAAAATTGAGTTAATATCGTGTGAACCAATGGCCCACATATCAGATATTAAACTGATAAGAACAGATACTACACTTGATCTTAGCCAAAAGGCCGAGAAAGGTATGCTTTAAACAGTTATCAGGCATCAGCTTATATAGCAGCTCTCGGCTCTTTATGAATTAGCTCATTCCAATGTGGGACATTTAAGCTTTACAAAATAACCCCATTCCATTTGCTTCATATATCAGTGCTGCCTTACATGGAAATTAATACCTTCACAATCCTCCATGGCGAGTTGATGATCAGTTAAACAACTTGCATAGTATATATTATTATTATTGTTGCTTCACTTTTGCAAGCTTTTTCTTTTCCCTTTTTAGACTAACCATTGGCAAGAGAAACTCACTTGATGTTAGGTAAACCCGTATAAGTTAATCTATGTTTTAAAATGCTTTGTGCTTTTTCCATTACTTATTTCGAAATCAACTACATATACGTGAACAACTTTCATAGTTATAACACTAAACATACAATAATGGATGCTTGATGTTATAAGCAAATTAAGTTTTCCCTAGACTTATTTATGTTGAAGAGTGATCGTAAATCGCCATGGTGATGATGTTGCCTTTATTTTCTCTATTTTCGATTAAATGTATCAGGTACACTATATTAGAGTGGTAAAATATGTTGATGTTCTTTGGAAAATAAAACTTTATTACCCTGAAATCATGGTACATTTCTCTTTTTATATAGGAGCCAAGATTGAACAAAGAGTTGGGTTTCATATCAAGATGGAGCTTGAATTCAAATACTAGGAAAATACAATATATTCAAGCTGATTCGATCTTGTTATGAACCCCAAAGAACTCAATATTGAGTGGAATCGAGTTTTGTTGTTACTCAACAACAACAACAAAAAACACAGTATAATCCACAAGTGGGGTCTGGGGAGAGTAGAGTGTACGCAGATCTTAATTCTACCTTTGAGAGGTAGAGAGTTTTGTTGTTACTCAAATGAATAAAATGTAAGGCATTCTTAAGAAGTAAGATATTTAGAGCAGGAAAATAATGAAGGAGAAGAGAAGAAGAAAGAGGGAAAGGGAGAAAGAAGAGAAGAACAAGTGTTCGATGTAATGTCATTGTCATAGGATTAACCATATCATTCAAATACTGAGGTCCTTGTGCATACAGAAGGATATGCAGCAAATATCGTAGCCCACCTCTTAGATGAATGTTCCCAATGTGCCAACCGCAACGGGTTCGTCGATGAGCAATCTGCTGCAACAATACTAGGTATCTTACCATTTGGTAGTGTTGTGGATGCTTGTGTTGATAAGCTACGTGATTCCTTATCTTAATGTGGTCGAGACACCTCATAGGTTTTATAACAAATTAGGAATGTATCCTTATATGTGGAATCGGTCCTCCTCAACAACTATTTGATAAAATGTCCCAAACATGCGATCGCTCCAAGGTGTTTGCTGAAAATCCCCGAGATGCAATTGGTATCCAATGCACTTGATAGCCCTATGTTTGAGAGCAATGCTATTGCCCGCTATGTCACCGAGTTGAAGTCTGACAATCCTCTCTTTTGTTCTTCACTGATTATATATGCTCGAATTGACCAATGGAATGATTTTATGCTATTGAGATTGCTATAAATATTGGACGGTGCATTGAACCGCGTCTTTCTTGTGGTTTATGTATTTCCCCGGCTAATGTACATGCTCATGTTTTCTTTCGTGTGTCAAAACTGCGTGTAAGGCAATTTGCATATCATTTCGGCTATTAGTACATTTCAGTGTCTTAAATGTTGGGTTCAAATCTAGTGGATTTTACCGAGAATTTCGTGGCGGATAACGACCAATTATGTGAAGAAATGTGGCTCTCGGTATTTAGAGCATTCGAGTGGTCTGGAAACTTTCCCTAAAAAAGATGACACCACTGTTACATATGCTTTGAACCCATTTTTGTTGGTGCATCGCTGGTTATTATGTTCGGTCAAGTTGCTCATAATGCTCGAGAAAGGGACCAAAGAGACTATTTATGTTGAGATCTTTGGAAAGTGTTTTGACACCCATGAGAGGGTGGTCGAAAAAAAGGTGTTTAGTTACCATGAAAATTTCAGAGATATAATGTTGGATTAATGTGGGGAATGTGATTTACAACAATTGCAGGAAACGGGAGAGAAGGATATTTCATTAATTCCTGGCCACCAGAAATAGGTTGCCTCAATTGGATATTCTGATAGCACAACGTGTAATACCTTGAAACAATCACGAGTGATTGATAAATTTTGCAAGCTTTTTCTATCCCCTTTTTAGACTAACCATTGGCAAATGAAACTCACTTGATGTTAGGTAACCTCTATCAGTATAGGCCGTTGCTTATATATGTTTTTTTTTTAAATGTTTTGTTGCTTTTGCCATTACTAATTTCTCAAATCAACTATATTTATGTGAACAACTTTCATAATTATAACACTAAACATACAATAATGGAATAATGGATGCGATGTTATAAGCAAATTAAGTTTTTCCTCCACTTATTTATGTTGAAGAGTGATCCGTAAATCGACATGGTTGATAAGGATTCATAATTTTCTTTGGATCAAGATGTTTGTGTTGTTTAATGTCTATACTTGAGCTTTTGCAAATACGGTAATGAAGACTTCACCCACACAAATGTATCGAATAAGCTTCCGTTTAGATGCTCCTTTTTCATCTTCTTTTGTGCTTGGGTGGAGATACGGTGGCCTTTAGTGTCCATGATATGGAAATATTATCTCCTCTACGCTATATATTATACCTGGCTACCAGAAATAATTTAGCTCATTTTAATTACTTGTGTACGATGATTATGATTCATAGACTTTTCTTTACTCAATCATAGCTCCAACTCAAACCTATTCTTACCTAACTTCTGCAATTAGAATTGATCTGTTGAGTAGAATTTGCTTTGTCTCCAAAACATTTGAGGTTCCTCTCCTTCCACATTGTCCACCAAATACAGGTTTTGTTCCACCGGTGTGCCTTCTTTCTTTTTGTTCCAGCAGTGACGTAATTGGGTTGTAGTCTTTAGCGTTACCCACTTCAAACCAGCAATATTCAAGAATATTTCCCAAAGTTGTGCAGTCACATTGCTATGTATAAAGAGGTGGCTGACAATTTCCACACAAATGGCATCTGTTGCACAAAATAAAGCCTCTCTTTTTTTTTAAAGATTGTCCAATGTTGGACATGCTTCCTTGGCAACAAGCCATGAGAAGCATTGCCGCCTTGAAAGGGGCTAGTGTTCTCCAAATGTGAAAGCAAGGCCAAGTGTTGTTCTGTGTAGATCCTGTAGCATGAACAAACAGTAAAGCTTCCAATGTGCTGACATTTCGAAGAAAAAGAATTCCCCAGGAAAAGCACATCTTAAGAAATGATACATAGTATGCTCAGTTAAAACCTCATATACAATCAACTGATGACATTTCTGAGAAAATAAGTATTGTGCCACAGGCTGTTTCAAGGGCTTCCAAGATCCAGCTCTTATACCGAGTAGGATATTTCAGAAGACTTGAAATTTGTGGTGTTAACATGCCACAACATTTTTGGGGCTATAAAATGGGAAGTTTAAAGTTGTATTTTTCCTAAATATAGGAATAGGTCATTCTTTCTAAAACGGACTAGGAAAGAAAGAGTGTCACATAAAATGGAATAGAGGGAGTAACTAGTTTGAGAGTTAGGCATAGTTGTTGTCTAATGTTAGAAATTGAGCGTAAGGAAATAGATTTGTCACTGCTGGGGGAAACAATCAAGTCATATTACCTGAGATAACAAGCTAGTGCCAACCCTTCAGCTTGACTAGTTGATGTGGATCAGTTTTTATCTAATAACCTCAAATTTCATTCGTTGAAATATCCATTTTTGCCTTCCCATTGGAACCGGTGTTGGCGGATTGTGCCATTTTTGCAGTAGCATCGAGTTTCTTTGCTATTGGCACAAGCATTTCTGCTGCCTTGGCCAATAATTGATTTTCATGCTCCCTTGAACTCTCTATTCTCCCATGTTGACTTACTAATTTAGAAAACAATCGCATCTTTGCTCGTCATTGCAGCATCCAAATTATGTAGTGCCTCTTCATACACAAGAACAGTTTCACAAGGTTGGTCTCTGCATATCGGGTGATCCAGTTTTCCCGGTCTGCAAAGGTACAAAAAACAACTCGGTGAAAACAAGGCATTTGCACGTAGTATTGCCTCAACGAACTGGACAAGGATCGCTTGATTGTTGGGCCCTACATGTTTCTTCAGTTAGCTTTGGATGAGGCACAATTTCTATTATGTACATCAAAATCAATGCTGCGACGAGAAGATGGAAAGTTCTGACTTTTGGACTGGTTTTGGAGCATTGAATCTCCATTATTTGGCATATGAATTCAGCCATTATTTGGTTGAATGTAACCCCTCAATAAGTGTCATTACATGGCTATTGAAGGCCATTAGTTGACTAGTTGAGGGGTCATCTCCTTACACTATAAATTGAAACCTTTGGCTCAATTGTTCAACACTAAGAAATACTCACAGAATTTTCTGAAATCTTCTTCTTCCTCTCTAGCAAGTTTACTTTATTCAAAGTTCTTCAAGAGTAACACTTGAGTCTCCTTTGCACATTCGTTAAGTTGTTGTTGTATCTTTGGAGACTATTGCCCGACAACGTAAAATGATATATACGGGGTATTCTTGTCTTAAAGACATAGTGTCATCACTCGACTCAGCAAATCACAAGGAGTTTGTAATCGTTCTTATTTCCAGTTTGTTGTAATATTTAGTTTATCTTTTCTAGCAATTTATAATATTTACTTACTTTCCATTTTCTGCAATTGTTGTAACCCATAATTTTAAGATAAGATTGTTGTAAGTGCTTAGAAAGATGAGTGGAAGAGAACAACTCGCTTCTGATTCTGCTGCTGCTACTCAAGGCAACCCCTCTTCCTTCCCCACCGCTTGCTCAAGGCACACCTAATGCCTTCACCATCGCTCAAAGCTCATCCAACGCCTTTCACCGCTACTCGAGGGAATGTTACGGTTCCTCCACCATCCGGGTTCCATCACGAACGCCCGAAACATTCACGGGCTCCAACTTCAAGAGATGACAACGAGAAGATGTTATTTTATCGATTGTTATGGGAATGACTCGTTTCCTAACAGAAGATCCTCCACAAATTTGGAGATGAAGTAGACCATCACCGATGAAACGGGTGGAGGGGCGAAGGCATCCATGTCATTAATGGCATGAAGATGGTTCTTGATGCATGGAGTCATAGTGACTTCATGTGTAAGAACTATATTTTGAATTGCCTGTCAAACCCACTCTAGAAGGTGTATTGCACCGTAGGTACAACCAAAGAGTTATGGGAAAAGGCTGCGGAAGAAGTACAACGCACAAAATGCTGGTACTAAGAAATTCATCGTTGGGAAATTCCTGAAATTTCAAATGGTGGATAGCAAAACTGTGATGTCCCAAGTCCAGGAATTCCAAATGATTCTACATCACATGGATTTGGAAGGTATGAAACCAAATGAGCAGTTTTTGGTTGCATCACTGATTGAAAAGTTACATCCCTCGTGGAATGAGTTACTTAAAACTCAAGACAAAGGAAATGACCTTTGAGGAACTTATTATCAAACTCCAGATTCAGGAAGACAATAAGAAGGTCTTGCCTAGGGGCAAACAACCCGCCGAGGCTAAGGCAAATTTGGCTGAGGCCAAAGGGAACCCAAGCAAGAAGCGCAAGTTCCAGAAAGACGGCAAGACCCAAGCGGCGGAGAAGTTCAAGAGAAACTGTGACCAGTGTGGGAAACCTGGTCACATGATCAAGGACCGCTTCAAGCTCAAGACTGAGCAACAAGAGAAGGCTAAGGCCAAAGGCAAGGCACAGGCAAATGTCGTCAAAGACACGCTTCTTGACGACATGATTGAGGAGTTCTCGGCGGTGGTGCTTGAAGCAAACCTTGTTGAAAATCTCATGCAATGGTGGATGGACACGGGTGCTACCAGACACATCTGTTCCAATAGAGATGCCTTCTCCACGTATACACCAGTCACCGATAAGAAAGCTGTTAATGGGTAACAACGTTTCCTCTCGACGTGTTGCGGGTAGGAAAGGTGGTCCGAAGATGACTTCGGAAAAGAGCTCACTCGAAGGAGGTGATGCATGTCCCCGAGATTAGGAGGAATTTAATTTCGGGTCATTTATTGGTTAATGCTTCGTCTGTGAAGGCCTCTTCAAAGTTAACGTCATGTCTGTAATACGTGCAAGCAATAATATTGAAGCTTCTTCTTACTTGCTTGAGTCCTCTAATTTATGGCATTATAGATTAGGACATGTTAACTATAAGTCCATCCAAAGTTTGGTTAAGTTGGAGTTGTTGCCGTCTATCGACGTAAACCCTCAACATAAGTGTGAGGTGTGCGTAGAGGCAAAACTCACAAAGCTTCATTTTCGATCCGTCGAAAGGAATATCGCTCCTCTAGAACTTATTCACACGGATATATGTGATTTGAAGTTTGCACAAACTAGAGGAGGGAACAAATACTGGTTCTATAATCATTCCGTCACCGTACAACCGCCAAGGACATTATTGTTTAGAGATTCATTTTGCTTTGATTCATGGCGAAGATCACAAGTGTGCAATGATGTTAAAAGTTGCTATCGAAATCGGGTTCTATTTTCACCTCTCATTCTTTAATCATTGTGATGTATGAAATTCAATATCTATAAATGTTAAGATAGGTAGTCATGATCTCTTAATATATACTATGTGTCTTCCATGCATATTATTATTAGAAATAACTACACTTATTATGGTTGTTATTTCCTTTTGGTTTGTTCATATACCATTAGGTAGTATATATGCATGAAAATACGTGAAAGATCACTTTCAAGGTTGTAAGACATGAATTAGACTTACATTAATACTTGAAAATATTCTTGAGATCATATAAAAGAGCTATGAAAACATTTTAATAAGTGTTGTTCACATATACATGTAATTGCAACCAACCACCATAAAGCAATAATTAGGGTGATGATTTAAGGATAAAGTAGCAACAAAATCAGGTTCTATTTTCTTAACTCCACTTATTTATGAGTTTCTAGTTTTGAGATTTTGTGAAATTTATTTCATAAATGTTGGAATAGATGGCCAACTTCGACTCTGTTTACATGTTTATAGTGATTTATTAGTCCATTACATAAGAAGTTTAATTTTACGGACATGAAAAATTTAGATTGGATAAATCATACTTATGCTTAGAAGTGTTTATCATCAACTTGATGTCGCTTGAGAGAAGCATAATATATCTTTACTATGTGTATTGTGTGAACTTGACAAAAGAGAAATATGCATTAATTGAGTTTGGTAATTTCTCTAAACTTGAGATAATACATTCATATTTAAATATAATTGAGAATATTTATATTATTACAAGGATACCTTTGTTTCCTATCTTAATGTACTTTAGCAGTACCAAGAAGTATGAGTATTTAGAGAATGATGTATATATATCTCGAAGATATTCAAGTTCAACTTATAAAATCTAATAAAATATGGCAACATATTAGAGTGAATTATTCTAATTTGTGAATCACTATATTTCGAATTTTATTTTAAGTGATTCTTACTCCAAATTTTATTTTGATATGAGGTATCTTTTGTTGAAAAGAAATGATGAGAAATTACTCGTGCTTGATAAACGAGATTAATTCTTCGACATAATTTTTTTTGATGAGGTTTTTAAGGATATCAAAAGTTCATCCACATAAAGAATAAATATCCTTTCGATTCTTTTGGTAAGTACTTTGAAAATATGAGAGACAATCATGCGAGGAGTATACTTCTTGTGATGAAAAGGTATGTAATATTTTTCTGATGAGTATTCTCTTGCTAATCAAATATTAGCAGCTTTTGTGAGTTTCTAAACTCCACTTATTTATGAGTTTATAGTTTTTCGATTTTTGTGAAATTTATTTCATAAATGTTGGAATAGATGGCCAACTTCGATTTCTGTTTACATGTTTGTAATTTATTTTTCGCATTTATTGTTCAATCTTGTAAAAAGAAATTCATTTGTAATTGTATATAATTTATACAATTCTTTGGTCATTGACCATTAAGAGATATATTAATATATACCCTTAAAAATATAAACCTTGCGTCTCTTTACTTTTCCGCTGCATTTACTCTATAAAGGTTTATAATCTGTTTTATCACAATGTTGCCTCGATGTTGACACAACATTGAAGGCAACATCCGAAACTGTTTTAATTGTTCGCTGTTACGATTTTATTCTTACATATTTTTGCTTATCCGTAGCCCGGACCCAACAAGTGGTATCGAGCCAACACTTGATACAATAAGTGTTTGATTACGAATATTACGGCTATGGACTCAGCTGTACAAAACATTGGTAGACTTCCAATTCTTGACGGAACTAACTATGCCTATTGGAAAATTCGACTCCGTTCGCACGTCAAATCCATTGATGTTCGAGCTTGGAGATCAGTTTCCGAAGGCAATGTGATTCTCAAGTACCCAACGAGACGAGGATGGTGATGTACTTACCAAACCCGAATACGAATGGACCGCGGAAGAGATCAACAGTGCGAGCTTCAATGAAAAGGCCCTAAATGCGATATTCGGATAGGTAGATCTCTGTATGTTTAAACTCATACAGAATTGTACTACGGCCGAGGACGCTTAGGAGACCTTACAAACTCATTGTGAAGGTACCTCGAGTGTACGACGTACAAAGCTTCGCATGATTTTGAGCCAATACGAACGCTTAAGGATGGAAGAATCGTAAGACATAAAATCCTATTTTGAAAAGTTAATTGACATTGCTAATCAGTGTCAAGTGCTTGGTTCTCCTTTAACCAACACACAACTTGTGGATAAAGCTCTCAGATCTCTTCTTGAAAGATTTAATACTAAGGTTTGTGCTATTGAAGAGGCCCATAATCTTGCTACTATGGATCTACATGCCTTGATGAGCATATTTCAAACATATGAGATGAACATGAAGAGACAAAGAGATCTGTATAAAGACAAGACTTTGGCACTCCAAGGACAAACCTCGGAAAGCGAATTGGAAAACGAGGAAGAAAACTTGGAGGAAGCGGGAAATGGTGCAAGCTGTTGCCTTACTTACTCGATGATTCAATTCGATGGCGAGAAAGATCAACAATGATCGCAATAAAGCCAAATACAAACATCATCAAAACTCACTCTTCAATAAACAAACCGAATAGGTCACCTTTCGAGCAAAGAAATCACAATCCACTGAGGAAATCTAACTCCGACAGTACCAATTTCAATCCCAAACAACTCGAGGGAGTGCAGTGTCATGCATGCTCAGGTTGGGGACACTACGCTAATGAGTGTGCAAACACACTTAGAAAAATTGGTAAGGTTATGTGGGTAACTCTCGGTGATGATGAGAACGAAGAGGAGGAAGGAGATCAAGAAGAAGAACCACATGCAATGTCTTTGGCGACCATGTTCGAACACTCACTTTGTCCGATGATGAAGATGTTGTTGACAATGTTGCGACAACATCAGACTCAACATCTGGAATGTCTTCAACATCAGAGAGGTATGTATACTTTGACTATTCTGATGTAAATTGTTTTAGTGGATTTAATTCTTCATCGAGGTTTGTAAATTTGGATCTAGTTGACTCCAAAGACGACGTGATAAAGGAATTACAAAATCTTTGTAAAGCCTTAGTCACCGAATACGAGCAACTAGACTCAAAAGCAAAATTATTGGCTCTTGAGAATAGCAATCGAAAGACACAATCAACCGATTAGAGGTGGCACTTACCAAGAAGGACCTAGAGCTTGGTAAGATTCGTGCACGATTGAACGTAGCTGAGACCACCTTTCAAGGCTCAACATGGGAACCTCCAAACTGGATGAAATATTGAACTTCAATAAACCTACAAGGGCTTGTCTTGGGTACCAATCTCCTAGCAAAACAAATACTTCCAGAATCCATAGTCAAAGCGAGAGGATAAAATTTGTCAAAGAAAACACGAGTAATTCTCGGATCACTAAGATTGGATCGAAGTTTGTATGTAGCTTCGTAAAAAGTCGGGACATCGATGCCCTCTTGCTACAAACTTCAAAGGTGGATTTTTTTCACTCCTTTCAAATTTGAAGCCATGAAGGAGAAATAAAAGAAAAATCTAGTGATTTGAGAATGAAAAGAAAATTAACGTATTTATAGAGTTTTTGTTCATGCATAATATTTAATAATCTTTTTGTTACAATGTACTTTGTTTTATCAATAGTCAATTCATGCATTTCGTTTTTTGAAATCATTTCTTACAAAGTACTTGGTTCAAATTTTAGTTTCTCAATTAATAATAAGTAAATACTAATATAAAGTCCATGCATGTATTATGTATTTACTAGCTTTTTGTTAGATAGTTTAACATAATTTCATCTTTTAGTTTCTCAATAATTATAATTAATAATTATTAAAAAGAAAATTCATGTATACGTGATAGTTCACGTTCATCCTTTACTAAATTTGTTACAATGTACTTAGTTTAATTTTTTTAGTTTTCAATACATATATTTAAAATTACATGCATGAATTTTAATTAAAATAATAATGAAAATGTATAACAAAATGCATGTCACACAAAAAATACAAAAATATTATGTAAATCGATAAATGAATAATCTCGCTAAATGAAAGATAAATGTAGAAAACAAAAAGTTTCAAAAAAAATGTAGCAAACAGAAAGTATTCAAAAATATTTAGCATCGGCGATTGCAATAATGTGTTGTTTGAACACTAAGAGTTGATATAGTTGTAAAGGAAAGCGACGTTCATCCTTTTCTCTCTTTTGGTGGAAGATTTTTTCTTTGAAAAATATTTCTTGTAATCAAATCCTAGAAAATGACTTCCGAAATTTCCATGATGTTTGGTTTTCTCTTTTCAAATTCTCTTTCACCTTTGTTTTCGTCTAGCTTTACAACTTCTATCCTTATTACTCTTATACAGATTTCTCAGCCAGCACTGTGAAGGTTATTTTCTGCATAACTAGCCTTTGTAGAATTTTGTCAATTGAACTGAGCCTTGACCCACTTAGAGGGATAAAAGCTTGATTATGCAAAAGAAAAAAATAATAGGTGCTAGTGATACATTACAACTCAATATACAATTTTTTTATGTCTTTAGGAAGCAAAGCTTCAGTTTAAAGGACAAGAACAAAGTGGAGTTAAAAGAGACAAAATCATACTCTCTATTCCCAATAGTCTGATTCCTTTCTACGTCCTTTATAAAATTTATTTAAATCAAGCTTTTGTCAACTTACTTGGTTGGTGCTTACCTTGATATTGGGTAGGTTTTCAACTTCCTTCAAGATAGTCCCTTCTAGAGGGTATGGTGAAGTTGGAGCAGAACAATCCATGGTGGTTAAACTCTGCTCATATTTTAGTCGCAGGAACTTGTAGCCTAAAGTAAAATATTCAACAACTTAAGATAATCAATTACTCGTATTGTCAACATCCAATACAAATCATGAATCCATGCCTAGCTTGAAGTTAATGGTGATTTTATTGTTTGATTGTTCATTTTGTTTCACAGCTTTGAACTTTGATTTTGAAGGATGTCTGTTTTTTCCAGCATGCCCTAAGTTTCTGTGCCTTCCTTGAAAATAGGAATCAGTTTATATCCACCAACCTATCTATTTCCGACACCTTTCTGAAATCCTCATTGAAAATTAGAATTTGGTGTTCGCTTTCTCTTCAATAGGGAGAGAAAGACACCAACCCCTCCATTAATCTGCCCTCAGATTTCAGCTTTTAAAACACAGAAGTTATATTCTTGGCATACTTTCAGCAATACTCATGAGTGGGATAAGTCATATGTATGCCTTTGTCCTGCCACAATGAATTTTGAGTTGCATCTACGAAGCCTCAATCTATATTAGTAACGGGGAAGTTATGTGAAGGAGGTCAGCTGACTTTCTGATTAGTGACAAGCTTGTAGGAAGTTCTTCAATGGTAAATCAACTAATGTGGTAATATCTGATGAGTTGTGGTAGCAGCTATTTGTTCTCACAAGCGTAAATGCATAACATATCTAATATCTCTATGTGTGTAATGTGGTCAGTGCCTAATGTATGTCCATGCAACCTTCTCAGTTTTACAATGAAACTTCACGATCTACTGCCACAATGTTTAGCGGTGATCTTCACAGTGATACTAATTGCTCGGATCAGCTCATGTCTCGATACTGAAGTATTAAATGAAGTAAGTGAACGAGTTGATAAACAATCTCAAGATGTGCAATTATTTCTCGATACGTGCAGTTCCGGTGTTAGTAATGTTCTCACACAAAACTGTTAATGTTTTTTTGCCAAGAAAACTTTCGACTCAATCCAATCTTGCATTTCATCTGATTAACCTTTTCCCAATCTTCTTCAGGTCCATGCACCTTATGTTGATAAATATGTTACTTTAACAAACATGACAATTTGGTAGACTCAAACTTTGAGGATTTCATTTCGCATGACATACTGTCCAGCTGATGTGTATCACTGCAAGGCAACATCAAATTTGCACCAAAGTTGTCTGCTTTACATCGAAAGCTGATTGGTGAAGGCTCCCATCAGCGTCTATCATCATCTCTTAGATTGAAGATGTCATCAGAGTCTACTTCCGGTCCTCCAAAATCTTGTGAGGTGATAATTGTTGAAAGATTTCCTTCTGGAGTCTTTGCAGATCCTCTTTGAGCTACAACACCTTGTGCAGCGTGGTGGTAAATTACAATCCAATTCTATCAATTTCTAATGCTGCAACTCTTCATCTGAGGCTAGTTGGTGTCTGCAATTTGGTGCAGTTTTCAGGGATGCTGCTGTATTTGGAGATACAAATTTAGAGCTGCCCTCATTTCTGTCAAATCGATCACTTGTTGAGGTTCATCTGGAAGTGGGTTCCAATTTAACATCACAACAGAAGGATGAACTGGAAATACACATGGATACTTCCTCTACATGCACGTTATTAGGTACATCACGTAAACGATTCTCAAAATTTCAGGCATCCAGGGTAGTCATTTATATTGAAGTTGACACTATACTCCCCCCCCCCCCCCCCCCCCTCCTTTATCAGGGAAGTCATGTACATATCGTAAGAAGATTCTCAACTATTGACCGTAACATCCCTTTCTCTTTTTCAGGCAGCCACTAGGACACGGATTCTCAAGAGTTGAATTCGCTTCACCTGACTTGTTTGTGCGCTGCAACATTGAAGGAAAACAACATAACACGAGCTGTTTGTTTCTGCTAGACAGAGTGCTGAATCAAATGACGGTCACGCTGTGTGGGAAGTACCATGTGAAAATAGAGAACACACAAAAGTTGTATCGGCTTTTAATTTGTTCCTCGATTTATTTATGCTGAAGAATGATCATAAATTGATATAGACGGTGAGGACACATATAACTCCAACTTACTTGGGATATAGGTGTAAGTGTTGTTTAATGTTTATACTTGAGATTTTGCATATACAGTAACGAAGATTTCACCCAGACAAGTGATGGCTCTTTTTTCTTGTGCGTGTGTGGCCTTTGTGTCCATGATATAGAACAATAGATCATAGTTCGAAACAAATTAGTAGTGAAACTACACTATATGTCATCAATTCCTGGCCATAAATAGGTAGCTTATTTCAAATTCTTGTGTATGATGATTCATCGAACTTATTCTACTCAACCACAGCTCCAACAACATTTTCTTACCTCAGTTGAGCACGGATTAACTTTTTTCATCAAACAACTCAACTTACATACATTCACCTAATACTACTAAAAAAAAGTAAGCAAATCTAACAACCAATTCATCCCTCCAGTCCAATGGTCTGAAATCATGATTAGGAAAACTGAAACTGAATTATACCAACTCAGCAAAATCCATCAATTATACTTAACTTAGCAAATCATCAATAAAAAGGATATGCTTGGTATAGAACTAAAAGGTCAAATACATAGAGGAGAAAGATGAGGCAATTTTCCATGGGCTCAGATGAAAAATATTAGACTAGATTTGGTGGGGTGCGCCGGGCCGATGCAGTAGTGAAACACAACAGCGACAAGCGAGAGCCCAGGTAGCAAGCTACCTTTAATGGACTCTCCCCCTTAAAAAATTGAGTTAATATCGTGTGAACCAATGGCCCACATATCAGATATTAAACTGATAAGAACAGATACTACACTTGATCTTAGCCAAAAGGCCGAGAAAGGTATGCTTTAAACAGTTATCAGGCATCAGCTTATATAGCAGCTCTCGGCTCTTTATGAATTAGCTCATTCCAATGTGGGACATTTAAGCTTTACAAAATAACCCCATTCCATTTGCTTCATATATCAGTGCTGCCTTACATGGAAATTAATACCTTCACAATCCTCCATGGCGAGTTGATGATCAGTTAAACAACTTGCATAGTATATATTATTATTATTGTTGCTTCACTTTTGCAAGCTTTTTCTTTTCCCTTTTTAGACTAACCATTGGCAAGAGAAACTCACTTGATGTTAGGTAAACCTGTATAAGTTAATCTATGTTTTAAAATGCTTTGCTGCTTTTTCCATTACTTATTTCTGAAATCAACTACATATACGTGAACAACTTTCATAGTTATAACACTAAACATACAATAATGGATGCTGATGTTATAAGCAAATTAAGTTTTCCCTAGACTTATTTATGTTGAAGAGTGATCGTAAATCGCCATGGTGATGATGTTGCCTTTATTTTCTCTATTTTCGATTAAATGTATCAGGTACACTATATTAGAGTGGTAAAATATGTTGATGTTCTTTGGAAAATAAAACTTTATTACCCTGAAATCATGGTACATTTCTCTTTTTATATAGGAGCCAAGATTGAACAAAGAGTTGGGTTTCATATCAAGATGGAGCTTGAATTCAAATACTAGGAAAATACAATATATTCAAGCTGATTCTATCTTGTTATGAACCCCAAAGAACTCAATATTGAGTGGAATCGAGTTTTGTTGTTACTCAACAACAACAAAAAACACAGTATAATCCACAAGTTGGGTCTGGGAGAGTAGAGCGTACGCAGATCTTAATTCTACCTTTGAGAGGTAGAGAGTTTTGTTGTTACTCAAATAAATAAAATGTAAGGCATTCTTAAGAAGTAAGATATTTAGAGCAGGAAAATAATGAAGGAGAAGAGAAGAAGAAAGAGGGGAAGGGAGAGAGAGAGAGAGAGATAAAGAAAGAAGAGAAGAACACGAGTTCGATGTAATGCCATTGCCATAGGATTAACCAAATCATTCAAATACTGGGCAGCTACGTGATTCCTTATCTTAATGTGGTCGAGACACCTCATAGGTTTTATAACAAATTAGGAATGTATCCTTATATGTGGAATCGGTCCTCCTCAACAACTATTTGATAAAATGTCCCAAACATGCGACTGCTCCAAGGTGTTTGCTGAAAATCCTCGAGATGCAATTGGTATCCAATGCACTTGATAGCCCTATGTTTGAGAGCAATGCTATTGCCCGCTATGTCACCGAGTTGAAGTCTGACAATCCGCTCTTTTGTTCTTCACTGATTATATATGCTCGAATTGACCAATGGAATGTTTTTATGCTATTGAGATTGCTATAAATATTGGACAATGGCTGAACCCACGTCTTTCTTGTGTTTTATGTATTTCTCCGGCTAATGTACATGCTCATGTTTTCTTTCGTGTGTCAAAACTGCGTGTAAGGCAATTTGCATATCATTTCGGCTATTAGTACATTTCAGTGTCTTAAATGTTGGGTTCAAATCTAGTGGTTTTTACTGAGAATTTCTGTGGCGGATAACGACCAATTATGTGAAGAAATGTGGCTTTAAATGATGTAGTTTTCTCTTCATCATTCAGTGCAAAACATTGTTTATTTTGGCTAAACAATATGGCTAGTGAAAACAACGCTGAGATTAGCAACCACGAGGACAACAATGGTGACAATGGTGCTCACAACGTCAATTATAACAACAACATTCCACCCGATGCACCACCCGTTGAACCATAAAATGGTGTTCTGCCTGTTGTTCCCCCGAATGGCATCCCGCCCAATGGCGTGGAAAATTAAGGATAATGCTTGTCCGCTTTCCCCACCAGAGTTTGCTGCTCCAGCAACTTCAGGTCAAATCAAACTTCATGAGGTTAATTACCACCAACCTGAAGGCATATCTATGACCCCAAAGCTCTTCCAAGTAAATCAGAGAGTACTCTGTCGAGAAGGGAGTTCACCAGCGACAGCATTTAAATTCAGTATTTCAAGACTCCCGAAATGGGCACAAGCCAAAGTTACTAACCTTCATTCCTTGATGACTGACCCTAATTGCTCATCCTCCAAGGTATCTCAAGATATAGTAGTAAAACTGCTAATTGCTTGTTAAAACTCTTTCTAGTGTAGATACTTTACACGATCATGTTCTTTTGTCTTTTTCATACATTTATGTTCTTTTACGTCAATAAAGGATAATTTGTGTGTCACGTCGAACGTTTGCCTCATTTTAACAATTCCTGAGAATATCTTTCTTATTCGCCCTTTTTTCTTCATTGTGCCAACAAATTTTATTATTTCCTTTGATTTTGATGTACATAATAGAAATTGTGCCTCATCCAAAGCTAACTGAAGAAACATGTAGGGCCCAACAATCAAGCGATCCCTGTCCAGTTCGTTGAGGCAATACTACGTGCAAATGCCTTGTTTTCAGTGAGATGTTTTCTGTATCTTTGCAGACTGGAAAAACTGGATCAGCCGATATGCAGAGACCAACCTGTGAAACTGTTCTTGTGTATGAAGAGGCACTACATAATTTGGATGCTGCAGCTGACAGAGCAGTGCAGTTGTTTTCTAAATTAGTAAGTCAACATGGGAGAATAGAGAGTTCAAGGGAGCATGAAAATCAATTATTGGCCAAGGCAGCAGAAATGCTTGTGCCAATAGCAAAGAAACTCGATGCTACTGCCAAAATGGCACAATCCGCCAACACCGGTTCCAATGGGAAGGCAAAAATGGATATTTCAACGAATGAAATTTGAGGTTATTAGATAAAAACTGATCCACATCAACTAGTCAAGCTGAAGGGTTGGCACTAGCTTGTTATCTCAGGTAATATGACTTGATTGTTTCCCCCAGCAGTGACAAATCTATTTCCTTACCCTCAATTTCTAACATTAGACAACACCTATGCCTAACTCTCAAACTAGTTACTCCCTCTATTTCATTTTATGTGACACTCTTTCTTTCCTAGTTCGTTTTAGAAATAATGTCATACTCCTATATTTAGAAATAATACAACTTTAAACTTCCCATTTTATAGCCCCAAAAATCTTGTGGGATGTTAACACCACAAATTTCAAGTCTTTCATTCTTTCTTTTCTTTCTTTCGTAAACTCCGTGCCCAGTCAAATTTCGGGATCGCATCCTTTTATATACTAAGCTCTTGATGTGAATACCTAAATATAACAAAATTTCCTCGGCCTCAGTTCTGCTTGCATACATCTAGCTGTTCAAACCATCATCCGAAAGTATGGGGTGTTACACCTATGATACCTTCAGCATCAATTTGCTTAATAGGCATAATCCTTTGTAAGAAAGGAGTGCCTAAAATTATTTCATTAGTTAAATTTTTAACTAAAACAAAAGAGGTTTCCATACATCTTTTATTCTGGGAAATATAAGCACAAGGAAGTTTATATGAAACTTCTAAATTTTTTTCCATCAGCACCGCTTAAATTATGCATGGTTTTGCTGAAGAATTTTGTGGGAATTAGTCCCACGCGGATACAGTTTAGGTCTGCCCCTAAATCGACTAAGGCGGGCATATTTTTTACCATAACTCTTTCGTCAATTAATAAATTGATGCTAGTTAAACATTTTTGTGAGGAATAATTTTATTGTCCCAAGTAACTCCTCGGCTTCCTCGCTATTAGAGGAAGATGGTTGGTTAGGACTAGGTTTATTGCCTAATCTTTCTGACTCCAAAGAAGTAACCCTGTCATCTAGTGTTATATAATTTTGATGGAGCAAAGTTATTTCTGACTTAAGATTATGAATCTCTTTTTGCAATTCTTGGAGTGTTAATGGATTATTGGGATTCCGTCTTTTATGTAATTGTTCAAGAATTTCTGAAAAATTATAGGGCTGATTTATTCCTGTTTTGACTCTAGGAGGTATAGGAGGAGGTCTTTCCTTTTCTTTAGCTTTAAGAAATACCTCAAGGACTTGGGCCCTTGAGTCCTATCTGAGATATTTTCCAGAATGTCATTAATTTCTTCACCATTAATAACACTTATACTAAAGTTAGAAAACTGTGTTTGGAGCTTATAAAACTCTTCATCAGTTTCTGACTCTTTATTGATTTTTTGACATTTCTCCTTTGTGCAGGCACAAGGAATTTCTTCCTCATTAGAAGAAAATTTTATATCATCATTATTTTCAGAACTTATAAAGTTCATATTTAACGAATTATCTGAATCACCAGATTCTTCGGATGAGACAAGGACCATCCATATTGTAGATATCCTTCCATTAAAATTGATCTAATTTAGTTCGTATACTTGGTAAAGCATCCTCAACATTCTCCATAGCAACTGAACCACTTTCACCAAACCTTCGATAAGATTTAATTCCATGCCTCGCCTTAAACCGTTCTAACCAGCCACTTGAGAAATTAAATCCTTGATCAGAGCTTCCATACTTTTTTTGCCAAAACTATTTTGCTTGGGCTTGAACCATTACTCCACTAATACTAAATTTCTCTTGATATTGGAGAAACCATGCATACAACACTTTTTCTAACTTCGGATATTTTGATGACTTGTACCTCTTGATGTTTTTATTCTTTATCTCCATTGATAAATACTCTGCTGATCTTTTAATATAATTTGATATTATTGATTGGTTGATAGAGATGTTGAACTTTTGCTTCATCCATAACTGCAAATCGTTTTTACTTAAAGTGGGCTGCTCATTTTTATGCTCACAGAATGCTATTCTCATTTCATCAGTCAAGGTAGATTTTTTTAACTCCTTTCAAATTTGAAGCCATGAAGGAGAAATAAAAGAAAAATCTAGTGATTTGAGAATGAAAAGAAAATTAACGTATTTATAGAGTTTGTGTTCATGCATAATATTTAATAATCTTTTTGTTACAATGTACTTTGTTTTATCAATATTCAATTCATGCGTTTCGTTTTTTGAAATCATTTCTTACAAAGTTCTTAGTTCAAATTTTAGTTTCTCAATTAATAATAAGTAAATACTAATATAAAGTCCATGCATTTATTATGTATTTACTAGCTTTTTGTTAGATAGTTTAACATAATTTCATCTTTTAGTTTTTCAATAATTATAATTAATAATTATTCAAAAGAAAATTCATGTATACACTATCACGTTCATCCTTTACTAAATTTGTTACAATGTACTTAGTTTAATTTTTTTAGTTTTCAATATATTTAAAATTACATGCATGAATCTTAATTAAAATAATAATGAAAATGTATAACAAAATGCATGTCACACAAAAAATACAAAAATATTATGTAAATCGATAAATGAATAATCTCGCTAAATGAAAGATAAATGTAGAAAACAAAAAGTTCAAAGTTACCAGTTTCAAAAAAAATGTAGCAAACAGAAAGTATTCAAAAAAATTTAGTATCAGCGATTGACAATAATGTCTTCTAAGTGTTGGTTGAACACTAAGAGTTGATATAGTTGTAAAGGAAACTGACGTTCATCCTTTTCTCTCTTTTGGTGGAAGATGTTTTCCTTGAAAAATATTTCTTGTAATCAAATCCTAGAAAATGACTTCCGAAATTTCCATGATGTTTGGTTTTCTCTTTTCAAATTCTCTTTCACCTTTGTTTTCGTCTAGCTTTACAACTTCTATCCTTATTACTCTTATACAGATTTCTCAGCCAGCACTGTGAAGGTTATTTTCTGCATAACTAGCCTTTGTAGAATTTTGTCAATTGAACTGAGCCTTGACCCACTTAGAGTGATAAAAGCTTGATTATGCAAAAGAAAAAAATAATAGGTGCTAGTGATACATTACAACTCAATATACACTTTTTTCTGTCTTTAGGAAGCAAAGCTTCAGTTTAAAGGACAAGAACAAAGTGGAGTTAAAAGAGACAAAATCATACTCTCTATTCCCAATAGTCTGATTCCTTTCGACGTCCTTTTAAAATTTATTTAAATCAAGCTTTTGTCAACTTACTTGGTTGGTGCTTACCTTGATATTGGATAGGTTTTCAACTTCCTTCAAGATAGTCCCTTCTAGAGGGTATGGTGAAGTTGGAGCAGAACAATCCATGGTGGTTAAACTCTGCTCATATGGGGAAGTTATGCAAAAAATAGCTTAGCGCCAGATAGATCCATGAGCAATTCGACTACGCTTTAACATGTGTTTTTCAGTCTGTTCCCATCTTGCTTTGCACACTGAGAAATCTACTATTTTATGCCGGTCAAAGAGATGATCAGACATCAAGTTGCAACTCTACCTCTTTCTGGGGAATTTTAGGACTTTTTGCTCATAAGAAGTCATGCTTGGCTTTGGCAATCTGGAAAAGAAAATCTCGATTGAACCGGTCATGTAAGAGCTAGATGACGAAGTCTCCTCTTCAGATAAAGAGGTCGCTGACACTATATTTTCGGTTAGAACAACATTAACTATGGTAATTTCTTGGGACTCGACCAAAAAAACGGAATATAGGTTTATCTTTCTACTAGTACAGTATGCAAGAATAGCTTTCTATGGACAGGATTGATATATTAAGCAATTGGACATCAAATTGCTTTTAAGAATTTTGTCAACCAATTTCAAAGGTAAGATTTTAGCTTTTCAACACCTTAAAAATTCTCTGGGGCCATTGAGAATGTAGTTTCTATTTATAACTTCTGCTTTTCCACTGCAGGCTACTTCCCCAACCCCCCACACACCACACACCACACACCTTTTTTTTGGTTTATTTAGCCATTGATCAACAGAGAAGCTAATGAAACTTTGACTTGGTGGTTAAAGTAAAGTTACTCGGATTAAGAGGTTTCAAGTTCAAATCCTGCTAAATATATACCAGCATAACTTGCAAGTTCCAATATACAAGCAAGTTCTTGCAATAAAATTTGTTACCGTATTTTAGTCGCAGGAACTTGTAGCCTAAAGTAAAATATTCAACAACTTAAGATAATCAATTACTCGTATTGTCAACATCCAATACAAATCATGAATCCATGCCTAGCTTGAAGTTAATGGTGATTTTATTGTTTGATTGTTCATTTTATTTCACAGCTTTGAACTTTGATTTTGAAGGATGTCTGTTTTTTCCAGCATGCCCCTAGTTTCTGTGCCTTCCTTGAAAATAGGAATCAGTTTATATCCACCAACCTATCTATTTCCGACACCTTTCTGAAATCCTCATTGAAAATTAGAATTTGGTGTCCGCTTTCTCTTCAATATGGAGAGAAAGACACCAACCCCTCCATTAATCTGCCCTCAGATTTCAGCTTTTAAAACACAGAAGTTATATTCTTGGCATACTTTCAGCAATACTCATGAGTGGGATAAGTCATATGTATGCCTTTGTCCTGCCACAATGAATTTTTAGTTGCATCTAAGAAGCCTCAATCTATATTAGTAACGGGGAAGTTATGTGAAGGAGGTCAGCTGACTTTCTGATTAGTGACAAGCTTGTAGGAAGTTCTTCAATGGTAAATCAACTAATGTGGTAATATCTGATGAGGTGTGGTAGCAGCTATTTGTTCTCACAAGCGTAAATGCATAACATATCTAATATCTCTATGTGTGTAATGTGGTCAGTGCCTAATGTATGTCCATGTAACCTTCTCAGTTTTACAATGAAACTTCACGATCTACTGCCACAATGTTTAGCGGTGATCTTCACAGTGATAATAATTGCTCGGATCAGCTCATGTCTCGATTCTGAAGTATTAAATGAAGTAAGTGAACGAGTTGATAAACAATCTCAAGATGTGCAATTATTTCTCGATACGTGCAGTTCCGGTGTTAGTAATGTTCTCACACAAAACTGTTAATGTTTTTTGCCAAGAAAACTTTCGACTCAATCCAATCTTGCATTTCATCTGATTAACCTTTTCCCAATCTTCTTCAGGTCCATGCACCTTATGTTGATAAATATGTTACTTTAACAAACATGACAATTTGGTAGACTCAAACTTTGAGGATTTCATTACGCATGACATACTGTCCAGCTGATGTGTATCACTGCAAGGCAACATCAAATTTGCACCAAAGTTGTCTGCTTTACATCGAAAGCTGATTGGTGAAGGCTCCCATCAGCGTCTATCATCATCTCTTAGATTGAAGATGTCATCAGAGTCTACTTCCGGTCCTCCAAAATCTTGTGAGGTGATAATTGTTGAAAGATTTCCTTCTGGAGTCTTTGCAGATCCTCTTTGAGCTACAACACCTTGTGCAGCGTGGTGGTAAATTACAATCCAATTCTATCAATTTCTAATGCTGCAACTCTTCATCTGAGGCTAGTTGGTGTCTGCAATTTGGTGCAGTTTTCAGGGATGCTGCTGTATTTGGAGATACAAATTTAGAGTTGCCCTCGTTTCTGTCAAATCGATCACTTGTTGAGGTTCATCTGGAAGTGGGTTCCAATTTAACATCACAACAGAAGGATGAACTGGAAATACACATGGATACTTCCTCTACATGCACGTTATCAGGTACATCACGTAAACGATTCTCAAAATTTCAGGCATCCAAGGGAGTCATTTATATTGAAGTTGATATTATACTTTTTTATATTTATTTTTTTGGCAGTCCGGTGCACTAAGCTCCCGCTATGCGCGGGGAAGGGAAGTTTGTTGGTACTCTATGGTACTTTATAAAGCAGTACGGAAAGTAAATAACTATTACAAGTATTCGAAAGGATGAACAAATATTCAATCTTCAGAAATTGAATCTTGTTGAACAGATAGGTCAATCTTCAAAACTGCCGCAAGCTTGTTGTGCATTCGAGTGGTCTGGAAACTTTCCCTAAAAAGATGACACCACCTGTTACATATGCTTTGAACCCATTTTTGTTGGTGCATCGCTGGTTATTATGTTCAGTCAAGTTGCTCATAATGCTCAGAAAGGGACCAAAGAGACTATTTATGTTGAGATGCTGGAAAGTGCTTTGACACCCATGAGAGGGTGGTCAGAAAAAAAGGTGTTTAGTTACCATGAAAATTTCAGCAGAAAAAAGGTGTTTAGTTACAATGATGTTGTGTTTAAAACGTGGTAAAAGAAACAGTCAGCGTGAAGACCAAGTCCAAAACATTGAGATTTTTAAAGAGCAAGAACAAAAAACTTTTTAAGGATAAAGAACGAAAAGGTGATATAGAGAAGAAAAATGAGGCAATTTTCCATGGGCTCAGATGAAAAATATTAGACTAGATTTGGTGGGGTGCGCCGGGCCGATGCAGTAGTGAAACACAACAGCGACAAGCGAGAGCCCAGGTAGCAAGCTACCTTTAATGGACTCTCCCCCTTAAAAAATTGAGTTAATATCGTGTGAACCAATGGCCCACATATCAGATATTAAACTGATAAGAACAGATACTACACTTGATCTTAGCCAAAAGGCCGAGAAAGGTATGCTTTAAACAGTTATCAGGCATCAGCTTATATAGCAGCTCTCGGCTCTTTATGAATTAGCTCATTCCAATGTGGGACATTTAAGCTTTACAAAATAACCCCATTCCATTTGCTTCATATATCAGTGCTGCCTTACATGGAAATTAATACCTTCACAATCCTCCATGGCGAGTTGATGATCAGTTAAACAACTTGCATAGTATATATTATTATTATTGTTGCTTCACTTTTGCAAGCTTTTTCTTTTCCCTTTTTAGACTAACCATTGGCAAGAGAAACTCACTTGATGTTAGGTAAACTTTGTATAAGTTAATCTATGTTTTAAAATGCTTTCTTTGCTTTTTCCATTACTTATTTCGAAATCAACTACATATACGTGAACAACTTTCATAGTTATAACACTAAACATACAATAATGGATCCGATGTTATAAGCAAATTAAGTTTTCCCTAGACTTATTTATGTTGAAGAGTGATCGTAAATCGCCATGGTGATGATGTTGCCTTTATTTTCTCTATTTTCGATTAAATGTATCGGTACACTATATTAGAGTGGTAAAATATGTTGATGTTCTTTGGAAAATAAAACTTTATTACCCTGAAATCATGGTACATTTCTCTTTTTATATAGGAGCCAAGATTGAACAAAGAGTTGGGTTTCATATCAAGATGGAGCTTGAATTCAAATACTAGGAAAATACAATATATTCAAGCTGATTCTATCTTGTTATGAACCCCAAAGAACTCAATATTGAGTGGAATCGAGTTTTGTTGTTACTCAACAACAACAAAAAACACAGTATAATCCACAAGTTGGGTCTGGGGAGAGTAGAGCGTACGCAGATCTTAATTCTACCTTTGAGAGGTAGAGAGTTTTGTTGTTACTCAAATGAATAAAATGTAAGGCATTCTTAAGAAGTAAGATGTTTAGAGCAGGAAAATAATGAAGGAGAAGAGAAGAAGAAAGAGGGGAAGGGAGAGAGAGAGAGAGAGATAAAGAAAGAAGAGAAGAACACGAGTTCGATGTAATGACATTGCCATAGGATTAACCAAATCATTCAAATGCGGGCAGCTACGTGATTCCTTATCTTAATGTGGTCGAGACACCTCATAGGTTTTATAACAAATTAGGAATGTATCCTTATATGTGGAATCGGTCCTCCTCAACAACTATTTGATAAAATGTCCCAAACATGCGACTGCTCCAAGGTGTTTGCTGAAAATCCTCGAGATGCAATTGGTATCCAATGCACTTGATAGCCCTATGTTTGAGAGCAATGCTATTGCCCGCTATGTCACCGAGTTGAAGTCGACAATCCTCTCTTTTGTTCTTCACCGATTATATATGCTCGAATTGACCAATGGAATGTTTTTATGCTATTGAGATTGCTATAAATATTGGACAATGGTGAACCCACGTCTTTCTTGTGTTTTATGTATTTCCCCGGCTAATGTACATGCTCATGTTTTCTTTCGTGTGTCAAAGCTGCGTGTAAGGCAATTTGCATATCATTTCGGCTATTAGTACATTTCAATGTCTTAAATGTTGGGTTCAAATCTAGTGGTTTTTACCGAGAATTTCGTGGCGGATAACGACCAATTATGTGAAGAAATGTGGCTCGGTATTTAGAGCAATCGAGTGGTCTGGAAACTTTCCCTAAAAAGATGACACCACTGTTACATATGCTTTGAACCCATTTTTGTTGGTGTATTTGGTTATTATGTTCGGATCAAGTTGCTCATAATGCTCGAAAGGGACCAAAGAGACTATTTATGTTAAGATCTTTGGAAAGTGTTTTGACACCCATGAGAGGGTGGTCGAGGAAAAAAAGGTGTTTAGTTACCATGAAAATTTCAGCGAGATATAATTTTGGATTAATGTGGGGAATGTGATTTACAACAATTGCGGGAAACGGGAGAGAATGATATTTCATTAATTCCTGGCCACCAGAAATAGGTTGCCTCAATTGGATATTCTGATAACACAACGTGTAATACCTTGAAACAATCACGAGTGATTGATAAATTTTGCAAGCTTTTTCTATCCCCTTTTTGGACTAACCATTAGCAAATGAAACTCACTTGATGTTAGGTAACCTCTATCAAGTATAGCATTTGCTTATATATGTTTTTTTTTTTAAAAATGTTTTGCTGCTTTTGCCATTACTAATTTCTCAAATCAACTATATTTATGTGAACAACTTTCATAATTATAACACTAAACATACAATAATGGAATAATGGATGCTGATGTTATAAGCAAATTAAGTTTTTCCTCCACTTATTTATGTTGAAGAGTGATCCGTAAATCGACATGGTTGATAAGGATTCATAATTTTCTTTGGATCAAGATGTTTGTGTTGTTTAATGTCTATACTTGAGCTTTTGCAAATACGGTAATGAAGACTTCACCCACACAAATGTATCGAATAAGCTTCCGTTTAGATGCTCATTTTTCATCTTCTTTTGTGCTTGGGTGGAGATACGGTGGCCTTTAGTGTCCATGATATGGAAATATTATCTCCTCTACGCTATATATCATACCTGGCCACCAGAAATAATTTAGCTCATTTTAATTACTTGTGTACGATGATTATGATTCATAGACTTTTCTTTACTCAATCATAGCTCCAACTCAAACCTATTCTTACCTAACTTTTGCAATTTGAATTGATCTGTTGAGTAGAATTTGCTTTGTCTCCAAAACATTTGAGGTTCCTCTCCTTCCACAATGTCCACCAAATACAGGTTTTGTTCCACCGGTGTGCCTTCTTTCTTTTTGTTCCAGCAGTGAAGTAATTGGGTTGTAGTCTTTGGCGTTACCCACTTCAAACCAGCAATATTCAAGAATATTTCCCAAAGTTGTGCAGTCACATTGCTATGTATAAAGAGGTGGCTGACAATTTCCACACAAATGGCATCTGTTGCACAAAATAAAGCCTCTCTTTTTTTAAAGATTGTCCATTGTTGGACATGCTTCCTTGGCAACAAGCCATGAGAAGCATTGCCGCCTTGAAAGGGGCTAGTGTTCTCCAAATGTGAAAGCAAGGCCAAGTGTTGTTCTGTGTAGATCCTGTAGCATGAACAAACAGTAAAGCTTCCAATGTGCTTACATTTCGAAGAAAAAGAATTCCCCAGGAAAAGCACATTTTAAGAAATGATACATAGTATGCTCAGTTAAAACCTCATATACAATCAACTGATGACATTTCTGAGAAAATAAGTATTGTGCCACAGGCTGTTTCAAGGGCTTCCAAGATCCAGCTCTTGTACCGAGTAGGATATTTCAGAAGACTTGAAATTTGTGGTGTTAACATGCCACAACATTTTTGGGGCTACAAAATGGGAAGTTTAAAGTTGTATTTTTTCTAAATATAGGAATAGGTCATTCTTTCTAAAACGGACTAGGAAAGAAAGAGTGTCACATAAAATGGAATAGAGGGAGTAACTACTTTGAGAGTTAGGCATAGTTGTTGTCTAATGTTAGAAATTGAGGGTAAGGAAATAGATTTGTCACTGCTGGGGGAAACAATCAAGTCGTATTACCTGAGATAACAAGCTAGTGCCAACCCTTGACTTGATTTGGATCGTTTTTATCTAATAACCTCAATTTTCATTCGTTGAAATATCCATTTTTGCCTTCCCATTGGAACCGGTGTTGGCGGATTGTGCCATTTTGGCGTAGCATCGAGTTTCTTTGCTATTGGCACAAGCATTTCGCCGCCTTGGCCAATAATTGATTTTCATGCTCCCTTGAACTCTCTATTCTCCCATGTTGACTTACTAATTTAGAAAACAAGCGCATCGCTTGCTACGTCATCGGTGCAGCATCCAAACTATGTAGTGCCTCTTCATACACAAGAACAGTTTCACGGGTTGGTCTCTGCATATCGGGTGATCCAGTTTTCCGTCTGCAAAGGTACAGAAAACATCTCAGTGAAAACAAAGCATTTGCATGTAGTATTTCCTCAACGAACTGGACAAGGATCGCTTGATTGTTGGGCCCTACATGTTTCTTCAGTTAGCTTTGGATCAAAACCAATGCTGCGACGAGAAGATGGAAAGTTCTGACTTTTGGGCTGGTTTTGGAGCATTGAATCTCCATTATTTGGCATATGAATTCAGCCATTATTTGGCTGAATGTAACCCCTCAATAAGTGTCATTACATGGCTGTTGAAGGCCATTAGTTGACTAGTTGAGGGGTCATCTCCTTACACTATAAATTGAGGCCTTTGGCTCAATTGTTCAACACTAAGAAATATTCACAGAATTTTCTGAAATCTTCTTCTTCCTCTCTAGCAAGTTTACTTTATTCAAAGTTCTTCAAGAGTAACACTTGAGTCTCCTTTGCACATTTGTTAAGTTGTTGTTGTATCTTGGAAGACTATTGCCCGACAACGTAAAATGATATATACGGGGTATTCTTGTCTTAAAGACATAGTGTCATCACTCGACTCAGCAAATCACAAGGAGTTTGTAATCGTTCTTATTTTCAGTTTGTTGTAATATTTAGTTTATCATTTCTAGCAATTTGTAATATTTACTTACTTTCCATTTCCTGCAATTGTTGTAACCCACAATTTTAAGATAAGATTGTTGTAAGTGCTTAGAAAGATGAGTGGAAGAGAACAACTCGCTTCTGATTCTGCTGCTGCTACTCAAGGCAACCCCTCTTCCTTCCCCGCTGCTGCTCAAGGCACACCTAATGCCTTCACCACTGCTCAAATCTCATCCAATGCCTTTCCTGCTATTCAAGGGAATGTTACAGTTCCTCCACCCTCCGGGTTCCATCACGAACGCCCAAAAACATTCACGGGCTCCAACTTCAAGAGATGGCAACAGAAGATGTTATTTTATCTGACTGTTATGGGAATGACTCATTTCCTAACAGAAGATCCTCCACAAGCTGGAGATGAAGTAGACCCTCAGCCTAATGAAACGGCTGGAGGGGGCCAAGGTATCCATGTCATTAATGGCATGAAGATGGTTCTTGATGCATGGAGTCATAGTGACTTCATGTGTAAGAACTATATTTTGAACTGCCTGTCAGACCCACTCTAGACGGTGTATTGCACCGTAGGCACAACCAAAGAGTTATGGGAAAAGCTGCAGAAGAAGTACAACGCACAAAATGCTGGTACTAAGAAATTCATCGTTGGGAAATTCCTGAAATTTCAAATGGTGGATAGCAAAACTGTGATGTCCCAAGTCCAGGAATTCCAAATGATTCTACATCACATGGATTTGGAAGGTATGAAACCAAATGAGCAGTTTTTTGTTGCATCACTGATTGAAAAGTTACATCCCTCGTGGAATGAGTTACTTAAAACTCAAGACAAAGGAATTTATTTATGAGTTTCTAGTTTTGAGATTTTTGTGAAATTTATTTCATAAATGTTGGAATAGATGGCCAACTTCGACTCTGTTTACATGTTTATAGTGATTTATTAGTCCATTACATAAAGATCATGTGAAGTTTAATTTTACGGACATGAAAAATTTAGATTGGATAAATCATACTTATGCTTAGAAGTGTTTATCATCTCGCTTGAGAGAAGCATAATATATCTTTACTATGTGTATTGTGTGAACTTGACAAAAGAGAAATATGCATTAATTGAGTTTGGTAATTTCTCTAAACTTGAGATAATACATTCATATTTAAATATAATTGAGAATATTTATATTATTACAAGGATACCTTTGTATCCTATATTAATGTACTTTAGCAGTACCAAGAAGTATGGGTATTTAGAGAATGGTGTATATATATCTCGAACATATTCAAGTTCAACTTATAAAATCTAATAAAATATGGCAACATATTAGTGTGAATTATTCTAATTTGTGAATCACTATATTTCGAATTTTATTTTAAGTGATTCTTACACCAAATTTTATTTTGAGACAAGGTATCTTTTGTTGAAAAGAAATAATGAGAAATTACTCGTGTATGATAAACGAGATTAATTCTTCGACATAATTTTTTTTTATGAGGTTTTTAAGGATATCAAAAGTTCATCCACATAAACAATAAATATCCTTTCGATTCTTTTGGTAAGTACTTTGAAAATATGAGAGACAATCATGCGAGGACTATACTTCTTGTGATGAAAAGGTATGTAATATTTTTCTGATGAGTATTCTCTTGCTAATCAAATATTAGCAGCTTTTGTGAATTTCTAAACTCCACTTATTTATGAGTTTATAGTTTTCTGATTTTTGTGAAATTTATTTCATAAATGTTGGAATAGATGGCCAACTTCGACTATGTTTATAGTGATTTATTGATTCATTACATAAAGATCATGTGAAGTTTAATTTTACGGACATGAAAAATTTAGATTGGATAAATCATACTTATGCTTAAAATTGTTTATCACGAACTTGATGTCGCTTGAGAGAAGCATAATATATCTTTACTAGTTGTATTGTGTGAGCTTGACAAAAGAGAAATATACATTAATTGAGTTTGGTAATTTCTCTAAACTTGAGATAATACATTCATATTTAAATATAATTGAGAATATTTATATTATTACAAGGACACCCTTGTATCCTATATTAATGTATTTTAGTTGTACCAAGAAGTTGTTGGTAATCTATTGTACTTTATAAAGTAGTACGGGAAGTAAATAACTATTACAAGTATTCGAAAGGATTAACAAATATTCAATCTTCAGAAATTGAATCTTGTTGAACAAATAGACCAATCTTCTTTTCTTGCCGCAAGCTTGTTGTATCTTGAATCTTGATAACCTGAAATCAAGAAACAACTAAATCTGGATGGTTACAACGTTGTGTGTTGAGTCGAGTGATAGCCCTCTGTCCTTAAGACAAGATTGCCCCGTATATATGCTTTTACGTTAGCGGGCAATAGTCTCCCAAGATAAAACAACACTTTATACTCAACGCTACAAAGTCAATAGGTTGAGCCTGACGAAGAAAACAAATATGACTCGACTTGCTGAAGATATGGAATAGGAAGGAAGAGTTTCTGTCTACTCTTCTCTTTTGTCTCTGTGTATATAGTGTGTCTCTATAGTGTATATCTTGTGTATACGTGAGAGTTTGGTCACTGTTTTTGACTGATCACTGTTTCGAGCAGTTTTTGCTCACTGATTTCGTGATTTTTCAGTCTGTTTTTGTGCTGCTATATTGTTGTATTTCCCGTCTGTTTTCAGCTTGTTTCTTGCTCCTGTTTTGAGCCAAAAGAAGCTCAATATATAGCATGAGGAGGGGTTGTCCAACAACCACAAACAAGGCTGTAATGGCCCTTAAAAGAGGAATGTAATGGCAGGTTTCCCAACGGTAGGCTTTCTGCCTTCCGTCACATTCCCAGAAACTCTGGGGACCAAACTGCCCACTGCCCAGAAACTCTGGGAACCCGTGAACCCGAGAACCCGGAACCGGACCGGGCGGGCGGCGACGGCGCGCGTGTGGGCTTAGCCTTGAACCCAAGCACACTTAGGTCTTCCCTCCTTTAAACACATGGGATACCCCTTGGGGTCCCAAACCCTTTACCAATTTGAGACTTATAGAGAGAGCAATTCTTCCTATTCCCACCGATGTGGTAGATTTGTCCCACACCACATTTCTATGCCTCAAACACCTTACTTCGTGGACCAATATCTCTTTCATTTCTCAACGAAATTAGACGATTCTTGGCCCTACGGTCATCTACTCACTTCGTAGATCATGTATGTGCGAAGAGACAAGGTCTCCAACATGCGGAACACTATTGTTTAATTCATCAAAGATGGGTGGACGCATCTCCCCGCCAAAGGCTAATTTCCAACAATCCCCTCGATGAAAGAGAGATTGTGGCGCACACACAAGGTGCCTACATTTCAGCAATCTTTTAGCGAAAAGATATTGCATCAGGAGAGGTAGCTTACACTTTAAACATTTCCTAATTGAATACCATCGGACTTACTTACTGCGCGGTGAACGTGATGTCTTGAACCGTCAGTGTTTAGTGTAAGCCAAGACAATGATACCAACACAATAACTCCTCTTATTCATTTTCCTTCTTACGTTTCTGTCCATTGTGGCCATGGACACACTTGGATTCTTAAGTGCGTTCATTTGAGGCGGACATCCTCGCACTTAAATAGGTGATCTCCTACAAGGTATCCTGCTATACCCCACTTCTCAAGTGTTAGGAATCATTAAAAGTTTCCCCAACCTTAACCTCAACCGTTTAAGGATTTTTTAAAAGGTTTGGAAGCTTAACCTTTACCCACCATGCATGCAGCACTTTAATGTCTATCGCGGGAATAGCTTTGGATTCATGTTTCCGTACAGAAATCATCATCTGAAGTGCTTCTTGCTTCCACCGAAGCGCTCAACTGAACCTTTTGCCGCTTAGTTTTCCCATTGAACCAAATTCTTGGGATCTCCAATCAGTATGGTTGGGTTTCCACCGCAAAGGTTCGTATTGTTTGGGTTTTAAGCCAATTCCCCTAGACAGGCAGAACACTTGATCTCCGGGTAGTCCCTTAGTTAGTACACAAGGATGTGACACCCGTGATGATCAACTGTCATACGGTCTTATGTCTCTGACAGATCCTGAAAGATATGTCCAGACGCCGTCATCCGTGTCCTTCCTGAAGCCGACCGGCTAGCCACAGTGTATAACTGCTGAAGGCACGGGTTTCTCCCAATAAGGGACGTCCTCTAAAGAGTCGTGAAGTTACTCAACTTCCTTCATGCTTTGTATAAAGCGATAAACTCTGATTCCATCGTGAATCGGCCGATGCAAGTTTGCTTAGAGGATTTTCCAAGACCCACCATACATATTTACTTGTGGCTTTGGTGTTCTTCAGATCTGATGTCCAGTTTACATCATTGTGTTCTCCCAGAACCGTTGGACATCCAGAATACTATAATCTATAGATAAGCGAATAATTCAGATATCGTCATATCCGACTTAACGCTTTTTACCGATCATGTATTGAAATCATCCGTAAACCTTAGTTCAACTGATCTGCTTTGTAGGACGATACCAGGTCAGTTGTAGTGTGTACAATACATTGAACTACACGTGACCTGAGTATATCGCTCCTTGTTTATGGGTGCACCATGATTCCAATCAGTTTTATGATTCATATCCATTGGTGGCTTCAACGAGACTGTCAACTATCGACCAGTCCGTTAGATGTCTTAGAAATCCAATTCTTAAGATATCATCTGTGATACCCATATCTTTCATATCGAGACTTTGTTTCAATATGACTTTCAATTTCAGACTGTTGATTCTCCAACTGTTGGCATTCTAACTTCAGAGTCAATGTTTCTGTGGTCAGATTCATTGTGTCTGTTTTATCTGAAACTTTCAGGACCAAAATGTAAACATTTCAGGGACCAAAATGAAAGTTCAGGAAGAAGCCCAACAGTTCAGCAAACCAACTCTGATCCTCTTCTTCCAACTCTCCGGTTGGGAAGGCTAATTCAACATTCATGCCACGCAAGACTGCAATGGCCCTGGATGTGAAGCTACTCACAGGAGAGCACATCTTACAACCCAAAGGTTCTTTTCTCGGAGGAAGATCAACCATTACGCAAGTATGGTTCTATATGATAGAGTCTATTTCTTTCTTTGTAGCTTCTTTCCAAAGCAGCGCTTTTGGAGATGACAATTATTTGTTAATTGTCCATGGTTCATTCTTAACCATACAAGCTAAAAGGACTGGAACAAGTCTTTGTCCCCTTCTTTGCTCCGTCTCGGTTCAACATGTAGAATCCCTGAGTTCTGCAGATCTGGAATATTAAGTTCCGGATAGCCAGCAACTTTCGAGTCCTGTAGATACGGAACGTCTAGTTCCGGACAGTCAGGCCCTAGCGGGTTCTTGTTAACCTTGAGCAATTACACCTTTTTTCCATTTTCAAGGAAAGCTATCTTCAAGGAATTCAGTATTCTTTGACGCCAAGAGGCGATCAACACTACTGTTATTTGCAGATCCAGTGGATATGCAATCTACAGTCTTAGGTACAACTTGACCTGTTTCATTATTCCAACTTTTACCAAGCAACCCCACATAAATTGGGCGTACGACTTTGCGCTTGACTAACACCGTTGGACTGAGGTGAGAAATGAACAGTCGTTTAATGAACGATGCTTCACATTCTCCCCCTCTATCACTACGAATTTCTCAATCCGTAGGCTTAGTTGATTTTCAACTTCTGCTTTGTAGCGCTTATCCGTTTCAACAACTTCATCTTTGCTTTTCAACAAACAAAGGATTCCATACGTTGTATCATCATCAATGAAGATCACAACGTACTTGTCTCCCCCCTCTATTTTGTATAAACTTCAAATCACCCAAGTAGGTGTGACTAAGTTCTAGAGGAGCGGTGCTTCTTTCGCTATTCCCTTGACAGAATTTGGAAAGGTGATTTTGCCTCTTCATCTACCTCACATTTATTTTGAGGGTTTATGTCGACAGTAGGCAACAATCTCAACATCGTTAGCTTTTGAATGACTTGCTATTTAACGTGTCTTAATATATGATGGCATAGATGCACGTATTACAAATATATCATTCATTTGGCTATAGACATACTGTACCATTCTTAGTTATTACAGACCCGTTGGACTAGTCTCAAACCAGCTTGACCAACAGCGTCTCTTAAACCAAGTTTGGGATATGTATCACCTCATCTTAGAGTGATCTCATTCCTTGAAGTCCTATTGAGGACAACCTCTCCAACCCCTTCTACTTTAGAGGTGGCGTTGCTTCACATGAACAATTTCTTGCCCGTGGTTAGGGCGTAATCGGATCATATGTGATCTGGATACTCTGGCCCACTCCAGTTGCTTTGGCCGACTGAGTGTCCAATTTCTTTTCTGCCTTTCTTTAGGCCTTCAGATCATTTGAGACCTGGAAACTCTGGCCCACCTTACTAGGTGTCCATTACTTTTCCTATGAAATGAATTCGGGCCCCACTCCAGTCGCCCAGAGGCTTTATATGACTGAGTGTCCAATATCATCATATCAAAGTAATTTTGGCCCACTCCTGTCGCCCGGAGGCTTTGTATGACTGAGTGTCCAATATCATCCTATGAAGGATCTTCTGCCAAATAGTGTGACAGGCTCAACGTCTTTAACTTTTATACTTCTTCCGTTATGATTGGTGCCCAGATAATTCTTGGCGCTTACTTAAGAGTGGTAACAGTTTTCGCACAGTTAGTGGATCTCTCTCCATCGTATGTGCGAACATACTTTACACACTTTTAATCATTACACTTAAAAGAACGGATCTTTTTAAGTCGTTTACAAAATCCAATCTTTAAACGGAAAAGAATAAGAGATTAAACTTCTGATTTTTAAAGCGTAAGGAATATAAATTAATTTTATATTCCTCCTTACTTTAATTTATTTTTAATCAGACATCATTTAATCTTTATTCTTGATAAGTAAGAAAAATACTTATCCCAATTTCGGATTCTTTGTCTGGGACAGATATAGGCCTTCTGCTGCAAGATAGAACCACATCTTCAATCTTCTCCTTTTGTCCCAGTTGACATCCTCAGGCTCTCGGGAGCGCTTGTTCCCACCACTCATGGGAGTGGTGACACCATGAACATGTTGAACTTCAACAATATCATCATCACTGTCTTCAAGCAGAAAACCACAGCCATATCCAGATTTGGTCACACAACTTTTGACCGACATCTTTGAAATCACTAATAGTAATACAATACAATCTTGTCTTAAGTTGTTGGTACTCTATTATACTTTATAAAGCAGTACGGGGAGTAAATAACTATTACAAGTATTCGAAAGGATGAACAAATATTCAATCTTCAGAAATTGAATCTTGTTGAACAAATAGACCAATCTTTTTTTCTTGCCGCAAGCTTATTGTATCTTGAATCTTGATAACCTGAAATCAAGAAACAACTAAATCTGAATGGTTACAACGTTGTGTGTTGAGTCGAGTGATAGCCCTCTGTCCTTAAGACAAGATTGCCCCGTATATATGCTTTTACGTTAGCGGGCAATAGTCTCCCAAGATAAAACAACACTTTATACTCAACGCTACAAAGCCAATAGGTTGAGCCTGACGAAGAAAACAAATATGACTCGACTTGCTGAAGATATGGAATAGGAAGGAAGAGTTTCTGTCTACTCTTCTCTTTTGTCTTTATGTATATAGTGTGTCTCTATAGTGTATATCTTGTGTATACGTGAGGGTTTGGTCACTGTTTTTGACTGATCACTGTTTCAAGCAGTTTTTGCTCACTGATTTCGTGATTTTTCAGTCTGTTTTTGTGCTGCTATGTTGTTGTATTTCCCGTCTGTTTTTAGCTTGTTTCTTGCTCATGTTTTGATCCAAAAGAAGCTCAATATATAGCATGAGGAGGGGTTGTCCAACAGCCACAAACAAGGTTGTAATGGCAGGTTTCCCAGCGGTAGGCTTTCTGCCTTCCGTCACCTTCCCAGAAACTCTGGGGACCCACTGCCCACTGCCCCGAGCCCCCGAACCCGGAACCGGAGGCAGCGCGCGTGGGCTTAGCCTTGAACCCAAGAACACTTAGGTCTTCCCTCCTTTAACACATGGGATACCCCTTGGGGTCCCAAACTCTTTACCAATTTGAGACTTATATAGAGATCAATTCTTCCTATTCCCACCGATGTGGTAGATTTGTCTCACACCACATTTCCATGCCTCAAACACCTTACTTCGTGGACCAATATCTCTTTCATTTCTCAACGAAATTAGACGATTCTTGGCTCTACGGTCATCTACTCACTTCGTAGATCATGCATGTGCGAAGAGACAAGGTCTCCAACATGCGGAATACTAGTGTTTAATTCATCAAAGATGGGTGGACGCATCTCCCCGCCAAAGGCTAATTTCCAACAGAAGTATGGGTACTTAGAGAATGGTGTATATTTATCTAGAAGATATTCATGTTCAACTTATAAAATCTAATAAAATATGGCAACATATTAAAGTAAATTATTTAAATTTGTGAATCACTATATTTTGAATTTTATTTTAAGTGATTCTTACTCCAAATTTTATTATGGTACGAGGTATCTTTTGTTGAAAAGAAATGATGAGAAATTACTCGTGCTTGATAAACGAGATTAATTCTTCGACATAATTTTTTTTGATGAGGTTTTGAAGGATATCAAAAGTTCTTCCACATAAAGAATAAATCCCATTTCGATTCTTTTGATAAGTACTTTGAAAATATGAGAGACAAACATGCGAGGAGTATATTTCTTGTGATGATAAGGTATGTAATATTTTTCTGATGATTATTCTCTTCCTAATCAAATATTAGCAGCTTTTGTGAGTTTCTAAACTTCACTTATTTATTAGTTTCTAGTTTTGTGATTTTTGTGAAATTTATTTCATAAATGTTGGAATAGATGGCCAACTTCGACTATGTTTATAGTGATTTATTAGTTCATTACATAAAGATCATGTGAAGCTTAATTTTACGGACATGAAAAAATTAGATTGGATAAATCATACTTATGCTTAAAATTGTTTATCATGAACTTGATGTCGCTTGAGAGAAGCATAATATATCTTTACTAGTTGTATTGTGTGAGCTTGACAAAAGAGAAATATACATTAATTGAGTTTGGTAATTTCTCTAAACTTGAGATAATACATTCATATTTAAATATAATTGAGAATATTTATATTATTACAAGGATACCTTTGTATCCTATATTAATGTAGTTTAGCCGTACCAAGAAGTATGGGTATTTAGCGAATGGTGTATATATATCTCGAAGATATTCATGTTCAACTTATAAAATCTAATAAAATATGGCAACATATTAGAGTGAATTATTTAAATTTGTGAATCACTATATTTTGAATTTTATTTTAAATGATTCTTACACCAAATTTTATTTTGGTATGAGGTATCTTTTGTTGAAAAGAAATGATGAGAAATTACCCGTGCTTGATAAATGAGATTAATTCTTCGACATAATTTATTTTGATGAGGTTTTTAAGGATATCAAACGTTTTTATGCATAAAGAATAAATCTCCTTTCGATTCTTTTGGTAAGTACTTTGGAAATATGAGAGACAATCATGCGAGGAGTATACTTCTTGTGATGAAAAGGTATGTAATATTTTTCCGATGAGTATTCTCTTGCTAATCAAATATTAGCAGCTTTTGTGAGTTTCTAAACTCCACTTATTTATGAGTTCCTAGTTTTGTAATTTTTGTGAAATTTATTTCATAAATGTTGGAATAGATGGCCAACTTCGACTCAGTTTACATGTTTATAGTGATTTATTAGTCCATTACATAAAGATCATGTGAAGTTTAATTTTACGGACATACACATGGATACTTCCTCTACATGCACGTTATCAGGTACATCACGTAAACGATTCTCAAAATTTCAGGCATCCAAGGGAGTCATTTATATTGAAGTTGATATTATACTTTTTTATATTTATTTTTTTGGCAGTCCGGTGCACTAAGCTCCCGCTATGCGCGGGGAAGGGAAGTTTGTTGGTACTCTATGGTACTTTATAAAGCAGTACGGAAAGTAAATAACTATTACAAGTATTCGAAAGGATGAACAAATATTCAATCTTCAGAAATTGAATCTTGTTGACGAGATAGGTCAATCTTCAAAAGCTAACCGCAAGCTTGTTGTGCATTCGAGTGGTCCGGAAACTTTCCCTAAAAAGATGACACCACCTGTTACATATGCTTTGAACCCATTTTTGTTGGTGCATCGCTGGTTATTATGTTCAGTCAAGTTGCTCATAATGCTCAGAAAGGGACCAAAGAGACTATTTATGTTGAGATGCTGGAAAGTGCTTTGACACCCATGAGAGGGTGGTCAGAAAAAAAGGTGTTTAGTTACCATGAAAATTTCAGCAGAAAAAAGGTGTTTAGTTACAATGATGTTGTGTTTAAAACGTGGTAAAAGAAACAGTCAGCGTGAAGACCAAGTCCAAAACATTGAGATTTTTAAAGAGCAAGAACAAAAAACTTTTTAAGGATAAAGAACGAAAAGGTGATATAGAGAAGAAAAATGAGGCAATTTTCCATGGGCTCAGATGAAAAATATTAGACTAGATTTGGTGGGGTGCGCCGGGCCGATGCAGTAGTGAAACACAACAGCGACAAGCGAGAGCCCAGGTAGCAAGCTACCTTTAATGGACTCTCCCCTTAAAAAATTGAGTTAATATCGTGTGAACCAATGGCCCACATATCAGATATTAAACTGATAAGAACAGATACTACACTTGATCTTAGCCAAAAGGCCGAGAAAGGTATGCTTTAAACAGTTATCAGGCATCAGCTTATATAGCAGCTCTCGGCTCTTTATGAATTAGCTCATTCCAATGTGGGACATTTAAGCTTTACAAAATAACCCCATTCCATTTGCTTCATATATCAGTGCTGCCTTACATGGAAATTAATACCTTCACAATCCTCCATGGCGAGTTGATGATCAGTTAAACAACTTGCATAGTATATATTATTATTATTGTTGCTTCACTTTTGCAAGCTTTTTCTTTTCCCTTTTTAGACTAACCATTGGCAAGAGAAACTCACTTGATGTTAGGTAAACCTGTATAAGTTAATCTATGTTTTAAAATGCTTTGCTGCTTTTTCCATTACTTATTTCTGAAATCAACTACATATACGTGAACAACTTTCATAGTTATAACACTAAACATACAATAATGGATGCTGATGTTATAAGCAAATTAAGTTTTCCCTAGACTTATTTATGTTGAAGAGTGATCGTAAATCGCCATGGTGATGATGTTGCCTTTATTTTCTCTATTTTCGATTAAATGTATCGGTACACTATATTAGAGTGGTAAAATATGTTGATGTTCTTTGGAAAATAAAACTTTATTACCCTGAAATCATGGTACATTTCTCTTTTTATATAGGAGCCAAGATTGAACAAAGAGTTGGGTTTCATATCAAGATGGAGCTTGAATTCAAATACTAGGAAAATACAATATATTCAAGCTGATTCTATCTTGTTATGAACCCCAAAGAACTCAATATTGAGTGGAATCGAGTTTTGTTGTTACTCAACAACAACAAAAAACACAGTATAATCCACAAGTTGGGTCTGGGGAGAGTAGAGCGTACGCAGATCTTAATTCTACCTTTGAGAGGTAGAGAGTTTTGTTGTTACTCAAATGAATAAAATGTAAGGCATTCTTAAGAAGTAAGATGTTTAGAGCAGGAAAATAATGAAGGAGAAGAGAAGAAGAAAGAGGGGAAGGGAGAGAGAGAGAGAGAGATAAAGAAAGAAGAGAAGAACACGAGTTCGATGTAATGACATTGCCATAGGATTAACCAAATCATTCAAATACTGGGCAGCTACGTGATTCCTTATCTTAATGTGGTCGAGACACCTCATAGGTTTTATAACAAATTAGGAATGTATCCTTATATGTGGAATCGGTCCTCCTCAACAACTATTTGATAAAATGTCCCAAACATGCGACTGCTCCAAGGTGTTTGCTGAAAATCCTCGAGATGCAATTGGTATCCAATGCACTTGATAGCCCTATGTTTGAGAGCAATGCTATTGCCCGCTATGTCACCGAGTTGAAGTCTGACAATCCTCTCTTTTGTTCTTCACTGATTATATATGCTCGAATTGACCAATGGAATGTTTTTATGCTATTGAGATTGCTATAAATATTGGACAATGGCTGAACCCACGTCTTTCTTGTGTTTTATGTATTTCCCCGGCTAATGTACATGCTCATGTTTTCTTTCGTGTGTCAAAACTGCGTGTAAGGCAATTTGCATATCATTTCGGCTATTAGTACATTTCAATGTCTTATATGTTGGGTTCAAATCTAGTGGTTTTTACTGAGAATTTCTGTGGCGGATAACGACCAATTATGTGAAGAAATGTGGCTCTCGGTATTTAGAGCATTCGAGTGGTCTGGAAACTTTCCCTAAAAAGATGACACCACCTGTTACATATGCTTTGAACCCATTTTTGTTGGTGCATCGCTGGTTATTATGTTCAGTCAAGTTGCTCATAATGCTCAGAAAGGGACCAAAGAGACTATTTATGTTAAGATGCTGGAAAGTGTTTTGACACCCATGAGAGGGTGGTCAGAAAAAAAGGTGTTTAGTTACCATGAAAATTTCAGCAGATATAATTTTGGATTAATGTGGGGAATGTGATTTACAACAATTGCGGGAAACGGGAGAGAAGGATATTTCATTAATTCCTGGCCACCAGAAATAGGTTGCCTCAATTGGATATTCTGATAACACAACGTGTAATACCTTGAAACAATCACGAGTGATTGATAAACCATGAAGCAAGTGCTAACTAGGAAATAGAGGAGTCATTAAAATTTGAAGAAACTTTTAAATATGACTTCACCTTAGCAGCAGAAATTAGGAAGAACAAGGTGATATACATCTAATTTTTGTCCAAGTTGGCAGTCATTATAGGTAACTTCTCACTGTACTGGTTGCCTGGTGGGAACCAACAATGAAACTCCTAATTTGAAAGACTATAGTTCAGATAAGTCAAACATTAGATCAGGAAAAATGTCCATAGGATGTACTCACAGAAACAAGATGCTTGCAGACAGGTAAAAAAATGACACCAGTTATAACATCACCATGCCCGACTGCTTGAGCGACCATATCCCCAGCCATAATGTCATATAAGCAGAGAATCTTAAGAGTCGGGCAGACCAGATAACTGGAGCTGGGGTCCACAGATACCTGTAAAAAGTGATGTGCGTCTAACATAAGATCAACTAGATGATACCCTATTCAATGGGTTTGTCAGTATTTACGTACCTTGATAGGATCCCCTCCAATATGCTTAAATGACCTGATTAACTTCCCAGAAGGAACACCAAATATGTTAATCTTCTTGTCCTAAGACAAAAAAACACACTTGAGTCTACAATTTGACATAGTCCGAGTTATAAAATGTTCTGACATGTTATCGTTAGAAGAAGAAATAACAGCCTTCTTTAATCATAATATATCTGAATTTACTCTTTCGGAAAGAGTAAAGGAAGCAAACACTCCAATCCGCAATTTACCTGTCCTACAGTGACAGCAATTCCAGTGCAAGCATCAACTGTCATGTCATATACAACTCCCGGTAAGACTCGATGGTAGCAAGATATCTTGTATCCTGAATCGATCATAGAAACATCACAGAAGACCAGAGACCTGTCACGACAAACACAAAAGTAAAGGGACATGAGATATGATGTAGAAGCAGTAGCATAGAATGATTTTGGTCCTCACAAGTGAATCCGTGCAATGTGCTAAAACCTATGTTACTCGGACTCTTCAAAAATGTTGACGGGTACGTGTCGGATCCTCCAAAAGTAGTGCATTTTTGGAGGATCCGACACGGGTGCAACAGCCATTTTGGAGAGTCCGAGCAACTTAGACTAAAACTAAGTCATTCCTCAAGCACAAGTTACAAAATCATGTTAAACGTTAAGATGCTTATGGGTGTAGAGTGAAAGAGTATGTGTGTCAAGATGCTTATGCTTCAAAAACATCAATTTCATCAAAATTTATTAGTTGCTTTCAAAGTCTAACCTATCTGCGTTGCAACTGAGGATCTTAGTGCCACTGCAAGCGCATTTCACGCAGGTCACAGGAGCAGAATGATCACAAAAACTTCCAATGAGGTCAAAGTTCCTGAAATGGGAATTGACAAGTTAGTTATAATGACTATGTAACTTATTGAATAAACTCAAAAGACCAAGTCAAACCTTTGAACATCATAGAGATGAATCATGCCATCCTTTCCCCCAGAGGCAAGAAAATAATGGCTGTGTGGGAACTTATCAGTAGGTGCGTCACTGCTTTGCAAACTGAAACTCAGTGATAGAATTTCGCCATCATGAGCACCCTGCAAGTGTAAGGATACCAGGTGTAATTTGGTTTACATGGCCATGAAGTATACACTTGGAAACGAATTATAAAAAAGAAACGATTTCAAACAAGTAAACTTCACCAACCAGCTCATTATAAGAAGCAAACCACTTCAGTTAACTGCAGCCTAAAGCTATACAGGTTTACCTGGATGCACATATAATCAGCTGTGTAGGTTGAATATATGAAGGTTTCCCAAGAAATCACCAGCTCCCAGATACCTTCCATCTGAACTGACTGCCATTGAACGATAATCTGAAGAGGCAAAGCCTGATACCAGAGAATCACGTTCAAAAACACCGGTCCTTTCTGTTTATATACAAAAACAGAGTATTAACCACATAGAAAAATTGTGATAAAGATATTTGAGGCAAACATTAGCAAATGGTATCTTGCAGAAAGATGGCACACCTAAATGTGTAGAACCTTCTGAAAGGGTACTCAAGATTTTTCTTCTGTTGGAAGAGGCAAGTTACTACTGTCGAATGAGCTAGATTGTAATTCAAGATTCCACAACCTGATGCTGCCATCAGAGCATGTTGCAAAAGAAACTCCACCAGAACAACCTTTGGCAATGCATGCTTTGGAGGGGTCATGCATGTTTTCGCATGAGAAATTCTTGATGTCCCATATGCAAGCACTGTGTGAAACTAGCACAAAGCACCTGCTGGCCTGGAAAGTATATCAGGGGGCTATCATGAATATCAGTCTTACATATGCCACATGGTTGCAAAGTTGAGTTCAAGCCCAAAAGAGCATGACCCATCATGGCTTATGCCAAACTAAAGGAAATAAACAAGTCAAAGTTTGGAAAGAACTAAGAGTTTCAGAGAAACAACTTGTCAACATCCTGAACATCCCTTATGAAAAGGCTGCGATCATCATAGATCACAACTGTAAAGGAGAAGTTATCATCAAAATCAGTTAATGTAGGAATAAATTCTTTCTACCGAGGATAACTAGTTACTTGCCAAGTTTTTGCAATGTTGAAAATTGACAAGCAATTGCATTAGGTAGACTCTGCAATTGCTCACATCCATTTTTTTCGGTCATTACATGGCAGTCTGCAACATTTCCCTTACTGCATCTGGTTTCAGGATAGTATAAGCTTCCAGCATATGAAAGAGAGTTTGCAGAAAAAAGTTTAACTTGCTCATTATTGCATGCACAAGCAACCAACTTTCTGGATACTGATAGTCCAAAGCCTTTCTCAACCTGAGGTCCGAGTACAAAAATGATGAGAAGACTAGAGGGCCTTATTATATTTGAAAAGGTAGTACATACCCGTTTATAGCACTTAAATATCAGAAAATTTCAGGAAGTACAGAATTTCTTTTTTGAAGATCTCTTCAGTTTAATTGTGTACTAATGTGCAAGAAACGACAACATATACCTGTAATTCAACAGAATTTGCAACAGTCATCTCCCAGTTTAAGAGGCACAAAACCCCTGTTAACAAATAGAGAAATTCTCCAAGTTCAGAGCAAACGTTGAACCTCATTGCTTACTTAAGTCTCACACTTTTTCCGTCTAGATCACTCAGTCATTCTAATCTTCAGACTACGAAATGTATCACAAAAGCACAAATAGAGAAATCCTCCAAATTTTCATGTTCCATACAAAAGCACAAATAGAAAAATTCTCCAAATTGAGAGCATATGTTGTACCTCTCCAGCAGCAATAAAACGTCCGTCACGCGAAACAGCAACACAGCTCAACGGCTTTGGCAACCGATTGGACACCACCAAATGCGACTGCGTGGATGAATCAACGTCATAAACCACCACAACACAGCCAGCAATATACACACATTTTGAATTCGAAACTCCAGAAGCCAGTCCATTTGCATTAACAGTTGTGAAACCAACAATTTCCTCTAACTTCAACTGCAAAAAAAAAAAACGAAATTGACATATAGTAAGCTAGAAAAAGACGTACAGGTCGATTCGTAAGTAATAATGATATTACCTTTGGAATTTCAGGTTTCTTTTGCTTGCGAATACTTTTCATATTCTTCGATTTTGAAAAAATGAAAACCCTAGCGGTGATGATCAATAAGGGGCACAGTAATGTATGTTTGAGTGAGAGAGAGGGGGCGGGAAATTAGCTCAAATGAAATAGAGATTGTGTTTCGGTGTGTACGTTATGTTTGATTTTTCAGAAAAGGACAAAAATGGTCCCTTATGTTTGATTAGGTTAAAATAGTTCTTTTAAGTACAATATAATCTCGATAAATTAATATCATCATGATCAGAAATAAATATTCATTTAGCGAGATTATTTATTTATCGATTAATAAATATATTATTTATTTATCAATAATTTATTCATTTATATAGTATTTTTATATTTTTAAAAAAAATTTCTTATGATTAGTATTTTTACATTTAATGTACAAATGTATCTAGAGGATAATGGTCAAAATTCTTATGAAAAACTTAATTACATTCATTTTCTTTAGACTCTAGATTAGGAATACATGCACTATACGTGTGGACTAAGTACAGTGTACTAACATTCATGTACTAATAAGATTGTATGTATAGAATACTTAGAGTCTAAGAAAATATACTTAACCTACATTACAAACTATATATAGTTCTAAAATCTTAGTTTGATAAAGAGTCCATACTACTGTATCTTTCTTAATCTTCAATTTAATGGCTTCCAATCATCAGTCAAAATCAATAACAAAACAATTTTATCCGACCAGATAATGAGGGTCATATGTGAGCATAAGAAGGAACATCCAAGTATTAGCCAAAAAGATATGCAAGCATGAGTGAAATAAAAGTTTGATTTGGTTACTAGCCAAACCACAATATCAAATACTCTCAAAAGATCATCTGAATATTTTTCGGAGGAGATGAAAAATAGCGATGTTAAGAGGCACAAGTCAGCGAAGTACCCCGATTTAGAGAAAGCTTTATATGAATGGTTTCTTCAAAGATAAGAGAAAGTGAATATGTCAGGAGAAATGATCCAAAGTAAAGCAAAAAAAGAGTTTTTGCAGAAAATGTATGGTGAAACAAATTCAGAATTCAGCTTTTCTAGTGGATGGTTATAACGTTTCAAGGCAAGATATTCAATCAAGTCTTACCGACGATTCGATGAAAGTGGTTCTATTAACATGGAGGACATTGAAAATGTTTTACCTGGAATACGGTCAAAATTAGATCAATTTCAGTTGAAAGATATTTACAATATGGATGAAACTGAATTATTTTACCGATTGGAAGCTGACTATTCACTTGTCACGAAGCAACTTGAAGGACGGAAGAAAGAGGAGGAGAGAATCAATGTTGATGTTTGTTGTAACGGTGATGGATCCGACAAAGTACTCCTTTGGGTTATTGGTAAGTATGCAAAACCTAGATGCTTTAAAAATGTGAACATGAACAATCTTAGTTGTGAGTATCGATTAAACAAGAAAGCTTGGATGACTGGTTTGTTTTTTCAAGAATTTTGTCGTTGGTTTGATAAGAGAATGAATGACAGAAATGTTCTCTTGTTAGTAGACAATTGTCCAGCTCATCCAAAGGTTGTTGAAGGCTTGAGAAATGTAGAGTTATTTTTCTTGTCCCCTAACACAACGTCTAAAATTCAACCATGTGATGCTGGGATTATTCGAGCATTCAAAGTTCATTATCTACGTCGTTTTTATTCTAGCATCTTGCAAAGCCTTGAAGTTGGCTCACCAAATCTTGAAAAGATTAACATTTTGGATGCTATTAATTTTTCTGCCATGGCTTGGAGATTGATGTGACGACAAAAACAATTGCAAATTGTTTTCGGCATTACAAGATTCGGTCTGAAGAAATTGATGCTCCTGAAGTAGAAGTTGGTCAATTAGAAGAAGATTTTCAAGGATTAACTAATGTCATTTCTAATTTACGCTATAGAAATGTGATGGAGATCGAACATCTTTTGAACTATCCTAACTAGAATGATGCAGTTATGGAATTGCCTACAGACGAAGAAATAATTGAGTTCGTACTAAATGATGAGAATGATCCTGAACCAGATGATAGTAGCGTCATACCAAATGTGTCATCAAAAGAAGCTTTTCAAGCAGTATTCACCATACAAAATTACTTGCCACAACACGAGGAAAATATTCCAAAAGTTGTGCATGCATTACAAAAATTAAGGATGGGATGCATTTTGGTGGAAGGAAAAAACAAACAACTTTAGATGCATTTTTTTAGAAGAACTGACTTCTTATATGAACATTGTTGATTTGATGAAATATTTTAGTTTATTATATATACATATTTTTTTATGAAATTTAGTGATTATTCATTTATGTTTACATGGGGCCTTTAAAGGACTCAAATTATTTTATCCGTTAATGCATTTAGCGAGGTTATTCATTTAGCCCCTTTGCCCAAGTCGGGACCGGAGAAAATTATTCATTTGGCGAGGTTATTCATTTATTGAACATTCATTTATCGAGGTTATATTGTAGTAGGCACATTATTGCATTATAGTCACTTGTCGTTTGATTTATGATGCTATGTGTATTTTGTTTGTCTTATTTACTTGCATTATTTATTGATTCCTTTTGCTTCTTTTCTCTTTCAGAATTCACTATCATGACTTACTCACTTTGTTTGTCTTACTTTGCTTAGACGTGTTCTTTGTCTTGAGCCAAGGGTCTCTCGGAAACAACCACTCTACCTACCAAGGTAGAGGTAAGGTCTGGGTACACTCTATCCTCCTCAGACTCCACATTGTGAGATTTCACTGGGTATGTTGTTGTTGTTCTTGTTATAGTATGAGAAATATTGTTGGATCATTTCGTTATTCAAAAGTCTGAGGTTAAATCTCAAAGATGGCACCGCAACAGTAGAATGTCAGAATACTTGCCATGAAAATTTACGTTCCTCACTTATATTCAACAAGTTTTTATATATTCTTGATGATTAATACTTTTAAGTGTGGATTTTGTATCTATTATAATATTGCAGGTACTCTAATGTGATCGAATAGAGGTTCAAACATCTTTTGTTATGCAATTCAAGAGTTGATTTATTTGATAAAAAAAAACCAAAATATTTATTCTTTGTACTTTTGATTATTTTGGAGAAACTTTAATAAAGAACGATTCCAAAAATGTCTATTTTATTGTGATTTATAATTTTAGAAGTGTTTTTCTCAATTAAGTGTTATTATTTTATTTTAAAATTTTACTGCAAAGGTTGTTCTCTTACTTCCGTGTTATACACAATTATAATTGCTAATCATGCTTGGAACCATTTTAACCATTATCTACCATGGAGAAGAATATTATTCAATAATCTGCTTAATAGTTCATTATTTATCAATCTATAACTTCAAGCATAATTCTTAATAACCTATGTCTATACAACTGATAGTAAGTCCACATTTTTGTGACTTTTTTTTGAAGTTATTTTATATACGAAGATCAAAATTAGAAAGCTCTAAAGCGGCTATACCTGTGACTATAAAAGATGGAGTAATTATTTCGGAATGATCTGAAACAATCACCAAACCACTAACGCTATGAAATTTCTATATTTCTTATGCAAATGGTGATATATATTGTTTTTTTTTAAAAAAGAAAATATTAAAGCTAAATCAAGTTATATATATTTTACGTATCAAATTTTGAAACGGTGGGTATTTATTTCATTCTAACTCAGGATACTACTAGATATCTCTTTTTAATCTTTTTCCCATTCCTACTCCTTACATGTTCAGTTTTCCGAGGAAAAAATTGTCAACTATGCCTTTTTTTCTTCTTCTCTATTTTTCCAATAATAAACTAGGACTAATCAAAGAGACAAGGGCATAATAAAGGTAGAAAACTAAGGAAACAAAGGCATTATTGATTTTTTTTTTTTAAAAAGGTACTCCAAAAGTACCTTTTATGATAATGTAAATTGAAAAATATGAAAGCTTATTCCATAATTCTAATAGTACTGGTATCGTGTTGACAATTTAAACTATCCTGTCGATCAAGGCTGACTTGTACTTAACAGTTTCCACATACACTATCTTACATACCTTAAAAACAATTTTGTCATGGCCCCAAATCACTAAGTCATGCGGGCACCTACCATCTCCCACCTCGATAGGCGAATCCATCCCTAAAAAATTTACCCAACAACATAAATAAATAAGAAAAATAATAGAAGTCTAAAACATAGACATATGATAATGCAGAATACTACACTATCCAAGGAATTTGGTCTGAATAGTACAAGAGCTTCTAAGTATACAACTGGAATAAAATTTACAATCACAACTTGAATACAACTTCTGTTTAGAATGAGAATTAAACAGAGAAGTCTAGATGAACTCCACAAGATCCTTGAAGACTAATCGAACTTCACTCATGCATTTGCAATAACTCTACACTCCGAAAAGGGTGTAGCAAGAGTAGTATAAGTACAAACACTATGTACTGGTAGGTATCATAGGCCGACAACAATTAGCTAACATATATAAAGTAAGAGACTGAAGAATAGATATGTTCGGAATCAAGTACAACATAACACAATCCAACAATAACCACTCAAGTACAGAAAGAGCAATAGACGAATCATAGCCTATGGTGAATCACCTAAACCCAAGTCTGCCAAGTTTTCTATGATTCCTCAGAATAATCACAAACACAAGTACAATTAACAAATTTGATCCATAGATGTAAAATGAGATGATGAGAATGAATGCATATGTAATGCAATGCACTGGCCAAATGTAATCTCCATACACACATGCTCCGAGCGAAATATCTCTATGTCCCGGCAGTCATGACCCATGGGGGACTCGCGAAGTCCATGTACCTGCTGCGGCGCACAACCCGATCCAATATATGTATATATTGCGGAACGTGCAACCCAATCCAATTTATGTATATGTTGCGGAACGCGCAATCCGATCCAATATGTATGTATGTATGTATATATATATATATATATATATATGTTGCGACGCGTAACCCGATTCAATTGCATGATCATGTATGTATGAATGATGTCAAATGCCAATGAGAATATATCAACACCCATGAGAATATATCATATGAATCACATATGTTTCCTTCTCACTTATCATCATGACGCCAATCACATATAATATCAATAAATCATGGAATTAAGGATGAATGCAATGCAATGATAATATTAAGTGTATCATATCAAATCTCAGTCGTGCCACACATGGACACATATCACAATATCAGTATCAAGTTAAGTCATTTCCTCTATCCATAATAGTATCAAGATAAGTGAGAGACAACTATACACAAGTACGGTATGGAAACTACGTACAAGTCCAGTAATCACACAGAGGCCACAAGTCACAATCAGTCAACAATATTCAACCTAAGTAATCCATCCCAACTTCACACCTGAAGGCGTACATGCTTTCTCCAACAATATCTAACTATACATATACTTCGCTAACCGAAGTCTAACCAGAAGGTAAGTCGTAACCTACTTGGAATGTCGAGCGGGAGTTACAATGAATCGCACTTGCGCCTTGCCCTTCCTACGATCACGATCGTACTCAAAGTCTAATATTATCAAAATTTAAGTTAGAGCATGAAATTAACAACACTCATAACATTAAACTATCATTCGAACTCAACCTAACTATGGGAGAAAGATGGGAAACAAGCTTATAAGGGTAAAATGGTCATTTTAAAAGCTGCATACGCCAGTAAGTACTATTGCTCGCCAATCCCTGCATACGCTAACCATTGCCTCTCTACCATCGGTTGCTGGAGAGCCCAAGTCTCCGATTATGCCGACCATGATTCAAGAATAAGACCATGAAATTCCATCTTCCCCAGATCAGGTTTTCTCTTTGCATAGGGACGAATTACTAAATGAGTACCCGGTCCTGGTAGCACAACCTGCAGAGTTCCGAACCGTAACCTTTTAACTCTCTGTTGACTGCCACCTTTGTTCCAAGCTCGTTGGAGTGGCTAACTACATGAAACAAGTGGCTATAGACAAGGACATGAGAAAGGCTCGCTAGGTATCCTCTAAATGCGTCATTAATTGGGGGATGCATGCTGCAGCCAAGGCATCACCCTTTTCTGATCTGTTCATACTTTAGTTAACTCTGCATAACCTCCTCTGATAATTACGATCATTTTTCAGGTCAACTTCATATGCTATGAAGGGCTCCATCGCAAAATTGAAGAAAAAGCCACACTGCAGACCGAAAGGGACAATGTCGTTCACCGCCTAACAGTCGTAGAGGTGAAGCCTATAGGCAGCAGGCTACTTTGCATGATGACCAGACTGGGATTAGCAGAAAAAGTGGAATGAGGCATCAGACATGATGTCAGAACTAACAATGCATCTTTTTGGCCTTGAAGATGATGTGGGCACATTCTCCGAACGTCTCCAAATTAAAGAAACAGAGATAAGCTATGAAGAAAGAGATAGAGTCCTTGAGGTCCCGTCTTTCTACTTTGACTGCTCAGAATGAGAGACAATGGAAAGAGATTGCAGAGTTGACCCAAGAAAACTAACTCTTTCATGCTCCCAGCACCGAGCTTACTCAAGTCGTTCAACCTGCAGAAGAGGTCCACGCTACAATTGACAGTTATACTCTGTCCATGATCAGGAACGGCTACATGATGCATCATAAGGCCTTGGAAGCAGCAAAAATTGGGGTTGTTAATATTGATGAGGAGATTATTAAGGCTCAACAATTGGAAATGTTCTCCGCTGACAATCCCGATGACTCCCTACCCATGGAAAAAAATAGTGCTTCATCTGGGGTCCCGGAGATGACAAAGTCCTCCCAGAGATCGAGGCTCCTCACTCCCAAGAGCACGTGCCTTTAATTTCAAATAAAGTACCCGGAGCATCGGCTTCAGAACAACCTCTTTCAGCCCGTATTTCTCAGAATTCGTTGGAAACACAAAATGCCACCAAGAACACCTCTAACGGACCATGAAGTGGACATACCATAACATTTCGCACGGGTTTGTATTTCAGTCTTTTGTTTTGCTACCGAGACACTTTTGGGCCCGTAAAACGGTATAGTTGAATTTGTATACGTGGATCTCAAGTGATACGTTAGATATGAACTATACTAAAAGTATATAATAATAAGACAAAATAGGTAATAGTTAGTCTGAGCCTTGTGTCAGCTTCTGAGCAAAATAACGATAACTTGTATGAAAAATACAGAAATTAAGAGAATATCATTTTGAAATAGCAGGAATCTGATGGGTTACAATGGAATGATGTGCCCTATTTATACATGAGCTACACGGGTATACAACCCATGAAATATGCCCTTATAATGAACGTTGTAATAATTGGATAATCAATATCCTCTAAATGTCATTAAAGTATCATTGGAATTCGTACGACTGACTTTAGTAACTATCGTCTATTACAACTCAAACGACTCTCAGTCTTCTTCCTTATCGGTACGGTCCATGCTTGTGTCGCTCCCGATACCATACATATCAAGTCAACAATGATGCAGGCTGACATGGACCTTGACTTAGCATCATGCTCCACCTGTCACACTATAATTCATACAACTGTCTTATACGAATTTTGTCTTATACACTATATTCAACAAGAAATAATTTCAGTATATATAATCTCTGTATAACTAATACATACATATATAATTTAATTTGTACATAACTTGTATTCTAACCAAAAGACCTATAAGTGTATAATAGTATTCTATTATTTTATTTTTCAAATTATGTATTAGACTTGATCGAGAATATTGTGTGGTGCTATTGGTTATTTTAACGTAAACAAATCATTCATTATCATCAATGAACATAACAAAACTAAAAAAAGGGAAAGAAAGGAGAAAATATATTTTATTTATTCGTCATCGCAAGTGGCAGGAAAATAAAAAAGTTTGTACGACCACGAGGACACTCTCGGATGCAGTTATTCACCCAATCGGTGTAACAATTACTCATGGCGCTGACACTTATAGCATTTGTGCACAAATGCCTTTGTATCTTCCTCGATCTAGGGCCAATAGTAACCGGCCCTCATGAGCTTCCTCATTAGGGATTCTACTTTTGAATGACTTCCACAAATGCCTTCATGGACTTCTCTTATCACGTAATCTGCTTCATCGAGGCCAATACACCGGGCTAGTGGACCATAAAAATACCTACGATAAAGCATTTTGTCTACGACACAGGACCGAGTAACTTTGGTCCACAGAGCTCTGGATGCTTTCGGGGTCCTTCGGGAGCTTTCCGTTCATTAGATAATGTAAGAATTCGTTTCTCCAGTATCAAGTTAGGCTAGTTGAATTTATTTTATCGTATCCGATGGGATCCAGTGCCGAATGCAACAACTGAACAACTGACTCTATTTTAGAACCCCTGCCTTCGTGTTGGAGCCTAAGTTTGCGAGTGAATCCGCCTCTATATTTTCCTCCCGGGTATATGTACCACCATCCATTCTTGGAAACGAGACAAAAGTTTCAAAGCCTTTTCGAGGTATTTTAGCCTCAAACACTTTATGGACTTGGTTTACTACCAACAACGAGTCACACTTGACTTCGATGATTTGCGAACCTAGCCCCCCGAGCTAGTTCTAAACCTACAATCAAAGCCTTATACTCTGATTCATTGTTAGTACTATGTATTGCTTGCGTTAAAACTTCACCGATGGGAGTTCGCAATACATCCCCTAAATCGGTCATCTTGACGTTGGAGGCACCGTCTGTATAAAGTATTCAGATCATGGGGGGCATTCCCCAAGACCAGGATAGCCTCATTTTTCGCTTGTGGGGTTACTCCCGGACTAAAATCAGCCATAAAATCTGCAAGGACTTGCGACTTTATTGTAGGCTGAGGTTTGTATTCAATGTCAAATTCACTCAATTTTACTACCCATTTAGCTAGTCGCCCGGAAAGTTCGGGCTTATGTAACACATCTTTTAAAGGAAATGTTGTTACTATGACAATTGGGTGGCATTGAAAATATAGTCGAAGCTTCCACGACGACATTACTAAGACAGACGCCAATTTTTCAAGTAACTGGTCCCAGGTTTCGGCCTCTAACATTACTCTACTTACATAATAGATAGGAAAATGTGTACCTTTTTCCTCCCCTACTAGCACTGCACTTACCGCTACCTTCGAGACTGCTAAGTATATAAATAATTGTTCTATGTTCTTTGGCTTTGACATGAGCAGAGGACTGGATAAGTAAGTCTTCAAATCTCTTAAGGCCTGTTGGCACTCTGGTGTGCATACAAAGTTGTTCTTCTTCTTTAGAAGTGAGAAGAACCTATGACATTTTCCAAGGATCGGGATATAAATCTGCTTAAGTCCTCCTCATGCCCGGTCAATCATTGCACTGCTTTAACATCTTCCAGTGTGTATAGTATGTCTTCGACAACTTTTATTTTGATAGGATTTATCTCGATCACCCTCTGGGAAACCAAGAAATCCAAAAATTTACTGGAGCCGACCCCGAAGCACACTTTTCAGGGCTTAACTTCATATTATACTCCCTTAGCACCTCAAAAGTTTCCTGCAAATGACTTAAATGGTCTTCTGTACGAAGACTCTTAACAAGCATATCATCTATATATACTTCCATTGTCTTACCGATTTGTTTTTCAAAAAAATTATTTACTAACCTTTGAGATGTGGCCCCGACATTTTTTAATCCAAAAGGCATAACGATATAACAATAAGTACCAAAAATAGTTAAAAAATATTTTTTTTCTTGGTCTTTCGGATGTATCCTTATTTGGTTATACCCAGAATACGTATTGAGAAAACTCATTATCTCGTGCCCGGTCGTAGCATCAATCATTTGATCTATGTTCGGTAGTTGAAACGAGTCTTTAGGACATGCCTTATTTAGATTTTTGTAATCAATGCACATTATAAATTTCTTTCCCTTTTTAGGTACTACAACTACGTTTGCTAACCAGTCCGAGTATTTTACCTCACAGATTGACCCTATATTGAGTAACTTAGCTATTTCTTCTTTAACAAACATGTTGCGAAGTTCGGTTATCAGTCATTATTTTTTGTCGTACCGGAGGGAAACTGAGATCCATGCCCAACTTATGAGTTTTGACTTATGGAGGAATGCCTATCATATCTTCATGAGACCAAGCAAAGCAATCAATGTTAGATGTAAGATATTTAAGAATTAAATCCCTGAGCCCCGGGGTTAATCCGGTGCCCAGGTATACATTCATATTGGGAGTTTTTGGATGTAGTGCGATCTGCTCCAATTCCTCTACAGTAGACTTGGTGGCATCTGATTCATCCGGTATCTGAAAGTATCTATGTACTTGATACTGATCTAAAAACTTCTCCTCAGGATATGATGCTACTGATTCTACCGGTGGAACCTAGTGAACCTCCTCTGGTACCAGCTCCACTTCCTGTAATTGCTATTTGGGGTTTGCTTCCACCTCTGGTTCTTCTATGACATACATTTACCTGGCAGCAGGTTGTTCGCCTTGAATTTGCTAAATCCCCTCTTGTGTAGGGAAGTTCACCAGCTGATGCAATGTTGACGGGACAACCTTCATGTCGTGTATCCATGATCTTCCAAATATTGCATTATACCTCATATCCCCATCGAGGACATAGAAACTTTGTCAACTAAATAACTCCTATCGCATCCACCGGTAGGTCCACTTCCCACTTGGTGGTCTCACTCGACATGTTGAAACCTGAAAGGGTTCTGGCAGGCGAAACTATTTTGTCTGCCATATTTATTTCTTCCACCACCTTTAGCTTGATTATATTAGCTAAGTTTTTGGGATCGATGAAAACTCTTTTCACTTGGAAGCAATCGATAGGCACCGTGACTATCAGTGCATCATTGTGAAGGAAAATTGCACTGGCAGCATCTTCTTCGGTGCACGTGATAATATGTTCATCAGGTATCTCCCGGAATCTCTTTTTCTAGGTCATATAAAATGTCATCTTTTTATCCATCGTGAAAAATGCATCGGCAATCATTGATCCACCATAGATCATATTTATAACTTGAGGCGGCGCAACCGGATTAGACTTACCTTCTGCGGGTGGTCCCCACTCATAGTTGTTCTGAGCTCTCTCACTCAAATATTCATGGAGATGGACCATACTTAGCATTCATGCCACTTCTTCTCGTAGATGTCTACAATCCACAGTTTTATGCAAGTGAGTGCTAGAGAAATCGCACCAGACGGACTGATCTCTTTTAGTTGAATCAGATTGCAATGGTTTTGGTGGTTGAGATACCGGATGAGTTCTTAACACCGCAACCATTTGCTCTTCATCAATACTGAAGTTGTACTCAGATAATTTTGGATATCTGGTACCTTTGGATGAGTTATTTTTCTCGAAATTCCCCAATCCTTGATTGTTTTATCCGGAACTTCTCTTGTTATTTGATTTCTCGAAGGAACAAAAACTTTGTCCACCTCGCTGCTTTCGGTGGAAGGATAAGGTTGGTAATGTTTCTTTGAGGAATTCCCTTTTTCTGATTTCGCGAAGATACTCCCAGCTTTAGATCCAAGCATATCATCCTCAATCCGGATCTTGAACTCATACCGGTTGTGCACGTCCTCCCAAGTCATAGCCTGGAATTCCAAAAGATGTTCCTTAAGCTTTCGTGAAGTATATGAACTTGAAGGATTCAAGCCCATTGTGAAAGCTTATGCAGCTCATTCATCTGGTACTATGGGTAATATCATTTGTTCCTTCTGGAATAGTGTAACGAAGTCTCTAAGGAGTTATGTTTCTCTTTGTGCAATGCGGAAGATATCCGCCTTGCGTGTCTTCACCTTACGAGCTCCTGTATGAGCCTTAATGAACATGTCAGTGAGCCCGGCGAAACAACCAATAGAATGCTCATGGAGTTGTGAATACCATGTCAGAGCTCCGTTAGCAAGTGTTTCGACAAACGTTTTTATGAGAACCGATTCTATTTTGTGTTCTCTTAGATCATTTTCTTTCACGATCGTAGTATAGGCCATGATATGCTCCTCCGGATAAGTAGTTCTAGCATACTTGGCCACAAAAGGCATTTTAAATCTTTTGGGGATCAATTCGGGCGCAGCCTCTGGCTTATACGCCAATTGAATACACTTCTTTGGATCCGGACAAGAGAATATCAATAAGTATTTTGTAATAGCAGGAATCTGATGGGTTACAATGAATTGATGTTCCTATTTATACATGAGCTACACATGTATACATCCCACGAAATATGCCCTTATAAATACGGGGGAATGAATGTTGTAATAATTGGACAATCAATATCCTCTAAATGTCATTAAAGTGCCATTGGAAGTCGTACGACCAACTTTAGTAACTGTCGTCCGTTACAACTAAAACGGCTCTCAGCCTTCTTCACTATTGATATCGGTTATGCTTGTGTCGCTCCCGATACCACACATATCAAGTTAACAATGCTGCAGGCTGACGTGGACCTTGACTTAGCATCATGCTCCACGTGTCACACTATAATTCATACAAATGTCTTATACGAATTTTGCCCTATACACTATATATTCAACAAGAAATAATTTCAGTATATATAATCTCTATATAACTAATACATACATATATAATTTAATTTGTACATAACTTGTATTCTAACCAAAAGTCCTATAAGTGTATAGTAATATTCTATTATTTTATTTTTCAAATTACCGTAGTAGACTCGATCGAGAATATTGTGTGTTGCTATTGGTTAATTTAACGTAAACAAATCATTCATTATCGTCAATGAACATAACAAAACTAAAAAAGGCAAAGGAAGGAGAAAATCTATTTTATTTATTCGCCATCGTAAGTGGCAGGAACATACAAAAGTTTGTACGATGAAAAATGTGCTCTACTATCCATGCATGTCAATTCATTTGCAAGCCGACCAATTTTTTTTCCTTGTTTGATGTTACGTAAATTCAACTTGGTAGTAATTGGTCTATTTTTTCAACAATATATTATTGTTAGACAAAAAACTTGTAGACATATGGTTTGGTGGTAATTTTTTTTGACAACATAATGTTATACCCCGTAAATTTATATTAGAATGCATCGTATGTGAATCAATATGATCCGGAGAGGTTAAGGAACCTTTACAAAGATGATGATGATGGGTTAAAACAAGTGTTAAGGAATTATTGCGAGGGTTAGAGGTTAAACGAACTAAAAAAAGTTATAACCCATACTTTCGAGGTAAAACTAGGGGTGATTAATATTCTAAGGAGATCGTGTTTTTTTTAGGTATTTCAATCATATAATATTAGTATGATAAGTTTTGAAGTCAAGCAAGTTGTAAACAAGTCGGAAAAAGTTATCGCAAGTTATGTTCATAATTCTACTAAATTTGGGTCTAATGTCACTGAGAATTTCTCCCAATATACTGGAATTACGGGGTGATCCACCCACGAAATAGAAGGTCTACGAGTATAGTTTCCAGGGCATTAAATCGTTCATCAATATGACATCAGAGTAGAGAGATATTCACGTTTTTACGAGACTACGTAGGCAGTCCCTTTTGGGACCCACTATGGTGGTGGCCGACCTAGTCTACCTTAAATTCGTTTTGGTGGATTCTCTTTGGTCATTTTCAACCAAATATCACCCAAACGCTCTCCTAAGACATCTCAACAGTTCCCTAAGGGTTCCAAGGTAAATCTGAGTGGGTTTACCCAAATCTCACCTTAAAAGTTAGCCTAGAAGAGGAAACAATACTTTCATGAGATTGAGATGCTATTGAGGGCTGTTGTGAACTAGAAGGAGCTTGGATTGAAGCTTGTGGTTTTTGTATAAGGTTAGTATAACACTTATGGTTGCGCGCAAGGTTATATAAGTGTTGTTTGGATGATTTGGTTGAAGAAAGTGCAACTAGTACCTAGAAGTGATTATTGGAGTTGTTGAACTATGTGGACTATTTTGGAAGATGTAAATATGACTTATAATGGCTGGAAATCATGGTAAATAACTTGGCTATGATGTTGTTAATATGGTTGTGTTTGTTTACATGTCTAAGCTTGTTGAAGAAATTGTTAACTAGAAAAGGAAATGATCTGTAACACTTGAAAATGGTTCATTGTGTTGTTATTTTGTGTTGGACTATTTTATGTGGCTTTGAAGATAAGTAGGAGGTTGGAAATCCTATGAATATATTTTTTAACATGCTGGACATATTGTTAATTTGAAGGATAAATGATAATGGGGTTGAATGGTTCTAAAGGGATCCAATCCGAGTTTGCCGCTCGTCGTGATAATCCTAGTTTCGTTGGTGATTTTGTGCATTTGTTGTTGTGTAAATGGATATGTGTTGTTTGACTGTTGGGTGTATTGTGGTGCTACAAGTATATAGTTGAAGGTTATATGTGTTATTGTTATTTTTATGAACTTGGCCAAATAAGAAAAACATGGGATATGCTGTCTGATTTTATATAAAATGAGCTTGCCGCTTGACAGAGGATTGTTGGAATACTCATAATTAACGTTAGTACCCTTATTGTTGGTTGTATACTTAGGTGTGAAGGAGGTTGATTTCGTCTTGATACGTCATGGTTCGATATAAGGTATGTTAAGACACATTTTTTCTTTATTTTGACATGATTACGAACGAACATAACATAAACAAATGCCCTTCCAATAATGTTCTATTCTTGGTAACTAGAAAAAGTGCAAGTTCTTCATTCCAATGAAAAGTATACGATCATGTTTATGTTCTGATTCTTGGCTTCTCATATAAGGTATATGTTGATGGTATTTTCTGCTTCTTATTACATCATATGTTGACAAGTTAGCTCACATAACATATTCGGAGGTTTACCAGCCTTATGTCACTCCGATCATGTTCATAATGTTCTTATGAGGTCATTCATGCATTATATATATGTATTTATTTTCTTACCGCACCGCGCTATAGTCGGTCGGGCAGACACTTATATGTGCACACCACTGCAGTTGGGTACGTTAGGATGATGTTATCCCCAAATAGCGGCTTGATGATGATACAACTTCATAGTGTGGCTTATATATATGTATACGTTTTTAAATGAAAGCATGCATATCATGGCACTTAGTGGCAATAAAGAGCCCATGTTGAGTTTCTTATTCCTCTATCACATTGATGTCTTTCTTTATGTTGTTATCTGTCTTACATACTATGTATTTTATTCGTATTGACGTCTCTTTTGTCTGGGGACGCTGCATTTCATGCTTGCAAGTCTCAATAGACAAGTTAGCAATCCTCCACGGTAAGGTTATCATCTCAGCAGAAGGTGTTGTTGCACTCCACTTGCTCCGGAGTTGCCGTTGAGTTGATATGTTTATGTATATATGTTTATGGGTATGGCTGGGTCGTGTCCTGAATTTATGATATTTATGTACTCCTTAGAGGCTTGTAAACATATGTCATGTATGTAGATGTTTTGTATGGCCTCGTCGGACCATGTTTTGATATAAGGATGGTTATGTCGGCTTAGTAGGCCTGTACGTCTTATGTATAGGCTTGGCTTGTATGCCATTCTAGGTCATCCTTTGTTCAGTATTTCTTCTTGTTTTATTCATATTATCTCATGACAGCCCTTCCGGCTCATTTACGCATGATAGTATGTCTAGTAAGATACGTTATGTTGGTGCTTCGTAATTTAAGCCTGAGCGCCAATCATGCCCTATGGTTTGGGAAGTGACCCATTAATAGATTAAATACTTAAACTGATCACCGGCAGTATCAAAAGAAATTATATTCCTGCAGTTACTTGCCTTTATCTTGAATGACAGAAATCATTTAATGAAGTCTATATTAGTGGAGAAGGATTCGTGATTTAAAATTTATGAATTTATTAATATTAAATTAATATATAATTAACAATAAATGAGTTCATAATTAATTATTGGGCAAAGGACACCCGTTGCACTAAGCTCTCGCTATCTGCGGGGTCTGGAGAAGGGTCAGACCACAAGGGTCTATTGTACGCAGCTTTACATTGTATTTCTGCAAGAGACTATTTTTACGGCTTGAACACGTGCCCTCCTGATCACATGACAATAATTTTATAATTAATTATAATTTATAAAAATTTATAAAAATTTAGTGAGTTTCTTAATGAGTATACATAATCTGATAAAAAATTATTGAGTTCACGTGAAGTTCATATATTACATGCTAGTTCCGTCTCTACCCGCCTACAAGTACTTCTTTAGCTTTTTCCAGTCTTTCTTTTCTTAATTCCCGCGAGAAAAAAGGCAAAAGCTACTCCTCATCATTACAGTACGCAAGATTTTTTTATTAATCTAATAAAACATTAATAAGAAATAGCTGCGCAACTACTTTCCACAGCTACATTTTAGCTAATTAAACAGCACAATGAATCAGACTTTGAATTCAAGGTGAAATTGATAAATCGTATAGCAGTGAGTAAATTGTAATGTGAAAAGTCTTGGTTACAAAGATGCAGGAAACAAAAATTACAAGTAATTGCTAAGTATTACAAGAATTGAAATTACAATAGATCAATAAACTGAAATTACACAGAACTTGAAGAACAAACTGGAACCGTTTTTGGTATGTTGAGTCGAGTGTTTGCACTCTGTCTTTAAGACAATATTGCCCCGTATGTATCCTTTCTATGTCCTGAACAATTGTCTCCCAAGATAAAACAGCAAGTGAACAAATGAGCAAAGGAAACTCAAGTGTTACCGTGAAGAATTTTGAGTAATGAAATGATGCTGGAAGGTAGTAGGAAGACTGATTTCTTGTTTCTGTTTATGTGTTTTCGTGTGACTCAACAATGGTGACAAATGGTCCTTTATATAGTTGAAGGAGAGGCTTACCAACTGCCCATATAAGTGCCATTACTGGCCAAGTAATGACAATTATGGAGGTAGTAATTCACCAAAATAAATGGTGAATTTGATACGGATGACATTTAGTAAGAGTAATTCAGCCAAAATAAATGGTTGAATTGAGTGTTGTTCTCTGCCTAATCTGACTTTCTTGAAATTTCAGGGATCAAACTGTACATATGAAAGAATTCTGGTCCAAAAAGATAATATCAGAAGAAGCCCGTGAGCCCGGACGGGACGGGCGGCGGCGGCGCGCGTGTGGGCTTTCCTCGAACCGAAGCACATCTAGGTCCTCCCTCCTTTAAACACATGGGATACCCCTTGGGGTCCCAGCCAACTTTGAAACTTATAAACAAAACAATTCTTTCTTCCTCCACCGATGAGGGAGAATTGATCCCATACTACACTTTTCCATGCTTTAAACACCTCACTTCGTGGACCAATATCTCTTTCATTTCTCAACGAAATTTGACGATCCTTGGCCCTACGGTCATCTACTTACTTAGTAGATTATGCATGTGTGAAGAACCGGATTCTCCAACATGCGAAACACTAGTGTTTAAGCCGTTAAAGTTGGTCGATCACAACTTCCAACAAAGACAAATTTCCAACAAAAAGCACATGTATGTTAGATTAAAGATAATAGTATTAGTCACATATGAATTTTCTTTATTGTATACTTTTTTTTTAGGTCATATATGAAATGTCCTGTAATTTACAATCTAGATTTTGCGACCCCAGTATTTGACCATATACCACGGCATCCTGGGTTGTAAGATCATGTTCATTAAAAATTTGGACTGGGGAAGCCCGTTTCCAGTAAAACTCACCTAAAATGGTTGTTGAGGATGGTCAACTATTTCAATTCCTTTATTTTTTCAATTAAATTTTCTCTTTTAGTAATTCTTTTCCTCTTATTCGAAATCTTAGATCTATCACCTTTTAGTGTTTCATATCTCAACTGTCATTGTCCTATTTACACATCTTGATGTCGTTGTCGATTGTTGTTAAATATTTGGCTGTTATATTAGTTCAATTTTGTTGAGAAAAAAAAAAAGTTACTGTACAAGACTTTAACTAAATTTCAATATTAAATATACTTTAACTTTCAAATACTCTTTTTAAAATTAGTTTCAAATATCAAATATCTAAACGCTTATAAGATCAAATTTTTTCGGGTACTCCTATAAATCAGGAAGGTTAATGATTTCAAAATTTTCAATTTATTTTTAAAATTAGTTAGATAGTATCACGTTTGCTTCAACTCTATTTTGACCAAATATCAAGGTAATCATTGGCTGATAGAAGTTGAAAAGCAAAAAATTGGAGTCAACTGATTGACCGGAGAAGACAGTTTCCGGTACAAACCACCAATAGCGGCGGTTGTTGGCAGTTGACATGTCTGGCCTTAGTCAAGTCCACGTATTTCCAACGTATCACACTTCAAATTCTAGACAACTTCTAACTATTTTTTCTTAAAGAAAATTGCATGGACGACTTTACCCTTCTGCAATGTCGAATTGATGCAACCACTTTTGAAAATAATTCAATTAGGAGATTTAATAATGGTAATATTTGAATTAACCATTGGATAATTCTATCTACGAAAATTTAGATATATGTGACAAATTTTTTATCTAAAACTTTTAAAAGATTTATGTTGAGATTGAAATTCTGATTATCCATATGTTTTCCAATGTATTGACAACTAGTAGTTACCTTGACTTTTCGTAGTCCATTTCAACTTTATTAACAACTAAATTGTATCTTCTAGTGCGGAATTATTCAATTATTTTACTCTAATTCAAGCCATTAGAAGTTATACTAGTAATTATAAAAATCAAATACCTTTTGCCATCCACCTTTTCATTTCAGGGTGTGAAGGGTTTGGTGAATCTAGAAAAACTTGATTTTGCATATCATTATATAGTCAAGTAATTAATAACTAAAGAGGGAAGGGGGGCGGAAGCTTGATTGTGTTATGTGATTATGCTATAATTTAATTAAGTCAATTAAATGTTCTATTACATTAACAAATACAATTTCATTGTTCCCATGGTGCCTTAAAAATACAAGTCCTTGCTTCCATATCGTGAATTGTGACGAGTGATGACCTAAAGCCTTCACTCATGAAAATAAATAGAGCATAATTTTATCTCTAAGTTTTTTATTTATTTAATTTTAAGTGTTGCCAAGTCAATGTTTTAATATTATGTAATAGGAAAAAGATTTATTTAAATCCAGTACATAAATCAAAACTATATTATGAAAGCTAAAATAAATTTAATTAACGAAGTATACACTGCGGATATGTATTTTGAGATGTCACATTTTAAATTGTGATGTAATATTAGAAATCTGAATTCCAATAGTTTTCTGATTAGTGTTTAATTATATTTTCTTATACCTTTATTAACCCTGTATATCATGTATATTGTGGATAAAATTATCCACTTTAATTTTTTATATCATGCCAGTAGATGCGTGATATGTATTGGACATGCTTTTACCATTTAACCTAGTTAATTAACATATTTTCTTATTTTATTATATCACTTAATTATAATAAATTTACATAATTTGTTGTACATACCTGATGTAGATAAGTATTTGTGTATACGCATTATGTGTGTATATATACACAAAATGTATGCGTCACCAACATTTCTATTTTGTTGTTAGGTAAAATCTTTGAAATGGACAAAAATACCCCTAAAGAGCAAAAGTCCTGCTCCTTAACAAGTCTATTAACAACTCACCAACCCCAACATGCACTCCTCCCTCCTCATTTCTTTCTTCCTTCTCTCACCATATAACTCAAAATAATGCATCCAATTCAACAACCCCATTTCATTCTTATTAATATTAATAATATCAAAATGGTTCATATAAAGAGCTTATATATATATATATATATATATATATATATATATATATATATATATATATATATATACACACACAACAACAACAAAAAAAGACTCATTCTTTTATCCCCTTCATTCAAGATTCTTCTTCCACAATGGAAGCTATTAGACTTACCAATAAAATTCAACCACATTTTCAATATTTTTCAAATACCCATTTTGGATTAATCAAATTTAGAAATACCCATTTAGGATTTCAACCAAAAATCCAAAAGAAATGGACAAGTTTGAGTCTTTATGGTGGAGATCAAAGGTTAAAAAAGGAAACTTTTAAGAAGAGTGGACTATTTAGTGTGAAGTGTTGTAGGGCAGAGGGAATAGAAAGGGGATTGTTGGTAGGTGGTGGAAGAAGTGAAGAAAGAGAGACATTTATGGTGGCTGAGAGATTTAAGGTTGTTGCTTTAATGGCATGTGTTATGTGTTTGTGTAATGCTGATAGAGTTGTTATGTCTGTTGCTATTGTTCCTTTAGCTGCTAAACATGGTTGGAGTAGTGCCTTTTTGGGTATTGTTCAGGTAAATTCTTTTGCTTATTTATTTGTTCCTTCTGCGATACAACATACCCAGTGTAGTCACACATGGCATGTCTGAAAGATAGGCCCTCGGCTCAAACCTTGTGTGATAATACATCCATTAATTTTTCCCTTTAGAGTTCTTTTTTTGAATATTAAGTGGATGTTTGGACATAAAAAATGTGAAATTTGAAAGAAAAAAAAGTAATATTTGGGAAAAACCTGAAAAATGGAATTTGAAATTAGAGTTGTGTTTGGACATAAATACAAGTTGGAAAAATGTTTGATCTTTTGTGAGTGATTTACGGTGAAAAATGTGAAAACGTGTATTTTGAGTTTTTCGAATTTCAAGATATTTGGAGTTGAATTCCGGAAAATTATACCTAACAATTCTATGTGCAAACATGATTTCGGAATACAATTTCGGAAAAAAGTGAAAATTATCCATGGCCAAACGGCCCTAAGAATCAATCAACCAAGCTGAAGTTCCTCATTTTTATAGTTTATAATGCGCACTTTTTTTTTTTTAAAGTCTGCATTTGTGGTTGATCACAGTGGTAGCTATATTATTTACCTGCCAAGTCTGCTAATAAAATTGTAGGAAAAAGCCTAAGATGAACTTTTAGTCAATAAAGCATGTGAAAATAATGAGAAATAAGAATTAAAGTCCCACTTGAAAGTTGAAACAAAAAATGATAATCCGTGAGTATTAATTTGTTTGTCTTAGTTTGACTGGGCACAAAGTTTAAAAAATAAAGAAAGTTTTGAATCTTGTGGTCTTAAACTAAAAATATCTATAATATAGAATGCCCTTTAATCTTATTATTGTTATTAATCTGTATTCCAAAAAACCAGTAAACAATAAACACTGAAAATAAACAGAATCAGTGTTGAAAAAATAAAAATAATTTTTCAGATTATAATCGAGCCCACTTAGTTCAAAGTGTGTCCTTAAGGAAATTATTCCCCTCACAGTACTCGAGGTTGATGGAATATCCCCTCCCAGGATAGAACGATTATCTTACCAGAATAGTAGTACTCCAAACTCTGGTAGCGGCGAACCACTCAACAGTAGTATATCACACAGAATTTATTCGTGCAGAAGAAGAAGAAGATTTTGTAGTTCAGAAAATTAGTAAGTAAAATTCGAGGAATCAAACGAATTTATAGTCATGGAAGTACTGTGTTTCGAAAGTTTGCAACCTTTCGAACAACCACTGAAAATTGGTGGGAAATTTAAATGTGGGAAAGAACCGGGTCGCGGGTCAGACACGCGGATCCAGTCGGGTCGCGGGTCAGGGTCACTAACGGGTAGGATTGGATTTAATTAATTTAATTAAATAATAATTATTTAAATAATTAAAAATTTAAAAAAAAAATTGGTCCAAAAAGATTATCAATCAATCAGACCAAATCCGAATCCGAATCTGATGCCGATGCCGATGCCGATGCCGATGCCGAAGCCGAGCGAGCGACGACGACGGCGGCGCCAGGGGTCCTTGCCCCCTCAACCCTTTTACTGACAAGAAAGAGTAATTCTACTTATAAGTAGAAGAACTTTTCTTTCCACTACCGATGTGGGACAACTCCCACTTTTCTTTCCACTACCGATGTGGGACAACTCCCACTTTTCTTTCCACTACCGATGTGGGACAACTCCCACTTTTCTAATCATTTCCCATTCACCAATATCAATACCCAACAATCCCCCACATGAATGGGGAATGACTATAATATAAAAGCGCGGACAAGTGTGATATATACAAGCGAGAATTGACTGCATCTGGATAAGTAGGTTTCCCTTTGAACTTTCCGTAGTGAACTTATATCGGATATACTCGATCAATCGGTAGATTTGATATCTTTGAACCGTCGAACTTTGTTGTATACCTAGACAACATAAGTCACACAATCAACCCTCAACCGTTTATGGTTCTCACGGTTGTGTTCGTTTGACCATGAACACCTCCCGGTTTCATGAGTGTGTAGAGAATGGGCCTTTCTTGTCATTCCCCTTTAAAGCGGCTTACACTTAACACTCACATAGGTGATTTCTAAACATGTGGTCCTATAGCCACATTATCCGGTCATACACGCGATTTAGATAATCATTAAATAACCTTAATGCTTTATTAACTCATTAACAAGCCATAAGGTTTTATCCTTATTTTCGAACATTGTATTCATCCGAGAATGGGTTGAGTTATTTGACAATGTTGAACCGTCGATCACAACTTTGTTTGATCTCCTTGAACCTAGCTCTTGGGATCTCCAGGTCTACTAGGTAGAGTTACCGCCATGATGACTTGTCCTCGGCCTTAACCCCATTCCCATTGATGATCTACTAACTCCCTCTCTAGATAAGCCTTTTGTAAGCGGATCCGCCACGTTATCTCTTGACTTTACATAGTCAATCGTGATAACGCCACTAGAGAGGAGTTGTCTAATGGTATTGTGTCTTCGTCGTATGTGACGAGATTTTCCGTTGTACATTACGCTCCCCGCCCCTACCTATTCTTTGCTTTGATCGTCACAATGTATACATATAGGAGCCAAAGGTTTGGGCGAGAATGGAATATCTTCTAAGAAATTCGGAGCCATTCAAACTTCTTCACCGGCCTTGTCTAAAGCTATAAATTCGAGATTCCATTGTAGAGCGGGCGATGCATGTCCTGTTTTGATTATTTCCAAGACACGATCCACCCCCAATTGTGAAAACATAACCACTCGTGGATTTAACTTCAAATGATCCGGTGATCCAATTTGCATCACTATATCCTTCGATCACGGCGGGATATTTGTTATAATGCAAAGCATAGTCTTGGGTGTGTTTTAAATACCCCAAGACTCATTTCATTGCCATCCAATGAGTTTGATTGAGATTACTCGTGAATCGACTCAGCTTGCTTATAGCACATGCTATATCTGGTCGTGTACAATTCATAATATACATCAAACTTCCCAAAACTCGTGCATAGTCCAATTGTGAGTCACTTTCACCTTTATTCTTTTGAAGTGCAAAACTTACATCAATTGGAGTCTTTACAACATTGAAATTTAAATACTTAAACTTGTCAAGTACTCTTTCAATATAATGAGAATGCGATAATGCTAGACCTTGTGGAGTTTTATGAATTTTGATGCCTAAGATCAAATCAGCAACTCCTATGTCTTTCATATCAAATTTGCTAGCCAGCATACGCTTCGTAGCATTTATATCGGTAATATCTCTACTCATTATCAACATGTCATCAACATATAAACAAACAATGACTTCATGATTTGGAGTATTTTTAATGTAAACACATTTGTCACACTCATTAATCTTAAATCCATTTGCCAACATTGTTTGGTCAAATTTCGCATGCCATTGTTTGGGTGCTTGTTTAAGTCCATAAAGTGACTTAACAAGTTTTCACACTTTCCTTTCTTTACCAGGAACCACAAAGCCCTCATGTTGTTCCATGTAAATTTCTTCCTCCAATTCTCCATTTAAGAAAGCTGTCTTGACATCCATTTGATGGATTTCAAGACCATATACGGCCGCCAGTGCTACTAACACTCGAATAGATGTTATTCTTGTTACCGGCGAGTATGTGTCAAAGTAATCAAGACCTTCTTTTTGCCTATAACCTTTGACCACAAGTCTTGCCTTATATTTGTCAATAGTGCCATCAGCTTTCATTTTCCTTTTAAAAATCCATTTTGATCCTAAAGGTTTATTTCCAGGAGGAAGATCAACCAATTCCCATGTGTGATTGTTCAAAATTGATTCAATCTCACTATTGACTGCCTCTTTCCAAAATGCTGATTCAGAAGAAGACATCGCTGCTTTAAATGTTTGAGGCTCATTTTCAAGCAAGAATGTCACAAAATCTGATCCAAAGGAAGTAGATGTCCTTTGACGTTTGCTACGCCTTGCATCCTTTTTACTTGGTGTATTTTCCTTTGGTTCTTCCCGCGGTCGCTTAGATCTTTCACTTGACGACTCACATTCGGTTTTATACGGATAAATATTTTCAAAGAATTCAAAGCATTATCTCGATTCAATTACCATATTAACATGTATTTCGGGATTGTCCGATTTGTGAACCAAAAATCGACAAGCTTTGCTGTTTGTAGCATAGCCAATAAAAACACAATCCACAGTTTTTGGTCCGATTTTTACCCTTTTGGGCAAAGGAACTTGGACCTTTGCTAAACACCCCCACACTTTGAAATATTTCAAGTTGGGTTTTCTTCCTTTCCATAGTTCATATGGAATAGATTGTGTTTTCTTTGTGGGGCACCTGTTGAGTATTCGGTTAGGTTGTAAGGATAGCTTCCCCCCACAAGCTTTGCGGTAAACCAGAACTTATTAGTAAGGCATTCATCATTTCCTTTAATGTTCGATTTTTCCTTTCCGCAATTCCATTTGATTGTGGTGTGTAAGGGGCAGTAGTTTGATGAATAATTCCATATTCTAAACATATCTCTGCAAAAGGAGATTCGTACTCTCCTCCCCTATCACTTCTAATCATTTTTATCTTTTATTCAATTGATTTTCCACTTCGTTTTTGTATTGCTTAAATGCATCAATTGCTTCATCCTTACTATTAAGCAAATACACATAACAATATCGAGTGCAATCGTCAATAAAAGTTATAAAATACTTTTTCCCACCGCGCGATGGTATTGACTTCATATCACATATATCTGTGTGAATTAAGTCTAAAGGATTTGAATTCCTATCAATAGACTTATATGGATGTTTAACAAACTTATATTCGACACAGATTTCACATTTAGATTTATTACACTCGAATTTAGGCAATACTTCTAAATTAATCAATTTTCGCAAGGTTTTGTAGTTGACATGTCCTAAACGAACATGCCATAAATTATTTGACTCCAATAAGTAAGACGAAAGTGAATTCTTATTAATACATCGTCAACAACCATTACATTGAGTTTGAAAAGGCCCTCGGTGAGGTAGCCCTTTCCTATGAACAAATCATTCTTACTTATTACAATTTTCTCACTAACCAACACACATTTAAACCCGTTTTTGACGTGTAGTCCGGCTGAAACTAAATTCTTCCGAATTGTTGGAACGTGCATAACATTGTTGAGAGTCAGGACCTTGCCGGAAGTCATCTTCAGAAGTATCTTCCCATATCCTTCAACCTTGGTTGTTGCGGTATTTCCCATAAACGGTGACCTCTTCGGGTCCAGGCGGGAGCATAGGTTGCAAATGCTTCTTTTGTAGCGCAAACATGTCGAGTGGCACTTTAATCAAGCCACCACTCCTTTGGGTTACCAACCAAATTGCACTCCGATAGCATTGCACACAGATCATCCATATCATCATTCTTTTCCACCATATTGGCTTGTCCTTTTCCCTTGTTCTTTTTCGGGAGACGACAATCTTGGGCTTTGTGGCCAGCTTTCCCACAATTAAAGCAGTTGCCCTTGAACTTTTTCTTGTTGGAATCCTTCTCCTTTCCAGAAGGCCTCTTCCTTTTCTTGTTCTTTTTCAGAGTAGCATCTTCAACGATGTTTGCCCCTTCAATTGGTGAAGTCTTACGGTACCTCTTCTCAGCGGTTTTGTTATCTTCCTCGATCTTGAGACGAATCACAAGATCTTCCAACTTCATTTCCTTTCTTTTGTGCTTAAGATAATTCTTGAAATCTTTCCATGAGGGCGGCAACTTCTCAATCATTGCGACCACTTGGAACGCTTCATTTACTACCATACCTTCAAAGACAATAAGGTCATGGAAGATAAGTTGAAGCTCTTGAACTTGGGTTCCAACGGTTTTTCCATCCACCATTTTGTAGTCTAGGAATTTGGCAACCACAAACTTCTTCAAGCAAGCATCTTGAGCTTTGTACTTCTTTTCAAGTGCACTCCATAGTTCTTTGGAAGTCTCTCCGCACTTTGTAGACGTTGTACAAGTTATCTTCTAAGGCACTCAAAATGTAGCCTTTGCAAAAAAAGTCACTGTTTCCAAGCCTCGGTAACCATGAACTTTTGGTTGTCGGGCATGTCGGCGGCGAGCACGGGAGGGTCCTGTTTGGTGAACTTTTGCATACCAAGGGTGGTAAGCCAAAAGAACATTCTTTTTTGCCATCCTTTAAAGTTGGCACCTTAGGTGAACTTCGCAGTTTCTCGGCCGGTGGCACAACGGTACGGGTTGTAGGAGTAACCGCTGGTGCAGTAACTGCAGAGGTAGTTCCAGTCTCAATTGCCATTATTCGTTTTTTCATTGTCAAATCGACAAACTGTTTTAGTTAATAAAACCAGAATAGCAATTCAATCACAGACTTAAACGATGAAGATTTTTTATTTCTTCAAATTTCAGTATAATTATGAAACTTTAGTATTCCAACGAAGTTTTTATATCTTCGAGTCAGAATACTAATATTCATATGGAGTAGAAAACTACACAAGTTTTAATCTCCAAACTAGAATACAACAACGATGAAGTTTTTATGTTCTTCAAATCGTTGTACAAGTATGAACTGTAATATTCCAACGAAGTTTGTATGTCTTCAAGTCAGAATATGAAATTTCACACGGAGTAGAAAACCACACAGGTTTTAGTCTCCAAAACAAAATACAGATTAATCTAAAAATATAATTTCCTTAAGATTGTTATTAATCGTATTCCAAAAAACCGATAAACAATAAACACGAAAATAAACGAGAATCGGTGTTGAAAAAATAAGAATAATTTTTCAGAATATAATCGAGCCCACTTAGTTCAAAGTGTGTCCTTAAGGAAATTATTCCCCTCACAGTACTCGAGGTTGATGGAATATCCCCTCCCAGGATAGAACGATTATCTTATCAGAATAGTAGTACTCCAAACTCTGGTAGCGGCGAACCACTCAACAGTAGTATATCACACAGAATTTATTCGTGCAGAAGAAGAAGAAGATTTTGTAGTTCAGAAAATTAGTAAGTAAAATTCTGAGGAATCAAACGAATTTATAGCCATGGAAGTACTGTTTCTGAAAGTTTGCAACCTTTCTGAACAGCCACTGAAAATTGGTGGGAAATTTAAATGTGGGAAAGAACCGGGTCGCGGGTCAGACACGCGGATCCAGTCGGGTCGCGGGTCAGGGTCACTAACGGGTAGGATTGGATTTAATTAATTTAATTAAATAATAATTAATTAAATAATTAAAAATTTTAAAAAAAATTTGGTCCAAAAAGATTATCCGAATCCGAAGTCAAAGCCGAGCGACGACGACGGCGCGAGGGGTCCTTGCTCCCTCAACCCTTTTACTGACAAGAAAGAGTAATTCTACTTATAAGTAGAAGAACTTTTCTTTCCACTACCGATGTGGGACAACTCCCACTTTTCTAATCATTTCCCATTCACCAATATCAATACCCAACAATTATGAACTTAAATATGTCAGGTGTGATATTGGAATTAAAGAATTGTCAATTTAGGATGGAGTCATTCTTTTTTAAATAGACTAAAAAGAAAAGTAAGACAAATAAATTGAAACATACTTGGACAGAGTTATGCAACGTGTAGGCGGTGAGACTTTTAAATGAGAAGAACTATGTAGAAAATTGTACATGTGAATCATCAAGCTTTGCCTGTTAGGAAATTCACATTCAGTCAGAGAATGGGGATGGATCTGATCTGGGTGGGGACCTCTACTCTGGCCTTTGTGTAGTATTTCTGAGAGTTTAGTTACTGTTTGGGTCCCTTCTAGTTGGATTTATTAAAAGGATTTTCCTTGCTTCTGAAAGGGATGTCACTTTCCTGTATCTCTTAAAAAATTTAGTATTCTGACTAATTTGCGCGCATGTCGACTAGTTCGGGAGCTTGTTATCTTCTACCAACATAGTTACGGGGTAACTTGACCTACCAAGCTTAGGTAAAGTGGAAGAAATCACCTGATGTTTTTTTTTTTTTAATGGATATTCATCCCACTTGATTGACCCTTAAGTCACACCCTTAAAGACAAGTCATTTTTCCTGCTTCTAACGTTGGTTGGTAGAAGACACCTACCAACAATTGAAAGTGAAAGCCACCTACTAATCTTCTTCATGGTCAGCACTATACCTCCTTTTTAGTAGGTTTAGTACTCGTTTAATTTATGTTACAGAAAGGTTTTATTAATCATTTCTTTGAGGGAGCCCTGCTGTTTGACTGATAGTTCTGGAAATAAAAAATTTCTTTTATTTTTCTCTTGTTTGGTGGATTATAAAGAGAGCCAGAAATTTTATACTTCTCTATTTTAAATTGATTGGCCTAAGTTCATCTCTTATCAAATTCATACAATCTGACCAGTGAAATATTATTTTGTTTATTTATTTAGTCTTAGGCAATTAAAATTTTGGAGATGCTTTCTAACTTTTGAAGTACGTAGATCATATATCATTTTAAAGTGTTTAAAGTTAATTTTAGTAGTTAAATTGATCAATTTAACTACTAAGATTAACTTTAAACACTTCAAAAGGGCACGAGCAATACGAAGTACTTAAGCTGTTCGAGAAGAAAAGAAGAGAAAAAACAAGTTACCAATTTCAATAAAAGAAGTAAAGAAGAAGAAGAAAGAAAAACAGTCTGTCCTATTAGCTTACAAAAAGTTCCTTTAGTCTTAATAAGGCCTTATGTACTGGATGATAATGTAATAATGTAATATTTATCAAACATGTAAACTCTAGTCTTTTGATAATGTAATATTTATCAAACATGTAAACGTTAGTCTTTCTATTAATCAACTTTATAATCTTAAATAAAGATCTTATCAATGTAATGCATGAATACTTGTTTATTTTGGTCTTTTACTTTGTTATGAAGATTCTGATGTATGCTTGCTCCTTACTTTAAGCCCTTGGAGAATTCATAAAATCTCTTTCAAGTGTTTCACAGTACCTTAATCCAGTTATATTACCTTTCTCATTGTTACTGTGGTATCACTTTGTTAGGCTTTAAATTTATCTAAAATGAGAAATTCTTAATCCTCTCTCCAACTTCTAGATGGCAAAACACTGGATTTATCGCATAACCTTGTCTCAGTTTCCTCCTCCTCCATCCACTTTATTCTTTTTTTGAGGCATGTTCTTTCCCTCAATAATGAAATTATCCCGTAGTTGTGTCATGCTAAGTTACAATCAGAGTTTCTCGAGTGTAAAAGGGAAAACTAATATTGTATTATGCTCCTACTTGGACATCTTCGACTTCAAGAAAGCATATCCAAGAGTATTCTAAGCATAATTATGATTAATGCTTGAGGTTTTCTGTTGATTGCATATCTTTGAGATAGGAATATTTACGCAGTTGTGCATGTAACAGACATGTACTTGAAGTATCAATTTAAACCGATTCCGAGCTGCCGCTTCTTCAGTACAGAATAACATAGTTGGCCTGCCCATGGTTCATGCGAAAGTATGTATGTCCTAGAGACGATCTATATTAGGGACAAAACGTACTTGAACACATTCGTATTATTAATGAGATTAATATTTATGACATTTGCAATTATTGAATTTTTGTTTGATTGTTTGCAATTATTCATATATGTGCATCCCTTGAGCCTACGTTGTCATTAATAGAGTGAGATATTAATGATAGAATGTAACTCTCAAAATAGCCTCGACTAATGAGCATCAAGAATGGGATATCGATGATATGCTATAAGTTGACATGCGGTCTGCATTACATTCTTGGAGGATGTAGTATTTCTCACAGCTGCGAGTAATGGTTACTCGTGATGGACACATGGATACTTTGGAGTGGTATACCCTGCCGATAAACTATGTTATACATGTCTATAGTGTTATCGGCGTGTGGAATATAAAGGTCCTTTGACTTGAGGTCAATACGCACCTTGTTTGTAGAATGATGTACTTTGACCAAGTTCTAAGCTTAAACTTCTTCTAGATAAGATACGGCTTGTGTTGGGTGCATCAGAATGTAAATCAAGGTGGTAGTTGAGCCAAGAATATGATTCATTCCTCGATTGGAAATTCGAGAGAGCACTCAACTTCTCAATGTTATTAGGTTGACTAAAGTCACTGGTCAGTGCAAGAGACATATTTAGAATATGATCTAGTTGTCAATTAATAAATGTGAGATAAAGTGATTAAGCCATTTGGATAGAGACTTGGCAAATCCTAAGCTTAATCAAGTGTGTCGCGAATGAAAGGAATTTATAGTTCCGCATAAAGGTTAAGTTTGCTAGATTCATGTAAATGTACTTCACATATTGAGTTCGTCATACGACGCAGTCTAGGAGTTTCGTATCGACCTTAATTAGATTAATGTCGATATGTGAAGGCCTATAGGGTCAACTATATGCGATTGTTTCTTCGATTTAAGAGTGTATTGAGAAAGTATTAAATATTCGATTTAGAATCGAGATATTTAATTTATAATAATTATGGAATATTTCTATTTGATAGAAATTATTTAATTAAGTCGAATTGGATTTCGGATTTAATTAAATGTGTTGGATATATTATATGGGTACTCGGACAAATACATGGAATCAATTGGGCCAAAAATTACTGGCCCAATTGGGAGTCTGGCCGTCCACACTGGGGCGTGTGAAGTGGACCAGCCCAAACATTAAAATGGGTCAGGTTTTCCTGTTTTAAATTTGCTTAGGTTTTGGTCTGAACTCCTATATAAACAACACATACTCTATAATTATGAGGTTACAGAAAATTACTTCTCAATTCCTGAAGCAAGATTTCCTAGCTTTCTTGCAAAGGAAATACACTGGAGTTGGAACTTGCAGTCGAGTATTCAATTCGCGTGGATATCTTAGTATTGAATCCGGCGCTTGAAAACCTGTAAGTTTTCTTCTATTGTGTTTTGAACTTTATATGATTATCGTATAAGCCATGCCAGGATCGTTGTTGGGTAAGTAAATTTTTTAAACTTTCGATGTGCTTACGAACCCAACAAATACCTACATCATGTACATAGGAAGAAATGCCAAGATTATCGATATAGTTATAAGTAGGCATTGCATTTATTGAGCATAATTATTGTCTATGATGCTGACAATGAAATAATCGTTGCTTTGCTAGTCATCTTTCCTCTGGGGTTACATATTTTCCTCGGTGATTGGAGGAGCTTTAGTTGACAAATATGGAGGAAAGAAAGTGATTGCTTGGGGTGCAGCTCTTTGGTCGCTGGCCACTCTCCTTACTCCATTGGCAGCAAATCACTCCACAATCAGTCTTTTGGCCATTCGTGCTTTCTTTGGTCTTGCTGAAGGAGTAGCTTTGCCTTCCATGAACACCCTTTTGTCCAGGTAATTTGAATTTCTCATTGTAGCCTAAACACCAAAAACTATAATTTGCTTAATTTGACAGAGCCAAGGCTTTTTGGTATTTACTTTCTCCAAGTACTTTATTAGTAACACAACAATGTTTTGACTTACTATACAGTTAGGAATATATATAATATTCTCTTCTCGAAAAAAGATGAATATTTGTTATAGTATTATCTGTACTTAAAAGAATAATTGGTAGCCACAACTTATTTGAAATTGCCTCATTTTCAGCTTGTGATGAACTGAGAATACTCCTTCCTTCTAAATACTGAAAATGCTTTTCCTAATTGACCTTCAATGTTGTTATTGGCATATTAATCAAGGTCAAGCTTTTGTGCTCAAGTTGCAGGCTGTGACAAGTCCTACAAAGACAGATTTAAAATCTGATGGTTCCTTGTACATTTTTTTTTACTATAGCTTGAAACGGCAAATTGCGGGAAACCTATGGCTTTATGTTACTGAAAGAAAATTTTCTTGCAAGTTCAACAGTAGCTGAGTGTGTATGTGCCTCCAATTGCGCAGGTGGTTTCCATGCCATGAACGGGCAACGGCTGTTGGAATATCCATGGGTGGGTTCCATCTTGGAAATGTTGTGGGTTTAGTGCTAACCCCTTCGTTTATGACCTCAGTTGGAATTTCTGGTCCGTTCATCCTTTTCTCATCTCTTGGGCTTCTCTGGCTTACAACGTGGATTAGCCGGGTGACGAATGATCCGCAAGAAAGCAATTCTATCACGAAAGCAGAGTTGAGGTTAATCCAAGCAGGGAAATCAGATTCCCCTCCTTTAAGAAAAGGAGAACTTCCACCACTGCGACTGCTGTTGTCAAAAATGCCCACTTGGGCTATTATCTTCGCGAACGTCACTAATAACTGGGTACCCCCCTCTTTCTTTGACTCCGTTCCTTCTTGGTATCAGAGCATAAATATTATTACTTTTGTTGATAAAATGTTGAACTTTGAAGATCGTATAATGAACTTCAAAACTCTTCAACTTGTTGCAGGGTTATTTTGTTCTTCTCTCCTGGATGCCTGTTTATTTCAAAACGGTGAGTCACAGTTCCCTTATTTCATCTGCCTTTTCGCCTGTGGCAATGATGAAGATCTTGCATGGGTTCATCTTGCTTAGAAGATAAAAAAAAGTTCCCTCTATATAATGTCATAAATTACATTCTTTAACTTGTGGTTGCAAATATACTAGGACCTTAAGTGTTTGTCTGAAAGTCTTCCTGGTATCTGCTTGAATGAAATTGTTTCCTTTGTTGCTAGGTTTTTAATGTGAATTTGAAGCAAGCAGCTTGGTTTAGTGCAGTTCCTTGGGGCACAATGGCAATCTCAGGCTATGCCGCCGGAGCTGCATCAGATTTTCTAATCAAAGCAGGGTACTCATTGACCTTTGTCAGAAAAGTCATGCAGGTAACTTATCTACCTTTCGAAACAGGATCCTTTTTCCTTTTAATGGACATAAAGGGCAAAGGGAAATAACTTTTTCGGGCGACATTAATACTAAATTTGTAGTTTACGTTTTCTATAGAGATCACAAAAGCACTGGCCTATAGTGATATCGTGTTTTTGCAAGAAGTTACACACACCTTTCAGGAAACATTCATGACTAGAGAGTCGTGTATTTCATTTATAGTAGTTCTTCATTGCCTCACACTCTACTCCTCACTTATCATTTATAGATATGAAAATTATGTTGATAATCCATTTCATTTCTATTTGAAGGGGGTACCATGCTACTAAAAAATAGGAATTAGCAACGGACAAATTATGTAGCTAAACAACAAAATTATCAAAATTTTCTGTTAGCTACGAGCAATTTAGCAACGGAGTTGGCTAATTCCAATTTTTTTTTTTTTGTAGTCGGCTGATCCAAATCTTAGTCTACTTTTCATGAATCTGTCCATTTTCATTATGTGTATTGAACTTTTAATGGAATTCTCACGTCTATTTTGTTTTAAATATTGCAGTCTATCGGTTTCATTGGACCCGGGGTGGCTTTGCTCTGCTTGAATTTTGCCAAAACACCTGAGGTTGCAGCGGTCATGATAACTATAGCCCTGAGCTTTAGCTCTTTCAGCCAAGCTGGTTTTCTACTTAATATGCAAGTAAGTAAATATCAATTGAATACCCTTGTATAATCTCACAAGTCACTGTTGATTCTTCCTTCAACTAATCTCTAAAGCTATTTATTGACAGTTAACTTTTCTCTGAAAGTCTATTTACTTAGCTTGCCTTTTCTTTTCTGGACAGGATATTGCACCTCAGTATGCAGGATTCCTACATGGTATGTATTTTATACTAATCTTACTTCTTCTACTCTAAGCGGTTGTCTTGTTTAATGGTCTAGTTATACGGGGATTATAATGCAGTGAATAATAATGCGAGGATTGTTAATTTGGTGAATAATAATACATGGATCGATATACAGTGAACAATAATATTACATGGATTGTTATGTATGGATTGCGTAATTTTAAGGACATTTTTGTCTTTAAATACTCTTATCCACGTATTGCTAATATAAGTCATTGTATCTACATTCTACCATGTATAAAATAATACAGTTATATCAGAATTAGTAACACGACGTTAGGCTTCTGGTATTGAGCTCCATAGTAATCAAATGTATTAGTTATGCAGGATTTTATACAGGAAAATAAATTTTGTATATGTGATACGCAATTTTGTATGGAGATTAAATTTTCTTATACTTCGAACCAAACGAGACCTCTATCTGAAGCTAACATGTTTTCGACTTGTGAAACAGGGATTTCTAATTCAGCAGGAACACTGGCAGCTATAATCAGCACAATTGGAACAGGGTTCTTTGTACAGTGGCTAGGATCCTTCCAAGCATTCTTAACTCTCACTGCTTGCCTCTACTTTGTCACAGCCATCTTTTGGAATATCTATGCCACTGGAGAGAGAGTTTTTTAGACTATATATAGTCTAATATATTCTCCATCATGGCTTATATGAGGATAAATTCATTAAGAGATAGTAGTAGGAAGGACCACAAAGTACATCCTTTACAAATATTCCATTTTTTCTTTTCACTCTCTCATCTGATGTGAGTGAGTAATATATTTATTTATTATTCATGTGTAGTTTCACTAATTTATCTTTTTAGTAATGAAGGAAAGAGGAATAGCCTACTTGTTTTTTTCCACCCTTGTAAGCATTTAGTTACTTTTAGAAGCATAAACTACTTGGTTAAGAAAAATTCTGGCAGCATTATTGTTCTACTTCAATTCCCACTTTGCAGACCATAACATTTGAATGACTTTAAGTTATATGCACTACCATCGGTTTAAAAATTATTTATACAATCAAGGCATTTAAGTTTGACAGCTTAAATTAAGTTTCACTTTAGAGATAGGTTTTTTATTTTAATCAAACTAGATCAAGAGCACGTCAGAACGGTCGGTAACTAATTAGTCTCCTCCGAGAGTTTAATCTCCTTACTTCTTATTGCTTTTCTCTTTGAAAAATAAAAGGGGGCGACATGAGGATGAGGGGAAGAGTAAAGACAAGACGAAAGCAAAAAGTCCGACGTCTTACTTTATTAATTTTATTTTTGTATGATAGTCACACCTTTCTTATTTGGTAAAGCAGAGTGAGTAGTTTCTCTTTGCTACTGTTGTCATACCACAAAGAACATTAAATTTGACTGAATTTAAGTTATATACACTACCGATTTAAAAATTACTTATACAATCAGGTCAGTTAAAAGGTAATTGCAAGTAATTCTATACGATAGCATTGATTGATGATTTAGAATAAATGGTAAGAAATCTTCTTTAATGGTTAAATCACATTGATAATGTAAAAAATGCATTACATTGTCAATGTAATAACTTAAAACCAATTTGAACAAAGACAACACGTTGCGACCATTATATTTCATTTAGTGCATTGGATGGAGGTTCCATAATTTAGAAGTATATCTAACTCTATTTAAATTATATTTCACACGCATATTTGTAAGATTTGATCCAAAACATTAAATTTTACAGCGCCTAGGAACCCATGATTGAAGTCGTTACTGTCTGGCTGGCATGCACTAACTACACTTTTCCAAATGTGAGAAAGCCCTCAAGTTTTGGCACACCATGTTAATATGTGGCATAAGTACAACGTTAAAAGTTTGAATTTTTTCGCTGCATACAAAAGTTTGAAATCTATATATTATTAAAAGGAGAGGGAAAAAATCCTCTCTTTAATCCAAGTGCCATTATCAGAAAAAGACACATGTAACTTGTTAACTGATTAATTACTAACTAATAACTAATTAACTATTAGAAGTTTAGGACAATGTTAAAAAAATTAATATTGAATATTTAAGTTTCATATTCAGTAATTAACGGATGTTTATCAATCAGTGCATGGTTTGGGAGTTAAAGTAAGACGCAATTAGAGTTGTCATAATTGGCCCAAAAACCCTTGACCCGTCCAATTCAACCCACTTAAAATTGGGTTGATTTTAATCCAAATTGACTCATGAGTACTTTGTAAAAATATTTTTCAAAATAATTCTTTTTTTTTTGTTTTATATGTTATATAGCCCTAACAAAAGAAAATAAAGTCTTATTTGGTAATTGAACAACTCATAAATAAGTTAAATAAAATTGGGCGGGTTGAGCTATGACTCATATTTTAGCTCATCTTGACTCAAACCATCTCGTCTAAGTATCCGCCTATTTATTAACTCAGCCCATATAAGCCCAACCCGCTTATTTGCCACGCAATGAAGATCCATATTCTGTAAACCAAGAAATCTTCCTGGGTACTATAATTGTAACTTTTCTTCTAATTCCTCCCTTTTAGTGTTTATCTAAATCTTCTCGATGATGTGAATTTTACTTTTCATTGTACCAGTATGTGATCTAAATAATTTTCTAATTTAGCAACAAGAAATTCAAAATCAGTACATATATACTCTACTGCTCTATTATGGAATACAAATATCTTATCTTTCTGGCCCGTTTAGAAATGATTTGAAATCAAGATGATTTGAAGTTAAAGTTTTGTTTAGACATTCAATTTGGATTTCTTTAGTTGTATTTTGCTTCATAAACATAAAAACCTCTCACAAGTTGTGGAAACCATTAAAATTTCAATCTTACCAAATGAGCAAATCATAGTTTATACGTTACTAGAACACCTTTCCAAAAAATACAACCTCTATTGATCGAACTTTAGTTCAACAACAACAACAACATACCCAGTGAAATCCCACAACGTGAGGTCTGGGGAGGGTAGAGTGTACGCAGACCTTACCACTACCTTAGTAGGTAAAGCGGTTGTTTCCGAAAGACCCTCGGCTCAAGACAAAACATACGCACAAGCAAAACAAGAGTAAATTTTGTTATATTTGATATAAATGGTTGATAAATATAACTACCAACTTATGGATCTTTTTCTTACAAATTATAAATTTATGGGTCAAGTTTTATATTTAAAAAAAAATTAAAATCATGATTTGAAATCCCAAATCATGCCTTTTAGAATAATTTGATATTTGAAATCATGGTATGAAGTTGAAGTTGAAATATTGCGCAAATTTCATAAACAAATGATGATTTGAAATTAAAATATGAAATCATGATTTCATATCGCATGGCCGTTTGGACATGCGATTTCATATCATGATCTTTTAGTTCAACTGGCACCCTTTTATTAATCACAAAACATGTTACAAAGTTGAGGGAGAAAACTCCCTAATCGAATTTGAGAGACTAGTATATCAGTCCCTATCTACTTTGTATTCACAAGTGTGAAAAATTGGAAAAGAAAAACTATGATTAACTATACTCTCTATATTTCATGGAGGCTCGAATTCAATCTCAACAACCTTTAATTGCCTGATTCTGAAAGATGCCACTCCCATCCTGTCCAGTTGCATCAATCCTCTTGTTTCTCTTGAGAGGCTCTCAAAGCTTGATTATACACAGCTTCTTTTATGTTTGTGGCTGATCGAAGCTAATTTGTCTACCACCTTATTATCTTCTCTATCTCAATGTTGCACTTTTACCCTTCTCCTCCGGACTTCTTTCTTGATAGCTTCCACCTTTGTTAGCATTCTCCATGGTGGTTTTGTCTCTCCTGATATACTTGTCACCAGAATTTTTGAATTCACCTCCGCTATTGCGTTTTGCAGGCCTTCTACTTCTGCTAGATCAAGTCCATATTGAAGTGCTTTACTTTTTTCCCAGTTGTTGGTGCCTTGGCAAAGGAAGATTGAAAAAGCTATAACTATCTTGCCTTCACTGTCCACAATCCCCATCCCTACAACTCTCATCAGTGTTGGTTTTGTGAAACTGTATTGGTGGTTTGATCCATGATACTATTTTTGCTGACTTGTGCACCATTGGTCTGTCTATCAGCGTGTGAAGGAACTCCTAGGATTTTTGTAGTCTAATTTTATCAAATTTTTGCTCAGTTAACCCAATTAGATCATGCAAGATTGTCCTTTCAGATTGATACCTGGATGGATTTTCTGAACCATACTTAGCTGCACATCTGGACCTCTACAATTCCCATATATTTAGGACTGGAGCTATTTTTACCATGAAAGATGCCACTGTATTCCATGATTTGTGCGACCACCATTGAACTATCATTTGCCTGAGTTGTAGGCCCCTTATCTGTACTCCAAAACCCCCAGAAAATCTACTCCATATATCTTTACCAAAATTCCCAGAGCAAAAAAGATGTTCATTGATTTCTAGTTCTAGCACGGGGGGAGGAGGGGGGGGGGGGGGGAACAATGGAATTTAGCTTCTAGGTTTCTACCAAACTTAGCTACTCTAGTATCAGTAGGTAGTCTATCATTCAATGCTCTCCACACCACATATGCCTTCTTGAAAGGGACCATTTTTTGCTAGATCTTGAGTGAAACTTCTCTTCTTTGTCTCAATTGCTGCCATGCTAATGTAACCGAGAAGGATCTACTATTAGTAGCTGTCCATATTTCTCTGTTCTGTACTCCTTGATTCAGGGTGGGTTGTTGCTGGTGCAGAATGTTTACTACTGCTGCAAGAATTTTTGCATCTTCTGGTGCTTGCCATTCCCCATTCTCTACCATATATTGCAACCTGATATTATTTATAAGGAATTCTTTTTCCATCAGCTTGAAAAGGGGGCCTTGCATGGTCCAATTGTCATACCAAAAGGATATGTTTCCTTCTCCTGGTATCCAAATTATAATCTTCTCCACTTCTTCTCTGATTTTGCAAAGTTGTTTCCAGCTTAATGAATGCCCTGGTCTCCATTTTGCAGCAACTGAATGAGAAATGTGAAAGTATTTTGTGTAACGATCCGTCCGGTCGTTTTTCGCTTAACACCTTTACTTAATCAAATTACCCTTTCCGTAGACTCTTTTTTGGGGTTTGTGACTCGTTTAGATGGGTAGCATAGTTCTCGAGGTGTGTTAGATAGATTTCGAAAGAAAAAACCTAGGTTTGATATTTTTGAAATGAAAAGAGTTGACCCAAAGTTGATTTTTGAGTATACAGGTCCATTTTTGAGATTTGTCGCTTCTGGTAGGTTCGGACCATTGTTTGTGACTTAGTCGAGTCATTGGTTCGCTTCCCGAGGCATTCAGATATGTTTTGAGTCCTTATTTGCTAGTTTGTAGAATTTGGGAAATTTGAGTGGATTATAGAAAAGTGGACCTTAGCTTGGTCATATGAGTATTCAGAGTGCGTGAGCAAGTTTGTAGCGTCGTTTACATTTGGGGAGCATATTTGGTTTGTATCCGGGAGGTCTTAGGTGAGTTTTGGGTGTTGGATGAAAGATTGTGATTTTGCTATAGCTGCTGGTTCTGGTCCAATTGCACCAGCAAGTACTGGCCACACCTGCGGATCCGCTTCTGCGGAAATTGGTCTGCAGATGCGAGCCCTGAGAAAGTTGGGAAGGACGCCTTTGCGGAACTTTATGCGCAGAGGTGAGCTGCTTCTGCGGTGTCGTCTCCACCTTTGCGGTTCTCTAGTACACTAAATTGGGCCGATTTTGCGGTCATTTTTTCACAGAAGCGAGGATGCTCTTGTGAGGAAAGTTTCGCAGGAACGGGATCGTTGTATCAGAAATAATAAAAGACCCTAAGTTTGATTTCACTTTTCAGAACTCTAAGCTCGGTTTTGGGAGGAAATCAAGGCCTTTCATTCATTCTAAATTTGGGGTAAGGATTCTATCCTATTTTCATTATTTATTTATGATTCCATCATTAAATCTAGGTTGTTTATCATTTTTTGAGGATAGAAACCTAAAATTTATGACTAAAGTTAAGGGGACTAAATAGATGAAATTGGAGGCCAAGATTGGGGTTTTAAGGCGTGATATTTCTGATTAGAATTTATTAATGATGGGATAACCTATTGCTAAGCTTGAATTGTTATTTTAATTCCATGATTTTTGGGTGAAATTCTAGGGTTTGTCTAAAATTGGGGGTTTTGATTTTAAAGGCAATTGAAGACCTAATTGGGGTTAGTTGACCTTCAAACTTAAGGATATGACTAATTAGATCGCGATTATGCTTTTGTAACATTAAAGTTTCGATTTTACCTTTGTGAGCCCGGGGTCGCGAAGGGGGTCGGGTATTTGGTTTCTTTGAAAGGTATTTCCTTTTTGTACGTATTTAGTATATGTGTTAACGTATAATCTATGATAATAAACTACAAACGATCGGAGGCACTTCGCAAGGGCAAGGCATTGGCTTGAGATTACTTCGTGGCACCAGTTCGACTTTGAGGTAGGCTACGATTTTCTCTATTTGACTCTGATAGATGCATGTAGTATATATAAATATTGAGGGGTATTAGGCGTGATGGGGTCCCACCTTAGTGATTGTGATGAGCATTTGAGTGGGTACCGGTGTTGTACTATTTGGGGATCATCCTTAGGTTGATCCCGACTGTTGTTATGTGGGCTTATAGCCATGCTTGATAATATTTGTGATTGTTGTTAAAATTACTCATCACTTATACCTCCTGATATGAAATGACTAATTATGTGGAATTATGTGGTATTGATAATTCTGAGGCATGTGTTATTTATCTCTTGAAATGGTTTCATCTCATGCTTCATGATTACTTGCTTTATTTACTGTTGCATTCATATACTCATAATATTCTGATATTGAAATGGAGTTGGTATGGAATGTTGTTGGACCGATGAGACTTGGAAAATAAGGTAAATGATAATGTTATGAGATGGTTTGGGATATTGAGATGATGTAAATTGATATGGATCGATAATGAGTCAGTGATTGATGCTCTAGCCAAATTGATGGATCATTTCGGTTGGTTGTAAGCGGTATATGGACTTCGCGGGTCCCCCATAAGTCATAGCTACGAGGCAAAGTCCGATGGCATGTGTATACCAGGTTGTTGAGAGGTATCGTTGCATTCATGTATATCATTCATTAACACACATTATAATCATGGAGTTTGTACTTAATTGGAATGGTTACTGTGATAAGGTGATTATGTGTTGGGTTGTACTTCTATGATTTTGAGTTGGCTCAAGTGTTGAACCATATATGTTATTTAAAGGTGACTTATGTACTGAATCAGACTGTGCATGTTAAGGATACTTGTGTGTCAACTTGATATTTATGTCTTTTATATATTATCCATTGTTGTCGGCCTATGATACTTACAGGGGTACGATGTGTACTCATACTACACTTGTTGCATTCTTTTTGGATGCAGATACAATGTCGTCGACCAGTGCCGGACCTCGTGGTTGACGTCCGAGGCGGTGGACTTGAGCTTTCAGGGTGAGACTGCATATCCTTGGCGGCCCTGGATTCTCCCTCTTTATTCATGTCTTAGTTCTATTGTTGAAACAGTATTTCAGACATTTTATTTCCTCTGTGTAGTGGCTCTTGTACTGACTGAACCAGATCATTTGAGAAATGTAATAAGTAGATATTCAGTATTTCACAACTCCTTTTATTTATATAGCAAGACTGTTTATTATTTATTTCCTCTATTTCTGTTAAAGTTGATCGTTATAATTGCTTGGGTTGGGAAGTGGTTTGCCTACCGGTGGGGACAATGTATGTGTCATCACGACGCCCGAAAGGGATCGTGACACTTCACCTCCATAAAATCTTTCCATAGTGAATTTCCAATCCTCAAGTTCCACTATATTTTTTTTGCTGGTTAAAAAGATGCATTAAGATTAAAAGTAGAGCGGAAAATTAAGAGTCAGTACAGGATGGGGGAGAATCAAACCAATAACCTCCTAAATTGTCTTTGAAAAGAAATAAAATAAAGTCTGGTGGTTCATTCCAATAACAACTATTAGCCACAAGATCCTGATGTAGTGTCAGGCTGCTCCCAAATTGTGCCAGCTTGTGTGCCATTGCATTCCCCTGTCTCCTTGTGTGCTGGATCTCCGTATGTATCATTGCCTCCATGAGAAACCTACAATCATTAATCATATTCAACTGATGTAGTTCCACTATGTTTTTGTAGTAAAAGCTTTACATACATTCTTTAAATATGTAATTTATAATATAGTAAAGTAGTATAATAACATAAATTATATATAAAAAAATATATTAATATTTTTAAAAATTAAAAACATTAAAGAAACTCATAAAAAATAAAATTTCTAATATGATTTTACAAATATAAATAATGCAATGATATAAAAACTATTATGATATGCAAATCAACTATAACATCTTACTTTCAAACAGTAAAAGAATCACAATATCTTAAAATACATTACTATCATACTATTCAATTTTACCTCCCCAAAAAAAAAAACAATAAATTTTATTTGTAGTGTAATTAAAACAACACACCTTCAGAAATAAAAGCAAAATTACTTTCAAATAGTGAAATAATAAAATATGAGAATTTTGAGACTTAGGACAAAACATGATGACCAATGATAAGTAAATGGTAGCTCGGTGCACTAAGCTCCCGCTATGCGCGGGGTTTGGAGAAGGGCCGGAACACAAGGGTCTATTGTACACAACTTTACCTTGCATTTCTGCAAGAGGCTGTTTCCACGACTTGAACCCGTGACCTCTAGGTCACATTGCAACAATTTTACCAGTTACTCCGAGGCTCCCCTTCTAGACCAATGATAAGTGAAGATGTAAAATTTGTCTATCCATTTTTAAATTAAATCTTAATTGCTGTTTACCCTCAATGTATTGTCAATTAGTAAGTATGCAATACTAGGGCTTGTTATTTGGGTTACTCTCAACTTCTTATTTTTATAGATGAAAAAACTATTAAATATCATTTTCTTAAAGAATTATGAGGGTCAACAGTGTTAAACTAAGGAATTTAACTCATAATTTGTGTAAGAACTGTTAGGCGAGTCCCGAGTGTTGGGCGTTAGGCGTCTTTAGGGTGTGCAGTCGGGCGTTTAAGGCGTAAGCCTCACAGAAATAAGCCCCACACATAATGTCACGACCTAAAATCAAGGGTCACGATGACACCAACTCTCACGAGTTGGTAAGCCAACCGTTACCCAAAATCATCCCAAAACCAATAAAGAAAATACATGCGGAAAGATAATAAGAAACAACCTTTAAGTCGTTAATAAAATCCTTAAAATAACCAAAATACTAAAGTATGAAATCCCCAACATCGGGTGTCACAGTACGAGAAATAAGTAAAGATCAATAAAAGTCTGGGAATACATATGTCCCCAAAATACCTAAAAATGTCTGAATGAAAGGACAAAATGTAAATGATAAAGGGGAAAATACGGTGCCATGAATCTCTAGTGGCTCACCCCGAATCATCTGAGAGCAGCTCCTCAATGAGAAGAGTGACTGCGCGCCTCACTGGTACTAGGAAATGAATCTGCACATAAAAATAGTGCAACAAGTGTAGCGTGAGTACGAAAAACAACATCTACTCAGCAGCATCGTCGACTGACCCTATCCAAAATGGAGACGAGGGTTGGTCTATCGAAAACTACACCAACTACCGTATAATCCATCATAATAACAAAATTACAAGCATACTCAATTTCGGGGTTCAAGCCTAGGTTATAGCATCAAGTTCCTCAGTCAAGTCAAGTTTCCACATAATCATGTATAAATGTTACAAGCAATAATTTACACATCAATCAACAGAATATAAATGAGATGATATGAAATGCAAGTGCATATGCAATGCAATGCCTTTGTTACTCATCACCGGTACACACACATTCAAATTCTATGAATCGTGACCCATGCGGGACTCGCGAGTTCCATATACCACCCATAATCCTTTTCCTTCGGGTTCCGTAGCTAATCTTAGACTCTCAATCATATCACTTAGACAAATGTAGGCTCACAATACCTATCAATAGCCAATATTAGGCTCATAGTACCTGTCTCTAGCCAATCGAGCTCATAATTATTGCATCACTCCATCCAGAATCATTTTCCTCAAACCCACATATGTATCTGTCACGACCCAAATTACTAAGTCGTGTGGGCACCTACCATTCCCCACATCAGCAGGCGAACCCATTCCTTAAAGATTCATCCAACAACATAAATAAATATTAAGAGCAATAGAGGTCTAAAACATAGATATATGATAATGTGGAATACTACACTACCCAAGAAATCTGGTCTGAATAGTACAAGAGCTTCTAAGTATACAACTGGAATAAAATTTATAACCACAACCTGCATACAACTTCTATTTAGAATGAGAATTAAATAGAGAAGTCTAGATGAACTCCACAAGATCCTTGAAGGCTAATAGAGCCTCGCTCATGTTTCTGCAATAACTCTACACCCCAAAAAGGGTGTAGCAAGAGTAGTATTAGTACAAACACTATATATTGGTAGGTATCATAGGCCGGCAACATTTAGCTAATATATATAAAGTAAGAGACTAGAGAGTAGACATGCTCGCAATCAAGTACAACACAATCCAATAATAAGCACTCAAGTACAGAAAGATCAATAGTCGAATCATAGCCTATGGTGAAACACCTAAACTCAAGTCTGCCAAGTTTTCTACGATTCCTCAGAATAATCACAAACACAAGTATAATTAAAAAATCTGATCCTTAGATGTAAAATGATATGATGAGAATGAATGCATATGCAATGCATTTGCCAAATGTAATCTCCGTACACACATGCTCCAAGCAGAATATCTCTACGTCCCGTCAGTCATGACCCATGGGGGACCCGTAAAGTCCATATACCTGCTGCAGTGCACCGCCTGATCTATTATAAGTATATGTTACGGAACGTGCAATCCGGTACAATATATGTATATGTTGCGGAACGCGCAACCCGATCCAATATATGTATATTTTGCGAAATGCGCAACCTGATCTAATATGTGTGTGTGTGTATATATATATATATATTGCGGCGCGCAACTTGATCCAAATGCATGATCATGTATTTATGAATAATGTCAAATGCCAATGAGAATATATCAACACCACGACAATATATCATATAAATCACAGATGTTTCCTTCTCACGTATCACCATCACGCCAATCACAGATAATATCAACATATCATGGAAATGAGGATGAATGCAATGAAAATATCAAGTGTATCATATAAAATATCCAGTCATGCCACACATGGACACATATCACAATATCAGTATAAAGTTAAGTCATTTCCTCTATCCATGATAATACCAAGATAAGTGAGAGACAACTATATCACAAGTACGGTATGTCAACTACGTACAAGTCCAGTAATCACACAGAGGCAACTTGTCACAATCAGTCAACAATATCCATCCTAACTTCATACATGAAGGCGTACAAGCTTTCTCCAATCATATCTAATTATACATATACTTCGCTAACGAAGTCTAACCAGAAGGTAAGGCGTAACCTTCCTGGAATGCCGAGCGGGAGTCGCACAATCACACTTGCGCCTTGCCCTTATGCGTATCATGATCGTACTCGAAGTCTAGTATTATCGAAGACTAAGTTAGAATAAAAAATTCACAACACCCATATCATTACACTAGTCCTTTGATTCCAAATTGATTAGTAAAGAAGAGGGAAACATGCTTTTAGGGGTAAAACAATCATTTTAACGGTGAACTTTGAAATTCAACATACTAAGAGCCCAATCCTACTAACCAATTGCTAAATCAACTCACCATTAGGCTAGTTTCACCTTATAAGCAAAACCCCCAAATTTAGGTGTGAACCCTAGTTTTCAATATTCAAATCTATCAACATTAATGGAAGATTTAGGCTTAACAAGAACTAAATAATGATTCACCATGGTTAGATTAACAAAACCCACTAATCAATTCACACATTTAAGCTTAACAATTTCATTAGCCCTAATTTGGTTGAATTCTTCTTTCCTAATTAGATTCTAGATCAAAACCACCATTAAATTAATATAATGAAGCTAAGTAAAGATAATACAAGGTACAAGAAGGTTACCTCAAGAAGAAATCTCTTAGAAAAGCTTGGGAGTTGCCCTAATGGTTCTTAGGAAGTGTATTTTCGAAATGGGGGTAGATAGGGTTTTAAAGATACTTTAATGATTCTGGAAATTCTCATCTTCCCCGACACAAACTATATATGTACACATATGCAAAAAAATGCTACGGACTCACTCATGTTCTCAAAATTTCCCTCAGAGTTCTACTTCTACAAGTCAACCCCCCAATGGGCTAAAATAGTTTTCAAATCAAAATCCAAAAATGCTAAGGGCCTTGGGAACTGAACCAACTACCCCCACCAAGTCATAAACGACCCTCCGGACCTCATGAAATCGACAGAATTTCGAAAAAGACCAATTTACACAAAAGTCAACTATTGGTCAATACTTTCACTCCTTGAGGTTCTAATTTCTCACTTCTACTAGAATCGTCTTCTAATTTCATAAATCAAGTCAACGGGGGTAAAATAGTCAAAATGAACATAACAACAAAACAAGTCGTTACATCAGATACAAATTAAATAATTGCTCATCCTCGAGCAACAAGAGAGAATGAAAGCTGACGGTAACCAAATAATCTTTAATATGACAACACGGAATCCTCTACGGCACGAAATGTGCCGAAAACACTGCTCTCTCTCCTTATCAGTTAAAACTCCCTCTAACATAGCTTATGACTCGATTTCCATATTTCCATACTCGAATTTCTCTCATCATTGATTCCTGAATATAAGAACTACTTTAGTTGAAATTTTCTAATCCGATATAACTATACCTATGAACGCGATTGATAGGTCCTGCCACAATATTCCTCAAGACAACACAAACCTTAGATAAAGACACTATCATAGCCCACGTTGAAGCGGTAAAATATTCTGATCCCGTTAACCTTTCTTTCACCATTCTCGAGATGTTCTTCGTACCATGATTTCTTAGAAACACACAAAACAAAACTCAAACCATGACTTACTCTTGCCAGAAAAGAATCCTCGCTTTATCAGAGCAACCCTAAGCAAATCCATCAAACTGATCTTTCTCATAGCTGACTTCCCTAGTTTCAAGTCTTTTTAAACCTTCAAATCACAATACAGGAAGCATACCACTGACTACCCCACCGAGCCAAGCCCATAGGACACCATCTACTCACTCTATAGACCTCTCGCAACCATAGTACCTCCTTAAATCATTACGAAGTACCAATGTAACCCATTACACCTATCTGAGTATCTGATCTCGGTAAAATATCATCAATTCACTTGTAAACCCTGATAAAGTTTGATAAACCTGTCATACTTCAATTTGAACTGAAACTCATCGAATCCGTGAAAGTGATTTATTAGGACCCATAAGTTCTCCTGGAAATAAAAACATAGTCCATCAAGATCCAACCGAACAATTTCTAACCCGAAATGAATGCACAACCCCTGAATACTACCAACAGTCACTCAAACTTACTCCAACCTTCCGAAACTAATCCCAGCCCTACCACACATCCTTGGTGGCCAATTCTAATATTTTTCCCATGCAAAATTGATCATGTTTGTCACTCTTGACTCAAAGATGAGTCATATCCAAGATCTCCACTTAGTACCAAAGAACTATACCTTATGATTGCAATCTTCATGTTTCTCAACTTTTACCCTATATGCAAATCTGATACAATCCCAAACTTTTTCGACGCAAAACCTGTAGCCTCATATAATATCCCATTAACCATCGAATCTTTCATTGTAACACCTCGATATCCCCATAACAATTTCGAAAGTATCAAATTTTACAACTACCACTCTGAATCTCACGCAACTACTCCCAAGTCCTTAATATTCAAAAGTGCTCACCCAAGTTACCCAGCCAATATTAATGCACTACCATGAGTATGGGCTCATCTCGAAAATATAACTCTAGCCTCTACAGAACAGAGATTTCCACAACTCGTTTCCCTTAAACCACATTAAATTCTCCATAGAAGAGTGTTACAAAACTTCCCAACAGTGCACCACCCAAGCCACTTCCATAAGCCTTAACGTAACGGTTATCTGAAATTTGCTTCTCACAAGTTACTAATCACGAAACCCCACTGAACTTCTTCATATCTCTTAGTCTATTTTTATGGACTCCCTTCTTTAAGTATACTCAACAATTATCCTCGTTTGAAATAAGAAGGATAACAATACCACAACCCCTAATGACCAAAGTAATCCAAAAGATGTACCTTATTTTTACCAATTCTCGATCGACTATACTTTTTCTTGACTCTTCAATTCCCCAATTCCAATCAAATCACAATCATCGTCACCGTCTAACCATTTCTCGAACCCACTCAACAATAAAACTGAATACTTTCCAAATCCAGCATATCACATACACAGTCCTACTAATGTCCCCATGTATCTCCACCAAGGTGTCCTAGCTCAAACTCTCTTAAACTCAATTTCCGAGATGCTCTCCACCACTCGAATTAATTCATACCTCATCATTGATTTACTACTTCAAACGTCCTAATTGTCGAACAAGAACACCTCTAATCATTCGTGTGATTATCCATTTCATCCGATCAACTCAACCGAGTAGTACACCAATAGTAGTAGGAACTAGCCAAAACTTACAGAACATTTACATGGCTCTCAACACTAATCCAATATTAGAGGAAACACTTGATAGCTCCTTGAGTACTAAAATTTCGCACTTGTCCAACACTAGAGTCATTTTTACTAGTCAACCACTGACTCCCAGTAGCCCACGGCATAGCCAACATACCAACTCAACACTGAACCTATATGTTTATTCTACCATGTATGACTGCAAAATAACTCTCAAATTAACTAGCTTTTTATCCCACACTACTTTTATCATTCCTCTAAACATGAAGACCCGTTGAACATACCCTTACTAAAAGATTAGGACCATAACTGCCAAACATCTTAAGTCTTCACTCGTCACAAGTAGCATTGCTTTCTGATCTGGAACTGATAACTACTTTCCTGAAGAACCCACAAACCACTACCATATAGTCACGCCGAAGTCCAAATTAGCTTCTCACGACCGAATACGAAATCCACTCTCATACCAATTATAACCTTGTCCTGACGAGCACATCAGATACCAATTGTTCCATTCCTATAGCGGAAATTTATCCATCCAAATTCTCTTCATTACGCCTCCATTCCGTTAACACAAAAGCACTCTCACCAAAATACCCTAAGAAATCTTACTTTGCTACACGTTTTCCACAAAAGTAGTCCTTCATGTCCTTATTTTCAACTTTCTTTCAGTATTACACGTGGTCTTTATACCTTTGCCAAATCCAATGATCCTTACCGAACTTATACTCGCCCCCGCGTATTGACATCTAATACCCTGCCACTAATGAATCATTGACTTGCCATTGGTACTCCCGCGCCATGTACACTATCACAATGCCTTGACGAAGTTGCAACTTTTCTCAAAATCAAACATATCATCGAACAAATCATTCTGATCAAGACATAAATGCACTCTTGCCACTTTTAAGCAACCCAATACTAAAAATATGGAGATCTTGTGATCCGATGTACCATCTCTCCCAATTCTCAAGGGAACCCCCACAATGAACAAGTCTAACCATGACCCCACATAACTGAATCCTTAAGCCATCTCTAGAAACTAAACTTGGTCACGCGTCTGAATCAGGATAACATATCTTGTACCATACCATAACACGTCATAGACAAATGTTCGCATAAGAATTTAAGGATGAGTTCCTACCTTCCGTGGGCGATTAAGACAAGGAAATTCAGATACCAATTTGAATGAAGTAGCACCAAGGAATGAAATAATTCAAAGTTTCCTAAATGTCCTATAGCCTCCCAATTATAAGTGTGGTGCGTAACACACACATAAGTAGGATTCTACTAGACATTGCACTTGTACTTATAGACCATGTAACCTAGGGCTCTAATACCAACTTGTCACAACCCAAATTACTAAGTCGTGCCGACACCTACCATTCCACACCTCGATAGGCAAATCCATCCCTTAAAGATTCATCCAACAACATAAATAAATATTAAGAGCATTAGAAGTATAAAACATAGATATACAATAATGTGGAATACTACACTACCCAAAGAATCTGGTCTGAATAGTACAAGAACTTCTAAGTATACAACTGTAATAAAATTTACAACCACAACATGAATACAACTTCTGTTTAGAATGAGAATTAAATAGAGAAGTCTAGATGAACTCCACAAGATCCTTGAAGGCTAATTGAACCTCGCTCATGTATCTGCAATAACTCTACACCCCGAAAAGGGTGTAGCAAGAGTAGTATCAGGTGAAACACTATGAACTGGTAGGTATCATAGGCCGACAATAGTTAGCTAACATATATAAAGTAAGAGACTGAAGAATAGACACGCTCGAAATTAAGTACAACAAAACACAATCCAACAATAACCACTTAAGTACAGATAGATCAATAGCCGAATCATAACCTATAGTGAAGCACCTAAACCCAAGTCTGCCAAGTTTTCTATGATTCCTCATAATAATCACAAACACAAGTAAAATTAACAAATTTGATTCATATATGTACAATGAGATGATGAGAATGAATGCATATGCAATGCAATGTACTGGCCAAATATAATCTCCGTACACACATACTCTGAGCAGAATATCTCTACGTCCTGACAGTCATGACCCATGGGGGACCCGCAAAGTCCATATACCTGCTGCAGCGCACCACCTGATCTAATATAAATATATGTTACAAAACGTGCAACTCGGTCCAATATATGTATATGTTGCGGAAAGCGCAACCCGATCCAATATTATATGTTGCAGAATGCGCAACTCGATCTAATATATATATGTTACGGCATGCAACCTGATTCAAATGCATGATCATATGTGTATGAATAATGTTAAATGCCAATGAGAATATATCAACACCACGAGAATATATCATAAGAGTCACATATGTTTCCTTCTCACTTATCACCATCACACCAATCACAGAGAATATCAACATATCATGGAAATGAGAATAAATGCAATGCAATGACAATATCAAATATATCATATCAAATCTCATGTCGTGCCACACATGGACACAATATCAGTATCAAGTTAAGTCCTTTCCTCTATCCATGATAATACCAAGATAAGTGAGAAATAACTATATCATAAGTACGGTATGACAACTACGTACAAGTCCAGTAATCACACAGAGGCAACAAGTCACAATCAGTCAACAATATCCAACCTAAGTAATTCATCCAACTTCATACATGAATGCATACATGCTTTCTCCAACAATATCTAACTATACATATACTTCGCTAACCGAAGTCTAACCAGAAGGTAAGCCGTAACCTACCTAGAATGCCAAGCGGGAGACGCACAATCACACTTGCACCTTGCCCTTCTGCGTATCACGATCGTACTCGAAGTCTTGTATTATAAAAGTCTAAGTTAGAATAAAGAATTCACATCACCTATATCATTACACTAGTCCTTTGGTTACAAATCGATTAATAAAGAAGAGGAAAATAGGATTTTAGGGGTAAAATAGTCATTTTAATGGTGAACTATGAAATTCAACATACTAAGAGTCCAGTCCTACTAACCAAATGCTAAATCAACTCACCATTAGGCTAACTTCACCTTATAAGTAAACCCCCTAAATTTTGGTATGAACCCTAGTTTTTAATATTCAAATCTATCAACAATAATGGAAGATTAGATTATAGGCCAAGACCACTATTAAATTAACACAATGAAGCTAAGTAAAGGTAATATAAGGTAAATGAAGGTTACCTTTAGAAGAAATCTCTTAGAAAAGCTTGGGAGTCGCCCTAATGGTGCTTGGAAAGTGTGTTTTCGAAATGGGGGTAGATAGGGTTTTAAAGAAAGTTTAATGATTATGGAAATTCTCGTCATCCGTTGTAGCAGACGGAGTCCTGTTGCAGTGGACCTTGCCCGCACATGCAGACCCTGCCTGCACCTAGGGTCCTAATATGAAAACCAAAAGGCTTACCGCAGTGGATCCCCATCCGCTATAGCGGCCTCTTTCCGCTAGGGCGCACTGAGGCCCGCCTCAGCGGATACACCAGTAACCAGCAAACATAAGACTTATGCAATTCTAACACGGAATTTGATAATCACCCGAGACCTCCATGACACAAACCAAATATGTACACATATGTAAAAACACGCTACAAACTCACTCATGACCTCAGAATTTCCATTGGGGTTCTACTACTACAAGTCAACCCCCAACAGTCTAAACTAATTTTCAAACCAAAAGCCAAAAATGCTCCCGAAGGCCTCGGCAATCGAACCAACTATCCACCAAGTCATAAGCGATCCTTCGGACCTCACAGAATCGACGGAATTATGTAAAAGGTCTGTTTAGACAAAATTCAACTATTGGTCAATACTTTCCCTCCTTGAGGTTCTAATTTCTCACTTCTACTAGAATCGTTCAATAACTTCGAAAATCAAGTCAACAAGAGTAAAATAGTCATAACAATGAAACATGTCGTTACAGTATCAGCAAATATGCATGCATGAGATTTCATATGAAGCATGAATATGATATGCATAAAAGCCAAAAAACAAGGATATACAATAAAGTTTCAATCTTCAGTTCATATGGGCCATAAAGATTTGACCTTTAGCCATTCCATAATAAAGACTCAACCTTTAGCTTCTTTTTCTCTTTTAAATGAGCATGTAGGAGTGATTGAACATACATACACATATAAGACAGGCAAATAACTATTGTGTGGAAAGATCGAGCTTCATACCCCAATCACAGATCCATAGGATCGCACTATACTATTAGTTAGTGCCCAAAGCATGGCATTCACTATTCAATTTAAAGCACAAGTACCCATAACATGATATCTATACCCGATACAAGTGCTCATCACCTTACAAGTATCGGGACCCACTTATTATCCCCGTTACCCTTCTTAATTAGTTCATTAGACCAACCATAACACTTAAGATAAGGTACACGATCTCAACTTGTCTGGATTATAAGCCTGAGAATCACAATAAAATATTCCCTTTTTGCAACGCCTCTGAAATGTGCTAATCTATTCAAATATTGATTACGAGTCTATTGATACCCATATTTCTATAATAAACTTTCGGACCCAAAAAGTTACCAAAAATGGGATCCCGAGCCTCGAAGGATAAATGGAAAATTTAATCAAAAATCCGTTTACCCATTATCTAAAGAGCCTAGATATAAAAAAGCATCCAAATCTAACATCAATTACATGTTCAATTGAAGAAATCCTTTTATTCAAGCCTAGGGTTTATTCTTCCCCAAGTTCCCCAACCTAATTCATGATATCTAGCATGAAATCTCAACATGAAGGAAAAATTAATCATAGGAGAGTGATTAGAAAATTAACCTCTTGAAGAACCTCTAAAATCTTTCCAAATTCCTCCCCAAACCGAGATCCCAAGCTCAAAATATGAAAATGGAATTCAAAATATCATTTTTGGGTTTTTAAATTGCTGAAGTCATGCTCTTCGCGATCGGGGCCCCCAGCCTCACGATCGTGGAGCTTGATCTCGCTCAAATTACACCTTTAATGGTATAACACGGCCATTGTCAAATATAGTAATCCAACATAGGTTGGGGTTGAATCCCACAAGGAATACGCTGAGAAACTAGTCTATTCATATATGTATTATAACTTTACTAATTATTTTACTTCTATAGTAACCAAGTTGTTTGTTTTTTTGTTTATTTGTTTTATATACTTCAAAATATCTAACTTAAAAGATGTTTAAATTATCAAGTAATTGAAATGTTAGGGTAGTGACTCAATTCATGGAAGTGGTATTGGGTTTAGGCTTTAGTAGGTGTATTAGTGTGGTATGGGTAATGGGGACTTGTGTCTAGGTGGGGATTTCTCAATTGACCCACCTAATTTCACTTTAGGCTTTCTCAAGCTCTAAAGTGTGATATTTATGAACACCCATTATGTACCCTTAGTTGATTCCCTTCTAATTAAAGTTGGGAATCATTAAATGAGGTTTAAATCCCCAAGTTCTAATCAACACACTCATTTCCTAGACTCTAGTCTCCTTTCTCAAGTTTGACTAGAGACAATAGACAAGAAAGAGATGTTTGCAACCAACCCTTTAACATTAAGTATGAGGGGTAGCTGAATCCCATATTAACACATTTTTCTTTCATTTCAAATATTAAATACATAACACAATAATACATGACACGTCTGTGCACACTCTACCCTCCCCAGACCCCACATTGTGAAATTTCACTGGGTATGTAATAATAAATGACACAATACATAATGAATATAAAAAGATGATTACAATGATTAATGATGAACAAAACTTATCTTTACACAATTAGTCAAGAATCTTTTCTTGAATAACTAAGAGATGAATAGTAAAGATGAGACAAGAAATATTCAAAAGTTGGCTATGAATTTTTGGAAACTAGGTATGGAATAATGTTTCCCATCGCAAAACCCTAGGTGGGTATATATAGGGACCCAATTTTTAGACTATAATTATTTATAAAAATGCCACCACACGCCACTCTGCGACTGTAGAAAGGGACTGTAGAATAGGTTTGTGGTCCGCACAATGGACCTAGGGTTCGTAGAGTGGGTCTTGATCTGGACTGTCTAAAACTGCGGTCATCAGAAGTGCTTTGGATCTTCGCAATCTGAGTTGAACTTGAGTTGGAGCAGTGGTTTGCAGATCGGACTATGGTCCGCAAAATAGAAGTGCGGACCGCAGTTTGGGTCGTACTTCAGGGCTCTGAAATTCTTATTTCACTATTGATTTATGCGGCTCTAGTTATTATTCTGCGGTCCGCAGAAGTGACCTTCTCATCACTTCTTCCATTTTCCAGCATTTTTTACTATGTTTCAACACATTTCCTCATTCTTGGTGTCCCAACATACAAATCCTACAAAAACAAAATAATATAAGAAAAGACTACTATAAATGCATAAAGGACAACAATAATCCATGAAAATAGTATCAAATGTGTCATAATTTCTAGGTACATCAACACCCCCAACTTAAACTATTGCTTGTCCTCAAGCAACCTAAACATTACTAAGGTACGACTAATGACAAAACAAAGATGACTATGGTTGGTTCTACCTATAAGTCTATAAGCATGTGTTTCACAAAATTGTCAACCCCTCATGTTTTCCAAAACAAAAGTACAAGAGTGCGTATCTACTATCAGTGAGCCCATGAACTTCAAGCCTCAAGAGATGTCTAGACGCTACTAGTGACTAGATGCACCGAGATATTCAACTAGAGGAGCTTTCACTTCACAAGTTTCACACAATTCAATGTGCCCTCACAACAAAGAAGTCTCATACTCACTCAAAAGTTTCTTTTCAAAACTAGGGACAAACAAGATCACTCACACTCACAAAGAATGTCAAGTGCCACAAGTATCATGCCATAGACTTGCCTTTATTTTAAGTCACTACTACTCAAAGAATGCTCGGTTTTAGATCTATAAGGACTTTATCAAGCTTGTAATGTAGGCTTAGAGATATGTATGGTATTAATTTAGGTACAAGTGACTTTTCCCTCTTTTACACTACATATTTCTCATTTGATAGATCAACTCCTTCTTTTGTTTTCCAACTTCTTTCTTCACCCCCTTTATTCAGGCATTTTCCCACTTTATTTCATTCTTTTTGTGATTCATTTCTCTTTCGCTTTTTTATTTCTTTTGCATTTTCTTTTCTTTTTTTCTCAATTTTCTCTTTTTCTTTTTTTAGAACCACTCACATCACAATCTTCTTTCCTTTTTTTCTTTGCACATCCCACCTCCAACTTAGGCTTTTGGCCTCATTCATCACTTTTCATGCATTCAAGGAGGGTTTGGTTCAAAAGATGGTTTATTTCAAAAAGGGTTTCGATTTGTAATGTGGTCGCCAAAGAAAGATCAAAAAGCTCAAAAGGGGAAAAACTAGTTCTCTCACTCACGAGTAGGTCACAGAAGTTGTTAATCAAGAAGGTCCACTCTCATGTGAAAACCTAAGATCATTTTCTCAACCAAACAACTCTAATTTCGCGGTGACAAACCAATGAGGCAAGTTCTAGATGACACAAGAAAACACAAGATAGAAATCAAGTCCTCACCACTCTATGCACATGAACTACAAGAACCGTTACATTTTATACTCACTATTGAACATAATGCTATCATCTCATGAGATTCAAACACAAAAGTCACAAAATAAGGCATGCTTTCATAGGACAATCATTTGAAGGATCATGCAACTCTTGTTTTTAAAATATAATTTTTTAGGGATGTCATTAAAACCAAAAAGAGCTACACATGCTAGAAACTATATACAAGTACCAACCAAGTCAAAACTATTCTATCACTAGGTCATGGTTATTGAACATACAACATTGAAAAAGAATCAGGCGAAGAAAAACCAAGGGGAACAAAATAAAAACACAATACGAAAAATAACAAAATATGATATGAAAACTAAAAAAATATGAAACATAACAAAATACGATAGTAGCTATTTGTCATTTCCCCCAAAAACATACAAAGTACCACACCCCCAACTTTAAAAACATGTGTTGTCCTCAATGCATAAAATAATATAAAGAGCAAGGACAAAAAAAATTGAGGTGTCTCCCTTCTGAGTCTGGCTCACGGATGTGGCCTCTGCGGGGGCATCAGTACCCTGTGACTGTGGAGTTGGAGCGGGTAACTCCGCATCACCCACGACATGCTCACTCTGTGGTGGTGGTGGTGGTGTGGTCACTATAGCTAGTGGAGTGGTTCCCACAACTGGTGGAGGAGTAGGACCTCCAGTATCAATATTTGCATATGGCTCCTGGGCCACTCCACTCGAACCTATCATTGAGGTCTCCTCACGAGACCGTACCACCACCACCTAAAACACTACATGCTCTATCAATAGCAGATGCTCATCAATAATAACTCACTCAACTGTGCGGGGCTTCTCAAGCCCTTCCTTATCTGTCGTATCATCATCCCCATCCACCTACTCCTGCCTCTGGGAGTCATCCGGGGTCTCACCTGCACTCAGGCTCTCCACTTCCTTCTTCAAGCTATCTATGTCTGCCCAAAGTGAAAAGACATCACCACCACTATCAGCCTCAAGTCTGCGTACCCGACCTTTCAAGAGTACAAGAGCATCCCCATGCTCTCTCTGCCTCTGTCGCACCGCACTCAAAGCATCTCTAATAGGGGATAAGACAATCTAGATCATCTCTGGAACACTCATCTCAAGTCTGGATGATCTAGCATCAACAATGGCCAAAATTTAGCATATTGATGACATCTAAATTCACTCCTCAAAGAGAAAGTGTAAACGGTCATCGCAATATAATTTACCCAACTAGGAGTCGGGTCGAATCTACAAGAAAGAATATACTAGGGCAATTAAGCTAGTTATGGAATTATTACCAATTAAGCTAAGCCAAATAGTTTTCAATAAATAAATTTGTTTTAAAGATAAATAAAGATTAAACTAACTAATGGGGAGCACAAGTCATGAATTTCGGGGCTTTGAAACATAGAAATTTAATTTAAACTCAATAATGACCAATTACAACTAATTATCTACCACTAATTAATCATGAATCTATCAAATTAGCCTTGGAATCTCAATTACCCACTAATGTCGCTTGACTATTTAGCCGATTTATCTTAGCTTATTCTCTCGAATCAAACTAAGTAGAATTAATCACATTCCAATTTTAGGCCACACTAGGATTTTTCCTATCTAAAGGTCAAAACTATTAGATAAGGGTTAAATCCTTAAATCGTGATAATCAGTCTATCCCAAATCATAATTTCCTGTCTCAAGTTTAATTAAGGATAGATGGGCAAGTCATAGAGTTACCTAATCCCTTTGGAAACATTAAAGAAGAAGTTTAATTAAATAAGAAAGAGACCTATTTCATAAATAGCAAGAAATAATCAATACAAAAGCAACAAGAGTTAATTACAAACACTACTCAACAAATCTTTACAACTTTGTTGTCCAAAGTCATCACCCACACCAAATATAACAATGCAATGCACAGAAATAAAGAGATGAAGTCTTTACTTCCAAGGTGATGGGTGATGAAACCCTAGCCTCCAAAGCTTGTTCTCCCTCTTTTAAGCTAGAGGTGGCCAGTGGGCCGGGCTAGGGTCTGGCGGACCGGGTCTGGCGGGGTCGGGGACGGGGCGGGACAGGCGAAAGGGTCGGGGCGGGACAGGCGAAGGGGTCGGGGTCGGGTGTGGTGGGGTCTGTCGGGGTCGGGTGTGGTGGGGTCTGGCGGGGTCGGGTCTTGTGGGACTTGCTCCAGTCCCGTCCCGATCCCGATCCCGATCCCGTCGGAATCGGGTCGGGGCGGGGTCCGGCGGGTTTCCTTTTTTTAAAAAATAAAATAATATATGTATAAAAAAAACTCAATAAACAAGACAAGATAGTGTAATAAAAACATCCCAAGGCTGTTTTTGTGCCTCTTATATTATTTAAGACACATATGATTTTTTTGTAATACAAATACAATTGTCTAAAAAGTAAAATCTAAATTGCAACTTTGTGGTGTTGTCCAAAAGTTGCAAATTACATAATAAAATTGCAATTAAAAAAATTACATTCTCAAAAAAACCTGTTCTAATTGCTTGATGATTTCCTGTGGTTCTTCGGTTGGAATTGGTATTTGTTGGTCAAATTGATCTACGTCGCTTCCACCACCTTCGGATAAGATTTCGTTGTAGTTTTCATCTTCTTCTTCGTTGATCTCCGGTTGACCGCACAATCTCCACTCCGCTCGTATCCAATCTCTGAATAATACTGCAATTTCCAAGCTGTCTCCGGCTAATGAGTGTCTGTGGTCTCCTATTTGATATCTGTCGGCAGAAAAAGCGCTTTCAGACGCAGTTGATGATGCTTGAATGTTCAAAACATCTCGGGCCATCAATGAAAGTGTCGAAAAGGTCTTCTCATTCCCCCTCCAGTATTTTAGCAAGTCTTCATGTCCATCTTCATTGATAACTTCTTGGTACGGTACAGAACCCTGCAAAACAAAAATATCCAACTCGCTAATTTGGTTAGTAGTAGAGGTACGGCCGCACATTCTATTTCTAATGCTTTCAATACTAGCCGCAGAAAAAGCATGTCTTTTGTGAGGTTGTGTTGAAGATAGAGAAGATGTTATGGAAGCCGGTAAGTTACTAGCATTTTCTGGTTGATAAAATCTATATATTTTTTTGCATTGGTGTTCTATGCTAGACAACACTTCTTTAGTTTGTTCAATAGGTGGTGGGTGATTTAGATTTTTGGGACTTGGATGTGGTAGTACTTCTATACAATCGTAAATAGTTTCAATTAGTGATTTAGTACCATCTATTTTAATAGTAGGATTTAATACAGAACCAATACTATAAATAGTGGGAATAGGAATAAAATATTTTTTTATTTTGACAAACATTTTTTTAATAGCTGCCTTATAAGCTGGTTTTTCCATATATTCACTAAGTAATAAAAATATTAGAGTTATATAAAACAACATAGTTGAAATAGTAGGATAATATATACCGGAAAATTCTTTTGTTGCTTGAAAAAATTTCTCTAAAAATACAATAAGTTCGGAAATTTTTACCCAATCACTATCTAAAATCATGTCAGCTGGATTTTTATTATGAGAGTTAAAAAATAAAGTTATAGATTTTCTATAGTCATAAGCAACAAGTAGTTGCTCGTATAAAGAATTCCACCTAGTGGATACTTCTTGTGGAATTTTTCTATAAGATAGTCCACAATCGTGACAAGTTTTTTTATATTCTTTTCTACGTTGTACTTTATTACTTTTAAAAATAAAGTTTATAGCAAATTGTATTTTACTAAGAATGTCTTCAAAAAGTGATAGACTATCCTTTACAATTAAGTTATATATATGGCACGCGCATTTTATATGAAAATGATCTAGAAAAGATGGAGTTAAACCTTTTTTTTAAAATTGTAATTGCGTAATTGTTAGAAGAAGCGTTATTTAATGTAATAGTCATAATTTTATCAGTTATTCCGTAATAATGGCACACTTGATAAATATTATGTGCAATAAAAGTACCAGTGTGCCTATCATATATATATTTATACGCTAAAATACGGTTTTGCATAGACCATTTATAATCTATCCAATGACAAGTTACAGTTAAATAATCATGGTCGTTAGTACTACGACCTATATCGACGTGATAGATACTTTGCCATTAAAATGATATAATGAATAACGTAAATATTGTTGATATTCATGCGCGAATTTAAATACATCTCTCTTAACAGTTGATCTAGGAAAACCATTAAAAGCATGATTATATATATCTCTAATGTAGTGAATAAAACGGAGATGAAGGAAATGAAAAAGGCAAACCCTCCACAGCAAATAATTTTGACATTGCTTCCCTATCTCTATGTTTATTGTATTTAGGGCCTACAATTCCCCCCGTCATAGGGTTAATTTGACCCTGTACTTGGTCCATGACAGTATCAGTATGTGAACCTTGTCTCGATGGAGCGGACGTTTGCGCACCCGGTTTTGAAGCCTGGTATTGGGCATACCTAGCTGGATGAGCACTTACTACGTGTCTAATTAAACCCCCCGTCCCACCGTGACCTTTTCCAGTTTTAAATTTTAAAACATTTTTACAAATTTTACATATAGCTACTTGATTCTCTACGTCCCTATCAAAAAATGTCCATGCATCTTATTTTAATGGTCGTTTTGCTGGACCTCGTCTCATACTAGGGGGAATATGAGGCATTTCAGTTGAAGGTGCACTAGTGGGTGTGTTGTCATCAACATTAGTGGGTGTATCATCTAGATCATCGTCTAAATTAAAGTCTTCTTGAGTTCCAGAAAATAGCTCCTCGTCTAAATCTAATGGTATTGTAGGAAAATGTTGAGTATCAACAAAATCATCCTGTGTAGGAATAAGATGACTAGAAGAAGTATCATTGCCCTGGTTGCCGCCCCTACTAGAAGAAGCACCCTTACCCTTAAACATACATCTTAATCCTTTCATTTTAATTATGATAATAAATAATTAAAGACAATAAAATTAAGTGCGCTAAATAAAATAAACAGACAATAATAATTTAATGAAGGAACGAATGTACCAAACGCCGACGTGTAATCGAGAGGTTGAAAATTGAAACTTTGCTCGATGGAAGATCCTCAAGCTAGTTGCCAACTTCACTCCCAATTCCCAAATGAATAAATAAAATTGAATATTTAGTAAACAATGTAGACTTGTAGAGAGAGATATTGAGAGATTAGAGAGATTGTAGGAAGATTTATGAGAAATATGAAGAGAAAATGAGTTATTTATAGTTGCAAAATTGGGTTAAAGTGTAAATATAATAACTTATGGGTTAAAAATAAATATTAAGGGGTAGGGGGGAGGCCTAAAATGGTCGTTGCCCAACGGCCAAAATCTAAAATGGTCGTTGGTGCAACGATTATATTTGCAAAGGGGGATCGGGGCGGGGGGGGGGGGATCGGGGGCGGGCTCGGGTCTGGCGGGACGAGACATTGTCCCGTCCCGAGTTCGAGTCCCGCTACCATTTTTTTTTACTCGGGACCGGGGCAGGCTTGGGACGGGGTCGGGGTCGAGCCGTCTCGGCCCACTGGCCACCCTTATTTTAAGCTCTCAAAATGTGTTGGAGAATGATTCTTGTATTTTTTGTATTAGTTGGTGTGTTTTTCCTTCTAGCTACAATGACCTAATGTTATATTTATAACCCAAAGAAAACATTTTACAAAATCGACCAAAAATGTCATTTTTCCTGTTTTGTTACCCATTCAGCAGAATGGGACTGTGATAGAAAAACTTCCTATCCCATTTTGCTACCCATTCTGCGGCCAACAAAATGGTTTTGCGGCTAGTAGAATGGTCACAAAATAGTATTTTCTCATTTTCTTGTGATTCTTGACACTTTAACTCCAAATTCATAAAAAATATAATATAAATATAAGAAATGACATTAAACATACTTAAAAGGGCTATAAAATCTTAAAGAAAGGGTATAAAAATTGTGTAATTTCACTGCACATCACCTATCCTCACTATACCGACCCTCGATAAGACGGGCTCTGATCTCGCAGCAACTGAAGGTGCAGGAGGAATAGAGGCTGCTAAAGCTAGAGTGCCTATCGGAGTAGATGTGCCGGCTATGGAAGGAATAAACGAAGTGTGGTTGGCCGATGCGGTGGCATGTGTCTCTGTTCGCTCAGATGCGGATCCCTCCAAGTCAACCAAGTGAACTGGTGCAGTATCTACCAAGGCGCTGGTGGTCTTTCTTTTTTCTTTCTACTCTGGTTCTCCTCGTCATGTACCCTCAAAATGTCACATGTAAATAAGGCATCAACTGCATTATCCACACAAGGCAACTCGGGAACCTTATCCCTATGGCACAACTCAGTAATCAAGTAAGGAAAAGGGAATGAGGTCTCATTTTGTTGAGCTCTCTTGTCGAGCTCCTTCTCAATCACAACGCCGACATTTACATGAAGCCGACTCATAATGCATGCAATCAACAAAACCTTCTATAGACGAATCCATCTCATTAAATGATGGTTGCAATCGGCTACTCACAAACATTAGCCAAAACTTGGTTTCCATACTCAAAGTGTTCTTGTAAATCTTTGTACCTGCGACAATCCACTCCGGGATTGTATTGGTTACAATTTTGGCTACCCACACACGCTCATCATCTATCTGGCCCGATATTTTGATTCATTACTCATTATGATAACATGAGAGGTTGGGGTCAAGTGCTTTACTAATCGCTAGGCTTCCACGTTGCACCTTGACTCCTTGAACCTCTACCTCATCTAGCAATGCTTTTGGTTGCCCTTTTGTTTTCTTGGGCACGAATGCGGCATATGAAGTATAGAATTCACATACCAATTCTTCATTGTATTAGGGCAATGGCTTGAGGAAGCATTTCCACCCATGAAAGATAATAAAATCCCACACTATGGAGAACTGGTCCTGCAACCCATTCATAGAGATGCGCTTCTCTTTGATGATGGTCTAGTTTTTTGCTTTTCTGATATTGCTCTTTGGAACCCTTAACACCGAACCTCTTGACCTCTTAAGCCCACTTTTGTCTTAATTCAGCAGCTCAAGCTTCTTCTTCCTCAACAACCTCCTAATCATACTGGGAAGAGGAATGTGCAGTTGCATGAGAAGTTTGGGACTCCTCATCACTAGATACGACTTTGGTGGGGCGCCTTCTCTTATTACCCAGCCTTGCGGTTTCTTTATGAGTGCAGACAATCAGCTTCCCTTGAATTTAGGGTATCAACCGGGTCGTGGTTGGCCTCAAAGATCTAGCTGGGGTGCTGGCTCGTTAATTTCGATACCCTTTTGTGCTTGTTATTTCTTTGGAACCATTTCTGCAAATAAGAAAATGATGAGTCTTGGACTATGATACGAAAAACAAAGTAAAATATCTTTTTGTATTTTACATAGAGTAATTGCATGAATGAAACACGCTAAATAAAGAAGAAGTTATACTATAAAGCGAAAAAAAAAAAAGAATAAAAATACAAGATTGAAAATAGCTTCAATGATCGCAGACCTGGTCTGGGAGCCGCAGTCCAGATCTACGACATCACAAACCCAGACTGCGGTCCACAGACCGCGATCGCAATGTTTCCCAGAAAGTTTAAATTCACTGAGTGATTCTACGACCTACTTTGCGGTCGGCAGTACCATTCAGCAGCCTGTAAAAGGAATCACATAATTTCCTTTCAATCATCTTGGATCACTGGGTCATTTTGCGGACTGGGGTGCCATTCTGCGGTCCGCAAAACCATTTTGCGGCTCGCAAAAAGGCACCAGTCGATGCATTTTGGGTATTTCTCAAGGATTTCACCTTGATTTTCAAAACTCGGTGTTGCCAGACCCACACTATCACCATATATATTGCCAACCTAAAACATGCTTGCAATTAACGCTCATAGGTACTCAAAATTCACTACAACTCAATTAAATCAAATTTAACAATTATAGGCATATTTAGGTAGTTTTTCACAACTTCACTCAATTGACAACCTTCCTGCACAAATTAAGTACCCAAATTCGAGATTCATGCAATTGTACCCGAGCCCAATCCCTATATGCAATCAATTTCACAAAATTCCAAACATTTCAAATTCTCAATAATTGCGATTTCTAAACAATAGAGGTGAACGAGGCAACGAAGAACAATCACATAATTTCATGGTTACATGGGGCATAACTACACATCATACAACAATAACCAACCCCCACAAGTCGAGTTCATGATCATTTCCAACCCTTTTTACCTATTTTTGGAGAAACGAATAAAAAAGATATGAGAAAACATACCTTGTGATCGACGAGTAGATGAGGAAGACGAAGTGATCGAGTGAAGTTGAATATGTGCAAGATACGTGCGTGTGGGGAGAGTAATGGTTGACAGAGAATATGAAGTATTTTAGTTCAACTTTGAGCATGAAAGAGAGAATGAAAGAAATTAGGACTTTTCAGCTCTTTTATACCTGAGCCGATCTGCGGTTTAGATCAGGTCACAGTTCCAGTCTGTGTTCCATAGAACCGTACTGCGCACCACTCACCATATTTTGAATTTGATAATATGGCCCCTATTTTGCGATCATAGAAGCGGTTGCATAACCGAAATGTGATCCGCAAAAGGGTTCATTTCTCCGTAATTTTGTTTGAAAACTCCCAGGTGCACTTTGTAATTCTACAGACCAAAGTGCATTCCGCAGTTCTGGAATGTGAGCCGCAGTTCGGGTCACAATTCCTTCTTTCTCAGATCTCAGTTTTCCAGTTCTCTGCAGAGTTTTTACAGTCTATTATGCGATCCGCAGAACTAGATTCGATCTGCAGAGTAGGCCGCACAATGGTCTCTCTTTCTCTTTTGACTTGTTTTGCTCATCTTTACAGTTCCTCCCTATTTTTCCTGTGTTTCTAGTTCCTACACACTTAATAAACTATCAAACAAACATGTGAACAAAGAAAAATAAAGAAAACAAAGTAAAACATTGGGTTGCCTCCCATTAGCGCTTGATTTAACGTCGCGTCACGGCGAATGTTACCACAAATTCTTCAAGGTTCGTAGAGAGTGGTGAATTCATTCACCCTATGATCATCATAACTTCCCAAGTAATGCTTAACTCTTTGGCCATTTACCTTGAAAAAGTGACCGACTTTGCTCTCCAATTCAATAACACCATATGGGAAGACCTTCATCACTTTGAAAGGATCGGACCATCTCGGCTTCAACTTCCCGGGAAACAACTTGAGTCTAGAGTTATAGAGCAAAATCAAGTCCCCGGGTGAAAATTCCTGCTTCAAGATCCTCTTATCTGGAGGAACTTCATCCTCTCCTTGTAGAAAATGGAACTCATCCATCTCGTTGATTTGGTCCCTCCTTAACTTCGATGAATTCTCCCAATCATTGTTTTGATTCTTTAATGCCCAAAGTGCCTTGTATTGCACCTTTACCGAAAGATGACATGCCTTTCCAAATACCAACTTGTATGGTGACATCCCAATAGGAGGCATGTATTCCGTCTTATACGCCCACAAGGCATCATCAAGCTTTCTCGATCAATCCGTCCTCATGAGATTTATCGTCTTCATCAAAATACTCTTTATCTCTCGGTTGGACACTTCCACTTGACCAATCATTTGAGGGTGGTAAGGAGTTGCCACCTTATGCTTTACCTCATACTTTTAAAGAAGGAACGTAAATACTCTATTGCAAAAGTGAGAGCCTCCATCAATTATGATGGCTCTAGGGGTCCAAAAATGAGTGAAAATGTTCTTCTTGATAAATGCAGTGACACGCTTTCCTTCGTTGTTCGGAAGGGCTACGGCTTTAACCCACTTGAATACATAATCAACTGACACAAGTATATACTTGTTGCCAAACGAACTCATGAATGGCCTCATGAAATTTATTCCCCACACATCAAACAATTCCACTTCAATAATATGAGACATAGGCAACTCATGCCTTCTAGAGACATTACCTTCCCTTTGACATTGGTCACAATGCTTCACAAATTCATGAGTCTTTGTATATCGTTCGCCAATAAAAGCCACTTTGGAGAATTTTAGAGGCCATGCGTTGACTAGCTTAGTGACCCCCAACCGGTGAAGTATGGCATGTTTCCATGATAGGCAAAGCCTCAACCTCAGACACACATCTCCGAATCATGTTGTCGGCGCAAATTCAAAAGAGATAAGGCTCATCCCAATAATAATGCCGGGAGTCTCTAAAGAATTTCTTCTTTTGATGAGAGTTTTGATAATCCGGCATGATTTCACTCACCAAGTAACTGGCGAAATCGGCATACCACAGGATGTGATCTTTAGATGAAGCAAAGACTTGCTCATCCGAAAAAGCATCATTGATCTCCAATTTATTATTTGGCCTTCCGGCCTCTTCAATCCTTGACAAATGGTATGCTACTTGGTTCTCACAACCTTTCCGATCTTTGATCTCAAAATCAAACTCTTATAGAATGAGTACCCACCTAATCAAGTGTGGCTTCACATCCTTATTTGCCATTAAGTATCGGAGGGTTGTATGATCAGAATATACCATCACTTTAGAACCCCATAGGTAAGACCGAAATTTTTCAAAAGCAAAGACAATGGCAAGCAACTCTTACTCTGTCACCGTATAATTCTTTTGAGCCTCATTAAGCGATTTACTTGCATAGTAGATTGGGTGAAGGAATTTGACATGTCTTTGACCTAACATAGCCCTAATTGCAGCCCCACTTGCATCACATAATTCAAAGGGGAGATCCCAATTTGGAGTCACAATTATAGGAGCCGAAACCAATTTCTCTTTTAAATCCTCAAAAGCTTTGAGGCATGCTTCATTGAACTCAAATTTTGCATATTTTTTCAAGAGCTTGCACATTTGGCTTGTGCTCTTTGAAATATCCTTGATGAATCTTCTATAAACCCCGCTATGCCCTAAGAAATTTTGGATATCCTTGACGGTTGTTGGAGGAGGCAACTTGGCTATCACTTCAATCTTGTCTTGTCCATTTTAATACCACCCTTGGAGATTTTTTGACCAAGGACCTGTGTGGCCTATAATTACTTCTTATTGTTGAGCATACTATATTTATGTTTCATAATGTATTAACATGTGTGGCCTATATTGATTTCTTGTTGTTGTGCATATCATAATTACATTTTATAATGTATAAACATGTATGGAAATAGACGAGTATAAGAGTTGTATGATTATATTTAGGTATTGTGTGAGCATACTTGGGTATTGTATGAGCCTACTGTGTGAGCATACATAGGTACTGTGTGAGCCTGCTACGTGATTTTACTTAGGTACTGTGTGTGAGCCTAAGTGGTATATGAACCTCACGAGTCCCTCATGGGTCACGATTCATTGACATTCGAACGTGTGTATACCAATGATGAGAAACAAAGGCCTTACATTGCATAACATCTACATTTCATATCATTTACTCATTCCTTCCTTGTTGCTTGTTTGCCTAAACTGCATAATTGTCGGTTAATTATGTTACCTAGCTATCTGAGTGTTCCTGAGTAGTGAGAGGTTCTTACGCTTAGGCTTAAATCTTGGATTGATTAGACTCTATTTATATGGATCGTGAATACCTTATTAGGCTTGGGGGAACTAGATGTTATAACCTAGACATGGACTCTTGATTTTAGTGGATTCGGATATTACGTCATTATAGTAAACTGATGGTGGTTAGTGTGGAAGTAGTAATCAGTAGGCCAGCCCTCATCTCCGTTTAATATAGGATCGATCGACGATGTTGTTGAGTACCCGTTGTTTTTGTACTCACGCTACACTTGCTGCACCTTTTCGTGTGCAGATTTTATTCCTAGTTCTAGTGGAGTTTGCGACTATCCAGTCGTTGTGGAGCTATTTCGAAGAATTCGGGGTGAGCTACATGGTGATCCGTGGCACCGGATGCTTCTTCCTTACTTCTTAATTTTGTCTTCGCATTTCTGGATAATTATGTATTTAGGGATATTTTCTCAACCTGTATTCCGTAGATAGTTCTTGTACAAGTGACAACAGTCTTGGAAGTTTGTATTATTTTCGTATTATTTATACTATGAGATTTCATAAGACTTAAATTAATTTACTTAACAATTTCTACATTGTATTTTTCTATTTAATTCATGTTTGATGGTTGTGGTTGGATTATTGATTCTTGGGGTTAGTGCCATTACTACTCTGCGATTTTGAGTCATGACAAAACAATTAATTAAAAAAATCCCCTCTCTTTACAAATTCAAATTGATAGGTTCATTATGTTTAATTTTTTATCTTATATATTGTTCGGTCATGATTATATATTTTTTGCTTTTACTTTCATCATAATCTTTTGTTTTGATATCACTTAAATATTGGTTTAAGATTTTGCACATTATACAAATGTTACGCTAGGAAATGCGTTATTAAGTAAGAAAAAGGGAACTTAGTTTTGGGTTACTTTTCGACGGCGAAATGAGACTTGATTTTTCTTGGCATCCAAATACGTGATGATTTTTCTTAATTTAAGTTCAATGTAAAATAAATTATACGTATACACAACTTTCAAAAGTTATCATATAACAATAAAAATAAATTCTCTAAAATTTGACACAATTTCAAGAAAAAAAGCCAATTAATAAAAGTTCAATAATAAATTACCATGAAATTTTGGTGAAGTATTATAAAGTATATACAACCATATGCACTTTTTTAAAAGTCTATTAATGAATTAAACACTAAATAAAAAACATATCATAGTCGGAAAAATAAATAGAAAAGAGGTCATGACCCAAAATTCCAGTGTGTCGTGAGGGAACCTAACCTACCCGTAGGCAAACCACTAACATCCAAACATCAATATTATAAAGCAACTGCAGAAAAATTAAGGAAACAACATAACAAGAGGGAGAGTTTCAGTTCCGAGATAGTGTCTGCGGGTCACCATGGGCTCCCAAGAAAGATCTCCAAGTGCCGCGTCTAACTCCTCCGCTGGCGTCCAGATCAGTACCTGCATATAGCGTGCAGCAAGTGTAGAGTGAGTACGGGAAGCACATGTACCCAGCAGCATCGTCCACCGACCCTAACTATAGCGGTGAAGTGGGTTGGTACTCCCAATTTTTATCTTCTTGCTTTGTTACTAAAATTATACAATTTCTAAATAATTCAAGCATTTAAGTAAAGATTCTACAACCACACCGAGTCATAAAGTCCATTGCTCTTCACAGAACTTAATAAAATTTCTAGTTTTACCTCAATTAGGATTGATATAGCCATAGGTTCCAACCTACACCCAAGCGGGCATCTAATCCTCAAGATTTCATCCTTTCATTAATTAGAATAAGTTCTACTCATAAGGGTCCACCCTTTCACGAATTGAGCCACAATCATTATCAAGATTCAATCTTTTACCCCAATCAACAAGTTTACCATTAAAGGCTCAATCTTTTACTTCTTATACTAAGGAACACGTAGAGATCCCATCTCTATATCGTTCCTAACAATCCAAGTCATAAAGATCCCATCTCTATATCATTACCATACCATCTCATATAACCGTCTTACATCAATGATAAGTTACAAGGCACCAGGATATCATCTATCAAAACCCATAAGTCCATCAAGTCTACTAGAAATTAACATCGAGTATACACAATATCAAATACATAACAGGAATATGAATGCAATGCAATGCAAATGATATATATGTATGTATGTAATTGTCATATGTACCCGGTATACACACGCTGCTGCAGTAGCTATCACGTGACCCATGGGGGACTCATGAGGTCCATATACCCATCCAATCCCATCAGATACCAACTATGTGGCTGAAGTGTCATAATCATCCAAAAAATTTCATCGGACCCTAACTTTGTGGCTGTAGTGTCATAAGCAGTCATCACTCTCGTATCATGTACCATATCACATAATCGACTTCCCAAGCCGCTCTCAGTAATATATCAATAATTCAAATGTCAAGTATAGAATGTATGAATGATATAGATATGTGTACACCATATAACCAGCATAATCAATTTAATCAGTATTTATCAGTTTCTATTCAAGTGTTTAGACGAGATATGGAGTGATGAATGCATGACAAGTCAAATCAAGAATATCATATCAACATGGCTACAAGCCCAAGTAAATAGCAATCATACCAACCTAAGAGGATTTATGCACCGCGCCCGTAGCCCGAAGGCTAACACATAAACTCATTCACATGCATCATACTAGTTCATTAATTACCAAAATAAGTTCACCGGTACCCATATTAGTGCTCGTCACCTTACTAATACGGGACCCCCAAGTTCTCATTACTCCCCTTAGTTCATTACATAACATACCAACACATAAACGCTACACTAGAGTCTAGAAAGTCTCAAGTTGCCTGAATCGAGCCGAAAACTCATGTAGTCTCTTTCCCCTTTCGTTGAGCCTCCTCAAGAGCCCACTCTGGTCAATCATATCAAGTATATGAGTTTACGGCTTAACATCACCCATAATCCCCAAGCTAGGTTACAAAGGAACCCCGAGCCCACATTATCAAAATACTAACTTTTCTATTCAAATAGTACCAGTATATGCTATATAGTCATAGTCTCAAGTTAATTTAACAACAAACCCCAATTGGGTCTTCAATTTCATGATTTGTCAAAACCCCCAATTCTAACCCTAGAAATTTTTTTCAATTCCCAAAGGGTTTAAATTATGCAATTGGTCAAGTAATCTTCATCTACTAGTCTAATACATCACTAGTTTACAATATTAGCAACAATGAATCAATAACCAATCCCCACAAATCATTCTCTTATTCTCAACCCAAGAGTTTTTCTTATTTCCCCCAACTAGGAATCATACTTAGGATGTAATATAACTAAGACACATTAATGGAAGGGAGGAAGGTTACCTTCGTGATGAAATCCTCTTGATTCTTCAATACCCTGCTACCCAAGCTCTAGTTCCAATGAGGAATGTTTTTGGGGAATGAGAAAAGAATTCTAGGTCATCAATCTTATATTCTGAACAATACTTCCGCTCGGCGGAGTCGATTCCGCTAGAGCGGACATGCCTTGGCGGAATCCCTATCCGCTGGGGAGAATCCACTTAAAATCTCATCTCTCGCTGGGGCGGAAGCAAGCTCCGCTAAGGCGCACGCGCCCCGGCGAGAAACCTATCTGCAGAAGTGGACCATCAACACTAAGTACAGTCTCGCTTCGGCGAGCTTGACCTCCGTAGAGGCGATCCCGCTGAGGCGGACGCATGGTCGCTAGCGCGGACACCAGTAACTAGAAGTAGTCCAAGAATACCAAAACCTCTGTCAACCACCCGAAACATTCCCGGACCTCCCGGACATAAACCAAACATGTAATTCTATTAGAAAACACATTCCAGACCTGCTCGCGTACTGAATTTCCTGAAAAAGGTCTCTAAGGCTCGGGTTTGATTAAAGTCAACTCGTATGTTTTATTTCCACAATTTCACAAAAAACCCCTCAAAATACACTCGGCTACCTCCAGAATAGAACCAAAGGCTCAACTAAGTCATAAACATCATTCCTATCTAATGGAACTTATTAAACCACGAAAATGGTGTGTTTACCCAAAAGTCAACTATGAGTCAAATACCTCTATTATCTTAACTTAGCATTTTCTAAACTTACCAAAAAGGGTCTGAAACATACCTGATCACCTCAGGAACCAAGCCACCCATTCCCGCAAGCCAAAAATAAGAAAATAAAGACTCGGGAATGGTAATCTCCTTGCATCATCTACCACTTAAACACACGTTCATCCTCGAACTGTAAAAAAAGTACCCAAGCTGTCGAGTAGCCGAAGAACCTCCGTCATAAACTTCATGAAAGATTTCACATGCAAGAATCACGCTGATAACGCTACTTGTCAACATTACCAATCAAAATTTCCCTTGACTTAGTTCAAAACTCGAATATCCATTTTTTCATATCAGAATCTCCTTCGGGAAATGATTTTCCATATCTGAACTGACTCTGCTCGAATCCCTTGATTTTTTATTCTAGCCACACCTCTTGGAATTGATTGATCCCACAAATTTCCCCATCAACACTCCAATCCTTTAGTTTTAGCCACAATCAATCCATTATCAAGTTGTATCGGTCAAATATTCTTATTTTGCTTATCTCTCTTCCACACCATCCAAGTTGTCTTTATTACTAAGAATTCATAGAAAACAAGTTGTAATACGCAAGTCGTCACCTCACTAATACGGGACACCCAAGTTCTCATTACTCCCCTTAGTTCATTACATAACATACCAACACATAAACGCTATACTAGAGTCTAGAAAGTCTCAACTTGCTTGAATCAAGCCGAAAAACTCATGCAGTCGCTTTCCCCTTCCATTGAGCCTCCTCACGAGCCCACTCTGGTCAATCATATCAAGTATATGAGATTACGGTCTAACATCACCCATAATCCCCAAGCTAGGTTACAAAGAAACCCCGAGCCCACATTATCAAAATACTAACTTTTCTATTCAAATAGTACCAGTACATGCTATATAGTCATAGTCTCAAGTTAATTTAACAACAAACCCCAATTGGGTCTTCAATTTCATGATTTGACAAAACACTCAATTCTAACCCTAGAAATTTTTTTCAATTACCAAAAGGGTTTAAATCATGCAATTGGTCAAGTAATCTTCATCTACTAGTCTAATACATCACTAGTTTACAATATTAGCAACAATGAATCAATAACCAATCCCCACAAATCATCCTCTTATTCTCAACCCAAGAGTTTTTCTTATTTCCCCCAACTAGGAATCATACTTAGGATGTAATATAACTAAGACACATTAATGAAAGGGAGGAAGGTTACCTTAATGATGAAATCCTCTTGATTCTTCAATACCCTGCTGCCCAAGCTCTAGTTCCAAGGAGGAATGTTTTTGGGGAATGAGAAGAGAATTCTCGGTCATCAATCTTATATTCTGAACAATACTTTCGCTCGGCGGAGTCGATCCCGCTGGAGCGGACACGCCTCGACGGAATCCCTATCCGCTGGGGTGAATCCACTTAAAATATCATCTCTCGTTGGGGCGGAAGCAAGCTCCGCTGAGGTGCACGCGCCCCATCGAGGAACCCATCAGCCGAAGCAGACTATCAACACTAAGTCCAGTCTCACTTTGGCGAGCCTGACCTCCGCAGTGGCGGATGCATGGTCGCTGGCGCAGACACCAGTAACCAGCAGTAGTCCAAGAATACCAAAACCTCCATCAACCATCCGAAACACTCCCAAGACCTCCCGGACATAAACCAAACATGTAATCATATCAGAAAACACATTCCAGACCTGCTCGCGCACTCGGATTTCCTGGAAAAGGTATCTAAGGCTCGGGTTTGATTAAAGTCAACTCATACATTCTAATTCCACAATTTCACAAACAACCCCTCAAAATACATTCGGCTACCGCGGGAATCGACCCAAAGGCTCGACCAAGTCATAAATATCATTTCGGATCTAATGGAACCGATGAAACCACGAAAAGGGCGCATTTACCCAAAAGTCAACTATGAGTCAAACACTTTTATTCTCTTAACTTAGCATTTTCCAAACTTACCAAAAAGGGTCTAAAACCTACCCGATCACCTCGGAAATCGAGCCACCCATTCCAGCAAGTCACAAACAAGAAAATAAAGACTCGGGAAGGGTAATCTTGACAAAACAAGTCCAAAGGTTCAAAACTATCAAACGAGTTGTTACAAAAGTGAGATAGAAATAGTGAAGGTATTTATACTTTAAGTTAAAATAAAATGTAAAATAAATCTAATAAAAAGTAATACTCAAGAATATGGTAGTTTTAAATGTTATAAAATAAAAACTTTAAAAAATTAAAATTTTATTTCAAGAGAAAGGAAAATCATATTAATCTACAGTATATTATAATGGGAGTAGCAGACAAAGATATGACGTAAGATTAGTAGCATCATAATACTTAGTAATAGGTGGCCCAATAACAATAAACAAGGAATAAAATTAAAAAAAGAAGAAGAAAAATATGTAGATAAATAATTTCAATTGAGAGATATAGAAAGACAAGATTTATTTGAATTTGAGATGAAAAAAAATCTAACCTATGATGAGAAAAGTCATATTATAAAAATAAGGTATTTACCAAGAAAGAAACAGAAAAGAAAAGAAAGAATAAGCTCCTTTTGCCGAAAAGCATTATGAAGCTTAGTAGTTTTTGACTTAAATTCTATGTTTGTTTTTAAACATTCATTTAATACCTGTTTGACTTACTCGATGATCACGATGTATTAATTTTTTATGTTTTATGTTAGAGAAACCAGGAATAAAAAATACTAAGACATAAGTTAAGATTCTAATCCTATATTTCGGAGTATGAAGTCTAATAAATTTTATCCTATGACCTCATTTTATATTCTTGATATACCTCCTGTCAAATTATTGAATGTCAATATGGTTCGTTACCTTTAGTTTTTGATCGAATTTTTGTTATAAGATATATTATATTTAGAAATCCCACTTGTGGGATTACAATGGGTATGTTGTAGTTGTTGTGTATATTATATTTAGAAATAAAATAATAATGATATTTTATTTAGAAAATCTCCAACACGACATATAAGAATTTGTCATGATTAATTTTTTTTACTACCGGACGCGCATCGCGCTGGTACAAATATTAGTTATTTTTAAAATGTATATTGTATTTTTTGAAAAAATATTCCTAACAAACTGATATGATGTTGAATTTAAATTTGAATTAAACTTGAATTGGGATAACGTTCAACTTCTCAGCCTCATATATATATATATATATCGTGTTTGTTAAAAGTGAAATGAAAACTAAAAGTGATTGAATCGACACTAATAATATTAATGTAAATGTTTTGATTTATGTTGTCTCAACTCAATTGACAATTTCAATAATTTACTTGCCTAGCTAAATTTAATTTAACTTTGACTTTTTATATAATTTGATTTGGGACCAGGTATATATAAGGTGTTAGAAGAATTTATTAGAGGTTTAAGGAGTTAACACTGTCAAGCTTTTCTCAGAGGCTTAAGAAACATCCGTCTTTGAAAACTTTCTTTCTTAGCATGTATTAATTATCCTAACCAATTATCCTCTTTATTTTAATTTCTTTTATTGATTTTCTTAATGACTTTGATGTGGTATATTTGTTCTTTCAGTACTAACTAATTCACCATGATTAGTTATCTTGCATCGTACGGGTACGTATGTATACTAGTTTAAGTGAAAGAAGAAGAAGAAGTGAACCTTCTATTTATCGAGTTTCAAGTTTCAAATTATAGGCCTCTGACTCTTGAGGATTTACTACTGGCATATGTATATTTATGACACATTTCTTTGGTTACGTACCTAAATGTTTTTGGGATCCTCAAAACAACTAATTGTGGTTCAATTATAATAGTAAGTTTTTTTTTTCATATGACAAAATCAGGGAAGTTTTGACTCGTCCAACTAGTTTGAGATTAGGCGTTTGGCCATACATTTAAAATATTTTTCATTTTATATAGAATTTATAAAGATGAACTTGTGTTTGATTATACTTATGCAATATTTTTCAGGTGTGGAGCACTTTTTCGAATTTGAAATTCAATTTCAAGTTGAATTTGAAAATTTTATAACCAAAATTAATTTTAAACAAAATGACAGTTATTCTAAAAAGGTGAATAATTCTCATAGCCAAACGGGTATTAACATTACGGTTGGAATTATGATTCATCATCCTATTTTTAAAAAATATGACAAGTATATTCAACTTATTCCCCATTTTTTATGCTTTTCTATATCCAATTAGCAAATGTCAAAGTCAAGTAACAATAACTAATAATGGTTGTAGTTGGATATATGATATTTTCACCTTTAATTAGAGGGTTTGGATTTGGACTCTGGATATAAAAAAAAAATTGTTAATAAATAAGGTTACTTGATGCAAATTCAAATTAATTAAGCTCCAATAATGATTTTGAAAGAAAAAATTCAAGTAACAATAGGATGAAATGGGACAAAGAAGTGATTGGTCATGGGATAAAAATAGGGACCAATCAACACAATTCTGTAAGCTGATAAATTCTTTTGCCATCACACATCTGGAATTTGATAAAGACCAGTTTTACACAAAATTACTATTTGAACATGATACCTCCAAACTTCCTCTTCATCTGACCATAAAGAGAAATTCAGATTTCATAAAAAGAAGAATCATTTAGCTGTCCACATGGGCAGCTCAATTGGTTTCGAGGGGATATTTGGAGCAAAGACCAAAGATCGAATCCCGTCAGCGGCAGTGTGGGTTCTTCTTGAAATAAAGGAGGGCTCTTGTGCGCAGCGTGATCTTGGCCTAACCTTTGAAATCAATTGAGTCGCGCGATTTCATCCTTCCGGGCACGCTGTCGGACCGGGGTGTGGGGGCTCTGGGGTGGGAGATCCCACCTTTCGGAGCAAAGAATCATTTAGCCTCCAAACCCAAAACCACAGGCACCCACCTTTTTTTTAATTATTTCTTTAATTTCCCCACAATTTTACATCTTATATTTTACTTCACATACTTGGTCAACCACACCCAATTTTTCTTGGATCTTGCTACCAAACTGTGTGTTTTTGTCATACCCAAAACTTAATTAGTTGAATAAATTTCTGGGTTTTTTATTGTGAACTCCAAGGTATTGGCCTCAGAGCCAGTAAAGTCCAAGAAAATTGATTCTACTAAGCATTTTTGGGGTTCTTTTACTGTTTTTCTTGGTAAAATATTTGCGGGTTATTGGTGATATGTTCCAAGATCTAATCTTTAATCAAGAATTCCAGTTTTCTTGGTAAAATATTTCTGGGTTATTGGTGATTGGTTTCTTTTGAGACGAGTGTCTATCGGAAACAACTCTAGGTAGAGGTAATGTCTATCCTTCCCCGGACCCCACTTGTGGCTATGTTATTGTTGAAAGATCTGATCTTTAATCAATAATTCCAATTTTTTTGTTTGATTAAGTTTGCAGTTGTGGGGAGCTAAGCTATGAATTTCAGAAGCATGGAGGAATTTTGGCCATACTACATGAACCAACACTCAAAAGCAGCAACAAGGCGTTGGCATTTTGTTGGTACACTTTGCAGTATGTTATGTTTGGTTTACACAGTGCTATTTAATAAGTGGTTTGCGATATTTGTGCCAATTCTTGGGTATGGATTGGCTTGGTATAGTCATTTTTTTGTTGAAGGGAATGTTCCTGCAACATTTGGACACCCTTTATGGTCCTTGTTATGTGATTTCAAGATGTTTGGTTTAATGCTCACTGGTCAAATGGATAGAGAAATCAAAAGGCTTGGGAAAAGGCCTATTTTTTCCTAAGCTTTCTTGTCTTTGTTCTATTGATAGACTTGTAATTTGCATCTCCCATTGCCTTTTCTTTCTGTTCAGTCTTGAATATATTGGATTGTCTAGACTTGTATATAAATCTTACTGTTTGTTCTCAACTTTGCAGTGGGACATGTTTTTGCTATACTAGTGTTGTTCTTTTGTGTTTTTGGTTAAACTGAGCATTTTCATTCATCTTTCGAGCAAAAGTACAATGAATTGGAGGGAATAAGCTTCCCTACTACACAAAAAGTGTATACAGTCAAACCTCTCTATAACAACTTCGTTTGTCTGGATTACTTTTGGCTATTATAGCGAAATGTTGTTATAGAGAACGTATAATATAGCATAACATGAAAGATCGGTTCCACAAAAAAAATGGTTGTTATAGTGAAATGTTGTTACAGAGGATGGTTGTTATAGAGGTGTGATTATACTAGTGTTGTTCCTTGATGATACAAACACTATGTTGCTCAAGACTTTTCAAAAATGGATTTGACATGGATGCGACAACAATTTTGGATAGTCCGAACAATATGGTACAAACCTACACTACTGCTTGAAAGATGTAGCAAAAGATGGCATATAAGCACCTGTTGTGAATGACCCAAATTTTCTGATGCTACCAAGTAAGGGAGTGTAGCTCTTCATACTCACAATTTTTTTGATTTTGATTGACTACAGCGATCCGGGTTCAAATCCCAGCTGAGACATAAAAAGCTAGGTGTTTCTTTTTATCTGCCCAAGCGTTGCTGGGCAAATTACCTGGTAGTGTCTGGTACCTGATGGGAGGTAGCAGGTACTCGATGGAATAGTTGAGATGAACACAAGATGTCGTGGACACCATTGTTATAAAAAAGAAGTATGTGATTTGATTTTGTTTAGAACTCAGTTGTCCATTTGACAAGAAAAGGGCCTTTGCTTATGTTCTTGTTGGTATGTATTGTGGCAAAATGTAAGATGAATATGATGATTGTGAGCTTTGGATTATACTATGAGGTATTGCTTAGCTCTTCTTCGCAATTAAGCTTTCCTACTATGAAAGCAGGGGTGAAGCTTAGGATTAAAGACAAGGGACCAAAAATGTTAAAATGTCATAGATGGGAGTTGAATCGACGTGCTAACCTGATTGGAATGCTTAAAACCTCACCTTGATTGTTCTTTAAAATCTTCTATTGTATCTAAATGAGTTATAATTGGTAGTAGCTTTTGAGCCATGATGCACCAACTCAGCAGAAGAGTTGTTTTACCTTTGTACTTCGATTTGGTCTTTTCAATTCTATTTTAAGGGCTCGTTTGGTACGAGGGATAAGGGATAATTAATTTTGGGATAAAATTTGGGATGAGTTTATCCCACGTTTGGTTGAGATAAATCCTAGGATTGTAGTGTTATTTTTATCCCACATTGAGGGCGGGATAACAATCCCGGGACAACTCATTCCCCAACCAAACGAGTCCTATTAGTTTGTTTAGTAGGAAGTATTAGATATTCATTCTTCTTCGTCCCTTGGAGTACATTATTGGACATGGCCCAAAGATAAAGTCTCAAATATTGTGTGTCTTGTCCTTTTACATGGGTTAAGTTATTAATGCAAGTACATTGAAACCATCTTCAATTCTTACACAAGGATTTCTCATTCACTTCTAGGTGTTGATGTATCTTTTGCCAAAGTAGGTTGAGTGTGTTTGGTATGAAGGAAAATGTTTTCCATGGAATGTATTTTCCTAGAAAATGTTTTCTTGGAAAACAAGTGGGTTCCTTACTTATTTTATAGTGTTCGGTAAGTAAGCAAAAAGAATATTATCCCAAGAGCATTTATATATAATCTAGCAAAACACTATGGAGGTGGGATGGGGTGGGGAGTGGGGGTTCAGGGGTGGCGAGGGTTGGGTGGTTGCCTGGCTGGGGAGGAGACAATAAATCTAAAACGTTACTTTATGAAACTTGTTTTCCCTATTTTTATTAGGGAAGTCATCTTTCTCATTTTTAAGGAACTTATTTTCCTAGAGAAAATATTTTTTCTAGCACAAAGTTTGTGCTGATGATTTTTTAATATAATGTTAATGTTACCTTCTAAAAAACATTTTGACCAACCAAACATGGAAAAATTGAAAACATCTTCTGAAAAGTATTTTCCTCCGTACAAAACACACCCTTTTTGGTAACATACTTTCCATGCTATGTCACTTATTCAACAGTCCCCATAGGCCTGGCCTATCGGCTCACTCTAAAGAATTCATAATTTATATTATATGTTTAAGGTCGGTGAAAGAGTGAAATAAGGATTTATTCCAATGTATCCATCGTAGCCGACGTGTAAAACCTTGCTGTGGGAGAGTCTTTTGCCTTTGTGAGGTGGAGCTTGTGTGGCGGGTGAGCCACTATGAGATGGGGCTTGGAGCCCTCACCTTACCAACAAGGCGAGAGTTTGTGGCTCAGGAAATCTCATGGAGTTCAGTTCCCATTCTCAACCCATGGCCAGTATTTGCTCAAAACTTGTTTCGTAACTTCGAGTTATCCCTTATTATAGCTTCATGATTGGATCGGCTGACAGTCAACTGACAACTCAAACTCATCCATTATGAGCTTCTTGATTCAATTTAACTCATTGTGAAATAGTTGCTGGAAGAAAGCATGATAAGATCATTTTCCATATTGGATTTCCTTTCTTGTGGGAGGTCTCTGCATAGTTCAACATTTAGGTATCAGTGTATCACTTAGGAACTAGGAACGTAACTTGGAGAACTGTTTAACACGTTGCTTTTCGTATTCACGTGGTATCTCTTTCTTTTTTAGGGGGTATAGATTCATGTTGTATCTGATCAATCAAAAGAATGGCATGTTGGATGGATATAGTTTGGTTGTAAATGCATGTAAATCAACCAATATTTATCTCAGGTTGGCACTTCTTTACGCACTCTGAAGGCCAAAATCTTGGTGTTTTCATGACCAGAATGTCGACCTGAGAAAAAAAAATCTTTGAATATATATCCAACTCTGTATTTTTCAATTCCTTTTACATATATCGAGTTTTAGCTTTGGTCATTGTAGAGGTTAAATTAGGTCCCAGGGCTTTGGTAGTGTTAAAGTGTAGCACGTGAAGTGGGTTAAAGCACGTGGGTTCAAATTTGCCGCAAACAAAAACCTACTCCCTCTGTTCTAAAAAGATTATCCTAGTTTGATTTGGAATGGAGTTTAATAAATAAAGGAAGACTTTTGAAATGTGTGGTACAAAACAAACCTTAGATATGTATGTGACTATAAATTATCTCATAAAGTTAAATTATTTCTAATATAGAAAGATGTCTATCTTTTTGGATAAACTAATAAGGAAAGTCGGAAATCTTTTTTGGGACAGGGAGTAGTATTTAAGGGAGAAAGGAAAAACAGTGAGCTCATTATCTACAGCTTCAAACTGTGTAGGGGCGGATCTACCTTTGTCCGTGACACTACTTCGTCAGAAAATTTTACTAAATATGTATTATAATTAAAAGGCAGAAGTGAAATTGAAGGATATATTATCTAAAGTGACATACCTGACACGACACAGTACTACGCAGCTCAATTGGTTAAGCGCTTTAAATTTCAAGCGAGAACGCAGGTCGAAACCTTTCAGCGTCATTTTGTCTTGTAAATATTTTACTTCACATCTACCAAGTTATAGCCCTTTGGAAGAGGACAAAATATGAACCAATTGTTCCGAACTCACATTAGTGCAATATTGCGACAAAGTACTATTTTTTTGAACAATAAAGAAGGATCTTGCTGCTTCCCAATTTAGTTGTTCCGTTTTTTTTTTCCACCTTCTTTCTCGCAAACTGATTAATAACAATTTACAAAATCAAATGAATAATACGTTGTTTAGTGATCATATGGTGCCCTATATAAACAAAAAAGAATTTAATATTATTTCTAATGAGGCTATTTTAAATAATTTTTAAAAAAAAAGACACCAAGAAAAGTTATACTAGTATTTTCTAGGCCTGGCTAGTGGGCCGGGCTCGGGTTTGGCGGGCCGGGTCTGGTAGGGTCGGGGTTGGGGCGGGACGGGCGAAAGGGGTCGGGGTCGGGGTCGGGTCTGGCGGGACTTGCTCCAGTCCCGTCCCGATCCCGTCGGAATCGGGTCGGGTCGGGGTCGGGGCGGGGTCCGGCGGGTTTCCTTTTCTTTTTTTTTTAAATAACATATGTATATAAAGAAACTAAATAAACAAGACAAGATAGTGTAATAAAAACATCCCAATGCTGTTTTTGTGCCTCTTATATTATTTAATAGACATGATTTTTTTGTAATACAAATACAATTGTCTAAAAAGTAAAATCTAAATTGCAACTTTGTGGTGTTGTCCAAAAGTTGCAAATTACATAATAAAATTGCAATTAAAAAAATTACATTCTCAAAAAAACTCGTTCTAATTGCTTGATGATTTCTGTGGTTCTTCGGTTGGAATTGGTATTTGTTGGTCAAATTGATCTACGTCGCTTCCACCACCTTCGGATAAGATTTCGTTGTAGTTTTCGTCTTCTTCTTCGTTGATCTCCGGTTGACCGCACCTTCTCCGCTCCGCTCGTATCCAATCTCTGAATAATACCGCAATTTCCAAGTCGTCTCCGGCTAATGTCGTGGTCTCCTATTTGATATCTGCCGGCGTGAAAAACGCCTTCGACGCGATTGATGACGCTTGAATGTTCAAAACATCTCGGGCCATCAATGAAAGTGTCGGAAAGGTCTTCTCATTCCCCCTCCAGTATTTCAGCAAGTCTTCATGTCTATCTTCATTGATAACTTCTTGGTACGGTACAGAACCCTGCAAAACAAAAATATACAACTCGCTAATTTGGTTAGTAGTAGAGGTACGGCCGCACATTCTATTTCTAAGGCTTTCAATACTAGCGCGAGCTTGACATGTCTTTTGTGAGGTTGTGTTGAAGATGAAGAAGATGGTATGGAAGCCGGTAAGTTACTAGCATTTTCTTGTTAATAAAATCTATATATTTTTTTGCATTGGTGTTGTACGCTAGACAACACTTCTTCTTTAGTTTGTTCAATAGGTGGTGGGTGATTTAGATTTTTGGGACTTGGAGGTGGTAGTACTTCTATACAATCGTAAATAGTTTCAATTAGTGATTTAGTACCGTCTATTTTAATAGTAGGATTTAAAAAGAACCAATAATATAAATAGTGGGAATAGGAATAAAATATTTTTTTATTTTGACAAACATTTTTTAATAGCTTCCTTATAAGCTGGATTTCATATATTCACTAAGTAATAAAAATATTAGAGTTATATAAAACAACATAGTTGAAATAATAGGATAATATATACCGAAAAATTTCTCTAAAAATACAATAAGTTCGGAAATTTTTACCCAATCACTATCTAACATCATATCAGCTGAATTTTTATTATGAGAGTTAAAAAATGAAGTTATAGGTTTTCTATAGTCATAAGCAACAAGTAGTTGCTCGTATAAAAAATTCCACCTAGTGGATACTTCTTGTGGAATTTTTCTATAAAATAGTCCACAATCGTGACAAGTTTTTTTATATTCTTTTCTACGTTGTACTTTATTACTTTTAAAAATAAAGTTTATAGCAAATTGTATTTTACTAAGAATGTCTTCAAAAAGCGATAGACCATCCTTTACAATTAAGTTATATATATGGCACGCGCATTTTATATGAAAATGATGTGGAAAAGATGGAGTTAAATTATTTTTTAAAATTGTAATTGCGTAATTGTTAGAAGAAGTGTTATCTAATGTAATAGTCATAATTTTTTCGGTTATTCCGTAATAATGGCACACTTGATAAATATTATCTGCAATAAAAGTACCAGTGTGCCTATCATCTATATATCTATACGCTAAAATACGTTTTTGCATAGACCATTTATAATCTATCCAATGACAAGTTACAGTTAAATAATTATGGCCGTTAGTACTACGACCTATATCAAACGTGATAGATACTTTGCCATTAAAATGATATAATGAATAACGTAAATATTGTTGATATTTATTGCTCGAATTTAAATACATCTCTCTTAACAGTTGATCTAGGAAAACTGTTAAAATCAGGATTATATATATCTCTAATGTAATGAATAAAACCGGGAGATGAAGGAAATGAAAAAGGCAAACCCTCCACAGCAACTAATTTTGATATTGCTTTCATATCTCTATGTTTATTATATTTAGAGCCTACAATTCCCCCCGTGATAGGGTTAATTTGACCTTGTACTTGGTCCGAGACAGTATCAATATGTGAACCTTGTTCCGATGGAGCGGGCGTTTGCGCATCCGGTTTTGAAGCCTGGTATTGGGCATACCTAGCTGGATGAGCACTTACTACGTGTCTAATTAAACCCCCCGTCCCACCGTGACCTTTTCCAGTTTTAAATTTTAAAACATTTTTACAAATTTTACATATAGCTACTTGATTCTCTACGTCTCTATCAAAAAATGTCTATGCATCTGATTTTAATGGTCGTTTTGTTGGACCTCGTCTCATACTAGGGGGAATAGGAGGCATTTCAGTTGAAGGTGCACTAGTGGGTGTGTTGTCATCAACATTAGTGGGTGTATCATCTAGATCATCGTCTAAATTAAAGTCTTCTTGAGTTCCAAAAAATAGTTTCTCGTCTAAATCTAATGGTATTGTAGGAAAATGTTGAGTATCAACAAAATCATCCTGTGTAGGAATAAGATGACTAGAAGAAGTACTCTTGCCCTGGTTGCCGCCCCTACTAGAAGAAGCACCCTTACCCTTAAACATACCTCTTAATCCTTTCATTTTAATTATGATAATAAATAATTAAAGACAATAAAATTAAGTGCGCTAAATAAAATAAACAGACAATAATAATTTAATGAAGGAACGAATGTACCAAACGCCGACGTAACGTCGACGTGTAATCGAGAGGTTGAAAATTGAAACTTTGCTCGATGGAAGATCCTCAAGCTAGTTGCCAACTTCACTCCCAATTCCTAAATGAATAAATAAAATTGAATATTTAGTAAACAATGTAGACTTGTAGAGAGATATAATGAGAGATTAGAGAGATTGTAGGAAGATTTATGAGAAAGATGAAGAGAATATGAGTTATTTATAGTTGAAAAATTGGGTTAAAGTGTAAATATAATAGCTTATGGGTTAAAAATAAATATTAAGGGGTAGGGGGTTGGGGGAGGGGGAGGCCTAAAATGGCCGTTGCCCAATGGTTAAAATCTAAAATGGTCGTTGGTGCAACGACTATATTTGCAAAGGGGGATCGAGGGGGCGGGATCAGGAGCGGGGTCGGGACGGGCTTGGAGCGGGGTCGAGTTTGGCAGGCCTGGGGCGGGCTCGGGTCTGGCGGGACGAGACATTGTCCCGTCCCGAGTTTGAGTCCCGCTACCATTTTTTTTTTACTCGGGACCGGGGCGGGCTCGGGACGGGGTCGGGCCGTCCCGGCCCACTGGCCACCCTTAGTATTTTCTTTACAAAAATTATAATAATGTACGTGAAGTGTGTTTTATTCATATTTTGTTCTTTTTTTAGTATGGGTGTTACATTATTATATATCAATTTTTATTTCAAAATATGACATTGTTAACGAAAAATCCTGTGTACGCCACTAGAGATGGCAGTGGATTCTGGACCCGGTCCGGATCCGATGGATCCAGATCCATTTTATAGGATATAGATCTTCAAAATTTGAATCCGACAGATCCGGATCGGACCCGGATCCGTTTCTAACGGATCGGATCTGGATTTGGATCTTGTATTTGAGATCCGTATCCGGTCCAGATACGACCTGTGGATCCATTTTTTATTAAATATATTCATAACCTAGAATGTAATTTATAAGTATTTTCTTAAAATTGCTAAACACATCCTTGCAAGTTTAATTCTCAAAACAAGTTTAATTTATCCCCGCGTTAACTCAAAAACCAAAAAATAAAGAGGTAACTTCGATAATAAAATCAATGTTATATTAGTGAATGACTAACATCTCCATAGACAAGTAGTTAAAATTATATTCACTTCATTTGTAAAGATTCTAAGCACATGCAAGTTCTGCATTGTGGAAATACTAGTCAACATTTTCCACAACTATTGTCATTGTCCAACATTTTCAATTAATAGCTCACAATCAAAATGAAACAACGAACAAAATATCTCATATGAACATTTCAAAATTGAAACACAGTAAATTGTTAGCTAAGTAAAAATCGTTTGTCAATTCAAAAAAAAATTCTTAGCAAGACAATTTTTTTTACATATGGATCCAGATCCGATCCGTGGACCCGATGGATCCGATGGATCCGGATTTGGATCTGATTTTTATGGACCCGATGGATCTGGATCCGGATCCAGGTATGAAAAACGGATCTGGATCTGGATCTAGTAGGATCCGATCCAAATCCGATCCGTTGTCATCCCTATACGCCACTGACTGTGTGCCACCAACCTTCAAGAATCCCGGTATATAAAATAAAAAAATGAGAGGTTAAAATAGAAATAAAATTTATGTTTCATCTTAACGCAAATAACCCATGTCTTCATTTGAATACTAGAAAATGATAGCACCGTCAATGGAAATCTCAACTATAAAAAAGGGAAAATGATGAACAAGTGAAAGAATTTGAGATCAGCCGCTCAAATTTAACACCAAGGGGTACATTTGATGAAGAATACTAAGGAGTACTTAAATGAGGAGAGAAGACTACTTTCTCTGCATTTTCAGTGTACACTTCAATATTATGTTATATCCAAGTTTAGAGTATGATCAGTTCAAGAAATCAACGATCAGTAAGTGTCTCAATTCCTGGTTCTCTTCAATTGTAAGGAAGCTTAACATTCTGAGCCACGTAATGCAATAATAAGATCAATTCTTACTGGCAATAGCATGAGCGGTTAACTTGAATATACACAATAAACATTGCCAGGAACCATCTCACAGAGAAAAAGTAGCTCAATAAGACCGGTAGAACTTCTCTCAATTGCTATCATACAGTTCTCACGTAAAAGTACAAAACTTCTGAGGGAGATGAAACTATCCATCTTCAAACAAACTTGTGGTTCTCACCGTTGAACTGATGAACGTTCCCACTGGCCAGAAAGGCAGCTATCAGCTCAAGTTATATGCCTCATTTCTATAACCCAATGGACATGTGTCGTATTTTATATGAATGCAACATTAGAGGTTGGTGTTTCGCGAAAATGATGGTAATGGCATGGCCTCCTGCGGACGAAGAATGACAAGCACACCAAACATCCCCAGCATAGGAAGAACGAGAAGCCATTTTAACAGCTTATAGTAATGAAAATGGAATGTCAAGGAGAAATCATCAGAGAAATATAGACCATTCCTGTCAACCATCTCCACCAACACTGTACCAGCAGTCCTCACAGCAACAGTTGGGAGCATAAGCCGATGTTTTCCAGGTTGATTAAATATCTTATTTTGCTTAATAGTTCTATCCCCTTGGTAATTGCCAGGTACTAACAAACTCACCTGCGTAGTGATGGAGAAACAGAAAAGGACACATTACTCACTAGTAAGCAGTGAAAGATGTTGATAGAAGGCAAACTTGACTAGAAGGTAAAGCTCTTTTACCGTGACATTATATGGAGCTTGAGACCCAGATGGATATCTATATTTATCAAAAATTTCTATTTCAATCCAAAAGCTCTTGCCTTCTTCATCACGGAAAGCTCTTGATGATGGAGTAACATAGACTCCCTCACGATCTAATCGGTATGCAGCATTATTTCTCCCTTGGTTAGGTGATCTCCATGCCTGCAGTTCATATTCAGATGCTACTAATTAAAGATCTTAACTAAGCAAAAGCAAAAAAGAATGATCTTGTTGAGTACCTTGAGGGGATGATGCGGAGAAGGTGTCGAGAAACAGAAGACATTGCCATTCATGGTTGTCACAATAAGATCGAGGTCATCTCCACCATCAACATTGTCAGCCAAGACCATGCTGTATCTGTGAACAAGAGCAAAGAAAAGCAGATTTTCAAATACAAGTTTAAAAAGAGAACAGCAGAAAACAGAAATAGAGAATCTAAGGATATATCATATATCTTACGATGTTTCACCAATATCGACAACATCAGCACATGATGTAGGTCCGTCTATGAGGTACAAGTAACCATCAAATGAAGTAGTGACGATTGTAAGCCCATTTTTCCTCTGCCCACGTTTGGTCAAGTCAACAAGAAGAACTTGATTCATCACTCTACCATGAGTCCTGTAAGGATATGGGCGTATAATGGAGCCATCCTTGCCACTCAGAACATAAATATTCCCTGAAAGTGTTGGAACAACGATATCGGTATGGCCATCCCCATCCACATCACCAACGGCAGGTCCCTGGGGTTTTAGAAGTTTTGCATTCATATCACACTCAGCTTAGTTGAAAATTTAAGGAGACAGGAAACCATAGTGTACCTGTGGGATAACAACAACAACATACCCAGTGAAATCCCACTCCGTGGGGTCTGGGGAGGGTATGAGTGTACACAGACCTTCCTCCACCTTGGTAGGTAGAGCGGTTGTTCCGGGAGACCCTCGGCTCAAGACAAAGCATAATCACAAGCAAGACAATCAAAATAAAGCAAGAGTAAATAGTAAAGCCTTACCTGTGGGATAAGGCTTTTAAAATGCTTTTCCCAAATTTCTTTGCCCTGTGCAGTCCATGCAGCAACATTGCCATGTGAATCTGTAGTAACTAGTTCAATCTTGCCATCATCATTTATATCAGCTGCAACTACTGCTCCTTGGATTTCAGCCATTTCAAGAGGAAACTTATCCCTCACTTTCCCTGAAACATAAGTCTTTCAGCCTTCAAACATTATGATGATGCACAATAATATCAAACAGATCAGACTACAAAAGGACACTCTTGCTACTTCTCTTTCCATGATAAACATGTCTACAACTAGATGTGGCAATTTGAGCCCATATTTAAAGACTTGGCCCATTAAACCTACAATTTAGTGAATTGGATCACTCATATTTCTGGTTGATAAATATGAGCTTCAATTCTCTTTTTAATCCATACAAATATGGACAAATATGGGTAAAATTTGGGTACTCATATATGTGACTCACTAGACCCAATAACAACTCATTTTTCTCAAAATAGGAGAAAATGTAAATTTGAGGGAAAACATTTTCCGGAACGATAAAAAATTCATCAATGCACCCCCAACCCACTCTCCGCCACCCACCCCACCCCCTACACTTACCCCCTACCCTACCTACCCACCTCCACCCCCACCCCTGCTCCCTACACCCCACACACCTCTACGCCACCCCTTACTCTCCCTCCCCCCTTCCAACTCCCCCACCCCACTACCACCACTCTGCCCCCACATTCCTCCCCCCTCGAATTTTTTATTTTATATATTTCATTGTACTTTTTCAGACACCACGTTGTGGGATTTCACTGGGTATGTTGTATATTTTATTGTACTTTTGTAAAAGATTTATGAAAAATTAGAATTTTTTTTCTTACCACCCACCCTGACCCTTATCCCACCACCACCCCCCCCCCCCCCCCCCCCAAACACACCACACATCATTTATTTCATATATTTTGCTGTTATAAAAAATGAGAAATATTTTTTTACCCCCCACAACATCACCCCGCCTGCCCCCCTCCCCCCAAACACCACACATTATTTATTTCATATATTTTATTTTTATAAAAAAAATTATAAAAAATGAGAATAATTTTTTACCCCCACCCCACCTCCCCCCAAAACACACTTAATTTCTCATATTACCCATATTATAAAAATATTACCCATATTATATAAGTGTCAAATTAAAAAATTAAATTATTTTTGTCAAATTATTTTGGGGGGAGGTGGAGTGGGTATAATTATAACATTACACTTAAAAAAATATTACACTTATATAATATGGGTAATATGGGCTAACCCATAACCAACCAACCCATTTATCACCCAACCCATATTTACCCACATAAAATATGGGTAGGTTGAAACCCAACTCATTTTTATTAAAACCATTTTCAACCAAACCCACCCATTTGCCACCCCTATCTACAACACAAGCCAATGGAATACAGTTGCACCAATCAACCAACTATTGGTTTCATCTGGAAACTACCCCAAACTCAAGGGCATAATCAATCTAAAAAGGAAAGCTAGCAGGGAATAGACGCATGCAAGCTTTAGAAGAAAATGGCACACATTATAAAACTCATGACATGAAAGGGGTATTTACAAATCGATTTGCATCTCATGATGGTAAAAGAATTACATTACACCCAGAGGGGGGCAGGAGACAATGAAGAAGAACAGATATTTTGCTTTTCAGGTGGATGACAGTAATTTGAAAATTTGAAGTTGCTTAAAAAGTATATAGCAACATGACAAGATAAAACAAATGAAGATGGATTACCCTTGTGATCCAAGACATAAAACATGCCATAAGAGGTCCCAACTAGAATGTCTAAATTTCCATCACCATCCAAATCAACTACCGTAGGGGAAGAGTGTATGTAGGGACGGAAGCTCCCCGAGTCAGTACTTAGGTCCAGTTGTTGAGTCCATTTAACTTGCTTGGTATCTAGATTAAAAACTACAATACCACCAGATACATACTTCCCAATGTCAATGTCTCCAAGCTCTTTCAAATGCTCCGAATTTTGGTAGTACCTGTTGATTAAAGATCAATCAGCGGTGACATATGCACTAGACTAGACTTGCAATAGTTGTTGTTAATGTTAGTAGACACCTAAAAAGAAGCCAACCAAAAGAGTTGTTTTCGAGTAAAAACTAAGACATGAGTTACTTCGAAGCACACATGTTTCATAAGCATTTAAGGCGTACCCAATTAGCAAAGATGAGAGACATCAAGAAGTAGTGGCTGAGACACGAATAGAAACCACTCAAAAAGATCTTAGGATCTACTAATTGCGCTAGCATCATTATTTTGCAAGGATGTACACTGGCATATATAATCATAAGCCATTAAACAACCGTGCTAGCAGGCCAGCTCTCACATATTTATGCTTAAATTAATAAAGCAATAAACCCATCTGATACAGAGCCAGATTCAAGATGAGTAACAACTTAATTCCAGCATCTCCACCCCTAGCAACTATCAGATGACAGATAAGAACCATTTTCCCCAAAAAAAAAAAACATGCTTCGGAAGTTTTCATTAGCATGTACTGCACCAGGAAATCAGCAGTGACACAACAAAGAAAGAAATCAGCAGTGACACATAGTCAGAAGAAGTCAAGAAGATAGCATTGCATACAAAAATAGCATCTCATAAGAGAGAACTTACTCATGGTCAAAGAAATAGGAAACTCCAACAATCATCTCTGACACCCCATCATTATCAATGTCTGCTATGACCTGATACAAATGTTAAGACCCTTAAGAGTTTAAAACCATCAGGATCTTAATAAATCTCTGCCTTATAACCTGTGTTGTAAAGACTTACAGGGGTACATAAAACATGAGCATCAACATCTACATAATCCTCTAATTTCTCATGTACTGGCTCCTGCCATTCTTCATCATTCCAATTGTGCTCATCAACATAATCATCGTAGTCGTAATTATACTCATCTGCCAGCTCATCACTGTCACGAAATAACTCAAAAGATGAATCAGCATCTGCTTCTAGACCCTCTTCATTTTCCACAGTTGCAGCTTGAACATGTTCCTCAGATCTTTTTGAGACATCATCTTCAAGAAGCCTTCTTCCGGTATTGGTTCCGTTCTCCAAATTGCTAATTTTCTTCTTTTCAGAACTCAGGATACCATTGTTCAAGTTAGCCATGTTAGTTTCTGCATCACCTAGACTGTTATTTTTCCCTTTTTGGTCCTCTAACCTAGATGAGTTGTCAGATGTAACTTCTGATGGCAAAGATACTGAAGCATTAGATGCATCATGGTGGACTTCTTCCGGAACTGAATGTGTCTCATTGTGAACTGGCGATGCCGTAGAGTCTGAATGGTTGCCACCCTGACTAGATGCATTATGACCTAAAAGAAAATTTTCAGATATATGATGTCATAGGATATAGTAAAAGTAAATGAAGGTCAAAGTCATGGTTCTCCACTTCAAGAGGCCAAAGGGATTATTATAGGAAGGAAATGTTAATATCTCCTGAAACACAAAGATATGATCACTTGTAGAACCTAGTCGTTCTATAGTAGCTTGTTAAATCTAAACAGATACAGAAGGCTGAATCCCATTGTAAAACACATAAATCTTAACATATAAGCAGGGGAAAGCATAGGCTCTCAAGTAACTAAGTTTAAGGTCCATGAATTCTGATAGGATGCCCAATTATAGGTGAAATGTTACCGAAATACAAGTGCAAACCACGGCCCATACCAGATGAAAGAATTCAAACTGGACAATCCATAGTTTAAGAGGCAATAAATTTCGATCCCCCAGCACTATATATTAACTTACGAAATTAATGAATGAAGTTAAATTGCTTCTTCTTCAGACTTCTAACAGGTGTCACAACACACTTGGAAAAGAAAAGATCCTATTCTGATTCAGTTTTGGTAATGTAACAAAAACAAATAGGCATTAGAAAGAGGAATGGAAGAGATATTAATAGAAAAAACCAAGAATTTGTACAGTCCTTTTGACTTGCACATGAAAAGGGGAAATACTTACGGGCTAGAGATTCCATCAGATGCTCCTGGATTAGTTGGTCATCATGGACGTCTGGATGAGAACGGTCCACAGGGTCTGAACTCAAACCCGCATACCAATTCTTTTTTACCTTCAACCGAGGAATCTCAAGTTTATCAGACATCAAGTATCCTGACACCCTATTAAATGCTAACCATGTCATGTTGAATCGAGAAATGTATGTGATTACTAAAAGAGGAAAATATTAAGAAAGATGGTGCAGCATTACCTGAAAAAGAGAACCTCACCACTGTAGGTGGCCAAACCTATCTCCCTCACTCCATCCTTGTCAATGTCGTACAGGAGAGGACTGGAATGAACGGTAGATTGATGAAAAGCTGGCCAGCCTGATAAGGTGAAGTTATATAATTAGCAGAAATATTATCCCCATTTATGTAATTCTCTCAAGTTTCTAGAGTATTCATCTAGAACAATATTCATATAACGCATTTTTTTGTCCTTCGGCATGCCACATTTAAATTCAGATCCAATTTATAAGCTAGTTTGGGTGACTGCACAGGGTACGGGGTGTTCCAGTCTTCTGTAGCCAACCAAATAGTTTACATTTAAATTTACATAAACATGTTTGAATTTACTCTCACAACCAGCCTCCCACAAATTATACCTGGCAGTTTATCTCCATCAGAACCTTCCAGAACTTCCAAGTAATGAACAAAAGAGGGAACTACAACCTCAAGTTTCCCATCACTAACATAGAGATTGAAAAATATTGTTAGGATAAAGAAATGAGCCAAAAGGAATAGATTGAAAAAAACAATTGCAATGATATTATTAAACTTCAACAACTCATACTCGTCAAATTTGGTCGAACTGGTAAAATGGTACATTTTGCTTTTCTTTTTCTCTTTGATGAGAGAGGAGTGGGCTTGAAGATACATTCATTTACATTGTAATCCACTGGTTAACTCTCTTATTAGTTCCAGCCACCCATAAAAAAGAAAATCGATATGATTAATCTTCTTTTTTCTCTTTTATCACAGTTCCATTGATTAAAACAAGTAGTTTGTGACAGTAAGCACTGCAGAACTCTTACAACTACGGAAGCAGAATCCAAGAAACAGATTCGGAACATGTAAAACAAAATAAATTACACAACAAAAATCAGAAGCTTGTACCGTGTTACCTGTTAATATCAGCAATCAAGGGCGAGGCATACACGCTAGAACTAACTTCTGCCTGCCATCTTAGCTCCAAATGCTGAGGGCATTGTGTATTCAGCAACTCATCCTCATCTCTGCAGACCACATTTTAAAAAAGCTCTGTAACAATTTTTTAGTTCTCTTTTCGATAAGCAAAAGGGGAAAAGCTTAAGCATTTTTTTTACCATTCTCTCATGACGTTGAATAAAAAAAAGTAACAGGAAGAATTTCCATACAAACTGGAACTTCATAGGTGCACCAAAAAGAAACTAATAATGATTAGTCTATTCCTCAAATATACGGTCTCAACTTTATTTTTATTCTCAAGAGCTCTTATCTCTTTCTTAGTCTACCATCAACTAACTGCAAATATCACTAAACAAAGTATGGAAAATAAGCAGAGAAGTTTCCAACAATTACTATTCCCTCCATTCCAAAAAGAATAGCACAATTTCCGTATCAATTTGTTCCAAAATGAATGGCACATTTCTAAATTTGGAAACAATATAACTTAAACTTCCCATTTTATGCTTAATGAGAAGCTTTTATACAACAACTACATACCAAGTGTAATCTCACACGGTAGGTTTGGGAGGGTAGAGTGTACGCAGACCTTAGGTTGTTTCCGAAAGACCCTCGGCTCAAGAGAAAACATGGCGAAAAAATGTCAGATTCAAACAGAAAGTAAAGTAAAGTAACGTAAAGAGATCATGACAAAATACTACAGATAAGCACTAATGGAGAAACTTTAACAGTAAATGCATTAACTAGTACGATAATCGGAGTACAAGAAATAGTAGATAGTAACAGGAAATCGGAGGACAAAAACCTACAAGGTAACACTACGCCTGCTAGTATGGAAGGATACACGAGACCCATACTACCGCCTAACCCTCCACCCAATTCGCATCCTCCACAACCTCACAAATATTATATCGTGTTTAAGACCACAAGTTTCAAAAGGTTTATAACGAAACAAATGTTCTCACATACTTTAGACAACAAGTTTCAAAAATCTTCCTTTTTTCATAAATTTTATAGCCAGTCAAACTATGTCATATAAATTGAAACAGGCGGAGTATTAAATACCAAGGAAGCGAAAGTCGAAAATAAATATCTCTCTTACAACCAAAATTAAGTCAAAATACAAATAATTTTCCATTGTGTGTCTAATCTAATATAAAAGAGACTGAATGAGGCGCGAAATACACAAATTGAAACAACGAATCATCTAAACTCCAAACATAGCTAAACGAAATATGAAATTAATAAAAATTTACGTTAATACATACAACAAACTCTCATTAAACACTACAGAACACAAACGCAGCTAAAATTTCAAACACAAATTTCTACAACATAAAATTAAGTCAAATACAACAAATTCTCCACAGTATTTGCAAGTAAATATGAAATTGATCAAAATTCAGGCTAATACATACAACAAATTCTCATAAAACACTATACAACACAAATGCAGCTAAAATTTGAATTGATTTACATAAAATTAAGTCAAAAACAGCAAATTTTGCAAGTAAATAGAGAGGAGATGGAAATATTACAAATTTGGATAAGCAGTGGAATCATCTGTAGCTTCTCTTTCTCGGAGTTTGTTACTCTTCGTTTCCTCCGATCGAAAATGCGAGAAATTCGACGAAAGGATAAGAAAACAGAGTAAATAAACCCTAGTTTTCATCGATTTGATTCGCTAAAATTTCGAAAATGCGATAAATTAAGTGATTTTTTTACGAGAATTGAAGAGTTTTATTAAAACCCTAACAATTAGTGAAGAATTTTGAAGTTGAAATCTGGGAATTGCAGAAGATAGTCAAATGCTTCTTCAGTTTAAGCTCAGGAATAAGAAAGTAACCCTTTATTTGGGTATATTTACACTTTTTGGATATGAATTTAACTGATTAAACACTGATGCACCGTATGGTGTTCCTCTTGCTCGCTAATGGGTTTTATGCGGTGCAAATTCGGATATATACGAGCTCCGTTATGAATATGAATGAAAAATAAAAAAATAATTATATTAGGAATTCATGGGTTTGGTTAAAAATATCCAAATTGATATTTGTATGAGTTTCGTTAAAAAACTGATAATATTTGATTTTATTTTATTTTATTAAAAACAAACTGAAAAATACATGGGAGTTGTTTAGACATGAGATGAAATCATGATTATTTGAAGTTGAAGTTTTGTTTGAACATATAACTTTAATTTCGTAAATTGTATTTTTTTTCTTATAGACATAAAAACTTCACAAGTTGTGAAACCATCAAAACTATCTCAATTCTTATACAATCTTATCAAATGAGCAAGTCATTGTTTATAACAAAATTAATACGCTACTAGAAGGTCTTTCTAAAAAATACAATATCAATTGATCAAACTTTAGTTCAATAAAATGAAAAATTGAACATGAATTATAGTGTAACTATTCTTTAATATAATTCTCTCACATGATTGGTAATCGTAAATTTGTTATAAATATACTACCAACTTGTAGATCTTTTAATATATGATATAAATGATTAGTAAATACAATTGACAAATATATCTACCAACTTATGAATCTAGTTTTACAAAATATAATCTTATGAGTTAACTTTTACATTTAAAAATTTTGAAATCATGATTTGGAATCTCAAATCATGCCTTTTTGGATGATTTGAGATTTCATTGAGATGAAATCGCATGTCCAAACCCCTATTTCATCTCATGAGATGAAATCGCATGTTCAAGCGCCTACCTAATCAAACTGCAAGTTATATACACAATTTTTATAATTACACACATCCAATATATTAATTTTAATAAATAAATTTAAAAACTTTATATACGTTTTATCAAAATTTTATTTATCTCTAATAGATTAATATATTTTTAACCTTAAGCACATTTTTTAAAGAAAGACACGAATTCAAATTCGTTTATTAAAAAAAAAAGAGAGAGATTTACCTTCAAAAAATTGTATTTCGTATAAACTCCATTTACTTGATTAAAGCTTATAGATCTTAAAATATATTTTTTCATAATCCAAAGAAAATTATAACTACCACAATAAAAAGGTAATAACGAATTACAAGTTTGAAAAATGATGAATTCCACCACCACCACCCACCTCGCATAAAAAAATGAAAGAGATAAATACCATTTAGTTTCTTTAAAATCGAAAAAACGAATCAAATCAAACCAAACAGACAATAACCAAATCGATGAATGTGTATTATATCTGGTTTGATTTTAATAATTTAAAACCCGACTAAATTAGTTTGATTTTGGTTTTAACCAAAGATCGACCAATTATGTTTTTAAACAAGCTCACGTTTTAATACATACAAATTTATATCTATCTATCTATATATTATAAAACACGAATATTAGAATGCTAAATGTTGATCGACGAAAATATCCTTTAAATGTTGATCGACTTTTAAACCCTTCAAATTTAAAATATTTTTTAAGCAATCAACTCAATGTTGGATAAAATTGTGATTTCGCCTAATATTTAAAGTTTTGAAATCAATCAATATCAAAATATAATATAAAATTAGGGCATAAATAAGGTGATGTGGCATCTGTTTGTGGCCTCTATTCCTATTTATTTTTTTCTCCTTTTTTTGACATTTATCTTCTTCTTTTTTGCTATTGATGTCAATTAAAAAATGTAAAATCAACCCATGCACCTCTTCAGTTACCCCCGTACTCAGCATAATGACCTTAATAATTTATTTCATCATTCCTACTCTTACTAATAATTTCTTCTCCTAAAATCCCTCTTTCTTCCTTCATAATTTCACAAGTTTTTCTTGGAGCAGTTGTTATTTAGAGAACCTTTTTAATGATGCTTGCAGAACTATTTTTTTTCGCTTGAATTGCTTTAATTTTGCCTAGCACGTTATATAAGTTTGTGATGCTTTCAATTTACAACTAATTTTGGTTGCTTTTTTTTTTGGCAGGTTGATCGGTCTGTTTTGTCTATGAGGATATGTCACGACCCATATTTTTTAGGAGAACCACTTTCAAATCATTAACATGATATAACATAAGTAAAAGCAGAAGATAATAAAATACTACATAAGTTATCTCATATAATATAAATGCGGAAGAAGATAATAAGTTTGATACATCCAAAACAATCCCCAAATGATCTAGTCTGTGAATACAAGAACACTAAAATACAGTACAAGTCTGAAATGGGCAACTAAGTGTCAAAACTGAATACATAGTCTAAACATTTCTCTCAAATACGAAATAAAGACGGTAATAGGAAGGAAACATCCAAGGGTATGTCGGAGGTAGCATCCTCACCCTGAATACTGAAGGTCAACTGCTCGAACTCAGCCACGTGGTCCCCGCGGAGGTGGAAGATACTGAATCTGCATCCAAAAGAATGCAGCAAGCGTAGCATAAGTACACAACGTACCCTCGTAGACATCATAGGCCGACAACGACGGAAGATACATAATCAGAGATAAATACCAAGTTGACACCAAGTAATCCTATACTACCAGTTCAATAATCCAAGTAAGTCACGTAGTCCACATGTTCACAAAGTTCAATAATAATTCAAGTATCAAGTAGCATGTATAATCCCTCCGATTCCAAAATTCAGTCAAGCCATCCACAATCACTCAAATACAAATCCAACCACAGTTTATCAATGAAATGACATAAGTATGTATGATATGAATGCAATACATACGCAAGGTACCTTTCTCAGCCTGATATACAGTACATCAAGGCTTTATTATGATACACACACTCATGGAGGATCCGCAAAGTACATACACCGCTCCTAGCCAGCTAAATTCAACATACGAATCTGACTAGAGCCTAAGACTCATTTGTCGAGCCTTATCAATCAATTTCCTCATCTCGATGTTGCCATAATCTCATAGCTTCTCACCTCTCCGGCCTCTTTGGAGATACCACTCTCATATCAATATCACATAACCATGAGTGTATGAATGCAATGGCAATGTAAGGCAATATATCATGATATAATGAGATACAATCAAGTATAGAGATGACATATCACATGCTTTCAGGAATTCAATAGCACATGTACAAATTCAAGTCAAGTTGAACGAGTACTAAGTTTTTAAGAAAAAACAAACTTTTGAAACTAGTAATTTTGGACGTTTTACAACCAAAATATGACATTAATTATACAACAAAAAAACTTCAAAATTAAATTATTTTCAAATATAGAAAGTTTCATTCTTTTCTAACAAATTAATAAGAAAACAATGCCCCATAAAGGTCGGATGAGAGACAAATTTAAAGGTCGACACATGAATATCTACTCAATTGGAGGGAGGACAGTGCATCTTATGTAGAATACTCTCGGTAGCCAATCTGAATGTAACGAAGAATGCGGGCATATGAGAAACTAGAAAGTACTATTATAACAGACTTATATTCACAGGGGAACAGATAACATAGAGCTTGAAGTTTCACTACTACTGGAGAAAACCTACCTTAGACAACTTAACAGTAACAAAAAAAAAAGAGAATAACTAAAACAACTAACATACACAACGACCTTATTGCTAACAACAAAAGAACAAAAGACCCGAGTCATGGACCACTAAGTTTACAGGTACCAACTGGATCCATACAACAAACCCAGTATAGCACACATAACACGCCTAGGGACTAAGGATACTCGTAAGTACCCTTCTATTGATATACATGAACACAGCTAAGTTGCAACGAGAAGTTAATCTGATCACTAGCTTCCACCAATAACAATTCATTCATCTGCGTCGTGCATGAGCTTTGCTATCATTCTGTATCCTATCCGCATACATTGGCAGTCGAATGATCTCATGAATTTCATTCAACAGCACATCTTCAGTGATGTTGTCAGTAATACTTCTCAACACCTGAATTTTTGTACAGTAACCATAATAAGTCTACTAGCGGTCATAATCTATCTAAAAGATGAGAAAATATGGAGAAGGTTCTAATAAAGCACAAGTCTATGTATCAACAAATCAACTGCGTAAATTTAGTATGTGCCATTAAAGAAATACCTTTCTGTATGTGTTGTAATCATTCGGAGCTCCTTTATCGACTCTGATCCTCATCCACACCCATTCTTGGTTATTGGTATCAAAAGAGCACTCTATTATTTTACCAGAGTAATCTGACGGATCAGAACTGTCTGAAACATGAAAGAACCAGAAATTTCAGGATATGCACCAGAAGTAAATACCAAGAGGGGGGGGGGGGGGGGACAAAAAGAAACAAGAGTTAACGGGATACAAATAAAGCACAAGAGAACTGCTTAGATATGCAAGACTTTCGGACAACAGATTTGACATTTGGCTGGATGTCCCTTAACCTCATCACTGGAATCAGTAACTCACGAACTCCAAGTAACAAGGACCAACCATTGGAAATACCATCTTAAAGAGCAAGAGAAGAAACGGAATTGTAGAAATCAAGTCAAAAGCTTGAGAGGTGCATGTCCTAGTCTGACTAGGATGATCTTGTTAATCAGAATTTCAAGACTAAGGAGACACCCTAAATTTGGATTATCTTGTTCACAGTCACGTGCGACAAGGAATTTCCATATATATGCTTCCATGGTCATGTTCCTGAAGTTGCAAAAAAACCTCTACTGCCCCTTTATTCATTTAGAACCTCATTGTGACAATCCAATTAATCCCAACTAACACATCCGATCTTTTTAACTTTAGCAACTGATCCAATTTCGCCCACGGGATGCGCTGTACGGTAGTAGTTTATGTTAGCTGCTTATCCGGACCCCGCGCATAGCGGGAGCTTAGTGCACCGGGCTGCCCTTTTTTTTTTTTTATTCTTACTACTCCCTCCGTTCCTTTTCACTTGTACTAAAAATAGATTTTCCTTTTTACTTGTCCATTTTAGCAAATCAAGAGAGATTTATTATTTTCTTCCAATACAACCTTTATCATTAAGTAACTACATAAAGTACTAGTAGTTAAACTTAGATTTCCAAAACACAATTAATAAGGTTAGTTTAGTAAAATAGACCCCCAATAAATACTTTCTTAAGGGGAGTATCAAGTGAACATGGGCCAAGTAAAAAGGAACAGAGGGAGTATTACTTAGCACCTCAGAAGCACCAAAAAGAAATATCGGCAGTTGCAAGAGACTAAGTGTGAAATAGCCTCCCGTTAACTTTTGAGATTAACTAGATCAAATAATAGCACTCCAATTCCCCCCCCCCCCCCCCCCCCCCCACCAAACCCCCAACACATTTTTCATAAGAAATCACATCCGCCCAGGTCAGTAAAGTATATAAGACAACAATAAATACTAAACGAGTATGGATTAGATGATATTCGTCTCTATATACCCAACCAAACCCCAATTAAGGGAAAATTCCTGCATGATACCACAAGAGATATTAACTAAATATAACTGGGGATTTCTAACCTGGGAAAACAACTCTATTCCCTTCCACTAGTTTCTTCTTTCCTCGTTCATGTAGATAAAGCAATTCACGATCGTCGACCACCTGCCATATGATCAGAGATAATCACACTTCATTCCGACAGGAGAGCATGAAACATGATCCACTTCATAAAGGCTATTCCGCTTTGTTGAAGGATGAGACCATCAATCTAAAAGCTTAAGCTATTAGAGGGAGCACACTTTTTTAATGTAATTATTTCAACACATACCCTCACGTGCGGGCCTGATTCTTTTACATGGGCCAAGCATGTGGGAACCCCTTTTTGATAATGGGTGACAGTGAGACTAACTAGAACTCAGGAACATTGCCTGCTTTAATATTATTAAGTGTGTGACCATCTCATCTAAAAGCTTAAGCGGTTAGTTTTATTAACTTAACTATCTCAACACGCTTAAAGCATGGAAACAAATGATATTGACAGGTAAGGTGTAGGGGCATAACAACAATAAGAAACCAAAAGCACAAGGAGGAAATAGGAACAGCTCTATTCACTAGGAGAGCAGAATACAACCTCAAACAGAAAGTCAACCGAGTTCATTTCAGGGTATTTCCACTTCAAGAGACCCTCGTGCGTGCGAGGAACATAAGGATCATCCCAACCCTAACACGGAAGAAAACAGTGGCTCAGTATCCAGAACCTAAATTCATCTGTATGATTTATGCATCTTCATCACTGTTAGCCATAAACATGTCATTTGCAATTAAATGCAAGTGGATGTGCTACCAACTCTCTGCAACATAACAGTAAACATAGAGAAGGGTTGGAAACCACTTCCACATAGAGTTACTCCACATAGCAATCAAAACATACATGCCATATAACTTGGAAACAGCTAAAGTGATGTAAATAATTGACTCCTCAGGGAAAATCCAATAAAACACTAGAACAAGAAGCAATTCAGTATAGTCACTCTTTAGCACCTGAAAAATAAGACCATCGGCTTCATGTGAAAGCTTGGGAATAAATTCTTTGAGAAGTTTTGTGACAGTAGAGAGCAGAAAAAAATCCTTCCTCCTCACCTGATAAACTTTGATAGATCAGCAGCCACTTCAGCTAGAACAAATGATACTACAAAATAACAATAATTAATCTTATGACACCATATTCCAATTTTGACGAAACATACCCTGAAAGGCTCCAACTCGTATCTATAGTAAGGGTTTCTACTCTGGTATATATGTTGACGTTCATAATTCCTTGGCCCGATCACTTCTTTGTCGATCATTTTCCACCGTTCATAAAAGGGTCGCTGTAAAATTATAGAACAGAGAATGAGCAACATCAATGTACGATAATATTTGAAGAGAAAAGCACGCAACGCAAATCAGAATGAAGTGAAGTTGGTAAAGCTCATCCAGAGTTCCAAGTGAAAAGGATAATTATCTACAAACATTACAAGAAAGAAAGAAGTAACAAGTAGGAGATGGTTAAATAAACAATAGTGTTAAAGGTACTTTTGCTGTCTCTGTAGATACTGCTAATTTTTCTTTTTTTGAAATGGTAATAATTGCATTCACAAACAGCACAAAGGAGCTAATGCTAATATTACTATTCCTGATTGATCTTTTGTATGAATTTACCACATCACTAATGCGGGTATTACATCATAAACAAATCAGGAAACTGACAATCAAACACACGACAATCACTGCAGAGTCTGATAACGGGATAATTCCTGTTAATACAGAGAACTCCTAAGCGTATAGAATACATTAATTATTCAAAAAGAAAAGGAAAGAAATTTCCTATACAAGAATCCAACCTCAATGACAGACACATGGTTAAGTGCCATCATATCATATATTAGGTATCTCCTTTCCTTCTTCTGTGTGTCTGGCAAAGTGTCAATTACCATCTCTCCATCAAGTAAAGTTAAGTGGTGGGTCTTTTCGGCTAAACCCTGGGAGAAAATAAGAGAATTTCATATGATAAATCATATATACAGAAAATTTCCAACATACCCGGTGTAATCCCACGAGTGGGGTCTGGGGAGGGTAGAGTGTACGCAGACCTTACCCCTACCTTGGGAGGTAGAGAGGCTGTTTCCCATAGATCCTCGGCACAGATAATTTCCAACAGTGAGACATAAAATGGAAAAATAAAAGATCAGAACATCCTGATAGCTGACTGGATATTAGCATACTTCATTAGTGTGTCTGCACGGAAATCTCATCTGAACCCTTCGGAAGTTGAAATGTCTATCAATTAAGAAACAACCATCCATCGTGATCAGCATCATATACCGTGTCCCATCAGCCTTCCATGTGGCATAGTAGTAACGCTGCCTTAACAATTGCAAGTTGTCCCTGCACATCATGACAAAGATTACCTTCGATGAATCTTAATTTATTGGTTTTCACCATCCTTGCTTTGTGTTGGATGCTACCATGGTTTGTAAGGCAACTAGCCAGTTCAATAGATAAACAAATGTTTTCTCAGAGAATATATTCATATCCATGTCCGAGTCCATATGAGGTTCAAGTATGAAGATACAATAAGGTTATTATCCATGAGTAAAATTTGTATAAGGGATCTAAAAAATACATTAACTACTCAGAACACTTGATGGACAAGCTATCATGCAGAATAAGAAAAATATTAGCAGAACAAACAAACAAACAAAACAAGGTAATTCATGCTTTGCAAGCATAATATAGCTAGAGAATACTCATTCCGCCATGTGTAACCTTCAAAGTTCGAACCGTGTTTGCTGCACAGACAAAATAGGCACACTGCCGCACGGCACAAGTTGCCCAGAGGCATCAGGAACTAATTGGGCTCAATGTCGGTCACCCATGTAAAGAATGTGAAATGAAAAGACAAAAATAAAATGGCCTCTGAAGATTTAAAACCTTCCGTGAAGGTCGAAGGGTTCTTAAAAGGTGGGTTGAGCCACAGATCCACCCAACTATGGCAATTGATACCAAAATAAAATGATGTGCTTTTCTGCTTATTTGGCAGGTCACGAATCAAGAAGTCTTTCAGTCCGATCATTTGAAAGTCATCAAAAACTTGGAAGTTCATGAACCACCAAAAACCCTCTATCTGATAGGAATAGTTACTTTATTTTCAGGATCAGATCTAACTAAAAACAACTATAAAATGTGTATAAAGAGAATATAAGCTATTGTGAGGAGACTTCAAAGAAAGCTTAGTTGCAACATTTGCAGAAATACAGGTAAAAATACTTGGGAGAAAGTGCACGACTTCTGCAGTACCAATGATGATTGATGGCCAAGGTTGAGACAAATAAACGAATGATGTTAGGCAAAGATTCCTAATGGCTGATTAAAAGAAGCAGATTAAGTGGCAACAGTAAGAAATCAAGAGGTAGAAAAAGAAACGTTGAGCAATTCCCAGGAGGTGAAGAAAACAAAATAATAAGGAATTTCGTCCTCAGCACCAATTGATGTTGTAAGAGCTCAAGCATGAAGAAGACTACACTTCCCTATGAAAACGTATAATTAGCACTGAACCTGTCATCCAAAATTCTATAAAAAATATAATGAATCCAACTGCAATTAGAACAACAGAAGCACATACATGACCGGCAAAATACCTAGGAGATGGCAGAGTCCATTTTCCATCATAAGCCAAAATCACTCGGATAAACCACCAAAATCCATCTACAATAGCCTATTTACGCACATAAAAAGTGCTGAAACAACACTCAGCTATTTGTCTCATAGCAAGAAAGAAAAATATCGAAATAAGCACTTTATGCAAATAAAACAGGAATAACCACCAAATTTTATTCTATACCAAGTAGGCTGTTGTTTGCTAATCACATTCAACACCTTAAACTGAAGAAAGCAGGAACTAGATACCTGAAGAGGATAAAGAAATAATCATGATAATCACTGCACAAGTGATTTTACATGTTACATGCCACTGCAACAAACTTTGCAATAAAACAAACTTCACCCATTTGTGAGACAAAAGATCACTGGACCTATATTCACTAACAAGCTTCAAACCATTAAACATATGTTAACACTTATTGAATCACGGTGGTGGATTATTATGTTGTCTTGTTGTATTTGATATGTAACTTAGCATTTTAAATAAAATAGTAACACAATTTTAATAAGTCAACCAAGATCAAAGTTATTGCCAAATCAACATGTTTCCAGCTTTTAATTAATCCAACTCAGTGGTGTCGAGGATAACTCATTCTGCAGCAACATAGATATTTCAGGCTTTGATGTCCTCAATCTTACATTTAACAGCAAAGTCACACGGAGCAAGTTTTGGAATTCACACTCAGGTATGCAGTTTTCAGCTTGATAAGCCAACTGGAAGCCCTCAATGATTAAGGACACCTAAACCAAATATCTGTTCATAACAGATGTTAAGTTTGAAATCACATACTAGCATACTGCCCAGAAATGTATGGCTATTGCATCACATCCATATGATGAAAGAGGTTCGAAACATAACAGCCATTATCCGTATGTTAAAGAAAATTAACACGTTACATCACACAGCACCAGCTTTTCGAAAATGGTAACAGTATATAAATTTCATCACGAAGGCTGTGCAGGAGACATCTTTACAATTCTCACAAAGCCACACGGTATCCTAGTTATACTGTCACACAGCAACAGTTTCTACTGCCACACAGCAACAATTTCTACTGTCATCTCCACACATCAAGGAAATGTAGATAAACGTCATGTATCAGCTAAAGTGGAACCTTTTCCCCTTTCAATAAATTAACTTTATGCAGTTTCTATTCTGATTTAGGTGAGACCAAGTGAGAATTTCCTTGTTCTTTTCAATTTGTGGGTCAACAGAGGCTTCTTGTATGCACAGCTAAGCGTGAAATGCTAGACCTAAGGTTACACCTGACTATACCAAGAAAGTATAATGAAGTTACAGTTCCCTGACTAAGGACCGGAACCAAACCTGTCAAGAGAGACTGGATGTGAGCCAGGAAATTGTAGGCCTCTACCCTGAAAGGAAAATAAACCAAAAGGATTTGGAGTTAGAATAGAAACAGCAGACACATCCACATTTTGCAGTAGATAGTCTACATAATCCCACAACTGCACAATAGAAAGTAAATCTACAGAAAGATCAGAAAATAAAAAGTAACTCGCATTAACAATACAATAAACCTTCATATATAAATTCCATGCACCAATTATATACAGACACCAAACGAACCAACTGCAAATTTCCTACCCCTGGGGTCATTTTCAGTACTTGATAACAGAACTGTCGTAGATAATTTTGCTGATCTTGTGGGATTGCATCTCCCAAAATGTCGTCAATTGACATTACTACTTGTGCTTCACGATTGTCCTGAGAAGGGAAAAAATGAGTTATGAGGAAATTCTAAAAGCTCTATCGAATAAATAAATCTCTGTGCACTGCAAAAGTATAGAGACCAAAACCATAACATGCTGGTATAAAGATGTAATCACAAGCAGCTATAGCCTTGATTATGTTATCATGCTGAATTTTTACTCCTATAGTCTGACCTGCACCATTTCAATAGATTATTATATTGAGTTTTCTAGGTAGTGTTTTAGACAATTGTCGGAATGTGAAAAAGTGGAACAGTTAGTTGGTAAGATGTCAAATCCAGTTTGAATGACGGGGCAGAGACTTCTCATTTAACAAAGGAGATCATATTTATTGGACAGACCAAAGGGAAAGCAAAATCAGGTTTACTGGCATGGAGTGGTAGATTAGGCCACATCAAGCCATAACTAGTCATTCTGCTTAAAAAATAACATGATTTCACATACAGCATGCAAAAAACCCCTCCTTTCACTTCAATCCGCATTGCCTCTCTTCTATCCCCCCCCCCCTCCCCCAACCCCGCGGATGCACTGCATTTCTTCCTCGCTCTCTTGTGAAGATGCTATCCTACAAATTAATCATTCAGTAAGCATTTTGATAAAAAAAACAATAGTCAAAACCTTGAAAAGAGGGGGAGTGGTGATAGAATATAACAAAACACCAAAATGCTTTTTTCCACCAGCAAAAGATTAGAGAAAAAGGAGGAACCTTTTTGATATGGTCTTTTTTTATAAGGAAAAAAAGGAGGACGAACCCGGTTTATCTTTCTAGAAGGTCAGCAAATATGAAATCATTAGCATGTGTATTTTTCTATTTTTCATGCCAAAGACTCTTTATCAAGCTGGAAAATATTATGTTTTCTCCAAGTCTAAGCAAAGTTAGATCTCTTCTAGCACTGTTTAGCACCTTTGTCAAGCTTTTAAGAAAAACTAGATTTCTTCTTGGGCGTGTCTTTCTTTAACTGGTGAAGGACCAAAGGCGATAAAATAGGCTGTTGATGGAGGCACAAACGCTAAAAAGCAAACAAGAAATATGGCAAAGTACAGAGTTCTCAGGATTTATATGAAAAATTCTTTATCGGCCAAGAAACAACAACATACCCAGTGTAGTCCCACAAGTGGGGTCTGGGGAGGGTGGGGTGTACGCAGACCTTACCCCTACCATTCTGGGTACAGAGGTTGTTTCCGGTAGACCCTCGGCTCAAGAAAATCGTTTTCCAGAACAGGTTTGAAAACAAAGCAAGAGTAAGAAAAAGGTATGACTGTCGGTCAAGAAACAACAGTCCTAGGAAACCTTTATCATCCATCAAGTTTAGGCACCCAGGACAAACATAAAAAGGAGATGGAAGATATGAACCAAAAGGGCTGGGGGTTGAAAATGGACAGATAAAGGAGCACGCGAGATACTTTTTTTATTATCATTTCAGAATAGAAATGAAACTAAGTCCAATAAAGCAAATTATATAGAGGATTCGTATCTTGACCTGAAACTAGTTTGGGATAGAAGCATAGTTGACGCGGAGTCTAAGGAAAAGAAGTCCTCACCATTTCGACATTTTCTGGTTCAGATTTCATCAAACCAAAAAGAAAGACATGCTACCAGACATGGAAGACGTCTCATGGCTAACGGATTCTAGCCTTGACAAGCATGAGGCTTAATGGCCAGATCATGCCTTCAAAAGCTGCAGCAATCCTTGCATCCCAAGTATTGCAAGGTCGTTACTCTAAGAGTTTCTCATCTACAAGCTCCAATGGCAAAACGACTTGGGAATGTCATAAATTGGTAGTTTTCATAATCAAGCCTAATATTACACGCAAAATCAAGTTTCACTACTACCTCACCATAGAAGTATCAGAAAGCGATGGGTTTCTCATTCTAATGTTGAGAGCCACTAGATTGGTACCACTTTAGTGTTCACATTCAATCAAATTCAACACCGCACTAGTGGAAACTGAATGCTTAAACTTTCAGCAGAGAAGGAATAACCAAATACTTCACCCATGAATAAAGTGCCAACAATATCAAAGCGGAAAGTTCTCTTGCAGAAACACATACAGGCAAAGGAGCCGCAGGACCTCCATCGTCATCGTCATCCGGCATAGCATCACCATTCAAATCAAGCTCAGAAGATCTTTTCCACTCAGGTGTTGAAGGACAAACAACCATTTCAGGTTTTTTCTCATGATAGAAGGCATATAGGGCATCAATATAGTCTGGCTTATAGATCCCAGGAGGACGAGCATCAGAAAAAAATTTAATTGCCTGCATAAAAATACTCTGATTATTCTTACTCAGAGATACGTGGTTAAATTTGAAGTAAGAAGGATGTAGCATCGCGAAATTACTGACCTGACTGACAGATATCGGCAGCGTACGCATAAGATAATGAATGATCATAAACCCAGTGCGATTATGCCCATGTGTGCAATGCACAAGAATATACTTCTTTGCATGTTTCTGACGGGCAAGAAATTGTGAAACCTGGTACAAGCCATAGATATTAGTATCAAATTCCTTTCAATAGCATATAGCATTCAGTGAGGATGTGAAAAAGTTCGCCTTTATTTGCTTAAAGTCTTAAATAGAACAAAACTCATATGACAGCATGCTTCTCATCAATGCTGAGTCCTAATACTAAGAAAACCTAACTAGAAGTTAACAGAACACATTTCGTATACTCTGAGAAACCACGTATGTTTTAATCTGAGACAAGTTCTGACAAAATACAGTTTCCATTGCAAATACAGTATTCCCGCAACTTCTCGCATCGAAAAGAAACCCTTACAAGAATGTTCAAGTTCATAATGCTTTGTTTTCCTTTCCAAAAAACAGGTGATTCTTGGCGCAACTGAAACATCTTCTTTACGGGGTTACTGGGGAGGGGAAGCGGAGGGGCAGGAAAGTCGTGACATCTTATGTGAATTGGGAAAACCCAAAAAGGAGATGCAGTATGCAACAGTGTTCCTTTCCCTATTAATAAGATAGGATAGTCCTAGTGCACTAAGCTCCCACAATTTGTGGGGTCCAGGGAAGGACGGACCACAACTTTTACCATTGTGTCAACTGCCAAGGCTCCCCCTGACATCTTATGTGAATTGGGACAATCCAAATAGGATATGCAGGATCCAACAATGTTTCCTTTCCTGTTAGTAAGAGAGCATAGCCCTAGTGCATCAAGTGTCGGGGTCCAGAGAGGGGACCATATTTGATATCAAGATAGAATAGCTATTAAATGAGATTAGTTAGCAGTCAGTATTCGTAAATAAATAAGTAGGCGTAACGTATAGAGGGATCCCCCTCGTGTAGGTGGGTAGGTCGAACTCCTCTATTTCCCTGCTAGTGCACTACTTCCTTTTCTCTGTTTAATTTAGGGAGAAGGGCTTAGTCATGTGCTCGTGTGTTCTTGTTATCAAGGATTGTCATCACCAGGTTGAGTCTCTCTCTTTGTCCTCATAGTAGGATATTTCCGGATGTTTTGTGTTGTAAGCACCTTTCCGCTTTTCCTTTCCTGTTAGTAAGAGAGCATAGCCCTAGTGCATCAAGTGTCGGGGTCCAGAGAGGGGACCATATTTGATCTATTGATCTACTGTTTATTTTCACGGCTTGAACACATGACCTCCTAGTAACACAACGACAACTTTTACCGTTACGCCAAGGCTCCCCTTGAAAGAATGGAGTACATTTGTTCTTTGATAAGAATAGAGTCATAATATAATATATAACATTTACATAACCTCTACCCTACCATTCTCAAAATAGTTTTCTCTTTTCTATTCCTAGAAGATCACAAACAAACTAGTGATCAACTATGTTTTCCACTTGATTGACAAACACCACATTAATAATTGCACCAAGTGTAACATATGACAGTAAATCTGTAACAGTGTTGATCTAACCATGGATGGATAAAGGTAAATAAACAAACTTGCAGTACTTTTACATGGTAAATAATGCAAGCTCATTCTCAGGTACAGAATTCAACTAAAACTAAAACTGCAACCAACATATATAAAATTACCTCATAGACAAATAAATTTACAGACTCATTGTCAGGTACAGAATCACGACCTCTGCATTGAATCTAATACACATGAGAGAGTAAAAATCAGGACAACAATCATAACCCAAAGTGAAAAATTACTCCCCCGCCACCTATCCTCCTCCATGAATTTATTACCATGTACCAACCTTTACATGCTTGATGCCTTGACCTTCTTTCCTCCAATCTGACAACGAATAGTATCGACTTGTATTTGTGAGATCAATCACCATACCAAGCTGAAATTTACATGCAATGAGTCAGTTGTAGTTTAACCGATCCCGTGTTGTCAAAGTAACAAAAATGAATTAAGAGGACAAAATTAACAAGGCACCTAATGATTCTATCATACTAAGTGGCAAAACAAAATAGAATATAGGGCTCGGTTTTGACATAAAACATATCCAAGACAGTGATATAAAACATCTCTAAGACCATTATTCATAAGCAGCAGCTAGTTAACTGATTCGACTTGTTATCTAAGTCAAAATTAGAATCTATAAGAGATATACAACAAATAAAAGCACTCCCAACAACTAAACAAGAAAAGCTTCAAACAACACTAAAATTCTGCCTTATGATAACATCTAGGAGTCAAACTTTTTTTTATTGTTAAAAGATTAATTCATTGAAAATCCAGCAACAAGAAAGTTCTGTAAAGGAATATACAGAGGGAGCAGATCATCACTGCTGTAAGGAAGACACTCACCTTTCTTCCTAAAACTCTCTGTTGGCGGAGGACTTGCCTAAACGAGTATCTTTTGCCAGGAAGAACGCAGTCGTTGAAAGTTTCATCCAGTGGAACCTTTGAAGGAATAATGCAACCTATCTCCTGTCCGAATGCAGGACAATCCAACCAACCTGCATAAGCAATCAAAAAGATAATGATGTAATCGAACTAAGAGAAGTGAGGAAGGGAAAAACGGAGAGAAACAAGAACCAGTGTTAAAATAATAGTCAAAGAAGACACAATAAAGTTATGTGCAACCTCGAGTGTTACACTTGGATGACAAGAACAAAAGAAAGATGGACTATACAGAGGGAAGCAGGAATCTATTTCTACTTCAACAATTCATACACACACAGAAAAAGATATAAATAACACAATAGAGAGAGAAGCACACTAGGGGGAAAACAATAACCTGGAGGAAGTCTGTTGCTAGGCTTCTGTCTCTTTGTCTGAAAGATCTCATCCCGCATTCGTTGTTGAGATGGATATGATGGACTATCATCTGGACGTTGTCTTTTAATTCTTTGAATCCTTTCCTCCCTCTCCTAAAACAAACGGCATTTAGAATTAGGGCATGCAAACTAGAAAATAGTTTTTTGACACGCAAGAGATAGGAAACTAGAAAAATGTAAATTAAAAAAGAAAATGAGGTCTCCACAATAATAAAATTCACAAGAACATACTCCTATCTATGGGTACTTACTCCCATGTACCCTATCCCTTTCCACTGTCTAAGAAAGAAGCAAGTTCTATTTCTTTTACTTTCTCCCCCTTTTGACAGAGACAACATTGGTAAGAGGAGGTACAAAGTGTAGCATCAAAAATAGTTCAAATTAGATCAGTCAGATAGCTAACTTGGAGATAACCAGATTACCAACAATAGTACTGAATTTCCCCATTAATCAGATGATAATCTGTTCAACAACCTAAGGGAGTTCCACATCCAAGAAACTTGAGCCAACATATATAACAGTTCAGATCAACATGAATTCTGAACTAGTGAACCAAGGCAGTTTTATCACCACCACACCAGTAAGGCTTCAGCAGCTTCAGGCAACCAATCATTGTAGAAAACTCAGAAAGTTTACTTTACTTGATCAGAAAAAAATAGAGACATCGCAGAAAGCTTTCTAGTGGTTATTACTCTGCCAAAGACACGCAGCAAAAAAACAACCGATATAAAAGAGACATGTATCGAACAAAGAGCACAATAGAAATATCCAATAAAGGAGCAAGTTCAAGTAGTAGTACAGCTCAATAGTTAATATAGCGAGCAGTAGAAAGAGACGTACGCGGCGTGAAATCTCTACAGCACTTGTAACATAATCCGCACGCTCATCACTATGTAATATAATAGGTTCTTGTGGTTCATCTTCTAATAGTTGTCCAAATATCTCATCGTCATCCTCTGGCTGTGGCGAGGCATTCAGATCCATGCTGGTGATTCAATTCTCACCACAAAGCATATGTCAAGGTGCCTGTAAGCAATTTATAGTTCTGTTCCTACAACAAACAAGATTGGACATCGAATTGTTCAGACCAAAAATAAGCTAATACTCTTGTATGACAACTGAAAAGGCTGAAGTTATTGAAATCTCAATGCATCATTCAAGTGTTAAAACTTGATGAACAAAACAAACATCATAAATTTGGATATTAAAGAAATACAAAACTAACACAAAAGGAAACAATGATGGATTCTAGATGATATGAAACAAAATAATAGTCGACTCGAATAACAGAACACAACCCTTTTTAGGGCTAGATAGCTAGAGAGCAAAGAAACATATCAACCCCAAAAACTCATAGTGATCTCCTGAGTGCCATTATTTGGGTTTCATTTGACGTCACCAATACACAAACTCGTCAATTTTGAAGGAGAGAGTATAATTGTTTATGAATGACCATAGTCATGAAGCGAGAAGGCAAATAAGGGTAACGATACTACTTTAGCAGAAACCATCAATGACAGAGGAAGTGTAAGCATAATTGAGAACTAGAGGAAATGACCGAACATCGAACGATGAGGGGAGGGGTACATGAAGTTAATCCTTTGAGCATTATGTACATTATACACGATTATGGATTTACTTTATGTAGAGTTTGCAATTACAAGCTAATTTGTTGTTTTAGACATTGATGCATAGAAAACATAAAAAATAGAACTCCAAGTATTAGAAATCTGAACATATTTGTCATCTGAATTAGATATAAGAGGATATTAATCATATGATCAAAGGAAAAGAGTGAAGAATGACAAGATACAATTAATATAAAGGGCTACGAATTTATGACTGTTTGAACTTTCGCAAAAGAGAAGTTCGTCATTTAAAGAAAGGGGTCAAGTGAACCGAAGGGGACGAAATAGGACAAGTGTCTTCTACCGGTCAGAAGAAAAAATAATGAGGACTGAGGAAGTACTATTAAAAGAAATTTTGTTCACTTGTGATCCTAAATTCAAGTTCATTAGAGTGAAAAGCATATGAGAATGGGGGATAAGGAATCTAGACAGTATAAAGGAGCTTCTTTATTCTCCTTGAAAGAGGAGAATTTAAATAGCACATTCTTTCCCTTTATAACTTAGCAACTCCGACCCCCAACAGGTGCCTACAAGCAAGTTGCATGCACTCTTTAAGCCCCTCGTGACTTCCCTCTTTCTCCACAGAAAACCACCCTCTTTATTCCCTCTACTCCTCATACAATTCCCACCTTACGCGGACCTTCTCCCTCATGAATGCACACTAGAGCTTCCAAATGGTTCCAAAAAAAAAGTTCTTCCCCTTCACTACGTACTTAGACAAATCCCTAATTACCAGGTAATACCTAGTTGCATGCTATGGGCACCCATGTTTACTCGAGCAGACTATAATTAAGCTTTCTTTTACAACCATGTGACCACCCCTTCCATCAGCCGCACTCAATTTAATTTCCATTTGATCTACGCAAATTTAGGATATCTTTATTTTACCTAATTTGAAGTTTATTCAATGCAAGTACCATGGTTGTTACGAAGATAATTGTAACTCTTGATGAGTTCCACCAGGCCTCCAATTCCCACACCCACACCCACACCCGCACCCGAGTCAGAGCAACTTAGACATTTATATATTCACTTCCTACAAAATTTTAGTGTTCCATTCTCGAATCCCATTCATCTGGTTTGAGGTGTACAAGAAACAAATATATACAACCACAAACGCATCTTATCATACGAGGATTGAAAAGTACATGCACCAAATACCAAATTAAACTATCATTAATCAATATAAACAGGCTAAGAGGCAATTCCACACCTGATTAATTGTTGTGAAACCTTACACACTGCATAAGTGCCAGTTGACAACCTTAATTTATAGAGCTCACTCCCTTGTGTTCGGGAACGAGGAAGGCTTCACAGTTCAAAGGATCAACGGAATATAGAGCCCGTTTGGATGGGCTTATGTATTTTGACTTATAAGCCAAAAGCCATAAGTTAGGAATTCTAACTTATGTCTTTTGGCTTAGAAACAAGTGCTTAAAAGCACTTTATTATTTTACCCAAACACTACAAAAGTGCTTAAAAGCTATTTCGGCTTAAAAGCACCTAAAGTAAGCCAATCCACACAGGCTCATAATAACCAAGTTACTGAAAGGACAATTGCATTATGACATAGAAAGAACAACCTCCTATAACATGAAAATTAACGGACAACGACCAAATTCACCACAAATTAGTTCTAACTGGTTAAATATTTAAATTTCATATCAATATTTAATTAATACTCCCTCCGTCCCAGTTTTGTTTAGAACTCTTTTTATTGTCTATCTCAAAAAGACTGGCATCTTACTATATTTAACATCTATTTAATATTTACATTCCTATTTTACAATTGACATGATCTGTTGTAGGTCCCGCTAGATACAAAAACAAAGAATTTGGTACGAAAGGCACTTTTAGCCTAAACTCTGTTCCTAGCCAAAAACTGCCAAACAAAATTGGGACGAGAACATAGTTTCTTAATGGATTCTCCATGTTTAACAATTCCAGCTTAACTATGCACATTTCGCTTATAGTCCCCAAGGAGAGAGCTGCCAACAACAATACTCGACCAACAAGAACAACATACCAGTGTAATTCCACAAGTGGGGTCTGGGGAGGGTAGAGTGTACGCAGACTTTATCCCTACCTTGGGATGTAGAGAGGTTGTTTCCGAAAGACCCTCGGCTCAAGAGAAAGCATGACAAGAAAAGGTCAGACAAGGATTGATGAAAGTAAAGAAAAAAGATAAGACTCGATGACCGCACAATAAAACACCATTTAGTTATAAATGCATTACTCCAAGTAATAAATGACATGTGTACTACGTCATCAGGTTGACAAAGAACCGCTCCAGTACACTGACACCAATGGAAACCAACAAGTGTAACAAACCAATTCTATTTCAAAACCCTAGTAAAAATCCCAATTTAAACCCCGACAATTAAGACATTCGGACAGCAAACGATAAACAGGGCGTGCTCCCCAAATAAATCAGACCAGCGAAGCCAAGAAAAAAATTCCATCACGAAGCTCAGTCTCAATGAGTGCAAAAAACTAAAAATTTTAAAAGCTATACAATTAATTTATGCAGAAAAATGCAAGAAACAAAAGCAATTGAACCCTAGTATGTGATTCCAAGCTTCGAAAAAACTTGATTAAGCCCTTACATGATATCATCCAAAAAGAACAAGAACATAAAATGAGCTGTCTAGGCACATAGCCAAACAGGTCCAGATTAAGTCAAGTTTTTGCTCCTTTTTTTGTTTTATATTTTAGCCTAACTCATTGATTAAGAATTGAGAGACTTAAGCTAGCCTTTGGCCATAGATTTTGGATCAGATTTTGAAAATCTGTCTTCAAAATATTTTCAAGTTCCAAAAACTGGTTTTGGGGGTTTTGGGACTTCCACTCACGAAACTTCAAATTTTTTCCACGTAAAATATATGTCCAAACACAACTTCAAGTACCAAAAATCACAACTTCAAAAACTCAAATTTTCAAGTTTCAAAATTTATGGGAAAACGGGATAGTGAATTCACGTAGTACCAAAAAAAAAACTTCTACCGAAATGTCAAGAAATCCTCCTTTTGCCAGATTTTTGCTGATGTAATCATAAAAAGCTAATTTTTCAGGAATTTTAGACCTTATTAGCTTTAACACATAAAATAAAAAAAACACGTGTTCCCCAAATATATAATGCCAACGCAGCAAAAAAAAACGAGTTATTAATTTATCATCATCGTCAAACATCACTCTAATTCACTTAAAAAACTAAACTTTCGAAAGTATAAAAATAAAAATAAAAATAAAAACAAAAATCAATTCCCCACTAATTCAATGCATACAACAATTAAACCCTAAAAGTATGATACCTAGAACACCATAACTCTAAATTAACCACCATTAACAAATCTCATCCAAAATAAATAAGAAAATGAATTCTAATTACTCATCAAAGTAAAAAAATAAAAACTTAAATTAAACGACGACGACGAAGAAGAAGAAGAAAATTCAGACCTTGAGTTGCAAAGGAATTGGAATTAGAGAGACTTAAGTTGAAATTAGAAGAAAATTTGAGGGTTGAACCGTACAGCGAAAAGTGGGAAAACCTTAACGAAGACAAAGATTTAGCGATTTAGGGACAAGTAGTAGTACATGGTTATTGAAAGCTCAGTGAGGAGAAAGAAAGAAAGACATATGTTAAATATGTTAGTATACGTAGGTACATGTGATCTTCTTTCTTCTTTTAGGGTGATGGGCTGTTAGGGAGCTTTGTATAGAGGGGTGAGATTGGGTGGGTGGGAAAGATAAAAAAAAAAAAAAAAATTCTTTTAAATACTCTATCTGTTTCAAAATGTTTGTCTCGTTTTAACTTGACAGGAGTTTAAGGAAGTAAAGAATTTTTTTGAATCGTGGGTTGTTAACTAAAGATATGTTGAATGTACCAAAATGCACTTTAATTTTGTAGTTCTAAACATATCATGTGGCAAGTTAAAATTAAAAAGTTACCAAAAAAGAAAAAAAAAACTTTTTTAAATATACTAAAAAAAAAGTAAGACACATGTGATAAATAGATGTGGAAATTATTGTATTTATTATTTGTACTAATTGTTTAACCCTAAAATTTTGTATCCGGAGGTCAAGGGCAGACATATTATAATGATGAAGTAGTAACTTTTTGATGCTAAGGGTTTTGATTTAAGTAATAGAACAAGTAAATAGTAAGGAGGAGTAGAACAAAAAAGTAAGAAAAAATCTTGCTAAGTTATTTTCGGCTAAATTTTTAGATAGCGTAACTGAAAAAAGTAAGAATTTCCTTGCATGTAATAAATTAATTGTGAGCTTATACGTTGGATATGATAAAAAATCAGATGGAATACAAGTGAGGAAAAGGGATATATTTATAGCATAATCTTAAGTAATGTTTCCCTCATGTTCAGCTACTCATAGTGGTCACTATCTACACGTTGAATTCATTAAGTACATGAATACGTAACTATCAGATTATCTGGAATCAGTTCATTTGGGTGGCTTATCATCACTGCTCGTCCCGGACCGAAACCTCTCGTTACCAAACTAACAAGGTCGGACCACACTTGATTTAAGCCCAAAGAGTGTTGTTCGGTTGTAGTCTTAGACTTTGACTGACATTGCCCTTCCTGGGCTAATTCTGACTAGAAATATATACGATCACGTGGGAGACAAGTGAGACATGAGTGATAGACAATCTTGAATTTTATGGGTTTTATTAAGAAAAAACAACCAATGAAAAGAGGTGACGAACAACAATGATCTCATTTAAGAAACATGTAAGCGCCACGAGTTGATGTGTGAGTAACTTTTCATTCTCTAATTCCAGTTGCCGCTCTTGTATTTGACGCATTGAACATGTGTTGATCATTGGGCGGAGAGGAGATGAAGCGTGATTGGCAGATTCGAAACAATCAATGAGGAAAGGCGACAAACAATAGTACTCACGTATAAGAAACACATTGGTATCACGAGTTGATGTGTGAGTAACTTTTACTCTTCTAATCCAATTGTCGCTCTAGTATTCGACACATTGAATATGCCTTGACCATTGGGTGGAGAGAAGACGGGGAAAGTTACTCTTTTAATTCCAGTTGTCGCTTTTGTATTCGACGCATTGAATATGCGTTGATCATTGTGTGGAGAAAAGACAGGGCGTGATTTGTAGGTCAGAAAATATCTAAAGCGCGCTAGGGCATACAAGTTTTATGAAAAATCAACAGTTAAGGATATAAAGGTGACAAACGATAATTATCTTGCATAACAAACACGTTAGTATCGCGATGTTACCTGTGAAAGTAACTTTCATTCCATCTAATTATTTTAATTGCTAGTATCATTATGTAATATTTATCATTTAAAAGAAAAATAAAATGAGCATTTATGAGTTTAATTTATTTATATCTTCACTAGCACTTTGTTGATGTTTCACGTGATACAAGATCATTTTTAGAAAACTTTGCTATGTTTTGGGTAAAAGATAATTAAAAAGAGCACTTATGAGTGGTTAATATTCTTACAAGCATTTTGGCAATGTCTCACATTAAAAAGACACTTTAAAATAAATTTGCTATCTTTACTACTTCGGATATACAATATTGTGAGTGCAAAAAAAAAATAAAACATTCGTGTGAAGATTGTGGGATCTTGTCCAATTAATGTCCTACGTCGGAAGACGGTAGTTTTTGAGCAACTTATAAACTAACTATACGTGTGCAACGGAAAGAATAAGGGGAAATTTTAATAATATATAATTTAACATAAGAAATTAGATTTTTATATAGCCACATGTTTACAGTATACAACAATATACAACTTTATACTCGTGAAATAGATATGTATCAATCTTATATAAAAGTGTATATACAATATTATACAATAATATACAACTTTATACAATTACTGGAGACAATGTATCAACCTTGTATAAAGGTGTATAATGGTGTATAAGAGATGTTTAAACACACTTTGACACTGTTATATACTTTTATACAAGGTTGATACAAATGTCCTCGGCCAGATCTGGCTATATCCGGTGTTTTAGCCTTACCGCCACCGCCATTGCAGCCAAAGGTCACCGAAAAATACAGGTTTTTTGCCAGATCTATGGTATACATACAAACAAACGGCCAGATCTGTGGTGGTTCGAGGTGGTTACGGTGAGAGAGATGACAGAAATAGGGGTGGTGTGCGGAGGAGATGGTTGGCGATCTGGGGCTGGTGGGTTTCACGGAGGAGACAACGATGGGGTAGAGGTGGTTTTGCGGTGAAATCTTGGTGGCGGTTTACAGAGGTTTGAGGTGGCAGTGGGCGGTTGAGACAGAGAGAGAGAAAAAGATGAAGGGGTTGAGGAAGATGGACGATGGTGGTGATCGTGGCGGAGCAGATCTCGAGATGGTGAAGAAGCTGATGAAAGAAGAGGGGTATGATGTTGGGCTCGTCGCCGAAGCTGGTGGTGATTCGCCGGAATCCGTCGTGGAGTCGACGACAGTGACAGAGAAGAGGGGAGCAAAGCAACGTCGCCGGATATGGCTCCGTCACCGGAGCAGTGATCAGAGAAGAAGGATTTTTTTTTTGAGATTTGAAAGTTAGGAAGTGAGAGGATGAAAGAAACGTTAAAAATTAGGTCGTTTCGGATAATTTAAGAAATATGGGTTAATCCGGGTAAATATTTTATTCAAATTGTCATACAATGTTATTTTCCCAAAGAATAACTCACAGGCTTTCCCTTAAAGTGCGACAATTTTGTTAATAATATTGAGTTCATGCAACATAGTTTCAGCTAACATTATTTGAAGGCATAATACACAAACAAACCCTTAAATTATGCCTTAGTTAGCAAGTATGACCTTCAATTTTGGGTGTGCACAAGTAGATATCTCGATTTGTATAAAGTTGAACACGTAAACACAAAATGTTGATGTGGTATTGGCGTGACACATAAATTTGGAGGTGTCTAGATGATCATTTTGTAAGTTAGAGTGTTCAACTGACAAAGTGGAAATAAATTTAGGTGCCTACTTGTCAACAAGGCCAAGTTTGAGAGCGCTTTTTTGTATTATGCCTTATCTGAAATCGACCAAAACTACACTAAAGTCAATGGAAATATGGCCAATAATATATTAAGTACCATTCAAAATAATTTCCCCTAATGTCTAATAACCTATATATTGAGTGTTTTGATTCAACTTAAACGATAGCTAGTAGATTAGCTACAAGGGCCCGATCAAGAAAATTGACGCAAACTTCATTATTATACAAACACCAAATGTCAAGTTTGCTCAAGCTAAATTTATAAGCTGGTCAATGAATTTATAAATATTTTTTAATTTATTGACGCATTTGATAAAAATCAAAATGTTTATAGTCAAAATCAATCAAAAGCTATTTTGATCACCCCTAACTTATGATTTTACAACTTATATATAGAGACTTTTTCGTATTACCAAGCTTTTTATAATTTTATACCTAATATCTTTTGTAATTTAAAAAAATACTCTTCGTCAAACATAACTTTTAGTTATTACTAAAATCTATTTCTGTCATTCGTCCTTTTTATATTTTTTGTAAATAACTTTAAGGATATTTCAATTATTTTCATAGAAAAAATGCTTATCAACACATTTTTGCAAAACACATTAACGACTTATTATGAGTTTCTACACGTCTATCCAAACACATAATTGCATGTTTACAAAATCACCTTCAACATCTAAAAAGTACTTTTCAGCAATTGATGCTTATCGGTTACTCCCTCATTCATTTTTACTTGTCAACTATATTAAAACTTAAAAATAATTTTTCACGTTTGCTTGTCCATTATGATAAAATTATTTTTTCACTTTTAATTGTCCACTTTAGCATATCAAGAGAATTTTTTTTTTCTTGTTTTACTCATAACACTAACTACTCATCACCTAAATCATTGCCCAAGCCTATTAAGACTATACACTGGATGGATAGGATAACTATACCCTTAACCAGATGTTTCGGATTTGAGCTCTGGGTATGAAGAAAATCCTGTTGATTCTTCTTTAAATATGCCTTACGCGGCGTAAATCCCAATTAATCGGAGCCCTATGCAAATACTAAACAACACCAGGAAGAAAACAAAAAAAATAAAATTATACACCAATTAATATAAATAGTATATTTGTTAAAGAAAATGCCATTGTGGACAAGTAAAAATCAACTAATACAAACAACTCTAAATCTAACGAGGTAATAACTTGCTTCCCCCCCCCCCCCCTTATTAATGGCACTGCCACGTTGTGCTTTCGATGTAAACGAGAAATTTTGCAGTGAACAAGGAATCCAAAAACACATCTCAGCAACCTTATCAACAAGCAAGAACATCGGATGTTTGTATAAAGCTTTTACAAGGTGTTGGATGGTCAACATAGTTACGTAGCTAAAACAATCAAGTAATTTTATATAGGCATAAAAGACACCATGATCATCCTGTCACTAGTATAATTTTTGTATACATAAACAACAAAAGAAAGGTGAAAAAACGACAGTGTTAGTTTGGGTTTACTTGTCCATACAACTATTCAAGTTCCAGAAAATAAGTTTGTCTTCATCATTTATACTTAGTAACTGTTTTCAGCTCCATTTGCCTCGTAACCACTTACAAGTTCCTGTTATTAATCTGTATTCCAAAAAACCAGTAAACAATAATAGTTGAATAATGAACAGAATTAGTGTTGGAAAAATAAAAATATTTTTCAGAATATAATCGAGCCCACTTAGTTCAAAGTGTGTCCTTAAGGAAATTATTCCCCTCACAGTACTCGAGGTTGATGGAATATCCCCTCCCAGGATAGAACGATTATCTTACCAGAATAGTAGTACTCCAAATTCGGTAGAGGCGAACCACTCAACAAAGTAGTATATCACACAGAATTTGTTTATGCAGAAGAAGAAGAAGTTTGTGTTGTTCAGAAAATTCGTAAGTAATATTCTGAGGAATCAAACGAATTTATAGCCATGGAAGTACTGTTTCTGAAGGTTTGCAACCTTTACGAACGTACCACCGAAAATGGTGGGAAATTTAAATAAGGAAAAGAAATCGGGTCGCGGGTCAGACACGCGGATCCGGCCGGGTCGTGGGTCAGGGTCACTAACGGGTAGGATTGGATAAGTTAATTAATTTAATTAAATAATGATTAATTAAATAATTAAAAATTAAAGAAAATTTGGTCCAAAAAGATTATCAATCAATCAGATCATTTGACCAAATCCGAATCCGAAGCCGAAGCCGAGCGAGCGACGACGACGGCGCGAGGGGTCCTTGCCCCCTCAACCCTTTTACTGACAAGAAGGAGTAATTCTACTTATAAGTAGAAGAACTTTTCTTTCCACTACCGATGTGGGACAAATGCTTATTTTATAAAGCAAGAGGGAACTCCCACTTTTCTTTCCACTACCGATGTGGGACAACTCCCACTTTTCTTTCCAATCATTTCCCATTCACCAATATCAATACCCAACAATCCCCCACATGAATGGGGAATGGCTATAATATAAAAGTGCGGACAAGTGTGATATACAAGCGAGAATTGACTGCATCTGGATAAGTAGGTTTCCCTTTGAACTTTCCGTAGTGAACTTATATCGGATATACTCGATCAATCGGTAGATTTGATATCTTTGAACCGTCGAACTTTGTTGTATACCTAGACAACATAAGTCACACAATCAACCCTCAACCATTTATGGTTCTCACGGTTGTGTTCGTTTTGACCATGAACACTTCCGGTTTCATGAGTGCGTAGAGAATGGGCCTTCACTGTCATTCCCCTTTAAAGCGGCTTACACTTAACACTCACATAAGTGATTTCTAAACATGTGGTCCTATAGCCACATTATCCGGTCATACACGCGCATTTAGATAATCATTAAAGAACCTTAATGCTTTATTAACTCATTAACAAGCCATAAGGTTTTATCCTTATTTCGAACATTGTCTTCATCCGAGAATGGGTTGAGTTATTTGACAATGTTGAACCGTCGATCACAACTTTGTTTGATCTCCTTGAACCTAGCTCTTGGGATCTCCAGTCTGCTAGGTAGAGTTACCGCCATGATGACTTGTCCTCGGCCTTAACCCCATTCCCATTGATGATCTATTAACTCCCTCTCTAGATAAGCCTTTTGTAAGCGGATCCGCCACGTTATCTCTTGACTTTACATAGTCAATCGTGATAACGCCACTAGAGAGGAGTTGTCTAACGGTATTATGTCTTCGTCGTATGTGACGAGATTTTTCGTTGTACATTACGCTTCCCGCCCTACCTATTTTTGCTTGACTCGTCACAATGTATACATATATGAGCCAAAGGTTTGGGCGAATGGAATATCTTCTAAGAAATTCCGGAGCCATTCAAACTTCTTCACGGCCTTGTCTAAAGCTATAAATTCAGATTCCATTGTAGAGCGGGCGATGCATGTCCTGTTTTGATGATTTCCAAGACAACGACCCACCCCCAATTGTGAAAACATAACCACTCGTGGATTTAACTTCATATGATCCGGTGATCCAATTTGCATCAATATATCCTTCGATCACGGCGGGATATTTGTTATAATGCAAAGCATAGTCTTGGGTGTGTTTTAAATACCCCAAGACTCGTTTCATTGCCATCCAATGAGTTTGATTGGGATTACTCGTGAATCGACTCGACTTGCGATAGCACATGCTATATCGGTCGTGTACAATTCATAATATACATCAAACTTCCCAAAACTCGTGCATAGTCCAATTGTGAGTCACTTTCACCATTATTCTTTTGAAGTGCAAAACTTACATCAATTGGAGTCTTTGCAACATTGAAATTTAAATACTTAAACTTGTCAAGTACTCTTTCAATATAATGAGATCTGCGATAATGCTAGACCTTGTGGAGTTTTATGAATTCGATACCTAAGATCAAATCGCAACTCCTAAGTCCTTCATATCAAATTTGCTAGCCAAAGCATACGCTTCGTAGCATTTATATCGGTAATATCTCTACTCATTATCAACATGTCATCAACATATAAACAAACAATGACTTCATGATTTGGAGTATTTTTAATGTAAACACATTTGTCACACTCATTAATCTTAAATCCATTTGCCAACATTGTTTGGTCAAATTTCGCATGCCATTGTTTGGGTGCTTGTTTAAGTCCATAAAGTGACTTAACAAGTTTGCACACTTTCCTTTCTTTACCAGGAACCACAAAACCCTCGGGTTGTTCCATGTAAATTTCTTCTTCCAATTCTCCATTTAAGAAAGTGTCTTGACATCCATTTGATGGATCTCAAGACCATATACGGCACGCCGGTGCCACTAACACCCGAATAGATGTTATTCTTGTTACCGGCGAGTATGTGTCAAAGTAATCAAGGCCTTCTTTTTGTCTATAACCTTTGACCACAAGTCTTGCCTTATATTTGTCAATAGTGCCATCAGCTTTCATTTTCCTTTTAAAAATCCATTTTGATCCTAAAGGTTTATTTCCGGAGGAAGATCAACCAATTCCCATGTATGGTTGTTCAAAATTGATTCAATCTCACTATTGACTCGCCTCTTTCCAAAATCTTTGAATCGAAGAAGACATTGCTGCTTTAAATGTTTGAGGCTCATTTTCAAGCAAGAATGTCACAAAATCTGGTCCAAAAGAAGTAGATGTCCTTTGACGTTTGCTACGCCTTGCATCCTCTTTACTTGGTGTATTTTCCTTTGATTCTTCCCGCGGTCGTTTAGATCTTTCATTTGACGACTCACATTCAGTTTTATACGGATAAATGTTTTCAAAGAATTCAACATTATCTGATTCAATTACCGTGTTAACATGAATTTCGGGATTGTCCGATTTGTGAACCAAAAACCGATAAGCTTTGCTGTTTGTAGCATAGCCAATAAAAACACAATCCACAGTTTTTGGTCCGATTTTTACCCTTTTGGGCAAAGGAACTTGGACCTTTGCTAAACACCCCCACACTTTGAAATATTTCAAGTTGGGTTTTCTTCCTTTCCATAGTTCATATGGAATAGATTGTGTTTTTTGTGGGGCACCTGTTGAGTATTCGGTTAGGTTTGTAAGGATAGCCTCCCCCACAAGCTTTGCGGTAAACCGAACTTATTAATAAGGCATTCATCATTTCCTTTAATGTTCGGTTTTTCCTTTCCGCAATTCCATTTGATTGTGGTGTGTAAGGGGCAGTAGTTTGATGAATAATTCCATATTCTAAACATATCTCTGCAAAAGGAGATTCGTACTCTCCACCCCTATCACTTCTAATCATTTTTATCTTTTTATTCAATTGATTTTCTACTTCGTTTTTGTATTGCTTAAATGCATCAATTGCTTCATCCTTACTATTAAGCAAATACACAAAACAATATTGAGTGCAATCGTCAATAAAAGTTATAAAATACTTTTTCCCACCGCGAGATGGTATTGACTTCATATCACATATATCTGTGTGAATTAAGTCTAAAGGATTTGAATTCCTATCAATAGACTTATATGGATGTTTAACAAACTTAGATTCAACACAGATTTCACATTTAGATTTATTACACTCGAATTTAGGCAATACTTCTAAATTAATCAATTTTTGCAAGGTTTTGTAGTTGACATGTCCTAAACGAACATGCCATAAATCATTTGACTCCAATAAGTAAGACGAAGCTGAATTTTTATTAATACTGTCAACAACCATTACATTGAGTTTGAAAAGGCCCTCGGTGAGGTAGCATTTTCCTATGAACCAATCATTCTTACTTAATACAATTTTCTCACTAACCAACACACACTTAAACCCGTTTTTGACGAGTAGTCCGGCTGAAACTAAATTCTTCCGAATTGTTGAAACGTGCATAACATTGTTGAGAGTCAGGACCTTGCCGGAAGTCATCTTCAGAAGTATCTTCCCATATCCTTCAACCTTGGCTGTTGCAGTATTTCCCATAAACAGTACCTCTTCGGGTCCAGCGGGAGCATATGTTGCAAATGCTTCTTTTGTAGCGCAAACATGTCGAGTGGCACCAGAATCAAGCCACCACTCCTTTGGGTTTCCAACCAAATTGCACTCCGATAGCATTGCACACAGATCATCCATATCATCATTCTTTTCCACCATATTGGCTTGTCCTTTTCCCTTGTTCTTTTTCGGGAGACGACAATCGGGGCTTTGTGGCCAGCCTTTCCCACAATTAAAGCGGTTGCCCTTGAACTTTTTCTTGTTGGAATCCTTCTCCTTTCGGAAGGCCTCTTCCTTTTCTTGTTCTTTTTCAGAGCAGCATCTTCAACGATGTTTGCCCCTTCAATTGGTGAAGTCTTACGATACCTCTTCTCAGCGGTTTTGTTATCTTCCTCGATCTTGAGACGAATCACAAGATCTTCCAACTTCATTTCCTTTCTTTTGTGCTTAAGATAATTCTTGAAATCTTTCCATGAGGGCGGCAACTTCTCAATCATTGCAGCCACTTGGAACGCTTCATTTACTACCATACCTTCAGCAATAAGGTCATGGAAGATAAGTTGAAGCTCTTGAACTTGGGTTCCAACGGTTTTTCCATCCACCATTTTGTAGTCTAGGAATTTGGCAACCACAAACTTCTTCAAGCAAGCATCTTCAGTTTTGTACTTCTTTTCAAGTGCACTCCATAGTTCTTTGGAAGTCTCTGCTGCACTGTAGACGTTGTACAAGTCATCTTCTAAGGCACTCAAAATGTAGCCTTTGCACAAAAAGTCAGTCTGTTTCCAAGCCTCAGTAACCATGAACTTTTGGTTGTCAGGCATGTCGGCGGCAGGCACGGGAGGGTCCTCACTGGTGAACTTTTGCATACCAAGGGTGGTAAGCCAAAAGAACATTCTTTCTTCGCCATCCTTTAAAGTTGGCACCAGGTGAACTTCGCAGTTTCTCGGCGTGTGGCACGGCGGTACGGGTTGTAGGAGTAACGCGCAGTGCGAATGCAGAGGTAGTTCCAGTCTCAATTGCCATTATTCGTTTGTCACTTTGTCAAATCGACAAACTGTTTTAGTTAATAAACCAGAATAGCAATTCAATCACGGACTTAAACGATGAAGATTTTTTATTTCTTCAAATTGCAGTATAATTATGAAACTTTAGTATTCCAACGAAGTTTTTATATCTTCGAGTCAGAATACTAATATTCATATGGAGTAGAAAACTGCACAAGTTTTAATCTCCAAACCAGAATACAACAACGATGAAGTTTTTATGTTCTTCAAATCGTTGTACAAGTATGAACTTTAATATTCCAACGAAGTTTTTATTTCTTCAAGTCAGAATATGAAATTTCATACGGAGTAGAAAACCACACAGGTTTTAATCTCCAAAACAAAATACGGATTAATCTAAAAATATAATTTCCTTAAGATTGTTATTAATCTGTATTCCAAAAAACCAGTAAACAATACTAGTTGAATAATGAACAGAATTAGTGTTGGAAATAATTTCCTTAAGGGGAATAATTTCCTTAAGGACACACTTTGAACTAAGTGGGCTCGATTATATTCTGAAAAATTATTCTTATTTTTTCAACACTGATTCTGTTTATTTTCAGTGTTTATTGTTTACTGGTTTTTTGGAATACAGATTAATAACAGTTCCAACCCTTAATTACCATGTCTTATTTGTCTAAATTAAAGACAAAGACCACCGACATCTCACATCGTCTAAGGGTGTGTTTGGTACGAAGAAAAATGTTTTTTACGGAACATGTTTTCATTGGAAATAAATGATTTTCTTACATAGTTTATGATATTTCATATGTAAATAAAATTATTGTTCCAAAAACATTTATATATAATCTAAGCAAACATCGGTGAGGATGGGACTATGGAGTCACTTATGGAACTAGCTTTTCCTACTTAATTTTTCTTATTTTAAAAAGAATTATTTTTAAAAAAAATCAAAATAATTTAACTAAATATGAGAAAATTAAAAAAAAATGTTTTTCTCCCTACGAAACTCACCGTATATATAAACTACTAAGCGATACCCGTGTTGTGCACGGACCCAATTATTTAGGATATTTACATTTAATTACATAATATATATAACAATATTTTACTAATAATAACAAAATATAGGAAGCTCTAATCTTCTTCATTTTATTCCCTAATCATTTTCACATCTATTTTTACACAATGGAAAAATTGTGATTACTTAATTAGATAAAATTGTAGAAATTGTGATTACCTAATTCTTTTTTCATGTTCTATCACTATATTAAAGAAGCAAATTAAAGATGCGGAGACAAATGAATCTAATAATATACATTAATGAAAAAAGAAAAAAATTATTAAATGTGACCACATTAAAAAATTAGAAGTCAAGGAAATGAGCAACAACAAACGTAGTTGATTTAAATCTTACTATTGAAATATAGTAAAAACTGGCAAATGCAGAGAAATGGAGCCCCAGAAAGTACTCAAAAGGTGTGGGATATTATAAAATGATAGCAATAGCAATATAAGACAAGAGAGGTAGACAAAGAAGTAGAGAGAATGAGAAATTTTCTTCTTATTTCAAGTGTGTTGGTTTTTCTTCAAAGATGAATTACATCCCAATTTATAGGATGAAACCACCCAATGAAGATTACAAATATTAAGTGTCCAAATTAATAAGTGGAGGTTACAAATATTAAGTGCCCAAATTAATAGGTACATGTAACATACAAAAGGTTAGTGAATGTGTATGGACATCCATATAAAGGATATGTATTTCATAACACTCCCCCTTGGATGTCCATAGATAATGTGCCCCGTTAAAACCTTATTAGAAATAAAACCAGTGGCAAAAAATTCTAGTGAAGAAAAAAGAGTACACATTTCTAATAATACATATTTTGGTTGCCTCATTAAAAACCTTACAAGGAAAACCCAGTGAGACAAAACCTTATACGGAAAAAAGAGTACAACATGTATTAACTCCTCCTGATGAGAACTTCATGCCAAATGCTTGAGTCTTCGCATTTCAATCTTGTGTACCATCTTCTCGAAAGTTGCAGTTGGCAGAGACTTGGTGAACAAATCCATCATGTTATCACTTGAACGAATATGTTGCACGTTGATATCACCATTCTTTTGGAGTTCGTGTGTGAAGAACAACTTTGGTGAAATGTGTTTTGTCTTACCTCCTTTTATGAATCCTCCCTTCAATTGAGCAATGCATGATGCATTATCTTCATATAAGATTGTGGGTATTTTGTCATATTTCAAACCACATTTTTCTCGAATGAGATGTATCATTGACCTCAGCCACACAACTTCTCGGCTTGCTTCACGAATTGCTATTATCTCAGCATGATTTGAAGAGGTCGTCACGATAAACTGTTTTGTAGATCGCCAAGATATGGAAGCACCCCACATATAAATCATAGCCTGTTTGAGATCTAGCTTCGTGTGGGTCAGATAAATACCATGCATCAGCATAACCAACAAGATCGGGACTACAATTGTTAGAGTAAAATAAGCCCAAATCGACAGTCCCTTTTAGATACCACAATATGTGTTTAATTCCGTTCCAGTGTCTCCTTGTAGGAGCACAACTATATCTTTCTAATACATTAACTGAAAATTCTAGGTCATGCCTTGTGGTATTGGCAAGATACATTAGTGCACCGATTGCACTAAAATATGGTACTTCAGGACCAAGAATTTTCTTATTCTTTTCTTGTGGTCGGAATAAATCTTTATTCATATCAAATGATCTAACAATAATCGAAGTACTTAATGGATGTGCTTTATCCATATAAAATTGTTTCAACACTTTTTATGTATATGAAGATTGATGGACAAAGATACCATTTGTCAAATGTTCAATTTGTAAACCAAGACAAATTTTTTCTTTCCAATATCTTTCATCTCAAATTCCTTCTTTAAATAACCAATCGCCTTTTTGAGCTCTGTAGGATTTCTAGTGAGGTTTATGTCGTCAACATATACAACAAGTACTACAAACTCCAATATTGTTTTCTTTATAAAAACACATGAGCAAATGGCATCATTTAAATAGCAATCCTTTAATAAATACTCACTAAGGCGGTTATACCACATGCGTCCGGATTGCTTTAAACCATACAATGATCTTTGCAATCTGATTGAGTGCATTTCTTGAGACTTTGAACTACATGCTTCATGCATCCTAAATTCTTCAGGAATTTTTATGTATATTTCATTTTCAAGTGTTCCATAGAGATAAGTTGTAACCACATCCATTAAGTGCATCTCAAGTCTCTTATGGACAACAAAACTAATGAGATAACACAATGTTATTACGTCCATAACAGGTGAGTACGTCTCTTCATAATCGACACCAGACATTTGTGAAAATCCTTGTGCAACAAAGTGTGCCTTATATCTTTGTATCTCATTTTTCTTATTTCTTTTTCGCACAAAAAACTCATTTATAACCAACATGTTTAATATCATTGGGTGTTTGGACTATAGGTCTAAAAACTTCCCGTTTGATAAGTGAGTTTAACTCTGATTGAATTTCCTCTTGCCATTTTGGCCAATCACATCTTTCTCGGCATTCTTTAACAGATTGGGGTTCAAGATCCTCACTATCTTGAATATTATAGTTGCAACATTATAAGCAAAAACATAATCCACGTTTATTTCCAAGCGATTCAAATTAGTCCTAACTTCACTTGGATTTATTGATATTTCTTTATTTTCTTGAGGTTGAGGCTTATTGATTTCTTCAAGAATATCAGGATTGATCAAATCTTGCATTTCTTTATGAGATTCTTTCTTAGTGTCATATTGACCATTTATTTTTATTTTTCTAGGATTCCGATCCTTAGAACCCAATGGTCTACCACGCTTCAGGCGTGCTTTGGACTCATTTGCCATGACACTAGTAGATGGTCCTACAGAGACATCAATCCGAATTTGGACATTCTCTGCATGGATATGTAATTTGGTAGTCCTTTTCAAATCTGTAAATGCGTTTGGCATTTGATTTGCTATTTTATGCAAGTGAATAATATTTTGGATCTCTTGCTCACAAATAGAAGCACATGGATCAAGATGAGACAATGATGGACTATTCCACAAAATTTCCCTTTTTATTTCATTATTCTCTCCCCCCTAATTTTGAGAAAATTATCTCATCAAATCGACAATCAGCAAATTGAGCAGTGAACATATCTCTTGTTAATGGTTCAAGATAGCGAATAATGGAGGGAGATTCAAACCTAAAATATATTCCTAATCTTCTTTGGGGGGCCATCTTGGTGCGATGTGGTGGTGCTACAGGCACATATACATCGCATCCAAAAGTTCTTAGATGAGATATATTAGGTTCTTAACCCAAAACCAATTGCAACGGAGAAAATTTATGATAATTTATCAGTCTGAGACGCACAATTATTGCTGCATGCAAAATAGTGTGACCCCAAACAGACGTGGGTAACCTTATTTTCATAAGTAATGGTCTTGCTATCAACTGCAAACGTTTAATTAATGACTCTGCAAGACCATTTTGAGTATTAACATGAGCTACAAGATGTTCAACTTTTATCCCAGTTGATACACAATAATCATTAAATGCTTGGGATGAAAACTCTGCAGCATTATCAAGGCGAATAGACTTTATCGGATTATCGAGAAACTGTGCCCGTAATCGAATTATTTATTCCAGTAATTTCGCAAACGCCAGGTTGCGAGATGACAATAGGCACACATGAGACCATCTAGAAGAAGCATCTATTAGGACCATAAAATATCTAAATGATCCACTAGGTGGGTGAATAGGTCCACAAATATCCCCATGTATACGTTCCAAAAATTCAGGGGATTCAAACCCAACCTTTGTAGGTGATGGCCTAATAATTAACTTGCCTTGATAACAAGAAGGACAAGAAAATTCATTGTTTAAAAGAATCTTCAGGTTCTTTAATGGATGACCATTGAAATTTTCTATAATTCATCTCAACATTATAGATCCAGGGTGTCCTAGTTGATCATGCCAAAGTACAAACATATTGGAGTAAGTAAACTTCAGATTTACGACATAGTGTGCCTCAATCACACTAATTTTGTCCAATATAAGCCAGTAGACAAGGCATGAAACTTTTATATAGAAACTTCTTGGCCAGAGACATCCTTGGTGATACCAATATATTCAAGATTCATCTCATCCATTGTTTTAATATGGTATCCATTTTGACGGATATCTTTAAAACTTAATAAGTTCCTTCGGGATTTAGGAGAGAACATGACATTGTTTATAATGAATTTTATTCCCTTAGGAAAAATTATGGTGGCTCTTCCGGAGCCTTCAATCAAGTTGGTACTACCAGAAATGGTATTAACATTTGCCTTACCCATAAGTAGATGAGAAAAATATTTCTTGTCTTTAAATATCGTATGTGTAGTAGCAAAATCAATCAGACAAATATCTTCATAATTGAATTGTAATCCAAACTTGCTTTGAGAAGTATTCATATCTTCAAATAGAATGACATACACAAAGTAAAACTAATACACATTAACTACTAGCATTGTCATAAAATACAAAGTGAAAACTAAGTAATATAATGAAGTAATCGTTACTGAATGAACTACATGACATATTACTAAATGAATATAGTAAGAAATTCCAAAATTGATTCTTATTCTTTTTGAGATATTAGTAATATTTTATTAAAGGACATAAAGGCATTGGCCATAAAAAGCATTTAGAAGAAATATAACCACAAATATGGATACACACCAATGCAAAAACTCTCGGCAAGCCATGATCTGTATAATTATTATCATTCTTTAAAAGTTTTTATGTCTTTGCCTTTAATTGTTACCTTAACATTTTGTAAAAAATTAAACCCATTTAATTCTCATTAATCACCCTCTCAAATGTAACGTCCATACCTTTAAACTCATTTATCAACTACTACAAATTAAATTCATTAGTTTACATCAAATCATTCTCACCACATACCAAATATATACTCCGTACATAATATTTTCATACGCCCAATTATAAACATAGAACTATATATAAGCCAACGTTTTATTTTTGAAATCAAATATAAGCCAGTGATGGCTATTTAAGAGGTCAAATACGTTATCAATTGAATTGCAACAAATTCAAATGATATGTTAGAAACTGACAATATATTGTTCATTAAAAATAATATATGACATTCAATTGTTTGAAGAAAATCATCTGGCAAACGAATCAAATATTCTCATAATAAATGTCATTAAGACAATTCAATATTTGTATCAATTCAATTAAATACAATGAATTAATGGAGGAATATTAAGACTTATAATTGTATGATATTAGAACAAAGAATATGTTTAACTTATTTTGAGATATAATAATTATTTTATTAATAATTACCCATTCAGGTTAAATCAAAGCAGTAACATATGACTTCAATCCACAACAAACTTATACACACGAAATGGAGCATCAACAGTATAGATTTCAATAGGAGATTACAAGCACAATTTTAAGTAATCACATAAACAACTATTGTTATATGATCTTTTATTCATTAACTACTATGACTAGCAAAAATAATGCATAAAAAAAACAAACAACTTAATCATCTCTAACCACAGAACCATCACCAATCAAGTGATCTATCTTTCCTTCAGGATGCTCAAAGAAATCTGCTACATCCAAGTGTGTGATGTCAAATTGATTTTTCAGAGATAAAATCCGCTTCGGGATTTTTCTCTTTCTTTTTCATTGATGCTTGATAAAACTCAACCAAGTGCTTAGTCGTACGACATGTACGTGACCAGTGTCCTCTTCCACCACATAGATAACATTTGTTTTCTGAGCCACGTGCTTCTAGTGCTTCATGTCTGTCATCATTCTTTTTTCCCTTCTGGTAGTGATTTTTCTTTGACGAATGATTAACACCAAGAAAAGAATTTCTTCCTTGACCATTATCATGACCACAACCACTATCACGACCACGGTCACTATCACGACCACAACCATGACCACGACTGGGGCCACGACGTTTTCCACGCCTAGAGTAGTGGGCGTACACCTCATTCACTTCGGTGAGTGGTGCAGCGCCAGTGGGTCGATTCTCATGATTTTTCATTAGCAAATCGTTATTTTGTTCAGCCACTAGAAGGTGAGCAATCAAATCACAACACTTTGTGAAACCTTTCTCTCGATATTGCCGCCGCAGGAGCACATTCAAGGCATGAAAGGTGGGGAACGTATTTTCCAGCATATCAGAAGCACTGATATTTTCTACACATAATGTCAATATAAAAGTAATTATGAACTTCTCAGAATTGTACTGTCTCACCCGTTGTTAACCCCCTACCGCGAAGAAGAGGGATCCAACATGGTTGTGACATATTGGTGATTCCTAAATTAATTAAAGCTTTAAGGAGTCGCCACCTAATTATTCTACGGTGAATTAGGGCACCTAAATGTTGACATAAATGCTACAAAGTGAACTCCGATTAATGGTCTGCTAATCTATGAGATTCTGAGTAAGGGTTCTTTATTATCCTAAAGGGAATGGGTTAGGCATCCTTTAAGATCCGCTAACTACGGTTATCTGGTCTAACTTAAGTTAATTATTATGCTAAACAATGCATGTTAAAAGTATAAAGTTAATTGAATGGGATGTTGCAAGTAATTAATTTAAAAGATGCATTTTGACAACGTAAAGATTTTTACCACTTATATCCTTTTTGAGTCTCGCAAAGGTAATTGCGATTCAGAGACATACAGTCCCGACATAAACTCCAAAAAAGTAGGCATGAAATTGTTTATAAAAATACATGTAAAATTATTTTTTTTTGGATAAAAGCATGCATTTTGACAATTGATAGTAAGGAGAAAAACAAATTGTTTATGATGCCAAAGAAGTGATTTATATGCAAGTCGTTTTAAATCGCAAATCGGATGAAAAAAGTAAAACCTTATTTGTGTGATTAATAATACGAATAAAGGGTGGCCAAATTATTTTGAAGGTTTTAAATATGCATGACGAGCCTAAAATAAATAAACTAGCGGCGAATTTCCATTTTAAACTACCCTATTAATTATCCATTTCGGGCCTAATTATTCTGAGTATTCCCATGATCGCACAAAGTTGAGTAATTAAATTACAACAGAAAAAAATAAAAAGGGCGGGATCAAGGAATTAAAAGCAGCGACTAGGGCAGATGACGATGTCATCCCACCCTATTTGTTTAGAAATCCTGAGGCAGGAGAATGCAATGAATGTGGATGCGGGTCTTCATTTGACAATAGTCATGATGAGTCTCATAACGAGACTCTTCATTGCTCCCGGTGCATTTCATGTAAATGAAAGAAAAGAAAAAGATTAGTAGACGAAATATGAAAATATATACATAAAAAAATGTAAATAAATAATTCATGAAAGATAATATGTTGTTGGGCCTAAGGTTTGATACACGGCGAAAGAGAACAAGGAAAAGGAAAGGCTTGCATATTTGGGTCTAGATGGCACAAAATACACACGGAATACCATTCATACTATCTATTGGACATAGTAATATCCCAAGAGTTATGGTATAACATGATCACATGGCTTACACAACACAACACAACAACACAACACAACACAATACAACATAAGTCAAGCAACATACATAAAAGATAGTGACAACTGTAGCTTTGAACCAAATAAAAATGCTCAGTTTAGATTAAGGGTGGCCAGTGGGCTGGGCTCGGTCTGGCGGGGGTCTGGCGGGGTCAGGGTCGGGGCGGGACGAGCCAAGGGGTCGGGGTCGGGTCTAGCGGGGTCTGGCGGGACCTGCTCCAGTCCCGTCCGGATCCCGTCGGTATCGGGATGGGGCGGGGTCGGGGTCCGGCGGGTTTTCCTTTTTTTTTTATTTAAATAACATATGTATAAAAAAAACTCAATAAACAAAATAAGATAGTGTAATAAAAACATCCCAAGGCTGTTTTTGTGCCTCTTATATTATTTAATAGACATGATTTTTTTGTAATACAAATACAATTGTCTAAAATCTAAATTGCAACTTTGTGGTATTGTCCAAAAGTTGAAAATTACATAATAAAATTGCAATTAAAAAAATTACATTCTCAAAAAAATTGGTTCTAATTGCTTGATGATTTCCTGTGGTTCTTCGGTTGGAATTGGTATTTGTTGGTCAAATTGATCCACGTCGCTTCCACTACCTTCGGTTAAGATTTCATTGTAGTTTTCATCTTCTTCTTCGTTGATCTCCGGTTGACCGCACCTTCTCCGCTCCGCTCGTATCCAATCTCTGAATAATACTGCAATTTCCAAGCTGTCTCCGGCTAATGAGTGTCTGTGGTCTCCTATTTGATATCTGCCGGCAGAAAAAGCGCTTTCAGACGCAGTTGATGATGCTTGAATGTTCAAAACATCATCTCGGGCCATCAATGAAAGTGTCGGAAAGGTCTTCTCATTCTCCCTCCAGTATTTCAGCAAGTCTTCATATCCATCTTCATTGATAACTTCTTGATACGGTACAGAACCCTGCAAAACAAAAATATCGAACTCGCTAATTTGGTTAGTAGAGGTACGGCCGCACATTCTATTTCTGAGGCTTTCAATACTAGCCGCAGAAACAACATGTCTTTTGTGAGGTTGTGTTGAAGATGAAGAAGATGGTATGGAAGCCGGTAAGTTACTAGCATTTTCTTGTTGATGAAATCTATATATTTTTTTGCATTGGTGTTCTACGCTAGACAACACTTCTTCTTTAGTTTGTTCAATAGGTGGTGGGTGATTTAGATTTTTGGGACTTAGAGGTGGTAGTACTTCTATACAATCGTAAATAATTTCAATTAGTGATTTAGTACTGTCTATTTTAATAGTAGAATTTAATACAGAATCAATAATATAAATAGAGGGAATAGGAATAAAATATTTTTTTATTTTGACAAACATTTTTTTATTTTGACAAATATTTTTTTAATAGCTGCCTTATAAGCTGGTTTTTCCATATATTCACTAAGTAATAAAAACATTAGAGTTATATAAAACAACATAGTTGAAATAGTAGGATAATATATACAGAAAATTTCTTTTGTTGCTTGAAAAAATTTCTCTAAAAATACAATAAGTTCGGAAATTTTTACCCAATCACTATCTAAAATCATATCAGCTGGATTTTTATTATGAGAGTTAAAAAATAAAGTTATAGGTATTCTATAGTCATAAGCAACAAGTAGTTGCTCGTATAAAGAATTCCACCTAGTGGATACTTCTTGTGGAATTTTTCTATAAGGTAGTCTACAATCGTGACAAGTTTTTTTATATTCTTTTCTACGTTGTACTTTATTACTTTTAAAAATAAAGTTTATAGCAAATTGTATTTTACTAAGAATGTCTTCAAAAAGTGATAGACCATCCTTTACAATTAAGTTATAAATATGGCACGCGCATTTTATATGAAAATAATCTGGAAAAGATGGAGTTAAACTATTTTTTAAAATTGTAATTGCGTAATTGTTAGAAGAAGCGTTATCTAATGTAATAGTCATAATTTTATCGGTTATTCCGTAATAATGGCACACTTGATAAATATTATCTGCAATAAAAGTACCAGTGTGCCTATCATCTATATATCTATACGCTAGAATACGTTTTTGCATAGACCATTTATAATCTATCCAATGACAAGTTACAGTTAAATAATCATGGACGTTAGTACTACGACCTATATCAGACGTGATACATACTTTGCCATTAAAATGATATAATGAAAAACATAAATATTGTTGATATTCATGCGCGAATTTAAATACATCTCTCTTAACAGTTGATCTAGGAAAACCGTTAAAAGCAGGATTATATATATCTCTAATGTAATGAATAAAACCGGGAGATGAAGGAAATGAAAAGGGCAAACCCTCCACAACAACTAATTTTGATATTGCTTCCCTATCTCTATGTTTATTGTATTTAGAGCCTACAATTCCCCCCGTCATAGGGTTAATTTGACCTTGTACTTGATCCGGAACAGTATCAGTATGTGAACCTTGTCCCGATGGAGCGGGCGTTTGCGCACCCGATTTTGAAGCCTGGTATTGGGCATACCTAGCTGGATGAGCACTTACTACGTGTCTAATTAAACCCCCCGTCCCACCGTGACCTTTTCCTGTTTTAAATTTTAAAACATTTTTACAAAATTTACATATAGCTACTTGATTCTCTACGTCCCTATCAAAAAATGTCCATGCATCTGATTTTAATGGTCGTTTTGCTGGACCTCGTCTCATACTAGGGGAATATGAGGTATTTCAGTTGAAGGTGCACTAGTGGGTGTGTTGTCATCAACATTAGTGGGTGTATCGTCTAGATCATCGTCTAAATTAAAGTCTTCTTGAGTTCCAGAAAACAACTCCTCGTCTAAATCTAATGGTATTGTAGGAAAATGTTGAGTATCAACAAAATCATCATTTGTAGGAATAAGATGACTAGAAGAAGTACCATTGCCCTGGTTGCCCCTACTAGAAGTTTCACCCTTACCCTTACCCTTAAACATACCTTTTAATCATTCCATTTTAATTATGATGATAAATAATTAAAGACAATAAAATTAAGTGCGCTAAATAAAATAAACAGACAATAATAATTTAATGAAGGAACGAATGTACCAAACGCCGACGTGTAATCGAGAGGTTGAAAATTGAAACTTTGCTCGATGGAAGATCCTCAAGCTAGTTGCCAACTTCACTCCCAATTCCCAAATGAATAAATAAAATTGAATATTTAGCAAACAATGTAGACTTGTAGAGAGATATATTGAGAGATTAGAGAGATTGTAGGAAGATTTGTGAGAAAGATGAAGAGAAAATGAGTTATTTATAGTTGGAAAATTGGGTTAAAGTGTAAATATAATAACTTATGGGTTAAAAATAAATATTAAGGGGTAGGGGGGTTGGGGGAGGGGGGAGGCCTAAAATGGCCGTTGGCCAATGGCCAAAATCTAAAATGGCCGTTGGTGCAACGGTCATATTTGCAAAGGGGGCACAAAGGGCGGGGTCGGGGTCGGGCTCGGGACGGGGTCGGGGCGGGGTCGGGTCGGGCGGGCCTGGGGCGGGGTCGGGTCTGGCGGGACGAGACATTGTCCCGTCCCGAGTTCGAGTCCCGCCACCATTCTTTTTTTTTTAAGCGGGGTCGGGGCGGGACCGGGGCGGGCTCGGGTCGGGGTCGGGGTCGGGCCGTCCCGGCCCACTGGCCACCCCTAGTTTAGATGGACAGATCTCACGTTTTTGGCCTGTAACCAAACAAAAAATGAACAAAAATTCCTAGACTTACACAAAACTTTCCTATTGGCTAACTTAAACTCAAAGAGAAGCAGGTTTCGTATGCATATCAGTAAAGATTCAGAGCTAAACATTCCCCATGCTACTTGTTAATCACCTAGACATACAACTAGGTTAACCATCATGTATCTAAGTTCATAAAGAAGCTAAAGATGTGTTATCCCTCAAATAAACTCAAAACATGTTAAAGACCAAACCATAAACAACATACTCATATACAAATGACCAAAGTAATAAACGCCAGCACACAATACATCATTTATTTACCTAAAACATGTTGCATATTGACTTGATAGGCTCAACAACAATAATGAATGCTAACAATGTCTTGATTATTCAATCTTACTAATATATGGTATAAATAAACACAGGAAACACATATCTTATTCAACATATGATAAATATTGGTCTAACAGGATCAAACCAACATTGACCTAACCAATACATACTTGATATCTAACTACACAGATTCACACAGTCATAATCTAATAACATTGTTAATGACTACTCTGAAATAGGTTCAAACAACAAACTAACACATGCTCAATAGATAACAAAATAGAACAAACAGTCCCTTAATCATTAATACATACTAAACATGTTTACCCTTCGAGAAATGAATCAACACCAAACATACTATAATAAGCTATAACTAACATGCCTTAATCTAAACTAACAGACTTAAACAACAACTAAATTAAACAAAATACATTTACCAAAATGCATAATCAACATACAGAACACATAATATGAATTAAATAGCAAAATATTAGAAAGAAAGTGAGTTTACTAACCTTCTTCGGACAGCGAACCGAGGCGTCGTTTCGAATCCACTCGGGAAAGTTATTTTGGAATTCTGATTTTTCTGATTTTGGACTTGGATTCTAACCCGACCTGAAATAGACCCGGTTTTGATTTTGACCCGACCCGAATCAAAACAGCCCCGAAACGTGAAGAACAAAAGGGGATTTTTGGATTGAAAATTGAACCAAAGGGGAGTATTTTTTAACCCAAAATTAGGAACAAACCCGTTTTAATTTTCTAATTTTTCTCCTTGTTTTTCGACGTCTTTCTTTGTTTTTCGGACCCTTTTCGGACCTCGGACCTCCCTCTGTTTTTGATTTCTTTTCGGATTTTCGACCTATTTCTTTTCTTGGACTTGGACCCCTTTTTCGGACCTCGGACCAGGCCTAAAAATAAGGGTTTTTTTTTATAGATGGATTTCCCCCAAAACCGTTCACCCCTGTACCCTTTTTCAATTTCGAATTTGAAATTCAAATAGAAGGGCAAAGATGACGATTTTGGAGGCGGGTTTTGGGGGTGCAGGTCGCGGGTTTTGGGGGATAGGGTATGGGTGAAGTGACGGGAGGGGTGTGGTGGTGTCAGAGTTAGGGGTGTGGGGTGTGCGGCGTAGGTGTAGAAGGGGGGGGGGTGTGCGACGGATGAAGAAAAGGGGTGTAGGGCTTTTGTTTTAGTTTTTACGTTTAGGGTTAGGGAAGGGAATAAAAGGGGTGTGGGTCGAATGGGGTTGGGCCGGGTTTCGGTGGATGATTTGGGCTGGGCTGGTGGAAGATTTGGGCTATTTTTTTTGTTGGTAGAATGTTTTGGGTGAGGGGAAAAATGGGTTGTGGATTAAAATATAAAAGGGGTTTATTATTATAAAAAAATGCTTTGAAGAAATGTAAATTATTTAAATAAAAATAACGACGTGATAACATAATATTACGAAATGCTTATTAAAAATGCGATGTCGTTTTGCGAAAATAAAAATAACATAAAATATTAGGGTAAAACTATGATTATGATATTAAAAGGCAAATGATAGTAGCAAAAATACGACTAATAATAATAATGATATTGAGAATATACGACGATATTAAAGGCATACATACATATATATATAAACTGTTTTGAGGTGTCAAAATATTTTAAATCGCAAACAAATAATCAGAAAAGAGGGGACAAAATTGGGTGTCAACATGTACTTTATAACTGACTTGAAATCTTGTAGCCTTTGATTGATCCATTCGTATCGTGCTTTTGGGAGGAAGACCATCTTCATGTGGTCATACCTTTCTTTCAAGTTTTTCCATAAAACGAGCGGGTCTTTAATAGTAAGATATTCTATCTTCAGGGCCTCATCAAGGTGATGGCGTATGAATATTATAGCCTTGGCATTTTCTTGGTTGGATGCTTCATTATTTTCTTTAATGGTGTCTCCAAGATCCATAGCATCAAAATGTATTTCAGCATCTAACACCCATGATAGGTAGTTCTTGCCCGAAATATCGAGGGCATCGAAAGTCAAGTTTTGTAAGGTTAGCCATAAAATAGAGAGAATAAAAATATTACCTTAGCCTTTCAAAATTTCTTGAGTCGGTAGAGTCTCGTGCTGATAACGTATTTTAAAATGATAGCAATAGCAATATAAGACAAGAGATGTAGACAAAGAAATAGAGAGGATGAAGAGATTTTCTTCTTATTTCAAGTGTATGTTGGTTTTCCTTCAAAGGTGAATAACATCTCAATTTATAGGATGAAACCACCTGATGAAGGTTACAAATATTAAGTGCCCAAATTAATAGGTGGATGTTACTAATATTAAGTGCCCAAATTAATAAATGGATGTTACTAATATTAAGTGCCCAAATTAATAGGTATATGTAACATACAAAAAAGTTAGTGAATATGTATGGACATCTATACAAAGGATATGCATTTCATAACATAGGAAAAATAAGGAGTTTAAGTGGGCCCCACATAAATGTGTGAAAGCATGTGTCACATTCATGTGACATCAACAATTATGATATTTACCTTTTTAGGCACTAAAATAAGGCTCAAACTTCCTTAGATTAACTAAAGTGCACAAGAGTGTATATCGTAATAAAATGCAAAAAGAGGGGCAAAATAGTAACTTAAAAAAGTTGCTGTAACTAAACGTCGAAATTACGTAAATACACCGGGAATAACAGGCAGGCATGTTGACGGTGCCATGGCTGCTATTTTCATTTCTTAGATAGTAATTTTAGCATAATTGGTCTTCGCAATATTTAATCATAAATACTAGGTTAAGGGAGTTACGATTTTCTACTTAGAGAAAAAAGACCTGCCGCAATCACGACTCATGTCCGCGATCATTGAGAATCCTCACGAAGCGGATGAATTCATTTATTTTCATAGCCTAAAAATCCTCAAAAGATGCAAAGTGTTTTCTTGTAAAGCTAACCCTAGTCGTCATATTAATGTGAAGAATTATTATTTTCAACACCCATAATAGTGTATTTATACATTATAGGAAGGGTTTCAGAGAAGGACAAATTAATAGGCTAATGAGCTAATGTGCACCCCTTATGGGTGGACTGACCCAATAGTTATTTCCACCATCTCTCACTCACACATAAGAGAGTGCTCAAGCTCCATCAAGCTAAGGAAAATATATCCTCAATTTTGTAACAATCCCAAATCCATATTTTAGACATTTGTACTGTATTTCATGCTTTGATGCTTTAGTTAGCTTATTGATACCTTTTAAGACTTATCGGGATGGTCCACGTTGAGATCTGAAGGGTTCGAGAAGGTTTTGGAATGCGTTCTTGTTTCTATAAGGCTAAAAGGCTAAATTGAGATGATGGCCCTCTTTTTGAGTATTAACGTGCCTTTGTGTGATTTGATATTTCACATAGATTTATATTATCTTTTTGTACTTGTTGGCATGCTCGGATTTGGATCTGAGGACTTCGAGGGTGTTTCAGATTCATTGGAACTAATAAGTTTGTGATAGCTGAAATCTGGTACTGGTATCTCCTTCGCGATCGCAATAGCACTAGTTGCAAACGCAATGCACATGTGGGTTATGCAAAGTGACCGCAAAAAGAAATTTGATCATACCCCTATCAACTCTTCTTTGTGATCACGAAGGGTTTGACCGTGATTGCATATGGTAGTCAGACGCAAAGAATCATATAAAGCCGAGTTCAAAATTACCGCAACATTTAAGGCTAATTTCGAGAACTTTAGAGAGATAAACTTTCGAATTTGGGATAAGAAAAAGTGAAAATCCCGCCCCTTATTCAAGGAAATGTTTTTTTGTACTAATTTATAGATTATCCTTTAATTTCATAGGATTTGAGCCATGAATCATGTTGATAAAGAGGCTTGAATGGGATGATTTTAACCCAATCTTAAAAATAAAACATCTATAGTTTAACCTAAAATTCGATATCAAAATAAGATTTTAATTATTGCAGTGAATTCATTAGTATATGGGTAACACATTCATGTAATCAATTCAAAATTTCAAATTGTTGACTCGAAGGTTCGGTTTGAGTTGATCAAGAGTTGACTTTGATCCCAAGGCGTCCTAAAAATATGAGATTGGTTTCCCTAGACTAGTTTGGACATGTTATTGATGAATTTGAATAGAATAAATCCATCAGATCTCTTTGGGTTGATCTTGGTGATTCAAGTAAAGGTTTGCCTATAAGATTTCAGCAAGTGAGGCTTTAACTCTTAGTTTTCTTATTTTTTCCTAAAAGCATGTGTTATGTGTTGCTCATGTTCATTTAAAACTATCTAGTTTGTGTGAGTGACCAAGCACGAGATAGGTTAGGTAGATTGAAGTATCTAATCAAGACCACGAGGTTCATGTTGTGTATTTGTTTGATACTTCTTATTGTTCAGAGCATATTGTGTTAGTTATTTAGTTGTTTAGCATTCATTATCACTTTGATTGAGCATGCATTACCCGGGCACGATGATGTCGTAGGGCTAGTTAGAAAGTGTTGATGATGCCGGTAAGACGTGAGGTCGATGCACTAATAGAGGAGGTAGATACCTAGGCTTTGAAGATGGGTAAGGCAGGAGGTTGGTGCACCGCATGGGACAAGTTCGAACAGACAACCTATGCCTCATAGTTGTTTTATTACAGATTATATGTATACTACTCTATACTTGTCCTGCTTTATTTATGCATGTAGGATATTAGTGATTTCTAAAGATTTTGCCTAGGGTAGGTTGGGAGGGCGAGTCGATGATTTTACAGGGTCTTTATACTCGCAAGTATTGAGTGTGCCCAAGTATAACAGGTGGAGGTCCTATACCGAACCCGTAACTTAAGCCTAGATTAATTTCATCATATATTTGCCCTTTCATTTAGCGATTGTCCAGTTTGATTTTGACATTTGACACAATGGAGACACTCAGACAAATAAAAGGTTCAATCTTATTCCTAAATTATCAAATTGGTTTATATATATCTTATGAAATAATTTGAAATATGTATTTGAGCAATAAAAACATCAAAATTCTCTTCTTGGAATAATTTCTTCACGGGAAAAAATTGTTAGTGGGAGGGGGCATAATATTTGAGACAAAAGATCACAATAGGGCTCCTATCAACGGAAAGGTAAATTAAAAATAATATAATAAAAATCACAACTATTAAGAGTATATTTGAACTTTTTCCCCTTCTTTAATCGTTCAACTTACACCTCACTTTAACACCACAAAGAAAAATTAAGAAAACAAATTCCGTGAAATAACTATATAAGCAAGATAATTCTCTTTTTTATTAATACTTTTAAATAATTACCAAAACTAGCAAAAAATTACAATTTATAGCAAATATTCAATATACACAGATACCCAAATTTTTTATTAGGTGTTATTTTTGCCACTTTATTTCACGCAACCTCCATCACTCTCTCCGGCTCCCACTTCTTCATTACCGATTTTCCTTTAGAATTCTCGGTTATGCAAGTAGTGCTTCAACATCGTGCTCAAAGCGTAGTGGTAGTGGTAGTGCTTCAACATCATCCTCACCCTCCGCTTCCCCCTCCCCCCCTCCTCCTCCTCATTGTACTTCTTCTTCTTCACATGTGGAACTAGTGGTGCTTATAACAACGGCTATGGTTGTTTTTTTGTGGTGGTAGTTTGAAGGTTAATGTTATTATATATATATATATATATATATATTGTATCTTATTGTATGTTTGGCGTACAATTTACTGTAAAATATGCATAAAACATCGATTTCAAAAAGACACTTGACTTTATAGTGATGTGCTATTATATAAAGAATGTTTTATGGAGATTATGACTGTATCAGTGTACATACAATTATGCACACACGATATACAAGTACATTACGACATTCAATTGTGTATATCACTGTATGTTTATGTGTATGTCATGTGTATATCTTGTGTATATCAATGCATGTCAAGCATATTTCAAATTTGTACATGACATACATCATAATACAAAGATTAGTTAGATTTTGTACGTTTTGCAAAATTAGTGTTGTTATGTTTTGTAAAGTTAATAATAACGGTATAATTAGTACTAAGTGTCATTAGTATTGATATTTATGAAATTTTTCCTTAAAAGCTTTGTAATCCACTAATTTTGAAGTTACTTTAATCTATTACAAAGGTAACCACCTCGAATGGCGTGAGCCACATGCGGGGAGACCCGCACATACGATTTTTAGGGGGATCTGATTGAAAAATCGGTCGGCGCCATCATTTGCTTTATTTCTTTTTAATTTAAAAAGCTAGTTCAAAGATAAGAGTTCAATTATTCTATAAGAAAAATTAAGGAGTTGTTTGGATCAAACTCTGTCTAAATCTTTATATGAATATTTGCATTTGCATAAGTATCAAAATTTCAAATATTTAGTTAAATAAAAATATTCATATCAATTGTTTCAATTTGAAATGTATATTTGTCTTCTTTCTAAGTCTTCGGGGTAGAACAAAATCGTATCTTGTTAGCATATTTAACATAAAATGTTAATTAGACTTCATTGCACAAGCAAGAGACTTAATTGCACCAGTTTCACAAATATGTGGTTCTTCAGATGAAGAAAGTCAATCATCATTTTCCTGAGGTGGAGATTGATCTTTATTTATGTAAGTAATCTAACAGCTATTTGGGCACTCAATGAATGTGCTTTTTCATATATAAAATTATCTTAAAATGATTTATTTGATATTATGAATGACCGGTTATGAAGGGAACAATCATTTTTGTAGATTGATTCGATCTATTGCTCTTTCCTTGCTCCAATTTCGCTTGTGATGATATGTCAGTTGATTGATGGCCAAAAACCTGTTTGTCAAACCAATGATGATAAACAATATAACTAATCGAAGTATCAAAATACAATACTTAAGAAGCAACACAATCCTAAGAACTAATAAATTGTTGGGCTTTTAAGCTTGGGCTTTAAAGATAAGGTGGTGTGAATGAGAAATGGAGGGAAAATTAAAAATTTGAGAAAAGTTCTTTTTGGATGAGAACTTTGTACAACATTGGTGGCGGAAAGAGAGAGTTGTGTGTTTTATATGAAAGTACATATTCTAGCTCATAAAGAGTTGAGAAGAGAGTCTCCCCTCTCGCCATCGTTATCGCTCGGCTTGACTTCGGTCAGATTTGAATTTGATCAAATGATCTGTTCCTTTTCTGGAAAAGGCAAGTCTTTACCGAATAAAGACCATACTTATTCTGAACAAGCATTTTTTCCGCTCAAAATATTGGCTATAACTTTCAGAGGCTTCACCTCATTTTTTACACAACACAAAACTCTGAAATTTTGCAATCGAAAATTCTGAACTTCTTCTCTTCATATTCAGTACATTATTTTCTAATAGAATTGTAAGTGTCGTGTGATTTGCTCCGCTATTTGAGTTCACTGGAGTTCTAGAATTTGCATTGCCGCTACTAAAACAATGTTCTTCCGTTCTATCCTGGGAGGAAGTAACCCATATCCTTGGCAACAGTGAGGGGTTATAATTGCTTAAGGACACACAAACAACTTGTGGGCCCCGAAGATTTTTTCTATTTCTTCTACATTTTCGTTAGAGTTTTTTTTTCCAGGTTTTGATTACTAAACAAAAACTGGTTTATTAAAAGCTATTTTTAGAACACAATTAATAACAAGCTTAAGGTGTTCAAAAAGAAAAAAAAATACTTGTTGCTCGATTTGAAGATATAAAAACTTTAATCTAGTCGTTTGTACTTGATTAGAAAAATTTCATCGAGTTAATCTGGTCATTTATATTCAGTTTGAAGATTTAAAACTTTACTAATTTACTAAATTTCGTTTATGTGTGTCAATTTCTTTTTCATAATAATGATAACTGAAATAGAACAACAAAATAATTCTGTTGTGAATGCTACCGATGCTGGGGCAGCGGATACCGCATTGTCAAGCCGCACAACTCCGACACTAGCAATGGCTACGACAGAGAAGCCAGGAAAATTTACTGGTATCGACTTCAAAAGGTGGCAATAGGAAATGTTCTTCTATCTGACCACTCTCAGTCTACAAATATTTATCAACGAGAACATTTTCGTGTTGGCTGAGGGAACTCCTGATAATGAGAAATTTTTGGTAACTGATGCATGGAAATATTCTGATTTTTTGTGCAAAAACTATATTGTCAACGGATTAGAGGATGGGTTGTGTAATGTCTTCAGTGTGTGTAAAACTTCTAAAGAGTTGTGGAACACTCTTGAGAAGAAATACAAGACAGAAGACGTTGGATTAAAGAAATTTGTGGTTGCAAAATTCTTGGACTTCAAAATGGTGGACAACAAGTCTGTTATGTCACAAGTCCAAGAACTACAAATTATAATGCATGATCTTCTTACGGAAGGTATAATCTGAATCAATATTTTTATTAAATATATTGATTTTGTTACTAATTTTAAATTATTTATTGAAGGTATTGTGATAAATGATTCGTTTCAACAGCCTAAATCGAAATTTTGCCTCTGTTGTGGATAGATTTTAAAAATTACTTGAAACACAAATGAAAAGAAATGACCCTTGAAGATCTGATTGTGCGCCTAAGGATAGAAGAAGACAACAAGGTTGCAGAAAAGATGTCACGAGCAAATTCAACAGTTGCCGGGGCAAATATTATTGAAGAGGCACCAACGAATAACAAAAAGAGGAAGAGGTCGTCCTGGTCAAAGAATTTTCCACCTAAAAAGTAATTCAAAGGCAATTGTCATAATTGTGGAAAAGTTGGCCACAAGGCTGTGGAATGCAAAGCTCTAAAGAAAGAAAACAAAGAGCGTCAAGCGAATATAATTGAAGCGAACGAGGAAGTCGAGAATTTATGTGCCATGCTCATAGAATATAATTTGGTAGGAAACTCCAAATAATAATGGATTGATTCTGGATCCACTCGTCATGTATGTGCTAGCAAATGATTGTTTGCATCTTATATTTCCGCAAGTCCTGACGAGACTATCTTTATGGGAAACTGCTCAACTGCTAAAGTCGAAGGAGTTGGAATGATTTTGTTGAAGATGACATCACACAAAGTGGTACGCTCAAGAATATCCTCCATGTTTCAAATATTCGCAAGAATTTAATTTCTGTCGCACTACTCGATAAAAACAGGTTTAAGTGCATTTTTGTTTCTAAAAAAAGTTTAATTAGAAAAAAGGATATGTACGTAGGAAAATATTACCTAAATGAGGTTATTTTCAAGCTTAATGTAATAGCAATTTAAATGAATAAAGTTGTTGCTTCTTCTTACTTGCTTGTGATAATTTTTATGGCATTCATGTTTGGGTCACGTCAACTTCAAAATATTGCGGAAAATGATTAACTTAGAAATATTGCCTAAGTTTGAATGTAATAAAATCAAGTGTCAAATATGTATATGTTAAACATCCTTATAAGTCAATTGAAAGGAATTCAAATCCTTTAGACTTAATTCACATCGATATTTACGACATGAAGTCAATATCATCTCGCGGTGGGAAAAAATATTTAATAACTTTTATTGATGACAACACAAGATATTGCTATATTTATTTCCTTAATAGTAAAGATGAAGCAATTAATGCGTTCAAGCAATACAAAAATGAATTGAGACGCAAGTAAATAAAAAGATTAAATTGATCAGAAGTGATAGGGGCGGCGAATATGAATCTCCTTTTTAAGAAATTTGTTTGGAAATATTTCATTATTCATCAAACAACTGCTCCATATTCGCCCCAATCCAATGAGATTAAAGAAAGAAAAAATAGAACCCTAAAGGAAATGATGAATGCCTTATTGAAAAGTTCTGGGGTATGGGAGGAAGTTATTCTTACTGCTAATAGAATACTTAATCGAGTTCCCCATAGCAAAACACAATCCATCCCATATGAATAAATCATAACATGAAATATTTTAAAGTGTGGGTGTGTTTGGCAAAAGTACAAGTTCCTAAACCCAAAAGGGTAAAAATAGGACCAAAAATAGTTGAATGCGTTTTTATTGGATATGCAACGAGATTCATGTGAATACGGTAGTTGAATGAGACAACGCTGATTTTTTTGAAAATATATATCCATATAAAAATGAATGTGAGACGTCTAGCATAAGGTCTAAACGACCTCGGGAAGAAGCAAATGACAATACTCGTAGTGAGAAAAAATCCAAGACATAGCAAACATCAAAGGACATCAACATCCTTTGGACTGGATTTTCTATCATTTTTGTTGAAATGAGCCTTAGACTTTTAATGAAGCTATGTCATTCTCAGAAGCACAATATTATAAAGAGGTTATCAATACTGAAATAGAATTTATATTAAACAATCACACTTGGGAATTGGTTGATCTTCCTCCAGGAAACAAATATTTAGGTTCCAAGTGGATTTTCAAAAGGAAAATGAAGGATGATGGCACTATTGACAAATATAAGGCAAGACTTTTTGTCAAAGGATTTAGACAAGGAGAAGGTTTGATTATTTTGATACATACTCGTCGGTAATGAGAATTACATTCATTCGGGTGCTAATAGCATTTACCACAGTGTACGATAAATCCATCAAATGAATGTTAAAATGTCCTTATTAAATGAATATTTGGAGGAAGAAATCTTTATGCAACAACCCAAAGGATTTATAGTCCCATTAAAATAAAAGAAGATGTGCTGACTTGTTAAGTCACTTTATTGACTAAAATAAACACCCAAACAATAGCAAGCAAAATTTGACCAAACAATATTGGCAAACATGTTTAAGATTATCAAGTGTGATAAGTGTATTTATGTTAAGAACACTCCAAATTATATAGTCATTGTATGCTTATATGTAGATGATATGTTGATAATGAGTAAAGACATGGCCCACATAAATGCTACTAAGCGTATGTTTGCTAGCAAATTTGATATGAAAGATTTAGGAGTTGCTGATTTAATTCTAGGAATTAAAATTCAAAGGACTCCTCAAGATTTAGCATTGTCTCAGTCTTATTATATCAAAATGATACTTGAAAAATTCAAATATTTGAGTTTCAAAGTCGTAAGAACTCTAATTGATTTGAATCATTCCTTTGTAAAGAATAAAGGTCAAAGCAAATCTCAATTGGATTATGCTCAAGTGTTGGAAAGTTTGATGTACATAATGAATTGTACACGACCTGATATAGCTTGTGCTATAAGTGAACTGAGTTGATTCACAAGTAATCCTGACCAAACTCATTGGATGGTAATGAAACGACTTTTGTGATATTTGGAATATACCCAAAATTATGCTTTGCACTATAACAAGCATCTCGCGGTAATTGAGGGATGTAGTGATGCAAATTGGATCACTGGTTCAATAGAAACTAAATTCACAAGTGGATATATTTTTACCATTGGTGGACGAGAATTATCATGGAAGTCATCTAAGCAGACGTGCATCACCCACTCTACCATGGAGTATGAATTCATATCTTTGGACAAAGTCGGTGAAGAAGCTGAATTGGTCCGAGATTTCGTAGAAGACATTCTATTTTGGTCCAAACCTTTTGCACCTATATGCATACATTTATGTATAACAGAAAATATCATGAGATACGACGAAGACATAATACCGTTAGACAACTACTCTCTATTGGAATTATCACAATTGACTATGTTAAGTCAAATGATAATGTGTTGGATCCACTTATAAAAACCCTAGCTAGAGAGGCAGTTGAGACATCATTGAAGGAAATGAGACTATGACCGAGGACAAGTCATCATGATGGTAACTCTACCTAGAATACTGAAAATCCCAAGATCTAGGTTCGAAGATATGAAACAAAGTTATGATTAATGGTTCAACATTGCCAAACAACAACTTTGGTCCATTATCGTGATGAAGATAATGTTTAGTAAAAGGATAAAACATTAGAGCTCTTTAATGGTTTTTAAGTTTGACATGGGTTTATCAAATAATGTATCTATATGATGACACAGTTAGGAATCACATATGTAAGTGTGAAGTGAAAGTGCTTCAAGGAGAGTTCTGCAAGGCAAACTCTCTACACACTTATGAAACTAGTCCGTGTTCATGGTTGAAACGAACATAACAATGAGTATCAAAGATGGTTAAGGGTTAATTATGTGACGTATGTTGTCTAGGTATACACCAAAGATCGACGGTTCAAAGATATCAAAGCTACCGATTGACCGAGTAGATCCGATATATGTTCACTATGGAAGGTTCAAAGGAAAACCTACTTATCCATATGCGATTAATTCTTATTTGTGAATCACACAATTTTTCATACATATTTTCATTATAGTCATTCCCTATTCATGTGGGGGATTATTGAGATTTTAAGCTTGGGCTTTAAATATAAGGTGGTGTGAATGAGAAATGGAGGAAAAATTGAAAATTGAGCAAAGTTCTTTTCGGATAAGAACTTTGTACCATATTGGTGGTGGAAAGGGAGAGTTGTATGTTTATATATGAAATCACATATTTTATCTCATAAAGAGTTGATAAGAGAGTCTTCTCTTATAATGACACGCTCAGTCGCTATGAGCTTTCCGGCTTTATTTACGGGTAATAGTGACCCTTGGTCACGGTAGGGATTAGATTATTTAAACTTGAGAATTTTCGGAAGTCCTGTTTCCGCCTCAGCAAAGACCGTAGCGTCCTAGCGAGTCCGCTCTCGCGCATACTCCGTCGGCTTCAACGGAAGTCCTGCGATTTAGTAATCTCTCTTCTGCGAAAAGTCTTTCTGTAGCAGCGGTACCGCGCCAGCGTAAATGGGTCTTCGCCAACGGTTATCGTTGGGCAAACCTAATTTCATATTTCCTAAGACCCCCAACTCCGAGCCTCATTTTCCCAAACTTATTTCAGTATCTTGGAGGCTCGATGGAGGCAGATTTTTTGGGGTTTCTACATTCAATGCCTTAGGGCAAAATTTATTGACCCTACTTATGGCTCTTAAGCGTTTAAGTCAAGTTTTAATGATGGGTATTGGGTGGAGAAGATGCCCCTTTTGTGTTAAAACCTTAAAACTTGGATATGTAATTTGTTAGCTTAAAATTCAAGTCTAGGGTGGACTTTATAATATTAAGTATATATTGGTAAAGAGAATCAACTATTAAATTGATTTGGAACTTCAAATTAGTTTCTTAAATGAGAATCAAGAGGAGGTCGTTTCTTATAAAAATGAAGGTTTTTGATTAAATAATGAAACTAAGGTAGATTTATTAGTTAATGGTCAAAATGGATTTCAATGACCCCTTTTCGGACTGGATAGTGTGTATTCCGTTAGAAATAGCATTATGTGTTGACTTTATGTATGTAAACCTAGGACATCTATTTATTTGGTTGAGTTATGGCCATCCGATACCCGTCCGAAAGCACGTCGTGGATTAGGAGTTTGTGGCACCAGCTTGACAATGAGGTAGGCTACAGTTTCTTTCTTGTAGACTCCGATAGAATTTCGTAGTAGCTATAAGTATTAATGGGTATCGGGCGTGTTCGGGAGTCCCACCTGAGCGGTTGTGATGAACACTTGGGTCGGTACCGATGTGTAATTGTGATCATGTGTGATTTGGGGAATCAGCCTTAAGCCGATTCCAACTACTGTTATCTGGGCTTTTCGCCATTACTTGAGATTGATGTGCTTATTCATCACATTGTCTTCTACGAGTGACTCAATATATCTGGAAATATGTGTTGTGTGGGCTTGTAGCCATGATTGATATTATATCCTCGATTTGACTTGTCATGCATTCATCACTCTACATCTCGTCTAACTACTTGAAAAAAAATTGATAAATAATGATTGTATTGATTATGCTGATTGCATGGTGTACATATACCCATATCATTCATACATATTATATTTAGCATTGAACTGTTAAGATATAGTTGAGAGAGGCTTGGGAAGCCGATTTTGGGATATAATACACGATATGAAAGTAATAACTGATGACGACATTTCAGCCATAGAGCTAGTATCCGATTAGATCATATGGTATATGGACCTCATTTGTCCCTCATGGGTCACGTGATAGCTACTACAACAACGTGTGTATATCGGATACATATAACCATTTCATACATACATACATAATTTGCATTGCATTTTATTCATATTCTTGATGATGGTTCAATACTGTGTGTACTCGGTGTTGATGTCTAGTAGACTTTGTGACCTTTTGTCTATTGGTAGAACAAGTACTGGTATGAAAGTATACTTGATAATAGAAATGCACTCTTGTTATATAAGACTTTGTACGGTGTTGATAGTTGAGTAGATGCAGTGTTTGAGAGGACTATCGGTGTCTTGGGTATTTGTCATGGTTAATTGGGCAATATGTAAGGGTAAGGGTAATATGTGTAAGGGTAGTAGGTGTGATTGTGTGCTTACTTGATAATTGTTGGGACTGTTTAACGAGTGTCTAATAAGACTTGTTATAGAATCATTATGGTGTGTGTTGACTTATATGCTAAGTGCGTGAATACTTACTTTTCATTAGCTGGTGTGTGTGAGGAGTATATTATTGCGTGTGTTGAAAGAAGAACCTTTAAAGGGGTTATCAAATGGCATGACCGTAAATGTGTAGTATCGTAATGAAATCGAAAGACTAGGAATAACAAGATAGTTTATGTGGTTATGTTCAACTTGCTTATCTAATGGGTTCGGTCGGTAAATGGATAAGACACGAATATGACCTATGTAGGGTGTTAGATCAATGAGTGTCAAGGAAAGAGTCCCCATGTGCTGAGTGTGTCAACTGTGTTTAACCGTACTTGATTCCCTACTATGTGTTGAGTGAATTGTATGTTTATGGGTCAGTATATGGATTAAGTGGATTAATTAACTGTTATATTGCCTAGAATATGACCTATTTGTAGAGTCAACTTGATAATTATATCTGTTACGTAACTTCCGTCATTGTCGGCCTATGATGCCTATAGGGGGTACGTTGTGTACTCATGCTATGCTTGCTGCATCTTGTAAGTGGATGTAGGTACTTGGTCTATTCAGGTTGTAGCTTGGAGCTTGGGAGAGTTAACGCAGACCATTCATTCCCGACATCCTTGGTCTCCATCTAGTCAGGTTGTCCATTTTCATTTAGGGCGATGTTGTGATATTCTGCTATTACTTGTATCTTAGAGTTCTTGTACTAGTGACACCAGATTTTGAATAGTAACTGTTGTATTCGGTGAATTTTGTATCTTTCAAAAGAGTTCATTATGTATAAATGTATCTTTATTACTTCCACATTTAGATTCATGAATCTTTTTATGATTAAGGCTAGTGGTTCTGCTACAGATTAGTGTAGGTGGTCTCACGGCACAAATGAGATTTTGAGTCGTGACATGTCACAAGTACAAAGAATAAGGGACACCGCGCTACTTTGATGATCGTTGAGTATTTGATTCTTTTACGTTCTTATTGCTTACATGCTTGCTAGTAGTAGTAAAGGCGTTTTACCTCATTAGAATTTGTAAGATAAGACCTAGTCCCCTTACTTGTACTTATTCTTTTTAAGATTCTTTTATTATTAATAGAAATGGCACTTAGGTTAATTACCTGACTGGTCCAATATTCTACAAGAAAAATAATAATTAGTGAAACTAGATAATTTCTTGAGTTATGTATGACTAGTAGTAGTGTTCCACCTACTACTTGTAAATTTTTCTTTTTTGCTGAAACGAAGGATTTACAAAAAATAAAAATAAAAATGAACTTGTCTTTTACAAAGCCGAGGTAGATCTAAACGATTCTACCTCTAAAGAGTCATTGTTTAAAAACTAGTTTCTCCTTCACGTTCTTTTGCACCATTGCCTTTTCTCCCATGGGTAGCCAGTGTATGCACCACCTTGTTTCCTTCACGATAGATGTGGTTCATTGGGAGGGTTTTCCAGAGAGTTTGCAAGAGGGACCTGCAATTATTAATCATGTTTGTGTAAGGTGACTGAATTAAATCTTTTGTTCAGTGCTCGATCAATACCTAGGAATATACTACTTGTAAATTTGGAAGTACATCAATCAAAATTTGCTAACCCTAATTTCACCAATATACAAACTAATGTTAATTCAATATAAAAATATACATAACTTCACATTCAACTCAAAAGTATTACTTGGGAAAAGATAGATTTGTTTATTTGTCTCAAAGTTCTCATGTATTTTTCCAATAAAAAAGATTCTCATTTCTTTTTAATCCTTCCAAATGTTGCTTCATTTTTGGACATATCCCATAATCATTCTTCAATTGAAGGGCAATATGCAATTCTAGTGTTAGCAATATTTTTATGTTTTTCTATTGACATAAATAGGTATTTTTTCCCCTTCTTATTTTGGTGATACAATTCATCCTTAAAAGTAAAATGAATGGTTATTCACATATGGGTACAATGGGTCAATTCATTTTTTTTTTACCTAATTCATTAGTTACCCAACCATGTTTGACCCACACAATAAATGAGAAGATTTTTGACCTATATTTGCCTGATCTGGTTTTAATCCGCCCGAATCGACCTAAGCCGCCTATTTACCACCCTTACTAAAACCTTCGGGTTGTAACTATATTGCATGTGAAGGATTCCTTCCCTTTCAGTTGTAATATTCAGTGTTTTAAAAGGCGCGAGCGTAAGACATGACGTTTTATGTGTGCCTCAGCGAGGTGTAAGCCCCGAGGCATGGGGCGTAAGCCCCATATGTATTTAATTTTTAATAAATAAAGGACAGCTCGGTGCACTAATCTCTCGCTATGTGCAGGTCCGGGAAAGGGCCGGACCACAAGAGTCTATTGTACGCAGCCTTACCTCACATTTATGCAAGAGGCTGTTTCCACGGCTTGAACCCATGACCTCCTGGTCACATGACAACAACTTTACCAGTTACTCCAAAGGCTCCCATTTAAGGGTATTTAATTTTTAATATTTTATGAAATGCTATAATTATAATAAATATTTTTAAATAGATAAAAAAAAAATATATATATATATATATATATATATATATATATATAGAGAGAGAGAGAGAGAGAGAGAGAGAGAGAGAGAGAGAGAGATAGATGTGCTTGATCCTAACAAAAAACTAATCAAAGCAATCCATTATACGCCACTTACAACTTGTAATTATATATAACATAATTTTACAAGTATAAACAATACAATAAAATAAAAGCTATTATGAAATGCAAATTAAATCTAACATATTAACTTTCAAAAAATAAAAAATCACAATTTTTTAAAACAATATTACTATCATACTATTTATTTTATCTCCTTATAAGCAAATAATTAATAAACTTTATCAATATTATAATTAAAACGTAACTCCTCCATGAATAAAAATAAAATTACTTTCAAATAGGGAAATAATAAAATATGATAATTTTGATACATAGGACAAAATATCAATGACAAGTGAAAATGTACAATTCGGCTATTTATTTTTAAAAGAAATATTAAGTGATATTCACCCTCAAATAGTAAATATGCAATTCTACGACTTGTTATTTGAGTTACACTTAATCTTCTTATTTCTATAGATGAAACACTGTTAAGTATCATCATCTGTTAAAGAATTATGAGGGTCAACGATTTTAATTAAGGAATTTAACATATAATTTGTGTAAGAACTGTTAGGCGAGCTCCGAGCGTTGTGCGTTAGTCGTGTTTAGGGCGTACAGAAGGACGCTTAGGGCGTAAGCCTCACGGGAACTAAGCCCCACACGTGTGCCCGGGGTGTTTTGCCAGTGCCTCGCCCCAGAGCGAGGCTGAAACTGCCTTTTAAAACAGTCTAATATCTTCAGTTTTCATAGATAAAGTTTATAATTCTAGTTCGGTTAGTTGAAGAATTTCGAGCGTAATTTTCCTTTTGAGTAGTCAATTACATAAAACTTAGAGTTAAATAATATTCATATATGGAAGTTTTATTGCCTCAACGAGTTCATTCTAATTAGTAATTTTATAAGTTTCGCAGATGATTAAAAACAAAATATAATTAATTACATCAAAGCTGTTATTAGGTGCACAGCAATTGAAAAAAAAAACGAACAACCGACATCAACAAACAGAAGATGGTGTTAAAATCCCCTAATGTTAAATTAATAAGTACAAACGGTTGGAGAATGAGTGACAAGTGAGCAACTTACAATTTGCCAATTTCTGGTTCATGAACCAATTTTTTTCTTCACTTTACGTTGATATGAGTATTCCAATTTCCAATTTCACTCAATTAGTTACAGATTGCTGTTGTGATATATGACGTTGATATTGATAAATTAATCTGTATCCATAATTATAGTACTCCTTATTCATCAGTATTTTTATAAATGAAACCTTGTAAAATTAATCATGATTGCAAAATGTCGTTATGGGGTACTAACGTATACCACGACAATGTTTGAAAAAACATCTTATTTAATGAATTATCTTCCCTCGCCAAGCCGCTAACGGAGCCAAGAATTCTATTAAAGGAATTCAACAAATATCCATAAAAAGTTGATGATGAAAAACTCTTAAAAGAAAAAGGAAACAAAATTTTATTTATTAAGAAACCATAGTGTGGAATATGAACAAAATAGTATTTAAGATAATTATTATCAGACTTGAACATCACTCAAAAGTATGGTTGGGACAACACCCTAAGCTGGTCAATAAGGAGTCCATAATCCCTAATTGACCAAACACTTACAATATATAAAAAATATCCCATTTCTAATCCATTTTCATTACCATCCAAAGCAACTTAGATTTCAATTACTCTTCCAGCAATATCTCTAACAAAGAAAAAACAAAACAATTTGATGTTGGAAATTTGCCTTTGGTGGGGAGGTGCGTTCACCCATATTTAATGACTTAAAAACTAGGGTTCCGCATGTTGGAGGCTCTGTCTCTTTACACATGCATAATCTACTAAGTGAGTAGATGACCGTAGGGCCAAAGATCGTCAAATTTCGTTGAGGAATGAAAGAGATATTGGTCCACGAAGTAAGGTGTTTGAGGCATGGAAATATGGTGTGGGACAAATCTACCACATCGGTGGGAAAATGAAAAATTGTTCTCTTTATAAGTCTCAAAATTGGCTAAGGGTTTGGGACCCCAAGGTGTAACCTATGTGTTTGAAGGAGGGAAGACTTAGATGTGCTTGGGTTCAAGGCTAAGTCCACACGCGCGCCGCCCGCCGGTCCGACCTCGGGTCACGGGCCTTGGGCTTCTTCTGATATTATCTCTTTGCACCCCCAAATTACTTAATATTTACAATTTGGTCCCCGAAGTTTCTGGAAAGCTGAAATTGGGAACGACGGAAGGCAAAAAGTTTCTGCCTGCCGTTTGGGTTATTTTCACTAATTGCCATAAACAGCCATTACTTGGCAGTTGAGAAGTCCTTTCCCTTATGCTATATATTGGAGCTTTTTGGCTCAATTGTTGAGACTAATATATACAACACAATACAGAGACAAACAGAAGAGAGCACAACACAAATTCTGTCCAAAACGTGAGCAGAAACAGTGGACAAAAACAGAAAACTCTTCCTTCCTTTTCTATTCTTCAGCAAGTCATTTCGTGTTCGTTTTCTTCGTCAGAATCAACCTATTTGCTTTGTAGGGTTGATTAGTTGTTGTTTTATCTTGGGAGACTATTTCCCGTTAACGTAAAAGCATATATACGGGGCAATCTTGTCTTAAAGACAGAGAGCCATCTCTCGACTCAGCCACAGTTGTAACAATCCAGATTTAGTGTTTCTTGATTTCAGGTTATCAAGATTCAAGACTCAACAAGCTTGCGACAGTTCTGAATATTGGCATGTTTGTTTATCCTTTTGAACACTTGTAATATTTATTTAATTCCCGTAATGCTTTACATATCCAACAATTTTAAGACAAGATTGTGTTAGTGTTTGAAAGATGTCAGTCAAAAGTTGTGTGACCAAATCTGGATATGGCTGTGGTTTTCTGGTAGAAGACACTTTTGATTTTGCTGATGAAGGTCAAGGTGTTCATGGTGTCACCGCTCCCGAGAGTGGTGGGAACAAGCGCCCACGATAGGCTGAGGATGTCAACTGGGACAAGAGGAGAAGGCTGAAGATGTGGTTCTAGCAGAAGGCCTATATTTGTCCCAGACAAAGGATCCGAATTATGGTAAGGAGGAAATAGACACTCAGTCCGATGAAGTGACTGAAGTGGGCCAGAATCCGAAATTGGGATAAGTAATTTTTCTTCATTGTCAAAAATAAGATTAAATGATGTCTGATTAAAAAGGGCTTACAGTAAGGAGGAATATGAAAATGTTTTCCAAAATAATTTATATTCCTTACTCTTTAAAATCAAAAGTTTAATCTCACCTTCCTTCCCGTTTAAAGAGTGGACTTTGCAAACGACTTAAAAAATCCGTTATTTTGAGTGTAATTATTAAAAGTGTGTAAAGTATGTTCGCACATACGAGGGAGAAAGATCCACCGACTGTGCGAAAACTGTTACCACTCTTAAGTAAGCGCCAAGAATTGTCTGGGCACCAATCATAAGGAAACAAGACTAAAAGCTAAAGACGTTGAGCCTGTCACACTATTTGGCAGAAGATCCTTCATAGGATGATATTGGACACTCAGTCATACAAAGCCTACGGACAACTGGAGTGGGGCCAAAATTCCTTTGATAGGATGATATTGGACACTCAGTCATACAAAGCCTACGGGCAACTGGAGTGGGACCAGAATTCATTTCATAGGAAAAGTAATGGACACCTAGTGTGGTGGGCCAGAGTTTCCAGGTCTTAAATGATCTGAAGGCCAAAGGAAAGGCAGAAAAGAAATTGAACACTCAGTCTGCCAAAGAAACTGGAGTGGGCCAGAGTATCCAGATCACATATGATTCGGTTACGCCCTAACCACGGGCAAGAGGTTGTTCATGTGAAGCAACGTCACCTCTAAAGTAGAAGGGGTTGTAGAGGTTGTCCTCAATAGGACTTCAGGGAATGGGATCACTCTCAGATGAGGTGATACATGTCCCAAACTTGGTTTAAGGAACGTTGTTGGTCAATCTGGTTTAAGACTAGTCCAATAAGTCTGTAATAACTAAGAATGGTACAGTATGTCTGTAGCCAAATGAATGATATATTTGTAATTTGCATCTATGCCATCATAGATTAAGACACATTAAATAGATAGTCATTCAAAAGCTAACAAAGTTGAGATTGTTGCCTTCTGTCGACATAAACCCTCAAAATGAATGTGAGGTAGGCGAAGAGGCAAAATCACCTTTCCAAGTTCCATTGAAGGAATAGCAAAAGAAGCACCGCTCCTCTAGAACTTAGTCACACCTACATGGGTGATTTGAAGTTTATACAAAATAGAGGGGGGGGGGGGAGACAAGTACTTTGTGACATTCATTGATGATGGTAAAACGTATTGTATCTTTTGTTTGTTGAAAAGCAAAGATGTTGAAGCGGATAAGCGCTACAAAGCAGAAGTTGAAAATCAACTAAGCCTACGGATTGAGGAATTCATAGTGAAAGAGGGAGAGAATGTGAAGCATCGTTCATCAAACGACTGTTCATTACTCACCTTAGTCTAACGGTGTTAGCCAAGCGCAAAGTTGTACACCCAAAATGTGTGGGTCAAGGCGATCCTTACCGCTTATGCGAATCTCAACAGAACTACGCATAAGGATGAGGATAACTCTCCGTGTGAAACATGGAAAGGATCTCACATACAAATGTTGTGATGTGGGGTGGCTTGGTAGAAGTTGGAATACCGAAACATGTCAAGTTAGACCTAAGACTGTATATTGCATATTCACTGGATCTACAAATAACAGTAGTGTTTATCACCTCTTAGCGTTAAAGAATGCTGAATTGTTTGAAGATAACTTTCCTTGAAAAGGAAAAAGAAGTAATTGCTCGAGGTTAACAAGAACCCGTGAGTGCCTTACTATCCGGAAATAGATGTTCCAGAGCTACAGGACTCGAAAGTTGCTGATTATCCGGAACTTAATATTCCAGATCTACAGAACTCAGGGATTCTAGTTGTTGAACTGAGACGGAGCAAAGAGGGGACAAAGACTTGTTCCAGGACTTCTAGCTTGTATGGTTGAAAATGAACCATGGACAATTAACAAATAATTGTCATCTCTATAAGTGCTGCGTTGGAAAGAAGCTACAAAGAGAGAAATAAATTCCATCATATAGAACCATACTTGTGTAATGGTTGATCTTCCTCCGGGAAAAGAGCATTTGGGTTGTGTAAAAGCGGATACTCAAAAGTGAGTACAAAGTAGATGGATCTACTGTCGAGTATAAGGCCTCAACTACTTATACATGTGCTTCCCTGTGAATAACTTAACATCCAGGGCCATTGCAGTCTTGCGTGGCATGGATGTTGAAACAACCTTCCTAACCGGAGAGTTGGAAGGGGAGGATCAGAGTTGGTTTGCTGGACTATTGGGCTTCTTCTTAAATTTTCATTTTGGTCCCTGAAATATTTACATTTTGGTCCTGGAAGTTTCAGATAAAACAGAAACAATGAATCTGACCACAGAAACATTGACTCTAAAGTTAGAAAGCAAACAGTTGGAAAACCAACAGTCTGAGAGTGGAAGTTATATTGAAACAAAAGATATGGGTATCACATATGACATCTTAGAAATTGGACTTCTAAGACATCTGACGGACTAGTCTAACTCCAAACTCAGTTGTGAGATAGTTGACAGTCTCGTTGAAGCCACCAATGGATATGAATCATATAATTGATTGGAATCATGGTGCACCCATTTACAAGGAGCGATATGTGTAGGTCACATGTAGTTCAATGTTTTACACACACTACAACTAACATGGTATCGACCTACAAAGCATATCAGTTGAACTAAGGTTCACTCGTGATTCTGGAAATAATCAATAGAAGGCGTTAAGTCGGATATGACAATATCTGAAATATTCGCTTATCTACGGATTATGGTATTCTGGATGTCCAACGGTTCTGGGAGAACACAGTGATGTAAATTGGACATCAGATGTGAAGAACAACCAAAGCCACAAGTAAATATGTATGGTGGGTCTTGGAAAATCCTCTAAGCAAACTTGTATCGGCCGATTCATGATGGCATCAAAGTTTATCGCTTTATACAAAGCATGAAAGAAGTTGATTAACTTCACGACTCCGTAGAGGACGTCCCTTATTGGGAGAAACCCGTGCCTTCAGCAGTTATACACTGTGGCTAGCCGGTCGGTTTTAGGAAGGACACGGATGACGGCGTATGGACATATCTGTCAGGATCTGTCGGAGACATAAGACCGTATGGCAGTTGATCATCACGGGTGTCGCTTCCTTGATTACTAATCAAAGGATATAGCAGACCCTTTAACTAAGGGACTACCCGAATGTCAAGTGTTCTGCCTGTCTAGGGGAATGGGCTTAAAACCCAAATAATACGAACCTTTGCGGTGGTAACCCAACCATACTGACTGGAGATCCTAAGAATTTGGTTTAATGGGAAAACTAAGCTGCAAAAGGTTCAGTTGAGCGCTTCGGTGGAAGCAAGACCACTTCGGATGATGATTTCTGTAGGGAAACATGAATCCATTGTTATTCCCGCGATAGAAATTAAAGTGCTACCTGCATGGTGGGTAAAGGTTAAGCTTCCAAACCTTTAACGATCCTCAAACGGTTAAGGTTAAGGTTGGGGAAACTTTTAATTATTCCTAACACTTGCGAAGTGGGGTATAGCAGGATACCTTGTAGGAGATCACCTATTTAAGTGTGAGGACATGCCGTCTCAAATGAACGCACTTAATAATCCAAGTGTGTCCATGGCCACAACGGACAAACCAATAAGAAGAAAACGAATAAGGAGAGTTATTGTGTTGGTATCATTGTCTTGGCTTAAACTAAACACTAACGGTTCAAGACATCACGTTCACTGCGCAGTAAGTAAGTCCGGTGGTATTCAACTAGGGAAGGTTCAAAGTGGAAGCTACCTCTCCTGATGCAATATTCTTTCGCTGAAAGATTGCTGAAAGTAGGCACCTTGTGTGTGCGCCAAAATCTCTTTCATTAGGGGATTGTTAGAAATTTGCCTTTGGTAGGGAAGTGCGTCCACTCATATTTAATGACTTAAACACTAGGGTTCTGCATATTGGAGGCTCTGTCTCTTCACACGTGCATAATCTACTAAGTTAGTAGATTACCGTAGGGCCAAGGATCGTCAAATTTCGTTGAGGAATGAAAGAGATATTGGTCCACGAAGTAAGGTGTTTAAGGCATGGAAATATGGTGTGGGGAAAATCTACCACATCGGTGGGAAAAGGAAGAATTATTCTCTTTATAAGTCTCAAAATTGGCTAAGGGTTTGGGACCCCAAGGGGTAACTCATGTGTTTGAAGGAGGGAGGACCTAGATGTGCTTGGGTTCAAGGCTAAGTCCACACGCGCGCCACCCGACCGTCTGGTCCGGGCTCGGGTCACGGGTCGTGGGCTTCTTATGATATTATCTCTTTGGACCCCAAATTGCTTAATATTTACAGTTTGGTCCCTGGAGTTTCTGGAAAGCTGAAATTGGGAACGACGGAAGGCAGAAAGTTTCTGCATGCCGTTTGGGTTGATTTTTGGAGCGTTAAAACTCCATTAATCTGCACTTAATCTCCTCCCTAACAGCTCATTTATGTTGCACATTAAATCAACCATTACTTGGCTGATTAACTTCCTCACTAATGGCCATAAACAACCATTACTTGGCAGTTGAGAAGTCCTTCCCCTTATGCTATATATTGGAGATTTTTGGCTCAATTGTTGAGACTAATATATACAACACAACACAGAGACAAACAGAAGAGAGCACAACACAAATTCTGTCCAAAATGTGAGCAGAAACAGTGGACAAAAACAGAATACTCTTCCTTCCTTTTCTATTCTTCAGCAAGTCATTTCGTGTTTGTTTTCTTCGTCAGAATCAACCTATTTGCTTTGTAGTGTTGATTAGTTGTTGTTTTATCTTGGGAGACTATTGCTCGTTAACGTAAAAGCATATATACGGGGCAATCTTGTCTTAAAGACAGAGAGCCATCTCTCGACTCAACCACAGTTGTAACAATCCAGATTTAGTGTTTCTTGATTTCAGGTTATCAAGATTCAAGACTCAACAAGCTTGCGGCAGTTCTGAATATTGGCTTGTTTGTTTATCCTTTCGAACACTTGTAATATTTATTTAATTCGCGTACTGCTTTACATATCCAACAATTGACACATGTTGTACTATTCTTTTCTAAAGAGTTATAATCTCTTTTTTCTGACTTTATTTTTCTTGGTTTTAGTTGACACACTAGCACTTGCAAAGCATGCAGGGATTACCAGGCACTACAAGTTTAATGTACGTGTCAAATGAGTGCCTTTTCATTAGTGCATTAATATAGTAATTAGCAATTTTTCATGACTATACTTTTGTACATCTTAATTTTTTAAAACTGTTTCATGTGATTGCATATTCAAATGCAAAATGTGACGAGATTGTGTCAAACAAAGAGCATTGTGACAGTGAATGGCCAGTTTCCAGGGCCTAGAATTATTGCAAGAGAAGGAGACAGACTTGTAATCAAGGTTGTTAACAATGTTCAGTACAATGTCACCATTCATTGGTATGTAACAACTTTTACAATTGGAAGTTAATTCATTTCTAACTACTATTACATTTCAAGAAAATGAGTTTACAAAAGCATAGCTTTTTTCTACTCTTGGTTTTTTTTCTTTCTCAAACCTGTTTTGAAAACGTTTTTCTTGAGCCGAGGGTCAATCGGAAACATCTTCTACCTTACACAAGGTAGGGTTAAGGTCTGCGTACACCCTACCTTACTCAGACCCTACTTGTGAGATCACACTGAGTATGTTGTTGTTGAGCTTACAAAAGCAAATATCAAAAGATTGAATACGCTGAGTAAACAACTATTACACTAATAGTGTATTTTAATTTGTCGTCTAAGTAGCAAGTCTAACATGTTTTAATTATTTTCTAGGTTACTAATCTCACTATTTATACACAAATACATCTAGCTATTTGTCATTTAGGTGATCAAGAAATACAAAAAATATTTTACATTATCAGCATGTAGAAGTTAAACTCAATACAAAATAGTATAGCTTGCGTACGCTTTAATGTGCTTAGTCTAAAAATTTTGTTTGCATTGTCAGCTTATAAAAGTTAAACTCATTATCAAATAGTATAGTTTGTCATTATGATTGCAATGTGTATAGTCTAAATATTTGTGTATTACATGGCTCCAGGCATGTAGTGAGACAACTAAGTGGATGGGCAGATGGACCTGCATATATTGCACAATGCCCAATTCAAACAGGGCAAAGTTAGGTGTATAATTTAACTATCACTGGTCAAAAAGGAACTTTATTTTGGCATGCTCACATTTCATGGCTGAGAGCAACACTCTATGGACCCATTATTATTCTTCCAAAAAAAGGTGTTGCTTACCCTTTTCCACAACCCTTAAGGAAGTCCCCATTCTCTTTGGTATTGATCAACTTAATATTTTAGTTATGTCACTCATTGCATTGGTTTATTCTCAAACATGAACTTTTAATCAGCCATTATATATACATAATGTATTTGGATTTTAGGTGAATGGTGGAAGGCAGATACAGAGAAGATAATTAGTCAAGCCCTTCAAACAGGAGAAGCTCCAAATAATTCTGATGCTTATACCATCAATGGTCTCCCTGGACTTCTCTACAATTGCTTTGCTAAAGGTAAATATTTCAAAAAGGATTTTAAGTTTTATATACAAATAGTGTAATTTTAACTTATTATAGTAGGTTGCTTATCATTTCTATCAAGTTATCAATTAATGTATATCATAGACTTACTTGTAATTACCTTATAAATGATCTGACATTGCCATTGTGTGCATTGAACATACATTGTTGCAAAATTCAACAAAACAAGGGAGTCACTATGAAATACTGAAATTAGCTACGAACTTTTTGTTAATCCGCCGGTATTTTTTGATAATTCGTTGCTAAATAAGATTAGCAATGGATTTTGCTATTTAGCTACAAAATTTATTCATCGCTAATCCTGGGTTTTTAGTAGTGAGTATAATCTTGTCATCGTCATCCTTTGCATAATTAAGACTTTGTCACATATTTTCATGTAAAAATAGCAACTAACTTTCATGTGTTGCAGATACATTCAAATTGAAGGTGAAACCAGGGAAAACATATATACTGAGAGTAGTCAATGCTGCACTAAATGATGAACTTTTCTTCAGCATAGCAAATCACAACCTTACTGTTGTAGAAGTTGATGCTGTTTATGTGAAACCATTCAAGACAAACACAATTCTTATAACACCAGGACAAACCACAAATATCCTCTTGAAAACCAAACATTTTCACCCTAATGCCACCTTCCTCATGGCAGCTCGGCCTTACGCCACTGGCCCTGCTTCCTTTGACAATGAGACCACCACTGGAATATTAGAATATCATCAAACCTCTAACAACAGCAAGAAGAGCAACAAATTTCCTCTATTAAAACCAAAACTCCCTATATTCAATGACACAACTTTCGCTACGAGTTTTGTCAAGAAGATCAGAAGTTTAGCCAATGCAAGATTTCTAGCCAATGTACCTAAGAAAGTTGATAAACATTTTTTCTTCACTGTAGGATTACGATTGAATCCATGCCCTCAAAACCAAACATGTCAAGGACCAAATAACACTAAATTAGCAGCTTCTGTTAACAATGTATCTTTTGTTCAGCCATATGTAGCACTACTTCAATCTCACTATTTCAACCAATCCAAAGGAGTTTATACAACCGATTTTCCAGCCAATCCACCATTCAAATTCAATTATACAGGCAATCCAACAAGCAATATCATTGTTACATCAGGCACAAAAGTTGTAGAGCTAGCTTTTAATACTAGTGTGGAATTAGTTATGCAAGACACAAGTATTATTGGTGCTGAAAGTCATCCACTTCATCTCCATGGTTTCAATTTCTTTGTGGTTGGTCAAGGTTTTGGAAATTATAATTCTAGTAAGGAACTTGCTAATTTCAACCTCGTTGATCCTGCTGAAAGGAACACTGTTGGTGTTCCATCTGGAGGTTGGGTCGCCATTCGCTTCCTTGGAGACAATCCAGGTATTAAATTAGATTTTGAGTTATATACAATAATATTATCACGAATTGTTACGCTTGGTATGGAGTTACATGTTGTAAGTGAATTAACATGATAGTGTTAGAAAAATTACATTGTCAGCGCACAGAACATAAACTCTTTAAATTAAGTTAATATTTGAATTTAAAGGTCGAAATATCTATTTTTCTGTCGAAAACTTTTTGACATGATATTTTTGAATGTGTATATGAATTTTTTAGGAGTATGGTTCATGCACTGTCATCTTGAAGTACACACAAGTTGGGGATTGAAAACGGCTTGGATGGTAATGGATGGAAAAGGTCCCAAGCAGAAGTTACCTCCTCCACCAGCTGATCTTCTTATATGTTGATCTTTCATATTAGGCATAATTAAGCTTCCTTTTGTTTTTATTAGAGTATCCTTCGTCATTTGAAATTTGTTGATGATACTAGGCTTGTAATACATTAGTTTCTTGTTATGTTATTTTCTGATACAAGTTTTGTGTAATTGAAAAGAGAAACATTAATTCAGTACTGTAACACCTTACTATAATGATTCTTGTTCTTTGTTATGCTTTATCTCCTTGTTTGCCGTTGCATGATGATTATCACTCAACAATTATATGAAGTTCAAAGATACATTGCACAAATACTGTGAGAAAGTTAGTTTGCACATAAATGTTTTGGGCAATCAGTCCAATTCTCCCTTTCCCGTAGCCTAGGAAGTCCAAATTGGTGTAATAACAAAGCTGGTTCGTGAAATCTGATATTTATACATACAAGTCCTCATCGTGGTCCACCTGATCTCTATTGCGTAAAGGCCCAGTCCAGGACCTACGCGATTGAAGTCCAAGGCCTAGCATTCGCGGAACTGATCAGGTCAACTCCAACGCTTTTGCGTCTTGAATCTCGCTATAGCGGAGGTCAACTGTCCCCCCAGTCCGAACCCTGACTCTCTTCACAATTGTGGTAGCTGCTCCACGATAGTGAAGTTTTACGTCTTAGCACCTTCACGATCACGAGGCTAGCTCAGTGATCGCAGTGCACTAGCTGACAACAGAAAAACTATAGCTACAAAATGGTTCCAAATATGTCAAAACTAACTCGAGCCCCGTCGTGTCCCAGTCCATACCATCCCAATACATCTCAAATAATATTATTGACTTGTACAAAGGCTCAAAACATAAATTAAATCTAATTACTGAAACCTCAGGATTGGGTATGATTTATCACTTAATGTGTTTGTAGATTAAAGTTTCACATAACTATGGTGAATTAGTATGATTTGACAGGAATCTTGTCCACTCCAGTGACTGGTTTTGGAAAGATGTTTCACAGGTAAAAATTAATATTATTAATCTCATATCGGACATGAGAAGAGTGCTAAGTGTGTTATATAGTGGAAATTCATCTAAGTTGCTCGGACTCGGGTGCGGGTACGGATCCGAGTGTCGGATTCAGAAAAATCTAAATTTTCAGATTCGGGGGTGCGTATCAAGGTATGGCTACGGGTTCGGGGATTCGGCCAAGAAAATTCAAAATTATAAAAAATAGAGCTATAAATCCGAAGCAGCAAACACGACCTTGAATTCATGGTTTCTCTGAAACACGAAGCAACAAAAATACTATAATATTGAAGGTATGCCATTTCCTTTATCTTAAATCCATTTTATCTTTAACTTTGAGAAATCAAAATCTCAAATTTCCCCCAAATTTGTCGATGGACTCTGGTCAAAGTATCCGAAGTTGGTTGACCGTATCCCGGACGTATCCCGCTCCCGTATCCCCCGTATCGAGATGGGAATGACACCAAAAAACGGAGAGTCCGCGCAACTAAGATTTCCATTACTTCATTTCTATGTAAAAATATGTGAAAATATTTACATAGTTGTTCTGTATCTAACTCTTTCTTTTTAATTTTATGAAATAAATGCAGGTAGTAACTTGGGAGAAGTGAATGAAAGAGAATAATCAATAATCTCTTGTTGGTTTCATTAAGGTAAATGATTTATATACATGATATATAATAGTAATTCTAGACTATAATTATGAAAATTAAATATTCACCTAACTAATATAAAATATTGCTACAATAATTACAGATATACAAAATCACTAATTATATCAAAAGAATATATTTGCATATATTCTATCACACCCCCGCAGTCGTAGCAGGCGGTCTTCGGACGCTGACACTGTCCCTAAAATCTTAAAAGAGAAATAAGGTAAGACCCTTAGTAAATATGTCAGCAATTTGATACCGCGAAGGGACATGCAAGACACATACTTGTCCACGAGCTACCTTTTCGCCAACAAAGTGATTATCCATCTCGATATGTTTAGTGCGCTGATGTTGGACAGGATTCCCAGAGAGATATATTGCACTAACATTATCGCAGTAGACCAAGGTAGCTTTTCGAATAGGAAAATAAAGCTCTAAGAGGAGGTTACGCAACCAACAGGATTCAGACACCACATTGGCTACTCCTCGTTATTCGGCCTCCGCGCTGGAACACGACAAATTAGCATGGCGTTTAGCCGACCAAAAGACCAAGTTATCACCAAGAAACATACAATAACCAGATGTCGAACGTCTGGTATCTAGACATCCACCCAAATCAGTATCTGTATAAGACATGAGAGTAGATACCGATGATGGATATAAGTGTAAACCATAATCAAGAGTGCCCTGAATGTAACACACAATGCGTTTGAGAGCGTGCATGTGTTCTTCCCTCGAATCATGCATAAATAAACACACCTGCTGCACCGCATAAGTAATATCAGGCCTCGTAAACGTAAGATACTGAAGAACCCCCGCAAGACTACGATAGTGGGAGGGATCCTCATAAGGTGTGCTAGAAGTAGCACTCAGCTTCAGTTTAGTGTCAACCAGTAGGAGATGACTTACAGGATGACATGCCAACCCGTTCAATAATCTTTGTTGCATACTTCCTCTGTAATAGAAATAAACCACCTGCATGACGAGTTACAACTATACCCGAAAAATAACTCAAAGGCCCCAAGTCTTTATAGCAAATTCGGAGCTGAGAAGAGATATGATAGACTTGCGCAGTTTATCAGAGGAAGCAGTCAATATAATATCATCCACATATAACAGAATGTATGCCAGAGAAGTACAACGACGGTAGATAAACAGACAATGATCAGACATGCTGTGAGAAAACCCAAGAGTAGACACATAATCTGTAAATCTTTTGTACCAGGTCAGATGAGCTTGTTTGAGCCAATATAAGGACTTCTTCAGCAAACACACATGGTTAGGATGATCGGGGTCCCTGAAATCCAAGGGGTGATGCATGTATACATTTTCCTTGAGTTTGCCGTGTAAGAACGCATTTTTCACGTCCAGCTGATGAATGAGTCATGCTTTTGATAGAGCTAGACTGAGAACAATGCGAATAGTTGCCGGTTTGACCACCAGACTAAATGTCTCTCCATAATCCACGTCAACCTGTTGAGTTTTGACATTACCTACAAGATGGGCCTTATGCCTCTCAAAACAACAATCAAATTTTTCCTTATGAGTAAAAATCCACATAGAATGAATCACATTGACACTAGGCAGACGGGGCACCAACTCCCACGTCTTATTTTCAATAAGAGCATTATATTCATCATCTATGGCCATTTTCCAATTTGGGTCATGAAGGGCAGACACGGGGTTACGTGGTAGAGGGGATTTAGTGCCATTAAGGTTGAGATTAAAATGTCATTTTGTTCTAAAAATACCCCGTTGGCTACGAGTAATGGGCCCTTGTCCCGAAATAGAAGTGGGCTGGATAGGAGTTGGGAGGACCTGGGATGGGTGACGGCTGGACTGGGTTGGGCCAGCAGGCAGTGGCGGGTTGGCAGAAATTGGGCCGGCAAGCAATGGGCCTACTGGCAGAAACTCACGGACGGAGGGAACTGGGCAAGTAGGAAGTGGGCATGCTGGCAGATTTGGAGGACGGAGAGTGTTTGGTCCAACAGGCAGTGGGCCTGCCGGTATCTGCTGGTCCGGAAGTCGAGGTGTGGGCTGGACCAAATGGTAGACCACATACGATGAGAGCCCATCATCCAAAAAATTATAAGAATTGGATACGAAATTATGTAACTTAGCAAACAGAAATTAGGTTTCATAAAAAATGACATGACGACTAATTATGATTTTATTACAGGATAAATCATAACATTTGTAACCATGATGATTAAACGGGTAACCCAAAAACACACAAGCTGTAGAGCGGACTTGAAGCTTGTTTATTGTAGTGGAGGGGAAGAGAAGATAGCATAAACACTCAAACACACTAAGATGAGAATACGAAGGATCTTTTTGATAAAGAATTTTGAGTGGAGATTGGTATGCTAATCCTTTGCTACGGAGTATGTTAAGAAGGTAAGTTTGTAATACATGATGCCAAAATGAAGGTGGTAATGAAGCATGAGCTAGTAATGTCCGAATAATATTATTAATGGTGAGGATTTTTTCTCTCGGCTCTCCTATTTTGTGATGACGCATGTGGACAAGAAAACCGAAAAGATATACCATTAACCATATAAAATTCTCTAAATGGCCCATTATCAAATTTTTTTCCATTATCACATTGAATGTTCTTAATTTCCCGTTCAAATTGAGTACAGATGAATGCTCTAAATGATAAGAATGTGGAATAAACTTGAGACTTTTTAGATAACGGAAATGTCCACAAAAATTAGAATAATCATCCAAAAATAACACATAATAATGGTGGCCCAAAGAGCTCAAAACGGGAGATGTCCAAAGATCACTATGAATAATATCAAATGGCAACAAAGTACTAGAATTTTAGGCAACAAACGGTAATTTAACATGTTTCCTAAGCGGACAAGAAAGACAAACATTAGTACTGCGAGCACTATTACACTCAATAAATTTATTGTTTTTAAGGGAGGAAAAAACAGACGCTCCCGGATCACCCAAACGTGTATGCCATTAGGAAAGTGCTAAAGCGGCAAACGTTGACGGTGTGGATTGTTTAGTGGTGGTGGTGGTGGTGATGGGATAAAACTCACCCCAACTATCACATCTCATTAGAGGTATCCCCATCCAGAAATCCTTCACAGAAAATCCAAAATGGTCAAAGTCAACAGAAACTGAGTTATCAGTTGAATTTCCGAACATACACCAATTTTTTAACGAAGTGAGGAGCATGAAGGACATTTTTCAAGGCTAAAGGTGGGTTCATGGGAGATAAATTTGTGTGACCATAACCACAAATTGGAATTGAATTACCATTACCAACAATTATGTCACAATTTTTGCTCAAATTAAAATAAGATGAGAGATTACCTGGCGCGGATGTTATATGAGAAGTAGCACTGGTGTTCATGTACCAATTTGCATCCGGAAGATTTATCCCAAGTGTATGCATTGTCGCCTCGATATCCGTGGGTGTCGGAGATCCGGATGGGCCCGTAGCAGCCAAAGCCTGTTGTGGCTGAGGCCTAAGCAGGATGTGTAATTACGAGGCCCAGTCATATTCTGGGCTTGTTGTTATTGCCGTCCACTGACCTGACCCAGTTTTGAGATGGATACGGGCAGGGCGGCATGGGCCACTGCCTACTAGACCAAGGCAGGCCCCATGGCCACTACTCCGAGGCCCAAGCCTGCTGCCAAGAGTGTTGTGGCTTGACCCCCTGCTGACCACCACTGCCGCCTTCACGTCTGCCACTACCGCCTCCATTGCTGCTGCGGCCACCACCCTTGCCGCCACCACATCTGCCACCGCGATTTTCCCCACGGTTTTGACCATTTTGACACCCCTGTTGTTACGGTTTTGACCATAATTTTCAGAGAATGATTGGGAGTCATCGGTTTCGCGGGACGTGGCCACCATCATTGAGGAATTGTCTCCAATTGCAACCTTTTTAGCCAACCCTGCTTATTCTAAGGTGAGCATGTAACGTGCTTGGTAGAACGGCGGGAGAGGATTGCTTTGGAGAAGAAGAGTTCCAACCACATTATAGGCCTCGTAGAGGCTTGCAACCATCTGAAGAACGAGACGTTCATTTGTGATAGGCGCGCCGACGTTCTTGAGTTGATCAAATAACTCCTTGAGCCTTTGACAATAGGCTGAGGCATTCGGAAAATCCTCCATATTTATGTGAGAGAATTCTTGCTCAAGGGTCACAACACGGGAATTTTTGTTATCTTGGAATATATTACACAACCTATTCCAAGCTTCCATTGTTGTGGCGTTGTGTTCGATAATTGTCTGTAAGATGTCCGTAGAGATAGTGGAATAAATCCATTGGAGGACCGTAGTAACAAGAGTTACCCACAACTCTATTTCATCATCGGTGGAAGGCACCTTCTCCTTGTCTTTGTCCGGATTGATGATGTGATGGAGGACTCTATGAGATCTTGTGTGAATTTTAAAAAGTTCTGACCACATCGCATATTGGACGTTCTCCATTTCAAGGATGATAGGGATGTTGTTCTTGATGTTGGAGACTGCAAGGGTAGGATGAAAGGTATTATTTGTGGTAGACATTATTGAGGAACGAGAGGAGAATTAGGGTTTCCGGAAAAAAGGGAAGGGATGGCCGAGAGACCAAGGGCGGCAGATGCTGTGTGGAGAAGGAAAAGGTTTGTCCTAGATTGCTGATATTATGAAAGAGAATAAATCCTTGTTGATTTCATTAATGTAAATGATTTATATACATGATATACAATAGTAATTCTAGACTATAATTACAGAAATTAAATATTCACCTAACTGATATAAAATATTGCTATAATAATTACAGATATATAAAATCACTAATTATATCAAAAGAATAAATTTACATATATTCTATCACTGAAGGTACAAAGAGTTATACCAAGAATTGTAAAGGACTATGTAGTAGATGTCTGCAACAAAACATGCCACAAGAAATATGGAGATCAAAGTAAAACTGAACCATATCTTCTTGGTGGAAATTGCTTGACACATGCTTTTGATTATTTCTTTTTTGGTGTTGTGGAGTTTTCACTCCTTTTTCTTTATTTTTTTGAAAGATAAAAGATAATAAATTCTAGTTACTACAATTTCAGTATGCTGTTCTAATTTTTATTTTTGTGTTAAGCTATTTTGTATGTGTTTTAATATTTCCCACAAATAAATTATTTTTATTTTCTTTCAAGTGCTAGAAAAGACTCAGCTTTCTTCATTTGAGCTTTTATGATTCCATTCTCAATCATATACGTTAAACTCCAATGATCATTTTTACACTTGTATGACCAATAAGTCCATCAACAGGTTGCATTACTAAACACATCTAACCGTGCTTTACCAAAGTTCTGATAATCTTGGTTTGATTTAGGCTCATTCGCAAACTTGTTAACCCGTTCTCCTGCAATTCATTGACACATTATAAGAAAAACATGGAAGCATAATAGCTTTTGGACTAAGGATTCTTGACCTAAACTTTGGGACTCACTAACAAGGTTAAACGGCCATTAGATTGAGTAATTTCTTCGAGTGTTGATGTCTGTTGGTTGTATATGTAATCGATGTTCTGTTGCACATTAAATTGTTTAAACTCATTCGAGTAGAGATTGTAGTAATGGACGGTAAAGAATGGATATTAGGTCTAACTCAACCCAAAAGTTAGCTTGTAGGGTGATGATTATCCAAATCCATATAAAGAGTCCTTAACACTCCCCGCACGCCCAGAAGTTGTTAACTGGAGCGTGGTATAATTTGGAGGCCCAACATCGGTGAACAAAGAATTGTAATGGGATTGGCTCTAATACCATGTAAATAATGGATCTTGGGCCTAACTCAACCCAAAAGCTAGCTTGTAGGTGAGGATTGTCCAAGTCCATATAATGAGTCCATGTTCCCATTCCATATCCGACACGGGACTCTTAACATGGACGTCTATAACTGAGCGAGGAAGGCCTCGAGCAAACAAAAGGAGCTTTGTGTTCTCTGCATTGCCAATCTATTCAATAAGATCACATAGGCAGTACTAGTTACTTCTCACTGAGTCATAACCCGCTAGGTAGTACTTTTTAATGTATTTAAAGGAACATATTGTGCTTGTAGCTCATTCATTAGTTCCATTGCTACAAGGCCTGTCCTTTTATGATACCTGTAATTTTACTCTGTAGATCCATCTCTAATTTCACTATGGTCATTTTAAATACATAAGAATTTTGGTCCGATCAGTCACTACTGCCTTGATATTCTATCTTCATCGAAGAGCTCGATTTTGCCTTCAAAATTTCAAAAAGAACCTATTGTCAATATTGGTTCTAGTTTCTTAACAGAATGTTAAACAAAGGTAATATACCTGTGATATACACTGAATATACAGCAGTATATATCACAGGTATACAAGCAGCAACAAAGCAGTGGGCAGCCCACTGGCCAGTGGGCAGTGGCCCAAATCGTCCAGCAGTCCAGCAGGCCCATCACGGCTTTGGGCAGCAAAGCAGTGGGAAAAGTTTGTAAATTAAGGAAAGGATATTGTGTGTATATTGTAGTATATTTGTTACCTAGATTAGGATATACACTTACCATAATTAGGATATACACTTACCATAATTGTATAGTGAGAATTATGGTAGAATAAGGTTTTAGGAATAGAATAGGAATAGGAATTATGGTAGAATAAGGTTTTAGGAATAGAATAGGAATAGGATTCTCCTATTTTATAACTTGTATATATATCTATTCAATCAATGAAAATAATCAAGGGGATTATTTCTTTCATGGTATCAAGAGACTAGGTCTAAACAAAAGTTTTTCTCTCAAACTTTTGCCTCCCTTTGGCCGAGACCCCCCCCCCTCCTCGGGTTTCTCTTCCAAATTTCGTCTTCCGCTCTCAAAAACACCTCTTTTAAATTTCCCTTTCTTCTTTGTTCTTTCAATATGTCTAAGAACAATTTTCACCCTGCCCTCACGGTTTCCAATATCAAGAGCAGTATCCCTATTGTCCTTGAGATGGAAAACGTCCAATATGCGACGTGGGCGGAGTTGTTTAAAATTCACGCTATATCTTATCAAGTTCTTCATCACATCATTCCTCCCGCTAGACCCCTTCCTGCAGAGGATCCTGAGTTATGGATTACACTTGATGCTACCGTTCTTCGGTGGATATACGCCACTATTTCGGTGGACCTTCTACAGACGATTATTGAGCCGGATACCACGGCTATGGCTGCATGGAATAGATTTCGTGACATATTCCAAGACAACCAACATTCCCGTGTCGTCACACTCGAGCAGGAATTCTCTCTCGTTCGAATGGATGAATTTCCGAACGTTTCTGCATATTGCAAGAAACTAAAGGAGTTGGCGGATCAACTCCGTAATGTTGGCGCACCAGTAACAAATAATCGTCTAGTTCTACAGTTGGTTGCCGGTCTTTCGGAGGCCTATAATGGTGTTGGAACTCTCCTTCGCCAAAGCAACCCTCTTCCCGACTTACATCAAGCACGCTCCATGCTTACGTTGGAAGAAGCCGGTTTGGCTAAAAAGGCGGCTACCGGAGCAAGCCCAGTTGTCATGGTGGCGTCCTCTCCTAGTCCTTCGGCTTTTGTTAATAATTCAGGCCAAAACCATAATAATGGTGGCGGCAAGAATAATCGAAAAAATAATAACAAAAACCGCGGGGGCAACCACAGCGGTTCCGGTGGTCAGCAAGCAGTCGGTTGGTCCCATCCAGTGAACAGTGGCCCACCACCCCCTGGGCCCAGCAGTGGGGCCCATGGCAGTGGGGCTGGGGCAGTGGGCCGTGGGCCAACAGCCCTTACAATCAAGCAGTGTAGTAATAATTGCGTATTAACAGAAAATAGGTAGCCAATTTATATATCTAATGAGCATCGCATGGTCATTGTCCATCTATTGGTGAATGCATCATTTTATTTATTACTTACTTTATAAGATTCTTTTTTTTATATTTCAGCATGTAGCTGTTTTTTAATAACGAAAATCATAGATGGAGAGAAAGAATAAAAGAGGAAAACATAATATGGGGACAAAGACCTGTAAAAATATTTTGGGTATTGGAAGCTTTAAGGTGAACTTTAGATGGATCATCGCGGTTTCTTATAATGTGAAAGGTTTCAGTATCACCAGGGGTTGTTGCTACTGCAACTGCACATGGAGTCTTTGTTGGTGTTCTATGGTACTTTATAGAGCAGTACGGGAAGTAATAACTATTACAAATGTTCGAAATGAGAAATAAATGGTCAATCTTCAAAACTGCCGCATGTGTGTTGTGTCTTGAATCTTGATCACCTTGCAAAGCCAATGTTGAGAACTGCCACAAGTTTGTTGTGCCTTGAATCTTGATAACCTGAAATCAAGAAACAACTAAATCTGGATGGTTACAACGTTGTGTGTTGAATCGAGGATAGCCCTCTATCCTTAAGACAAGATTGCCCCGTATATATGCTTTTACGTTAGCGGGCAATAGTCTCCCAAGATAAAACAACACTTTAATCTCAACACTACAAAGCCAATAGGTTGAGCCCGGCGAAGAAAACAAATATGACTCGACTTGTCAAGATATGGAATAGGAAGGAAGAGTTTCTCAATACTCTTCTCTTTTGTCTCTGTGTATATAGTGTGTCTCCGTAGTGTATATCTTGTGTATATGTGTGGGTTTGCTCACCGATTTTCGTCACAATTTGCTCTTTGTTTTGAGCTATTTTCGTGACTGTTTTTTTCGATCAATTTTGCACTTTGTATTTTCGTCTATGTTTCTGCCTGTTTCTTGCTTCTTTTTTTCAGCCAAGTGAAGCTCAATATATAGCAAGAGGAGGGGCTGTCCAACAGCCACAAACAAGGCTGTAATGGCCCTTAAAGGAGGCCATTAAAAGCCAAGTAATGGCTATTAAGGCCATTGAAAGATCTTTCGCTCACCGCCCAAGTAATGGGCTGTTAATAGAGGAATTAATCAGCCAAATAATGGCTGGTTAATGCTCCAAAACGCAGTCCAATATTTACAGAAAAAATCTCCAGAAATTCTGGGACCAAACTGTAAATATTGAAACTTCAGAGACCAAACTGTACATATGAAAGAATTCTGGTCCAAACTGTACATATGAAACTTTAGGGATCAAACTGTACATCCGCGAGTTCTCTGGTCCAAAAAGATAATATCCCACAGCCCGTGAGCCCGTGAGCCCGTGAGCCCGTGAGCCCGTGAGCCCGTGAACCCGAGAACCCGGAACTCGGAACCGGACGGGACGGGCGGGCCGCGCGCGCGCGCGTGTGGGCTTAGCCTTGAACCCAAGCACATCTAGGTCTTCCTCCTTTAAACACATGGGATACCCCTTGGGGTCCCAAACCCTTTACCAATTAGAGACTTATATAGAGAGCAATTCATCCTATTCCCACCGATGTGGTAGATTTGTCCCACACCACATTTCCATGTCTCAAACACCTTACTTCGTGGACCAATATCTCTTTCATTTCTCAACGAAATTAGACGATTCTTGGCCCTACGGTCATCTACTCACTTCGTAGATCATGCATGTGCGAAGAGACAAGGTCTCCAACATGCGGAACACAAGTGTTTAATTCATCAAAGATGGGTGGACGCATCTCCCCGCCAAAGGCTAATTTCCAACAATCCCCTCTATGAAAGAGAGATTGTGGCGCACGCACAAGGTGCCTACATTTCAGCAATCTTTCGGCGAAAAGATATTGCATCGGGGAGAGGTAGCTTACGCTTTGAACCTTCCCTAGTTGAATACCATCGGACTTACTTATCGCGCGGTGAACGTGATGTCTTGAACCGTCGTGTTTAGTGTAAGCCAAGACAACGATATCAACACAATAACTCTTCTTATTCATTTTCCTTCTTACGTTTCTCGTCCGTTGTGGCCATGGACACACTTGGATTCTTAAGTGCGTTCATTTGAGTCGGCCATCCTCGCACTTAAATAGGTGATCTCCTACAAGGTATCTGTTATACCCCACTTCACAAGTGTTAGGAATCATTAAAAGTTCCACAACTTTAACCTCAACCGTTTGAGGATCTTTTAAAAAGTTTTGGAAGCTTAACATTTACCCACCATGCAGCGGCACTTTAATGTCTATCGCGGGAACGACTTTGGATTCATGTTTCCGTACGTAAATCATCATCCGAAGTGCTTCTTGCTTCCACCGAAGCGCTCAGTTGAACCTTTTGCCGCTTAGTTTTCCCATTGAACCAAATTCTTGGGATCTCCAATCAGTATGGTTGGGTTTCCACCGCAAAGGTTCGTATTGTTTGGGTTTTAAGCCAATTCCCCTAGACAGGCAGAACACTTGATCTCCGGGTAGTCCCTTAGTTAGTAAACAAGGATGTGACACCCGTGATGATCAACTGCCATACGGTCTTATGTCTCCGACAGATCCTAAAAGATATGTCTAGACGCCGTCATCCGTGTCCTTCCTGAAGCCGACCGGCTAGCCACGTGTATAACCGCCGAAGACACGGGTATCTCCCAATAAGGGTCGTCCTCTAAGGAGCCGTGAAGTTACTCAACTTCTTTCATGCTTTGTACAAAGCGATAAACTCTGATTCCATCATGAATCGGCCGATGCAAGTTTGTTTAGAGGATTTTCCAAGACCCACCATACACATTTGCTTGTGGCTTTGGTGTTCTTCGGATCGATGTCCGTTTGCATCACCGTGTTCTCCCGTAACCGCCTGGACATCCGAATACTATAATCTGTAGATAAGCAAATAATTCGGATATCGTCATATCCGACTTAACGCCTTCTATTGATCATGTATTAAGATCATCGGTGAACCTTAGTTCAACCGATGCGTTTGTAGGACGATACCTGGTCGGTTGTAGTGTGTACAATACATTGAACTACACATGACCCGTGCATATCGCTCTTTGTCTATGGGAGCACCATGATTCCAATCAATTCTATGATTCATATCCATTGGTGGCTTCAACGAGGCTGTCTACTATCGACCGATCCGTTAGATGTCTTAGAAATCCAATTCCTAAGATGTCATCTGTGATACCCATATCTTTCATATCGAGACTTTGTTTCAATATGACTTTTACTTTCGATCGTTGATTCTCCAATTGTTGGCTTTCTAATTTCGAGCCAATGTTTCGTGGTCGATTCATTGTTTGTTTTATCCGAAACTTTCGGGACCAAAATGTAAACATTTCAGGGACCAAGATGAAAGTTCAGGAAGAAGCCCAACAGTCCGGCAAACCAAGTCTGATACTCTTCTTCCAACTCTCCGGTTGGGAAAGCTGTTTCAACATCCATGCCACGCAAGACTGCAATGGCCTTGGATGTGAAGCTACTTACAGGGGAGCACATCTTACAACCCAAAGGTTCTTTTCCCGGAGGAAGATCAACCATTACGCAAGTATGGTACTATATGATAGAGTTTATTTCTCTCTTTGTAGCTTCTTTCCAAAGCAGCGCTTTTGGAGATGACAATTATTTGTTAATTGTCCATGGTTCGTTCTCAACCATACAAGCTAGAAGGTATGAAACAAGTCTTTGTCCTCTCTTTGCTCCTTCTCGATTCAACATCTAGAATCCCTGAGTTCTGCATATCTGGAATATTAAGTTCCGGATAGCCAGCAACTTTCGAGTCCTGTAGATACGGAACGTCTAGTTCCGGACAGTCAGGCCCTCGCGGGTTCTTGTTAACCTTGAGCAATTACTCCCTTTTCCTTTTTCAAGGAAAGCTATCTTCAAAGAATTCAGTATTCTTTGACGCCAAGAGGCGATCATCACTCTTCGTTATTTGCAGATCCAGTGGATATGCAATCTACAGTCTTAGGTACAACTGGACCTGTTTCATTATTCCAACTTTTACCAAGCAACCCCACATAAATTGGGCGTACGACTTTGCGCTTGGCTAACACCGTTGGACTGAGGTGAGAAATGAACATTCGTTTAATGAACGATGCTTCACATTCTCCCCCTCTATCACTACGAATTTCTCAATCCGTAGGCTTAGTTGATTTTCAACTTCTGCTTTGTAGCGCTTATCCGCTTCAACAACTTCATCTTTGCTTTTTAACAAACAAAGGATTCCATACGTTGTACCATCATTAATGAAGATCACAACGTACTTGTCTCCCCCCTCTATTTTGTATAAACTTCAAATCACCCAAGTAGGTGTGACTAAGTTCTAGAGGAGCGGTGCTTCTTTCGCTATTCCCTTGACGAAATTTGGAAAGGTGATTTTGCCTCTTCATCTACCTCACATTCATTTTGAGGGTTTATGTCGACAGACGGCAGCAATCTCAACATTGTTAGCTTTTGAATGACTTGCTATTTAACGTGTCTTAATCTATGATGGAATAGATGCACGGATTACAAATATATCATTCATTTGGCTACAGACATCCTGTACCATTCTTAGTTATTACGGACCTGTTGGAGTAGTTTCAAACCAGCTTGACCAACAGCGTCCCTTAAACCAAGTTAGGAACAAGTATCACCTCTTTTTAGAGTGATCCCATTCCTTGAAGTCCTATTGAGGACAACCTCTCCAGCCCCTTTGATTTTAGAGGTGACGTTGCTTCACATGAACAACCTCTTGCCCGTGGTTAGGGCGTAACCGGATCATATATGATCTAGATACTCTGGCCCACTCCAGTTGCTTTGGCAGACTGAGTGTCCAATTTCTTTTCTACCTTTCTTTAGGCCTTCAGATCATTTAAGACCTGGAAACTCTGGCCCACCTTACTAGGTGTCCATTACTTTTCCTATGAAATGAATTCTGGCCCCACTTCAGTCGCCCGGAGGCTTTGTATGACTGAGTGTCCAATATCATCATATCAAAAGAATTTTGGCCCACTCCAGTCACCTGAAGGCTTTTTATGACTGAGTGTCCAATATCATCCTATGAAGGATCTTCTGCCAAGTATGACAGGTTTAACGTCTTTAGCTTTTAGACTCCTTCCGTTAAGATTGGTGCCCAGATAATTCTTGGCGCTTACTTAAAAGTGGTAATAGTTTTCGCACAGTTAGTGGATCTTTCTCCATCGTATGTGCGAACATACTTTACACACTTTAACAATTACACTTAAAGGAACGGATCTTTTTAAGTCGTTTACAATCCAATCTTTAAACGGGAAAGAAGATAAGATTAAACTTCTGATTTTAAAGCGTAAGGAATATAAATTATTTTCATATTCCTCCTTACTTTAATCCATTTTTAATCAGACATCATTTAATCTTTATTCTTGACAAGTAAGAAAAACTACTTATCCCAATTTCGGATTCTGGCTCACTCCAGTCACTTCATCAAACTGAGTGTCCAGTTCCTTCTTACCATTATTCGGATCTTTTGTCCGGGATAGATACGGGCCTCTCGCCGCAAGATAGAAGTACATCTTCGATCTTCTCCTCTTGTCCCAGTTGACATCCTCGAGCTCTCAAGAGCGCTTGTTCCCACCGAGTCTTGGTAGCGGTGACACCATGAACACGTTCATCATCATCACTCTCTTCTACCAGAAAACCATTGCCATATCCAGATTTGGTCACACAACTTTTGACCGACATCTTTCGAACACTAATAGTATTACAATACAATCTTGTCTTAAGCTGTTGGTGTTCTATGGTGCTTTATAGAGCAGTACGGAAAGTAATAACTATTACAAATGTTCGAAATCAGAAATAAATGGTCAATCTTCAAAACTGCCGCATGTGTGTTGTGTCTTGAATCTTGATCACCTTGCAAAGCCAATGTTGAGAACTGCCACAAGTTTGTTGTGCCTTGAATCTTGATAACCTGAAATCAAGAAACAACTAAATCTGGATGGTTACAACGTTGTGTGTTGAGTCGAGGATAGCCCTCTATCCTTAAGACAAGATTGCCCCGTATATATGCTTTTACGTTAGCGGGCAATAGTCTCCCAAGATAAAACAACACTTTAATCTCAACACTACAAAGCCAATAGGTTGAGCCTGGCGAAGAAAACAAATATGACTCGACTTGCTGAAGATATGGAATAGGAAGGAAGAGTTTCTCAATACTCTTCTCTTTTGTCTCTGTGTATATAGTGTGTCTCTGTAGTGTATATCTTGTGTATATGTGTGGGTTTGCTCACCGATTTTCGTCACAATTTGCTCTTTGTTTTGAGCTATTTTCGTGATTGTTTTTCGATCAATTTTGCACCTGTATTTTCGTCTATGTTTTCGCCTGTTTCTTGCTTCTTTTTTCAGCCAAGTGAAGCTCAATATATAGCAAGAGGAGGGGCTGTCCAACAGCCACAAACAAGGCTGTAATGGCCCTTAAAGGAGGCCATTAAAACAGCCAAGTAATGGCTATTAAGGCCATTGAAAGATGCTGCTCACTGCCCAAGTAATGGGCTGTTAATAGAGGAATTAATCAGCCAAATAATGGCTGGTTAATGCTCAAAAACGCATCCAATATTTACGAGAAAAAGTCTCCGAAATGCGGGGACCAAACTGTAAATATTGAAATATCGAAGACCAAAGCGTACATATGAAAGAATTCTGGTCCAAACTGTACATATGAAACTTTAGGGATCAAACTGTACATCTGGCAGAGTTCTCTGGTCCAAAAAGATAATATCCCACAGCCCGTGAGCCCGTGAGCCCGTGAGCCCGTGAACCCGTGAACCCGAGAACCCGGAACTCGGAACCGGACGGGACGGGCGGGCCGTGGCGGCGCGCGTGTGGGCTTAGCCTTGAACCCAAGCACATCTAGGTCTTCCCTCCTTTAAACACATGGGATACCCCTTGGGGTCCCAAACCCTTTACCAATTAGAGACTTATATAGAGAGCAATTCTTCCTATTCCCACCGATGTGGTAGATTTGTCCCACACCACATTTTCATGTCTCAAACACCTTACTTCGTGGACCAATATCTCTTTCATTTCTCAACGAAATTAGACAATTCTTGGCCCTACGGTCATCTACTCACTTCGTAGATCATGCATGTGCGAAGAGACAAGGTCTCCAACATGCGGAACACAAGTGTTTAATTCATCAAAGATGGGTGGACGCATCTCCCCACCAAAGGCTAATTTCCAACAGTCTTTTTAAACTCGATATCTAGTCAAACTAAGACACTTCAATTTAAACTTAGTAGTATATAATACATTATTTACTAGAAGATCTTTATTAACATTAATGTTATCAAAGAGCCAAGGTGTCATCTAACCCTCAAACACAAGCCTACCAAGATTTACTGCCTTGAATGGCTGGCCCAAGCTTGGGGTAACCAATAGCAAAAGAAGCCATGAAAGAAAGCTAACATGTCTTTCATATTAGAGTTGCTGGAGTAGGGGTAAACCATCGCCTCTCAGGTCCCCGACTGATTCTAATAGAGGCCAACGATAGACAATAACTTACATCGTACTGTGCTCTCCGAAGAGCAACTCTTCTCAAAATCTTCTAAAGGTAATGAGTTATTGTCCTTCACTGACCCGATTGCCCAACCTGAGAGCACAGTTTTACAAAGAAATATGCCACTTATTTCTCGAGAAGAGATGGGTGTAAAGAGATTTCAAGCAAGGCTTATATCTCTAAGCAGTCGAGCAGCAAAAGCATTCCAGGACGTAAATTTCACTATATTTATACTTTAATTATAGCGGTCCTAATAACGGCAGGGATTAGGGGGGGTTTATGGTTCTGTTCGTGTCGGATCCGTTTTTAGTTAAAATCAAAACCAAACTAATTTAGTGGGGTTTTAAATTATTAGAACCAAATCAAATCAAATATAATACACAACCATCAGTTTGGTTATAATCGATTTGATTCAATTTTTTAAGAAACTTAATGGTATTTTTCTTTTTAATTTTTTCCTACAATTAGGAAACATTTTTTCATCATTTTCCAACTTATAATTCGTTATAAACCTTCTATTGTGGTGACTATAATTTTCTTGGATTATGAAAAGAATGTATTAAGATTTATAAGCTTTAATCAAGTGAATAAAGTTTATAAAATATATAAAAGAATTTGTAGTAAATCAATTGTAGTTTTTTTGAATAAATGAGTTTGGATTCATGACTTTCTTTTAAGAAAAGATCTTAAGGTGTAAAATTCATTAGCCTACTAAAGATAAATAAAAAATTATACAAAGTTGAAATTATTTATAAAAATTAATGTATTTGGGATAAGGCACTGTTACCCCTCTTAACTTTGGCCAAAGTTGTTACGACACACCTTACTTTTTCAAGAGTCCGATTACCCCCCTGAAATTTTTTAAAACGGAAAAATTACCAACCTAAGCGCTAACTGTCACGACCCAAACCGGAGGGTCATGACGGACATCCGTACCTTACCTGCCGAGTACCACTAATCATATATTTAGCATATAACCGTAATTTCTCATGGTCCACGAGGGCCACCACGAGATACCCTACTGATATATGAAAATAGTAAACTGAAAAAGAGCTATGTAAAATCATGTAATCTGAAGGACCCAACCTATATACATATACATACCAAGGCCGATAAGGCCATACATGACTACTATACACAGGACATCTGTCTACAAGCCTCTAAGGAGTACGTAACATCATAAGATCGGGACAGGGCCCCGCCATACGCCTATGCATATAAAAAATATCATACCACGACTAGACTGCAACTCTAGAACAAATAGAGTGCTCCAATATCAGCTGAATCAATAACCTACTAGTGCGAACCGTCGCCCTCTTTACCTGAGCCTGTGGGCATGAAACTAACTATGTCAGACATGAAAAATAGCATAATAGAGACTTGGAAGTAATATGAGACAAGAAACAACCAACCGATAGAGAAAGCCTCTAAGAGCCATAATATGCCTAAGTACCATGTCTGTGCAGAATTCCTTTGAGGGTCATAATATGCCTAAATGTCATGCACAATGCGGTCATGCACATATGCGTATATAACGCCATCAAACCTCTGTGGGCATCCCATCATATCACATCGGCCTCTATGTGCATAATCATCATCGTGTATATCTGTACCAACTGCAGGTGGTGTGCGTATATAACGCCTTCCCTTCTCCCATACCCCATACATATAGTAGAGTATATAACTCCTTTTGAGGTCAAGCTATGTACATGAATGTAATGCATGAATGATAGACAATAAGACACTATAAGTTTGTCGGAGTGATGTAATATCGCTTTACCTCCGATTAACATTATGAAAACTAACATCTTTTCCATATACCTCAATAAGAATTTAGGAACATATTTAGGCATGCTTTGACAACAGGAATGAATAACATGAACATTCTTAACTACTAGAAGTAGAATTATTTATGGGACAATATTACGTTTATGTTTCGTACTTAGAACATGCCGAAAGAAATAAGGATTTGCCTTAACATACCTCGATTCAGCCTTCGAATGACTACAACGAGTCAATCCTTTCAATAACGTCTAACCTTTATTGCCTTCTTTCAAGCTTTTCGTCACTTTACTTTACTACAAAGTACTCTCCGATTTGATAAAATAGGCAGCAGCAATTGTTGAGAATATTTATTCTCTGCTCCTCAACATACAGATACACAATTTCCACTTATATATCTCATTTGCTGCTGCCTATTTTATCATTCTTAAAAAAAGAATTCAACCAAATTATTCCATTTCTGTAGCTTATATACAACATCCAAATATATATATAAACACAAACTTCTAGACTTTTGCCAAGTTAGCTTGAGAGTTTGCATTTCAAATAGTAAATAGCAAAAATTGCGTACGGAAAATTATGAGAACATTTTCCATTTATAGCTCAGACATTACGAGCAACATCAAATATGGTCTCATCCATTTTGTTGACACATTAGTAATGTACTTGTACAGAATGCATGTTAAGGTGTAACATTTGACACGTTTTGTCCTTACACGTATCCACTTAATGACACCTTTTAGCCTTCCTAATGCTATTTGGCAGCCAACCATCACCTTTATCCAATTAATTTTGTACTCTCCCACATTATTAATTATTGATCTCAATTTACTTAAATCTTGATGACTTATAAAATCTTCATATACTCAATGTCATAATCGTGCGATATAGCACTAGTGCATAACCTCTTTGGGAACATACAGTTAATTTTGTTAATCCCTGTCGTCACACTTATTAAGTTCTAAATTATTTCGGGACCGCATCCTTTATATACTAAGCTTCTTTATTTGCATACCTAATTATAAGAAAATTTTCACAGGACCCAGGTCTACTTGCATTCGTCTAGCTGTTTAAACCATCTCCCGAAAGTACGGGATGTTACGCTAACATGGTAAGGAGAGTGTATTTAACTCTCTTTGGGAGAGTGAGAAACATATAATCTGACATGTGCCATTTTTAATTGGGTAATTTACATTTAGTTACACCTAATTAATTATCATTAAAGCTTAAAGTTTTTTTCTAAACTGTTATTTTAAATTTGAAAAACTTAATTATTTTATTAAAATCTGCATTTTCTTAAAATATGGAAAACTCATTATTTTTTTAAACGTGGAAAATCCATTTTTTTAGAAAATAAATCTGGACTTTTTAAAATCTGGAAAACTAATATTTTTAAGAAAAATGTGAAAATTGATTTTTTTATATATGAAAAACATCTAGCTTTCCAGATTTAAAAGAACAGTTTTTCCACATTTTTAAATAAATAAATAATTTTTCCAATTTTTTTTTAAAAAATCCTTTTTGCACATTTTGAAAAGTAAAAATACTTTTTCCAGATTTTTTTAAAAATAATTTAGATTTTATTTGAAATATTAAAGTGTCCTAAAAAATGAAATAATGTATTTTAAAAAAATCCATTTTTCATTTTTTTTTTTACAAAAAATTCAGTTTTTATAATTTAAAAAAATTGCCACGTAAACGAAAAGAATTAAAGAAAAGAAAAAAATAAATATACATGTGGCAAGGAGAGTGAGTGTATGTCACTCTCCCATAAGAGAGTAGGTTATGGGAGAGTAGGTATGTAGTTTCAGGTTGGTATAGTTCCCCTGAAAAGGCAACGTGTGTCGTAACAATTTTGGTCAAAGTTCAGGGAGGTAACAGTGTCCTATTTTATATATATAATTATAAATATTTGTATATAAAATTTATCGATTTGGTTCGCTTTTTTTCCAGTTTGTTTTTAATAAAATCAAACCAAATAAAATGTTATCGGTTTTTAAAATTTTAAAACTAAACCCAAATAAATATTGGTTTGATTTGGTTTTCAGATCGGTTTTTAACCAAACCGTGAATACCCCTAGCAGGGATTATGCAATAAAATTTATATAACATAATGTAAAATGCTACTCCCTATGTCCCAATTTATGTGACACCATTTTCTTTTTTGTCTGTCCCAAAAAGAATGTTACATTTTTATATTTAGAAATAATTTAACTTTATGAGATGATTTACAACCATACTTTTATATAAAACTTATTTTGGATCACACATTTCAAAAGTCTTCATTTATTTCTTAAATTTTGTGTCAAATAAAATGATAACACATAAATAAATTAGGACGAAGGGAGTAATAAATTTTGGATATGCCTCTGTTTTGTATAGTTTATTTTTGTTTCTTCCCCGCCTTATGTCACTATTGTTTTTTTTTTTTTAAATAGGGGTGTGAAAAGTGATTAATAAACTTGATAGGAAGACTTAAAATAGGAAAATGACCTAAAGACATTTTGTTTTAAGCACAGCAATCACGCATTGCAGAATAATAACATCATATGATGCCAGTGAAGAAAATAATATCCCCAAAAGTCATTGTAGGGCTCAATGAGGAAGTTTGAATAACTCACTTCCCTTTCCATGACTTTGGACTCTTTGATCATATTCAACAAGAAGGAGTAGAAAAAAACAAAAATTAAAGAACAAAATTGTTAATGTTGGGTTTGGTGTTGTGATATTTGACTCAATATATCTTCTAAAGTACTTATTTGAATGCATAAAAATGTTGGGACAAATGTCATAACATTCAGACCAACATCTCCGAAAAACAGTTTTGCCTTACTTTACGGTAAGCAGTAATATTTTATTGTGGGGTAAAAATGACTTAGGCATGGTAAATTGGATATGTGTAAAACGTGAGAAAAAGAGTCAAAGCTTGGGGAAGAAGTCGAGTGAAAAACAAGTCAAAGCTTGGGGAAGAAGTCGAGTGAAAAACAAGTCAAAGCTGTTGAGATTTCGACTCCATGATCTTCTCCAACAAACACACCAGCTGCCCACCTTTCCCTCAACCTCCTCAACTGATCGATATAAATAGAAAGGCCACAGTAAATCGATCATCCAGATTAGATTGCAAAAATACCAAGAGAGCTCTCGGGATTTCAACCCAGAAATCTAGATTACAAGTGTTGCCTGAGTGTGTCGACAACATTCTGTCCAACATTACAATTGTTGTTTAGATTCTAGATTAATTTTGTATGGAGCGATTGTAACGAGAGTTTGCCTATATCTACGTAGTTAGATTTTTCAGGCAGAAGTCATCTACGACTTCAACTTTTAATTCCTTTCCATTTTATATTGTAAATCTATAAAGAAAGGAATTTATAATTTTGTATATAATATATATATACAATACTTCTGGTCATTGACCATCATAAGTTATATCAACATATAACTTATGAAAATATAAATATTTGTGTTCGTTATTTTTTCCGCTGCAATTTACTCGTAAAGGTTTTCTGTTTTATCGAGTGTTGTCACGTGTGTCAGATGACATTGTCACTGACATTCGGAAACAGAATTAACATTCGATTTATTTCATCTCTTGTTTTTACTCTCAGTAGTTTTTGAAACCTTACAAAAATAATATACGTATCTAACTCTGCATCTTATAATTGACTTAAAAATAAAAAAGATAGCAAAACAAATCAACAACAATATAGATCAAAGAAATAGGATTCAGAGTGTACACTAGTCCATTATTTGTATCGTAACAATATAACAACATTCTAATATTAGACCTAGATGAGTTTAAATGAAGCCACATGAGCAGTAAGGATTTATATAACTGACCCCTACACGCTTGAGATTCAGATGTAATCTTTGTTGCTATATCATAAATCATGAAGGCAATAAAGAAAGACTTTTACTCTGTGTTGCTCGAACTCTCCAAAAATGTTGTTGCATCTGTGTCGGATCCTCCAAATATACACTACTGTAGAAGATCTGACACCCTCCCGGTGACAATCTTGAAGAGTCCAAGCAACATAGTTCCTAATCATGGACCAGTAAAAGGAAGGGAATCTGAATCAGAGGAGGGATATGAAAGTTCTTTATCTGCAGAAAATGATGAAGACGTGGCCAAGTGATGATCAAACCCTGGAAATGTGAAACCAAGGCTAGAATTTTGTAACAATGAAAACTCTGGCAATGGTGGAGGCACAATATCTTCCAAGTAAATTAAAACTTGCCTCATACTTGGCCTAGCTGCTGGATCTGTCTGAGAGCAAACCAGTCCAAGTTTTAGTACCAACTCAGCCTCTTCTTTAACATATTCATTTCCCAAATTTTGATCAATGGCTTCAAGAATATCACCTCTAGTCCAACATGAAAATACATAATCAACTAACACGATGTCCTCGTCCGATACCCTTGGATCTATTGGCCTTCTCCCACAAGCCACTTCAAGCAAAAATGCACCAAAAGCATATACATCACTAATGGTTGTGGCTTTGCCAGTTCTTGTTTGCTCAGGGGCAAGGTAACCTACAGTTCCCACTACATGTGTAGTGAGCGGATCGCTCCCGTGATCATACAATCTTGCTAGGCCAAAATCTCCCAACTTTGCATTCAATTCACTGTCCAACAACACATTACTAGCCTTCACATCTCTGTGAATTACTACTTGTTCCCATTCTTCATGTAGATAGACTAGCACTGATGCTACGCCTTTGATGACTCGAAATCTTTGGTTCCAATTGAGGGCACATACTGGTTTGTCATACAAAAACTTATCGAGACTTCCATTAGGCATGTATTCGTAAACCAAAAGCAGCTCTCCTTTTCGCCTGCAATAGCCTAAAAGTGGCACTAAATTCCTGTGGCGTAGCCGACCAATACTAACAATTTCTGCTACAAATTCCTTCAATCCTTGTTTTGATTCATGAGAGACCTTCTTGACTGCTACCTCAATTGAAGAAGTTGGTAATACTCCTCTATAGACTCTGCCAAAACCTCCACAACCTAACAACTCTTTGTTGGAAAATCCCTTTGTGGCAATATAAAGATCTTTGTACTTGAACCTATGAGGGCCATATTCGAGCTCCCAATCTTCAAGCAATTCCGTGAACTTCCTCTTCCTTCCAACATAGTAAATCAACATAGAGAAGGCTATTACTACAACAACTGCCGATATCATTGGCAAAGCAATTAACAAAAGTTTAGATTGTTTCTTCGGTCCAACTCGAGGAAGCTTAGGAAGCCTAGCAAGATCAAGCCCTTGAGCTATTCCATTCATTTTAAAGCTCCATCCAAGAACATATTGTGTTGAAACAACTGAACCAGTGGATCCAGAGAAGCCGATATACATGGTTTCATTCAAGATTGGTGAAAGATCATAGAATATAGACAAAAGAGGAACATTTGGTTTTGCCATATTCATTGGAGCCAAAGTGACATTAATTTGCTTAGCCACACCATCATAGTCCACCCAACCCTGCATTGGCTGGCCACTAGCAAGTGTCATGTTATTGAATTTGCCACCATAATATCCTGCTGGCTTTGAATCAACGGATTTTAAACTGTTGATGTCGATTCCAACATGGTTACCATCAATATCATTGAATTCTCTATTCTCAAGTGTATCAAACTCCACCGCGAAAACATGGTTAGTGTCTTTGCCAGTAGTGTTATCATTGAAAAGGCCTAGAAATGGACTTGGAAGTGAATCTGCTAGCCCTCCAACAGGTGCAATTACAAAAGCCATGCCATGACCAGGCAAAACTGCAGGCACTATAGCAAAGACAAAAGTGGTAGAAAAAGAGAAATTTGAACCATTTGGTAAGTTCTTGAAATTGATTGGTGTGGGATAAAAAGCATGGCCTTTTTGCAGCCTAGAAGTATTTGTTAGCTGTAATAGGCCATTTGATGTCAACTGTGCTATGCCATCAAGACTCAAATTGGCTCTATTGAAGCCATTGTAAATGAATCCAAGGTCTTCAGAGTTTGCAAGACAAAATATAGCAGGCACAAACAAGGCCACAATCTTGAAAAACATGGCTAAAAATATAATCTTTCAACAATTCATCAGAACTCATAAGGTAATTTATAAGGAGATGTAATGATTGAAATAATGAACACCCTTTAAGCCAATTCATATGTTCTCTTCACTCATGTGGCCCTAATTAAACTTATTTTATTGGTTGTGATAAGTGACAAGTAATGGAAGATGAGTAGTCAAATTTTGTGGGCATGTATTGTTTTCCATTTCCACTATATGGCTAGGAAAATTTTCTTACGTTAGCCGTGTAGAAAGAATATGTGACTATTTTCATACCAATTAAGACGTGCATGAACAAAGTGTTGGAAATTTACTAATGTGAAATTAAGTTTATCCTATTATTTATGATTCGAACAACTGGAGCCCCGCACGTCTGAAACGTCGTTTTCACATACGTGTACACGTAGTGCCAAGTATCGTAAATTCCATTAGTGAAAGAGATATTGATACATACGTAATACGTTTGAGACATAGAATGATGGGCGGTTATTGGCCAAATGACAAGTATTCCACGTTGGTAAACGAAGAAAGAAGTGTACGAAGTGTAAGATGAAACGAGTCAAAAATTGCCGCGGAGCCGTGAAGGGCTGCGGCGCCCTCATGGTAGCGCCGCGGCGCTAAATGGTGGTTTGGGCTACTGGAGCCGAGGCGTCGAGGCTAATTCGCAGAGTCGCGGCGCTTCGGAGGCAGAATGCCGCAACGGGAAGATGGAAAGTTCTGACCTTTGGGTTGGTTTTGGAGCATTGAATCTCCATTATGTGGCACATGAATTCAGCCATTATTTGGCTGAATGTAACCCCTCAATAAGTGTCATTACATGGCTATTGAAGGCCTTTAGTTGGCTAGTTGAGGGGTCTTTTCCTTACACTATAAATTGAGGCCTTTGGCTCAATTGTTCAACACTTAGAAATTTTCTGAAATCTTCTTCTTCCTCTCTAGCATCATTTCTATATTCAACGTTCTTCAAGAGTAACACTTGAGTTTCCTTTTCTCATTTGTTAAGTTGTTGTTGTATCTTGGGAGACTATTGCCCGACAACGTAAAATGATATATACGGGGCAATCTTGTCTTAAAGACAGAATGTCATCACTTGTCTCAGCAAATCACAAGGAGTTTGTAATCGTTCTTATTTCCAGTTTGTTGTAATCTTGAGTAGTTTATCCTTTCTAGCATTTGTAATATTTACGTACTTCCCATTTTCTTTAATTGTTGTAACCCACACAAAGTAATGCAAATTCGGTTCCACTCTGGTGGTGGACGTAGTATGTAAGTCAATGACAAGGACGTAGCAAAGACTATATGAATGGAGGGTCATTTCAGGATTTTTTTTTTATGTGAAAGTCCTTTTATGTCAAAGGGAGAAAAATGACTCCCCTCATTTATGACCAAAGTTTTTTTTTTTTTTTATAATTATCTTAATAATCAAATTTTATATTACTTTCTCCGGCTAACAGTTAGACATTATTATTAATTTTAGAAATCAACATAAATTCATCAAAACTCAGCGATATATATATAAACACTTGAAAGTACCTTTTCAGAAAAATATTTTCCACTAAACATAGTTTCCACTATACTAAACACACTCTAATAAGACAAAGGGGACGGTAAAAAGAAAATATAAAGGGGGAAGAGGAAAATGAAAATACCCATCCAAACTTGGGAGCCGTTTGCCTATGAAAATTATTCACTTTTTTCGAAATAATTTTTCACCTTATTTTAAAATTAGTATTTGCGTATAAAATTTCAAATCCAATCCCCGGTCCTCGTGCATAGCGGGAGTTTAGTGTATCAGACTGCCCTTTATCTTGAAATTAGATTCTAAATTTGGAAAAGTGCTCCAAATTAATTTTTCAACTCCATCTTCATAAATTTCAAGTAAAATATTCTCTTCTACCCTTCGCAAAAATTATAACTCAACACAACTCGATCTTCATCTATTTTATAAATTTCAAATAAAATAAAAAATATTTAAAATATATGGCCAAACGCCTTCTTGATTTGTCAAGTACATCCATTCCTCATATTTTACCGAGAGAAAGACACATAGGACGGGCGGTTAGATGTCATTTTTGGGTGTTGGACGACTAATTTAAAGTTGGAGTAGGATAGCAAAATCATTTAAGATTTGATATTTGCTAAATGAACAGTAATATATCTAGCGTAAATTTATAAGTGGAGTTTGACAAAAATAAAGTGTACGTTCACTTTACCCCTATCTAGATATAATACGTACACATAGAGTATGCTCGCTCTCTTTGAGGCAGTGAGAAACGAAAAATAAGCTAATTTATTTATTATTATAGACACATATCCTTTATTAATTGGACACATCTACAATTAATTAGTACATATAACTAATTAACATTACAAAAAGCTGATTTAAAAGAATCTAAAAAAAGGCGATGTTCTTCATCTTCTACATTTTTGGGTCTCAAAATTCAATAAAAACTCAGTCAAATTCGCACCAATCAAGCTCAAATTTCAACTATAACTTCACAACAACAATATCACCAAACACCAGTAATAAATTTGGCCAACAACCAAAAATTTTGACAAACCCATTTTTTTGTTTTTCAAACTTTTTCAAGATTCAACAATGGTTGATTCAAAATTCTTTCTCCAGTTTTGAATCTCAACACCAACTAAAATCTAGAATGAGTTTAGCACTTGAATCTCAACTTCAAAACTTCACCAACCTTCGAATCTACATAGCACCTCCAATGTTTTTTTCAAGTTCATACAAGAACAATAACAAAAATAATTATCCTTTTCATTTTTCTAAATATAAAGTGATTTTTTCACAATATTTTGGACTTAAAAGCAAAAAAAAGGAAGAAAATGAAATAGATTTTTAAAAAAAATAAATTGTGAAATTACATGTGGCAGCGCGTGTATTTCACTGCCTACCAAGAGTTTGGTTTTCTATGCCACGTCATTACTTAGGGTAATAGGAACACAGTAAAGGAAAGGTGCGTCCCTGAAAGTTCGGGTATAGTTTAGGGGGTACTTATGCCTATTATAAATAAAGATGATTCTATCTATTTTCTTGAAGTGGAGAATTGTAGAGATTGTTCAAAGATTTATTATTTATGAATAATGTCACGCCACAAACCATGATATGGGCGCGACACGACACTCGGTGTTTGACTGCATATGATCGAGCGAATCACACGGCTTGCTGAATCAACATGCGACGTGAACTGATGCGGAATATAATTTAAAACATGAAGGTCTGAGTAAAACACGTGATATCGTAATAATACTGAAAAAATTATTAGCATAAGTGCATAAATAGTATGAGAATATAATAAGTACGAAGCCAACAGGGCTATACGACAATGAACATCTGACATGACATGCTAAACCAGTCTATGAAACCTCTGAATATGATTCTGAATACTAAACTGTTTCCCGGGACAATGCCCCTAGCATACCTCTACTACATAAACATGAAATAAAGATAACACCCCAAATGAACTAGGGCTCACCAATAGCAGATACGTGTGAGATCCTAGTGAGCAGATTCGTCGTCCTATAATTCAATACTTGCACTATGAAATGCAAGCCTCGGAAAATAGTGACGTAAGTACACTGAAATTGACTTGTATGTAAAGCAACTGAATGAATAAACAAGTTACATGAAATAATAGGAACTGAAACTAAAGCTGTAAGATGAACTGATGCGGAATATAATTTAAAACATGAAGGTCTGAGTAAAACATGTGATATCGTAATAATACTAAAAAACTATTAGAATAAGTGTATAAATAGTATGAGAATATAATAAGTACGAAGCCAACAGGGCTATACGACAATGAACATCTGACATGACATGCTAGACCAGTCTATGAAACCTCTGAATATGATTTCGAATACTAAAATGTTTCCCGTGACAAGGCCCCCGCTACCTCTACTACATAACATGACATAAACATGAAATAAAGATAACACCCTGAATGAAGTAGGGCTCACCAATATCAGATATGTGTGAGATCCTAGCGAGCAGATTCGTCGTCCTATAATTCAGTACCTGCATTGTGAAATACAGGCTCCGAAAAATAGTGACGTAAGTACACTGGAATTGTACTTGTATGTAAAGCAACTAAATGAATAAACAAGACACATGAAATAATAGGAACTGAAACTGAAGCTGTAAGCTAAACGTGAACATGGGTAATATCTGAAATGAATATAATATAACATGATAAATTATTTTAAGTGGAAGAGCTTTAGTGCAATCGACATGTAACAACCACGTGAGTACGTGACGTCTGATCTCTGCCCGATTAGCTAAGCCATATCGCACCTTGCCGGGGTACGAGACATGAACATGACATGAATGGATCCATAAAATAACCCGTAATGGATAACACGAAGGAATCATCCTTACTGGATGGAGCGATTCTTATCCTACGTTGGCATACGTAGTTTCAAGAATTAAACCTTCTCGATAATATGTTATGCGCCAAAAAATATGAACATGGTTGGCTGAAAAGCCTATGACTTGTATAACATGAGTTGTAAACATGATTTGTATGTGTAATCTAACATGTATATAAGTATATAATATAACTTGTATGACACATGAAAATATGTAAAATCTATAGAATGAATAATATGGATTTCTGACTAGTATTTGAGAACCCATATAGTTCAAAACATGAGGATTCACGAATTACAGATAGATTTATGATAATCAAAATGAAATACATGAATACAATTAACAGGAACATGATTTAGCATGATAAAATCTAAATATTGACATGTATCTAGGGTTTATCATGAACTGAGATATAATTTCCTAACGCTGAGGAGAAATCATGTTTTCAAGAATTAAACAAGGCGTGGGGAAGAACAATGATGTTCACTTACGTGGATAAAAGCCCTACATACCATAATTTCTCTAAAACACCCAAAGATGAATCCAAACTTTGAAGAAGAATCCCAAAAATCTGAACTTGAATCCTTGAGAAAGATTTTCTTGAAAACCCTAGGACTGTAGAGTAAAATCTTGTTAATAATCCATGTATAATCGTTAGAATTACTTAGAAATACTTAGGAGGGAATTGCCTTGATGTGGGAGGATAAGGATATGATATAAAATTCATATGTGGGTTCGAAGATGTGAAGAATATAATGGGAAAAATGCACTTAAAAGGTTCCAGGGGTCGCACGCCAGGGAGGACGCGTCACGTGCCCAACAACGTGTACCGCCTGTGCGCGTGTCACACCCCAACCTTGGGGGTGTAGCCGGCACCCGACGCTCAAAGGAGCGAGCATATCGATCCTGATACCTGAGAGATATACCACAACTCATAGGCCGACAAGGCCTCAGACACATACTCGACTAAATACAGAAATAGCCATATGCACTCAGAAAAGACCCAAACCATGCATATATATATATATATATATAAATAGGCCGACATGTGCATAATAAATCTACTGGAAAGGCTGACGAGGTCACACACGACCATCACACATAACTATCTACAAGCCTCTAAGGAGTATACTAACAACAATGGTCGGGACATGGCCCCGCCATACCCGACTATATACATATGCATAGCCGTCATACTTATCAACTTCTTACACAGCTCCGAAAGAAATGAACATGACAATTCCAGCTGGGTTAAGTCCTACTGTGAGGAAATTATCTGCCACTTTATCTATACATGCGAGCATGAAATGCAGTGTCCTCGAAAAGGGACATCAGTATGAAAGATGTACTGAATATGTAAGACAGATAACCAATATAGACAAAAGACATATCACAAGAGATAAGGGTGCAACAGTCAACCTGAAACTCATAACAAGCCTCTGAGAGCCTACCTAACACAATCATGAAAATGTATGTATGTCTGTAAAAATCAAGTCGCTCAGTGGGGCTATATAAAGTAATATCCAATGTCTTTGTGGGGCAAATTATGTCATAATACATATATATATATATATATATATATCGTACGCGACCTCGATGAGGACTTAATCGTACTTGACCCAAATGTGGGACTCGGTAATATCAAAACCAACTGCAGCTGGGTGTACATCTAGGTGTTGTACCCAGCCGATTATAGCGTAGCTCGGTATGAAAATTGTTATATATATATATAAGTACAATGCAATATAGACTCTGAAGGGCCTCATGAAACCAATTGGAGTGACTCAAGGCCGTTATCCTCCGATTATCATTATGTAATTGTGTCTGTATCACTAACTGAGAGTCATCAATGAATCAGGAGGAAACATAGGGGTCAAAAGACTATCAAGTTGAGAAAATATTTCTGAAATAGAACAACACGAGTTATAATTGTAACCATATGGTACAAAAGTCAACACATGCTTTAAATCTACGGGTAGAATTCCTTTTGAAGGGACATCATTATGGTTATACTTATCCGCCGATCATGCCAAAATAATAAAAGAGTATGCCTTGACATACCTTATCCTTGATGCAACAATCATCCTACGAGTCTTCACATTTCATGAGGGTTATCATCTATATCACATAAAAATAGATTTCACTATTGAATCCAAATTCCATAGAAAGATTCATGTAAGTATCTTATCGACAACTTCAAATACCTCGGATTGTTAAATTCATTTACAAAGAATTCCCATATAATTAAATCTCACGGCTCCAATCCAAAAATATAATTTCCATAAAAACTCAGTTAGGTGTTCTTCAACAATTATAGCATATATAATTCCTTCGGCTTTTCTTATACGAGAAGGCTTTTCTTATACTCCAGTATTTCAGCAAGTCTTCACGTCCTTCTTCATTGAGAACTGCTTGGTACGGTAAAGAACCTTGCAAAACAAAAATATCAAACTCACTAATTTGGTTAGTAGCGGTACGACCGCACATTCTATTTCAGAGGCTTTCAATACTAGCCGCAGAAACAACATGTCTTTTGTGAGGTTGTGTTGAAGAAGAAGAAGAAGAAGAAGATGGTATGGAAGCCGGTAGGTTACTAGCACTTTCTTGTTGGTAAAACCTATATACTTTTTTGCATTGGTCTTCTACGCTAGACAACACTTCTTCTTTAGTTTGTTCAATAGGTGGTGTGTGATTTGGATTTTTGGGACTTGGAGGTGGTAGTACTTCTATACAATCGTAAATAGTTTCAATAAGTGATTTAGTACCGTCTATTTTAATAGTCAAATTTAATACAACACCAATAATATAAATGTGGGAATAGGAATAAAATATTTTTTTATTTTGACAAACATTTTTTTAATAGCTGCCTTATAAGCTGGTTTTTCCATATATTCACTAAGTAATAAAAATATTAGAGTTATATAAAACAACATAGTTGAAATAGTAGGATAATATATACCGGAAAATTCTTTTGTTGCTTGAAAAAATTTCTCTAAAAATACAATAAGTTCGGAAATTTTTACCCAATCACTATCTAAAATCATATCAGCTGGATTTTTATTATGAGAGTTAAAAAATAAAGTTATAGGTATTCTATAGTCATAAGCAACAAGTAGTTGCTCGTATAAAGAATTCCACCTAGTGGATACTTTTTGTGGAATTTTTCTATAAGGTAGTCTACAATCGTGACAAGTTTTTTTATATTCTTTTCTACGTTGTACTTTATTACTTTTAAAAATAAAGTTTATAGCAAATTGTATTTTACTAAGAATGTCTTCAAAAAGTGATAGACCATCCTTTACAATTAAGTTATAAATATGGCACGCGCATTTTATATGAAAATAATCTGGAAAAGATGGAGTTAAACTATTTTTTAAAATTGTAATTGCGTAATTGTTAGAAGAGGCGTTATCTAATGTAATAGTCATAATTTTATCGGTTATTCCATAATAATGGCACACTTGATAAATATTATCTGCAATAAAAGTACCAGTGTGCCTATCATCTATATATCTATACGCTAAGATACGTTTTTGCATAGACCATTTATAATATATCCAATGACAAGTTACCGTTAAATAATCATGGTTGTTAGTACTACGGCCTATATCAGAAGTGATAGCCACTTTGCCATTAAAATGATATCATGAATAACGTAAATACTGTTGATATTCATGTGCAAATTTAAATACATCTCTCTTAACAGTTGATCTAGGAAAACCGTTAAAAGCAGGATTATACAAATCTCTAATGTAATGAATAAAATTGGGAGATGAAGGAAATGAAAAAGGCAAACCCTCCACAACAACTAATTTTGCTATTGCTTCCCTATCTCTATGTTTATTGTATTTAGGGCCTACAATTTCCCCCGTCATAGGGTTAATTTGACATTGTACTTGGTTCGGGACAATATCAGTATGTGAACCTTGTCCCGATGGAGCGGGCGTTTGCACACCCGGTTTTGAAGCCTCGTATTGGGCATACCTAGCTGGATGAGCCCTTACTACATGTCTCATTAAACCCCCGTCCCACCGTGACCTTTTCCAATTTTAAATTTTAAAACATCTTTACAAATTTTACATCTAGCTACTTGATTTTCTACGTCCCTATCAAAAAATATCCATGTATCTGATTTTAATGGTCGTTTTGTTGGACCTCATCTCCTACTAGGGGGAATAAGAGGCATTTCAATTGAAGGTGCACTAGTGGGTGTGTTGTCATCAACATTAGTGGGTGTATCATCTAGATTTTCGTCTAAATTAAAGTTTTCTTGAGTTTCAGAAAATAGCTCCTCGTCTAAATCTAATGGTGTTGTAGGGAAATGTTCAGTATCAACAAAATCATCCTGTGTAGGAATAAGATGACTAGAAGAAGTACCCTTGCCTTTGTTGCCCCTACTAGAAGAAGCCTGACCCCTACTCGTAAGCATACGTTTAAATTCTTCCATTATAAATTTATAATTATACTAATAAATAATTAAAGTAAATGAAATTAAGTGCGCTAAATAAAATAAACAGACAATAATAATTTAATGAAGGAACAAATGTACCAAACACTGACGTAACGTCGACGTGTAATCGAGAAGTTGAAAATTGAAACTTTGCTCGATGGAAGATCCTCAAGCGAGTTGCCAACTTCACTCCCAATTCCCAAATGAATAAATAAAATTGAATATTTAGTAGACAATGTAGACTTGTAGAGAGATAGATTGAGAGATTAGAGAGATTGTAGGATGATTTGTGAGAAAGATGAAGGGAAAATGAGGTATTTATAGTTGAAAAATTGGGTTAAAGTATAAATATAATAACTTATGGGTTAGAAATAAATATTAAGGGGTATGGGGGTTGGGGGAGGGGGAGGCCAAAAATGGCCGTTGCACAACGGCCAAAATGTAAAATGGTCGTTGGTGCAACGGTTATTTTTGCAAAAGGGGGGATTTCGGGCGGGATCGGGATAAGCGGGACTGGGTCGGGATGAGATATTATCCCATCCCGGTTTGAGTCCCGAGACATTGTCCCATCCCGGTTCCAGTCCTGGGCGGGACCGGGGTGGGATCGGCCCGACCCGGCCCACTGGCCTGCCCTAGAAGCAGCTATCCTCCCTAACTCAACCTCGGGCATTCATACACTCTATGACTTCTGCTTCTGCACCAACAACATTCTTCCAGATCACTTGAGCACTGTCCATAATGTACATGTCCACACTGATGGAATAACGACTGAAATCTCTCGGGGCACTCCCCGGTCCTATGGCCTAAAGCTCCACATCCAGAACATGTTGTTTAAAACTTTTGAAACAGCTTTTTGAATCACATTACTAAGACTGATAGGTCTAAAATCTGAAAATGGTTGAGGGATGTCAATTTTTGGAAGTAAAACTAGGCAAGTATTAGTAAAAAACTTTGGTAGTTGTTCCCCATTAAAAAACAGTTTTGACTAATACAGTAATATCCAAACCAACAGTTTCCCAAGCTTTTTGAAAAAATAGACTGCTGAAACCATCTCGCCCTGCTGAGCAATTGGGATTAATCTAAAAAATAGTTCTTTTAATCTCCTCTTCACTAGGCTCCTGTAACAGGTTCTGGTTATCTTCTTCACTGATACATCAGTTGATATTGTCCAGAACCTTGTTAATTTTGTAGTTGTCTTGTGAGAATAGTTGTTGATAAAAGTCTGCTACAGCTGCACCTATCTCCGTGTCTCCTTCTATCCAGTTGTCTCTCATATTAATTCTGTGAATCTGTAGAAATTTCCCTCTACCCTTCACAATGGTATGAAAATACTTGGTGTTATCATCCCCCTTCAAGTTCCACTTTAAATTCGCTTTTTGCCTCCAAAAGTTGACTACATGCTTGTGATGGATAATCAGTTCACCTATGAATTTATTCATGTTTATTCTATTGATTCAAGGTATCCATATATTTATCTTCGTATTGCTTGACTTCATCCTCCAAAATTTGGGATTTTTCAAAGATGTTCCCAATTTTGGTCTTAGACCAAACACTCAAAGCTTTACTGGTATTCTTCAGTTTATGTTGAACCTGACAAAAAATATTTCCATTAGATTGAGCTATCTAGTTGTTCTTAACCACCTCCATAAAAGCATCCAAATCAGCCAAAAATTTAAGAATCTAAAGTATTTAATATGGTTTTCCTGATTATTTCCCATAGAGATGAGAAGTGGACAATTATCTGAGTTGACTTTTGTCATGTATTGCACATTACAAATAGAGAAACAGTCATCCCATTTTTCATTGCACTCCATTCTATCCAACCTTTTCCATATTACTTCCTGCTATTTTCTCTCATTACACCAACTAAAACTACTACCAAAGTAACCAATGTCTCTGAGACCACAATCATGAAAACATTCCATGAAAGGTATACTTTTACTTAATTTGTGTGGTTTCCCTCCTATTTTCTCTTCCATAGATAAGATGTTGTTGAAATTTCCCGTGACAGCCCATGGAGCATTGATGGTAGTTGAGAAAATTCTCATATATCTCAATAGGTCCTCCCTACCTGAGGCTTTTGATTTAGCATAAACTATAGAGATGAAGAAATGGTCCTCCTTGTACTGAATTTTGCATGTAACCATTTGATCTTCACTAGAGTAAATGGAACAATCAATGTTATGTTTCCAGAATACCCAAATCTTATTGCTGTAAGTTGCATAACTCCATTTCATACCAAGACAATTCATGTACATATCAATTTTTGTCTCTTTAATGAAGGGTTCCTGGATGGCAACCAAGGATATATCCTGGCTTGCTATTAAAAACTTTAGCCTCTCAGTGGATGCTTGGAACTTCATGCCCCTAATGTTCCAATTAAGTACTTTATGTTAAAGCTAGTTAATAAATAAAACTAGCCAAGTTGGTATGAATGAGAAATGGAGGGAAAAACCTTTCCGAACAGTCACCAACCTATTCCGAAGAGGCACCTTCGAGGCTATATAAACTGAGGCAATGCCTCATTTTTAATACACTGAAATTTTTTCCTGCATCTGAAAATTCTGCATTCTTTTCACAAATAAAACTATCGAGTCTTACTGTGTTTCGTTGCCAACTCTGAGTTCGTCGAAGTCGAAGGCGTTTGACGTACCGCTACTCCCCGCGACAGTATATCCGTTTTATCCCGGGAGGAAGTAATCCATAACCTCGAGTAAGTGAGGGGATTAAATTCCTTAAGGACACACAGTGAATTTCGTGGTCTCGGATATTTTCTTACTTCGCATTATTCTTCCGGTTCGTTTTTTCGATTTTTGTCTTTCCGTTTGGTTTCGTTTTTTCGATTTTTTTAACACAGGCCCAACAACAAGCTTAAGGAATTTAATCATTATTTCTGTGTTCATTTGTTCTTGTTTAACAATTACAGAACATTGTCGGAAAAAAAAGGTGTATGTTTGCTGTTTCGATGTAACGAACTTGTATGTTGTTTGGAGACTAAAATCTTCGGATTTTCTACTCCGGTTGAGATTAAAGTTTCCATAACTTTCTACTCCTTTGGGTACTTGATTTGAAGATATGAAAACTTCATCAAGTATACAACATACAATTTACTGGAAAAAAAAGTGTTTGTTGTTTCGATGTAACGAACTTATATGTTGTTTGGAGACTAAAATCTTCGGATTTTCTACTCCGGTTGAGATTAAAGTTTTCATAACTTTCTACTCATTTGGATACTTGATTTGAAGATATAAAAACTTCATCAAGTATACAACATACAATTTACTGCATTTCGTTTCAAGTATTTTAAATCTGTTTGTGTAACCTTGATTCGGTTTGAAGAAATAAAATCTTCACCGTTGTGTATTACATTTGTTGCTGTCAAAACTGATTCGGTTCGAAGTCTTCACCGTTTATTAAACTTTTCTGTTGCTTCGTTTGCGACAGAAATGGGAGACATGACTCCAAATTTGAATGCTACTGCCACACCAGCCCCCATGGTTGGTTCTACGAGCAATGCTGCGTCCTCCAGTCGTATCGCACCAAAGACCGCTCCGGCAGAAGCTTTGGAAAATTCACCGGAATTGATTTCAAACGATGGCAACAAAAGATATTCTTCTATTTAACTACTTTAAACCTCCAAAAGTTTATTAAGGAGGTCGTTCTGGTTTTGCCGGAATCAACACCTGAGAATGAACGCTTTGTTGTAACTGAGGCATGGAAGCACTCAGATTTTTTGTGCAAGAATTATATTCTTAGCGGACTGGAGGATGATCTTTACAACGTCTATAGTAATATGGAAACATCAAAAGATCTATGGGATGCGTTGGAAAAGAAATATAAAACAGAAGATGCTGGATTAAAGAAATTTATCGCTGCCAATTTTCTGGACTACAAAATGGTAGATGGCAAGTCTGTTGTTACTCAAGTTCAAGAGTTGCAGGTTATCATCCACGATCTACTCGCTAAAGGTTTGGTGATTAGTGGGGCGTTTCAAGTTGCGGCAGTAATAGAGAAGCTGCCTCTTTCATGGAAGGACTTCAAAAATTACTTGAAACACAAGCGAAAGGAGATGACACTGAAAGATCTCATCGTCCGTTTGAGAATCGAGGAAGATAACAAGGCAGCGGAGAAGAAGGCAAATGTGAGATCAACCATAGGGGGAGCACATATTGTTGAAATTGCCCCAACTAATCTGAAAAGAGGAAAAATGCATCGGGACCAAGGAGCTATCCCAACAAGAAGAAATTCAAGGGAAACTACCACAATTGTGGAAAAATCGGACACAAAGTTGCAGACTGTCGTGCTCCGAAAAAGGAAAATAAGAAGGGTCAGGCTAATATGGTTGAAACAAACGAGGAAGTTGATGACTTGTGCGCTATGTTGTCTGAGTGCAACCTAGTGGGAAATCCGAAAGAATGGTGGATTGACTCTGGCGCCACTCGTCACATTTGTGCTGTTAGAGAAGCCTTTGCTTCATATGCTCCCGCCGAGCCCGACGAGACTATATATATGGGAAATTCTGCAACGGCCAAAATTGAAGGTTATGGAAAGATACTGTTGAAGATGACATCTGGCAAGGTGGTGACTCTCAACAACGTCTGTCATGTTCCTGAAATTAGGAAAAATCTAGTATCTACCGGACTTCTAGTAAAGAATGGTTTTAAATGTGTTTTTGTTTCTGACAAGGTTGTAATAAGTAAGAACGAGATGTACATAGGAAAAGGTTACCTCACAGAGGGCCTTTTCAAACTGAATGTAATGGTCGTTGCCAATAATAATAAAGTTTCTGCTTCGTCTTACTTACTTGAGTCAAATAATTTATGGCATTCACGTTTAGGACATGTCAATTATAGAACCTTGCGAAAAATGATTAGTTTGGAAGTATTGCCTAAGTTTGAATGCAATCAATCAAAATGTCAAATCTGTGTTGAGTCTAAGTATGTTAAACATCCTTATAAGTCAGTTGAAAGGAATTCAAGTCCTTTAGACTTAATCCATACATATATTTGTGACATGAAGTCAATCCCATCTCGCGGTGAGAAGAAGTATTTCATAACTTTTATTGACGATAGTACGCGGTATTGCTACGTTTATTTACTTAATAGTAAAGATTAAGCAATTGAAGCATTCATGCAATACAAAACTGAAGTTGAGACTCAACTTAATAAAAAGATTAAAATGATAAGGAGTGATATGGGCGGTGAATATGAATCTCCTTTTGAACAAATATGTTTGGAATATGGCATTATTCATCAAACAACGGCCCCTTACTCGCCACAATCAAACGGAATTGCGGAAAGGAAAAATAGAACCCTGAAAGAAATGATGAATACCTCGTTAATAAGTTTCGGTTTACCCCGAACTTGTGGGGGAAGCCATTCTAACAAACCTAGCCGAATACTCAATCGAGTGCCCTATAGCAAAACAAAATCTATTCCATACGAAAAGTGGAAAGGAAGGAAGCCCAATTTGGGATACTTCAAAGTGTGGGGGTGTTTGGCCAAGGTGCAAGTTCCTAAACCCAAAAGGGTAAAAATAGGACCTAAAACCATTTATTGTGTTTTCATAGGATATGCCACAAATAGTAAGGCATATCGATTTCTAGTTCACAAATCAAGAAAATCCCGACATTCGGTGCATACGGTAATTGAATCAGATAATGCTGACTTCTTTGAAACCATATATCCGTATAAAAAGGAATGTGAGTCGTCTAGCAAAGAATCTAAACGACCTCGGGAAGAAACAAAGGAAAATATTCCGATGAGGAAAATCCAAGACGCAAAGCAAACGTCAAAGGATGTCTACTTCCTTTGGACCAGAATTTCTAACATTTTTGTTGGAGAATGAGCCTCGAACCTTCAACGAAGCTATGTCTTCATCGGAAGCTCAATTTTGGAAAGAGGCAATCAATAGTGAGATAGAATCCATATTAAACAATCATACTTGGGAATTGGTTGACCTTCCTCCAGGGAATAAACATTTAGGTTCCAAATGGATTTTCAAGCGGAAAATGAAAGCTGATGGTACTATTGATAAATATAAGGCAAGACTAGTTGTTAAAGGGTTTAGACAACGAGAAGGTCTTGATTACTTTGATACATACTCACCGGTAATGAGGATTACATCCATTCGGGTGTTAGTAGCGTTAGCCGCCGTGTACGGTCTTGAAATCCATTAAATGGATGTGAAAATAGCCTTCTTAAATAGAGAGTTAGAGGAAGAAATTTACATGGAACAACCTGAGGGGTTTGTAGTTCCAGGGAAAGAGAAGAAGGTGTGTCGACTTGTTAAGTCTCTTTATGGACTAAAACAAGCACCCAAACAGTGGCATGCAAAATTTGACCATACAATCTGTCAAATGGATTCAAGATAAATGAGTGTGATAAATGTGTCTACATTAAGAACACTCCGAACCACGTAGTCATTGTTTGTTTGTACGTGGATGATATGTTGATAATGAGTAACGACATTGCTAACATAAATGCTACTAAGCGCATGCTTGCTAGTAAGTTTGATATGAAAGACTTAGGAGTTGCCGATTTAATTCTGGGAATTAAAATCCATAAGACCCCTCAAGGTCTAGCATTGTATCAAACTCATTATATTGAAAAGGTACTTGAAAAGTTCAAGTATTTGGACTTTAAAGTTGCAAAGACGACAATTGATATGAACCTTACTCTTGCAAAGAATAAAGGTGAAAGTCATTCTCAATTGGATTATGCCAGAGTGTTGGGAAGTTTGATGTATATCATGAACTGTACGCGACCTGATATTGCGTGTGCTATAAGTAAACTAAGTCGCTACACTAGTAATCCCGACCAAAAACATTGGCTGGCAATGAAACGAGTTTTGGGGTATTTAAAACATACTCAAAAACTTTGCTTTACATTATAATAGGTATCCTGCAGTTATTGAAGGATACAGTGATGCAAATTGGATCACCGGTTCAACTGAAACTAAATCCACAAGTGGATATGTTTTTACCATAGGTGGAGGAGCAGTGTCTTGGAAGTCATCCAAACAGACATGTATCGCCCGCTCTACAATGGAATCTGAGTTCATAGCTTTAGACAAAACCGGTGAAGAAGCTGAATGGCTCCAGAATTTCTTAGAAGATATTCCATTTTGGCCCAAACCGTTGGCTCCTATATGCATACATTGCGATAGCCAAACGACAATAGGAAGAGCCGGGAGCCTTATGTACAATGGAAAGTCTCGTCACATACGACGAAGACATAATACTGTTAGACAACTACTCTCTTCTGGAATTATCACAATTGACTATGTTAAGTCAAGAGATAATATGTCAGATCCACTAACTAAAGGCCTAACTAGAGAGGTAGTTGAAAGATCATCAAGGGGAATGGGACTATGGCCGAGGACAAGTCATCGTGACGGTAACTCTACCTAGAAGACTGGAGATCCCAAGATCTAGGTTCAAAGAGATCAAACAAAGTCATTAATGACGGTTCAACATTGTCACAATAAATCTTTGGTCCATTCTCGTGATGAGACAATGTTCAGTACCAGGATAAAGCATTACGACTTTTTAATGGTTCCTAAGTTTGGTACGGGGTATATCAAATAGTGTATCTACGGGATGACACATTTAGGAATCACCTATGTAAGTGTGAAGTGTAAGCCGCTTCAAGGAGAATTATGTAAGGCCAATTCTCTACGCACTTATGAACCAGGCAGTGTTCATGGCTGAAACGAACAAAACAATGAGAACCAAAGACGGTTAAAGGGTTAATTGTGTGACATGTGGTTGTCTAGGTATACACCAAAGCTCGACGGTTCAAGGATATCAAATCTACCGATTGACCGAGTATATCCGACATATGTTCACTACGGAAAGTTCAAAGAGAAATCTACTTATGCAGATGTGATTAATCCTTGCTTACGAATCACACAGTTTTTTGTCATGCATGTTTTTCATCATATAGCCATTCCCCATTCATGTGGGGGATTGTTAAAGCTAGTTAATAAATAAAACTAGTCAAGTTGGTGTGAATGAGAAATAGAGGGAAAAACCTTTCCGAACAGTCACCAACCTATTCCGAAGAGGCACCTTCGAGGCTATATAAACTGAGGCAATGCCTCATTTTTAATACACTGAAATTTTTTCCTGCATCTAAAAATTCTGCATTCTTTTCACAAATAAAACTATCGAGTCTTACTGTGTTTCGTTGCCAACTTTGAGTTCGTCGAAGTCGAAGGCGTTTGACGTACCGCTACTCCTACGACAGGTATATCCATTTTATCCTGAGAGGAAGTAATCCATAACCTCGGGTACAGTGAGGGGATTAAATTCCTTAAGGACACACAGTGAATTCTGTGGTCTCGGATATTTTCTTACTTCTGCATTATTCTTCCAGTTTCTGTTTTTCTGGTTTTTGTCTTTCCGTTTGGTTTCTGTTTTTCCTGATTTTTTGAACACAGGCCCAACAACACTTTAATCACTAATGGAGTTCTTGGAGATTTTTGTAATATTCATCTTTTGTTTTCTGGTATTTGGTGGATCTACCTTAGTTTTTTCAGTGTTTTCCATTCTCTTGATCTGAACCTATTTCTGTCTTTTATCCATTTGATAGAAGGTGCTGCTACATCTTTTTGGACTTTCTTAACATTTATCACTTCCTTTTCTTGGTCATCTTCTTTATTTTCTTCTTCAGATGTGTCTCCTAATGAATCCTCTTTCTCAGACGATGATGATGATGATGATCTTTCAGCCCATTCATCTTGTAATTCATCCTCCTCTTTATCAATGGTTATCCTTTCTTTCCTAGGAGATCTGTCATTTTTATTAACATCAGCAGTGTGAACCTCATCTTCTTCCATTAATTCATCAAAGCTATTCTGAGTGATTGTTGTTGTATTCTCATTGATAGTGTCTTTTGCTCTGCTTCCTCTTTTATTTCCATTTTTATTTTTTGAAAGTTTTCTTAGAACAACTTCCCATTTTCCTCAAAAGATGTCAACTTGTAGCTCATTGGAGTCTTTGATCATTATCATCTGTCTTTCCCATTCTTCTCTATTTTTCACTGATTTTTTGTTCCTGATGCATTTTTTTGGTTTTCCTTTGAGGCTTTCTTGTCCCTCGGGACTTCCTTCGTGGTGACTTCTGACTCGTTTCATCTTATACTTTGTACACTTCTTCCTTTGTTTATCAACGTGGAATACTTTGTCATTTGGCCAATAACCGTCCGTCATTCTATGTCTCAAACGTATTACATACGTACCAATATCTCTTTCACTAATGAAATTTGTGATACTTGGCACAACGTGTGCACGTGTGTGGAAATGACGTTTTTGATGTGCGGGCCCCCGATTGTTTGAGTCATAAATAATGGATATACTTAATTCCACATTAGTAAATTTTCAACAGTTGCGACATGGAACTGGTTGTATTTTTCTCAGGTTTCGAAAGTAGTAGCTAATTAGAGTTATTCACAAGAGCAGATATTGATGGAGGCTCGCCGATCGGCGATCCCATCGGAGGATCTTAGTGGATTTATTTCAATAAGGGCTAATAACGGTCAAATTGTAAAAGGGGAAAGTAAGAGAGAAGTTGGAACTTCTCTTTCTAAAAAATTTCTTCTACCAGCAAGTCAACATAGCCAGATGGTGTCGAAGGTGTCACCCACTCAGAGCAGTCACCCAGGAGGGTACGACAAACAAAGCCGCGCAGTTATGATAAATATAAATAATCAACACACAGGTCCCAACACATGGAAACATGTCAAAGCTACCGGAGGTGGAAAGCAAGCAGACCAGGTCTAGATGCATGTGGAGCTAATGTGGAACTTGTTCTTGGACAACCGATTAAAAATATGTACTAACAAGAGTCAAGCTCTCTGTACATGAGCTTGAACTTCACTCTGTACCGAACTCGCTCGCAAATTACGAATATTTTCATTTAAAAAAAACTCATAACAGGTCGTGTAACGACTTGCTTCGTCGTTATATGTGTTTTGACTATTTTACCCCCGTTGATTTGATTTTCGAAGTTATCGGACGATTCTAGTAGAAGTGAGAAATTAGAACATTAAGGAGTGAAAGTGTTGACCAATAGTTGACTTTTGTGTAAACGGACCTTTTCAAAATTTTGTCAATTCCGTGAGGTCCGGAGGATCATTTATAGTCTGGTGGGATAGTTGGTTTGGTTCCCGAGGCCCTCAGAAGAATTTTTAGCTATTAATTGGAAAGTTAGTTTAGGCCGTTGGGGGTTGATTTAAATAATTAGACCTCCAATGGAATTTTCGAGATCGCGAATGAGTCTGTAGCATGTGTTTTACATATGTGTAGATATCTAGTTTGTGTCGGGGAGGTCTCGAGTGATTATCGGATTTCGGGTTGAAATTATAAAAGAATGGGAATTTTTGGTTTCTGGTGTTCTCGTTGTGGCGAGCCTCAGTGCGCCCAGTGAACCGACACCATTGCAGCGGACGGTAATCCGCTGCAACGAAAGGTTGGGATTTTGGGCAGGCTTCGCGAGCACGGAAGGGGTTGACCACGGGCGTGGGTTCGCTGCATCGGGCCTTGGCCGCTGCAACAGACTTCAGGAATTTCTAAAATTATTAAAGTGTCTTTAAAACCCTATCTACCCCCATTTCGAAAATACACTTCTCAAGCACCATTAGGGCGACTCCCAAGCTTTTCTAAGAGATTTCTTTCTGAGGTAACCTTCATTTACCTTGTATTACCTTTACTTAACTTCATTATATTAATTTAATGGTGGTCTTGACCTAGAATCTAATTGGGAAAGCATAGCTCAACCAAATTAGGGGTTATGAAATTGTTAAGCTTAAATATGTGAATTGATTAGTGGGTTTTGTTAATCTAAGCACGATGAATCATTATTTAGTTCTTGTTAAGCATAAATCTTCTATTAATGTTGATAGATTTGAATATTGAAAACTAGGGTTCATACCCAAATTTTGAAGTTTTGCTTATAAGGTGAAATTAGCATAATAGTGAGTTGATTTAGCAATTGGTTAGTAGGATTGGACTCTTAGTATGTTGAATTTCATAGTTCACCGCTAAAATAACTATTTTACCCCTAAAAGCCTGTTTTCCTCTTCTTTACTAATCTATTTGGAACCAAAAGGATTAGTGTAATGATATGGGTGTTGTGAATTCTTTATTCTAACTTAGAGTTCGATAATACTAGACTTTGAGTATGATCGTGATCCGCGAAAGGGCAAAGCGCAAGTGTGATTGTGCGACTCTTGCTCGGCATTCCAGGTAGGTTATGGCTTACCTTCTGGTTAGACTTCGGTTAGCAAAGCGTATGTATAGTTAGATACTGTTGGAGAAAGCATGCTCGCCTTCGAGTATAAATTTGGGATGGATTACTTAGGTTGGATATTGTTGACTGATTGTGACTTGTTGCCTCTGTGTGATTATTGGACTTGTACGTAGTTGTCATACTGTACTTGTGATGTAGTTGTCTCTCACTTATCTTGGTATTATCATGGATAGAGAAAAAGACTTAACTTGATATTGATATTGTGATATGTGTCCATGTGTGGCACGACTGGGATTTGATATGATACACTTGATATTGTCATTGAATTGCATTCATCCTCATTTTCATGATATATTGATATTATCTGTGATTGGCATAATGGTGATAAGTGAGAAGGAAAAAATTGTGATTCATATGATATATTATTGTAGGTGTTGATATATTTTCATTGGCATTTGACATCATTCATACATACATGATCATGCATTTGGATTGGGTTGTGCGCCGCAACATATAATATATATATATATATATTTGGTCGGGTTGCACGTTTCACAATATATACATATATTGGGGTCGTGACAGGTCGGGTATACACCGCGAAAGTCAAAGAGACTCCCACATAAGAGATACCTTTTTCGGTCCATCGAGTCAAACTATAAGTGACCTGATTCCCAAAAAATCGGGGATATATAGGCCACTCAACCTATGAGGATCGATCACATTCCAACAAAATCATTTCGGATATTTCTGGGTTGATACTTTTCGCTTTATTGGATTTCTAGTAGTTTAATTGAGTCAAACTACAAGTGGCCTGAATTCTCATGTAACCTGAGATATGTAGGAAATCCAAAGACTAGAGTCCGACCACAATTTTCAAAAATTGCATAAAAATGAGAAGTACTTTCCTATTGGTCGGCTAAAAACTAGGTCAGTCAAATTTTGCTGCTTAGGGATGATCTAGCCATCCCCGAACAACGAAGGGGCAGTTGTTGACGCCTAAATTTTACCCTTTAATAATTTTATTTAATTATTCAAGGGTTTAGGGTCACAGACGGAGTAAAATATACTTATTACAAGAAGAATGTGATTTTACAAATTATTCCGGGAGTATTTTTAATTTCATTTCACAAAACATCATCCGGTATATATATTTGTATATCATGTTCTAATTTTACATAATTTTGACCATTAATCATAAGTTTAAAATTTTAACCGACAATTATAAATGTAATTGTTTTAAAATAACTCTCAATATTAAAGAATTAATATTTCACTTCGTCAAAGTCGAGCAATTGTCTAATTAAATATGATAAAGGAATTACATCCCAATTTCAAGTCGTGTTTTAAATCACAAAGACATTTACATGATTTTAATCTCCTAAATTCCAAACAGTATCAAACTTAGGCTTAAATTGAAGCTATTAATTAGGTTATTTACGAATTTATTTGACCATTTCTTGATATACAATGTGACCACATTTACAAAATGTTGCCACAATTGATTAAAGTATTTTAAAAACGTATTGGGCCTTTATTCTCCTTTCAATTTCGGCCAGCCCAAGGCCAGATGGCCCAAGACCCGGCCCATTACCATGATTAAGTAGGGGAAAACCCCAAATCATTATCACTTTTCAGTTTCACGAAGGATGAAAGCCCTATTCGCACTGCCATCGCCAAATATGGCAAAGGTCAAGGGCGTACATTGTCTCTCTGTGCATCTGTTTGGACTGAAGAAGAAAGGGCATTAAATGCCCTCATCTCTTTCATCTGGCATGCCACCGTGAACCCCCCCCCCCCCCCCCCCCCCCCCAATATGTGAGGTCACCCCTCTCTTATACCTTTCTTTTCTGTAAGTCTTAATGGTTTTTGTCCGATTCACGATACAAACCTCGAGTTTCCATTGGTTTAGAACCATTATGGAATGAAATTCCCTCCCCCTCCCCAAAACCAAGTTCTCCCACATCAATTGTTACTGGGTCTGCTAGGGTATCGACACCCTATAAATACAGACCGCTTCTCTTCATTTTGAACAAGTTTTAAACGGTCCGAACTTGAATTTCTGGCTTTTACATTATTAAGAGTCATTTTCAAGTTATATTCGACTAGTTATTGCCTAAGTTGGGATCCAACCTTTTGGCGGAATCCAGACCTAGCCTAATTAGTCTTTTCACTACTAACCCTTTTGTGTGATTTGCAAGTACGAGGTCCCCGGAGTGAAGACGAGCTCACCTTCGACCTTTCAGCTGCCTTCACACAAGGTAAATACTTGCCCTTTAAGACTTTTTATTTAACTTTCATTGTTTTTATGTGTATTATGTGATTGCTAGCATGTTTAGTTAAATATGTGAGCTTAATATGTTAGATTAGGACTGGTTCTGTTCACATATAAGTTATTTAGTCAACTTGAAAAGTCCATTTAATTATGTGTGATCTGTTTAAATGGTCTTCAGTTGATTAGTATGTTAACTTAAATTTGTTTAGCCAAATATAGGCTTTTTAAGTTATGTAATATTCAGAACATGATTAGATTAAGCTAGTACAATCATATAAACTAAGTATATGTGTATAGTGTGTGAATGTTGAAAATGGAGTCACATTACACTGTCACAACCTGTCAGCAATCCGTTTGGTAGAGAATCCAGTATTTCATGCTCGGACCAAACATGTCGAGGTAGATTATCATTTCTTACGAGAGAAGGTACTTCAAGGAGACATTTACATGAAGCCAATCAAGACATAAGATCAGGTTGCAGACATATTTACAAAAAACTTAACTGCAACAAAACTTGCTGAGTTTCGAAAATTACTTGGAATGGTAGTGCGCAACAGAGAACTTGGTAATGAGGGGGAGTGTTGAAAATCATCACCAAGTTCATGTTACAATCTCAAGCTATCTAGAACCATCTTAGTTTGACTAGATATTAAACACATGTTTATTGTGTTAAAGCCTTTTTCTAATTTGGTAGGCTAGCAAGTCAAGGAAAAGCTTTTTCTATTTTGGTAGGCTAGCAAGTCTCAAGGAAAATCTTCTTTTTTATATTTTGGTAGGCTAGCAAGTCTTAAGGAAAATCTTCTTTTTCTATTTTGGTAGGCTGGCAAGTCTTAAGGAAAATCTTCTTTTTCTATTTTGGTAGGCTAGCAAGTCATAAGGAAGACCTTTTTTTTCTAATTTGGTAGGCTAGAAGAGTTAACATATGAAGGAAGTTTCTTCCAACAAATTGCTATAAAATACTTAGGGATGGTGAAGGCATTATCATGGGGTGGGTTGAAGAAAAAGAAAGGAGAGTTGAGAGAAAGAAAGAAGAAGATAGAGAGAGGTGTCTGAGATGAGAGATTTAGATTTACTATAAATTTGTTGTATTGTGAGTCATTCCCAGAAATAAATTGGGAGTGTTTTATTTGTCCATATTGTAACATCCGTACTTGCGGGTGATGGTTTGAGCACATAAACGTAGGCAAGTAGACCCGGGCCTCGGGGAATGTATGTATATTTATGTATGCTAATAAATAAATTAGTATATAAAATGATGTGATCCTGAAACAATTTAGGATTTAACAAGTGTGATGACGGGGATTAATAACAATATGTGTATATCCCCAAAGAGGTTATGGACTAGTGTCATATTATTAAATTATGACGTTGAGTATATGTAAGATTTTATAAGTTATTAAGATTTAAGTGAATTGAGATCAAGAATTTAATTGTGTGTAATTGATTAATTGTGGGATTGATTAATTTTTAATGGGGACAATATTAAGTGGAACTTTACGTGTAATGTGCAAATCAACCACATAAGTGACTAAACATATAAGAATTCTAGGTGGCAACCTAATATGTTAAGAATTAAGTTAAGTGGGGGACAAACATTTATTTTTGTCTATACCAAACCGTGCTATTAACTGTTCTTCATCTCCTAAGCACTGTATAAGTTTTCTTTGCAGAATAATTGATACTCCTTTCCTACAAATAAACTCTCCCTTTTCCTTTACCTTAGAAAGGGAAGTTGCACAAGTACAGTAGCAATTCCTTAACAACTCAACTGGTAACCCTCTGAAAATTCTCGGTCAAATTAGGAGATTTTCAGTAAGCTTTTTCTCGCCCAAAAGAGGAAAACATTTCAGTAACCCTCTGCAAGGCTCTTTCTTTCTTTTGGCATGTTCTATGTACAATATAGCCGTGATATTATTCCATAAATTTTTCTACTCCTAGTAGTTAAGAATATTCATGTTATTGATTCCTATGTTAAAATCATGTCTAAATATGTTCCTAAGTCCTTATTGAGGCATACAGAAAAGATGTTGATATTCATAATGTTAGCCGAAGGGGCAAGGATATTGTGTCATCCGATAAATTCAGAATGTTTTATTGTCATTCATGCATTTTCATTTGCATAATATTCATGTATCACCCTGGACCCACTTGTGCTATGCACACTACTATATGGTAAATATTATTTATATGAAGGGGATATCGGGAAAGGGAAAGGCGTTATATACGTACACCACCTGCAGCTGGTACAGACTATCACAAAAGAACCCGGAGAGGCCAATATTGATGCCCTTGTGTGGACAATACAATATAACCTGATGCCCACAGAGGCGGTTATGGGAAGGAAAATGCCCTTGTGTGGCCAATATTTATATGTATATCGCATTTGCATTGCGCATAACATTTAGGCATATGTATTAGGGCCCTCAGAGGCATTTACTGCTGGTCGGCTGTTTTTGTTTCAGGTTGTTATGTATGAGGTTGTTATGTATCTCTGTTATGTTATTTTTTATGCCTGACATACTCAGTATATCAGTCGTACTAACGTCCCTTTTGTCAGGGGATCCTGCGTTTCATGCCCGCAAGTTCAGTTAAAGAGGGTGACGGTTCGCGCTAGTACGTTGTTGGTTCAGCTGGTATTGGAACACTCTACTTGTTTCAGAGTTGCAGTCTGGTCGTGGTATGTTATTTTGCATATGCACTTGGGTATGGCAGGACCTTGTCCCGCCCTTGTGGTGTTATGTATTCTTTAGAGGCTTGTAGGCAGGGGTTCTGTGTATAGTTGTCATGTATGGCCTTGTCGGCCTTGGTATGTGTATATAAGTTGGGGCTTTCTGGTTAAAACTTTATATAGTCTTTTTTCGGCTTAGTTCGTATTTAAATATGATTAGGTATGGATTATATGCTTGGTGGTACCCGATAGGTTGGGTCCGAGTGCCCGTCGCAGCCCTTCGGTTTGGGTCGTGACAAACTTGGTAGCAGAGCATGTCTGTCTTAGGGATGTCTACAAGCCGTGTCTGGTAGAGTCTTGTTTATGGGTGTGTAGCGCGCCACACTTATAAGCAGGAGGCTACAGGGCATTTAGAATTGTCTCTGTCCTTCATAATCTAGATCGTTCAATAGAGCCGAGTCGTAAGAATATTTATTCTTAATTCAAATTTTCTCATTTGAAACTGTAGCAATGTCTACAACGAGAAAGACCTCAGTAAGAGTGCGGGTATTGTTGCGAGGGAAGATATTAGACAGGTACCACCGCTGGTACGGGTCGGAGGGTTACGGAAGTAGAAAAAAAGAGACGTGAGTTACACTATGGAGTCAGACCCATTGGAAATCATGGAATCTATTGAGGAGGATCCATATGAGTCACCCGCTCAGACACTCTCGGTTCTTCCCACGGAAGATGGGGTGAGGGGGGTTCTGGCCTTACCAAGGGCTTTAGTTTTATTATCGGGCCCTATTGATCATGGGTAAGTAGGGCAGCATAGGGATGGACACAGCCGGGTTCCCCTCAGATGCAACGCCGTGATATGGTATTCATTTCATTTACTGACCCCGACTCTTCTGAGGTTTCGAATAGTCCACAATCTTGGGGGTTCATTTAATCAGGGATCGTCGGTCTATGTTATGGGATACATGGAGGAAGAAGAAATAGGCAGGCCAGGAGAAGGCGAGTGGTTAGTAAGGATAAGAGGGTTCCACTGCAAAGTGTGTCTGATCGAGGCTCATATATAGGACCAAGATAGGATAGTACAAGTACACTAACAGAATCATACTATCGTCCTAGCACGTATCCTAATAGTCCATAAGATCCTTATATTAGTACCTTTAAATAGATCATGTATTGTGCTTAACCAGTATATGGTTATATGTTCGGAATAATCGAAGAAGTATATGGATTTTGCATGTGGATTGATAAGATTGTTGTACAGTTTAGTGTGGTGAAGATATGGGTCTATTTTCATGTGATAAAAATGACGTGACGTATATTAATAGATAAATATTCACTAGTATGCCTATATCAACATGAAATGAATATGTGTATATGATATGGGAAATCAATAGGAGCCTCATATATGCCTGACTGGTTTTGTTGGATGGACTGATGGTATGTAGGCAGGTATATTGAAAGGGACTGCCTAGTTGTTTTCCTGCACTAGTTCATTGTACCCAAAATCACCTAAGTTTGTTTAGGCTTGAATCCTGTAGGCTTATATATCTATTTTACCTTCTTTGTAGTCTTGAATACATGACTGTTTGTTTTGAACTACATATAGCATGTCGAGTATGTATAAGCCATTCATGTCTCTCCTATGACTTCTACTGACAATTTACGTTAGGCAACCATTTGTATGCTCTAAATGTTATTCTTATTCCACTCATATGTGCATTTCTTGTGTACTGGTGTGTATATTTGACTCAGTGTAATATATGGTTATGATATGTCCTTATTTTGTGGTCTGGACATGGTTAAAAGACCTGTTTATATTTTAGTCTAAGTTAAGAATATTAGTCTTCAAGGGCTCAAAGTGATGTCCATCTGAGTCAGGGTACCATGTTAAACAACATGTCTGCCTATTGCTATGTGTTCAGTCTAAAAACATTAGTTTGAAATCTCATCACCTAGTTTAATACCTATTTGAATGAAGTCTAAAACCTGGTAGTTTTTATTCTATGGTAGTTTTAATGCTTGTTAAAGTGACATGCTTACATGCTATAAATGTGCTAAAGTACCGTGTTAAGTGCTTTAGAAACTTGTCGCAAGAATCGTGCTCTATAACTTGTATAAACTTAGGAACAAGAAGCGTTACCTCTTTTAGGCGCAGCGACGAGCGTCGTCGGACAACCTTTCGCCCAAACTGGATTCCGACCAACGAAAACAGGACCCAAACTGACTTGAACTAGAGCTTCTCCAAAACTCAAGGTCTTTGCTTGATTTCTGAATGTTCAGGCTAGTTCATGGATTCGATTTTGCTGGAGCTAAGGTCCAAAATGCCATGAATGTTTTCCTCTTTTGGGCGAGAAAAAGCTTACTGAAAATCTCCTAATTTGACCGAGAATTTTCAGAGGGTTACCAGTTGAGTTGTTAAGGAATTGCTACTGTACTTGTGCAACTTCCCTTTCTAAGGTAAAGGAAAAGGGAGAGTTTATTTGTAGGAAAGGAGTATCAATTATTCTGCAAAGAAAACTTATACAGTGCTTAGGAGATGAAGAACAGTTAATAGCACGGTTTGGTATAGACAAAAATAAATGTTTGTCCCCCACTTAACTTAATTCTTAACATATTAGGTTGCCACCTAGAATTCTTATATGTTTAGTCACTTATGTGGTTGATTTGCACATTACACGTAAAGTTCCACTTAATATTGTCCCCATTAAAAATTAATCAATCCCACAATTAATCAATTACACACAATTAAATTCTTGATCTCAATTCACTTAAATCTTAATAACTTATAAAATCTTACATATACTCAACGTCATAATTTAATAATATGACACTAGTCCATAACCTCTTTGGGGATATACACATATTGTTATTAATCCCCGTCATCACACTTGTTAAATCCTAAATTGTTTCAGGATCACATCATTTTATATACTAATTTATTTATTAGCATACATAAATATACATACATTCCCCGAGGCCCGGGTCTACTTGCCTACGTTTATGTGCTCAAACCATCACCCGCAAGTACGGATGTTACAATATGGACAAATAAAACACTCCCAATTTATTTCTGGGAATGACTCACAATACAACAAATTTATAGTAAATCTAAATCTCTCATCTCAGACACCTCTCTCTATCTTCTTCTTTCTTTCTCTCAACTCTCCTTTCTTTTTCTTCAACCCACCCCATGATAATGCCTTCACCATCCCTAAGTATTTATAGCAATTTGTTGGAAGAAACTTCCTTCATATGTTAACTCTTCTAGCCTACCAAATTAGAAAAAAAAGGTCTTCCTTATGACTTGCTAGCCTACCAAAATAGAAAAAGAAGATTTTCCTTAAGACTTGCCAGCCTACCAAAATAGAAAAAGAAGATTTTCCTTAAGACTTGCTAGCCTACCAAAATATAAAAAAGAAGATTTTCCTTGAGACTTGCTAGCCTACCAAAATAGAAAAAGCTTTTCCTTGACTTGCTAGCCTACCAAATTAGAAAAAGGCTTTAACACAATAAACATGTGTTTAATATCTAGTCAAACTAAGATGGTTCTAGATAGCTTGAGATTGTAACATGAACTTGGTGATGATTTTCAACACTCCCCCTCATTACCAAGTTCTCTGTTGCGCACTACCATTCCAAGTAATTTTCGAAACTCAGCAAGTTTTGTTGCAGTTAAGTTTTTTGTAAATATGTCTGCAACCTGATCTTATGTCTTGATTGGCTTCATGTAAATGTCTCCTTGAAGTACCTTCTCTCGTAAGAAATGATAATCTACCTCGACATGTTTGGTCCGAGCATGAAATACCGGATTCTCTACCAAACGGATTGCTGACAGGTTGTGACAGTGTAATGTGACTCCATTTTTGTCGCGACCTAAACCGAAGGGTCATGACGGGCACCCATACCTTACCTGCCCAGTACCACTAATCATATATTTAGCATATAACTGCAATTTCTCATGGTCCACGCGGCCCACCACGAGATACCCTGCTGATATATGAAAATAGTAAAATGGAAAAGAACTATGTAAAATCCCTCAATCAGAAGGATCCAACCTATATACATATATATCAAGGCCGACAAGGCCATGCACGACTACTATACAAAGGACATCTGTCTACAAGCCTTTAAAGAGTACGTAACATCATAAGGTAGGGACAGGGCCCCGCCATACCCCTACACATATCAAAAGATATCATACCACGAATCGTGCTCTATAACTTGTATAAACATAGGAACAAGAAGCGTTACCTCTTTTAGGCGCAGCGACGAGCGTCGTCGGACAACCTTTCGCCCAAACTGGATTCCGACCAACGAAAACAGGACCCAAACTGACTTGTACTGGAGCTTCTCCAAAACTCAAGGTCTTTGCTTGATTTCTGAATGTTCAGGCTAGTTCATGGATTCGAATTTGCTGGAGCTAAGGTCCAAAATGCTATGAATGTTTTCCTCTTTTGGGCGAGAAAAAGCTTACTGAAAATCTCCTAATTTGGCCGAGAATTTTCCGAGGGTTATCAATTGAGTTGTTAAGGAATTGCTACTGCACTTGTACGACTTCCCTTTCTAGGGTAAAGAAAAAGGGTGAGTTTATTTGTAGGAAAGGAGTATTAATTATTCTTCAAAGAAAACTTCTACAGGGCTTAGGAGATGAAGAACACTTAATAGCATAGTTTGGTATAGACAAAAATAAATGCTTGTCCCCCACTTAACTCAATTCTTAACATATTCGGTTTCCACCTAGAATTCTGATATGCTTAGTCACTTATGTGGATGATTTGCACATTACACATAAAGTTCCACTAAAAATTAATCAATCTCACAATTAATCAATTACACACACAATTAAATTCTTGATCCCAATTCACTTAAATCTTAATAACTTATAATATCTTTCATATACTTAACGTCACAATTTAATAATATGACACTAGTCCATAACCACTTTGGGGATATACACATTATTATTAATCCCCGTCGTCACACTTGTTAAATCCTAAATTGTTTTAGGATCACATCTTTTTATATACTAATTTCTTTATTAGCGTACATAAATATACATACATTCCCCGAGGCCCGAGTCTACCTGCCTACGTTTATGTGCTCAAACCATCACCCGCAAGTACAATAATTTATAGTAAATCTAAATCTCTCATCTCAGACACCTCTCTCTATCTTCTTCTTTCTTTCTCTGAAATCTCCTTTCTTTTTCTTCAACTCACCCCATGATAATGCCTTCACCATCCCTTGGTATTTATAGCAATTTGTTAGAAGAAACTTCCTTCATATGTTAACGACTAGCCTATCAAATTAGAAAAAAAAGTCTTCCTTGAGACCTGCTAGCCTACGAAAATAGAAGAAGAAGATTTTCCTTAAGACTTGCTAGCCTACCAAAATAGAAAAAGAAGATTTTCCTTAAGACATGCTATAAATGTGCTAAAGTACTGTGTTAAGTGCTTTACATGCTACATGCTACATGCTAGTTTCTTGTTCCTAGTCTGTTGAGAAATGTCTAGGTGCATATGCAAAAATCTGAGTTAAATATATCTGCCCTTCCCCTGCCCTGTACTATGGGACATGGTATGTGTTTGGTATCTGATTTTGTTCTAAAGAGACGTGACATTAAGCCTACACAATCCTGTTTTCTGCACCTTCTCTCAGTAATAATTCCAATTTAGAGCTTGGTCATTTAAATTTAATCAGAGTCTTGGACTTGAGTTCAATGTACTTTACATGTTTTCCGCTGCAGATACTTTGTCTCTTTTTGTTGAGGTACCTATCCTTGTCGACTCATGAAGATCTTGGCATACCTCGAGGAATGTGAAAATTATTGAATCTACAAACTTCTATTGTTTGAGGGTCACTTCACTCATTTATAAATTTTCCAGAACTAATTTGGGAAACAACACAATTAAGGGACCTGAAACTCAGAAGCTTTTATTTGCCGGATCCTCCAACTTCATCCATTGATGGAGAGACGAACTTTATTTGGTCGAACATACAGTCTGTTTCGGGCTTGCTTCCTTATTGTTGCACCCTTTCAAGGATTCGTAACACTAAGAAGTTATGTATTAGGGGGAACGTCTATGAGTATAGCGTGCATGAAAAAGATATGGACTTTCGTGATCTTGCTGATCTACATCTAGCTAGAAACATTGAGTATTAAAGTTGATCGTTCTCTGGTAAGTCACTGGAGTTCAAGATTCCCTAAATCGCCTGTTTACGTAACAAGTGCAATGCATTTCCCAAGAAAGCTGAAGAAGTTAAAACTGGTCGGAACTCGTCTAGCATGGGAGGACTTGAACATCATTGGTCAGTGGCCTACCCTCGAGGTGCTGAAGCTGAAACCAAATGCTTGTCGTGGCCTAGAATGGCGTCCAATTGAAGGAGGATTTCCTTGGTTTAAGTTTTTGCTAATTGAAGGAACAAATCTCAAGTACTGGAAAGCCACAAATGTTAATTTCCCTTCTCTTGAGCAACTGGTGATCAGACATTGCTTTCAGTTGGAGGAGATCCCTATTGCGTTCGCAGATATTTACTCACTACAACTAATCGAATTACAGAACTGTAACACGAAACTCGTGGCTTCTGCTGGGTGAATTCAAGAAGAGCAAGAATCCCTAGGAGGAAAACCTGTGGATGCTCGTTCTTACAATGATCCAGGTGAGTACAATAATCACTTTTGGAACTGTTCTTGAACGTGGAGCCAGCTTTCTTTTCGCACTATTACGGATATGTAAATAATTGTCATAAGCATATTCAGACACCGTTGAATTTGAATGATCCCGGTCTATTGCTTTCTGTTCATGTAATGCATACAACTCTAGTTGCTGGTTTGGCCGATTTGAAGGCTGTATATGACGGAAGCCGGTTTGAAATATTTGATCTTAGGTTCCTTTTACTCTAGAATATTGTTGTTCGGGTCAACCGGACAACTACTGATATCTATTAATATCTTTTCGTATAATGTTCTTTAGAAAGATGGAGAGAAATGAATAAATATGAAATGAAAAAGAAAGAATCAAATCGCACCATCTCTGAAATACAGATATGATTGTTACCAACATAATGACCTCCTGGAAGACCTTCAGTTGGTTCCATGACTACCCAAAGTTGGATCTTCAGGCTCCACAGCGAAGACAAAGGAGGTAGAAAAAGACTTTGCTGGACCATTTGAATTGTTTCTTAAATGCATGACCTGATTTCTGTCTGGTTGAATCAGTTAACCTCAACAGTCCATTAGAGGTTAACTTTATAGTTGATTTACACTCGTATTTGCTGATTTGAATCCATCGAAAGTGAACTCAAATTCTGAGTCTGTAAATCCACATAGAGCACGGAATAGAACTAGTAGAAAGAAGTCGAAAGACATGGCTGAAAATACTAGGGAAAATTTTACTAAAGCCTATTTAACAACAGGATTTTGCATAGAATTGCAGTGTACGTGGGCGTTTATGTGCTTTAGATGGAGTATTCTACGTTACAGTTCTGTCTGCAGAAAAATTCATCTGGACCAAGTCTTGACAATCTAATCTAAAGCTAAAAGGTTATTAAATTTTGATTTGAATTGAGTTTTCTTCTCAAAGCAATAAAGCCTTAAAGATTGTTGTATGTTACACCACTCATGTAGGCAGTCCGTAGAAGCTGTATACGTGTCTAAACATAATGAAGAAACACAACCTTTATTTACAGTCTGTTAAACATATCTAGATAAAACAATTAGCTGTAAATCATGCTATGGGAAAAATCCTGATGTTATAGACTTCTTTATAGCTTCCAAGTCATTAACATTTGAAGTCAGCTCAATTTCCACCCTTTCTAGCAGACCTTCCAATTGATCTCGGATATCTCTAGCTCTCTTCATGCTTCGGACCTGGACTTAATTATCATAGCACCATTGTGTTGAAAAGTTTGTCTCCTTCCAGGAATTATAAACCTTTAGCAGTGCGATATGATCTCCCATGTTGCCCGTATGAAAATTTATCCGTACATTGTCTGCGTGGACTTGTTTGTCCTTTGGACGATAGAAGATTGAATTCCCCACAGAAAGAATTGCAGCAATACTTATTATTTCATCAGAACACTTGTATTTGTTAGACGCAACAATCATCTTGGACAGCATGGGATCTAGAGGGAACTCGGCCATTCTTCTTGTAAGAAATATTTTCCATCATTATTTTATTCCAAAGTGGTATTAAATATACCTTTAATACAAGCATAATACTATGCTAGAGTTAAGGTAATGAATCACTAAATATATACCTACCATATAAAGAATATACACAATTATGACTAATTATTATTTCTTATTCTATCACACCCCTGCAGTCGAAGCGGGAGGTCGGCGTATGCTGAGACTGTCCCGAAAATTTTCAAATAGAACCAGCGGAAGACCTTTTGTAAAAATATTGGCGATTTGATAATGTGACGGGACATGTAAGACACGTACTTGTCCACGAGCAACCTTTTCGCGAACAAAGTGAATATCCAGCTCAATATGTTTAGTGCGTTGATGTTGAACCGGATTCCCTAAGAGATAAATCGCACTAACATTATCACAATAAACCAATGTCGACTTCGGAACCGGACAATGGAGCTCCAAAAGAAGGTTTCGTAGCCAACAAGATTCAGACACCACATTGACAACTCCTCTGTATTCTGCTTTGGCACTGGACCTGAAGGTAGCTTGCCGTTTAGAGGACCAAGATATCAAATTGTCACCGAGAAATACACAATAACCAGACGTGGAGCGTCTGGTATCCAGACATCCACCCCAATCGGCATTTGTGTAAGAAATAAGAGTGGTTGTCGAAGACAGATATAGATGCAAGCTATGATCGAGAGTGCCCTGAATATAACGCACAATGCGTTTGAGAGCACGCATGTGATCCTCTATCGGGTTATGCATGAATAGACAAACTTGTTGCACAACATAAGATATGTCGGGCCTCGTGAAAATAAGATATTGCAGAGCCCCTCCAAGGCAGTAGTAATGTGATGGATCGACATATAGCTTGCTGGAAGAAGCACTCAACTTCGGTTTAGTATCCACCGGAGTGGAAGATGGCTTACACGAGGAAATGCTAGCTAGTTCAACGATCTCTTCTGCATACTTCTTTTGAGACAAAAATAAACCACCTGCATGACGTGTTACAGCTATCCCCAAGAAGTAACTTAGTGGCCCTAGATCTTTCATTGAAAATTCTGATCCAAGAAGTGACATGATAGACTTGCGAAGCATCTGATGAGGTAGTTAATATAATATCATCCACATACAGAAGAATGTAAGCTATATCATTACCCCAACGGTATATGAATAGAGAATGATCAGACCTGTTGTTAAAAAACCCAATATTAGAAACAATTTGCAAACCTCTTATACCAGGCCCAAGTGCTTGTTTGAGCCCATACAATGATTTCTTCAGCAAGCACACATGATTAGGATAAGTGGGGTATCTATACCCCATGAGCTGATACATGTACACCATTTCATTGAGTTCTCCATGCAGGAATGCATTTTTTACATCAAGCTGATAAGCGGCCATGCCTTCGAAAGAGCCAGACTTAGTACCATGCGGATAGTTGCTGGTTTGACCACCAGATTGAAAGTCTTACCACAATCCACACCAACTTGTTGAGTCTTCCCATCACATACAAGACGGGCTTTATGCCTATCAAATGTACCATCAGGTTTTTCTTTATGACTAAACATACACATAGACCGAATCACATTAACATCAGGGGGACGGGGCACTAAATCCCACGTCCTATTATTAATGAGAACATTATATTCATCATCCATATCCATTTTCCAATTTGGGTCGTTAGGGGCAGACACAGGATTACGAGGCAACGATGATTTGGTAACATGGGCGTGAAGACCGTAGTTTTTGTTTGGCTTGAAAACCCCATGTTGACTACAAGTGACTGGCCGTTGGGCAAGAATTGGAGATGGGTCCGGGGGCTGAAGGGGATGGACTGCCCAGGAGTGGGCTGGCAGTAGCTGGGATGCCCGTGCCTGAAGTTGGGCCGTGACCCAGCGGACTGGGCCTCTTGGCAGTGGGCTACCAGCGAGAGGCTTGACTGGGCTGGCAGCCACTGGGCTCGGTAATTGGGCCAAGCTACTAGCCGAGCCACCAAGAAAAATTGGGCCTGTTTGGGAGACTAATTTATGGACCAAATACAGGGGCATTCTATCATCAAGAAATTCGTAGGTAGGAGGCACGAAACAATGAAATTTAGCAAAGGGAAAATTTGATTCATCAAAGACCATATGCCGACTCACGATTATTTTATTAGAGGATAAATCATAACATTTGTAACCACGATGGTTTGGCGGATATCGCAAAAAAACACACGAAGTAGACTGGGGTTGGAGTTTATTGATGGTAGTACAAGAAAAAAGAGGATAGCATAAGCACCCAAATACCCGTAGATTAGAGTAAGATGGGTCCCTTAGATATAGAGTTTTTAGAGGGGATATATATGCTAATTGTTTGCTCGGAAGTATGTTAAGGAGATATGTTGCCATTTGTAATGCATGATGCCAACATGATGATGGTAGAAAGGCATGAGCAAGTAAGGTTCTAACAATGTTATTAATGGTTCAGATTTTTCTTTCCGCTCTCCATTTTGAGATGAGGTATGTGGACAAGAGAGACAAAAATATAAACCATTAGCTTTGCAAAAATTCCCAAAATGGCCATTATCAAATTCTCTACCATTATCATATTGAATATGTTTAATGTCCCGTTCAAATTGAGTGCGGATGAATGTTCTAAAGGAGAGAAATGTGTAAAAAAAACTTGTGACTTTTTAGATAAAGGAAATGTTCACAAAAAATTAGAGTAATCATCCAACAAAAGAAGATAATATCGATGGCCCGAAGAGCTCAAAACGAGAGATGTCCAAATATCACTATGGATAATATCAAAAGGCATAACAATGCATGAATTAGAGGCAACAATAGGAAATTTGATGTTTCCCAAGCGAGAATGAATTATAAACATGAAAATTACGAGTTCTAGTACACGAAATAAATTTATTTTGTTTAAAGGAGGCAAAAATAGGTGCTCCCGGATGACCCAAACGTTCATGCCATAAAGAAGGAGATAAAACTGCAAAAGTGGATGGTAACGTGGCTTGATGTGTGGTTGTGGTGATTGGATAAAGCTCGCCCTGACTATCACATCTCATTAGACGCGTCCCCGTCTGAAAATCCTTCACGGAAAACCCAAAAGGATCAAATTCAACAGAAACTGAATTGTAAGTAGTAAATTTTCTAACTGAAATCAAGTTTTTAATCTATTGAGGAGCATGGAGTACATTCTTTAAAGTTAACGGTGGGTTCGGGGGAGACAGGTTTGTAGTACCATAATCACGAATTGGAATTGAATGACCATTTCCGACAATTATACCACGATTATTGCTCAAATTAAAATAGGATGAGAGATTACCTTGTGAGGACGTCATATGAAACATTGCTCCGGTGTCTATGTACCAATTTGCATCTGGCGCCCAAGAGTGTGCATTGCGGCCTCGATGTCAGTCGGGGTTGCTACTGCCTAGTGGGCCTACTGCCACTAGTTCGGTAGTGGCCCAAGAATTCCTGGCTATTGGGCTGTTGCTGGTCTAGGCATGGGCCTGGCCTAGTTTCCCGAGGGAAAAGGGCAGGGAGGCATGACCCAAGGCTACTGCCAGGCCCACGGTGCCAATCCACTGCCCCACTGACCCATGGCTGCCATTGGCCGGAGTGCTTCTGTTGGCTGCCGCCCTTGCCGCCACCTCTGCCGCCACTGCCGCTCAGCAATTTTTGGCCCCAGACCCCTTATCCAGTGCTTAATGATCTTCTCCGCTGTTTCAATCTCCTCCTGCCCAGTCAAAAAGATTAATATATCTCCAGGTGATTGAGTTGCATCGATCTGAAGAGCGGTTACTACTGCTGCATCCATGTAATCAGCCTCTGGCGCTTTTGTATAGTGTATCTCAACTGGAAACCGCCTTCCAGGAATTTTGAAAATTGGAGCACAGTCAAAATTATCACCAAACTTCTCTGCATCTAGAGTAGCACTTGATATAAAAAATTTCAGATCAGGTCGAAATCGGGCAATGTCCTTCACTAAACCAAATAAAATGCCAGTCGAAAGAGTCATGTCGTGAGCCTCGTCAACCATAATGACACTGTAGCTGGATAGGTCAGGCTCACCAAGGAATTCTTGTAGCAACATCCCAACGGTCATATCTTTCAGAACCGTTTTCTCATATGTGCAATCTTCGAAACGAATGGAGTAGCCAACCTCATTCCCGAGTTTGACTCCCATTTCTTGAGAAACATGTACAGCAACACTCATTGCAGCAACTAGACGAGGCTGAATACATCCAATCTTCCCACGTTTTGTATATCCCACCTCGTGTAGATATTGTGGTATTTGAGTGGTCTTCCCGGAGCCCGTTTCTCCAACAATAACAAGAACCTGATAATCATTAATAGCTTGGAGCAGATCATCCCTGTAGGAATAAATTGGCAGTGTCTTCCTATCCTCTTGAAGTTTTTGGTACGCTGATTTAGCCATAGGTTTTTCTATTGACTCAGTAGGAGGCTCTTGATCAACATTAACATCATCAATAACTGCTGCTTTTATGAACTCAATTTGGTCTTCGAACATGAATTTATATTCCTCGGATCTTGGCTTTCTATTTTTTGACCTGAATTTAAGCGTAGCCTTCGCAATTTGATGTTCTTCCCACGCTTCTTGTTCTGCTAAAGGGTTCATCCTTCCAGCAGCATCTAAATCCATGTCACGTTGTGAAGCCACGAAAAATCTTTTTTTTCTGATTTACGCCATCTTGATGATCATAGGCATCAGGTATTCTATACTCGCCCATCAGTATTTTCTGATTTCTTCTTAACTAGTTCATATATCTTTTGCTTATGTCTTTGTTCGCGTATCTCTGCTTCTGTCAACTTCATTCCCTCAAATAAGTATTGCTCGTCCTCTATTTTATCTCTGAGTTCCTCTAGAATCTTCTCGTCCCTCTTTTTTGAGTATTGTCGTCTCGAAACTTCCCTAAAAGTTCGAATGTCATCTCGGCCCACTGCATTAGACTTCCTGAATGCCTCTTCTTCGTCCTTCCTTGATAATTTTGGCTCTGCCAACTTTCTAGTCCGTACAACATCTCGCTCTCTTTCCTTTTGGTCCTGAAGAATTTCTTCTTCTGACTCAGATTTGTCGTTGTCTTCTTGATCCCTGAAAGTTCATCTTCTAACCCGCCTTTCACTAACTACATCATCGTCTTCATTGTGACGGGTCTTTTGCTTCCTCGCTAATAGACTATTTCCTAATATTCTTTCATTAATTGAATTAATTGTATATCTCTTATTTATGAAGAATTATAATCCTTTTATAATTAGGTTAATTAGTTACCTAGTTTGTATCAAAGTAAATTGTAACATCCCGTAATTTTAGGCGATAGTTTGAACACCTAAACGTAGACAAGTAGACCCAAGCCTCGGAAAATTTATGTTATATTTACATAAGCTAATAAAGAGATTAGTATATAAAAGGATAAAACCCCGAAATAATTTTGGACGTAACAAGTGTGACGATGGATATTAATAATAATAAGTTGTATATCCGCAAAGAGATTATGGACTAGTGTCATATCACAAAATTATGATATTGAGTATATGAAGGCCTTATAAGTTATTAAGATTTAAGTAAATCGGGATCACGAAATTAATTATGTGTGTGATTGATAAATTATACGGAGGCAAGTCACTTAATTAATGGAGTAGGGTCACACGTTGGTGTGTGTGGCGTGATTAAGGGTGCTCCACCACCAAGATTGGCTAGTGAGAGACAATATAATGTGGGTTCATTAATGATATTCAGTAGTTAGTAGGCTATACATGTTAGCAACATTGAAGAGAGATTAGTACGTTAGAACAACATTCTTGAAACTTTGGTTTCATTTTGAAAAGGAGAACCGGCCAACATTATTCTTGAAACAAAAACATTTTTTGCAAATATGGTTTCAAGGCTACGTTCCAACATGTAAAAAGGAGCTGGTTCCGTTATTATTCAAGGTATGTTAAGGCAAATTATTTCTTTCTTTTGGCATATTCCATGTAACGAAATATAATCGTGATATTATTCCATAAATTATTCTACTCCTAGTAGTTAAGAATATTCATGTTGTTGATTCCTATGTTAAAAACATGTCTAAATATGTTCCTAAATCCTTATTGAGGTATATAGGAGAAATGTTGATATTCCCAATATTAGCCGAAGGTACATGTTAAGTACTTCCAATGTTAGCCAAAGGGGCAAGGTTATTATGTCATCCGATAAGTTCAGAATATTTCATTGTCATTTATGCATATGTACATATATTGGATCGGGTTGCACGTTCCGCAACACTAACATATATTGGATCGGGTTGCACATTCCGCAACACTAACATATATTGGATCGGGTTGCACGTTCCGCAATATATATAAATATATATATATATATATACCGCATTTGCATTATGCATAACATTTAGGCATATGTATTAGGGCCCTCAGAGGCATTTACTGCTGGTCAGCTGTTTCTGTTTCAGTTGTTGTTATATCCCTGTTATGCTATTATTCATGCCTGACACTCAGTACATCAGTGTACTGACGTCCCTTTTGTCAGGGGACGCAGCATTTCATGTCCGCATGTTCACGTAGGTAAGGTGATGATCCACGTTAGTAGGTTGCTGACTCAACGGATTTTTAGAGCACTCCCTTTGTTTCGGAGTGTCAGTCTATCTTGGTACGGTGATTTTTTGCTTGTATATATGGGTATGGCGGGGCCCTGTCCCTACCTTTTGACATCATGTACTTTCTTAGAGGCTTGTAGACACGTGTTCTGTGTGTAGTAGTGTTGTATGGCCTTGTCGGCCTTTGGGATGTATATATATATAAAAGTTGGTTTTCTGATTAAGATTTTTCATAATTTTTTTGGCTTAGTCCATAATTAATTATGGTTAGGTGTTGACTGTACGATTGGTGGTACCCGGTGGGTAAGGTCCGGGTGCCCATCGCAGCCCTCCGATTTGGGTTGTGACAAACTTCGTATCAGAGCATGTCTGTCCTAAGGAGTCTACAAGTCGTGTCTAGTAGAGTCTTATTTATGTGTATGTTGTGCACCATACTTATAAACAGGAGGCTATCCGACATTTAGGGATGGTTTCCATTCTTTCATCTCTTAGATCGTGTTATAGAGCTGAGTTATAAGTATTTCACTTCTAATCTGTCTAGTGTTTATGAATCCAGTGATGCCTACCGCAAGGAAGAAGTTCAAGAGAGAGGACGTTGGATACGGTTGCGGGCGAAGGTGCTAGCCGATTGCCACCCGCTAGCGAGGGCCAGAGTGAGACCCTCGGTGCGACTTCTTTGTATGATTCCCCGATTCATCACCTCCAGAGGAGATTAGTGGAGCTGCAGTACCCCTAGTTCCTCCACTTGATACTCCAGATGTGGATGTTGATATGCGGAGTGCGGTACAATTACCGACTCGATTGGTGGCCGCTCAGGCCCAACGTCAGGTTCCCAGTCCTTCAGTTAGAGCTGCAAGTGCGAGAACTCAGGATTTCATTAATCCAGACCCTCTGGTATTCACAGGATCAGACCTGAACGCGGACCCGCATAATTTTCTGGATCAGATACAGAGTACCTTACGGGTGATGGATGCTACAGATACTGAGTCGGTAAAGTTTGCTTCTTATAGACTGTGGGATATCGTGGTGATTTGGTATGAGACATGGGAGCAATCTAGGGGACCTCGTGCTCTACCAGAAGGATGGACAGAGTTTTTAGAGGCCTTCCTACAATATTTTCTGCCAGTCGAGCTTCGCCGGGCTAGGCAGGACAGGTTCCTACGTCTTGAACAGGGCCGCATGAGTGTTCGAGAATATAGCTTGCAGTTTAATTCATTAGCTAGGTATGCTCCAACGATTATAGCTGAAATGAGTGATCAGGTACATAGGTTTGTTACTGGTTTGGGGCCGCACTTAGTCAACGAGTGTACTACGGCTTCTCTGAATCCGAGTATGGATATTGCTCAAAAGTAGAGGCAAGCGAAGTCAAAGGCCGAGCCTCAACCAGCAAAGGGGGACAGCCATGCCAATCCAAGCACTTGCAGGTCTCGTCACATACCCCTATCGTCTTATGTTGCGGATCGCACATTTTTTAGAGAACTGTACACTTCGATGAAGAAGGACCCACAGACATTCCTTATTGTTCATCTCCACAGAGGAATTCCACAATTGCATAAGCTTCGGTCTCGATCGATTATACTTTTGGTTAATTGGGCCGATTGTTGTGAAAGTTACTGAATGAATCTATTTCATTCTAATTCGATCTAAGAAGGTGCTATATGGAGTTAGGAAAAATAGGATCTCTAGCTACCAATGCACAGAATCCGGAGGATCGTAAGAGGCAACATCGGGTAGATCGAGAGCGTGATAAGGGCCAACATAAGAGGGCTCGATCCGTAGGTGACGTGAGGAATTTCAGAGGTGGGACCAGGCCACAACTTTACGGATGACCATCTTACCCAGCAACTAGAGCATCATTACCATTTTCAGGATCGAGGGCTGATCGGTATGTTCAATCGGGACTAGGTCAGAGTTCACGAGCATCAGGGTCTTATTATAGAGGGGATTCTATTAAGATGAGGCCACCGTTGGCTCGATGTGAGTAGTGTGGTAAAACCCATCTAAGGTCGTGCCAATGATGATCAAATATGTGTTATTCTTGTGGTGAACCTGGTCATATTAGGAGAGACTGTCCGACATGAGGTTAAGGTGTTAGTGTCCAGCCGGTCGGATCTGCAGCAGCTTCATCACAGTCAGTACACCCGTCAGGGCAGAGTCAACATACATTATCCAATCGAGGCAGAGGTATGGGTCAGAACCGTACTTATGCATTGTTGGGATGACAAGATCAAAAGTCCTCACCTGATGTTATTACAGGTATATTATCGGTCTTTTCACATAATGTGTATGCGTTGTTGGATCCAGGCTCCAATCTACCATATATTACCCCTTTTATTGCCTGTAAATTTGGTATGGAGCATGAGTTGATAAGGGATCCATTTGTGGTATTCACACTAGTTGGTGAGTCGGTAGTTGCTAGACAGGTCTATCAAATTTGTGTAGTATTAGTTTGTAGCCATCAGACCTTAGCGGATTTGGTAAAACTAGAGATGGCTGACTTTGATGTTATTATGGGCATGGATTGGCTGGCATCATGCTACGCTAATGTTTATTGTCGAACAAAGATTGTTAAATTGCAGTTTCCAGGCGAGCCAGTTCTTAAATGGAAGGGTAATACAGCGACGCCAAAATGTAGGTTTATTTCATACCTAAAGGCAAGGAAGCTAATCTCCAAAGGTTGTATATACCATCTTGTTCGGGTTAGAGATGTCAATGCCGAACCACCTACTTCTCAATCAATTCCGGTGGTTAATGAGTTTCTTGATGTATTCCCATATGAATTTCTAGGCCTTCCTCCCGAGAGGGAAATTGAGTTCGGTATAGACGTGTTACCATACACTCAGCCAATATATATTCCTCCTTATAGGATGGATCCAGCTAAATTGAAAGAACTAAAGGAGTAATTAAATGATCTACTTGAAAAAGGCTTTATTAGACCTAGCATATCTCCTTGGGGTGCGCCGATATTATTTGTACGAAAGAAAGATGGTTCATTACGGATGTGTATCGATTATCGTCAACTGAATAAAGCCATTATCAAGAACAAGTACCCTCTTCCCAGAATTGATGATCAGTTTGACAAGTTACAAGGTGCAAGATGTTTCTCAAAGACCGACCTAAGGTCAGGGTATCATCAACTAAGGGTTAAGAAGAAATACATTCCGAAGACAGCTTTCAGGACAAGGTAGGGGCACTTCGAGTTCTTAGTAATGTCATTTGGACTCACAAACGCCCTGACATCATTTATGGATCTAATGAACATCGTGTTTCGCCCATTTCTGGATGTATTTGTGATAGTATTTATAGATGATATCCTGGTTTATTCTCACTCGGAAGCAGAGCATGTGGATCATTTACGGATATTATTACAGACGCTCTGGGACCATAAGTTGTATGCAAAGCTCTCCAAGTGTGAATTTTGGTTGAATTCAGTGGCTTTTCTTGGTCATATAGTGTTAGACGAGGGTATAAGAGGTGACACTCAGAAGATTGAAGTAGTGAAGAGTTGGCCGAGGCCTACGACTCCATCAGAGGTTCGTAGCTTTCTAGGCTTAGCTGGCTATTATAGGAGGTTTGTAGAAGGGTTTTCTACCATATCAGTACCATTAACGAAGTTGACACAAAAGGTTGTAAAATTTCAGTGGTCTGATGCTTGTGAGGGGAGTTTCCAAGAGTTAAAAAATAGACTAACATCGGCACCAATCCTTACTCTTCCAGAGGGTACAAACAGCTATGTTATGTATTATGATGCCTTGGGAGCAGGTTTAGGATGTGTGCTAATGCAGTAGGGTAAAGTGATTGCCTACGCTTCAAGACAATTGAGGAAACATGAGAAAAACTATCCGACACACGATTTAGAGTTGGCCGTAGTGGTCTATGCACTGAAGATTTGGCGGCATTACTTGTACGGTGTTCATGTAGACATTTTCACGGATCATAAAAGTCTGCAATACATATTTAAGCAGAAAGAGTTGAACTTGAGGCAAAGAAGATGGCTTGAATTATTGAAAGACTATGATGTGGACATTTTATATCATCCGGGAAAGGCTAATGTTGTAGTAGATGCACTTAGTCGTAAGTGGATGATCAGCTCAAACCTAGTGCAGGTCGAAAGGAAGAAGTTAGTAAAGAAGCGCCATTAGTTAGCTAATTTGGGAGTCCAACTAATGGATTCGAAGGATAGTGGTTTTGTGATTCAGAATACATCAGAATCATCCCTCATATCGGAAGTTAATGAACGACAATGGGAAGACCCTAGTCTGAAGAAGATCAGAGAGGGCATTCAATAGAAGAAGACCACAACTTTTGAGATTGACGCGCATGGGATTCTCAGGTACCAGGGCCGTCTATGTGTTCTAAATGTAGTAGGATTATGAGATAGAATTATGATGGAGGTCCATTGCTCAAGATATTCTATTCACCCTGGATCTACTAAAATGTATCATGATCTCAAGGGCATCTATTGATGGAACGACATGAAGAGGAGCATTGTGGAGTGTGTAGCTCAGTGTCCTAAGTGTCAGCAAGTAAAAATAGAGCATCAAAAGCCCGATGACTTGACTTAGAACATTGAAATTCCGATATGGAAATAGAGAGTGATTAATATGGATTTTTTTACGAGTTTACCTCGTTCTTATCGGAAGTTTGATTCTATTTGGGTGATTGTTGACAGACTGACCAAATCAGCTCATTTCTTACAGGTCAAAACTACATACACAACCGAGGATTACGCGGAGTTGTATATTAAAGAGATTGTTCTCCTTCATAGTGTGCCTATCTCTATTATATCTGATCGAGGTGCACAGTTTACAACTAACTTCTGGAAGTCATTTCAGAAGGGTTTAGGCACCCAAGTTAATCATAGTACAACTTTCCATCCTCAGACAGACGGGAAGCCGAACGTACAATTCAAACGCTTGAGGACATGCTACGAGCTTGTGTATTGGATTTTAAGGGAGGTTGGGATGATCATTTACCCCTTATTGAGTTCGCGTACAATAATAGCTACCATGCCAGCATTAAAATAGCTCCATACGAAGCTCTGTATAGACGAAGATGTAGGTCTCCTATCAGATGGTTCGAGGTAGGCGAATCAGAGTTATTTGGGCCTGACTTAGTACACCAAGACATAAAAAAGGTGAATCTTATCCAAGAACGGCTGTTAACTGCTCAGAGTCGTCAGAAGTCATATTCAGATGTGCGACGGCGAGACTTAGAGATCCATGTAGATGATTAGGTATTCTTGAAGATTTCTCCTATGAAGGGTGTAATGAGATTTGGGAAGAAAGGAAAACTCAGTCTAAGGTATATTGGGCCATATCGTATAATTCGAAGAATCGATCAAGTAGCTTACGAGTTGGACTTACCTTCAGAGTTGGAGTTTGTTTATCCAATTTTCCATGTTTCCATGTTAAGAGCATGTATTGGAGATCCTTTTCGAATTGTACCGATTGACAATGTACAGATTACAGAGAATCTATCATATGAAGAGGTTCCTGTTGCTATCCTAGATCGACAAGTTTGCAAGTTGAGGACTAAAGAAGTAGCCTCCGTGAAAGTTCTGTGGCGGAATAAGAACGTAGAAGAAATGACATGGGAAGCGGAAGAGGAAATAATGCACAAATATCCACACATGTTCCAGACCAACGCTGAGGTTCCAAAAGAAGCATAAGGTGAGTTCTATCTCATGATATTATAATTAATGCTTGAAGGCCAAGAGAGGTCTGATGTAGTTGTATATTTGGGTTACATAACGGGGATTAGATATGTCACCCCAGCGTTCGAGGATGAATATTTCTAAAGAAGGAAGGATGTAACATCCCAACATTAACTCTTATTCTTGGTCTGAAAGAAATCTTCCCCCCCTTTTTTGTACTTTCTCGCTACTTGTAATTATAAACGACTTTCTTTCTTACTTCCTTTGACACTTGTTCACTCATTTTCTTACTTGTCGTACTCGTCTTCATTCTAAAATATTCCGGTACACATTCATAATCTCAAACATTGCTCTTGATTCTAATCCTTGGCGTTACTACCCCTTAAAAAAGATGAGTTGTTAACTTATTCCCTCATTCAGTACGTGAAATATTTGCATTACATGACGTTGGCCTACTATATCCAAACCTGGTCATTATACTTTGATTTGAATTCCTTCACTTGCCTCATGGCTAAGACTTTCTGTCAATGACGCTTTGGGAAAAGATTTCCTTGGTCTCTTTAAGCTGTAAACTCATTACTTTATCTATCTCGTAAAACCTTTGGTCAGTTCAAAAATGCTCATAGACATCTGTATTTGCCTGACATTTTATCTTCATTATAATGTCATTATCTCTTGACATATATATTTAATGTCTAGCATGTATCCATAGGCATCATTAGCCCATTTCACTTGTTTAGGTGCTAATCTCGAGCTTTACTCACTGTTACTTCCGTTTACATACTTTCTGAGATGTATGACTGCATATGTTTTGGAACAGATGCTTTGTATGTTTAGATTCAATTCACGGTGTTACATGATCCAACGGCTTGTCAAGATTTCTTGTCTTATCATTATTATATCTCCTATTGATCGAGTGTTCATTCGTCTTACCTTTACATTTCCATTTCAAATTGCCTTGGGGGTCTCTTATCTCAAAGTATTTCTCATACTATCTTCCTGAACATCAGAGGTTCGTCACCTTTGGCCGAAGAGTTCTTACTATCCCTCCTCCATCATTGGTCTTTACGTTGTTCTAGGGTAATCATACCTTTGTGAAACCTGCATAACTATAATCTCATTCACCTTTATCATTCTTGGCGTAATCCTTCCTACTATTCTTCATTAAACGAAAAACATTTCTGCCTTGATACTTGATCATACCATTCCATTCATACTTATTAACTGATTTCATATTTCTTACAACCATTCTTCGATTGTTCCATAGTTCTCGTCCTGAATTTTCCCTAACATACTATTGTTATTCAGAGGTTATTTAGAATTGTAATATGCTGCCTAATGACGTCGAAGACCTTACCAGTCCAATACCTATAACATACCTTAGCTTACTAACATTGATACATGTAATTCTCAAAAATACGTGGTATGGCCCTTTACGCACTGACGAGAGGCTTATGTCCCCTTCCACTATCGTGGATAACTCGATCCTTATATATATAACTTGGGCTCACCATTCTGGGTACGTCACCTTACGTGATCTTCTTAAATTTACTGATGGTCACTTTTCACACGATTCGATTGTGGCAATCCATTCTCATTAATGATGTCTTGGGATAATTCCAAATCTATTCTAGGTAAGACATTACAATTTAGGCCGCACACACATAACATATTCCCTTATTCTAATCGGCACGAGTCATTGTAAAACGTGTAGATTTTCATAACATACTAAACCTCCTAATGAAGTCTTATGCTTTTCATCTGTACAACTCATAATCATTTTATCCTTACCTTTACGCATCAACATAGGACACTTCGGAACATTATAGTCATGGCTGCCACACTAAACCAACCCCCTATACCTTTGTGGCACAATCCGGCATGCGCTCGACCACACTGACTACAAGATGGTCGGGGTGGTCTCACTCGACCTTTACAACTTTGACCCTAAGATATTGGCATTTTTTATCCTTTTAAATTTCGGCGATTCCTGACTAATAAACTACTGACCCCTCAAGGGCATATCTCTATCAAATGCTTTAGGATGAGGTCGTGCCTGGGAAAGCAGCTTACTCATATCATCTGACAGATCTGTTTCGATAGAGAGCATACTGCTCGCATTTACATTCCATCCAACCTCAATCTCCATACTAACCTTAGGCACGATAAAGTCTATAGAGAGAATCCTTACAATCCTCTGCGTTCCGGTGCTTAGTACTTCCTTTACTTTACTTTTCTTTTTTTTGTATCCCAAAGCAAACATTTCGCTTTCTAGACTTGCATTATCTCTTCTGTGTATGAGTGAAACAATTTCTCCCAATCTTAAATTTTGAACATAATACTGCCCTTCTGGCATATCAATCATCTGGTAGAAGTCACTCATTTACTGGCTACGAATATGAACTAGCCGAAGTATTTTTGGTAACCGGCATACTGAAACAATATCAAGCACGAGTTAAACTCGTATTCTTAAGACTCAGCTCTACTTCACGATCTATGATGTGAAAGAGTGGAAACCATCCCTAAATGCCTTGCAGCCTCCTGTATATAAGTGTGGCGCGCAACACACTCATAAACAAGACTCTACTAGACACAGCTTGTAGACTCCCTAGGGCAGACTTGCTCTGATACCAAGTTTGTCATGACCTAAACCGGAGGGCCATGACGGGCACCCGGACCCTACCTGCTGGGCACCACTCATCACATACTTACCAGCTAACTGTAATCAATCATGGCCACAAAGACCATCACCAAGTATATGTTGACACACACATCAAGGCCGACATGGCCATACACGACTACTATACACAAGACAACTGTCTACAAGCCTCTAAAGAGTACATGACACCATAGGGGTCGGGACTGGGCCCCGCCATACCCACCTATACAAGCAAAAATTACCGTACCAAGATTTGGCCGACATTCTGAAACAAGGGGAGTGCTCCAAAATCTGCTGAGTCAGCAGCCTACTAACGTGGATCGCCGTCTGGCCTACGCGAACCTACGGACATGAAACGCAGTGTCCCCCGATAAAAGGGACGTTAGTACGACTGATGTACCGAGTATGTCAGGCATAAGAAATATCATCAGAGATATACATAATAATTTGAAACAGAAACAGTCGACAAAGATAGCTGATAGAAACAGCTGACAACACCAACAACCGACAGACAATGGCTAACCAGCAGTAAATGCCCCTTAGGGCCCTAATACATATGCCTAAATGTTATGCACAATGCAAATGTGGTATACATATAAATATTGGCCACACAAGGGAATCTTGCTTCCCATAACAACCTCTGTGGGCGTCATTTCATATCGGCCTCTGTGGGCATCATATCATATTGGCCTCTGTGGGCATCTTCCTTTTTAGTGATAATCTGTACCAGCTACAGGTGGTGACGCATATATAACGCCTTCCCTTTTCCCCATCCCCTACACATATATATTTCATACCATATAGTAGTGTATATAATACATGCGGGTCCAGGGTAATACATGAATATAATGAAAATGAAAATACATGAATGACAATGAAACATTCTGAACTTGTCAAATGACATAATATCTTTGTACCTTCGGTTAACATTGGGAATATCAACATCTTTCCCAGATACCTCAATAAGGATTTAGGAACATATTTTGGAATGCTTTCAACATAGGAATCAATAACATGCACATTCTTAACTACTAAGAGTAGAATAATGTATGAAACAATATTACGGTTACGTTTCGTTACGTGGAACATGCCAAAAGAAATAAATAATTTGCGTTAACATACCTCGATTTAACCTTCCATTGACTATAACAAGTGAATTCTTTCGGTAGACGGCTAACCTTAGATGCTCATGCGAGAGAGTAGTAAATCGCAGATGGAAAATCGTACTCGAATACCTTAGAAATCTTGAGATAATTTGGGAGGATTTTGCAAGGTATAACTTAACAGTAGGCGCAACACTTTATTATTCATCAAAGAATAAGAAAAGTTGTAAGCTTCAGTGGCTTATCTTGTTGTTTTGGTCTACTCATGAACTGATGTGCACATGATAATTTTTTTGCTACTTTGTATTATATAGGTATATTCTATTCTCACCGAATCCTTCCCAGGTAATTTTGATAATGGACATACTAGGAATAAAGTTGAATGCTGAAATATGCTATGTAAACTTGCACAACATAATATATAATGATGCCTCTGATTTTTCGTAATTGTTGTCAAATGCATGATTCTTTCCCAAAATGATTAGGACAACAACACTAAATGTAATGTTTCCCATTTGTGCCCAAATGCCACGATTTGCACTAAGGTTCATGCAACCTTAACTCCTTCTACACATGTAACTCACCTCCTAGACTACCTTCCATATTTAACTCATCACACACATATTTAATTTCTTGATCCGATTTCACTTAAATGTTAATGACTTATAAAACCTTTATTAACTCAATGTCATAATTATGCGATATAGCACTAGTCCATAACTTCTTTTGGAGCACACAAAATATTATTATTGATCCCCGTCGTCACACTTGTTAAATCCTAAATTATTTCGGGACCACATCCTTTTATATACTAAGTTCTTTATTGGCATATGTAAATATGACATAAATTCCCCAAGGCTCGGGTTTATTTACATTTTAGCCGATTTCACATACGCTTCGCGAGTCAAACCATGGCCCGAAAGTACGGGATGTTACAATGTGGGAAAGTTTGGACAGTATTTTCCACGATAACGAAATTCGATGAGTGTTATACCTTGAAAATCAGTTCAAGGACGTTCATTAGGATGATTTACCAAACGTTTCTGCCTATTGTCAAGAACTCAAGATGCTTGCCGACCAACTCTCCAATGTCAGCGCACCAGTCACTAATCAACGATTGGTCATGCAACTTATTGCAGGTTTGAACGAATCATGTGATGGCGTTTCCACAATCCATCAGTAATGTACACCGTTACCTCCATTTTATGAGGCCCGTTCGAAGCTCATCCTTGAGGAAACTCGGAAAATCAAGCGCAGCACCACTCAGGCCAGCATTACCGATGCCACCTTCACCACCACTGTTAGGCCCTCCGTCGTTGGCAGGGCCTCCCGGTACAGTAACCAGAATCGTCGGCCAGAGGACCTGCAGCAGTCCGGTTCCTCCCATAACAACCGCCAGAGCAGGCAGTCCGACAAGAGCCGCGGTGGAAGAAATCTCGGAAATAACAACGGTGTGAAGGGGCAGTCCCCACCGACCGAAAATAGCCAGCAGTGATCGCGGTAGTGGCAGCAACCTCCGCCGTGGCCGCGTGGGCCCCACCGTCATGGGCCTCCCCTCCTTGCCCGTATACGACATCTTCATAGACTCCACCTCAGAACCGACAGGCCCAACCTGACATAGTTGGCCCCCATCTACAACAGGCCTACATAGCACAGACCACCCTTCCATCGACTTATGCACCGACTGACATTGAGGCAGCTATGAGCAAAATGTCACTCAACTCTCTAGACAAAAATTGGTATATGGACACATGTGCCACATCTCACATGACGTCATCACAAGATACTCTCTCGTCTTATTCCAATTTGAGTAATTTAAATCAGAATATTATTGTTGGTAGTGGACAAGGCATTCCCATCCGTGGTTATGGTCATTCCTCCATATGCCCACCACATCCACCACTAATCTTAAAAAATGTACCATTTTCTGCATCTACAAATTGTACTTTAATGCCTTTCAATATCATATATAGTTATTTGTGAACATCCCCTGTTTTGAGTACGGCTGGCCATCGATATTATGTGTTGTTTTTGGATGATTATTTCAACTTTCTAAGGACTTTTCTAATTGGAAATAAATCCCAGGTCTACCCCATTTTTCTTCATTTAGTGCTTTCGTAAAAATACAATTTGAAAAGAGCATTAAATAATTTCAATGTGATAATGGTAGGGAATTCGATAATAACCAATTCAAACAGTTTTACTCCAAAAATGGTGTTACCTTTCATTTTTACTGCCCTCACACATCCTCCCAAAATGGTAAAACCGAACAGAAAATCTGAACCATAAACAACCTCATTCGTTCCCTACTTGCTCACGCCTCAATTCCCCTTCAATTATGGTATTACACACTTTTCATGGCCACATATCTCCTAAACATAATCCCAAACAAGTCTCTAGCTCAACGGTCGCCCACCGAAGTTATGTTTCATAGGAACCCCTCGTACCAACACTTGCATATTATTTGATGTATTTATTACCCTCTCCATTCGACCACTCACAAACTCCAACCCCGGTCTTCCCCGTGTGTGTTTCTGGGTTATCCTGCCAATCATCGTGGTTACTCGTGCTATGACTTGTCGAGCCATAAAATTATTATTTCATGTCATGTCCTATTTGATGAGTCTCAATTCCCATTTACCTCTCTACACTCGCCACCTCGGCATTCCTATGACTTCCTAGATGATGGACTAAACACTCTTCTAATTTACCATTTACATAGTCCTCCGTCCAAGACCCCGACACCCGCCACCACTTCAGTTAGTTCGGGACTAGCTGCCTACCCGATTCTGCCGATGGTGGCCCGGAACAGCCCACCTCAGGGTGATTCCACAGCCACTTCTCGGTAAACTGAGGTTCGGCCAGCCAGTACCATCACCCGTGCCCTTCTTTCTCTTCCCGACAGTCTCGCGACAAACGTCCCTCCCGTCCCGCATCCCGAGACACACTCTTTGACCATGGAAACCGTGCCATGCACGAAATTGATAATTTTAAACGACTGTTTAACCTTTCTGTTTCAATTGTCCCTTCCCCTATCCCTCGTAACCCAAAGGACTCCTTTTCCAACCCTAATTAGAAAGTCACAATGATTGACGAATATAATGCTCTTATTGATAATAAGACATGGGACCTAGTACCCCGTCCACCTGATGCTAACATTATTCATTCTATGTGGATTTTTAGACATAAAAAGAAATCTGATGGTTCTTTTGAGAGGTACAAGGCTCGTCTTGTAGGTGACAACAGGTCTCAACAGGTGGGAGTGGACTGTGATGAAATGCTCAGCCCAATCGTAAATCCTACAACCATCCGGACTGTCCTCAATATTGCCATATCCAAGTCTTGGCCCATTCATCAGCTTGATGTCAAGAATGCCTTCTTACATGGGGATCTTCATGAAACGGTATATATGCATATGCCTATGGGTTTCAGGGATTCTATTCATCCGGATTATGTGTCTGTTGCGGAAATTGCTCTTTGCACTGAAACAGTCTCCTCAAGCATGGTACCAGCGGATCGCCGATTATGTCTCCTCTATCGGTTTTTCACACAGCAGATCCGATCATTCCCTGTTCATCTACAACAAGGGTACAAACATGACTTACCTATTATTATATGTTGATGACATCATCATCACCATATCATCTGATGCTCTCCGCCGGTCCATTATATCTCTCATTTTCTCTGAGTTTGTTATGAAAGATCTGGGGGCCCTGAGTTATTTCTTAGGCATCTCTGTCACTCGACATTTTGGAGGCCTATTTCTATGTCAGAAGAAGTAAGCCGAAGAGATCCTTGACCGTGCAGGCATGGCATCTTGCAAACCATCCCACACTCCTATAGACACCAATTCCAAGCTCAATGCTGATTCCAGCCTTTCATATTCAGACCCGACTCACCATCGTAGCCTGGCTGGGGGCCTGCAGTACCTTACATTCACGAGACCAGACATATCCTATGCCGTGCAATAAATCTGCTTGCACATGCACAGTCCGACAGAAGCACACATGCATGACATCAAACGTATTTTACTATACGTCCAAGGTACACTTCACTTCGGATTACATCTATATAGGTCTTCGCTAACTGGTCTCACTACTTATTCTGATGCCGACTGGGGTGGATGTCCTGACACCCAACGCTCCACGTCTGGTTATTGCATTTTCCTCGGAGATAACCTATTTTCTTGGTCTTTCAAAAGGCAACCTACACTATTCTGATCCAGTGCAGAAGCAGAATACAGAGGTGTTGCCAACGCCGTTTCTAAGTGTTGTTGGATCCGTGACCTTCTACTTGAGATTCACTACTCAATTCAAAAGGCAACACTGGTCTACTGTGATAATATTAGTGCGATATATCTTTCCGGCAATTCCGTCCAACATTAGCGCACTAAACACATTGAGATGAATATTCATTTCGTTCGCGAAAATGTGGCTCGTGGTCAAGTACGTGTCCTTCATGTTCCTTTCAAATATCAGATTTCCGACATCTTCACCAAAAAAACTTTCGCGCATACTATTTGATGATTTTCGAGCTAGTCTCAGTGTTCGAGATCCCCCCGTTTCGACTTCGGGGGTGTAATAGAATATTGCCCAATATTCTTTTATTAATTGTATTAATTGTATATCTCCTATTTTAGGTAGAATTATAATCCTTTTGTAATTAGGTTAATTAGTTACCTAGTTTGTATCAAAGTAAATATTCTTGTAACCTTATATATATTGTAAATAATTCATCAATAAAATCAAGGAACATATTCCTTTACTCACCAACATTGCCACCTTCGGAACAAATTGAATTAAAAATATTGTGCTGAAACTTTACTCAAAAATTTCAACTTACAATAGACGAAACAAAAAAAAAACATTTTCTTGTACTATTCATACACTTTCAAAAATATTTTTCTCAATAAAAACTTACAATGGAACTTTTCCACTACCCTTTATATAGCATCACATATCAATCTTTTTCCTATTTGATTAAGGTAAACCTTTTTCCTATTTAGTTATGGAAATTTTCCTATACATTGGTTAGGCGTGATCGCTGAAGTCCATTTATCATATTAGTCAAATCCAAATTGGATTTAGACTCTCACGTGTAAGTCCAAAAGGACTTTGAACGTGGATCACTGAATCCAATTCTTAATTGGATTTCCAAAGTAGGATTCTTTATTAATAGTTTATTTATATACCTTATATAATTAATACTATACTAATATTTCAATCAAGAGATATAATTTAATTTTTCTATTTCAAATAAAAAAGTCCAACTTATTGACAATATTATTTATATTCTATGTGCTAGCAAAGTAAATAGTAATATTCCATTTAGACTAATAATGTATTTATTTGACTAATTAAATTATCTAATTTAATTATCGAACAATTTATAATCCATTAACAAAGATGGGAACACTTAGCGTGCAACCCCATACGTTCAATACTAAACCGGTAATGAATTGATTGATCACATTAATATACTAAGGGTGACATGACATCAAGAAATACTCCTTAACAACCGGATAGTATGAAGTATACAATTTACTCTCAAGAAGTAGTATGTTGTATTTTCTTTGTCCTTTTAGCTCCTAGTCATCTTAGGATATGGTTCAACTATAAGATCCTAATAGGTGACCAACTATATGTGCATGCCAAATTATATTTCATCATTGAATGACCTAAGAAACACTTTTCTTCTTTCATTCAATTTCCTGATTAAGGTCTTAGTTAGTCGTTTATAATTCATAACAACATTGAGCTTAAACTCATAACCAAGAATTGATAGATTCCATCTTGATCAATCGTTAATTTTACAAGTATTTAATCATACCTAATATCCTTTCAGTCATTGTCGAGGGCCATGGTGTCCAGTATCAAAGTAATTAAATAACTTGTCAATTACTATGATGATCTTAGGTCAAAGAAAAATTGATATCACATTCTTTGTCTCCACCCGAGCTTGCATTGGCTAGCAGCTGACAAGATTCATGTTTTGCAATGTCAAGCTGCTCATTAAGAATGCCGTATTCTACTGGTTTAAATACTTCCGACTTCATCTGATTTATGTCAATGCCAACATGGTTGTCGTAGGATATCTTCATATTTGTAGTCGAATAGGGTGTCAATCTCCAAAATATTATAACAGATTACAGAAATTCTAGTGCAAGTGTTCACTAATTAAAGCGTAAATAACAGTAGGAATTTCCATAGATGTGCAGTTTACGCGCGTGGATATGAAAGCACTGTGGTTAGTGTGACGTCCATGACGGAGGGTGGGCCAATTAGGAAGGGTTAAAGAGAAGGACTGGCATGCTTCTAGACTGGCAAACTTCTAAAGAAGGGTGCACATGGAACCTTAGGCGAATTGAATCCCACATTGAATGTGCTAGGAAAATGAAGAGTCTTATAAGGCATATATAACACAAGTTAACATGAAATGTGCGCTTTTGACCTCGATGATGACATAGCCCAAGGGACAAATCTGTGAGGCTTGTTGGGCCGAAGCAGAAAATACATGCCATGGATTTGGGTCATGACATATAGAGTGCTTTGTGGTTATAACAGTTTGTCATTGTCAACAGGCAAAGTCATGAAGTCATAAAAAATCTAACAGCTGATAGGAAGGCAATTATAGAAGCCCATCATGACAAGGAATTGTCATACTTTGGTTCACTAGGAATACAAGTATCTGAAGGAGCCAACAATGACTGAGTTGATTCCAATGAAAGGTTCCTAGGAGTGTCCAAAATTATAATTCTGAAACTTCACCATCAAGGAAAAAGAAGAATTTTCTGAAGGGGAAAAGTATTACTATCTCTGTATAGTTTTCGATTCTAAACTGTACTATCAAGCCTGAATTATTTTACTGATAGATGTTGATGAAACTGTTCAACTATGTGCCACATGCGTAGATTAATTCTACAGGATAATGACCAGCCATTGCTGAACCCCTGAATAAATTATTGAGTTATATAATTCTTTTAATTTGCATTGAAAGTCAACTATAAAATCAGGATACCATGGTTGATATCTTAGACGTTTCTCAATATATTTCACGTGTTGAATTCTGGATAGGAGGAAAAGGTTTATAGAATTACATCATAAGCTACTCTAATTTATCAAAAGTGCATAATCCACTAAAATTAGGTTATATTTACCAGGCTCAATACATCAATGTTTCTCCAAATAAATTCTATCCAACTAATCATGGCCATCAGAGAGAAATGAGTGTTACAGATGGAGAGCCGGAATGTGCATTAACTGAAGAAGATGGATACGACTTGACAAAATCATCAAAACCTCCGCGATGGTCAAATGTTAGTCCAGCTGATGAAACACCGAGTGCTGATAACTCTGGTAAGTCCACAACACCATCCAAGAACAACAAGATTTGTCGCATGGTTGGCCTGAAAGAGGGCTCTGAATGAGAACAGAACAAGCCTAGCTTTAAGACCAACTCCACTTGCCCTGGAACAAAATCAATGCCTATGTTTGGATCAACAGCCTCAAGAATATTACCCCTATTCCAGCACGAGAACACCCAATCGACCAAAATCAGATCATCACCTTCTTGTCTTGGCTGTATTGGCCTCCTACCACAGGCAACTTCAAGCAGAAAAGCCCCAAAGGAAAACACATCGGTACTAGGTGTTGCCCTGCCAGTTCTAGTATGCTCTGGTGCAAGGTAACCAAGAGTACCAACCACACGAGTAGTTTGAGGATCGGTCCCATGACCATATAGCCTCGCGAGTCCAAAGTCTCCTAGCCTTCCATTTAGTTCACCATCCAACAAGACATTACTGGCCTTAATATCTCTATGAACCACTACGTGGTCACATTCTTCGTGCAGGAAAAATAGTCCTGACGCTACACCTCTAATGACTCTGAATCGTTGGTTCCAATCGAGGGTGAATCTAGGTTGGTCGTATAAATACCTGTCTAGACTTCCATTAGACATGTATTCATAAACCAAAAGTAACTCTCCTTTCCGCCTGCAATAACCCAAAAGTGGTACTACATTCCTGTGTTGTATACGACCTATGCTTACAATCTCCGAAACAAATTCCTTCATCCCTTGTCTTGATTCATGAGATATCTTCTTTACAGCTATCTCAAGTTTGGTGATAGGCATCACTCCTTTGTATACTTTACCAAACCCTCCAGCTCCCAATAGCTCTTTTTCTCTAAATCCCTTGGTAGCTTTGTACAAATCTTTATAATTGAACCTTTGCGGTCTATACTCGCGTTCCCAATCTTCAAGAATTTCTTCATACTTCTTCCTTCTTACATAATAAACCACCACTGAGGTAGCTACAACAAGTAAAACCAAAGAGATTAACGGCAAGCCAATCATTACAAATCTTGATGTTTCTTTGCGCCCAAAACGAGGAAGATTAGGAAGTTGAGAAAGTTCTTGAGCTTTCCCATTTGTCTTGAAGCTCCATCCCAATATATAATGATGTGTTGGGACTGAACCAGTTGATGATGAAAAACCAACATACATTTTCTGATCAAGAATTGGTGATAAATCATATCTGAAAGCCAAAAGTGGCCTAACTGGTTTTCCCACATGTAATGGAGCTATTGTTACATTAATTTGCTTAGTGCTTCCATCATAATCTACCCAAACTTGCATTGCCTGGCCACTAATTAGAGTCAAGTTATGGAACAATCCAGTACCATCAAAGTAACCTGCTGTGTGAGCTGTTACAGACTTCAATCCGTTTATATCAATTCCAACATGATTGTCATTGATATCACCAAAATCCTCGCTATAGATTGTATCGAGCTCAACTCCAACAACATGGTTAGAACTTTTCCCATTATTGGCCGAGTTAAAAAGGCCAAGATAGTGGTTTGCCAAACTCCCCTCAAGTCGTCTCTGTGGCGCGATAACGAAAACCAGGCCGTGACCACTCAAATTTTCATAAATAGACCTTATGGCAAACACAAAGGTTGTGGAGAAAGTAAATGCAGTATCATTTGGTGAGTTCTTGAAATGAATTGGATTTGGATAGAAAGCATGGCCCTGATCTTGTGTTTGTGAATCTGTTAACTGCAAAAGGCCATTGGATGTGAGCTTAGCTATGCCATCCAAGCTAAAATTCACTGATTGGAATCCATTGTAAGTGAATGCATCAACTTCACAAGAAGCTGGTGCAAAATCAACTAAGAAGAGAGCCACTAGTATGATAAAATTTAAGAACATTGGTAATATTCTTGATTGGGAAAATAGTGTGACCAAATGAAGCTTTGTTCTACTTTATATGACAAGAAATGTTTTTCTATGGAATCAATTTAATGAGACTTTGTTCATTCAGAGCCACAAAATGAGAAAATTAATAAATGCATAACACGGCTATGTCCAAGTCTTGTATAGTAATCCAAAAATGTTAGTACAATATGCCAAGTCGTCTCAAGTAATCCAAAAAAAGTCATCATACTTGTACTATAATTTGGACTTAAATGAGAGGAAAGGTCTATTTTTTCAACTGCAGGCCTTTTCTTCAATGTCATAGTTTCAATTGTTTAAGAAAATGTAGTAAAAACATCTAAGCATTTAGATACGGAGTATACAAAGTTGGGAGGATATATGTTTTAAATTTCCTCATTTGAAATAATATAATGTATTTGAACTTGCAATTAATTGTAAATTGATGATCGACGTGTTTGATGGCAACCACTCAATAGGTATAGTACAAAATATTATTATTACCAATTGATGACTTTTTTTGTTGGTACCCTTTTTTCAATTGCATGCCTTGTCTTCTAATGTCATTAGTTTCAATTGTTTAATCAAATGTTATAGCTTAATGTAGTTAAAACATATAAACAATTAGATATGGAGTACTCAACAGATATAGTACAAAATAATAACTACAAATTGATGCGTTTGAACTTGCAATAAATTATAAATTGATGATCAACGTGTTTGATGCTAACCACTCAACAGATATAGTACAAAACAATAACTACTTGGGGAAAGAAATAATCCCTTGATTATTTTCATTAATTGAAAGGTATATATACAAGTTACATATTTTCATAATAGGAGAATCTTATTCCTATTCTACTCCTAAAACCTTATTCTACCATAATTCTAACTATACAATTATGGTAAGTGTACAAGACTAATTAAGGTAACCTTTACACTACAATATACCAACAATATACATACCAAATATACATCACCCGTGATGGGCCAACCTGAGATGGGCTTGCTGCCTTTCCGTGTTGGGCTGTTACCGAAAGCACCCGTGATATACACTTATGTATATCAAGGGTATATTACCTTGTTTAACACACACCCCGCAGTCATAGCGGGCGATCTTCGAACGCTGAGACTGTCTCTAAAATCTTAAAAAAAGACCGAGGGAAGACTCTTTGTAAAGATGTCTGCAATTTGATATCTTGACGGGACATGACAGACGCGTACCTGACCCCGAGCAACCTTTTCGCGGACAAAGTGTATGTCCATCTCGATATGCTTAGTGCGTTGGTGCTGAACCGGATTACCAGAAAGGTAAATGGCACTAATATTATTGCAATAAACCAAGGTTGCCTTTTGAATTGGACACTGAAGCTCTACAAGCAAATTATGAAAAGGTTGTTTAATTGGTAATATATTTAGACATGCTTTTAGCATAGGAATCAATAACATGAATATTCTTAACTACTAGGAGTAGAATAAATTATGAAGAAATATCACAGTTATATTTCGTTACATGGAACATGCCAAAAAAAAGAAATAATTTGTCTTAACATACCTCGAATACGTGGAGAAAACCTTGACCAAAATAAGGATTTGGCCGAGAATTTGCAAAGCATACTACATAATTAAGGCAATGGAAAGAAGCAACTCTTTCTTTTCCCAAATGAATGAACAGCTTCGTCCTTGCATCTTAAAATTTACTAAGCAATTGGCACTGTTTCAGTTGCAAACCAAATGGAATTTGGAGGAGTCTAAAAATGCTCCACAATTTATTCTCTCCAAAGAATTAAAATGTTCACTAAAATGAACTGTTAGGAATTGATGAATGTTTCAAAAGATTCCCAAGGCTATAATATAAACTCCCAACGTGATAATGACCCCTCGTTATGATGTCCTCCACTAACCAATAATTGATGACACCTCCTAATTACATGTATTGTGAAATAGTTTCGTGGCTCACACCCTCACGCCACACATGTATCATACCCCATAATTAATCAATTATGCACACAATTAATTTCTATATCCCAATTCACTTAAATCTCAATAACTTATAAGACCTTCATATACTTAGTGTCATAATTTAGTGATATGACACTAGTCCATAACCTCTTTGGGAATATACACTATTATTATTAATCTCCATTGTCACACTTGTTACGTCCAAAATTATTTCGGAGTTGCATCCTTTCATATGCTAATCTCTTTTTATTAGCATACGTAAATATAACATAAAGTTTCTCAACGCTCGGGTCTATTTACAAATGCCTAGCGATTTTACATACGCCTAGCGGTTCAAACCGTGACCCGAAAGTACGGGATGTTACATCCTTCCTTCTTAGAAACATTCGTCCTTAAATATTGGGGTGACATATCTAATCTCCGTTATGTAGCCCGAAAACACAACCACCTTTTTCATGGCGCCATATAATACCACATACTTCATTACATCTATATCCGACTTCTTATGTATTATAATGTTAGGAATTAGAACTCACTTTATGCTTCTCTTGGAATCCCGGCCTGGTCTGGAATAGGTATGGATACTTGCACATCATTTCCTATTCCGCCTCCCATGCCATCTCTTCCATGTTCTTATTCCGCCAAAGAGCTTTTACGGAGGCAACTTCTTTACGGACTTGTCGATCTAGGATAGCGACAGGAACCTCTTCATATGATAAATCCTCTGCAATCTCCACATCGTCAATTGGTTCAATCTGAGAAGGATATCCAACACATGCTCTCAACATAGAAATATGGAAAACCGGATGAACAAACTCCAACTCTGAAGGTAAGTCCAATTCATAAGCTACATTACCAATTCTTCGAATTATATGATATGGTCCAATGTACCTTGGACTAAGCCTCACCTTCTCTATGGCTTGGTATACTATGTCAGGCCTAAATAATTCTGATTCGCCCACCTCGAACCATTGATCTTTGCGCCGTTCTAGAATAATCATACCTTTGTGAGACCTGCATAACTATAATCTCTTTCACCTTTATCCTTCTTGTTGTAATCCTTCATTAAATTTGTCACTAAGCGGAAAACATTTCTGCATTGATACCTAATCATACCATTCCATTCATACTTATTAACTGTTTTCATATTTCCTACCACCATCATTTGATTGTACCATAATTCTTATCCTCAATTGCCCCTATTATTATACGGAGGTTATATTCATGAAGCAATTTTGTGTGCTCAGCCACTCCTTTGGATATCCTAACCTTTATCTAATATAATAGTCCATTTGTTACTTGAGCAAGTTGTAATACTCATTCTTCATCCCTCTCTTTTTTGCATGACTTGGGGATTTTCAAATCCCAAATGTCCTCGAGCTGCTACTGAACTTGAAATGAAATTGTTGCTACTTTGCTGAAAATTGGAAGAAAAGCAGTGGCTGCTATGCTTGTTGTCTAAACCATTGCTATGCTCGAGAGACTTTCCTATGTTGTTATTTTTATTTCCACTTGTTGTGGCTGTACTTTGTTGTTGCCTATTGCTGCAATCTCGAGTGAACAGATCATTTCTCGTGTGCTGAACTTTGATAAGATGTTGCACATCCTGAGAATATGCTATCTGTCAAGACTATCTGACTGCTGCTGTTTTGAACCCATTGTTGCTGATCTTCTTGCTATACTTTGGTAGTTTAATGATGCACATGTTGCTACATTTTATTCTCTGTTGCTATGGCTCAATTGTTGCACCTTCTAGCATTTTTGTGACTATGCTTGATTTACTACTGCTCTCTAAATTTCTTTCCTTCTGATGCTTCTGTCAAAGTTGCTACTTGACTACACGACGGTCGGGGCGGTCTCACTCGACCTTTACAACTTTGATCCTAAGATATCGGCATCATTGACTCCTTTAAATATCGTCGATCCCCGACTAATAAATTCATTCGGTTATAAGCTCACTGACACCCCAAAGGGCCTATCTCTATCAAATGCTTCAGGGTGAGGTCATTCCTGAGAGGCAACCAATTGATTCAATACCTACACTGGTCTCCTTACATCCTAATCAGACGGAGACAGTTGTAGGACTAATGATACATGAACCTTCCTCAACTTCTCTGGTGCTATAGGATTCGCCGATCCCTTGGAAAGCGACTTACTCATATCCCCTGACGTATCTGTCTCAATGGAGATCATACCACTCATATTTGTACTCAATCCAACATCAATCTCCCTGCTAATCATAATCCTTCTCAAAGAAGGATTGCTGTAATCGTAAATACGATAAGGTCTACAGAGAAAATCCTTACAATCTTCTACGTTCCGATGCTTAGTACTTCCTTTACCTAACTAAACATTTTGCTTTCCAGGCTTACATTATCTCTTCCATCTTCCATATATGAGTGAGACAACTTCTCATAATCTCGAATTTTAAGAATAATACTGCCCCTTCTGGCGTATCAATCGTCTTGGTAGAAATCGGTCATTTACTGGCTACAAGTATAAACTAACCGAAGTCTTTTTGGTAATCGGCATTACTGTAATCGTAACAGGCACGAGTTAAACTCAGCTCTATTGCACAATCTATAATATGAAAGAATGAAAACCATCCCTAAATGTCAGGCAGCCTCCTGCTTATAAGTATGGTGCACAACATACCCATAAATAAGACTCTACTAGACACAACTTGTAGACTCCTTAGGACAGACATGCTCTGATACCAAGTTTGTAACGACCCAAACCGTAAGGCCGCGACGGGCACCCGGATCCTACCCGTCGGGTACCACCCATCGTACATCCAACACTTAATCATAATCAAATACAGACTAAGCCGAAAGACTAGTATGTGAAATCTTTATCCAGAAAACCAACTTTTATATATATATATATACATACTCATACCAAGGCCGACAAGGCCATACAAGACTACTACACACAGGACACCTGTCTACAAGCCTCTAATGAATACATGACAGCACAAGGACGGGACAGGACCCCGCTGTACTCATATGCGTATACAAAAATATTGTACCACGACCAGACTGCAACTCTAAAATAAATAGAGTGCTCCAACATCAGCTGAACCAGCAACCTACTAGCGTGAACCATCACCCTCTATAACTGAACCTGCGGGAATGAAACGCAGCGTCCCCCGACAAAAGGGACGTCAGTACGACTGATGTATTGAGTATGTTAGGCATGAATAACAACATAACATCATAACAGAGATATACCAATAACTGAAACAGAAATAGCCGACCAGCAGTAGATGCCTCTGGGCCCAAATACATATGCCTAAATGTTATGCACAATGCAAATGTGGTATACATATAAATATTGGTCACACAAGGGCATCTTCCTTCCCATAACCGCCACATAAGCATCCGATTATATCGTATTAGCCACACAGGCTTCAATATTGGCCTTTTAGGGCTCTTTTGTTTGTTGTTATTTTCATAACAAATAAGTACGTATTAGTAACTCTGTTTCAGAAGTATTTTTCATAACAAAGTAGTACTACTATACTAGCTAAACCCTCCCCCCCCCCAACACCACCCCTCCCCGCCCATTTTTACCAAATCCTTTTCGGAAGATGGAACTATATGTGCATAAATAAATCTCTATTCCAATAGTCGCATTCTTTTCTCTTTGTTGTCTCCGCAGGCCAATACAACAAATCAATTTGTATATATGTTCTCTATTCCAATAGTCGTTGTTTATATATGTACGTTCTAATTTATGTTTTCTGTAAGAGTTAGTAGTTCTGATTTTTAATTACAGCCACTGCATCTAGGTCATATCATGATTTTTACTTGGAATGTTGTTGATATTTGAAAATAATGTAGCTTGAACTTTGTGATTCCTGAAGTTTATTAGTGTTATGTTCGTCGTGATCATTCAATTCTTTAGGCTTCAACGGAATACGTCTTTTTTCTAATTTTTCATTGTAGAAACACTACCAACTTATGATCCAAATCTTTATTTTGTTTACTTGTTGCTAAACTAAGGTTAAGTGAAATATAGATCAAGTACTTATTTGTGTTACTTGATGCATGTGTTCTTTGGGATCAATGTTCAGTCAGTATTTCTGTGATAGTTGATTCATGTTTCATGGAGATCAATGTTTCAGTCTCGGTTGCTGGTTTCTCTATGATGTGTGATATCTAGTTGTTGTAGTAAGGGGTCGTTTGGTAGGGTGTATTAGGTAGAATATAATATGTTAGTACAATATTTGGTCCCAAATTTAAGTCTACCATATTCAGTACTATAGATAGTATACCATGACATTAACAATACCAGTACTATTCTTATACTTGTACACCCTATTCGGTACTATTTAAAAATTATGCAGTGCATGTTATATTTAATACAACAAATCAAACAATCAATAAGAAAATGTTAACATTATTAATCCCAACCTAACTTATCTTCAAACCAAACTGACCCCTAAGAGTGTAAGATGTTCATTCACTAGTTAATTAATTCTGTTCTCATATACTCTCTGTGGCTATAAGAGAAGATAATAAGAGAAGATAAAAGCTTTATTTTCTCTGAAAGGGCTTGTTCTATGCCTCAGTAAGATGTAATCTTTTGACAGGTTTTTACCTGGATACCGTGGTTCTTATATACTTTTTGTTGAAGCTTGTGATATTATAGTGTTACCATTACATATAACCAAAATAGTAAAAGTGCAGCCCGATGCACTAAGCTCCCGCTATGTACGGGGTCCGAAAAAGGTCCGGACGACGGATCTATCGTACGCAGATAACCAAAACAATATAGATCGAGTTTTTAACTTAAACTATTGTGGGGTATGTGTCTCCTTAGAGAGAATATTTTTATTACACCCCGTACTTTTAACATCGATTGCGTCGTAAATTAGTGTAAATAAACTCGGAGGGACAAGGTTATTCTTAAGGTAATTGATGCTCAAAACAGTGTTACGTATGCGTCAGAAGGATTAGAGGTTAAACAAATCGAAGAGATTGAGTTTCGCCAAAATTCAGTATTGAAGAATGTTTTACGACACATTTTTATTTCGGACTTTAAAGTGCCACAACGATAATTGAAAATAATATTTTGTGTGCGTTCAAAGAGACTACAGACTAGTGCTATACGACATGATCATGATATCAAGTATATGAAATGTGTTTTAAAATAATTTTTTACATGTAAACAACTTGAAATTAAGAAATGTATTATGTGTATAGTGTGTTAAATGTTTGTAGTGAAGATAAAAAAAATAAATTATTTGCTTAGTGGATAATATTGAATGTCCACCACCCCTCCACGTGTCACTATGAGAGAAAGAATAATGTGACTATGCATTATGATGCATAGGTGAAAACTTTAATGGAATTAATCATTTTGAGGGTGACACATCAATATGTGGACCCCACTACCTTTAGTAAGAGATATATATAAGTTTAAACTTTGTTAATTAAGTTTCATAAATAATATATATATGCAGCCACCTATTTCTATATGGATGAGACATAGAATATAGCAACATCTCTATTTTGGAATTTTGCAAAGACAAAAATTCACGTCACTTTTCCTTTTAAGAAAGTACCTAGTCCTTTTTAGGTAGCAATTTGTGGCAATTATAGGCAAAAACTCTTGGCAAACGTGAGCAGCAACATACAATTTGGGTATTCACTAAACGCCGAGAAGTTCATGTTGTAGCCACTGTTTGAGGTAAGAATCATACTCCTCTATCATGGTTTGGAATAGGTCTAAGTTGTAGCTAACTTCTTCAAGCTAGAACATGTGAATAAGCTGTCGGAAAGTCATAGTTGGATTGTAACAAGTTATGGACGGTTTGAGATGTTTTCTTGATGTTATTGTGGCTGGAAAATTATGGGAGAATGGTTATCTATGTATTGATGTTGTTAAATGAATATGAAAGGAGGAGTATAGAAGGAAGTTGAGTTGTTGAAACCGAGCTTGTCGCTCAAAGTATTGTATACTATCTCTCTGTTAGCTTGACGATAGTGTTATTGTTGTTATTGTAGATTGAAGCGCTATACAACTTACGTACATTGTGTTTACGAGTAGACCGACAAAAGGTATGTAAAGGCTATCCCTTTTTCTTGGTTTGGCATTATTTCCTTATTGAGTTAATTCTGACTAATCGCACAAAGATGTGCTAACTGTAGAGATTGCATTCAGGTTGAGATGACCCTATTCTAGTAGTTCTCCCTTGTCGAGAATGAGTTGTAGTTATTCATGTTTAGCTATATAGTTAAGACGATAGAAAACCAGATAGTTGAATGTAAGTAGTTATGCACTTGCCTTCGGGTCCATTCAGATACACTTGCCTTCAGGGCATGCACTTCTCTTCGGGACTATTTATACATGTTTAGATGCCTTATATGAGGTTAAGTAGTCGGTATCATGTTGTGTAGTTAGTAGATGACAAAGGCAGCTAAGTATAGTCAATTTTCGTTAAACTCCTCAATTTATTCTAATATTTATTTATATTTTAGTAATTCAGTTTCAGTCGCCTTACATATTCGGTACATTACCTCGTACTGGTGTCTCTTTGCATAGGGATGATGTGTTCATGCCCGCAGGTTTAGACAGCTTACAGGAAGGATCGCATCAGTAGGCTTCGCTGATTATCAGCTTTTGTGGTAAGCTCCAGGTCATTCGGAGTTTCCAGGTCTAGTTTTGTGTACCTACAGTTCATGGGTAGGTCGGGGCCCTATCCCGGTTATAATACAGTTGTGACACGTTAGAGGCTTGTAGAAGTGTCCTGTATATTGAGTATTGTTAGTATGGTGGCCTAGCCGGCCCTTGTATATATAATCTATTTTGGATTTTACTGTTGACCTGAGAAGATTGCATTAGTAAAAGTATAAGTAATGTGGAGCAGGTGTAGCTAAAGGAAATATCAAAAGGGGTAGTGATTTGTATTACTTCTATTACTTACTCTTTTCAACTCTTTGAATCAAATTCTTTATTTTTTTAATTCAAATTCTTGTATCTCAATTACAATTATAGTCTATGTCTCTGTAAGGTGAGAATATAATTTATCTTTTACTTTGCCATTTTCATTCACTCGAATTTCTTTCGTTTCATCGATTTTGTTCGGACCCCACCTTTCTTCTGTAAAAAGGGAAGGAGAAGGCAGCTAGCATACCTCGTATTTTTCCCTTAGCCTGCACTAAGACATCAATGTTTAGGTCAACTGTTTATAGAAAATGCTTTGCAAGAGTCTAGCACAACACAGATTCTTTAAAAAATATATTAAACCAAAATTGCATTAGAATTGGACTTGAGCAGTACAAATTGAGTTTACAACAATAGTAGATGGAGAACTCTGAGTAGTTATAACCTCCACTGAAAGAAATAACAAAATCTAAAGATCTTTTCATGATTCAGCTTGGTGAGTTTCTTTCTTTTGATGTAACTTAGGGTGGACCCTTGGATACAGAAGATCATTTAATTTTCTTTCGGCACTATACCCCGAGGACGCCTGCAAATAGCACATTCTATCAAGTGTGGAACTTTTTTACTTGCTCAGATGAAAACAATCGAACGTGGAAGTACCAGAAACTGATATTCAAAGCAGAAAAACTTTGAGGTTTAATATAGCAAGTATGAGAAATATGTAGAAGCATGTTGCACTTCTCCCCGCTCGATCTAGATAATAAATATTCATTCAGAATGTAACATCTATAGGCAAATCATTATAGTTCATGGCTGAAACTGAAGTTGTAGAAGCAGATAGCTAACTGAACTTCTGTAAATCGTCTGCTTTGCTCTCCCTTATTGCTCCACTTGTATATTTTTATGAGAAGGGAGTATCGAATTTCATCCTTAATTTGTCGAAAAAGCTGATAGCCTGATTGAGTTTTAGTTTTTTTCAAGTCGTGATGAAACTTAGTTTTCTGACCCCTTGTTTCTCTCACTTTCCTATGTTTGATTTCCCTTCAGAAAGAGAGCTCTTTTTCTGGTGTACACGCTACAAGAATGGGGGATGAAATTGATGACATTGAATTCGCTCAACAGATGCTGAGCTTAAAAGAAAGGCACAACAAGTACGGCGAAGATAAAAGTAGAGGAATGAAACAAGTAGAAAAGAGTCATCAGAAGATAATTACTCTTTCTAATTATCCAGAAAGTATCATATTTAACATCCTAGTGAAGATTCCACCAAGATACATTTTTAAAGAATGCCATGCCATTCCTGTCTGCAAAACATGGAAGGAATTTTCTCCAGAAGTTTTTTCTTTGAGCAAAATTTCATGGAATCGAAATAAGAAATAATGATACAGGCAGGATTCACATGGCGTCGAAACACAGTTGATAGAGAGTGGAAAAGAACTTGAATGTGAATCGTGTGAACTTGAACTAAATCAATAACGTAAAATTCATTCTAGTTGTAATGGATTTCTATTGATGAATGAGCCAAGAAGGGGCGATGGGAAGCTACAAGTGATAAATCCAGCAACAAAGTTCTGGTTCACTATCCCTAAATGCCCTTCAGGTTGTCTACATGAAGCTTGTTGTGCAGCACTTGCATTTGACTCTTCGACAAAACAGTATAAAGTCATTCATGTTATTACAGATTCTTATGGTTTCGAAATATTTAATCTGAGCTGTGCTGATGAACATTGGGAGCGAGTTTCTGGTCCGTGGGAAGATCTGAAGAGTCCAGTGTCAATAAATGGAAGGCTTCTGCATTGGTGTGTTGATTCAAGTGAATATTTCATTTCAATGGAAGTAAAAGAGGCAAAATTCAGGAGAACCTCTCTTCCAACACACGGTGAAGTGATTAATAAAACGAAAAACTATGCACTGGTACAGTTAGATGTGATAGTGACCGATAGTGAATATATCTTCATATATTCACCGTATATTCTACAAATATTCTGTAATTAATATTTTAGTTAATTATGTAAAGTAAAGATCCTCATTTCATTTTGATTACAATTGTACATGCTATATATATTGTATTAATGAGAGAGTTCCACTGAAGGAGATTTACACTATTCTACATGGTATCAAGAGCCAAAAATCACTCCATACCCTAAACCCTATACTCGGCCACCCCCCCCCCCCCCACCCTATTCCTTCTCTTTCCGACGCCAAAACCCTAGTATAAACCGCCGATATACACCTTGTATACAGCTCATATACCTTAACCGCCGATATACAATTCGTATACAACTGATATACCGCCTCCCTAACCCCCTCTCTTTATTTACTTGGTTCTGGCAGCCCTCATGGCGTCACCCACGGCCCACAATGCTTCTCCCGCTTCCTCTTCCTCAACACCCAACGTCACAAATCCTCCAAACTCTTCCACCCCCAACACCTTTCATCCGGCTTTCGCCGTAACAAATATCAAGAACTTTATCCCATTAATTCTTGACCAAGAGGAATACGCGTCGTGGGTTGAACTCTTCCAAATTCATGCATGTGCTTACAACGTGCTTGATCACATTGATACCACTTATCCCTGCCCACCCGACATCGACAACACGGCGTGGAAACGACGCATCGCCAAGCAGTGGATCTATGACACTATCTCCAAGGATTTGATTCATACTATTATGAAGATCGAAGCTTCGGCTCACGGGTTATGGATAAGGTTGGAGGATATTTTTCAAGACAACAAACATACACGTGCCGTGTATCTTGCGGAGCAATTCAACACCACCTGTCTTATAAACTTTACAAATATGGTCAACTACTGCAAACAATTAAAATTGATTGCCGACCAATTATCTAATGTGAGTACTCCAATTTCAGACACAAAGATGGTTTTTCAATTGATTAATGGTTTACCGAAAGGCGAATACGACACACTTGCAACAATGATCCAACAAGCCGATTTCCTACCGAGTTTCAATGATCTCAATTGCTATTAGAGGAGACGAGATGAGCAAAACAGGATGAACACATTCCCAAGACGTTGGTGGTTGACTTCCCCGTGACAACCACCGGCCAACCACCACAACCCGACGCAGAACAACCGCGGTGGCGGCAGAGGCAGAGGCCGCGGGGGTGGCTAGGGAGGCAAAGGAAAAGGCTGAGGACGTCGAGCCAATTCAGCCAACCATCCACAGCAGGCCCAACACCCAACACAGTGGGCCAGTCCACTGCCCTGGCAGATGTACGGGAATTGGGCCTCTACTCCCAGCAACATTCCAGCAGCCACCGCCCAACAACAATAGTGGCAACTGCCACGGCCCAGCATTCTGGGAGCCCACCCAGCGTCACACCCGACGGGCCCCAGCCATAAGGCCCATTTTGGCAGCCTAGGAGTCCGCTACCGGCCTCACTCCAACAAATTTGGGCCAGGCTTTTGGCAATTTATATCTTCAACATCTATATGAATATGGGCGCCACGTCTCACCTCACTCACAACTCTGGAAATCTCCCTCAACTGCGTAATTTAAATACTCCTCAATTTTTATGGTCGGAAATGGTCATCGCATTCCAATTCAAGGGTTTGACCACACACAAACTCCACCACCTCACCCCTTTTCTCCCTCAAATACGTCCTCTATGCCCCTAACATCATCAAGAACTTAATCTATGTTAGAAAATTTGCCACTGATAATTCCGTAGCTATTGATTTTGACCCGTTTGGTTTTTCTGTGAAGGACCTACGTACGAGGAAACTTCTTACGAGATGCAATAGTGTGGGGGGATCTCTATCCTTTCCTATCCACATCCATTGCAAGTGTCAATCCTCCCACCTCTCTAGCTGCAATCTCTCCATCAATGTGGCCTAGTATACTTGGACATCACAGAGCTCATATTTTTTATTTTCTTAGAAACCGCAATTTAATTCAATGTAATAAAGGGAACCTTGCCCATAATTGCTACTCTTGTCATCTTGGAAAACATGTTAGACACCCATTTACGTCATCTTTGAGTGTTACTTTCTCTCCCTTTGATATTATTCATGCGGATTTATGGACTTCTCCTATTACTAACAAATTGGGTCATAAATATTATTTAGTGTTATTGGATGATTTTTTTCACTTCCTATGGGTCTATCCGCTCCAATATAAGTCTAGTCTACTCCAAGTATCTTGAATTTCGTATGTATGTCAAAACACAATTTGAAAAAGCAATAAAGTCGTTTCAATATGACAATGGTCGTGAGTTTAATAATTCCCTCTTTCACAAATTCTGTAAGGCTAATGGCACGTTGCTTCGATTTTCATGAGCCCATACTTCCCCTCAAAATGCTAAAGCCGAAAGAATTCTCGGCACCATTAACAATATGATTTCTACCCTACTTCTTCATGCGTCTCTCCCCCCCCCCCCCCCACTTTTGGGTATATGCGTTAAAATGGCAGAATGCATTCTTAATATACTACCTACAAGTACGCTCCAAAATAGGAACCCCACAGAGATCCTATTCCGTCTGATCCATACCTATGATCACCTTCAGATCTTCGGTTGTCTATACTACCCAAATCTTGTCTCCAGAATAACTCACAAATTAGCACCTCGTACCACTCCGTGTGTCTTCTTGGGATTCCCATCGAACCATAGGGGGTACTTATGCTATGACTTGTCCACATGCAAAATCATAGTCTCACGACATGTCACGTTCAAGGAGAATGTTTTCCCATTTGCCAACATCCAACAATCAACAATTTCAAGCCACTGATTACGGATTCCTTAATGACCAGGACACCTCACCTCTAGTCCAAAATGCACTACCATATTCATCATATTCGGCCGTACCGCCCCAATCCCTATCCGATTCGACACCCCCACCTGTCCCGACGACCAGTGCCCCCGCCACAACCCCACTGCCTGATGACAATCCCACCCGCCAGCCCCAATACACCGTCACCCACCACACTGCCTAGCCTCACTATCCCGACATACCACCCATCCCCTCTGCCCAACCAGTGACCGTTCCCACGCACCAAATGGAAAACCGTGTATAATATGGGATTTTCAAGCTAAAAGTTCACTTTAACCTATCCACTCAAACCATCTCACCTATTCCTAAAACCCCAAAATTAATCAAGCTTGACCCGAATTGGAATACGACCATGCGTGAGGAGTTTAATGCATTAACACATCAGCAAACTTGGGATCTTATCCCGAAACTAGAGAGGGTGAATGTGATTCATTGTATGTGTCTCTATTATCACAAATTCAGAGACAGTGGTGAGCTTGCACTCCATAAGGCAAGACTTGTGGCCAATGGTACTGGCAACACTAGGGAGTTGATTGTGGTGAGACTTTTAGTCCGGTGGTCAAATCATCCACCATTCGCACTGTTTTGAGCATAGCACTGGGGAGGAATTGGCCTATTCACCAGCTTGATATAAAAAATTATTTCTTACATGGGAATTTTAAAAAAACTGTTTATATGCATTAATCGCCTGGCTTTGTGCATCCGGAGGTTCCTAAGTATGTTTGTTATCTTCGTAAGTCACTATATAGATTAAAACAAGCCCTCAGGGCTTGGTATGAGCGGATTGCTACATATATCATATAGATCGGGTTTGTGTGCAGCAAAAGTGATCATTCACTTTTTATTTTTTATCCAGGTAATGACACGTCTTACCTTCTTTTGTATGTGGATGATATTGTTATGACAGCTTCTTCTGATGCACTGAAATATGAGATCATTACCCTGATCAAGTCCGAATTTGCTATGACAGACTTGGGTAAGTTGAGTTATTTTTTGGGGATATCAGTGACCAGATCAGCATATGCCATGTTCTTATGTCGGCGTAAGTATTCCGAGGAAATTGTTTACATGGCTAAAATGGTGAACTGCAAGATCATACCCATTCATGTCGACTCAAAGTCAAAACTCAGTGCGGATGATGGGAATCCGGTAAGAGATCCCTCTCTTTTTAGGAGTCTCGCAGGTGCTCTTCAGTATTTCACCTTCACTCGATCCGATATTTCCTATGTTGTTCAGCAGGTGTGCTTGTTCATGCACGCTCTCATAGAGCCTCACTTTACAACTCTTAAGTGTATCATTCGGTACGTTAAGGGCACTCTTGACTATGGACTACATTTATATCCCTCCGAACTGACTAGGTTGCTATCTTACACGGACGCCGATTGGTCAAGTTATCCTGACACCCGTCGCTCTACTTCCGACTATTGTGTATTTTTTGGGGATAACATTATTTCGTGGTCTACCAAACGGCAGGCCACACTTTCCCATTCGAGTGTTGAAGCTGAATATCGAGGCGTTGTGAACGTTGTTACTGAGCTGTGTTGGCTTCAAAATTTCCATCTTGAGCTTCATTATCTCTTACGTAAGACATCTTTGGTTTACTATGACAACATATCTGTTGTCTACTTGTATCATAGCCCGGTTCAGCATCAGCGAACCAAACACATTGAGATGGATATTCACTTTATTCGCGAGAAGGTTGCAATTGGTCACGTTAAGGTGTTGCATGTTCCTTCTTCATATCAATACGCATATATCTTCACTAAGGGGCTTCCTCGATAACTGTTCCTTGACTTCCGATCTAGTCTCAGCGTTCGGCCTCCTCCCGCTCCGACTGAGGGGGTGTGATAGTGAATATGTTACCATATATTCACCGTATATTATGCAAATATTCTGTAATTAATATTTTAGTGTAATTATGTAAAATAGAGACCTTCGTTCCATTAGGATTACAATTGTACACACTATATATATATATATATATATATATATATTATATTAATGAGATGACTCAACTGAAGGAGATTTACACTATTCTACAGGATGTATTTCTTTTTGTTGTCTACTGTCAGTCTGATACGCAAATGGATGTTTGGATTTTGGAACATTTTCGAGGGAAAGTTTGGTCCAAGAAACATATGATCGTGGCAGAGTTGACAAATTATATCTGTCCATACATTTGCAAATCAACAAGACAGAATGAGAGAACAATGCCAAAACTTGGGAAACTTGTTGTCGTTGCTGGAGCGAGGAATGGTGAAGTATTGATTCTACAGCATAAGAAGAACTCTAGCCTGTACATTTATGACACAAAGAGTATGGTGATGAAGACGTTCAATGACAGCAGTAACATGAGGAACTTAGTATCTTTTATACCGCACAAGGACAACCTCTTTTGACGGAAGAAGATCTGCTACAACAACAACATCATACCCAGTGTGATCTCACCAGTGAGGTCTAGGAAAGAGGATCTCCTGGTGTCATGATTTAATTTGGTACATCCAACTTTTTAACTTAGGGCGGAGATGATTAAAAGGAGCGATTCTAACTTGCTAAGGATTAAGGCATAGTTGTCACTATTTTTTGTGTTAGTAGTTGTTACCTTGTCTAGAATAAATAGTGAGTTTTTTCTTGTCCACATTTATGCATATTACATTTGAGTTACCTCTTTGATTCTTGCTGTTAGATTTTCTCTTAGTGCGCTTCACCTTACGAAGGTTCTTTAGGTAAAAGGGAAACAATTATTTTCGAGAAAAGATATTCATACTTGGAAAAGTGAAAGAGGAAAAAATGCATTACAATATTTGTAACACCCCATACTTTCGGGTGATGGTTTGAGCAGTTAGACGTATACAAGTAGACCCGATCCATGGAGAATTTTGGTCATATTCAAGCATGTAACTAAAGGGCTCGTCGTATAAGAAGATGAAGTCCCGAAATAATTCAAACTTAAAAGTGCGATGACGATGAGTAGAAATAATATTTTGTATGTGCCAAAAGAGGTTACGGACTGGTATCATCCTACATGATCATGATAAGGAGTATATGAGGTGTGTCAAAAAAATAATATATTATTTAAGTGAATTGAGATCAGAAGATTAATCATGTGGATGATTGGTTAATTATTGAAATAAAGTGGAGAGTAAGAAGCTAATTACCGTATTAATTAGAATTTCTTGGATAAGTTGTTATATTGAAAAGTGATGAGGTAGGTAGCATGTGACACATGGAAAGAAAACATTTAGTGACTAATAAGTTTAAATAGGTGATGTGGAATTCGTGAATTAAATGACTTAGGGAGTGAAAAATAGAATCCCACGTGTAATGATGGAAAAGTAGCAATTAGATCCTTTTGTATCACTTAATTGAGAATTCATTAGGAAGAAATGAGTGCAGCAACATTACTTTCCTCTTTAAGCAAGCATCATGACTTTCCATTTTAGGCATCAACATATTGGAGGTTATTTCATACAAAAAAATCTTCAAATTCATTCAAGGTGAGCTCAATTTCAAGTTTAACATGGCTATTCTTCCAGTGCTTTCCCGATTTTAATGTTGGTTCCCCGGATCCTAGAAAATCGTGTACTACTTCATAGTGAAGTAAGGTATAAAGAACTTAGTTCTTGTCATCTAAGATTAACTTGTAAAGGAGGTTGATTTCTTCATTATCAGTGAAGGTTCGGTTCAAAGGTATGTTAAGGAAAATCCTTTCTTCTTTTGGCATGTTCCATGTAACGAAACGTAAATGTAATACTATCCCATAAATGATTCTACTGTTAGTAGATAAGGATGTTCATGCTATTCATTCCTATATTCAAAGCATGTCTAAATATGTTCCTAAATCCTTATTGAGGTATATGGGAAAGATGTTAATATTCATAATGTTAATCAGAGGTGCAACGACCTTACGTCGCTCCGATAAATTCAGAGTGTCTTAGTATCATTCATGCATTACGTACATGTATAACCTTTGACCCACATGCGTTATATACGCTTCTATATGGTATGCATTATATATATGTATGGGATGGGAAAAGGGATACAACGTTATATACGTACCACCACCTGATCAACTGGTATATGATGATGATTATGTCCACAGAGGTCGATATGATATGATGGGATGTCCACAAAGGCTTGATGACGTTATATACGCATATGTATTGTCACGACCCAAACTGAAGGGCCATGATGGGCACCCAGACCTTAATTGCCAAGTACCACTAATCTTATATTTAGCATATAACCGTAATTTTTCATGGTCCATAAGGGCCACCACGGGATACCCTGCTGACATATGAAAATAGTAAACTGGAAAAGAGCTATGTAAAATCCTGCAACCAGAAGGACCCAACCTATATACATATACATACCAAGGCCGACAAGACCATACACGACCACCATACACAGGACATCTGTCTACAAGCCTCTAAAGTGTACGTGACATCATATGGTCAGGACAAGGCCTCGCCATACCCCAACGCATAACCAAAATATCGTACCACGACTAGAATGCAACTCTGAAAAAAATAGAGTGCTCCAATCAGCTGAACCAACAACCTACTAGTGCGGACCGTCACCCTGTCCACCTGAGCCTGTGGGCATGAAATGCAGCGTCCTCCGACAAAAGGGACGTCAGTAAGACTAATGTACCGAGTATGTCAGGCATGAAAAATATCATAACAGAGACCTGAAAGTAACATGAGATAAGAAACAACCAACCAATAGAGAATGCCTCTGAGGGCCATAATATGCATAAGTATCATGTTTGTGTAGAATGCCTCTAAAGGCCATAATATGCATAAGTATCATGTCTATGTAGAATGCCTCTGAGGGCCATAATATGCCTAAATTCCATGTACAATGCGGTCATGCATATACATATATGTATATAACTCCATCAAGCCTCTGTGGGCATCCCATTATATCATATCAGCCTCTGTGGGTATAATCATTATCGTGTATATATGTACCAGCTGCAGGTGGTGTGCGTATATAACACCGTATCCCTTTTGCCATGCCTCAGACATATATATAATGCATGCATATAGTAGAGTATATAACTCATTTTAGGTCAAGGTATGTACATGAATATAATGCATGAATGATATGATAATAAGACACTATAAGTTTGTCGGAGTGATGTAATATCGCTTCATCTTCGATTAACATTATGAATACTAACTTTTTTCCATATACCTCAATAAGGATTTAGGAACATATTTAGACATGCTTTGAACATAGGAATGAATAACATGAACATCCTTAACTACTAAGAGTAGAATTATTTATGGGACAGTATTACGTTTACGTTTCGTACTTAGAACATGCCAAAAGAAAGAAATCATTTGTCTTAATATACATTTATTGATCTTCTTAAAAATACAATAAACACATCTCATCTAGCACCTCAACCTTATTTTCAGAAAACCCCTCTTTTAAAATCTTACTTCACTTCAAAGAAAGCCCGGATTCAACATACGACAAAACGAAACAACGAGATCGAAGCGGTGCGCAAAACACATATACTGTTCTTGACGAGAAATATATTTTGATTCATGAAATTTCAGGTTGCTGCATATTGGGAGTACTATGCTTCCTCCATTCCTTTTGGAGAATAGTTCTAATTCAAGAGAAATATTAAGATGACCCCAATCCCCTTCTCTACTCTTCATCCATCTTCTATTTACCATTTGTGAATGGTATAAATATTAAAGATAGCCACTAGACCACTTTAACACATGAATGAGTCATGTTTCCCTTTTTACATCAAGAAGCCACATGGAAAGGGTGTCCCCCCCCCCCCCCCCCCTCAATTACATAGTAAGTTCATTCTTATCATTAGTTAATAAATGTTTCTCTTTTCTATTTTTCAACTATACCCCAAAATTTGACTTATGACCCACATAATTAATTCTTGATCTCAACTCACTTAAATAATAATCATCTTTCACATATCTCCTAATCTTATTATCATGATGATGTGATATATCATTAGTCCATAACCTCTTTTGGGACATATAAACTATTATTATTAATTTCCGTCGTCACACTTGTTAAATCCTAAATTGTTTTGGGACTTCGCCCGTTTATACACTAAGCTCTTGATCCTATGATCAAAATTCTATATGGTCTTTATAACCTTCTCCATATTCCAAACTTTGACGAAACTTATTTCTCTAATTCGTTTAACCTCTAATCCATGTGTAACCTCTTCAACATTGATATAAATCTTCTATAACTTCATGAATGACCTCAATCTCATTATACTCATGTGTGTTTACCCCGCTATATCCTAAAGCTAAAGTATGGGGTGTTACATCATCTCCCCCTTAGGAACATTCGTCATCGAATGAGAAGTATACATAAGGGACCAATTAATCCTCAAGGTTTTCTAAAAAAAATTTTGATTGAATTTCTCTTATAACTGGGATTATCTGAACCTTGTCAGTGAGTAGAACATATCCAAACTTGCCTCATACGGACATACAGCAACATATACATATCACCGGGCTTCATGTGGCCGTCAAACATCAAACATAACTATCTAACGTGGGAACTCACCTCATGTACCCATACGTCAGCTCTCGGTCAGGTTATGCTTCACTCGGAGCATCGGCTTTAGTTTGAAATAAGTGGGGATACTCATACTTCATATCCTCCTCCACTTCCCACATCATCTCTTCTACATTCCTATTTCACCATAAAACTTTCACGGAGGCTACTTCTGTAGTCCTCAACTTGCGGACTTGATGATCTAAGATAGCACTAGAAACCTCTTCATATGATAAGTCCTCTGTAACCTTCACCTTGTCAATTGGCACAATTTGGGAAGGATCCCCAACACACTCTCTTAACATAGAAACATGGAAAACTGGATGAACAACCTCTAACTCCAAAGACAAGTCCAATTCGTAAGTCACTTAACCATTTTGTCGAATTATGAGATATGGCCCAATGTACCCTGGATTGAGCTTTCCCTTTTCTTTCCCAAATCTCATTACACTCTTCATAGGAGAAATCCTCCAGAAGACCCAATCATCCACTTGGAACTCTAAGTCCCACCACCGCATATCTGAATACGACTTCTGATGATTTTGAGCGGTTAACAGCCATTCCTGGATAAGCTTCACATTATCTATGTCTTGGTGCACTGGGTCAGGCCCAATAATTCTGATTCGCCTACTTCGAACCATCCGATAGGAGATCGATATTTTCGTCCATACAAAGCCTCATATAGAGATATTTTAATGGTAGCATGATAACTGTTATTGTATGCAAATTCAATAAGGGGTAAATGACCATCCCAACTTCCTTTGAAGTCCAATACACAAGATCGTAGCATGTCTTCGAGCATTTGAATCATACGCTTGACCTATTCGTTTGTTTGAGGGTGGACAGTTGTGCTAAGATTTATTTGGGTGTCCAAACCTTTTTAAAATGATCTCCAGAAATTAGCTGTGAATTACGCACCTCAATCAGATATAATAGAAATAGGCATACCATGAATGCGAACAATCTCCTTAACGTACAACTTTGCCTAGTCCTCGACTGTGTAGGTAGTTTTTACCGCTAGGAAATGAGGTGATTTGGTCAGTTTATCAACAATTACCCAAATAGAATCAAACTAATGATAAGAGCGAGCTAAACCCGTAACTAAATCCATATTAATCATTTCCCATTTCCACATCGAAATCTCAATTTTCTGAGCCAAGCCACCTGGCTTTCGGTGCTATATTTTTACTTGCTAACAATTCGGACACTGAGCTACAAACTCCGTAATGCTCCTTTTCATGTCGTTCCACTAATAAACACCCTTGAGATCATGATATATTTTAGTAGATCCAGGGTGAATGGAATATCGTGAGTAATGGACCTCTGTCATATTTTGTCTCTTAATCCCGCTACATTTGGAACACATAAACGGACCTTCCACCTGAGGGTCCCTCTCCTATTATACTCGATGGTTGCAGTTCTCTTTTGTTAAATATCCTTCCTGATCTTCCCTAAAAATGGGATCTTTATCATGACATTCATTTTCTTCCAATACGAGGGATGACCATGTTGTACTCTAGGTTATAGGGCTATCACTATCTGAATCCTCCAATCGGACTCCCACTTAACTAACTAATGCATTCCCTCAGGTCAGCTTCTCTCCCTATTCCTCACATTAGTCAAGCCGCTTGTGGGTGAATGATTCTATTGTTAACTTAGCTTTGTTTACTAACTAGTGTGCTGAAACCTCTTATATTTGTAGTACCTAAATCATGAACACTTTTATGGAAAATGTCATCAAATCTGAAGGGCTCATATCATCGCAGTTAACTCTCATTCATGGTCTGAAAGGAATTTTTTTTGTACTTTCTCATTACTCGTACTTATCAACAACTTCTTTTCTTTACTCTTGACGCTTGTTCACTCATTTTCTTACTTGTCGTACTCTTCTTAATTCTAAAATATTCTGGTATACATACGTAATCTCACACATTACTCCTGATTCCAATCCTTGACGTTACTACCCCTTAAAAAATGAGCTATTAACTTATTCCCTCCTTCAGTACGTGGAAGATTCTGAAGAATTTTGCATTACATGACGTTGGCCTACTATATCCAAACCTGGTCATTATACTTAGATTTTAATTCCTTCAGTTGCCCCATGGCTAAGGCTTTCTGTCAATGGTGTTTTGGGAAAAGATTTCTTTGACCTCGTTAAGCTGTAACTTTACCTATCTCGTAGAGCCTTTAGTCCATTCAAAAATACTCACAGACATCTGTATTTGCCTGACATTTTATCTTCATTATAATGTCATTATCTCTTGACATATATTTTTAATGTCTATCATGTATCCATAGACGTCATTGGCCCTTTTTCACCTGTTTAGGTGCTAATCTCGAGCTTTACTCATTGTTACTTCCGTTTACCTACTTTTTGAGAGATATGACTGCATGTGTTGTGGAATCGATGCTTCGTATGTTTATATTCAATTCACAGTGTTACATAATCTATGCCTTGTCAAGCTTTCTTGTCTTATCATTATTAGATCTCCCATCGACCGAGTGCTCATTCGTCTTACCTTTACATTTCCATTTCAAGTTGCCTTGGGGGGTCTCTTATCTTAATATATTTCTCATACTATCTTCCTGGACATCAGAGGTTCATCACCTTTGGCCGAAGAGTTCTTACTACCCGTCCTCTACCATTGATCGTTACGTTGTTCTAGAGTAATCATACCTTTGTGAAACCTGCATAACTATAATCTCATTCACATTTATCCTTCTTGTTGTAATCCTTCTTTCCACTCGTCATTAAACGTAAAGTATTTCTGCCTTGATACTTGATCATACCATTCCATTCATACTTATTAACTGTTTTCATATTTCCCACGACCATTATTCGATTGTTCCATAGTTCTCATTCTCAATTGCCCCTAACAAGCTATTGTTATCCAGAGGTTATTTAGAATTGTAACATGCTGCAAAATGAAGCCGAAGACCTTACCAGTCCAATACATATAGCATGCCTTAGCCTACTGACATTAATACATGTAATTCTCAATAATACGTGGTATGGCCCTTTACGCACGGACGGGAGGCTTATGTCCCCTTACACTACCGTGGATAACTTGATCATTTTATATATGACTTGGGCTCACCATTCTGGGTACGTCACTTTACGTGATCTTCTTAAATTTACTGATGGTCACACTTCACACGATTCGGTTGGGCAATCCATTCTCGTTGATGATGTCTTGGGAAAATTCCCAATCTATTCTGGGTAGGATATTATAAATTAGGTCGCACGTACATAACACATTCCCTTATTCTAATCAGTAAGAGTCACTATAAAACATGTAGATTTTCATAACCTACTAAACCTCCCCATAATGTCTTCTGTTTGTCATCTATACAACTCATAACCATTTTATCATTACCTTTACGCATCCACTTGGGACACTTTGGAATGTTGTGGCCATGGCTGCCACACTAAACCAACCTCCATATACCTTTGCGGCATAATCCGGTATGCGCTCGATCATACTGACTGCAAGATGGTCGGGGCAGTCTCATTCGACCTTTACAACTTTGACCCTGAGACATTGACATCTTTGAACCCTTCTAGGGCCTATCTCTATCAGATGCTCTAGGATGAAGTCATGCCTAGGAAAACAACTTACTCATATCCTTTGACGGATCTGTCTCAATAGAGGGCATACTACTCGCATTTACACTCAATCTAACCTTAATTTCCCTGCTAACCATAGCCCTATTGGAAAAAACATTGTTGTAATCATAAACTCGATAGAATTTACAAAGAGAATTCTTACAACTCAGCTCTATAGCACGATTCTAGATCAAGAAGGAATGTAACCATTATCTTAAATGCCCTGTAGCCTCATATCTATAAGTGTGGTGCACAACACACCCATAAACAAGACTCTACTAGACACGGCTTGTAGGCTCCCTATGATAGACATGCTCTGATACCAAGTTTGTTACCACCCAAACCGGAGGGTTATGATGGGCACCCGAACCTTACTTGCCGAGTACTTACGCCCCGACTTTTCTCAAGTCTTCCCTTAGGGTGTGATGGCACCCGAACGACTATCCTTTTTCAGGTGAACCATTTAATTTCTTTTCGTCCTAAATTATACATATATCTAGGTACAAAAATAATATAATCATGTATTTCTTTAATGAAAACACGAGCTCATACTCGAGCATCCCCAATTTTTCTACACTCGGTGGAAGTTCAAATACATAATAAAAACATCTGAATCTCAAAAGAAAACAATCTCATGTGGGGTATTCCCCGAGATAACGAAAACTTGGTTTTTCAAACCTACTTAATCTAGAACAACTTTCACCAAATCCGAAGTAATAGATTGGTGGGACAATAAGGCTGATGGACGATCGCTAGCCCTGTTGTGGAGCTTTTCCTCTATCGCGCTTTCCTAAAACATGTTAAACAAAAGAGTCAGCCCTACCATCCGGGGCTGAGTGAGAACTTCGCCCTACAATTCACAGCAACCTCACAATATTCTAAGTACATTCATATTATGAACATAATAAGCATTTCATGAAAACAGGTTTCAATATTGTCGGTGTACAAGCCCATACATATTCACACACACAAAATCTCCTCCTAACTTGTCCTAGGGAATACTTAGTTAACCATTACACCTACTTTATCTCATATCACATATTATATATTTTTGTTGCGGTGTGCCGATCCAATACATTTCAATTATAGCCCCGAAGGTAAGTGTGTTTGAATATCCCCGAAGGCAAATGTATATGAATAGCCCCGAAGGCAAGTGTATTTGAATAGCCTCGAAGGCAAGTATATTTGAGTAGCCCCGAAGGCAAGTATATTTGAATAGCCCCGAAGGCAAGTATATTTGAATAGCCCCGTAGGTGATAGCAAAACTATTTACCTTACCAAGACTTCTATCATCTCGAATTTATGACTAAACTTACACTCTCTCTCTCTCTCTCTCTCTCTCTCTCTCTCTCTCTCTCTCTCTCTCTCTCTCACACACACACACACACACACACATATATAGATATATATATAAAAATTGTCATATTTCAGAAGATTCAAATAATGTTCCTTTCTTTCAACTTTTCGCTCTTCCCACTTGTAAGGGTTATAACTCTCGAACCGTAACTTCAAATAAGGTGTTTCTTACGCCAAATCGAAGGTAACACGGGGATTTTATCACTATCCCAAGTTTCCTCTGGAAATACTTAGTGTAACTAGTACAAATTCACGCAGGAACAATCCTATGAAAACGGTCTCGCCAGGATTTTTTTTGTAAAAAGGCCACAATATTAAAACAGTCGTAACTTCTTATCCGTAAGTCGGATTAATCTCTGTAAATTCTCAAACTATCTAGAAAAGAGAAATCTAGAACTTTTATTCAGCATAACTTTGCAGATTCCTCACCGAAATATTCAGTTCTGTTATTGTATCACCTCTCAAAAAACTATTTCGCCAGATGTTTTGTAAAACAAGACATAATCTTAAAGCAGTCATAACTTTTTATCTGTAAGTTGGATTAATCTCTGTAAAGTCTCAAACTGTCGAGAAAATAAAAATCTAGAACTTTTATCCAGCTCAACTTTTCAGAGTCCTCACCAATATGTACAGTTATTCCGTTATACATTCTATCCTTCGGATTTCATTCGATCCGAGGCAGAAACTTTGAACTGCGATAACTCTCAAATCGTATGTCGGTTTTAGCCCCGTTTGGGCTCAATCGGACCATGAAGGAGATATGTACAACCCTGTAACATTTCATCCAATTCTAACAAGCATAACTCAGCAAAACAGATTGTAAATTTTATGACCCAAACTAGTTATTAAATAACCTACTAACAAAAATTTTATGGCCTTTGTGAGCAAACACTTTGGTGTAAATACCTACAAAAGTTTATCATTTACCTTTACATTAAAACACATCTATGAAAGAGTCTGAGTCCTCGTAGACTTAGAGCAAATGCTTTGGCATAAATACTCGTATCACCGAAAAGGATTTTGCACTCTAACAATTATAATGGACGACGCGTTTTAATTTAGACTTGTATTTAAAGTTTTGGGGAACATTTTAATTTTAGGGTTCTAACCATGATCAACACTTTTACGCCATATCCAATATGACATCTTAACATCATGCAAACTAAAGACACATATAGTTTTGGGAACCGTCAACCCAATATTCATGATATAAGATGGTTTAATCAAACACTGGGTGCCGCCTGCCCAGACAGTTATAGCGGACACTATTCTAGAAATGTAAATGACAAACATTTTGACATTTAACACATAAACAGTATACTTATCAAATAATATACTGTGTAATAATAATGTTGGGTTAAACATTCTGAACTAAAAAAAATTGTTTCTGGACAGGTGGGGCCGCGGCGCCACTAAGGCAATAACCCCAATTTTCTAAAAAATGCACTAGCGTTGCGGTGCTCCACCATCGAGTCGCGGCGCTGCAGAAGCAGAAACATTTCTATTTCTAAAAATGCATTAGCGTCGCGGCGCTGCACCATGGAGTTGCGGCGCCTGTTGTCCAGTGAGTTCATATTTTAAAAAATGAAGCATTAGCGCCGCAACGCTCCACCATGGAGCCGCGGCGCCTCCTTGAAACCCTAATCAAAGCCGCAGTGCCCTACCATAAGATCGCGGTGCCGACGTCCTTACAAATGTTTCTGTGTTGATTTTCAAAAAATCGTTCAACCCCTAAATCCAATTTAGGGATCAATACACGGGTCTTTTATCATCACCCACCATTATCAATAACGCCCATATCGACCATCATCCGTTCTTTACTCGTTCTTAGCCGTGCACCGTGAAATGAGCCAGACAACGCACTTGGCTTAGTTCGAGTTAGAGCGGAATGACTTCCTCGAGTTAGCGCAGGAGATAATTTAGGGTGATACCAAAAGGTCAACATTCGTTCAAGACATAGGATTTCAAAAAACCTCATTTTAATCCAATTTTATGTTTAACCATATTATTATTCTATTCAATTGTTATATAACCATTTAACCAGCCTGAGCTCTTGATACCACTGAATGATTTTGTTCGGTTCAAAACACATAAGTAAGGCACAACGAAAGTTTAAAATTTTGTTTCTTACTTACCCCAACAATAATTCTGGTATGGTTATACAACAATGGAACTTGTAACATAAAACATTTACTTATAAGTTGTAATAATCTGGAATCTTTATATACTATATGGTGCACACGCGGTTGCCCTTCCGATTGCAAGCTCCAAGCTTCAATGTACTTCTCTTTCTGAATGTAGGAAATCCAACAGAGGTTCGAGAGTATATGATTCGAAGTCTCTAAGGCTTAGAATGTTTTCAGAAAAATGGTGTATTGAATAATGAGGTGAATTCCTCTATTTATAGTTGAAAAATAGGTCAAAACTGGATTAGGGTTTGACCTTGGGCCTGACCCAAAAATCGAGGTAGAGGCGTCAGGGCCCTAGGGTATGGGCACCGTAGCGCTCGGCATGCGCTTGCACTGCGCCACGGCCCTAGGGTATGGCCGTCGTGGCGCTCGACATTATTTTCCGTGCATTCTTAATTAAATCCAAAATCCAATTTTGACTTAATTAAAATAATCATTATTCATTTAAATGTCTTGATTCCAAATCGAATATTTTAATTACTCTCTTAATACATCCTTAGATCGAAACGGACAATCGATATAGTGTGACCCTACAGGCCTTCTCATACCGACATTAATCAAATTAAGGTCTACACGGAACTCCTAGATGGCGCCGGAAGACGAACTCAATATGTGAAGTACGTTTACACGAATCCAGTAAACTTAACCTTTATGTGGTAAGGTAAAATCCTTTCATTCATGACACACCTGATCAACCTTAGAATTTGTCAAGTGTCTATCCAAATGGCTTAATCATTGTATCTCATCTATATTAGTTGACAACTAGATCATATTCTAAATATGTCTATTGCATTGGCCAACGACTTAGTCAACCTAATATCACTGAGAATCCGAGTGTTCTCTCTCGAATATACATCCGAGGAATGAATCCTAATCTTAGATCAACTACCACCTTTAATCCCATCGTAATGTACCCAATACAAGTCGTATCTCAACCTATAAGGCATTTAAGCTTAGGACGGGATCAAAGTACATTACTTTGTAGACAAGGCGCGTATTGCCCTCAAGTCTAAGGACTTCTATCTTCCACACGCTGATCATACTTAGACAAGTATAACAAACAGTATATCAGCAGGGTATACCAATACTTCCAAAATATTCATGTGTCCATCACGAGTAACCATTACTCGTAGCAGGTGAGACATACTACATCCTCTAAGGATGTGATGCAGACCACATGTCGACTTATCACATATCATCAATATCCCATTCTCGATGATCATTACTCGAGACTATTTTAAGAGTTACGCTCTATCATTAATATATCACTCTATTAATGACAACGTAAGCTCAAGGGATACTCATTAATGAATAAATACAAACAACCAAATAATAATTCAATAATTGCAAATGTCAAAATTAATAATAATATGAATGTGTATAAAGTACATTTGTCACAATACAGATTGTCTCTAGGACATAAATATACTTTCAGAACCAATATCTTGTGCACTAAATCCCCTACACATGGAATTTTGTGGTCAGTTCGCTTGGGAGCTTATACCATCCGGGCACTAATGACCGAATAGTTTACTGTCGACTGAGGTTATCTTGTGCACTAAAATCCCCCTACACATGATCCTTTTCTTTTTTTTTTACTTGATGCGTGTGTTTAATGCAGAACAACGTTTCAGTCAGTTGAACTTTATTGTCTTGATTTCTGGTTTCTCTATGATGTGGATATTCCTATTAGTTGCTTTTAGTAGAAAGACATTATATGTTAATAGCTCTTATTAATTGACTGGTTTGATTTGTAAAATTGTATGCAAATCATTGTAGCTCATGGTTGTAATTGAAGCTATAAAAGCAGATAGCTTACCACAGTAGATCTTATTAATAATAAAACACAGCATTGGTGTACACAGTACAAGAATGGGGACGAAATTGATGACATCCAATTCGCACAACAGATGTTGAGCTTACAAGAAAACAAGTACGGAAAAAATAAAAGCAGAGGAATGAAACAAGTAGAGAAGAGTCAGAAGATTACTCTTTCTAATTTTCAAGAAAGGATCATATTTAACATACTAGTGAAGAATCCACCAATATCTGTCTGCAAAGCATGGAAAGAAATTTTCTCGAGAAATTCTTTCATTGAGCGAAATTTCAAGTAAGCGAAATCAGAATTAGTGATACAGGCAGCAGCAGGAAGACATATGAAAACAAAGTTGGTTGAGATTGGAAAAGAACTCAAATGTGAATCGCGTGAACTTGGACTAAATAAATTACGCGAGATTCATTCTAGCTCTGATGGATTTCTATTGATGAGTGAACCAGGGGACTTTGGGAAGCTACAAGTGATAAATCCAGCAACAAAGTTCTGCCTCACTATCCCTAGATGCCCTTCAGGTTGCCTACATAGAGCTTGTAGTGCAGAACTTGCATTTGACTCTTCGACAAATCAGTACAAAGTAGTGCATGTTGTTAAAGATTATTATTATGGTTTCGAAATACTCAATCCGAGCAGTCCTGTTGAAAACTGAGAACGAGTTTCTGGTCCGTGGGAAGATCTAAATGATCGGCCTTATAACCTAGCTAATTTTTACTGGAAGAATGCAGTGTCAATTAATGGAAGGATTCTGCATTACGTATGTCGAGTCAAGTGAATATTTCATTTCAATGGAAGTAACAGAGGGAGGATTCACTAGAACCTATCTACCAGAACGTGGTGAATTGATTAATAAAACAAACAGTTATGCATTGGTAGAGTTGGATGGGAACATCCAACGAGTTTCTCGTCCGTGGGAACATCCTCTTTTCTATGAAGAGGATCTCCTAGTGTCATGACTTAGTTTGGTACAACCACCTGTTTAACTTAGGTTTTTGATGAAGCAAAAAGAGCGACATGGACAGTGAGCGTTCATATAGCCGATTCTACAATTTTCTTGGGATTAGGGCGTACATAGTTTGTTACTTACTGTTTTTTAATGTTAGTAGCTCTTCAATGTTGTTTTTTGGAGGTTTTGGCCTATATATGTATCCCTTCAATGTACCCTCTTTTTCTATTAATAAACTCGATTGGGTCTACGCCAAACCCCCTATCACTGTGAGAGGTGAAAGTCTGGGCGGATGGATTTAAAAAATATTGAAAAGAATTTATCACAAGATCATTACCATTGATAACTAGTAGTAGCAACTATTACTCCATAAACTTCAATATCTTACTATCAAACAAAATGTAACGCTTTTATATATATAAATTTACTACATTTTTCAAAAATAGGATGGATCAGTCTGTCCGCTTGTCACGACCCAAACCGGAGGGTCATGACAGGCACCCGAATCCTACTTGTCAAGTACCATTAATCATATAATTAACATTTAACCATAATCAATCATAGCCATTAGGATCGTCACCAAATAGCCTGCTGACACATGGGAACAATAAATTGGGAAGGTACTGTATAAACTCTTGCAAACGGAACAAACCAACCTATGCATATATAAATACTAAGGCCAACAAGGTCATACACGACTACTATACACATGACAACTATTTACAAGCCTCTAAAGAGTACGTGACATCGTAAGGTCGAGAAAGGGCCCCGCCATACCCCTATGCATATCAAGAATATTATACCACGACTAGACTGCAACTCTGGAACAAGTAGAGTGCTCCAATATCAGCTGAACCAGCAACCTACTAGTGCGAACCGTCGCCCTGTCTACATGAGCCTGCGGGCATGAAACACAGCGTCCCCCGACAAAAGGGACGTCAGTACGAATGATGTACCGAGTATGTCAGGCATGAAGAATAGCATAATAGAGACCTGAAAATAACATGAGACAAGAAACGACCAACCAATAGAGAATGCCTCTGAGGGCCATAATATGCATAAGTATCATGTCGGTGTAGAATGCCTCTGAGGGACATAATATGCCTAAAGGCCATGCACAATGCGGTCATATATATATATACGTATATAACGTCGTCTCCCATCATATCATTTCGGCCACTGTGGGCATAATCATCATCATATACTAGTTGATCAAGTGGTGTACGTATATAACGTTGTATCCCTTTTTCCATCCCCTACATAGATATAATGCATACCATATAGTAGTGTATATAACACGTGTGGATCCAGGGTAATACATGAATAAAAATACATGAACGATAATAAAACATTTTGAGTTTATCGAAGTGACGTAATGTCGCTTCACGTCCGATTAACATTATGAATACTAACATATTTTTCATATACCTCAATAAGGATTTAGGAACATATTTAGACATGTTTTGAACATGAGAATGAATAACATGAATATCCTTAACTACTAAGAGTGAAATTATTTATGAAATAATATTACGTTTACGTTTCATTACTTGGAACATGTCAAAAGAAAAAAGAATTTAACTTAACATACCTTAATGTCTAATCTCTACTCACGATGTCGAAACTAGCCTCCTTTTACATGTTAATCTTAAATGTTGATATGAGCTCGTAGACGACAAATCGAACTTTGGCTGCTTCTCTCAGGGCTTCTGAGAATTACTTCGTCATGAAGAAATTTGCTCTCCAAATCACTACTTTTTCCTTTATGCTTTGTTAGCTAGTGTTAAAATATACGATGTCTTCATCAAAATATGTAGATAATTTCCTAAGCAGCTCCAAGACCCATTACACGTTAAAAAAATATAGCCAAAATCTCATGGAATCATTTGCTGCCTATCTCCAAGATGTATAAATATAATGCACACAAGATATTAAATGAATTCTTCATTGTGGATAGTGGGGTCCATTCTTGTTGACCACATCTTACGATGATTAACTTATCCTAAAATATAAAGTGAGTAATCACTTATACTTTTTTTTTTTTTTTTTATAATCCAGGTTTCCAGGCTTGCGCCTGACTACTTCACTGGTATTACCCAGACGTCCTGGAGGTAATAGCACCGGTCCTTCAACACTATTACCAGGTAAATTGCGGGATGTGCTCCGGTGACCAGTTTTTCTGGGAGCGTACAACTGATCAATGAGACAAGGTCAAATTCCCCAACATGCAGAGTTTCTTCGTGCTTGCGGGGAATTGAACCCACGATGTCCCATGCCAGAGCGCTTTATAGCACCCAGGCTTTGCCACTGGACTATGCCCCGGAGGACATCACTTATACTTCTTTATGTGATGCCATGTGCACTTACACTTATCCACTTTGTCTCCCACTATAAATGGGTAATTATTTTTTTCTAACACACTTCATATATTCATTATCATGATCATGTGATATAGCGCTAGTCTATAGCATTTGTTGGCTCACACGAAAATAATAATTCCGATCATCGTCGTGGCACTTTTAAAATCTTACATTGTTTTGGGACTTCATCTTCCTATACACCAAGTTCTTTATTTGCATACGTCTAGTTATTCAAACCATCACCCGAAAGTATGGGTGTTACACCTCTTTTGATTGAGTCTGTATTTATAAAAGTAAACATAAGAAAGGTACAAAATTAGAGTAAATAATTAGTATCACTTATCGAAAAGTTGAATTTTGCAGAAATTCTGACTTTTATGTTAATAGAATGAAATTTTTATGATTTTTCTGAAATATAGTTATGTTATTCCGATAAAAAAAAGTTATACGTATGTGTCCGTTTATGAAATTTACCCGAGATAGTACTGAAATTGAAATTGAAATTGAAATTGAATTCTTATCGCTTGCCGACATTGTATTCTGACCATGCAGGTTCCTTACCTAAAAGGTCATCAATTTGTATTTATTATCCTGTACTATATCTGTTGACTGGTTGGCATCAAACACGTCGATCATCAATTTACAATTTATTGTAAAATCAAACGCATTTTATTATTTCAAATGAGGAAATTTAAGATACTTAATCTTATTGTTTAGATATGTTTAGTACATTAAGCTATAACATTTGCTTAAGCAATTGAAACTAACAACATTTGAAGAAAGGTTCGGCAGTTGAAAATATAGACCTTTCCTCTCATGTAGTCCAAATTTTAGTACAACCAATTTGGTAGATAACTTTTTTTTGGATTACTTGAGACGACTTGGCATATTGTAACATTTTTGGATTACTCTACATTTTATGCATTCATCAATTTTCTCATTTTGTGGCTCTGAATAGTAGAACAAAACTTCATTTTCCCAATCAAGAAAATTGCCAATGTTCTTCAATCTTGTCATACTAGTGGCTCCCTTCTTAGTTCATTTCTCACCAGCTTCTTGTGAAGCTGATGCATTCACTTAAAACGGATTCCAGTCAGGGAATTTCAGTTTATAGCTAAGCTCACATCCAATAACCTTTTGCTGTTAACAGATTCCGAAACACAAGATCAGAGCCATGCTTTCTATCCAAATCCAATTTATTTCAAGAATTCACCTAATGGTACTGCATTTTCTTTCTCCACAACCTTTGTATTTGCCATAAGGTCCGATTATCGACCTTTGGATGGTCACGGCCTGGTTTTTGTTATCGCGCCACAGAGAGGAATCCGGGGGGCTTTGTCAAACCACTATCTTGGCCGTTTTAACTCAACCAATAACGGGAAAAGTTCTAACCATGTTGTTGGAGTTCAGTTCGATACAATCTATAGTGAGGACTTTGATGATAGCGATAACAATCATGTCGGAATTTATATAAATGGATTGAAGTCTGTAGCAGTTCATACAGCAGGTTATTTTGATGGTACTGTCTTATTTCATAAGAAATGGAGCCTTAGAGAAACTGGTAAGTTGTTGTCATGTGATCAGGAGGTCATAGGTTCAAGTCGTGGAAATAGTCTTTTGCAGTAATATGAAGTAAGGCTACAATAGACGCTTGTGGTCTGGTCCTTTCCGGACCCCGCGCATAACGGGAGCTTAGTGCACCGAGCTGCCTTTTTTTCTTATTTCATAACTGGACTCTAATTAGTGGCCAGCCAATGCAAGTTTGGGTGGATTATGATGGGAGCATAAAGCAAATTAATGTAACAATAGCTCTATTACATGTGGGGAAACCAGTTAGACCACATTTATCTTTGAAATATGATCTTTCACCAATTCTTGATGAGACTATGTATGTTGATTTTTCATCATCAACTAGTTCAGTCCCAACACATCATTATATATTGGGATGGAGCTTCAAGACAAATGGGAAAGCTCAAGAACTTACTCAACTTCCTAATCTTCCTCATCCTGGGCGCAAAGAGGAATCAAGATTTTTAACGATTGGTTTGCCGTTAATCTTGATAAATAGTATACTCGTGATATACTTACCATAAGTATATCACGGTTTGGTGCATTGATTTTAGGACAATTTTGTATATAATTAGAATTGTACACTTACCATAATTGTATAATTATTGTACAAGTAGAATAAGGTTTTGGAAGTAGACTAGGAATAGGATTTTCCTATTATGAAAATTGCAAATTGTATATATACTCTTTCGTTAATGAAAATAATCAAAGGATTATTTCTTCATGGTATCAGAAGTCTAGGTTGAGAATTTTTCTCCCAAAAATTGCCATCGGTTCCGAGCTTTCTTTCTCGATTTTCGTGCAAAATTTTCGATACCCAAAATTCTTTCTTCCCAATTCCTCAATCGCCTATTATTCTTTCGCTATGTCTACCTCCAAGAACACGTTTCACCCTGCCCTTGTTGTTTCTAATATCAAGAATCATATCCCTCTTATTCTTGAAATAAAAAATGTCCAATATACGACGTGGGCCGAACTGTTTAAAATTCACGCACGGTCGCATCAAGTCATCCATCACATAATCCCTGCAGCTCCTGAGGACACGGAGGTGCCTAAACGCGAGGATGATACTAAGTTGTGGATGACTCTTGATGCCAATGTCCTTTAGTGGATTTACTCCACTATCTTTACCGACCTGTTGTAGACGATTATTGAGTCAGACGCTACGGCAATGGCTGTTTGGGATAGGATGCGTGACATATTCCAAGATAATCGCAATTCCAGAGCTGTTACACTTGAGCAAGAATTCTCCCACGTTCATATGAAAATTTTTCCAAACGTTTTAGCGTATTGCAAAAGGTTGAAAGAATTGGCAGATCAACTCCGCAACGTTGTTGTGCCTGTTAGCGACGATCGTCTTGTTCTGTAGATGGTTGATAGCCTCTCTGAGGCCTATAGTAGTGTTGGCACTCTCATTCGTCAAAGTAATCCTCTCCCAAAGTTCTATCAAGCCCGTTCCATACTTACTTTGGAAGAAGTCGGCTTAGCTAAACATGTGGCTACTAGTGCTAGTCTCGCGGTCATGATGATATCCTCATCTCCTTCTCAGAATTTTGGTAACAATTTTTCCCCAAACCAGTCTCAAGGGGGCGGCAAAAATAGTCGGAAAATAAAGGCAAAAATCGCAGGAGAAAATGCGGCGGTTCCGACAGTGGTAACGGTGGCCGAAATAGTGGCGGTCGGCCCCATCCCAGCTACAATGGACCACCGACCCACTGGTCCTAGCCTTGGGCTCCTTGGCCGTGAGCTTGGGCTAGTGGGCAGTGGCCCAACGGCCCACATTCCTCCAGTGCTCCAGCCACTGGCCAGTGGGCTTCACAATAGCCCTATCGGCCTAATACCAACTGGGCCAGTGGCTCCCGACACGGTACTGGACCAGGGCAGCATGCAGGTATTCTTGGGCCCTGGCCTCCGCAGGCCCATCACGCAGCGGGCCCCACCCCGACCAATATTGAAGACGCTATGCACACACTTGGTTTAACTCCACCAAACCCGAATTGGTACATGGACACTGGAGCCACTACCCATATGACATCCGATTAAGGTACTCCCGTCATATTCTAATTTGAGAAACCCTCATGGTATAATTATTGGTAATGGTCATTCAATTCCAATTCGTGGTTATGGTCATAAAACTTTATCTCCCCACCTCCCACCCCCCATCCACCTCTTATCTTGAAAAATACCCTTCATGTCCCTAAATTGATTAAAAAATTTATGTCTGTCCGTAAATTCACCACTGATAATTCTGTTTCTGTTGAATTTAATCCGTTTGAGTTTTCTGTGAAGGATTTCAATACGGGGAGTCCTCTCATGAGGTGTGATAGTAAGGGAGATCTTTATCCTATCACGCCAAGTTTTGGTTTATCGAGTCAAGACTTGCCATCAACTTTTGCAGACCTTGCTCCTTCCTTGTGGCATGCTCGTCTAGGTCATCCGGGGGCGTCTATTTTGTCTTCCTTAGATAAAAACAAGTTTATTTCGTGTAAGAGTACGCATAGTACTTCGAATTGTCAATCTTGTTCTTTACAAAAAATTGTTAGATTGCCGTTAGTAGACTCCAATTCTCATACTTTAATGCCATTTGATATTATTCATAGTGATTTATGGACATCTCTTGTTCTCAGTTCTTTGGGTCATCGTTATTACGTTCTATTTCTGGATGATTATTCTAGTTTTTTATGGACTTTTCCGATAGTGAAAAAATCTCAAGTTTTTTCCATTTTTTTAAAATTTTGAGCATTCATTAGAACTCAATTCGAACGGGAGATTAAAAGTAATCAATGTGATAATGGAAAAGAATATGATAATGGGGTATTTCGGGAGTTTTGTGCTAATAATGGGATCAATTTTCATTTTTTTTGTCCTCATACATCTTCACAAAATGGGAAAGCCGAACGCAAAATTCGTACTATTAATAACATTGTCCGAACTTTATTGATTCATGCTTCTGTACCCCCCCCCCCCCCTCTTTTTGGCATCATGCTCTACAAATGGCTACATATATTCTTAACATTCTTCCTACCAAAGGTTTGGCATATTCGCCCCCCTTTCAAATTTTATATAATAAGACCCATTCGTATTCCCATCTTAGGATCTTTGGGTGCTTATGTTATCTGTTGTTTTCGTCCACCACAATTAACAAACTTCAGCCCCGTTCTACCCCATTGCGTGTTTTTGGGTTATCCGTCTAATCATCGTGGTTACAAATGCTTTGATTTATCATCTAATAAAATCATAGTTAGTCGCCATGTTATTTTTGATGAATCCCAATTTTCGTTTGCTAAAGTAAGTAGTCAAGTGCCTAGTTCGTATAATTTTTTAGATGACGGTATCTCTCCTTATATTATTCACCATTTATCGGACATGTCCCGCACCCCGAATCCACCAGCGGGCCCACTACCCGCTGGACATGCCGTACTATCACTATCTATTATTCCAGTTTCACGTCCAGCGACTGTGCACAGCCTAGTTACCAGCCCCGTGATTGGGCCAGTCTCGATACTTGGTATAAGATATTTGCAGACTATGTTTCGACTATTGTGTTCACTCACAGCAGGTCTGATAATTCATTGTTCATTTATTATCGTGGTTCTTCCTTGGCTTATATACTGTTATATGTGGATGATATTATCTTGATTGCCTCTTCTGATGCATTACGCCTGTCGATCATGACAATACTCAGTTCTGAGTTTGATATGAAAGACTTGGGGCCTTTGAGTTACTTTTTGGGGATTGTTGTCACACGTCATGTAGGTGGGTTGTTCTTATCCCAACAGAAGTATGCAGTTGAGATCATTGAGCGAGCTGGTATGTCATCATGTAAGTCCACTTCCACTCCAGTTGATACTAAACCCAAGCTAGGGGCTACGACTGGCTCCCCGTATGAGGATCCAACCCGATATCGCAGTCTTGCAGGGGCCTTTCAGTATCTTAGTTTCATGAGACCAGATATTTCGTATGTCGTACAACAGGTGTGCTTGTTTATGCATGATCCCATGGTTGAACATATGAATGCACTCAAACGCATTATTCGATACATCCAGGGGACACTTGACTATGGCTTACATTTATATCCTTTGTCAACGTCTACACTTGTCTCGTATACAGATGCTGATTGGGGTGGCTGTCCAGATACCAGACGGTCTACGTCTGGCTATTATATGTTTCTTGGTAACAACTTGGTCTCCTGGTCTACAAAACGTCAGTCTACTTTGTTGCGCTCCAGTGCATAGGTCGAGTATCGAGTGGTTGCCAATGTGGTCTTTGAATCATGTTGGTTACGTAATATGCTTTTAGAGCTTCATTGTCCTATTCAGAAAGCTACCATGGTTTTATTGTGATAATGTTAGTGTCATCTACCTTTCTGGTAATCCGGTTCAGCACCAGCGCACTAAACATATCGAAATGGACATTCACTTTGTTCGCGAAAAGGTAGCTCGTGGACAAGTACGCGACTGTCATGTCCCTTCTACGTATCAAATTGCAGACATCTTTACAAAGGGTCTTCCCTCGGTCCTTTTTAAAGATTTTAGGGACAGTCTCAGCGTACGAAGACTGCCCGCTCTGACTACGGGGGTGTGATAAATAGTATACCCGTGATATACTTACCATAAGTATATCACGGTTTGGTGCATTGATTTTAGGACAATTTTGTATATAATTAGAATTCTACACTTACCATAATTGTATAATTATTATACAAGTAGAATAAGGTTTTAGAAGTAGATTAGGAATATGCTTTTCCTATTATGAAGATTGTAAATTATATATATATATACTCTTTCATTAATGAAAATAATTAATGGATTATTTCTTTCAAATCTCTTTGGTTTTACTTGTCCTAGCAATCCTCAGTTGTAGTTTATGTAAGAAGGAAGAAGAAGTCCGGGTAAGCTCTGACTCGGTTAAAGATTGGTCAAAGCTCGAGCTTGTTGGCTCGTTTTGGTCATATAATGTTGACTTTTGAATCTAAAAGTCATCCATCAAGTGCATGTATTTTAGTTTAACCTATTTTTGCCTTCATCCCTAGTACATGAATAAGATAATATATACATGTATCTTAACATTAATTTTCTAATTTATGAACTAAGAAATTTCATTTCCTATGACTCTAGTATCTGGATTTTTCTAGACTAATTAATTTGCTAAATATTATGAGGTTTCTCCTTGAGAAGAGGGTGAACTCGAATCTAGTTTTTATTCAAAGTAAAGTACTCCGTTTGTCCCGGTTTAGGTCGCACGTCTTGTATTTCGAAAGTCAAAGTAAATAGTAATCCTTTTTTTTATCATAATTTTTTGTCTTGTAAATATTTTGAATTGACAATTATTATGAATTTCAGTACTTCTTATGCAATTTCTAAATATATAAATTTTATTTTCAAATACTTAAAGATTTTATGTTCGAATTCATAGTCAAAATTAAGAAATCTAACTCTCGAAATTCAAACTATGCCACATAAAACGTGGTTGGAATTCATTAAAAACACTTAGACGATTTTATATACAGAATTTAGAGAAGATTGGAGGTGATTTGGAGTCAAAATTCAGAGCTGAAATCAACTTAGTAAATGTCTTTTCGACAATCGCATCTATCACACATAGATTTTCATTGATATATACAAATATACATGATATACAGGAGATACATATAAACAAATATACTAGAGATATACACAGATATACCCCGCATAGAAACATATTTCCCCCGTTTGCCCTCATTCTGCGCCACCATACCACAAAACCATCATAACCACCAATCATTCCACCGTAACAATACAAATACCATTTCAATTAAAAAAAAAAAAGAAGAAGAAGAAGATATCTTTAAGACTTTCAACCAAGTTTTTTCACTTTTCTTCGACTCTTCCTTTCTTCAGATGTTGAGAGAAACATTTCACTTGTCATCACACTTTTATTTTTCCAACTTCTTTTCTTTTTTTTCTTCATCTTCTTATCTTCACCATAGAAGGACGAAACAAAATAAACATAAAATCAACAAACCCAAATCATAAAACTAAAAGGAAAGTGAATCGTGTAAGATTAAAATAGAAGATGGGCTAGTCTTGTAACTTAAAATGTCAAATTGGGCTGAACCATTACCACCTATCATACGACTTTCTAACTTAACTTCTTTTTCTGATTGTTCCGCTCTGTCGATTTTAAATTGGACCATTTTTTGGGGTTAGTGCACAAATAGTTGATTTTTGGACCCCTGTTTAAGCCATGATTTTAAGTTTAATCACTTCAAAATAAATTTTAAATATATGAGATTGAAGTTTAAAACTTGTGACATACTGGTAGCCAAACTTTAGACACGTATATATGAAGTTTCCAACTATCAAGTCTAACTTCAAATCCCAAACCCTTTAACCCTTTTAAAAAATCTGTTGGTATTTTTGTCTCTATTGTACTTTATAATGCAGTACGGGAAGTATATTAATATTACAAGTATTCGAAAGGATAAACAAAGATTGAATAATTCAACTAGAAATCTGAAATTACAATTGTTGCACAAGAAAAAAAATGGAAACTGTTTTTGCTGAGTCGAGTGTGGCACTCTGTCCTTAAGACAATATTGCCCCGTATGTATCCTTTATACGTCCTGGACAATTTGTCTCCCAAGATAAAACAGCAATGGAACACTTGAGCAAAGGAAACTCAAGTGCTACCGTGAAGAATATTGAGTAACGAAATGATGCTTGGAAGTTGTAGGAAGAAGAGATTTCTGCTTGTGTATTTTTCGTGTACTGTTCTTAGTGCTCAACAATGGTGTAAGGGGGTGTTTATATAGGTGAGGGAGGGACTGAAAACTGCCTCCATAACAGCCAAATAATGGCCATTATGGAGGTAGTAAAGTCACCAACATAAATGGTAAAAGACCAACGGATTTGGCCATTATAGGAGGAGTAATGTCCAAAAAGATAATATCAGAAGGCCCACAGCCCACGACCCGTGACCCATGACCCGTGAACCCGTGAACCCGGAACTCGGAACCGGACGGGACGGGCGGGCGGCGGCGGCGCGCGTGTGGTCTTTCCTTGAACCGAAGCACATCTAGGTCCTCCCTCCTTTAAACACATGGGATACCCCTTGGGGTCCCAAACCCCAAACCAATTTCGAGTCTTATATACACAACAATTCTTTCTTCCTCTACCGATGAGGGAGAATTGAACACAATACCACACTTTTCATGCTTCAAACACCTTACTTCGTGAACCAATATCTCTTTCATTTCTCAATGAAATTTGACGATTCTTGGCCCTACGGTTATCTACGTACTTAGTAGATCATGCATGTGTGAAGAACCGGATTCTCCAACATACGTAACACTAGTGTTTAAGCCGTTAAAGTTGGTCGGTCGCAACTCCCGCCAAAGGCAAATTTCCAACAATTCCCTCTTGAAAGAGATTTTGGCGCACTCACATGGTGTCTTTTCATTTCCAACAATATTTCAGCGGACCGATGTTGCATAAGGAGAGGTAGCTTCAGCTTTGAACCTTCCATAGTTGAATACCATCGGACTTACTTACTACGCGGTGAACGTGATGTCTTGAACCGTCAGTGTTTAGTGTAAGCCAAGTCAATGATACCAACACAACAAATTCCCTTACTCTCTTCTTCGTAATGTTTTGTCCGTTTTGGCCATGGACAATGTCTTGGATTCTTAAGTGCGTTCATTTTGAGGCGGCCCGTCCTCACACTTAAATAGGTGGTCTACTACAAGGTATTCTGCTATAGCCCACTTCACAAGTGTTAGGAACCATTAAAAGTTTCCCAAAACCTAACCTCAACTGTTGAGGAGCATTACAGGTTTTGAAAACTTAACCTTTACCCACACTGCAGATAGCACTTAAAGTCTATCGTGAGAACGGCTTTGGATTTGGTGTTTCTTTTCAGAAATCACTATCTGAAGTGCTCATACTTCCACCGAAGCGATCAACTGAACCTTTACAACTTAGTTTTCCCATTGAACCAAATTATTGGGATCTCCAGTTAGTAAGGTTGGGTTACCGCTGTATTAGTCCTTATATTTTGGGTTTTAAGCCCATTCCCCTAGACAGGCAGAACACTTGATCTCCAGGTAGTCCCTTAGTTAGTAAATAAGGAAGTGACACCCGTGATGATCAACTGCCATACGGTCTTATGTCTCCGACAGATCCTGACAGATATGTCCAGACGCCGTCGTCTGTGTCCTTCCTGAAGCCGACCGGCTAGCCACAGTATATAACTGCTGAAGACACGGGTTTCTCCCAATAAGGGACGTCCTCTAATGAGTCGTGAAGTTACTCAACTTCTTTCATACTTTGTATAAAGCGATAAACTCCGATACCATCATGAATCGGTCGATGCAAGTTTGCTTAGAGGATTTTCCAAGACCCACCATACACATTTACTTGTGGCTTTGGTGTTTTCCAGATCTGATGTCCGGTTTGCATCACTGTGTTCTCCCAGAACCGCTGGACATCCAGAATACTATAATCCGAAGATAAGCGAATAATTCAGATATCGTCATATCCGACTTAACGCCTTCTATTGATCATGTCTTAAGATCATCAGTGAACCTTAGTTCAACTGATTTGTTTATAAGACGATACCAGGTCGGTTGTAGTGTGTACAATACATTGAACTACACATGACCTGTGCATATCGCTCCTTGTCTATGGGTGCACCATGATTCCAATCAGTTCTATGATTCATATCCATTGGTGGCTTCAACGAGACTATCAACTATCGACCAATCCGTTAGATGTCTTAGAAATTCAATTCCTAAGATGTCATCTGTGATACCCATATCTTTCATATCGAGTCTTTGTTTCAATATGACTTTTACTTTCAGACTGTTGATTCTCCAACTGTTGGCTTTCTAACTTCAGAGTCAATATTTCTGTGGTCAGATTCATTGTTCCTGTTTTATCTGAAACTTTCAGGACCAAAATGTAAACATTTCAGGGACCAAAATGAAAGTTCAGGAAGAAGCCCAACAGTTCAGCAAATCAACTCTGATTCTCTTCTTCCAACTCTCCGGTTGGGAGGGCTTTTCAACATCCATGCCACGCAAGAACTGCAATGGCCCTAGATGTTAAGCTACTCACAGGGGAGCACATTTTACAACCCAAAGGTTCTTTTCCCGGAGGAAGATCAACAATTACACAAGTATGGTTCTATACGATGGAATATGTTTCTCTCTTTAGCTTCTTTCCAAAGCAGCGCTTTTTGGAGATGACAATTATTTGTTAATTGTCCATGGTTCATTCTAAACCATACAAGCTAGAAGGACTGGAACAAGTTTTTGTCCCCTCTTTGCTCCGTCTTGGTTCAACATCTAGAATCCCTGAGTTCTGCAGATCTGTACTATTATGTTCCGGATAGCCAGCAACTTTCGAGTCCTGAAGATACGAAACGTCTAGTTCCGGACAGTCAGGCCCTCGCGGGTTCTTGTTAACCTTGAGCAATTACTCTTTTTTCCTTTTCCAAGGAAAGTTATCTCCAAAGAATTCAGCATTCTTTGACGCCAAGAGGCGATCAACACTACTGTTATTTGCAGATCCAGTGGATATGAAATCTATAGTCTTAGGTCGAACTTGACCTGTTTCGGTATTCCAACTTTTACCAAGTCACCCCAAATAATTTGGGCGTATGATTTTGAGCTTGGCTAACACCGTTGGACTGAGGTGAGAAATGAACAGTCATTTAATGAACGATGCTTCACATTCTCCCCCTCTATCACTACGAATTTCGCAATCCATAGGCTTAGTTGATTTCCAACTTCTGTTTTGTAGCGCTTATCCGCTTCAACAACTTCATCTTTACTTTTTCAACAAACAAAGGATTCCATACGTTGTACCATCATCAATGAAGATCACAACGTACTTGTCTCCCCCCTCTATTTTGTATAAACTTCAAATCACCCAAGTAGGTGTGACTAAGTTCTAGAGGAGCGGTGCTTCTTTCGCTATTCCCTTGACGGAATTTGGAAAGGTGATTTTGCCTCTTCGTCTACCTCACATTTATTTTGAGGGTTTATGTCGACAGAAGGCAACAATCTCTACATCGTTAGCTTTTGAATGACTTGCTATTTAACGTGTCTTAATCTATGATGGCATAGATGCACGAATTACAAATATATCATTCATTTGGCTACAGACATACTGTACCATTCTTAGTTATTACAGACCTGTTGGACTAGTCTCAAACCAGCTTGACCAATAGCGTCCCTTAAACCAAGTTTGGGACATGTATCACCTCATCTTAGAGTGATCCCATTCCCTGAAGTCCTATTGAGGACAACCTCTCCAACCCCTTCTACTTTAGAGGTGGCGTTGCTTCACATGAACAACCTCTTGCCCATGGTTAGGGCGTAACCGAATCATATGTGATCTGGATACTCTGGCCCACTGCAGTTGCTTTGCAGACTGAGTGTCCAATTTCTTTTCTGCCTTTCTTTAGGCCTTCAGTTCATTTAAGACCTGGAAACTCTGGCCCACCACACTAGGTGTCCATTACTTTTCCTATGAAATGAATTATGGCCCCACTCCAGTCGCCCGGAGGCTTTATATGACTGAGTGTCCAATATCATCATATCAAAGAAATTTTGGCCCACTCCAGTCGCGCGGAGGCTTTGTATGACTGAGTGTCCAACATCATCCTATGAAGGATCTTCTGCCAAATAGTGTGACAGGCTCAACGTCTTTAACTTTTAGACTTCTTCCGTTATGATTGGTGCCCAGATAATTCTTGGCGCTTACTTAAGAGTGGTAACAGTTTTCGCACAGTTAGTGGATCTTTCTCCATCGTATGTGCGAACATACTTTACACACTTTTAATCATCACACTTAAAAGAACGGATCTTTTTAAGTCGTTTACAAAATCCAATCCTTAAACGGAAAAGAATAGGAGATTAAACTTCTGATTTTTAAAGCGTAAGGAATATAAATTATTTTCATATTCCTCCTTACTTTAATCCATTTTTAATCAGACATCATTTAATCTTTATTCTTGACAAGTAAGAAAAAAAACTACTTATCCCAATTTCGGATTTTGGCTCACTTCAGTCACTTCATCAGACTGAGTGTCCATTTCCTTCTTACCATTATTCGGATCTTTTGTCTGGGACAGATATAGGCCTTTTGCTGCAAGATAGAATAACATCTCCAGTCTTCTCCTCTTGTCCCAGTTAACATCCTCAGGCTCTCGAGAGCGCTTGTTTCCACCAGTCTTGGTAGCGGTGACACCATGAACACGTTCGTCATCATCACTCTCTTCTACCAGAAAACCATTTCCATATCCAGATTTGGTCACACAACTTTTGACCGACATCTTTCGAACACTAATAGTAATACAATACAATATTGTCTTAAGCTGTTGGTATTTTTGTCTCTATTGTACTTTATAATGCAGTATGGGAAGTATATTACTATTACAAGTATTCGAAAGGATAAACAAAGATTGAATAATTCAACTAGAAATCTGAAATTACAATTGTTGCACAAGAAAAAAAATGGAAATTGTTTTTGCTGAGTCGAGTGTGGCACTCTGTCCTTAAGAAAATATTGCCCCGTATGTATCCTTTATACGTCCTGGAAAATTTGTCTCCCAAGATAAAACAGCAATGGAACACTTGAGCAAAGGAAACTCAAGTGCTACCGTGAAGAATATTGAGTAACGAAATGATGCTTGGAAGTTGTAGGAAGAAGAGATTTATGCTTGTGTATTTTTCGTGTACTGTTCTTAGTGCTCAACAATGGTGTAAGGGGGTGTTTATATAGGTGAGGGAGGGACTGAAAACTGCCTCCATAACAGCCAAATAATGGTCATTATGGAGGTAGTAAAGTCACCAACATAAATGGTGAAAGACCAACGGATTTGGCCATTATAGGACCCGTGACCCGTGACCCGTGACCCGTGACCCGTGACCCGTGACCCGTGACCCGTGAACCCGTGAACCCGAGAACCCGGAACCGGAACCGGACCGGACCGGACGGGCGGGCGGCGGCGGCGCGCGTGTGGTCTTTCCTTGAACCGAAGCACATCTAGGTCCTCCCTCCTTTAAACACATGGGATACCCCTTGGGGTCCCAAACCCCAAACCAATTTCGAGTCTTATATACACAACAATTCTTTCTTCCTCTACCGATGAGGGAGAATTGAACACAATACCACACTTTCCATGCTTCAAACACCTTACTTCGTGAACCAATATCTCTTTCATTTCTCAATGAAATTTGACGATTCTTGGCCCTACGGTTATCTACGTACTTAGTAGATCATGCATATGTGAAGAACCAGATTCTCCAACATACGTAACACTAGTGTTTAAGCCGTTAAAGTTGGTCGGTCGCAACTCCCGCCAAAGACAAATTTCCAACAAAATCCACATACATATGCTATCAAATATTAACTATTATGAAAAAACCCAGAGAAACTAGGGTGGAAATCATAGAGAGAATGATGATAAATTCATAGTATTATTCATCGCATGTTTCCTGCATTGAACCGAAATACAAAAAAAACTATGTCAATATTTATAAAGAAATAAAGTGAATAAAATAAAGGGAATAGTGCTATTTCCTTATAGATTTGATCTAACCTAAAAGGAAATAAATATTCTATAATCAATATCTCCTTTTTGTCTAAGAGAAAAATGGATAATTTTCCAATCAAAATATTTTCTATGTACTTAGAAGGAAGTAAATATTCTATAGATGTTTTAATCCAAAAATAAAATGATCATTCTACTATTAATGTAAATTCTAAATTACAAGAAAAGTAATTATCATAAACAATTAAATGAATTTTAACGCTCTCAATTTGAGTTTGAACATTTAATTTTTCTTCTTGTTCTTGAATGTCTTGTAAAATTGTTTTCTAACTTCATCTTCATTGACCAAATCTTATGATTTTCATCAATGAGAGTGTATCGACATTCAAAGATGTATTGATGCTTTCCCTGATTAAAAATAGGTATGAATAAAAATTCGTATGGATTAAAATAGCTTTAAGTTCAAAATTGATATTTATTGAAAATATTCATGTGTAAAAAATAAGTATTACTTGTTAAAAATTAATGTTGGAACTCATACATTAAAAATAAGCATGAGTTAAAAGTTGAGGGAACTTACACAAATACTAGTAAATTTAAAACTATTTATAGAACCTACAACTATTTTTTAATTTACAGAATCTATAAAATATACCCTATAAATGATAAAAGGAAAAATCTTTAGATATGATCAATTTCGTATAAATATGATAATAAATTTATACAAGTTATATTTTTTTCTTAATTCATCCCTACAAGTTCTCCTTTTCTATCTATCATTAAGGAAACATTATCTCAAATCGTATAATATTATACCATAAATAAAAAACGTTTCTATTAATAAACGGCTAAAATTAAGGAGTTTCAAGAATTAGTGATAACGAAATTTAATATATATCAAAACACATTAAATACTTTTCTAAAAAATATCGACATATTCAACTAGCATTCTAATCAATAAACAAGTGTATTATTATTTATATGATATATATTATACTATAATTCTTTGAACAAGTATATATATTATTGTACTTATATATTATGTATATCGCACTATTATATATATATATATATATATATATACAATTTTTTATTTACCTTATACTTTTTAGGTATATTTTCATGTACTTTTCTTAATATTAATAAATTTAATAATTTCTTTTAGTCATAAAAAAATTGCATCAGTCATCAAGTGAAAATATATATATAAAAAAAAGAATAAAGAGGAAGAAATGAAAGAAAAAAATATTTTTAAAATGGTAGATGAAATATGGGATGTGAAGTTGATTTTTATTTTATTTATTTAAAAAATTACATTCTCTCACGCTCTTTTCATAGATATTTTTTGTTTGGAGGGAGGCGATGATTTTGAAAGAAAAAGAAAGTAAAAAGTGGATATCCATTAACAGTAGTAACTCCTAAAATTAAGTATTACAGATATTTTAGGAATGTATAAATTAAATTTTTGTAATTAAAAAGTTGAAATTTTCAATAAGTTGTATTTATGTAATTTTTAGAAAGTTGTTGTAATTTTTTTAATTACAACTTTTAAAAAGTTATATTTATGTGACTTTTGATATTGGAGCTCATGTGCTAAAAATAAGCATGCGTTAAATATGAATTGAAAATTGATATTGGGGCCATGCGTTAAAATAAATATGTGATAAAAATGAAATAAAAAAAGTTCTTTTTAGTAAATTCATAGATCCATTAAGATCAATAGCACTGATATCATTTACTAAAAAACCAAAGAAACTAAGAAGGAAACCAGAAAGAGAAGGATGATAAACTTAATGTGTTATTCATTGCATTACTTCTTACATTGGCTCAAAATAAAAAATCATTGTTGTGAATAAATTTAATGAATGTCTATGGTCTACTAATAATGTAGCAATGCGAGCTCTTCAAGTACCTTTGTTACTTTGAGACTTATAAATAGTCTATCCCTTATATGAAAGAATACACTCACAACCCTTTGCTCTCCCCCTCTCTCTCTCGCTATTTTATTTATTACATAGTTTTATTTTACAACACGTTATTAGCACGAGGCTATGATAAAATATTTTCTCTCCATCAAAGTTAAGTCTTATAAAGAAAATAGAAATTCATCAAACATCAATAGACTCAAGATCAATTACGATGATATATGTTTTATAGATAGTGCTACAACGCACACTATTTTAAGAGATAAGAAATATTTCTCTTATTTGGTGATGAAAGAAGCCAGTGTAATACAATATTTGAACGTACAAGATTAATTTAAGGCTACGAAAAAGCTAATTTATTACTACCCGGAGGAACAAATTTGGCGATTAATAAAGCATTATATTGTAGTTAGTCTCAGAGAAACTTACAGAATTTCAAAGACATTCGCCAAAATGACTATCATATTGAGAGTACAAAAAATGAAAAGATTGAATATTTTTATATTACTTCAATGATATCGGGTAAAAAATATATGCGTGAAAAGCTACCCGCTCTTTCTTCCGGCTTATAATACACAAGTATTAGCACGGTTGAAACAAATGCCATAGTAAATCAGAAGTTTACTAATTCAAATGATTTTACTATTGGATATGACTAGTTGGGTCATCCCGGTTCTAATATGATGCACAAAATAATTGAGAATTCATATGGACACTCTTTGAAGAACCATAAGATTCTTCAATTTAAGGAATTCTCTTGTGTTGCATGTTCTCAAGGAAAATTGATTACTATACCATCAGCAATTAATGACGAGATTGAATCCCCTGCATTTTTTGAACGTATACAAGGTGATATATGTGGGCCCATTCGCTCATCATGTGGACCATTTAGATATTATATAGTTTTAATAGATACATCTACAAGGTGATCACATGTGTGCTTATTATCAACTCGCAACATGGTATTCGCGAGATTGCTTGCTCAAATAATAAGATTAAGAGCACAATTTCCATATTATGCAATTAAGACAACACGTCTTGATAATGCTGGTGAGTTCACATCCCAGGCTTTTAATGATTATTGTCTATCAATTAGGATAACATTGAGCATTCGGTTGCTCTTGTTCATACTCAAAATGGTCTATCAGAATCATTTATCAAACACCTCCAATTAATTGCTAGACCAATGCTTATGAGAATAAAACTTTTCATTTCGGTATGGGGTCATGCTATTTTACATGCAGAAACTCTTGTGCGGATCAGGCCTACAAGTTATTACAATGTCTCCCTATTACAATTGGCTTTTGGCCATGAGCCGAATATTTTTCATCTTAGAATATTTGAAAGCGGTATATATTTCAATTACTCCACTACAATGCACGAAGATGGATCCCCAAAGAAAGTTGGGAATATATGTTCGGTATGAATTTCCTTCTATTATAAAATGTTTGGAACATATGATTGGAGATTTATTTACGGTAAGATTTGTTGGTTGTCATTTTTATGAATTAATAGACCCAACATTAGAGGGAGAAAATAAATAACTATAAAAAGAGATAGATTGAAATGCATTATCACTATCTCATTTAGATCCTCGAACAAATCAATGTGAACAAGAGGTTCAAAAGATTATCTATTTGTAAAATTGTAAATCAACTGCCAGATGCATTCACTGGCCTATCAAGAATAACTAAATCTCATATTCTAGCTGCTAATGTTCCAATTCGAGTTCATGTCCCAATAAGGCAATCAACTAATGCAAATGAGTCTAAACCATGCTTGAAACGTGGTAGGCCTATTGGTTCCAAAGACAAAAATCATCGAAAAGAAAAGAAGCAAATAATCAAAATGACCATATTATGGAGGTGGTTGCTCAAGAAGAGCAACAAGACATCACAATTGATCAAACCTCGGAAGAGGTTCAAGTACCTGAAAATAATAAAAATGAAGAGATATCTGTCTCCTCAGAAAAAATATGAAACCGAAATGATATAATTGTCGACAATATTTTTGCCTATAATGTTGCTAATGAAATAATGCAAAAAATGAGGATCTTGAACCAAAATCTGTCGAGGAATGTAGAAAGAGAAATGATTGGCCAAAATGAAAAGATGAAATTCAAATTGAATTAACTTTGCTTGAAATTTCACACCTATAGTCCGAACACCTGAAGGTATAAAGCCAGTGGGGTACAAACAATTTTTTGTGCGAAAACGAAATGAGAAAAATGAAGTCGTAAGATATAAAGCACGACTTGTGGCACAAGGATTTTCGGAAAGACATGACATTGATTATATGGAGACATATTCTCCTGTGGTGGATGCAATCACCTTCAGATATCTTATAAATCTGGCAATCCATGAAAAACTTAATATGCATATGATGGATGTTGTTTAAACAACCTATTTATATGGCTCACTGGATAACGATATTTTTATGAAAATCCCTGAAGGATTCAAAATTCCGGAAGCATATAAAGATTTTCCGAAAAACTTGTTCAATAAAGTTTCAAAAATCTTTATATGGATTAAAACAATCAGGACGCATGTGGTATAATCGCCTAAGTGAATACCTACTAAAAGAAGGGTACAAAAATTACTCAATTTATCCTTGTGTCTTTATGAAAAGGTCTAGATCTAAATTTGTCATAATAGTTGTATATATTGCTGATTTGAATATAATTGAAACTCCTAAAGAACTTTCAAAGGCAGTAGAATGTTTGAAAAAGGAATTTGAAATGAAAGATCTTGGAAAGAAAAAATTCGGTCTTGGTCTACAAATTGAACATTTTACAAATGAAATATTTATCCGTCAATCAACATATACTAAAAATATCTTACAGAGATTTTACACGAATAAAGCACATCCATTGTGTATCCCAACGGTTGTGAGATCACTTGATGTTAATAAAGATCCATTTTGACGTTCTGAAAATGATGAAGAGCTTGTTGATGCTAAAATACCATATCTTAGTGCAATTGGGGCATTAATGTATCTTGCCAGTAATTCTCGACCAGATATAGCTTTCTCTATAAGTTTATTAGAAAGATTTAGTTCTTTCCCAACAAAAAGACACTGAAATGATATTAAGCATATTAAGATACCTCTGAGGAACCCTTGATATGTGATTATTAAATTTAAATGAGTCAGACTCATAACTAAATGATTATGCAGATGCAAGATATTTTTCCGACCCACATAAAGGTTATCTCAAACAAGTTATTTATTTTTATGTGGAAGTACAACTATATCATGGCGTTCAACCAAACAAACTATGGTTGCTACTTCTTTAAATCATGCAGAGATAATAGTCATTCATGAAGCAAGTAGTGAATGTGTTTGGTTGAGATCAATAACTCAACACATCCAGAAAATATGTGGTCTTTCTTTGGAACAGAATATTCCAACAACATTGTACGAAGACAATGCTTCATGCATAGATCAATTAAGAGGAGGATACTTTAAAGGAGATAGGACAAATCACATTTCGTCAAAATTCTTTTTCACTCATGATCTTCAAAAGAAAGGCAAATAGATGTTCAACAAGTTTGTTCAAGTGACAATTTTGCAGGCTTGTTCACTAAGACATTACCAACCTCAACATTTGAGAAGATGATATACTAGATTGGGATGCATCTTCCCGAGACATAAGTGAAGTTTTTATCAAGGGGAGTAATATACGCTACACTCTTTTTCCCTTAATCAAGATTTTGTCCCATTGCATTTTACTTGATAAGATTTTTAATGAGACAACTAACAATGTGTATTACGAATAATTGTATTTACTATTTCTTTCACTATAATTTTTCTTTTACGTGAACATCCAAGGGGGAGTGCTGTGAATAAATTTAATGGATACCCATGATTTACTAATAATGTAGTAATGTGCTCATGGTCTATTAATAATGTAGAAATGTGCCCATGGCCTACTAATAATGTAGCAATGAGCTCTTCAAGTACATTTGTTACTTTGAGACTTATAAATAGTCTATCCCTTATATGAAAGAATACACTCAGAAACCTTTGCTCTCCCTCTCTCTAACTATTTTATTTATTACACAAATTTATTTTATAACAATTATATCAATATTAATAGAGAACCAAAGAGAATATATTATTTTTCTTATAGATTTTAACCTGGAAGAAAAATGAAAATTGTATAACTAATATAATCATAAACTTAAAAGGAAAGCAACACTAAAGAGTTTACTAATATCCACTTCCCAATGTTTGTAAGATTTTATTATTTCCTTTAAAATATTCAAGGTGCACCACTGATCTGTTGGTGGGGCTTACTATTATTTCTGAAAGAGAAGTCAGGCATGCTTGTCAAACACTATTTTGTATGATTTTCTATTACCTTTTCAAGACTGTTTTAATTATGTTTTGTTCATTTTTTAGACTATCTATATGTATAGGTTTGGTGATGTTTGACTCAGAAACCTTATTGGCGAAGCTCATTTTGTTCAATTCTCCACTAAACCTTTGTCAAGTTAGACATGTGTCTGAGTGTGTTTGGTACGGAGTTTTTTCTAGTTTGGTAGATTCAAATTTAAAAAATATATTTTTTCAAGAAAACAAGTTATTTTAAAACTGTAGAAATAATTTTTCTGAAAACAAATTCTATAAGTAAAATTTCACATTAATTGACTCCTCCGCACTTCCAACACACCCCTACTCTCTATAACCCCATCCCCACTACACCCCACACCCCCTACGGCCCACCTCATTCCTTATAGTGCTTGTCTATATTATATACAAATATTTTTCAGAAATCAAACTCCGCGGAAAACATTTTCCTTCATACCAAACACACCCTATATTTTTCTATGTTTCTTGACCAAAATAATTTGTTAACTTTCAAACGTTCTTTCATTTCTTAGATGATTACAGACACTGAAAGTTGAAAGGACATAAAGAAGTTAAGAACAAAGAATGTACTGCGATTGAGCTTTGAACTTTAAAGTAATACTCCATCGGACAGTTTTACTTATCTACTATATTAAAAATAGTTATCTAATTTTATTTGTTCACTTTAAAAAATTAAGAGATAATTTACCATTTTCCCCCTATTTTACCCTTAGTATTAATAAGTCAAAATTTCAAATTCATTTTTCCAAGGCTCCACTCTTTAGTCTTTTTGATGGAATATTACAAAAATATTACCATATAATTGTATATCTTTTATATTTGGTTAATTTATATTCCGATTGTAATTAGGAAGATTAGCTACCTAGTTTGTAGCTATGTAAATAATCATGTAACACTATATATTGTACACAATAATTCAATGAAAAGACAGGAAACATATTCTTTTATGGTATCAGCAGCCAAACCATAAAACTTCTTACCCTAGCCGTCATTTGCACCCCTCCCCTCCCCCCCCCCCCCGCCGTCCTCCCCCTCTCTTTTTTCTACTTCTCGGCAAACCTCCTCCCCTCTTCTTCCCTAATTTTCAATGGCTAAACAACCTAAATTTCATCTTGCTCTTGCAATTAACAACATCAAGAATTTCATTCCCACAACTCTTGAGATGGAAAAAGTTAAGTATTCATCTTGGGCGGAATTGTTTAAGATCCATTATCGTGTCTACAAAGTCATCAATCACATCATCCCTCCTAAATCAATGGCCACTGCCGACCCCCTGGAGAAACATAATGGTTCTGATGATGAACTTTGGTCACGATTAGATGCGATTGTTCTACAATGGATCTACGAAACAGTCTCGAATGATCTACTATATACGATCATTGAAACTGACGCCACTATACGACAAACGTGGGAGCGATTGGAGAGTATATTTCATGATAACAAGACACAATGTGCCTTGTATTAGGAAAATCAATTCAAGGACATTCAGCATGAAGATTTTCCTAATGCGTCAGCCTATTGTCAAAAACTTAAGATGATTGCCGATCAACTCTCAAACGTCGGTGCACCGATCACAAATCAACCATTGGTAATGCAACTCATTGCGGGTTTGAGTGAAAATTATGATGGCGTCGCTACCATCCTCCAACAAAGCACACAATTACCTCCATTCTATGAGGCTCGTTCGAGACTTATCCTTGCAGAAACCTGAAAAACCAAGCGGGCAGCGACTAACGCAAGCACCACCGACGCCGCCCTCATAACCACCGGCGGCCTACCTGCCGACACGAGGGGCTCGATTTCTGGCCCATCCCACAGGCAAACCAATGATCTGAAACGTGGTTCAAATCTTTGGAATAACAACAAAGGCAGATATTTTGGCAGAAACTGCGGTGGCCGCGACTGAAGCAATAGCGACGGTGGTAGAGGGCAGCCCCCGCCGGTCGGCAACCACCCGCAGCAACAACAGTAGTGGAAACAGCCTCCGCCGTGGGCTGCGTAACTCATGGGCAGCGTGGGTTGCTCCACCGTGCCCCTACCCGATGGTATCCTGGACCCAATCTCCGATCCGACATCCCCAGCCCGACATTCTCGGTGCACATCCACAGTAGGCATACAGTTCACAAGTCTCTCCTCCTTCAACCTATGCGCCAACGGATATTGAGGCGACTATGAACACGCTATCTCTCAACGTTTCATATGACAGTTGGTACATGGATACTGGTGTCACATCTCACATGACAGCATCCTAAGGTACTCTCTCGTCTTATTTCAATATGAGCAATTTAAATCGTAATATTATTGTTGAAAGTGGACAAGACATTCTCATTCGAGGTTATGGACAATTATCTCTCTCCCTACCACACACCCCCGTTGTCTTTAAAAATATCCTCCATGGCCCAAAACTTATCCAAAATCTAATCTATGTGCATCTTTTCACAATCGACAATAATGTTTCACTTGAATTTGATCCTTTTGATTTTTATGTGAAGGACCTTATGACAGGGAGGCGAATAATGAGATGTGATAGCACCGGAGACATTTATCCTATCACCACCACCGCCGGCCATCCAGCTTCCTCTCTATCAACCTTTACAGCTATTTCATCTCTTTTATGACATAATAGATTATGTCATCCGTGAGACTCTGTTTTACGCTCCCTTAGCAAAAATAAATTTATTGATTGCAAACATGTCTTTTATCCTCATATTTGTGAATCTTGTGTTTTTGGGGAACATGTTAAGTTGTCGTTTTATTCTTCATCCACATGTATTTTAATGCCTTTTGATATCATACACAGTGATTTATGGACTTCTCATATCTTAAGCACGGCCGGACATGGATACTATATGTTGTTTTTAGATAATTATTTCAATTTCCTGTGGACTTTTCCATTAGTAATAAATCTCAAGTATATTCTATCTTTCTTCCTTTCACGCTTTAATTAAGACACGGTTTGAAAAGAATATCAAATGTTTTCAATGTGACAATGGGAGGGATTCGATAATAAACAATTCAAAATTTTCTGCGCCAAAAACAACCTTGTTTTTCATTTTTTTATGTCCCCACACCTCTCCACAAAATGGCAAAGCCGAACGAAAAATTAGAACCATAAACAACTTAGTTCATGCCCTCCTCGCTCACGCTTCTATCCCCCCTATTTTGGCATCACTCTCTATAAATTGCAACCTATCTCTTGAACATTCTCCCAGACAAGTCTCTCAAACACAAGTCTCCCACTCAAGTTCTCTATCCTCGGAATCCTTCCTACAAGCACTTACGAACTTTCGGATGTCTATGCTACCCCCTCCATCCCTCCACTCAAATCAACAAGTTGCAACCTCGGTCCACTCTGCGTGTCTTTCTTGGTTACCCACATCGAGGTTACAACTTCTACGACTTGTCCATCCAAAAAATAATCGTCTCTAGGCATGTCATATTCGATGAGTCCCAATTTTCCTTTGCCAAACTGCATTCTCCACTTCCGAATTCCTATGACTTCTTAAATGATGGCCTCAATCCAATCTAATTCATCACTTGCAAAATTAGTCGCTTCCGCCACCGGCTACCGACCCACTTCCCGCCATCCCGAGCCGAATAGCCCACCAAGCCCCGCCACGAAACCCTCGGAACAACCCCTCTCGACTGTCCAATACTGTTGTCGCCTCTCGGCCAGCGTCCCCTCTTCCCGATCACGCTGCCTTATCTCGGCCAGCGCTCCTGCCCTACCTTCCCGATCCTTGTCCACAACCTGCCCAACCACATTCCGTCCACCCACATGCGGCACCCTTACGGACGATGGAAACCATGCTATGCACGACATTTCAAAACCCAAACGGCAATTTAATTTGTCGTCTTCGGTTGCCCCTTCACCTCTTTCTTGCAATCGAAAAATGTCTTGTCCAATCCTAATTGGAAATCTGCCATGATTGACGAATATAATGTTGTTACTGAAAATAAGACATGGGATCTAGCACCCCGTCCTCCTGATGCTAATGTTATTCATTCTATGTAGATTTTTAGACATTAAAAGAAATCTGATAGTTCTTTTTAGAGGCACAAGGCCTGTCTTGTAGGTGATGACAGGTCTCAATAGGGGGGAGTGGATTGTGATGAAACTTTCAGCCCGGTGGTGAAACCGGCAAATATTCGGACCGTTCTCAATATTGCTTTCCAAATCATGGCCTATTCATCAGCTTGATGTCAAAAATGTCTTCTTGCATGAGGACCTTCATGAAACCGTTTATATGCATCAGCCTATGGGATTAAGGAATCCAGTTCATCCAAATTATGTGTGTATTTTGAAGAAATCACTTTATGGACTGAAACAGGCTCCTCGTGCATGGTACCAACGGTTTGCTGACTTTGTATCCCCTATCGGTTTTTCACATAGCAAATATAATCACTCATTTTTCATCTATATCAAGGGTAATGACATGTCATACATTCTGTTATATGTTGATGATATCATCCTAACTACATCTTCTGATGCACTTCGCCGATCCATCATGTCACTCCTTGCCTCGGAATTTGCTATGAAGGATTTGGGCGCCCTAAGCTATTGTTTGGGAATTACAGTTACGAGACATGCATGTGGCTTATTTCTTTGTCAAATGAAGTACGTCGAAGAAGATTCTCGACAGAGCAGGAATGACGTCTTGCAAATCGGCTCACACACCGGTGAACACTAATTCGAAATTCAGTGCCTCTTCGAGTTTTCTGTATGCCGACCCGACTCACTATCGCAGTTTAGCAGGAGCATTGCAGTATCTCACTTTCACGAGACCCTATATATCCTATGTCGTGCAACAAATATGCTTACATATGCACAGCCTGACGAATGAATATATGAATGCATTCAAACGTATTTTGCGATATGTCCAAGGTACTCTTCACTTCGGCTTACACATGTACAAGTCCTTACTCCTTGGTCTTACCTCTTATTCTGATGCCGATTGGGGTGGATGTTCGGACACTCATCAATCCACGTCGGGTCGGGCTGACAATGGATCGGAGGTGGATCGGGTGGAGCTCAATCCGCCTCCACCCGCCAACTATCCATCCACCACCCGACCCATCCATCACCCTATTTTTTCTTCATCCACATCCGATCCACCCATCATCCACGGGTGAATCGAGTGGATCGGGTGTTTCGCGGATGAAAATTATAGCACAATCAATTTGATACTTTTGGTTTATTTTTCAGTTTTCATACTATCTTGCTTTTCATACTATCTTGCTTTACCATTATAATTTGATCTTGATCCCATGGTAATATTCTTCAACCTATTATATTGCTAACAGTTATAGTCATATATAGAGTAACATAGAAAATGTCAATAACGTAGTACAAAAATAACATTTTTGATACTAGGAATCATCGTTATTGTCATGTTGAAATTGAAAAAGAATTTCCATTCTCTTTAGAAAAATAAAGACAACTATTGGAAATAAAACCAAGTACTAGTAACGACATGAGTCAGGGGTATGTTATCACTGAAATACACAAAAAATAACTATTTATAAATGGGTGGATGGATGGGTCGGGTGGTGGAACGGGTGGTGGGTTGGATGTATGGCCACCCGAATCCGACACGATCCATCACCCGATCCATCCGTCACCCGATTAAAATCCGTGTTTTGTCGGTTTTTCATCCATATAATCGGGCCGGGTGGATGGATATCCATCGGGTTAGGGTGAAATTGTCAGTCCTAACGTCGGCTTACTGTGTGTTCCTCGGAGATAACTTGCTTTCTTGGTCTTCTAAAAGACAACCTACTTTGTCTCGATACAGTGTTGAAGCTGAGTATAGAGGAGTAGCAAATGTTGTTTCTGAGTCTTGTTGGATATGCAATCTTATGCTGGAACTTCACTGCCCAATCCGCAAGGTTATATTGGTCTACTGCGATAATGTAAGTGCGATATATCTTTCCGGCAATCTCATTCAACATTAGTGCACTAAACACATTAAAATGGATATTCACTTCGTACGTGCAAAAGTTGCTCGTGGACAAGCTTGTGTCCTTCATGTTCCTTCCCGGTATCATATTGCTAACATATTTACTAAAGGACTTCCGCACATACTCTTTAATGATTTCTTAGCCAATCTCAGCGTACGAGAACCTCCCACTTCAACTGCGGGGGTGTGATGGAATATTACAAGAATATTCCCGTATAATTGTATATCTTTTATAATTAGTTAATTTATATTTTAATTGTAATTAGAAAGATTAGTTACCTAGTTCGTAACTATGTAAATAATCATATAACACTATATATTGTACACAATAATTTAATGAAAAGGCAGAGAACATATTCCTTTACTTTTTATGTGGAATATATAAATTATTGAAATCCATTTTTTAATTAGTTGCTTACACATTTTTTGGTAAACTTTAATTGATTCAAATCATTAGGCAATTAGAAATAATTAGGGGTAATATGGTAAACTTTTCATTCTATTTTTAGCTCCTTTATAGGCATGTAAAGTCAATATGTGATAAGTAAAACTGGACCGAGGGAGTAGTATTAATGAGGAAATGTTCCTGGAAAAAAACAAAGAGAAAACTCTGCACACAACTTCACAATCACTACCTAGGTAGTTCATCAGTAAATAAACATGAAAGTGGTGCAGTTGAAACAGAAACAAATGTACCATCTAATTTCCATTAACCAAACATGTGTGTCCCCTTGAAGATGCTAAAGAATGCAAACACTCGTTTATTAATGAGGAAATGTTCCTGGAAAAAAACAAAGAGAAAACTCTGCACACAACTTCACAATCACTACCTAGGTAGTTCATCAGTAAATAAACATGAAAGTGGTGCAGTAGAAACAGAAACAAATGTACCATCTACATTTCCATTAACCAAACATGTGTGTCCCCTTGAAGATGCTAAAGAATGCAAACACTCGTTTTCGTCGAATCCAAATCCCCCATTATAATCACCAGGAGCCATTGGAGCATCAGGCATATCAGCTTCACCTTCCAAGTAACTCATCACTTGTCTCATACTAGGCCGCGATAACGCTTCGTTGTTTGAACACATTAGTCCCAATTTCAACACTATTAGAACTTCACTTTCATTGAACTCACCTTTCAATCTCTTGTCTATAACATCAAGAATTTTCCCTTCTCTCCATTTGTTCCACACCATGTCCACTAGAACTAAATCCTCGGGCCCCGCCTTTGACTCAATCGGCCTACGCCCACATACCACTTCAAGCAACAATGCACCAAATGCAAAAACATCGGATTTTTCAGTAGCCCGTCCTGTTCTTGGTAATTCCGGTGCAAGGTACCCCAATGTACCAACAACCCTAGTCGTGCCTGGGTTTGATCCGTGCTCGTATAATCTTGCTAAACCAAAATCTCCAAGCCTTCCATTTAACTCCCCATCTAGCAACACATTACTAGCCTTAACGTCTCGATGCACAACAATTTGTTCATAACCTTCATGCAAGTATAGTAAACCCGAAGCAACTCCTTTAATGATTTTGAACCTTTGCTCCCATGTCAACACCATTCTAGGTTTTTCAAACAAGAAATTATCCAAGCTTCCATTAGGCATAAAATCATACACAAGCAACAAGTCACCACGACGTCTACACCAACCTACTAATTGAACCAAATTCCTATGACGAAGTCTTCCAATGCTAGAAATCTCAGACACAAATTCGCGTAAACCCTGTTTAGATTCATGCGAAATTCTCTTAACAGCGATTTGAATATTCGGATTTTGTAAAACACCTTTGTAAACTTTACCAAATCCACCAGCCCCAAGAAGCTCACTATCCTTAAAACCTCTAGTAGCTTGCTTAAGTTCTTGATAAGAATATCTATGAGGACCAACCTCAAGTTCCCAAGGCTCAATCACATCAGCATTCTTGAATCTTTTAACTAAATAAATAGCAACCAATATAACAATCAACACAAAAATAACTACCATAATTGATACACCTAATATTAGGCCAGTGTGCTTCTTCTTTGGACCAGGCAATGATGGAAGTGAATCCAAGTCAAGAAATTCAGCTTCACCATTCAACTTAAAACTCCAACCAAACACATAATGTGAACTTGCAAGCAAACCAGTTGAAGCAGAGAAACCAACATACATATGTTCTTTAAGAAATGGAGAGAGATCTATATGATAAGATAAAACAGGCAACTTGGGTTTTCTTGAAGTTGTTGAAAGTGTTACATTAACTAACTTTCTAACAGAATCATATTCAACCCATGCTAATATTACCTTACCACATTTAAGATTCAAATCTTGTTTAACCATATCATCATTATAATAACCTGATGTTTCAGACATGTTGGACCTTAAACTATTGATGTTAATACCAACATGGTTATCATTAATATCTCCAAACTCAAAATCTTGTACTGTATCAAATTCAACAGCAAATATATGGTTGGAAAAGTTACCAACATCAGTTGCATTTAGTAAGCCAAGATATTGACTTGGTAAAGCTGTACTGAAATCATTTGACTGAGAAATAGTGAAAGCAAGTCCATGGCCACCTAATTTTGGATATTCAGGGACTATAGCAAGAGCAAAACAAGTTGAAAATGATAAAGCAGTGCTAGTAGTTGAGTTCTTGAATTGTAAAGGTGAAGAATAAAATGCATGGCCCATTAATCTACTTGTTTCATTGGTTAGTTGAATAAATCCATTTTGGGTTATTTTTGCAACTCCACTTAAGTTGATGTTGTTGTTTGGTTTATTGAATCTTGTGTAGGTGAAGCCATCAAGTTGTTGAGATAAAGCTAGGATTGAAAAGGAAATGAGAGAGCTGAGTAGTAGTACAAGACAACTATTGACCATGTCTAAAGGATTTTTTTTCAAGATTTTCAGGTTAGATTTCAAGATTTGGACTAAAAGTGAGAAGATTTGAGGAATTAGTAGGCCAGATTTAACGAAAAAGGCACTATGGAGTATGGATAAAATGTTACTGAACAAACACATCCAAGCCAAACAAGAAGAGTACCATTTCTAAAAGGATATTTTTTCAAGATTTTCAGGCTAGATTTCAAGATTTGGACTAAAAGTGAGAAGATTTAAGGAATTAGTAGGCCAGATTTAAGAAAAAAGGCACTATGGGGTATGGATAAAATGTTACAGAACAAACACATCCAAGCTAAACAAGAAGAGTACCATTTCTAAAGGGATTTTTTTAAAAAAAATTTATCAGGTAGTGAGATTTGGACTGAAAGTGAGAAGATTTGAGAAATTTGTGACCAAGATTGTTGTTTTTTCAATGAAAAAAAGGGGTACTTTTGGTGGGGATGAGGAGAAATGTTGCAGAAAAGCAGCCAGGGGAAACAAGGAGAGTGACATTTATTCTGCTAGATGTATTATTGCCTTTGGACTGGACTTTAATGGCGGCTATCTTTTACTATTGATTTGACGCCACTATAGTTCTTATTTTGCTAGTTAAATTAGCGGCAGATAGAGTGTAGAACCTACGACTTCAATTGTACTACCCCTGTGGTATTTTTCACTTTTAGTGAGTTAATTTAATTAAATTTTAAAATTAAATTAGATCATATAAATTTAATATTTTAATATTAAAATTTATATATTTAAAATTATATGAAAAATATTATAAGCTGAGTTTTGTTTCATATCAATTTGATGAAAAAATATATTTTAAAATATTAATCAAAGTTAATGCAGTTTAAGTTTTGAATAGCAAAAAGTACAACATAAATGGAGACAGAAGTAGTATCTAATAATTGTCACATCAAACATAATTACATGGGAGAAAATTACTAATTTTATTAAAAAAGAAATTTAAAAATTGTATGTGTACGGTACTAAAATCTTTAAAGTTAACTCAAAACTTCAATACACCAATTAGTTTAGTGCTAAAGTTGAACCCAATTACAATACGACTTCTACTTAGCAATCATCATCTATAACAATATTTCATTATAACAACTATATTTTATGTGAAGTCGATCTTTCATATTATATTATATTATATTATCTCTACAACAACATTTTACTATAACAATAAAATAATATCGGACAAACAACACTGTTACATAAATTTAACTGTATACCAAACATTGGATAAACATAAAGGTGGCAATATTAGCCCATAAAAAATTATAACCCGTTCAAATTTGAACGGATTAATAATCGATCCATTTTTATCAACTCATACATATATATAATGCGTACCATATAGTAGTGTATATAACACATATGGGTCCAGGGTAATACATGAATATAATGCAAATGCATGAATGACAATAAAACATTCTGAACTTATCGGATGACATAATATCCTTGTACCTTCGGCTAACATTGGAAATATTAACATATTTCTCATATACCTCAATAAGGATTTATGAACATATTTAGACATGCTTTTAACATAGGAATCAATAACATGAACATCCTTAACTACTAAGAGCAGAATAATTTATGGAACAACATCACATTTACGTTTCGTTACATGAAACATGCCAAAAGAAGAAATAATTTGTCTTAACATACCTCAATTGTTTATTTCCCGAAAAAAGTACAACGAATCAGCCGACCTTATGTTAGTCTCAATAAGTGGAGAAAACCTTAACTTGCAATCTAAAGTTCTTGGATTCTAGTTAAAATCTTGAATTTATCCCCAAAGACATAAGAATTTGGTCGAGGGCTTTTAAGTGGGACTACGTTGATCTCAAAGTTAAGAAGAGCCCCTTCAAATTGATTGTTGAAAATGGAACACATTGCTGCCTTTATCTAATAATGTTGCTTATGTCAAATGGACATGTCCTTATGCTCACGACACATACAACCCTCTAACATTGTTGACACTCAATTTTATCCCATATTTTCTGATTTATTTGTAATTTTAAATATTTTTGACACCTCAAAAAATAATTTATATATATATATATATCATTATTTATTATTATTATTATTATTATTATTATTATTATTATTATTATTATTGTTCACATTTTTTACTATCATTTACCTTTTAAAATCACAATCATAGTTTTTATCCTACTATTCTATGTTATTTTATTTTCGCAAAGTGGCATCGCATTTTTTTAAACATTAAGCATTTCGTAAATATAATATTTTTATCACATCGGTATTTTTTATCTTTATAATTTAAATCTTTTGCAAAACATCTTTAAATATTAACCCCTTCTATTTTTTACCACAACTCATTTTTCTCTTAACACAAAACACAAATTACAAGCCCAATTTGCAACTCCTATTTTCAACCCAATTGGCCCAAATCGGGCAAAACCCCAAGCCCAACCGAATACCCCTCTTCTCAAAATAAATACCCTAAACCTAACCTAACCTAAAAAAACATATAAATAAAACCCCGACCCCCCACATTTGGCTGGTCGCCGCCCCCATCCCCTAAAAGAAACCCTACCCCCATACTTTCATTTTTACACCCCAATCCCGTCGCCATCGAACCTTACCCCTACCCCGACAGATCATTTTGGTCACCTTACACCCTTCAACCAGTTACCGACACCCCCACCACTAACACTATCATCTCATCCCCCACTGCTCCGATGAACCGGAGTGAACCACCACCACCATCACTGCTAGCCCATCACCATAGGAACTACGATGATACTTGGTTTTGTTGTGCACTTTTCGCTTTTTCCAAATCTGACTGAAATGAAATTTCGGCGTCGCTCCGGCATCTTGGCCGTGGAAGTGACGCCGCCGCCCCTTCTATCTTTTTGCTACTAGATCTGACCGGAGGTCGAACTTCGGCGACACTACGATCGTTTCTATTTCTCTTGTGGTTATATTATTGTGTGTTTTGTTGGACTGATTTAACCTCATTTTGACATACTTTGGCTAGTATTTTTCCCACGTGCTGACTTATTTTGGACTGTTCTTAATATTTTGCTAATTTGTGATAGTTTCTAACCGGATAATTACTCCGGTGTTTGTCTCTGTTTTCTCCGTTGATTATTGCTCTTTTTTGCGAATTTGCTCTGTTTTTGGTTATTTTTGTCACTGTTTTACCATGTCTGTGGTCCACTGCCGTCTGCCTATTTTGGTTTCGGGTCGAGTCACTGATTCGGGTCAGAACGCGGTTTGAGTAAAATTTTCCAGAATTCGATTTTTTACATTTTGATTGTTGGTTATCTGGAAATCTGAGAAAAAACTAATTCAGGTCGGGACTTCCGATTCGAGTCGGGTCGGGGCAGCCCATTTTGAGTAAATTTTCAGATTTTGTGTTCGATATTTTGTTGTTGGTTATCTGAAATTTGCAATTAGAAACAAATGTGTTTCTCGGATTCGACATTGTTTTCCGATCTGGTCACTGTTCCTGTCGGGTCGAGCATGAATCCGGGTCGGGTAAAATTTTCCAACAATTGGCTTTGATATTTTTGTTGTTGCTTATCTGAAAATATCCAAAAAAATTTGATTCCGAGTCGGGTCACTGCTTCGGGTTGCATTTCTCGGGTCGGGTCGACTCGAAATCCGGATCATCTATCCGGGTCTATTTTTTTCAGAACTGGGTCGAAATACCTAATTTTTCTTTATTGTTTCGTCGTCTATTCGAGTCGGGTCACTGTTCAGAATTTGGGTCGGATTTTCAGAAATATTCCGAATCCTGTTTCGGTTCAAAAATTTTAGAATTCGGGTCGGACGTTATAATTGCGGAATGTTGGTTTATTTTGGTATTTGAACATCCGTTAAGCGGCTATTATGTTATTTTACTGATTTGAACATATACTTTACTTTGGCCAACGAAATTGAATTTGAGGTCGTGTCTCTTGGTTCTCGGTTTCAGTTTTTTACTGTTTTGGTATTATTTTGCTGATTTGAACATGATACTACACTGGCCGATGAAAAAATATCCGTCGATTTTTTAGACCTCCACAGTTGGAAAGACGGAAATAAAACTTTTGGGCAAGGATGAAACTTAAATATTTTTTTTATCCGAGAGACCAACATGTTCGGTAGGCAAGGCAACTAAAATGACCAATGAGTCATATGTTCGCAACCACGACGTGATTGGAATGATCTTTTCAAAATTTAAGTCTAAGCCTTTCGTAATCAAAACATTTACTGTTTTAGATACGGATCCGAAGTTATTTATATTCAACTGTTTCTAACCGTTTGTTCTTGACATCTTGCAAGACATATTTATGAAAGTTAAGAAGACAAGATACCCCTCGGAGATGATTTATTGTTATTTTATGTTCTTTAATTCAGTTTTATTTTTGTATTGTAATATTATTGTACTCGTGAAATTATTGAAATGTTTAGAATAGATTGATTTAGAATTAATTAATTGGGTAGTCTAAAACTGGAAACTCGTCGCTAGTTTATTTATTTTAGGCTCGGTTAATTTTTAAAATCGGAAACCGCTAGTTTATCTATTTTAGGCCCATCGCCCATACTTTCAATACGTTAGTTTATTTATTTTTAGTTCGTCGCCCATACTTTCAAAACGCTAGCTTATTTTTGAACTGTTCAGAATTTTCAAAACTATTGGTCATCTTTTGCTCACAATATTAATCATACGAAATAGAGTCTTATTTTATCCGATTCATTATTTAAAATGACTTTCAAATATCACTTTCCTTGCATTACCAATAAGTTGTTTTTTTCTTCTTACTAAATCATCTTGTACATATATTTTGTAAATAATACAATACAAATATATGTTTCACCCAAAAAATCACCTTGCATATATTTTTATCCATTTCCATACAAATGCATATTTTTTTAACTTTACATGTATTTTTTTAATGCCATACAAATGCATATTTGTACAAAATGCATCATTTTATTAACTACTTGCAACATTATTTTTATACTTGTAAAAACATGCATGTTTCTTAGCATAATAATTAACCTGAGTTTGACCAGATAACCGCAAGTTAGCGGATCTTAAAGGATGCCTAACCCCTTTCCTTTAGGATAATAAAGAACCCTTACCTAGAATCACATTAGTTTTGCAGACCATAAAATCGGAGTTATTTTGCATCATTTAGTGTTTAGGTGCCCTAATTCACCTTAGAATAATTAGGTGGTGACTCCTCAACAAAGCAAGCATTTTTATCCAAATCCAGAGGGAATCGACCCATCACGTAACGAGCCGCTAGTTAAAAACGGGCGCGACAGCATGGCGACTCCGCTGGGGAAATTCAGGTTCTTAACCATAGCAAACCCAGGTTAATTATTATTGCGCTTTATTTTGCTCTTTATTTGATCTACTGCTTTAAATTGTTTCATTTTTGAAACTTTGTATGTTTAACTACTTTAATTTCTACTTTGTTTACTGCTTTTCTTAAATTGGCATTCCGCTCATATTTCTTCCACTTCGGAAAATTGACACTATCACACATACACGCGAGGTGTGTTTCGCGCACCCGCAAAATTTTCTTTCAAATTACCCAAAATTTAGTAGAGTTGGCGTATGCGCGAAGTGTCCGGACCATCCGGTGGCCGCGTAGCCTTCTCACTCGAGTAGTCCGCTCGGGAACCTTGAGTCTAGTCAGCCAAATCTTAAAAAATTTAGGATAGAGCTATACCACCCTTTATCTTAAGTCATGCATACATACACCTTAGGTGGGTCGATTCTTGGCATCGACTCTACAATTAAGAAATCCACCAAATTATCGACGGGTCTCACGGCCCATCAGCATATTATGTGTAGCGTGATAATGATAGACGAATCCAAGCCTAACCATGACATGCCGAAATTGGAAAATGTACATTCATTTTGTCTTCATTTCCGACAAAATCATTGCAGTTTAGCAGCTTGGATTAATCTGTCATAATCTCGCTTGCGTTTAGGCTCACCTCTGGCATAGGAGAAGCCCCATGCATGTTTGGACGCACATTTAATTTCCGCACAATTTGTTTGCTATTTTTCTGCTTTTCACTATGTACATATTATTTAATGCAATAATTACCCGCTTCAACTATGTACATATCATGCCATGTCGCTTGCAACTCTGGGCATGAACATTTGCCCTTTTCACTTTTGGGCTATCGCACTACAATCAAGACTTCTACTGGGGCAACACCATATCTTTTGGTCCACGGGACAGAAACTGTGTCACCACCCGAGGATAAATCGTTATTGAACATCAAGACTGGGACTTTGTGAAGCAATCAGGGGAGTCTTTGACCATACTGTCACACTCCTACATTTCATTATTTTTTGCGACTTTCCTACTTTCACCAATTTCTCTCATTTTTGCAGGAAGACCGTCCTCGCAAATAGTAGAGGGCGGTCGTTATAAAACATCATCCCTGGAGATACTCCAGGAGAGATTATTTTTTTTACAAAGATGACCGAGAGATACTTTGACTGAAAGAAGTCATCCAACCTCCAGTCCGAACAAACCAATCAGGGGAGTCTTTGACTATACTGTCACACTCCCACATTTTATTATTCTTTCCGTGACTTTCCTCCTTTCACCCTGTGCTCTTATTCTTGCAGGAAGACCATTCTCGCGAACAGTCAAGGGCGGTCGTTATAAAACATTATCCCTGGAGATATTCACAAAGATTACCAGGAGATATTTTGACCGAAAGAAATCAGCCAACACCAGATCCAACAAGGCATCACTTTGAGTTTGTCTATACTTTTTTTTTTTTTTACATATTTGCAAATTCAATTGATATGCTTAATTTTTGTTACATAATGCCTTTACATTTTACAACATATCCTCACGAACTACGAGTGTCTGATTCTCACCATACGGTGTGATACGTAGGTAACCCTTCTCGGGTTCGACACCGCTAAAAAATGTAAATCTAGTCCTTGCGGAACGCTACCCAACGAAAGTGGAACGAACCTGCTAAAGGGACGCACTTCCTTGTCCACCTGAAAAAGGGACGCACTTCCCTGTCCACCTTAAAGAGGGACATACTTCCGCATCCACCTTAATAATGGATGTACTCGCCTTGTCCACCTTAGAAAGGGATATATCTGGCTTACCCATCTTTTCATTCATCCTGGCATGGACAGTCATTTTTTCATTACATTCATCTTATTGTGGACAATCATTTTTTTCATTGCATTCATCTTGTTGTGGACAATCATTTTACTTTGCATTCGTCTCATAGTGGACAATCATCTATTTTATACAGTTTTTACTCTTACTATCATATCGTGGATGAATTCTTTTTTAGGCATACATTTTTTATAACCTATCTGAACGAACTACGCGCACCTGATTCTCGTCAAAGATGAGATACGTAGGCAACCCTACTTGAGTTAGGTACCGTTTATTCAAAGTATAAAAAAAAATTAAGCATCATTGATTGACTTGGTTGATACCAACACAGTTAGGAGTATGCATAGGAAAGAAGAGAAGAATGACTTCGTGGTAAACTATAGATTCTTTTGGTACCTCTCATTCATACCTGTGGCGACACTTAAAAAATTGTCTTGCATGCTTCCAAGATATGAACAAAACCAACCTCATCATTTTATGTGCATTGTGTGGTGAGTTTTAGAATAAGTTCAATTGCATTGCATTGTGATCTAGAACTTGGCTCGAATGTTTGTTGAGTCGAAATCCTGAGTAACACTTGGTATAGGAAATGATCGTAGGCTTTCTTAGATCTGTTTGAGCCTTTCCAGCGTACCAAATAACATTATCTGTAGCACTTCCCCTTTGAGCCTAAAGCCTATTCTTTTAACAACCACATCTTATGCCTATATCCTTTCTGAGTGCATACACGTATTATCCCTCTCTTGGCCCGACCTCCTTGAGCGCATCAGATATGTGCAAATTGCTAAAATGATCCAAGTTGAAGTTGTACTGTTCCGAAAAGAGGAAAAGTAAACAAAACAAAAGAACGACTTCATACAAAAAAGAAGTCAAAAAGGCCCGACAATATAAAAAAATGAGGAAATAACTCCGAAAAAGGGAAAAAGCTCCAAACGAAAGATTCAAAAGAAGTCAGTACAAAACAAAGGGGCAAAAAGAAGCAGATCGGCATCAAGACACACGACGCGGACATATTCCAACGCTCAAGGAAGGATTAGTCACTCTTTACCCAAATGATATCCTTTTCTTTCCCCAAGCCAACATTACAAACCCATAACAAGCTCTACATGATCCTATACAAAGGGTTCTCACATTAGTGGATACTCACAAGACGGCCAAGCCTATGGTGTCATAATTAAATGCATTGAACATCTTTCTGAGTGTGAGTGTACTTCTCTAGACGTCCCAAACTTCAAAACACTAAAATACATGTGAGGAAGGGACTTTCTTTTAGTGAGGGCGTTTGAAATATGAGGATACATACCGGTCGAAACCTTGGCTTGAAGCAAGTGTCGATACTCAGGTATGTCTGAGGTAGCATCTGAAGCTATAAGAATTACCCTAGAGTCAATCTCGGTTAGACAGAAAGAAAATAACGGGAGCTCTTAAGCACAATACTAATTGTGTGGTACCAACTGAAGACAAGACGTGATTCTATCTTTTTCATATTTTCAAAAAGAAAAAAAATCAAAAACCTTGCAAAATATATTGCATCATTTTTCAAACTATAATCACTCTCTTTTACCAAAAAACATTTTACAAACTCAAATTCCTTTTTCCCACAAAGTCTCGGATAAACAACCCAGAATTTGATTTCTATTCCCCGATAGCAGACATGAACTACGTTATGACTTGATTCCCTAGGCAGGATACGTAGGTGGCCACATCAGATTCGATCCCATTTTTAGAAAACCCTTACAAATCCCTTTTGCCACATGAACTACGTTATGACCTGATTCCATCTGCGGGATACGTAGGCGGCCACATTAGCTTCAGTCCCATTTTTAGAAAACCCTTACAAATCCCTTTCACCACATGAACTACGTTATGACCTAATTCCCTCGGCGGGATACGTAGGCGGCCACATCGGCTGCTTTTCTATTTTTAGAAAACCCTTACAAATCCCTTTCGCCACATGAACTACGTTATGACCTGATTTCCCTTTGTCAGAATACGTAGGCGGCCCCATCTGCTTTGGTCCCATTTTAAAAAACTTCACAATCCCTTTTTGCTTGTAACGAACTACGTTATGACCTGATTTCCTTTGTCGGAATACGTAGGCGGCCTATATCGGCTTCGGTCACACCATTGGAAATTTTCTTCCCTTATCTTGCACACAACACAATAGGCCCACATGATCACCTTAATAGGACAAGCAAGCTGCCCACACAAACTCGGTTTTGTCTAGTTGGAAGTTCAACATCTTCATATATACCAGGAACTGGGGTAAATTTTAAGGGTTCACTGTAAGATTACGCCAATGGACTTGGAAAAATGCCAACCAACTAAGTCTTCAATCCAAACCAGCCTGAACTTGCAAGCGTCAAGTGCCAAAGCTACACAGTCAACACGAATCAACCGCTCCTCCCCCTAAACTCATGAATTTCTTTGAGTGCAGGTCTTCAGGTTGACAAAGGCAGGGAAGCCGCAACATGTGTAGTTAATTTGGCAAAAAACTTCTGCATCATAGTTCATCCCTCAAGGATCACGTTCATCTTTTGCGTCTGTACAAAAGCACCCTCTTGACCTACAGGGTCCCAACTGCATTGTGTCTGTACAAGGATGTTATTTCGTGCCAGGGTCATATTCTCATCTACTCAACTTTTGCACCGCCTATGTCCACGCATTAACTTTTCATCTAGACTGATGATATATCATTTCGATATTAGGGTCACACTTTTCATTACGTGAATACAACGATGTAAATTAGGCGCCCACCTTCTAATGCAGGTATTTCAATTTCAATTAGGCATCCACCTTCTAATGCGGGCATTTCAATTTCAATCAAGCACCCACCTCATAATGCGGGAATTTTAATTTAAATCAGGCACCCACCTTCTAATGTGAGTATTTTATTTTCAATCAGGAACCCACCTACTAATGCAGGTATTTTAATTTCAATCAGGCACCCACCTTCTAATACGGGTATTTTAATTTTAATCAGGCACCCACCTCCTAATGTGGGTATTTTAATTTAAATTAGGCGTCCACCTAATAAATGTGGGTATTTCAATTTCAATCAGACGCCCACCAAACGACGTCATTTGCATTATGTCAGCACAACAACTGTCTCCTACAATCATCTGCATTAGGTCTATACAACGACGCCATCTGCACAATGCGTTTATATAACGATGCCATCTCAGACCATGCGGGTCACAAACACATAACGGCCATACAACAACGTCATCCGCAATACGTCTATACAACGACGTCATCTGCAACACATCCATACAATGACATCATCAACAACACGTCGATACAATGACGTCATCATCAACACGTCCATATAACGACGTCATCAGCAACACGTCCATACAACAACAACTCATCCATACAATGACGTCATCAGCCACACGTCCATACAACAACGTCATCAGCCACACGTCCATACAACGACGTCATATGCATTACGTATAAGCAACGACGTTATTTCATCATGCCTATGCAACGACGCCATCTGCATAACGTCTAAGAAACGACGTCATCTCATTACACCTATGCAACGACGTCATCTGCATTGGGGAAGTACTTCGAACGTCGTTCCACCCTTTCTCCAGGATTTCACCATATCTCCAACTAGTGTCATCATAACTCGATACTGGGGCAATATTTCTCGAATCTGCATCATCTTTTGCAACTTCTCTCTCCCTCGGGATTCTATTTCTTCCTATGCATCCCTAATATTCCCTCGAGTCCCGATGATCAGGACAAAGTTAGCTACTCAGTCAACTTCTTTGTCCGGAAACTCTTCCATCGTTTCCGACCAAAGAGGGGCATTTGTTGACACCCAATTTTGTCCCATCTTTTCTGATTTATTTACAATTTTAAATATTTTTGACACCTCAAAAAACAATTTTAATATATATACATATATATATATTATTTTTCACTATCATTATATATATATATTATTATTGTTCACATTTTTTACTATAATTTGCCTTTTAAAATCATAATCATAGTTTTTATCCTAATATTCTATGTTGTTTTATTTTCGCAAAGTGGCATCGCATTTTTTATTTTTTAAGCATTAAGCATTTCGTAAATATAATGTTTTTATCACATCGGTATTTTTTTATCTTTATAATTTAAATCTTTTGCAAAACATCTTTAAATATTAAACCCCTTCTATTTTTTAACCACAACTCATTTTTTCCTTAACACAAAACACAAATTACAAGCCCAATCCGCAACCTCTATTATCAACCCAATTGGCCCAAATTGGCCAAAACCCCAAACCCAACCAAATACCCCTCTTCTCAAAACAAATACCCTAAACCTAACTTAAAAAAACTATAAATAAAACCCCGACCCCCCACATTTTGCTGGTCGCCGCCCCCATCCCCTAAAAGAAACCCTACCCCCATACTTTCATTTTTACCTCCCAAATCCCGTTGCCATCGAACCTTACCCCTACCCCGACAGATCATTTTGGTCACCTTACACCCTCCAACTAGTTGCCGACACCCCCACCACTAACACCGTCATCTCATCTTCCACTGCTCCGGCGAGGAGCTTCTAGCTCCGATGAATAGGAGCGAACCACCACCACCATCACTTCTAGCCCATCATCGTAGGAACTACGATGATAATTGGTTTTGTTGTGCACTTTTCGCTTTTTCCAAATCTGACCGGCATCTTCGTCGTGGAAGTGACGCCGCTGCCCCTTCTATCTTTTTTCTACTAGATCTGACCGGAGGTCGAACTCCGGCGACACTACAGTCGTTTCTATTTCTCTTGTGGTTATATTATTGTGTGTTTTGTTGGACTGATTTAATCTCATTTTGACATACTCTGGCTAGTATTTTTCCGACGTGCTGACTTATTTTGGACTGTTCTTAATATTTTGCTAATTTGTGATAGTTTCTAACCGGATAATTACTCCGATGTTTGCCTCTGTTTGCTCCATTGATTATTGCTCCTTTTTGGGAATTTGCTCTGTTTTTGGCTATTTTCGCCACTGTTTTACCATGTCTGTGGTCAACTTCCATCTGCCTATTTTGGTTTCGGGTCGGGTCACTGATTCGGGTCAGAACGCGGTTTGAGTAAAATTTTCCAGAATTCGGTTTTTTACATTTTGATTGTTGGTTATCTGAAAATCTTAGAAAAAACTAATTCAGGTCGGGACTTCCGATTCGAGTCGGGTCGGGGCAGCCCGGTTTGAGTAAATTCCAGATTTTGTGTTCGATATTTTTTTGTTGGTTATCTGAAATTTGCATAAGAAACAAATGTGTTTCTCAGATTCGGCATTGTTTTTCGATCTGGTCACTGTTCCTGTCGGGTCGAGCCTGAATCCAGGTCGGGTTAAATTATCCAACAATTGGCTTTGATATTTTTGTTGTTGGTTATCTGAAAATCTACAAAAAAAATTGATTCTGGGTCGGGTTACTACTTCGGGTTGCATTTCTTGAGTCGGGTTGACCCGAAATATGGGTCATCTATCCGGGTTTGTTTTTCAGAACTGGGCCTAAATACCTAATTTTTCTTTACTATTTCGTCATCTATCCAAGTCGGGTCGGCCTAAAATCCGGGTTGGGTCACTGTTCAAAATTCGGGTCGGACGTTTTTATTGCGGACTGTTGGTTTATTTTGGTATTTGAACATCCGGTATGCGACTATTATGTTATTTTACTAATTTGAACAAATACTTTACTTTGGCCAATGAAATTGAATTTGAGGCCGTGTCCCTTCAGAAAATGGTTCTCGGTTTCAGTTTTTTACTGTTTTGGTATTATTTTGCTGATTTGAACATGATACTACACTGACCGATGAAAAAATTGTTGTCTCATAACATGGCCAGCCGATCATTATTGTCTCATAACATAATTTATCAAGTAGCCGATCCTTGTTGTCCCACTTGGTAAGTCCTAAATTAGTTCAGGACCACATCTTTTTATATACCAGGAACTTTATTTGCATACGTGAATATGACATAAATTCCCCAAAGCTCAGGTCTACTTGCATACGTCTAGATGCTTAACCCACCACCCAAAAGTACGGGGTGTTACATCCTCTCCCCCTTAGAAACGTTCGTCGTCGAATGCTGGGCTGACATATCTAATCCTCGTCACGTAGCTAGAAAACACAACCACCGCTTCACGGGTCATATAATATAACACATATCATTATATCCAATCTCACCTGGTCATCACGCCTTTATTATAATAGTCCGAAATAGAACTCATCTTATGCTTCTCGGCATTAAATAGGTATGGAGATTTGTCCTCATCTCCTCCCCCGCCTCCTATGTCACTGCTTCTACATTCTTATTCTGCCAAAGAGTTTTCATGGAGGCTACTTTCTTAGTCCTCAACTTGCTGACTTGTCGATCTTACGATAGCAATAGGGACCTCTTCATAGGGTAAATCCTCTTCAAGAAGACCCAATCATCCACTTGGAACTCTAAGTCCCACTGTTGCTGACGCACATCTGAATACGACTTCTGACGACTCTGAGTGGTTAACAACCGTTCTTGGACAAACTTCATCTTCCCTATGGCTTGGTGACTAGGTCAGGCCCAAATAATTCTGATTCACCTACTTCAAACTATCCGATAGGAGATCTATATTTCCGTCAATACAAAGCCTCGTATGGAGCCATTTTAATGCTAGCATGATAATTGTTATAGTACGCAATGTCAATAAGGGATAGATGATCATCCCAACTTCCCTTGAAGTCCAATACGCACGCTCATAGCATGTCCTCGAGCGTTTGAACCGTACGCTCAGCTTGCCCGTATGTCTGAGGGTGGAAAGTTGTGCTAAGATTAACTTGAGTGTCCAAATCTTTTTGAAATGATCTTTAAAATTTAGTTGTGAACTGTTCATCTCGGTCAGATATAATAGAAATAGGCATAAATCTCTTTAATGTACAACTTTTCATAGTCCTCAGCTATGTAGGTAGTTTTAACCGTGAGAAATTGAGCTGATTTGGTCAGTCTATCAAAAATCACCCAAAAAAAATCAAACGTACGATAAAAGTGAGGTAAATCCATAACAAAGTCCATATTAATCATTTCCCATTTCCACATTGGAATCTCAATATTCTGAGTTACGTCGTTGGGCTTTTGGTGCTCTATTTTTACCTACTGAAAATTAGGATACCGAGCTATGAACTCCACAATGATCCTCTTCATGTCATTCCAACAATAGATACCTTTGAGATTATGATACATCTTAGTAGATCTAAGGTGAATGAAATATTGTGAAAAATGGACTTTCGTCAAAATTTTATCTCGTAATTCTTCTACACTGGGAATACACAAATGGACCTTCCACCTGGGGTCCCTCTCCCATTATGCTCGAAGGTTGCGATCCTCTTTTGGTTAGATATCTTTCCCAATCTTTTCTAAAAATGGAATCTTCATCATGACATTCATTTTCGTCCAGTATGAGGGATGGTCCTGTTGTATTCTGAGTCAAAGGGCTATCGCTATTTGAATCCTCCAATCGCACTCCCACTTAGCTAACTGATGTGTCCTCATATCAACTTCTCTTATTTGTCCTCACGTTAGTCAAGCCACTTGTAGGTGAATGATCCTATTGTCAACTTAACTTTGTTTACTAACTGTTGTGCTGAAAACTCTTATATTTGTAGTAACTCAATCATGAACACTTTATGAATAATGTCATTGAATCTGAAGCGTGCATATCATCGCAGTTAATTCTTATTCATGATCTGAAATGAATCATTTTTTCATACTTTCTCACTACTCTAATTATAAACGACTCTCTTTCCTTTACTTCTTTTGACACTTGTTTACTTATTTCTTACTTATCGTACTCGTCTTAATTCTAAAATACTCTGGTATACGTACATAATCTCAAACACTGCTCCTGATTCCAATCCTTGGCTTTACTATCCCTTAAAGGATGCGTTGTTAACTTATTCACTTAATCTATACGTGGAAGATTCTGGAGAATTTACATTACCTGACGTTGGCCTACTATATCCCAAACCTGGTCATTATACTTAGATTTGAATTCCTTCACTCGCCTTATTGCTAAGACTTTCTGTCAATGGCGCTTTGGGTAAAGATTTCCTTGATCTCGTTAAGCTGTACATCCATTACTTTATCTATCTAGTAGAACCTTTGGTCAGTTCAGAAATGCTCATAGACATCTGTATTTTCCTGCCACTTTATCTTCATTATAATGACGTTATCTCATTGACATATATCCTTAATGTCTACTTTATATCCATAGGCGTCATTGGCCCATTTTCCACTTGTTTAGGAACTAATTTCGATCTTTACTCACTGTTACTTCCATTTACATAACTTTCTGAGATGAATGACTCAATATTTTATGGAACCGACGCTTCGTATGTTTAGATCCAATCCACGGTGTTCCATGATCTCATGACTTGTCCAGCTTTCTTGTCCTACTATTATTAGATTTCCCATCGATCGAGTGCTCATTCGTCTTACCTCTACATTTCCATTTCAAGTTGCCCTGGGGTAATCTCTTATCTCAAAGTATTTCTCATACTCTCTTCCTGAACATCAGAGAATCGTCATATTTGGCCGAAGAGTTCTTACTATCCCTTATCTACCGTTGAAAAGGCTGGATCAATCAAAGGGGGTACTACGAGCCCTCTGCCCCACACATCTAACCAGCTCGCGTGGTTCACCAGTTCCACCGACTAGACCAAAAGAGTGATTCAGTCGATACAGAGGTGCGCTTGAAGTGGGGGGTGTGATGTCCCTATTGGGCTGGGCCCTTCTCCATAAGGCCCCACCGTAGGGGCATAAGCGCGTCCTTACGCTGTTCTGGAGTAATCATACCTTTGTGAAACCTACATAACTATAATCTTATTCACTTTTATCCTTCTTGTCGTAATCCTTCCTTCTACTCGTCATTAAACAAAAAAACATTTCTGCCTTGATACTTGAGCATACCATTCCATTCATACTTATTAACTCTTTTCATATTTCTTACAACCATTCTTTGATTGTTCCATAGTTCTCGCCCTCAATTGCCCCCAACAAGCTATTGTTATCTAGAGGTTATTTAGAATGGTAACATGCTGCGAAATGAAGTCGAAGACCTTACCAGTCCAATACCTGTAGCATACCTTAGCTTACTAACATTGGTACATGTAATTCTCAATAATATGCGGTATCGCCATTTTACGTTATGACGAGAGGATTATGTCCCCTTCCATTATCGCGGATAACTCGATCCCTATATATGACTTCGGCTCGCTATTCTGGGTACATCACTTTACATGATCTTCTTAAATTACTGATGGTCACTTTTCACACGATTCAATTGTGGCAATCCATTATCGTTACTGATATCCCAGGAAAATTCCCGGTCTATTCTAGACATTACCATTTAGGTCGCACGTACATAACATATTCCCTCATTCTAATCAACACTAGTCATTGTAAAATCTGTAGATTTTCATAACTTACTAAACCTTCTGTGTTGCATCTGTACAACTCATAATCATCTTATCCTTACCTTTGTGCATCAACGTAGGACACTTCGGAACGTTGTGGCCATGACTGCCACTCTAAACCAACCTCCTGTACTTTGCAGCATAAGCCATCATGCACTCGACCACACTGACTACAAGATGGTCGGGGCGGTTTCACTCGACCTTTACAACTTGACCCTGAGATATTGGCATCTTTGACCCTTTTAACGATCGGCGATCCCTGACTAATAAACTCCCTGACCCCTCGAGGGCCTATCTCTATCAAATGCTCTAGGATGAAGTTGTGCCTGGGAAAGCAACTTACTCATATCCTCTGACGGATCTGTTCCAATAAAGAGCATACTGCTCGCATTTTCACTCAATCCAACCTCAATTTCCCTGCTAATCATAGCCTTATTAGAAGAAGGCATTGTTGTGATTATAATCACGATAAGGTCTACAGAGAACATCCTTACAATCTTCTGCGTTTCGGTGCTTAGTACTTCCTTTACTTAACTTTTTTTATTTTTTTATCCCAAAAGAAGCATTTTGCTTTCTAGACTTGCATTATCTCTTCCGTATATGAGTGAGACAATTCCTCACAATCTCAAGTTTTGAACATAATACTACCCTTCAGGCGTATCAAGCATTTGGTAGAAGTCACTCATTTACTGGCGCCGAATATAAACTAACCGAAGTCTTTTTGATAACCGTCGTTACTGAAATAGTATAAGGAATGAGTTAAACTTGAATTCTTAAGACTCAGCTCTACTGCACGATCTATGATATGAAAGAATGGAAACTATACCTAAATGCCTTGCAGCCTCTTATTTATAAGTGTGGCGCACAACACACCCATAAACAAGACTCTACTAGACACGGCTTGCAGACTCCCTAGGACAGACCTGCTCTGATACCAAGTTTGTCACAATCCAAATCGGAGGGCCATGACGGGCACTCGGACCTTACTTGCCGAGTACCACTAATCATACAATTATCACCTAGCCACAATCAATTATGGCCACATGGACTGTCGCCAAATATCCTGCTGACACACACATCAAGGCTGATATGGCCATACACGACTACTATACACAGGACAATTATCTACAAGCCTCTAAAGAGTACATGACATAACAAGGTCGGGAAAGGGCCCCACCATACCCATATGCATATAGAAAACATCATACCACGATCAGACTGCAACTCTGAAACAAGCAGAGTGCCCCAATATCAGCTGAACCAGCAACCTAGTAGCACGAACCATCCCACTATCTACTTGAGCCTGCGGGCATGAAACTCAGCGTCCCCCGACAAAAGGGACGTTAGTACGACTGATGTGCTGAGTATGTCAGGCATGAAGAATAGCATTATAGAGATATAAACATATATTGAGATAGAAACAACTGATAGAAATAGCTGATAGCAACAACCAACAGAAACAACTGACAGTAATAGCTGAGCTGACCAGTAGTGAATGCCTCTAGGGGCCATAATATGCCTAAATGTCATGCACAATGCAAATGCGGTATACATATATATATTGGCCTTTAAAGAAGAGTGAAGTTCTGGCCTGGAGCTTCTTTCCTTACATAATAGGTCAGTCTTCCTATCCTCTCCTTCCTTATAGTAAAGGTGAGTGGCTCCGTTCCTTTCTAAAGTGTCTTTTCGCCCCTCTCCATATTCCTTCCCATAACAGCCTCTGTGGGCATCATATCATATTGGCCTTTGTGGGCATCTTCCTTTTTCGGGATATATGTAGCAGCTGCAGGTGGTGTTGCATATATAACGCCATTTCCTTTTCCCATCCCCTACATATATATAATGTGTACCATATAGTAGTGCATATAACATATGTGGGTCCAGGGTAATACATGAATATAATGCAAATGCATGAATGACAATAAAATATTCTGAACTTAACGGATGACATAATATCCTTGTACCTTCGGCTAACATTGGGAATATTAACATCTTTCACATATATACCTCAATAAGAATTTAGGAATATATTTAGACATGCTTTTAACATAGGAATCAATAATAGGAACATCCTTAACTACTAAGAGTAGAATAATTTACAGGTTTACGTTTCGTTACATGGAACCTGCCAAAAGAAGAAATAATTTTCCTTAACATACCTCAATTGTTTATTTCTCGTAAAGAGTACGACGAATCAGCCGACCTTACTTAGTCTCAATAAGTGGAGAAAACCTTAACTTGCAATCTAAAGTTCTTGTAATTCTAGTTAAAATCTTAAATTTATCCCCGAAGACATAGGAGTTTGGTCGAGGGCTTTTAAGTGGGACTATGTTGATATCAAAGTTAAGACGAGCCCCTTCAAATTAATTGTTGAAAATGGAATAAAGTGATTGCAGCCTTTATGTAATAACATTGCTTGTGTCAAATGGATTCTTAAGGGTGAAGTAGTGGTTGCTAACATGTCCTTATGCTCACGACACATAGTCAACCCTCTAACACATGTCATCTCCAAATTTTTCATGCATCTTAGTGGAATTGTTGTCACTTATTTATGCTACACGTAATTATTCCCACTAACCTTATCCCCCACTATAATTTATCCGTCAGCCGATCGCTATTGTCCTATACCATAATTTATCGATTAGCCGATCATTGTTGTCCCACTTGGTAAGTTCTAAATTAGTTTGGGACCGCATCCTTTTATATACCAGGCTCTTTATTTGCATACGTGAATATGACATAAATTCCCCAAAGCTCGGGTCTACTTGCATACGTCTAGATGCTTAACCCACCGCCCGAAAGTACGGGGGTGTTACAACTGTCAATGATTTACTTTTTGATAATGTTAAAAAAATACTATGTGATTTTTTGAATATATATCTATCGCTTTTCCTTCATTCATTCTTTCAATAAATATAGAAATTCAAATAAAAAATAAAAAATATAATAATTCAAATTATAAGAAGCAAGCTAGTTACATTATCCTTTCTAGGATAGGGGTATGATACTGTAAGAATAATTTAAGTAAGTAGAATATTTTCCTCATCATTCTCCTTCCACAAATGTGGTTAATATACAACTATACATGCTAGAAATTAGTAGATGATAGAAGATTATGCCTAATTATCTCCCTAAGATAAAACTAATCTTCCTAATGATGAGATAATCTTCCTAATGACAAGATAATGCTAATAAATATTTTACCTCCTACCATATATAGAAGATATTATTTAATTACAATAATAATAATTATTAATAACAACATTAATAATTATTATTCTATCACTCCCCCACAGTCGAAGCGGGAGGCAAACGGATGCTGAGGCTGTCCCAAAAATCTTCAAATAACACCAGTGGAAGACCTTTAGTGAAGATATCGGCAATTTGACGGCGCGACGGGACATGTAGTACCCGCACTTGACCGCGTGACACTTTTTTATGGACAAAGTGGATATCCAGCTCACTATGTTTTGTGCGTTGATGATTGACTAGATTGCCGAAAAGATAGATAACACTAATATTATCACAATATACCAAAGTGGCTTTCAGAATCAGGAAGTGTAGCTCAAGCAAAAGATTTTGAAGCCAACATGTATTCTGCTTCGGCACTGGTCTTGATAATGTGGCTTGTCTTTTTGAGGACCAAGAAACTAAGTTATCACCCAGAAATATACCATAACCTGAGGTGGAGCGTCTGGTGTCTGGGTAGCCTCTCTAGTCTGCATTTGTGTAGGAGAAAAGTGTGGACGTGGATGATGGATATAAGTGCAAGCCATAGTCAAGAGTACCCTATATATATCGCACAATGCGTTTTAGAGCATGCATATGATCATCCATCGATTTATGTATGAAAAGGCACACTTGTTGTACAACATAAGAGATATCCGGTCTGGTGAAGGTTAGATACTGCACGGCTCCTGCCAGGCTGCGGTAGAGTGTCGGGTCGACAAAAGGCTTGCTAGAAGATACACTCAATTTGGATTTAGTGTCCACCGGAGTTGCTGAGGTTTTACAGGAGGACATACCAGCTCGTTCTACAATCTCTGATGCATACTTCTTTTGGGAGAAAAATAAACCACATGCATGTCGTGTCACTGCTATGCCCAAAAAGTAGTGTAGTGGGCCCAGGTCCTTTATTGCAAATTCAGAGACAAGCTGTGACATGATGGACTTTCGAAGAGCATCTGATGAGGTAGTTAATATAATATCATCCACATATAAGAGAGAATAAGAAATATTATTACCCTGACGATAAATAAACAGAGAGTGATCGGAACGGCTGTTAGAAAAATTAATATGTGAAACAAAATCCGCAAACCGCTTATACCATGCCCTGTGAGCTTACTTTAGTCTATTTAATGATTTTTTGAGAAGGCACACATGATTGGGGTATTTGGAGTCCCTGTACCCCAAAGGTTGGTACATGTGTGCCGTTTCATTTAGATGTCCATGGAGGAAGGCATTTTTGACATCCAATTGATGAAGTAACCAACCCTTTTAGAGAGCCAAACTAGGTACTATTCAGATAGTCGCTGATTTGACCACCGGACTGAACGTCTCATCGCAATTCACACTAACACGTTGCATTTTTTCCATCACCTACAAGACAGGCTTTATGCCACTCAAAATAACCATCAGAGTTTTATTTATGACTAAATATCCACATAGACCGAATTATATTAGCATGAGGTGGACGAGGTACTAATTCCCGTGTCCTATTTTTAATAAGAGCATTAAATTCATCGTCTATAGCCATTTTCCAATTCAGGTCATGAAGAGCAGTCACAGGGTTACGGGGTAATGGTTATTTTGAGAGTTGAATGCGTAGGTTATATTGGGTGTTGGGTTTGAAAATACCGTGTTGGCTTCGGGTAAGGGGTCGGTTGACTGAGTTTTGGGCTGAGGGGATAACACTGTTTGGCATGCAGGAGGCAGCTGGGCCTTGGGCCAAGTCACTGCCAGAATGCGAGACAGTGGCATTGGGCTGGGATATAACAGTGGGCCTGGCAACAGTGAGTGGTGTATCCAAATTTAGATTTGGAGCATTGGGCCTTAGGAATGGAGGCCCAGTCTGCTAAACTATATTTTCCTGCGGCTGGGCCACTGTTTCGGGGCCTAGTTGGCCCAAATCAGCCGGGTCACCTGAAACAGTGGGCTCGGGAGAGTAAAAAAATTGGGTTAAGTACGGGGGTCGGCTATCATCAATAAAATCATAGGCGTGGGTCCAGACTTGTGTATTTTGGTAAATGGAAAATTCGTTTTATAAAAAATTACACGACGACTTATAATTATTTTATTTGAAGATAATTCGTAACATTTGTAACCTCGATGATTAGATGGATATCCCAAGAACACACACGGAGTCCACCGGAGTTGAAGTTTGGTGATGGTAGTTAATGGAAAAAGAGGATAACATAAGCACTCGAATACCCGTAAATGGGAGTAAGAAGGGTCCCGTAGGTATAGGATTTTTAGTGGAGCTTGGTAGGACAAGTTCTTTTGAGGGAGTATGTTTAACAAGTATGTGGCCATTTGTAGTGCATGGTGCCAAAATGAGGAGGGAAGTGTGGCATGGGCAAGGGATGTGCGAACAATATTGTTGATGGTTCATGTTTTGCGTTTCGCCTTCCCATTCTGGGAGTATGTGTGGGGACATGAAAGGCGGAAGTTTAAACCATGAGAAGTGCAAAAATCCCAAAAATGCCTATTATCAAACTCCCTGCCATTATCAAATTGAATATTTTTTATTTTCCGTTCAAATTGATTTTTGATGAAAGCTCTAAACTTTAGAAAAGTGGAAAAAACTTGTGATTTTTTAGACAAGGGAAATGTCCACAAAAAATTAGAGTAATCATCTAACAGAAGCAAGTAATATCTATGGCCGGAAGAGATCAAATGGGGGAAGTCCAAATATCACAATGGATAATATCAAATGTCATAAGAGTGCATGAACTAGAGGAAACAAATGACAATTTAACTTATTTACCAAGTGGGCATGAATGACATTTATTTAATGTTTGGGATTGAGTACATGAAATGAACTAATTTTTCTTAAGGGAGGCTAAAACTGATGCCCCCGGATGACCCAACCATTCATGCCATAAAGAAGAGGTTACTCCTGCAAAAGAAAATGGTAACTTGGACTGTTGGATAGGTGATGGTATTGGATATAGATCGCCTTGGCTATCACATCTCATGAGAAGGCTCCCCATATGAAAATCCTTCACAGAAAATCCAAAAGGGTAAAAAACAACAGACACCCAATTGTCAATAGTAAACTTTCTAACAGATACCAAGTTTTTAATTAATTGTGGAGCATGATGGACATTTTTTAAGGCTAGTGGTGGGTTTGGTGGTGACAAATTAGTAGAACCATAACCCCGAATCGGAATAGAATGTCCATTTCCGACAATTATACCATTATTTTTTCTCAAATTAAAATAGGACAAGAGATTACCTTGGGAGGACGTCATGTGAGACGTAGCTACAGAGTCCATATACCAATTTGCATCGGGTGAATTAAGTCCAAGAGTGTGCATGGCGGACTCAATATCCATCGGGTGGGCCACTGCCGAATGGGCCTCCTGCCACTAGGTCGGCTGTGGCCCAAAATTCACTGCCCCATTGCTGCTTCTCTACCCGGTGTGTGATGGCCCAATAGAATTGGGATAATGTCCAGTGGGCCTGGGGGCTGGCCTAGCCCAGAGTCTAGCTGGGACGGGGCACGGTGGCAAGGTCCAAGGCCACTGCTAGGCCCACTGGGGTGGACTGCGGGGCTGCCAGTTTTGGGCTCCCGTGTTACTATTCCGTGAGTTACCGCCGCCACTGCCACCAAAATTTCCTCCGCCACCGGAATTTTGGTGGCCTCCACATTTATTATTATCGCGATTTCCACCTTTATTTTTACCACCATTCTGTCCTTTTTGACCCTGATTTGGTTGTGAAGGTTCAAAGTAGGTAGTAACGTCATTCATGGGGGTAGCAATCATGGCGGAATTGGTAACGGTGGCGGCCTTTTTGGCGATACCCGCCTCTTCAAGTATAAGCATCGAACGTGCTTGGTAAAAAAGTGGTAAATGATTGCTTTGTCGGATGAGTGTCCCCACACCGCTATAGGCATCGGTAAGACTGACAACCATTTGTAAGACTAAGCGATTGTTGGTAACCGGTGAGCCAATATTTTTAAATTGATCCGACAAGACTTTAAGGCGTTGACAATATGCCGATGCATTTGGAAAATTCGCAATATCAATGGTGGAGAATTCTTGTTCTGAAGTGACGACGCGAGAATTTTTATTGTCTTGAAAAATATCCCGCAACCGATTCCAAGCCTCCATTGCTATAGAATCGGGTTCCATTATTGTGTGTAACAAATCTATAGAGATTGTTGCATAAATCCATGAGAGATCTCTGGCATCAAGAGTTTGCCATAGTTCTTTGTCATCATTGGTCTTTAACTCCTTCCCTTTGTCATTCTCCGTCGGGATTATGTGATGAATAACTCGGTGGGAACGGCAACAAATCTTAAAAAGTTCTGCCCAAGTTGCATAGTGAACATTTTCCATCTCAAGAGTGATGAAAACATGTGTTTTGATGTTTGAAATGGTAAGGGCTGAATGAAAATTGTTTTTGGAGTCAGACATCGTTGATTGGAAGACAAAAAAATATGAAGAACAATAATGGAGATGAAAAAAAAAATGAACAAGAAAACACAAATTCGGCTAAGGGGGTGGGGGGTTGGCCGATTGGGAGGCGTTATGGTAGGATCTTTTCCTAATCTCTTGATACCATGTAAGAATAATTAGAGTAAGTAAAATATTTTTCTCATCATTCGCCTTCCACAAATGTGGTTAATATACAACTATACATGCTAGAAATTAATAGATGATAAGGAGAAGATTATGCCTAATTATCTCCCTAAGATAAAGCTAATCTTCCTAATAATAAGATAATCTTTCTAATGACAAGATAATGCTAATAAATATTTTACCTCCTACCATATATAGAAAATACTATTTAATTACAATAATAATAATTATTAATAACAACATTAATAATTATTATTCTATCAGATGCGATGTCATTGCTCTCTTTTGTTCCTTCACTCAGTGAAGAAGTGCGAATAACTAATAAACCTAAAAAAGACTTTGGCTTCTTGATAGCAAGGTCAAGGGAAAGAATAGGAAAGGGGATGACTTGCTTTGATTTTGGTGCATTTCATGTAACAAGTATGTATGATCCCGAAATATGGGTGTTCAATCCTTATGGACTAAAAGTACAATCCGTAAATTCAGTGTGGAACGTGAAATGTTTTGATCCTTTTATTTTGGGAGGAATAACATCTCATGATATTGCAGCAGGAACATTGAGCATATTAGCGGGTCTATTCCATCTTAGCGTCCATCCTCCACAACCTCTATACAAAGACATTTTTTTTTTGCGAGATAAAAGTGCATTTATTGAAATTAAAGGCACGAAAATTAAGAGGATTGCGTATGAGAAATATAGAAACGGTCCTTTCCAATAGTATCGTTGTTTTCCTTTTTCCAACTTTTGTTGTTGGAACTATGTGATATGGTTGGAATAGATTAATAATCCGTCTATTTTGATTCATCATATCCAGTCCCCCATTTAAAACCTTTAAATAATATAATTTCACAATTTTTTCGGTCATTATAATCTCTTATTCCATCAACCAAATAAATCCACAGTGCATAATCATGGAGGCTTAAAGCTTAAGAAAATTAGAGCTTTCATTTCACTTTTGTCTCTTCACATGGTGCTCCATTAAGAGATTACACAAAATTATGCCTTAATTTACAATAATATTTTCCCCGGCTAACGTGATTTTCCTAGAAAGGAGTAGAAATATTATATAAACAATATGATGATCTTTCTTTTTTCTCGGAATTTTCTATTAGTACTTGGAAGAAATTAAGTGGAAAGTTTGGTGTTCCAAGAACAGCTACATTCAATGTTTTCATTTCTATTCCCTGGTTAAAAGGGCCAAAAAATGCCAACCGGACAATTATCGTGTCTTTTTGTCACTATCCTTTTGCAATTTTTCTCCACAATAATTACTTGGAATATTTTGTATTTCATACCCACAAAAAAACCAATTTACTCAAGTTGGAAATTCAAGAATTAAATGCATAATGGAACCTCAGATGGTTTATTGACAGCATCACTCTACAGGTAATATTCAACAGATATTAATCAATTACCCATGGTAAAAGGAAAACCTACATAATGTTCACTCACCAAAAGAAAGGAAAATACAGGAATTGCAAACTAAATAAACTACTCAGATGTTCACTTTGTCGAGAGCATCAAGTGGAGAGTAATCATTATTTTAAAATGGAAAGAATATTTAAATCAAACGCTATCTAGGTTCAGGATCACTATAACTATTTAATAATGAATGGTTTGAACAGGACCAAAGTTAAGAACATGAAATTATAATAAGGGAAAATAGATAATTACCTCTGAATTAAGAACATAAATTAGGACCTTTTTTTCAAGAACATACTTAAACAATAACACAATACAATATAATACGACCGTATCAAATCCGGTCGTCACTGTTCGCTAAAACCATTGTCATTAAATGTTAACGACCGGCTTTTATACCTCATTTTAGCGACCGAAGTTTCCCTTCGTTGATTGTCATACCGGTCGCTAATAACTTCTAATGACAACAACAAATTCGATAATCGTTAGGGATTTTAAAGACCAAAGTTCCTGTCGCTAATTGTATTGTCACTTTCAACAACATTACTTTTAGGGGCCACATTTCCCTTTTCATATGCTTTCACATATATACACACAAATGCCAAAACGTACAAAATAATCAGTATTCACATAAAAAATTAATTTTCTTTACATAGACCAACCATTACCGAAAGATATACCCAGCCATATTGTATAACATTATTTTTGTCAACTTCTAAAAAGAAGAGAATACAATTGTGGTATGTACAAATGCCTACATTAGAAAATTCTTCACAAAACAACACCGGGGTGTGTTCGGTAGGGAGGAAAATATTTTTCAATTTTCTCATGTTCATTTGGTAAATTTTTTTGAAAAATACTTTATTCAAGAAAACAAGTTCCTTAAAAGAGGGGGAAATAACTTCCCTAATAAATGTAGGGAAAACAAGTCCACAAGTGACATTTCACCAACCACCCAACACACCCCTAATCATCAAATCCCAACCTCTCCTACAACCCCACGCACCCACCTGCCACCCCATCACCGCCCCACTTTTTTTCTACACCGCCCCATCCCCAGACACCCCCCTTCAAAGAATTCTATTTATTTTCTTTAAAAAGTTGTTTTTTTCTTTTTTGGTTCTCTACACCCCCTCTCCCCGCCCGTCCCAACACCCTGTTAGGCTAAAATAGCCCAAGACAGTCTTACATGGTGTGATATTGTCCGCTTTGGGCCAAGCCCACACGGTTTTCCAAAAATGTCTTACACCATTAAGAGAATCATACACCTTATATGTAGGTTCTTTTTCCTTTCTACTTCCGATGTGGGACTTTATTCGCACACCCCAACAATCTCCCCCGAAACTAAGTTCCACAACCCATCACCAGTTATGGGCTAATTTGGAGATTAATTGTGTGCCACTCACATCATTCTCCGAGTATTTATGGCCGCCAAAGTACGCTGCTACTTTATTGTGTAAGCGTCTTCAATCTACGGGTAAAGGTATTGTACCGGCCCAATAGACGGGCAAAGACACTAAGCTAGGCTCCACGTCACACCTCATCATCTTCATACTCGTCCCGTCAAATCATTGGCTCTGATACCATTTTATTGGGAAGAAATGAGCAATAAACAAATTGCATGACAAGGTAAATGTGGAAAGATACCCAAGTCAAAAAACTTCCCACACTATTTGAACAAGAGGAGAAAATTAATTTCAAGCACAAATGGATATATGGACAGCAACTATACCAGCAATAAAATACTAAAGCAAGCAAAAAATAAATCGAATGTAAGAGATACCAAATTTACATGAAACACCCCCTTTCAATGTGAAGAGGAAATAACCACGGGACCTCCGCCCACAAAAGCTCCACTAAAATCAATAAAAGTTACAACAATGTTATATAAATGGCTACAACATCAACGCCAAATACGGATAAACACTACATAAAAGATAGCACCAAAACTAGTGAAGAAATGAGAGAAATCACCCGAAAAAATGAGCTATTGTTCGTTCTCGAAAACTGGAGCTACAAACCATAAAATCTAATCTTCACCATTGAAATCGAAGAAACAGATGTTAAAATCCCCAGTTCAAATTTGAGCACGATCCAATGATTAACGAATGGAAAACGTTGTTTGAAGTGGATTGCTGTAGAAGATTTTAAATGTGCGAAAATCAGTCTTTCTCTCTCAAGTTTTCTCTTTATATGATTGCTATGAATTCACTCTTCTATATATGAATAAGACCTAAGTTGATCCTATATATATTGAATTTTAGGGAAAAATTGGGTTGGTCCAAATTGGATTGAGTTTTATTAATCCAATTCCACATAGGAAGGGAAAACCCCAAAACCCAATAATTCTCCCCCTCCCGACTATGTGGAAGAAACCGCCATCCCGATGATCAAGCAAAAATCCTCAAACTTCCCTCTTGGAAAAGATTTTTTCAACATATCTGAACCATTATTATCAGTGTGAATCTTCTCAAGTTCAAGCAACAAAGAATCCAACACATCTCTAATCCAATGGTATCTCACATCAATATGTTTCGACCTACCTTGAAAAGTAGAGTTCTTGTCAAGATGAATAGCACTATCACTATCGCAATAAAGCACATACCTCTCTTAATAAGACACCACTCTTCACATATTCCATAGTTACAACACCACTAGGAGCATAATTAGTCAAAGAAACCCGAAGAGTTTCCCAAGAGTCTGGCAAAGTATTAAGAAGTCAAAGTCCCTGTACTTCATCATCAAACTTTACACCCATTACAGATAGCTCGTCAAGGACACCCTGAAAATCATTAATATGATCAGAAATAGGATTGCCCTCTTTGAATCTGATATTCATCAATTGTTTTAGTAGGAACAACTTGTTATTGCTAGTATTCGAAGCATAAAATGTCTCGAGTTTATCCCATAAACTTCTAGCATGTGTCTCATTCACAATATGATTACGCATATTATGTTCAACCCATTGTCTGATATAACCACAAACCTATAGGTGCTCAAATTCTCAATCTCCATCATTCATAGACTCGGTTTGTTAGAACCAAACACTAGTAAATGCATTTTCTTGACAAATAGAAGATCTTTCATCTTACCTTTTCAAATATGGTAATTATTGCCATTTAAACAAACCATCTTGCTCATATTTGCCTCCATCATTCAAATAGATAATCAACACAATCAAATACAACCACAAGTTATGGTACCAATTGTTGGGCTAAAATAGCCCAAAACACTCTTATATGGTGTGATATTGTTCGCTTTGGGCCAAGCCCGCACGATTTTCCCAAAAGGCCTCACACCATTAAGAGAATCCTACACTTTATATGTAGGTTCTTTTTCCTTTCAACTTCTGATGTTCGACTTTATTCGCAAACCCCAACACACCTGTCACGACCCAAACCGGAGGGTCATGACGGGCACCCGGACCTTCCTTGCCGAGTACCACTAATCATATATAACACATCTAACCATAATTAATAATGGCCCCGAAGGCCGTCACAAAGTACCCTGCTGACATTTAGGAATGATAAACAGGAAGAGTACTACGTAAACTCTTGTAAACGGAAGAACCCAACCGGTGCATATATACATACTAAGGCCGGCAATGCCATACATGACTAATATATACAGGACAACTGTCTACAAGCCGCTAAAGAGTACGTGACATCATAAGGTCGGGATAGGGCCCCGTCATACCTCAACGCATAACCAAAGTATCGTACCATGACTAGACTGCAACTCTAGAACAAATAGAGTGCTCCAATATTAGTTGGACCAGCATCCTACTAGTGCGGACCAACTCCATGTCTATATGAGCCTGTGGGTATGAAACGCAATGTCCCCTGACAAAAGAGACGTCAGTACGACTGATGTACCGAGTATGTCAGGAATGAAGAATAGCATAATAGAGACTTGAAAGTAACATGAGACAAGAAACAACCAACCATTAGAGAATGCCTCTAAGGGCCATAATATACATTAGTATCATGTTTTTGTAGAATGCCTCTGAGGGCCATAATATGCATAAGTATCATGTCTGTGCAGAATTCCTCTGAGGGACATAATATGCCTAAGTGTCATGCACGCACACACACACACACACACACACACACACACACACACATACATATATATATATATATATATAAGGATATAACGCCATCTCCTATCATATCATTTCGGCCTCTGTGGGCATAATTATTATCATATACCAGCTGATCAGGTGGTGTGCGTATATAACGTCGTATCCCTTTTCCCATCCCTTAAATATATATAATGCATATCATATAGTAGTGTATATAACACATGTGGGTCAAGGGTAATACATGAATATAATACATGAATGATACTAAGACACTCTGAGCTTATCAGAGTGACGTAATGTCATTTCACCTCCGATTAACATTATGAATACTAACATCTTTTTCATAAACCTCAATAAGGATTTAGGAACATATTTAGACACACTTTGACAATAGGAATGAATAACATGAACATTCTTAACTACTAAGAGTAGAATCATTTATGGGACAATATTACATTTACGTTTCGTACTTAGAACATGCCAAAATAAAGAAGGATTTGCCTTAACATACCTTAGCCATTTTGTGTCCACAATACAACTAAAGTAGTCCGTAATGAACTTCAATCTTATTTTTTAAGAAACTCTCTTCTTCCACCTTACTTCCCTTCGAAGAAAGCCTGGATTACAACTTAAATGGAACAACAAGATTGAAGTAGTGGGAAAAATCCGTACATTCTTCTAGAGCAAAATTATACTTTGCTTTCCTAAAATTTGGATATCTCGTTGATGAAAATCATTACAAATTAACGTGCCTTGCTGCTACACTATGCTGCACCTATCTACTATGTTGCACCTATCTATTCTTCAATTTAAATCTCAAATCAAGGGAAGTAAGAGACATAATTGTAACTTTTTTTCATTTAGACGTGTCCTTCTTAAGCTTCTCCCTTGAGACATTGTGCTTAATGGTGCCACCACCCCCTATGGGTGTAGATTAGTCACTAATTTTGCTGTCACCACATGACACATGGAATGTTATCCACTACACCATTCACTTATCTAATAATTTCATTTAATTCTCCATGTCTTCCACTAATTCAACATACACCCAATTACACACATAATTAATTTCTTGATCTCAATTCACTTAAATCTTAATGACTTATAAAATCTTCATATACTCAATGTCATAATTATACGACATAGCACTAGTCCATAACCTCTTTTGGGACATACAACTATTATTTTCAATTCCCCGTCGTCACACTTCTTAAGTCCTTAATTATTTTGGGACTTCGCCCATCTATACACTGAGTTCTTGATCTTATGACCAAAATTCTATACGGTCTTTATAACTCATTCCATATTCCGTACTTTGATGAAACTTACTTCCCAAATTCATTTAACCTCTAATCCCCGCGTAACCTCTTCGACATTGATGTGAATCTTCTATAACTTCATGAATGACCTCACTCTCATTAAACTCATGTGTATTTACCATGATGAATCTTAAAGCTAAAGTACATGGTGTTACATCATCTCTCCCTTAGGAACATTCGTCCTCGAATGGGAAGTATACATAAGGGACCAATTGATCCTCAAGGTATTCTGATTTTTTTTACCGAATTTCCCTTATAAATGGGATTATCCGAACCCTGTCAGTGAGTAGAAGATATCCAAACATGCCTCATACGGCCATTTAGCAACATATACATATCACCGAGCTTCATGTGGCCGTCAAACATCAAACATAACTATCTAACGTGGGAACTCACCTCATGTATCCATACGTCAAATCTTGGTCAGGTTATGCTTCACTCGGAGCATCGGCTTTAGTTTGAAATCAGTGGGGATACTTATACCTCATCTCCTATTCTTCTTCCCACGTCATCTCTTCTACATTCTTATTTAGCCATAGAACCTTCACATAGGCTACTTCTTTAGTCCTCAACTTGCGGACTTGACGATCTAGGTTAGCAATAGGAATCTCTTCATATGATAAGTCCTCTGTAACATTCACATCGTCAAATGGCACAATCCGGGAAGGATTTCCAATACACGCCCTCAACATAGAAATATGGAAAACTGGATAAACAAATTCTAACTCTGAAGGCAAGTCCAACTCGTAATCCACTTAGCTGATTCATCAAATTATGTGATATGGCCCAATGTACCTTGGATTGATCTTTCCATTTTTCCCAAATCTCATTACACCCTTCCTAGGAGAAATTTTCAAGAAGACCCAATCATCTACTTGGAACTCTAAGTCCCGCCGTTGCACATCTGAATACGACTTCTGACAACTCTAAGAGGTTAACAACCTTTCTTAGATATGTTTCACCTACTTCAAACCATCCGATAGGAGATCTACATTTATGTCCGTACAAAGCTTCATATGGAGCTATTTGATACTAGCATGGTAACTGTTATTGTACTCAAATTCAATAAGGGGTAAATGATCATCCCAACTTCCCTTAAAGTCCAATACACAAGCTCGTAGTATGTCTTCGAGCGTTTGAATCGTACGCTCGACCTATTTGTCTGTTTGATGGTGGAACGTTTTGCTAAGATTTACTTGAGTGTCCAAACCTTTTTGAAATGATCTCCAGAAATTAGTTGTACGCATCTCGGTCAGATATAATAGAACTAAGCATACCATGAAGGTGAACAATCTCCTTAACATATAACTTTATGTAGTCATCGGCTGTGTAGGTAGTTTTGACCTCCAGGAATTGAGATAATGTTGTCAGTCTATCAACAATTACCCAAATAGAATCAAACTTATGATAAGAGTGAGATAAACCCGTAATGAAATTCATATTAATTATTTCCCATTTTCACATCGAAATCTCGATGTTCTGAGTCAAGCCGCCAGGCTTTTGGTGCTCTATTTTTTTTACTTGCTGACAATTAAGACACTAAGCTACAAACTCCGCAATGTTCCTCTTCATGTCGCTCCACCAATACATACTTTTGAAATCATGATATATCTTAGTAGATCCAGGGTGAATGGTATATCGTGAACAATGGACCTCCATCATAATCTTGTCTCATAATCCTGCTACATTGGGAATACACAAATGGACCTTCTACTTGGGGTCCCTCTCTCATTATGCTCGAAGGTTTCAGTTCTCTTTTTGTTAGATATCCTTTCCGATCTTCTCTAAAAATGGGATCTTCATCATGACGTTCCTTTCCTTCCAGTATGAGGGATGATCTTACTGTATTCTGAGTCATAGGCTATCACTATCTGAATCCTCCAATCGCACTCCTACTTAGCTAACTAATGCGTTCCCTCATGTCAACTTCTGTCCTTAGTCCTCGCATTAGTCAAACCGCTTGTGGGTGGATGATTATATTGTCAACTTAGCTTTGATTACTAACTGGTGTGCTGAAAACTCTTATATTTATAGTATCTCAATCGTGCGCACTTTAGGGACAATGTCATTCGAATTTGAAGTGCGCGTATCATCGCAGTTAACTCTCATTCATGACCTAAAAGGAATTTTTTTTGTACTTTTTCACTACTCATAATTATAAGCAACTTTCTTTCTTACTTCTTTTGACACTTGTTCACTCATTTTCTTACTTGTCGTACTCGTCTTAACCCTAAAATATTCAGGTATACATACGTAATTTCTAACATTGCTCCTGATTCCACTCCTTGGCGTTACTATCCCTTAAAGGATGATTTATTAACTTATTCCCTTATTCTATACGTGAAAGATTCTGAAGAATTTTACATTACATGACGTTGGCCTACTATATCTAAACCTGGTCATTATACCCAGATTCAAATTCCTTCACTTGCCTCATTGCTAAGACTTTCTGACAATGGCGCTTTGGAAAAAGATTCCATCGATCTTGTTAAGCTGTAAACCCATTACTTTATCTATCTCGTAGAACCTTTGGTCAGTTCAAAAATGCTCATAGACATCTGTATTTGCCTGATATTTTAAATGTCATTATCTCTTGACATATTTTTTTAATGTCTACCTTGTGCCCATAGGCGTCATTGGCTCATTTTCACCTGTTAGGTGCTAACCTCAAGATTTACTCACTGTTACTTCCGTTTACTTATTGTCTGAGAAGTATGACTGCATATAATGTGGAACTGATGCTTTGTATGTTTAGATCCAATTCACGGTGTTACATGATCCAATGATTTGTCAAACTTTCTTGTTTTATTATTATTAGATCTCTCATCGACCAAGTGCTCATTCGTCTTACCCTTACATTTCTATCTCAAGTTGCCTTGGGTGGGTCTCTTATCGCAAAATATTTTTCATACTATCTTCCTGAACATCAAAGGTTCGTTACCCTTGGTCGAAGAGTTCTTACTATCCCTCCTATATCGTTGGTTCTTATGTTGTTCTGGAGTAATCATACCTTTGTGAATCCTGCATAACTATAATCTCATTCACCTTTATCCTTTTTGTCGAAATCCTTTCTTCTACTCGTCATTAAACGAAAAATATGTTTGCCTTGATACTTGATTATACCATTTCATTCATACTTATTAACTGTTTTCATATTCCTTATGACCATTTTTCGATTGTTCCATAGTTCTCGTCCTTAGTTGCCCCTAATAAGCTATTGTTATCTAGAGGTTATTTAGGGTTCTAATATGCTGCACAATGAAGCCAAAGACCTTACCAGTTCAATACTTATAGCATGCCTTAGCTTACTAATATTGATACATGTAACTCTCAATAATACACGGTATGACCCTTTACGCACTGACGAGAGGCTTATGTCCCTTTCCACTACCGTGGATAACTCGATCCTTATATATATGACTTGGGCTCACTATTCTGGGTACGTCACTTTACGTGTTCTTCTTAAATTTTACTAATGGTCACTCTTCAGACGATTCGATTGTGGCAATCCGTTCTCGTTAATGATATCCCGGGACAATTCCCAATCTATTTTAAGTAAGACATTACAATTTAGGTCGCACGTACATAACATATTCCTGCATTCTAATCAGCAAGTCACTGTAAAACGTGTAGATTTTCATAACCTACTAAACCTTCCGATGATGTCTTCTGCTTTTCATCTGTACAACTCATAGTCATCTTATCATTTTCCCGTAAATCCTGGGCTTTCATATGATCATCGGGGTAACATGATATCGTAGGTTTGGAATATTTCTAACATAGTCATTCGAAAGGAGGAACATATTACACATTCTATCACCACATTAGGTGTGGGCATCCATATCCTTTAATATACTAATGTATATAAGTGATCCTAACTACCATTTGGGTTAGAAGCCTCTTTGTTCCTTTACCTTTACGTTCATAACTTATCTTTATCAGAATGTCTGATCCTACAAGAAGTACCGTAAAACCATTCCCTAAAATGGGGTCACTACTCTTAAACATAAAATAGGTCAGTATTAAGTCCATAACATGTACGTAGATTGGCGATAAAAATAATGACATATTGGCATCCCAGAGCTCACCTCAAGCAACATCGGAGCTCGAGGCTCCCTCTCCTCTCTTATCCTTATCTTTGTGCATCAACTTGGGATATTTCAGAACGGCGTGGCCATGGCTGCCACACTAAAACCAACCCCCTGTACCTTTGCGGCATAATTTGGCATGCGCTCGACCATACTGACTACAAGATGGCTGGGGTGGTCTCACTCGACCTTTACAACTTTAACCCTGAGATATTGGCATCTTTGAACCCTTTAAATATCGATGATCCCTGACTAATGAACTCCCTAGGTTATAATCTTCCTAACCCCTCAAGGGGCCTATCTCTATCAGATGCTCTAGGCTGAAGTCGTGCCTGGGAAAAACACTTACTCATATCTTCTGACAGATCTGTCTCAATAGAGAACATACTACTCGCATTTACACTCAATCCAACCTCAATCTCCCTGCTAATCATAGCCCTATTGGAAAAAGACATTGCTATAATCATAAACACGATAAAATTTACAAAGATAATTCTTACAACTCAGCTCTATAGCACGATTCTAGATCAAGAAGAAAAGTAACCATTATCCTAAATGCCCTGTAGCCTCCTGTCAATAAGTGTGGTGCACAACACATCTATAAACAAGACTCTACTAGACACGGCTAGTAGACTGCATAGGACAGACCTGCTCTGATACTAAATTTGTCACGATCCAAACCAGAGGGTCATGACGGGCACCCGAACCTTCCTTACCGAGTACCACTAATCATATATATAACATCTAACTATAATTAGTCATGGCCCCTAGGGCCGTCACAAAGTTCCCTGCTAACATTTAGGAATGATAAACTGGAAGGGTACTGTGTAAACTCTTGCAAACGGAAGAACTCAACCAGTGCATATATATATATATACTAAGGCGGTCAAGGCCATACATGACTACTATACACAAGACAACTGTCTACAAGCCTCTAAAGAGTACATGAAATCATAAGGTTGGGACAGGGCCCTACCATACCCCAACGCATAACCAAAATATCATACCACGACTAGACTGCAACTCTGGAACAAATAGAGTGCTCCAATATCAACTGGACCAGTATCTTACTAGTGCGGACCGTCGCCCTGTCTACCTGAGCCTGCATGCATGAAACGCAGTGTCCCCTGACAAAAGGGACGTCAGTACGACTGATGTACCGAGTATGTCAGACATGAAAAATAGCATAATAGAGACCTGAAAGTAACATGAGACAAGAAACAACCAACTAGTAGAGAATGCCTCTGAGGGCTATAATATGCATAAGTATCATGCCTATGTAGAATGCCTCTGAGGGCCATAATATGCATAAGTATCATGTTTGTGCAGAATTCCTCTGAGGGCCATAATATCCCTAAGTGTCATTTCAGCCTCTGTGGGCATTATCATCATCATATACCAGCTGATCAGGTAGTGTGCGTATATAATGTCGTATCCCTTTTCCCATCCCCTACATATATATAATGCATACCATATAGTAGTGTATATAACACATGTGGGTCAATGGTAATACATGAATATAATACATGAATGATACTAAGACACTCTGAGCTTATCAGAGTGACGTAATGTCATTTCACCTCCGATTAACATTATGAATACTAACATCTTTTCCATATACCTCAATAAGGATTTAGGAACATATTTAGACATGCGTTGACAATAGGAATGAATAACATGAACATTCTTAAGTACTAAGAGTAGAATCATTTATGAGACAATATTACGTTTACGTTTCGTACTTAGAACATGCCAAAATAAAGAAGGATTTGCCTTAACATACCGTAGCCATTTTGTGTCCACAATACAACTAAAGCAGTCTGTAATGAACTTCAATATTATTTTTTAAGAAACCCTCTTCTTCCACCTTACTTCCCTTCGAAGAAAGCCCGGATTACAACTTAAACGGAACAACAAGATTGAAGTAGCGGGAAAAATCCGTACATTCTTCTAGAGCAAAATTACTTTGCTTTCCTATAATTTGGATATCTCGTTGTTGAAAATCATCACAAATTAACGTGCCTTGCTGCTACACTATGCTGCACATATCTACTATGCCGCACCTATCTATTCTTCAATTTAAATCTCAAATCAAGGGAAATAAGAGACATAATTGTAACTTTTTTTCATTTAGACGTGTCCTTAAGCTTCTCCCCTGAGACATTGTGCTTAATGGTGCCACCACCCCTTATGGGTGTAGATTAGTCACTAATGTTGCTGCCACCACGTGACACATGGAATGTTATCCACTACACCATTTATTAATATCATCACTTATCTAATAATTCCATTTAATTCTCCATGTCTTCCACTAATTCAACATACAACCAATTACACACATATTTAGTTTCTTGATCTCAATTCACTTAAATCTTAATGACTTATAAAACCTTCATATACTCAATGTCATAATCATGCGACATAGCACTAGTCCATAACCTCTTTTGGGACATACAACTATTATTTTCAATTCACCGTCGTCACACTTCTAAAGTCCTAAATTATTTTGGGACTTCGCCCATCTATACACTGAGCTCTTGATCTTATGACCAAAATTCTATACGGTCTTTATAACTCGTTCCATATTTCGTATTTGATGAAACTTACTTCCCAAATTCGTTTAACCTCTAATCCCCACGTAACCTCTTCGACATTGATGTGAATCTTCTATAACTTCATGAATAACCTCACTCTCATTAAACTCATGTGTATTTACCACGCTGAATCTTAAAGCTAAAGTACGGGGTTTTACAACACCCCACCAACCCCCTCCAAAAAATAATTTTTTTATAGTTTTTTTTAAATTTTTTTTTGGTAACACTTTCAAGAAATAGAATGGAACCAACATGAGAAACCAAGATTTTAATACTAGAGAAGGCCCTTTCATGCTAAAGTCTAACTTTGAAATTCTCAATATATCATAGGATAAGCTTTAATTTATGTCATTTGATGTCATACTAACATTTGAAGGGGAGTCTTGGAGTAACTGGTAAAGTTGCTGTCATGTGATCAGGAGGTCATGGGTTCAAGTCGTGAAAACAATCTCTTGCAGAAATGCAAGGTAAGGCTGCGTACAATAGACCCTTGTGGTGCGGCCCTTCCCTGGACCCCGCGCATAGCGGAGCTTAGTGCACTGGGCTGCCCGATCTCAGACTAACATCAGACAACCTTGAGTTAAGCTAAAACTTCTATATGAACACTAGGTTGAGAATTCAATTTTCTATATCAACACCAAGATATGTATTTTTTCAATTTTTCATATAGGCTTCTGTTATCAATCTTGGAAAGAGACTAGTGCGGCTGATAGCTGAGGAGAAACTTGTAGAAGTCCTACTTCTCCTTCAAAAATTGTGGAAGATTGGACACCAGTTATTTTATTTCAGATATCTAGTGGCAAACAAATATCACTCTAGTTTACCACCAACAGTAGTAAGAGCAAACTCTATAGCTGAGGTATAATTTCTCAATCAAAAATAATATTGTACTAGTGAATCAACATGCTCAAAGGAAAAGCATTGAAAGCAATCACATTAAAATTACAAGACTGTAAGAAAAAGACATTACTGTGGATAAAGATAATTCACCTGACAGAGGGTACTGAATACTGAATGTGCAAAAACCAGCCACTGAGGTCTAGACATGCACGTCTATTGAACGCCGTCAGGGCAGATTCTGCAGACTTCTCATCATGAACAATAACTCTAGTGCCACTTTCATCAGCAAGATGGACTCCCTTAACTTGACTTGACCATATGCACCAAATACGACTTCAATTGTGTCCAAAGTTAGTCCAACCGCAGGTCCACAATTGGCTACATAGATATTTAAACTTGGTTCACTGGTCCCAACCGGGAGTTTAAATCTCGGCAAACCCATGTATTATGATCAATACCTACAACCAGAAAAATTGGGGCAGGGTATGATTGCAATCAGTTCTTACAATTACAAAAAAATTCTATTCAGAAGTTCTACAAAGAGCTTCTGGAGACCTGGCGAAAAGTCTCTTGGAGAAGAGTAGTACGTAACAATTTTGGTGCACCTAAATGGGCTTTTATCTTCAGAGTTGCAGCATTGAGAAGGCTATACACTAAGGATAGGTTGGTTAGTTGGGGCATATTATCTAATGCTGATTGCCCTCTCTGTTCTCAAACCCAGGAAACAATTAATGACCTATCTTTTGGCTGTCCCTATACTAAATTTGTTTGGAGGAAATTGTTGAGCTGGCTTGGGATACATAGACAGCCTAGGGAGTCCTACATTGAACTGGATAGTGAGCCAGAATGGGAAAAGTCCTACAGATCATATTTTCAGGATGCTAACCACTGGATGTATCTACCATCTGTGGAAAGAGAGGAACTGCAGGAAAGAGATGCTAATGTGATAATCAAGCTTGTCATACAGGAAGTTTGTTTTAGAGGTTCTACCAATATGAAGATTGAAAAGAAGATTAGGTTCCTTAACTACTATCCTGTTTAGATTGTCATTCCTTGTTAGTTTGGATGATTAAGGTGCTAGTTGTTATGTAGGAGGTATGTTGGTTGAGATTGGAGAGACCTGTTCTCCTTCTCTTTTTTTTTCTTCATGCTGTAATGTTGATACGGGTAATAAAATTCTTTTATTTACCAAAAAGAATGTACAGAATCATCCAAAATATTTGATAGAGAGATAACTTTAGTGATTAATCCAAGTATTGAGTTAGTGACTCTCAGTCTTTCCAGGATTACTCACATATCAGAGAATTATAGCTGAGGTATACTTTCTCAATGAAGTTTCAAGAATTTGTTTGTAATTCTCTTTATTTTATTTCTTAATAATAATTGCAGTGCATTTATCTTTGTACAGTACACCCAGAAGTTCAAGTCAAAGCGAACAAGAAAGTAATGATTGCAGGAAACTAAATCAAATAAACCTTTCAAAGTGTGCAGACTTAAGTTAGATAAAAGTACCGTTTGCAGGAGACACTTGGGAAAGTAGTTGAAACCGTTGCTCTGCAATCCAAAGATCAAATAATAAGCGTAAAATGAATTTATGATTGAATTCCAGAACTATAAAGCTCTTTGAAGGACATAAAGTAGGAAATTTAATCAAAAGTATCCACCTGAGACAAGAATAGGAGGAAACGCAAACACTAAAAGTGAATACTTACTGGAGGATAGGAAAAAAGTTATTTATTCCTACAACTGAATTCACCCAGTGTCGGGTAGTCTACTGTTATTCAAAATAGTAGTAAAAGAAGAAAAAGACAATACTCATCTCAGAAAAAGAAATGATTTAAATTTGAAAAGAGCACTTATCACAGGTACATCGCCATCATAGTGCAATTCTATGATTTTGAGCAGCCACTTACAGAGATGTGGATTACTCATCTCTAGAAAAAGAAATACGTTGAACTTGAATCAAACACTTATCAACTGTATATCGCCATTGTAGTGCAATACCATGATTTCGAGCACCAAAGTATACAGATAAACAAGACATTTTGTAAAACTATAGATGTGGATTACTCATCTCTAGAAAAAGAAATACGTTGAACTTGAATCAAACACTTATCAACTGTATATCGCCATTGTAGTGCAATACCATGATTTCGAGCACCAAAGTATACAGATAAACAAGACATTTTGTAAAACTATAGATGTGGATTACTCATCTCTTGAAAAAGAAATACGTTGAACTTGAATCAAACACTTATCAACTGTATATCGCCATTGTAGTGCAATACCATGATTTTGAGCACCAAAGTATACAGATGAACAAGATATCTAGTAAAACTCATTTCATTCCCACCAAGACCGTGACAATGTAAGATGCAGTATTTCCAAATTAAAAATCTTCCTCACTCTTATATGTTAATAACCTAATTGTTTGTTAATGAAACTACTACTTGTACAAAACAGAAAGAACGAGAGGGACAGGCAGGGGTCGTTCTGGTTTCTCGCCTAAGGATAAACAATAATAACGTACAATCCACACATAACCAATACAATGATTTAGAATAGGGAATGAACTAACAAAGAATTCAATAAATACAAAATCGATTACTGCACCAAGGATTCTGAAAATACAAAAGACAAAAGAGAGATAAATGAAACCCGTTTTGGTTGGTTTTATATAAAAACCTTAAAAACAATGAATGCATCTTTTATTGAATCAAAATACTCAAGTTGTAGCTGCAAAAAATATACATATGCATAAACTTTAGTACAAACAATGCAAAAAATTTGAGAATAACCAACTTCACGATTTGCCAATGGGAACATATTACGTATTCTTTAAGATTACCTTTATTTATCTATTCTACTTATTTCTATTTGTATAAGCAGTACACCAAGAACTGAAAAACTTTTTGCCTCAACTGGAAGTTTGATTTGCAGAACAAGACTCCAAAGACTATTGTCCAACCCACAATTGAAGAAATCAACAGTAGCCTCATTACTAAGTCCATCTTAATGAAATAGGGACTTATCTTGGGGTAAACAAGAGGGAAAGAACTAGTGCCAGTTTTTTAATAATTTTTTGCTTTAACGACTGGATATGATCCAATCGTTAAAGTTGAACTAAAAAATGATTACTAACGATCGGCAAAATATTTGGTCGCTACTAAGAACTTCTAACGACCGGATTCGAATCTTTTCGTTAAGGAGTGGTCATTAAAAGTTAACTTTCTTGTAGTGAACTTTGAATATTGATAAAAAATAAGGTGTTAAGCACGCACCAATCCTTAGTTGACATATGTTAATTTAACTAAAAATACATTTTTATCTTATTTTTTGATTTTGTTATCTCTCTTTTTTCATTTTCTCTTTCTTAATATTTTTGACTTCCATTACACCCCCATCCCCATCCCCCTCCACGCAACTCTTCTTCTTCTCCAGATACCCCATTTCTTGCTTTCTTCTTCTTTTTTATTTTCCCCTCCCCTCTCACTGACACTAGACCTTTGTTCATAATGCTTTTTAGACTTTAATTTGTTGAGTTGTTGATAAAAATAAATTTAAAGATTTGGGAATGTCATTAATTAATTAATCTCTTTTTCATATCAGCATAATTAAAAACGAAGAATCAATGAGTTCCCCATAATTTCTAACAGGCTGGACTGAAGGTCAGAATAAAAAAAATTAGTTTCTGCTTTCATTGATTGTGAAATTTAATGGGTTTTGCAAAATTGTTCCAATTGTAAGAGAATGTTTGGATAAGATTTTGAAATTGAAAAAAAGAATTGAAGCGGCAGTAGTAAAGAAGGTGGGTGGAGTTGTGGCATAAATGACGGCATCGAAAATGGTAGAGTTCCAGCGGAGATGACAACACGGTATGGAGAAGAAAGAAAAGAACAAAAAAACATAAAATAACAAGAAAAATAGAAAATTACATTTATTAAAGAAAAATATTTGTGCAAATAAGAAAATCGTTTTTAGGTTCTTCACACTCTCTATATCGGGTAGTAAAAAAATGTGGTAATAATATTAATTCAAAATTATTTAAAGAGGTAATAGAACCCCGCAAAGTTTAAGTATATTTTTAAAAAACAAATCTTAATTCAAAAAGGTAATTGTGTATTTTCTCTTATAATAACATTTATACAATTAAAATAATCACCACATAGCTTGGTATCAAGAAAATTCCAATTCTTTCATCATTGGTTCATTTCTGTAACAGGTTGTCGCTAACCCTTTTTCTATTTTTTTTGGGATTTTTTTTGTTTGGGATTATGTTCTGGATTTAAAGGAAACAAAAAATCCTTTAAATTACTCTATGTTCCATAATAAGTGTCATCTTAGTAAAAATATTATCTCAAATAAGTGATATCTTAAGAATTCAAGACATAAATTGACTATTTTTTAAACTATACCGTTAACAAAAACGGACAAGTTCTCTATTTAAAAATATTTATTGACAAGTTCTTTATTGAAGATATAAATAATTACTACTCATGCATGATCTTATCAAGATTTTTTTAAAAATTTTTATTAGGGATAATTTAATAAATTTCACATTGTATTATTAATTTTTTAATATGTGTGTTTTTTATTAAAGTGACATTTATAATGAGACGGAGAAAGTATTAATATTGGTCATACAATTATGAAAAGTGAAGCACTAGTGGGAAAAAAGTCGTGTACGTTTGGCTACTCTATTGAGCTGAATGATGACGATTCTGCTGGATACTGGTGAGTCTGTGTCAGCATTTGTTTGATTCAGTTATCAACTTAGTTTTTTTTTTTTTTGGTAAAAGCTAGTATCAGCTTAGTTATTTAATGTCCGCAGGACCACAGGCGAGTTGATAAGTGGCAAGGTGATTGGGGTACAATCACTCCGACGTCGCGGATTCGAATCCATGTGGTGACAGTCTTTGCTGAAATATTGCAAGGGTTGTTGCTGGGTTCGTGTTCCGTTGGTCATCTCCCTTGCATGGCTGCCACTCGCGCATATCCCTCGATTTATATCCTACCTGACCAAGGGACATCTGGTACAGGTGGAGGAGTTTCGCCTTCGGGACTTTCCCCCTCACAAAGCTTAGTTATTTAACAATTTTTCCCATTTGTCCTTTTGATGATAATTATATGATTGTTTATGATAGTCATGACTAGTAACATCTTTTTTGGTGAAGAAAGATTGCTTTATTAATCTCCAGGTACAACTTATAATATTTATCTCCCTCGCATCTACATACACTCTACAAATCTTGAATTACAAGTATAGCAGCTAACTAAGGATATAACCCGCTCAGAAGGAGTTGGGTTATGCCATGTTATTTGACTCAATTTGATCCAAGCTACTTTGGCCTAAGCAAACTTTGAACTGATTGGATCTTGACCTGTTAATTAATTTCATCCATTTTGATTCACCAAAATTTGACTCAATCCGCTCAGTTACCACCCCTATTAACATTCATAGACACAACTAAGTCATATGTAAGAGTCGTTGTACCCGTTGGCTCGCCCTCCTCTCTCTTTGTATTTGATTGGGCATTCAAATCCGAATCTGTAGAATCTATTGGGAAATCCCCATCCGCATCCGAATTGGCTAAATCTAGTATAGTGGGTCTTGTTCCGTAGCAGGAAAAAATCTTTTTAAAAGGCATCTTTTTGTTGGGTGGTAAATGAGTGGTTCGGTCTAAGATGAACTAAGTCAAACATAAGCGGAGTCCAAATAATGAGCTATTGTATACTAATCTAGTGGACCTCGGTTTGCTATAGTTATGAAATACTTGAGTAAACAGTTGCAACTCAAAGAAGTGAAGGAATTTCAGCATCATCCAAGATGTGAAAAGTTAGGCCTTACACATCAATACTTTGTTGATGACCTACTAATGTTTGCAAGAGGAGATCTTTCATCAGTGACTGCTATAAATCATGCTTTTCAACAATTCTCCAAAGCTTCAGGATTGCAGGAAAATTAAGGAAAAAGCTCCATATATTTTGGCGGTGTTACACAAAACCAGCAATTGAGTATGAGTTAATACCTTTCTTTTGGTAGTTGCCTTTTAAATACTTAGAGATTCCTCTACCAACAAAGAAGATGTCACTTATTCAATGTAACCCTTTGATTGAGTAAAAAAATTGTCATATACAATTCATTCAGCAAGTACTTTTTGAGATGGGAAAAGTATATTGCGTACCATCTCACAAATAAAAAAGATAACTTTTAACCCAACTTTATACAAAGTATCCCAAATTGAACCTTAAGAGCAAATTAATTTCAATTCTTAGCCACCATTTCCGACAGAAACAGATCCTTGTTCCACCATCCATAACCACCCCAACTGAACCACTGTTTATCCACCAATTCTGTCACCTCTGTTCACCTCCACCAAACACTACTGAAATGACCCCTATTCCACCCGTTGAAGCTTTGTTCCTCCATAGTCGAAGTAGGTGATGGCGTCGGTGATGGTAGTTTATGAAGAAGGTGGAACTGACGAGATGGGTTCTGCGACGGAGTTAAAATTGGGACAAGTCCCTCTTTTGAGATGATCAGAGGCCGTTCTTGTAAGATTCGAACTAGAGGCTCAAGAGGCATTAAGCAATGTTACAAACAACACACCTCTTTTTTTGCAAATTTACTATGTGAAAGAGCAAATCAATGTGGAAAAGGAAGAGAACACAATATACTCATAAGAAAAGCTAAATAGGATATAGAAATCAATTTTTTGTAACAACACACAATAGATTGATAGTTTGATACATATACTATACATATAGTGATATTATTTTTATATATTTTTTATAAGTATGATATATTTTCTATACATATACAGTAGTGATATATATTTTATACAACAATAATATCATTTTCTATACACATAGTAGATTGATACATATTCTATACACATTGGTACTGATAGAACGTATATACACATTATACCTGTGTATACCAAGCGACCAAATAGAATGTGGTTACTTACCATATTTTGTAGAATTCTTATACAAGTGTAATTATGATTTTAATATTATAGTAGGAATATGTATTAGTCTTGTATTAGGAAAATGCAGATTTATTTTTCATATTTAGATATTGTATATTGTATATGTACCTCTTCATTAATGAAAATAATCAAAGAATTATTTCTTTCATGGTATCAGCAATCTAGAGAAAATTTTACCTTATCCAAAATCCCTCCTTCCGCTGCCTACTTTTCATTGGCCGTCGGCCAACGTCCTCATCCCTTCAACTTTTGTTTTTTTTCTTCCAAATCCCTAATTCTCATCTTATTCTTTTATCATGTCTACCACAAAGAACACGTTTCATCCTACCTTTACAGTCTCCAACATCAAGAATAACATCTCTATCGTTATTGAGATTCGCGTAGGCGGAGTTTTTCAAAGTTCACGCACGCTCACATCAAGTCCTTCATCACATCATCCTCTCGGATACAGGCAAAGATAGGGTGCCTACCGCCGCTGATGATCATGTGTAGACGACTCTTGATGCTACAGTCCTCTAGTGGATATATTCCACTATTTCTACGGACCTATGCAGACGATTATTGAACCGACACCATGGTGATGGAAACTTGGAATAGGGTGCGTGATATCTTCCAAGATAACGAAAATTCCCGTGCTGTCACTCTTGAACAAGATTTTTCCCATGTCAATATGGAGGATTTTCCGAATGTCTCAGCCTATTGTAAAAGGTTGAAGGAATTGGCGGATCAAGTCAAAAATGTTGGTGCACCCGTCACAAATGATCGTCTTGTTCATCAGATAGTTGCAGGCCTGTCCGAGGCTTATAATGGCATTGAGACGCTTCTTCGTCAAAGTAAACCTCTTTCACCGTTCTACTATGCCCGTTCCATGCTCACGTTAGAAGAGGCTGATTTGTCCAAAAAGGCAGCTATGGGAGCTAATTCCGTCATGATGGTAGCAGTGGGTCGGCTGGGCCACAACACCATTGGTCGCAGCCTTGAGCCAATGCAAACTGGTTGTGGGGCTGCTGGGCCAGTGGTCCAACTTGGCCTATCCATTTTTCCCAGGCTTTCCAGCGAAGTGGGTCAGTGACCAGCAGAGGCCCAGTTCACCGTTCCAGTATTCTCAGCCCAGTCTACAGTTCCAGTATTCTCAACCCTATAAATATGGATAAAAACCGAACTAGGCCAGTAGCCAGTGGCCAGTGGCCCAAGTCGGCCTATCCATATTTTTCCTTCTTGTCCTCTAGGAAAATATGTTAGATTATCATTTGTAGCCTCTACTTCTAGTATGTCGATGCCTTTTGAAATTATTCATAGTGATTTATGGACATCTCCCGTTTTGAGTTCTTTGGGTCATCGTTATTATGTTTGATTTTTTGATGATTATTCTAATTTTTTGTGGACTTTTCATTTGTCTAAAAAGTCGCAAGTTTTTTTCACATTCTTAAAATTTAGAGCTTTCATCCGTACACAATTTGAATGGTAAATACAAAATATTCAATGTGATAATGGTAGAGAATATGATAATGGGCCATTTCGGGAATTTTGTGACACTCATGGTATATCTTTTCGATTTTCTTGTCCTCATACGTCCTCACAAAATGGAAAGGCCGAAAGAAAAATTTGTATGATTAATAATATTATCCGAACCTTACTAACCCATGCTTCATTACCTCTATCTTTTTGGCATCATGCATTACAAATGGATACCTACCTCCTTAACATACTCCCTAGCAAAGGTTTAGCATATCAATCACCCCTAAAAAAAATTTATAATAAGGATCCCTTGTATTCTCATCTTAGGGTGTTTGGGTGTTTGTGCTATCTGCTTTTTCCGTCTACTACAATTAACAAACTACAAGCCCGCTCTACCGTTTGTGTGATTTTGGGTTATCCGTCTAATCATCATGGTTACACATGTTTTGATTTATCTGCTAATAAAATCATAATTAGAGAATATGATAATGGGCCATTTTGGGAATTTTCTGACACTCATGGCATATCTTTTCGATTTTCTTGTCCTCACAAAATGGGAAGGCCGAAAGAAAAATTTGTACGATTAATAATATTGTCCGAACCTTACTAGTCCATGCTTCATTACCTCCATCTTTTTGGCATCATGCATTACAAATGGATACCTACCTCCTTAACATACTTCCTAGCAAAGGTTTAGCATATCAATCACCCTTAAAAATTCTTTATAATAAGGATCCCTTGTATTCTCATCTTAGGGTGTTTGGGTGTTTGTGCTATCTGCTTTTCCCGTCTACTACAATTAACAAACTACAAGCCCGCTCTACCGTTTGTGTGATTTTGGGTTATCCGTCTAATCATCATGGTTACACATGTTTTGATTTATCTGCTAATAAAATCATAATTAGTTGCCATGTCATTTTTGATGAAACCCAATTTTCGTTTGCTAAATTGTATAATTCCGTGTCTAGTTCGTATAATTTTTTGGATGATGGGCTCTAACTGTATATTATCCACCATTTATCCGAGCTATCCCGTGACCAAAATCCGCCAGGAGGCCCACTGCCTGCTGGCCCAAATATTACCGATGCAGTCCTATTTCTCAGCCAGCAGGCCCACTGCTTGCTGGCCTAAATTCACCCCCTGGCACAGTTTTATCGTCACGCCCCACTGCCTCTGGGCCAACAGGCACATTACCTGCTGGTCCAGTTTTACCCGACTCGACACCTACCCAAAATACATCCCCTTCTATTTTGTGTCAAAGCCGATTACTCATAGCCAACGTGGTACTTTTAAACCTAAAAGACTTTTAATCTAAATTATAATGTCACCAAATCACCTTACCATGTAATCCTGTGTCTGCCCTTCATGACCCGAATTGCAAATTGACCATGGATGATGAATATAATGCTCTTATTAAAAATAGGACGTGGGAGTTGGTGCCCCATCCGTGTGGTGTCAATATTATTCGTTCTATGTGGATTTTTACTCATAAAGAAAATTTTGACAGTTCTTTTGAGAGGCATAAGGCCCGTCTTGTAGGTTATGGTAAAACACAACATGTTGGTATAGATTGTGGAGAGACATTTAGTCTGGTGGTCAAACCAACAACCATTCGCACTTTGCTTAGTCTGGCTCTCTCGAAAGCATGGCCCATTCATCAACTGGATGTGAAAAATGATTTCTTACATGGTGACCTTAAGGAGACAGTGTACATGCATCAACCCTTGGGTTTTTAGAACCCCAAGTATCCCCATCATGTCTGTTTGCTGAAAAATTCATTATATGGGCTTAAGCAGGCCCCACGGTCTTGGTATAAGAGGTTTGCAAATTATGTGTCTACCATTGGGTTTTCTCACAGCTGGTCTGATCATTCTCTGTTCATCTATCGTCATAGTACTTCTCTGGCATACATTCTGTTATATGTAGATGATATAATATTGACTGCCTTTTCGGATAATCTGCGCAGGTCTATCATGTCCCTTCTCAATTCAGAATTTGCTATGAAATACTCTTTGAGTTATTTTTTGGGTATAGGTAAATAAAAATCTAATAATTTTGAGAGACATAGAAGTAAGACATGAAAACCAATAAAAAGTGAAGATATAAAATGCGATCGTCTAGCTATTTCAAAAGGATGTCAAATACATCCTCACAATGTTCTCAATTAGTAATTATGTAATACTATAATTCGTTATTTGATAGATGAATTGAACTTTTATTATCCATTTGTTAAAGAACTTGAGGGTCAATAATGCTAATTAATTACAAGGCTTGGCACATATAGTTTTGGTAGGAACTATTGATCGAGCGTTAGGCTTGGGCGTGTAATCGGGCGCTTGGAGCAAAAACCTCATAAAACTAAGCCCCACATGTGAGTCTTAAGACATTTTACGAGTACCTTACCCACAAGCAAGCCCAGAGCGAATACCAAATTATTTTTTAAAATAGAGGTTATTTACACAATTAACAATTAATGCAAATTGACAAATGACACCCTCTAGCGCAAATTAGTAAATAATAATAATAATAATAATAATAATAATAATAATAATAATAATAATAATAATAATAATAATAATAATAATAATAATAATAATAATAATAATAATATAGATAGATAGATAGATAGATAGATAGATAGATAGATAGATAGATAGATAGATAGATACGGAGAATACCAACATAAAAAAACTGTCATAAATCTACATTTTGACCTAAACATATCACCTGTAATTTCAACCTATAGATGGAGGAATATCCCTCACAAGGTTGTCATCGAAAAAGACTCCGACTCATAAGGGAGTGTACTCCATAGTCAAAGAACGTGGTGGTTCATTTAATTCTACATGCATTGGACCGTCTATTCTTTTTGGTTTTAACTTTATCATATACTTATAAGTGAGTAAAAAAATACAGAATATAATAATAATAATAATAATAATAATACAGAATATAATAATAATAATAATATTAATAATAATAATAATAATTAGAGTTAGAGGAATTCTTTTTAACATACTCCTTTCTAGTTTTGACCTTATCATAAATTCACATGTTAGTAAAAATATAAAGAACTTTATTATGTTATTATTGAATTCAAATTTCAATAAGATTGGGATATAGAAGAAAGAAAGTCTCACTTATTCTAAGAATATTTTTAAATTCCCTTATTAAGACTCCTCACTTTGCTGCTGATATCGGAAATCATTAATAATGTGAATATATATATTATTTTCATTTATGGAGATGAGTATTACTTCCTTGGAGTCAACCTCTGTTTCTCTAAATGAACTACGTTTTTGTACGAGGTAAAGATTTACCTATACCAGTGTTTACACAAATAATTAATGAACACAAGTCATGTACCTATCATATATACATTGATCACTTAACCATGATTAAGTAAACATGTATTCCAGTAACTTTGAGCAAACTCACTTTAATAGAAAGTGTGCTCAAAAGTTTAGACATCATTGCCACAAATTGGGAAAGTAGTGTCATCCATAATACACATCTTCATGGAGGAGCTCTCTTGTAGAGAAGTCTGTTGTGACATCCTAACCAAAATAGCCTTTATCTTGCTGGTAACATAGCTTCTTAGCCTGATAAGTGTTGAGAATGGATTAGTAAATTTTACTTATATGTAAATGATCAGCGAAATAAATATTGGACACTTAGTTACCGCCTAAAAATAATATCCGCACTCTGAAATAATATTCTCAGTGCATATTACCAATAAAAGCGGAGCACTAAAATACGGTTAATCAACAAAGATGAAAAGAGCAATAATGACACCAAAATTTTTACGTGGAAACCCTTCTGAATAAGGAAAAAATCACGGGCCGAGAGGAGCAGCTGATATCACTATAGTAAGGAATTTTACAGTTGTAGATCTGAGTAAAATACTCCAAAGACTACTACACACTCAAAATAAATAACTCTCTTTTGATTTTTCTACCTTACTACAATATCGCTCATGTGACCAGGAGGTCATGGGTTCAAACCGTGGAAACAGTCTCTTGCAGAAATGTGAGGTAAGACTGCGTACAATAGACCCTTGTGGTCAAGCCCTTCCCCAGACCCCCGCATAGCGGGAGCTTAGTGCACAGGGTCGCCTTTTACTACAATATTGCTCATTTTTTTTCTCACAAACTATTTATTGTCTATGATGCCTCACTCTTTTTTTCTCTCTTTCTGATGTATTTTGGAATGACATACTCTGCTCTATTTATACCAGAGAATTACCTATGGTCAAGTAAGCAATTACATCATGGAAGATGTGAACAAAGTAACTGGCCGGTTGTCATTTTCTTTGTTGCAGCATTTGTTGACAAATTTGTCAAAGAAAGGAAGTCATCTTTTGGTTTCTTGATTTATGGGATTTGCCTATCACGTATGAGACGGGCCCTACAAATCTCCCCCTCCAGTCCCATACACCTGAAGGAGGTATCTCCATATTTTCAAATATAATTCTTCCCAGCAAGCTTCACACAAAGCTCAAGTTTCTCTCTCAGGAATTCTGAACTTCTTCGGGATGGACTTCGGAGCCGCTATCTCCCTGTATGGTATCTTCCCATATTTTCTCGCCCCTACGCCTTTCAATACATGAGGAGCCCCTGTGGCTCATTCGCTCATGAAACGCTTTTTCCAGCACAACAAGTCTTGCCAGGTTTGCCTCTGGTGCTGTAGGCACTGCTCTCTCCTTGTTCACCGCAGATACTCCAGGTGCCCCAGTGGCTTCCGCATCATCTGCCAGATGACTATCCGACGCTGCCCCAGATAAGGAGTTCAAAAACTTTTCCATGTGCTCCATTATGGCATTGTTTGCGGCCAATACCATAGCTAAGTCTACTTCCAAGGGGGTGCCCTCTTCTTTGAACATCCCCTCCACTTTGAAGTGTGGGCGTCTTTTTATTGTCTTGGGATATTGCTCCTTGGGCCGTACTTCATGGATTTCTGCCGAGTGGCTTCAAACGTCCAGAGAATTACCTTTAGGGTTTGCTCTAGGGGGGCTATTGTTTCCTCTGACCCTATTCGTTATATATTTGAATGGTCAGACTCCGTTCGCAGCATTTCCGAATGATCCACCAAGTTCTGATGTTTGACTGGTATCTGTTTTCCTTCGGGTTCCTGCGATCCGTGAGCTATTTTTTTGTTGTCCTGACATGTTTCTTTTTGAGTGCAGTGTTTTTGCTTTAGGTTTTTCAAGAAAATCAACTACAAATCGAGACAACACCACAATTGTCTATCCCCACAGACAACCAAACTGTTTTCCTGTGAAAATGATTCTAACAAAAAGTACAGTTAGAGATTTGTAGTCAAGAGTTTAAAGACAAGTAGGTTGTATCCGATAAGGAGATCCTCTTCAACGAGTCCGGAATCACTGGCTAAGCTACCGGCTTACGAGATAAAAAAAAGTAAGTAATCTATAAGAATAAGCAAGTAATACAAACAAGTAAGCTAGATCGAAGATGAATAATGAATAACGTTAGAACAAGCGCTGAGAGTAGTATATTTTCTTGAGAGATATCTTTTGTTACAAGTGTTAGCTTAGAGAGAATACAATGTGTCTTCCTTCTCTTCTAAGTGTATATATAAGACAAAACATAGACTATTATGCCACCCTAAGTTGTGACGACGTGAGCACCTTGACGTTATTATGTCCATGCGCGTCGCCACACTCTGATCTAGGAAGGTTGATGTGACGGGACTTGTGGGAGTGGAAGACAACTGTAGAGATCCTTTAGGACCGTTGAGGTTTCCGGAACTACCAGGCTTATTGCGTACGCCAATGCTTTCGGAGGCGTTTTTCTACCCAACACAAATATCTTGACTTGCAACATATTTTACCAAACTATCGGCCACTTGATTTGCCTCTCTATAGCAGGCTTAACATTAACATTCATGAAGCTCATGATAACCAGGATCCTGTCTATTCTCTTCAATTTATTGCTGTTGGTAGCATTGTTCTGAAGCACATTAGTGACAATTTGAGAGTCAAGTTCTAAGTCTAGCTTTGTGAGGCCAAGATTGTTGCACAAGTCCACACCATAACTAGCTGCTATAGTCTCTACCATGTTGCTATTGTTGCATTTAACTGTGACAACATAAACTTGAATGATTTCTCCTTCCTCATTTCTTATGATGACTCCAATTCCTGCTTTCCCGGAGCTATGGATGTAGCTCCTAGCAGTGTTGAGCTTCACCCTATTTGGCATAGGCTTCACCCAAGTTTCTTTCTTCTATGCAGCTTCTCTATCATATTATAAAAGTCTCACCAACGTATATCCAAGTTGAGTTTTGGCAGCATTGTCGTCATTGCTATCTTCAGAGTTCTTTCCACTTGGTATCTTATTTTTGGGGTTAAGAGGTGCCTCTTCCCCCATATTTGCAAGCACAATGAATTTTTCAGATTTCCCATATGATTACTATGGGTGTAATTTTCATCAATGTTTGGTGCATCTTATTTCTAGAGCTTGTGTTCCACCAATTTTGCAGTAGCACAATGATCGATCCTGGGGTGATGATTACTCTTAATGAATTGGCAAAGTATTTCCAAATAACATGTACAGCTTCTCCTTCAACAAACACAGTATATATTGTCTCATAGAGTGGGTTAGTGCAATATTTACAAGTAGGAGTTAAGTTATTAACAACTCTGTTAGCGGTGATTGGTAGCTTACCTAACAAAACTCTCCAAGAAATAAAGGAAATTTTGAAAGGAATACAACTATTCCATACCTTGCTGGTGTCAACAGTTCTTTAATATACTTGATATAGTTCCAAGCAGTCTTGTTTGAGTAGTGGCCGTCTTCACTCATGTCCCATATAGCATAGTCCTTCATGTTCTTGTTACCAAAAGGCACATTATGGATATGTTGAACTATTTCAGGAGTTAGAAAATTATTTAGTTTATCGATATTCCGATCTCCATTTAATATATGAGAATTGACAGTATCCTTAGTACAAATATCTATCAGAAACTATTCCAGATAAGAGAGGTCTCAAGCAAGGGAATCCAGTGTCTCCTTATATATCTGTTATAGTGATGGAATAATCAACCAAAGTTTGGGAACTCTACAACAAAAACCTGATTTTAACTATCATTCAAGGTGTCAGAAAATGGGGATTGCTCATCTTTGTTTTGCAGATGATCCGTTGATATTTGCAAGGGGGGATGAAACATCTGTACAATTATTAAAGGAGAAATTTCAGCTATTTTCAGCAGCCTCTGGACTGAAAGCAAATCTTAGCAAGAGTTAGATCTATTTTGAGGGTGTAGACTTGCCAACACAACAGAGAATATTGAATGTCTTGGGGTATGAATTGGTAAGTAACCTTTCAGTATCTTGGTGTTCCTCTATCAACCAAGAGACTGACTGTATTACAATGTAAATCACTGGTGAGCAAAATCACTGCTACGATTACTACATGGATGGCAAAGACTCTATCATATCAAGGAAGAATCCAACTTATCAAAGTTGTGCTATTTGGGGTCCAAAATTAATGGGTTGAACTGTTTTTGCTGCCTAAAAAGGTAATGAAGATGATTGAGGATATATGCAGAAGTTACCTCTGGACAGGAGAAGCTACAATTTCTAAGAGAGCATTGGTATCCTGGGACACTGTATGCTTACCTAAACGAGCTAGTGGGTTAAATCTACTGGACCTGAAGACATGGAACTAAACTGCTATTTGCAAGCTCTTATGGGCATTGAGTCTAAAGAAGGAGAAAATGTGGATAACCTGGATCCATACGTACTATATTAAGAAGCAATTTCTTGCCACTATGAATATCCCTACTCAAGCTTCTTGGATAGTCAGAAAAATCCTGAATATGAGGAAAATATGGCAAACGCTGGGTGATACCACAAAGCTGATTCAGGGAGGTAAATTCCTTATCTCTAAAGTCTATACTTATACTAGGGGTGATGTCCCAAATGTGGAATGGAAACACCTGGTATGTCATAACTGTGCTAAACCAAGCACACTTTTATTTTGTCGCTGCAACTGCAGGGAAGACTAAGAACTAAAGATGTTCTGTTGAAGTGGGGTTTATCTGTACTTGCTACTTATGTGCTATGTTCTGAAGCACCTGAAACTGCTGACCCTTTATATTTCGAGACATGTTAGAATGGAAAAAATGGCATAAGAGGATACAAAGTCGGGAGACTGAATGGAAGTAGGTCAAATAAAACTTTAGAGGCAAAGGGGCAAGAGGTACTATCTTGAAGGCAAGTCTTGCTGCTGTGATCTACTCCATCTGGATTGAGAGAAACACAAGAGTATTTCAGACCAAGTCTAAACCAGTTGATGTTGTTCTTCACTAGTTACAACTTGCACTGTGCATTTGAGTCAGAGAAAATAGAAGACTGAACGAATGTATTGGCTCGTACTAGCTAGGCTGGATGGTTTGTTAATAATGGATGCTCAGTTGTCTTGTAGTTTTGTGTATATTCTGAGAAGGGTGGATTAGGATTATCCCCTTTGGTTTTGTAATGTAGCTCACTTGGTGGTTAATGAAAGTTCTTTTAATCGCCAACAAAATATCTTCCCTGATTGAGATTCGATATAGCAAATGTGTCGATCCAATTGTCCCACCAGAAATTGCTATTATCAGCTTGGATGCACCAGGTGATATTAGCTCTGGAAATAGCATGCAATCTGCTACAATATTTAGTATTAAGGAAGCTATCCCAGAGGGAAGGGATACTTCTAATAGCTACTGTGGTGTTGATTTCTATTCCTCCTTCATTTTGTGGGAAACACATCTTTATCCCCAGATAATCAATTCTAAAACATGCTTTATGAGTATAATTTTACCCTAGAAGAGTGCATAGTACCTTGACATTCTTTAAGTCTGTTAACCACTTTTTCAACAATACCATTAAACAAGCAAATCTTTTTCCTACCAATAAAAATGGGACAATCAAGATAATTGAAGGGAAAAGCATATTCACGAAGCAGTTAATTCTTTGTGAAGGGGAAAGTCCCGAAGGCGAAACCCCCACCTGTACCCGAGGCCCCTTGGCCAGGTAGGATGTAAATCGAGGGATATGCGCGAGTGGCAGCCCTGCAAGAGAGAGGACCAACGGGACACGAACCCAGCAACAACCCTTGCAATATTTCAGCAAAGACTGTCACCATACGGATTCAAACCCGCGACGTCGGAGTGGTTGTACCCCAATCACCTTACCACTTACCAACTCGTCTGTGTCCCTGGGGTACGAAGCAGTTAATTCTACTAGTAAAAGATTTGGGGCCAGTGATAAAGAAGCTTTTAGCACAGTCCATCATTAATTGATCAGAGGCATTTTCATAATTTCTAATGCAATTCATAATAAGCCTAATAGACTCAATATTTACCACCAGTAAAAATAATGATATCATTAACATATGCAAGGTGAGTAATAATAGGCCCATTTTTGTTCATATAAAAAGGATTGAAATCGGGGTGATGAGGTTAGTGATTGAGCATTCTAGAAAGAACATCAACACCCAAAATATATAAGGTAGGGGAAAGAAAATCACCCTATTTTATCGTTGGGAGGAAGTGAAGAAATCATGTCTAGAGCCATTAATCATAATAGAATACCCTATCTATCATACTAGATCGAACTTATAAACATTTGAACTCAATAAATTATTCATGAAAATTATTTTTAATTTTTCACGCTTAGATTTTATGAAATCTTAAACACCATGAACTAATTTTCGGAGTTCCACATGTCAAAACTTCAAACTCCATCACCATGTATTGGAGTTGTTCCGTATTTTTGCTAAGGGTATTTTTTTTGTCCAAATTTTAATGTAGCATTAAAAAGTGGTTACTTTCCAATTTTATTTGAAATAGTGATTAAACTTTGATTACTCAGCTGTTGGGGAGATCTGCACCAATAAGTTACTATTTTTTGTATTGTCGTTTAATTTTTGTCCTCGTTTAAAAATTTGTGCAAAAATAACCACACGGACAAACTTGTCGCGTGATTGGCAAAACTCATCTTGTTCACAAGTTAAAAATCCATGCCTAAAGCTATTGCGACGCCATCATTAGCCTAAACCCCAATTAGGCTTTCATAATCATTCAGAAGTGATTGACACTTGATTTTAAAATATAAACTACCTTTTCCTTTAAGTTAATGTGACGTAATTATTTGCTTATTCATTAATTTTACTACACTTGCAGGCTGTAGCTATTCATCTCTTACTCTTTGTTCTTTTTTTTCTTTTGTAATTTCTTTTATTATTGTTGTTATTCGTAGTCAAACAAGACATATGAGTGTAAAAGTACAGAAGTTACTTTTTCTTTGGGAAAACATATGAACTCTCCTATCTAGATTAGTACACCAATATAGCCTTTAATTACGACCGTTTTCCTCTTTATTTCTTTGGATGTAATTTCCTTTCTACTTTTCAAAAAATATTTTAAAATGGCAAACTGAAGGGCATCATAAAAAGAATATTCTGTCATATTCCAATATTATATTTTGACTTATCGACATGAAGCAAATCAAAGTAAACCATCCCTAACAATTCCTATATATATGTAGCACATGAACCTTTTAAAAGTCTCAAAGAAGCATAATAAAACAAACTAAAAAGAACCATCTCAATGGGTCAAAATATGATTAATCTCAAGACCAAAATTCTTTTTTTCTCCTTTATTTTTCTACTAAACCTTGCTCTCGTGACAAGTCGTAGTTGGGTTACTCCAAGATTTCATGTTCACATCATTGATGCTCTCCCTCCTAATTCTAAACTAATCCTTCATTGTCAATCTCAAAATGATGATTTAGGATACAAAGTCCTTCACCCAAAAGCTGAGTTTAATTTTCACTTCAATCAGAAAATTTTTGGAGGTACACTTTACTTTTGTCATTTTTGGTGGAATGGTAAAAGTATATCATTCGATGTATTCAATAGCAATATAGCTGGAAAATGTGGACAAATAGATGGTGACAATTTAGAATGCTATTGGAATGTGCAAGCAGATGGCTTCTACTTTGGTGCACGACGAAATCCTCCACCTGCTTATGAGAAGCAACATGATTGGAAGCAGTAGTTTGATTTAAAAGTATAATTAGTATTAGATTCGCGTGATATGTCATCATTATTAAAATATATTACTAATGATAATTATTTTCTTATTTGTTTGAGTAAATTAAATTTAATTAAGACTACAATGATATTTCATCTGATAACTCTCATAGTTTTATCAAACTGTATTTTCACAAATCTAAAAAACTATTTTAGTGCAACACATACATCTGTTTTTGTTTTAATAGAAATATCCAACCCATTCTACTGAAGTCATCTACCATGGTAAGGAAGTATTTATTGTCGTCAAGGGTAGGAGTTTTGTATGGACCTCATAGGTCAACATAAATCAAATCAAATCAAAGCAAGCAATACTTCTGATACTACTAGTAGAAAATTGTAATCTAGTCTGCTTAGCATGTGGATAGACTATACACTGATCTATACGAGTAGAAATTTGTTGTAAACTAGTTGATAGTAATTTTTTCAATACTGAGGAGGACACATGTCCTAATCTATGATGTCATGACTCTATGTCAACTGAAGTTGTATTTTCTTTTTGTCTTGATGTATTCTGCACACTCAAAGATGTGTCTCTCTGAATCTTCTCAGTTAGCTTATTTAGAAGTAGATACAAGTCTCTTTGTTCTTTACCAATCTTCTTCACCTTTACATTGTACAGAATACACAAAATGTGAGAAAAATATAACTAAGCAACCTAATTCTTTGGTTATCTTACTCACTGATATTAAGTTGTATTTAAATTGAGAAATATGAAAAATATTTGTAATCAAATTCTAGCTGAAATAACACTGAAAACTGTATGAGTAACCATTGAAATATCTCCATTAGGTAAATAAACCTGTTTTGGATTTTCTAGTTTAATGATTGAATCTGCCTTTAACATAGCAACATTTGACACCACGTGATTTGTGACACCAGTGTCAATTATCCAGATCTCATCATTATTAGACACAAATAAATTTTTACCTTCAATGTTAACTGCATTAGTTGATCTTGCATGATTTTGAGTAGAATTATGCCCCAGTAGTGACAGTATCTGCTCATACTAATACTTGGTGAAAGTACAGTTCCTAAGTTGTGCAGCCATTAGCTCATTGTTCTGCCCTTATGAACCATCATTCGTGCTAGTACTAGGAACATTAGTGTTCATGCCAAAGTTGAAATTCTGATCTTGAGAGCTTCTTGAATGCACTTATGAGACATTGTAAGCTGCATTTCTGGTGTTATTATTGTTTCATGTGCCATGATGCACATAAGGCTTCTTCTTGGACCTAAACTCTGGTGGATACCGAACCAATTTATAGCAGTTCTCTTTGGTATGCCCCTTGTATTTGCGGAAATCACAAATAACATCATAGTTTAGATTATAAGGCCTTTTGTTGTTAAATATTGAACCACTACCAGAAGCTTGATTTCCTACAGTCTTTGAGTACATAACAACAGACTCAAGACTATTATTAGAGTGATTGATATTCATACTCATGCCACCAGTATTGACAGCAAAAGCCTTTTATCCCTCATCTCATATATTATAATGGCATAAGCCTGATTGATAGTAGGAAGAGATGTCATTAATAAGATCTGGCTTCTAGATTGTACATAAGACTTATTGAGTCCCATAAGGAACTGGAACAACTTTAGTCTTTGCAGAAATGCCACAAAACCTCTTGACTTCTCACAGTTACACCCTGATGAGGGAACTAACAAATCAAACTCATCCCACAAATTCTTGAGTCTAGTATAGTAAGTTGATACACTAGAAGTTCCTTGATTAAGCAATGCTATTCCTTTGTATAGATTGAAGGTCCTAGCGTCATCTACTCTATGAAACCTTTTTTTAAGATCAGACCATACACACACAATGCCACCTAACAAGTTCTTGGCTATAGAATTCAACAGCCAAGATAGCACAATTACATTAACTCTTTTCCATTGGTACCATATTGACTCAGGGTATTTTTCTCTTTTACATGTGACATCTACCAACCCCATCTTTTTTTCTATCCAACAAGATCAATCTCACAGACCTACTCTACAGAGTATAATTCTAAGATCCAATTAGTTGAAATGAAATCAAACTAATACCACCTATATTTGTTGGACTTAGGAAAGTAGATGATTATAATCAATACATTGTCCTTGTCCAGAATTTTGTCTAATATCAAAATAAGGGAGGTAAACGTAATACTGTAAATCACATGGTTAATTGAGTTAGTGTTATATATGAAGGAAATTAATCCCATAGTTTATTTCATTCCCAAGATTACAATTTATAGACAAGTGTACAAGATTATTCTATTGCTAATATTAAAGAAGATTTATCTAATCATATCCTAATCATCCTAATAATATGAATCTTAATTATATGATAATAAATACAATTACATTGGTGATTGGATCCATAATTATCTTAATAGTCCCCCGCAGTCTTAGCGAAAGGTTCTCGTAAGCTGAGATTGTCTCTGAAATCATCAAACAGTACGCGCGGAAGACCTTTCGTGAAAATATCTACAACCTGATAACAAGACGGTACATGGAGAACACATACTTGTCCTCGTGCAACCTTTTCACGGACAAAGAAGATATCCATTTCTATGTGTTTGGTACATTGGTGCTGGACAGAGTTTCCAGATAAGTATACGCACTCACATTATCACAATAAACCATAATTTCTTTTTCAATCGGACAATGGAGTTCTAAAAGAATATTACGGAGCCAACATGATTCAGCGACCATATTAGGTACCCCTAGTTATTCTGCTTCAGCACTTGACTGAGACATTGTCGATTGTCGTTTCGATGACCATGAAATGAGGTTGTCTCCCAAAAACACACAATAACCAAAGGTGGAATGTCGTGTGTCTGGGCAGCCACCCCAATCAGCATCTATATAAGATGAGATACTCGAAATTGAGGACTTACACAGATGCAATCTAAACTCAAGAGTATCCTTAACATACCGTAGAATTCGCTTAAGAGCCTCTATATGCTCTTCTTTCGGATCATGCATATGTAAACATACTTGTTGAATTGCATAGGAGATATCATGTCTCGTGAAAGTAAGATACTGCAATGCTCTTGCTAAGCTGCGGTAATGTGTTGGGTCACAGTATGTATAACCCGTAGAGTTACTCAATTTTGCTTTTGTATCAACCAACGTATGTGACGATTTGCATGAGGACATGCCGACTTTTTCAATGATCTTCTTGGCATATTTATTTTGACATAGAAACAGACTACCTGTATATTGAGTTATAGCAATGCCCATGAAATAGTTTAAAGGACCAAAAACCTTTATAGCAAATTCCGAAGCAAGGAAAGTCATAATAGACTGGCGAAGTGACTCAAAAGATGTTGTGAGTATAATGTCATCCACATAGAGAAGAATATATGACATGTCATTATCCTTCTTGTAAATGAACAAATACTGATCGGACTTGCTATGTGAGAACCCAAATGTGGCTACAAACTCTGCAAACCTGTTATACCATGCCTGAGGGGCTTGTTTCAAACCATATAATGATTTTTTCAACAAGCAAACATAATCCGGATGAGTCGAATCTCGGAATCCCAATGGATAGTGCATGTAAATTGTTTCCTACAGCTGACCATGTAGAAAAAATGGACCACGATTTCGATAATGCCAGACTGAGAAAAGTCCCGATAGTCTTTGGTTTAACCACTGGGCTGAACGTCTTACCGCAATCCAAGCCAACCTGCTGAGACATGCCATCACCAACAAGACGAGTTTTGTGCCTCGCAAAAGAACCATCAGAATTCTTTTTATGAAAGAAAACCCACATAAACTATATGATGTTTACATTAGAATGACGGGGCACTAATTCTCACGTCTTATTTTTAATCAGAGCATTAATTTCAACTAACATGGCAGCATTTCCAATTCGGGTCTGATGGGGCCATTTTTGGATTTTTTGGAAGTGGAGATGGTTGTACCAAAGATGTTAGGTTAAACTGACAGTTGGGCCGAAAAATCCCGTGCATGGCATGAGTTTCAATGGTCTGAGGTTGGCCTAGGATCGAAGGATGGGGCAGTGGGCTCTCAAATTCTGAATTGAGCTGAGTGGATGTTCGAGATTGGGCCAAAACCAAATGTTGGGATAGTGGGTTTGCGAATTGGGAATTGGGTCGAGGGGGTTAAGATTTTAGGCCAAATGAGTTGGGCCTATTGGCCTGGTTGGGGACACGGATGAGGGAGCAGTGAGCTCCCTCCTGTAGGCATGGACATCACGAATAGTGGACTGGGCTGAGGCCGAAGAGGAGGAGGTAGTGAGCTCTTCAATTCGGACTGGCCCAATCCTGTTTCGTTGTTGGGCCGTCATAATTGGTGGTGTATTGTGGGCTGGTCCATTATGAGTTTGGATATTGAGATGGTGATTTAATATTGGATGTATTCCGTCATCTAAAAATTCATATGAAAGTGGGGATGCCACGTGAGATTTAGCAAATGGGAATGTGGGCTCATCGGAAACAACGTGATGAGAGATGATAAATTTCCCATTCTTCATATCATAACACTTATATCCCCTATGATTTTATGGGTATTCAAAAAAGATACAAGGAGTAGAACGGGCTTGAAGTTTTTTAATAGTTGTTGACGGAAACAAGGGATAACACAAACACCCAAAAACCTTCAAAAGTGTATAAGAAGGAACACTATGGTACAACATTTGTGTGGGTGATATATTTGAGAGTAGCTTGCTAGGAAGAATGTTTAAAAGATATATGGCCATTTGAAGTGCATGATGTTAAAAAACCGGTAGTGTGGACGAATGTACAAGAATTGTGCGTATAAAATTGATGATTGTTTGAATCTTTCTTTCGGCTTTCCTATTTTTAGGAGAAGTATGTGGACACGAAAGACGCAAGGACATTCCATTTTTGTGACAAAAAACTTTAAATTGGGTATTTAGAATTCTCTCTCATTGTCGCATTGAAAACATTTAATGGATTTATCAAATTAGGTTTTGATAAAAACACTAAACTGTTTAAAAATGGGAAAGCTCTGTGATTTCTGTCCTAAGGGAAATGTCCACAGAAAATTCGAATAATCATACAAAATAAGAATATAATATTTATGAACTGCTGAACTTAAAATCGGTGATGTCCACAAATCACAACGCATAAGATCAAATGAAATAAGTGTATTTGAAGTAGATAATGAAAAATGAAGTTTAACATGCTTCCCAAACACACAAGCCTGGCAAACAGAAAAGTCCATATGTTTGTTGTAATAAATAAATCTATTATTTCTAAGAACATTGAACACCGATGCTCCCGGGTGTCCTAACTGGTTATGCCATAAAATAGAGAAAATAGTTGCAAAGGTTGATGGACCGGTGACTTGGTTGTTGGTAGTGGTGGTGATGAGATACAAGTCCCTAGTGCTATTACATCTCATTAGTGGCATCCCCGTTTGAAACTCCTTCACAAAAAACCCAAACGGATCAAAATTAATAGAAACATTGTTGTCAGTAGTAAAACAAGATACATATACCAAGTTTTTAATCTATTTGGGTGCATGTAGGACGTTTTGCAAATGTAAAGGTGGGTGAGGGACGGGAAGATTTAATTGGCCAATACCACGAATTGGAATTTCCTGCCCACTGCCAACAACAATATTTCATATTAAAATAAGATGAGAGATTACCTTAAGATGCCATCATGTGTGACATTTTCCCAGTGTCCATTTACCATGAATCATCGGGAACTCTTAGATTCATGTTGTTCATGGCCTGTTCAATATCTGTGGGAGCATAACCTTCGGAAGATGGTCCATGGGTTGCAAAAGCTTGTTGCGGATGAGAACCTAGAACCTTTATCATTATACGGAGGTTATATTCATGAAGCTATTTGGTGTGCTCACCCACTCCTTTGGATATCCTAACCTTTATCTAATATAATAATCCATTTGTTACTTGAGCAAGTTGTGATACTCATTCTTTACCCCTATTTTCTTTGCATGACTTGGTGATTTTCAAATCCAATATGTCCTCGAGCTGCTGCTAAACTTGAAATGAAATTGTTGCTACTTTGCTGAAAATTGAGAAAAAAGCAGTGGCTACTATGCTTGTTGTCTAAACCACTGTTATGCTCGAGAGACTTTCCTATACTGTTGTTTTTATTTCCACTTGTTGTGGTTGCCCATTGTTGTTGCCTGTTGCTGCAAACCTCGAGTGAACAGATCATTTCTCAAGTGCTGAACTTTGATAAGTTGTTGCACATCCTAAGAATGTGCTACCTGTCAAAGCTATCTGATGTTGCTGTTTTGAACCCACTGTTGCTGCATCTTCTTGTTACACTTTGGTAGTTTAATGATGCACATGCTGCTGCATTTTGTTCTATGTTGCTATGGCTCAATTGTTGCACCTTCTAGCATTTTCGTGGATATGCTCAATATACTGCTGCTCTCTGAATTTCTTTCCTTCTGATGCTTCTGTCAATGTTGCTACTTGACTATAAGACGGTCGGGGCTGTCTCACTCAACCTTTATAATTTCACCCAGAGATATTGCCATCTTTGAACCTTTTAAATATCGTCGATCCCTGACTAATAAATTCCTTCGGTTATAAACTCCCTAACTCCCCAAGGGGCCTATCTCTTATCAAATGCTTCAGGATGAGGTCGTTCCTGAGAGACAACCAATTGATTCAATACCTGCACTGGTCTCCTTACATCCTAATCAGATGGAGCCGGTGGTAGGAGTGATGGTACATGAGCCTTCCTCAACTCCTCTGGTGCTACAGGATTCGCTGATCCCTGGGAAAGCAACTTATTCCTATCCCCTGACGGATCTGTCTCAATGGAGAGCATATTACTCATATTTACGCTCAATCCAACTTCAATCTCCCTGCTAATCATAATCCTTCTGGAAGAAGGTATTGCTGTAATCGTAAATACGATAAGGTCTACAGAGAAAATCCTTACAATCTTCTGCGTTCCGATGATTAGTACTTCCTCTACCTTACTAAACATTTTGCTTTCCAGGCTTGCATTATCTCTTCCAGCTTCCGTATATAAGTGAGACAACTCCTCACAATCTCGAATTTTAACAATAGTACTGCCCCTTCTGGCATATCAATCGCCTTGGTAGAAATCACTCATTTACTGGCTATGAGTATAAACTAACCGAAGTTTTTTTGGTAACCGGCATTACTGAAACCGTAACAGGCACGAGTTAAACTCAAATTCTTAAAACTCAGCTCTACTGCACGATCTATGATATGAAAGAATGGAAATCATCCCTAAATGTCAGGCATACTTCTGCTTATAAGTATGGTGCAAAACATACCCATAAACAAGACTCTACTAGATTCGACTTGTGGACTCCCTAGGAAAAACATGCTCTGATACCAAGTTTGTCACGACCCAAACCAAAGGGCCGCGACGGGCACCCGGATCTTACCCGCCGGGTACCGCCAATCACACTATCAACACCCACTCATAATTAAATACGGACTAAGCCGAAAAAGAACTATATAAAATCAGATTACCATCTTATATATATACATACCCATACCAAAGGTCGATAAGGCCATACAAGACTACTACACACAGGACATTTATCTACAAGCCTCTAAAGAAAACACGATATCACAAAGATGGGACAGGACCCTGCCATACCCATATGCGTATGCAAAAATACTGTACCACAATCAGACTGCAACTCTAAAACAAATAGAGTGATCCAATACCAGCTGAACCAGCAACCTACTAGCGTGAACCGTCACCCTTTTACACTGAACCTGCGAGCATGAAACGCAGCGTCCCCCGACAAAAGGGACGTTAGTACAACTGATATACGGAGTATGTCAGACATGAATAATAGCATAACAGGGATGTAACAATAACTGAACCAGAAATAGCCGACCAACAGTAGATGCTTCTGAGGGTCCAAATACATATGCCTAAATGTTATGCACAATGCAGATGCGGAACGTGCAACCTGATCCAATATATGTTAGCGTTGCGGATCGTGCAACCCAATCCAATATATAGTAGTGTTGCGGAAAGTAGAACCCGATCCAATATATGTTATTGTTGTTGAACGTGCAACCCGATCCAATATATGTTAGTGTTACGGAACGTGCAACCCAATCCAATATATGTTAGTGTTGTGGAACGTGCAACCTGATCCAATATATTATATGTATATATGCATGAATGACAATGAAACATTCTGAACTTATCGGATGATATAATATCCTTTCCCCTTAGGCTAACATTGGAAGTACTTAACATGTATCTTCGGCTAATATTGGGAATATCAACATTTCTCCTATATACCTCAATAAGGATTTAGGAACATATTTAGACATGCTTTTAACATAGGAATCAACAACATGAATATTCTTAACAACTAGGAGTAGAATAATTTATGGAATAATAGTACGGTTATATTTCGTTACATTGAACATACCAAAAAAAGAAATAATTTGCCTTAACATACCTCGATCCCAAGATTTAACAGTAGAGTAAAGCGTTGCTTTGAATTAATTTGTAGGACGTGCTGCTCTAAATCAAAGATTCATAAATGAATTGCTTATCTTAATCACCTAATAAACTAAGCTCACTGGTCACGTTCATTTGGTCTCACTTCTCTAATGTACTAAAATCAAAATGCTTTCAAAATGAGATGTTAAAGGTTGCTGAAATTTTTTGGGTCTTAAAGGATTCTCCAAAACAATGTAGGTTACTAAAGGAGATATCCTAAGTGCCTATTTAATGGTCTCATCATTTGGTCTCATAGTAGAGTCTTCCACCCAGCCAATTCCTTGGCGGTGGAGTATACTTAATCACGCCCCACACATATCATCGTGACACCTGCCCCTTTAATTAAAAGGCTTGCTTCCGTATAGTTTATCTATCACACACATAATTAATTTCGTAATCTCAATTCAATTAAACCTTAATAACTTATAAGACTTCCATATACTCAATGTCATAATTTTGTGATATGACACTAGTCCATAACCTCTTTATGTAAACACCAAATTTATTTCGATTCCCGTCGTCACACTTGTTACTTGACCTGAAGGCAAGTCCAATTCATAAGCTACTTGACCAATTCATCAAATTATGCGATATGGCTCATTATACCTTGGACTGAGCTTTCCTTTCTTTCTGAATCTCATTACACCCTTCATAGGAGAAATTTTCAAGAAAACCCAATCGTCTACCTGAAACTCTAAATCTCGTCGTCGCACAGCTGCGTATGACTTCTGACGACTCTAAGCCGTTAACAACCGTTCTTGGATAAACTTCACCTTCTTAATTACTTGGTGTACTAAGTCAGGCCTGAATCTCGTATGGAGCCATCTTAATGCTGGCATGATAGATATTGTTGTACACAAACTCAATAAGGGGTAAATGATCATCCCAATTTCCCTTAAAATTCAATACACAAGCTCGTAGCATGTCCTCGAGCGTCTGAATCATACGCTCGACTTGTCCGTCTGTCTGAGGATAGAAAACTGTGCTAAGAATAACTCGGGTGCCTAAACCTTTTTGAAATGACTTCCAAAAGTTAGTTGTAAACTGAGCACCTCGGTCGGATATAATCAAAATAGGCACACCATGCAGGCAAACAATCTCTTTAACATACAACTTTACGTAATCCTCGGCTGTGTGGGTAGTTTTGACCGGCAAAAAAAAAGTTGATTTAGTCAGTTTATCAATGATCACCCATTTGGAATCAAACTTATAATAAGAGCAAGGTAAACCTGTAATGAAATCTACATTAATTATTTCCCATTTCCATCTCGGAACTTCAATGTTCTGAGTCAAGCCACCACCGGGTTTTTGGTGCACTATTTTTACCTGTTGACAATTAGGATACTGAGCTACAAATTCCGCCACACTCCTCTTCATGTTGTTCCACCAATAAATGCTTTTGAGATCATTTAGTAGATCCATGATGAACGAAATTTTGTGATCGATGGACCTTCATCATAATCTTGTCTCATAATCCTGCGATATTGGGAATACATAAATGTAGGTTACTAAATGAGATTCCCTAAGTGCCTATTTAATGGTCTCATCATTTAGTCTCATAATAGTGTCTCCCACCCAACCAATTCCTTGGCGGTGGAGTACACTTAATCACGCCCCACACATATCATCGTGTCACCTGCCCCTTTAATTAAAAGACTTGCTTCCGTATAGTTTATCAATCATACACATAATTAATTTTGTGATCCACTTAAACCTTGATAATTTATAAGACTTCCATATACTCAATGTCATAATTTTGTGATATGACACTAGTCCATAACCTCTTTATGCACACACTAAATTTATTTTGATCCCCGTCGTCACACTTGTTACGTCCAAAATTATTTCGAGGTTTTATCCTTTTATTTACTAAACTCTTTATTAGCATACGTAAATATAACATAAATTCCCCGAGGCTCGGGTCCACCTGCATATGTCTAGGTGCTCAAACCATCGCCCAAAATTACGGGATGTTACACATTATCAAAAAAAAAATTCACGTACTTGGACCATGAAAAAAATCAGGCCAACACGTGAGGGGACGTGCTTAAAATATAATCAAATATTAAAATTGTGATCTCTCTAACGGCTTAAACTTTTAAATGAGATGGTCACATACTCAACATGATATCAGTGCATCTTGAACTTTCCCCGCGCAAGTGCATTTGCCACTCCATTCCCATCAAGATGGATGTGGCGCATATCTGAGATCTGAAGTTCAACCAACAGGTCCCTGCATTGAAGTAAGTGTAGCAATACATGGCTATCAATTTTCAACAATGAGGGCGTTCGATTGCGGTTATTGGCAAGACGAAGGCCTTGCAGCAAGGATCCGTACGGTACATAGGTCGTGAGAAACCCAAAATCCAAGAACGAATAGAAGATCTGAATACCCCCACCCCCAGCACTCCCGATATTTGTAGTAGTATGGACCGCACTATCAGTGTTCATATTAATGATATTTGCAGGTGGGGTGGGGTAGGGGGAGGGGGAGTGAAATGAGAAATTACAGTTTGTGTGATGATAGTATTCGGGGGATTGTTCTATAACTAAGCGGGACAAGACCAAGTTATGTTTATTATTGAAAAGATTGTGATTGCGTATAATCAAGATACTCCAAAGTATATAAGGAGCAAAGAATGGCGCGCGCTACACTAGCGGGGGGGTGGGGGTTCAAGGAAATGAGTGAATGATCAAAGTAGGATTGGTAATAATCAATAAAGATTGTCATCAGTGGGTGGAGAGATGTTAAAGTGGTTCCAAATTTGAAGCCCAAGATGAAAGTGGAGGAAGATACACTACAAGAAACAGAGTTAATTTTTCATCGACATTCAATGAAAAATTTGTACTATAAAATAGAATTTTCTCATCTCATTCTTATCGAACCAGTTCACTCAAAAAATAAATGGTGAGAAATAGGTTTTTATTAAAATGCTGAGAAACTTCTTAATTTTTTTATGTAAATATTATAATTTAAGTTTTTTCTATCGATTTTTAGTGAAAAAGAACCACTAATTTTAGTTAAGAAATTTATTGAGAAAATAAAGTTTTTTAGTAGTGATATGTGTTAAAGTTTCAGGGGTGATTTCAAATCACGATTGTAAGAATAGATTCTTGAATGCAACATAGCTTCGGTGGCCTGCTTACCTAGAAGTAGAAGCCAGAATAATTGAGGTGAGCAAGGTAATTCGAATACTATCATTATTTTTTTTTAATAAAGGAAAAAAAAAAGTAGCAGCCCCTAAATATTATGACTATGATGTGTATTTAATGGATTGCCTGCCCTAAAACTGATTATTCTCATGCCCAGTACCAAAATGCTACACGAACTTCTCTTCAATGCCAGAATAGATATATATGTCGATATATCTCAAGTTCATTTTCTTCCAAATAATTTATATTTACTTTTATTTTCTTTCTTACTAATCCCTGTGTGTCACTAGGGGGCATATCAGTTCAACGAATCCAGTTTTCCCCAATTACGCATAGGGAGAAGACCTGAGGACCTATACCAACTGCAACTCTTCTCGTCCAAAAGGAGCAGCTAACAATTAATTCTGAAATTTACCATCACATGCAATTTCTCTTGAGGTGGATTCATTTTTTATTAAATAACTACTATTAATTGTCAACGGAATTTGCTATTCTTTTGTAATAATATGAGTGTCGACATAGTATAAATAATATATATGTATTTTAAGTTTTCAACTATTATAATTCGATCGAAAATAGTAAGCAGACGTTTGGACATAAATTATTTGAAAAAAGGATATTTGAAAGTTGAAATTGTATTTGAACATAAAAACACAGTTAAAGTTTTGTGAGTGAAAACTTGAAAAACTCCTAAAATCTACTTTTCAAATTTGAAATTTGAAATTGAAAATCTATTTTGGACATAAGATTACAGTTGAAATTTTGTGAGAAAGAACTTGAAAAACTTTCAAAATCTATTGTGTAAACTTCAAATTTCTTATTTCCTAGTATTTGAAATAGAGTTGCATGCCTTCAATTTTGCTCATATATACACAACCCCTCGTGACGGAGTTAGAACCCAAGGTATGAGATCAGTCAAACTCAGTTACTTAATTTGGTCCAAGAATTATATTTTTCTTAAAAGATTTATTTAATTTATTAATTTAAAATTCAATAATAATTTAAAAGGACAATAATTCTGAATTTATAAATTTCAAATTAAGGCTCCGCCCCTCGGTTGCCTTATCCCGGCAAAATATATTATGGAAATGATTCGTGTATTAGATTATATTTGAACTTAAGTCGGACAGATTCCCAAATTATTCTACTGATCCAAGCAACCATTTCTTTAAAGGGATATATATGTAGTCTATTCGACCAATAAATTAGAGCTATATCAATCTCGTGAAGTAAGAACCTTGTTTCCATGCAAATATATACGTGTACCTGCCAAAGGAAATAACTATAAACAACTTCAACATTCAGAATATTAATTATTTTCTTACTGAAACAGGTCATACTTAAACGTATATCTTGGAATTACCAAATTCTCTAAAATGAGAAAAACATAGGCAGCTAGCTAGTTGGGAATAACTTTCCAATTCCCTTCACTAAATTCTATATATACTACTGGTACCCCATGTGCTATTCTGTTCTTACAACCCCCCCCCCCCCCCCCCGTTTTAATTTCTTAAAACTCAATTCCCTCTGCATTTCTCCAGGCATGTCCAACTCAGTAACCCTAATCAAGACAAAACCTAGCCCAATCACCTTATTAATGGCACCCTACACATATCCAGAGGTGGATGTAATGAATATTTAATAAGTCCAATAAAAATTCAACAATTTTTAATACAAAAATCTAGATATACACTATGTACTAGAAACAATTAAAATAAAAAAAAAAAACAGTTTTGAATCATAATATCAAGAATACAATGTATCAGTGCTAATATCAAGTTTAAATTTTTTAATCCGCCTCAGCACGTTACACGTTTATAGAACTTTATAAAAAACTCCAATATCTTCTCTCCATCTTGAAATCCGCCTTTGTCTTTCGCAATTACACCATAACATACCCTACCACTACAGGGAACGGATGTAGTGCTTGAGTTACCATTTGTCCGAATTTAATAACTTTGTTCAAATCAAACTTTGTATGTGCTAAAAATTTACTTAGATAAGTAAGAAAACAGATTTTAGATCCAGTAAATCGATGAATAAATTATGGTAAAACTCCAAACTCGAACTCATAATGTTACCTTCCTAGATCCGCCTCTATCTTAACATTAAAAGCAAGTAGAAGAAAGAAAGAGGAGGAGAAAATAGAAAAAATTGATAGTGAATATGTTTATATATATTCATCGTATATTTTGTAATTAAAGTATAATTATGTAAAGTAGAGATCCTTATTCCATTAGGACTACAATTGTATACACTATATATATTTTATTAATGAACGGACTCCACTCAAGGAGATTTACACTATTCAACATGGCACATGGTATCAAGAGCCAAAAATTCCTAACCATATTTGCCCCCCCCCCCCCCTTGTTTCTTCTCTTCCGATGCCAAACCCTATAAAAAATAGCCGATATACACATTGTATATGGCTGATATACAGGGTCTGCCACCATACACTGCTCGTATACAGTGATATACAACATCCCTAAAGTTGTATACAACAGATATACCCTCTCTTCCATCATATACTACACGCATACCGCCGGTATACTACTGATATACAACCTTCTTACTTTTTCTATCTCTCCAGCAGGTCGTATACCCCTGGCATACAACTAATATACAACAGTTCTACACCCTTCTATTTCTCTACCTAATTTCGCATACCCTCATGGCGTCACCTGTGGCTCATATATCTTCTTCCGCTTCCTCTTCCTCAACACCCGATGTCACAAATCCTCCTTGTGGAAATCGGGCCAACAATACAAGCGGCCCATTGCCCTGGCCATTGTACGATAACTGGGCCTCATCTTCCGGCAGCGTTCCAGTGGCCCAGGCCCAACAGTTTCAGTGGGCTCAGCTGAGGCCCAACATTCTGGGAGCCCATCCAGCAGCTCTCCAGGCAGGCCCAAGCCATCAGGCCCATTACACATCAGCCCAGAAGTCGACGACATGCCTTACCCCAATGGCCTTGGCCAGGCTTTCGGTTCTTTCAATATTCAGCAGCCCAATGGATACGGGTGCCACGTCTCACCTCACCAACAATTGTGATAATCTTCCTCAACTGCACAACTTAAATACTTCTCAATCTATTATGGTCGGAAATGGTCATTGCATTCCAATTCAAGGGTCTGGCCACACATTAACTCCACTACTGCAACCCCACTACTCTCTTAAACACGTCCTATATGCCCCTAACATTATCAAGAACCTAATCCCTGTTAGAAAATTTGTCACTGATAATTCTGTATCTATTGATTTCGACCCATTTGGTTTTTCTGTACCGGACCTACATACCGGGAAACTTCTTACGAGATGTAATAGTGTGAGGGACCTCTATCATTTCCTATCCGCATCCGCTGCCAGTGTCAATCCTCCCACATCTCTAGTTGACATCTCCTTCTCAACATGGCATAATAGAGTTGGATATCTCGGAGCTCATATTTTTTATTTTCTTAGAAACCGTAATTTAATTAAATGTAATAAAGGGAACCTTTCCCAAAATTGTTATTCATTTCATCCAGTAAAGAATGTTAGACTTCCATTTACGTCATTGTCGAGTATTACTTTTTCTTCCTTTGATATTATTCATGCAGATTTATGGACCTCTCTTATTACTAGCAAATTGGGTCATAAATATTATTTAATATTCTTAGATGATTTTTCTCACTTCCTATGAGTCTATCCGCTCCACTTTAAATCTCAGGTCTACTCCAAGTTTCTGGAATTTCGTACATATGTTAAAACACAATTTGAAAAAGAAATAAAAACGTTTCAATGTGACAATGGTCGTGAGTTTAACAATTCTCTCTTTCATAAATTCTGTGCGTCTAATGACATGGTTTTCTATTTCTCCTGCCCTCATACTTCCCCTCAAAATGGTAAAGCCGAACGAATTTTCTGCACCATTAACAATATGATTCGTACCTTACTTTTTCATGCCTCTCTTCCTCTCAAATTTTGGGTATATGCATTAAAAATGGCAGAATACCTTCTTAACATACTACCTACACGTACACTCCAAAATAGGACCCCTACCGAGTTCCTATTTCGTCGACTCCCTACCTATGATCATCTTCGGATTTTCGGTTGTCTCTACTATCCGAATCTCGCCTTCACTGTCCCTCACAAATTAGCACTTCGTTCCACTCTGTGTGTCTTAATGGTGTTCCCGTTAAACCATAGGGGGGGGGGTACCTATGTTATAACGTGTCCACATGCAAAATCAAAGTCTCACGTCATGTCACGTTTGAGGAGAACGTATTTCCATTTGCCAACATCCACTGATTACAGATTCCTTGATGACCCGAACACCTCACCTCTAGTCCAAAATATACTACAATATCCGCAACCTCCAGCTGTACCGCCACCACCACCACCCGATCTAGCAACCCCACACGTCCCATCGTACCATGTCCCTGCCCCAACCTTCCCGTCGACTCGTGCCCTAGCCCCACCTATCCCGTCGACCAGTGCCTCCACCCCAACCACACTGCCTCCCAAAACTCCCAACCCACTGCCCCTTCCTCCCGACAGTTTACCCATCACTCTATCTCACCCCACTGCCCCGCCACCATGCCCATCACCCTGCTAGTCCCCTCCCAACCAAACTTCCGCAACACCAAGCTAGACACCACCCCGTCCCACTGCCCAACCAGTATCCATCCCATCGCATCGAATGGAAACCTGTGCACAACACTGGATTTTCAAACCAAAAGTTTACTTTAACCTATCCACCCAAACTATCTCACTTATTCCTAAAAATCCAAAATTAGCCAAACTTGACCCAAATTAGAATGCGGCCATGCATGAGGAGTTTAATGCGTTGACTAATCAGAACATTTGAGATCTTATCCCAAACCAGAGGGGGTAAATGTGATTCGGTGTATGTGTCTCTATAGTTACAAATTCAGAGATAGTGGTGAGATTGAATGCCATAAGGCAAGACTTGTGGCCAATGGTACTGGTTAGCCGGAGGGGGTTGATTGTGGTGAGACTTTTAGTCTGGTGGTCAAACCAGCCATCATTCGCACAGTGTTGAGCATAGCTATGGAGAATAATTGGCCTATTCACTACTTGATGTCAAAAAATCTTTCTTACATGGGGATTTGAAAGAAATCGTTTATGTGCATCAACCACCTGACTTTGTGCATCCGGAGGTTCCTCATTATGTCTGTCGTCTTCATTAGTCATTATATGGTTTGAAATAAGCCCCTATGGCATTGTATGAGAGGTTTGCTACATATATCATACAGATCAGGTTCGTGTGTAGCAAGAATGATCATTCACTCTTTATTTTTATCGAGGTACTGACACGACTTATCTTCTTTTGTGGATGATATTGTTCTGACAACTTATTCTGATACACTTAAACACGAGATCATTGCTCTGCTCAAGTCCGAATTTGTTATGACAGATTTGGGTAAGTTGGGTTATTTTTTGGGGATATCAGTGACCAGATCCACACATGCCATGTTATTGTGTCAGCGTAAGTATGCAGAGGAGATTGTGTACAGGGCTAAAATGGTAAATTGCAAGTTCATGCCCACTTTTATCGACTCAAAATCAAAACTCAGTTCAGATAAATGGATCCAGTCAGCGATCCCTCTCTTTATAGGAGTCTCGTAGGTGATCTTCACTATCTCACCTTCACTCGCCCCAATATTGCATATGCAGCTCAATAGATGTGCTTGTTCATGCACACTCCTAGGGAGCCTTACTTTACAGCTCTTAAGCGTATCATTAGGTATAGGACACTCTTGACTATGGACTACATCTATATCCCTCCGCACCGACTAGGTTGCTCTCTTACACAGACGTCGATTAGGTAGGCTGTCCAGACACCCGTTGTTCTACGTTCGAATATTGTATCTTTCTGGGGGCTAATATTATTTCGTGGTCTGCCAAGCGGTAAGACACACTTTCTCGTTAGAGTGTAGAAGCAGAATATAGAGGTGTTGCGAACGTTGTTGCTAAGCTATGTTGGCTCCGAAATCTCCTTCTTGAGCTTCACTGTCCCTTACGTAAGGCATCTTTGGTGTACTATGATAAAATATATGTTGTCTACTTGTCTCATAACCTGGTTCAATATCAGCGAACCAAACATATTGAGATGGATATTCACTTTGTTTGAGAGAAGGTTGCAATGAGTCACGTTAGGGTGTTTCATGTTCCTTCTTCGTATCAGTACACAGATATCTTCACTAAGGGGCTTCCTCGGCAACTGTTTCTAGACTTCAGATCCAGTCTCAGCGTTCGGCCTCCTCCCGCTCCGACCGAGGGGGTGTGATAGTGAATATATTTATATATATTCACCGTATATTCTGTAATTAATATTTTAGTATAATTATATAAAGTAGAGATTCTTATTTCATTAGGACTACAATTATATATATATATATATATATATATATATATATATTGTATTAATGAACGGACTCCACTCAAGGAGATTTTACTCTATTCAACAATAATGGTCAGAAATTAATAAACTTAGAATTGATGTATACATAATGCAGGGAATGTATGTGTAATAAATAAAACATAGAGGCTTGAATACTAGGTCTAAGGATAGGATAAAGAGAGGCACATTATATTCCTTGAATTTCTTTAAATTCTCATTTCCTTCAGTCATTCCATATCCCTAATTACATGCAGAGTAGATGAAGAAACCTCGCTCTAATAATTATACACCTAGAGAAACAAACAAAAAAAGGTCTTAATTAAATCCTAAGAGTCATGATGTGATAATATTCTTTTGGCAATTAGAAAATAGTGTATACATGATACTTAAATGGATTGATTCTCTTGTAGTTGGTGGCAATTTTGGAAGGATTTGGGAAATACAGAGGAAAAAGTGGAAGAAGAGAACACAAGTATATGGCTTTATTATGTTGAGAGGATAGTATAGTACTGATCTTAACTGTAAAAAAGTTGTGATACAGATCTGGAGGGTGATGTGATAATAATACAAGGAAAAGGGAATCCATGTTGTATTGTATCTGACTTATATGTCGTGTCCTTAAAAAATATGTACATTGTGTACTAGTTTTGTGAGTTAGTTTTATTTTGTACTGACAGAATGTCAGTGAGGTATTATTGAATGGGAAAGAGATTTTACTGCATCTCATGCAGTTTTTAGTCAGTTTCTTCACCCCTTATACCCCACACATCAGCCAAATATCTTCAACTAATAAGGATCACCCACCCACCCCCTTCCCAACCCCAAACACACACACATAAGAAGCAACTAAGGGTGTGTTTGGTAGGACGAAAAATGTTATTCAGAATATATATCATTTTTTATGTTTGGTTGTTAGAAAATATTTCTCGGGGAACATTTTCCGTCAAAAGCGAGAAAATGACTTCCCTCACTTGTAGCCGTAAGTTAACTTTCTTCACAATTATTTCAACAATTAACTTCAAATCATTGCTTTAGCCAACACTCAGATATCATTATCAATCTATAATGCTCAAAATTTCATCATGACAATATTGAATCTGTTAATATTGTTATCAATCTATAATAAATGCTTCATCTAGAAAAAAAATTCACGATCTAACAGAACGCTGAAAAACATTTTCTAGCAGAAGATAAGTCATTTTCTAGAAATATTTTTCAGTATGTCTGTCGTAACAAACACACCCTAAGGAGAAGAATGAAAACCTTCTTCCTTTTGCCACCTTAAAATCTTGAACTTTCTTTAACTTGATATGGTAACTCAAGAAAAAGCTTTTTGTTCTATCATATTGGATGAGTGTGATCTCTCTTTGTTATGCTTTCTTAACCTCAAACATCTGTTCAATTGTTGATTCTCATCATAAAAAGCTAATTATATATACACTTCTTGCATTTAGGAGACTCTTCAAAGAGAAAAAAGAACAAAGAAATTAAGGTAAACTCTTAAAGGCAGCCTTAAAAATACCCTTCACCATGCTTCTTAATTAAACCAAAAACTAAACTTCTTGTTTTAACTTTCTAGTAATCATCAATCAGTTTGTAACACTTGTAGTATGTCCTTTCCTCTAGACACCTAGAATTCATCGATCATGTTGTCTTAATTTTCTTGGAGATACCTATGCAAATTGCGTATAATCCATAAATTCAAAATATATAAGTACACACATCACACATATATTATTTGAACATAAAAACTTTCTCATGCTTAGAGAAATATTTGAAGCTTTCTATATAATATACTTAATTCATTCTCACACTCTGAAAGTTTATCTTAAAATCAGAAGAAAAAAAAGTGAAACTAAAAAAGAAAGAAAGAGGAGGGAAAGTGAAACATACAGAAAGAAATGAACAAGAGATTGACAAGTGGTTGTCATAATAGAAGTTGTATTTTTGTAAGCAAATAACCAATTTTGCAAATTCACTTCACCTTATGATTTTTCAAAGCCTCAGCTCAAGATCCAATTCTTCTATGGCACTAGGAATCCTTTCAAGTGCTTCCGATTGAGGACGACATCTTTCTATTGAACTTGTTTTAGGGAAGAAATTTGCAAATGAAATACTATTATTTTCCTCAACTCTCCTTCTTTTGCAATTAGTAGGAGCCTCCTCAACATGGTCTTGTTTAGCCCTAAAGCTAGAGTTTATCATGACTTCTAGATTCCTCTCTTCTTTCTTGAAATCTATAGATTTCATCTTCTTCTCCTCATCAATTTTCACATTTGAGATACAAGAATATTTGTCAGCCACCAAGTTTGACCATGATGAAGGAGGAGGGGATGCCAAATTGTTCTTGTTTTCTTCTTGGACAATTGATGAAAGGGAAGAATGATGATGAGTTTTTAAGGTATTTTTAGAAGAAACCCTAACCGAAACTCCAGGGTCAAAGTCAGAATTAGGGTTGTACACAAAGGTACAAATTTGAGAAGGGTATTGAACATGGCTATTGTGATGAGGAGGAGGAACAAATACTTGATTATCACCACTTGGATTATTAGATGGAGGAGATTGTTTCATTCTTGCTCTATCTCTCCTATGAACATTCATATGGCCACCAAGAGCTTGAGCTGACCTGAATTCTCTTCTACAAAAGCTACAAGTATAAGATCTTGGTGGCCATATGCAACCTCCAAGAGCTCCAGCTGCATCTTCAGCGAAAGCTTGCTCCTCCCACGAATCGCCATATGAAGAAGGATTATTTGATAATGTCATGTCATGTTTTCGCTTTGCGCTCATCCAATATCTTGCTTGTTCCATTTCACCACGATATTCTTTAAGAACGAAGAATCAGGGGATAAACAGAGTTGGGATTATTGCTTTGTTTGCCAAGATTTTGACGAAAAGAAAAGCTACAAGAGAATAATAGTGTAGGGAAGAGATGAAGAATACATTAGATGAAGGATATTGAGCCAAAAGTAGTTTAAGTTAGGGAAGAGGAAGGTGGAGTGGTGGGTACACTAGAGACCCTCTCATGCAGCTACTCTTTTGTTTTTAGTCGGCCTTCAAATACAAAAACAGTAGCGGAAGACCTATATTAATACTGTGCATTACCTTCTTATTTTTAAAAGCATGTTCTGTATTCGAAATTCACTAACCTGACTAATTCAGATATGGTCTTCAATAAATCCATAAAAAAGGATTCCGTTTCTACTAGAAGTTTCTCCATTTTTAGGATTCGAACCTTAACTTTTGTTCAATTTAAAATCAAAAGATTATATCTATCTCACCATAATTATTGATGATACTGTGCAATGACAAGGGCAAAGCTAGCTAGCTAGAGTTTTAGTTTACAGGCTCGAAGAACTCAGTAATTTTGACCAAAACCCTATTTTATGTTAAAAAAATTACCTAAAAATATAAATAATTTATCTAAACCTCAGGTAAAGTGCCTCTTTTAGAATTCAGATTTCATAAACTCATACTTTTGAAATCCATTGTAGGGGTGGAAACATTTCTTAGCCTATAAAAGTATTCACCCTAGTGGGGTGCGGGGGTCCCATATATGACCTTATTGTACGGTGAGAACGCTCGATGTTAACTGAGATCATCTGATTTTCACTTATTTAACTGCCAGGAGAGAGAGAATTTGTTTTGACAATTATCAACAGTCAGAAGAAAATGAAAAATATATTAACTATATATATGCTTTACTCCTATATAAGAGTGCTGATAAACCCTAGCTTTATGAGTTATTTTTCACATTTGTAGTTCTTGAGCTAGCACGAAAACAAAGTATATTCGGGTAAATTAAATTAAATTAAATTAATCCTTATAGATTCATACACGTGACAGTTGTATGCTGTAAATGACAGAAGATTGACAGTCGATCAAATTATATAAGAAGAAATTAAGCACGAACGCCAAATCTGTCAAATTAAATCTGGAAAATGAGCGGGAATCTGAATGAAACTCTGCTGCATAGTTTAGGCGAATGTTTTATGTGTCTAAATTAATTCCATGCCCTTATTACGACTTTTCTGTAACACAACATAAAATGTTTTGAGCAATTACATATATTGAAAATAGTTATTTGTGACTTGTAGATATGGTTCGGAATGAGATGAACGTGAATGGTCGATGATTTCGACCTTGGCGAACGCATTTGATGGTCCGCAATCGTGTAGAAGGAACTGGATTGACCGAGATACTGACCCATGCGATCTCGAGAGCATGATCACGATTGCGAAGAAGACCTAACCAGTATAATATGAGCGGTGACAAAATATCGATTTTGACAAATGAGAGCTCGTGGGTGATTCACTTTTAGAATGTTTTCAACATAAATCATTGAGGTAATAATTCTACATCACTTTTTGAGTATTACCTTTAATTGCTATCAAATTCCATGGTAAACATATAAGATTTAAGAAGGTGAAATTGTGCATTTTAGTCCTAGTTGCTAAAATAGAAACTAGGAATTTGACCTTGAAATTTCATCACATAATTGGATTTGTCCATGTAATTTATTTCCGGATTTGATCGGGTAAATCAAAGATTGACTTTGATTTTTTTTTAAATTATGAAAATGAACCACCTAGTTTAACTTGTCATGTTATTCGATATTTTTCATAGATTGAGACTATTGGAAATTGTTTGGTTGGAGAATTGAATAATGCTAGATTGGGGAGTCTAATCACTTACTTCGAGGTAAGTGAAGCTTTAACTTCTAGATTGCTTTGTTTTTCAAAAGCATGATTTGAAATGTGTATTACTGCTTTTAAAATTAGTAGGCTCTCAGCGAGTGTGCTAGATCATATATGTTATTTGAGACACTATTGTACCACAGGGGTAGGGGAAAGGGAAAGGAAATAGCAAGCAAGATAGAAAGGCCACAAACGCAATAGTTTTCCTACAGAGAGGACTAGGCTCCAATATCCCGAAGGACGGCTTGCCACAAACCTGACTTTAACATCCATAAGGACAGCTTGCCAAGCTAGTCGAACAGTAAATTTCATCATAGATGCAAAAGTTTTTCCTACAAATGGGATGACTTCTACATCCTAAGGATGGCTTGCCAAGCTAATCAACTCGGAAAAACGTTTACATTACTAACAAATTTAGTTGCTATAACTCAAAAAACGTTTGTATTTGTCACGACCCAAATCGGAGGGTCATGACGGGCAACCGGACCTTACCTACCGAGTACCAACTATCATACAGTCAACATCTAATCATAATTAATCACGGCCACAAGGGTCGTCACCCAGTACCCTGCTGACATATAGAAACTTTACACTGGTTAGTAACTATGTAAAATCTTACCCAGAAATCGCAACTTATATATATATACATACCAAGGCCGACAAGGCCATACATGACTACTACACACAGGACACCGTCTACAAGCCTCTAAAAGAGTACATGAATCATAAGGGTCGGGACAGGGCCCCGCCATACCCATATATACAAGCAAAAATTACCGTACCAAGATTTGATCGACACTCCGAAACCAGGGGAGTGCTCCAATATTCGCTGAGTTAGCAACCTACTAATGCGAATCGTCCCCTTGCCTACGTGAATCTGCGGGCATTAAATGGAGCGTCCCCCGGCAAAAGAAACGTCAGTACGACTGATGTACTGAGTATGTCAGGCATGAGAAATAACATAACAGAGATACATGAGTAAACTGAAACAGAAACATCCGACATAAACAGCTGACAGCAACAACCGACAGAAAAAACCGACTAGTAGTAAATGCCTCTGAAGGCCATAATATGCCTAAATGTCATGCACAATGTGGTATACATACATATATGCGTATATAACGCTATTGGCCTCATTGGACATCTTCCTTCCTATAACAGCCTTTGTGGGCATCATATCATATCGGCCTTTGTAGGCATAATCATCATCATATCCCAACTGATCAGCTGGTCTGCGTATCCCGTTTCCCATCCCCAATATATGGTCCAGGGTAATACATGAATTAAATGCATGAATGACAATAAAACATTTTGGGTTTATCTGAATGACATAATATCTTTGTACCTTCGGCTAACATTGAGAATATTAACATCTTTCCCATATACCTCAATAAGGATTTGGGAACATATTTAGACATGCTTTTAACATAGAAATAAACAACAGGAACATCCTTAACTACTAAGAGTAGAATAGTTTATGGAACAATATTACACTTACGTTTCGTTATATGGAACATGTCAAAAGAAGAAATAATTTACCTTAACATACCTCAATTGTTTATCTCCCAAAAAGAGTACGACGAACCAACCGAACTTCAGTTAGTCTCAATAAGTGGAGAAAACCTTAACTTGCAACCTAAAGTTCTTAAAAATCTAGTTGAAATATTTTGTCTCAAAGACGTAGGAGTTTGGTATAGGATAGGATTATTTGCTGAATGTTTGGTGTATGATAGGATTACGTTTTGCAGCAGATGGTTTTATCCCATTAATTTGTTTAGGAAACGAGATAATGTTGCCCCCTTAACGTGTAACCCCCCTTAACATGCATGCCATCCACCAAATTAACCATGGTATGAATCATTTAGCTACTCTCTTCCCATAAGACACGTGGAACATACTTATCCACATAATCATTGTTAATCCCTATTATCTTCCACTTAATCTTGTCCCCTACTATAATTTATCAATTAGCCGATCATTATTGTCTCCTACTACAATTTATCCATTAGTCGATTGTTGTTACCCCACTTGGTAAGTCACGGGCCATATAATGTAACATACATCAGACCTCACATGGTCCGCAACCATTAATTATAATATTATGAATTAGAACTAACCTTATGCTTCTCTTGGAACCTCGGCGTTGGTCTGGAATAGGTATGGTTATTTGTGTTTCATCTCCTCTTTCACCTCCCATGTCATTTCTTCTACATTCCTATCCCGCCAAAGAACTTTTACGGAGGCTACTTCTTTAGTCCTCAACTTGTGGACTTGTCGATCTAAGATAGTAATAGGAACCTCTTCATATGATATGTCCTTTGTAATCTTCACATTATCAATCATTACAATCAGGGAAGGATCTCTAATGCATGCTCTCAACATGGAAATATGGAAAACTAGATAGACAAACTCTAACTCTGAAGGCAAATCCAATTCGTAAGCTACTTTGCCGATTCGTCGAATTATGTGATATGGCCCTATATACATTGGGCTGAGCTTTCCCTTTTTCCCGAATCTCATTACACCCTTCATCGGAGAGATTTTGAAGAAGACCCAATCATTCACCTGAAACTCTAAGTCTCATCATCGCACATCTAAATACGACTTCTGATGACTCTGAGCGGTTAACATCCGTTCTTGGATAAGCTTCACCTTCTCTATGGCCTGGTGTACTAAGTCAGGCCCAAATAACTCTTATTCGCCTACCTCAAACCATCCGATAGGAGATCCACATCTCCATCCATACAAAGCCTCGTATGGAGCCATTTTAATGCTGGCATAATAGTTGTTATTGTATGCAAACTCAATAAGGGGTAAATGATCATCCCAACTTCCCTTAAAGTCCAATACACAAGCTCGTAGCACATCCTCGAGTGTCTGAATAGTACGGTCGGCCTGCCCGTCTGTCTGTGGGTGGAAAGTTGTGCTAAGATGAACTTGGGTGCCTAAACCTTTTTGAAATGATTTCCAGAAGTTAGCTGTAAACGGTGCACCTCGGTCAGATATAATAGATGTAGGAACACCATGAAGGCGAACAATCTCCTTAACGTACAACTTCGCATAGTCCTCGACTGTGTAGGTAGTTTTGACCGATAGGAAATGAGTTGATTTGGTCAGTCTGTCCACAATTTCCCAAATAGAATCAAACTTACGATAAGAGCGAGGTAAACATGTAACAAAATCCATATTAATCATGTCCCATTTCCACATCGGAATCTCAATTTTCTGAGGCAAGTCATTGGCCTTTTGGTGCTCTATTTTCACTTGCTGACAATTAGAACACTGAGCTACAAATTCCGCAATGCTTCTCTTCATGTTGTTCCACCAATAGATACCTTTAAGATCATTATACATTTTAGTGGATCCAGGGTGAATGGAATATCATGAGCAATGGACTTCCGTCATAATTTTATCTCATAACTCCGCTATATTTGGAACACATAAACGGCCTTGGTGCTTAAGAACCCTATGTTCGTCAATATCAAAGGTTGTGGTTGTAACATCCCGTACTTTCGGGTCACGGTTTGCATCGCTAGGCGTATGTAAAATCGCTAGGCGTGTGTAAATAGACCCGAGCGTTGGAAAAATTTTGGATCATATTTACGTATGCTAATAAAGAGTTTAGCATATAAAAGGATAAAATCCCGAAATAATTTTGGATATAAGAAGTGTGACGACAGGAAGCGAAAATAAATTTGGTGCATGCACAAAAAGGTTATGGACTAGTGTCATATTAGAAAATTATGACATTGAGGATATGAAGGTTTTATAAATCACCAATATTTAAGTAAATTGGGATCACAAAATTATTTATGTGCGTGATTGATTAATTATGTGTATAAATTAAATCGATGGAGGAGACAAGGATAAGTGGGGCGTGTACGTGTGGCTTTAAAAGAAAAGATCCTAATGACTAAGCTAATATTTCTAGTGATGGCAGCTCGTGGGTTTAGTTTGTGGGAAACACAATGATGAGGATCATTTAATGACTATTAGTGACTAAGTTGGTCACGTCTTAAAAATGAGCAAATCGTGATTTGTCCCTTTAGAGACTCTCAAATCCTTCTTTTGTATATAAAAATGAATGAATGCACTTCACTTTGATTTGGAAAAGAAAACAGAGAGTACGAGGCAGTGCTAGTGAAAATTAAGGAGTTGGCATCAAAAGTTACCTCTACCGGAGGAATGTATTTTGTTCCAGCATTTAATGGATTGTTTGCTCCATGGTGTCGTGATGATGTTCGCGGGATTTGTATTGGTATAGCATCAACAATAGCTAGTTCTCTGGGAAAATATAAAGAGAATGTGAATACTCAAGCAACAATATTTTCCTTTCATTTTAGAAGAATCGAGGTATGTTAAGGTAAATTATTTCTTTCTTTTGGCATGCTACAAGTAATGAAATATATCCGTGATATTGCTCCATAATTTATTCTACTCTTAGAAGTTAAGAATATTCATGTTATTGATTCCTATGCTAAAAACATGTCTAAATATGTTCCTAAGTCCTTATTGAGGCATACAGAAAAGATGTTAATATTTACAGCGTTAACCGAATGTATAAGAAAATTATGTCATTCAGGATATTTTATTGTGATTCATGCATTTTCATTTGCATTGCATTCATGTTTTACCCAAGACCGTATATTGGGGACGGAAAATGGGAAACGCAGACCACCTGATCAGCTGTGATATGATAATGATAAAGCCTGTGTGGCTTAATGAAGGAAGATGCCTGATTAAGGGCCAATATATATATACATGATTGGGAGGAAGATGCCCTTGTGTGGCTAGTATATATGTATTTATCGCATTATGCATGACATTTAGGCATATTATGCCCACAAAGGCCGATCTGAGATGAATATGCCCACAGAGGCTGTTATGGTAAGGAAGATGACCGAAGAGGTTGATGTATATGTATACTGCATTGTGCATAACATTTAGGCATATGTATTAGGGCCCTCAGAGGCATTTACTGCTGGGCAGTTGTTTCTGTTTCAGTTGTTATATTCATGTTATACTATTGTTCATGCCTGACATACTCAGTACATCAGTCGTACTGACGTCCCTTTTTTCGGGGGACGCTGCGTCTCATGCCCGCGGGATCAGTTAAAGAAGGTGACAGTTCACGCTAGTAGGTTGCTGGTTCAGCTGATGTTGGAGCACTCTATTTGTTTCAGAGTTGCAGTTGGTCGTTATCGTATTTTTGCCTCTGCATATGGGTATGGCGGGGTCATGTCCCGTCCTTGTGATGTCATATATTCTTTAGTGGCTTGTAGACGGTGTCCTGTGGTTAATTATCATGTGTGGCCTTGTCGGCCTTGGTATGGGTATGTATATATATGAAAATTGGATTTCTGGTTAAGATTTTCTATAATATTTTTTTGGCTTAGTCCGTATTAAATTGTGATTAGAAGTTGGTTATACGATTAGCGGTACCCAGCGGGTGGGGTCCGGGTGCCCGTCGCGGCACTCCGGTTTGGGTCGTGACAGTGGTCTTCTTCTGTTGAATGCCCTCTCTGATCTTTTTCAAACTGGGGTCTTCCCACTGACGTTCCTTAACTTCTGATATGAGGGATGACTCTGACATATTCCGAATTACAAAACCACCATCCTCCGAATCCATTAGTCGGACTCCCAAACTAGCTAACTGATGGAGCTCTCTTACTAACTCCTTCCTCTCGACCTATACCGCCATCGAGCTGACCATCGATTTACGACTGAGCGCGGCTACTACAACATTAGCTTTACCGGAGTGATATAAGATGTCCATATCATAATCCTTCAATAATTCAAGCCACCTCCTCTGTCTTAAGTTCAACTCTTTCTGTTTAAATATGTATTGCAGAATTTTATGATCCGTGAAAATGTCTACATGAACACCATACAAGTTGTGCCGCCAAATCTTCAGTGTATAGACCACTGCGGCCAACTCCAAATCGTGTGTCAGATAGTTTTTCTCATGTTTTCTCAATTGCCTTGAAGCATAGGCAATCACTTTACCATGTTGTATTAACACACATCCTAAACCTACTCCCGAGTAGAGATGGCAGTGAATTCTGGACCCGGTCCAGATCTGGTGGATCCAGATCCATTTTATAGGATATGGATCTTTAAAAATTGGACCCGACGGATCCGGATCAGACTCGGATCCGTTTCTGACGGATCGGATCTGGATCTGGATCTGGATTTTGTATTTGAGATCCGTATCCGATCCAGATCCGACTCGTGGATTCATTTTTTATTAAATATATTCATAACCTAGAATGTAATTTTATAAGTATTTTCTTAAAATTGCTAAGCACATCCTTGCAAGTTTAATTCTCAAAACAAGTTTAATTTAGCCCCGCGTTAACTCAAAAACCAAAAATTAAAGAGGTAACTTCGATAATAAAATCAATGTTATATTAGTGAATGACTAACATCTCCATAGACAAGTAGTTAAAATTATATTCACTTCATTTGTGAAGATTCCAAGCACATGCAAGTTCTGCATTGTGAAAATACTAGTCAGCATTTTTTACAACTATTGTCATTGTCCAACATTTTCAATTAATAACTCACAATCAAAATGAGACAACGAACAAAATATCTCATATAAACATTTCAAAATTGAAACACAGTAAACTGTTATCTAAGTAAAAATCATTTGTTAATTCAAAAAAAAAAATCTTAGCAAGGCAATTTTTTTTATATGTGGATGCAGATCCGATCCGTGGACCCGGTGGATCCGATGGATCTGGATCCAGGTATGAAAAGCGGATCTGGATCTGGATCTAGTAGTATCCGGTCCAGATCTGATCTGTTGCCATCCCTACTCCCGAGGCATCACAATACACAACATAGCCTTCTAGACCCTCTGAGAGTGTGAGGACTGGTTCCGATGTTAGTCTGTCGTTAAACTCTTGGAAGCTCTACTCACAAGCATCGGACCACTGAAACTTTATGGCCTTTTGTGTCAACTTTGTTAATGGTGCTGATATGGTAGAAAATCATTCTATAAACCTTATGTAATAGCTGGCTAGGCCTAGAAAGCTGCGAACCTCTGATGGAGTCGTGGTCTTAGCCAATTCTTCACCGCTTCAATTTTCTGGGTTTCAACAATTAAACCCTCGTCTGACACTATATGACCAAGGAAAGCCACTGAATTCAATCAAAATTCACACTTGGAGAGCTTAGCGTACAACCTATGATCCCGGAGCGTCTGTAGTACTATTCACAAATAACCCACATGCTCTACTTCCGAGTGAGAATAAACCAAAATATCATCTATAAATACTATCACAAATACATCCAGAAATGGGCGAAACACGTTGTTCATTAGATCCATAAATGCTACTGGCGCGTTTGTGAGTCCAAATTACATTACTAAGAATTCGAAGTGCCCATACCTTGTTCTGAAAGTCTTTTTCGGAATGTCCTTCCCTTTGACCCTTAGTTGATGGTACCCCGACCTTAGGTCGATCTTTGAGAAACATCTTGCACCTTGTCACAGGTCAAACAAATCATCAATTCTGGGAAGAGGGTACTTGTTCTTGATGGTGACTTTGTTCAGTTGCCGATAGTCAATACACATCCGTAACGAGCCATCTTTCTTTCGTACAACCAATACCGGCGCACCCCAAGGGGATATGATAGGCCTAATAAAGCCTTTCTCAAGCAGATCTTTTAATTGCTCCTTTAATTCTTTCAATTCAGCTGGAGCCATTCTATAAGGAGGAATAGATATCGGCTGAGTGTCTGGCAACATATCTATACCGAACTCAATCTCCCTTTCAGGAGGAAGGTTTAGAAGTTCGTCTGAAAATACATCAAGAAACTCATTAACCACCGGAATTTTTTGAGAAGTACGTGGTTCGGCATCGACATCTCTAGCCCGAACAAGATGGTATATACAACCTTTGGAGATCATCTTTCTTGCCTTAAGGTATGAAATAAAACTACCTTTTGGAATTGCCATATTACCCTTCCATTCAAGAGCTGGCTCGCCTGAAAACTGAAATTTAACAATCTTTGTTCGGCAATCAACATTAGCGTAACATGATGCCAGCCAATCCATGCCCATAATAACATCAAAATCTACCATTTCTAATTCTACCAAATCTTCTAAGGTCTAATGGCTACTAACTAATACTGCACAATTCCGATAGACCCGTCTAGCAACTGCCGACTCACCAACTGGTGTAGATACCACAAATGGATCTCTTATTAACTCAGGCTCCATACCAAACTTACAGGCAATGAAAGGGGTGATATATGATAGATTGGAGCCTGGATCTAACAACGCATACACATTATGTGAAAAGAATGATAATATACTTGTAATAACATCAGGTGAGGACAACTGACCTTGTCGACCCATTAATGCATAAATGCAGTTCTGGCCCCTACCTCTACCTCGATCGGATGGTGTCTGATGATTTTTCCCTAATGGGCGTACTTACTGTGATGAAGCTGTTGCATATCTGACCGGCTGGGCCCTAACACCTTCACCTCCTGTCGGGCATTCTCGCCTAATATGACCATGTTCACCACAAGAAAAACACACATTTGATCCTTATCGGTACGGTCCTGGATAGGTCTTACCACACTGCTCGCATCTAGCCAACGACAGCCTCATCTGACTAGAATCTCCTCTGACTAGAATCTCCTCTATAATAAGACCCTGATGCTCGTGAATTCTGACCTGGTCCTGATTGAACATACCGATCAACCGTCGACCTTAAAATTGGTAATGATGCGCTAGCTGCCGGGTAGGATGGGCGTCTATATGGCTGTGGCCTGGGCCCACCTCTGAACACCCCGATGTCACCTACGGATCGAGCCCTCTTATGTTGGCCTTTATCATGCTCTTGATCTACCCATTGTTGTCTCTTACGATCCTCCGAATTCTGTGCATAAGCCTAAATGCGAGCAATATCCATGTTCGGATTCAGAGAAGCCGTAGTACACTCGTTGACCAAGTGCGGTCATAAGCCAGTAACAAACTTATGTACCCGGTCACTTATCTCAGATATAATCATAGGAGCATAACTAGCCAAAAAATTAAACTACAAGCTATATTCTTGAACACACATGTTGCCCTGCTCAAGACATAGAAATCTATCCTCTCTGGCCCGTCGGAGTTCGACTGGAAAAAAATGTTGTAAGAAGGCCTCTGAAAACTCTCTCCATCATACTGGTGGAGCACGAGGTCCCGTAGAATGCTCCCATGTTTCATACCAAGTCACCACGACATTCCGCAGTCTATATGAAAAAAACTTTACCGACTCAGTATCAGTAGCATCCATTACGCGCAAGGTACGCTGTATCTGATCTAGAAAATTCTGCGGGTCCTCGTTCGGGTTCGATCCTGTGAATATCAGAGGGTATAGGTTGATGAAATCCTGAGCTCTCGCGCTAGCAGCTCTATCATAAGGACTGGGAACCTGACGTTGGGCCTCAGCGGCCACTAATCCTGTCAATAACTGTACAACACTTCATATGTCAAGATCCTCATCTGGAGTATCAAGTGGAGGAACTAGGGGTACTGCAGCCCCACTACGCTCCTCTGTAGGTGGTGGGCTGGGGAAATCATACGAAGGAGTCGCACTGTGGGTCTCACTCTGGACCTCGCTAGTAGATGGCTCTCGGCTAGTACCTTCGCCAGCAGCAGTATCCAACGCCCTCTTACTCTTGAACTTCCTCCTTGTTGTAGGCATTGCTGGAATCATAAACGCGAGATGGATTAGAAGTGGAAAGCTTATAACTCGGCTCTACTGCACGATTTATGAGATGAAATAGTGAAAACCATCCCTAAATGTCAGGTAGCCTCCTGCTTATAAGTATGGTGCACAACATACATATAAACAGGACTCTACTAGACACGGCTTGTAGACTCCCTAGGACAGACCTGCTATGATATCAAGTTTATCACGACCCAAACCGGAGGGTCATGATGGGCTCCCGAACCTTACCTGCCGAGTACCACCTATCATACAATCAACATCTAATCATAATTAATCACGGCCACAAGGGCCGTCACCCAGTACCCTGCGGACATATAGAAACTATACACTGGAAAGTAACTATGTAAAATTTTAACCAGAAATCTAAACTTATATATATATATATATATATATATATATATATACATAGCAAGGCCGACAAGGCCATACATGACTACTACATACAGGACATCGTCTACAAGCCTCCAAAAGAGTACATGACATCATAAGAGTCGGGACAGGGCCCCGCCATACCCATATATACAAGAAACAATTATCGTACCAAGATTTGAGTGACACTCTGAAACAAGGGGAGTGCTCCAATATCTGTGTCACGACCCAAACCGTAGGGCCGCGATGAGCACCAGGATCCCACCCGCCGGGTACTGCCATTCTTACCATGAACATCTAATCATAATTAATTACTGAATAAGCCGAAAGAAAATTATGAACAACCAGGTAACCAACTTATATATATGCCTACCAAGGCCGGCAAGGCCATACAAGACTACTACACACAAGACACCTATCTACAAGCCTCTAAGAGTAGCAACATCAAAGGTTAGGACAAGGCCCCGCCATACCCATATCGACACGCAAAACTGTATCATACCAAAATTAGACCGACACTCCGGAAAGAGAGGAGTGCTTCCAAAAATCCACTAAAATCTGCAACCTATTCACGTGGGCCGTCGTCTTGTCTATGCGAACCTGCGAGCATGAAACGCAACGTCCCCTGATAAAATGGACGTCAGTACGACTGATGTACTGAGTATGTCAGGCATAAATAATAACATAACAGGAATATACCAATAACTGAAACATAAATAACTGACCAACAGTAACTGCTTCTTAGGATCCTAATACACTTTGCCTACATGTTATGCACAATGCAGTGTCCATATTCATTGGCCTCAGCGGGCAATTTCCTTACCATGACAACCTCTGTAGACATCCTACCATGTAATGGTTAACGAATATATGCATGATGTAAGTGCAGTATATATGTATATGTCAGTGTTGCGGATCTTGCAACCCGTCCCAATATATGTTAGTGTTGCGGATTGTGCAACCCGTTCCAATAAGCCATACAGGCATCACATCATCACGTCATCACATTATATTGGCCTCTTCGGGATCTTTTGTAATAATTTGTACCAGCTGCAAGTGGTGTGCGTATATAATGCCTTTCCCTCTTTTCCCATTTCCCCTACATATATAATATTTACCATATAGTAGTGTGCATAGCACCAGTGAGTCCAGGGTAATATACAAATGCAATGGAAATGAATATGCATGAATGACAATAAAATACCCCGAGTGACATAATATCTTTGCACCTTTGGATAACACTGTGAATATCAACACATTTCCCGTATGCCTCAATAAGGATTTAGAAATATATTTAGACATGCTTTCAGCATAGAAATCAATAATATGAATATTCTTAACTACTAGAAGTAGAATAAATTATGGAGCTATATCACGGTTATATTTTGTTACATGGAACATGCCAATAGGAAGAAATAATTTGCCTTAACATACCTCGATTTAACTTAATACTGTCTGTTGCTGGAATCACTACTTTGCAACAATTGCACAAGATTTCTGTTTTCCAGAACCCTCACTAGCCGTTCCCTCCTTTCATAAATAAACCAAGGCAAAACAAAATGACTCCCCTATTTCCTAACTTACAGCAAAATGAATTGCTTCCTAATTCCCTTAAAATTTTGCTTTGGGTGGAATGCTTCATTTGCCTTAAATGGTTGTAATGATTCGGTCTCCCACCAGCCAATTCTTGGCGGTGGGGAGCCTCAATTGATGCCACCTTGCTTCCCATGCAATTAAGTGACCATGCCTCCGCAAAATTCATCAATCACACACATAATTAATTATGTGATCCCAATTCACTTAAACCTTGACAACTTATAGGACCTTCATATATTTAATGTCATAATTTGTGATATGACACTAGCCCATAACCTCTTTATACACGTGCCAAATTTATTTTCGGCTCCCGTCATCGTACTTCTTACGTCCAAAATTATTTCGTGGTTTAATCTTTTTTATATTCTACTCTCTTTATTAGCATATGTAAATATAACATAATTTTTTCCAACACTCGGGTCTATTTACACATGCCTAGCGATTTTATATACGCTTAGCGATTTAAATCATAACCCTAATGTACGGGACGTTACATCTTTCCCCCCTTAGAAACATTCATCCTCGAATGTTGGGGTAACATATCTAATCCCCGTTACGTAGCCCAAATACACAATCATTAAATATCATGACAGAAATTTGGAATTTACCTTAGGCTTCTCTTGAAATCTCGACATTAGTCTGGAATAGGTGTGGATATTTGCGCATCATTACCTCTTCAGCTTCCCATGTCATCTCTTCCACGTTCCTATTTCACCACAGAACTTTTACAGAAGCTATTTCCTTAGTCCTCAGCTTGCGGACTTATCGATCTAGGATAGCGACATGAATTTCTTCATATGATAGATCCTCTGTAATCTGCACATCCTCAATTGGTACAATCCGAGAAGGATCTCCAACATATGCTCTCAACATGGAAATATGGAAGACTAGATGAACACACTTCAACTCTGACGGTAAGTCCAATTCGTATGCTACCTGGCCAATTCGTCGAATTATGTGAATGGCCCAATATACCTTGGACTAAGCTTTCCTTTCTTCCCGAATTTCATTACACCCTTCATTGGCGAAATCTTCAAAAATACTATTTCGTCTACCTGAAACTCTAAGTCTCATCATCGCACATCTGCATATGACTTCTGACGACTCTGAGCTGTCAACAACCATTCTTTGATAAGCTTTACCTTTTCTATGGCTTGGTGTACCAAGTAAGGTCCAAATAACTCTGATTCGCCTACCTCAAACCATCCAATAGGAGATCTACATTTTCATCCGTACAAGGCCTCATATGGAGCCATTTTAATATTGGCGTGATAGCTGTTATTGTATGCAAACTCAATAAGGGGTAAGTGATCATCCCAACTTCCCTTAAAGTCTAACATACAAACTAGTAACATGTCCACGAGCATTTTAATCGTTCGCTCAGCTTGACCGTCTATCTGGGGATGGAAAGTCATACTCAAATTAACTCGGGTGCCTAACCCTTTATGAAATGATTTCCAGAAGTTAGCTGTAAACTGAGCACCCCAGTCAGATATAATAGAAATAGGCACACCATGAAGTCGAACGATCTCCTTAATATATAACTTCGCGTAATCTTCGGCATTGTAGGTAGTTTTCACCGACAAGAAATGAGCTATTTTGGTCAGTTTATCAACAATTAACCAAATAGAATCAAATTTCTGATAGGAATGAGGTAATCCCGTAACGAAGTCCATATTAATCATTTTCCATTTCCATACTGGAATCTCGATATTTTGAGTCAAGCCACCAGACTTTTGGTGTTCTATATTGGGACACTGAGCTACAAACTTTATCACGCGCTTCTTCATATCATTCCACCAATAAATACTCTTGAGATCGTGATACATTTTTGTTGATCGTGGATGAATAGAGTACCGTGAACCATGAATCTCTGTCATAATTCTATCCCACAATCCTGCTACATTTGGAACACATAGATGACCCTGGTGACTGAGAGTTCCTTGTTCGTCAATTTCAAAGGTCGTGGTCTTCCTCTGTTGAGCGCTCTGTCTTATCTTCTCCAAATTAGGGTTTTCCCATTGACGTTCCTTAATTTCTGATATAAGGGATGATTTTGACACATCTTGGACCACAAACCCACCATCCTCCGAATCCACTAGTCGGACTCCCAAACTAACTAACTGATGAAGCTCTCTTACCAATTCCTTCATTTTGACTTGCACTGGCATCAAACTGACCATTGACTTACGGCTGAGTGCGTCTACTACAACATTAGCTTTGTCAGGGTGATATAAGATGTCCACATCATAATCCTTCAATAATTCAAGCCATCTTCTTTGTCTCAAATTCATTTCTTTTCGTTTGAATATGTATTGCAGACTCTTATGATCCGTAAAAATGTCCACATGAACACCATATAAATAGTGTTGCCAAATTTTCAGTGCATAGACTACTGCGGCCAACTCTAAATCATGTGTCGGATAGTTCTTCTCATGTTTCCTCAATTGCCTTGAAGCATAGGCAATCACTTTACCATGCTGCATTAGCACACATCCTAAACCTGCTCCCGAGGTATCACAATATATAACATAACCTTCTGGACCCTCTGGGAGAGTAAGGACTGGTGCCGATGTTAATCTATCATTTAACTCTTGGAAACTTCGCTCACAAGCATCAGACCATTGGAATTTTATAGCCTTTTATGTTAGCTTCGTTAGTGGTGCTGATATGGTAGAAAATCCTTCTACAAACCTTCTATAATAGCCAGCTAAGCCCAAAAAGCTGCGAACCTCTGTTGGAGTCGTAGGCCTCGACCAATTCTTCATCGCTTCAATCTTCTGAGTGTCAACTCTTATACCCTCGTTTGACACTATATGGCCAAGAAAAGCCACTGACTTCAGCCAAAACTCACATTTGGATAGCTTTGCATACAACTTATGGTCCTGGAGCATTTCCGAGTGGGAGTAAATCAGAATATCATCTATAAATACTATCACACATACGTCCAGGAATGGGTGGAACACGCTGTTCATTAAATCCATAAATGCTGCTGGTGCATTTGTAAGTCCAAATGACATTACCAGGAACTCGAAGTGCCCATACCTTGTCCTGAAGGCCGTCTTCGGAATATCCTTCTCCTTAACCTTTAGCTTATGGTACCCCGACCTTAGGTCAATTTGTAAGAAACACCCCGCACCTTGTAACTGGTCAAACAAATCATCAATTCGTGGAAGAGGGTACTTGTTCTTGATAGTAACTTTATATAGCTGTCGATAGTCGATACACATCCGTAATGAGCCATCTTTCTTTCATACGAACAATACCGGCGCGCCCCAAGGAGATATGCTAGGCCTAATAAAGCCCTTTTCGAGCAAATCCCTTAATTGCTCCTTCAATTCTTTCAATTCAGCTGGAGCCATCCTATAAGGAGAAATGGATATCGGTTGAGTGTCTGACAACACATCTATACCGAACTCAATTTCCCTTTCAGGAGGAAGGCCTGGAAGTTCGTCTGGGAATACATCAAAAAATTCACTGACCACCGGAATTGATTGAGAACTAGGTGGTTCAACATTGACATCGCTTGCTCGAACCAGATGGTATATACACCCTTTGGAGATCATCTTTCTTGCTTTAAGGTATGAAATAAACCTACCTTTTGGCGTTGCCGTATTACCTTTCCATTCAAGGACTGGCTCGCTTGGAAATTGGAATCTAACAATCTTTGTTCGGCAGTCAACATTAGCGTAGCATGACACTAACCAATCCATGCCCATATTAACATCGAAGTCAACCATTTCTAATTCCACTAAATCGGCTAGGGTCTGATGACTATAAGCTAATACTGCACAATTTTGATAGACCCGTCTAGCTATTACCGATTCACCAACCTGTGTAGATACCACAAATAAATCCCTTATCAACTCAGGATCTATACCAAATTTACAGGCAACAAAAGGAGTGGTATATGATAAATTTAAGCCCGGATCTAACAACGTGTACACATTATATGAAAGGACCGATAACGTACCTATAATGACATAAAGTGAGGATTCCTGATCTTGCCGCCCCATCAGTGCATAAGTACGGTTCTGGCCTCTCCCTCGGCCTCAACCAGATAACGTCTACTGACTTTACCCTAACGGGTGTACTGATTGGGATAAAGTTGCTGTAGATCCAACTGGCTGGGCTCTACCACCTTCACTTTTTGTCAGACAATCTCGCGCTATATGACCACGCTCCCCGCAAGAATAGCATACTCTTCCCTCTTGTTAGCACGACCCTGCATGGGTCCAACCACACTGCCCACATTGAGCCAATGGCGACCTCATCTGTATAGAATTCCCTCTATAATAAGATCCTGGTGCTCGTGAACTCTGGACTGGTCCCGTTTGAATATAGCGATCAGCTCTCGATCCTAAAGATGGCAATGATGCGCCGGCTACTGGGTAAGATGGTCGTCGGTAAGGCTGTGTCCTGGGCCCTCCTCCAAAGTCCCTAACGCCATTTACAGATCGAGCCCTTTTATGTTGGCCCCTATCACACTCTCGATCAATTCATTGTTGCCTCTTGTGATCCTCCAGGTTCTGAGCATAAGCCTGGATACGAGCAATATCCATATCTGGATTCAAAGAAGTCATAGTACATTCGTTGACTAAGTGTGGCCCCAAACCAGTAACGAACCTGTGTACCCGGTCACTCATCTCAGCTATAATTGTAGGAGCATATCGAGCCAAGGAATTAAACTGCAAGCTATATTCTCGAACGCTCATGCTGCCCTTTTCAAGACGTAGGAACCTATCCTGTTTGGCCCGTCGAAGCTCGACTAGTAGAAAATGTTGTAAGAAAGGCTCTGAAAATTCCCCCCATCCTGCTGGCGCAGCACAAAGTCCCCTAGATTGTTCCCATGTATCAAACCATGTTACTGCGACATTCCGCAGTCTATAAGAAGCAAACTTTACCTACTCGGTAGCATCCATCACCCACAAAGTGCGCTGTACCTGATCTAGAAAATTCTGCGGGTCCGCGTTCAAGTCTGTTCCTGTGAATATTGGAGGGTCTAGATTGATGAAATCCCGAGCTCTTACGCTAGCAGTTCTATCAGAAGGACTGGGAACCTGACGTTGGGAGTGAGCGGCCACCAATCGTGTCAATAATTAAACCGCACTCCGCATATCAAGATCTACATATGAAGTATCATGTGGAGGAACTAAAGGTGCTGCAGCTCCACTAATCTCCTCTGATGGTGATGTACCGGGAAAACCATACGAAGGAGTCGTACCGAAGGTCTCACTCTAGCCCTCGCTAACGCGTGGTAATCGGCTGGTACCTTCGCCCGCAACCGTATTCAACTCCTTCATACTCTTGGACTTCTTCCTTGCGGTAGGCATCGCTGGAATCATAAGCACGAAATGGATTAGGAGTGAAATACTTATAATTCAGTTCTGTAGCACGATTTATGAGATGAAAGAATAGAAACTATCCTTAAAATGTCAGATAGTCTCCTGTTTATAAGTATGGTGCACAACATACCCATAAACAAGACTCTACTAGACACGGCTTGTAGACTCTCTAGGACAGACATTCTTTGATACCAAGTTTGTCATGACCCAAACCGTAGGGCTGCGACGAGCACCCAGATCCCACCCGCCGGGTACAGTCATTCTTACCAGGAACATCTAATCATAATTAATTATGGACTAAGCCGAAAGAAAATTATGAACAACCAGGTAACCAACTTATATATATGCATACCAAGGCCGACAATGCCGGCAAGGCCATACAAGACTACTACACACAGGACACTTATCTGCAAGCCTCTAAGAGTAGCAATATCAAAGGTCGGGACAAGCCCCCGCCATACCCATATCGACACGCAAAACTGTATCATACCAAAATCAGACCGACACTCCGGAAAGAGAGGAGTGCTTCCAAAAATCTGCTAAAATCTGCAACCTATTCACGTGGGTCGTCGTCTTGCCTATACGAACCTGCGGGCATGAAACGCAGCGTCCCTTGACAAAAGGGACGTCAGTACGACTGATGTACTGAGTATGTCAGGCATAAATAACAGCATAACAGGAATATACCAATAACTGAAACATAAACAACTGACCAACAGTAACTGCTTCTTAGGATCCTAATACACTTTGCCTACATGTTATGCAAAATGCAGTGTCCATATTCATTGGCCTCAGCTGGCAATTTTCTTACCATGACAGCCTCTACTGGCATCCTACCATGTAATGGTTAACGAATATATGCATGATGTAAGTGTTGCGGATCGTGCAACCCATCCCAATAAGCCATACAGGTATCACATCACATCATCACATCATATTGGCCTCTTCGGGTTCTTTTGTAATAATTTGTACCAGCTGCAGGTGGTGTGTGTATGTAACGCCTTTCTCTCTTTTCCCATATCCCTACATATATAATATTTACCATATAGTAGTGTGCATAGCACCAGTGAGTCCAGGGTAATATACGAATGCAATGCAAATGAATATGCATGAATGACAATAAAATACCCCGAGTGACATAATATCTTTGCACCTTTGGCTAACACTGTGAATATCAACACATTTCCCGTATGCCTCAATAAGGATTTAAAAATATATTTAGACATGCTTTCAGCATAGAAATCAATAACATGAATATTCTTAACTACTAGGAGTAGAATAAATTATGGAGCAATATCACGGTTATATTTTGTTACATGGAACATGCCAAAAGGAAGAAATAATTTGCCTTAACATACCTCAATTTAACTTAATAATGTATGTTGCTGGAATCGCTACTTTGCAACAATTGGACAAGGTTTCTGTTTTCCAGAACCCTTACTAGCCGTTCCCTCCTTTCATAAGTAAACCAAGGCATAACAAAATGACTCCCCTATTTCCTAACTCACAGCAAAACGAATTGCTTCCTAATTCCCTTAAAAAAATTCTTTGGGTGGAATGTTTCATTTGTCTTAAATGGCTGTAATGATTCGGTCTCCCACCAACCAATTCTTGGCGGTGGGGAGCCTCAATTGATGCCACCTTGCTTCCCATGCATGGTCACTTAATTTAATTAAGTGACATGCCTCCGCAAAATTTATCAATCACACACATAATTAATTCTGTGATCCCAAGTCACTTAAACCTTAACAACTTATAGGACCTTCATATATTTAATGTCATAATTTGTGATATGAAACTAGCCCATAACCTCTTTATACACATGCCAGATTTATTTTCGGCTCCCGTCATCGTACTTCTTACGTCCAAAATTATTTTGGGGTTTAATCCTTTTTATATACTAATCTCTTTATTAGCATACGTAAATATAACATTTTTTTCCCGACGCTCGGGTCTATTTACACATGCCTAGAGATTTTATATACGCTTAGCGATTTAAACCGTAACCCGAAAGTATGGGACGTTACAATCTGTTGAGTCAGCAACCTACTAATGAAGATCTTCGTCTTGCCTACGTAAACCTGCGGGCATGAAACGCAATGTTCCCGGCAAAAGGGACATCAGTACGACTGACGTACTGAGTATGTCAGGCATGAGAAATAGCATAACAGAGATACATGAGTAAACTGAAAAAGAAACTGCCGATAAAAACAGCTGACAGCAACAGCCGACAGAAACAACCGACCAGTAGTAAATGCCTCTGAGGGCCGTAATATGCATAAATGACATGCACAATGTGGTATATATATATATATATGCGTATATAACGTTATTGGCCTCATTGGGCATCTTCCTTCCCATAACAGCCTCTATGGGCATCATATCATATCGACCTCTATAGGCATAATCATCATCATATCCCAGCTGATCAGGTGGTATGCGTATCCCGTTTTCCATCCCCAATATATGGTCCAGGGTAATACATGAATAAAATGCATGAATGACAATAAAACATTTTGGGTTTATCTGAATGACATAATATCTTTGTACATTTGGCTAACATTGGGAATATTAACATCTTTCCCATATACCTCAATAAGGATTTGGAAACATATTTAGACATGCTTTTAACATAGGAATAAACAACAGGAACATCCTTAACTACTAAGAGTAGAATAGTTTATGGAACAATATTACGCTTACGTTTCGTTACATGGAACATGCCAAAAGAAGAAATAATTTGCCTTAACATACCTCAATTGTTTATCTCCCGAAAAGAGTACGACGAACCAACCGACCTTAAGTTAGTCTCAATAAGTAGAGAAAACCTTAACTTGCAACCTAAAGTTCTTGAAAATCTAGTTGAAATATTTTGTCTCAAAGACGTAGGAGTTTGGTATAGGATACGATTATTTGCTGAATGTTTGGTATAAGATAGGATTACTTTTTGCAGCAGATGGTTTTATTCCATTAATGTTTTTTAGGAAATGAGATAATGCTGCCCCCCTAACGTGTAACCCCCCTTAACATGCATGACATCCACCTAATTAACCATGGTATGAATCATTTAGCTACTCACTTCCCACAAGACACGTGGAACATACTTATCCACATAATCATTGTTAATCCCTATTATCTTCCACTTAATCTTGTCCCCTACTATAATTTATCAATTAGCCGATCATTGTTGTCTCTTACTATAATTTATTTGTTAGCCGATCGTTGTTATTTCACTTGGTAAGTCCTAAATCAATTCGGGATCGCATCCTTTTATATACCAAACTTTTTATTGCATGAGTCTAGATGCTTAACCCATCGCCCGAAAGTACGGGGTGTTACAGTATTTGTATCAAGTTAACTTGCCTAGTATCTTCCAAATACTACAGAGCCTCCTTTATATATGAGTTGGAAGACTACTACAAGACAAACCTACATTACATGGCAAATGGCCCCACTAAACATGTGAATGGTCCTAATAAAATAAGAAAAATATAACCTTAAGCATGACAAAACATGTCCAAGCACTTGAAAGTATCATGGTGTATGTTATTCGCAAACGACATAGTCCATTCTTATTTGCCTTGGTGATGGATGGACTGACGTGACAGATCCAAGGGGAGGTGCCATGGTGTATGTTATTCGCAAATGTCATAGTCATGATTAATCAGACTCGCAACGGAGTGAATGCTAAACTGGAGGTTTGGAGACAAACTTTGCAGTCTAAAGGGTTCAGGTTGAGTAGGACCAAGAAAGAATACTTGGAGTGTAAGTTTAGTAACGGGAGAGACCTTGAGACAAGTGTGGAGGTGAGGCTTGGTACTCAGGTCATTCCCAAGAAAGGAAGATTCAAATACCTTGGATCTATTATCCAAGGGAATGGAGAGATTGATAACAATGTCACACATCGTATTGGGGCAGGGTGGATAAAATGGAGGCTCGCATTTGGAGTCTTGTGCGATAAAAATGTGCCACCAAAACTTAAAGGTAAGTTCTATAGGGTGGTGGTTAGGCTGAATATGTTGTATGGGGCGGAGTGTTGGCCAGTCAAGTCTTCGCACATCCAAAAGATAAAAGTTGCAGAGATGACGATGCTGAGATGGATATATGGGCATACAAGGAGGGATAGGATTAGAAATGATGATATCCGAGATAGAGTGGGTCTGGCCTCGGTGGAGGATAAGATGTGGGAAGCGAGGTTGAGATGGTTCAGGCATGTGCAGAGGAGAGACACAAATGCCCCAGGACGGAGGTATGAGAGGTTGGCTATGGACGGGTTCAGGAGGGGTAGAGGTAGGTCGAAGAAGTATTGGAGAGAGGTGATTATACGGGATATGACACAGGTTCAACTTACCGAGGACATGACCTTAGATAGGGGATTGTGTAGGACACGAATTAGGGTAGTAGGTAGTCCAGCATAGCCCTACTTACGCTTACAAACTGGTAGTTGTAGTGTTATTATTGTAGGCCCACTTAGACTATCATACTAGTAGGCGAAGTAGTAATTTATAGTAGTGTTTGATTTCTACTGCTATGTGTTCGTTAATGTACTTTATTTATCTTATGTACCTGCATTAGTTACTACTTTTTTTCAGAATGCGCTAGCCTGACTTATTTTCTTTCTTTGCTTGTGCTTATGCTTTGTCTTGAGCCGAGCGTCTCTCGTAAACAGCCGCTGACCTATCAATGTAGAGGTAAGGTCTGCGTACACTCTACCCTCCCCAAACCCCACATTGTGGGACTTCACTGGGTATTTTGTTGTGTTGTTGTTAGTATTTTATTTTCTACTTATACATATTTTCTATAATTTTTCATTTTAAATTGAGTCTAAAACATCAATATTCAAGAATTTGATTGTCAAACCGGTACTCTCGAAATTGGACCTATTGAAATAACTGATTCACTAGGACTTGAATTTCCCTTGCAAATTCATCAAGTGGATCATGGAGTGTCTAACAACTCCTCAGTATTCAATTGCCACTAATGGAGGATTATATAGGTGCATAGAAGAAAAAAGGGATCTCAGACACGGTTGTCCCATCTCTCCCTTCCTATTTGTTAAATGTATGAAATATTTCACTAGGATTATGAAATGGGTGGCCACTCAGCATGGATTTATTTTTCATACCAAATGTAGAAGCTTAGATCTCAATCATTTATGCTTTGCTGATGACATGCTCATATTCAGCAAGGGAGAATTTACTCCATTAATGCAAATGCTCAGGGGCCACAAATCTTTCTCTCTATCTTCTGGTCTGACAACAAATGCAGCCAAGTCAAATGTTTTCAATGCAAACATGGAGAATCAGATTTTGGAGGACATCTGTGAAGTAACTGGATATGGAAAGGGGTAGCTACCCTTCAGGTATTTAGTGTTCCCATTTCATCTAAAAAGCTCTCAAAAATGTGAAACGTTGGTCGATAAAATGACAAGTAGGGTTAGAACATGGGGGACTAAGCACCTATCTTATGATGGTAGAGTGCAATTGGTTAACTCTGTGTTGCTTCACATACACTCTTACTGGTCCTCAATATTTATCTTACCAAAAAGTGTGATGAAGCAAATCATAGCTATATGTAGAAATTTCATGTGGACTGATCAGGTGTATACTAACAAAAATGCATCACATGGAATGAAGCAGTTGTCGCTAAATATATTTGGGACACAACAAAGAAATCTGACAATCTATGAGTGAAATGGGTGAACCACATTTGTTTGAAAGGAGCTGATTGGTGGAATTATCAACTCTCCAATAATAGTTACTGGTACTGAAAGAAAGTGTGTAATGAGACATAAATTTGCACATGAATATAATTTAACTGGTTGGATCACACAAACTGGCACTTACACTGTGAATAAGGGATATGACAGGAGAAAGGGTGAGTGAGCTGAATGGAGAAATTAGAGAGTAGTGTGGAGCAACATAAATGTACCAAAGCATAGTTTCATAAGTTGGCTTGCAATGCACAGGAGACTGCTTACTAGAGATAGGCTGAAAAAGATGGGGATCAACCAGGACGAAGAATGTTTGTTATGCGGCAGTCAAGCTGAGACAGTGGAGCACTTGTTCTTCCAATGTGTTTTCTCTCAAGCTTGTCTCACCAATATGCTTCAGTAGGTGCAAATTTATATTTAGAATCAGGAGAGCACTGGTTTGTGGTCAAGGATAGTAAGATAAGCAAAAGGGAGGATGAGCAGCAAATTTTTGTGGGCAATGCTGGCTGCAACAATTCATCACATATGGTTGGCAAGGAATGAAGCACTTTGGGAGAATAGAGTCCCTCGACCTCAAACAGTATGCAGGCATATACAACTGGAATGCAAAGCTCGAAGTGTAAATAGAACAAATGGAAGACATAGTGCACGAGATAGGAATTGGATAGGGGAAATTTTAGCAAGAATAGATACACAGTGAGGTAGTAGATGGAGGAGCAGAAGTGAAAGAAATAATTCCTTGATTATTTTCATTAATCGAAAGACTATTAATACAAGTTACATAATAGATTTCTATTCTACTCCTAAAACCTTATTCTACTTGGATTACATTTATGGTAATACAATAATTATGGTAAGTGTACAATACTAATTATATTACAATATTGCCTAAACTAGGAGACTACCTAATTCATATACACTAATTACGGTATCTAACACACCCCCGCAGTCATAGCGGGCGGTCTTCGAACGCTGAGACTGTCCCTAAAATCTTCAAAAAGGACCGAGGGAAGACCCTTTGTAAAGATGTCGGCTATTTGATATCTCGACGGGACATGGCAGACGCGAACTTGACCACGAGCAACCTTTTCGCAGACAAAGTGAATGTCCATCTCGATATGCTTAGTGCGCTGGTGCTGAACCGAAATACAAGAGAGGTAGATGACACTAATATTATCGCAATACACCAAAGTTGCCTTCTGAATGGGACAATGAAGCTCCAAAAGCAAATTACGTAACCAACATGATTCCGAGACCACGTTAGCTACCTCTCGATATTCAGCCTCGGAACTTGAGCAGGATAGAGTAGACTGACGCTTCGCAGACCAGGAGACCAAGTTGTTGCCAAGAAACATACAATAGCCCGACGTGGACCGTCTGGTGTCGGGACAGCCACCCCAATCAGCATATGTATACGAGACAAGTGTGGATGTCGAGGAAGGATATAAATGCAAACCATAGTCAAGTGTACCTTGAATATACCAAATGATGCATTTGAGTGCATTCATATGCTCAATTTTAGGATCATGCATGAACAAACACACCTGCTGGACAGCATATGTAATATCCGGTCTCGTAAAGGTAATATACTGAAGGGCCCCTGCAAGACTGTGATAGCGGGTCGGATCCTCGTAGGGATTGCCTGCCGCGGCACTAAGCTTGGGATTTGTATCAATTGGAGTGGAAGTGGACTTACAGGATGACATCCCAGCCCTCTCGATGATCTCAACTGCGTACTTCCGTTGAGATAAGAATAATCCATCGGAATGACGAGTGACGGCAATCCCCAAAAATAACTCAAGGCACCTAAGTCTTTCATAGCAAACTCAGAGCCGAGCATGGTCATGATAGACTGGCGTAAGTCATCGGAAGAAGCAGTCAAAATGATATCATCCACATACAACAAAATGTAGGCCAAGGACGAACCACGACGGTAGATGAACAAGGAACTATCTGACCTGCTATGAGTGAACCCAATAGTCGAAACATAGTCAGCAAACCTTGTATACCAGGCCCTGGGAGACTGCTTAAGCCCATATAAGGACTTCTTCAATAAACAGACATGATGAGGATGTTTGGGATCCCTAAATCCCAAAGGCTGATGCATATAGACTGTCTCCTTGAGATCACCATGTAGGAAAACATTTTTGACATCTAACTGATGAATAGTCCATGCTTTCGAAAGAGCCAAGCTAAGCATAGTGCGGATGGTAGCCGGCTTGACCACCGGACTGAACGTCTCACCACAATCTATACCAACATGCTGAGTCTTACCATCACCCACAAACCGAGCCTTATGTTCATGCAAATGAACCATCTGAATTTTCCTTGTGAGCAAATATCCACATAGACCTGATAATATTAATACCAGATGGACGGGGTACCAACTCCCATGTCTTATTATCAATAAGAGCATTATATTCATCGGTCATAGCAATTTTCCAATTCGGGTCGTTTAAGGCAGACACAGGATTACGGGGCAAGGGGGATTTAGAGACATTAGAATGTAAATTAAAATGTCTTTTTGGTGTAAAAAACCCCCGTTGACTACAAATGACCAATCTATGACTCGAGGAAGAATTGGGTGGATTTTGGGAATTTGCTGGGCTCAGGGCGGACTGGCCAACAGGCAGTGGGCCTGCTGGTCCAACTCGGGAAATAGGGGCAGGAACTGGAACAGTTCCAGAATTGGGCTGGACTGGCCCAATCCCTGGAACTGGCCCAATGGCGGTACTGGTCCAGCCAGTAGGTGACGGTCCAGTGGGGCCAACGGGCAGTGGGCCCGCTGGAGAATTTTGGGTGTGAGATACGTCTGAAAAATGCTGAATAATATACAGGGATATACTATTATACGAACTAGGCACGGGAGTATTAACTTTAGCAAATGGAAATTGGGATTCATCAAAGATGACATGGCGATTAATGATGATTTTATTGGAGGTTAAATCAAAGAATTTGTAACCACGATGATTAGATGGAAAACCCAAAAACACACACGGAGTAGACCGGGTCTGAATTTTGTTAATTGTGGTGGATTGGAATAACAGATAACATAAACACCCAAAACCCCGAAGATGAGAATAAGAAGGAGTCTTATTATATAAAATTTGAAGGAAGGAAGAATATGTCAGACCTTTGGAAGGAATTATGTTAATGAGATATGTAGCCATTTGAAGAGCATGATGCCAAAAAAGATGGGGGTACGAAGGCATGAATTAATAAAGTTCGGACAATGTTATTAATGGTACGAATTTTGCGTTCGGCTTTCCCATTTTGTGAAGAAGTATGAGGACAAGAAAAACAAAAATTGATCCCATTATTAGCACAGAATTCCCGAAACACCCCATTGTCATACTCTTTGCCATTATCACATTGAATATTTTTAATTTCCCGTTCGAATTGGGTTCTAATGAATGCTCTAAATTTTAAGAAGATGGAAAAAACTTGACATTTTTTCGCTATCGGAAAAGTCCATAAAAACTTAGAATAATCATCCGGAAAGAGAACATAATACCGATGACCCAAAGAACTAAGAACAGGAGACGTCCATAAATCACTATGAATAATATCTAATGACATTAAAGTATGAGAATTGGAGTCTACAAATGGCAATTTAACTAATTTTCCTAAAGAACAAGATTGACAATTCGGAGTACTACGCACACCCTTACAAGAAATAAGATTGTTTTTATCTAAAGAAGATAAAATAGATGACCCCGGATGACCTAGACGAGCATGCCACAAGGACGGAGCCAGAGCGGAAAAAGTGGATGGCATTGCGTGACTCGAGAAACCGGAACTTGGCGTGATAGGATAAATATCACCCCTACTATCACACCTCATGAGAGGACTCCCCGTTTTGAAATCCTTCACCGAAAACCCAAATGGATCAAATTCTATGGACACAGAATTATCAGTGGTGAATTTTCGGACACACACCAAATTTTTAATCAATTTTGGAGCGTGAAGGGTATTTTTCAAAATAAGGGGTGGATGAGGAGGAGACAATGTTTTCTGACCATACCTATGAAATGGAATTGAATTATCATTACCAATAATTATACCACGATTGTTGCTCAAATTGGAATAAGACGAGAGAGTACCTGAGTCGGACGTCATGTGAGTAGTGGCGCCGGTGTCCATGTACCAATTTGGGTTCGAAGGATTTATTCCAAGCGTGTGCATCGTGGCTTCAATATCGGTAGGTGTGGGCCCCGCTGCATGATGGGCTTGGTGGGGCCCAAAAGTGCCTTTCTGCCCACTGAAACAGCCACTGTAGCGTTAGGCGGGAGAAAAAATAGTGGGCCTTTACAGAAACTGGGCAGTGGGCCGTTGTGGAAACTGGACAGTGGGCCGAAACTGCTGCTGGGCCGTCCACTGCCAGTTGGGCTGAAAGTTGCTGGGCTGAAACTGCCGTTGGGAGGCAAACTGGCTGGGCCCAAACTGTAGTTATGGGGCCTGCTGCCACTGCATAGGGGC